>JAZHRO010000024.1:183512500-193512500 GCA_037157565.1 Thalassia testudinum | reverse complement strand
TTGGATAACTTTTGAAGCCATGCCCTGAAACTTTGTTTCAAGCCATAAATCACATTGCAAAGGCAACATACTTTTTGACACTCCCACTAAGACTTAAAACTTGGTGCCTACTGTATGTAGATCACCTCTTCTAAATTATGATAAAAAATGCATTTTTCACATCCAACTAATGAAAAGACCATTCCTGATGGACTACGACAGAAATCAAAATATGGACAATAAAGAGTTGAGACATTGGTGAGAAAGTGTCAAAGAAATCTACTCCATAAGTCTAGGTCCACAGAAATCAAAATCTGGACAGTAGAGAGTCGAGACACTGGTGAGAAAGTGTCAAAGAAATCCACTCCATAAGTCTAGGTGAATCCCTTTACAATGAGCTTAGCCTTATATCTCATGACTAATCCATCTAGATTATACTTAATGGTGAAGACCCATTTAAACCCTACCACAATGGCATTAGATGGTGGTTTAGTAAGCTCCCGCAAACCATGAGATTTAAGGGCAAACATTTCCACCTCTATAACTTGTCTCCATCATGGATTTAACAAGGCTTGACGGTGAGATGTAGGGATTGGCATCGCAAATAGTGCCATAGAGAATTTCCTGAACGAGAGCCCAAGACATGCCATCGATATATGCTTGGAAATATGATGCATGGTGCAAGTACGACATCCCTTCTGTAGAGCTATGGGCCTATCCCAGTCTATTCTATCCACATGACTATCATTAAGACCTACTTATCTGCAAGTGAAGTATCTATAACCTAGGTATCTAACATATCTACCAACACATCATCCGAACCATCAAGACCAGTATTCTCCTTAGGAGCTAATGGATATGCAAGCTTAGTAGAAGGAAGATGACTAAAGATCTGAAGCTCATTGCAGCCAGGATTTGGAGCAACAGCAACTAGAATCTCTTCCAAAGGGGTAGGAGGCATTGGCATAGGCATTATATCAAGAACTAATGAAGACGCAATCTTGTAGTAGAAAAGTATGAAATAGACTCAAAGAATGTCACATCTACACTAACATAGTGATGTCACTGAAGAGGAACATAACACCAATAGCCCTTCTGCAACTTGAAGTATCCCAAGAAGACACACTTCATTGCTCTAAGAGCCAACTTATCTTTACCAGAACCATAGAGATGAACAAATACCACATCCAATTACACAAAGCTAAATAGAGAATAATTCTCCATTTGGATATAATAGCTATATTGGAATCCATTCATCAAGTTCTGATGAAGGCATGCATTTAATAAGATACCATGCTATAAGAACCACATCTCCCCAATATATTTAAGGGACATTGTTATGGATCAATAGTGTCCTGGACACATCCAAAATGTGTGTTTACACTCGACACGACCATTCTACCAAGAAGTATGCTAACATGTAGTCTAATGTATTATCCTCTTCGACTTGTAGAAGTCACGAAGAAACATGGTGTAAAACTCCAAAACATTGTCAAAACAAGCAATTTTGGCGATGCCCCCAAATTGCATCTTCATCCCCAAAACAAAATTCCCAATGATCATCCCTACGTTAGATCTCTACTTCAATAGGAACACCCAGAGAAGACAAGAATGATCATTAACAATCACTAAATAGTAGCAATGCCCTAATCTATTAGGAATACAACTAGAACCTCGAACATCCATGTGAAGGAGCTCAAATAGGGATCCTGATCTCCATGTCTGATTGGATGGAACATGCTTTTGTGGTGTTTCCTTAATTGGCATGCCTCACACTCAGATCTTTACACCTAAAGAAATCTAAATGATGTGACGAAGCTTGTAAAGGGGAAGATGACCTAATCACAAGTGCCACTAAAGAGCAAATCCTGACAATATAGGAACCGCAGCACATGCAATATATGGAGATTAAAGTAGTTGATACACTTCTTCCTCATGACCTCCACCAATGATCTTTCCAATCAAGAGATCTTGAAACATACATGAAACACCATCAAAGATAGCACGAAAATTCAACTCTTCCGTGATTCTAATGACCGAAAGTAGGTTGATGGGGAAGTCAAGAACATGTAGAACACCCGACAATCGCATGGTCAAGGTAGCGATGACCTCTCCCTAACTAGTAATGGAAGAATATCTCCCATCTACCACTTGAATTGTCTGTCCTACAGGAAACTACTGAAAGCAATTGAAACAATGCCTATCACCACACAAATGAAATGACACACCCAAATCTATAAGCCAATAAGAATCGCGTGTACTATCCATCTAAATAGACATAGTAACATGACTAGAACTCTCTTACACGCATGCCACCTCAAGGTTATGGAACTCTCATGCATTCTCACTACCCTTCTCTACAGGCTCTAGTTTAAGCAAATGTGCCCCTTGGCTGACCTAGCATCATCCTGAAGTTCTATGACCATCGTGCATGGTTGATCTCATCCAACCTCAACAAGGAATCAAAGAAACAACTCTCATCTACCCCCATCTCCATCATCTGCACCGATGTCACCTTTGAAAAGTCTTTGGAAGACATTTTTTCCCTAAGCAAAGCCATAAATAACTAAAAGGTATTGAAAACGAAGCGCAAATGGGTGTCCATACATCAAAACAATACCAAACAAAGCCAAGAAATCACGTAGGCATCAAACAAGGGTCAATGGTGTTCGAACACATTCCCACAGTAGTCAAACAATTAGAATCCAGCCACAAAATGGTCGAACAAGTCGAATCCAGCTATAAAATCCCTCTAACAAACCCATCAGTTGACCGCCAATGGCTAAAAGGCCTACTCAATCGAGGCAAAGGTTGATGACCCTCACTGAACCCTAACAACGCCAGTAATGGCTAGTAGTGGCAACAACAACCTAAACAAGGCCGTTGTAGCCCTGCTACAATCAGATCTCTTCTAGATCCGACCGGTGGTCACCGGCTGGGGCCAGTGGCAATGGTGGGGCAGCGTGGCTTGGTCATTCGGTGGTTGGTTTGGTGACCTCAAGGTTGGTGGCTGTTGTTTAGGGCTCCAAACCCTAGTTTTTTCGATTCAACATATTGTTACAAAGATTATGTACTAGAAGATGACAAAAGAGATATGAGATACTCTTCATAAAACTTATTCTCAGGAGAAAAATGCTACTAGGATCTTACAACTTCACTAAAAGATTGCTTACATGAGGCAAGATGGAAGGCCTTTTGCTCAACTCTCAAATCAACATCCGAGAGACTGAATGCTTACATTCCCATCTACTCCTATGAGATAAAAGACATACAGGGCACCAGAAATGGTGAGCCACTTCTAGCCAATCTAGATCCTACTTGTGAGGTTGCCCAACCATAGATATTGACTCTACCCAAGATTCTCACTATCGAGGAAGCCTATAACCCCCTGAGTTGACTTGCAAGCACTCCAGCATCACCAGCCTACATGGAGACCACATCTACCATGGTAGCCTATCAAGGAAGATGCGAAGGGGTGAGTCAGTCAACATGAGGTCGTAGATGTGGTAGAGGAAATCGGAGGCATTCTAGACCTCAATGCATACACTATGGGAAGCTTAAGCACACTGAAGAAACTTGTTGGACAAACATGTCTATCGGTGCCCATATATTGGATTTTATATGCCTTGAGCAAGCTATCAATATAATGTAATATGATTACATTACATATGAATAAAATAATTAAATTATTTTCTAGTATATGAATCAGGTATCTTAATATGAATAGGGTGACATACTTAGCCAAATTGAATAAATCTGATGTATGTTAACTCAAAAATCTAAACTATTTAGATGATCTAATAGTACATCAAAAAATCATCTAATTCGATCAAATTGTTTCCGATCTAAGTTGGGATGGCAACCTTCTCAAGAGACCATCGCCTAATTGATGCTCTCAAATGGAAATTCAAAACTGTCACGCAGGTAGGGTTAAGGAGTTAACTTGATGAAATAGGACATAGCTAAAGTCCTCTAATGCTATCATGGAGAAGGCGTATCCTTTCACCTTAGACAAATCTCTCTATTCACAAATGTATACATTTGATAGATCAATGGTAGATGCACCCACCTTGGTGTTGATGATGAAAAACTAGTGTATGTGCGAAAAGATAAAAGGCACATGATCTCTCAAAAGGATCACATAAATCTATCACATTAAGTGTATGTGGCAAATTGGAGGAATGAGCTCACTCCAAGCATATTAAAAAAGATAATTAGTTACACACGTGGACGCAAAGTCCTGATCAGACTCAACCAAGAAAGATAAGACAATCCTTTGGAAAAGGGGGTGATCTTTGTTCTCAACCCAATGATACAAAGAAATGTTAAAAATAGTATTATCCAAGGAGGAATGACAACTATCCAATGTGATTAAACCTCAAGGATAATATTATCCTCCATGTGCAAAGGATTCACAAGTATTTGGAATACTTGGGGAGATATAGTGCCATAATTCCTCAAGTCCTAAACGATTCATTGTTGGTGTGATAGATTAATAATGTTTTTTATATAGGATAAATCAAATGTTATTTAAAGAGTTAAATTGCATTTGATTTAACATTCAATCGGGCCTAATTTGATCAGGTTTGATCTAAACGCTTTCGATTGCAATTAATTAATGCTTGGATACTAAATCCAAACATCTCATAAGTAGTTATGGGCTTATACTGTAAAATTCAAGCAGGATTTAATCTCATCCCTATATATTAACGTTAGTCGTGGAATCCCTATAAATATCTCCTAAGGCAAACCCTAAACCCAATTCAATCACAATCAATCTCCACCATCTAGAAGAAGAGATGAGAGGCTACCACCTACTCTTGTTCCCCATCAATATTAGGCATCCAGGGCAATCACCAGAGGTCTGATTGGCCCAGTAGATGTCCAACAAGCATCCCAGACGTCCAGATTTGTCAGGATCAAATGTCCTGGACCTCTGGGCGTATGATTTTCGAGGTCTGCAAAGGGTTTCTTTTAATTGTCAGAAGGAAACTCTGGTTCATGGAGGATGAACGTTGTCTTCAATTCTCACGAAGGTGTTCACGAGTTTCTCACCATGGTTGATCATCCTCAACACAGAGGGTTTCATTCGCCCATCAATAAGGGTTCCGAGACACGTCAGGGCTTATTGTAGGAGACACTGCTCGTATAGTGTTGTTCTATGCCCCCTACAAAGATATAACTCCTGACTCGTAGGATCCCGAAATGATTAGAAAATAGTTCCAATCATGTGGTTCCAGATTTAAAGGCATTTTATTTAATAACTTGATCGAGTTTTGACATCAATTTGATCATGTTTCGAAATTTTAAAATGCTAGATTCGCACTTCCTCAATGCCACTATGCAATCCGATTGCTCACTAACAGTGGTATCAGAGCCTAGTCGATCCAGGTTTTGCGAGAAAACACACAGATTCAAATTTTAAATGCATATAGTCGATTAAAATCAAAAGATCGATCTGAACTTAAAATTTGTTCTAATCACCTACCAGGCATGGGTAACATATAATACGTTTAATCATCAAATCAGATGCTCTATAGGCGTTTTGGACATCTGACATTGAATGCCAGATGACTAGAAGAGCATATCAGGTTATAGGTCATTTGATAGCACTATTAAATGTCCTACGTTGCAGAATAAGGCACTTAATAGTTAGATCATAAGTCTACTATTCTCATTTTGCTCAAACCTAATCCAATGATTGGATGTCTAAATTGGTGAAATTAGATGTTTGAACATCTAGAGGAACATCTAATTACTGCAGAATATTGATCTTGACTTCTGAACTTATTCACCTCCTAGATGTCTGATAAAAGTTTTCAGACATCCAAACAATATTGCAACGCTAATTCTAAATACATTTATGAGCCAAAATCGAATTAGATTCGATTCGAGTGGAAAAACCTAATACGATTATTGGAGAATATTCGTTTGTTTTTCCAAGGCTTTTATAGACGTGTTTGTGATTTTGATTTGTTACCTTATCTTGTGATATGATTCTCATAAAGATAGAGACGTAGATTTTTGAAATCAAACAAATCAAAAATTTATTTTGAAAATTAATTCCAAAATTAATATGATTATTTTCTAGATTAAATAATTTCAAAATAATAGAATGTTGATTCACACATTCTCAAATTAGGGTTACAATTAATAAAATAACAAACCACGCTTAATTAATTAGTAATCATAATTGAATATACAATCTTATCCCTCAACATGTGATGTCATGGGTGTTTTCTGTATACCATGTTTTTCCACGATATTGATGGTTTGATTGTGGAATGATATAATGATGAGTTGGCATCCAGTGTGGAGTGATTAAAAGTAGGTTGTATTATGTTGATGCAATTCCTATAATTTAGAAGCCTTTTTAGTTATGATGTAATTCTGTGTTGAATGCTCTTATATGAATGTAATTGTAATGCATGGGATGTGACTTCAAATACAAAATATAAGACAAGATTAGAATACGATTCTAATTTAGACTACGTCAAAAATTAATTAATTTAATAGGACTAAATTAGACTCTCAAATAAGACCTAGTCAAAATCCCAGTAGAACGGGTTCCGTGTTTTCAAATACATCAATGGATTAGTCATGGAGATGATTCGTGGTTCTCGGCAAGGTGAGAGAACTGTAACCACAGGGTTGTGTCAATGAGTTCACTCCCGCTCAAGAAGGCATTGGCACGACATGCACATGGAGCATGTCCAATCATTTCCCGAAAGTAATGGGTCATATATGTCTCTTAGGTGTAGTTCCTAATCCCTCGATTAGGTACATTCAAGGGCTCATAGACGTGGTCGCGTGCACACTCAGCGGTAGTCGACGTGCATGATGTATGGTATACCAAATGATCGAATCATACGGATGCGCAAGTTGGACTTGCAAAGCGAAGGTATTCCCACTTCTCTCATTTAAATTGTGTATGCAGACCTTCACAATTGCATAGTCTCGATAAAGAGGAAAGTTCGATCCTACTTAAGGCATTAGGGTCATCATGCCTCTTGATTTGAGTGTTACATAGGGAATAACATTCAAATTTAACCTACTGGGAATCTTTATGTTTCAAAATCCCCATGCAATTTATTTTCATGCATTAGACTTCAATAAAAGTTTAATTCTTTTCAGATGATGAACCTCAACCCAATGAGTGACTCAAAAATTATATGAATTGGCTTCGTAATCTCAAGCTTATTCTTGGTACTAATTTCGTAGATATGTGATCTAGGAGAAAATGCACGAGAACCTAAGGAATCTCAGGAGAGAGAGTACAATGTGACCTAAGATAAAGATAACACTTTTTCTCAATATTACATCCTAGGTCTCCTCTCCAATGTGCTTCAGAAGCAACATAAGAAGATAAAGATTGCCTTTGAGATCCTAACGAGCTCGAAGGAAATGCTCGAAGATGTGAACCGAACTCAGCACTACAACGTACTCAAAGGGTTGCTTTCATGCAAGATGAAGGAAAAGATTCCAATGAGGGAGCACGTTCTGAAAATGTATGGACATATTTTAGAGTTCCAAAGGTTAGCAACAAAGACTGATGATGACACCCTCACAAATATCTTGCAATCTCTTCCTAGCTCCTTCACTAACTCCATCGTCTCATTCCACATGAGAAAGATGAAGACAACTACGACTAAATTGATCTCCTTACTTAAATCCATAGAGGACATCATTAAGAAGGAGAACCCATAGGCAATGGTTGTCGAGAGTAGTGGCAGGACTAAATGGAAGAAGCAAGGCAAAGGAAAACGTTCCCAAAAAAACAAGTCTTCAACTCCTTCCGTACATCTCACTTTTTCTAAGAAAAAAGATAAGGCAGTAGACATGTGCTACTACTGCAACAAGCCAAGCTACTAGAAACAAAACTGTCCAAAGTACATAAGATCCTTAAAGAAGGGCAAAGGCAAGGCTAATGCAGGTATAGAATCGCTTCTCATCATTGAGACCAACTTACTTGTTGGACGAGTTGGATGTTGGATTATTGATTCTGGAGCATTTGTTCATAGTTGCAATATGTTGCATGTCATTCAAGTGACTAGAAGGCTTAGAGAGGAAAAAGTTCATATCATGATGGGATCTAACGTAATGGTTGTAGCGGAGCCATGGGGATCTGCAAACTCAGACTGCCCAGTGGGCATATTCTACTCCATAGAGATTCTCTTTGTACCTTCCATCAGAAGGAACCTTCTATCTATTTTTAAGTTAGTTAGATTCGGATATTCTTTTCTGTTTGAGCAAACACTTACTATAAATTATTGTGGTAAAGTTATTGCTTCTAGTTTCATTACTCCTAGCGAATTGTATGAGTTGGACAAATGTAAGTCTATTATAGATGCTTCTAATGTTTTGATTGAGAATTAAACGACCTCTATGTGTGCCACAAATGATGCAGATAGATTCACGGTGATTTAGCATCAAAGACTTGGACATGTGTTTGTTGATAGAATTAGCAAACTAGTGAAGGATGGACCTTCAGATTTTTTGAACATCCAACTCTTGCCTACCTGGCAATATTGTGCTCGTGGGAAGATGTCCAAACGTCCCTTTCTAGGAAATGGAGTTAAACGTGAGGACTTGCTAAACATCATACATATTGATGTGTGTAACTATTCGCAGTACGAATTCATTTACCTAATGTATCACAAGCCTGAAACATTTGAAAAGTTCAGAGTATCAGCCACATGATAGATATCTAATGGTATACCAAACCGATGTTCCAAGTGCACATGATAGATGTCTATGCTCCAGCTTAAGGGAGAGTGTTGACAAATACACATTATTTCCTAGTGTTAAGATAACTTTTATGTTATTTAGCTTTTACCTGAGGACTTGTTCACAGTTTTTCCTTAACCTATCTCCATAAATAGAGACCTAGGCTTTTCCAATGGTGAATAATAATCACTTCTTAACATAGACATCTATGTTACTTCTCCAGGCATCCTTGGATCCTTGTTTCAACTCAACTCCAGTAACTCATCCTTGATACTATCAATTTTTCAGATATCTAATCTGAATCGCCTACTTCAGATGTCCAATTTTTATTCCTAGATAACCCTATTCAATCATAATGTTGGACCTTAGTTACTGAAAGCTTTTAGTCATTGCATTCATTTTCAAATGTCTATGTCTCTTATGAGACAATAAGACTATTTTACTTCAAATGTAGTCATTATCTCCATGGTTTTAAATGCTTATTTGACGTTTTAATAAATTTCTAAATGTACATTTCGGAGGCATGCCATGGAAATATCCGTATTTCGACATCAGATTTCAACGATTTTTATATCCTAAAAATAATCCATTTCAAAGGTATTTTTTTTAAATAGTCAAAATGATTAGAATTTCAACAAAATCACAAAGTTAAATAAGTTTATGTAAGAATAAGAATATTATATCCTAATATTTATATAAGCATATAGTCTACCATAACATATTCAAGTTCAAGAATCAAATATCAAATAATTACTGGAATAAATAGATGATGTTTATTCCAACCTCTAAATAAATCACTTGTAATTAGATATTAATATATTCCTAATGAATTATTAATGATACATAAGATTGGTTGTGTTTTTCCCCTTTTTCCTTTCTTTACTTTTATTTTTTGTTTCCTCATGCCTCCAATCTATACATTTCCAAATTACCAAAATCACCAGCATATTGGAATTTGAAATATAAGAAGGAAGATTTAGGAGTTGCAAGTATATCTAGTTGTAAAGTCGATCTCGTTTATATTTAAGAATAGATGTGAAATCAAATCTCAAGAGAAGAACGAAAGTAGTAGCAACAACATTGGAGAAGAATAATAGTAGTAGCAGCGAAGGAGAAGAATGGGAGAGGAGCAATGGTAGCAGTGGAAAGGAAAGGCAGATGCTAGAAAAGAGCCAAGGTTTTAAATATTGATATTGATATTGTATTGACAAATAAACGGAGGATATATCACTAATATCAATATCGCTTACATAAAAGGGAGATATATCACTAATATCGATATCGCTTACAAGAGATCATAGGATCACGTCAAGAGTGGCAAGAGTCCCTTGCCTAGTTTGGTTTATCTACTTTCTAGTTAAGTAATTATTTACTTAGGAGTCAAGTAATACTATTTAGAAAAGTTAGATATTTATTAGAGACTTGTTTTACTATTTTATGAAGATTGTGTGAGATGTGTTTTCTAGTTTGGGATTGGATCTTAATATATAGAAAACAATACCCCACATTATGTTATTTCAATTCTACATTAATAAAAGTGGGATTACTCTCGATCGTGAACTCCCCTCCCTCTTCCCTCTATGTGTGCTCTCTCCTTCCTCAAAATTGTGAATATTCTATCACATTTATGATTGTCTAATTGTTTCTAAAGATGAAATGTGCTTGTGACATAGAAAATTATAACATCTTCATTACAAGTATTTGAATAAAATTGTTAAGTATGGGCTTATTAAAAGTTTCCCTAAAAAAAAGTTTAGCTCAAATTCTCTTTGTGATGCATGTACCTTAGGAAAGTCAAATAAGTGATCCTTTAAAATCAAAAATGTTATATCCATCTCTAGACCTCTAGAACAAGTACATCTAGATTCCTACAAAATCAAGCGTAAATGATAGTACATATTATCTTGTTATAGTAAATGATTATTCTAGATTTACTTGAGTATACTTTCTAAAACATAAAGACCATGCTCTTGATAGTTTTAAAAAGTCTTCAAAATTTGTTCAAAACAAGAAAGGTTAGTTAATTTTCCAAATCCGTACCAATCAAGGTGGTCAATTCGAGAATCAAGACTTTTCTAATTTTTTATAAGACTTAAGGATAAAACATAAATTTTCTTTTCCTAGGGCTCCACAACAAAACAATATCATGGAATGGAAAAGTCAAACTCTATAGGAGTGTGGTCGCACACTTCTAGTCGAATCCAAATTACCAAAATATTTTTGGGCTGAAGACATCAACATAGTTAGCTATATGGCTAATAGAGTCTTATGAGGCCTATACTTAATAGAACAAGTTACGAGCCATGTCATGGAAAACTACCTAAAATGAGTCATTTCAAAGTGTTTGGAAGTAGGTGCTATATGCTTATCACTAAAGAACATCATGATGAGTTTGATGCTAAGGCCCCTTCAAAAAAAAAGTTTGATGTTAAGGGAGATGAATGTATATTGAATACTCAAAGAAAAACTTATCGAGCGTTTAATGAGAAAACATTGATCGTAGAAAAAGCAATACATGTCAAGTTTGATGAGTCTTTCTATGGATAATAATAATAATAAATAGTACATAGTGAAGTGATGTTGAGGACATATCTTATATAGATGTATCACACATAAAGGAACAAAATGTACAAACTTACCTAAAGAGTGCAATTTTCAAAAAGAGCACTTGAAAGAACAAATCATTGGAGAGATTAATGAAAGAGTAAAAAGATCTCAAACCAACTTTGTTTTTAGTACTTGTATTTCACAACTTGAACCTAAAAACATAGAACAAGCTTGTTTAGATCCTTCTTGGATACTTGCTATGCAAGAGGGAGCTAAACCAACTTAAAAGAAATCATGTCAATTAATTCCTAAATCAAATGGTCAGTCTATGAAGAAACCTATGCATCAGTAGCAAAACTTGAGTCGATTCAAATGCTTCTAGCATTTGCTTCGCATATAGGTCTTAACTCTTAAGCTATATCAAATTTACGTAAAATTTGCTTTTCTAAATAGTTTCATAAATGATAATATATATGCTAAGCAACCCTGAGTTCGTAAATCAATAACATTGTAATTATGTGTATAAGCTAAATAAAGCACTCCATGGTCTTACGCTAGCACCAAGAGCATGGTATGAACGTTTGAAAATTTATCTTATTAAATCCAGATTCTTAATGGGAAAAGTTGATTCAGATCTTTTCACTAAGAAACTAGACAAAGATCTACTTGTTCAAATCTATGAAGATAATATTATATTTAGCACTACTAATGAATTGCTTTGTCAAGATTTCTCTAAAATTATGTAGAAAGAACTTGATATAAGCATGATTAGCGAGTTGAAATATTTTCTTGGTTTGCAAATACATCAACTATAAGATGGAATCTTCATAAGCTAAATGAAGTACACGTTGAACACATTGAAGTATTTGCCACGGAGAACTGCAAAGGAAAGAGCACTCCAATGGCGACAAACATAACCATGGACATGGACGAAAATGGTAGGTAAATCAAACCACTTATCGAGATGTGATCGATCTTTACTTTATCTTACCGCTTGTCAACCTAATATCATGTTTAGTACTTGTTTGTGTTCTCATTCTCAATATTCGCCTAAAGAATCTCTAAGTACATAAAAAAAACTAGTGACTATGGTTTACTTTACCTTAGGATACTACCATTTGAATTACTAGCAAAGAGTGATGTTGCAAAGGGATTTACCCAAACTTATGGCGTAGACTTCTTTGACACTCTCTCTGGTAGCTCGTCTCTCCGCAATCAAAATCTTAGTCTCTGTTGCAGCACATCATGGTTGGCTCCATCAACTTGATGTCAAGAATGCATTTTGTATGTTGATCTCCAAGAAGAAGTTTACATGCAGCAACATTCAAGTTTTAAGGTTCAGGGGGACTGTGTATGCAAGTTGAGAAAGGCTATTTATGGCCTAAAGCAGAGTCCATGTGCTTTGTTCCAATGATTGTTAGAGGGTTTAGCTACCATTGAGATGCATAGGCCATCTTCCGATCATTCTCTTTCTGTGAAGATGTGTCATGATGTAGTGGCGCTACTTCTGTATGTGGATGATCTGATTGTCACGGGATATGACAAGTTGGGTGTTTTTGAGGTAGATTTTCTAGGTCAGCAATTTGTTATGAGGAACCTGGGAAGGCTCTGCTATTTCTTGGGGATTGAGGTTGCTCATAGCAAAGAGGGCATTGTGATGTCTCAGAGGAAATATGCTCTTGATATGCTCCAGGAGGCAGGGATGCTAGGATCCAAGGGAGCAAACATCCCTATGGATCCAAAGGTACATCTATATGATAGTGCAGCAAAAATTATTGATAGCAAGGCCCATAGACAGTTGGTAGGCAAACTTTTATACTTGACTATCACATGGCCAGACATTACTTTAACACTTGGGAAGTTAAGCCAGTTTTTAGATAAGCCCACAGATAAACATTGGCAGGTGGTGATGTAGGTACTTTGGTACCTTAAGAGAGCTCCTGGACATGATCTTCTATTTTAGAGAGAAGCCCCTATGACAATAGTTGGTTATTCTAATGCTGACTATGCTGGTGATCTTGGTGATAAGAAGTCTACCACGAGCTTCTATATATTTGTAGTAGGCAATCTTATTTCCTAGCAGAGTAAGAAGCAAAGTATGGTCTCACGTTCCGATGCAGAGTCTAAATATCGAGCTATGGCACAAACGGCAGCAGAGATGATTTAGGTTAGATCCTTGTTGCGGGATCTTCATGTGAAGTTTGAGGAGCCCATGGAGATGCATTGTAATAACAAGGCTACCACATACATTGTTAATAACCCCATGTCCATGAAAGGACCAAGCACGTGGAAGTGGATTGTCACTACACGAGAAGTCTCATCCAGCAGGGTTTGCTTCGTACTGCTTGCCTAGCCTCCTCTGAGCAGATTGCAGACATATTCACTAAGCTGCTATCACACCCAACGTTTGAGAAATGCAAGAACAAGTTGAGCATGGTTAACATATATGCTCCAACTTAAAGGAGTGTGTTATGTAATATTGTTGGGCTCTTTATTATTTATGTTTTCTTGTAAGACTACCTTTATAATTTTCCCCTCACCTCTCTCTATATAAAGAGGTGTAGGGTAGGCTTAGTGATTTTAACGAGATTCATTCTCTTCAACTTATAGAAAAGTTGATTTTATTGCACCTAGAGCATGTGATTGCACTATCTTGTAGAGATTGAAGGTCCCTTTGAAGATCAAGCCCTTTATTTGGCTTCTTTAGAGGGGCAAGATTGTGACGAAGATCTTTAGAAGCAAATGGTCAGACTATCCAGTTGTTAGCTGCCTGTTATGCTGTGATTCAGAGGAAGATTTATCACATTTGTTCCTAACGTGCTCCTTTGCAAAAGAGGTGTGGCAGTGCTTCTATCTACGGTGGATATCTCTTCAATTGATAATTTTTTGTCTTTGTTTTGAAGATGCATGAACATTGATACAACTGGTTGGATAAAGACCTTGTGTATTCTTTGGTATCTTTGGCTTCAACATAATATAGTGTTTCATGGTGAACGTTGTTAGGTGGAGAATGTTGTAAGGGAGGCATCTTTCCAATTTGAATTTTGACTCACTCATCAGTAAGTGTATTCCAATATTTTAATATAAGTTTTTGGATGATTACCGACCTCATCCTTTTTTTTCTCAAAAATAAAAAAAACTCAAGATCAACTTGCAAAGATATTTACCTAACCACTTAGCTTAAAAGGATTTAGCCATATTAGGAGACATCTTGCAAGCTGCAAGCTAAAAGACTTAGAAAATCAACAAAATCAGTTTTTCAAATCTCTGATCAGATCATGCTTTTTTGAAAGTTTATTAGCTCAAATTGATTTGAGTGGTTGATTGTCTCTTTTAAATTATTTAATGTTGTGAGAAGTCTAAGGAATTTCAGAAGTCTGAAGACAAGTATAGACCTCAGCTTTTTCTCATATCCTATGATTCACTTCACTCCAATGGCCACTTTTCAAGGTGACATTTCAAATTCTTTAACCATTTTTTATTTATTAACTCATGAATCCAGATAAGTGAAACATTGATTTAAGACATCTGAATTTGCTCCCAGCTTTTAGTCTAGAGTTTTCACTTGGAATTTGAACCATCTTTCACGACTACTCACCTTTATTGCTTTTACAGCCTTTTGATGAGATTCAAAAAGGCGTCACCCTATTAACCATTGTGTAAATACATTCCAAGGTTATTTAGAGGATGCCTCTTCAAATCCCATAAAAATATTTTGTCTTCTCTTCCATCGTCTCTTCTATTCTCTTCTCCACCCTCTCATCCTTCTCTCCTCAATTTCAGTTGTCCAACTTTCTTCTCCAGCCATCAAAGGCTCGCCAAAGGTCTCCTTCACCTTCATTGGATGTCAAACCTTACAAAAAGCCTAGGTCAAGGAGGCAAGAAGGCCAAAGACCTCTTGAGTTAGATATATTCATCTCTTATCTTCATTCAACTTTTTGTTGAGATGATTTCCTATCTTCTAAAGATGTTTTTCTTTGTTTGTTAAGTATTTTTTCTCGGATGCATTTTTCATCTTCAATCCCTTAAAAATTTTTCATTTCTATTTGGCAATATGATTTTATTCATTTTCCAGATGCCTGACTCTCAAATCTGGATGTCTACTTTCTCAGCCAACATATTTTCTTCACTACTTGCCCTACTCTTATTTCTACTCATCTGTCTTTCTTGTCGGATGTCTGATTGATCTATTTCAGATGTTTGAACCAACCAGGCATCTAACTTTTCCTAGAACTCTTGTTTTTACCCTAAGTTTGGTTTCTCTCCCTAGTTAGCCATTTCCAATGACTCCTAAGAAGAAACAAAAGAATGCAAGACCTAGCAACCAACAAAAGGATGTGGAATTGCCCAATATAACGAAGCAATTTTGCATTAGTAAAACGCTTCTCAAAAGTTGAATAATTTTGAGAAATTCAAAGTTAAGACGAGTAGACCAATTGTGTGCAAAGATTTTTCTGAATTTGGACTTGATCTCTTCAAAGCTGAGGAATAGACTACTTTGTAAAGAGCTTTATCCCGGTGGCAAGCTTGTAGGTGTATTTTCTGAATCAATCAAGTTAATTTATGCCAACCAATCTAATGAATCCACCACCAATGAAGCCATCCTAAAATCACCTGTCTTTAATGTTACTTTTACCATAACAAATGAAGTCATCTCCACACTCATTCGTTATACCAATGATGGTGTCCATTGGAGGGGCATTGCTAAGGCGTTAGACTTCAAGATCATTACCCAAACTCTAGTTAGAGAGGATGTTTATTTTGAAGGAATCAAACTCGAATCCAAGTTTCTTAAGACCATCCCCTGCCTTCTTGCCAGGTTTGTTTCTTTGAATCTTCATGGAAAATCTAGATCCTTCGACGATGTATCCAAGGAACTTGGTTAGATTCTCTATGCCATAATGAATTGTACAAAGTTGCATTGATTTAACCTCACTATGGACTCCCTTGTCACTACACATCAAAAGAGCCTTCCCCTAGGTGCCTACATTTCCCACATGCTTTTTCACTATAATCTCGACCTTAAGAAACAATAGCTTGATGATTTGATAGGACCACTATTCTTCTTATGAGCATTAAAAGGGGTAATGGTGAGGAAAATCAAGAGGCAGATCAAGAGGGCAATCTTCCTCAAGAAGATTCTTCTCAACCTTCTCAAGTTCCTCAATCATCTCAACTCCCTTCTTGCTTCCACACCCCGATACTCAGTATTTTCATCAAAATGCATCTTGAGGGTATGCGTGGGAAGATGTACAGAGCAACCAAAAGGCCTTCTAAAAGGCCATGTTTGATGGCACAGAGCTCCAACACGAGACAACATAAAGACCACGACCATCTCCATAGCTTCACCAATCAACATTCCTTGCACATGATGGGGCTTGAAGAAAGAATGAAAAACTTAGGAGATGGATTTCAAGAAGGGCAAGAAAAGGATGTGAAGGAAGATTGGGAATTGGCTTGGCTTGGCTTGGATCTTCCTCTATCTATCGAGTTTGGGATTCTTGGCACCATTAGTTTTATTTTCTTATGAACCTTTTCTATGACTCAACCTTAAAACTATTTCTTCCATTGCTTGGTTGTATGGTTTGAACAATTTACATTTCTCCTGTTGAACTCTATCCTTGATTTGGTTATGTTATTAATATTTTCTTTCAATTAATTATGATGGTTTATTCATGATTCTTTGTTTTGATAATGACAAAAAGGGAAGCTAATAGATGTCATTACGATAAGGGGAATAAAATGAAAATTAGTTAATAAAAATGTGTTTTGTCATTACAAAAAGGCGGAGAATGTTGATAATACTAGATAAAAATGTATGTTTTGATAATAGCCAATTATACTTTTTGTTTTTAGAGAAGCCAATTATACTTTTATGTGTATGCTTTAAGGACCAACAAGTATTGCAAGAAGACAAACAAGAGTAAAATTTCTATGAGGCATCTCACGGGAATATGGCATAAAGAAGAAGCACTATTTATTGATAAAGAGGAAGAAGAGCTTTCGAATATGAAGTCTTAAGAGAAAAGTTTTTCTTTTATTGTTGTAATTTCTTTTATATTTTTGTAGGATATATCCTAGAACCTTCTCAACATCTTCACCTCGAAAAAAACAAAAAAAAAAAAAACCAAAGCCGCTCTCTCCTCCCCCTCCTCCTTTCTCCCCCACCCTCCTTTGTCCTTTGTTTTCTTTACCATCACTTTCCCTCTCGAAACCCTAACCCTACATCGCCTGCAGCTCCGTAGATCGGATGCGCGCTTCGGTTGACATGTCGCCCCTTTCTATGTAGTTTGGCTTCAAAAACTCGACCATCAATGAAGGTGAATGACTAGGAGAGAAAGTGGGAGGTGAGATGAGAGGTGCGACTATGAGGAGGGAGGGCGATGGGAGGGTCTTTCTTCACGAGGCTGTGCTTCAAATGCCGCGGAGTGGGACATTAGGTGAGAGACTGTCGAGATCCAATGGTATGTCTACGGTGTCATGGGATTGGACGTCGTTGTCATTCTTGTAAGCATGGTATTTCTAATTGTGTGGAGCAAAGTTTGCCACCGCCACCTTTATCTCCCCCGATCTAGGAGGTTGAGTCTACATGGTCGCATGAGGTGAAGGATTTGGATGGTGCTCTTGATTCTTCTCTTGTGGGATATGTCATCCTTGGATCATCAGAGTTGGATCAGATTAGGAAGGCAATTTTTGGTCTGAAGTTGATGTCGTCGGATGGAAGATTGCCACCACTGCAAGGATGAAGGTACTATTGTTTGGATTGCATAAGTCTGATATTGATCTTTTGCGGCTTCAAATTTCAAGTTTTAAAGAGTTCTCTATTCATTGACGCCGTTGTCGGGGAAGCAACGGAATTTACTTTATTATTTTCTGCACTTCTTTGCATTTACATAACACTAACCCTGCTTATCTCTGATCTATTGTCTTGTAGGTACCCTAGCATGGAGATCCAAGTGCAGTAGACTGAAGTAAAGTGCGGGTAGAGTGTTTTGTAAGTGTCCCCCCACACCACTCCCACCTTAGTTTTCATTCCATAACCTAATAACTCAAACCCAAATCAACTTAGGTGCTTTTTATAAACCCTAGGATAGATTTGGTTGTTTATTTGCCACCTCCACTCACCTCGCCATCCACATAAATAAAATAAAAAAAAAGTGTTATCTGATTGTGGGATTTTCTGAAAGCTACACACTTAACACCCACAACTTCTTATCCTAAGATGCACAATCACTTTGATTCTACCAGTTAACCAAGATCTGATCTGTGGACCCGGTACACTTCAACTAAATACACATAAGTGAGTAGAAATCTAAATAGGTTAAGCATTCTTGTGTGCCTTAACTAAGTGGTGCAACATGCCAATTGATTGAGCTGTTTAGGCAGCACCACTCAATCTAAAAAAATCCATCAAGTAGCTTGCCACTTAGGGTTGATTCTTAGGGCTGAACCAGGCACACCACATTATTTTATATTTTTAAAGGAACATATCATCACCCGTGCTTTCAAAACTTTGAGTGTTCTACTAAACCTTGATTGAACCAACCTAAGAATTAAACTCTAAAAACTACTAAACAAGGTTAAATCCTAAACGACACATCATCAAATAACCTTGTTTGAGAACCCTGGTTGTGCACGTACACACATTTTAACTGATCATTAAGGGCACTACCTATCTAAAGGGCTCATCACATTCCAAGAGCACGGTCATCCCAAACCTAACTAAAATTGAGTAGATATTGGCCTTAAGGATTGATTCGCTCTTCGGGACTCAGACTAAGATTTTTTTTCGATTAATCTGCTTTTGTTGGTCCATCTGATGTTTAGCTAAGGGAGTAACGTCAAACAATCGCGACTAGGGGGTACACTAGGAACCAGAGGCGTAAGCCAAACAAAGAACCTTCTCCCCAGTCCCTCCTTTTAACTGGTTGGATTGACCAGATAAAAGTAGACCAAATTATTTATAATCTCAAGACGGGTCCTGGGAGTCTGTAGGTCTTTAGGCTACCCACATAAGGATAGGTTTGGTTGATTGTATTGCAGGGCACCTTTTCTCTTCTCCATTTTCCCTCCTTTTCTACCATGTACCCTTCCACATCCTACACACATTTCACATCCTACCCTCCTACCACCACTTATCCCTAAGATGATTACTTTTCCGACTTGACTTGTAATTACCCATCCACTTGCCGGGATGATTTTGATTGGGGATACGAATCCGGACCTCAGTGTCCAGGGCCTAACCCTAGACAACAAGACTATAATTATTATCCTTCCCAGAGCTACAATAACTATAGATCTTCATCCTTTGATCACCAAACCAACCCAATCTACAATCAGGAAGAATATAATGATTATAACACCTACCCTCTCCAGTATTCCACTGAATATAGGTTGCCACCATCCTTTGAACAACCTAGAATGACCTACTTTCAGGGAGGGACCCGAGAACCTCAACATCTTGACTCCCTTAGATTTAACCCAAACCCGCCCAAACCTGAATCGAGCCAGTCGGTTCAGGTGGATCAGATCCAGGATAAGGTGTTGGCTAATTTGAGGAACACTATACAATCGTTAGAAGCTTAGCCAACAGTATACACTGAAGCATTGGAGCCTATGATAAAAATGATTGACGAGCTGAATAACTCTTTATTGGATTTGCTCCAAAATGTTAGGGATAAGGACCTGGGTAAGTTTCTTCTTGGGAAGTTATCAAGGTTGAGGATGAAATTTGTGGTTTCCTTAGTCAAATCTTGGGATGATTCTCAAGATGAACCCCCTTCAGGAGAGCCAATGTCTGAACCCGTTCAGGCACCTGTCGGGGGGGATACATATTCTGAGATTGGAGATGACCAAGTTGGGCTAGAGCAACCCGTTGAGGATGAATCGAGTTTCTCACCTGAGATCCTAGAGCCAGGCAATGACGAAAAATGTCTCCACGGACCATGAAATGACATGATTTTAAGACATATATAAATGAGGATCATGGATTCTTTGATTTTGAGGGTGAGGAATCTCTTAGTGAAGTCTCACTTGAGCTTAAGATGATTTTAGTGAGACAAATGGGCTCGAGGAGTATGACGAACCATTTGATAGCCCAGTCATTGAAGATTTGATTCGGTTGGGGCTAACTTGGAGGATTCGAATCTTCATTTACTTGATGATTCAATCAGTGACCTTATTCCTCATCTGCACCCTGAAGAGATAATTCTGAAATCATTGTGCCCAAATCAATCTTGATTCAGCCACAATTTCTGAACTTGGGAAAATCATATGGGATGATTGATATGCTAGAGGTCCCGAAACCTGAGTTCTTGATGTTGGGTGATAGAATTGTTGAAAAAAAAATTTGGGAGGCTAATTCTAAGTTAACTTTGATTTTGCATCTAAGGATACCTATGGACCTGAAACCACCTACTTTCTACCAGGATCCTTACAATATCTTTCACATGCAACCTAAGTTCGAAATAACTGATTATTTTTCTGAGCTAGATGTTAAGTGGACAACCGCACCTATTGAACCATCTTTACCCGTTGTCCGACACTTTGGTCTTAAGTTGCACACCACTAAACCACAGGCCCAACCCCACAAACACAACATTCGGTTCTCGGTGATTTTCATCCAGAACTTGAGAACCAATCGACCATGGGGCATGGGTCTACACCATAATCTAGTCCACGTTTATGGACATCTTCTGCTGGCAGGTTTCAGGATCAATATTTTTATTTTGATTATGACCCGCACTTGTGAATTCTCAATTTCTTCTTTGTATGTATGTTATGCCTAGTTAAAGGCATTAAACTTAACGTGTGTGCATACACTCCTCTTTACGGAGTTGACCGAATTTTCACGACACTCAGGTGATATTCTGTTTACTCGGCCCTTTTCATGTCTTTATTTTTACAATGAGGACATTACATCATTTAGGCATGGGGGGTGAATACTTAATCCTAAAATCATTTTGTTAACTCTGTAAAATTTCTTTTTGTTTCTTTTAAAGAAAAATTTGAAAAAGATATAAAAAGAAAAAATTAGGAAAAGAGAACTTAAGCATTTAGAAGTTATTAGCTTTAGGAAATGATACGAGATGACCTAAACACTTAGACTCTTCAGGTCTTCGAGCTTAATTAACCCAGGTGTCCACTCGAATGTGGACTTAGTCTTGAGTCCTCGCCAATTCAAATTCATTTTTAATTTGGCTAATAAATTAGGATGATAAGTATGCGACTTATCACCCACCCTCTGATTTGGGGGGACTTTAAGCCTAAGCATCTACACACATTTTTTTGTACTCACTTTTCGACGATTTTTTCGGAAATTGGGTAATTAATAAACTATCTAGGGTGGCATGGCTGGCAAATTGTCGGTGTTACAGCTCATCGGTCGATTGTCTAGAGCCCAGTCACAAAATCATTTTCATTTTATTGCCTTTAGGTAAATCTTAGATCAGGAAAGCCACCTACATTAAAAAAAAGAAAAGAAAATATAGAGAAAAAAATAGAAAAAGGAAAAAAAAAATAAATAAATAAAACCACACTTCACCACACGAGTATGGCTTGCAAGTTGGCGGTGGTAACAGCTCATTGACCGGTTGTCCAGAACCCAGCTCACAAGAAAAAATGCACAATAATTTCTAAAACACTGAGGAAAAAAGCGGGGGAGTAGAATAAACCGAGAAGATATACACTGGGTTCGCCCTTGTGTTGACCCCACAACTAAAAGAAGTAGGAAGAAAGCTACTGTTCGAAAAAATAAACCTCTAGGCAAGGTCACCTAGGGTCGTAGAAACCCGAAGTTCGTTTTAACAGCCACTTAGTGAGTCTTTCACTATTTTCACAAGATGCTTAGCACTTAAAATCCTTTTCGAGTCGGACGGGTCAGGTAGCCGTAAAAAGTTATGCTAGACCTCTCAAACTCCAAAAGTACAAAAAAATTAGAAAAGAAGAAAAACAATAAGAAAATGTATCTTCCCTTTTCAAATAAGGTGAGGACTTAGGGGGCCTGCATTCTAGTAGGCACCCGGGTATTGTTGAGTTTTCATAGTTTAGGACCTTACTTGAAATTTTCTATTGTTAATAAATGACTTAGGCCTAAGCGATCTAATCCTACTTTTGATGTTATACATAGCATGTAGTTTAATTTTGCTAGGGACTAGCAAAAGATAAGCATAGGGGTATGATGTAAAAACATTTATTGAGGATAAAATGCCTATTCATGCATATTCCTAGGCTTAGATTTGCATTTCATGTTATAAATATTGCATAGCATGCATCATTCTGTATTTAGAGTATATAATTTAGGTTAATTGCATCATTTTTGTGGTTAGGAGAGAAGGATATTTATTTCAGAGCCTCGGATTGACGATCCGACCGTACGGATCTGATCAAGATAATGATCGAAGTCCAACGCCTCCGAAATCGCCTCGATCGGAGTCCCGTAGCATCATATCTAGTCCGAGGAAGATCAACGGCCAAGGCACTATGTAACATAATTCGGAGCTTCAAATGACAAATCCGACCGTGCGGATGGATTTGGGTCAATGATCGCAGCCTAATGGTGCGAAAATCAACTCAATTCGACCTCTGTAGAAGCCCCTACAACGAAAAGAAGATAGACAACCCAGATTGTGCCACGTGGCATAGCCCAGGCCACCCAACGCACGCATGCGCCACCGCACGTGCGCAGTAGCGCGGGTGCGCACGCACGCACGTAGGCCCGCATGCGCACAACGCAGCTCTAGTGCATGAGCGTGCGCGTGCGCGGCAAAGGCGGGGGAGCGCAACGCCAACGACGCATGAGCTGGACTTACAATGATGCTTACAACCGTCGCAAATTCTTCGCGCGCCAACAAAGCCAGCTGTGGCGTTGAGCAGGCATGAGCTGCCTACAACACTTCCAGTGACGGCCCGGATGTCATTAATGGTCCCATATCTATTTTTGCCTCTTCTCCTCTACTATAAAAGGACCTACACCCGTTCCCTTCCAAGCCATCTCTACCTATTCTACTCCCATCTACTCCCAAGCTCTAGCAAGCCTACCAACGCTATGTTAGAGCTTGCTCTCAAGCTCCCAAGGCACCTATTAGTCTAGCGAACATCTGCCTCACCAAATATTCCTCCAACTTCCCATTCCCATTCATAGGTCACCTTGGAGCCGTCCTCCCACCTCCATTCCAGTAGATCATCTTCGCCTTCTCACCTCCATTCTAGAGCCACGCAGAAGCTTTCCTCTACCCGACGTCCTCTTGCATCTCACCTCCGTCGTCTCGCTCCTCACCTCCTTCGTCCGAGCTTCTGCCAGGCGCCGTCGTCTCGCCAAATAGCCGATTCGGGAGATTTCCACACCTCCTCTTTTTATGCTTTCGTAGATTATTGTAATAAACATTAATGCAATACATCACATTTGATTCCTTCTCTATCTTGTGATTGCTTGTCTTTTATTTCAAAAACATAAAAAAATAACAAACCCCTAAAACTCCAAAAAGAAACAAATCGAAGCACGATTTTCAATTAAAGTAAACGTCGCCTCCTGTGTTCAACCCGGGACACCCTTGGAGTTTTAGTATAAATTTTATCTGATCGATGTGTTTTGCAACTACGACGATGCGTTACTCGTAACCTTGATTTGTACTCACGAAACACGTGCGACCAGAGCTTACTAAGCATTTATGAGGGTGCTAATGTCGAACATGTTCCCATTCGTCCTACGTTGCTTCGTATTATTGGTATTCCGTTAAGATGGAGAACGATTGGAACGGTGATTGCTCTATGCTGTTCGTTTGCACGTGTAAGGAAGTGTCATGGTATTGGTTTACATGAAGGAGATGCTACGATGGTGTTGGTTGAGGCAGATATCTTGAGTGGAATGAATGTTCCTAGCAAGGGGATTTTCCGATTTAGAGGTTGCATGTGTATTATTATTTTTGAAGAGGTGATAACAAAGTTGTATAATGGAGTTTTGTATGCACGTGTGGTTGTTGGAGTTGAAAGGCATATGCTTAGTGCACAGGAGATTAGCTCGATGAAGAAGAGAGCTTCTGCGTCGATGGTTGGGTGCACTGGTGGGATGCATGAGGCTAGAGACTGCCACGTTAGCATGCGCCTGATTTGGAAGCCCAAGGAGAGACAACTAGCTGATTTTGAAATTCCAAAATTGGGTGCAAATAATCAACTGTTCAAGGAAGAGGGTACTATTTTTGGAAATAGTTGTACTACTTTTGGAAATGGCAATGGTGATGTTCTAAATGAGGAAAATAATAATCTTGGCTATGAGGCCAGCGCAGCAGCCAGCACACATGAATGTCTATCTAGAGCAACTAGTGCAGCAACAGCATGCATATGGAATAGCATTGGAGGGAGGTGTCGTACAACAGTAGCCAGTGCAAGGAATTTTGGGCTGGAGTAGCCAGCGTAGCAGCAGCATGCATCGGGAATTGCGCTGAAGGGTGATGTCGCACAACAGCCAACGCAGGAGGTATCTTTTTTCAGCCATGAACAGGTGCATTCCAGATCCTTTATGGGATCCGTATGTGGTGAGTATGCCTCTTTGAAAGATCATTATCCTTATTGTTCATTTGCTATGGTTGGGGGCCCGTCTCTTGCTGCTGGAGATATGCTATAGGTAATCAATTCGTAGAAAGAAGAGGGTGCTAATGGAGGCAATAGCGGGAGATTTTCATGGAGTAATGATGGAGATCATGGATCATCTCTTTGATCTATCGTGGAACTCTTTGCAGGTGGCTGTCGGCCCCAAGATTAGGTCCAGTCGTGGTGAGTGCTCCTCCAATGATGTACTTTTCTTGTCCTCATTTGTGTCGTTAGGGCAGGATTTTGGGGGTGCTATTGGAAGTTTTGATGTGCAGGTGACTGGGATGTCTATGGCATTTGGGCATACTTTCAAGTCGCCTTCGGCAGGACTAGAGAAGGAGGCACACACAGAGATGACAGTGACTCGTGGACATGCCAAATCTGATGGGAAAGGAAAAAGGGTACTTGTGAGAACATCCTCAAGTCGGTCTTCAAATTCAGCACGCATTATTTCGTAGAAATATAAGCTGATGCTTAGTTCTTGTTATAAGCGTAAGAGATTTTCAAGAAACAAGGAGGTGAAGTTGGGGGAGACTGATGTGGAGGTGGTGGATAGGCGTGTGGCTAAGATAATTGCGGTGAAAAAGGTGCACAAGGGGGGGACTAGATCGATAAATGCCTATGGTGCTATCATGGAATGTCCAAAGTCTCCAAAATGAAGAGCAAAGGTCCATGCTAAAAAGATATTTGGCTGAATGGAAGATAGATATTGTGATGTTACATGAGACCAACTTGGATGAATTATCAATGCAAATAAAGAGTAGCATGTGTGGAGATAGATATTCAGAGCATCTTGAAATCAAGGCAAAAGACAAATCAGGACGTATCCTTAACTTATGACATGGCAATCAATTTCAGCTTGATGCATCTTTGATTCAAAGTAGGGTATTGTCGGCTTCTTTTACTATGACACTGTTGGTGCTAGAGCACTGCGATCGTTTATTTTGATGATAACAAAACACGTGTCATTTAACATTTGCACTTAGAGTATTAGATTTCAGGTCAATTGCAAATGGAGACGTGATTAGACGGAATTCAAGCTCGCATCCAGGATGGATTGGAGGAGCTTGATGGAGAACAGAGGAGATTCGCGAGGAGAAATAGATTGAAGATGGAAGGACAAGAAGAATAGGATAGAATTCTGTTTGTTTCTTTCATGTACTTTTGTCTTTATTTCCGTACTCTTTTTATTCCTTAGAACATCATGTTAAAGAGCCTCAAAGTACCTTAACAGTAGTCTTAGGAACACCTGCACAACCCTAAGATACTTAAGTTTTCTGTAGAGAACTTAGAAAACCAATATAGAGTTCAAACAGTCTTTTCAGACATCTAATTCCAAAAACAGACGTCTGATATGGGTTTTAAGATGTCTGACTGTTGATTCAGACGTCTGATAACATTTAAGCTGGACTTAGTTAGTTCTGTCTGATGAAATCAGACGTCCAGACCTTAGACCAGACGTCTTAGAAGGCGTCTAATGTTTTTGCCAGACGTCCAATTAGTAGACCGTTGGCTGGCTTAACAAATACTGAAGAATATGACCGTTAAGAGCCTTATCAGATGTCCTTAAGCCTTTCCAGACGTCTGATAAATGACAATTTCGCCTCGACTGACCCAAAATCTCTTTCAGAGATCTTATAGCCGTTGCAATCTCTTGGAAATCCATTCCCGCAGAAAAAGTAGGTTTCCAGACGTCCAGACATAGTGCCAGACGTCTTATATGTCGTCTAATGGACTTGCACTAAAACCCTGTTTAGATCTTATTCAAGTCAGGAAGAAACCTGCCTAAAATCAGACGTCTGACTTTGATCCCAGACGTCTTAAACTGATCTTCCAAACGTCTGATGCCAGGATCAGACATCTGATTACCCTATCAGTGCAATGATTGTTCCTGATTTCGGCCTGATTCTCTTGGGCTTTGCACCCAACGACTATGGAAGCTTTCCTAAGCTTTCCAAAACCTTCCTAAGGCCTCTATAAATAGAGGGGAGCCTTTGCCACTCATCACACGCACCAAGTAATACATTTTCACATCATTTTGTGTCTCTTAATCCTAAGAAGCAAGCTCTTGCTCTCCAAGCTCCAGTTCTTCATCTAGAGAGCATCAAGCATTTGCGCACCCGCTCTCCCGTCGTAGTTCACGAGAGCGACGTTGCGTCGTCTTGTAGTTCACACATCCGCGTTGTCAACGCACTCCTTGCAAAGGGAAGCATCTTAATTCCTATAGAAGGTTAGGTTAAAAATTACTTTGTTGCCTCTATAGGATTGTTGTTATTTTATCTTTGTTCTTTGGTTGAGTATTCGCTTTGCGAATTCCCGTCTCCTTCGTGGGACAAAATCCTTCTCGTGAAGAGAAGGGGTTTGAGGTACGCTACCTTCGTATAAAGTAGCGTGGTCGTAACTGAAATTGAATCACCCTCGTTTAAGTGATTCGTTTAGTGGATTTGATCAACTTGGTTGATCGGAAAATCCTAACTCGAGAGGGTTAGGTGGTGGTTTTCATCCGGTTTAGGTTTCCACCTAAAAATAATTGTGTACCTTTTTGATTGAATTTTGTGATATTGTTTTTATTATATTTCCGCAATTTATTACGTCACCCCCTCCTAGTAGGGAATCTACAATTGGTATCAGAGCAAGTTTCGCGTTATCAGCGTTACACACCAGCGAAGATCCTATGGAGGGGAGCATGTCCGCGAGCAGGATTTCTGAGGGGCAGTCTACCGTCCGACCACCCTATTTCGAAGGGAACAACTATAGCTACTAGAAGCTACGGATGAAGACATAGCTCCAAGCCACCGACTTTACAATATGGGACCATTGCGAGACCCCCTTCGACATCCCAGAAAGACCCGCCGCAGGCTACTCACAGCAGCAAATTCGAGAACTTTTACTCAACGCGAAAGCTATGAACGCGTTGTACTGCACGCTCAGCCCGGAGGAGTTCAATAGAATCTCGCAATGTGCCACCACATACGAGATTTGGCACACACTCGAGGTAACTCATGAAGGTACCTCTAAGGTATAAACTTCTAAACTCAATTACTTTCACAAGAGTCTGAGTCTTTTTCCATGAAATCTAACGAAACTTTAAGTGAGATGAACACTAGGTTCACTCTCATAGTAAACAATTTGAAAGCTTTAGGGAAGACTTTCATCAAGTGGGAGCTTCAAGGGAAGCTTCTTCGTTCCCTTGAACCAGAGTGGGAACAGAAAGTCACCGTCATCGAAGAGGCAAACGAAGTGGAGGAGCTCAACATGAAAGATCTCCTAGGCAATCTAATGACTTACGAGACAAAGTTGAAGCAGAAGAAGGATACATCGGAGCCAAAATCGAAGAAAACTCTCACCTTCAAAGCCGTGTCAGATAGAGAGGTAAGTTCTGACGACAAAGACTTTAAAATTTTACTTAAGAAAATTTCCAAGTTTTGTAGAGAATCAAAGGAGGAGAGCCCGAGACGTTGCTACCACTGCAACGAGAAAGGGCATCTGCAACCAGAATGCCCTCTTCTCAAAAAGGAGAAGAAGAAGGAAAAGAAGAAGAAATCTAAGAAGAAGGCGTTCCAAGCCACTTGGGACAATTCGAGCTCGGAGGAAGAAGAAGAAAAGTCTATAGAAGAAGAAACCGCTTGCTTTGGTTTCATGGCGAGAGGAAGTAATAGCGATAGCGAAAACGGAAGCGACTCCGACAACGAGGTAAATGTCGATCTACAAGATGCATTTAATGAGCTTTTTAAAGTTAATAAAACACTTAAAATAGAAAATAAAAACATCAAAAAGAACCTTAGTTTTCTTAAAAATGAAAATAATATGTTAGAAAAATAACTTAAGGACATAGAAACTAGTCCTAAGGATAATAACATGTTATTAGAAAATAAAAATTTAATCAATGAAAATACTAAATTAATTGAAGAAAATGATAGTTTAAAGTTAGAAATCTCTGATTTAAATACTAAGATACATGCTATATAAAAAGAAATCGCATGTCTTAGGGAAAACTCAAACAAATTAATCAACAAAGTAGATAATTTTTATAGCCCTAAGGTTGAGAAAGGATCCCCGTCAAGAAGACCCGCTAATAAATCCAGATCCAAGCTCACTTAGATACCAAAGAAAGAATTGGAATCTTATTTTGTAGGTTTCAGGGATAACTACAACACGAAGGACTGGACCCACAAGCTCAAGGCTGGTAAACTCGAGTTGGGAGAACCAAGGAATAGACAAAGGAGGAGAACAAGAAGATCGACGAGACGACGAACAAACAATGGACCCGCCGCATGTCGACCACCAGACTGGAGATCGACGCCAATGCCCAAGCCTCCAAGCTATAGATGGGAGCCACATCCGATGTGGCATCCACCACCACCATTTGGACCATTTTATTGGCCATGGTAGGTGACGTAAAAATTCTTTACCCTATCTTTTTATCATAACATTTAGATAGGGGGAGCTAAAAAAATTATGAGCTAATTGTCAATTTTTAAGGGAGAGATGTAAGTTAGCTAAATTTCCTTTAGTAAGGGGGAGAAGAAAAACAGCAATCTTGTTGTTACAAAAAGGGGAGGGCATAACTTTTGTTAAAAGAAATTCATAGAAGAGCATGTTTTAAGGGGGAGTTATAGAAAATTTAAAATCAATCAAACCTTTTTGATAATGTCAAAAGGGGGAGGATTTTTTTGCATTATTATTTATGATTTTGTCATCATCAAAAACGGGAAGATTGTTGGTGCTAGAGCACCACAATCGTTTATTTTGATGATAACAAAACACGTGTCATTTAACATTTGCACTTGGAGTATTAGATTTCAGGTCAATTGCAAATGGAGACGTGATTAGACGGAATTCAGGCTCACATCCAGGACGGATTGGAGAAGCTTGATGGAGAACAGAGGAGATTCACCAGGAACGATAGATTGAAGATGGAAGGACAAGAAGAATAGGATAGAATTCTGTTCATGTACTTTTGTCTTTATTTCCTTTCTCTTTTTGTTCCTTAGAACATCATGTTAGTAGTCTTAGGAACACCCGCACAACCCTACGATACTTAGGTTTTCTATAGAGAACTTAGAAAACTAATATAGAGTTCAAATAGCCTTTTCAGACGTCTAATTCCAAAAATAAAAGTTTGATAATGGGTTTTAAGACATCTGACTATTGATTCAGACGTTTGATAACATTTAGGTTGGACTTAGTTAATTCTGTCTGATGAAATCAGACGTCCAGACCTTAGACCAGACGTCTTAGAAGACGTCTGATGTTTTTGCCATGCGTCCAATTAGTGGACCGTTGGCTAGCTTAACAAATACTGAAGAATATGACCGTTAAGAGCCTTATCAGACGTCCTTAAGCCTTTCCAGACATCTGATAAATGACCGTTTCGCTTCGACTAACCCAAAATCTCTTTTCAGAGAACTTATAGCCGTTGCAATCTCTTGGAAATCCATTCCCGCAGAAAAAGTAGGTTTCCAGACGTCCAGACATAGTGTCAGACGTCCTGTATGTCGTCTGATGGACTTGCACTAGAACCCTGTTTAGATCTGATTCAAGTCAGGAAGAAACCCGCCTAAAATCAGACGTCTGACTTTGATCTCAGACGTCTTAAACTGATCTTCCAGACATCTGATGCCAGGATCAGACGTCTGATTACCCTGTCAGTGCAATGATTGTTCCTGATTTCGGCTTGATTCTCTTGAGCTTTGCACCCAACGGCTATGGAAGCTTTCCTTAGCCTTCCAAAGCCTTCCTAAGGCCTCTATAAATAGAGGGGAGCCTTTGCCACTCATCACACGCACCAAGTAATACATTTTCACATCATTTTGTATCTCTTGATCCTAAGAAGCAAGCTCTTGCTCTCCAAGCTCCAGTTCTTCATCTAGAGGGCATCAAGCATTTGCGCACCCACTCTCCCGTCGTAGTTCATGAGAGTGACGTTGCGCCTTCATGTAGTTCACACATCCGCGTTGTCAACGCACTGCTTGCAAAGGGAAGCATCTTAATTCCTATAGAAGCTTAGGTTAAAAATTACTTTGTCGGCTCTATAGGATTGTTATTTTATCTTTGTTCTTTGGTTGGGTATTCGCTTTGCGAATTCCCGTCTCCTTCGTGGGACAAAATCCATCTCGTGAAGAGAAGGGGTTTAAGGTAAGCTACCCTCGTATAAAGTAGCATGGTTGTAATTGAGGTTGAATCACCCTCGTTTAAGTGATTCGTTTAGTGGATTTGATCAACTTGGTTGATCGAAAAATCCTAACTCGAGAGGGTTAGGTGATGGTTTTCACCCGGTTTGGGTTTTCACCTAAAAATAATTGTGTATCTTGTGTGATTGAATTTTGTGATATTGTTTTATATTATATTTCCGTAATTTATTACGTCACCCCCTCCTAGTAGGGAATCTACAGACACGAGTTTCAGTGTATGGGCCATGTAAAGAGGCTTCTAGGCCTATTTTTTGGGAAGAGATTGTTCGGGCTTCACATTTTGTAGATGGAAGGCCATGGCTTATGGGTGGAGATTTCAATGCGACACTACATATGGAGGATAGACCAGATGGAAGATGTGATAGAGCTATGCTTGAGTTTCAGCGTGTGTTTCAATAGTTAGAGTTGATGGATCTCCTCTTTGGGTCTCAGTTTACTTGAAGGAATGGACAAGGGGCAGCATCATGTATTAATAGATTCCTATGTAATATTGCAATGGCTGAGGCTTTTCATGGGGCGGAAGTGAAGGCGTGTGATAGGCCTTTCTCAGATCATACACCACTAGTTTGGAATAATAATGAGAATGCAAGATTTACTTCTTACTTTAAGTTCCGTAAATCATGGTTAAAGGAGCCAAGTTTCAAGGAACTGATACAGGACAGATGGGTAAATACTCCTGCATGTGATTTGGCTACCTATACACTTGCATGCCATTTGGGAGACAATGATAGAGTTTAGTCGTGGATTGCGAGAAATGAGAGAGGCAAGAAGGAAGGAGGCATTGTCTAGAATTTCCGTGTTGGATAGGTAGGAAAAGGGGGGAGGCTAACAAATCAAGAGAATGAGGAGCGCAAGAAGATGCAACGGGTGGTTCTAGAGGAAGATTATAAGATGGAGATGGATTGGAGACAGAAGTCTAAGCAATTGTGGTTAAAAGAGAGAGATGCTAATACTAAATTCTTTTACATGGTCGCAAGCAATAGGAGAAGAATGAATATGATTGTAACGACCCGGTTCCCGAGTCCCTACGAGACACGAGAACCGGACCGACTCGACTAATCCCAAGACCTAGTCGTCCAACGAGGAAGTAACCAAAAGACAGTAAAATAAACCACATTCAGCATGAATATAACTAACAGTAAGAAAGTACAGCAGTAAGGAAAGAAACTACTACAGTAGGTACCACCACAACAGTAAAACAACATTTATCATATAACAAGAACTGCAGGTAAAGAAGATACAGCGGAAACAAAAACTACTCACTAGAACAGAAACAAAAGGGGTACAAAAGGCTGTGGTAACTCTACTGGACCCTACTCGGCCCAGCATCCTCTGCAGCCGCCGACCCTGGCTGCTCAACACCTGGTCCTGAAAAAGGTAACGAGTGTAACACGTCAGCAAAACGCTGAGTAGAGTGGCAAACTAACTAAAGGCAACAGTAGAGTGTACAGTAGCTGTTATGTTCTATTACTTCCTTTATTCACATCTTTCAATTTTTCTCACTATTTCATTTATTTCTCAGATCTTTTACTTGATCTCAAATGTCCTCGTGGGAACGATCTTGATTGCAGTCTTTTCCAAAAGTAGAAGTAGCACGTGGTGCTCTCCTGGCCGGGAGAGTCCCCCGTGGTGATCCTACCCTCAGTCAACCACCCCAAGGTCACTGACAGACGTAACGGTGACTACGGCACGCGCGATAAACGCACAGGTAGCTAGCCCGCACTGGCACGCGGTCAGTCGTTTCCGTTAACGGGTGCGCCCAAAGCACAGCACGGAACCAGGGCAGAGCCCTCTCAGTAACAGGGGTCCAACCCCTCCACAGTAACCAAACTGGGGCCTTGCCCCTCCACAGTCCGCGCACCCTCGCCTGACTACCCTGGTTTGCCCTAGTGGGCCTAACAAGTCGGTGAAGGAGGCTAGCAGAACCCCGGGGCCCGTGGGGTAGCTAGTACTCTCCTAACACTACTAGCTCTCCTCGGTACTACGTACACGAGGGCCAACAAGTCGGTACAGAGCGGCCAATCCTAACCCCGGGTCCCTGGGGCGGCTGGCCCACTCTGCACTAAACAGGTACAGGTACTTCCCTTGGTACTGCGTACCCAAGAGACAGTACAAACTACATCTCAGTTACATTCCTTTTTCTTTCCAGGAGTTCCACTCCTAATTCCCCGTAGGGTTCCAGCTCTTTATCTCAGAACATCATATGTTTCACTTTCCAGATTCACGTTCTCAAAACCCATGATCTCAAACATGTTTCTTTATTCATAACAAGCAGCTGTTAATTCAAATTACAGGCAGCTTTATATTCCTTTCCATTTTTCCAAGACTGCAGTATTATACATTCCACTAGTTTTTTTCCATCCTAAGATTCATGCCACTTCCTAGGATCTAGCATACAACTAGTTTTCCAGCCCTACGATTCATGCATCACCTAGGAGCTATCATTCCATACATTTCTCATTCCTAAGATTCATGCAATGTCCTAGATTCTAGTTATGGTTTCATACTTTAACAGATTTTAAAAATAACTTAAGCCACTCTACCAGGTACAACGGGAGTAATGGGGGCGTGATCGGGAATCCCGCGTGCCTCCGCGACTCTCAAGACTGCAACCGAACGAGGTCCTATCACAAGGATCAAACACAAGGAGTGTCTCAAAACAGTGTATAGCTACTGTAGACGGGTAGAGGAATTAATTCTGAAACGAACGCAACTCGAATCGCGGAAAACGGAGCCCAAACGGGCCCTAAACGGGTCGAAAAAGACGATACTGTGCAAAATCAGACGTCTGGAACTCCTTCCAGACGTCTTAAAAAGTGGATCAGAGAATTACCTGTTCAGCGTGGTTTCCCAGACGTCCAGAAGTCTGCGGGGACGTTTGCCCTAGATCCCAGACGTCTGATGGTCCCTCAGGACGTCTGGAGGTCACTCCCGCCGTCTGGTACAACTTCCAGACGTCTGATTCGCAAAGGATGACGAATCAGCGAACCTGCGCACAGCCAACCCCCCTCCCTCAGTACGGTCAGTCGACAAGAAGGAAGAAGAAAGCGGAAACTCACCTTTCAGACGTCTGTATGATCTTACAGACGTCGACCTTGCCGTCTGGCTATCAACCTAGACGTCTGATTCTGGAAATTTTTCCAGAATCAGAACCCTGCTCGGCCTCCGCTCGCGACGCCGCCCGCTTTGCACCTCGCGCGTCTGCGGCTCAGCCCGCAGCAGGTCCCTCTCCGCGTCGCTCCGCGCCCCCTGCGCCCTCCGCCGGCCGGCCAAGCTGCTCCGGCGAGCTCGCCCTCACGGCAGAGCCCAGCCCTCGCACGCCGCACCTCATCCGCGCTCACTGCGGCTGCCGCTGCCGCCCTCGCGTCCGCTCGCTCTCGCGCACAGGAAGGAGAAGGAGGAGACGGTGGAGACGGGAGGGGAGGCGCGCCCTTTTAAGGCCGCGCGAGGAGGAGAGAGAAGGTGGTCGCAGCGCGCCTGCAGCCGCAGAGAGAGAGAGAGAGAGGAATCGCAGGTCTGCGCGCACAGGCGCGCAGACGAATCTCCCGTGCGAACATAACTGTTCTCCAGACGTCTGTAAACTATCCCGGACGTCTGGTCAGACGTCTGGATGTGATCCCAGACGTCTGGTCCGACGTCTGGGACACCTCCCAGACGTCTTAAAAGGCGTCTGGGGCACGCGTTCGTTACAATGATCAATGTGTTGAAAGTGCAGAATCATTTGGTGTGTGATCAAAACCAAATTTGTGATGCCTTTCGTGACTATTTTCATGAGTTCACTAGAAGGCAACCTATATGGGATTGCAATATGGGTACTTCAAAGCTGGTGCAGGTGAGAGAAGAGGCCAAGGTGGGCCTTGTTTGTGAGGTGGGAGTGGAGATCATTGTGGCATTGAATGGATTAAAGGTAGAGGCCTCCCCATGACCTAATGGGTTGTAGATTCTTTTCTATAAGGAAATATGGGAGGTAGTGGGACGGGTTGTGGTGGCTATGATCTGAGAATTCTTTGAAAGTAATGAAGGATTTGATAGATTGAATCATTTTTATTTATTCCTCTTACCAGGTGCGGAGTTGGTTGATGACTTCAAACCGATTGCGCTCTCCAATTCTATTTGTCCTGGTGGCAAAGATATTAGCAAATAAACTGCGATCGGTATTGCCTGATATTATCTCTCCTGTTCAATTAGCATTTATTAAGGGGAGATCTTCGCAGGACTCTTTTATGTTGGTAGAAGAGATGGTGGCGGCTTGGAAGAGGAGAAAGACACCAGCTTTCATACGGAAAGTGGATTTTTCAAAGGCTTATGACTCCATCTCACTGGTGAGGATTTTTGCAGATCTCACAGGTCTGAATATTAACAGAAGAAAGTCCCTACTGATGCCATTTTCCATTCCGGAAATAGATATTCGGGAGATTGCTAATATTTTGGAAACACCTATTTCAAATTTGCCTATTCGTTATCTAGGATTGCCCTTGAAAGGGAGAAAACTTGTGGCAACGGATTGGGAGTGTGTGGTGGATAGATTGACGAAAAGATTACTTTCGTGGAGTGGAAGACTGTTATTAAGAGGTGGGTGGCTAGTACTTTTGAAATCAGTCATATCCAATATACTGGTTTTTTCCCTATCCATTTTTAGGCCGTGTTAAGACCCATGTTGTTTGAGCCTTTTAAGACGTCTGGACTGTGGGTCAGACATCTGGACACCTTCCAGACGTCTGGAAATCGAAAATTTTGAGTACGAGCTCACGTCTGCGCGTGGGCTGTGCGTAGACAGTACTCTCATTTTTCCTCCCCCTCTCTCTCTCCCCGCCTCCAGCAAACCCTAAGCACTCGACCTTATAAAACCCCTTCCCCTCTCTCGTTCTCCTCACACCAGCCACCTTCCCCTCTTCTTCTCCACTCCAGCGAGAGAGCCAGCGGAGCGAGAGCACGAGAGCGGCGGCGAGGAGGAGCGGCGTGAGGAAAGGAGAGTGAGCTCGCGAGCTCGCGTGGGAGCTCACCGGTAAGCGCACAGCCGGAGCAACGCGTGCGCGAGGGGTGCGTCGAGGGAGTCCTCCCCGACGCTTCTGCAGCCGAAGCTGCAGGCGAGGAGGGGCTTGGCGCGGCCACGCGCGGCATGAGTGCAGCAGAAGCAGGTTCTGGTTCTGGGTTTTTCCCAGAATCAGACGTCTGGAGTGACCTCCAGACGACGGTGCGGACGTCTGGAGGTGGTTCCAGATGACTGAGGTGAGAGTTTCGCGAAGGTACATTCCCTTTGCGGATACGGCCATGCAGGCCGCTCCGCAGGAACACCTTGCAAGCCCTTTTTGAGAAGATTTGGTGGATTTCGTGCAGGATTCGCTTCGGGAAGGCACGGGACACGCCCTCTCAGGCATTTCAGACGTCTAGGCAACGTACCAGACGACGAGAAGTATTTCCAGACATCTGGAGAGGTGGTTGGACATCTGGAGCTCGGCCCAGACAGTCCAGAAGAGTTCCTGGACATCGAAGGATTAGCGTAGCGCTTGAGGTATGATACTGGACACTTTTAAGACGTCTAGAAGTTGTTTCATATGTCTGATTTGAGTCAGAAACCCTATCTTTGACCCGTTTAATGCCCGTTTGAGGTCTGTTTTCCACAAATAAGATACCGATGTGTTCCTTATGAGTTTCTCTACTTGTTAGAAGGCTTTCCATACTATTCTGATAGTTCCCTTGTGATTGTTCCTTGTTATAGGACTTCATTCCATTGCAGGTTCGAGGCTTGCTGAGACACGTGAGCATACCGTTCAAGTCCCCGATACTCCTAGGTTTACTGATAGAGTGGCTTCCCCTAAATTAATTATAACCTAAATGCATGTGTGGAATGAATGATTAGAACCTAGGATATAGCATGAATCCTAGGACGAAAAACACTTGAAATGTCTGTATTGGAAGATTGAATTGCAGTCTTGAATGAGTAGATAGAAAGATAACAATTGCTTGTAAATGAATAACAGTTGTATGTGAAATATGAAGTACTTGTGCTAGATAACTGTTGCATGTAAATTTCCTGTTGTATACGTTAAATGACATAATACGAGCTGCATGTATATAAATTGAGAATGATAATGTGAATGATGGAAATACGGGCTACCTGTGCATAACCTGTGTATGCAAATGTGAACGATAGCAATACAAGATGCATATGTATAACCTGAGAATGGAAATAGAAATGATGAAACCTGGTATGACGTGGCATGAAGAATATGAGCATGAACCCTACGGGGAATTAGGAGTAGAGCTCCTGGAAATAAATGGAATGGATCTGGGAATGTAAGCGGGGAAGTAAGCTGGCCCTTGAGTTCGGAGTACCAAGGAGAGCGACTGTCCCCCCTGTTTAGTACAGAGCGGAACTAGCCGCCCTTGGGTTGGGACCCGAGGTTAAGATTGGCCACTCTATACTGACTTCTTGGCCCTCGCGTACACGGTACTGGGGAGAGCTACTAATGTAGGGAGAGAGCTAGCCACCCCATGAGACCTGAGGTTCAACTAGCCGCCCTACACCAACTTGTTAGGCCCACTAAGTAAACCAAGATAGTCAGGCGAGGGTACGCGGACTGTGGAGGGACGAGACCCCTATTACTGAGAGGGCTAGGCCCTATACTAGTTCCGTGCTGTACTTTGGGTGCACCCACTAACAAAAACGACTGACCGCATGCTAGTGCGGGGTAGCTACCCGTGCGCTTATCGCGCGTGCCGTAGTCACCGTTACGTCTGTCCATGACCTTAGGGTGGTTGACTGGATGTAGGATCACCACGAGGGACTCCCTCAACCAAAAGAGCACCACGTATGCCTTCTACTCTTTGGAAAATACTGCAATCAAGATCGTTCTCACGAGGAACATTCGAGATCAAGAAAGAAACCTGATAAATAAACCAAGTAGTGAAAAAGAATAATTAGTTAAAGAAAGTAATTGAAAAATAACAGCTACCTGTCCACTTTTACTGCTTTAGTTAGTTGGTTGCCACTCTACTCAGCGTCCGCTGACTTTGTGTACTCATAACCCTTTTCATGTCCAGGTGTTGAGCAGCCTGAGTCTGCAGCTGCAGAGGGTGTTGAGCCCAGTAGAGCCCAGTAGCTGTAGTTCTTTGTTGTACTCCTGTAGTAGTGAGTAGACTCTTGTACCTTTATTTTCTATACTTTTACATTATGTACCTTATGTTCCTGTACCTTGTTACTTTCTATTATTGTGGTGGTAAGATGTACTGTAGCAGTTTTTACTTCTTTACTGTTGTATATTTTTACTGTTAGTTGCTTAGCATAATGAATGTGATTTACTTTCCTGATTTTTGGTTACTTTCTCGTTGGACGACTGGGTCATGGGATCAGTCGAGTTGGTCCGGTCTCGTGTCCTGTAGGGATTCAAGAACCGGGTCGTAATAGGCTGCCAAAGAAGATAATTAAAAAAAAGTGGATCTTATCCGGAAGAGGTTCTTTTGGAAAGGTGCAGATCATGTGAGGAGAATTGCCCAACTTATCTCCTGGAAGGAAATTTGTTTACCCAAAAGTGAAGGAGGCTAAGGAGTGAGATGGTTATATGAGCTTAATACCTCACTCTTGCTTAAATGGGTGGTGAAAATTCTTTCTGGTAGCCAATCAATGGTCAATTTGGTTATGGAAGATGCTTATGGGGTGAATACGGATTTGATGGTGCAAGCACAGCCAAGTAGAGGATCTTCGTCTATTTGGAAGTCTATTAGACTGGTTCTGTAGGCTTTAATCATCGATTTCAGAGCAAAATTGGGTGACGGGGCTGATTTCAAATTCTGGTTGAATAATTGGACAGGCTATGGAAAATTTCCGTAAGTGTTTCCAAGGGTTTTTCAGCTTGCCAGTAGTAGAAAAGCGATGGTGGATGAAGTGTGGGATTAACAACATAATGGTTGGGACTTTGATATGCCGCTGGGCCTTTCTGAGATCACGTTGAAGGAATTTCAACACCTGCTAAGTGTGATTTCAGATCTGAAATCGATAAGAAACAGGAGGGATGCTTTCAACTGGAGAGGAGAGATGTTTATGGTAAAGAAGGCATATTTACGGCTGATTTCAGGTGAAGGTGGAATGGAAGATAGAAATAAAGATTCTAAAAAGATATGGAAATGTAGATTGCCTTTGAAGATCAAATTATTCCTTTGGTTACTCAGAAGAAAACAGTTGGTGACTAAATGCTTCATACGAAGGTGGACGAAAGATATGGATGCCACATGTGATTGCTGTAAAGATGTTGAGGAAGATATGGATCATCTCTTCTTTCATTGTCCTTTTTCCATGGACATTTGGAGTAGCCCGCAGCTTCAAATGATTGATATTTCCAACTTTCCATCTTTCTGGAGATCCTTCAATGATCATTACAGCCTGGATGTTGCGGGGTGGGTGAAGGGCTTTCCCACTCTTTGGTGCTTAAGGTTACAATGGAACAACACAATCTTCAGAAACGAGAGTTGCTGGGTTGAAAATGTTGTGAGGGAGGTTAATTTTTTGATTAATTTTTGCTCCAAAATTTGTATGTTTGTTCCTTTAATTCAATACAATTACTGGATGATTACCGATCTTATGTAATGTTCCTTTTTTCCTCTCAAAAAACATCTTCACCTCACGAAATCTCTAAAAAATCAATCCGATAGATTTTCAAATGTCCGAATACACATTTGCATCTACTTATCTAATCATGTTTCATTTGCGCTAAATTTAAACTAAACTCACATATCTCTTGCTTAACTTGATACTTCTCTTAGGTCTAAAATTTTCAAATATTTAAGATGGTTATCGTTTCATTTCAAATGTCTTAGAGCTACATAATTATCCAACATTTGCTTCTTTTAAACTCTAGAGCGCACAAAATCTTTGAAGATTAGTCTTTTAATGGCAAGTATAAATTTACCTTAAAAAATTTGGAGATGCCAGACGTCTAGATGACTCTTTCTAGACTTCTGCCTATCTTCATCAAATGTCCCTAGATCCTGTTTTGATGAAAGTCAACAACCTTCTCAAGTACTAACTTAAGTATCTCACAAATCTACTTTTCAACTCAATCATCTGGTTGCCCTTTTTTGACATCTATATTACTTGTTCAGACTTTCCTGGATCCCAATTTCAACTCAACTATAGTAACATCTTCATACCATCAATTTACTAGATGTCTACCTTTCTCAAGACGTTTGAATTCCCTATTTCAGATGTCCAATTTTTATTCCCAGATTTGTTACTGAAATTTCTTATCATTGGAATCATTTTCAAATGTCTATATTTCTTCTTCAAGATGTTTCTTTCGAGACAATCAAACATCTGAATTTTATTTCACACATCCGAAATTACGCATTCAAGCATCTTTTTTTTTTTGAAATGGAGAAGGGTGATTATCCTCACGATAACCACTCACGAACATATCATTTCATTCTAAAAAAGTAAGGAGAGCAAGTACATCAGGGTCATACTCTGGACCTTCAAAACTCCACCTGACATAATAGAACAAAAAACATTCTCAACATAGGGTCTCTCCCCCTAAAGAATACTCCATTCCTACCCAACCACACAACCCACAACACCGCCAGGACTCTCGCCGGGTCAATTTTGGATCTAAAAGTATTGCGACCCACATGAGAGCCTCCCCTACGGAAGGACAACCAGAAACTAGCTTCATCCTGAGGAACAACCCAGTCGATCCCCATCTTCTGCCACACCTGTGCCACAAACGAACATCTGAAAAAAAGGTGCTGAATGTCCTCTCTACCAGCACAAAGAAGGCAGTTCATGTCCTCCATCTGTGTCCACCTCACTCTCCACTTCGTCACAATCCAGCCTGTCTCACCAGCCATGCGAAGATCTTCACCTTCAACGGACAATCCACCTCCCAAATAAGTCTACAATCCCTCCAGAGGTCTATGTCTGTGTCTATCACACCACTACTCAACCTACGGAAAGCCTTCGCCATAGAGAAATCTCCTTCATCCCAATTGTAGCTGTCTCCCCCCACCTCTGGCTCCCAGCCTTCAACTCCTGAAACAGCATCTGAAGGTCCATACACCTCTGGTCAGATAATCCTCCCCGAAAAGGACACCAAGCTCCCGACCAATAGTCTCTCTCACGAGGGCCGTCTATGTCGTCTCACACCCGAAGAGATGAGGGAATCTGTCTTTGATGAGCCTTCCACCTCCTTGCCAATCGTCCAGCCAAAATCTGAAAACATCAGCTTTGCCTAAAACTGGAGTGAAGAAAGGACACACCTTGCTTGTCACAGCTGCTAACCCCCTGAGAAAGGACTCTCCCGAGGGTGGTGAGTCCAAAAGCTCCCAGGACACAGGAACTGCAACACTTCCTTATAATATCCCCAAACATGCCACCTTCCTAGCCTACGAGCCTAGCGATCCATTTTGTGAGGAGGCTATCATTCACCTTCCCCACATCTCCGACCCCCAATCCCCCCTCCTGCACAGGCTTACACACCTCCTCCCAAGCCACCAACCTCGCCCCTCTTCCCGTCACTCCAACATTGGACTAGAAAAAATCACATATCAGATCAAAGATCTTCTCTATCTGCTTCGGTATTTTAAACACCGACAGGAGATAGGAAGGGATGGACGCCAGAATCACCTTCACAAGGACAAGTCTCCCCCACTGGATAGCAATCTCGCTGACCATCTTGTTAGCCTCTTCTCCATCATCTCCAACAAAGGAAGCCACTCACCAATCCTAAGCCTCCTATTTAACAAAGGAAGGCCCAGATAGATCAGTGGCAGGGATCCCATCTCCGTCACAAGTGCCTCGCCCACCGACTCCACCTACTCACCCTCCATGTTCATCGGGACAAAGGTCAACTTCTGGTAGTTAATTCGCAAGCCGGACACTACACCAAAAAGCTCCGACATGATCCTCAACCTCCTAGCCTCCCTCCTTCAACCAGAAAGAGGGTATCATCCGCATACTGCAAAATCGCAAGCTGGTCCCTCTCTCCAGCCTGAAAGCCAGCTATCAGACCTCTCTCGCAAGCTCTGTGAGTCGCCCTCGCCAAGGCGTCTGCTGCCAGTACAAAAAGCATAGGGCCAGGGGGCACCCCTGTCTGACACCTCTCCTAGGCTACACCCAACCTCCTACTATGTTTCCATTGATCAGGATCGAGAAGGATGTGGTCGTGATGCATCTCTTCATCCACTCAATCCACCTCAATGGGAAGCCTCTCCTCAGCAAAGACACCCAAAGGAAATCCCATTGTACCGTGTCGTATGCTTTACTGAAATCAACTTGCCATAAAAACACCTACTTCTCCCTCCTCCAAGCCGCCAGCACCTTCATAACACAAAGCTGTCCAAAATGCCCCTGCCTGGCACAAAAGCTGTCTGCAGAGGTGACACCAGGTCCCCGAGGATACCTCTAAACCTGTTCGCCATCACCTTGGCCACTATAAGGTAGGCAGCGATCGAGAGCGCAATCGGGCGATAGTCCTGAACCTCCTCTGCTCCATCCTTCTTAAGCAACAAGAACATGTAGAACTTATTCAGCCTGTCAAAACCCCTGTTCCCTTTTGAGAACTCCATCATCTCCATCACATCTGTCTCCACCAGCATCCAGAACTCCCTAAAAAAGAAAACCAAGAAGTCGTCCGGCCCCGGACACCCATCCGCATTCAGTCCCCACATCACCCACCTCACCTCGTTTGCCGAAAAGCTGGCTACGAGATTTGCTTCCTAAGACTCAGAGACCTGATGGATAGCCTCCCCTCTCCAGCTCCAACCACCTTTGCTCTGCCTGCCAGTGAAGTCTCTGAAGAAATCTGTCGTAGCCCTCCCCACCTCCTCCCTGCCTGCAAACTCCTCCCCGTGTATCACCAATCTCTCTACCAAGTTCTTCCTCCTTCTGGCCAACGCCACTTGGTGGAAAAATCTGGTATTTGAGTCCCCTTGAGCCATTTCTGACGCGATCTCGTCTTCCATTCTATCTCGGCTTTTTTGTCCTCTTCCTGTACCACCTGTGACATCTTCATCCTTATCTCTCTGTCCTCAACTGAAACCGCAGCTTGATCTTCTTGCCTATCTATCCTGGTGATCATTTGCAACACCTCTGCCTTTCCGTTCCTCCTGGAATCTCTGATCTCCCTTCTGCATCTCCTGAGGTGATCCCGTAACAAAAATAACTTTCTCGCTATACGAGAAGTAGCCGATCCTTCCACCACGAAGGATCTTCACCTCTCCTCCATCATCCCCCAAAACCTTGTAGATTGGTTCCTAGCAAGAGGGGTGACGTAATAATTGCGGAAATAAAATATAAACAATCTCACAAAATACAATCACACAAAGTACACAGATTTTTAGGTGGAAACCCAAATCGGGTGAAAACCACCACCTAACCCTCTCGAGTTAGGATTTTCCGATCAACCAAGTTGATCAAATCCACTAAACGAATCACTTTAAACGAGGGTGATTCAACCTCAATTACAACCACGCTACAAGTGCGAGGGTAGCGTTCCTCAATTACAACGTCACTCTCGTGAACTACGGCGAGAGAGCGGGTGCGCAAAGGCTTGATGCTCTCTAGATGAACTAGAGCTTAGAGAGCAAGAGAGACACAAAATGGTTTGAAAGTGTATTGCAAGGTGTGTGTCTTGTGTGTCTAGGTGTGTAAAGGCTCCCCTCTATTTATAGAGGCCTTAGGAAGGCTTGGAAAAGCTTCCATAGCCGTTGGATGCAAAGCCCAAGTGAATCAGCCCGAAATCAGGAACAATCATTGCACTGACAGGGTAATCAGACGTCTAATTCTGGCATCAGACGTCTGGAAGACCACTTTAAGACGTCTGAAAATAAGGTCAGACGTCTGATTTTGGGCTGGTCTCTTCCTGACTTGAATCAGATCTAAACAGGGTTCTAGAGCAAGTCCATCAGACGACATACAGGACGTTTGGCACTATGTCTGGATGTCTGGAAACCTACTTTTTCGTGGGAATGGATTTGCAACGGCTAGAAAATCTCTGAGAAGAGATTTTCGGCTCAGTCGAGGCAAAACGGTCAATTATCAGACGTCTGGAAAGGCTTAAGGACGTCTGATAAGGCTCTAACGGTCATATCCTCGAGTGTTTGCAAAGCGAGCCAATGGTCTACTAATTGGACGTCAGGCAAAGCCATCAGACGTCTCCTAAGACGTCTGGTCTAAGGTTTGGACGTCTGATTTCATCAGACAGAACTAACTATGTCCAGCCTAAACGTTATCAGACGTCTGAATCAACAGTCAGACGTCTTAAAATACATTATCAGACGTCTGATTTGAGAATTAGACGTCTGGAAATGCTGGTTGAACCCTATATTGATTTTCTAGGTTTTCTACAGAAAACCTAAGTATCCTAAGGTTGTGCGGGTGTTCTTAAGACTACTGTTAGGGTACTTTGAGGCTCTTTAACATGAATCTAATTAAAAAAATAAAGAGCAACAAAATAACGACAAAAGTACATGAAAGGAATAAAATGGAATTCTATCATATTCTTCTTGTCCTTCCATCTTCAATCTATCGCTCCTCGCGAATCCCCTCTGTTCTCCATCAAGCTCCTCCAATCCGTCCTGGATGCGAGCTCGAATTCCATCTAATCACGTCTCCATTTGCAATTGACCTGAAATCTAAAACTCCAAGTGCAAATGTTAAACGACACATGTTTTGTTATCATCAAAACAAACGATCGCGGTGCTCTAGCACCAACAAACCCCTCCTTGAGTAGCCAGGATCTATCAAATTTGAAATAAGTGCCGAAATGAGCTCCCTCATTTGGCTGCCATACCAGGGGGTATGGTCAGAGAAAGGCCTCTCCAACGAAGACACTTTCGCCACTAGGAAAGTCTCTGCCAGCTCCACATTAGCCAGGAATCTATCAATCCTGAACATCTGACCATTGTTGTTCCTCCATGTGTAAGCGCAAGAAGATGGGCACAGATCAATAAGGCCATGAGTGGCCACAATGCCAACAAAATCATCAGAACCAAGGTCCTATCTCCCTCGCCCCATGGACCTGTCTTCCAGCTGCAGTGTCACATTGAAATCTCCCCCAACCAGCCACGGACAACCTTGACAGCCTGCTGCTATCAAAGACAGCTCCTCCCACATCACCCCTCTAGCCTGAGAGTCTGCCGGTCCGTAGAACCCTGTGACCACCATCCTAGCCCCACCCATCCTCCAAGACAGCTTCGCTAAGATAACATGTTCGCCTTCAAAGTAGTCCTCCAAAGAAAACATGTCTTCCCGCCAACCCAAGATCTAACCCCTAGACGGGCCAGAGGCCCCAACACAACGGAAACCCTCCATCCACGAGCCACCGATGTGTCTCCATGTTCTAGCATCACAATCCACCAATTTCGACTCTTGCAAAAGACCACGTCCACCTTCCACTGTCAGATGTATTGCCCCAGGATCCGCCTCCTCGATGGGTCATTAAGACCCCGCACATTCCATGTGAGCACTCCATTCATGAGGGAACGATGGTTGACTCTCCCCTCTTCAAACAGAAGCCACAGGCTTCCGCTATGTTGACGACTCCTCATCATTGATGTCCAGTGTTGCCATCTCCAAGGCATGTGATTTGGCACCACGGCCATCCACCACAACTCTCCGCCTCCAGTCAGACCCTCAATAGCTCCATTTTCGCCTATACTGAAAAGCATCATCCCGTCCCCTCTCCACCATCCGCGGCTTCCATCCTGTCAAAGGCACTCCAGCTGCGTGCTCTCGTGGCGGAGCCTCTGTGCCATCTGCTCCGGGCGGCGCTCCCTTCTCCCCCATGTCTGCCATTGCCTCCTCCTACTGCTGTGAGGAACCTACGTCACCCTAGCACCCCTCCTCAAACCTCCCTTCGTCACACCTTCTCTGGCACCGGTCCTCATCTCTGGCATCTGCATCCGGCGACACTACAGTAGGGGCCTTCGCTAGCAACTTCGGAGAAGGGCCTGACGAAGAAGCTTCTGCAAATCTTCGCTCCACTTCCGGGCGCGCACTGCCCTCAACCCTCCGCTGTGGACCCGGGCCCGCTCTGTCCGAACCGAAGCCCTTAGCCAGATCCGACACCCATCCCATAAGAGGGCGCCTTGTTTGGCCCTGCTTCCAAAAATCTCGAGACGAGGTTGTCCCCCGCATCACATGCCAAGAGGACCTCCGTCATTGAATGCCCAAGCAACTCTCGCTCCACCGAATGCGACGCCGTCAACACCCCTTTCGCTTCCAGATGGACCGTCGCCACCAATTCACACTCCGCATTCAAGGGGACCACGTCCACGTCACTACCCTGACCCTTCAGATCGCTGTCACCAACCGAAACCCTAACCCCAAGGGGCGACGTCACCGCCGCTTCGCTGCCTGCCTCCGCCACTCCTCTAGCAACATCTACAAAGGAGGGGCCAGCTCCAAGCTCGAAGGACCTCTTGCGAGCACAAGAGATCACCAACACGTGACCTCTATGCTAGAGAATCACCCTTTCCCTCAGCGCCTCCCCCACTTTCATCTCGACCCCCGCCTCCAGCGGGCCCGCCGGAAGCCCAACCCCCCAGCATCACCAAAGGCGCACGAAGGGGGAAACCAGTGCTCAGATGACCCCCATCGTCCTGAGCCACCATGGGACCCCTTCACCTTTAGCCTCACCAACACCCTCTTCGGCGTTCATTCTTTCGTAGCACCATCGTGCACAGAAGTCTTCCTCCACAGCACCACTCCTGACCTCAGCTGCAAAGACATGAAACATAGCCGCCCCATCGACGCCTCGGAGAGCCCTACCACCAGGACCTTCCCCTCACCAACCGAGAAAACCCTTGCCGCAGCCCCTGCCGAAGCCACGCCCAACACCTCCTCAATCTCGAAGAGCTGCAAGAGGCCCACGGTCCTCATACCAACTAGGCCACCCTCCACCAAGGTCCGAAGCTCATTTGCATCCTCCAACCACAGGGCTTCCACCTCCGTCAAGGGGACCTGTGTCATCGACGGCAGCGGCAAGTCCCCCACCCCCGGAGTCCACCCCCTGCCTTGGCCCTCCGTCCTTCGACACCGCCCCCGACGATGACCAACTCCGCAACCCCAGCACCACACAGACTCACGGCACACCTTCGCCCAGTGCTCAGTGCCCGGTGCCCAAGCACTTGAAACACCGATCCCCATCCGACCTCCACCGAACCTCCCCCCGACCTGCCCCGCATGGGACTTCTACCTCCAAAACCTTCGGGGGACCTCCTTCCAACCACCGAGCCCCTCTCCCGAGTCTCCCCGCTGCCAAGGAGGTACGCTACCTCCCTTTCCCTCCCGAACACCCTCACTCTCACCCACCCTGCCTCCCCTTCGCTCTCCCTCTCGCTCTCACTCTCGCACTCTCTCCATATGTCGACTCTTTTCTATCAAAATTCACATTGATGTTTCCTAGTCATTTTATCTCAAATAATTACCTTTTAATTCGAATTTTAATGGCTCCTAAGGCTTAGACCTGAACCCCTATACTCTATAAATAACTACCTATGGTCACCTAAGCCTATACGCAACAATTCTAAACAAATCCTAAGTTTAAAGTTCTAAATTCTTTCTAAGTGCTATCTTGTGTTGTCTAAGTGCTTTCTATGACTATTGCTACTCTCTTTTAATCACTCACTCTCTCTAGGCTATCTCTCTGAATAGGTTTGTAAAGGGAGTTTTTCTAAGCCTAAATCCTATTTCTAAATCTTCTTTAAGGCTTTAGGATTATTTGTAATCTTTATTTTGTTTTCACTTTATTGTGGGTGCTCAAGTTATGAGTAACCCATTATCTCTTTTGAGAGGGACAAAATTCTCCTTAGGGACTATCAAGGGGAAGGGTTTTGTAATATTTTTTTGTTTAGTGATTTTCCATTTAATTTTGGAGGAAAAATCCTAGATTAGAAGATCTAGGTAGAGATTTTTCCTACAAAGGTTCTCTCTAAATCCGATGTTCATATGCTTTGTGCAATTATTTTTTTAATTTTTGCTGCACAATTCACCCATCTCTTGTGCCACTAACACAATCCTTGATCCTGCATCGTTTGCATCAAAATATCTTTCCAACTTAGCATGCCCAGCCCTCTTTAATAGTATCTTTTTCAAGAGTTCTCTAAAAAAAAAAGTACCTTTTTCAAAAGGCTGACTTTAGGTTTCTCAGTATCTGCAAAATGACTTCTCATTGCCCATAAGTGGCTTTCTATAAATTGGCTCACCCATCTGATTACAAAGAAATCTCAGGCCTTGCGACTAGATTTGCCACAATAGCTCAGCACTGCAACAGTTTTGGGTAACTCCAAGAATCAAGTTTCTCAAAGGAAATATTTGGGTCCAAAGGTACTGCAGGCGACCAGCATACCAACATTCCAGCTTCCTGTAGCAGAGCACAAATGTATCTTTTGTGAAAGAAAAAAGTAGTGCTGTTTCAACTTACCTCAATCTCAAGAACGTAACCAATATCTCTCAGCTCTTCAGTAACAAATTGGGACTGCAGAGAATTTTTTGTATCTGTAAATTCATCTCTATCATTGCCTATAAGAAGAATATCATCAAATAATCAGAACTGTAGGGCCAGGATCACCCTTCTTTGTGAAAATGCTATGTTTAAGGATCTAAGGGAGCCATAGGATTCGATAGAACAGCTAAACTTGCCAAACCAAACATGTATACTCTGTTTGAGTTGGTGTGTAACCTTCTTCATCTTGCACACCTCGTTCGTCCCCTCGATGACAAATCTGAGCAGCTCCATGCAGACATCCTTTAAAAATTACCATATAGAAATCTCTTTTGAACATTCAACCAGCAGATCTGCCAATCAAGATTAGCCGCAAAAGAGAGTTTCATCCTGCTGAGTTCAATGTTGCAATTGGAGAAAAGGCATCAAATAATCTATACCTATGGCTGAGGTACCCTTTTACCACCCGGCACACCTTGTAACTATTTATGGATCCATCAAGTTGATGGTTGAAAATTAATGCCCCAGTACCAACAATACCAATGTTCATTGGCAGTTTACTAAACCCCATGTCCCTTGCGAACACAGAGCCATCCTCTCTTACATTGCTTCCCTTTCAAGAGGAAATATGTAATGCTTTACTACACAAAGTCGGAGGATGAACATTGTCAACAGATTAGGCAAGTGACCTGGACAAGACTGTTAGATCATAAGATAGAGAATGCAAACCAAGGACCTTTCTTGGTAGCAATGTGAAGATCAAGATTGGCAGTTGGAGGTGAAGGATCTCCTTCTTATTACAATGACGGAGGTGGAGATTCATAGTCCCAATGACCACACTCTCGTCTGTGGTATTCTTGCATATACTCTTAAGGGGTGACTCGCCAAGGAATTTAGGTACTGGTAGAGGAATCTGAAGATCATCTTCCTGAAAAATTAGGTTCTTGCGTTAGAAAAATAGTGCAAGTCTCAAAAAAGGTTACATCGGCATAAACAAAAGATTTCTTTGTAATGGGATCATAGCATCCATATCTCTTCTAGGACTAGCCATATCTAAGAAAGGTAGACTTGCTTGTTCGTGGACGTAACTTATCTATTAGGATAAACAAAAGATGTACAACCAAAACCAAAAATAGTCAACAAGAATAATTCCTTATAGGTCAACAACGGTTTTATTTCCTTTAGTTGTCAATTTTTATTTCATAGAGGACTCTTCATTTAATTTACCCATATTATCTGTAGAAGAGATGTTAGGGTTTCCATTGAGAAATAAGACAATTATTTTCCCTTTGACATAGTATCAAAGTAGCGATCCTAGATTGATGTTTCGATATCCCATCAAATACCACCGAAATCTATTCGATCTCATCAATCCTCGACCTTGAGGATACCTCACCGATCTCGATCCCCTCAAAGGGAATCTCCCCACCATTAGCCACCTCCAATGACAAGCTTCAATGCCACCATCCACCAAGCCTGGTGGTATCGACAACGCCACCTCCAAGCATTAGCACTGTTGGTCCTAGCGCCACTGCCAAGCACTATTATTGTTGCTTCTTACGCCCATTGCCACTACAGCAACATCTCCTATGACAAGCGTTGAGAGGAAGAACCCCCGTCAGGATCCCATGTGCCTCTATTAATTTGGGTAGTGTAGAACTCCTTTCTACACCCCTTAGATCTGTTGTGGGGGCTTGATCAGGGGTCGTAAGGTCTTTCTAGCCTTGGTTGAAGCCGATTCTACCCTCCTTTCATCTGCACATCAATGTGCCTGATCCATTTTTCGCTACACCAGATGTTTTAGGCACGTCATGTCTGATTTGTGTGCACTTTTGCATGCCTATTTGTGCACATATATGTGCATCTTTGGATGAATAGAGAGCTATGCATGTGAAACTTCATTATCTTCCTCATGGCTAACATAAAGGCCTTGACCCTTACATTAAAGGCTAAGATCTTTGCCTCTGCTTTTGTTCAAAGGACCACGATTAAGTTGACAGGACCCCAAACTACATACTATGGTCGAGGGCATTCTGCATTTTTGTTGGACGACATGAGCACTTGCACTTGCTGCCACAAATCCAAAAGAAGAAAAATTCAAGTACAAAAAGGATAATTACTTGGTTATGAACTGGATCATGAATAGTGTTAATCCAAAAATTACCTCTAATATGCTCTATAAAATGTCCAAGGATATTTGGAAGGCTCTGGAACGTCGTTACTCTGTGCAGACCAGTAACCCATGCCATGCAAACATTTACAAGCGATACGGAGCACCAACCAAGGAGATCTGTCCCCGGTTGACTATTTTGCCACCATTGAGGTCTTGTTTAAAGAACTTGATGTTTTCCAACTTGCCTGATATGACAAGTAGGTTACAAAGTGAGCTGAGTGGCAAAATTACTGCTTTCTTGATGGCCTCTCAACTGATACTTCTCTGTACGTGAGCAAATTATATCTACCAAGACCATTCTGAGTCTAAAGACAGTTTATAGCCATGTCCAGAAGATTGATCCAGATGATGCTCCTCTCTCTACCACTACTATGCCTGAGACTACTGCTCTTTCGGTCTCCAAGGGGAGAGGTCGCATTGGTGGTTGCAAATGTGGGTGTGGACATGATGGGGGTCATGGCAGACGTATGCCAAAAGACTAATCATTCCTTTGACAGATGTTGGGAGATGTTTGGAAGACCAGCATGGGCCAATCAAACTTTTATTATTATTGCTTTTTCTTCTGAGCCTGACATGGTTCTTAATTAGATGGGCTTCCCAATTATTGCAAATGAGCTTGATCGTCTGTGACAATTTCTTAGTGAACCTTCCTCCTCTACTATTGCTCCTACCACAAGAACTGTAGCAAATACTGCCTATACATGTATAGCTGGTTAGATTATTGATTCTAGGGCATCTACTCAACTCACCAGTAGAACCACCAACTTGTCCTCATCCAGAGATTCTAATATGGTTACCTCAATCACACTGGCTAATAGAAGCATGTGTAGTTTTCCCCTAGATTACAACTTTTCGATGTTTATTGTGCTCCTAAATTTTTCCTTAGTTTACTGTCTATTAGCAAGATTTGCAAAGAACTAAAATGGCACATTATTTTTTGTGAAAATCATTATTACTTTCAAGACATTCGAACGAAGCAAATGATTGGTGGGGACTATGAGCACCATGGACTCTACTAACTGGATCTTCCACCTAGTTTGCTGGAGTTACCTCCATCTCATCCAATCCACTCCTATGGCACTTCAAACTTGGTCATCCCTCCTTATCCATGCTTCGCCAGATGTTTCCTAACATCCCTCCTTCCACTGCATTTGATTGTGAAGCCTGCCAATTAGGGAAGCATCATCATCGTTCTTTCCCTTCTCATATAAAGCAATTGAGTCAAAGTGCTCTCAAGTTTATTTAGTGTGATGTGTGAGGTCCCTATCGTATTACTACTATGTCTAGTCATAAGTATTTTGCTGTTTTTGTTGACAATCTTAGTCATGCATCTTGGGTATTTGTTTTGAAAGATAGATCTAAATCATTTTCAACAATCAAGTTCTTTTATGATGTGCAAAATTCTCTCCACCAAAATAAAATGTTTTAGATCTAATAACACTCAATTTGTTCAGCGGCCTCTTCGAGCCTTCCTTAAGGAGAATGGGACTGTTCAACAAACCTCTTGCCCCCATACCTTACAGCAGAATAGGGTTACATAGAGGAAGTTGCAACACCTACTTGACATTGCTAGGACACTCCTATTCTCTATGAGTGTTCCTAAATCTTTTTGGAGAGATGTGTTTCTTACTGCTACCTATCTCATTAACCACCTCCTGTCACCTGTACTTGGAGGTGATATTCTTTTAAAATTGCTCCACCCTGACAATGAGTTGTTTCATTTACTTTTATGAACTTTTCGGTGTGTTTGCTTTGTGTACAACTACAATAATCTGGACAAATTGTCTCCTCAAGCGAATAAGTGTGTCTTCCTTAGTTATGCACGCATGTAGAAGGGATATTGGTGCTTTAACCAAGTTGGCAAACATTACTAATTTTGTGCTGATGTCACATATTTTAAGAGAGTATCCTCTCCTAAGGGACATGCAGCTTAGTTTCGATCTCATGTTTACCAGAGAAGGGAACCTCCACCAAACATGTCAATCCTCATTCCCATTCCTACGACTCCTGGTGTTGATGCAAGGGCCTATCCACCATGTGTTATGCCTCCTACCAATGCTGCTCTAGATGCTCCTCCCCGTAGGCAGAAAGCCATAGTAGGGGTAATGATCAACCCATTGCTCTACAGAAACCAATTAGATCTTGTACACGGCATCGTACGTCTCATTATACTTCTACTGTCCACTTGGATTACTATGTGTAGTAATTCTCACAGGCCCTTTACGATACTATTTTGTCAAGATCATATCAAGAGGCATCTTAAGGTCTGAAGTGGGTTGTTGCTATGAATGTAGAGATGGAGGTCCTTACCACTACGGGCATGTGGGACATTGTGTCTACTCGTGATGCAAAAATTGTAAATTGCAAATGGATGTACACTGTCAAGTATCATGCATACGGGAGCATTGACAGGTTCAAGGCATGGCTTGTTGCAAAGGGGTTTACACTATAGTATGGATTTCTTGAAGACTTCCTCTCCAATGGCACATGTTAGCTCTATCCGCGTTATTCTATCAATTGCAGTAAATTTGGATTGGCCCTTATATCAGCTTGACATCAAAAACACCTTCCACTATGCTAATCTTAATGAATAGGTCTACATGCGTCAACCACCAGGATATGAGGTTGAGGGGGAGACAATCTGCCGGTTGAAGCTAATTTATCGCCTAAAACAGAATCCCTATGCATAGTTTGATAGACTAAGCACAGAAGTAATGAAGATTGGTTTCCACAAGTCTACTTCTAACCATTCTATTTTTATTAGGAAGACGAATTATGGCACTGTGATATTAGTGGTGTATGTGGATGACATGATCCTAACAAGGAATGACTCTGCTAGAATTTAGGAAGTAAAGCATTTTCTACATAAGTCATTTGTCATCAAGGATATGGGCAAGCTACATTATTTCCTAGGCATTAAGGTTGTTCGAGACAGGCATGGCATGGCACTATCCTAGAGAAAGTACACACTTGAGATCTTAGAGGATGATAGTTTGCTTGGGGCCAAACCTTCTGCTATTCTTGTGAAGCAGAAAGGCAAATATAGTCACTCTAGAGACTAGCATTTGAGGATGTGCATAGGTACAGAAGTGTTGTTGAGAACTTGCTCTACCTGACTATTACCTGTCCAAACATTAGTTTTGTTGCTAGCCGAGATAGTCAGTATATGGATAGTCCACAGTATGGCCACTAGAATAATGTTTGTCTCATCCAAAAGCACCTAAAGGGGTCGCCTAGAAGAGGCCTATTCTATAGAAAAAATGATTACCTGAAGTTATCTTCCTATTCAGATGTTGATTATGCTAGCTCTATTGAGAACAGGAAATCCACTACAAGGTTTCTTGCCTTTTTAGGAGGCAATATTCCTTCCCAACGTAGTAAGAAACAAACAGTGGTAGCCCGTTCAAGTGCAGAAGTTGAATACAGAGAAATGGCTCACACGGCTTGCAAAGTCATGTGGATTACTACGTTCCTGAGTAATCTGGACATTTCAGTAAAGAGTCCCACTTCCATGTATTGTGACAATAAGTCTGCTACATACATTGCCTCTAATCCTATGTTTCATAAGAGGACAAAACACACTGAGGTGGACTGGCATTTCATATGCAATGTAGTAATGGAGGGAAAGATAGGCACGCCTTATATCTCTTCTGAGCTTCAGTTGGCAAATATTTTTACCAAGGTGCTCTCCAAAAAATCGACACACCTTTCTCTGTGACAAGTTGGACTTGAAGGGCATTTATACTCTAACTTAAGGGAGAGTGTTGGGATTTATATTATTTTTTTCTGCTTTTATTGTCTTTGTTGCCTTTGGCTTCAATTTTTATTTCATAGAGGACTCCTTATGTAATTTACCCATAGCCCTTCTCAATAAAAGAGAGTCTAGGGTCTCCATTGAGAAAAAAGACAATTATTGTCCCCTTGACAAACACCTTTATAAAAATTCCCACTACAATGACCAAAGATGAGAATCTCTTGCTTAAATAAACATCGGTTAAATAGTAGGACTTGGGAATATGTATTTGAAACATCAAGGTTCAAGCAACATCCAACAAGTGACTAAACTTTCATTCAGAAACACCATTTTGTTAAGATGTTCTAGCACATGAGGTTCGGCAACCAATATTATCTGAAATGAAGAAAATTGACAAATCATTATTCACAACATCATTTTCAATCATCTGCCAAGAGGTGGTTTCTAGAAAGGCCATGAGTCATCATTTTCTGTCTTGGATGAGAGAATCTATTGGACTTGTGTTAATCATGAGGCAAAATTTTTGGAATCATCTCCCATTTTTTAGCCCATCCACCTAACTATATGCCAGTAACAATCCAGGCCATCAACCAGTTTCTTCCAAACAATTTAACAAGTGAGGTGGGAGATGGGATGATATTCTCCATTTGAGGAAATGTTGCAAGTTTAAGTAAATAGGACTTAGATGAGTAATGGGAACTTCTATATACAATTAGAAATTTAGTACTTGGTGAATAATTCTGAGTTGAAGGGGCCATAAGAAGTATATCATTGCTTCCTTTAGAGAGGAATCAATCAAAAGATCAAGCTGTCAAACCACTTGTCCCATATAGCAGGATTTTTCTCTAATGTCATGAACCACATTATTTCTTGATACCAATGTTGCAAAACTCGGTGTTGGTATTCAGGGAGGTCACCGATAAGGAGGATACAGTACACAGGGCACTGATAGGGGATAACTCAATCGGGTTTTTTCTTCATATTTACATATATCAATATATTCCTAAAATATATTAATAAGATGTGTGGCTTGCAAACTTTACTACCAAGCCATAGTAAACTGAAATTCCTACAAGATACCACAAAACATAAAAATCAGGAAGTCCAAAACAATGTAACAAGCTACATATCATGTCTCCAAAGAAAATAAATAACAAATGTTTCAAAGTTTCAAACATTGGGTGATAGGCTTCAAGGGATGAAGAACTTATCTGGTGAGGCTCTTGTAATAGTCATCTACCCATCCCACACTATAGCTAAAAACCCTCTCGAGGTAGGTCAACCTACCACTTAATCCACCACCAAACAACCTTGAGGATTTTTTTTTTTTTGGAATAGAGCCTTAAGGAATTATGGTTAAAAAGGCACGTGTGGGGTAATGGTGTCTCCAGAACTTGCTTGGTTCTTTTAATTTTGCTTTTTCTAGATCTTCTCAAGGCTTCTTAATGGGGTTATATGTGTTATAGTCTATAGGAGGTCATCCCTTGTTAACATGTGGATTCGGTTGTTAATGAAACCAATACCCAGTTAGCAACAAAAAGAAGTGTAGCGTAGCTAACCATTGATTTGCTTGGAGAAGAGTAAGATTCAAAACCTTGATGTTTTGGGCACAAGGTCATATAGCTCGATCTCTAGGTAATATAAGTAGGTAATGACATAAACTATGGAACCAGTGAAGAAGACGGTGAAAGAGGGTGTAAGAGGTGGTGGTGCGCAGTTTGCAAAGGAGGGGAGGGTGGTCTGCTACAAGTGAATGGCAAGGGGCCATGTCACCTCAAAGTGTCAGGATCCTATGGTATGCTTGTGTTGGGCATAGGAGGAGGTCTTGTCCTAGGAGACATGTACCATCTCCGACACCACCTCCACCTCCACTTGGCGCATCTTTTGTGGAGGTGGAGGCACCATAGTTCCCAATGGTGGGGTGCCTCGACTCCATGCTATGCTTTTGTCTTATTTGGGATCTCATTCGCTGAAGGTTGGATGTTGGTGGAGTTCAAGAGATGCTATCTTCCTTGTCTCTATTCACAAGTGAAAGGAAGATGGCAACTCTCTCTACCAATAAGTTCCTACTTTTTGGTTTGGTGGCAATGGACGTCGAGTGGTTACGGTTCTCAAAGTTGAAGGTTGGAGGGACATTGGTTAGGTAGCGGTCCCGTCACCCCATGAAGGTGCCTTGGATGAGAGGCCACCGTCAAGGTCGATCATGGCTTTTCGCATTCGAGGAATTCGCTTGCAATTGCTCACTATGGAGGTGATTGAACATGCCTGTGCTACATTCGAAAGTGTAAGGAAGTGTTCAGGTGCTGGATTGGTAGGAGACGTTTCCTTTGTGTCTGTGGAGGGGGGCTTCTTGTGGATCGAGAGCTACCCCCTAAGGTTGTCCTTAGGCTTAGTGGATCTTGGATCGTTTTTTTCAAAGTGAATAGTGAGGTCACGTCAAGGCCTCGCACTTTTGCTGAGACCATCGTGGTAGGTGGGTAAAGTTGTTCCCTTATCGGAGAAGGGATGGGTGCACTGTGTTTGGAAGTCAAAGAGTAGGGTTAGGGATCGCAGACATTCAAATTCGAAATCAAAATCGGCAAATTCGTTTCAAATTCCCGATGATTGCACCGAGTCTTTTACAAAATTAGAAGCAACGAGGTTTCCATATAAGGATGCTCCTATTTGGAATGCCAACAATGTGAGATCACGCCTCGAGGAAGATGTGCTTGCGGTGATACATGATCTTTGCATAGTAGACTCGAGCAGGTTTTGTGGCAATCTCAAGCTGCCTCCGGATCTAGAAATGGATTCGAAGTTGGTAAGCACTCGTTTACTCCCATTTCGGATTGGATTCGATATCAAGCCGATGTCCTAGGCCTATTTTTTGGTTCGCACCCTGCTAGCCCATTTCTGGGTTTTGATTTTTCAGGATGCATCATTAGTCCCCCACTATTTGGGGCCATCTTCAACATAAGCAATGAGGTGTTGGAGGTGGAGCACCTTGTTCAAGGCTGTCAATCCGAGAGCTCATTGGGGGTGGAACGTAGCGTAGCAATGTTGCAGTCGGCAATTATGGGAATTCCACCTTGGGGGGGGTAGACGTCATGGAGGATGCAAAGGCAAAGGCAAAGGCAGCGTACGTAGGGCATGGCAACCGCAAGGCTATTAGGTGCACACCATCATCTAGGAAAGGGTCAAGCTCCTCCAAGCTAGTCCAAGCGAAACATGGTTTGCTATTTCGTTCATGCTACAAGAGGAAGATGGTCAACAAGCAGTCGGAGGCCAAACCCTCAATGCCTGATGGGTGTCAAGAAGTGTCTGAAGTTGATTTGAGGGTAGCGAAGGCCCTAAATGTGAAGAAGCCACTGAAGGTCGTCATGGGGGTCAACACTGGTTCTTATGGTTAGGGTCCTTGCATGGAATGTCAAGGGCCTACGAGATGGGGCATGTAGGTCTATTCTGAGGAGGTACATGGCAAAGTGGCGGGTGGATAGTGTTGTTGTAGGAGACGCAGTTGGAGGAGGTGGATCAATTTGCGAAGAAATGCATATGTAGGGACCGCTTCAGTCAAGTGCTGGTGGTTAACTTAGAGAGGAGATCAGGTGGCTAGATTATCTTCTGGAACGATGACAATTTTCAACTGATGTCTTACATCGCTTCCAAGATGGTTACAGGGATCTTTACCCAAACATCAAATGGGTCTACATAGGTTGTTTCATGCATGTATGGTCCGTGTGATAGAGCTTCCAGATCGATTTTATGGGAGGAATTGAGGTAGACATCAAAGCTTGTTGATGGTCAACCGTGGCTAGTGGGAGGCGACTCCAACGTCACTTTATCAGCTTTGGATAGGCTAGATGGTAGGATGGACAATGCTGCCACTAACTTCAGCCAAGTGGTGGATGAGTTGGAGTTGCTTGATGTTGAGTTATGTATAGTGGGTCTTTTTATTACTTTGTGTAGTGAAAGGGTATCCTTGTAATTCTCTTTCTATGGACTCTATATATAGAGGCCCAAGATCTCTCTGAACAAACAATTCATTTCAGTCCTAACATGGTATCAGAGCAGCAGTCTTAGACCGGTGGTGTAGTATCTCACCAACCCTAGCCTCCCACACAACCACCTAAACCCTAACATCTCCTCTCTGGGCGCCGCCACTGGTCTCCGGCAGTCCCCCACACCGGCAGTGGCCCCCAGCACCTCTGCAACAGCGATTTGAGGACCTCAGCACCCTTGCTCGAGGTCCCAACGCTACCGCCAAGGGGTCAGCACCGCCGCCAACCACCTTGGGCACCGTACCAATGATTTGAGGGCTTGAGCACTTGTGCTTGGGGTCCTAGCGCCATCGCCAAGGTGTATCTTCCCCTTCGCTGGCCTTCCCAATGCCGCTCAGGCGTCCCCTTGACTCCGGCACCGTCGCTTGAGGCTGCAAGTGGTTGAGTAGTGGTGTTGTGGGTAGTATGAAGCCCTTGTAGCAACGTCGCTACCCTAAATCAGGAACTAGGAGGGTTTTCTCTCCCTTGATCTACTTCTAAAAGCCTTTCTAAAGGAGTTTCTGCGGATTGGAAGGCACCGCTAGGGCCGTTCATATGCCCTAGCGTGTGCAAACAAATTTCTTTGTAGTACCGAAAGGGTACATGATCTGAAAATCACCTTTGTGCAACTTGGATGTGGCTTTTGGAGGTTTTTTCAGCCTGAAATCAAAGTGTTCATACCATATAGTCTGAGTTTCAAACCTTAAAGATATTGTTTTCTGTGGATCTCGACTCCGGACATCATGAGGGATCAAGAGGAAGCCGTAAGTGACTCGGTGGGAAAGATTTCTACCACGAGCACTCCCCCTCACATGCAGGGAACATCTATCAAGTTAAATGGAACCAACTTTCTCCTTTGGTCCACTTCTTTTTCCCGTTCATTGGATCCCATCAAAAGTACATTATAACCGATGTTGTGCCTGATGTAAAGTCTGCCAATTGGGAGGCAAACAATTGGGTGGCTACTTACCTGCTCAACAATGTCACCCAAACCATCGCCAAGCAGGTCATAACTCATGCTTCGAACAAGAAGATGTGGGAAGTACTTCATGAGATACGCTCTCATAAAAGTAATATTACCAGACTGTACAGAGTTGTGTAGGATATTCACAATCTTCGAAAAGGCACCATGTACTTATCCAAATATTATGGCTCCATAGGGAATCTGTGGGACGAGCAACATGTGTACCAGCCTATCTCTACGGACGCTTCTCTTATAGCCACGCAGAGAGAAGATATTCGCTCTATTTAGCTTCTGTCTAGTCTTGGCTCCGAGTACAAGGCAATCAAAGATCAATTCATGACTATAGATGAGATCCCTACACCAGAGCAGATCTATGCTCGTCTTTCTAGGCTTTCCACCTCGGATCCCATGACCACTACTGATGCCTCCACCATGGCTGTTATTGGTCGTCATAGAGGAAATTCAGGGGGAAGAGGTGGTAGAGCTCGTGGTGGTGGTGCACGTGGACGTGGTCATGGTCGGAGTTCCTTCTTCTGTGAGTACTACCACAAGAATGGACACATTGTGGACCGATGCTGGGTGAAGCACAGTTACCCACAGGGTTTGGATCCACGTGCCCATCAGGTATCTGCAGAGGAGACTACCCAGGTATAGGAGGATGATAGTCAGATCACTGTTTCCAGGGTTGATTACGAGGGATTCATGGCTTCTCAGGGATCTACTTCTGCTTCTGTTCAGAGGTCTACAGGTACTTCTGCCATGTCAGTTAAATCCCAAGCTCCTATCTGGCTTGCAAATTCCAATGCCTCCTCCCACATTACTGGTGACACTACCCTCTTTTCTTCTCTATGGGATCTTATTACACCATTTCAGGTTAAAGTGGCTGATGGAGATATGTCACCAGTCACTGGGCTCAGAAATATCTCTATCTCTAGCACTCTGCCTCTTTTTAATGTCATACATGCTCCTAAATTTACACTTAACTTAATGTCTATTAGCAAAATTACCAAAGATTTAAGATGTTCACCTGTATTCCATGATCAATATTTCTTCTTGCAGGACCTCCAGACGATGAAGCAAATTGGTGGACTTAAGCAGAACGGTCTCTACTACCTACATATTCCTCCTTCCAGTGCTGATGTTGTTTGTGCCACTACTCTCTGATGTAAAAATTAGAGAATAGAACAGATATGGGGAACATATCATCGGAGATATATTAACTGTGATGAACATATCATGGTCAACTAAGAAGTTAAGTTATTTTACTTAACTCAGGAGGGACTTGAGTTAACAAGTTATCATGGTCATCTTGTAATTTACTTAAGGGGAACATATCATCATGGTCAACTAAGAAGTTAAGTTATCTTTGTCAACAAGTTAATTAATGGTTGAATGATCCATTAATCGAATTCAGCTTGGTTCAAGATTAAAACAGGGTCAAAAGGTAGGTAAACAGGTCGGGATGACTATTGCGAACAATTTCAAGCTTTGATACAGGTATTAAAGGTGGAGTCGATTGTTCTAAAGTTGAACTCAAAAGTGTAGTAGGAGCGTAGCTCAAAAAGGATGATCAAAAAGGTCAAGTTTTTGGAATGACGAGTTGCCTCCCGTTAAGTGCTAAATTTAATGCTTTCAGCCAAGCAGAAGGTGGTTAAGGAGAAAGGGTGGTCAAATCGGAGGAATTTTGTTGAACAAGCACCTTGATGAGTAGCCTGGTTGGTCCAACCAGGTGCTTGTTCAGATCGACAGGCTGATGATGCAGGCCAAACCCAATCAGTTTAGTGGGTTGATGGATGTGAATCAATAGGTGTGGAGCCCACCAAATACTTTACGACTCAAAAAGATATGGAAATGTGAATCTAGGGTTTGGTTGAATCAGTTCAGCCAAACCCTAGATTCACATTTCCATATCAACCTGATCAGAGTAGGGGTCCTTAAATGATGATGAATCTGTGGAGAATGTAGGAACCCTACTGGTGGGATCAGAGAAGAATAAGATGCGATTGTCAGTCTGATCAGTGTCTGATTTTCGATCGAAAGATGGAGGTGAATCATATGCGATCAGATCAGAGAGAGGTGAGTCAGAGTAGAAATTGATTCCGGTGACGAGTCAAGGTTGGGATTAGGTTTTAAAAGGCTCTATGTAAGTTGTGGCTTCTTTGAAATCAGAGTGTGGTGTGGGCTTTTCTAGAAATGATTCAAAGATAGGTTCATCTAGAGTCTTCATGATGTTCATCCAAATCAAATGTAAATGCCTGAAGAGTGCTTATAGGGTCATGGAAATCTGAGTTAGTGAAAGATTCAAACTCTGGATTGTGGACACTCCCGACACTTACTATTTTATATTTCTGTAGATCATAACAAAATGATTCCAGTTCAATGAAACATGATTTTGAACCAATGATCTTGGGATCAGGGACCTCAAAGTCAGAGTCAAAGAGTAGGTCATGGATACTGAGGTCGTAAACTAGCTCATAATCATCTCGAAATAAAGGTTCTCCAAAATCAGAGTATGATTCAAAATCGTCGAAGAATTTGCGACATTCAACTTCTGAACAATTTCCACCACAGAATAAATCATGATTCATGAAATTATCAACCTGACGTTGATCTAACCTAGTCTCGGATTCCAAGCTCAAACAGGTGTCATTAAGCATAGGCTCGAATTCTAGGTACTTAGAATAGAATCAATCAAATCCCAACTCTTCCAACTCCTCTGTTTCTGTAACGTAAATCGGTGTGACTTCTGAAAAATCAATTTATTCCTCTGAGGAGTCTGGAGAGGTAATCATCAAATATAGGCCCAAAATCATAGTTCAGATCTAAAATTTGATTCTCTTCACATTGGGCCTCATGATCATCCCAAATAGGTTCAATCTAGTTTATAGGTTAAGGGTAGGAATTGGGTCACTAGAATCCAGACATAGTTCTATTAGGATGTCAGAATCACTCTCGAGGATTATGTTAGTAGGATAAGGTGCAGGAATTACATCCTCGAGAGGTTCTGACTCAAGCTCATCACAGGTGTTTGGTAAATCAAGGCATGGTGGACCAGCTTCATAGCTCTCTATGGCTGGTTCATAATCGGAATACTTCAACTGGATCCTTCCAACCCACATTTTGATCAAGTATGTCATTCTGGACAAAGTTCGAATCTGGTTCCATTTGAGTTGGGGGTCCACAACAACCTCTTTTTTCAAACCTGGGCTCTAGGAAATCACATTGATCCTCGATATTGCTCCAAGATACATCATAAAGTTCTCAGTGGGAATCAAGATATTTTTGATTGATGGATTCAGGCAACATACTTAGCATATACCCACATTTCTCAATGTTATCTTGGTGTATCTCCTAGAGTGGTGGATTTGTAAAATAATGTAAACCATTTGTGCTATGCAATTCCCATAATTCATTGAATTCTGTTATAAGAACATCCCAGGTTGAACCATTTATCATTTGGGTCAACATTAGATGGGCATGGTTCACAATGAGGGTTGTTATCTCTAACAAATTAACCTGAATGTTCCTAAATAGATCTGAGGCCCTGTAAAATTCTTCCTTATGTCTAAGGGTAGCCTCGATCATTTTCTCCTTCATGCTCATTTGGGATTCAGGTTTCCTAAATAGTTTTCCTATGTTGTCAAGTTGCATTTTCAAATCAAGTAGTGGATCGGGATGTAGAATCAAATTCAGGTCCAGATCGAATTGATCAGATCAGATCAGAATTCCCATAGAAGATCAACTCTAATGGAGGCCTCTAGGTTAAAAACCTAGGGACCTTTCCTGTGTATGTGCTCTAGAGAAAATATGAGGGACTGGATGTGAATTAGACCCAATCAAGGCACCCAAAAAAATTTTTGAATAAGACTGTTTTGAGGCAGATGATACCTCCGAATCAGAAATCCACACACTCGAGAATTCCTTGGGCAACCAGGAAAGGAGAGTCCCACAAAGACCCCTACACGGTAAAGTATCCCCACGGGTTACAGGGTTTCCCCCACCTGACCTTCCTTGTCACTACGGTTCCAAGTACACCAGAATGGGCGAATTGAAACCTTAAGTCTACCAATTTTAGCCCTAATTTGTGCCTTGAATTTCATTTGATTTAGAAGTTGATTCAAATTGTGACCTAATTTGGAGGTTGGTTGATTCACAGAGTAAACCAACTTTACCTAACCTGCCCTAAAGTTGAGGATGAAATTTGGGTCAAGACCCAAAATTACCTTGAATTGACTCAAGTTATTAGGTCCAAAATTTTAGAATTCTAGTGAATTTAGAGCCTTGATTTTTAAGGTTCTCCTGGATAAAACAGTTCAATCAAGGACTTGTGTAGCACACAAATGTGGGAAGATCAGTTTCCTTTTATGCCAGCAAATGTGTACTAACACTTCAAAACCCTAATTGGCTATATTCTCAAGTCCAATTTGATCTCAAATATGACACCTTAGACTCAAACAAGAATGTGAGTAATCTAAAATGTCAAGAATTTAAGCGTAAATCCCTAATAGGTACAGGAAATCAGGATGAGGATTTTCTAGTCAAATCATCTCACTTCAATCAGATATCAAATTAATTTCTCAAATCAGGAATCTTATTTCCTTTAAATGATAATTACTAGAAAAATAAGGCAGGTGGATCCTAATTCATTTATTTCCTTTTTCTCTTCCCAGGATTAGGAGATGATTAGGGAAGAAAAAAGATTTTACCTACCCCTCGAGTGGTTGATTACGCGGAAGATCTTTTTGTGATGTACCTCGCAAAATCAAAGCAAAGCGAATAGGGCAAGTTAGAAATCAAATCAATCAAGAAATATAAAGTTAGTGGTGAATTGCGTGTTGTTCCCAGGCAACGGCGCTAAAATGTTGAAGGCACTTTCGTCGAGTTTTAAGAAAACATGCGTGTAGTACAATCAACAAAAATGCTACAGCATTTAAAATTTGTAAAGTGCTCGAAAATAAGGAATGAGTCTGAGGTCATTCGCAGGGAGCAAATATGGAATTCACGCATAAATTGCAATTAGAAACAATGTGCACAATTAATTAAACACAAGAGATAATAAATAAGATATACTCAAAATGATATTCAATAATAATCAATACTATCTCAAGAAATTGCTATGATAAAAAAAAGAGAGAAGAACTAAAAATGGTGATTTAGATCAAGGATATCCCCCAAGTCAAGCACATATCAAAGCATTCAATTTAGCTTAAATCAATATATCTTAACAGTGGTCTTGAACCACTAATCCACGTCAGCACAGAGCCAATACATCCACAGTGTTCAAAACCAAGCACAAGGCCTCAACAGACATCGCCAAAGGAGATCAGATGGCTTAAATATCACCAACCACACAGCACAATCCTCTCGAGACACTAAGTGTTGAGCAGGCATGCACGCATCTTGAGGCAAAACCCTACCCCTACCCTTCTCAGAAATTCCCCTTTAATCAGATCTATTCGAGTAATCGGGTCGCATGTAGGGGTCCAGACCTGCAGGCAATGGTCGTAGGTAAGGAGTGGAGAGTGAGGCGTGAGAGGACGAAAGGGGAGAAGGTGATTAGTCGGTTGAATTGAGTTAGGAATGGGTTGATTCTAACCTAAAGAAGAAGAGAATGAGAAGAGCTTATCTACGGATGAAGGGGATGAGGACTTAGCACCAGCTATGATTGGCCGACGTCGGAGAAGGTGAACGCTCTGGTGGTGAGAAGTAGCGACGACGAAAGGGTAGACGGCGCTAGCTGATGTGCACTAGACGCGGAAGACTTCGGGGAAGATGTTCCCTCTGCCCATTGTACGTGGCAGAGGACGACGATGGAGATTTGAGTTCACCGAAGCTTGGTCGGAGCAGGAAGGGGAAGGAGGAGAAGAAGAGTTTCTGGCTTAAAACCTAGCTGAGGATGGTCTAGAGTTGGGGGTTCTTTTAGAGAGCTCAAGATCGAGCTCTAAGCTTAAAAGGAGGCTTGGATTGCTCGAGTTTTTAGGGAGAAAAATCCTTGAAATCTTGAGTTCGTCTAAGTTCTAGAGCTTGATTTGGAGATCAAGAGGAGATTCGAGAGATTGGGAATTTCCTCTAGGTCCTTCCCTCCAAATTTGGAGGTGATTGGCTTTGATTCGAGGGAGAAAACCTCCCTTGAATCTCGCTGAAAGTGCGTTCCCACCGGCAATGGCGGTAGGGACCTAAGTGAAGAAAATGACGAGAAGCTAGGGACCCATTTGCAAAGATATAGAAACCTGAGGGGGTAAATGTAAGAAATAGAGTTTTAAAGGGCTAAATTACAAACTAGGTCAAGATAAACTCTGATTTGGCCCAAATTTTGACCTTAACTTAATTTGGACCCAAGAAATCTAATGATGATATTGGATTCCAATCTTGACTATGTTTGACTGGAAAATTTGCACAGAAGCCCAAATTAGGGTAGAAGCCAAAATTATGGGAGAATCCCGTCTGAAACTCTATTCAATGTCAAAATAGGTTCAGATGGTCAAACAAAGAGTACCAAACCTATTAGAATATTTTTCTATGAATTTTAGGTAGTTTAGATGAATTTTAACCTGACCAAAACCTCTTCAATTTAAGCAGGATTTTGTATGCTGTTGCAGTTCTCAAAATTCGCAAAACTCTGTTTCTATCTGTGTTGACCCACTTCTTGGACTTTAATGCTTATTTGACTTTTAATTAACCCCTAAGGGACCTCATGGTTACTCTGCATTTATTATATGTTAAAACTGTAGAATTAGCACTTTTTATTGTTTTCTTCTCAAAATGGATTTGAGTGGAATTACTGTCCTCAGGTAATTATTCAGGAGCATTTGTCGCTTGATTCTAACTAATTTAAGCTAGTTATGACAAATGATGGTGTTACCATCATCACCACCTTCCTCGGGGTCGTCGCTGAAGCGAGTCGTCCCACAAGTAGCCGTCGAAGGGGATTTTCTCACCTCTCTATCTTTTACTACTTTCATAGTTAGTTTTATTTTCCCGCATTATATTATGTAACTAGACACTTGCTTAGAATTATTGTCTCTCTCTTTCTCTTTCTCTATCTCTCTCTGTCTCCTTTTCTTCTGCAAGTAGAGTAGATTAGATATTCCTTAACTTGATCTCTATCTTATCAAAAATACCAGAAAAAATTACAAAAGATAAAAACACCAAAAACAAATAAAAGAAACGTGATTTTCTCTAGAAAATCAAATATCACCTCCCTGTGTTCGACCTGGAACTCACCGAGTCGATTATTTTATCTGATAAGTGGATTTTCGCAACTGCGATGATCAGGTTTTCCGAACCTTGATTTGTCTTGTGCAAAATCTCGCTGATCAACACTATTTAGCTTACAACAGTTGAAAAAATGGGCATGCTGGGCACTCAAGTATATCTTCAAACAAATCATGGAAAAGGAAAACACAAAGGAAAGAAAAGGTATAATATATTGTTACAAGATATTTCCCTTTCTCTTTATTTTTCGTATTTGAACCGCTTATGCTTTATTATATTCTTTAGGTCCTCTTATGTATTTTACCCACACCCCTCTCTATATAAAGAGGTGTAGGACTTCCATAGAACAATAGATTACTTATTTCTTCCCACTTGGTATCAAATCAGCGATTATCCTAGGTTAGCGCTTTGGTATCCCACTAAAAACCCTAGCCTCCAAACCCATCCACCGAAAACCCCTCTTCTCTTCATCATCGCGCTGTCGATCACCACCTAGAGAGAGGCGCCTCTCGGCCCTCTCTCCTCTTTCTCTCCCTCCGTTAGTGGTCAGGACATGCCGACGGAGCACTATCGGTTGTTGCACAGCCAGCTGCTGCTCATGGTGAGCGGCGACACTATAGGCTGGTGCAGTGCTGATTGCAGTCAGCGTCAGGCGACGGCAGTAGGGACCCCCTACTCCTGCTAGGTAACGCCATAAGGGTCTGAAGATCCTTGTGGTGGCCCTTACTCGATCCCAGTAGGGTTGGGTTCTCTCCCTAACACAATATCTCCTAATCTTTTGTTGGGATCATCGTATGAGTTCCTTCTGATAATCTGCAGGTTCTAAAAATCACATTTCAGATTGGATATTTGGTGGTCTTTCTTCCTGATTTGGCGTGATGGCATCTCCATCATCATACAACACGGAGACAGGGAATATAAAGAAACCATTTTTTGTTCCCATCACGAAGTTAGATGAGACCAACTATGCACGTTGGTCTCAGACATTCCTTATGACCATTGAAGGATGTGATAAGGAACATATTATGACTCATGATAATTTTTTCTCCCATGAACAATGATGTTTCTCTTCCTCACTATTATACTAAATTGAAAGGCTTTCCTGAGAACTATAATGCTTGTAGACCTATCTATACTTGTGTTGCACAGAAAGACTACCGCCAGGAGTTTGCAGCACTCAAGTTTCTTTCAGGTCTTGGTCCAGATTATGAGTCAACTAGGTCCCAAATGCTTACCTTGATAGAGCTTCCTACTTTGGAGAAAGCATACAATAAACTTAGTAGACTGTCAATCAAGTCTACAATTCCAGAGACCACAAGGTAGACCTTTGCCTTTGTTGTTGCTGGTGGAAGAGGAGGAAGTGGAGGTTCTGCTATTCGGAGATGTGGTCGAGGCTGGGGCAGCATGACAAACCACACCCTACTTGCTCTTTTTGTTGACATATTGGACATGTTGAAGCATCTTGCTAGACTAAGCATGGAAAGCCACCCATGGCTAACTAGACTTTATTTACTACTAAGACAGACAAATTTTGCACTAATGAGGATGCCAGAGCAAATTTGATTTTTATAAAGGTTTAAAACTTCACCATTGTAGGCCTGTTGAGTAGAAACATTTTAGTCTTCATTATGTCGATTTTACTGATCGTCTTTCTGAACAACACTTAATGCACTTTTTTGATGAGGCATTTTTTGCTAATGTTCTTGGAGTATATCTTGATGTCAATTGTTTTTTGTAAAACTTCAAGAATAAGAAAACCAGGGTCATCTTATGTTAACTTCAAATATTTTTGGGAAAAGGATAATTGTTACACCTAAATTCCTATCCACCATTACCCAATGTCTAAATGAGGGTCATGCATTTAGTTCTCTTAAAGATATTCACAACAACCCAAATGCATGAAATGCTCCTTCAACCTAGCTATCAGGGAAAGTTTCTTATTGCTCCAAATATGACCATGTTTTCTCATGTTCTATTCCGTATAATAGCATGAACCTTAAGAGCAAAATACTTGGGATTTCACAAAGTTCTCATTGACATTTTACCTCTTATCTATGTTATTTTTTTTAGACTTTCTATAAATTGGAACACAGTATTCATTTATTTTCTTCGCCCACACTACCGTGCTTCCACCCTACCTCTTGATATCTTGGTCTCACACATACTAATCAAGAGTGTGGTTGATCTCTCCAACTTTACCCCTCTAAGAAAAGTGGTCTACTTCAAGTGGTCCACTCTCCAAAAAATGGGGGTGAAGCCTCTTGGAGATAGTTCTCTAGTGATGAGGAAAAAGATGAACAAATTGATCCCAATGTTCAATCCTCTTCTCATCAGGTCCTGGGATCATCTTCTGAGTTTGTACCAATGACTTATCCATATCCAGAAGCTGAACTACTTTGGGTTAACCTCTCTCATTTGCCCAGAATAGATCCTACCATGATCAACACTTTCAATTACATCAGTCAAAATTTAACCAATCTCAACCTTAACATGCGTCAAATGGAATGCAAGTTCCATGATCTTCCTCTTTCCATTGAGTCCTTCCATCAACCTCAATCCACTAAACAAGCTAAGCAATAGAAGTGCACTCAACCTAAGGCTCCTATGGAATTTGGCGAACGAAGACAAAAACATTTTCAAGATCCGTATGAATCTCCTCAACAAGTGGAGGAAGAGTCTATTCTTCCTAGTGGAGTTCATGAAAATGAAGATCAACAAATGCATGATGAAGATATTCCATATCAAGAAGACAATGGTGATGAAGATGAAACCAATGAAGATGAAGATGACGAAGATGAGGATGATGATGAAGACGATGACGACAGAAATGATGACGGTGGTGGTGATCATATGGTTGTCATTTCTACTGTTTAACGCCAATATGTTCAGTGGGAGAAAATGACCAATCTTATTTCTCAAAAGAAACCCAACACCTATTTATATAGAGAGACGTTTAGATAAAATACAATGAATGTCTATAATAGATTAAGAAATAACAAAATACATAAAATAGTAAAGATAAATAGGAGTCTCAACACTCCCTCTCAAGGTGGAGCATAGATGTCAATCATGCTCAACTTGGAATAGCAATAATCAAACGTTGATCGAGGTTGAGGCTTCGTAAATACAACAGCAGTCTAATCCTCAGGTGCAACGTAAGTAGTACGCAACAAACCACATTGGATGAGATCTCTTGTGTAGTGGCAATCCACCTCTACGTGCTTGATGTGCTCATGGAACATGAGGTTGTTGGCAATATAGGTAGATGCCCGAGTGTCACTAGAGCTGTCAAAAGAAACCGAACCTTCTTAACCCAACTCGATTAATAGACTTAAACCCAACCCAAACCCCCTTATATTAAATGGGTTTAAACCCGTTTAACCCGTTTATTATATGAGTCAGGTTTGAGTTTGCCCTCACGAACCCGCTCAACCGGATAAACACAATTAATGAGAAAAAATCCCCACGTTTAACCCATTTAACCCTCACATTTACCTATTTAACCCATTTAACCTGTTATTAAATGGGTTAAACGTGTTAGGTCGGGTTTAACGAGTGTAAATGGGTCGGGTTCGAGTTGGAGCATATAGACCTGTTTATTAAACGGGTTGGACCCGATCTGACCCGTTTATAAACAAGTTTGGTCTAAATGGGTCGGGTCCAACCTAATCAAACCTGCTTGTCAGCCCTAATTGATGCATCGCAACTCCATTGACTTCTCAATCTGGACATGCAAGTCATGCAGTAGAGATCGTACCCAGACCATCTTTGCAAAAGTCCAGGCCCTCGACCTATACTCTGACTCTGCACTATAACGAGAAACTATCCCCTATTTCATGCTCCCCCGGGTAACAAGATTACCTACCATAAAAGTACAAAAACCAATGGTGGATTTCCTGTTAGCGACACATCCTGCATAATCAACATTAGAGTATCCTACCATTGTCCTAGGAGAGCCTCTCTAGAAAAGATTACCACAACCCGATGCTTTCTTCAAGTATCTCAACACCTGCATAGCTTCCTGTCAATGCAACTTCGTCGGCCTCTCCATAAACTGGCTAAGCTTGCCTACTGACAGGGCAATGTCAGGTCTAGTAATAGTCAGGTACAACAGCTTGCCCACAAGTTGCCTATATGGTCTACTATCAACAAGATCTGCCTGCTCATCGTAAAGGTGTACCTTGTGGTTCATAAGAATATTGGCTAGTTTGCACCTCAACATCCCTATCTCTCATAGCACATCTAGAGCATACTTCCTCTAAGAAAGGACAATACCCTGCTTACTTCTAGGCACCTCTATGCCCAGAAAGTACCTGAGTTGAACTAGGTCCATAACAAACTGCCCAGCCAAGGACCTCTTGACCACAACTATTCTAGCTTTGTCATCATCGGTAATAATGAGTTCATCCACAAAAACAACAGTACCACGCATCCCTTCTCAGCCCTCCTAACAAATAGAGAGTGGTTAGATAAAGATCTCTGCAAGCCCATCTTCTCTACCACCTCCGAGAGCTTCTGGAATCACGCACTCAACTCTGCTTATGGCCATAAATGGCCTTCGTCAACCTGTACACACACTCCCCCTGAACCCCAAACCCAAGAGGTTGTTGCATGCAGACCTCCTCCTAAAGCCATATAAGAAGGTATTCTTCATATCTAGTTGGTGAAGCATCCAGTCTTTGTGGGCAGCAATGGAGATAAGTATCCTGGCAATAGAGAGGCAAGCCACTGGGGAGAAAGTATCAAAGAAGTCCACCCCAAAGTCTAGGTGAACCCCTTTGCCACCAACCGAGCCATATATCTTGAAATAGATCTATCAGGGTTGTATTTCAAGGCAAAAACCCAATGGAACACCACCAAGCGAGCCCCAGCAAGAAGAGGTGTCATCTCCCACATATGTCTGCTACGAAGTGCAACCATCTCATCCTTCATGGCATTGTGCCACTTTGGATCGAGTAAAGCCTGTTGATACGTGGAAGGAATCTAGTAACTATAGTAAGAGTTGGAGATGAGGGCGTTTGGGAGGAAACACGAGAGAGAGGGGGGGGAGGGGAAATGAAGGCATTCAATCTTCTCATCTCTGGAACGTGGATTGCTTCAAGTGTCATGGGAGAGGTCATTGGGTGAGGGATTGCTGTGAGCCTTTGGTTTGTCATTGGTGCCATGGATAGGGACATCAGAGGAGGACGTGTTTGATGAGGTTTCATAAGAAGGATGCGGTGGAGGGCACGTTGCTGCTTCCTCCACCGGTTGAGCCCCAACATCAGGGGTTGATGTTTCGTGGTTGCATGAAGACCCTAGACTCTTTACTGGATTTCTCTCTGGTTGGGGTTTTCCAACATAAAGTGCCCAATATCGATGAGGCTAGATCTTTCCTATAGCATTGTTATTTGACGTTGGTTGTGTGGAAGGCTTCTATTTTATCAGAGAAGGTGATGGTCTTTAGAGAGATTGTATATTGATCGCCTTAAATTCAAGGAATTTTCTGTTGGTGATGTTTGCATCTGTTGGTCGATTCCAACCATTTATTAAGGGGCTATGGATGAACGGATTCCATTATGATCGGTTATTAGATTTCACATTATTGGCATCCTACTGAGGTTGAGAACTGTGGGGACTATTGTGTCCGTTTGTATGTTATTTACGCATGTGAAAAGGTGTTATAGGATTGGATTACAAGAAGGTGACGTATCTTCTGTAGTTGTGGAGGGTGAACTGCTAGTAGGGAATTCATCCCAACAAAGGAGGTCCTGCAATTTTGGTGGATGTGCTTGTGTCATCTTGTTTAAGGAGATGAGTTTGAAGGGACGACAGAGGCTATGTGGTGGCTGCTGGAGTTGCAGCAGGTGTTGGAATGAGTGTTGATGTCCAACCTACAGAGGTCAGAGGTCCGACGACGTAGCTACCGCTACTGGTGTTAAATGGTCGGTGAAGGTGGGTAACACTCCGGTGAAGCGAACTAGTGAAGTTAGGCACAGTCCTAGCGGTTCCTGTTGGGAGTGGAGGCTAATTTGAAAAAATTCCAATTTTGTTGCTGAAGTTCAAATTTCAAATAGACGTCATCCAACTGGCAATCGTGATTGCCTCCCTGATTTTGGGGATGATGGCTTTCCATTTTTAGACGTTAATCCAAAAATGGGTGGTGAGGTGGCAGAGAATATTCCTTGCGCTAAACAGGTGGCTTCTGGATCCGATTGCAGATCCAGATGTGGTGAGTTGAATATTCTGTCCAATAATCCTTTCTATATTTTGCATTATGAGTTATCCGCTGGGCCCTCTGCCGCCTTAGATGATTATCTGCAGGAAGGCTTTTCCGTAGGTGGTAGAACTGCTGCGAGGAACCTTGAAGATGGTAAGACGTGCCCTGAGGCCGCACCATCTAGACAAGCATGTTTGGGTGTGGACCCTAAGAATATAGCACCTAGGTGAGCAGGTCTGGGTGTAGACCCCACAGCCGCAACGCTTGGTCGAGCAAATCTAGGTGTGGATTGGGAGGACCTTGAGTTCGCTTGTCATTCTCCACAAGTATGGGTTTGGGTAAGGGTTTCATCCAAAAAACTCGACTGGGTATGGATATAGGTATTAATCTATAGCTGATTACTTAACCCAAGTACCCGAATAAAATCCTCATTTACCTGAGATATATAAATCCCACCCTAAGTCCCTCATTCCCCTAACTTTAATCTCCTTCATGATTCCCTCCATGATTTTGAACATTGGGGAAGCTTCTGAAACTTTCATTAAACATATATTTGTGGGATCAGGATCTTTTATTTGAAATATACTTGTATTTTATCTTTCTTTGTATTTTTTGTTTTTGATATATTCCCCTTGAAGTTCTTTTTTATAATAATTTCAATGGAGATCACTAAAATTGGAGTAGACTATGCCATTATGTTTCATGCTTGTTAAAAATAAATAATTGATGAAACATGTTATAGAATTTTTTAGGTATGATTTGATTATAAGATCAATTTATAAATGGATAATAATGGGTAAGATGGGTATGGCTTTGAATTTTTGTACCTGATGAGTAAATGGGTAGAGTATATATATGGATTTTATAAATGAGTATGGGTATGGGTTTAAACCAAACCTGACCCGAACCCGACCCATTTGCATCCCTGGCCATTTCCACAGTCTATGGTCTTATGATGACACGTCCAGGGTCATCTTTTGGAAGGAGTTCGGACATGCATCTTCTTTTGTAGAGGGGATGCTTTGGTTGATTGGAGGTGATCTTAATGCGATGTTATATTTTGAGGATAGACCTGATGGGAGATGTGATGCTTCAACAACCCAATTTCAGCAAAGTCTAGGATCTTAAGCTTATTGACTTGCTTACAGCAGGTACTCGCTTCACTTGGAGGACTGGTAGTGGTGCGGTTTCTTATATTGACAGGTTTCTATGTAACATTGCTATGGTAGAATCATTTCAAGTGGCGGATGTGATTGCTTGTGATAGACCTTTTTATGATCATATCCCCCTTTTGTGGAGTAGTAATGAAGATACTAAGTTTTCAACGTATTTCAAGTTCCATAAGTAATGTCTCAAGGAACCTAGTTTCAATGATTTGATTCTGGAAAGATGGACTAGCACTGCTTGTTCTACTTCAGCTACACATACCTTGGCCTACAGAATTAGAGTTGTTAGAGATGCTATGATGGAGTTCAACGGTGATCTCAATCATAAAAGATAACACGACAGTGAAGCTGCTTGGTAGTCTATTTTTTTTTTTAGAGAAGAAAAGGAAGATTGCAGAGCTCGATAATCATCAAGAAATTGCATTAATTATAAAAAAAGGAATGGACTTACAGGTTTTGTAGCCAAAATTCAAACAAAAACTCTCTCCCTTAGAATATTGTCCACCTAACACCGCTCAGATCTAAATATAGTATCATTCCTTTGCAACCAGATGCATTAAAGTAATGCAAATACCTTAATCCATCTCGCCACATCAAGAGTGTAAGGATCAGGAAAACTGCTCCAGAAAAGTCGAAGTATAGTGCACAGCTGCAGGCAATCCCAAACATCTTTGGAAAAGTCACACCCAAAAATTAGGTGCTTAACATCTTCCTCTTCTCGACCACACAAGGAACAGACAACATCAACACCATCATTCCATCTTTTCAACATCATCTTTGTGACCAAACTTTTTTCCATAATAACCACAGGAAGACTTTATTTTTAAAGGAAGGTGACACTTCCAAATGAGTCCACAATCAGATAGGATTAAATCTAAAATTTCAGGAGATTGGGTGCACATCTCATAAGCTCTTTTCACTAAAAACCTCCTCTCCTTCCAAATAAAGCAATCCAGCTTCCCAGCACATGGGTACACCTCTGAAATTAAAGACAGCTGCTGAAACTTTGAAAAAGTTTGTTCTAAAAGGCTTGCAGGCAGTTGAAAACTCCATGCATGTGTCAAGGCATCCCACATATCATGAACCAAAACCTGCTATTCACCACAAGTTGAAAAACCCTTGGAAACATCTTTGAAAAAGGGGCTGATCCACCCCAGATGTCTGTCCAAAATCTGAAGGTTCTACCATCTACCAACACCGGTTCAAAAGCGTGCACATTTTTTTCAAGAACCTGTCATACCAAATACTAAAAGGACACCCCACATCTAGCACATGCCATATCATCTAGATTATTTTTGAATTCATAAGAGTCATAGATAATAGTGGACACCATTGATTCCTCACCTGAAAGTAATCTAACTACCCACTTCATGAGTAATGCTTCATTAAAAGCCTCCAAACCATGAACTCCCAGCCACCCCTCTTTCTTGGGGGTACAAATCTCCTTCCAATAAATAAGTTGTGCAAATCTACCCTCATGATCTGCACCCTTCCAGAAGAATCTCTTCCTAATCATCTCCAATCGTGTGATTATCTTTTTTGGTGGCTTAAAAATGGACAAGAAAAACACAGGTCTAGAAGATAAAACAAATTTCAACAAGATCAAACGTACACCTCTTGACAGCAAACGGCCACTCCAAGACGAAAGCCTCTTTGAGATCCTCTCCACCATGCTGCTCCAATCAAACACACTTAACTTCCTTCACCTGAGCAAGCCAAGATATATGATAGGAAAATACTAATTGAAGTTTCTAGAATATTTGCAATCTCTTACACTTCCGAAGACAAATAAGGAAAGGAAACTAGGGCAGACTTTGATCTATTGATCTTGAGGCCAGAAATAAATGCAAAAATTCTCACCACAGAGGAGACGTGTTGCCGCCACTTCTCCTTAGTGAAGAATGTTGTGTCATCCACATATTGCAAGAGTGGCATGATGAGGGGTCCATCATTTTGACAAGTAAAACCTTGAAGAAGATTTCCTTCACAGGCTCTCAAAGTCAATGTAGCAAGAGCATCAACCACTATATCAAACAGTGAATGCAACGAACATCCCTATTGAACACCTTGTTGTGGCTGAATCCAAGAGCCATCTGATCTACCATTCACCAACACCAAATAGGACGACATAGTTACACATCTTTTCAATCTGATATACAGGGTTTGAATAAGTTTTTAAGGACTTTATGGTGGTTATGATTTATGTTGGAGGTGAATTTGATGATTAGTTTGATCTATTACCTTTACATTGTCTATAATGAAAGGTAATGGTCAAACTAGAGTTCTTAAGGTTTTGAGACTTGTGATTTGATTTCAATTGAATTCCAGGCCTTTCAAAGAGGTTTTGCAATAGTGAAATTTGGATTTTATTGATTGCATTCAGATCTGAGAACTGCAGCAACAGCTGCTCTGCTCTCTGATCTGAAGAGATTATTGTGGGTTTTAATCTCTGATTGTAAGTGGATTTTGGGACGAATTGATTTTCTAAGGATTCATTAATCTCAGATAACTAGATCTGAGATGGGATTTTTGTGCAGTAAATTTGGATGCTGATCTTGCAGCAGCAGCAGATCTGAGCTGCTGGATAGCAGTTGACAGCAACAGCCACTATACGGCTGGGTTCTGCTGGGTTTTGAGGATTTAATTGAGTTGGCAATATGTTTTACTTACAGAACTTCATGTAACAAACAGTCCTCTACTGTTGAATCTTAAAATCTAATGTGAATTGTTTGTAAATTCAGTTCGAAATTCAATGTCAGCAGCATGTAACTAGGCTTAACTGTCCAATCTCGTAAATGTAATGAATTCAAGGTTAAAATCATGTTTAATGATTCAAGCATGTTTCATATGGCTTGTTGGATATCTCTAAATGTTCACGTCTGTTTCAGCCATTAGAACAGTTTTGAAGATTTAGGTTCCTAGTGTCAAACCCATTGTAAACCACATTTAGGTGAATTTGTAAATATTTGAAAAAATACAAAAAATTTTGTTTAAAAATAAAATAAAGGTGTCTTAAGTAGGATTAGATATTTTTATAGGTGTGTGAAAGTTTCAGAGTATTCTGAATCCTTTAGCTGCTAGAACATACCAGTAGACGGTTTAATCTACTTTGAGATTGAATAAATGAATTCAAAATGAAAAACATAAAAAGAAGTCTCTCTTCTCTCATCCCACCTTCTCTCTCTCTTCTCTTACTTCTATACAGCATGAAAAGACCATAAAAACTCGAAAAGTCCAAAAATACCCTAAAACACCTTATATATGATATTTATACTTGTAAAAATCAATTAAATAATAAGTTAAATGTAAATAATAGAATATATGTTTAATAATGTACATAATTAACTTATATATGTATTATATATATTTAAATAAATATTAATGTTGAGTTATAATATATATATCTTACTTATATAATTATCTATTAAATGTATAAATATATATAATTTATATATATATATGTACATAAAACTATATAATTATAAATAAATCGGCAAACTTGTACAATCATACTTATAATTGTATATATGTATTTAAGTAATTATTATATACTGCATTATCTCATATATTTATTTATTTAAGTATTTAATGTATGTATTTAAGTTAAATAGCTAAATTATTAAGTTAAAATAAATTAAATTAGTAAATTAAGTTATTATTGAAGTAAGTTATGTTGTATATTTGTATACTATAATTTTAAGTATTTTCAACATATTTATAATATATGTATACTGTATAATAGTATTTATAATGTAATTATGTAATTATCTATGTAAAATGTGTAAATAAATGTATATAAATGAAAATAAATGATTAAAAATAAATTAAAAATATGTAATAAATACTTTATTATGTATATTAACTAATTTATAGGTCAATTGAGAAATTAGATTATTAATTTATACATTAATTAAGGAATTAAACTCTAATTTAATATGTATAATTCACTAAATTTAAGTAATTTTTAAATATAATTAAATAACTAATTATTATAAATTAGCTAAATAATTATGTAGCCCTATATAAGAGCTTTTAAATAGTACAACAAATAAGGGTTTTAGTCACGGTTAAAAATCATGACCAAATGACTTATAATCGTCACCAATTAGCGACAACAAAAGTTGTGTTGCAAAAGAGTCTTTGGTGACGATTCCACCCAAAACCATTACTAAAGTCGAAGAGCTTTGGTCATGGTTCCACATAAATCCATCACCAAAGGCCAACGGTTAGCTAGGTTCTACCGCATTGGTCACGGTTACAAACTGTGACTAAAGACTTTTACTCACAGATGTAGAACCGTGACTGGAGGAGAGCTTTGGTCATGGTTAATAACTACAACCAGAATCAATCGTGGTAGGAAGAGGACTCTTTTAGTCACGATTCCTTAACCCTGTCCAAAGGTTACCTTTGATGTCAGCTAACCAACCATCATGAAAGGTTCTCTTTGGTCACCGTCTATAAACCGTTACCGATCTATTAAAACAAAAATATTAACGTGCATAAATCCCTGTATATCCTTAGCAAGCAACCCAATCCTAAACCAGGTCTCATCATGTATGCAAGTGCAATAAAATCCCTTTTGTCATGAAAATTAGTAGAAGCTATTGAAACATTTCGAGAATACCATCCATTTTTCATACATTTACTAGTTGACACTGCTTGGACAGTCAAGAATTGTTTCACAATAATGTCTCTGTACTTGGCATTCTGTATCATTTCACTGTTGGAGTTTAGTTAGAGTTCATTAGCCATTTAGATTGCATCAATTTCCCAGCTTAAAATAATCACTTGCAAAACCCAATAGATAGCAGAACAAGTCCAGGATACTAGCAATGTCACCATATATATAGTTATCTGTGTGGCAAAAGCCACGACTAATAAAAGTTTCTATAAAATTTTATGAGATGCAGTGTGAAGGTATATCACCAATGTCAGACTGCAAGAAAGATGCAATCATGCAAATTTACTATCCATCCTAAGAACATTCTATCAAAAAGGCAAGCACAAATTATGATGAACAAATCAAGACAAGGGCTGTTCTTGAGCCTGATGATGACATTATGATGACGTGCGATGATCTAGATCGGGGATTCAAGGTGTGGCATGAGAATCTTGATAAGATAGTGGGATACCATCCACGCCTAGTTGATGGAAGTCCACTGCAGTATCGTAATGAGAAATATGCTCAGTCAAAAAATGGCTACAATGTGATACTCACAGGAGCTGCTTTTATAGACAAACTGTTAGCCTTTGAGAAGTACTGGAGCAACAAAGCAGAGAAAGGAAGGGAGATTGTGGATGACTACTTCGATTGTGAAGATGTGCTCCTTAACTTCTTATATGCAAATGCAAGCTCATCAAGAACAGTAGAGTATGTGAAGCCTACATGGGCCATAGATACATCCAAGTTCTCTGGTGCAGCCATTAGTAAGAACACACAAGAACACTATAGAGTATGATCAAAATGTCTTAACAAGTTTGCTGAAATGTATGGGACAATAGGCAACCGTAAATGGGTATTTAGCAGTAGAAAAGATGGGTGGGACAGGTAAGGATAATGATCAAGTTTTCCAACCTGTCTCTGCAGCATACCTTTGGAGCAATGGCCATCTCAATTTTGTTCCGAATGTTGTTCAGTTGAGTGAATTTTTTATTGTATAATCTAATGTTGTCCACCTTCTTGCATTCTTAGGGGCTCTCTCTAATGTTTTGGAGTCAACTTGTACACTAGTATCATATCTTCCTGTTATTAAATTAAGAGGTGTGTATTGATTCAGCTAGGAGTCCTTGCCCTGACTTGGATGTCTGGATTTTAGGATGTGTTGCCTTTGTTGAGAATTTTTAGAATGCCGAATTGTTCAGATTTATTTCATTTGAACTTACTACGAACCAATGTTGGCATTTTCGAGTATAAGTTGCGTATCAGAACGTGCTGCTTCAGCTTGTTTCGGCATTTCATGTAAAGAACACTGGGAGGGACACTTTTTAGAGTAAATCTCCTGTAGATTTTTTTTTTTTAGTTAAATTATGGTAGATTTTAGTTATAATATGGTAAGATGAATTTCTCTTTTGCTCTCTTTTCTAGTAAAAGTGTGAACACTACAGAACAATTGTAAGATCTATCACACTACACAGACTTAAACATTGGATTGTATGCACGGGTAGAGAATATGAGTGGCAGAAATGAAAATATTGAAATGGATGTATGATAGCATAAGAAAGGATTGAATCTGAAATCAAGTTTCCAGAGAAAAGGTTGGCGTGACACAATAGAGGATAAAATCAAAGACTTGTCCAAGGTGGTCTGGATATCTGAACATGCCTCAGGGCATGCCAGTGAATGCATGAATGCATGAGATGAAAACATCTATCTGAGTGCATGCCAGGGAATGCGTGAGATGGCATGGCAGTGGCACACACCCACATATTATGACCAAATTTGCATCTTCAATGCATAGAATAATTGATTGACAAGAAGGCCACATGCCTTGTATGAAACTGCAAAACTTTTAAGATTACAGTAGCACAAATAAGTATGTCACTCCTTTATCAAAAGGAAAGTACACCAGCCACTTGAAGAAAATCCAGCTAGGAAAATAAAAATATGTACAAGAAGAAATTAACCTGCTCTCCATCATCCACTACTACTCGAAATAATGGTCTAGCTTTTGATCTCGGATTCCTTAAAACTTCCATTCTGTAAATTGCAGTTACATTTGGATTTACATTTGGATCTGGAGTGAAAATGAAGATCATATTACTTACTACACCGCAAAAGGATAGATATGAACCAAAAAAAAGGTGTAATCATCAAAAAAGAGCAACATCATCAATTTAATACTCCTAATTATTTTTGATAAACAGGAAGGATAGTCACTCAAGGTCAGTGGCCATCCAGTCATTTCATTAATACTCCTAATTATTTTTTTGAAAAGGATACTCCAGATTCTTGTTTGACATCGTACAAATATAAGAGTAGAAGGGCATACAGGCAGAAACTTTGTAAGTTATTACTAAACCAAAAAAGAGAAAATAAATGCCAAAAGTCCTATGGCAGATAAATTACTTGATATAGATATAAACTTCCTCAAAGCTGCATATCCTCCAGGCCAAATATACTGTCTGCCATTAAAAAACTCTGAATCACACACAATTTTTCCTGTATATAAATGAAATATCTCAACTTATGTATTATTCCAGAAAAAAGAAGGGAAAAAACCGGTGGATCAATCAAGAGCCATGGTCCAGCAAAAATAAAGCTTTTATAAAAGAGTAGACATGTAAAAACCATATAATCAGTTTAAAAAAGAGGATGGACAAAGAAGACAACCACCTGTCTTTTACACTACAGCAAGATTCCATAATCTCCAGCTTGGCTGCGACATTGACTCTTCATGCTGCAAAATGCTACATTTACAAACAAAAATTGGTAAACAAAAACATGTGTTATTCTAGAAAAATACGGGTTTTGTAAACTGTCGAGACATGTCTTTGACACTAGGTTTAAGTAAGCAAAAACTAACATTGACTCTTATTTACAAAATAAACTAGATGAGGAGTCAGGTCATCATATGCTGCCACCGACAGGTAATCAATTCCTGAAGAAATAGAAAGGCATATCACCATGTACTCTCACATTCAGAATTCAGCAAAAAGTCGAATACTTTCGAAACAGAAAATAAGCATGGTGTAGAAAGGCATATCACCATGTTAATGATGACAAAGGATATCATCATGAATCCAGAGTAACGGATATCATATCATGTACAGTTTACCGACAAGCTTGATGTCAGTGTTGTCCACAAGCCACTATGCCCCATCTCTCGTGAATCCAACATAGCTCGTGTCAAATTCTTTCTTCCCCATGAGGTTCCTGTAGGGGGCATAAAACATATACCAAAAATAGAATCATGATTTAGATGCTAAGCTGAACGTCACATTCCAATATTGCTAATAGACTTCATTTCGAAAAATAAAATCCAACAGAAATCTTCTTGAATACAGTAGCAAATTTTGACTTTCAATTCCAGCAATTAAAACAGAAACTCACGCAATTACTAAAATCAGAATAGATGATCAAAACTGAGCCCACTTTGATCAAATTTTTACATGAACAAAATGATACTGGCCAGAGCATTGAAGAGCACTCAAGGATTCATTCTAAAAGAATGATGAAAGAAGGGATCAAAGTTGTAAAGACCACATCTAATCCCGAACTCAAAGGACAGAAAAAAAATCAGAGCCTTTTCTATTTTAAATGGTATCCTTTTTTTTTAAAAAAAGTACTTTAAATGGGATCATCTATATCAATAGATATATGACAACCCATTGCTAGACTTGGCCTGAAAAGAGTCACAAATTACAAATACAGATATTAAAAGCCAGAACAAACAGGAATCAACTTTGCGACCAAAATTAAAGCCACAAATTACATATTAAAAACTACCAGAATTTGCTGGTGCTTAAACAAACAATTAATACTGCAATCTTTCACTTGGACAAGATTGTCCTAGCTGCTTGCTAAAGCAAGCCATGAAATCAAATTGCACAAAAACCAATGTGCTGAGGTCGGCTGCTGCAAGCCAAGACAAAGAACACAACTACACAATCACACTAACAAGTAACTGAATGCAAAAAGTATTAACTTGACCCTGCATAATTTGTAAAGGGGAAAAGAAACCGTATTAACATTTAGAATAACTCACCATGGGAATCATATCTTCACTGCATCCACCAGTCTGTCAATCGAAATACATGAGTGCTTTAGCATGGGAAGCACTTGCTACAAAGAAACTGTAGAATATAAAAATAGATACATACTGCAATGACATTCACAAGGGAGGTTTTGCCAACATAAATGTTGGCCTATCAGGAAGTTCTCACGGTTCATATAGTCAAAAATAAATTGAAGTTCTGAAGATCCAGGAGACATACACTCTTAGAATCACCAAAATCACCAATGGCACTGCTGGCAATGGAATACAATCTCAGCTTGTGCGGCTTGCCATTCTTATCAACCCATCAGCAATCACACCAATGGATTGCCCTTCTCTATATGGGATTTCTCCTACAATCACATAACAAATTAGCAGTGTCAATGGAACTGAAAGTAAGAGACAAATCCAGATGCTCTTGCCATATTTGTTTTAGGACCCACAATAAAATGAGAGTAGAAAAAGATAAAAGAGATACACAACGGATTTCTTTAAGAAAGCCTATTTTAATGAAGTATTGTATGAGACAGGCATCCTGCATACATTAACAACATTCTGTATTTGATGTGGTAATTTCTCACTGAGAATCCCCGAGAAAAAGTCCAATATGCCATAATAGCTAATATACCCTATTCAATATATTAACTTACCGCCAAGGGGTTGTCTCAATGGTAGAGCACCCTCCTGGCATCCAAGAGGTCATAGATTAAATCCCATGCCCACCACATTTATCTTCTCAAAAAATATATATTAACTTACCGAAGTAACCTAGAGCATTTCTTCTTAACCTTTCAAAAAAATATCACAAAAGAATGACTTAGGAAAAAGACCCCAACAACAGGCTTGTTCCTAGAAAAGGCCCATTCCATAAAATGAACATACTAGGTCTCATTTTTTAATAAATATAACAAGTTGGGTCCTCCTATAATGGAGGTATAAATAAAAGCAATGGCATGATATCACATGCAGGCCAAGGTCCTAATATCCATCTTTTATAGCCATCAACCATTAACTTTTGTATTTGTAGGTAGCATCCAACTCATGGCAGCATTTCTAACCAGCAGATGCTCCATTGGAGAATGTGGAGGCAACCCCGTGAATCATGGATTAGCAAGACATGCTCCTTCAAATACACAAGTCATATTGAGGGGGTATTCTTTAGTGAACAAGTAGCATAGGATGGTGCAAAAGAACTAATGCCATTAGCTGCCACAGTTATCGTTCAAAGATTAGGACCTTGTTGTTGGGAACAAAAAAATAACAGACATTTTTTGGAAATGAGCTTAACGGTGGGGTTCTCAGAGGAGCATAATGAGGTTACCAGACATGAACACAACCTGAATCACCAATATCAATGGGACTAGGAACCCCAGTCAAAGCATCGTATAATCAGTTAGCAAAGCAAAACCTTTTTTTGCCGGAAGAAGCAAAGCCATCAATTACTAACAATCCTTGATACTTAAGATGATCTTGACAAATTACCTTCAGAAGAGATGCTTTTCATGTCTTTAAAAGTGGGCCTATCATCCCAACATGCCCCTTCATATGAAGTCTTCTTTCAATCCAGCCCATAGATTTATCAACAAGGGATCTGAAGGGCTAAATCTTGGCTATCAGGCCTATGTAACTTTGCCAACATTGGAAAGCATTTAAGCAAAACCAAATAAACAGAGCTGCACAAACTTGTTTAACCACTTAACAAAATTATGCATCTGTGGGTGTGGAACTTTCTCCAGGAAGATGTATTTTGCTAAGAACTCGATATACAAACAGGAAATCAAAAACATCAACAAACCAAGAAAAACTCATCAGCATATGTATAGGATTTATTTTAATGGAATGAGAAGAGGTAGTGATAGATAGGTTATAAGGGAGGGAAGGCGTAGGAGTCCTTACTTCGAGGAGGGCGCGGATGGCGAGCTTGACGGTGTCATTGTCGGAGGTGTCGCGGTAGTTCTTCTCGAGGAACTCGCGCATGGAGTTGGAGTTCCGGCCGGTGGCGTTGGCCTTCCAGGCAGAGAAGGTGCCGAAGGGGTCGGTCTGGTAGAGGGAGGGGACGCCGGTGTAGGAGTCGAAGCCGACGATGAGGGTGGAGAGGCCGAAGGGCCTGACGCCGCCGCTCTGGGTGTACCTCAGCTGGAGCCCAGCGATGTACCTCGTGATGTACTCCACCGTGACGGGGTCCTCCACGGTCAGCCTGTGGCACTGGCACTCCACACGGGCCCGGTTGATGAGGACGCGGGCGGCAGCCTTGTGGCCCGCGCAGGCAAGGGCGATGTGGGCGTCCAGGTTCACGATATTCTTCACGAACTTGGATGGAATCGGTTGTTACAGTGAGGATCAATCGAAGGGGATGAAGGGAGGATGAGATTGTTACCACCACCACAACCTACCGGGAGTCCTTGAGCTTGGCGGTGGACTTCTTCTCGACGCCGAGGGTGATGGTGTCGATGCCACGAACGCCGACAGCGGCGTTGCCCTTGCGGACGGCCTCGAGGGCGTACTCGACCTGGGAGAGGTGGCCGTCGGGGGAGAAGACGGTGATCGCGAGGTCGTAGCGGGCCATCGTGGTGGCGATGGTGGTGAGATCCTTCTCTTCTGGGTCTCTCTCTCTCTCTCTAGAAGGGCTTTTGTTGAGGGGGAAGGGGAGGGGGAGGGGGTTGGAGTTGGAGCTCTCTCTGCTTTGTGGGTGGGGGAGATGACGGACAGGCTAGCTAAGCTTGGGGAGCAAGGAGGTGTCTGTGGGGAGGTGATGCCGTTGGGGATTGGGGGAGTCGGGAGAGGGAAGGGGAAGGTGATGTCGTCGGAGATTGGGGAGAGGGAAGGCAAAAGTTAGCGTCCGAGAGGAAATTCAGGAGAGGGCGGGGAAAATTTTTTTAGGAAAGGCTATCGTCACGGTTCCACCTGAAACCGTCACCAAAGGATAGGCTATGGTCCCAGTCCACTTGAAACCGTCACCAAAGCATTTTGCCACGGTTCTCATCCCCGTAACAAAAGGTTAGGGTTTAGGGTTTAATAGGAAACAAATCTCGCTCTCTTAAAATGGTCACGGTTTTAGGTTGAACCGTGACCATACCCTAATTTTCTAGTAATGAGACTATATAATTTATTTTGAGGAAGGACTTGATTTGGATGCTCAAATCGAGGTCTGAATTAGGCCTTTTTCACATGATTTTGAACGTCGAATGCACACCTGATTTGAGTGGAAGAAAGTCCCACATCGTTGGGGACAAAATGAGTAGTCAAATAAATTAAATGGCACCCATTAAAGGATAAGTTGAAATGAGTATGAGCATATAGGTACCTCATGAGTATGTGTTTGTGCGTATGCATGTTGTGTGCATATGAGCAAGCAGGCGTGAATGGGGGCTCCACCTGATATGTGAAAAATAAAATTTGTTTTTGTAATAAATTTAATATTTTTGTAATAAAAAGTATTTTTGGATAATAGAGAGTGACGCATACCAATAATCGACTCTCAGTGAACGATTTAGAATAAATCAGTAAAAATTATATAAATAAATAAAATGATTGAACATCAATCTAGATTACATCTATACTAAACATAACAATGACATAATTAACTAACATTTCAACAGGACCGATCAGGAAGCGTCGAGTTAGAAACTGCAACAGTAAATGCATGAAACTCAATACTCAAAGTATTAGTGGATATTGCATGCCCTACAACATGATATTGAGCACAAAAACGGAGAGCTTTCCGAATGACAATAAGCACATCATCATCAATATCCACAGACACCTAACTTGAGGAAACATCAACAGAAAAAGCACTGTCAGATGGCTCAACATATACCTGAATGGGGGAGGATGATGGTGGTACAATGGTCATCGGAGGGGAGGGTGGGGGTGTGTGTACTTCTTTCTGTAACTGACAGGTATCTGATATGTAGTGCCTTTCAATGTCTTCTCATCTAGTGGTACAAGTCTAAATGTGCTCATAGGCTGCTCTGAAGAGGCACTCTCTCTGCTACTATTGGCAAAGTCATCCACAGATACTGGAGGCACAGCATAGATAAAATAGTCTGCACATCCAGTAACTAATACATCGATGTGAAGAAAAAAGAAAGACTCAAAATGTGACACCGCACTGATATAATGTTTTCTAGAGATGGGATCAAAACATCTATATCCTTTTTTAGTAATGATAATAGCCAAGAAACATACACTTGACTACTTTAGGGGCAAGCTTATCCCGACCAGGTCCAAGCAAGTGGACAAAAACTACACAAACAAATGTCTTAGGAGGCACAGGAAAGAATTCCGCATTAGGGTACAACATTGTCTATAGCACCTGCTTATGGATAACAAACGAAGGAAGCCTGTTAATAAGGTAACAAGCTATAAGTACTCCATTACCCCAATAGGCATGTGGTATACTATTCTGAAGGAGTAACACTCGAGCGATATCCAAAATGTGTCAATGTTTTCATTTTGCAACCACATTCTACTATGATGTGTGGGGGCAGGAAGTCTGACGTACAATGCCTAGAGAGCTGTAAAACCCCGCCAATTGTTTAGTGCAAAACTCTAATGTAATGTCAGGTCTAATAGTTTTAATACAGACACCAAACTAGTTCTTCACAAAATCCACAAAATGTTGAATAATAGTACCAACATCTGATTTATTATGCATAAAAAAAGCAATGAAAGGCGAGAAAAACATCCACTAGAATCAAATAATAACAATAACCTTATCTATCTTCCACATGGCTAGGGCCCCAAATATCACAATGTATCAAATCAAAACAAGCAGAACTACTGGGATGCGGGGAAACTGGAAAACTGGATCTGTGGTGCTTCCCCAACTAGCAGGCATCACACTGAATCTTCGTAGCTGGTGACAGATGTGGAAAGAGCTAGCGTAGCTTGTCCAAAGATGGATGACCTAGTCGTCTATGCCATTGCAAGGCACTCCTAGCAGGACTCGTCTGACAGGCTGCTACAACTAGACTCTCACTAGCCAGTACACACCACCCTCCACATGTCCACCACCAATCGTCCTTCCCGTTGTGCAGTCCTAAAAAATTCACCCAACAGCATTAAAAATGGTTCGACAATTCGATTGCTTTGTAATAATACTAATAGAGAGCAACTACATAGCCATATCAAGAATATAATACACATCTAACAGGTATAGAGTGGGAGAAACAGACACCCCCCTTTTCCAAAAATGGGGGCATGCCTACCAATTGCAAGCTGGACAGAGTGTCCTGGTGGAACCTCCTATATACCTCCAAAGCACTTGGGATTCCTAGACAAGTGATCTGAAGCACCTAAATCTATCAACCAAGTATTACTCATACCTGAAGTTGATGAACAAGTCGCCATGCCTGAAGACTGTGGCTGATCATCAGTCAATTGTGCCAGACGTTATACCACTACATCATAATCAGCATCTACAAGAGTGAGGGGCTCACTAGAAGTCACAGGAGCAGGTGTCACAATAGCTTGATTGGCCTTAGTAAGCCTTCCAAGCTTGTTCTAGCACTTGGCCTCAACATGGCCAATCCTCTCACAATAGGAGCATGTTGGCTTGCCACATGTACCATCACCACATCCTCTGCCTTTACCACGAAAGAAGCCACCTCGACCACCACGGGTGCTAACAATTGCATGGGCAAAAGATGTATTGGTGGCAACTATCTCATGAGTAAACTGAACTTGCAACCTGCTTAGCCTCCTACAAATTTCCTCAATAGGAGGAAGCTCAAAGAGAGTAAGCATCTAAGAGCGAGTCGCCGAATAATCATCACTTAGCCCTGCAAGAAACATATGGGCTACAAACTCCTTCCTGTGATCCCTGCATGTAGTTGGTGTACACATCGGCCTGCAAGCATTATATATTTCCAACAATCCCTTCATAATAGAGTAATACTGTGACAGACTCATTAACTCCTGCTTGAGATGGCATAGATCATAATATATCTGGAATACTTGAGTTGAATTCAACTCGTGTGAATAAGCAACCTTCAAGCCATCTCACATCTCCTTGGCCGAAGTGTAGTATATAATTTCATCTCTGATGCAGGGAATAACACTATTCAAGATCCAAGCCCATACCATAGCATCATCTCTATTCCAGGTTACATACTTCCCTATTTTCTACTCCGGTGGTGCTTCCATAAGCATATGTTTCTTCTCATGATCTTTCATAGTAACAAGGAAGATTTAAGATCAACAGAGGTAATCGGTCTCATCCAGTTTCACAATCGGAGCGAACGGGCTTTTATACACTCCACTTTTTGCACCATGTTCTGAAGACACCTCAGATTCTACTGATGAAGCCATGCTAACTCCAAACACAGAAAAACTATAAACTACATATCTGAATTTCTATATCAAACACCAATATCCAGGGAATACACACCCTGTAATCCATACACAATATCGTCAACACTTCACAGGGGACTACACATCCCAAGAATCATCTAATAAGGGGAGTACACACCCCAAAAATCATCAACAAAGGAAATACACACCCCAAAATGAAACCACAAATCTGGGAAAAAGGTAGGTGACTCACTCAAATGAAGTTTTGTCAACTAGATCAGATGACGGGAACATATGAAACTCCTTGAGAAGGGGTTCATTCGGCTTAGTGCCTCACCCTGGGGGCTCCAATTTTGTTTGTGAAGGACAGCACCTTACGCTTTTGCATTGACTGGCAACAGATGAATAAGGTGACCATCAAGAACAAATATCCCCTTCCGCGGATCGATGATTTCTTTGATCAGCTACATGGGGCCATAGTTTTCTCCAAGGTCAATCTGCGATCAGGCTACCACCTGCTTAGGATTAAAGAAGGGAATGTACCAAAGACCACCTTCAAGACACGTTATGGCCACTACGAGTTCTTAGTGATGTCATTCGAATTGACGAACACTCCTACCACATTCACGGACTTGATGGAATGCATCTCTGATGAACACATCATGGTAAATCATCTCACATGACTTCATATATGTTTACAACAAGTTACATGTGGTTCTTCCTCAGTTGATCTCACCAATGAAGTTAGCAACAAGCAAGAGTGGTAGACTCCTATCCTGAAATGGGAGACTGGTTTTAGTTAAGGTTGAGCTATCTGCTTTGCCGATCTTTTACCTGTCTATGTGTTGACCGCTTAAAAAGGTGCTCTCCTAGTTAAAGGTGGCAAGGAAGAGATTTTTTTAGATGGGTCCAAATCTTGAAGGATAGTTCCAACAACTTGTGCCTGGGAAGGAGATTAACAGACCAAAAAAGAAGGGTGAGCTACGTGTCCGTATCTTAGAGGAGTTTAATGCTGCTCTACTTATGAAGTGCACGGTCAGGTACCTTAGTAATGGGCTCAATCTTGTAGAGAGATCGTTGTGAGACTATCATGGAATGGTGGTCGATACGGCTCTGAGCAGAAGCAGCTATGTTCATCCATCCACCTTTTGGAGCTCTGTTTACCCAGTCATCCAACATGGGTTCCAATCCTCCTTTTCTCCCCAACTTTAGGAAAAGTGAATCCTTCCAGTTCTGGAGAGATGATTACATAAGGAATGGAACGCTTTCATCTTTATACTCAAGATTGTTTGATCTAGTGTCCAATAAGGACGCTACAGTTTCTAAGGTCTAGGATGATGCTTTCAATTCTTAGTCCCCTACTCTGCAAGCTACCCTATTTGAGGCCACCTTCAAAGAGTTATAGAGCTTGATGGAGATGTTGGATAGTGCAGGGCTTGTTCATTCCGCACCCGACAATTTTGTATGGAGGAAGGGATCTTTCTCGGTGGATAAGGTGTATAGGAGGCTCTCTATGGTGGAGGGACAATCAGAAGATCTATGGGCAGATTGCTCATATACTTGGAAGCTCCCAGTTCTGCTAAAGATAAAACTCTTTGCATGGTTGTTCAAAAGGAAGAAGTTAGTCCTAAGGCTTTCAAAGCTAGGTGGTCGCAGGACCTGAATGTTGGTTGCATGTTCTACAAGACAATGGAGGAAGATATAGACCACTTGTTCTTTTCTTGCTCCTTTGCTGAGACAATTTGGAGGGAGTTGCACATTCAAGGGACTAATGTTTCTTCCTTCAATGCTCTTTGACCTCTTTTCGGAGGACGGCTCATGCTGATATGGTCGATTGGGTTTGAGCCACCACCATTTTGTGGTGTATTTGGTTACAAAGGAAAGTTGTCATTTTCAAGGGGGAACAAGCATGGGTGGATAATGTGGTGAGAGGGTTTGTTTTCTTGTCTAATATGTGGCTCCTCAATTTGTAGGTCTCATTTTATTAATGCAATGCCTTGGATGATTATCGACCTGTGATAATCATCCTTTTCTTTCTCAAAAAAAAAGGTCACACATTTACTCAAAACAACTAAATCGATGATATTGCTAGTTACTTGTCATGACCATGTAATGCCCAAGTATAAGTACTCAAATCGGCCAAGGCATCGACTAGGATTACTCAACCAATTAATCAGCCTAGTCAGTCAAGTTTGACAACCCTACTTGATTCCTACATTAATTGTTATTCACTTGCTCAACGAGGATGAATTCCAAGTTCCCGACTTTGCACAAATAAGCTTAGAAGAGCATGAATGCTAGCAAGCCCAAGAAGACCATTGCCACAACCAACGACTACACCTAAAGCCAAATTACCATTTCAATTTGTAGACAATATGTTTGTTTTTCTTAATGAAAGTGGGGGCTAACAGCTGTCATTAACCCCTTTTTTTCCTTTCAAAAAAATGTAGACAATATGTCTTTCAAACAATAACTAGCATGTAGCAAATGACGTTATCGTTAAATTACCAGTCATGAATGGTGCCAATTAGGCCTCAATCATAGATTATTCTGAGAGTATTGACTCCTTCAGGCACTACATTCATTACCCACACATCTTTGCTCCGGAGGGCAGCTGCAAATGAGCCCATGTTTACCTTCATGTCCATTATATTTCTTATAGTATTTGGTCTGACTTTGGGCCCAATAGATTCCAATAGCTATCCACTCTCTGTTGCCATACTCCCTGCAACATAAAATGGATATTTAGGTTAATAGCATTAGAACCTCTACCGAGAAGACAAATTTGTCAGTTAGAGAGTGGGCATCTTTGTTGAGAAGCCCCAAACAAAGGGATATCTTTTGCAAGCTTGAAATTTGAAATACAGCAGAATTACCATGTCCCCTTCAAAAAGTTCATTTGAATAGTCAAAATCTGCAAGACAAGGAGGCGTGGAAGTCAATCTAGCAGGCCAAGGAGCAAGCCCACTTCCTTTAGTGCTATGGTCATCTGGAATAAAAGTATACACTTAGAAACAATTCATCTTGAACGAAAATTTTATTTGCAAACAAACTGAAAAGAAACCATCTTGAATGTCACGAGTATAAAAAGAAAGTGAGAACCAACAGAGTAAATGACATTAAAATCCAGAGGAATTATTATCTTCCAAATGAACACAGTAGATCCAGCCCGATTTCATCAATAAAGAAATATTTCTTAAAAAAGAAGTTTCGTTCAGAAGAAGGGAAAGAAATCGTTAAATAGATCAGGTAAGAAGATGATGCATGGGAAGAAATTCACATGCACATATTTATGAACATATCCAACAATGCACCCCATATGTCAAGGGACTCTTATTAGCTCCCATTTGCTGACATGACAACTTGATGCTACACGGTGTACAAGTTCAAATCCAGCAATATTTATTCCTGAAAATGACCAATTTATATCTGTATTGCCAAGAGCACCATCAAAGAAAGGAAGAAGATTCGGCTTTTTCTTTTCTTTCAAAAATATCATAAAGAGTGGCTGTTTGGGGGTGAATAGTCATCCACACATTTCTTTTTATAACACTAACGAAGTTATCTTTTTTGGGTCACTCAAAGAACCTCAGACTCATATATTCAGATTTGGAGCAATAAGTTCTTCAGTTAGTTCTATATTACTTAGCTGGCAGACTTCTTTTAATACCTGAGGACGTATATCAGAATACTCTCGAAAAAGAAGGTTCCAATATGGTAGAATGCACCAAGGAGATTATCTAATGAGGAAAATGAACCAATATCCCCAGAAATAGCCTAGCCAAAGAAATTAAAAAGAAAGGCTTCCATTTTCCATCAAATAAAGCGGTCATGAGCCAGCATTGGCAGTACTCACAGCCTATCCTAATATCCACACTTTACAATTCCATAGCAAGGTTAGTAATTGACTTGCAAAGCTTTACTGATGCATTGAATATGGCTGCAACCTTCTTTGAAGACAAAAAAGGAGTTGGCACAGAGCAGCACACTCACGTTGGGAATAGGGTGTAATACAAGCTTTCATTGGAACACCCCACACTGCATCAGAATCGTCACCAGAAGGGCAAAGAGGAGGCTGAGTGCCTGGTTCTCTGTTCATGTAACAGTCATTTGTCAAAGGTTTAACCCAGACAACAGTTTGGTTTCTTTTAGCTGCAATTTTCCAGCACATTCTTTCAACCAGGGCACTCATCTCTCTCCAGATCCTAGGATCCTCTTCATCTTGAGCATATGCTTCAGGAGAGGAATACGCAAAGTACCCTCCTGGCCTGAGCAACCTGTCCAACTCAAGCAGCAGAATTCCGTCCCTTTGGAGCCAAACAATTCTGCAACGTGAACAGTGAGAAAGTTCAAAGGACCTGCTGGGATAAGGAAGTCTTTTCGTCCCCAATACACCAAGATAAGCCAGTATTCCTCTTTCAAGAGCAAATTGTATCTGGTTTTGATGCACATCATTTGGCGCTAAGGACATCGCTACGATATCTGATGAAAGGAGATAGCCTCCAAAGCTAGCAACTCCACAACCAACATCAAGAACAGTTCGGATATTCCCTTCATTGTTTAATTTACTATTTGGGAAATTGAGCATCTGTCAAACCACAAAACAAAGGAGATATTAGGATTGCTTGTTCACAAGACTTTTATTGCATTAAAGAAAGATTTTTTATGCAATTTTCCATACTCAAGTTAAGAAAGCAAATAGCAATTAGTCAATTGAGTGCAAATAAACAGGAGTATATCAAAAAGAGATTAAAAAAAAATTATGCAGTGAATTTCACATGAATTTCGTCTGTAGATACTGATAATGGAATGCAATGCTTGTCATACGAACTTCTTAAGTACTGGTAATGACATTTCCTTACATTAGCAATTGCTGCAATATATTTATCAGCTCCTTTGAGAAAATGAGTTCCCCCTCCAGGAAAAGGAATCTTGTCACCTTTGACAACCATCCAATTCTGATCAGATTTCTCATGGGCAAGGTGAGTACGAGGTATGTTTGCTTTCCATTCCTCGTCACGGCTTTTGGGCCATTTTATAGGAATCTGCACAAGCAAAAAATTGTTTTTGAGTTGTCTATTGATAAACAGAAACAATCTAAAAAGTAAAATTTTCCAAAAAGATAGAATGATAAAGAAGGAATCCAGTATTACCTTATAACCAGGTGGTGGGGGAATCAAACAATTATACCGCCTGTCAGCCTGGGGGCAGTGTCTTTCATAATGCTCCATCAATGAAAGATCCAGTTTCAATCTCATCTGGTAGATCAGATGTCTATCTAGGCAAGGTATCATCTCAGAACGTCGATCATCACAAACCTTCAGGGAGTCGGTTGGAGAATATTAGTGCATAGGAAAATTTTCAAAACCGTGAATGCCAGCATGCATCTGTTATTTGCTTTTATTTTTCAGACGTTGATAATTGCAGTAGTCTTATGTCTTCCCTTCCTAATCTTTAATAGTCAGAAGAAATGAGCAAGTGATTCTTGAAACCTAGTCCTTGTTGTATACGTGATTTAGAATACAGGCAGCCCTTAAGTAAATAGGAAAAAATATAAAAAAGAACAAGAAATACCGTGGTGAATAGTGCACAATAAAAAATTAATATAAATAGAAACAATCGTACAAATGTATTCACCACACGAAACGAGATATTTAGGTGGAAATCCAACCCAGGTAAAAATCACCATCTAAATACAGTGTAACCTGTCAAACAATACAACCTGTCAGAAATCTGGAAAACAGTGCAACCTGTCAGATATTACAAGTCGGTCGGTGCCTAGTCGCCTGACTAGTACAGGGTCAGTCAACCATTCGTCAAGTCAACACCCTACAATGGGTCAAGGAAGCCCTAAGTGCTCTTTATTAGCAGGTCGACTGTCAGTTGAATGGTGTTGAACTAACCGATAGACTGATAGTCAGGTTGCTACAAAAGGTTTCTAAATTCTGAGTTCCTGGACTTGGAATTTTAGGCAGCCGGTCAACGCCTGCTACAATATCAACCGGCGCCGTATAACAGGATGGGTCAACAAATGGTCCACTGACTACAAGGGTTCTCTTGGGAAAACGTAGCCAAATCAATAGGGCAATAAATGGCACAAGTCCCAAGACTTTTTGAACATTATGATAGACAACGTTCCTATTTCTGGTCGACGGCTGATCCGCAGGCAAGTCAACTGTCTAATGAAGAGTCGGTCGTCCAATATGGGTTTTGGTCGGTGCCCTTGACCTATATTGTGTTGTTTTGAGTGGTCTAACTGTTGGTTTGGATTTCTGATGATTCCTAACAACCAAGATTCTTGACTTTATTTTGGGCTATTTACAAGTATTCTAAGAAATAAAAGAACAACAAATATAATACATTGGTTCCAATAAAATAAACTAAGTCCTATTCTTCATAAATCCTCCAAACCTTAGCTCCAAGCTTTGAGTCCAAAGCTTCTCCATCAAAGCCTTCCTTCTCCAATGCTCCTTGAAGGCTTTTGCACAACATCAAGCTCCTCTATCACCATGGATCTTGAGCTTGAACTCCTCCAACACCGTTAACTTAATTGCACTTAACCTAAAATCTTATAACTCAAATGCAATTGTTAAATATAAATTATTTTGTTATCATCAAATCAAGAACCAAAGTGCACTTGCACCAACAAATACAAGTACCAAAGAAAATAACACCAGCCCACCCCCTGGAAAGTAGCCAAGGGGCCCAACCTTGTAATCTCTTCTCCATTCCCTCAATCACAATAACCCAATCTTTGCATGTCATATGACCTGCAGTAAGTAGGAAACCCAAATAGTTGAACAGTGGGGAAAGGGTCTAGATGCCAAAGATTTTCCTGAACTAAGCCGCTCGTTCCCAAGTCATTCCAAAAGGTAGGAACCCAATTTTCGGAGGTTCATCTTCAACCTACAGGCTTCCCTAAAGACCTTCATAAGCAATCTAATAGTTTGTGCCTCTTCAATGGAGCCTTCCGCGAAGATGTTGCCTACGTACTAAAGAAGTGGGACCATTGTGGTTCCCTTGCAAGAGCCAAAGACCCAAGGTTCACAGACCTTGCAAAAGCAAAACAAGCAACCACCAAGAAATCAACAACAATAACAAATAGCATTGAGAACAGGGGCACCACTGCCTCACCCCTCCTCAACTAAATCCAACCACCTTCCAATTTGCCATTTACAAGGACTAAGCATGACACTGAGATGATATAGGTCTGCATCCATATGATCTAAACCAGCAGGAATTCTCTAACGAGGAAAGATGACCACAGGAATTTCCAATCAATGAAATCATAAGGCTTGGAGAAATCCACCTTTCAATAGAAGGTCTCAATCCCATCTCTTTTCAGGCAGCCAATATTTTAGATACCACAATGTAGTTCTCCATTATAGACCTCCCTCGTATGAATGCACATTACATGGGTCAAACCAAAGCATCTAGCATACGAGAAGAAACGAGCCAAGGTCTTAGCCACCACCAAGTAAATGGAGTTGGAGAGGGCAATTGACCTATAATCTTCCACAGAATATGTAGCTTCTCCCTTAGGTGATTGGAATAGGAAGAAGCTATTTATCTTAGAGAAGCTATGCCTAGAGGTCAATGAGTTGAAAATTTCCACAACTTCTCTTATGATTAGCGATTGAAATTCTCATATGAATAGCACTAGGAACCCATCCAAACCAGGAGACCCCTCCTGCCTAAGGGGTCAGACAGCATCAAAGTCTTTGTCAAGGAGGTTGCATCATCCACTAAGAGACAACATGATCTATACCTACCTAAGTGCCATATTTTGTCCTAACTATCAATAACAATCAGCACAAGCATCACCTACCTCCTGACAGTTGATCCAACCTCCTTAGCCATCTAAGATGGAGTCAATCCAATTCCTCCTCCCATTGGTACAAGGAAGAACTTTGCATTAGCATCAACTTCTCCTAACCATAGCTACCTAGAATGCTGTCTCCAACAAACCTCCTTTCTATCCTCTTATTGTACTTCATATCAGAGTTCAACCCTCTCCCTAGACTCCTATGGTGTAAGCTTCTGCAAGTCCTTGAGATGGTCAATTTTGGTGATGCCAACATTGCTTCATCCTAGACTTTTTTTTTTGAAAAAGGAAAGGATAGTTATCCAGAGTGATAACTACCCAAAAATATATAAAATAGAATCAACAATAAACAACATTACAACAGGCAGACGCCAAGGTCCCCCCCTCACAAGGATTCAACCCAAAGAGAAAACAAGAAGTAAATAGACTCAACAAAATTCTCTACGTAAGGTCGCTGGCCCCTGAAAATCACAGCATTTCTACCCAATCAGATACCCCAAAGAACTGCCAATGGCCTAGCCTTCTCTTTCTTCGTACGGAAAACGAAATGTCCACCAACACCACCTCCACTTCTGAAACTATGCCAGAATTCCTCAAACAGCCGACACTCCCACCACCTCCCGCCCATCCTGCCCCAAATTTGCACCACAAAAGGACAAGTGAAAAAAAGGTGGTCAACGTCCTCCTCACCACCCCCACACAAAGAGCACACCTTACAATCTCCAGGAGCCCACCTCGCCCTCCACACCTTAGTCACCAACCTTCTCCTCCTAAGTAGCCAGGCAAAAAGCTTGACCTTCAGCGGACACGCGGCTTTCCAAATCTGTATGCAGTCCCTTACCAGATCCAGCTCCACCCCAGGACCAACAGCGAACAATCTCCTGTATGCAGCCGCTACCGAAAACTCACCTTCGTCCCAACCAAACATGTCCATACCAGCCGCCGGATGCAGTCCCTCCAACTCATCAAGTAAGACCTGAAAATCGTGCGCTCTCGCATCTGATAGACTACCAACAAAGCGCGGGCACCACCCATCTTCCCATACCTCAGCCACAAACGCCATTTTGTTCTGGGACAAGGCAGTCTCTGAAATCTTCTGCAAAGCGCTCCATCACCCGTCCAGTCATCCTGCCAAAATCTGAAAATCTCCCCTATTTCCAACACAGGAACAAAGCAGTTCCTCACCTTAGGAGCCACCGTCGACAAGCCTTTCAAAAAGTGAGAGGCATCCCTAGGCGGCGACACCAGGAGATCCCAACGCACCGGACCGCCATACGCCGTCTCGAACACCTTGCCCATCACATCCCCCCTACCTTCCAATAGGCATCCCACCCACTTCGCCAACAGACTGTCAGTAGATCTCCCCAAATCCCTCACCCCGAGCCCCCCGTCTTCCAATGGTCTGCAGACCTCTTCCCAAGCAACCAACCTGGCACCTTGTCCACTCGTCCCCTGGTTGGACCAAAAGAAATTCCTCATAGCTCTCTCTATCTTTGCAATCACCTGTCGAGGCATCTTCAGCACGGAAGTGAAGTACGATGGCATTGCTGACAGAACCGCCCTGAGCAGGACCAACCTCCCACCTCTTGACAGTAGTCTGGACGCCCACCTCCCTATGCATGTTATGTTGTCATCTAAAGTAGATATGATCTCTCGTGTTGTGCCATGTTGTGCCCACAAATCTGTCCATGTTGCTTATCTCTTAGAAGCACCAATGATGGAAGCTATTGGTGCCTCTTTAGTTGTGTTTGGGATTGTCTCCCACTTTATGTCCATGTTCTCTGTGATTCTTGTTGTGTCAGGAGTAACATGGCTTGTACGCCTGTGGCATTGTTGGATGCTAGAAACAAAGGAGTTTTGCACTAGCCATAAATAGGAAAACAGTGCTAAAGACCCAACCTAGGAGGTAGGCAACGGATAATCAATTCCAAGGCATCGATTCACCTGATAAGAGACCCCACTATGTTGAGAACATTAACAAAACCTTGAATGGTTAGGTCGATGAAGGTGGCCAATGGGTCAATATCTCTGGTTACTATAGTTGGGAAGGTCCAGGTGTCTCCTAACATGAAGTTTCCAGATTTCACTACGCTCCTGAGTTCTCAATGAATCTCCTATCAATGAGAAGTATTTACGAGGATCTCCAATGCTATGTGATCTTTGATGATAGACATTATTATTTCCAGAGTAAGAAGACTAATGAGATCATTAGCAAGGGAATTGAGATGAACGGGCTCTACTTCCCCGATGTCCCCACACCCTTCGCAAAAGCCATCTCTATTTCCAATGATCCCTTACTATGGCATAGATGTCTTGGTCACCTGTCTGTTGGGAAGATATGCCAAATGTATCCAAAGCTACCATCGAGTATTCCTCTAGATTGTGAGGTGTGTCAACTGAGGAAGCATCATAAGAATACATTTCCCAGACGTACCGAAGGGATTAGCTCCTCTCCCTTTTGCCTTGTGCATTGTAATGTATGGGATCCAGCACATACTACTACCATTGGTGGGCATCAATACTTTGTCGTGTTTGTGAGCAATCACAATCGGTGCACGTAGGTCTTCTTGAAAAACACTTAATCGAAGATCCCTCAAATTGTGTAGAATTCTTTTGTAGAGCTATTGGCATAATATTTAGAATCCATGTAGATTTTTTGTAACAATAATGTGTTGGAGTTTATGCAAAGAGAGCCACAGGATTACTTCATCAATAGAGGGACCATTCATCAAACATCCTATGCACATAGCTCTCAACAAAATGGTGTGACCAAAAGTAAAATAAACCATTTGTTGGACATTACACGAACCTTGATGGTGTACACGAAGGTCCCAAAGCAATTTTAGGGAGATGCGGTCCTAACTATGACTTATCAACCGTGTTCTGCCTTCAGTCTTACGGGGATGTATCGCAAGATAAGTTCTCCCCTAGGGCAGTGAAGTGTGTCTTTTCAATTATTTACGTACCTAGAAAGGTTACAGGTGTTATGATCCATGTTGAGAGAATTAAGTGGTTGTTTAGTGCCACATTGGAAACTGTGGCACTTTGTGTGCGTGTTATGGCCTATAAATAGGTGTGTATTCCCTCAATTATTATTTGAGAAGAAATACAGAGAAAACACACCCATAGGACACTTCTCCCTTGATTTTCTCCCCACTCCTCATGAGTAAGGTTTCCACATAAACCCAAGAGTTCCATTATTGTTTATTGATTTGATTTATGCTTCCGCTTGATTATCTTATTTAACTTGGTATCAAAGCATGTTCTTGGATTTTATCATTGTGTTCCACATATTATCTTTTATCCATGAAGTTTTTTTTTTCCTCTGGTCGATGATCATCATCCCATGCTTCGGGCACTTCTGTGGGAACTTGATGAGTGATATCTGCTTCATGGCGTTCGATCCTCCTCCCATGCTCACCGAATCACATATTGGGATCTGCGCACCAGAGGCTGTAGAGGTGACAACCGCCCTAGGGCGGAGCGATGCTCCATGAGCATGATGCTGATGGCAAGCGTGGTGAGGCACGTGCAGCAGCAGTGCGACGTCCTGCAAGGCCACATCAGGCAACGCTGCAGCGCTCTTACCCATATGAGCGTCAACGGCGACATCGTTCTTGATAGAGGCAATGCATGTGACCACAAAGACGAGGACAACGAGGTCACAACACCGTGCTTCTCCTCCGACGAGGTGCTGATGGTCGAGAAGCATCCAGCGGAAACAGCATGACCTCATAGCACAGTGTCAACGACGACGAAGGAGATGGAGATGGAGACGGAGTCGATCACACGAGATGGAGGCGAGGCGATGCGCGGAGCATGCAACACCCGAAGGTTGCGGCTAGACGTGGTAGCCAGAGCAGACGCAGTCGGAGGTGGCGACCGAAGTGGCCACAGGAGTTGGCTGTAGGAGGAGCTGCTGTGCATCGTTGATATGGTTCCTCGAACCCTAAGGGGTGCTCGAGGGTGCTTTAAAGGAAAAATGAAGGGAAAAGGAAAAAAAAGTAAAAAAAAAAGGAAAAAGAGACAAAAAAAAGGGAAAAAAAATGATGAAATGAAGAGAAAGGAAAGAAGGAAAGTATGAGAAAGGTGGAGAATAGTAAAAACAAGAATGGAAAGAAAAAAGTTTAAGTAAAAAAAGAGAAGAAATTTTCAAAAAATAAAAAGTAAAAAAAAGGGAAGGTAAAAAAAATGATGAGGACATTTATGTTTAAGAGAAGAGATGGAGAAGTCTTCTCTAGCTTTTCAGGTTTTATTTTCTTCTCGTTATTGTCTTCTCTCATACGAGTATGGAAGAAAGCGGGTGTGTGGGAGCTTGTTGTAGTCACCCCCATTTGGTAGTCCTTTTGTTACAACCCCAAGGCACGATAACATCCTCTAGCAGTTGTGGTGACATCGGATACCGCTACAGACTTGTTTACACGAGAAACCAAACATTAGGAGGTCCAAAGTTTCAAGGTCTCCAGAAAAAGGAGATCCATTTTCGAAGTCCTCAGAGGAAGGGCCCAGTCAATTTCTATGTAGAAGATGCAGCTTTGAAGTCTTTAGAGGAAGACCCAATTTCAGAGATACTAAACGGGGAGTCATCAGCACCAGATCTTCAAAGACAGCCACAATTCCATCAGCAGCTCCAGCCTATGTTCCCACCTATGTAGAGTGGGTCTCTTTATGTTACAAGTTGAGCATTCCATGCTCCAGCTTGAGGGGGAGTGTTGAGAGAATTGAGTAGTTGTTTAGTGCCACATTGGAAACTGTGGCACTTTGTGTGTGTGATGGCCTATAAATAGGCGTGTACTCCCTCAGTTATTCTTTGAAAAGAAATACAGAGAAAACACACCCTTAGGGTGCTTCTCCCTTGATTTTCTCCCCGCTCCTTGTGAGTGGGGTTTCCACGTAAACCCAAGCATCCATTCTTGTTTATTGCTTTGATTTATGCTTCCACTTGATTATTTTATTCAACTATCTAGTGCACAGACACTACATTGTCACTACGGATGTTACCTTTTTTGAGAACATTCCCTACTATTATGAGGAGGGGGCTGCTATTGATCTTGCTCCTTAAAAGACTATGGTGTATCGGTGCCATGCCTCATTACCCACTACCCCAGAGACTGTTGATGATCGTCCATTGGGTGGTTCTACATCACCTATTCCAAATAAGCCTGATGATCGACTGATTGCACTGAGGAAGACCAGTTGATCTTGCACCCTTCATCTGATGTCCAATTACATGGCTCTCTTTCATTTACAATAGGATGTCCAGTACTTGGCTTCAATAACCAGCATTGTTCTTCCACAAGATCACCTTAAGGCATCCCAGAATCCATATTGGAGAGTTTCTATGGATGGGTTGGGAGCTTATTTCGTATCCACCTAGTGCCACTCTTATCGACTATCGATGGATATATATAGTCAAATATTCCGTAGATGATTCAATAGATCGATTTAAGGCACGTCTACTTGCCTTGGGTTTTACACGGCACTGTGACATTGATTATATAGACTTTTTCTCCTGCGACCCATGTGTCTTTTATTCATATTCTTCTATCCATGGCAGTCATCAATAGGTGGCCTCTATATCAATTGAAAATTAAAAATACCTTTCCGTATGGTGAATTGGCAAGAGCAATATATATGCAACAACCACCTGGCTATGTCACTCAGGGGGAGTATATATGCAATCTAAAGGACATTTATGACCTAAAGCAGAGTCCCAAGGCATGGTTCGAGAGGCTAAGTATGGAGATACAGAAGATTAGCAAATCCTCCTCTGATCATTCTATTTTCATCAAGAGAACCTGAGAAGTTGAGGCACAGAAGGTGGTCATACTGGCAGTATATGTAGATGATATGGTGCTGACAGACAACGATGAAGATGGTATATGCCAAACTAAGGAGTTTCTATACACCACCTTTGTAACTTAGGATCTTGGGGAACTAAGATACTTCCTTGAGATAAAGGTTGTATGACAGGATTCTAACTTGTCATTGTCTCAAAGGAAGTATACATTACATATCTTGAAGGAAGCTAGACTCCTAGGAGCTAAGCCATCGAGTGTTCCTATGGAGGCACCACAGAAGAGTGACACATCAAAGGATGATCCTCTATTTGACAATGTTACACATTACAAGAGTACGGTTGGGAAGCTTCTATACCTAACAGTGACCGGACCGAATATTAGTTTGCTGTCAATCGTGCCAACCAGCATATGGACCAACCTAAATATAGTCACTGAAGGGATGTTTGCCTTATTATGCGATATCATAAAGGGAGTCCTAGGCAAGGACTACATTATCAAGATTGTAGATCTCTGGTTGTTGTGGCTTATTCTGACACAGGCTATGTTGGCCCTATAGATGGCAAACAATATACCTCGAGATATGTAGTGTTTCTAGGTGGCAACTTAATGTCCTAGAGGAGTAAGAAGCAAAATGTTGTTGCTAAATCTACTACGAAGGTTGAGTATCGTGTTATGATCCATGCCACGTGTGAGATCATGTGGATAATGGGGTTTCTTAAAGACATGGGCATATTAGCTTCAACTCCAGTACCATTGTATTGTGGCAATAAGTCTACTATCTACATCGCCTCTAACCCTATGTTCCACAAGTGAACCAAACACATAGAGGTTCACTGGCACTTCACCTACAATGCCATTATGTAAAGGAATATCAGTACACATGTTACCTCTGAGATGCAGTTGACTAATATCCTTACCAAAGCCCTCGAGAAGAAGCGTCACATGTTCCTTTGCAACAAGTAGGGACTGACAAATATCTATGCTTCAACTTGAAGAGTGTGGATGTACGTGTGTTATTAGGGGCTATTATGTTATTGTTGGTAATTTATTGATGCATGTGTAATTTACCCAAGCCTCTCCCACATGAAAGAGACTAGGGTTTTTCTTTGCATGAATGAATTGCATCTTTTCTCTTCACAATATGAATATTGCATTATTGTAAAAGTGATGTGCTTGGATTATAGGGGATGATTCGTGAGCATGTTGCATAGTTCATATGGCAAGGTGCTTAATTGGAAAGAAAGGTGTTTAACCAAGGGTGGAGAATCCTTGTTTTGGAAAGGCTTAATGAAGGTGTTCCCTCGCTTGCTATACTTTTTTTTCTCCTATCATGGGGAATGAGAAGTATTTCAAATTTTGGTTGGATAATTGGTCACATTGGACTGCTGAGGGAGATTCACCCCAGATTGTAAGCCTTAGTGAGAAATAAAATTGCTATTTTGGTTGTTGATCAGGTGCACTGGGGTAAGGATGGGTATGGACACCCTCCTTTGTTTCTAGTCTTTCAGATGTCATGGTGGAAGAACTCTTGAGATTCATGATCTTATTGGCAATATTCTCCTTTCACATGGGCAAGAGGATAGGTAGCAATGGGAAAATTGGGAGTTTTTAGTCAAACTGTTCCATTCTTTGAGGCCTACCGTCAAAGAATGGAATGTTGATTTTTGTAGAGATTATTGCTTACTTTGGTGAAGGTAAAGCACCTTTGAAAGTCTATTTCTTTGCTTGGGAGTTTCATAGACAATGGATTGTGACAAAGTTGAGGAGAAGATGGGCTACAGATGCAGATGTCACTTGTCTTTTACGTGGAATTGATGAAGAGAATACAAATCACTTGTTTTCATGCTACTATGCTGCTCAAGTGTGGAGGGAGGCACAATGCCCATTAGTGGATGTCTCATCCTTTATTGACTTTTAGAGATCTTTCATAAGAAGAAGCATAAACAGATCTAATGCTAATATGTTGCTAGGATAAAGGCGGAGATGGCTATCCTATTGACCTTTTTTGGGCCTTTCAGAAAGAGAAGAATAGAGCAGTTTTCGAGGGAGAGAGGCCATATACTAAAAAAGTTTTGATTTTTGCTCACTCTTCTTTATTAGAGTAGGATATCTTAGGGAGGAGCTTGATATGATAATTCAAGGGATCCCACAAAATGAAATGATTTTCTTGGATGGAGATTTAAATGGACATGTTAACCAATTCAAAGATTACGTAAATCAAGCACGTTATCAGAGGATGTAAAAGAAACAAGTAGTAGATGCTTTAAAGATAATGAATATTGAGAGGATTGTTAGGCCTGATAATATCCCTATAGATGTTTGGAAAGTGATAGAAGGTACAACTTGGCTCACAAAATTATTTAATATTATTTGGAGAGGCAAAATTATGCCAGAGGAATGTAGAAAAAGGTTTCGTGGTACCTTGATATAAGAACAAAGGAGATATACAAAATTATTTCAACTATAAAGGTATAAAATTGATAAGTCATATGGCGAAGCTTTAGGAGAAAATAATTAAAAGAAGGCTAATGCAAGTTTCCATAGTATCTGAATACTAGTTTAGATTTATGCCAATCTACTATTAATGCAATACACCTCCTAAGGCATATGATGGAGATCTATAAAACAAGCAAGAAAGAATTAGATGTGGACTTCATTGATTTGAAGGCTTGACTATAATACAAGAGATCTTCTAGAGAAATTTGGAGAAGAGGCAAGTACCAATTCTATATATCAACCTCATAAATGATATATAGTATAGAGTTATGGCTTGTGTAACGACTAAGGATGGATTGATAAACTAATTTGATATCACCATTGGTCTACATCTCTGGATGGTTACCAAGTACTAATCATCATCCTTTCTACTCTCAAAAAAAAAAACCATCGGTATGCATCACTTTTAAGACCTTATGCATGATTTGATTGGGACCATGTGCGTATGCATGCGCATGTAAGGTCTTCTTATGCGATGTTTCTCTGTAATTCTCCGCCCCCTGAACATGATTTTATGTTGCTCGTGACTTACTTCTATCCTGTTGCTTCTCCAGTGGGCCATAATTGATTTGGTATCTCTTGACCATCGTGAATTGAATGCTTTCTCCTTTACTGATTGGGATGGTCTTCCGATTCCTACTTAGGATCATCTCCTACTACTGCTTGGGATCGCTTCACACTATTATCATCGTATCTACATGTTGCCTCATTGGAGGATTCTTACTAATATGGATCTATACTAAAGACACGCTGGCCATGTGTGACAGTGGTCCTTGTGTGCTTGTCACCCCTACCCCTTATATTAATGGAGTTCAGGTGAATCTGACATACACTATTGGTAGCAAATGGATGACTAAGTCGGGTGCATCTAATCATCATACAAGTGACTTCAGTTCCCTATGTGAGACTCAACCAGCCAAAACGATCACATAGCTTAGACTCTTCTTGTCCTCGTGAAGGTGCCAAAGCAGTTCTAGCGAGATGTACTCACTAAGACCTATCTAAATAATCATGTTCCTTCATCTATCCTACAAAGGGAGTTCCCATTTCAGCAACTGCATCCCAATATAGTTCATCCCTTCCATTTACCACTTCCTGCCTTAGCTGCATTTTTCTTGGCTACTCACGTACTCAAAAGGGATGTTGATGTTACGATTCGAGTAATCAATGGTACATTGTCACAGCAAACGTCACCTTCTACAAGTAGGTTCCTTTCTTCTCTAAACAAGGAACCAATATTAGGCTCATACCTCGCCAAGTACAGATATATCACAGATGACACAAGGAGCCACCTCCTATTCCCTTGCCTACCATGCCAACTCACCGGATGATAGTCCTACTACGCCTTTACAAACACAGAGTCAAAGCAAAGAGGATGGGAGGTTGATTGCTCTAAGGAAGGCAGTTTGCTCTTGTAGACTACATCTTATATCTCACTACACGTCCATTGCCCATCTGGATCCATCCTTACAACAGTTTTCCAGAGCTTTGTTTAGCACTATGGTTCCATGTGATTACTTTGAAGCTTCCCAGGATCCTCAGTGGAAAGCTGCCATGCATGCTAAGATGGAGGCCCTTACTATTCGAGCACATGAGAGCTTGTACCATATCCACCTAGGGCTAAACTTGATTACAAATTGGTTTACACAATGAAATAACTTGCAGATGGTAGCATTGGCAGATTCGAGGCAAGACTCGTAGTCAAGGGTTTCACACAAACTATGGCGCAAACTACTTTAAGACATTTTTGTCATTCTCACTTCTGTTAATAGGAAATGGCCATTGTTTCAGCTCGACATCAAGAATGCCTCCCTCTATGATAATTTGACTGACTTGTATATGCAGCAACCAGCTAATTATTAGGTTGAGAAACATAAATGCAGTCTAAAGAGAGCCATATATGACCTCAAACAGAACCCCCGTGCCTGGTTTGAAAAATTGATCACAGAGGTGACAAAGATTGGCTTCAGACAATCAACATCTAACCATTCTATGTTTATCAAGAGGGCTATCACTACACTGTAATTCTCGTTGCGTACATTGACAACATGATTCAAACAAGAGATGGTAACGAGGGCATTCAAGAGGCAACAATAATTCTTTTCACAAAAAAAGAGGCAAAGATATTCTTACAAAAGATCTTTGTCACAGAAGACCTAGGAGAGCTATAACATTTCCCAAGGATAGAGGCAATCGGAGAGGAACATAACCCAACACTCTCTTAGTAGAGGTATGTCCTCGAGATACTTGAGGATGGACTCCTTGGCACCAAGTCGTATGTTGTTCCTGTTGAGTAGAAAAAAAAATATGATATCGAAGCCCTTTGAGGACATACACCGGTTCAGGAGCACTGTAGGCAAGCTATTATACCCTATCATTACTCAATTAGATATTAATTTTGTAGTTAGCAAAGCAAGTCAATGTATAGGCAACTCAAGCTGCAGTCACTAGCAAGATGTTTGTCTCATCCTGAACTATCTAAAGGGGTCTCCAAGCAAACAATTGTGCTACGAGAACAATGGGTATCTAGATTTATGTTCCTATTCTAATGCAGACTTTGCAAGGTCTATTGAAAATAAGAAATCAACCACTGACTATAACATATTTTTTGTAGGCAACTTCGTCTCATGGAATAGCAAGAAACAGACGATTATAGCTCGTTCCGATGCTGAAGTTGAGTACAAAGCGATGGCTCATACTATACATGAGGTGATGTGGATCACTTCCTTCTTAGTTGATCCTGGGGTTTAGTGAAGAGCCCAATTCCCATGTTTTGCGACACAAGTCAGCTATGTATATCGCTTCCAAACCTGTCTTCTATGTGAGAACAAAATATATTAAGGTAGATTGCCACTTTATAAGAAATGCCATGATGAAAGGGAAGAATGCTACTCCTTACATGTCCTCTAAGCTTCAGCTTGCCAATATTCTCACAAAGGCTCCAACTTAGAATAGCAGTCACTCCAATTTGAGGGAGAGTGTTAGACTCTTCATATTATGTTACCATCTAAGTTTTATGTTATATTTAGTTTCTTCATGGACATATACACAATTTTGTATTTTCCCTCTTTATATAAGAGAGGTTAGGGTTTCTTTTCGTAATGAGATGCTTCATTCTCTTTTACACTACTTATAGAGTTATAGGCTTCTCAATTCAAATTCTAGTCGTTGGGAAAGATTACAAGCTCCAATGCTTGCAAGTATTGATACTTAAGGATGAGTACAGGAACTATAGTGGTAAATAACCGATACAGAATTTAAGCTAGAAAAAAAACAGATGAATACTCGTACTAGTACTCAAGCTTATGTCTAATAAGGTTCAAAAAGTGGTATGAAGTATTTAATCGGTTAGACTACTGCATAGAGAGTATATTGCCCACTGATGATTATGCGAGTTAGTATGAAGTTTTATATTTTTTAAAAAATATAAAATAATTAGTCAACTTACTAAAATTTATATTATATGTCAATATATGGAAAATCAAAGTCATAAATATAAACTTGCCTCAAGTTGTATATAAGTAAAACATACTACTACTCAATTACTACGTTATTAATAATATGAAACATGACATTTTGATAATCTACCTATTTGAAAATCAGCCTTATATTTGACCAAGTATACATGTAGTCGAACCGAGTAGTTGGTTCGGATTGATTATTGACCTACCTAGGGGTGAGATTATTCGGGTCAACCCAAATAACCCACCCAAACCGTTGTAAACGGGTTATTTGGTTTGAGTTATTTGGGTTATGCACTAGCTTCACAGAGGTAACCGTTCTGATGGGTTTAGTCTCACACCAATGAAACTACATTTATGTGTTATAATTATTTATTTTTAATGGAGTTTCAAAGCTTAATCTATTGAGTTACGTTTAGTATGAAGAAGCATTTATTATTCTTATTTTTTGTGTTAGATCCACTATGTTATCTTTCACTTCTCTCCCTATATAAAGAGACATAGGGACGACTTGGTAAAATAAGATTCTCTCCTTACTTCACTTGATATCAAAGTACCAGGTTGAGGTCTCCACAAAAAAAAAACCCTAACCCTACCTTAAGCCTTCTTGTCGAGAACTACAGCCGCCACCACCGGCGGCTGCACCGACGTTGGATCACCACCGCAGCAATAGTAGCACCGACTGCCGCCGCCACTGCAGCCGGTTCTTCACGCCTACTGCAGCGCCTGATCGGGGTGTAGCAGCCTCCTCTCGCCACCGCGTCGTAGCACCGAGTTGCGGCACTGCTGCCGCCCTCAGCAACCACTCTAGCTGCAGTGCTCGTCACCGCACCACAGCACCTGGTGTGGCACTGCTACCGCTACCAGCAGCCGATCCAGTTGCAGCGCTCACCACCACGCTGCAGCGACTGGTTGCGACTCTCCTGCCACCGTTTACTGCCGCCCCATTGCAACAGGACCACCTCCTGATCACCGTTGCTACCTGCTACTCTTCATCTCTCTCATTGGGGATGAGGATTTGAATCAAAACAATCTTCCTACGAGTGGTATGAACTTATTGATCTTTTAATCTAATTTGGGGTGTGTATTCCCCAGTGAAGTGTTGTTCTTTGGTCTGTGGATTGTGGGGTGTGCATTCCCCAAGTTTTGTGGGTGTTTTATCCAGGATTTCAGACTTGTTGTTTGGGGTTATTCTTGTATGTTTTGAGTTACTATGTCTGCATCAAACGATTCTGAGGTGTCTTCAGGACAAAATACAGAAAACGGGGTGTACAAGAGCCCCTTCTTTGCTCCAATTACAAAATTAGATGAGACTAATTATCCCTGTTGGTCTCAGACCTTGTTACTCTGGAAGGTCATGAGAAGCAACATGTGCTTATGGAAGCACCACTGGAGTAGAAAACAGGAAAATATGCAACTTGGAATTGGGATGATGTTATGGTGCGAGCCTGGATTTTGAATGGCGTCATTCCAAGGATTGGTGATAAAGTTATGTACTACAGCACTACCAAAGAGATGTGGGATGGCTTGAAGACAACTTATTCACATGAGTTGAATTCAACTCAAGTATTCCAGATCTACTATGACTTATGCCATCTCAAGCAAGAAGAGATGAGTGTCTCAGTCCAATCGCTGCAACCTGTCAGACGACTACTACAAGGAGTGCCTTGCAGTGGCACAGAAGACTAGGTCATCCTTCACTGGACAAGCAATGTAGTGTTATCCCTCACTTGTCTCTTGCCATGAAGATTCAATGTGATGCGTATCAGCTGAGAAAGCATCACTGTGCCAGTTTTCCAACATCTATCCAATCAACCAGTTCTGCTTGCTTTGATTTGCTACATTATGACGTCTGGGGACCTAGCCGTATAGCAGACCGTCAGAATTATAGATATTATTTGTTATTTTTTGATGATTTTTCACGTCTATCATGGACCTTTTTTATGAAGAATAAATCGAAAGTTGGTTCTTTGATTCAACAGTTTGTGATATTTGTGAAAAATCAATTCAATGTATGCATTAAGAAAATTTGAACAAATAATACATTAGAATTTTGCATAAAGAAACTGACTGATTTGTATGGCTCACTGGGTATTGTACATTAGACCTCATGTCCTCATACATCGCAGCAGAATGGAATAGTTGAAAGAAAACACCGCCATATCTTGGATACAGCTAGAGCTCTACTTACCTAGAATAGTGTTCCGCATAGTTACTGAGGAAATGCGGTTCTTACTTCCTGCTATCTCATTAACTGGCTCCCTTCCTCTATTTTACATAAGCAGATTCCATAAAGTATCTTATATCCCGATACAAACTTATTTCTTGTGCCACCAAAGACATTTAGGTGTGTGGCATTTGTACGCCTCATTGGGTCTGGTCGTGAAAAATTCGCACTAAGGGTGGTTAAGTGTGTATTTCTGAGATACGCACGTAGAAGGGATACAGGTGTTTTGATCCCATACATCAAAAACACTATGTGAATGCGGATGTGACTTTTCATGAGTCTATTCCCTATTTTTCTACCTCCGGTCATCAGTTGAGAGAGATAAGGGTGGCTGCTCCTATGCCTGTACCTCCTATAGCCTTGGAGGACTTCTCTCATAGTAGTGTATCTACTATAGAACATACTGTGGGCACTTTCAGACCTATATCACCTGACGAGAAGACATTTAAGAGTGCTACATATCAGCGACCAATTACGTACAGAGAGAAGACACACCCCTCTTCTTCAATGCCCACTGAGCCACCATCATCCTTTGCTTAGGTATGTATTAGAGATACCAATGATTCTTCTGCTCATGTGTCTTCAAGGTCCCTCTCTTTGCCAACAGATGATATTCCCATTGATATCAGGAGGCTCTGAGATCTTGTGCACAGTATCGTGTCGCTGGCAGTATTGTCTCTACAGGCTCTCTTGGGATCAAGTTTCATGCTTTTACAGCTGCAATCTCTACTACAGAGACACCTACCTCCTACCAGCAGGCTCTTCTACACCCACATTGAAAGGTGACCATGGAAGAGATGTCTGCGCTCACTGATAGAGGGACCTGGGAGTTATCTGCTCTAGCTTCTAGTGCACACTTAATTGGGGCCAGATGAGTCTTTACCCTAAAATACAACCCCGATGGATCTATTTCTAAGTATAAGGCTTGCCATGTAGCCAAAGAATTCACCCAGACTTATGGGGTAGATTTCTTTGACACTTTCTCCTATAGCACGACTCTCTACGGTCTGTATTCTTATCTCTATTGCGGCTCATTATGGATGGCGTCTTCACCAGTTAGATATTAAAAATGCCTTTCTATATGATGATTTGGAAGAGATATACATGCAGCAGCCACCTGATTTTGAGGTTAAAGGGGAGTGTGTATGCAAACTTCGTAAGGTTATTTATGCCCTTAAGCAGAGCCCTCGAGCCTGGTTTCAACGTTTGTCTGAAGCACTTTCTACATTTGGGATGCAGAGATCTTCCGATCATTCCTTGTTTGTTAGGAAGACTAGTACTGGTATTGTGAATTTACTAGTACATATTGATAACCTCATTCTTACAGGTGATGATGCAAATGGTATTACTCAGGTTAAAGAGTATTTAACTCACCAGTTTGTTATAAAAGATCTTGGTAAGCTGAGATACTTTCTAGGTACTGAGATACTTTCTAGGTATTGAGATCGCCACGAGCAAGCAGGGCATAGTGATGTCTTAAAGAAAGTATGCACTTGATATTCTTTAGGAGACAAGCATACTAAGATCCAAGGAAGCCAACATTCCTATGGATCCTAAAGCTCATATATTTGAAGATACAGTGAAGGTAAAGAACAAAAAGGTCTATCAGCAGCTTGTTAGGAACTTATTGTATCTAACCATCACCAAGACAAACATCAACCTTGCAATGGGTAAGCTAAGTCAGTTTTTAGACAAACCCACTGATGTTCACAGGCAGGCAGTTATGCAAGTGTTAAGGTACATTAAGGGTTGTCCAGACAGAGACATTTTATTTCAGAATACGAATGGCCCTATATCAGTAGTGGCTTACTTTGATGCAGATTATGCAGGAGATGTGGGAAATAGGCGATCTACTACCGATTTTTGCACATTTATGGAGGAAAATTTGGTAACCTGGAAGAGCAAGAAACAATATGTTGTTTCACGCTCTAGTGCAGAGTCCAAGCACAGGGTTATGGCTCATACTGCAGCTGAGATAATATAGATTAGATCTATGTTACGAGATCATGTTGAAATTCAGGAGCCTATAGAGATACATTGTGATAATCGGGTTGCAACATATATTGCTAATAACCCTATGTTTCATGAGAGAACAAAACATGTGAAAGTAGGTTGTCATTATACCAGGAGCCTGATTCAGCAGGGTCTACTTCGTACGACGTGTCTTACCTTTACTGATCAAACTGCTAATGTATTTACCAAGCCACTGTCTCGCCCCCAATTTGAAAAGTGTAGAAGCAAGCTGAGCATGGTGGATATATATGCTCTAACTTGAGGGGGAGTGTTAAGTTACATTTAGTATGAGAGGGCATTTATTATCCTTGTTTTTAGTGTTTGACCCATTATGTTATTTTTCCCTTGTCTCTCTCTATATAAAGAGACATAAGGATGGCTTGGTAAAATAAGATTCTCTCTTTACTAATACTCAAGCTTATGTCTAATAAGGTTTAAAAAGTGGTGTGAAGTATTTAATCGGTTAGACTACTACATAGAGAGTATATTGCGCGCTGATGAGTATGCAAGTGAGTATGAAGTTTTATATTTTTTATTTAAAAACTAAAAAATAATTAGTCAATTTGCTAAAGTTTGTATTATATGTCAACATATGAAAAATCAAAGTCATAAATATAAACTTGCCTCAAGTTGTATAACATTAAAACATACTACTCCTTAATTACTATATTATTAATAATATGAAACATGACATTTTGATAATCTACCTATTTGAAAATCAGCCTTATATTTGACCAAGTATACATGTAGTCAAACCGAGTAGTTGGTTCAGATTGATTATTGACCTACCTAGGGGTGAGCATTATTTGCGTCAACCCAAATAACCCACCCAAATTGTTGAAAATGGGTTATTTGATTTGAGTTATTTGGGTTATGGACTAGCTTCACAAAGGTGACCATTCTAATGGGTTTAGTCTTACAAAGAATTGAAGTCACTAGTGAAACTACATTTGTGTTATAATTATTTATTTTTAATGTAGTTTCAGAGCTCAATCCATGTAATTTGCATGATAATAGGGTTAAGAACTTGACATAGAACAAACCTTTTTAGGGGGGAGTCATGAGCGAGAAAGAGGCGAGAGGGTAGGGGAGGTTGGGTGATAGTGGAGAGCAGGAGAAGGGGAAGGAAGGACACCCCAGTGCATTGCTTCAAACGCCTCAAGCTGGGGCACATCATTGTTGAGTGCAGGGACTCGGTCCGATGCCTCAAGTATGGAGGTTTCGGTCACCAAAGGGCGATTTGTTAGGGACGTAAAGGGGCGGAGAAGTGGAGGCAAGCAGAGGTCCTTCCCCAGCCCTCGGCTAGTGCACCTCTAGTTGAAGTGAATGTTCCTTGGTCTCTGGAGGCTCAATTCATAGAAAACGAGCTAGCAGTCACCATGGTGGGAGAGGTTGTGGAAAGGAGCTTGGCATGGTCACGTGTAAGGGCTGATGCAACCTTGTTGCGGGGAAAGGCGACTCCAATCTTCCGCGAGGTGCCTCGTCTTTGGCTTGGACGAGGAGACGGCGAGTAGGTTGGTGTTCACCACAGCAACTTTCAGTGGTGCAATGGTTCAGTGGACGTGGCCATCTAAGCATATGATAGGGCGCTAGCAGAGAGACCACTGGTGAAGGCGAAGGTCCACTTGCAGATTGAAGGAATTCCTATCTGGCTCCAAACCAAGGAGGCAGTGGAGGCCATGGTTTCGTCTTTCGCTACCCTAAGGGGATGCTCCTCCTTGGGGGTGACGGCGGGAACATGTCGACTGTAGGGGTGATGGTGGAGATGACGCCAGGTGCAGACATCCCTTCGAAAGTTGTGTTAAGATTGGGTCGCTCCGCGTGGGTCGTGAAGGTGGTCGTTATGATTGGAAGGTCAAGGTCCTTCAAAAAGGCATTAATTGGGGCTCCGCCGAGCTCGCATGGGGCTATTGCCAAGGGATCGGTGGAGAGCAGCATCGTGCACGGTGGCGGTGGCAGTGGCGGTCATGGCGACCGCATAGAGAGACGAAAGGTCATTCAGCGAATCTGGAAGGTGGAGGCACGATGTGAATGGGGGTGGTGATCCCACGTATGGGATTCCCGAGGAGAATGGTGAAACTGGCACCTCTGATGGGGGGTATTTTTAGAAATTTCTTAAAAGCGCCCCCCGATTTAGGAACCCCACAGCTGTCCAACACTGGTGGGGGGCCCACATGAAATGGGTGGATATGTTGTTGCGGTGCAAAGTCCGAACCTGGTTATGAATCCGGTTCCTTTGGGAGAACCAATCGAGAAGTAAGGTTGCTCAAGACCGACTTCGAATAGGAGGGATCGTAACTCTCTGGAGGAAGCGGAGGTGAGGCGAGGAGCCACGTTTGTGGGTGGGCCCTCGCAATCCTCGGGTGGAGGACTAAGGGACACGGATCGATTCCACCAACAGAGGATGGAACAACTACCGACAGCAACAAGGGTCACCTCTACGACATCATCATCAAAGGAGGAGCAGTGGAACCGAAGCTTGCGAAGTCGAGTAGAGGGGCAAATGGCCTAGGAGGTGGTCGAAGCAGGAAGGAGGTCGGTGAGGGAAGGTCGGAGGGACTGATGGAGGGATCAAGCGGTGTGGGTTGGGGGGCGAACCCACCGCTGACCGAAGAGGTCACCAGCGAGGTCTTTGGAGATCAAGCAGAGATCGTTGCTGATGAGGCAGCAGCCAGAGGCAGCAAAAGGGTTGATGGGGACGATGGAAAGAGAGCGTAGGCTGCAGGGTTTGGCGACATCGAGATTGACAAGGTAGTGGAAGCAACTGGCTTTAGAAGAGTCAAAAGGGAGGTCCAGGTGAGTGCCCAATGACGAAGGCTCTCACATAGAATGTCAGGGGCCTCAATGACCCCTCCAGGAGGACAGTGCTAAGGTCCTATCTTCAAAAATGGGGTGTTGATATCGTGATGATCCAAGAGTCCAAGTTGCAGCAGTGATCCTGTCCTATGGAGAGACATTGGGGGAAGCACTTTCGAGGAGTACGTGGCCCTCGACTTCGCGGGGCACTTGGGGGGGCATCATTGTTGCATGGAAGGGGGTTAATCTTCTCGATGGAAGACTCAGTGGTAGGTGGTTGTGTGATTTCTATTCAGCTCAGGAGGCACAGCGATGGTTTTGTCATGGCTGTCATTACAGTGTATGGCCCCCTTAACGACTCCAACAGGCAGGTTATATGGGAGGACTTGAGCCAGGCCGCAGTGAAGTTTCAAGGATAGCCATGGTTGATTGGAGGAGACTTCAACATCACACTCAGGCTGATGACAGGCCAGGGGGAAGGGGTGGACGGGACCGTGGGTCTAAAGATTTTGCTGAGTTTGTGGCAACCATGGCTTGATTGATTTACCTCCTACCTCCTGTGTGTACACTTGGAGGAGCTCAGAGGGACTCATGTCAAAGCTGGACAAATTTTTCTCTTCACTAGAGCTGGCAGAGGTCTTCCTGTTAGCAGGAGTTCGTTCTTTGGAGAGACCATTTTCGAACCACACGGCCCTACTTTTGAGTTCCAATGAGGCGTCGAGTTGTGGTACATATTTCAAATTTGATCAGACCTGGCTATTGAAAGAGGGATTCAGAAGGAAGGTCAAAGACAAGTGGAGATCCTTGCAGCTGGAGGGATCTGCCGCGGCAAGGCTTGAAGCGAAGCTTCGGGACCTCAGGAGTTACTTGAAGGAGGTCAGGAAACAGATGAAAGAGAGGACCAGGAGGAAGGAGGAGACCCTAAGGGAGGTCACCGGACTAGATAGAGTTGAGGATCTAAGCTTGCTAACGGCAGATGAGAGACTTGCCAGGATGGATCACATCAACACCATTCAGGCAAAGGATCGCAAAGCTGAGGTTGAATGGAGGATGAAGTCTAGGCAGAAGTTGATCAAGGGGATTCCAACACCAGATATTTTCACATGATGGCATCTAGGAGATGGCGGCAGAACTGGATCAAGAAGTTGTTTGTAGGGGGGCAGTGAATATACTGGCAGAGAAGCCGTAAGCAAAGTAGTCGCGGATTTCTTTAGGGACTTCACAAGGAAGAGGGAATCGGGACATTGGAGGTGGCATGGTTCCGGAATTCCATCCATTACATCGAAGCAGGTTGAGAAGCTGATTGTACCGTTCACAGAGAAGGACGTGAGGAGGGCGGTGTGGGGCTTGAATGCTGATGGATGTGCTGGTCCGGATGACTTCCCAATTCATTTTTATAAAGAGTTCTGGTCCTTGCTTAAAGAGGATGTTTTGGCTATGTTAGCCGATTTAAGGGAGGGGAATCGCAGCTTCATTAGGCTTAATAAGTTCTTTATGTTTCTCCTACCTAAGAGGGAGCAGAGGCTATTGATGACTTCAGACCCATTGCTCTGTCTAATGCGGTTTACCTGGTGGTGACCAAGGTCATGGCGAATAGATTGAAGGAGGTGATCACGGAGGTACAGACAATTTTCGTCCCTAGGAGGAATATTCTGGATGGATATGTGGTTGCACGGAGATCCTATCCCTATGGAGGAAGGGAGAAAGGCTTTCATTTGGAAAGTAGACTTCAAAAAGGCTTATGCCTCGATCCACTGGTCCTTCCTGTGGGAGTCCTTGGTTAAGAGGGGTTTTCCGTCGGTATGGATACAGTGGATGAAACAGCGTATCAAGACATCTTTCTCAATTCTCATTAATGGGAACCTGACAAGCGGATGGATACAGCTAAGGAGGGGAGTTAGGCAGAGATGTCCGCTGGCACCTATGCTCTTTGTTCTGGCTATTGATGCACTGGCGAGGTCTTCGAGTAGAGCCTATGAGAGAGACCTGATTAGGGGCTCTGCGGTGGATCGCGATACCATGGTCCCCATTCTCCAGTATACAGATGACACCCTCTTCTTTGTGGAAGGGGGTGGAAGCAGTGAGGAGGATCAAAACGATTCTGGAGCTCTTCGAAGAGGCGTCTGGCTTGCAGATTAATTATGGTAAGTCAACGTTCATCCCGTTTGCTTTGATAGAGGAGATCGAGGCCTGCAGTGAAGTGTTGGGTACTGAGGAGGGAGCCTTATCTCGTATTTGGGCCTTCCATTGACGGATAGGAGGGTGTCGATACAGGACCAATTCCCTTTGGTAGAGAGGATGGAAGGACGCCTAGCGGGGTGGGCTTCGAGGCTTCTGTCGAGGGGGGCAGGCTAGTCTTATTGAAGTCAGTGCTTGCGGCAATGCCTTCTTACTTCACGAAATACTGAAGATGCCTAGACAAGTCCAGAAGAAAGTCCTCACTCATGAGAAATTTCTTTTGGACGAATTATGGGGTGGGTGGAAGTGGTGCAAAGCTGGTGGCTTAGGGGGAAGTGTGTAAGCCACTCAAGGAGGGAGGATTAAGTATGAGGGAGTCGGGAAGAATGAATGATAGCTTGTTAGTCAAATGGTTTGGGCGGCTGCGTTGAAGGGAGGCTTGTTTGGTTGGGAGGGGATTGTACGAGCATGCTATGGCTCTTCCTTTGCCTAGGATATGTTGGTGCCTCCACTAAGGGGAGCATCCCACTTAATTAGAGATCTCTCTAACGCGGCACCTAGGGCGCGGAATCTCCACACTGATTCTTGGAGCAAGAAGGTGATTTAGATTTTAGATGGACAACTAGATGGGTCGTGGACGACTGTGTGATCGGTTCCCCAGATTTTCCCGGCTAACAAACACGTGCTGGTAGCGTATGCCTAGGATGGATGTTGGTACCCCACGTTCATGGGTAACCTCTCCAATCAGAGGTTTGGTGACCTGCAAGAGATGAGTTGGTTGAAAGAGTTCGAGTTTATTAGAAACCCTAGGTCTCTATATATAAAGAGAGATCAGAGGGCTAAAAGTATATGAATGTCCCTAAGGGACAAGGGTTACTATAACCAAACAATAAGATGGAACAAGATAAGCTAAAAAATACACCAACACTCCCCCTCAAGCTAGAACATAGATATCAATCATGCTCAATTTGGACATATAAGTATCAAATGAAGATCTGGCTAAGGATTTGGTGAAAATATTTGTCGGCTGCTCCTCAGATGCAACAGAGGTGGTGTATAGTAGTCCCTTCAGAATAATGTCCCTAGTATAGTGACAGTCAACCTCAACATGCTTCGTCCTCTTGTGAAATGCAGAGTTATTAGCAATGAAGGTGGCTGCTCTATTATCACATGTCATCTCCATGGGACTAGAAAACTATGCCTATAAATCAAGCAAGGATCTAATCCACATCATCTCAGCAGTTGTTTGAGCCATAGCTCTGTACTCAAAGTCGGCACAGGACCTCACAACTGTACCCTATTTCTTGCTCCTCCATGTGATCAAGTTCCCTGCTAAGAAGGTGTAGAACTCGGTAGTGGATTTGCGATCCACATGACATCCCGCATAGTCTGCATCAAAATATCCAACTAATGCCATAGAAGACCCCTTAGAGAAGATAAGACCTTTCCCATGAGCCTTCTTGATATATCTAAGTACCATTAATGCCGCATCCCAATGCTGACGTGTTGGCTTAGTCATAAACTGACTCAGTCTCCCAACTACAAAAGAGATACCTGGCCTTGTGATAGTGAGAGACAATAGCTTACCCACAAGCTGTCTACACTGTTTACTATCCACCACCTGTGCATCCTCATCATACAGTAGCATCTTGGGGTCCATAAAAATATTGGCCTCCTTGGTTCCAAGCATACCAACCTCCTGCAAAATATCTAAAGCATACCTCCTCTGTGATAAGATCATACCCTTCTTACTGCGAGCAACCTCGATTCCAAGGAAATACCGTAGGCCCCCCAAGTCCTTCATAACAAACTGCTATGCAAGGAAGCACTTGATCTTAGTAATGCCCTGCTCATCATTCCCTGTGATAATCAAATCAACATAAACGAAGAGTACCACAGTACCTCGCGAAGTCTCCTGACAAAGAGTGAAAAATTAGTTGTTGACCTCCTGAAGCCAGCTGCCTCGACAACTTATGACAATCTTTGAAATCAGGCTCTGAGACTCTGTTTTAGGCCATATATAGCCTTCCGTAACCGGCATACACACTCCCGTCTCTCAAAGTCAGGTGGCTGCTGCATATAGACTTCCCCTTGGAGATCACCATAAAGGAATGCATTTTTGACATCTAGCTGATACAAGGGTCAATCCAGCTGAACTGCACTGCAATCAAGACATGGACCGTGGGAAGCCTAACGGCTGGTGAGAAGATGTCAAAGAAGTCAACCCCATAGGTCTAGGTGAACCCCTTTGCCAAGAGGCGGGCTTTATACCGAGCAACACCACCATCAGGGTTAAACTTCACGGTAAATACCCACCGACAGCCAATAACTGCAGCACCATCAAGAAGTGGGGTTAGCTCCCAAGTCCCACAACCTCGAAGAGCGACCATCTCATCCTCCATGATTGCCCGCCATTTTGGATTAAGCATGGCCTCACAGTAAGTGGCTGGAATCTGCGTAGTAGCTAAGGCCTATGTAAATCCAGCAAATCCAGAAGATAAACTGTCAATAGCAAGTGCCCCTGTCGTAGAATAAGTGATGTAGCTCCGTGGTTGATTCCGAATGACTATCGGAATATCAAGATCATCTCCTGGAACATCATATGTCCTGTCCTTGTGACCATCACATAGCAAAGATATGTCAGTGTCTAAAGGACCTGAGAAGCGATGGTGAAGGCGAGGGTGGAGGTCCCTGATAGGTAGTATGAGGGCAAACATATGTCTGGAATGACTCGGTTAAGTGTGGAAAGGGATACGTAGCAAGTGGTAGTGGTGATGTAGTAGGAATAGGGATCTCAGGGAAGCTCCCAAAGAGAATAGGTATATACGACATAGGTGCCATATTACCCTTAAGAGGCATTTCAGCAGCGATCATAAAAAAGAAAGGTACAGGCTCATGAAAGGTAACATTCGCAGAAATAAAATGTCGAGAGCTAAGCTAATCAAAACAACAATACCCCTTTTGTATGCGGGTATACCCAAGAAAAACACATTTAACTACTCTCAGTATAAGTTTATCCCGACCCAGTCCCAACAAATGAACAAAGGCAACGCAGCCAAAAGTCCGAGGGGTGACGTGAAACAGAGGGCGATCGGGATACATGACCTGAAGAGGAATCCGTTCATGTAACACAGCATTGGGCATCCGATTTATCAAAAAACATGCAGTAAAAACAGCGCCACCCCAGTAAAGAGGGGACTAAATGATAAATCAATAAGGTGCGGGCAACATCAAGAATATGCCGATGTTTCCTCTCAACAACACCATTTTGCTGAGGTATGAGGACAGGTAGTTTCATGAATAATGCCACAACTAGAAAAAAAAGTGCACAAACATATAGTACAAAACTCCAAAGCATTATCTGAACGAAAAGCTTCACCAAACATGAATGCCAATTCGTTATTTCCTTAACAAAGTTTTCAATAAGTTGCCCCACATTAGACTTATTCTTTAAGAGAAACATCCAAGTAACACGAGAAAAATCAACTAAAACAAGATAATATTTATTCCCAAGTCAATCAGGAGTACGACTGGGACCCCACACATCCATATGAACCAGGTCAAATGCAGCAACAGATGAAACAGATAAAGAACTGGAAAAAGTAACCCTGTGATGCTTGCTAAGCTGACAGGCATCACAGGTGAGCAGTAGTGGAGGGGATATGCGGAAGAACACGTCTAAGGCGATGAATTGGTAAATGGCCAAGGAGGTGGTGCCCCTGGAGAGGAGATCCAGCAAAAGCAAGACCTTGAGTAGCAAAAGCAGTACGGCTCAGACGATACACCTCATGTTCCTCACGCCCTCCACCAATCGTCTTCCCAGTGAATTTGTCCTGCAAAACACAGGAGGACGCATCAAAAATAGCTCGACAGTGCAAATCTCTGGTGATACTGCTAACAGATAATAAACTCAATTGAAAATCGGACACATAGTAAAAATCTGTAAGCCTCAAGATAGGAGACAAAGACATCTCCCTTACCAACAAGTGGCGAGTGTCTCCCATCAACCACCTGTACTGTCTCGGCAGGTGTAATAGGTGCAAGGTGGGAGAAAGAACCCTTGTCGCCACAAAGGTGCTTGGATGCACCAGAGTCAATCAGCCGCTCACCAGAAGACGAAATGGAGGACATACCAATCGCAGGAACCTCTAAAGATGTAGCAATAGTTGCCATGTCAGGAGATTCAAAAGAAGAAGCCTGAGTCAAAAGAGCAATCTGCTGCCGCAGAGCTTCAATCTTGGTACTCAAAGAGCTAACATCAGGGGTAGTACGAGCTGAATCTGGGACTTCAGCTGCCTGATTGGCCACCAGTGGTCTACCATGCTTCTGCCAACATGTAGCCTCAGAGTGACCAAGCCTACCACATTAAGTACACAGAGCTCTATTCCGCGTACTAGAAGAGCATCCACATCAACGACCACGTGCAGGATAAGAAGTGCCCCTATCACGTTCAAGGATCGCAGCCAACGCGGACGACTGAGCAGTAGAATCAGCAGTAAGAGAATGCACAGTAACTCTGTTGAGCCTGCTATATGCTTCCTTCGGGCTAGGAAGATCTGGAGCAGTAAGAATCTGATCTCTGGCTGCAGCATATTCAAGTCCAAGGCCAGCCAAGAAAAGAGAGAGCCAGCTATCTCCATAAACTCCTCCAGGACTCGCAGGAACACCCTGGCAGGTAGGAGTGCCTTTTCAACATACTCTTCATAAGAGAGTAATATTGTGACAGCGTATGCCCCTCCTGACGTAGGTAGAAGAGATCGTAAAAGACCTGAAAAACACGTGCGGAGTTCTTGGCATGGGAATAAGTATCACGCAAGGACTCCTACATCTCCTTCGTTGTAGTGTAATACATGATCTCATCTCCTATTCTGGGAATAACTGTCTACATCAACCATGCACAAACCATGGCATTATCACTGTCCTAGTTAGTATTTGTGCAAGTCTTGTTCTTAGGCTCCGAATCGATAAGTATATGGCTCTTTTTATGACCTCTGACAATCATAAGAAAGGTCTGGGACCACGGCGTGTAGTTGGTCTCGTCCAACTTAACAAATGGACCAAAGAACAAGTTCTTAAGTATCTCGGTGTCCGAAGTAGAGCCCAAAGACACCTTAAACTAATCATCTGAAGCCATCTCCACAATCTGGAAGCCACACTTAAGTGTCTAAGACTAAGAGATCATCAATAATCCAACAATGCAATAGATTCATATCAACATAGCTACTAGAAGGCTTCCTTGGACACGTGGTAGCCTCACTTGGGTGCAAAGGGAACACCCAAGGAGGCCATGAACAGGTCTAGCCCCCCTTATAGCGACTGATCTCTACCGATCGCGACCTTAGATAGCCGTTGTGACACCAACAGGAGCTGGGTGACAGCACTAAGGCTTGCTACAGGGCGCCGCCGCAGCTGCTAGGACCTGCAATGCCTGTATAGGGTTGCAAGCGCCACCGCTGGGTCTATTGACCCTCGCCAGAGCGTCGCTGGATGATGCTGGAAGTCGTAAGGGCTAAAACAGGTTGCTGGGCGCCGCTGGGTGACGCTGCACAGCCGTTGGGTCTGTTGACCTCCGCCTCAGCCCCGTCGCAAGGGCTAAAACAGGTTGCAACACCGTCGCCTCAAGCCATTAGGGCCTCGCCGAAGCTCTAATCGATGGTTGAGGAGCTTCCGCGTCGCCGCAGCCTCATCATGAGGTTGAATCAGGTTGGAGCAGCATCGCCTTCGGGTGCTAGGGCTACTGCGTGGCGTCTGTGGGGTCGCGCGATGGCTCAGGAGACTTGGTGCCGCTTCAGCGCCGTTGCAAGGCTGAAGGTTGTTCGTAGAGGCACCACCTCCAGCCGCTAGGGCACTTGCGTGCAGCCAGAGGGCCGCCAAAGAGCGCCGCCACCGCCAAGGAAGGAGAGAGAACAGGATTTGGGTGTTAGAGTTTCGGCTGCCTTGAGGGTTGGGATACCTAAAGCCATGGTCTAGGACCGGTGCTCTGATACCTAGTTGGTTGAAAGAGTTCGAGTTTATTAGAAACCCTAGGTCTCTTTATATAGAGACCAGAGGGCTAAAAGTACATGAATGTCCCTGAGGGACAAGGGCTATTATAGCCACACAATAAGACGAAACAAGATAAGCTAAAAATACACCAACAAGATACTGCGAGACTCAGAGGGCTAGATGCCTGAGGGGGAGAATTTCTTTGGGTGGGAGGAAGGGGAGTTCTCGGTTCACGATGCTTATAGGAGACTGGAGGATCCTACTGGGTAGACATATGTTGAGCTTATTAGGGACTGTTTATTTTGGGAGGTTGCATGCCCTTTAAAGGAGAAAACTTTATCTGGTTACTGAGGACGGGGCGGATCATGACAAAGGTATGGCGTTCCAGGTGGACACAGGAGGCGAATACTGCTTGCTCGTTGTGCCAACGAGAACCTAAGGATATCGAGCACCTATTCTTCACATGCGCCATGGCAAAACAGGTCTGGAGTCGCTTTGGGGATGGATGGTGGTCACATGCCTCCTTTCGAGATTTCCTAAGGTCGTTTAGGAGAGGCACAAGGTGTAATGGGCATAACTCTTTCCGGTCCAAGAAGGAGAGGGTGCAGCCGCTAGCTATTTTATGGGCTATTTGGCTTAGGAGGAATGCAACGATGTTTAGAGGATAGTGCCCTTACGTAAAAAATTTTGTGGAGCCTGTATTCTCTTTTTTGACACCCTGGAGTTGAGCTTTGTATTTTGTATTTTGGCATAAGGCTGCTTTGATTAATGAATTTTTTGGGTGGTTATTAACCTGATAATCACCATTGTACCTTTTAAAAAAATTACTTAATTGGTATACTTGATTTAACTAACATTAATTTGCACATATTTACATACAATTACATAATCATTTATATGTGCAAGTAATACAAGTCGAATGAAACCCTATTGCTATAAGTGCATGGATATGAGAGGATTAGTAACTATAAATTCCCTAATCCTACCCTATTTGACCTCAATTAGATATTTCTTAAATTAATTAGCCAAGATTGGGCTTAAATTTTAATTGGGCTCATACTATATTAATTAATTAGGTGGAGCCAATAATTAGTTAACCCAACCCAATCCTATTTGAACCTTATTCAAGTCCATTAAATTCATTTTCTTAAACCCTAATTTTATTTCCTCTTCTTCCTCCTCATTCCTGTTAATCTCTTCCAATCTGGCTTTTCAAAAAATCTCTTCCACTCTCTCATTCTACATAATCTCCCATATCCCAACTACGCACATGCACACATGCAAAATCCCCATGTAGTCCCTCTATCAAAACCAACCCCCTCAACTCCCACATCCTATATTCATAGCCCCCCCCTCCATCCCTATACTTCCTCTTCTTCCACACCGGAAGAACCCAAGCGGCAACCCCTTTTCCTCTTCTCGTCCTCCTCTCCAAGGTTCAAAGCGCTGATTTAAACGTCGTTTCGATAAATTTTCAAGTGGACATTTCACCGACATACCAACACATGCAGACAAGCGTACCAGAAGTAATCAAAATGATTATAATTTTAAAAATGACTATTTCAATAGATAAATATTTCCATTTAAGTCCAAAATTTTATCTTATACTTCATATTTAAATGACACAATTCCTCCACTAGTCATTAAAGTTGCCAGCATTAACTAAGCATAAGTTAAAGCTTTAGTAGAATCTCTTTTGAGGTAGGTACAATAACAGGGGATTTAGAACATAGCAACAACAATGAAGAATGAGATCAATAGCAGTAGCAACTATCAAAATGCTGAGTGCATTTCGCCAATGCCGACCAAATTTCAAGAGAGAATCAATAGTAGTAGCAATAGTAGTGATGGAAAATAATGGGAGTAATAGTAACAATTGAGAAGAATGGTAGAAGAACAGTAGTAGTACTACTCGAAAGAAAGGGGAAAAGTTAGAAGAGCAACAAAGGTTTTAAATATTGATATTAATATGGAATTAATAAGTCAAAAAAGGGATATATTGTTGATATTGAGGAAACTTTGGTGAAATCTCTTAAAATGTCATAACATGAAAAAATGTATAGGCCTTAGAAAATTAAAATCATGATTTAAGATGTAAAAGAAATAAATTCCAATTTTCAATGCGAAAGTCTAAGGTGTTCGAAGACTTTCAAAAGGGGGGTGTGGCTCGTTAATATATGGGAAAAATGATACATGACCGACCTGTATTAATATTTTCCATGTTGATCTAATCCACTAGGCTGGCCGACAACAGCAATAACAATAGTAGAAAAGTGCGGCAACAGCAGTAGCAAGAGTGTGCGACAATAGCAGCAACAGTACAGCAGACCTTCCCAGCAACATGCCGACGATTTCACCAGCATGCCAACGAAACACCTATATATCAACATATAATACATGTCGATATGGTCCTCTTGCAAAAAGTGTCATTTCAACGACATGATGTCGACATTTAAATCACTACTCTCTTCCCGTCCTTCCTCGTCTACTTACCACCACTACCACCAGCTTAACACTACCAAAGCCACCTCTATCCTCTCTCTCTGATAGTTTCCTCTCATTTTCTCCTCCCCCATCCTCTCTTCCAACATCCCTTCCCCATCATCCCTATTCTCCTTCTTCACCTCTCAACCATGGCCTACACCCTCTTCCTCAACCCCAACCCCCCACCTCTACCATAACCACCATCTACAACCTCATCCTCCCCCAACTCCACCCATCTTCCATTATCATCTCCTCTCTTGTCCACCTCCACAACTAGTCACTACCTTTAACGCCAACGCAACCCACTTCCTCCTTCTCCTCTCATTCCTCGTCAACAGCCTCCAACACAGCTATCGCCAACCCCCCTTTCCTACTCCCTCACCTCCTACATGACCTCCTTCCTCCTCTATCGTTCTCTCTCCTCTTCTCCTCTCCTCCATCATGAACCAACACCACCACGTGCCACCTCATCGTCAAATGCGGGCAATTGCCCCTCCCACTTGCTCCACCGTGACCACCCAACTATTCCTTGTCCCCACGCCAATATCCTCAACAGCCTATCTTCTTCTATTGGTGCTCACACTACAATTTCCTCCATCGCAACCAACTCCTTCCACAGTTTCTCCTATATCTCTTCTTCCCATTCTTCTGCACTCCTAATCACAGCAACCCACCACCATCCACCGCAACCACCTCTCCTCCCTTTTCCTCTCTCTACCACTCTCTCCTCTCCTCTCCACAACAACCATCGCCATCGAATCAACGTCCTCTCCCTGCAATCTCCTCTTCCTTTCCCTTTTGCTCTATGTCGCTCCCTCTCTTTTTCTCCTACTCCCTCACCGCTGGCTCTTCCTCAACCTCTACTTTGACGACTCCCCCATCACCGATGAGTCCTCCCTTCTCTCCGACAATGGCCACAATCAGATCACACTGCCCTTCTCCACCTCTCCCTCAACACCCTCCTTTTCCTCAGCTTCAACTCCATAGTAGGCACATAAGCTCCCCCTTTTTTCTCTTTTTCATTCAATGTTTTCAATATAGTTAAGCTATAGTAGTGATATCTTATTAACCAACATGAATCATGTGTTTTCTAGTAATTAAGTGGTGTCTGATTTTTTGTATTTCTCTGGATATGAAATCTTTCTATAATGTTTAACTATGTACTATCTCTTTTAGCTATTTGTAAACATACATAATTGTAAATGCCAAGTTTTTAATTTTTTTTAGAGAGAAAAAAAATGAAGTTTGACAGAGTTTGGTAACCATCCAAAATTTCATTAGGAATTAAATGACCTAACATATGTTAAACCACAACCCAGAATGACCACACACCACCCTCACAATATTATCAAGCCACACTTGTTCCTTTCAGAAAATCGCAGCATTCAGCAAAACCAAATCGCCCGCAAGGTCGAGACTGCTTTGGCCAAACCAGCAGTGCCTACATGAACCAATGAATGAAGTGAAGCCCACCACATGTCAAAAGATGTAACATCAGCTTACCTAACACATTCTCTGCCAAACCTCCATAGACATATGGCACAAGAAAAGCAGGTGACCCAAGCTCTTCTCCATAGCTCCACAAAAGATGCAAGCCAAGTCCAATTCTACAACCCATTTCAACCGAAATACCTTGATAACCAACTTTTCTCTTCTAAATAACCATAGAAAAATCTTGACTTTCAAGGGCAAAGGCATCTTCCAAATCAAAGAACAATCTTTCCAAACCAACGATGTAGTACCAACCTCCAAAGAAATCATCTTAAATGCCTTAGTTACTAAGAACCTCCCATCCTTCCAAGCAAAACCATCCTCAAGGTTGTCACCAATAGATAGCCTATGTAGCATCTACAACAAACCCTACAACTCCACCATTGAGGCCTCAGAAGCCCCGACTGTAACATAGGAGACCAAGAACCAAAGGAAGCATCCCAAACATCTAAAACAAAAGCATCCTTGTCAAGTGTCAATCCAAACAAAATGGGAAAGAAATTCAAAAGAAGACAGCAACCTATCTAATCATCCTTCCAAAACCTAAAAGAGCAGCCTTTTCCAATTTTCAGACCAAACAAATTGGAGGCAATACCCTACTGAACAGACAACTCAACAAAGCTCCAGAAAGCTGACAGCCGACCGTCAAGGATCGCCTATACACCACATCCACAGGATCACCATAAGAATCCCACAACAATCTGCCAAGAAGGCCATCACCAGCAAGCAAAAATCTAGCCACCACTTCAACAACAACGATTTGTTAAACTCATCCAATAATCTAATCCCAAGCCTACCCTTCTTTTTCAGCTTACAAATTTCCCTTCAAGGAACTAGCTGCACGAAGCATCTATCATGATCCAGGTTGTTCCAACGAAATCTCTTTCTGGCAAGCTTAAGCTTAGAGACAATCTTTTTAGGCGATTTGAATGTAGAAAGACAAAAAACCAAGACTGCCGAAAACATAGCATTAACTAACACCTACCTTCCTCCCCTAATAAAAGCCTCACTCCAACTACTCAACCTCCTACTCATCCTTTCTGCCACCAACCTCCAATTTGTTGCCACCAACTAATTCCCCTTCAGAGAGCCATAGGCGTGTCAAGAGCCACAAAAATAACATCCTCCCCTACCCCATAAATATGAAAGGGAACAACTGCAAACTTCCTCCCATTAATAAGTAAACCAGAGATATCACCAAATATTCTAACCAACTGTGCAACATACACCACCTGGTGAAGGCCTCCCTGAATGAAGAAAATCGTGTCATCCATGTACTACAACAAAGGGGTAAGCAAAGACCCATTCGTCCTCAAAGTAAAGCCAGAAAAGAGTCCTCCCATACAAGCCTTGAAAGCCAACATGTCAACTGCTATGTTGAACAACAGTACCAATGGGCAACCTTACCTAACAGCCCTATGAGGCTACATCCACGATCTGCACGGTCTCCCATTAGCAAGTACAAAAAAGAAAGTCGTGATGCATCTCTTCATTATTCAAACCCAAACCTTAAAAAAAGCCCTCCTCAGAATCTCCCATAAGTAAGCCAGCCACCGAATCATATGCCTTCAAGAAATCAACCTTCCACATAAACTGCGGAAAGTCAAATAGGGACCAAGCAGCAACCATCTCTTCAGCCAAAACAAAGGAATCACAGAAGGACTTGCCAAACATGAAAGTGGATTGGATCGAGGAGATCAATCGCGGAAGAACTAGAAGCCGCCGATTAGCAAAGACCTTCGCCACTATCAAATAAATTGCATTCAACAACACTATCAGCCTAAAATCATTCACTGTATCCGCACCATCTTTCTTCAAAAGCAAAAAGAGGAAGAGCCTATTCAACTGCTCAAAACCACGATTGCCATGAAAAAATTCCTAGATGATCGCCATAACATCACCCCCCATAACACCCCAAAACTCCTTATAGAAAAGGATCTAAGAACCATCTAGACTAGGGGAACCCTTAGCCTTAAGGCCACGTAAAGCCGCAAGGACCTCATCATCAAAAACACCACTAATCAACTCTAACTTAGACTGGTCATCCAACCTCTCCATATCTGAAGAACCCAACCTCCACACCCCAATTGGCCTTATCCTAGTAAAAGCATGAAATGCTCCTTTATGGCCTCACAAATCTATTCCCTCTGCTCAAGAACCTAATCCCCAACACGAAGCAACGAAATCAAGTTGGATTTTCTTTTAACACTGGCCGACAAATGGAAGAACCTCTTGTTGGAGTCACTTTCCTTAAGCCACAACTGCCTAAATTTTTACTTCCACTCCATCTCTCTTTTTCAAACATCTTCCCGAATAGCATTCTAAAAAGCATTCCTCTATTGTCGTTCATGCAACCCCAGCTACCCCAAATCTTCCTTCTAATTAAGAAGAGACAAAACCTCCAAGGCTTCCCTCCTCACACCATTGTGTCTCACCACCACCTCCTTCTTAAACTCAAACAACACCAGCCTAATTGCCTTGATATGATAAGCCAAGGCGCACATAACAAAAGATGTCGGAACCCTACACCATTTCTCCCTCACAAAGTCACGAAAACCAGGCTCCAAAAGCCACGACTTCTGAACTTTAAGAATTTAGAAAAAGGCCCACCATCACCATTGTCCAACAACAAAGGCATGTGATTAAAAAATGGTCTCACCATGGCTTGTAACAAATGCTCCATGGAATGCCTCCACCAAAGAAATATTACAAAAGAAGCAATCTATACGCAAGGCCTAACCCGAACCATTTCTCCAAGTGTATGCTCCTAAGATTGGGAGATCAAGCATCTGAAGCTCATCAACAACCTGATGAAACTTAACAAAAGATCCACCCAATCTATCACCAAGCCTATCATCAGCTAGAAGAGCAACATTGAAATCCACCCTACCAACCAGGGACAACCATCAACAACATCCACCACCTACCTCATTTCATCCCACAACACTGCTTTGGTAGACATGTCACAAGGTCCATAAACACCTAAGAAAGCCCAAGTCAAACCATCAAAGATCTAGGAGAAAATTCCCGTAATAACCCATGAAGCCAACCTCGAGTTTGAAAGTCGAAAGCGGTTGCCATTCCACAAGAATCTGTCCACCTGACCTACCAATTGCCTTAACCACCGAGAAATCAGAAAAAGAGTCACCACACAAACTTTTGTTGATCTCATCAACCGCCTCCAAATGGGTTTCCTACAACAAGACTACATCCACTCTCCACTCCACCAAGTACCTCCTCAACAAAGACCTCCAAGCTAGATCCCGAAGGCCCCTTATGTTCCATGTTAGAACTCTAACCATGAATGCTAGCCGAAACCCATTAGAATGCGAACGTGGCACCTTCTTGAGCTTGAGTGCCTTGGCTACTCTAAGCTCTAAATCTAACCCCCAATCTCCACCATCTATTGGCTTGATCTTGACAAATTTTCTTTTATAGAAGGAACAATACATCAAGCCATTCCTTGCAAAGAGGGATCTACATGCACCTGAATTCTTGGGCCCAAAAGTCGAAGGTTTACCACCTCTCTTACCCCCAACCACCTTGGAAGAAGCTATCTGAACCACTGCCCCATCCGTATGCACATCACACTGAACCCGCACCTTACCATCTCCAATACACAAAACAGGTCTCTGCAGAATCATCAAGCCATCGTCACCCACCCCACCAATTGTTGTAGAACCAACATCACCAAAACCATCCCCCAAGCCTCTGCTAACATCCAAAGGAACAAGAACGAAGCTACACCTGCCATCGACCTAACCTGCTGCCACGTTACAAGCTAAAGAGGAAGCTTCATCGCCAATCATTGAATCACGTATGGCTGAGTCAAGCGAAAAAATGCCCACATTCCTACACAAAAGAGAAGCACACGCAGGGTCAGCAACAGAAGAAAAGAAAATATCTAGGTTACCGAGCCCAAACAAAACTCAATACAAAAAAGGGTTAGATGGATGCTCACTAACTCTAGATCTGGAAATGGATCCAGAGGCACCTTGTATAGCGCCAAAAATATTGTCACATAGGCCCAAAACATTCTCCACCATGTCACCAAAGGAATCAGCATCAGGAACCAGAAAGGTGGCACCATCTGCATCAAGGAAGCACTCATTCTTGCAATCAGGAACAGGTTGGCACTAGTTGGAGTTCCATACAATCATGGCGCCAAGTTTAAAAGGGCCACGAGATTCGAAATTCGTATCTCCATTGAGACCCTTCATCTTCCAAATCCAATGCGCATTCCTCATCGAAACTACAGCACTCCGATCACCACCACCAGCAACCCTCCAACCACCATGAGCCGCCACCTCAATGAAAAAGACTTGAAGAGTGAATGCATCAACATTCTTCTCAAAGAAGACCAACCACATCCAACTACCATGCCTCACGACAGCCTTCATAGGCATAACACAACCATGAAGAATCTCTCCTTCCATGAAAGCACGAGAAATATCACCTTCAGAAAAATCGATTCCATTACACCACCTCACCTTCACAAAAAGGGCACACACTCCCTCCACCTCTTGACTCAATCACAACGAAATACCAATAATTGAAAACTAAACGTTGGGTCTCATAGGTGCTTAATCCTCAAAAGCTCCATTGTACGAAAATGGGGACCTTCAACGAATCACACCTTCACCAACCTTCATCTCAACAAAGCGTAAACGCTTAATATCCTCAACCTTAAGCCCAAAAAGAAGGAAGAAACAAGATGATTCTCAATACAACTCTTAACCCCCTCTAATGTCAAATGCCCTCCAACCAAAACTCCAACAAGCGCAAGACGTAGCACATCATCCAAACCCCCTCCGATAGAAATGTTGTCAATCACCACCTCAAGGGTAGGAGGAACCAGAAGAGGAGGAATTTTCCTCCTCAAACAACCCCACCGCCAATGGTCCACACCATTGCACACCACACAAACCATCGGATCATGGCAATCCGCCACAACATGCCCGTGACCTCCACACTTGAAACAAACCACCACAAGATGGCCCTACTCCAGGGGACATCGACCCCCTCTTAGCACTCGCCTTACCATCCCCATCACCCAAGTACCCCTTCCTAAGTTTTAAGTTTCAAAGCAGATTGGTGTGTTAAGTTCATATGTTTAAAATCATACACATCATGTTTTTAACACTTTCCTAGATTGGTAGATAAATGCAATGCTGTCAATGCAAAAGGCGACAAGACCCATAATCACCCAAGGTAAGAGGCGACAAAAAGGAGACAGCCCAATTTAATTAGCACAACCCATTTTTTATGTCTTATTTTTAAATATATATGCCATAGTAACTCATAATAAGGACATCAACTTTCAAACCAATATTTCCAATAAAATATTTATTTAAAAAAAAAAGATAAGAATATACATATTGTATATATAATTTATAATATATATGTATTGTCTATATAATATATAGTATATACTAATATGCATATTCTGCAATAATACATGTATATAACAATAAAAAAATTTGTAAAAAGTACCTTAACTTATAAGTTTATAGCATAAACATAAAAGTAAGTTTAGGTTGAGAAGCCAAATAGAAAAGTAGCTATCTTTAAAATAAAAAAATGAAAGGGGCAATGGATTTCATGGGTTTTCGAGGAAGAAGCGGCGTAAGTTGGTGAAGGCAATGGGGAGGAAGGAGATGTAGCAGAGCTGACCTTAGTGATGATCGAGTGGAAATGAAGATGAAGAGGGTCATGATGACCTTGGCAATGATCGACTAGGCCCTTGCCTAAGACTACGGCAAAGAGACGACACGCGAGATGAGGTGGGTTGCCCGATTAAAGACCATCACCTGGAACCTATCTAAGGCATCAATGCCAAATAACGCCTCGCTCAGTCGCCTAATCGCCTGGGGCGACGCCTTAACAACTATGGATTATCTCTATTTCATAGAAATCTAAGTAGGAGTTTGAATAAGTGCACGCCTTAGTTCATGTTGAAATTGTTAGTAATTTCAATTAGAGTGTAAAAAATGTTCGTATGGTTTTAAAATCATTAGGTTTCCTTTTTTTTTTGAAAAGGAAGTTTCCTTCTTTCGAAATAGTTAAGTTCCTTTTCATACTTGTCTTATACAAATCCATTAGTGCAACATTAGACTTTATATAAAGTTTCAAGTTTCAAGTTAATTTTTATTTATGCTTTAAATCGCATAAATTATCCCAAGTAACCTAATTAGACAACTCTTTTAAACCTCCCAGTGAAATAACTCGAACTCACTTATGCTCATAGTTCGATATATAAATTATTAAACTCGATGCTCCAATTGAACTACAAAGATGACTTTTTAACAATAGTGATTCAAACATGTCATTCACTTGTATGATGCGAAGATGCACCCGAGTTAATCACCCACTTGCCAGCAATAGTTGATGTCAGATTCACCCAAACTCCAACGTTAGCAAGGGTAACAAGCGCATAGGGACCAACGTCACACGTGACCTATGTACCGCTAGTATAGATCTGAGTAGGAATCCTCCAATGAGGCAACATATAGATATGATGATAACAATAGGAAGCGATCCCAAGCAATACTAGGAGACGACCCCAAGTAAGAATCAGAAGACCATCCCAATTAGTAAAGGAGTGAGCATTCAATTCACCATGGCCAAGACATACCAAGTCAACTATCACCCACCAGAGAAGAACCAAGATAGAAGCAAGTCACGGGCAACATAAAATCATCTGCGAGGGGGCAGAGAATTATAGAGAAACATCGCATCGGGCGACCTTATATGCGCACGCACATAGGGAAGCAAGTTGCGGTAAACCAGACTCAAACTCGACCCAATCCAACCCGTAAAGAATGGGTAAAATTCGACCCGAACCTGACCGGTCCGAGTATGAGTTTTATCCAAAAAACCCGACTGGTTTAGGTTCAAGCATGGGTATAGATCTATATCTGATTACTCGACCTGAGTGCTCGAATAAAATTCACATTTACCCAAGATATAAAAGTCCCGCACTAAGTCTCTCATTCCCCCAACCTTAATCTCCTTCGTAATTCCCTCCATTATTCTGAAGGTTCGGAGTGCTTTTGAATCTTCCATTGAACATTTCTTCTAGGGATGGGGATCTTTTGTTTGAAACGTACTTGTATTTTATCTTTCTTTATATGTTTTGTCTTATTTTTTTACTTTTTATGATAATTTTAGTGGGAATCCATAAAAATGGAGTAGCATGAGCCCCTATGTTTCGAGCTCATTAAAAATAAATAATTAATAAACCCTGCTATAGATTTTTTTCCTTTTTTAACTCTAATTTAGGCATAATTTGATTGCAAAAATCAATTTGTAAATGGATACCCGATAGGTAAGTGGTACCTGATAAGTAAGATGGATATGGGTTTAGATTTAGATTTCTGTATCCGATGGGTAAATGGGTAGAATATGGATATAAATTTTGTAAATGGGCATGGATATAGGTTTCACCCAACCTGACCCAAACCCAAATGCCATAAGCCACTGACACTACTTTTACTTTGCACCTATCAAGCATTAAATGCTCCTATGTTTTGTATAATGATTTAATAGGATCGTGGCTTTTCGGTTGGTCGAATTGTCTGTGGTGTTTTGCAATCGTATTGGTTGGGATTGTGATACTCGAATAGAGAATGACTCCTAAAGTTGGAATTGGGTGGAAGCCCATTCATTTTGAATGGTGAGGGCGGGGGGGCTAAATGGATGTCTCGTTCATAGTGCAACATTGTTCTACACCATAGCTTCCAAAAGGTGGCATCCAAATTAGTTATAATCACATCTAATCGCATCATATGGAGGATGACCAGCAAGTTGATACCCTTGTTGTGCACTCTTCTTCATCGTCAACTGCTAAGGAAGAAGGATGCTCTCCTCAATCAAGTTTGTAAGAACTAGTAGGATGAAAGATAGATGAAAGTAATGATATGTTAGTAAATGTAGTAACATGTAAATACAAAGGCACAGTAGTTATGCTACACAAATTCCAGAGAAAAACCTAATAGATACCCCTTCCAAGTCTCAAAGTACTAATAGATGTCAAATAAAGGATACTACATGCCACTAGCATCTCTCACAATGTTTAAGTGAATAACACAATAGAGATCATGGAGGTCGAGAGATGATAATAAAAGTATCTTAGATGCTACTAGAACCTAATGCAACAATTTCCTACCAAAGCAATATTTTTGGGAATAAAGATGCTAAAAGAAATAATTATGTTGTTGTGGAGGTAGCAATAGGCATTGTGTACTAGTTGGCACAAATCAAGATGCCAGGTAAAGCATCAAAGATACCATCAGCACCTCAAAGAAATAACTGCCTATTGGACAAACAATTTGCCTACGGCATCGTGAAAGCGTAAGAAATCGAGCATTTAAAACTTAATATGGAAATCGATTTGATGCCTGAAAAATCGATCAATCAAAAATTGAAAACATCGTAATATCGAAACTACATGGGGGAGAACTAATTTCTCATTCCAGGGTCCCACAAGATAAGAATTATACATTTTACGAGTATGTATAATAACACCCCATGCGTGATGCCTCCTACAATAATCCTAGTGCATCTGGAGACCTTCCTCCTTGACGGGTGCATAAGACCCTTCTTGTTGAGGACAATTAACCTAATTAATGTGCCTTACGATCTCCTTTGTGAATCCTAAAGACAACCACTGCCGTTTCCATCGAGAGAACCCGACAACAAAATTTGCCAAACTCGTCCAACCTACAATGCTTTGGATGTCCACCAAGGTTGCTAGACATCTAGAAGCCTTCCAAGAAGTCTGACTATCAATGAAATCAGATTAGATACAGATCGGATATGACTATTTCCATATCCACATTTGCTTTTTCAAAGTTGAATACTGATTCAAATTAAAATGTAAATCGGATACAATTTGTTCATACTAGATTCTAGGAAAATCAAATACGAATTTAATTCAAATAAAAATTGGATAAGAATATTGGTCGGATATTAACATAAGGTATAATTAATATAGATAAATATTTGATAAAAGAGTACATATGTTAGGAGTCTCGATCTACCTATAAATATATAATAGTTAAGATAGGTTTTAAGGCTTAAATATACAATAATCTAAATTGTTAAAAAGTATAGTAAATTTGAGTCCAACAATATCTAAAATAATAATGTACATAAAAATAATTATAAAGGTTTAATATATTGAATATTTGAATTTAGATTCAAGTCTTATCCAAATTTATGCATACCTTATCCGAATCCGTATTTGACATAATTCTAAATACGCTATCCAAATCCACATCCAAATCCAATAAATATCTGGATTCGAATATCTGAATTCGACCAAGTTTGGATATGGTTGTTTGGATATCCGAATCCATATTCGATCCATTTTCATTCTCAAGTCTATTAGGCTTGCTGTGTTGGAAGTATATGCCTAATGAGGTACTTATCATAGCTTATAATTCACTAAAATAGCTAATTTGCCTAATTAATTAGGATTCAATATCAAATAGGCAGGGTTAATTATCTATAAAACTAATAATAGGCATGAGCTTAAAATATACATTAATTGTGCCTTATTATCATCAATAAAGTGTATCATTATTTTAAGTTAAGATCAAGGACTTAAAATCATCACTTAAGCTATTTAGAATATAACTAATTAAGTTAATACTTAATTTAAAACTTAAGTTAATAATTAAAACCTTAAGTTAAACTTTAAATTATAAGATAAATTTTGGGTCAAAAATGTAATTAAACTCCATAACCTAGTTCCTTAACATTCACTTAATATATAATAAAAAGTTGGGGGGGGGGGGGGGGGGGGAATAATATAAATTGCACATTTAAATTAAGAATTTACATTTTAGTCCATAAAATCACTTCATTTAAGACCTTTTGATTACAACTAAGTCCCTATGAACATACCCTTTCTTCTCTTGTACTTCTTCCTCGACGGCTACTGATCGTCCATTCTCTTCCTCTAATGACGACATATGTGATGGTTGTACATCGATTCTGTGACCGCCAAGATACCTCTCAACAAACCCTCCACATCTAATGATTCCAATGAGTCGTTAACCGCTCCGAACAACGTGCAACCCATCACCTTCGTCAGAGAAGATGACGGCTTGTTTTATTGACCTAGCCATCTTTACATTCAAATACACTCCTCGTTGTCGTCACCGCACCTATAAATATCCCCTAAACCCTCCGATCACAAGTATTGAAAAGATGATTTTCACTTTGGAAGTAGTGTTACACATAAATGACGCATCGAAGTAGTATGTAAGTGGTGAAAAATCGTTAATCAAAACAATTAAAATTAATCACTCAAAATAGCAGATCATGTCCACAGGGAGGCTCTAATCTATTAAAACTCACACATGTTGAAAATAAATATTCACTGAAGTTTTTGCATGAAAATGAAACTAAAACCCTTTCAAATTAGGCTAATAGGACTCATATGCTGATAAAGCAATTAAAGCAAGGAGGAGGGTTCTCTTCATAAAATGGCAGCATTATAATATTAATATCTTAAATCCTAAAATCCCACAACGGTATGGAATGTAATTTTTAATACCCCATTTAACAGGGAGGATCTTCTCCTTAGCCGTCATGAGGAGACCAAGACCGGAGATGAGGAGCTCGATGAAGATGCTCTAGAGGTAGGCGCATGCAATGGCTGTGGCGGGTAGCGGAAGGCGGCCCGAGGTGGTCGGATGGAGCGGAGGACGATGTTGGGTGACGATGGGCTGTTGCTGCTGGGAGGAGCTCCATGCACGAAGCAGTGGGCGGAGGTCGACCGCACGGTTGTGGGCTGCTGCTGTTGTGCGTGCGTGCGGCTGCATGGTGAGCCAGCGAGGGTGAGCTAAAGGTGACGCGCAGTGGAACGGTGGCCTAGACGGTCGTGCACAGCGAGGGCTGACGTGCAGTTGGAGCAACACTGGTGGGCGATGGCGAGGAAAATTGGTGGCCGAGGGTGGCTGCTGTGGTTCGGTGGCGTGGAGATGAAGATGGTGGTGCACGGAGGTTGAAGAAAAAGAAGGTGAAGTGGCAGGGGAAGAAGTGGAAGATGGTGGGAGCGTTGCGGATGAGAGTGGAAAGGAGGGATTGTGCGTGGGAGGTGCGACGAGGAGTTGGGCAAGCATCAGCGTGAACGTAATCGATGTGGGTTGTCACCCCACACGCCCACAGTAGCAAAGCTTTGCCATGGTCGAGGTCCACAATGGCGGAGCGGGAGGAGCTTCAAGCTCTACACAGTGTTGGGATGAAGATGATGGCCTGCAATGCTTAGTGAAGGAGCTTCTTCTTATACTGCAGGGAGAATGGCTTGCAATGGTTAAGGGAAGGAGATGGAACAACCAACATGGGCGACCAAGATCCACTTTCGTTGCCTCTTCATTGTTGCTCTTCAATGGCCACAACTACGGTAGCCGTTAAGAAGAGAATAAATAAAAAATGAAAAAGAAATGATGGGTTATTTATGTGTAAACCCTTAATTTATATGTTAAAACAAAATAATGCATGTAATGCACCTAATTGGTTAACTAATCAAACGCATGCCATTCTAGGTCAATTCTAAATGCATTTAATTATGAATGTAATGCATGAATTATGCAATCAAGTTAAATCTATTTACATCCTAGTGCATGCTAAATAATTGTTAAAGATAACTTAATGTCTTGGCATTGAAATACTTAAATAGCCCACAAATATGAGCTCATCAAATGCCCCCATGCCTAGTTTTTACTAGTCCCTAGCAACATCTATGAAGAATTCCTAAGTTCTAGGCTAGAATTAACCGTCGGTATGCCTTATTATATCTCACCTCTAAAGATTTGTTAAGATACTAACCTTACACCTTAGGGTATCCAAGTACTAGTCAAAATTCAGACTTGATTTACTTCAGCTTTGGTCTCAGGCAATGGTTTCTTAAACTTCTAAGTTTATCCTAGAGTTTGTAAATCCCAAGTGTTAAAAGTGTCAGTGCTCAGTGTATAATTTGATTAATGGGTATCCACACTTGTTCTTCCCATACGTTCCAAGGACCAGACTTACCCTTCACCAACCTAAACCTGCCCAGGTTCAACCATACTTAGATTTGGCAGCTTTTTCCTCACTTTTTTTTTTTCGAGGCCAACACAAGGGCGAACCCAATATATATCTCCTCAGCTATTTCTCTATTTTTTTTTTCATAATTCTAGTACCCATGTATAATGAGGTACTTTTTATTCTCAATGACACCTGTGTAACGAGGTGTTATTTCCCTCTTTTTTTTATTCTCCATTTCTTTTTCTTCTTGTTTTTGAATACAATATGTATACATGCTATAAACAGATACTTCAGGTCCTATCCCCCCAAGCCTGGTTCAAACAATGTCCTCATTAGAAGTAAATAGGCAAGGGAAGATATTACCTGAGGTAGAGAATAAAAGGAGCTAAGGCTCCTCGAGAGTGACTTCGTCAACTAAATGACCATCTAAAGTAACATATGGTTTTAACCGTTGGCCGTTGACGGTAAAGGACGTTGCTGAAGAGGAAGGGCTCTTGATCTCCACAGCCCCATGCGAAAACGCTTTGGTGATTATGTATGGACTATCCCAAAGAGATTTTAATTTGCTTTGAGAAAGCTTAAGTCTGGAATTAAAAGCTAAACTTGTTGTTTGGGCTCAAAGGTCTTTCTAAAGATATACTTATCATGCAAGTCCTTAGTTCTCTCTTTATAAGCTTGGGAGGTGTCATAAGCATCATTCATCAGCTCCTCAAGCTCACTTAATTCCAGAAGTTATGCCTTACCTGCCTTTTCTAAATCCATGTTGACACTTTGGATAGCCTAGAGTGCTTTATGTTGAAGCTCAACGGGAAAATGACACGCTTTCCCACACACTATCCGGAAGGGAGACATACCTAAAGGGATTTTGTAGGCTATTCGATAAGCCCATAAAGTATCATCCAGCTTTTGGGATCAATCCTTCCTATATGGTCTGACAGTCTTTTCTAAAATATTCTTGATCTCCCTATTTGACACTTCAACCTAACACTTGTCTGAGGATGGTAAGGGGTAGTGATCTTGTGAGTTACTCCCAGACTCTTGAGTAGCCGATTAAAGTGATGGTTCCAGAAATGAGGTCTCCCATCACTTATAATCGTTTTAGGGCAACTGAAGCGAGATATGATATTAGCCTTCACAAATTTCAAGACCACGGAGTGGTCATTTGTGCGCGTAGGAATGGCCTCTATCCACTTGAAGACATAATCAACTGCCACCAAGATATACTCATATCCATAGGATGAAGGGAAGGGACCCATGAAATCTATCCCCAATACATCAAAAATTTCCACAGGTTGGATGAGGTGTTGGGGCATCTCATTCCGCTTCCCAATCATTCCAGTTCGTTGACATCTAATGCAGGCCTTAACAAAGTTATGAGAATCCTTAAATAAAGTAAGCCACCAAAAACTGGACTGGAGAACCTTAAAAGCTATTTTCTTAGCACCAAAGTGTCCTCCATAATGAAGTTCATGGCAAAATCTCAACACACTTTGTTGCTCCTCTTCAGGCATGCATCGTCTCAGTACTTGGTTTTGTCCAATTCTAAATAATCCTGGCTCTTCCTAATGAAAGTATCTAGCTTAGGAAATGAATCTCTTCCTTTTCTGCTCATCCCAAGAGCTAGGAGTCTTTCCAGTGACCAAGTAATTGACGGTATCAGCATACTAGGGTGAAGTCGGTGTTACCACTAGAAGGGTTTCATCGGGAAATGTCTTACAAATGTCTCCAAATAGAGAGTCATCAAGTGGGAGGCGAGACAGGTGGTCAGCCACTACATTTTCTACTCATTTCTTTTCACGTATCTCCAAGTCAAATTCTTGTAGGAGTAGGATCCACCTAATCAGACGTGGCTTAGAATCCTTCTTGGTAATGAGATGTTTCATTGCCTCGTGATCAGTGAAAATAACTACATTGGATCCAAGAAGATAAGACCTAAACTTTTTCAGAGCAAAAACTACAGCAAGTAATTCCTTTTCAATGACGGTGTAGTTTTGCTATGATTCGGTTAAAGTCTTACTAGCATAGTGCATGACATGTGGTCTTCCCTCAACCCTTTGTCCAAGGACTGCTCCTACTGTGTAATCCGAAGCATCACACATCAGCTCAAATGGGAATGTCCAATCAGAAGCTCAAAGAATAGGCGCAGAGATCAAGGCCTCCTTCAGCGTGTGAAAGGCCTCAATGCACTTTGCAACAAAATCAAAAGAGGATTCCTTTGCCAGTAGGTCGCAAAGTGGCCAAAAAATTTTGCTAAAATTCTTAATAAAGAACCTATAAAAGCCTGCATGACCCAGAAAGGATCTAATCTATTTAACATTCGTGGGCAATGGAAGTTTGGAAATAGAATCAATCATGGCCTTATCTACTTCCAAGCCCCTCTCAGACACAACATGGCCAAGTACAATGCCTTTCTGTACCATAAAATAACTCTTTTCCCAGCTAAGGACTAAACTAGTCTCCTTACATCTCTTCAGCACATTCTCTAAGTGCAGGAGACACTGGTCGAAAGAGGAGCCATAAATGAAGAAGTCATCCATAAAAACCTCGACATACTTATCAATCATGTCCAAGAAACTAGACATCATACACCGCTGGAAGGTTGCCGATGCATTACATAATCCAAACAGCATACGCCTAAACGCAAAGGTTCTGTAATGACTCATGAAAGTTGTCTTCTCCTAGTCATCAACAAAGACTACAACCTGGTTGTATCTAGAATATTCGTCTAAAAAGCAGAAATACTTGTTCCCTACCAATTTCTTGAGGATCTAATCAATAAAGGCCAAGGGAAAGTAATCCTTCTAGGTAACGGTGTTCAGTTTGCTGTAATCTATGCAGACCCTCTAGCCAGTTGAGAGCTGGTCAACACTTGTTCTCCTGGGCATTGGTTTCTACCGTAAAGCCTGCCTTCTTAGGCACCACATGGATTGGACTAATCCATTTCTATCCGTAATGGGATATATGACCCCAGCATCCAATCACTTCAGAATCTCTTTTTTAACCACCTCCCTTTTGTTGGGGTTAAGACGTCTCCGTATGTCTCGAAATGGTTAGATGGAATCATCAGTATAAATGTGATGTATGCAGAGTGTAGAACCTATACCCTTAATGTCAGCGATTGTTCAAGCTATGGCTTCCTTGTACCGTGATAAGCAGTCTAGCAAGGCTCTCTCTTATGCTTCAGATAGCGCTAATGAGATGATTACAGGGAGCGTATCATTTGGCCTAAGGAATACATACTTGAAAGTATTCGGGAGGGGTTTTAGTTCAAGGTCGGGGGCTTGTATGGTTGAGGATTTCATACTAGATGTCCCCATCTCAGGTAGTAGACCTACCTTAGGTAAGTATGATGGGGAGAGAGACTCGGTAGAAACTCCAAGCAACTCCTCAAGTTCTAGTACATCCCCTTCACATTCATCTAAGAGATAGGAATGCTCATTCATCATGACATGCTGAAGGGGGTCATCACATAAAATTCCAGCAATTGTCTCTTTAATCAGGTCATCTACCACCTCAATTTGGGAAAAATCCTCAAATCCAACTTGTTTATAAGCATCAAACACGTTAAGCCGAATTTTCCTATTCCCAAAGCCCATTTTTAACACCCCAGTATGACAATTAATTGAAGCATTAGAAGTTGCAAGAAAAGGGCGGCCCAAGATAATGGAGGGCTTGGTTGGTTTGTTTGTAGGATCTGTGTCCAAAACCAAAAAAGCAACGGAAAAAAAGAAATCCTCCACTCTCACGAGGGCATCTTCCAACAAACCCTGAGGTGTCTTCAGTGAACGATCTGCAACTTGGAGGATTGCAAGACTAGACTTCAAATTACCTCCTCTGAGTTGTTCATATACGTAGCTCGGAAGAATATTTACCCTCGCACCCAGATCAAGAAGAGCCTCATCTATATGTAGGTCGCCAACGACCACCAAGATGTACGGGGCTCCCGGGTCCTTAAGTTTCAGGGGTATCCCATGTTGTATAATTGAGATAACAGAATTAGGCAGGACAACTTTTAATTGGACCTGTTTCCTAGATTGTCGCTTTTTCGTGTACAGGTCCTTCAGAAAGCAAGCATAGGATGGAATCTGCCTGATAGCCTTAAGCAAAGGCAGGTTAATCTATACTTTGCTTGAAAGTCTCCATGATTTCATTTGTCCTATCTTTGGTTCCAAATGAGCCAGCAGAAGTCTACCCAAAATCAGACAAGCGCTCAGGAAAGGGCACTCTCAGTCTTTGGGTGGAATGGGGACCTCTTCAGGTGGGGTGATTTCAAGTGGAGAGTTGGGCAGCTCTCCTCCTGTGGGGGCGAAAGTCAAGGTGGATGGATTTTTAGAAGGCGAGACTATAGGAGCATCAGGTTTTTCCTTCCCACTCCTCAGAAGTCACCGCCTAGGCATGCTCCCTAAAGACCATCCCTTTTCCCTTAGGATTCTCCTCAACAACACTGGGAAGCTTCCGAGTCTCCCTTTATTTAACGACCTCTACAAGGTGTCCTATCTATGATTTCATTTTGTGTATAGCCTTGTCATGAAATTGGATGATGGCACTTTGACTTTCCTGCATAGTTCCCAACATCGCCTTCAATTCATCCATCTCAAAGGTCTTTGATTGGGCAAACGTCTGAGGTTGGTTCATTTGTTGATTTTAAAAGGGTTGTGGCTTATAATTCCTTAAATTTGAGACATTCTCTTGTCTCCATGAAAAGTTTAGGTGGTTCATCCATCCCTTGTTATAAATGTTGGAAAAAGGGTAATAATTACGAGGTCTGGGACGAAACCCTTGGGCAGCAATCAGGTTTGCTTGTACAAGCTCAGGGAATTGGAAGGCTAATTGGCAATCCATAGTGACGTGTATTGCATTGGCAGATGAAGCATTGTGAAAATTAGGATGGGGAGGCATTTGCCGTGAGTTGGCTAGGGTTTGACATAAGCCTTTCCATATTTTGGTTCAACAACTGGATTTGGAAGGCTAAATTCTAGGTATCCCTTGCCTCATTTACCTCAACCTTCCGTTGCATAAGAGTGGATTTTCTATCCAAATAGGCAAAATTTAGGTGGATAGAATTCTCACTCAAGGTCTCAAAAAGCTCCCAAGCCTCATCTTCTATTTTTGTGAGAAAGGTTCCCGCACAGGTACCATCCACTGTTTACCTATGCTTATTATTTAAACCAGTGTAGAACCTTTCTACTAGTTGCCATCTTGACTCCTTGTGAGGGGGGCATAAACATAACAAATCTTTGAAGTGCTCCCATGCATCATGCAATTACTTTCCATCATGTTGAGCAAAACTTATGATTTCTCTTCTATAGTGATTAGTTTTGCTCATAGGGAAGTATTTTTTCAAAAACTCCCTTCAAGGCATCCCAAGTATCCACTCTACCATCTAGAGTGTGATACTAATATTTCGCCTTATCCTTGAGGGAGAAGGGAAAAAGGGTTCGCATTTGGGCATCATCAGTAACACCCTGCAATCTCACTGTAGAACAGACCTTGATGAACTCCTCCAAATGCCTGTACAGGTCCTCCCTAGAAGTACCATAGAATGAGGGCAATAGAGATATAGTACTACTCTTGATTTCATAAAGATTGTCCCCCCCAGGGCTTCTCAGTGTATGACCAGGTTGGTTGGTAGGGATAAAATAGTCTCTCAAAGGTCATTGGTTTTCCACAATCCTATTTTCTCCTTTCCCGGCCATCTCTCTTCTCTCTTAGTTGGCTCTCCTAAGGATTCTTTCAAGTTCTAGATTAAACACAAGTTATCTCTTCAGAGATCACCTACCAAGCATATACTATCAGTACAAACACAATTCAAAATGACTTTTATGTCGTTAATCAATTAAGGCTTTTGAGATTTTAATCTAGTTATAAGTGACAATACAAATTGCCCAATCAATTACGTGCTTATTGTCAACCTACGAAAAGCCTTAATAAAGACCTACTTGGAACTTAGCCCTAAAGTTCAAATGTTATAGTACTCCAAGGACGGAAGATCGAGGGATGCAAGTAAACCTAAGACTTCCTTTGAAGCTGTGCTTTCACGGTGCTTCTTAACTACTCTCAAAAATCCGTGACAGGATATTCCCTTCTTTAGAGTTACAGAACCTTTAATCTTAAGTTTCAAGCACTTTAGTATCCAACGATAAGAGGGTTCTTTCCTGGCAGCTCAAAAACCTAGGAGCGTCTAAATGCGTGCCTTGATGCAAAGATCAAACAAGTGTGCATACACCGTAAAAGTTTTGAATTTGAATTTTGAACCGTAGCACAATATCTCAAATCAACTCCTTGGGTTTTAATGCTCTTCCTTTAGTTAAAATCCTTTTTCAGAAATTGAGATGACCACTAGTTAATTCTTTCAAAATAATATAGGTGGTCTTGTCTTTAAGTCCAAAATGCAATGCGTGATTAGAATATGATGCAAAGAAAGAACATACCTTGTCTCCAGCAATCTTCAATGAAATCCACGCAATACAGAAAATGAAATCTAGAAGCTACTCATGCAATCCTATATGATCATCTTAAATCATGCAGCTTCTAGACATGCAATTCGTATTTTGCTTTTTTTTTTCTTTATATCTACCTACTTATGCACAATCAAGGAAAGGATAAACAACCACAAAAGAAAATAAAATCCTAAATCTAAAGAAATGGGAACATGCTCTCGAAAATCAGCCCCAAGAGACAAGGGCGAGAAAATAGTGAAATTAAACTAAGCTAACTAATAAGTCCAATTAAACTCCAAGCATCACCACCACCATCCCGAATTCCGTGTCTCCTATCTCAACGGGTGGAAACAAGGTCCACCTCAACGTGGATGCAGGTGGTCTGACGCTCCTCCCAAGTGGATGTACCTCGCACCAAAACACATACAGTGATAATAGCCTTGAAAGTAGATCAATGTGAACAGCAAAATATGCGTAAATTTGCTAGGCATATTTTCTCCCCTGCAACGACGCCATTTGACAAGACGATTTTCGCTTTGGAAGTAGTTTTGCACATAAAATGACGCGTTGAAGCAGTATGTAAGTGGTAGAAAACCGCTAATCAAAATAATTAAAATTAACCACTCAAAAGAGCAGGTCGTGTCCATTGGAAGGCTTTGACCTATTAAACTCACACACGTTGAAAATAAATATTCACCAAAGTTGCATGAAAACGAAGCTGAAACCCCTTTCAGATTAGGCTAATAGGACTCACATATGCTGATAAAGCAATTAAAGCAACGAGGAGGGTTCTCTTCATAAAATAGCAGCATTATAATATTAATATCTTAAATCATAAAATCCCACAATGGCAATGGAATGTAATTTTTAATACCCCATCTCCTGTAGCAAAATAGGGGAGGATCTTCTCCTTGGCCATGCGTGGGGAGGAGACCAACACCGGAAACGAGGAGCTCGGTGAAGATGCTCTAAAGGTAGGCGCACGCGATGGCTGTGGCGGTGTAGTGGAAGGCGGCCCGAGGTGGCCGGACGGAGCAGAGGATGTTGCGTGACGATGGGCTACTGCTGCCGAGAGGAGCTCCACGCACGGAGCGGTGGGCGAAGGTCGACCGCGCGACTATGGGCTGCTGCTGCTGTGCGTGCGAGCAACTGCACGGTGAGCTGGCGAGGGCAAGCTGGAGGTGACGTGCAGTGGAGCGGCGGCCTGGACGTCAAGCATGGCAAGGGGCGATGTGTTGGGCACGGACAAGAGCGTGCTAGAGTGGTTTGCGGCGAGGGCTTGCAAGCGATGTCGGTGGGCGATGGCGAGGAAAATTGGTACCCAAGGGTGGCTGTTGTGGTTTGGTGGCATGGAGAAGAAGATGGTGGTGCGTGGAAGTTGAAGAAAAAGAAGGTGAAGTGGCAGGGGAAGAAGTGAAAGATGGTGGTGGCGTTGCGAATGAGCGTGGAAAGGAGGAATCATGCGTAGGAGGTGCAACGGGGAGTTAGGCGAGCGTTGGCGTGAAGGTGATCGATGTTAGGTTCCACGCAGAAGGAGATGAACAAGAGCGGAAGATGAAAAAGACGAAGATGGAGAAGGAGATGGTGGTGGTGGTGGTGTAGGAGTGTGGTAATGTTTGGTTCATGGTGATGGAGGTCACAAGGCTTTGCATATGGCAATGTGGGTTGTCACCCCACACACCCATGGTGGCAGAGCTTTACCGCAGTCGAGGCCCACAATGGCAGAGCGGGAGGAGCTTCAAGCTCTACACAGTGTTGGGATGAAGATGATGGCCTGCAATGCATAGTGAAGGAGCTTCTTATACTGCAAGGAGAATGGCTTGCGATGGTTGAGGGATGGAGATGGAGCGACAACCAACATAGGTGACCAAGATCCACTTTCGTCGCCTCTTCATTGTTACTCTTCAATGGCTGTAACTCCTGCAGCCGTTAAGAAGAAGAGAATAAATAAAAAATGAAAAAAAAAAAATGATGGGTTACTTAAGTGCAAACCCTTAATTTTTATGTTAAAACAAACCAATGCATGTAATGTACCTAATTGGTTAACTAATCAAATGCATGCCATTCTAAGTCAATTCTAAATGCATTTAATTATGAATGCAATGCATGAATTATGCAATCAAGTCAAATCTATTTACATCCTCATGCATGCTAAATAACTGTTAAAGATAACTTAATATCTAAGCATTGAAATACCTAAATAACCCGCAAATATAGACTCATCAAGTTTCAAGCCCCTACCCTTCTTCCCCAACTAAGCTTGATCATAGGTGTTCTTCCTTAGCTCCAGCATCATCCCAACCCTTTCTCAGACAAGCTTCAACGGAGCTCATCGCCTCTCTCACCCCCTCTTCCTCCGTTCTGACTTGCCAACGACAGAACTGCGCTTAAATCCTCTCTCTCTCCATCTTCGATCGACTGGAATCTCTTCTCACCAACTCTCTTTCGCTCTCAACTCCAACAAGCAATTTTCGAGGACACTCTCACCATTTCTTCTAAGTAATTGATCCAAACTACCCACCCTCTTCTGTAGTGTAGCTTTATCTCTTCAATTCTTAGATTTAGCAAGGATTAGCCTTTGATTTGTTAGCTTTTTCTTCGACACCAGTGACACAATTCCAGTGTCGCCTGACCTTCAATGTCATAATTAAGTCACTGCACATTCTTCTCACCTCTTCTCAACACCATTCCACCTTCTCTCCTTTGCAATTGACATCCTACGTAAAACGCCTAAGTCCCACCTTCACTAGGCCTATGTTGTCTATGGCGAAGCTCCTTCGACCTCTTCTTGGGGTAGAAGCAGCTATGAAGAAATTTCAATCGGAGCTGAAAAAGGTCATTGCCTGTTACACGCTGAAGGAAGGGGACTTACATAGTCCCATATCATTGAACGACAAGTGCTCAAGCGCCAATTTAATAATGTGCGTGAATAGCCCTATTGGCCTAAGTGGGGGTGGGTTTCCTAATGAGCATATATCGACTTTATGACCATATATTCTGAGCAAATCAAGAGCATGGGCCTAGTGAGGGGCAGTTGAACAGGCGAGATTTGGCCACGTATCCCAATGTGCATTGGAAGAGAAAAAGTTAAAATATGCAGAGAGTAATGGAAAGCAATTGTTAACACTCAGATTGTATAGTGTGTACATTTGTTGGATTAATTGTCATGCTTTTGTTCATATCTTTTGCAATCATGCTTAACATGTTCTTATTTATTGGCTAATCTATTAAGAATATTAACTTAACTAAGTTATATCTAAGCATTAATTGTAACTAAGGATATACATATTTTTGTGCAATGTAATGCTTTATCTTCTTGACATTTGTTCGATTAGTTGCTATGTTTTTATTTCATATCTTTTGCAATCATGCATACCATATTCTTATTTATTGGCTAATCTATTAAGAATATTAACTAAACTAAGTTATATCTAAACATTAATTATAACTTAAGTAACTAAGGATATTAACTAAATTAGTTAAGTATTCTTTGTAAGATTAATTAACTAAATCTAAGTTATGCAATAATGAGCTGTATCGTAATTATATCTAACTTTTATTTATATATTTAATCTTTAATAATTGAATTAACTTGTAACTTAAAGTAAGTTATAATCCATAGGTATAAATAAGTTAGCACAGCTTAAATGATGCTATAATCTTCTAAGTTATATTCTACCTAAGTATTACCTATATTCTAAGTCTAAGTAAATAACCTTAAGTTTATACTCTTGAGTAAATTATACCTCTTTAATTTGAGTAAGATAAGTATAACTTATATAATGATAATAAGAATTAATATTTATGTAAATTAAGAGTTTAATTATCTTAAAATATATGCCTTACATTATATATACTCTCTTTTACACCTTAAATTAAGTATATTAGCATAAGTTATATCATAATCTCTTAAGTTAATTATTAACTTAATTATTGAATCTTTATTTATAGAAAGCTAAATTATGATAAGTACAAAATAATTTAAGGCATAATTGGTGAATTAAATTATACTAAATCTCGCAGCAAATAACCTGGACTCATCCAGAATAAATTTATAAAATGTATAGGTTGTGTTGCACACTATACTACGACATAAAACCCTAATCTTATAAATGCGAGATAACCTAACATCAGTGTCCTTGGCGAGCTAACTTGAGTCGAATCACTCAATCAGTTATTTAGATTTGAATATTAGATCACGTGGATACACTAATGTAGTTAGGTAGGTCTCTCAATATAAGTAGGAGAATGCATTGTAGCCATGTTCAATATCAATGATAGGTATTGAAGATCTAAAAGGTTTAGATCAAAGATTTCGATAAGTCATCAAGAACTATCATAATATCTAATGGTTGTTTGTAGTCTGAGATCTTCTCGAGAAACTGTTGCCTGATGATGCCCTTGATGCACATCCTCTATGTAGAATGTAGACTTTAAGTTGTTACGCAAGTTAAGTCAAGGGGTTAACTCGACGAGATGAAGATGCAGAAGTCATTCTCTTATCACTATCACAAAAAAGGTGTGTATTTTGACTTGAGAGAGATGTATCTCTGTGCTTGAATATGCACATTTGGTGGACCAATGGTCGATGCAAACCACCTTGGTGTTGAGACTAGAAAGCTGGTGTGTATATGAGAACACAGAAGACATGATCTCTCGAAGGGACCACCTAAATCTATTATCATAGGTGTATATAGTGATCAAAAGACACAAGTTCAATTCATGTATATTAGGATGTACGAAATTCTATACATTATCATATAGATCCTGATTAGACTCATATATGAAAGAGAAGAAGGCAATCTCTGAGAAAATGAGTTCGTTCTAGTCCAAATGATATAAGAGCTTAAAAATATATAACCCTTGGCAGGATGGACAACGAATCCGGGATTTAAACCTTAGGATATTATGTCTTCTAATGTGAAAGATTCATAGGTAATTGAAATACCTAAGGGAAGTGAGCAAATCCTAATTCCTGTATGCTTCATTGTTAGTATAATAAAACCAATAATGATTTTGATGGATTCTTAATTGAATAGAAATCAAATACTATTTAAGGAGTTAAATAAACATTTGATTTGACATTAATTTAGTCAGATATGCTTAATCTTGATTCAAAAGGGATTAGATGTAAATAAAATGCCTTTAGGTACTCAAGTCCAATTACAGAAATTAATTACAGAGACAGATGCAAAATTCAATTAAGATTAGAATCCGACTATTAAATTTGATTCAATGATTACCATCATATTAGGAATTGATGAATTGCTTATAAGACCAAACATATTTGATCCCATGAGATGCCATGGCAACATAGTAGATGCAAATGGCAACAGTTGTGCCTCCTTAAGACATTGCACAATTTTTCCAACTTCCTAAGGCTCTACACAATCCCTAAGACTGGGATGGTTGTCTCAACTTTAAAGTTAGATAATGGTGTTAAGTTTTAATTATGTTCTTAAAGTGTGCCGCACACATTTTTGTAAGGGTAGATGTCATGGCATCATACAAAATTTATGTGCCATCTATTTCAAGTCCTTAAGATGCAACTTTTAGCTAATTTCCTGATGCGAAAAATACATAATTTGTAAAAGTGGATTTTTATCGTTGTAACACGTAAGATTCGACCAACTTTTAAAATTTATAACCTAGACAGTAGAAGTATCTAGGGTTGTTCAAGAAGGCAAATTTGTTAATTATCAAAGTAATGCTCTCTCTCGCTCTCTCAAATCTTCTTTCTTTTTGTATTTTGACTTTGTGAATTTCTAGGGTTTTTGAAAATTAAGGCAATGGAAAGGTGATAATGCTAAGTAGGAGCAAATTTTCAACACGACAAAACCCAATCTTCCTAAACTTACTCTAGGCACATGTAGCCTAGAATAATTAGGAAGAGTGCATGCAACTACAAGCTAAGAAGCATTCAAATAGAAGAACACAATTTGAAAGGCAAAATATTATAATTTTTATAAAAGGCAAGTAGTGTTTACAAATAGCTACTTGAAGAGCTGACTTGGGTAAAAGAATTCTACACAAGTAATCCTTAAGTAGAGGAATGCTTGCTACTACAAGATTAAGATAATGCTACCCTAAATAAAGATAAAAGAAGATAGAAAACTCCTGCAAAGATGAAGTTGATTCTTACTCCAAGGACGGATGTTCCCGGCTTAAAGAGAATCTTCTCCTAACTTCCTTGATGTTTCCTCTTTTTGACTCCTCCTAGGGTGGACGTCCACCACCCTTATTCCTCTGTCTTGCCGTCCTCCAAGATGATGGTTGCTCCTTGGCTTTGAACCAAGGAAGAAGGAAGAAGATGAACACCAAGGGGGCAAGGGAGTCCCCTTGATCACCTTCACTCCTCATCCTTCCTTGGCTGTATATGGTGGATTATAAGAAGAAATAATGCTAACCAAGGATGGACATTATGGTGGTGGTTAGTAGTGAATATATAGAATAAGAAGGGGGTGGTTATGGTGATGAAAGGCTGCCATAGGTGGTGCCACCTATGGAAGGGTGTATGGGTTTTCCCTCCAAAAATACCTTGTAAAAGGTGGTGTTTTTGGAGGGAAAAATGGAGGGCTAAGATTGGCTTTGATGGTGGATGGAGGGTGAGATTTAAGGTGGTTTTGGAGGGAAAAAGTAGCACCAATTTTGGAGAGAGTTAAGGGTGTTTTTGGTGCCAAGTTTTGGTGGTTATGGGAGAAGTTGTGGGTTGAAGGGATGGCTAAGGGTGGTGCCATCTTGAGGGGGTGTGAAGGGGGTTGGTAGTTATAGGTTTTTGGTGCCAAAAAAGGAGAAGGAAGGTGGTGGTTTTGTGAAGCTAGGTGGAAGAGGATGGTCGGCCATGTAAAGTAGAGAGGAGCTAGGGTTAGCTTAGCTAGCTAAGCTAGTAGCTACTTAAGGAGCTAGGAGAAGGTGAGAGGAGCTGCCTTGAGATGCAATGTATCTTCATGGAGTTGAATTGAAGCTGAAGAAGTGATGCCTGAGAGCTTAGCTATTAGTTTAGCTAATCAGTTCTTTGCTCGTAGCTAAGCTAAGCTAGGAGAGCTGAATTAAGCTAACTTCAATTTATCTGGAGCTGAGGTGAGCTAAAACTGATCAGCCTGAAAACTTCTTAGCTAGCTTAGGTCCATTAACTAAGCTCAACTAAGTTCAGTTGAGTTGAGTCTTCATGAGCTGGAGATGAGCTGATCTGAGCTAGTTGGAGCTAAGAATGAGCTAGATCTAGTTGAGATAAACTTTTATTTTCTTCTTCTGGAGTTTGCGCCTTTCATATCACCAGGGTTTAGGTGATTTCTAATTTCTCGTCATCCTTGGCAAATAAATGAGAACATAAATGATAAACACTACAACAAAGAAGTGTCTTGGTCGCGGTTAAAAACCATGACCAAAGGTTTAAAAACCATCGCCAAAAGTTACATGGCAGAAGGATTTTAGTTACGGTTTCACCCAAAATCGTGATTAAAATCTTTTGGTCACGATTCCACCTAAAATCGTGACCAAATCCTCCCACCTTAACTACCCTTGAGAGCTTTTGGTCACGGTGTAAAATCGTAGCCAAAGGGATTTGGTCATGATTTTAAAATCGTGACAAAAAGTCTTTGGTGACGATTTTTGAACCATGACCAAAACTCTTTGGTGACGATTTTCACACCATGACCAAAACCCCTTTTATGAAAAAAAATATACATTCTTTTTCTTTTATGTATTTCAACTAAAACCCTGTATAAAAATGTAGACTGCTATTTATGTTTATCTCAAAAATGTGAACATATTTTATATAACTTTTTTCCTACATTCATTAATCACGAAACAATCCTTCACTACATATATAATAGTCATAGCACATACCTATGATTCGCAAAATTGGTAAATAAGAAAATAATAATTATATAAGGAAAAAATATGTACATGTCAAGATTACACTCGAAGAAAAAAAGATTAGCTATTTGACAACTTCTATGTTACAAGACCTTGAGAAAGCAACTCTTTATCTTTGCACAAAAGATTAATATTCATAATATTAATAATCAACTACCGGAAAGCCTTCAAAATGAACCAAATTTGACTTTATAAGAGAGTCATGCATCAAGGAAGGATGCATTAATCATAAAACATCAACCTTTAGTGGCACCATCACTTGCCTTCTAGTGATGATTGGTGCAAAAGAAAGCCTCAAAAATTGCAGATTATACAAGATATTATTGGCATGTCAAAACACATGGTTGGCATGTGGAAATGCGATTGATTTGTACACTATCTTTGTGATTGATTGGTAATTCTTTCCAAGATATTGGACAATATAAGATTTTTTTCATTAAAACTAAAACCAAAATAGCTGCATCCCAAAAAAAAAAGATGTAACCCCTAATAGGAATGATGCCTTGTGAAAGACATTTTCATAAGGAGATCAAATCACAGGATCTTTCATGCTCCTAATGGCTTGAGAGGATCTACAGGCCTATTGATCAAGGTAGGTTATCTTTTAGAGACTTTATGGCCATTTGGAGTTAATTCCTTATCTTTGCCTCGATTTATGTTCTTCGTGACATTATTTTTTATTCTTGAAGATGGAAAAGTTAACTCTCCATTTATATATGTGGGAAAGAAAAAAAATTACATGATGGTCCAACATGAAAGACCTACGTAAGCTAACATAACAAATCTTTCTACCACATCTTTGCATGACAAGTGTCTACTCAAAGACTTGCTTTCAACTTTTTTCCTTTTTGAAATGTTTCAACATTTATAAACATTATAACTACGTATGTGCACCATAATCATCATTTCTTGTTTTTAATAACTACTATTTTGTCAGATTCCGCATGAAACAACTTAAGGAAAGAAAAATAACTTAAAATCATGATGGGAATATTGGACAAGGAAAAAAATTCATCATTTCGAAGTAGCAAAACCATATATAAATACAGAAAATGCTGAATTTTTCTCACATTTTGAAGCACAGTTGCAACATCAGCTTGATATGTATGTAATTCTTGCAAATTTGGCAAACTTAGAAATTAGAAGTCCGCAGTATCAGTGTGAAAAAAAATCTGGAACCTCTGAAATAAAGGTAATGCTATCCAGAGCAAAACACTAGCATGAAAACCTAATTAGAAGCTTTATCAGCATGGATAAAATGAAGTGTGACATTACTATAGCAACCACAAACTCTCGGGTCTGCTATACGAGGTCAGCTTTATATTTTCATCACCGTTTTCCTCTGCAAAGTATCCAATTGTAAATTGGATTCAATACTATAACCCCTATTTACCACTTATACCCACGAAATTTAGGCCGAATCTGCACATTTCTGGCTGTTGATGAGGAAATTTTCCCTCCAATGAACAATCTAATTGGAATTTCCAAAGCCATATTGAAACAACATGGAGTAAATACAACTAAAAACACATAGGGGCTGTTTGTTTGGCAGAATAGAGGAGGAATTACGGTCGAATTCCATGTTTGACAGCTTTTATTCCGATGTTGACGAATTTCGGAATTGAGGGGTGAATTCCGGAATAAACGAATTCCGCCGAAGAGGTGAAATTTGTTTATTCCGTTGGTTTATTCCACCTCTCTCATCTCCCTCTCTCAACTTCACCACATAAAATTCGTTTATTCCTCCTACCAAACACTTCAGGTGGAATAAATACTTTTAATTCTTCGATGTGACAACAAACACAACAAAACACTTAGGCGGAATAAAAACTCCTAATTCCTCCTACTCTTTTACATTCCCTTTTTATCCCTCCTAATTATTCCTCCAACAAAACAGACCTATAAAGAATTCAGACAAAAGATCAAAGATGTTGCCAAGCATACAGTTGATTGTTATTTAGAATTCTCACTAGATCCAAATAACAATTAATTTGGTGTTGACAAACTTAAAAGAATAGAAAATATAAGGCAACAGGCAACGGTATTTATTAATACATAAGGAGACAATGATGGCTTTTTTTTTTGGAAAAAATAAGGAGACAATCATGGTTGGTAGGAAGTTTTCAAGAGATGGTAGTAGTACTTCGTTCACAAATCACAAGATAAAAAAACCAACTTAGCAAGACCATAACTTTGAGAAGGACAGGGCCATAACTTTTCCAACAAAATTGATATATGAAAATATCCCACATGACAAGTTGAATACAAGTTAAACTATACTTCCTTCTTAAAAGAATACCCATTACCAAGCTTATCTTTATTTCTTCCCCTCTCTCCATATCTGGCAACTACAGATGTTGTAATTGTGAGAATTACGTACACAAAGGGGTTATTCATTCGTAAATAGTAGAATACGTTGAGTGTGTTTGTAAACAATTTAGGGCCTACTTGTAAATAATCACAGGTTCATTGGGTGGGAGAACCTTGGGTGTGGAATAGGATGGCACAAAGACATCAAAAATCACAATAAAACTTCCTCATTTTGTGTAAAATTGTGCAATTGATGTTGATGTCAAGGGAAAAGAGTTCAAATCTTACGTTAATAAAGTAAAATGATTCTTAAATTCTTTTTGCATCAAGCTATGGTTATTGACAACTACAATCAACTAGCCAAATTGTTAACCAGGTAGAGTGGGATCTTTTTGCCATGGCTCCTGCTTTGTAGACAAGTGAAACAGCGAGTATAGCATTCGCACCAAGTTGAAATAAAGGACAGAAGATACTAAGAAAAGTTATCAGACTTCACACATAAAAAAATAAACTACTTGAGGGAGGGAGTAAATTCCTGTCATTTTTAGTTCCATCAAGCTCTTGAACCATGTAGTTGTCAATCTGCACTTCTTGTGTAGGATTATGTTGAGTAAATATCAATGCATTAATTTAACTTGTGCACGAAAGCACTCTTCTTTCCCCAGCTGATTTAATAGAACAATGAAATTTAACTGCAGATATACCTTCCCAACCAACGCAGGGGCAATGATAGCATTCACATTGTTGACAGCCTGATATATATTGAAAGCATAACCGTTTGAATCCACGGTCAATCCTAACAAAATACAAGAAGTTACTATTTTTTTAATTGCATTATAACAAAATAACTTTGAACAATATTTATATCACTTATATCAAATTTCAAATTTCTTATTTTACATATTACAATCCTCGCATCTTAAGTGGTAAATGTCAAATTTTCAAATCTATTATCCTCAATAGTAAAGGAAGTATTGACTTTAACAAACTAATACATGCTTGATTATTTAACACCATCCGATATTTCCTTTCCAATGGTATTTTCTTCTTTGATCAAATGTAATTCATCATAGTTGAATCGCAAAACTCATAATTATGATCATTGCAATAAGAAACAACGATATATTTCGTAGAGCCATGACAAAATCGAAAACAAACATAAGCCTTGCATCCAATTTTAGATGTCAATCTCTTTGAATAGTAAAAATTACATGACTTCTTAGGAAATTCACCTCCTCTTGAATAAATAAACTTCGCTCTACGTACAAAATTCTTATGAACCTTATCATAATTTATACTCTTTAAAGAATACTCAAAAGAATTATGATGAACAAAATCTTAACAAATAGAAACATCAACCTCGAAAGAATCAAATTCCATCTCAATTTTAATATTTTGTTCACTTAAAATCATGCTAAAGCAACATAGATGAATTAAATAACTATAATGTTAAATTGCATCGATGCAAAATTTAATTGCATCGATGTAAAATATTACAAAATGAAAATGCTCTGATGCAAAACAAAATTGCTCTGGTGCAAAATGTAATTGCACCGGTGTAAAATAATACAAACAAAGATGCTCCAATGCAAAAGAAAATTGCATTAGTGAAAAAAAATTACAGCGATGGAAAATGTAACTACACGGATGGCAAAAATATAGAACCTTAACCTAAAAGCTAAAATAAAATAGCACCAATGAAAAAATTTCAAAAATAGACAAAAAATCAAAGATAATATACGCACCTTTTTCTATATCAAGAGTAGAGTTATCTTAATTGTTCATATGAGAAAATGAAGAGTCAAAGGGAGATTCACAATTGTCTTTATTAAAGGAACCCAAATCACGACCAATATTCAAATCCATAACAACATTATCAAAAATTAAGAACGAAATCACAATAATCATCACAAATACAAATATAAATAGAAATTTAAAAGAAATCGAAAAATAGCATCAAAATCGGATATGAAAGATGAAATGCGGGGAGCGAAGTAGTTGCAAACAAAGAAGAGAGCTACGAAGAAAAAATATGAGAATCGTGGAAGGAGAAGAAGAAGAAATGATTTACATATAGATTGTTGTGCAAAGACCACCCACACAAGCCCTCTTGTACACAAACACCCAAGCCGCACCCTCCTATACACAAACGCCCAAGCCGCGTGGACTTTTATGTCACGAGAAGCGTTTACGTACTTTTTGACCCTTTTTTTAGTCACCACTAAAGAAATAAACCATGGGATTTACCTGCATTTTACTCATTCACCGCCACATGACTCCACAAGGGAACAAGCCAACCCCAGAGGCTAAGTTTGTGCGCACTTTCCCTTTATCTACCACGAACTATGAAATCAAAACAGAAACTTGGAACTGTCGAGCACTCTTTACTCTAACTGGAGCACAAGAAACCAAAAAACTTTAGAAACAAAAGCCAAGTCAAAAGAAGCAAAGGATGAGATAAAAAAAAATGAAGAAGTCAAAGCGAGGACTTGGGCAAAGAGGGGTGAATTGAATGGTTCTTGTTGGTCTTACAACAACTTTGGCTGTGGAAAACTTCTTAGCAAGAAATTGTGTGCTGACTCCAACCTCTTCAGAGGCTCACCCGTTGATGAAATTCTTCGAACTTTGGCTGCGGGTTGAGTGTTTCTGCTAGAGAGGCAGACGTTCTCCAGCAGCTCGGTCTTGAGGAAGGTGGTCTTCTCGCTAGGGTCTTGCCGCAGCACTTCAGGGCATCGATAAAGTCCCTGGTGCGGGGTCTGCCTTCAAGGGCGGAGGTGAAGTCCTCGACGATGAAGGCCTCAGGAGCAGCGACGGCAGATGCGATGGCGATGAAGAGGGTGAGGATGGGGAAGTGCATGGAGCCGCGGCAGGCGCGGCCGAAGTTCTTTTGTGGGTAGGGCTTGCGGCCGCCACCGTGGACCCCACCGCAAGTGAGGGTGGAGGCCGTGCCGCGGCGCTTTATGCAGAGGTCGTTGACGAGGGCGTAGTGGACCCCGGCACGGGCAGTGTTGGCGGGAGTAGTGAGAAGGAGGAGGGAGGGGGATGTCGGAGATCTTGGAATCGAAGAAGGATAAGATCGGAAGGGAGGTGGGGAGCCGCTCTGCGTGGATGGAGAGAGTGGTGGGGAGTGGGGAGTGGGAAGTGGGGAGAAGGAGACGCGTGGGGAGGAGAGCAGCTTGAGGATGTGAGGGGATGGGGACGAGGAGAAGAAGGAGAGGGAAGAAGGGGTGGTGATGGCGGTGAGGGGCATTGTTGAGAGGAGAAGGATGCCAGAGGGGGTGACGGCGAGCCAGAGGCGGATGGGGAGGGGGCACCGACATTGGGGGTTTCATGGGGTAATTGCCTCGAGAGGTTGTAATTGTCGCATGGTTTGACGTCACAACTTAGCTATAAATAATGGCTGTTGATAGGATTGTTTAACCCATATATTGATCTTCCGTTATTTTTGCTTTTCCATTTTTTGTTCTCTCTTCTCCTCTTCCTCCTCCCTAAAATTCCAACAGCTAGATTGGATTGTTTAACTCAAGCTAACCATTATCAGAGCTCAATCTTGAGTTCAATCTAGTAGCAATAGGCATCAATTGGTGTTTGAGCCTACCTCAAGTCTCTCACCGTCATGCATGTCGCCTAAGCAATTGCAGGTGATCAATCAGTTGTTTGATCAGTTGGCAGCGTAGCTACGTGAGGAGATTGACCATAAGATTTCCAAGAAGATGAGTACACTACATATCCGTCTTTATTTGGAAGCCTCTTCGTCAAGTTTTTCTTAGACCCAATCACTTCCTAAGGTCAAAAGGCTGGAATTTCCTAAATTCTCCGGTGATGGAGAAGTATCTGAATGGATTTATAAAGCAAAGCAATATTTTCAATCCTATTTAGTTCCAGATAATCAAAAAGTTACTGTAGCTTCATTTCATTTGGAAAAAGATGCTTTACAGTAGTTTTGGTGGTTTAAGACTTCCAAACAATCATTGTCTTGGGAGGATTTATTGCAAGGATTATAAGGTAGATTTGGATCCTAGCTTTACGAGGATCCACATGGAGCTCTTAGTAAGCTCAAACAGACTGCCTCTTTCCAGGATTAGCAGAAGGAGTTTGAAAGACTTTCCAATAAACTTGATGATATTCCTGAAAAACACCTTTTAGGAACATTCTTGAGTGGTTTGCACTTTAATTTTGAGTGTGAAGCACGCTCTTTTCGACCACAAACAGTCCAAGAGGCTTTAGAAATTGCTCGCCTACAGGAGCATAAACTTCAAGCTTAGAAAAGGACTTTTCATAAGCCTGAATATAAAGGTCTTCTACCTACACTTGCTAAGGAAAATCAATTAGCGGTGAAACGATCCCTTCCTGTTAGAAAAATTCCAAATTTTTTATATGATGAACATCTAAGGAAAGGCTTATGTTTTAAATGTGGCGAGACTTAGGCAAAAGGACATCGTTGCAAAACAATCTCTATTATTCAAAATATGCCAGATGCCTTTGATCCCAATTATGATGTTTAGGAGGCACCCATGGATGGACCTTCTAATGACAGCTCCCATGTTATACCTGCTATTTCTTCTCAAGCAATACATGGTACCCCTTCTAATTCTACAATGCACGTGTATGGTATGCTAAAAGGAGTACAAACTCTAGTTCGTATTGATTCTGGCAGCTCTCATAATTTTATAGATCCTTCATTATTCGAGAAATTGTGTTTATGCATTAATGACCCTTCCCCTTTTCAAGTTATGGTGGCAAATGGGGTTAATTATGAAGGTCAAGGATGTTGCTTGAATGTTTAGGTGAAGCTTCAACACTTTTCATTCTATTTTAATTTCTAGATATTGGAGTTGGGTGGTTGTGACGTGGTCTTGGGCACGGAATGGTTCAAAACCTTGGGCACCATAGAATGGAATTTTACAACTCTCCCCATGAGATTTAAGGTTGATGGCCAATATTGTTTATTGTAAGGGATTCCATCTGAAAAATTACAACTTATCTTGGATAAGGCAGCAACCAAAGCACTTTAGACTGCAAAAAGTTCCCTTATGATACAATTACTTTAAGAGAACACGTCTACTTTGGCTTCTGACCCACCAGCCCCTACTATATTAGAATTACTATCTAAATATATGGATATTTTTGAAGAAAAATTTGCCTTACCTCCAGAAAGAAGCCATGATCATGCCATTCTCCTCACAGATGAGCATACTAGTATTTTTGTTCCACTTTATAGGCACTCACTTGTTCAGAAAACAGTCATTGAACAGACGATTAGCGAAGCATTAGCCAATGGTTTTATTTGACCAAGCACTAGTTCATTTGCTTCATCGGTCCTTTTAGTCAAGAAACATAATGGTTCATGGCATATGTGCATTGATTACTGAGCACTTAATGCCAAGACTATTAAGGACAAATACCCTATTCCTTTAATTGATGACTTGCTTGATGAGTTAGCAAGCTCCAAATATTTTTCAAAGCTTGATCTTCATTCTGGATACCATCATAGTCGAGTCAAGGCTACTGATGTTCATAAAACAGCATTTAAGACACATGTGGGAATTATGAATTTTTAGTTATGCCCTTTTGGATTAACAAATGCTCTAGCTACATTTCAATCCTTAATGAATGACATCTTTCGTCCCTTTCTGCAGAAGTTTATTTTGGTATTCTTTGACGATATATTAGTCTATAGTAAGGACTGGCATTCACATTTGTTTCATTTAAAAATGACCTCTCAACTATTGCGTGGTAATAAGCTTTTCATCAAGAAGTGCAAGTGCAGCTTTCGGGTTTAAGTTATTAACTATTTAGGGCACAACATTTCTAGAAATGGAGTTGCTATGGAGGAGGATAAGGTGGCTACCATTTTGGATTGACCTATTCTCAAATATGCTAAAGAATTAAGGGGATTTCTAGACCTAGTTGGTTATTATAGGAAGTTTGTCGGGAACTTTGGCAAAATTGCTCTTCCTTTAACCTCTTCGCTCAAGAAAGATAGTTTTTTTGACTAATGTTGCTACTGATGCCTTTCAACTTTTAAAGTCAGTGATTACTTCCAATACTTTTCTTGCTTTGCCTAATTTTTCTAAGGCCTTTACAATTGAATGCGATGCTAGTGGTGATGGAATTGGGGCAGTTCTCCTTCAAGAGGGTTGGCCCATTGCATTTATTAGCAAAGGCTTTCACCCAGTCAATGCTCCCTTTCCACGTATGAGAAGGAACTTTCTACATTGGTATTTGCAATGATCAAGTGGCACCCATATCTTCTTGGTAGGAGATTTTATATACAAAATGATCATCAAAGTCTTCAATATTTGATGCAGCAAAAAGTGAAATTACCCTTACAGCATAAATTTTTAACAAAATTGTTGGGCTTGGATTTTGAGGTTCAGCATAAGGCTGGTATTCATAATCAAGCTACTGATGCATTATCTCGACAGCCTTCCTTTACTTCTGTTATGGCTATTTCACATGTTATTCCAACTTGGATTAATGAAGTCAAAATTTTATATCAAACAGAACCAAGTTTACTACACTTACTAAAAAAATGGCATGCTGGTGACCTTTCCACTGATTCTTATTAGTTAAGGGATGGCATTTTATTTCATAAGGGTTGCATCCTCTTAACTGGTGAACTTAATTTCATTTTGACAGTCCTCAAACACCATCATGATGCTCCTGAAGGGGGGCATTCTGGTTATCATCGAACTTTGCATTGTATTAAGCACACATTCTTTTGGAAGCACATGAATAAAGATATTAAATAGTACAATCAATTATGTGCAATCTGTAATTTCCGACCCTACCAGGAGGGGGTGACGTAATAATTGCAGAATTGAAATATAATCTTACAAATAAGCAATCACACAAAGTACATAAGAATTTATAGGTGGAAACCCAAACCGGGTGAAAACCACCACCTAACCCTCTCGAGTTAGGATTTTCCGATCAACTAAGTTGATCAAAATCCACTAAACCGAATCACTTTAAACGAGGGTGATTCAACCTCAATACAACCACGCTACTTAAACGAGGGTAGCGTACCTCAACCCCTTCTCTCCACGAGAAGGATTTTGTCTCACGAAGGAGACGGGAATTCGCAAAGCGAATACCCAACCAAATAACAAAGATAAAAGAAACAACAAGTCCTATAGAGAAAACAAAGTAATTTTAAACCTAGCTTCTATAGGAAATAGGATGCTTCCCTTTGAAAGGAGTGCGTCGACGACGCGGATGCGTGTACCACACGACGGCGCAACGTCTCTCTCGTGAACAACGGCGGGAGAGCGGGTGCGCAACAGCTTGATGCTCTCAAGAGAATGGAGCTTGAGCTTGGAGAGCAAGAGCTATCTAGGACACAAGAGAGTGGAACTATGTTGCTTAGGTGTCTCTAGGTGTTTCTTAGTGTATATATGTGTTGCAAAGGTTCCCCTCTATTTATAGAGGCCTTAGGAAGGCTTTGGAAGGCTTAGGAAGGGTTCTATAGCCGTTGGGAACAAAGCCCAAGAGAATAAGCCCGAAATCAAGAACAATCATTGCTCTGACAGGCTTATCAGACGTCTAATTCTAGCATCAGACGTCTGGAAGTTCACTTTAAGACGTCTAATTCCAAGGTCAGACGTCTGATTTTGGACGGGTCTCTTCCTGACTTGGATCAGATCTAAACAGGGTTTTTGTGCAAGTCCATCAGACGACATATAAGACGTCTGGCACTATGTCTGGACGTCTGGAAACATACTTTTTCTGTGGGAATGGATTTCCAAACGTTGCAACGGCTAGAAAATCTCTGAGAAGAGATTTTGGGTCTGCCGAGGCAAAACGGTCAATTATCAGACGTCTGAAAAGTCCTATGGACGTCTGATAGGGCTCTAACGGTCATATCCTCGTGTGTTTGCTAAGCTAGCCAACGGTCCACTAATTGGACGTCTGGCAAAATCATCAGACATCTCCTAAGACGTCTGGTCTAAGGTCTGGACATCTGATTTCATCAGACAGAACTAACTATGTCCAGCCTAACAGTTATCAGACGTCTGAAACAACAGTCAGACGTCTTAAAATACTTTATCAGACGTCTGATTTGGGAATTAGACGTCTGGAAACTCTGTTTGAACCCTATATTGGTTTTCTAAGTGTTCTACAGAAAACCTAAGTATCCTAGGGTTGTGCCGGTGTTCCTAGGACTACTGTTAGGGTACTTTGATGCTCTTTAACATGAATCTAAGGAAATAAAGAGCAACAAAAGAAACGAAAAATACAACAAGTACAAAAGAAGGAAATCTATCCTATTCTTCATTTCCTTCCATCTTTAATATATCGCTACTCGCGAATCTCTTCTGTTTTCCATCAAGCTCGTCCAATCCATCCCGGATGTGAGCTCGAACTCCGTCTAATCATGTATCCATTTGCGATTGACCTGAAATCTAGGACTCAAAGCGCAAATATTAAATGACACTGTTTTGTTATCATCAAAATAAATGATCATGGTGCTCTAGCACCAACACAATCTGCCAACAATGTAAATATGATACAGGACAACCGTTTGAATTACTTTAACCTCTCCAAATACCATCTCAAGTATGGACTAATATCATGATGGATTTATTGAAGGATTGCCATTATCTCAAGGCAAATCAACTGTTCTAGTGGTGGATGATCAATTTTCTAAATATGCATGTTTCCTTGCCTTGCGTCACCCCTTTACAGCCTTAGATACTTCTGATCGAGTTTCGCAGGGTTTTAAAAAGATACGCGCGTTGTAGTATATCACGAAAAACGATTATCAAATTTATTTATTACTCGAAATTCAAAAGTATCTCGAGGTCGAACTCAGGGAGCAATTCGGTATTTTTAGAAACAAAATATCACAATTTTCAATAATGTAGTGCTTGCAAAAAAAAATCTAGGGAGCAAAAGGAAATAGAATTCTCCTTTTCTTTTTTTTCCTGTCTTCCTTTTTTGCTTTCTCTCTTCTCTTCTTTCTCTGTCTTCAGACGTCTGATTCTGTGAATCAGACGCCTTGAGTGATGTTTGCTACAGTGCTAGCGTCTTCTTTTTCTTCTTCTCCTTGGCTTCTTCTTCTTTTTTCTTAAGCTGCTGTGTCTGCCTTCTTCTTCCTTCTTTGGCGTGGCTACTCCTTCCTTCAGCTGCTCTTCCTCTTCCTTCTTCTTTCTTGGCCAAGTCTTTCTCTGAGGCTGAGTTTCCTTGGCTTCTTCTTCTTCTCTCTTGAGCTGCTGCGTCTCCTCCTTCCTTGGCCTCTACAATTCTCTTCTTCTTCAGCTCCTTCTGCACAGTGCTACGCCTCTTCTTCTTCTCTTCCTCTTCCTTGCAGCTGCTTCCTCTTCCTCGTTCTTCCCTGCACAGGCACGGTTAAGCAAAACCTACCCTTACCCTCCCCGTGTCTCTCTCTATTTCTCTCTCAGGACACAGCTCTCCCAGAGCCAGCCAAGTTATCGGGTCGGGTATAGGCGCCCGGAACCAGGCCCACCGTCGTGCGGTGGTGGGCTAGGTGTGCAAGGGTAGTTGGGTCAAGACCAGGTCCCCGGGGCGTGGTCGTAGACGATGCCGGGTGGTGGGCAAGGGGACCTCACCCCGTGTTCGGAGGCGGAGAGCCTAATTCACAAATTCAATTTATTTACCTGTGCCCACTCAAAAACGCACGAGATGGGACTAAATGTCCCACCTTCCTATCGTGCTCTTAGCAGCAGATGGCACGTCCAATTGCAGCTGCAGCTACAGCCCCCGACACCAATTGAAGGCCTGGTTGAGTGCGCAAGGGGAGTCAGTGTGACCTGGGCTCGTGACCTGGGGCTAGTGAGGTCTGGAGCAGCTTGCAAGCTTGCTCCAAGCTCTGCGTCAATGGCGGAGGTGGATCTGGACCTGAAAACACAAACACGGCCTTGCGCCCTTGTTAGAACACTCAGCAGGCTTCGCCAGAGCACGGCGAAGGTGGCCCGGTGGTCAGAGTGGCATGAGGGCACCTGTGCGTGTGTGCCTAGGGCACACTGTGTTTGTGCAGGTGGGTGTGTTCAGGAGGAGGTTCCAGTGGGTGGCGCGGTGAGTGAAGTGAGGGGAAATGGTCAGTGAAGTGAGGCAAAGCTTACGGACTGGTCGGCAAGGAGGGGGGTGGTCTGTGGTGGTGGAGCGAACTCGCTGGAGTTGGTTGCCAGAGGTAAAGGGGATGATGGTGGTTGGCGTGTAGCTGTAGTCGATTTAGGAGATTGACAAGGGGGAAATGAAGAGGGGAGAAAGAGGAACTTATCTAAGGAGTTCAGAGCGAGGGGGGGGGGGGGGGGGCGGAGGGCAAACGGTGGGTGCCTACCCGTCGTCGGAGACGAAGATGCCCAGGGGAAGAAGACGGCGATGAGGAAGGGGGCCGGAGGACTCGCGCTGGTACGGCGTGACGCGGAGGGGAATGGAGGAGCTGGCTCTACCTCTGATACGGTGGCAGAGCGACGAGAGGAGGGAGGAGGAGTCGCCGGAAGCTTTGGGCGGTCGGCCGGAGTTGGGAGGAGACGAATTTGAGGGAGATCTTTGGCCAATTTGAGCTTGGAAGAAGCGGCGTGGTCTGCTCTTCCTTAAATAGGTGCAGGCAGGGCGGGAAGTGCACTGAGACTGCGGGAAGGCCACGTCGGAGGTAAGGCCGGTCGGAGACCCATACCTCTCGAGCATTCGCACGAGAGGTATGGTGGGTTTCAGGGCATGGGGAGCTGCCCATGTGGTAGGGGGCTCCGCAGGGAGCTCCCCTTTCAAATCTGGGGGCGACTCCCTATGCAGATGAGACGAAAACCTCCGCACGAAGTCGCCATAGGTATGGCCACTGCTGCAAATGGCAAAGGGACCGAAATGAAGAAAGAGACGAAGAAGTTAGGGGTGGATTTGCAAGGGTTTCAAAAAGTTGAGGGTCGGAATGTAATTTGGAGGACCAATTTGCAAAGTGGGTCAAGACGACCTTCCCTTAAGTCCAAATTTTGTTACCAACCTAATTTGAACTTAAGGAATTTAATGGTGAAGTTGGATTTTAGGTTTGACCACGTTTGACTGGATATTTTGCACAAAAATCAAAATTAGGTCAAATATTGGGCATGGACCCCAATCTAAGTCAAAACAGGTTCCAAAGGCCACATTGAATGTTCTAAACCCTAGGGGACATTTTTTCATGAATTTTAGAGGGTTTATTTGATTTTTATCTTGTCTGGAACCTTGTAAATTAAAGTGGATCTATTTTAGGGTTATAGAATGTCATTTAATTTTCAAATTTCACAATAACCCTTATTCTACTGAACCATCTCACGTTTTCTCTTATTAAGTCCAATTGACCTTTGTCTAGACCCTTAGAAATTATTTTACCCCTTGTTTTGTGTTCTCTTCCTAGATTAATGATTCCTTGAATTAAGCCCTTCTTTTGGTTATGTAGGAGCTCTTGTTCACTTTATTAGGTTAAAATGTGCTAGTTAGGGTTCATGATGAGGTTCTCATCAGATACCGTGGAAAAGTTTCTTGTTGATATTGTTAAACTGCATTGTGTTCCCAACTTAATTGTTTCTAATAGAGATTCTATTTTTCTGAGTAATTTTTGGAAGGATCTCTTTCATTCCTTGGGCACAAAATTGCATATGACTTCTTCTTACCACCTACAATCTAATGGACAATCGGAGGTTCTCAACCGATGTCTGGAAACTTATCTACGTTGTTTTTGCTACCAACAACAGGGTTCTTGGTGTAAATACTTGCCACTAGCAGAATTATGGTATAACACCACCTTCCATTCCTTATTGAAGATGATGTCATTTTAGGTCTTATATGGGAAACCACCAGTATCACCACTTTCATATGTGGTTCCCACAACAACTACACATGATGTTTAGAAATTACTTCTTCGTCACCAGCAGATTTTGCAAGAACTACCCATCTTGTGCATGCCCAAGAATGAATAAAGATACAAGCTAATAAGCAACATCGTGAGGAAGAGTATCAAGTTGGCAACTGGGTATTTCTAAAATTACAACCTTATCGGCAAAATACTTTGGCAAAATGATACAATTATAAACTAAGTGCCTGCTATTATGGCCCATATCAAATTACAAAGCGTATTGGCTCTATTGCATACCAATTAGCACTGCCATCTGATTCAAAAATACATCATACATTTCATGTCTCTCAGCTGAAACCAAAAATGGGCAGCAATCAGTTCCAACCAATGCTACTTCCATAACAATTGCAATCTTTCCCAAAGCCCCATGATCTCTTAGGTTGACGAATGATCAAACGTGCTAATAAATGTAGATTCCCTACTAGGAGGGGGTGACGTAATAAATTGTGGAAATATAATATAAATAATCTCACAAAAATTTAATCACACAAGGTACACAATTATTTTTAGGTGGAAACCCAAACCGGGTGAAAACCACCACCTAACCCTCTTGAGTTAGGATTTTCCGATCAACCAAGTTGATCAAATCCACTAAACGAATCACTTAAATGAGGGTGATTCAACCTCAATTACAACCACGCTACAAGTGCGAGGGTAGCGTTCCTCAACCCCTTCTCTTCACGAGAAGGATTTTGTCCCACGAAGGAGACGGGAATTCACAAAGCGAATACCCAACCAAATAACAAAGTAAAATAACAAATATAGTCCTATAGAGCCAACAAAGATTTAAACCTAGCTTCTATAGGAATTAGGGAACTCCCCTTTGCAAGGAGTGTGTCGAATTGATGACGCGGGTGCGTGGGCTAACGACGGCGCAACGTCGCTCTCGTGAACTACGGCGGGAGAGCGAGTGCGCAAAGGTTTGATGCTCTCAAGATGTAGGACTTGAGCTTGGAGAGCAAGAACTTCTCTTGGACACAAAAGAGTGTGAAAGTGTATTACTAGGTGTGTCTTGTGTATCTAGGTGTGTCTAGGTGTGTGTTTGTGTGCAAGAGGTTCCTCTCTATTTATAGAGGCCTTAGGAAAGCTTTGGAAGGCTTTAGAAAGCTTCCATAGCCATTGGGTGCAAAGCCCAAGAGAATCAGGCCGAAATCAGGAACAATGATTGCACTGACAGGGTTATCAGACGTCTGATCCTGGCATCAGACTTCTGGGAAACCAGTTTAAGATGTCTGAAAATAAGGTCAGACATCTGATCTTAGGTGGGTTTCTTCCTGACTTGAATCAGACCTAAACAGGGTTCTAGTGCAAGTCCATTAGACGACATATAGGATGTCTGGCACTATGTCTAGACGTCTGGAAACCTACTTTTTCTGCGGGAATGAATTTCCAAGAGTTGCAACGACTAGAAAATCTCTGAGAAGAGATTTTGGGGTCAGCCAAGGTAAAACGGTCATTTATCAGACGTCTGGAAAGGCTTAAGGACATCTGATATGGCTCTAACGATCATATCCTCGAGTGTTTGGTAAGGCAGCCAACGGTCCACTAATTGGACATCTGGCAAGTCCATCAGGCGTCTTCTAAGACGTCTGGACTAAGGTCTGGACATCTGATTTCATCAGACAAAACTAGCTAAGTCCAGCCTAATTGTTATCAAACGTCTGAATCAATAGTCAGATGTCTTAAAACATATTATTAGACGTCTGATTTTGGAATTAGACGTCTGAAAAAGCTGTTTGAACCCTATATTGGTTTTCTAAGTTCTCCACAGAAAACTTAAGTATCCTAGGGCTATGCCGGTGTTCCTAGGACTACTGCTAGGGTACTTTAAGGCTCTTTAACGTGATTTTCTAAGGAACAAAAAGAGCAAGGAAATAAAGACAAAAGTACATGAAAGAAATAAACAGAATTCTATCCTATTCTTCTTGTCCTTCCATCTTCAATCTATCGCTCCTCGTGAATCTCCTCTGTTCTCCATCAAGCTCCTCCAATCCATCCTAGATGCGAGCTCGAACTCTGTCTAATCACGTCTCCATTTGCAATTGACCTGAAATCTAAGACTCCAAGTGCAAATGTTAAATGACACGTGTTTTGTTATCATCAAAACAAACGATCGTGGTGCTCTAGCACCAACAAATAAAGCCATCACACAGTGGCTAATTCAATGGGAAGGACAGGATGTCAAAGAAGCTCAATGGGTAGATTATGATTCTTTTGCTGCATAACATCCAGATTTCCAACCTTGAGGACAAGGTCGATGTTAAAGGGGGGAGAGTTAATAGAAAATTGTATTCTTTAAGGTCATTATGGTAATTGCGCCAAGAGGTTATAACTATTTGTTAAGCATGGTTGGAGGTTACAACTTAGCTATAAATAATGGTTGTTGAGCAGGGAACCCCATATATTGATCTCCCGTAGTTTCTGCTTTTCCCATTCTCTATTCTCTCTTCTTTCTTCTCCTCTCTTCTCTTCCTCCAGTTCTCCCTGAAATTGCAGCAGCTGGATTGGATTATTTAACCCAAGCTGACCATTACCAGAGCTTGATCCAGTAGCAGTAGCCATCAGGGTCAGAAGGAAGGGGTGGGCTTCGAGATGGGTGGGGGTATGGGGAGGGGACGATCAATGTCGGAGGAGAGAGAGGATGGAGGAATCACGAGGAAGAGGAGGTGGTGGCGTCAGAGGAGAGATGCGAATGGGGAGAGGAGGTTCTGGGAGTGAGTCGGGGAGGGGGCGGTGGGAAAACACTTGCGATTTTTTTTTGAAAAAAAAACCTTTTCGTTACGATTTTTGACCAAAGATTGTTGGTCATGATCCACTCATAACCATGATCAAATACTTTTAGTCACAATTTTTAAAATCGTGACGAAATATTCAATGTAAAATCAACCTCTTTGATCTTTTTGGTGACAGATCCACCCAGAATCGTGACCATGTGTTAGTTTTGGTCACGGTTTTAGCAATTGTGACCAAATAACTATGAACAAAACATGTTATTTAGTAGTGAAGAAATAATGCTAATGTATGCCTAAACCCTAGAATGTATGAAATGCTAAATGCAACCCAATACCATAATGCAATGCAGAAAACCTAGGAACCAGATATGATTTTTGCATAAGAATGATGATAAACTGGTATTTATCACTTCCCAAGACTAAAAGTTGCATGTTCCTTGAGGTTTGGATACTTGTGTTAGCTTTAGGGTCACAAATAGTGCCGTAAAGTTTCAAATTGTTGTTCAAGTGCAAAAAGTCCAATTTGTGATTGTTGATGCCATTGAATCACGTAAGGTGCAAGTGGCATTTATTTTGAAACTTGTGTAGGTTGCAGCATGTTGGCAACTTGCCTAAGGATGTACACGTTTCTCAAGGTTAAGATCGTTTCGTTACCTTTACAATCAAACAATAATGCCAACTTTCAAATTATTCAAGTGTGTTACGCACATTTGTTTGTGTAGATGCCATGGAATTAAACAAGGTGCAAGTAGAACCAGTGAACTAGTAATCATTCCATTGATCTAGAAAAAACACCCATAGAGACAAAAAAAATCACATGCCACAAGAGAATGATAAGTTGCTAGAACATCTTTAGTAAACATACATTCATATACTACTAGGAAAATTAAGAGAATTGGCATTTTGTTACATTTTGCCAACAAAAGGGATGCTACCAAGAGGATTGCCATTGGCATCTCAAGAATGCATAAGACACTTTATTCTTACAAAATACTTTCTTTATGCTATTAAGGTTCTTACATGCCGTCAAATGAAGATACACATCACTAAGCAAAATCTTTTATGATAATGCTTGCATATGTTAGCCTACCACACAAGCAAGTCATCGAAAAGAGGGTACAAATTAAATATTTCACAGTGCTAAAAGCAAGTGCTAGGATGCCATCAGCACTTCCTAAAATACCAAGGCATAATATCTAATGATTCCATGATCACTTATTAAGATGCTTACACTCAAACTGCCAATTCTCAAAGGAAATTTTTTTTGAGTTCTTTAGGGATCTGCTTCAATCAAATAGCAACATTGCACTATTGCCTTGAATAGGGTGCAGGTCCTATTGTTGAACCATAGGTAGTTACGTGTAGATCACTACAAATTGACCTTGACTGGGATGCGAGTGCCCTTGGGGAGGGGTTGCAAATCCAAATTACACATCTCCCACCTTGTTTTTGATTTTGGGTTTACACCTGTAACAAGACATAATGAAATTAGTCATAACAAATTAACAATGATAAGGTAAATGTCTAAAAGAACCATACATAAGAAATGGGGGAGTTGAATCCCTATTAGGGAGATTTCATGGCACCTAATACTATAAGTTACTGATGCTATGGCACTCAGATGGTGTTCGTATGGAATGCTACTCGAACATGCTAGGTTGGATGCAATAAAAAATGACATGATGAAGGCAAATGCTATGGTGATGCTTCTGGTGTTGTCATTGCTAGCCTAGGATGGTAGGGTTGTTGCTAGAGATACTACTCATGCTAGTTTTGTTGATGTCACTATTGCTCATGGTTGAGGTGACATGAGTGTTGTGTTGTGATGCCATCAGATGCGAGAGTGTACATAATAATAATATAGATGATGAAATTGCCCAACGGATAAGTAGTAACTATTAACTGAATCTTATTGAATGTATTATACTCTACATAGGCCTAATTGTCTCCTAATATGAATGAACCTATCTTTATTTAGTGGCTTAGTAAATACGTTGGCTAATTGGTGACTAATTGTCGCGAATTCTAAACTTATTTCATCCTTTAACATATTGTCTCTGAAAAAGTGATGTCTAACATCTATGTGCTTGGTTCTAAAGTGATTAACTAGATTTTTCAATAAATTAATGATGCTTTTATTATCACAAAATATCTTGTTGCTCTTGTAGACTAATCCATAATCAATTAGGGTCTTTTTCATCTATAAAAGTTGGGAACATGCTAATTCAGCGGCAATATATTTTGCTTCCATTGTGGACAAGGAGACACAAATTTGTTTCTTTGAGATCCAAGAGACTAATGAATTACCATGAATTGACAATTACCAATGGTGCTTTTACAGTTTATTTTGTTTCCAGCATAGTCGGTATCACTATATGAGTTTAGATCTAATAAAGATCACATAGGAGAAAATAAACCAAAATCAAGGGTGTTATTTAGATAGTGAAAGATCTAATTCACAACATCTAGAAGTGATTCTTTAGGATTAAATTGAAAACGAGCATAAAGACAAGTGCTAAATAAGATGTCTCATCTAGTAGCTGTTAAGTATAGGAGTGAACCAATCATACCTTTGTATAATTTTTTTTCTTCTTGGTTAGGTTGAGTCATTGCCAGTGAAATGTCCTTGCCATTTGTCCTCTTCATCTTGAATTTCTTTAACAATTGTTTTTTTTATTGTGAGATGAAGATTCCATGAAAAAGTTGTTCTATTTGTAGTTCGAGGAAAAATTTCATTTCCCTCATTATAGTCATCTCAAATCCTTTCTGTATGACTTTCACAAACTCTTAGCATACAAGATTGTTAGTACCATAGAAAATTATGTCATCAACATGGACTTGAACTAACAATAACTTTTCTTATTTCCTATTAATAAATAAGGTCAGATCTACTTTGCCTATGGAACAACCATTTTCAAGAAGATAGTCTTTAAGATGCTTATTTCGGCTCTAGGAACTTGTTTTAATCCCTATCGTGCTTTCCTTAGTCTAAAGATATAGTTAGGATGGTGCGATTTTTCAAAATCCAGGGGCTACTTCACATAGACTTCTTTGATGAATCCATTTAAGAATGCACTTCTAACAACCATTTGAAATAATTTGAAAACCATAAAAGTGGCAAAAGTAGGAAGCATCCTAATTGCTTCAATTCTCACAATAGGTGTGTAGGTTTCATCAAAATCCATCCCTTCCTCCTGATTATATACTTGAGCAACCAATAGAGCTTTGTTTCTAAATACGACACCTAGCTTATCAAGTTTGTTTCTAAACACCCATTTGATACCAATGATTACATGGCTCTCGGGTTTTTGGACTAACTCTTAGACCTCATTCCTCTCAAACAAGATGAGTTATTGTTACATGGCTAGAAGCCTTGATTCATCATTACAAGCTTCATCTAAATTCTTTGGCTTGATTTGGGATATGAAAGCTCTAAGAGCAAAATTATTAAGGCTAGATCTAGTTTGTATTCCTTTGGAAACATTGCCCATGAGAAGCTCTCTTGGATGATCTCCAAGAAAATTTAGGTCCTTAGGCAAATCCTTGATAATTTGTTTTCAAGGGATGTCAGAAGCACCAACCTAAGGAATCTCCTTGTCACTATCACTCATAGATTAGGGTATGATGTTCCTAGGAGACATTAAAGGAGACATGTAGGGTCTCCTTTATTGTTAATAACTTCTTATTAAATATGTGATATGCCTTTCTTCATGAGGAATAGCCTATAACTATCCTTCGTCACTTCTATCATTGAACACTTACACCCAAAGACACAGAAATACAATATTCTAGGAATACAGTTAAAATAAAGTTCGAAGGGGGGTAATTTTCAAGCGAATTTGAATTAATGTGCGATTTGAAATGTAATCAGAGATATTAACTGCTTTGAGCGAAAAATAATGAGGTAAGCCCAATTCAGATAACATTGTATGAGCACACTCTTGCAGTGTTCTATTCTTTCACTCAACTACACTGTCTTGAGGTGTAGCATGAGAAAAAGCGAACTTATGATTAATACCTGAATTTTTCATAAAACTCAATAAACTACTCATTTTCGAATTTCGCCCCAGGATCACTTCGTATTTTTGAAATCACATGACCTTTTTTTGTTTGAATTAGTTTTGTTAGGTTAGAAAATTGCCAAATGATGATCTTTGGATTTTAGGAATAATGCCAATGTAAAGCATGAGAAATCGACAACTATAACAAAGCAAAAACGACATCCACTTAAGTATTCAAATTTTGTAGGTCCAAAGAGATCTAAGTGAAACATTTCTTGTGGTCTTGAGGTATTGACTACGTTTTCATAGGGGATGGATGTTTTGTGAAGTTTTCCCAAAGTGATATTTAGCATTCCTTTAACTAGATCATGTTTTGCAAGCTTATTTAAGTTTTTCATGTGAACATGACCCAACCTTATATGCCAAAGAGTAGTTTCATCATTTAAGGAAACCAAGCATTCATAAGAATTACAGCTATCAAAGTGAACTATACATATATCCTTATACCTATATCCTTTTAGCAGTAAGTTTCAGTTTTCTTATCTGAAATTTCAAAATAGTTAGAGTCAAATACAATTTTTTGATCTTTTATCACACATCTGACTCACACTCAATAAATTGTGTTTCAAACCCTTAACGAAACGAACTAAATTAAAGGAGGCTTTAGAATTACCTACACAACCCATACTAATAATACGACCTCCAAAGGTGATTGTACCATCTTCTTTGCTCTAATATGAAATAAAACTTTCTTGTGGATCACTTGACTACACTTAAAGGGTGTGAATAGTGTAGTCCTAAAAATTTTCGTCAAATTTAAATTAATAAAATAAACCATAGTAAAATAATGACATAATATTTTATAGTGAAAACCCTTTTGAGTAAAAACAACTACCTTGATTTCCTCAAACTAGGATTCTCTACAATAAATCACTAATAAACTATTGGATTGCATCTACCCTTGGCAAGCCACCCAAACAAAGAGATTTCGGAAATAATATAATCCATGAAGAGATGGTAGCTATTGATTGTTTGATTCGTAATGTGATAAGGTGTCGTGTGCGAAAATACGATTATTTATAAAGAATTACCAAACTTTAGAAATAAATAGAAATCACAATAGCATCAGTCCCAATTGTCCTTTGGGAAACAAAATTATCTAAATTACTCTCTACTAATCTAAACTTTTTTTTTTGGATTTTTGGAAATTTTTCATATTTTTTTGAAATGTTATAATGAGAAATCATAAGTAATCATAATTCTAACAATTAATTTAAAATTAACAAAATAAAAATACACGAAAAGCTAGAAACAAACTAACTATGAATTAAAAACTAGGAAATTAACGTAAATAAATATAAATCACTAGAAAAATTTTATTAAAAAAAATAATATCAAATTACAAGTAGAGAGAGAGTTGAGAGATAAAGAGAGAATATGAGAAAGAATGAGCCTAAGGAGGATCTCGATGCAGTGATGACAATGCAAGGGTGGCGGGACATCGGCTACGATGATATGTGGGAATGCACCCGAGGTTCCTCGTGCTCTAGAGAGAGAGAGAGGGAGAGAGAGTGCAGGAGAGAGGAAGTAAGGACGAAGAAAATGAGAGATGTCTTATGGGGGTGGGTACGGAGGGGTCTTTATAGCTCCCAAAGTCCCAAAATTCATCACCCCATCAAAACCCACTTCAAGTTGGATTAGGATTGAAAATATGGTAAGGGAATACAAGAAATCACATTAGGATTGGATTTTGCCACATGGAAATTGCCTAAATCACGTTGCATACTCGCAAAACGCGTGCTACGCCCACAAATTGCATGTGGTAGGCGCACTAAGCAGGGTTGAGGGGAGAGGTGCAGGTTGGGCGTGCAACGTGCGGCTACGGACGTGTGCATGCTTTGCGTAATTTTTTTTTTTACTTTCTTTATTTCTTCATTACGACTTGTACGAGCATTATTTTTGAAATCCATCTTCACCACAATCTTTCTTGTTTTGTACTATTTCATATGAGACTAATATTGGGTACATTTTGCTCACTTTTTTTCTCCATTTAAAAATTAATTAATTAGATTATTGACAAATTCAAAAATAAAAATCCAAAAAATACTTTAAAAATAACAAGAAATAGATTAAAAAATACTGCAAAATTGTTATGTGGTCATAACCTGATGCCTACGTTTTGCAAGTCCTTGAGCAAAATAGAATAAATAAAAATGAAATCAGAAAACCTAAGTCACTTTCGTAGGAATCACGGTTACATTTAGCAAATGCAACACGGCTTAAATTGCTAGGTTGCCTTAGTGGAGGTGTTATAATTTCTTGAGTGTTTGCAGTTGACACACCCACAAAGTCAAAGTCAAAACTGATAATGAAAGAACTTGGGTAGGATTTTATAAGTCAGAAGATTTCAATTATCACTAACCATAGAAGATATACGTGAAATCTAAACACAAAGACTCAATGGTACTAGAGTACCAACCCAAATGCAAACTACCTTATCTCGTTAGATTCTAATCAACCTTAGACTTAGGTTACAAGTTTCTATGGTTTGAAAATTTAGCCAAAGGTTTGTATAGAATAGCAAGGTTTGTATTGTCTCATGAGCATCTATGCATTTGATAAGTGGCGCGATAAGTGGGCAACATATTCTAGAAAATCAAGCTTTTTTCGAGACACATGACTGCTTATCACTCCTTATAGACCCTATCTTTGGAATTGCCTCACTATAGACTGCTAGCTTTCTCCCTCCTTTTTTTTATCCCGAGATCAACATAAGATCGAAATTAGTGTATATCTCCCTTGTTATGCCTTTTGGCATCTTATCTTTTATTTTCATTTCTCACTACCTTTTTCTTCTTTTTTTCTCCAATTTTCTTCCATTTTTTATTTCCTTCTTTCTTCTTTTTCTTCTACTTTTTTCTTTAGATCTCCCTTTTTTATTTTCTACTCCATTTACTAATTTTTTTAGGGTAAGTGGCTCTTCCAAATTTGGTTCTTGAATGCCTCCTAAATAAGAATTTGGAAGAGATTAGGGTGTAAGGCTGGGATTTGAACATTCAACATCTTGGGGGAATCCAGTGTACATGTCAGCAATACCCGTGATGGTCTTAGGATTATATAAGAAAATAAGTTCAATTTTAAAGAATAGGCGCTTAAATTTGACACCTCATAGAAAATCTAGCTTTCTATAATTGATTGCCTAGCAGTTAGTTAGTTAATGTTAAGTGCAAAGGATGAGATGGTCAAGATTTGAAAACATTCAATCTAGAGGGTGGAAAAGCAAGCGATGTACTGTCTACATTGTCGACTTATTACCTTAGCAAATCATACTCTTAATGATCATCCTTTTGTAACTCAATACTCAACAAAATTGTTTCAAATCTTCTAGTTTTTTTTCAAAAAAAAATCTGACAAAATTTCTGGAGATTAGACATATATGAAAACTCAGCAAAAAATTACGTACCTTCCATGTCTATTTCATGCAATGTCCTTTTTGCACTCTAAATATGCATGATAATGGGAAGATACCACCTGAATAGTTTTGAGTTAGTGCAATAAGGATCGACTAGCTCCAAACCTACAAAATTAACCTGGTATATATATAAACAAAATTGTGTTGGTTTGCCTCACAATAAGTGTTAAAAGTTTAATGTCCTCAGCTAAACAAAGACCCCAACAAAGATGTATCATTCAATTCAGCTAAAATAACAAAAATCAAAATAGAGATGTACTCATGGAGCTTAGAGATGAGATGTTAATCAATGTGGACTAGTTCATGATGTGACCCTATTTCAAAAGGTCGAATACTTATTAAATAGTGAATGAGAAATGAATGCTTCCAATTGGCTTAGGCTAGTGTATATGGAGATTGATTTTAGGTTTAATCATATGTAACCCAAGTCTAAAATACCAGACATTAGATAAATGCATGATGTAAAGTATTTGTGTCCATTGGCCTTGGAGCTTAAGATGATGAACACGTGATTGAGCACACTTAGGTTCTATGTATGTTGCACTGTACTTTAACTTGAAAGGATAATAAGGGTCCTTATAGGTTGATGGCAATTTGAAGTGTGTAGGACCCTTTAGATTTAGCAATTCTTGTCCTCCCAAACTCACTTTGCAATGCTCCCCGAAATTGGCAAAGGTGACTATTTGCTTAATTTCATCTTGTATTTCTTTACATGAAATATCTTCGATCTCCTTAATCCTTTCCATGAAATCTAAGTCCTTAGAGTCATGAGAAGGCGATTTGAACTTGGCTATATCAAAATCATAATCAAACTTAAGAATAAATGATTTGATTTTAGATTCATCAACAGTTGATATAAAGGTGAAGCCAGTAATCCCAATATCATTAAATACAAAATTTAGTTCATTAACCTTACCCAAATCAAGAAAGGTATTTTCATTCAATTCAAAAACAAATTGTTCAAAGTTGACTTTGTCTTGTATGTCATCCCCAAAATGAAATGTCTTGTATTTAGGTTTTGTTTTGTTTCAAAGATCCTTCTTTTGAACACTATCCTCGAAATCCAATCCCTTTAATGAAATCTCTTCGTTGATTTGCTTGGTTTGATCATGATCAATCTCCTCAATTAAAGGAATCTTTTCTTGCTTGTTCTCCACCTTAAACTCTTGATCATATTCGAGCTTTCAATCACAATCATTTAATAGTTTGTCTTACGAAATTGTAAGATCAATGTGTGGTTCAGACTTTAGATCATTAAAACAAACCTTCTTAAAAGAAAATAACTTATTTTTAATATCCTCACAAGATTATTCTCCAAGATCTTGATATGTCTCCATCCCTGATTCACTTGATTGAATCCCAAGTATCTTATATGATTCAATTTCATTTTCATTAGGTTCCTTATCGTTTAACTCAATTTTAGGATTTCCTAAATTTTCTCTAGGTTAGCTTCATTGATCTTCTCAAGTTTGATTTGCCATTCTTTTTCTTTCATCCTCTTCAAAGCTACAACATTGTTTGATTAATGTCATACATCATCTTTACGAGTTTCTCGGCTGCTTGAGATCTTAATTTTTCATGGTTTGAATCATTTTGCACATTTGGATTCTAAGTCAATTATCGATTTAAGTGTAGTTCCAGTGGTAAACTTTTAAGGATAGAGGCAATAGGACCATGGGCAATTATGATGTTAGCATTTTCTGGGTTGAATTCCTCGAAAGGTATGAATCTACCTTTTGTTTTGCTCCAGAGAAGTTCTGGTGAAGGTTTAGGCTCAATAGTGATCTCAAATGTAGATTGATCATTTTCTAGTGGGCCCAAGAAATCATATGAGCTTACTTTACAATCAAGAGAGAAGAACGGTTGAAATTACATCTATATTGCAGGTTCTAATATATAAATTGAGATGTGAATTTCGAAAATTGAGCTTGATTATAATTTAATTCTCCATGTGCATATTAAGGTTGAAAGTTAGCGTATAAATAATTTAAATAATCAACTCGATCTCTACTAGGATTACTGGCGGAAAAACTGTCATAATGTGATCCATTCAAGGTGGCCTGGGTTATATGTGGCTCAAGTGAATAATTAGATTGACTTGACGAACTAGGGTTATAAGGTGAAGCAGTTTGATTGCACTCAAAGATGGATGTGGTTGAGTCAAAGCGAAGGTCATTGGTTCAACCTTGGTTTGACGATTCATAAGGGATGTGCGGGTTGGGTATCAACATCTGATAACCTAGACCTAAATCAAAGTTAGAGTTTTAAGAGAACATAAGAGATTGGTTCACATATGGAGAACTACCAAATGAATTTGGATGATCTCTTAAGTAGTTATTGAAATCATATGGATTCAAATTATAAGGAGTAGATTCTAGAAGTATAGGGCTTTGTTGTCCACTCTCTGGTTTGTGAGCTAAGTAACCTAAGTCATCTAAACTTCACACACATTAGAATTGACTTGCAGGCATCTAAAATCGTGAAAACACAGATATTATTGGGATCAGATTCGTATCCTTTTTACCCAAGGATCTCCATGGTGTGATTCTTGAAAGGATGAAGGATGTTCCACTCACCTAGAAAAAAGATTCGGAGTAAAAAATTATGTATAGCCTTCAGAAAAATTCAAAAGGAGAAAAAATATATATATACACCCTATCAAATAAATAAGTACCCTATTACAAATGGGTGACATTCCACTGATGGAAACACCATCATGAGCCATAACTAGCTCAATTTGATCTGATTAAGTCATTAAATGCTCCTACATGACCACCAGAAGGCCATAATTCATTGTAAATCATTTCAGAGAGAAATATAAGAAACCAGGGTTAAAGCTACAATTTACCATCATATCTTGAATGGAGAACAACCATAGGTTTTCTCAGGAGTTAATTAAGGGTTAAATGATCTTAAGAGTCTAACAAGTGGGTTGATATAGACAGAAATGGGTTTTCGCTCATTTCAAGAATTTAATGACTTTTAAAATCGTAAAAACAGACCTGCTTAATTAACTGAGGTTTTGTTCAGGATAAAATTCACCTAAAACCTCTAAAATTCGTAGAAAAATATTCTCTATGGTTTGGTATGCTTGGTTTGACCATCAGAACCCGTCTTGACCTAAAACAGAGCCATTGGCAAACTTTTACCCTAATTTAGGTTTTTGCATAAGTTACCCAGTCAAACTAGATCAAAACCCAAATCCGACTTCACCATTGAATTCCTTAGGTCCAAATTAGGTTTGTACCAAAATTTGGATCTAATATGAGATTATCTTAACCTAGTTTACAATTTGGTTATGTCTGACTCTTTTATCTCACACATATGCCCCTAACTTTTGAATCCTTTGCATTTAGGTCCCTAACTTTATCATCATCGTCACAAAAAGGTCCTTGTCGCCATGAAATTCTAATCCTACAAACTCCGGCGACCTTAAGATGGCAAGATCTCTGTGATTTCTTGACGAATCCCTCTCAAAATTGAAAGGGAAACTCGTCAAGTAATTACCTTCTAATTGAGCCCATCCAGGGATCCTAATTCCCCCTAGAGTCTTAATGCGAACATTTTGATTGATTGGGTATCCATCACCGACGAAGAGCTCAGAGTTTCTAAGCTTGTTTTCCAAGCTTTAAACTCCATCTAGAGCCCTATAAAAGGACCCCCGTGGCCTTACTCATCCCCTCAGCAAGTTTTGGTGAGTTAACCACCTCTGATTCTCCTCCTTTGGCCACCAAAACCCTTGCTTCGGCAACCCTCTTCGATCCTCCTCCGGCCATCCAACGGCCAAATTGGTTGGCTCCCTCGACTCCTCTCTTCGTCGCAACCCTCCCCAGCCAAAGGGAGGGCGTATCTTTGTCTGCTTCATTGTCGCCGTCTCGCCGTCTTCTCCTCCTTCTCCGGCACTGGTCTACCACAACTGGCTGCCTTCGCCTCTCTACCTCGTCGCTAAGTATCCTTATCTCTTTCTCTATCTCTCTACATCCTTTTCCCCCACTGACATCACACCTCCGACCACCACTACACATCTGACCCCGCCTTTGTCTCCACCTCCGGCGACATCACTGGCGAGGGTTTCCGCTCGCTTCACACACTCAAACCCCTTGCCAACCGGTCCAAAACCTTCACCGTACTCCCCTCATCCAAAGCCCTAACCTATTGCACTCCACCGACCACCCAAAACACCCACCGAGTAACCCACCTTCACGCGACCTACTCTGTCACCGACAGACCACCTCCATGCACCAAACTCCACGAAACCACCACCGTTGCACTCGTCGTGGTTCGACGAACCTTCTGAGCTGTTCTGACGTGGCCATCAGGTTGTATTCCTTATTTCGGGTATCGCTCGTGCCACCGCCATTACCGGAGCTCCACGCACACCTTGACGAAGGTGTTCTTGCATCTTCCGCCCCAGGCATCACCTCTAGGTGGTGCGGAACTACGTGCTCCAGGTCCCCAGGCCTTCAATTGGAATCAACACGCATTGCTGCTACTTCAATTTGGCGTGAAGAAGTCCACTGCAGCCACGCAAGGAATAGGGGGACAACTTTAGTCCTACCTCGTAAAAGACTAAAGCCACCGCAGAGCATAAATTGAAAAGGTGCTGGTGGCTTATCGCCTCAGCACGCACAGGAGGTGAGGTCTCCACACGCACGCGCATACGCACGCCCTTGCCCGCACTCACACCTCACATGTTTGGGCTCGGTCCATTTACCCAGATACCCGGGTCTAATCTAGTTTGCTTAGTTCTGAGAGAGGAAGAAAAGAAAAAGAGAGGAGAGTGGGGGGCGGGGGGTTTCTCTGCCGCCCTCTTCTCAACACTTGTGATCTCTGAGGGAGGCCTTTGCCTCTAATGGTGTTGCTGAGCCTTGTGCTGTGCCTTCTCTGAAACTTAAGGAGGCAGAAGAAGAGAGATAGAGAAGGAAAAAGAAGAAGAAGAGAAGAGTAGCTAGAGAAGAGAAAGGGAAGGAAGAGGAAGAGTGCCTTGGCACTTAGAGTTTCATTGGTTGATCTCTAAAGGGAGTGCACTGTGCACTCATCTTATGTGGAATTTAGATTGATTAGCACTATTGAAATATTTGATATAATTGTGAGGGGTAATTGGTGATTCAAATCACCATTTTACCCCATTCTTTTTGCATTATCTGATATTCACTTTCATTTATATTGTTATTATTTGGAGTTCTATTATCAACTGCTTATATTGTGTTGAATTGCAATCTTGAGAACTATTTTTGCCAATTGCTTCCTATGTTCGACCTCAGACTTCATTTTTGATATTCGAGTATAAATATTATTTATTTTTCGTACTGATTCAAACTGTACTACAACGCGACGATTTTAAAACCCGATTTAGAGCGATTAACATCTAGCAAATAATAACATCTCGCTACAAATGAATGCTACCCTTTCCATTTCACTAAAATCATCTCAATACATATGGGTGCTTATCTATAGAAAAGAGATAAAAAAATATGGGGAAAAAAATTAAGAATGAGAGACCTAATGGTCCAGCTGGGGAAATATAAGCCTTGAGTGTTGACCTCAAGATGAAAACAAATGAGGAGAAAGTAACCAGTTCTGAGTAAGGCCGAACCAAAGGTGCGAATTGGAATGACGTGGATTGAATTTTGATGTTTTGAGGTCTGGATTTTTACAACATTGGATGCCTGTAGGTTGAATCTACTGTGCTTGCACGGACGTTTTAACTTCATAGCTACTGAACTCTTGAGTGGCCAGTGAAGCTAAGAAAACTAACTTCGAAACTAGCGATTGATGCTTAAAAGAGATGATAGACTTAGTCACCGAGTCTAGATGTCTATCCTTGACGCTGTGGGTCGATTGGAATAAGTGTCCTACTCACTTTCTAAAGTTTGATTGATAATAGGTATTTGGTTGATTTGTAAAACTCTAGTTGATCAAAAATCATAACTTAGGAACTTTAGGATTGACCTGTGTTTGGTTGAATTTTTGAGTTAGAATTCAGTTTCCATCCTTTGAGTTATGTTACATACACAATACTTTGACTTCACTTATTTGAAAGTTTTTGAGTGATATTCGAGATATAGAAAGGTCATTAGAGGGTTTTGACTCGATAGAGTTTTTGTCAAGGAATTGGTTTTTCACGAGTACTTATTTTGTGTAGTATTCTTGAGTCACAACAGTCCTCTGTTTTCTGATTCTTACAATGCTTTGAATAGAAATCTGATAAAAAATCATTTCTATTATTTATGGATCAAATTATAAAAACATAGAAAGAGAAAATTCATAAAAATTTTCTAACTTAAACATTCATACTTGGAGATTCATAACTATTCTTTAGTTTTAACATAAAACCTTGATGTATTGAACTCATTATATTCACTAACTAGTTTGCTAGGGACTAGCAAAACTTACGCATGGGGGTATGATGAGGTACTCATCATAGCTTTTAATTCATCAAAAATAGCTAGTTTACGTAGTTAATTAGCACTTAACATCATATAAGCAGGGTTAATTATATATATAGCTAATAATAAGCATGGAATCAAAATACATATTAATTAGGCCATATTATCATCAAGAAAATGTCTTATTAATTTAAGTTGAGATTAAAGATTTAAAATCATAAATTAAGCTACCTGGAATATTGTCAATTAAGCAATACTTAATTAAAGTCAAAGTTAATAATTAAAACCCTAAAATTAAGCCTTAATTTATATGGCATATCTTGAGACAAAAATGTAATTTGACCCCATAACTTTGTTCCTTAAAATTCATATAATCTCCCAAAAAAGGTTGAGGGGAAACTAAATTAAACAACACCTTTAAATCAAGAAATTACATTTTAGTCTGTGTGGGCATTTCGTTTGAGTCCATTTGAAATTACAAATAGGTCCCTATGTACATAGCTTCTTCGACATCGATGGCCGATGGTCGTCCATCTCCATCTTCTCTGATACCATTAGATCCTAGGGCTATCCGTTAATTCCATGACTGCCAAGACTTTCCTCAACCTCCTTTCTTCCTCTGATGGTCCTGATTTGCTATTAGATGCCTCGAGCCACGTGTGAGTATTGCCGTCATCGGAGAAGATAAGTGTTTCTCTGCATCTGCACAACTTTCTAGCCACATTCACTGACCCTAAACTCTAGGAAGCCTATAAATACCCCCTATAACCTTGAATTTCGCCCATCGAATCCCTACCCTCTTCCCCCATCGTACTCGATCCTAAGCTATTATTCTCTCACTTTGGTGTCTTCCCACCACCTTCTCGAGCAAACTCTACTAGTGCTTGTTGTCTCTCTCATCTTCTCTTCCTCCGCTCTTGCTTTCCCAACGACAAAGCCGCGCCCCAGCCATTCCTCTCTTTCGCTTCGATCGTCCAGAGCTTCTTCACCAAGTCTGTTTCGACTATGCTCCGATGAGAGGTCTCAAGAGCCATTCTCACCATTTCTTCCAGGTAATAAGTCCAAGCTCCTCATCTCCTTTATTATAGCTTTAGCTTTTTAATTTGTAGATTTAGGTAGCTTAGAACTTGAATTTCATGTCTTCGTCTCCGTCGTCGTCCACCACCAATTCTAGTGTTGGAGTCATTCTACCACACAATTAAGCACTCATTCACCTTCCCCATCTCACCACGATGCCAATCCACTTTCTTTCCCCTATTATTATTCACCATACGCAAAACACCCAAATCCCACACTCACTTGAGTAACTAAGTACAACTTGATCGAGGCCCTTAGAATAGGAACCTTGACTCAAATAAGCAATCGCAAGGAATTCACATAGGGGATTGATAGCCCAGTTCCACCTAAAGGGGTGTACATCTGGGAAGAGGATGGTACTCCCAAATTTCACTAGTAGTTCTGCGATACAATCACTTTTTTGTTTCTTTTCTCTCCAATTGCCTAAAAAGAAAAGTTAGCCCATCTTAAGTATTTATAGGATGAACCTCCTTTGATTGCAAATCTCCTCTGGTTCCATGATCTCACGACTTGGCTATTAATAGCATTTAATTGAGTAACCGCCAGATGTCCGCCAGTGTAAATGTTGGCACAATAGTTGTTTATTTCACTTTTAGTCAATGCGGTCAATGGTTGTGTTAGTGGTTCCTCGGGTTTGGCAGGACCCACCTAGTAGTTGAGTAGTCGGATTCGCCAGGATGCTGGGTAACTAGATCCACCTGGACACCAGGCACTTGGATCTGCGAGAAGAATTTTCTCCCCTCATCAGTTGCCCCCACTCTCTTTTCCCAAGTCATCGGTAAGGAGAGTAGTAGCTTTTAAGAAACTTCGTGTGTACCATGCCCTCGATGATGGGCTGGGTGATTTTCAGGTAGTCCAATCATTGAGAATTAATGCGAAGTTTAGTATAAGTCTTGGCGAACAAGGCTCCGCTTATCACTTATATGGATAGGTCAAGGCTTGTTCCTTTGAGAAAGATTTAGGCGAATAGAGCACTGCCTATTTATGTAATAGCATATATTTGGGCGGACAAGGTGCCACATATTCATTTTATAGCCATGTCTTCCCCTGTTATTCATGAAAAAATCGGCATGTTGTCACCTGATTTTCCTACTAGCCTTAGGAAGCTGATTGCCTGGGTATTTAATTGTACGATATAAGCATTGTCGTCTGCGATTGGTAGCCAGTCACTACGGGGTTGATTTTATCGCTTTATGTGGACAAAAGGTGCATTAATTACCATAATGATAAGGGAATCGCATCTTGATAATCAGAAGATTGCGAGGATTTCGCTACAAATGAATCACTGCGTAATGATTACATGCGCAGGGGCATTAATTACACCTGGTAATTAGCGGGATTTAAGAAATTTGACGTCCGTGCATAACCAGAGCTATAAATGGGGGTGGTTAGGGCAGTAAATGCTCCGCAACTCCTCCATTACTGTGGAGAAAAAACCTAAACCCTCTTTGAAGCTGCCGTGCCCGGAGGAGCAAAGTCGCTGGAGAGGGACAATCATCCACTACATCCAAGTCGACCTTATTTTCAAGACGATATTAGGCATTGCTAGGAATGGTGAGTCATCTTCTTCTGCATCTCAACTTTCTGGCGAGACACTAGCGCTTTGTACCTTTAAGTCTGACTTTTGTAGCTGACCTTCTATTCAAGGGTTTTTACGGAATCATGAACTTGGAAAAGTCTAATTCGACACTCCAGGGGCTCTTACTCGCCTGTGTTCCCCAGTTGGAGGGGATTGTTTTGTTATTTGTAAATACGCCATTGAGAATGACTTAAGGTACTGCTGAACCATTTTATCATGTGTCTCCTTTCCTACTACCGCCTTACCCCTTCTCAATTAAGCCTTAACTGCTAGCCTGTACTGAATATTTTACCATCCTTTGCTTTCACTTGGGCATTTGCCCACATATGGGGTTATTCTACCTTCTTTTTGGGTTGATGCCCCTTAAAGCGAAGAAGGGGAAACCCCCATCTAGAACCTATACCCTATACAACAAGTGAACCAAATATAGAATAACTGACCAATCGGACAGTCTAAAAAGTCAAGACCATCATTTTTTCTTTCTCCACAATGTGGGGAAATTAGAAGTCCCCAACTCCTTGTAGAATCTACTCGAGAAATATTTGCCTTTTGGTCCCCATGAGCTTGACCCAGCTGCGGTGGCGGACACAGGAAGAATAATAAAGTTTGGGCCTATATCCTACTCTGAATTGAGGAAGCTGGACGTCTGGGTAGTATTGACATGGGTGGTGGATTCTTACCCCACTCCAAGTATGTTCCGGGGTATTGAATTAGGATATTTTGCTTATCATTTTAAAATATTCTTGTCTCTTGATCTTTCCACAGCGTTTGAGAGATTCACTAGGCGGAATACCCCCAGAAGGCACTCTATAAGTTCACATGGTGCCAGGCTAGATAAAGGGAAGCAAGAGTCTCACTGGTTGGGCGAAAGTAGCTGGTCACCCCAATGCCATGTGAGCAAGAAGAGAGAGAGAGAGAAAGGGTTTCTGGCAGCCCTGAAGAGGCACCAATCAAAAGGAAGAGGAGGCAGTTGGTGGTTGTTTAGTTTTCATCGTGACTCTGAAGGTGTCAATGGTGAAGAAAGCGTCTCTTCCTCATCTTCACACCACTAAGCATCTGTTAGAGTTGGGTGTGCAAAGGTCCCCTCTAAATGGGATGAAGGAGGCAAGGTCAGCTTCCCGCTTACCTTTGCCAACGTACCCAGGGCGTTTGCTTGTGCGACCGAGAAGCCAGCCACAAAAAGGGCCATGCGGTTGGAAGCATATTCGAGCCATCACAACTTGCACATGGAGTCCCTGGGGCCAACATCTCAGCAGGCTCATAGAGCGCAAATAGTACTTTCCCTTCCAAGCAGACTCCTACAAGTTCCACCCAAGATGTACTTTAGGTGACGTTACTTAGCTTGCCTTGTGGACCACCACAAGCTCCTAAGGGTGCCTCAGCACCCTGACCCCGAGGTGTTGTGAGCATAACAGGTGGCGACCCCTCCTTTGCAGATCTGGAGAGGTAGGGGTTATGACACCTGCAAGATGCCATTACATTGTCCAACCCTCATGGTGGGAGGGTCAATTTGAAGAGCATTTACTTCTACTGGCTACGCATCATAAGACCCTTCTCCTCCCTCTCTTGCTAGCTCCCCCATTTTTTTTTTGGCATTCCTTCGAGCATGTTGTAACAAGAGTAGCCTTACTATGACACAAGTGGATACTTTGGGGATTATATTCATTCCTGGAACCATTACAAGTCAGATTACATAGAAATCATTGGGCTAATTTAACTAAATTAAGCTTTAACCTAACATACATTATGTGAATATTGCATTCATTACATGCATGGCATGCATAATTGCATTTGTATATCCTAAACCCTAATTCTGCCATTTTATGGTCTCCTTAGTGACAATGCCAATTTATCTATGTGAGACCATAAGCTTAGAGAAACATTAGGACCTAACTGATGCAGAATAAGGAGAAGCAACCAGAAAGGAAGGTGGAGACAAGAGCATGCAATTCCAGGACAAACCCTAACTGACTCAACAATCCCATGTAGACCCATGCAAGCCAGTGTTCACATCCAATTTTACCAACCCATGCACACACCCATGCACCTCACATATACACATACACATATGCACATTCACATAAATTACTATTTCAGGTATACATATCACTTTCTATACACATTACATACATGAATACTATTGGTGCACATTTGTAATACCTATATATATATATTCTCCTTATTTTTATTTACATACATGTGGACCTAATAGTAGTTAATATATTGTATTATTTACATATTTTCTCTAGGCCCACATATACACACACAACTGGCTAGCCCACTTACACATGCCCAACACCCCTCCTAATTACCTTAGCGTTAACCCTAAACCACTTAAACCCACTCCACCACTAAGACCCACCTAAACTCGCAACAAAACACCCCTCATAGCCAACGCACACTAGCCCTTATCCACTCCCATTTGACCATCCTTGACTTGCACCCTCACCTTAAGTTGTGCACCCACCTTCAACCTTCTACTGTTAGGATGTACCTTAAAGTAGAGGCCTTAACCTACACCTTAGGACCACCACACCTAGTGCCATGACCTATAAAAAGGGCTCCCCATGGGCTCTGCCCCCCCCCCCCCCCCCCACCCCACTCTCTCTACACAGCACTCTCTTCTCCACATAAGCTTCCACCTTGAGATCTCCTTCTCCAAGACCAATGGCTTCTCATGTGCCTCCTTGGTCTTGGTGCTCTAGGTGAAGAGGAAGTAGACTTCAAGCCAAGGGTCTTCCTCACCTTCCAATGGGCCTAGTGCCCACACTGGAGAGGACACCTACTTCTCCATCCCATTCTCTTTTTATTTTGTTAGTAGTTTAGCTATTTCCATTACTTGCAATTTCAATAGCTTGCTTTTTACTTGCTTACTAGTATAGATTTCCTTTTCAATAAATTTCAATACTTGCTCTTTTTGCTTTCTTTACTTGCTTTAATGGTATTAATCACACACACTTTCCCACACACTCACACTCACATGCCACAAGCTCCTTTTCATTTTGACCATCACCACTCTATACACTCCACCTCACATTCACCCGCCCACACCATTCCCAACACCTTCACCATAGACGCCCACCATCACAAGCACTCTAACTCACTCACCAACTCATACACATTAGTACGTTAGGTCCATGGTCGTTCCCTCTCCCTACCATAGAGCCCACCAAGTAAACTCCTTAGAGAACACCAGCTTGGAACAAACCCTAGTCACTCACAAGTATAGAATCTTCATCTCCATATCCCTATCCTTCGTCGTAGTTATTACCACCAACATTAGGACCAATGAACACATCATCACCAATATCACCGAGACTTAAACCTCAACCACATTAGGGGGTTCGAGCACTCCATCCTCCATTAGATGGCCTTTTACCTAATCCTCATTACCCCCATCATCACCACCACCACAACCTTTGTCCCATCACTTACTTGGATTCCATTCCTATAAGAAGCTCCCCACCAAACTAATCACCAAGTCACCCTCATCATCTCCACTTGGTGAATGAGTGAAGAGTATGTATTGTAAATATTTCTTTGATGCTTTGTATAAGTGGTTTACACCACCATTAGTGTAATGAAGTCTCTTTTGCAAGTTCAAGTAATGTTTTTCTCTTTGATGCAATAAAAGTTTAGTTCAATCTTTGTTGCTTTGTTAGCTTAGTCTTATTCAAAAACCAAAATAATCGCAAAATGAAAATGATAAAATACTTCTCACTTTTTAGTTGGCATTTGTAAATACAAGTCTTGCTTTCTGATGAGAGCCTCATCATGAGCTATAACTAGCTCATTTTGACCTAAGAAAGAGAATAAGAGCTCCTACATAACTTAGAGAAGGGCTTAATTTAAGGAATAAGTGTTCTGAGAAGAAAACATGAAATAAAGGTTAAAACTGTAATTTTACCATTGCAGTACATAAATGGGATTTCTTAGAGGCAAAACATAGGTTAAATGATCTAAACAAGATAAAAAGTGGGTTGGTTCAATCAAAAATGGGTTCATATGCAATCCAGGAATTAAATGACATTCTGTAACCCTAAAATAGATCCGCTTAATTCAACAAGGTTATGGTCAGGATAAAAATCAAATAAACCCTCTAAAATTCATGGAAAAATATCCCCTAGGGTTTAGAACCTTCAAATTGGCCTTTGAAACCTATTTTGACCTAGATCAGGGTCCTAGCTCATCAATTGACCTAATTTGGGTTTTTATGCAAAAAGTTAAGTCAAATGTGGTCAAACCTAAAATCCAACTTCACCATTGGATTCCTTAGGTCCAAATTAGGTTTTTACCAAAATTTGGACCTAAGGGGAGGTCATCTTGAACTACTTTGCAAATTAGTATACCTAATTACATTTTGGTCCCTATCTTTTGAAAACCATTGCAAAGACCCCCCTAACTTCCTTGCCACTCTTACAAACAGAACCCTACGCCATTAATGGGGAGAAATCCTACTCCGGCGAGGAATAGAGGGGGAATGCTCCCTGATTCCTCTGAGATCTCCTCCTAGATTTGGAAGGGAGATTCTCTGAGGAATTTCCTTCCATCTGAGCGTGGTCCTGATCTATGATTTGCACCCAATCTCTCGTGCGAATGCATGAGCGATTTGGGTCTCTAACTTATTCCTTCTCTAGCGAGGACTCCCGTACTTGGAAGCTTGTCTTCCAAGCACAGGAGTCCCTGCCAGTGCCTATAAAATGACCCTCAACTCCGGCCGCACCTCGACAGCTCGACTTGGCCAGAGATCCACCTTGATTTCCTCTTCTTCTCCTCCGGCCAGGTGGTCCGGCGAGCTCCGATGAGCCTCCCTCCTCTTTCTGGTCGCTCTACCACAGTACCAGTGGTAGAACTGTCCTCACCATCCTCCTCCGCATCATGCAACACCCGCGCGAGCATCCCTAGCCCCGTCGTCGCTGCTGTCTCCCCCCACTGGATAGCTTCTTCTCCGGCGACAGTAGGTACTGCCAGCCGCCCTTTCTCCCCCTTCATCCACTTAATTAGGTTAGAACCACTCGTCTCTATCCCCTCTTCAATTCCCCTTAACCTATTTCACAAAACACCCCTCGACAGCCACTGTCCACCGCCATCTTCCCCATCTCCGGCCAACCTCTGGCGAGACACACCCGTCATTCCACAACTCCACACGTCTCGTCACCAACCTCACAACCTCCGCCACACTCCACTGAACATCTTCCACCCATCCACAGGTCGCCACATGCACTCCACGCTTCTCCCGACCTAACCCATAAATCTGGCCATAGAGCGACCTAGGCATGCACGCCTAGGTTGCCCCGCAGCCTGCCACCTACCGCCTCACCTTCGTCGTGACACTGCGAAGGTCCTCCTGTGGTCTGATAGAGCCGCAAGGCCCCTTTTGTGTCGTGTAGGATCTGAGCACCAGCCGCCATTAGTGACGGCTCGAGAAGGTCGCAAGCTTGCTCTAGGATGAAGCACTTCAGGGTCCCAGGTCCAGAAGTTTTGGGGTAGTCTCGCGCATTCAGCTGTCCAGGCAATTAGCGCTGCGAGGCCTGCAGCTGTTGCAATTGGAAGAAAGAACTCCTGCGGGCGTGCGAGCAAAAGCGGGTGGGACATTAGTCCCACCTTGTAAATATCTGAGTGAGGCGTGTGCAATAAATTGAATTTGTGTTCTACTCTCTTCACCTTGAGACACACATGGGGTGAGGTCCCTCACCTATACACGCCTCGTCTGTGAATTCATCTCGCAGATCTGGCACCTGACCCGATTAGCCTACCGAGCACTCCTCGCACACCACACCCACGCCGGTGCGCCTGGACTCAGGAACGCGACCCGACCCGATTACCTAGCTCTGGGAGAGCGTACTGAAGAGTGATATACAGAGAAAGAGAGACGCGGGTGTGGGTAGAGGGGTAGGTTTTGTTGTGTGGTGTTCGTGCAGGGAAGAAGGAGAAGGAAGGCACATCTGAAGTGAAGCTGACACTTAGCTGAAAAAGGGAGAAGAAGGAAGGAAGGCTAAAGAAAGAAGACTCATAGAGGAAAAAGAGAAGGAAAGACACGACAGAAGGAAGAGGAGAAACCAAAGAGAAGAGGAAGTAAGAGAGCTAAGGCTGAAGAAGGAAGAAGAAAGAAAGAAAGGGAAAGACAAGCAGAAGTAGAAGAAGAAAAGCTGAAGCCAAGGGTAGCAGAGCTAGGGAGAGAAGAAGAAGATTCACAGAGAAAAGGAGAAAGACACTGCAGAGAAGAAACAAGGAAGAAGAAGCAGACGGCCAAAGAAGAACAGAAGAACAAGAGGAAAATCAGAGAAAGAAAGTCAGAAGAAGAAGAGAAAGCAGACAGGAGAAGAAATAAGAGAGAGTTAAAAGAGAAAATATCTTTTTAAGATGTATGATCCCATGATCAGATGTCCAATTTCTTTATTTTTGTCACATTTGACTCAAATTCTTACATTATATTCTGACTTACGTTTTGATTAATTCTAAGTGTTCAATTACATTCTTGAGATTAGTGAATAAAATTCAATTTGCTCCGTGTGTTCGACCTCGGATACTTAGGTTTTCGAGTAATAAATTTTTATTTGTTGACAACGCTTGGTCACCTATACTATGACACAATTGACTGTTAAAACACGATCAAGCCGCGTCGACACTTTCCATTCACAACTTCAAAAATCCAAAAAAATATAAAAGGAAAAAAAGTAGTTAGGTACTTTCTTATTTTTGTATTAGATAAAAAAAGAAAAGTAAGTGTAGTAGTCTCAGCTTAGTTTCGATTTTGCATGAAAAGAAGAAAAAAATGAAAACAACAAAAATTGAAAAATAGAATAAGGAATTCTGCCAAGGCATTTAAGGCCCCGATTTCATTCACACCTCCTTGTAGTTCGATTGGGACTCCCTTGATTTAATCTTTCTTTGAGTTTTGTAATAAAAATTAGATGCATGCATGCTTAGGGCAACACAACTACAACGACGGGTTTTTAAACTCGTAACTTTGCTAATCTAGTATAGTTCACTTAGCCCTAGTTAGCACCTCGTAAAGGCCACCGAGCTCAAGGAGAGACTTTACTACCCCCAGTGAGACGGCAAATTTGGCTGCAAAATGGGCATTGACGGCTAGGACGGAGCAAAGGAATTTTATCTGCCAACCGGAAGAAGCTAATGCTGCCTGCTAGAAGGCAGAGAGGAGGCTGAGGTGGCAATAAAAAAGTTAAACTCTCTTGGAGACCTTCTAGTACGTTTCAATCACGCTTGCAAGGAGGCGAATGCTGCCTGACTGGGGCTAAGAATTGTCGGGAAGACAGCTGCCAAGCTTGATGACTCTCTTGGAAAGATCCATCGGAAGGATCTTAAGAAAATAGCAGAGCTCGAAGACAAGCTGCAGGGGGCTACCACCAACTTATCCTGGTTGAAGGAGGTGGTCCAGGTGTTCAAGACATGCCATTCTTCTACCACAGAGGGATATAACAAATCTCTTAAGGAAGAGTGCCTCCATCTTAGTAATATGATTGATGATCTTACTAAAGTTAAGGTGGCACAAGAAAAGGTGGAACTGGAGACAGAGGAATTATGGTGAGAATTGGTTAAGGCCAAAAAGTTTGCTAAGGGGTCAGATAGGTCCAAGAGCTGGAGAGCATGCCCATATTGGAGAAGGATCCAGGCATTATAATGGAATTCTTTGCCCTGGACCCTTCTATGAAAGAGAGTCGCAACCTATTCTCTAATGACGCTTGTCGATTTTCCCTGGTGGTGGTTCATGTGATCCTAGAAGGCAGACACACTCCTATATAGGAGTTGTTTAATTGGTCATTTGAATGGCTAAGTGCCGAGTATGATCGGCAAAAGGGAGAGGGGATGATTAAGGATAAAACCCCCATCTCCCTGCCTGAGGATCACTCTGAGATGCCTACTTCTGATGGGGAGGTAGACAAGGGTGGCCTATTGGGAGTTCCGTCTACCACTAAAGCTAGGGAGTTGTCCACTGGTCATCACAGCCCTACCTATGAAGCCACATCGCCTCCTCCAACTCCCAAAGTCGATTTGCCGGAAGATTTAGAATAGTTGATTCGTCAATACTAGGGCGAGAGTGATGTCTTTTTTTTTCTTTTTCTTTTTTTTGTCGGTTACCGGTGGGGTGACTTTGGAAAATGATGTACAACAACTTTCTACAAACTGAATGAAGAAAAGTCCAATGTTTTTTGTTACATTCTTACTCATGTGTGATACAATCGTAGATTAGCAGTGTGACAAGTGCGAGGCATGAAATCGGATCAAATACTCGCTTTGGTGTCACAAAAATTCGTCGTTTGATTCATTTGAGGAAGAGAGAACGAGAAAGAAAAAGAGATAGGGAGAGAGAGAGACAAAGAGAGAGAAAGAAAGGGAAATAAGGTTAGAGAATCATAATAGAGATATGAGAACAATTTATCAAATATTTACTCTATTAACTATCAAATGTAGTGTTCAACAATATGTAGATGAATGCTTAAATGAAAGAAATGAACTACACTATCCAAAGAAAATAAAACTAAGAACAAGAAGAAAGTGTCGAGGTAGCCACGGTGGTGGAGGAGCTTTCCATCGGTGGCTCGACGTCTTCACAACCTTGCTTGGAGCTCTAAGGAGTGGTGGAGTTGCTTAGGTAGATGATGGGTGAAATTGGAGGGGGGTAGGCCCTTTTATAATGGAGGGAGAAGGCTAGAAATCATCCTCGGGTCAATAGCGACATTCAAAGCATCGTTGAAGACCTGTTGCATGTGTCGTTGTAGCCCCCGCCTTTGCACCTGCAGCCTTCAACGCTCGTGTTGACCCGCGCGCCCTGCGTGGCGTGTCGCGTGTGCATGCACTAGCGTGGGCTGTGCTGCACTACGCTTCACTCCGCACACGCGCACGCGCGCGTGTGCAGCTTGCTGCGCTGCCGCTGCTTAATTAAGCACCTGCTTCAATTGCGCTTGAGGGGGTGTAGTGGGGATTCGAACCCGCGCCCCTCTGTTGCAAGCTACGATCAGAACCATCATGCTACGCCCAAAGGATTGTCGCGAGGAGGATCCAAGGGCATGCAGTGGAGGCGGCTTCTCGACCGTTGGATCTTAATCCAACGGTCGAGATTTGATGATGAGGATGAAGTGGAGTCGGTGCTAGGCGCTCATGGCCGATGTTAGGCAACCCAGATGGCGCCACATGGTGCCATCTGGGTTGTCCATCTTCTTTCTATTGTAGCGGATGCCACGATGCTCGGATCGAGATGATTCTTGCGCTGTCGGACTGCAATTGTTACTTTGGATCCATCTGTATGGTCGGATTTTCATCCGAAGCCCGTAAGGATGTCGCATTACCCCTTGCATTGATCTTCCTAGGACTTGTTGTGGGAGCTACGGAGATTGAATTGAGGAGATTTTGTGTCCATTAGACTCCGTTTGTTGATCCGGATCTATCTGTACGATTTGATTACTCATCTGAGTTCTGTTTCAAAATGCACTTGCACACAAGGTCGTTGAACATTAATTTTAAACAATCTTAATCATGAAATAACACAACATGCGATGCTCCCAAACCCACTATGATATGATATTATCGCACAAGTACCCTCAAAATTAACTATAATTGATAATATTAACACTAATAATTGTAGAGTCATCATACCCCCATGCCCACCCCTTGCTAGTCCGTATCAAGGTTTAACCTAAATGCTATTTACAATATAAAACTAGGAATTAATTGCTTAGGTAGAAGTTGCTTGTCAACAGGAGGAAATTTCTACTAAGAACCTAACTTGCAAAGACTTAGCAATGCTCGGGTTGCCTGCCAAAATGCCGATTACTCGAGTCCTCGCCTTATTCTATATAGAAGCAACTATATTTTTCTTTTTCATCTATGCTAATTTCTTTTTGGATTTTTTTGGAGTTAAGGATTTCAGGGTAACTTTTTATGGCTACCCAACCCACCTATGACTTGAAAAGGACTCTTAGTACTAAGCATCTTATTATGAAAGTGATAGACTCACTCAGTGGCAATTAAAATAGACTTCGGGTTTCTATGCTCCTAGGTGACCCAAAAGAGAAAATGTTGCCCAAAGGTGTATCTATTTGACCGGTAGCTTTCTCCCTACTTTTTATTTTTGTAGGGTCAACACAAGGACGAATGCAGTGTATATCTCCTCAGATTATGCTACTTCCCTGCTTCTTCCTTAAGTATTTTGAAATTCTTTTGCATTTTATGAGCTAGGATCTGGACAGCCGGCCAATGGTCTGTTACCCACGACAACTTGCCAGCCATACTCGTGTGGTGAAGTGTGGCTGATTTCTTTTTTTCTTTTCTCCTTTTCTATTTTCCTATTTCTATGTTTTTTTTAAGTAGGTGGCTTTCCTGATCGAAGATTTACCTAAAGGTAGTAGTGAAAGAGAATGGTCCTGTGGCTAGGCTCTGGACAACCAGCCAGTGGGCTGTTACCCACGACAACTTGCCAGCCATACCACCCTAGAAGGTTCATTAGCTACCTAATTTCCATTAGAATCGCCGATGAGTGAGTCAGTGCAAAACATGTGCAGATGCTTAAACTAAAAATCCTCCCAAATTATAGGGCGGGTTGATAAGTCATATACTTATCACCCTACCTTATTGACTAGATTAATATACATTATGGTGGCGAGGACTCGAGACCAAGCCCACATTTTTCTGGACACTCGGACTGATTATGTCCGAAGACCTGAAGAGTCTACGCGTTGAGGTCCCTAACGTATCATTTCCTAAAGTTGACAAGCTTCTAATACCTAAGTTTTCTTTTCCTTTTTTTTTTTTTTTATAAAAAGAAGATAATTCAAGCTGACAATATGTACTCAGAATATACGAATTACCACCCCCCTGTGCTTAAGTTGGACAATGTCCTTATTGGAGAATAAATGTATGCAAGGGAGCATGGAAAGAAATTACCTGGGTTTCAACAGTTAATCCGGTCAGCTTGAATCCTTTGGGTTACCTCCTAGGAAGCTCTGAGTTTAATGCCTTCAGCTGGGCATAGTGCATAAACAATAAGGGATAAATCACTTGAATGGTCTGGGTCAAGAAAGGGAAGACATAATTAGCCATATCCAAAATCAGAAGTCTGCGGATGCGGACTAGATTATGGTGCAGTCCCATCCCTAAGGGACGGACACTCTGCAAATGGTGTAACCCAAATATAAAATGTTGGACACTAAAGATGTAGGTTTTGTAATTAGCTTGTGTCCCTTTAAAGTTGTAATCCCTCAAAGTTATATCGATTCCAGTGAATTTGGGTTGCAGAACTTCAATTCTGATAGGGCATGTAACAAAATCAATAGTTTGACAATGGCCCTAAGATCAAGCTTGAGGTCTCTCTCCAAAGAAAAATCCATCCCTTCTTCAACTAGGGTTTCATTGCTTATTCCTTCTAATTCCTTGACCCCTAGAATATTATCTTCAACCTCTTTCATATCAGACTCAATTTTCGAGGTTGCATTAGAGGTAGGGCTAATTTCATGCTCTAGCTCAGATTCTTTCCCTTGGCCCTCCTCTAAACTTGTGATGGGGGTTTCAAATGATTCGAAATCGATTATTTTGGAATTGTAATCCCACTCCCCATCTTCAAATTTGGATGTCTCTTCCACCAAATCACTTTCCTCAGGAATATTATATTTGGATTCAAAGACATCGACCCCCAAATTCTCGGTTTCCTCCTGATGTGTGTCCTCAGCTCTCCCCAAATCATGTTCTAAGGAGTCCTTAATGACATTTTCTAATGAGTTGTCCAACACTAGGGGAGTATCAATGGTGGATTGAACCATTTTTGGGCAAATAGGTGTAGTCCAATCGATCACCACGGGGCCTTGCTTCATGAATTCCATAAACAGAGTTGCTTGCAATAGTTTTCTTTGGCCCTCTTCATCTAGTTGTTGGAACATATCAATCATGGCTTGTTTCCCCTCAATCAATTCTTGATTTTGTCTATGTAACTCCAACTGAAGGCTATCAAGAACTGATTGAGTGTCATTAGGTTTCCCGTGGATTTCCTCCTTAGCATTCAAATCAGAGTTGGGAGGGTATGGTTGAGGATGTGTATTATGGTTCGTACCGGGGTTTAGGTTCTTGAGTAGGTCCTCTATTCTATCTTTTTCAGGGTCCAATTCCTCAAGAGGCACCATTTTCTGCTTAGTCCTACTCCAGAATAATTGGGGTTCTAAGTCCTCCTCCCAGTCAGATTCTTCATCAGGGGTCCAAAGCAAGGTTTGATCATTCTTGATTTGCCTAGGTTTATGATCATCATTTGATTTCCATTTTTCCAGAATCCCTTCCAATCCATAGGTCAAGTTGGAGAGATCTTTGAATTCCAATGACCTATCTTGGTTAGGGTCCTAGGAAGGGTAGTGGTCTTGGTGTTCTCTTAGAGTGTAGGTCCTATTAGATTGGTTAGTGGGTGGGTGGGACCTAAAAGAAGAGTCATCATAAGGAGAATCAAGATAAGGATCCCCAAGGTTTGGACCATAACCCTGGGTGGTTGGGTTGGATGTGTCCCAATAGGAAGTTGGTGCAAGTTGAGTAAAATTGGGATAAGAGGGGTCTTCTAGATACTCAGGTTCTAGGTTATATCCCCAACTTGGTGGCTGGTTATCCTAGGTAAACTTTAGATACAGTCTACTTGGGTTAGAATACAAATCATGTTGGGAATAGTTTGGGAAGGATGGAAAGCATTAAAATCCATGCATGGATCAGAGAACAGACGAGAGAGTTTTGTGTGCACAATCAAGCAAGCAAAACTAGGCCCTACGGTGTACACCTAGGCAACTTACGCCTCAGAAGTAGATTCCAACCACACGGTGAATTCGGTGTTGTCCTTACTCTCGAAGGTGGTAGAGTTGGGAAGGCGAAGTAGGGGGAGCGTGTCCCGAAGGCCACTAATTATGCCAAACCCCAGCTTGCTTAAGTCGTTTGACAATCGAGCCTCCCAACTCAGCACCTTTTGGAGCAAGCAAACGTCAGTAATTCACTATGCATTCAGGAAAATACCTTGAAACGAACTCAATGATTCCTAGGGCCGACGTCTACTTAATTTTTAGGGCTAGGTCAGTGCTTGTGCTCAAGGATTAAGTGAATGGCGTTAGAGGGATTAATGCCCTTAAAATTTCAGTTTAAGTCATGTGCACAATTGGATGTAAGGACCCAATGCCAAAACAAGTGTTCTTTAACAAGAATGATTAAGATGCGTGATTTTTAAAATTTGAATCTTACTTTAATGAATTTTAAATTTTCACTTGTTTACGCATTCAAACAAGGCACAAATGTATACTCATACGGTCGGTGAAGGTTGATTTTCTTTAAGGCCTTTTATGTGACTATAAAGTTAAAAACTTCTAGTGTGGGAGATCCTTGGGTGTGCAGCTTCTACTTAATGAATTTTTTTTTAAGATTCTATCAAGAAGGGTCCAATTCAAGAATTTTAAAATAAGCAATGACCCTATCCCAACCGAAATCGAATGGGATTTTCAACAAAATTAATTCAAGAATTTTTTGAGGACGATAGACCACCCAAATTCACATTTTTTCAAGAGGGGGTTAATCTATCTAGAACTTTTAGATTAGTGCGCAAGTTTAATATCTTGATCAGAACATGCACTAATAAATTTCAAATGCAAAAGTAGTCTTCAAATGAAGTAAAGAGAATTTTAAAATCTTTCTAGAAATATAAATGTCTCACAAATCCGAGTTGCATGGAGTTCGTAGTAGCAAGAACAACCTACAGATCTCCAGAACTCAGGACAACCTTGTGCACTCTCAGCAGCGAATTTCTCATGGCCAAACCACAATGAGTTTGTATGTAAAATTTGATGTGAAGTTCTCTTACTAGAAGGAGCAGCTCTGATATTTTTCTCAAAATTTTTAGAGGTTCTAAGGGTCCTTTAATCATGTCCTCACTCCGAATCCAGAAAATGATTTTGTGGAGTTATCGGGTTGAAGACTTAATGGTGGTGTTTTCTTCAACAAACAAAAGAGAGGTTTTCTTTTATAACACCACCACTTTTTTAAATCCCAGGATGATGAGTTACCTTTAGATCGTGGGAAGACACGATCGAACCTTTGGATTGATGGCGGTCTTCTTCATGCGCTTCCTTTGGCCCAACCTGATTCGTTCTCCTCTCGTTGCTGCTGCACTCATTTCCCACAACCACAAAAAGAGAGAGAAAAGCAAGTTAGATAACAAGAATACAATTAATTTCCAAGAAAATGAAAGTGAATAAAAGATTCGTTACCTTCCTAGCAGCGGCACCAAAAACTGATGTCGACGAACGCATTTGTGTAAAATCATTCGTTGTAGCATGTTTCATGACGTCAATTTTAAATAGAAGTTTTGGATGTGATTCCAAGTGTCGAACACAGGGAGGCAAAAATCTGAATCGTTTGATTCGTTTGTGAAAGAGAGAACGAGAAAAAAATAGAGATAGGGAGAGAGAGAAAGAGAGAAGGAGAGGGAGATAGGGTTAGAGAATCATAATAGAGATATGAGAACAATATATCAAATATTTACTCTATTGACTATCAAATGTAGTGTTAAACAATTTGTAGATGGCTCACTAAGCAATGAAAATAAAACTAAGAACATGGAAGAAGAAAGCACCGAGGTAGCCACGGTGGTGGAGGAGCTTCCGACGGTGGCTCGACATCTTCACAACCTTGCTTGGAGCTTTGAGTGGTGGAGTTGCTTAGGTAGATGATGAGCAAAAGTGGAGGGGGGTGGGCCCTTTTATAATGGAGGGAGAAGGCCAAAAATCATCCTTGGGTCAACAGCGACATTCAAAGCATCGCTGAAGACCTGCTGCATATGTTGCCGTAGCCCCCGCCCTTGTGCTCGCAGCCTTCAACGCTCATGCTGGCCTACGTGCCCCGCGTGGCGTGTCGCATGCGCATACACTAACGCGCATTATGCTGGGCTACGCTTCACTCCGCACACATGCGTTGCTTACTTGCGCACCTGCTTTAATTGTGCTTGAGGGGGGGCACAGGGATTCAAACCCGCACACCTCCATTGCGAGCTGCGATTAGGACCGTCATGCTACGCAAAAAGGACTGTCGCGAGGAGGATCCAATGGCATGAGGTGAAGGCAGCTTCTCGGCTGTTGGATCTTAATCCAACAGTCGAGATTTGATGTTGAGGATGAAGTGGAGTCGGTGCTAGGCGCTCATGGCCGGTGTTGGGTGGCCTAGATGGCACCACGTGGTGCCATCTGGGCTGTTCATCTTCTTTCTGTTGTAGAGGATGCTACGATGCTCGAATCGAGATGATTCCTACGTTGTCAGACTGTGATCGTTGCTCCAGTTCCATCTGTACGGTCGGATTTTTCATCTGAAGCTTGTAAGGATGTCGCACTACCCCCTAGCTATTCATCTTCCTCAGACTTGTTGTGGGAGCTACGAAGGTCGGATCGAGGTGATTTTGAGTTCGTTGGACTCTGTTTGTCAATTTGGATCCATCCGTACGGTTTAATTGCTCATTTGAGACCTATTTCAAAATGCACTTGCACACAAGGTCATTTAACCTTAATTCTAAGGAATCTTAATCATGAAATAACACAACATGCATGCGATACTACCAAACCCACTATGATATGATATTATCGCACAAGTACCCTCAAAATTGACTCTAATTGATAATATTAACATTGATAATTGTAGAGTCATCAACTACACATAAAGAATAATTACTAATTGCTATAAACTTAGCTTATTTAAGTATACTACATAAATTACTTACTTAATAAGTATATTCTAAAGTCATTTAAATACTAAATACTTAGCTTAATAGATACTACATTACTTAATTAGATTAAAGCTAATACTTAATTGCTAGGTTAATTACTACTTGTATTATACTAGTACTCTTATTGCTTAGCAAATATAACATATATTACTTTACTATATAGATTACTACACTAATATATACTTAATTAGACTAACTACTTAATTAATGGCTTAATTACCTATTGATTAACTGTAATATGTTAACCACATGCATAATTGTAAAGAAATATACAATACATGGCAGGCAATCATCCCATAAGCAAAAAGAAATGATTTACATTGAATTAAAATGAGAAAATATAAAAAAGAATGTTGTTTTAGAACATGTATTTAAGCTCAATGTTTATTACAAACTTAGGCACAATACAATTTATCACTTAGCACTCGTGCCTCATTTATAACCTTCACTTATCACAACCTTCACAAGCATAGCTTTACACCTAATCTCTACTCAGCATAGCTTCAAATTTCACTAAGTGTTCTCAACACTTAGCCATTTCACATTACTAAGTCTTAGCAAAGCCTCTTTAAATTCTCTTTATATCAAAAGGAGGAAATGGGCATGCAGCGTTCACAGGATCAACGACCATTAAAGCCGGATCAACCACTACTAGCCACGTGGCATCATCTCCACCTTCCACGTAGCACTCAGAGGTCAACCAATAGGGCTGCGTTTTAGCTCACGCATAGGCACAACAGCAACACACACAACACGCCACCCGGGGAGCACACCCCTGTTTGGGTGATAAGCCAATGAAGGTATTTAGTTTTATACTGCTTCAACACTTCGTCAACTAACAATGTGGGACATAATGAGTCCTCTTTCCTTCTGCGCTCACTTTAGCTCCAGCAACAACTTCATTGATTAATTGTTTGTAGCTCAGAGGTCCAAATCAAGTTAGCAATGGCTTAATCAAAAGCCCTAAATGTCTATTGTTGATTGCTAGTGCTAATTAGATCAAAGGATCACATTTGATCTGCTGAACTAAGGCTTAAAAATGCCTTGATGCCATGGAAGCTCTGCTGTAGTTCAGCAGAGAAGGTTTCTACAATAAACCTATCAAATTCTGGTATATCTATCAAGTGAAGGCTCTAATAACTACTATAAACAATTCTACAGTGGATGATATAGGTTTTTAGGTACTGGGAGGTAGAGAGAAGCTCCAGAGCTTCAAAGCTCTTGTTCTTGAGCTAAACAGCACTAACATTAGGTCTAAACAACCTGATAGATAGATAAAAGTCTCTAGAAATGATCTGAATCATTTTAGAAGGTCAATTAGGTTCGATCTGGGTAGAATTTGGCTTAGAATTTCACCAAAACAACTCTGAGCACTACTGAGGTTTAGAGAGAACCCATATTGTGAAGGAATTTGAAAACACAGTAAATCCCAATAAAATACCTTTGAATTAGTTCCAAAAGAATTGCATTAAACATAGGAACTCACTTCTATCCATAAATCTAAGTCTTGAGGTCTAAAACCCTATGAGCTATTCTGGGTTGACTAAAATAGGTGAAGAGTTGACTTTGTGAATTAAGGTGATTCAGATCAAATAAACTATCCTAATTGATTTATTTCAACATCAGGAATCCATTGCACACATCAAAATTGAGGTTTGAGCACTCTAAGTGAGGTTTCAGGCACTTTCATCTAAGATTAAAGGTTGCTTTGATTGTCAAAACAAATAAAAATATCTCAGACCTAATATAAGACAAATCTTGATTCTTTAAGCTCTGCAGGTGCTTTTGGATCTATTACTAGGGTCGGACATCTAATGAACATGTCTCCTCAACTCTGCCGGAGCTGAGGAAGACAATGATCAATAGAGAGATAGCTTCATTGAAACACAAGTTTAATCACTGAATATTGATCCTTAGATCATAACAATATGATCTGGAGCTCTACAAGAAGTTTGGAAGGCTATGGATCATATTAGGATTCGTTGGAGCACACCGAAGCTCCGATGAAGGCTGAATCAAGTGACCGGAGACAAATCTCCATGAAATTTCTCAAGAAATGGTTATAAAGACTCTTGAGGTTCTGCAGAACCTCAAGAACACATTAAAATTCACAATTAAACCCTAATTAAATGATAAATAATGGAATTTCTCAGAAATTGCCTTCTGTGTTCGACTTAACTCAGAAGATCTTGTCTCACTCAATTGAGTGAGGCGAAATGCTTCTAATGTGTTTACAATGATGTAGACATAAGGAATTAGCAAAATAACTCCTTTTGAGCCACCATTGACAGCATGCTCAGAAGGTTGAAGTGAATTAGGCCTTTCTTATATAGGAGGTGTTTAATCTAATTAATAAAGGGAACAAGCCCTTATGATGTGTAGAAGTGGTGGAGGGCCCCAATTAGAGGTGTTATAACCTCTAATCCTTCGCCATGGATAGTGGAGGATCTCAAGTGTAGGTGAAGTGATTTAGGTGATCTATGATGTAATTTAATGAACTAAGAAAGAAAGAATGATAGTGGAAGGATTGTGAAGGAAAACCACATGAAATGGGAGTGAAAGAAGCTTCGGTGTAGCCTGAGATGACTCACTGGAGTTGAAGAAGACAATCAGCAAATCTCAACATACAACTAACTATCTAAGCTATCTATTACCTAAATCTAATCTACGCTAAACTACGAAGCTAAGGCTATTGTTACCTGGAAGAATGGGGCAGTAGGATCTTCGTCAAGGTTTGTTGGAGAGAAGAAACTAGAGGATAAAAGTGAGAAACTCCGACATTGACGTATGTCGAGTATACGAAGTGAATGATGGTGCGATCGTGCCAGAAGACATGGCGAAGGTAGAAGAGTTAAAAGAAGCAGTTGAGCTCCTAAAAGATGACTGGAGGAAGGAGATAGAGGTTTCTAGAGGGAGAGAGAACAACCTATGAGTCAACTTAGTTGGGGGAGAGGGAAGGGAGTTGCTATTGGAGGTGCGGAGGGGTATTTATGCGTGTAGGTGGAGGTCTAGGGGAATGTATCTGGTCCAGAAGTTGTCTAGGTTTAAGGTAATCACCATCATCATCTCTGGCGATGGTGAGGTTATCTATTTAAAAAAAATAGGATTAAAGGTCCATCTGGGCTGTTGGATTTGTAGAGGAAGGTGAGAAGGGCTTAAATGGCAATGGCAAAAGTGATGGACATTGATTGGGCGGTGATTTAAAGGTTTGGTCATTGGCCATCATCAGTCGTCCATGGAGAAGGGCTATGCATAGTGACCTATGTGTAATATGGGAGGACCTTGTTGTTATTAAAAGGACTCGAATGTCATGAATGATAAGGACTAAAATGCAAACAATGAGTTTTTGGGCTTATTTAAATTTATTTCTTTTTCAACTTTTTATATATTATTATAAATGCTGCAAATAACATATTTATGATAAGAAATTTCATTTTGTCCTTTTAAACTATATTTATTGAAGTAAATACATTATTATGTTAATTATTAACTTTAGTCTTAAATTATATATATAAGGCTTTATTTATAGCTATAGGGTTTTGTTTGAGTTCTATTATTAATTAAACTTAAGTTAACACTAATTAAGCCTTAATTTAGTGATTTTATTCATTATTAATTAGCTAATGAAACCAGCTAATTAGGGTAAATTTGGAGCCATGATAAGTTCCTTATTCGGCAGTTGTTCTCTCTTTGTAGAGAGATGCTACATTTGATGCTTCTTCCCTGATTTCATCCACAAGTCCAAGGCCAGAAGGACTTGGTCGTCATTAGTGAGGGGGTCATACAATTGGGAATAGTAAGTAGGGAGGACCATCTCAATTGGTAGTCGTTCTTCCATAACATATACCAGACTACAGTGTGTGTGGCTAGATGAGGTCTTTTGGCTTGTGAGATAGCCCCATCTCACGTCTGGCAACTTGTCCACCCGCCTTCCTTTTGAAGAATCTAGTCGTCTTTTTTGTGCAGCAATTATCGTACGATTGGTTACCTCCGCCTGCCCGTTCACCTGAGGATGAGCAATAGATGTGCAATACAAGCGGATGTCCCAACTCGCACAGAACTCTTCGAGCTTTTTGGAAGCAAACTGGGTGCCATTATTAGCCACAATGGCCCTTGGACACCCATATCGAGCAATGATGTTCTTCTGTACAAATGTTATGAAACATTTTTGAGATGGTGCCGGAGGGAAAGGACCATAAAATCCATTACCCATTTAGCAAAGGGGATTGGAGACATAATAAGCATCATCTTTCTAGGCAAGAGGTGGTGGATGGGTTCAAACCTTTGGCACTTTTCACATTTGCGAGCAAACTCTTTGCATTGTTGCTTCATCTGAGGCCAGAAGTATTCCATCTGAAATAGATGGGCTACTAGAGCTTTGTACTCGTCATGATTGCCATAAATGTCGCCATGGGATTCCCGTAGTGTTTGAGAAGCCTCCTTCGGGGTGAGACAATGTAGCAAGGGGATTGAATAACCACTCTTGTATAGTTTTGCCAATTAACATGTATCGCGAGGCTTTTAGCAGGAAAGCTTTGGGGTGTGGTTCCTCGGGAAGTAATTTGGCTGTGCTGTGGAAATTCACAATGGGCGTCATCTGAGAAACAACTGGTTGAATCACAAGTGTTTGTGGAAGGAGTACCATAGCCCATTTAGTGTTTGCGGAGTATATCATCCTCTTATTTTGTAGGAATTGTAGATGCCAAGAGAGCCAACACGTTCGCCAACAGGTTGTCTGACTGGGGTACCCATTTGATCAAGGCAGATATTCAATCTAATAACTCCTTCTTTGCCTTGTCTAAATAAAGACTCATATTGGGATCTTTAGTTGATACTCGCCATTGATTTGATTGTCTACCAATTGTGAGTCCATTTGAATTTCTAAATAGGAAGCCCCTATAGATCTAGCTACCCTAATGCCGGCTAATAAGGTCTCGTACTCAGCCACATTGTTAAAGGCTGGAAAAGCCAACTTGATGGCATACTTATGGGTAATTCCATCAGGGGCTGTCAACGCAATCCCATCTTCGACCCCAATCATCATGGACGATCCATCAACATATAGCTTCCATGGCAAGGTGGTGGGAGGCTCTAAGTCTGTAAATTCTGCCACAAAATCTTCCAAAACGTAGCCTTTAATGGACTTCCATGGCTAATATTTAATGTCGAATTTAGCCAGCTCCATAGCCCATTTCATTTGTTGGGTTGACCTAGTTCGCCTATAAAGCATTTGGCGTAAGGGGTAATCGGATAATACAATTATCGAGTAGGCTTGGAAATATAGGCGTAATTTTCTGGCAGCAGCCATTAGGGCATGACCAAGTTTGTCAATCACTGTATATTTTACTTTTTCCCCTTGGTAAGTTTGGCTAACAAAATACACCAACCGTTGTATCCCATCGTGCTTACACAATAGAGCAGCGCTAACGGTAGACGTAGAAGTTGCCAAGTAAAGGATCAATGGCTCTCTTGCAGTAGGAGCTGTAAGAATGGGATTATGTTGAAGGGATTTCTTGACCTCCTCGAGGGCCTGTTGGCACTAAGGGATCCAATGGGCTACTGCGTATGCCCTATCCTTCTTGATACAATCGAGGAAAGAGGTACAATTGTTGGAAGATCGAGACAAGAAGCAACCTAAGGCAGCAATCTTGCCGACTAACGACTGAATTCCCCTTAGGGCAGTTGGAGGTGCCAAAGCAATAACTACCTGAATCTTATCGGGGTTGACCTCTATACCATGATTAGAGACCGTAAACCTCAGAAATTTTCTTGAGGATATGCCAAACATGTATTTTTTGGGGTTCAAGTGGAGCCGAGTGTCTCTTAGGACTTGAAACACCTCTATTAGGTTCTCTAAATGTTGGGAGAATTTTAGACCTTTTACAAGAATATCATCAATATACACTTTAAATGACTTTCCAATTAAATGATCAAGCATCATATTTACATGACGCTGATAAATAGCTCCTGCATTTTTCAAGCCAAAGGGCATGGCCCTATATTGAAATAGACCCCTATCAGTTATAAACAAAGTATGGGGCCTGTCGGTAGAAGCTAGACTTATGTAGTGATAACCATTATAAGCATCAAGAAAAGACGTGTGTGTTTGTCTAGTCAAGAATCCACGAGCATATCAATCTTAGGTAGGGGAAATTCATCCTTCGAGCAGGCGTCATTCATGTTTGTGAAATCCATGCACATTCTCCACTTGGTGTTTGATTTCTTGACCATGTTGATGTTGGACAGTCAATTAGAATACAAGGATTGCTCAATGAACCTTCCTTTCAATAGCTTGTCCACTTCTGAAGAAGCTGTTTGCCATTACTCCGCTGACTTGTGCTAGCGAGCCTGCTTGACTGCTTGGGAATCTGGTTGGATTTTGAGATGATGCTCAATTAGTGGCGGCTCTACTCTTGGCAGGCAAACCATGCAAAGATGTCTGCATTAGCTCTCAACAAGAGGAGAAATTTGGGAACTTTCAGAGGGAGGCAAATCCACTCCAATCTAAACCAGTTTGTCAGTTGCATTAGGATACAACTGAATCGCCATGTTTGAAGAACCTAGCTCCACTTTTGCAATAGACGATGACTTGGAGGGGTCTTCTCGCTATATTGTTTGGGTTGAGCTTCTCTTCTTCCCCTTTTTTGAGGTTTGGGGGGTCCATTGAGCATTCAAGCTTAATGCATAGGAGTTTGCGGCCAGCAAATTGGTCTCCATGAACGATCCTTACCCCTCGAGGGGAGTGGAAAAGCACAAATTGAAAGTAAGATGAGGGGATTACCCAGAAAGCATGAGTAGTGGGACGGCCTATGATGTCCTCAAATGCTGCTACCAACCCTGCTACGAAGGTGGTCGTTCGATTTAGGAGCTTGTCTCCATTACATATTGACACTAGCAGATTGATCTCCCCTTTGGGCATCACCTGATGATTCCCAAAGTCGAATACCAGAAGGGTTGATGGGGATGGATGTTTCTCACCCAGACCCAATTGTGCAAGGGTCTTGAGAAAGAGAACATCCACAATGCTACCTTCATCCACAAGGAGCTGAGGTTGACGTTGTCTTACCAGGAGAAGTGTCACCAGTAAAGGATTCATGAGATCATCCGAATACGAGAGGGAGGCGAAGAGCCTTGAGGCAGCCTTCTTGACGGCATTCCTCTCACCCCAATGCAAGGTGGGATACACCCCTTGGGCGGTGCCTGAAGGTGAAGAGGTGGATCAAGCGCTGGGGGCAGCGTTGACACAAAAAATTACATCTACTTCCTCCCCCTCTAATGCCTAGGAATAAAATGCCAGTTTAACTGGCGGGGCTTCAGTTGCGAGATTTTCCATGCGCCCCATCCTTATTACTGCCATAATTTGATGATGATACTCCATAGGCGTAAAATCTGGGGGGATCCGTTGCTGGGACATGGTGACAGTGGGTTCTGCTACCACCTGTGCTAGGGTGATTACCATGTTAACTCCGTAGAGCTGCTGGAGTTTCTCCTTGTGGTATTCCTCTGGACCTTCCATGGGCCACTTCCCTTTATCTTGATTTTCTTTTTGTTTGATGAAATGGGCCAAGTTACCATGCCATATTTGAGACTCAATTTGGTCCTGTAGATCTTGGCAGTCTTCACTGGTGTGGGCTTGGGCCTAATATACTTTGCAAAAGTGATCGGCATCTGCCTTCTTCTCTAGAGGCTTAGGCGGGGGAAGTAAGTATTTATCAGTTGACCAGACTTTCTCCAGTACGTTTGCCTAGTTAACGGCCAGGGGAGTATATTCTTCAAAAAAATCCCACCTAGGTTGTTGTGGACCATTGGGTTGGCCTTTGTTTTGCTGGTCCCTATTATCTGGGAAGCCTACTTTCCACTTATTAAAGCTGTTGCTCCCATGATTTAGGACGGGAACCGCTTCTACGGTAGCCATCTTATCATCGGGAGAGTGTTGGTCGTCACCATGACCGTTTGCCAAACGGTTGCAGGAGCGGAAGGAGTCATCTTGCTCTGTGAACTTTGTTGCTCAATCCCAAAGTTCTGTCATATTCCTAGGCAGAAAGTCATCAATATCATACAAGAACTTTTGAGCTAGTAAGCCTGACTTAAAGTACTGGATAGCGATGGCATCATGTGACTGCTTGCATTTGAAATATTGACTCTTGAACCAGTCTAGATAGGATTGGAATGACTCCTATCTTTTCTGTTGGATTTCCGACAACCTTTACAGTTTATCCCAAATTCACTCTTTGCCAGTGAAATACTGGAAGAATTTGTTGACTAGCTCTTGAAAACATGTAACATGTCTCGCTGGCAGTTCATTGAACCACTTATTGGCCAAGCCAGATAAATAAGATGGAAATAACCGACAAAGTACCCTGTTGGGCAGCTATGGACCAACATCATTTGCCTATAAATGCCAAAAAAACTATTAGGACCTAACATCCTATCATATTGAGCGAGGATGGGCTGCTTAAATTTCTCTAGGAGAGGGGCAATCATCACATCCTTCGTGAAGGGGTAAGTGGTGGTATACACTCGGGGATGTATGCCTCTCATTGCCTGAGTGACCTAGTGAACAATCTCGGGGATTGAACCTTCGCTGTTGGTTACCAAAGGATGTGCCCTCGACTGTTCGTTGATTCCTGCAGAGGTGGGAGGGGGGGCTTTAGTAGTCCAAGGGGAACCTTGCCCTTCCGACTACTGAGCTTGCATTTCAACTTTTCTAGCTGCTCTTGTAGGCGGGAATTTTCTTCTTCCACCACGTGACGCCATTTTAATTGGTCATTGGTGGGGTTGGAATTCTGAGGCTTCTCCTGTTGGACCTTCGCCTGCTCCCTTGTTAGCTAGATCTTCTGCAGTTGCTCCACCTGCTGTTGCTCTACTCTTAGAGCCATCAGCTTGGCCTCATACTCATCCTCCGCATGTATATCCAAGAGCACATTCCCTTGAGGGTTCTCCTGGAGAGAAGGTTCCTGCTGAAGGCCTAGCTGTGCCTCCTTACCTTTGCTTCCCCTTGCGGACTATCAACGCCTCCTCAATATGGAGACACTAGACTTCGTTGGGCCTGGCTTCTCAATATTAGCACGAGAAACATGGTGCGTAGAAGGAGCCATCAAGAAATGAAGTTTGAGAAACACAGTGATATTATATGATTTAATTGATCGAGGCCCTTAGAATAGGAACCTCGACTCAAATAAGCAATCGCAAGGAATTCACACAGGGGATTGATGACTCAATTCCACCTAAAAGGGTATACGTTTGGGGGGAGGATGGTACTCCCAAATTTCACTAGTAGTTCTGCAATATAATCACTCTTTTGTTTCTTTCCTCTCCAATTTCCTAAAAAATAAAACTTAGCCCATCCTAAGTATTTATTGGGTGAACCTTCTCTGATCGCAAGTTTCCTCTGGTTCCCACGATCTCACGACTTGGCTATTAATAGAATTTAATCGAGTAACCGCCAAATGACTGCCAATGTAAATGTCGTCACAATGGTTGTACGTTTTACCTTCAGTTAACGTAGTCAATGGTTGTATTAGTGGTTCCCCAAGTTAGGCAGGACCTGCTTGGTAGTTAGGTAGTCGAATTTGCCAGGTTGCCTAGCTGTCGGATCCATGCAGATGCACTGGACTTGAATCCACGAGAAGATTTTTCTCCCCTCATCACAACTCATATAATGTTATAGTATACTTCTAAGTTATATTTGTCAATTTATCCAAGTAATATTTATACACTTAAACTTTTGTAATTAACTTAAGCTTAAATTATACTCTTAAGTAAGTTACAATTCCCAAGCTAATTAAAATTAAGAGTAACTTATAGAATATTAAGAAGAATAAGTATTTATATACATCAAGAGTCTAATTATTTGTATGTATTTCATTATACATATTCTATTTATATACATTAAGTATAAGTTAACTTATTAATTTAATAATTAATTCCATTTATTCTAGAAAGCTAAATTAATATAAATTAAGTAGAAGATAATTTAAGTAATAATTGATGAGTAAACTAAATTACAATAAGCCTCCTAACAGACGACTTGGATTCAACCTAGTATAAATTTAGAAAATATGTAGGTAATTTTGCACACTATACTACAACATAATAACACTTCTTTTACTTGCAATCTAACCATAACATGGCATCTTGGGGGGTTGTACCCTTAAAGACTAATTTAATATGCAACAACCATGCAAACAAGGCATTTAATTTCCAAATTTGTGTCTTTTAAAGTTTCGCCTTGATTGAATGTGTTTTAGGATTTCTCTTGCTTCTTTTAGGGTTTCAAACAATACTGTTATTGGTGATGCCTCTTTCTTTAATTAAAGTTCAGTACAAATGATTGATCAATGTCAGGTACATTAATCACAAAAGATTAGAAACCTCTAAGGTAGATAAATCCTAGAATGAGTGCCCTAATAATGAAATAACTTCTAGAGTGCAAGTTTTAGGATGAGATTATTTTTTGTGTTTTTGTTTGAAAGAAAATCATACTAAACTAATTATGAGATGAAATGAGTCAACTTACCAATTGGGTCGGTCCGAATTGGCCCAATTTTCTTTGTCTACAAAATGCAAAAATTAAAACTAAAGCAAATGAATCAGTAACCTTGAAAAGTAAAAAATCTAACTAAATGCATGAGATGTAATAAAAAGTAATCTAGATCTTTTGGCTCCTTGACAACAGCATCAAAAATTTATTATTTAATTCGCAAGGTGATAAGAAAGTATCATTGCAAGTAAAAATACAATTGTTTGTAAAGAATTTCTAAACTCTTGAAATAAATAAAAATCAATATAGCGAGAGTGTGAGTGTCAAGGAGGCAAAATTGTCTAAATTACTCTCCACTAATCTAAACTAATCTTTTTTGGATTTTTAGGAAATTTTCATATTTTTTTAGAATTTTATATTACGAGATGAGAAGTAATCCTAATTCTAACAATTAATCTTAAATTAACAAAATAAAAATGTATGAAAAGCGAGAAACAAACTAACTATGAATTAGAAACTAGGAAATTGATCCAAATAAAAATAAATCACTAGATCAAAATTTTGTTGATGAAAAGTATTGTCAAATTACAAGTAAAGAGAAAGAGAGAGAGAATGAGAGGAAGAATGAGCCCAGCATGGATCTCAACGCGATGGTGATGATGCGAGGGTGATAGGATGTCGGCTATGGTGACAAGAAGGCAAGAATGTGGCCAAGGCTCCCCATACTCCAAAGAGAGGGAGAGAGGCACTACAAGAATCTTCATCATTGCCAATAGGTGAAAACCGCCAGCAATGATGATTCCATTGTCGAAAAATATGGTTGAGGAATATTCTGTCACGATTTCAATTTGTCGACGGGTTTACAACATTATTAATGGGACAAAAGCGGCCCCTCATCTGATGTTTGGTCGTCTGGAAAGACGGCAATCTAATTGTACCAAGAATATCCATCGAGAAAATAGAAGTATTTATTCCCCGCCAATCTCTCTAGTATCAGATCGACAGAGGGAAGTGGTCTTTCTAGGTAGCGGTGTTAAGGCGGCTGTAGTATGTGCATACCCTCCATCCTGTTGTGAGTCGAGTGGTGACTTGCTAGCCTTTTTCATTAATCGTCACCATGAATCCTGCCTTTTTGGGCAGCACATGAATAGGACTGACCCATTTATTATCAGAAATGGGGTAGATTATCCCTGCATCCAGCCATTTTAAAATTTCTTTCTTCACCACCCCCTGCATGTTGGGGTTTAACCGTCTTTGCATATCTCGGAAGGGTTTCGTAGAGTCATTTGTGTAAATGTGATGCATGCAGAGAGTTGAGTCAACCCCTTTGATGTCTGCTATAGTCCAAGCCATGGCTTCCTTGTGCCTTCGTAGGCATTCAATCAATTCTCCTACTTCTTAGATAGAGTAGTTGAGATGATGACAGGGAGAATATCATTAGGCCCAAGGAAAACACATTTGAGGGTCTCTGGAAGTGGTTTAAGCTCCAAGTAAGGGGCTTTTTGAATGAAGGAAATTATATTCGATGTCCACGCCTCCAGTAGCGGATCTACCTTGATTGTCCATGGTGGGGAGAGGGGTTTGGCCAAGACACCTAACAACTCTTATAATTCTGGCATATCTCCCTCTTCTTCAAGATTCGGGGTATGGTCCACAAAAATGACCAGTTGGAGGGGATCATCACATAGAAGAATTAGTGTCATCTCCTCTACAATTTTCATCGATCACCTCAATTTGGGAACAATCTTCCAATCTAGGTTGTTTATAGGCATCAAACACATTCAGTCGGATTTTTCGATTCTCAAAGCCCATCTTGAGCGCCCCTGATTTGCAATTGATGGATGCATTGGCCGCAGGCAAAAAAGGATGCCCTAAGATAATTGAAGGTCTGATGGACATGTTGGATGGGTCAGTATCCAATATCAAAAAGTCGACGGGAAAGAAGTCCTCCACTCTCACCAGGACATCTTCTAAAAGCCCACGTGGTGTCTTCAGCGATCTATCAGCTACTTGGAGGATAATAAGACTAGGCTTCAATTCACCTCCTCCTAATAGCTCATAGAACAAGCTCGGTAATATATTAACCCCTACGCCCAGATTGAGGAGAACCTCATCAATGCGTTGGTCTCCAATGACCATAGAAATATACAGGGCTCTTGGGTCCTTCATTTTGGGGGTTGTACCTTGTTGTAGGACCGAGCTGACTAAGTCGGGTAGGACAACCTTAGCCTGGACTTGTTTCCTTGATTTTCTCTTCTGCGTGCATAGGTCCTTCAGAAATTTAGCGTAGGACGAGATTTGCTTGATAACATCCTATAGAGGCAAGTTAATGTGAACTTGCTTGAATGTCTCCATTATTTCTTCCATCCTATCTTTGGCTCCATATGAGCCAGCAAAATGTGCCTCAGGGGTGGATAAGCACTCAAGGCACTCTCGACCTCTGGGTGGAGGGGTTATCATGGCGAGACAGGGGCGGAACGGGGACAACATCCTCTGGATGGGTGATTTCAGGTGAGGAGGGGCTGAGTGGCTCTTCCTCGGTGGATGTGTAAGTGATCGTCAAGTTGGTAGAAGGGGTGACCGTATGGTGATAATGTCATCATCAGCCATATCTAGCTTTATTTAGTCATAATCCATTGATAAATGCTCCTACATAACTGCCAAAAGATCGTAATTCATTGCACGTCCTTTCTGAGAGATAAATATTAAAACAGGGGTAAAACTATAATTTTAACGTAGTATCCTAATTACAAAACATTCATGGGGTTTCTCAGGCGTTAATTAAGGGTTAAATGGTCATAAATATCTAATAAGTGGGTTCATACAGATAGAAATGGGTTTTCACGCATTTTGAGAATTAATGGATATCTAAAATCCTAAAAAAAAACTTGCTTAATTAATTAAGGTTCTGGTCAAGATAAAATTCACCTAAACCTATTAAAAATCATATAACAATATTTTATAAGGTTTGGTATGCTTGCTTTGACCATTCGAGCCTAATTTGGACTAAAACAGAGTCTCAGACATACAGTTGCCTTAATTTAGTTTTCTATGTAAATTACCTAGTCAAACCTGATCAAAATCAAAATCTAACTTTACCATTAGATTCCTTAGGTCCAAATTAGGTTTGTACCAAAATTTGGACCTAAGCAGAGATCATCTTGACTTAGTTTGCATTTTAGTCCAATCTGACTCTTTTTATCACATACGTACCCCTAGCTTTTTAAATTCCTTACAAATGGGTCCATACATTTGTCGTCTTCTTCACAAATAGGTCCCCCCACCATTATTGCAGAGGAACTCCTACTCTTGCGACCTTCAATTAGAGATTTCTCTCTGATTCCTTGACAAAATCCTTCCAAAATTGGAAGGAGAACTCCTGAGAGAATCTCCTTCCATTTGAGCCACTCATTGGGCTTTGTTTCCTTTCCAAAAGCTCATGTGAATGATTTGATTGTAGGTATACCCAATTTTGTGCATGAGTCCTAAGCTTTCAAACTTTGTTTCCAAGCTTGGAATGCTCTACTATGGCCTACAAAAGCATTCCCATTGCGTAACCGTGCTCCTTAGCTTGGTTTGGAGGCTAGACACCCCCTCTTCACTTCTCCCTGACCTCTGTCTCCACCAACTCCGACGAGCCCCTTCGTTTACCTTCCTCGTCCGCTCTCATGGACCATAGTGAGCGGATTCCTTCTTCCCACAATCGTCCACATCTTGTGGTACCTGTAGACGCCGTCTCCCTCCTTTCCTTGCTGCTCCTATCCCCGGAGGCTTCATCTTCCCCACTTCCGGTGTACCACCGGCATGGGCCATTCCCCCCTTTCGTCCGTTAGTTTAGGGCTAGATTGGTTCCCTTAGTTCCCTAGGGTTTATCCCTCTATCTAAAATCCAAAATCATCCCTCGATGACCAATGTTCGCCCTTCATCTTCCCCATCTTCGGCCACCCTCCGATGAGGTCTTTCGCATGCTTCGCTGCTCCAAACACCTCTCCACCTACTCCACAACCTCCGCCACATCACGCTCATCAAAACCCCTCTACTTATTTTCCATTCCACCAACTTACGCGACCCACCAAACACGGCACCCTCACGCTTCCACCTCTGTCACCAACACACGTCCTCCGGCCACCACACGTTCGCTAACCACCACCACTGAGTTCTCCTTGCCATGGCAAACCTATTGAGCACTTTAATTGGGGCTTAGTGCCCATGTTCTTGGTTTCAGGTACCTTGCCGTAGCTCCGCCGCCACGTTGTCTTCCTTGGTAGTGTTCGTGGTGTTCTAACCATGAAGAGCTCAGATGACACCTCCAGGTCATGCAGAAGGCACCCAAGCACATGCCCAGGTGGGAAATCGAGGATCAAGCCATCTATAGTTGCCTCAATTGGAGGCATTTTCATCATAGTAGACGCACGCGACAAAGGGACTTAAGATAGTCCCACATCGTGGGATTAGGAGCGAGTGAAATCGCATAAGTTGAATTTGTGAATACGGCTTATCGCCTCCAAACACGGGGTGATGTCCCTTCACACCCGCACACCCGACTCGACTAGCCTCACTCCTCGACTGCGACACTTACGCACGTAGCCCTGGACCCAATTATGCATATTCGTATACTAGATTACCTGACTATTTGAGAAAGAGGAGAGGAGGAAGGAAAGAGAGAGAGAGAGAGCGGGGGAGGGGTGGGTTTTGCTCTTCAGAGAGAGAGCCTGACACTTGTCAAGAAAAGAAGAGGAGAAGTTTCCCATGACGAGTTGAAGAAGGAAGAAGAAGCTAAGGCATAAGAAGAGCAGAGGGAGAAAACCCTTATCCGTGACTAAGAAGAAGAAGAAGAGAACAACAGAAGCAGAGAAGAGTACTATAGTAGGCGACAGTTAGGTCATTTGATCCATATATCAGACGCTTGAGTACTATTCATTTATTTGACATTATTGAATATTGATATATATGTGCTTAGACTAATAATTGATCTATCTTGATTATTTTTTTGGTATCTTAAAGTCTTGAAATACTGATGTTATTCATTGAATATCTAATGTGACAGATTAGCATTTATTGAATATCATTATTCTTAGCTCATTCATTATGCTCATTTATATGTTAATTAAGATTATTGTGTGAATTCCTACTTTCTCCCTGTGTTCGACCTCGGACTTCATTTCTAGATTTTTGAGTTATAAATTGTATTTGTTGAAGAGCTATTTAGGAGTCTTTACTATAACGAGATGCATTTTAACTCCTGAAAAGCCTTGTTCAACACCGTAGGAGTGAGTTCTGCTTTGGAGAGTTGATTGCCACTCCTCAAAATAGTCACAGCCTTACCGTGCTCCCTTATGAAGGGCCCTTTATCCCTAGGATTCTCCTTAGATGAGCTGGGCAACTTTCCAGGATCACGTTGTCTAACTGCCTCAACAAGATGGCCAATTTGAGATTACATTTCTTGGATTGCCTTATTTTGAGATTGAATGATCATACTCTAGCTTTCTTGCATGACCTTCATCATAGCTTTAAGGTCATCCATCTCAGAATTGTTGGGCTGTGGTGGAGGCTGGAATTGTTGTGCCTGAAAGGGTTGGGTGGGTTGGGCTCTTGAATTCCCTGAGTTGGAAGCATCACCTTGCTTCCATGAGAAATTGGGATGGTTTCTCCACCTAAGCTTGTAAGTCTTTCCAAAAGGGTTGTTCCTGGGAGGTGGACGAAACCCTTGGGCAACATTTAGGTTTGCCTGAACTAGTTCGGGGAATTGATTAGCCAAGTGGCACTTAACAATGGCATGGAGAGTGCTTTGGCAAATGGAGCATTCAGAAAGAGCCTGGATGTGGGAAGCTGATTGTGGAAATGTGCCACTATTTAACATGAGTCTTTCAAAATTCTAGTTTAACAATTGGATTTGGAAAGCTAAATTTTGAGTAGCCCTGGCTTCACTAGCTTCCATTTTCTTTTGGAGGATGGAAGGTTTTCTATCCTGATAAGATGAGGTCAAGTGGATAGAATTATCACTCAGAGACTCAAATAATGTCCAGGCCTCATCCTCTATTTTGGTAAGAAAGGTTCCAGCACAAGCAGCATCTACTGTCTGCTTATGCCTATCAGATAGTTCAGTATAAAACCTCTCTACCAATTGCCATTTGGGCACTTGATGATGGGGGCATAATCGAATCAAATCATTGAAGTGCTCCCAAGTCTTGTGGAATTGTTCCCCATCTAATTGAGTAAAACTGATGAAGCGTCGGTTTCCGTTGTTAATTCGTTGTAGTAAAGCCGGTTGTTACCAACGTTTCATAAAAATTTTTTTACTCGGAAAAATAAAAGAGTTCCCGAGGTCGAACTCAGGGAGCAAGTTGTATTCTAGAGATATACAAGTTTTATTACAAAAATAAAGAGAGAGAGAGAGAGAGAGAGATGAAAATTTGGCTTCTTCTTCTTTTCTTCTTTCTTCCTCTTTGTCTTTGGTTCTTCCTGTTCTCCTTCTTCTTCTTCTTCTTCTTCTTCTTCTGCTTTCTTCAGATCTTCCCTGTTTCCTTTCTTTCTTTTTTTTCGTCAGATCGTCTTCTTCTTTTCTTGCTTCTTGCTTCTCTTCATTCCTTCTTCTTCTTTGTCTTCACCTGCCTTGACCTCTCTTTTTCTTCTTTGGCGATGGCCGTTGCTCTTCCTTCTTCTTCAGCGGGTCTTCTTCTTCTTTGGCTGCTGACCTTCCGTCGTCTGCCCCGGTGCTGAGACGACTTAACAATGCCTTCGCTACAGTGCAGCAGCTCCTTCTTCTTCAGCGGGTCTGCTTCTTCTTCTTTGGCCTGCACACTTCAGAGCTCATTCGTCAAGAGGCAAAAACCTATGCTACCCCCCTCCCCCGCGTATCTCTCTCTCTGAAATCACTCTTCGGAAGCTCTCCCAGAGCGCTATCGGGTAATCGGGTTCGGGTCAGGCCCGGGTCCAGGCCCACCGGCGTGCGTGGTGGGCGAGGAGTGCAGGTCAGTCTAATCGGGTCGGGCCAGGTCCGCGGAGCGTGGTCACGGACGAGGCCGAGTCGGGTCGGGTCGGGTGAGAGGGACCTCACCCCGTGGTAACTGAGGCAAACAGATGGTGGCAGTTTTTCAATTTATGTGGGTGCGTGGCTTCAGAAGGTTCCGAGGTGGGACTATCCGCGCACCCGTTTCTCTCACGCCTGCAGCAGGGATGGTGCTCCCAATTGCATCGGCTGTTGAGGCGTACAGCTCCAATCGAGGGCCAGGGTGTGTGCGTGAGACTCTTCCGCGCTGGCCGTGGCTATTCAATCTGGGATATCTCGGCTTGGAGCAACCTCGAGCAGGCTTCGAGCTTCCTCGCCAATGGCGGTCAAGGCCTGGAACCTGAAACCAATGGCACGGCCTCTCGGCCAAATCAGACAGGCGGGGGACCTTCGCCGTGGCACGGCGAAGGTGGTCAGGGGGTCTGCAGGGGGCGAGATGGGGCTGTCGGGTCGTCCTAGGTCACACTGTGAGCGAGGGAGTGGGTGTGTTCGGTGGGTCTGCAGAGGGTGTTTGGTGGGAAGTGGAGGGGCGGAAGAGGATCAGGGTGAGGAGGCGGAGGTTCTGCGGTGGTCGGCGAGCCGTGTGGGTCGCTGAGGTGATGGGAGCGGCTCGCCGGAGGGTGGTCGGAGGCGGAGAGGACGAGGGTGAACAGGGTCGGTAGAGGGCTTAATTGACTAAATCGAAAGCGGGGAAAGAAAGAGGAGGAGAAGGGGAGTAAGTCTAACTTAACTGCAGGGACGAAGGGGGAGGAACAGGGCGACAGTCGTATCGACTGTCGCCGGAGAAGATGATGCTCAGAGAGAGGGGCGGCGGCGAGCAGAGGGCTGGAGAGGCGCCAGCTGGGTGCGGCGTGGCGCGGGAAGAACAGGGGAGGAAGTCTCCGCTGCTGGTATTGCGGCAGAGCGACGAGGTGGAGGGGGAGGAAGTCGCCGGAGCTGGTGAGCGTCTGCCGGAGGAAGAAGAGAGGAAAATTGGGGGTTTTCTCCGTCAGATCCAGGCTGCCTTCGTCGGTGGAGCGGCGGGGGGTATTTATAGGGTTGAAGCAGGGAAGAAGGCGGAGGGAGACGACGTGTCTCCCTCGCCGGAGCATGGTCGGAATTCGAACCCATACCGTCCGTGCGTTCGCACGGCCGGTATGGGGGGCTACAGTGACCATGGGGGTGCTCCTGCGACGGCTGACGACGCAGGGCACCCCCGGTACACTTGCCAGGTCCCCCACCTCACCCTGCGCGGCGCCATGCTCCGCGCAAGGTCGCCGGAGCATGGTGCTGGCAGGGTTTTGCAGGAGGGACCTGTTTGCAAAGAACGAAGGAGAGTTAGGGGCCTAAATGCGAGGGTTCAAAAGTTGAGGGCCAAAGAGTAAATATATGAGGACCAAAGTGTAAATTCGGTCAAGGAGGTTTCTTCTTAGGCTCAAGTTTTTATACATGACTAATTAGGACCTAAGGAATCTGATGGTGAATTTTATTTTCATATTAAACCTTGTTTGACCGGTCAATTTGCGCAAAAACCCAAATTAAGTTATTAATTGGGCATGGTTCTCAATGTAGGTCAAAATGGGTTCTAAAGGCCAAATTGAAGGTTCTAAACCCTAGAGATTATTTTTCTATGAATTTTAGAGGGTTTATTCTATTTTTACTTTGCCTCGAACCTTGTGAATTGAAGTGGGTTGTTTTAGGGTTACAGATTATCATTTGGTTCCTTGGAAGTGCTGTAGCCCTTGCTAGATCATCTCATCCCACTTTTATTCTTATTAAGCTGTTTTGACCTGTGTTTGGGCCCAGAATTACCCTGTATGCAGATTATACTGGTAAAATTGCACTTTTACCCCTTGTGACTGGTTTTCTTCTCAAACTCAGAATTCTCTGAGTTAAGCCTTTCCTTGAGATATATAGGAGCTTTTATCCTTTGTATTGGGTCAAAATGAGCTAGTTATGGCTCATGATGAGGTTCTCATCAAAAACCCATGATCTCCCTCTTAAAGTGGTTGGTCTCACTCATTGGGAAGTATTTGTTCAAGAATTCTCCCTTAAGCTCATTCCAATCATTCACCCTTACATCCAAGGTGTGATACCAGTGTTTTGCCTTGTCCTTAAGGGATAAGGGAAAGAGGGTCCTCATCAGAGCTTCGTTAGTAAAGTTCTAAAGTTTCACTGTGGAGCAGACCTCGGTGAATTCCTCTAAATATCGGTAGGGGTCCTCCCTAGTAGTACCATAAGAGGAGGGCAACAAGGATATGGTACTGCTCTTGATCTAATATGGATTATCCCTTGTTGGTCATCTCAGTGGTTGAGTGGGTTGGTTGGTTGGAATGAAGTAGTCCCTCAGGGTCCTTTGTTGATTTGCTGCTTGATCAGCCATTTCTTCTCTCTTTTCTCTTTGGTGGACTCTCCTAAGGATTCTCTCAGGCTCAGGATAAAACACTAAACTACCCTCAAGAAAGCATCTACCAGCGTGCAATATCTACCAATCATAATTCAAGTTCTTGACAATTGAGTAAGTGAAACTCCCACTCAATAGATTGGTTGAAAAGGGTCAAGGCGATGTCCCTTCGTTCCCATGTAAGTAGTATAAGAGGAAGTGGCAACTTGAGATCGTAACCAACTCTGTTTTGAGAGCTGAGGTATAATTGGTTGATATAGATGGTCAAACAAGTAATTCAATGCAGTTACACGTCCTAAGCCAACCTTCGAGTGCCCTAGGACCTATACCTTGCTTCAATGATACTCTCAGGTAATCTAGTGAGAAGTTACTCCAAGGACGGAACTAAGGGATGCAAGTAGGGCAAACACTTCCTTTGAGGCAATGTGAATGCAGTGCCTCTTAACTACCCTTTTGTTCCTTTAAGGGGTGTCCCCCTTCTTGAAGTATCAAAACACTTGGTCATAGGATAGTACCACCACCACAAATTGAAATAGAAGGGTTTGCATCGATAAAGAGATTAATGCCTATAGCCTTAAGGGACCGAGACCTAGTGCGGTGCCTAGTGTGCGTGCTCAGTGTCAGAAGTGTGCATCACATTGCAAATCAGTTTGATTTTGAAAAGAATTGCAAACATGTCCCCTTTGATCAGACCAAAAGTGAATTTGATTTTAAGGTCGTATCTGACTAGCAGTCCCAATTTCAATTAGGCAACCACTAAATTAGATGAATTCAATTAGTTTGATGGACTTGAGATTAATCCCAATGCAATGCGTGATAGGAGCTGGATGTAAAGATAGAAAGGTATACCTAACTCCAGCAATCTTCATGTAGATAATGGATGCAATGCAAAATGAGATGTAATGTGCTTCTCGATCACCCCTAAATGCATGCACCAAAGGGTATGCAACTCCTAAACAGGCAGCTCGATATTTTTTGTCTTTTCTTTTTAAAGCAAGCAAGTAGAAACTAAACCACTCACACCATAGAGAAATAGCTCTAGTCGTTAAAGAACATGGGGACAAACCCTCGAAATTAGCCTCGATGCTACAAGGGTGAGAAAACTGAAATGAAATAAAACTCATGACAAAGGAGAATCCCCTGTGAAAGTGGGATCTAGCTCTCCTTCTCTTTGAGTCTTCTCTACGTGCCTGGGTGTCAGTCAAGGTTGACATTGTTGCTGTGCTCTTCGTCTCGTTAGATTCCTCGCACAAAAAAGTAGAGACTGGTCAGATAAATGTGCACCTCAAAATAGATCAGAAATAAAATCAGGTGAACCTATTGCATCTATTTCCTCTCCGGCAACGACACCATTTGAACTAGAAATTTTTGCTTGTCTGAAAAATATGTCAGATGTGTCGTCATAGTAAAAAAGTATCGTGGTGGAAAAATCTCTGATTAAAACTATGTATTAATGAAAACCACGGTGGCTTAAGTTGTATCCACAGGGAGGTACAGAACCAATAAGATCACAGATATGTAACAATCATGTTCGTAGAGATAAAAGATGTTTGCATGTAAATATTCGTCTAATCAATTAATGGATATGCTGCGCTAAATGTAAGTGCTCAATTTACGGAGAAGTCAAGGGTTGTTTATGCAAATTTCATTGAATAAATAAAATCTCCAAATATGTGAATAGTGCATGTGCAGTGGAATCTCATAATTTTCACTTGCATGTGTATTGGAGTGCAAATCTGAGTTCCAATTTAGTGCAATTAAAAGTAATCAACAAGAGTTGACCAATTACGCAATTCTACAAGTGTTACCTAGCAAATTCACCATAATAAAATAAATCATTAAATATTTAAATAGTATTATGAATGGCATATTTCGTAAATACTAATAGGAGAAGAAATAGAGGATTTGTTCCCCTTGCACGCATGTGCACATGAGGTCGCAGCGAGGGTCAGGAAGCTTGTGGAAGGTCAGTCAGAGCGAGAGCTCTGCATTGGTGGCAGCGGCTTCGATGATGGTGATCGGAGGTGGCCGACCAGCGACTTGGAGGTCACTGGTGGTGGGTGGTTCTAGGCAGCGTGCGGGCTACTGGTTGGCGGCGCTAATGGCGTGGAAGTACTCGTGATGGCCAGGGGAGAGTGTTGGTGTTGACGGTGTGAAGCTTCGTGGCTGGAGTTGATGGTTGGGTGTGGAGGAGACCGGCGATCGTTGGGTTTTTCGAGGAAGATGATGAATGGTGCTCGAGGTGAAGGCGCTGTGGCTGTTGCGCATGGCCTCCTGTGGTTGCGTGTGGCTGCGCGAGGGGCTTGGCTCTGCATGGGGCTTGCTACTTGTGTTGAGGGCATGCATGAGGGCTCGCACGAGCTAGTCAACGCCGGTGGACACGTTCAGGTGGTGCTATTAGTGTTGGAAAGAAATGAGGGCGGTGGTGCGTGGTTGCACGGGTAGTGCACGGGTGCGAGGGCAGGCTGTGGCTGCGCGCGAGGGCAGTTGTGGGTGTGCGAGGGAGGTAGATGTGGTGTCGGTGGGCACTGGGATTTTGACGAGGGGAAGGCGACACTAGTCTCTGGATGTCCGAGAAGGCTCTCGGACGACTTAAACGAATGGGAGAGGGGGAGTGCATGCTCCCTGTTGGTTGATGGATCAGTGGAGGATGATGAAGGTGCAGTTGATGGATGGAACAGAGTGGCAAAGTAGCTACAATTGGTGGCACATAGTGGTGGTTGTGGACTCGCGGTTGTGGCGGTGAGTGGTCGTCGCGGTCGGTGGCACACGGTGGTGGAAGGATGATGATGAAGGTATGGAGTTCCTCTCGTGAGGAAGATGATTTTCCTGCCGTCCTCCATGTGCTTGTATATAAGAAAGAGAAAAGAGAATGAGAGAGGGATTATCAGATAGAGAGAAAACAAGGAAAGAAAGTAAAGAAATTTTAGGGAATGTGCATGCATGGAAATAAGAGAGAGTGGTGGGTAGTTTTTTTTACTCAAATAAGGAAGAAGATCTCTGATGGAAAGAAATGATTATGGGAGGTAATCCTGGGTTCCACAAATAAAGATTTTAGAATCTCTTTCTTTCTTTCTTTTTCTGATAAAACCCAAGATACCAAAATTGATATGCTCAATTTTTTCTTGCAAAAACATCTATATGTAGATGTACAAGCTTAAATAATTTTATCAATGTAATTCTTAGGCTCTAATTTAGTCTACTAACATGGACTTATCATGCATATTCTTGTCAATTAACCTAAAATGGATGAGAATGAGAGCATCCACGTCAGATGGATAACAGTTGATTAAGTCATTATTCTCGTCCGTTAAGGAAAAATGGATGAGAATATTAATATTGTCGTCCGTTGTATAACGGTCGAGAATGAACCTAACATCGACGAAAATAGTCTTTTTTTTTTTTAAATTAAAAGTTTTAGTTATATGGAAGACCTGTAAACAATTGGAAATCCTGTAAACAAGCATCACACAACCAAAACCAAGGTATTCATTCAAAACACGAAAAATGAGATTCGAAATCAAAATTTCATATATATAATAATGTCTACAAAGTAGATGTACAAATAGTAATATATGAAAATACAGAAATCAAGGTAGGGCACCAACGCCCCCAACACCACCTAAATTGTTGTCGTCATGACGATCTTTGAACTAATTAAATGAGGGTGATCGATACCTCCTTGCTAAAGTACCCTTAGGAGCTCCTGAATAGTCTGAGTCAACTACTACAACTGCGAAGCAAACTCCTTGAACTGCGTTTTGAGTCCCTGACCTACATGGTCAGCTCCTCGTTCCACTACTTCTCATCTCGATGGCGCAATGACGCGATCTCCTTCCTCATCTCCACTACCTCAGCTGAAGAGGACGATGCCCCCTTTCTCCCATACCAGCTGGAGATGGTCTCACTCCTCCCTGCACTATGCATGAACTCGCCATACTCGAGTGGCATGACGGTTTGGAATGCCTCCTCTGTTGATAGTGGTTGCTGAACTATACCAGAGTTGGCATCTTTAGGAGGATGAATTAACTTGACCATATTATCCTGAAAAAATTAAATTATGTTAAGTAATATCATGTAAATTTAATTAAGAAATAAAATAACATGCTTTTGTAATTTAACTTACGTATCTCTATTGGTAGGTGTCATGAAGCCACTTTGTTTCCCTCATGTCTCAGCTTTCTATGAGTGGCCTCATATACTCCCACTCGATCAAGCTAGGCACCTTGATGCATATGGGGTTGCAATTTAAAAGTGTTATTTAAAACAAATTATAAATCTTGTAAGGTTATAAAAGAAATATACTTTAGAAATACTAACGTATCGGGATTTCATCCTGTTTATGCTCCTTTAACCCAGGACATGGGTCTTCGCTGGAGCTTTAGCCCTATTGTCCTTATGCTTCCACATTTACTCCTAAAATAAAGGTATAATTTATTAACCTCAAAATTAGTTAAATTACGATATATGCAATACTTTTACCTATGTCGTTGGATCATGTCAATGCTCGCACGCTTTCTTCCAAACATCTGGCTATATCAAAAGAGGCCCATGATGTAATGTGTCATCATGGTTCCTATTCTTATAAAACTAAAAAATATATATTTAATGTTAGAAATAATGTAATTAGGGTAAAAAATTGAAATATATAAAGTTAAAATTTTCTTTTATCTTACTCTTCATCTCCAATCTCCAATCTTTCTGGATCTTGGCCACATGCTTGAGGATATATTTGGGGACGTTCGGATCGTTGCCCCAATCGAAGATCGCTTGCATTAGTAGGAGAATAGTAATTGCTATGTAATTTGAAATTATAGAAAAAAATGTAAATAAGTAAGCTTTTACAAAGTACTAACTCTCGAAGGAGCTGCCTCTTCAGCTCTTTTGGCACCTTCCTCCAGTCGAAGTACAAGAGTGCGATGATCGCCTTTGTCAGCGTATCAAGCCTACTGACGAATGGAGGATAGCCCTCTGCTTTCCCTGCTGGTGTGTTGGTGACTGATATGCGGATCCCATTCGGAAGTCTCTCTAGGTCCCTATTTCACGTCAGACCTCTTCCCCTACGTATTGTACCTGAGAGACAAAATTATAACATAATATTAAATTACAAAGTAATAAATAAATCATATTATTTGTTAAACTTTCATACCAGTATGGCAAGGGCATGGTGCAGAAGGTCCTACCTGGGAAGGATCTAGGTTAGCCGGCTGCTCTAGCTGATCATCTTGCCCAACATCCTCATCATATGAAGCACTGTCCTCCTCCTCCTCATCATCATCGATGGGTGCATCCTGCTCCTCATACTTAGGATCCTCCTTCTTGAGATACGTAGGAGGAGGCATTAGACTCTTCCCCTTCCCCTTCCCCTTCCCCCCTCCCCCGACTCCGAAGATATCGAGCCACATCTCCAAACCTAAAAATTGCTGGCGAGGTGCCTGGGGTTGCTGACGAGGGGGCCTGAGCCTGGTGCTGCTGGTGGGGGGCCTGAGCATGAGGCTACTGGGAGGTGGCCTGATCCCTACCACCCTGATAACAACCTAATTTATTACCCTAATTGGCTTAACCTAGGGTTAACTCCTTAGTAAAATCATGCATTAGGTTTATAAATATTGCATTTAGAGCATGCACACATATTTAGGCTTTGCATTTATTTTATGCCTAATTATCTAATTTTTGACTTTCGTGAATAATGTAGGTACAAGATGTAGAGAATAACATGGAATCATGCAGAATAAAAGCGGGATGGAAGATAAAGCTACAGAGCTAGGAGCTGATTGATGAGAAAGACATCATTAAAGAAGAAATGAAAACATGATTAAAGAAGAGGGGGACTAGGATAACCTAGCCTTACCCTTAGAACCCTAGGATACCCTTATCCCAACACCTACCTTTAGGATAGCTCAAATTGGATAAGTGAGCTCAGAAGCCAAAATCATGGATAACACTATACACGATCCTAATCCCTTATCCACAAAGTTATCCTACAATCGAAGAACCTAGTCTACCTATCCTAGACCCAATCCCTAACCCAATAACCTATTTAGGTTCATGAGCTCAATTAATTGACTTAGTATAAGTCAATTGGCTAACCTTAAGTCAATTGGGTTCATGGAACCTAATTAAACAAAACCCAAACTAATTCAACTTAATTAAGTCTAATTGAACCTAAACCTAACCCAATTGGGTGCATGTCTTCTTGATTAGGTGCACCTGAATTCAATTAGGCTCACCCAGAACCTAATTGAGCAAATGCCAACCCACATAAGTTTAATTAGGATCATTATTATCTAATTAGACTAAGCCTTAACCTATTTAGATTTCCCTTAACCCAATTACTCATTTACACACAATTAGACTAGGACCTACCTATTTGGACCCAACCCACTAGACTTTGGGTCAACCTAGCCTAATTAGGAATCTATGCTCACAACCTGTGTCTACAAAACCTAGGCCCAACCCTACCCACATATGACCCATGGAAATTCTAGCCTAATCCTCTTAAGTTGGTGCCAACTTTAGAAGATTTTATCCCTTAGTGGCTGGCCAAGAGATAAGATCTTATCTCTTGGCAAGATTTTATCCCTTGGTAGCCACCCACCTAGGTTGTGTATTTTTAGAAAACCCACATCCTATCTTAACCCGACAACTTAGATCCTAAGGTCCCTATTCAACCAATCGTAGGCATCACTTTGATTAAATCTAAACCATCCAAATTAGTGATCTTAGACACTCTAGATCAAGCAATAGGAAGCCACCTAGATTCCTATAAAAAGACCTAGCCTCCAACCCTTAGAGAGGCGCCTAGAGATAGAAAAAAATATCCACCACATAGTCCATGCCCTCTCTCTCCAAGCTCTCTTTCCGATCTTCTTCCTGGCGCTTTGGATCTGAAGCTCTACCAGGTTTCCTACAAGCATCCATCAAGCAGCTCCACAATCTCTCCCTTTTTCTCTCTCTATTTCACTAGTTTGTTTTTATGCTATTTGTAAGCTTTTCTCTAGAATTCATGTGTAAAACTATTCATGATTAGAAATAAAGTTCACTATTCAATGGGTATCTTAACTCTCTTTATGTACTATTAATTAGAATAGAATAATTGGTGCAAAAGGTTTTAAGAATCTTGATTGTCTCCCTGTGAACGACTTAGGACTTACCAAATTCTGATTTATAAACTTATTTGATTCGACATGTTTTGCAACTACAACGATAATGTAAAAATCTCTTTTCGCAAATTCGTGTCGAGCACGGCCCTATTAGCCTTCTTCTTGACTTCCCTTGTGTAAAAAAACAAAACAAATAATCAAATATGTAGAAAAACATCGACAACATTTGCCCTATATACTGTGATTTTCCAAAAATCCTGTATGAATCAAATTTAGAAATAAATGAAAATAAAAGAAGCATGGAATAAAAACAAATGTCAAAACAAATTCCTTCCTCCTCCATTTTCCTTCCCCTTTCCCTTCCTCTTCTTTTTCCTTCAAATTCCACCTCCATTTCCCTTGCCCTTTCCCTTCCTCTTTACATTCCCTTCCACCCTCCATTTCCCTTTCCCCTTCCTCTTCTTCATATTCAACACAAAAATTCAATATACATGTCAAATATAAGTGGGCACACCCCACATAATCACAAAAAAATTAACATACATCATGTATAGTGGGTACACCCCACATAATCATAAAAACAAAGTAAATGTATCATCCATACATAAAATAAACCTTAATAGGCACTCCTCACACATAAAATAAACCTAAGTTGACACACCTCACATGTAACATTAAAAGAGCATTAAAGAAAAGAAAGTGGTAGCTAGAAGAATCTCACCATAGTGACGAAATGATGCAGAAATGACCCAAGAATGAGAGAAACCTACATGTAAAGGCAATAAAATAAAATTCAGTTTTGAAAAAAAATGAACATAAGCTTTGGAAAAAATGAAAAATTTAAAGGAAATTTAAACAAAACAGATAACTAATTTTTTTAAAAAAATTAGTTTCATTTTTGGGTTACGAATTAATACTTTTGGTAGATTACCTTATATATCAATGTCAGTTACACAAGGGGCAACTTCTTCATTTTATGGGTTTTCTTGATATGCTTCAAATTCAACATCTAGGTTGAGATCTTTTCCCACATCATATTATTCATGTGGTAGAGCTCTAATGGCTATTATCCACCCATTTCTACTATTATCAGGCACGTAGAATACTTGTGCTACCTGATAAGCTAATGTGAATGATTCTGATGACTGAAGAATCCGATGGTTCTTACCTAAACTCAAGAAACCGTGTTTCTTATCCACTTTGAATTCAACGCTTTCTTTGAAAACATCAAACCAATCATAATTGAATAGAACCAACCAACAGTCAAACTTGAAACTCATTTCCATAACTCTTCAGTTTGACCATAATACCCATTACAATCAGTACTTAGGTCACAACTGATGACAACTCTAGCCTGTTGCATGGCCTTTGTATCATCAATTGACCTTACTCTGAATTTGAATCTATTAATTATGTAACCTGAATGGTAACTGATCGCACAGGTTTCACGTGTTTGAAATCGGGGTTACGAGTAACCCGTCCTCGTAGTTGCAAAACTCGTGATCAAATATAATTTATACCGAAACTCTAAGGGAGTCCCGGGTCGAACACAGGGAGGCGACGTTTACTTTGTATGAAAATCGCGCTTCAATTTGTTTCTTTTTGGTGTTTTGTGGTTTTGTTATTTTTTTGTTTTTGAAATAAAATGACAAACATTCACAAGAGAGAGATAGAATCGAATGTGATATATTGCATGCATGTTAATTACAATAATCTAGAAAACATAAAAAGAGAGGGAGGTGAGAAGAAATCTCCCCAAGCGGTTGTTCGGCGAGACAACGGTGCTGGGTGGAAGCTCGGACGAAGGAGTTGGGAAGCAGGGCGACGGAGGTGAGATGCGGGAGGACGTCGGGTAGAGGAAAGCTTCAACATTGCTCCGGAATGGAGGTGAGAAGGCGAAGATGATTTGCTACCGGTATGGAGGTGGGAGGACGGCTCCAAGGCGACCTATGAATGGGGATGGGAAGTTGGAGGAGTATTTGGTGGGGCAGAGTTTCGTTACACTAATAGGCGCCTTGGGAGCTTGAGAGCAAGCACTAACAGAGCGTTGGTAGGCTTGCTAGAGCTTGGGAGTAGGTGGGAGTAGAGTAGGTAGAGATGGCTTGGAAGGGAGGGGGTGTAGGTCCTTTTATAGTGGAGGAGAAGAGGTTAGAATAGGCATGGGACAATTATCGACCTCTAGGTCGTCGCTGTAGGCAGCTCACGCTTGCCCATGCACGCAGCTGGCCTTGCTGGCGTGTGAACAATTAGCGAGTGTTTTAAGCATCGCTGTATGTCTGCTAGGTTATCGCTGAAGGTTGGCACCAACCAAGCACATGCTCGCTTAAGCATGCAGCTGGTCCACGCATCACATGCCCTTAGTCGTAACCACGCGCTGGCTGTGCGTGCGCCTACGCATGTGCGTGCTTGCGCTGCGCTATGACTGGCCAAGCACGTGCGTGCCTCTAATTTTTGATTTGGGGCATCCGCGGGTCTTGAACCCACGCCCCTTGATTAGCAGAAGGTGCTTAACCGCTCACTGGGCTCTCCCTTGAGTCGCAAAGAGGTGTGCGATACAGAGTTATCTTAGCCATTGGATCAAGATCCAATGGCTAAGAATGAAGGTCTTGGATGATGCTGGCCGATGTTGGGTGGCCTGGATGGCGCCATGTGGTGCCATCTGGGCCATCCATTCTTCTTTCTGTTGCAGGGGGTGCCACGATGCTCAGATTGAGATGATTCTCGCGTTGTCGAATTACGATCGTTGCTCCAGATCCATCCGTACGATCGAATTTTTCAGTCAAAGCCTGTATGGATGTCGCATTGACCCCCTGGCTGTTGATCATCCTCAGACTTCGTATGATGCTACAGGACTCCAATCTAGACGATTTTGGAGGCGTTAGACTCCAATCGTCGTCCTGATCAGATCCGTATGGTCCGATCATCCATCTGAGGCCCTGAAATAAATCTTCTTCTGACCATAAAAAGGACCTAATTAACCTAAAATATATACAACTGCTCTAAATGCAGAATGATGCATGCTATGCAATATTTATAACATGTAATGCAAATCTATGCATGGGAACATACATTAATAGGAATTTTAATCTAAATAGATGTGTTTACATCAGTAACATTCGTATGTCAAAGGTGTATCAACAATTTCATCAAAATCCTATACCCACCATGTATTCCCCTGTTCTTTTAGTTTATTTACATGATTCTTGAACCAATCAAGGAATTGCAATTCATGTGTAGATGGATCAGAGGATTCTTTGAATTCATTGTAAAATTCATCCACTTTTGAAATTTGCTTTAGAATGTACAAGATAGCCAATCGTTGGTCCATTTCTAAGATAGATTTGAACTCGGTGCGGAGGATCGACCTTCCTCCGATGTCAAATATGAATAGGCAATCTTCATCATTACCATTAAATCTTCCATCATAATTTTGTTCAAGTCTATTAAATTGATTTTCTATCTAATTCATGTACATGGAACATAATTTAATACATTCCTGTACAAGATATTCTTCCACGATTGACCCTTTTGGCTTTGCCTTATTCAGGACATAATCTTTCAGATTCTTCAAATATCGTTCAATTGGATACATCCATTTGTGCTGCACAGGTCTAACAATTCTTGCTTCATTTGCAAGATGAAGCGTGACATGAACCATCATGTCAAAGAATGAAGGTGGAAGAAACTATTCCATTTTACGAAGTGTGGTTACAATTTGTTTATCCCAGTACTCCAATAATTCGGGATCTAATGTCTTGGAACATATGACTTTAAAATATCGGCTCATCTCTGTAAATGAATCGACTATTGGATCAGGCATCACTCCACGTATCGCTAGTGGGAATAAGATTTGCTTGTACGCATGAGAATCATGACTTTTTAACCTACTAATATTCTTTTGTGCTTCATTTATGCAACATGAAAGGTGGGACAAATACTCATCTGGAACTTAAATGTCTTTCAGGAAGGAGAAAATCCTTTGCCTCTACTCTCCGGTAAGACTGTATATAACTTTTGGAAAGTGAGAGTCACCTTCTTGAACATGCAACTCAGGACAAATACCCAAACTTTTTATATCATTCCTTGTTTTAACTGTATCCTTTGGGCTGTCTGTTAAGTTTAATACATCTAAAATGTTGTCTATTACATTCTTCTTAATGTGCATAACATCTAAATTGTACCACACAGTCAAATCCTACCAATATGGAAGATCCATGAAAAATATGCTTTTCTTTCTAAATCCTGAATGTCGCAAGGAAGTCAAGTTATTTTTCAAAAGATGACCCAAATGTATTTCACCAAGCTATTGCAATATCTCCCTGATTTTCACACCAAACAACCTAACAGAACCTATACTTTGTTTATTTTTCGGATTCTTCCAAGAATATTGACATGCTTTATCATTAAATCTTTCTTTGAATTGTAACATTCACCATTTGTGTTTAATGGGAAAAAATCTACGATGCCTTAAGTAAAAAAACTTCTTGCTTTTAGACAATCTAAAGTGATGAGTATCTTCTATACAGATTGGACATGCAAACTTCCCCTTCGTACTCCATCTTGACAAATTAGCATATGTTGGAAAGTCATTGAATCTCCATAATAATGTTGCATGAAACTCAAAGAATTCTTTCGTGTGTGCGTCATATGTTTAAATACCATTGTACCACAAGACTTTCGGTTCATCAATCAACGATTGGGGATAAACATCTATCGCATTTCCTGGTTGCTTGGGGCCTGGGATATGGAGGGTCAACATCATAAATGCAGATCGCATGCATAGCAAGGGAGGTTAGTTATAACTTAACATGACCACCAGCCATATGGAATATGATGGACACATGTTCTTGAATGGGTTGATCCATCGCTTGCAAGTCCCGATCTCACATTCTGTGCCTCTTCTGCGAATAATGCGTGATTCACGTTAAACCTATTCCACTCATTAGAATATGTGGGATGATGGATGTGTCCATCTCTTGATTTATTCTCTTGATACCATGCCATCAATTTTGTTCTTTTACTTGATATGAATATGTGTTGTAGCCTAAGAATCAGTGCAAAATAATGGAGAGCCTTCTCCGATTGTTTCTTTCCACCTATGTTTGTTGATTTACCCACCTTATACCTTTTCTTACCACATTCGGGACAATTACTCGACCCTTAGTACTCATTTCTATACAGGACACAATCATTTCGACAGCCATCAATCTTCTCGCATTTCAGTCTAAGCCCACATATCTGCTTCTTCTCATCATATCATGACCCAGGGTACCCAACAAGATTATTCAGCAACTCCACAATGAATTCAAGGACCTCAGGCATTAATTTCGCTGTGGCTCTATTCATCACTTTTATCTGAAATAATTTTAGAAGGAATGACAACTTAGATATTGACGTTATTCTAAGAGTAATAGGATCATCAGCTGCCTTAACTGCATCATAAAAGTCATTACAATCTCGTAATGCCTCATCGTCATCTGCATCCTCAGGGTCTAGTGCTCTCATATCATGTAACATTTCATCTAATTCATCTCTTTGATTATCATCACTTTGTTCTAAATCGTCAATTCTATTATATCTGACTTCGTTAGTGATTTGCTCACCATGAGCTATCTAATTTACGTAATGTTGCCACCAACCGTTATATATCGCATGCTCGAAAATAGTGTCTTGGTCATGGAAAAACCTGCAACTTCCCAAAATCTAGGTTTGAGTCATCTCAAAGTGGTTCGAGTCAATTCGAACTCGAAAACCCGATTGTGGTTCAGTGTTGTTGTCAGCACCTCCTTAAATTGCCAAAAACACATATTTCAAGTCAAACACTATCCAATTATTATCAAAAGTGTGCCATATATGATACCATTGGATTCCTCTCATTGCAGGCTTATCAGCAACTCTTGTTTTGTGTGATTTCGAGGAGTATAGCTCAAGTTATGGCCAAAAGAAGTCAAGGGCTTAAATGTAAGGTGGACCCAACCCTAGGGGTAATTTCGGTATTTCACCTTCCTAAACCTATTTACAACAACCTCTAGACCTATAAAAGGACCCCCTTGGGTCCTTGGGTCATCATTAATCTCTAAGCTTCTCAAATAAAGAAAGGAAGAGAGGGAAAATCTTAGATTTTCCTTTTGAAAAATAAAAAAATTTCCTTCAAGGAACTGGTTGTGAATCCGCAAAATCCGGGCTTCCCACCATAATTGTTGTGGCAGCAGTGGCGGCGGGCGTAGAAAGCATGACGCATGGAGGCGGCGGCTCATGAGGAGGCGATGCGTGGCGCGGCAATTTGCAACATATTGGCTGACGCGTGGCGGAGCCTTTCAAATGCACGTACGCGTGCATGTCGAGTGGGAGCTCGACGAGTGGCTAGATCTGCGACACGTGGTGGGAGTGGATGGTGACCACACGGGTTGGCACGATCCGGCTCTCACAGTCAGCACCAATCAAGCACTAACACGTGTCCTCGGTGGGTAGGTTGATTGGTTCACGTGAACTGGTTAGTTCAACGACCCCCTCGCGCCGTTTCAATTGGTTTGAGGCCTTCTTGACCTCATACTTCGACAAATAAGGTACCATTGGAATCGTATCGATGCGTACTACGTGTTGGTGTGATTTATTTTCACTTTTTAGTATGTTCTCCTTATTGAAAAATAAAAAAACGTGATTAGGTATCTCCAACCCCGTTGTTGGTCCGTTTGAATTGGGTCTTATCCCCAGTGCATGCGCGGATCCCGAGACGGGAGTGGAGACTGTTTCCAGACCCTGTGCGCACGGTTCGAAGTCACCGTGACCCTCCGACAACATTAGGTAGAGTAATCTACACCTCTCGTCGACCCCGTCTGGTTTTTGGGTGCCTATGGACCGTTGGGTGTGATTTCTCGCATGTACCACTTGATTTGCATAATCCATCCTTGTTGTTGAGTTTGGAACCCCTCTAGTAGTTTCCCTGAATTATGGGCACCTTAAATAAGAAAGAACTTGTTTTTGTGAGAAGGCTTAAGAATTAATGATTATATATACCCTTGTTATGGCATTCATAAAACGAACTCCGATTTTCGTGAAACAAGTTCCATTGGGTCTTTGATGGATAAATAATATGGGACCACTGTTGTAAATTGAAAATTATCTGTAAACTAATACATTTGAAGTTTAATGTGAATATCTAATAATCTTAGACTAAATAATATAGTATTATTAAGTATAGCTTGATTTGATGAAAATAAAAGATACAGTTATCTAGAATTGGTTATAAATCAATATAACGGATATGTTTGGAAATAAAAGGATAAGATAACTTATTTTAGCTTTGCTACTCGTCGGAGTTTGGCTTTAGCTTTGGTCTTTTAAATCGGTTTTAGGGGTTGGTTTGAGGAGTTGCTGGGCTCCCCAAGACTCTTTGGATAGGCTTAGCGGCCAATTGGGATAGTGAGATGCGTGGCTCGGTGTTTGGTTCTTTCTCGGCCGGAAAGTGGGTCATTGGCTGTCTGTGGTTTAGCATACATAAAACTTGTACGTGTTCACGCTGCACGACGTAGCTGCTAGTCCTTTCTGCAATGACCCCAGGGTGATGGAGTGTGGTGACTCGATGGGTATAAGCGGTCCTTTCGGCCAGGAGGATAGCTTGAATGGATCTTGCATTGCAGGAAGTTACGTGAGATCGTCTCATGCTTGAGATGTCAATTTACGAATTGTGAACTATAAGAACATGGGCAAGGTACATTAATGGAATTAGCTAAGAAATAAACTATAAACGGATGAACTGTTGATATAGTTGCCTTTTTCTATACTCTTGTTACTCTTACCACTGGTTTTGTTGTCTACTCTACTTAGTTTTCACTAACATATAGTTTCGGGTTCTGTACTCAAGTATTGCTGAGCAGTTGGGTGCAGCAGCTTTCGTCGGTGAGACTTCTGCAGAACCAGGTCCTACCTGAGGAGATGGTCCGCACTAAGTCAATGGCTCTTAGTAGTAGTTTCTTTCCGCTATTAGATTTTATTTTTCTTCTCTCTTTGGTAGCTATACAAGACTCTTAAATTTCTACTTTAGGGTGAATTTTAATTATATTGTCAGCATTTTAGTTTCTTTCATTTAATGTTTCATGAATGAATGTTGGCTATTGACATTTTATGGCTATGTGTTGAGCGACTATGATCTTGTGGGTGTTTGTGCTAGTTGATAGCACATGACGACCTGGGTTTTGTCACTTGGCGAGACTCGAGTCGTCACAAAACCCATTCAAACAACATCTACATAGGTATAAAATTGGCTCAAGAAATTCTCCTCGTCTAAATGTCTTCCTATCATCATTAAATGCTCACTCCAGAAATGAAATCACTCCTTTCTTGTATTTGTAGTAGTTCGAATTCCTCAGACTAATCCATGACATATCCATGATAACCTAAATTTCAATGTCAATCACTCAGAAGTTAGATTCAAATAAGGAAAATGTGTATTTTAAGAAGATTTTCACTTGATAGCTCATGCTTGAAGATTTGATCACAACATTACTTCTTACATGCATCCAGTATACCCCCTAAGACTAACCTTAGCTACTTTCCTAATAGCCCCCACTTAAGGGCACTTTGGCAACGTAGCTAAGATGAGTTGATATACCAGAGAAGGGTGAGAAAATACAATCGAAATTTCTCTAAACACTAGCTACTTGCAAGAAGTAATCCTAAGTTGTCATCAAATCTTCAAGGACCCTTATTAGCACGATACTTCAATGAACTAAAGACAATCGGGTCTTATGGCATGTTATAAAGACAACGCATCGTGCATATAAATGAAGTATACAGACACTTCGCACTGTTTGTATAATATGATCATAAGTCTTGACGGGCAAATATTTTGACATAGTTATATCTCTCTCACAACCTATACCTTAGGGGTTAGAACTATTATTTGTCATCATGTGTATCTAAATTTATGCAAGTGTGTGTATCTATGAAAATTTTTTTCATATTATTCCCTAGCTATAAACATGAAAAATGTAACCCGTAACCCATAACCATAAATTCAATAACAAAAAATAGTAACCCTTAGCACAAAACCCTAAATCCTAAATCTAAATTCAAAATCCTAAGCTAAAACAAAAAATCTAAACTCAATACCTTAAATCATAAATCTAAACTCAAAGCCAAAAATTGTAGATCTAAACTCAAAGGCAAAAATTCGTACAACTAAACTCAATACCCTAAATTCAAGACACAAAACCTAAACCTAAAAACTAAAATCTAGTTTCATAATCCTAAGCTTAAAACCCTAAACCATAAATCGTATACCCTAAACCTAAACCTTAAATAGAAACTGAGAAATCCCACACCTAAAATCAAAGCCCTAATTCCTAATTCCATAACTCAAAACCTAAATGCAAAACCAAAAACCCAAAACAATAAACCTAGAATACTAACGCCAAACCCTAAACACTAAACCGTAAACCCTAAACATAAACCATGTACATAAAGTCCAAAACACAAAACATAAACCCTAAACCTATGCCTACATGTAAACAGTAATCCGAAAAATTTCGGTAGAGTTTCCCTATAAAATAGAATATTTCTCAAATCCTGCAGACAGAGAAATATATCACAACAAATATGGGCACATCACACATTTCAATCCTAACAATAACATGACACATAACCATTAAATCTCAACTCAAATTAAACTAGAAATTGTACTCAAACTATATGTGGCCACACCCCACATTTAACCTCTATATATGTGGGCACACCCCACAAACATCAATTACAAAAGATACATAAACTACACATTTCAATTAAAATTAAATTTGGCAATCAACAGTAATAAATTACAAGCAAACCTAATTAACTAATACCTATATATGTGGCACACCCCACAAACATCAATTACAAAAGGTACATAAACTACACATTGCACTTAAAATTAAATTCGGCAATCAATAATAATAAATTTCAAACAAACCTAATTAACTAATTAGATTTGGATGGGGAGGTAGTGGTGTCGTTGTTGGAGGGAAGGGTCATGAGGTGTGGGAGGAGGTCGTGGTGACAGTGGGGTGGCCTGAGGTGGTGGTGGTGGTAGGAGGAGGTGGCGCTAGGATGGGAAGGAGGTGGCGTGAGGATGGGGAGGAGGTGGTGGTGGTTGTTGGTTGGTGGTGGGATGACGAAGAGGTGGTGGTGGTGGTGGTGGGAGGAGGCAAAGGAGGTGCCGGTGGTGGGAGGAGGAGGAGGTCGCGTGCAAGGGGCGGAGGGAGGGGGGATGCGGCGAGGGGCAGGAGGAGGATGTGGTAGTGAGGGGTGGAGGGAGGGGGAGGACTACGACATGCCGGCGGGGGCTAGGGTGGAGGCCGGAGATGTAAAGGGGCAGAGGGAGGGTGACGACTGGCGTCGGTCGACTAATCGACGTCATGAGGATGTCGTGAGGAAGTAGGAGAGCATGTGGCTGTTGTCTCCGAAGCAGAAGGAAATGAGAGAAGCTTGGGTCTGATTTGGGAGGAAGGTTGAGGGAGTTGGGTCCATGCGATGGATTTAGGTCGATGCTTGTCAATGATTTTAACAAAAGCATGAGTATACAACTCAAATATTTAACTTTTCTACTTTGATGATTAGAAAATTGGACTTTACTCGACCATCCCTAAAAAATGGTCAACAATTATAATTACGTCGACCATTATTAACCAACAACAAAACTCCTGCCTACCCATTGTTTGAATTGAATGTGGGAGTTAGTGAAATGAATAGTCTCGATCGTTATTTGTATAATGGTCGAGAATAATAATATTGCTGATGGTTTTGTAAACCATTGATAGAGAACCATCGACAGCAGTGCAATTTCTACTAGTGAGGAAGAAAGGAAGAAGAAAATGAGAAAGAGATGTCTTCGAGGGTGGGGGTATGGAGGGGTATTTATGGCCTAAAAATTCCCAAAATTCAATACCCCTTCACGACCCACTCCAAATAAGTTTGAAATTGAAAATATGGCAACGGAATATGAGAAATCGCATTAGGATGGGGTTTTGCCACATGGAAATTGCCTAAATCACGCTCTAGGTGTGTGAAACATGCTATGCACGTAGATTGCACATGTTAGGCACCCTAAGCTTCGTCGAGGGGAGAGGTGTTGGTAAGGCACGTAGCACATAGCTGGTGGCACCCGCGAATGGTTGGCTGGTGCACATTGGGTGCACGTGAGGTGTGTGTGCTATACACAAATTTTTTTTCCTTTATTTCTTCATTGGGGCTTTCATGAGCAATATTTTTGAATTATGTCTTCTCCATTACCTTCTTCAGCTCGTGCTCTTTCATATGAGACCAATATTGGATATATTTTTCTTACTTTGTTTCATACATTTCAAAATTAAATAAATTAGATTATAGTTAAATGCAAAAATAAAAAACTAAAAAACACTCAAAAAATAGTGAAAAAATAGGTGGAAAATTATGCAAAATTGTGATGTGATCCATTATCTAATGGGATTAGACCTCAAGGTTAATATTATCCTGTAGTGTGAAGGATCAATAGGTATTTGGAATACCTAAGGGAGGTGTGATAGAATAATCCATGATTCCTAAATGCTTCATTATTGGTGTGATGAAACCAATAATGATTTTGGTGAGTTCCTACTCGAGAAGTCAAATGTTATTTAAAGAGTTAATGTAATATTTGCTTTTGTTGGAGTTATGTGCTTAGAGCGAACCAACCTTAGTCAAATCACTCAATTAGCGATTTAGATTAGAATGTCATATTATATGGACTCACTAATACGGTTAGGTGGGTCCCACAGTACAATTGGGTTTATGTACTATGCCATGTTGGATATACTGATGATGGGTATCAAAGGATCCAAATGATTTGGGTCGAAGATTTCGATAAGTCATCAAGAACCATCATGATATCTAGTTGTTGTCTCCAGTCTGAGAAGAGTGGCAATCTTCTCTAGAGACTATTACCTGACCGATGCTCTTGATTCTTATCCTCTACATGGGAATAGATATTCAGGGCTGCTACGTAAGTTGAGTCAACGAGTTGACACAACGAGATGGAGATGCAGAAGTCTTTCTCTTGTCACTATCACGGAAAAGGCATATCCTTTGACCCAAGACAGATATGTGTCTTTGCGTCTGAGTATGAATATTTTGTAGATTGATAGTTGATACACTCACCTTGGTGTTGAAAGTGGAAAGTTAAATGTGCATATGAGGGTACATGAGACATGTGATCTCTTGAAGGGATCACACATATTAATTATCATAGGTGTATGTAGTAGATCAGTAGACCTGGACTAACTTCACGTATATTAGGAAGTCCAAAATTCCATGCATGGCCATACAATTCCGGGCACCAAAAATTTTTGTGATTTTATATGTGTAGAATTTCACAAGGATTAGAGAAAGATAAGTTTTGCAAAAATTGGATAAGTATAAAAATTCCTAAAATTCACGGATAGTAGCAAAATAGTGAAATCAGAGGAGATGACCCCTGTGGTCCATGAATTTTTTAAAAATATCTATAACTCCAATTGCTCTGAAATTTGGAACAGATGTTCTTGATTTGATTTGGAATCTTTGGATGAAATTTCAAGATTTTAGAAGGCCTGTGGTGTTGGGAATTGATTTTAGAAGTCCAGACAGAAGTTTGGAATTGAAAATCAGAACTCCAACACTTGAGGTAAAGTGGTGTTAAATGAATCATAGAACCAAACAATTGCTTTTAAAGGTTACCACTCTACCTAATTTTTATGTTTATGATCCTGAAAGCTTGATTTATTAATTTTTTGGTAGTTTTTAAGAGAAATTATGTGACAAGTAGCAAGGACTAACTTGAAATCCTTTGGAAGAAAAGGGACTTTAAGCTCTTGCTTCCAAATTCCTGTTTCCTTCCTATAATGCTCTCCTGCACACACGAAATGACAGAAAAGAAAGGGGGATGAGATCCACTTATCAAGCAAGAGAATTGACTAAATGTAGAGCCATGCCTCATTGGCAACGACACCAAAAGGTGATGCGAAGAATGCATGATTTGTTAAAACTAAGGTTTAAGTCATTGCAACACGCAATTTCGCAATTGCTTTTAAAATTTGTAAAACCTAGATAGTAGGGTATCTAGGGTCGTCCAAGGAGGCAGGAATGCACTTTTAATAATCTTACTTCACAAAGAGGAAATCACTTTCTTTTTAGGTTTTTAGATGTAAGATTTTTTTTTTGGATTTTTTTAATAACGGGCAAATATGCAAATGAAGCGGGAAAATGAACACACCTAATTGCTAATACTAGTACCTAAGTGTCCAAAAGGGCCTCTCTCTAAGCTCACCCTAGGTATGTGGAGACCTAGGGTAATTAGAGAGAGGGAGTGAAAAGTGCTAGGAAAAATAATTAGTAAAGATGCAACAACAAAATGAAAATAAGGCAACTTTAATTAAAAAGAATTATGTTTTACAAAAGACAAGTAGATGAATGCTTCTACTCTAAATTAAAAATACAAAAGAAGTAAAACACAAATCCTCTTGATGATGGTGGTGAAGAGGGGAGAGTCCTTGCTCCAAGCTCAGTTGCTTCTGGGCTTAAAAAGGGTTTCTCCAACTCCTTCCTTGAAAAGCTCCTCCAAGGTGATGTCTTCCTTGGCAAGCCCTAAGGGGGGGGTGTGCCTTGCTCCTCCAAAGATGGATGATCTCCACCCACAATCTCCTCCTAGGGTGGCATGTACCACCCTCAAGACCTCCTAAGGTCTTCCTTGCCTGGCTGCTACCCTGGCTGGTGGTGGCACAAGAGAGAAGGGAAGAGAAGGCACCAAGGGGCAGAGTGTCACCCTAATCTTCTTCTTCTCATTCTTCTCTTGGCTGTGAGTATGGTGGGATGAAGGTGGAGAATATCAAGCCAAAGAATGATCATTAATGGCGGTAGGTAGAGGGTATATATAGGAATGGTGATGGGGGTGTAGGTGTAGGGTTAGGATTGGCTTATGAGGGTGGTTAGATGATCCTAGGGCTAGGGTTATTTGGTGACAAGGGAGGAGGTGTGTAGGTGGTAGTTATGTTGGTGGAGAGGCACCATTAATGGCACCAACCATAGAAGGGTTAAAGTGTTGGTGGTGTGTTTGGAAAATGGAAGGTTAGGATGAAGTTGTGAAGTGGATGGAGGGTGGATGTGTGGGTGTAAGTTGGCGCCAACTTAGATGTTGGCTAGGTGGGTTTTTGGCGCCAACTATAAGAGGGTTAGGATGGGGTTTGTGGGTTAATGGTTTGGCGCCAAAAATGCTCATATGAGGGTAGGTGTAAGGTGGAGATTAGGGTAGATGTTGGCGCCAATTTGTAGGGGTGTGTGTAGGGTATTTTGGTGCCAACTAAGGGTGGTTAGGAGGTAGTTATGGTAGTGGAAGGGTGCTTGTCCTTGGCACCAACTTAGGTTTCTAGAGGGGGGGTTAGGTGGATGGTGGAGATAGGTTTAAGGGAGATGTGTAGGGCTAGAATGTGGTTGTGTTTTGGTGCCAGAAGAGGGGGGTTCTAGAAGGTTGAGTTGGCACTAAAACAAGGTGACTTTTGGTGGTGGTTGAGGGGCCAAGGGTTGCATGTTGGTTGGCACCAACATAGGTAGGAGTAGGTGGAGCTAGGTGGACTTAAGTAGGTGGACTAGTTAGGTGATGAGGTGGAGTTAGGTTGTAGGCAGTGGAAGTCTAATGGTTGTTGAGATGTAGCTAAGATAAGCTACCTAAGCTAGCTTAGTTAGTAGCTGAGTAGAGGAGAAGGTGGGATGGAGCTAGGGTTTAGGGAAGAGGAGCTGAGGAAAGAATGTCTAGAGCTGAACTGGAGCTGGTAGTTGCTGAAGGGAGCTGCAGGGAGCTACTTTAGCTGGCTTAGCTTGCTCGTTCTTTGCTAGCTGCTAAGCCAAGCTAAAATGAGCTGCTTCTGCTGAAATATGCTGAGGTGAGTGTTAATCAACTAAATAGGAGTTTAATGTTTCATCGTTGCAAAGCCTCCTAAATGGCTCAATCAACAGATAAAATTTTTAACTCAGAATCTACAATAAAGTCCAAGGTCGAACATAGGGAGCAAATATGGAATTCACGTGCTAATATTTAATTACATATAAATGAACATCATAATTGAAGCACACAAGAGATATTTAATAAATAATAACTACTCAAATTGATATTCAATTATAAGCATGAATATTTCAATAGATCACAATGATGAAAATAAATCTAAGAAAAAATAATGGTGATTTAGATCACCAATTATTAGCCTTAATTAAACATATATTAACTACTCAATAAGTGAACATTATCATCAATTAGAAATGCCATGCAAGATAAGTGGCCACAGTATCAAGCCAAATCAATTAGAAATGTTTCCACAATATCAAGCTTCTGTGCCACATCAGATGTCAAAACATTCCACTAGATGACTTAAATGTGGCCCTGCTATAGTGCGCTTCTTTCCTTCTTCTCTTCAGACCTTTTGCTTTCCTTCTTCTTCTTCTCAGGCTTTCCTTTCTTCCGAGCCTCTTCTTCTCCTTCAGAGCCTTCCTTCCTTCACGCAGAGCCTAAGTGTGGCCTCTCCTCTTCAAAGCACAAGGGTAGACTAAGCTTTAGAGAGAAAAACCCCCCCAACTCTCTGTCGCTTTCTTTTCTCTCCTTCTCTCAGACACCAGGTCTATTCGAGTCTCAATCGGGTTAACGGGTTGAGTACAGGGGACCAGGGCTACTGGCGTGGGTGGTAGTCGAGGAGTGCGGGCGGATATGTGAGGAGGGACCCGACCCCTCAGTGCTTAGGCAAATACCCTAAAGCACAAATCCAATTTATGGGTGTGTGCACACTCTTCTCCCACCGATGTGGCACTAAAGCTCGAAGCTCCTTCATGTGTGCAACTGCCGGTGTTGCTCCATCCAATTGGAGATATGCTGGTACTCCTTCACTCAATTGCTGCTACAGGTGGCTACGTAGGGAGAGTCCGCACATCCTGGAAGTGGAATCAAGTTGTCTCGAGGATGGACAAGCCCGGTCGTGGTCGGAGATGGAGGCGGAGGCAGCGACGGACGGCAAGTGCCTGAAAGCAAAAGATCAGCCTCACGACCACATTAAGTAGCCTCAGGAGCTTCGCCAGGTGTTGGCGAATGTGGTGGTGGTGGTCTCGTGGCTTGTGAGTGTGTGTGATAGTGTGTTGAAGTCGAAGGAGGAGCGTGAAGGTGGGTGACTTCGGTGGAGTGTTTGAGTGAGCGATTGATGGAATTAGGAGAGGGATTTGCTTCGTGGAGGTGTGGCGATGCTTTTGGAGTTGATGGCAAGGCAAACAGTGGATTGTGGAGGTGCGGAGGCCTCGTCGGAGATGTGGCCGGATGTGGGGATGAAGGTGGCATATGGTGGAGTCGAGGGGTTAAAGCAAGGTTTAAAAGAGGGGGAAGGAGAGTAGAGGGAAAGGGGAACCTAACTAGCCTAATCTAACTGGATGAAAGGGAAAGAAGACGTCAGTTGTGGTATGGCCAGCACCGGAGAAGGAAGTGCCTCAGGTAAGGGAGAAGCGGCGAGGAAGACGAGGAAGAAGACCCTTGCTCGTATTGCGAGCAGCAGAGGAATGTGGGGAAGGAGAATTAACCACCTATTGTATGTGGAGACCGACAAAGAATGTGGACGGAAGAGCTCACCGGAGCTTGCGGAGGAGTTGGCCGGAGAGAGGAGAAGAAGGGGGTATTTCTGTCCAAACCAAGCTAAGGATATAAGGTTTGCATCAGGGGGTCTTTTATAGGCTTAGGGGGGCATTCCAAGCTTAGAAACTAAGCTTGGAAGCTCGGAGATTGCACACCTGTGGGATGCCCACATCTTCCATGCATTAGCATGGAAGAGTGGGAAGGAAATAGGAATCAAGGCTAGTCTCAATTGGAAGAGAATTCCTCATGGAATCTCTCTTTCGATTTTGGGACTGATTGATTGAGAATCAAGCGAGAAATCCTTGCTCGAATCTCAATGGTGGAGCTTCTGTTTACACCAATGGTGGTAGGGACCTATTTGCAAAGTTGACAAGAAACTTAGGGAACCTTCTGCAAGAATTTCAAAAGTTAGGGGATGTGAGATAGAAAGAGTCTGACTGGACTGAAATGCAAACTAGGTCAAGATGATCTCTGATTGGACCCAAATTTTGGTACAAACCTAATTTAGAGCCAACGAATCTGATGGTGAAGTCTGATTTTTGTTTTGACCAAGTTTGATTGGGTAATTTATGTAGAAACCCAAATTAAGGCAACTTCTTGTCTGAGACTCTATTTTAGATCATAATAGGTTTTGATGGTCAAATCAAGGATACTAAACCTCATATAATTTTTTTCTATGATTTTTAGAAGGTTTAGGTGAATTTTATCATGACCATAACCTCAATTAATTAAGAGGGTTTGAAATTAGGATTTCGGATGTCCGTTAATTCTCAAAATGTGCGAAAACCCGTTTCTATTTGCATGAACCCTCTTATTAAACATTTATGACCATTTGACCTTTAATTAATCCTTAGGAAAACCTGTGGTTACTATGCATTTAGGATATGATGTTAAGGTTACAGATTTACCCCTGCTTTAATGTATTTCTCTCAGAAAGAATATGTAATGAATTATGACTCTCCGGCTGTTATGTAGGAGCATTTATCTTTTGATTCTAACTAATTAAAGATAATTATGGCTAATGATGACGTTATCATCAGTGAGCTGGGTTTGATCTTCCCGGGAAGGACCTAACTAGCTAGAGTAGCTAAGGTAGCTTAGCTTAAATAGGTTGAGCTAAGTGGAGTCCCAAGGAGCTGGACTTGAGTTGGCCTGAGCTTTATGAAGTCATTTTCAGTTGAATTGAGTTGAGTGGAGCTGGAAGTAGCTGGATCTAAGCTGAGGTGGACTCCGGTCAACTTAGCCGAGCTAGCTAGAGCTCCCAGTGAACTGAATGGAGCTAAGGTGAGCTAGACTCAACTAAGTTGAGCAGGGTCTAAGCTAACTTGAGCTAGGGTGAGCTAAGATGAGCTACCCTGAGCTCCATTCAGCTAAGATGAGTTGAATGGGGCTTAATGGAGCTAAGCCTTGCTTAAGTGAGCTGGTATCCAGCTATGATGAGTTGGACTTGGCTGAGTCCCAGATGAATGAGCTTCCACTTCACCAGTTGCCTTCATGAGTGCTAGGGTTTTAGGGAACCGTCTATCTGTTTGTCCCTAACACTCAAATAAACATATCAAAAATATAATAAAATATGTAATGCATGTGTAGCCTAATTGATGCCTAAATGCAGTTGAAAAACCCATTTACGGAGTTAAAAATCTAAGAGCTAGATTTGTTTTAGGGCATAAAAATGATGATAAACTTGTGTTTATTAGCTTTGGACATCTCCAAGCTTCTCTTGCTCCCTCTTCCTCTGAGACATCCATCAAGACCACCTTGGTGCACCACTGCTGCTCTCCCCAACCTCTCCAAAGACCATCGAGCACCACCCTTAGTGCCCTTATTCTAGTAGACTAAATAGTTATTTTTAGTAGTTCTAATTCTAGTATTGCATGTTCTAGTTATTTAGTTAAGTTTTAGCATTCAATTAATGAAACAATTGCCTGATTATTATCTAATTAAAGTTGAGTTGCTTTATATCTATCATGATTAGTGCTTAGTTCTAGTTAGTTCTAGATCAGTATTAAAATCAAGTCATTTTAATGCCTCCCTGAGTTTGATCGGGACTTACCATCTCGTTACATTTTATTTGCTTCGACGTATTTTCCTACTATATTACGACAAAAACTACCTCAACTCATTGCTATTCCGCATCCACCATGAACATTATTGGTCGATGCCTGATGGCGTAGCTGGACGTTTAAGGAGCTTGTTGGACGTTCGAGTGAAGCTACGGTGGATTTTAGATCTACAGCATGGGCTATTTTTGGAGGTTTAAGGTGAGGGTTGCCTCGAAAATCATGAAGAAGTTCATGGGCTGTGAAACGTTCCCGTCGCACACGATGGGATCAGGTGTTGTTGGAGCGAAGGATCTCTTCCACCTATCGAGAAGAAGGTAGTCCCTCTAAGTGGTACTTATTGTAGGAGTCACAACACAGGGTGTTTTCCTATGCTACCCGTAGATATAACTCCTTACTCATGGGGATCTCAAAATAAAAAGAAGCTAATTTTTCCTATGTGGTTTCGGTTACATAGGTCATTGTTTCTCGATTTCCGTTATTCGGGTTTCTGGGCATCAACTCATGTATTTGATTTAAAGAAAAATTTTAAATGCCTATGTTTCATACTTTCGTAATTCCACGGGTATTTGAAGATCGAATTGTTTGAGTCTTCATCCCCCTGGGGTAATGATTCCTCAATAAGTGCAACTCTCATTTCATACACCCTAGGGAAATCTATCTAGGATGGTGGATTCTCATATCTGATGTGTGAGTCCTCAGATAGATGAAAATTAGGGGTAAGTTCCCTAAGGGTTGGGTTAGGATTGGGCTCACTAAGAGTAGGATGGGATTCCACCACGTGATCAGTCAGGGAGGTGGTATTGACAACACAACCTTGACCTGGGTCATCAAGAATCAAAAGATGCTGTCATCAGGGTCAAGGTCCTCTAGTGGTACCATCTTCTCTTTAGTTTGACTCTAGTATAGCTTAGGTGGATAATCAATGGGATCGACCTCCTATAATTTCCATATCTCATGGGTGAAGTCTAAGTGATAGCTACTCCTCAAAACGAAATTCCAATGTTTTACTGTTTCCTCAAAATCGTTTTGGTCATCGGTATTGTAAAGGTAGGGATCAGAATCAGTCATAGGAGGGTAGCTAAGCTGCCTAATTTCCCCCTTTGACTATTTGTTAATATCTCTCCCATGGAGTCCATCATTTCCATATGTTCTTTTTGCATTTCTAACATAAATGAGTAGAGGCTACTATTAGATTGGAGAGGATAGTCAAATTTAGCCTCAGGCTATCTAGGGGTATCGGTCCAACCTTGAAAAGAAAACTCATGAAGGGTGGGAGGGTTGGGTGTTTGAATGCTAGTAGGGACTCCATGGGTGCATAATCCCGCTCCTAGGCTATGCTCAAACTGATTGGGAGATATCGGGCTAGTACTCCCAAGATGAAAAATTGAATGACCCCATGAATTGTCATTATATCCATCAAAGGATGGAGAGGCTCGGGACATGGGATCATAGTTAAAAATGGAAGTATTGGTTCCGATTATCTGAAAGATAAGAGTAAAGGGGGTCCATCTTTTTAATTGAATGGTTTTAACTATCTTAGGAGCAGTCAAATGCAGAATAAAACCAAAAGGTTCCTGGAGAGTTCTACCACACACACAACATAGCCAAGGAAAACACAATTACAATGGGATTCTCAGTCCTACTCCATAGGTTAGTCAAAGGAATCAAGTCGATGCTCCTCCATTTCGACTTAAGTGGTATAAGTGGTTCGGTGCAACTTGAGATCCCTAACCAGACCTACCTGAGGACGGTTGAAGTCAGTAGAATTACAATAGGTGGCCAAATAAGTTTCACAAAAAATTACACTTCCTAGGCTGACCTTCGTTATTGCCTAGAGCTTACTCGCAAAGGCATACTAGATGCAATCAAAATTGTCCTAAGTTTAAGCTCCTTTGTGGTGCACAAGGAGACATAGAATGGCTTTCTAGTGCCCTGAATGTGATGTGTACCAGTGAATTGTGTGCAACACAATGTAAATCGTGGGTTTTTGAATATTTTTGAATTGCACACAAGTTCTTTTCAAATGAAATGCCCCTTGATTTTAAAATCCAATTTGATTAACAGTCCCAATTTCTTTAAGTTGACCACTTGATTAATCGGTTCAGTCAATTAGTGGTCTTGAAAATTAAGTCCAATGAATACGTATGGCAAGTATTTGATGCTAAGTTTTATGGACATACCTTACTACAATAGGAATTTTAGAATTTTTGGGGTTCCATATAGACGGGAAATCATTTTTAAAAATTGGTATCGATGACTGTCTGGAAATCAGGGAAGGATAAGATGTGGTTTAATGAGATATGAACATGCAATAAGAAACCATGCGTATTATATACCTTTTTTTGAAATAAATAAATTCAAATTTGAAATTTGAATTCGAAAGTAATTTTTTTAAAAAACAAACTAACCCTAATCCTTCAAAATAAACTAACTATTTTTTTTTGATTTTTTTAATTAAAGGGATAATACAAGAAAAATAAACTAAACCTAATGTTCAAGTAAACCCTAAAAGCTAACTAGGGATAAGATCCTGCATACCTTTTATCCTTATAACCACACTTGTCGTGTACGCGGTTTTCATTTTCTGTCCTGCACAAAATTGAAAACAAATATAGATTAGGATAAGATAAAATCCTAATAAAAAATCTAAAAGAGAAATGAGATTTGTTGTGCCCCCAGCAACGACGCCAATTTGTTGAAATAGATTTATGCGGGAAATGCACTTTCGTCATTTTTGTAGTATAGTCGCATGATTCTAACCAACGAAATAATTTTTTTATGAAACTCTAATATTTTTTGTTTTTTGTTTGTTGAGTCCCTATTGAACTCAGGGAGGCAATTGAAATTCTATTTTCTATTTTGATCTTCTCGTGAAAGTACGTGTTTGCGAGTACGTTTTTTTTATTTTTGTGTTTTTTTTTGGATTTTTTATTTTTGTAAAACAAACCTAAATCTAAACTTAAAACTGATCTTGAACTTAATCGAAAATCTAGATCCCAATATCTAACTCCCTCACGATCATCTTGCTCGTAGCATTCATGATGTGCAAAACCATCGTGTGCGTCAATGAAATGAAGAAAGAAAATGTAAATTGTTCATTGCACACACTTTTAACAATACAAACGCTATCTAATGAATTCAAATGTACGTGCATGCCATTAACGTGAATGGGAATGGCCATAAAACTATTCTTTGTAAATAGAAACGAGATCAAATCAAATCAAGAGATAAATAGAATGCATGAAATATAACATTAACTAGGAATATAGAAAGTACTAGAACAATAAAGGAATGATTAGCAATAAAAGAGATACATGAAATGATAGAACTACCCTAGAACATATATTAAACAAGAACTAGAACTAATGGAAAGCATCTAGAACAAAACATAAACTTAAAGAGAGAAAGGAGAAGGGGGGGTCATCCTTGGGGCCAAGGAGGAGCAAGGTGGGCGGTGAGGGTGCCTCCAAGGAGGACGGGTGTCATTAGTGTTGGTGGTGGTAATGGTGGTCGCCTAATGCTCACCAAATATATGCGATTAAAATGCGTGCGATCGTTGTAGTGTGTAAAAAGGCATTCAATTAAATTTTTAATATTGAACTATAAGGAGTCCGAGTTGAACACAGGGAGGCAATCGATATCTTAAACCTTTCGCAGTCATTATATAGCAAGATAGAACACAAATATCAAGTAAAACATAAACATCAATTAAATCCTAACTTTTATTATAATCTCGAAGAGAGTCTTACAAACGAAATTTATAGCATGATTACAACTATGAATCAAAGAAAATAAACTAGAGAAAGAGTAGAGATAGAGAGCGAAGTCGCTTGAGGGATGCTTGTATGAAGCTTCTAGCAAAGCTTCAGATCCAGGGGGCTGGGATGAAGAAGATCGGAGAATGCTTAGAGAGAGGGGGGGTGTGGACTATGGTGGACTAAACTATACTAAGGCTAATTATCTAAGAGACTAAGTGCCCTTTAAGGGTTGGAGGCTACGTCTTTTTATAGGAATCTAGGTGACTTCCTATTGGTTGATCTAGAGTTCCTAGTATCACTAATTTGGATGATTTAGATTTAATCAAAAGTGATGCCTAGGATTGGTTGAATAGGGACCTTAGGATCTAAGTTGTAGGGCTAGGATAGGATGAGGGTTTTCTAAAAATAAGCAACCTAGGTGGGTGGCTACCAAGGGATAAAATCTTGCCAAGAGATAAGATCTTATCTCTTGGCCAGCCACTAAGGGATAAAATCTTCTTAAGTTGGCACCAACTTAAGAGGATTAGGATAGGATTTTCATGGATATTATGTGGGTAGGGTTAGGGCTAGGTTTTGTAGGCATAGTTTGTGAGAATAGGTTCCTAATTAGGCTAGGTTGATGCTAAGTATAGTGGGTTGGGTCCAAATAGGTAGGTTCTCATCCAATTGTGTGTGTAAATATGTAATTGGGTTTAGGGAAATCTAAATAGGTTAAGGCTTAGTCTAATTAGGTAATAATCAACCTAATTAAACTTGTGTGGGTTGGTATTTTCTCAATTAGGTTCTAGGTGAACCTAATTGAATTCAGGTGCACCCAATCAAGTGTGCATCCAATTGGGTAAGGGCTTGGTCCAATAGGTTTAGATTGGGTTTGGTTAGACTCAAATGAGTCTAATAAACTGAGGGTTAGTCTAATTAGGTCCCACGGACTTAATTGACTTGTGGCTAACCCAATTGACTCAGATTGAGTTAATTAAGTGTGGTATGGACCTAAATAGGTTTCTAGGCTAGGGATAGGGTATTGTATAAGTGGATTAGGGTTAGGGATAGTAGGATAGGACTATGGATAGGGTGGATAGGTTCATGGATAATGCTATCCATGGTTTTGACTTTTGAGCTCAAATATCTAAGGTTGAGTTGGTTCATGGATAGGTATTGGGATAAGGTTATCCTAGGGTTTTAAGAATAGGGCATGGTTATCCTAGTCCCTCTCTTTCCTTCTCTATTCTTGTGTCTTCATTCCTTCTTTATTTCAACTTTACTCTTCAACCAACTCCTAGCTATACTACAACTTCTTTACATATCCAGCTTTTATACTTCAATGCTCTAGATTATTCTAAGTCATTTACCTAGATTATTCACAAAAGACTAAAATTAGATATTTATTCATAAAATAGATACAAAACCTAAATATGCATGGGTGATCTAAATGCAATATTTATAAACCTAATGCATGAGTTTACTAAGGAGTTAGCCCTAGATTAAGCCAATTAGGGTAATAAATTAGGCTGTTATCACCGCTGGCAACCAAGGAAGGAGAAGGAGGAGGAGCTGCCAAGAGGAGGAAGAAGAAGGTGGAGGGAGGGTGACGTGAAGGTGGAGGAAAAGGGGGGTGTCTTCTCTTTTATAGATTTAGGGTTGTGTAAGTTGTGCCTAGGGTGTAGGTTAAGGAGGGTTAATGAGGGTACATTATAAGGTTTAGTTTTTAGACCATGTTAATAACTAGCCTAATTGGGTTAGGCTAGTCTAATTAGGACCTACTTAGTCCAATTGAGAACCAATTAGTCTAATATGGAGCCTAATAGGTCAATTGGGCTTAGGCTTAGGAAATTGGGATATGGATAGGCTAATTGGGATAGTGGGGGGTAGGAATAGGGTCTTAGATAGTGGTTTTGAGATCATGGATAGTGTTATCTAGGTTTGGTCTAAAGGATGGGGTTGCTTATGGTTTAAGGCTAGGATTAGGTTATCCTAAGGTTTTGGGATGGGGATAAGGCTTGTGGGTAGTAGATATGGATAGTGAATAGTGGTTAAGGCTTAGGAGGGCTATATGGCTTTGGATAGTAGGGTTAGGTTTGGGTAAGGGTTTTTGGTGGATAGGGATAGGAATGTGGATATCTTCCTCATCCCTCTTTGGATTAAATCTTTGTATCCTCTCTTCTTCTTCTTCTAATCCCTTTATTCCGGCTTTTATTTCGCAATCTTGATCCTATCTGGACCTTCTTATTACCTACAATCAAATAGAAAAACATAAGATAACATGATAAATGTTTATTATTTTATGTGCAGCAAAAATAAGATAGAAGAATGCAAGTTATGATTGTTATGCATGCTAAATGTAGAAATAAGCCAGGTTCTAACATTATTTAGGTTGATTTAAGTCTCATGATTGTTGTGCAATCAAGGAGGTAGGTTGTCGTGACCAATTCAGACAGGGCCTCAAACCACTCCTCAATGGAGGGGTCTTGCGGTTGGACCAGAGCTTTGGGCTTGCCCATCCAGGCCCTCACACCCCAAATCACCCTAAACATATGGCGAGTACTTCTCCACGGCATTAAAACCTGAAAATGGGTCACAAAACAAATAAGGATGAGCCAAGTGACTCAGTAGGGACTGACATCAGAAATTGCGATTAAGTTAATTTGTTTGTAGCATGCAAATATGACATCAATTTAAATAAAGGAAGTCAGACAGTGAGTCCAAGTGTCGAACACAAGGAGGTGAAAATCGAGTCTTTTTGTTGCTATGATTTATTGCCATAAGGTTATTTAGTCTGTTTGCTTGCATAAAATGTGGAAGGAAAGAGAGAGAGGGAGGTAGAGTAGGGTTAGAAATCCAACAGCTAACTAAAGTTGCTAACTAACATTATGCTTTAAGGCATTAAGAAAACATTCATAAATCAGAATTCATTACAATGATAATGAAATTCATTACAATGATAATGGAATGATTGCTTCATTGATTCTGTAATCGTCAATAAGTGTAACAATGATAACTAGGGGAAAACTTGACTAAAAAGAAGAACATAAAATGATGGGAAAGAAGAATTTTAGTGTTAAGAAGAAGCGTGTTGAGGCAGTATGGTGGTGGAGGAAGCTCTATCAGTGGCTAGGCAGCTTCGAGGACTACTTTCAAGCCTTAGGATGAGAGAGAATTAGCTTGGCAAGAGATGGTTTGCAATGGGGCTAAGGAGGACCTTTTATACACGAAGAAAACTAGCTCAGCCGACATTTAGTGCACAAACTGCACACAAGGATTCTGCCCAAGCTGCCACCTACACGAGAGAGATGAGCCCGACCTGTCGCTCGTGCACACGCTTAGCGCCTTAGTAGCCGCACGGGCATAAGCATGCGTAGGTGACGTGGCCGCATCCTCGCCATCCGTTTCTCATCTAACGACTGAGGCACACGCTTAACAACGTCTTCGATTGCCCTCTTCGCATGCCTACGGAGATCCACCTATCCACGTGATGCCGCATAGATCGTTGATTGCTGGGTGAACGACAGTGATGAGGTGGGACAATGGATGCATGAGATCGCGCGGATCGCGATTGTGCGCTTGATGGAAATGTGGCTTGATGCATATTGTTTAATGATGATCGCTTAATCACTATCGATTCGATCCTGCATCCTTTGTACTTGGTAGCGAGTGCACTACCTCTACGCTACACAAGGCGTGGAAGGATCTCGGTAATTGGTAGTAGATCGTACGATCGCAATCAAGTGATAGCGCGGTGCTTCGAGATCCATCAGATGGTGATCGAACGGCCCAAATCGCATGCGCTCGTGCAATGAAGAGTTTGAGCAAGTGTTTGCGGTGCGATGTGGGGGTGACAAGTGGCACGATGTGGGTCGTTGGTCATTAGATCAACTTCCAGAACTTCTTTGGGCCATTGTAGGAGCTATAAAGGTTTGATTGGGCCAATGTCAGAGCCGTTGGATGCTGATTCTCGTCTTGATTCCGTTCGTGCGGCTTGATCACCCATCTGGGACCTGTTATAACATGTTCTTTTGTAACCTACCCATAGGGAGTTACTTTCAAGCAACATTTGTGTAAGAATTATGTTAGATGCATGCATTGCCCCAAGCCAACTAAATTGTAACAATTAAGTGCTGATGCCCTCGAAATTGGCTCTAAATAATTGAGTTAACATTGTTAAGTGAAGTCATCAAGGATTTAACTACGTGTAAAAATAGAAACAAAACAGGTAGTGTAGGTTTCTACACCTTAGTCTAAACTGTGAACTACGAATTCCTCTTTAAAGCCCACAATTACCCTTTGCTTTTAATTAGCCTCATGTTTTATTCTCTCGCTCGCCTCACAAGTCAAATTCTGGAAATCATTCCTCTCTAATAGAGGTGATAGGGACGTACCCTCCTATGGAGTCCCAGCTTGGTAGGCTCCCCTTGATCAGGGGAGAGACTATCAGCACTAGAAATCCTCGAGTGAGGCATACCTATCCTCGCCTAAGAAGGATGGTGCTGATGTTAGTCAGAAGAGTTGGGCCTTTTTCGAAGCGACCCAGGCCAAATCCCTAGGATTTCAAGGAGCTTCTTAGCTCGTATCCATCAAGGTACAGTCATAAGTATTCGTATTTAGTTGTGGTGGGGTAGGTTGGATGTTTAACGAGCCATACTAATGCCTCCCATTAGGAGCATGTACTCCAGGTGTGCTTTCTTTGTCAACCATTTAACTGAGGTGCAAATCGTACCCATCTCAAGCAGGGTTGGCTAGATGTTTAACAAGTCACACCATTGCTCCCTTTTGGAACACAGTCCTCTGGGTGTGCCCTCTTAGTTTGTCGTCAGTACCGAGTCCATGACCAATTCCTGCATCCCACACATCTTAGTACTTTCAATCGGATTTGGGTACCCCCCAATACTGTAGCTCGATGACAGTTACTTGCCATGTCATCGTGACTAGGAATCCTCCAGATTGCAGGGTCAGTCCCAAGTAGCCATTGGCTACTTCAGCTCTTCGGGTCTCCAACCCATAACAGTAAACCCTTGGTTCAAGTAGTCAATGTGCAATTCCTTACAGGTCCACTTATCTATACCTAATCACCATTTATATGTAATTCTTGCCCCTCGACAGGTCCTTAACCCAATGGACCTACTGGATTCCTTGGGGTCTTCACTTGAGGCCCTTCAAATCCAAGAAAGTTTCTCCTTTTTGACTCTCGACGTAGTCAACAAGTTTTCTTAGTCAAAATTGATCCTCCTTTACATGCTTGTTCAAATCAAATTTCTAATTAGAATTTTAGGACCCTTAGACCTTGATTATTTATTTATGAGGCCACATTACCATGCTAGACCAACATACTACATGTACACCTATTGCCCTCACCATCCTCTTATCATTGCTCATTTGCAGGAGGGTCGGTGGGATAAAGCTTCACTGAGGCCTCTTATTTAATCATGCATTGAGAGCTCCAAACATTTGTGACAAAAAGCTCGTAAGTCCTAGATTTATCACAACTTGCTACATACCACTTCACATTAGGTTTAGGACTGCTTTAAATCAAAATGAAATTCCCTTTCTGACCTGACGTCATTATAAGTCACCACACGAGGAAACCAAGTGCTCTTACCTTATCCTAAGACATGTATCTAGGGCCCATACTCACCATCTCTAAGGGCCCATTATAATTTCAGCAAATTTGACATTTAAATTGCCACTCTACCAAACTACAAAAATTTGAACGCAAAGTATGATGCTCATCAAGAGATGGCAAGCCACTACCATCCCAATTTTTATCCAAACATGTACATTAAGCTAACCCCCATTCACCGTTTCTGTTACAAATGTAATTTAAAAAAAATCAAATTTGGCACTTGATTTAAATACCACCTATCCATTCACCTTCGTTGGCATCAAAAGGTGGTTTTTAAAGGGAGGAGGAGGTCCCTACCTTAAGGTTGAGGTGAACACCTCAAATGACTTCTTGTTGCACGTTCACCTTCTCCCTCGCACTAGTGGTAGCCCCGATGCTTCCCTAGAGAGAAAAGCAACAACAAAATAACAACCATTACCAGAGCAGTCCCCTCAACCAAAAAGCCCCATAATCCTAAGGGTTAGCACGACATGGACTAGGGATTTCAGCTAAAGGGAGAAGTTAATGATGAATTAAAACCTCCCCAAGGCCTCAAGCTCTCCCACCTGATGGTAACACCAGCAGTCATCATAACTAACTTGAATTAGTGGTAATCATGTGATAAATGCTCCTAAATGATCGTCTGAGGTTCACAATTCCATACTGAACTGTTTTGAGGAGAAAACAGAAAAACGGGGCTAATTTTGTTGTTTTTCCATTCCATCATTAATGCAGATTAATCAAGGGGTGAATTTAAGGTTAAATGAACTCAAAAGACTAAAAAGTTGGCTCACATTGACTGAATCAAGGTTTCACGAATTTTGAGGATTAAAATATCACTAAAAACCCTAATTATCAACCGTACTTAAATTGAAAGGGTTCTGGTCGAGATAAATTCAATTTAAACCTCGTAAAAATCATTAAAAAATATTTTAAGAGGTTTGGTACCTTTGGTTTGACCATTTGAACCCATTTTGACCAAAAGTAGAGATTCAGATGGGAATTTGCCTTTATGTGGACTCTTGTGTAATTTACCTAGTCAAACGAGGTCAAAACTCAAATTCAAGTTTGCCATTACATTCCTTGGGTCCAAATTAGGTTAACACCAAAATTTGAGCCTAATCAAAGTCTATCTTGACCTAGTTTGCATTTCTACCCTCAAAATCCTTATTTTTCACATCCAGACCCCTAGGTTTCAAGTTTCCTTACAAACACTCTCCTAATTTCTTGTCACCTTTGCAAAATTGCCCCTATTGCCATTGTCGTCTAAACAAAACCCCTAAACCCAACTAACCGAACGTTGGCTAGAGATATCTCCACTAAATCATCTCCAAATCCCTCTAAAATTGGAGGGATTGATGTTCAGACGACAACAAATCACTTGAATAAGATCTTGAATCCTTTTGGAAGGAGGAATGCCTGGGCGAGCTTCAAATTTCCAAATCCGAACTTGCTAAAAATTGCGACTTAAACGTGCAAATTCCACACGTTTGAGGTCCAATTCAACACCTATATAAGTCTTAGGATCTTCCAGCATGCTTCTCAACCAAGAATAGACCAGAATTCTCTCTCTCTCCTTCTCCAACCAAATTCTTCTTCGGCTCCAATGAGCCCCTCCGCCTCCCTCATCCGGCCAACCAACGACCAAATTGGGTGGCCCACAACCTTCCTCACCTCCTCACGACCATGGCCAGCCAAACCACGACTGTTTTTGACCTCTTCTTCCCCACCGATTCCACCACCGGAGTTCATCATCGTCCTCGTGTCCGGTCGGCCAACGTTGGATGCATCTCGCCTCCTCAAATCCCCATAAGCTCCCCAAACTCTTCCTCTCCTCCTATAGAATCGTTCTACATCCTTAGGTTCTAGATTCCATCACACAACCACCCTTTCCCACTTCGTCTTCCCCAAGTTCGGCCGCGACTCCAGCGAGCTCGCATTGGATCTACAAGTCACCAAAACGCCATGGTGCCACCACCTACATCTCCACCTCGACCTCACAACCAAAATCCTTGACATAATTGGGCTCATTGGCATCTCCAAGCACCGACTAGACAAACCATCCATAGCTGCCTCTACTGACTTCATCCAGCTTCCACAGGCCACCAAACACCTCAACACCACCGCCGTCATCTTCTTTGCCTCACGGCAAAGCTCAGGAGCATTTTAATTGGGGCTTAGGGCCCGTATTTGTGTATTTCAGGTTGTCATTGTTGTCGTCGATTCATCGCCATCGACCACCATCCTCCAGCTACCTCCAGTAAATGTAGCTCAGCCTTGTGAAGTTAATCAGGCCTTCAATTAGCCAAAGTAACAGCATCCACAACAGCAATTAGAGGAGCTTCACCTGCTGCTGCACACGCGAAGAAGCAACCACTTTAGTGCCACATCGTGGCTTTTTGTTTTTGAAACGCGTATTTAACGCTTTTGCTTGCTTAACTGTTTGCCTCATATACAGGGGGTGAGGTCCCTCTCACCACACGTGCACTCCTTGTCCGTGCCCTACGCATGCGGGCCTAGTCCCTGGTTCAAATCTGATGACCCGAATACCCATGACCCTAATTTGAGGATAGAGAAGGGAGGAAATTTCTTAGGGAAGGAGGGGGTTTTGCACTATGCTATCTTAGGATTCTTGCCTACACTTAGGCAAATTCAAAGGGTGTTGGGCTTGAAGTTTAAGTCGTTTGAGGCTTGTTGGGGATGTCTGATTTAAGAAGGGAATTGACTTTGATTTGAGACTATGGTTGAACTTGAGATCTGATTGAGAATTGTGCTTACTGTTGAGAGTAATTGGTGGTTCCAATCACCTTTTTTATTCTCTATTATCTTTTTTTTGGTTCTGAGATACAATTTGAGTATTCATTGATTACTCTCATATTTGTGATTGAACATTAATTGCATACATCATTATTTGTGATTGTTGTGATTGGTTGATTGAATTGCTATATTTGCTCCCTGCCAATGACCTTAGAACTCATGATTTTTTGAGCAATTACAAATTTAAATGTCCATTCAATTTTCGTCGCTATACTACAATGTGTTTTTCTAAACTACGATGGATTTCACACCAACACCTCCTGCTACCATAGAATCAGCAACAACCATAATAGCAACCACAACTGCAATACTAGTAGCAGCTACTACTGCTACGGTGTTGCAATTACAAGGGTAGCGATGTGGTAGTGACGATAGTTGTGGTACGGTAAAGGCGGTGACAGTGGCGATTAGTGGTTGAAGTAGCAATAACTATCTTGAGAGGAAGAAAGGGGGTCATCGGTGGAGGGTTGGGGAGATTTAAGGAAGTATGGATCGGGTGGGGGAGGCTTTGTAATGAGAGGAGGGGTTTAATTCCTCTCTCTCTTCATTTCACAAAGAACAAAAGGTAAATTTTCAGTTAGGCCCTTCCACCACAAAAATACCCATTGACAAAGGTTTCAATACATTCCACTCTCTTACCAAGAGCCCCCTAACTCTTTTTTTTGTGTTAATACCATCCATGATAGAATTATTTTGTTCTCATCGGATTATCATGGGTTCATTTTGGTTCCAAATGCCTATAATAAATTTAAACCCTTACAACCATTTGTTCTTCCCTTTCCTACTATACCTGTTCTTCCACTAAAGGATAGCTCTACTAGGGTACCTGATGAGGAAAGAAAAATCCTCTTGACTGGGCCTTATTAATAAGGTCTACTAAAGGAAATAAGATCAATTCAGGATGCTTTTATAGACCCAGTCCGACAACCCACCTGCTCAGTAGCTTAAATAAGTTCGGTTACTCAGCCTGATAGCTCGGCTAAGTCTAATTGCCCAGAGGTGAATCTTCACTTGCCCACTGGGTAGCTTGGCTAGATCTGGCTACTTGGAGGTAGATCTTCATTCAAACACCCGGTAGGCTGACTCGCTTGGACTACCCGAAAGGTAGATGGACGCAACTGTTATTTCAGGGGTGCATCCTCAAAGGAGATCATGGGATCGTGGTTGTAGACCCACGATCATCTAGTTAATTCACCACGATCTTCACGTTTAAGGTTCGCATTACCTATATAAATCAAGGTTGCTTGAGTGGATGGGGTTATGCAATCGGAGAGAAAAGAAAAGAGAGAATTTCCTTGTATTCTGTATCATCAAAAATCAATTGTGAATTCTGAGAGTTTCACACTTTCCCCAGACGTACACCAGCTAAGGTGGAACTAGATCACCAACTCTCATGCCTTTTTTTCTGTGTGATTGCTTTTGAGTCGGGCTCTCTATTTTAAGAGGCTCGATCAGTATTGCAAGTACCAAGTCAGGGAGAAACTGATGATAGATCGATTACGCTAAGGACGCCCACCCACTCCTATGCTCTACATCCTATGTCATATTATACCTCGATTGCACATCCATGTTAAGAATTGTAGCAGTTTTCCCAGGCCTTGTTCAGTACGGTGATACCACTAGGCTACTTAGAAGCATCATAGAATTCACAATGGGGAGCTACTATGGATAAAGAGATGGAGGCCTTAACTTCTTGTGGCACATGGGAGCTTGTGCCTTGTCCCCCTAACACAAAAGTAGTTGACTACAATGGGTGTACACTGCAAGTATCTTGCAGATGGTACTATTGACAAATTAAAGGTTGAACTTGTGGCCAAAGGATTCAACCAAACATTTGACATTGATTACTTTGAGACCTTCTCACCTGTAGTGCTAGTATCATCTATACAAGTTATTATGTATGTTGCTGTTAATAAGAATTGACCCCTTTTTCGGCTAGATATCAAGGATGCCCTCTTATATGGAGATATCACGGAGGAGTATATGCAACAACCTCTAAGGTATGATACTGAGAGGGAGCATGTTTGCAGGTTGAAGAAGGCTATATATGGACCCTAAACAAAGTCCTCAGGCCTAAATTTATAGGCCAAGTACAAAAGTTATAGAGATTAGTTTCAAGAGACCAACATTTGATCACTATGTTTGTGTTAGACAAACTAGCATGGGGGTTATCATTTCAATCGTGTACATTGATGATATGATCCTAACTAAAGATGACAAGTCTAGTATCAAGGCAAAGGGATTCTTACAAAATCACTTTATCACCAAAGATCACAGAAAGCTGTGATATTAATTGGGGATGGAGGTAGAGAAATAGGAGAATGGTCTTGCACTTTCTCAGAGAAAGTACACTCTAGAAATTCCTGAGGTAGGGCTTCCAGGTTGATTATGAAATTTGCAAAATGATAATTGTTTCATTGTAGTGCAAATCACAATAATTTATTTAATTTCCAAACTCCTAATAAGATAAAAAATAGACTGAAAAAGGAGTCTGAGTCTTATAGGGAATCAAAACATTCCAAATTATTTCCTATTATACTAAACTAACTTATTTTTCATTTAGTTTTTATATTCATATTTTTTTGGTGTTTTAAAGAGGGGATAAACCTATGGGAACTAAGGGTAGGACTAAAATGTAATAGTAGGGACTAAATGTAATTCATTTGAAATTAATTTTAAAAAATGTAAAAATTCCAAAAAAATTTATGGACTCTCCTAACTACCTAACTAAAAATCCTACTAAATTTCACGCTAATCAAACTTCTAGAAATAAGTTTTTATGATTGAATTATAATAATCTTAGGACCTAAATGTAGAAATTTTTAATTTTTTATAAGGAATTTTTGCATAAAATTTTATGGAGATGATAAACTAAGATGCAAAAATAGAACGTGAAATATTTAGAATTTTTTCATGTATGAAAATTAATATAAAAATTTAGGAAAGTAAATACAATTATTTAATAACTAATGCAAACTCAAACCAAGCACACAAATAATAAAAATGAACTATACATGTTAATAACTAAGAAATAAGAAGAGAAATTACATAAAAGAGATTTTTTATTAATTAATAAAGCAATAGTCACAAGAATTAATTATTACAATTGGAAAGCAACAAATAAAATGCTAGAATTAAAAGTTAAAATGAACAATAAATAGAGCAATCGTAACAGAGATGGAGGATAGAGGTTGAGGTGCGCATTGACGACCATTGGAGAAAAGTTGGAGGAGCATTAACAGCCTCCTTGAGTTGTCTGCCCAGAGGAGGAGCAAGAAAGAAGAGAGGCATGAGAGGGAATGTATCCATGAGAGGCCTTTTAGAAGCAAAAAGTTGTTGAGGATAAGTGAAATTTGGTATCCATGAAGTGATAGAATTTTATTGGGATTAAAACTCTTGAATTCCCACTAAACATTAGGTTTTTTTGGCTCCTTTTTCGTGCTAAAATTATCCTAAATGGCCACAATACTTGTCTAGAAAATGGGATTGCAACAATGGGATGGTGGTTATATTGGTGGACATGTGGAGTAGACATGGGAATATGGGTTTTTAGACCTAGGAAATGGGAGGACACAATGGGTGGCATGAAGGCTTTAATTGAGAGGGTGTTGGAATTGTAATTGGGGTTTTAATGCTTGTGTTGGAATGATGAAACCCCCATTGGGCGATGTAGAGAGTAAATGAGATGGTCATTGAAATTGTGGAGAGGTCTCAAAGAGGCCTAGGAGGGCATGTATGCATCAATTTTCCATGAAGCTTCTTCAAGGCATGTGGAGGCGTAGATGAGCTTGTGATAAAGCTTGAGCTTGAGCACATTAATTGAAGTGGAGAGCTCATTGAATGTTGGTGCCCAATTATTTGTTGTTTTAGATGAGCTGGTTCCTCGTGTTTGCAAATCTCCTAAGTTCAAATCTTTAGCTCAAATTCTTCAATTCCTTCTTCTTCTTCACTTTTCTTCTTGGATTTCAATCATGTCATCATCAAATATCATCAATCAGTGCAAGGACACAAAATTATGCAAATTATGATGCATGCCTATCTAAAATGCAATTTATGTTAATGCATGCAATATGCTCATGAAATTAGACTAGGATGAGTGGGGAGTTAGCAAATTATAAACATGGGCAATACAAAATGTGGTTAGATCATAAGATTCAAGTAAAATTGACATGCATGAACATATGCAACCTGTCATGCAAATAGCCACTCCAATTAGGTATGGTTCATAATTGGACAGCAATGGAAGCATCCTTGCAATTGTCAATCTCGAAAAATGTGTTACCCAAAACAAAACATTATTTCACATTGCACAAATGTCAACGGTTGTTAAAAAATACTCTCTAAAGGAATTAGAGTATCTAACACTTATTAGGATATTCGAGGACCTAAGTAGGTTAGAAAAGGATATATTGATAAAAATTTGCCATAAATCTTTAATCTGCTTTCCGGTTCCACAAAACAAAGAAACAAATAAAAAGAAATTGTTAAAGCAAAATAGTCACTCCTACTAAGAAAATTACACTTAATTCTTTCCTGTCATCAATTTATTCATTGTCCCACTCTCACTGAGAGAAAAAGGAGTGCGAACTCCTTAAGATCAGTGATCTTTGTCCCCAAAATTTTGAGCTCCTCGAGCTTGTTTCCAAGCTTGAAAGCTGCTCTTTTGCCTTTAAAAGGTCCCCCATAGCGAGGCCTTGCTCCTTAGTGAGTTTTTGGCCCAGAAATCTTCTTCTTCTTCTACCTCCGACCTGCTCCAAGCTCATCTCCAGTGACCCTCCTCCTCCAACCTCTTCGCTTACTGCCACGTACTATAGGCAGCAGGTCCTTATTCCTCTCCGTCGTCCGCACCTCGTCATACCTACGAGGGGCTTCCTTCCCTTTCAGACATCGCCGTTCCTCTTTCCGAAGCCTTCTTCATCTCTCATGCCGGCCAATCATAGCCGGCAACGCCTCCGCCTTCAACTCTTCTCCTTCCCCTGACTCTATTCACATACTTAGACTATAGGTTCGCACGCACATACACCCACCTCACCGTCACCTTCCCCAGCTCCAGTTGCACTTCGGCAAACACGCACTCACTCCACAGTCCACCAAACACCCTTGCGTCACTGCTAAAACCTCTGCCACTGCACGCTCACCAAAATACCTCAAGAAATTGAGGGATTTGCACCCTCAATAGCTCCATCGAACTCGACCTCCTTCTCACACCATCCTTGACACCATTAGCTCTCCACTCGCCCCCTCACTGCACGCCACACACACCAGCACATTCGCCTCTTCCAGGCGAAGCTTCTAATCTTCTTTGACGAGGCCGAAAGGTCGTATTCTCCTTTTCACGTATCCGCTGGAGCTCCATCGCTGCCACCTCCTTCTCCGACTCCGTCTGCAACTATCCGACCATGTTCTTCAGTCCTTCCACTCCCAGGCACTACAGAACACTTCTAGGAGTCATCCCAGGGCTTCAATTGGGACATGAAGCCACAACAGCTACATCGATTTGCCGAAGAAGCGACCTGTAAGTACGCGAGATGAAGATCCTGTGGGATAGTCCCACATCATTCGTGGACAGCCGTGAAGATGCACATATCTTGATTTCGTGCCTCATCCCCGTTGCCTCAGTAAGCATGGGGTGAGGTCCCTCCTTGCACGTGTGTACACACCCCCTCTCTCACCATACATGTTGGCAGGTTTGGGCTGATCCGTTTACTTGGCTACCTGGGTCTGGTCTGTTCTAAGCAGTGAAGAGAAGAAAGAGAATTTGAGAGGGAGGAGAGGGGTTTTTGCTACCTTGGGATTTGAACCCTTTCCTCTCTCGACACTTAGTGAAATTCTGAGAGGCCCTTGAGCCTTCGTGGTTGCTGTTGTGCCCCTTTTGAGGCTTGAAGAAGAGAAGCCCTTGTGCTTCTTCGGTGGTGCTATGCCTCTTCCGATAAGGCATCTGGAAGCTTGCCTTATCATCTAGGATTGATTCTGCTGGTTACTGTGGGAATATTGAGTACTTGACTAACGTGGCTTAATGGTTGTGGTTTATTGTTCATTTATTTGAGTATTTGTGAGCTTAAACTTAAGGGTTAATTTGGTGATTCAAATCACCATTTTAACCCGATCTTTTTGCACTGTTCTTTTAATTCTTATTGAACTATCATTTTGAGCATCTTATTGATTTCAATTGCATATTCTTTTGATAAATTGTGATTGGTGAATTAAATTGCATAATTTCTCCCTGCGAACGATCTCGAACTCCTTTTTGAATCTGAGCTTTATAAATTTAAGTGTTTTGCATTTTCGTTGACTATACTACATGAATTTTCTTAAACATCAATGATTTTTCCATAAACAGATGCTCTTGTGTTAGGAACATACAAGAGGGATGCGGAAGGAAATGCAACAAACATATTGGAGAGAACATCATACCCTTACATCCTTGATTTCCCATTTTTTTTGCTAATTAATCTTATCAAACCAAGCTAACTTGAAGTTAGTTTCGAGAACGATGTAGAGGGATGAGAGAGGAGACGGTGGCGGCGAGTGGGTGAAGATTGAGAATCGGCGGTGGAGGGGCGATGACTGGAGGAGGCCCATCCAAGGCAGTGTGAGAAGGAATAGGCAGTGTGAGAAGGAACCCCACATAGGACGCAAGGAGAGGATGGAGGTAGGAGACTTGGGGGCGGTGGCCTCATGGGTGGGATGTGGTTTGTTTCCGTTGTTGTGAGAGGGGCCACATGGCCGCTACGTGTAGGAATCTCATCGTGTGCCTTGCATGCAAGGGCTTGGGGCATACAAGGGATATGTGCAGAAATCACCCTCGACGTGGAGATCAAAGATCCTATCCTCAAGCCATGTGGGCCAAGTTGAGGGCGCAAGAACCCTTAAACCATAGACGGGCATTCAAGGGTGGAGAAGATGAAGGTCGCCGTGCGCACGACGAGGGGCCACGACCTCTGCCAATTCCCCTTCTCTCGCCGTCGAGGTCCCTCTATCTTCAGAGGTCTTGGCATCAGAAGCAATACTGAGAGGCACCTTGATCGGAGAGATCATGGTGGGATCGCCCTCTCTTGAAAAATTGCTAAGGATGTAAGAATGCTTTCTCTCTCCTCTCCCATGTGGAAGATTTTGTGTTTGAATGCGTCACGTTTTCTCCTGTATGGCATTTGTGATGGTAATGTGAATGCTCATAAGTTTCATACATTAGTGTGGGATGATGTTTCAATGATGTGGAGAATGGTGTCCCCCTTCAATGGTGCACTTCCAGAATGTGCACCACAACATATCCTTTTGAGAAGAGGCATTGCTTGTATTGCAGGTCTTCCCATGCACCTTAGATCCACAGCCGTGGTTTGTCATGTTCTTGCTGGGTTTGCAAATCTCAAGGAGGATGTCGTGGTTGGTCTTGGAGAAGGGGATGAAAGACATGTTAGAGTGGAGGTTGATCTCAAGCATGGAGGTCCTTTCCTTGAGAAGACCATTCTTAGATGCGGTGGTTCTTCGTGGACGCTGCGTGTTACTATAGAGTGCCAACCTATGGCACCCTGGATGAACCTAGTGGTCTGCTAGATGACCAAGAGGAGATGTAGTGGAAGAAAAACACACATGAGCCATCTCACCAAGAAATTAGGAAGAAGAAGAAGGAGGCCGAATAGGCTTTGTCGTGGGAGGAGGAAGAGGATACCTAGGTGTTTGAGATGCCCCTTCCTATTATCCCGACTATGGGTGACCTGGTCAACATCGAGGTGGGTCGTAAAGGTGAGCAGGTGCCCAACTAGTAGCCTGTTGATAATGGTGGAGACTTCACCTTCAATGCAAGTGAGCGGTGCATGGAGGTGGGCTTCTACAACCCTGTGGCATCCTTAGGCAACAGGGGAGTGAAGGGCACTAGGGGAAAGTATAATCTCCGTAACCATTCAACTTGCAAGTTGCTCAAAGTTGAAGATGAGTTGGTTTCAAAAATCCTCAGTGTGGAATGTGTGGTTCCAAATAACGAGGCTTCTTCATCTGCTAATCCATGAGGTTATTATCATGGAATGTGATGGGTTTACGTGACCATAACAGGTAAGGAATGCTTGGTAATTGTCTGCGTGATTGAAAGGTGGACTGTGCTCTTCTACAAGAAACACACGTTGACCAGGAGAATGTTGGGATATGGCAACAACTCCTACTTTAGGAGTCGACTGACATTAGGTATATAAATGCCATTGGGCGTGTAGGAGGCCTGCCAGTTTGGTGGAAGAAAAATACCCTGCAACTCGAAGATGTGGTCCAAGACAAATTCTGTATTACTTGTAAATTTTTCAGATGCACAGGCAAAAACTCAATATATGTGACCTGTGTATATGGGCCGTGGGGAATAGGCCAGATCTTTGGATGGAACTTATACAACATTCCTCCTTTGTTCAGGGTGGTGTGTGGCTTGTTGGTGGGGATTTCAACGCCACTCTTTCATGTGATGATAGGCCAGATGGGTGCGTGGGCCCGTTGATGTATGGATTCCAGAGTACAGTTGTTGAGTTGGAACTCTTTGATCTGCCAACCTCAAGGGTGACATACACTTAAAGGAATGGAAATGGGTTCATGTTGAAAATTGATAGGTTTCTATGCAATGTGGAGATGATCGGCTCCTTCCACCTGGCCCATGTTACGACCATGGGATGCCCTTTCTCAAATCATGTTCCCCTAGTATGGGATAGTGGGGAGGGGAACAACACTAGCTCCTATTTTAAATTCCAACTCTCTTGGCTTGGTGAGGTTGGGTTCCAAGACTTAGTCTCCTCTTAGTGGTGAGCGCAAGACTACTCAGCATCGGCCACCTAGATTCTTGTTGCTAAATTGAAAGGTTTGTATCAGATGCTTATGGAGTACAAAAAAACACTTAAAGTTGCAAAAGAGGAGTGTAGATTGCAGGCAATGGAGACCATCGCATCCTCGAATGCCAAGGAGGATTAGGGGCCTTTATCTGAGGATGATCGTGCCCTGAGGAAGGAGTACCAAGCTATGGTGGCTAGAGAAGACCTCTAGAATGAGATTGATTGGCATGAGAAGTCCAGACAACTTTGGTTGAGAGAGGGGGATGCACACCAAAATTTTCCATGCAGCATCCCATAATAGAAGATGCTCCAGTGATATTGCTTCTCTGTGTGTTGGGGATGCCACTATCACATCAAATGAGTAAATTCGCAATGAGGCAAACTCCCATTTCCACCAGGTCACACGTGTAGGGGACAAGGGGGAATGGCGCATTGCTTCTTCTGATATGGAACATTTGGATGAGTTAGATTGTACTATGCTGACCAGGGCCATTGATGAAGAGGAAGCGTTGAAGGCCCTAAATGGGTTAAAAGCAGAGGAATCTCTAGGGCCAGATGGCTTCCAGGTGTTTTTCTATAAGGCGTTCTAGTAGCTTGTGAAGGACAATGTTATGGGAGTGGTTGAGGAGTTCCAGTGTGGAAATTTAGGCCTTGAACATCTGAATAGGTCCTTCCTTTTCCTCCTCCCAAAGATTGTGGGTGCGGAATCTTTTTCTGACTTCAGGCCCATAGTTCTGTAAAATTCCATCTATTTGATTGTTAGCAAGGTATTGGTGAATTGCCTGCAGGTTGTATGTAAGAAGTTAATTAGCCCCATGAAGCCTGCTTTCCTATAGGGAAGATTGTTGCAGGAGTCCTTCATTTTGGCATAGGAGATGGTTTCGGGATGGATTAGAAAGAAGACAAAGGGGTTCTTGTGGAAAGGGGATTTTTCTAATGTGTTTGACTCTATTTCTTGGCCTTACATGTGGAAGATTTTTAAAAGGTGTGGCTTTCCTAAAGCCTGGATCCAATGGGTGAAGAGATGCATCACCATATTAGCCTTTTCCCCTCTCATCAATGGTTGTCCCACTGGTGCTTGGATCCTGCCGCAGAAGGGTGTTAGACAAGGATGCCCCATTGCCCCTTTGATATTCATCTTAGCCGTGGACACACTAGCCCATTTCTCCTTCAAGGCCTATGCAACTAGCCTCTTCCATGGATATTTTCTCTCCATACAGCGAGCCTTCACCCCTGTATTGCAATATGCAGATGATACGTGTTGTAGGCGAAAATCGTTGTGTTTTTAAAACATGCATTGTAGTATAGCGACAAAAATCGATACAGCATTTGAATTTATGAGCTCAAGAAACAGAAGTGAGTCCGAGGTCGTTCGCAAGAAGAAAATATGGAATTCACGACACTAATCACAATTAGAAACAATGAGCACAATAATTTACAAGAAATATGTAATGAATATCAATCGAAAATATATTAGATAACTACAAATTGTATCTTAAAAGTCACTAGGTTAAAAAGAATATCAAAACCCTAAAAATGGTGATTTGAATCACCAATTTAATCCACCATTAAGCACATATCCCAAAGTATTCAATTTCAATTCAATATTTCAACAATGTTTCTCAACCACTTACTACGTCAGCACCAAGATATCCATGTCAAATAATCTCTCAATAAGTCCACAATGACTTTCAATCAGACATCAAACCCTAAGGTCAGATGCCTTAAACACCTAGAGCCTCAGCACAAGCCACAGAGAACCAACACAAGGCAACTAGCCTATTCGAAATCTCACTAAGTGTTGAGCATATGGGCATACATCTTGAGGCAACAGTGCAAAATCAATCCCCACCCTCAAAATTTCTTCTCTTCTTAACTGGGTATACTGATAGGAATAGTAACGGATAATCAGATCCACAACATGGTGTCCAGACCCGTGGGCGTGGGACGCAAGTGAGGAGTGAGAGAGGGTGTGAGTGAGTGCGTGGGTGAGGGGACCTCACCCCCATGTGTCAAGGTAGACAACCTTCAGCGCAAATCCAATTTATGTGCTACGCGAGATTTGAAGCCCACGATGTGGGACTAAACCGAAGAGCTTCTACAGCTGAAGTTGCATGAAGTGCTCACACTTGATTCTGCTACTGCGTTGGTTTTCTTCTTCAAGTGGAAGCTGGGAAAGCTTCGTGGCGTGGTTTCACAGCTCTGGGAGGTGGTGGTGAGTAGCAAGGTGACCAGAGTACGGCAGTCGGAGACGAGGACGACGATGGTGGTGACGAAGTTGACCTATAAGAGAAGTATGACCTAGGTTCCAATTAGATAGCTAGTAACCTTCGCCGTGGTGTGGCAAAGGCGGTGGTGTGTGCAATTGGGTGTGAGGTGCAGTGAAGTGGTAGGTGGGTATTAGGGAGTGGATCTCCGGTGAATGAAGTCAAGGAAGGTGATGTGAGCGATGAAGCGTTAAATTAGGTAGGGCAAAAGTGTGGTGGAGGTGTGCATGAACCTGTGCCTAACCTAATTTGGGTGGAGCAGAGCGGAGGGAGTCCGATGATGAAGGTGGTCATGGTGGTGGCTGCCGGAGTCAAGGAAGGAGGAGAAGGAATTGGGATCTAAGATTAAAGCTAAACCTAATTAGAAGGGAGATGAGTGGGAGCCCTAAACTAATTGGAAGAATGGAGGCTTGGGGAAGCTTGTCGGAGGTATGTGATTGCGCAGCAATCATAGGACTTAAATGACCTGAATTTAGAACTTAGCATAATTGTAGTGTAATGCATGCATAAACAACATATATTGCATCTTTCCTATTTTATTTAGATATGCATAAGAAAATGTTATAATGTACTAATTAGTGCATTATTTGGATTGTAAGCAATAAGAAGCTTAGAAGATGGCCTAAAGCTGATCTGAAGCAGGGAAGAAGCCAGAGTTGCAGTAGAGTTGGAGCGGAAGTTTGGAATAAAGTTGTAAATAAGATAGTGTACAAGAGGTATACTACTCTACTGACTCGTCGATCTTTCGCTTTTAAGTCGTTTGCAGTTTAATGTGGTGGAAAAATCGACTGATCAATATTTAAGAAGAAATAACCACTCGCAGAGGAGCGGGTTGTATCCACAGGGAGGCAATGACGTATTAAAATTCACACCAATTAAAAACGTTCGTTCGTAGTTAGTTTGAACAAGAATCAAGCCAAGATTGCCTTTAGATTAAGGTTTAAGCAAGAAACAATGCTGAAATGGCAATTATGAGAAACTAGAGGATATTTTCCACAATGCAGAATCAATAAAATATGATTAAAAAGTGACAATGACAGAAAATGTAATTTCTAATTGACGGTTTACTGTAGCAAAACAGGGGAATTTTTCCCCTTTGTCTTGCGCGACGAGGAGCGGATGGCCGGGCGCGGGAAGCTCAGAGGAAGTCCCTTGGACCAAGGGCTTCGAATCGGTGGTGGCGGCGAGTCGCGCGGTGGCCGGACGAGCTCCGGCGGAGGTGCTGCAGCCGGTGAGCGTGCGTGGCCTGTTGGCGTGAGAACTGCCGCGCGCTGCTGCTGGAGGCTCTGCAGGCGCGGGTGAAGGGTGCTGCAGGTGCGGGAGCGGGTGCGCAAGCTGTAGGCGCGGGCGTGGCTGCTGCTGGTGGCGGGCGCGTGGGAAGAGCGGTTGGCGTTCTGCAGCTGCGTGCGGTTCTGCAAGCGCTGGAGGAGAGCGCGGCGGGCTTAGGAGGGCGTGCGTGGTTGGCGAAGGCTGATGGTGGGCGCGGGTGTGCTGCAGGCTGATGGGCGCGGGGAAGGTGGCGTGGGCTGGTCTGCAGGCGTTGTTGGAGGATGCTACGGGCGAGGGAGCGTCTGCGCTTGGAGGGTACAGCAGGTTGAGGAAGGTGTGGCTGTTGGAGGTGGGCTGAGGAGGGCATTGCGTGGAGAGCAGGTGCGGGTGGACTGCAGATGGGTACGCAGGCGAGTGGGTGGAGGTGAGCGGGTAACTTCAGACGTCTGGGAAATTTCCCGGACGTCTTAAGTTACTGAAAGGGTGGCTGAATCAGTACCTCGGTGGTGGTGGTCGGCGACGACGGCGAGGGAGATGCACACTAAGGTGCTCACGGTGATGCGGACGAGCTCCGGATGGCGGTGTGGCCTGTCACACCACACGCCCACGGTGATGGAGACTCGCCGCCACAGTAGAGGCCGGCAGTATGGAGTGGAAGAGAGAAGGTCTCTCTGCATAGTGGTGGGTTGGTGGTGGAGGCCTCCTGAGCTCGGCTGCCTCCCTCCTCCTTTTGTAGTGGCCTGCACACATTTGAAATCATCTGCCCGACTAGATCCACCACATCTGCTCTCCCTTGAATGGTTCTTCACTGCGGCCGTTCGACGTTGGAGCGGCAGCCAGCCGTTCCTGCAAGGAGAAGAATAAAGAAAATAATGTTAAAATATTAGGGTCATTTATATATAGACCCTCAACTTCTATGTTAATGAAAACAATGTACCTAATTGGTTGTCTAATTAGATGAATGCTATTCTAAGCTAATTCTAAATGCACTTAAGATATGAATGCAATGTATGAATTATGTAATTAAATTAAAACTATGAATTAATCTATTTACATCCTAATTTATGCTAAATAAATGTTAGAATTAACCTAATGTGTAGGCACTTAAATACTTAAATAACCCACAACTATGGGCTAATCAAATACCCACATGCCTAGTTTTTGCTAGTCCCTAGCAAAATTAAGTGAAACCTAGCACTCTAAGTAGACTAGTCAACTCACTTAGTCTTCCTTCAAAAGCATATTAAGTTCAGGCTCTAGACCCAAGGTTCCTAAGTAGTTGCTAAGTTACAGGCTAGGTCGGCTAAAGACGAGTTGAAGGCACAAGTTTCCCTGATTTCTGACTCTACCCTAAAGTTTAATGATCCCTGAGATTAAAGCATCCGTGCCTGTGTATTGGTCTGAGTTATTTGAGTTAAAGGATTTTTTTTTTTATTTACTTTTTTTTTTGTTTGATTCTTCTAAGTCTAACCTCAGATCAGTTATCAACACAGTCTGTGTCAGATTCATTGTCCCCATTACCATACCTCGAAGGGTGCCTGGCTTTCGATGCTTCGAGATAGCATCGCCCATAACGACCCCAAGAACTCCTGGCAATCGACACTTCGAGATAGTATTGCCCATGGATTTCTTAAGCGAATTCAGGCCTATGGCAATCGGCACTTCGAGATAGGGCCGCCCATGGTACCTGAACCACGCAATGCGCTTACATACCCCCAGTAGGATGGATATCCTAAGAGACAAGCACCGAGGAGGTAATATGTTATCATCGCATCCTCAAGGTGAGTATATACTCGACCTCTCCTGCGGCGGGAACTCTTCCAATCAAAATGTGTTTTCAAGCCTCTCTTGAGTCAAAACTAAGAGAACCAAATCTCTTTTCAGAAAGACAGAAATTAAGTTGATTACCAGACCAAGTGTGTGAAATTTGGATGCTTGGGTTACAAGGACCCGTAAACCAAAAGGTAGAATAAGACTCCAGGTACTACCCTACCTTTTAACTCATACCCTAGCTTCCCTTCCTCAACCTCTTGAGGAATGGTCCGCAACTTAACTCCTACTTAAGTTTTTAAGTCCACAAAGGACCCTAAAGGTCTAACGCTAGCAACTCATTTAGCTTCTAAAGTTTGACCCTAGAATTAATTTAGTCTACCCTAGAGTTCTGATTTGCTTAAGAATGCAAGATCTAGCTAGTTAAGCTCAAAACCTTTTTTTTTTTTCATTTTCTCTCTTTTTCTCTCTTCTTTTTTTTTTATTTTTAATATGCTATAAACAAAATGCCTCAGGTCGTCTCCCCCATGCCTAGTTCAAACAATGTCCTCATTGAAAACAAAAATAGCTAAAGGAAGATATTACCTGAGGCGGAGAATGGTAGGAGCTAAGGCTCCTCAAGAGTGACTTCGTCAACCAGATGGCCATCTAAAGTTATGTACGGTTTTAACCGTTGACCGTTGACGATAAAGGGAGTTGCTGAAGAGGAAGGATTTTTGATCTCCACAGCTCCATGGAGGAATACTTTGGTGATTATGTAAGGCCCATCCCAACGAGATTTTAACTTCCCAGGAAAAAGCTTAAGTCTGGAATTGAAAAGCCAGACTTGTTGGTTGGGTTCAAAGGTCTTTCAAAGAATAAACTTGTCATGCAGGACCTTAGTTCTTTCTTTATAAGCTTGAGAGGTGTCATAAGCATCATTCCTCAGCTCCTCAAGCTCACTTAATTCCAGAAATCGTGCCTTACCTGCCTTCTCTAAATCCATGTTAACACTTCGAATAGCCCAAAGTGCTTTATGTTCCAACTCAACAGGTAAATGGCACGTTTTTCCATACACAATCCGAAAGGGAGAAGTACCCAAAGGGGTCTTATAGGCCGTTCGATAAGCCCACAAAGCATCATCGAGCTTTTGGGACCAATCTTTCCTATCAGGTCTAACGATCTTTTCCAAAATATTTTTTATCTCCCTATTTGATACTTCAACCTAGCCACTTATCTGAGGGTGGTAAGGGGTAGCAACCTTGTGAGTCACTCCCAAACTCTTAATTAACTGATTGAAGTGGTGGTTTCGGAAATGAGGTCCCCCATCACTTATAATAGTCTTGGGGCAGTCAAAACGGGATATGATATTGGCCTTCACAAATTTCAAAACCACAGAGTGGTCATTTGTGCGCGTAGGAATGGCCTCTATCCATTTAGAGACATAATCAACTACCACCAAGATATATTCAAAACCATGGGACGACGGGAAGGGGCCCATAAAGTCAATTCCCCACACATCAAAAATTTCAACAGATTGAATAGGATGTTGAGGCATTTCATTTTTCTTCCCAATCGTTCCAGTCCATTGACATCTAATACATGCCTTAACAAAATTATGAGAATCCTTAAATAAGGAAGGCCACCAAAAATCGGACTGGAGAACCTTAAAAGCAGTTTTCTTAGCACCAAAGTGTCCTCCACAATGAAGTTCATGGCAAAATGTCAGCACACTTTGTTGTTCCTCTTCAGGCACACAACATCTCAATACTTGGTCTTATCCAATTCTAAATAATTCTGGCTCTTCCCAATGAAAATATCTTGTTTGAGAAATGAATCTCTTTCTTTTCTACTCATCCCAAGAGCCAGGAGTTTGTCCAGTGACCAAGTAATTTACAATGTCTGCATACCAAGGTAAAGTTGGTGTTACTGCCATCAGAGTTTTATCGGGAAATGTCTCGCGAATGTCTTCAGAAAGAGGGTCATTAAGAGGAAGGCGAGACAGGTGGTCAACCACAACATTTTCTACTCCTTTCTTTTCACGTATTTCCAAGTCAAATTCTTGAAGGAGTAAGATCCACCTAATCAGATGTGGCTTAGAATCTTTCTTAGCAATGAGATGTTTCACTGCTGCATGATCAGTAAAAATAACCACCTTAGACCCAAGTAAATAAGACCTAAACTTCTCCAGAGCAAAAACTACAGCAAGTAATTCTTTTTCAGTGACGGTGTAGTTTTGCTGAGGTTCAGTTAAAGTCTTACTTGCATAATGCAGCACATGAGGTCTTCCCTCAACCCTTTGTCCAAGGATTGCTCCCACTGCATAATCCGAAGCATCACACATAAGCTCAAATGGGAGTGTCCAATCAGGAGCTTGGAGAACAGGCGTAGAAATCAAGGCCTCCTTTAGAGTTTGAAAGGCCTCGGCACACTTTGAATCAAAACTGAAGGAAGATTCCTTCGCCAATAAGTCACAAAGTGGCCTAGAAATCTTACTAAAATTTTTAATAAAGCGCCTGTAAAAGCCAGCATGGCCCAGAAAGGATCTAATCTGTTTGACATTCGTAGGCAATGGAAGTTTGGAAATAGAATCAATCTTGGCTTTATCTACTTCCAAGCCTTGCTCGGATGCAACATGCCCAAGTATAATTCCTTTCTGTACCATGAAGTGACTTTTCTCCCAGCTGAGAACTAAACCAGTCTCCTTACATCGTTTCAACACATTCTCCAGGTGCAGGAGACACTGATCGAAAGACGAGCTATAAATGGAGAAGTCATCCATAAATACTTCGACACACTCGTCAATCATGTCCGAAAAAATAGACATCATACACCGCTGGAAAGTTGCAGGGGCATTACATAATCCAAATGGCATACGCCTGAATGCAAAAGTATCGTAAGGACTCGTGAATGTCGTCTTTTCCTGGTCATCAGGAAAGACTGCCACCTGGTTGTACCCAGAATATCCATCGAGAAAGCAATAATACTTATTCCCTGCCAATTTTTCGAGAATTTGATCAATAAATGGCAAGGGAAAGTGATCCTTCTGGGTAGCGGTGTTCAGCTTGCGGTAATCAATACAGACCCTCCATCCAGTTGAGGGTCTAGTGACAACTTGTTCACCTTGGTCGTTGAGTTCCACAGTAAAGCCTGCCTTCTTTGGCACCACATGAATGGGACTGACCCATTTACTATCAGCAATGGGATATATGATCCCAGCGTCCAACCACTTCAGGATTTCCTTTTTTACAACCTCCCTCATATTAGGGTTCAGACGTCTCTGCATGTCCCTAAAAGGCTTGATGGAATCATCAGTATAAATGTGGTGCATGCAGAGTGTAGAGTCTATACCCTTAATGTCAGCAATGCTCCAAGCAATAGCTTCCTTGTGCCTAGACAGGCATTCAATCAAGGCTCCCTCCTGTGCCTCAGACAGCACAGCCGAAATGATAACGGGGAGCATATCATTGGCACCTAGGAAAACATACTTGAGAGTGTCAGGGAGGGGTTTCAGCTCAAGGTTGGGGACTTGTATGGTTGAGGGTTTCATAATAGATGTCCCCATCTCAGGTAGCAAATCTGCCTTTGGTGGAAATGATGGGGGAAGAGACTCAGCAGAAACTCCTAGCAATTCCTCAAGTTCTAGTATATCCCCTTCACATTCCTCCAAGAGATGGGAATGCTCATTTAGCATGACATGCTGAAGGGGGTCATCACATAACATTGCAGGAGTTGCCTCTTCAATCAGATCATCTATCACCTCAACTTGAGAAAAATCCTCAAGTCCAGCTTGTTTGTAAGCATCAAACACATTAAGCCGGATTTTCCTGTTCCCAAAGCCCATTTTCAATGCCCCAGTATTGCAATTAATTAAAGCATGGGAAGTTGCAAGGAAGGGGCGGCCCAAAATGATGGAGGGTTTGGTTGGCTTGTTGGTAGGGTCAGTGTCCAAAACTAAGAAGTCAACGGGAAAGAAGAAATCCTCCACTCTTACGAGGACATCTTCCAAAATTCCCTGTGGTGTCTTAAGTGATCGATTAGCAACTTGAAGGATTACAGGGCTAGGCTTCAGATTGCCTCCCCCAAGTTGTTCATACACGTAGCTCGGAAGGATGTTCACCCCCGCACCCAGATCAAGCAGAGCCTCATCAATTTGTAAGTCACCAATAACTACAGAGATATATGGGGCTCCTGGGTCCTTAAGTTTCAGGGGTGTGCCATGTTGAACAATTGAGCTAACAGAATCAGGCAGGACAACTTTAGATTGGACCTGTTTTCTAGATTGCCGCTTTTTCGTGCAAAGGTCCTTTAAGAAGCGGGCATAAGACGGAATCTGCCTGATAGCTTCAAGCAAAGGTAGGTTAATCTGCACTTTCTTGAAAGTTTCCATAATCTCATCCGTCTTATTTTTGGCTCCAGATGAGCCAGCAGAAGTATGCCCAGAGGTGGATAAGCACTCTGGAAAAGGCACTCTCGATCTCTGGGTGGAAGGGTTGTCATGTCGAGTAAGGGGTGGAACGGGGGCAACTTCTTCCGGTGAGGTGATTTCAAGCGGAGAAGATTTGGGCAAATCTTCTCCAGTGGGGGTGAAAGTCGGGGTGGATGGTTTTTTAGGGGGTGAGACTATAGGAGCATCGGGTTTGAAAATTTCTTTCCCACTCCTCAGAATAGTCACCGCCTGAGCATGCTCCCTAAAGACAATCCCTTTTCCTTTAGGATTTTCCTCAGCAGCACTGGGAAACTTCCCAGTCTCCCTCTGTCTAACGGCCTCAACAAGGTGTCCAATTTGTGATTTCATCTCATGTACAGCCTTGTCATGAGATTGGATGATGGCACTTTGACTTTCTTGCATAGTTTTCAACATCGCCTTCAATTCATCCATCTCAGAGGTTTTAGGTTGGGCAAAGGTCTGAGGTTGGTTCATTTGATGGTTTTGAAAGGATTGTGGTTTGTAATTCCTTGAATTTGAGACATTTCCTTGTCTTCATGAAAAGTTTGGGTGGTTCCTCCATCCCTCATTATAAGTGTTGGAGAAAGGATCATTACGAGGTCTTGGACGGAACCCTTGAGCGGCATTCAAATCCGCTTGTACAAGCTCAGGGAATTGGGAGGCCAAGTGGCAATCCACAGTGGCGTGTGTATTGCCTTGACAAATTACGCATTCGGAAGCTTGGGATGTGGAGGTGTTAGGTACGAATGAACTCGGGTTCGACATAAGCCTTTCCATGTTTTGATTCAGTAATTGAATTTGATAGGCTAAATTCTGGGTGTCCCTTGCTTCATTCACCTCCAACTTTCTTTGCATGAGAGTGGGCTTTCTATCCATGTAGGCAGAATTCAAGTGAATAGAATTCTCACTCAAAGTATCAAATAAGTCCCAAGCTTCATCCTCAGTCTTAGATAGAAAGGTTCCTGCACAGGCACCATCCACATTTTGCCTATGCGAATCATTAAGTCCGGTGTAGAACCTTTCAACCAGTTGCCATTTAGGCACCTGGTGATGTCGGCAAAGTCTCAGCAAATCGTTAAAGCGCTCCCACGCATCATGGAATGCTTCCCCATCCTTTTGAGCAAAACTCATAATTTCCCTCCTAAAGTGATTTATTTTGCTCAAGGGGAAGTACTTCAAAAACTCCTTCAGGACATCCCAAGTATTTATATTATCAAGGGTGTGATACCAATACTTGGCTTTGTCCTTTAGGGAGAAGGGAAAGAGGGTTCGCATTTGAGCGTCATCAGTAACGCCCTGCAGCTTCACCGTGGAACAGACCTCGGTGAATTCCTCAATATGCCTGTAAGGGTCTTCCCTAGTAGTACCATAAAAGGAGGGTAGCAAGGATATGGTACTACTTTTGATCTCATATGGATTGTCCCCTCCAGGTCTACGTAGTGCTGGGCCAGCTTGATTGGTTGGGATGAAATATTCCTTAAGGCTCCTTTGACTGGCTATTTCTACCATTGGAAGGTCTCTTCTTAAGATTCTTTCAGGTTCAGGATCAAATACAAGTTGTCTCCTAAGAGAACGCCTACCAAGCATGCACTACAAACACAATTCAAAAGGACTTGTTTGGTCTTTACAGATTTAGGCTTTTGACTTTAGTTCAAATTGTAGGTGACAAAACAAGTTGCCCAATCAATTACGTGCCTATTGTCAACCTACGGCTCGCCTAAGAAGACCTAGTTGGAACTTAGGTATTCTTCCCTAAATCTCAAATGGTCAAGTAAATCCAAAGACGGAAGATCGAGGGATGCAAGTAGGCCTAAGCCTTCCTTTGAAGCTGTGCTTTCGCGGTGCTTCTCAACTACCCCCAAAAATTCGTGACAGGGTATCCCCCTCTTTGGACTTGCAAAACCTTTGATCTCAAGTTCCGAACACTTCAGAATCCAACGATCGGAGGGCACTTGTCCTAGTATTTCCAAACCTAAGGAGTGTCTAGAAGCGTGCCGTGGTGCAAGTGAAATAAGTGTGCATACACTGTAAAAGATTTTGAACTTTGAATCGCACGCCAAGTTTGAAAATCAAATCCTTGGTTTTTAAAATGTCCTTCCTTTAATTAGTCCTTTTTCTAAAAGAAAATGTGACCACTTGTTAGATTTATTCGGTACAGATTAGGTGGTCTTCGCATTAAATCCCAAATGCAATGCGTGATCAAAAATAGGATGCAAAGTAAGAGAATGCGTACCTTGCTTCCAGCAATCAACGATGCAAGAATGCACGCAATGCAGAGAAGTAAATCTAGAGGCTGCTCATACAGACCTAAATGGTTCGTCTTAGGGCAGGCAGCTTCTAGCAGGCAGCTCATTTTTTTTTAATTTTTTTTAGAACTACTTATGCACAAGCAAATAAAAGTAATAAAAAAAAACTTAAATCTAAAGAAAAGGGAACAGACTCCCAAAAATTACCCAACACGGGCCCAAAACAAAATCGGGGAACAAACCCCTCAAAATATGCCCCAGAACAAGGGTTTCAAACTAACTACAATGAAAAATTAAGTCTACAGTCTTAATTCTATTCTAATTAAACTAGCGACTAAATACAATGGTGTTCGTCACGTCCTCGTCCTTCTCCTCCTTTCAAAATTGCTCGTCCACTTCTCGTCTGGCGACGTCAAGGGTCACCTCTCACACTGGTTGATTCTTGCACAATTTTTCTCGCACATAAAAGAAAATAATAAATGGTCAAATCTCTGTGCAATTGACAAATAATCAAAATAAAATTAGGCGAAATTATTGCGTCTGTTGCCTCCCCGGCAACGGCGCCATTTGACTCGTCGATCTTTCGCTTTTAAGTCGTTTGCAGTTTAATGTGGTGGAAAAATCGACTGATCAATATTTAAGAAGAAATAACCACTCTCAGAGGAGCGGGTCGTATCCACAGGGAGGCAATGGCGTATTAAAATTCGCACCAATTAAAAACGTTCGTTCGTAGTTAGTTTGAACAAGAATCAAGCCAAGATTGCCTTTAGATTAAGGTTTAAGCAAGAAACAATGCTGAAATGGCAATTATGAGAAACTAGAGGATATTTTCCGCAATGCAGAATCAATAAAATATGATTAAAAAGTGACAATGGCAGAAAATGTAATTTCTAATTGACGGTTTACTGTAGCAAAACAGGGGAATTTTTCCCCTTTGTCTTGCGCGACGAGGAGCGGATGGCCGGGCGCGGGAAGCTCAGAGGAAGTCCCTTGGACAAAGGGCTTCGAATCGGTGGTGGCGGCGAGTCGCGCGGTGGCCGGACGAGCTCCGGCGGAGGTGCTGCAGCCGGTGAGCGTGCGCGGCCTGTTGGCGTGAGAACTGCCGCGCGCTGCTGCTGGCGGCTCTGCAGGCGCGGGCGAAGGGTGCTGCAGGTGCGGGAGCGGGTGCGCAAGCTGCAAGCGCGGGCGTGGCTGCTGCTGGTGGCGGGCGCGTGGGAAGAGCGGTTGGCGTTTTGCAGCTGCGTGCGGTTCTGCAAGCGCTGGAGGAGAGCGCGGCGGGCTGAGGAGGGCGTGCGTGGTTGGCGAAGGCTGATGGTGGGTGCAGGTGTGCTGCAGGCTGATGGGCACGGGGAAGGTGGCGTGGGCTGGTCTGCAGGCGTTGTTGGAGGATGCTGCGGGTGAGGGAGCGTGCGCGTTTGGAGGGTGCAGCAGGCTGAGGAAGGCGTGGCTGTTGGAGGTGGGCTGAGGAGGGCGCTGCGTGGAGAGCAGGTGCGGGTGGACTGCAGATGGGTATGCAGGCGACAGGGTGGAGGTGAGCGGGTAACTTCAGACGTCTGGGAAATTTCCCGGACGTCTTAAGTTACTGAAAGGGTGGCTGAATCAGTAGCTCGGTGGTGGTGGTCGACGACGACGGCGAGGGAGATGCACGCTAAGGTGCTCACGGTGATGCGGACGAGCTCCGGATGGCGGTGTGGCCTGTCACACCACACACCCACGGTGATGGAGACTCGCCACCACAGTAGAGGCTGGCAGTATGGAGTGGAAGAGAGAAGGTCTCTCTGCACAGTGGTGGGTCGGTGGTGGAGGCTGAAGGTTCTTCCCTACTAGGAGGGGTGACGTAAACATATGCGGAAATAAAATATAAAGCAATCTCACAAAAATCAATCACAAAATGTACACAGGTATTTTTAGGTGGAAACCCAAACCGGGTGAAAACCACCACCTAACCCTCTCGAGTTAGGATTTTCCGATCAACCAAGTTGATCAAAATCCACTAAACGAATCACTTTGAACGAGGGTGATTCAACCTCAGTACAACCACGCTACAAGTACGAGGGTAGCGTTCCTCAGCCCCTTCTCTCCACGAGAAGGATTTTGTCCCACGAAGGAGACGGGAATTCGCAAAGCGAATACCCAACCAAAATACAAAGATAAAATAAAACAACAGTCCTATAGAGCCAACAAAATTAAACCTAGCTTCTATAGGAAATAGGAAACTCCCCTTTGCAAGGAGTGCGTCGACGATGACGCGGTGCGTGTGCCACGCGATGGCGCTACGTCGCTCTCGTTATCAACGCCGGGAGAGCGGGTGCGCAACGGGAATGATGCTCTCAAGATGATGGAGCTTGAGCTTAGAGAGCAAGTGCTTCTTGGACACAAGAGAGTGGAAATACTTGATCTTAGTGTATCTTGGTCTCTCTAGGTGTATATGTTGTGTGTCTAAGTGTATCCAAGTGTTTTTCTAAGTGTATTTGTGTTACAAAGGTTCCCCTCTATTTATAGAGGCCTTAGGAAGGCTTTGGAAGGCTTGGAAAAGCTTCCATAGCCGTTGGGTGGAAAGCCCAAGAGAATCAGGCCGAAATCAGGACAATGATTGCATTTGACAGGGTTATCAGACGTCTAACTCTGGCATCAGACGTCTGGAAGGCCACTTTAAGACGTCTGATTACAAGGTCAGACGTCTGATTCTATGCGGGTTTCTCCCTGACTTGAATCAGATCTAAACAGGGTTTTTGTGCAAGTCCATCAGACGACATACAGGACGTCTGGTACTATGTCTGGACGTCTGGAAACCTACTTTTACTGTGGGAATTGATTTCCAAACGTTGCAACGTCTAGAAAATCTCTGAGAAGAGATTTTGGGTCAGCCGAGGCAAAACGGTCATTTATTAGACGCCTGTAAAGTCCTATGGACGTCTGATAAGGCTCTAACGGTCATAATCTTGAGTGTTTTCTAAGCCAGCCAACGGTCCACTAATTGGACGTCTGGCAAATTCATCAGACGTCTCCTAAGACGTCTGGTCTAAGGTCTGGACGTCTGATTTCATCAGACAGAACTAACTATGTCCAGCCTAACAGTTATCAGACGTCTGAAACAACAGTCAGACGTCTTAAAATTCTTTATCAGACGTCTGATTTTGGGATTAGACGTCTGGAAATGCTGTTTGAGCCCTATATTGGTTTTCTAAGTATTCTACAGAAAACCTAAGTATCCTAGGGTTGTGCAGGTGTTCCTAGGACTACTTTTAGGGTACTTTGAGGCTCTTTAACATAATGTTCTAAGGAATCAAAAAGAGCAAGAAAATAAATACAAGAGATACATGAAAGGATAAAAAAGAATCTATCCTATTCTTCTTGTCTTCCATCTCCAATCTTTCGCTCCACGCGATCCTCCTGTGTTTTCCGTCAAGCTCCTCCAATCCGTCCTGGATGCGAGCTTGAACTCCGTCTAAACACGTCCACATTTGCAATTGACCTGAAATCTAGGACTCAAATTGCAAATGTTAAATAACACGTGTTTTGTTATCATCAAAACAAATGATCGTGGTGCTCTAGCACCAACAGAGGCCTCCTGAGCTCGGCTGCCTCCCTCCTCCTTTTGTAGTGGCTTGCACACATTTGAAATCATCTGCCCGACCAGATCCACCACATCCGCTCTCTCTTGAATGGTTCTTCACTGCGGCCGTTCGACGTTGGAGCGGCAGCCAGCCGTTCCTGCAAGGAGAAGAATAAAGAAAATAATGTTAAAATATTAGGGCCATTTATATACAGACCCTCAACTTCTATGTTAATGAAAATAATGTACCTAATTGGTTGTCTAATTAGATGAATGATATTCTAAGCTAATTCTAAATGCACTTAAGATATGAATGCAATGTATGGATTATGTAATTAAATTAAAACTATGAATTAATCTATTTACATCCTAATTTATGCTAAATAAATGTTAGAATTAACCTAATGTGTAGGCACTTAAATACTTAAATAGCCCACAACTATGGGCTAATCATCTACCAAGTAGAATTTTAATGTAGGAGTTAAAATATGAACATAGGACCTTTCCTAGCCTTAGGATTGCCCTAGAGACCCTCCTAAACCCTAGCCACCCTTAGATTAGGTCACCTCAGCCTAGGATACCTAAAAACCCTCATTCCAGCCCATATCTGGACATCCAGAACCCTTAGACACCACCCGCATACCTATAACCCAATTCTGCTGGAATATTGGATGTCCAGACATGGTATCAGACGTCCAATTTCTGCAGAATTCCAAGATAAAACCTAAACTCCTCCCTGACTCAACTTTGGATGTCCAAACCAGAGTTCTGGACTTCTGATTTTGAAGTATAAGTCATCTGATTGTTAAATCAGACATCTGGAACCTTTCTCCAATCCCTATTTTTGAAATCAAGCTTGGATCTTTATTTCCTAAGCCCCTAAGCCCAAGTCTACACCGTAGGGAACCTAAATTAAGGTGCCCTAAGCCTAGTACACTACCCCAAGACCCTCCTAAGAACCTAATTAGGTTCTCACTAGGCCCAATGGACTTGGATCTAAGTCAATCACACTCACCTAGTCAATTGGACTCATAGAGTCCAATTGAGCTCAAATCTCAACAACACAAGTCTAATTGGACTCAGTGAGAGTCCAATTGACTCAAGCTTGACTTAATTGGGTATTCTCTCTCACAATTAGACATACATTCACTCAATTAAACTTGTGATAAGTTTAATTGCACATTCACTTTAGTATTAGGGTTTATAACCCTAATTCTAGGAGCCTACCTAAGCCTAATCACCTAAACCTATAGGACTCAACCTAGACCACTCACACACACCTCCATAGTCATGCACACACATGCACACACAGACACACACATAGCCGCCCACTCTAGAGTTTTCCAGAGCCTTCCCTTAAGTGGTGCCAGTTTGAGTTGCAAAAAATAGCAACCAAAGTGGTCCATTCTTAGATCCACAATTTGTGTATCTAAGAAGACCCACTAAAGAACAAGTGGATAGCCACCTAAGGGTCTCTACGGAGTCTTCTATAGTTCTCTAGAGAGACCACTTGAAGGCCGCCCAAGAGTCCATGCACCCCATTTAGCCTTTAGCTCCATTCCATGTGCACCTCCATCTCCACGAGTGCCATCATCTCCACCACTTCTACCTTACGTCCAAGGCTAGAGCAACTCTCCTCCACCACTCAAGAGGCCGACCTACCCACCATTGGCCATCCCTTTCTTCCCTCCAAGCACCTCAAGCCACACAGGACATTGGAGACCACCTCCAATGACCTACGTTCTCTTAGCTAGATTCGCTCTTCATAGTTTAATTTTTGCATTAATTTACTGCTTAGTAGTGTTGTAATCTTCTGCCTGCAAGATACATGCATAATCTTTCTTAGATCCATGCATGCATCCATATTCTGTTAGCTAGAATTCCTGCTTTAATCTTTCATGTACAAGCATGTCTTTAGAGCCAATTGTAATGATGACCATTCTTGAGAAAAAAAAAATCAATACTTTCATGAGATCTGTTTCTTTGTTAGTTGCCTACTTTATATTCCTATCATATTGCAACTAAAATGTCTACCCCAAAGATATAAACAAATTAGCGATCAATATGTTTTCCGCTAGCCGTTATTGTATTGTCAAGGTCATACACACACCAACTCACATCTTCACATTTGTGATCTATATAACGCATGCACATGTTTTTCGTGTAAATAAAGCGACTAGCGCATCTTTAACTCGTACCTTAGAGACCGGGTTACAATTTTGAGCAAGTAAATAAAAAATCAAATTTATTTTTTAAACGCCTCCCTAAGATCGATCGGGACTCCCTGTCTTGTTAACTTAATTTTTGTTGTCATATTTTGCAACTATACTACGACATGTTTTAATCAAATCTGCAATTTACGCTTCCAACAAATGGCGCCGTTGCCGAGGCAACGCGATTTTGAATTTTGATTTTTGTGAGCTTAACATTGACAAATTTGCTTCTACTTGCTTTTTGATGTGTAAGAACATGAAGAGTGGAATCTACACACACATCAGGTGTAGGTGAAGAAAAAAATTAGGTGCACATCCCTATCTTAGCTTAGGTTTCCCTTTCTGAACCCTAGGTAGATTTGAATTCTAGGTAGAGTTTGTTTTTTGGAAAAAACAAATCTGCATATTTTCGAAAAGAAATTAGATTTTAGATTTAGAGTTCTTTTGAATCTTAGGTTAGAGTTTTTGTTTGAAAAAAAAATGAAAAAAAATGAAAATTTTTCCCTCCAAAAGGAAAAATAATTTTGAAAAAGTTTGAAAAAAAGTTTTGAAAAAAAAGAGAAAAAAAAAATTGCTTTGGTGACAAAGGTTCGATTTTGAATTTCAAACACTTCAGAAGCCTTTTCACAATCCCTCAAAATTCGGCCAGACTATACTTCTGATTTAAAAATTCAATTGTCGAATATTTATTAGGCCAAAAATTCTGAAATTCTGGCACAAGCTTTATTTTAAAACCAACTTTTAAACGACACCGTTCATTTGAAAAAAATTGAATTGTGGAAGTTTTAAAAATTCACAAATTACAAAGGGGTGAAACTGACTCAGATTTGAAAATTTTTGAAGTTTAAAAAGTGATTCCGAGCAACATGCATAAAAAATGGTACGGTTTAAAAGGTTATCAAACTATCTTTCATTTCTATATTTTTCCCAAATTTTTGGAGTTTATTTGATACTGTTTCAAATTGAAAAATCGACAAGGGGTCAAAATTCTGGATTTGATCCCCTTATAATTAAAAATTCATATTTATTCAATGGAATCAGTAAAAATTTCAAAAAAAAAATTCTCTGAAAAGCTAATTGAAAAATAAATCCACCTATCAAATTTCAAATCAATTGGATTCAAATTGTGATCCAGAGAATAATTTTAATCTGAATATTGGTTTGCTGAACACTTAGAATTGCATGAACCCTAGGACTTAACTTTTATGGTTACATTCTTGAGACCACATTGGGCCAACCTAGACTTAATCAAGTCTAGTGGCTAGCCGATGAGTTTGGTCACCTTGTGGACCACTCACTAGAAACCCCATTTGAAGAAAAAGTTAGGGAAAAATTGCATAAAACACGCTAATTAACCTGGATTCGTTGTCATACTACTGGGTCATCACAACCACCTTAGTTAAACCTTAGCCATTCTACGGGGCAATATCAAATGATCGCGGCTCAAGGGTACAAAGGAACTAGAAGCGAAAGCCAAAGAAAGAACCTTCCCCTTAGTCCCCTCGTCCAGATTGGCTAGGTTAGCTTGGGGGGTTGGGATTACTTGCAATTGGTTGTACGACGAATATTTCTTCATCAATTAGAATCTTAACGAAAAATCCGATCACCTAATCTTAAGGACCAATTGATTGATAAGGCCTTGCCTTGTCTGGCTTGGCTGCACCAACCTAGGGGTTAGTTGGTGAATGCAAGGAAGGAGGTCACCTAGACCTCAACTGGTTGGATCTTAGGAGCCAATCCCAAGGAGGTGAAGGTGATTTGTCACATGGCCCAGACCATCTTCTCACCCTTCTTCTTCATCTACTCTCTTAGCCGAGATGGCTAACCCTGGACCCAGACTTGATCAGGATCCAGCATATCTGGACCTGATGGCTCGCTTGGAAGCCCAGGTCGTCAAATCAGAGGAGCGATATCAGCAGAATATTGATTGAATCTTGACGACATTGGACATAATGCAGCATCCACCCCAAGGAGAACAACTACTGGATTTCTATGATTCGGCTACGCCGATTCTTGCACCTCAAGTTCGGATTCCCGCAGGCGGAGACACGTTCGAGTTGAAACCCAACGTAATTAGCTTGATCTAGAATTACTTCTATAGGAACTCAAATGAGGATCCATTACAGCATATAGAGGACCTGAGTCGAATCGCGGAAACAGTTCGACCCAGGAATGTTGACCTAGGAATTGTTCTCATAAAGCTTTTTCCGTTCTCTCTCAAGGTCAAAGCTTTATATTGGTTCAAGACCATCGGGAGGCCAATTGGAACCTGGGCAGAATTACAACGTGAATTCCTGCAAAAGTTCTTCCTGATCGGTCGTACGAATGCGTTGAGGCGTGCGATTACGACTTTCTCCCAAGAACCTAGGGAGAAGTTGCATGATGCTTGGGACCGATTTCATGATCTCCTTAGGAAATGCCCGCACCATGGTGTGCCTAGATGGCACTTGGCTTGGATCTTTTACCATGGACTGGATGACACACATCGGTATCTGGTCGATGCATCTAGTGGTGGGAATTTCGTCGCAAAAGATGAGAACAACGCATTTGAATTGTTTGAGTCTTTGGCAGAGAATTCTATGGATACCAAGTTAATGAACCAATTCCAGCAACCTGGATAGCAACAGGTTAATGTCCACGAGGCTCATGCCAAATTAGCTCAAGTCGATATGGACATCATCACCAAGAAGCTGGATAAGGTGAATCTTCTAGATAAGAAGATCGACGAATTGATTAGAGCTCGATCTGATTTAGCCAGAAATTCTGCTGCATCTAGATCCTCCTATGCACCCATAGCCCCTCCTGCTCGAGTTAATTTACTCACTTGGGATGCATCTTCTCCGTATTCATGGGATCCCGCATATCAGGATCTCGTGAATAAGCTCGATCTAGTACCACAAAATCAGGGTTACGCATCGCATGAAGATTTTCATGCGTATTCCCTTGATGAATATACGTCTCAGAAGTCGTTGGCCTACAAAGCATCAATGCTATTCAGGGATATAGGCGTAATTACTCGTACTCGGAGACATATAACCCTGGATGGTACCAGCATCCGAATTTCTCCTGGTTTGGTAATTTGCAGAGACCACATCAAGATGCACACTACCAGACCAGGCAATACGGGAATGTGTAGAACATGTATCCAAGGTTGCAGCCATTCCCATCTCAGCAGCAACAATATCGTTCTATATATCAGCCGTTGCATCAAGCTGCCAGTCACCCTCAAAAGCGGGCCAACCCTTTAGAGGCATTAAAAGAGGTACTATAAGAATCGAAGCGGAAATCGACACAGGATAGCCTGTAGATCATGAAGGTCATGGTTGACAAGATACAAAGCATCCAAAACATGCAGAACCAGTTGTTGCAGGAGCATAGGACTTAGGCAGCCTTGCCCTCCCAACCTGTCCTGAACCCACGATATGTGCAGAACCAGGGTGTTCCACCTAGGTTTCAGGCACCACAGGGACAGGTGCACGTTATATTACAGGTGCCTCCTACACCACTTGGTTATGCTCAAGGCTAGTTGCCTTTGTTGCAAAACCCTACCAACTTTGCCCCTTCTGCTCCTCTACCACCTCACGGATAGCATGCCGATGCAAAAGTTATTTCGTTGAGAAGCGGAAAGAAGACATACGACCCACCAGTTAGGCAGGAGGACCCCAAATTTTCACGCCCTTCACCGCAGGATGGTTCGACTCCATCTCAGGAGCCATCTACAATAGATAAGGGAAAGAGGCCCATTGACCCTGAGATTCCCGTCCCTTTTCCTGAGGCTTTGACGCAAAATGTAGCGCGGAAAAAGGATACGCGAAATTTTGAGGACCTGAAATCGATGTTCAAGGAAGTGCATATTCAGGTCCCTCTCCTCGAGGCCATCGATCACATTCCCGCTATCACTAGGTTCTTTAAGTACTATTGTACCCCGAAGCAACAATAGAAGAACGGACAACAGGCGGTACTATTGAAGGAGGCTAGCGCCATGATTCTAGCCGACTTACCGCCTAAGAAGAAAGTCCCTGGTACTCCACTTATTTCCTGCTTTTTGCAGGATTCTCCATTTGATCTGGGTTCGTCCATCAACCTAACTCCCATTGCCTTATATGATCGATTTTGATTTGGGGAGTTAAAACCCACCTCAATTACTATTCAGTTAGTTGATCGATTAGTGAAAACACTGAGGGGGTGGTTGAGAACATGATTGTTAAGGTTCATGGATTCTGCTTTCCCACGGACTTTTTCGTTCTTGATATGGAGGTTCCTCCTAATCTCCATGATGCACCAATTATTTTAGGTCGCCCATTTTTGGCGATAGCTCGAGCGAACATTGACTGTACATCCGGGTGTATGGAGATTGCCCTAGGAGATGAATGACTTAGACTTGATATGTTTAGGGTATCAAGGAACTTTGACTGTGATCGCATCGAGGAGGATGGTGAAGACGAAGAATCGGCGTTTTGTGGTAACATTAGGCTCCTTTGTGACAACCCAATGTCTCATTCATCTTCATTATCAGGGTATCTAGACCTCGATCCACACAGGACTGAGACCACTGAAATGCACATTTCTTCCTATGGATTTGATTATCGGGGTTGTTCATCTAACCACAACACCCCTAACTCTGACTATCCTGATCCACATATTACTGAATCACCCTTGGTAATGCAAGAAGTCATGACTCTAACAAACGAGTTTCCTGTTAATGCAATCACGACTAACTATGTTGCAAGTGGCGAATCTTCAGGAATCCCCATATATCAAGATCATAAGATTCCCTCCATTGATTCTCCTGCTCCCACTCCCACCTCTGATTATGACCGACCTGTGATTGAACTAAGCCCTTACCTGACTCACTCAAATATGTGTTTTTGGGTGAAAGTGAGACATACCCCATCATCATTAGTGCTCACTTAACCTAAGAATAGGAATATCAATTGATTTCTATATTACAAAACCATAGGGCTACTATTTGGTGGAGTATTGCTGATCTCTGCAGAATTAGTCCCTTGTATCGTACTCATCACATTTACATGGATGAGGGGGTGAAACCTTCGAGATAACCTCAAAGAAGGTTGAACCTAAATATGCTAGAGGTTGTAAGAAGGAGATCATCAAATGGCTGGATGCGGGCATTGTATACCCGATCTTTGACAGCCAATGGGTGAGTCCAATCCAGATTGTGCCTAAGAAAGTAGGACTCACCATAATAAAAAATGATAAGGGCGAATCCATCCCAACTTGCACCGCGACATCATGGCAGGTTTGCATAGATTATAGGAAATTGAATACAACTACCCAGAAGGACCATTTTCCTTTACCATTCATTGATCACATCTTAGAGCGGTTAGCCGAGCGCAGTTTCTTTTGATTTTTGGATGGATACTCCAGGTATAATTAGGTAGCAATTAACCCAAAAGATCAAGACAAGACCGCATTCACATATCCCTTGGAACATTTGCTTTTAAGCAAATGCCCTTTGGCATCTGCAATGCACTAGCGACATTTCAACATTGCATGATGGCCATCTTCTCTGAGATGATTAGGGATTATGTGGAGGTGCTTATGGGCGATTTCTCCATTTTTGGATATGATTTTGCATCCTGTCTTGATAACCTCACCAAGATCCTGAAATGGTGTATTGAAGTAAACCTAGTACTCTCATTGGAGAAAAGCCATTTCATGCTGAGAGATGGAAATGTACAAGGACAAAGGATCTCATCTAATGGGCTCAAGGTTGACCGAGCTAAATCTGAAATTATATCTCGATTACCACCACCTAGCTCGGTTAAACAGATTAGATCGTTCTTAGGTCATGTTGGCTTTTACTGGAGATTTATACGTGATTTCTCGAAAATCGCACGCCCATTGACGAGTCTCCTGGTAGCCAATGTCCCATTTGATTTTAATGCCTCGTGTCTTAGCACCTTCAAGACTTTGCGAAGCGCTATTTCTGATTCTCCAATTCTCCAACCACCCAACTGGTTGCTTGATTTCAAGATGATATGCGACACATCCGATTTCACCGTCAGAGCTGTTTTAGGTCAACGTCAGAAGCAACAACCTTTTGTTATATATTACGCTAGCAAGACGTTGAATAAGGCTCAGCGTAATTATACTGTCACTAAAAAGGAGCTGCTAGCGATAGTATTCGAGTTGGAGAAATTCCGTTCACATTTGCTGGGGTCCAAAGCAATAATTTTCACAGGCCACTCTGCCCTTCAGCATTTGTTGGCAAAGAAGGATGCCAAACCTCGTCTTATCAGATGGACCATTCTCTTGCAGGAATTCGATGTCAAATATGTGACAAAGTCGGAGCACAAAATGTTGTGGCGGATCACTTATCTAGACTAGACCCAACCCACATTCCATATTCCCTCCCCATTTCAGACCAATTCCCGGATGAATCTCTTTTGGCAATCCATTCTGTCGAGTTTCCTTGGTATGCGGATATCACGAATTATCTTGTCACAGGTAAGATCCCTGCGAATTTATCCAAGGACCAGAAACTCAAATTTATAGCTAAGGCTAAATTCTATTTCTGGGATGACCCTTTGCTCTTCCACATTGGAGCAGATCAAATCATCAGGTGGTGCATCCCAGATTCTGAGATCTCTGGTGTGTTATCTTTTTGCCACAACAATGCTTATGGAGGTCATTTCTAGGGCCGAAAAACTACTGCAAAGATTTTACAGTCAGGATTTTTCTGGCCATCCATCTTCAAAGATACACACGATTACGCCAAATGCTGCAAGTGATGCCAGTTGACCGGTGCCATGACCAGGAGAGACGTGATGCCTCTCCAACCCATCTTGGTCGTAGAAGTGTTCAATGTATGGGCCCTTTCCCAAATTCGCATGGCTTCGAGTACATACTCCTTGCTGTTGATGATGTCTTAAAGTGGGTCGAAGCCATCCCAATGAGACTGGTTGATCATAAGTCTGTCATTTCTTTCGTACGGGAATACATTTTTGCGAGATTCATTGTACCCTGTGCTCTAATCAGCGACAGGGGAAGCCACTTCATCCACACACATTTTAGGTCATTATTAAAGAAATACGGGGTACATCACTGTATAGCCACCCCGTATCATCCGCAGACCAATGGGCAGGCTGAGGTGTCTAATCATCAAATCAAGCTAATTCTCCAAAAGACGGTTAGACCAAATAGGAAGGACTGGTCCGATAGATTAATTGATGCACTTTGGGCATATCGGACCGCATACAAGGCCCCACTTGGAATGTCGCCATATCGTATGGTATATGGTAAAGCTTGTCACCTTCCTGTCGAGCTGGAGCACCGCGCCTTTTGGGCAGTGCGAAAATGCAATCTTAACCTCAATGCGGGAGGTTATGAAAGGTAGCTCCAACTTAGTGAATTAGAAGAAATTCGACGAGAGGCCTATGAGAATGCATCAATCTATAAAGACAAGTCCAAGGCCTTTCATGGCCGCCAAATCTGGAGAAAGGACTTCACTCCCAACCAGCAAGTCTAATTATTTGATTCACGCCTAAAATTATTTGCGGGGAAACTCAAGTCCAAGTGGATTGGCTCGTATATTGTGATTCACCCCTATTCTAATGGAGTGGTTCAAATCATGGACCCGAAATCTAGGCATGTTTCTGTGGTAAATGGCCAGTGCCTCAAGCCATTTATGTCCTAAGAACCTCCTCCTATTGACGAAATCATTCATTTTATTGAGGACGTGTGATTGAGTTTTCTCCCAGCTGAAAGCGTTAAACTTAGCATCTATAAATAGCATATATACATACCTTTTTATACATAGCAATTTTCTTTTAGCACATTTCTCTGCATATTCCATATCGTCAAGTTGGCCTGTGCTCAATGAAAATTCAGGAGCGATTCCAGGTGACCTCTACCTACTTACTCCCTATTGTAATTTATTTCTTTTATATTCATGCATGAGGACATGCAGGAACTTAGGCATGGGGGGGGATGATGGGAACACCATCATGAGCCCTAACTAGCTCATTTTGACCCAATTAAGAGAATAAATGCTTCTACATAACCAACTGAAGGTCATAATTCACTACATAACCTTTCTGAGAGAAACATAAGAAACTAGGAGTAAAACTGTAATTTTACCAATGCAGTACAACCACAAGTTTTCTCAAGGGCTAAACAAAGGTCAAATGATCTTAATAATATAACAAGTGGGTTGGATTTGACAGAAAAGGGTTTGTGTGTGTTCTATGAATTAAATGACTTCTTGAAACACTAGAAACAGACCAACTTGATTAACCAAGGTTCTGGTCAGGATAAAATTCACTTAAACCCTCTAAAAATAATAGAAAAATATTCTCTAGGGTTTAATACCTTCAATTTGGTCATCAGAACCCATCTTGACCTAAAATAGAGTATTAGATATTTACCCTAATTTGAATTTTTGCATAAATTTACTAGTCAAATATGGTCAAACCCAAAATCCAACTTCACCATTGGATTCCTTAGGTCCAAATTAGGTTTGTACTAAAATTTGGACCCAAGATGAGTTTACCTTGACCTAGTTTGAAAAAAGGTCCAATCTAATTACATTTCTACCCCTAACTTTCAAAAACCCTTGCAAACAACCTCTTAGCTTTATCTTCATCTTCACAAGTAGGTCCCTCCACCATTATCATGGAGGAAACCTACTCCGACGACCTTTGACAGAGGAGATCTCTTTGATTTCTCAGAGAATCTCCTCCAAAATTGGAAGGGAGATCCTCAGAGAAATTCTCTTTCGTCTAAACCCATTGACGAACTTCGATTCCTTCCCAATCTCTCATGCGAACGCATGAGAGATTTGGGTATCCTAACAACCTCCCATCTCCAACGACCTTCCAAGCTTGGGAAGCTTGCTTCCTAAGCCCTAACCGACCTCCAGAGCTCTATTTAAAGAAGCCCAGATTGCCTTGACTCCTTTACACTCAATTTTGGCTGCGAATACCTCAAATTCCTCTTCTCCTCACGGCCGTAGGCTCCTCGACATCCAGTGACCTTCCTTGCTCCTCCTCGTCGTCCGACCGCCATACCTACGGCAGGTCCATCCTCCCTGACTTCATCCGCGTCTCGCCGTACCAACAGGCGCTACTCTCTCTTCGTCCTCATCGATCCCACCTTACTAGAGCCACCTTCGTCTTCGGTGTCAGCCATACCAGAGTTGATGCCCTCGCTCGCCCCCTTCGTCCCTTGACCGCCCAGATAAGTTCCATATCACCTCTACTTTCTTCTCCGCCCTCTACTTCCCAAAACCAACCATTATCGCCCATCGCACCTCCATCTCTTCCATCTCCAACCACCAACTCCAGCGAGGCCATCTGTTTGTTAGGCGAGATCAATGTTTTACAATCGATGCGTTGTAGTATAATTGAAATCGCTCGAAAACAAATAAATTTTATTACTTGAAGTTTTAAGTCCGAGGTCGAACATAGGGAGCAAATTGGGGTTTAAAAATCAAGAGCACAACTTTGAAAAATATAATATGCAATGAAAATTAGAGTTATAGGGCAAAAATATAAATGTAAACACTGGATATCAATGTATATAAAGAGAGCAAAAAATGGATGTCTGATTTTGTGAATCAGACGTCTTAAATATGGCTGCTACAGTGCTGCTTCACTTTTCTTTTTCTTTTCTCTGATTTCTGTCTCTGGCTGGCTTTCTTCCTTCTTCTTTTATTCTCTGTCCTTTTCGTGCCTGTGCCTTTTCCTTCTTTTCCTTTTCTTCTTCTCTTTCTTCTTCTTCTCTTTTCTCTGCGGCTCCTCTTTCTTTGACCTTCAGTTCCTTCTCCTTCTCTTTCTCTTTCTTTAGCCCTTCAGCCTTCAGCTTCTTCCTCTTCAGTCCTTTCCTTCTCCTCCCTTAGCTTCTCTGGCTTATGCCCTCTTCTTCCTTAGCTTCTTCTTCTTCTCCTTGCCTGCGAGAGCAAAACCTACCCCTACCCGCCCCTATGATCTCTCTTCCTCTTTCTCTCTTAGGCTCGCTCTCCCAAAGCCACTTCTCAGGTAATCGGGTTAGGTATGCGCCCGGGACCAGGCCCACCGGCATGCGGTGGTGGGCGAGGAGTGCAGGTCGGGTATATGGGTCAAGGCAGGTTCGCGGGGATCGAGTCACGGATGAGGCAGTGAGAGGTGAGTGGGATCTCACCCTGTGGTCATGAGGCAAAGAGCCTACTTCACTTTTTCAATTTATTTCACTGCTCATGCTCGACAGCTTTCGAGGTGGGACTAAACATCCCACATTTCTTTGTGTGCGCCTATAGCATGAGGCTTCCTTGATTGCAGCAGCTACTGGGTCTTCAAAGCCAATTGCTCTCTTGGTTTTGTGCGTGAGAGGATTCCAAGCAACCTAGGGTGATGCACCTGGAGCAGGGAGACCTGGACGAGGCTTGCAAGCAAGCTCCTCATAGTCGTTAATGGCGGTGGAGACGCATACACCTGTCAACACAAAAATGGCCTTGTAGCCTCATCAGAAAGCTCAGACAGCTTTGCTGAGACACGGCGAAGGTAGTGCGGGGGTCGGTGTGGCGTGGGGTAGCTGGAATGTGCGTGCCTAGGGCACCCTGTGTGCGTGAAAGTGGGTGTGTTCGAGGGGTGTTTTGGGGGCATGGAGCAGTGAGTAGAGTGAGGATTTAGGATTAGTGAGGTGTTGCGGTGCTTATGGGGTGGTTGGCAAGGCTGATGGAGTTGTGGAGTAGCGGGGACGCCTCGCCGGAGGTCTGGTCGGAGATGAAGAAGGTGATGGTGGTTGCGTGAATCGAGGGATATTTTCAAGAAATAAAGAGAGAAAAATGATTAGAACAAAAAGAGGACTTAGTTGTGCATAGGGAGATGAAGGGGGAGACAGAGATGGCGACCAACTCGTATTGCCGTCGCTGGAGACGAAATACTTAGGGGGGAGGACGGCGATGATGAAGAGGTTGCAGGGGCGTCGGCAGGTGTGGCACGACGCGGACGAACAGGAGGAAGAGAACCTAGCCACTGGTACTGTGGCAGAGTGACGAGGGAAAGAGAGGGATGTCGCCCGAGCTTGCTGAGCCACTGGCCGGAGGGGGAAGAATAGAGGGATTCTTCGGCCAATTTCAAGCTCGGAGCATGTGGGGTGATCTGGGCATGCTTTTATAGGCTCTGGAGGAAGGATTTGTGCTTGGAAGACAAGCTTCCAAGCACGGCAAGCTCACCCGAGATGGAAGGTTGAAGGCGATCCGAATCTCTCATGCATTCACAAGAGAGATTGGGTGCCAAATAGGATCTCTGTGTTCAAACTGGAGGAGATTTCTCAGAGAATCTCCCTTTCAATTTTGAAGGGGATTCTTTGAGATATCAGAGAGGTCTTTCCCTCGAAACCTCGCCGAAGTAGGATTCCCTCCACTATAATGGCAGAGGGACCTAATTGCAAAGAATGAAGACAAAGATAGGGGGGTCTCTGCAGAAGTTTTCAAAAGATAGGGGTAGAAATGTAATTGGGCTAGACTTGTTTGCAAAGTAGGTCAAAATGAATTCCCCTTAGGTCCAAATTTTGGTATAAACTTAATTTGGACCTAAGGAATCCAATGGTGAAGTTGGATTTTAGGTTTAACCACGTTTGACTGGGAAATTTACAAAAACACCAATTTAGTGCAAATATGTGTCTGAGACCCCAATTTAGGTCAAAATAGGTTCCAAGGGCCAAATTGAAGGTTCTAAACCCTAGAGAATATTTTTCCATGATTTTTAGAGGGTTTAGGTGAAGTTTATTCTGATCAGAACCTTGTTAAATTAAGTGGGTCAATTTTAGGATTACAAGAAGTCATTTAATTCCTAGAATTCACATGAACCCTTTTCTTTTTTTAACTAACCCACTTTTTATCTTGTTAAGACCATTTGACTTATGTTTAGCCCATGAGAAATCTCGTTGTTGTACTGCAACGGTAAAATTACAGTTTTACCCTTTGTTTCTTGCTTTTCTTTCAGAATGGTTATTCATGGAATTAGGACCTCAAGTTGGTTATGTAGGAGCTTTTGTTCTCTTTTCTGTGTCAAAATGAGCTTGCTAGGGCTCATGATGGTGTTCCCATCACCATCCCACCTCCACAGGCCACCACAACTGATGAGAACCTCATCATGAACCCTAACTAGCACATTTTGACCTAATAAGTTGAACAAAAGCTCCTACAAAACCTAAGGGAAAGCCTAAATCAGGGAATTGCAAATCTAAGAATAAAATAATACACCAGGGGTAAAACTATAATTTTACCATTGCAGTGCATAACGGGAGTTCTAAGGGTTTAGACACAAGTCAAATGGACTTAATAAGAGAAAAAGTGCGATGGTTTGATCAAAAAATGGATGACAAAATCTGGGAATTAAATGACATTCTGTAACCCTAAAACAAACCTAGTTTAATTCACAAAGTTCCAAGAAAGATAAAAATCAATCAAATCCTCTAAAATTCACAAAAAATATCCCCTAGGGTTTAGAACCTTCAATTTGGCCATTGGAACCTATCTTGACCTAGATTGAGAACCATACCCAATTTTTGACCTAATTTAAGTTTTTGTGCAAAATATCCAGTCAAAAATGGTCAAACCTAAAATCCAACATCCCCATTAGATTCCTTAGGTCCAAATTTGGTTTATATCAAAATTAAGACCTAAGGAAAGGTCACCTTAACCCACTTTACAAAATGGTCCTCAATAATTACTTTTTGACCCTTAGCTTTTTGGACTCTTGCATATGTCCCCCTAGCTTTCTCGTCATTTTCTTCAAACAAGTCCCTCTGCCACCCGCCTACGCAAGCCATACTTCTGGAAACTTTGCGTGGAGGATGGCGCCGCGTAGACCTGGGGAGCCAGCCCCAGATTTGAAAGGGAGACTCCTTGTGTTGTCTCCTACAGCATGGGCCAGCTCCCATGCCTTGTTGGCCACCATACCTCTCGCGCGAACGCTCGTGAGGTATGGGTCTTTTTCCAGCCATACCTCCGGCGATGTATCCTCGTCTCCTCCTTGCGACTCTCTCTCTTCCAACACCCATTCAAGGAATGGCAACCCCTGCCTCTTCCTTCAAGCCTGATTTGGCCAAGAAAACCCTCAAATTTCGTCTCCTCCTTCGACCATTCACTTGCAGGCTCCGGCGACCCTCCTCCTCCTCTCTCGTTGCCCTGCCACCAAAAACTGGTCGACGGTAAAATCGACTGATTTTATTATACTTTATTACTCGAAAATAGAAAATCTCCGAGGTCGAACTCAGGGAGCAAAACTTGATTCTAGAAGCGTAGAAAATCACAATTTACAATATATTGCTTTACAAAAAGGATGAAGAAAGGAAAATAAAAATGTCTTCTTTTCTTCTCTCTTTCTTCTTTTGTCTTCCTTTCTCTCTCTTTTCAGACGTCTGACTCCAAGGGTCAGATGACTTAAATGTCACTTGTTACAGTAGTGCTCCTTTTCTTTTCGGCTGCTGCTACTGGTTCTTCTTCTTCTTGGCTTCTTCTTCTTTTTTTTTTCCTTCTTCTTTGCTGTCTCTGCTATGCACCTTCTCTTTTGACTTCTTCTTCTTTCTTCTATGCTGCTCCTTTTTTGCTTCTTCTTCTATCTTCTCTGCTGCGCCAAGTCCTTCTTCTTTCTCCTTCTTCCTCAGCTTCTCTGCGACTCCAAGTCCTTCTCCCTTTCTCTCTGGTTGCAACTTTCTTCGTGCGACAAGTCCTCGCCGCTCTTCCTCCTTTTCTTCCTCTTCTGTTCCCTGCATAGGCGTCCGGTTAGGCAAAACCTAACCCCTACCTTCCCTACATCTCTCTCTCTATTTCACTCCAAGGTTCGCTCTCCCAGAGCCTTAATCGAGTATGCGGGTCGGGTGACGTGCCCGGGACCAGGCGCACCGGTGTGGGTGGTGCGCGAGGTGTGCATAGGTAGGGTATTCGGGTAGAGCCAAGTCCGTGGGGGATAGTCGCGGACGAGGCCAGGTGAGTGAGGGTGAGGGACCTCACCCCTGTGTGACTTGAGGCGATAAGCCTAAGTCACTTTTGCAACTTATACGAGGTGGGGCGCTTGCAAACTAACGAGGTGGGACTAAACGTCCCGCCCGCTTCTGCGCTTGCACCCGCAGCAGGTCGTCACCCAATTGCAGAGGTTGCAGCTGCCTTAGCTTCCAATTGACGGGCGGGCTTTGTTCGCGAAGGATGCCCGCGCATCGAGGACCTGGGATCCTGATTTCTGGGGCCAAAGAAGAGGCTTGCGAGCTTCTTCAAGCTCACTCCAATGGTGATCAAGGCCCTGTACCTGTCGACAAGAAAAATGGCCTCACGGCCTTATCAGATTTCTCAAGAAGCTTTGCCGTGACACGACGAAGCTGGCCCAGTGGTCGCCAGAGCCTGTGGGCGAATGGCTGGAGGAGGAGGAGACGAAATTTGAGGGTTTTCTTCGGCCAAATCAGGCTTGAAGGAAGCGACAGGGGTTGCTGTTCCTTAAATAGGTGTTGGCAAAGAGAGAGTCGCAAGGAGGAGACAATGATACATCGTTGGAGGTATGGTCGGAAAAAGACCCATACCTCTCAAGCGTTCGCACGAGAGGTATGGTGACCGACAGGGCATGGGAGCCGGCCCATGCTGTAGGGGACAACGCAATGAGTCTCCCTTTCAAATATGGGGCTGGCTCCCCAGGTCTGCGTGGCGCCATCCTCCGTGCAAAGTCGCTGGAGGTATGGCTTGCGCAGGCGGGTGGCAGAGGGACCTGTTTGAAGAAAATGACGGGAAAGCTAGGGGGCATCTGCAAGAGTCCAAAAAGCTAAGGGTCAAAAGGTAATTATTGAGGATCGTTTTGTAAAGTGGGACAAGGAGACCTTTCCTTAGGTCCCAATTTTGATATAAACCTAATTTGGACCTAAGGAATCCAATGGTGAGGTTGGATTTTAGGTTTGACCATGTTTGACTGGATATTTTGCATAAAAATTCAAATTAGGTAAAAAATTGGGTATGATTCTCAATCTAAGTCAAGATAGGTTCCAATGGCCAAATTGAAGGTTCTAAACCCTAAAGGATATTTTTTCATGAATTTTAGAGGGTTTAATTGATTTTTATCTTGCCTGAAACTTTGTGAATTAAAGTGGGTTTGTTTTAGGGTTATAGAATGTCATTTAATTCCCAGATTTTGTCATAACCCTTTTCTGATCAAACCATCCCACTTTTTCTCTTATTAAGTCCATTTGACTTGTGTCTAGACCCTTAGAACTCCTGTTCATGCACTGAAATGGTAAAATTACAGTTTTACCCCTTGTGTATTGTTTTATTCTCATATTTGCAATTCCCTGATTTAGGCTTTCCCTTAGGTTTTGTAAGAGGTTTTGTTCAACTTTTTAAGTCAAAATATGCTAATTAGGGTTCATGATGAGGTTCTCATCATACCCCCATGCCTAGCTTTTGTTAGTCCCTTAGCAAAAATTTAAGGTTTTAGCCTTTATTCTAGACCATGAATTCCTTTCATCAAATTTGATAAGTGCTTTTTTTTTTCTCTTGTCTCCTTGATTAGGTCAGAATGCCAACCATGGGTCTAAAAGGTACTCTAGTACCAACCAAGATCTAGATCTGTCTAGCTTTATCTTCAGTCTTTAGCAAAGGTTTTTAAGGCCCACAGGAACTACCCTAAAGTTTATTGGACTCCGTGGTTAAAGCACCCGTGCTTGAGACATTTTTAGCCTTGGTTCAGTTTGCAGTGCATTTTGTAAGAGAGAGACAAAGGGTTTATTTGTTTGGAAAGTTTTCTCTCTCTTTTCTTTTTAATTCTAGCTAAGGATTGGCTTCACAACACGGTCTGTATCGGATTCCTCGTCCTCATCATCAATCCTCAAAGGTCCCTGGCAGTCGATGCTTCGAGATAGCACCGCCCATGGTAACCCCCAAAACCCTGGTTTTCGAGATTTTGAGATAATCCCGTCCATGGTGTTCCATGGTCGAATTCAGATCCTGGCAATTGACACTTTGTGGTAATGCCATCCATGGAATCTGAACCAGCATAGTGCTTAGATGCCCCCAGTAGGATATGTAAATATCCTAAGAGACAAGCACCGAGGAGATGATATGTTGTTACGCATCTTCGAGGGGAATTTCCCACCTCTCCGTGCCGGGAACCCGTCCAAATCAACTTGTGTTGATCGGCCGCTCCTAATCTAGGTGACATTTTCAAAATATTTGAAATGCTTCTGCATGATTTTAATATTTATGCTCGCTGAACTAGACTGTGTGTGTGAATTTGGGTGCTTAGGTTATCGAGTCCGGTAAACCGAAGGTTAGTTAATGAGGCCAAATACTCCCTAAGCCTTAGACCTAATACTTAAACATTTTATTTTCCTCAACCTCTTGAGGAATATCTAGATTTTTACGAGTACTAAGAGTCTAGCCAAGAATGTCTAAGGTTCGCATTCTTACTAATCTTGTTGTGCACTTTCTCTTTGCTTTTCTTTAAAGTGGTCCAGAACTTTGGTTAATTCCTTAATTTCTTACTAATGACTATCCCTTTTTCTTTTTTTTTTATTTTGTGCTCCTTTTTAATAATTCTACTCTTTTCCTCCTTTTGTGAAGCTTACCAGCACTTTTCTTCCCTCCTCTCAATTTTTTTTTTAATGTATATGTGAATTTTTTTGTTGAAACATTTTCTTGTTATGACTTTGTATTGCACTTTTCAACAACCCTCGCCAACAAGCCCACGAGCTCCTCCTCACTTCACTGATCCCTTCCCCTCACTCGACTCACCACGCCACTCACCCAAACACCTCCTCGAACACACCCACTCACTCTCACATAGTGTGCCCTAGGCACGCACTCACAGCCACCCACGAGCCACACCAACACCCCCAGCACATCCGCCGTGCTCCGGCGACGCTTCTTGAATGATTTGACGTGGCCGTGAGGCCGTTCTTGTGTTTTTAGGTAGCAGGCCCCATCCGCCATTAGCACACAAGCTTGAAGCTTCCTTGCATCCACTCCTTACTGTCTAGGTGTTGTTGTCCCAAGCTACGTAGACTTACTTCGCGCACACACTCAGGCCCTCAATTGGAGTCAAAGGCCTTCGCAGTAGCTGTAATTGGAAGCTCAACCTCTACTGCAGGTGTGCATGAAGAGGGGACACGAATAGTCCCAACTTGGAAATGAATGGACACCCGCACCCAAATAAATTGAAAAGTTTCCATAGCCTTATCACCTCAGTTACCACGGGGTGAGGTCCCACTCACCCAACCTGGTCTCATCCGCGACACGGCCCCGCAGACCTGGCCTAACTCGACCCAATTACCCGAATTCCTATGTGGCTCTGGGAGAGCGAATCCTAAGAGAGAAAGTGAGGAGAGTCACGCAGGTAGGGGTAGGGTTTTGCTACAGGGTTCTCTGGCCGACACTTAGCCTTAGTTTGAAGAAGAGGAGTCTAGAGAAGGAAGAAGAGAAGAAGAAGAGGGCTTAAGGCAGAAGAAAGAAGAAGAAGAGAAGGCTAGAGCAGCAAAGGGCCAAGACAGAAGAAAGGTAAAGGAAAAGCAAAGGCAGAAGACAGAGAAAAGGATCGCAGAAGGAAGAAGAAGCCAGAAGCTGAAGAAGAAGTGAAGGCCGGAAGAGAAGAAGAGAAAAGGCAGAGAAAGAGAAGAAGCAAAGAAGAAGGATTAGACACTTTAAGTTGTCTGATTCCTTCATTAGACGATAGATCATAAGCTTACATTGCATATTCATACATTGAGTTCCTTGGTGATATTGTAGGAGTATTTGGTGATCTATATCACCATTTTACTCCCATATTTTTATACTCTGATACTGATATTATTGCATACTCTTTTAATTCTAAATTGTGATCTTGATTTCTAAATACCAATTTGCTTCTTGTGTTCGACCTCGGAAATCTTTTCGAGTAATAAAATTGTATTTGTTTTGAACGCTATTTCGGCTGTACTACAACGTAACACTTTTTAAACCCCGATTTAGCGCTATAAACAGGGGGGTAGATACATCAAAACTAAATATTTTTCATGCCAACATTTAGGAAAACCTCATAGAAGCTTTTTAAATGTACTTTAGGGTCCTTAATTTAAGAACAACTAACTCCACCTTCAATGTTTGCATTGGAGCTAGAAATCGTTCGCAATAGCAACTTCCAACTCGTTCGCTCATCTTTTTGTTCTGAATTAAGGACTAAACTGAATGTGACCCAATAAGGGAACAACATTAAAGTACAAATTAGAAGAGGTTATTTGTATATAGCATATATACATATTGCATTCATGAATTAGATTTTTATCAAGAGGGTGCATTAAGGATTTTTATCCTCTAGTTAATTCCTGTAATCTGGAATCCAATACAAAATTTCACACTCACATGTAGATTTTGCAATGGATTCACTATGAAGACTGATAAACATCTTTAGTCTGTCGAGAGGAAGCGGTGCTTCTTTTCCTAAACCCCTGGACAATGTTTAGGGAGTCAGGTAAATCTTCTTTTAAAAATCCATCAAATAGTGTGAGACGAGAGTAGTGTTATTGGTGCTCTAAGATTAGTGTAAGGAATCTGGAATTATGGATAATTAGGTGATGATACTCAGAGATAGCCATAGTTTTCACTCTCGGTTCCCACGTATAATTGATTGTGTGAATTTTTTAGAGCCACCAACTAAGGCAAATATGCGGTGATCGAGTTCTAATAAAACTAGGACTAAGATGGATAGTTACGACTGTCCTTTACGGAATCCTCGGCTAAAGGAGGGTATTGATATCAATGTCAGGAATACACCATACTATCCGTCTCTTTCCCGGTGTCGAGAGTAGGCACTTACACCAAATAAGCCACCCGATGTCTCTTGAACACCAATCCCTAATAATGCCTCCTTAATAAAACTCGTGTATGTAGTGTGCTATATTACGTTGTGTTGAAAATATATATATATAGAAAAAAATAGAAAAAATATATATATAGAAAAAAAGAAAGGGAAAAATATAGAAAGAGAAAAAAAAAGCAGAATATTTTTGAAAAAGAAAAGAAAAAAGCATATGAAAGCATGAGTGCTTTAGTGTTTATTTTAAGTATATTGAGGCAACATTACCCATCACAGCTACGATCCACAAAGTATGGCGTGAACCTACCTTTTAGTATTTCTGACCACCTGAATACTAGCTAAGGAATTCCGACCTAGTGTTAGGGTTATTGGAACTCTATTAAAGCGTTGATGCCATGTGAGACCACCAAATATGGGTTATATGTGTAAATTTGGTGAGATTGTAATCTTAAAAAGAAAAAAAAAGAAAAAGAAAAGAGGAGAAAAAGAGAGTGAATACAAAGGAACCAAAGAGAGCATAGTTTTTCTCTCTTTTCTTGAGGTTGATTCACTTATTAATTTGGGAATCTAGATTCTAAAGTACTAATCTCTATGTAGCACCAAAAGAGGGTGAGCCACCAACTACACACCTATTCGCCTTAGACATTCTCTACCTAAGCTAAAAGCCGGGGTGGAAATCATAGAATATCTTGGATACCCCAAGGGAAGAAGTTCGCCTATCCTGTTAGAATTTTACTAGGGGTCAAGTACAGGCTTTAGAGGTGAATCGATTTTTCACTCGAATCCATTGCAAAAACTGCATATGCCACACGTTCACAATTGTCTAAATTTCTAGATTATAGGATGAAAACAAAAAGCAAAAGAATCTCTAGTCTTATGCTTGATAAAAATAATCAGTCCTTAGGGACCTAGTTGTAGATAACTTAGTTTCGCATTTCCTAGGGACTAGCAAGATTTAGGCATGGGGGTATGATTGTGTAGCAATCATAGGACTTAAATGACCTGAATTAAATTAAAACTTAGCATAATTGTAGTGTAATGCATGCATAAATAGCATATTGTTAACGTGCAAAATCGATGTTATAAAGTCATTGCGTTGCAGTATAGTCGAAATCGCTTGTCAACAAATACAATTTATAACTCAAATTTTTAAAAATGAAGTCTGAGGTCGAACACAGGGAGCAAGTAGGAATTCATACACTAATCTTGATTAATATATAAATGAGCACAAGGAATCAAGCCAAGAATGATTATCAATGAATAATATCTACTCAAAATTGATCTTCAATGCAGAATATGAGCATTTCAAGAGTTTAGTGAAGCAAAAAGATGTCTAAGACAAAATAATGGTGATTTAGATCACCAATTATTAGCTTAGAAGCATGGATATATGAATTACTCAATATTAAATAAGTGAACAGTACTCAGACGTCTAATATTTAAATCAGATGACTTAAATGTTTTGTGTTACAGTACTCTTCTTCTGTTCTTCTTCTTTTTCTCTGATCTCAGCTTCCTCTCTTCTTCTGCCTTCCCTTTAGCTTCTTCTTTCTCCTCTTTTCTTCTCTGGCATGGTCTTCTTCTTTCCTTTCTCTCTCTTCCTTAGCCTTTCTCTTCTTTCCTTCTTTCTCCTTTTCTTCACACACAAGGGTCATGCACTCTTCCTTAGCAACTAAGTGTCGCTCAGTACCTTCAAGAGCAAAACCCCCTTCCCCGCTCTCTCTTTCTTTCTCTTTCCTTCCTTCTCTTCTCTCTGATCCTGGTTTAACGAGTAATCGGGTATGCAGTAACTTGGGTCTAGAGCTACAGGCGTGGGTCGCAACCGAGGAGTGAGATGGGCTTAGGCGGGTTAGGTCAGGTGCAGGTGTGTGGGACCTCACCCTGGTGTGTTTGAGGCGATAAGCCCAAGTGATAAATAACCTTTATGTGTGCGTGGTTTCTTATCTCCCACTGATGTAGGACTAAAGTTCCAGGTTCTTTTCGCGTCTATAGCAGCAGTGAAGGAGTCCTCAATTGGAGCAGCAGCAGGTGGTGGCGCCTTCAATTGACCACCTAGGAGTGGTCTTGGGGTGTTTCTGTGCAACCTGAGGGTGTCACCTGGGGCATGCGTGTTCTGGAGCTCGAAGAACGTGGTGGTGGTAGTGGCGGCGACGACAGAGTGACGGTGAACCCTGAGAATCACAAATATAGCCTCACAGCCAAATTACAATAACTCATAAGCATCGCCAGACCATGGTGAGTGTAATGGTGGTGGTGTCGTGGTGTGAGAGTGCGTGTGGAGGGTGGACGGTGACAAAGAAGGAAGCGTGATGGTGCAGTGTTCAGTGAGAGGTTCGGGCAAGTAATCCCCTTAATTTCTTGAGGGGTTTTGCTTGCATGCACACAGCGGAGGTGTGGGAGTTGTTGGCGAGGTGGATGGACACGTGTAGCAAGCGGATGACCTCGCCAGAGGGCAACTGGAGTTGGAGAGGATGAAGGGCGAACGGCGATGTCGAGGGCATATTTTTTATTTTGGATAGAGAAAACTAACCTAAGAAGTAAAAGAAACCTAACTAACTAGTCTAATGGGACAAAGGAGGTGGGATGGCACCGGTGTTGGCAGACCGGCACCGTGGAAGATGAAGTCTCCGAAGGGGGACGACAGCGAAGCCAGAGGTCTAGGACGACAGGACTTTGGCCGGCCATCGTCAGAGGAAGGAGGGGAGGATAGCTGTGCCTCCAATTTGATGGTTGGAGGTGTGGATGAAGGAGAACGAAGAGAGCCACCAGAGCTTGGTTAGAGAGGGGCCGGAGGTAGGGATTAGAAGAGGTTTTTGGCTCCAAACCTTGCTAAGGATGTGAGGTTGTTCATGGAGGTCCTTTATAGAGCTTGGGTCGAGCTTCAATTCAGGAAAGAGCTTGCGTGAGGTTGCAAATCAAGGAATAGGAGTCTTTGAAATCCTAATGTTTGCATGGCTTGTAGGGTTGATTTCAAACCCTAAAAAGATGTTTAACGGATTCCTGATTGCCTAAACATTCATCCTTCCAATTTTGGAAGGGTTTGGAGTTGAAACGAGAGAGATCTTCTCTCTAGAAGCTTGGATCTTTGGGTTCACACCTGCCACGGCAGTAGGGACCCAAATGTGAAGGTGATAACAAAGTTAGGGGGGTTTGTCCAATAGATTTCAAAAGTTAGGGGTACACATGTGATAAAAAGAGTCAGATAGGACTGAATTGCAAACTAGGTCAACATGATCTTTGATTGGAGCCAAATTTTGGTACAAACTTAATTTAGAACCAAGGAATCTAATGGTGAAGTTGGATGTAGGTTTTGATCAAGGTTGACTAGGTAAATTGCATAGAAACCTAAATTAAGGCAACTGTCTATCTAAGACTCTATTTTAGGTCAAATTGGGTTCTGATGGTCAAAGCAAGCATACCAACCCTTATAGAATATTTTTATATGATTTTTAGAAGGTTTAGGTGAATTTTATTCTAACCAGAACCTCATTTAATTAAGAAGGTCTATTTTTAGGGTTTCATATGTCATTTAATTTTCAAAATGCGTGAAAACCCATTTCGTTCTGCATGGAACCTCTTATTAGACATTTATAACCATTTGACCTTCAATTAAACCCTGAGAAACCTCGTGATTGCTCTGCAATTAAGATATTCTATTAAAACTACAGCTTTACCCTTGTTTTCATGTTTATCTCTCAGAATGGATATGCAATGAATTATAGCTCTTCGGAGGTTATGTAGGAGATTTATTAATGGATTAAGACTAAATAAAGCTAGATATGGCTAATGATGACGTTATCATCACATACATTGCATCTTTCCTGTTTTATTTAGATATGCATAAAATAATGTTATAATGTACTGATCAGTGCATTATTTAGATTGTAGGCAATAAGAAGCTCAAAAGACGACCTGAAGCTGGATTTGAAGTAGGGAAAAAGCTAGAGCTGCAGCAAAACTAGAGCAAAAGTTTGGAATAAAGTTGTAAATAAGATAGTGTAGAAGAGGTATACTACTCTACCAAGTATAATTTTAATGTAGGAGTTAAAGTATGTTATTACACATCTTCGAAGGGAGTATTTTTCATTCTATCTCTTCGCGTCGGGAACTCATCCAATCAACTTGTGTCTTCAAGCCGCTCCTAAGCTAGATCTTCGAGATGTCTTTTTTAGAACAGAACACTTTTGGCAAGCGCACTAAACCAGATTGGTGTGTGAATTTTAGGTGCTTAGGTTACCCAGTCCTGCAAACTAAAAGGCAGGCAACGGGACTGAATACTCCTTAAGCCTTAGACTTAATACATCAGCCTCGTACTTTCCTCTCCTCTTGAGGATTAATCTGGGTCTTAACAAATACGTGAGTGTTTAAGCCCTAAAATAGGCCTAAGATTAGTACTCTTACTAATCTCCTTGTCTCTTGCACTTCAAGACTTAATCCTTTAACTTGGTCTAGAACTTAAGTAGATCCCATATTCAATTGCTAAAGACTATCAACTTTGTTTCTGTTTTTGCTCCTTTTGGCATTTTTTTTTATTTCCTCCTCTTTTTCTCTTTAAGAAAGATTTTTCAATCAATTTGCAAAATTTTCCTCCCCTTTCTCCATTTTTTTAATAATATTTTTTTGTAAGAACCCCTCTGAGAATTGAATTTCCATTTGTTTTGCACTTTAACACCCCCCATGCCTAAGTTTTGCAATGTCCTCATTGTAAACTGGGCGGGTGATCGGATTTTTACACGGTTTGTAAAATACGGGTTTTATGAATCATTGTAACATGCAAAAATCAATTCTCTTTTAAATTTATAACCTAGATAGTGGTGGTATCTAGGGCCATCCAAGGAGGCAAATACTTGCAAAGTCAAATCTCTCACTTGAATATGCGAAAATCACCTTTCTTGTTGGGTTTTTCAATATAAGATTTTTAGGGTTTTTGAAATAATGAGGCAATTGCGAAACTAAAATGAGAAGGCGACTACACCTAAGTTGTTGAAACTAAAACCTAAGTGGCAAGCAAGTTCTCTCTCTAAGCTCACTCTAGGTACATGAAGACCTAGAGTAACTAGAGAGAGAGAGGATGTGTGCACTAAGGAAAAAGTAACAAGAAACAATAAGAAATGCAACAAAAATTTAAAGAAGGCAAAATTTTACTAAAGGAAGATATTATTTTACATGTAGAGGAATGCTTCTATAAAAATAATAATAAAATAAAAACTCAATATCCTCCTAGTGATGATAATGAAGATGGAAGGGTCCTTGCTCCAACTGCAGCTGCTCCCGTAGTTGAAAAGGATTCCTCCTCCTCCTTGAATTGCTCCTCCAAGGTGTGTCCTCCTGGCAAGCCCTAGATGGGGTATGACTTAGCTCCTCCAAGGGTGGATGGTTTCCACCTCAAAAGCTCCTCCAAGGATGGGCATGCACCACCCTCAAGACCTCCTCCAAAGGTCTTCCTTGCCTGGCTTCTCCTCTGGCTGGCGTGGGCACAAGAGAGAAGAGAAGAGGGGAAGGCACCAAGGGGGCAGAGTGTCCCCTTAATCTTCTTCTTCTTCGTCTTCTCTTGGCCGTCTATGGAAGGTGGAAGTATGGTAGAAAATTATGTAGCCAAAGGTGAATTAATGGTGGTGGGTGTTGGTCTTTTTGTAGGAGTGAAAGGGGGTTAAGGGTAGTTAATGGATGGAGTGCTAAGATGGGTTGTAGAGGGTGGTTAGAAGATCCTAGGGTTGTTAATGGGTGGCACCAAAATGGGGGGATGCTTGGTATATGGCGCCAACCCTAGGTGGGGACTAGGGTTAAGGGTTGATGGTGGTAGGGTTAGGTGGCATGTAGGGCATGTGTAGGGTTAGGATGGTGTTGTAGGGTGGTGGTTGGTGGATGGAGGGTAGATATAAGGTGGTGCCAAAAGGAGGGATGTATGGAGTGGTGGTTATGGTGGGGTTAAGTGGTTTTGGAACCACTTTAGGATGGTTAAGGGAGAGGGTTAGGTGGTGCCAACATAGGAAGGGTTAGGATAGGTTGTGGTGTTGATTGGGTGGTGGTGATTGAAGGTGGTTTTGGCGCCAACATGAAGGGGTGTGGGTAGGAGTTTTTGGCGCCAACTAAAGGTAGTTTAGGGTTGGTAAGATGTGGAGTTAGGTGGTTAAGGTTGGCGCCACTTAAGGCTTCTAGAAGGGGTTTATGTGTAGGGTAGAGATAGCCTTATGTGGTGATGTGTAGGGTGGAGATTTAAGGGGTGGTTGGTGCCATTTTGATGGGGTGTGTGTGGGTGGTTTTGGTGCCAACATGAAGAGGTGTGATGGGGTGGCAGTTGATGAGGGTTGGCGCCAAAAGTAGGTGGGTTAGGTTAGGGTTTAGTTAGGGTTAAGGGGAAAGGGTGGATGGTCATGGAATTGGAGTAGGTTGAGAGCTTAGCTAAGCTAGCTTAGAGAGTAGAGTAGAGGATGGGGGAGCTAGGGTTTGAGAAAGAAGGAGCTGGGAAAAATTTCTGAAGCTAGACTGATGCTACATTGGAGCTAAGGAAGCTGAGGGAATCTTCATGAAGACTCAACTACTAGCTTAGCTAGCTATTTTTCAGGTTAGTAGCTAAGCTAGGGTAGTTGAGCTAGTGTGAGCTAGTTTCAACCTATCTGGGGCTAGGTTGAGCTAGAGCTGCCTTAGATGGAGACTCTTGAGCTAGCTTAGCTACTAGTTGACTAGTAGTAGCTAAGCTAGAAAGAGCTGAGCTGCAATGAGCTAAGTGGAGCTGAAGGGAGCTAGTCTTGAGCTGAAGTCAACTTAGTTGAGCTAGTTGGAGCTCCCAGTGAACTGACTAGAGTTGGGATGAACTAGACTCAACCTAAGTTGAGTTGGATTTGAGCTAACTGAAGCTAATGTCAACTTAGTTGAGCTAGTTAGAGCTTCTAGTGAATTGAATGGAGCTGCCATGAACTAGACTCAATCAAGTTGAGCTAGATCTAAGTTGACTTGAGCTAGGTTTAGCTAGAATGAGCTGCCCTGAGCTACTATCTAGCCAAGAGGAGCTAGATCTAGCTGAGTTCCTGCTGAATTGAACTTCTTCACCATTTGCCTTCATGAGTGTCAGGATTCTAGGGTTCTGCTTATCTGCTTTAACCCTAACCCTCAAATAAACATGTTAAATATAACAAAAGAATGCAATGCATGCCTAACCTATATGATAGCTAAATGCAGCTCAAAAACTTGTTTACGTAGTTAAAATCCTAAGAGCTAGGTTTATTTTAGGGTATAAGAATGATGATAAACTGGCATTTATCAGTGGATATGAATTCAACTTGGTTCAAGGATTAAAAAAGGGTCAAAGGGTGGGTGAACGGCTCGGGATGACTGTTGCAGACAATTTCAAGCTTTGATAAAAGTATCAAAGGTGGAGTCGACTGTTCTAAAGTTGAACCCTAAAGTGCAATAGGAGTGTTGCTTAAAAGGATGATCAGAAGGGTCTCGGATTTTTGGAATGACGAATTGCCTCCCTTTAAGAGCTAAATTTAATGGCTTCAGCCAAGAAAAAGGTGGTCAAGGAGATGGGGTGGTCAGATTGAAGGAATTTTGTAGAACAAGCACCTTAATGAGTAGTTTGGTTGGTTAAACCAAGTGCTTGTTTAGATCAATAGGCTGATGATGCAGACCAAACCCAATTAGTCTGGTGGGTTGATGGATGTGAATCAATAGGTGTGGGGCCCACCAGATGCTTTGTGGCTCAAATAGATGTGGAAATATGAGTCTAGGGTTTGGCTGAATCGGCTTAGCCTGATTAGAGTAGGGGTCCTCAAATAATAATGGATCTGTGGAAAATGTAGGAACCCTATTGGTGGAATAAGAGAGGGACGGAATGTGGTTTTTATTTGGATCAATGTCCGATTCCCTATCAAAAGATGGCGATGAATCATATGCAACCGGATCTGAAAGAGGTGAGTTAGAGTAGAAATTGATTTCGATGGAAGGTCAAGGTGTGGATCAGGTTTCGAAAGCTCTGTATGAGGTATGGCTTCTTCAAGTTCCAAATCATCGGCCTCAGAATCAGAATCAAAAAATGGATCATGGATATTGAGGTCGTAAACTGGCTTGTAATCATCTGGAAATAATGGTTCTCCGAAATCAGAGAATGATTCGAAATCATCAAAGAATTTGCGACAATTAGATTCTGAACTTGATTCGAGATCGAAATTTTCACCACCAAACAAATCATGATGCATGGGGTTATCAACCTGACTTTGGTCTAACCTAGTCTCGGATTCCAAGCTCAAAGAGGTGTCTTTACTAGGCACAGGCTCGGGTTCTGAGCACCTAGGGTAGATCCAATTAAATCCCAACTCTTCTAACTCTGTTTCTATATCGTAAATTGATGTGACTTCCAAAAAACAATTCATTCTTCTGAGGAGTCTGGAGAGGTATGATCATCAAATATAGGTCCAAAATCATAGTTCAAATCTAAAATCTGGTTCTCATCATATTGGGCCTCATGATCATCCCAAATAGGCTCAGATCTAGATTCTAGGTCGGGGGTAGGAATTGGGTCCCTAGCATCTGGACTTGGTTCTACTGAGATGCTAGAATCACTCTCGAGAACTACCTTAACAGGATAAGGTGCGGGAATTACATCCTCGAGAGGTTCTAAGTCTAACTTGTCACAGGTGTTTTGAGGATCTTGGCGTGATGGACCAGTTTCACAGTTACCTATGGCTGGCTCATAATCGAGAACACCTATAGATGGATCCACCCAACCCACATCAAGATTAGGTATGTTATTATGCACAAAATTCGAATCTAGTTCCATTTGGGTCATGGGTCCATAACAACCTCCATTTTCAAACTCGGGCTCTGGGAAATCACATTGATCCTCAACATTGCCCCAAGATTCATCATCAGTTTCTGAGTGGAGATATGGGTATTTTTGATCAATGGCTTGTTTGAATAGATTTAGCATATTACCATGCTTCTCAATATCATCTTGGTGTCTTTCCCAAAGTGGTGGATTTGTCAGACATTATATATGCTCAGTATTATGTAGTGTCTTTAATCCAATGTATTCTGACATGAGAGCATCCCAGGTTGAACCACTTATCATTCGTGTTAACATCAAATGGACACGGTTCACAATGCAGGTTGTTGTTTCTGACACATTAACCTGAATGCTTATAAAAGGATTTGAGGTTTTATAATACTCATCATAATGTCTAAGAGCAGCCTCGAGCAGTTTCTCTTTCATGCTCATACGGGATTCAGGTGTATTGAACACTCTTCCTATGTTGTCAAGTTGCATTTCCAGATCAAGTGGTGGATCAGGATGTAGAATCAAATTTAGGTCCAGATTGATTTGATCATATCTGATCAGATTCTCCTCAAAAAAATCAACTCTAATGGAGGCCTCTAGGTCAGACCTAGGGACCTTTCCTATGTATGTGCACTATAAAATAGGAGGGACTGGATGTGTAATGGACCCAATTAAGACATCTAAAAATTTTTGGATGACTAAGGCTGTTTTGAGACGGATGATACCTCTGGATTAGAAATCCACACACCCAAGAATTACTTGGACAACCAGGAAGGGAGTCCCGCAAAGACCCCTACATGGTTTCCTCCACCTGACCTTCCTTGTCACTGAGATTCCAAGTAGACCAGAATGTATGAATTGAGACCTAAGTCTACCAATTTTAGCTCTAATTTGTGCCTTAAATTCAACTTGATTTAGAAGTTATTTCAATTTGTGACCAAATTTGTAGGTTGGTTGATTCACAAGGTGAACCAACTTCACTTGACTTGCCTTAAGGTTGAGGATGAAATTTGGGTCAAGGCCCAAATCACCCTAAATTGATTCTCAGGTTATTAGGTCCCAACTTTTAGGGTTCAAATGAATTTAGAGCCTTGATTTTAGAGTTCACTTAGATAGATCTATTTAGGCAAGGGTTTGGGTGGCACACAAATGCGTACTAACACTTCAAAACCCTAATGTGGAAACCCTAATTGGCTCTAATTCCAAGTCCAATTTGAATTCCAAATATCACACCCTGGACTCAAACAGGAATGTAAGTAGTCCAAGATGTTGAGAAATTTAGCGCAAATCCCTAATAAGTACAGGAAATCAGGATGGAGATTCTCTAATCAAATTGTCTCAACTTCAATCAGATATCAATTACTTTTTACAAATCAGGAAACTTTTGCCTTTTAACAATATTTACTAGGAAAATAAGGCAAGTGGATCCTAATTGATTTTGTTTCCTTTTTCTCTTTCCCAAGATTAGGATATCATTTGGGAAGAAGAGAAAGCTTACCTGCCCTTGGAGTGGTTGATTGCGCGGAAGATCTCTTCATGATGTACTGATGGGGTAGAGATTCGTCGTAAAAAGGTTTGAGTTTGGAAAACCCATTATCATAGTTTGATTCATAAGAAAATCCATCAATCAAATAAAATTTATAACCTAAACTTGAGATGAGTCCCGGGTCGAACACGAGGAGGCGAATATTTGGTTTAAAAAATCCACATTTCGCTTTTTATTTGTTTTTGTCATTTTTTTATCTTTTATAATTTTTTGGGTGTTTTTATCAAGCAAGAGATCAAATCAATGAAAATATTATCTAACTAATCTACTTGCAAAATATAACAGAAAGAGAGAAAATATCAATATATTGATGAACAAATGTTTCCTACAGCTATGAAAGCAGAGAAACTATACTAGAAAGCAGTAAAGATAGATAGAGATGAGAAGAGTCCCCCTCGACGGTTGCTTGATGGACGACTCGCTCTGATGGTGCCCCAAAGAAGGTGGTGAGGAGAGGGATGAGGGAGAATGGCGACGGAGGAAGGAGGACGAGTGTTCGTTGCGCTTGATCGGATTTTAAAAATGTCACGTTGTAGTACAACAGAAAAGCGTTTAAAACAAATACAATTTATTACTCAAATTTTAAAGTCTGAGGTTGAACACAAGGAGCAAATTAGGGTTTAGAAATCAAGATCACAGCTTATAATTTAAAAGAATATGCAATAAGATCAATGTCGCAGTACAAAAAGATAGGAGGAAATGTAAGCACAAAATATTAAAGAAACCAATTATGAATAAAAAATTATGAAAATTTCTTCTCTCTCTCTGATTTTCTTCTCCTTCTGAGTTTTGCTTTGGCGAGCTCTGTCTTCTGCCTTCTGATTTGGCTTCAGCTTCCTTCTTCAGCTCTGCTTGGCTTCCTCTACCTCAGCCTCCTTCTTCTTTCTCTGTCTTCTCCTTCCTTCCTTCATCTGATTTTGGCTTCTGCCTTTCCTCCTTTGCCTTTGATTTTCTTCTTTCTCTCTCTCTTACCGGCTGCCTTTCCTTTGCCTTCAGCTTCTTCTGCCTTCAGTTCCTTCCTTCCCTTTGGCTTTGGCTTTGGCTTCTTCCTTAGTTTCTCTTCTTCTCCTCTTTGACCTGCAGAGCAAAACCTACCCCCTACCCGCACGAGCCCTCTTCTCTTTTCACTCTTAGGTTCGCTCTCCCAGAGCCACGCTTCTCGGGTAATCGGGTTGGGTACGCACCCAGGACCAAGCCCACCGGCGTGAGGTGGTGGGCGAGGTGTGCTAGTCAGGTCGGGTCACCAGGTCCATAGGGCGTGGTCGCGGACGAGGCGGTCGGGTCGGGTGAGAGAGGGACCTCACCCCATGAGTTGGAGGTGATAAGCCTCTGACAGAAAATCAACTTATGCAGGTGCGGTGCTCCAAGTCTTTCTGAGGTGGGACTATCTTTCCCACCCCTTTTCACGCGTGCTTGCAGCAGAGTGTGCCTTCGATGGCAGCTGCAGCTACGGCCCTCAACACGAATTGGAGACCTGGAGATGTTCACGAAGGCTTTCCGCGCAACCTGGGACTGTGACCTGGGGCGGGCACGGCCTAGAGTAGCTTGTAAGCAAGCTTCGAGCTGTGCATCAATGGTGGAGAGCTCCTGGACCTGAAATCACTACAACAGCCTCGCGGCCATGTTAAAAAGCTCAGGGAGCTTCGCCAAGGTACGAGGAGTGTGCAGAGGCGGTCAACATGGCGTGAGAATGCCTGTGGGAGAGTGCCTAGGGCAGACTGCAACCGTGTGTGTGGGTGTGTTCGAGGGTGAGTTTGGGTGAGTGGCAGAGTGATATGAGTAAGGGGTTATGACCAGTGAGTCGAGGCGGTGCTTATGGACCGGTCAACGAGGAGGGAGGTGGTCTGTGGAGGGGGAGCGAACTTGTCGAAGTTGGTGGCCGGAGGTGAAGGGGATGATGGTGGTGGAGTGCGGCAGTAGTCATTTGAGGGAATAAAGAAGGGAGAAAGAATGTAGAGAGTGAGAGAGACTTATCTAGGAGTGAAGAGACGAAGGGGGAGATGGAGGTAGCATTTGGCGCGTATTGCCGATGCTGGAGACGAAGGTGCTCAGAGAAGGTGGTCGGTGAGGATGAAGGGGAGGCAGGGGCATCGGCGGGTGCTGTGCGACATGGACAAACGTGAGGGAGAGGAACCTGCCACCTGTATTGTGGCTAGGCGACGAGGGAGAGGAGAGGTCGCCAAAGCTTGATGAGCGAGTCGGTCGGAGGAGAGACGAAATGGAGGGGGTTCTCCGGCTGATTTCAAGCTTAGGAGATGCGGGGTGATCTGGGGTGTCTTAAATAGGCTCTGGAGGTCGATTTTGTGCTTGGAAGCCAAGATTCCAAGCAAGGTAGGTTCGCCGGCAATGGTAAATCGAAAGAGACCCAAATCTCTTATGCATTCACATGAGAGATTGGGCACCGAATAGGCCCTTGAATTGGGTTCACGTTGGAGGGGATTTCTCAGAGAATCTCCTTTTCAATTTTGAAGGGATTCTCTAAGAGATTAGGGAGAAATCTCTTAGTGCTCGCCGGAGTAGGATTCCTCCACTATAATGGTGAAGGGACCTAATTGCAAAGAACGATGAAGAAGTTAGGAGGTCAAATGTAAGGGTTTTTGAAAGATAGGGGTAGAAATGTCATTGGGTGAGACCTATTTGCAAAGTGGGTCAAGATGAGCTCCCCTTTGGTCCAAATTTTGGTAAAAACCTAATTTAGACCTAAGGAATCCAATGGTGAAATTAGATTTTGGGTTAACCACGCTTGACTGGGCAATTTACGCAAAAACCACTATGCACTCGCTGCCTTGCGTCGCTGTGCGTGTGTGCCTCTGCGCACGGGCACATGGCTGCACTACTGTGTGCCTGCGGTGGCATGTGTGCGCATGGGTGGCCTGGGTTGTGTCGGGTGGCGTAATCTGGGCCATCCATCTTCTTTCCTTTGTAGGGGCTACTACAGAGGTCGAATTAAGTCAATTTTCACCCCATTGGACTGCAATCGTAGACCTAAATCCATCCGTGTGGTCGGATTTGTCGTTTGAAGCTCCAAATTGCATCACCTAGTCCCTCGGCCATTGATCTTCCTCAAACTGCATATGGTGCAACAGGACTCCAATCAAGGCGATTTTGGAGGCATTAGGCTCCAATCGTCGTGCTGATCAGATCCATGCGGTCAAATCATCAATCAAGGCTCTAAATTAAATCTCCTTCTCTCTTGGCCATAAAAAGGACGTAATTAACCTAAAATATACACAACTACTCTAAATGCAGAATGATGCATGCTATGCAATATTTATAATATGGAATGCATATCTAACCCTAGGAACATGCATGAATAGTCATTTTAATCTCAATAATTGTGTCTACATCATGTACCTCGTAAAACACAGCAAAGCAGATAAGGCAAGTTAGTAATTAGCTTAGAAAGAATATGACTAGTGATGAATTACGCGTTGCTTCTCGACAACAGAGCCAAATGTCGTGATCGAATTTCCGTTGTTGGTTTAGGAAATGATTGCGTCGTAGTATAGCGATGAAAATCGATACAACATTTAAATTTGTAATCTCGAAAATAAAATATGAGCTTGAGGTCGTTCGCAAGAAGCAAATATGAAATTCACACACTAATTGAAATGATAAACAAATGAGGACAACAATTACAATAAAGATATTCAATGAATAAAATCTACTCAAAATGTATTCAATGAAAGGACTAGTATCTCAGGATACAATGGAATAAAAAGAATAGACAACCCTAAAAATGGTAATTTGAATCACCAAGTTATTCCCTCAATCAAGCACATATCCCAATGTAATCAACCATTTTAATTTTGCTACAGTGGCTTTCAACCACTTATTCCAATATCCACGTCAGCCAAATGTCAAACTCAAGCCTTAAATATTTCCACAGTGCTTCAAGATCAGATGTTGGCCATAGAGAGACAGATGCCTTAAGTCACCAAAGCACAGTGCAAGACAACTCAGAAATCCACTAAGTGTGTGCACGCATCCTAAGGCATGTGCACCCATCTCGATGCAAAATCACCCCCCACCCTCAGATTTCTCTCTTCCTAAACTGGGCAAATGGGTTGCATAGTAACGAGTAATCGGATCAGAGCATAGGGTCCAGACTCGCGAGTGTGGGTTGTAGGTGAGGAGTGAGAGAGAGCGTGAGTAAGCACATGGGCGAGGGGACCTCACCCCCATGTTTGAGGCGATAAGGCCCATGCAAAGAAATAATTTATATTGCGCTTTTAGCTCTCCTACATACGATGTGGGACTAAAAGTTGTCCCTTCTTCGCACGACACAGTGAAGAAGCTACTCCAATTGAGGTAGTTGATGCTGTGCCTTTATTCAATTGAAGACCCATACATCCTCTCCAGATGAGTCTACATCCTTGCACGGTTGAATTAGGGACAAAGATGGTCGAAAGACGGTGGACGGAGGCGAAGAACCGACAGTGGCGACGAAGCTCTGGTGAGGACCTAAAACACAATAGAATGGCCTTTTAGCCCAATTAAAAAGTTCAAGGGAGTCACCAGAGCACGGCAAATGCAACGGTGGTGTTTGTGAAGTGTGACAAGGTGTGTGGTGTTCATGTGTCATCAGAGAGGGTGTGCATAAGGTGTGGTGTTTGACGGGTGTCTGGAGTGAGTGAAATGCCCAATAGGTTGAGGGCTTTTATTCGATGGAGGGCAAGGAAGCTTCTAGTGGTGGTGGTGATGAGTTTCGTGCGGTGGATCGGTGATGCAGACTCATCGAAGTCACGCTAGAGGCGAAGAAGATGACAAGGTTAAGGGTTAATTGGCGGTTAATTTGGAGTGGGAAGGGATTGAAGCTACTCTAAAGAAGGAGAGGAAGAAGAATGGCCTAATTGTGGACAAAAGGGGAGAAGATACCACATTGACATGCCTTGTTGGATGTGGGAGAGACGAATTCTCCGGCGAGAGGGACGACAGTGAAGAAGGGGCTTGGAGTGGTCAAATTGTGATTGGTTCTGGTCGCAAAGAAGAGAGGAGGAGGTCGGTGCGTCCAATTTGGCCGTTGGATGCACGGAAGAGAAGAGGCGAGAGGTCCGCTGAAGCTTCAGTCGGAGACAGTCGAGGAAGGAGAGTTGGAGGGTTTTTGGCCTTAAACCTAGCTAAGGAGGGACCTAGGACCTAAAGGTGCCTTTATAGAGCTCAAACCCAAGCTCTAAACCAAGGAATTCATGTCATTGAGTTGAGATTTGGAATCAAGAAATCCCACATTTTTCATGAGTTCTCCTAATCTTTCTGCCTCAAATTAGGGTCTAAGCTCCTAATGGAATTGTTCTCCTTCGTCTGAACACCAAGCCCACCAAATTTGGTGGGATTTGGTGCTGATTTGATGAGGTTTCAAGTTGGTCAAAGGTTGGTGCTGCATGATTGACTCATCAATGGTGGTAGGGGGCTCTTTGTGAAGGAGATGAAAAAGATAAGGGCCTATATGCAAGAAACTTTGAAAGTTAGGGGTCTAGTTGTGAGAAATAGAGATCTCAAAGATTGAATTGCAAACTAGGCCAAGATGGACTCTTATTGGGCCTAAATTTTTGTTTTACCCTAATTTTGATCCAAGGAATCTAATGGCAAACTTGGATTTGAGTTTTGACCACATTTGAATAGGTAATTCACACAGAAGCCCAAATTAAGGTAAAATCCCGTCTGAAACTCTATTCTAGGTCAAAATGGGATCAAATGGTCAAACCAAAGATTCCAAACTTCTTAGAATATTTTTCTATGAATTTTAAGAAGTTTAGATTAATTTTATCCTAACCAGATCCTATTCAATTTAAGTGGGTTTGATAATTAGGGTTTTGTGTACTGTTTTGGTTATTGAAATGCGTGAAATCTTGTTTCTGTCAATGTGGATCCACTTCTTGGTCTTTAATGATTAATTGACCTTCAATTAACCCTTGGGTAACCTCATGATTAATGTGCATTTGTGATGTGATGTTAAAACAACAAATTTAACTCTATTTTATTATTTTCTTCTCAAAACAGATTTAAGTGGAATTATGGTCTTCGGGTGATCATTCAGGAGCATTAATTTCAACTAATTTAAGCTAGTTATGATGAATGATGGCATTACCATCAGTACAGTCTTCTTTGTGGAGGGAGGGCGTAAAGCAACGTAGTATGTAAATTAGGTGGTGAGGATTTTTTGTAGTATCTCTAGTCTTGTAGTAAATACTATGAAGTACACGTTGATCTGGTTTAGTTGGTTGGATGGCATGCACGCACAAATTTCTAATGCCTTACAGACGCCCCTTTCCAGTCTTCCAGTTAGATACTTGGGCCTCCCTCTTCATGGAAATATGATGAAGAATAGTGACTAGACGATCCTCTATGAGAAGAACTTTGTTCGGCTTGTAGGGTGGTGTGGTCGATACCTATCGAAGGGGGGAGGATTAGTTCTATTGAACTCAGTACTCTCGACCATTCTAGATTTTTAATTTTCCATGTTCACACCCTCTGGCATGATCTTGAAGAAGTTGGATGTGATCAGAAAGAGATTCTTCTCGAAGGGAGCTTCACATGAAGGTGCTTTCCTTCAGCCAGTTAAATGGAGAAAAATGTGTTTACCAAAAAAAAAAATGGAGGAATGGGCGTTTGATCGCTACAAGAATTTGGCAATTGCTTGCTATTGAAGTGGGGCATTATTATTCTAAGGGATGATAAAGTCTTATGGCAAAATTTGATTGTTGATTCATATGGGGCATCAAATTCACAATCAAACAGACTCAACTTGTCAAACCCATCTCCCTTTTGGAGTTCGATGATGTGTGCCATGGAAGAAAGATGGGCTCTCTTTTCCCCGAGACTTGGAAATGGTGAACAATTTTGCTTCTGGAAGGATGATTGGTCAGGTCTAGGCAGCTTCGCCTTTGTATACCCGCGGCTGTATGATGTGCTACCAATAAATATGATAGGGTAGCAGACCAGTATTCCCCCTCAAATTAGCATTGGATTCCTCCCTGACCCCTCGATGCATATGAAAGTTGCTCCATGGAAGACTACAGTCGTATGATGGACACCCTATAGGCTTTTCAGCCATCTGAAGAGGTGGACGGCCATGTATGGCATGATGGTCTGTACTCCCCTGACAAAGCCTATCACAAGATGCTTCCTATCATGGAGGATGCTGCTCGTGCTCATGTTTGTCAAGTCATTTGGAAGATGAAAATACCCCTAAAGGTTTAAGTCTTTCTCTAGCTCGCCAGGTGTGACGGACTTGTTACTAGTTCCTTGAGACACCGCATTATGGCAACCCTTGATGCAGCTTTCCCCTTGTGCTAATTTGGAAATGATGACGTGCGCCACCTCTTCAGTTCCTGTGTTGTGACCCATGAGGTTTGGCTTAGGTGCTGCCCTATGCCCTTGCCCACATGGGATAGATTGTGGAGCGAGTTTGGCCATGCCTCTTCCCCTACGTCGTTGATGGGGGACATTCTCTGGAGTGTTTGGCGAGCCAGAAATGAGGCTCTCTTTAGGGGGTCTAAAGTCTTGGTTAAGAACATTTGTAATGATGTGATGTGTTGGGTGAAACATTGCAGAGCATCTTGTAATTTGAAGTTCAATGAATAAAATTCCAGATTACTCAGTAGTAATCCTTTGTCTTTTCAAAAAAAAAAATCATCTTAAACCAAAGAAACTTGCAACCTAATTAGATGGGAGAGGGTGCCTCATATTATCATAGTGACCAGCTTAGTCTTTCTAGCAAATTTAAAAAGAACCTTCTAAGGGCACTAGAGTGGACATTGAAAGCTTTATTTTCTCTTCATTTTCACTATTCATATCTGTTGAACGTACGAATCGCTACGCTAACGTGTTTGGTTTTAGCAAACCTGTCGTTGTAGCTTGAAAGCGAAGAATTCGTGTTCAACAAATAAAATTTATACCGAAAAGAATTCCGGGTCGAACACAGGGAGGCTACATTGATCTATATTCACAATTATATTTTTTTTAGGATTTTTGATAAGCAAGGCGATATAATTACAATGGAGCTATCAGACTAAAAGAAAGAGAGAGAGAGAGAGAGAAAGAGAACATGCATTCAATATTTCAACTGTTTATACAATCAAACTAAATAAAAGTTACACTAGAAAGCGGGAAATCAATTACACTATAAAGCAGGAAAATTTTATACTAGAAAAGCTGTAAATAAGAATGGGAGAGAGAAGTTATCCTCCTCGACGATTGCTTGGAGGACGAGCCGGACGAGACAATGCCTGGATGAAGGAGGACGAAGCAGGACGAAGGAGGACGAAGCAGAAGAACGGGAATGGAGCAGCACGTCGTTGTCGTCGTGGGATCCACTTCCGAAGGGGGATGAAAATTTGGACTTTATCTCGCAAGAAGCATCCTGGGTGTGGGACAAGCTTCTCTTGAACTTTTGAGGGGTAGAGAAGAGAAGGAAGGGATGAGAATTTCGTATGGAGGGGGTCTCCTTTTATAGTTGCAAGGAGTGGGGGCAAAATGGACATTACAACTTCAAAATAATAAATGAGGGATCTTTAGTGACGAATAAATCCGTCACTAAAGCCTCCTTCATGGGCGTCGTGGGCGGCTCGCGCGTGCCTGCTCGCCTGCTCGCGCGCGCAACGCCTGCGCACGTCCGCTGAGCCTCAGCCATCCGATCGCGAGATCGGACGACTTAAGTCGCGCCTTCACCCGGTGCGCTGTGCGCCAGCCCGCGTGCGATCGCGCATCCATGCCGCGTGTTCAATCGCACGTGAACGCTATCGGGCGCGCACGGTCGTCCGATCAAGATCCAACGCCCGCGCCTTCCAGCCCTTCGCTGCGGCTCGAACCTGCACCCGCTGCTCGCGTAAGCGCGCTCGATCGCTGCGCTACGGGGCGCGGATGGTCGAGCGGACGCTTTTAGGCGCGGCTGACCACAGCCGTTAGATCAAGATCCAACGGCGGAGAGCGAGCGGGTGTGGGATCTTCAGAGGTTGCATGCGGCCGTTTGGGCGACCGAGATGGCACCACGTGACGCCATCTTGGCCGTCCATCTTCTGGAAGTTGTAGATGGTGCCACAGATGTCGGATTGACTCGATTTTTGTGTCGTTGGGCTGCGATCGTCAATCTGAATTCATCCGTGCGGTCGGATTTGTCATCTGAATGTGGATTTATACCATCCTGGCCCTTGATCTTCTAGGGTTCCCCGATCACTATCTGATGCTACAGATGCCTGATTAGGGCGATCTTGGAGTCGTTGAACTCCAATCGTCACCCTGATCACATCCATATGGTTGGATCTTTGATCCGAGGCCCCGATAAAATGTTTTCCCTGTCCAAGCACATAAAAGGAGACAATTAACCTTCATTTTATTCAAACTACTCTAAATGCAAGATGATGCATGTTATGCAATATTTATATCATGAAATGCTATCCTATGCTTAAGAACATGCATAAATAGACATCTTAAGTAGTGTAAATGTGTTTACATCATACCCCCATACCTATCTTTTGCTAGTCCCTTGCAAAAACTATATGCTATTTATAAAAGAATTAGGTTGGATTATTTGGACCTGAGTTATTTTCAATCATTAAGAAATTGTCTACGTAGGAACTGAACTTTCAAAGACACAATAGTGCTCGAGTATCAGCCAAAATGCAAACCTCCTCAAGCCTCGCCTTATTCAAAGAAAAATTTCTTTTTCTCTTTTTCTCTTTTCTAATTTTTTTGGATTTTCAAATTTTAGGGCTTAAGAGTGGCTTTCTACGGCCATTCAACTCACCCAATATTTGATGAGAATCGTAAGTTTTAAGCATCTTATTGTGATTGTGATAGACTCGTTGACCGATAGCTAAAACGGACTTCGGATTTCTACGCCTCTAGGTGACCTTAAAAAGACTTCTGCTTAAAGGTGTATCTTTATAACCGGTAGCTTTCTCCCTACTTATATTTTTTTACGGGGTCAACACAAGGGTGAATCCAGTGCATATCTCCCCGGTTTATTCTACTTCTCCGCTTCTTCCTAAGTGTTTTGGAAATTTTTAGTGCATTTACTGAGCTGGGTTCTGGACAACTGGTCGATGAGCTGTTACCACCGACAACTTGCCAGCCATACTCGTGCGGCGAAGTATGGCTTGTTTCTTTTTGTTCTTTTCTCCTTTTCTTTTTGATTTTTTTTTTTAAGTAGGTGGCTTCCCTGGTCTAAGATTTACCTAAGGGTAGGAAAAAGAGAAAGGTCCAGTGACTGGGCTTTGGACAACCTACCTATGGGCTGTTACCCACGATAACTTGCTAGCCATATCACCCTAGAAGGTTCATTAGCTACCCAAATTCCGTTAGAATTGCCGAACAACGAGTCGATGCAAAGAAAGTGTGTAGATGCTTAAAACTCAGAAATTCCCTCAAATCAGAGGGTGGGTTGATAAGTCGTGTACTTATCACCCAAACTTATTTATTCCAATTATAATAGAATTAAGATGGCAAGGACTCAAAGACAAATCCACATTTTAGTGGATACACAGGCTAATTAAGTCCAAAGACCTGAAGGGTCTTTGTGTTCAGATTCTAATGTAAAATTTCTTAGGATTGAAAAGTCCAAATTGTTGGTGCTAGAGCACCACGATCATTTGTTTTGATGATAATAAAACACGTGTTATTTAACATTTGCAAATTGAGTCCTAGATTTCAGGTCAATTGCAAATGTGGACGTGTTTAGACGGAGTTCGAGCTCGCATCCAGGACGGATTGGAGGAGCTTGACGAAAAACAGAGGAGGTTCGCGTGGAGCGACATATTGAAGATAGAAGACAAGAAGAATAGGATAGATTCTTTTTAATCCTTTCTTGTATCTCTTGTTTTTATTTTTTTGCTCTTTTTATTTTCCTTAGAAAATTATGTTAAAGAGCCTCAAAGAACCCTAACAGTAGTCCTAGGAACACCGGCACAACCCTAGGATACTTAGGTTTTCTGTAGAATACTTAGAAAACCAATATATGGTTCAAACAGCACTTCCAGACGTCTAATTCCCAAATCAGACATCTGATAAAGTATTTTAAGACGTCTGACTGTTGTTTCAGACGTCTGATAACTGTTAGGCTGGACATAGTTGGTTCTATCTGATGAAATCAGATGTCCATACCTTAGATCAGACGTCTTAGGAGACGTCTGATGTCTTTGCCAGACGTCCAATTAGTGGACCGTTGGCTGGCTTAGCGAACACTCAAGATTATGACCGTCAGAGCCTTATCAGACGTCCGTAGGTCTTTCCAGACGTCTGATAAATGACCGTTTTGCCTCGGCTGACCCAAAATCTCTTCTCAGAGATTTTCTAGCCGTTGCAACGTTTGGAAATCAATTCCCACAGTAAAAGTAGGTTTCCAGACGTCCAGACATAGTGCCAGACGTCCTGTATGTCGTCTGATGGACTTCCACAAAAACCCTGTTTAGATCTGATTCAAGTCAGGGAGAGACCCGCCCAAAATCAGACGTCTGACCTTGGAATCAGACGTCTTAAAGTGAACTTCCAGACGTTTGATGATAGAATTAGACGTCTGATAAGCCTGTCAGAACAATGATTGTTCCTGATTTCGGCCTGATTCTCTTGGACTTTGTTCCCAACGGCTATAGAACCTTTCCTAAGCCTTCCAAAGCCTTCCTAAGGCCTCTATAAATAGAGGGGAGCCTTTACACACCTAGATACACTAAGAGACACAAAATGATACACACTTGGATACACTTAGCTACACACTTTCACACTCTTGTGTCTAAGAAGTTCTTGCTCTCTAAGCTCAAGTTCTACATCTTGAGAGCATCAAACCGTTGCGCACCCGCTCTCCCGCTGTTGTCTACGAGAGCAAAGTTGCGCCGTTGCGTGGCTCACACACCCGCGTCATCGTCGACGCACTCCTTGCAAAGGGGAGTTTCCTAAATCCTATAGAAGCTTAGGTTTATTACTTTGTTGGCTCTATAGGTTTGTTGTTTATTTTACCTTTGTCTTTTGGTTGGGTATTCGCTTTGCGAATTCCCGTCTCCTTCGTGGGACAAAATCCTTCTCGTGGAGAGAAGGGGTTGAGGAACGCTACCCTCGTACTTGTAGCATGGTTGTACTGGGGTTGAATCACCCTCGTTTTAAAGTGATTCGGTTAGTGGATTTGATCAACTAGGTTGATCGGAAAATCCTAACTCGAGAGGGTTAGGTGGTGGTTTTCACCCGGTTTGGGTTTCCACCTAAAAATCTTTGTGTATTTTGTGATTGGTTTTCTTTGGTGAGATTGCTTTATATTTCAATTCCGCATTTTATTACGTCACCCCTCCTCGTAGGGCCAAAACCTTCAATTGGTATCAGAGCCGGTCTCGCAAAATCGGCGTTACAAACCGGCGAGGATCCAGATTATGGAGGGAAGCATAGCCGCAATCAGAATCTCCGAAGGGCAGTCCACCTTCCGACCACCCTATTTCGACGGGAGGGACTTCGGATATTGGAAGTTGAGGATGAAGACGTGGCTCCAAGCCACTGAATTCGAGGTATGGGGATGTTGCGAAACCCCATATGAGATCCCGAAGCGACCCCAAGGAGGCTACTCGCAGCTGCAGATTCAAGAGCTTTCACTCAACGCAAAGGCAATGAATGCCCTGTATTGCGCATTGAGTCTGAAGGAGTTCGAGAAAATCAAAGAGTGAACCACCGCCCACGAGATATGGAGGAGGTTGGAAGGCACTCATGAGGAGACAAGCTCGGAGGAAGAAGAAGAAGAAGAAGAAGAAGAAACCGCTTGCTTTGGTTTCATGGCCAGAGGAACCAACAGCGACAGCGAAAGTGGAAGCGACGACAGCGACAACGAGGTAAATTTCAAGTTACAAGAAGCTTTTAATGAACTATTTGATATTAGTAAATCACTTAAAATAGAAAACAAAAGTATTAAAAAGAACCTTAGTTTTCTTAAAAATGAAAATGATAGGTTAGAAAATCAACTTAAGGACATAGAAGCTAGTCCTAAAAATGATAACCTATTTTTAGAAAATCATAAACTCATCAATGAAAATAATAAATTGATTGAGGAAAATGATAGTCTAAAGTTAGAAATATATGATTTAAAGACTAAGATGCAAACTATAGAAAAAGAAATTGCATGTCTTAGGGAAAATTCTAACAAATTAATCAATAAAGTAGATAATTTTTATAGCCCTAAGGTTGAGAAAGGATCTCCGTCAAGGAGACCTGCTAACAAATCCGGATCGAAGCCCACTTGGATACCGAAAAAAGAATTAGAATCTTGTTTTGTAGGGTTCAGGGATAATTATAACACAAAGGACTGGACCTACAAACTCAAGGCTGGTCAACTCAAGTTGGGAGAACCAAGGAGTAGGCCAAGGAGGAGAACAAGAAGACCGACGAGACGGCGAACAAACGACAGACCCGCCGCACGTCGACCACCAGATTGGAGACCGGCGCCGATGCCCGGGCCTCCAAGCTACGGATGAGAGCCCCATCCGATGTGGCATCCACCACCACCATTCGGGCCATTTTATTGGCCATGGTAGGTGAGGTAAAACCATTTACCCTATCTTTTTATCATAATCATTTAGATAGGGGGAGTTAAAAAATGATGAGCTAATTGTCAATTTTTAAGGGGGAGATATAAGGTAGCTAATTTTCCTTTAGTAAGGGGGAGAAAAATAATAGCTATCTTGTTGTTACAAAAAGGGGGAGAATATCACCTTTGTTAAAATAAATTCATAGAAGAGCATGTTTTAAGGGGGAGTTATAGGAAATGTAAAACCAATCAAACCTTTTTGATAATGTCAAAAAGGGGGAGGATTTTTTGCATTACTAATTACGGTTTTGTCATCATCAAAAAGGGGGAGATTGTTGGTGCTAGAGCACCACGATCATTTGTTTTGATGATAACAAAACACGTGTTATTTAACATTTGCAATTTGAGTCCTAGATTTCAGGTCAATTGCAAATGTGGACGTGTTTAGACGGAGTTCGAGCTCGCATCCAGGACGGATTGGAGGAGCTTGACGGAAAACAGAGGAGGTTCGCGTGGAGCGACAGATTGAAGATAGAAGACAAGAAGAATAGGATAGATTCTTTTTAATCCTTTCTTGTATCTCTTGTTTTTATTTTTTTGCTCTTTTTATTTTCCTTAGAAAATTATGTTAAAGAGCCTCAAAGAACCCTAACAGTAGTCCTAGGAACACCGGCACAACCCTAGGATACTTAGGTTTTCTGTAGAATACTTAGAAAACCAATATAGGGTTCAAACAGCACTTCCAGACGTCTAATTCCCAAATCAGACGTCTCATAAAGTATTTTAAGACGTCTGACTGTTGTTTCAGACGTCTGATAACTGTTAGGCTGGACATAGTTGGTTCTGTCTGATGAAATCAGACGTCCATACCTTAGACCAGACGTCTTAGGAGACGTCTGATGTCTTTGCCAGACGTCCAATTAGTGGACCGTTGGCTGGCTTAGCGAACACTCAAGATTATGACCGTTAGAGCCTTATCAGACGTCCGTAGGTCTTTCCAGACGTCTGATAAATGACCGTTTTGCCTCGGCTGACCCAAAATCTCTTCTCAGAGATTTTCTAGCCGTTGCAACGTTTGGAAATCAATTCCCACAGTAAAAGTAGGTTTCCAGACGTCCAGACATAGTGCCAGACGTCCTGTATGTCGTCTGATGGACTTGCACAAAAATCCTGTTTAGATCTGATTCAAGTCAGGGAGAGACCCGCCCAAAATCAGACGTCTGACCTTGGAATCAGACGTTTTAAAGTGAACTTCCAGACGTCTGATGATAGAATTAGACGTCTGATAAGCCTGTCAGAACAATGATTGTTCCTGATTTCGGCTTGATTCTCTTGGACTTTGTTCCCAACGGCTATAGAACCTTTCCTAAGCCTTCCAAAGCCTTCCTAAGGCCTCTATAAATAGAGGGGAGCCTTTACACACCTAGATACACTAAGAGACACAAAAAGATACACACTTGGATACACTTAGCTACACACTTACACACTCTTGTGTCTAAGAAGCTCTTGCTCTCTAAGCTCAAGTTCTACATCTTGAGAGCATCAAACCGTTGCGCACCCGCTCTCCCGCTGTTGTCTACGAGAGCAAAGTTGCGCCGTTGCGTGGCTCACGCACCCGCGTCATCGTCGACGCACTCCTTGCAAAGGGGAGTTTCCTAAATCCTATAGAAGCTTAGGTTTATTACTTTGTTGGCTCTATAGGTTTGTTGTTTATTTTACCTTTGTCTTTTGGTTGGGTATTCGCTTTGCGAATTCCCGTCTCCTTCATGGGACAAAATCCTTCTCGTGGAGAGAAGGGGTTGAGGAACACTACCCTTGTACTTGTAGCGTGGTTGTACTGAGGTTGAATCCCCCTCGTTTTAAAGTGATTCGGTTAGTGGATTTGATCAACTGGGTTGATCGGAAAATCCTAACTCGAGAGGGTTAGGTGGTGGTTTTCACCCGGTTTGGGTTTCCACCTAAAAATCTTTGTGTATTTTGTGATTGGTTTTCTTTGGTGAGATTGCTTTATATTTCAATTTCGCATTTTATTACGTCACCCCTTCTCGTAGGGCCAAAACCTTCACTAATGTCCAACTAATTCTTCCTAATATTTTTTTTTTTATATAAATAAGAAGAGAGAAACAATTTATATGGATTTCACAAAGCTGACCAAATAATTCAAAAATGAATCCACCCCCTCATGCCTAGCTGATGCAATGTCCTCATTGAAAAAGAGACATGAAAGAAAGGGTAGAATATGAAAGATGTCACCTGGATATGAAGCTCGTATCAGCCTTGTGTTATATGTACAACTGCTGAGTTTAATGCCGTCAGCTAGGCGAAGTCCAGCCAAAGAAGTCACAGAATGGCTAGAGCAACAAAGTCTGAGATGGGTTCTGGAAGATTACGGTCAACAATAGGCTTCAAACGTTGACCGTCGACTTTAAAGGTGTTACCCGTCTTTGGGTCAGAAATCTGAACGGCACCATTTGAAAAAATCTAATCAATTATGAATGGATCATTCCATTTAGATCTAAGTTTGCCAGGAAAGAGCTTAAGTTTAGAATCGAATAACCAGACCTTTTGGTTTGGCTCAAAGCTCTTGCGGGAAATCAATTGATCATGTAGAGCTTTGGTCCGAGCCTTGTAGATCTTGGCATTCTCATAAGCATCATTTCTAAGCTCCTCCAACTCAGATAGTTGGAGTTTCCTGCTCTTCCCAGCTAGATTCAGATCTAAATTGCATTGTTTGATTGCCCAGAATGCCCTGTGTTCAATCTCTACGGGTAGATGGCATGCCTTTCCATACACCAAACGGAATGGAGACATGCCGATGGGCATTTTATACGTCGTACGATAGGCCCAAAGAGCGTCCTCAAGCTTTTGAGTCCAATCCTTATGATCGGCCTAACCATTTTTTGCATAATGTTCTTGATCTCTTGATTGGAGATCTCGGCTTGTCCATTCGTCTGGGGATGGTAAGGTGTGGAAATTTGATGATTAACCCCGTATTTGGCCAATAAATTCTGGAATTGGGCATTAGTAAAATGAGTGTCACCATCACTGATGATAGCCCTCGGAATCCCGAACCTACTGAAGATATTATTCTTGACAAAATTGATGACCACCTTGTGGTCATTGGTTCCGGTGGGAATCGCTTCAATTCATTTGGACACATAATCAACAGCAACAAGAATGTACTGATGTCCAAATGAAGGGATAAAGGGTCCCATGAAATCGATGCCCCAAACATCGAAAATTTCTACAGGAAGAATAAGGTTTAGGGGCATCATGTCTCTCTTAGTTATGTTCCCAAGTGACTGACATCGAGAACATGACCTTAAGAAGTCCTGGGCATCCTTGAATGAAGACGGCCAATAGAAGCTAGATTGCAAGATTTTTGCAGCCGTCTTTCTCTCGAAGAAATGTCCACCACACCCAGATGTATGGCAGAACTCGAGTATATTGTTGAATTCATTCTCCAGTATGCATCGGCGAATAATCTGATTAGAGCCGATGCGATACAGTTCAGGGTCCTCCCAAAAGTAGTATTTGGCCTCAGATTTGAGTCTATCCTGTTGTTGCTTGGTCCAATCCTGGGGGATTTGACCAACGGCCAAATAGTTAACAATGTCAGCAAACCATGGGGTGTGGACACCTAAAACTGTAAGAATGGTTTCGTCCGGAAAAGTGTCAGCAATTGGAATGTCCGGACAAGAAGAATCACCTAGGAGTCTCGACAAATGATCTGCCACCACATTTTGTACCCTAGTTTTATCCTTGATTTCAAGATCAAATTCTTGAAGAAGAAGAATCCAACGAATAAGCCGAGGTTTAGCATCCTTTTTAGCCAAGAGATGTCTCAAAGCCGAGTGGTCGGTATAAACGATAACATGAGACCCTAAGAGATAAGCCCTGAATTTTTCCAAAGCAAATACTACAGCTAGTAATTCCTTTTCAGTAACAGTGTAATTCCTTTGGGCTTCATCCAGAGTTTTACTAGCGTAGTAAATGACAGAGGGCTTTTGGTCAATTTTCTGACCCAGGACAACCCCGACCGCGTAATCAGAAGCGTCGGTATTGATCTCAAAAGGGGCTGTCCAAAATGGTGGTTGCAAAATTGGAGCACAGGTGACTGCCATTTTCAAGAAATCAAATGCCTTTCGGCATGATTCATCAAAAACAAACGGCGTTACTTTGGCAAGAAGATTGCTCAAAGGACGAGCAACCTTCGAGAAATCCTTTATGAATCTTCAATAAAATCCCACATGGCCAAGAAATGATCTGATCTGTTTAACAGATGTGGGAGGAGGAAGTTTAGCAATAGCATCAACCTTAGCTTTGTCTACTTCAATTCCCCATTCAGAGATTACATGACCCAAAACGATGCCCTCTTGGGTCATGAAATGACTCTTTCCCCAGTTAGGACCAGTCGTGTCTTGATATATCGCTTAAGAATCATTTCCAAATTAGCCAAATAAAAGTCAAATGATTTTCCAAGATTTGATCAATGAAGGGCAAGGGAAAATGATCCTTTTTAGTGGTCGTGTTCAGCTTCCTGTAATCAATACAAACTCTCCAAGAGGAAGCTGAATGAGTTGTGACAGATTCTCCTCTCTCATTAGTCACAACAGTAATCCCGGCTTTCTTTGGAACAATCTGACCGGGACTTACCCAGGGACTGTCAGAGATTGGATAAATAATTCCTACATCGAGCCACTTGATGATTTCCTTTTTGACCACTTCTCGCATATTTGGATTCAATCTCCTCTGCATCTGGTGAGAAGGGTGGGATCCATCATCCAAAAATATTCTATGATTACAGTAAGATGGCTCGATCCCCCTGAGGTCATGAATGGTCCAACCAATTGCCTCCTTATGTTCCTTTAGGACCTTAATCAATTTAATCTCTTGCTCCTTTGTCAATTTAGCACTAATAATCACAGGGTGCGTATTCTGAGGTCCTAAAAATTGATATTTTAAATTCTTGGGCAAAGGTTTCAATTCAAGCTGGGGTGGGGTGATGATTGATGGAGGGTAGATGCTGAAGATTCAACAAGAGGAAGAGGTTGTGAGTGAACAAAATCAGTAACCTCTTCCGAAGATGTCAAATTCATCAACCAAAAAGGAACTTTCAATTGAAGAAACTGTCAAACAAGTTTCAATATTAACATTATCCTCATCAAGTTCCTCAATAAATCCACAATCCTCAAATTTGTTGATCGCCTTAAAAATATCCAATTTCATTTGTTGGTCCCCAAAGGCGATTTCCATGCTACCGCTTTCACAATTAATGTTGGCCTTTGCGGTAGCCAGGAACGGACGCCCCAGAATGATGGGCGTGTTCCTCAGATTATATGGTACATCCATGTCAAGAACAAGGAAATCTACAGGAAAATAGAAATCCTTGACCTTAACTATAATATCTTCAATAACGCCTTGCGGGTTTGTGACCGAATGGTCTGCTAACTGTAGCGTTACTGAAGTTAGCCGAAGTTCACCTAACCCAAACTTCTCATAAAGAGAAGTTGGAATTAGGTTGATGGATGCACCGAGATCCAAAAGTGCTCTATCAAATGTGTAATCTTCGATAATGCAAGAAATCAAAGGAGCACTAGGATCTCTCTTTTTCTGAGGGAGGTAGTGCAGGATAACAGAACTAGCCTGCTTGGAGAGTACCACCTTCCTCGGAACAGATTCTCTCGACTTACGCTTTTGTGTACATAATTCCTTTAAAAATCTTGCGTAAGCTGGTATGTGCTTGATAGCATCAAGGAGCGGGATATTGATCTCAACATTCTTAAATAAATTCAGAAGCTCCTCATTGCTATCAACAGACTTCTTCTTCTTTGCTTTGGTTAAGGCTTCAGGAAAAGGAACATGAGTCAGATCTTTGGAATTAGGTTCCTGAGCCTTGATTTCTCCTCTAGGATTCTCCTCTCTCTCCTCAGGTTCTTCAGGATTCAAAAGATCAGAATAGTGTGGTTGTGGATCCTAAGTCTTCTTACCACTCCTCAAAGTGACAGAATTTGCAGATGCGTAAGAATTTGGGTCTTGGGGAGGGTTAGGAAAGATTGGAGGGGCTTGATTGACCATGAATTGTTGATTTGTAGAAGAAGAAGACGAGGAACCCTGCTCAACCACCTGAGCATGTGCGTGCGGGTTCCTCTGATTTCCATACCCTTGGGCTTGATTGCCCGAATTCATAATGTTTCGCAAGTTGGGTACGGGTTAGGATGGTAGAGATCCGGGTTGATGAGAGTTAGCAATGAGCCCGGATTGCAAGTTGTCCAGCGAGTTTTTCATTTGCTGCATGAGCTGGAGCATAGATCCTTGCACCTCTACCATTTGACGGTTCAAAGCAGCCTGCCCTGCGGGTTGACGAGCATTCCAAGCTGGCTGATTGACCTGATTCGAAGGCAACTGAGTATATACTTGACCCTGACCCATTGGTTGTTGCGGAGCATAGTTGCCGGGTCGGAATTGGGTCTGTTGCCCGGGATTTTTCCAAGAGAAGTTAGGGTGGTTTCTCCAACCTGGATTATAGGCATTCGAGTAAGGGTTGGATCTAACATTCTCTTGTACAGCACAGACAACCTCATAGGGTGAGGATGGAGAGAAAGAAAGGGAAGGATCAGAAAAACTAGGATCAAAGGCCCCAGTTGGGAACCCATGGGGTTCCGAAAAATGCTGACTCATAGGTTGAGTCGCATCGAGTTGATTCACGAACTCCCGTCTAGAAGGAGCTCGTGATGAATGGAATCCCGAATTTTGGGATTGAGTGGATTGAGAGTTGTTCATGGAATTGCCAGCCATCCACTCTTCCATTCTTTTAGCAGCCAAGTCCACCTTATCAAGTTTATTACAAATCAACTCTATATCAAATGAATGAGTGTCATGGACTTCATTGACATTTGATCTGGGTTGCTGGAACCAGTTAAAAGTATCCATGGAGGCATGATTAATTGAATTCTCACTCATTTCCTCAAATAAATCATGTGCACTATCTGCATCTTTATTGAGGAAATTGCCTCCGCAAGAAGCATCCACATGGTTTCTGAGTTGCTCAGTCAACCCATGATAGAAAATCTGCACGAGTTGCCATTTCGGCAATTCGTGGTGTGGACACCTCCACAATAAGTCCTGGAATCGCTCCCAGGCCACATGAAACTACTCCCCCGGCCGCTGGGTAAAGGTAGTTGGTGACGACCTTCCTCTATAGTTCTATTGTTTCATCGTAGTATAGTATAGAGAAGTGATTACCAGTTTAATATAATTTGTTACTCGGAAATAAAAGAGTTCCCGAGGTCGAACTCAAGGAGCAAGTTGTATTCTAGAGATACAAATTCAAAAAATAAAGAGAGAGAGAGGGAGAGAGGGAGAGATAAAAATTTGATTTCTTCTTTCTTCCTCTTTGTTTTCTTTCTCTTTGGCTTTTGGTTTTTCTTCTTTGTTTATCTCCTGGTGGTCTTCTTCTTCTGCCTTCTGTTCTTCTTATTTCTTCTTTCTTCTTTCTTCTTTCTACCTCAGCTGTAAAGCTTTTCTTCTTGCGGTCCCTTGCTCAGCGGCACGGCTTCTTCATTCTTCTTCTTTCTCTGCAGTCCTTTTTCTGCAGGGCGTCGTCTCTCCTTCTTTCTTTTTTTTCTTTCTATCTTCTTTATCTGCAGCAGTGGGTTGATGTTCTTCTTCTTCTTTCAGCTCTTGTTTCTGCTTGTCTCTTTCTTTTTCTTTTCCCTTGCGGTCTTGTTCTTCTTCCTCTTTTCTGCCTTCAGAGCGTCGTCTGATTTAACAAATAAGACGACTAAAACCGCCGCTGCTACAGTGCTCCTCCTTCCTTCAGCTTTCGTCATCCTTCTTCTCTGCCTCGCTCGTCTTCTTCTTCTTCGCCTGTTCCTGCACACTTCAAAAGCTCTCGTCAGCGGGCAAAAACCTACTCTACCCCCCCCCCCCCCCCCCGCGTTTCTCTCTCACAGAATCCGCTCTTAGGAAAGCTCTCCCAGAGCTGCCGGGTAGTCGGGTACGGGTCGCGCCCGGGTCCAGGCCCACCGGCGTGCGTGGTGGGCGAGGAGTGCAGGTCGGGCTAAGTCGGGTCGGGCCAGGTCCGCGAGGCGTGCGTGCGGACGAGGCCGGGTAGTCGGGCGAGTGAAGGGGACCTCACCCCGTGTGCTGAGACGGTAAGCCTCCAGCACTTTTTCACTTTATACCGCTGCGCTCCTTCAGGGCTTTCCGAGGTGGGACTAAATGTCCCACCCCAATTTGACGCCTGCGCAGAGGAGGCAGCGGCGGTCGAGGCTTCGCACGAGGGCTTCGCCTCAACTGCAGCCTGACGCTTTGCGAAGACGCCTCGCGCAGCCTGGGAGCGTGACCTGGGCGTGGCGCACCTGGGGCAGCAGGTGAAGAAGCTGCTTCGCTTCAACAATGGCGGGGGCGAGCGCAGGTACCTGCCCACAGAGAAACGGCCTCTCGGCCCAATCAGAAACGCGGAGGACCTTCGCCGTGGCACGGCGAAGGTGGTCAGGGGGTGTGCAGACGGCGGGGCGGAGCCTAAGGGCCGCCCTAGGTCAAACTGCAGGTTAGGAGGTGGGTTTGTTCGGTGGAGTTGCAGAGGGTGATTTGGGGGAAGTGGGCGGGCGGAGGTTGATCAGGGTGAGGAGGCGGAGGTTCTGCGGTGGTCGGCAAGCCGTGTGGGTTGCTGGAGTGATGGGAGCGGGTCGCCGGAGCAGGGGCCGGAGGTGGAGAAGGTGAGGGCGATTGGTCGGATCGGGGTAACAGTAAAGATGTAAAGTGAGGAAAAGGAAGAGGGGAGGAAGAGGAGGAGTTCTACCTACTTAGCAGGACGAGGAGGGGCCGGAGCAGGCGACAGTCGTATCGACTGTCGCCGGAGAAGAAGCTGCCCAGGGGAAGGGGCGGCGGCGAGGAGAGGGCCGGAGAGGCGCCAGCTGGGTGCGGCGTGGCGCGGGAAGAGCGAGGGAGAGCAACCCTGCAGCTGGTAGTGCGGCAGAGCGACGAGGAGGAAGAGGGGAGGCCGCCGAAGCTGGAGGGCTTCCTGTCGGAGTGGGAAGAGAGGAAGTAGGGGTCATTCTCCGTCAGGACCGAGCTCCCCCGAACGGTGGAGCGACGGGGGGTACTTATAGGGTAGAATCAGAGAGGAGGGCGGAGGGAGACGACGTGTCTCCCTCGCCGGAGGACGCCGGAGATGGAGACCCATACCGTCCGTGCGTTCGCACGGCCGGTATGGTGGGTTGCAGCGACCAGGGGGGTGTCCCTGCGACGGCTGACGACGCAGGGCACCCCCGGTTTACTTGCCAGACCCTCCCCCTTACCCTGCGCGGCGCCATTCTTCGCGCAAGGTCGCCGGAGCATGGTGCCGGTCAGGTTTTGGCAGGAGGGACCTGAATGCAAAGAACGAAGGAGAGTTAGGGGCATAAATGTGAGGGTTCAAAAGTTGAGGGCCAAAAAGTAAATAAATGAGGACCAAAGTGTAAAGTTGGTCGAGAAGGTTTCCTCCTAGGCTCAAGTTTTTATACATGACTAATTGGGGCCTAAGGATTATGATGGTGAATTTTATTTCCAGATTAAACCTTGTTTGACCGGTCAATTTACGCAAAAACCCAAATTAAGTTGTTAATTGGGCATGGTTCTCAATGTAGGTCAAAATGGGTTCCTAAGGACAAATTGAAGGTTCTAAACCCTAGAGATTATTTTTATATGAATTTTAGAGGGTTTAGTTGATTTTTTACTTTGCCTCGAACCTCGTGAATTGAAGTGGGTTTGTTTTAAGGTTACAGATTATCATTTAGTTCCTTGGAATTGCTGTAGCCTTAGTCAGATCATCCCACTTTCCTTCTTATTTGGTTTGTTTGACCTATGTTTGGATCCTGAATTACCCTGTATGCAGATTATACTGGTAAAATTGCATTTTCACCCCTTATGACTTATTTTCTCCTTAAACTCAGAATTCTCTGAGTTAAGCCTTTCCTTGAGTTATGTAGGAGCTTTTATCCTTTGTATTAGGTCAAAATGAGCTAGTTATGGCTCATGATGAGGTTCTCATCATACCCCCATGCCTAGCTTTTGCTAGTCCCTTAGCAAAAACTTAAGGTTTCAACCCTTGTTCTAGACCATGAAGTTCTTAATAGCTTCAGATAAGTGCTTTTTCATTTAAACCTAGATTAGGTTAGAATGCTGACCATAGGCCTAAAAGGTACTCTAGTACCAATCAAGATCCAAATCTGTCTAGCCTCAGCCTCAGTCCTTAGCAAAGGTTTTTAAGGCCCACAAGAACTAACCTAAGGTTTATTGGACTTGTGGTTAAAGCACCCGTGCTTGAAATGATTTTAGCCCTGGCTCAGTTCGCAGTGCGTTTTGTAAGAGAGAGAGATAGAAAATTTTTCTGTTTGGAGAGTTTTCTCTCTCTTTTTCTTTTTAGTTCTAGCCTAGGATTGGCTTTTCAACACGGTCTGTATCAGATTCATTGCTCCCATCATCAATCCTCAAGGGTTCCTGGCGATCGATGCTTCGAGATAGCACCGCCCATGGCAACCCCCGGAACCCTGGCTATTGAGATTTCGAGATAATCCCATTCATGGTGTTCCGTGGCTGAATCCAGACCCTGGCAATTGACACTTCGAGATAATGCCATCCATGGAATCTGAATCAGCAGAGTGCTTACATGCCCCCAGTAGGATATGTGAATATCCTAAGAGACAAGCACCGAGGAGATGATATTTTGTTACGCATCTTCGAGGGGATTTCCCGCCTCTCCGCGCTAGGAACTCGTCCAAATCAACTTGTGTTGATCGGCCGCTCCTACTCTAGATGTACTTTTCAGAATTTTGCGGCGCTTCTACGTGATTTTGATTTTTACGCTTACTGAACCAGGCTGTGTGTGAGGTTAGGGTGCTTAGGTTACTAAGTCCCGTAAACCAAAAATTAGTTAACGAGGCCAAATACTCCCTAAGCCTTGGACCTAGTACTTAAGCTTTTCATTTTCCTCAACCTCTTGAGGATTGTCTGGATCTTAATGGGTACTAAGAGTCTATTCAAGAATGCCTAAGGTTTGCGTTCTTACTAATCTCATTATGCACTTTTCAGTTATTTTCTTGAATGGGGTCTAGAACTTAGGTTAATTCCTTAGTTCCTTACTAATGACTATCACCTTTTCTCATAATTTTGTGCTCCTTTTTCATTTTGTTTCTTTTCTCCTTCTCCTTCACAAAATTTCCTTCTCCTCTTTTCCTCTTATTCTTTTTCGAAAATTTTTAATTTTTATGGTGTTTTTGGCATATGTGAATTTTTTTGTTTGAAACCTTTTCTTACAAGTTTTGCACTTTCATACCCCCCCATGCCTAAGATTTGCAATGTCCTCATTGTAACCTAGGGGGTTTTTATTTAACTTAGTTTATTCCTTACGACATAAATTTGTATTAGTGAATGGGTCGGGTTGAATTTTTGCGGACGATTTCTAATCCCAGATGCAAGCATCTGAGGTGGGGTCGGCTGTCTACAAGGGTGAACCTTAAGTGCAAAAAGGTGTCAGAAAATTTTTGGATTGTTAGGAAAATGACGGGTTGCCTCTCGTTAAGCGCTGAGTTTCACGCCATCGGCTGGGCGCAATAAGCTCAAGGGGAATGGAGGATATAAGATGCTTCAGCCAAATCAGTAGAAGTTACATCAATGAACGGCTTGAGTCTCTGACCGTTCACGATGAAAGGTTCAGAATCGTGGCTGAGTGGACTGATTTCGATTGCTCCATTTCCAAAAACCTGTCGGACCAAATATGGTCCGACCCACTTGGACCTCAGCTTTCCTGGGAAAAGTTTGAGTTGGGCATCAAAGAGTAGGACCTTTTGACCAGGATGAAAGATCTTTCTCGAGATGTGTTTGTCGTGGAAGGCTTTAACCCTCTCCTTGTAGATTTGCGAGTTCTCGTACGCGTCTAGGCGTAATTCATCTATCTCGCTGATTTGGAGTTTTCTGTGGGTCCCAGCCTTGGAAAGATCTAGATTACAGTTCCATACTGCCCAATAGGCTTTATGCTCCAGTTCTACGGGAAGGTGGCATGCCTTTCCGTACACCAGTCTAAAGGGAGACATGCCCAATTGGGTCTTGTGGGCGATCCTATAGGCCCACAATGCTTCCGGAAGTCAGGACGACCAGTCCTTTCTGTCAGGCCGAACAGTGACTTGCAGGATTTTCTTGATCTCCCGATTTGATAGCTCAGCTAGACCATTTGTTTGGGGGTGGTAAGGAGTAGAGATTCGATGAGACACCCCAAATTTGGCCATAAGTGACCTAAACTGAGCATTTGTAAAATGGGTCCCCCCATCATAGATAATAGCACGGGGAATCCCGAACCTTGAGAAAATGTTTTGATGTATGAACTTAAGAACAATCTTGTGATCACAGGTTCGGGTCGGTATGGCTTCGATCCATTTGGACACGTAGTCCACCGCAAGCAGGATGTACTCGAAACCATTTGAAACAGGAAAGGGACCCATAAAATCAATCCCCCAGACATCGAAGATTTCGCATACGAGAATCGGTTGTAAAGGCATCATGTCGCGACGGTTCATGTTGCCCAAAGTCTGGCAACGACTGCATGCCTTACAGTGGCTGTATGCGTCCTTGAATAGTGTAGGCCAGTAGAAGCCACACTGGAGGACTTTGGATGCGGTTTTATGGCCTGAGAAATGGCCACCGCATGCCTGGTCATGGCAGAAGGATAGGATATTGCTGATTTCCTCTTCCGGGACACATCTCCGAATGATCTGATCAGCACCTATGCGGAAGAGGTACGGGTCTTCCCAAATGTAATACTTGGCATTGGAGCGTAATTTGTCCTTCTTGGCCTTCGGCCAATCGGACGGGATCTGATGAGATGCCAAGTAATTTGCTACATTAGCAAACCATGGAAGGCTAGTACCGATAGTCAGTAGGTGCTCATCGGGAAAATGCTCAGTGATGGGTCTGGAAGGGCTAATGATCTCAGAAGGAAGACGGGACAGATGGTCGGCTACTACATTCTGCCTTCCCGCCTTGTCGCGTATCTCAAGATCGAATTCTTGCAACAGCAAGATCCATCGGATTAATCGAGGTTTCGCGTCCTTCTTTGCAAGGAGATGCCTCACAGCTGTGTGATTCAAGTAGATGATGACATGGGAACCCAGAAGATACGATCGGAATTTTTCAAGGGCAAATACTACAGCTAGCAGCTCTTTCTCCGTAACCGTATAGTTACGCTGAGCCTCGTCAAGTGTCTTGCTAGCGTAGTAGATGACCACAGGTTTCCCGTCAGCTTTCTGCCCCAAAACCGCTCCTACAGCGAAGTCGGATGCATCGCACATGATCTCAAAGGGTTGAGACCAATCAGGGGACTGTAGGATCGGGGCTTGGGTGACTCGGTCACGCAGGATCTCAAATGCTTGAGTGCATTCCTTGGAAATTTCGAAAGGTACATCCTTGGAGAGAAGAGAAGTCAAGGGGCGTGCGATTTTCGAGAAATCTGGAATGAAGCGGCGGTAAAAACCGACCTGCCCTAAAAAGGAACGGATGTCCCTCATCGAGCTAGGCATAGGAAGGTGAGAAATCAGATCAACCTTAGCTCGGTCCACTTGGATGCCTTTTTCCGAAATTGAGTGTCCCAGGACAATTCCCTCAGGCACCATGAAATGGCTCTTTTCCCAGGAAAGAACCAAATTCACATCGATGCACCGCCTGAGTATCTGGACCAAGTGTTGGAGGCAATCGTCGAATGATGCTCCGAAAACTGAAAAGTCATCCATGAAGACTTCCAGATAATCACCTACCATATCTGAGAATATGGCAAGCATGCATCGCTGAAAAGTAGCGGGTGCATTGCAAAGACCGAAAGGCATCCTTCGGAAAGCGTATGTTCCGAAGGGGCAGGTGAACGTGGTCTTTTCTTGGTCCTCAGGATGGATTGCCACCTGGTTATAACCGGAGTACCCGTTAAGAAAGCAGAAGAACCTATTTCCCGCAAGTTTTTCGAGAATTTGATCAATGAAGGGTAGTGGGAAATGATCCTTCTTCGTGGAGGAATTAAGTTGGCGGTAATCTATACAGACTCTCCACGAGTTGGCTAGTCGGGTAGGAATGATTTCTCCGGTCTCAGTAGTTATAGTGGTGAGTCCTGCCTTCTTGGGCACGACCTGAATTGGGCTCACCCAACGACTATCGGAGATCGGGTAGATAATTCCGGCATCTAACAACTTGATGATCTCCCTTTTCACGACCTCCTGCAGATTGGGGTTTAAGCGTCTCTGCATTTCACGAGAGGGTCGTGTGCCCTCTTCTGAATAGATATGATGAGTACAATAGGAGGGACTTATTCCAGTCAAATCATCGAGAGTCCACCCGATGGCTCTGCGATGTTGCTGGAGAACAGTAATCAGACGGGATTCCTGTTTGGGATTGAGGTTGGAATTGATAATCACAGGAAGGGTCTGATTGGAACCCAAAAAGATGTATTTCAAGTGAGCAGAAAGAGGCTTTAACTCGAGGACAGGGTTTTCAGCAGCAGCGGGTGGTTCAATGTAGATGTGAGGTTCAAGGGTGGGAGTTACTGGGTTGTGTATGTCTGGATTCGACTCCTCTGTTTGCGGGTCAAGATCCTTCTGTGGTTGATGAGGCATAATCGAGTCATTCTGGAAGTGTGATTCATCAACCAAAGTCCTGACGTCACAAATTTGTTCGATGACACCGCAATTAATTCCTTGTTGGGCCTTAAATATATCAATTTTCAGTGTTTGATCTCCAAACTTAAGCTCAATTTGGCCCTCCTCACAGCTGATGTTGGCTCTAGCAGTAGCCAAGAAAGGTCTCCCTAGAATGATTGGTGTATCCCTAGGGTTCTCAGGTGCGTCCATATCTAAGACTATAAAGTCCACTGGGAAATAGAAATCCCGCACTTTTACGATAACATCCTCGAGAATCCCTTTTGGTGACTTTATAGATCGATCTGCTAATTGTAATGTCACCTCGGTTGGTTTTAGCTCAGATTCTTCTAGATGGTCAAGTAAGGATGTGGGTATCAGGTTTATGGATGCACCCAAGTCTAGCAATGCTCTATCAAATTGGGTACCACCTATCTTGCAGGAAATCAGGGGAGTACCAGGATCTTTTGCCTTGGGTGGGAGTCTACTGAGGATTACAGAGCTGGCTTGCTCTGACAGAACAATTGGGCTCCCTCCCTTGGTTCGCGGCTTACGCTGGGGTGTACATATATTCTTTAGAAATCGTGCGTAAGCTGGTACGTGGCGGATTGCATCCATCAAGGGGATGTTTATGTGGACCTGTTCAAAGAGCTTGACCAGGTCGTCCTCAGGGGCCACGGGTTTGGTAGTCTTCTTTCCCTTGGTCAAGGCCTCGGGAAACGGGACCTTAGGTGGTTCTTCTAAGATAGGTCCAGGTTGTGGATCCGGGACAGGGGTGGGGACGTCCTGGATTACTGTCCTAGGCTTGGGATCAATACTCGGCTTGGAGTGGTTCGGATGAGGTGGGTCTTGGGTTTCCTTACCACTACGGGTTGTTACGGAATTAAGTCCTGCCTGGTTTTGGTTGGGATTGGGTAAGATAGCTTGCTGCTGGTAACCTGCAAAAGAAGTGGAGGCCTCTATCCCGTCAGGTGAAGGAACAGAGGGGGCCTGATAAATCATATGGGCATGGCCTGGGTTTGGGTTCATAACGCACCGCTAGGTTGGCACGTTATTAGGATTAGGCAGAGGTTGGGAGGGAAGAGTACCTGGCTGGCGAGAGTTTGCCAACTGGGTCAATTGGTTACGAACCTCTGTAAGTTCGTCCTTGTGTTGTTTTTGGATAGCCGCATTCGTTCTTTGAATGTCAGCCAGGGTCTGAAGGATAAGGGACATTTGATCCTGATTCGGCCCAGATGGGTAAGTAGGGTTGGGCCGAGGCTGAGGTGGCTGGTGAGGACGAGGAGGTTGTGGGCGGGGCTGGAAGGATGATCTTTGGATTTGGGAATTTCCTACCCACTGAAAATTGGGATGGTTTCGCCATCCAGGGTTGTAGGTGTTGGAGAATGGGTTGTTCTGGATAGCGTGGAGGTCCTCGCAGGTCTGAGGAACCTCCAGAGAGTCTGAGAAAGAGGGAATGGAATTCCCCTGGTAGGTGTAGAAGGAATCGAAAGGACCACCGGGCGAAGATTCGGATGATGGGTCCATCCTAGGAAAAGATCGATGGAGAGTGTTTTGCATAGTTTCCCTTGTGGAAGGAGGCTGTGCGAAAGGGTTATGCGCAGAGGTGGCTCGCTGCAAATGCTGAGTCAGCTCGTCCACCTTCTTTTCGATAATTGAGACCTTGTCCAATCGACTGGCCATTAATTCCAGGTCGACTGGTGCGGACAGGCCCTGCGTCTCATGTGCTCCCCTAAGATTCGTCGATGCGCGGGTATTCGTCCTGTCGAATAATCCCATGGAGTCATTGTTGATGGAGTTCTCACACATGTTTTCGAGAATCTCCCACACGGTGTCTTCATGTTGACCCATGATATTTCCTCCGCAGGTTGCATTGACGAAAAGACGGATGTCCTCACGGAGTCCCTGGTAAAAAGACTGGACTTGTTCCCATTTAGGAACTCCGTGATGGGGGCACTTTCTCATGAGATCCTGGAAACGATCCCATGCCTCATGGAGAGGTTCTCCTGATTGTTGAGTGAAGTGCGTAATCTGATGGCGCAAGGCGTTGGTCCGACCAACGGGAAAAAACTTCTTCAAAAACTCGGATTGAAGTTCTTCCCAAGTGTTGATCGGCCGGGTCTGAGTTTGATACCAATGGGAGGCCTTGTCCATAAGAGAAAAGGAGAACATCTTCATGAGAAGAATATCCCGATTTTGTGCCTCTGACCCAAAAGTTTGGGCCAGATGCTTTAGCTGTTTGATGTGCTGGAAGGGATCTTCGGAATTAAGCCCATGGAATTTAGGTATAGCATGAATCATGTTGGGCTTCAATTCGGAATCAGGTCCTCCAGTCGGGATTCTGACTCGAGGCTCAATAGCCACCGCAGCAGGATTGTAGTGGTCCCGCATCATAGGACGCTGTGGTGGGTGCACGAAGTTTTGGAAGAGGTCATTGAGTCGCTGGAGCTGGTGCTCTAGATTGTTTTCTTCCTCAACTGGCTGAGCCATGATGGGGGAAGAAGAAGAACTTGGTTCTGAATCAGAAGAGAGAATAATGTAAGGGGGTTGCTGCACAAACACGGGCGTCGAGACTTGGCCTTGACGAGAGTGAATTTCTAAAGGAGGTCTTAAGGGTGGTCTTAAGGACCTCCTACCATACATGCACTGTTGGAAGAGATGAGTTTAGAAGGTGCTGGACCCAATCAAGACACCCAAAAATGTGTTGGGTGACTATAGAGGTGCGGGGCAGATGGACCCCTTGATCAGAAAGATCGTCCACCTGAGAATTACCTGGGCAGCCAGAGAGGGAGAGTCCTGCAAAGACCCCTACACGGTAGAGCGTCCCCACGGGTTACAAGGTTTCCCCCACCCGACCTCTCTTGTCACTGCGGTTCCAGGTAGACCAGAATGGGGATCTTGACCTCTTAAGTCTACCAATTTTTAGGTTAAGATTAGGGTGCTTAAAGTTACACTTGAACTTTAGTTCTTTGAGTGCAAAGAGTGACCTAATTTAAGGTTGGTTGACCCAAGGGGGCAACTTTACCTCTTGTTTCCTTTGAGAGTTTTTTTTTTTTTTTTTTTTTGGGGTCTTGTCTTTTAGGGTTCAAGTGTTTAGAGAGCCAATTGTTTTGGGTTTTTCTTTGAATAGGTATTTTCAGACAAGGGCTTGGGCACACTTCATTTGGTTTTCTCAATTCTTGCTTAAGGAGTGTGTCTCTAAATCCCTAGTGTTGGATCCTAGGTTGGCTCTACTTGGTCCAGTTAGCTCTTTGTTGGGTAATTAGGGCTCAAGCAAGAATGTGTTAGCCCTTAAATACCCTTAATAGTGTGCAGTAATAATGGGTTGAAAACAGGCAACTTTTGATGGTTTACTGAGTATAAAAGACAGGTTAGACCTATATTGCTTGTTCTTTTCTTTTCTTCCTCTTTAGAGTTTAGGGATTGAGAGGATAGAATTTTACCTGTCCTTGGAGTGGTTGTTGTGCGGTTACTTGTCTTCTCGATTTTCTTGTATTTTCTGCACAACAAAGGGGAGATCGTTAGTAATGTAAAAATAGGAATTTGATTATCTCTAGAATAGCCGTTGCTCCCCGGCAACGGCGCCAAAAACTGGTGACGACCTTCCTCTATAGTTCTATTGTTTTGTCGTAGTATAGTATAGAGAAGTGATTACCAGTTTAATATAATTTGTTACTCGGAAATAAAAGAGTTCCCGAGGTCGAACTCAGGGAGCAAGTTGTATTCTAGAGATACAAATTCAAAAAATATTACAAAAATAAAGAGAGAGAGAGAGAGGGAGAGATAAAAATTTGATTTCTTCTTTCTTCCTCTTTGTTTTCTCTTCTCTTTGGCTTTTGGTTTTTCTTCTTTGTTTATCTCCTGGTGGTCTTCTTCTTCTGCCTTCTGTTCTTCTTATTTCTTCTTTCTTCTTTCTTCTTTCTGCCTCAGCTGTAAAGCTTTTCTTCTTGCGGTCCCTTGCTCAGCGGCACGGCTTCTTCATTCTTCTTCTTTCTCTGCAGTCCTTTTTCTGCAGGGCGTCGTCTCTCCTTCTTTCTTTTTTTTCTTTCTGTCTTCTTTATCTGCAGCAGTGGGTTGATGTTCTTCTTCTTCTTTCAGCTCTTGTTTCTGCTTGTCTCTTTCTTTTTCTTTTCCCTTGCGGTCCTGTTCTTCTTCCTCTTTTCTGCCTTCAGAGCGTCGTCTGATTTTCCAATCAGACGACTTAAACCGCCGCTGCTACAGTGCTCCTCCTTCCTTCAGCTTTCGTCGTCCTTCTTCTCTACCTCGCTCATCTTCTTCTTCTTCGCCTGTGCCTGCACACTTCAAAAGCTCTCGTCAGCGGGCAAAAACCTACTCTACCCCCCCCCCCCCCCCCCGCGTTTCTCTCTCACAGAATCCGCTCTTAGGAAAGCTCTCCCAGAGCTGCCGGGTAGTCGGGTACGGGTCGCGCCCGGGTCCAGGCCCACCGGCGTGCGTGGTGGGCGAGGAGTGCAGGTCGGGCTAAGTCGGGTCGGGCCAGGTCCGCGAGGCGTGCGTGCGGACGAGGCCGGGTAGTCGGGCAGGTGAAGGGGACCTCACCCCGTGTGCTGAGGCGATAAGCCTCCAGCACTTTTTCACTTTATACCGCTGCGCTCCTTCAGGGCTTTCCGAGGTGGGACTAAATGTCCCACCCCAATTTGACGCCTGCGCAGAGGAGGCAGCGGCGGTCGAGGCTTCACACGAGGGCTTCGCCTCAACTGCAGCCTGACGCTTTGCGAAGACGCCTTGCGCAGCCTGGGAGCGTGACCTGGGCGTGGCGCACCTGGGGCAGCAGGTGAAGAAGCTGCTTCGCTTCAACAATGGCGGGGGCGAGCGCAGGTACCTGCCCACAGAGAAACGGCCTCTCGGCCCAATCAGAAACGCGGAGGACCTTCGCCGTGGCACGGCGAAGGTGGTCAGGGGGTGTGCAGGCGGCGGGGCGGAGCCTAAGGGCCGCCCTAGGTCAAACTGCAGGTTAGGAGGTGGGTTTGTTCGGTGGAGTTGCAGAGGGTGATTTGGGGGAAGTGGGTGGGCGGAGGTTGATCAGGGTGAGGAGGCGGAGGTTCTGCGGTGGTCGGCAAGCCGTGTGGGTTGCTGGAGTGATGGGAGCAGGTCGCCGGAGCAGGGGTCGGAGGTGGAGAAGGTGAGGGTGATTGGTCGGATCGGGGTAACAGTAAAGATGTAAAGTGAGGAAAAGGAAGAGGGGAGGAAGAGGAGGAGTTCTACCTACTTAGCAGGACGAGGAGGGGCCGGAGCAGGCGACAGTCGTATCGACTGTCGCCGGAGAAGAAGCTGCCCAGGGGAAGGGGCGGCGGCGAGGAGAGGGCCGGAGAGGCGCCAGCTGGGTGCGGCGTGGCGCGGGAAGAGCGAGGGAGAGCAACCCTGCAGTTGGTAGTGCGGCAGAGCGACGAGGAGGAAGAGGGGAGGCCGCCGGAGCTGGAGGGCTTCCTGTCGGAGTGGGAAGAGAGGAAGTAGGGGTCTTTCTCCGTCAGGACCGAGCTCCCCCGAACGGTGGAGCGACGGGGGGTACTTATAGGGTAGAATCAGAGAGGAGGGCGGAGGGAGACGACGTGTCTCCCTCGCCAGAGGACGCCGGAGATGGAGACCCATACCGTCCGTGCGTTCGCACGGCCGGTATGGTGGGTTGCAGCGACCAGGGGGGTGTCCCTGCGACGGCTGACGACGCAGGGCACCCCCGGTTTACTTGCCAGACCCTCCCCCTTACCCTACGTGGCGCCATTCTTCGCGCGAGGTCGCTGGAGCATGGTGCCGGTCAGGTTTTGGCAGGAGGGACCTGAATGCAAAGAACGAAGGAGAGTTAGGGGCAGAAATGTGAGGGTTCAAAAGTTGAGGGCCAAAAAGTAAATAAATGAGGACCAAAGTGTAAAGTTGGTCGAGAAGGTTTCCTCCTAGGCTCAAGTTTTTATACATGACTAATTGGGGCCTAAGGATTATGATGGTGAATTTTATTTCCAGATTAAACCTTGTTTGACCGGTCAATTTACGCAAAAACCCAAATTAAGTTGTTAATTGGGCATGGTTCTCAATGTAGGTCAAAATGGGTTCCTAAGGCCAAATTGAAGGTTCTAAACCCTAGAGATTATTTTTATATGAATTTTAGAGGGTTTAGTTGATTTTTTACTTTGCCTCGAACCTCGTGAATTGAAGTGGGTTTGTTTTAAGGTTACAGATTATCATTTAGTTCCTTGGAATTACTGTAGCCTTTGTCAGCAGATCATCCCACTTTCCTTCTTATTTGGTTTGTTTGACCTATGTTTGGATCCTGAATTACCCTGTATGCATATTATACTGGTAAAATTGCATTTTCACCCCTTATGACTTGTTTTCTCCTTAAACTCAGAATTCTCTGAGTTAAGCCTTTCCTTGAGTTATGTAGGAGCTTTTATCCTTTGTATTAGGTCAAAATGAGCTAGTTATGGCTCATGATGAGGTTCTCATCAGTAGTGATTGCCAGTCTCAAAGCATTGGTACGACTGACTGGGAAGAATTTCTTCAGAAAGGTCGATTTCAACTCATTCTGAGTTGTAATTGGTCTTCCTATTGTCCTATACCAATGCGCGGCCTTATCCCTAAGAGAGTGGGGGAAGAGCCTCATGATCATTTGCTCCTCGTTTACGTTTCGAACCTTGGTGATCCGAACCAAAGTGGTCAAATCTTCCAAGTGCTGAAACAGATCTTCGGAGCCAAGCCCATGATAATGTTTAATCAGGCTTAACACCTGGGGCTTGATTTCTACGTCACCGGCTGGAATCTGGACGCCGGGACGTTCCCCGTAATTTGAAGGATCATAAAAATCCTTCAAGGGCTGAGCGCCCTGCATTCTCTGGAACCATTCCTGCATTCTCTGCATTTATTCCAGCTGCCTTCAAAATTCTTCCTGTGGATTTCCAAGCAGAGGAGGCTGTTGTTCGGCCATGGGATCAAATTGACCAAAATCTAACTTGCGCCTCATAGAATGTTCTAACGGTCCTTCCAATCGGGGATTCAATGACCGTCTTCCCAGCATAAACTAGGAGAAGGTCGGAAGGACTGGGGATAGGGACCCTGCAGCACAACAAAACAAGGCTGTCCTTAAGTGGGGTAGCCTAAGGATTTACTGACTCCCAAAACCCGCCTTAAGATTATAAATGATTTACTCTACTTGCGTCTGTTTAATCCAACCCGTTAGAATGAGGGACTGGGGAGAAGGTTCTTCCTTTGGCTTTCACCTCCGGTTCCTAGTATACCCCCCAGCTGCAGTCATTTGACGCTACTCCCCTAGCTAGACATCAGATTAATCAGTACAAGTAGGTTAATCAAAAATAATCTCAGAGTAGGCCCTGAAGAGTGAATCAAACCTTAAGGCCAACGTCTACTCAATTTTATTAAGGCCTGGGATTGTGGTGCTTATGGAATGTGATGGGCCCTTACAATGGGTTGTGCCCTTAACGATTGATTAAGATTTGTGTAAGTGCGTGCACAACCAGGATTTTCAAGCAAGATTATTTATAATGCGTGAATTTTAATGTTCAAATCTTGCTTAAGTAGCTTTTAGGGTTTCAAATTAGGTGAATTGCAATCAAGTTTCTAGGCAAACCAAGTTGTAAAACACGGGTGAAGATTGTTTTCCTTTAAAATCAGAAAGAAAGTGGAGTGCCTGGAATATACCTAGATTGAAAACCCTAAGGAGGAGCTACTTGATGAGTTGGTTTTAAATAAAGTGGTGCGTCCCAAATAACTCAAGCAATTGGCCACAATTGCACCACTAAGTTAGGCACTCAAAAATGGTTAACCTAGAATGATTTCTACTCTGTTATGTGTTGCTTTGTGTGTACCGATTCCACAGATCAGAACCCGGTTGAGTAGAAAACAAATCAAGTTGATCAAGTGCCTTGAATGTGGGTGTGTGTTGTGTGTTTGTTGGAAATTACCCCACAAGATTATCTTTTTGTTATTTTTTTATGAATGAGGGTGGAATGAATGTCAGTGGAAATCCAAATAACCAAACTATTCCTAGGATTTATGCAAACACCTAGCTTAATTGGAATTTGGATTTAATGTGGCGAATGAAATCTATGGAGGGGGAAAGAATGGGGGAGCACTTACAGTTGTCTTCAACTGCACTTTACTCCAGTCTACCGCTTGTTGATTCCGTGATGGAGGTCTCTGCAAAACAATAGACACAAGAGAAAGCTAGTTAGAAAACAAATAAAGTGCAAGAAATGCGAAGAAAAGATTGAAAATCGTTGCCTCCCCGACAACGGTGCCAAAATATTGAGACGTACGAATTGCTCCCCGGCAACGACACCAAAATGTTGAACATACGAATCGCTACGCTAACGTGTTTGGTTTTAGAAAACCTGTCGTTGTAGCTTGAAAGCGAAGAATTCGTGTTCAACAAATAAAATTTATACCGAAAAGAATTCCGGGTTGAACACAGTGAGGCTACGTTGATCTATATTCGCAATTATATTTTTTTTAGAATTTTTGATAAGCAAGGCGATATAATTACAATGGAGCTATCAGACTAAAAGAGAGAGAGAGAGAGAGAACATGCATTCAATATTTCAACTGTTTATACAATCAAACTAAATAAAAGTTACACTAGAAAGCGAGAAATCAATTACACTATAAAGCAGGAAAATTCTATACTAGAAAAGTGTAAATAAGAATGGGAGAGAGAAGTTATCCTCCTCGACGATTGCTTGGAGGACGAGCCGGACGGGACGACGCCTGGATGAAGGAGGACGAAGCAGAAGAACGGGAATGGAGCAGCACATCGTCGTCGTCGCGGGATCCACTTCCGAAGGGGGACGAAAATTTGGACTTTATCTCGCAAGAAGCATCCCGGGTGTGGGACAAGCTTCTCTTGAGCTTTGGAGGGGTAGAGAAGAGAAGGAAGGGATGGGAATTTCATATGGAGGGGGTCTCCTTTTATAGTTGCAAGGAGTGGGGGCAAAATGGACATTACAACTTCAAAATAATAAATGAGGGTCTTTAGTGACGAATAATCCGTCACTAAAGCCTGCTCGCCTGCTCACGCGCGCAACGCCTGTGCACGTCTGTTGAGCCTCAGTCGTCCGATTGCGAGATCGGACGACTTAAGTCGCGCCTTCACCCGGTGCGCTGCGCGCCCGCCCGCATGCGATCCTGCATCCATGACACACGTTCAATCGTGCGTGAACGCTATCGGGCGCGTGCGGCCGTCCGATCAAGATCCAACGCTTGCCCGCGCCCGATCGCCCGCACCTTCCAGCCCTTCGCTGCGGCTCGAACCCGCACCCGCCGCTCGCGTAAGCGCGCTCGACTGCTGCGCTACGGGGCGCGGATGGTTGAGGGAACGCTTTTAGGTGCGGCTGACCACAGCCGTTGGATCAAGATCCAACGGCGGAGAGCGTGTGGGTGCAAGATCTTTAGAGGTTGCATGCGGCTGTTTGGGCAGTCGAGATGGCACCACGTGGCGCCATCTTGGCCGTCCATCTTTTGAAAGTTGTAGATGGTGCCACAGATGTCGGATTGACTCGATTTTTGTGCCGTTGGGCTGCGATCGTCGATCCGAATTCATCCGTGCGGTCGGATTTGTCATCTGAAGTGCGAATTTACACCATCCTGGCCCTTGATCTTCTAGGGTTCCCCGGTCACTATCTGATGCTACGGATGCCTGATTAGGGCGATCTTGGAGCCGTTGAACTTCAATCGTCGCCCTAATCACATCCATACGGTTGGATCTTTGATCTGAGGCCCCGATAAAATGTTTGCCCTGTCCAAGCACATAAAAGGAGACAATTAACCTCCATTTTATTCAAACTACTCTAATTGCAAGATGATGTATGTTATACAATATTTATATCATGAAATGTAATCCTATGCTTAAGAACATGCATAAATAGACATCTTAAGTAGTGTAAATGTGTTTACATCAATATCATATGACAAGTAGCTACTTGTCAAGGTACTTCCTAAATCTCCATGGATGAACCTCTATGACGGGCTATTCATTGGCATTTAAGCTCTAATTCAAGAAGTGTTGCACACGCACTAATTTTAGGAGCTTTACGACCGCTTAGCTTCCATAAAAGTTATTACTAACTAAGAGTATTACGTCCTTATAGGATGGTATGGATTTTATGCATGGATGTAAACATATTTTCCTTGACAATCTTTGTTTATAAAGTTAGGGTTACACTACAAATCTAAGTCATTATTCTCAACTGGATCATAAGAAGAGCATCAATACAAAAGGGAATTGGTAACATTTTTAAGTAGCAAAATAGATAGTTGTAAACAAGAAGTTCACTCGATAAGCAATCTGTAGAAATCCAACAAAGAAAGGGGAAAAATAAAAGTTACCATGAGGATCTCATTTGGTACCTGGAGGTTTCCATCCGTCATCTACGATTTGGAATCAATGACAAGAGAAGTGGACTGCATCCACCAACTAATAAAAGCTTTCCATGATTGCAGAGCTAGCAAGGCAAATAAAATATTTCTTGGCAGTTGCTGACATTCAACAACTTCTAACAACTTATGTTCATAGACTATATGCAATTGATGTAAGTCTTGTAGAGCAGAACAAAACTTCTGAGAACATCTATGTTTTTATTACTTAAGAACTAATGCCAAAAGCATCAATTTTTAACTAAACAAATAAAGGCAAAGAGAATCAACACTACCATACCTTCAATGCTCCCTTCTTTTGAATCTCTTTAAGAGTAAAACTATGTTATAACAGAAGTGCAGCTAGAAACTCCCTCACACCCTTTTCTAAAAACAAATTTCACATAATAGGATTTTTCTAAAAACAGGTTCATTGAAAATAAAGGACTGTTCTTATAACAACTTAATGATTAACAATACATATCATGAATACTGTTCTTGATTTAAGTATCGAGAAGGTCAAACAACAAAGTCAATATTCCTAGCACACGAACTATGGGTCATAACATGCAGAAAATACAGTTACACACATTATGTTGGTTTTGGGAGAGAATGTAAAGCAATGTTAAAGAGAAACTGTCACTTGTAAATTGTATAGTAATGAGTGGTAAATCGAAAATATTAATAGAATAAATTTGATGTTGGAGGAAAATGAGGACTGTAAAGGTGGTCAATGGAGAGAGAGGGGAGATATTACTAAGCAATATCATCCCCCTAGGCATCAAAAAGATGCTTGATCAGGGATCTCAAAGCAAAAGAGAACGGATTGTAATCAATAAGGGCTATGTAGGAGATAAAACATGACAAGAGTCCATCCCAAGAAGGCAAAGAAAAGATTGAAATACCACACAATAGAGATTGGAGATCAGATTTAATAGCCATGTTAACTCAGCTCTTTTCCTCAACTATGTCTCCATTGAATATGTCCTCAACACAATGCAACATGAATTTCCAAACTCCTTTTAAAAAAAAAACATGAATTTCCAAACATTGGCTTTAATCATTAAATATCAAGAATAAAAGAAGATTAAATATGCCTACATCATTAAAAATGTTGAGTAAGGCCACAAAAAATCAATAATGCCTTTCTACTTCTTCTATGGTTGCTTCATGCATTCGAATGGTGGCCTCCTTTAGAGGCTTTAAAGCTATCATGAAGGATACCCTTCTGGCTTTTGACAAATATTTCAAAGTATTAGCTCAACCTTCGATCTATTTGAAAGGCATGTTTATTCTAAATTTCACTTCATAGATTCTTGATGAAATTGAATCAAATGTGGTAATAGTAGCTACAAAAATGACTACAAAAAGGGTGCAACTAAGATGTGAAAAAGGTTGTTTTTGTATGTCCATCAAGAAATGTAAGGAGAAATTATATTGCCTGCTGGTTACAAATACGAAAGTCCAATGAATCACTAGCAAGACAGGATCCTAGAAAATTAGGCAAAAAGAGTAAGCTGCATGAAGAGTAACCAACACCAGCAATTAGGCAACTGCTATACAAATATCAAAGTTTGAAACCAATGTTATCGACCAAAAATGTCAAAGTTCAAATGATAGTTATGAAACATTATGAAAATAGTAATGTTTCAAGGTTTAACCATTTTAGAAAAACTATGAGCGTATTTTTTTAAGAGGATCAAAATTTAAATGATAGTTTCAATAAGGAGATTCTTCAATTTAATAATGCACAGACATAATGCTCAGAAATATCTTGATAGATCCTTAAGATCCTTGTTCAAGCACAAGGGCAGAATCCATGAAAGACCCTGCAAGTGTTTTCACCTGATAGTTTCTCAATGTTTTGATAGATTGTAACTTTGTAGACATAATCAATGATATTCGATCCTTTTCTGCTAACAAACATAGCATTCAAGCCAAAGCTTACATTCAAGACTTTACAATAAAATATTGATAGCAAAATAGGATAGATATGAAGCCACAATCACAAATAGATACCTGAATTATCATCCTGACTTATTAAGATTGGGTCAGGATCTGAGTGAGCCCTAGCCAAGCTAGCCTATGTGCAACTCTATCAAAAATAAATCAAGTGCAAAAAAGATTAGAAAATTTCATGGCTTATCATTGATAGCTCTGGTAGAGAACTACAAATGATAAAGTAGAGATTAGGCACTATAATCTACTAGTCAATCAAATGTTTCCATTATCTGAGAAATCTAAAAGATCAAAATGAATGGAATTGTGTGCGTAACTAATGCATGGATCAAAATGCTCCCTAAAGAGTTCACATAAGGAATTTTTTTTGTATCAGGTCACTACATATTTTTTTTTCTTTCTTTTTGAAAGGAAAAATGATAGTCTATATTGACTAAAGGTAACTTGTAAAAATATAAGGAATTTAAGCTATGACATTGGCAATCATCTCAATACTTAGTTAGAGGTACTATTTTCCTGCTTAAGAAACTGGTAAAGTGTGATGACAGGATATTCTATTATCTAATAGAAAAATAGTATCAACTTTAAGAGTTTTCAAGTGTATTTGGATCCTTAAGAAAACACGAAAACCCACTACCCAATAAGAAAAAAGAAGGCACCTTGATGGAAACCATTGGATTTGGATTACAATAATACAAAAACACAAATACTGTAGCAATCAAATATTCCCATGCTTTTGTTCTGGTGCATTTCTTAATGATCTTCAAGATTATATTTTTATTAAAAGAAATTACCATCTCAATGTAAAGCACATTCAATTGAGCAGCATTGGAATCATTGCCACCACAAGCATCATGCATGCTGAGTGCAATTCTCATAGCATTTGCATTCGGTTGATTTCTTTTAAATATAAGAGAGTTATTTTGACACTCCATCTTATAATTGAACTAAATCTATTTGTCCCTCCAATGATGAATGTTAAACACTCACCTGCACTTTCCAAAACAATCATCCTTAAAGAAAATTTATTCCTCTTATCTATTATACTACGAAAAACATGTTATAGTCCTCATTTTAGGGAGTGAAGCAATGCACCAAACTTAAGAATCTTTCATGCTGTCAAGTCCAACACAAACCTGCAAAAGGCCAACAAAAATTTGGGTAAAAAAAGGAGTTGAGAATGTCACAAGAGGGGGGTGAATTGTGTAATATAAAAGTTATCAAATAAAATTGCAGTTTAAAAGCACAATAATTCAAACCACATATTTAACACAATAATTTAGAGATGAAACCCTTCACCAAGGAAAAACCTCAACCTTGTCTCCCAACTAGGATTTGCCACTTGCTACATGCAAGTAATCCACTGTAGTACCACGTTTCAATTAAGGGTGGTAAACCTCAAGTTACACCAACCACTTTCTTGTATAACCTACAAGAAAGTAATTTTGTTCTTCTTTCTAGGAAGAATGGGAATTCCACACTAGGAAACCCAACAGCAACAAGTATCAAAAAGATAAATGTTTACAACAATCCTATAAAGCCAAGTGTAAATGTGTGGCGTGCAAGTATAAGCTCAAAAACTAATCAAATATACTCCAATAAATATTTCCTTAGATAATAATATTTGTGGATGAAAGTAAGGAGTACAATAATTGAAAATACTTCCTTTTCAAGTAAACCTGATGCGTGAAAGTAATGAAAAGTCTTTATTGTCAAATACACTTGACAGAGAACTTTGAGATCACTTGAAATTGTGTGGGAGAGCTTTTTCAAAGTTGATGAATTCTTGAATATTTTTTACTAGATATGAGAATAGATACTTCATATATATGTGTATTATTAATGAAGAACCAAAGAGGGTATATATAGTAGTGCTAGGGTCTTTTCACAAGTCATGAACGTTGGGCAAAAACATTCAAGTAGTTATAGAGAATCATAACTAAAATTAAAATTCATAATAGTATATAATCAAGTAAATTAGTTGATTAATAAAATGTAGTGTCAAATAATTATGTGACTAATTTCTATAATATGTCCAATAACTGATTTGCGGTTATTAATTTTGATTTATATAACCATAAGCGGTTACAACTTCTAAAACTTGAGAAGTTTTCGATCATGTGACGAAAGTGTCTTCTAGAATGTTTTACAACCTTCATATATAAAATGTAAGTTAATAAAAGTCAGCATAGTAACTTTTGTATTGAAATTTCATCAACATGCTCATAATAAAAATAACTGCGATATCAGTTATGAATTATTAAATGATTAATAAAATGATTTTTAACATAATTGTGCAAGTTAATAATGGTTCTTTAACAAAGTTCTAAAATAAAATAAAGATAGCTTTCATGAAACTCGAGGCTTCTTGGAGTGACATGAATGTCCAAGATTTTTATTCTTCTTGTATCTCATCAAGATTAATCTACAAATATAGCATAAGATACAAACATAATAATAATTGTAATTTTTATTAAACATAAAAATAAAGTTATATAGTACTAATGTACTAACAGAAATTTCTAAAAGAAATGAGTGGAACTAAAAAAAATTGGACACATATTTTAGACCAAAAATTTATGTATTACTCTAAGGAATGTAGTAAAAATTAAAGAAAATTGACAAACTAAACAAACTTTATGTGAGAAGAGTAATAACATATTCATCCAAACTAAGAGGCAAACTAAGAGGCAACAACAAGCATATTCTCCCAAAAGAACACATAAACAATTGATTTCATAAAGGGCCAAAGTTTCATAGAAATAAAATTATTTTGGCATTAAAAATTAAAAGGAAATCATTGAAATCCCCCTCTTGTTCAGAAAAAGGACAAAAGATGTTGTCAAGACCTAAATAGATGGTTGTTTAGAACTTTAGACTTGAAGAAATTAACTCACCTGCTTGGGTGATTTTCCTAGTCTGTTCTTTACCTGCCCCTTTTCTAAGGAGGTTTTGGGAGGAAGTCAAAGCAAAAAACTAGAGGCAATTTTTTGAGCACTATTCCATCTAGAAATGCCCAGAAATATGGCATATTCCTGCCTCAACAAATTTCCTTAGCTTCCTTAGATGGATGGATTCGGACGATGTTCAGATCAAGGCAAGGGATAGATGGCTACTCTAAGGTAGATTGGAAGCTCACAAGTGCCACTTTCAAAGTAAAACCCCATTTGTGCCTCTTAGGAATTTCCACAAACAAGTGGTAGGCATTGCACATTTTAAAAACTATCCCGAGCAAGCATGCAAATGGATTCCCCTCCCAATTGACCCTCCAACAAAATTATAATACTCAAGTTCAATGGGAATTATTGATTGCAAAAAACATAAGGGAAATGACATAAATAGAGACTATGAGAATTTGAATCCAATTAGGCAACATACCTTGGAAGAGCTCATTCATATGCAAGCAAATCTGAAGCATCAAACACTCATGTCAAAGGGAGAAGGCATCAAATCTGGTGACTTGGTATGTAAGATGTTGATCAGTCAAGAATGACCCCATGAGAGACCAACCTCCATTCACACGCCACTACATACAAGATCATGAATCACATAAAAAAAAGTTAATCATCAAAGCGTAACCCTAACCCTAAAGTGAGATCACAAAATAAACGTGAATATCGTAATAGATCGAGAGAGTGATCGAGTTGGAGATCTCGAGTGCAAACCTTACCATTGGTTTCATGTTGAACCCAACCAAGCAACAAATCTAAGAGAGATCCCATCTTCAAGATTTAAGGTGAGTTTGATCAAATCTGAGCAATCGAGTGAGAGGGACAAGTGGAAGTTTGAGTGAGAAATCTACATGGCATTTGGAGATTTGAGATCAAATCTGAGTGAGAGAAAGGGAGAGATCTCTTGTTAGCAATCATTAAGACAAAGACCTAGAGAGAATGTCAAGAGTGAGGAGGCAACATATATACTGAACGATACGATGGGACATGTATCCTCAAGATGGAAGGCGTCACAAGCTCAGGAGAGTAGAGGACGATGGCGCATAGATGTTGTGGAGTGAGTTTACGATTTAGGATTTTGGTGTTTATTTTTTAAGAGTTCTCGATTAGCCCTTCAAGATTAGACCATCGATGTAGATATGTCTAATGCCAACAAAATAATTGATCCTACATTGACGAGTAGTTTATGTTAGTGTATATTGACCTTTGGTGTATGTTTTTTTTTTTGTAGTGCATGAACCTCCTCCGTCATACACGACCACCGCACAAGGATGCTCACTACCCACACGATTCTTTCTTTTTCTTCAAAGCACCCACGTCATCTTTTGCCATGCACCCACATCACTCAATTCCTCTTTCTCTCATTTTCGTATGCGTGTGCGAGCAAAATTTTCGTCTTTCTTTTCTTTTGTACTCTTTCTTTCCCCTCTCATTTCTTTTTCTCTTGTTTCCTTATTTCCTTTGCAACATTTTGCACACACATTTTTTTATTTCTATTTTCACAACCAACCTTCTCATCTCGCCCTCTTTCATTTGAGACCAATGTTGACTATGTTTCAAATAAAACATGAAATAATGCACAAATGCACGTGTATTTATGAAACATAAACTAGGTTTTATAAACATATTGTAAACACAGAAATAATTACTAATAAGTAACAAATCTAGGCATAAAATATAAAACAATAGAAACTCATCACACCCCCATGCCTATCTTTTGCTAATCCCTAGTAAAATGCATGCAAGAAAAACAAATACATTAAGACTTGAGCTAGGATTTTATAAGTCATGAGGTATTAATCATCCCAAGTATATATTCTTTGCACAGAGATGATTACGAAAATACGTGTTCGTCATAGTATAAGCACATAGAAACTCTTAAATTTATATACGGATGAAACTCGTGAGTAAAGAAATCGAAGTTTAAAGATAGAGTTTGAGTCATTCATAGGGAGGCTACTGGACTAGTTTCTCTTTCCTAATGAACTAAGAAAACTGAATTGCAAGTAGGAAGAGTACTTCTAGAACTAGAACTCAAGCAAAATCTACTAGAATTAATAGCATGCAATTACTAACTATAGAACTGGAACTAAAATAAGCACTAGAAGAAAGCAAGCAACTTGAAGGCAAGTTGAAAAAGAAATAGGAACTTTATTGCCAAATAAGAGTTTGAAAATAAGTAGAACTACATATTACAACTAGAAGAATGCTTGGAAAATGAATATAAGTACAACTAGAACTAAAACATAAACACTAGAAAATAAGGGCTTTGAAGGCAAAATCCGGCTTGGTGGCATAGTAGGAGATGCAAAGGCAGATCCAAGAACTTTAAGGGAAGGAAGAAAAAGTACGAAGACCAGTTCTAGTCGGTGGCTCTTATTTAGAAGTAGGAAAATGAATTCTAAGGGTGGGTGTGTGAATAGGGTTTTATAGAGAGATAGGTGGATTCTTATTGGTTGATTTATAGAGCCTAAGATTGGTGAGGTGTAGGGCTAGGATTAGATCTAGGGGGGGCTAGACTAGGTGTAAGGATGGCCTTAGGATCTAGAATGGAAGGTGGAGATAATTAGCAAATGTTGTTGGGTCTTTTTCTACCTAAGGTGGCCAGCCATTAGGATATGTTCTAAAGTGCATGGCTAGCCACCTAACTTAGTTTTTGGGAGGATAAGGTGGTGGCTAGGTTTCTTAGGGCTTAAGTCAATAGGTGGAGCCACCTTAGGTTGTTAGGTGAGGATATGTTCTAGGTTTAGCTAGGTTTTAAGGCCCTTGGAATGGGATTTGGTGGTGGGGATTTTGGGTGTAGTATGGATGGCCCTTAGGGTGTTTTAAGATTAGGTTTGGTCGGCCAACTAAGGTGGTTCCTTGGTTGTTAAGCTAGGTTAGATCAATATATAGGATGTAGGTTGGTTCAGGTTTTCGATTTCCTAATAGGGATAAGGCCTAGGTTGGCTGACCATAACAGGTTAAAAATCAAGGCTCATGGTCAGCCATTTAAGATAGCTACTTAGGTCAAGTGGTTGGGTGTGGGCCTAGGACAATTAAGGTCCTATTTAGGCTAGGGTTTTAGGCTAATTGGGTTTCTAAATAGGTCCACAAACTAGATTTAATCTTCCTCTCTAATTGAGCTCAGATCCATAACTCCCTTCATACATGCTCCAATCAGCCTAAAATTTGGTACCTACACACATATGAATAGACACATCAAGGTACCAAATATAGCTAAGGGAAAAATTGCATAAAAACCCAAAACTATGCATTATTTACAGAATGCTCTAAAATGACTAATTTAACCTATATGGATGCAATCTAACCCAGATTACCCTTAGATTAACATTAGTTAGGCATTCGTTAAAATAAATAACTATGAAATTATCACACCCCCATGCCTATCCTTTGCTAGTTTTTCGCTTAGTGTTTTGCTCGAGGACTAACGAGAAAACATTATTTATGCGAAAAATCAACTTGCAAGTTTTGAGCTAAGTCGAATCAAAATCATCAATCTATATTTTTCATTAACACAAAGGAATTATACACAAAATCTTAATGTTGAAGACTCAACAGTTCTAAAGTACTGCTTAGAGACTTATTAGCCTACATCTTGGGTCCCAGGAATAATGTTTTGTGGCTATCAACCCACCTAAGCTTTGAATTGAACTTAAATTTTAAGCCCTTATGTGTGCAATCAAATAATTAACTCGTCATATGGTAAACCTTGTTGAACTCCAAGTTTTCAACTAGACTAAGACCATCTCTTCACCATATTAGCCTAAGTCTTTGGATTTGCCTTACTAAGAACTGGTAGATTTCTACCTACCCTTTTCTATTTCAAGGTCAACCTATATCTCCCTGGCTGAACCTAAAAAGGGTTCTTATTAGCTACCTCACTATTTTTGGAATTTGTGGAATTTTTAGAGCATAAAAGGATATATATATATTGTATATATATTTGAACTTCCTCCAACTACTGCATTTTTCTGGGCTTTTCCTCCTTTTCACACTCATTTTTCTAGGTAAGTGGCTTCCCTAGTCTAGATCAAGAGCATTTCTTAACCAAAGGCATGAAAGGCTAAAAGCGCAAGGCTGAGATCTGGACATCCGGCAATGGGGAGGCTCTCCCACTACAACATGTTACCCATGGCTCAATCTAGGTCATATTGACTACTTCGGTTTCAATGGTAGGTGAGGTGTGGCTCATCATAGCTAAAGTGCTAAAGTTAACCTAGAAACTAAGTTAAAATACTATCAATTAACACAATAAAAGGGTTAAGTGTGAGAATATTGGAAAATGACCTAAAATAATGAAATTATGCTAAAAATGCAATATTAGGTCATTCTTAAGAGATTTTATTTCTAAGTGTGTAAATGGTTATATTCAATGTTAATTAAACACCAAAATGAGCACAAATTCACAAATCAATTATGGGATTAATTTCTAATATGTTCAAAATAGTTGCCATAAAAACTTCATTGAGTTGTGACCTCATTTGGACCTTGAAATTTGTGCATTACACTTAGGTCCTTATTCTAGCTCGAAGCCTTCACATTCCTTATATTAGAAATGTCGCAGAGACATAGTTGCAAGCCTCAGAGATCCACTTTTAACATATTCTATCATTTATGGGTTATTTTGCAATTGTTCCATCATTTCAATTTAAGGTCTCTTTTATAATTAACCCAACACACTTGTAAGTGTTTTCTCTTCTTCTCAGTTGAACATGAAGAACACAACCCTTTGCGACTATCCATTCCTTTCACCGTTAATCCAACAGTTAATTCTCCACCCACCTCCTAGTGCTAGTGAACCCAGCTGCACGCCCTCATCTAGATCACATCCAATGATCAGTTTTCATCATAATGGTTCTCACACGACCTACACATATTGAGAATCGTTGATCCCCAACAACACTCACCTACACTACCTAGTCACCAAAGCTCCCCTTCGCCTATATATTAAGCTCCACACTAACCTGCATGAGTTACTAGCTCTCTCCCCCTTAAGTATGGTCATTGTCTACCCCTCCAACTCCTAATTCCCCTTCCTCGGCTATCAGTGATAGCAGAAGCTTCTTCCTACGCTTTCATCGCCACAATAACTTGCTATGGATCCAAGGATCCCATTCTTCCACTAGTGGTCTCTCCCATTTCATTGCTATAGTGACCAGTTACAGCCCAAAGATCCCCTTTCATCGAAGTAGATTAGGATCTTAATCGCTTTCATAGATTAATTTTAATGATTTCTTAGATATATTTACTACTTTCTTAGCTTAGTTAGATAGTTTAGAATAAAATTTACTTGTTAGTTGCTTTAGAATAGAAGTAGATCAATGATTAGTTCTCTCTTGTCTCAATATGCCCTCTTTGAGGCTAATTCACACCTTCACATCACTTCATTCATCTTCCTCTACATTCCATGATTGCTTCTTACTATTTTCTTCGATGATTTAATCACCAATTCACCTCCTCCATCTAAGCAGCTATCAAGTCTGGAGCTCAATAGCTTTCAAACTTTATAGTGAGCTAATCCGTCAGAGGGTTCTCTCATACACTTCATTGAATCACAAGGACCCTCCCTGTGCTTCGAATTGAGCCAATTTGATCGATTGATTTTGATTTGATTTTTGTGATTGATTGAGGAATTCCTAAAGCAAATATGTTTTAATATGTTTTAATTGATCAAATCGAGCTTATATTTGTGTAATTGGGGTTAATGCAATGGGATTGAGCTACTTTAATTAGATTTTCATTGCCTGATTCGATTGCGCCTAATTTCCAACTCAGCTCGTGATTTCTTCACCGTCTGGAGTGTGTTTGCCAAGGAAATTAGTAGCATTGATTAAAGGCATTCGCAATGATCCAACTGGCTTTAGAGAATCGCCTAGAGCTCCTAAACACTAATTAATAGTGTGCAATATCTCTTAATGAGCATCTCACTTAGGCGAGCACGGATTAAACGGCCACTAGGGGCTACATCTTGATGCACTCACATCGATTTTAATCTATTAATTTGGGTTCGATTGAGGTTTGAAAGATCTTAATGAAAGTTCTAAACTAGTTTATAAGAGATTTCATTGTCTAGTTTGATCCAAAATTCTCGTTTTGTCTATGGCAAAGAAGGGGGGATGAACTAGGGTTTTCTGGGCTTACTAAGCCATGATTTGATTTTTATGGAGTTCCAGATACTCTCATGAAGGTTGGTGACAAATTAGATGGGTGTTTTATTGAGTTAAATTCAAATTTGGGATGTATCCTCAACCACCCAAATCTGAGATGATTTTAGATCTACATCATTCAATTGATGTGTTAATGAACTGGGCAAGAATTTTAAGATGATGATTAATGTTTATGTAACATATTTGAGAAATTTCTTTACTGTTTTGAATGTGAATTTTGATATGAGAGGATGATGTCAGTAAAGGCAGCTGCTACTTGTTCTGGATAAGTTGTGATAGGTTTTGATTGCGGTTTTGGAATAGATTTGGGATGCATTGTGGCTATGCCCTCCCCTGTGGAGTGGGCTTAGTAGCGGCTGATCTGGCCCATTGGGCCATTGATCTGTGCGAACAGTCGACCATTCTTTTTGGACCACTAAATAACTAAGTGTTAGGGCTAAAATTGACTAAGTGAAGTGGTGTGTGCATATCTTGGCTAAGCGTTAAAATATCATAAGTGTTGAGTGTAGAGTCGTATATATGTGTTTAAGCGTTTACTGAGGATGTTATATGCCTTAGTTAAGAAAAGAGTTTAGTTGTTTATATTAATACTTGTATTTTCTTTTTTGCCTTATCACTTGTACATATTTTTAAGGTTCATGTTTATATATAACCATTCCTTCTCATTTTTTATATATAACCTTGTATATAACTAATATAGTTCTAAACAATTAGATGCTTGTATATCTAATTAATCTAACCTCAATTCATGATTTTGTCTTTAAATTGTAAATATTCTTGAGGCATTGAATCACTAATTTAATTTATTTGTTCTACTTGCACATAATTAACTTGACTAACTTCTCTTGTATAGACTTCAATTCATTCATTTATAAATTACATTGATATTTTTGGAATAAAATATTAGTTTTGGATCTTGGAGAGTGATATAAATCAATAATTGCCTCTCAGTGAATGGCCTAGAATAAAACCAGAAAAAATTATATATAAATAAAATGACATTTGTCTTGATTGCGAAACTATACTACTACTACGATAATAAACCCAAATTAATCGTGATCCAGATGGTACATCTTTTTTTAGCGCCATTGTTGGGGATTCAAACCCAAGAATGGTGCAATTTTATGATGCCAGATGAATGTGATCAGTAGGTTGACCAAAAGACAAGTCAGTGAATACGTGCAAGTGTTGAGGACTTATTCTTCTCAAACTTTTCAAACCAGGGGGTTGGAAGATAAGTCACATACTTATCATCCCTTCAACTTAATACTTTGGCTTTTTTAAAACTCTTCAAATACTTGGGAAATATGTCCATATTTTATTAAATACTCGAGATAATTAAGTTGACATAAGACTTGAAGAGTTTTTCTAAGATCAGTAAATCCTCAAAATCAAAGTTTTTCAATGTTTTCATAACTCAAACTCTAAAAGCACCTTTCTTTTTTTGGAAAAGGAAATAGCTAATATTCGAGAAAATAACTAAAAACCTAAGAATTTAGAGATAAATAAAAATAACTCTGAAAAATATTATCTACCCCCATGTCTATTTCATGTAATGTCCTCAATGCATGGAATAAACATAAGAGAGAAAATAGATTTTACCTGAAACTTGAGAGTTCTGAAAAATCAAGACTCTATCATCGCTAGACTTGAATGAAAATTTCAAAGCAAATAACAATGTCACCTAAATTCATTGGGTTGTCACCTAACAGACGTTGAATTTTACATCCACAACAAGACACAATACAATCTAGCTTCAAAAGATTCCGGAAGTGTTGTGATTTCAATCAAAGGCTCTTAAGCAATATTCTCATAGTAGATCTTCAATGTCTGTGTCCATTGACTACAAATTGTTGCCCAGTTTTAGGGTCACAAATTTCAATAGCTTCATTAGGATATGATTGAACCACAATGTAAGGTCCAATCCACTTAGATCTAAGCTTGCTAGGAAAGAATTTAAGTCTAGCATCAAAGAGCCAAACTTTCTGATTAGGTTCAAAAGTTTTCCTACTGATGTGTTGATCATGAAAGGCCTTAGTCTTCTCTTTATAGATCTTAGCACTTTCATAGGCTTCTCTTCTGATCTCGTCTAGCTGATTGAGTTAGAGTTTTCTTTGTTGTCTCGCCTTTTACGACTCATAAGTTCACCCAAGATCTGTAAGAGAATTGAATTCTAAGCATCTATGCTTGTCGTGTGAACTCAACAAGTGGGCAACAAGGTCGAAAACTTTGCTTTCTCTAAAGCATCAGAGTATCCTTTACTTTCCCAAACCCTATCTTTGAAATTGTTTTACTACAGATTGGCAGCTTTTTTCCTGCCCTTTTTTATCCCAAAGTCAACACAAGAATGGATTCAATGTATATCACCCTAGGTGCACCTTTTGATGTCTTTATTATAAATTTTCTTCCTTCTTTTTTTCAATTTCTCTATTCAAATCTCTCTTTTTCTCTCATTGTTCTAGATTCTTGAACACCCCCTAAACAAAATCTTGGAAGAAATCAAGGTGCAAGGTTGAGATCTAGATACCCTGCATTTAGGGGGGAAATCCAGTGCAACATAGCAACCATACCCACAAGGGTCTCGAGTTTAGAAATGAGATTAAGTTGGATTATTTAATCAGTCCCTCAAATCTAAGCCTCGTTGAAAACCTAATTTTCAAAAGGCAGTCGCCTACAAGCCAATTCAAAGTGTATGCATAAATGTGAAATGCTCAGATTTCACACTTTCAAATTTGAGGTGAGTAGATGAGTTATGTACTATCTTCTCTATTAGCTTACAACCTTAGTTAACATGACCACTTAAGGACTCAAAAACATACTCACATTTACGAAAATACCATAGTTGATTAAGTTGACCATAACTTGAAGAGTATAAGTAACAAACTCTTAGCACATGCTCCTAAGGTTAGTGACTTGTAAATACCTAACTTCCATTATCCTTTCCTAAATTGAATTCTATAGATCATGTACTTTTTTCTTCTTTTTTTTCCTAAATGTTGATTTTTTTCTTTCTTTCACTTTCCATTTCTTTCTCATTTTTTCTTTTGTCTTTTTTTTTGAAAGCATGAAAAATAAACATGAGAGACAAATGGATCAAAATGGAAAATAGAGATAGTTGAAATTGAAAAAATGTTTGCCTCTCCCCCATGCCTATCCTAAACATTGTCCTCAATGTAAACACAATACAGAATATAGATGCATGAGATAGCAAGGGAAGAGAATAATACAACCAGGTACTTTTAGTCGATAAGCTCAACTAGACTTAATTGCACCATACTAACTCAATCTATTCTAACCTAAGATAACATTCCGAAAAATAGTTAGTAACATCAACATTGGGTTGCCCCCCCAACAAGTGTTAAGTTTAATGTAAATTAATTCCATGGTGAAGATCAATATCAAGATTGAGATTTGATCGTAAATCTCATGAATGAGATGTTCACAGATGTGGACAAGTTGATGATGTAGGCTAGATCCAAAAGGTCAAATACTTCTTAAATCATGAATGTCAAATAAATGTATCTTGTGCCTTTTGAACTTGTGTCTATAAGCAATAATCCCAGGTTTTATCACATGTAATCCAAATCTAAAATGTCAGACACTCAATAAATACACATAAAGTACTATTGTCCATTGGCAGTGGAGCTTGACATCATTTTGTGATTGAGCATACTCAGGTTCCAAGAACTTCTCGCTACAATCTAACTCGAAAGGATCATTAGGGTCCACCACTATTCTGTTGCCCATCAAGTTGAGAGGTGGAGAGAGAAATGAAAAGGTCTTGTCCCAGTTGTAGTGTTGCAAACATGTTTTGGATCTAGTTCTCGACCTTAGAAGGATCTCTCTCTCCATCAAATGCTGGAGGTCGCTGTAGTTTTCCCTTCGAAGAGGGGTGACGTAATAAATGCGGAAATAAAATATAAAGCAATCTCACCAAAGAAAACCAATCACACAATGTACACAATTGTTTTTAGGTGGAAACCCAAACTGGGTGAAAACCACCACCTAACCCTCTCGAGTTAGGATTTTCCGATCAACCAAGTTGATCAAAATCCACTAAACCGAATCACTTAAAACGAGGGTGATTCAACCTCAATACAACCACGCTACAAGTACGAGGGTAGCGTTCCTCAACCCCTTCTCTCCACGAGAAGGATTTTGTCCCACGAAGGAGACGGGAATTCGCAAAGCGAATACCCAACCAAAAGACAAAGATAAAATAAAATAAGTAATCCTATAGAGCCAACAAAGGAATTTAAACCTAGCTTCTATAGGAAATAGGAAACTCCCCTTTACAAGGAGTGCGTCGAGTTGATGACGTGGTGCGTGAGCCACGCGACGGCGCAACTTCGCTCTCGTGAACTACGGCGGGAGAGCGGGTGCGCAAAGCTTGATGCTCTCAAGAGAATGGAGCTTGAGCTTGGAGAGCAAGAGCTAGCTAGGACACAAGAGAGTGGAACTATGTTGCTTGGGTGTCTCTAGGTGTGTCTTAGTGTATCCAAGTGTATCTTTTGGTGTGTAAAGGTTCCCCTCTATTTATAGAGGCCTTAGGAAGGCTTTGGAAGACTTAGGAAAGGTTCTATAGCCGTTGGGAACAAAGCCCAAGAGAATCAGGCCGAAATCAGGGCAATGATTGCGCTTGACAGGATAATCAGACGTCTAACTCTGGCATCAGACGTCTGGAAGGCCACTTTAAGACGTCTGATTTCAAGGTCAGACGTCTGATTTCATGCGGGTTTCCTCCTGACTTGAATCAGATCTAAACAGGGTTCTTGTTCAAGTCTATCAGACGACATACAGGACGTCTGGCATTATGTCTGGACGTCTGGAAATCAACTTTTACTGTGGGAATGGATTTCCAAACGTTGCAACGGCTAGAAAATCTCTGAGAAGAGATTTTGGGTCAGCCGAGGCAAAACGGTCAATTATCAGACGTCTGGACAGTCTTATGGACGTCTGATAAGGCTCTAACGGTCATATTCTTGAGTGTTTGCTAAGCCAGCCAACGGTCCACTAATTGGACGTCTGGAAAATCCATTAGACGTCTCCTAAGACGTCTGGTCTAAGGTCTGGACGTCTGATTTCATCAGACAGAACTAACTATGTCCAACCTAACAGTTATCAGACGTCTGAAACAACAGTCAGACGTCTTAAAATACTTTATCAGACGTCTGATTTTGGAATTAGACGTCTGGAAATGCTGTTTGAGCCCTATATTGATTTTCTAAGTATTCTACAGAAAACCTAAGTATCCTAGGGTTGTGCCGGTGTTCCTAGGACTACTGTTAGGGTACTTTGAGGCTCTTTAACATAATATTCTAAGAAAAATAAAAAGAGCAAGAAAATAAAGACAAGAGATACAAGAAAGGATTAAAAAGAATCTATACTATTCTTCTTGTCTTCTATCTTCAATCTGTCGCTCCACGCGAACCTCCTCTGTTTTCTGTCAAGCTCCTCCAATCCGTCCTGGATGCGAGCTCGAACTCCGTTTAAGCACGTCTACATTTGCAATTGACCTGAAATCTAGGACTCAAATTGCAAATGTTAAATAACACGTGTTTTGTTATCATCAAAACAAATGATCGTGGTGCTCTAGCACCAACAGTCGCAACTTCTGGAACCTCTAAACTTCCTCGCCTCTGGTCAGAGACACCAAGGAATTCGATGGCAATTGTGTTTTTCAAGATTCTCCCCACTGAGGAGCTCGACAAGCTCTGGTTGAGCATCTTTTGCATCTAAAATTGCACTAGAGTGGGGGTGGATAGTGTGATATAAAATAAAATACGGAAAAGCTAATCACTACAAAAATTCAATCACAAGGACACTAGATTTTTTTATGTGGAAACCCAATGGCTGAAAACCACCACCGAAGTCAACCTAGTCGATCAATCTATTAATGCAACCACAATACAACTTACAACGGGGACAACCGTTGCAAGGTTTTATCTTAATACCAAGCTGGAAATCCACAAATCGGGCAATTAATACAACTAAAGCAAGAAATGAAAATAAATGATCCTAAAGAGCCCAAAGTATAGATTAATTAATTTGACACTTGGATCAAAAAGCTTCCCTGAATATGGAGAGTGTGGCAGCAATGGAATTGCACAATATGCAAAGGAGAGGTTTAGAGTAGGAGCACTTGAGCAATGAGCATTTAGATAGCTTCTTGGAGCTTAGGTGAAGTATTTGGTGTATTTTTTGTCTAAGCGAGTTGTGTTTTGCAATGGGAAGGTTTAGGTCTATTTATAGATGTCAAAAGAACCTTCAAGAAGGCTTGCGAAAGCATAAGTAGCCATTAGAACCAAATCCAAGAAGATTTGGTTGTAATTAACTTGTGTGTAGAACAAGCAAGTTCTGAATCAACCATATCTAACACCCAGGTAAATTATTAGATGTCTAGATAAGGATTATTAGACATCTGTTAATAAGAACAACGTCTGGGCAACAAAGGTAGGGCATTTCATGGAGTTCTGGTTTTGAGCCTACTTTGTCTGGTAGGCACATCAGACATCTAATCCTGAGAATGGGTACATTGAAGAATCTCTAGAATTGAGGTTGTTCAAGGCATAAGATGTTTAGTATCTAGGTCAACCATCTTATACAAAAGTCTGCACTAACAACCAAATCTATGGTTAAGTGTGAATATTAGATTTGGTTTAACAAAACAAGATTTGGAAATTCAAACACAAACGGTCATAGATCAAACATCTGGATCACTATCAAACATCTAGTAAGGTTGTCTACAATGTGTTACTCAGGCGATTCAATTTTAGCCAATCAGACATCTATCAAGTTGGACATTTGATTTTGGTTGTCAAATGAGAGAGTTTCTTAGGCAGCTTAGGAGAGGAAAATCTTTGCTATCATGCATCTGGGATGTCAATAGGATGTTTGATTTTGGTTGTCTGACTTGGACAGTTAATCATTTTGAATTCAAATTTTTATGGTGCCAATCTTAAGCGGTTGAGTGTCTGATCAACATAGCAGACATCTAATAATGTTATCTATTCTTGTTTTTGACTTCATAAGATTTTACTAGGTTTTCTTAGGTAAAGTTTGGCATACCTAAGTCTTGTTATATATGTTTAGGCCTCTTTTACAATAGATGGAGTAGATTCAAAGAAAAATAAAATTACAACTTGGTTTATGTTTACATGGATTGACTGAATATACAAAAACTAGGGGTTCATGCATTCAGGTAAACTACAAAGGCACCTTCCAGGCAAAAATGGAAGCCTCACTCTAATACTAGGTTTGTGATGCCCCAGATCTAACAACCTGTAGCACCTGAAATAACCTATAGTTTACCTGCACATGTAATGTACCTGTACATACTTGCATTTGCACAATACATCCACAAAGTAAAATCATATGGAAATGAGATCGAGAGGAAAAGAAACAAAAGAATGAACCATTCATCACCTAGATCGCACAATACCAACAACATCATGCACCATCCATAACCATATCAACTACTAAAGTTATATATTAAAAATGGTTCATACCAATTTATGCTGTCACAAAAATTAAATATGTGCTTGCTTTCCAGACAACATATATCATGACAAAAGGCAATCCACTACCAGATGTGAGAAAAGAAAAGAGTGATTGACTACTCACTAGCAAAAAAGAAAGTCAAAAGCTATCAGATGTCCATTCGTTATCATGCAACGTTGCACTGCTCTAATAGGTCTACTAAGTCCATCATGGCTCTGTTGAGCTCCTCGATACACATGCGTAGTAGCTCCTCCTGCCCCCTATCTACGAAGATGCCTTCCTCTCGGGCCACTGGCAGGAGAATCTTGGCCAGCTCTAGGAACTCCCTCAAAATTTAGGTGTGTCGCTGCACTGTCTTGATGTGGAGGTGGTGGAGAAGTCATGCTCCTAGCATCTTGACTTGAATATGGGGTACAACTTAGGTATTAGCCAAGTGGCTCAGTAGGCTTTAACTAATACTATATTAGATTCGATATCTACTAGTGGAATGCTTGTTCCCTTGAGTATACAAGCATATACATATATATAAGTACCTATATATGTATAAATAAGGTCTACCATGACTACATTCTTGACACAACCTATTGATTCATCAATACGTTGACCCATCGGTCAATCTGAAAATCAAGCTTTCCTCACAAGGATTCGAAGTACATATCATATGCATACTTCCTTACTCGAGGTTTGAGGATTGGGCTACCTTGGCCATCAATAGCTTACACCCCTAAACTTGGTCCAGAAATTGCCCAAGATAGCCATGGTCAATCACATTACCTTACCCCAGCAATGATCGTGAAATGCCCAACCCTTGGTGAGTCCCTGTGGATCACCATTTGATGTGCCCATTAGGCTACCCAACAAGTGATAGGTCGAGCCATGTTTTACATCTGATAAGTTGACGCACATCCAAAATAACTCATTGGCCACCCTGCCTTGGGTATTGAAGGTCCAACCTCCCATCAACTAACCCATGTTGATCTCATGATTAGCCCTAGCATTTCCCTCTCTCGAAGGGTACATTGGTCATATGATTTTGTGCATCATCTAGCTGACTTCCAGGAGAGATGTCATCAGGAACCTCCACTGGGCTGCCTTTCCGAGCACTCACTTCTGAGACCCTACATGGGCACACCCACTGATCGCACGTGTTTCGCGAGTTTGAAACCAAGTTATAAGTAACCCGTCGTCGTAGTTGCAAAACTGGTGGTTAAATAAAATTTATACCGAAACTCCAAGGGAGTCCCAGGTCGAACACAGGGAGGCGACATTTACTTTAATTAAAAATTGCACTTCTTTTTGTTTCTTTTTGGTATTTTAAGGTTTTGTTTTGTTTTTTTGTATTTTTGAAAGAAGACAAGCAGAATGAATCACAAGATAGAGATGGAACAAATATGATGTATATATCACTCCAATATCGATTACAATAAACTATGAAAGCATAAAAAGAGAGGGGGTGAGAAGAAATCTAGTGAATCGGCTGTTCGGTGAGACGACGGTGCCTGGCAGAAGCTCAGACGAAGGAGGTGAGGAGCGGGACGACGAAGGTGAGATGCAGGAGGATGTCGGTTAGAGGAAAGCTTCGGCGTGTCTCCAGAATGGAGGTGAGAAGGCAAAGATGATCTGCTACTGGAACGGAGGTGGGAGGATGGCTCCAAGGCGACCTATGAATGGGGATGGGAAGTTAGAGGGGTATTTGGTGGGGCAGAGGTTCGCTATACTAATAGGCACCTTGGGAGCTTCAGAGCAAGCTCTAACAAAGCGTTGGTAGGCTTGCTAGAGCTTAGGAGTAGGTGGGAGTAGAGTAAGTAGAGATGGCTTGGAAGGGAGAGGGTGTAAGTCCTTCTATAGTGGAGGACAAGAGGCAAAAATAAGTATGGGACCATTAGTGACCTCCAGACCGTTGCTGGAAGCGTTGCTATAAATAGCTCATGCCTGCTCACGCACACAGCTGGCTTTGCTAGCTTGCGAAGAATTAGTGACGACTGTAAGCGTCGCTGTAAGTCCAGCTCATGTGTCGCTGTAGGCTGGTACCAACCAAGCACATGCCCACGCTGCCGCTGTGCTGGAACACTCCGCTGGTGTGCTCATCGCGCGCTGCTTGCTTCACGCACCCTTGCTCCCCACACCGTGCTCACGTGCGCGCTAGCATGCGCTGCACTGCTGTTGCATACGGCTGCGCTGTGCGCTGTGCGCTACTGCAGCTGTGGCTGTGCGCGGTACGCTACGCGTGGCTGCGGCTGTGCGCGTGTAGTGTTGCTGGCCAACGTTGGGCGACCTAGATGGCGCCATGTGACGCTACCTGGGCCATCCATTCTTCTTTCTTTTGTAGAGGGTGCCACGGTACTCAGATCGAGATGATTCCCACGCTGCTGAACTCTGATCGTCGCTCTAGATCCATCCGTATGGTCGGATTTTTCATCCGAAACCTATATGGATGTCGCATTGCCCCTTGGCCATTGATCTTCCTCAGACTTTCTACGATGCTACGGTTCTCTGATCTAGACGATTTCAGAGGCGTTAGACTCCGATCGTCATCTTAATCAGATCCGTATAGTCCAATCATCCATCCGAGGCCCTGAAATATATCTTCTTCTCTCCTGACTATAACAAGGACCTAGTTAACCTAAAATATATACAACTACTCTAAATGCAAAATGATGCATGTTATGCAATATTTATAACATGAAATGCAAATCTAAGCCAAGGAACATGCATGAATAGGCAATTTACCCTCAATAAAGGTGTTTACATCATACCCCCATGCCTATCTTTTGTTAGTCCCTAGCAAAATTAAACTATATGCTATGTATACAAGCAGAATTAGGATTAGATCGCTTAGGCCTAAGCCGTTTATTAACAATAGAAAATTTCAACTAAGGTCCTAAACACGAAGACTCAACAGTACCCGGGTGTCTGCCAAAATGCAAACCGCTCAAGTCCTCTCCTTATTTGAAAAGGGAAGATACATTTTTTTATTTTTCTTCTTTTCTAATTTTTTTGTACTTTTGGAGTTTGAGAGTTCCGAGATAACTTTTTACGGCTACCTGACCCGCCCAAGACTCGAAAAGGATTCTAAGTGCTAAGCACCTTGTGAAAATAGTGAAAGACTCACTAGGCGGCCGTTAAAATGGACTTCGGGTTTCTACGACCCTAGGTGACCTTACCTAGAGGTTTATCTTTTGGAATGGTAGCTTTCTCCCTACTTTTTTTATTTATGGGGTCAACACAAGGGAGAACCTAATGTATATCTCCCTGATTTATTCTACTTCTCTGCTTCTTCCCTAAGTGTTTTAGGAATTATTGTGCATTTTTTTTGTGAGCTGGGTTCTGGACAACCAGCCAATGAACTGTTACCACTGACAACTTGCCAACCATACTCATGCGGTGAAGTGTGGTTTTATTGTTTTTATTTATTTTCTCCTTTTTCTATTTTTTTCTATATTTTCTTTTCTTCTTTTTTTTCCAAAGTAGGTGGCTTTTCTGATCTAAAATGTACTTAAAGGCAGTATAATGAAAATGATCTTGTGACTGGGCTCTAGACAACCAGCCGATGAGCTGTTACCACCGACAACTTACCAGCCATACCACCCTAGATAGTTCATTAGCTACCCAATTTTCTAAGAAACCGCTGAAAAGTGAGTCAGTGCAAAAAATGTGTGTAGATACTTAGGCTTAAAGTCCCCCCAAAATCAAAGGGCGAGTTGATAAGTCGCATACTTATCATCCCAATTTATTTGCCACTTAAAATGAATTTTAATTGGCGAGGACTCAAGACTAAGTCCACATTCGAGTGGACACCCGGGCTAATTAAGCCCGAAGACCTGAAGAGTCTAAGTGTTTAGGTCCTATCGTATTATTTCCTAAAGTTAATAACTTCTAGATGCTTAAGTTTTCTTCTCCTAATTCTTCTTCTTTTTATCTTTTTGAATTTTCATTTTTTTTAAAGAAACTAAAAGAAATTCTACGGAGTTAACAAAATGATTTCAGGATTAAGTATCCACCCTCCATGCCTAAATGATGCAATGTCCTCATTGTAAAAATAAAGACATGAAAAGGGCGGAGTAAACAAAATATCACCTGAACATCGTGAAGAATCCAGTCAGCTCTGCAGAGAACGTGAAATATAAACACGTGCTAAATTTAATGCCTTCAGCTAGGTATAAAATACATACAAGGAAGAAATTGAGAATTCACAAATGCAGGTCAGAATCAAAATAAAAATATTGATTCTCAAACCCGCCAACAGAAGATGTCCACAAAAGTGGACCAGACTATGATGCAGACCCATGCCCCAGGGTCGAGTGGTTCTAACATTCTGGATGAAAATCACCTAGAACCTAAAGTATTGTGTTTGCGGGGTTGGGCCTGCAGTTTAGTGGTGTGCAACCCAAGACCAAAGTGTTGGACAACGGATAAAGATGGTTCAATAGGTGCGGTTGTCCACTTAACATCTAGCTCAGAAAAATAATCAGTTATTTCGAGCTTGGGTTGCACGTGAAAGATATCGTAAGGGTCCTGGTAGAAAGTAGGTAGTTTCATGTCAACAGGAACCCTTAGATCCAAAATCAAAGTTCCCTCAGAATTAGCTTCCCAGGTTTTTAATTCCAAGTTCCTATCCTTTGAAATCAATGTTTGCGGGACCTCCAAATCATTGTACACCCCATCTAAAGTACCCAAGTCCAACAATTGTGGCTGAATCAGGATTGACTTGGATTTGGTGATCTCAAAAATATCATCATTCAATTCTTTAGGGTGTGTTTGAGGAATGGGGCTACTGATTGAATCATCAGGATTCAAATTGTCCAAGTTAGCCCCAACATGATCAAAATCTTCAATGATCAGGCTATCAAATAGTTCGTCATACTCCTCGAGCCTGATTGTCTCACTAGAATCCTCTTCCTTGAGTTCAAATGAGACTTCACCAAAAGATTCTTCACCCTCAAAATCAAAGGATTCATGATTCTCATTTATATATGTCTCAAAATCATATGTCATTTCATGGTCCGTGGAGACATATTTTTTGTCATTCCCTGGCTCTAGGATCTCGGGTGAGAAACTCGATTCATCCTCAAAGGGTTGCTCTAGCCCAACCTAATCATCTCCAATCTCAGGATATGTGTCCCCCCTGATAGGCGCCTAAGCGGGTTTAGACATTGGCTCTCCTGAAGGGGGTTCATCTTGAGAATCATCCCAAAATTTGATTAGGGCAACCACAAATTTCATCCTCAACCTTGACAATTTTCCAAGAAGAAACTCACCCAGGTCCCTATCCCTAACACTTTGGAACAAATCCAATAAAGAACTATTAAGTTCATCAATCATTTTGATCATAGGCTCCAGTGATTCAGTGCATGGTGTTGGCTGAGCTTCTAAAGATTGTATAATGTTTCTCAAATTAGCCAACACCCTATCCTGGATCTGGTTCACCTGAATCGACTAGTTCGATTCAGGTTTGGGTGGGTTTGGGTTAAATCTAGGGGAGTTAAGATGTCGAGGTTCTCGAGTCCCTCCTTGATAGTAGGTCGTTTCAGGTTGTTTAAAGGTTGGTGGCGACCTATATTCAGCATAATTCTGGGGAGGGTAAACGTTATAATCAGCATATCCTTCATGGTTGTAGATCTGGTTAGGTTTATCATTAAAGGATGGAGATCTATAATCATTGTAGCTCTGGGAAGGATAGTAATCATAGTCTTGTTATCCAGGGTTAGACCTTGGACACTGAGGTCCAGATTTGTATCCCCAATCAAAGTCATCCCGACTAGTGGATGGGTAATTACAAGTCAAGTCGGAATAGTAATCATCTTGGGGATAAGTGGTGGTAGGAGGATAGGATGTGAAATGTGTGTAGGATGTGGAAGGGTACATGGTAGAAAAGGAGGGAAAATGGAGAAGAGAAAAGGTGCCCTACAATACAATCAACCAAGCCTGTCCTTATGTGGGTAGCCTAAAGACCCACAGACTCCCAGGACCCATCTTGAGATTATAAATGATTTGGTCTACTTTTATCTAGTCAATCCAACTAGTTAGAAGGAGAGACTGGGGAGAAGGTTCTTCCTTTGGCTTACGCCTCTGGTTCTTAGTGTACCCTTAACCGTGGTCATTTGACGCTACTCCCCTAGCTAGACATCAGATGGACTAGCAAAAGTAGATTAATCGAAAAAAAATCTCAGTCTGAGCCCTGAAGAGCAAATCAATCCTTAAGGCCAACGTTTACTTAGTTTTAGTTAGGCTTGGGATGATCGTGCTCTTGGAATGTGATGGGCCCTTTAGATGGGTAGTGCCCTTAATGATCAGTTAAAATGTGTGTGCATGCACAACCAGGGTTCTCAAACAAGGTTATTTGATGATGTGTCTTTTAGGATTTAACCTTGTTTAGTAGCTTTTAGGGTTTAATTCTTATGTTGGTTCAATCAAGGTTTAGTAGAACACTCAAAGTTTTGAAAGCACGAGTGATGATATGTTCCTTTAAAAATAAAAAATAATGTGGAGTGCCTGGTTCAGCCCTAAGAATCAACCCTAAGTGGCAAGCTACTTGATGGATTAGTTTTAGATTGAGTGGTGTAGCCCAAACAGCTCAATCAATTGGCCTATTGCACCACTTAGTTAAGGCACACAAGAATGTTTAACCTATTCAAATTTCTACTCACTTATGTGTATTGAGTTGAAATGTATCGGATCCACAAGTCAGATCTGGTTAAGAGGTAGAACCAAAATGATTGTGCGCCTTATGATAAGTTGTGGGTGTTAAGTGTGTAGCTTTCAGTTAAATCCCACAAGAGAAGAATATTTTTTTTATTTTTTTATATATGCAAGTGGGTGAAGTGAGTGGAGTGACAATCAAACAACCAAAATCTATCCTAGGGTTTATGCAAAGCACCTAAGTTGATTTGGATTTGAGTTATTAGGTTATGGAATGAAAACTAAGGTGGGGGAGGTGTGGGGGACACTTACAAAACACTCTACCCGCACTTTACTCCGGTCTACCGCACTTGGATCTCCATGCTAGGTACCTGCAAGACAATAGATCAGAGATAAGCAGGGTTAGTATTATGTAAATGCAAAGAAGCACAAAAAACAATAAAGTAAATTCCGTTGCCTCCCTAGCAATGGCGCCAAAATGATCGCAGGTGTTTTGCGAGTTTGAAATAAGGGTTACAAGTAACCCGTTGTCGTAGTTACAAAACTCGTGGTCAAATAAAATTTATACCGAAACTCCAAGGGAGTCCTGGGTCAAACACATTGAGGCGACATTTACTTTAATTGAAAACCACGCTTTGTTTTGTTTCTTTTTGGTATTTTAGAGTTTTATTTTTTTTTGTATTTTTGAAAGAAGAAGACAAGCAGAATGAATCACAAGATAGACATGGAACAAATATGATGTATATATCACTCCAATATCGATTAGAATAAACTATGAAAGCATAAAAAGAGATGGAGGTGAGAAGAAATCTCCCGAATCGGCTATTCGACGAGACGATGGCGCCTGGCAGAAGCTCAGACGAAGGAGGTGAGGAGTAGGACGACGGAGGTGAGATGTAGGAGGACATCGGGTAGAGGAAAGCTTCGGTGTGGCTCTGGAATGGAGGTGAGAAGGCGGAGATGATCTACTACCGAAACGGATGTGGGAGGACGGCTCCAAGGCGACCTATAAATGGTGGGGCAGAGGTTCGCTATACTAATAGGCACCTTGGGAGCTTGAGAGAAAGCTCTAACAGAGCGTTGGTAGGCTTGCTAGAGCTTGAGAGTAGGTGGGAGTAGAGTAGGTAGAGATGTCTTGGAAGGGAGGGGTTGTAGGTCCTTTTATAGTAGAGAAGAGGCAAAAATAGGTATGGGACCATTAGTGACCTCTAGGCCATCGTCGGAAGCATCGCTGTAGACATCTCATGCCCGCTCATGCCCACAACTGGCTTTGCCAGCGCGCGAAGAATTAGCGACGGCTGTAAGCGTCGCTGTAAGTCCATCTCATGCGTCACTGTAGGCTGGCGCCAACCGAGCATGCGCCCACGCTACTGCTGCACTGGCACGCTACGCTAGCGTGCACATCGTGCACTATGTGCTTCTCGCGCCCTTGCTACTCGCACCATACGCGGGCACGCGCTGGCATGCACTACACTACTACTGCACGCGGCTGCACTGTGCGCAGTGCGCTGCTGCGACTGTGGCTGTGCGCGGTGCGCTGCGCGTGTCTGTGGCTGTGCGCGTGCACTACTGCTGGCCGACGTTGGGCAGCCTGGATGGCGCCACGTGGTGCCACCTGGGCCGTTCATTCTTCTTTTGTAGAGGGTGTTGGTGCTAGAGCACCACGATCATTTGTTTTGATGATAACAAAACACGTGTTATTTAACATTTGCAATTTGAGTCCTAGATTTCAGGTCAATTGCAAATGTGGACGTGTTTAGACGGAGTTCGAGCTCGCATCCAGGACGGATTGGAGGAGCTTGACGGAAAACAGAGGAGGTTCGCGTGGAGCGACAGATTGAAGATGGAAGGAAATGAAGAATAGGATAGATTTCCTTCTTTTGTACTTGTTGTATTTTTCGTTTCTTTTGTTGCTCTTTATTTCCTTAGATATTTCATGTTAAAGAGCCTCAAAGAACCCTAACAGTAGTCCTAGGAACACCGGCACAACCCTAGGATACTTAGGTTTTCTGTAGAATACTTAGAAAACCAATATAGGGTTCAAACAGCACTTCCAGACGTCTAATTACCAAATCAGACGTCTGATAAATTATTGTAAGACGTCTGACTGTTGTTTCAGACGTCTGATAACTGTTAGGCTGGACAAACTTAGTTCTGTCTGATGAAATCAGACGTCCATACCTTAGACCAGACGTCTTAGGAGACGTCTGATGACTTTGCCAGACGTCCAATTAGTGGACTGTTGGCTGGCTTAGCAAACAGTCAAGAATATGACCGTTAGAGCCTTATCAGACGTCCTTAGGCCTTTCCAGACGTCTGATGAATGACAGTTTTGCCTCGGCTGACCCAAAATCTCTTCTCAGAGATTTCCTAGCCGTTGCAACGTTTGGAAATCAATTCCCACAGTAAAAGTAGGTTTCCAGACGTCCATACATAGTGCCAGACGTCCTGTATGTCGTCTGATGGACTTGCACAAAAACCTTGTTTAGATCTGATTCAAGTCAGGGAGAAACCCGCATAGAATCAGACGTCTGACCTTGAAATCAGACGTCTTAAAGTGGCCTTCCAGACGTCTGATGCCATAGTTAGACGTCTGATAACCCTGTCAAGTGTAATCATTGTCCTGATTTCGGCCTGATTCTCTTGGGCTTTGTTCCCAACGGCTATAGAACCTTTCCTAAGCCTTCCAAAGCCTTCCTAAGGCCTCTATAAATAGAGGGGAACCTTTGCAACACAAAGCAACACTAAGATACACTTGGATACACCTAAGAAACATACTTTCTACCCTTTTATGTCCAAGAAAAGATCTTGCTCTCCAAGCTTAAGTTCCATCACCTAGAGAGCTAAATTCCCTTTGCGCACTCGCTCTCCCGTCGTTGTTCACGAGAGCGACATTGCGCCATCGCGTGGCACACGCACCGCGTCATCAACTCGACGCACTCCTTGCAAAGGGGAGTTTCCTATTTCCTATAGAAGCTAGGTTTAAATTCCTTTGTTGGCTCTATAGGATTACTTGTTTATTTTATCTTTGTTATTTGGTTGGGTATTCGCTTTGCGAATTCCCGTCTCCTTCGTGGGACAAAATCCTTCTCGTGGAGAGAAGGGGTTGAGGAACGCTACCCTCGTACTTGTAGCGTGGTTGTATTGAGGTTGAATCACCCTCGTTTAAAGTGATTCGGTTTAGTGGATTTTGATCAACTTGGTTGATCAGAAAATCCTAACTCGAGAGGGTTAGGTGGTGGTTTTCACCCGGTTTGGGTTTCCACCTAAAAAATCTTTGTGTACTTGTGCAATTGATTTTTTTTGAGATTATTTATATTTCAATTCCGCATTTTTTACGTCACACTCATCTCACCCCCTCCAAGTAGGGCCGGAAATTTCAGAGGGTGCTACGGTGCTTAGATTGAGATGATTCCCATGCTACTGGACTATGATCGTCGCTCCGGATCCATCCGTACAGTCGGATTTTCTATCCAAAACCCATATGGATGTCGTATTGCCTCCTGGCCGTTGATCTTCCTCGAACTTCGTACGATGCTACGATTCTCTGATCTAGACGATTTCAGAGCCATCAGACTTTGATCATCATCTTAATCAGATCCATACGGTCCGATCATCCATCCGAGGCCCTGAAATAAGTCTTCTTCTCTCCTGACCATGAAAACAACCTAGTTAACCTAAAATATATACAACTACTCTAAATGCAAAATGATGCATGTTATGTAATATTTATAACATGAAATGCAAATCTAAGCCTAGGAACATGTATGAATAGGCATTTTACCCTCAATAAATGTTTTTACATCACCCACAAAGCCCGTACAACTCTCGAGACTTCCCTAAGTCCCATCTGAGCAAGACATGAGTGGGTTCCTGACCAGGAACTATAACCACTACTACCCTTAGTATTATACGTCTATCATCTTAGTTAGATGTTTGATATTGCTTCTTCAAACAACTAATGTCATCCTTAGATGTCTCTTGGCAACATATTGATATATTAATATTTATTTACATAATTTATACCTAACTATTGTCACTTTGACAATAAATTAAGTCACTTTGCATTAGATTAGGTTAGCTTAGTCATTTGGCATCATTTTATAAATAAGGCCTTTTTACGAGTTTTTATGTAATATTCCCATTATCTATATCTAGTAACTTGATGCCCTTATTTATATATGTGTAGGTTCCAAGTGTGAGCTCTGCAATCATGCATTTTTCAAATGAGCTCAATTATGTAGATGATGTTGAACCAATTCCTAAAACCCTAGCCTATTTGATCGCTAAGTGTAGCCCAATTAGGAACCCAATTTTCCTAGCCTAAAACCTAGCCACCCTAGCCCAATTAGTCCTCTAGGTGGCCGACATGCACCTTGATTTTTCACCTTATATGGCCAGCCAGCCTAACCCTAAACCATAATCTATACTCCACCAAAAACTCATTACCAAAACTACTCCTAAACCTTACCAACAAAATCCTCATAATGGTCAATCCCCTTCCTTTTAGAATCATCATTTGGCTGGCCATTGGACTATTTAATTGCAGCCATTAGATATGTATCCTAGGTACTTAGCTATTTCACTTAAAACCCTACCTAAACCTAAGAACATATCCCCTTCAACAACCATATATGCCTGACAATATCCCTTCCCATCCAAACCTCATGGGCAGCCACTATGATGACCAAATCTCCACCATAAAAACCTAATCCTATGGCCTTGATTTTCCCTCCAAAAACCTAACCTATTTCCCTCCTAAAATTCCTATGGTCGTCCACATCATAAGCCTACATCCTAGCCTTTCAATCTCAAACCAAGGGCCATCACCCAACCTACTTATGGCCTGCCACTTAGTCGAACAAATCTACATGTTGGCCGACGACATGCACTTGAATCCTAGCCTTCCATACTCTCCTTGATTGCATCCAAGCCATCCATTAGGTTCCATAAAAACTAACCTTAATTATCTACACCCAACTTAGATCTAAGCCCTTGATTTCTAAACACCTAACCTTTGCCATCCATCTACCTTGATCCAAACCAACCTAGTTCAACCAATCAAAACCCTCTACCTCCTCTATAAATACACCATGGCTGCCCCCCCTTGCTACTTCATGCCTTCCCTTAGTCTCTACTCTCTCATTACCATTCCTAAGCTTCCGTCTAGAAACCCTCACCATCCTCCTCCATTAGCATAGGTCCTTACCTCCACCTTCACACCACCCTCACCACCACCATATTCTCTATGGTCGTCCCCCTCACCTCTCCAAGTACTCTTCCTCATCTTCGATTCTTCTTCCTAGCAGCTGCTTCATCGAACTACGCTCCGGATCTCCATCTTCACTTTTCTTTTTCTATTTTCATTGTAGTTCTTCTATGAAGTTGTAATAGTTGAACTCAGATTATTTGTAATAAAAACTTATTTTCAGTTATATTATCTTGCAATCTATGCTTCTCACCCCCCTTTTGATTTTATCATTGCGATTCGTTTTCTGTCTTCTCTCCTCTTTCTCCTTTAAAAAAATACAAAAAACTTAGTTTGTATTGGCCTTTGGTTAGATCTGATTCTTGCCTCCCTGTGTTCGACCTGGACACACATGACATCCAATTATTATTTTGTTCATGAAAAATCATGTTGCAATGATAGTTTATTAACTTAGCGATTTTTGCAAATCAATTTTGACACCATTCCCAGGAAGCAACGGATCTGTTTTCTTTCCTCTACATTTTAGTTTGCATTATAAATTTTCACTTGCTTTTTCTTCTATATTGTTTTGTGTGTAAGAAACCATGTGAGATCATGACATCGAGATGTGAATCGGTAGAAAGAGAAAAGTGCAAGTGAAGAATCCATCAGTATATTGCTTCATCTTAGGTTTAAGGTTTTTTTTAGAAAAAAAACTCTTGTCCATTTAGCTTTCTTTTGAACCCTAGGTTAGCTTAGATTTGCTTTATTATTTGCATTTTATATAAAAAATTCACAAGAATATTTTAGAAAAAACTTTATCACATGTGGTTGTTTTTCACACTATCTTGAAAACCACTTGTTTTGAATTCAAGTTGATTAGAAAACTAATTTTGAAAATTTGATTATGAGAAATCCTTAACTCCAAAAATCATTAAATTACTCATGGATGTGCATTTTGAAGTTGGGAATCATCTTTGAAAATTTTGGTGCCTAACTGTTTGTAGAAAAAGGTTAAAAATTTTCTGAACAAACCGTTATAAAAAATCTGAAATGTTACTATTTTTGCGAAATGTTTGAATGTTAAAAAATTTTTCTACATATCCTAATTGACTGAAACAATTGCATTTGATTCCTAGTCAACTTTCCATTCTTTAAAAAAAATTGGGGATTTTTTGGCACTCTACACTTACTGATTCACGAAAAATACCAATTGGGGGTTTTTTTTACTAGGAGACCTCAGTACACTGGAAATTGGAAGAAAAATATTAAAAATGCCTAAAAATTTCTTGAAAATTAATTTTCTTGTGCCTAATTATGTGGTGCTCAGAGCCCATTGGTTGTTTTGATTGGGTCATACCACTCCTTGATTTGAAACTGATTTATATTTAGAAGTTGTTTATTGAAGCTGCGGGTTACTACGCTATCGTATTTAGTTTTTGAAAACCTGTCGTTGTAGTTTGAAAGCGAAGAACTTGTATTCAACAAATAAAATTTATACCGGAATAGAAATCCTAGGTCGAACTCAGGGAGGCGAACGTTTGATTAAAAATACATGAAGCAGAATAATTAATTAGAAACTATCTATTTATTTACAATAAATAGAAGAGAGAGAGAATATTATAAACAAAAATAAAAAGAGATGTAGAATGAACATGGAATTCATTATCAAAGAGATTATTCATTACACTACTCATTACGACTAGAAAGCAGAAAATGATTACACTAGAAAGCAGTAAATCTACTCTAGAAAGCAATAAAAAGAATGGAGAGAGAGAGATATCCTCCTCGCCGGTTGCTTGGAGGACGAGCCGGACTGGTGTTGACGAACGCTTGATCGTGTTTTAACAGTCAGTTGCGTCGTAGTATAGGTGACCAAGCGTTGACAACAAATAAGAATTTATTACTCGAAAACCTAAGTATCCGAGGTTGAATACAGGGAGCAAATGGAATTTATTCACTAATCTCAATAATGTAATTGAACACTTAAAATTACTCAAAACTTAATTCAGAATTTAAATGCAAAAGTTTAAAAGTCAATTGTAGCAAAAATAAAAGAATTGGACGTCTGATCATAAGATCAAACGTCTTACATGATGACTTCTTTATTCTCTTCTCTCTTCTTCTTCCTTCTCTTCCTTTCTTTGATTTTCCTCTTTCCTTAGTTCTTTTTCTTCTATTCTTCTGACTTTGGCCGTCTGCTTCTTCTTCCTTGTTTCTTCCTTTCTTCTTATTTTCCTCTATCTTGTGCCTTGCCTCTCTTCTACAGTGTCTTTCTCCTTCTTTTCTCTACGGCTAAGTGTCAGCTTCACCTTCTTCCTCTGCAAGTCTTCTTCTTCTTTCTTGCTTCTTCCTCCTTTAGCCTTCCTTAGCTCTACTTCCCTTGGCTTCAACCTTTGCTTCCTTCAGCCTTAACTCTCCTCTGACTTCCTCTTCTCTTTGGCTTCTTTCCTTCTTTCTTGCACAGACATCGAAAAGCAAAACCTACCCCTCTACCCACACCCGCATCTCTCTCTCTATATATCACTCTTCAGTACGCTCTCCTAGAGTCGGGTAATCGGGTCGGGTTGCATGCCTGGGTCTAGGCGCACCGGCATGGGTATGGTGCTCGAGGAGTGCTCGGTAGGCTAGTCGGGTTGGGTTGCCAGGTCCGCGGGGTCAATTCAAGGACGAGGCGTGATAGGTGAGGGACCTCACCCCATGTGTGTCTCAAGGCGAAGAGACTAAAACACAAAATCAATTTATTGCACGCGCCTTACTCACACGTTCATGAGGTGGGACTAATGTCCCACCTGCTTCTGCGCATTCGCCCACAGGAGAGTGACTTCACAATAGATGCAGCTGCAGGTCTCGCGGCACTTGCTCTCAGGCTGAATTCACTCTCGCCCATAATCTGCGCAGCCTAGGACCCTGAATTCTGGAGTTTGCTTCCTACAGCTGGAGAACAAGCGATCTCGAGCCGTCGCTAATGGCGACTAGTGCTTAGATTTGCCACACATGAATACGGCCTAATGGCCCCATTAAAATACATGGTAAGCTTCATCGTGCGAAGGTGAAGGTGGGAGGGTGGGTGGCAGGCCACGGGGCGGCCTAGGCGTGCGTGCCTAGGTCACTCTGTGGCCGGGTTTGTGGGTTAGGTCAGGGGCATTTGTGGTGGTGTAGGCGGTCTGTGAGTGGGTGGATGATGTTCAGTGGACTGTGGCGGAGGTCGTGACGTTAGTGGTGAGACGTGTGGAGGTGTGAAGTGACGGATGTGTCTCGCCGGAGGTTGGCCGGAGATGGGGAAGATGGCGGTGGACAGTGGCTGTCGAGGGGTAATTTATGAAATAAATTGAGGGGAATTAAAGAGGGGATAGAGACAAGTGATTCTAACCTAACTAAGTGGACGAAGGGGGAGAGAGGGCGACTGGCAGTACTTGCTGTCACCGGAGAAGAAGGCATCTAGTGGAGGAAGATGGCAGCGACGATGGGGCTAGGGATGCTCGTGTGGGTGTTGCGCGACGCGGAGGAAGATGGTGAGGATGGCTCTGCCACTGGTATTGTGGCAGAGCGACTAGAAAGAGGAGGGAGGCTCGTCGGAGCTCACTGGACTACTTGGCCGGAGGAGAAGAAGAAATTGAGGTGGATCTCTAGCCAAGTCGAGCTAAAGGGGTGCGGCCGAAGATGGGGGCCATTTTATAGTCGCTGGCAAGGACTCCTATGCTTGGAAGACAAGCCTCCGAGCATAAGAGACCTTGCCGGAGATGGAATTCTATGGGATACCCAAATCTCTCGTGTGTTCGCACGAGAGATTGGGTGTGAATCAGGGATTAGGACCACGCTTAGATGGAAGGGAATTCCTCAGAGAATCTCCCTTCCAAATCTGGGAGATCTCTGAGGAATCAGGGAGTATTCCCCCTCCATTCCTCGCCGGAGTAGGATTTCTTCCCATTAATGGTGGAGGGACTTATTTGTAAGAGTGGCGAGGATTCCTCGCCGGAGTTAGGGGGGTCTGTGCAATGCTTTTCAAAAGATAGGGACCAAAATGTAATTAGGTGTACTATTTTGCAAAGTAGGTCAAGATGACCTCCCCTTAGGTCCAAATTTTGGTACAAACCTAATTTGGACCTAAGGAATCTAATGGTGAAGTTGGATTTTAGGTTTTATTATGTTTAACTAGATATTTTGCATAAAAACCCAAATTAGGTCAACTGATGAGCTAGGACCCCAATCTAGGTCAAAATAGGTTCCAAAGGCCAATTTGAAGGTTCTAAACACTAAGGGATATATTTCCATAAATTTTAGAGGGTTTACTTGATTTTTATCCTGACCAGAACCTTGTTGAATTAAGCGGATCTGTTTTAAGGTTACAAGATGTTATGTAATTCCTAGATTGCACATGAACCCATTTCTAACTGAACCAACTCACTTTTTATCTTATTCAGATCATTTGACCTATGTTTTGCCTCTGAGAAATCTCATTTATGTACTTCAATGGTAAAATTACAGTTTTAACCTTTATTTCATGTTTTCTTCTCAGAACACTTATTCCTTGAATTAAGCCCTTCTCTTGGTTATGTAGTTCTTATTCTCTTTTTTAGGTCAAAATGATCTAGTTATGGCTCATGATGAGGCTCTCAACAATGGGACGACTCCTAGAAGATAGGGAACAGAGCAGGAAGGAGGATGAAGTGGGAAGAACGGGAATGGGGCAGCACATCGTTGTCGTCGCGGGATCTGCTTCCGAAATGGGGGCGAAAATTTGACTTTTTCTCTTGAGAAGCATCCCGGGTGTGCGACAAGCTTCTCTTGAGCTTTGGAGAGGGAGAAAAGAGAAGGAAGGGATCAAAATTTCGCATGGAGGGGGTCTCCTTTTATAATTGCAAGGAGTGAGGGTAATTTGGTCTTTTTAATTTGAAAAACAATAATTCAGGACCTTTAGTGACGGATAAATCCGTCGCTAAAGGTCCGAACGTGGGCGTAGTGAGCGGCGCGTGTGCGCTCGCTCGCCTCCTCAAGGCGCAACGCTCACCCACGATCTTGAAATCTCGGCCGTTCGATCATAAGATCGAACAGTTGAGAGAGATCCTCACCGCGCCTCCTCATCGCGTGCCTACGCGTGTGATCCCACGTTACGCACGGGCAGCTGATGGAGCGTGAGCGCCATCGAGCTTGTGCAGCCGCTCGATCACAATCGAGCGCTCAATCGTGCCCGCTTCCCTCGCCTCAACATCTACTCCTCTCGACTCGAACGTGCGCCTCACCTTCACTCAAGCATGTTCGACCAACGCGCTATCAGCGCGTTTGTGTCGAGCCTATGATTTGTGCGTGCGCGCCCCACAGCCATTGGGTGATCATCCAATGGTGAAGAAGCGATGATTAGATTGAAGAAGAGAAGGTGTGGCGAGTGCAGCGGTCTGTTGGGAGACTGAGATGGTGCCATGTGGTGCTATCTTGGTCGTCCATCTTCTAGATGATGTAGATGGTGCCATGGTTGTCGGATTGAGTCGATTTTCGAGTCGTTAAGCTACAATCGTCGATCCAAATCCATCCGTGTAGTCGGATTAGTCGTCTGAAGTGCAGATTCACACCATCTTGGCCCTTGATCTTTTAGGGTTCCTCGGTCTCTATCTTATGCTACAGATGTCTAATTTGGGTGATCTTGGAGTCGTTGAACTCCAATAGTCACCCTGATCAAATCTGTACGGTTGGATCTTCGATTTGAGGCCTTGATAAAAATTTACCCTATCCCTGAACATAAAAGGAGACAATTAATCTCCATTTTATTCAAACTAATCTAAATGCAAGATGATGCATGCTATGCAATATTTATAGTATGTAATGCAATTATATGCCTAACAACATGCATAAATAGACATCTTATGTAATATAAACATGTTTACATCATTGTCTATGCTATGTTTCAACTTTAGGGTTTGGCTAGGTACTCACATTTTTTGAAATCAAAGGAAAATCATCCTCATAAGTGCTTACAAAAACTTGTTTGAATCCATTAATATGCAAACCCTAAAAGCAACTAAACAAGACTTGAATCCTAAAAGTCATTCACCTTAATAAGTCATATTTATAAACGTTTGTTGTGCACATGCTGTGAGTGCGTGTAGAGCTTGTAGGAACTAAGTATACACTAAAGGGGGGGTGAATAGTGTAATATCGATCTCTATCGCGGAATCTAAAATTTCATTCACCATAGATCAAAAATAGATATAAACAAATCAAAGAGAAATGACATCTGAATTTTAAGTGGAAACCCTTAGGGTAAAAACAACTACCTAAGCCTCCAAGCTTAGGATTTCTCCAACTAGTTGACGCTAGTCTAATCCACTATTGTATCTCTTGAATGAGGGTGGCACAACCTCTATAAGGATTCTTCTCTTTATACACTTGACCAAGAGAAGAACAACAATGGGATCTCTAAAACAACTTCGATTCCAAATAAAAAAGAAACAACAGGAATAAAAGTATAACAGTAATTCCTGTGGAACCTCAGAATAAAAACAAACTAAGCTTTTTCGAATTGCAACATGTCGTGCATTAGATTACAATATTTGTAGGCGTAGAAGTGCAAAAGCACTAGAGAGAATAAGAGATTTTTGCTTGTAGAAAGCTCTTGAGGTGTGTTCTACAATAGGGGTTGAGGGTCTTATTTATAGGTGTTTTTCGATCTAATTTAGAAAGTCTGGAAACACGGCTTTGATTGATCAAAATTAATAGTTGGACAATCAGATTGACTTTTGATCAATTAAATATAAAGTTTGATCAATTCCATGTTGATTGATTAAATTAGGAAATTGATCGACTTTTGGAGCAAGTATCAGAATATACCCATTAGAGGCTTTTGATTGATTAAAAATATTACGTTGATCAATCAAAGTGGGTTTGGTCGATCAATAGTACTGAAAACTTTGGTTTTTAGCTGAAATTCAAGGCTAACGAGTTTCAAAACTCATCGATTGTTATTTTTGAGGTTCCTTACAATATTCTAGACTCAATAAAAATAAAAAGACTCTTCAGTATCATCATCAAGAGATTGATTCCACTTGTGGAACGATCATCATTTCTTGAGTGTATCTTTAAGTATCCTAAAATGATTAGTCCACAATAAAACATAATTTTGTTACACCAAATTAAGGGTATCAATACATACACACTTCTAAATTGGAAAATTAAGGTCAACTACTGCCCTAACACCTATTATATCTAAGAGCACCACAGTCCTAGCCCTTTAAAATTGAGTAGATGTACCCACGAGCTGACAAATTAGTATTGCATTGGGTAAATTTTCTGCATTTCTATCGGTGCATAACTTGGTGTCAGGCTAAGGGGTCTAATTGTCAAACAACTTAAGCTGGGTAGGTGTTACTCAATTGGCACCTAGACAGTGGTCTGGGAAGCACCTCCTCTGTCCCACCTGACTCAGCCTAACTAGGTCATATATCGAACACAAGGGTTGATTTATTCAGTGGTGTGCCTTTATAGTTAAGGCTTAGGTCTAATAGGGTTACACTATAACACTAGCTTTGTTGCTAGTAATGTGTGGGTAGGTGTTTTTCTCTATTGTTTTCCTTCTCATGTCCTACGATTTCTTCTTGTATGAAAGGTAGGAGATCTCTGAATTTGGATTTAGTACTGTGCGTGCGAGCGAAGCCTATAGGATCTAATCTAGACATAGAGGGGGGGTGAATAATGTGCTTATTGAAAAAGTGGAATTTAAAAGAATATTCACCACAAATCAAAAGCAATTATCAACCAATCACAACAATCAGGAAGATCACACCTGTATTTTAGAGTGGAAATCTTTCCAGGTAAAAATCATTACCTAAGCCTCCTAGCTTAGGATCTCTTGACTAGCCGATGCTAGTCAATTACACTATTGCACCACTTAAACGAGGGTGACATAACCTCTTAATAGAACTTCTCTTTTACACCTAATCAAGAGAATAATAATGGGACTCCCAAAATAACTTGGGTTCCAAATAAAAAACAACAGGAGTAAAATATGACAATGAATCCTATGGAACCTTAGAAAATAAACAAACAGAGCTTTTGAGATTGCAGAGGAGCATGCTTTAGAACACAATGATTGCAAGCATAGAGGCACGAAAGAACTAAAAAGAATGAGAGAGTTTTGCCTTTTGAAAGCTCTTTGAGGTGTGTTTTGAGGTGGGGGTTAAGGGTCCTATTTATAAGTGTTTTTCGACCAAATTTAGAAAGTTTATAATGATGGCTTTGGTTGATCAAAATTAACTTTGCTCGATTAAAATAAAGTTTTGATCAATTCCAAGTTGATCGATTAAATAAGGAAATTGATCAGCATGTAGTGCAATATTAGGATTTAACTGTTAGAAGCTTTTGATCTATTAAGCAAAAAGGTTTGGACGATCAAATAGGTCTGGTTGATTAAAGTTAGAAAACTTGTTGATCCACAGAAGTAAAAGCTTAGTGTTTTGCCTAAGTTTGTAATCTATCGAAGTTTAAAAGTGAATCAGTTAATATTTTTGCGATTCCTTATAGCATTCTAGACTCAATAAAAGTAAAACGAGATAACTATAGTCTTCAGAAGCTTCTCCTAAGGTTGATCATCATTTCTTGGTAATGTGACTTCAAGTAATGTAAAATTATTAGTCCATAATAAAACATAATTTTGCTATATCAAAAAAAGGGTATTGACAAGTACCACCTTTGGATAAGAATCCTAGGACCTTGTCACAATTCACCACATACCCCACTGATATGGCTAGTTCTAGTCGAAGAGAGAATATGCAAGAAGAGAATATCTGACAGAGAAATTTTCATTAAAATAGGGTAATAACAATAAAATAATATGTCATTATTGTATTTTATATGGTGGAAAATCTCTTAATAAAAATTAATTTAGTCTAACCACATTGGTCAGGTCATATTCACAAGGAGGAATAGCCTAATAAACTCACATGTATTATTGCATTCATGTTCACAAAGCCAAAACATTATTGTAGAAAAATCTTTCATTCAGTTCAAGCAAAGTGAGAGATAGAAAGGGAGTGCATGAGAAAAAGTGAGAAAGAGCGAGAGAAATAGAGAGAAAGAGAGAAGGCATGAGAGCAAATTGAATATATATATTTATAAACATAAAACCCAACCTCTTCAATCGTTTCCCTTGATATGTCATTGCAACTAATGCTCTCCACCACTGCAGAGAAATAGGGGAACAATGTGGGGTGACTTGCATGCGTGGAGGAGGGCACGGTTAGTAGCGTGGTCACACATGGGGGTTCTCCAAAGTGCGGGCTACACTTTGGTGGTGATGGCTCGACATGAGGAGGGTGGAGGCAGCCGACCCAGAGTGGAGGTGGCCGGCGGTAATGGGTATGCAGGCATGAGATTGAGGTTGCCAGTTGATAGCAAGGATCTATGGGATGGTGGCGTGGGATGGCAAGCTTGATGCAGTAGTGTCGATGATGAGAAAGGAGGTCGGTCGACGAGCATGGAGTCAACGATGGAGGTGGTAGATGTTGGGTTCTTCGTGGAGAAGAAGGTGAGTAGGGGATGAGGTGGTGTTATGGAGAAGAAAAAGAAGCCATGGATGGCAATAAGGTAAAGTATGCGGCGATGGCAATCGGAGGTGATGGTCAAAGTAGCGGTGATGGTGTACACACTGTCACCATGCACACCAAGGTTGTGGGAGGTGGTGGGTGCTTTGGAGTTCGCTTCAATCCATGGTGTACATCAGGGGCACGATGCATGCCGGGAGCACAGTGGAGAGGGTGGGGGTTCCCCGAAGGGGGAAAAGGAAGAGATCCCCATCGAAGGGGAAGAGCCCTTCATTTTAAAGTCTTCGTGAATCTATTTCTCCTCCTCTCCCCTTCTTACGGCTGCAGCTAAGCTGCACCCAAAAATAGCCTTGACCACATCTTTCCCTCTCTGTCAATAGTTATTCCCTGTATTCCACACAAAACATACTTATTTATGAAATATATGAAAATACACAAGCACTATTTATTCACAATCTAAATCATGCACTGTAAATGCATGTAGCATAAATTAACCCATCTATATTTATTGAATAATAAGATGCTTATGTTAAGAACTATAAACAATCGAGACTATTACTTTTAGGCCTAATAATAGTCCAAAAAAATGGATTTATCAAATACCCCCATGCCTAAATTTTTCTAGTCCCGAGCAAAATCCATATAGAATCCCAAAGCTCTAGGCCAGAATTAGGTGTTAGTGTGCCTCAGCATATCTTGCCTCTAGAAAATTAGTTTGAGATACCACCTCAAGGCATTAAGGCACCTAAGTACCGATCAGGATGCTAACCTGGTCAGCATAGGTCTTAGGTCGCCAACAAAGGTTTCTCAAACCCCCAAGCTTGCCCTAAAGTTTATTGATCTCAGAGGTTTAAGCATCCGTGCATAAGTGCAAGTGGTCTTGATTCAGTCTACAAATGACTTAAATTTTGTTGGTATGACTGCCAACAAGTGAGAAAGTGAATGTTTTTGTAATTTTTCTTTTGTAATTTTTTTGTTTGATCCATCTAAGTCCAACCTTAGATTAGCTATTAACATGATCTGTGTCGGATTCATTGTCCCCATCACCAAACCTCGAAGGGTGCCTAGCTTTCAATGCTTCGAGATAGCACCGCCCATGACAACCCCAAGAAACCAAGGCATTCGACACTTCGGGATAGTGCCACCCACGATATTCTCAAGCGAATTTAGGTTTGTGGCAATCGACACTTCGAGATAGGGCTGCCCATGGCACCTGAACCGTAGAATGCACTTACATGCCCCCAGTAGGGTGGATATCCTAAGAGACAAGCGTCGAGGAGGTGACCTATTATCATCACGTCATCAAGGGGAGTATATACTCCACCTCTCAAGTGGTAGGAACTCGTCTAATCAATTTGTGTTTTTAAGCTTCTCCTAAGTTAGAGCCTAAGGAACCAAATTTTCTTCAAGAAATGAATAATTAAGGCAATCACTTTATTAGGCATTCTAAACAAGACCATAGTGTGTGTAAGGTTGGATGCCCAGGTTACCATAACCCACAAACAAAAGGGCAAACAAGGGTATCAAGTACTACCCCAGTCCTTGACTTAATACCTTAGCTTCCCAGCATCGTCAACCACTCAAGGAACAATCTGCATCTTAATAAATACCTAGACTTTTAAGCTCTCAGAGCCCTAGGGGTCTAAAGATAGTACCTCTCACTTATCTCTTGTGGTAAGACACTTAAGGTCTTATCCCATCACTTGATCCAGCCTAGAACTTGGATGAATTCATCTACAGAAAATGCTGGGACTAACCAATTCAGCTCAACAAAGTGAAAAGTTTTTTTTTTTGTTAAACCATTTACTACATGAATACTGTCCACGAAGATAAAAAATGCAGAATGCACCCCCCCATGTCTAAATCCTACAATGTCCTCATTGTAAAATTAAAACAGGGGGAGAAAGGAAGGAAATCACTTGATGCAGGCATTATTCTAGATGTTGGGTTGCCTCCTAAGAAGCGCTGTATTTTCTGTCAATAGCCATACTTATAAGGAACCTGTAAGTCTAGTTTCAAACAAAAAGAACTAGGCCCTAACAATATGCGTAAAAGCGTAAGCCTAGAAAATAGGTAGTCACGGATATTGGCGAGCTGATGATACAAAGTGATTCCACATGCTCGCCAGAAGACGTGAAAAAAGAGAACCTCGTAGGCTACTTGGAGAGGTCTAAGAATAACAAAAGGAGCATGAGAAGGGACCTCTCGAAACAGAAGCTGTGTAGGATAAGAAGTTTCCTCCAAAGCATGAAGGGTTTTAAAAGATATATTCATAATATGTAGACACTTGAATGGAGAGACTATCAATACAGGCATCAATCCAAACTCGCCATTCCACTCAAGGATGTACTGGCCTGATACTCTCCCTAGAAAGAATGTAAGTGAGCAGAGACCTAAGCCAAGGATCGATTAGGCACTGTAAGGGTTTTTTGTGGTGTTCGGAGGTAATGAGCAAGTCCAAAGAGGGCTTAGTCCTTGATGTACACACATCTAATTGACCTGAAATGTCTATCTATACATGTTTCTAGTGTCATAGAAGCATTCGTGCATTATAAATATTGCATAACATGCAGCATTATGCATTTAAGTTAGATTGTATAAATTTTAGGTTAATTATCCCTTTTTATGGTCAGGAGGCAGATTAATATTTATTAGGGCCTCAGATTGAAGATTTAACCATACGGATCTGATCAGGGCGATGATCAAAGTCTAATGCCTTTGAGATCACCCTAATCGGACCTCCGTAGCATCATATGCAGTTTAGGGAAGATCAGAGGCCAAGGGGTAAGATGGTAAAAATCCAAACCTCAGACAACAAATCCAACCGCACGGATGGGTTCGAATCGACGATCGTAGGCCAACGACGTGAAAATCGATGAAATTCGACATCTATGGCGCCATCTACAAGCCAAAGAAGTTGGACTGCCAGAATGGCGCCACGTAGCACCATCTAGACCCTCCAAACTGTTCGCTACCCCGCTTCTTCATCCAACGGCCAAGAATCGACCACATCTCCTCCCTCAAGACACTCCCCACATGAGAAGAACTCCACGTTTGATCTCGACCATTGGATCGAGATCCAACGGTCGAGATCACTTGGCACAAGAACACTCTCCTTACCAATCCACACGCATAGCGCAGTGGATAAAATCCTCCATCACCTACAGGTCGCAAGTTCGACACTCCGCTCCGTGCCCCCTCCTCGCACGTGCAAGAGAAATTAGGTCATCCGATTAAATATCATCACCTCAAATCAAGCCACGATGCACATTGGATGCATGCGCGATTCGACTCCTAGTTGCACGTGCGATTGTATGCACCCTCGTCGTGCGTTCGCAAGCGAGCTGAAGTGTCCAAGCATGATCCAATGGCTAAAGTGGGTGATGCCTTTGCATGAGAAGATCCAATGGCGTTTAAGATGTCTAAATGATCTTGCCATTATCTGATGGAGATAGAGCACGCTCTATCAAAAGACATCCATGGCCATGAGATGAGAATTTAAGGGTTGTTGTTCCTCCTCACCAAGAATGCTAGAATTGATGAGCAACGTGCGAACATGGGAGCAGGAAGCATGGGCCATGAACACACGATCCTATGACCTAAAATGACCATTTCAACCCTCAACAAAAGCCTATAAAAGAGCCCACATTCCCTCCATTTGGACCATCTCTTCCTCTCTTCTCTCACCCTCTCCAAAGCTCTATAAACTTGTCACAAACCCCGGATGCTCCATTAGAGTAATAAAAATATTTTTCCACCTTTTCACCCCTATTCGTGGAGTGCCCGCGGTTGTCCTCTTACCAATGTTCGGGAAGCAGATCCCTCTGTGACGTCTCCCTACTCCATCCTCCATCTTCCATCTTCGTCCTCTTTCATCCAGCATCTCACCACCCTCGTCCAGGTGCCCTGTCAACGCGGCTTGTCCTCCAAGCAGCCGTCGAGGAGGATAACTTATCGCCCTCTTCTCTTTTTACCTCTTTCTAGATTAGATTTCCCACTTTCTAGTGTAGCACATAGACGTAACGAACATGTTTCTATACTTACGAAATTCTTGTTCATTCTCTCTCTATGTTCTTTTTATTTGTATTATTCTTTTCTTCTCTTCTATTAATTATTCTTTAAGTAGAATAGCTAGGGTAGATTTAATTCAACTAGCTACTCTGCTTCGTGATAATAAAATAAATGTGATTTTTAATCAAATGTATGCCTCCCCGTGTTCGACCCGGGACTCACTAGAGTTTTGCTTAAATTATCTATTTGACGGATTTTTACGCAACTATAACAACATGGTTTTCAAAACTCAAATTTTCAGCGTACAAATCCCATCTAACAGTCCTTATCAAGTCAGTTCCAACAGCAATTCAAATTCTATATTATTTTCCTTAGAAGTAGTTGTGTAGGAAATTAAGTCACTCTGCCTATCATTAATGATTTCCTCAAGAATGGGAGACATATTTTTATCTTCAAGTATATGAGAATCAATGGTGGACTCCGAATCACATTCATTTGATGGCAAAGTCAAAGCAACTAAATCATTATCATTAATTTCATTCCCGGATTCTTTCGGTTCAGTTAATTTTTTTGTCGGGGTGTATATGTGATTCTCCAGTAAGGGGAGGAGTTGCTTCAGCATCCTCAATTACTTCTAAAGGAGGATCAGACTCAATGTTATATGAATGGAGGAAGCCTATATCTCTCAATTCTTTGTTCTACTTGAGGCATAAATCCTCAATCGATACATATTGTCCTCGAGAGTCTCTCCTAGGCTCCTCAATCTTATGTTTGTCCTCCTCCAACTTCAACTCCATATCTTCCTGATTTTGGGGAGGATGATTTTCAAAATCAAAAGTAGGGAGGAATCCAAAATTCACCAAGTCATTCATATCCTCGGGGGGTAAGTCCTCGAAGAACACATAATCCCCACGAGATTCACTCCAAAGTCTAAATCCAGGTTCCTCCATTGGGTGATCATCCTCTTCTAAAATAGACACTTTTGTCCCTAAGACCAGAAGTGATCCAATTCATCCAAATCTTGTTCCATTCCCTTAGGGTCACCTATGTTGAACACCTGTAAATTATCAAAATGTTGTATGATAGGTGTTGTTTCCACAAGTAGAGGATCGAGATTGGGTTCGCTAAGGGTAGAATGGGGTCCAGCACATGATCAATCGAGGAAGTGGTATGAACAACATGACCTTGACTTAGGTCATCAAGGGTAAGAAAGATACTATCAATGGGGTCAAGGTCCTCAAGTGGAACCATCTTCCCTTTCTTTCGACTCCAATATAGCTCAGGTGGATAAACAATAGGATCGTTCTCCTCTAGTTGCCGTGTCTCATGGGGATAGTCCAAGGAATAGCTACTCATCAAAATGGCATCCCTGTTGTCATTTGTTTCCTCAGAATTACTTAGATGATCACTATTGTACAGGTAGGAATCAGAATCAATAGCAGTAGGGTAGCTAAGCTGACTAATTTCCTCATTTAGTCATTGACTATTCCTCAAAATATCTCCCACTAACTCCATCATTTCTATCTATTATTTTTGCATTTCTATCATAAAAGAGGAGCGGCTACTGTTAGATTGGGGAGGATAGTCAATCTCAAGTTCAGGTTGCCTAAGAGTATCGGTCCAACATCGATAAGAAAAATCATGAAGGGTGGGAGGGTTAGGTGTTTGCATACTATTACTAAGGTTTCGTCAATTGTTAAATATATGCGTCGTAGTATAATCGGCAAAATCTTACAACAAATATTTAAATTTAAAAACTCATATTCTAAAAGGAGTCCGAAGTCATCTACTAAAAACAAATATGAAATTCACAACACTAATCTTGAATTGAAATGAATGAGCACAATAAACGGAGCACAATAAAGATATTCAATGAATAATATATGCAGAAATATATTCAATGAGAACCGATGTATGATGGAGCAAAAAGAATAAGAGAATAAAAAATAATGATGATTTAAATCACCATGTATATCCTCTTAATTTAAGCATGCATCCAAAGTGTTCAAATAATGCAACAGTAATTCTCAATCAGATAATCAAATGTCAACTTAATACTTAAATCATTCAACAGTAACCATAATCAACCTCTATCAGACGACAGGCATATAGCATTAGATGTCTTAAGTGTCAACAAACCACAATGCCTCACAGAAGGCACACAAGCACAAGGCCTTCTCCTCCAAGCCTTCTTCCACTTCTTCTTCATAAGGCTTCTCAAGCCTTTCCTTTCTCAAGCACACAGAGGCAACTTCTCAAAGGCTAAGTGTCGCATAGGGGCAGAAGGATAGCGCAGCAAAATCCACCCCCTCTCTCTCAGAGATTCCTCCTTTCTCCTCTCTCAAACCCGGGCATAATCGGGTAATTAGTCGGGTATTCGAGCATGAACAGGGACCAAGCCTGCGAGGGTGAGTCGCAGGCGAAGTGTGAGTGTAGGCGGGTGCGTAGGTATATGGGGACCCAACCCCCGTGTTCTTGGGCAGAAAGGCTAAGGCACAAATTTGTGATCTACGCTTGCAGGTGCCCTTCGCTTTACGATGTGGCACTAAAGTGCCAGGCTTCCTTCACGCAGCACGGCTGGGATGATGCTTCACTAATTGGGTGTGCTGCAGTTACTATGACCTTCGATTGAGGACTTGGGAAGGTTCCTAGAGCTGGTCTGCATCGCCTGGAGGTAGTAGCAGGGTCAGAGTTGCTTGGAGCATGGCGGTTATGGTTGGACGAGACGGCGACGACGGTGAACTTCAGTCAACACCTGAAACATGCATACGGGCTCAAAAGCCCCGGTTAAATGGTTCAAGAGAGTCACCGTGACTTAAGGAACATGATGGTGGTGGTCCTTTGGTGGATAGATGTCAAGCTTGGCCAGACAGTGATGGAGAAGGTCAAGTTTGGTGGGCGATTTAGTGGGTTTTTGGTGGAATTGAGTAAGGGGTTTTGATGGGCGAGATTAGGTAGAGCTTATGGAGGTGATATCGTGGTGCTTGGTGCGGTGTGGCATCAGGGAGGCTTCGCTGGAGCCCAGTTGGTCGTGGAGAAGATGGAGAGGTCAAAGGCGAGTTGTGGGTTGAACTGGGAAAAGAGAGGGATGGGGAGATATAGGAGGAGAAGGGGAAGATGCTAGACCTAACTATAGGATGAAGGGGCAGGAGATTTCCATGCGAATGTGATGGCCAGACATGGAGAAGATGAAGTGTTCGATGGGGGAGAACGGCGAGGATGAAGTAGTGTGGCTCTTGCTAGTATTGCGAGAAGCGGAGGAAGGAGGTAAGATGTTTCCCTCTGCCTATGGTATGTGGCAGAGAGTGAAGACGGAGGTTTGAGGAGCTCACTAGAGCTACAGTAGGAGGTGGCCAGAGAGGGAAATTAGTGAAGTGTGGCCTGAACTGAGCTAGTTTGGAGCGATTATGCATGAGGAAGCTTTATAGAGCTCTAAGGCGAGCTCTAGATCAGGAAGGAAGGTTTTCATGGCTTGGCATTGGAGGAATAAGACCCATGATTCTCATGCACTTGCACGAGCAATCAGCACAAATTTGGGACTCAAAATTGATCCCAGATGATTCTCCTAGGTGTAAACATCAATCCCACCAAATTTAGTGGGATTTGGTGTTGATTTGAATAGGATTTGTGGAGGTCAAACCTTGATTGGAGGTCGGGTTGACCTCAATGGTGGAAGGGGTCTAGTTGTGAAGGAGACAACAAAGTTGGGGGGCATTTTGTAGAGATTTCAAAAGTTAAGGGCCTAGATGAAAGAGAAAGCGTTTGAGTGGACTAAAATGCAAACTAGGTCAAGATAAACTCTGATTGAGCCTAAATTTTGGTACAAACCTAATTTGAACCCATGAAATTTGATGGTGAAGTTGGATTTTAATTTTGACCAAATTTTACTGGGTAATTTACGTAAAAATCCAAATTAGGGTAGAATTGTGTCTGTAACTCTATTTAAGGTTAAAATAGGTCTCAAAGGTCAAATCAAGGGTACCAAACCTCAAGGAATATTTTTCTATGAATTTTAGAATGTTTGGATGGATTTTATCCTACCCAGAACCTTTGTAACTTAAGCGAGTCTGAAATTAGGGTTTTGGGAGTTGTATCAGTTCTCGAAATGCTTGAAACCTGAATTTAGGAGTAGATTGGGAGGCAAACTATCGATGGAGAGAAAGTGGCGAAGGGAAATGGGTGGCGATGTTGAGGGTGCGGCTAGGGTTGGGGATGAGGGTGATGGAAGACATGGAGATTGAAAAATTGGAGGGAGAGGAGATGGTCGTCTCGTGAGGGTGGGGCAGTCATATTTGGGTTGAGAGAGGGCTGGAAGGGATGAACAGAGAGGTCCTGTGCTATAGATGCAGAAGAAGAGGGCATATGGTGGCGGTATGCAGGAACCCCTTGTGTGCCTAGCATGTGGAGGAGACGGGCACAAGCATGACTCACGCACAAGGACGCGGATGCAGTATATGAAGAAGAACCCTCAACGCCCGAAGCAAGAGGTACCAGAGGAGCCACGGCTACCTCCACCGCCAGCACAAGTTGGCCACACAATTGATGTGGAAATCCCCTTCTCTAAGGATATACTATCTATGGAGATGATGTTGAGAGGTGCATTGATCGGCAAGGTTATGACTGGAAACCCGTCTGCTGAAAAGCTCCATCAACTGGTGAGTTCCCTGTCACTTGTCTCACCGGGCTGGAAGATTGCTGTGTTATCCTTGACCCATTTTCTTGTTTTTGGTCTGGGGATGATAGACGTGGAGAGGCTAAGATTTCGCTCAAGTAATTTTGAAAACATCAATGTGTTATGGATGCTGGTCTCTCCTTTTGATGGGGCACTCCCTGATCGTCAACCCCAAAGGATGGGTACTTGGCGTGTGACATTAGCTATCGAGGGACTGCCTCTACACCTAAGATCCAAAGGGGTGGTATTTAAGATGATCGCTAGGTTTGCGTCTATCCATGATGATACAGTGGTTGCAATTGAGGAAGGAGATGCACGTGTACTGAAAATTAGGGTAGAGATCTTCAGAAGTGGGTCATTGCCTAATAGAATAATTCTCAGATGTGGAGCAAGTTCCTGGGTTATTCGTGTGTCAGTGGTTGGGCAGGAAGTCATAATCCCAGAACCGGGGCAAGTTAAGATGTCTGAAGAAAATTCTGGGGAGGTGAAACAGGTGGAACCGGAGGGTCATAAGCCTTCAGATGATGCTCCAACGCCAAAGAAGAGGAAAGAATGCCACGAGGAGGACTCAGAGAGGGGGTATGACGATGGTGGTGAGTGACACTGTCATGAGGAGCGATAAAGAAATTCATGAGGACCCTAGTAAAATCACTAACTATATAGGGAAAAGAATAGAAGGCAGCAGTGGGACAATTATCCTCAGGGATGTGAATCAAATGCCACTTCCTGTTCCTAAAGATCTGAAATTTGGGAAAGGATCTGGTCAAAAGAAAGGGGTTGGGCAATCCCCTTACATGCTTAGGGGGCGAAGAAAGGAAAACATGAGCCCCATTAAGGAAGAAACCATTGCAAAGTCCATCATGTTTGAATATGTGGACAACTTGGCGCAAGGGGATCATCTATGTAAGGGATGAGAATTTTAACGTGGAATGTGCGTGGGCTACGCAATAAAGTGAGAAGAGCTTCTCTAATCAGATATTTTATGGAGTGGGAGATTGATTGTGCTCTTATTCAATAGACACATCTATAGGAAGACAATAGTCCTGTCTAGGACACCCTAAGGCAGACTAGGAGAGCAGATTGTGTGGGGATGGCTACAAATGGCAGATATGGTGGGATGGCTATTTGGTGGAGAAATTCCAGCTTTAAAGTGACTAAAGTCCATCGGGCCAAGCATATGCTTACATGTAGATTTCAAAGTCATCAGGGGGAGTTGGATTAGTTTGTCTCGTGTGTGTATGGTCCCTGTGTAGTGGCTAGTCAGGTGGAGTTATGGGAGGACTTATCAACAGTACATCAGAAGGTCCAAGAGCTACCTTGGCTCGTGGGTGGAGACTTCAAATATACCTTATCAAGTGGGGACCGACCTGGGGGTAATACAGATGGTGCAGTGGTAGGGTTCCAACTGGCTGTGCAGAATCTGGGCATCACTAAGTATCCGGTCAGTGGTATTGAGTTTACTTGGAGAAATGGCAGTGGGCTCATGTCTAAATTGGATAGATTCTTTGGCAATTCTAGTCTCCTAGAGCAATTTCAACTGTCTTCAGCTATGAGCCTTGAGAGGCCATTTTCAAACCACATGCAAATTGTGTGGGACAGTGGGGTGAATGCAAATGTTGGCCCATACTTCAAGTTCAAAAAATCATGGTTTAGAGAAGATCGGGTTAAAGATATGCTACCTAGCTGCTGGAAAAGTAAGAATGTTACAAGTTCTGCTACCCAAAGACTGGCATTGAAGTTGGCAGAATGCGCACAATGTTAAGGGAATATGGGTAGACAGTAATAGCTATTAGGGAGCAGAAGAGAGTTGAGGCATTGGCTAAGGTCCAGCAGCTTGATATGAAGGAAAGCATGGTGGGTCTGAGTGCTCAAGATCAGGAAGCCAGGAAATATTGGCAACAGATCATCGGCAAGGAGGATTTAAAGAAAGAGATGGATTGGAGTGAGAGGTCTAGACAATTGTGGCTCAAGGAAGGGGATGCAAATACGACTTTTTTTCATCTTGCGGCCAGTGCTAGAAGGAGATTGAACCTCATTTCTACTATCAAAATTGGCGAGAGAAACATCTCCTCCACTCGTGAAATTACGAAGGAAGTTGTACTCTACTTTAAGGAAATATCAAAGGTTGCACCAAGAGGTATGTGGAGGGTGGCTACGACTGCATTCCCATGTGTCAGTGATGAACAAGCTGCAATGTTGGTTGCCCCTACTACCGAATAGGAGGCTGTGGATGCCATCAAAGACTTAAATAATGAGGGAGCTCCAGGGCCGGATGGGGTTCAAGTCTTTTTTCATAAAGAGATGTGGAGTGTTCTTAAAGAGGAAGTGATGGGGGTTATACATGAGTTTGAAAAGGGAAATTCTGGTTTTGAAAGGCTAAATAAATTATACCTTTTCTTGTTACCAAAGAATTCAGGAGCGGAATGTTTCTCATATTATAGGCCTATTGCGCTATCGAACTTCATATATCTAATCATTAGCAATATCCTCTCCAATAGAATTCGTGGTGTTCTGCAAGGCCTGATTATGCCTGTTTAGTCTACTTTTTTACCTGGGAGGTCTTTACAGGAATCATTCATTATGGCTCAAGAGATGGTGATGGGTTGGCACAGGAGAAAATCTAAGGCCTTCCTATGGAAGGTACATTTCTCTAGAGCCTATGATTCAATCTCGTGGTCATACTTATGGGAAATTCTTAAAAGAAGAAAGTTCCCCCCCCTCCTGGATCCAGTGGATGAAACGGTGCATTACGATTGCCTCCTACTCCCCCTTGATAAATGGGAAACCTTGTAAAGCCTGGATACAGCCTCAATGTGGGGTGAGGCAAGGTTGCCCCCTGGCCCCACTGATTTTTAATTTTGCTATGGATACTTTAGCCAGATATGCATGCAAGTTGGTAGAAGATGGGTTGATAAGGGGCTACTCGATGACAAAAAGAAGGGCTTTGGCCCCCATTCTCCAATACGCAGATGACACAGCCTTTTTTATAGGAGGGAAAAGGGAAGCACAAGCTCTCTCTTATATGGTTATCTTTGGAGAAATTTCCGATCTAAAGCTAAATGGAAGCAAATCATCTTTGGTTTGCTTTGGCATGAATGGTAATGATCAGAGTGACATCTCTTCCATCTTAGGCACGCCTGTGGCCTTTTTGCTAATCAGATACTTGGGCATGCCGCTAAAGTGTACAAAGATGAAGAAGATTGATTGGAATTTTCTCTTTGAGAAGGTGGCTACGAAGTTAGAAGGCTGGAGCAGTAGATACTTATCGAAAGGGGGAGGCTTATATTGCTAAATTCAGTGATTACATCTATTCCAGTCTTCTTCTCCATCCTCAGAGCTCCAAAGTAAATTTGGAAGAAACTTGATGTCATGCGCAAGAGATTCTTCTGGAAAGGAGCCTCTCACCAAGGTACTTTCTTCCAACCTGTTGAATGGGATACAATTTGCTCTCCTAAGAAGTATGGTGGCATGGGAATAAGATCTCTCAAAGAATTTAATGATGTCTTGCTTTTAAAATGGGTGGTTAGGTTGTTGCAAGGGGAACAGAAGCCTTAAACAGAGACTGTGCATGATAGTTATGGGGCGGCAAACAATGAGAAGAGTCATCAGAATCCCATCAAGCCTTCTCCTTTTTGAGCCTCTGTGGTGCGTGCTATGGCTGATAATTGGAATTTGTTCAAATCAGTCTTGGGTGATGGAAGAAGCTTCAAATTTTGGATTGAAAAGTGGGCACCAAATGGGGTGTTAAAGGATAGATATCCTCTTGCATACTCGGCTGCTTCTGATAAAAATGCAGTGGTGTATGATTATTGGGACATGGAATCAGAAAAATGGAAGATAAACAATGACGAGGGGAATGGTTATGGAACCAGAACATGGATGGAGAACGAATACCTCTTGTAGGAACTAAATGCCATCAGACCCAAACCAGAGGAGTGCAACACATACAGATGGGAGGGGATTTTCTCCCTAGCGACTGCATACAAAAGACTCATTATATTGTCTAGGTCGGCAGAGGTGGGTGAGATTGGGAGGAACTTATGGAAGTTGACAGTCCCATTAAAGGTGCAAATTTTTTTGTGGTTATGTAGAAGAGATGGCCTGATAACGGGAGACATGCGGCATAGGAGGATGGGCACCCCTGCTCAATTCTGCCAGCTATGTGGGTTACATAATGACTGTAGCGGCCATATCTTCTCTTCTTGCATGGTAATAGATTGTGTCTGGAGAAAGGTTTGCAGCGGTTCGATCCCCACGTGGGAGAATCTATGGAGTTCCTTCCTAGTTACAAATAAGCCTCATGTGCCCATGGTGGCAGTGTTATGGTCGGTTTGGAGAGCTAGAAATGAGAAATTATTTCAGGAAAGACCAGTGAGTGTGGATAATATTGTAAATAATTGTTAGACTCTCATACATATGTGTGGTTTGATACTGTAACCATTTTCTTTATATAGTGAATAAAAGCTCTCCCAGATTTCTATCGGCGCTTCGATAGCTTTCCATTCTGTTTCAAAAAAAAAAAAAGAAATGCTTGAAACCCTGTTTCTGTCTGCACGAACCTTCTTATTAGATTGTAATGCTCATTTGACCTTAGGTTAACCCATAGGAAACCCCGTGATTATTCTGCATTCATGATATGATGTTAAAATTGCATAATTAACCCTAATTTAATGCACTCATCTCAGAATGCATATTTAGTAAGTTATGGCTCTCAGGTGATTATGTAGGAGCATTCGTCAATTAATCCTAATTAATTAAAGTTAGTTATGGCTCATGATGATGTTATCATCACATACTAGTGGGGACTCCTGGGGTGGGAAATCTCGCTCCTAGGGTCAGCTTAAAAGTGGGAGTTATCGGGCCAGTACTCCCAAAATGGGAATGACCCCATGAATTGTCATTGTACCCCTCGAAGGAGGGATACGCGCGGAGCATGGGATCATGGTTCAAAGATGGAAAGTACTGGTTCTGATAATCTAGATGATAGGCGTAAGGGTGGTCCATTTCTTTTAAGCCAGACCAGTTTAACTCTCTAAGGACTCAGAAAAATTCAGAATATAAACAGAAACTTCCTAGAGAGCTCTACACACAAACCACTGCCAATACAAATGCAAATACGACAGGATTCTATTTTTAGTAGATTGTAATATAAACAGAAACTTCTTAGAGAGCTCTACACACAAACCACTGCCAATACAAATGCAAATACGACAGGATTCTATTTTTAGTAGATTGTAGGACTCCTCAATCCTACTTTATATGTTAGTTAAAGAAGAAGACACCTACAATCAATGAGTTGTTGGATATCTTTAAACAACTTCAAATTAATATACCACTCCTTGATGCTATCAAACACATCCTTGCCTATGCCAAGTTCATTAAAGATTTTTGTACCTAAAAGCATAGGCCTAAATCTCAAGCACCTAGGAAGGTTGTCTTATCTAAGCAAGCTAGTTGTGTTATCCTTGAAAACCTTCCTCCTGAGAAAAGAGACCCTGGAGCACCCCACATTTCATGTATGATTGGGGATTATACCTTAAATAGGGCATTCCTTAATTTAGGTGCTTCAATCAACCTAATTCCGACCAATCTATATGAGAAATTTGGATTAAGTGAGCTCAAACCAACCTCTATGACTCTTTACCTAGCTATCCAATCTATTACTACCCTTAAGGAAGTCCTAGAGAATGTTATTGTCAAGGTCACAATTTTTATTTTCCAGTGGATTTTCTTGTCCTTGACAGGAATGTACCTGTGGAACTAAGAAACACCCCAATTATTATGACTTTTTCTTGCTATGACCAAGGCACATATAGATTGTGAGAATTAAAGTATGGAAATTTCTTTTGGGGTTAGGAAATTACTATTGAGTATCTTTAAGGCCAGCAAGTAATTTGAAGATTGTAGGTGCATAGATGATCAAGATGATGTGGATGATTTAATGGAAGTTAATCTAATTAAAAACCCTTTAGTACCCAATTGACTAGTCTAAACCAGGAGGTTGAAGATTTGCTTATTACCCCTTCATTTGCACAACCTCTCGTGGTTAATATGATTGAACCGACTCCACCTGCTAACCTAGACTCAACCCAGCTAGACTTGAAACCTTTGCCTTTTAATCTTAATTATAACTTTCTAGGTCCCAATCAGACTTTACTTGTGATTACTAATGCCTATCTGACTCAAGACCAAGAGAAGAAATTGGTTCGAGTTCTAAGAGAAAATAAGGAGGTAATTGGATGGACCATTAAAGATTTGAAAGGGATTAATCCTTCTTATTGCAATCATAGACTATTTTTGGAAGAAGGATCTAAGACCTCTCACGATATGCAAAGATGATTAAACCCTAATATGCGAGAAGTAGTAAAGAAGGAAATTGTTAAGTGGTTGGATGCTGGAATAATTTATTTTATCTCAGATAGTCCTTCGGTTAGTCCAATCTAGATTGTCCCTAAGAAAGCAGGACTAACCATAGTGGTTAATGAAAAGGGAGAATTAGTGCCAACAAGAAGAGCTTCCTGATGGAGGATATGCATTGATTACCGGAAGCTTAATGCAACCACTAAGAAAGATCATTTTCCACTCCCTTTCATTAATCAAATATTAGAGAGATTGGCTAGACAAGCACATTTCTATTTTCTAGATGGATATTCTAGTTATAAGCAAGTAGCGAATCAACCCAATGACCGTGAGAAAACTACATTCACTTGTCCCTATGGAACCTTTGCATTCCGTAGGATGCCATTTGGGTTATGCAATGCACTAGCTACATTCCAGAGATGTATGTTGGATATTTTTTCAGAAATGGTGGGTGATTTTGTGGAGATTTTTATGGATGATTTTTCAGCCTTCAGGGAATCATTTGATTCTTGCTTATCCAATCTAGATAAGATTCTAAAATGGTGCATAGAAGTTAATTTGGTCCTTAGCTAGGAGAAGAGCCACTTTATGGTCACATAAAGGATAGTACTTAGCCATGTGGTTTCTCATAGATGTATAGAAGTTGACAGAGCTAAGGTGGACACTATCTCAAGCCTACTTCCATCGACATCCATAAAACAAGTGAGAACTTTCTTAGGACTTGTCGGATTCTACTAGAGGTTTATCAAAGATTTCTCCTAAATAGCTAGGCCCTTAAGCAACCTCCTAACTAAGGAGAAAGCCTTTGATTTTGATGATTTATGTCTTAAGGCCTATAACTTACTCAAGACTGCTATTAGCTATGCTCCAATTTTGCAACCACCTAATTGGATGACTCCATTTGACATTATGTGTGATGCATCGAATTTTGCTATAGGAGTCATCCTATGTAAAAAAGTTGATTAAAAGCCCATGATTATATATTATGCCAATAAGACACTTGATGATGCTTGAAGGAATTATACTGTCATTGAAAAAGAATTACTGGTTGTGCATTTTGCTTTGGAGAAATTTTGGGCTTATCTTCTAGAATCACATGTTACTGTCTTTACCAACCAGACTGCACTAGGGCACTTTTTAGCTAAAAAGGATGTAAAACCCCATCTTATTAGATGGATATTATTATTGCAAGAATTTGATTTAGAGATTAAAGATAAAATCGGTTCACAGAGTGTAGTGGTCAACCACTTATCAAGGATCCTAGTGATAGACTTTCATCTGGATTTGCCTACTGCTAATTCCTTTTTGGATGAATAGATTCTTACTATCTTAGGATCCAAAATCCCTTGGCATGCAGATATAGTAAATTATTTGGCCACTAGAAGAATACCTTATGATTGGTCTAAACAACAAAAAGAGAAATTTTATGCTCAGACCAAAATTTACTTTTGGGACAACCTTGAGCTCTTTCAAATCCATGTTGACCAAATCATAAGAAGATGTGTTCCTAAAAGTGAATTTCATAGCATCCTGACCTTTGCCACACATCCGCATGTGGTGGTCACTTTTCAAGAACGAAGATGACTGTAAAAATTTTGCAATCTAAATTTTACTGGTTGCCCTTCTTCAAAGATGCCTATCAGTTCTCTCAAGAATTTACATGTTGTCAATCTATTGGAAACATGACCCATAGAGATATGATGCCCCTGAACCCAATTTTAGTGGTTGAAATCTTTGATGTTTAGGGGATTAATTTTATGGGACCTTTTGTTCTTTTCTTTGGATACCAGTACATATTGGTGGTTGTTGATTATGTGTCCAAGTTGCTAGAGGCAATCCTAACCCGAACCAATGATAATAAAGTAGCAATTGATTTTACTAAGAAGAACATCTCTAGTAGGTTTGGGATACCTAAAGCAATTATTAGTGATGGAGGTTCCACTTCAATCATGCGTTCTTCAAGAATTTTTTGGCTAAATATGGGGTTACACCCAATATTGCCACACCTTACCATCCACAATCGAATGGACAAGAAAAAGTTTTAATAGGGAGATTAAGACAATTCTCCAGAACACAATTAGGCCAGATAGGAGGGATTGGGGTACCAAATTAGATAATGCACTCTGGGCCAACCGTATAGCTTTTAAAACCGCCATAAGCACTTCACCTTATTGCCTTGTCTTTGGTAAGGTGTGTCATTTACCTGTAGAAATTGAGTAGAAAGCTTATTGAGCAATTAGGCAATGCAATATCGATTTAGGTCAAGTCAGGAAATATCGCAAACTCTAGTTGCCTAAGCTATGAGCGATTAGGAATGATGCGTATAAAAATGCCAAATTTTATAAGGATAAGACCAAAGCTCTACATGACAAATTCATATCCCAAAAGAGATTTGAGTCAGACCAAAAGGTATGGCTTATCGATGCATGATTGCGATTTTTCTAAGGTAAATTGAGATCTAAATGGAATGACTCATATATTGTGACCTACACATTCCCGTATGGAGCCGTAGGGATTTCTGACGCAAAAACAAGCCAGACTTTGAAGGTTAATGGGCAACATCTTAAACCTTATGTTAATAACCATCCACCTAGACTTGTTGCTAATTTGGTTGCACTTTTCGACCCTTTGTGAGCTGAATTGTACCAGGATGAAGGCGTTAAACTTAGTGCTCATTGGGAGGGAGGCTAATATTTTTGCATGTATATAGTTGTTTGTGTATAATTCAAGTCTGGAACCGATCGAGTTGTCTTGAGTTAACTCATAATAATAGTTGATTGCTATCCATTTCTTATGATTATTGCATGCATTAAGGACTATGGATGAAATAAACATTTTTGGGCGATGGCGGGGGGTTGATAATATTATGCTGAGTTACTCTATTCAGTTCCTAGATTGTTGTTTATATTATGTTATTTATTTGAAAAAGAAAATAAAAATTAGAGTTTTGAGCTAAGAACGGACGAAAATTTTTTATATTAACAATTTATTGGACTTAAAAAAAGTACATTCAAAATGTTTTCTCTTAGACTCTTTTGGTCATTTCCAACTTACTTATTTCAAGTATTTACGTAAATAAGGATTTACTTATTGAATCCTTAAATGAGGTTTTAAAAGCCGAAATATTAAGTTAAGAGAGTGATAAATATGTGACTTATCTTCCCACCCTCTAGTTTAAAAAGATTGAGAGAATTAAGCACTTCACCGTTGCAATTATGCACTAACTTGTCTTTTATGCAGGTCATCTTGTAGGTACCTTGTTGTACTAGGTATGCTCCCCAGCTATAGGATGTCCGGATACCAACTTTTGTCTCTTTAGATTTTAAAGCCTTCATTTAGGAAATGTTCTTGAATGAGAGTCGGAGGAAGCCACCTACGTAGAAAAATGAGTGAAAAAAATAGAGAAAAAAGTATATAATAAATTAGCAGGAGGAAGAAAAAAAATAAAAAAAGTATGCCAAAATTATCCAAAAATCAAAAAAGACTGAGGTGTTATAATAAGAGACCAAATAATTCAGCCAGGGAGATACACCTTCGAGGTTGACCTCAAGATAGAAAAGGATAAGGAGAAAGCTACTAGTCCTTAGTAAGGTAGATCTGAAAATGGGGTTCAATAGAGCAAAGAGACATTAAACTATAGGAAAAATATGCTTTTGTGACAGCTGATTGCAACGGTAAATTTTTCCATCACAAAAGAATCCATTTTTTGTGATAATAATAACATATCCTATACAAAACTAAGTTGCAATATTTTTAGAGACCTAAAATTACCATCGTAAAGTAAAACAAAATATCAAGCACTATCCTGCCGATCCAAAAAAAATACCCCCTTTGCCTCTTCCCTTCCCCCCAAGTCCACAGAAACCCTCATTCATCCCTTTCGTAATCCCTTCACCCACCACCCTCCGATGCCATCAATCAGATACCACCCCCGCTCCCGATGCCCCTATACTCTAGCGATAAGCTACAACACCCTTGCGCGTGAGGGAGTCAAGGGAGAGGACGGTGAGGACAGGCGGCGCCAGCACACGACTAGCGAGGAGAGGTGGAGGAGGAGAAAGGGCTCCAGCAAAAATAGGGCGACGCCACTGCCTAGGGCTCCTGCTCTCCTAGGGCTCTGGTGCTCCTGAGGCAATGTCGTCGCCTCCTCCTTCCCCCATTGCTGCTCCCCTTAGTCCTCTTCCGTGTCTAGCTATAGGACATTTACACGAGGGTGCACAAGGCCGTGCAAACAGAGCGCTCCGTTGATGCCGCGACCGTGCCTTACCTCCTCAACCTCCTTGTGTTGGGATTAAAAAGGAGTGCCATTTGATCACATCCACTGTCGTCCTTGCACATCCACTGCTGCTACATCTTCTTCACATCAACGCCCACCCTTTTCAGCATCTACAAGGGCCACGCCATCAGACTCCTCCTTCAGAACTACCCTGAGTTCACCTTCGCCTCCACGCTTAGCGCTACTACCTTGGTTTTGAGGTGGCTAGGGCGGATGAGGCAACTGTGTCGGAGGTGGAGATCGATCCGTGGGGATCCTATTCTCATTGGTAGCGATGGGGTTGCCTAAGGGATGCACAAGAGCCTTGATGAGCATGGCACAATAGGCTGATGGAAAGAACCCTAACTCGGACATGGAAGAAGAGGGATGTGGTGTTGTGTGTGTTCCCCATAGTTTTGATCCTTTCTTCTGAGGCCAAGGTATTTGATCTTGTTTGTTGTTTGTTGTAGGTCACGATTTTCGCTCGCGCAAGTGCGACCTCTTCGCGTGGCCCTTCCGGAAGAAGGGCTACTGATAAACACCAGTTTATCATCATTCTTTTGCATTAAAACAATCCTAGCTCTTAGGGTTTTGCTTCACAAATGAGTTTTTTGGGTTGCATTTAGTCATAAATTAGGTTAGGCATACATTGCATTTTTCTTGTCTTTTTAATGTGTTTTTTTGAGTGTTAGGGATGAACAGATATATAGATCCCTAGAACCCTAGCACTCAGGAAGGCAATTGGTGAAGAAGAAGCTCAGACTAGTTGGAACTCAGCTTGATCCAGCTCACCATAGTTGGAATCCAGCTCACTTGGACTAGGGTGAGCTCATCCTAGCTCCATTCAGCTCATCTCAGCTAAATGATAACTCAAGAGAGTTCATCTCAACTCACTCTAGCTCAGGTCAGCTCAGATCCAGCTCAACTTAGCTGAGTCTAGCTTATCTCAACTCCCATTAGTCCACAAGGAGCTCTAGCTAGCTCAGCTGAGTTGACTGGAGTCTACCCCAGGTCAGGTCCAGTTACATCCAGCTCCACTCAACTCCAGCAAGCTGAAGATGACTTCATTCCAGCTCAGGAAGCTCAAGTCCAGCTCCCGGGGATTCAGCTTAGCTCAACTCAGTTGAGCTAAGCTACCTTAGCTGTCTCAACTAGCTTGATCCTCCCCAGGAGCACCAGACCCAGCTCACCTCAGCTCATTTTGCTAGAAGCCAGCTCACTTTAGCTTGGCTTAGCAGCTAGCAAAGAACTAGCAAGCTAAGCTAGCTAGAGTAGCTCCGTGCCACCCTTTTCGGCAGCTGCCAGCTCCAGTTCAAGCTCCAGACTTCTCCTCCTCAGCTCCTCTCTTCAAACCCTAGCTCCAATACCTCGTCTTCTACTCCACTACTAGCTAAGCTAGCTTAGCTTAGCTTAGCTATGCTCTAGCTCCCTTGGCTTTTACCACCTAAAAACCCTACCTAACAACTCCACCAACTAGCTCCACATAAGCTAACCCTACTTCCAGCTCACCTTGGCGCCAACCTAGCCTACCCACTCCCTCCAAAAGACACTACAAAGTGGCGCCAAAACCCCTCATAACCACCCACCAATTGGCACCACTTTTTCCCCCCAAAACCCCCTTCATCTCCACCACATATCTTCCCTTAAACCCATCTCCACCATCCACCTAACCCCCCTTCTAGAAGCTCTCATGGTGGCACCAAAACCAAGGCATCCCTTCATGGTTGGCGCCACCTTTAGGTGGCTCTTCACCACCATAACCAGCACCTTCACACCCCCCTACTTGGTGCCAACTATTCTCCACCATAAGATCACCTAACCACCCCCATCATCCCATCTTAGCCATCCATTTCAAGAGTCACCTTAACCCTCTCATCCTACCCTATAAAAAGACCAACACCCACCACCTTACAACCCATCCTTGGCTAGCAAAATACCTCTCATATTCTACCTATAGCTCACGCCCAAGAAAGAAGAAGAAGAAGAAGATTAAGGGGATACTTTGTCCCCTTGGTGCCTTCCCCTCTTCCCTTCTCTCTTGTGACCGCGCCAGCCAAAGGAGAAGCCAGGCAAGGAAGACCTTTGGAGGAGGTCTTGAAGGTGGTCCGTGCCACCTTGGAGGAGAGCTAAGAGGTGGTCCACACCACCTTGTTGGCACGGTCCCCTACTTTAGGGTTTGCCAAGGAAACTACACCTTGAACAATTCTGCAAGGAGGAGGAGCTCTTTTTGATTGCGACAGCAGCTGCAATTGAAGCAAGAGTCTCGCCACCTTCACCAACATTTCAAAGGACTTTTGTGTTTTCATTACATGCATTTTTAATTCTAGTAGTTTAAGCATTCTTCTACTAGATTTTTTTTTGTAAAACAATTCCTCAATTTTATATAAGTTGCCTTCATTAGATTATTTTAATCTTGACTGCAATTTAAATTTCCCTTTTGTGCACTCACTTCCCTCCCTCTCTAATTACCCTAGGATTTCACGTGCCTAGGGTGAGCTTAGAAGGAAGGTAGCTCTTGTCACCTAGGGTTACTATTAGGAGTAGTTTTCATTAATTCGAAACCCTTGTTATTTCAATTACAAAACAAAAAAAAATGATACATTGAAAAAACTAAAAAGAAAGTTAAGATTTATTTTCTAAGCAAGAGGTTTGATTTGCAAGCATATTGCCTCCTTGGACGACCCTAGATACTCCCCTATCTAAGTCATAAATTTTAAGAGCGTATGCGATTTCACGTGTTACAACGACTTAAAAACCTGCCTTTATAAATCACGCCAAATTTTGCATTAGGTACATACCCCTGACGACGTACTTAAGGACCTACAAGATCGGGGACTACGTAGACGTCAAGTTGAACGGCGTTGTTCATAAGGGGTTTCCCCACAAGTTCTACCACGACCGCACCAGCAAGGTCTAGAATGCCACCAAGAGTGCCATCAACGTCGAGATCAACAAGAAAGTAACAATCCATCCCTCTCTTCCTTCCCTCTCGACACCTTTGCCCCCAAGTGGATTGCTTATCAGATGCTCCCTTGATTGTGATCTTGTTCGACATGTAATTCGCATTTTAAAAGTTAATTAGTTGTAGTATATCACGAAAAACGTCGACAAATAAATTTATAAAACTCCGGTGAGTACCGGGTCGTTCGCAGGGAGGTAATCTTGATTTTTGCAGAAGCTTTCCAAAAAAACTTACTCTAAATAGATATTTATATATGTATATATGTATAGGAATCAGATGTATAATTAGGCATTCAGAAGATCATAATTTTAATTTCAATTAAACAAAGTTTTTACAATAGAGAATGCCACTAGAATTAAGTAGAGAGAGAGAGAGCAAAGTAGTAGAGAAACGACGCCGCTTGTGGGATGCTTGTGCGAGATGCGGCAGCAGCTCAGATCCAGAGCGTCGGGACGAAGGTCAAAGCGAAGTTGCAGAGGGACAGAGAGTTGCAGAGAAGGTGGAAGATGTCTGGAGTTGATGGAAGAGAGAGAGGTACTTCAATTGGGGGGGCCCTGGGCCTTCTTTTATAGCTTTTGTGGAGGGCAAAAAGGGTATTTTAGCCCTTAATCTCATGTAACAACTCTTGTTTGATCAAATCCATTGATCGAGAGATCAATGGATCAGATCAAGCCTCAAAACACCTTCAAATTCGCCTCCATCGCGCAGATTTAATCCCTGGCTGACACGTGGCGCTCGCTGCGCCCTTGGATCGCGATCTCACGACCCTGCCTCCTCGTGCACCCACTGCAACAACCTCTCTCCGCGTGCGCACCCACAAGGCCCTTTTCCTCGCCTTCTAATCTCGCAAAACGTGTGTCAATTTCGCATAGTGCACGACTCGAATGCGTGTCACCCACTTCCGCGTGCCCACGTGAGCCAACGCGCTGCACAAACGTTCTAATATACATGCTTGTTTGTTTCTATTTATACTTATCCAGTCGGATGGGTGATGTGGCACGCTCATGGCTGTTGGATGAAGATCCAATGGCCCACAGCAAGCGGTGCAACCTTCCTAGATGGGCCGGTGGTGAGGGAGCAGCTGTGATGGTGCCATCATGGCAGTCCATGTTCTTTTCCTTGTATCTGGTGATGTAGACCTCCGATCGAGTTGATTTTGGCGCAGTTGGACTGCGATTGTCGATTCAAATTCATCCGTGCGATTATATTCTTCATCTGAGGCTCGAATCTTTATCCTTTGGCTTTATGATCTCCATTCTTTTATGAACTGCACAAGGTGCCCTAGTTGTCTAAGATGATTTTGGAAGCATTGGACTCCCATCGTCATTTTGATCAGATCTGTCCAGTCTGATCTGACATCCGCGACTTCGAATCATTTGTAATTAAAATCATCTCTCTTTTAGGCCATAAAATGATGATATTATCTATATGACTAAAAAACTAGCTATTGTGCAAATTACGATGCCTATAAATGCATTAATCCTAAGTTATGCTAAGATCTAGCTTAATTTAGGTGATTTAGGTTGCATGATTGTTGTGCAATCACACTCCCATGCTTAAATCTTGCTAGTCCCTAGCAATGCATGACTGAATGTAAAGTGGTCCTACATAAGTAATTTTTATCAAGAGTTTGACTAGAGGTTTATGTCTTTTGTTTTCATCCGAAGCTTCAGTAATCCAGATAATTACGATTGTGTTTTGTTGTAGCCTATGCAACGGATCCAACTAAAAGCCAATCCTCATCTAAAGCTCGTACTTGAACCTTAGTAAAAATCTATTGGAATAGGAAAACTACTTCCCTCAGGGTTATAAAGTAACCTGTATATTTAGCCCTAGCTTTTGGCTTAGGTAGAAGATTTCTGAGTCAAGTAGATTTGTATTTGGTAGCTCTCACTCATCTAGTGCAACATATAGTCTAATACTTTAGAACCTATATTTCCATATTATGAAATAATTCAACTCAAAGGGAGGCAAGAAACTGTACTCTCTTTAGTTCCTTTGTACTCATTCTCTCTCTTCCTTTCTCTTTCTTTTTCTTATCTTTTCTTTTTTTTCCTTTTGAGCTCACACTCTCACCAAATTTATCAGTATATTTGGTGATCTCTCCTGGCATTAACAATTTGATTAGGTTATGATAACTCTAAGACTAAGTCAGAATTCTTCAGCCCGTATTCAGGTAGCTAGAAATACAGAAAAGTAGGTAAAGACTGTATTTGGTGGATCGTGAGGGTGGTAGGTGTTGTTGTCCCATTACAGTTGAAATAAATTCTAAAAACACTTATAAACTCTTTTTTTTTACTTTTTTTTCTTTCTTTCTAAATTTTTTTATATGTATATATATATATTTTTCTTTTCTCTCTCTTTTTTTTTTTAAATATCTACTAACGCAATGCAGCATATGAACTTTTATTTATGAGGCATTATTCGGGATTGTGGTTGTTCAAGAGGATATCGGGTGGCTTATTTGGTGGAAGTACCTATTCTTGGAACCGGGAAGGGAATGGATAGGACAATATATTTCTGACCTTGATATTAATACCCTCCTTCAGCCGAGGATTCTGTAAAAGACGGTCATGACCATCCACCTCAGTCTTAGTTTTATCAGAACCCGCTCTCTGTGTATTTGCCTTATTTAGTGGTTCTCAAGAGATTCACACTAAGAACTTGTACGCAGAAACCGAGAGCGAAAACTATGCCTAACTCCGAACATCATTATCTCATTATCTAGAGTTTAAGATTCCTTGTACTAGCCTTAGAGCACCAGTAGACTTTCTACTCTCACCTCAAACTTGTTTGGTGGATAAGTTAGAAGTTAGTTTGCCTGACTCCCTAATCACTATCCAAAGGTTTAGGAGAAAAAGTATTGCTTCTTCTCGACAAACTAAAGATGTTTATCAGTCTTTACAGAGGATCCATTGCAAATTTTATGTGTAAGTGTAAAATTATACTAGATTCTAAACTCAGGAATCAACTTACAAATAAATCCCTAATAAAACCTTAATAAAAATTCTTTATACCTAAATGCATTTTTTTTTTACATAAAAATTAGACATGCAATGTCCACCCCCCCATGCCAATTTATTACAATGTCCTCATTGAAATGTATGCATGAAAATCAAAATATAATAAGCAATAGGAGGGGATATCACCTGACTATTCTTGTTAATCTAGGTCAGTATAGATGCAGAGGATGCAGAGCTACCTGTACAAAGTACTAGGTTGCCTCCCAGCCAGGGCTAAGTTTAACGTCATTTGCCAGACTTAAACCCAAAAATACGTAGTTCAATACTGTGGGTTAAGAGAAGAAGTAACAACAGTTGCAGGGGAATTTAAGATTAATAGAAAGATATGATCTTTGGTACAAGAATCAATGATCCACAAATGTGGACCAGCTGATGATGCAGCCCTATTCCAAAGAGTCTTTCTAATTTGGAATATGAAATAGGGTCAGGTGGATGAGGTTGAAGATGCAGAGCTTGATCGTTAATCTAGTTCCATAGATCAAGAAGAGGTGGTAGAGGGTCTGGATCGAGATCATGATTGAGATTTAGATTTGGTTCCGAATCAAAATCATAAGGAACTTCATAATGGTAGTTGATATCGAAAATCATGAGTTCTCCAGGCTCTGGGTCATATGAAGATAGGGGTAGAGTTATGTGGAATTCATCAAAATCTTCATCAGAAATTTCCTCTTCCTCATCCGAAGTCACTTCTTCTGAGTCAAGCCATCCATTTGAACTAGTTGGCTTATAAGTTCTTCCCCAGTTCATTATGTGTTGAACTTCTAGGGTTATTTCCTGGTTCATGTCCTTAGATTGTCCACTCCCTTGAACTCCCTCAAACTTTAATAGTTCCTGGATCTTGAGGGAGTGTAATGACGATTCTTCACGTTATCATCTAACTCATCATATGTTACTCCCAAGAGTTTCTCAATCTCCTTAATGTCCTTTTCAATTTGAGTTTCTATGGGAGGTGGTAGATCAGAATCATACACAAGTACATCCCCTTCTTGCCTTTCGTGCTGATCTTGAGTTTTGGCAAAATTCGGAGCATCTTTAGTGTGAATTGCCAAAACTTGTTCAATTGTTCCTACAACTTCAATGGAACCACAATTCACCTTATTCTTTTGGGAAGCCTTAAAGATATTGAGTTGACAATTTTTCCTTCCAGAGGTGATGTGCATAATCTCTGTCTCACAATTGATTAGAGCCTTGGCAATGGCCAAGAAGGGTCTCCCTAAGATTATCAGGGTGTGGTTCAGGTTTTCTAATGCCTCCATATCTAGAACAAGTCCACAGGGTACTCAAAATCCCTCACTTTTATAATCACATTCTGCAAAAGGCCCTCCAAAATTTTGGTTGACCTATCTACGAGCTGAAGGGTCACTTGAGTGTGCTGCAAGGGGACTAAATTCAACTCTTCATATAATTTTGTGGGGATTAAGTTGATGGAGGCACCAAGGTCTAGTAAGGCTCGATCCAGGATGAATCCATCTATTTCACATGAAATTAAGGGGGTCCCTAGATATTTCTCTTTAAGAGGGAGCATATTTAGGATGATGGCACTGGCTCGTTCAGAAATCACTACTCTTTTTGATGATTTGGCCTGGCATTTTGATGTGCATATTTCCTTTAAAATTTTTGCACAGATAGGGATGTTCTCAATAGCCTCAAGGAGTGATATATTTACCTAGACTTGCTTTAGAATCTCAAGCCATTCCTTAGATTGATCAGTTTTCTTTTCCCTGGGTTTGATCAAGGCTTCAGGAAAGGGTGATTGAGAAAAATCATGAGTATTCAAATCCTGAGTCGTGTTTTCTAAATTAGTTCGATTTCCCAGGTCAGATTCAGGCTCCTCAAGATCTTAGAAAGATTTTGATGCAGAAGGATCTTGGATTTGTTTCCCACTTCTCAAAGTGATAGCACAGGCATGTGCATTAGGGTTAGAAGGGTAAGGTGAGTTTTGCAAAATGGGTTGAGCCTGGGTTGGGTTAGGGTTAACAAAACCTGGTGGGTGCTAGAGAGCAGGCTAAATTAGGTGTGCTTGTTGCTCCTGTATGTTGTGCTAATTAACCCTATTGAAGTTTCTTGGGTTTGGGACGGGCTAGGATGGCAACATCCCATGTTGTCTAGCATCAACTAGATGGTCTAATCGCCTCATCAAATCTGTCCTCAATTGATTCATTTCTTCTTTATGTCTTAGATTCATTTCTCTTATTTCTTTGAGGACTAGACTTAGATCAAAGGGATAGTTTTCCTGTGTAGGTTGTGGTTGATATGTGCGTGGTTGTGTGTACCTACTGGGTTCCCCATAAGTGTTTGGTTTAGTCAAGTTAGGACCCTAAGCAGGTTTCTGACTTGACCAAGCAAAGTTAGGGTGGTTGCACCATCCAGGGTTGTAAGTGTTTGAATAAGGCTCATTTTTAGTGTAACCCTGGAGTGCATTCACATCCTCAGGATAACTAGGCATCGAGCTGCCTAGTTCAGAATTTGAGGGCATCAAGGTCCCTCCTTGGCACCTAGAAAGAGATGGGTCCAAGTACAGTTGGCTCATAGGTGGAGCCAGGGTTAGGTCATTAATGTTATGCACTGATTCCTGACCTAGAGGGTTGAGGAATTGGTTGTGGTTTAATATAGGCACTCCTTGGGTAGGCATGGGATTTAATCTAGATTGTGTACCAAAGGAATTCCCGTCCTTTAGAAGGTTATACAGTTTCTTATCCAAATTCTCCACATTCTTTCCCATGAGTTCCACCTTATCTAATCGTTGTGTAATTAGCTCTAAATTAACCAAGTTTGAATTATTGTTAACTTCATAAACTCCACTCCTTGGTTGATTAGCTCTGTTAAAGGTGGACATTGAGGCATTGTTGAGGAAATTTTCACTCATATTCTCGAACAATTAAAAGGCTCCCTCAGCATCTCAACTCAGGAAGTTGCCCCCACATGCCACATCAACAAAATTCTTTAGATTATCACTTAATTCATAATAGAAAATATGGGCCAAGTGCCACTTTGGAATCCCATGATGAGGGCATTTCCTAGCTAAGTCATTGAACCTCTCCCAAGCCTCATGTAGTTGTTCTCCAGGGTTCTGCTTAAAGGTTGTTATGGCACATCTAAGGGCATTAGTTTTTCCTACAAGGAAGAATTTCTTTAGGAATGTGCTTCCCAGGTCTTCCCAAGTTAGGATTGGTCTACCAATTATTCCCAACCAATGTGCAGCTCTATCTTTCAAGGAGAATGGGAACATTTTCATCATTAGGGTACCTTCATTCATGTTCCTAGGGACAAAGGTTCTTCCTATGTGTAGGAGCTCTTCAAAGTGGTGGAAGGGGTCATCTGACTCAAGGCCATGGAAGTGGGGAATTAAGTTAATGATCTGAGGTTTGAGTTCAAAATCATCCCCATCCTGAGGTACCCTAACAAAGGGTTCAGGTTGGGCATTAGGAGGGTAATAAAAGTCACGAAGGGGCCGATCTGCCCTTCCATTTTGGAGCCGAGTGATGGCCTGCACTATGACTTCCATCTGTCAGTCATGATGCTGGCCCTGCTTAGTGATCTGCCTTTGTAAGAGAGTCATAGGATCCAGATTTTGTTCATCGATTTCTTCTTCCTCGTGATGACTAGCCATTGCAGAGGGTTTAGATTCAAATCCCGGATAAATATGTCTTCTCCTAGGATTTCTTTCTAATGGTGGTAGCAAATTAGGATTTTGAGATCTTCTACCTTGCATGCACCAAAAGAATGTTTATAGATGAGAGAGAAGACAGATGAGAGAAACCTCCGCCCGCTCAATGCAAGCAATCAAACTGGTCCTTAGAGTGTCAACCTTAATTAGACCTAATCTTTGCTCCCCAAAACACGACTGGGTTAGATTAACCCATGAATTAATTGGCTGGCTAGAAGGGTGGTACCCCTTAGGACACCCCACATGACGGGACACCACCTAAAGGTTAACACGGTTACTGCACCAACCTTTCTTGTCACCGGTGGGTCCAAGTAGGCAAGGCCTTGCCCTTAGCCCAATCTAATTTCAAGTCTCCAAGTCTATTAGTAATGCTTATGACATGTTTACTCAGTTTTAGGCGTGGGTTTGATGTGCTTTTGGAATATGATGGGTGTTAGGGGGATTTTTGCCCTTAAAATTGATTTTGAAATGTGTGAAGTGCTCAGGCAGCAGGGTTCACAAGCAATTTCTTATGATGAAGTGAATTTTAAGATTCGAATGCTTGTGTTAATGAGTTTTAGGGTTCACTTGAGTTAATATTTTCAATCAAGGTTATGATGAGGCACACAAGAGTTTTGCAAATCCCAATTTGTCCGATAGATTTCCTTTAAATATGGAAATGCAGGTGTGCTCTATCCTTAATGTGAAACCCTAAGCACATATAATTCTAGATGATTCGTTTAAGCTCAAAATAAGATGAGTGGTGCGACCCAAGCAATACAATCAATTGGACTTCCTTCACCACTAACTAGGCACTCAGAAAATATTTTTCAAGAATTTTTAAGGCATATTTTCTATTTTTTCCGATTTAAAATGTATTGGGGTATTAAGTTTGTTTTGACCTCCAGTTGGTAATTGGATAATCCGTGCAATCAAACGTGCAAGAAATAATTTTTTTAGATTTTTTCAAAATTCTTTAATATCTTAAAAACTCAGTGCTACAAATTTCAAGTCAATCGGAGTTGTATAAAATTTTCTATAATATTTTGAACTCAAAAAAATCAGGAATAATAACTGAATTAATAATTGATCGGTGTGTAAATTTTTTAAATTTTTCTATAACTCAGATTTACACAAAATTTTGATATGTTGTTCTTCAATTTGAAATCTATGTAGAATAAAAATTTGAGAATTTTTGGACGTACGAAGCTTCGGGAATTGAATTTTCAAGATAAAGTTTTATTTCAGCCGGAAAATCAAGGGAATTTTTTTTATAATAATTAAGAAAATTCTAACTAATCCTAAGGTTCAAGTAAACACCTTTTTTTTAAATCTAATTAATCTAGCCTACGAGTACTTACCTAAGATTTGAACCTGTGATTTCTCTGTTTGCTGCATCTTTCCCTTGGATTTCTACGCTTCCAGCACACGTAAATACAATAGGTTAGAAATCTCAAATATGCACTATGAAGAAATGCTTCAAAAGTATTCATTGCTCCCCGGCAATGGTGCCAACTTGTTCGGCACATAATTCACGTTTTAAAAGTTAATTAGTTGTAATATAGCACAAAAATATGTCGACAAATAAATTTATAAAACCCTGGTGAGTACCAGGTCATTCGTAGAGAGGCAATCTCAATTTTTGCAGAAGATTTCCAATACAACTTACTCTAAATAGATATTTATATATGTATAAGAATCAGATATATAATCAGGCATTCAAAAGATCATAATTTTAATTTCAATTAAATAGAGTTTTTACAATAGAGAATGCTACTAGAATTAAGTAAAGAGATAGAGAGAGAGAGAGAGGAAAGTGGCAGAGAAACGACACCGCTTGTGGGATGCTTGTGCAAGATGTGGCAGCACCTTAGATCCAGAGCATCGGGATGAAGGTCAGAGTGAAGTTGCAGAGGGACGAAGAGTTGCAAAGAAGGTGGAAGATGTCTTGAGTTGATGGAAGAGAGAGAGATGCTTCAACTAGGGGGCCCTGGCCTTCTTTTATACTTTTGTGGAGGGAAAAAAGGGTATGTTAGCCCTTAATCTCATGTAACAACTCTTGTTTGATCAGATCCATTGATCGAGCCTCAAAAAACCTTCAAATTTGCCTCCATCTCTTGGATTTAATCCTTGGCTGACACGTGGCGCCCACTACGCCCTTGGATCACGATCGCACGACCATGCTTCCTCCTCGTGCACCCGCTGCAACAACCTCTCTCCGTGCGCACACTCGCAAGACCCTTTTCAGCGCCTGATCCTCGATCAGACGGCTCAAGCACACTTACCTTGCCTTCCTAATCACGTAAAACGCATCGGATTGCACATCTTCCCGCGGCACACTTTGATCGTGCCACGTCATCGCACCACCGCCCTCCGATCGCGCAATTGCGCTCGCGCTCGCACCCAACTCCCCTTCAATTTCGTGTAGCGTACGGCTCGAACACGTGTCACGTGCTTCCTCGCACACGCTTGAGCCAACGTGCTACGCAAACGTTCTAATATACATACTTATTTGTTTCTATTTATACTTATCCAGCTGGACGGGTGACGTGGCATGCTCGTGGCCATTGGATCAAGATCCAATGGCCTACAGCGTGAGGTGCGACCTTCCTAGATGGGGCGGTGGTGAGGGAGCAACTGTGATGGCACCACGTGGCACCATCATGGCCGTCCATCTTCTTTTCCTTGTGTCTGGTGATGTAGAACACCGATCAAGTTGATTTTCATGACGTTAGACTACGATTGTCGATCCAGGTTCATCTGTGCGGTTATATTCTTCATCTTAGACTCAGATCTTTATCCTTTGGCTTTACGATCTCCGTTCTTTTATAGACTACACAAGGTGCCCTGGTTGTCTGATCAAGACGATTTCAGAAGCATTGGACTCTCATTGTCATTTTGACCAAATCTATCCAATCTAATCTAACATCTGCAGCTTCAAATCATCTGCGATTAAAATCATCTCTCTTTTACATCATAAAAGGACGATATTATCTATATGACTAAAAAACTAGCTATTGTGCAAATTATGATGCCTATGAATGCATTAATGCTAAGTTATGCTAGGATCTAGCTTAATTCAGGTGATTTAGGTTGCATGATTTCTGTGCAATCAGATCTCATGCCTTTCTTAGGTTCCAATGGCCCTCAAAAGTAGTAAAGTTGGCAGCTTTGTTGCAAGTGCTTGAACTAGATGTTTGTTTTGTTTCTGGGTGTACATGTGATGCATTTGTGAGAATCTTGCACGGATCCCTGTAATGCATTGTTAGTTGCTAGTCGATCCTAAAAATTTACTTCTTTTTTAGTCAAAAAAATGGTTGGAAATGGAAATAGCGTTCACCGATTTTCTTGGAGCTACTATAAGATCTTTAATTAGTGTTGTTAGTTCGTATGCGGAAAAGGGCCCCCGTTTGGTGGAGTAGTGAATAGGAGGCATGTCGTGTGGGTGATTAGGTTTGAACTCATTGTTGCAATTATGGCTTGTCATTGTTATCATTCTTACTGATGTTATATTTGTTGGCCTTGTGACGCTAAGTTGGTGATAGATATCTGTTGCTAAAGACTGTCTACTTAGCTTCTTCATGTCTTTGAAGATGGATGCTGCTTCTGGATTTGACATTTGAATTTGGTAAAAAGATGGATTAAAAGGATTTGGAGGGAGATGGATTCTTATGATTTGAAGGGAGAGGGATGTTGATGAAGGGCAATGGGAAGGGAATGGAGTGGGAAACTTGTTGGGGTCTAAAGAATCAATCTGCCTATCTACTAGTATTATCGCTTTTTGAGTTACTTTGTTACTTTTGAATTGATAGTGTTGCATTACAGTGTTGAGATCTATGGATGGTTGGGCTATATGGAATTGCTTGTTTATTGTTACTCAACGTGCTTAGGTTCTTCCTCTTACATTTGTAGACAAAGACTCTTTTGTCAGATGTGAATTAAGTTGTCCTCTTGTCAAAGTGATGCCTAATATAACAAGTTGCCTTCATCTCCTACTAATGTGTACACCACCCTTCCACATCACCCTTTCATTGAGGTTTGCCTTCATCTCCTACTCCCAACATCCTTGATGATGGATCCCCTTGCCAACATATGCTTGGCTTGGTGGTGGTATGTTGGATAGGTTGAGAGAAGTCCACCTTAGGAGTTGGACTCCCTTTGTTGATGGATACTCTTTTGGTTTGCCTGGATTGCACAAAGGGGACGGAGTTTTTGGTGCATAAATATTTGTCTAGAACATTTATAACTTTTTAGTTTTATTCATCTTATAGTTTTGGAATTCCCTAATCTTGGATATACTATAGAAAGGGGAACATGACCTTGTTACATGTTTGTTCTTTCAATTGCCTTCAAAAATTACTTTCAGAAGCAAAGATAGTGCTTGGTGAGATTCTTTCTGCCTTTGAATTTCTGGATAGGCATTCCATGGAGATGGTATCTCAACACATGCTTTTCATTTTCTTCCCAAGAGGTTTTTTTACGTTTTTTTGCACATTTTATGGTTATAGCGTGTTCTCTCTTCACAGTCATCTTCACCTTTTGTCTTTAGGTGTTAAAGCACTTGGAGGGTGTACGCAATCCATTACCTTCTTCACTATACAACTTTTATGTTCTTATTGAGACAATAGGCAGTCATGAGCCATCTAACAAGTAAGCCTTGCTATTGGGAGAAACAGTTGTAGCATGAAGTAAAAATATATTTCTTGTAGCGTGCATTCTAACTTAGATATGCACTCGTCTTCACTGAAAATTATATGTAGTATTTCTGTTCCTTTTCCTTTCATTCTCCTGCTTCCTCGCTTGCTCACCCCCTGGGGGAAAAGTTATGTTGAAGTGTTCGCAAACTTCTTTTAGGAGCTTTTTATTTAGAGTGAATGAGTTAATCATTTCATAATGGACTAATAGACTTTATGATTAGTAGTGCATAACTTTATATGAGGATAGGGGCCTAAAAATAGCATCTAGTAATTTTCCAAAAAAAAAGCATATCACAAATTGGTACTGATTTTTGAGAAGAATAAAACAACTATTTGTCCTTTGCTTCTCCTTTCCTGTGGAATAGGGTCATGTCATGCTATCCTAATGATTAAATGTACCCTCTCCCTTGATAATTATAAATTCACATCTATCAAACCTTCCATTAGTAACTTCAAGCATATACATTATCTTTTATTTAATTTCAGTGATAAGGCAGCTAAACCTTACGGATAAGATTTTGCAATCCTACATCTATAGATTGAAACTTGTTGCTTTTCTGCTGCAAACAATGGAGAAAGGACTCACACTAGATGGTGCTATTGCTCAAGACATGAACCATGCATCTTCATTTTGGTACATTCGAGAGGTCTAAAAATTTGATTTATTTAAATATTTAAATAAATCTGTGAGTGTTATTTTGCATTCCTCTTGTTGCTTTTTATTGCCTTTGCCAGAGATGCAGAGTGGAGTCTTCACTGGTTTCTTCACACCTCCCAAATCTGGCAAAATCAATCACTTATTACCTATGGTCTATGTCGATTTTATTCATGCAGTGTTGCTGATTTTGCTATATTTGATTTCCTTTGTCAATGTTTGTTGACTTTGCTTTTAGACTAGTCATGTGTTTGCTAAAAAGAGTGGCTTTGCACGATTACAAGTCTGAAAAATTGATGCATTCATCAATTTGAGCATGACATGGTTACACATGATAGGTGATTTTATTCATGCAATGTTGCTAATTTTGCTATATTTGATTTCCTATGTTTACATTTTTTATTTTGCTTTCAAACTAGTCATGTGTTTGATAAAAGGAGTGGCTTTGCAAAGTTTCAGGTCTGAAAAATTGATTCATTCATTAATTTGAGCATGGCATGGTTACACATGACAATTGGTGTTCCATTTGATCCACTAATTAATGCTTGTAAGTAATTCTTCATTTGCTTTTATTTTTTTTTTTTTTTTGAAACTGAGAGGAAAGCTATTGAGCCACAATAGCAATCCGGAGGGGCATTTTATGCAAGTTTACTTTTATTATTGTTTGCCCAATCCTAATGATTTAAAGCATGATGCCTTTCTATTATAGACTTTTTGATGTATTATATTTTATTATAAATCCTTATGCAGTTGATTTTCGATGGCATAATTCATCAACGTTCAATTGATACTACTCATAACATAAGAGAATTTGAGCAAAATGAAGATGAAGAGATATATAAAAATTAATTGTTTTATGATAATCATAGATTGTGTTTTAATAATAACTAGCTACTTAACCCATGCTTTGCCATAGTAAGATACTTGCTTAAACTATAACTAGTGTTTGTCCCCATACTTTGTACAGGAGGGTTCCATTTCTTTGAACCAAAACGTGTCGACCTATTTAGAACAACTAAGGAATTATAATCCATAACCCCTTCTAAAGGGTGGGACTAATATATATGCTATTGGAAATGGATGATTCCTTTGCCTCGAAAGAGCAAGCTGGCATGTGAATGAGAGGAATCATCTTAGGCTTTTGATAGAGAGATGGATGTGAAAGCAAACAAGGGAAGAAAAGTATCTCGCCATATATTTATATGTTACCCACTACACAGCTTATCCATGTGCATGGTTTAGTAAGGGATTTATATTCACCAAAGCATGCAAGATATATAATCCCACTTCATGTTGGGGAGTAATTAAATTTAGTAGAATAAAAAATAGATTTCACAATTTCCTTTGGCATGCATGGCTCGACTATAGTGGAGGCTATTTCATTGATCCATTTCTTGTTGCTTCTCGTTGAGATTCTTCTGATTGGATGTAGGACCATGTTTTGTACTCTTCCATTCCCTCTTCCATTACCTGGTATGGCTATTGATTTTCATTCCCTCTTCCAACCCAAGACATGCCTTCTCCAAGTCTAGAGGGAGCCAAGCACCCTCCCATCCAAACTCCTCTTCAAATCCCAACCCACAAAAACTCTAGCTTGTACTTCATCCCAAATTGATAGCAACTTCTATGATTGCAAACTTTTCAACATCCCTTTGGATATGAAGGCTTCCTCATAATGATGCGAATAGCCTCCTACTCTGGTTTACTACAAAGTAAAATCAGTGGTAGCCATTTTGATTTTCTAATAAAATTAATTTCAAGAGTATAAACTCAAATTTTATATGTTTTCATATTACTGTATGATTTCAATGTCATTTGAGTTGTGGATGCACAAAATCTCTCATAATAGGGTTGTATTACTTCTTAGTGTTTGCCATTCTTATGAATTTTTGAAACTAATGATTCATTTAATCGATTTCTTTTTCAAGGTACCATAGGTTTATTTTGATGGTATAATGAAGATATTCCATACAGTTGCAGGGAGTAGAGCTAGCAGGGTATGTCAATGTTCACGAGAATGAGTTCAAGGATGAAGGCTAGGATTATTTGTTATATTAGTAGTAAATATAACAAATGACTTATGTATATTTTTTCTTGTAAGAACTTGAATGTATATCTTTTTCTTGTAAGAACTTGAATATTTTTAGTTATAAAATGGATGAAGTATATTTTTTTGACTTAAGTGTGTCAATGATGTCATAATGGATGTTATTAGTATTACAAGAATATCAATGGCGATGAGCATTTGGAATAATTATTACTATTGTTGTAATGGAATATTATTGTCATTAAAGATCTTAAAGCAGATATTGGAACACTTGAGATTATTTATTTTGTCACTAATTATATTTAGCAATGGTATATTACTGTAGAAAAACTTCTTTATAAAGGGAAAGAAACATTTATGATGGTAGTAGACGTTTTTGCGACAGTATTGGATGTTTTTGCAACAATATTATTATGTTGCAATTGACATATTTCCTTGTAGTGAAGTCTTTCGTGACGGTTGTTAAACATCACGTAAGGTCTTTCGTGACGGTTGTTAAACATCACGTAAGGTCTTTTATGATAGTTTTTAATCGTCACTTAAAATCTTTTGTGATGGATGTTAAATATCACGTAAGGTCTTTCGTGATGGTTCTTAATCATCACAAATGATAGACCATTTGCGACGATAAATCTTTTTAGGATGCCCCTTTTTGTGACGATTCATGTTACCGTCCCAAAAATATTTTAGCGGTGGTAGTGAATGTTTTTGCAACAGTAATATTCTGTTTCAATTGACATATTTTCTTATAGTGTTATCTTGTTGAAAACTTAGAATTCAATAAGGTTGCTAAATTGAAGAGTCAAATCATTTTCACACACATAATGCCTATGATATGAGCTCAATTCAAACTTTAGGTGGATCGGTTAAGCAATAAAAAGTTCCTCTTGAGACCCAAAACTAAATCTAATAAAAAGTCTAATTGAGTTTAAACGGTCCTTATTTTGGTGGATACATGAAAACTGTTGAGTCTTTGTAAATAAGGTTTTGGGATACAATTTCTTTTGATTTAGGGCGTGGTTGCTGTTGTTGTTGTTGTTGTTGTTGTTGTGAAAAGCTAATGTCAAGATCTCTAATATGTTTTCACTCAAAACTCATTTTTTAGTTTTCCACAAGATTTTTGCATAATGTTTTGCTAGAGGACCAACAAAAAAAAAGGCATGCAGGTGTGATATATTCAAATTTATTTGCATAATTTATGCCTAACTATTGTTAGTTTGAGGGTAAATTAGGTCACTCCAAATTAGATTAGGTTACATTAGCCATTTGGCATCATTTTGTAAATAATGGATTTTTATGGGTTTTTATGTAATATTTTGATTATCTATATCTGATACCTTGATTTCCTTGTTTATATATGTGCAAGTGCTAGGTGTGGAACTAATTGGAGCTCTACAATCATACAGATTCGAAATAAGCTCAATCATTCACATGAGACTGAACCAATTCCTAAAACCCTAGCCTATTTGATCCCTAAATCTAACCCAATTAGGAACCAGTTTTCGTAGTTGTTATGTCAAAAATCATCGTATTTCAGGAAAACATTATGTCGTAGAATAGCGACGAAAATCAATACAACATTTAAATTTATAAGTGCTCAAAAAACCGTGAGTTCCGAGGTCATTCGTAGGAAGCAAGTGTAACAATTCAATCCAATAATCACAATAATCATATATAATAATGCAATGGCTATTCAATGATAATAAACAATTAATGCTCAAGGTGTATCTCAGAGTAAAAATAAAAGAGAAAATTTGTGCTTGAAACCACCAAATATCCCCGACAATTAAGCATAATATCCCAAGTCAAACTCAATATCTCAACAGTACTTCAAATCAATTTAGAGTCAACCATTAGACACTAAACCCAAGCACCATACGACTTATCAATCAAGCTCCAGATCACCTCTCAAATTTTGCCTAAGCGTAGGCACATTTCCTGAGGTTCTACACTGCAAACCCCCCTAATCCACTCATAATTCCTCTCTTTTTCTCTCTCAAAGTAAGTGGGTAAACAGGTCTGGGTAATCAGATCCAGGTCCAAGGCTGTCGACGTGCGTGGCGGGCGAGGGTGCACGGCTCGTGTAAAGGGGACACGATCCCCATGTCTTGGGCAGATAGTGGGTGGACGAAGAGCGTTATGAAGCCAAATCCAAGACTTCTATGCACGATGTGGGACTATGTAGTCCCTTTCCTTTGCTGTTGCAGCCGTGGAGAAGATCGATCAAACTATGTCTATAGTTGTCGATGCCTTGCCAAATTGAGGATCTAGAGATGACCCTGATGTTGTTCCACGCTGATTAGGAGTGGTGGTGAGACCGGTGGTGGTCGGATGACGGTGGTCGGATACAGAGACGATGACCGACGACGGCGAGTAACCTACAAGGAGAATATGGCCCTAAGGCTAGAATTAAGCATGCGAGGAGGTATGGCACTACTCGCTAGACAAAAACACTAAGGTAATTGGGTGCGCAAGTGGGCGAGGATGATCGGCGATGAAGCTCTGATGAGCTCCGATCAGCAGTAATGGAGGAGGATGGTGGTGATGGCAAATGGAGAAATTGAGGAGGTAGAAAGCTCCACTGTGGCGATGCGGTGCTGGTGGTTATTAGGTGTGTGACGGGCGGAAGTGTGCCGGCAATGAAGGTGGTCAGCGAAGGTGTGGCTGACGTTGGAGAAGGAGAGATAGCAAAAGATTGGACCTAAAAATCTACTTAAAGCTAATTGGAGGGACAAGGAAGAGAAGCCCTAATTCTATTAGATGAAAGGAGTCCTGGAGAGGCTTGCCGGAGTAACGTCGGAGCTAAGGAAGATAGAGGTGAAGATGGGGCTGACGAAGGTGTAATTGAGCTAACTTCTGTGTCTGAAAGCTCGACGACGAAGTGGCAAGGAGAAACCCTCTCTCTGTTGTTCATGGGAGTGGCTGTAGAACAAGGGCGAAGAAGCTCCAGGTCGTTGTCAATGGCAGCGGAGGAAGAAGGCGAAGGAAGGAGTTGCGCACCAAAAATGAGACATTCCACTTGGGTAGATGCGACCCTTCTTGTTGGCGAGTCCCTCCTCATTGTCCAATATGAGCAAGTTTTGAGTCGATTTTTGAGCTCGAAGGACTTGGGTTCGCAGGAAATGAAATCAGCTGAGATTGGCCGAGGAGATGTGTTCCAACGACGCGACAGATCCTCAGGATATCTTTGGCCAAAGTTAGCGATTTACGATTGATATTTCTTCAATCAACTTCCTCGATTAAATGTTGGCGAGGAAGTTGATGCTGTTGCAACTGTATTCTTATGGTGAAGAAGGAGAAGGCGACAGGGATATTTCTAAAGGAGAAACCAGAAGTTGGGGACTTGTTTGCAAGAATGATTGAAAGTTGTGGGCCTATAGGTGATAAATAGAGAATTTTTTGACTGAACTGCAAACTTGGCCAAGATGGACACTAATTGGGTCCAAATTTCGGCGTTAACCTAATTCGGACCCAAGGAATATAATGGTGAACTTGGATTTGAGTTTTAACCACATTTCAATGGGAAAATTGCATAGGAGCCCAAATTAGGGTAAATTCCCATTTAAATCTCTATTCTAGGTCAAAATGGGTTCAGATGGTTAAACCAAAAGTACCAAAACTCTTAGAATATTTTTCCATGAATTTTAGGCAGTTTAGATTGAATTTATATCGACTAGAACCCTTTTAAATTAAGTAGGGCTAATAATTAGGTTTTGTAGTACTATTTTCACCCTCGAAATGCGTAAAACCCAGATTCAGTCAATGCAAACCCCCTTTTTAGTCTTTTATGTCCATTTGACCTTTAATTAATCCCTACATAACCCCATGGTTAATCTGCAATTGTGATGTGCTGTTGAAATAAGAGAATTAACCCTATTTTCTTATTTTCCTCTCAAATCAATTTAATATGGATTTATGACCCTCAGATGATCATTTAGGAGCATTTATCATTTGAATCTGACTAATGGTGGCTAGTCAAGACCCATGATAGTGTTACCATCAGTAGCCTAAAACCTAGCTACCCTAGCCCAATTATTTTTGCAAGTGGTCAGCCATGCACCTTGATTTTTCACCTTATATGGCCATCTAACCTAACCCGAAACCCTAATCTATACTCCACCAAAACCCCATTACCTAAACTACTCCTAAACCTTCCCAACAAAATCGTCTTAATGGTCGGCACCCATGCTTCTAGAATCATCATTTTGCCAACCATTGGACTGCGTAATTGCAGCCAATAGATCTACAACCTAAGGCCCTAGCTATTTCACTTAAAACCCTACCTAAACCTAAGAACATATCTCCTTCAACAAACATATATGGCCAACCACATCCCTTCTGATCAAAACCTCCTAGCTGACCACTATGACTACAAAATCCCCACCATAAAAAATTAACCCTATGGCCTTGTTGCGTCAAAAATCATTGTAGTTAGGAAAATATCGTGTTGTAGTATAGCGACGAAAATCGATACGACATTTAAATTTATAAAGCTAGAAAAACCCGTGAGTTTCAAGGTTGTTCGCAGGAAGTAAGTGTAGCAATGTAATTCACCAATCACCACAATCAAAAATAACGATGCATTTGAATCAAACAACTAAAAAGATATTCAATTAGAAGAAAGAATGTATCTCAAGAATTAGGGACAAAAAATATAAATAGAAGCCTAAAATGGTGGTTGAAACCACCAATTAAGCCTTACAATTAACATAACTCCCAAGGATCAGATTTCAATATTTCAACAGTAACCTCAACTACTTAGCCACGTTAGATCTCAATGTTTCAACAGTAACCACAATCAAGCCTTTAAACAAAACCAACTTCAGATCAGACGGCATAGAACAACCTCAAACGCCTTAACTTTCACGCCCCAAATCACCTCAGAATTCGCTCAAGCGTTGGGTACGAATCCTAACGTGCTACAGTACAAAACCTCCCCCTTCCCCCATCATAATTTCCCATTCCCTTTCTCTTTCCTCAGATATGGGTCAAGGGTTAATCGGGTAATCGAGTAAATGGGTCAGGGGTCCAGGCCCACGTGCTTGTGGCACGGGCGAGGGTGCATAGGCGTGAGAGGGGACCTCACCCCTTGTCTCGAGGCGAATAGCTAAAGGCGCAAAAACATTATAAATGCAAATTTGGTTTTCCCTTTCCAATGTGATACTAAAGTCCCACACTTCCTTCGCGTGTTGCTGCTGAGGATGGCCGGCCCAATTGGGTTTGCTGGGGAGCTTCTTCTGTTGATTGCAACTGCAGATGACTTCACGAAGTAATTCCACGTTGATTGGGAGAGGTAGCAATGTAGTTAGCGGTCGGAGAAAGGAAGACGGCTTCGATGAAGATGACGGCAGCGACAGAGCTTCAGCGAAGTACCTACGATAATAAAATGGGCTAAGAGCTCTAATCAGACAGCTCTGGACAATCGTCAGAGGTCAGCGAATGCGGTGGAGGTGCTAATCGTGGGTTGCGTGTGTATGGTGATCTATTGAAAGTGAAGAGGGTGTGAGAAGGTGTGTTTGTTCGACAGAGAGAGAGAAGCTAAAGCCCCAAATTTCTTAGAGGATTTTGCTTCGTGAGGTATGGCGAAGGTGTGGGAGGTGACTACAGTGAGTTTGGTGCAGTGTAGTGCTGACGCGAGCTCACCAGAGCTCCTGCCGGCTGTGGAGAAGATGAAGTAGGAGGAGGTGTGTGATGGCTAACCCTAGCAACTAAGGTCCTAGGAATGATCTAGAGAGGGAGAAGGAAAGTTTGAGAGAACTTAGGTGGTGAGAGAGGGAAGGAGGCATTTGGCGTTGACTGGCCGGACACAAAGACGAAGGTGAAGTCCAGTGAGGGAGAATGGCGACGATAAAGGTGGAGGAGCTACCGTTATGGTCAGCGAGGAGCGGAAGAGAGAGAGGAGGATGGAGGGTCATCCAATTTGATGGTTGGACTGCTGGAGGAGGGAGGCGGAGACAGTCGCTGGAGACAAGTGAAGTGTGGCCGGAGAAGGAGGAGGAAGGTGTTTCTCGGCTATTTCTTGCCTAAGGAGCATGTTGGGAACATAGGGAACTTAAATAGAGGGAGATCAAGCTTCCAATTACAAGGAAATCATGATATTCCCTCGCAATTTTAGTAAAAGGAATCCACTGAGATCATAGAGTTCACTTGAGCTCCATGATCAATTATAGATCTTGAGAGAAGGTCCAATCTGTATGGAATCGTCTTAAGAACAATCTCTCCAAGTTGAGAGAGATTTGAGTGAAAAAAGAGCGAGAAATCCTTGCTTAAAGTCGACAGTTTAGGCTTTGAGGTTCTGTTCACATGAAAATGGCAGTAGGGATCTCTTTGCAAAGACAACAAGAAAGTTAAGGGTGTTTTGATAATAAACTTGAAACCTAGGGGTTTCGATGTGAGAAATAAATCTTTTAGGGACTAAAGTGCAAATTAGGTCAAGATGGACTCTGATTGGACCCAAATTTGGGTGTTAACCTAATTTAGACCTAAGAAATCTAATGGTGAACTTGGATTTGAGTTTTGACCATGTTTGACTAGGAAAATTGCACAGGAGCCCAAATTAGGGCAAATTCCCGTCTGAAATTCTATTATAGGTCAAAATGGGTTCAGATGGTCAAAGTAAAGGTACCAAACTTATTATAATATTTTTCAATGATTTTTAGGAGGTTTTTATTCATTTTATCTTGAACAAAACCTTTTCAATTTAAGTGGGGTTGATAATTAGGGTTTTTAGTACTATTCTAAACCTCGAAATGCATGAAACCCTGATGCAGTCAATGTGAACCTAGTTTTTAGTCTTTAATGCTCATTTGACCTTTAATTAACCCCTGAGTAATCATGTGGTTAATCTACATTTGTAATGCGCTGTTAAAATAGTAGAATTAACCTTATTTTCTTGTTGTCTCAAATCATATTAATGCGGAATTGTAAGCCTCAAATGATCATTTAGGAGCATTTATCAATTTAATCTGACTAATTGTAGCTAGTTAGGACCCATGATGGTGTTACCATCATACCCCCATGTTTAGCTTTTGCTAGTCTTTAGCAAAATCCTATGGACCAAACCAAATCTTTAAGTCAGATGTAACCATCAGAATGCCTTACTAAGTTGCATCTCTAGAAATCAGATCAAAACACTAACAATAGGCTTAGATGTACTCAAGTACCAGCCAAGATCCAGACCTGACCAGCTCAGCCTTGGGTCTACTGCGAAGGTTTCTAAGACCCATTAAACCTACCTAGAGGTTCATCGACCCCAGCAGTTAAAGCACCCGTGCGTAGACATAGCAAGTCCATGTTTAGTTTGCTAGTGCATTTTTGGTAAGAGAGATAGAGAGGGATATTTATTTTGAGAGTTTTCACTCTTTTCTTTTTACATTCCCCTAAATCCAACAACGAATTGGCCCTAAACAGGGTCTGTATTGAATTCCTTGTCCCGACCATCAATCCTCGAAGGGTCCCTGGCTTTTGATGCTTCAAGATAGCATCGCCCGTAACAACCCCCAGAACCCTGGCTTTTGACACTTCGGGCTAGTGTCACCCATGGCGTTCTGTAGCTAAATTCAGGCCCTAGCAATTGACATTTCAGGATAATCCCACCCATGGCACCTGAATCGGCACAAGGTGCTCACATGCCCTCGATAGGATACCTAGATATCCTGGGAGACAAGCACTGAGGAGACGATATGTTATTACGGATCTTCGAGGGGAGTCTTTTCATTCCACCTCTCTGCATCGGGAACTCATCCAATCAAGTTGTGTCTTCGAGCCGCTCCTAAGCTAGATCTTTGGGAAAACTTTTTTCCAAACAAAACACTTTTGGCATTGTATTTCATTAAGTGCACTAAACCAGACCGGTGTATGATTTTTGGGTGCGTAGGTTACCAAGTCTCGCAAACCAAAGGGCAGGTAATGGAGCCGAATAGTCCCTACACCTTAGACTTATTACATCAACTTCGCACTTTCCTCAACCTCTTGAGGATTAATCCGGATCTTAACAAATACGTGAGTGTTTAAGCCCTAGAATAAGCCCAAGAGGCCTAAGATCGGTATCCATCACCTATCTCATACGTTTTAGGCTTTCAGGTCTTAATTCATCACCATATCCAGCTTAGAACTTAGGTAAGTTCCATACTGAATTACAGGGACTACCACATTTTTTTTCTTTTGTTTGCTCCTTTTTCTCTATTTTCTTTTCTCCTTCCTCAACTTTTCAATTCAGCTCTTAAAATTGACCTCCCCTTGTCTCTTTTTTTTTTTGAATGAAACCCTCCATGAATTGAATTTCACAGCATTTTGCACTTTAATACCCCCATGCCTAAGATTTGCAATGCCCTCATTGTAAATTAGATGGGTTCGAGTTCAGCTTAGATCATTCATTAGAACAAGTTTGGTAGGTGACGAATGGGTCGAGATGACTGTTGCGGATGATTTCAAGCTTTAATACAAGTACCACAAGTGGAGTCGGTTGTTCTAATAGACGAACCCTAAAGTGCAATATGACTTCAGCTCAGAGATAGGTCAGAAGGGTCTTGATTTTTTCAAAATGACGGGTTGCCTCCTGTTAAGTGATAAGTTTAATGCCATTAGCAAGGCATAATGTGGCTCAAGTAGAATGGAGATCAAAAGATGCTGCAGCCATATTCGAATCATTGAGTTCAAGGAACAGTTTGAGTCTCTGACCGTTCACAACAAATGGTTCTAGTCATGGCTGAGTTCATTGATTTGACAGTTCCATTTCCAAAGATTCGTCGAACGAGAGAGGGTCCGATCCATTTTAATCTTAGCTTCCCTAGGAAGAGCTTGAGTTTGGCATCAAAGAGTACTTTTTGATCAGGAAGGAATGATTTTTGTGATGTGTGCCTGTCATGGAAGGTTTTGACTCGCTCTTTGTAGATATACGAGTTCTCGTACGCATTATTGTGTAACTCCTCAATCTCACTCATTTGTAATAAGTGGTGGATTCCAGCCTTCACGAGATCTAGATTGGACTTTTGTACTTCTCAGTAGGCTTTGTGCTCCATCTCTATTAGGAGGTGACATGCCTTCCCATACACAAGCCTGAATGGAGACATCCCAAGCTGGGTCTTATGGGCGGTCCTATAGGCCCACAAGGCTTCTAGAAATCAGGTGGAACAATCTTTCCTATTAGGCCGAACAGTGGCCTAAAGGGTTTTCTTGATCTCCCAATTGGATAGCTTAGCCAATCCATTGGTCTGGGGGTGGTAAGGAGTCGAGATTCGATGCGACACCCCATATTTTTTCATCAGGGATTGGAAATGTACATTTGCGAATGAGACCCACCACCGCTGATGATGGCCTTAGAAACCCCAAATCAAGAAAAGATGTCCTCCTAAATGAACCAGAGAACACCTTTATGATCATTTGTTCTCGTGGGTACAGCTTCGATCCATTTGGAGACGTAGTCGACAGCAAGTAAGATATACTCGAAGACGTTAGATCCTGGAAAGGGTCCCATAAAATCAATTCCCCATATGTCAAAGATCTCGCACACGATAATCGAATTCAAGGGCATCATATCGCGCGAGTCAATGTTGCTGAGGGCCTGACAACAGAAACATGCCCTACAGTAGGATTGTGCATCTTTAAGCATTGTAGTCCAAAAGAACCCACACTGGAGGATCTTCGCTGCGAATTTATGTCCAGAGTAATGGCCACCGTAAGCCTCGTCATGGCAGAACGAGATGGCATCATTGACCTCGTTGTCGGGAATGCATCTTCAGATTACATGGTCATTACCGATGTGAAATAGATATGGATCTTCCCATACGTAGTACTTGGCATCGAAAATCAGCATGTCCCACCAAGAGGTCACCCGATCAGGCGGAACTTTCCCCATAACCAAATAATTCACAATATCAGTGAACCAGGGAAGTCCATTAACAGCCAAGAGATGTTTGTCTGAAAAATGTTCGGTGATAGGTTTGAATGGATCAATGATCGAAGAAGGAAGGCGAGACAAATGGTCAGCTACCACATTCTATTTTCCAACTTGTTGCGAATTTCGAGATCGAATTCTTGCAATAACAACATCCATCGGATTAATCTAGGTTTCACATCCTTCTTCGTAAGCAAGTGCCTCACTGCAGTGTGACCCAAGTAAATGATAACATGGGATCCCAAGAGGTATGATATGAATTTCTCTATACCAAATACAACAGCCACCAGCTCTTTCTCTGTAATCATGTAATTACGTTGAGCCTCGTCCAGTGTCTTGATGGCATATTATATAACCATCGGTTTCCCATCTATTTTCTGCCCCGGCACCGCTCCTACTGCATAGTCAGACGCATCGCACATGATCTCGAAGGGTTGACACCAGTAAGGGAATTGCAAGATTGGTGCTTGAGTAACTCGATCACACAAAATTTCAAATGCGTGAATGCACTCACCTGTCATCTCGAAAGGCATGTCCTTTGAGAGAAGATTCGTTAAGGGGCACACAATTTTGGAAAAATCATATATGAATCAGCGATAGAAATCGACGTGCCCTAAAAATGATATGATGTCTTTGACCGAGGAAGGTACATGTAATTTAAAAATCAGATTCACCTTAGCTCGGTCAACTTGGATACCTCTCTCAGAGACAAGGTGTCCAAGCATAATGCCTTCAGGAACCATAAAGTGGCTCTTTTCCCAAGGGAGAACCAGATTCACTTCGATGCATCTTCAAAGGATCTGGACCAAGTGCAAGAGGCAATCATCAAAGATTCACCAAAAATTGAGAAGTTGTCCATGAAAACTTCAAGGTATTTACCTACTATATCAGAGAATATGGCTAGCATGCACCGCTGAAAGGTGGTAGGTGTGTTACAAAGCCCAAATGGCATCCTATGGAACACGTATGTACCATAGGGGCATGTAAAGGTGGTCTTTTTTTGATGTTCGGGATTGATTGATACTTGGTTGTATCCGGAGTACCCATCCAGGAAATAGAAAAATCGATTTCCTGCCAGTTTCTCAGAGAAGCCCGCAACCAGAAACTTGAAGAACCAAATTTGACAAATCAATCTCAATGCAAAAGCCACAAATGCTTTGTATTATTCCATGAGTTCATAGGAGTTCAGCCGAATTATCCAATTCTCCACTGCATATGAGATATGGAGGACACTTGCGGCAACCCATGAAGGTACATCTAAAGTTAAAACTTCCAAAATTAACCTTTTGTCATAGGAATTCGTAACCTTCTCTATGTGAGAAATGAGAAGCTAGGCAAAATGCATACCTGGTTCACGCTAATCGTGAGAAATCTGAATGCCTTGGGAAAAACATTTGATCAAGGGGAGCTATGCTCCCTTAGATCAGAGTGGAAGCAAAAGGTGATTGCCATTGAAGAAGCACATCAAGTAGAAGAATTGAACATGGATTATCTTCTCAAAAACCTAATGGCCTACAAGACTCAAATGGAACAAGGAAGGAAGTCCATTACTCTGGTGCTAAAGAAGAAAAAGATGGCATTCAAAGTTGCATTTGATAATGACCTAAGCTTCGACGACGAAGATTTTGCGTTGCCTGCTTAAAAATTAAAGAAGCTTCTCAAGAATGGGAAAGACATTAAGGGAAAGAGAAACGAAGAAGAACCTCTTATTTACTACAATTGCAAAAAGAGGGACCACAAGAGAAAGGAGTGTCCCTTGTTCAAAAGGGATGAGAACAAGAAGAACAAGAAGGTGATGGAGCACAAAAAATCCTCTAAGCCAAAATCATTCAAGAAGAAAGCATTCCAAGCCACATAGGATGACACTAGCTTGGATTAAGAAGAGGAGAAAGGAAACTCTACTGAGGAAACCTCTTGCTTGGGTTTTATGGCAGCCAAAGACAAAATCGAATCTGGATTCAACTCCAAACAAGAAGCGGAGCAAAACAAGGTACCCTCTTATACTTTTCACGAATTAGAAGAAGCTTTTGAATCCTTATTTTCAAACTTTAAGGAAGTAAAATCTAAAATTGAGCTCCTGAAATCTGAAAGTAAAGAAGCTATTGACTCTTCTAAGCTCTTAAAGGAAAGGAATCTAGCTCTTACTAATGGAGTTACTAATCTTACAGTGAAAGTAGGTAACCTTATTATTGAAAATTAGTTGTTAAAAAATGACTTGATTACAAATATGAATGACAAAAAATTCCCTGATAGAGAAGAATTATTAGATAAAATACTTGTCCTAGAGAAATTCAAATCCTTTCGTAAGGATGAAAATGGTTTGCTTAGATTTGAGATTAGAGGACTTGAACAAGATCCTGGTGCAAGTATTTCTCAATGATATATTTTGATTCAGCTAAATTTTCCAACATTGGAGTACTTAGAAATTCATTAGGGGGCTCAAATGCTTCAGATGATTTAGGTTCAATCAAATTGATTCCCCTTAAGCCCACTATGTCAGTCTTCATTATATTCATAGATTCTGGTGTGTTCAAAATAGTCTACTGGGGTGCTTTTTCCAATTGTTGGAACATTTTCATCATTCAGATTCGCAACTGAATCAACTTCAAATTATTCTTCGGTTGCTCCAATTGATAACTCTCAAGTGTTGATTAAGGGTCCATAGATTGACTTTGGCCTTGATTTGGATTGAACCCATAGTTAGGTGTACTTGTTGGTGGACTTTTAAGATCATTGGGACCTAGAGAAATTTTGATGTGGTCATCTTCAGGGTCCAACTCTTCTAAAGGCACTAGTCTAGCCTTAGTTCAACTCCAGTATAGTTTAGGTTCAATCAAGCTCTCATAATCAAATTCATCATCTTCTGACATGCTTGAGAAATTGGATGTGCCTAAATTGCAACCATCTAGAAGATGTCCATAATCCAGGTTTTGAGGTGTGGGCTCAAATAATGTAGGTTAATCAAAATTTGGATTAAGGTTGTATGAGCCAAACAAAAGAGGATTAGGAGATTGAGGATAAGAATACCCTAGATATCCTCCTGGATTATAGGTCATATTGGAATAATCATTTGTGGATAGCGACTCATCTTGAAAATTATTCTAAGGAGGACAAGAAGTTTGGTCTTGATATTACAATCTAGTTTCATAATCAGATCCATGATTTGGATTAAAGTTACCCCAATTTGAAGATTGATAAAATTGATTTGAATTGGGATTAAGGGTATAATCATTTTGGGGATCAAAAGTTTGATCTTGATATTGGTATCTTGAATTATATCCCCAATTTCAAGTAGGATTACCCTAATTAGATGAGGGATAAGGTTGAGTCGAATTGGGATAAAAGGTGTAATCATTTTGGGGATAGGTATAGGGGTAGGATTTGAAAGCCATGTGTGTGTTGAAAGAATTGAGAGATGAAAATAGAGACAAGAGAGAGACTTCCTAACTAACAATCAACCAAACAATTCTAACTTTAATGTGTACCCCAAAAAAGACGTAATCCTAGCACAAATAAAATTCAAGCCAAGTCGCCTCAATCTTTTAATTACTTAACTGACCAAGTGGGAGGGACCCACTTGCACAATCCACACGACAGTTCACCCAAATGCTTAACGCGGTTTCCACATCACTGTGAATGGTCTTTGATGATTCCAAGTACACAAAGTCTTGAGTTGACTTGACTCAAACCCTAATGTGCTAAGAAATTAATCCTACATAGGGCATGTCTACTCAATTTTAGGGTTAGGAATTGTGCTCTTAGAATGTGATGGGTGTTAGGGAGATGGTTGCTCTTAAAATCAATTTAATGTGTAATAAGTGGTGCAACCAAGCAAACAAACAAGGCCTTTTATGTTTTTAAGATTTAAAAATTTTAGGGTTTTGCCTTGCTATAATGATTTCAAGGGTTACACTTGCCTTTTTTAGGGTTTCAAAAATAAGTTGTTATTAGTGAAGTAGTTTCCTTTAAACAATTAGGGTTCAATGTAATGATACACATGATATTTTCAAGAAAATTACTAAAGATCGAACCCTCCTTGAAGATCGAATCCTCCTTGAAATCTATCGAACACTCCTTGAAGATCGAACCCTTCTTGAAAACGATCGAACACTCCTTGAAGATCGAACCCTTCTTGAAAATGATCGAACACTCCTTGAAGATCGAACCCTTCTTGAAAACGATCGAACACTCCTTGAAGATCGAACCCTTCTTGAAAACGATCGAACACTCCTTGAAGATCGAACCCTCCTTGAAATCGATCGAACACTCCTTGAAGATCGAATCCTCCTTGAAATCTATCGAACACTCCTTGAAGATCGAACCCTTCTTGAAAAAGATCGAACACTCTTTGAAGATCGAACCCTCCTTGAAATCGATCGAACACTCCTTGAAGATCGAATCCTCCTACCTAGCTGGGCCATTCATTCTTTGTTCTCGAAAGAGGCTAGGCCAAACAAAGAAAGAAACATTTCACAAGCAAAAGGAGAGAGAGGGATTCGAACCCTCGATAGTTCTTGAGAACTATACCGGTTTTCAAGACCGGAGCTATCAACCACTCGGCCATCTCTCCGAGAGACAATAAACCCTAAGATGATTGTCTTAATCAAGATAACTTCTAATGGAGTGCAAGTTCTAAGGTGTGAGTTAATTTTTTTTTAGTTTTTTTTATCAAAAGCAAGAAAGCAGGAAAATCTAAAAGTAACTACTATATATTATTTTTTTTTTTTAAATGCACAACTTACAAGAAACATGATTTTTTTTTAATGGCTAAACCTAAATGTTGAAGGGACCTACCTACAAGCTTGTCTGGATTGACCCGGGCTCAAATCTTCACCTACAAAAAAGCAAAAACAAAAACAAATGCAAACAAATTAGTAATCAAACATGCAAACAAAAATACAACTAAATATAACTAAATTGATGAACCTAGAAATCCATTAGAATCCTTGCCTCCCTGGCAATAGTGCCAAAAACTAATCGTAAAAATCCACAATATGATTTACGTGTCATTGCATCGCAAAACCCACGACTGTTTTAAATTTGTAAATCAAACTCACAAAAGAATTTAAGTGCTAGATGGCATTCTGAGTCGTCTTAGGGAGGCACATGATCTAATTGATTGCTAATCAAACCTAACTAATAAAATTTTCATTTTTAGGGTTTTTCTGATTTCTTCGGTATTTTTAATCAAGAAGAACATTGAGATGAGTAGAATTAAGGACTAAATCGTTGAATCTGCACCTAAAGAAAATCACATAAAAGTATTTTCCTGAATGCATAAAAATCTTAAAAAATTTATTGAACCTACTTCATAACACAAATAAGACACGTACCAAATTTCACACAAAACTAATGTTTATAACGCACGTAAAAATTTTTTAGAGAAACTATGGCACTAGTTAGTGACAAAGCTATGATCCGAACATAAAACACCTTTTAATTTTTATATATAGTGAATTTTTGTGCAAAACCTGGACAGAAAGTAAACTTAGTAAGAAGGAATAAAATATTTTTTTTGAGATTTTTTTACCACACAAAAATAGAAGCAACAATTTAGGAGCCTAATTAAGACTAAGAAAGCAAACAACCTAATCATGCAAGATCTAACTAAAGCAAGACATAGTGCAAAGGAGAATAACACCAAAATGTCAAATTTTATTGAAAGCAACTAGTTCATGAACTACAATTGATCAAAGAAAGAACTATAGAAACATCTAAAAAGAAAACAAAAAATGAAGCAGAAGCACAGATGATGGAGAGCAGAGAGTGGTGAGTTTGTTATAAGGGTGGAGAATGAGACCAAAACCCACCGAGATGCAGCCTACGTGCAGAAGAAGAGGAGGAAGTTGCACAGCCAAAGATGTTGAAGACGAATGCAGAGAAGCCTTGAAGAAGTTGATTTTGAAGAGAAGAAAGATGATGGCAGAGATAGATCCTAGGGTTTCTAATGATGGCATGGAGGCTAAGAAGTTGGAGATGGAGTTATGGAAAGGGAGAGGGATGGCATGGATGGTGCCCCACAAGGGGGTCTAAGGAGGCCATGGGTGCACCTATGGGGCTTTTATATATTTAAGGAGTAAGGTGGCATGGAGAGCTAGCGAGGGATTATTGGAGGCATGATGTGGAGAGGATGGCATGGCGTAACGTGATTGGATGGGAAGGGTTGGCGTGTGATGATTGTTGGAGAGGAGGGGCCCAAGGATTGAGGTTGTATGGATGGTAGTGATGGAGACTTGGGAGGGTGGATGGCTAGGATTTAGGTTGGTGGTGGTGTGGAAAAAAGGGATAAGAAGGTCCAAAGTTGGTGCCACCTAAAGAGTAGATTAGGGTTCTTGATGTGGCATCGCTATGATGTGGAGTTGGTGAGTTGGAACAAGGAGAGTGGATGGAGGGTAGAGGCAAGGATTAGTGAGGTGGATATTAGGATGAGGTAGACGACCATGAGGTGGAGTAAGCTAAGGTAGCGTTGGGTTTCAGGCTAGGGCTAGGTAGTGTGTGTGATTGGGGTCGGTGAGCCTAATTGAAAATGACTCAAGTGGCAAGATACGTCACCTAAAGAAGGCCCCTGCAAAGAGAGAAAAATAGACATTAATACACATTATACAATTAAGCTTCAAGATACAGTAATCAACCCTAAATTGCATTATCTACACTATCATGCATTAAGTCCTCAAATGCACTAATTTAATGCAATATGCAGATAATGCTCCCTAACCAACATAAATTAGGCATGAATTAGTTAATTAAGTATGAATTCATTTGTCCCCTAAACCAGTAGCCTTCACATTTGCTAAGATGTCCACTTGATTGCATACCAGCGGGGTGTATTCTTGATATGAATCTTACCAAGACTACTAGTAGCATTATTTGCAATTGTTTCCATATCGATTGCTATGGAAGTCTACTGACCTATTCCTGTATTGTGGCTGCAACAGCTAGTTCCCTAGTTGCGATTGAGGCCCTCCGACTTTCCTGGGGCTCATGTGCCTCGATTCTATGTGAGGGAACCGCTTGTTTGATTGTCCTCATGGATTCTTGTTGCCCGAAGTGGGAGTAGAAGGGCCCATCCCTATCATTGTAGTGATTGGCTTGATCCCATAGCTCTGCCATATCACTAGGCAGAAGCTCCTCCACGTTGTCCCGAAATTCCTAATCCAACAGCCCCTACTTTAACATTTGGATGGAGATTTAGTCATAAGGCTACCTACATTCGAAGTCCTGCGACCTTAACCTATTCAACTATGCCCTAAGCAACTCCCCATTTGTCTGATAAATTTCCCACCAATTTTACAAGGTTCTTGAGATTGGCACAAAAAAGGGGTGATTTATGCTTAAATAGAAAATACTAGCAATTAAAAATCACACCACCAATTCAAGCCACAATTGAGATAGGTATTTAGTGAACAAATCCAAACCAAGAAAAACATCTACGTTGATATCCTCTACCTAGACATCCCAACAAGGATTTTGTTGCTCTTCTTCAAAGAAGAACAGGAAGCCTACAACCTAGACACCCAACTTTACATAAAAATCTGAAATAAAATGAACAAGTCTTATAGAGCCAATAGCATGTGTAGTGAAAGTAAATAATAAGTCCATTTTAATGGACTAATATTACGCCTAAGTAACTTTAATCTTACCTTTTAGGTTTGTTAATAACTACATTAAGTTATAGAATGTTAGCATGCATCATGATTTAAGTTTGCATCTATTTTATAGGATTCTATAACTTAATATGTAATGATTTTATGTTTTTATGTGCAGGAAGAATATTGGGAAAAGAACAAGGAGGGGAGGGTAAATTCGCCTTTCAAACAACCGGTGCCATCTTTTCCCCATCCTCCAGCCACCCTCAACGCATCCCTCAACAAATGCAAACTGCCGCCTGCCAAAATTAGAAAAAGGATTTTGAAAATCCCTTGGGAGACGGAAGAGAAGAAATATAGAGGAGAGGCGGAGGGGATTGGAAAGGAGAAGAGAAGGAACCGTGCAACCGTGCTTGCACTGTGCACCGCGCGCCCTCCACCGCAAACACCAATAGCCTGCACTCCGCCTGCCCACCGCGCACTTGCGCCATCTACAGGCACAGGCACAGCCGCACCCTACTGCCCACCGCCCTTGCGCCTTCTCCCCGTAAGTGCTTCCCCCTCTCCAGCGCCGGGTTCGCACCCCTCCAGCACCACCCCATCCTTCACCTGCCTTCCACGCCCGCAGCACAGCACCTGCCAACCAGCGCATGCGGGCGCTGCACTTCACCTCTGCAGAACACCCACGCCCCATCAGAGCCCTCGCCATCATCGCACTCTCCACCGCTACAGGCGCGCCCGCCTCGAGCACCCACCAGCCCTTGCACGCCTGCAGGTCCACACACACCTTCAATAGCAGAACGCCCGTACCCTCCCTGCGGGCCTGCAACGCCTCACCCCGCGCTTCCAAACCGCGTGCACTTTAGTGCATGGGCCTGCACTTCGCCGCACCACCGCCTGCAACCGCGCTCCAGCACCTACAGCAGCAGCCACACCCACGTCCGCGCGCGCCTGTGCACTCTGCAGAACGACCGCGTGCCTACGCCTCCACGTCTCCTTGCACCTGCAACACGCGCGACCAGCTGCAGCTTCTCCACCGCCGCCACTCCTCTCCTCCGACAGGCCAGCTCCGGCCAACTCACGACGCACCACTGCCATCACCGCGACGGCCTCGCTCTAGCCAACCTCCTGTGGGAGTCTCTCCTTGATTGAACCTCTCTCCCATGTGCAAGGAGGAGAGAGGTGAAATCCCCTGTTTTTAAGTTAATTAAAAATTACATTCAATGCCATTGCCACCAAATATCAATTTTAATTTATGATTACTTTATTGTGGTGAAATTGTGACTGCACACTCATACTTTCTGATAATTGCGCGTTATTAATATTCACATGTTTCAACATTGGTTTTGGGATTATCTGAAAGGCATAGGCAAACCATCGATGCAGCCTGTGCAGGAACCTTCATGACCAGAACTGAGGATGAAGCCTGGGCATTATTTGAAACATTAAGCGACAACTCCATACATCTGTCCTCTACCTATCAAGAAAGAAAACCATCAATCTTGTAGAAGAAGATAGAGGCCCATGAAGCCAGGGCTTCTCAGGATTTGGCTTATCAGATTCAACTATTGAATAAAATCTTTGATAGGCTTTTAGCAAACCCCGGCATGAACCCGCAAGCAGCCACTATTTTTCAGGCTTCAAGAGAATGCTCTATTTGCCAAAGCACAACGCATGCCATTGCGAAGTGCCATCAAGCAAACCAATTCCCTGAGTTGATTCAGGTCGACTTGAACGCGGCCCAAGGTTTCTGCCCCCCTCGCAATAACCCTTATTCCAATACTTATAATCCAGGATGGCGGAACCATCCAAACTTCTCTTGGAAGAAAGGTGATGCTTCTAACTCAGGGAATACAAGACCCTTACCTCCCCAGCCCATACACCAATCTTCTTATGAAAACCCTCCGCAGAATAAGCCCTCTGAGATGGATGAACTGAAGGCCATGATGAAAGCAATGCAAGAGCATCAGAATATGGTTATCCAATCTCAGAATAAGATGATTACCGATATGCAATCCCAAATTGGTCATCTTACTGAGGCAGTTAGGCAACGTGATCCGGGGAAGCTGCCCAGCTCTTCTGAGGAGAACCCTAAGGGCAAGGGGGTTGTATTCAGGGAGCACGCCCAAGTAGTGACCGTGTTGAGGAGTGGAAAAAAGATTCACAAGCCTGATAACACTCCTACGGTTACATCTCAAAATTCCCCTTCCACACCTAACCTAACTTCCATCTCCACCGAGGAAGAGCCACACTGCTCTCCCTGGCACAAAATCACCCACAATGAGGATGTCGTCCTTCCACCACCCCTTTCCTGCCATGACGACCCCTCTACCCAGAAGCCGAGGGTGCCCTATCGAGAGCGTCTATCTGCTCCTGGGGAATCTTCTGTTGGCTCGTTTGAAGCCAAGGATAGGACGGAAGAGATTATGGATACTTTTAGGCAAGTCTAGATTAACTTGCCTCTGTTGGAAGCAATTAAACAAATTATGTCCTATGCCAAGTTTCTGAAGGACCTATGCACCCAAAAGCATCGATCAAGGAAACAGGTCCAAACCAAGGTCATCCTGCCTAACCATGTTAGCTCGATTCTCCAGCATGGAACACCCCCCAAAATGAAAGGCCCAGGGGCCCCATATATTTCAGTGGTTATAGGTAACCAACACATTGATGAGGCTCTGCTCGATCTGGGTGCGGGGGTGAACATTCTACTAAGCTCTGTCTACGACCTTTTGGGAGGAGGCAGGCTAAAGCCGTCCATGTTGCAGACATAATTGGATTACCAAGTCCAGTAATCCTCCAGGTTGCAGATAGATCACTTAAGACACCGCGGGGATTGTTGGAAGATGTCCTTATGAGAGTGGAGGATTTCTTCTTCCCTGTTGACTTTCTGGTGCTTGATACTAACCCATCTAATAAGCCCACAAAGCCGTCCATTATTCTGGGACGCCCCTTCTTGGCCACAGCCAATGCCTCTATAAATTGTAGATCTGGGGAACTTAAAATGGGCTTTGGGAACAAGAAGATCCGGTTGAATGTTTATGATACTTACAAGCAACCCGGATTTGAAGATTGTTCTCAGATTGAGGTTGTTGATGAAATAATTGAAGAGGCTACTCCAGCACTCTTATGTAGAGATCCCCTTCAGAAGATCATATCTAAGGACCATCCCTCGATTATTAAAGTAACTGAAAGGGAAATGCCCGAATTAGAAGAGTTGCTGGGGATACACACTGAGTCTCTATCCCTACCCTGGATTGTGAAGGTAGATCCGCTACCTGAGGCGAGGACATCTCAACTAAAACCCTCAATCCAAAAGGCTCCTAAATTGGAGTTGAAACCCCTCTCGAGCACATTGAAATATGCTTTCCTTGGCCCTAATAACACGCTCCCCGTTATTATCTCGTCTGCATTATCTGAATTGCAGGAGGGAGCTCTGCTTGAATGTTTACAAAGGCACAAGGAAGCAATTGCCTGGACAATTGCTGATATTAAGGTGTTGATCCCTCTCTTCGCATGCATCATATATACGCGGATGAGTTCGTGAAGCCTTTCCGAGATATGCAGAGAAGGCTTAATCCAAATATGCAGGAGGTTGTTAAAAAGGAGATTCTGAAATGGCTGGATGTAGGGATTATCGATCCCATTTCAGATAGTAAATGGGTCAGTCCTATTCACATAGTTCCCAAAAAGGCAGGAATCACTGTGGAAGAAAATGACCAAGGAGAACTAGCGACCACTAGACCCTTAACTGGTTGGAGGGTCTGCATTGATTGCCGTCGTTTAAACATGGCCACCCAGAAAGACCATTTTCCCTTATCGTTTATCGATCAAATTCTAGAACGATTGGCGAGGAACAAGTACTTTTGTTTTCCTGACAGGTACTCTGGGTACAATCAGATAGCCATTTTTCCTGACGATCAGGAACGTACCACCTTCACGAGTCCATATGGCAGTTTTGCATTCCGCTAAATACCTTTCGAGTTATGTAATGCTCCTGCCACTTTCCAACGTTGTATGATGGCTATCTTTTATGATATGATCGACGAGTTCATTGAAATTTTCATGGATGACTTCTCCATTTATGGCTCGTCGTTTGACCTATGCCTTTCGTACCTTGATAAAGTCTTAACCCGTTGCGAAGAGGCAAAGCTGGTGCTTAGCTGGGAGAAAAGCCACTTTATAGTCCAGCAGGGCATTATGTTAGGGCATATAGTTTCCGAGAAAGGATTAGAGGTGGACACCATAAAAATCGATTCCATCTCTAAGTTTCCATTGCCCCGCCAATGTTCGTCAGGTAAGATCTTTCCTTGGCCATGATGGATTTTATAGGTGCTTCATTAGATATTTTAGTAAAATCTCTAAACCACTCTGTGACCTGTTAGTGACGGATGTCTCCTTCGATTTTGATGCTAAATGTGGCGAGGCTTTCCAAGTTTAGAAGAAAGCCCTCATTACCGCGCCGATTCTCCAAGCACCAGATTGGACCCTCCCGTTTGAGCTTATGTGCGATGCTTCTGATTTTGCAGTGGGAGCGATCTTAGATCAAAGGGTTGATGGCAAACCTCATGTGCTGCATTATGTCAGCAAGACCCTTACGAATCCTTAGCAAAACAACACGGTCACTGAAAAGGAACTACTTGCTGTAGTATTTGCTTTGGAAAAGTTTCGATCTTATCTTTTGGGATCCAAGGTTGTAGTGTTCACTGATCATTCTATCCTAAAGCATCTTCTGGCTAAAAAGGACACCAAACCTCGCCTAATTAGTTGGATTCTACTACTCTAAGAATTTGACCTAGAAATTAAAGACAAGAAAGGAGTTGAGAATGTGGTAGCAAACCATTTGTCAAGGATCCCTATTGAGGCATCAAACCCTGCCGGCGGTATTCAAGAGACTTTCCTTGATCAGTCTCTGATGGCCGTGGAAGCTAAAACTCCTTGGTTCGCTGACATAGTGAACTATCTGGTCATGGGCATTACCCCTAGTACTTGGGACAAGCAGAAGCGAGACAGGTTTCTCGCCAACGCAAAATTTTATCACTGGGAGGAACCCAAGCTTTTTAGAATAGGCCCTGACCAGCTTTTTCGCCATTGCGTCCTTGATGAAGAACAAAGAAGTGTTCTGAGTTTCTGCCATGACCTCCACTGTAGGGGACATTTTAGGGGGAAGAAGACTGCCTATAAGGTTCTTCAGTCTAGTTTTTGGTGGCCCACATTATTCCGAGATGCACATACGTATGTGGGCGCATGTCTACGTTGCCAGCAGATGGGAACCATTGGAGAAAGGGATGAGATGCCCCAACAACCTATTCTCCCTGTTGAAATCTTTGATATTTGGGGCATTGACTTCATGGGTCCCTTTCCTGTGTCTTTCGGATATGAATACATCCTTGTGGTGTAGACTATGTATTGAAATGGATAAAAGCCATACCCACGCGAACCAATGATCATTCCGTGGTCTTGGCTTTGTTAAGGCTAATATCATTTCTCGGTATGGGTGCCCAAGGACAATCATAAGTGATGGAGGACCTCACTTTAAGAATATACACTTCACAAGACTACTCCAAAATTTGGGAGTCAAGCACATGATAGCCACACCTTATCATCCCTAAACAAGTGGACAAGTTGAAGTGCCTAATAGGGAGATTAAAGGAATTTTAGAAAAAACTGTCAGGCCTGATGGGAAGATTTGGTCTAAAAAACTAAATGATGATCTTTGGGCCTACAGAACTGCGTATAAAACTCCCCTGGGCATGTCACCTTTCCGTCTTGTCTACGAAAAAGCATGCCACCTTCCCGTTTAAATCCAACATAAAGCTTATTGGGCTATTAAAAACATTAACTTGAATCTGGATAAAGCGAGAAAGGCACGTATGTTAGAATTAAGTGATCTTGAGGAGCTTCGTAATGAAGCTTATGAAACTTCTCAAGCTTACAAGTAACGTACAAAAGTCTTCCATGACAAGCACATCATTAGAAAGACTTTTGAGCCCAACCAATGGGTCTGGCTTTTCAAATCTAGACTTAAATCATTTCCTGGAAAGCTCAAGTCCCGCTGGGATGGGCCATACGTTGTTACCAATACTTTCCCTCATGGAGCTGTAGAGATTCGGAACCCTATTTCAGGTGCGAGCTTTAAGGTAAATGGCCAGTGACTTAAACTGTATATTACTCTTTCAAATGGCCAAGTTTTGGGCACACTTCGGCTTGAGGAGCCTTAGCTCCTCCCACTCTCCTCCTCAGGTGATATTCTTCAATGTCTGCATTTTTTTTTCCAATGAGAACATTGTCAGTCTTAGGCATGGGGGGGATATAACCTGAGAATGTTTATAGCATTTATAAATATTTGCATACATATATATTTATATGTATAATAATAAAAAAAAATTCTCTTTTCTTGAGCTGAATGGGATAGTCCTTAGCAGAATACCTTTGTCATTGGAGGTTTTTCTTCTTAAAATTATTTCTTAAGTTTAGAATCCAGTACATTTATTTCACGCGCACGTAAACTTGGTAATAGATCCTTAAAGAAAACCAATAAGCATTTGTAGTCTACTAAACCCTTGGACAGTTCATAGGGAGTCAGGCATACTATCTTCTAGTAGATCCACCTCATATTTATGAGAAGAAAGTAGAGATTACTGGTGCAATAAGTTTAGTGCAAGGACTCTTAAGTTTTGGACAATTAGATGATGATACTTCAGAGTTAGGCGTAGTTTTCGCTCTCTGTTCCTATGTGCGTACTTTGTGTGAATTCCTGAGAGTCACCAAATAAGATAGATACACAGATTGAGTCTTAATAAAACAATGACTATGGTGGATGGTTACAACTGTCCATCATAGAGTCCTCGGCTGAAGGAGGGTAATAGTGTCAAAGATCAGAAATACACCTGTCCTATCCATTCCTTCCCGGTGCCGAGAATAGGCACTTTCACCAAATAAGCCACACAATATCCTCTTGACCATCATCATCTCTAATAATGCCTCATAAATAAAAGTCTGTGTCGTATTATGTTGATTTATAAAAAATAAAAAAACAAAATAAAAAATAAAAAGAGAAGAAGAAGAAAAAGAAGAAACAGAAAAAAGAAAAAGAAACAGTTATATTATAAAAAAAAAGCCCAAGTTTATAATGTAACATTATTTCTGAAGAAATAGAACACCTATCGCGTTCCACCAAATATGACCCATACCTACCTTCTAGTATTTCTGATCGCCTGAATACTAGTTGAGGACTCTAACTTAGTAGTGGAGTTATTAGGACTTTAATTAAAGTGTGGATGCCATGTGAGGCCACCAAACAGTGAGTACAATTATTAAATCTGGCAAGATTTGTGATCTCAAAAAGAAAGAAAAGAGTGAGTGCCCAGGAACATCAAGAGAGCATAGTTGTGTAGCTTCTCTCAGAGTTGACTTGTCCAATAGTCTATTAATCTAGAGTCTGTAGTACTAGAGGAGTGTGTGCCACCAAATACAAATCCATTCTACTCAATATCTCCTACCTAAGCCAAAAGCCGGGGTCAAATTACAGATTATCTTCTGCTTTATCCCCGAGGGAAGTAGTTGCTTCTCCCGATAGAAATATTTACCAAGGATGAAGTACGAACGTCCAATGCGAATTGGCTTTTTTACTTGGATCTGTTACCTAGGCCATCATCACAACACATTTGTCTGGATCCTTAAAGTTTTGAAATAAGAAAAGAAGAAATCTTCTGATTACTTCTATTATTTTTCATTTTTTGCTAGGGACTAGCAAATCATAGGCATGGGGGTATTTGATGAATCCATTTTAATGGACTAATATTACGCCTAAGTAACTTTAAACTTACCTCCATTTTAATGAACTAATATTACACCTAAGTAACTTTAAACTTACATTTTAGGTTTGTTAATAAATACATTAAGTTATATAATGTTTGTATGCATCATGATTTAAGTTTACATCTATTTTATAGCATTTTATAACTTAATATATAATGATTTTACGTTTTTATGTGCAGGAAGATTATTGGGAAAAGAACAAGGAGGGGAGGGTAAATTCCCCTTTCAAACAACCGGCGCCATCTTTTCCCCATCCTCTTGCCACCCTCAACGCATCCCTCAACAAATGCAAACCGCCGCCTGCCAAAATTAGAAAAAGGATTTTGAAAATCCCTTGGGAGGCGGAAGAGAAGAAATATAGAGCAGAGGCAGAGGGGATTAGAAAGGAGAAGACAAGGAATCGTGCAACCATGCTTGCACTGTGCACCACGCGCCCACCACATCAAAAACCAACAGCCTGCACTCCACCTGCCCACCACGCACCCGCGACATCTGCAGGCGCAGGCACAACCACACCCTACTACCCACCGCCCTTGCACCTTCTCCCCGCAGGCGCTTCCCCCTCTCCAACGGCAGGTCCGCACCCCTCCAACCCCACCCCATCCTGCACCTGCCTTGCACGCCCGTAGCACCGCACCTGCCAACCAGCGCACGCGGGCACTACACTTCACCTCTGTAAAATGCCCGATAACCTTTAGCGCCCTCGCCAGCATCGCACTCTCCACCGCTACAGGCGTGCCCACCTCCAGCGCCCTCCTGCCCATGCACGCCTGCAGGTCCGCACGCGCCTTCAACAGCAGAACGCCCGCGCCCTCCCTGCGAGCCTGCAGTGCCTCACCCCGCGCTTCCAAACCCCACGCACTTTAGTGCGTGCGCCTGCACTTCGCCGCACCACCGCCTGCATCCGCGCGCCAGCACCTACAGCAGCAGCTACACCCACGTCCACACGCACCTGTGCGCTCTGCAGAATGACCGCGCGCCTACGCCTCCGCATCTCCTTGCACCTGCAGCACGCGCGGCCGGCTGCAGCTTCTCCACCGTCACCACTCCTCTCCTCTGACAGGCCACCTCTAGCCAACTCACGACACACCGCTGCCATCACCGCGATGGCCTCGCTCCAGCCAACCTCCCGTAGGAGTCTCTCCTCGATTGAACCTCTCTCCCATGCGTAAGGAGGAGAGAGGTGAAATCCCCTGTTTTTAAGTTAATTAAAAATTACATTCAATGCCATTTCCACCAAAAATCAATTTTAATTTATGATTATTTTATTATGATGAAATTGTGACTGCACACTCATGCTTTCTGATAATTGCGCATTATTGATATTCACATGTTTCAACATTGGTATTGGGATAAACATGTGCACAAATTTTCTATAATATATGTCAATTGAAAATTACATAAAATCATCACATATTTATTGAATATTTCAGTGAGGAAAAATTACACATATACCCTTATATTTTTGAGTTATTGTGCATCTTCTTTCAGCATTTCATGTCGGATTTGATTAGGAATTTCGCACTTGATCGATAGAATACGAAATAATCGAGGGTTTATTGCATCATTGCCTCCCTGTGGACACGACCCGCTCTTCTGGGAGTGGTTATTTTTATTGTTGATTAGTCGATTTTTTCACCACTTAAATACTACAACAACGCGTTATTTCATTTGCGAAACCTAATCGAAAGCGGAAAATCTACTTGTCGGTAAATGCAAGTAAGACTTGAAATATACTATCTAAAACCTCCCTTTTTCGAAATAAAGAAGTGTAACATGGAGGAAGCGAAGTATGAAAGATCTTGGTAAATGGGAATAGAAATTAAGTGCCTTATCAACTCCTGTAAATCTCAAGAATGTTGGATCTTAAGAGCAAGTGAGAAAGAGATGTGATTGTTGATTTTAAACCTTCATAGTGTATTTATATACTTTGATTTAAGGCTTAGTAAACACCAAAAATTTGAATTAAAACATTTGAATTCAAAATGAAAAGATATGATTTTGAAAAGATACAAAACAATTCAAAAATCTCTAAAATTAATCAATTAACCCTCATATTAATTGATTAATGCACTGCAGTTAATTGATTAATGAAGGAAAATTTTATCGATTAATTTATGTTCAACATAGTTCTACCAAATGCATACAAAGCAAAATTAATCAATGTGAAAAGGATCAAATTGAGTAAAAATTTGACACAATCCGAAGAGGGCCAAATCGAGTTAAAATTTGGAAACCAGACATTAAAGATTGATATCTTCAAGGCCCACAAAGGAATAAACAATGTGGTAATTGAGGAAGTTTGTGACATTAGTTCTATGGTTGAGGATCCACTTGCAGAGGAAGACTCAATTATTTCTGATCCTCAACCTCGAGAGAATTCTGAACCACAAATAGAGGAGTCCAAAGCTGACCTAGATTCACCCTTAGCTCCCACTTCATCTTCCGCAACCCATCCCGAGCCCCTACCTACTGCTGATAAACTGGTTATGGAGTTAAAACCCCTCCCAGATCATCTAAAGTACGTGTTTTTGGGTTCCAATAAAATGTTTCCTGTGATTATCAATTCCTGACTCACATCTGATCAGGAAATAGAGCTGATTTTTGTTTCTCCAGAAGCATTGGAGAGCCATCAGATGGACTCTCGATGATCTGACTGGTGGTAGTCCTTCCGATTGCACACACTGTATCTACACTGAAGAGGGCTCACGACCATCCCGAGAGATGCAGAGACGACTCAACTCGAATCTACAGGAGGCCATAAAGGAGATCATCAAGTGGCTAAATGCTGGTATTATCTACCCGATCTTTAATAGCCGCTGGGTGAGCCCGATCTAGGTGGTGCCTAAGAATGCAGGGCTCACCGTTATCACGATCGAATATGGAGAAACCATCCCTACCTGCATTGCGAATTCATGGAGAGTCTGCATAGACTAATGGAAATCGAATGCCTCCACGAAGAAAGATCGTTTCCAACTTCCGTTCATTGACCTGATTCTTGAGAAACTGGCGGGAAATCAATTTTTCTGTTTCCTGGATGATTACTCCGGATATAATCAGGTGGCAATTCATCCTGAGGATCAGGAAAAGGCCACCTTTACCTGCCCCTATGGTACGTACGCATTCCGCAGGATGCTATTCAGGCTATGACATGCACCTGCCACCTTTCAGCGGTACATGCTAGCCATATTCTCAAATATGGTAGGAAATTACCATGAGGTCTTCATGGACAACTTCTCAGTATTCGGTGAACCTTTTAATAAATGCCTCCTGCATTTGGTCCAAATCCTTAAAAGATGCATTGAAGTGAACCTGGTTCTCTCCAGGGAAAAGAGCCACTTCATGGTTCCGGAGGGCATCATTCTTGGACATCTTGTCTCTGAGAGAGGTATCTAGGTTGATCGGGCTAAGGTGAATTTGATTTTCAAGCTACCTGTGCCTAACTCGGTCAAAGACATCTGATCATTCCTAGGGCACATTGGATTTTATCATCGATTCATACCTAATTTTTCTAAGATCGCACGCCCCTTGATGAATCTTCCCTCGAAGGACACACCTTTTGAGATATCTAATGAGTGCATTCACACATTTGAGATCCTGCATGACCAAGTCACCCAAGCACCAATCCTGCAATCTCTTAATTGGTCTTAACCCTTTGAGATTATGTGCGATGCATCTAACCACGCAATAAGAGTCATACTGGGTCAGAAAATTGATGGGAAACCAATGGTCACATATTACGCCAGCAAGACAATGGACGGGGCTCAGCGTAATTACACCGTTACAAATAAAGAGCTGCTGGCTGTAGTATCTAGCCTGGAGAAATTCCGGTCATACCTCTTGGGTTCCCATGTCATCATTTACACGGATCACACTGCAGTGAGACACTTACTCATGAAGAAGGATGCGAAGCCTAGATTAATTCGCTGGATCTTGCTATTGCAAGAATTTGATCTTGAAATTCGCAACAAGGTGGGAAAGCAGAATGTGGTAGCTGACCACTTATCCCATCTTCCTTCTTCACTCATTGACCCTTCTGAACCTATCATAGAGCACTTTCCGAATGAGCACTTCTTCACAATCAAGACAAAACTTCTACGATATGCTGATATGGTGAACTATTTGGCATTGTGTCAAATTCCATCTGATTGGCCAAAAGCCAAGAAAGACAAATTACCTTCAGATGCCAAATACTTTATTTGGGAAGATCCGTATCTATTCGTCATCGGTGCTGATCAAATCATCAAAAGATGTGCTCTAGAATCTGAGATCAATGACATTTTGTCCTTCTGCCATGACCAGGCCTGCAAAGGGCACTTCTCTAGGCACAAGACTGTAGAAAAAGTCCTCTGGTGTGGATTCTATTGGCCCACAATTTTCAAAGATGTGCACGACTATTGTAAGGCATGTACTCATTTTCAGACCATAGGCAACATGAGACAACGTGACATGATGCCTTTATAGTCGATGCTCGTGGGTGAAATCTTCGACATCTGGGGGATTGACTTTATGGGCCCCTTTCCAAAATCCAATGGCTTTGAACACATTCTCTTGGCAGTGGACTATGTGTCCAAATGGATTGAAGCCATCCCAACCCGAACCAATGATCATAAAGTTGTGATTAAATTCATTCATCAACACATTTTTTCCTGGTTCGGTATTCCACAAGGTATCATCTCAAATGGAGGAGCCCACTTCGTGAACGTGCACTTCGACTCCCTAATGAAAATGTATGGGGTGTTGCATTGTATCTCGACCACTTATCACCCCAAGACTAATGGATTGGCTGAACTGTCAAATAGGGAGATCAAGAAGATCCTTCAAGTCACTATTCGGCCCAACAGGAAGAATTGGTATGCCCACCTTCGAGAAGCCTTGTGGGCCTATAGGACCGCCCATAAGACCCAGTTAGGTACGTCTCCCTTCAGACTCCTGTACGGGAAGGCATGTCACCTACTCGTAGAAATGGAGCACAAAGCCTACTGGGCAGTACGGAAGTGCAATCTAGATATTTTGAGGGCTAGAATCCACCACCAGTTGCAATTAAGCGAGATTGAGGAACTACGCAATGACACGTACGAGAACTCGCGAATCTACAAAGAGCGGGTGAAAGCCTTCCATGACAGGCACATCTCACGAAAATCCTTCTATCCTGGTCAAAAAGTATTACACTTTGATGCCAAACTCAAGCACTTCCCAGGAAAACTCAAATCAAAATGGATTGGACCATTCCTTGTGAAACGAGTATTTGGAAATGGAGCAGTCGAAATCAATGAACTCAGCCACGAATCAAAACCTTTTGTCATGAATGGTCAAAGACTCAAACCATTTCTCGAACTCACCGACTCGAATTTGGCTACAGTATCTTTTGATCTCCATTCTCCCCAAGTCTCATTGCACTCAGTTGATGACGTTAAACTTAGCATATAACGGGAGGCAACCCGTCATCTTTGAAAAACCCAAAACCTTTCTAACATATCACTTTGCTGAATTCATATTGCTCTTTAGGGTTCATACATTAGAATAACCGACTCCACCTTTGATACTTGTATCAGAGCTATAAATCGTCCACAACAGTCATTTCGACCCGCTCACCACCCACCTATTCTAATGAACAATCTGAATTGAACTTGAACCCAACTAATTTACATGAGGGCATTTCAAATCTTAGGCATGGGGGGTATTAAAGTGCAAAATGCTACGAAAAACAATGCATGGAAGGGTTTCATTAAAAAATTAAAAAATAGAGAGAGAGGAGAAAATAGGAAAGGAGATGCCAATTTGAATTGAGCATAATGAAAAGAGGAGAAGAGCAAAAGAAAAAAAAAACAAAGAAAGAGAAAAAAGGAGCAAACAAAAAGAGAAAAAAATGAATTAGTCCTTTAAAATTGAGTATGGAACTTACCTGACTTCTAGGTTGGATCAGATGATGAATTAAGACCTACAAGGCTTAAAACTTAGGAGATTAGTGATGAGAAACACTTACGTATTTGTTAAGATCCAGATTAGTCCTCAAGAGGTTAAGGAAAGTGCGAGGCTGATGTAGTAGGTCTAAGGCTTAGGGATTATTCAAACCCATTGCCTGCCCTTTAGTTTGCGGGACTTGGTAACCTATTCACCCAAAAATCACACACTAAGTCTGGTTCAGTGCATTTAGTAAAGAAAAATATGCCAAAATTATTCTATTCTGAAAAACCATCTCGAAGATCTAGTTTAGGAGTGACTCAACAATACAAGTTGATTGAACGAGTTCCCGGTGTAGAGAAGTGGGAAATTCCCCTCGAAGATGCGTAATAACATATCGTCTCCTCAATGCCTATCTCCTAGGATATCTAAATATCATATCGGGGACATGTAAGCACCTTGTGCTGGTTCAGGTGCCACAGGCGGGATTATCCTAAAATGTCAATTGCCAGGGCCTAAATTTAGCTACAGAGCGCCATGGGTGGCACTATCCCGAAGTGTTGAAAGCCAGAGTTCTAGGGGTTGCCATGGGCAGTGCTATCTCGAAGCATCGAAAGCAAGGGATCCTTCGAGGATTGATGGCAGGGACAACGAATCCGATACGGACCATGTTTAGGGCCAATTAGAGGCTGACTTAGGGAAAAATAAAAAGAAAAGAGCGAAAACTCTCCAAATGAAAAATCCTTGTCTATCTCTCTCTTATCAAAATGCATTGGCAAACTGAACCTAGACATTTACGTCTATGCACCAGAGCTTTAACAGCTAGGGTCAACGAACCTCTGTCAGTTTTTGCGGGCCTTAGAAACCTTCACGGTAGACTCAAGCTAAAGCCGGTCAGGTCTAGATCTTGGCTGATACTTGACTACCTCTACGCCTATTATTGGTATTCTAATCTGATTTCTAGAGATGCAGCTTAGTAAGGCATCAAGATGGTTACATCCAACCTAGAGACCTAGTTTAATCCATAGGATGTTTGCTAAAAGACTAGTGATGTGCGAAAGACGCGCAAGTTTAAAAGGGTCGTTACAGCTTGCGCTCGCAACGTCGATTTTAAATGAAGAAATGGACATGAGTCCGAGTGTCGATCTCAAGGAGGCATGAAAACCAGATTTTTCTTGTCACTTAATGTCACGGAAATAACGGGTTTTTGCTTACGAGAAGACGTGAGTGAAAAGCGAGTGAGAGAGGGAGAGAGAGAGAGAGAGAATAGGGTTAGAATTTTTCATTCACAACAAGCAACTTAAACATAAAAGAGGGCAAGTAACTAGATAGGAAACAACTTCATTTGACATGCAACATTAGTTTTATAATTACAACACTAGATAAATGCTTAAACACAAGTAAAGTAAAGCTTAAGATAAAGAGGGAAAGAGGGAGAGAAGACGGCGAGGCAGCCACGGCGGTGGAGAGGGGCTCCGTCGGCGGCTCGTCGGCTCCGGCGATTACAAAGAGAGCTAATGGTGGCTATGAGTTGGGTAGAGCACTTGCAAGTGAATTGAATGCCTTTCCATGGGTGGTTGGATGGAGTTTATATAGGCAAAAGGGTTTTTTAATTTAAGTATGGGCCTTAGCGACATCCGGGACGTTGCTAAACCCAAACCAAATCCATCGGAGTAGCCCCCATCCCTCGCCGGTCGCCAGCGCGTCGTCTGCTTCTTCTATAGTGATCCATGCGCACACGTTGTGAGCCCTCTGATCTTCGATCGAATGGCTGAGATCTCACAAAGGGCGCGCTCGTGAATCGCTGCTGAGGTGCGTGCATCTGCAGCATCATCACGCGGTGAGCATCCATGCGCATTCGTTGCGCTGCGCTGTTCGATCGTCGTCATTCGCTACTGATTGGGTGGCTCAATTTCATGCAGCGCGCTTTTGCCTTACAATTTTCGCGCAGCGCAATTCGATCCCACAACGGATGCGTGGGCGTAAGGCGGTCGACCGCAGCGCTGTCACAGTGGATTGTCGCGGAGAGGGCGAGTGCGCAGGTGGTTTTCGGCCGTTTGATAGAAGATCAATGGCTGAGATTCATACTCTGGGTGAAGGCAAAAGCGAGTGGCGGTGAGGGTGCGACGAGCAGGCGCCACGTGGCACACAGTGGGCCATTGATCATCGGATCAACGGTCAGAACTTGTTGGGCCCATTGCAGGAGCTCCAGATGTCGGATTTTGCCGATTTCTAGTTTGTTGGACTCCGTTCATTGCTCTAAATCCATCCATGTCGTCTGATTGCTCATATGAGGCCTGTTTTGACATGTTCTTGTACACATGGTCGTTCATAATGCATTATAAGCAAGCTTGATGTGCAATACATGCGATGCCCCTATTCCTATTTATGATGTGTTATCTGTGCATTTTGCTCTTAAGATAAACCCCAATTGATAGAATTATCGCCCCAAGATGCAGTGTTATCATACCCCCATGCTTACTCCTTGCTAGTCCCCAGCAAGGTTTATTCTAGTCTTTATTTCCAGTCAGAATTTAAGAAGTAATTACTTGGACACTTCGTCACTTGTTTATAGGAGGAAATATACTAAGATCCTAATCTACAAAGACTAACCAGTGCCCGGGTGTCTGCCAAAATATGAATCGCCTGATCCTTGCCTTAATGCATGTATATATATATATATTCTTATTTTTAGATTTTTGGAGTTAAGAGTGTGTTGGTAACTTTTTACAACTACCCAACCCACCCAAAACTCAGACAAAAATCTAAGATCTAAGCATCTTGGTGTAAAGATTGTGATAGACTCACTCAACGGTAATTTAAACAGACTTCAGGTTTCTACGTCCCTAGGTGACCGGAAGAGGAAGTGTTTTGCCTGAAGGTGTATTTGTTCGATCAGTAGCTTTCTCCCTATGTTTGTTTTACTTGGGGTCAACATAAGGATTTTTCTAGCGTATATCTCCCCGGCTTGCTCTACTTCCCTGCTTCTTCCTTAAGTGTCTTGGTTCTTTTTGTGCATTTACTGAGCTGGCCTCTGGACAACCGACTAATGGGTTGTTACCCACGATCACTTGTCAGCCATACTCGTGCGGTGAAGTGTGGTTTATTTTGTTCTCTTTTCTTCTTCTTCTTCTTCTTCTTTTTTTATTTAGTAGGTGGCTTCCCTGATCTCAAATTTACCTAGAGGCAATAAAGAGGAGGTGGTCTCGTGGCTGGACTTTGGACAACCTGCCATTGGGCTGCTACCCACGACAACTTACCAACCATACCACCCTAGAAAGTTCATTAGCTACCCAATTTCTGTCAGAATCTCCGAGGGGTGAGTCTGTGCAAAAATGTGTGCAGATGCTTAGACTAAAAGTCCTTCTGAGTTAGAGGATGAGTTGATAAGTTCTATACTTATCACCTTATTTAGTTAGTGAATTAGAGTAGATTAAGGTTGCAAGGATTTGAAGCTAAATCCAAATTTTAACGGACACCAAGGCTGATTAAGCCTGAAGGCCTGAAAAGTATAAGTGTTCAAGTTTTTCCGTATTATTCCCACTATTGACAAATTTCTAATGCCTAAGTTTTTCTTCCAAAATTCAATTTTTTTTTAATTTTATTCTATTCAAACTAATTAAATGAGCTCAGAATCATGCAATTTACCACCCCCTCATGCTTAAGTTGGACAATGTCCTCAATGACAAAATCAATACCCCAAACATCGAAGATCTCGACAATCAAAATGGGTTGGAAGGCATCATATCGTTTCTGGTCATGGTCCTCAGCGTTTAGCAGCGAAAGCAAGTCTTGGCAAAGTTGTATGCATCCTTAAATAAGGAAGGCCAGTAAAATCCAGACTGCAGAACCTTCGCAGCCGTTTTCTTTCCTGAGAAGTGGCCACCACAAGCTTGATCATGACAAAAAGATAGCACACTCTGAACTTCGTCCTCAAGGATACACCACCTGTTGATATGGTCGGCACAGAGGAGAAACTGCATGGGATCATGCCAGAAATAGTGCTTGGCCTCAGCCAAGAAATTGTCCCGTTGCTGTCTGGACCAGCTATGCGAGGTCTGTCTTACAACCAGGTAGTTAACATAGTCAGCATACCAAGGCAGTTTCTTGTCTTGCACAACCAAAATGTGTTCATTGGGAAAGGTGTTGGATAAAGGTAGGGAGGGTCCAATGTGGTCTGGGTGAAGTCTGGATAAGTGGTCAGCCACCACATTCTTTGATCCGGCTTTGTCTCAGATTTCCAAGTCAAATTCCTGCAAGAGTAGGATCCATCTGATGAGCCTGGGCTTCGTGTCCTTTTTAGCCAACAGGTGCCGGATGGCAGAATGGTCAGTATAGATGGTCACATGGGATCCCAACAGGTAAGATCGGAACTTCTCAAGTCCGAAAACTACAGCGAGAAATTCCTTTTCTGTGACCGTATAATTTCGTTGGGCCTCATTCAAAGTCTTGCTCGCATAGTAGATCACCACGGGTTTCTTGTCTTGTCTTTGTCCCAAGACAGCACCTATGGCAAAATCTGATGCATCACACATGATCTCAAAGTCTTGGGACCAATCTGGGGGTTGAAGTACAAGTGTTGTGGAAACTAAGTCCAAGAGGGTGTGGTAAGCCTTGATACAATCAGAGGTCATGTGGAATAAGGCGTCATTGGCCAGAAGGTCGGTTAAGGGTTTGGAAAGCTTGGAGAAGTCTTTGACGAACCTTCGGTAGAAGCCAACATGTCCCAGGAACGAACGAATATGCCGAACCGAGCTAGGAGGAAGTTTGGAAATCAAATCAACTTTGGCCCGATCCACCTCAATGCCCCTATGTGATACGATGTGACCAAGGATGATTCCTTCTTGAACCATAAAATGGCTCTTTTCCCAACTTAACACCAAATTAACCTCGATACATCGTTTCAGGATTTTCTCCAAGTTGCTCAAACAGTGGTCGAATGAATTCCCGAATACAGAGAAATCATCCATAAAGACATCCAGGCATTCACCCACCATTTCTGAAAAAATAGCTGGCATGCAACGTTGAAAGGTAGCAGGTGCAATGCATAACCCATACGGCATACGATGGAATGCAAACGTGCCGTACGGGCAAGCGAATGTGGTCTTCTCTTGATCTTCAGGAGCAATTGCGAGTTGGTTATATCCTGAATATCCATCCAGGAAGCAAAAATAATTTTGCCCTACCAATCTTTCAAGGGTCTGGTCAATGAATGGCAAGGGGAAATGATCCTTCTTGGTTGCTTCATTGAGTTTTCTATAATCAATACATACCCGCCATGCGGCGGTAGTGCGGGTGGAGATGGATTTCCCACGTTCATTGGTGACAACGGTGAGCCCGGCTTTCCTCTAAACCACTTGAGTGGGGCTCACCCAGGGGCTATCAGAGATGGGATAGATGACGTCGGCGTCAAGACACTTGATAATTTCTTCCTTAACGAACTCCCACATATTTGGGTTTAATCGTCTCTGCATTTGGCGGGAGGGTCGTGCCCCGTCTTCCAGGTAAATCTTATGAGTGCAATGGCAGGGCTAATTCCTCTTAAGTCTGAAATGGTCCACCCAATGGCTGCCCGATGTTCCGAAAGGGTCGCGGTCAACCTGAGCTCCTGATCCTTGGTTAGATGAGAGTTAATAATCACAGGGAAGGTCTGGTCAGGTCCTAGGAAGACATACTTGAGATTCTCAGGTAGCGACTTTAGTTCGGGTGCAGGTGGAACAACAGTCGAAGGAAAAAGGAAAGGCGGGAGTTGATCAACATCAATCTCCTCAAATGGTGTTGTTTGATGGTAATCAGCCCTACAAAGGTCCAAGGGTAGAGATGGTGATGGGTCAGAACAATCGTTACAGGATTGGTGGTCCGAGACAGAACTAAGGGTGAGGCATTCCTCGATCGAAGATTCCACGGGATCATGTTCCTCGACACAGTCGCAATCAAAAGACTTGGTCACCCGGAAGATATCCAAGTGCATTTCCCAATCTCCAAAGGCGATTTCCATACATCCCGTGTCACAATCGATGTTTGCCTTAGCCGTAGCTAAGAAAGGTCTGCCTAAGATTATGGGTGCGTTCAGTAGTTTTTCAGGGACTTCCATGTCGAGCACCAAGAAGTAGACCGGAAAATAGAAGTCCTTGACCCGCACAATCACGTCCTCGACAACCCCCTTCGGGGTCTTCACAGATCTATCAGCCAACTGGATGGTGACAGGTGTGGGCGTCAACTCTCCGAAATCAAATTGGTGGTATAGGGTTGTCAGAATCAGATTGATGGAATCACCTAAGTCCAGGAGTGCTCTATCAAATGTCATATCCCCGATATTGCAGAATATCAGGGGTGCTCCTGGGTCAGTTCACTTGAGCGGAAGGTTACTTGATATTACGAAACTTACTTGCTCGGAGAGCACAACATTCCTAGGTGCTTGAGGTCATGGCTTACGTTTGGGTGTACAGGCATCCTTTAAAACTCGGCGTAAGCCGGGATGTGCTTAACGGCTTCGAGGAGCGGAATATTAATCTGAACCTGCTTAAAGATCTCCAAAAGCTCCTCAGTTTCCACAACACTTTTCTTTTTCTTGATTGTCTCCAAGGCCTTGGGGTAGGGTGTCTGAACATGGATATGATCTATTTCTGGGTCCTTGGGTTTTTCTAGTGCCTTTTCTTAGTCAGGTGTTTCAGACGGTGAAGTCTCGGGAAGAGTCGGCCATTTGGGATCCAGGGTTTTGGTGCTGCTTCTCAAGGTTACCGCATCCGCAAAGGCATTGAGACCATGGGTTGATCCTTGAGAAGACGAGGATGAAGAAGCACCAAACCTAGGGGACGTTTGTTGGGCTGGCTAGACCATGTGAGCCTGCCCGGGGTTGCCCTGGAACCCTTGCCAATTAGGGCCTCTATTAATTATGTTTCGCAGGTTCGGTTGGGGATGGGAAGGGAGGGATCCTTGTTGTTTACAGTCCAACAACTGGCTTAACTGTCCATTTACTAAAGCCATTTCCTCCCGATGTTTTTGGTTCATTTCAACCATCATCATTATCAAGGTGTCCATTTGGTTTTGCGGGGGAGGGGCCACCCTATTCGGATTAGATGGGGGTCTAACTGGTGGTCCTTGCTGATAGGGGGCAAGTTTTGCTGTTGGTTTTGCCTAGGCTGATTCTGGAATTGAGGTGGTTTCTGGTTTGTCCAACCAAAGTTGGGGTGATTACGCCAGCCGGTGTTGTAAGTGTTGGAGAAAGGGTCAGGTATAGCATAACCTTGGACAACCTATACATCTTCAAGGATAGCAGATGTCGATGGGGAGGGAAGAGAGTAATCAAGGGTTGAGGGAGTAAAGGTCCCTCCCTGGAACGTGGTCAAGGGTTGTTCCAGGTTCAGTTGGCTTAAGGGATGGACCAGGACCAACATTATGAGCTCCCTTTGCTAGGGAGAAGGTCTGTAATGGGTTCTTGGTCTGGTTCAGTAGCTCATCTATCTTTTTATCCACCAATTCCACTCGATCTAATTTCTTGGCAATGATATCCATGTCAACCAATCCAGAATTTGCTTGTACCTCATAAATCCCACCACGGGGTTGACTAGATCGACTAAACTGAGTCATGGAGGCATTGTTGAGCGAATTTTCGCTCATAGACTCAAAGAGCTCAACCATGCTCTCCTCGTCTTTGTTCAGGAAGTTCCCCCTGCATGTGGCATCGACGAAGTTCCGTAGGTTGCTGTCCAAACCGTGGTAGAAGATCTGGGCCAATTGCCACCTTGGTACTTCGTGGCGCGGGCATTTCCTTAATAGTTCATTAAATCTTTCCCACGCCTCATGGAACTGTTCCTTGCCCTGGAGTGTAAAGGTAGTAATGGCTCTGCTGAGGGTATTGGTCTTTCCTATGGGGAAGAATTTCTTTAAGAATGCATGCCCCAGTTCTTCCCAGGTAGTGATGGATCTACCTAGGGTTCTCAGCCAGTGAGATGCCTTGTCACTCAGCGAGAAGGGGAACATCTTAATCAAAATAATGTCAAGGCTAATGTTCCTAGGTTTCACAGTCCGGGCTATCCGGTCAAGATCCTCTAGGTGCTGGAAGGGATCTTCATTTGAGCTTCTATGGAAGTGGCTCTGAATTAGACTCAGGACATTTGGTTTTAACTCAAAATCATCTCCCCCTTCGGGGATCCTAAGGTGCGACTCGACTCAAATAGAGGAAGGATTGTAGAAGTCGCGGAGGGGCCTAGGTTGGTCCAGGAATGGTGGTAGATCAGGTGGCGGTTGCCCTTGTGGGCCTTGGAAAGGTGGTGGTGGTTGCTCTTGTGGGTTCTGCAACCGATGTATGGCTTGCATGATAGTGTGGATCTGTTGCTGCTGAAGCCGGTGGTTTGCGTTAATCTGGGCTTTGAAGATGGCCATTGTGTCTAGTGGGGGTTGGTCCTCAACCTCATCTACCCTAGGCTCAGCCATATTTCTAGTAGAATCAGGTCGCCTGGATTCCCGTCCCAAAGTAAACAACTCGGGATGCAGTGAGCGTCTCCCGTGCATACACTAGAGAAGAACAGGAGGGGATGCGGAGAGCGACAGATGTGAGAAGTGTGTGTGTTCAACCATGCAAACAAGCCCAGTCCTTATGGTGTATTCCTTAGGGGACCTAGAAATCTCCAAAAGGGTGATCATGTTCGGAAGCACTGGACTCCCTTTCCCAAAGCTAATCTAGCCAGGTTGATTACGAGGTGATTGTAGGGAAGGTTCTTCCTTTGGCTTGCACCATCGGTTCCATAGACCCCACAACTGCTGTCGTTTGACACTGCCTCGTAGCCTAGTCACCAGATTCTACTAAGGGAATGAAAGCCAAGTGCCCAGTGAAAAAAATCCTGCCTCTCAAGATTTAACCCAGTCCTACCTAGGGCACGTCTACTCTGTTTTAAAAGGGCTTAGATACTGCTTGTGCTAGGGTTATGTGATGACGCGTTGATTGGGGTAGTGCCTCTTAGTTTTCCAATTTCAGTGTGTGTGCTGCTATCAAAACTTGGTTTTCAAGCAAGGATATTTAAGATGTGGTGTCTTTTAATGTTTCATCCAAACTTTTGCGTCTTTTAGGATTGACGTGTCTTAATGTTTTCAAACAAGTTTCAGTGGGCACGTTAAGTTTTGCACACAATTTGGCGAAAGTAGATTTCCTTTTGTTGTGTAGACGCTCTAAAACCCAAATGTACTCATCCTAGTGATCACGCAACTTCTATTAGATGAGTCGATTTTAGGGTTGAGTGGTGCGACCCATGTCAATTCAAGGTGGCTTCGCAAACACCACTCAAAAAGAAAGAACACTCCAAGAATCTTAGATTATTCAGATTGTCAGAGTGTATTTTTCTGTTGGGTGATGTGTTAAGGATGTGGGTTAGGCAGTCATGCACCACACCAATTTTTTTCAGTTTTACAATTTTTCTAGATTTTTAATCAAGCAAACAACCATGGGTGAAGAAATGCTCACAACCGGTCCTTGTTGTGCTTACTCCCTCGTTACCGTCATGAGTTGCACTGCTTCGCCGTCCAAGCGTCGAATTCCTGCAACCATCAAGTAGAAGGAGACAAGGCGTTGGACGGTGTGAGCATGGATGTAAAATGGAAGTGACAGAATAAATTCGTTGCCTCCCTGGCAACGACACCAAAAACTGATGTGGCGGGAAGCGCGTGTGTTTAAAAGAATCGTTATAGCTTGCACTCGCAACGTCAGTTTTAAATGAAGAAATGGATGTGAGTCCGAGTGTCGATCTCAGGGAGGCGTGACAACCAGATTTTTCTTGTCACTTAATGTCACGGAAATCACGGGTTTTTTTTGCTTGCGAAAAGACGTGGGTGAAAAGCGAGTGAGAGAGGGAGAAAGAGAGAGAGAGAGAGAGAGAGAATAGGGTTAGAAATTCTTCATTCACAACATGCAACGTAAACATAAAAGCGGGCAAGTAACTAGATAAGAAACAACTTCATTTGACATGCAACTTTAGTTTTATAATTACAACACTACATAAATGCTTAAACACAAATAAAGTAAAGCTTAAGATAAAGAGGGAAAGAGAGAGAGAAGACGGCGAGGCAGCCACAGCACTGGAGAGGGGCTCCGTCGACGGCTCGTCGGCTCCGACGATTACAAAGAGAGCAAATGCTGTCTAGGAGTGGGGTAGAGCACTTGCAAGTGGATCCAATGCCCTCCATGGGTGGTTGGATGGAGTTTATATAGGCAAAAGGGTTTTCCAATTTAAGTATGGGCTTTAGCGACGTCCAGGATGTCGCTAAACCCTTACTAAATCCGTCGGCATAGCCCCCTTCGCCTGCCAGTCGCCAGCGCGCCCCGTGCTTCTTTGGAGGAGATCCGTGCACGTGCGTTGATCGGACGGCTGAGATCCCGCGAAGTGCACGTTCGCGGATCGCTGCTGAGGTGTGCGCGTCTGCCGCGCCATCGCATGCGCATTCATTGCGCTGCGTGTGCTCCACCTGCACTGTTCACTGCTGATCGAGCAGCTCAATTTCCTCGGCGCACGCCTTTGCCTTCGAATTTCTGCGCAGCGCGATTCGATCCCGCGCGCGGCGTGAGGCGGTCGACCGCTGCGCTATCGCAGCAGTTTGTCGCGGCGAGAGTCAGGTGCGTGGGCTTTCTCAGCCGTTCAATCGAAGATTGACGGCTGGGAGTTGTCCTCCGGGTAAAGGCAGAGTCAGGCGGTGGTCTGGATGCAACAAGCGGGCGCCACGTGGCGTGCTGTGGGCTTTTGATCATCAAATCAACGGTTAGAACTTCTTAGGCCCATTACAGGAGCTCCAGATGTCGGATTTGGCCGATTTCGAGTCCGTTGGACTCCGTTCGTCGCTCTGAATCCATCCGTGTGGTCCGATTTCTCATCTGAGGCCTGTTTTGACATGTCCTTGTACACATGGCCGTTAATAATGCATTATAAGCAATCTTAATGCGCAAAGCATGCGATGCTCCTATTACTATTTATGATGTGTTATCTGTATGTTTTGTTCCTAAGATAAACCCCAATTGACAGATTTACCACCCCAAGATGCAATGTTATCAGCCCACTCCGGCGACCTTCTCATTTCGGCCTCCACGCCTGCTGCCACAAACTATAGGTAGCAGGTCTGCCTTCCTCAACTTCGTCCGCAACTCACCAAACCTGTGAGAAGCCCTTTCCCCCTTTAGGCGTCGCTGCTTTTCCTCCCAAAGCACCCCTTCGTCTCCGGTGACGGCCAATCATAGCGGCGCCATCTCCACATATCTTTCATCTACGCCTAGTCTAGTTTGACTCCACACCTTCCCCTAACCCGACTCACACACACTCAAACTCCACATTTGCACACTCTCACGACCTTGCCACCATTGTCTTCCACGTCTCCGGCATACCTCCGGTGACCTCGCACAACCGCCACACCGCACCAATCACTCGCCACCAGTTCCAAAACCTCCACCATATCGTCACAACCAAAACCCCTTAAGTAATTAAGGAGATTGGCCTCTCAAACTCTCCACTCGGCACCACCTTCACCACACAACCGTCACAAAGTCGCCAGACCTCCACACACATCCTTACGCGACACTACACCCACCATCGCACTCGTCGACGTTCAGCAATCGTCTTGAGCTGCTCTGACATGGCCGCGAGGCCGTATTTTCTATTTCAGGTGCTCTCCATAGCTCCGCTGCTACCCTTGTCTTCTCCAACCTCGGTTGCTCTCTTCCGACCTCAATCATCCGCGAATCCACCCCCAGGCTGGAAGGTTGAGTTCCAGGTCTCTTTCCAGGCAATCAATTGGAGACTTCAGCTACGCCTTCACCTTCAATTGGAGCGTCATCCCCTCAACTGTCGCATGAAGAAGAGAGGGACAAAGATAGCCCCACATCATCAGTTTTAGAGTCCTTTGCGTAAGATATAGGTCTCTTGTGAAGATGACCCATCACCCAGTACATGAGGGGTCGGGTCCCTCTACGCTGCATACGTACACTCTTCACCCACGACCACCACTATGCGGGTCTAGTCCCCTACCCAGATCCAAATACTCGACTCTATACCTGATTAACATCGGGGTTTGAGAGAGAAAGAGGATTTGAGAGAGGGGGGGTGGGTTTTGCTCTTCTGCACTCCCTCTGCTCTCAATACTTAGAAAAAATCTGAAGAGGCCCTTGAGCCTTGGTTGCTGCTGCTGCTGTGTTCTTGAAAGAGGAGAGGACCTTGTGCCTCTTAAGCCATTTAGAAGCCTTTCCCATCGTCTAATATGTTGGTTACTGTGAACACTTAACGGACGTGGAAAATTGATTGTGGTATCTGTTCATTTATTTGAATATTTGTGAGCTTAACTTTGAGGGGTTAATTTGGTATTTCAAATCACCATTTTAACCTGATCTTTTCGCACTATTGTTCTGATTCTTATTAAAATATCATCGATTTCAATTGCTTATATTTCTTATGATTGGTGAATTAAATTGCATCTTTGGTCCCTGCGAACGATCTCGGACTATTTTCTGAATGAGTTTATAATTTAAATGATTTGAGCAATTTTATCCTATACTACAACATATTTCCTAAACAACGACAATTTTGCTTGAATAGAGGTACGATAAGATCTTCAAGTAATGGAGTGTCACATTCATCACTTCCTCCGTGAAGGAGAAGGTAGTGACATAGGGCTTCTAAGAATTCCTCTCATCTCCCACGTGATTTCACAAATGATGACAGGGACCTAATTGTCCATACAAGGGGGAGGTGGTGCAACATAGAGAGAGGGATAGGAGTTTACCTCGGATCCACTTCGAGGATCTTCGATCGGTCGGTTGTTCCGGTGGCGGACCTATTGCATGAGCTCCTCGACCTATCCCTCAAGAAAGCATTCTCCACCTCAACCTAATGAAGTCTCTCCTCCTTTACACTCCTTGTCACCCAGCTATGCTCTCCCAACCCTGCCTTGACCTTAAGGGTCCCTTCCTTGCAACATTGTGCATCACAAACGAAGTAGTATACATATACAACACCTCCCAAATCGCCACCAAGTAGTCGGCGTATTTTTTCTCCCCTTCATCCATCAGTCGAAGTGGGTCAAGTGTGTTAGGATATTTTGAAGAAGGGAAGGGGACCGAATGGTTCGATCCCCGGATCCTGATGGCATCGCAGAAGCGTGAAAATCTAGTCCTCTAAAATTTTCTTCGACATGATAAATAGATCAATGCTCGAAAATCTAAATAACAAAACTTGACAAATCAACAATGGCCTAGATTAACCAAAACCACATGGGAAGATCTAGCATCTTTGCATTCTCGATTCCCTATGAGTATATAGAGGTATACCTACAAGGGCAGCATAGCACAACCCTCCAAGTGTTGTGCCTACTCAAATAAGTCCCAACCTCATGGGACTCCCTTCTTCTCCCAGGAAGATGAGTTTCTTTGCATCGAGAACACTTGATCTCAACACGTGCGATGCGAACCTTTCACACCTTGCGAACGCCTTTGCGATTCTTGAGGCATTTAATGCCCCAAAAGTCCTCTAAAGACTTGGCCTACACAAACTAAGAATACACAAGCAACAGTATCAGTCTGGTACTCTTAACAGATGACCAGTGGTCTCTCGAGACATCTAACTAAAGTTCTAGACATCCAGAACTCAAGAGATCTGGACGTCCAGAGAGGCTTCCAAGTGTTCACTAGTGCCTCAAGATTTCTCCTAGGGTTCCTGAACATCAAAAAATAGAAAGGATAGGGAGGGCAACCACGACACTCCTCTCTTCTCCTCACTCTTATGGAGGAGGCTTTTGCACATAACTAAGGGATCAATTAATGGCTATTGGGAGATATTAACAGGGATTCCAAACCCTATTCCTAATATGATGGGATCCCTTGGATGGGGATGTGACCTAATCATACTTAAATTTTATAGGATAACGCCAAAGCAACCTACGAGATGTTTGGATATAGTACCCAAACATTAATTAATTGCAATCCAACCCTTGGATTTTAACTTAATCAAATTAGGCTCAATTAATTAACAAATCAAAGGTAATTCAACTTCTTAAATAACATTTAATTTATCCTACAAGTAGCACCCATCAAAAATCATTATTGGTTTCATTACGACAATAATAAAGAGTTTAGGTTTCGTGAAATTATGGTGCTACGCCTCCCTTAGGAATTTCAAATACCCATAAATCCTTCACACTGGAAGACATATGTAATCCCTAGGATTAAATCCTAAATTCACTGTCCATCCTATTATGGGTTACACATCCCAATTTCTCCTTTTTATCAATGGGATGAGAACAAAGACCAGATCCTTTCCTAAATGACTGTCTTCTCCTCTTTCATGTATGGGTCTAATCAGGACCCATACAACCATGCATGAAATTTCATACTTTCCAATATACGTGGAGCGAGCTCAAGTCTCCTGATCCACTATGTCCAATTACGATAGCAAATCTGTGTGATCCCATCGGGCGGTCTTATGTCTTCTGTGCTCTCAAATACATACCAGCTTTCAAGTCTCAACACCAAGGTGGGTGCATCAACTATAAATCCATCAAATGTGCATATTTGAGCACCAAGACACATACCTGTCTCAGGTCAGAGGATATGCCTTCTCTATGATAGTGATAAGAGGACTTCTGCATCTCCATCTCGTTAAGTCAATTCCATGACTTAACAAGCAAAATAGCACCAAATCTCTATTCCTATAAAGGGGATGTGCATCAGGGGCATTAGTCAGGCAACAAAGTATAGAGAAGATTTCCATGTCTTCTCAAACTGGAGACAAGAGTTGGATATGATGATGGTTGTTGATGACTTATGGAAATTCTCAATCCAAATTGTTTGGGTCTTCGATACTTATCATTTGTATATCTAACATGGCCATAATACCTCCTCTCAATTGTATTTAGGGACTTGACTAACAAATTAGTGTGTTCACATAATATGACAATCGAATCTGAATCACTAATCGAATGATTTGACTTAGGTTGTCTCTATGATGACCCAAGTCCCATCAATTGAGTAAACCTAATGAGACCCGAGTCATCGAGTATGAAATATTGATTAGAACACAGCATTGCAATCACCTAACACGTAATCATAAAGCAACAATAGCCACGGAAGCAAACCATAAAATAACAATTAAATAATGAACGAAACACTAACCAAGATGAGAAATATGGAGCAAGAGTACAAAGATAAACAAGATCTCCAAATGCGGTTATTGACGTTAATTATTGAATCACACCTAAGTATGGAACCCAAGGAACATGTTACTAAAAATTGAATAGAGTAGAACTAACAATAGAGTACAAAAGTAGTAATAAAAAGAACAGGAAAGGTACTATTTCAAAGGTTAATCCACTTATTGAATCTTTAGGTTGTTCTATTCATTTTAAAAGTCAAACCTAACTAGTTACGATTATATCCTGCCATTCTAATTTGTCGCTAAGCCATGCATTCTGCTATTCCAATTTACTGCTAAGCCTAATCAAGAGTAGTAGGGAGGCTAGCAAATCTCTAACCTGCCCAAATCGATTTAGAAGACCAAACTTACAGCCAAAATCTAGTGAGAAGTAGGGCTAAAACAAGTCATCCAACATTTAATCCCAGACTAATCCATCATTATCAATTCCATCAATTAGAGAAAGAAGGAGAAGAGAGACAGTGGAGAAGTCGAAATAGCCAGAATGATGACGAATGTGAGGAAGCTTGAGATAGTACAAGGAGAGCACCGCCACATGCCCCCAGAGGTAGAGGAAAGCTTCGAAAGAAGACCAAAGAAGTCAAAGTAGAAGTTGAAGAAGATCTCAAGAAGAATATGAGGTTGAAGGAGAAGACTAGGGAAACCTAAGTAGGGAAAGGGAAATCCTAAGCTACTAGAAGACCCAAGGAGGGACTAGAAGGTGGAGGAAAGGTGGAGAAAGGTCGAGGACCTAGGAAGAAGAAGAAGGTGGAGGTAGGAAGAAGGTATGGAGCAGGAAGAGGCTAAGGAGGTAGAAGAAGACCTAAGGTGGAAGAAGGAACAAGAGACGAGTTGTATGCAGCTAATGGAGGCCATTTGGTGTTTGTATAAGCACGAGGAGAGGGGGTGGATGTTGATGAGAGCCTCATCATGAACCCTAACTAGCACAATTTGATCTAAATAAGTGTGAAGAAGCTCCTACAAAACCTAAAGAGAAGCTTAACTCAGAGAATTCTGAATTGAAGAGTAAAACAAATCATGAGGGGCAAAACTGTAATTTTACAATGCAGTACACAAATAGGATATTTAAGCGTCTAAACATAGGTCAAATAAGCTTAATGAGGAAGAAAGTGGGATGATTTGATCTTAAAAGGGTTATAGCAACTTCTAGGAATTAAATGACATTCTATAACCCTAAAAAAAAACTTACTTTAATTCACGAGGTTCGAGGCAGGATAAAAATCAACTAAACCCTCTAAAATTCATATAAAAATACTTCCTAGGGCTTAGAACCTTCAATTTGTCCTTTGCAACCTGTTTTGACATAAAATGAGAACCACGCCCAATTTATGACCTAATTTGGGCTTTTGCGCAAATTGACAGGTCAAACGTGGTCAAACCCAAAAAAAAATTTCACCATTAAAATCCTTAGGTGAAAATTAGGCTGGTATAAAAATTTGGGCCTAAGAAAAGACCATTTTGACCAACTTTACAAATTGGTCCTCTTGAATTACTTTTTGACCCTTATCTTTTGAAACCCTTACACATTGACCCCTATCTTTCTCGTCGTTCTTTGCAGAACTGTCCTCCCTACCATCCAGAGCAGGTGCCATACCTCCGGCAACCTTGCATGGAGGATGGCGCCATGCAGGGCATGGCGCCCATTCTCAGGAACGAACGGGGGGTTCTCTGCGTCGTCCTCTGTTGCAGGGACCCTCCCCTTTGTCCTGCAACCGCCCATGCCTCTCGTGCGAACACACGAAAGGCATGGGTCTCCATCTCTGGCCAACTCCGGCGAGCTTCGCACGTCGCTCCCTCGGGCCACTCTCCGCGCCAGCGCCTTTATAAGGAGCGGCAGGGGCTGCCGTCCACTCCAAGCTAGTTTTGACCAAGAAAACCCCTCTCCTTCGTCTCCTCTCTCTCCGGTCAAACAGCCCAAGCTTCCGACGATCTTTTCTCCTCCTCCTCGTCGCTCTGCTGCCACACCTGCAGCAGAGCCCACTCTGCCTCATTGTCCCACACCAGGCCGCACCAGCTGGCGTCCTCAGATCTCTTCCTTGTCGCTGTCACTCCTCCCCTAGGCTCCTTCATCTACGGTGCCGGCAAGTACGCGTCGAGCGCCACCTCCCTCCCTCTTCGTCAATTGGGCAGGTAGAAACTTTCCCTTCACTCTCCCTGTTATTTCCCCCTTCTTAATTTACTGTTTAACCCACCGACCACCACTGTCCATCATCACCTTCTCCATCTCCAGCTGTCCTCTGGCGAGGCGTTTTCGCCACTCTGCGCCTCCATCCACCACGCCAACTACCCCTTAAGCTCTGCACCATCTCACTGACACCGAATCCGCCCTCCATTCACCACCTAGCACCTCCAGACAACCCCCCGAACACACCCACTCTCATGCACGCAGAGTGCCCTAGGCGCACGGCCACAGGCACTCTCGCGCCTCGCAGACCCTCGCACCACCTTCGCCATCCTCTGGCGAAGCTCCCTGCGTTGTCTGATGTGGACATGAGGCCGTATTCGTGATTTCAGGTCTCAGCCTCCTCGCCGCCATTGACAAGCAGGTTGAAGCTGATTTGCGAGCTACTCCAAGCTGTAGCGCCCCAGGCCCCCAGGTACAGCAGCTGCGGAACACTCTCACGCACACACTCAGGCTCACAATTGGGGTCGAAGGCCTCTGCCGCTGCCCCAATTGGTCGAGCCTTCCTCCTGCAGACGCAGGTGGGACTTTAGTCCCACCTTGAAAGCCGACGTGCGCCCGCACCAGTATAAAAGGAAAAAGTGACTGAGGCTATTCGCCTCAAGTCACACAGGGGTGAGGTCCCTCACCTATTCACACGCCTCATCCGCGGCACTGCCCACGCGGACCTGGTGACACGACCCGATTATCCTGCCTGTGCACTCCTCGCGCACCACCCACGTTGGTGCGCCTGGACCCGGGCACGCGACCCGGCCCGATTACCCGGCTCTGGGAGAGCTTCCCAAAGAGAGATTCAGAGAGGAGAGACACGGGGAAGGGGTAGGGGTAGGTTTTGCACTGATGTTTGCGTGTGTGCGTAGGAAAGAAGAAAGAAGAACGAAGAAGCAGGTGAAGGAAGAAGACAAGAAGGAAAGAAGCTGAAGGAAAAGAAGAGGAAGTGCACTGTAGCGACGGAGCAGTTAAGTCGTCTGAGCGTTGAATCAGACATCGGCGAGAAAGAGGGAGAGTCAGCAGCAAGCAAAGAAAAAAAAAAGAAGAAAGAAGGAGGGCCAGAGAAAACGAAAGAAGAAGAAGAAAGAGGAACTACAACTGCTGAAGAAGAAGAAAGAAGAAGGCAGGTTGAAGAAGAAGAAAGAAGAAGCAAAGAAGAAGAAGAAGAAAGAAGATAGGCAGAAGAAGAAGAAAAGAAGAAAGAAGAAGCAAAGAAGAAGAAGAAGAAGAAGAAGAAGAAAGAAGAAGACAGGCGAAACAGAGAAGAAAAGAAGAATACAAGTTGAAGAGAAGAGTAGCTGAAGAAAGAGAAGAAGAAAAAGCCAATTACCCTCTTTCTCTTACCCTCTCACTCTCTTAATTTTTGTAAAACCTTATATATATATTGTGAATTTATAGGCTTCTAGAATTTTGGTTTGCTCCCTGAGTTCGACCTCGGGAAACTTTTCATTCCGAGTAATAAATTGTATTAGACGGGTAACCGTTTTTGTTATATACCACCACGACTATACAAACTATAAAGACGAACAAAGCGGCTACCAGTCTTTGGTGCCGTTGCCGAGGAACAACGGCTATTCTAGAAGCTATTAATTCACAATTTTTGAGTTTCTATTGATTAATCTCTTCTCTTTTGTTGTGCAAGCACAGGAAATCGAGAGGACAACAAGCAGCCGCACAACAACCACACCTAGGACAAGTAATTTTCTATCCTCTCATTTTAACCCCTAAATTCTAAAGAGGAAGAAAAAGAAAGAAAAAGTAATTTAGGAATAACCTGTCTTCCATACTTAGTAAATCATCAAAGCTGCCTGTTTACTATCTCAACACAATATATTTGTACATCCATTAAAGGTAGTTAGGGCTTAAACCTTCTTGCTTGAGCCCTAATTACCCAATCTAGAGGCAACTAACTGGACCAATCAGAGCCAATATAAGATTCCAAACTAGGGTTTTAGAGACACACTTTCGAAGCAAGAATTGAGAATTCCCAAAAGAAGTGTGCCCAAGCCATTGTTTGAAAGCACCTATTTAGAAAAACCCTAAGAAATTTGGTTCTTAAAAATGCTTGAACCCTAAAAGACAAAGACCTAATAAGCTCTAAAAGGAACTAGTGGGTAAAGTTCACCCCTTGGGTCAACCAACCTTGAACTTGGGTCACTCTTTCCACTCAAAAGGCTAAAGTTCAAGTGAAAACCTAAGCACCTTGATCCTAACTAAAAGTGGTAGACTTAAGAGGTCAAGGTCCCCATTCTGGTCTACCTGGAATCTCAGGGACAAGAGAGGTCGGGTGGGGGAAACCCTATAACCCGTGGAGGCGCTCTACCATGTAGGGGTCTTCGCGGGACTCACCCTCTCTAGCTGCCCAGGTAATTCTCAGGTGGATGACCTTTTGATCAAGGGGTCCATCCGCCCTGAACCTCTATAGTCACCCAACATTCTGGGTGTCTTGATTGGGCCCAGCACCTGCTAAACTCATCCTCTCCATCAGTGTACGTTTAGTAGGAGGTCCTTGAAACATCCTTTAGAAATTCACTCTCCTCGAGGCCGAGCTTCGGTGCCTTTGCATGTGCAACCAATACTTCACATAGACCTCTCCTCCGACTCCGAACCCAACTCACCTTCTTCTCCCACAATGGCTCAGCCAGTTGAGGAAGAGAACAATCTGGAGCACCAGCTCCAGCGACATAATGACCTCTTCCAGAACTTCATGCACCCACCGCAGCGTCCCATGATGCGGGATCACTATAATCCAGCTGCAGTGGCTATTGAGCCTCGAGTCAGAATCCCGACTGGAGGACCTGAATCTGAACTAAAGCCCAACATTATTCATGCCATACCTAAATTTCATGGGTTTAATTCTGAAGACCCCTTCCAGCACATTAAACAGCTAAAGCATCTGGCCCAGACTTTCGGGTCAGATGCGCAAAATCGGAATATTCTCCTCATGAAAATGTTCCCCTTCTCCCTTATGGACAAGGCCGCCCATTGGTACCAAACACAGACCCGGCCAATCAACAATTTGGAGTAACTTCAGTCCAAGTTCTTGAAGAAGTTCTTCCCCATTGGTCGGACTAATGCCTTGCACCATCAGATTACCCACTTCACGCAACAAACGAGAGAACCTCTCCATGAGGCATGGGATCGCTTTCAGGATCTCATGAGGAAGTGCCCCTATCACGGAGTTCCTAAATGGGAACAAGTCCAGTCTTTTTACCAGGGACTCCGTGAGGATATTAGGCTATTCGTCAATGCAACTTCCGGAGGGAATATCATGGGCCAGCATAAGGACAACGTGTGAGAGATTCTCGAAAATAAGTGCAAGAACTCCATCAATAATGACTCCATGGGAATATTCGACAGGACGAATACCCGCACATCGACGAACCTTAGGGTAGCACACGAGATGCAGGGCCTGTCCGCATCAGTCGACCTGGAATTGATGGCCAGTCGATTGGACAAGGTCTCTATTATTGAGAAGAAGGTGGATGAGTTGACTCAACACTTGCAGCGAGCCACCTCAGCGCATAATTCCTTTGCACAGCCTCCTTCCACACGGGAGACTGTGCAAAACATTTTCCATCGACCTTCTCCTGGGATGGATCCACATCCACCCCCATCTGATTCTCGGATCGGAGGATCCTCCGACCCTTTCTATACTAGCTGGGGGAATTCCACCCCCCCATTCTCTGACTCTTCGGAGGCTCCTCAGACCTGCGAGGACCACAACGCCATCCAAAATGACCCATTGTCCAATACCTACAATCCTGGTGGCGAAACCATCCCAACTTCCAGTGAACGGGAAATTCCCAAACTCAAAGACCAACCTTTCAGCCCCATCCACAACCACCTCGTCCTTACCAGCCGCCTCAACCTCGGCCCAACCCTACTTATCCATCCGGGCCAAACCAAGACCAAATGTCCCTCATCCTTCAGACTCTGGCTGACATTCAAAGAACGAATGCAGCTATTCAGAAGCAACACAAGGACGAAATCATAGAGGTTTGAAACCAACTGGCCCAGTTGGCAAATTCTCGCCAACCAGGCACACTTCCTTCTCAATCTCTTCCTAACCCGAATAGCGTGCCAACCCAGCGGCGCATTATGAACCCAAACCCGGGCCAAGCACACATGGTTTATCAGGCCCCCTCTGTTCCCTCACCTGACAGCAACCCATCCTATCAAACCCTAACCAGAACCAGGCAGGACTGAATTCTGTGACCACCCACAGTGGTAAGGAGACCCAAGATCCACCTTATCCAGGCCACTCCAAGCCTGGTAGTGACCCAAAATTGAGGAAAGTAATCTAGGACATTCCTATCCCTAATCAAAGACCTGCACCTATCCTAGAGGAACCAACCAAGATTCCATTCCCCGAGGCCTTGACCAAGGGAAAGAAAACAACCAAATTCGTGCCTCCTGAGGAGGACCTGGTCAAGCTCTTTGAGCAGGTCCAAATAAACATCCCCTTGATGCATGCGATTCGCCACGTACCGGCTTATGCACGATTCTTGAAGAATGTGTGTACACCTCAGCGTAAGCCGCAAACCAAGAGTGGGAATCCAATTGTACTGTCAGAGAAAGTCAGCTCTGTAATCCTGAGCAGACTCCCACCCAAGGCAAAAGACCCAGGCACTCCCCTGATTTCATGCAAAATAGGTGAAACCCAGCTCGACAGAGCATTTCTAAACTTGGGTGCTTCCATAAATTTGATACCCACATCCTTAACCACCTAGAAGAATCTGAGCTAAAACCAACTGAGGTGACACTACAGTTAGCAGATCGATCTATAAAGTCACCTAAAGGGATTCTTGAGGATGTTATTGTAAGGGTGTGAGATTTCTATTTCCCAGTAGACTTCATAGTCTTAGACATGGACGCACCTGAAAACCCTAGGGATACATCGATCATTCTAGGGAGACCATTCCCGACCACTGCTAGGGCCAACATTAGTTGTGAGGAAGGCCAAATAGAACTGAAATTTGGGAATCAAACCCTCAAAATTGATATCTTTAAGGACCAACAAGGAATCAATTGTGGTGTCACTGAACAAATCTGTGATATTAGAGCTTTGGTTGCTGAAACACAATTTGATAATAACCTGATTATGCCTCATCAACCACAAGAAGATCTTGAACCGCAATTAGAGGAGTCAAACCCTGATTCAGACAAATCCATAACTCCTATCCTTGAACCTCACATTCACCCTGAACCACCTGCTGCTGCTGATAACCCCATTCTTAAACTAAAATCCCTTCCCAACCATTTGAAATACATCTTTTTGGGTTCTAATCAGACTTTTCCTGTGATTATAAATTCTAAGCTCACTCCTGATCAGGAATCCCGTCTGATTGCTATTCTCCAGCAACACCGCAGAGCCATTAGTTGGACTCTCGATGACTTGACTGGAATAAGTCCCTCATATTGCACACACCGTATCTATTCTGAAGAGGGCACACGTCCCTCCCGTGAGATGCAGAGACGTTTGAATCCTAATCTACAGGAGGTCATGAAAAAGGAGATCATTAAGTGGTTAGATGCAGGGATCATCTACCCGATCTCTGACAGTCGTTGGGTGAGCCCAATCCAGGTTGTGCCTAAAAAGGTAGGGCTCACCACCATCACGACTGAAATCGGAGAAATCACACCTACCTGAATAGCCAACTCGTGGAGAGTCTGCATAGATTACCGAAGACACAATTCCTCCACCAAGAAGGATCATTTCCCACTACCTTTCATCGATCAGATTCTCGAGAAACTAGCGGGAAATCAACTCTTCTGCTTTCTTGACGAGTACTTCGGTTATAACCAAGTGGCTATTCACCCTGAGGACCAAGAGAAGACCACGTTCACCTGCCCCTTCGGGACATACGCATTCCAAAAGATGCCTTTCGGTCTCTGCAATGCACCCGCGACTTTTCAGCGGTGCATGCTTGCCATATTCTCCGATATGGTAGGTGATTATCTGGATGTCTTCATGGATGACTTCTCAGTTTTCGGGGCATCATTTGATGATTGCCTCCAGCACTTGGATCATATACTCAGGCGTTGCATCGATGTAAATTTGGTTCCTTCCTGGGAAAAGAGCCACTTTATGGTGCCTAAGAGGATCGTCCTAGGACATCTAATTTCTGAAAAAGGTATCCAAGTGGATCGAGCCAAGGTTGATCTAATTTCTCGGCTTCCTATGCCTAGCTCGATCAGGGACATCCATTCTTTTCTGGGGCACGTTGGTTTTTACCGTCGTTTCATTCCTGATTTTTCGAAATCGTGCGCCCCTTGACTACACTTCTCTCCAAGAATGTACCCTTTGAGATCTCCAAGGAATGCACTCAAGCCTTTGATAACCTTCGTGACTGAGTCACCCAGGCCCCGATCCTACAGTCCCCTAATTGGTCTCAACCCTTTGAGATCATGTGCGATGCATCTGATTTTGCTGTAATAGCGGTTCAGGGGAAGAAAGTTGATGGGAAACCCGTGGTCATCTACTACGCTAGCAAGACACTTGATGAGGCTCAGTGTAACTATACAGTTACGGAGAAAGAGCTGCTAGCCGTAGTATTTGCCCTCGAAAAATTTCGATCCTATCTCCTGGGCTCCCACGACATCATCTACTCGGATCACACAGCTGTGAGGCATCTCCTTGCCAAGAAGGACGCGAAGCCCCGACTAATCTGATGGATCTTGCTGTTGCAAGAATTCGACCTCGAGATTCGCGACAAGGCGGGAAGACAAAACGTAGTAGCTGACCATTTGTCTCGCCTTCCTTCTGAGATCATCAACCCTTCTGGACCCATCACGGAGCATTTTCCTGATGAGAATCTACTGACTATTGGTACTAGGCTTCTATGGTTTGATAATATAGTAAACTACTTGGCATCTCATCAGATTCCCTTTGACTGGTTGAAGGCCAAGAAAGACAAATTGCACTCCGATGCCAAGTTCTACATCTGGGAAGACCCGTATCTCTTCCGCATAGGTGCTAACCAAATCATCCGGTGATGTGCCCCGGAGGGTGAAATCAATGATATTCTCTCCTTCTGTCATGACCAGGCATGCGATGGCCACTTCTCTAGGCACAAAACCACATCAAAAATCCTTCAATGTGGCTTTTATTGGCCCACTTTATTCAAGGACGCATACAATCATTGCAAGGCATGCAGTCGTTGCCAAACTTTGGGCAACATGAGCCATCACAACATGATGCCTTTGCAGTTGATTCTCGTATGTGAAATCTTCGATATATGGGGGATTGATTTTATGGGCCCCTTTCCTGTTTCGGACAGCTTCGAGTACATTCTGCTGGCTGTGGACTACGTGTCCAAATGGATCGAAGCCATGCCGACCCGAACCTGTGATCATAAAATCGTTATCAAATTCATTCATCACAATATCTTCTCAGGGTTCGGGATTCCTCGTGCAATCATCTCTGACGGGGGGACCCATTTTACGAATGCTCAGTTCAGGTCACCGACAACCAAATACGGGGTGTCTCACCGAATCTCTACACCTTATCACCCCCAGACTACTGGTCTAGCTAAGCTATCAAATCGAGAGATTAAGAAAATCCTGTAGGTCACTGTTCGGCCTAATAGGAAGGATTGGTCATCCCGACTTCCGGAAGCTTTGTGGACTTATAGGACCGCCCACAAAACCCAAATAGGGATGTCTATTTTCAGACTGGTGTACGGGAAGGCGTGTCACCTTCCCGTCGAACTGGAGCACAAAGCCTATTGGGCAGTACGGAGGTGTAACTTAGATCTTTCTAAGGCTGGAACCCACAGAAAGCTTCAGATAAGCGAGATCGATGAATTACGCCTTGATGCGTACGAGAACTCGCGAATCTACAAAGAGCGGGTTAAAGCCTTCCATGACAAGCACATATCTAGAAAGATCTTTCATCCTGGTCAGAAGGTCCTACTCTTTGATGCCCGACACAAACTCTTCCCTGGGAAACTGTGATCCAAGTGGGTTGGACCATACCTTGTCCAACAGGTTTTTGGAAATGGAGCCGTCAAAATCAGTCCGTTCAGCCATGATTCCGAACCTTTCATCGTGAACGGTTAGAGACTCAAACCGTTCATCGATGTAACCTCTACAGATTTGGCTAAGTCATCATTTATCCACCATTTTCCCTGAGCATATTACGCTCAGTCAATGACGTAAAACTCAGCGCTCAACGGGAGGCAGCCCGTCATTTCTTTTTGAAAAAACCCGAAACCTTTTCTGACACCTCTTCGCACCTAAGGTTCATCTTTAGGACAGTCAACTCCACCTCAGGTGCCTGCATCTGAGATTAGAAATCATCCGCAACAGTCACCCCGACCCATTCACTCACCAAAACATCTGTCCTAATGTATGAACTAAGTTAGATAAAAACCCTCCTAAGTTACAATGAGGACATTACAAATCTTAGGCATGGGGGGGCATGAAAGTGCAAAACCCACAAGAAAAGGTTTTAAACAAAAAAATTCACATTTACAAAAAACACCATAAAAATTAAAAAATTTTAAAAAATATAATAAAATGAGAGGAGGAAAGAAATTTTGTCGACTCTACAAAGGAGTAGAAAAAGAATAAAATGATAAAAAGGAGCACAAAATGAAAAAAAAAAGAGAGTCATTAGTAAGAAATTAAGGAGTTAACCTAAGTTCTAGACCACATTCAGGAAAAGAAATGGAAAGTGCATAGTGAGATTAGTAAGAACGCAAACCTTAGGCATTTTTGGATAGACTCTTAGTAACCATTAAGATCTAGATATTCCTCAAGAGGTTGAGGAAAATGAAAAGCTTAAGTATTAGGTCCAAGGCTTAGGGAGTATTTGGCATCGTTAACTAACTTTTGGTTTACGTGACTCAGTAACCTAAGCACCCAAATTTCACACACAGCCTGGTTCAGTAAGCATAAAAATCAAAATCACGCAGAAGCGTTGCAAAAATTCTGAAAATGACACCGAGAATAGGAGCGGCCGATCAACATAAGTTGACTTGGACGAGTCCCCAGCGCGGAGAGGTGGGAAATTCCCCTCAAAGATGCGTAACAAAATATCATCTCCTTGGTGCTTGTATCTTAGGATATTTACATATCCTACTAGGGGCATGTAAGCACTCTGCTGGTTCAGATTCCATGGATGGCACTATCACGAAGTATCAATTGCTAGGGTCTGAATTCGGCCACGGAACACCACGGACGGGATTATCTCAAAATCTCGAAAGCTAGTGTTCTGGGGGTTACCATGGGCGGTGTTATCTCGAAGCATCGACTGCCAGGAACCCTTGAGGATTGATAATGGGGACAAGGAATCTGATACAGACCGTGTTGAGAAGCCAATCCTAAGCTAGAATTAAAAAGAAAAAGAGAGAGAAAACTCTCCAAACATATAAATCTTCTACCTCTCTTTCTTACAAAACGCACTGCGAACTGAACCAGGGCTAAAATTATCCCAAGCACGGGTGCTTTAACCACTAAGTCCAGTAAGCCTTAGGTTAGCTCCTGTAGGACTTAAAAACCTTTGCTAAGGACTAAGGCTAAAGCTAGACAGATCTGGATCTTGGTTGGTACCAGAGTACCTTTTAGGCCTATGGTTGGCATTCTAACCTAATCAAGGTTACAAAAGAAAAAAGCACATATTTAAACTCATTAAGAACTTCATGGTCTAGAACAAGGGTTGAAACCCTAAAATTTTGCTAAGGGACTCGCAAAAGCTAGGCATGGGGGTATGATGAGAGCCTCATCATGAATCTTAACTAGCACAATTTGATCTAAATAAGTGTGAAGAAGCTCCTACAAAACCTAAAGAGAAGCTTAACTCAGAGAATTCTGAATTGAAGAGTAAAATAAATCATGAGGGGTAAAATAGTAATTTTACCAATCCAGTACACAAACAGGGTATTTAAGGGTCTAAACACAGGTCAAATAAGCTTAATGAGGAAGAAAGTGGGATGATTTGATCTGAAAAGGGTTATAGCAACTTCTAGGAATTAAATGACATTCTGTAACCCTAAAACAAATCCACTTTAATTCACGAGGTTCGAGGTAGGATAAAAATCAACTAAACCCTCTAAAATTCATAGAAAAATACTCCCTAGGGTTTAGAACCTTTAATTTGGCCTTTGCAACCTATTTTGACCTAAAATGAGAACCATGCCCAATTTATGACCTAATTTGGGTTTTTACGCAAATTGACTGGTCAAACGTCGTCAAACCTAAAAACAAATTTCACTATTAAAATTATTAGGTGAAAATTAGGCTGGTATAAAAATTTGGGCCTAAGAAAAGACCACTTTGACCGACCTTACAAATTGATCCTCATGAATTACTTTTTAACCCTTATCTTTTGAAACCCTTATACATTGACCCCTATCTTTCCCGTCGTTCTTTGCAGAACGGTCCTCCCTGCCATCCTGAGCAGGCACCATACCTCTGGCGACCTTGCGCGAAGGATTGCGCCGCGCAGGACATGGCACCCGTTCTCAGGAACTAACGGGGCGTTCCCTGCATCGTCCTCTGTCGTAGGGACCCTTCCCTGTGTCCAGCAACCGCCCATGCCTCTCGTGCGAATGCACGAAAGGCATGGGTCTCCATCTTCAGCCATCTCCGGCGAGCTTCACACGTCGCTCCCTCGGGCCACTCTCCGCGCTAGCGCCTTTATAAGGAGCGACAGGGGCTGCCGTCCACTCCAAGCTAGTTTTGACTGAGAAAACCCCTCTCCTTCGTCTCCTCTCTCTCCGGTCAGACAGCCCAAGCTTCCGGCGATCTTTTCTCCTCCTCTTCGTCTCTCTGCTGCCATACCTGCAGCAGAGCCCACTCTGCCTCATCGTCCCAGGCCAAGCCGCACCAGCTGGCGTCCTCAGATCTCTTCCTCGTCGCCGTCACTCCTCCCCTGGGCTCCTTCGTCTACCTCGCCGGCAGGTACGCGTCGAGAGCCACCTCCCTCCCTCTTCGTCAATTAGACAGGTAGAAACTTTCCCTTCTCTCTCCTTGTTATTTCCCCCTTCCAAATTTACTGTTTCAGCCCACCGACCACCACTGTCCATCATCACCTTCTCCATCTCCGGCTGTCCTCCGGCAAGGCATTCTCGCCACTCCGTGCCTCCATCCGCCTCGCCAGCTACCCCTTAAGCTCCGCACCACCTCACTGACACCGAATCCACCCTCCAGTCACCACCTAGCACCTCAAGACCACCCCCCGAACACACCCACTCTCATGCACGCAGAGTGCCCTAGGCGCACGGCCACAGGCACTCTCGCGCCTCACAGACCCCCACACCACCTTCACCGTCCTCTGGCAAAGCTCCCTGCGTTGTCTGATGTGGCCGTGAGGCCGTCTTCGTGATTTCAGGTCTCAGCCTCCTCGCCGCCATTGACGAGTAGGTTGAAGCTGCTTCGCGAGCTGCTCCAAGCTGTAGCGCCCCAGGCCCCCAGGTACAGCAGTTGCGGAACACTCGCACGCACACACTCAGGCTCGCAATTGGGGTCGAAGGCCTCTGCCGCTGCCCCAATTGGTTGAGCCTTCCTCCTAAAGACGCACGAAGACGCAAGTGGGACTTTAGTCCCACCTCGGAAGCCGACGCCCGCCCGCACTACTATAAAAGGAAAAAGTTACTAAGGTTATTCGCCTCAAGTCACACAGGGGTGAGGTCCCTCACCTATTCACATGCCTCGTCCGCGGCACTACCTACTTAGACCTGGTGACCCAACTCGACTATCCTGCCTATGCACCCCTTGCGCACCACCCACGCCGGTGCGCCTGGACCCGGGCACGCGACCCGACCCGATTACCCGGCTCTGGGAGAGCTTCCCAAAGAGAGATTCAGAGAGAGAGAGATGCGGGGAAGGAGTAGGGGTAGGTTTTGCGCTAATGTTTGCATGTATGCGCAGGAAAGAACAAAGAAGAAGGAAGAAGTAGGTGAAGGAGGAAGACAGGAAGGAAAGAAGCTGAAGGAAAAGAAGAGGAGGTGCACTGTAGCGATAGAGCAGTTAAGTCGTATGAGCACTGAATCAGACGTCGGCGAGAAAGAAGGAGAGTCAGCAGCAAGCAAAGAAAAAAAAAATAAGAAAGAAGGAGGGCCAGAGCAAACGAAAGAAGAAGAAAGAGGAACCGCAGCTGCTGAAGAAGAAGAAAGAAGACAGGCAGGTTGAAGAAGAAGAAAGAAGAAGCAAAGAAGAAGAAGAAGAAAGAAGAAGATAGGCAGAAGAAGAAGAAGAAAAGAAGAAAGAAGAAGCAAAGAAGAAGAAGAAGAAGAAAGAAGACAGGCGAAACAGAGAAGAAAAGAAGAATATAAGTTGAAGAGAAGAGTAGCTGAAGAAAGAGAAGAAGAAAAAGCCAATTACCCTCTTTCTCTTTCTCTCTCTCTCTCTCGCTCTTAATTTTTATAAAACCTTATATATATATTGTGAATTTATAGGCTTTTAGAATTTTGGTTTGCTCCCTGAGTTCGACCTCGAGAAACTTTTCATTCCGAGTAATAAGTTGTATTAGACTGGTAACCATTTTTGTTATATACCACAACGACTATAATAACTATAAAGACGAACAAAGCGGCTACCAGATGTCCATAGGCTTCTTGGAGGGCAAGGCTAGGGTCTTATATTTGGAAATCAGGTTTAGCATTGGGTTTATCTAAATAAGAAAGTACGAATGCTAATTGTCTTAAATTTTCGGTCTCTGTATGTTCCGAAGTTGAAGTTTCACATAGAAGGAAAGTTGTATCCCTTGAAATCAGATTTCAAATATAACATGAATCACTCAATTTGGATTTCAAAATGAGAAAGTTATGGTCAAAATACTGGAGGTGTGTCAGGCTATCACAAATTTCAAGATTAGGATTGGATTTGGATCTTGCTTGGCTAAAACCAAGCGAGGAAGGATATCGAAACTCTTTGTACATGAATAATGTCTGGGAAGTGATTATAATGGACATCTAAGGGTGGTGAAGGGTGTCTTAGAGGCTATTAAGGACTCCTAGAATGTAGGTTTCAATCACCTCCTAATTGTGTTCACATTGATCTTGATTTGAGAGATTTTAGGAGACTAATTGAAGACTTAATTTAGATACAATCAAATACCACATTTTAGCAATTAAATCAAGGAATAATTGGGACAAATTAAGGTGTAGAAAAATTATGTAGCAAGTGGATAAGATGTAGGAACCTAGATTATAGGATTGGGACTAGGAATAAGGTAGTGTCACTAGAGTTTGAGTTAGGTTTTTAGGACTAGGTTTAGGATGAAGGCAAAGGTTTAGGAAGATAAAGGGAGGTTGTTTAGGGTTAGGATTAGAGTTTTGAGTGAGGCTAAAATAGGCAGGTTCCGACTAGGTTAGGGCTAGGGTTTTTATGGACTGAAAAGGCTCTTCTCCTCTCAACTTGAGCTATGATGACATGTATTCCCGCTTCTTCTCTTCAAGAACCTAAATAAAGAATTCTTGCACATAGAAAGATCAGAAATTAGCACAAAATAGGCTCAAAGTGACAGCTTTTACGTTAGCATGCAAATATGTACACAATGACTTAAATCTAATGCAACTAACACCCAAAACTAACAAAAGTAAACAGGTTAACATAAAACTGTGCTCACTTATTAGACTCATGCGTTGCTCACGTACCCACTGCTACTCTGTTGCAAAAATTATGGTGGGAATCCTCCCTCAGTCAAAAATTGCATACAAGCCCTCGATTTTCCTTTTTTGCCTTCTTTTTTCCTTTTTTCTCTTCTTTCTCTTAAATTTTGGACAAGAATTGAAGTTTGTGGTGCCCCCAAACCATAATCATTTATTTATATAGACCACTAATTAGGATTTGGGTTTAGGAAAGTCGAGATTTTGCAAAAGAAAGCCAAAATTTTGGTTAACTTTACATTTAGGTCTTTTTTTTTGCTTATTTTTGGCATAACTTGAGCTACACACATCATATTCATGCGAAATAGGTGTAGTTGGAAAGCTTGAGATGAGAGAAATCTAATGGTACCACATATGATACCCTTTTGATGAGGTTTGACCAAGGGTCGACCAAAAACACTCTTTTTTACGTTTTACGAGGTGTTCTAACTCGACTCGAACCCAACTTCTGCAAATGGGTCTAAATCAATGTGAATGATTTTGAAATGACTCAAAACATGGATTTGGACCCAGCTAGCCCCGTGCACCCACAAATCGATTCATGTGCTACACAACTCGAATTTCCGTGCAACAGGAACCACTGGAAAGCTTACAACAAAAGGAATCCAGTGCTAGCATTTATAAATTATTACGGGAAAATTTCAATAAGTTAGACTAGGTTTGACCAAAACACATGTTTTCCAAGTTTTTGCAGTACATGGACCCGATTCGCACCCGAAAAGTGTCATGTTCATCTTGACATACTTAAGTCTAAACAAACTCCAGAGTCTGGGTTCAGGGCTTTACAAGCTCGCCCAAAGCCTATAATTCCAACAAGGTGGGCCATGCCATCTTTGTGTTGGGACCTTAAGCAAATTCACCTCATTCTTCCAAGGGGAGATATCATCTTGTGCCTTTTCCATTAATAGATGAATGGAACTCATAGACTCTTGGTCGATGCCCCTCTGAGGATGGGGAAGGCGGCAAACAACTCACCCCTCCCCCCATGGATGGCAAAATCATGAAAAAAGAGGCGCTTAAAAATTTCTAGATTCAATAAAGTGATCAATACCCAAAAATTGAATCGATCAAGAATCAAAAAACCTAATATCGGTACCACATGAGAAGAACTAGCTTCTTCCCCTTTTGAGGTCATACATAAGTGTCAAGAATACCTTTGGGGTGGTGTAGCATAGCATCCCACATGTTGAGCCACGTACAATACAATCCAAAACTATATCTCCAATCAGAATCATCCCAACTAGTAAATGGGTGAGAATAAGTCTGGTTAGGATAATAATCATCTTGGGAATAAGTAGTGGTAGGAGGGTAGCAGTGGAAATGCGAGTAGGATGTGGAAGGATCCATGGTAAAGCGAGAGGAAGAAAGGTGCCCTGCAGTACAAACAATCAAATCTATCCTTAAGTGGGATAGCCTAAAGATCTATAGACTCCCAGAACTCGTCTTGAGATGAAAGGAACGATTTGATCTACTTCTTTCCTGTCAATCCAACTAATTAGAGGGAGGGATTGGGGAGAAGGTTATTCCCTTGGCTTTCACCTCGGATTCCTTTGATACCCTCCAACCACAATCGTTTGACTCTACTCCAGAGCTAGACATCAGATTAAATAGTAGAAGTAGATTAATCAAAAATAATCTCGAGCTGGTCCCCGAAGAGCAAGTCAAATCCTCAAGGCCAATGTCTACTCAATTTTAATTAGGCTTAGGTTTGAATGTACTTTGGAATGTGATGGGTCCTTTATTGAGGTTGTATCCTTAATGATTGATTCAAATGTGTGACTGAGTGCACAACCAGGGTTTTCAAACAAGCTTAATTGATAATTTGTCTTTTAGGGTTCAACCATGTTTAGTAACTTTTAGGGTTCAACTTTAGGTGTATTCAATCAAGTTCAGTTGGCAAACCAGGTTTTGAAAGCACAGATGAAGATGTCTTCCTTTAAACTTAAAAGGAATGTGGAGTGACTAGTTAATTCCTAAAAGTTGAATCTTGTGTGGCAAGCTATTGGATGGATCAGTTTAATGTTAAGTGGTGTAGCCCAAACAACTCAAATAATTAGCCTAATGTACCACTGAATTAGGCACACAACTGGTTACCTAATCTGATTTATACTCAATTAGATGTTAATGAGTGTATCGGTTCCAAAGATCGGGTTATCGGTTGAGTATGACAAATTAGAAGAGGTTGTGTACCTCTATTGGATTTTTTTTAGATTTTTTTTTATAAGCAGAGGGTGAGGCTGGTGGAGGTGACAGACAAACAAACAACCAAGACTAACCTTAGGGTTTATACAAGCTCCTAGGTAAATTAGGGTTTGTGTTATTAGGTGGTGGAATGAAAACTAGTGGGTGAGAGGTGGGGATATACTTACAGAACCTTCATTTGCACTTTTCTCCAATCTAACCGCTCTGGCCAGCCTCGAAAGAGTACTTGCAATCACAGTAAGATTGGAGAAAAAGTGAGATAAAAGTTAGGTAAGGTGGAAAACGTGGGAAATCAAAGAGCATTGCCTCCCCAACAACGGCGCCAAAATGTTGAACGTGATTTCTACGCTAAAAGTTTGAGTTTGAAAACCCATCGTTGTAGTCGTGTAAAAATCAGTCAATCAGATAAATTTTTACCGAAACTCAAAATGAGTCCTTGGTCGGACACGGGGAGGTGATCGTTTGATTAAAAATCACGCTGGAATTATTATCACGAAAGCATATTAGCATGTTGAAATTAATCTACACTAGTTATTATACTTAAAGAATAATTAATAGAAAAGAGAGCTCGAATATTACAGAGAAAAGAGAGAGTGAACCAACATTTGATAACCATATAATGCCATTACAACTAATTGCTACATTAGAAAGCTGTAAATCTACACCAGAAAGCGATAAAAAGAGAAGGGGGTGAGAAGTTATTCTCCTCGATGGCTGCTTGGAAGATGAGCCGCATTGACGGAGCGCACGAATGAGGATGGTAAGATGCTGGACGAAGGAGGATGAAGCTGGAGGACGGAGGAAGAAACAGGGCGACGTCACAACGGGATCCACTTCCCGAACGATGGTGAGAGGACAACCGCGGGCGCTCCACGGACGGGGGTGAGAAGAAATTATCTTTATAACTCTAATGGAGCATCCCAGGTTTGGGACGAGCTCATAGAGCTTTGGAGGAGGTCAGAAAAGAAAGGAAGGGATGGAGGATAAGGAGGGGATGTAGGGCCTTTATATAGTTGCATACATGGGGGCAAAAAGGTCTTTTAAAGGCTTGAAATTGATGGTAGGGTCTTTAGTGACTCTTGCAAGCATGACTAAAAACCCCACATCGCTAAAGCTTGCGTCGAAGGAGAGCCGCTCATCGTCGATCCAACGCTTCATAAGCGGCCACGTCATCGCCTGTTCATCTTCAGCTGTAGGTGCCTTATCGCACGCCAAATCAGCATCAGTCGTCCAATCGTTTGATTGGACGGCTTATATCACGCCTCGCCTCACATTGCTGAGAAGGAGCACGTCAGATCGCGTGTCGGATTGCGCATCATCATGTGCGTGTGCATGCTCGTCCATTCATCGCACCACGTCTTCACCTCCATCGCCACTCATCTTCGATCGAGCGCTCCAATTTTGCTCGCGCTTCTTCGCAGATTTAGTTGCTCCGCTACGTGTTGACCGTAAGGCGCGCAATCATTGCACCAACACTTTGACTTGGTCACATTTAGGTTTTAATGCTCACATGCTCTCGACCGTTGGATGGCGATCCAACTGTCGAGATCTCTCAAGCGTTTAATCTCAAGCGTTTGCCTTGTGAAGCGTGACAGAGATTGAATCTTCGATCGACGGCTGAGATTGATCGAGCGGGTGAAGAGAGAGTCTTACGGGCGGCCTTGGGCGGCTAGGTTGGTGCCACGTGGCACCATCTGGGCCATCTATTTTCCAATGCTTGTAGATGGTGACAAAGATGTTGGATTAGGTCGATTTTCGCATGGTTGGGTTGAGATCATCGATCCGAACTCATCCGTGTGGTTGAATTTATCATATGATGTATGGATTTTACACCACCTTGCCCCTTGATCTTTGATTTTTCTCGGACTGCATCTAATGCTACGGAGGTCCGATTAAGGCGATCTCGGAGGCGTTGTACTCCGATTGTCGCCCTAATCAGATCCATACGGTTGGATCTCAAATCTGAGGCCCTAAATGATCTCGCCCTGTCCCCTTACCATAAAAGGGGAAAATTAACCTATAATTTATATAATTTAATATAAATGCATGATGATACATGTTATATAATATTTATAATGCATGATGCTTCTATAGACCTAGGAACATGCATAAATAGGCATTTTAGGCCAATTACATGTGTACACATCACATTCACGTAAGAATTTTTTAGGTGTTGACCAAATACGTAATTTTTCAATTTTCGAAGCATGTTGACCTAATTCGCACTCAATAAGTGTTAACGGACTCATCTCAACGTGCTTGGCCCTAAAATGGCCTTGGAAATTGAGTTTGGGGCTTTGCATGTTGTGAGCTCCTCCTTCACGACTATGCCAAGTGCATACATTGTGAAACTCGAGCGTGCACCATGGACCCCGACCACCTCGACATAGCCATCGCTTCCATCACTCGCCATTGACGCGGTGGTGCATAGTGACAGAGTGCATCACGTGGTCCACCTTCACATCACCATAGCAAATATCGACCTATGCCGACCGTCCAACCTTTGCTTGCCACTCCTCTCATAGCCAACACCACTGCACCTCTTCTCTTTCCCCTTCCCCTTCATCTTTTCCTTCTTCATTGTCTTCTTCTTCAACCTCCACGAGATCCATTAGCAGCCCCCACCCCCAACCAACACCACCTCAACACTGCTCGACCTCCATTCTGACCATCACCAGCATCGGCATGCCCATTGCAAACCCATCGATGCTCTCTTGCCAACCAAGCTGCCCACAAGCGGGCCCACCAATGGCCAGAAGAACCCATCGACGGCTATTCCTCCTCACACTAGCCATTATCTCCGACCACCATCAAGTGCACTACCACCACCATTGTGAACCTCTCCTCCGACAGACCTATGACAAAGCACACTGTCGACCATCTTCTCTCCACACACGAGCCCGTGCTTAATTTCCTCCCTTGTTTCTTATAGTGTCCCCTCCATTAGTTTGTTTTTTTCATTCAACATCACTATTCATTTATTGAGTGCTTATTTTATCGCATTTGCTCTCACATTCTCGCTTTTCTCTCACACACTCTCCCTCTCTAATGCAGAATCTCTCTCTCATTTCTATCCCTCACCTTTCTTTATATTCTACTATTACCTCTATAATTGGCCAACATAATTTTATGAAATATTCCTACGTGCAACAATTTTCTCGTGATTTTGTGCGAGCATTATTTATTGATATATTTGTGAGTTTATTAGTGTTTACACTTCTCTCAGAATTCGACTTCGTTATTGTGGTTCAATCTTGAATATTATGTATTTTTTTATTGACAGACCATTTCCACCACATCATACTACAACACTCATATTTAGTGTGACATATTTATCACTTAGTCTCAAAGCAAAAAATCGTAGATTACCCTATAAAATCTCGATAAATTAGGAATTAGGACAGCAAGTGTGATTAAATTAAGTCTCAGCTATTTGGGTGGTTAGGGCTGCAAAGTTGTCTAATTACTACTTCCTTTTTAATTCCCAACAACCACGTTTTTAGTTAAATATCTAATTTTTGGCACAAGTAGCATGAGATGAATGAATAAAATTAGGACCAAAATATAAATTCTACAAAACCTAGAAATTAAACATGCATGGATCAACATTCTCATGGACATATAATTTAAACACAACAAAGAGAGAGAGAACTGTTACCGTAACAAAATAAACATTAGAAGATTGGCAATGCCCCTCTGCTAATATATACATATCACAAAAGAGGAATAAAAGGGCATACAAAAACAACTACTAATTTACTAAACCAAAATAAATTGAAAAGTCATGAACTCCCAAAAGAAGCCTCTTCCTGAGTCTCCAATACTATCCATCCTTAGAAGTAAGTCCTGCTTGACAAATAGCATGGTAGGGCTAGCACACTAATAAACTCTGAATTATTTGTTAGAGTCTCACTGGGAAGGTCAACTTGTAATTATAAAGGATGTGGCTTCATGATCTCTGACTTTAGATGCCAAAGTGCTCTATAGAACTAATGTCTCACTTGCTTGAGAAACTCGCATTCGGGCCTTCTCATTTAGAATGTGGAACTTCATGACATCTTATCCTAAAATTAGGTTACAAGTAGGGATGAGCCAAGTGGCCTAGTGGGGACAAAACTGGGTGCTAACAAAGAGAATAACTAGTGTACAAGTGTATAAGTCCAAGTCTAGACCAACATCCATAATCCTAATACCTAACAATTTCTAATTTTTTTAATGATTATTTATTATACTCTCACTCACCTTACAAGTCATATAATTTGTAGTCATCTCTCCATAGAGGTGCTCATGATCCTCGAGTGAGGCACACCCGTTCTCAATGTGGGAGAACGTTGCTAAGATTTATTAGAAGAGTCAGTCCTTTTAGGAGCTACCCGGGTCTATACCTAGAGATCTTAAGGAGTTATCTCAACACCAATCAATTGAGGACAGGTTAACAATCATTCTAAATGCTTGATGGTAGGGCTTGATGGTAGGGCAAGGACAAATTATCTGGGTCACCACTGCTCTTGCTAAGAGTGAAAATACATTGGGTGTACCCTACTTTAGTACTTGTATCTACACTTATGGGCGTTAGTGGGTATTTAGCCTAAGTGCCACAAGTATTGAGTCTAAGTGCCCCAACATCATCCACGCTTAGGGGCACCAATAGGACTATCATTGCTAGCACCTAATTCATTAGTTGTTGTAAGTGAATTCTGTTAATGGCAAGCGATCCTTCCATGATCTTTGCCATTCAAGCACACATGACCATAACATGTATTCCCATATTTTTAGTTGTCTTTTCAGATTGTCCATCATTTTCTAGGTGGTAAGCTGAACCAAACCAAAAGCTTCACGTAGACTCATCAAGAAGTGCAACACGAAGCGTAAATCCCAACTTGAGAGAATGCCTTTTTAACCACCTCCTTAATATACAAATTGTCAAGTCAACTTGGTTGTTCATGTTCTTGATTGTCAAATAGTGCATTGATTTCATCAACCTATTGATGATCACCAAAATGACATCATGCCTACGAGGTGTCCATGGTAATCCCACCATGCAACCCATGGTGATGTATATTTTCCCACTTCCATTCCAACATAGGAAGTGGCTGGAGCAATTTGATCGGACCCTTATGTTTACCCTTCACGTGTTGTCATACCAAATAGTGGCTAGCATACTTGGTTACATCTCTTTTCATCCCTTTTAACCAAAAGTCTCTTTAAATGTTCTTGTACATCTTCATACTACAAGGATGGATGGTTAGCGTGGAATCGTAAGCTTTAAACATTAGCTCTCACTACAAGGTACACACAATCATCCTCGACAATGCAATACCCCATTGACAAGTGAAAAGTTAAAAGACTCCACTACCAACACTTTGTCTTAGATTTGTGCCAACTTCAGGTCTGTGAACAAGATTTGCTTGATCTTAAGGATCACCTCTAGCATTGTTAAGGTGCTCAAATATGTCTGTCTAACTACTTGTTTCCATTCACTGATCTTGGTCAGCCGTGATCATTTTAGAACTTGTAACCTTGTTACCATCACAATAGGGTTGCAATTTAAGGTGTTAGCTATTACATTTCCCTTGACTAGATAGTATAAGATCCTACAACTATAGATTCATAACCCAAACACAACCGTAGACTCGTCTTAGGTATAAAGTCATGCATCTCTTTCTTTTAGGATAATTTTTGAAAGAGAATTTCTATGAACTTGGTTCCGCTGATCAACTCATTAATTATGCTAACGTGGCAATTCTATAATCTTCATTCCCTATGGAACTCATTCCTTCAGAAATTTTGTTGGGTGTCAGTCTATTATGAATAACTTGGAAGATTGACAACTCTTCCAAGACTAGGAACTGTGATCAAGATAATAAGTTAATTCATATAGATTTGTACCTTATATCCAGGACCGTTCCCAATAGTTGATTTGTTATTTTCACTTGCTTGATCAAGCCTTTGTGAGAGCAACTCCAAAAGTACAAGTGAGACCAATAATAAATATTTATACCAAAAACTCATTTACTTAGATTAATGGAAGGGACACATTTGATTCATATACTAATTACATAATCAAATGGCTCGCTCAACACACATAATCCAACACATACAAGTGTAAGAAGGACCAATGGCATTGGCTAGGGTAGTCAATTGACATTAATTAACAATCTTAATAAAGAATAATTGGCCAAGTGAAGGCCTAAAAGGAATGATATGAATAATGTGGTAGAATAAGGTAAAAATGATGAGCCATGTAAGAGGGAGGTTATGTAATAGTTTCCTTTTACTTCCCTTACCTACTTTTCTTTGCTTTCCTTATTGAGTTTTTATTTTACTCCTTACTTTCATTGTGTACGAGCTTTGTGGCCCATTCAAGTGGCGAATAATCATCTAAGGGACGAGGTATTAGTTGCTTTTTTCTTCACAACAAGTACTTTTTTTTCAAATCTTTAAACAAGCTTCCTTTTGTCATGGCTTATTTTGTGCTACATGCTTTACTTTTGTTAAGTGTTGATGGCCATTCCATGTTTTGATAAAAATAATTAAGGGGATATCTTAAGGTGTTTTTTGGAACAGCACTCAATCTCCTAATATGCAATTATTAAGTAGTTGGGTCGTGACAAAATCGATCATCCCTTATGATGATATGGATGGCTACACATGTTCATGCACCAAGCTAGGCAAGGTCACAGACCACGTCGAATGAATTTAGTTTGAAAATGGCCCTACCTAGGCTTGGGTTAGGCTAATTCGCAAGTTGTAATGCTCAATCCAAGCTCGCCCAAACTTAAACTGGTTGAGTTGGGTAGGCCAATGGGTCTTAAAATTCCTAAAATATAGAGCTTTAGGGGGGATTCAAAAAAAAAACATCAACTTAATTCATGGCACCCATAAATAAATGATAACATGATTCAGTGCACGTATTATTAGGTGAAGTAGGGAGGGTTTTGGATGACTTGGATGTTGTGCTCCATGCATTTTTTTTCAAAGAATATGTACATGTATAGTCCTGAATTTAGAAATAACAGGCTAGGTTGAAGGAACCTTGCCTAGGCCTATCCATCTCATAACCAGACTGAACAGTGGGTTGGCTCAAGCTAGTTCAAAACTTAAAATTGCTCAATAGAAGCCTGACCCATGAATGGCTAGGCAAGCCCCCAGCCTAGTAGTTAGGTCTATCATTGGTGATTTTTTGGCTTAAAAGGGCGTACTCTTGGTCCATGAGTCACTCTTTAGCTCGAGCGTGTCATCAGTGATATATGAGATATCACTAGCGATTTTTGGACTTAAAAGGGCTTGTTATTGGCCCATAAGCTACTCTTCAGCACGAAAATCACTAGTGATATATGAGATATCACCCATGATTTTGGGGCTTAAAAGGGTGTGTTATTGGCCCATGAGCTGCTCTTTAGCATAAATATCACCCGTGATTTTTAGGCTGTTATTGGCTCATGAGTTGCTCTTTAACACGAATATTACCGGTGAATTTTGCTCAAATCAAAGTATGAGGTGTGCTCATTACACGAATATCACCGATATTTTTTTCCCAAATTAGAAATGAGGTATGCTCTTTAGTATGAATATCAATGGTCGTATATGAGATATCATTTATGATAAGGTAAAAACTTGAGAAAAGTAAAGATTCAATGGTGACATACGAATTTCATTAGTGATTTTTTCTTTCTTTTTCATAAAATTAGGTTTGTGTGTTAAGATTGAAACTATCAGTAGTGATTTATGTTATTTTTATGCAAACTTTTATTTTTGTAAGAGGAAACAAATAATTCCTTCAAAATGTAATGATTATCAACTGTGATTTTTTGAAATCATTAGTAAAATGTGGGTTTTGAACCTGTATCGTCTGATTACCATCTTCTTTTTTTGTGTGTTTTTTTGCTGTTGTCCTACAGTGGTAGTTATTTCCCATCGATGATCCTGGCCGGATGGGCAATGGTGGAGGGGGATAGTGTTTAGGAGTGGGACTAAGCGAGGAAGATGGAGCATCGTTAACTGATAAACACCAATTTTGATGATGCTTTGATGTATCAAAATTATGTTATCTGTCAAGACTAATCTTTCAGACTCTTTGGAAAAGAAGCAAAGCTTGCTGCAGTCTTTCGTTGAGTCTAAATTATTTGTAAGAAACCTCAAATTATTTTTTTGCGCTAAACGTAATTTTTTAAAATCAAATTTTTAGGTAAATTGATCGACCAATTAATTAAATGATCGACCAAAACTCTTTGATCGACTAATCACTTAGTTAATCAATCAAATTTATTCAAATTAGGAAGTTGATTAAGATACCTTTAATTGACCAATTAGCTTAATTAATCAATTAATAGGTGATCGATCAAATAACTAGTTTGACCAGCCAAATGACATTTTGATCGACCAAACTACCTTAATTAATTGACCAAATGGATATGAAAACTTCCTTTCTAGGTCGATTTTTTAGTATAAATAGAGGACCTTGGTAGCTTTTTTCTACACATAATCAAAAAAGAAAAATCTCTAGAAAAAGTGCTCTCGTGCTTTCATCTCTATAGTGCTTTGCATTTCTACTCCTATGCTTTCAAAAGCACTTAGATCAAAAGGCCTCCACAAAAATATTGATTTGATTTTCCATTGAGGTCCCATAGGATTTCATTGTATTTACATTTATTTACTGATTTGATTCAGGTCCCAAGTTGTTTTGGGAAGACCCGTTGTTGTTGTACTTCTCTTCAGATTGTTAAGAGAAGGGAGTTTGTAAGAGGTTGTGCCACCCTCGTTTCAAGTGGTGAGTTAGTGGATTGACTAGCTTGACTAGTCGGGAAAATCCTAAGCTGGAAGGCTTAGGTAGTAGTTTTTACCTGAGAGGGTTTCCACTATAAATTTGGGTGCAATCGTGTATGAATTTCTGTTGCTTGAATTTATTTGCTTCATAGTTAAATTTTTAAGTTATCAAGTGATACTATTCACCCCTCCCCTCTAGTATACTACTTTAGATCCGTAGGACCTTCAGCATTACCTTCTTTTGCCAAGCATCCCAAACAGTCTTGTTAGTTAGAATTACATTCATGTATGCAGTTAACTCATTTTGCATCTAACTCATTTTGCATAGATTTTTGTAAATAAAATGATGTCATGATGCTTTTGCGTAGGTTGTGCAGGCATTAACGTCCGAGATCAACTCACCAAGCAACAATGTGGAGCACTTCATTCATGAAGCTCGTCCACTTCATCTAATAGGCTCTAGTCCTCCTCCTGAGCTTCCTCATGTTCCCCCTTGCTCCATTAATGGTTCCCTCCCAATTCCAACACCAAATAAAAGTCTCAACTCTATTTCCAAAACCCTCATTATTATGTACACACCCACTTATGTAGCCTCCATCGAATTATTACATCACACTTCACAAAACATAGGAACCCCCATTTATTAAACCCTCTACCATTTACAACACCTAGAGAATTACATCATCATTTAATGGCCCTCATTTCCCACCAAAAACCCAAAGCCCTCAACTTCTATTTAAGGGCTTCCCATTCCATCATTTAGAGGCAACCTTTGTTGGCTAGAAGTCCACCTTAGAAATACCACCAGCATTTCACTCGAAGAAGACCTTGGAGAGGAGGGAGATTCAAGATGAGCACGCTGTAGGATCTTAAAGCAATGTGCACAAACACACCAAAAGTGGATATTAACAATAAAAAATATTTGCACAATTGAACCACAAAGATGAACACAAGGTATATAGTGGTTCTCCACTCACTTGGGTACTCCACTACCTAAGCCTTCCAGCTTAGGATTTTTAACCCAATTCCCTCAACCTTGAGGGAACTAATTTACTAACCAATGTAATTAACATGTTACCTCAAGCCAATTACAACAAATGGATTATTGCAATCCAAATAAAAATCTTATAATGAGCAACAAGCTCAATACAAAATAGGCACAGGTGTAAGACAAATAGAAATCTTACAACAAATCACATAAGCCTCCCAACAATAATTAAAAAGAGTTTACTAATTTGAGAGCCTAGGAAACGTGTGAATCAATTCCTAATTGCAAGAAATCATCTTTAAGGACATGTCGTTGAGCTTGTAAGGATGCAGAGAAAATGTGGATGACAAGCTTCTTTTTCCTTTATCGAGAAATAAGGTGGAAATATGGAAATCTAGCTTTAGGATTTTCTCTTGTATTTTTTTATTTTTCTATATGCAAACTAAGGATCCAAGGATTTATTTATAGAGTTAGGATCATAGGAATTCGTCTACTAGACATTTGGGTTTAAATCCCAACATTCTTATTGTCAAAATCATTTTTTTAGTTGTTCAAATTTGACCTAACGGTTAGTTGGCACTGATACTAAAGTATGGGTACTAGTACCTGATAACACCACGTAAGGGGGTAGTAATTAGGTTGAATATGGCCCATCTTTAGAATAAAAGGCACAACATAAAGTAGAATAGGAGCGTTGCATGCATCAAGTACCAAGATTGCTTATAAACCGTATTAATGGCCATTTGTGTAAAGTATTTGTCAAAGCAGGCCTCAGATGAGCAATCAAACCGCACGGATGGATTCAGGACGACGAACGGAGTCCAACGGACTCAAGATCAGCCAAATCCGACATCCGGAGCTCCCACAATGGGCCCAAGAAATCATGACCGTTGATTTGGAGATCAACGGCCCAGAACGCGCCACGTCGCCCCGCCCCCGCCGCTCTCTCGCCCTCAAGCCAGCCAAGAACGAATCTCGGCCGTTGATCTTCGATCGAACGGCCGAGATCCGCGCGCTTGCCCGCGGTCGCCGCGACAAAGCGCGGGCGTGGCGCAACGGTTAGCGCGCACGCCCTCGTCGCAGCGACGCGCGTTCGAATCGCGTGGAGCGGAAATCAAGCGCGAGCGAAGGGCGCGGCGAAATTGAGCCGCCCGATCAGCAGCGGGCGGTCAGGATTGCGCCACGCGGCGCGACGACAGCTCCCGAGCGCCCACGCGCGCGCGCACGCGCGCCCGAAGCGCGATCTCAGCATAGGCGCGGGAGGATCTTAGCCGTCCGATCTTCGATCGGACGGCTCTCGTTCATCATCCACGGATCGCGGTTGGAGAGAGAGAGGGGGCGGGAGGCTGACCGGCGGCAGAAGGCCTTCACCAACGTATCTGGAAGCGGTTTTAGCGACGTTCTGGATGTCGCTAAAGCACATTCTTCTTCTAGGAGGCCCTTAACTCTATTTAAACCCCCTTCTACCACCATTCAAGGCATCCTCTCCCACTTGCAACTACTCCACTCCTCTCTTAGCTAGTTTTAAGCACTCTTGTAATCGCCGGAGACGACGAGCCGCCAACGGAGCCTCCTCCACCGCCGTGGCTGCCTCGTCGCTCTCCACTCTCTCTCTACCTCTCTCTCTCTCTTTTAAGCTTTTATTTACTTTTGTTGAAGCATGTATTTAATGTTGTAAACCATGAACTATGAATGCATGTTTAATGAAATTATTTTCCGTTTAGTCGCCATTTTAATTTCTGTTTAAAGTGCATGATCAAAACCAAGGGCTTTCTAACCCTAAACTCTCTCTATCTCTCGCTTTTCAAAATCGTCTCTTTCGCAAGCAAAACTCCGCCTTTTTCGTGACAACAAGTGGTAAACAAAACTCGATTTCCACGCCTCCCTGAGATCGACACTCAGACTCACCTCCATTTACTTCTTTTAAAACCGACGTATCAAGTGCAACTATAACAACACCTCTTAACACACACGCACGAAGGCACGTCAGTACCCGTTGCTTCTAATTTTGGATTTTAAACACTTAACATAAATATGTAATCCATTGGTACTGGCATTAATCATAAGTACTGGTACTCGTTGCCTCCAGTATCAGTACTGATCATGGGTACTAGTACTCATGGGGTACATGTTTATTTCCTTGAAAAAATCCAAACTTGTAACTCACATGTACTGGTACTAAATTTTAGTACCGGTATTTATGGGTTAGCAAATACCTTTTTGTACGTGAATTACTAATTCGTTAAACCTCTTTAGAAACTATTTTTAACTTTGAAAAATGATCTTTTGAGTAATCTGAACTTTGGAATTTCTTGAGTAATCAGAAGTAAGAGTCTTATCATTGTCTCTAATTAATTTTATGATCTAATTTAATTTGTAGTTGAGAGAGACATACATTCTAAGAATAAAAAATAAGAGCCTATTCTATTTAACTTTAATTAATAAATCTTATATTTGACTTGAAGATAATCTCTTCATTATCATTGTCACCTTCTCATAATCTTCTTTGTTTGTTGTCTTTTCACAATCTTCGTCAAAATCCAAAACCTAAAATATCACTCAACTACAGACATTAATTTCAAATAATTTTGTTTACACTAAAACAAGATATGAAATATGGTTCCAACACATGCCACCACCTCCTAGAGCTCTTCCTTTGCTTCAAACTTCATGCTAAGCTCAAGAAGGAGGAGCAAGACATCATCACCCATTGCAGCATGCTAGCATAAGTATTTCTTGTTTTTACTTTTAGTATTTCTTTTGTAATCTTAGCTTGGTTATAAGCAAACATTTTTTTAATTGAAGTTTATTAGATTTGCTTTCATTATTTCACTTCTTTTTCTTTTTCATTTTTTGATCCGTCCTCCCTCTTGATTTCCTTCGTACATTCGTGCTTTGGAGAGTTTAAGAGGAAGGATTTGCATGCCTGTTAGCATAAGTAGTTAAAGTAACTTATATCCATTTTGTTTCCACCCACATTTCATTTTCGATATATAAAAGGTCAAAAGAAATCAACATATTTCCAAAAAATAAAAAATATAAAACAAGATTTTATTAGTAATCTCTTAACACCATCTTTACCTCCACCAATGACTTAAATACTACACTATTTAAGCTTATAAATATTAAAAAATAAACGAATGAACGAGTTGTAACGACATATTTCACATTAATTTCAAAATCGTATTTTGTGCTTTATAAACTTTAACAGGATGCATGTGTGATTAATTTTTTTACTTTTTTTCATTATTAATGATGATCATCAAATTTGAAATATATATTATATTTTATATTATAACTAACCTATGTAAAAATATATTATATATGTTAAATTAAGTTATTAATTTTTTTAATAAAAATAATTTACCATAAATACAAAACTATCCGGTTAATGTGAGTCATCTCACGGAAAGTTTCAAGGAAGATTAAAATTTGACGGTAGGAAACATTTGTAGGTGTGAGAAACGTCTCTCGTCGTCGGTCAGATTAATTCCCAAGGGCTTCGGAGAATTATTTTGTTCCACTTCCTCTCTGAGCCCTCTCGTTCTCTCTCGCCTGCTCTCGGCCTCGCTCCGACTTCTCAAAGCCTTCGCCCCTTCCCTTCCGCTGTTTATCCCTCGTCCTTCTCCAGTAGTTAGCATTAATCATCACCTGTAGACAGAGAGATATATAGCGGACTACCACCAGTGAAGGAGGGGGTTTCTTTCTGCGGGGTTCTCTGGTGGGACAATGGCGGAAGATCCGGTTGGGCCTTCAGCGGGTTCTTCGTTTTCTTCTTCGATTGGGCAAACGGTGATCCCGATCGTGAATAAGCTGCAGGACATCTTCTCACAGCTGGGGAGCTCGTCCACCATCGATCTGCCGCAAGTGGCAGTGGTGGGGAGTCAGAGCAGCGGCAAGTCCAGTGTCCTGGAGGCTCTCGTTGGGAGGGACTTCCTTCCGAGGGGTCAGGAGATCTGCACTCGGAGGCCCCTTGTCTTGCAGCTCGTTCACACCCCCAGGAGGCCCGAAGGGGTAGCCGCCGACGAATGGGGCGAGTTCCTCCACCTTCCGGGGAAAAGATTCTATGACTTTGGGGATATTCGAAAGGAGATCCAGGTTTCATTGCTATTTCTTCTACTTCTCCGTCTTCTTAGGTTTGTTAGATGAAAATGGCGACCATCCGCCAGTTCTATCATAGGCAAAAGGCACTAAAAGGCAAGAGGGTCCAAAACGCTTGAGGCAACACGTGCCCACCCCAGAAAAATGAGGCTCTAAGGGATTTATAGATACATATACATATGAATACATACATATATGCACATTAACAAAAATATCATAATTACACATGTATACATAGATGATATATAAACACTTAAAACAAACACAAGGTCAATACACATACATATCCACATTGATACATTATGGTAGGTGTGTGTATACAGTTGTGTATATTTACATGTACACATACATATTTGTAAGTACACACACATATATGTATGTATGTATGTACCTACTTATTTATGCGTCTATGTGGACGTGTACATATATACACACATACACAAACATAAAATATGGATGTATATGTGTGTGTGTATGTGTATGTGTGTGCTTAACTAAGAAAGAGCACTCAAGAATTAGGTAAAAAGAATTTAAAACCCTTAAAAATATTAAAAAAAATGAAAAACCTCCAAATTTGTTTCATGTGAGGTGCCTAGCGCCTTGGCCCAAGCACTTGCCTAAGCAACACCTCAAACAAATTAGGCGAGGCAAGGTTTGGCAAGGCACTAGGGCCTCTCATGCTAGCTCCTAAGTGCACCTGAGCACTTGATAGCATTGCCATTGGCTATACTAAATCCGGGTATTATTTTTATAAATAATTGTTTTTATTACATCAAGTTTCATGTTTGTTCTTCCTTTCATTCTCTCTTTCTTTTCCAAGTATAGCGGACAACAATGGTGGTGATTCATTTGCATCTTTTCTACTATATGTCATTCATTTCTTGTATTACCTTGCGTTGGGAAGAGAATTTTCTTTTTCATGATTTGCTTACCCTAGAAAAGAATGTTGTGCAATTTGTATTACCATAGGAGTTACACAGGCCGGCTTTCCAAAAAAACAGTTGTGGACCTATCAGCCGAAGCACCCACTTGGATAACAAAGCATCATTCATCACATAAAGATTAAGGACACCAAGGACACCAGCTTCTTTAGCAACCAGAGGCATGAGGTGTTTGCTAGAACTCATAGCCTAAAGGAATATCCTCCTATGGCTATCTATTTGCTTCAATACTGTAGCATGCAATCTCAAGATTAAAAGATAGTACAATGGCAAGGTGGAAGGCATTGAGGACAGTAGGACAAGCTTTCTACCCCTAGAAAGAGGATGGGAAGCTTGGCTTTAAAGGTGCTTCTTCAATCTCTCTGTAACCGGAGTCCAATCTCAATGGAGATGTGGCTAGGAGAAAGTGGGAAGTTAAGGTGTCTGAAAGGCACATGTAAGGGCTCAAATTTAATTAACTCTTGTTCAAGCTCAAAAGCCAAATAAGAGTCCTATTCAGGGGTAATCATATGCTACACTAAGGTACATACAAGAAGTTAATGGAAACCAAGGCATTAAGATTAAAGGCTTAGGGTACTCTCACCATGGAATGTGAAGATAAGGGCTGTGTGCAAAGCTTGAAGACAACAGAGAAATTTTTAAAGTTTTGGGTGGAGGACATGGACATAAAAATCTTCTCTCATATAAATGCCTAAGTAGAAGGCTACATAGAGCAATTGCTCTCTTGGTCCTCGCAACCCACTGTCTCTCCACTCTCTTCACCTCCTCCTGTACTTCCCCAGAAAGTAGACTCAGTTCTCAAATTCTATAGTTAAATCTATATCCCATTCACTCAACTTCAGCAACACAAGGCTTGGACTTGCTGTCCGTAGGAGTGGATTGAGGGCAAGAAGAGGAGGAAAGGAGCTGCTACTGTGGGAGCCATCCTCTGTAGGTGCATGACCTTGGAGAACCTACAAAGAGGAGGAAGAGCCAAGGAGCAAGAAGGGGATGAGCTGCTGTCTTGTCCTTGCAGCACATAGAAAAGAAAGAACTGAGAGGAGTTCAAGGCAGTAGAGGTAAGGATATTCCTTCCCCTTTGAAAATCTATTCCTATTGATTCTTGAGGTTTAGTTGCATGCAAGAATGGGGATCAAAGATCTTGATTCTACTGCATGTAAAGAATTACCATGCATGTAGGTGTATATGCAAACAAAATTACAATTGAAGAAGGGGTGGTAAAAATCAGCACCAAAAGATAGAATGGAAAGAGATGAGATTGGAAAGCTGCGAGTGGACTGAAATGCAATGAGAAGAAAAAAAGTCTCTTTTGAATACTCCTTTGAAGAAGCGGGACTGTTCTCTTTCTTTTTCTTCTCTCATCTGAGAATTCTTGAACAGAGTGAGTCTATGGTGTAAGCCTGTGAGTTGGATGAGAAAGCTCATTCGGTCTGCATTGAGGTGGATGTGAAAGTGACGACCCTTGTTCTAGTTTGCTTCACTCCGTTGCACTTTGTATGTTCCACTCCGTTTTACTCTATTGGTGGCAGCACCTAATTAGATTTGTATAATGGTGGCCAAGGTTGCGAAAATCGATAATTGGTGTTTGGTTGACTAGGTCATTGACTGAGTATACGGTATGTTGGGGATCAAGTAGGGATCAACTGGTTATTTTTTTTAATATTTAAAATTTTTAAAATAATTATATAAATTAGGGAGTTGCTTAGCTTGATAGCTTAGAAGGCACAAGAAATTTAACTCCTGCTGAGCTGAAGGATAGGAAGAAGTTTTACAATACCGTTTGTAAGGACTTCAAGAAGGAAGTGAATTGATGACAGAGATTTAGACAATGCATAGTGAATGGTTCTCAGTTGCCTATTACTTCTGTTGGTACTGTGGACTTTTAAGCTAGATTGCAACTGCGTGATGTTTACTACCCACTTGAGTTTTGTTTAAGCATATTGTTTGTATATCAGCTATGCAAGCAACTTAAGTGTCTGAGTTATTTTTAACAAGCATCATTGTTATTTTCAGCTGAATAAAGTAGATGATTGGTGGGGGATTTGAGCGAGCTGGGCTATATCACCTTGACCTGTCAACTATTTACTTTTATATCTTGGCATTTTTGTTTGGAGCACCCATCCATCACCAAGCTTCACTAAATGTTTCCTAATCTTTCGGCCTCTACTAGTTTTAACTATAAAGCTTGCTAGTTAGGGAAACATCACTGGAGCACTTTTCTTACTTGGCTCGTGAAGTAGAGTTAAAGTCCATTTTAGTTAGTTCACTATGATGTTTAGGGTCCATGTCTTGTCAAAACTGTTGTTGAGTTGTAACGGGGTATATGCGATTTTCTTTATCTTTAGGGGCTACTTATGTAATTTTCCTAGTTCTCTTCTACATCAAAAGAGTGCTAGGGTTTCATTTGATGGTAATGCATTCTTTTTCATCTAACATGATATCAGAGAAATGATCCTAGGCTGGTGCTTTGATATCCCACTGAAAAAAATCCACCATAACATGATCGAATCACCAACATGGAGGTGATCTGATGGAAGACAACGTTGACGTCGCCGCCACCACCACCAACGACGATGGTGCCAACTAGAGAAGCGGTGGTGACAGCCATGCCGTTGCTGGATGGCCTGCTTGCCTGCCGTTGGTAGGGCTACTGGTTGTGGCTGCCGACAGTAGGGGTTACTGTTGCTGGGGGAGGCTTAATTTGTCTTGCTCGTATTCTGCTTTACGTGATGAGCCTTCTCTCACATTTAGTTTTGATGGCGATGAGTCTTCTCTCGCCCATGTTAGAGAAAGTTGATTCAGGAAAATCAGCTTCAGTTTCTATTGGGCTCACGTGTGCAGCCCAAGATGTTAAGATGAAGAAAAGGAGGTACAGGAGTGCATGGGTGGGAGACTTTGGAGCCTCAGTCAAGCTCATCAAAGATTGAGGTCATCTGAAGAACCTTGTGACTCCACAAGGAATTCGTGATGTACGTGTGGCTAATGGAACCTCTCCTGTTCTGGCAGTTGGACATGTAGATGCTACGTTCAGGATGAAGTTAGAGGAGGTATATTACGCTCTTGAGTTTCCTACGAATCTTCTGTGAGTAGAATTTGTAGAGATCTTGGATGCCATGTGATTTTTGATGAGAAACACTGTTACTTCCAAGATCGAATCACAGGGGGAGATAGTTGGCAGTGGCATAGAAAGAAGGGACTTGTACTACTTGGACACGCCTGCATTGTTTGCTGGGGATGTGTCTTATCTCTCGTGATCCCCTACTCTGGCACCGTAGACTTGGTCATCCATCCATGAAGAAGGTGTGCCAGATGTATCTTGAGTTACCTGGTTCCTTGGCGCTGGATTGTGAAGACTGTCAGCTGGGAAAGTATCACAGTAGTTATCCCGGGTGAGATGCTGCTGCTAGCTCAATGCCTTTTTCTCTAGTACATTGTGATGTTTGGGGGCCGTCTAGAGTTGTCTCTACTGGTTGACATAGGCATTTTGCAGTTAGGGTTGATGACAACAGTAGACTTACATGGGTGTTTCTGATGAAGGCCTGGAGTGAGATTCCTACCATCGTTCAACATTTTCTATATGAGGTGCAGACACAGTATGATACTATTGTTCAGGTCTTTTGCAGTGATAATTCATTAGAATTTATGAATAGTGATTTACACGAGGCTTTTCGGTCTAAGGGGATCATTCACCAGATATATCTTCCTCATACTTCCCAACAAAATGGGGTTGCCAAGTGCAAGTTGCGACATTTACTTGATATTACTGGGACATTGATGTCTCATATGAATGTTTCTAGGCAATTTTGGGTGATGCTATACTTTCAGCAACATATTTGATTAATTAGTAGCCATCTTCTGTCCTCTAGGGTCAGATCCCTTACCAGATTAGACCTCTTAAGTGCTGTAGGATTTTTCTCTTGCCTCTGCAAGTTTTTGGGTGCGTATGCTTTGTGTTTGTGTAGAACTAAGGTATTCGAGATAAGTTTGTCCCTTGTGCCATGAAGTGTGTCTTTCTTGGTTACTCCAGGATTCAGAAAGGCTACAGGTGTTATGATCCAATTCGCTGGAGGTATGTTGTTACTGTTGATGTGACTTTCTTTGAGAAGATTCCCTACTTCGTAGAAGGGTCATCCATAGAGGTTGTTATATCGGAGATAGGTGTATCATAAGAGATCACAGGTAGAGGACTTTGCTGGTGAGGAGCCAGCTTAGTTTGTTGTTCCCTCAGATAGGGGTGAGTCAGATAGAGAGGAAGAGACTGTGCAGAGGAGACTTGACACCACATTCCATTCTATTTTCCATTATACTATAGTTTCCCATCTTTAGGAAGAGGACAGACAATTTGTGTCTGCCATTGCCACTGCAATTGTTCCCAGAGATTTTGTGTAGGCCCTCGACAATTCGAAGTGGAAGGTAGCTATGGACAAAGAGATGCATGCTCTCTAGACCAGGAAAACATGGGATCTTGTTCCATGTTCTAAGGGTGCCACGGTTGTTGGGTGTAGATGGGTGTACACCATCAAGTATAGATCTGACGGGACAATGGAGAGAAATAAAGTCAGATTTGTTGCCAAGGGATTCATCCAGACATATGGGGTGGATTACCTTAAGACTTTTTCACCTGTTGCACATATTACTTCCACCATGATTATCTTGTCTGTTGTAGTGATTAGAGAGTGGCCCTTGTTTAGCTTGATATAAAGAATGTATTTTTATATGGTGATCTGGCTAAGGAGGTATATATGAGACAACCACCAGGTTATGATAGTTAGGGGGAGCTTGTTTGTCACTTACGGAAGGCCATTTATGGTTTGAAGTAGAGCCCAAGAGCTTGGTTTAAGAGGCACAATCTATAGATCAAGAAGCTGGGATTTTAGAGGTCTACCATTGACCATTCTATATTCATTAGGAGGACCGAGCATGGTGGGACATGGAGAGTGGTTATCTTGGTAGTTTATACTGATGATATAATCTTGATTGGTGATGATATTTCTGGGACATGCCTTGGGACGTCCCATGGATGCCCGAGACATGGGTGGGTGGTCGTCCGAGATGGGCTTTTGATATTAGTTAATAGCAAGTCGGGGAGAAAATGAGGGGGAGCGCGAGAGGGTGGGAAGGTGAGGAGCCTGGTTGGACGACGGTGAAGAGGAGGTCGTGGAGGGGAGAGGTGTCGGAGCTTCGCTGCTTTAAGTGCCTTGAGAGGGGGCACTTCGCGAAGGGCTGTAGGGATCCGTTGAGATGTCTGCGGTGCGGAGGACTTGGGCACAGGCGAGCGAGGTGCCACCTCTGGGAATCTGCCGCTGGGGCTTCCGTGGGGAGAGTGAAGGAGTTGCTGCCTCCGCTGGAGGGGGTGCCTCTTGTGGAGGTTGAAGTGCCGTGGTCGGAGGAGATCAGGGCCCTTGAGGGGAATTTGGCGGCGGCCTTGGTAGCGGTGGTGCCGGAAGGGGAGGTGGGGCTAGGGGACTTGAGGGGGGCGATTTTCTCGTTCTTGGGGATTGGAAGGGGTGCTTTTGGAGTTGCGACTCTCGGGAGTAGAAGCTTGGTGCTCTCGGGGCTCAGACCGATACTGCTGCAACGTTTAGCGTTTAGGGAGATGTCGTGTGGTTGAGGAGTGGTGAGGTAGAGGTGGTCGGTGAGGTTGGATGGGGCCGTGGCGGAGCGCCCACCGGTTAGCATGAGGTAGAGGGTGGTGATTGAGGGGGTTCCTTTCTTCCTCCGTACGGTGGAGGTGGTGGCGGCAGTGGTCGCTCTGTTCGCAAGGCTCCGGAGCTGTGATGGTCTTGGCATGAGATCGGAGGACCTGTCGAGGTTTGATGCTTGGGTAGAGATGAAGCTGGGGGTGTGGATTGCGTAGAAGGTGGTCTTGAGATGGGGGAGCTCTTCGTGGTTGGTTCGGGTCTCACCGGAGGTCGGGAGACCTAGGTCTTTTGCTGAGGCGGTGGCTGGGGGTGCGGTGGCAGAGCGTGGTGTCTGAGCTGGCTCACGGGCAGGCTGAGTGCCGCCCATTTTTGGGAAGGAGAGGGGACGCGGAGATGATTGCCGACCGTTGCGATTTCTGTGACGCAGTCGGTGGCAGACGAGTGGGTGGTGGAGTTGGCCGAAGCCGCGAGATCTGCTGCGAAAGGTCTGGAGAAATCCTCGACACTGAAGATGAAGGGCCTGGCTGACGAGGAGTGGCTTTTAATAGCGTGCCTTCTTGACGGATCCGGGTGTTGGATTCGAGCTCGGGGAAACGCGATTTCAGGGGGGGGCTTTCGAATCGAGCTCCTTCACCTGTAAAGGTACGAGTGGCTCATTGATCTTGTGGCATATTCAGATGCAGATTATGAAGGGTCAATCGAGGATAGATGATCTACATTAGGTTTTGCTATCTATGTAGGAGGAAATCTAGTTTCTTGGAGGAGCAAGAAATAGTGTAGTTGCTTACTTTGGTGTTGAGGTAGGATATAGGTCAATGGCTCAGGCTATGTGTGAACTCATATGGATGGTTGGTTTCCTACGAGATTTAGGGGTGCCGGTTGATACCCCTATTCTATTCTATTGTGATAACAAGTCTGCTGCATATATTTCCTTTAATTCGGTATTCCATGAGAGGACGAAACGTATTGAGGTTGATTGTCCTTTTATACGGGATGCAGTTTTAGGAGGCAAGATAAGTACCCCTTATATATCTTTTGATCTACAAATTGCTGACATCTTCACCAAACTTCTGAAGAAGAGACATGCCTTTCTAAGTAACAAGTTGGGCCTAGTTGACATCTACACCCCAACTTGAGGGGGAGTGTTGAGTTGTAAGGGGATATATGTGATTTTCTTTATCTTTAGGGGGTACTTATGTCATTTGCCTTATTTTCTTAGAGACCGTGGCTCTAGGTATCCCACCCTTCAAAGCCTCCAAAACCTTAACCACCAAACCCTAATCACCTTTATCTCCCTCGTGAGTGGCAGCAGCTCTTGGCGGAGCTCCGACGGTATATGTGGCGGTGCGGGTGAGCCTATTGCACCGTCAGTAGTGCTCAGGTGACGCTTGAGGCGGCGATGCGACGAGCTTGGAGGCTCTCCTAGCCTCCGGTGGCGGCGTTGCAGCACCTTGGTCGATCGCAGTGGCACCATAGGGTGCTTGAGGTGGCGATGCGATGTGCTTGGAGGCTCTCCTAGCTTCTGGCGGCAGCGCTGCAACGCCTTGGTTGATCGTAACGGCACCACAACAGCTTTAGAGCTCTTAGGCTTCGACGACGACGCTGTAGCACCGAGGGTTGCATGCGGCGGTGCTGCAGTGCCCTTGGAGGGCTATCTAGCCACCGATGGCGGCACCGCAGTTGCTTGATGGACTTATGGAGGTCCTTTAGGCGGTTAAAGGAGGTGCTGTAGCAAGGTTGGAGGTCGATCTGACCTCCGATAGTGGCGCAACAGCTCGTGATGATCCTACAACGGCGCTACAGGAGCTCGGTGATGGCGTAGCAGCTATGTTGAGTTTGTGGCGGCGCTACAGGAGCATGGTGGTGGCACAACAGCCCAAGATTGACCTTGTGGTGGTGCTGTAGGTGCACTACAGGTGGCGCTGACCTTCGGCGACGACACTACAGTGCTCCGGTGGTGGCAGAAGGCAGCGCAGATTGACAGAGAGATTTGTGGATGAGTTCGTGCTCCCTTTGGACATGTTGAACTGGCCAAGAATTGTTGGGTTCATGATAGAGGCTGCTACGGAAGCAGGACTAGTTAGTCTTGACAGAGACCATCGTGTCAGACAATGTCATTTGAATAAACGAGGAGGCCCTTCTACACGAGGTAGGGGGCATCGTTGTCGACAGGGTAGTAGGCAGTGGGCCACTGGTATGTTCCCTAGCAAGATATGTCATATTCAGACTGTGACTAAAGCTGTTAAGCAGGCCGATGAGATTGTTATGAAAGAGGATGAGGCTGTGGTGTCTACCACTTTAGATATTGTAGCTCTTGCTTCTTCTGCATATGATGGATGGCTAATTGATTTCGGGGCATCCAGGCATCTAATGGAGACCGGGAGTGCTTCCGCATGGTGCGTGATGTTCCTTCTGGCAGGACTGTTTAGGTGGCTGATGGACACCTTTCTCAGGTCTAGGGCGATGTTATTATATCCCCTACCTTAAGACTGCCCAATGTTCTATTTGTTCCTGATTTTCCGATTAGTTTGTTGTCAGTTAGTAGGATTACCAAAGAGCTCAACTGCAGAGCAATCTTTGATGATGTGAGGTGTGTTTTCTAGTAAAAATTTACAGGGAAAACTATTGGTGGTGGACACAAGGAAGGAGGTGTATACCGCTTAGCTCGGTCTCCATTGGCAGTTGTTGGACAGGTAGATGTGGCTTACAAGGTAGGGACAACACTTCAGTGGCACCGTCGGCTAGGACATCCTTCTCTAGATCGACTGAGACGAGTTATTCCTCATTTATCACCTGCTACTGATCTTCTTTGTGACACCTGCCAACTAGGCAAGCATCATCATTCCAGTTATTCTTCTAGCACTACGGTTGCATCATCTGCATGTTTTGACTTACTCCACATGGATATATGGGGCCCAAGTCGTACTCCAGACAGGTAGGGATTCCACTTCTACTTGGTGGTTGTTGATGATTTATCCAGACTATCATGAACCTTTTTGCTTCGTAGTAAGTCAGATGTAGGAAATACGATTGAGATGTTAATTAATTAGATCAAGACTTAATTTTCTACGGTTGTAAATATTGTTATAATCGACAATGCACTTGAGTTTTGCATCAAGAGACTAGCCTAGTTTTACAGCTCCCTAGGAATCATACATCAGACCTCCTACCCTTATACATCCCAGCAGCATGGTGTGGCAGAAAGGAAACACAGACATCTCTTAGATGTGGCTCGGACATTGTTGATACATCACAATGTTCCATCTTACTAGGGAGATGCTGTTTTGATTGCTTGCTACCTAATCAACATGATGCCTAGTTCGGTCATTCATGAGCAAATTCCATATCAGATATTGTATCCAAATAGAGATTTGTTTGTTGTGCCACTTTGAGTTTTCGGTTGTGTTTCATTTGTTCACATTCTTGGTCCTGATAGGGACAAGCTTGCTCCTCGTGCGGTCAAGTGTGTAATTTTGGGTTACAGTGTTACTCAGAAAGACTACAAATGTTATGATCCCATTGGTAGGAGACACTATGTTAGCATGGATGTCACCTTTCATGAGGAGGTGCCTTATTTTTCTATGAGGGGTCACCGAATGTCTACTTCAGATGCACCTGCCCTGATGCCCTTTCCCCCTGTCCAGCTTGAGGATACACCTATCTCGACTCCCTTGCCATTCGCTTCATATTCCAGGAAGTCCGTGGATGATTTTGAGAAACTACATGGCCTGATGTGCATGTACAGTAGACCTCACTTGACTCTGCAGAGGCCATCTCCATCTACGCCACCAGACTCTCCTGCACAGGTGCATGTTGACTCCATTGAGCTGCCTGTTGATGATGGTCTCACAAGTCACCCTATGGTGCCTGATGGTACTGAGGATCTTCCTATTGCTATTAGGAAGGCTCCACGCTCTTGTGTTCACTACCGCGTTGCAGGTGATCTTCCTAGTGCCCATCTTGGGAGGTCGTTTGTCCAGTTTATTTCTGCCTTGTCAGCTGCAGAGATCCCCACTACCTACCAGCAAGTCATGCTTCATCCAAAATGGCGAGCTGCCATGGAGGATGAGATGGCTGCACTTCGGGGTCGTGGGACCTGGGAGCTCACTCCACTTCCTGACAAAGTTACTGTTGTTGGCTGTAGATGGGTATTCACAGTGAAATTCAATCCAGATGGGGGCATTGCTAGGTACAAGGCACGTCTAGTGGCAAAGGGGTTCACCTAGACCTATGGGGTGGTTTTCTTTGACACCTTTGCACCAGTTGCCAGACTTCCTACTGTACAAGTGCTAGTTGCAGTTGCTATTCAGTTAGATTGTCTTTTACATCAGTTGGATGTGAAGAATGCCTTCCTCTATGGGGATCTCCAAGAGGAAGTGTATATGTCGTAGTCGCCTGGTTTTGAGGCTTAGGGGTAGTGTGTATGTCGACTACAGAAGGTCATCTATGGCCTTAAGCAGAGTCCCAGAGCCTGGTTCCAGAGACTTTCACAGGTTGTAGAGGCAGCTGGGTTCAGGAGGTCGACAACCGACTTTTCCCTTTATGTCAGGAGGACTGAACGAGGTATAGTGGTACTTCTTGTTTATGTTGATGACTTAATTGTCACAGGAGATGATGAACATGGTGTTGTTGAGATTAAGCGCATCCTAGCAGAGTAGTTTGTCATGAAGGACTTAGGAGCTCTACGGTACTTTCTTGGTATTGAGGTTGCTCGCAGCAAAAAGGGCGTAGTCTTATTTCAAAGGAAATATGCTTTGGACATCTTACAGGAGATTGGAATGCTTGGGGCCAAGGAGGCTAATATTCCTATAGACCCCAAGATGCTACTATATGATGAGAATGCATAGTTGGTGGATAGCAGGTAGTACAAACAGCTTGTGGGCAAGCTGCTATATCTTACCATTACGAGGTAATCGAACAAAAGAATCCAAGAACGAACTCTAATAATACCAAGTTGAATAATATGAAAGAACAGAAGCATAATATGATATCAAAACATAAATGATAAAAAATACTTGGGTTTACGTAGAAACCCAACTCATGAAGAGTAGAAAGAATCACAGGATAATCCCCTTATAGGGCGACTATCTATATTAGTCTTCTCAAAGAAACAAGTGAGGGATACATGGCTATTTATAAGTCACCACACATAACAACACTCCACATTACACGATGTGGGATTAAATGACCACTATACAGTGTATGCACAATTCTCTCAACAAAGAACCAAAGAAGTTTGGTCATGGAGAAATAGAATGAAGCTTGGCATGATGATAACATGCTTGTGAAATACTGCATTATCAAGATTAATGGACAATGTGAGCAAATGCGAATACGTGACATTATATTTAAGCTTGATGCCTTGGTCAATCGAAATATAAGTTTTTCTACACTTTAAAATTTCAAAATGAGTTTAGAATATTCTTTGGAAGAACACATTCCGGATATAAGAGTTGTTTGTAGAATATGAAGTGTATAAAGAGGTCTTATTTGAAGATGAGAGGCTCGATATGATCGCGACATCTCTTCCCAACCCTTTTGCTTGGGTCCTCGACAAAGAAAATTTTAAAGGGATATCCAAGAGTTGGTAATATTGAACATATTGGACCATCGTCGGAGTAAATGACATGATTGATTTTATTCCCAAACCTTAGGACCCTATATATAGAGTGGGTCGAGGGACAATTACAGGCGTGACTTTGCTTGGGGAAGAAGCATACAGGAAAATTATAAGAAGACACTTAAAGGAAAGGCGTTCTGAATACTCCCCTTAAGTTGGAGCGTAGATATCAATCAGGCTTAACTTATAACTACATCTCTCAAACATTGATCAAGGAAGTGCTTTGGTGAACATGTCTGTAGCTTGTTCCTTAAAAGAGACGAGAGATGGAGATATATCCACGTTGGATTATGTTCCTGATGTAGTGGCAGTCAACCTCTACATGCTTTATTCTTTATGGAAGGTAGGACTATTTGTAATGAAAGCGACAACTTTGTTCTCACATTTCATTTCCATGGGCTTTGCGATAGGTACATAAAGATCCATGCGAACAGAATGGATCTACATTAATTTCGCTGTTGCTTGCGCCATAGTGCAATATTATGATTTTGTGCTCGATCTAGCTACCATGATTTGTTTCTTGCTTCGCTAGATAACTAGATTTCCATACACAAAGGTGCAGAACCCTGAGGTGGATTTTCTATCCTTGGGACACTCGGCATAATCTGTATTTGTATAAGCCATAACTCTTGAGGTGAGCATTCTTGAGGTATCTCAATATCATGATGGTGGCCTTCCAATGTGTCCTTCGAGGCTTATCCATGAACTAGCTTATCTTGTTCATAGCCAAGACAATGTCAGGTCGTGTTACTGTTGTGGAACTGAAGAGGATGCATTGACAATCAAAAGAAATCCTAGCCCTCTTTTTATATAAAAGAGATCCGGGAAAATTACATAAGTATCCTACAAGAAATAAATAAATGTCAAACACATCCCTATAACTCAACACTCTCCTTCAAGTTGGGGCGTATATGTCGATGAGGCCCAACTTGCTACTAAGGAAATCATGGCGCTTCTTTAATAGCTTGGTAAGAATATCTGCTAGTTGAAGCTTAGATGATATGCATGGGGTACTTATCTTTTCTTCTCAAACTACATCTCGTATAAAATGACAGTCAAGCTCAATATGTTTGGTCTTCTCATGGAAGACTAGATTCGATGCAATGTAGGTAGTTGACTTATCGTCACAGTAAAGTGGGATAGGTATGTCAACCTTTATCCCTAAATCCTGTAGGAAGCTAACCATCAACATAATCTCACAAGATGCCTAGGCTATAGATCTGTACTCTGTCTCTGCATTGGAGCGAGCCACTACATTATGCTTCTTGCTCCACGAAACTAGATTACCTCCAGATAACCAGTAAAGCCTGAAGTAGATCGTTTGCCCTTTATTGATTGACCATGCATAATGAGTGTCTGATTACACCAGAAGATCAAGAGAGATACTCGCTCTGTAGTGCAAACCTCTCCCTGGAGTGCCCTTCAGGTATCTTAGAATGAGACACACCTTTTGCCAATGACTATATCTTGGATTTTGCATAAACTGGCTGGCTCTACTCACAACAAAACTGATATCAAGTTGTGTAATGATCAGATATAGTAAGCGACCAATAGTACTATGATACCTAGTAACATCCTCAAATAAGAGATCTGTCTCATTAGTGTTATGGCCAGACGGTGACTCTAATGGTATCCTAGATGGGTGGACCCAAGTAGCTAGCCTCCTCAAGAATCGACAAGGTATACTGTCTCTAAGATAGGGATAAGCTGGTTCCCTGGTCGATTGCTTCTATCCCTAAGAAATAGCAAAGATCGCCTAAATCCTTGGTAATAAAGTTAGACTGTAGAAAGGCCTTCGTTTGCACTATTCTATCTGCATCATCGCCAGTCAGGATCATACCATCAACATAGATTGCTAAGATGACAACTCTCCAGATACCACCATACTCTATCCTCTTGATAAAGATAGAATGGTTAGTAGTACACTGTCGAAATGCTATCTTCTTGATCTTTGAATTGAGCCTCTCAAACTAAGCTCGTGGACTCTACTTGAGGCCATAAATGACCTTTCGTAAGTGACACACAAGCTCCCCCTGAATGTCATATCCTGGTGGTTGTCTCATGTGTATCTCGTCAACCAGATCTTCATATAAGAAAGCATTTTAATATTAAGTTGGTATAAAGGCCACTTCTGGATCATCCTAATGGAGGTAATACGAGCAATAGGAGAAAAAGTCTTAAGGTAATCCATCTCATATGTTTGCGTGAATTATTTGGCAACGAGTTTGGCCTTATATCTATCAATTGTTCCATCAGATCTATACTTTATGGTATATGCCCATCAACAGCTAACAACAATAGCACCCCAGGACATGGCATAGGATCCCATGTCCTTCTGGATTGTAAAGCCTGCATCTCCTCATCCATAGTCGCTCTTCACCTAGGATCCTGAGAGGCCTGGATAAAATCTTTGGAATAATGGCAGTAGTGATAGCTGAGGTAAACTGTTTGTTTCCTTCCTTTAAATGGGAAATCGTAATGTATTGGGATATGGTATGAAGAGTACATATATTAATAGATCTCCTCTGTGCAAGTGTCGCATCTTTATTTGAGTCACTCCTATCTGAGGAGGTAAGATGCTATATAGGCTCGTCTTCTGGGAAACTGTCTAACTGTGATCTCTTGTGATAGATCTGTGTCTCATGTATGGCAACCTTTATAGATGATCATTCTTCTGAGAAGTAGGAAATCTTCTTAAAGAATGTCACATCTGCAGTAACAACATATCTTCTATGGACTAGATTGTAGCACCTGTAGCCCTTCTGTGTCTAGGAGTAATCAAGAACGACACTTCATCGCATGGGGAGCAAACTTATCCTAACTATCATGATTTTGAACAAAGCATATGCATCTAAACACTCACGAGGGCAAAGGAAATGACCTACACTCAGGATATATTATCTGGTATGAAATCTGATCATGAAGCATAAAGGATGGCACTCGATTGATCAAATATGATGCTGTATGGCATCACCCCAAAATTGCCTGGGAACCTTTATATGGGACATTAAAGTCCTAGAAATATCAAGGAGGTGTTGCAACTTGTGCTCAGCAATCTCATTTTGCTGGGAAGTATGAGTGCATGATAACTGATGAATGATCCCCCTAGAACGGAAGACTTGCAAATCTCTATGCATAAACTCTAGTGCATTATTATCGTGGAAGATCCGGACTGTGGTGTCATATTGTGTCTGCACCTTAGAAAGAAACTACTGGACAATGGAGGGAATCTCATTGCTGGCCTTCATTAGAAAGACCCAGGTAAGACGACTATGGTCATCAATAAATATTGTAAAATATTTGTGCCTGTTAGGAGTGGCAACTTTGGAAGGTCCCCATACATCGCAATGCACTAAGGCGAAAGGCACTGCGCTGACTCCATCATTTCTCTGAGGATAACTGCTCATATGATGCTTCCCCAATTGGCAGTCCTCACACTCTAGAATCAATGAATCTGATAACTTAGGTGACATCTGACGCATCTTTTTCATGGAGGGATGCCTAAGTCTCCGGTGCTATAGTAATGGATCACGAGTGATTGACACAACCCTTATAAGTAAGGTAGGCATGTCTAAGTAGTACAATCCATCTCTCTCTATGCTGCCCCTTATTATCTTTCCTGTTTGATGATTTTGGAAGTAACAATGCTTCTCATCAAAGACAACGAGGCATTTAAGATCCCTACAAATGCGGCTTACAGACAAGAGATTCATAGGAAACTTAAGAGCGTAATATACCTTCTCTATCTTCATCTTGGGCGTTGCATCTACACGCTCGACTACAGTAATTGGGGAGGTAGCACCATTGGCTACCTTCACATCTCGGACCCCCGTGGAGCTACCAGGTCTTGCAAATGGTCTTTATCTTTGGTGAGATGAATAGAGGCGTTAGAGTCGATTACGCATGCGCTCTTGACCTTCTTCGCTACAATTTCTTGGGCTGTACATGTGAACCCAGTAGAAACTGAAGTCAATCTCTTTCTTAGATCAAACTTCTCCAACCTGGGTGAGAGGACTAATCACCATCTAAACTAGGCGTGAGAGAAGACTCATTACGCAAGACGTAATTCAAACAATTGGTGATCGGCAACCACTAGTAGCAGCTACGACTACTACCAGTGGTAGTAGTCCACTGGCGACGGCACTGGGCTTGTCGAATTGCCCAGTGGTGGTGCAGCCAGTATTGTCAGTTTGTACGGCGATGGCTGTAGCACCGTTGCTACCTCCTTGGTTAGTGCTGCTGCTACCAATGGTGGTGGCAGCGGCGCGACAGCTGTTCTCTATCAGATCACCTCCACATTGGTGATCCAATCATGTTGTGGTATTTTTTTTTGGTGGTATATCGGAGTACTGGCTTAGAATCGCTGCTCTGATACCATGTGGAACTAAAGAGGATGTATTGACAATCAAAAGAAACATTGGCCCTCTTTTTATATAAAAGAGAATGAGGTAAATTACATAAGTACCTCCACAAGAAATAAATATCAAACACCCCCTATAACTCAACAACTATCACATATAATAATTTATTGACTACGATCCTAAACTGCCTTACATCAACAGGCTCAAAATTGTTATCATAGAGATGTTAAGTTAAGGTCTATGGGAATATTGGTAGGTTTGGCTCTACATGTACTAATCTCTTGGAGCAAGTCCAACATTTACTTCCTCCGAGAAAGCACTACTTTCGAATTTCGAGAAGCTTCAATATTGAGGAAATACTTGAGGGGACTTAAGTCCTTGGTGATAAAATGTTGCATCAACAACTCCTTGGTTGCCATAATTCCCTGTGTATCATCTCTGGTGATGATGATGTCGTCAACATTAGACAAGCATGACGACTCTTCCTTGTGAAGTCACCTAGATAAATAGAGTAATCAACAGTTGGGCGCTTAAAACCTGCTTCTTCCACGACCTTAGACAACTTCTGGAACCATACTCGAGGACTTTGCTTGAGACCATAGATGGCCTTGCTGGTGAATACCTCATTGGAAGAGTTGCCACTGAGATGAGAATTCGGATTGTAGGGAGTCATGCTACTGGAAAGAATGTGTCAAACTTATCTATGCCATAGGTTTGATTATATTCTCTGGTAATGAGAGAGGCTTTATAATGCTCAACACTGTCATTGGGGTTATATTTAATGGTGAAGACCCACTAGCATCCAACAATCTTTGAGCCCTTAGGGGGTGCTACTCAGGACCATGTCCTTTTAGATTGCAAGGCAGACATTTCCTCCTCCATAGCCTATTTCCATTGTGGATCCCCAAGAGCCATATGGTGAATGGTAGGAATCCGTATGGCAAAAAGTGCAGATACAAACCGTTGATGCTTATAAGATAGTCGAGCTAAGGAGACATGCTTAGACAAGGGATATAAGGTGCAAGATCGAGTACCCTTACGTAGGGTAATTGGAAGATCAAGATCATGGATAGGAACACCTATGTCATTAGAACTAGAAATTTCATTAGTCTCAATCAAGATTCTCAGTGTCGATATCGATGTTGTGCTGATAAATTTTCAAGTGCGCGTATCATGGGCATGCCGAGGGTATGCCGTGGAAACGCTTGTGTATTGATGTCAGGTTATCGAGGTTATAGATGACCCTAAATTATCCATATCAATATTTTCCATGTTGGAGATCTAATCCACTAGGCTGGCCGGTAGCAGCAGTAGCAATAGTAGCAAAGTGCGCTAGAAGTAGCAACAACAGGTGTGTGCCAGTAGTAGCAGCAACATAATGATCTTACTGGCGGTATGCTGACCTTATTGGCGGCATGTTGACTGTTTCGCCGACATACCGACGATACGCTTGCATATTAAAATTGTTTTCATGTTGATATGCCTTTTTCAAAAAAGTGCCGTATCAGCGGCATGGTGCTGAGACATAAATCACTGGTCTCAATGTGACTGGATTACCTTTGGGGTTGATGAAGGCATGGGCGTTGGAGGAGGGGGGTCTTGGTTTGTGGTCGGTTGTTCTTGGTCTTGTAGTTGCTTTGTTGGTTGTTGCCTTGGCTTGTGTGCATACACCAATCGAAATCTTCTATTTTGCTCATTGTTTTGCATCATAGGTTACTCAGGAATAAGAAAAGGAATCTGAGCCTCTTCATATGATCATACTTCAACACGTGATCCTGAAGAGGAATAATATGGTATGGAATCGAAAAAGGAGATGTTAGCACTAACATAGTGTTGTCAGCAAATTGGAATGTAGCATCTATACCCTTTTTGAGTCCTAGAGTATCCCACAAAAATACATTTAACAATCCTTGGAGACAACTTATCTTTGTTGGTACCATGGATGTGTACAAAGGAAACACATCCAAACACTTTAGGCGGGACAACAAACAATTCTTTATCAGGGAATAAAATAAAGTAGGGTATAACTTCATTAAGAATAGTGGAGGGCATGCGATTAATTAGATAGCATGTCGTGAGGATATCATCTCCCCAAGAAGATGCTGTCACATTATGCTAGATAGGCAAGGTGTGTACAACATCCAGGACATGCTTATGTTTTCTCTTAGCCATATCATTCTGTTGAAAGGTGTGTGGGTAGCTAGTCTAATGTATAATCCCTTAATCACGAAAGACCACAGTAAGCGTGAAGGAACAAAATTCCAAAGCATTATTGGTTCTCATAATCTTCACATGGGCATCAAATTGGGCTTTTATTTCTATCAAGAAGTTTTTATACAGGACCCAAGATATGTGAGAAAAGTCATCAACAGTTACCAGATAAAAGTAATGTCCAAGCCTATTATGAGAACAACTAAGATCTCATACATTACAATGTAGTAACTCGAATAAAGACTCTGAACTATGCCCTGGTCGACTTTGGAATGAGCTCCTGTGATGTTTCCCGAGTTGGTAGGTCTCACACTGAAACATCGCAGTAGGTGGTATCTGGGGAATGTCACGTGTCAACTTTAGCAAGGGTAGATGCTTGAACCGTAGATGCCATAGAAAGTTGAACCTCCTCCAGATGATGTCGATGCATGATTGATGTAGGGAGTTTGCTCCAGGCGATAGACCCCCCTTCCTCACCATCACAACTAATCATCTGCCATGTTAGTATATCCTAACATTAAAGATGGCATGACAATGAAGTTTCTTGGTAATATGACTAACAAATGGCAAATTTAATGGGAAATCTAGGGTATGTAAAACATTTGGTAATTGGATATTTGGAGCTATTCGAATCTCCCCTTGGCCAGTGATAGGAGAATTCCTGCCTTTGGCTACAATAATAGTCCTTCTGGATGAATCAAGTTGCAGCCGAGTGAATTGTTGTGCCTTGCCACAGATGTGGCGGGAGGTACCCAAGTCCACAAGCCAATCTGTACCATTTGCAACAACAGATGAAGTAGGATTTATACTTGACGTTTTGGCAATGGTTGCGGTGTCATTGATTTCAGAAGTAGAGGCTTGATACCTTGTGGAGAGTTGAGTAACCCTTTGGACAAGGTCGTCAAACTTTGCATGAGTGATGGGGGTTGAATCAGGAGTTGCCTTGCAATTGGCTATCGCTTGGTGGGTATTGGCAGGCTTTCCATGCTTAGTCCGATACGAGTCCTTCGCATGACCAATTTTTCTGCAGTAGGGACATTGGGCTCGTCCTCGCCTAACTCCACTCCAGCTTGAGTTGCCTCGTCCACTACCACATGCACGAGAGGTCTGCTCGACCCCTTTGCCTTTACCTTGGGAGATAACTATGGCAGAGGTCTGCTCCACCTACTTGGTGGAGGTAAGAGAGACGACAAGCCTACTCAGCCTGTTATAGGCTTCCTCAATGGTTGGGATCTCAGGTAATGTTAGCATATGAGATCTTGTAGCCTCGTAGGAAGGATCTAGACCTGCAAGAAAGTGCCCAACCTTGGTTTGGGCCCTATAGCTTTTGGGACTCACATGAGTCTCTCAACCTGCATTGAGTCTCTCAAAAGCAGACTTTAGGCTGGAATAGTATACCACTAGCAGACAACCATTTTGCCTCATATGAGCAATATCATGAAGTTGCAAGATTCAGGCTGCATTCTTATCTTGGAAATATGTATGACGGGGAGTATCCTACATCTCCTTTGCAGTTTTGTAATACATCACCTCTGTTGCACTTTGCTGTATGGACATGTTCATAATCCATGCCCAAACCATGGTGTTGTCTTTCTTCCAAGAGGCATATTTGTCTGTCTTTTCGGTGGGCTCCGTCTCCAGTAGGATGTGCTCCTTGTCGTGATCCTCAACTACATTGAGGATCGATTGTGCCTATAGGGCATAGTTGGACCAATCAAACTTGATAATGGGTCCAGAAAAAGGGTTCTTGAAATCCCCTTGCCCCCTTCTTCACAAGAGGTGTAATCAATCACCTTGGACGACATTCCTTCCTATTGGAGCCCTCCAAACAATAAACTCAGGGATATCAACAACTTTTAGATAATGTGACCAAGCCTAATGAATAAAAAAATCACCTCTAGGGGTTACTGCCAGAGCCTATCCATAGGTAATGGAGCTTCGGCAAGCCGTCTGCCTCTCGACTTACCTTGGAAGGAAGTCTTTGCTTAAGGGTTCGTGTGAACCCTTCAATTGCTCTAATAGACGCAAATCAAGGGTTGAATCCTCGATTTGAGCTACCGATGATGATTAAATGGCTAATTGGTTGTCGGAGGGGATCTGCCTGGCAACCCAAGGGCTGACGACGCCCTTTAGGTGGTTGGACGGTGGTGGCTGGTTGAAGGTAGTGGCGGTGGTGGATCCTTCCCCTGCAACGGTGGTAAAGAGCGTAGCCCCATCCTTCGTTAGTTACAGGCTATAGCTGTTATGAACACGAGTTGAGAACTATGGCACGTAGATCGAGATTAGCTAAGAATAAAGGAGGTATAAGAATCAAGGGGGTATCTGACGTTGGTTAGGTAGGACTATAATAGTAGCCAATGGGCGGCATTCTCTTATTGTTGGTAGGGAGAGGTACATGTGGATCATCACATGAAATTAGAGAATATTCTAGCTCTAGATATTCCCTTAAGCCTCCTCTCTGTTAGATCACGAAGGAGTTGAACTGTAGCGGGTATTTGATGTTGTATCCTTGACATTCCAGGATTTTCTGATCGGATGCACTATTGGTGGTAGTTGTGAAGAAGGGGGTGTTGATCGTCTTCTATAGTCACCTTATGCTGGATATGTTTCATTCTTATCAGGAGGGGCTTCTAGTTACTTGTGGCACCTTTAGCTTTGTCTTCTTCCTTTGCCGAAGCTTTGAAGGGTGTTACTGTAAATTCCACCCACATTGGAGTACATTCCCAAGGAGTTAACAATGGGGCTCAGATACTATGTTCCAATTACTCCACTTGGATATTTAGGGACCTAGCAGGCCTTGATTGTATAGAACATAGATTCTATTTGGTGGCACTGGATGACTTTGCTTGCCTTACATGGACATTTCTCTTGAAGTCCAAGTTTGAAGTCAGTGACATGATCAAGGTCTTCCTAGTAGAGTTTAAAAATCAATTTGGAGCTAATGTAAAAATCATTCGATTTGACAATGCCTTGGAGTTCTATACTAACTCCCTTCGTGTCTTCTGTCGTGAGCGTAGAATCATCCACCAAACAAGTCCCTACACAACACAACATAATGGTGTGACTAAGAGGAAACATTTGCATATTTTAAATGTTGCGAGGACAGGGTACTAACTTCTTACTGGGGAGATGCGGTGTTAACTACTTGCTACCTTATTAATTAGACGCCATCTATTGATGGGCATATTCCATATTCTATACTATTTCTCGATCGTGAGTTATTTGAGGTGTTTTTCAACGTTTTTGGCTGTGTAGCTTTTGTGCATCTCTATGGCCTTGGTAAGGAAAGCTTACCTGTCATTCAGTCAAGTGCATTGTTGTAGGATACTCTAAGACCTAAAAGGGGTATCGATGTTATAACTCTGCTAGCAAATGATACTATGTTAGTGCGGATGTTACGTTCCATGGGTTGGTTTCTTACTACTCTACATCTGACTCTTAGATTAATACACCTACACATAAGATAATATCTATTATTCCTCTTCTTGTACCACTAGATGTGTCACAAAATAGGCACATGAGGAACCACATCATTTGAGTGGTAAGTCCCGATAGCCTATTCAAGAGGATATATTTTTGTCGTCAGACTCAGGGAGAAGAACCACCCACTTTAGAGGTTCATCCAAAACCAGTTTCATCCACTCTTGAAGGGGTTTGGCACCTGCTGATGTTAGGATCGAAATGAATTAATTCTATTAGAGAGACCCAGGGCCTCTTTATATATAGAGAGGCACCAGAGGGGAGATTACAAGTATACTCCATCTTACAACATAATAAAAAGACCCCATTACATATAACTCAACACTTCCCCTCAAGTTGGAACATAGGTATCAAACATGCTTAGCTTGGTACAAATATAATGTAGTCTCTTCTTGGGTAGTGATGTAGTGAAAATATCTGCCAGCTGGTCTTCAGTGCTGATATAAGGTAGAGAAATTTTCTTGGCTAGGATAGCCTTTCTGATGAAGTGACAGTCCACTTCAATATGCTTGGTCCTCTAATGAAAAACATGGTTATTTGCAATATATGTGGCAGCTTTGTTGTCACAATGTATCAAAATAGAATTAGGCACCTTCACTCCAAAAGTCTTCCAGAATGGAACGAATCCAGAGTAACTCACAGGTAGTCTGAGACATGGCCCTGTATTCTAAGTCAGCACACGATCTGGATACCACTGCCTATTTCTTGCTCCTCTAAGTAACCATATTACCTCTAACAAATGTGCAGTACCCTATAGTGGACTTCCTATCCTCATGAGCACTTGTATAGTCTGCATTAGAGTATCCACACACATCCAAGTGCCCATTGTCTTTGAAAATGAGTTTTATCCTAGGTGCACTTTTCAAGTACTTGAGAATCTGGTAAACACCATCCCAGTGGATTTCCCGTGGTGATTGCATAAACTGGCTTAATCTTCCGACTGCAAAAGCAATATCAGGATAAGTAACAATCAGATACAGTAATTTACCAATCACTGCTCAGTATCCGGTGACATCATGCAATGGTCAGTGATTTAAATGCCAACATGCCATTGGCAAGGGGGTTTTCGGAGCAGGGCCATGTCGACACAAAGATGGTGTCGGTTTACAGGTAAACCGTCGGCATGTCGAGGATTTCGCCGGCATGCCGATAGTTGCCGATGAAACAGCTGGCATGTCGACCATCTGTTGGGTGGGAAAAAGGCTGCACTTTTCAAGTACTTGAGAATTTGGCAAACACCATCCCAGTGGATTTCCCGTGGTGATTGCATAAACTGGCTTAATCTTCCGACTGCAAAAGTAATATCAGGACAAGTAACAGTCAGATACAGTAATTTACCAATCACTGCTCAGTATCTGGTGACATCTTGTAATGGTCAGTGATTTAAATGCCAACATGCCGTCGGCAAGGGGGTTTTCGGAGCAGGGCCATGTCGACACAAAGATGGTGTTGGTTTATAGGTAAACCGTCGGCATGCCGAGGATTTCGCCGGCATGCCGATAGTTGCTGACGAAACCGCTGGCATGTCGACCATCTGCTGGGCGGGAAAAAAGCTGCGCTGGGAATTGGAGGGAAATTTTGAAGGCAAGAATCTGGAGGGATTTAGGGAAGAATCTGGACACACACACGTTGATTTTGTCATATAGGCTTAAATAACGATTGTTTTTTTGTTATATACAACTGTAAATATGTTTCCAACATCTTGATTTACTTATCTTCAAATTTTAATCATTTCTGTCGACATGCATCAGCATGCCCTTGGCGTGCCTCGAAATGTCATTTTTTCGGGTTGTTGAAATCGTCAAAATCTGCCATTGAAAAACGGGCATTTCCACAGCATACCTTCGGCATGTCCACGAAATGCATATCTACAATTTCATCGGCACGACGTTGAAATCGGCATTTAGAACCTTAGCAATAGTGGGCTGTTATCATCTGCAATAGGCAAGGACACGTTCATGGGCACATATGTTGGTTTGCATCCTAGCATACCCATGTCTCTTAGCACGTCAAGAACATACTTGCGTTGGGAAAGCACAAGTCCTCCTCTAGTGTGTTGCACCTCAATACCAAGGAAATAGTTGATAGGGCCTAAATCTTTCGTAACAAACTGTGACTGTAGCATCTTCTTCGTTTCACCTTTGCCCTACCTATCACTGCCAGTTAAAAAGTACGTCATCCACATACACCACAAGTATGATGGAGCTTGTTTGTTTATGCAATGTAAAGACAGAATGATCTGCTGATGACCTAGTGAAGCCATAATCTTGGACCACCCTACTGAATCTCTCAAACTAAGCTTTATGACTCTGTTTTAGTCCATAGATAGCTTTATTAGTCCATGATCTGCAGGTAGATGCTTTCCGATTCTGGCAGGATGACTGGCGAGGTGTTGGATCTACACTCGCTGACAGATTCCCACGTCTCTTTGGGGGAGTGGTGGATCCTTTGGCTACGGTGAGGGACTGTTGGACCGGCGCATGGTGCCCGATCTTCCGAGGAGGCCTTTTTGACCAGAGGTGTGAAGACTTCCAGTGGATGCTTCAGGAGTTGGAAGGATGGGAGCCGGAAGAAGGTGGTGACGTGTATTCATGGGAGGAAGGAGAGTTCTTTGTTGCAAAGGTCTTCCGTAGGTTGAATGTCGCTACAGTCACCCCGGAGGTCGACCTCTTGAGAGGCTGTAGGTTGCTTTGGGCAATGGAGTGCCCATTGAAGGTGAAGATTTCGCCTGATTGCTAAGAAGGGGGAGGCTTATGACAAAGAGGTGGAGGGCAAGATGGGCCTAGATGGATGACGTGAGGTGTTCTCTTTGTGAAGGAGCGGAGGAAGACATACAACATCTCTTCTTTCAGTGTCCGTTTGTGGTGTAGGTGTGGTAAAGGATGGGAATTGGCTGGATTGCTCATTGGGACACGAGTACCTTTTGGTCTTCCTTTCGCAAAGGAAATGCTCTGGATGGAACTATCACTTTTAGATCAAAAAGGGATAGAGTTAAGGTCTTGGTTGTGTTGTGGGGTGTTTGGTTGGGACGAAATGGGGTCATTTTTAGGGGGGAGAGACCTTATGTAGAGAATTTTGTTTCTTCCATCTCTTCCGAGGTGGAGTTCTGGGGTTCCTCTTTGTAATTTTGATGTAATTTTTTTTTTTTTTTATGGAATGAGATGATGGTGGGTGGTTATTGCTTGGATAACTACCTTTTGACTTAAAACAAAAAAAAAGTCCATGATCTACACACCTTTTGACGCTCCCCTTGAATAAGGAAGCTGGGTGGTTGCTCCATATAGACTTCTTCCTCCAAATTGCCATATAGAAAAATATTTTTGATATTCAGCTGATGTACTGTCCAATGTTTGCACACAGCAAGATATAATAGTATCTGGATAGAATTAAGATGAGCAACCAGGGAGGTCTCACAATAGTCAACCTCGAATGTCTGAGTATATCCTTTGGCCACTATGCGTGCTTTGTACCGATCTAGAGTGCCATCAGGGCAGTATTTGAGGGTGAACACCCATCAATACCCCATAACAGTAGCTCCTCGGGGTAAATCAACGAGGTCCCAAGTGCCATGGAACTGTAAAGCTATCATCTCCTCCTCCATTGCCAATGTCCAAGATGGATCTTGGAAGGCTTCATGATGATCTTGAGGTACCTGCACGCTGTTGATGGCTAGGGAAAACTGGCGTCCAATTGTAGACAGGCTATCAAGAGACATAAACTGAGACAAAATATTTGGCACAAGAACGTGGAGCCTTCCTTTGTGCAATAGGAAGGTCCATGGTAGTGTCCTTAGTAGGAGTTACCTAGTCCTCAGACAAGTTATCAGTAGTTGGTGGGGACTGAGTAGAGACAGTAGATAATGGTTCATCCATTTGAGGAATATCCTGGGTCCTGCGTTGGAAGTGTTTAGAAATGTATCCATATTAGGAATCTCAGGACGATACAGAAAGGGACTTGGATCAGGCTGAGTAGTCCTGGATATAGGTGGCTCAGTGGGCTGTGGTGGCTTGGTGGGCATAGGAAGGGGAACCTCATGTGATGGCTTAATAGGTTCCTTCCCCTGTTTTTGTAATATGGTATCTCCTTGAAAAAAGTGACATCAGCAGTAACATAAAATTTCTGTAAAACAGGGTCATAGCATTTGTACCCTTTCTGGGTCCTGGAATAGCCCAGAAACATACTTCATAGACCGAGGAGAAATTTGATCCACTTTATGCAAATGGACAAAACACACAACCAAAGACGACAGGAATAATAGAAAACATATCCTTGTAAGGAAGTAATAAAGAATACGGAGTTTTACCCCTTATGATAGAGGAACAAATTATGTTCACTTGATAAGTAGCAGTAAGAACAACATCAACCCGAAATTGCGAGGGAACATTCATGTGAAACATGACAGAACGGGTAATATCAAGTGTCGAAGCTTGCATTCAGCGACCCCATTTTGTTGGGAAGTGTGAACGCAAATAGTTTGGTGAACAATACCTAAGGATTTAAAGAGAGCATCAGTCCTTACATTCAAAAATTTCAATTCATTGTTACTCCGAAAAATCTTAATGGTAGGAAACTTGGTCTTTATTTCCAAAATAAAATTTCTTATAACATCAAAGACTTTGGATTTTACTTTCATCGTAAAAATCCAGGACATTCTAGTATGATCATCCACAAGAATAAGAAGAAATCGAAATCCTCTAATACTCTTGACTCTACAAGAGCTCTAAGCATCAACATGCACAAGTGCAAAAACAGACTTAGATCTTTTATTGTTTGGTGGAAAAGAAGGCCTATGATGTTTGCTTAATTGACATGTTTTACACCTCAAAACATCGGGAAAAGACAACGTAGGAAACTGACGACACAAAACTTGAAGGCTAGGATGACCAAGTCTCAAGTACCACTGAAAGTAGTATGTTACACACAACATCATTATTGGATGGAGGAAGGATATGTAGGTGGTAGAGTTCGTTCTGCTCAAGTCCACCAATTCACCTCATTGTTTAGAGGTCCTGCAAGATGAAATACTAGTCATGAAAAATAGCCCAGTATCTCAAATCTTTGGTAATTTGACTAATAGAAATCAAATTAAGCATAAATCTAGGAGCATGTATGACGTTAGAAAGAGACAAGGTGCTAGAGATAGAGATATTCTTGAGCCTAGTAATAGGAGTTAAACCCCCATCAGCCACTTTGACTTGAAATGGTTTAATAAGGTCATTAAGAGATGAAAAAAGTGTACTATCAGTAGTGGGCACGGGATCCAAGGTGGCAAGCCTAGAAAGACAAGTGTAGATTTGCTACAGTGTCGGGATCTCATCCATCATCATGAACTGATCTGACTGCCTTGTAGTTGGAACCAAGATCGGATAAAAGCTCAATAAAGCGAATGGCTTCCCTCTGCTTAGCTATAACAGCAGTGTCTGTAGAGATAGGCTAACACACATCTTGCTCGTCCCATAGATTTCGCATAGTGCCATAATATTCGGACAAGGACATAGTGGCTTTTTGAAGATTGTGAATATCCTCCACAACACTGTATAGTCTGGTAATGTGAGTGTATCTCATGAAGTATTTCTCACATTCTCTTGGCCGAAGCATGAGCCATCACCTGCTTAGCTATGGTTTGGGTAACGTTGTTGAGAAGGCAAGTAGCACCCAGTCGTGGTCTGCCTCCCAATCGACAAACTTAACAATAGGAATTGCATCAGTCAAGATATATTTCTTCCTGTAGGATTTGATAAACCGGGAGGAGGTGGACCAGGGAAAGAAGTTGGATCTATCCAACTTGATTGATGTCCCCTGCATGTGAGGGGGAGTGCTTGTGGTAGAGTTCTTTCCCATCAAGTCACTCGCATTGTCTTTGTATGATATGGCTAAGAGATTTTGTACACGCTTGGGCATAGAAGAGGCCCTAGTGGTGCTCTTTACGATGGCAGACCACCTGAAAAGGCCTCGACGGCGATGTCGAGGTGGTTGGAGGCTTGAGGCGGCGGTGTTGGAGGGCTAGCTCATCGGTGGTGATGCTGCAGAGGCACTAGAGACCTTTGCGATAGCGTTGTGGTGCTTTACGGTGGCGTTGCTGCAGGTCTAGGTCAACCTGCGGTGGTGCTGTGGCACCGTGGAGGCCGAGAGGGGCCTTAGCAGCGGCATTGTGGGCCTGAGGAGGACCTGCAACGCTGCTGCAGGTGGTGGGGAGGCTGGGAGGGCCTTGCTGTGGCAGTGTAGCTAGCCTAGGTGGCCGGCGGCGTTGCTGAGGAGGAAAAGTTAGAGTTTTGGTGGGAAGGCTAGGATTTGGTGGGATACTAGAGCCCCGGTCTAGGACTACTGCTCTGATACCATGTTAGGACCGAAATGAGTTAAAGCCTATTAGAGAGACCTTGGGCCTTTTTATATAGAGAGTGTTAAGAGCGCTTAATTGAGTTTTAAAAAGGTCACGTTGTAGTATAGTAGAAAAAAAACGTTCAAAACAAATATAATTTATTACTCAAATTTTAAAGTCTGAGGTCGAACACAGGGAGTAAATTAGGATTTAGAAATCAAGATCACAACTTGAGAATTTCAATATAATATGCAATAAAAATCAATGTTATAGTGCAAAAAGATAAATGTAAGCACAGGATATTAAAGAAATCAATGAATGTGAATAAGTACAAAATTGGACGTCTGATTTGTGAATTAGACGCTTTAAAATGTGGGTGCTACAGTGCTTGATCTTCCTTCTTTCTTCTGCTTCTTTTCTCTTCTCTGTCTCTGGCGGTTGCTTTCAAGCTTCTTGTTTCTTTCTCTTTTGATTCCTTGCCTTAGCCTTTCTCTTCCTCTGCCTTCTCTGTCTTGGGCTTTAGTCTTCTTCCTTCAGCTTCTTCTGATTCTTTTCTTCTATCTTTCTCTTCATCTCCTTCTGCCTTCAGCCTTTTCTTTCCTTTCTTTGCTGCAGCACTTCTCTTTCCTTAGCTCCTTACTTCGGCTTTGTCTTCTCCTTCCCCTGCAGAGCAAAACCTACCCCCTACCTGTGCGAGCTCTCTTCTCTTCTCTCTCTTAGGTTCGCTCTCCCAGAGCCACTTTCTCGGGTAATCAGGTCGGGTACGCACCCAGGATTAGGCCCACCGACGTGCGGTGGTGGGCGAGGTGTGCTGGGTCGGGTCGGATCACCAGGTCTGCGGGGGGTGGTCGCGGATGAGGCGTCGGGTCGGGTGAGAGGGGACCTCACCCCGTAAGTAGGAGGTAAAGAGCTTAATGCAGAAAAACAATTTATGCGGGCGCGGCGCTTCGTCCAGTTCCGAGGTGGGACAAGCTTCCCACCCTCTTCGTGCGCGCCTGCGACAGGGAAACTTTGTTCGATTGCAACTGCAACTTCAACCTTCGGCACCAATTAGCTGCCTGGAGTTGTGCGCGAGTGTATCCCGCGCAACCTAGGACTATTAGCTTGGAGCGGGCGAAGCCTGGAGCAACTGCAAGCTTTCTTCGAGCTTCGCTTCAATGGCGGTGAGCCCCTGTACCTGAAAGCATGCAAACGGCCTCGCGGCCACATCAGAATGTTCAGGAGGCTTTGCCGAGGCATGACGAGTGTGCTGCGGTGGTCGGCGTGGCGTGGGACCGCCTGAGGGAGCGTGCCTAGGGAACACTGCGGCCATGTAAGTGGGTGTGTTCGGGGGCGCTTGTGGGTGAGAGGTGGAGTGTATGGAGTGAGGGGTTACGTTCAATGAGTTGGGGCGGAGCTTATGGACCAGTCGGCGAGGAGGGAGATGGTTTGTGCCTGTGGAGGTGGGGCGAACTTGCCGGAGTGGTGGACGAAGGTGAAGGGGATCATGGTGGTGGAGTGCGGTAGTGGTTGTTCGAGGGAAATAAAGAGGGAAAAATAGAGTAGAGGGTGAGAGGACTTAATTGAGAGTGAAGAGACGAAGGGGAGGCAGGGATGGCGGCCGGCTCATCGCCGACGCCGGAGACGAAGGTGCTCAGAGAAGGTGGTCGGCGAGGACGAAGGGGATGCAGAGGCGTCGGCGGGTACTATGTGACGCAGACGAACGTGAGGGAGAGGAACCTGCCACCGATATTGTGGCTAGGCGACAAGGGAAATCAGGGAAGGTCGCCAGAGCTTGATGAGCGAACTGGTCGGCGGAGGGGAGACGAATTTAAGGGGTTTTTTCCGGTCAAATTCAAGCTTAGGAGATGCAGGGTGATTTGGGGCGTCTTAAATAGGCTCTGGAGGTTGGTTTATGCTTGGAAGCTAAGCTTCCAAGTACGGTAAGTTCGCCGGAGATGGCAACTCGAAAGAGACCCGAATCTCTCATGCGTTCGCATGAGAGATTGGGTACCAAGTAAGGCCTCAAATTAGGTTCACATTGGAGGAGACTTCTCAGAGAATCTCCTTTTCAATTTTGAAGGGGATTCTCTGAGAAATTAGGGAGAAATCGCCCTTGCAATCTTGCCGGAGTAGGATTCCCTCCGCTATAATGGCGGAGGGACCTAATTGCAAAGAACGAAGAAGCTAGGGGGTTTCTGCAGAGGTTTTCAAAAGATAGGGGTAGAAATGTAATTAGGTTGAACTTATTTGCAGAGTGGGTCAAGATGAATTCCCCTTAGGTTCAAATTTTGGTATAAACTTAATTGGGACCTAAGGAATCCAATGGTGAAGTTGGATTTTGGGTTTGACCACATTTGACTGGGCAATTTATGCAAAAACTTAATTTAGGGTAAATATTTGTCTGAGACCCCATTCTAGGTCAAAATAGGTTCCATTGGCTAAATTGAAGGTTTTAAACCCTAGAGAATATTTTTCTATGATTTTTAGAGGGTCTAGGTGAATTTTATCCTTACCAAAATCATGTTTAATCAAGCAAGTCTGTTTTAGGGTTACAAGAAGTCATTTAATTCCTAGAATTCACACGAACCCTTTTCTGTTTGAACCAACCCACTTTTTATCTTGTTAAGACCATTTGACCTGTATTTATCCCTTGAGAAAATCCGTTGTTGTACTGCAATAGTAAAATTGCAGTTTTACTCCTTTTTCTTGCTTTTATCTCAGAATGGTTATTCATTGAATTAGGACCTCCAGTTGGTTATGTAGGAGCTTTTGTTCTCTTCTTTGGGTCAAAATGAGCTAGTTAGGGCTCATGATGGTGTTCCCATCAGAGAGGCATTAGAGGGGAGATTACAAGTATATCCCTTCACCTTACAATGTAATTAAAGGACTCCATTACATATAACTCAACAACTGATATAGTGACCCACGTTACTCCTCAAAGACTTGAGGTTGTAGAAACTGAAGACTCTAAGCCTGAGGTTGGTGAGATAGGTGATCTAAAGGTAGTCAATATTGATTTCTCGATTTCCTTGTAGGAAGTCATCGGGTCCTGAACTCTACATCTGATGTCCAAGTACATATTTATGGCAAGTGTTGCTCCTCAGCATTGTCAGTTTACTTTTGCTCTCTCTATAGTTTAAACACCTACCACACATCAGGAGGTACTTTGTGATTCGAGGTGGCCACGAGCCATGGAGGAAGAGAAGCCTGTGTTAGACTTGTGTGGAACTTGGAGTCTCGTTCAACCTCCTAATGATGCTGCAATTCTAGGATACAAATGGGTGTACACCATCAAGTATCGTCCAGATGGGTCTGTCGAGAGATTTAAAGCCTGTATGGTGGCGAAGGGATACACTCAAATGTATGGCATAAATTACTTCGACACTCCCTCATGTGGCACAGATGCCTACGATTTGTATTCTCATCTTTCTAGCTGTTCACAAGGTTTGGCTACTCTATTAACTGGATGTCAAGAATGCATTTTTATATGGTGATTTTTCAAGAGGAGGTGTATATGTAGCAACCTCTAGATTTGAGTCTAAGGGGGAGTATACCAAAGTCTGTAAACTATACAGGGTGATATATGGACTCAAGCAGAGTCTAAGAGGTTGGTTTTAGAAGAGGTCATTGAGAAGGTTGGGCTTAAAAGGTCTATGGCGGGCCATTCTCTGTGTGAAAAATTGGCAAAGGGACCATTGCGATGTTAGTGTAAGTAGATGATATCATTATTGTCGGGTGATGATGCACTAGAAATCAAGGCTACAAAGGAATTTTTGGTCAAGCACTTTGTTACAAAGGACTTGGGTTTTTTTTCGATACTTCTTTGGGATTGAGGTAGCTAGGACTTGGAGTAGTCCTTTCCAAGAGGAAATATGCAACGGATCTTCTTTGGGAGATAGGTATGTCAAGTGCCCAGCTTTCCTTTATCTCCATAGACCTGAGTATACACATCTACAAAGATGACTTGGGACAGCTTGATGCTAGGTAGTTCTGGAGCCTAGTAGGAAAATTGTTGTATGTCACAATCATGTGCCTTGATATCTCTCTTGCGATAAGTAAGGTGAGCCAATTTATGGATATGCCTAGATGGGTGCCCTAGGATGCTACAATAATGATTCTTAGGAACCTGAAGCTTGCACTGGGAAGGGGTTACTGTTTACCAAAAGTAGAGTTTTTGATGTAGCATCATATACAGATGTAGACTATGCAGGGTGTACAAGGGATAAAAAGTCCATCACAGGATTCTGTACCTTTGTTGAAGGGGTTCTGGTTATGTGGTGGAGTAAAAAGAAAACTGTAGTAGCCAGATCAAGTGCACTACTTTTGAGCTCATGTGGATTTGCTTTGTCCTTGAGGATCTTGGTATTTCTATGCTTGCCCCCATGGAGATGAAATGTGATAACAAGGCAACCCTCGTCATGCTCCAGATGTGTAAGGGGATTGTCATTACACTCGTGATGTGATTTAGACGGGGTACATTCACACTCTTCATGTGTCCCTTGGAGGCTAGGCTGCAGACGTGTTCACTAAGGCTCTTCCCCGATCCTCATTCTATCGATGCTACTCCAAGCTGAGTATGATAGATATTTATGCTCTACCTTGAGAGGGAGTGTTGAGAGCCTCATATGTCTTATTTTTCCTTTTTGCTTTTTTTCTATGGCTTGCTTACTTTATTTCATATTGTTGAGGGGTTTGGTAATAGTTTTCTCTTTGCCTCTCCTCTATAAATAGAAGTCTAAGATTTTATAGTGAAATAGATTGCTTCATTTTCTCAACATGCTTCATATTGTAATACATGGAGACACATAAATATACATTCTGTAAAGAACCAAAGCACTTTGGTGAACCCACGTGGAAGAAGAAGATGGCGCATGAAGAGGGAGAGAGAGGAGAGGAGTCGAGGTAGAGTTGAAAGAATTTTTATTATTGGACTCAAAGAAAAACAAGAGGTGTTGGTCTCTATTTAAAGAGATCCAATTCCATTATTGACGCCAATCACATTCCATTCCCAGCAAACTTGGGATTAGGATTTTAGTAATCCTAATTCTAATTGACTCTTTCCTAAATAACCCAATCACCACAATTAACTACATAAAGAAAACTTACACCCTAAGCAACAATTCATGCCAACTAACACACACACATACACATGCACATGCCCACACATGGACACGCACACAATTTGCCACGTGGCAGCTGTTTTTTCCAAACTTCACACTCCCCCCGAAGTTGAACTATGGAGAGGGTGAAGACTTGCCTTCAAAATTTTTTGCGGTGATGGGAAAAGGCTTTGTTGTTGTTGTTGTTGTAGAATGGTGAGCGATCCAATGCATGACATTTGACGCCTTTCCTCCGAGAAAATCTCCCATGTTGGAGGAGATTTCAATTTCAACGGTAGTCTATAGCGTGAAAGTGCTATGAACCAACCATCTGAAGATTTAGGTGGCCTATTGTAATAATATAACTCACTGGAGAGCAGGCAAATTGTTTCATGGTTAGTTTGTTGAGCAATAAAAAAATCAACTCTAAGCATTCTTTGGCTGTATCATGATTTAAGTCTTTTACATTTTTAAGTGTACACATTCAAGTTAAATGCTCACGTATCACCCAAAAGATCATATTTGTCAATTTTCATTACTTCTGCCTGTAATATGAATCTTAATGATAGTTTTAGTAAGTTTCTTACAATATCTGGCAAAGAATTTTTTGTCATGATTCACATTTGTCATGCAAGTGATTGCATTCTAAGATTGTAAAGGTGAAAGCATCCGGGGAAAATTATCTCTATGTTCTGACAATTTTCAGGTTGAAACTGATAGAGAAGCTGGTGGAAATAAGGGGGTTTCAGACAAACAGATACGTCTAAAGATTTTTTCTCCAAATGTTCTTAATATAACACTGGTGGATTTGCCTGGAATAACAAAAGTCCCTGTTGGTGATCAGCCGACTGATATTGAATCAAGAATTCGAACAATGATCTTGTCCTATATAAAACACGAAACTTGCATAATCCTGGCTGTTTCCCCTGCGAACTCAGATTTAGCCAATTCGGATGCATTGCAGATGGCCAGAATTGCTGATCCTGATGGTAATGTTTTTTTCTGGTTCAATTGTAAGAGAGCAACCTGTTACTGATTAATGCAAAAATTTATAAACCTACCATACAACAATGTCTTACTGGCTCTTATATGTTTATGTTTGGCAGGTTCTCGAACGATTGGTGTTATCACAAAGGTATCAGAATACCCACGCCCCTCCCCCTCCTTCAGAGGCCTTTTGTGTTGGCTATTCTTTCTAATAATTTTCATTTGTGGTACATATTAGTTGGATATAATGGATAGAGGCACCGATGCACGCAACTTTTTATTAGGAAATGTGATCCCTCTCAGGCTTGGCTACGTTGGAGTTGTTAACCGTAGTCAAGAGGTAGGCCTTCCGTTCTCTCTTCCTGTGTCAGTAATCATGTATTTTCTGCTAGATACAAGCTGTTTTCTGTACTCTTCCATATTGACCTGCTAACTCTAGCTTTCTTTTGTGTTTCTGCTGTCAAGCCAGGGAAGTCTGAAATATGGTTAGATGTGTAAAGTTGATGATTTATAGAAGTGCTACAATATGGATTGGTCCACACACAAAACTGATTTGATTTTTTTTTTTTTTGATGAAAAATAATTTTTTAATCTATAATTAGAATTTTAGCTAACAACTTCTTATTCTTGAATAGGTTTTTGTTATCCTAGCTACTAGCTATATGTACATTTCTCAATCTTTTAGTTTTTCCCTATGATTTGATTGCGTTTCTGTCTAGGATTGGTGCTGAGATTATAGGCTTTCTTACATATTAGATTATGATGCTTTTTATGTATAATTTTTTAAAAGATCCTTTTTATGTTTAATAGCAATAAGTTTCTATATCTATATCCTTTCAAAGAAAATATACATCTATTCAGTTAAAATTCAAGTGATGCTTAAACATGTATGCCAATTGCTATTTTTATTGACCCTAGTTTCATTCTTGTAGTAAAACTTGGTCTTTTCTCGTGTTTGTAACTATATCTTGCATTGGAATCTGCGGAGCACTTCTTAGCGTGTGCTATGTTTAATCTTGGTTTTGTACCGCTAAGGGTTCATTACCATGTCTTTCTTTAAAGCTAGCTTCAACATTTGTGGCAGTAAGTGTTACATGGATGTTGAGGTTATGCAGGTGAAAGGGTGGGGGAGAAGCATGGTGAGAGATGGAGAGGAGAGGTGGTTCTATGTAGGGGGAGAGGGGAAGGTAGTTATTTGCTTGAGGGGGTCGGAGGGAAGTAGTTAGAGCCTAGAAATGATTATCGGAGGCTCTTGAATTCTCCACTTGATAGACTTCATTTGCTTTTTTATCGCTATTGGGAGAACAAAAGCTTGAAGGACTAGCGGGACCTTATGTGTTGCCAAGGGTCTTGGTCATGTTTAGTTTTATTGCACTTGAGCTAAAAAATAAGATGGTTGCAAATGAATGAATCATTGTTAGTGTTGTTTCTTCATTGTTGAAGGGACCACAAGTTGTGGCATCATGATTTCAACCCGATGAGGGAGAAATTGATCCTCATAGTAATTCTTATTGTTGCATGTGACAAGGAGCCTAAATGGCTAAAAAGTCCTTAAACTTATCATAAATACTACAAAGGGAAAGTGTTGGCCGTGTATGAGGTCCAAGGAAGAGGCATCGGCTGACATAGCTAGACTTCATCGTTTGGAGGACTCCAGGGATTTGACGACTAAAGAATCCAAGGAGAGAGTAGATCTAATGGAAAAGGTCCAACTAGAGTATAAGAGAGAGGAAATCTATTGGAGATAGCACTTTAGGAAGCTTTAGCTTAGAGGGCAACTCCAACACCAAGTTCTTTCACTCGAATCACTCTTATGCTAATGGGAAGGAGGAGGAATGGGATTGACTCCATCTTAGATGGTCAGGGTGGTAGAGTGGCTGGACAAGGGGTCGAAAAGGCTTTTGTGGAGTACTATTGTAGACTATTCTGTCATAGCCAGGAAAGGATGTGGCAACTTGGAGGCTATAAATTGCATCGTCTTTTTTGAAGGGCACTACTGCCTTGACCAGGACTTTCATGAAGGATGAGATGTTCGATGCTTTGCTGTCCTTCAGGGAGGAGGGTTCCCTAGGCCATGATGGATTTCCAGTGTTTTTTATAATAGACTTTTGGTCATTGGTTAAAGCAAATGTTATGACAATATTTGACTCGTTGACTTTTGGTGATATCTTCTTTAAGATAAATCGATTCTTATTCTTGCTTTTTAAGGGTGATGCTACAGAGATCGTGGAAGATTATAAACTGATTGATCCTTTCAACTCCATTTACTAGGCATTTGCTAAGATTCTTTGGTGTGAAGGTGCTCAACCATGTTAGATGCCTTGGTTAGGCCGGTTTAGTTTGCTTTCATATGAGGAAGATCTATCACGGAAAATTAGATTATTGCTTTTGAAATTTTGGCCAATAGGAAAAGAGATGGGACAAGGGCATTTCGTTGGAAGGTAGGACTTCTCCAAGGCCTATGATACCCTTGATTGGAAGTTGCTTTGTTCTTCTTTGCATGTCAGAGGATTCCTGCCCACTTAGATCACTTGGGTGAAGACTTGTATCACTTGTGCATCTTGCTCTATTTTGGTGAATGAAAAACTTGAGGAGGTTTGGATTCAGTCAATGAAGGGAGTGATAGGGCTGTCCTCTAGTCTCGTTGTTATTCGTTACTGTTGTGGGCTTTCAGACTCTTGCTTTGCTCTTTGTGATGCTGGCAAGTTGAAGGCCTTTGGTTCTAGCCATGGAAGAATTGTGATGATACTATATTTTTTTGTGGAAGGCTCCACTATTGAGATAGAAATTGTGAAGGTGCTCATGGAGGTATTTAGGGAAGCATTTTGGTTGAAGATGAATGTGCAAAAACTGGGGATCTTACACTTGGCATGAGCTAAGAGAGAGTAGCTTAATGTGGAGAGATACTTGGTGTCCAAGTTCTTCCATCAGTGCTTAGATATTTCATTTTTCTGTTTACGACGTGTTGCATCACCTCTAGGGCTTGGATTCTAGTTATTGAGAGGATGGAGTAGCTGTAGGGTTGGGCCTCTTGGTTGCTCTCTAAAGGTAGCAAATTAGTCTTGCTTTCCTTAGTCTTATCATCCCTTCTGATGTATTTCCTTGATGGGGTGCCTGCATTAATACTCAAAAGAATTGACTGCATTAGGCAAAGATTCCTTTAGATGTCTGGGTCAGGAGATAACTTCCTCTGGTCAACTCCGCAACCCCAGCATTATATAAAGTCACGGGGTTAGTTGTGAGCTTAGGATAGACTTACGCAATGACCCCAGTAAGGGACCATTCATGGGTCTAAAATTTAAATTTGATACCAACTGATGCTATTAAGGTATTAAGGCTATTGCCTTAGGTGATCAAATTGGGTGACAAAGCCAGGGGTGGCCTTTCTATTCTAGGCAAGGGGCTTCGTTCGGGCGACTAGCTAGTCACCTTCTTTGTCACTTGGGTCACCTTGCACCTTGTAGCCCTACTACTAATTCACTCTAGGTATGACCGTAAGACTCTTGTTTAGTCTTAAATTTTATATATGCATATATACATACATACGTGTGTGTGTGTGTGTTATATTGTCGTAAATGTTAATAATGGAGAAAATGAACTCTCTTCTTCAACTAATGAGCCCTAGCCTCTCTTTTATAGAAGAGGTGTTGGGCCAATTACAACAGGATGCTTGACTAATTAAGAAATAATACAACTCTCAAAAAAATATCTAATAACCCTATTAGTTAATAACTCTCACACTCTCCCCTAAGTTGGAGCATCCAATGTCCAACTTGAAGGAGTCACAAAACAAGGGGCTCCTCCTTAATCCAAGCAATCAGAGGAGCGACAATGGTAGACAAGAGTTAGAGATTAATTGTAGATTATGAAATAATTGGCATATGCATTTGCAACTATTGGTCGTATGCCTACTTGTATGTCTCGCGTAAGGCATTGGGTATATGAGAAATCACGACTACAACTTAGGTGCTGTTGCTCCCACGTCCAAGAGTCTGAAGACGACGAAGCTTGGTCTTCTCGAGTGTGCATAAGGTCACACAAATGCCATTGCTCTTACACCTTGCGAGCTAGTGGACCATGCTTGGTTTATCCAATCGTGTATAAGGTTACCTGTTGCCGTTGCTCCCACACCCCAAGAGCCAGCTGAAACACTCTAGGTGCGTGAGAGTACGTCCCATTTATGTGGCGATGTGAATCTTTGCCATTGATTTTTCAACTTGTCTTGGGCTGCAAACGTTAGTCCACCGAGCGCTTCTCACATGAGAGAGGACTCCTTATGTAAGGAAGTGGAACTCCATATAATATAGGTGAAGAGAAGGCTCATTGCCAAGGTTGGTATTTGTGAGAGAATAATCATCATACAAACCAACACATCTTCAATGCAATCTTTAGATTTAGTGGCCACCAAGGATTGTCCAAGGTCGCACATGATGGTAATAGCCCTATTAGAGCCCTTGCTGGCAGCGTTGGGGTCTTTGGCTGCGCTTTGACGACGTGGTGGAGCCCTGGCAATGCTTTGACGAGGAATTGATGCTAGGGTTTGTCCTAAAATCAAGGTGACTTTCCTAGGGTTCCAATAAGATCAATAGATCTCCCTTGGATTAAGAAGAGAGCTCAAAATAGGGATTTGAGCCCCCATGTCAGTTGGCGGCGATCTCATTGATCGATGGTCACTAGAGGGGGTGCGGCCGATAGGCGATGAGTTGGCGATGCACTCCCCTGAGGCCGGTGATGATCAGAACAGTGACAGTGGTGGTGGTGCTGATCTTCGCTTGGTGGCTATGGTACTCCAGAGAAGAAAAAATAAAAAAAGAGAAGAAAATCAAAGAGGAGAGGAGGAGATGACGTAGAGGAGAGGGGCCTCCCTAGAGGCTCGTTAAAGATCGGCGATGCCGTCGGAGACCCCCTCCCCTTTCTAGGGTTTCTTCTCTCTTAACCCTAAGTCATAGAGATTGATGGCTTTGATACTATGTTAAGAATGGAGAAAATGAATTCTCTTCAACTAATGAGCTTTAGCCTCTGTTTTATAAATGAGGTGTTGGGCAAATTAAAATTGGACACTTGACTAATTAAGAAATAATGTAACTCTCAAAAAATTACCTAATAACCCTATTATTTAATAACTCTCGTAGTATATACATACATATATGTTATTGACAGACTTTATACTATAAATTTTGCCTTTTGCTCTAATATATCTTCTGCAGACTACCGTTTGCTATGACATATATGCTATAAGTTATACATATACATTATTGTAAGTCTACAATGACAATTATGATATATTGTTAGTTTGATGATATATGTTATGTTAAGAAATAAAATAAATTAGTTATTTGGTTAAGTCATTTACTATTTTTAGGTCCTAAGTAGATTACCATGTATGCCTTTGCCTATCTCTATATAAAGAGGTTTAGGGCCTCTCTTTCATTAATAACAAGAATCATTTTGTCTCCCAAAATTCTCTTCATGATATCGGAGTGGGTTTGATCCAGTGGAAAGGAAGAAAAAGGGAAGAAGAAACCCTAGAGGGGGGAGGCTCTTTGGCGGCGTTGCCGGTCTTCGACGACCCACCAGAGAGCCTCTCTCCTGTCTTACAACCCCTTTGTCTCTATGTTGCTCTCTCGACCTCTGGCAGCGACCCACCAGAGGTCAATCTTGCTCTTCCTCAATAGCTGCGGGGCAATGCTGCTCGACAACGGCCTTGACCTCGCCTCCCCTGCGGTCCGTTGCCGTTGCTGCGGGCGAGGCTCCTTCTTGCTAGCGGCGGCGCCGTAGCCATTGCAGCCGCAACGATCGAGGAAGGGGCGCCGCATGTCTTGTGCGCGTCTCCTTGCCAAGGGATGCCTGCTGCTAGCTACCGACCTCCTTGTGTCCTTGAGCTCCAACGTGAGGGATGCCACCCCTCTTGGGAAGCTCTTTTTCCTCTTCGTTAGGTCCCTTAGTAGCGGATCCAACTCCATCCCAAGAGGTAGTAGGGGTGGGTGATCAAGAGCATGAAAAAGGACCTATCCCCTGATCAAGACGAGTATGCCCTCGTGATCTTATCACAGGAGATCGTTTCATACAGAGAGGTCCCTGATATGATGTCTTGCAGGACTAGTTGGCTATTTTAGGGTTAAAAAAAGGGGGTTCTTTGCTTATTAAGTCCAATTGTTTTTCAAGTTTATGTTTTTGGTGTCTTGTCTTTGGGGCCTTTGTGTGTAGCCCCTCAGTTCTAAGTTTATTTTTGTTTAGGTCGTTATATGTTGAGTGGAAGACACAAGAATTGAAGATGGAGCCACCTCAAGATGTCAAAGTTCAGGTAGCACTCTTATGCACCTCAAGAGAAACCGAGTGTTGACTAGCTCTATGAGGGCGTACAAGAAGGGGCACCCAGGGTTGAAGACATGAAGAGCGGACTACCACGTCGACGAGAGTGGATCTTAATACCTTAAGGATTCAAGTCTTTGTTGTTTCTCTCATCTCGACTTGTGGGGGAGTATTAGGAGATAAAATAAAATAGTTATTTGGTTAAGTCATTTACTATTTTTAGATCCTAAGTAGATTACCATGTATGCCCTTACCTCTCTCTATATCAAGATTTTAAATATCGATATCGATGTCGTATCGACAAATCGAAAAAGACATATATCGGAGATATATCGCTGATATTGCTGAATTTTGGGAAAATCGTTCAAAAAGGTACAAAATGTCACAAATTTGATGAAAATTAACATTTTAATAACTAGTACATCATGTAGAAATGATTAGAAAATGAAAATCATAAATTTTAAATAAATACATAATAGAAATGTATTAGTCACATATCGACGAAGTCATATGTTGAAAAGAAAATGTGCATAATATGATAATAATTAAAAAATATTCATAGTAATGCTACTTACCAGAAGAAATGAAATATCAATAGTTTCAGAGTATCAATAGACCACACCAAGTACGGAAGCACCAGCAAATGCCATCAAATCAATACCAGGTTGAGCTTTGACCTGGCTTGATACCTTTCCTCCGATTATCTTCCTCTATTCGTAGCAGTCTAACATATTCATAGTATGACTTCCACGCTACGTAGCTGTATCAAGTATTGTATTCATTGATGTATCATTAATGGTCTTCATCACTACAGAAGTATTTCAAGACGTGGATATCGACTGTGACTATCGAACAAGTTGTTCTTGCTTCTAGTTTTAGATCTATCTTAAGTAGACCCATCTCGATGTCCTCTTGAATTTGTGGACTTGGTAGAACCACTTCGTTTTAATGTAGAACTTGACGATTCACAAGGTTTATGCTATCTTATCGATGAATTTCATGATTATTGAGGAAGTGGTGTAGCAGAGTGAGAAGGTTAATAAGAAAATGGTTGAGGACCTTGAAATACAAAATACTTAGGGAATATCCCATAGCCATAACTAGTAGATGTAGGATCACTTTGGGTACTATCATTTTTGTGGTGACCATCATACCCATGGAGGAACTATAATAAAATGGAGGGCTGGTGTAGTTGGGGAAGTAATTAAATGAACTTTGTGCCTCATCTTGGGGTTGGTATTGAGGGCTGATATAATAAGTTCCGTAGCAACCATAGTAACTTGATAATGTTGATCAAGGGCCATTTCCAAAGATTGATTCCGCTACTAGATTAAGGGATCCCACCGATGAACTTAAATCATCAATGGACATCATAGAATAGCCTGAGGTATACTCATACCATGTTCCTGCGTCATAGTCACAAGATGGACTTGGCACGAGGTCTTCATGTATATTTGTATATCTTTGCATGTTTTCATGTTGGGCATCCTCTCTGGTCTCTACTAGGACCTTGATGGTGATATCCCTCATCTCCTCCATCACTACTTTCTGCCCGTGACTCGTCAACCATCACTGCATCTGTGCATCATCGCTATCATCATCATTTTGTGTTCCTCTTGAATGTGGCAAATCATCGATTAATATTTTATGGCTTTTTATAATTTAGTCCGTCGACATATCATGTGTCCATGTGAGTCGCATAGGATAGGGGAGAAGAAAAGAAATGGAAAGAATGCATGTCCATGTGAGTTGCACAAGTAGAAAAAAATATGTGACCGACATCTCCCGTATCGGTCACATATCACCAATTTAATGGAAAAACTCAATTGCAGTCCTTCGATGAAAAAAGAGATGTCATGTGATATCAATATGGAGATACCTGTTGATATCGATATATTGGTGATATGTCAAACCTTGCTCTATATAAAGAGGGTTAGGGCCTCTTGTTTATCAATAACACGAATCATTTTATCCTTGATGTGAAGAATTTATAGATATAGGGAACGTAACGCAGCCACAAGCAGTCCATTACGAAGGGCATGGAGTTGGACCTCCTAAGTGATCAGATGATCTGGTTCCATAGCTTGCAAGCAATCACAAGGAAGATGGAGAAGTTGGTGACCCAGTTCCACTACAAGGGATGTATGTCTGAGGGGAGGATGGTACTTCCAACTCTAAACTAGTATTAGTAAGGTTATAAGATTTCTCTCCCTTTTTCTTGGGGGTCACTCGAGGGTCTCTCCTCACTATTTATAGCATGGGAAGAGTCTTAGCCTAGTAGGATCTTCTCTATGATCTCTAGTATATCTTCTGTCAGACTACTCGTCTGCTATTAGGTTATGGGTAGTCATTTCCGTCCTGTCACGAGCTTAACCCTTGCTGCGTCGAATCTTTTAGCAGGTTGGGCAGATCTAGGCTCGGGTCTGGTTGGTCGTAGGTAGGTCGGGTAATACCATACCCCCCTGTTTACCCTATAATCGGGTAGCTGGATCCTTTACTAGGTTACGCGTGGAGTTTTAGATCCGAGGATTATTTTTTCCCCTCATCATATGTCCTCACTCTTTAGCTAGCGTAAGTTGCTGAGAGAGTAGTTAAAACCCCACGGTAGACGATGCCCTCAAATGTGCTGCCGGCTAGAGCGAAGTGGGTAGGAGTTGCTGGATGCTGATAGACGAGGTTGGGTGGTTTGCCTCTATTTCTTGCCGATCGTAAGTGGTCAGGTTTAAGGAAAATTTTCCTTATTGTGTGCCGGCTGGGGTGGCGGCATAGATATGGTGGAATACAGGCACGCCGGCTGTGGTTCCAGTCGACCTTGAAAGGCAGTGTTTGTCTATGGTAACGGGTCTGGCGCTTTTTCGTGCCTAAGGCTCTGTAACCGTCCTTAAGAGGCGATGTTTTATTACCTGGAAGGTGGAACATAGGAGCCAGAGTTCCTGCCGGCCTTAAGAGGCGGCATTACGTCATCTGGAACGTGGGGCGTGGGAGCCCTAGTTCGTGCCATCCTGAAGAGGCAACTTTTTATCAGATTGGAATGTGGGGCGTGGGAGCTTTAGTTTGTGCCGACCTGAAGAGGCGACGGTCTAAGGAGGCGGCTGTCGGCTTGAAGAGGCAGCATTTGGGAAATTGTTTTATTGTATTGTTAGACAAGATAGGTATTAACTGGTTGTTGACATGAGTCATGGCCTCGAATGTTGTGCTTGTCCGTGAAGCGATTGATGCTACTAGGATGTATGCGTAGGGTGATGTAACATGCAGAATATTGACCGACGATTTTGTTAGTTTGAGCGGGATGCTGTGGAATCTGCGTTGTATCCTGGGGGATTTTATCCCTTGGAAACCCGCTCCCTGGGGGGTAGTGGAACTGCCTTAAGGGGGGGTTATAAATAGAGGTTGGGGGTATGATTGGAGCTCATGCCCCTCCAACCTTCTATGTGTCTAAATAACCTGATAGTTGTCTTGAGGGAATTTTGCTTTCGCTTATTCTCGCGTCCAAGGTTTTGTCATTGGATGTGCTTGTTCGGTGGAGTGGTCAGACAGTGATTATGTCTGGGCCTGTAGGCGAAGGTAAATCCAGTTTTTTGCCCCTATTTAGCGATGGGCTGAAGGTTTTGGGACGTTTTGTGAGACTTTTGTAGCCGGGATGCCTATTGAGGCGTTTCTGTCTTTGAGGCTTGCTTATGCTTTGCAGTGAAAGGTATGTTTGGTTGCTCTTTTCTTCGTTTCTTTTGGATTTGTTTTGATTTGCTTTTTGTTGCAGCCTTTAGGCGATTTTCCTGGCTAGAAAATCCTGGGTGTTGCGACGGTTCCTCCCAGCTTCGCAGTGGTCCCTCCCAACATGGGACTCATCTTGAGTGGGGAAGGCCCTTGGGGTAGGTCGAGAAAAGGGGGCCCTCTTGTTTTTGAAGAGTTCAAGAGGGGGGAGGTAGGAAGCAAAGAGGAGGTGGAGCAGGTTCCCTTAAAGTGTCTGTAGGGAGAGTTCGACGGGATGTTTGTTGCGAGGGAGTCAGTTGCGACCGTTCTTCTAGATCTGAGCGGGGATGGGGTGGAGGATGTCCTAGTGGGGTTGTCGATCCTTTTGGATCTACCTGGATCGCCCGAAGGATACATGGCCACAAATGTGCTGATCCGGGCTCGGGTGGAGGCTACTCCATCATGGAGGCTTAGCGTCTTTGCCACCCTGCTCGGCTCCCTTGGTAACTCCACGAGGGTGCTGCAGGAGCTGCTGTTATCGGTGGCTCCTCGTGCGATAGTGTATTTACCTGACCAAATATGGGGCAGAGCTTGACGAGGGTGACAGCAGGAGCGGATTCTTTCGGTTAGAGGGGTCTCGAGATGATTGGCCAGACATTTGGGTCTATCTGGAGATCGTTCATGGAAGGGTCTGTTGGAGGCTTCATGTCTAGCGAGGTGGCGTCGACCAGGTTGGGTGCCCCTTTTTTAGAAAGGTGGTGTTCAGGCACCTATGAACCATTCCGGCTGCTCGAGGAGTTGCGCGAGACTCGCCAAGGTCTGAGGCGGTTCGCTTACGTCGGCGGGGGGCTGAAGGAGGGTCTTGCTTGGAAGTGGCTCTGCAAGGCCTGTCCAAGCGCCTGCAAGCTTCTCATACCGCCTTCCTTTTGGTGAAGGAGGTGCATGTCCTGGAAGTAGGACAATCATCTGTTGTGGAGGGGTAGGGAGCTTGAGGGCTGACCCCATCGAGGCCTGGCAGCTCACAGAGGACATGGGTAGTAGGGTGCTTGATTGGGATAGACCGGTTCCTGAAGAGGAGGTGCTTAAGCTAGGTCTGCCAGTAGTTGTGGGACTGCTGGTCCTGACGTTGCTTCGCCACCTCTGTCGCCTGGGGCGGGTACCTTCGAAGACTGGGGATGAAGCCATTGAGTCCTGATGAGTGGTGTTGCCATTACCTCTGTGTGTTCATCATCCATTTGCCCCCCACTTTTTGTGGGTCAGCAAGGGGCGATGGTCTGGGGAATGTAACATGCAACATTTCTTGTATAAAAAAGGAAAGCTCTTGTGTCTATTGTCCTTTCATAGTGAATTGCTCATATGCTAAGTTCGAGGGATTGTGTTGTCACCTAGGATTTGTCATTCGCAAGAGTCGTGTGGACTGGTTTTACGAATTTTATTTGATCCCTTTCATGGGGCGTTTAATTCCCCGCTCAAATGGCTTGGCATGGATGCTTCCTCTTTTTGCCTAATATGTCGGGCTTTTGAAAACTTCTAGGTTGTCAGCCTGTCTGTTGCATGCGGCTACTGTCATCTTATCTTGTTTAAGTCGGCTACTTCATTGGCGAGTCATAAAGGCGTACCCATGTAGAGGGTCGCCTTTAGTAGTGGCCAGGAGCCCATGCCGTACACCTGTCCGAAAAAGGTGTATGGTCTACGGGAGTCTTGTTGTACGTTCTGTAGCCCGACGGCTTGCCTGGTACCTTGTCTACTCGTCTCCGCTTGACACATGATATAGCTATGTCGGTTGTTGGGCAAAGCAGTGTCTTGGCCGCAACCCGCTTGCAGAGTAGGGTGGGCGTTATCAACATGGCCCATCTTGGAGACGAGGTTGGTGGGAGAATGCCAAAAGTGGCACTTTCCAGGCGGGAAGTGATGTTGGGCCTAGGGGTACTTAATACTCTTGTACACGCAGTTTTTATACTGGTGCTTTAGCTGGGACCTTAGAAGTGTCCTTGTAATAGTCGGGCTGGGAACAGTTGCCTTAAGTGCCTTCATTCGAAATGCTTCCCTTATGAGGTGCATGAGGAGGGGGTAGGGAATCCCCACTTGACTAGCGGACTTTAAAGTGAAATGTCTTGGTCTGTTGAACACTCCAGAATAGCTGGCTCCGGAGTTAGTTGTTGTCAACGAGTTGCCAACGTATAGTTTTTAGGGCGGAGTAAGGAGGGCATTTAGGCTTGCCGGTGTTGCCTCGGGCCCTTTGTAATGGGTTTGAAGGAGGGAAGGTGTCAGCCAAAAGGCTGAGACAAGAATCGACCCGAAAGGGGGGCGATTTTGTCGACTAGTGACCATACTCTTTGCTTGGTGCTCGAGGGCTCAAGGGTTATGGTCGCTTGGATTTTGTTGAAGTCTGCCCGTCTCTCTGTTGGAGGCTAAGGGTCTTCGGAGCTTCTTTGTATGAGAACTTGGGTAGACCCTTTCTTAGGGTTGAGGTGTAAGCGATTGCCATATGTAAAGGGCACGATTCTGTATTGAGGCAAACTTGCATCTGCTTGGGGTAGGAAATCTGTTAACTTGAGCAGGGTTGATCTGGCAGTATTCGCTACAGGTCCCCTATGGGGGTTAGGCAGAATCGCCCGTCGTAGGAGTTCTCCCGTGCCCATCCTTGGTAAGGGAATTTTACCTCTCAGGGTAGGCTTTGTTGGTGAAGCCTATGCGCGTTCCTCGTTCCGGACTGTCGCCTCCCTCGAGAGCCACACCTGACATGGGGGTTTAATAAAACTGATTTCAGGAAGCTCCCTTACTCCAGCCTTGGCCTCTTACAGTGGCTCGGTCGAGTTATGCCCGCCTGAATAGGTGAGACCTTCGTCTGGTATGTCATTGATAGTCCAAGCGGATTTTTTTTGTACTGGGTCTAATCATAAGTAACGATAATAAGAGGGATCAAGGTCCGCTTTGACTTGGACAAGCTTGATGGTGTCGTCAAGATAGCGTTGAGTAGCCGCGGCTGGGGAGCTTGGTTAAATTTCTGAAGTTGTTGGCAGGTAGGCTGGATTTTTTTTTTTTTTTAAGGGACTCAGGCTTGACTGTTCAATCCTGATTCATTACCTTGGCTCTCTGCGGGGACAAGGGCATGGAAGCACAGGGGGGTTGGTTGCTGGGCGGACAATTATGTTTGCGAAGGCTGCCGTCGGTTCAACCATTTTGAGTGCGGTTATTCTATTGCTAGGCCTACCCTTATCGTATGCCGATAAGGGAAGGTTTGTTAGAGTGGTCGCGGGTGTAATATTGCCGTAAGTCAGCCTACTTGATTATACCCCTAGTATCCTTCTAGGGAATGCGGAAAGCGTAGGACACCTAAGAGGGCCGACCTCAGGAGGTGGCCACGAGAGCTAAGTGCAGGCACCTAGATTTCCATCGTTGGAAGTTCGAGTGTGTGTCGTCGTTATGTTAGGTGGAACTTTGGATGTATGAGCCCGAGTTCTCGTTGGCCTTATGAGGTGATGTATGAAGCGGAACTTGGGGCGTAGGGGTCCAAATTCCTGTCGTCGTTGTGAGGTGACGTTATGTTGTCTGGAACGTGGGGTGTCGAAGTCCTAGTCCCTACTAGCTTTGAGGGGTGGCATGATATCGTCGAGCGTTGGGGCCCGGGTTCTTGCTGGCCCTAGGAGGCAGCATTATTCTTATTGCCACGCGGGGTGTGGGCACCCTAGTTTCTGTTGGCCTTAAGCAGCGGCTGTCAGTCTTAGGGGACGACATTATGAGGATTCGTGAGGTGCATCCGCCTGAGTTTATGCTAGCCTTAAGAGGTGACTTGCTGGCCTTAAGAGGCGGCAATGTAAGGGAACTTGAGGCACGCCCACTTGAGTTCCTGTCAGCCCTAAGAGGCAGCTTGTTGGCCTTAAGAGACGGCAATGTAAGGGAACGTGAGGTGCGTCCGCCTGAGTTCCTGCTAGCCTTAAGAGGTGGCTTGTCGGCTTTAAGAGGCGGCAATGTAAGGGAACGTAAGGTACGTTTGCCTGAGTTCCTGCCAGCTTTAAGAGGTGGCTTTAGAGGCAGCAATGTAAGGGAACGTGTGTCGTGTTTGCTTGAGTTCATACTAGCCTTAAGAGGCGGGTACCATAGTAATGATGTGGCATAAGTGCCATCCTCCGTAAGTGATGGCCAGTCGCTGCGGGTAATAAGTCTTTGCCTGTGACAAGATTGGTTATTGATTGCTGTTAGGATGAGGTGAATACCTCAAACGTCGTTGCTAGCATTGATGGGGTTGCCCACCTTGCGGCAGGGGATATGTGTTTAGGGGGCGTCTAACGCCTGCCAATCCTTAGGAGGTGGTTCTGTAGTTATAGGAGCGTGGGGGGATGCCCCGGTTCACGTCGACTCTAGGTGCTGTCATTCGGGCGTGTTCGCACTATGTTGAGCAGGAGCGGTAATCCATGGGCCTTGGAGGGTATCAAGACTTACTCCGACCTCGACGAGCTAGGTAGCGTTGTGAGGGAAAAGAAGTATAACCATGGTCGAAGAGCCTGGCTGCAATCTCGAAGTTGTTGGCAAATTAGCCGGGTTTGTCCCTTGTTAGATTGCATGGACTTGGTTTCCTTTTCTTCCCCCTTTTCTATGGCTTTGAGGGTTTGGGCTTCTGAGGTCTCTTTGGCTCGATCCTTAGGAGTTTGCGCTCAGCCGCCTGACTCCTGTGCGTTATTTTTACTTCTTGAGGAGATCGGAAGTGCTTGGAGATGATTTGGTGGAAGATGTGGATTGGTGGGTAGCCGATGATGCCGTCTAGTGCTACCGTCAACTTGGCCACTATAAATGTGGCCACCCAGTTAAGGTGTCTGTCCTGCCATGGATGGACAAAGGAAGGCCAATCTCTCCCTTTGGTATTTCTTCATGATTGCAAAGGCCCATGATTGGAATGGCTGGTGGAGGGAGAGGAGTTATCCTTGGACCATAGTCGACCTACCAGCAGGAGCGTTGTCAGAAGCGGGTCTGTGTGCTCTTTTGGAGGGGGCGAGCAGTCTAGATGTTGCTTTCTTGATGGTGTTCCTTTGACCCCCCATCGAGGAGTGGGGAAGGCGTATGGATGCGTCAACTTGGAAGGAGTGGCTTGTTGACTTCGAAGGCTAGCTTGACCTCTGTGTCGAGAGGTGAGTGTTTTGGAGTAATGCGGGCATTGCCGCTGGGAGTTAACTAGGCGGGTTGTCGACCTATCTAGCTCTGGTCTCGAGCTAAAGGTTGTCTTAACCAAGCTTTTAAAAAATGCGAGGCAGTACCGAGGCAATTTACCTTCATTGAGGCGAGGCGCAAGCCTTGAGAAAGTCAAGGCGTAAGCCTCAAGATTTACATAAAAAATATATAAAAATGATATGATATATGATTGTTAAGTGCTAATAAGAAAATAATAATGTAAATAACACACATTCATAATATTTTTTTTTCTATCACAAGTTATAACCCCCCAAAATAAATTACAAAATGGTTTATGTAAGCATCGTATAGCATATAACCCCCCTAACCCTTCTCTCAAGCTAGAACAGCATGATCTAAGAAGCATTAGGGAATGTTGAAGTCAGTGCTGTCAAGGCGCTCGCTTAGGCGTGCCTAAGCACTCGCCTAAGGCGAGGCGAGGGCCTGAGGTGTAGGCGTGAGGCACTGGGGCGAGTGCCTGACCTAAAGACCCGATTCCAACCCAAAACCCATCCTACGTATGCAGTAAAACCTTCGCCCCCCTTCGTTTCCAACTGCTTGAAGCTCCCCACCATCGCCACCGCTCAAAGAAATTGCCTCAGCGCAGCTCGAACCTCGTCGCCATTGCCATCGCCATCGCCATCGCTCGAAACTCAGAGCAGCTCGAACCTTGTCGCCATCGCCATTGCTCGAAGCTCGGAGCAGCTCGAACTTCATTGCCATCGCCATCGCCATCGCTCGACGCTGCTTTGTAAGAGCTCTCCTCATCCTCCTCATTGTCCCCATCGCCCCTGCAGCTCATCGGCCCCCTACAACCCATCGCAACTTAACGATTCTCAAGGGCCAAGGGGAAGACCACTCGAAGCACTTAGGGCAGGGGTACTGTGCACTTTGGGCAGGGTACTATGCACTTAGGGTTCGAATCATAATTATTGTTACTGCTCATTAGTTTTAGGTTATTGTAGGTCATTTGTGATGATCTAACTATTAAATCATGATTTAGATATTTTTGAATGGCTTCTACAAGTGGGGATGATGCATTTTCTGCAATGAGTGGAATGAAAGATTCTGCTTGGAAGTATAATTTTTTAAAGGATGAAAATGACAAGAATTTCATTGTTGGATTTGTGTTTTTGCTTATACGAAGTACTTTTTATTTGGCAATTTTAACTTTTGTTTTACATTTTTGCTTATCATATTTGTTGATGGATCCATGCATGAAATTATAAGAGCATCTAATTTATTAATAATTCATATATATATTTCAAATAAATAAATAAATTAGTGCCTCATTTGTCTTGGGCGAGCGCTTAGCGCCTCGGGCATTTTGGACCCCCCTCACCTTTTAGTGCCTCTCGCCTTTGACAACACTGGTTGAAGTCCAAATGAGATATTAGTGGAGGTTCCCCTAAAGGTCACCTAGTCACCATGATACATATAGAGTTTGAAAACATTGAACATTGGCGAGGAACTAGAACTTTTGGAAGGAGATCTAGCAAATAAGCATTCCGCCTAATGCGCTTGATGACTTATAATAGACTCAAAACTTGTCCCCAAATTTTGGTGGACATTTGTAGGAAACCTCTCTTTTTTTAAATAGACCGTCATAAGGCCCCTGTCTGGAAACTCAAATTCTCATTGATGTAGACTGGCTTGAATTTGGTATTTAAGGAGACATAACTTGGCTTGGATTTGATATTTAGGGTCATGGCTTGTAGTTTGGCATGAATTTTTTGGTGGACCTAGGTAAAATATTCAACTTGGTCCTTAATTGTTGCACTTGTTCTACTATGATGGCTGGTAGCTATTCGATCAAGGATTTGTAAAATGGGGAACCTATACATGCATTCAAAAGGGAATTTTCCAGTGCAACAGTTGGTGGAACTGTTCTATACAAACTCTACTCGTAGTAGAGCTAAATCCCATTGTGTCAAAATTTCCCCTATAAGACAGTGCAAGACAGTCAATTTGATAAATTCTACCTTTGTTAAATTCTCTCCAAGGAAAACATAACTTGTGAATATTAGTATCCTGACATAAACTCCTACCTCATAAGAGACTTCTGCAATAAAAAAGTTCTGGAGATGAAGAAAATCCTTAGTAACAGCCTGAGGTAGTGCCTCAGCATCGCCTCACTGCCTTGTACCGCCTCAATGCGCCTCGACTAAGTGAGGCGCACGCCTCATGCCTGCAGAACGAGGCTACCGCCTCGAGGCTATTTTAGGCTGCCTCGCCTCGAGGCAGTCAACAACGTGAGACTTCGTATATTACATTACTCATTAGTGAGGTCTGATTTCAGCTGGAGTAAAAACGCTATTCACCCACCCCCCTCACTCACTTATATATCTGATTCTTGAAGCATGTTTGATTCACAGGACTGGGGCAGAGTCCAGGGCCAGGACTGGACCGTGAAAGCAGTCAATCAGATTTCCCGTGCTCCCTTGGCAAACAACGCTGAACTTCGGATCAGGACAGGGCTCAAGGGTCGATCATGGGTTTGGATTGGATCTGATTTCACCCCAACAAGTGTGGTTCGTGTAATTAGACTTGAATTGGAAGCAAACCGGCTGCGTGGATTTGATTACACGCCTTGACTGCCTCGAGGCTCATTTTTTTAAACCATGGTCTTAACTTCTCGGAGTTGCTGGTGCTCCTCCTTATGATATTCTTCTAGGCCTTCGATCTTGGTCCCTGTTTCGCCTAATGAGGTGGTCTAGGCTTCCACATTGGATCTGGTTGTGCAGATCTTGGCATTCTTTGACGGTGTGTCTGTGAGCCCTGTGGCAGTTGCTATGGGGCCCAGAGTTAGCCTTCTTCTTTATGGATTTCGGAGGCAGTAGGTTCTTGCTTGTTGGCTAGTCCCTCACAAACACGCTTGCTTGGTTTATGGCCAAGGGAGTGTATTCCTCAAAGGACTTGGGTTGGAGCTGCCTCGTCGGGAGGAGTATTACTGGAAGTATGTTGAAGTGTTTCACCAGATCAGGTAGGGAAGGGATAAGCCCGGGCATCACTTGGTTGACTGCACCCCTCTTGCCTTACTGAAGGGTGGGGAAGGTGCTCGGGAGAACTGACTCGAAAGGAGTGGCTAGTCGACTTGGGGCAGCGTCTATCCCCAAAGATCACCTTGACATCTATGCTGATACGTTTAGGCGACGGGACGTGGGGACCCTGGGGCAACGCGAACGTCGTCACCAGGACTTGGTGGCGGTGTTCCATCGAGGGGCGTGCCAGGGTGACACCGTCGGCTCAATCGGGTGGGGTGTCGACCCGTCTGGCTCTTGGTCCGCGAGGAAGATCGCGTGTCTTCCCAGAGTTGCTGGAGCTTTCCCTTAGGGTGGTCTTCCAGTCCCTTCATACACCTCCTGCCTCTCTCTCTGTTTTTTTTTTTGCTACTGCTTCGGCTGATGAAGTGAGCCAAGTTCCTATGTCAGATTTGGGACTCGATTTGGTTGCACAGACCCCAACAGTCCTTCGGTGGTGCAGCTCTAGGTCTTGTGGTACTTATAGTGGGGCCTGGGGTCAACTTTCCTCTCTATAGGCCTCAGGGGCTGTAGGTCCTTGCTTGTGGACCAGCCCCCCAAAAACACGTACGCCTGGTTCATGGCTAGGGGAGCGTATTTCTCAAAGGATTCCCATCTTGTCTGGCGGGGCTCATAGTCGCGACCCTTAGTGGGCCAGTTGCTTCTTTGAGTAAGGTGGCTCTTTGCTTGTGGAAGTAGCCACTTCCGCGGACGGGCGGTGGAGCATGCTTACTAGAGGCCCCCTTGCCTCCTACGAGGCTGGTGTTGCTGCCATGACCCTTGGCCAACCGACTGCAGGGGCGGTAGGAGTTGTTTTGCTCCGTGAACCTCACGACTTTGTCTAGAGCTTCGCCAGGTGCTTTGGCACGTAATCACTGACATCGCACTAGAGCCTTCGAGTCAAGCAACCTGACTTGAAGTGTTGGATGACTATCGCCTCATGGGGCCTCTCGCTCTTGAAGTACTGAGCCTTGAACGGATCCAGGTAGGATCGGAAGGACTCGGTCTTCCGCTATCTGACTTCTAATTGCTTCTCAGGGTTGTCTGTAACCTTTCGCCGCTCGGCAACGTGTTGGTAGGACTTGTTCGCCAGGCCTTGGGAGTCGACAATCTGTCCGGCTAGCAGGTCGATGGACCCTTGATGGGTTGTACTTGACAGGTACGACGAGAGCACTCAGCAAAGTATTCTGTCGGGGCGGTCATGCACCAACATCACCTGGCGATAGCTCCCAATGAAACTATTGGGCTTTGCTGCTCCTCCGTTCGTGGCCATGACTTGCTGCTCGAACTCTTCTGGTGAGGGGTCGCCACCACCTTCTTTATGAGTGGGCAGACGGTATGCACGTGGGCGTATATTCAAGGCTGCCGGTCTTAGCTTCATACTCCCCTTCCCTAGCCCGTATCTCGAGGAGGAAGCCTTGCCCAGGGGCCTTGAGCAGTTGGTTGGGTCGTGTCGGCTTCCCTTCACTGGGATTAACGTGCGGAGGGTGCCATTGGAACATAGAGACACTGGACTCTAACCAGGCCTCCTCAGGGGTGGCTGCAAGTGGAGTTGCGAGTGGTTAGGACCATCGCGAGGGTTCTTGATCAGAAAGGTCGAGGCAGTGCACTGGGGAGGTGTTACCTCCCAACAACTAGATGCTTGGAAGAGCATGGAACTTTTGTTGATACTTCCCACAGACAACACCATTTGATGTGCCTTGGGGGCCGCCGTTAGGGTCACCGATGGCCATCGAAGAATTTATAAACGTAGGGAACGTAATGCAGCCACAAGCAGTCCATTATGAAGGGTATGAAGTCGGACCTCCTAAGTGATCGGAGGGTCCGGTTTCATAGCCTGCAAGTAATCGCAAGGAAGACGAAGAAGTTGGTGACTCAGTTTCACAACAAGGGGTGTACGTCTGGGGGGGAGGATGATACTCCTAACTTTGCACTAGTATTAGTAAGGTTACAAGATTTTTCTCCCTTTTTTCTTGGGTTTCACTTGGGGGTCTCTCCTCACTATTTATAGCATGGGAAGAGTCCTAGCCTAGTAGGATCTTCTCCATGACCTCTAGTCTATCTTCTGTCTGACTGCTCGTCTGTTGTCAGGTTATGGGTAGTCATTTCCGTCCTGTCGCGATCTTGGCCTTGACTGTGCCGAATCTTCTAGCAGGTTGGGTGGATCCAGGCACGGGTCCGGCTAGTCGTATGCGGGTCAGGTAATGTCGGATCCGCCTATTTACCCTACAATCGGGTAACTGGATCCCTTGCGAGGTTATGCTAGGAGTTTTGGATCCAAGGGTGATTTTTGCCCCTCATCAATCCCCTAAATTCTCTACATGTTATATATATATATTATTGTAGTCTCTAATGATATATAACAATATGCATAGAAGTTATGGTAAACATAGTATATATTGTTTTATTTGGATAGATACATATAATAGATGTTTTGGTTGTTTGTTTTAGCTTATAATAATAATAATTTATTTTTTGAAAAGGGGAGGGTTAACAACGGATGTTAACCCCCCAAAAATTCATTAATGGCGGAGACTAGAAGCTCCAAGCATTACAAAAGGAAGAATATAAGTGGCTAATGCCTTCAGTAAAGAAATGCTTTCGTTTAAGCACAATGTCATTGTTTTCCATCCAAAGGCACTAGATGAGAGTAAATGCCCTCCTAATAGTCCCCAAGTTGTCAAGTGGAGATTGCCAACTCTGCTAGAAGGAAAGCTCTGAGTCATGCTAGACAGGAGTGAAGCTCGAGGTTGACCAAACCTCCCTTACAAATAAGTAAGTAAAGAAAAGGTGCTCAGTGTCTTTGTCCACCACAGAAGATGCAGGAGTCATCAAAGTGAGGAGCCTAGTGATGCCTGTAGGAGTGAGTAATAAGGCACCTCCTCCTTAGTAGCCATGTGAAGATCTTCACCTTCAAAGGCAGCTGCTTTCTTTAGATCTTTCTAAAGTCGGAAGCAAGATCTTGATCATGATCATGAATCACCTCCAAGAAACGTAGGTATGCCTTTTGCACTGAGGAGCCATGCTTCTACACCTAGTCATTATGTCCTATGCCAGGATGCAAGGCATGCAGAGTTTTGAGTAGCATGGTGAGGTCTTCAAACTAAGCTTTCGAGAGTGAGTTTGGTAGCAGGGGTGACCATGAGTCACTCGAGAAATAGCTTGCCGCGAAGGCCAAAGGGGACATAGACAGTGTTGCAAGTTTGGGATAGGACTCAGAAAAAATTCTTACAAGGGTCCATGCATGGTGTGCTAAAATCTGAACCTGGAGCCATCTCCTAGAACTGGCCTTCAATTAGGTTGAACCCTCCTTAAAGTCTTTTGTAGGCACTGCTAGATGAAAGAGGTGCCTTTGTTAGAGCTCCTCCTTTCATCCCAATCAACAGTGTCGTCGTAGGACCTGCAAAGAATTAGCTTCCACGACGATTGGTGAAGTCCCATATGGTGAAGTATCCATTTTGTGAGTAGAGCAACACTTAGCATTTGTAGGTCTAAAACCCTCAGGCCACCCATCTCTTGGGGTGTGCAGACCTCCTCCCAAGCCGCAAGAGGGATATGGCCATTGCTCGAGGAGGATCACCACAAGAATCCCCTCTGTATTATATCAATCTTCTACAAGACCGATGCAAGCATCTTTAGGACCAAGAAATAATAAAGGGGCAAAGTTTACAAAATAGAGGGTAGTATTAGGTGTCCTCCTCTGGAGAGAAGTCTTAGTCGCCTAACCTTGTAGTAGCTGCTCCAATATTTCAACAATTGGAGTCCAATCTTTAGTTGTGATCTGTCTAGGCATTAACGGAAAGCCTAATATTTAATAGGATACTTAAGCTTGTCGGTCCTTAAGATATCGCCACACTGCATAATTGATTCTACGGACATCCCGAGAGGAAACTTGACTTATGCAGGTTTACCTTCGATCTCAATGTCTCCCTGAAGGCCTTAAGTAGTAGTCTCATCGTTTTGGCCTAAGACATGGATCCCTTAATGAAGATGGTGTCGTTTGCAGACTCAAGGAAAGGAACGACGGTCCTCCCCTGCTGGAGCCAGAGCCCTTCAAGAGCCCAATGTCACAAAGGAAGTCCACAACAAGGACGAATATCATAGGGGTTAAGGGGCATTCCTGTCGCAACCCTTTCTTTGGACTCATCCAACCACCCTTCAGCTTGCCATTATTCAAAACAAAGCAGGAAGCCGTGGTAACACAAGCCTTCATCTAACTTATCCAGGCTTGTGGGAATCCACGTAATTGTAGGGAGGACCATAGAAAGCCCCAACCTAAATTGTCATACGCTTTGGAGAAATCCATCTTCTGGTAGAAAGCCTCGGTCCCATCATGCTTCCATGTCGAAAGAATCTTCAAGGCAACTAGGTAGTTCTCTGTGATGGAGTGTCCCCAATGAAAGCTGACCACACGGGTTTAATAAGTTGATCAAGCATAGTCCCAAGGTAGCGTGATAAGGACTTGGTGACCAATAAATAGATGCAGTTGGAGAGTGCGATCGTCCTGAAGTTACCTACACTTGCAGTTACTTCACCTTTTGGGAGTAGAAAAAGGAAGAAGTGGTTGATCTTGGTCAGGTCCCCTCTAGAAGTCACGTGTTTAAATATCACCATGATGTCGGAATTTCTTAAGGAAAAAGACTCGAAAATTGTTGGGACTAGGAGAGCCCTCCTACTTTAGCAAGCATAGGGCTTGCCACACTTCATCCTTAGTAGAAGGAGAAGAAAGTGTATTTGCCTTAGCCTGACCAAGTCTCTGGGGTTGATATCTGCCAAGGTGCCGGTGCTTCTCATCCCTCTGGTAGAAAATCTCACAGAAGTCTACAAATGATTTGTTGACATGTTGTCTACCAATGTGATGTGCAAGTCGATTTGTAGCTGACTTGATTGGTTCCTCCTCCTTCCATTGGAAAAAGAGTGGAAGAACCTAGTGTTGGAGTCTCTCCTTTAGCTAGAGCTGTCGAACCTTGCCTTCACTCAATCTCCTCTTTCCTGTTTTCCATCTGGAGATGATTCGCTAAATCTATGTGATTTAAAGTTGGAAATCGTCTTAGTGTGGAATAAAGCAATCAATCAAATAATTTTCTGAACTATTTGGAGTCTAGGTCGAACACGAGGAGGCAGTCATTACTTTCAAAACCCTTCGTTATTATTTTTTTGTCGTTTTCGTATATGATTTTTTCTCACTTTTTGGAATATAGTAGCAACTAATATAGCATAAATAGATAGCAAGCCAATAATAGTAGCAAAAATGATTCTATTAATAATAGTAAAAAGTTTTATAAAGCTATGAATAATGAAAATACAAGAAGAATAAAAGCTTAAGGAAAAGTAGAGAATGGAGGGAGAGATGTGGAGCTGGCATAGGATTCCCATAGATGATCAGGCGGTTGATAAAAGGGTCGAGCCCTACAACCGGGCCATAGTTGCCAAGATGCACATTCTTAGGGAGCATCTCAAGCCAGAAGAAGAGCCAACCGATGAGGAACCACTCCCACCTTTTTCGGATTTCTATGCTGAGCATCCTCTTCAGATAGAAGCTTCTAGATCGAGCTTTGACGAGGCCTGGGATCCCGCCACGGATTCCATCTTTGCGGGCATCTCTTTTTTGATGTGGTGAACCGGAGAGATGTACACTTTCATGGGTGGCATGCGTCGAGACATCAACGAACTTTGCGTCGACGTCTGCAATCTGCTGATGGGACAAGGACCCACTCGCTGCTGCCGCCGCCATGGTCAAGAGGACTAGTCTACTCTTAGTTGCAGTTGTATTTTCTTTTGTTTCTTTCTTTCTTTCCATGTTGGCATGTATTAAGGGGCTTTGATCCCATACTTATATTTTCTTTTGGAACAATAGCTAGTTCTTGCTTAGGGCACATACATTTAGTCTAGTTAGTTTACTTTTATGCTTTATTTCAACTTTGTCAAAACACTTTGATTATATATTTAGCATGCAGTTTTCTATATTCATATTGTCCTCATGATCTCTGTTCTGGTTTAATATGTCTAGCAAAAACATGTTTACTTAATGTATGACAGTTCTAGTTTAGTTCAACCCCTTTAGGAACCCTTCTTGATGACATTCAAAAAGGGGGAGAGTATAAATCACTAAGTATAACATTTAGGGGGAGAAAATAAGATTCTAAAGACATATTTTGAAAATCATCAAAAAGGGGGAGATTGTTAGTTCAACTCATCGTAAAGAATATTTTGATGATTTTACAAAATAAAGTAAAAGAAATAAAACATGAAAATAACATATTTTTCTTTGTCATACATGTCTCGCGAATTTTCCATGACAAATGATTAGCAGCGTGAAGACGTATTAGGTCATAGGTCTTAGGCTTTTTATTATACACTTTTAAAAAGTTGTAACCTTCTTTTTAATTGAGCCTAGAGATATTGTAAAGAGCTCCTAAAGATAACATACACATAGCTAACTTAGGCTTTTTAGACTTAGGAAAAATTAGAAACAAAAACCTAACACAAAACACATATTGAACGTCCAACACACCTGTCAAACATTTGATATTCAACTTTAAGATGTCTGATCATGATTACAGACTTCCAATTACCTATAGCCTTGCCTTTGCATTCTAAACATTTAGCCTCCAGTCGATGCAACTTTCAATCAGATGTCCATAGGCTTATTTAGATGTCCATAGGCTTATCCAGATGTCCAATACATACCTTAGACGTCCTTTAAGCCAGCTGTTAGACTCCACTTAATATTTGCTTCATTATTCTTTGATCCTAACGGTTAGTTACACTTTTAGACGTTTGGACATGTCTTCAGATGTCCAATAATGGACCGTTAGCTACTTCCTATGCGGAGATTTGTCAGAAAGAAAATCTCTCTTTTTTGATTCCCTAATCAAGATATTAATATCTTTCCAGACGTCTAGGCCACTGGACAGACGGCTACACTGACGTCTGATCCTTGAAATCTTGAATCCTGTTTGGATTTGATCAAAATAGGAACAAATCTGCTTATAATTAGACATCCAATTTTAGTACCAGACATCTTATTATAGCAAATTAGACGTCTACCTAGAACCCTATTTCGATTCAATGAAAACAGTAGGTCTGACCCATTAAATAGACGTTTGATCATGCTGTTAGAATCATAATTACCTTGATTTGAGTTGGATTTCGTCCCAATCTTTTGGGACTTGCCTCTAGTGGTTAGAAGCCCTCTCCCAAGTCTTCTTGAAGGTTCTAAGCTTGCCTATAAATACACTATAACCCCTCTTAGGCAAAATACACCTCTTGAGATATAATTCACATAGATTATCACTTGCTCATTTGTTCCATTGCTTTCTTTGCCCTTGTGTTGTGCAACTACTCTATTTGGGGCAAACCAATACTCTCATTGTACTTCATAATCTCATCTTCATGGAGTTTCCTTCACCCTTGGTAGATAAGCTAATTATACATATTTTTGGGGTGTTCTATAGGGTGCATTTTACTTTTCATATTGTTGTAGTTGGGTATCTGGCTTGTCGGATCCCCGTCTCTTCATTGTGAATGGAGAAACCTTCATTTATCGATCGGATGTGAGATTTGTAATTGAGGTATACTACTCTCGTTGAAGTAGTGTGGTTAGTGGACTGATCATTTTGTGATCATAAATCCTAAGTCAAGGGATTGGCTTAGGTGGTGGTTTCTACCCAGTTTAGGTTTCCACCTAAAAATCTTGTGCCTCCATTTTTGTGATTGTATTTTATCTTGTAATTATTTCTTAAATTCACTATTCACCCCCTTCTAGTTTAATTTCAGAAGTGTGTTATCATCTTCCCTTTGCAAATCTAGTGAGGAATTGCAACACCCTCATGACGAACGCATCGCACTCAATAAGGGACCCTCGTATAGCTTTTGTTGGATTGAAGTAGATCCTATGAATCATTGTGGGGAGGTGACATTTCTTCGTAAGGTGTCTCGTACCCCTGCATTGTCAGTAAACAACATTCGAGGAGCATGAGCTCACTATATGGCTGGTGTGAAGACAATCAAAGCACTGAATGTGGTTGCTCCTACCACGATGGATAGTGCAGCAGTGGTGGGTCACCCAAATCCAACCCCTCTTTGTCCTGCTGCGTTGGTGCCAATGTTGCTGCAACCATCGACTACCAATGAAACATGGTTTGTGGCGTTGAGGCAGCGACAGTCGTTGCACATCACCTCGACGATGAAAAAGGCCTTGGCGGCAAAGGAGATGCAATGACGAAGAACATGGTGGTGGAGGGGCTCCGGGACTTGTTGGTGCACACTGTATGGGGCGGTGGTGGCGTTTGCAATGGTTTATAAGGGTAGGTGGTGGATGAGGTAGTGGTGGTCGGGCTCGAGATAGGGTCGTAATGTTGGTGGGGTGACGATGGAGAAGGGGTGGTGTTGGAGGTAGTGATGGTGGGGCTCAAGGTAGGGTCGAGGTAGTGGTGGGGTAGCGATGGAGGTGGGATTTATACATGTAATATATATAGGTACACATTGTATGATAACATAAATATATAAATTTATGTTGTTATTACTTAAATACGACAAGATCGTTGTTTTTCTTACTAAAATAGTGTTATCATGTGTTTCTAATGAAAGTCATTGCTATTGTATGAGTTAGATATATTTAATATATATTTTTTAAAATTGTTGTCTCAATTTAATCAGTCGATTTCCTTTATATTGCCACTTGCCTTAGCCGATTAAGGAGCTTGTCACCTTACAATTGGCTAACTCTTCGGCATCTTTGGTACCATTATGCAAGTGGTTTCTACAGAAGGGCCTGACTTTTCTTAAGATCGTTTGTAGTTCTATCCATAAAGGAGAAGAGCCTCAAAATGACAACCTCCTCTCTTCCTAGTCAGTGGTACTGCCATAAGATTTGTAGAGTCTTCTTACAAATGGGGAGATTGGGGTCCATAAGTCCAAGCACCCACTTAGTGAGCAAAGCATCATTCACTACCCTAGAAATTAAGCACTTCCAAGCTGCCATCCTCCTTCGGCCATCCTCCCAAGAGACCAAGTGGAGGAAATTTTCTCTCGTGTCAGAAGCCCATAGGAAGCATTGACTTGTGAAGTTGATGTGCTGAAGAACTGAGGCCAGCATTTTTAGGAGATAAGAAGTATAGTGGTAATGTTAGAGAGTATGGAGAAGAGGATAGTCAACCAGCCACCCTTGGATAGAAGATGGGAAGCCCATCCTTATAATTGCTTTTCCATCCTTTCAATGAAAGTCCAATCTTTGGCCGTAATACGACTAGTGGAGAGCAAGAAGCCGAGGTATGTGAATAGGATTTGTAACGGTTGAACCCCCAATACTTCTCCAACTTGCAATTCAGTCTTCTGAAATGGGAGGAACCCTGATTTTTGCTGATTGACCTTCAAACAAGAAGCTTCACCGAACACCTCTAACATCAATTTAGCCTTGTGCACCTCATTAAGTGAGATCTCAATAAAGATAATTGTATCGTCCGTGTATTGCAAAGTGGGGACTTTGGTGGACCCAGGCTATTTTTGAAGCCTCAAAGAAGACAAAAGGAACTTCCAGTAAAGGCTATTCATAGACCTTCAAGAAATCCTCCTTCCAATAGAAGGCTTGGGTACGACATCTCTTCTAGGTAGACAGAATCTCGGAGGCAACAATTTAGTCTGCTATAATAGACCTCCCCCTGATAAATGTGGACTGCATTTGTTTGACAAGATAGTCCAATACACCTACTAGATGCCAAGCAAGAATCTTGGTTATCACCAGTAGATATAATTACAATGGGCAATTAGTATGTAATCATTAAGAGTCTCTGCACCATCATGTTTTGGCAGCGGGAGCTAAAAAGAATCTGTTCTGTCAAGGAGCCAAAAATTGCCCATCACTGCTTTTTTGATAAGGGACCAACAGAACTCTGTGATAATGATTTCTGGATTTTTTTGAGAGCTTTTGCTCTTCCATATCATATTTGAACAACCTTTCAAAAAAAAAAATCATATCCGAACAAAAGTTCAACAATATCTTCGCATATATTGGAGGTAGCCCAAAGTTCGATACATTTTTTCTTCAACCATGACTCTTGGGTTACTTACTCAATTTGAAGGAAACAAATTAGACATATTGAAATATTCAATTGAACCCTAAAATCAAATACCAATTCCGATTGTAGTCTTAACAGAATCAGAAATCTGAATTTTCTTGTCTAATGTTAATAAAACTAAGATTGGGAAATCTGTAGAAGTATGCAACTTGGAGATAGATTTCTTGGGATCAAATGCTTTGGTTTACCCTATAGTCCCAATTAATCTGTCTTTATTGACTATACTCAAAATGGGATTATATTGAGTTGTAATGGATCTTGGATGTGGATCCATCTATCCTGCATATTTACAGAGTGTAGTCACTCTTCATTGTTTTTGTTTGATTAAATAAAGAAAAATCATGGTTGGGAACAGATTCTAGGGCTAGGAGAAAGGATTTCCATGTAAAATCCTAGGATTTCTTCCTTGGATCCCATGTGTTGTTCATTGTCCTAGATCATTTGTAGAGTGGATCTTGCGGCTGATATCTTAGTGGTGGCGACAAGAAGGGGACTAGTTGGCATTGATGATGGTGGTTTCTTGTGATGTGGATGAAAGAAAGGGGTCGTGTGACCTCTTGGTGCTGCGACAGGAGGGGGACCCTGACCCTCTCTTGCAACATGCACGGGGATTGGACCCTTGGCAAGAACTAGGAGGATCGTCTTCTCATCTTTAGCCAAGGTTTTAAATGTCGATTTTGATGTCGTTTCGATAAAATTTTTAATGTGCATTTTGGAGTTACGTCGTTAAAACACCTGTATTTCGACATTAGATTTTGATGATTTTGATGTCTTAAAAATAGTCCATTTCAGAGGCATGCCGACGTATGTTGACAAAAATGACGGAAGTAGGCAAAATTGTTAGAATTTCAAGGAAATCATAAGCATAAACATGTTTATATAAGAATAATAATGTTATATCCTAATATTCATATGCAAGATATAGTTTACTGTACCATGCTCAAGTTTAAGAATTAAATATCAAAGAGTTATTGTGCAAATTGAATTAAGCCATGAAAAAATAAAAGATTTAAATATAAAGTTTGAAGTAAGCTAAAGTAAAAATTTAAAAGCTGAAATTTAAATACCTAACAATTTGATCTTAAATTAATTTATCTTTTTTTTGAGGTAAGTTAATATATCTTATGGTTAATTTGAGGTCATTGACATATCAATCAATTTAAATAGATCTAGATTAACATAATTATGTATGTTGTGTTGGTAATTTTTATTTATGTCACCCTTTATGAGTCACGTTTAAATTTAGTTGTATCATATTTATGTATGAAAAATATAGGCTATCACCTTCAAACATAGGACCATGGGTTTCTAGGTTAGATATTATCCTTGATGCAAACGATGATTAATTCATGGAGTAAATAGGCTCTTAGTGTTTGCAATTTTTAGGTTTTATTCTCTTATGGATGGATGCAAGTTCTTTATTATCTAATACTAGCCCAAACTTAGGATTTTATTTTTAGGAATTAAATAAATGTTCTGCAATTCTAAATTATGATTAGACTTATATATTCGTAATAATACTAGATCTAAAGTCTAGTATGTGGATTTACTCTGTAATTATGGATAGGTATGGAATCAAACCTTAAAGAGTTAGAGGAGAGGAGCAACGAGATGGGAGGGAGCAACAGCAGTGGAGATTTGGTTTAGATAAGAATGGAGTAGCAGCAGTACTGTAAGCAAAAGTAGTAGCAGTAGAGAAGAATAAGGGAACTAAGTGTAAAAAGCAGCAACAACAAGTCGAAATGCTGAGTGCATTTCATTACTTACTGACATTTCGGCAAAATTTCAACAACATTTCAGTGAAGCTCTGTGTTTTGACATTATATTGATGTTGATATGGCTTAACCCTAAAAAGTCATTTCGACAACATGTTGGTGGCATGCGGTTGAAATTTAAATCACTTACAATAATAGTAATTGGAAATTGGTTATTTAGACATCTATATTGACTTTAAAATATAGTAACGATTCAAAAATTGTATCTAATGTCACCTATTTCTCTGAAGTTATGGACATATTATCTAGATTTGACAAAATATTGCTAACACCCCTACATTTCAACAATACATGTGTGTCGATATCGCCTCACATCAGAAAAATGTCATTTTGTAGGCATTCATAACATTGCCTTTAGCATCAACTTGTAGGTCTTTTGACTTGAGGCGATGAGTAGGAAGGTTGATTATTTCTAGGAAAGTTAATTTTGGAAGTTGCGTTACCCTTGGTTTTGTTAGAGATTTTATAGAATTAGGAAAGTTATTTTTGATTTATCTCATTTTACTTTTAGAGATAAGATTAGATTTAGTTTGATTGTATTAGAATTAAGTGAGAGAAAATGTTTAAATCTAATTATTAAAGGACCCAACATCTCCTTATATAGAGGAGAGGTATTGGGAAAATAATAGTGCATGTCCAGCATAAAATAGAAAATAATAAAACATGACATAAATAGACATAAATAGGAGTATTTTAACACTCCCTCTCAAGTTGGAGCATAGATATCAATCATGCTCAGCTTGGAACAACAATCATCGAAGGTCGAATGTGGAAGAGATTTCGTGAAGATATTAGTTGTTTGGTCCTCAGATGTGACAAATGTAGTGCATAGCATCCCACGTTGAATCAGGTCTCTGGTGTAGTGGCAATTCACCTCATGCGTTGTGCGTTATGGAACATGGGATTGTTGGCTATATATATGGCTAGCCTATTATTGCATCTCATCCCATGGGCTCTTGAATTTGGACATGCAAATCACGCAGAAGAGATGTCACCCACATCATCTCTGCGGCTGTCTAAGCCATCACCCGATATTTTGACTTAACATTGGAGTGAGAAACCACGCCCTGTTTTTTACTCCTCCAGGTAGCCAAATTTCCTACGATAAATGTACAGAACCTACTAGTGGATTTTTTGTTAGCAACACACCCTACATAGTTAGCATTAGAATATCCAATTACGGTCATGGGAAAAACTTTCTGGAACAGAATCCCACGTCTGGGTGCCTTCTTCATGTATTTGAGCACCTGTATAGCCACCTGCCAATGTTGCTTAGTTGGCTTCTCCATAAACGGACTAAGCTTTCTCACAACCAAAGCAATATTTGGTTTGGTAATCATCAGGTACATGAATTTCCCAACAAGCTGCTTGTAGGCTCTACTGTCAACATACTCTGCCTACTCATCATAGAGGTGCACCTTGAGGTCCATAGGAATATTGGCTGGTTTGGACCCTAGCATGCTTGTCTCCTGTAGCATATCTAAGGCATATTTACGTTGAGAAATTACAATGCCCTGCTTGCTTCTAGCCACCTCTATGCTCAGAAAATACTAGAGTTGACCCAGGTCCTTTATAACAAATTGCTTAGCTAAGGATTTCTTGACCTCGACTATTCGAGCTCTATCATCATCAGTAATGACAAGATCATCAACATAAATAAGCAATGTCACAATTCCCTTCTCAATCTTCTTGACAAAAAGTGAATGGTCTGAAGATCTTTGCAAGCCCATCTTCCCCACCTCTGAGAGCTTTTGGAATTGAGTTTGGCGCAAAACGGAGGTGTGGAGGATCTTCCATGTGAGGATAACGAGTAGCAATAGGGTGGTGCATGTGCACCCTAATCACGCGTGAGAGAGGAGAGAGAGAGGGTGCAGGCGGTGGTGAAGAAGAATAGGGAGAGGGAGTTGTGTTGGAAGAATATTGCATTAACTCAAATTAGAATGATTACAAAGACTCTTTTATAGAGAACATGTCACAATCCTTTAAAACAAGTAACAAACTCAATTCTAATCAAATCACATCTCCTAGTTTTACAAAGAACAAATCCTAATTAATCAAAACAAATCCTTTAAACAAATTTACTAAAAACTAACACACAAGACCAACTAAAACAAAACTTGCAACCAAAATAAACCTACATAAGACCCAAAATTGGCGCCTACTTGGATGTTCAGCATCCAGACTGACTGCCATGTGGCATTTTATTCCCAACACTCCCCTTCAAGTTGAGGCCCGGAGGACGATGACTTGCTGAACTTTGTGATGAGCTAGAGGCCCCACCACTCTTCTTCTTCAAGTTTTTCATCTTTGACTTCCTATTTGGTAGGAGTGACTGTGTAGCCTTTTGCGATCTTCGGAGTCGTTGCTTTTGTGGCAACTTCTATAGTTGCCGTGACAATTGCTGTCTTCTTCTCCTTCTCATTTTGAAGCATGGCCTTGATCTCCTCAAGATTTGCTGTGGTGAGAGATTCCACGTGTGGTGCTAGAAGCTCCCCGTGAGGGTTGCTTGAATTTGTCCTAACAACGGTCTTGTGGATGGTTGGTACGTTCACAATGTTGACATGTTGGATAGACTTGACTTGAGCCTTTACCACATCCTCTTCCACGTCCAGTGCCTCCATTGAAAGTAGCAAAGGCGGTGTTTTCAGTCACCACTGGGGCATTGGTACCTACATCTGGTTCACTAAGCTTGTCGAGACGACTGTAAATCGTCTCAAGATCTAACTCCTCGTCTAGTGTAAGGATCTGATACGTGTTGATTGATACCAGGGATTCAACCCCGACATGAACCTCATGTCTTGCCATTTTTCCCGTATAGTTGTCTACTTGTCACAGCAGATAGGCTTGAAGATCTTTAATTCTTCAAAGAGTGCCTTCATCTTCGAATAGTATTTGTCAAGGGGAAAATCCCCTTGACTAGCCATCCAAATTCTAGTGTAGATGTCGGTGATGCGGGCATTGTTGGACTTCTTGGAGTATCTCTTCTCCAAGGAATCCTACATCTCGTGGGTTGACTTCTTGTAGAGCATGTTGAAGGCGATGTATGGATCGATTGAGTTCATCAGCCAATTCATCACTAAATAGTTCTCCTTCCCGCACTTCTTCGTAGCTTCCTTGGACTTGAACTCCTCTTTGAGGAGGACATGTAACTTGTCTTATCCTCCTATGAAGATCTTGAATGCACGAGCCCATAGGATATAGTTCGAGGCACCTTGAAATTTAATTGTAGTGCCTTGAACTATAACCTTTCCTTCCCCGGTGTTGGTCTAGTTCTTGCTGTCGACCATCTCTGTCCTCAAGAAGCAAGCCTTCTCCTTCTTGTATGCTCCGTATAAGGCGTTGGATGTGTGGGAAAAGCCACTTGTTGAGGCCCTTTGCTTGACTCCTTGGGCCTTGCGTAAGGCGTTAAGGACCTTTAAGGAGTTCGTTGAGAGAACTCTTAGTCGACGAAGATGCCTCGACACATGAGGCCTTGATACCCGTGGGAATCATGCGGAAGATAGGATCTCTTATACGTGATCTAACAAGAAGGGCCACGTACGTGGCTGCTGTTTGCTAGGGAAAAGTCACGCTTAACGTGGCTTTTCTTCTCTTCTCCTTAAGCGTGTACCATGTTGAGTCTAGACCTTAGGGTTTGATACCATATTGAGTTTGGCGTAAAATGGAGGCGTGGAGGCTCTTCCACGTGAGGATAATTGACAACAACAGGGTACTGTAGGTGCACCTTGATCACACGTGAGAGAGGAGAGAGAGGGTGTAGCCGGTGGTGAAGAAGAATAGGGAGAGAGAGGGAGTGGTTGTGTTGGAAGAATATTGTGTTAACTCAAATTAGAAGGATTACAAATGCTTTCTTTTATAAAGAGAGAATATATCACAATCCTTTAAAATAAGTAATAATCTAAATCCTAATCAAATCACATCACCTAATTTTAGAAAGAACAAATCCTAATTAATCAAAGCAAATCCTTTAAATAAACTTACTAAAAACCAATATACCAACTAAAACAAAACTTGCAGCCGAAGTGAACCCACACAAGACCCAAAAGCAGCACCCACTTGGACGTCTAGACTGACTGCCACGTGGCATTTTATTCCCAACAGGAACCAATCTCTCAGACATTGTTTAAGGCCATAAATGGCCTTCTTCAATTTGCATACACACTCCCCCTAAACCTTAAACCTGGGAGGCTGTTGCATATATACTTCCTCCTGAAGATCAACATAGAGAAATATATTCTCCACATCAAGCTGGTGAAGCATTTAATCCTTATGAGCAGTAACGTAAATAAGTATCGTGATTGTTGTCAGGCGAGCAAGAAGAGAGAACGTATCAAAGAAGTCCCCCTGTACGTGATCTCATCCTCCATGGTTGTATGCCACTTTGGATCGAGTAAGGTTTGCTGGTACATGGAAGGAATCTCTATAGCAGCAAGAGCCGTAGTAAAGTGCCCAAATGTAGTCCTCAGATTAGCTGTAGTTGCTGCTCTAGCTACATGAAACTGAGTACAAGAGCGGGGAGCCTTTCTAATAGCAATAGGAATGTCATCATCTGGGATACTATCACCTGATCCTACACAATTACCACTAGAAACAATATTGTTAGTGTGAGAGTTAGTGCAGACGTAGGCGTGGAGGTCTCCATGTCATGGAGAAAATAGTCCATGCAGGGACGTTTTCATGTTGAAAACAATGAGGAAGAAGGGTAGCCGACGATGAGAGAGAGAAAGGAGAGCAGTTGTTGGAAGAATTATTGCATTAACTCAAGAAAAAACAATTACAAGAAGCTCTCTTTTTATAGAGAGAACATATCTTCTAAATTAAGAAACAAACTCAATCAAATCAAATCTCCTAAAATTAGAAAGAACAAATCAAAAACACTTTCCAAGAAACCAAATATACTAAACTAAAAGACGTCAAACTTGGACCAAAAGTCACCAAAATTCCCTTAGGGTTGGCACCCCTTGGGTGCTTCATAGGTTGCCACGTGGCTTGACAGGGCTACTACGTGGCATTGCCACATGTCACTTATTCTTCACACTCCCCCTCAAATCGAGGTCGGGAGTACAATGACTTGTTTTTCAAAACTTGTGAGGCTAGATGCCCTACCACTCTTCTTCTTTGAGCTCGGAGCTCTCCACTTTGTCTTTGGAAGAAGCCATGGTGCAACCTCTTGCGACCTTTGGAGTTGCTTCTGTGGCATCCTCGATAGCCATCGGGATGGCCTTCGTTGTCTTCTTATTTTCTTTTTGAAACATAGCCCTGATTTTCTTAAGGTTAGCAGGCGTGAGAGAGTTTGCACGTGAAGTGCTAGTAGTCGCACGGTTAGACCTTTTAACTTTGTCCCAACATCTCTCTTGTGGATGATTGGTACATCTACAATTCTGGCATTAAGGGTAGATGCGACCTTGGCCTCGGCCACGTCCTCTTTCTTGCCCCGCACCTGTCTCTGGAATTGCAAGTGCGGAGTTGTTGCCCTTTGGCATGCTCTCAACTTTTGGAACTTCTATTGTCACGCCCCGATAATCCTCCTGATGGATCGAGAATGAATTATCAAGCGCACACACACTATGGTCCTAGCTACCTGGTGGCTTAAGTTATAAATTGTAGTCCTATCAATTAAGTACGTTTGAGGGAAGTCGATTTCCTTAAAATAAATGATAAGGTCAAACTTGCTGAAAATCCGGTAAAGTTTCCCTTGTTTATTCGATATTTTTCCAAAAACCTATACTGTGCATGCATACCACAATTTAAATAGGTGGGTACACCCCACCACCACACCATGGAACAACAAGCTACAGAATATTGGTGGGCACACCATGCAATCAGAAGCAATAAAAATCGCATATAACAACGAAAAAACAAAGCCAAATTACCGCTACTAACCACCATAATCATTCACAATCTATCATAAATCTACCATACAGTACACTATTGGGTTGCATAATAGGTACAGAGATCCATGATTTATGTTTACAACCTTTATATAACAAGATCCTATAAGCTACAATCTTAAACAAAAGAATTCCAACAAAAGTTTTATATTAAATCCTAATGCCTATCCAAAAGAAAGATAAATAGTGCAAATACTTTATTATCAACCTAGATCCGCTTAGGCCTAAATCCAACATGACATGACGCCTGCACCACGACAACGATACCTGAAAATGGGTTGCGAACGCAAGGATGAGTCAAGTGGCTCAGTAGGGACATAATACAGGTAGCAATTTGAACATAGAAGGGTGGTGTGCAAATTTCTACCCTATAGGCCAATTACAAGCAATTTCCCTTAATACTTAAGCCTTGGTAGCATAACAAGCTAACCATAAATCTTTTCCCTCTTTTCATAATTAGCCCAAGCCTCATTAACACTATAGGCTAGTTATGAGCCTTTTTCCTATTTACGAGGATTTATTCACATGATTATTTAGCGTATTTATCACGTGGCTTAGTCTCTCACTCGCCTTAGAAGTCAGATTTTGGAAAAATCATCCCTCTTTACTAGAGGAGATTGAGACGTATCATTCCCTCGGATCTCAGCTTGATAGTCTCTCCCTGGCTAGGGGATGGGCTAGTCGAGCTGGTAACCCTTGCGAAAGGCGTACTCATTCTTACCTGATAGAACATGCTGACCTCGATTAGAAGAGTTGGACCTCTTAGGAGCTACCCAGGCCAATGCTTTGTGACCGTGAAGAGTAAGCTTAATTTGTGCCCCTCAAGGTCCAGTCATAGATCATTCTAAATCAGAAGTTTTAGGGTTGGTCATAATTATCGGGTCACACCAATGCTTCTGCTAGGAGCGTGGTCTTTAGGTGTACCCCCTTAATTTGATGTCAGATGAGATCTCAGCCAAACCCTCATGTTACCCCGATGTCTTTGCTCACACGGGTGCCTAACGAGCCTCTAGCTGTGGGTGCCAAGTACCCTGGCGTCTACTGCTACGCATGTGGGCGCTTGCTTAGCCTAGAGTAACGAGTACCTCCGCATTGAGTCAGATTCGGGTACTTCCAAGTACCTTATCTCGACGACAGCCTGTAGCTCATCGTCATACCTGAGAACTATTCGTGTTTCGAGGTAGATCTTTGGCAGCCTCTAGTCACCACACCTTTTCGAGCCTCTAACTCGAACAATGAACCAAGGGCCATTATGGCCTTAACAAGACGGCTACCTGTCGATCCTCAATCTAGGAACAACCACTGCTGGAGCACCGGTAAAGAGCAGCAACAGTCACCCCCGGCCCTCAGCACAGCAATGGCTGCGGCAACAAGCAGTCGCGTGCGCGTGGATGCAGTGACTGCAGTAGCAGGGGGTGCGGCGATGGTGGGTTGGAGCACGAGAGGATGTCTATGCATGTAGGCGGTAGGTGGAGCAGAAAGGGAAGGGGGAGGAGTCGATCTTAGGGTCGACATTGAGGAGGGACGCCACATGCTCGGCTTACACTCGGGGTGGGAGACGTGGCTTCGCTCCACATTCCTAGCTGCCAGATGGAGCATGTAGTCCGCATCTCCTTTCCGTAGGCGATGTTGTTTGGCTCGCAGATAAGTAGGGAGGGCAAGGGATAGCATACGATGGTGGTGGTTTTTGTTTGCCACAATGGGAAGTGGTGTGGCTTTCGCCACAAGCCACCCTTAATAATAGATGGGTGTGAAAATGTTAAGGATGCCCCTCCACCTCAAAACATTACTTAATAAAGAGTATCCTATGTGAACTCTCGTATCAAAGCCCCCCCTTAACTTAATTTGTTAAGGTTATCCACCATAAGGAGCAATTCACCAATCATTCCGACAAGGGTTGAAAAGATGAGACCAAGAAGAGGCTCAACCCACATGGGAAAAAATAGCCATTCCCAAGAACAAGGCATAGAACTTGGATCTTAATTGACTCAATAGAAATTTAAGAGGGCATTTGTAGAACTTGGATCTTAATTGACTCAATAGAAATTTAAGAGGGCATTTGTAAGGGTCGAATTAAACGTACGGTAGTTGCATAAAATTCTGGCCCTTACATCTATCTTCTCATGACGGCTAAAGATGGTTTCAAGAACCATTTTCTCATCGGATGTGAGGATCTGATCACGAGCGGCTCGATTATGGGGATGCAATCCCGATTAAAACTTGGCAGCCTGCCAAACTGCACGTCTCCCTTGTTAAGGTTTGACATATCGGCGATGTATCGTTGATATATTGATATGGGCATGTTGAAGTAAATCGATATCATGCACATCTTTTTCTAGGATATTGGTGATGTATTGCCGATATCGAGGGATATTAACGACATATTGCCAAAACGAAGGACTGTAGTTCAATTTTTCCCTTAAAGTGGCGATATGTGACCGATAGGGGGAAATGTTGGTTACATATTTTTGTCTGCTTGTGTAACTCATATGGACACGCATTCTTTTCATTTCTTTTCTTGTCACCTGCCCTGTGCGACTCACATGGATACATGATTTGCCGATGGACTAAATTATAAAAAATCCATAAAATATTAATCAATGAGTTGCTCCACGTCTATGCCGAGTTGCTGTAAAAATTTTATCTCAGATGACATCGGCAAGTGATTGTGAGAGAAATTGGATTATCGTCAACTTGATTCACTCACAGAGAAGAAATCGCCTCAGTAGTGACAAGTTGATGGACTTGGTATTCGTGCACTATTGCATCATATTAAAGATGAAGCATGTACGAGAAGGAGAAAATAAGGAAGAGTATATTGACGCAATAGATGTGGCTTATCTTTTTGGAGACACAGAAGATGATGTTTTACAAGAATGGCTGAATAGCATTGGAGAACCATTGTTTTACAAGATGAAGATGTTTTACAAGATGTGGCTTATTCTATGATGTCTATCGATGATTTAAGTTCATCGGTGGGATCCCTTAATCTGGCCACGAAATTAATCTTTGGAGGTGGCCCAGGATATCATCATTAAGTTACTATTGTGGCTACGGATCTCATTACACTTGCCCTTAGTGCCAACCTTAAGATGAGGCGTAAAGTTTATCTAATTACTTCTCCAGCTACACCAACTCTCCATCTTATTATGGTTCCTCTTATGGGTATGATGGTTGCCACCAAAGTTATAGTATCCAAAATGATCCTGCATTTGCAAGTTATGGCTATGAGATATTCCCTAAGTATTTTGCATCTCAAGGTCCTCAAGTATTTTCTTATTAACCTTCCCACTCTGCTGCATCACTTCCTCCTCGACCACCATGAAGTTCATTGATGAGACAACATGAACCTTGTGAATCGTTAGGTTCTGCATTGAAACGAGGTGGTTCTACCTAGTCTACAGATTCAAGAAGACATCGAGATGAGCCTACTCAGGTTAGATCTAGAACTAGAAGCAGGAGCAGCTCGTCTGACAGTCACAGTTGATATCTGCGACTTGAAATACTTTTGTATTGCAGTGATGAATACTACCAATGATACATCGATGAATATAATACTTGATACAGTCACATGGCGTGGGAGTTATATTGTGATTATGTTAGAGTGCTACGAATAAAGGAAGATAATTGGAGTAGAGGTATTGAGCCAGGTTGAATCTCAACCTGGTATTGATTTGGTAGCATTGGCTGGTGCTTTCATGCTTGGTGTGGTCTATTGATACTCTGACACCATTAATATTTTATTTCTTTTGGTGAGTAGTGTTACTATGAACATTTTTTCAATTATTATCATGTTATGTACACTTTATTTTCAATATATGACTTTATCGATATATGATCAGTACATTTCTATTATGTTTTCATTCAAAATTTATAATTTTCGTCTTCGAGGCATTTCTTCATGATGTACTAGTTATTAAAATATTAATTTTCATCAAATTTGTGACATTTTTAGCCTTTTTGAGTAATTTCCACAAAATTCACCGATATCAACGATATATCCTTGATGTATCCTTTTTCGACTTGTCGATACGACATCGATATTGATATTTAAAACCTTATCCCTTGTTTGTTGCTATAAATAGCCTTGTGGATGTTCAACTCCTGGAACAAGGCTTCTATCTTCTCATAATACTTAGTCAAGGAGAGATCTCCTTGACTAGTTGTTCATATATGAGTATAAAGATCAGTAATATGTGCATTACTAGATTTTTAGGCTTACCTTTTCTCTAAGATTGTCCAAATCTCATGTGCGCTCTTTTTGTAGAGCATGTTCGAGGCGATAGTTGGATCTATGGAATTCATTAACCAGTTCATGACCATATAGTTCTCCTTCTCTTGGTTCTTCTTGACTCCATCATTTTGTTTCGATGCTTCCTTAAGTAGAACGTGGAGGTTATCTTGGCTCCCAACGAATATCTTGAATGCTTAGTCCTAAAGGACGTAGTTGTAAGTGCCTTGACGCTTGATGGTTGTTCCTTAAATAGCCACCTTGCCTTCTCCCGTTGACGTCGCTTTTGTAGCAGATGTATTCGTCATCTTCCTCGATCTACAATTCTCCTACTCCACGTAAGGCATTGGATGTTGTGAGGAGGATTTGTTGAAGAGGAAGACTTACGCATGCGTGGCCTTGAAGAGAGCATGCACAAGAGAACAAAATTCTCTTCTATGCGTGAACGCTTCTTCCTAAATACACGCATGCCAAGGATCCTAGATTGTAGGCTTTGATATCATGTGAGATTTGGTGCAGACGTGTGCATGGAGGTCTCCTTGGCGTGGAGAAAACAGTCCACGTAGGGACTATTTTCACTTCCTCATCAATTTGTCCCGAAATATGCATCCAAGTTCATCAAATATAGTATGACAATGAAGCTGCTTTGTAATCTTACTAATATATGACGGATTCAACGAAAAATCAAGGACATAAAATGCATAGGCAATCTCATAATTGAAGTTAGTGCTACCTCCCCTTGACCACCAATCTGCGCATGTTTGCCATCTGCACCCTCCATTGCCCTATCATGGGGTACATACCGTAGTCTGCCAAAACACCCTTGATCTCCTGACAAATGGTGTGAAGCACCCGAATCCACTAATCATGTCATTCCTGCAGAATCCTGTGCATAAATATCTATACTTGATGAGGAGGCAAAGGCAACAATCTTAGTGGAAGATGTGGCTGGCTCTTGAGTCAATTGGGAAAGACGTTAAACCAAGGCATCATAGTCTACCCTCAAAGTAGGCACAACATTAGTAGTATCCTTAATAGTCACGGAGGCTTGGTTAGCCATTGGAGGTCTTCCATGTTTAGCCTAGCAGGAAGCCTCCACATGCCCAACTTTGCCACAGAAGATGCAAGTGGTGTGGGATCTCCCAGAGACACCACGTCCTCTCCTACGTCCATGGGTGGAAGGTGCTGCCCTACCACCTCGTCCAACAATGGTAGCAGGGGTAGATGCTTGATTAGTCTCTCCCATCTATGGTACTGCCACATCAATATGGCTCAGGTGACTATAGACTTCCTTTAAGGTAGGAAGCTCTGACAAGGTAAGGATCCGAGATTGGGCAATGGTGTACTTTGGATCAAGGTCTGATAGGAACTGATGCGTGGTCGCCTCTCTGCGGTACTCTCTCTATGTAGCACAAGTGCAGACTGGCTTACACGTATTATATTTTACCTGAAGCCCTTTAAGGGCAGATAGTATCGGGAGAGAGATCTTCCTTCCTGTTTTAATCGGGACAACTCATGATTGATCTGAAAAACTTGGGATGGGTTCTTCTCATGGGAATAGGTGTCACGAAGATTGTCTCACATTGCTTTGGTTGTTGGATAATACATGATCTCGTTTCCAATCCGTAGGATAACGCAATTCATCAGCCAAGCTTTGACCATTGCGTTGTCCTTCTTCCATGTGGCGTACATTCCTGTCTTGTCTTGTCTATAGGCTCTGGCTCCAACAAAATATGTTTCTTATAATGATGTTCAACTGTCATCAGGAACATCTGAGACCATTTGGGATAATTGGTCTCATCCAATTTGATGATTGGACCAAAGAACGGGCTCTTATAGGCCCCAGAATCGGGGATGGTCGATGTCACTTCAGAAGAACTAGAATTTGCCATGACATGCCTTGTAGACAGGAAATACACCAAACAGTAGATCTGAAAAATTTTCAAATCACAAAATGCATCAAGAATAGTAGATTAGGCCTCAAGCGTGGAGATCTAGAGTTCTAGTAGTCCAGAATCCACGCTCAAGGCGAGGAAAGGCCCCCCAACACAATGCTGCAGGGTGTGCTAGGGCCTAGGGGAAGCCTAGCACACGCACGTGTGGAGAGGCTCTCCTTTGCACTGTTGTCGGTGGGCAGCAGCCACCCAGCAGTGTTGCCGGCACTGCTGGGGAGACCTGCTGTTGCTGTTGCATTGCTGAAGGCTATCGGAGCTGCCCTGCGTCACTTGCTGCTGCTGAATTGCTGGCGACAAGGAGAGAGAGGGGCAGCGACAAGGAGAGAGAAGGTTGTAGTGGTGAGAGGGAGAGAGAAAGGCCTTGGGTGCTAGTTTTTTGTAGGGAGAGAGAAAGGCGTGTAGAGGAATGGTGTTATTTTCTGTAGGGAAAGGGCATGGACAGACAATGTTGTGAGGGAAGTTCTTTTTAATTTCTCTGCATGGACTAGTTTTTTGTAACTCCTCTCCTTTTTTGGAGTTTTTAATGAAGTGGATGGTCACTTACCTTCGGTAATTATCCTTTTGCTCTTTCGAAAAGAGAAAAGATGTGCGGGCACCTTCAATGAAGGAAAATTGTTGCCCTGCTTGGGAAGCGTGGGAATTTAATGATGAGCTTGGAAAGAGGCACCGCCAATGCCAACCTTGCGAAGTTTCATATGGTTGCACGTTTTCCTCCATGAATAAAAACCAAAAACTTTCGATATTGTTCTCAGGAGCACCTTAGTAGTTAGTGGACTTCTCAAAATCCAGTAAATCTGTGTCTTTGACCTTATTGCCTTGCACAAACACTGCATTGAACATTGTTAGTATATAAGTTTATGGCTCTGAAGACTCATACTGATGTTCTAGACCTCTATCAGTGGCTTCATTAGCCTTTTTTTTGGCTTTTTCTCACAGATCTGTTCATAATGCAGAGTGGGGATATTTTCAAGTGATTTTCTGAATCCTTATTCTTGGATATTATAGCAACAGTATACTTTTTATCCTACTGTTCCTCTATGGAGATTTGCTTATTTTCCTCTCTTTCTCTTGGTAACAGGATATTACTTTCAACCGCAGTATTAAAGAGGCACTCGCCTATGAGGAGAGTTTTTTTCAAGATCGGCTTGTAAGACTCCTTCCTTGTCAAATGATCATTTGCAGCATGGTATCATCCAGTATTTTGTAATTTTCATTTGTTTCGCGAATGATGATTTATAGGTCTATCGTGGTCTCTCCGATCACTGTGGTATCCCACAGTTAGCAAAGAAACTAAATCAGGTTGTAAGAACTTACACTTTCAGCACTTTACACTCATAATTAACTACTATTCATGTATTACAACACAATGTGATCCTTGAACAACCTATCATGCCATCAATATTGATCCCAGCCTTGGCCATATCTGCGCATCATTCTTCTTGTTTATTCTTCTTGTTCCTTGGATTTTTTGGGCTTTTTAGCTTCTAAAATAAGCTTCTCGATTGTGCTTAAAATACCAATGCTCCATTTACTTTTTCCCCTCTCTTATTCGGGAGACAGATTCTTGTGCAACACATTCGTGCTGTTCTTCCAGGGCTAAAGGCACGAATAAGTGCTCAGTTAGTTGCAGTGGCAAAAGAGCATGCTGCATATGGAGAAATAACAGAATCCAAGGTATAATCACGCTAGTTTTCTCTTGTAAAAACAAGAACATTATTGTTGAACTTGAAAAAAGAGTTTGGCATGTGGAATGATGTGAAACAAACTAATGGTCCTTGGTATCTATCTTTTGTTTCTGATCCTTGGATTTTACTTTCTTATATAATGTTAGGCTAGTTCGTGGTCATCATCTCTAATTATTTCTATGTACTTGAAGAATTTTAAAGTAAATTTGTTTATTTATTTGAGTAAAGGTAATTCTGCAAATTTAAATATTTATTTAACCAGTACAATTGTTAACCAACTTAGTTGCAATTTTCACATACTTTAGTTGTATTTGAATAGGAATCAATTTTCTTAAATGAAATTTGAAATTTTAGTTGCAGAGGCCATGGTTAATCCTGCTGATCTCAAAAGTAGTTGTCGTCCTCTGGAATGTGGAAAAAGGGCTTTGTCTTCTTTCGGTTTGTGTTGGTAGTGGTTTGAAGCAACCTTTTTCTTCTAACGAAAAGTAGGGATTAACAAGGGTAGTCAACCCCATAGATTCTATTAAAAAGAAGAGCTAGATACACTGGTAGTTGCAGAGCATGTTAAAGTGATACAAAGTACCCTCCACCGAGGTTCTTTCTCCACTAAAAATAACCCCGTTATGCTCAACCACAGAGACCAAAACATGATAAATGCTCTCAAATAGTTTCCTATCGGCAAAAGTCCTATGAAGATGAAACCAAAAGTTTGATTGGGAACTACAATTGATAGACCGATAGGAGCTTCTCTACCAACAACACTTTGCAAAGGCACAACTAACAAAGCGATGGTTGGAATCTTCCACCTCATCATCATATAAGGAGCCAATGATAATTGGACCTAGAGCCCAACGCCTTCTGCAAGCTCCTTAATATGTAAACATCACAATGTCCCCCCAAAAATATAGTACTCTATGGAAAACTTAAGAGAGTTTCAAGTGGTATATATGGGTATAGTCTTGCCACTTGTTAACACATGCTTAAGCATTTTATGCTGGTTGGTGGTAGGTCCATCAATGCTTGTTCAACGATGTTAATGAGGTAGTAACTGGGTGTCATGCTCGGGGTGGGATCCTGGAGTGGCATAGAAAGGTATTTGTTGTGGTATATGTATGAGGGGGTATTTTCGTCATTTCTTTATTTTTTTCACGTCTCCTATCAATTATAAAGGAACATAGGGTTTTGCGTAGTTAATAGATTGAACTATTTCCTCCCACTTGGTATCAAAGCCTTGGCTCTGGTATCCCACCCTTAAAACCCTAGCCGCCATCACACCGCACCTTAACCCCACCCCCGACACCTCTGTCCCTGAGGGTTGGTCACTGGACTTCCTGCCGCCACCGCCTCTTGTACACTTCTGACTCACCGTTGAGGGCTTGTAGCCGCGGCGTTGAGTGACGCGTGCACTGCCATCACCCTCCGTGTGCTCGCAGGCCCCCTTCTGCGGTGCAGCGGAGCATCCTAGGGTGGCGCACGCTCCTCCGTCAGCCTCCTTTCGCCCCGTGGCGCGCTGCTGCAAGGCGAAGGCGGCACACCGATGACCAACCTCCCTCGCCTCCCTCTCCTGCCGCGGCGGCGCTCGTCCCAGGGGCCAGTTGTGGCTTCCTAGCTGCGACGCAATTGCCGTGGGGGTCGTCGGCGACGGCGAGGAGATCCACCTACTGCTATGGTGATAGGAACTAGGTTCCTGTTGCTTCTCCTGCTCTTCCAGCGGTTGAGGTTGCAAGGGGGACTTGGGAGGGCTTGCTTGGGAATCATCCATGTATCTTGCATGATGATTCTTGCGCAAACTCTCTCTCAGCAGTGATTTGTCTATGATCTAGTATATTTTACGAGCTTGTGTGGTGTTTGCAAAGGCACGATGAGATCACCAGGTAGCTCAGAGGTAACATCAGGTACCGTTACAGATGCAGGCAGTCACAAAAGTTCGTTCCTTACTCTTATAGTGAAGTTGGATGAAGCCAACTACGCAAGATGGTCTTGCACTTTCCTGATGACGGTTGAAGGCCATGATAAGGAGCATGTTCTCCTTGAAAAGGAGTCTGAGCATAAAACTGGCAAGTATGTTAGTTGGAAGAAGGATGATGCCATGGTCCGTGCATGGATCATGAACTCTGTTGCTTCATCAATCGGAGATGGCATCATGTACTTTGCCACTGCCAAGGAGATGTGGGACAATCTCTACAACACATTCTCCAATGAAAAGAATTACAGCCAAATTTTCCAGATTCATCATGATATAGTCAGTTTGAAGCAAGAGGGGAAGACTTTTGCTTAGTACTATACCATATTCAGAGGGATGGTTGCCAACTACGATGCTTACTGCCCCGTTTGTACATGTGCCACCCAGAGGGAGTACAGGAAGGAGTTTGCTGTACTATAGTTCTTACAGGGGCTAAGTATGGAGTATGAAGGTGCTCGTTCGTAGATGTTGACTCTAGCCTCCCTTCCATCTCTGAAGGAGGCTTATAGCAGGTTGAGCCTTGTCTTAGTGAGACCTACTCTAGAGATTCCAGGACAGAGCACTTCTTTGGCTGCTTTCAGCAGTCGTGGAGGTCCTACTTGAGGTAGGGGACGTGGTTGTGGATAGAGCAATTGTCAGGGCACCACCTGCACCTTTTGTGGAAAGGTGGGTCATGTGGAGGCCTCATGTCGGGCCAAGCATGGCAAGCCAGCAATGGTCAATTAGGTTGTTCCAGGAGTTATTGATCAGATGGAGATGATAATCAAGGCAGAATATGATGCACTTGCTCACAGGTTGGCATAGTTGACATAGGAGATGCCTACTTCTTCAGAGAATGTAGCCTTTGCCACGTCCTCAGGTAATGGTTGGTTGGTTGCCTTAGGAGCATCTAGGCACTTGACTGGTGACAGGGACTATTTCCAGAATATCTGTGATCTTCCTCCAGGGAGGACGGTTCAGGTGGCTGATGGTGCAGGTTAAGGGTGAAGGGGAGGTTACTTTGTCCCCAAGCCTGCAGCTTCCTGATGTTCTTTTTGTATTTGATTTTCCTATCAGTTTATTATCTGTTAATCGTATCACTAGAGATCTAAATTGTAGGGCCATATTTGATGATGTGGGTTGTGTCTTTCAGGACAAACTCACCGGGAGGAAGATTGGTAGTAGACATGAGGGGGGGTCTATCGATTGGTTCAGGCTCCTTTTGTAGCTAGATGTCAGGCAGGGATAACTCGCAGTGCTAGGACAACTCTACAGTGGCATCGTTTGCTCGAACATCCTTCCTTGGACCGGTTGAAATGGATCATCCCCCACTTTTCACCTACTATAGAGATCAGATGCGATGCTTGTCAGCTGGGCAAGCATCATCGTTCCTCCTACTCGCCTAGTACCACGACTGCGTCTGCTGAATGTTTTGATTTAATGCACATGGATGTTTAGGGTCCAAGTAGGATTCTGGATAGATAGTGCTATAGATTTTATTTGATTGTTGTTGATGATTTTTCTAGACTGTCATGAATGTTCTTGCTTAGAAATAAATCAGAAGTTGGTGATGTCATTCAAACTTTTATTAATCAAATAAAGATGCAATTTTAAAAAATTGTTAAAGTTGTACAATCTGACAAAGTATTGGAATTATGTACTAGGCAATTGGCTTTCTTCTATCGCTCTCTTGGCATTATTCACCAGACTTCCTGCCCCCATATGTCTCAGCAAAATGGGGTGGCCGAGAGGAAACACATACATGTTTTGGGTATTGCTCGGACTTTGCTGATACTTCACAATGTCCTGTCTAGTTACTGGGGAGATGCAGTTTTGATTGCATGTTATTTGATTAATCGGCTGCCAAGTTTAGTCATACAGGAGCAGATCCCGTTGTAGGTGTTGTTTCCTGGTAGAGATTTATTTATGGTGCTACCCAAGATTTTTGGTTGTGTCTCATTTGTTTATATTCTTGGTCCTGGTCGGGACAAGCTCTCACCCCATGCTGTGAAGTGCATTTTTCTTGGATATAGCAATACACAGAAATGATATAGATGTTATGATCTGATTGCCCGACGACACTACGTGAGCAGTGATGTTACCTTCCACGAGGAGATACCTTATTTCTCTATGAGGGGGTATAACATGATAGGTTCCTTCACTTCTGCTCTGATGCCCATTCCTCCACTATAGTTAGAGGATATTCCAGTTATAGAGCCAGAGGTTAGAAATGGGGCAGAAGGGCATGGTACTAGCATTAGGGGATCAGATGCCAGATCACATAGTCCTATTCCTTCCATTCCCCTCTCCTCCATGCCACCAATCCCTCCCACCCAGGTACAATCTGACCCCACTGATGTTGCTTCTAGTGACTCTTTTGCAGGTCAGGATCTCCGATTTGATGATGCTAATTATTATCTTCCGATTGCCATGAGAAAAGCTCCCCGATCATGCGCTCACTACCGAGTCACTGGTGCTCCTTGCATAGCCTATCTAGGGAGGAGCTTTGGCTAGTTCACGTCTGCATTATCTAGTACTGAGATTCTCACTATATATCAGCAGGCCATGCTTCATCCAAAATGGCGACAGGCCATGGACGAGGAGATGGGTGCCTTACAGTCTCGACAGACGTGGGAAGTTGTTCCCTTGTCACAGGGAGCAACATTGGTTGGATGCCGTTGAGTTTTCACCATGAAGTATCATCCTGATGGAAGCATTGCAAGACACAAGGCTCAACTTGTTGCAAAGGGGTTCACCCAAGCATATGGGGTGGACTTCTTTGATACCTTCTCTCCTGTCGCTAGACTGTCTGGATTCTACTATCCGTTACCGCTCCATGATTGGCCATTGCATCAAACTGATGTGAAGAATGCGTTCCTATATGGAGACCTCGAGGAGGAAGTATATATGCAGCAACCACCTGGGTACGAGCTTCAGGGGGTGTGTGTCGCCTGAGAAAGGCTATATATGGTCTTAAGCAGAGTCCAAGAGCTTGGTTTCATAAGCTCTTAGAAGTTCTTCAAACCATTGGACTTCAGAGGTCTACGACTGATCATTCATTATTTGTTCGGAAGACCGAAGGTGGGATGGTAGCATTACTTGTATATGTTGATGATCTGATTTTGACCGGAAGTGATGAGGCAGGAATAGCAGAGGTAAAATAGTCATTGCAGGACAAATTTGTTATGAAGGATCTGGGCGAGCTCAGATATTTTCTTGGAATTGAGGTAGCACGAGGCAAAGGTGGCATCGTCATCTCACAGAGGAAGTATGCTCATGATATTCTATGGGAGACTGGGGTGCTAGGAGCAAAGCCTGCAAGCATACCCATGGATCCCAAAGTGCACCTGTACGATGGGGAGTCTGTCACAGTGGATAGTTGATCCTACAGACAACTGGTGGGTAAGCTGCTTTATCTTACCATCACAAGGTCGGACATTTTCTTGGCGGTTGGTAAACTCAGTCAGTTTATGAATAAACCTACGAGGCAGCACTGGGATGCTGCCATGCAGGTGCTGAGGTATTTGCAAAAGGCTCTTGGGCGAGGCATAGTGTTCACCCGAGGAGCAGCTATGGATGTGGTGGGATACTCTGATGCTGACTATGGAGGGTGTCTTTTGGATAGAAAGTCCACCACCGGTTTTTGCACTTATGTTGCTAGGAATCTTGTTACATGGCGTAGCAAGAAGCAAACTGTGGTATCCAGATCAAGTGCAGAATCTGAATACCGCGTCATGGTGCAAACGGCTACAGAGATGATCTGGGTGAAATCTGATCTTCAGGTGCAATTGACTGGTCCTATGGAGATGAGATACGACAATAAGGTAGCTACATTCATTGCAAACAATCCGATGTTTTATGAGCAGATCAAGTATGTGGAGATGGATTGCCACTACACCAGAGATCTCATTTAGAAGGGAATTATCTACACCTTGTCAGTTTCTTCTGAAGACCAAGCAGCTGATATGTTCACTAAACCGCTTAGCAAGAGTGCTTTTGATGCATGTTGTAGTAAGCTGAGTTTGATTGATATTTACACTCCAACTTGAGGGGGAGTGTTGTGGTATATGTATGAGGGGGTATTTTCGTCATTTATTTATTTTTCTCACGTCTCCTATCTCTTATAAAGGAACATAAGGTTTTGCGTGGTCAATAGATTGAACTATTTCCTCCCCCTGTATCGGAGCACGAGCTTCCTTTAATAGGAGGAAAGAGCTACCTAAGAGGTGCATCCACTACTATCAAGGATGTCTAGTAGGAAAGGGCAATCCATGAGGTGAAACCACCATTACTACTAGGAGAGGAAGCCTTGGCTAGTGGTAATGAGGATGTTGTCATGTTAAAAGTGGGAGAGAACGTAAGCACCTTAAAAGCTAAACACCACAATGTCCCTTAAAAAGAGTCACATGGAAAATTAATGAGAATTTCAAGTGGTATAAGTGGGAAGAAATGAGAAATCTATTATTCCTTAGAAACCTTGGACCTCTTTATATAGAGAGAGGTGTGAGTAAAATACACAAGAGGATCTAAAGAATAAAGCAGAGCATAAATAATTCAAATAAAGAAAATAAAGGTAAAGGGAAATATCTTATAACACTCCCCTTCAAGCTAGATTGTAGATGTCTATCAAAGTCAACTTGTCACAGTAAATATCAAATGCAACTCTAGTCATTGGCTTTGTAAAGATATCTGTTGTCTGGTCCTCTGAAGCAACTGAAGATGTGCAAATAACACCCTTTTGGATAAGGTCCCTGGTGTAATGACAATTGATTTCCACATGTTTTGTACGCTTGTGAAATATGGGATTATTTGCAATATATGTAGCTGCAAGGTTATCACATCTCATCTCCATAGGGCCCTTTATCTGCACATGCAAGTCTCGTAGAATAGACTTCACCAAAACCATTTCTGCTGCTGTTTGAGCCATAGCTTTATATTCTAATTCAGCACTGGATCTAAATACTACAGTTTGCTTCTTACTTTTCCAAGCCACCAAATTTCATACAACATAGGTACAAAAACCTGCAATGGACTTGTGATCAGCAAGATAGCCAGCGTAATCTGCATCAGAGTATCCTACCTCTATCATAAGACACCCCTTATGAAACAATAATCTACGGCTTGGGCTTTTCTTCAAATATCTGAGTACTTGCATTGCAGCATTCCAATGTTGCTTAGTTGGCTTCTCCATGAATTTGCTAAGCTTTCCAATAGCAAGTGAAATATCATGTCCGGTAATAGTAAGATAGAGGAGTTTACCAACCAGCTACCTATAGCTTCTGCTCTCCATAGGCTCCCCCTCACCATGTAAGTGTACCTTGGGATCCATGGGTATGTTAGCCACCTTGGCTCCTAACATCCCAGTCTTCGTAAGAACATCCAATGCATACTTTCTTTGGCTCACCACATTACCATCTCTTCCTCTGGCCACCTTAATGCCCAAAAACTAACGAAGAGATCCCAAATTTTTCATAACAAACTGTGCAACCAAGTACTTTTTGACTTGTAGAATACCGGTAGTATCATCCCCTATAATAATAAGATTATTAACATAATCAAGTAGAACAACCACTCCTTTATCAGTCTTCTTGGTAAACAAGGAATGATTAGATGTAGATCTCCTTAGGCCCATGCCTTCCACTATCTTAGATAGTTTATGAAACCACGTGCGAGGTCTCTGCTTGAGCCTGTAAATCTTCTTTAATCTGCATACACACTCTCCCTCAACCGGAAATCGTGGGGGTTGCTGCATATATACTTCCTCCTGAAGATCACCATAGAGGAAGTTGTTTTTCACATCTAGCTGGTGAAGAGATCCCATTCTTTGTTAGCTGCCACAGATAACAAAATACGGACTGTAGGAAGTCTCGTCACAGGAGAGAACGTATTAAAAAAGTCCACGCTATATGTTTGAGTGAACCCTTTTGCTACCAAGTGAGCCTTATGCCTAGAAATAAACCCATCAGGGTTATATTTCAAGGCAAAGACCCATCGACAACTAACCACTCGAGCCTACAAAGGTTGAGAAGTAAGCTCCCATGTGCCACGAGATTGAAGAGCCGCCATTTCATCCTTCATTGCCTGATGCCATGGAGGATCTAGCATAGCCTCCTAATAAGTAGACGGTACTGTGGACGCCATAAGTGTCGTACTGAATGTAGCAAATGTGGTACTAAGGCCATCACAAACAGAAGCATCAGTCATATGATGGTGTGCACAATTACGTGGGGCCTTCCTAACTGCTATAAGGAGGTCAAGATCATCATCTGTGGGACATGACGCATCATCCTCAGATGCACTTGCTGACCCTATAGAAACATCATAAGGCTGTGATTCATTAGTATCATCAACACGTACTTGCGTAGGAGAGGATGATGGGATTGAGGTGGGAGAAGAGGGGGTAGCACGAGGCCTATAAGTGACTGGAATATGATATATCACTGGAGGATCTTTGAACTTGTTATCATCAGAATCCCTAAGAGACTGCTAAGGTACTGGAATTGGTGAAAAATCATCAAACTGAATAGGTGGCATAAGCATGGGAGCTTGTGGAGGAGATCTGTCCTACGGTATGAATGACAAATGTCTGGTGACCATAGAGAAATATGGTACAGCTTCGTGAAATGTGACATGTAATAACATAATGTTTCCTAGTGAGAGGATCATAGCACTTGTATCCTTTCTAGGTGTAGGAATACTCCAGAAATACACATTTAATGGCTTTTGGTGCCAACTTATCTTTGCTAAGTTCCGTAACATGTACAAAGGCTACATGGCCAAATGTGCGAGGTGTCACTACAAAAAGATCCCTACCAAGATGTAGAATTTGCCACAGAAGTTCTGATAACACAGAACTAGGCATCAGATTAATCAAGTAGCAGGTCGTGCGCATTGCATCACCCCAATACACCTAGGTACATTATGATGTATGAGAATGGTCTTGGCCACATCTAAAATATGCCTGTGCTTCTTCTCAGCTATCTCATTATGTTGGGATGTATGTGGACATGTGATCTGATGTACAATGTCATGTGACTTGTAGAATGAATGTAATCTTGCAGTGTATAATTCCAGTGCATTATCTGGTCTCACACATTTCACAGTAATAGAAAACTGAGTTTTTATTTCAGTAATAAAATCTTCTATGACATTGCCCACATCGAATTTATTCTTCAAAAGAAATAACCAGGACATTCGTGAGCAGTCATCCACAATAACTTGATAATATCTGTGTCCCAATCTATCAGGAACACGATTGGGACCCCAAACATCCAAATGAACTAAATCGAAAACAGACTATGACAAAGAGGAACTAGCAGGAAAAGCTTTGTGGTGTTTCCCAATCTGGCATGCATCACATCTGATCTCAGTAGTGGGTGATAGATGGGGAATGACATGTCATAGCCTGTCTAAAGGAATGTGTCCAAGGTGATAATGCCACTGTAGAGTAGTCGTAATAGCAAAGCCAAACTCGCCTTGACAAGATGCAACAATGTCCGTTTGAAGCAGGCGATATACCCCTCCTTCATGTCCGCCACCAATCATCTTTCCTGTCAGCTTGTCTTGCAATACGCAACCCATATAATCAGATATAACATGGCAATTGAGATCCTTTTTGACTTTGCTCATAGATAATAAATTAAATAGAAACTCAGGGACAAATAAGACATTAGATAACTATAGCCTGGGAGTAGGAGAAACCTCCTCTTGTCCATCTACTCTGGAACGGCGACCATCTGTAACCTATACAGTCCTCCCTGAGGTAACTGACTGAAGTTGTCTAAAAGATGACTGATCACCACTCAAATGCCTTGACGCACTAGAGTCTATAAGCCACAGAGATCTACCATAATGTGAAAAGGTAGAGAAACTAGATTTACCCTCTATACCTGAGGATGCAAGGGTAGTAGTATCTGTAGTAGAGGGTGACTCCTATGTGTCTTGAGCCAGTTTCTGTGCAAGACCACCAAAAGACCAATATGAAACGTGATTTTCAGAATGAACAGATTACGTCATGGAAGAGCAAGATTTGAATAAGAAGTTTTCAGATCTGCATGATGAATAGAAGAACCCCTTGGATGGGCGTAGGCTTAACAAGGGTGCGGGGGAAGGCACCTAAGATGTTCCTAATGGGACCAAGGTTTCTCTCTCGCTGCAGTCACAGGGGATGCAACCCTATAACAGGGTCGCAGCCACCCCTACGATCGCCGAAAATGCCAACGACTCTAGAGTAGAGCCGTAACAACCCAAGAATAGGGTCGCAACACCTTTGGGATAGCCTAAAGGAGCACCACCCGCACTACAGCGCCACCGCAGATCTTTCGATCGGCGTTATAGACGTCTGCGACCGTTGCAACACCACTACAACCCCTCTAGATGATTGCCACGACCATCGTAGGGCCTTGGATTAGCGCTTCCAAGGTTTGCGACTGCCACTGCATTGCTACAACAACTCCAGAATGTTGCTGCGTCGCTGCTTCGGGCATTGCAGTGCCACCGTTGCGGCGAGGAGGTGCCGCTGACCATGCACGAGATAGAGAGAGAGAGAGGGGTTTGCTGGTTTAGGATTTCAAAGGCCTTTTCAGGTGGGATACCGATAGCTCCGATCCAGGACTGTCGCTCTGATACTAAGTGGGAAGAAATGAACAATCTATTATTCTTTAGAAACCTTACACCTCTTTATATATAGAGAGAAGTGAGTAAAATGCAAAAGAAGATCTAAAGAATAAAACAGAGCATAAATAGTTCAAATAAAGAAAATAAAGGTAAAGGAAATATAATATAAGGGCGTTGGCATGGTTCTAGTTAACATGGGCTTAAACACTTTGAGTTGATTGGTGGCAAGTCCATCAAGACTTGTGGCTCAATGATGTTAACTAGGTAGCAACTAGGTGATGTGCTTTGGGTAGGACCCTGGGGTGTCGCACCTTGTATAGTCACAGGTTATCACTCTGTCTCATTAGAAGCCAAATGAAAAACTTCGCATTTAATGGCACTTTGTTTTTCCTGATTTTCCAGCAGTCCATAGCCAAGTCATGATCAATGTGGATTGTGTCACCTGCAGTGTGTATATTTTAGATAAGCTTTTTCGAGTGAAAATTGTCCAATCTCTCCACACCTAAGTATCTCTGCCTTGTCCTGGATGAATATCATGAAGAGTCTACGAGAGTGTAAAGTCATCCACCCTGGCATCAGACAAGGACTGAGGTGGAAGTGCCTGGCTCCTACCTGCAAAGCAGTCTGCAACTGTGGCCAGCTGATTTGAAGATAAAGTAGGCAACCTAGGGTAGGCATGAGCAATACATCCAGTGGGGGACTAGTCACAAGTCTGAAAAAGGAAGTGCGAATTGTCTCCCAACATACTCTTGCAATGTGGCTTGACTCTCCTCAAAATCTTCTGCAGAGCCACCCAAAAATGTGAAGCATCAGGGGTAAAGGTCCTCACATCCTAATAAACTGTATTGCCATACTTGTCACAAAAAAAACCCTTTTCCAAGAGGGGAGATTAGGGCCCTTGAGTGCAACAACCCACTTCATGTGGAGTGCCTCATTCATGATTTAAAGGTTCGAAGACTCCCAAACCACTGGCCTCGTTCGGCTCACAAACGTCCTCCCAAGAAAGTAATGCTTTGTAGCTATTGTATGCTTCTACTTCTAGTCTATATTGTCATAGTCGTAGGTAATGCTAAAATCAGTTTATTGAGAGATCCAACACTTATTTATATAATGAAGAGGTATTGGGTAAACTACAGGGCATGTCCAGTGCAATAATGAAAATAACAAGTACGGAAAGTAAACATAAATAAGAGAGTATGTCAACACTCCCTCTCAAGCTCGAGTATTGATGTCAATCATGCTCAGCTTGGAACAACACTCATCAAAGTCAGAGTGGGGAAGAGGCTTCGTGAAGATATCAACCGTCTGATCCTCAGACGCAATAAAGGTAGTGCGCAACAACCCACGCTGAATTAGATCTCTGGTGTAGTGACAGTCCACTTCAACATGCTTCGTGTGCTCATGAAACATGGGATTGTTGGCTATGTAGGTGGTTGCCTTGTTGTTGCACCTCATCTCCATTGGCTCTTCTATCTGGACATGCAAATCATGTAATAGGGATCTCATCCATATCATCTCAGCAGCAGTCTGGGCCATAACTTTATACTCTAACTCAGCACTACAGTGAGAAATCACTCCTTGCTCCATGTAACTAGATTGCCTGCCATGAATGTGCAAAAACCTGTAGTGGATTTCCTATTAGCAACACAACCAGCATAGTCAGCATCGGAATATCTAACTATTGTCATGGATGTCCCTTTTTGAAATAGGATCCCTCGTCTAGGTGCTTTCTTCAGGTACTTGAGCACCTGCATGGGTATCTCCCAATGAAGCTTAGTTGGCTTATCCATGAACTGACTAAGCTTCCCCACATCCAAGGCTTTATCTGGTTTGGTGATTATCAAGTAGAGAAACTTTCATACCAACTCTCTGTAGGAACGATTGTCAACGTACTCCACCTACTCTTCATATAGATGAGCCTTGGGATTCATAGAAATGTTCACTGGTTTGGACCCCAGCATGCTTGTCTCCTACAATATGTCTAGAGCATATTTACGCTGAGATAGAACAATACCCTATTTGCTTCTTGCCACCTTTATGCTCAGAAAATATCGAAGTTGGCCCAGGTCCTTCATAACAAAGTGCTTAGCCAAGGACCTCTTAACCTCAGTTATCCCAGTCTTGTCATCACCAGTGACAATGAGATTATCCTCATAGATCAACAATGCCACAATACCATGCTCAGTCTTTCTGACAAAAAGAAAGTGGTTTGAAGAAGATCTCTGCAAACCCATTTTCTCCACCACCTTTGAGAGCTTCTGAAACCAAGCTCTCAGACTCTACTTAAGGCAATAGATGGCCTTCTTCAGCCTGCACATACACTCCTCTTAAACCTCGAACCCAGGAGGCTGTTGCATATAGACCTCTTGAAGATCACCGTAGAGAAAAGCGCTCTTCACATCCAGTTGATGAAGCATCCAATCCTTATGGGCAGCAACAGAGACTAATATCCGCACTGTGGATAGGCGGGCAACTGGAGAAAATGTGTCAAAAAAGTCCACCCCGTATGTCTGAGTGTACCTCTTCGCTACCAACCTAGTCTTATACCATGAAATAGACCTATCATATTTCAAGGCAAAGACCCATTGACAGCCTACCAAGTTTGCTCTAGTGGGAAGGGATGTTAGCTCCTAAGTGTGCCTGTTGTGTAGTGCGACCATCTCATCCTCCATGGCTGTACGCCATTTCAGATGAAGTAAGGCCTGCTGATACGTAGAAGGTATCTCCGTAGTGATAAGGGTTGCAGTGAACAACCAAAAAGTCTTCCCTAGATTAGCTACTGTAGCTGCTTCAGCAACATGATAATGAGTACATGATTGGGGAGCCTTTCTAATTGCAATAGGAAGGTCGTCATTTGGAGCACTATCAATATGTCTTGCACACACACCATTAGAAATAACATCGTTAGATACCTCAACACATACCTGAGATGGGGATGATTATGGGTCTAAAGTGGGGGGGGGGGTGTGTTTTCTGTAGGTAATAGGCTTCTGAAACACAACAGGTGGACCTCTGAACTTCCCATGATCTGTGGTGCTATCAGGTGCAGAACCAGTCACTAGTGCCTGACTTTTACTATTGGATGGAGAAGAAATCTCTGCTATAGGAAACTCATCCATAGGAATAGGTGGCACAGGCGTAGGAGCAAACTCATTCTCTGGAACCAACTGTCGTGCTGCAAGCGAGAAGGCATGGACTCATGGAAGGTGACATCTTTACTCCAATAATGTCTTCCTCCAACGGGGATCAAAGCAACAGTAGCCCTTCTGCGTTCGCAAGTAGCCAAGAAAGACACTTGACTGCCCAAGGTGCCAGCTTGTCCTATTCTGGTCTCATCAAATGCACAAAGCAACACATTTAAAAATCCTCGGGGGTAATTGAAACAAATCTCTGTTAGTGTATAAGACATGCCAGGGTGTCTGCCCATGCAACATAGATGATGGCATTCTGTTAATGAGATAGCAGTAAGTACATCACCCCAATACAAATGAGGCACACAATGATGGTTTAAAAGAGTACATGCCACATCTAGCAAGTGCTTGTGCTTCCTTTTCGCCACACCATTCTGCTAAGATGTGTGGAGACAGGATGTCTGGTGAATAACACCGTGAGACCTGTAAAATGCTGTCAACCTGGTAGTGCAGAATTGTTGTCACAACTGAAAATTGATTCTTTATTTCTAATATAAAGGTTTTAAGAACACGTCCAATACCAAACTTATTCTTTAATAGAAACAACTAGGGAAGACGGGAAAAATCATTTATGACAGCCAAGTAATATCTATGCTCCTGTATATTTGGGATTCGACTAGGACCTTAGACATCCATATGAAGCAACCAAAACATCTCAGTCATCTGTGGTGCAGTACTGGTAGGAAAAGAAGATCTGTGGTGTTTTCCTAACTGGCAGGCATCACAGTGGATCTCAGTAGTGGTTGAAATATGTGGAAAGATGTGTCGAAGCTTGTGCAGAGAAGAATGTCCTACGCGACGATGCCACTGCAAGGCACTCCCAGCAGCAGAACCTGAGTCACCAAGGCAAGTAGTAGCAATTGGAGTCTGGTCCAGGTGATATACACCCCCCTTTTCACGTCCTCCACCAATCGTCCTCCTCATCAACTTGTCCTGAAATATGCTTCCAAGTTCATCAAATATGGCATGACAATGAAGTTGCTTCGTAATCTTACTGACAGATAATAAATTCAAAGAGAAATTGGACACATAAAAGACATCAATCAATGTCATGATAGGAGTCAGTGGTACCTCCCCCTGACCCCCAATCTGGGCATGTTGGCCGTTAGCAACTTGGACTGCCCTACCATGGGGTACACTTTGGATTTCACTAGAGCACCCTTGATCTCCTAACAAGTGATAGGAGGCACCTGAATCCACTAGCCAACTGGTACCTGCATAAGCCTAGGCACATAAATCTATTCTTGAAGAGGAGGTGAAGGCTGCGATCTTAGAAGAAGTTGTGGCTGGTTCTTGTGTCAGCTGTGAAAGGTGCTGTAGCAATGCATCATAATTAGGTCTAGGAACATGCACGACATTGGTAGAATCCTTTGTGGTGATAGTAGCCTGATTGGCCATTGGTGGTCATCCATGTTTGCTCCAACAGGAAGCCTCCACATGACCAAGTTTCCCACAGTAGGTGCATGTGTTACTAATACGAGATCTCTCTGTGGCACTACGTCCTCTCCCACGTCCAACAACAACAGCAAGAGCCAAGGTCTGAGTACTCTCTCCTGTCTGCGGTATGGTGACCTCTATGTGGCTTAGTCGACTGTGGACCTCTTTTAAAGTAGGAAGCTTTGAGAAAGTGAGGATCTGGGAGTGAGCAATAGTATACTCTGAACTGAGATTGGACAAGAACTGGTGAACTGTTGCCTCTTTGTGATACTCCCTTTGTGTGGCACAAGTGTACATTGGTCGACAAGCATTGTACTTTTCCTGAAACCCTTTGAGGGTAGAGTAGTGCTGTGAAAGTGGCTTCCCTTCCTGCTTCAACTGGGATAGTTCATGACTAATTTGAAAAACTCGAGATGAGTTCTTCTCATGAGAATACGTGTAAAGAAGGCTGTCCCACATGGCCTTAGCAGTCTGATAATACAAAATCTCATCGCCAATCCTTGGAATCACATAGTTCATCAACCACGCTTTCATCATGGCATTGTCCTTCTTCCATGTAGCGTTCTTTCCTATCTTACTTGTAGGCTCAGGCTCTAGTAAAAGGTGTTCCTTGTCATGACCTTCAGCTGTCATGAGGAACATTTGAGACCATTGGGGATAATTGATTTCATCCAATTTAATAATTGGACCAAAAAATGGGCTCTTGTAGGCCCCAGACTCAGGAATGACGGCCAAGGTAACTTTAGAAGTGCTAGAACTTGCCATAGAAGTGGGAAAGAACGTCTGAAACACGATCTGAAATATATTTCAGATCATATGCAGCATCAAACAACACCAATAAGACCTTAGACGTGAGTCTTCAGTGTCTCTGCGATCTGAAAATCACATCCAAGGCAAGGAAAGCACCCCCCATGCAGCAAAGTGGTGCGCTAGGACTTAGGGGATGCCCAGCGCACCCTACCAATTGAAGAAGCTCCTCTCCTTGCTGGTTTCAATGGTCAGCAGGGACCCAGCGGTGGCGCTGGGCCCTCCGGTGACCCCTGTGCGATGACCTAGGCCCGAGCAACAGGGCCTGAAGGCAGCAGCAAGGGTCTAGAAGCCCCTCACTGCAGTTGCAGGGGCCTAAGGGGCCGAGAGAGGCCTTGCAGCAGCTGCTGTAGGTCGTTGCTGGGGCCAACAGGCTCCCCCGACGCTGCTGCAACCCTCTAGCGTCGCCCCTGTTGTCAGCAGTGGTGGTTGAGGCTATGCGACAGTGAGGATGGGCGGCGAGGAGGAGGAGAGGAGAAGAGGGTTAGGGTTTTGGAGGCTTGTTTCGGTGGGATATTAGAACTTGGTCTAGGACTGCGCTCTGATACCAAGTTGGATGTAATGCTAAAATCAGTTTATTGAGAGATCCAATACTTCTTTATATAATGAAGATGTATTGGATAAATTACAGGGCATGTTCTGTGCAATAATGAAAATAATAAGAAAGTATGGAAAGTAAGCATAAATAAGGAGTATGTCAACCATCACGGGGAAATATTTATTTATTTAGTTATTTATTTTTTTTCAAAGTGAAGAAAATTAGGCAGGTCTTCTTACTTTGTTTATTGCATACATACAACATGACCAACTTTCACCATTTCATTATCTTTGCCTATGCAGTATACTACTGATGCTATGGCGATACTTTGCCTGCAGAATAGCCCCCACTTTACTTGTAGTCAAAAGTTTCCATCATTTGCATGTGATGGTCGACCTACTTGCAAAGTTAACTGGCATGGCACTTCTGCTAGCCTTGGGAGGAATCAAACAAGCAAGAAGGTGCTTGGCAATTGAATGAGAAATAAGGAATACCTTTGCTAGTTCTGGAAGGTGGAAAAGTTTCTTTTTATTCCCATTTTAAGTGATACAAGAGATTAGTTTGATGGCATTTGAATTACGGAATAAGTATTCTTCTTGACATCCATAGGTACCTTTGCACTTGAATTGCATATCGTGACCAGTGGCTTAGCTCATTGCTTGACACATTCTCCCAATACCTAATGTAGTAATGGAACCCCATGAAACCTTTAGGCTAGGTTGGGATCTGTCTGTGAAGAGGAGAGATGGAAGAGAGAGAGGTGTAAAGGTCCTCACAAGTATCGCAGGCATGAGGAGATATTTTGCCTCTTTCGTTGTGATTTTCGGTTTCTTAATACGATTGCTTGTACCATATAAATTCAAGTGTAGGATTTAAATGAATTTTTTTATTTCTTTTTAGTCTTTAGGGACCAAACTGTAAAGGGTAGACAGAAAAAATGTCATTAAGGCTATAAACAAAGGATTTTTTTTGAAAGAGGAAAGGGTAGTTATCCAGAGAGATAACTACCCAAAAACTTATATAATAGAATCAACAATAACAAACATTACAACAGACGGACCCCAAGGTCCCCCACTCACACCGAAACAACCCAAAGAGAAAACAAGGAGTCGATAGACTCAACAAAATTCTCCACGTAAGGCCTCTGGCCCCGGAAAATCACCGCATTCCTACCCAACCAAATCCCCCAAAGGACCGCCAACGGCTTGGCCAGCTCCTTTTTCGAACGGAAAACAAATCGTCCACCACCACCACCTCCGCTTCTGAAGCTGCGTCAGAATTCCTCAAACAGCCGGCACTCCCACCATCTCTCGCCATTCTATCCCAAACTTGCACCACAAAAGGACAGACGAAAAAAATGTGGTCAACATCCTCCTCACCACCTCCACATAAGGAGCAGACTTTACACACTCCAGGAGCCCACCTTGCCCTCCACACCTTAGTCACCAGCCTTCTCCTCCTAAGTAGCCAGGCGAAAATCTTGACTTTTAGCGGACACGCGGCTTTCCACATCTGTCTGCAGTCCCTTACCAAATCCAGCTCCACCCCAGGATCACCAGCAGACAATCTCCTGTAAGCAGCCGCAACTGAAAACTCACCTTCATCCCAACCAAACATGTCTGTACTAGCCGCCGGATGCAGTCCCTCCAACTCAGCCAGTAATGTCTGAAATCATGCGTTCTTGCATCTGACAGACTGCCAACAAAACGCGGGTACCACCCACTATCCCACACCTCGGCCACGGACGCCACCTTGTTCTGGGATAAGGCAAACAGTCTCTGAAATCTTCTACAAAGCGCACCGCCACCTGTCCAGTCATCCTGCCAGAATATGAAAATCTCCCCTGTTCCCAACACAGGGACGAAACAGTTCCTCACCCTCGGGGCCACCGTCGACAAGCCTTTCAGGAAGTGAGAAGCACCCCTAGGCGGAGACACCAGAAAATCCCAACGCATCGGACAACCATATGCTGTCTCAAACACCTTGCCCAACAGATCCTCCCTTCCTTCCAACAGGCGCTCCACCCACTTCGCCAACCGACTGTCATTAGACCTCTCCAAATCCCTCACGCATAGCCCCCTGTCCTTCAGCGGTCTGCAGACCTCCTTCCAAGCAACCAACCTGGCACCCTGTCCATATGTCCCCTGATTGGACCAGAAGAAACCCCTCATGGTTCTTTCAATCCTTGCAATCATTTGTCGAGGCATCTTCAGTACAGAGATGAAATATGACGGCATCGCCGACAGAACCGCCTTGAGTAGGATCAGCCTCCCACCTGTAGACAAAAGCCTGGACGCCCACCCCTCCAGCCTCCCAACCAGTCTCTCCCCAGGGAGGTCCAGTCTCTCACCAGAATCCTCCCATCTGACAACGGCAGGCCTAAAAACTTAACCTGAAGTTTACCCTGTTCTGTGCCAAGACCCAAACTGCATCCCCTTGCCTTCGTCTCATTCATGTTGAATGGGACAAAATCCGACTTAGCCAGGTTAATATGCAATCCGGATGCCTCACCCAGCAAGAAAACCAGGAACCTCAACCTTCTGGCCTCCACTTCTCCACCTTCAATAAAGATCGTGTCATCCGCATACTGGAGCAAAGGGATACTCGTCCCATCCCTCAGGGAGAAACCACTCACCAGTCTTCTCTCACAGGACCTCCTCGCCGCCCTAGCAAGAGCATCCACAGCAATCACAAAGAGCATCGGGGCCAGCGGACAACCTTACCTCACCCCCCTCCTAGGCTGGACCCAACCTCCAGCTGGGTTTCCATTGATAAGAACCGAGAAAGATGTCGTGGTGACGCACCTCTTCATCCACTCAATCCACGCCGGCGGGAACCCCCTCTTTACCAAGGACGCCCAAATAAACGACCACTGGATCGAGTCATAAGCTTTGCTGAAATCTACCTTCCATAAAAAAGCCTTCTTCTTTTCTCTCTTCCAGGATGAAAGGATTTCCGATGCTACCACAAAACCTTCCAAGATATTTCTGCCAGGGACAAAAGCTGTCTGCACTGAGTCTATGATCCCACCCAGCGTCCTCAATCTGTTCGCCAGAAGCTTAGCCACCACCAAGTAGATAGCATTCGAAAGAGCTATCGGTCTGTACTCCCGAATCTCCTCAGCGCCCTCCCTCTTCGGCAATAAGAACATATAGAACTTGTTCAGTCTGTTAAATCCCGAGTTGCCCGTTCTAAACTCTTGCACCACTTGCATAACATCTTCCTTCACCACCGGCCAGAACTCTCTGTAGAAGGCAACCGAGAAACCATCTGGCCCTGGACACCCATCCGCGTTCAGCCCCCAAACTGCCTCACGAACCTCATCCTCCTCAAAAGAACCCATCAAAAAATCCGCGTCTGCCTCCTTGATTTGTGGTATCCCAGATCCCAACCACCTCCACCTTCCCCCCCGCCTCCACCCCGTGAAATCTCTAAAATACCTTACAGCCGCCTCTCCCACCGCTTCCTTTCCCACAAACTCCTCCCCATCCACCACCAACCTGTCAATCCAGTTCCTCCTCCTGCCCGACGCAGTCATATGAAAAAAGCGGGTATTGGAATCTCCCTCCTTCAGCTACTTCTGCCTAGATCTCACCCTCCACTCCACCTCCGCTTTCCTGTCTTCCTCCTGAATCACCTGAGTCAGTCTCGCTCTGTAAACCTTGTCATCTTCTGAAAGGAGCCCAACATCCTCTGCCCTGTCCAGGCGTGTAATCGCAGCAAGAGCCTCCTCTTTCTTCCTCCCCCGTTCCTCCCTAACCCGCTTGATGTGGGACTTCAAGAAAAATCTCAAATCCTTAAGCTTCGCTTCTAACCTGGCAGCCGCCGACCCATCCACCTGAGTAGACCTCCACCGTTCCTCAACCAAACCCCTAAAGCCCTCCTCCAAAAGCCACGCTTTGTCGAACTTAAAATAAGTGCCATGCCTCCATACCTCGTTCGACGTCCATATCAAGGGGGTGTGATCCGAGAACGGACGTTCCAAAGGTCTAACCTCCGCCATCGGGAACAACTCTGCCATCGCCGTCGAAACCAGAAACCTGTCAATACGGGATCGTTGCCCTCCCGCATTCCTCCATGTGTAGAGACATGACAACGGAAGCATATCAATCAGCCCCTGGTCTGCCACAAAGTCCGCAAACGCCTCAGAGCCCTGGTCCAATCCCCCTCGGTCTCCCGGTCTGTCCTCAGCCCGCAGAGTAACATTAAAATCCCCACCAATCAGCCAAGGGACCCCCTGGAAAGCTGCCGCAGCCTGGTTCAGATCTTCCCACAAGACCTGTCTCCTCCGACCCTCCGTCGGGCCATAAACCGAGGAGAGGAGCAAACGCGTGTCATCTCGGCGTCTCTGAAGTCTGACAGTGACAACGTTGGATCCAATCACAGAGTCCAGCAAGGAGAACTCCTCCTCCCTCCACCCCACAACAATTCCCCCCGCACTCCCAACCGCATCCAGGGCTAGGAAACCCCCACATCTCTCTCCCCCCACCTCCCTCCACAACCTTCCATCACAGCTCCCCAACTTCGTCTCTTGGAGAAAGACCACATCAGGCCCCCATCTCTGAATATACCCCCGCAGAACCGCTCTTCTCGACGGATCATTCAGACCCCTCACATTCCAAGATAAGACCTTAGTCATGTGGTCCTTCGGGAAACGCCTCCAGACGTCAGCCGTTTAAACCCCATCATCTCTGCCACGACATTCTCCTCCTCATCCAGCAAACGACATCGATCCTCCGAGTTTCCCTCACCATCACATACCTCAATTCCACGTCCCACAGCTACCAAATCCCCAACAGCCTCGAAAACCTCTTCGCCGGCACCAGTCCCCAGCAGCTCAGCCTTACCCCCAAGCTGCCCAGCCGCCTCCGTCATTCTCTTCCCCGCCTTCGCATCCCCCAGCTCCCCATCTCCACCACCAGCCTCCGCCGCATGCCGCCCCTCTGCTAGCCCAGGGAACCCCGGAGCAGACAGGTCCCCGTCGTCGCCCTCAGCAGACGCCGCCGCTGACGACGCAACGCCACCAGACGTCCCCAGCCCCTTCGGCGAACGGCGTTGGTCGACCCCAACCACCCCCCTAGACGGGGTCCTCCGAGCCAACCCCCTACGGTACGACCACCGCGGCCGATAGAGGAGTTTCTGCGACCCGGCCGTCTTCCGCTCCCATCGTCGTCCGCTCCCCTCCCCGCCAATCACCACCAGTCCTGCCGCCCGGCCCTGACCAGCCCAGGAGAGCTTTGAAACCCCTCCAGCAGCCTTCCGCCCCTCCTCCGCAGAAACCAAGGGACACGGGGACGAGCACGCAATGGGATCCGACCCGGCTACAGCACCGGACCCCCCAAAACCTGTAACCGGGTCGCGCTCACCCGACCCGAGACCGCCCCCCGCCACCTCCTCAAGAGCAGGAGCCCGCGCGTCGACACCGACACTCCCACATCCAGCGGGGCTGCCCAAATTCAGCGTCGCATTCAATTCCCCTGCCTCCTCCGCCGAAACCGCAGTGGCCCTCTGCATTCCTGCCGCATCGTCTGCCACTGAACGCGCCACGGGAATCGCGTTCACCCCGAGATCCCCGCCATGATCTCCGCCACGACCTTCGGTCTTCCCAAAAACAGTCCGGCCCACCTCCGCCCGTCTGCCGCCATCGCCACCACACGTCGCCGCCGCTCCGCCACCCACCACCTCAGCAAAGGACCTAGGGTTCTTAGAACCCCAGGAGACTCGGAGGAGCCAGGCGGAACTTCCCCACCGGAGCACCGATCTCTCCACCAACCGCCGCCCCGGCTTCACCTTCACCCAAGCCTCGATCCGCGACAGGTCCGCCTCCTTCAAGCCAGTGCCGCTACACCTGCGCAGCCTCGCAAATGGGGCAACCACCGCTGCGACCACCTCCACCGTGCGGAGGAAAAGCGGACCCCCTCAATCAGGACCCTCCTCCTCGCGCCAGACGGCGGCCTCTCCGCCAATGCCCCATCAGACCTGACCGGCCACCGACATCTCACCACACCCTCGCCACAAAGGAGCACCCTGAAGACCAGCCGCCCCAGCTCCACTCGGCTCAGCCCCAGCAACACCATCCGCCCTCCTCCCAGAGAAGCCACCCTCACCCGACCCCCGTCAGCCCCCAAGTAGGCAGCGACTGCCTCCCTCAGGGTCTCCACCTCCACCAAACCCTCCAAGACCACCGCAACCAACGCCGAGGCCATCTTTCCTTCCAGTTCTCCCAACTCCTCCGACAACGGCGCTTCGACCTCCACGAGGGGCGCACCCACCGGAGGGGGCGGAGGCGTCTCCCCTCTCCTCGAGGAAACCACCTCACCCGACCTCCGTCGCCCACAGCCCGATCTCCGATGACCCAGAACGCCACAGCGCAGGCAGCGCACCGGGTCCCTGCACACCGCCGCCAAGTGCCCCTCCCCAAGGCACTTGAAGCACCTCACCGGCACCGCCTCTCTCCTCGGCCTCCCACCACCGTCCAGCCCGGGCCAACTCTCCCTACCCCGATCGCCAGACCTCTCTCTCTCATATCGCCCCTTCTCATCCTCAGAAAAAAAATCTCTATAAACAAAGGATTAAGGCATAACAACTGCAATTAAGGCTAATTAATACTTAAAAAAGAAACAACTGTGATTAAGGCTAATTAATTATGATTAAGAGAGACTAATGATGATTACGGACCGTAATCATCATTAGGTGAAGTTAATCACAATTAGTAGGTGTTAATCGTGACTAACGATAATTAATATTGATTAACGATAATTAATCTTGATTAGTGCTAATTAATTAGGATTGGTACTAATTAAGTGAGATTAGCGTTGGCTATGGATAAGATTCCATGAAACCATGAGCCATATCTACCCACCATTTTGAGTTGAAATGGTAGCAGAGGTGGATGCTATGTCATTGAGGTTGCTTTGTTGGCATAATGTGGTTAGATGGTTATGATGATTGAGATTGCAAGATTCTTGAATATTGGGGGTAAGCACCCTCATAAATAACACCCTGATAATGAAAAAGCGCGGTTTGTTAAACTAGGGTTTTAAGTCGTAACATGCAAGTTCGTAATCGCTTTTAAATTTGTAATCCTAGATAGCGGTGGTATCTAAGGTTGTCCACGGAGACAAGTTTGCAATTTTAGCACTCTCGCTTGAAATCAGGAAATAAACTTTCTTTTTGTGATTTTTGAATATAAGAATTTTTTTTGGAGTTTTTGAAATAAAGGGCAACAACAAAATATTATGCGAAGGAAGGCTACACCTAATTGCTACAACCTAAGTGACAGGAATAACCTCTCTCCAAGCTCACCCTAGGTACGTGAAGACCTAGGGTAATTAAAGAGAGGGTGTGAATGCACTAGAGTAAAAAGCAATTAAATAAAATGCAACAAAAATATAGAAAGTCAACTTGATATATGGAGAAAATTTGTTTTATTGGAATGCTTGTAGAGGAATGCTCCTACTACAAAATTAAAAATAAAAAATGGTACAATAAAGATCCTCCTAGTGATGGTGGTGAAGAGGAGAGAGTCCTTACTCCAAGCTCAGCTGCTCCTAGGCTTGAAAAGGATTTCTGCTAATCCCTTCTTGAAGTGCTCCTCCAAAGATGATGCTATCCTCCTTGGCAAGCCCTTGGTGGGCGTGTCTAGCTCCTCTTTCCACTCCAAAAACTCCTCCAAGGGTGGGCGTGAGCCACCCTCAAGAACTCCTCTGGACGTCCTCCTGCTTGGCTTGACCTCTGGCTGGTGTGGGCATAAGAGAGAAGGGAAGAGGGGAAGGCACCAGGGGAAAGAGTGTCCCCTTAATCTTCTTCTTCTCCTTATTCTCTTGGCCGTGGGGTATGGTGGAGTGTAGGTAGAAGAATGATTAAAAGATGAAGCCAAAGGTGAGGTTTAATGGTGGCTTAGGTGGGGTATTATTAGAGTGGAGGGATAATGATGGGTATTAATTAGGGTTAAGGGAAGAGTGGTGTTGTGGATGGCTAGGATTAGGAAGTTAATGGATGAATGGTGGATTAGGGTTGGCGTGGGATGCAGGGTTGTGTAGAGTTGTGGTTATGATGGGTAGAGTAGAGTTGGTGCCAACTCTTGTAGGTTATAGGAGGGTTGGCATGGAGGTGGATGTAGGGTTAGGATTAGATCTTTAGGTGGTAGTTGTGGGATGGAAGGTGGATGTTAAATGGTGCCAGAGGAGGAGGAGTGGGTAGGTGTGGTTGAAGGAGAGTTAGTGCCACATTTGATGTGGTTAAGGGGAGTTGATAGGGATGGCTATGATGAGGTTATGTGGTGGTTAAAAGATCCTAGGGCTTAGATTGATTGGCGCCAAATGGAAGGACACAAGGAAGTAGTTATGGTGGTGGTTGCCATCCTTTGGTGGCCGTCCACCATGAAGAGGTACCAAGGGTTTGGCACCAAAATTGAGGGCTTCTAGAGTGTCTTCTTTTGCCGCCAAGATGGAGGGCTTAGATGTGGTTGGTTGGTGGATGTGTGGTTGGGATGTAGGGAGAGTTTGGCACAAAAAATGGGGAAGGTAGTTAGGTGTTTTTGGTGCCATTTATGTGGTGTCCTTTGGTGGTGGTGGTGGGTTAAAGGGTGGTGAAGGGTTGGCGCCAAAAAAGGGAAATGGGAGTAGGTTAGCTAGGTAGACTAGTTAAGGTTAGTGATGGAGCCAAATAGGTAAGGATTAGGGTTGAGTTTTGGTGGATGGAGGATGGCCATGGAGTGGAGAATTTAGCTAAGCTAACTAAGCCAGCTTAGTTAGTAGGTGAGTAGAGGAGGAAGTTAGGGTTTGAGAGGAGCAGTATGAAGTTCATCTGGAGTTGAACTTAAATTCCTGGAGCTGAATCTCTTGGAGAGGTCTTCATAAGGGCTAAGCTAGCTATTTCTTCTGCTAGCATCTAAGCTTGAATAGTAGAGCTAAGTTGAGTTGGACTCAACCTATCTGGAGTTGTGTTGAGTTGGACCTGCTGCTGGTGGGAACTCCCGAGTTAGCTTAGCTACTTAGTTGACAAGTAGTAGCTAAGCTGGAGGGAATTTAACTGTCGAGCTGAGTGGAGCTGGGAAGAGCTCGACTTGAGTTGAAGTGAACTTCTGTCAACTAAGTTGAGGTAGCTTAAGCTCCCAGTGAACTAATTAGAGTTAAGATGAGCTAGACTCAACTAATGTGAACTAAGGTGAGTTAGATCTGAGTTGACTTGAGCTAAGTTGAGCTACCCTGAGCTATCATCCAGCTAAGATGAGCTGAATGGAGCTTGGGAGAGTTAAACCTAACCCAGGTGAGCTGGTATCCAACTGTGATGAGCTGGATTTAGCTGAGTCCCAGCTAAATTGAGCTTCCTCTTCATTTGTTGCCTTCCTAAATGTTAGGGTTTTAGAGATCTGGCTATCTGTTCATTCCTAACACTCAAATAAACGTGTCAAAGACAACAAAAATTATGCAATGCATGCCTAACCTAGTGATGCCTAAATGCATCCCAGAAGCCCATTTACGGAGTTAGAATTGTAAGAGCTAGATTTGTTTGAGGGCATAAGAATGATGATAAACTTGCATTTATAAATTGCCTCTTCCCATTCCCTACCATCCATCCCATAACCCACCTATGCCCAACACTAAGAAAGGAGAGGAAGAAAGGAGGAAGGAGTAATGCACTGCCAGGGAGGAAAGGAGGGTGAAACGTTGAGGGGATGGAGAAATTGGAAAGACAAGGAGCCATCGTGGGCTCGTGGAAAAGTAGAAAGGTAAGGAAACCCCTCCCCACACAACATGCTAGGGCTTCATGTAATTAATGGTTACTATTAGAGGAGGGACGTGCATGGTAGAGAAGGGAGGTCCAGATAGGGTCTTTGGTGGGTATTGGATGCGTCCCTCCCCTTGGAAGCGATGCCTGCGTGATTTTGGAGTCTTATGTTTCAAGTGTAGGGTGAGAGGACACTTCGCAAGAGATTACAGGGATACTTTTGCGTGTGTTCTATGCAATGGATGTGGTCAGGGTTTGATATATCGCCGATATATCGGTATTGATGGGTCTAGACATATTGATATCACATGAAGTATCTTTTTTCCATGATATTGTCGATATATTGCTGATATAGCCGATATTACCGATATATTATGGATATATCGCCGATATCATGAATTTTTGTTGAAGTTTAGAGTTGTACATGCTAGTGTTTTTGCTCTCTTGTAGCCCATCAAATATGTCAACTTTAGAGCTGTACATCCTTTGTCGACGATTTAGTCATTACACTTGGTTTTACTTATTGAAAAATAGGAAGAAGATTCTAAAATGTGGGTGAGAAATGCATTAGCATCTTCAAACCTCTGTAAAAAGATGCATAAAATCAAGCATTTTGATAATCCATAGGGGTATTGAAAGGGATATCTTGTCATCTTCCTTTGATTAAAGGATGTCATCCATGATGGTTCTTTCTTTTCCCCACAACAACCTAGGGTTGACAGGCTCACTTGTTTCAACATGGTTTATCTCAGTACTTGCGCACTGGTGCTTTGTTGATCTCCACTAATCTTGCAAACTTTGTATTATGCCATGATAGGCATAATTTTTCTTTAGTTATTTGAGCGTTTATATTTGTCCATTATATACGCTTGTGTTATCTAAACCATGTCTTCTTTCACCAAGTGCATCTTTGTTGGTAGGGGATGTGATTTCATGTCGAGCTTATAATGAGAAGAGTAATAGGGTGGTTCACGAAATGTAAGACAGATCAATGAGAAAGAGAAGAGTATTGGAATTGAGAACGTGTTGGAACTGATAAGAAAATCAGGGCTCTAGTTATTTGACCATTTATATTTGTTCATTATATATTCCTGTGTAATCTAAATCGTATCTTTTTTTACCAAGTGTTTCTTTGGTGATAGTATTTGTTATTTCATATCTTGAGATCGTAATGAGAAAGTAATAGAGTGGTTCACGAAATCTGGGGTAAGTTAGTGAGAAAAAGAAGAGTATTGGAATAGAGAGCATGTTGAAACTGATGAGAAAATTAGTGCAACTAAAGCATGATTTCAATTATCAACAATATGTAACAAAAATTACTATGAACATTTTTTAATTATTATCATGTTTTGTATACTTTTTTTTCAATATATGACTTTGTTGATATGCAGTTAGTGCATTTCTTTTATGTTTTCATTCAAAATTTATGATTTTCATTTTCTAGACATTTCTTTATGCTGCATTAGTTATTAACATATTAGTTTTCATAAAATTTGTGACATTTTGAGTCATTTTGGGCCATTCTGAGCGATTTCCCTATAATTCACCGATATCAGCGATATATCCCTGATAAATCCCTTTTTTGACTTGTCGATACGATATTGATATTTAAAACCTTGGATGTGGTCATCGTCAATGGTCTTGCTGGCGTAGAGTCTCGACAATTAAGGAAGTTCTCCTCCCTCCTCCACCTTTCAAAGCTCTGTTAATAGAGCTTGATGCACTATGGTCCAATGCAATGTCCCTTGTTGAGGGAGCTCTAAATGCTTCACTTGTAGGGGATTTCATCATGGGGACGATGCCTCTTTTGGTTGTTAGGACGATGGTGGAGAGCAGAGGGCTTCACGTCGGATTTGAGGATTGTAAATTTCTTGCTTGCCAAGGTCGTGTTGTTTGGTTTGGATGTTCGTGATATTGAATCCCTGCATCTCAAGGAATTTTTTTTAGGGGAGGCGGTTCTCTGATGGAGGTCTCAGTCGATGCATGATGGAGCCTTGGATGAAAGACCTCCATTGCATAATGGCTTGCATTCGGGGTATTTCGATGAAGCTACGTTCGGCTGGGGTGGCTGTGGTTATTTGTGCCTCATTTACGAGGATTAAGAGGTGTCATGGCCTTCCTTTCCAAGGTGAGACCTATCAGCTATGGTGGTGGAAGGTGAGCTACTCTTTTGTCGAGTAGTCCCTTCAAAGTTGGTTCTTCGACATGGTGGTTCCTCCTGGATTAGCATGTTGAAGGAGATGTCGCCACTAAGTAGATCCTAGCAGTCATATGCAGTTGTAGTGATCAGAGGAGCACCGCATGTGGTCTTGTTGATGGGGAAGAGGGATGGTTGCTTCATTTGGAAGTAGATTCGTCGGAGTGCTGTGCGTGAAATTCAAAATTTGATTTCAAATCAACTTTCAAATTCAAATTCTAATGATGTTCCTAATCTCAATGTAGTGGTTGTGAGGTCTCCTACACCAAATATGGAGTAGCCGATTTCAAATTCAAATTTGAATGGGGTTTCGAATTTAGGTGCTGAGGTGATGAGGACTTCACTAAAAATGGAGCGTTTGGTTTTGGAAGGAGTTGATTTACCAACAATTGTAAATAATGCCTTTGATTATGAGGTGCATTGCAGATTACCAGAATTGGCATTTGAGTGTCATGTGGGTGCTAATGTTGGAAATCCTCTAAATACGTGGGACAATGTGGATGGCCTTTTTGCATTTGGCACTTCTCTTGATAAGGATGGTGCAAGGTGCAAATTACTCGTTGATGGTGGCTCGACATTTGATGTGATAAATAAGGTCATGCCTAATGTTTCTAACGATAATGTACATTGTAAATTGCAATAAAAGGAAGGCGAGGAAAGCTCAGAACCTGATATCCAAGCCAATTTCGATGTGGTTTCACTGACTGATCTCGATGAGGGAGAACCTTTCGATCTCGCATTTGCATCCTATCAAGAGATTCGATTCACCTATCGTAGTTGGAAACCAGTTTACCAAAAGAATTGAATCATATATAGGATGCGATTGCAGTAGATGCGTGTAGCGAAAGAGAGAGGACTTGGGATTGGCTATAATGTGGGTCAAAAGTCTATTATTTTTTTTTTGAGGTCAAAGAGGATGATTACTGACACTCGGTAACCATCTAAAGATTCATTGAACAAAATTGGAATGGAGTTACAGATTGATTAGCCACAACTCAGAACGAGACGATGCCTTTCTTACAATATTTTCAATCCACACCCTTTCCCTCCTAAAAATGGAAACATTTCGCTGCAACCAAATCGACCATAGCGTCACTACAGCTTTCACCTAGCTCGTTGTATCTGGATGCACTAGATTGCGGAAGGAGTCCCACCAAGTTGTAAAAGATGACATATCAGCTATTTGAATATCACATAAAGATGTTCTGGGTCTTCCATTGTTGAACCCATGGAAACAGGTATCTCGATATGTCAGCGACATATCAACGATATATCAATATCCTCATGATTCATATTGATATCACGGGAATATCTTTTTTCTATGATATCGACGATATATAACCCATATTTGTGAAAGAGATGTCGCGACATGTTGCCGATATGTCGATATCATCAACAATTCTCGTGTTGATGTTGTCAGAATATCTTTTTCCAAGATGTTGGGTGAAATATCAACTATGTAGATGTGTGTTAGCGATATATTTTTGAAAATGAAGCATATGCGTGCAATTTTTCTCAATTATTGCCAATATCTTTCGACATCGAGCGATACCTCTGTATTTCTCTCTAGTCTCCTCCGCTTTCTTTGTGTTTTTCCTCTCCTCTCCTCTGTTCTCTACTGCTTCCTGCTGCAAGCGTTAACCGTTCCGTTCGCCTCGATTATTAGGTGATTTGGAGTCGTTCATCTCTCAACAAGGTAATCACCTTAATCTTGTCCTTTTTGCATCATTAGGCCTAAATAACCTCGATTTAACCTTGGTTAATGTTCATACCAAGGTTAAATCTTATGTTACACTTGATTATTTTCTGGACATTGAAGTGCAATATACTGATGGTGGCTTTATTTTATCTTTAGAGAAAATATGTAGTTGGCATATTGAAAGAAGCATGAATGCTTGTTGTGAACCAGCTAGTGTTCCAATGGACTCATCTCTACCTCTTATAAATTCAGAGTCCATTACTTGAGGATGTGACGAGGTACCGTGTGAAGGTGAAAAGCTACTATATTTGACAGTGACTAGACCAGATATCTCCTTTGCTATTGGAAGACTCAGCCAATTTATGTAGTCTCCTAGAGAGGTACACTGGGATGGTGTGTGTTAGGTTCTGAGGTATCTTAAACAAGCTATTGGGAAAGGTTTGTCCCTTAGAAAGCATGGTCATCTTAATGTATAGGGTTATTCTGATGCTGGCTATGATGTTAGAGTATGAGGATAGGAGATCTACTACAGGGTATTATACCTATCACTTGGAGAAGTCAGAAGTAGAATGTAGTTTTCAGATCTAGTGTTGAATCTAAGTATAGGGCAATGACCATATTATTTGTGAGTTGCTATAAGTGAGATCTATTCTACAGGATGGTAGTGAGTGTCTTTGGTCCTACTCTCATGTACTGTGATAACAAAGCGCCTGCCTTCATTACTAACAATCTAGCATTCCATGAAAGAACCAAGCCCATAGAAGTTGATTGTCACTTCATCAGAGGTGCCATTCTAGCTAGGAAGATTTCTACACCTTATATAACCACTGAAGACTAAATTGCTGATATTTTTACAAGAGTACTTTCCAAGAAGCGTCTTGAATTACTTTGTTCCAAGCTGAGCATGTTTGATGTGTATGCTCCAGCTTGAGGGGGAGTTTTAATTATTTAGTTGTGGCTTGTTTTTTGTTTGGTCTATTGCTCAAGGTATTCTTGTACTTCTCTCTTTCGTGCCTGTCTACATAAGGGAACATAACATTTCTAAATAATATTGCACTCTTTTTGTCCCAACAATTATCAAATATTATTAAATAAGCGATAGCATATTTAACAAATGAATCGGGAATTTTGCAAAGGATAATAGGTAAATCCGTGTTGAAAAATGGTCATCCAAAGATACCGGAGTGGGATCACATCTGAATAAGTTCAATTTATAGGTGGAATGATTGGATCAATGTCTGTAAGGAGTGGTTGGAAGGAGTTCTACAGAAGTAATGGTGGTGGTGGAGGCCACTTGCTTTGGTAAACACGAAGAGGTAGCAAGAAGGATGGTGGTGGTGGTGGTGTTAGCAGCAGTGGCGATGAAGGTGGTGCTTGTAAGGGCATTTTGCTAGTAGTAGTGGTTTTGACTCCTTTCACTACATCAAAAAAATATGAATTATCTTCAAAGAATGTAGCATCGACACCGATAAATGATTGAGTTTTGGTCAAGTCGTAGTGGTGGTACCCTTTTTGAGTTCTTGAATAACTACGAAAGTTGTATATAACAGTATCAGGAGCCAACTTGTCTGCTTGAAAGAGAAGTATAATACAAATACAATCAAATATTCAAGGAGGCAAAGGAAATAACTGTTTGTCAGGACAAAAAACAAGATATGGAACTTTCTGCTCGAGGACAAAAGAGAAGACTTCATTTTATTAGGAACGGTGCAGTAAGAGCATAAACTATCAATTAAGATGTAGGCACATTCAACTCAACTCAAAGAAAAGAAAAGATGTAGGTACATTTATTTGGAACATGATTGTGGTTTCATATCCTGTAAACAATGTACCTTATAGTTCAACACAACATGATTTTGCTGAGATGTGTCTGATGTAAAATGCCAAAGGAACAAAAAAAGGAAGACAAGTCCTTGTTTAAAAATTCCAAACCACGATCACTTTTAAAATTATAGATAAGCAGAATACTGGGTTTTTAGTTCCTGAATGAAAATTTTAATGAGGCCAGGTGATTCTGATCTTTCATCATACAAACCCCAGACACTTACATTCAATCAATCAATGCTAGAAAATGCTGAAAACCTGAGTGTATTTGACATAAATCCCACTTATCGACATGTAAAGATCTTTGTGTAGTTGGTGAGAAGGGGGAGAGTGATGACGAAACAATGATCTATATGGGCCCAGTCAGAGGATCTCACGTGCTCTCTCTGTGGTGGAGCTGAGGAAGATCTCCAGCACCTGTTCCTTCAGTGCCTTTTTGTGATGCAGGTTTGGCAGCGGATGGGAGTTGACTGGATCGATATCCATGGTGTGGATAGCTTTTGGGAATCTTTTTGCAGGGGGAATGCACACGGAGGCGATTTTGCTTTTCGATCCAAGAGGGATAGGGTGAAGGTGTTGGTGATCATGTGGGGTGTGAGGTTGGGAAGGAACGGGGTGATCTTCAGGGGGGAAAGGCTGTATGTAGAGAATTTTGTTTCGGCCATTTCTTCTCAAGTGATGTTTTGGGGATCTACTCTGTAGCCATGTTGTAACCCGTTTGTGATGGAATGAAATGATTTCAGGTGGTTATCGCTCGGATAATCGCCCTTTTGCTTTTCAAAAAAAAAAAAAAAGAAGCTGGCAACATGAATTGTCCAAGAGTCTACTTTGGCTAACAAGACCTTGATCTTGAAGCCTTTGCAGTATCTTTCCAATGGTGCCTCTATTTCTATGGGGATTTCGTTGCGGGAAGATCTTGCTCAGTATTCCCTTCCTTCGCCTACTACTTTTTTAATTGTTCGATCCCCTGGCATTGTGGAAGTGTGAAATATGGCTGTTTTAAAAAATTTCTTAGATTTGATAAGCGGCGCGATGTTCAACAAATCGAATACAGAAATCGAATCAACAATGAAACGACTTAGAAAATCGGAACCACATGGGAAGATCTACTATCTTCCTATTCCAGGATCCCCATGAGTATCGAGGTATAGCTGATGAGGTGGCGTAGCACAACACCCCACATATTATGCCTCCTACAATAAATTCTGTCTTCATTAGACTCCCTTCTTCTCGACAGACGGATGAAGTCCTTTGTGTTGAGAACACTCAATGTCAAGTGCGCACTTTGAACTCCTTTGCATGTTACAAAATTTTCGCATTTCCCGAGGCAACTTTCAGCTCGAATCCTCCTCTAGAGTTGGCTATGCAAGTCTAGAACTTATGCTTAATTCATGTCAGATGTCCAGTGTCCCGATTAGAATTCCAAAAGTCTAGTAGGACTTCTCGCCTTCATGTCTAGAACTTACACTTAATTCATGTCAGATGTCCAATGTCCCGATCAGAATTCCAAAAGTCCAGTAGGACTTCTCGCCTTCATGCTGGAGTGCGGAACATAAACAATCTGTGTGCCCAGTTGAATTCCTGCATGTCTAAGGAGTCCTAAGGACTTCTCTTGAGTTGATTGGTCGTCGAAGATGAGTAAGGTGGGAAGGGCGGTGTCACAGCTCTCTTTCTTCTTTTCCTGGTGGAGGATTTTGTCTAATTGGGATTGATTAGGGTTCCCTTGTTGCTTTGGGATATATATATATATATATATATATATATATATATATATATATATATATATATATATATATATATATGGAATCCCTGGATTCCTAATGTGATGTGGACCATTGAATTGAATCCAATGGTTGGAATTTATTCGTAATTGCAAGTTGTAACATTTGCCATTCAATTAATATGTGGATTTGGGTTTAAGTACTAAAAATCATTTTCATTGCATCCAAACCATTTGGATAAGGCCAAATTAAATTTGATCTAATTAAATGCCAAATCAAATACCCATTTAACTCATTAAGTAGTATTTACTTTCTATTCAATTTGGAATCTATTAAAATCATTATTGGTATCATCATGCCAAGAATGAAGCGTTTAGGAATCATGATTTATGACATTACACCTCCCTTAGGTATTCAAATACTAGTAAATTCCTCGCACTGGAAGACATATAACCCAAGGATTAAATCCCAGATTCATTATTTTTCCTATCATGGATTATATACTTTTATGTTTTCCTTGTATCATTGAGATGGGAATTAAATCTAATTCCTTTCCGAAAGTTGTTGCCTTCTCTTTCACTTATAGGTTTAATTAGGACTCGTATGACCATGCATGGAATTTGTACATCCCAATATACTCTGATCGGGCCTGTGTCTCTCGATCCGTTATGTATGCTTACGATAGCAGATTTATGCGATCCCTTTGACATCACCTTTTTCCTGTGTTCTCATATGTATATCAGCTTTCTAATCTCAACATCAAGGTGAATGCATTGACTATTGGTCTGCCAAATGTACATATTTAAATACAGACACATTTCTGTCTCTAGCCAAAGGATACGTCTTCTTCATGAGAGTGATTAGAGAAGGGCTTTTGTATCTCTATCTCATCGAGTTAACTTCTTGACTCAACCTGTGTGCTAACCTAGAATCTCAAACTGGAGATTGGACTTCCCATGCAGGGGGTGTGCATTAAGGGCATCAATTAGGAAACAATCTCTTGAGAAGATTGCCATCTCTTCTTAGACTAGAGACAACAATTGAATATCATGATGGTTCTTGATGATTTATCGAAATCTTAAATCCAAATCGTTTGGATCTTCAATACTCGTTATTGATGTATCCAACATGGCTATAGTGTATTATTTTAATTGTACTGAGGGACCCGATTAATCATATTGGTGTGTCTACGTGATCTGACATTCAGATTCGAGTTACTGTTTGAGTGATTTCACTTAGGTTGGCTTGCCTAGGGCACATAACTCCACTTTTAGGCCACAAGAGTATGGTATTCAAACTTCCAAGCACTCATATCCAATTAGGAGATTGTCTTTCACATCCAATGGCACATTGCTTTGACTAGATCCTTCTAAGAACTAGATTGGAAGGAACATTCTCTTTTATTGCCTTAAAATTGAAAAGATGACCTCTCAAACTTGACAAGTGGACAAGCTTAACATGGGAAAGACTTTGCGGATGGTAAATTAGGAAATTAGTTGCAAATAGCCAACTTCCTAGGGCAACCTAACTATAGGTGAAGTTTTTTTTTTGAATATTCTATAGGTGAAGTTACTAGAAGGTGTAGGTTGTTGGAAGAGATGCAAATAATACCTGATGAGTGAGGGGGCTCAGGTAGTAAAGGCCATCTAAATAAAATTATCTAGCAATTCACTTTGTTGCCCAGAGATCTTGTAAAACAAAGAAGACTTATAAAAGATAGCTTGACAACACAGAGACCTAGTTTTCTGACTAATAAAAAGTAGGCTCTGGGAAAATTTGGGTGCGTGCACGACATTCCTGAGAGATAGGGATTTAGTAAGTGATACATCCTTGAGGATTAAGGATTGGCTGTGATTTAAATAAGGAGGCATTATCGGAGCTATAAGAGGAGATGTTTGAAATCAACAATATGCTTGGACACATGATATCTAACTAGCTTAACAATTGAGGCATTACTACTCTGATAATAAAGATTGAGCCTTTCATGCTCCCCTCAAGAAATAGTAAACTCTACAGAGGTTGCCATGCTTGATCCAACAACGGTTGGAAGAATGATTGGTTCTATGACAATGCTTGGATATTATGTTTTCTCATTCATGACCTTGACTAATACTTGTGTTTGACATCCTTGAAGTTTAGAAAAGTCCCGTTGCATGCAGGAAGAGGTATTGGTGGTGGTCAAACACTTCATAGCATCCTTGAAGATATCTTTGGCATAGTTTTGTTTCCATAATTTATGAAGTGAATATACGATAAATTTATTAGCAATGATAATTTATAACATCTAGATTAGAGGTAATGAGGCTTCAGAGCATCAAGAATGGGACTACAAGACTTGAACACGCCTAAATATAGTTATCATAAGTTGTTGGAGGCATGGTGTTGCTAGTGTGTGGCTATCGAATATCGAGCGACACCTTTAGCAAGTAGTACGCAATTAGGTGACCTTAAAGTAGTTACTGGTTGAATTGTTATTTGCTCATAATGGAATAGTGATCAAAAGGATGCTCGTAGCATTAGGCTTGGTTGTTGATGTTGAAAGGAGTTTGGTTGCTGGCTCTAGCGTGTCAATGTGGCTAGTGGTGTTGGGGAGAGTGGTGGCGAGCCTCTAGTGTGTGTCTAGGGTTGCTATTGGTTGAGGATAGATAAAAAAGAAAGGAAAGAAAGGGAGAAAAAAAGAAAAAGAATGTGATGGTTTCTAGGGAGGAAGAGGTTAACACTTACCCTTCTTTAATGCTATGTTGAGAGATTGATTCATTTGATAAATAGAAATCCTACATGTCTTTATTTAGAGGGACCCAAGAGAAAAATTATAAAGGACACCATCTAGAAATAGGGCAAACTACAATCAGTTGATATTTATTTTATGTGTAATGATCTTAATGGTTGGGGTATTTAGATTACTTAATTATTTTCATTTTTAGTTGTCTATGTGAACTTTTCATTTGTTTACATTTCTTGCTTTATCCTATTTCTTGAATGTCCCTTGGCTTTAATAAAGATATAGTTAGTTGTTTGGTAATGCATTATAAAATATGATTTGATATATTGCTCTTGTACTCTCTTATGCACAGAAAAATTGTATTTGGTGTTTCATACTTCTAGCTTTTTTTCAATATTAAACTTATAAATCACAGGCTGGTCAAGGGGCCCTTCTTCTCAATATTCTTACAAAATATTGTGAAGGTATGCTGGTTTTCTATACCTTCTTGCTTTTAGACTATGCTAAACATAACAAATATTTTGGAGCTTTTCCCATGTACGTTGTTCACTGGTAGGTCCTTTTTTGATTTGAATTTAAAAAAATCTTAAGAATCAATTGCAAATACAAGGCATGCATGGGAATGCCTCCAAATCAAGAGGGAAAGCCACATAAGCACTCCACTTCAGGCATTGTTCGGGTTTCTTTTTATTAAAAAACAAGAAAGGGATCTATGTATATTATATAAAGATAGGAGCTACATGGATCTACCCTTGAGATCGATATATTTGTCTACTCTTGCACACAACACTCCTGCTCAAGTTGGGCATAGGTGTCAAACGTGCCCAACTTTTTTTTCCATGGAAAAAGGATAGCTATTGGAGGTTAGTAGCCATCCACTTCATTTCACTAGCAAACTCAGAACATACTTACAAGTATTGTATCCAATGATCAGACAAATAAACATGCCTTCCTTACTACATTATCAACTTAGACCCTCTCTTCTGAAAGGTCGTATTTTGCAAAAGACCACCTAACTGCTGTAGCCTTTATCCAAGTGAGTATATTGGTTTGGATGCCATCTCTGAAAGAAGTCCAGATCCCATCCATAGATGCCTTTATCCATAGGCTGTCCGTATTCTGAAAAACCTTCACCACCCACTTTGTTAATAAAGCATCGCAGAAATCATTGAGAGAACGGGCACCTACACCACCTTCTTTCTTGGGCATACGAATATCATTCCATGACACCATTTGTAAGAACCTCCTAGCACGATCAAGCCCTTTTAGAAGAATCACTTTCGCAGCACTACCAACTTGTGGAACACTTAGGTGGTCTGAAGACAAATAGATAAAATACAAGAATGGTGGAGAGAATGACCTTGAGGAGAATATGCCAAACCCACCCGATAAGGTAGCCTTCTACTCCAAAAAGTCAATCTCCACCCTACTATTAGCTGCTTCCCTTTCAGAGAGAGGCCTAAATAAGTAAAAGGCAGATGACTATATTTGTGCGAAGATACTGTGATGTTGCTGTGAAAGGGGATAAAGATCGGCTGTGTGTGATTTACACTGAGACTAGAAATTTTGCCAAAAATTCTAACTAAGGTTGCTGCGTGTTCTACCTCCTAGCTTCTGCCCTCCACAAACAATTATGTATCATTAGTATTTTGTAAAATGGGCATTAGGAGAGAATCATCAACCCTCAATCTGAATCCCCAGAGCAAACCTCCACTGCATGCCTTAAAGGCCAGGGTTGCAAGAGCATCAACAGTCACATTAAACAAGAGAGAAACTAGTAGGCGCTTCCATTTCTAACACTATGCTTGGGCTGAGTTTAAGTTCCATAGGGTCTGTTGTTGACGAAAATCGAGTGGGAGGTGGTAGTAATACATCGTTACATTTGCTGCACATAAATCTTTGGGAAGCGCCTTTGTCTCAGAATTCCTTAAAGGTATAACCATGAAATAAAATCATAGGCCTTCGAAAAATCCATGTTCCATAGAAAAAGGGGCAACTTAGAGTTCTCCCGTGCGTTAACCATCTCCTTTGCTAATATAAATGACATTTGTGGCGACCGACCCCGATGAAAAGCTGATTGAACCAAGCTAATCAAATGTGGAAGTACATTTCGCACCCTATTGGCCAACACCTTTGCCATGATAAATATACTTAATTTGACAGCACAATCGATCAAAGTCATTGGTCTTGTTAGTGTTGATGCCCTTGGTTTTGATGATAACAAATGAATATATATTGTTATGCCTCTTCGGTCTTTACTTATTTGCTTATTCAGTCAGTTTATGTATCTTTTATTATTTTATTATTTTCTTGGGGTTGCACTAAACTTTTCCCACCTTTATATATTATAAGGTAGGGTTAGAGAAGAATATTTGCTTGGCTCATTTTTTTTTACTTGATATCAGAGCAACGATCCTTGATCGAGGCTCGATATCCCACCAAAAACTTAGCCTCCCTTACCCTCCACCAAAACCCCTCACCTAAGGGTGTTGCCGGCCCATTCTCTCTCCTCCGTTGCCCCTGTAGCAGTGCCCCCAAGGCTCAGAGTTGTACCTAGCGGTGCTGCATGGGGCCTAGCATTGCCGCAGGATTGACTTGTGATCCTAGTGTTGTTGCTGTAGTGCTTGCTGTGGCCTCAGCGTTGTCGCTGTAGTGCCTCTTGCGGTTGTTGTGCACCCCTAGCTTTGCCTGGGGTGGCTTCTTGTTGGTAGGGGCGATTGTGTCACTCTTCTTTTCTATTCTATGTGGCAGCGACTTTAAATTGGAGAGGTGGTCACCACCGGGGTTTCCTTTTGTATCAGAAGTGATTGCTACACCTACAACACCGTATTTTTCGGATCATAGATGATTTGAAAATAGAATATTCAGATCTGATTTACTATTTCAGATTGGATTTTTTGATGACTTGCTAATTGATTGGATGCATTAACCTTGATCGGTGACATTTATAGTGGTTCAAATGAAGGAAGACATCTTCAAGCTCTTCGGAGGTGACATTGGATCCTGTTTCAGAGACAGACATACAAGAGTCCTTTTTCTTGGTCTCGTGGTCAAGTTGGATGAGTCCAACTATCCATGATGGTCACAAACTTTTTTCATGACGGTGAGGGGTCATAATAAGGAGCATACTCTTCTTCAATTGGAACCATAGGAGAAGACATGCAAAAATGCTACTTAGAATAAGGATAATGTTATGGTATATACGTGGATCATGAGCTGTCATTTCACGGATTGGATATGAAATCATGTATTATCAGACAACAAAGGAGATGTGGGATAGTCTGTGGGAGATGTATTCCCATGAAAAGAATTTAGCTCGAGTCTTTTAGACCTTCCATGAGCTCACACAATTGCACCAAGAGGGTTGTTCACTGGCCCAGTACTATTTGGCCATGAAGGGTCTGCTGGAGAAGCATAATGTTAGTAGACTCGTGTGTACTTGTGGTTCTCAAAGGGCATACAGGAAGGAGATAGCTGTCTTACTCTTTTTGTCTAGCCTTGGATAAGAGTTTGCTGCTGTATGTTCTCAGATCCTCACCTTGTCAGAGCTTCCCACTCTTAACGAGACCTATAGTAGGTTGAGCAGGATTGTTGTTCACCTACCTACCACAGAGGTCATTGGTTAGACTTTTGCTTTTGCTGCTACTTCTGGATAAGGTAGAGGATCTTTTGCATCATGAGGCAGAGGTCGTGGTTGTGCATTGGGGGGGCGATGCTGTACTCCGTGCACATACTGTGGTCGACCTGGACATACTAAGGCCACTTGTTGGACGAAGCATGGTCGTCCCCCCTCTGCTAACCAGGTAGTTGAGTCTATTGAGACTACTTTAGACAGTGTCTTGGCCATTCTCTAACCGATCCTATATTAGAAAGACCTAAGACCATTGACTAAAATCATCAATAATGGCTACAAAATAACGAAAACTAGGCCTACTTTGGGCATGACAAGGTCTCTAGCGGGCCAACTCAAAAGGTAAGGGACTCCAGTTGTCTTTACAAGTAGGAGAAGACACAATGCTACTTGCCCAACTGGCATGCCTCACAATCAGAAGAGTTGGAGAACATGATTCTTGAAACATTTGACATAACTTTGAAGTTGAGGGTTGACCAAGACTATGATGCCAAAGCATTGGATCGGTAGAGGTTGAAGTTATGCCATAAAAAATGATAGGAAGATTGAGGTCGTATAGCCCATCCTTCTCAACCCCCTACCAATCATTGGGTTTGTCTGAATGCCTTGAAAATAAACATAATTCTCATCAAATATTACACGGTGCTTAAGATCCTTGCATAGTTTACTAACATATAATAAACTCAATGGAAACTCATGTGCATAATAGACAATTAGATAACTTCAATCTATATATTGGATTTTTTGAAGGGAAGGTGGGTTGACTAAAAATGGACTTCAATACTTGGAAGTCAGTAACAGGGGAATGGGATCCTTTAGTCATCATAATTGAAGTAATTCTAGATGACTGACGAGAGGATGCAAGACAACCACTCTTATAAGTAAGATGGTTGGATGCACTTGATTCAACTACCTAGTTAGAAGAGGAGGTAAAGGCTAGATTTGTAGTACCTACAGCTTTAGCATACGAAGTAGAAACAACCTCAGTGTTTGATGTTGACGACAAACATGCAAGTGCTCATTTGAGGATTTGCATTAGGCGAGATGCAATCGGCTATATCTGAGAGCCCAATATAGAGGAATTTGAATGGATGGACATAGTCCTCTGAATCAAAATAGAATTAACCCAAGCTAGCTTTGTATATTTCTCCCAGCATCTACCCAAAGGATGATTGGTGCATTTGTAGTGGACACATGATTTATATATTCATATGCCTCCATGACCTTGACTATGCTCTCTTCTCCTATCTTCGTGTCCGCTAGATACAGTAAATGCAGATGTCTCCTTAGTAGGACCAGGAGAGGGTGTAGTAATAAGATGAGTTGTGGTAGCAGAGTCCACCTCGATCTTTTGGAGATTCCCAAAGATGGTCTCTAGGTCAGGTATATTATCTAGTGCCACTATCTGATCCTTGGCTAATCGATATATGGGGTTTTGACCATCTAGGAAGTGGTGCACCTATCAAGTACTACGCTGTCTCATTTGATTGACATAGCAAGAAGCCTGAAATACATTTAGTTCTTCATAGAGACTCCATCAAGGTGTAATACTCCACAATTGACCGCTTCCCTTGAATAGTGGACCAAATGTGCTGGTAGATGTTTGCAAGGCAAGCATGATTCAATCTTCGAGAGAATTTCTTTCTTGGCTAAACTTTCTCAAGTTTCCTTGGTAGTCTTTTTATAGAGCATACTTGTAGTCATATGCAACTCATTGCTGATCATCAACCAATCATCATTCAGTAGTTGTCCTATTCCCATTTATCAAGTCCTTCTGAACTGGAGTCATGAGTCTTGTTTGTAAGAATGTCTAGCTTCTGTCCTCCCACAAAAATTATCAATGCCTGGGATTGGAGTAAATGATTTTGGATGCCGTTTAGTTTGTTTGGCTTTACTAGTAGTAGAAAAAAATGATTCTGACGTTGCCATTTGGAGTAGGAGTGGAAATCAACTTGTGTGAACCCCAAAAATCAGTGCATAGTAATTGATTTGGTTAATGAGAAACAACAGGAGGATGAGGGTCAGGTCCAATCAAAACTTGCGATGCCCAACACAGGCTATCATGGGTCGTAAAATAGAGATTCAGCCAAATCAAGGTTGGGCAACAACCAAACTTGCTAGACGAGAGGCTATGTCAGTCCGGTGAATGGAGTTCTTGTTGAAACAAGGTCAGGTGTCAGACAAAGTAGGCTAGGTAGCGACAGTAGACTAAAGGAGTAGGTTCTAGGAGATCCTTGGTTGGTGGTGTTGGATAAAGATTGCCTCAGTCGAGGTACCTTCCAATAGGAGGTTGGTGATGTAGGCAAGGAGGAGCTCCAGTGGGGGTACACCCAATAGGGAATTGGCATCATCGAATCTTGATGACCTAGGCACGACGGTGTTTGCTAGGGTTTTAGTTGGTTGCAGTGGCACCAATCGACTAGTGTGGTGGTGGCAGTCAGTGGTGGTCAACTACTTCTTTGATGAGTGTTAATTAAAGCTAGAAGAGGAGAAAAGAAAAAGGAAGAACAAGAAAAGAAAGAAGAAAAGAGAGGAAAAAGGGTTTTTCTTAGGTATTAGAACACGAAGGGTTTAAGACCCACCTTGCTTTAATACCATGATGAGAAATAAAATGTGATGACTTGTTTATTCTGAAAACCTAACCACTCTTATATAGAGAAAGAAAAAGGGAAAATTACAAGTAGAGTCCATTACAAATAAAAATAAAAAGGTCATAAAGGTACTTAAAATTCTAACAACCATGATTTGTTTAATTGTCCTAGTATGTATCCCTACTGCCATAGAGTTCTTGTCTTCTCATTCCTTTGAATCCTCCTCGACTATAGTTTCAAGTTCAGGTCTACCTTTTTTCCTATGGTTTTGCAGTACTTACTCCCCTACATCCTCTCATGCTATTGCACTTTGTCCTTCACAAGTTTGTTGTTGTAGTGTGGGTTGTCTATGTAGAGTAGGAGCTTGTTGATTTAAGACCCTAGCCATTGCTTGGGCTAGTTGTTAGGGCTGCTTAGGGTTAAATGCAAGTTGTGTATCCTAGCTGGGTTTGAACTAGATGTGAGTTGCCTTTCTTGATGCCATAGTGTTTCTTCCTTTTTGAAATTTCAAGGTCCATGTTAGTTCTAGTCCTTATATAAAAGAAATTCCAACCAATAACCATGCATATGGTTGTAACTAAAATTTTGATTCTACGTAATGCTATGTTCTAAATGTATGCCATCAGCTTGTAGGCTTCTTTATCCATGTTCCCTAGCCGCTGTAGCAACCTTGCTATGATACCACTTTTGTGGTAGCTTGCTTACTTCAGCATCTCAAATACTTAGCTTCTCTTGTTGCGAAGTAGCTGACTGTGGGACTTGTCATTCATGGTACCAATCTATGCACACAAGCCAAAGAAGTATCCCCATTGCATTTATTCACATATTTACATATACATTAGAGTTGCATAGATTTTATTATACCATTGTACAAAAAGTATTGACCAAAATATGTTATTGGTAACCCATCACTAGGATCTTTGTCTTTTATGCTTTATACTTTGTCTCACCCTTTTTTCCTTTATCTGTTCCTAGTGGTCCCGTTACACCTAGGTAGGATAGGAAAGGAAAGTGAGAACAAACTTAGTAATGGAGAAATAAGGGAAAGAGGGTGCTTTCGGGTGATTGTGCTTAAGTATTTGTCCTTGGTAGATTGTACCGACTCTTATGCTCCTTATTTCCTGTTATTGGTTCATTAATATAGAGTCCCGTTACACCTAGGTAGGATTGGAAAGGAAAGTGAGAACAAACTTAGTAATGAAGAAATAAGGGAAAGAGGGTGCTTTCGGGTGATTGTGCTTAAGTATTTGTCCTTGGTAGATTGTACCGACTCCTATGCTCCTTATTTCCTGTTATTGGTTCATTAATATAGAAGTGTTGGGAGAAAATGAGTAGTTGCTTTATTTCATAACCCTAGGAGCTCTTTATATAGAGACTCCAAAAAGATAAATTACATGAGGGACCCTTACATAATAATGGAAATGCAAAAGACACCATAAAGCAATTTCATTGAAGAGTGCTCTACTCTATATATAAATTGAGTATTTTATTGAAAATTTTTTTAATGGGTACAGGAGTTTCTCACTTTTCTTTCATTATATAAACTCATGAGACACGAGTACAATCATCTATCAAAACAAAAAAATATTGAAAACCTTGAAGACTACGGGCTTGACATGGCCCTTATAAATTAGCATGAATTAGGGTAAAAGGTGACTCATTTTGCTTATTTTGACTACGAAAAGTAGACCTATGATGTTTTCCCAATTGGTAGGCCCACACTGAAATGATTGAAATGATTCTGGAAACTGTAACTTCGGAAATTGACGACGTGAAACTGGGATACTGGGATGAACCATGCAAAGATGCCACTCTAAGGCAATAGTGGTAAGAATGGCAGCAACAAAAAGGTGTGTGGGTGGTAAACTGAGGTAGTATAGTCCATGCTACTCAAGTACTCAACTAAACTACTGTGTCGTTGAGAGATCTTGGAGGAAGAAAAATTTATCATGAAAAATTGCTCGATAATTTAATGTCTTAGTAATTTGACTAATAGACATTAAATTTAATGCAATCTTAGGTGCATGCATCACTTCAGTCAGGGTCAAAGAACTTGATAAGGAATATCTGATATGGGACAAGGCACCATTAGCCACTTTAGCATGAAAAGGTGTGGCAAGGCACTGCAAAGAAGAAAATAAGGTAGTATTGCCTGTGATTGGGAAGTCCTAAGCTTGTCGTACTCCTCTCTAGAAATAAGAGCCTGGGAACTGACGTGATCCTTCTGATACTGATTCTCTTCTTTGGTGGCAGATACTTGATGTGCCTAAGGAGGGAAACCATGCTTGATCCAACAACGATCAACAGTATGGTTCATCTTATGTTAGTGGTCACAAAAAAGTGGAGTGTGACCACGGCCACTGCCACCTCCTCTAGTAGCATGACCTCTCCCCCTTCTCGTAGGAGCCCCTCGACCACGGCCGAAGGGTGCTATTGCAGAAGAGTCAGAAGACAGAATAACATCAGATATCTCCAAGCGTTAAAGATGAGCATAAATCTTGGAAGGTGTGGGAATGTCCTCCAATGTCATAATCTGGTCTTTCACTACTTTGAACTCAGCACTCAAGCCTACTATCAACTGCATAGATCTGATGGCTTCCTGTTGCTTAGCCATTATAGAAACATCTGAAGAAAGAGGTTGATGGATGTCCTGTTGATCACAAAGGTTCTTCATGTTCCCATAATATTTCGCTAGACTCAAAGTGCTCTTTTGGGATGTATCTCCTCGATGACCTTATAGAGACGAACAATATTACTTCGATGAGAATGAATCTCATGGGGCACTTCCTACATTTTTGCAGACGAGTAGCCCATCACTTGCTTAGCTATAGATTCTCTCTTGGTATTCAACAAACAAGTTGCTACCTAGTCATTATTGGCCTCCTAGTCATCTGTCTTGACGGCCGGTTCATCCTTCGTCAATAAGTATTTCTTCTGATGAGAGCCTACGAATCAAGAAAAAGAAGTCGACCATAGAAGAAAGTTGATGCCGTCTAACTTGATAGAGGTACCTTGCATATGAGGTGATGCACTCATAGGAGATGAATTCCCCATTGAATTGCTTAGGGTTTCCTTTTGGTTGCTCATGATGCCTCGAATCATAGGATAAAATAGGGAAAGACTTTCTTCATTGAAATCGGGATCTAAAAAAATTGGAATTTCATATCATAGGACTCCAGAACAACATCCAAGGAACATGTGGGCACACATTAGGGCATGGACAAAGCCTTAACATTGCCTTTCTTTGTAGAGGCTACCAAGACTTTTTTACACTCTTAGTTTGTGACTAAGGATTTGGGGTTGATAAATTATTTTCTGGGCATTGAAGTGTAGCACATGGCTGGTAGTCCTGTCTTGTCACGTAGGAAATATGTGCTGGACATGCCAAGAGAGGAAGGAATGCTCGGCTGTAATCCTGCTAGAGTCCCAATGGACTTGTCTATATCACTTGCACCTTCAGAGAGTCCATTACTTGAGGATGTGACCGGGTACCGTGCAATGGTGGGAAAGCTCTTATATTTGACAATTACGAGATCAGATATTTCCTTTGATGTTGGGAGATAGCCAATTCATGCAGTCTTCTACAGAGATACACTGGGATGGTGTGTGCTAGGTGTTGACGTACCTCAAATAGGCTCTTGGAAAAGGGCTTTCTTTTAGAAGACATGGTCATCTTGATATATGGAGTTACTCTGATGCTGATAATGTTGGAGCACATGAGGATAAGATATCTACTACAGGCCATTTCACCTATATAGGTGGCAATCTTTGTTGCCTGAAGGAGTAAGAAAGTAGAATGTAGTCTCTAGATCAAGTGCTAAGTGTAAATATTGGGCAATAGCCCATACTACTTGAGAGCTGTTGTGGGTGAGATCTATCTTGCAAGATTTAGAAGTGCCTATCTCGAGTTCTGCTCCCATGTACTGTAATAACATAGCAGCTACTTTTATTGCAAACAACCCAGCATACCATGAGCGAATAAAGTATATAGAGTGGATTGTTACTTCATCAGAAACCCAATTCTAGCAGGGAGGATTTCAACACCCTATATTTCCAGTGGAGACCAGATTACTGATATCTTTACAAAAGCACTCTAAGAAGTTTCTTGAGTTGTTATGTTCCAAGTTGAGCATGTCTGGTGTGTATGATCCAGCTTGAAGGGGAGTATTGGGTTATGTGGCCTGTCCTCTCTATATAAAAGCACATAGGGTTTCTCAAATGAATCGAATCACTCATTTGTCCTAGCAATAGATAATACTATGGTTCGAGCATGGTTAATGAACTTTGTAATCCCATGGATTGGAGATGGAGATCATGTACTATCGGACGACCAAGGTGATATGGGATAGCCTTTGTGACACATATTTGAGAACTCATCTTGAGTTTTCCAGATCTATCACAAACTGTCTGAGTTGAAGTAGGAAGAATTCTCTCTTTCTTAGTACTACTTTGTCCTGAAGGGGCTCTTGGAGAAGTACAATGATTACTGGTCGGTCTATACATATGCCACACAGAGATTATTGCTGAGAGGTTGTTGTTCTTCAGTTCCTATCCGGACTTGGCCCAGATTATGCTGCTGCTCATTCATAGATCCTTACACTTAGCTTTTGATCTTGGAGGAAGCATATAGCTGTCACAATCGAATTGCTGTGAACTTGCCTCAGATTAGAGACACTGCAGGTCCGACCTTCTCACTTGATGCAGTTATTGGACGTGGTGATAAGGGAGCACCTTCCATCTGTGGATGTGGGAGTGGACGAGGCTCGTCTAGGAAGCCTCACACTACGCGTACCTTATGTGGTAAGGTTGGTCATGTGGAGGCCTCATATTGGGAGAAACATGGGAGTCCTCTAATTGCTAACCAAGCCACCAGGATTTAAAAGGAGCAGTTTGATACTGTCCCTATTCCTCACACTAACTATGATGCTCTACTCCAGTGTGTCTCTAAGCTAACTAAGGAGCTAACCACCCCATCTATTGAGACCGCTGCCTTTACCTCCTTGTTAGGTACAAATATGTGTGCCTTTGCCTCCAGTGTGATAATATCATGGCATTATAGATTAGACCTCCTGTCCCCATATCTTACAGCAGAATGATGTGGTAGAGAAGAAGCATAGCCATTTGTTAGATATAGCTCGTACATTACTTATCTATCATTGTGTGCCACACTTGTATTAGGGTGACGTAGTTCTCACAACATGTTATCTTATCAAAAGGAAGCCCTCATATGTGTTGCATGAACGGAGTCCTTGGCACACTCGCCCTGAGAGTGATCTATTTTAATTACCACTTCGTGTGTTTAGGTGTGTAGCATTTGTGCATCTCTTGGGCCTAGGGAGAGATAAGTTGGCGCCAAGGGCCGTGAAATGTGACTTTTTTGGATATTCACGAACACAGAAAGGGTATCAATGTTTTGATCTAGTGACTGGCATGCACTACGTGAATGTAGATGTTACATTCCATGAGGTTATCCTTTATTTCTCACTTGCAACATTACAATTGTCACCAGAGGCATAGTTGCACCCATGCTTGTTCCTTCAGTTCCCATGGATGGGATGCCTGTTTTTGAGACTATTCCAACACCTGGCAATTGTCACCAGAGGCATAGTTGCACCCATGCTTGTTCCTTCAGCTCCCATGGATGGGATGCCTATTTTTGAGACTATTCCAGCACCTGGCAATGCAGTGATGATCCAAGGTTCAGAGATCCGTTGGTCATATATTAGTTTCTAGTTATTTACAGGAAGTATACCCCTGCACTTCTGCCCGACCTTCCTCCCCGAGTTAGGTATGTATTGAGATCTTTGACCAATGTGTGGCTAGTGGTGACTTTGCAGGCCTGATTGATGCTATTCCTGATGATGACCTTCCAATAACTATTCGGAAGGTGCCGCATGCAGTACCATGTGGCTGGGGTTGTGTCTACAGTTAATGTAGGGATTGCTTTTGGATTGTTTACTATTGCATTGCCTGTCACACAAATATCTTCCACATACTAGCATGCCCTACTTAATCCAAAATGGCGTCAAGCCATGGAGGATGAGATGGTTGCTCTTTAGGTTCGACAGATGTGGGATCTTACTCCACTTCCATCTGGTTCTCGTCTTGTAGGGCCTTGTTGGGTCTTTGTCTTGAAATACACTCCTGATGGGTTGATTTTATGGTGAAAGGTTCGGTTGGTGGCGAAGGGGTTCGCCTAGACGTATGGGGTGGACGTCTTCGATACTTTCTCCCCTGTGGCTCGCCGCTTAATGGTCCGGATTCTTATATTTGTTGTTGCCCACAAGGATTGGATGCTTCACCAACTTGATGTACAGAACACCTTCCTATGTGGCGATCTTTAGGAGGTCTGTATGCAGCAGCCCCCTTGGTTCGAGGTATAGGGGATGTGTGTTTGCTGGTTGAAGAAGGCCATCTATGATCTTAAGTAGAGTCCGAGAATGTGGTTCCAGAAGCTCTTAGAGGTGGTGGAGATGGGTCTGAAACGACCTTCGTTAAACCATTCCTTGTTTGTTAGGAAGATTGAGAGTGGCGTGGTGGTTTTCTTGGTTTATGTTGATGATCTTATTATTACTGGTGATGATGAAGTCAGAATAACCTAGGTCAAGCAGTCACTTGCTCAGTAATTTGTTATGAAGGATTTGGGGCAACTGCGGTATTTTCTTGGGATCGAGGTGGCCAGTAGCAAGTAGGGAATTGTTTTGTCTTAGCAAAAGTATGTTTTAGATGTACTTCAGGAGACTAGCATGCTGGGGTCCAAGACAACCAATATTCTCATGGAACCCAAGGTGTATCTCTATGATAAGGGGGTAGAGCCTGTGGACTGTTGGGCATACAAGCAGCTTGTTGGAAAGCTATTGTATATGACGATTACTTGACCAAACATTGCGTTAGCTATGGGAAAGCTAAGCCAGTTTATGGATGGACCGACCAAGCAACACTAGTAGGTGGCTATGCAAGTGCTTAGATACCTAGAGAAAGCATCTAGGCGTGGGATACTCTTCTAGAGAGGATCTCCAATGACAGTGGTTAGGTATTCTGATGCAGATTGTGCAAGATGTTTGGCAGATAGGAAGCCCACCACTGGTTTTTGCACATTGGTAGTTGAGAATCTGGTCACCTGGAGGAGCAAGAAACATGGAGTTATTCCAGATCTAGTGCTGAGTCAGAGTACAGGGTTATGACCTAGACAACGGCAGAGATGATCTGGGTGAGATCTTTGCTGCAAGATTTACATGTCCAGATTCAAGAATCTATGAGATGAGATGTGACAACTGGTAGCTACATATATTGCCAACAATCCCATGTTCTATAAGTGCACCAAGTACGTTGAGGTGGATCGTCACTACACTAGCGATTTGATCTAGTGTGGGATGTTGCGTACTGGTTTTGTTGCATCTAAAGACCAGACAACAAATATCTTCACGAAGCCTCTTCCACGGTCTAGTTTTGATGTCTGTTATTCTAAGCTGAGCATGATTGACATCTATTCTCTAGTTTGAAGGGGAGTGTTGACATATCTCCTTCGGTCTTTATTTATTTCTATCCATTTATTCTGTCTATAATGTTATGTTATTTGGAATAAAGAGGTGTAGGGCTCTTTGGAATAATAGATTCAATCATTTCCTCCCCCTTTTATGAATTAGGTTAACCTAAATAGGATGGGTGAGCTCAAATTGATTTGGCCTCGAAGAGGGACTCCAGTTAGATCCAAATATGGTACCTGCACATATATAAATAAACATATCAAGTCATTAGATATTACATAAAAATCCTTAAAATTACAATATTTACAAAATGATGCAATATGACTAAACTACCTTATTGTAAATAAATAAAAATATATCACTGATCGTAAATTGCATCATTTGGTGGCTGTGGTGCATACTATTATGTTTTAGGTGAATGATTTTCCATCTTATTGGGTTGATGTTGCCCGTATTATAGTGTTCCTTGTAAATGAGGTCTTGTCATCTTTTCTCCATGAAAGTTTCATATTCTATTTTATGAGCTGACAAAGAGCTATCTACTTTCCTTGCTCACTTATTTGGTGTCATTTGTTTTTACATCCCTTTCACGCCGACAAGTTGGCTCCTTGTGCGATTACGTGTATTTTTTTGGTTATTCAAGGACTTAGAAGGTGTACTGCTGTTATTACCCAGCTGTACATTGATATTAATTTGTGTCAATCTCACATTCTTTACGGATAAGCTATATTTTTAAGCTGCAGGTAAAAGGGTCAAAAGTAGATTACTAATGAGATATTTTTACTAGTGTCCTCTCATCCATTACCACCCACCACTACATGTTAATCTGTGTCAGCAATCCCCACCATCATCCTCCATCGTTTGACCATGTGAAGCCCCGTATCACCACTGACCCCTAATACTCCTGAAATCCTACTTTACCTGATAGAGATCACTCTAAGTACCTTCTTCTCAACACTCTACAGACTTAGATTTACCCATTGTGCTTTACAAGTGTACACGTTCCACTAATCCAAAAAACTCTATACTTGTCTATGCTCTCTATCTTTCTGTTGACAGCCACCAGGTTCCTCATAATCACGTTGAGGCGTTGCAGTATCCTTCATGGAAGGCTACTATGGAAGAGTTGTTCGCTGTGCATTCCAAGATGACATAGTACTTGGTAGACCTAGCCTAGGTGTTGTCTTGGGATGCAAATGGGTGTTTACACTAACATACTTGCTATATGGATTTATAAGTAGTGTGAGGTACTCAACCATGGTTCATACAACATCCTAGGGAGGTATGTTGGTAGGAGTTTGTCAAGTGCTTAGATATTTGAAACCATTACTAGGGAATGGTCTCCTTTTTAACAACCATGGGCATTTTGATTATGGGGCCACTTTGCTTTGACTATGTTGGCGTCCATAAGGATAAGAAATCTTGTATGGGCTCTTTTACCTATATTGGTGATCTAGTTACTTAGTGTAGCAAGAACCAAAATGTTGCTTCCTACTTTACTGTTGAGTCAAAATAGAGAGCCATGGCACATACTACTTGAGAGCTTTCTTGGGTGATATCCATTCTCCAAGGTTTGGTGTTTTTGTCTTGAGACCCATGCCCATGCATTGCAATAATAAGGTAGCAACCATCATGCCAACAATCCATCCTTTCATGAGCATATAAGGTATGTTGAGATAGATTGTCAGTTAATTAGAGGTGTTATCATCTCCAGGATGATCTTCACATCTTGTACATCTATAAAGGAGCAATTATTTAACATTTTCGCCAACACCCTCCCATGTTGTCAATTGGAGTTTATTTGTTTCAAGTTAAAGCATGAGAGATCCATGCTCCACCTTAAGGGGGAGTAGTAGAATTGAGAAAAGAAATAAATACATAATGTGTTTTTCCATTTTATTCTGGCTTTTTATGTAATTTCTTCCTTAAAGACGCGTAGGGTTTCTCCAGTGAATTATGAATGCCTAGTTTTTTCGATAGATGGAAAGCGGATCAAGCCTATAGTAGAAGCATGGCTATTAAGGACAACTAGAGGAGAGGGAGCCAACTTACTGGAAGAATCCTTGATCTCCACTAATGAAGAAATCGTCGCTAAAGACCTCATGAAGGGCATTTTTAGGGACATTAAGATAGAGTCAAGAAACACAGAGTTACCCTTTAAAGATTGAGGAAGCTTCAATAGGGCGATGCTAGAGGTAGATGGATTCCAACAGTGACATTAAAGTGGCTAGGATGGAAGAACTCCTTATAATAGAAGATGGCAAGGTTAGCAAACTTGCAACAATAGCTGGAAGGGGGAGGGGAGGGGAGTTGAACGTATTTGGAAGACCAATTGGGTCTAAGATTGAAAAGCTCAACTCAATAGAATCAAGGTTAAAATCTAAATATTAGGATTTAGATATGATAAAGAGGTGTAGCAACGGTATCGGGCTTTGTAAGGTGGAATGAGTATTGGGGCTAATAGGGATTGCAAATCACAGAACCCACGACTAAAGATCCTACCAAAAGTGCCCCAACCAACACTCTTGATAGGTTACCATAACCAATTCATTTTGGCTTTCCTCCTAGGTGGAATGATGAAAATGCCCTTTAGTAGAATTGCCTTGGTCAACGGTGACACCCATACTCAGAGGAGCTTCTTCTAGTGAAAAGACAACCACGGGTCTCGAGATCAACAAACTTTTAGAATCTCCTCCAACTAGGTGATGTGACCACATGATAGTCTATGCACCTTAACAAGCATTTGATGAAGCAAACGATCGCAAAAGGGCTAATAGGCCGAACTTAATGCAATTGCAACTAGTGGTGAAGCTCCAACGATAGTGGCCCATCCTTTGGATAAGAATCCCATGTAATGCTGTTCGTGAAGTCATGATGACCAACCATGTTCACTTTGAGTCTAATTGTCAAGCCAAAGGAAGTTGCTTTTGACTATGTTTCCAGCAACTCTAAAAGACAAAGTAGCCATAGCAGGTGAGCGAGGTATCTGTACTCAGGACACTAATAGCAATGGGGAAGAGACTTGAGTGGAGAACGACATTGAGTTTGATCAACCACTTAAGACCCGCCCTCATCATTGTGGAAAGGGGGGTCATGCTCTCCCTTTCTTGCACCTTCATCTCAAACTCTAAACTATTATCTTGTCATGAGAAGCATTTTATACATATTATATTTGCAAAATTTAGTTGCATGGATTGAAAGAATAACATTCCAGTAGCATGTCTGTAAAGTATCACATAAATTTGACATGTGAAATACATTTTTTAAAATTATTGTTTAGTAGTCCATAGACATTTTTATTTGGATTGGTTGAAGTTTGCACTACGTGAAACTAATTTGCATGATTTATCGTAAATATTCTATATGTTATTTAAATTAATGCATTTGAATTTCACAAATACATTTCTCATCTTATGAAAGATAATTTCCATAGATAATTCCGATAGAATCAGTTATGTATGCACATACATGCACCAAGGATGATATATCATAATCTGACACATCCATGGGAGCTACATGATGGCAATGTACTTCCTTTGATAGATGAGTCCAATAGAGAATTTTACTAGGCATCACTAACATTCATGCTCTAAAGGAACGTTGTTGAATTTGAGTTTGTCAACCATTTCTTTGTCAACCATTCCTAGGCAAGGTGCGAAAATAGCTTTGGGGAGGTGCTTTACTCACTACTACTTATTTGATCAATGAGGTCCCTTCATTTGTCTTGAAAAGGGAGATCCTGTTCCACTTTCTGCACCCTGATGTGAACGACCTTTTTCCCTCCCACCACGTGTCTTCGGATGTGCATGCTTTATGCAGTAGCACAAGTTGTCCTTACCGGTGTTTTGAATGCCCATAGCATGTTGGTGAAATGGCCTTTCTTTGATGTGAAGTCATATCGACATACGTGTAATGTTGAAATTTAAGAGTGACATTGATATTTTTCCAAATATCAAAATAATATGTTGATGATATTGGTGAAATGGTACTAAGTACTATTCTTAGGCTATTATTATATTTAAAGGTTGACATAGGCGACTCAGTAACCCATTTCTATCCATTACTATTATCACATGCTTGTTGGAGTTATAAGAACTCTTGCAAGTGTTTTCTCTCTATTTGTTAAATCTTTAAGGTAATTTAACTACTCCAAAGTTAAATAGTATTTATTTCTTGTTCTTTAAGTAAGATTTAAGGTACAATCATTAGATTTAGATTATGTTGGAGGTTTTAACGATTACGTTTGCACATCCATCAGTTTATGGTAGATTAACTGGTTCTATGATTGTTTGTTCTACATATTTTATAGAGTTAGATTGTTAGATCATAGGATTTAATGTTTAAATATTTTTTTGATAGGATTAAGATTTGTGTTTGTCAAGTTTTCCTGACATAATCATATGAATTCAATACATGCCAAATCATTCTAATAGTAGTGATTAAGATGCCATTGACGTGCTAGAGAAATGGGAGGTTTTGGGTGGACCATATTGACATGAAAGGGGTATTAAAATAAAGGGGTGTTGGCAGTGTATTGACAATTTTGACGATGTTGATTATTTCGAGTTTGCATGATTGTTTTGGGGCATGCTTCTGTGTGTAGGTGTAGCTACTACTTGTTGCTGCAGTGGTCGGAGTAGTGGATTCGATTACTACGATGGTGGTGGCATTGTGGTTCGTATCTCATAGGGAAGAGAGAGGAGAGGTGGTGGGCCTCTGTTGGGTCACATGGGAGTGGGGGGAGAAGGTTTAAGGTGGAGGGTGTATTGGTGGTGGAGTAAGGGGGTCGGTTATAGTGGAGATGAGGTGAGGAAAGGAGAGGGAAAAAGATGAAAAGATGTCACTTTTGTTGACATGCGTTGGCATACCGAAAGCATGCCCTCGACGTGCCTCAGAAATGGACTATTTTCAGGGAATCAAAATCGTTGAAATCTGTCGTCAAAATATGCACGTTTCCATGGCATGCCCTCGACGTGCTTCCAAAATGTGCACTTAAAAATTTATCGAAATGATGTCGAAATCGACATTTAGAACCTTGGTGCTTATGAGGACTTAAGTGTCTTCCTTGGCTACTGTTGGGAGTGGAAAACTACACGATCAGAATTGGATTTTGAAAATATGTCGTAGTTCTATTTGCGAAGTAATTCGTCAATAGATAAATTTAATTGCAATTTCTAAAGAAATTCCGGGTCGAACACAGGGAGACTACGTCGGTCTTAAATCCGCGATTATATTTTTTTGTATTGTTGTTTGAAAACAAGATAATTACAATGGAATTGATATAAATAATAAGAGAGAACAATCACTTGATAAAAAAATACTGTTATTACAACTAGAAAGTGGGAAATGATTACAACTAGAAAGTGAAATTCTATTCTAGAAAGTGATTAAAAATAAGGGAGAGATGCTATCCTCTTCGACGAATGCTTGGAGGACGAGTTGGACGAAGCGATGCTTGGAAGACGGAGGATGGAGCGGGAAGGAGGACAAAGCAGGAAGAAGCGGGAACGAGGCAGCATGCCGTTGTCGTCGCGGGATCCACTTCCGGAATGGGGATGAGAAATTTGGATTTGGCTCTAGAGTAGCATCCCAGGTGTAGGACAAGCTTCTTTTGAGCTTTGGAGAGGGAGAGAGGTGAAGGAAGGGATGAGAATTTCGTAGGGTAGGGGTCTCCTTTTATAGTTGCAAGGATTGGAGGCAATTTGATCATTCATATTCAAAAGCATTAAAATCAGGTCTTTAGTGACAGATTTATCCGTCACTAAAGGCCTGATCGTGGGCGATGTGTGCGCGTTGCATGCGCCTCCTCTCCCACGCCTTAACGCCAGGCGCACGTCCAAGAAATCTTAGTTAGATCGTGAGATCGGACGGCTCAGATCGCTCCTCGCCCACTTTAGTTGCGCGTGCTTGCACGTGCGATTGGGTGTGAGGTGGGGTGTCCAATTGCGTGTGCGGCCGATTGGGCGATCTGGGCCGTCCGCAGCTGATCGCACGGTTGAGATAAAACGTGCACGCACCTCCGATTACGAGTTGAACTTGTCTTGCGCTTACGCAAGGCCGCTCGACCGCTGCACTACGGCTGGCTTTATGTCGCATTTAGGAATTAGGCATGTGTGCCTGTGGCCGTTAGATAAAGATCCAACGACCCAGATCGTTTGCGCCTTATGCCTTATGAAGATGAGAGTGGCACATCTGACTAATTCTTGGCTGTTGGATCAAGATCCAACGGCTAGGATTGTACGATAAAGAGCCCTTGGAGATGCAACGGTGGGTCATCGGCGGGATGGTGCCACGTTACGTCATCTTGGCCGTCCATCTTCTGTGTGTTGTACATGGTGCCATGGATGCCGGATTGGATTGATTTTCATGCCGTTATGCTGCGAATGTCGATTTGAACCCATCCGTGTGGTCGGATTTATCGTCTGAAGTGCGGTTTGGCACCATCTTGGCCCTTGATCTTTAGGCTTTCTCGGACTATATCTGATGCTACGGATGTTCGATCAGGGCAATCTTGGAGTCGTTGAACTCCAATCGTTACCCTGATCAGATCTATACAGTTGGATCTTCGATCTGAGGTTTCGATTAAAAGTGGCCCTGTCTCTTCCCATAAAAGGAGACAATTACTATATAATTTATATAATTTGACCTAAATGCATGATTATGAATGTTATGCAATATTTACAATACATAATACTAATATGACACTAAGAACATGCATTAATAGACATTTTTAGCTATTTAGATGTATGCACATCACACCCCTATGCTTATCTTTTGTTAGTCCCTAGCAAAAATTATATGCTATTTATAAAAGAATTAGGATTGGATTACTCGGGCAAAAGTCCATTTCAACATTAAGAAATTTTTACTTGGGACCTGAACTTTCAAAGACACAACAGCGTCCGGGGTATCTGCTAAAATGTAGACCGCCTCAAGCCCTCGCCTTACTCAAGGAAGGATCTCTTTTTCTCCTTTTTCTTTTCTAATTTTTTTGGATTTTTGAGTTTAGGGTTATAGAGCAGCTTTCTACGGCCACTCAACCCACCCAAGGCTTGATGAGAACCCTAAGTTCTGAGCATCTTTTTGTGAATGTGATAGACTCGTTGATCGGCAATCAGAACAGACTTCGGGTTTCTACGCCCCTAGGTGACTTTAAAAGAATTGTGCTTAAAGGTGTATCTATACGACCAGTAGCTTTAAAGACGGGTTCGGGAACAATACGGTAAATAAAAGGCTTCAGACGTTGACCGTTGACTTTAAATGAATTACCCGTCTTTGGGTCAGAAATCTGAACGACCTCGTTTGGAAATATCTGATCGATGATGAACGGGTTGTTCCATTTTGACCTAAGTTTGTCGGGAAATAGCTTAAGTCGAGAATCAAAGAGCCAGACCTTTTGGCTCGACTCAAAGCTCTTGCGGGATATCAATTGGTCATGAAAAGCTTTGGTCTGAGCCTTATAGATCTTAGCATTCTCGTATGCGTTGTTTCTAAGCTCCTTCAACTCAGATAATTGGAGTTTCCTGGTCTTTCCAGTTAAACTCAAATCCAGATTACATTGCTTGATTGCCCAGAATGCCCTATGTTCAATTTCTACGGGTAAATGGCACGCCTTTCCATACACCAGACGAAATGGTGACATGTCGATAGGTGTTTTGTACGCCGTACGGTAAGCCCAAAGTGCGTCTTCAAGCTTTTGAATCCAGTCTTTACGATCAGGTCTAACCGTTTTCTGAAGAATATTCTTGATCTCCTGATTTGAGATCTCGGGCTGTCCATTCATCTGACCAAGAAATGGTCGAATTTGTTTGACAGATGTGGGATGAGGAAGTTTAGAGATAGCATCAATCTTAACTTTGCCAACTTCGATTCCCCGTTTAGAGATTACATGACCCAAGATGATGCCTTCTGGTGTAATGAAATGACTCTTTTCCTAGCTAAGGACCAGTCTTCTTTTGATGCATCTTTTAAGGATCATTTTAAGATTAGCCATTCAAGAATCAAATGATTCTCCGAAAACAGAGAAATTGTCTATGAAGACTTTTATAAACTCTCCCACCATGTCAGAGAATATGGCTAGCATACGCCTTTGAAAAGTCACGTGTGCATTGTATAAGTCGAATGGCATCCTACGGAAAACAGAGGTTCCGTAGGGACATGTGAAAGTCATTTTTTCCTATCCTTGGGATGGATAGGGACTTGATTGTATCCCAAGTAACCGTCTAGGAAACAGAAGTACTTCTGCTCGGTTAACCTTTCCAGGATTTGATCGATAAAGGGCAAAGGGAAATGATCTTTTTTCATAGCTGTGTTTAGCTTCCTGTAATCAGTACAAACCCTCAAAGAGGAAGCTGAACGAGTTGTGACAGTTTCTCTTTTCTCGTTAGTCACAATGGTAATCCCAACTTTCTTGGGAACAATTTGCACGGGACTTACCCAAGGACTATTAGAGATCGGATAAATGATTCTTGCATCGAGCTACTTGATAATTTCCTTCTTGACCACTTATATATTAGGGTTTAATCTCCTCTGCATTTGGCGAGAAGGGTAGGATCCATCTTCCAAGAATATTTTATAATTGCAGTAAGATGGCTTGATCCCCCTAAGGTCATGAATAGTTCAACCAATTGCCTCATTGTGTTCCTTTAAGACCTTGATCAGTTTAATCTCCTGCTCCGTAGTTAATCTAGCATTGATAATCACAGGGAGCATCTTTTGTGGTCCCAAAAACTAATATTTCAGATTCTCAGGCAATGGTTTCAGTTTGAGCTGGGCAGGTTTAGGATTGAAGGTAAGGACGATGCTGGTGAAGATTCATCAAGAGGAAGAGGTTGGAAGTGAACAAAATCAATAACCTCTTCAAAATGTGGCAGGTTTGCCACAGAGGGTTGCGGGTTAGATCCATCACAACAGAAGGAACTTTAATTGCAGAAACCGCCATAGAAGTTTCAATGTTCAAGTTGTCTTCCTCAAGTTCCTCTATAAATCTACAATCCCCGAATTTGTTAATTGCCTTAAAATATCCAATTTCAATTTCTGATCCCTGGAGGCGATTTCTATGCTACTGCTCTCACTGTTGATATTGGCCTTAGTGGTAGCTTGGAATGGATGCCCCAGAATGATGGGCGTATTCCTTAAATTTTCAGGTACATTCATGTCAAGGAAAATGAAATCTACAGGAAAATAGAAATCCTTAACCTTAACAATAACATCTTCAATAATGCCTCGTGGATTTGTGATTGAACAATCCGCTAACTGCAGCGTTACTGAAGTCGGCTGAAGTTCACTTAATCCAAACTTCTCGTAAAGGGAAGTCGAAATTAGGTTAATAGATGCACGTAGATCCAGAAGTGTTCTATCAAAAGTGTAATCTCCGATGACACAAGAAATCAAAAGAGCTCCTGGATCTCTCTTTTTCTGCAGAAGGTGATGCATGATAACAGAACTAGCCTGCTTGGAGAGTATGACCTTCATTGAAATAGATTCCCTCGACTTATGCTTCTGTGTGCATAAATCCTTTAAAAATTTAGCGTAAGCCGATATGTGTTTGATAGTGTCGAGGAGCGGGATATTAATTTCGACATTCTTCAATATATTCAAGAGCTCCTCGTTATTATCGACATGTTTCTTCTTCCTAGGTTTAATTAAGGCCTCAGGAAGAGGAACATGAGTTAGATCTTTGGAATCATGTTCTTGTGCCTTGATTTCTTTTTTAGAGTTCTCCTTTCTCTCCTCTGGCTCTCCAGGATTTGGTAGATCAGAACAGTGTGGTTGTGGATCTTGAGTTTGTTTTCCACTCCTCAAGATAATTGAATTAGCAGATGCATACGAGTTTGGGTCTTGGGGAGGGTTAGGAAAGATTAGAGGGGCTTCATTAGCCAGAAACCTTTGATTTGAAGAAGCAGAAGAGGAAGGACCTTGCTCAACCACTTGAACATGTGTGTGCGGGTCCCTCCGATTCCTGTACCCTTGGGCTTGATTGCCCGGATTCTGGATTTTACGTGGGTTGGGTACGGGTTGAGATGACAGAGATCCGGGTTGACGAGAATTAGCAATGAACCCGGTTTGCAAGTTGTCCAGCGAGGTTTTCATTTGCTGCATGAGATAGAGTATAGATCCTTGCATTTCTACCATCTGTCGGTTCAAATCAGCCTGCCCTACGGGTTGACGGGCATTCCAAGCTGGCTGATTGACGTGATTCGGGGGTAGCTGAGCGTAAACATGACCCTGATCCATTGGTCTTTGCGGAGCATAGTTGTTGGGTTGGAATTAGGTCTGCTGCCTTGGGATTTTCCTGGAGAAGTTAGGGTGGTTTCTGCAACACGGATTATAAGCATTGGAGTAAGGGTTGGACCTAGCGTTCTCCTGTACAACATAGACATCCTCGTAGGGTGAGGATGGAGAGAAAGAAAGGGAGGGATCGGAAAAACTGGGATCAAAGGCCCCAGTTTGGAACTCGTGGGGTTCCGAATAATGCTGACTCAAGTTGAGCCGCATTAAGTCGATTCACGAACTCCCGTTCAGAAGGAGCTCGTGACGAATAGAATCCTGAGTTCTGGGATTGAGTGGATCGAGAATTGTTTGTTGAATTTCCAGCCATCCACTCCTCCATCCTTTGAGTAACTATGTCCACCTTATCTGGTTTATTGCAAATCAATTACATATCGAATGAATGAGAGTCGTGGACTTCATTAACATTCGATCTGGGTTGTTGGGATCAGTTAAAAGTATCCATAGAGACATGATTGATTGAATTTTCACTCATCTCAAACAAATCATGCGTGCTATCTACGTCTTTGTTGAGGAAATTGCCTCCGCAAGAAATGTCCACATGATTTCTGAGTTGCTCAGTCAACTTGTGGTAGATTTGCACGAGCTGCCATTTCAGCACCTTGTGGTATGGATACCTCCGCAATAAGTCTTGGAATCGCTCCCAGGCAACAAGAAACTACTCCCCCGGCTGTTGGGTGAAGGTAGTAATCGCCCGTCTTAGAGCATTAGTACGTTCGACAGGGAAGAATTTCTTTAGGAAAGCCGATTTCAAATCATTCCATGTTGCAATTGGCCTTCCTATGGTCCTGTACCAATGAGCGGTTTTATCCAGAAGAGAGTGGGGAAAGAGTCTCATGATCATCTACTCTTCATTCACGTTTCGTGCCTTGGTGGTTTGGACCAAAGTGGTCAAGTCCTCCAAGTGTTGAAACGAGTCTTCAAAGCCCAGCCCATGAAAGTGTTTGATCAGGCTTAATACTTGGGGCTTGATTTCTACGTCTCCGGCGGGAATCTGGGCGCCGGGATGTTTCTCGTAATTTAAAGGATCATAAAAATCCTTTAAGGGTTGAGTGCCCTGCATTCTCTGGAACCATTATTGCATTCTCTGCATTTGTTCCAGCTGCCTTTGAAATACCTCTTGTGGATTCTTAGGTAGAGGAGGTTGTTGATCGGTTATGGGATCAATTTGGCTAAAATCCAATTTACGCCTCCTAGAATACTCTAGTGGTCCTTCCAATCGGGGATTCAATGACCTCCTTCCTAGCATAAACTAGGAAGAGGTCGGAAGGACTGGAGATAAGAACCCTGTAGCACAACAAAACAAGTCTATCCTTAAGTGGGGTAGCTTAAGGATCTATAGACTCTCAGAATCTGTCTTAAGATTATAAACGATTTGCTCTACTTACGTCCAATCAATCCAATCAGCTACGAGGGACTAGGGAGAAAGTTCTTCCTTCGGCTTATGTCTCTGGTTCTTAGTGTACCCCCCAGCCGTGGTCGTTTGACACTACTCCCCTAGCTCAACATCAGATTGATTGGTATAAGCAGGTTAATCGTAAACAATCTCAGATTGGGCCCTGAAGAGCGAATCAGTTCTTAAGGCCAACGTCTACTTGATTTTATTTAGGCCTGGGATTGTAGTGCTTATGGAATGTGGTGGGCCCTTAAGATGTGTTGTGCTTTTAATGATCAATTGAGTATGTGTGAGTGCGTGTACAACCAGGGTTTTCACGCAAGATTATTTTTGATGTGTAGATTTTAAGGTTCAAATCTTGCTTAAGTAGCTTTTAGGGTTTGGAATTAGGTTAATTCAATCAAGTTTTGAGGCAAACCAGATTTTCAAGCACGGGTGAAGATCTTTTTCTTTTTGAAATCAAAAAGTAAAGTGGAGTGTTTAGTATTGACCTAAATTGAAACCCTTAAGGGAAGCTACTTGGTGAGTTGATTTTAGGTTAAGTGGTGTGGCTCAAACAATTTAAACAATTGGCCAAAATTGCACCATTGAGTTAGGCACACAAAATGATTGACCTAGACTGATTTCTACTCTTTTATATGTTGATTTGCGTGTACTGGCTCCACAGATCAGAATCCGGTTGAGCAGATAAAAATCAATTAGGTTATGTGACTTGAATGTGGGTGTATGTAGTGTGTATATTGATTTACCCCACAAGAAATATCTTTTTGTTATTTTTTTTATTTGAGGGTGAGATGAATGTAAGTGGAAAACCAAGCAACCAAATTAACCCTAGGATTTATGCAAACACCTAAGTTAATTGGGGTTTGAATTAATGTTATGAAATGGAATCGGGAGAATGGGGAGATGAAATGTTGTGAGATGAAATCTATGGTGGGAGAAGAATGTGGAGCACTTACAGTTGTCTTCAACTGCACTTTACTCTGATTTACCATTTGAAGATGCCCTGTTAAGGTACCTACAAAATAATAGACGAGAAATAAAACAAGTTAGAAAATAGCAAAGTACGTGAAATGCGGAAAGAAAATGAAAAATCGTTGCCTCTTCGGCAATAACACCAAAATGTTAGAGAGTGGTAAACTGCGCGATCGGAATTGGATTTTGAAAACCCGTCGTTGTAGTTCGATTTGCGAAGCAATCCGTCAACAGATAAATTTATCCGAAATTTGTAAAGAAATTTCGGGTCGAACACAGGGTGGCTACGTTGATCTTAAATCCGCGATTATATTTTTTTTGTATTTTTGTTTAAAAACGAGATAATTACAATGGAATTGATATAAATAATAAGAGAGAGAGAACAATCACTTGATAAAATAATACTGTTTTTACAACTAAAAAGTGGGAAATGATTACAATTAGAAAGCAGGAAATTATATTCTAGAAAGCCATTAAAAAGAAGGGAGAGAGATGTTATTCTCCTCGATGAATGCTTGAAGGACAAGCCGGACGGAGTGACGCTTGGAAGACAGAGGACGGAGCGGGAAGGAGGACGAAGTAGGAAGAAGTAGGAACGAGGTAGCATGTCGTCGTCGCGGGATCCACTTCCGGAACTGGGGTGAGAAATTTGTATTTGGGTCTAGAGTAGCATCCCGGGTGTGGGACATGCTTCTCTTGAGCTTTGGAGAGGGAGAGGGGTGAAGGGATGAGAATTTCGTAGGGTAGGGGTTTCCTTTTATAGTTGCAAGGATTTGGGGCAATTTGGTCTTTCCATATTCAAAAGCATTAAAATCAGGTCTTTAGTGAGGGATTTATTCGTCACTAAAGGCCTGATCGTGGGCGACGTGTGTGTGCCATGCGCGCCTCCTCTCCTGCACCTTAACGCCAAGCGCACGTCCAAGAAATCTCTGCCGTTCGATCGTGAGATCGGACTGGTCAAATCGCTCCTTGCTTGCTTTAGTTGCGCACACCTGCGCGTGCGATTAGGTGTGAGATGGGGCGTCCAATTGCGCGTGTGGCCGATTGGGCGATCTGGGTTGTACGCAGCTGATCGCGTGGTCGAGATAAAACATGCACGCTCCTCCGATTGTGAGTCTAACTTGCGCCTCGAGCTCACACAAGGCCGCTTAACCACTGCACTATGGTCGGCTTTATGTCACGTTTAGGAATTAGGCACGCGCACCTGTGGCCGTTGGATCAAAACCCAACGACCCAGATCGTCCGCGCCTTATGCCTTTTGTAGATGAGAGCGACGCATCTGAGTAATTCCTGGCTATTGGATTAAGATCCAACGGCTAGTATTGCGCGATGAAGAGCCCTTGGAGATGCAGCGGCGGGTCTTAGGGCTGATTGGGCTGTTGAGATGGCGCCACGTGGTGCAATCTTGGCCATCCATCTTCTATGTGTTGTAGATGGTGCCACGGATGTCGGAGTGGATCGATTTTCGTTCCGTTAGACTGCGATTGTCGGTCTGTACCCATCCGTGTGGTCAAATTTGTCGTCTAAGGTGCGGTTTGGCACCATCTTAGCCCTTGATCTCTAGGCTTCCTCGGACTATATATGGTGCTACGGATGTCCGATCAGGGCGATCTTGGAGTCATTGAACTTCAATCATCGCCCTGATCAGATCCGTATGGTTGGATCTTCGATTTGAGGCCCTGATTAAAAGTCGCCCTGTCCCTGACCATAAAAGGAGACAATTACTATACAATTTATACAATTTGTCTTAAATGCATGATTATACGTGTTATGCAATATTTAGAATGCATGATGCTAATATGACACTAAGAACATGCATTAATAGACATTTTTGGCTATTTAGATGTTTGCACATCAGCTACTCTCACACTCAGAAGGAATATTGGTGTTATGATTCGAGCAGAGAATGGTATATAGTTATTGTAGATGTGACCTTCTTTGTGAATGTTCCTTTCTGCTCTGATGAAGGAACCAATATTTAGCTTGTTCCTCACTAGCTGTAGACTTATTACAGATGAGATGGGGAGCCCCATTCTATCCCATTGCCTACTATTCTAGCTCTTCCTCCTGATGATGGTCATATGACGCCCTCGTAGACAGAGTCAGAGTGAAGAGGATGATAGACTAATTGCTCTAAGGAAGGCCGTTAGATCCTATAGACTCTATCCTCTTTACGTCCACATCCCATTTGGATCCTTGTGTAGCAGCTTTCCAGAGCATTGCTCAACACTGTCATTTCATGTCACTACTTAGAACCCCTTAGGATGCTCAGTGGAAGGATGCTATGCATGGTGAGATGGAGGCCCTTACCACTCATGGCACATGGGAGCTTGTGGCATGTCCATAGGGGACCAAGATTGATGATTGCAGGTGGGTTTACGTGGTGAAGTACCTTATGGATAACAACAATGATAGATTCATGGTAAGATTAGTTGCCGAGGGCTTTACATAAACCTATCGAGTGGACTACTTTGAGACCTGTCTTGTGGCTCAGGTTGTCTCCATACGTGTCATACTATTTGTTGTCAATAGGAATTGGTTGTTTTATTAGCTCAACATCAAGAATACTTTTCTTTTTGGAGATTTTACTGAGGAAGTGGTATATATGCACCAACCTCTTGGTTACAAGGTTGAGGGGGAGTGTGGGAATCAAGGAGATATCAAACATTGACCTAGGATTGTTGCTTTGATAACATGTTGAGAATAAAACCTCTTATTCCGAAAGGAAATCCTAGCCTATTTTATTTAGAGATGGGGTACAAAAATTGCATATATGTCCTAAGGGTGCAAAAATTGGTTAATCGGCCGCATAATCCTATGTAGTCTAAAAATGAACTGAGTACCTATATTTGACCCCAGAGTCGATCTACTTGATTAATCGACTGATTATTTGATTAATCAATTGATTAATCAACCGAGTAAGTTTTAAGATTTTAATTTTTTTTAGTTTTGATGCACGTGCAATTTACCCCCAAACCAAAACTTGACTAAACGTTATGCCTAAATGCATCCAACTAAATTGACTTCTCCCATTATCGCAAGTTCCTGATGCACGAACGTTTCAGTCCTAAGAAAAACTCTCGATCGTGAGTCTCTCTTCTTGTCTCCTTTATCCCAACTTGTCTCCTTTAGATTTTATGATGCACCAATCTTAGTTCATTTGCCTTATTTTTTGTTACGTTTTGTTATGTTATGTTGTGAGGGGGGTTTTGGTTATTTTTATATTTGTTTGGAGTCTTGTAATTTTTTCCTTCACTTCTCTATAAAAGGTGTAGGGCTTTCTTGCAAAATAAGAATTTTTATTTTCTTTAACTTGGTATCAGAGCCAAGTTGAGGGCTCCACCGAAGAAACCTTAACCCCTACCGTCAACCCCCCTCCTCACCGCCATCGTTGCAACTGGAAGCTCCACCAACAGCCCCACCGGCAGCGTCGCTTGCGGCCATTGCCAGCAGCGCCGTCGCATCTCCAGGACACCGCCAGTAGTGTCGCCACCTCCCCAAGCCACCGCTGTCAACGATTGCTACTGGTTGCCGTCTAGGCAGTCGATCGCTGTCAGGCCACTACCCAGGTCGTCATGCATCGTCTTTCCTTCCTCTTCGTGCTCTGTCTCTCATTGCCTGCGTGTTTGGCAGTAGGGAGAGGGCACATCAGTGCCTTGGGTTTAATTCGAGGACCTTTGGAGCGTGATGGATGGAGTGTTAATGCCAAGGGTCTTCCGGGAAGGTGATTTGATGCTATTTTTAGATCTTGTCCAGTAGTTTTGGGGTGTGTTTTCCCTGATTTTGATGATCTTGTGGGGTTTGTATTCCCCTTTACAGTGTTAACGGATTTTTGGATTGCGTTGTGCAGATTATGGGGTGTATTCCCCTTCAATTCAGTTTTTCAGGTGTATTCCCCTATGTGATATTGAATTTGTGCCGTAAGTGTTATTGAAGAAGTTTTGGGGTATGCATTCGCCTGTGTAGTATCAAAATCAGATATGTAGGTATTTATGGAGGAAAAATTAGATTTGGGTGGTGTGATTTTTTGGACATGGCAACTTCTTCTTAGTCAGAGATTGTGTTGGGAACCGCCGTGGGTGACTCGTCTCCAACCACTCGTGTGACGTGGTTGATTGACTTAAGTGCCTCCAATCACTTATTTGGTAATTCGCAGTGTTTTAGGTAGATTAAATCTGTTTCTCAAGGTCGCACTATACAGGTGGCTGATGGGCGACATGCTCCTATTGATGGTCAAGGGGTAATTAATGTTACCCTATGCATGCAGCTCAACCGTGTCTTGTTTGTTCTGGATTTGTCCATGAACTTGCTCAATGTTAATGAAATTATCAAGCAAATGAATTACCGTGTCATCTTTGTTGAGATTGGATGCATTTTCTAAGATTGAATGACAGGGAAGACTATTGGTAGTGGATATGAAGAATGAGGTGTTTATCGACTTGTGTAGGATCTCATGGCTGCAGCTTGTCAGGTTAGTTCAACTTCAGGGAGTACGTTGTAGTGGTATAGACGGTTGGGCCATCCATCTTTGGATAAATTACACAAACTTATTCCACATGTGTCCCCTACTATACAGCTTTCCTGTGATGCATGCTAACTTGGAAAGCATCATAGATCTCCTTTTCCAGTTGCTATTGGACCATGTACGTCTTCATATTTTCAGTTGGTGCATCTTGATGTTTGGGGTCCTAGTAGGAGTCCTGATTGACAAGGAGATCATTATTATTTGATTATTTTTGATAATTTTTCCCTATTGTCTTGGTCATTTCACATGAACAAGTTGGAAGTGGATCCCCTGATTGAGAAGTTGGTGTTGATAATAAAGAATCAGTTTGATGTCTTCATCAAGATAGTCAAATTTGATAATGCATTGGAGTTTTGTACCTGTCGGCTAGTAGATTTCTATGGTTTGTATGGTATTATTCATCAGAGTTCTTGTCCCCACACCTCTCAGCAAAATGGGTTTGCAAAGTGGAAGCACAGACACATTCTTGATATGGCCAGAACTCTTCTTATTTAGAATAGCCTGCTATCTCATTAATAGGCTGTCCTCCTTAGTGATCCATGAGCAGGTGCCTTGGCAGGTGTTATATCTAGATGCAGAGTTGTTTGATGTTCCACCCAAGACTTTGGGTTGTGGCTTTCGTTTATCTTCTTGGACCTCGCCAAGACAAATTAACACATAAAGCAATCAAATGTGTGTTTCTTGGTTACTCTCGTACTCAGAAGGGGTATCAGTGTTTTGATCCTCTATGCTAGAAGCATTACATTAGTGCAGATGTCACCTTTCAGGAATCTGTACCTTATTTTTCTGTTGCTGCCAGACAGGTGCAAAGTGTGCTAGAGTATGCTGCTATGCTAGTTGCTCCTGTACCATTTGGTGTATTCTTAGGTAGCAGTAGTTCTCCTGTTATTGGGCCATATGCTAGCACATTTAGGCTAGTAGTAGCAGACGACAGAACATTCAAAGGTTGCACTTATCAGTTTCTAGTTGTGTACAGGGCAAAGCCTCCTATTTCACATCTCCTTCGGTTAATGTTGAGAACCTGGAGGCTACTTCCACTCAGGAGATTCCTACAGGTACAGATACTTGCATAGAGGTGGTTCCTTTAGATACTGTGTTAGCGGATGAGGAGGTTTAGACCATTGATAGTGCTTCTCCTGTAGAGGTTTCTCCAGGTCTGTTTCCATCGGTACTAATGATATGATATGCCTAGTGTTATTCGGAAGGCTCCTCGATTATGGGCCTATTATCATGTGGCTGGGAGTGTAGTGTCTACTCTCTTGGTGCTGCATTTCATGCATTTACAGTTGCTGTGTCTACTTTTAAGATACCTACATCTTATTAATAGGCACTTCTGAGTCCACATTGGAAGGTTGCAATGGAGGAGATGGTTGCTCTTCGTGACAGGGGAACCTAGGAGCTTACTTCTTTATCCTTTGGTGTGCATCTTATTTGAGCTAGGTGGGTCTTTGCCTTGAACTACAACCTTGATGGGTCTATTTCTAGGCATAAGGCTCTTTTTGTGGCTAAAGGATTCACTAAAACTTATGGAGTGGATTTTTTTGTCACTTTTTCACCGGTTGCTCAGCTCTACACTGATTGTATTTTTATTTCTATGGTAGCACATTATGGATTGTCGCTTCATCAGCTAAATGTCAAGAATGCCTTTCTTTATGACGACCTTGAGGAGGAGATATACATGCAGCAGCCCTAGGTTTCGAGGTTCGGGGGAAGTGCGTGTGCAAACTACGTAAGGCAATTTATGGCCTTAAGCAGAGTCCCAGAGCATGGTTCCAACGCCTATCAGAGGTATTGTTAGTGATTGGATTATAGAGGATTTCTTCTGTCCATTCTTTATTTGTGAGGAAGACAAGTAGGGATGTTGTGGCCCTACTTGTATATGTAAATGTTCTTATTATCACAGGTGATGACGTGGCTAGTATATCCTATGTCAAGGAGTATTTGGCACAATAGTTTGTTATGAAGGACCTTGGGAGACTCAGGCACTTCTTAGATATTGAGATTATCACGAGCAAGTAAGGGATTGTTATGCCTTAAAGGAAGTATGGATTGGATATTCTTAAAGAGGCTGGCATGCTTGGGTCCAAGGTAGCAAGCATTCCTATGGGTCTAAAGGTTCACCTATTTGATGAGTCTGCTCGACTAGTGGATAAGAACGCATATAGGCAGCTTGTAGGGAAATTGTTCTATTTGATTCTCACCAGGGTAGATATTAGCCTTGTAGTGGGTAAGTTGAGTCAATTTCTAGACAGGCCTACAGATGAGCATTGGCAGGTAGTCATGTAGGTGTTACGATATATCAAGGAGGCTCCAGGTTGAGGGTTGCTTTTGTTATGATTGTTGTTGGATACTCTGATGTAGACTATGTAGGTGATATTGGAGACAGGAGGTCTACCACAGGTTTCTGTATGCTTGTTGCAAGAAAACTGGTGACATGGAGGAGCAAACAGCAGAGCGTGGTGTCACGTTTTAGTGTTGAATCAAAGTATCGTGCTATGGCACGTATAACTGCTGAGATGATCTGGATACAGTCATTATTGAAGGACCTTTATGTTGCTATTGAGGAGCCTATGGAGATGTACTGTGATAATAGAGCTGCCACATATATAGCTAATAGCCTTATGTTTCATTAGCATACGAAGCATGTGGAGGTAGCTGTCACGATACTAAAAGCCTGATTCAGCAAGGTCTACTGCACATCCCTTGTTTAGCTTTTTCAGAGAAGACTGCGGACATGTTCACCAGGCCCTTATCACGCCCCCTGTTTGAGAAGTGTAGAAACAAGCTGAGCATAACTGATATATATACTCTAGCTTGAGGGGGAGTGTTACGCTATGTTGTGTTATGTTTCAAGGGGGCTTTTGGTTATTTTTATATTTGTTAGCCTTGTAATTTTTCCCTTCACCTCTCTCTATAAAATGAGGTGTATGGCTTTCTTGCGAAATAAAAATTTTCATTTCCTTCAACTTATATGTGATATGTCAATTCATATATATGTATACGTAATATGTATAATGGTATATATAATTATATTTAAAATTTTAAATATTAAAAATACTACATTGATTAATCCTTGATTAATCACCCGCATATCATATACTCTTTAGTCGGTGACCTCACTGACTGAATATCGACTGATGGTTTTTGCACCTATGATATGTCCATAAAGAAATATAAAATAACAAGAACTAAAAAATAAAATGACAATAACATGTTTCTCCAAATTATTGTCATCAATTACAATAGATTTGCCCCTGGTAGACTAAATAGAGCAAAAAATACATCTCAATAAATTGTTGAGGCTAAGGGGCTTGTTGGGTCAATGCGGTTCTCTCACTAATCAAGTTTTTATTCTCATGTACGAACCTGGACCCTGGACAAATGTAGTGGAGGCTTTGATACAGGGAGAAGCTATATTTAATCGAGGGAGGATGTTGATGCATTTTGTGTATCTAGCTAGGCCCTGGATGAATTGTTGTATTTGTTGTTCCCCACTCGATCTATTATCTGGTGAGTACTTGGACCAAATATCTTATAAAATAAAACTTACATCGAATAGTTGCTTATGAGTAAGAGATTTGACCTTGTTATGATTAGTCATTTCTTTCAAATTTAGTTATATCAACTTTGTTCCCTTGATCCTAGTGATCATCCTTATTTGTTCATGGGGTATGAGGGTTACTCTTATTATCTTTGTTAGGAAATAAATCATAGGAAATAAAATTAGGGATTTTATTAGTTGTTATTTCTATATTTAGTCTTGACTATATTTAGTAAATGGTGATTGTAAGTACTTTATTTGTCCTATGCTTTCTCTACAAAAAGAGGGCCAAGGACTCTTCTCAAGAACGACAAAGTCCTTTTTCCAAAATGTTCACATGGTATCAGAGCGGGTTTGATTTTATGGAAAAAGAGAAAAGTAGAGAGAAGAAGAAACCCTAGAGGGGGAAGGCCCTCTGGTGAGCCACCGGAGAGGCTCTCCTCTCTCCCAAACCTCTCCTCTTCCTCTTTTATTCTTCCTGTCCCTCTTTCACTGTTGCTGCTGCTCATCGTCGGTGAAGAAAATGTCACCGGCATTGCCTCTGGCCTCCGTCAAACGAAAGACCACCATAGGGGTGGTCGCAGGACTCTTCCCCACCCAGCCGACCATCTCCGGCAGCCATTGGTCGGCATAGTCACCGTCGGCGAGCTAAACAAGCTCCAACACAACCGTTGAAGATAGAGATCCGAATCTCTGTTTTGGCCCACCAAATCTTGCTTGATCGAGGATTTGAGAGGCTTTCTCGACTCCTTAAAGGTCAAGCTACCGGACCAAGGTGGTTCAGATCTCCTCTGGCTCACCGAAGCACCGCCGTGCTCCTCTCCATTGTAGCGTCATCATCGAACGAAGAAAAAAAAAGAGAGGAAAAGTGGCTTCTCTCCTCTCCTCTCTTCTCCGATTGCACCAAAAACAGCAATGGCATTAGTAACAACAAGTGCTGCTACCACCGCCCTCTCTCTCATTTCAATCAAAAGAAAGGGGGGTTTTTAGGTTTTGTTGCATTAAGATCCTGTAAAGTACTAGAAGTTGTCTTTTGTTTTTCTTTGGGTATTTGCATGTTGCCCTTAAGGTTTTGGATTTTGGATCCTTATATGTTGCGTGGAAGACATAAGGAAGACGGGAGCTACCTCAAGATTTCAAGTGTATAGGCAGTCCTCTCATGCACCTCATGAGAAATCAAGTGTTGATTGGCTCTGTGAGGGCATGCAAGAAGAGACACCTAGGGTTGAAGACACGAAGAATGGACTATCACGTCGACAAGAGTTGATCTCCATTATCTTAAGATCCAAGTTTTCGCCATCTCCCGCTTCTCGACTTGCGGGGGAGTGTTAGCAATAAATCATAGGAAATAAAATTAGGGATTTTATTAGTTGTTATTTCTATATTTAGTCTTGACTATATTTAGTAAATAATGATTGCAACTACTTTATTTGCCTTTGTGCTGTCTCTATAAAAAGAAGGCTAAGGACTCTTAAGAACAACAAAGTCCTTTTTCCAAAAACTCCACAGTCTTGTTTGCTATGGCAACCCTTTTTATAAGGTAGGTTATTGTAGTGTTTGTTAAGATTTGGAAGGATGGCGTGGAGCCTGGTTGAAATGCGAGCAAGGTTACTTAAATTGTCATTGGTTGAGTTTCACACTCCAAACACAAAATAAATTTATAACGAGACTACGAATCTATTTTTGAAGTTAAAGATTAATGTAAGTCTCGATGGATCCTTAGGGAGGTGATATTGGCTCATAACGGTTTGAAATTCGCTTAACCATTTATTTTATTTTTGGTCCTTTGCTTTTGATATTTTTTGTGATCCTTTTAATTGATTATGAATGTAATGAAAAACGAAATTAAGATTAATGATCTACACTACTCTTTTTTTTGGTCTTTTCTTAATTTGCTTTTTGTGTCTTTTGAATAAGGAGAAAATAACAAGAATGGAATGGAAACTCAATCTTTTATTGAATATGAATACAAAACTATAGAACTTGAATAAAAAGCAAATGCATTAGAACTTAACATTTTATTACAACAAAATGTGGACTAAGCCACTTATACAAAGCTTGAAATAGAACACAAAACATCAATGATGGGATTAGGACATGGGGTACTGGTGGTGGTTAGGTTTAGTGAGGCTTAGGACAGGGTTAGGAGGTGCAGGCTTTAGGATGTAGTTGTGGGTATGGTCGTTGGACATCTGGGGAGTGGTCTTGGATGACTTAAATGGCAAATTTGGATGTCTGGGAAGTTATGTGGATGCCTGAACCTTGAGTTGGAGATGTTGGGTGTATGGTGTTTGTGTGTGCGTTAATGGTGGTATGTGGGCGTGTCTATGGTGGAGGTGATGGTGGGTGTGAACATGTGTGGGTGTGTGTGGTGAAGGTCTGACCGTGGGTGTTGTGAGGTGGGAGATCGTCAGTTGAGGTGAAGAGGAGTGGCGTGTTGCTGCAGCGTGTGCAAAAAGAAGAAAAAAATGAAAACAGAGGATGGATAGGGGAACTGGAGGGCGTGGATGGCGGTGAAAATTGGAGATGGTTGTGACTTAATCGACTAAATTGACTTGACAAGGAGGTAGAGATGAGTAGATGGGTAGTTGTAGCTAGTTGAGAGGTGGTGGAGGGTGGATGTATTTGTTGATGGTGGCTGATGGGTCATTGGCGGGTGGGTGATGGTGGCCGGTTGAGTGGTAGTTGCATGGTGGTGGTGGTTACGTGGTGAGGAAATCGAAGGGTGAAGGTGGCTGATGGTGGTGGTGGTCACATGGTGAGGAAATGGAAGGGTGAAGGTGGCTGATGGTCGTGGTTGTCAACGTGGAAGAAGAGGAGGGGAACGAGGTGGTCGACGTTAGCGTGGTTGAAGGTGGTGACTGATGGTGAGGTGTGCTTGTATGTTGAGTGTGTGTGGTGAGCAGCAAGAAGAAAATAAACGAGAAGAATTGAAGCAAATAAAATGGCAATGGAAACAAAACTAATTAATATACTTGCAATAAATATGAAATCTAACTAGTGTAGGGAAGGAAAAAAAGAGATGAGGAGATCCACGCTAATGAAGGCTGCTGCCATTGGCTATGGAGATAGGTCGGTGATCCTCGGCCTTGAAGGCCTACACCACTTCGATAGGAAGGTGATAGGTAAGGGCCATATGGCTGCTGGTCACTAGAGGAGAGGAGAGGAGAAGTAGAGTGGTGGTGTTCGAAGGAAGAAGGTGTTGCCCTAGAGAAGAAATGGCGGGGGCTTAGAAGAGCGACGGGTATTGGCTGGAAGAAGTGAGATAAATAGCTAGTGGGGAGTGTTGTTGAAATTTTGATGAGGATGGGGGGTCTCGCTAGATTGTTTTGGAAGGGAGAGGTGCATGCATGAGATGGGAATTAATTAGAAGAAAGGAGTGGCGTGAGCAGGAAATTGAATGGGCTAAGTGGGGAATTGATGTGGTTGGAAAAATGGGCACTGGAAGTAGGAAAATGAGAGGTGGCAGGTGGCTACCGATGGGAAATTAATATGGGCCTCTAAGGTGGGAAAGGTTGGGCTGAGTAAATATGTGGGATTTTATTATGGGTTGGGTGGTCCTAATTGGGTGGAAAATTAGTGGGTGTGTGGGGTGATGTGTGAATGAGTAAGGAGGACGTGCATGGGTCTGCATGCGGCTGGCCTGGTCTTGATCTTGTTTATCTCCCTCTCTTAATCTGATCTGCAACTGTGTCCCTCGAAATGCTGTGGGAAGTTGATGATGGTTCCCTGGTGTATCTTCTTGCAGCTTCATTTTAGCACATCTTCATCTCCTCTCCTATGAACCTATATACATGAATTGGCAATATCAATAACAGAGAGAATAGACTAAGAATGTACAAGAATGCAGAGGCATGATATGCATGAAATGCATACTCTATGTACAATGTAAGCTAGGTTTCTAACTTAATTTAGTCATTTTAGGGCCCATGATTCCTGTGCAATTAAGCCCTTCAATAATAGCACGTTGTGAGAGAAGAGATTGAGTCGGTGCTGAAAGAGAGCGAGAGGAGAATAGTTGGGGAGAGAGGAGAGTTCTTTGAAATAGAAAGTTTTATTTTTGAACCTCAAATAACTGGGTATTGCTCTTCTTTTAAAGAGAAGCAATCCTATTTCTAAATATGGAAAAGCAGGAAATCAAATCCTAATTAACTAAAAATAGGAAAACCAACTTATTTGTAATTATCTCTAACAAAATTGCCACATGTGGAACAAAGCTACCTTGGCATGCAAGCCAAAACCCTAAGGCCACCTTGGCTGACTACTTGGACCCATAATGTCACGTGATATTGCCATGTGGCCCGCCTTATTCCATGCTAGCACACTCCCTCAAGTCAAAGCTGGAGAGGTTCAACTTGCCTTCAAAACTTTTTGTGAGGCTTGATGCTCCACCAATTATCTTCCTCATCCACATCCATATAAGCTCCATAATCTTCAAAGGATTCTTTTGACGCAACTACAAGTCCCTCTGCAACTTTTGAAGTCGTTGCTTCTTTGACAACCTCGAATGTTGTTGCAACGGAGGCAGTCGTCTTCTCTCCTTCTTGGAGTAATGTATGGAGTTTCTCCAATTCTATTGATGTGAAGGTTGACTCTCTACGTCGAGGTTTCCCATATTTAGTCCAACGCCTCTCATGCGTATGGATGGTGCCATCACAATGTTGCCAAGGTGGGAAAACGTGACTTGAGCCACGGCCTTTTCCTCGTCTAGAGCCACCAGCAGTAGTAGCTAAGGCAGTTGTGTTAGGCACAATTGTGGTTGAACTTCTTAGATTATTGATCTCAAGTTTTTCGAGATGACTATAGATAATCTTGAGATCAAGATCCTCCTCTATAGCAAGGATATGATTACGCGTTGACTGAAAATGAGGGTGAAGACTCCTAAGGAACTTGCATGCTTACCAACATGTACGTGATTTGGCTTGTTTATTGCAACAGGGGGCCTTGTAGATGCTAATATCCTTGAATAAGCCCTCCATCTTTGAGTAGTAATTGTCAAGTGAGAGATCGCTTTGACTTGAACTCCAGATGCACCAATAATAAATATCGACGAGTTTAGTGCTTCCTGTCTCTTTGGTTAACCTCTTCTTAAGAGTGTCCCATGTGTCCTTGACCGTATCCTTATAAAACATATTGGCTACAATATTAGGATTAATAGAATTTATTAGCGAATTCATTGCCATATAGTTCTCCCACATCTTTTTTGCTGCATCTCTCATCTTCGAAGCTTTCTCGAGAAGTATGCGAAGCTTGCCTTGTCCACCAATGAATATCTTGAAGGCTCTTGCCCATAAGACATAGTTGGATGCACCCATCAACTTGATGGTCGTCTTTTGCATGATTACCTTGGTTTTTGTGGTGATTTGAGTCTCTACATCAGCCATATCTTCAACGTGGTGGTTGAGGAAGGTCTTTGTGCCTCTTCTTTTGCACCCGAGAGCCAAGCACTAGTTCTTGGTGTTCCTCAACGTGCTAGAGGGTTCCATGCACCTCCTCAATCTCTTGGTGCCGTTGCTCCTTTACCCAAAGAGCCTACCGAGTCGATTGGGCCTCTTGGTGCATTTAAGGTCACCCTGTTGTAGTAGAGTTGGCGATATGCTTTGACTCTAAGGCAACTCCACACGTTCCATTCACATAGAGGTAACTCCACTTGATCTTGCGTGGATCTCCTTTTCTCCTCTCCACGCGTGAGATCAGCAGGCTTGGATGATCTGCTCTGATACCATGTTAAGATTTGGAAGGGTGGTGTGGAGCTTTTCTTCAATAATGGGGCATGGAGAGAGGAGTGGAGTTAGCGGTGAGAAGGAGAGGAGAATAGTTGGGGAGAGAGGAGAGGAATTCTTTGAAATAGAAAGTTTTATTATTGGAACTCAAATAATAACTATGTATTGCTCTTCTTTTAAATAGAAGCAATCCTATTTCTAAATATGGAAAAATAGGAAATCAAATCCTAATTAACTAAAAATAGGAAAACCAACTCATTCATAATTATCTCTAACAAAATTGCCACATGTGGCACAAAACTACTTTGGCATGCAAGCCAAAAACCCTAAGGACACCTTGGTCGACTACTTGGATCACGATGTGACGTGGCATTGCCACATAGTCCTTTTTATTCCATGCTAATTGTTTTAATGATCCGAATCTTAAAGGGCAAACTCATCTTTGGAAGGTGATGAAGTTGGTTGACTTTCACCAAGTTGGTGGGGTTGGTGTAATGACTTAGGCCTAAACTCAAGTCAAATGAGAAAAACTAGCATTGACAACTTATTGTTACGGGCCCAATTGATCGAAGGCACCTAAAATGCTTAAGCCTAAGTTGTCAAGTAATAATTCTCAATCCTTATATTCTATCGCTCACTTTCATGAGTTTATTTTGTGGGACTATTGTTTAGTGTGTTACAATATCTCTCATTTGAAATCCTGACGCCCTCATTAGGATTCGATTAATCAATCAATACACTCTTAGTAGTAATGATGGCTTTACCTTATGGTACACTCTTTAGTCGTACCAAGGAAAGCTCTTTCCTACTATCAGAGGGATTTTGGTTTTAATATGATTTATGACTCACGCCTAAAATTGACGCAAAGAAGAAAAATTACGCTTGACAACTTATTGGGTATGCATCCAATCGACTTAAAGCAATAACCTAAAATGGTTAAGTCCAAGTTGTCAAGTAATAATTCTCAATCCTTATATCCAACCACTTACTTCATGAGTTTACTACGTGGGGACTATTATTTGGGGTCTCACCGTTGGCTACTACAATCTATGGCAGTTCTATGGCCATGTTTAAGATCGTTAAACTTGAGCCTGTAGTTAAAGTTGCTCATTTCTGTTTTCTTGAAATCGTGGAGGGGTTAAACATGCAACTAGTGCCTATGTTTTATGATAAACGTGCACCGGATGCTTCTTTTGCAACTGATGCAATGGTATGAGTGAAACATTTAATAAAAACAGTGGTGGTGTACTGAGCTTTGCGGTATTGACACATATTGTGGGAGGGAGTATGCCAATCTCTTTTGGCTTTTAAGTGATGAAGGGAAGGAAAAGTCAGTAATTGGGGTGTCAGAAGAAGAACAAATGAGTTTTTATTCTCAAACCAAAAGAAATGGTTCGTTACAAAGAGTTCATTCCTATTTAAATAAACTGCTCTTGCTTCTCTATGGAGATGTCACTTCCTTTGGAATGAAAATTCCTCAGATGAAAACAACATTGGATTTTTTTGCATACGTGCCCTTAGGCAAAAATCATTGGAAAATTGCAAGTTTACATTCTGTGGAGAATCAAATGAAAGTCTTATATTCCAAAAGAAATCATAGTCTTCTTTTTATAGAAAAGAGAACTGGGTTGATTACATAAGTATCCCCTCATTATAGATAAGATACTAAAAAATGTCATGTAACCCCTGACAACTCAACACTTCCCCTTAAGTTGGGACGTATATATTAATGAGACCCAACTTGTCGCTCAAAAAATCATGACATTTCCTCTTAAAAGGCTTAGTGAAAATATCAACAACCTGTAGCTCAGAAGATATGTAAAAGGGGTACTTATCTTGCCCCTAGGACATTATCTCGTATAAAATGACAATCAACCTCAATATGCTTCATCCTTTCGTAAAAGATGGGATTAAAGGTAATATATGTTGTTGACTTATTATTGCAATAAAGTGGAATCGGGGTATCAGCATCCCTAGATCTCGCAGAAAATCAATCATTCACATAATCTCACATGTAGCCTATGCCATAGATCTATACTCTACTACACTGGAGTGGGCGACAACACTCTATTTCTTGCTCCACCAAGAAACTTGATTTCCTCCCAAATAGACAGCATAGCTTGACGTAGATCGTCTGTCATCTATTGATCCTGCGTAGTCTGCATCAAAGTAAGCCGCAATATCAAGAGTGCCACTCGCTCTATAATATAGACCTCTTTTTGGTTTGCCCTTCCAGTATCTCAAGATGAGACATACATCATGCTAATGGCTACACTTGGACTTTGCATAAACTGGCTAGCACGATTGATAGCAAAGTTAATATCTGGTCGAATAGTGGTCAGGTATAACAATCGACCAATAATACTGTGATATTTGGTAATATCTTCAAACAAGGGATCTGACTCATCAGTGGTATGGCTGGCTGCAAGGTTTTAAATGTCGTTATCGATGTTACATCGACAAGTCAAAAAGGAACTATGTCGGGATATATTGGGGATATATGGCTGATATTGGTGACTTTGGGGAATCGCTTCAAAAGATTCAAAATGATGTAAAATGTCACAAATTTGATGAAAATTAACATTTTAATAAATAATACATGCACGAAGAAATGCCTAAAAGATGAAAATCATGCATTTTGAATGAAAATATAATAGAAACGTGCTAAATCTTAGTGATTTAGGCTACAAATTATTATCAAATTGGGGATTAATTAGGGATTTTGCCTAAATAATGTGTAGACCACAACAATTTATGCAATAATCAAGTGTGTAACGTAAGATCTAAACTTGGTATGAATAGTAACTGAGGTTAAATCGATGTGATTTAGGCCTAATGATGCAAAAAAATGATAAGATTAAGGTGATTACCTTGTTGAGAAATGAATAAGGACTCTAAATCACTTAATAGTCGAGGCGAATGGATCGATGAACGCTTACGGTGGGCTCCAATAGAGAATGGAGAGGAGAGGAGGAAGAAAGCAAAAAAAGAGGAGACTATAGAGCAGCTGCAGAGGTATCATTCGATGTCATCAGAGATTTGCAATATTTAGGAAAAATTGTGCATATGTGCTTTAGTTTCGACGATATATCATAGACACACATCGACATGGGTAATATTTCTCCTGACATCCTGGAAAAAAGATATTTTGGCAATGTTGACATAGGTATTATTGGGGATATCAATATATCGGTGACATCGCATATATGTCTAACATCTCTTTCGTTGCTTGAAAGACGTTTTTATGAGATCCCTATCAACCACATCGATATCCCCCAATATTTAGTGATATCGATTAGGACCCATTGATAGGGGTCAGATATCGCCGATATATTGTAAAAGAGATATTCCCGTGATATCGATATGAGTCATGTTGGGGATATGGATATATCGTCGACATATTGTTAATATATCGAGATATCTGTTTCCATGGATGGTTGGTGCCTTGACCGGTATCCCTGATGGCTTAGACCCAAGCAGTTCAGTCTCGTCAAGTATCTGTAAGGTATACTGCCTCTGTGATAAGGACAAACCATCCTCTTGATGAACCTCTATCCCAAGGAAGTAACGAAGATCACCCAAGTCCTTGGTGACAAAAGTACTGTAGAGAAAGGCTTTTGTCTCTATTATCTCATCAATGTCATCACCTGTCAGGATCATGTCATTAGCATAGACTGCTAAGATAATAACTTTCCATGCTCCACCATGCTTAGTCCTCCTAACAAACATAGAATGGTCAGTGGTAGATCTTTGGAATCCAGTCTTCTTGATCTCTTAGTTGAGCCTCTCAAATTAGGCTTGAGGACTTTGCTTAAGGCCATATATAGCCTTCCGTAAGCGGCAAACCAACTCTCCTTGACTGCCATAACTTGGTGGCTGTCTCATGTAAACTTCATACAAAAAAGCATTATTTATATCTAACTAATGTGGGGCTCATCCCCTCACCATAGCAACTGACAAGATGATCCTGACGGAGGTGATACGAGCAACAGGCAAGAAAGTCTCAAGGTAATCCACCCTATACGTTTGGGTGAATCCCTTGGCAATAAGTCGTGCCTTATATCACTCCATTGTCCCGTCTGACCTGTATTTGATGGTGCAGATCCATCTGTTACCAACAACTGTGGCAACCTCAGGACAGAGAACAAGATCCCAAGTCTTTATAATTTGAAGTGCATGCATCTCCTCATCCATAGTAGCTTTCCATCTTGGATCAAGGAAAGCTTGAACAAAATCTTTTGGAGGAACTGCTGTGGTAATGGCTGCAGTAAACTACCTATCATTCTCTTGGAGATGTGACATAGTAGTATAACGAGAAATATGGTGAAGCGTAGTGTCAGGCCTCCTCTGCAGAATCTCCTCACCATCTGACTCACCCCTACTTGGAGTAATGGATTGAGCTAGTGTCTCATCTGTGGTGTCATCTAGCTATGATCTCCTCTGATATACCTGTGTATCCTGTATAGCCGCCTCTATAGATGAACCTTCCTCTGAGAAGTACGGAACGTTTTCAAAGAAGGTTACGTCAACAGAACAATATATCACCTTCGAACTGGGTCATAGCACTTGTAGCCCTTCTGGCTTCTAGAATACCTAAGAAAGACACTTCATAGCCCAAGGAGCAAACTTGTCCTGTATAGCGTAATTTTGAACAAAGTAGACTCCTAAAAACTCGTAGAGGTAGCGAAAAAATCTTGTCACAGTCAGGATATATAACTTGCAATGGAATCTGACCATGAAGTACTGAGGATGGTAACTCGTTAATTAGATAGGCTGCAAATAATATAGCATCTCTCCAAAACTGCTTAGGAACCTTCATATGAGACATCAAGGTCTTAGCAATATCAAACAAGTGGCGCAATTTGCACTTTGCAACTTTATTCTGCTGGGAAGTGTATGCATAAGATGCCTGATGAATGATCCCCTTGGAATGAAATTCTTCCTGTAAATCACTGTGCATAAATTCTAATGGAGTATCATTGCGGAAAATTTGAATAGTAGTACCATATTGTGTCTGTATCTCTGATAGAAAATGTTGAATAATGGTAGGAATCTCACTTCTGGCCTTCATCAAGAATTCCCAGGACAGTTTGTTGCTGTCATCAATCATACTTGCAAAGTATCGGTGTTCACCGCTAGTAGCAACTCTAGAGAGCCCCAGACATCACAGTGCACTAGTGAAAAAGGCTCAGAGCTAACACCAACCTCTCCCTAGATAGCTGCCCCTGTGGTGCTTTCCCAACTAGCAATCTTCACACTCTAAGACTAAGGAATCAAGTAGCTGTGGGTACGTCTGACGCATCTTCTCCATAGAAGGATGCTTAAGTCTCTTGTGTTAGAGTAATGGATCATGAGAAATAGACATTGCCCCAGCAAACAGGGTAGGTTTGTCTAAATAATATAGTCCACCTCTTTCTATTCCACCACCAATAATCACCCGTGACTCGATGTTGGAAGTAACAATGCCTTTCATAAAAAATAACATGGCACCTAAGATCTCTGCAAATTTTACTAACTGATAAAAGATTCATGGGAAACTCAGGAGCATAATATACCTGTTCTATCTTCATCTTGGATGTAGCATTTACACATCTAATAGTAGTTACAAGGGAAGTTGCTCCATTTGCTACCCATACATCCTGAATTCCATGTGATGGCATCGGATTCTTTAGGTGGCCTTTGTGTCCAGTAAGGTGAATAGAGGCACCAGAATTAATCACCCAAGCACTTCTGGTCCTCTGTTTCCTCACTCCAATCTTGTAGGTGCAAACACTAGTCCAGTTGAATCTGAACTTGATGTACTCAGATCAATTCTTCTCAATACAGGCAAGAGAAGGCTCATCGCCATTGATGGAAGGCGTGAGAGAAGGTTCATTACACACTCAAAGCCACGAACAAGACAATCGTGGCCGTTGGCAGCGATGGTGGATGGCTACCTAGCACTGCCCGTGCCTTACGCAGCCCTGCCCACATCGTTGCTGCCCCATGCAGCGCTGCCAGCGTTGTTAGGGCTCCACGTGTTGCCTCTTACACCGCCGCTGCTGCTCCACGCGCCACCTCTTGAGCCGCTGCTGCTGCTCCACACAACGCTACTGGCGCTGCTTGGCCTCTAAGCGCTGCCCCTTGTGTCGCTAAGGCACCATGCGCCGCCGCTTATGGCGCTGTTGTTGCTTGCGTCGCGACCACATGCATCGCCGCTCACCCTTGCATTGTCCATGGTGACAGTGTCACCAGTGTTCTCCATTAGATCACCTTAAGTTGGTGATCTAAGAGAACACATGTGGTAGATTTTTGGTGGGATACTTGGGCACCGGCCTAGGAATGCTGCTTTGATACCATGTGGAGAATCAAATGAAAGTCTTATATTTTAAAAGAAACCTTAGCCCTCTTTTTATAGAAAGGAGAGCTGGATTAATTACATAAGTACCCCTCAATATAAATAAAACACTAAAAAATGCCATGTAACCCGTTGCAACTCAACACACTCAACATAGAGTAAACAATGAAGTTAATGTTGTGCCCTTGCATCACACCTTAGTCTGCTTTGTTGTGAGAACTCTCCATATTATTTTTCTTATTTTTGGTTGGTTCTCTGATGTAATTTTCCCAATACCTCTCTATGTGTAGGGTTTCTTTTGAAAATTAGATCATTTGTTTCCTTTGACTTGGTATCAGAGCAGCGATCATATGTTGACGCTTTGGTATTTCATTGAAATAGGCCTCCTACCGAAACCACCTAAACCCTAATCTCTCCTCCCCTCTCCTTTACACACCGTTGACTGTCTATCTGTAGCAGCGGCATGAGCACTGTCAGTTGGTCGTATAGTCGTCGGTAGGTGTTGTGTCGCCCTTTGCCTCGGTGGGGCGTGAGGGGAGGGGGTTGACAGCGGCCTTTGAGCACCATTAGGGATCCTTCCTGACCGTGACATACGTCTCCTTATCTCTGAAGGGGTTGTCATGGGGTCTTAACTTGATTTCCAAGGAGTAGATTGCTTGGATTTCATGTTTTATCACTCGTTTCATTGATTCATGGGGATTCTGTAGATCTGGAAAGCCTGTTTCAGATTTAAGTTTGGCGATTTCCTGTTATTTTGGGTATTATGGCTTCGTCTTCATCATTTGAAGTATCCTTGGAGACAATTCCGGATAGCGGGAATAACAAAAGCCCATTCTTTGTTTTTATTGTGAAGTTGTATGAGACCAAATGTGCTCGTTGGTCATAGATGCTCTTCATGACGATTGAGGGTCAAGATGAGGAATACATTCTTTTTGAGTTAGAGCCCTAGAATAAGATAGGAAAGTATGCCACTTGGAAGAAGGACAACGCTATGGTAAGAGCGTGGATTATGGATGTGGTTTGGCCTTGGGTTGGTGATGGAATCATGTACTACAAGGTCGCTAGGGAGATTTGGGATTCTCTTCATGACACCTATTCTCATGAAAAGAATTCTAGCAAGGTGTATCGGATCTACAATGACTTGTATACCCTTAGGCAGGAGGGTCAGCCATTGCCTTAGTACTGTCACCCTGAAAGGGCTTTTAGAGAAGTTTAACGCGTGCAGACTGGTATGCACGTGTACTAGTCAGCGAGAGTACTACAAGGAGGTAGCGGTTCTGCACTTTCTGTTTAGATTAGGCCCAGAGTATGATGTTGCTGGCTCTCAAATACTAATTTTGTCTGACCTTTCGTCTCTTGAGGAGGCATATAGTTGTCTCAACAGGATCACTGTTACCTCTTCTTCACTAGACATAGTTGGACAGACCTTTGCACTTGTAGTTGGTGAAGGTCGTGGTGCTCATGGTTCTCCATCTATTCGTGGTTGTGGATGTGGCAAAGGACAGATTGGTAGAGCTCGCCCCACATGCACTGTTCGTGGCCGGCTTGGCTGTGTTCAGGCTTCATCTTGGAGTAAGCATGGGAAGCCTCCTGTGGTCAATCAGGCAGTGAATACTTCTGAGGCAGAGTTAGATACCGTGTCACAAGCAGAGTGTGATATTGTAGTCCAGCGACTTGCCAAATTACTTAGGAGATGCCCTCTTCATCTTCTAATATAGTTGCCATTGCCTCCTCAGGTATAGATTGTGGCTCTGGTGTTTCTAATTGGGTTTCTGACAGTATCATTTGGCTTGTTGATTCTGGTGCTTCACGTCATTTGAGTAGTGATCGTAGTTGTTTTCACGTTCAGTCAGTCCCTCTTGGTAGGATAGTTAAGGTCATAGATGGGCGACATTTCAGGGTGGATGGTTAAGGGGAGGTGACAATTACCTTAGTTTTAGATTGCCTAACGTTTTATTTGTTCCAGACTTTCGCTTCTTGTTTGTTAGTAGAATTACAAAGGATCTTAACTGTAAGCAATTTTTGATGGTGTTGCCTGTGTATTTTAGGACAAGCTCACCGGGAGGATGATTGGTGGTGGACATGGAGAGGGACTGGTTGCAGTTTCTTGCTAGGGCGAGGTGTGTTTTGTTATAGGGAGTGCTCTATGAAGAGATGAGTTAATGCAGTTGCAATGCGTAAATTCGATTGTCTTTTAAATTTATAAACCTAAATAGTGGGAATATTTAGGATGGTTTAAGGAGGCAAATTTGAGTTACAAAAGCAATAATCTCTCTCTTACTCTCTCAACTCTTCATTTTTAGGTTTTTGAAAATAGTCGAGGTGACAATGATGGAAATTACGCCTGAATTTTGCGGTAAAAATAAAAGAGAGAAAATCCAACCTTCCCAAGCTCATCCTAGGTAAGTGTGCCTAGGATAATTGGTAACGACGTGTGTGCAACTAACAATTCGAAAGCACATGAAATTGAAAAAAAAGTGAATTGAAGGTAATTTTTCTCTTTATAAAGTAGAACAAGTATTTTAATACAAGGCCTACTTGGATAGCTCACTTGTATGGAGGGATTCCACAAAAGTAATTTCAAAGTAGGGAAAGGCTTGTTACTACAAAAAACTAAAGTAGAAAGTCTCTTGAATGATGAAGATGATCCTGTTGTCGACTTGAAGAGAAGCTTCTTGCTCCAAGATGATGCTTCTTCCTAGCTCTAAGATGATGCTTCTTCCTAGCTCTCCAAGGGGTGGTAGATGTCCACTCTTCTCCTGCTTGGCCGTCCTCCACAAGTTGCTCCTTTGCTTGGTTCAAAGGAAGAAGAAGGTGGTGTGTAGAGACTAGAAGGAGGTGGTGTAAAACCCTCCTAGTATGCACGCCCCCTTGCTTCTTCCAAGGTCTTTGGTATAGATTTTTGGTAGAAGAAAATGTAGCCAAGGTTGTCCTTCTGTGGTGGTTACAATGGTCTTTTATAGGAATGGGGGGGGGGGGGGGGGGTGGTGGTTATGGTGGTGAAAGGGTGTCGCCACCATGAAGAGGTGGCTTCATTTTGGCACCAATTTTGGCTTCTAGAAGGTGGATTTTTGGCTCCATAATTGGCGGGCTATGATGGTGTTTGAAGATGGATAGAGGGTGGAGATTTTATGTGGTGGTTATAAAAAGGTTGGCACCATCTTTAAAGGGTGCTTGGAGGTGGTTATGGGTGGAAGGGTGAATGATTTTGGTGCCACATGTGAAGAGGTGTGATGGGTGGTGGTGTCTATGCTATGTTGGCGCCAACAATGAGTTGGTTGCTTGGTGTTTTTGGCTCTATTTTTTAGGTGGAGTAGGTAGAGTAGGGAACTAGGTGGAGTAGGAGGTGGACTTTGGAGCTAGCTTAGCTAGCTAGGGTTACCGAGTAGCTAGTAGGAGCTAGGAGGAGTTGGCTTGAGCTGTCTTGAGCTTGCTTGAAGCTGAGATGAACTGGTGTTGAATTGCTTGAAGACTCTTCAGCTAGTTTAGCTAGCTAGTTCACAACTAGTAGCCAAGCTTAGTGGAGTTGAGTTGAAAGGAGCTGGGGAAAGCTGAATGAGGAGTTGGGATGAGTTGAGATGCAGTTGATTGGAGGTTCTATCTTCTTCTTCTTAGGTTTCTGCCTTTTAATGTGCCAAGGTTTAACTACTGTTTAATGGTTCCTCATTCCATGACAAGCAAGTTATATAGATAAGTACATAAAACTACCAGAAACCTTAATAATGCATGCACTAACCTTAATTGCATATGAATGTTTAATGCAACCTAATACTACAATGCGAATGTAGAAAGCCTAGGAACTAAGTGTGATATATGCCTAAGAATGCTGATAAACTAGAGTTTATCACTCTACAGTGGCACACTTGTCTTGATCATCTCTCTGGACAGGTTACGCTGTATCATCCCTTACCTTTCACTAGCAATTGAGATCCATTATGATGCATGCCAGATGGGGAAACATCACAGTGCCACCTATCCTGCTAGTTCTACTATTACTGAGTCTATTTTTGATTTATTGTTTCTAGATGTCTGGGGTCCCAATCATATTCCAGATTGCCTGGGCACTGATATTATTTGGTGATAGTTGATGCTTGTTCTCGAATGTCATGGTTATTTTTGTTAAAGAATAAGTCTTTGAGACATTTATTATTGAAATAAAGAATCAATTTGCTTCTACTACTAAGGTTGTTCAGACAGATAATGCTCTTAAGTTTTGTATTGGTCGAATGACTGCATTCTATAGATCACTTGGTATCATTCATCAAACTATCTACCCCCATTCATCTTAGTAGAATGGGGTGGCAAAGCGGAAACATAGGCATCTCTTGGATGTGGCTAGGAGTTTACTAATTCACCTGAATGTTCCTTCAATGTACTGGGGAGATGTGGTGTGAACTGCATGTTAGTTGATTAATAGGATACCCAGTTTTGTAATATCTGAGTAGGTACCATGGTAAATATTATATCCAGATTGGGAGTTGTTTGAGTTGCTACCCAGGATTTTTCGCTTTGTAGCCTTTGTTTATATTACTGGTCTTAGGCTAGCAGAGATAAATTAGCCCCAAGGGCAGTTAAATGTGTTTTCCTGGGATATAGTCATACTCAGAAAGGCTATAGATGTTATGATCCATTGCAAAAGAAGGCATTATGTTAGTGCGGATATCATGAGGATTTACTATACTTTTTTGTGACTGGGCATCGGTTGTCTTTTGAGGCAGAGGTGGCTCCAATGCTTATTCCTTTTGTTCCCTTAGGAGATTTTCTTATCTCTCAGTCTACATCACCAGATACTATAGACAGTGTTTTTATACGGTTCAGAGATCCTCTTATGTCAAAAAGATTACCTCTGAGATATTGACAACACAACCCCTACTTCAGCATTGCCATCCTCCCAACAACAGGTATGTGTTGATGCTATTGACTATTATGTTTGGTGATGATGCTGCAAGTGATGATACCTGTCCTGGTGGTGATGTACCATTAGCTTCTGAGCCTCCTGTTGAAGATGCTGAGCCCCTACTTGATGATCTTGATCTTCTGATAGCTATTTGGAAGGCGCCCAGGAGTTGTGCCTAGTATCAAGTAGCTGGGATTGTATCTACTGGCTGCTTTATTTGTGCTTTTGCTTTCTTCACTGAGGCTCTGTGTTCTACTCAAATACCGGCTATATACTAGCAGACCATGCTTAATCCAAAGTGGCGACAAGCCATGGAGGATGAGATGGCCGCACTTCAGTTTTGGGAGACATGGGAGCTTACTCCGCTTCCATCTAGTGCACACACTATTGGTTGCCATTAGGTCTTTCTTTTGAAATACAATCTTGATGGATTTATTTCTTGGCATAAGGCTCATCTTATGGCGAAGGGATTCACCCAGACATTTGGGGTGGATTTCTTTGACACCTTCTCTCATGTTGCTAGGCTTCCTACAATATTGATTCTTACAACCGTTGCAGCTCATTTAGATTGGCCATTACATTAGTTACACATGAAGAATGCTTTCTTATATGGTGATCTTTACAAGGAGGTATACATACAACATGCCTTAGGTTTTGAGGTTAAGGGGGAGTGTGCATGTAAGCTCAAGAAGGCAATTTGTGGACTTAAGTAGAGTCCACGGGCTTGGTTCCAGATGTTGTTGAAGGTTTGGAGCTCATGCGGACATCATCAGATCACTCATTTGTGTGGGAGACAGAGAAGGGGATTGTTGCTCTTCTTGTCTATGTAGATGATTTCATTATCACCAGTGATGTAGCCTTGATAACTGAGGTCAAGCAGAGTTTGGCTGAGAGATTTGACATAAAGGACTCGGGTCTTTTGAGATATTTTCTAGGCATTGAGGTGGCAAGAGGCAAAGAATGTATTGTACTCAGAGAAAATATGCACTTGATGTATTACAGGAGATTGGGATGCTGGGAGCAAAGCCAGTCAACATACCCATGGATCCTAAGATGCACCTATATGATGCAGAGTTAGAGGCCATAGAGAGCAGAAGATATAGATAGTTGATTGGGAAGCTTTTTATCTTATTGTTACACGTCTAGATATTTCTCTTGCTATAGGCAACCTTAGCCAATTCATGGATAAGCTAACTAAGCAGCATTAGGATGCTACATTGTAGGTGTTCAGGTACTTGAAGCGAGCACCAGGAGAGAGATTGCTATTTAGGACAGTCGAGTCTGTGACTATTGTGGGATACTCTGATGCAGACTATGGGTGATGTCTTTCACATAGGAAGTCTACCACTGGCTTTTGCACTTATGTAGTTGGTAACTTGGTGACATGGAGAAGCAAAAAGTAGAGTGTCGTATCTCGATCCTGTGCCAAGTTAGGGTATAGAGGCATGGCACAGATGACAACTGAGTTAGTTTGGGTGAGGTCTCTCCTACTAGATTTGCATGTTGTGGTTGAGGAGCCTAAGGAGATGAGATGTGGTAATTGTGCGGCTACATATATTGCTAATAATCCTATGCTTCATGAGTGCACAAAACATGTGGAGCTTGATTATCATTATACTAGAGATTTGATTTAGAGAGAGCTTCTCTGCACCACACTTGTCATGTCAGAGAACCAAACTGTAGATATGTTTACCAAGCCTCTTGCTAAGTCTACTTTTGATGCATGTTGTGAGAAGTTAAGCATGATCGACATCTATGCTCCAGCTTTAGGGAGAGTGTTGTAAGAACTCTCCATATTATTTTTAGTTGTTTTTGGACTATTTGCTTATTTCTTATTTCTAGTTGATTTTCTGATGTAATTTTCCCAGCACCTCTTTATTTAAAGAGGTGTAGGGTTTCTTTTGAGAATTAGATCATTTGTTTCCTTTGACTTAATGGGAAATAATGGTCAATCTTATTCCAAAAGGAAACCCTACACCTCTTTATATAGAGGTGTGGGAATAATTACAGAGCAAAACCAATAAGAAATAATAAATGACAAAGTAGCCCTCAAAGACATAAAACATAAATAAGACCAAAAGGGTATTCAACACTCTCCCTCAACCTGGAGCATAGATGTCAATCATGCTCAACTTGCAACAACTGACATTAAACGTAGATCGAGGAAGGGCTCGGAGAAAATGTCTGCTGTCTACTCCTTAGAAGAAATAGTAGTGTTGATGACTCCACGTTGGATCAGATCCTAGGTGTTGTGACAATCAACCTCGACGTGTTTGGTGCGCTTATGAAACATTGGGTTGTTGGCAATATAAGTGGCAATGTGGTTATCACACCGCATCTCCATAGGCTTCTCCACTCGAACATGTAAATCATGTAAAACGGATTTCACCCTAACTATCTCTGCAGCAGCCTGAGTCATAGTACAATATTCGGACTCTTGACTAAATCTAGACATTAGTCATTGTTTTTTGCTCTGCCATGTGACTATTGACTAAGTTCCTAGCAACATAAGTACAGAATCAGTAGCTGACTTTCTATTTGCCAAGCAACCAGCATAATCCGCTTTAGAATAGCCAACCACTGTCATTAATGTGCCTTTGGTAAATAATATGCCACACCTAGGTGCTTTCTTCAGATATTTAAGTACCTGGATCGTTGCCTGCCAATATTGTTTAGTAGGCCTATCCATGAACTGGCTCAACTTTTCCATTGCTAAAGAAATATTGAGCCTGGTGATGGTAAGATATAATAGCTTGGCCATTAGCTGTCTATAAGATCAGCTGACTTGGCATCAAACAGATGTCCCTTGGGATGCATGGGTATGTTGGCAGGCTTAGCCCTCAACATCCCTGTCTCCTGTAGTACATCAAGAGTGTACTTGTGCTGTGAAAGTACAATGCTCTCCCTGCTTCTTACCATCTTAATGCCTAAAAAATATCTCAACTAGTCTAAGTCCTTCATTACAAACCTATCAGCCAAGGTCTTCACCTCGACTTTTCCAGCCTCATCATCACCAAGGATAATGATGTCATTAACATATACTAGAAGTACAATGACTCCTTTGTCACTCCTCTGAACAACCAAGGAATGATCTGCAGATGGTCTCTGAAGGCCTATCACTTGTTCCACGTCGGATAGCTTCTGAAACCATGCATGCAGACTCTGCTTAAGGCCATAAATAGCCTTCCGGAGTCAACACACGCACTCCCCTTGAGTCTCAAATCTTAGAGGCTGCTGCATGTAGATTTCCTCCTGAAGATCACTATATAGAAAGGCATTCTTCACATCAAGTTGGTAGAGAGGCTAGTCGAAGTGGGCAGCAACTGACATCAAAATCTGCACTGTCGGTAGTCGTGCTGTTAGAGAAAAAGTGTCAAAGAAATCCATCCCATAGGTCTGGGTGAATCCCTTTGCAATCAACGAAACCTTATGCTTTAAAATAGATCCATTAGGATTGTATTTCAAGGTAAAAACCCGACGATATCTAGCCACTCGTGTTCTTGCAAGAAGTGAAGTAAGCTCCCATGTCGCTTTGGAACAAAGAGCAGCCATCTCATCCTCCATAGCTTGACGTCATTTTGGACCAAGCATGTATTGCTGGTACGTAGTGGGAATCTGGGTGGCAAAAAGTGCATATGACAGAAGCTCCTAAAGGTTGACCCAAGTCCGTCAGTAGACAAACTACCTGTAAGTAGATATCTGGCACAACTATGAGGTGCCTTCCGAATAGCGATTGGAAGGTCAAGATCATTTGCCTGATCCTCTTATACTGGCTCTGGGGCAGGAACATCCACATATGGACATGTAGTATCACCACTAGATAACATGTGGTTTGATGTATAATCTCATGAGATTTATAAAAAGCAGATAACTTGGTAGTGTAGAACTCAAGTGCATTATCAGATCTCACTACTTCAACAACTGCAGAATATTGATTCTTTATCTCTAACTAAAAATGCTCAAGAATATATCCAACATCTGCTTATTTTTAGGAGTACCCATGATAGGCGTGAGAAGTCATCAATAACCACCAAGTAATAACTGTGACCTTGCCTATCTAAAATTTAGCTTGGAACCCCATACATCCATATGTAACAATTCAAATAAAGTTGTAGATTTAGGATGAGTACTCACCAGGTAGGGGGCACGATGGTGCTTGTCTATCTGACAAGCATCCCGACTGATCTTGGATGCAGGAGATATGTGCGGAATAACACGTCGTAGATGTTCAGAGGAAGGTGTCTAAGGCTAAGATGCCACTGATATGTGCTCCCAACAGTAAAAGAGACATCTCCTTGACATGCAGCAGCAAGTGGAGACTGAACCAGACGATAAACACCACCCTCTACTTGGTCACTGCTAATTGTCCTTCCTATCAACTTGTCTTCAAAGATGCATCTCATTTCATAAAAAATAGCCCAACAATTAAGTTCCTTAGTGATACTATTGACTGAAAGTAAGTTGATGGGGAAGTTTGGCATAAATAGAATATTAGGCAATTTCAATTTAGAGGTCACTGGAACCTCCCCCTAACCTTCTATCCTGGAGTGCCTGTCATATGCAACTTGAACAGTCTTTCCTGCAGGCACAGGTTTGAGATTAGTAAACCAACCTCAATCTCCACTAAGATGTCTTGAGGATCTTGAATCAATCAACCATCCTGTGCTATCTTGTTTCTTGTCATTTGTAGTAGACACTAGGTCGGTGCCTCCTTGGGAATCTCATTATGATGGCAAAGACCTTAAAGTAGCCTTTCATACTCACTCTGTGCGATGGTCACTATATCACTTGCTGATCTCTATTCGGCAAAGGTACTTGGCTCAGCGTGAGGGGAGGCCATCTTCCTTCAACCAGACCACATGAATGACCAGAAAGAATATGCCAAAACACAAGATTTGAGATTAATTTCAGATCATATTGAGTACTAAAAGAAGATTAGGGAATCAACATGGATTTTTGGGCAAAAGAGGGCCCAAAAATCACGTTAAAAGTTCCCCACCAGCCTCTTCAAGATCAAAGACTCATTGTTGGAGCCAAGATCAGGCCCCAACAAGTGCAGGATTGATGGGGGCCCCTCCTTTGCCTACGCACCCTGCAGCAAGCCCGGTGCACCCAGTAGCACCAGCGTTGCCCTGCAAGGCGGCGCAAGCAATCGCTGGCACCCCTGGGTAGTGCCTGTGCTGTTGACGCTGTGGGGAGGGCGTCGCTAGCTATTGTTGGTGCCGCTTGGTGCCGTCGATGGCTGCTGGTGGTGTCGGTGGCTGCTGGCAGCGCTGATTGGAGGAGAGAGGAAATTAGGGTTAGGGTGAAAGGGTTTTGGGGCTTGGTTTGGGTAGGATATTAGAACCCGGCATAAGACTGTAGGTTGATACCAAGTGGGAAATAATGGTCAATCTTATTCCAAAAGGAAACCTTACACCTCTTTATATAGAGAGAGGTGTGGGAATAATTGCAAAGTGAAACCAATAAGAAATAGTGCGTGGTGTTTAGTACTACATCATGAGTTGTGAGAATGTGGAGTGTGTGGTGGCTTATAAATAAGCCTACACCCCTTGTTGTTTTTATGAGAAGAACAATAGAGATACACATGCCCATAGGGTGCTTCTCTTGTGGTTTTCTCCCCAAGCTTCGTGAGTGGGGTTTCAACGTAAACTCAAGCGTTCATTTGATTTCTTTTATTGCTTTTGACATCATGCTTCCACATTATTTTAAATTTTAACTTGGTATCAGAGTAGTTCGATTCTTGAGTTTATTCTTTTAATTACTATCTTTTATCATTTGTTCTTGGAGTTTCATTCATCATGGGGATGAAGCTTGATCACGAGAGCTTCTGGAGGTAAGGAGTATGTGATGAGTTCCATTGAACCCTACAACAGAAGAGGCGATGCGATGCAATGCGGAAGTAGCCTTTGCATGGTAGCATGCCTGGATAGGATCGAGGTGCTGTCGTGCCGATGAAGGTCCTATTACGAGGCGATTACACGGTGGCGTGGTAGCGCTGATGATCTGGGACTGTGTAAGGATCGCCGGAAGGTTGCGTGAGGAAGTTGCGGTGCTGGAGTGGCGCGAGGTGGAGTCGGGGCCACGGTGGCACTACAAGCATTGCCACGTGGTGGATTGTAGGGCTCACGAAGATCGCGGTGAGGGAGAAATTGCAGCGCACGGCGAGGCTGCCACTGCTCATCGAGATCGAGCGCATGGTCTTGTGAAGCGGTTTGGGGAAGAGGCGAAGCTACTACTGCTTAGCGGTAGTGGTGACTGTCGCGAGGCTGAGAGATCGAAGAAGATGGCAGCAAGATTGGGTTGCAGTGGCGTGGATCTCGGTGGAGATCTCACGCGATCCTTGAGTCGCTAATGATGGAGGCGATCGTGGTGGTAGCCACGCCGAGGCGTCGATGGCAGTGATAGGCTGTGATTTGCGATGAAGGTGATGGAGATGATGGCAGCGATGATTTGGATGAGAATCACGATTGCCATGCTTGTGTGGCTCTCAATCGCGCACTTTGGGGCCATTGACATCTATTTTTCAAGGGTTAAGGTTTGCTGGTCTTCACCTTGTATTTCATTCTCTCTTTTCAGTGGTGAGCCTTTTGATGGTAGTGGCTTATGTGGGCATAGGAGTATATAAGAGATAAAAATGAAGAGGAAAAGGTGGATATTAAAAAAAAAGAAAGAAAAAAGGAAGAACGTGGAAAAAGAAAAAAATCCAAAAAAAAGAAAAAAAGTTTTAAAAAAATGAGAAAGAGTTTGAATTGAAGAGAGGAGGAGAAACTCTTCTCTAGTATATCACTTCTTATGTTTATGATCATTATTTATTTTGATTGTATTTGTTCTGGTTATATTCTTCTTCCATACGAGTATGAGAGAAGGGAGAGTGGATGCCATTATAGTCAACCTCATTTCGGAGTTCCTTTATTGCAATCCTAAGGCATGATGGCATCTCTAGCAGTTGAGGTGACATCGGATATTGCTATGGATGTTGGGAGTAGCTAATCATCACATGAGAAGCCTAACTCTGGAAGGTCCAGAGTTTTGAGATCTCTCGAAAGGGAGATCCAGTTTCGAGGTCCTCAGAGAAAGGGCTTAGTCGATTTCTATGTGAAAGATCTAGCTTCGAGGTCTTCAGAGGAAGATCCATTACAGGGATATTGAATGGGGAGCCACCAGCACCAGTTGAGGTCTTCAGAGTAGAGGTCCTTATTAGAGACATCAACAGTTCCTTCAGCAGCTCTAGCCCATGTTCCTACCAACAAGCGAGAACTAGTTGAGAGGAGTGCATTCTGTTGTAGAGTGAGGATTGTGTTTTATTACAAGCTGAGCATTCCTTACTCCACCTTGAGGGGGAGTGTTGAGAGGAGTGTGTGGTGTTTAGTACCACATCGTGAGTTGTCGGTGTTAGTATTATTATAAGGGTGTATGTGTCATCTTTTGATTATATGAGGGCTACTGATGTAATTTACCCTGAGGCTCTCCATATAAAGGGAGACCTAGAGTTTCTAATAAGAGCAAGTTCGTTTTTTCTCTTCTCCCTCAACAGTGGGAATGAGTAGTGTGTGGTAGCCTATAAATAGGCTTGTTCTCCTACTTGTTTCTTTGAGAAGAATAATAGAGATACACATGCCCATAGGGCGCTTATCCTGTAGTTTTCTTCCTACTTTTCATGAGTGGGATTTTCATGTAATTTCAAGTAGTCATTTGATTTCTTTTATTGCTTTTGATATCATGCTTCCATATTATTTTAAATTTCAACTACTAAAAAATGACAAAGTAGCCCTCAAAGACATAAAACATAAACAAGACCAATTGGGTACTCAACAGACTTGCTTATTTAAACATTTCATGAGAAGGCTTGTCTTGTTAACATTAATGATGTCCATAGCAGGTTTTTTATTTTAGTTTAAACAAATGACTCCAAGTTCTACATTTTCTATTCACTTGGTTGAGATTGCTTATTTCTCACCGTGTCAAACGTTTTCTATATTTGGCAGCTTTTTCTTCAATGGTGGAAGGTAAAAATGAAGAAATGTCAACTTCTGAACTATCTGGTGGTGCTAGAATTCATTACATTTTCCAATCAATTTTCGTGAAGAGTTTGGAGGTGTGCATGTTATTCTTGTTAGACTTGTTTTTTTAATTACCATCCTTTTGTTTGCTTGTTTCTGTTAAAGGTGTTCGAAATATGCATCTATTATGTATTGGATTTTTATGGTATTTTGGAGTTAACTTTTTTTATTGGGATTTATTTGTAAATTATGATTTGCGTTTGTCAAGGTAAATGTGAAATTTAAATGCTTCAGCTTTAAGAGGTTTGGGAAACCCTTCTCCTAAGCAGCATGTTCATTCCAATTCTCTGCTGTCCGACTCAAAAATTTATTCCAATGATGTTCTCAGTTGTGATTTCTTTTCGTTGCCAGGAAGTGGATCCTTGTGATGATTTGACTGATGAAGATATAAGGACCGCCATACAAAATGCTACTGGTCCCAAAAGTGCATTATTTGTACCAGAGGTAGGCTTTAATACCCTGAAGTTGTAGCATGTTTGAACAGGCTTGCTAACATAATGTAAATGTAGAGATACTCTTTTTATTTTTTTTGTCATTTTTATTTTTCCAATATATCATCTCTATATAAAGAGGTAGTGGGTTCATTTGAGAAATAGATTGAATCATTTTCTCCCACTCGATATCAAAAGCATGATCCTAGATTAGATTCTAGTATCTCACTAAACAGGGCCCTCCAAACCCTAACATCTAAACCCCTTGCTCTCCTCTCTCCACCACTGCCGGCCCTCCTCTCTCCCTCTCGCCGATGCTGCAGTAGCAGCACTGGCCCTCTTCGGTCATAGGGGAGCAGTGTGGCAGATCAGGGGGGCGGTCCCTGGCGGCACGGCTGCGCTGCTGGGTTGATACACCCTTAGGCGACGGGTGGGGGGAAGAGCAGGCACCATGTGTGGGTGCCGTTGGGGTTGATCTAGCCCCCAGCCGCATCTCGCTGCTGCACGTGGGTTTCTTTATGTGACCTTAGACGTAAGTTTTGGGTCTTTAGAATCCCGATCTCATGTCTAAGGCCTGATCCAGTTTGCCTACTTACCTATGGTCTGAAAATGAGTTTCAGATCCAAGTTTTGGCAGCTTTTCTCATCTTCCGGGCATGTGATGGCTTCCTTGAGTTCTTCTGAGGTGACATCGGGTGTTGTTCCCAAGTTCAGGACTTACAAAAGTCTCTTTTTTGGTTCCATTATTAAGTTAGATGAGACTAATTATCCCATGTGGTCTCAGATGTTCTTGATGATAATGGAAGTTCATGACAAGGAACATATATTGTTGGAGCCAGAGGCCATAGAGAAGACGGGAAAGTATGCTACATGGAAGAAAGATAACGCAATAGTTAAAACATGGTTGATGAATTGCGTGATTCAACGAATCAGAGATGAGATCATGTATCATCTGACGACCAAGGCGATATAGGACAGTCTCTGTAACACATATTCACATGAGAAAAACTTGTCTAGGGTTTTTTTAGATTAGGTACGAACTGTCTCAGTTGAAATAGGAAAGACAATCTCTTTCTTAGTTCTACTTTGCCCTTAAGGAGCTCCAAGAGAAGTATAATTTGTGCATGCTAGTCTGCATGTGCGTTGCACAGAGAGAGTACTGCAGAGAGGCAGCAATTCACCAGTTCCTGTCAGGGCTTGGTTCAGAGTATATAGCTGCCTTTTCTCAGATTCTTACTTTATCAAAGCTTCCTATCCTGGAGGAAGTTTGTAGCTGCTTGAGTCCTATTGAGGTGACAGTACCATAGACGGGAGAGGCTAGCCAAGCATCTACCTTGGTTGTTGTTGCTGGACGTGGTGGTAAGGGAGCACCTTCCATTTGTGGACGTGGAAGAGGATGAGGCGCTTTTGGGAGGTCTCCTGCCACATGCATTTACTATGGCAAGGTTGGCCATGTGGAGGCTTCTTGTTGGACTAAACATGGAAGACCTCCAATAGCTAACCAAGCTTTAGTGACTACTAAGGATACTACAGATGTGCCTATTCCTAGGTCAGGTTATGATGCCTTACTCCAATGTCTTTCCTAGCTGACTCAGGAGCCAGCCACATCTTCTACTGAGGCTGTTGCATTTGCCTCATCATCAGGTATAGACATATGTGCCCAGGCTTTAGTGGATTCTGTTGCTTCACATCATCTGTCAGGAGATCAAGGTTGTTTTAGCGGATTATAGTCTCTACCCCATGGCAGGATAGTACATGTTGCAGATGGCATATATGCACAGATTGGTGGCCAGGGGGAGGTGGCACTGAACCTCACTATGAGATTGTTTGACGCCTTTTTTGTCCCTGATTTTTCACAAAATTTGTTGTCTATTAGTAAGATTATGAAGTAGCTCAATTGTCGTGCTATTTTTAATGAACTGGGATACATTTTTTAGGACAAGTTGACGGGGAGGATGATTAGTGGACGTGAAGAGAGAGGTATGTATCACCTAGTCTTGACGCCACTTGCTGTTGATTGCCAGGTTGATTTTAGTTTTGCTACTAGGAGTGCCTTGCAATGGCATCGTCGCTTTGGTCATTCTTCTCTAGACATGCTTAGGTGCATTATCTTACATATTTCAGCTACTACTAAGATACATTGTGGTGCATGTCAGTTGGGAAAGCACCATAGATCTTTGTTTTCTTCTAGCACTGGACCAGGGACTACTGTTATGTCTCAGTTATTACATATGGACGTCTGGGGACTTAGGCGGATTCCTGACTGATAGGGACACATTATTTAGTTGTCATAGATGATTTTTCTAGATTGTTATAATTTTTTTAGTGAAAGAATAACTTTGATGTTGGACATGTGATTGGGACCTTTTTATTAGAAATAAAGAACTAGTTTTCTATCATGGTTAAGATTGTACGATCTGATAATTCTTTGAAGTTTTGTACCACTACATTGGCGAATTTTTATGGGTTTCATGTTATTATACATTGGATGTCCTACCCCCAGGCCTCACAGCAGAACGGTGTAGCAGAAAGGAAACATTGACATTTATTGGATATGGCTCGTACACTATTGATTCACCATTGTGTGTCACATTTATATTAGGGTGACGCTATGCTTATGGCTTGCTATTTTATTAATAGGATGCCATCTTCTGTGTTTCATGAACAGACCCCATGAGATTTACACTTTCTGGGACTAAGGACAGACAAGTTGGCACCTAGAGCTGTGAAGTGTCTTCCTTGGTTATTCACTGATGCAAAAGGGGTACTGGTGATTTAATCCAGTGGTTGGTAGGCACTATGTGAGTGTTGATGTTACTTTTCATGAATCAGTCCCTTGCTTCTCCCTTGCATCACGATAGTTAGTACCAGAGGGCAGAGGCTGAGTATGCTCGTATGCCTGTCTTGCCTATTTCTATGGATGTGTTTAATGTTTCTGAGGCTTGTTCTGAACTTGACAGTGGTAGTCAGGAACCTGTGAGTAGTTTTGGACCTGACAGTGGTATTGATGACCAGCGATTCAAGGATCCACCTATTACTTTTCAATTGTTAGTTACCTACAGGAAACGTACCCCCTCACTTTAGATCTACCATCCTCCCTTAGGTATGTGTTGAGGTATCTAACGATTCTGTGTCTAGTGGTGATTGTTCTGGACCAGGTGATATTGTCCCAAATGATGACCTTTCGATTGCTATTCGAAAGGCTCTCCGTTCTTGTGCACAATATTATGTGGCTGGAGTTCTCTGCAGCTAACTTAGGGACTACCTTGTGGCTCTTGACTACAATACTAGCTACAACAGAGATACCTTCCATATACCAGTAGGCCCTACTTGATCCAAAGTGGCGGACAACCATGGAGGATGAGATGGCTGCACTTCGGAGCAGACACACTTAGGAGTTGACCTCTCTTCCTACCGATGCTCACCTGGTGGGATGCCGTTGTGTCTTTGCTTTGAAATACAACCTTGATAGGTCTATTTTAAGGTGCAAGGCTTGGTTGGAGGCAAAGGAGTTCACCTAGACGTACGAGATGGACTTCTTTGATACATTTTCTCCTGTTGCTCGCTTGCCAATAGTTTGGATAATTATTTCTGTTGCTGCTCACAAGGATTGGATGCTTCATCAATTTGGTGTGGAGAACACCTTTTTCTATGATGATCTTCAAGAGGAAGTATATATGCAATAGGCTCCTGGGTTCGAGGGTCAGGTGTAGTGTGTGTGGAGGTTGAAGACGACCATCTATGGCTCTAAGCAGAGTTCGAAAGCATGGTTTCAAAAGCTTTCAGAGGTGGTAGAGAAGATGAATTTGCAGACATCTTCATCAGACCATTCTCTAGTTGTTAGAAAAATTGAAAAGGGGATTGTGGCATTGCTGGTTTATGTTGGTGATCTCATTATTACTGGTGATGACAAAGTTGGAATAATTTAGGTTAAGAGGTCCTTAGCTGAGAAGTTTGTTATGGACTCGAACAACTTCGGCATTTTCTTGGCATAGAGGTGGCTAGAAGCAAGTAGGGAATTATGCTCTCTTGGTGCAAGTATGCTTTAGATGTGCTTCAAGAGATAGGGATGCTGGGGTTCAAGCCAACCAATATTCTTATGGACCCCAAGGTATAACTTTATGATGAGCAGGCAAAGTCTGTTGACAGTAGGGCTTATAGACAGCTTTTGGGGAAACTTCTATATTTGACGATTATCAGGCCTGATATTGCTTTAGCTGTGGGAAAGCTTAGTTAGTTTTTGGAGAATCCGACTAAGCATCACTGGCAGGCAGCTATGCAGGTGCTTAGATACCTGAAGAAAGCACTTGGATGAGGGATCCTATTCTAGAAGGGATCTCCCATGATAGTAGTTGGGTATTTTTATGCTGATTATGGGTGGTGCATTGCTGACAGAAAATCCACTACTAGGTTATGTACATTTATAGCTGGTAATCTAGTTACCTAGAGGAGTAAGAAACATGGAGTAGTTTCTTGTAGTTGAATAAAATAAACAACGGAAGTGTAAAAGTATCAACCATAAACAAGAATAACACTTGGGTTTACGTGGAAACCCCACTCACAAAGAACGGGGAGAATTATGGGAGAAGCGCCCCTATGGGCGTGTGTATCTTTGTTATTTCTTCTCAAAAGAATAAGTGGGGGGTATACGCCTATTTATAGGTCACCACACACTAACGAAAGTCCCACTTTACTAGGTTGGACTAAACCACTACACATATCTCTTAATACTCCCCCTCAAGCTGGTGCGTGGAATGCTCATCTTACAATACAAAGAAATCCACTCTGCACAATAGAACACAACTCTCTCGACTGGTTCTTGCTTGTAGGTGGGATCACGGGCTGGATCAACTGAGGGAATTGCTGTAGCTGGTTGTGACAATAGGCCTCTCTTTTGGAGACCTGGTGCTTGTGGCTCCCCATTCAGTCTCCCTAAAATGAGGTCTTCTTCTAAAGATCTCGAAGTTGGATTTCTCACATAGAAACTGGTTGAGCCATTCCTTTGAGGACCTCGAAAATAGATTTCCCTCTCTAGAGATCTCGAAACTCTAGACCTCCTAGAGTTTGGTTTCTCTTGTGAGAATTAGCTACTCCAAAGCATTCGTAGTGGTATCCGATGTCATCCATCGTGCCTTAAGACTGTTAAAAGAGACTCCCAAATGAGGGTAACTATAACTGACCCAACACTCTCTCTTTCTTCCATACTTGTATGGGAGAAGAAAATAATGAGAAGAAATATATTGAAAATAAAGAAAAGCTTCTCCCACTTTTCTCATAAACAAAATCACCATTTTTTAAATTTTTCTCTTTTTTTATTTTTCCTTTTTTTTTTCTTCCTTCAATTTCTTTTTCTTTGCTCCATTTTTTATGATTTTTCCTCACTCTTTTATTTTATTATTATTATTTTTTAAAATACTCCATCATTTTTCCCGCTTTAAGAGGAAACTTAACCAGCTTAGGGTTTAAATGAGGGGCATTGAGCTCCCCCTCCCTTGCTCCGTCAACATTGTGTTCTACTGACGACTTTGCTGAGCTGTGCAAGGCCTTCGTTGGCCTGAGTACCGACGTCGTACTTCACTGCATTCTTCTTAGGCGAGATTGACACCGTTGCCATTGCCTTCCGCGGTCCTCTTGCCGTCGAGGAGGTTTGGCATGGTCTTTAGCCTCCTAGAGGGGGATGATCTTGACATCATGTCCGCCCTTAGCATTGTCGGTGCTCCAGCGTTGCCTCCATTGGATGGGGAGGGGAGCCGCAAGGCGATCCGATCCAATCTAGCATTCCACCACCACCATTAGATCTAGATGGTTGACATCATTGATCGGAGGAGGGCACCAGTGAAGATGGCGACGTTGTATGAGTTCACATATGGGACCTTGATTAACGGGATTTGGTACGCTAAGAGATTGAGTTTGAAACCCGTCGTTGCAGTTGCGTAAAAATCCACTATCAAATAAAATTTATAACTGAAACTCTGGTGAGTCCTGGTCGAACATGAGGAGGAAAATGTTTGATTAAAAATCGCGTTTATAATTATTATCACGAAGTAGATTAGTTGGTCGAATTAAATCTACACTAGCTATTCTACTTAAAGAATAAACAATAGATGAAAGAAAAAGAATAATATAAAGAAAGAGAAAATAGGGAGAGAATGAATAATTATTTCATAATCATAACATCATGTTCATTACATCTACTTGCTACAACTAAAAAGCTGTAAATCTATACTAGAAAGCGATAAAAAGAGAGATGAGAAAATCCTCCTCAATGACTGCTTGGAGGACAAGTCGCGTTAACGGAGTGCCTGGACGAGGGTGGTGAGATGCTGGACGAGGGAGGACGAAGCTGGAGGATGAAGCAGGGCGGCATCGTAGCGGAATCCACTTCCGAATAGTGGCGAGAAGATAACCACGGGATGCTCTACGAAGGGGGTGAGAAGATGGAAAATTATTTTATTCTAGCTCTAATGGAGCATCTAAGGTATGAGACCAGCTTGTAGGGCTTTGGAGAAGGTGAGAGAAGGGAAGGGATGAAGAAAAGTGAAGGAGTAAGGTCCCTTTTATAGGTGAAGAAGGGCAAAAGAGTCATTTTCAATGCCTTTAAAATGAATGCAGGGCTTTTAGTAATGCATGCAAGTGTTATTAAAGCCCTACGTCGCTGAAGCTGCATGGAACAAGGGCCCTTCATCGCCGATCCGATGCTCCTCGTGCGGCCACGTCACTCGGCCACTTGCCTTCAGCCATTGAAGCCTCCGATCACACCTTATCGCCATCAGTCGTTCGATCGAATGATTGGACAACTTAAAAGCCGCCTTATCCTACAGTGCCTCTGCGGCCAGTCAGATCTCGCGTGAGAAGTCGTGTGATCGCATATGTCCATCGAGCGCTCGCATCCAGTGCTCGTGATTGCACCATGTCACCACTGTTGTCGTCGCTCGATCTCCATTGGACGCTCCAATTTTGATTGGGCGCGCTCCGCTCGCTCAGGAGAGGCGAATCGCATTTCGAACGTGTGCCTCTTCACGATAGAGTGCGCAATCGCTGCACTACGCTGTGATCTTTGTCGTGTTTGTGAATTTAGGTGCGCTTGCTCTCGACCGTTGGATCACGATCCAACGATGGAAATCAAGCGTGCCTTTTGCCTTCAGAGATCTTGTGAGGCGTGGCTCTGCTTGAATCTCAGCCGTTGGATCGAGATCCAAGGGCTGGGAATGATCGTGTGATGAAGAGATCCAACGGCTGGGAATGATCGTGTAATGAAGAGAAGACGCTATGGACGGTGTTGGGCGGCTGTAATGGCACCACGTGACGTCATCATGGCCGTCCATCTTCTTTGCTTTGTAGGTGGTGTCACGGTTACCGGATTGAACCGATTTTCGTGCAGTTGTGCTGCGATTGTCGATTCAAACCCATCCGTATGGTTGGATTTAGCATCTGAGATACGGATTTGCACCACCTTATCCCTTGACTTCTGATCTTTCTCGGATTGCATCTAATGTTATGGAGGTCCGATCTGGGCGATCTTGAAGTTGTTGAACTTCGATTGTCGCCCTGATTAGATCCACACGGTTGGATCTTCAATCCGTGGCCTCTAAATGATATTGCCTTGTCCCCTTACTGTAAAAATGGATAATTAACCTATAATTTGTATAATGTAACCTAAATGCATAATGATGCATTCTATGCAATGTTTAAAATACTGAATAGAATTATACACCTAAGAACACACATAAATAGACAGTTTGTGTGATATAGATGTATCTATATCAGACCCTGAAGGGGGGGTTCTCAAACCACCCCCTGATGGAGGACCTCGTCTGCAACGACGACGCCTCCTTCGTTGGACCTTGATTGCCCATCACTTGAGAGACAGTGCCTCATCTCCTTTCTCAAGATCATCGCCTCTCGGTTTACGAGGCTCCTCCCACCTTGCTGTCGACATAGAACTGGAGGGTGTGCTGCACGTGTGGTGGTCCTCAGGCAATGATTTAAATGCCGCCGGCATGCCGTTGGCAAGGTCATTTCCGAGTAAGGGTCGTGCTGACATGGATAAAATGTCGATTTACAGGGATATCGTCAGCATGCCCTCGGCATGGTCGGCATGCTGGCGAAATCGGTGTCCATGCCGAGGTTGGTTTTTTTAATTACTTTTGCTATTTTTATCGGTATGCATCGACATGCCCTTGGCATGCTCACAGTGTGCCCTCGTCATGCTCATCGGCATGCCCATCGAAAAACGGGCATTTCCACGGCTTGCCCTTGGCATGCCCACGAAATGCACACTTAGAATTTCATCGGCACGGCATCGAAATCAGCATTTCGAACCTTACCATCAGGGTCCTCGTCCTTGTTGCCCTCGCCACTGCTTAGTTCGGCATTGCCAAGCTTCGCTTGGGCTTCGGTCTCATCCCTCGAGGCATTGGTTGATGGTGAACGCCACCACCACATCCGTTGACATGAACCCATGCAGGGATGGCATCAGTGGGTGTCAGAGCTCCACCTGCACGTTCCTCTTGAACCAAATCCGCTTGTGCTTGCTGCCCCTTGGCCAAGTTCGACAATACCATCAGGTCCAACATTGTCGAAAGTTGCCTCACCTTGATCTCCACCGAGGAAATCCTCCTAGCCTTAAATGCGCCTACGCAACCTTCTTTCGGATGAACAAAAAATTTGGAACTCCAAGAACAAAATAATGATAAACGATAATAATTCAAAGAATAAACCGAAGAATCGAACTTTGATACCAAGTTGAATAAAATAAACCAACAGAAGAGTAAAAGTATCTAGCATAAACAATAATAACACTTGGGTTTATGTGGAAACTACACTCATGAAGAGCAAAGATAAAACCATGGGAGAAACTCCGATGGACGTGTGTGTATCTCTATTATTTCTTCTCAAAAGGACAAGTGAGGGGTATACGCCTATTTATATGCCACCACACACTAACAAAAGTCCGACTCCACTATGTTGGACTAAACCACTACACATTTTTCTCATCACCTGGTCCAGTGCTGAGTTAGAATATATAGCAATGGCTTATATAGCCGCATAAATGATCTGGGTGAGGTCTCTACTACGTGACTTGCTTGTGCAAATTGAATAGCCTATGAAGATGAGATGCGACAATCGGGCAACCATATACATCACAAACAATCCCATGTTCCTTGAACACACCAAAGATGTTGAGGTGGATTGCCACTACACTAGAGACATGATTCAGCATGAGATGTTGCATACTGCCTTTGTTGCATCCAGAGACCATACAATTGATATGTTCACGAAGCCTCTTCCATGTTTGGGCTTCGACGACTGCTGTTTTAAGTTGAGCATGATCGATATCTATGTTAGCATATATTGTTATTTTTATATTTTTATTGTACTGGCTATAGGTGTTCCTTAGGGACATTTCTGTACTTTTAACCCTCTGGTCTCTCTATATACGAGAGTCTAGGGTTTTCTATATTGAAATAAGTCATTTCAACCAATTTGATAGGGATCCTACATTGACGCTCTGGTATCCCACCCTCACAAGCCTCCGTACCTTATCCATCGGCGGTCACTGGCCTTTGTCGACTGCAGATCCGGCCCTTGCTGTCGCTGGCGAGCCCTATTGGTCGCCGTTCCCGGTTGTGTTGCCTTGGGAGGCCATCGCCTGACCTCCACTAGCGTGTGCTACCTCGGGAGGACCTCGCCTGACCTCCGCTAGCACCGCAAGCACCTCTTACCATCATTGTTGCATCGCTACCTCCGCCACCGGCGCTAGCAACCCCTAGGGCTTTGCCTAAGGTTGCCTCAGGCCTTGCCAGTGCTGCTAGCGTCGCCTAGGGTTCTGCTAGCGCCTGTGGGGCCTTCTTGAGTTGTCTGCCCACACCTGGGCTAGGCCAAAGCTTGTCCAAGGGGTTTTTCTGTGAAGATGCCGGTTTGATTTTTTGGATTTCTGACCTGATTGATGACCTCTTGGATATAGAAGTTTGATTGCGGCTCCATGATTGTAAGAAGGGCTTCAGATGATCAGTTCGAGGTGAATTCGGGCACTTCTTTAGACGACAGGGTACTGAAGAATTCATTTTTTGGTTCTATCACCAAGTTGTACGAGATCAACTACCCACGGTGGTCTTAGACTTTCCTCATGATCGTCAGGGGTCATGGGAAGAGCCACATCTTTATAGATCCAGAGCTTGAGAGCAAGACTGGTGCCAATGCCACCAGGGACAGAGATAATGTCATGGTCTGTGTGGCTTATACAGACAGTTATTCCTTGTATAGGGGATGAGATCATGTATTATGACATCGCGAAGATGTGGGAGTCCTTTCGTGAGACTTACTCTCACACCAAGAACTTTGCACGGGTCTTTTAGGTCTCTACGACCTTTTCTATTTGCATCAGGAAAGGCGCACTCTGCCACAATACTACTCCCTCTTGAAGGGAATGCTGGAGAGGCATCACTCTTATCTGCCAGGGTGTGCCTATGATTCCTGGAGGGATTTTCGGAGACAGTTGGTCGTCTTTCTCTTCCTGGCAGGTCTTAGACTTGAGTATACAACTACCAGAGATTAGAATCTCATCGCTCCTGAGCTTTCTACCCTAGAGGAGTCTTATAGCAGACTCAACGGAGTTGCAGTCCGTACTTCGACTCCAGACACTGGTACTCAAATGTCCGCACTGGCACGATCCCTGGACGTGACTGGGGTACTCCCCTCGCACGTGGTCGTGGATGCAGACGCTTGTTTGGTACACGTACTAAGACATCATGTACCTACTGTAGCAGACTTGGTCATCCAGAGGCTACATGCTGGCAGAAGCATGGTAGGGCACCCATGGCCAATTAGGCAGTTGAGATTATAGATGGAGTGCCCACCAGTTTTGATGTGAGCTCTCTGAGTACAAAGATTGAGACTCTCCGACAGCAGATTGCGCAGTTGGCACAGGTCTCATCCTCTCAATCATTAGATACTGCAGCCATTGCTACCTCCTCACAGGCACTTGCGGTTGGTATGCCAACTGCGGAATCTACTGTCGGATAGTCTCAATCCTTGTACAGGCCTCATGCTTGCCCTCTGGTGATTGGTTGATTGATTTTGGTGCATCTATGCACCTATGTGGCGACAGGGGTGCATTCTCTGGATTAGCCGCTGTTACACTAGCCAAGACTATGTAGGTGGCAGACGGGAGACATAAGCTACGGGTTGGTAACGGAGATGTCTCTATCTCCTACCATGAGACTTGTAGATATCTTTTATGTGCCTGATTTTTCCTTGAGTTTACTATCTGTTAGTAGTATTGCTAGGGATTATAGGGTCATTTTTGATGCGTCTTCTTGTGTCTTACAGGACAAACTCATTGGGAAGACGATTGGTGGAGGGTTTGAGGGAAGGGGGGTGTACCGTCTGAGCCAGACCATTATTGCTGCTTCTGCTACCTAGGGCCTTGCTTCCATTGGATCTCCCCTTCAGTAGTATTATCGCCTTGGTTACCTACCTATTGACTACCTCAGATGGATTTTGCGGCACATACCTTCCACTACTACTCTCACCTATGATGCTTGTCAGCTGGGCAAGCATCATAGGGCTAGTTTTCCCAATTCTACTTCTGTTTCTTTCGTTGTTTTTGACTTAATTTATATGGATGTGTGAGGTTCCAATTGTACTCTTGATTGACTTGGGAATAAATATTATTTTCTGTTAGTGGATGATTTTTCTCACATTTCCTGGATGTTTCTTTTGCAAAATAACTCCGATGTAGGACAAATCATTGAAAACTTTGTTAAGGAAATAAAAACTCGACATTCTTGTTTTGTGAAACGTTTTCGATCTGATAATGCCTTGGAGTTTATTACCACTCGTTTGAGTACTTTCTTTTCTAGTCATGGCATTATTCACGAGACCATGTGCCCACACACCTCTCAGCAAGATGGTGTTGCTAAGAGAACATCGCCATGCTCTTGATGTTGCTCGTATTCTGTTGATTCACCATTCGATTCCCTCCCTTTACTAGGGTGGCGCTGCTTTGACTGCATGTCTTTTAATCAATAGGATGCCTAATGCTGTATTACATGAATGGATTCCTTTACAGGTTATGTATCCTGATTGACCCCTACTTCATGTCACCTCTCGGACTTTTGGTTGTGTTGCCTTTGTCCATTTGTTGGGATTGGGTAGGATAAACTAGCACCGAGAGCAGTTAAGTGTATTTTTCTTGTGTATACCCGGATGCAAAAGGGTATCGGTGTTTTGATTCACTTATTTCTTGACACGATGTTTCTGCGGATGTTACATTTAATGAGGTGATACCTTTCTTTTCTACAACTACAGCTGAGATGCCTTCTGAGGGTGATATGTTGCCTATGCCATATACTCCCATTCGCTTTGGGAGTTTTCTTGAGATTCTTGTCCCTGCACCACCACCTCATGCTACGCATCTCTTCCCTCGTCTGATTGAGCCACTCTAGACATATATCCGCCCTCATATTACCTATCAGGGATCTTCAGCCTTGGCTTTACCATCAGCTTCTCAGGTAAGTTCTTTAGACACTGATGTATGCCATGTGATGGTTACAAGGACAGGATAGATGATGTGGCAGGTGATGATCTTGATCTTCTGATAGCTATTTGAAAGTGACCACGGACTCGCACCACTTATCCTACGGTTGGGGTACTTGCTACTGATAGCCTAGCTTCTGGATTTGCTAGATTCACTCAGGCGTTAGCTGCTACGTAGATTCCAGCTACTCATCGTAAGGCCATGCTTAATCCGAAATGGTAGGCAGCCATGGAGGATGAGATGGTCGCTCTTAGAGGTCGTGGAACCTGTGAGCTCACTCTACTTCCCGATGGTGTTATACTTGTTGGCTGTCGATGGGTATTTATTGTGAAGTTCAACTTAGATGGCAGTGTTGCTAGGTACAAAGCACGTCTCGTGGCAAAGGGGTTCACCCAGACTTATAGGGTGAACTTCTTTGGCACCTTCTCACCAGTTGCCAGACTTCCCACAGTACGGGTGTTGGTTGCAGTGACAGTTCAGTTAGATTGGCCCGTGCATTTGTTAGATGTGAAGAATGCCTTCCTATATGACGATCTCCAAGAGGAAATCTATGTGCAGTAGCCACTTGCCTTTGAGACTTAGGGGGAGTGTGTATGCCGACTATGGAAGGTCATCTATGGCCTTAAGCAAAGTCCCAAAGTCTGGTTCTAGATGTTATCACATGTTGTAAAGGCAGCTGGATTCAGGAGATCGACAACTGATTTTTCTCTCTTTGTTAGGAGGACTGGACGAGGTACTGTGGTACTTCTTGTTTATGTTGATGACTTAATTGTTACAGGGGATGATGAGCAGGGTGTTGCTGAAGTTAAGCGCATCCTAGCAGAGCAATTTGTCATAAAGGACTTGGGGGCTCTATGGTACTTTCTTGCTATTGATGTTCGCAGCAAAAAGGGTGTGGTCTAATCTCAGAGGAAGTATGCTTTGGACATCTTGTAGGAGGTTGGTATGCTTGGGGCCAAAGATGCCAATATTCCTATTGACCCCAAGATACCACTCTATGATGACGATGCACAGGTGGTGGACAACAGGCAGTATAAATAGCTTGTGGGTAAGTTGCTATACCTCAGTATCACGAGGACAAATATCTCCTTTACAGTGGGGAGACTGAGTCAGTTCATGTCCAGGCCAACACGTCAACATTGGGATGCAGCATTGATGGTACTCAGATACGTCAAGAAGGCTCTTGGAAGGGTCTCTTCTTCTCCAAGGGCTCTTCTATGACTTTGATTAGCTACTCTGATGCAGACTACGTTGGATGCCATGTGGATCACAAATCCACTACTGGGTTTTGCAGCTTCTCAGCAGGGAATTTGATTACATGGAGAAGCAAGACACATGGCACAGTTGCGAGATCCAGTGCCGAGTTTGAGTACAGGGCTATGGCTTAGACGACTGCAGCGATGATGTGGATTAGATCCTTGCTTATTGACTTGCAGATACAATTTTTTAGCCCAATGGAGATGCGATGTGATAATAGAGCAGCCACCTTCATTGCCAACAACCTAGCATTTCACAAGAGGGCGAAGCATGTTGAGGTTGATTGTCATTATACCAGGGATATTATTCAGAAGGGGTTGCTATATACTACAGTTACATCTGAGGAGCAGATTATAGATATTTTCACCAAGTCCTTCACTAGATCTTTATTTGATTCATGTGCATCCAAGTTAAGCATGATAGATATTCATGTTCCAACTTGAGGGAGAGTGTTAGCATATATTGTTATTGTTATGTTTTTATTGCATGGGCTATAGGTGTTTAGTCCCTCAGGGACATTTCTGTACTTTTAACCCTCCGGTCTCTCTTTATATAAGAGAGCTTAGGGTTTTCTATATTGAAATAAGTAATTTCAACCAATTATCTATGTTTTAGCTTGATGGGAAGTGTTGAGATTCTTCTTTTACTGATATTTGTCATTTCTATTTTTATGTTGGACATGCTTGTTATTTTCTCAAAACCTCTTTTCTATACAGAGAGGTGGTGGGTTTTTTGAGAAATAGATTGAATCATTTTCTTTTACTGAAAAACATGAGCGGATGTTTACCATTTGTTGTGATTGAGTACATAATCCTCTAGAATGGACTCTTGTTAATCCACTAATGTTTTTGCTACCAATGTAACTTTTTTGTTACCTATCATCAAGCCAATGTTCTTCGAATAAGTTTGCTAGTCGTTGCAGGTTCCATTTGAAGTTCTCGTACGAAGACAAATAGCTCGGCTATTAGATCCAGGCCTTCAATGTGCACGCTTCATCTATGATGAACTAATTAAGGTATTTGATATATATTTTCCGTTTCTTTCTTTCTTTTGTTTATAGAACTAACATTTGGCATGTGAACCGTAGATGAGCCACTGCTGCTTGGCCAGCGAGCTACAACGATTTCCTGTTCTTAGAAAGTGCATGGATGATGTTATAGGGAAGTTCCTTCGAGAAGGCCTTGAACCCTCTGAAACAATGATTGGTCACATAATTGAGATGGAGGTGAGCTTTGTCCTTGTTGGAATTCTGAAATTGGAACCCATTTGAAAAAAGAGCTGGATAGGATAATAGAAAAGGAGGCTGCTAGGCAGTTCTGTCCTCTCTTACATCAGATCTATCGCTGCACCGATGGTGTACTTTTTGATGCTGATATTGACTAGTTTGTATTTATGGTGTAACGTTAGAGAAGTTGAGGGTCCAACTAGGCAGTTTCTTGATTTGAAACCGGTAGAGATATTAAAATTATTAATTTAGGAAAGTTAGGGATATTTTGTTAGAGATTTTATTTCTTATCATGGAAGGTTTGTTTAGGATTCGAAATAGGAGTGGTCTCAGGATCAACTCCCATTATTTGTACCTGCGACTCAGAAATAATATTTCCTCTTCCTTTAATGTCCAACAAGAACCTTGTCTTTGTTGAATCTTTTTGCATGATCACTAATATCTAACTTTTAGTTTCTTAGAAAATAGACTGACCTTGTGTGAAAACCTGCAGATAGATTATATAAACACGTCCCATCCAAATTTTATTGGAGGCAGCAAAGCTGTGGAGGTTGCTCTGCAACAGGTCAAAAGTTCCAGACAACCAATATCAACTCCTAGGCCAAAGGTCACTTCTTCATACGCTTCCTTTTCTTCATGGAACTCGTTCATTGTCTATGTATGGAGGTCCATTTGTTAAATTAAACTTGAGATGGATGATAATTTGCAATGCTGTGACTTGTGCTCTGTAGTCTAAGTTGTGATGGCCTGCAAAATGCAATGTCCATTAATTCTCTGAATATTTTATGCCTAGTATAATGTTAAATTCATTTTCTGATTCAAATTATCGCCTGACTTAAAATCTAGGATGGCGTTGAGTCTGACAAATTGCAAACATCGGAAAAAGGGTCAAAATCTCGAGCTATTCTTGCTCGGTCTACCACAAATGGCGTAGTTGCTGATCAGGTATATAACCTTTATAGTCCATATGTACTCTTCCTGTACAATGTTTAAAATTTTATCCTGAGTTAAAATGCTTTAGTTTTGATTTTCGCTTGGTGGTCGCTTTAGGGAGTACGACCCGTTTTTGATGGAGAGAAGACAGGATCAGCTGGTGAGCTAAAAAGTTGTCTTGATTTCAATTTCTGCAGACAATGGTAGTTAGTTCTAATAGATCAATATAATAAAGTCAGTAATGTTGCATTTTAGTTGATAATACAGTATAAATGTTACTCATGCTTATCTAATAATTGAAATAATATGTTCCTTGTCTGTTCTGTACATCGAAAGTCGTGCCTATATGCATGAGTACAGTGATCACAGTTTATCTAATATAATTAGTATTCAGGGAGCATAGCTGGAGCAGCATGGGGAATTTCATCAATATTTGGATGTAGTGACATTAGGTTTACACACACAGAAAGTTCTATTAAGAAGTCTCATAATGAACTTGTTTACAACATCGAGGCAGCACTGTCTATGATTCAACTGAGAGAGGTAGATACAAATCTTCTTAAAATCATTTTCTATTCTAGTTATCTTCTTAACATCTTGTTAAAACTCCTTTTTCAGCCACCCATCAACTTGAAGCCTTCAGAAAACCAAACCGAGCAAGAGGCAGTTGAAATAGTAGTCACGAAATTGTTACTGAGATCATATTATGACATTGTCAGAAAAAATATTGAGGATTCTGTGCCTAAAGCCATCATGCACTTTTTGGTATGTAACATTTTCCAATTAGGTTTACAATGATGATAAATTGTAGGAAGCTACTTTTTATCTGATACTCTTTCATCTTTTACAAGTAGCTTCATTGCTCTATGGGTCCTAAACTAGGCCATACATAGACACAAAGTGCCCAGATATTTATAATGTATAAGTGGGGGAAAATATTCAAATCTAATTATCAAAGGATTCTACACTTCTTTCTTTATATAGAAAGGTATTGGAAAAATAACGGTGCATGTCCTAAATAGAAACTAATAAAATAGGACATAAATGGACATAAATAAGAGTATCTCAACACTCCCCTTCAAGTCGAAGTATAGATATCAATCATGCTTAGCTTGGAATAATAGTCATTGAAGGCCGAATGTGGAAGAGGTTTCGTGAAGATATTAGTTGTCTGGTCCTTAGATGCAACAAATGTAGTGCGTAATATCCTACGTTGAATCAGGTCTCTGGTGTAGTGGCAATCCACCTCAACATGCTTTATGCGTTCATGGAATATAGGATTGTTGGTTATATATGTGGCTACCCTTTTATTGCATCTCATCTCCATGGGCTCTTAAATTTGGACATGTAAATCATGTAGTAGAGGCCTCACCTAGATCATCTCTGTGGCTGTCTGAGCCATTGCCTGATATTCTGACTCAGCATAGGAGCGAGAAACCACTCCCTTTTCCATACTCTTCCAGGTAACCAAATTTCTTGCCAAAAATGTACAAAACCCAGAGTGGATTTTCTATTAGCAATACACTGCATAGTCTGAATATCGAACTACTGTCATGGGAGAACCTTTTTGGAACAGAATGCCATGCTTAGGTGCCTTCTTCGAGTATTTGAGCACCTGCATAGCCACCTGCCAATGTTGCTTAGTTGGCTTCTCCATAAACTGACTAAGCTTTCCCACAGCCAAAGTAATATCTGATTTGGTAAACGTTAGGTACAGAAGTTTCTCAATAAGTTGACTGTAGGCTCTATTGTCAACATACTTTGCCTACTCATTATAGAGGTGCACCTTTTTTGTCTATAGGAATATTGGCTGGTTTGGATCCCAACATACTTGTCTCTTGTAACATATCTAAGGCATATTTGTGTTGAGAAAGTACAATGCCTTGTTTACTTTCAGCCACCTTTATGCCCAGAAAATATCGAAGCTAGCCTAGGTCCTTCATAACAAACTGCTTAGCTAAGGATCTCTTGACCTCAACTATTCTGGCTCTGTCATCACCGATGATGAGATCATCAATATAAACAAGTAATGCCACAATTCCCTTCTTAGTTTTCTTGACAAAAAGAGAATAGTTTGAAGATTTTTGCAAGCCTATCTTCTCCACCACCTCTGTGAGCTTCTGGAAGCAAGCTCTTGGACTCTATTTAAGGCCATAAATGGCTTTCTTTAACTTGTAGACACACTTCCCCTGAACGTCGAACCTGGGGGGCTATTGCATATATACTTCCTCTTGAAGATCGCTATAGAGAGAGACGTTCTTCACATCAAGCTGGTTAAGCATCCAGTTCTTGTGAGCAGCAACGGAAATGAGTATTCGGCTTGTTAACATGCGAGCAACAGGAGAGAACATATCAAAGAAGTCCACCCCGTACATCTAGGTGAACCCCTTTACCACCAACTAGGCCTTATACCTTGAAATAGATCCATCAAGGTTGTATTTTAGGGCAACGACCTAACAACATCCTACTAAACGAGCACCACTAGGACAAGAGGTTAGCTCCCAAGTCTGTCTGCTCTGAAGTGCAGCCATGTCATCCTCCATGGCTGTACGCCACTCTGGATCATGTAAGGCTTGTTGGTACGTGGATGGAATCTCTGTAGCAGCAAAAGTAATAGTAAAGAGCCTAAAATGTAGTCCTCAGATTAGTTGTAGTTGCTGTTCCAGCTACATGAAACTAAGGACGAGAACGGGGAGCCTTCCTAACAGTAGTAGGAAGGTCATCATTTGGGATACTATCACCTATTTCTACACAATCATCACCAGAAACAACATTGTTAGATACCTTAACATATACCTAACTTGGGGAGAATGGCAGATCTGAAGTAGGGGGCTGTGTTGCCCGTAGGTGACTGGCAACCGAAATGTAATAGGTGGATTCCTGAATCTCTGATCATTAATATCACTGTCAGGTGTCGAACTACTCATAGGTGCCTGACTACCACTGTCAAGTGCAAGACCAACTTCAGACATAGGAAACTCATCCATGCACAGATGGAATTGACATAGGGGCAAACTCCGCCTTGAGAATTAACTGTTGTGTTGCAAGAGAGAAGTAGGGCACTAATTCATGGTAGGTAAGATTAGTATTTACATAGTGTCTTCTAGCCATTGGATCAAAGCACCGGTACCCCTTTTGTGTCTGTGAATAGCCAAGGAAGACACTTCACCACTCTAGGTGCTAACTTGTCTCTTCCTGGTCCCAATAAGTGCATAAAGGTAACACATCCAAACACCTGAGGTGGTAACTGAAATAACTCTGTCAGTATATAAAATATGCCACGAGGTTTGCTCATGTAACATAGAAGACGACATTTTATTAATAAGATAATAAGCTGTAAGCATAGCATCACCCCAACATAAATGTCGCACACAGTGTTAAATTTGGAGAGTATGAGCCACACCTAATAAATGTCTATGTTTCCTTTTTTCCACATCGTTCTGCTGTGAGGTGTGAGGGCAAGATGTCTGATGTACAATGTCATGAGATCTGTAAAAATTTGCCAATCTTGTGGTGCAAAACTTCAAAGCATTATCGGATCGCGTAATCTTAGGCATAACAGAAAACTGATTCCTTATTTCTAATAAGGTCTTAATCACATGTTCAACATCGGACTTATTCTTTAACAAAAATAACCATGACAAGCGAGAAAAATAATTTATAACAACCAAATAATATCTATGTTCCTGTCGGTCAGGAATCCAACTAGGGCCCCAGATGTTCATATGAAGTAGCTGGAACATAGTAGTAGTCTCTGATGTAGTACTAGAAGGAAATGATGATCTATGGTGTTTCCCAATTGACAAGCATTACAATGGATCTTAGTAGTGGCTGAAATGTGCGGGATGATGCGCTTGAGCCTGTCCAGAGAAGGATGACCAAGTCGGCGGTGCCACTGTAAGGCACTCCCAGTAGCAGAACTCGAATCACCCTAGCAAGCAGTAGCAAGTGGTGTCTAGACTAGGCAATACACACCCCCTCTTCAAGTCCTCTACCAATTATCCTCCTCGTCACTTTGTCCTGAAATATGCATTCGAGTTCATCAAATATAGCACGACAGTGAAGCTGCTTTATAGTCTAACAGATAATAGATTCAATGAAAAATCAGGGACATAAAATGCAGCAGGTAATCTCATAGTGGGAGTTAATGCCACCTCCCCTTGACCACCAATTTGCGCATGTTTGCCATATGCAAGCTACACTATCTTGCCATTGGGTACAGACTATTGTTTGCCAAAACACCTCTGATCTCCTGATAGATGGTGTGAGACACCTGAATCTACTAACCATGTCATTCCTATAGAAGTTGTGCACACATATCTATTCCTGATGAGGAGGCAAAGGTGACAATCTCAGTGGAAGATGTGGCTACCTCCTAACTCAGTTTGGAGAGATGCTAAAGCAAGGCATCATAGTTTGCCCTTGGAACAGGCACAATATCAGTAGTATCCTTAGTAGTCGTGGAGGCTTGGTTAGCCATTGGAGGTCTTCCATGTTTGGCCCAGCAAGAAGCCTCAACATGGCCAACTTTGCCATGTGGAGTTACAATTGGTGTGGGATCTCCTAGAGACACCACATCCTCTCTCACGTCCACGGATGGAAGGTGCTCTCCTACCACCTCATCCAACAATAGCAATAAGGGCAAATGCCTTATTAGTCTCTCTCATCTATGGTATTCCACATCAATATGGCTCAGGCGATTATAGACTTCCTCTAAGGTAGGAAGCTCTGACATGGTAAGGATGTGAGATCGGGCAGCAATGTACTCTTGACCAAGGCCTGACAGGAATTGATGCGTAGTCACCTCTCTGTGGTACTCTCGCTGTATAGCGCAAGGGTTGATTGGTTTACACGTATTATACTTCTCTTGAAGCCCTTTAAGGGTGAGTGGTACTGGGAGAGAGATCTTCCTTCCTGGTTCAACTGGGACAATTTGTGACTGATATGAAAAACTCGGGATGAGTTCTCATGTGAATAGGTGTCATGAAGACTATCTCACATTGCTTTGGTTGTTGGATAATACATGATCTTGTCTCCAATTCATAGGATAACGTAATTCATCAACCAAGTTTTGACCATTGCGTTGTTCTTCATTCATGTGGCGTACTTTCTTGTCTTGTCTATAGGTTGTCTCCAACAAAATATGTTCTTTGTCATGACTTTCAACTATCATCAGGAACTTTTGAGACCATCTGGGATAATTGGTCTCGTCAAACTTAATGATTGTACCAAAGAATGGGCTCTTATAGGCCCAAGAATCGAGAATGGCTCTTGATGTCACTTCAGAAAAACTGGAACTTGCCATGACATGCCTTGTAGACAGGAAAATATGCCAAACCATAGATTTAAAAATTTTTTCATATCACAAAATGCATTAAGTGTAGTAGATGAGGCATCAAGCATGGAGATCCAGAGTTCTAACAATCCGGAATCCATGCTTAAGGCGAGGAGAGGTCCCTTACATGATGCTGTAGGATGCGCTAGGGCCTACGGGGCACCTCGCATATCCACAAGTGGAGAGCCTCTCCCTTGCGTTGTTGCCGGTGGGTAGCAGCCACCCAGCAACGCCAATGACGCTGTTAAGGAGGCCTGTTGTTGCTGCTGTGCCGCTGCTAGGTCCTGCCGAAGATTGCTAGAGTCCCTCTTGCGTTGCCTGCTGCTGTTGAATTGCCAGTGATGAGGAGAGAGAGGCGGTGACGAGAAAGAGGTGTCGTTGGTGGGGAAGAGAGAGTGAGTCCTTGGTGTTAGGGTTTTGGGGGTTTTTTTTGGTGGGATATCTGAACCTGGCCTAGGATTGCGCTTTGATACCAAGTGGGAGAAAATGTTTAAAGTTAATTATCAAAGGATCCGAAACCTTTTTATATAAAGGAGAGGTATTGGGAAAATAATAGTGCATGTCCAACATAAAATAGAAAATAATAAAACAAGACATAGATAGTAGTATCTCAACGGTATATAATGCCAAAGTAATGGATCGGTTCCACTTTAGCATAGACACCAATTAAAATTGTTGGTAAAAGGTAGTGGGTCTTGCAATCCTCGTGACTTGGGCCATCCATACATTGTAATAACATTGCTTATTAAAGATAGTATGAAAGTTAAGAGATGAGTCATGACCTTAGAGGAAATGAAAGAGCATATAAAGTATCCTTGCTTGGAGTAGATCATGATATCACCAACATTGGTGTCACTAATAGGTAAATGAAACACAAGTTGTTAGAGGATATTGTCATAGTAGTAGTTGAAGGTAATCACCTTAATCTTGCCATTTTGTACCCCAAGGTCCCCAACCATTTTCTTATCAGCCTTCCTAATCTATTGCAGAAGTTTCTCCTCGACCACCATGGAGTTCATCGATGAGACAATGTGAACCTTTTGAATCTTCAAGTTCTACATTGAATTGAGGTGGTTCTACCAAGTCCAGAGATTCAAGAGGACATTGAGATGAGTTTAGTCAGGGTGAAGTTAGTAGGAGCAGCTCCTCTGACATTCACAGTTGATATCCATGTCTTGGAATACTTCTGTATTGTGTTGATGAAGACTAAAAATGATACATTAATAAATACAATACTCGATATAATTTCATAGCATGAGAGTCCTACTATGAGTATGTTAAAGTATTACAAATAGAGGAAGAAAATCAAAAGAGAGGTATCGAGCTAGGTCGAAGCTTAATATGGTATTGATTTGATGGCATTGGTTGGTGCTTGGTGCATGGTGCATTCCACTGGTATTAGTTATATTTCATTTCTTTTGGTGAGTATTATGTACATCTTTTGTTATTATCATGTTATGTGCATTTTTTTTAATGCTATGATATGACTTTGTCGATATGTCAGCAGTGCGTTTCTATTATGTTTTCATTTAATATTTATGATTTTGATCTTCTAACCATTTCTTCATGCATGTAGTAGCTATTAAAATGTCAATTTTCATTAAATTTATGATATTTTAGACTTTTTTGAACGATTTCCCCAAAATTTACTGATATAAATGATATATCCCGACATATCCCTTTTTTAACTTTTGTCGATACGACATCAATATTGACATTTAAAACCTTGTTTGTAAAAGTTGAAACATGAGTGAGTAGAAGTATTGATGCAAATCATGCTTTAGCCTCAGTAGTTAGTAGATTTATTTGCAAACTTGTCCTCTGTGATCCATCAAACCATACTCAAATTTGCAATCACTTTGTCTAGTAAAAAAGTGACCCAAGAAGCCACAATTTAACCATTTCTACATAAAATCAAGTTGCTAATAGATTGACAAAGCCCATTGCTTTGAGGTTTTCTCCAAGTTGAAGGTCAAATGTGTAGTTGTTAACCCTGTGCTCAGTTTGCGTGGGGGAGGAGGATTTGGCTGTAACTTAAGGCCTCGTTTGGTTGCATTGTAGAACGCGGTTTTATCCAACATGTCCAGCTTTGGATGAATAGTGGATAGGGTTGCATCCTTGAGGCGCATGCCTGTGTGAGTCATTGTTGCGTGGGGATGTTGAGGTGTGTGACGATTCACGAGGCACGTGAGATGTCACGTCTCGTATTCATGACGGGCATTAATTGCCCTCGTTGCAGCGCTATGAGCTGTTCTTTCCTTTTTTTAAAAAAAAAATGAAGTGTAGCATAGCCTCATGTTTGCCCGATGTGGGGAGCGAGTTGGGTCTTCTCATGCTGTGCGAGTCTAGAGCGCCACTCCTGTCTTCTTCCACCATTTGAGAATCACAGCTGTGGGGAAACGACGATCATTGGTGCTATAGCCACAGGAGCGAGGTGTTGCTCTTGAGTGTGACATTTGCTGTTGGGCGTTTGCGATATTAATAGGAGGCAAGGGTTGGAGGTTCCTTTGCATTGGTGGTGGTTCGGGCAATTGGTGGAGGGGCTGGTTACGGATGTGGGGGAGGAACACGAAGAGGACGTCGGCAACCCAGCTGACGTTGGTGAGGTTCCGATCGAGCGGCGAGTTTCGTCGATCGCGACGCCAACGTCGATCAGTCCATTCTTGTTTGTTCTCATTGTTTACTCTTTCGTTTGACATGTCCTTTTCCAACAAATTGCAAGAGTCGCGAGCACCAGCTATGTTTCACAATCCGATCCGAGAACGTATCGAGGGAAGGGGGTGTAGCTTCGGGGCATTGTTTTTGTACCTTGCTGTTGTGTGGTTGTTGGTTGAGTTCTACAGCAATCAGGCATCCATCGGCAGGTATACGCTACTATTCTTGGGCTTTCTGTCAATTCTTTCTTGGACTTAATGTTTCCGTATTGAAGATTTTCTTGAAATGTTAAGCATTTTTCAACTTACTTTCCTATGTGGGCGTGTTATTTGTTTGGTTGTTTGGATGAAATGTTATGCGTGTTTGATGGAATGTCAAATATGGCGGATTAGGTGTTCGTCGATAATGCGTAACATGGGCACAATGTAGCAATAAGATGTGGAGTCAAAAATAGGCAGGAAAACTTAATTAGAAAACAAGAAATAGCTTGAAAATTTAAGAACAAACATTTCGACTGTAATAAAAGCCAAGGTTTGTAACTACTGCCACCGTTTGTGTTTACATGATTTTTAAATGTTCCATAGGTGAAATAAGCTATACATAGAACTAAAAGTGTTTACTAACAGATTGGAAAGACATGAAGTACCTACTTTTAATCGTTTGGTTAACCTTGTGGGTAATAGTTTGATTAGCATTTGTGTACTAAACTTTCACATATTTTGTCACTCCAAGTGGAAGTAAGAAATTTGTATTGTAATAGTAAGTTAGCCCGATAACATTCCGTACTGAATGATAAATTATACGGTAATATCTTGAGCATATTTTTAAAGGACACATTATCTTCATATGAATCGAGAGATGGTCACAATTATTAAACTATTCAAATGCGATTCCAAAATTTCTACCAAAAAGGGAATAAGCATAGAGGAATTAACGAAATTTGTTCTCCTAATGAACATGCATACTTGTTAAGTAGAAGGGGAAAAAAATATTCACCACCATCAAATTGGAGACGTGTATAACAGAATTAATGAAAATGACTTTTACAAATAAAAAAAATGCATTACTGCATTTCATGTACCTCTATGCATATGTGTATATATGCATATGCGAGCATACGTGCATTTGCTTGCATGTGTATTTATCTGTATGTATGACAGATAGTAGGAATGTAGGAGAGTCTACATGTATGCATGCATGCATGCATGTATATGCATTAATGCATTTCATGTACCTCTATGCATATGTGTATATATGCATATGCGAGCATACGTGCATTTGCTTGCATGTGTATTTATCTATATGTATGACAGATAGTAGGAATGTAGGAGAGTCTACATGTATGCATGCATGCATGCATGTATATTCCTATGTATGCACCAATGCATGTATCCATCCATTTTTCATTGTCGTTAGGTTGGGGATTTTCTGGGTCAATTGAGCAATTCTTGTTAAATTGCTTAGCCTTATTACTTTCCTAAATTTAAAAAAGGATCTTCTCGAACTTTTAATTGAACAAGTTTTAGCAACAAATGGGTGCAACTTTGGCAGGTGCACCGGTAGATGTGGAGAGTGCATAGTATATTTAATCCAAAATATACGATGCACAAAGTGGAAGGGGATGGAGATGATTTGCACAATACTTGATTGAAGCAATTATGGGAACTTCCTATCTAGTGGACTTCATTATTTCGAATATGGAAATGTTGACTCTATATTCGAGACGTGGAAATAGCACGTGTGGATAAGCCCACCCCTGGATAAACTGAGTGTGAATGTTGACTTCGCAACTTTAGAAGGGCAATCCTCCGGTATTGTATACTTTATGGGGCCATGGCATGTTGGCATGTTAACCTTTTGCGGTCAAGTGGTAAAGTTGTTTCTTTATTTCGTTTCAAGTGTAAGTGGGATGCACTAACATTTGACGCAACTGTCTTGAACCATAGCATGGCTGAAGGAGCATATAGTAGTAGGTGAGTTAGCAACAAACCTAAGAAGAGGTCACATTGGGAGACCTCTGAAGATTGACTCTTGCTTGGTATACACCTTGAAGGAAAAGCGACGGGGGGCTTTTACATTAGCAAATCTATCAATTCCCCAAGGTGGAATTGGATTACAAAGCAATACAAATTACACAGTGGTTCCCCAGCGACTAGGACACAGTTGCAAGGACGTTGGAAACAGTTGAAGGAGATGCACTCCAAATACCTTATGCTACGTACTCGTAATGGCAGGGGTTGAGTTGAGGAGACCCATTAATATATCCCACTGACTTTGGATGCTTGGAATGGGGTAGAACATCTTACATGCCTCACATGTACACTATAATTCAAACGTTATCATAGTAACCAATTTTTACCATATCCTCTTACAGTTAGACTACTCATATCGCATCTTCTGGACGAAACCTTTCCTGTTGTTTGATCTTGTTCACCAAATCAAGGGTTTAGTTGGTGCCAGTGGATCAATGGTACAATCTTCAACTCAACTTGTGACAAATGATTCAGAGAGGACACATGTAGTCGATAGTGGAACTGAGGAGGATGGAGAGGAGGATACGGTCATTAGAGGTGGTAGAACCGGAGGTCGTTCACAGAGGAGTGGAGGGAAGCGAGCGAGGAGTTCAAATCGGGGCCAACCTCTAAAAGAGTGGATCCAACGTGTTGAGTTATCATATCAGATGAGTGCCCATCGATCCCTGGATCCATAAGTCCGATTGATGGAGGCGTTGAGATTACTTTGTGAGCAAAGGCTGGAGATGACCATGCAACAGGAGTTGCGCATGTTGGAGGTCTTTCGTGATCACAATTTGTTGACGTATTTTCTGTCATTGTGTGACTACAATGACAACCTCGTATACTGGGTCGATATGCAATTTGGTGCAAGTGCTCAATGATTGTTGATTTTGGTGATAACAAAAGACTTGAATTTTCACATTTGCAATTGAGTTTAAGATTTTAGGGTTATTGCAAATGAAAAGTGTGAAGGAGCTCAAGCTCAAGACCATGGAGGAATGGAGAGCTTGATGGAGGAGAATAAAAGCATCGAGTATGGAACATGGATTGGGGAGCTTTTCTTAGGCTTAAAGGTTGAAGAAGAATAGGCTAGAGTTTTTCTATTTTATGTTTCTGTTTGTTGTTGCTCTTTCTTTCTTCTTAGAAATATGTTAAAGAGCCCAAAATATATTAACCTAAGTCTCCAAAATATATTAACCTAAGTCCTAGGAACACTTACCTATCTTTAGAACACTTAGGCAAATCCTAGAACAGACTTAGAAAACCAAACCTATAATAAGACAGCTTATTAGATGTTCGACATGATTACCAAATGTCTGATATCACCTTTTAAGACGTTTAATATAGAGTCGTTGGATTTTGTTAGAACACAATGTTCTCGACACACTTAAACCCATATTTTAATATTATTATCAGACATCCGAGACCCTATCCAGATGTCTGATAAAGAGACGTTGGACCTTGTCAGACCCAAATCCAATTGTTAGCTTCTCCAAAATTAATTGTCGCAGAGTTCCTTGTATTCCGGATGTCTAGAACCTTAATTAGACATGCAATAAGACGTTTGACATATGTGCACTAGATCCTTATTTGGATATGATCAAGTCCAGGAATAACCCCCACATAATTAGACATCTAATATTACTTTCAGACGTCTTAAAACTCAAAACCAGATGTCTGACCCTTAGAGACAAGATCCCTATTAAGATCCAATTATTTCTAGGAACACCATCCTTCAAGTTCAATCGTCCGAAAATATAGCTATACGTCTAATAGATTCTTATCAGACGTTTGGCCTAAAAGTAGACATCTGCTTCTGCTGTCAGAGTCATTATGACCCTGATTTTGGCCTGATTTATTTTGGAATCTTTTCCAATGGCTATAAGGCCTCTCCTAAGCCTTGTTGAGGGGTTCCTAACACATCTATAAATAGATGGGTGCCTCTCCTTTGTTCCACACAACATAGAGAATTCTTCCCACTATTATACCAAATTTGTGGGAGATCAAAAGAAGAAAATTATGGTCTTGCTCTCTAAGCTTTATACTACACTTCCAAGAGTACTGAATCGCTCCAAACATGCCCACTCAGTTCCATTTTAGGGAAGTCATTTTTCCTATAATAGCATAGTTTAATCTATACTTTGCGGCTCTATAGGTTTTCTTGTATTTTTGTTTTCTTGGTTTGGGTAGTCACGTGGTGAATTTCCGTTTCTTTCGTGAGACAAAATTCTCTTCGTGAAGAAGATGGATTGAGGTACACTACCATCAATTGTAAAGTAGTGTGGATTGTATTGAGGTTGTACTACCCTCCTTTTAAGTAGTACGATTAGTGGATTTAATTAACTCGGTTGATTGGAAAATCCTAAGTCGAGAGGCTTATGTGATGATTTTTATCTGGGTTGGATTTCCACCTAAAAATATTTATGTTATTGCATTTTCATTTATATTAAATTCAATTTGCTATTAACCCCCCCTTCTAATGGAATTTCATGTTCTTCATGTGGCTGATTGTGGAATTGGGTGTCTAATGTGGTAGTGGTTGTAGATTAGTACTTTCATTTCTCTAGTGGTTGTATTCAGCATTGTTCGATTTATGGAGTGTTATGGTGTCATTCATTTAGAACATTTGGTGATGTAGATCGTATGACAATATTGTAGCGGTTTATGTTTATTCAATCTTGTCGATTTCTGTTTTGTGTATTAGACAAGTGTTTTGGTGCATTACGAATTATAGAAATTCCCACCTGATATTGTACTTAACCTACTTCTGTGATTTTGTCCCTTCATCAAGCCTTGCATTCACTCCGCTACTTGTAACGAGCACTTGTGGTTAAGTGCACTGTCCTATCGATTATGACACTGTCGATGACAAATTACTATGTGCATTCCGTAGGTGATGGTTGATGGAAATAACAACCTCGAACTTTGTCATGTTTTCGAAGATGTGGCTTTTAGAACTCTTTAGATGGCTTATGAGGAGTATGTTTCCGAGGATGGTTATCAGCGAAGGCCTCCTCCTCGACCTCTCCACATGGCTCCTGTGAAAGGGCACATATGGATAAGGGAAATGATGGGGGGACAAGGTGAGAGATAATACCGCATGTATAGGATGCATGGCAATAATCTTTGGGCATTTGTTCAACTTCTTGAAGAAAGAAGTGATCTTGCTACCACCATTAACATGTCCATGATAGAGCAAGTTTGCATCTTCCTATATATGATCGCATCTGCTACCAGTAATCGAAACATGCTAGATTTTCTCACTCCGGTGAGACAATTCCTAGGAACTTTCATAATGTACTGGACAAGATATTAACACTACAATTGTTGCTTATACGACAAATAGAAACGGACATCATTACAATGGTACATAATTTCTACCCTTCAAGGTAAAGATTGTACATATCATACATTCAGAATGCTTTGATAATTTAACCTTGATTTTGAAATGAAATTGCTAGAGAGTCATAGAGGCTATTGATGGATGCCACGTGAAAGCTTGCGTACACTAGAATGTCCTCACAGTACCGAAATAGGAAGCAATCATTGATTCGAAATGTAATGGCGGCGGTCGACTTCAACCTTTACTTCACATATGTTGTTGCTGGTTATGATGGATCCGCCAGTGATATGACCGTCTTGCGTTTGCATTGGATATTAGAATATTTGTGGTGCCCGAAGGATGTCAATACTTGGTCGACTATGGGTACGTCAATACATGTACATTTCTTACACTGTACCATGGAGTCACGTATCATCTCGACTAGTGGAAAAATCGTACTCGGGAGCGTAGAGCACCCACAAACAAGGAGCTTTTTAACTATAGACATGCCAAACTTTGATGCAAAGTTGAGTATGTTTTTGGCGTGTAGAAGAGATTTGAAATTTTAGATCATATGTGAGAGTACGACTTAGAAACACAGTGAGACATAATACTGGCGACATGTGCGATCCACAACTTCATTAGGACATATGGTTCAGACATTTTCTTCATTGAAAGTGAAGATTCGTCATTGGCAGGACCTTCATGTTCACATAATGGAAATGATGGTGGGCAAGTTGACCCAAATCTGCATGACGTAAGTCCTGAAATGGAGATCGGTAGTGGCCCCATCATTGGAGATGACAGCCAACAGAAGGGCCTTTAGTGATGAAATAGCATGGTCCATGTGGAAGCAATACATGTGGTCGTCATTCGTAGTTTGTCACTGTTCAATCTGAGTAATGTTGCTGTTGTTCTTGTACTGTTTCTTATCATTATTGGAATGGTCTATGTCTACCTTTTGATTTTCTAGGTCACCAAATTCCCTGCAACATAAGTATAGAATGTTGTAGTGGATTTTCTATCATAATGGTTGCCTGCATAATCTGCATCTGAATATCCAACCACTGTCATAGAAGTTCCTCTGGTAAAGAAAAGACTATCCTGGTGCTTTCTTCAGGTACTTGAGCACCATCATTGTGGCATCCCAATGCTTCTTCGTGGGACTCTCCATGAAGTGGCTCAACTTCTGCACAACAAAGGAGAGATCAGACCTAGTAATGGTTAAGTATAGCACCTTTCCTATAAGTTACCTATATTGCCTGCTATCCACTATCTACGTCTTTATCATATAATTGTGCTTTGGGATCCATTGGAACATTGGCTTCCTTGGCAGCTAGCATACTAGTTTCCTTTAGTATATTCAGGACATTTTCTTTGAGATGGAATAATTCCACCTTTGCTACAAGCTATTTCTATCCCAAAAAAATATTGTAGTAGCCCCAGATCCTTTGTAACAAATTGATCTGCCAAAGTCCTTTTTATCTTTGTCACACTTGTTGTGTCATCTCTTGTAACTATCAGATCATCAACATATATCAGGAGCACTACCATTCCTTTCCCTATCTTTCGGACAAATAAGAAATGATCAGCAGACGACCTTTGAAAACCAACACTCCACTACTTGTGAGAGGTTCTAAAACTGAGCTTTCGGACTCTGCTTCAGGCCATAGATTGCCTTCTGTAGACGGCATACACTCCCCCTAATCTTCATAGTCAGGGGGATGCTACATATATACCTCCTCCTAAAGATCTCCACATAGGAAAGCATTGTTTACGTCTAGTTGGTGAAGTTGCCAATCCTTTTGAATAGCAACAAAAACTAGTATACGAACAGTTGGTAGACATGCAACAAGGGAAAAAAGTATCAAAGAAATCAATCCTGTATGTTTGAGTGAAGCCTTCTACCACCAAATGGGCCTTGTATTTAGCGATCGACTCGTCATGATTGTACTTAAGTGTGAACACCTAACGATAACCCACTACAGCTACCCCTGGAGGTAAGGGCATGAGTTCGAAGTGCAGCCATTTCATCCTCCATAGCTTGACACCATTTTGGATGTAACATGGCTTGCTTATACGTAGAAGGTATCTTTGCAGTAGCAAGTGCACGATAGAAGCTCCCAAAAGCCTTCCCAAGACTATCAGTGACCAAGTCACCTGCCACATGATATCTAGCATAAGTATGGGGGGCCTTCCGAATGGCAATTGAAAGAACATAATCCACTGGCATATCCACATGATCACCTCTTGAAGTAGTGTCACCTGTAGAACCACCACTTGATCTAGGGAGGATGAAGGTGGAGGGATTATCTGCAGTGTACTATAAGGTTTCCTATAAGTAACTGGGGGATCATTTTATTTTTAAGGCATATTAGGGGTGGTGGTGTTGGTAGATGACGGTTTAGTAATCGAAATTTCCTCAAAAGGAACATGCATTGGAGCAACTGTAGTATCAATGGAAATCTCTCGCCTATTGGTAGAAAAGTAAGCAATGGGCTCATGAAACAAAACATCAGAAGATACAAAGTGACGAGTAGATACGGGATCAAAACACTGATACCCCTTTTGAGTCTTAGAATACCCCAAGAAAACACACATCGCCACCCTTGGTGTCAGTTTATCCCTTCCAGGAGTAAAGTCATGAACAAAGGTAGCACACCCAATGACGTTGTGAATAACAGGAAATAGCCCCCTTATTCGGATACAATATACTCCATGGAATTTGTTCATGCATAGTAGAATTAGGCATCCTGTTGATAAAAAAGCATGCAGTTAAAGCATCATCATCCCAATAAAGTGACGGCACATAATGATATATCAAAAGGGTGCATGCAACATTAAGTGGCGATGTTTCCTCTCAGCAACACCATTCTGCTGAGAGGAATGGGCACAAGTAGTTTGATGAATGATGCTATTGGATTTATAAAAGGAATGTAAGCAATGCATGCACAATTTTAAAGCATTATCAGAACAAACAAGTTTGATAGTTGTGAAAAACTCGGTCTTTATTTCAATCATAAAGTTTTTAATACTAGAGCCAACAATTGTCTTATTCTTTAATAAAAATACTCATGGCACCTAAGAAAAATTAGTGACTAAAAAATAACAGTGACCTACCCGATTTGAAATTCGACTAGGCTCCTACAGATCTATATGGATAAGTTGAAATAAAGAAGACCCAACGCTTTGAGATGACGGGAAAGTGGCACGATGATGCTTGCCAAGCTGACAAGCATCATAAGTGATAACGGTTGTGGGAAAGATATAGGGTATAACTTGCTGGTGGACTAGGCATCAAAGATTGTTTTATAGTTTAGTTCCTTTGTAATACGACTGACAGACAATAAACTTATAGGAAAATCCAACACAAAAAACACATTGGACAATCGTAACGTGGAGGATAAAGGAATCTTCCCCTTGCCTGCAACATGGGAATGTCTCCCTTTTGCCACCTGAACTATGCGTCCTGGAGGTATTGATCTGATAGATGTAAACTCTGGCTCCTGCACAAGTGATGCGATGCATTAGAATCTATCAACCACTCCATCCTGTTGTAACATAGAAGAACAAGCTAGCTCAGTACCTGAGGAGGCAAGGGTTGTCTTAGAAGAGGAAGATACTATCGATTGGGAAAGCTGTGAAAAGCACTGCTAAAGATCGTCAAACTTGGCACGAGAAACTATCTCAAAAGGGACTTACGTGGACTTAGTAGCCTGATTGGCCACTGCAGGACGTCATGCTTGGTCCAACAAGTAGCCTCTGAGTGTCCTAGATGTTTACAGTAGGTACATAGGGAATGACCACACCCGTCAGATCCACGACGACCACGACCATTTGTAGATGAGGCACCTCTACCACACGTCCAGGGATCGCAGTAAGAGCAGAGGTCTGGCCCGTGAGCTCAATAACAAGAGACTGTATTGTAATCCTGTTCAATCTGTTATATATCTCCTCAAGAGAAGGAAGCTTAGACAGGATCAAAATTATCTTGTGCAGCGGTAAACTCAGGCCCAAGACCTGATAGGAAGAGAGAAACAACCCTCTTGAACTCTCCCTGAGAAGCACGTGTATACACATGCTTGCAATCATTCTCTCTAGGAGAGTGTTGAGATACCTCCTTCGATCTTTATTATTATTTTTATTTGTTTTGACTTTGGTTGCTATTTTTATTTTCTTTATGGACATGCTATGTTATTTTCCCAACACCTTTTGTCTATATAAAGAGGTGTTGGGCTCTTTGGAAGAATATAATTGATCATTTTATCCTATTTGGTATCAGAGGATGATCGTAGGTCGGGTTCTGGTATCTTACCAAACATGACCTCCAAACCCTGACACGTAAACCTCTCTCTCTCTACTGCTGTCGCCACCCCTCTTTTTCCTTCTTTCTGGCGCGTCAGGTGACGCAGTAGCTTGGAGCAGTTGCAAGAGGCCCACCCGATGGTGCAGGCAGCATTGCTGGGTGGTCTTTGCCCACCGATGATGACAACAGGGTAGAAGGACCCATGCACAGGTGTGCTGGGCCTTCTCTAAGCCCCAGCGTAGCCTGTTGTTGCATGTATAGGTCTCTACATTGCCTTAGGCACAGGTTCCAAGCCGCTATATCCTCGGATGTCCATGCTTGAGGCCTGATCTACTACTTTTTGGTGATCTACATGGTCTGAAAATTAATTCAAATCTACTTCTTGACGTATTTTCTCGTCTACATGGTGTGTGATGGCGTCTTCTAGCAATTTTGAGGTGACATTGGGTGTTGTTCTTGGGACCTACAAAAGGTCATTTTTCAGTCCCATAATTAAGTTAGATGAGACCAATTACCCTAGGTGGTCTTAGATGTTCTTGATGACAGTGAAAGGTCATGAGAAGGAATGCATCTTATTAGAGTTCGAGTCCACGGATATGATGTGAAAGTACGCCATATAGAAGAAAGGCATTACCATGGTCAAAGATGGTTGATGAATTATGTGATCTCACGGATTAGAGATGAAATTATGTATTACCTAACAACCAAGGCAATGTGGGATGGTCTTCATGACACATACATGAGAACTCATCTCAAGTTTTTCAAATTAGTCACGAACTGTTTTAGTTGAAGTAGGAGGGGCGCTTTCTTTCATAGAGTTACTCCTCCCTTAAAGGGCTTCAGGAGAAATACAATGCCTGCAGGAATGTCTGCATAATGTGCTACACAGAGGAAGTACTATAGAGGCTACAATTCATCAGTTCCTGTCAGGACTTGGCCTAGAGTATACGACTACTCGTTCATAGATTCTTACACTTTCTAAGCTTCCTACCTTGGAGGAAGTATACAGCTACCTATGTCGGATAGAGGTGACTGTATGTTAAACTAGAAATGGTGTTGGTCAGGCCTCTACCCTTGCTGTAGTTGTTGGATGTGGTGGTAGGGGAGTACCTTCCACCTATGGACATGGGAGAGGACAAGGTGTGTCTAGTAGGTCTCGTACTACGTGCACCTTTTGTGGTAAGGTTGGCCATGTGGAGGCCTTATGTTGGACTAAACATGGGAGACCTTCAGTTGCTAACCAAGCCTCAATGACTCCAGAGGAGCCAACAGATGTACCTGTTCCTTAGGTTAACTATGATGCTTTCCTTCAGCATGTCTCTCAGCTGACTTAGGAGCTAGCCACACCATCCACTAAGACTACTGCATTTGTCTCCTCATCAAGTATAGACATATATGCTCAGGCCTCTGCGGGTATGTCTTGGTTGGTAAATTATGGTGCTTCACATCATCTGTCAGGAGATTAGGGATGTTTTGGCAGGTTATAGTCAGTGCCTTGTGGCAGGATAGTGTAGGTTTTATATGGTAGACATGTGCAGATTATGGTCAAGGGGAGTTGGTAGTGACCCTCACTATGAGATTTTCTGATGTCTTTTTTGTTCCTAATTTCTCTATGAATTTATTGTTTGGTAGGAAGATTATGAAGCAACTTAATTGTCGTGCTATTTTTGATGATGTGGGATGCATTTTTTAAGATAAGCTAACAGGGAAGATGATTGGTGGACATGAAGAGGGGGGTGTGTATCACCTACTCCAGACTCCACTTGCTGTTGCCTACCAAGTGATGTTAGTTTTGCTGTTGGGAGTGCTTTGCAATGGCATTATAGTGTCGCCTTGGTCACCTATCTCTAGATAGGCTCAGATGCATCATCCCCCACATTTCACCTTCTAATGAGATACACTATGATGCATGCTAGCTAGGGAAGTGGCACATATCCTCTTTTCCTTCAAACATTGGATAGGGGACTGTTGCTGTGTTTCAGTTACTACATATGGATGTTTGGGGCTCGAGTCAAATTCTTAACCGACAGGGTCACTGTTACTATTTGGTTATAGTAGATGATTTCTCTCTGTTGTCTTGGTTATATTTATTAAAGAATAGGCATGTGATTGAGACCTTTTTATTAGAAATAAAAAATGTGTTCTCTTATGGTTAAGATTATGAGATCCGATAATGTATTGGACTTTTGTACTACCAGACTAGCTGTTTTTACAGGTCTCATGGCATTATACACTAGATCTCCTGCCCCCATATCTCACAGTAGAATGGTGTGGTAGAGAGGAAATATAAACATTTGGTAGATGTGACTCGTAGATTTTTGAGCTATCATTACGTGCCACATTTGTACTAAGGTGATGCAGTTCTTACAACGTACTATATCATTAACAAGATGCCTACTTCTGTGTTGCATAAACAGACCCCTTAGCATATTCTTTATCTTTAGAGTGATTTGTTTTAGTTACCACTTCGTGTGTTTGCATGTGTAGCTTTTATGCACCTCTTGGGCCTAGGGAGAGATAAGTTGGAGCCAAGAGTAGTGAAATGCATTTTCTTTGGATATTCATGGACACAGAAGGGGCATCAATGCTTTAATCTAGTGGTTACCAGGCACTGTCAGTGCAGCTGTTACATTTCGTGAGTTAGCACCCTATTTCTCCCTTGCAGCACAACAGTTATCACTAGAGGATGAGTATGCACCTATGCCTATTTCTCCTGTTTCTATTGATGAGCTTCCAGTTTCTAAGATCGATACTGTACCTGACAGTTACAGTCCGAAACTTAAGAGTAGTTCTGCACATGACAGTGGTAGTGATGATCAGAGATTTAGAGATCTGATAATGCACATGACATTTTTTATTAGAAATAAAAAATGTGTTCTCTTATGGTTAAGATTATGAGATCCGATAATGCATTGGACTTTTGTACTACCAGACTAGCTGTTTTTACAGGTCTCATGGCATTATACATTAGATCTCCTGCCCCCATATCTCACAGTAGAATGGTGTGGTAGAGAGGAAATATAAACATTTGGTAGATGTGACTCGTAGATTTTTGATCTATCATTACGTGCCACATTTGTACTAAGGTGATGCAGTTCTTACAACGTACTATATCATTAACAAGATGCCTACTTCTGTGTTGCATAAACTGACCCCTTAGCATATTCTTTATCCTTAGAGTGATTTGTTTTAGCTACCACTTCGTGTGTTTGCATGTGTAGCTTTTATGCACCTCTTGGGTCTAGGGAGAGATAAGTTGGAGCCAAGGGTAGTGAAATATATTTTCCTTGGATATTCACGGACACAGAAGGGGCATCGATGCTTTAATCCAGTGGTTGCTAGGCACTGTCAGTGCAGATGTTACATTCCGTGAGTTAGTCCCTTATTTCTCCCTTGCAGCACAATAGTTATCACTAAAGGATGAGTATGCACCTATGGCTATTTCTCCTGTTTCTATTGATGAGTTTCCAGTTTCTGAGATCGATACTATACCTGATAGTTACAGTCTGAAACTTAAGAGTAGTTCTGCACATGATAGTGGTAGTGATGATTAGAGATTTAGAGATCTGTTTGTTTCATATCAGTTGCTAGTTACCTACAGGCAACACATCTCCCTATTTCAGACCCGCCATCCTCCCTGAGTCAGGTATGTGTTGAGCCATCTGACCATTGCGTGTCTAGTGGTGATTGTGTAGGATCAGGTGATGCTGTCCCAGATAATGGCTTTCCGATTGCTATTCGAAAGGCACCTCATTCTTGTACGCAGTATTGTATGGTTGGAGTTGTGTCACGACCAATTTAAGGACTGTCTTTGAACTCTTTACTATTGCGTTGGCTGCTATAGAGATACCTTTCACTTACCGACATGCCTTGATCCAAAATGGCATAAAGCCATGGAGGATGAGATGACCGCTTATTAGACTTGACACATGTGGGAGCTTACTCTACTTTTAGCTGGTGCCTATCTAGTAGGATCTCGTTGGGTCTTTGCTTTGAAATACAACCCTAATGGGTCTATTTTAAGGTGCAAGGTTCGGTTGGTGGTGAAGGGGTTCACCAAAACTTATAAGGTGGATTTCTTTAGTGCTTTCTCCCTCATTGCTTGCCTGTCGACGATCCTACTTCTTATCTTCGTTGTTGCCTACAAGGATCGGATGCTTCACAAGCTTGATGTGAAGAACGGCTTCCTATACGTCGATCTTTAGGAGGAGGTTTACATGCAGTAGCCCCCCGGGTTCGAGGTTCAGGTTGAGTATGTGTATATTGAAGGCCATCTATGGCCTTAAGTAAAGTCTAAGATAAGCTCTGAGAGGTAGTGGAGAAGATGGGTCTACAATTGTCTTTGTCAAATCATTCTCTGTTTGCTAAGAAGACTAAGAGGGGTGTCGTGGTTCTGTTGGTATATGTTGATCTCATTATTAACAGTGATGATGGAATCGGGATAACTAAGGTCAAGTAGTCTCTTGTTGAGCAATTTGTTATGAACTTGGGGCAACTTCAGTATTTCCTTGGTATTAAGGTAACCAGAAGAAAGCAGGGGCCTGTGTTGTCTTGGTGCAAGTATGCTTTAGACATTCTCCAAGAGACAAGCATACTGGGGTCCAAGCCAGCCAATATTCCTATGGATCCCAAAGTACATCTCTATGAGGTGGTAGGGCCCATGGACAGCTGGGCATACAGGCAGCTTGTGGGAAAATTATTTTGACAATTATTAAGCTAGATATTACTTTAGTTGTGGGAAAGTTAAGTCAGTTTATGGACAAACCAACCAAGTAACATTGGCAAGTGACTTTGTAGGTGCTTAGATACCTCAAGAAAACACCAAAGCATGGGATACTCTTCCAGAGAGGATCTCCCATTATGTTAGTTGGATATTTAGATGTTGATTATGCTAAATGTTTGGCAGATAGAAATCCACTACTTGGTTTTGCACATTTGTAGCCGGGAATCTGGTTACCTGGAGGAGCGAGAAATTAGGAGTAATTTTTAGATCTAGCGTTAAGTCAGAGTATAGGGCTATGGCCCAGACAATTGCAGAGATGATCTGGGTGAGGTTTCTATTACGTGATTTGCATATCCAGATTCAGGAACCTATGGAGATGAGATGTGACAACCGGGCAGTTACATATATTGCGAACAATCTCATGTTCCATTAGCGCACCAAGCATGTCAAGGTAGATGGCCCCTACACCAGAGACAATCCAGCATGGGATGTTGCGCACTACCTTTGTTGCATCTGGAGACCAGACATCAGATGTCTTCACGAAACCTCTTCCCACGTTCTACCTTTGACGACAATTGTTTCAAGTTGAGCATGATTGACATCTATGCTCTAACTTGAGGGGGAGTGTTAAGATATTCCTTTTGGTCTTTATTATTTTTCTATTTGTTTTAACGTGTCTGCTTTCTTTATGAACATGCTATGTTATTTTCCCAACACTTGTCCTCTATATAAAGAGGTGTTGGGCTCTTTAGAAGAATAGAATTGATCTTTTTGTCCTACTGAGACCTTTCGTAATAGATTAATGCTACGCCAAGGAACACCCCTCCTAGTGCAACTAGAATAGCTTGTGATAAGTTTGGAAAACACGTGCAAAGTTCTTCTCATGAGGGTGTCTCACGAAGGGCATTGCACATCCCCTTTGCAATGTTATAGTACATGATCTCATCACCAATCCTAGGGATAACACAATTTATCATCTAAGCACTTACCATTGCATTATCCCTATCCTAAGTGGCATTGACTCTTGTCTTCTCTGTGGGTTCTGGGTTACGCATGATGTGCTCCTTTCCACGACCTCTCATTGTCATAAGAAAAGTTTGTGACCATTAGGGGTAATTGGTCTCATTCAATTTAATCATAAGATCAAAAAACAAGCTCTTGTATGCCTTCGTCTTCGCAGTCAAGTTTGAAGTCATCTTAGACGAGCTAGAGGATGCTATCTTGCCTTCACCCACAAACCCGAGATCAATTGGCAATCAAAGCATCAAATCGGCCATCGAATACAAGAACCAAGGCTTGAAACATTGAATTTCAACTAAATCAACAAGATATCACCGCAAGAAGAGGTAGAACTCCGTAAGCAATGTGTTTTTGGGACATAATCCCTTAGAAAACATTGCCTCTTCCACTCCTGTAGATTTAGAAGAGGAAAGAGGGTGAAATCATCACCCCTACCAATTAGAGAAAATTTTCATGATGGCAATCCACTAACGAAACCTCGCAAGGTGCAACCTAGATTTGATCTGCGGCCCTAATAGCCCTTGATCGAACCACTACAAGTAGTAGGGCCTGCAATGGCGACAGGAGGCCCTGCAAGGGCTTGGCAGAAACCAATGCAGGCAGTAGGGCTTGTAGCGACAATAAGGAGGTTTTGCAGGGGCTTGGTGGTGGTTGTGGGGGGCTAGGAGGCCTCAAGATTACGCGAGGAGCCTAGCACTACCACTACAGCATCGCTGGCAGCCCCTTGGCGGTGTTGGCGAGGCTTCTCAGGTGAGAGGCAGCACTGGCGACTCTCTGAGGCAATGGAGATCGCTAACGTCGGGAGGGTTAAGGTGGAGTGGCTACGGAGGCTATTAGTTGGTGGGATATCTGAGCTCCGATCTAGGATCGTTGCTCTGATTCTAAGTTGGGAGAAATGAGTAAGTTACTTTATTTTCAAAACACTACCTCTTTTTATATAGAGATGTGGGAACAAATTATATCATAACCCCATAAGAAAGAGGAAATAATAAAGATGCCCAAATACAAGAAACAAATAACTTAACACCCCTATTGCACGGGGTAGAGGTCATGGACGTGGATCTACTAGGCAAGGGCACCCGACTTGCACATATTGTGGCAAGACTAGACATATTAAGAGTACTTGTTGGACCAAGCATGGTTGCCCTTGCATGACCAATTAGGCAGTTACTACTGCAGGCAGTTGATTGACACGGTGCCTATGCCTAGGGTGAATTATGATGAGTTGCTGTAGTGCCTTACATAGTTGTCCGAGGAGACATCATTTGCCTCAGAGACTATTGCATTCACTTCTCTGTTAGGTACAAAGTTTACTTTCACTACTACTACTGATGATTCATGTGATATAGATTGGTTGGTTGACTCTAGGGCCTCTTGACATCTTCGTGTAGATCGATGATGTTTTCACATTATTTGATATGCTCTATCTGGGAGGACAGTACAGGTTGCAGATAGGAGACATTCTCAGATTGCAAGACAGTGGAGGTTTCTGTTACCCCCATTATGAGATTGATTAATATTTGTCTTGTGCTTGATTTTCCTATTAATTTGTTATCAATTAGCAAGATTACTAAGGAGCTGAATTTTCATGCGATATTTGATGGTACTACAAATTTCAGCATATCCTGATAGGGAGGATGATTGGTGGTGGCTGTGAGGAAGGTGGTGTCTATTGCTTGTTTTAGTCTCCCTTTGTTGCTACTCGCCATGGGGGTGTCACTCTTTGCCGACTCCCCGTTCTAGTGGCATCTTTATCTTGGCCACCTTTCACTGAACAAGCTTCACTGCATTATTCCTCATATTTCTCCGTTAGCTGTTATTACCTGTGATACTTGTTAGCTAGTCAGGCATCATCGGAGTTCGTATCCTGCTAGTTAGAGTCCACAGTCCACTGAGTTATTCATGTTGTTCATGCTGATGTGTGGGGCCTTGTGTTCCTGATTGACAAGTCATTATTTGTTTCTATTGAAGATTTAGTCTAATACGGGCAGTGTGTTATATCATTTTATTTTGGAAATAAAAAATTAATTTAGCATTTGTGTTACGAATGCTCATTCTGACAATTCTCTTGAGTTTTGCACCCAACACGTGTTTATTTTTTATAAATATCATGGAATTATCCATCAGACTACTTGTCCTCATACATCCTAATAGAATGGGATTGCTGAAAGGAAGCACATGCATATGGTTGATGTAGCACATGTTACTCATTTACCACAGTGTCCCCCTCTCTATGGGGGTGATGTTCTTACGGTATGCTACTTGATTAATAGGACGCCCTCCTTTGCCATTCATGAATAGATTCCCTTGCAAATTCTCTATCTTGAGGGTAATCTATTCCATGCTCCTTCTCAGGTGTTTGGCTGTGCTGCTTTTGTCAACAATACCACTCCTAGTTGGGGATAAATTCGCTCCCATGACTCTTAAATGTCTTTTTGGGACATTCTCGTACTCATAAGGGATATCGTTGTTATGATCTCCTTACTCATAGACATTACATAAGTGTATATGTCACTTTCCACTAATTTGTTCCCTACCTCTCCACTATAGGGTGAAGTCTCTCTTCTAAGGCTGTTGAGGTGCTTATGTTCATTCCTCATACACCCCTAGAGTCTATCTTAATTGATGAGTCACCACCCTTTGTGCCTGTACTATTGGAGCTTGCTAGGTTTTGGGATTCCCCCGTCACCTACTGATAATTCGTTATTTACCTGTAGCAATCCCCTTCTTCTTCGGTAGCTGCTCCCTTGCCTCAAGTAAGCATAGGTGACTTAGACACTAATGATATTGTGCATAGTAAGGTTTGACATATCGGTGATATATTGCCGATATATCGACATCGACAGGTTGAAGCATATCGATATCGTGTACCATATCTTTTTCCATGATATTAGGGATATATCGTCGATATCGAGGGATATCGGTGATTTATCTCCAAAAATGAAGAACTGCAATTCACTTTTTCCCTTAAAGTGGTGATATGTGACCGCTAGGAGGGAACTGTTGGTCACATATCTTTGTGAGCTTGTGTTACTCACATGGACATGCATTCTTTTCATTTCGTTTCTTCTCCTTGCCCTGTGCGACTTACATGGACACAACTCACATGAACACATGATTTGCCACCTTCAAGAGGAACACAAAATGATGATGATGATGATGATGATGATGCAATGATGGTTGACGAACCACAGGCAAAAAGTAGTGGTAGAGATGAGAGATATCATCATCAAGGTCCTAGTAGAGAGGATGCCCAACATGAATACATGTAAAAATATACAAATATATATGGAGATCCCGTGCCAAGTCTACCTTGTGACTATGACGCAGGGGCAAGGTATGGGTTTGCCTCAGGCCATTCTATGATGTCCATTGATGATTTAAGTTCATCGGCGGGATCCGTTGATCTGGCGACGGAATCAATCTTTGGAGGTCGCTCAGGATCATCATTAAGTTACTATAGTAGCTACGGATCTCATTACACTAGCCCTCAGTATCAACTGCACGATGTGGTGCAAAGTTTATTTAATTACTTCCCCAGCTACACTAACCCTCCATCTTATTATGGTTCCTCCTATGGGTGTGATGGTCATCACCAAAGTGATAGTACCTAAAGTGATCCTGTATCTGCAAGTTATGGCTATGGGATATTCCCTGATTATTTTGCATGTTAAGGTCCTCAACTATTTTTTTGTCAACCTTCCTACCCTGCTGCATCACTTCCTCATCGACCACCACGAATTCATCGATGAGACAGCGTAAACCTTTTGAATTGTCAGGTTCTACATTGAAATAAGGTGGTTCGACGGTCCACAGATTCAACAGGACATCGAGATGGATCTACTAAGGGTAGATCTAGAACTAGGAGCAGGCTCATTCGATAATGACTGTCGATATTCACTTCTTGGAATACTTCTGTATTGCAGTGATGAAGATTATTAATGATACATCAATGAATACAATACTTGATACAACTACATGACGTGGAAGTCATATTATGAATATATTAGAGTGTTACGAATAAAGGATAATTGGAGGGATATTGAGCCAGGTCAAAGATCAACCTGGTATTGATTTGGTGGCATTGGCTGTTGCTTCCGTACTTGGTGTGGTCCATTGATACTCTGACACTATTGATATTTCATTTCTTCTGGTGGGTAGTATTACTATGAACATTTTCAATTATTATCATGTTATGCGCACTTTGTTTTTAATATATGATTCTGTCAATATGCGACTGGTGCATTTTTGTTATGTTTTCATTCAAAATATATGATTTTCCTCTTCTAGGCATTTCTTTATGATGTACTAGTTATTAAAATGTTAATTTTCATCAAATTTGTGTCATTTTAGGCCTTTTTGAGCGATTTCCCGAAAATTTACCGATATCAGCGATATATCTTTGATATATCCTCGACATATCCCTTTTTTGACTTGTTGATACGGCATCGATATCGATATTTAAACCTTGGTGCATGGTGATGATGCAGGTTGTCTACAAGACAATAGTGAAGTTGTACTTAGTGCTGAGATGGAGCCTCCTGTGATAGATGATCTTGATCTTCTCATTGTAGTTCGCTAAGGCACTACAAAGTTGTGCTTGATATCTTACATCACATGCTGTATCCAGTGCATTTTTAGGAGGGGCCTATATCATGTTCTGCCATGCTCTCTCTGCCATGTCCATTCCTGCTAGTCATCAGCAGCCTTACCATGGAGGATGAGATGGTTGCTCCGTGGCACATGGGAACTTATAGACTTGCCTCTAGGAGCTTGAGTTGTTGTCTGTCAATAGATGTTTACCATTAAATATAACCTCGATGGGATGATTGCTAGACACAAAGCCTATCTTTTGGCCAAGGTTTCACGCAGACTTAGGGGTGGATTTCTTTGACATTCTCCAGTGGTGCCTCTTCTTACTGTCCATATCTTGATTTCTATTGCAGTGTAGCATGAGTGGCCCCTCTAACAGCTTGATGTCAAAAATGCTTTCCCGCATGGTGACCTACAAGAAGAGATATACATGCAGCAACGTCCTAACTATGAGGTTCAGGAGGAGTGCTCCCAAGTGTGTTGTTTACATAAGGTGATCTATAGCCTGAAATAGAGCCCCAAGGTATGGTTCTATAAGCTGTTGGAGGTTGTTGAGACACTGGGCTTTTGGAGGTCTTCGTTAGATCATTCCTTGTTTCTCAAAAGGATGACACAAGGTCTGGTGGCATTGTTGGTTTATGTGGATGCTTATGGGGAGTGATAGACATGGTATTGTTGAGGTGAAGAAGAGTTTGGTGACTAATTTTGTTATAAAAGGTCATGGTCCTTTCAGATACTTCCTTGGGATAGAAGTGGTATGGAGTAAGAAGGATGTTGTTCTTTCTCAAAGAAAGTATGCACTTGACTTTCTATAGGAGACTGGCATCTTGGGAGCAAAGCTAACCAATATTCTTATGGATCCTGTAGAGAGTGAGATGAGTTGTTTATTCTCCTAACCCTAGGGCCTAGGGTCCTATATATAGAAAGGAAACCCTAGGGACAATTACACAAGTCACTCCAAGCCTTTTAGAAAATGACAACAAAGGAAATAGGGGAAAAAAAAAAGAAGAAACAAAGAGCAACACTCTCCCTCAAGCTGGAGTATAGATGCCAATCATACTTAGCTTGGAAGAATATCTATCGAAGCTAGCTTGAGGAAGTACCTTCATGAACATATCTACATCTTGTTCTTTTGAAGAAACATGGGCAATGCGGATAAACCCCTTCACAATCATGTCTTTGTTATAGTGACTGTTGACCTCCACATGCTTGGTGTACTCATGAAAGGTATGGTTATTTGCAATGAATGTAGCAGCGATATTGCCACACCTTAACTCCATGGGCTTTGTAATTAGGAGTTGAAGATCCTGGAGGATAGACTTGATCCACATAAGTTTAGTAGATGAATATGCCATGACTCTATCTTAGACTTAACGTCGGATCAAGCCACAATGGTCTACATCTTGCTACACCAAGTAACCAGGTTCCCTCCTACAAAGGTATAGAAGCTCGTAGTAGACGTCCTACTTGTAGGACACCCTACATAGTCAACATTTGTATATGCCATAATTCCAAAGGTACTGGTACGTGAAAACAAGAGTTTCTTTCCAGGTACAAACTTGAGGTACCTTAAGATCATCATAGTTGCATCCCAATGAACTTTCCTGGGTTTATCCAGAAACTGACTCACCTTGCTAACAATAAATGATATATTTGGCGGTGTTACTGTCACATATAGTAGTTTTCGAGCCAAAGTTGGTAGAGTTATTAGTCATATGCCATGTTTCTTATCCTGTTGGACTTATATGATGTATTTTTCCCAACACCTCTCCCTATATAAAGAGGTGCAGGGTTTCATTTGAGAATAAGATAAGTCATTTTCTCTGACTTTGTATCAGAGCGCCGATCTTAGATCGGTGGTCTGGTATCCCACCCCTCATGAGCCTCCGTACTCTACCAAAACCCTAGTTTCTCGTTTTACACCTGCGGGAGCCATTGCGGCCAGTCAAACGCTGCCGGCCCTAGGAGGCTGCTGCAACGGCCGTAGCAGCTGCTGGTGCCCGTCGTGACTCCAGCTGCTCCTCTCCCTTGAGCTGTAGGTTGCCTTCTCGAGCGCTAGCACCGCCAGCAGGCCCTAGTGGACCTGTCCTTGAGCCTTAGAAGGCATCGCCACCTCTTCAAGGGCTCTGCAGCGTCGCCTCGAGGCCTTGTAGTGCCGTCTCGAGGCCCTGCGCCACCTCTCCTCGCGCTGAGGGCCTCTTCGAGGGCTCTGTAGTGCCGCCTCGAGGCCCTATGCTGCCTCTCCTCGCGCTGAGGGTCGATCTGGAGGTCGCGGCGCTGCCCTAAGGGTGTAACACTGCTCGGCGGTTGGTCCAGCACATCAGAGCATTTGCCCCGGTGCCTCCTCTGACCTCGGGACAGCACCTCCCATTGCTGGAGCATTGCCTCAGACCACAGTAATGTCGCCACCTCTGTCGCCCATCACCTGTAGGTCACGGTGGTGGTTCTTAGGGTTAGTTGAGCCTACCTAAGTGCTGTTAGGATATGTCCTAACGTCCTAACATGCACTAAAACCTAATCTACAAGATTTCTGTGATTCTTGAGATGTTTTCTAGGATTTCTTTGCCTTAGATCTCATGTTCAAGCGATCATTTTTTCTCTAGTTGTGAAGTCTTCAGATCTGAATATTGATTTCAGATCGCTCTTGTGGTATCTTGTGGCAGTCCTAAGGCACGATGGCCTCCTCAGAATTTTCGAAAAGTGTCATCGGTTACCGCTATGGACAACAGAGGTTATAAATCTCTTTTCTTTGTTAGTATTGTTAAGTTGAACGAGGTTAATTATGTTAGATGGTTTCCGACGTCTTCATGACTGTTGACGGACATGATAAGGAACATCTACTGTTGGAGATGGAGCCACAAGATAAAACAAGGAAAAATGCCACGTGGAAGAAAGATAATTCCATGGTCCATGCATGGATCATGAATTTCGTTGAACCTTAGATTGATGATGAGATCATGTACTACAAGACAGCCAAGGAGATGTAGGATTCTCTACGCGATACATATTCTCATGAAAAGAATTCTAGCCAAGTGTTTGAGATTCATCATGCCCTTGGTTGTCTCAAACAGGAGGGTCATTCTTTTTCGCAATACTATGCCCACCCTAAAGGGGCTTCTTGAGAAATATAATGTCTACTGACCTGTTTGCACGTATGCCACTTAGAAGCTACATAGGAAGGAGTATGTTGTCCTTCAGTTTCTTGATGGACTTGGGTCTGACTATTAGGCTGCTAGGTCCTAGATCCTTACTCTGGTTGAGCTACCATCTCTGGAGGAGGCTTATAGTTGCATGAGCAGAGTTGTTGTTAGGCAACCTGTGTTAGAAAGTGGACAAACCCCTGTACTTGTTGCTGCTGCTCGAGGACGTGGTGCTCCATCCACCAGGGGGAGAGGGCATGGTGGTCGAGGTATGAGTGGTAGACCTCTCACCATTTGCTTGCATTGTGAAAAGATAGGCCATACAGAGGCTTCTTGCTGGACAAAGCATGATTGACCTCCCATGGCCAACCAGGTTGTCGCTTTGGAGGGAAGCAACATGGTGTCCCATGCTGACTATGATGCTGTGATCTAGCGTCTCTCCCAGCTGACCCAGGCAGCTACTACCACATATATCGTTGTCCTAGCTACTTCAGGTATGACTTCCACTTACAGGTTTGGTAACACTGACAGTACATTGTGGTTGGTGGATTTTAGCGCATCTCAACATCTTAGTGGGGATGAGACATGTTTTGGATAGGTTCATAGTCCCCTCAGGGAGATTTGTGCAGGTAGCAGATGGCAAGTAGTGTAGGATTCATTGCACAAGAGATGTTACAGTGACTCTTACTTTGACATTGCCTAATGTTATTTATGTTCCAGAATTTCTTATTAGTCTTTTGTCTATCAGTAGAATTACAAAAGACTTGTACTGTCGTGCAATATTTGATGAGCTAGGCTGTATTTTTCAGGTAAACTCACAAGGAGGACGATTGGTGGCGGATATGAGGAAGGGGGTGTATATCGCCTGGTCCAGAATTCGGTTGCCGCTACATGTCTGGGCGAGGTTGCATTTAGTGCTTGTACAGCCTTTAGTGGCATCGACGTCTTGGACACCCACCACTGGATAGGCTTCGATGTGTCATTCCTCATATTTCACCGGCTATAGAAATTGTGTGATGCATGGCAGTTGGGAAAGCATCACAGGATCAGTTTTCCATCTACTTTATCTCATAATTCTAATGTTATCTTTGATTTACTGCATATGGATGTATGGGGACCAAGTTGTATCCTGGACAGACTGGGTCATAGATTTTATCTACTTATTATCGATGATTTTTCCAGAGGAGGCAAGAAGATGCTAGAGGAATGGAGGAAAAATTTTGTGGTACCTTTATAAAAGAACAAGGGTGACATACATGATTGTTCCAACTATAGAGGTATTAAGTTGATGAGTAATACAATGAAACTTTGGGAAAGAATAGTTGAAAGAAGGGTAAGGTAAGTCTTTATGGTAACTGAAAATCAGTTTAGCTTTATGCCAGGCAGGTCTACTATTGAGGCAATACATCTCTTGAGACGTATGATGGGGACATATAAAGTCAAGAAAAATGATTTACATATGATTTTTATTGATTTGGAGAAGGCTTATGATTCTATCCCAAGAGATATATCGTGGAGAAGTTTGGAGAAGAGACAAGTGCCAGTTATATAGATCAATCTCATAAAGGATATGTACTATAGGGCAGCAGCTTGTGTAAAGACTAAGGATGATTTGATGGGGTACTTTGATATTACCATTGGTTTGCATCAAGGTTCGACTTTAAGCCCTTATCTTTTTGCCTTGGTCATGGATGAGTTGACGAAGCATATCCAAGTTGAGGTGCCTTGGTGTATTCTTTTTGCTGATGACATTGTGTTGGTTGATGAGACAAGAGATAGAGTGAACAGAAAACTTGAGTTTTGGAGAGAAGCTATGGAAGATTAAGGATTACGCATAAGTAGGATGAAGACTGAGTATATGAAATGCAAGTTTAGTAGTAGAGGGAACAATGAAGGGAATGATGTAAAAATTGGAGAAGAGTGCATTCCAATGAAAGATGTTTTTAAGTACTTGGGATCTATTTTCCAACATGATGGTGGAATTGATGGAGATGTTGCACATAGAATTAACGCAAGGTGGTTGAAATGGAGGGGTGTATCTAGTGTTCTCTGTGATAAGAGGGTTCCTTCAAAAGTCAAAGGAAAATACTATCGAGCTGTGGTAAGACCAGCCATATTGTATGGTTCTGAATGCTGGGCTATTAACTATAAACATGTACAGAAGATGTCTGTGGCAGAAATGAAGATGTTAAGATGTTTGGTTATACAAGGACCGTATTTCAAATGAGATTATTAGAAAAAAGGATAGGGTGGCACTGATAGAGGATAAAATGAGAGGCACGTCTAAGGTGGTTTGGACATTTATAAGGAAGGCCACTAGATGCTCCAGTTAGGAGATGTAAGAAGTTGGAGGCTGAACCCGCTAAGAGGGGGCGAGGAAGACCAAACAAGTGTTAAAAGGAAACTATTAAGTATGACCTCAATTACTTAATTTAAGTCCTGAAATGACTGAAAATCATTCTGTGTGGAGGTAAAGAATCCATATAGCCGACCACACTTAGTGTGGGAAAAGGCTTGATTGTTGTTGTTATTGATTGTCGATGTTTTTTCTAGGATGTCATGGTTATTTCTTTTGAAAAATAAATCTGATGTTGGATCAGCGATTGAAACATTTATCTTACAAGACTCAGTTTTCTACTAGTGTGAAGATTGTGCAATCTAATAACGCTTTAGAGTTTTGTACATCTAAGTTGGTAGGCCTTTATAGATCTCTTTGGATTATTCATTAGACATTCGGTACACATATGTTGCAACAGAATGGTGTAGTAGAAACAAAGCATCGTTATGTTCTTAATGTGGCTAGAACATTATTGATCCAGCACAATGTACCATAGATATATTGGGGAGATGCAGTGTTGACTGCATGTTATTTGATTAATAGATTGCCCAACTCGGCCATACAAAAACAAGTTCTGTGGCTGGTTCTTCATCTTGAGAAGGATCTATTCATTGTTCCACCTCGTGTGTTTGGCTGTGTTGCCTTCTTTCACATTCTTGGACCTGACAGAGACAAATTGGCTCCAAGAGCAGTGAAGTGTGTGTTTTTGGGATACAGTAGCACCCAAAAAGGATACAGATGCCGACCTACGTGGTAAAAAACATTGTGACTGCAGATGTCACTTTTCGTGAGCCCATTCCTTATTTCTCTATAGATGGTCATCAAGTGACATTTGAGAGGAATTTGGCTCCTATGCTTGTTCCACCAGTTCTCTTGGAGTAAATCCTTATTACACATCATGAGGATATACCTACCACGAAGATTCTATGAGGCAGAGAGTAGAAAATACTCAGGTATATAGGCTACCTGTGACATACAGACAGCATACATGGTGACAAAAACACCCCCACTACACCTCAGCCACGTGTCTCCTCCCCGAGTCAGGTATGTGTTGATACTGACGTCAGTTGTCCTAGTGGTACTTGTGCAGGATCCTCTGATGAGTCTCATACTCCAAGTACTACTGAGCATATTGAGGAGGATCTTGACCTCCCAATTGCTATTCGAAGGTTCCATGCAGCTGTGCCCAGTATCATAATGTACAGTTTCCACTGCCAACCTCGGTAGTTCCTTTGCTGCATTCACAGCAGCACTATCTGCAGCGTATGTTCTTACGTTCCATCAGCAGGCCATGCTGGATCCAAACTGGCATCAGGCCATGGAGGATGAGATGGCTGCTTTACAGTCTAGAGGGACATGGGACTTGACTACCTTGCCTCCTCATGCTAGAATAGTTGGGTGCCGTTGGGTCTTTGTCGTTAAATAGAACCCATACGGTACAATCTCTCGCTACAAGGTAAGATTGGTGGGAAAGGGATTTACCCAAACATATAAGGTAGATTTCTTTGATACCTTCTCTCCAGTTGCTCGACTGTCTACTGTTCGGATTTTGATGTCTGTAGCAACTCATTATGACTAGCCTCTTCATCAGTTAGATGTCAAGAACACGTTCTTGTATGGGGATTTTCAGGAAGAGGTTTATATGCAACAACTGCCTGGGTTTGAGGCTTAGGGGGAGTGTCTGTAGATTGAATAAAGCAATTTATGGCTTGAAGTAAAGTCCAAGAGCATGGTTTCAGAGGCTCTCGGAGGAGGTACATGTAATGGGACTTGTAGGGTCCTCTACTGATCACTCGTTTGTCATGAAGAGTAGAAGGGGAGTGGTTGTGCTTCTTGTTTATGTGGATGACCTGATCCTCTTTGGAGATGATGTTGCTAGGATAGCTGAGGTAAAATGGAAGTTGGTTGATACCTTTGTGATGAAGGATTTGGGTGAGCTTAGATATTTTCTTGGTATCGAAGTGGCATGTAGCAAAAAGAGCATTGTTCTTAGTCAGCGGAAGTACGCCTTTGATATCTTGCAAGAAACAGGAATGATGGGGACCAAACCTACCAATATACCTATGGATACCAAAGGGCATCTCTATTATACCGAGTCTTCGCCTATAGATAGCAGATCATATAGGCAGTTGGTCGGTAAGTTGTATCTTACTATTATACGTCCGGATCTTTCCCTTGCAGTAGGATAGCTCTGCCAATTCATGGACAAACCGACTAGGCAACACTGGGATGCTGTTATATAGGTACTTAGATATGTGAAGTACCTGGCAGAAGTATTTTATTTCATAGGGGCACATCTATGAGTGTTGGCTACTCTGATGCTGACTATGCAGGTTGCATGATAGACATGAAGTCAACAACTGGATTCTGTACTTATGTGGCAGACAACTTAGTGACATGGAGAAGCATGAAGAAGCAAGTGGTATCTAGGTCCAGTGCAGAATCAGAGTACATGGCTATGGCTCAGACGGCTGCAGAGATGATTTGGGTCAGATCTGTTTTACATGATCTCCATATTCAGGAAGGACCAATGGAGATGAGATGTGATAATCGTGCTGCTACTTATATTGCCAACAACTCAATGTTTCATGAGCGGACAAAACATGTTGAGGTTGATTGCCACTATACTAGAGGCTTGATACAACGTTAAATTATTTACACCATCTGTGTCATCTAAAGATCAGATTGCAAACATATTCACGAAGCCACTTGCCAGATCTACTTTTGATGTGTTGTTCCAAGTTGAGCATCATTGATATATATGCTCCAACTTGAGGGGGAGTGTTGGTAGAGTTATTAGAGTCATATGTCTTGTTTCTTGTCCTATTGGACTTATGATGTATTTTTCCCAACACCTCTTCCTATATAAAGGGGTGTAGGGTTTCATTTGAGAATAAGATAAGTTATTTTCTCCGACTAAAGTCCTAAACTGTCTAGCATCTATTAGTCTAGAGTCATTATTATACAAGTGTACACTAGAATCCATGGGCATGGAGGCAGGTTTAAGGCCTAAGTTGCTTGTCTCTTGAAGCAAGTCGACCATATATTTTCTCTACGAGAGCATCATTGCTATCATGTTATGTGCCACCTCAATGCCCAAAAAATATTTGAACGGATCCAAATCTTTAGTAACAATCTCTATTCAAAGAAAACCATAGCCTCTCTATTTGTAATAGAGAGGTTTGGGAAAATTACACAATCATCCAAAAATAATATAAGATAGCAAATACACCCCTAAGCTCAACACTCCTCAAGTTGGGGCGTAGATATCAACAAGAGCCAACTTGTCCCACAGAAAATCAAGATGTTTCTTCTTCAGAGCCTTGATGAATATATCTACTAGCTGAAGCTCAGAGGAGACTTATGGAGTGTTAATCTTTCCAGTAATGATTGCATCAATATGCTTGGTCCTCTAATGTAAGATCGAATTCAAAGCAATGTATATGGCAGACTTGTTATCACAATAGAGTGAAACTGATATAGTGACCTGAATACCTAAATCCTGCAAAAAGGTGACAACCCACATAATCTCACAAGCTGCCTGAGCCATTGCTCTATACTCTGCCTTTGCACTCTAGTGAGCAACCACCCTTTGCTTCTTACTTTTGCAGGAGACTAGATTCCTACCAAGATATGCTGCAAAACCTGAAGTGGAGCATCGATCATCCACAGATCCAGCATAGTCTGCATCAAAATAGGCTAGAATGTCAAGACTACTTTCATCTCTGTAGTAGAGTCCTCTACCTGGTGTCCCTTTGAGGTACCTAAGAATAAGTTAAACCTTACGTTAGTGACTGTATGTAGGAGTCTGCATATGCTGGTTAGCTTTGCTCACTGCAAAGCTAACGTCAGAGGTCTTGTGATAGTAAGTTAAAGCAGTCTTCCAACTGTACTTCGATATCTGGTGACATCTTTATATGGCGAATCCTCCTTATCAGAAGGATGTGTAGGCAGAGACTCAATAGGGATACCAGAAGGCTTGGTGCCAAGTAAACTAGCCTCCTTAAGGATCTGCTACATGTACTGCCTCTATGAGAAGGAAAGACTCGATCCCTATCGAACTACTTCATATCAGAAGGATGTGTAGGCAGAGACTCAATAGGGATACCAGAAGGCTTGGTGCCAAGTAAACTAGCCTCCTTAAGGATCTGCTACATGTACTGCCTCTATGAGAAGGAAAGACTCGATCCCTATCGAACTACTTCAATCCCCAGAAAATATCTAAGATTGCCTAAGTCCTTGGTAATAAACGTAGACTGTAAAAAGGACTTGGTCTAGATAATTCTATCCACATCATCACTTGCGAGAATCATGTTATCCATATAAATAGCAAGAATAACAACTCAAGTATGATCGCCATACCTAGTCTTCCTAATGAAGATGGAATGGTCAGAACTAGAGCACTGGAACCCAATCTCCTTGATCTCTAAGTTAAGCCCCTCAAACTAGGCATGGGAACTCTTCTTCAACCCATATATAGCCTTATTCAGGCAATAAACAAGCTACCTAACTAACCTGGTGGCTGTCTTATGTACACCTCAGATAAGTCACCATGCAAGAAGGTATTTTTAATGTCAAGCTAATACAAGGGTCATCTCCTGACAACAATTAATGAGATAATAATTCTGACGGATGTAATGCGGGCTATAGGAGAAAAGTATCAAGATAGTCTATGTCATAAGTTTGGGTGAAGCTCTTGGCAACAAGCCTGGCCTTATATCTATCCACTGTCTCATCAGCTCGATACTTGATGGTGTAAACCCATCTGCAGTCAACCACGGTGGCATCCGAAGGACATGGTACAAGATCCCATGTCGTCTGTGACTGTAATGCCTGCATTTCTTCATCCATTGCTGCACGTCACCTAGAGTCCTGTGAGGCCTGAGTAAAATCCCTAGGGATAACAACTGTAGTAATGGAGGAAGCAAACCGACAAATACCATCCTCTAGGTGGGCAACTCCTATATACTACGATAGAGGATGAAGAGTACATGCTCTGCTTGACCTCCTTGGAACTAACTGTTCCTCTGTATTTGAGCCACTCTCATCTGCCATAATGGGACAAGGTATGGTATCTGGTGAAGTCTGTGGTTTTCGATGGCAAATCTGGGTCTCCTCCAAGGTAGCCTGTATAGAGGTTCCTTCCTCTGAGAAGTATTGAATCTTCTCAAAGAAAGTAATATTTGTTGTAACAATGTATCTCCTGCAACTCAGGTTATAGCACTTGTACCCCTTCTGTGTCTTGGAATACCCAAGGAAGACACATTTGACAACTCTAGGAGAAAACTTGTCCTGATTACTGTATGCCTGAACAAAGCAAGTATATCCAAAAATCCTCAATGGAATGGCAAATGGCCTCTCATAGCCTAGATGGATTACCTAAAAAGGAACTTGTCCTCCAAGCACAGACAAAGGCACCTGATTAATCAGGTAGGCTGTAGTGAGTATAGCATCCCCCAGAACTGCCAAGGAACCCTAATGTGAATCATCAAGGTCTTAACAATATCCAGGAGGTGTCGAAGCTTGCACTCAGCCATACCATTTTGCTGAGATGTGTGAGCACAGGATGTTTGGTGAATAATGCCTCTAGAGGAGAAAAAGCTCTAAACATCTCACTGCATAAACTCTAAGACATTGTCACTGCGAAAAACTCTGACTGTACTGACATAGCGAGTCTGAACCTCTAGCAGAAATTGCTGAATAATCTATGGAATGTTTGAGCATGTCTTCATCAAGAAGACTTAAGTGAGACGACTGTGATCATCCACAAAAATTATATAATACCGATGTCCTCTTGGATTAGGAACTCTACCCCAGACATCACAATGCACCAAGGAAAAGGGGATGCCACTCACCTCAGCAACCCTCCATGGGTAAGTGCTTTTGTGATGCTTCCTAAGTTGACAATCCTCACACTACAGAGTCAAAGAATTTGGCAAGCTAGGGTTCATCTGTCACATCTTCTTAAGTGATGGGTGCCCAAGTCTCCTGTGCTACAGCCAATGATCATTAGCTATGGATATTGTTCCAGCAAACAATGTTGGTGTGTTTAGGCAATAGAGACTGTGCCGCTTTATCCCGCCACCTATAATCTCTACTATCTGCCGATCCTGGAAGTAGCAATGATCTTCATCAAACACTACATGACACTCGAGATCCTTGCAAATGCAACTCACAGACAATAGGTTCATCGGAAACTCTGGAACGCAATGAACCACTTTAATCATCTTTAGGGAAGCACGCATGCTTCCAACAACAGTGATAGGTGACATGGCCCCCACTAGTCACTCACATCTCTGATCCCACGTGGATTCATGGGATTCACCAATTGATTCACATCCCTTGTGAGATGAATAGAGGCACCAAAATCAACTACCCATACTCCTTGAGTTCCCATCTTCTTTGATTCTTCTTGGGGTACACATGCATACCCCTGTTGGTCTGAAATAGACCCTTCAAATAGTCCAGACACATTTGTTTTGTATGAGAGAAGACTCATCATGCTTGAAACAAGAAACTTCATCCACTATGGCGAGAGAAGTCTCATCACCATGCACATGCACATTAGGTGTGAGAGAAGGCACATCACGTTGATTAGGAGGCCACCAACAAGAGAAGCGGTTGGCTTGTTGGACTGTTGGGTCGCTGGTCGACCAGTAGCGGTCGCCAACAGCCTCGACAGGCGTTGCAGATGTTGCGGGCAGTTCTACAAGGGTTGAGGCGTTGGAAGAGATTTCTCCCTTATTACTACTGCCGCTCCTGCGATCCTGCCATGTTTCTTCCATTGAATCACCCTTTAGTTGGTGATTCAATCATGTTTTGATGTGGGTATTTGGTGGGATTTTGGAGCACCACCCTAGGACCACTATTTTGATACCTTGTGGAAATAGAAGTAGATTATTTATTCAAAGAAAACCCTAGCCTCTCTTTTTATAATAAAGAAGTTTGGGAAAATTACACATCCAAAAATAATATAAATAGCAAATATACCCCTAGGCTCAACATTAACAAAGTGCTTGTTAAAGAATTACTTAGCATGTACATATACATACATCACCACCCGTTTATGTAGCGTGGTCCTAATTAACAAGGAGTGATCAACAGGCGACCTTTTGAATCCAATATGTTCAACCACCTTAGACAATTTCTGAAACCAGACTCACGTGCTTTGTTTTAGACCATAGATGGCCTCATGGAGCGTGCACACCCTATGACACTCAACTTTAAAGCACAGTGGCAGTTGCATGTATACTTCATCAAGATCCCCATAAAGAGAGGTGTTCTTGACATTGAGCTGATGTAGACCCTAATCCAAATGCATGGCCATTGAGATAAGGATCTGGATGGTGGGTAATCCGGCCACCAGTGAGAAGGTATCAAAGTAGTTGATACCATATGTTTGGGTGTAGCCTTATAGCTACTAGGCGTGCCTTGTAGCGCTCAATGGTACCATCAAGTCGGTGTTTAATTGCGATGACCTATCTGCAGCCAACAATAGTAGCTCCAATGGAAAGATCCACCAGGGTACAGATGCCTTTGATTGTAATGCAGACATCCCTCTTGCATAGTATATTAGCAGTAAGGATCACCAAGTGCCAAGTGGTAAGAGTAAGGGAGTTGTATTGCAGAGAGGGCCGTGACAAACTGCTTATGCTTAGGGGAGATACGAGCCAGGTAGACATGCTAAGACAGAGGATGTAGGGTGCATGATCGTGTCCTTAGGGCAATGGGTAGGTCCAAGTGTATGTGATCATCATCATTAGGTGTAACAACATGAGGTGTTGAGGCATTGGGAATATATGAAATAACAGGACTAGAATAGCCATCGGTCTGTCTAGTAATAGGAATTACCTTAGGAGCAAATGATCTCTCTGGGTTTGATGGAGAAGAGGGGGTAACAATCTACCGTTGCACTCGACACAGTCTATGTGAGTAGACAGTGAAATCTGCAGTCCTATTCTTCAGTACCATGAAGATGCATCTTCGTATTAGGCATGGCAATAGGAATCTCAGTCTCCTCAAGGTCAGAGGCAACAATTTAGGATTCACTAGAGGAATAATAGGTTGTAGACTTTAAAAAGAATACATCTGCACTCACAAAGTATCTTCTCCCAACAAGATTATAGCACTGGTATCCTTTTTGGGTTCTAGAGTACCCTACAAAGAAGCACTGGATGGCTCTAAGTGACAACTTGTCCTAGGTAGCCCCCTGAACATGAACATAGGAGACACACCCAAACACTTAGGGTGGGACACTGAAGAGTTCCTTATCAAGAAATGGTGTGGAGTAAGGAACTTCATCAAGAATCGTGGAAGGCATGCGATTAATCAGGTAGCAAGCTTTGAGAATAGCGTTACCTTAATATGATGCAGTGTTGGATAAGTACGGGCAACATTGAGAATGTGTATATTTTCTTGTAGCAATACCATTTTTTTGAGTGGTATAGGGAGAACTTGTTTGGTGGACTATACCATGAGTTTGAAACAAACTCTAAAGAGGGTACAAAATTCCAATGCATTATTAGATCGAATAATTTTCACATGGACACCCAACTTCATACTTTGATTTAAGCAAAAACACGCATAACAAACATTCAAAGTCATCAACGACAACAAGATAGAAATGGTGTCCCATATGATCTGGAGATCGACTAGGCCCCCACACATCAAGATGCAGCAACTCAAATAGATTACTAGGACTCTGACCAGGTCTACGCAAAAAGGAACTACGGTTATGTTTTCCTAGCTGACATGCCTCACTGAAATGCGACAGTAGGGGCAATTTGCGGAATGACCCAATGAAGTTTTTGCAAAGGGAGACGTCTAAAGCGTAGGTGCCATAGGTAATTTGAAGCTCCTCTTGAAGAAGTCATAGCATGTCCAGCTTGTGGCATCTGAAGAAGGTTGGTAGACCCCCCCATCCTCACAACCACAACCAATCACCTACCCTATCAATAAATCATTTTGTAGTATGATATGAGGAGCTAACTGAACATCCCCCTTCCAATAATGGGGGAACTCCGACCATCTGCCACCACAATAGACCTCCTAGCCGTATCATATCTCAATCTAGTAAACTGTTGGGCCTTCCCACAAATGTAGAGAGAGGCACTAGAGTCGACAAGCCAATCCATAGAATTTGGTCTAAAACTACAAGCGAGACATATACTGGTAGCTACAATAGCAGGGTCACTATGTCTTGAAGAACATTGGGAGATCTGTAAAATCATCTACACCAGATCATCCTACTCTACCCTCGTGATAGGTGCTAACTTAGAGGCAACATCAGGACTAGCAACTACCTAATGTGCACTAGCAGGTCGTCCGTGCTTTGACCAGCAATTGTCTTTTGAATGCCTATTCTTCCCATAGTAGGAGCATTGAAACCTTGAACGGCCTTGGCCTCCATGCCCACATCTACGACCTCTAGTGGACTATCTTAGGCCTCTTCCTCGGCCTGAGGAGGGAGCCATCGCAGAGGTGTTCTCCACTTGTCCGGATTGAGATAAAGACAAGTCTAGTTAGACGATTGTAGGCTTCCTCTATAGATCATATCTCTGGTAGGGTCAGCATCTTCGACCTCGTTGCCTCATATGATGGATCTAACCTAGCAAGGAAATGACCAACTATGGTTTATGCCCAGTATAGCTTTCGGGACTCACATAGCATGCAGGCGTATATGCATTTAACCTCTCGAAGGTTGACTTCAGGCTGGAGTAGTACTGAGACAAGGGTTTGCCATCCTGTCTCATGTGGGCATTCTTATGATATAACTGTAAAATCCTTACAGTGTTCTTATCGTGAGAGTAGGTGTGATAGAGAAATTCCCACATCTTCGTCCTTTTGTAATACATGATCTCAGTTGCTATGCATTGGATAGTAGTGTTCATAATCCAAGCGTGAACCATGGCATTGTCTTTCTTTCAAGTGGCATACTTACCTACCTTCTCTTTTGGCTCCGATTCAGGCAGTATATGCTCTTTGTCATGTTCCTCAACTATGTTGAGGATAGATTGCACCCACAATGTGTGGTTTGACTCGTCGAACTTCGCTATTAGGCCAAAAAAGGGTTCTTGAAATCCCCTTGGCTTCCCTTGCCCTAAGAGGAAGACTGAACAACTTTAGAAGTCGTACCACTTGATTGAAGTTTGGAAACCACTTCAAATGTAGTAACTGAAGAGATCAAACACCCATCTGACCCCTACTAGAATTTGTTCTCTATCATTGGATATTTGGTGGTGCTTTGGTGAGAGCACCACCTACAAGAGATCGTTGCCCCTTGGTGGTCCTAGGCAAGCCCTAGGATCCCACAAAAACTGAACAGGGATCAAAAGCCCCTTCAAAGAGCCCCTGCACAGGGGCGATGCTGGGTGAAGACGTCACCAGTGATAAGGGAGTAGGTGGTGCATCGTTGGAGGTGGTTGAACCAACTAGCGGAGGTCAGGTGACCCCCTCATCGGTGGTCCCGACGCAGTGTGGGCCCTCCTCCATTGACAATAACAAAAAAGGCCCTCGATTGCATTGGCCAAAAGATCGAAGAAGGGCTTTCAATTAGGAGATTTGATTCCCCATGTGATGAAGCTGGGGGATAATCGATCTAAGGTGGAGAAGGAAGAAGATATGGGTATCAAGGAGGGTATTGTAGCCGACCTAGAATTGTTACTTTGATATCATATGGAGAGAATGAGATGAGCTGTTTATTCCCTTAACCTTAAGGTCCTATATATAGAAAGGAAACCCTAAGGACAATTACACAAGTCACCCCAAACCTTTTGGAAATTGACAACAAAGGAAATAAGAGAAAAATAACAACAATAAACAGAGCGCAAGTAACAGATCCTAAGGTGCATTTGTATGATGTGGAGGCTAAGGTAGTGGATAGTCGGCAATATAGAGGTTTAGTGGGCAAGCTTCTGTACTTGACCATTACCAGACCTGATATTTTCCTTGCTGTTGGAAAATTGAGGCAATTCATGAATAGGCTTACTAGGCAGTACTAGGATGGTGCAATGATGGTGCCGAGGTACCTAAAAAAAGCATTAAGGAGTATTGTAGCTGACTTGGATGTAGACTATGCAGGATGTCTGGTGGACAGGAAATCCACTACAAGCTTTTGCACCTATGTGATAGAAAATTTACTGACTTGGAAGAGTAAGAAGCAAGTTGTCTCCAAGTCTAGTGTAGAGTCAGAACATAGGGTCATGGCACACATTGCGTTTGAGATGATGCAAGTAAGATCTCTTCTTGTAGACTTGCTTGTTCCTGCTGATGTATCTATGAAGATGTGGTGTGATAACAAGGCAGCTATCTATATTACCAACAATTCGATGTTTCACAAGAGGACCAAGCATGTGGAGGCTGACTACCACTGCACACATGACTTGATAGTTGATACAGAGAGGTCTCATCTTCACTTTCCATATCTTCTCTGATGACTGGACAACAGATATCTTGACTAAGGTGCTACCCCAATCATCTTTTGATATTTGTTGCTGTAAGTTAAGCATGATTGATATCTATGTTCAAGCTTGAGGGAGAGTGTTAAAGCCCCTGTGGTCTTTTACTTAGCTATGTTTCTTTATTTTGTTTAGTAATTGTAACTTTCTCACCTCTATATATTAAGAGTTAGGGTTACGAAATAGAATAATCGAATTCATTTGTTCTAACTAAAACCCATTTCCAGTTAGTGATAGAGTTATACATGATCTTGTAGAAATATTGAGGGAATTGTTTTTGGGAATTTATGTATCCGTTGAAACGTGTAGTTGGGTAATTGGATATGAGAGATCTAATTACAAAAGAATAGTGCCACATTGTGTAATGTGGAGGGTTGGAGTGTGTGGTGGCCTAAAAACAGGCATTGTACCTCCCATTTGTTTCTTGAAAAGAATACATTCATGTCACCCCAATAAGGGTGCTTCTCCTGTGGTTTTTTTCCCACCTTTCGTGAGTAGGGTTTCTACATAAACCCAAGTGCTCATTCCTTGATTATGCTTTGATTTTTTTGTTAATATGCTTCCGTATATCATGTTTTACAACATGGTATCAAAGCAAGTCGTATCTTAGGAAATAATTTTTTCTCTTGGTGTTCTTTGTTCATCTTGATGGAGCACAATCAGAGCAACATTTATGGCACTGGGCATGGAGAAGGCGTTGCAAGAATTAGAGGCGACAATGCATGCAACGAAGAAGTGAAGGAAGGCCGTAAAGTCTGCGACATCAATGGGTGGAGCGATCGAGCACCGATGCGCCTCCATGCATGGGTAATAGCGATAACAATGGGTCACGATTTGTGGCGATTGGTTGTGATTCGCGGTTCTTCACAACACTACTGCAGCGTCGGAGTGCTAGCGGTGCTTGAGAAGTTCGGGCAGTGATGCTACACTACTGTTGGAGCAAGGAGACTAAAGAGGTGTGTCGCCGGTTGCTGAAGGTGTGAGATCGAGGAGTAGAACGTGCGAGATCTCAAAGAAGAAGATTCCTCTTGATTGCTTGTCGAGGATATATCTCTGATGAAGATCGTAGTGGAGATCTCGCTTGAGATCGATTGCGCATCAGGAAGCACAAGCAGCGAAGAAGCCAGAGATGGCAGTGTGCGAGGTTGAGTGACGGCGGCAAGATGGTTACAGCATCGATAGAGGTGGCAAAGCTTGGACAACAACAAGAACAAAGGAAAATAGGTCGTGGGAGCATGCAAGATCAACGGTGAGATTTTCACCACTAATGGTTGCACTGATGGTGATGATGATGCCGCTGAAGGAGAATTGGTGATGATGATGGAAGGTTGACGAAGAGCAGCAACATCGTTTTGGGGTCTTTTGAACCCTTAATAGGAAGGTATTTTAGGGTTTTTTTATTGAGTATTTATCATCTCTATCCTTTGATTTCCTTTAATATCTTGTTGGGTACCTCTTTCTATTACAAAGTAGAAGAAAAGGTAGAATGAAAAGAAGCAAAAAAAGGGAAAGCTGAAAAAACATTTAAACAAAAGGAAAATAGAAGAAAACTATTGAAAAAAAAGAAAAAAAAAGAGAAAAAAATGAGATAAGGAAAAAAAAGAGTAGTGATGATGTTCAAGAGAAGGGGGAAAATTCTTCATTATTTTATTTTATTTTTTGTTTCTTCTCTATGATGTTTCTTTTTCCATAGGAGTATGAGAGAAAGGAGTATGAGTGAGAACCTATTGTGATCTCATATGAGAGACGCATTGTTTAAGGTCCTCACATGAGAGACATTCTAACTTGTTCCTATATGAGAGGAACACTTTTCAAGTCCTTATATGTGAGAAATCTAGAGAGATTTTTGAATAGGAGAGGTCAGTCTTGAGGTCTTCAGAGGAGAGGTCCACTTTGAGTTCCCATATAGGAGAGGCTGGAGTTTCGAGGTCTCTAGAGGAGAGGCTCATGTCGAGTTTCCATGTAGGAGAGGCCTAGTTTCGAGGTCATCGAAGATCTCCAATGGGAAGACACTAGCACCAGTCGAGGTTTTTAAAGGAGAGGCCTATCTCAGAGCCAGCTACAATAGTTCGTCTAGCAAACTCCAGCTCTCGTTGATGCGTCTTCATCAACATACCCACTTATAAGCAAGAACAAGGATGCAACTAACGTCATTCGCCTACGGAAGAGTTGTGACTTGGTTGCACCAGTTGAAAGTGTTGTGTTCTGTTGTAGATTGTGGATTTCGTTGTTTTACAAGTTAAGCATTTCATACTCCAACCTGAGAGGGAGTGTTGAGAGAATGTGTAGTTGAGTAATTGGATATGAGAAATCCAATTACAAGAGAATAGTACCACATTGTATAATGTAGAGAGTTGGAGTGTGTGGTGGTCTATAAATAGGTGTTGTACCCTCATTTGTTTCTTGCAAAGAATACATTTATATTACACCCACGCCCATAGGGGCACTTTTCCCGGTGATTTTCTCCCCTTCTCTTTGTAAATAGGATTAACACGTAAACCTAAGTATTTATTTCTTGATTATGCTTTGATATTTTATTAATACGCTTCTACATATCATGTTTTACAACAGTATCTTTCATTCTTGCTTTGTATTCTATGCTTTTGTTTTTGCATCTTTAGGACAGGTTTTTCTTATGTGAACTTACGAATTTATATATGTATTTCTTTGTTAATTATCTCTCTGCTCAAAACCGTGCACTCCATCCAGCCCTAATCTTGATCAGATATCTGAACTGTGAATTGATTAAAATGGCCTCCAACACTTGAAACATTAAATTTAAATCGATTATTGCCTTTGCTGCCTAAGTTCCATTCTTTGCTAGAAAATGACAATATTTGATGTTATCAGGTGAATCACACCAAACGAGAACTTCATAATGTTTTCATCAGGAAACTTTATCGGTAAGTTATCTTGTTAATTACCGGAGTGCATTTGTGATGGTCAAGTTTTCAAATCTGCTGTTCTTTTACCTGCCATTTTTTAGTTTGGACTGAATGACTTGTAAAACCAGATTATCGTGTAAGAATAAATGTATCCCTTTCAATCTTTCAATATCAGAGAAAACCTGTTTGAGGAAATGTTGAAGGAACCTGATGACATAACTGCCAAAAGGAAGAGAACACGAGAAACACTTCGAGTTTTGGAGAAAGCTTTCAGAGTATGTTTTCTCCCCTCAAGGAACATGAGAATCGGAAATTCTTTTCCGCTTATTTTAGCTAGTCTTGCAAAATTGAAGTCCTTTTGTGTGGCCAAGATCAGTTCTTGACTATTCATTTTCCTACCTGCCTGGTTTCTTCAATGACTAGCCTCTTTCTTGAAGACACTTGGAAAATTACTGTAAATTTTTGTTATACTAACTGATACATAATATACTTTTTCCTATTTCAGACTTTGGATGAATTGCCACTCGAAGCTGAAACAGTTGCAAAGGGTTACAGTCTGAGTCCTGACGTTACTGGACTACCAAAGATATATGGATTGCCATCATCTTTTTATTCAGGCAGTGATAGCTTTGCATCTCCAAGGAACCCCAAGTCAACAAGGTCAGCTCATTCAAGGGAGCAACCTTCACTGATTTACTCGGATACAAATGGATTGGGCAGCTATCCAACGACAGATGCGTGATCATTTAGAGTACCTTGAATCATCAGAATTTATTTTTGACGTGCTAAATTGGGAAATAAGCAGCATATTTCCTTAGAATCATCAGAATTCTAACAGTACGTGGCAACCAATTATTATGCATATAATCCATTGTTCTTTTCATCATTACGGACTCTTTCTAAGTTTATATGTACAGGTAAGACTAATGTCTTGCTTTCCCAAGAAATGCCGTGTACTTTCTTTTTTCTGTTCTTATCCCTAACAGAAATTCCCATTTCAGATTATTAAATTCACTATTTATCTTTCATGTCAGGAACAAGACAAATTGCCTTCGCTCTAACATGGCCTTTTCATTCCAGAACATTAATTTGCATTGAAAGAACGTTCCCATATTAGCAATGGAAGACTACCACCATTGTCTATGTTTGCAAATATACTGCAACATTCTTGTTCATGTTTCGTTGCTGGAGCCACAATGCAAACCATAAAGTCATCTACTTTAAGAAGGATTGGATGTTCACCCTCGGCTTTCATATATGTAGTAAAAATGCATTCCGTAACTTACCTTCCTTTTTTTTTCTTTTACAATTTTCGTTCTTTGTAATTCCTCTTGAAGTGCACAATCATAGAATAATTTTGTGAGCAAATATGGTATCTTTTGTTAGTTGAGAAGTTCCTGAGAGATCAATCCATATCGGTACATGATATCCCATCGCAATTTGATTGCTTGCTTTTAGTCATGATAGTATAACCAACTTGAGATTGTGATTTAATTACGTGCGAGAAAATTCCTAATTTGCAGTAAACGACGTAGAGATCAGTGGTAACACAAAATGCCTCCAGACATGGATTTTGAGTTCCGTTGGCACAAGGTCGAGGAAAAACATGCAAGTCCAATTTTTCCTTTATTTATTCGAGCGAGGCAAATAAACTAGCCTTGCAATTAAGATGTCGATTGGACGTGTCAACCATTCTACTGTACTATGGTTGCTGATATATGAGCTGCTCGTCCAAACGATGTGGAACATAACTCGATTAATTGGTATGACATTATTCAAGATCATTGTTCCTTGTCGAATAAAAAAGCTACATGAAAAATGCTGCCGGAAGAAGGCATGAATAGGGTGATTACTTAATTATTTGAACATGCCTCCACAATGACTACAATAATTTTCTAATAATTACACTGGCTCAAATTTGATCCAAAGTTAATGCCCTTTCAGGTTTCTGTTATCCTCGACGGCAAATGAATTTCTGTGTTTCCTTCATTTCTTTTACACACATAATGCGGCATATGGCTGTCATCTATCACATTTTCAACAATATTGTTAACCACCGCTTGTCCCATTTACCTTAACCAAGTAAATACCGCATTATGAACCCAACGTAACCTACAAACCGCAGAAATGCAAAAAGCAACTTATTTAATTTTTTTTTCCTAATTCTTTCCTCCATCTCACCACTATTACTATTGTCGAAAGATACCTCAAGGAATAGATGATCATTATAATCTGACACCGTACACCCACAATTTACTTTAGTATACAATATACACGTGTATTGTTGGAATGTGCTATTTCTTTTTCTCAATATTTTTATAGATATTTTTTGTTTAAACAAAGAGGATTTCTGGGTACATAATCATCTAGAATCTTATTGTATAGTTGAAAAAAATTATAGGACGTGAGTTATAAATGTGGTCGCTCTTTTATTTTTTTATGCAAAAAAATTGCTGATATGGGGTGGGGTTTATTATTGTTGAAATAAATAATAAATTATTTTTGTAGGGATAAGTGGTATAAAATTATTTTTCATCTTTAAAAAAATTTTATACAGGTGTGAAGTAGGATTACATCGGTGTAATCTTACTTTGACTTACTTTACATTTAGGTAATAAATTTTTTTTACACTGATGCAATATTTAAGATTACACCTTACTTTGAATTACTTTACACTGGTGTAATATTTTTTTGCACGGATGTAAAATTAAGTTTCAAGTGTTTCTTCATATATGATGAATGATTTTTCACTTAAAAGATGATTTTTAACCTTCGGGTTTAGTCTTTAGCGTCCTAAATCCTAAATCCTAGACCTTAAATCCTAAGGTTAAAAATTACCTTTTAAGTGAAAAATCACTTCTCATACGTGAAATCACATTCCATAAATCTAAATCATAAATACTAAATCCTAAACTTATAGGTCAAAATCACTTTGGATTGGTGAAATTATCTTTGGAATAATTTATCATCGGTGTAAAATTTTTTATCACTTATGCATTTTTTAGGTTAAAGTGATGTGATTTTTTTAAATATTATGAAAACTACCACATAACAAGTCTTAGATTTTTTTATTTCTTTATATTAAATATCAATTATTAAGTGAGTCAATATTCTGTAAAATATGAAAATAATACTTGCATCATTTTTTACATCCAATCTATATTTTCATATATATATTTTTTTGACAAAATTATAAAGTATTTCACCGTACCTAAAAAAAAAAAAACTCCCTACAAACAATCTCAACCTATGCACGCTTTTTTTTTTTTCCGTAAAAGTACATTATTTTTGGCCTTCCAGGTGCACCAAAGAGCAGTGGCAAATGGATCCATCGCATGAGCGGATCCATAAGTCATCCCATGTTCGGAAGAGGTTGTCCGCACACCTGTTCCACACCTCCATGGTAAACAGGCAACAGCAAAACAGATGCTACGTGTCATCTTCGGCGAGGGGGCACGATGGGCATCGCTGATAGGGGGCGTTCATCCATATTCTCCTCTTACTACAGCTGTAACCAAGTCATGATGGGTAACAACAATCTAAAAAAAAATTTTTAACGGAGCGTAAAATATTACGTAGGATTTTAAATTGCATAGATCTTAAAAAATATATTCTATGCTTGTGTGACTTTATAACGTTCATTGTTTAGCAAAATTTTGTGGATAATTTTCTGAACGTTTGCAACCACCAAGGTTATAAGTTTCGAAATTTGCTTCTATAGAAATTAATGCTCTGAAAATGAGCTATGGTCCAGCATATATTTACGTGTTGTTGCCATAGAAATCTATTACCTATTTCCCCATCAAGAACTTTCACAACAAAAGTGAGATTGCATAGCAACTTGAACAGCCGTGATCTTGCAAGTATAAAGAAGATAGGAGAAAGCGCTTATTTACTAAGAATGAATATCATGACAATTAGATACAAGTGTTACAAGTTAAAAAAACCTTTTCTTCCCTTTCCTTCTGAGGATGGAACAAGGATATTTTGTGTTATAGAGTAAATAGAGAGAAGGCAGTTATGGTCTATACGGGGAAAATCAAGCTTCAATGGGTTAATATTTTTTATTGTTATTATTATTTTGGGAAAGATTTTCTCTTGTTATTACACCTACTCCAAACTAGTGCATGTTATGCTATCCTCAATCCAATGTCTAAATTCTAGTTGAATTGCACTAGCTATTGCATGCATGTTTCAAATCTCACTTTTAAAGAGATTCTCTCCACGAAGCATCTTTTTGTTTTCGGTCATGTCCAAAAACTCCAAGTCCTATTAAAACAGGTTTAGAGATGAGGTTTAGGTTATCACCTGAACATAGATAATAAGAGTTGCTTAGTTGACTTAATTACAAATCTAATTTCTTAAACTTAACATATAACACAATAGAGTTTGCAATAATAAATACCCAAAAATGACAAAGAAACTATGTTTAAGAGAAAAGGCAACGTAAATAATAATAAGCCAGAATTCCAAACCCAACCTATCTTATATTGGAATCTTATGACTTTATAGCATTGGCTTCTTATAGTCATTTCACCCTAACTCAACTAGGATTCAGTAGTCTACTACTTCACTAGAAACTAGGTCACAAAGAAAGGATAAGTCAAGCAGCTCAGTAGGGATGTAATTCTAACATTTTTCAAAAAGCAAGATAGTTATAAGGTCCAATTTAGTTGCTATATACACCCTTCTGATGTTTTTTATGTATACAAATGTGTCATACTAGGGATTGGGTTGCGTGTTGATGCAGCAGGGACACATGGTGGCATATGTGTCATGATAGCTGAAGCCTTGCGAGCAGTAACACTCGACTCATGACCTGGAGCTAGCGACCATCGTTCATGCCTTGAAGACCTGGAGTTACCACCTACATGGGGAGCCCTTCGACATCCATACAAATCACAAGAGCTTAAAGTATTTATTTGATCAAAAGGAATTGAATATGAGGCAGCGACGATGGATGGATCTATTAATGGACTATGATTGACTATCATGTATCAACCTAGTAAAGGAAATCTAGTGGAAGATGCCTTGAGCTGTAAACTGCTAGCAATGTTGGCAAGCCTTCAGGACTCAGAGTGGCACATGTTGATAGTGTTTGGTGAATGGAAGCCTCATGTATAGTCAGGATGTGTAGGTGCCCTTACCACTTCTAGACAACTGAGGCTAGAATTATTGGATTGTTTTATCTAGACACTGATGGAGGACTTGGTGTTACAAAAGATGCAGGATAAAGTGTTGGCTGAAGAGTTGAGTGAGTTCACATTTGAGGATTAGGCTCTTAGGTTATGAGGCAGAGTATGTGAAGCTACCTGCAGATCTATAAGCTATACTAGAGAGGACGGGTAGATAGTATAGATGGCAATTTAAAAATAATTTGAACAAAGCAATCATAAACCATAATTAAAAATTCACAAGTGCACGTGAATTTATAGTGGAAACCCTTGTAGGTGAAAACCATTACCTAAGCCTCCCAGCTTAGGATTTTCCAACTAGGTAACACTAGTCAATCCACTAAAACTTTCGTATCACTTGAACGAGGGTGGCACAATCTCTTACAATGACCCTTCTCTTTGAATACCTAAAGAGAAGCAGAATAATAGGTTTCCCAAAATAACTTGGGAGCTAAATTAAAATAGCAGAAGAAAATGAATACAATATAATTGTAAGGAACCTCAATGAAAATTCAAATCGATGTTTTTCATAGAGGCTATAGAGCAGAGTGCTTTGAAAAGCGTAGAAGTAGGAGAGGAGAAGAACTACAGAGAAGAGAGTGTAGGAGCACTTTTTCTAAGATATTTTGCTTTAGTTGCGTGTAGAAAAGGGCTACCAAGGACCTGTATTTGTACTTGAAATTCGGCCTAAAAAGGAAGTTATTCAATAGTTGTTGGTTGATCAAAATTAGTATTTTGGTCAATTAATCAAGTTGATTGATTGATTAACTATTGATGGATTAAGCTATCATTTTGATCGATTAATTTGATTTTTATGAACTTCCTAATCTAAACTGTTTGATCGATTAATCTAGGTATTTGGTCGATCAAAGAAACTTGGTCGATTACTCTAAATTGTTGGTTTATCAAAAGGGCTTGAACTAGGTTTCTAAGGTTATTCGTGATATACGAAAAATATTTTGAGGTTCCATGCATAAGTTCTAGACTCAGAAAAGATGAAAAATACAATAAGAGATTCTAGAAAAGCTCTTGTCTTTTCTGCAAGTCATGATAGAGACTTGAAAGATTAGTCTGACAGATAATATACTTTTGGTGCATCAAAACTAACGTATTAACAGTCTCTCCATTTTTTATGACAACAAAATTATAATTATGAAAGCATACCAAAAATTGCTAAAGACAATTATTGCATAAGTAGTAAAAATTTGGCATGCATAATATCTCCCTTTTTTGTTTTAACAATAGTTAATGTTTAAGTATGTAAACATCACCCCCTTAAACAAGCAGAGATAGTTGTGGAATTTTAAACTTGTTCTTTACTTGAAATCATATATGAAGAAAAGATGATAAAACAAGTAGTTGTCATATAGATACGAATTAGAAATAAAAAATGCGAGAGAATAACATGTCCACATATATGGTGCCATGGAATATAAATAGCTAACATAAATAAAGTGCTAACTAAGTGATAAAGTCCATAAAAAGATCCATGCTAAGTATATCCTAGAGAGGTAAAGAAGGCATCTGTGCTGCTCTAAAAATCAGCATGGAGCACAACATCTATAGGATTAGAGCGTGTTGAGGATGAGGAAGGTCGGCCTAGACAGAGGTATCGCTGGGCAGACGAAGTTGGAGCAGGCTGTTTGATTGTCTAGCGAGGAGTCAATTGCTGCTCAGGTGCTCTTGGAGGAGGAGGTGCTGTTGAAGTAGGAGGAGCTATTGTAGTACAGCAAGGTCTAGGAGGACGGTAAGATTATTGATGCAAGCTATTAATAGACTCTCCAAATCTATCTAAGAGTAATCCCTGAGCATTCATGTATTTGGATACTTGATGCCTATGCTGCAGCATAACTGAATCGGTCTCCCACTAGCAGTGCATCATCAAAGAAATCCAATTAGTCATGTCTTGAATACTACATAGTCCCTACCTGTGAGCTGTCTATCTAGAAGAATCCACTCCTGGTCATAGAGGAGGGAGTGGCGTGCATCGGCGAAGAATAAGTAGTAGAAAAATGCTCATACGATGGGAAGGATGGAGGTACAACAAAAGAGGAGGATCCACCTTGTGTAGTAGAAGGTCTAGCTGTCTCCTAAGGTGGCTGGGGATTGGCTTCCTTACCATGTGCTCCTTATGCTTGCTCTATCTTAGTATATGTGAGCTTATCGAATATGGAGACTCGAGTGATGAATTGTTTCTGGTTAATATCCATTGGGACATGAAAATGTAGGAATGTGAGATAGGAGTGTCCCAAATTGGAAGGAGCTGGTGGGATGCACGTAGTCCTGCTACTAGGTAGAGTAATTGAACCACTAGGACTTGGAAGGAGTGGTTCCCTCCTTGTTCTTCATGAAAGCGTATAAGGTAATGAGCATAATCCCCAGGTAATTTTTAAAAGAAGTTGTCTTAGACATAAAATTTCATAGGAAAACTTGATTAAGAAATCGAGGAAGACGACGAAAGTAAGCAGACTTGGTAGGGCGACCCAAATCATAGTGAAAGAGAGTGAGAAGAGTCTCCCTAATGGTATCACTCTGCATCTACTGGTGGAGCTCCGAAAAGGTAGGACCAACATTGGGACAACCATGGATCTCAATGATGATATCGGCATTCACCAAGACTTCTATCCCATAGACATTCGAGGTAAGTTTGATGTTAAACCCTTCACCTATATTTTTCAAATTCGCGTAAAATACGTGAAAATCCATAGGGTCCATGTTGACTAGTTTTGGAACTCGCATAGAAGTTGCACTCGAAAAGGCAACGAATTTGGTGGTAAGCAAATTTGTCCCTGATGTAAATATGTTTACACTACTTAAGATGTCTATTTATGCATGTTCTTAAGCATAGGATTGCATTGCGTACTATAAATATTGCATAACATGCATCATCTTGCATTTAGATTAGTTTGAATAAAATGGAGGTTGATTGTCACCTTTTATGTTCATGGAAAGGGTAAACCTTTTATCAAGGCCTCGGATCAAAGATCCAACCGTACATATGTGATCAGGGTGACGATTGGAGTTCAACAACTCCAAGATTGCTCTAATTAGGCATCTGTAGCATCAGATAGAAATCAGGGAACCCTAGAAGATCAAGGGCCAAGATGCTGTGAATCTGCACTTCAAATGACAAATCCGATCGCACGGATGGATTCGGATCGACGATCGCAGCCTCACGGCACAAAAATCGACTCAATCTGACACCCGTGGCACCATCTACATCATCCAGAAGATGGACGGCCAAGATGGTGCCACGTCGCACCATCTCAGCCATTCAACCGGCCCTCAGGATCGCCGCTGCCCCTCCAAAGAAGATCCAATGTGTGATTTGGGTTGTTGGATCTTGATCCAACGGCCATGAGCATGCGTCGCTTAAAACGTCTCCGCGACCATCTCTCCTCCGTAGCGCAGTGGGTGAATGCTCTAATGCGAAGTGCAGGCGCGCGTTCAATCCGCGCCGTGCTGCAATTGGAGCGGAGGCACGCGCCCGATCTACTGCATGATTGCGATCGAGTGGCTGCGGGCGCTCGATAGTGCCCACGCGCTATTGCACGCCGCACCTCACGCGGAATCGCACGCGGGCGGGCGCGCAGAAGAGGCAGGCGGAGGCGCGACTTAAGTCGTCCAATCGTGAGATTAGCTGGACGTGTGCGCACGTTACACGCGAGGAGGCGAGCGGCCGTGCGTGTGCGCCGCCCACTACGCCCACGTTAAGACCTTTAGCGACGGATTTATCCTTCACTAAAGATCCTGAATTAATGTTTTTCAAATTGGAATGACCAAAATGCCCCCACTCCTTGAAACTATAAAAGGAGACCCCCTCCACACGAAATTCTCATCCCTTCCTTCTCTTCTCTCCCTCTCCAAAGCTAAAGAGAAGCTTGTCCCACACCCGGGATGCTTCTCGCGAGATAAAGTCAATTTTTCGTCCCCCTTTCGGAAGCGGATCCCATGACGACGACGACGTGCTGCCCCATTCCCATTCTTCTTGCTGCGCCGTCCTTCGTCCTGCTCCGTCCTCCTTCATCCAAGCGTCGTTCGGTCCGGCTCGTCCCCCAAGCGACCTTCGAGGAGGATATCTCTCTCCATATTCTTTTTACTGCTTTCTAGAATAGATTTACTGCTTTCTACAGTAGATTTACTGCTTTCTAGTGTAATCATTTTCCTGTTTTCTAGTCATAATATTTAGTGTAATGAACAATTCTTTCGATAATGAATTCCATGTGCATTCTATATCTCTTTTGATTTTTGTTTATATTATTCTCTCTTTCTTATTCTCTTTCTCTCTCTCTCTCTCTTTCTCTTCTATTTAGTGTAAATAGTTAGATAGTTCTAATCAATTTACTTCGTGACAAATAAAACAAATGTGTGTTTTTAAATCAAACGTCCGCCTCCCTGTGTTCGACCCAGGATTTTCATTCCGGTATAAATTTTATTTGTTGAACACGAGTTCTTCACTTTCATACTACGACGATAGGTTTTTCAAAACCAAACACGTTAGCGTAGCAACCCAACGTTCAACATTTTGGCACTGTTGCTGGGGAGGCAACACAATTTGATTTTTTTTTTTCACGTTTTCCAACTTACGAATCATTTACCTCACTTCTCTCCTTTCTTATTGTGATTGGAAGTACTCTTTTGAGATGAGCAAAAGCGGTAGATTGGAGTAAAGTACTATGGAAGGTTTTGTAAGTTATCCCCTACTTCCGACCCACTAGTTTTCATTCCACCACATAATAACACAAACATCAATCAACCTAGGTGTTCGTATAAACTCTAAGGTTAGATTGTTTGTTGTTTGACACCTTCACCCGCCCTAACCTCCACATTTAAAAAGAAAAATAAAAAAGAAAATCTCACAGAGGTACACAACCTCATCTGATTTTCAAACTCAACCGGTAAACCGATCTTTGGAGCCGGTACACACATCCAAACACATAATTGAGTAGAAATCAGATTAGGTAATCACTTGTGTGCCTAATTAAGTGGTGCAACAGGTCAATTGTTTGAGTTGATTGGGCCGCACCACTTCAATTAAAATCAACTCATCAAGAAGCTGCCACATAGGTTCAACTCTTAGGGATTTACCAGGCACTCCACATTCTTTTTAACCTTTAAAGGAAAACATCTTCACCCGTGCTTTCAAAACCTAGTGTGCCAACAAAACTTGTTTGAAAATACCTAAAGCTGAATCCTAAAAGCTACTAAGCAAGATTTGAACCCTAAAATTCACCTCATCAAAAATAATCTTGCTTGAAAACCATTGGTTGTGCACACACATAAATCAATCAATCATTATGGGCACAACCCAGATAAAGGACCCATCAGATTCTAAAACACATTCAAACCTAGCCCTAAATAAAATAGAGTAGACGTTGGCCTTAAGGATTCGACTTGCTCTTCAGAGTCCAAATAGAGATTATTTTCGATTAGTCTATTTCTACTGTTCAATCTGATGTCTAGCTAGGGGAGCAGGATCAAATGATCGCGGCTGGGGGGTACACTAGGAACTGGAGGCGCAAGCCGAAGGAAGAACCTTCTCCCCAGTCCCTCCTTCTAACTGGTTGGATTGAACAGACAGAAGTAGATCAAATCGTTCGTTTATCTCAAGACGGGTTTCGGGAGTCTGTAGGTCTTTAGGCTAGCCCACTTAAGGATAGGTTTGATTGTTTGTGTTGCAGGGCACCTTTCTTCCTCCCGTTTCTCATGAATCCTTCCACATATTACACACATTCCCGCTCTTTCCCTCCTGTTTTGAATTATCCTCAACATGACGCTTATCCCGACTCGTACTGTAATCAATCATCAGTTAGTTGGGATAACTCGGATTGGGGATACAGTTCCAGACCTCCGTGTTTAGGGTCTAACCCTGAACACTATGATTGTGATTTCTATCCTTCTCAGAGCCACATCGATTATAGATCGTCACCCTTTCATGAACAACCTAATATGATCTACAATCAAGAAGGACACACAGATCCTTACCCATCCTCTGATTACACTGCCTTTAGGTCATCACCACCTTTTGAACAATCTGAAATGACCTATTATCAGAAAGGGTATAACGAATCTCAATTCATTAATTCCCCTGCATTGACCCCAAACTCGCCCAACCCTGAACCAACTCATTTGGTTCAGGGTAACCAGGTTCAAGATAAGGTTCTAGCTAACTTGAGGAATATCATACAATCTTTAGAAGTTCAGCGAATACCTTGCATTGAGAGATTGGAGCCCCTGATTGAAATGATTGATGATTTGAACAAGTATTTGTTGGATTGGCTCTAGGATGTTAAGGATAAGAACCAGGGTGAGTTTCTACTTGGGAAGTTAGCGAAATTGAGGATGAGATTTGTGGTTGGTTTGATTCAATCGTGGGATGATTCTCAGGATGAACTCCCTTCAGGAAAGCCAATGTCAGAACCCGTTTAGGCACCTGTTGGGGGGGACACGTGTTACGAGGCTGACCAGATTGAATTAGAGCAACCAATTAAGGATGATCTGATTTCTTCACATGAGATCCTTGAGCCGGGGTATGCGGAAACGTATGTCTCCATGGACCAGAAAGTGATGGATGATTTTGAGACATATATTAATACGGATTTTGATTTCTTTGATTCTGATGGTGAAGATTGACGTTGCAAAGTCTCACGCGAGTTTACGGAAAATGATTTCTGTGAGACGATTGGGTTTGAGGAATCTGATAGATCATTTGATAGCCCAATAACTGAGGAAACTGATTTTATTAGGGCTTACATTATGGATCCAGAATTGCCTTTTCTGGAGGATTCAATCAAATGCCCTGATTATCAGTTACACCCCATTGAGCTTATCGATGATTCTATTTTTTAGATAATTAGACCTAAGTCAATTCTGATTCAGCCACATCTTTTAGACTTGGAAATTTCAGATGGGGTGATTAATATGCAAGAGGTCCCAGAATTTAACATTCTGAATGAGGAGGATAGAAGCTGGGAAGTTCTGATTTGGGAAGCTAACCCCGGAGGAAGTAGAAGACTGTGTCTAAGGGTTCCATTTCATCTGAAACCATCAAACCAAAACCCTTATGACATTTGTTCTGAGTATGTTCAACCCAAGCACACATTCATTGATTATCCTTTTGATATCTCTGTATCCTGACTTTTTGGTCTTGGATTGCATCCTCATAAATCGCAGGTTCGACCCCGCTTGCATACTGATTGTAGGTTTTGGGTAATTTTTACCCAGAACCTGAGATATTCTCGATTATGGGGTATGGGTCTGCACCACAATCTGGTCCACATCTGTGGACCTCTGCTGACAGGTTAGAGGTTTCTTCTGTTTATTCTGATTCTGACCTGCACCTGTGAATTCTTTATTTCTCTTTATATAGTGTGCCTAGCTGAAGGCACTAAATTTAGCATGTATACAGTTCTTTTTAGTTTTTATCTCGGAGCGGACCTGACATTCACGCAATTCAGGTGCTTTCTACTCTATTCCACTCTGTTTTATGTCTTTTTAATACAATGAGGACATTGCATTAGATAGGCATGGGGGGTGGATATTCATCTTTGAATTTATTCGTCAGCTCCGTAGATTTGTTTTATTTTCTTTTATTAAAAAAAAAATTTATGGAATTAGGAAAGAGAACTTGGGTTTAAGAAAAATTTCAATCTAAGGAAATACTACATTATGATTTGAACACAAAGACCCTTAAGGTCTTTTGACTTAATCAGCCCGTGTATCCACTAAAATGAGGATTTATTTTTTTAGTCTTCGCCAACCTGAATTCTATTTTAGTTGGAGTAAATAAGTTTGGGTGATAAGTACATGACTTATCAACTCACCCTCTGATTTGAGGGAATTTTGAGTTTTAAGCATCTACACACTATCTTGTCACTGACTCGTTGTTCGGTGATTCTAACAGAAATTGAGTAGCTAATGAACCTTCTAGGGTGATATGGCTGGCAAGTTATCGTGGGTAACAACTCATAGGTAGGTTGTCCAGAGCCCAGTCACTGGATCTTTCTCTTTTTGCTGCCTTTAGGTAAATCTTAGACCAGGGAAGCCACCTACTTAAAAAAAATAGTCTTAAAGAAAAGAAAAAGAAAAAAAAGGAGAAAAGAGAAAAAAGAAATAAACCACACTTCACCGCACGAGTATGGTTGGCAAGTTGTCAGTGGTAACAGCTCATCGATCGGTTGTCCAGAACCTAGCTCAATAAATGCACTGAAAAATCCCAAAACACTTAGGCAGAAGTGGAGAAGTAGAATAAATTGGGGAGATATATATTGGATTCACCCTTGTGTTGACCCTGTAAAAAAATAAAAGCAGGGAGAAAGCTACCGGTTGTAAAGATACACCTTTAGGCAGAGTTCTTTATTAGGTCACCAAGAGGTGTAGAAATCTGAAGTCCGTTTTAACTGTCGGTCAACGAGTCTATCGCATTCACAATAAGATGCTTAGAACTTAGGGTTCTCAGCAAATCTTGGGTGAGTTGAATGTCCATAGAAAGCCACTCTTAAACCCTAAAACTTGAAAATCCAAAAAAAAATTAGAAAAGAAGAAAGAGAAAAATAAATTTTTCTTTGAATGAGGCGAGGGCTTGAGGCGGTCTGCATTTTGGCAGATACTCAGGCACTGTTGTGTCTTTGAAAGTTCAGATCCTAAGTAGACATTTTCTTAGTTATTGAAAATAACTCAAGCCCAAATAATCCAACCTGATTCTTTTATAAATAGCATATAATTTTTGCTAGGGACTAGCAAAAGATAGGCATGGGGGTATGATGTAAACATGTTTACACTACTTAAGATGTCTATTTATGCGTGTTCTTAAGCATAGGATTGCATTGCATGCTATAAATATTGCATAACATCCATCATCTTGCATTTAGATTAGTTTGAATAAAATTGAGGTTAATTATCTCCTTTTATGTTCATAGACAGAGCAAACATTTTATCGATACCTCGGATTGAAGATTCAACTGTACGGATGTGATCAGGGTGACGATTAGAGTTCAACGACTCCAAGATTGCCCTAATTAGGCATCTGTAGCATCAGATAGAGATCGGGGAACCCTAGAAGATCAAGGGCCAAGATGGTGTGAATCTACACTTCAAATGGCAAATCCGACCGCACGGATGGATTCGGATCGACGATCGCAGCCTCACGGCATGAAAATCGACTCAATCCGACACCCGTGGCACCATCTACATCATCTAGAAGATGGACGGCCAAGATGGCCACGTCGCACCATCTCAGCCATCCAATCGACCCTCAGGACCGTCGCTGCCTCTCCAAAGAAGATCCAACGTGCGATCTGGGCCATTGGATCTTGATCCAACGGCCATGAGCATGCGCCGTTTAAAACGTCTCGTCGACCATCTCTCCTCCATAGTGCAGCGGGTGAACGCCCTAACGCGAAGCGCAGGCGTGCGTTCAATCCGCGCCGTGCTGCAATTGGAGCGGAGGCACGCGCCCGATCTACCGTATGATCGCGATCGAGCGGCTGCGGGCGCTCGATAGTGCCCACGCGCTATTGCATGCCGCGCCTCACGCGGAATCGTACGCGGGCGAGCGCGTAGAAGAGGCGGGTGGAGGCGCGACTTAAGCCGTCCGATCTCACGATCGAACGGCTGAGATTAGCTAGACGTGTGTGCGCGTTACGTGTGAGGAGGCGAGCGGCCGTGCGTGCGCCCTCCGCCCACTACTCTCACGTTAGGACCTTTAGCGATGGATTTATCTGTTACTAAAGGTCCTGAATTAATGTTTTTCAAATTGGAATGACCAAAATGCTCCCACTCCTTACAATTATAAAAGGAGACCCCCTCCACACGAAATTCTCATCCCTTCCTTCTCTCCCTCTCCAAAGCTCAAGAGAAGCTTGTCCCACACCTGGGATGCTTCTCACGAGATAAAGTCAAATTTTCGTCCCCCTTTTGGAAGTGGATCCCGCGACGACGACGACGTGCTGCCTCATTCTCGTTCTTCCTGCTTCGCCCTCCTTCGTCCTGCTCCGTCCTCCTTCGTCCAGGCGTCGTCCCGTCCGGCTTGTCCTCTAAGTGACCGTCGAGGAGGATATCTCTCTCCCCATTCTTTTTACTGCTTTCTAGAGTAGATTTACTGCTTTCTAGTGTAATCATTTTCTCGCTTTCTAGTCATAATATTTAGTGTGATGAATAATCCTTTCGATAATGAATTCCATGTGCATTCTATATCTCTTTTAATTTTTGTTTGTATTATTCTCTCTCTTATTCTCTTTCTCTCTCTTTCTCTCTCTTTCTCTTCTATTTAGTGTAAATGTTAGATAGTTCTAATCAATTTACTTCGTGACAAATAAAATAAACGCGTGTTTTTAAATCAAACGTCCGCCTCCCTATGTTCGACCCAAGATTTTCATTCCGGTATAAATTTTATTTGTTGAACACGAGTTCTTCGCTTTCATACTACGACGACAGGTTTTTCAAAACCAAACACGTTAGCATAGCAACCCAACGTTCAACAGTCCCATAATCCAAGAAAGATAGACTCAAAATAAGCAAAGTCCACAGGATGACCAACATGTGGTGATAACTTAGCTAGCATAGAAAAGCACTTGTGTGTGGCCTCGGCCTCGATAATAAAATATCAGTCAAATGTATCGTCTCAAGACCCAGAAGAAGAAGCATGCGTGTCTTTTGGAGCCATTTGGTTGACCGGAAAAGGAATTGATTGATCAAAATTGGGCAATTGGTCAATTAGAAAGTCTGGTTGGTCGATAAAAAATTGAGCGATACAGTCACTGTTGTGGGGACTTTTGATTGATTAGGAGGGAAAAATTGATCGATCGAACATGAATTTTAGTGAAAAAATAGTATGCTTCATGATTTAATAAGCTCACAATACCAAGCTAATCACAAGTACAACCAAGAATACTACACCAAGATAGTAGTATACATTCTAAGCTCAATAAAACTAATGGGAAAGAAAGGAAAAGGAAGGGGAGAAAAAGATCTATACCGAGATCGATCCAAGTGATCTATCAAGAAGGTTAGTTGGGTAGTGGCTGGAGGAGCGGATACTGGAGGTCGAACGGCAAAGGGAAGGAGCACGCCGACAGTGCTTGTCGCTAGTGAAGGGGGTGACTGAAGGGGGTGGTAGTGCAAGGAGAAAAGGGAGGCTGTATGGAGGGGGGGGGGGATGTTCGGCAGTTTGGTTGGTGGTGTTGGTCAGTGGAAAGAAGTGGGGGTGTTGGTGGTGACGGCGTGTGGGAGGTGTGGTCGATGGAGAGGTGTGGGGTAGGGTTTATTCGGTGGGGTATGGTGGGGTATGTTGTGGTAAAAATGATGGGTAAAGTGGTTGTGTTTTTATATTTTGGTGGGGAGGTAAGTATGGTAAATGTAGAAAAGGTAGGTATTAGGTGTAATGGAATTGGATTGGTTTAACAAGATCAAGATTTGAGGAGATTAGGATAAAAAATGCAAATCAAATCCGCCTAGATTTGATTGATCAAAACCAGGTTTTGGTTGATCAAAAAAGAAGTTGATCGATCAAAGAGAAGGATTGATCAATCAAGCCTGAAAGTTGTGGGGGCAAATTTCTTGCCCAAACAAAAGATCAATAAAAAATTGCATTTTGGTCAATCAAGCTTCAAATTATTGGAAGGAATTTTCTTGTCAAAGGATTGGTCGATCAATGTATTATAATTGATCGATCAAAAGTAATTAGTTGATCAACAAAGTAATGTTGATTGATCAAACAAGGTTTAATATTTTTCAATAAGTTCTTTTAGTCTTAATAGTCCTAATGCACGACAGATGTGATTAAACCTATCTTTAGGTAAGGGTTTAGTGAAGATATCAGCTAATTGGAATCAGTCTGTACACATTCTAAGTTTATTTCTTTCTTTAACACATAATCTCTCAAGAAATGATGTTTCACATCTATGTGTTTGGTTCTAGAGTGTTGTATAGAATTTTTAGATAGATTGATGGCACTAGTATTATCGCAAAGAATCTTGTTATTCTTATAAGCTAGGCCAAAATCTTCTAGGGTTTTCTTCATCCACAAGAGTTGTGAGCAAGCTAAGGTTGTAGCTATGTATTCAGCTTCAATGGTGGATAAGGAAATGGCATTTTGTTTTCTAGAGAACCAAGATACTAGTGCATTTCCAAGAAATTGACATGTTCCACTGGCACTCTTACGGTCTGTAAAGCTACCCACATAGTTAGCATCACAATATGAGTAAAGATCAAATGTGGCTGATTGGGATAGAACAATCCTAAGTCTGAGGTTTTAGTTAGGTACTTAAAGATTCTTTTAAAAGCATTCAAGTGTGATTCCTTAGGGTTTACTTGAAATCATGCACACAAACAAGTGGAGAAAAGAATTTTAGGTCTACTTGTAGTTAGGTATCATGCTTTTAAACAATTTTTGATCGACAGACTTACCTGTATCGTCGCTTTTCAATTAAGTTGAGGCGGCCATGGGTGTTTCTTTTCCCTTTATCTTGTCTATAAAGAATTTCTTCAAAATTTCCATGTTTGATGATAACATCATCATCAGCCATAATTAGTTTTAATTAGTCACAATCAAGAGACAACTGCTTCTACATAGCCACTGGAGAGTCATAATTCGTTGCATAGCCTTTCTGAGATGAATGCATTAAATCAGGGTTAAATATATAGTTTTAACAGAAGATCATGAATGTAGAATAATCATGGGGTTTCCCAAGGATTAAATGAAGGTCAAATGGTCATTAATGACTAACAAGAGGGTTCGTACAGACATAAATGGGTTTCCTCACACTTTGAGAGTCAAAACAGCACCTAAAACCCTAATTTCAGACCCGCTTAAATAACAAAGGTTCTGGTCAGGATAAATTTCATCTAATCCTTCTAAAAAACATATAAAAATATTCCATAAGGCTTGGTATCCATGATTTGACCATCTGAACCTAGTTTGACCTAAAACAGTCTCAGATATGAAGTTGCCATAATTTGGGTTTCTTCACAAATTACCTAGTCAAAATTGGTCAAAACCAAGATCAAACTTCACCATCAGATTCCTTGGGTCTAAATTAGGTTTTTACCAAAATTTGGGCCAAATCAAAGATCATCTTGATCTAGTTTGTATTTTAGTCCAGTCAAATTCTTTTTCTCTCAAATAACCCCTTAGCTTTTGAAATATTTGCAAAGAGGCTCCCAACATTGTCATTACCTTCAACAAGAGGTCCCTGCTGCCTTTTCCATGTGAACATACCTACATCTGACCTTCAATTAGGAAGATCTCCCTGATTTCACGCCCAAATCCTTCCAAAATTGGAAGGGGAACTCCTGAGAAGATTCTCTTCCATCTGAGTTGCATCTTGGGCTCTACTTGCCAAAACGTAATGCGAATGATTTGAAGACATGGGCTTCCAATTCCATGAAACCTTTGAGCTTCCAAGCTTGGTTTTCAAGCTTGGAATGCCCCCTGAGGCCTATAAAAGATCCCCTAATGTAAGCCTCACCTCCTTAGCTTGGTTTTGGACTGGATTCCACCCTCTTCTCCTCTTGCCAGCCGAACTCTCCTCAAGCTTCGGCGAGCTTCTACACCCACCTTCTTCGCCAGCTACCACAGACTATAGTTGGCCGGTTCCTCTTCCTCAAGCTCCTTCGCATCTCGCAATACCAGCAGGTGCCTCCTTCCACCTTCATCCTCGCTGTTCTCCTTCAATGGAGACTTCACCTTTCACGGCGTCGGCCATACTGATGTGCATACATCTGATTAACCTAAAATGTCTATTAATGCTTGTTCTTAGTATCGCATTAGCATCATACATTGTAAATAGAGCATAACATGCATAATCATGCATTTAGATCAAGTTGTATAAATTGTATAGTAATTGTCTCCCTTTATGGTCAAGAACAGGGCAAGTTTTTATCAGGGCCTTGGATCGAAGATCCGACTGTACGGATCTGATCAGGGCGACGATTGAAGTTCAACGACTTCAAGATCGCCCTAATCGGACATCCGTAGTACCAGATAAAGACCGAGGAACCCTAAAGATCATGGGCCAAGATGGTGTTAATCCGCACCTCAAATAACAAATCTAACCAAACGTATGGATTCGGATCAACGATCGCAGCCTAACGGCGTGAAAATCGATCCAATTCGATACCCGTGTCACCATTTACATCACTTAGAAGATGGACGGCTAGGATGGCACCACGTGGCGCCATCCCAGCTGCTCAATTGGTCCTGAGGAATCGCTGTTGTGTCTCCATGGGATTTCTCTCTCACGATCCTAGCCGTTGGATCTTGTTCCAACAGCCAGGATTGAATCTGATCGGCCGCTTCATCTTCATCAAGTGAAAGAGCGCAGCGAATCTGGATCGTTGGATCTCGATCCAACGACCACAAATCCGCGTGCTAAAATCCTCTTTGCGACAAAGCAACGGCCACAATGAAACGGTCGTGCTGCTATGGGCGAGACGAAGGTCTCGCGTTCGAGCTGCGCTACACCTTAAATTGAAGAGCGCACGTGGAGCGAGCGAGTAGAGTCGTGCGATGAAGATCGTGTGGCGTTGAGCGAGCGATAGCGCCCACGCGTGATCAGACGTGCAGCGCTGATGCGTGATTGCACGCGGGCGTGCATGCAAGAGCGAGGATGGTTTAAGCCGTTCGATCTCTTGATCGGACGGCTCATATCGCGCATACATGCGTGGGCATTTTGAGCAGAGAAGAGGAGTGGGCACGCATGGTGCGCGCACATGTCGACCACGACGGACCTTTAGTGATGTTTAAGTTCGTCACTAAAGGTCCTATATTAATGTTTTTCAAATTAAAATGTCCAAAATGCCCCCACACCTTGCAACTATAAAAGGAGACCCCCTCCATACGAATTTCTCATCCCTTCCTTCTCTCCCTCTCCAAAGCTCAAGAGAAGCTTGTCCCACACCCGGGATGCTCCTCGAGAGTTAAAATCAATTTTCTCCCCCATTCCAAAAGCGGATCCCGCGACGACGATGAGGTGTTGCCTCATTCCTGTTCCTCTTGCTTCAACCTCCTTCCCGCTCCGTTCCTCGTCTTCCAAGCGTTGTCTCGTCCGGCTCGTCCTCCAACCGATCGTCGAGGAGGATAACTTCTCTCTCCCATTCCTTTTTCCTGCTTTCTAGAGTAGAATTTTCCTGCTTTCTAGTTGTAATAGTTTTCTTGCTTTCTAGTGTAATTTCTTGCTTTCTTCGTTGTACAAATATTTTGCAACATTAAGTGAATGTTTTCCCTCTTATTGTTTATATTGATTCCATTTTATTGTAATTACTCTTCTTTTTAAACAGAAACACAAAAAGAATATAATTGCGAATCTTGATCAACGTAACCTCCCTGAGTTCGACCCAGGATTTCTATTCCAGTATAAATTTTATTTGTTGAACCCGAGTTCTTCGCTATTCAAACTACAATGACAGGTTTTTAAAACCAATTCCAATAGCGTAGTCCTTCGACGTTCAACATTTTGGCACCGTTGCTGAGGAGGCAATGATTTTCCGATCTTTCCGCATTTCACGCACTTTACTGCCTTCTAACTTGCTTTCCCTCATTCTATTGTTTTGCAGATACCTCTATCAGGGAATCACCAAGCGGTAGATCGGAGTAAAGTGCAGTTGAAGATGACCGTAAGTACTCCCCATTCTTCCTCCTCCATAGATTTCATTTGTCACATTAAATTCAAATTCCAATTAACTTAGGTGTTTGCATAAATCCTAGGATTAGTTTGGTTGTTTGGATTTCCACTCACTCACATTTCACTCTCGCATATAAAAAAAAAATAAAAAGATAATTTTGTGGGGTAATTCAAAATACACACAACATACGCCCACATTCAAGGCACTTAACCTACTTGATTTTCTTCTACTAAACTGGGTTCTGATCTGTGGAACCGGTACACACAAATCAACACATAAAAGAGTAAAAATCATTCTAGGTTAATCATTTCTATGTGCCTAACCTAGTGGTGCAATTGTGGCCAATTGTTTGAGTTGTTTAGGCCGCACCACTCAACAAAAAATAATTCACCAAGTAGCTTCCTCTTAGGGTTTTCAATCTAGGTTCATACCAGGCACTTCACTTTATTTCTGATTTTAAAGGAAAGCACTCTTCACCCGTGCTTGAAAACCTGGTTTGCCTCAAACTTGATTGAAAGCAACCTAATTCTAAACCCTAAAAGCTACTTAAGCAAGATTTGAACATTAAAATCTACTCATCACAAATAATCTTGCTTGAAAACCCTGGTTGTGCACGCACTTACACATACTCAATTGATCATTAAGGGCATAACCCATTTTAAGGGCCCACCACATTCCATAAGCACTACAATCCCAGGCCTCAATAAAATCGAGTAGACGTTGGCCTTAAGGACTGATTTGCTCTTCAGGGCCTAGTCTGAGATTGTTTATGATTAACCTACTTGTATTGATCAATCTGATGTCTAGCTAGGGGAGTAGCGTCAAACGACCGTTGTTGGGGGGTACACTAGGAACCGGAGGTGCAAGCCGAAGGAATAACCTTCTCCCCAGTCCCTCCTTCTAACTGGTTGGATTGAGGAGACACAAGTAGAGTAAATCATTTGTAATCTTAAGGTGGGTTCTGGGAGTCTGTAGATCCTTAGGCTACCCCACTTAAGGACAGACTTATTTTGTTGTGTTGCAGGGTTCTTATCCCCAGTCCTTCCGACCTTTTCCTAGTTTATGGTGGGAAGAAGGTCATTGAATCCCCGATTGAAAGGACCACTAGAGTATTCTAGGAGGCGTAGATTGGATTTTGGCCAAATTGATCCCATGGCCAATCAACATCCTCCTCTGCCTCAGGATCCACAGGAGGTATTTCAAAGGCAGCTGGAACAAATGCAGAGAATGCAAGAATGGTTCCAGAGAATGTAGGATGCTCAGCCCTTGAAGGATTTTTTTGATCCTTCAAATTACGGGGAATGTCCCGGCATCCAGATTCTTGCCGGAGACGTAGAAATCAAACCTCAGGTGTTAAGCCTGATCAAACATTTCCATGGGCTTGGCTCTGAAGACCCGTTTTAGCGTTTGGAGGACTTGACCACTTTGGTCTAGACCACCAAGGCACGAAACGTGAATGAGGAGCAAATGATCATGAGGCTCTTCCCCCACTCTCGTAGGGATAAAGCCGCTCATTGGTACAAGACTATAGAAAGACCAATTGCAACTTGGAATGAGTTGAAATTGGCCTTTCTGAAGAAATTCTTTGCTGTCAGACGTACCAATGCTTTGAGATGGGCAATCACTACCTTTACCCAGCAGCAAGGGGAGTAGTTTCATGTGGCCTGGGAGCTATTCCAGGACCTATTGCAAAGGTGTCCACATCACGAGGTGCTAAAATGACAACTCGTGTAGATCTTCTATCACGTGCTGACTGAGCAACTTAGAAATCACGTGGATGCTTCTTGCGGAGGCAAGTTCCTCAACAAAGATGCAGATAGTGCACATGATTTGTTTGAGGAAATGAGAGAGAATTGGATCAATCATGCCTCCATGGATACTTTTAATCGGTCCCAGCAGCCCAGATCGAATGTTAATGAAGTCCACGACTCTCATTCATTCGATATGGAATTGATTTGCAATAAACTTGATAAGGTGGACTTGGTTGCTAAGAGAATGGAGGAGTGGATGGCTAGAAATTCAATGAACTCTCGATCCACTCAATCCCAGAATTCGGGATTCCATTCGTCGCAAGCTCCTTCTAGACGGGAGTTCGTGAATCAACTTGATGAGGCTCAACCTGTGAGCCAGCATTATTCGAAACCCCATGGGTTCCAAACTAGGACCTTTGATCCCAGTTTCTCTGATCCTTCCCTTTCTTTCTCTCCATCCTCACCCTATGAGGATGTTTGTGCTGTACAGGAGAATGTTAGATCCAATCCTTACTCCAATGCTTATAATCCGGGTTGGAGAAACCACCCTAACTTCTCCTGGAAAAACCTAGGGTAGCAGACCCAATTTTGACACAGCAACTATGCTCCGCAACGATCAATGGGTCAGGGTCATGTTTATACTCAGTTGCCCCCGAATTAGGTCAATTAGCCAACTTGGAATACCTGTCAACTCGTAGGGCTAGTTGATTTGAACCAACAAATGGGAGAAATGCAAGGATCCATGCTCCAGCTCATGCAACAATTGAAAACCTCGCTGGACAACTTTGAAAATGGGCTCATAGCTAACTCTCGTCAACTCGGATCTCTACCATCCCAACCCATACCCAACCCGCGAAATATCCTGAATCTGGGCAATCAAGTCCATGGTACGGAAATCAGAGGGACCCACAAGCACATGCTCAGGTGGTTGAGCAGGGTCCTTCCTCTTCTCCTGCTGTAAATCAACGATTCTTGGCTAATGGAGCCCCTCCAATCTTTCCTAACCCTCCCCAAGACCTAAACTCGTATGCATCCACAAATTCTGTTACATTGAGGAGTGGTAAACAAACTCAAGATCCACAACCACACTGTTCTTATTTACCGAATCCTGAAGAACCTGAGGAGAGAAAGGAGAACTCTGGAGAAGAAATCAAGGCTCAGGAACCTGATTCCAAAGATCCGACTCATGTTCCTTTCCCTGAAGCCTTGATCAGATCAAGGAAGAATAAGTCTATTGATAGTAATGAGGAGCTTCTGAATATTTTCAAGAATGTTGAGATCAATATTCCGCTCCTCAACACTATTAAGCATATACCGGCTTACGCGATATTTTTAAAGGATTTATGTACACAGAAGTGTAAGTCGAAAGAATCTGTTCCGAGGAAGGTGGTACTCTCCGAGCAGTCTAATTCTGTTATCCTGCACCACCTCCCTCAGGAAAAGAGAGATCCAGGTGCTCCGTTGATTTCTTGTGTCATCGAAGATTACACTTTTGATAGAGCACTACTGGATCTGTGTGCATCCATAAACCTAATTCTGATTTCTCTTTATAAGAAGTTTGGATTAGGTGAACTTCGGCTGACTTCAGCAACGCTGTAGTTAGTGGACTGTTCAGTTACAAATCCATGAGGCGTTATTGAAGATGTTATTGTTAAGGTTAAGGATTTCTATTTTCTTATAGATTTCCTTGTTCTTGGCATGGATGTACCTGAAAATTTGAGTAACACGCCCATCATTCTGGGGCATCCGTTCTTGGCTACCGCTAAGGCCAGCATTAACTATGAAAGCGGTAGCATGGAAATCACCCTTGGGGATCAAAGAATGAAATTGGATATTTTTAAGGCGATTAATAAATTTGAGGATTATGGATTTATTGAGGAACTTGAGGACGATAATGTGAATATTGAAACTTGTATGATGGTTTCTGGATTTGAAAGTTCCTCCTTTGATGATGAATTGGACCCGCAACCCTATATGGCAGACTCGCCATCTTCTGAAGAGGTTATTGATTTTGTTCACTCTCAACCTCTTCCTCTTGATGAGTCTTCATCAGCATCTTCCTTACCTTCAATCATCAACCCGCCCCAGCTTGAACTGAAACCATTGCCTGAGAATCTGAAATATCAATTTCTAGGACCACATAAGATGCTCCCTGTGATTATCAGTGTTAAATTAACAAAGGAGTAGGATATTAAACTGATTAAGGTCCTGAAGGAACACAAGGAGGCAATTGGTTGGACCATTCATGATCTTAGGGGGATCAAGCCATCTTATTGCAATCATAGAATATTTTTGGAAGATGGATCCCGCCCATCTCACCAGATGCAGAGGAGATTAAATCCAAATATGCGAGAAGTGGACAAGGAGATTATTAAGTGGCTCGATGCAGGAATCATTTATCCGATCTCTGATAGTCCTTGGGTAAGTCCCATGTAGATTGTTCCCAAGAAAGCCAGGATTACCGTTGTGACTAATGAGAAAGGAGAATCTGTCACAACTCATTCAGCTTCCTCTTGGAGGGTTTGCATCGATTATAGGAAACTGAACACGACCACGAAAAAGGATAATTTCCTTCTGCCTTTCATTGATCAAATCTTGGAAAGATTAGCTGAGCAGAAGTACTTCTATTTTCTTGATGGCTACTCAGGATACAGCCAAGTTCCTATCCATCCCGAGGATCAAGAGAAAACTACTTTCACCTATCCTTATGGAACCTTTGCTTTCTGTAGGATGCCATTCGATTTATGCAATGCACCTGCGACTTTTCAAAGGTGTATGCTGGCCATATTCTCTGACAAGGTGGGAGAGTTTATGGAAGCCTTCATGGATGATTTCTCTATTTTTGGAGAATCATTTGACTCTTGTCTAGCTAATCTTGAAATGATTCTTAAATGATGCATCAAAACAAGATTGGTCCTTAGATGGGAAAAGAGTCATTTCATGACACAAGAACACATCATCTTGGGTCATGTAATCTCTGAACGGGGAATTGAAGTAGATAAAGCTAAGGTTGATGCTATCGCTAAACTTCCTCCTCCCACATATGTTAAACAAATTCGATCATTTCTTGGTCATGTGGGATTCCACAGAAGATTCATCAAGGACTTTTTGAAGGTTGCTCGTCCTCTGAGCAATCTTCTCACCAAAGAAACGTCTTTTGATTTTGATGAATCATGCCGTAAGGCATTTGATTTTCTTAAAGCGACAGTCACTTGTGCTCCGGTGTTGCAACCACCGGTTTGGACAACCCCTTTTGAGATCATGAACGATGCTTCTGATTACGTGGTCAGGGCTGTTTTGGGTTAGAAAGTTGACAAGAAGCCCTCTGTCATCTACTATGCTAGTAAAACTCTGGACGAGGCCCAGAGGAATTACACTGTTATTGAGAAGGAATTACTAGCCGTAGTATTTGCTTTGGAGAAATTCAAGGCTTATCTTTTAGGGACTCATGTCATTATATATACCTACCATTCGGCCTTGAGACATCTCTTGGCCAAAAAGGATGCCAAACCCCAGCTTATTCGTTGGATCCTTCTGCTTCAAGAATTTGATCTTGAAATCAAGGATAAATCCATGGTACAGAATGTGGTGGCGGATCATTTGTCGAGACTTCTAAGTGATTCTTCTTGTGCGAACATCCCAATTGCTGATACTTTTCCGGATGAAACTATCCTTACAGTTTCAGGCATCTAAACCCCGTGGTTTGCTGACATTGTTAATTATTTGGCCGTTGGTTAAATCCCCTAATATTGGACCAAGTAACAACGGGATAAACTCAAATCTGAGGCCAAATACTACTTCTGGGAGGACCCTAAACTATACCACATCAGCTCCGATCAGATTATTCATCGATGTGTTCCGTAGAACGAATTCAACAGTATACTCGAGTTCTACCTTGCATCTGCGTGTGGTGGACACTTCTCCGGGAAAAAGATGGTTGCGAAAATTTTGCAATCTGGATTCTATTGGCCGTCTTTATTCAAGGTTGCCCAGGATTTCTCAAGGTCGTGTTCCTGATGCCAGGCACTCGGGAGCATAACTAAGAGAGATATGATGCCCCTAAACCCAATTCTTCCTGTCGAAATCTTCGACGTTTGGGGCTTCGATTTTATGGGACCCTTCCTCCCTTCATTTGGACATCAGTACATTCTCGTCGCTGTTGATTACATGTCCAAATGGATTGAGGCGATTCCCACCTGAACCAATGACCACAAGTGGTCATCGATTTTGTCAAGAAGAACATCTTCAGTAGGTTTGTGATTCTGAGGGCCATCATCAGTGATGGTGGCACTCATTTCACTAATCCTCAGTTCTATAATTTGCTGGCTAAATACAGGGTTAATCATCGAATCTCCACACCTTATCATCCCCAGATGAATGGACAGGCTGAGATCTCTAATCGGGAGATCAAGAATATTCTACAAAAAATGGTTAGGCCTGATTATAAAGACTGGACTCAAAAGCTTGAGGACGCTCTTTAAGCCTACTGTACGGCGTATGAAATGCCCATCGGCATGTCTCTGTTTTGTCTGGTGTATGGAAAGGCATGCCATTTACCCGTAGAGATTGAACATAGGGCATTCTGGGCAATCAAGCAGTGCAATCTAGATCTGAGTTTAGCCGAGAAGACCAGGAAACTCCAACTATCTGAGTTGGAGGAGCTTAGAAATGATGCATATGAGAATGCCAAGATCTACAAGGCTCGGACCAAAGCTCTACATGACTAATTGATTTCTCGCAAGAGCTTTGAGCCGAACCAGAAGGTCTGGTTATTTGATTCTCGACTTAAGCTCTTTTCTGGTAAACTTAGGTCGAAATGGAATGGCCCGTTCATTATTGACCAGAGTTTTCCAAACGGAGCTGTTCAGATCTTTGACCTGAAGACGGGTAATTCATTCAAAGTCAACGGCCAACATCTGAATCCTGTTATTGATCGTACTCTTCCTGAAACCTTCTCAGACACAGTTGCTCTAGCCATGTTGTGACTTCTTCGGCTGGACTTCGTTTAGCTAACGGCATTAAACTCAGTAGTTGCACATAAGACTCAGAGCTGACCCGAGCTTCATATTCAGGTGATATCTTCCGTACTCTACCCTTCCTTTCATGTCTCTTTTTCTCAATGTAGACATTGCATTAGCTAGGCATGGGGGGGTGGATTCATTTTTGAATCATTTTGTCAGCTCTATGAAATTCTTGTAAATTCTATTTCTCTTCTTTTATATACATAAAAAAACTATACATATGAATTAGGAATGAATACTTAGACATTAGGACTTTTCAATTTTAGGAAATATTATATTAGGATCTGAACACAAAGACCCATCAGGTCTTTGGGCTTAATCAGCCCGGGTATCCACTAAAATGTGGATTTGTTTTTCAAGTCCTTGCCCTCTTGAATTCTATTGCAATGTGATTGAATAAGTTTGGGTGATAAGTACACGACTTATCAACCCACCCTCTGATTTGAGGGAACTTTAAGTCTAAAGCATCTACACACTATCTATTCATTGACTTGTTGATCGGCGGCTTTAATGGAAATTGGGTAGCTAATGAACCTTCTAGGGTGATATGGCTGGCAAGTTATCGTGGGTAATAGCCCATAGGTAGGTTGTCCAGAGTCCAGTCACTGGATCATTCTCTTCTTACTGCCTTTAGGTAAATCTTAGACCAGGGAAGCCACCTACTTAAAAAAAGAGAAAAAAAGAAAAAGAAAAGGAGGAAAGAAAGAAAAAAAAGAAAACAAAAGAAATAAGCCACACTTCGCCGCACGAGTATGGCTGGGAAGTTGTCGGTGGTAACAACTCATTAACCGATTATCCAGAACCTAGCTTAGGAAATGCACTAAAAATTCCCAAAACACTTAGGAAGAAGCTGAGAAGTAGAATAAGCTGAGGAGATATACATTGGATTCACCCTTGTGTTGACCCCATAAAAATAAAAGTAGGGAGAAAGCTACCGGTCGTAAAGATACACCTTTAGGCAGAACTCTCTTTTTAAGGTCACCTAGAGGCGTAGAAACCCGAAGTCCATTCTAATTGCCGATCAATGAGTCTATCACATTCATAATAAGATGCTTAGAACTTAGGGTTCTCATCAAATCTTGGGTGGGTTGAATGGCCATTAGAAAAGAAACTCAAATTTTTAACCCTAAACTCAAAAATCCAAAAAAAAAAAAATTAGAAAAGAAGAAAAAGAGAAAAAGAAAATTTTCTTTGAATAAGGCAAGGGCTTGAGGCGGTCTGCATTTTAGCAGATACTCGGGTGCTGTTGTGTCTTTAAAAGTTCAAATCCTGAGTCAAAAATTTCTTAATGTTGAAAATAACTTATGCCCATGTAATCCAACCTAATTCTTTTATAAATAGCATGTAGTCTTTGCTAGGGATTAGCAAAAGATAGGAATGGGGGTGTGATGTGCATACATCTGATTAACCTAAAATGTCTATTAATGCATGTTATTAGTGTCACATTAGCATCATACATTGTAAATAGTGCATAACATTCATAATCATGCATAATCATACATTGTACTGTAATTGTCTCCTTATGGTCAGGAACAAGGCAACTTTTTGTCAGGGCCTCAAATCGAAGATCCAATCGTACGGATCTGATCAGGGCGACGATTGGAGTTCAACGACTCCAAGATCGCCCTAATCGGACATCCGTAGCACTAGATAGAGATCGAGGAACCCTAAAGATCATGGGCCAAGATGGTGTTAATCCACACTTCAGACGACAAATTCGATCACACGGATGGATTTGGATTGACGATTGCAGCCTAATGACGCAAAAATCGGTCCAATCCAATAGCTGTGGTACCAGCTACATCACTCAGAAGATGGATGGCCAGGATGGCACCATGTGGTGCCATCCCAGTCGCCCAATCGATCCCGAGGAACCGCTGCTGCATCTCCATGGGATTTCTATCGCACGATCCTAGCTGTTGGATCTTGATCCAACAGCCAGGATTGAATCTGATCAGCCGCTTCATCTTCATCAAGTGAAAGAGTGCAGCGGATCTGGATCGTTGGATCTTGATCCAACGGCCACGAATCTGCATGCTAAAATCCTCTTTGCGACAAAGCAACGGTTGCAGCGTAATGGTCGCGCTGCTGTGGGCGAGACGAAGGTCACGCGTTTGGGCCGCGCTACGCCTTAAATTGAAGAGTGCCCGTGGAGCGAGCGAGCGAGCAGAGCCGTGTGATGAAGATCGTGCGGCGTTGAGCGAGCGATAGCACCCACGCGTGATCAGATGCAGGGTACTGACGCGTGATTGCACACGGGTGCGCACACGCAAGCGAGGATGGTTTAAGCCGTTCGATCTCTTGCTCGAACAGCTGATATCACACGTATGTGCACGGGCGTTTTGAGCGGTGAAGAGGAGCGAGCACATGCGTCGCGCGCACACGTCGGCCACGATGGACCTTTAGTGACATTTAAGTTCGTCACTAAAGATCCCATATTAATGTTTTTCAAATTAAAATGTCCAAAATGCCCCCACTCCTTGCAACTATAAAAGGAGTCCCTCCATACGAATTTCTCATCCGTTCTCTTCTCTCCCTCTCCAAAGCTCAAGAGAAGCTTGTCCCACACCCGGGATGCTCCTCAAGAGTTAAAATCAATTTTTCGCCCCTATTCCAGAAGCGGATCTCGCGACGACGACGACGTGCTTCCTCGTTGTTGTTCTCCTACTTTGACCTCCTTCCCGCTCCGTTCCTCATCTTCTAGGCATTGTCTTGTCTGGCTCGTCCTCCAAGTGATCGTCGAGGAGGATAACTTCTCTCTCCCATTCCTTTTTCCTACTTTCTATAGTAGAATTTTCCTACTTTCTAGTTGTAATAGTTTTCCTACTTTCTAGTGTAATTTCTTGCTTTCTTCGTTGTACAAATATTTTGCAACATTAAGTGAATGTTTTCTCTCTCTCTATCTCTCTTATTGTTTATATTGATTCCATTTCATTGTAATTACTCCTCTTTTTAAACAAAAACACAAAAAGAATATAGTTTTGAATCTTGATCAACGTAGCCTCCCTGAGTTCGACCAGGGATTTCTATTCCAGTATAAATTTTATTTGTTGAACACGTGTTCTTCGCTATTCAAACTACAACGATAGGTTTTCAAAACCAATTCCGATAGCGCAGTCCTCCGACGTTCAACACATACCATATCCGATGCCTTTCTCCCCTTTCATTCGGTTAGATTAGTTTAGTGAGACTCTTTTTCTCCCCTGCTCTCTTTCCCTCTCATTTATCACTCAACTCGACCGCCGATACGCCCTCCACGCCACTGTCATCTTCATCTTCGGCCGCCCTCCGATGAGGCTTCCCGGACACCACAAGCCATCAAACGCCTTGCCAACAATTCCATAACCTCCGCAAACCAAACCCCCATCCTTATTACACCTTTCACTCACTCACACGATCCATCGAACAACCCACCTTTTCTCCTTCATCTCCGTCACCGTCCGCCCCCCTACGTGTCACCAAAGTCCAGTCAAACACCGCCATTGCATTCGCCAACACCAGGTGATCCTCCTGAAGTGATTTAACGTGGCTGAAAGGCCATTCTTTGGTATTTTAGGTATATGCCTGTGCCTCGCCGTCGCCGCCATCATCTCCACCATGTTCATCATGCTCCAGCCTTGAAAGCTCCAGGAATCACTCCTAGGCCTCATAGAACACCTCCAGAACCCTTCCCAGGCCATCAAATTAGAGACCACGGCCTTGTCTTCAATGTCAATTAGAGGCATCTCCTTTAGTAAGATGTTGTGGCCTCGTGCGAGAAAGGAGCAGGCATTTTAGTGCCACATTGGGCGTGGAAGAATGGCTGCACGTGCATAAATTGATTTTGTGCCCTGAGCAATTCGCCCAAGACATTGAGGGGTCGGGTCCCTCCTTATGCTTACTCACACACCTCTACTACCTCCACACAGCCGATAGCTCTAGTCCCCTATACTTGACCCGATAACTTGATTGAGACCCGATTAGACATGGGATTTAAGAGAGAAGAGAGGAGGGAATTGTGAGAGAGTGGGGGAGGGTTTTGCTCTCTGTGCATGTGCCTCAGGGTGTGTGCCTTATGCTGAATCGCTTAACACTTAGGCTCTATGATGGAAGGAAAGAGGGCTTGGAGAAAGACTTAAGGAAAAGAGAAGGCTCGAGGGAAAGAAGAAGAGAAGCAGAAGAAAAAAGAAGAGAAATAAAGAAGAATGCTTTGAAAGCCTTGTGCAGTTAAGTTGTCTGATTGAGCATTATTTGAGATACTATTACATTATTTAAGTACTATGGTTAAGGTTAAATTGATTATGAGATGCATGCTTAATTAGAGGATTTAATTGGTAATTCAAATCACCACTTTTTAGATTCTCTCCATTCTTTTTGTCTCTAGATGCATTGGATTTCATTGAATAACTAATGTGGTAGATTATATTCATTGAATATCTATTTGAATGCTCCATTGATTATGCTCATTTATTTTAAATGCGATTAATGTTGTGAATTCCACATTTGCTCTATGTGTTCTACCTCGAACTCAATTGTAGAATCTGAGTTATAAATTTTATCTGTTTGAGAGCTATTTGTTGACTGTGCTACAACACATTTTCCTTAAAACTTGACCAAAGCTTGACAACAATGGTGTATTTGGTTTGGGATATGAATATCCCATTCTTCAATTGGTTGATTTGGAGACTAAGAAAGAATCGAAGTTCACCCATCATACTCATCTCAAATTGTTCTGCATAACCTTGGTGAACTCTTGGCATAATAGATCATTAGTAGTACAGAAAATGATATCGTCAACATATATTTGAATTAATAAGAGATCATTGTCCTTTTGTTTTGTGAATAGAGTTGGATCTACTTTTCCAATTTTAAGTCCATTTTTCAATTAGGTAATTTTTTATTCTGTCAAACCAAGCTCTTAGAGCTTGTTTGAGACTATATAGTGCGTTGTGCAATTTATAAACATATTCTGGATGGTCAACATTTTTGAAGCCTGGGGTTTGCTTGACATATACTTCTTCCTTAATGAATCCATTTAGAAATGTGCTTTTGACATTCATTTGGAAGAGTTCGAATTCCATATAGGCGGCAAAGGCTAAAAGCATTCGAATGGATTCTAGTTGAGCTACAGGTGCATATATTTCATTGAAATCAATTACCTCTTCTTGGTTATATCCTTGGTTCACAAGTCTAGCTTTATTTCTAACTACTTCACTGGATTCATTGAGTTTATTTCTAAAAACCCACTTGTTTGCTATAATGGTTTGAGACTCAGGTTTTGGAGCAAGTTTCCAAACATGATTTCTCTCAAATTGATTGAATTCTTCATTCATGGCTACAATCCAATATTCATCAGTAAAAGCATCCTTAACATGCATGGATTCTAATTGTGAAACAAAGGCTATAAGAGCTGAAGTGTTAACTGAGGATCTTGTTTGCACTCTTTTGAATAGATCTCCAATCACTAATTCCTTTGGGTGATCCTTCATATAAGGTATGCCTTTTGGAAACTCGTTTGATATATTTTCCTTAGGTATATTTGAAGGATCTCCTAAGTACTCATCATCATCATTTAGAGAAGATCGATGCTGAGACTGGATTTCATCAAATGATAGATGCAAAGTCTCCTTAACAACATGATTTGTCTTGTTGTAAACTGTATAAGCTTTGCTCCTAGTGGAGTAACCTAGAAATATTCCTTCTGTACTTTGAGCATCAAAAGTTTCAAGATTATCCTTTATATTCAGTATAAAACATTTGCATTCAAACACCTTGAAATAAGAGATTTTAGGTATTCTATCATAATATAACTCAAAGGGTGTTTGGTTTAATATTGATCTGATCAAGGATGTATTTTGAATATAGTAAGTAGTGTTTACTGCCTCAGCCCAAAAATATTGAAGTAGCTTTGAGTCGTACAACATTGTGCGGGTGCACTCTTGCAGGGTCCTATTCTTTCTTTCAACTACTCCATTCTAAGGAGCTACTCCAGGAAAGGCAAATTCTTGTTTAATCCCAAATTGATCATAGAAATAAGAAAAAGGTTGATTTTCAAATTCTCCACCATGATCACTTCTAATCTTTGTAACCTCATTGCCTTTATTGGTTTGCAATCTTTTCACTAGTCTACTGAATATAAAAAACTTCAAGTCGTCACTTTTTGGGAAAGATACCTAGGTATACCTAAAGAAGTCATCAACAATGACACGACAATAGAGACAACCACTTTGGCTTTCCAATTTTGTTGGTCCAAATATGTATAAGTGAGGTAGCTCCAAGGGTCAAGAACTACTTACCATCCTTTTTGATTTAAAAGAGGTTTTGGTTAATTTATCAAGTTTACAAGAATCGCAAACTTTGCTTTTCTTGAAATTGATTTTTGGCAATCCTTTGACTAGATCATGTTTCACAAGTCTACTTATGTTTTTCATGTGAACATGTCCTAGTCTTTTTTGCTCAAGTATTGCCTCATCTTTAGATGCAACTAGACATTTAAAACTGTCACATTTGTCAAAGTTGACAATATAGTTGTCTTTGTATCTGTGTCCTTTGAGCAGGGTTTGTTTAGTTTGTTTGTCTTTTATTTTGAACCTATTTGTGAAACTAATTTTATAGCCATTATTGCATATTTGACTTACACTTAGAAGATTGTGTTTTAAACCTTTAACTAAATGCACATTATCAAAAGAGGTAGAGGAGTTACCAACTTGGCTAGTACCAATAATACAACCCTTGTAGTTGTTCCCAAATGTAATTGTTCCACCTTTGTAGTTGAGTTCCAGGAACAGATCTTCTTCTCCTGTCACATGCTTTGAACAATCGTTGTCCATGATCCATCTTCCTTTTCCTTGGTCTTGTCATTTGTGAAGCTTTATCAGGACCAACATCACAAGATCTATAAATTGGCTTGAGGCTTCCATTGGATTCATGGTAATTCCACTCTTTATAGTCTACTTGTTCTTTATGACCTACAAAACAAGATTTCAAGATTTGTTTTTGTACCCATTTCCTTTTGGGTCAGTGGTTGTTAGTTTAGTTTGCCTTATGAGGCAAGTTACATTTCTCGATTTTTTGGATGGAGTTAGAACTAAAGGCGTCATGATCATTTTTAGGTACATATCCTAACCTAAATCTTGTGGTGGTCTAGGCCTGTGTTCCTAGCAGTTTTTGAAGATTACAACTACCTTTGGTAAATTTAGGTATATCAATAACAAGAGTAACAAATTTTCCTTTAAGTTTATCAACGTCTAGTTTTAAGGTATCTATATGAGCTCTAAGTGCAGTAATTTCAAGAGATAGCTCATGATTTTGTGACACAAGTTTGTTTTTGAGTGCAGTTTCATCATCTAGAGATTTTGCTAGTTTCCTATTCTCATTTTTAAGTGATTTGGCAAGGTCATGCATTTCATAAAAAGCTTTTAATAACTCATTAGGTGTAAAGGAGGTTACCTCATCTTCTAGAGCCTAAGTCCTAGAAGTGCTTCTTCGTTGGAAGTTTCTTCTTCTGAGCTTGAGTTGGATTCATCCCATGTTGCTTGAAGAGCTTTCTTCTTTTTGTCTCTCTTCAAAGGTTTGTTAGTCTTCTTCCTTTCCGTCTCCTTGAGAAGCGGACAATCCTTTCGAATATGTCCCTTCCTTTTGTAGTTGTAACAGATAACAACATCTTCCTTTGATTCTTCCTTCTTTCTCCAATTCCTCTTGTTTTTCAAGAACTTTCTGAATTTCCTAGAGAGGAGAGCGATATCATCCTTGTCTTCACTGCTAGATTGATCTAAATATTCATTTGCTTCTAATGCTATATCCTTCTTTGTCCCTTCGCTCTCATTCTCCTTCATGTGCTGAAGTTACACTTCATAGGCCATAAGACTGTTGATCAGATCATCCAACTGAAGTGTAGATAGATCCTTGGATTCTTGGATGGCAGTAGTCTTTGTTTCCCAATCACTAGTGAGGGATTAAAGGATTTTTCTCACTAGCGCCTCGTTCTAGATATTTTGTTTGAAAAGGTAAGGAATGATATCGAGAATGATAGCAAATCGGGAACTATTTTATTAAAATTTCAACTATAGGTATTTACAAGGAATCACTCCATTCTCTAACAAGAGATTCACATCCCCATACAATTTTTCCCGCACAAACTGACACCCCCCTAAACACCTTTTCATTCCTAGTCCTCCACACACACCAAAACAAAGTCGCTATCGTTACATGTGGCTTCCCATTCACCTAAAAATCCCTCCACAAACCATCCCATGCGGGAAGGGGATACCCACAAATGGACCTCCATACTTGGTTTGTCAGCAAGCATGAAGAGAAAAGGTGCCTCGTGTTGTCAGTAGGGAAATCACAGAGAGGACATTGCTATAGTGGGACACCCATCCTTCTATGTCATAGCTCCCCCATGATAAGTCCTTCCCTCTTGCACAACCAAAGAAAAATTTGGACTTTGAGGGGTATGCGCAACTTCCAGAAACACACACATTGTTTATCAATTTCTTCCAGATTAGTCTGATCTCTAGCGCACAACAAGTGTTTATACGGTTCAACAGATGTGTATCTCCCATGGGACCATTCGAACCTGTCCACTCCTCCCTTTGGCTCAAAAACTTCCAGATCATGCAGTAGCTTCTCCATGTCTTCACTTAATTTGCCCCCCTCATGCAAATTGCAGCCAGCAAGCTTCCACACATTGCGATATGCGTCCCAGCATTCTGCAACTGAAACAAATTTATCCGAAGTAGCGTTAAATGCACGTGGATACCTCTCATTTAGTAGCCCCAACTTAGACCAGCGATCTATCCAGAATGCAAACTCTGAACCATCACCCAACACCGGCTGGAAATGCTACCAGTTGTCTTGTAGCACCTTGGCCACTGACTTCCGGAATGGTGAAGGTCTGCTTGGGTTCGATCTAGCCCTTTCCATGTGTGAAGTTCCGTAGGAGTCCTGGAACAAATCAGACCATAGCTTGATGCCCCCAACAAAGAGCTTTATATCCCATTTTAATAGTAGAGAGTCATTGAATTCTTTCAATGAACGAATCCCCATACAGACCACTTTTTTAGGATTGCACAGCCATTGCCACTTCATAGGTTGGAGGAATTTACCTTCAGCTTTGACCCCTTTCCAAAAGAGCCGTCTACGCATCACATCTAATCTTTTCCACATAGATTTTAGTGATCTAAACATAGAGAAAAAAAAACATTGGAATAGACGTGATAACGGAATTAAGGAGGATCAATCTTCTACCCTTCAAGAGGAAGCGATGATGAGGCGGATTCGCACGCGGAAAGGGTTCGAGTTGGAAAACCCGTTGTCGTAGTTCGATTCACAGGAAAATTCATCGATCAGATAAAATTTATAATCGAAACTCGAAAAGTGAGTCCTGGGTCGAAGACAGGGAGGCGAAAGTTCAATTTTGAAAGATACGAGTTTCGCTTTTATTTTTTTGTCATTTTTTTCTTTTCTAATTTTTTTGGCATTTTTTAGAAAGTAAGAGATTAGATCGACAAATGCTTAGCTAACTAATCTACTTGAAAAATATAAGAGAGAGAGAGAATCACATATATTTCTGAATCAAACATTTGCTACAACTAGGAAAGTTGGAAATATTACACTACGAAAATAATAAAGATAGAAAGAGGTGAGAGAATCCCCCTCGACGGTCGCTCGGAGGACGACTCGGTCTAACGTCGCCTGGAGGAAGGTGGTGAGGAGAGGGATGAAGGAGGACGTAGCCGGAGGACGGAGGATGGGGCAGGACGGCATCATGGCGAGGATCTTCTTCCCGAAGGGCGGTGAGAGGACGACCACAGGATGCTCCGCAAATGCTGATGAGAGGTGGGAAAACTATTTTCTTTTCTACTCTAGAGGAGCATCTCGGGCTTGGGATAAGCTCTCTTTAGAGCCTTGGAGGTGGTGAGAGGAAGAAAGGAAGAGATGCTTTAGAATAGAGGGGGGTAGGTCCTTTTATAGTGGAGGAGAGGCAAAATCGTCCATGGGTAATTAGTGACGGTTGTAATCGTCGCTGAAGATCCATCCAACTGTCATTAAAGATCGTGCCCATCAATTCCTTTGTTGGCATGCGCATAGCGCAGGCCATTAGTGATAGCTACAAGCGTCACTAAAGGTTTGCCCAACTGTCGCTGAAGATCGCATCCTCATCGCTTACGCCTCGCTGGCGCGTGCATTGCACGCTCTTTGTCATGCGCATGCTCGCGTGCTAGCGCCGGGCACACTGTGCCTATTATGTGCTTCACCCATGCGTGTGCAGCTGTGCACTCATTTGGCCAATTGGGGGGCTGTGGGGATTCAAACCCACGCCCCTCTGTTGAAAGCCTACGCCTCCACCATTGCGCCAAGTTGTCCAGATGGTCGCGCGGATGTCTTAAGGCGCACAGTGGAGGAGAGCTCTCAGTCGTTGGATCAAGATCCAACGGCTGAGTATTAAAGATGAAGATGATGAGCGGGTGCCTTCAAGTTGCTGCTGGTTGGTCTTGGGAGGCCTGGATGGCGCCATAGGATGCCATCTGGGCCGTCGATCTTCTGTCTGATGCAGAGGGTGCCACGGTGCTCAGATCGAGATGATTCCCACTTTGTCGGACTATGATCGTTGCTCTGAATCCATCCATACGGTCGGATTTTCCATTCGAAACCCTTATGGATGTCGCAATGCCCCCTGACTGTTGATCTTCCTCAGACTTCATATGATGCTACAGGTTTCCAATCTAGACATTTTTGGAGGTGTTAGGCTTCGATCGTCGTCTTAATCAGATCTGTACAGTCAGACCATCCATCCGAGGCCCTCAAATAAATCTCCCTCCCTCCTGGCCATAAAAAGGTTGTAATTAACCTACAATATACACAAATACTCTAAATGGAGGATGATGCATGCTATGTAATATTTATAACATGAAATGCAAATCTAAGCCTAAGAACATGCATGAATAGGAATTTTAACTTAAATGAATGTGTCTACATCATACCTCAATACCTATCTTTTGCTAGTCCTTAGCAAAATTAAACTACATGCTATGTATAAAAATAGAATTATGACTCGATCTCTTAGGCCTAAGTTGTTTATTAACAATAGAAAATTTCAACTAAGGTCCTAAACTACGAAGACTCAATAGTACCCAAGTGTCTACCAGAATGTAGACCGCCCAAGTCCTCGCCTTATTTGAAAATGGAAGATACATTTTTTTTTTGCTTTTTCTTTTCTAATTTGTTTGGACTTTCGGAGTTTGAGAGTTTTGGGATAACTTTTCTCGGCTACCCAACCCGCCCAAGACTCGAAAAGGACTCTAAGTGCTAAGCATCTAGCTAAAAGAGTGAAAGACTCACTAAACGGCCGTTAAAATGGAATTCGGGTTTCTATGACCCTAAGTGGCCTTACCTAAAGGTTTATCTTTTCAAACGGTAGCTTTCTTCATACTTCTTTTATTTATGAGGTCAACACAAGGGCGAACCCAATGTATATCTCGCTGGTTTATTCTATTTCCCCGCTTCCTCCCTAAGTGTTTTGGGAATTATTGTGCATTTTTGTGAGCTGGGCTCTAGACAATCGGCCAATGGGCTGTTACCCACAACAACTTGCTAGTCATACTCGTGTGGTGAAGTGTGATTTTATTTGTTTATTTTTTTATTTTCACCTTTTTCTTTATTTTTTTTTCTACGTAGGTAGCTTCCCTGATCTAAGATTTACCTAAAGGCTGTACGAAGAAAATGGTCTTGTGGCTGAGCTCTGGACAACCAGTAAATGGGCAGTTACCCACGACAACTTACCAGCTATACCACCCTAGATAGTTCATTAGCTACCCAATTTCCATAAAAATCGTCGGAAAGTGAGTTAGTGAGAGTAGTGTGTAGATGCTTAGGCTTAAAGTCCCCTCAAATTAGAGGGCGAGTTGATAAATCGTGTACTTAGCATCCCAATTTATTTACTAGATTAAAGATGAAATTGAATTGGCGAGGACTCCAGACTAAGTCCACATTCGTGTGGACACCTGGGCTAATTAAGCCCGAAGACTTGAAGAGTCTAAGTATTTAGGTCCTACTGTATCATTTCCTAAAGTTAATAACTTCCAAATGCCTATGTTCTCTTCTCCTAATTCTTCTTTTTTTTTATCTTTTTGAATTTTCAATTTTTTTTAAAGAAACTAAAAAAAATTCTACGGAGTTAACAAAATGATTTCAGGATAAAGTATCCAGCCCCCTATGCCTAAATGATGTAATGTCCTCATTGTAAAAACAAAGACATGAAAAGGGCGGAGTAAACAGAATATCACCTGAATTTCGTGAAAATTTGGTTAGCTCTGCAGAGAACGTGGAATACACATGTGCTAAGTTTAATACCTTCATCTTAGTATAATATACATACAAGAAATTGAGAATTCATAAGTGTAGGTCAGAATCAAAAGATTAATCCTCAGACCTGCCAGTAGAAGATGTCCACAGACGTGGACTAGATTATGGTGTAGACCCATGCCTCAGGGTCGAGTGGTTTTAAGGTTCTGGATGAAAATCACCCAGAACCTAAGATTATTGTGTTTGTGGGGTCGGGCATGTGGTTTTGAGGTGTGCAACCCAAGACCAAATTGTCGGACAACGGGTAAAGATGGTTCAATAGGTTTGGATGTCCTCTTAAAGTTCAGCTCAAAAAGATAATCAGTTATTTTGAGCCTCGGTTGCACGTGAAAGATATCATAAGGGTCCTGGTAAAAAGTAGGTGGTTTCAGGTCAACAGGAACCCTTAAATCCAAACTCATAGTTCCCTCAGAAGTAGCTTCCCGGATTTTTATTTCCCACTTCCTATCCTCCAAAATCAAGGTTTTTGGGACCTCCAGATCATTGTACACCCCATCTAAAATACCAAGGTCCAATAATTGTGGCTCAATCAGGACTGACTTGGGTCTGGTGATCTCAAGAATATCATAATTTAGCTCTTTAGGGTGTGGTTGAGGAATGGGGCTATTGATTGAATCATCAGGATTTGAATCGTCCAAGTTAGCCCCAACATGATCATAATCTTCAATGATTGGGCTATCAAATAGTTCGTCATGCTCCTCAAGCCCGATTGTCTCACTAAAATCGTCTTCCTTAAGTTCAAGTGAGACTTCACCAAAAGATTCTTCACCCTCAGAGTCAAAGAATTCATGATCCTCATTTATATATGTCTCAAAATCGCATGTCATTTCTTGATCCATAGAGACATATTTTTCCACTCTCCTTGGCTCGGGGATCTCAGGTGAGTTAATCGGTTCATCCTTAATTGGTTGCTCTAGACCATCCTGGTCATCTCCGATCTTAGAACATGTATCCTGATGAGAGCCTCATCATGAGCCATAACTAGCTCATTTTGACCCAATAAAGAAGATAAAAGCTCCTACATAACCTAGAAGAAGGCCTAACTGAAGGAACAAGTGCTCTGAGAAGAAAACATGAAATAAAGGTTAAAACTGCAATTTTACCATTGCAGTACAAAAATGGGATTTCTCAGAGGCAAAACATAGGTCAAATGATTTAAATGAGATAAAAAGTGGGTTGAGTCAATCAGAAATGGGTTCATGTGCAATCTAAGAACTAAAGGACACTTGGTAACCCTAAAACAGACCCGCTTAAATTAACAAGGTTCCGGTCAGAACAAAAAGCAAGTAAACCCTCTAAAAATCATGGAAAAACATACTCTAGGGTTTAGAACACTTAATTTGGCCTTTGGAACCTAGTTTGACCTAGATTAGGGTCCTAGCTCTTCAATTAACCTAATTTGGGTTTTTACGTAAAATGTCTAGTCAAACGAGGTCAAACCTGAAATCTAACTTCGCCATTGGATTCCTTAGGTCCAAATTAGGTTTATACCAAAATTTGGACCTAAGGAGAGGTCATCTTGACCTACTTTGCAATTTAGTACACCCAAATCACAAATTGGTCCCTATCTTTTGAATACCGTTGCAGAGAACCCCCTAGGTTCTTCGCCTCCTTTGCAAACCAGTCCTGCCGCCATTGCTAGGGCAGAACCAAGCTCCGGCGAGGTTCGGAGAGGGATTTCTCTCTAATCCCTCAGAGATTCCCTCCCAGAAATGGAAGGAGGATTCTCTGAGGAATTCCCTTCCATTTAAGACCGATCTCGATCCCTGGTGTGAACCCAATCTCTCGTGCGAACGCACGAGAGATTTGGGTATCCTAACTCCTTTCCATCTCCGGCGACCAACCTCAGGCAATTACGTGCCCTTCACGCCCTGCACACCCAGTCCAGCGCCTATATAAGAACCCACAACTCCGGCCGAAGAGGAGAGCTTGATTTGGCCGAGTTTCCCCTTTCAATTCCTCTCCTCCTGCCCGGCCAAATGTCCCAGCTAGCTCCGGCGAGCCCCCCTCCCCTCCCTCTTCGCTCTGCCACAAAACCAGTGGCAGAGTTAGCTTCCTGACCTCCCTCCGCGTCGCGCAGTACCAGCGCACGCCGCCTCAGCCCCGTCGTCGCCGCCGTTCTCCCCCACTGGGCGTCATCTTCTCCGGCGACAGCAGCTACTGCTGTCCGCCTTCCATCCCCTTTCGTCCTTACAATTAGGTTAGAACTCCTCTCCATCCTATCCTCTCTCTTTTCCCCCTGTTATCTCATCTGATTACCCCTCAACCGACGTTGACCACCCTCATCTTCCACATCACCGACCGATCTCCGGCGAGCCGCTTCCACCATTCCAGCCCCCCACACGGCTCGCCAACCACCTCGGGAGCTCCGCCTCACCACCAGGAACTCGCTCCACCCCACAACTGCCACTCCAGACCTCCATAACCACCCCCCGAACAACCCACCATCTCCGGCCACAGGTTGACCTAGGCGCACATGCCTAGGCCGACCGGCAACCTGCAGCATCACCCACCGCCTTCGTCGTGCTACGGCGAAGGTTTCCATCTATTCTGATTGGGCCACTAAGCCGTTCTGTGGAATCTCAGGTGAATGCCCCGGCCGCCATTAATAGCCGAAGCAGCAGGAAGCTTGGAGCAGCAGCAGGCGTCAGGCTTCCCAGGCGGCAGGTGCAGCAGACTCTCGCAAGTATCGCGAAGTGACTGAGTTCAGCTAGGAGCACCAGCAGGGCCTTCAGCGTGGGCAATTGCACACGAGAGTCTGCGGGCGCGCGCAAAGGAAGGGCGGAACGTTTAGTCCCACATCGTGGAATCTAAAGGCACAGGTATGGTATAAAGAGTTTTTGTGATATAGCTTTACCGCCTCGAAAACACAGGGGTGAGGTCCCTCACTGACCCCACACCCGCCTCGTCCGCGACCTGACCACGCGGACTTGGCGGATCCGACCCGACCTAGACCTACGCACTCCTCGCGCATCACACCACCTTCAGGTGCGCCTGGTCCTGGGTGCGATCCGACCCGATTATGCATGTGGCTCTGGGAGAGCAGCTCAGAGTGGATTGCTTGAGAGTGAGAGACGCGCGGGTAGAGGGAGAAGGGTTAGTTTTTGCTCCTGTGCAGGCAGGCTGATCGCAGGAGAAGGACTTGGCCGCTGCAGAAGAAGGAAAAGCAAGCCAAAGAAGAAGACAGAAGAAGAAGAAAGAAGCCTTCGCAGGAGAAGGAAAGCAGAAAAGATTACAAGTCTTCGCAGAGAAGAAGAAGAAGGACAAGTGAAGATTGCGAAGAGAGAAGCAAAGGCAAGACCACAGAAGAGAAGAGTAAGAAGCAAGGTAGAGAAGAAGAAAAGAAAGAGCAAGACACAAAGAAGAAGAGAGGCAAAGAAAAGATTAGAAGATCAAAAGAAGAAGAAGAAGGCTTCGCAAGACAAGAAAGAAAGCAGAGAGAAGCAAAACGAAGAAGAAAATGAGAGACTGCAGAAGAAGAAGAAAAGGAGAAATACTTTTAAGACGTCTGATCTTGTGATCAGACGTCCAATTTCATATTTTTGTCCTAATTATTTTTAATTGCATACATTCACATTTGAATTGATATTTTGAGTAAATTAGAGTGTTCAATTACATTTTGACTAGTAGTAAATTCCATTTGCTCCCTGTGTTCGACCTCGGATACTCCGGTTTTCGAGTAATAAAAATCTTTATTTGTTTTTGAACGCTTTAGCGGCTATACTACAACGCGATATTATCTTTTAACAAACCGCACAAAAGCGCGACGAACATTTTGGCGCCGTTGCCGGGGAGCAATGCACAATTTACCACTAGTCTCTACATTCTTTTTATCATATTGAACACTAACTTGCCCTACTTTGCTTTGATGTGATCTTGCAGTTACTTCATGAGAAAATCTCTCCCGCAAGTCAACCACTCCAGGGCAGGTAATTTCTTTTCTTCCTTAATCATCCCCTAATCTTGGAAAGACAAAAGGAAGAAAATCAAGTTAGGAATCAATGGCCTTCTTTATATAGTAATCACCATCTCTAAGGCAAAACATTTCTTGATTTTGCGAAAATTTCTGCAAATATTCTTGAAGTTGGAGTGATTTTTTTTCCCATCCCACAAATTCTTGTGCCTAATTGAAATAACGCTTAATCTTGGCGGACCACGCACTTCTTGTTTATAAGTCCAAAGAGAACTTTTGAAAAAGAAAAAGAGGATTGGAAATAGAACCAAATTAGGGTTTCCACATTAGGGTCTTGAAGCGCTAGTCACACATGCCTGTGTAAAAAGAAATAAACCCTCCCGCATCAGTGTGCTACCCAAGCCCTTGATTGAAGAAAGTTAAATAAGACAAACCCTAAAATTGAGCTCTAAAATCACTTGAATCTTAAAATTTTCTTTTGACCTAATAACCTGGGAGTCAAATCAGGGTGATCTCTAGGCTCCGAGCTTAGAATCATTCTGCCATCTATAGGACAGGTCAGGTGAAGTTGACCCCTTGGGCCAACCAACCTCTAAATTAGGTCACAATACCAAAAACATCTAAAGTTCAAGTGAGAACCCTAAAGGCACCTTTGAAATAAAAAGTGATAGACTTAAGAGGTCAAGGTCCCCATTCTGGTTTACCTGGAATCTCAGTGACAAGAGAGGTCGGGTGGGGGAAACCCTGTAACCCGTAGGGACGCTCTACCGTGTAGGGGTCTTTGCGGGACTCTCCCTCTCTGGCTGCCCAGGTAATTCGCAGGTGGACGATCTTCGGATCCAGGGGTCCATCCGCCCTAAACCTCCATAGTCATCCAAACATCTTTTGGGTGTCTTGATTGGGTCAAGAACATCTCCAGTCCTGCATCTTTTCTCTGTAGAGCACACACACTCATTTTCAGTGGGACTCGTTATTCAGATCTGATCGCTTCATAACACATCTTGAGTCAAACTCTGATCTTGATTCCACCACCTGATCCAAATATGCAGCCGAACCACCTAGGACTACCAGTCGAGAAACCTGAATATCGGAGATCCATGAGAGATAAAATGATTGAGGATGCCATGAGATTTTATGAAAATGAAGAAACCTCAACAACAGTAGGAAACATTCAGGTTGATGTCCCAACAACCACAACCTTTGTCATAACTTGTGTCCAAGTACTATTAGCAGAAGCCAACAAAGGATCAACCCGTGACTTGCTCATTACTGCATACATTGAGATAGAAAAACTGCACAATAGTGAATACCTTCAATGTATGACAAATCCTCGACTTTGGAAGCAACACCAAGATAGTCTTGAAAAACGGGAAGAGATAATGAGATTAGTAAAACAAGTCATTGACCAGAAATACCCGTACATACCACCAACAGAGGATGAGCTATCTTGGAACAACATCGAGGATAAATCTGACCTCGGGTTTGGGGCACAAAATGGTTGTGGATTCCCAACCCAGATGGAGTATAATGCCCCTGATATTGAAGAAGGTTGGGAAGCTCCAAATGCAGGAAAAGACCATGATGAACCCATTTTAGAATCCCAAGACTCCTGCAAGTATGAGAGTAGAACTGAACCTCTTGAGGGTGTAAATTCCGTCCCTTATTCTGATAAGGTGGCCCTCGAAGGTTATTCAGACCAAGATTCTAGTAATTCCACCCACATCCTAAGCCTAGAACCTAGATCTGAAACCTATATTGAAGATTTCAAGGCCCCATATGAAGAAGATCAACCTTTTAATGAAGAATATGATTTTGGGCCTCGATTTGATGAATATCCCTCGTCAACCTCCTCAGAGGAACTAATCGAGTTTTCGGAAGTCATGCCAATCTACGATACAGAAACCGAGGAGTTGGACGAGCGGGGTTTCGATTGGCTCTGCCCTACTAACCTTGAACCTGAGCCTCTACTAGATAGGGACACCTTTGTAAGCTCAGAATTAACATTTAGGCTAGATCCCAGTCAGGCTGCTGAATATACAACATATGATTTATTCTATGGTGGAACTCATGACCTAGAATCTCATTCAAACTTTGATTTTCGCAAACTCTCCGACGATCTCGAATCTGACCATAACATCGGAGAAAATCTGCCTCCTGATTATAACATGTCAATCTTCTTTGAAGCCACCTGCTCCACAGATACAGAACCAATCAAAACCCGTTCCCCACCCCGACCCGCAACCGGACTCAATTTCTATTCTGATTCACCTCTCACTGAGCCGATCGCAGATGATTCAACTCCGTATCTATGCCGGGTATCGGACACTGATCAGACCACAAATCAGGAGCCTCCATCCTTTGACCGTCCCTGTAGGGATTCCACACCTTACATTTATTATATTTTGGAACCCTACTCCCACCAGGCTGATTCGACTGAGCCCGAACTCGAGTTTTCACTTCCATATCTATCAGAACATCACTGCATTTGGTGGGTCCCACATCTGCTAATCTACATCTATCAACCCACCAGACTTATTGGGTTTGGGCTGCATCATCAGCCCACTGATCTGAACAAGTACCTGGTTGGACCAACCAGGCTCTTAATCAAGGTGCTTGTTTTCCAAAACTCCATTAACCACTCCCTCTCCACCCCATTTTCCACTCGGTTGAAGGCATTAAATTTAGCGCTTAACGGGAGGCAACCCGTCATCTCAAAAATAGAGACCCGTCTGATTATCCGTCTGTACTCCACGTCTATTGCACCTTGAGTTCAGCCTTAGACAGTTGATCCCACCTCTGGTACACGTATCAGAGCTTAAAATCGTTCGCATCAGTCATTCCCGACCCATTCACCCACCCGATATATCCTGTTCTAAGCCCCTGACCTCAACACTAATTCCCACCCTCTGTTTACAATGAGGACATTGCAAAACTTAGACATGGGGGGGGTGATAAAGTGCATACATACAAAACCAAGAAAAAAATCAGAAGGATTCTCACAAAAAATTCACATATGTCAAAAACACAAAAAATTGAAAAATTACGAAAAAGAACAAAAAAAAAAAATGGGGAGGAAATGTTGTGAGCCATATAATCATAAGGAGGAGAAAAAGAGCAAAAATGAAGAAAGGAGCACAAAAGGAAAAGAAAAAGAAAAAGTCATTAGTAAAAGATTAAGGAATTAACTGAAGTTCTAGACCAGATCAAGAAAAGAAACAAAAGAAAAAGTGCTAAGGAAACATAACAAGAGATTAGCGGGAACGCTGGTCTTAGGCTTTTTGGGCTAGTACCTTTAGCTTAAAAATTCACGTATCCGTTAAAATCTGGATAATCCTCAAGAGGTTGAGGAAAATGCGAAGCTTGAGTATTAGGTCTAAGGCTTAGGAAGTATTCGGCCTCGTTAATTGACCTCCGGTTTGCGGGATTCGGTAACCTAAGACCCAAATTCACACACAGTCTGGTTCAGTGCGCATAAACATCCAAATCACGCGAAAAGCGTTTAATGTTCTGAAAAAGTCACCTAGATTAGGAGCGGTCAATCAACACAAATTGATTTGGATGAGTTCCCAGCGCGGAGAGGCGGGAAATTCCCCTCGAAGATGCGTAACAACATATCATCTCCTCGGTGCTTGTCTCTTAGGATATTTAAATATCCTACTGGGGGCATGTAAGCACTCTGCTGGTTCAGATACCATGGGCGGCATTATCACGAAATGTCGATCGCCAGGGTCTGAATTCGGCCACGGAATGCCATGGGTGGGATTATCTCGAAATCTCGAAAGCCAGGGTTCTGGGGGTTGCCATGGGCGGGATTATCTCGAAATCTTGAAAGCCAGGGACCTTTGAGGATTGATGATGGGGACGAGGAATCTGATACAGACCGTGTTGAGAAGCTAATCCGAAGCTAGAAATAAAAAGAAAAAAGAGAGAAAAGCTCTCCAAACAAATAAATCTTCTATCTCTCTCTTACAAAAAATGCACTGCAAACTGAACTTAGGCTAAAAAAATGTCTCAAGCACGGGTGCTTTAACCGCGGAGTCCAACAAACCCTAGGTTAGTTTCTGTGGGCCGTAGAAACCTTTGCGGAGGACTGAGGCTAAAGCAGAACAGATCCGGATTTTGGTTGGTACTTGAGTACCTCTAGGCCTATTGTCGGCATTCCCACCTAATCACAAAAGAAAAGGAGCACTTATCATTGTTGACAGACATTCAGGGTCTAGAACGGAAGTTAAAACTTTGAAATTTTGCTAAGGGACTAGCAAAAGCTAGGCATGGGGGTATGATGAGAGCCTCATCATGAGCCATAACTAGCTCATTTTGACCCAATAAAGAAGATAAAAGCTCCTACATAACCTAGAAGAAGGCCTAACTGAAGGAACAAGTGCTCTGAGAAGAAAACATGAAATAAAGGTTAAAACTGCAATTTTACCATTGCAGTACAAAAATGGGATTTCTCAGAGGCAAAACATAGGTCAAATGGTTTAAATGAGATAAAAAGTGGGTTGAGTCAATCAGAAATGGGTTCATGTGCAACCTAAGAACTAAAGTTCACTTGGTAACCCTAAAACAGATCCGCTTAAATTAACAAGGTTCTGGTCAGAACAAAAAGCAAGTAAACCCTCTAAAAATCATGGAAAAACATACTCTAGGGTTTAGAACACTTAATTTGGCCTTTGGAACCTAGTTTGACCTAGATTAGGGTCCTAGCTCTTCAATTAACCTAATTTGGGTTTTTACGCAAAATGTCCAGTCAAACGAGGTCAAACCTGAAATCTAACTTCGCCATTGGATTCCTTAGGTCCAAATTAGGTTTATACCAAAATTTGGACCTAAGGAGAGGTCATCTTGACCTACTTTGCAATTTAGTACACCCAAATCATAAATTGGTCCCTATCTTTTGAATACCGTTGCAGAGAACCCCCTAGGTTCTTCGCCTCCTTTGCAAACCGGTCCTGCCGCCATTGCTAGGGCAGAACCAAGCTCCGGCGAGGTTCGGAGAGGGATTTCTCTCTAATCCCTCAGAGATTCCCTCCCAGAAATGGAAGGAGGATTCTCTGAGGAATTCCCTTCCATTTAAGACCGATCTCGATCCCTGGTGTGAACCCAATCTCTCGTGCGAACGCACGAGAGATTTGGGTATCCTAACTCCTTTCCATCTCCGGCGACCAACCTCAAGCAATTACGTGCCCTTCACGCCCTGCACACCCAGTCCAGCGCCTATATAAGAACCCACAACTCCGGCCGAAGAGGAGAGCTTGATTTGGCCGAGTTTCCCCCTTCAATTCCTCTCCTCCTGCCCGGCCAAATGTCCCAGCTAGCTCCGGCGAGCCCCCCTCCCCTCCCTCTTCGCTCTGCCACAAAACCAGTGGCAGAGTTAGCTTCCTGACCTCCCTCCGCGTCGCGCAGTACCAGCGCACGCCGCCTCAGCCCCGTCGTCGCCGCCGTTCTCCCCCACTGGGCGTCATCTTCTCCGGCGACAGCAGCTACTGCTGTCTGCCTTCCATCCCCTTTCGTCCTTACAATTAGGTTAGAACTCCTCTCCATCCTATCCTCTCTCTTTTCCCCCTGTTATCTCATCTGATTACCCCTCAACCGACGCTGACCACCCTCATCTTCCACATCACCGACCGATCTCCGGCGAGCCGCTTCCACCATTCCAGCCCCCCACACGGCTCTCCAACCACCTCGGGAGCTCCGCCTCACCACCAGGAACTCGCTCCACCCCACAACTGCCACTCCAGACCTCCATAACCACCCCCCGAACAACCCACCATCTCCGGCCACAGGTTGACCTAGGTGCGCACGCCTAGGCCGACCGGCAACCTGCAGCATCACCCACCGCCTTCGCCGTGCTACGGCGAAGGTTTCCAGCTATTCTGATTGGGCCACTAGGCCGTTCTGTGGAATCTCAGGTGAACGCCCCGGCCGCCATTAACAGCCGAAGCAGCAGGAAGCTTGGAGCAGCAGCAGGCGTCAGGCTTCCCAGGCGGCAGGTGCAGCAGACTCTCGCAAGTATCGCGAAGTGACTGAGTTCAGCTAGGAGCACCAGCAGGGCCTTCAGCGTGGGCAATTGCACACGAGAGTCTGCAGGCGCGCGCAAAGGAAGGGCGGAACGTTTAGTCCCACATCGTGGAATCTCAAGGCACAGGTATGGTATAAAGAGTTTTTGTGATATAGCTTTACCGCCTCGAAAACACAGGGGTGAGGTCCCTCACTGACCCCACACCCGCCTCGTCCGCGACCTGACCATGCGGACTTGGCGGATCCGACCCGACCTAGACCTACACACTCCTCGCGCATCACACCACCTTCAGGTGCGCCTGGTCCCGGGTGCGATCCGACCCGATTATGCATGTGGCTTTGGGAGAGCAGCTCAGAGTGGATTGCTTGAGAGTGAGAGACGCGCGGGTAGAGGGAGAAGGGTTAGGTTTTGCTCCTGTGCAGGCAGGCTGATCGCAGGAGAAGGACTTGGCCGCTGCAGAAGAAGGAAAGGCAAGCCAAAGAAGAAGACAGAAGAAGAAGAAAGAAGCCTTCGCAGGAGAAGGAAAGCAGAAAAGATTACAAGTCTTCGCAGAGAAGAAGAAGAAGGACAAGTGAAGATTGCGAAGAGAGAAGCAAAGGCAAGACCACAGAAGAGAAGAGTAAGAAGCAAGGTAGAGAAGAAGAAAAGAAGGAGCAAGACACAGAGAAGAAGAGAGGCAAAGAAAAGATTAGAAGATCAAAAGAAGAAGAAGAAGGCTTCGCAAGACAAGAAAGAAAGCAGAGAGAAGCAAAACGAAGAAGAAAATGAGAGACTGCAGAAGAAGAAGAAAAGGAGAAATACTTTTAAGACGTCTGATCTTGTGATCAGACGTCCAATTTCATATTTTTGTCCTAATTATTTTTAATTGCATACATTCACATTTGAATTGATATTTTGAGTAAATTAGAGTGTTCAATTACATTTTGACTAGTAGTAAATTCCATTTGCTCCCTGTGTTCGACCTCGGATACTCCGGTTTTCGAGTAATAAAAATCTTTATTTGTTTTTGAACGCTTTAGCGGCTATACTACAACGCGATATTATCTTTTAACAAACCGCACAAAAGCGCGACGAACATATCCCCCTTGACAGGCGCCTGAGTGGGTTCAGACACTCGCTCTCCCAAAGGGGGTTCATCTTGAGAATCATTCCAAGATTTGACTAGGGCAACCATAAATTTCATCCTCAACCTTGACAACTTCCAAAGTAGAAACTCACTCGGGCCCTTATCCTTAACATCTTGGAGCGAATCCAATATAGAACTATTAAATTCATCAATCATTTTGATCATAGGCTCCAATGCTTCAGTGCACGGTGTTGGCTGAGCTTCTAAAGATTGGATGGTATTCCTTAAGTTATCCAACACCCTATCTTGGACCTGGTTTACTTGAATCGACTAGTTCAATTTAGGGTTGGATGAGTTTGGGTCAAATCTATGGGAGTCAAGATATTGAGGTTCTCGGGGTCCTCCCTGATAGTAGGTCATTCTAGGTTGTTCAAAGAATGGTGGTGACCTATATTCAGTGGAATACTGGGGAGGGTAGGTGTTATAATCATTTTATCCTTCCTGATTGTAGATCAGGTTGGTTTGGTGATCAAAGGATGAAGATCTATAATCATTGTAGCTCTGGGAAGGATAGTAATCATTGTCTTGTTGTCTAGGGTTAGGCCCTGGACACTGAGGTCTGGTATCATATCCCCAATCAAAGTTATCCCGGCTAGTGGATGGGTAATTATAAGTCGAGTCGGGATAGTAATAATCTTGGGAATAAGTGGTGGTAGAAGGGAAGGATGGGAAATGAATGTAGGATGTGGAAGGATACATGGTAGAATAGGAGGGAAATCAAAAGAGAGAAAGGAGCCCTGCAATACAAGCAATCAACCCTATCCTTAGGTGGGTTAGCCTAAAGACCTATAGAATCCCAGGACCTGTCTTGAGATTATAACCGATTTGGTCTACTTTTATCCGGTCAATTGAACCAGTTAGAAGAAGGGGTTGGGGAGAGGGTTCTTCCTTTGGCTTGTGCCTTCGGTTCCTAGTGTACCCCTCAGCCACGGTCGTTTGATGCTACTCCCCTAGCTAGACATCAGATGGACCAGCAGAAGCAGATTAATCGAAAAAATTCTTAGTCTGAGCCCCGGAGAGCGAATCAATCCTTAAGGCGAACGTCTACTCAATTTTAATTAGGCTTGGGATATTGTGCTCTTGGAATGTGATGGGCCCTTTAGATGGGTTGTGTCCTTAATGATTAATTCAAATGTGTGTGTGTTCACAACCAAGGTTTGCAAACAAGGTTATTTGATGATGTGTCTTTTAGTATTTAACCTTGTTTAGTAGCTTTTAGGGTTTAATCCTTTGGTTGGTTCACTCAGGGTTCAGTAGAACACTCTAGGTTTTACAAGCACTGGTGATGATGTATTCCTTTGGAAATTAGAAAAAAAAATGTGGAGTGCTTGGTTTAGCCCTAAAAATCAACCCTAAGTGGCAAGCTACTGATGAATCACTTTTATTTTAAGTGGTGCGGCCCAAACAGTTCAATCAATTGGCTTGTTGCATCACTTAGTTAAGGCACACAAAAATGTTTGACCTATTCATATTTCTACTCGCTTATTGGTGTGTTGAGTTAGGGTGTACCGGATCCACAGGTCAGATTTCGGTTAAGTGGTAGAATCGATGTGAAGTGGTGTGCCTTAAGGTGAGAAGTTGTGGGTGTTAAGTGTGTAGCTTTCAATTAAATCCCACAAGAGAAGAGTATTTTTTTATTTTCTATTTTTAATATATGCAGGTGGGTGAGGTGAGGTGAAGTAACAATCAAACAATCAGATCTATCCTAGGGTTTATAAAAGCATCTTGGTTGATTTGAGTTTGAGTTATTAGTGTGGCGAAATGGAAACTAGGGTGGGGGTGGTGGGGGATAAACTTACAAATGTCTCTACTCGTACTTTACTCCAATCTATTGCCTTTGGCTCCTCAATTGGGTTCCTGCAAGACAATAAATCGAAGAAGAAAGATAGGTTAGAAAAATATGTAAGTAATGCAGGAAAACGCGAAAAAAACCAAAGAGTGTTGCCTCCCTAGCAACGACGCCAAAATGATGAGGTGGATTCACACGCGGAAAGGGTTCAAGGTGGAAGACCCGTCATCGTAGTTCGATTCATGAGAAAATCCATCGATCAGATAAAATTTATAACTGAAACTCGAAAAATGAGTCTCAGGTTGAATATGGGGAGGCGAACGTTTGGTTTTGAAAGATACGTGTTTCGCTTTTATTTATTTTTGTCATTTTTTCTTTTCTAATTTTTTTGGTATTTTGTAGAAAGCAAGAGATCAGAACAACAATTGCTTATCTAACTAATCTACTTGCAAAATATAAGAAAGATAGAGAGAATCACATATATGTCTGAATCAAACGTTTGCTACAACTTGGAAAGAGGGAAAGATTACACTATGAAAGCAATAAAGATAGAAAGAGATGAGAGAATCCCCCTTGATGGTTGCTCGGAGTATGACTCACTCTTACGTCACCTAGAGGAAGGTGGTGAGGAGCAGAACGAAGGAGGACATAGCCGGAGGACGGAGGATGGGGTAGGACGGCGTCGCGACGAGGATCTTCTTCCCGAAGGGTGGTGAGAGGACAGCCACGGGATGCTCCTTGAATGGGGATGAGAGGTGGGAAAACTATTTTCTTTTCTACTCTAGAGGAGCATCCCAGGCTTGGGACAAGCTTTCTCTAGAGCCTTGGAGGTAGTGAGAGGAAGAAAGGAAGTGATGCTTTGGAATGGAGGGGGGTAGTCCTTTTATAGTGGAGGAGGAGAGACAAAATCGTCCATGGTTAATTAGTGATGGTTGTAATTGACGCTGAAGATCCACCAAGCTATCGCTGAAGATCGCGCCCTTCAATTCCTTTGCTGGAGCACGCATAGCGCAGGCCATTAATGATAGCTACAGGTGTTACTAATGGCCCGCCCAATTGTCACTGAAGATTGCGCCCCCGCCGCTCATGCCTTGTTGGTGTGCGCATTGCGTGCTCCTTGTCGTGCGCACACTCGCATGCTGGCGTCATGCTGTGCGCGCTTGTGCGCGCGACCGTGCTGAGTTGTGCGCACGCTATGCGCTGTACCCTTGTGCACGCAGTTGTGCGCTTAATTGGCCAATTAGGGGGGAGGGGCTGTGGGGATTCGAACCCGCACCCCTCTGTTGAAAACCCACGCCTCCACCATTGCACCAAGTCGTCCAGATGGTTGCGTGGACGTCTTAAGGCACGCGATGGAGGAGAGTTCTTAGTTGTTGGATCAAGATCGAACGACTGAGAATTGATGATGAAGATGATGAGGGGGCACCTTCCAGTTGTTGCTGGCCGGTGTTGGGCAGCTTGGATGGCGCCACATGGTGCCATCTGAGCCGTCCATCTTCTGTCTGATGAAGAAGGTTCCACGGTTCTCAGATAGAGATGATTCCCACGTTGCCAGACTGCGATCGTCGCTCCGGATCCATCCATACAGTTGGAATTTCCATTCGAAACCCTTATGGATGTTGCATTGCCCCCTGGTCGTTGATCTTCCTCAAACTTCATATGATGCTACGGGATTTCGATCCAGACATTTTTGGAGGTGTTAGACTCTGATCATCGTCTTGATCAGATTCGTACAGTCGGATCGTCCATCCGAGGCCCTAAAATAAATCTCCTTCCCTCTTGGCCCTAAAAAGGATGTAATTAACCTAAAATATACACAACTACTCTAAATGCAGGATGATGCATGCTATGCAATATTTACAACATGAAATGCAAATCTAAGCCTAAGAACATACATGAATAGGCATTTTAACCTAAATGAATGTGTCTACATCATACTCCCATGCCTATCTTTTGCTAGTCCTTAGCAAAATTAAACTACATGCTATGTATAAAAATAGAATTAGGACTTGATCGCTTAGGCTTAAGTTGTTTATTAACAATAGAAAATTTCAACTAAGGTCCTAAACTATGAAGACTCAACAGTACTCGGGTGTCTGCCAGAATGTAGACCGCCGAAGTCCTCGCCTTATTTGAAAAGGGAAGATACTTTTTTTTTTTGTTTTTTCTTCTTTTCTATTTTTTTTGGACTTTTGGAGTTTAAGAGTTTCGAGATAACTTTTTACTGCTACCCAACCCACCCAAGACTCGAAAAGGACTCTAAGTGCTAAGCATCTAGCGAAAAGAGTGAAAGACTCACTAGACGACCGTTGAAATGGACTTCGAGCTTCTACAACCCTAGGTGACCTTGCCTAAAGGTTTATCTTTTCAAACGGTAGCTTTCTCCCTACTTCTTTTATTTATGGGGTCAACACAAGAGCGAATCCAGTGTATATCTCCTCGGTTTATTCTACTTCCTTGCCTTTTCCCTAAGTGTTTTGGGAATTATTGTGCATTTTTGTAAGTTGGGCTCTAGACAACCGATCAATGGGCTGTTACCCACGACAACTTGCCAGCCATACTCGTGCGGTGAAGTCTGGTTTTATTTGTTTATTTTTTTTATTTTCTCCTTTTTCTTTTTTTTGAAGTATAAATAATGCTTAAGTTAATTGACATATTAATTAGAGAGCTAAATTTGTATGATTTGAGTCCAAATTATTAATTAAATTATTGATAATATAATTTGATGTTTAATTTAGTATTTTTAACTTATTTTTGTGGTCCTTTGCATTTTGTCCCTTATATCATAATTAAACCCTAAATAGACATATTCCTAGCTAATTACTAGGGAAACTAGTTAATTAGGGATATTTAAGAGCCATGATGAGTCTCTCATCACCCTCCTCCAGACTTGGTCACGAGGCACATTGTCCCCACCAATTTTTGTCACCTCCCCCTTTTGGCAAGTATCCCTCCTGTGTCCCAGGCCACCACATGTAAGACACACAATCGGAGCCCTATAGGTGGCTGCCATATGCCCTCGCTTTCTACACCTATAGCAAATAGCATCTCTGCTCTTTTGCCTCCACCTCCCTCTTTCTCCATCTGCCCATGCCCTATTGGGAGATGTGTAAAAGGTCTTCCTCTCAAAGTCCTTGTGCCATCTCCTTCATTTCCACATCTTCCATCCTTCATCATCCCCTCCGCTATCGCCACCGCCTCTTCCAAACCCTCGAGACATTTTCCACTCCTCTATTAAATGAATATTTTAAAATGAGTCTCACCTCGTTCTTGATATTATGATAAAGATTCCTTAAAGAGTTTATGATGTTTGTGAATTTGGTGTACATCTCTTTTATTGTCTCCCGTTTCTTCATTCTGACAACTCATTTCTGAGTAAGAAGATTGACCCGATATCCGTTACTTTAGAAGTTCCTTCATGAGTACCTTTTAGAATATTCCAAATCTCATAGTCTATCTTGCATGCAGATACTCTATTGAATTCTTCCATAGAAAGTCTGCAGAATATTGCGTTCATAGCCTTAGCGCTGTAGGTGGCCATCTTCTTTTGATCTGTTGTTCTTGCTATACCTTCTTTCGATTCTAGGCATGTATACTTTAAGGCAATCACATCCCATACCTTAAAGTCCCTAGATTCCAGGAAGATCTGCATCTTGATTTTCCAGTATCCATAATTTGTGCCATCAAAGAGTGGCGGATGGACTGTAGATTTCCCATCGGCAAATGTGTTGACATAGGACTTTGACATCTTCTGGACAAACTAGGCTCTAATACCATGTGAAGCTACCTGGGGATCTATAGGCTATACTAGAGGGGAGGGGTGAATAGTATAGATGGAGATTTAAAATAATTTGAACAAAGAAATCACAAACCACAATTAAACATTAACAAGTGCACTTGAATTTATACTAGAAACCCTTGCAGGTGAAAACTACTACCTAAGCCTCCCAACTTAGGATTTTTTCGACTAAGAAACGCTAGTCAATCCACTAAATATTCTATACCACTTGAACGAGGGTGGCACAACCTCTTACAATGACCCTTCTCTTTAAATATCGGAAGAGAAGCAGAACAGCAGGTCTCCCAAAATAACTTGGGATTCAAATTAAAATAGCAGGAGAAAATGAATACAATATAATCCTAAGGAACCTTAATGAAAATTCAAACCGATATTTTTCGTAGAGGCTATAGAGCAGAGTGCTGTCAAAAGCGTGGAAGTAGGATCATAGAAACACTACAGAGAAGAGAGCATAGGAGCACTTTTTCTAAGAGATTTTGTTTTTAGTTGTGTGTAGAAAAGGCTTGCCAAGGACCTCTATTTATACTTGAAATTTAACCTAAAAAGGAAGTTATTCAATCATTGTTGGTCGATCAAAATTCTTTTTGGTTGATTAATCAAGTTGATTGATCGATTAACTATTGATCCATTAACCTATCATTTTGATTGATTAATTTGATTTTTATGAACTTCCTACTCATTTGATCGGTTAATCTAAGTATTTGGTTGATCAAAGAAAATTGGCTGATTACACTAAAATGTTGGTCGATCAAAAGGGCCTGAACTAGCTAGGTTTCTAAGGTTATCGATGATATACGAAACATTTGGAGGTTCTGTAAATAAGTTCTAGACTCAATAAATATGAAAAATACAATAAGAAATTCCAAAGAAGCTCTTGTCTTTTCCATGAGTCATGATAGAGACCTGAAAGATTAGTTTGACAGATAATATAGTTTTGGTGCATCAAAATTGAGGTTTAACAGTATGTGTTTTGGGGAATACTAAGTTACGTTGAGAGCTACTATTCAAAGCCTACAACACAAGGCTAACTATTCACCTAGAAAATACAAAGATGTATTGAGATTTGAAGAAGCATTTCTAGTGGCATGGGATGAAGAAGGATGTCAGCGAATACGTCAAGCAATGCCTTGTTTGTCAACAGGTGAAGATGGAACACTAAAGGCCCGTGGGATTATTGTAGACTCTTCCCATTTTGGAATGGAAGTGGAAAAGTATGTTAATGGACTTTGTGTCAGGCCTTCCAAAGATGACTAAAGGACATGATGTTGTTTGGTTGATTGTTGATAGGTGAGGAATACAAGAAAATAATGAATAATATGCCTATACTATGTTAGTTTTGTAGCTTCCATTGCATATTTGCATTATAAGTATTTCATATTAGGTATTAGTAATTTAGATAACCATGCATTCATGTTATGAAAATTTATATCAGTTTGTGTATAGGTTGCTAATGGATAATTTGCTTTCCATTTAGGTATTCCCATGTCAACCTTCTTCACATTCCGTTTCCCAACTCTAAATCATAATCTTAATCTCATCCTAATCCCTCCCCATTTATACTTTTTTATCAACTAATCTCTCTACTTGAATTTTTTCCTCCACTACATATTCCCATCTTTGATTCCCCCTCCTGATTTCCTATTAAATCCTCCCCCCCAATCTCTCTCCCTCAAATTTTTTTCCATGCATGAAAGCAATGCCACCCTCATTCCTAAAGCTTGCACTCCTTTCTTTCTATTCCTAGCACCCCCTCCTCACAAGAATCCAAATCCCAATTGTCGTACCCCCTCTCTTTCTATTTCTCTCAATTCCTAAAAATTCCCCATGCCTTCATCTTCTTTCCTAGAAATCAATGCACGTACATGTATGCTTGCTCCCTTTCCCTCTCTATTTATTTGCTCACATGCCCTCTCTCTTGAGAGGAAGGCATGTCATGCATGTAACCCCCCTTTCGATCCCACTTTCTTTCTCTCTCTCTCTATCTCTCAATTGCGTGCTCGTACTCCTCGTCCTCTTCCTCCTCTTCTGCACCCTCTATGCCTTCTCTCTTCATGCGATGACCTTCCCCCTCTATCTCTCTCTTTCTCTCAACTATGATTCCAACCTTCCTTCTCTCCCTCACCTCTTGTTCTCTATCTTCATGGTGACCCAAGACTCCTCCAACTCCCTCTCTTCTCTTCCTCCTCTTTCGCAAGTCTCTCTTCCTCTTCTTCTTCTCCTTCTCTCCTCCCTCTCAACTTGTGATGTTGCAATAACATCCTCAACCTCCTTCCTCTTTCCTCCAGCCATCTTCTCCACAAGTGACCACCCTTTGGCTTCCTTTTCCCTCTGGTGGTCGCTTCACTCCCTTGAGTCCTCTTCACCTTTTCTTCTCTTTCCTCTTCCTCTCCTTTCCTTTCCCTTCTTCACGTCCTTCTTTTTTCCTTCTTCTATGTTCCTTCACTCTCCCTGTATTCCTTCCGTGTCATCTCTTACTCCTCTTCTTCTTCCTCTCCTTCTCTACTTACACATTCTCTCTCTTCTCTCTCGCTACAGGTGCTCTCTCTCCTCCTTTTCTCTCTTCTTTGTACCATCACCACCATATTCTTCTTCTCATCTTTTTTCCTTACCCTCTCTTTCTCATTTTCTCTTCTTTTCTCTCTTACGACACCACATTCTCTCCTTTCTCTTTCTCTCTCTAGACGTTCTTTCTCTCTCTTCCTCTCTCTACATGTCCATCACCACCTTCACCTCTTTCTCACCATCTCTGTATTCCCCCTCGATGGCTTTTAACTTGTTTTTAGGCATCTCTGAATCATATTCACATCTTCTTCAACTTACCCCACCTCCGCGTGTTTTCACCAATGACCGTCGACGGTAGTTTCTACCCCCATCATGATTTTGCCACCTTCTGCCTGAGTTCTCTTCACTCTCATATTGTCTTCTCCATTTTGTTATTCTCTATTTTATATGTTTTATATATTATGGTGAACTCTTATTAGTAATAAAAATTCTATTTTCGTTTATGTGTTCTCTCCATATTTATCTATGTGATTGCTTCGCTTATTTGCTTCTATTATAAAAAAAATAGTTTGCCTATTTAGGTTAGGAAACACTTAGACATCTCTACCTTCCTATAAGATGACCTGTACTCCTAATATTGCTTGCATATTTTTCAGATATGATTTTATAAATTTAAATAACATGCTTTCACAACTACAATGATAGATTTATCATTAACACAATTTCACGAATAATTTTTGGCATCATTGCTAGGGAGGCACGTATTTGAGGTGTTTTTTTCCCTTAACATTTTTGTGTATTCGTGAGCCTCATACTTTTCTCGTTCTATTTACAGGTACCGAATATGTGAAACAAAGTCTCGACGGGTTGCAAAAGCAAGTTGTGGAGGTGGAGATTTGCATAGGCAGGACATGAGTGAGGCATGCGAGGCACGACGTAGTTTAGGATATTTTCATTTTTCTTTTAATCTATTATATTAGGTATTTGGTGAGAGTGTGTATTTTGGACTATGGACTCTCTTTGTCTATCTCTCTCTCTCTCTCTAAACCCCATATTAGTTTGTTTGCTTGCTTGCATTTAAAAAAAAAACTCTATCATGCTTATCTAGAAGTTGCATACCCTTAGGCATACACGATAGGACTTGCATAAGCAGCATTTAGGTTTTTATTACATGCATTGCATCTACATTATATAGATTGTTAGAGTCAGGTATGTATTTCTGTTTCCTTCTGAGCTACTTGTCATTTATTTCTATATCTCTTTAGACTTAATTGAAAATCTCACTTGTTGGCATTGACAATATTTTAAAGTGAGAACATTATAAAATATTCTAAGTCTCTTATGTGGTTTTGAGATCATTTAAGGCATCTGCCCTTGTGGCCGACATCTGATCTTGGTTACTATGGAGATATTGGTTCTGTGTTGACGTGGATATTTGCAAGTGGTTCAAGGACCACTGTTGAGAAATTGAATTGATTGAGATATTTGGGATATGTGCTTAATGTGGGAGATTAATTGGTGATTTAAATCACCATTTTTTAGAGTTCTCTTATTCTTTTTATCCCATTATTTCTTGAGATACAATTGTTACTATTAATATCATTTTGAGTAGATTTTATTCATTGCATATCTTTATCATTGTGCTCATTGATTTATATTTCGATTAATTTATGAATTCTATATTTTCTCCCTACGAACGACTTCAGACTTAATTTTATTTCCCGAGTTTATAAATTTTAAATGTTGTTGCGACTTTTCTCGACATCTTGAACTAATCACATTCTTTTTTGAGTCAAAGGTGACCTATTTGAGATCAAATTGGACTTGAAAATCGAGCCAATTAGGGTTTCTACATTAGGGTTCTAAAGTGTTAGTACACACTTGCATGCAATAAAGGAAACTAATCTTCCCTTATTTGTGTGCCACCAAAGCCTTTGTCTGAACTGGTCTATCCAAGTGAACCCTAAAATCAATGCTCTAAATTCACTTGAACCCTAAAATTTAGGACCTAATAACCTGGGAGTCAATTTAAGGTGATTTAGGTCTTGACCCAAATTTCATCCTCAACCTTAGGGTAGGTTAAATGAAGTTGGTTCACCCTTTGGACCAACCAACCTACAAATTAGGTCACAAATTGAATCAACTTCTAAATCAAGTGAAATTCAAGGCACAAATTAGGACTAAAATTGGTAGACTTAAGGTCTCACTTCATACATTTCGATCTACTTGGAATCTTGGTGACAAGGAAGGTCGGGTGGGGGAAACCTTATAACCCATGGGGACGCTCTATCATGTAGAAGTCTTTGCGGGTCTCTCCCTCCCTGGCTGCCTAGGTAGTTGTCGGGTGTGTGGATTTCTGATCCAGAGCTATCATCTGCTTCGAAACAGTCTTAGTCATCCAAAATTTTTGGGTGCCTTGATTGGGTCCAATACACATCTAGTCCCTCATCTATTCTGTAGTACACATACACAGGAAAGGTCCTTATGTCTAACCTAGAGACCTCCATTACAATTAATCTTCTGTAGGAAATCTGAACTAATCTAATCAATTCAATTTGGACCTGAATTTGATTCTACATCCTGATCTACCACTTGATTTGAAGATACAACCTAATAATTTAGGAAGAATGTTTAGGAAACTTGAATCTCGTATGAGCATCAAGGAAAAAATGATCGAGGCTGCTCTTAGACATCACGATGAGTATTACAAAACCTCAAATCCATCTAGGAACATTCAGGTTAATCACCAAAAATAACCCTCATTATGAACCATGCTGTACTGATGTTTACACAAATGATACATGGTTCAACCTGGGATGATCTTTTATTAGAAAATAGTGAATTGTGGAAACCCCATAATATCGAGTATATATAGTGTCTAACAAATCCACCACTTTGGGAAATATACTAGGGTCTCATTGAGAAATGTGGGTATATGCTAAATACATTACAACAAGCCATTGATAAGAAATACCCATATCAAAATTCAGAAATTGATGAGACATCTTGGATCGGGTTTGAAATAGAGGTTGTTGTGAACCCCTAACCCAAATGGAATCAGATTCAAACTTTGTGTAGAATCACATACCTGATCAAAATATGGGTTGGGTGGATCCAGTTGCAGGTGTTCCTGATTATGAGCCAGCCATAGAGAGCCATGAAGCTGGTCCATTATGCCTTGATTTACCGAACACCTGTGATGAGCTTGAGTTAGAACCTCTCAAGGATGTAACTCCCACACCTTATCCTGTTAAGGTAATCTTCGAGAGTGATTTTGACATCCCAATAGAACCAAGTCTGGATTCTAGTGACTCAATTCCTTCACCTGACCTAGAATCTAGATTTGAGCCTATTTGGGATGATCATGAGGTCCAATGTAATGAGAACCAGATTTTAGATCTGAATTATGATTCTGGGCCAATATTTGATGATTATACCTCTCCAAACTCCTCAGAGGAATGAATGGATTTTTTGGAAGTTACACCAATTTACGATACAGAAACAGAGGAGTTGGAAGAATTGGGATTTGATTGGATCTACCCTAGAGGACCTGAACACGAGCCTATGCCTAATAAGGACACCTCTTTGAGCTTGGAATTTGAGACTAAGACTAAAGTCAGGTTGTTGATTCCATGCATCTTGATTTGTCCTGTGGTGGAAATCTTGATCTTGAATCAGGTTTAGAAATTGATTGTCACAAATTCTCTGACGATTTCAGATCATACTCTGATTTCGGAGAATCTTTGTTTCAAGATGATTATGAGCTAATTTACGACCTCAGTATCCATGATTCGTTCTTTGATTCTGACTCTGAGGCCCCTGATCCCGAGATCATTGGTTCAAATTCCTACTCCATTGAGTTGGAATCATTCTGTTATGATCTGCAGGAATCAAAAATAGTAAGTGTCGAGAGTGTCCACAATCCAGAGTTTGAATCTTTCACTGACTCAGATTTCCATGATCCTATAAGCATTATCCATGCATTTACATTTGATTGGGATGAGCATCATGAAAAAGACTCTCTAAATGAACCAATCTTCGAATCATTTCTAGAGGAGCCCATACAACACCCAGATTTTGATGTAGCCACACCTACTACAGAGACTTTCAAAATCCGATCCCAACCCCAACTCGCCACCGGAATCAATTTCTATTTTGACTCACCTTTTTTTGATCCGGTTGCATATGATTCACCTCCATCGTTTGACTGAGAATCAGACACTGATCAAGCCAACAATCACATCTTATCCTTCTCTGATCCCACCAGTAGGGTTCCTACATTCTCTACAGATCCATTATCATTTAAGGACCCCTACTCTGATAAGGCTGAGTTGATTCAGCCAAACCCTAGTGATATAGACACATCTATTTAGGCTAAAATGCCTATTCATGCATGTTCCTAGGCTTAGATTTGCATTTCATGTTATAAATATTGCATAACATGCATCATTGTTCATTTAGAGTTGTATATATTTAAGGTTAATTAGGTCCTTCTCATGGTCAGGAGAGAAGAAGACTTATTTCAGGGCCTTGGATGGATGATCAAACCGTACGGATCTGATTACCTAGATTTGCATTTCCATACCTTTTTGAGCCATAGAGCATCTGGTGGGCTCCATACCTATTGATTCACATCCATCAACCCACTAGACTGATTGGGTTTGGTTTGCATCATTAGCTTGTTGATTTGAACAAGCACCTAGTTGGACTAATCAGGCTACTCATCGAGGTGCTTGTTTTACAAAATTCCTCCAATCTGAGCACCCCTTCTCCTTGACCATCTTCTACTCGGCTGAAGGCATTGAATTTAGCGTTTAACTGGAGGCAACCGGTCATTCCAAAAGCCTGAGACCCTTTTGATCATTCTTCTTGAGCTACATTCCTACTACACGTTAGGGTTTAACTTTCGAACAACCAACTCCACCTTTAATACTTATATCAGAGCTAAAAATCATTCACATTAGTCATCCCAACCCGTTCACTCACCCTTTTACCCTGTTCTAATCCTTGAACCAAGCTAAATTCGTACCCTCTTGGTTTACAATGAGGCCATTGCAAAACTTAGGCATGAGGGGGTGTTAAAGTGCAAAACAAATGGAAATTCAATTTTCTAAGGGTGCTCACAAAAAATATATACATATTAAAAAAATGGAGAAAGGGAGGAGAATTTCATGAAATGATTGAAAATATTTCTTATGGAGGAAAATAGGAGGAGATACAAAATGCAAAAAGGAGTAAAAATAATTAGAAACAAAATGATAGTCATTGTATTTGATTATGGGATCTACTTAAGTTTTAGACCAAATTAAAATAAGGATTAAGTCCTGAAGTGCTAGAGACAAGGAGATTAGTGAAGAATACTGATCTTAGACCTCTTGGGCCTATTTTAAGGCTTAAACACTCACGTATTCATTAAGATCCGGATTAGTCCTCAAGAGGTTGAAGAAAGTACGAGGTTGATGTATTAAGTCTAAGGCTTAGGGATTATTAGGTCTTATTGCCTATCCTTTGGCTTGCGGGACTTAGTAACTTAAGCACCCAAAAAATTCACACACCAGTTTGGTTTTGTGCACTTAACAAAGAAATAAACGCTAAAAGTATTCATTTTGAAAAAAGTCATCTCGAAGATTTAGTTTAGGAGCGGCTTGAAAACACAAGTTGATTGGATGAGTTCTTAACGTGGAGAGGTGGAATGAAAAATACTCCCCTCGAAGATACATAATAACATATCGTCTCCTCGGTGCTTGTCTCCTAGGATATCCAAATATCCTACGAGCAGCATGTAAGTACATTGTGCTGATTCTGGTGCCATGGGTGGGATTATCCCAAATTGTCAATTGCCAGGGCCTGAATTTAGCTACAGAACACCATGGGCAACACTATCTCAAAGTGTCGAAAGACAAGGTTCAAGGGGTTGTCATGGGCGGTGCTATCTTGAATCATCGAAAGTTAGGGACCCTTTGAGGATTGATGGTGGGGAGAAGGAATCTGATATAGATCGTGTTTGGGGCCAATTGAGGTTGGATTTAAGGGAATATAAAAAGAAAAGAGGGAAAACTCTCAAAATGAAAAATCCTTCTCCATCTCTTTCTTATCAAAATGCACTAGCAAACTGAACCTGGACTCGATATGTCTACGCACAGGTGCTTTAACCGCTGGGGTCAACAAACCTTTGAGCAGTTTTTGCGAGCCTTAGAAACCTTTGCCATAGACTCAAGGATGAGGTTGGTTAGGTTTGGATCTTGGCTGGTACTTGAGTACCTCTAGGCCTATTGTTGGTATTCTAATTTAATTTCTAGAGAGTGGCACAAATCAGACATCTGAACATTAGAAACATGGTATGGAGATCTAGTTCCTTCCATTAGATTTTGTTAGGGACTAGCAAAAGTTAGGCATGGGGGTATGATGGTAACACCATCATTCACCATAACTAGCTTGAATTAGTTATAATTAAGAGATAAATGCTCCTGAATGATTGCCTCAGGACCATAATTTTACTCAGATCTGTTTTAAGGAGAGAATAATAAAATAGGGTTAAATCTATACTTTTAACATCACATCATAAATGTATAGTAACCACGAGGTCACATAGGGGTTAATTAAAGGTCAATTGAGCATTAAAGACTAAGAAGTGAGTCCACACTGATAGAAATAGGGTTTCACACACGGAAACAATACACAAAACCCAAATTATCTACCCTACTTGAATTGAAGAGATTTTGGTTAGGATAAAATTCATCTAAACCACTTAAATTTCATATAAAAATATTCTAAGAGGTTGGGTACCCTTGATTGGACCATCTGAACCCATTTTGACTTAGAACAAAGTTTTAGACGTGATTTTAGCTTGATTTATGTTTTTGTGCAAATTACCCAGTCAAATGTGATCAAAACTCAAATCCATATTCAACATTATATTCCTTAGGTCTAAATTAGGTTAACACCAAAATTTGGGCCCAATCAGAGTCCATCTTGACCTAATTTATAATTTAGTCCCTAAAATCTCTATTCTTCACATCTAGGTCCATAACTTTCGAATTTATTATGTTTGGGTCCCTAACTTCTCATCATTTTCTTCAAACAGGTCCTTTCTACCAATTTTAGGTCAACCGACCTACACATCCCTTTGACTAAGCTTGAAACCCCATCAAACCTATACCAAATCCCACCAAATTTGGTGGGATTGATGTTCACACGACAAAGAATCATGTGAACACAATTCAAGATGTGAATCTTGGATGGAAAGCCCCCAGTGAATCTAAGAAAATGTGGGAATTTCTTGTTCCCAAAACTGACTCAACTGCACTTAATTTCCTATTTGGAGCTCAAAACCAAGCTCTATAAAACCTCCTATGAATCCCAACGTTCGAGTCAGTCGATTCTAGGCCGGTTCTGACATTCCTCCCTCCTCGTCGGCCAAGAACTCTGTTGACTCTGGCGAGCACCCACTCCTCCTTCCTTAGGCAAGCCAACAATCAAATTGATTGGCCCAATATCTTCCTCTCCTTCGTCTGCTCCTCACTTACCATCGCAGGGTCACCTACCTCTATCATTGTCGTTATCCTCCACTAGAGCCTTCATCTCCACACTGGCCAATCAAATCCGACGCGGATCTCCCTCCCCTTCGTCTATAGCTAAGTTATTCCTTCTTCTCTCCTTCTTTAGGTTAGAATTAGCCCCTTAGCTCCCCAATTCAACTACTAAACCACTGCATCCCCCTTTGTCTTCTCCATAGACGACGAAGCCGCCATGCCATCACAGACCACCAAACACCAAGCCACCACCACCAAAATGCTCCTCGCCCCTCACCAACCAAAAGCCCTCTACCTATCTGGGCTTTCAACCTCTCCAACCCCTCTCCAAACAAACCCACCAATCACCTACATCTCCACCTTCGCCCGAGCTCCACACACCACGAAATGCCACAAAAACCTTCGCCTCGGCATTTGCCATGCTTCGGTGATGCTCTTGAATGCTTTAATTTGGGCTTTCAGCTTGTATTTGTGTTTCAAGGTTCTTTGCCAGCAAGTTCCACTCCTCCACCATCGTACACCATCGTCTGTCGCTGTTTGGCCATAACCAACCATGTGACACCTTGAAAGGCTGCAGAATTGCCTCATGGACTCTTTTGGACCTTCAATTGAACAAAGACAAGTAGACAACTACTTTGATTTGGAAGGAATGCCTGCCTGCATCGCCCAAAGAAGAAGGTGGAGACATAGTCCTACCTTGGAAATTTAGGGGCACGCGAAAGCAAATAAAAAGAAATCTTGAAGTAGGCTTATTGCCTCTTCACATAGGGTGAGGCCCCTCTCACTAACACGTGTGCAGTCACTCGTGCCACATGCACGCAGGCCTGGTCCCCTGGTTCAGATCCGATTGCTCAATTAGCGACCCGATTAGGAAAATCCAAGGAGGGTATAGGTAGGTTTTGCATCTCGAGATGAGTGCTTACGTGCTCTATACATAGCCATTCTGAGGCTCTTGTGTGGTTCTGAGATCGTTTAAGGCGTCTGCCCCTTGTGGCCGACGTCTGATCTTGCTTACTATGGAGATATTGGTTCTATACTGATGTGGATATTTGCAAGTGGTTCAAGGACCATTGTTGAGAAATTGAATTGATTGAGATATTTGGGATATGTGCTTAATGTGGGAGATTAATTAGTGATTTAAATAACCATTTTTTAGAGTTCTCTTATTCTGTTTATCCCATTATTTCTTGAGATACAATTGTTACTATTAATATCATTTTGAGTAGATTTTATTCATTGCATATCTTTGTCATTGTGCTCATTGATTTATATTTCGATTAGTGTGTGAATTCCATATTTGCTCCCTGCGAACGACCTCAGACTCAATTCTATTTCCCGAGTTTATAAATTTTAAATGTTGTTACGATTTTTGTCACTATACTACGATGCTATACTTTAAATGACGACTCTCGCATCATCAACGGTTATCAAGAGGGAGTTGGTTGGAGGTCAAAAAGTACATCTCACCTGTACCTCAGGAAGTCTAGTGGTGAGCGTCCTCGACTTGAGAGCAACTTTGTTCTTAATTAGGTCAGGGTCTTTACTACCGCTTCTCTCTATATCATAAGAAACAGTTGGTTGGAGGTCAACAAGTCTGCCTTGCCCGTACCTCAAGGAGTCTAGTAGTGAGTGGGATTGACTCGAGATTAATTGGGTCTTGTTTATAAGACTATTTTTGGCACTTTGTAGGTTGATTTAGGGTGTGTAACTATTTGATAACTTGCTTGGTCACATACAAATCTTAATTACCTAAGAAAAGCAAGTAAAACTTGCTCTTGTATTGTGTTTGATTGCTTGATTGTGTATGCAAGGTAGGAGGTCACTTAAGAACCCGTAGCACGAACCACTTGATTGAAATCCTAGAAGAATGATTAAATTAGATGAGGAAGTTAAGACGGAGATTCCATTAGATAACTTAGTCAACTAAGGTAACCCAGGTCACCTAGGTAACCAAGGTGGTCCAAGTCAACCTAATCAGTTTGAACTCTTCCAATAACAGTTAGCCCAGTTCTAGCAAACCCATAATTGGATACAAGCCTTCCTAGATACCGAAGCCTGAGCCTAATAATTAGCTGAGGATCAAGATCAACCTAGGCCTTTAAAAGATTTTTGTAACCACTTAAAATGCACTTACGATCCTTATGTGTGGGCTTTGCAAGTTGAGGCAAATTTTGAGATCAATCCCGCCACTATAGCCTTGTTACCTCACTTTCATGGGAATAATTTTGAGGATCCTTTCCAACACTTGGAAGAATTAAAGTCCATTAACCAAAACATTAGGATTTAGAATATGAGTGATGATGTTTTAAGAATGAAATTGTTTCCCTTCTCCTTCAAGGATAAGGCTAGTCACTGGCATGGAACACCATAGAAAGTGATCACAACCTCGACTGAATTGAGGAGTGCTTTCTTGAAGAAAATTTTCCCTATTGGTAAAACTAATGCATTGAGGAGAGCGATCACCACATTTACACAGCACCCTGTGGAACAATGGCATGAAGCTTGGGAAAGATTTATGGAATTAACAAGGAGATGCCCCCGACATGAGGTTCCAAAGTGGTATTTAGTACAAATCTTTTATCATGGGTTGAATGATCAACTAAGAAATTTTGTGGATGCCTTATGTAGTGGTAATTTATGAGTAAGGATGTAGATAGTGCTTTTGATCTATTTGAGAATATGAGTGAGAATTTGATAAATCATGCATCCATGAACTTTTTTGGGTGATTCAGTCAACCTAAGGCAAATATTCATAAAGTTCAAGCTACATCTAGTCAAGTTAACATGGATTTGATTTGTCAGAAGCTAGATAAGGTAGACTTGGTTTAAAATAAATTGGATGAGTTCATGAATCAGACAAAGAGTCCCTTAGGTTCACACGCACATACACATATGCAGGGAACACCTTCACATGTACCACAACTTTACACCACCCGCACATCTCAAGTGCACAATCTAGACCTGGTTCAACATATAAGCCCTTTGACTATGGAACCACCCTCTGCATTCCAACACGGGACCTTTGATCCTACCCTTTCTGATTCCACCTATCCCTCCTATTCTGCCTACACTTTTGTTTTGTCCTAGACTTTTGATGATGCCCAAGCCATCAAAGGGAACTACAGATCAAATCCATACTCCAACATGTGTAATTTGGGTTGAAGGAACCATCCTAATTTCTCTTGGAAGAACCAGGGCAAGATAACCACCAAGTGATTCCACCTAAGCCATATCCTTTAAATTAGAATCTATAAGGACCTGTTAATCAAGCCCAACCTTAATTGTCCTAGCCTACTCAATGGACTACCCAGGTTAACGTGAATTTCCAAAACCAAAAGCTTATGGTGGAAATGTAAGCTTCGATGTTGCAAATGATGCAACAAATGCAACAATCTTTTATTGATTTGAAGAAACACATAGGGCCTAATTAGAGTAACAGACACCTAGAGCCCTACCTGGCCAGCCCGTCCCAAACCCAAGGAATGCACAAAATAGAGTTAATTCTCCTAGGTTTAACCAGTGTAGGGAGCTCAACATTTTGAAATTATGCACTCTACCATACAACTCCTGCCTTACTTTCACGATAATAATACTGAAGATCCTTTCAATTTTTAGAAGAGTTTACAGCCATTAGCGAGACCATTAGAATCCCGAATCTAGATATGATGTGCTAAAAATGAAACTCTTCCCTTTTGCCTTGAAAGAAAAAGCTAGCCTTTGGTACCAAAACATAGGGAGGCCTATCGCGACATGGGGGGAGCTAAGAAGTGCCTTCCTAAAGAAGTTTTTCCCTATCAAAAAAACCAATGCACTTAGAAGAGTTATTACCACATTCTCCCAACAACCAAAAGAACCATTACATGAAGCTTGGGAGAGATTCATGGATCTAATTAGAAAAGTGCTGACATCATGATGTTCCTAGATGGCAATTAGTGCAAATATTCTATCATGGGCTAAATGATCAAATGAGGAGCCTAGTGGATGCCTCTTGTGGAGGCAACTTTATGACTAAAGATGAAAATAGTGCCTTTGAATTATTTAAGAATATAAGTGAGAATTCCTTGAATAATGCCTCCATGAAAACTTATGGGAGATCCATGCAATCAAGGAGTGGAATTTATAAGGTATAAGAGAATACAAATAATGTGGATATGAACCTGATCTGCAAGAAATTGGATAAAGTTGATATTGTATCCAAGAAGCTGGATGAACTAATGAGCCAAAATAGGAAGGGAGCAACCCTTCCATTACCTGCTATCCAAACTCTCTCAGGGAGGGAGTTTGTGAATAACCTACACATGGCACAGGACATGAGCCATTTGACCCATGACCCTATTAATGAGGTGCAAACAAGGACCTTTAATCCCCATTATCCTACTTCAACACTAGTATCCTCATCATAATTTGGATATGAGGATGTTTCAACTATCCAAGGGAACAACAGAAATAATGCTTTCTCCAACACTTATAATCCGCATTGGAGAAGTGATAATAGCTTACTTTATTACCCTAATTTGCTTAATTTAGGGCTAGCTTCTTAGTAAAATCATGCATTAGGTTTATACATACTGCATTTTGAGCATGCATGCATACTTAAGCTTTGTATTTATTTTATAACTAATTGTTTCCTAATTTTACTCTATTGTGAACAATGTAGGCTTTAGGACCAACAGAATAAGATGGGATATAGAATAAATTTAAGAGAATATGCAATTGCCTAGGAGCTTGAATAATGAAGAATCAAGGGAGATCAAGACATGAGCTCAAATAATAAAGACAAGGGAGCAAAGAAATAAAGAGGCAAGATGAGGAGGAGGATAAGGGGGGACACATGGCCTTCTCTAAATCCACCACCACTTAGGCCACTAGGACAACTAATTCTACCACTTAACTTTGCCCTTAACCCAAGCTAGAAACCCATCTACAACCTTGGATCTCCATCCTAGGATTACCTAAAGCCTACCCATTTTTAGTAACCTAAGCCTAATCAATCCAAGCCATCAACACATCATCCTAAGGCCACCAATTACTTGCTAAATTAAGCATGCATGGCCGACCACTAGTCTCCCCCTTCCTCTCAACTCCCATGACCACATCTCCACTGATTGTGGAATTCAGGTGATTTATAAAATGCGGTTTTTAGTCGTTGTAACTCACGAAATCACAATTTCTTTTAAATTTGTAATACCTAGATAGTGGAGTATCTAGGGTCGTCCAAGGAAGCCAAACTGTTAGTCAAATAATTGATTCTCTCTCTCGCCTCTCAAATCCGCACTTATATTTTTGTATTTTTGATTTGTTGTTTTTAGGGTTTTCAAAAATAATCGGGAAGTGTGAGAATGCGATAGCAAACTATTCAACTATGAAACTGTGCCCAAGTGACAAGAATTAATCCTCTCTTCTAAGCTTACCCTAGGAAAGTGAGCCTAGGGTAATTAGAAGAGAAGAGTGTGTGCACTAAAACTACTGGAAATAAGAAAAACACACTAAGTAGAAAATAGGAAATTGGAAGGCAATGAAAATCTTTGTATTACTAGCAAAGTTGAAGACAAGTAATTGAATGCTTCTTACAAGAAAATGAAAAACAGTACTAGCTAATACAAAGAAAATAAGGAAGAAGAAAAGTGTCCTCCAAAGATGATGAAGGAGGTAGTTCTTGCTACAAGCACAGGAGCTCCTATGCTTGAAAAGAACTCCTTGTCTCCAAGTTGATGCTCCTCCAAGTTTCCTCCAAGGGTGGACATCCACCACCCTTTTTCCTCCTCAATGCTTCGACATTCTCCTCCTAGATGAATGCTTCTCCTTGGCGTGGCATGAGGAAGAAGAAGGGAGAGGAATAAGGCACTGAGGGCGCAGGTAGGTTGCCCCCTTGATCTTCTTCTCTTCTTCTCCTTCCTTGGCCATGGACTATGGTGGATATGGGTGGAATAAAACTAACCAAGGATGGGGTGGAATTAGATAGTTAATGGTGTTTTGATAGAGTGGAGGGGATAGGTTGGTGTGGCCTTTTAGTGGAGGGCTAGGATTGGTTCTTGATGGGTGGTTATAGGATGGATGGATAGGATAGGTTGGCGCCATGTGTAGGGTTGCATAGGTGGGTAGTTATAGGGTTTAAGATCCCTTTGGTGGCCGTCCACCATGGAGAGACACCATCGTTTTGGCACCACCATGGGGGGGTTTTAGAAGGGGGTTTAGGTTTAGGGTTGGGATGGCTTTAGGAGGTAGGTGTAGGGGTAAGATGGAAGGGTTTTAGAGGGAAATGCTTGGTGCCAAATGAGGGTGGTTGGAGGGTAGTTTTGGCACCATCTTTAGGTGTCTTTTGGAGGTGGTGGTGGTGTGAAAAGATGTGTAGGGTTGGCGATAAAATGGAGTAGAGGTGGAGGTAGCTTAGGTGGACTTTACGTAGGGTTACTTGGTGGAGCTAGTTAGGTGGAGTTTTAGGGTTAGGGTTGGATGGCATGGAGGTGGAGGAGCTAATCTAAGCTAGCTTAGCTACTAGATGAGTAGGGTACGAGGTAGAAGGGGCTAGGGTTTTAGCATGAGGAGCTGAAAGGAGCTGCATCTGAGCTGACTGGAGTAAATGGTTGCTAAAGATAGCTGAAGTGGAGCTTAGTAGTTAGCTTAGTTGGCTAGTTCTTTGCTAATAGCTAAGACAAGCTAATCTGAGCTGGCTTTCTCCTATTCTGAGCTGAGGTGAGCTAAAGTTGGTCTTCCTGAAGACTACCTAGCTAGCCAGGGTAGCTAGCTTAGGTCTAGTAGCTCAGCTCAACTAAGTTGAGCTGATCTGGGTCTTCGGGAGCTGGAGTTGAGCTGGCCCAAACTAGGTAAGGACTTCTTTAGCTTACTAGGCTTAACTAGTTGATGGTAGTAGCTAAGCCTAGTCTAGTAGAGCTTCAATGAAATGTCTTGAGTTGGGAGCAGCTGGAATGGAGCTGGGATCAACTGACTTGAGCTAGTTTGAGCTACCAACCAGTTGAGGTGAGCTGAATGGGGCTGAGGTGAACTAGCTTGAGCTACCATTCAGCTTAGATGAGCTGAATGGAGATAAGGAAAGGTTGATCCAGCTAGAATGAGTTGGGATCTAGCTGATTTAAGCTTTTCCTTCATCTTCTGCCTTTTTCTTTTTTTTTTAAACTGAAAGGAAAGCTATCAAATCAATGATAGCAATCCAGGAGAGCATTTATTTACTATACTCAAAATAAATGTTATAGGATTGATCCCCACATATGTATGAGAGACCAACAGTTACTTACAATGTGTTCCACACACATAGGTCTCTCTCCTGAAACAAACACTCATTTCTTGCTCTCCACACAGACCATAACACTGCCATTGTAGACACATGTGGCTTATTATGTAACAAAAAAAATTCCCATAAATCTTTCCATGTGGGGATCGATTCCCTACAAACGGCCCTCCAAACATATTCTATCACCATGCATGAAGAAAAAATGTGTTGGTTGCTATCATTATGTAATCCACATGGTTAGCAGAACTGGGCAAGAGTTCCCATCCTCCTATGTCGTAGATCACTCGTTATCAAGCCATCTCTTCTACATAAGCTCAAAAAAATTTGGACTTTCAAGGGAACCTTCAAATTCCATAATTTCTTTTCAATCGCATCAATTTCAGCCGATCTAGATTGTATTATGAGCTTCTCATATGCTGCTGCTGGAGTAAAAATCCCCTTCCAATTATATGTATCTTGTTCCTCTGATGTGGGCCTAAAAGCCCTCAATTGCCTCAATAGTCTCTCCATATCCTCCCACATTCTTGCGCCAAATCTTTAGATTTCAAAGCAATTGAAATGCCACTGCCTGTCTTCTTCATCCCAGTAATCCTTCACCACGGCTTGCTTATCAGCTGTAACAGCAAAAGCAATTGGGTATTTGTCTTTTAGCACCCTAACAGGAGACCACTTCTTATGCCAAAACTGGAAGCTTTTCCCATCTCCCAGCACCGATATTAATATATTCCAATGCTTAGCAAGTGCACGGACCACTGAAGCCCAAAAAGGAGAGGGTCTAGATGGGTACAATCAAGACATCTCATCATTTGAAGTCCCATAGCTTTCTTTGATAATTTCTAGCCAAAGTTTTTGTTCCCCTGTAGTAGCTTGATCACCCATTTTAGAAGTAATGCTTCATTGAATTCTTTGAGTGACCGAATTCACATACCACCATACTTGGGAGTACAAAGCAAGTCCCATTTGATAGGCTGAAAAAAGTGGCCTTGGTAAGAGGCTCCCTTCCAAAAAAACTTCTTGCGCATTATATCAAGTCTTCCAAATCGACTTTGGCACCTTGAAAATAGAAAAGAAGAAGACCAGGATTGATGTAATCACCGAATTTAATAAAATAAGTCTCCCCCCTTTTGACAAATAGTGGCTGCTCTAGCTTTCTAATTTGACTGATATTTTCTCAAATAGTACATTCCAATCACTTTTCTTCAGTTTAGTGCATTTCAAAGGTAGTCTGAAATATTTGATTAGAAGAGAGACCAATGGGGTACCTAGAAGAGATGAGATAGCACTTTGTTCATTCCCATTCATACCAATGCACACCAAGGATGACTTTCCTCCATTTAGCTTCAAACAAGAAATTCTCCAAAAATGCTGACCATATGAAAGAGAGCTTGAGAATCCCTTTTGCTTCCTTCTACAAAAAATACCATATCATTTGCATATTGAAGAACATGTGCCATAGCCCTTCTATTGTAAATCGAATAACCCCTGATCAAACCATCCTCTGCAAGTTTACAGGCATATTTGGTTAATGTGTCAGCAGTGAAGTTAAAGATCAAAGGAGCTAAGGGGCATCCTTGTACCCCACACTATAGCTGTACCCAAGCTCTGCATGGTTTTCCATTAATTAGGGTGGAGTAGGACGTTGTTGTAATGCATCTCTTCATCCATTGGACCCATACTAGAGGAAACCCTCTCCTTTTAAATATTTCCCATAAATAAGACCACGAAATCAAGTCATATGCTTTACTAAAGTCTACCTTCCATAGAAAAGCTTTGCATCTTCTTCTATGCCATCCCATCACCATCTCTTGAGCTACAATAAAAGACTCTTGCAAGGATCTCCCTAGTAAGAAAGCAGAATGGACTGGCATAATCAAGATTTGTAACACATCATGTAATCTATTGGCGAGGATTTTACTCAAAATTAGATATATAGAATTCGACAAGGTGATAGGCCTAAAATCTGGGAAACATTTAGCCCCTGACTTCTTTGGCAGAAGAAATAGATATGACTTATTAATCCTTTCAAACCCAAAGTTCCCCTTTTCAAACTCACGTACAACTTCCATTACCTCCTCCCTTAGGATAATCCACATTTCTTTATAAAAAAAACTTGAATCCCATCAGGGCTCAGAGATCCTTCATTATTCAAATCTTTAATCGTCTCCACAACCTCTTGTTCAGAAATGGGAGCCACCAGTATTTTTGACTGCTCCTCATTCACACAAGAAAAATTTGTAGTAGCTATCCACCATGTTCCCCTGGGAGCAGCTCTTGAAACACTTTTGAAGTAACATGAAGCCTCTACTCTTATCTCCTGAATAGATGAAATTCTTCTATCTTCAACTTTAATTGAAGAGATTAAGTTGCTTCATCTTTTAGAAATAGCAGCGAGGTGGAAAATTTTTTTGTTGGCATCACCTTCCTTAAGCTAAAGCTGCCTGGAGCACTCTCTCCAATCCATTTCTTTTTTCAAATCCTCCTCAGCAAAAACCTCTTGCCAAAATTTCCTCTTTTGTTGTTCCTGTATAGTTAATGCTACAGTAGCTTCTTTTTTGTCAAATTGTTGCGCAACCACCAATGCATCAAGTCTTTTTCTATTCATGAATAGCATTCACTACCTGCCCATATTCTTTCAGCAACACACGCATAGCTGAAAGTTTGGAAGCTAGCCTTTGAGTTGCTGACCCAACTACTGACTTTGCCTTCCACCAATTTGCTAGCATATCTTTGAATCCAGCCTCCCTAAACCAAGATCTCCTAAATTTTAAATAGGTTCCCACATAGACACTTTCTCTGCTATCCCATAAAATTGGCATGTGATCGGAGAAGGGCCTTTCCAATCCCATGATAGATGAAAATTGGAATCTCTGTAATAGAGCAACGTTTCCAAAAAATCTATCAAGCTTGGATAGCAACCCACTCCCATTTCACCAAGTAAACTCCCCCCAGAGGAAGGAAGCTCACTTAAACCTAGACTCTGTATAGCCAGATGAAAACCAATAGTAGCCTTGTCAACATTACCATTGGATCAGTCCACACTTTCCAAGGTGTAATTAGAATTGCCACCTATGAGCCAAGGCCTCTCTTCCACCATCCCCTGAGTTGCATTCAGATCTTCCCAAAGCTCTGCCCGAGCGTTTGCTGCACATGGTCCATATACACAAGTAATGAACCAATCAAGATCCCTTTGAGTAGTCTGACATCTACACGTGAGTACATGCCTTTCCTTAAGTACATCAACCACTTTAAGGCAAGATTTTCTCCACCAAAAAGCCATCCTCCAAGATCTCCCATCCACAGCCAAAGCAATGTGTTTAGCTCTTCTAGATTATAGTAACATATTCCATGCATCATTAGTACCTTCCTCTAAATGTGTCTCTTGAATAAGGGCACAATCAATCTCCCATTCCAACAAGTATCTTGCAAGACAAGCTCTCCGCACACTATTGTGCATCCTACACACATTCCAAGATAGGATTCTCATCCCTCAAGTTGCATCCCCCCTGTACCACTGATGTAGACACATGCATTTAGGTTAAAATGCCTATTTATGGATGTTTCTAAACATAGATATGCATTCCATATTATAAATATTGCATAACATGCATCATTTTGCATTTAGAATAGTTTGTATAAATTTTAGGTTAATATGCATCCTTTTGTGGCTAGGAGAGAAGGAGATCTATTTCAGGGCCACAGATTGATGATATGACCATACGGATTTGATCAGAACGACGATCGGAGTCTAACGCCTCCAAAATCATCTTGATTGGAGTGTTGTAGCACCTTATGCAGTCCGAGGAAGATCAATGGCCAAGAGGCTAGGTGACACAATTCAAAGCTTCAAATGACAAATCCAAATGCATGGATGGATCCGAATTGATGATCACAGCCTAATGACATGAAAATCGACCCAATCCGACGTCCGTGGTGCCACCTACAAAGAAAACAAAACAGATGGCATAATGGTGCCACATGGCACCATCACAGCCTCCCAAGACTGGCTGCAGCTTTCTCTCACCTCCAAAGAGCATCCTAGCGAAGAGATCTCGACCATTGGATTGAGATCCAATGGTCAAGAAGCGGTCTCCACATGTGCGTCCATGCGACAAACTGCACCCACAGCACAATGGTCACAAGCAATGCCCTCAAACTACGAGCGCGAGTTCGAGCCCTGGTGAGGGGAGGAATCTAGCAGTGAAGAAGCTCAATTGGAATTGGACCATGCGATGGAGATCCGATAGTGAAGATAGTGGTGATGTGGCATCATGAGCGCTGCGTGATCTGCACGCACGCGATCATGCACTGACCGATGCTCCATTTGACGTGCCCTCTAGCGTGTGATTTGAGCACGCGATCCTCACACAATCCTAGTTGTCCATCTTTGATCGAACGGTTCGCCATTGACCATGCCACTACAACTGTACGTGCACGTACGTGAGCATGAGGTGGGTTTGTAGCAACGTTTGCGATAGAGCTTTAGCGATGATTGTAAATGTCGCTATTGACCATGACATCATTTTGCCTCCTCTCCACTATAAAAGGACCATTACCCCTCCCATTCTTTTTCATCTCTTCCTTTCTTTCCCTCACCACCTCCAAGGCTGTAGAGAGAGCTTATCCCAAACCCAGGATGCTCCTCTAGAGTAGAAATCAAATATTGTTTCCCTCCTCTCACCCCCATTCGTGGAGCATCCCGTGGTTGTCCTCTCACCACCTTCGAGAAGAAGATCCTTGTTGCGATGCTGTCCGGTCTTGTCCTCCTTCCTCTGAGGCCATTCTCTTTCATCCAGCTCCTCCCCACCTTCGTCTGGGGCACCGTCAAAGCTCGTCGTCCTCCAAGTGATCGTCAAGGGGGATTCTTCTCACCTCTCTCTATCTTTTTGCTTTCTAGTGTAGTTTTCCGCTTTCTTATCTATAGCAAACACCTTGAGATATATATTGATGTTCTCTCTCTCTATTTATCTTATTTTGCAAGTATATTAGTTAGATAAAGTTTTGTCGATTTGATCTCTTGCCTTATAAAAACACCAAAAAAAAATCTCAAAAGATAAAAACACCAAAAATAAATAAATTTGAAATGTGGAATTCACAAAACCAAACATTCACCTTCCTGTGTTCGACCTGATACTCACCTTGAGTTTTGGTATAAATTTTATTTAGTAGCAATTTTTGTGACTATGATAACAGGTTCTCCAAAACCCTGATTTTTCCTCCCAAAAATATGCCCACCAACCACCTTCTCAACATGTTCAACCATGAGAGTCTTAGCAATGGCATTTTCATCAATTGGGTTCTAATTCTTGTTTCTCCTCATATGCATATAAGGGGATCTCTTAATCCCTTCAAACATAAGCCTTTCCCAAATTTTAGATCTTCAGGAGCGTCGAACAATTTCAAGTTATGATCCCCAAAACTCATATTTCCCTTCTTTTGTTTGTCAGCACAATCTCATTATTAGAGGCTTTGTTAAGCACCTTCCTCATTTGTTTATCTTGCAATTCAGAGGTTTCCCCCTCTAGGTTCTCCATTAGACAACCCTCTGTTTCAACATGATGATAATCTTTTCTTTTTTCTTATTCTGGTGCCTTATCAGAAGAGATGCGACCATCCTGCCCCATAGTTTGCTCTTCTACAATCACTTCCACATAAGTCTTATCCTTCACTTGTTCTTGATGTATTACCTCATAATCACCAAGAAGAAGCCGAATAAGCCAAGAACTCCCTCTACATCTAAGTATAATCTTCTTCGACATAGACCCACTTTAGAAAACTTGAACACCAACCTTCAAAACATGACCATCCCCTTCCCAAATGCCCACTTCTATCTTGTCAAATAATTTGGAAAATTCGATGATCACTGTGGCTACTACATCTCTCAACCTCAGGTGAAGAGGCAAGCCTTTAAGCTCAAGTTTACCGTGCCTAGTTCCTGCCCTTTGAGGAGGTTGATCCGGCAAAGCATTATCAAACAGGGAAACTAATCTCCACAACACCGTGATATTCTCAAAGCTACTTGATAGAAATCATAGCCTTTCCACATCAATCATCCCTAAACCTAAAACAAGAAAACATGATGGAGACAATGCAGCAGTCTTCCAACATGGCGAGACGAGGGAGATGGAACTCACTAGTTGATGGAGACGTTTGAAGTTTGGGTTCCCCGTCACCACCTTACCTATTAAAGCACCTCATAACACCATCTCCGCCAAGTGAATGTCTTTTGATAGTGGAACCTCCACATCCACCGTGTGGCTGAGGCGTGCAGGCGACGATGGGGGTTGCGGTGCATCAAAACTCTTTGGCTTTGGGTGCATTCGATTCTCCTTCCTTAGATGCAAATCGACTTTAACACATGAGTAACGTTTATGGCCATGACCTCCACATGCCAGACACACAAGGGGGTAGCGGCAGATCACGGCCATGTGCCCTCTTCTTTTACATTGGTAGGAAAGGATGTCACCATTAGTCCTCCTCCAACCCTCTCTCATCCCACCCCTCCCAATCCATCCATGTTGAAATAGCCATCCACTTTCCCTTCTCCTCCAAGATTTGGGCCTCCAAGTCCTCCATCCATCATCCTCCCATTGAAGCTTAGCCCTAGTTTAACGATCACCAGAGCCCCTTCCCTCCATCCACCTCAGGATGATGTTATCGTCTAAGTGTAAAGGATTATTAAGTCTCTTCTACCTTCTTGAGTGCTAAGGTTTGAGGGATCTGACTCTCTGCTTATCCTTGACACTTAAATAAACACATCAAAACTACAAAAGCAATGCAATGAATGCCTATCCTAAGAAATGCCTAAATGAAACCCGAAAATCCATTTGTGGAGTTAAAACCTTGAGAGATAGATATGTTTTAAGGCATAAGAATGATAATAAACTTGCGCTTATCATCCACCATCTACTCCCCATCCTATGGTCCTAATTAGCCACCTTAAAACCCATCATCCTTAGCCACCCATAGTGGTTTAATCTGCTCCCTCCATTCACCATCCAATGGAACATATCAACCTAGTTTAAACCCTACCTACGCGACATCATCCCACCCATAGATCCCAATCTTGTGGTCCTCCTTTGCCTTGAATTGGTGGATCAATGCCCACCCTTGATTAGATCCTAAGGCCCTCATTTCTCCTACATTCCTATAAAAACACCTAGCCTCGACCACTTAGAAGCCAATTGGTCTCTTAGTTAACTAGCCTTAGTATAATATAGTAGTACTTAGACCTACCATACAGTGCATGCCCACCATTAGTTCTCCACCTTCACACCTCTCTGGTCTTCATCTTTTTCCTCTTGGCGCCCTAGATCTGAAGCTACTCGAGCTTCCAACAGGCATCCCTCAAGTGGCTCTACATCTCTCCTTTATTCATATTCTTCAATAGAATCATTATTTTGTGATCTTTTTTCTTGCATCATTAGTAGCTTGATTTCTATTTTTGCCATATTACTTGTTTGCAACTATATAAAAAGAAAAAAAATAATAATAACGTAAGGTTTTGAAAGTAGAGACTGCTTCCTCCTATTCGAGTTAAACTCCTAGTAGTTCAGAAAAAAATTCAATTGATCGCTTTCTTTCACGCTACAATGATTTTTGAACTTTTAAATCATGATTTTTAGTGAATCAAGAAGCCACCCAAATTTCTCTTGGAAAAGCCAAGGGCAAGGGAACTAGTAGATTTCCCAACCTAGACCTTATCAGGTAAACAGCAATTTGAAAACACTCTCAACCAAGGTCAAACCTACCAACCTTTCCAGCTAGTCAACCCAGCCAACCTAAATTGGCTATCTTGAACCAGAACCAACAATTGATGGACACAAACACTTCAATGTTGCAAGCTATGGAACAATTTACTCAATCCATCAGGGATCTTAAGAAAAAGATAGGGCTTAAACCTAGTGACAGAAAAACTAGTGCCCTCCAATCCTAACCTATTCTGAACCCTAGGAACATACCTAATTAGGGACATAATCGCTAAGGGTTCAATCAAAATAGGGAGTACAAAGCACATCTGATTCAACCAGCTCCCTTGACTCCCCTTGGTTTTAATTCACCTCAAGTTCCACATCCTTTTGCACCTATCTTTCTTACTCCTCCTTAGGGGAATCAGTTCCCGCTTGCCACTACTAATTCCACTACCCTGAGAAGAGGAAAGACCACTTAGAACTCTATGCACCGAAATCAATCAACCCACCAAGATCTTGATAGACCAACTTTGATTAATACACCCAAGGTTGAGGAATAGATTCAGGCTCATAATTTTGGGGACCAAGAAATCCAAATCCTGATTCTTAAGGCCCTGAATAGGCCTAGGAGAAAGAGGCCTAAGCCTAAGAATGAGACCTAGTTGGATGTGTTCAAACAAGTACAGATTAATATCCCACTTTTACAAGCTATTGAACACATCCTGCCCTATGCCAAGTTTTTAAAGGAACCAACCACAATAAAGCGCAAGCTGAAATCAAGTAATCATGAGAAGATGATCCTTTATGAACAAGCTAGATATATTCTCTTAAATAATTTATCTACCAAAAGAGAGACCCAGGAACTATTACGTTGCTCTAATCAGGTTTAAAATATGCATCGTAGGATAGCGACTAAAGTGACAAAAACACTTAAATTTATAATCTCAAATTGTAAGTCCAAGGTCGTCTCGGGGGGTAAATAGTATACAATTCAACCACTAATAGAGTATATAAAATGAAGCATAGAGAGCTTGATATTAAAAGGGATATATTCAATTAATAGCAATATCAAAACTCCAAAAATAAAGATAAGTGTTTGAGCAACAAAAAATATGGTTCAACCAAGCTCAACTCAACACTTAATGAGTTTCACAAGCTAATCAAACGTTTATAATATTTTCTTGAATGCCTTAAAGTAGAAATCAAACATCTGCAATTCAGTCCAAGCAAAGCTCAAAAGACACCCCACCACGCATGCAAATTGAGGTCCAAAATCGACCTAGGCTTGCTCCCATGAGCACCCGCATGTGCATGGGTGTGTGTATGTGCATGTGTATGGGTAGGGGTAGGGGACCCAAACACCTATGGTCATGGGCAACCCTTAAGAATGTGAATTTCCTTTTATATCAAAATCCAAGTTCTCCCTTAACGAGGTGGGACTTTGTTCCTTCCTTCCTCTTCGTGTCTAGCAGCTTCTAATGGCATAGTGTGGCTTGAGCAATTACAGGAAGTTAACTATTGGATCTTCAATCCAACGACTTGAATAGCTCCCTCAAGGTGTTCTGCAGCTAGTGAGGGTCTTCCTTGGCTGAGTGTCCATCAGATGAAGGATGTCGTCAGAGTTTATGGATTTGACGGTGGGTTAATTGAAACAAGAACACGAGCCCTTGGCTCCAATGAGATAGATGGGAAGCTCCACCGTGATGTGAGGAATGTGGTGGTGGTGTTAATTAAGTGCGAGAGTGCATAGTGTGGCTGGTCGGGCTTGTGAATGGCGACAACGTGATGGGTTGGTTGGCCAAATTTCTTCAGGGCTTTTGCTCCCCATGGTGTGGTGATGCTTGTGGGGTAGGTGTCGTGGTGGTTGATGGAGTGGTGTGGCCATTGAAGCTCACCAGAGCTTCACCAGCTGTAAAGAAGAAGGGGATAGAACGACATGGGAGATGGCTAAAACTTAAGTGTAAGGACCTAGATCTACTCTACAAGAAGTGGGGAGGAGGAAGCACTACTTATTGGGACGAAAGGAGAGGGAACCTTGTCCGGCATGGCCAGCCAGATGCAGGTAAGATGACACGTGTGGTGAGGGAGTTGGCAATGAGGAAAGGGAAGGAAGGACCTAGTTATGGTTGGCTAGCATCGAGAAAGCATGGGGAAGAGGATGGTGGGTCCAATTTGGTTGGTGGACGTGTGGAAGGAGAACGAGGAAGGTCATCAGAGGTGAGGACGCATGACCGGTGAGGAGGTTGGAAGAGGGGATTCTTGGCTAATTTCAACTCCTTTGCACATGGGAACATACTAGAGCTTAAAAAAGAGAGGATTTGGCTCTCGTTTGTCTTGACTTTGCGAAGTTTATTCGTGAATTTTGTCAAGAAGAGACCATGGAATTCAAGGTTCATCGAACTTGATTTGGCCCAAATTAGCTTTTGAGACTTGGTGCAATTGGTAGAGAATCATCTTGTGACCAATCCTTCCAAATTTGAGGGGATTTGGAGGAGATTTGAGGGGTCAATCCTTCAATCAAAGGATGCGGGTTTGGGTTCCTTTTATTCTTGCTGTTGCTGCATTTTTCCTTCTTTGGATGAAGAAGGTGAGGGTGAGGGCCTCTTTGCAATGAAAACTTAAAACTTAGGGGGCTCCATGTAAGAAAATGGATAAATGGGCAAAATTGCAAATTGAGTCAAGAAAAACTTAAAATTTGGAGTTAACCTAATGTGGACCTAAGAAATCTAATGCTAACCTTATATTTGGGTTTTGACCTGGTTTGGCTGGGTAAATTACATAAAATCCCAAAATAAAGTAGATTCCCGCTTAACTCTGTTTTTGGTCAAAATGGGTTCCTTTGGTCAAAGTGAAGGTTTCAAACCTCTTAAAATATTTTTAAATGAGTTTTACGAGGTTTGGATTATATTTATTTCTACCATAACCCATTTAATTGAAGTGAGGCTATAATTAAGGTTTTTATTATTATAATAATCCTCAAATAGTAGAAAACCCTGATTTGATCAGTGCAAGCCCATTTCATGGGAAATTAAGTTCATTTGACCTTAGATTAACCCTTGATTAATCCCGTTGTTAATTTGCAATTGTGATTAGGTGTTAAAACAATAGAATTAACTTATTTTCTCTTCTTCTTAAACCTAACTCATGATAGAATTATGATCTTCTGATGAACATTAAGGAGCATTTATCACTGCAATTAAGATAAATTAGGCTGGTTATGATGGATGATGGTGTTACCATTAGGAACCCCCTTGATTTCCTGTAAAATTAATGAGGTGCTTCCATGCCCCCAGTAGGATATTTAGATGTCCTAAGATACAAGTACCGAGGAGACGGTATGTTATAACGAATCTTTAAGGGGAGTATTTTTCATTCCTCCTCTCCACATCGCGAACACATCTAATCAACTTATGTCTTCGAGCTGCTCCTAAGTCAAATTCTCAGGAAAAGCATTTTTAGAGTATACATTTTTTTATTTTTATTCTTCATTATGCACACTGAACCAGACCAATGTGTGATTTTTGGGTGCCTAAGTTACCAAGTCCCTCAAACCAAATGATAGGCAACGAGATCGAATACTCCCTAAGCCTTAAACTTAATACATCAGCCTCGTAACTCCCTCAACCTCTTGAGGAATAGTCCAGATCTTAACAAATACATGAGTGTTTAAGCCCTAAAATAGACCTAAGAGGCTTAAAGTCAGTATCCCTCACTTATCTCCTTTTCTCTAGCACTTTCGAATTTAATTGATCATTCATTCTAGCCCAGAACTTAGGTAACTCTTCCAAAATCAAATGCTGGGACCAACACAATTTTTGCACAGTTTCTCTCTGTGTCACTCTCTTCTTTACTTTCTTTTTCCTTCTCAACATATTTGCAATTCAGCTTAAAAGATTCCATCTCCTTTCTCTCTCTTCTTTTTTCTTTTTTATTTCTCCTTTTTTTGTTCAAGATGGATAACCTAATTACGTGCAAAATATGTATTATGCTATGAATAACCTCAAGTTATACCCCCCCATGCCTAAATCTAACAATGTCCTCATTGGAAAGCAAAAAGCAAGGAAAGATATTGCCTAAGGTGGAGTTGGGATATCTCGCAAATCAGGCTCTAGAAGGGAAACAGAAGGAGACCCAAAGAGGATACGTATCAAACTTGGCCTAGAAAGTAAGTAACCCAAGATGTTGGCCAACTGGTGATGGATAGTGATGCCAAATGCTCGCCAGATACAGGTGAAAAGAGGGTACTCCTGACCTATTGTTGGAGGTTTTACATGATACACATGAGTCGTGACCTACAGTAGTGTGTGGCAAGGAAGCAAGGGCTCCTCAAGTAGATATGTGTGGGCAACAGAGGGTGCGAGGAAGGATACCCTAAGGCTGATGAGATGACATGGAAAAGCGTCAATCCAAACTCGCCACTCTACCATAGGATGTATTGGTCAAGTTATCCCCCCATTAATTAAGAATGTGAACAAAGATTTTAAGAAGTTGTTTCTTCAAGAGTGTCTCTCTGGTGCAGGATAGGGAAGAGGGTTAAAGAGGGTTTGAGTGATTCAACATTCATCCTTGATAACCATTCCAGTTCCTGAATGTCATCAGAAGCAACCTTAGTTACTTATTGCCTTTCATGCTCCATATCATTGTTGTGCATGTCCTGGAATGGGCCCAAATGTTCATCTTTCAAATTGAATTGCTCAAGGGTGTCACCCATTTCATTATCCTACAGAAGTTGGTTGGAAGTAATAGGGTTGTGAGTGTCCTCGCTAATAACATCCCCAGGTTCTTGTTCGACGCTATGATCCTACCCTTGGGTTGTATAGATTCCTTCCTCAAGAGTAGTAATTGCTTCCAGTTCTTCTGAATGTTTGAGAGGATGATCTTGATAGTCAAAGGTATGTAGGATTTGGCTAATTCAGTCAGATCTTCAGGGGGTATGTCCTTGAACAAAATATATTTTCCCCTTGAGTCACTCCATACTCGAAGTCTGGGCCCCTCAAATTCATCATCATCCTCTTCTATGTTTCATCTCTCTTTCCCCTGAGACTCAGGAAAATCTTTCACACTAGGATCAAGTGCTTCCTCAAAAATCAACTCTTCGTGTCCCTGAGACCAATATTGATCCAGTTCTTCCAATTCAATCTCAATTTTCTCATGGTCACTTGTTGCTGACTCAAAAATCAATTCATCATGCCCCTAAGACCAATATTGATCCAGTTCTTCCAATTCTGTCTCAATTTTCTCATGGTCACTTGTGTTGAGTACCTGTAAATCCTCAGAATGTTTAATTATAGGTGTTGGTCCCCTTTCTTCTAATATGGTTTCGTTCGGCATCCAAGACTCCTGGAGTTTGTTAATTTCCGAATCACATTCCTCAGGGAAATCTAACTGAGGTGCAAGGTCCTTAGAAATGTATGGTATATCCTCAGCATCCCTAGGATGGGGTACAGATTCCACCTCAAAATTCATACTAGGAGTTGGGTTGATTATTTGACTGCAACCCATTTCATCAAATGTGACAAAGATACTATCATTCAAGTCGAGTTCATCTAATGGGACCATCTTCCCCTTTGATTGGCTCCAATAAAGCTCAAGTGGAAAATCCAACGAATCCTCCTCTGCTAGCTACCACCATTCTATATCACCATTCAGTGACTAGCTGCCCCTTTCAATTCCCATTGTATCCATGTTGCCTTCCTCCCCCTTAATGTCAAGACTTCTCAAAGACGAGTTATTGAGAATAGAGGGGTCTACATTATCCTCAAGAGGGTAGCTATATTCTAAGGTTGAGTCCTTAATGTCCCCTTCCATTTAAGGTTGATGCTAATGAAAATGTTTGAACAGAACAAGATAGGAGTTTAATGTTTCGTCGTCATAGCACACTCCTAAATAGCTCAATCAACAGATAAAATTTATAACTCAGAATCTAGAAATAAAGTCCGAGATCGAACATAGGGAGCAAATGTGGAATTCACAACATTAATCGCATTTAGAATAAATGAGCACAATCAATTAAGCATTCAAACAGATATTCGATGAATAATAACATGTCACATTATTTATTCAAAGAAATCCAATGTATCTAGAGATTGCATGGAACAAAAAGAAATGAGAATCAAAAAACAATGGTGATTTAGATCACCACTAATCCTCTTAATTAAGCATACCTGTAGTTACTCAATCAGAATTCAAATTGTAAACTATAGTACTTAAATTATGCAATGGTATCTCAAATAATGCTCAATCAGACAACAAATTAGTCAATCAGATGACTTAAAGTGATCAAGGCTCTCAAAGCCTTGTTCTTTATTTCTCTTCTTTAGCTTTTGCTTTCCTTCTTCTCAGACCTTCCCTTTCTTCTCTTCTAAGCCTCTTCTTCAGAACATTCCCTCCTTCACGCAGAGGCTAAGTGTTGGCCTCTCCTCTTCAAAGCACAAGGGCAAACTCTTCAGAGAGAATACCCCCCCCCCCCACTCTCTCACAAATTCCCCTTTTTCTTCTCTCTCAGAATCAGCATATAATCAGATCTCAATCGGGTTACCGGGTCATGTACAATGTCCAGGGCCACCGGCATATGTGGTGACTGAGGAGTGACTAGGTGGGTATTTGGATGTGAAGGGGTGTGAGGGACCCGACCCCCCAAGTGTCTTGAGCGATAGAGCATAAACACAAAAACAATATATGTGTAGTTGCGCGTTCTTCTATGCCCGATGTGGAACTATCCCCACTACTATTTTGCACATAGCTGCAGCTATGTATGCTTCGTTCAATTGGCACAGCTACTGAGGTCGCGACTCTCAATTGAGGACCTGGGCATGTAACTAGAATGTATCTGCTCGACCTGGGGATGATTCCTAGAGCTTTCAAGGCTGGAGCATGAAGAACAAGGTGGAGATGATGGCAGCGACTGCGAAGCACCGACGAAGACATGAAATCATAAGAATGGCCTCACGGCCACATTAAATCACCTTAGAAGCTTTGCCAAGTGTTGGCGAATGTGATGGCAATGTTTTCGTGGTGTGAGGATGTGTGCGGTGGTGTGTCAAAGTTGGAGAGTGCGAGAGAGCATGAAGGTTTGGCAACCTCGAAATAGTGGTGCGAAGGAGCATGAGTTGGGTGGAATGATTGGCGTAGCAATCCCCTCAATTTCTTGAGGGGTTTTGCTCGAGTGGACTCAGTGGAGGTGTAGGAGTTTATGGCAGGTGGTTTGGTGGCGTGAGGCACGCTATGGTCGCCAAAGGTACGCTGGCAACTTGGAAGATGACAGTGGAGTGGGCGAGTTCGTGAGCAGAACCGATGTTTGGCAATGCTGGGATGATCAGTAGAGGTAGGGGAGTCGTCGAGGGTAGCTAGTGGACGAGGAGGATGTGGAGGAGGCGTCAACCATGATGAGCCAGCATCAGAGAAGAGGAATACTCCGGGAGGGAGAACAGTGATGAGGAGGAGGTTGGAGAGCGCCGCACCGGTATTGCAAGACGTGGAATGAAGAGGAGAAGATCCGACTACCTATTGTACATGGCGATCGGCGAATTGAACGGAGGAAGGTGGTCGTCGAAGAGTAGTTTGGAGCAGGCCAAAGAGGGAGAAAGGAAGAGATTTGTGGCCTAGAAACTCACTAAGGAGGTAAGGCAGGTGATGAGGGTCTTATATAGGCCATCAAGCGAGCTTCCAAGCTTGGAAACAAGCTTGAAAGATCGAAAAATCAGGGATTAGTATTTGCGGTTTCAAGGAGTTCGCACAAGCTCCATGAGGATATTTGGAGTCCAAATTGAGGCCTAGATCGTTAAGGATTCTCTCGAGACCATCCCTTCCAAATTTGGAAGGGATTAGTCAATCAATCAAGGTAGAAGCTGAGATTGAAGCTCAGATCTAAAGGGTTCACACCTGCCATGGAAGTAGGGACCCAACTGCAAAGAAGGAGAAGAAGATAGGGGGGTTTTTGCAATAATTTCAAAAGTTGAGGGGCTATTTGAAGGAAAAAGAGTCAAGACTGGACTAAAATTCAAACTAGGTCAGGATGATCTCTAATTGGGTCCAAATTTTGGTACAAACCTAATTTGGACCCAAGAAATCTGATAGTGAAGTCAAATTTTGGTTTTGACTACACTGGGAATGCCTTGCTCTAAGCTGCCACTTAAATACCTGGGCCTGCCACTGTGGTGCTCAAAACTAAAGAGGAGTGATTGGAATGTTCTTTTTGACAAGATTTCTGTCAAGTTGGAAGGATGGAGCAGTAAATTTCTGTCAAAAGGTGGGAGACTGATCCTTCTAAATTCAGTGATTACCTCTATCTCGGTGTTTTACTTCTCTATCTTCAAAGCCTGGAAATCTATTTGGAAACGTGTAGATGTAATGCACAAGAAATTCTTTTGGAAAGGGGCTAGATATGAGGGGAGGTTCATGTAGCCTATGAAGTGGGATCAAATTTGCTGGCCAAAGGAAGCGGGTGGATTGGGGATTAAGGCTCTTAAAGAATTTAAGGCCCTTCTGACCAAATGGGCGATCAAGATTTTTGAGGGCAAGGAAGAACTATGGACAGAACTTATTAAAGACTATTATGGTGGCTCAAACAGTATGCTGAAGAATTTATTTTCAACCAAACCATTCCCTTTTTGGAGATCGATCATCCTAGCTATTAAAAGTAACTGGAAGTTGATGCAGCCCAAGCTTGGAGATGGCCATGATTTTAGTTTATGGAAGGAACATTGGTCACCGTTGAGTATTCTAAAAGATTCTTATCCAAGAGCGTATTCAGCTGCTGTAGATAAAGATGCCTCTATCAGCAGCCTATGGTCTGAATCTGGTGACTGCTGGAGGTTTGATGGGCCTGAAATCAATAGAGAGGGTACCCAATAGTGGGAGGAAAGGCAAAACCTGATCTTTGATTTGCAGCAGTTCTGTCCAAGGCAAGGCGTGGAAGACACATACAGTTGGAATGGGAGATACACAGCCCAGTAGGCATATGAAAGAATCATCAGATCTAATAGGAATATGGAAAGTGACTTGGTTAACAAGAAGATATGGCTATTGAAGATCCCACCGAAAGGGCAAATTTTTTTATGGTTGTGCAGGAGGGAAGGCCTGATCACAGGAGATTTTAGACACAAAAGAATGGGGACAACATTAAATGATTACTATCTATGTGGGTTGCACACCGACAGTTTATCCCACATATTTTCCTCATGTCTGGTCACTGATATGATATGGAGAAAAATATTCCAGTAACCTCTACCTACATGGGAATCTCTATGGCAGAGGTTTGCAACACCTAGAAGGCCATATATGTGTATGGTTGTAACCCTGTGGTGTGTTTGGAGGGCAAGAAATGAGAAGTTATTTCAGGAGAGACCAGTTTGTTGCGAGCAAATTATAAATGAGTGTTGGTCCCTCATATATAGATGGGGATCCAATGTGTAGTTCCCCATTATTTTTTTTAGTATGAAATAAAATACCCTCCAGATTGCTATCGTATCATGATAGCTTTCCTCGCAGTTTCAAAAAAAAATTTGTTTTTGACTAAGTTCTACAGGATATTTACGTAGAAGCCCAAATTAGGGTAACTTTCTGTCTGAGACTCTATTTCATGTCAAAATGGGTTCCAAAGGTCAAATAAAAGGTACCAAACCTTATAGAACATTTTTATATGATTTTTAGAAGGTTTAGGTAAATTTTATCCTAACTAGAACCTCAGTTAATTAAGCGAGTCTGAAATTAGGGTTTCGGATGTCCATTAATTCTTGAAATACGTGAAAACCCGTTTCTATCTTCATGGACCCTCTTATTTGATGTTAATGACCATTTAACCTTTAATTAACCCCTAGAATTCCCCGTGGTTATTCTGTACTTATGAAATGCAGTTAAAATTACATAAATAACCCTGTGTTCTTCTCTTTTTCTTAAAACAGAATAGTACGCACATAGGACCCTCTGATGGCTATGTAGGAGCTTTTATCAACTTTATCAAACCAAATTGGGCTAGTTAGGCCTCATGATGGTGTTCCCATCATACCTCTATGCCTAGCTTTTGCTGATCCCTTAGTAAAAATTCTATAGATCAAACCAGTTATCTAGGTCGGATGTAATCGTCAGGATACCCTACTAAGCTACATCTCTAGGAATAAGATCTAATTACCAACAGTAGGCCTAGAGGTACTCAAGTACCAGCCTAGATCCAGACCTAACCAGCTTTAGTCTCAATCTGCTGCAAAAGTTTCTAAGGCCTGCAAAAACTATCCAAAGGTCTGTTGGACCTAGTGGTTAAAGCACCCGTGCTTATAACAAGGTTAGTCCAGGATGAGTTTGCCAGTGTATTTTTTTGTAAGAGAGAGAGGTAGAAGAAGATTTTCATTTTTGGAGAGTTTTCTCTCTTTTTTTCTTTTCATTATTTTTCCTTAGATCCAGCCTTGGATTGGCAATAAACATGGTCTGTATCGGATTCCTTATCCCCATCATCAATCCTCGCAGGGTCCCTGGCAATCGATGCTTCAGGATAGCACTACCCATGGCAACCCCCAGAACCCTGGCTTTCGACACTTTGAGATAGTGCCACCCATGGCATTCTGTAGCTAAATCTAGGCCCTGGCAATCGACATTTCGTGATAATGCTACCCAAGGCATCTAAACCAGCACAAGGTGCTTACATGCCCCTAGTAGGATACATAGTTATCCTAAGGGACAAGCACCGAGGAGACGATATGTTATTGCGCATCTTCGAGGGGAATTTCCCACCTCTCCATTCTGGGAACTTGTCCAATCAACTTGTGTTTTCAAGCCACTCCTAATTTAGATCTTAGGACCATTTTCAGAGCAGCATGAATGCCTTTTCTCAAGATTTCATATTTAAGCGCATTGAACCAAACTATGTGTGATTTAGGGTGATTAAGTTACCGAGTCCTGCAAACCAGAGGTTAAGTAATGGGGCTGAATAATCCCTAAGCCTTAGGCCTAATACATAAGCTTCCCATTTTCCTCCATCTCTTGAGAACTAATCTGGATCTTCACAAGTACTTGAGTGTTTAAACCTTCAAATAGATCCAAGAGGCCTAAGGTCAGTATTCACCACTAATTCCTTAAGTTTTAGCCTTCCAGGTCTTAATTCATCATTCGATCCAACCTAGAAGTTAGGTAAGTTCCACATTTATTTTTAAGGGATGCTTTCCTTATTTTTATTTTTCTTTTTGCTCCTTTTCTTCTCTTTCTTTTTGTTTTCCTTCCCTCCTTTTTCTTCATTTAACTCAAGTGGAACTTCCTTTCTCTCAACCTCCCCCCCTTTTTTTTGGTGAAACCCTTTTGTGATTTGATTTTAACAGTGTTTTGCACTTTAATACCCCCCATGCCTACGATTTGCAATGCCCTCATTGTAAAGTAGGTGGGTTCGAGTTCAGCTTAGATCGTACATTTGAACAAGGTCAAAGGGTGGGTGGACGGGTCGAGATGACTGTTGTGGACGATTTCAAGCTTTGATACAAGTATCAAAGGTGGAGTTGGTTATTCTAATGGATGAGCCCTAAAGTGCAATATGAATTCAGCAAAAAGATATGTCGAAAGGGTTTTGGGTTTCTCAAAAGATGACGGGTTGACTGCCATTAAGCGCTAAGTTTAACGCCATCAACTGGGTGCACTGAAGCTCAAGGAGAATGGAGATCAAAAGATACTCCAGCCAAGTTCGAGTCAATAAGTTCGACGAACAATTTGGGTCTCTAACCGTTCATGACAAAAGGTTCAGAATCAAGGCTAAGTTTGCTGATTTCTACAACTCCATTTCTGAATACTTGTCTCACCAGAAATGGTCCAATCCATTTAGATCTGAGTTTTCCTGGGAAGAGCTTGAGTTTAGCATCAAAGAGTAGTACTTTCTGACCAGGATGGAATGTCTTGCGTAATATGTGCTTATCATGAAAGGATTTAACCCATTCTTTATAGATTCACGAGTTCTCATATGCATCATTGCGTAGTTCCTCGATCTCGCTCATCTGTAATTGGCGGTGGATTCCAGCCTTTGAAAGATTCAAATTGCACTTCCGTACTGCCCAATAGGCCTTGTGCTCCATTTTGACGAGCAGGTGACAAGCCTTCCCATACACGAGTCTGAAGGGAGACATGGCTAATTAGGTATTGTGAGTAGTCCTATAAGCCCACAAAGCTTCCGGAAGGCCAGGCAACCAATCCTTCCTATCATGCTGAACAGTGACCTAAAGGATTTTGTTGATCTCTTGTTTGACAGTTCCGCCAATCCATTAGTCTGGGAGTGATAAGGAATCGAGATTCGATGTGACACCCCATACTTTGTCATTAGGGATTGGAAATGTGCATTTGTGAAATGGGTCCCTCCATCAGAAATGATAACACGTGGAACGTCGAAACGGGAAAAGATGTGCTGATGAATGAACTTGATTATGATTTTTTGATCATTGGTTTAGGTTGGGATGGCTTCGATCCATTTGGACATGTAGTCCACAGTGAGGAGAATATACTCAAAGCATAGGATTTAGGGAAGGGACCCATGAAATCAATCTCCCAGATATTGAAGATTTTGCACACAAGAATTGGCTGTAAAGGCATCATATCATGGTGGCTCATGTTGCCCAAGATCTGGCAATGACTACATGCCTTATAGTAATCGTGTGCATCCTTGAAGATTGTGGGCCAGTAAAAGTCGCACTGGAGGACTTTTGCTGCAGTCTTATGTCCAGAGAAGTGTCCACCGCAGGCCTGGTCATGGTAGAAGGACAAGATGTCCTGGATTTTCGCTTCCGGAACACATCGTCTAATGATTTGATCAGCACCAATGTGGAAAAGGTACGGAACTTCCCAAATGTAGTACTTAGCAGCGGAACGTAACTTATCCTTCTTGGCCTTCAGCCAATCAGATGGGATCTGGTGAGATGCCAAATAGTTCACCATGTCAACGTATACCAGGGAAGTCCCGTATCAATAGTCAGAAGGTGCTCATCAGGAAAATGCTCTGTGATGGGTCCGGAAGGATTGATAATAGAAGAAGGAAGGCGGGATAAGTGATCAGCTACCACATTCTATTTTCTTGCCTTGTCGCAAATCTTCAGATCAAATTCTTGCAATAGCAAGATCCAGCAGATTAGCCAAGGTTTCACATCCTTCTTCGCGAGTAAGTGCCTCACTGCAGTGTGATCCGAGTAGATGATGACACGAGAACCCAGAAGTATGATCTGAATTTCTCTACAGCTAGTAGTTCTTTCTCAGTAACTATGTAGCTATGCTGAGCCTCATCAAGTGTCTTGCTAGCGTAGCAGATGACCACGGGTTTCCCATCGATTTTCTGCCAAAGCACTGCACCTACTGCATAGTCAGATGCATCGCACATGATCTCAAAAGGTTGAGACCAGTCAAGGGATTGTAGGATAGGTGCTTGGGTGACTTGGTCACATAAGATCTCAAACATATGAACGCACTCATCGGTTATCTCGAATGAAGTGTCCTTTGATAGAAGATTTGTTAGGGGGCGCGTGATTTTGGAAAAATCGGGAATGAATCGATGGTGAAAACCGACGTGCCCTAGGAAAGATCTGATGTCCTTGACCTAGCTAGGCACAAGTAGTTTGGAAATCAAATTCACCTTAGCTTAGTCGACATGGATGTCATTTTCAGATATAAGATGTCCTAGGACTATGCCCTCAGGAACCATGAAGTGACTCTTTTCCCAGGAAAGAACCAGGTTTACATCAATGCACCACCTAAGGATTTGGACCAGATGAAGGAGGCAATCATCAAAAGATTCACCAAAGACCGAGAAGTCATCCATGAAGACTTCAAGGTACTCACCTACCATATCAGAAAATATGGCTAGCATGCACCACTGAAAAGTAGCGGGTGCATTACATAGCACAAATGGCATCTTACGGAATGCGTATGTACCGTAGGGGCAGGTGAAGGTGGTCTTTTCTTGATCCTCTATATGAATTGCCACCTGATTGTATCTGGAGTACCCATTTAGGAAACAGAAGAATCGATTTCCTGCCAGTTTCTTGAGTATCTAATCAATAAACGGCAGTGGGAAATGGTCCTTCTTCATGGAGGCATTTAGTCTTCTGTAATCAATGCAGACTCTCCATGAGTATGCGATACGGGTCAAGATGGTTTCTCCGGATTCCGTCGTGATCACAGTGAGCCCTACCTTCTTAAGCACAACTTGGATCAAGCTCACCCAACGGCTGTCAGAGATCTGGTAGATGATCCCAGTATCTAACCACTTGATCCCTTTCTTCACAACATCCTGCAGATTTGGATTAAGTCGTCTCTGCATCTCTCGGGATGGTCGTGAGCCATCTTCAGTGTAGATGTGATGTGTGCAGTATGAGGGGCTAATACCAATCAGATCATCGAGAGTCCATCCAATGGCTCTCCGATGCTGCTGGAGGACAGAAATCAATTTTGTTTCCTGATCTAGGGTAAGTCAGGAATTGATGATCACAAGAAACGTGTGGTTTGAACCCAAGAAGATGTATTTCAAATGATCTGGGAAGGGCTTTAATTCCATAACAGGGTTATTAGCAGTAGTAGGAGGTTCAGAGTGGGGTTCAGGAGCAAAGGTAGGAGCAGTGGGTGTATCTGGGTCATGTCTAGGGTCCTCTAGCAGTAGGTCGTGATCTTCTTATGGTCAAGTATTGGCAACAATCAGGTTTTCCTCTATGAGTGGGTCCTCAACCACAGAACCGATATTGCAAACTTGTTCAGTAGCCCCACAGTTAATTCCTTTTTGGGCCTTAAAGATATCAATCGTTAATGTCTTACTCCCAAATTTCAACTCGATTTGGCCCTCTTCGGAATTTATGTTCACCCTAGCTGTGGCTAGGAACGGTCTTCCTAATATAATCAGTGTGTTTTTCAAATTCTCAGGAGTATCCATGTCTAATACGATAAAGTTCACCGAAAAGTAGAAATCACGAATTCGAACTGCAACATCCTTGAGAATTCCTTTAGGTGACTTGATTGATCGATCTGCTAATTGCAAAGTCACCTCTATTGGTTTAAGCTCAAATTCCTCAAGGTGGTCTAGTAGGGATGTAGGTATCAAGTTTATGGAAGCTCCTATATCCAATAAGGCTCGATCGAATTCTATATCACCGATTTTGCAAGAGATCAGAGGGGTACCAGGATCTTTTGCCTTAGGCGGGAGTTTGCTCAAAATGATAGAGCTGGCTTGCTCCGACAAGATGATCGGACTCCCACCCTTAGTTCGCAGCTTTCGCTTAGGTGTACACACATCTTTCAAAAATCTTGCATAAGTCGGTACGTGGCGAATTGCATCCATCAAGGGGATGTTTATCTGGACCTATTCAAAAAGCTTGACCAGGTCTTCCTCTAGTGCCACGGTCTTGAGTTTCCTATTTCCCTTGGTCAAGGCCTCAAGGAATGGAACCTTAGTTGGTTCCTCTAGAATTAGCTCAGGCTCTTTATCTGGGATAGGGGTGTCCTGGATCATTAATCTAGGGTTGGGGTCTGGATGTTCAAGCTTGTCGTGGCTAGGGAATGGTGGATCCTAGGTTGCTTTGCCACTACGAGTGGTGACGGAGTTAAGTCCTACCTGATTCTGGTTTGGGTTAGGCAAAATAGGTGCCTGTTGCTGATACCCTGAATATGATGTTGAAGCTTCCATCCCGTCAGGTGATGGAGTAGAAGAGGCTTTGTAAACATAGTGTGTTTGGCCCTGATTTGGGTTCATAACGCACCTCTGGTTTGGTACGTTATTTGGATTAGGTAGAGGTTAGGAAGGAAGTGCACCAAACTGGCGAGCATTTGCCAGCTGAGCCAGTTGATTGCAAACCTCTGTGATTTCTTCCTTGTGTTATTTTTGCATGTCAACCAGGGTTTGGAGCCTATCTGTTTGAGAACTATTTGTCGACTATACTACAACGCATTTCCTTAAAACATGATGAAAGCTTGATAACATTTTGGCATCGTTGCCAGTGAGCAACGTGCAATTCACACATTGATCTTATCTTTCTTATTGTTATGTGAGCACTAACTTGCCCTCTTTGATTGGATTATGATTTTGCGAGGTATATCACAAGGAGATCTTCCATGCAAATCAGCCATTCCCAAGGCAAGTAATCTCACTTCTTCCATAATCATTCCCTTAATCTTTGGAAGAAAGAAAAAGGAAACAAATCAATTAGGAATCACCTGCCTTATTTTCATAGTAATTTTCATTCAAAAGGCAAGTTTCCTGATTTGCGAAAAATTCATATCTAATTGAAGTTGAGACGATTATGCTTAGAGATCCCTACCCTGATTTCCTATACCTACTAAGGATTTATGCTTAATTTCTTATCATCTTGGACTACTCACCTTCTTGTTTGATTCCAAGTTTTATATCGTGAGATTTAATTGGACTTGAAATAGAGCCAATTAGGGTTTCTACATTAGGATTTTGAAGTGTTAATTCACACTTTCTTGCATAAAAGGAAACATACCCTCCCGCATTTGTATGCCACCCAAACCCTTGATTGAAAAGAGCTAATCAAGAAGAACCCTAAAATCAAGCTCTAAACCTCACTTGAATCCTAAAATTGTGAATCTAATAACCTGAGAGTCAATTCAAGGTGATCTTTGGGTCATCACCCAAATTTCATTCTACATCATTTAGTGCATGTCAGGGGAAGTTGGTCTACTTTGTGGCCAACCAACCTCCAAATTAGGTCACAAACTGAATCCACATCTAATCAAGTGAAATCCAAGGCACAAATTAGGAATAAAATTGGTAGACTTAAGGTCTCAATTCGCACATACCAGTCTACTTGGAACCATAGTGACAAGGAAGGTCAGGTGGGGGAAACCCTATAACCCGTAGAAATGCTCTACCGTGTAGGGGTCTTTGCGAGGCTCTCCCTTCCTGGCTAACCAGCTAATTCTCGGGTGTGTGGGTTTTTTATTCATAGGTATCATCCACCTCGAAACAGCCTTAGTCATCCAAAAATATTTGGGTGCCTTGATTGGGTCCAAATCACATCCAGTCCCTCATCCTTTCTCTAGAGCCCATACATAGGAAGGTCCTTAGGTTTTTTTAACCTAAGAGGCCTCATTAGATCTTCTACAAGGATTTCTGATCAGATCTTTTTACTTCAATCTGAACCTGAGTTTGATTCTACATCCTCATCCACCACCTGATTTGAAAATGTAACCTGGCAACTTAGGAAGACCAATTGGAAAACCTGAACCCCAAATGATCATAAAAGATAAAGTGATTGAGGCTACCCTTAAATATTTTGAAGATTATCCAGCCAGCATGGTTCAGGTTAATGTCCTAGAAACAACAAAATTCATTTTGAACCGTGTTAGTCTACTGCTTAATTAAAAAATGGTTTAACCCAGGAGACCCTCATACTAGAATTCAATAAAGTTTGCGAATTACATATTACGAAGGGTTTACATTGCTTTGCAAATCCACCACTCTAGGAGATACACCAAGATATCATTGAGCAACATGCAGATATTCTAAATCTATTGTGATAAGCCATTTATGAGACATCTTGGAGTGATTCTCAAGCTTTTCCAGAGCCTGGGTTAGACACTCAGAATTGTTGTGGACCCCCAACCCAAATGAATTAGGCACAAATTATATACAGAATGACACACCTGACTTGAAATGGGTTGGGAGGATCCGATTGCAAATGTTCCTGATTGCGAACCAGCCTTAGAAAATCATGAACCTAGCCTTGAATTCCCAGACACCTGTAATGATGAGTCTAAAATAGAACCTCTCAAGAGTGTAAAAACTAAGCCTTATCCTATTAAGGTAACTCTTGAGAGTGACTCTAACATCCCAATAGGGCCCATCCTAGATTCTAGTGATCCAATCCTTACATTTAACCTAGAATCCAGATTCGAGCCTATGTGGGATAATTATGAGGCCCAATGTAATGAGAACCAGATTTTGGATCTAGATTATGATTGTGGGCCTATATTTGATGATTACATCTCTCCAACCTCCTCAGAGACACAAATTGATTTTTCGAAAGTCACTCCAATCTATGATACAGAAATCGAGGAGTTGCATGAGTAGGGAATTGATTGGATCTACCCTAGAAACCAAGAACCTGAGCCCATGCCTAATAAGGACACCTCTTTGAAATCAAAATCAAAAATTAGGTTAGATCCAAGTCAGGTTGTTGCTTCTTCACACCTTGATTCATTCTGTGGTGGAACTTCTGATCTGGAATCAAGTTCAGAACATGATCTTCGCAAATTCTCTGATGATTTCAAATCATACACTGCTTCTAGAGAACCTTTGTTTCTTGACTATTATGAACCAATTTACGACCTCAGCATCCAACACCCGTTCTATAACTCTGACTCGGAGGCGCCTGATCCCGGAACTTTGATTCAAAATCATGTTCCATTGAGATGGAATCATTCCTTTATGATCTATAGGAATCAGAAATAGTAAGTGCTATGAGTATCTACAATCCAGAATTCAAATCTTTTATTGACTCAAATTTCCATGATCCTATAAGCACTCTCCAGGCATTTACATTTGATTTTGATGGGCATTATGACGACTCTCTAGATGAACCTACCTTTGAATCTTTTCTAAGGGAGCTCTCAACACACATAGATCTCAAAGAAGCTACATCTTTAGATCCCCATACAGAGCCTTCCAAAACCCATTCCTAACCCCAACCTACCACCAAAATCAACTTCTACTCTGATTCACCTCTTTCTGATCCAGTTGCATATGATTCTATGCCATCTTTTGATCAGGTTTCGGACATTGATCATCCTTTTCTGATCCTATCAGTAGGGTTCCTACATCCTTTACAGCTCCATTTTCTTATGAAGATCCCTACTCTGATCAGGCTGATTCGACTCAGCCAAACCCTAGATTTTCATTCCTACATCTCTCTGAACCTCAAAGTATCTGGGGGGCTTCACATCTACTAATTCACATCCATCAACCCACCAGACTGATTGGGTTTGGGCTGCATCATCAACCTGTAGATCTGAACAAGCACCTGGTTGGACCAACCAGGCTTTTGATCAAGGTGCTTATTCTACAACACTCATCTAATTTGACCACCCCTTCTCTTTGATCACCTTCTGCTCGACTGAAGGCATTAAATTTAGTGCTTAATGGGAGGTAACCTGTCATTCCAAAACCCAAGACCCTTTTGAGCTACACTTCTATTGCACTTTTGAGTTCAACTTTAGAACAACCAACTCCACGTTTGGTACTTGTATCAAAACTCAAAATCGTCCGCAACAGTCATCTCGACTCGTTCACCCACCCTTTGATTATGTTCTAATCCTTGAACCCAAGCTGATTTCATACCCTCCGATTTACAATGAGGACATTGCAAAACTTAGGCATGGGGGGGTGTTAAAATGCAGACATATGGAAATTCAAATTCTCTAAAGGGTTCTCATAAAAAGTACATATTCAAAAAGCCAAAAAAATAAAAAAATTGAAAAAGAACAAAAAAATGGAAAGGGGAGGAAAATTTTGAGAATTGATTGCATATCTTTTATGAGGAGGAAAAGAGGAAAAAGAAAATTCAAATGTCAAAAAGGAGCAAAAATCAAGAACAAAATTGATAGTCATTAGCACTTGATTATGAAAATTACTTAAGCTTTAGACCTAATCAAAAGAAAAAAATTAAGTCCTGAAAAAACAAAGAGACAAAGAGATTAACATGTTGGCGTCATTGCTGGGGAGCAACACACAATTCACACATTGATCTCATCTTTCTTGTTTGTTTATCTGAACACTAACTTGCCCTGTTTGATTTGATTGTGATTTTGCGAGGTACATCACGAGGAGATCTTCCACACAGATCAGCCACTCCCAGGGCAAGTAATCTCTCCTCTTCCATAATCATTCCCTTAATCTTTGGAAGAGAGAAAAAGGAAACAAATCAATTAGGACTCACTTGCCTTATTTTCATAGTAATTTTCATTCAAAAGGCAAGTTTCCTAATTTGCGAAAAAATTCACATTTGATTGAAGTTGAGGCAATTCTTTTTAGAGATCCTTACCCAAATTTCCTGTACCTACTAGGGATTTACAGTTAACTCTGATCATCTTGGACTACGCACTTCTTGTTTGAAGTCCAAGGTGTACATCTTGAGATTTAATTAGACTTGAAATAGAGCCAACTAGGGTTTCTACTCTAAGGTTTTGAAGTGTTAGCTCACATTTTACCTACATAAAAAGGAAATATACCCTCTCGCATTTACGTGCTACCCAAACCCTTGCTTGAAAAGATCTAATTAGAGGAACCCTAAAATCAAGCTCTAAATTCACTTGAACCCTAAAATTCTGGACCTAATAACCTGAGAGTCAATCCAAGGTGACCTCTGGATCTTGATCCAAATTTGATTCTCCATCTTTTAAGGTAAGTCAGGTGAAGTTGGTCTACTTTGTAGGTCAATCAACCTCCAAATTAGGTCACAAATTAAATTAACATCTAATCAAGTGAAATCCAAGGCACAAACAAGGCTAAAATTGGTAGACTTAAGGTCTTAATTCACACATACCGATCTACTTGGAACCATAGTGACAAGGAAGGTCAGGTGGGGGAAACCTTGTAACCCATAGGGATGCTCTACTGTGTAGGGGTCTTCGTGGGGCTCTCCCTTCCTAGCTGCCCAGGTAATTCTCAAGTGTGCGTATTTTTGATTCAAAGGTATCATCTGCCTCGAAACGACCATAGTCATCCAAAAATCTTTGGGTACCTTGATTGGGTCCAATTCATATCCAGTCCCCCATCCCTTCTATAGAGCACATACACAGGAAGGTCATTAGGTTTTTAACTTAAGAGGCCACATTAGATCATCTACGGGATTTCTGATCTGAACTGATTACTTTAATCTGAACTTGAGTTTGATTCTACATCCTCATCCACCACTTGATTTGAAAATGCAACCTAGCAACTTAGGAAGACCAATTGGAAAACCTGAACCCCAAATGATCATAAAAGATAAAGTGATTAAGGCTACCCTTAAATATTTTGAAGATTTTCCAGCCAGCATGATTCAGGTTAATGTCCTAGAAACAACAAAATTCATTTTGAACCGTGTTAGTCTACTGCTTAATTAAAAAATGGTTTAACCCAGGAGACCCTCATACCAGAATTCAATGAAGTTTGCGAATTACATAGCACGGAGGGTTTACATTGCTTTGCAAATCCACCACTCTGGGAGATACACCAAGATATCATTGAGCAATGTGTAGATATTCTAAATCATTGCTACAAGCCATTTATGAGACCTCTTGGAATGATTCTAGAGCTTTTTCAGAGCCTGGGTTAGACACTCAGAATTGTTGTGGACCCCTAACCCAAATGGAATTAGACACAAATTATATACAGAATGACACATCTAATCTTGAAATGGGTTGGGAGGATTTGATTGCAGGTGTTCCCAATTGCAAACTAGCCCTAGAAAATCATGAACCTAGTTCACCAAGCCTTGAATTCCCAGAAACCTGTGATGATGAGATTGAGTCAGAATCTCTCGAGAATATAAATTCCACTCCTTATTCTGATAAGGTGATTCTCGAGAATGATTCTAACATCCCAATAGAGCCCAACCTAGATTCTAGTGATCCAATCTTTACCTTTAACCTAGAATCTGGATTCAAGCCTATTTGGGATAATCATGAGGCACAATGTGATGAGAATCAGATTTTGAATCTTGATTATGATTGTGAGCCTATATTTGATGACTACACCTCTCCAACCGCCTCAGAGATATGAATTGATTTTTCGAAAGTCACACCAATCTATGATACAGAAATAGAGGGGTTGTAAGAGCTAGGACTCGATTGGGCCTATCCTAGGAACCAAGAACCTAAGCCCATGCCTAATAAGGAGACCTTTTTGAGCTCAAAATCATAAATGAGGTTAGATCCAAGTTAGGTTGCTAATTCTACACATCTTGATTCATTCTATGGTGGAACTTCTGATATGGAATCAGGTTCAGAACACGATCTTCGCAAATTCTCCAATGATTTTGAATCTTACTCTGATTCCAGAGAACCTTTGTTTCCTAATGATTATGAACCAATTTACGACCTCAACATCCATGACCCGTTCTTCAACTCTGACTCTGAGGTCCCTGATCCCAAGATCATTTATTCAAAATCAAGTTCCATTAAGATGGAATCATTCCTTTTTTATCTATAAGAATCAAAAACAGTATGTGCAGAGAGTGTCTGCAATCCAAAATTTGAATCTTTTATTGACTTAGATTTCCACGATCCTATAAATACTCTCCAGGCATTTACCTTTGATTTTGATGTGCTTCATGAAGACTCTCTAAATGAACCTACCTTTGAATCCTTTCTAGAGGATCTCTCAACACACATAAATCTCATAGAAGCCACATCTTCTGATCTGCACACAGAGCTTTCCAAAATCCAATCTTAACCCTAACCCGCCACCAAAATCAACTTCTACTTTAATTCACCATTCTCTGATCTAGTTGCATATGATTCTCTTCCATCCTTTGATCGGGTTTCAGACATGGATCAGATCGATAATCACTTCCACTCTTTTTCTGATCCTACCAGTAGGGTTCCTACATTCTCTACAACTCCATTTTCTTTTAAGGATACCTACTGTGATCAAGTTGAATCGACTCAACCAAACCCCATATTCTCATTTCCACATCCATTTGAGCTTCAAAGTATCTTGTGGGCTCTACATCTTTTGATTCACATCTATCAACCGACTAGACTGATTGGGTTTAGGCTGCATCATCAGCTTGTAGATCTGAACAAAAACTTGGTTGGACCAACCAAGCTATTGATCAAGGTGATTTTTTACAAAACTCGTCGGATTTGACCAACCCTTCTCCTTGATCACCTTTTGCTCAGGTGAAGGCATTGAATTTAGCGCTTAATGAGAGGCAACCCGTCATTCTGAAAACCTGAAACACTTCTGATCATCTTTTGTGCTACACTCCTAGTGCACTTTTGAGTTCAACTTTAGAATAACCAACTCCACCTTTGGTACTTGTATCAAAGCTTAAAATTGTCCACAACAGTCATCCCAACCCATTCACCTACCCTTTAATTCTCTTCTAATTCCTTGAACCAAAGCTAATTTCATACCCTCCGGTTTACAATGAGGACATTGCAAAACTTAAGCATGGGGCGGTGTTAAAGTGTGATAGGATCTAAAGATATGATTTGACTATGCACACAAACACTCAAGCACAATATTAGTAATAACAAGAAAGATTTGCACAATCAATTCAAACCACAAAGGACACAAAATGTATAGTGGTTCCCCACTTGGGTACTCCACTACCTAAGCCTCCCAGCTTAGGGTTTTTAACCCGATTCCCTCAACCCCAAGGGAATCAATTTACTAAACCGAGGTAATTAACAGGTTACCTCAACCCAAGTACAAAAATGAGTTTGTTACAACCCAACGAGCAAATGCTCAAATACAAATAAGCACTAGTGTAAGACAAATAAGAATCTTACAAAAAAATATCTAAGCCTCTCAACAATAATATAAAATTAATACCAATTTGAGAGACTAAAATGAATGTGAATGCCTTGACAATGCATGAAGAAATCATGTCAATGTGCTTGCAAATCCGTAGAGAGATTAAGAGCAGCAAAATATTCCTTCTCTTGGAAATATTGTGAAAATATGAAATATAGCTCTAGAATTTTTCTTCTCTATTTCTTATGTGCAAACTAAGGGTCCAAGGGTTTATTTATAGAGTTAGGACCTTAGTGGGTCGTCTACTAGACGTTGGGGTTTAAATCCCAGTGTTCATATAGCCAAAATTAATTTTCTAGCCATTCAATTTTGAGCCAACGGCTACCTGGTACCGGTACTAAAGTATGGGTACCAGTACTCGCTGCTTCTAAATTTGGGTTTCAAACTCTTAACACAAATCTGTAACCCACTTATACCGGTACTGATCATGAGTACCAGTACTCGTTCCCCCCAGTACCGATACTGATCATGAGTACCAGTACTCGCGAGGTACAGGTTTGTTTCTTTGAAGAAACTAAACCTGTAACTCACATGCACCGATACTAAACTTTAGTACCGGTACTTGTGGCTTAACAAGTACCTTTTTTAAGTAATTTAATCAATTACGTTCTTTGAAAATGATCGCAATATAATCCTAATTTATCTCTAATTATTTTTATGTTCTAAGTTATATTCCTTTGTTAAGAGGCATACATTCTATAAATAAAAAAACTTAAACTAAAAAACTAAAGGTCGAAGATGATGTTCTTCTCCTCGACTCATCCTTGTCATCATCTTCTCTTTCTCATCATCATGCCTCCATCACTTCCTATTTTCCTTGATATTCACCTAAATCTAAAAAGAACTCAATTGCAAATATTAATCCATAATAATTTTGTTAACATCAAAACAAGATGTGGAACAAGGTTCCAACAATCTCTCCCTTTTTGGTGTTGAAAAAACTATCTTGCAAATAGATAATTATAAGAAAAAATAATTTTTAACAATGTTATATGAAGGAAAAAACTTTTACTTTAATCCTCCCCCTCAATATATGCTCCCCATAAAAATATTACTATTTGCCATTTATTTTTCTCCCCCTTTTTGTCAACCATCAAAACATGAAAGGGTAAAGAATATCATACCATAACATTTACCAATAGTATAATGATGAATGTGGGTACCAAGCTCTGTTAGGCCATCGTTCTTGGTCTTCATTCAACCAATAGAATGGTTGAAGTGTCTCGTTGTGTGCCTTGAACACCCACTGATCTTTTTGATCTATTCCTGCAAAACAATGTAAAATATCTTTCCTAGGTACCCATTTTCTCGTGGGTCCTTTCAAGTTAGTACCTTTCAAACCCTGAGATTTATAAACCTTTCTTGTGTTAGATCTATAATTCTTGGGATTTTTGGCCTTTTGGTACATCCATGCATGTCTAGGTGCATGTGATTCATTTTGTGTATTCTTTTTACTCTAAAAGTTTGATTTTAGTGCATCACAAAATTCAGTATTTAACCTAGTTGTTGTTTTAAGATTATTTAAAGTTCGCTCAAAATGCTCATAAATATCTTCTAGCTCTACTATTTTTGCATGCAACTGATTATTAGTCTCTTTTGACTTTTCTAATTCCATTTCTAAACATGATTTTTCTAATTCTAATGTTTGATAATTATTCTTTAAAACCTTATTTTCCTTTTTAAATGACTTAGCTTTATGATATAGTTCTTCATAAGCTTCTAATAATTCTTCAAAAGAGAAATCAGGGTTTACCTCATTGTTCGTATCTTCCGTAGTTGCTGCCAAACATAGATAAGCCACCTCGTCGTCATCCATTTCGCTAGAGTTGATGTCCATGTCGAAGTCGCTATCATCCCATGTTGCTTTAAAAGCTCTCCTCTTCTTCTTGACTTCTTTTGTGTCTTTCTTTTTGTCTTCTTTCTTCTTGTTCATAGGGCAATCCTTTCTCAAGTACCCCTTTTGTCTTGCACTTATAACAAATAACATTAGTTGAAACTTTATTAATTTGCTTACCTTGCTTTTGAAGAAATCTCTAAACTTCCTTGTAAGTATCTCCATCTCTTCATCTTCGGACTCCAAGGTTATTGAGTCCGAGTCCTCCTTATTTACTCTAAAAGCAATATTCTTCCTTTTGCTGGACATCTTCTCCTCATTCTTTTTCATATTATCCAATTGGACCTCATATGCCATAAGGCTTTCAATCAGATCATCCAAGGGGAGAGTGGATAAATCCTTCACCTCTTGGATCGCCAAGGACTTTGGAGACCAATCACTTATAAGGGATCTCAAGATCTTCCTTACAAGTTGTTCTTCAGTAAATTTTACTCCTAAATTCTTCATGGGGTTGACGATATCCCCAAACCTCATGTACATCGCCTTGATTATTTCCCCTTTTTCCATCCTGAAACACTCATAACTCTCTATTAGAATTGAGATTTGTGTTTCCTTTACCTTATTTGTACCTTCGTAAGTGACTTTAAGTGTGTTCCTTATCTCGTACGTAGACTCGCACATGGAGATACTATTGAACTCCTCCCTTGATAATGCACAATAGAGTGCATTCATTGCTTTTGCATTTCCAGCGATCTTCTTCTTCTGATCCACTGACCAAACTACGCCTTCCTGTGGCTCCGAATCCATGTACTTCTCTTGGATGAGAGTCCACGAGTCTTCATTCATGGCCTTGAGGAAGATTTGCATCCTCCTCCTCCAATACCCATAGTCTATCCCATCAAAATAGGGAGGACAGGTAGAAGACTGCCCTTCAGTGCGCCATGAGAATGATGCCATTGCAAGTCGAGTTGTTATGTCTTCTTGCAATCGAGCTTTGATACCACCTGATAAAAGCTAAGGATAGGATTTGGCTATGCACACAAACACTCAAGCACAATATTAGTAGTAACAAGAAAGATTTGCACAATCAATTCAAACCACAAAGGACACAAAATGTATAGTGGTTCCCCACTCACTTGGGCACTCCACTACCTAAGCCTCCCAGCTTAGGGTTTTTAACCAGATTCCCTCAACTTCGAGGGAATCAATTAACTAAACTGAGGTAATTAACGGGTTACCTCAAACCAAGTACAAAAATAGGTTTGTTACAACCCAACGAGGAAATGCTCAAATACAAATGAGCACTAGTGTAAGACAAATAAGAATCTTACAACAAAATACCTAAGCATCTCAACAATAATATAAAATTAATACCAATTTGAGAGCCTAGAATGAATGTGAATGCCTTGACAATATGTGAAGAAATCACATCGATGTGCTTGCAAATCCGTAGAGAGATTGAGGGCAGCAAAATATTCCTTCACTTGAAAATATTGTGAAAATATTAAATATAGCTCTAGAATTTTTCTTTTCTATTTCTTATGTGCAAACTAAGGATCCAAGGGTTTATCTATAGAGTTAGGACCTTAGTGGGTCGTCTACTAGATGTTGGGATTTAAATCCCAACGTTCATATAGCCAAAATTAATTTTCTAGTCGTTCAATTTTGAGCCAATGGCTACCTGGTACCAATACTAAAGTATGGGTACCAGTACTCGCTGCTTCCAGATTTGGGTTTCAAACTCTTAACACAAATCTGTAACCCACTTGTACCGGTACTGATCATGAGTACCGGTACACGCGGGGTACAGGTTTGTTTCTTTAAAAAAACCAAACCTGTAACTCATATGTACCGATACTAAACTTTAGTACCAGTACTTGTGGGTTAACAAGTATCTTTTTTAAGTAATTTACACAATTACGTTCTTTGAAAATGATCGCAATATTAATCCTAATTTATCTCTAATTATTTTTACGATCTAAGTTATATTCCTTTGTTAAGAGGCATACATTCTATAAATAAAAAAAAACCTAAACTAAAAAACTAAAGGTTGAAGATGATCTTCTTCTCCTCAACTCATCCTTGTCATCTTGCCTCCTCCTTGTCATCTTCTCTTTCTCATCATCATGCCTCCATGACTTCCTGTTTGCCTTGATCTTCACCTAAATCCGAAAAGAACTCAATTGCAAACATTAATCCATAATAATTTTGTTAACACCAAAATCAGATGTGGAACAAGGTTCCAACAAAGTGCAAACACATGGAAATTAAAGTTTCTGAGGGGTTCTCACAAAAAAATACATATTCAAAAAATCAAAAAAATTTAAAAATTAAAAAAGACCAAAAAAATGGAAGGGGGAGGAAAATTTTGAGAATTGATTGCATATCATTCATGAGGAGGAAGAGAGGAGAATTCAGATGTCAAAAAGGAGCACATATCAAGAACAAAATTGATAGTCATTAGCACTTGATTAAAAAGAAAAATATTAGGTCCTAAAATGACAGAGGGACAAAGAGATTAGTATGAGTGCTAATCTTAGGCCTCTTAGGCTTGTTTTAAGGCTTAAAAATTCATGTATCCGTTAAGATCCGAATTAGTCCTCAAGAGGTCGAGGAAAGTGCGAAGTTGACGTATTAGGTCTAAGGCTTAGAGATTATTCGACCCCATTGTCGGACCTTTGGTTTGTGATACTTGGTAACCTAAGCACCCAAAATCACACACTTAGTCTAGTTTAGAGCACTTAATAAAGAAAAATCATGCCAAAAGTGTTCTATTCTAAAAAGTCATCTCAAAGATCTAGCTTAGGAGGGGCTCGACAACACAAGTTGATTGGATGAGTTCCCGACGTGAAGAGGTGGGAATTCCCCTCGAAGATGTGTAATAACATATCATCTCCTTGGTGCTTGTCTCCTAGGATATCTAAATATCCTACCAGGGGCATATAAGCACCTTGTGCTGATTCAAGTACCATGGGCAGGATTATCTCGAAATGTCGATTGCCAGGGCCTGAATTTAGCTACAAAACACCATGGGCAGCACTATCTCGAAGTGTCGAAAGTCAGGGTTCTGGGGGTTGCCATGGGCGGTGCTATCCCGAAGCATCAAAAGCCAGGGACCCTTCGAGGATTGATGGTGGGGACAAGGAATCTGATATAGACCATGTTTAGGGCCAATTCAAGGCTGGATCTAGGAAAATCTAAAAAGATAAGAGAGAGAAAACTCTTTACATGAAAAAATCTACCCCTATCCCTCTTGCTTACAAAAAAATGCACTGGCAAATTGAACCTGGACATGTTACATTTATGCACGGGTGCTTTAACTGCTAGGTTCAACAAACCTTTGAGTAGTCTTTGCGAGCCTTAGAAACCTTCACGGCAGACTGAGACTGAAGCTGGTCAGGTCTAGATATTGATTGATACTTGAATACCTCTAGGCTTACTATTAGCATTCTGACCTAATTTCTAAAAAAATAATAAGAATCTGGACTCTGAACATCAATGCATGGTTTAGAACTCTAGTTCTTTTCATAAGAGTTTGCTAAGGGACTAGCAAATGTTAGGCATGGGGGTATGATGATAACGTCATCATCATCCATAACTAGCTTTAATTAGTCAGAATCAATGGACAATTGCTCTTACATAACCGTCGGAGGGTCATAATTCATTGCATATCTTTTCTAAGAAGAATGCATTAAAACAGGTTTAAATCTGCAGTTTTAACAGAAGATCATAAATGAAGAGTAATCATGGGGTTTCCCAGGGGTTATATGAAGGTCAAATGAGCATTAAAGACTAACAAGAGGGTTCATGCAGACAGAAATAGGTTTTCATGCATTTCGAGAATTAACGGACACCTGAAACCCTAATTTCAGACCCACTTAATTAACAAAGGTTCTGGTCAGGATAAAATTCACCTAAACCTTGTAAAAATCATAGAAAAATATTTCATATTATTTGGTATCCTTGATTTGACCATTGGAACCCATTTTGACCTAAAACAAAGTCTTAGATAGGAAGTTGCCCTAATTTGGGTTTCTACATAAATTTCCCAGTCAAACTTAGTCAAAACCAAAATCCGACTTCACCATCAGATTTCTTGGGCCTAAATTAGGTTTGTACCAAAATTTTGGCCCAATCAGAGATCATCTTGAACTAGTTTGCATTTTAGTCCAGTCTGACTCTCTTTCTCTTTCAATTAGCTCCTCAATTTTCAAAATAATCACAAGGACCCCCGTAACTTTATCATATTCTTTTCATTTAGGTCCCTACCACCATGGCCATGTGAACCCATCAAGCACCGACCTTCCAGTTGGGATTTTTCCCTGATTTCACACCTAAACCCTTTCAAAATTGGAAGGGAGACTCCTGAAGAGATTCCCTTCAATCTGAACCCAGTCTTGGACTGCGAATCTTGCCCTAGGGCCCATGCGAACTCCTTGAAATCAAGAGTCCTAATCCCTGATTTCTCAAGCTTTCAAGCTTGTTTCCAAGCTTCGAAGCTCGTCTAATGCCCTATAAATGACCCTTAAGGACTGCCTTACATCCTTAGCTCGATTTTGGCCACATTTCTTCATTAAACACCCTCTCCCTTCGGCCTCCTCCACCAGCTTCGACGAGCTCCTCCATCCACCTTCTTCGCTGGCCGCCACGTACAATAGGCGGTAGGATCTTCTTCCCCTCTTTGATCATCTCTCGCAATACCAGCAGGCACCGCCTTCCACCGTCTTCCTCACTGCTTCTCCCCCACTGGAGTCTTCATCTTCTCTGAGTCCAACGTAACCCCTGCAAGGATATATCCCCCCTTTCATCCGATTAGATTAGGTTAGTTAGGTTTCTCTTCTCCCCTATTCTCTTTCCCTCTCATTTATCACCCAATTCAACCACCAACACGCCATTCACCCATCATCGTCTCCACAACCGGCCACACCTTCGGCGAGTCCCCCACACCTCCACAATCCACCAAACAACTAGCCAACACTTCCTACACCTCCGTCATGACCACGCGAGCAAAACCCCCCAAGAAATTGAGGGAATTGCTATGCCAAACAACCTCCCGAACATACCCATCGCCGACCACCTTCTCCGTCATCGTCCGCCCTCATCCACGCATGAAACACCCCACGGATGCTGCCATCACCTTCCACGCCCTACAGCGTTCCTCCTGAACATTTTAACGAGGGATTATATCCCATATTTCATGTTTCTGGTCCCCTCTCAGAGCTCTGTTGCCGCGCCATTGTCTTTGGCCATGTTCTTCAAGCTCCAGCCACATTCTTCCCCAAGACCTGCTCCAGGTCACGCGGACACCTTCCAGGTCCACACTCAGGGCTTCAATTGGAAGTCGTCTCCTCAGCTATTGCACCAATTGGAGAACACATAGCAGTTGCATGCAAAGGAAAGCTGTAGTGGGATTAGTCCAACATCAAGTGCGGAAGAGCACATGAGTGCGCTTAAGTTGATTTTGTGATCTATCCTCTTCGCCCAGTAACATGAGGGGTCGGGTCCCTCACTACCCCTTCACCTGAATACCTGCCTACTCACTCCTTAGTCACCACACACACTAGTGGCCCTGGACACTATTTGAGACCCATTTACCCTAATATGGATCCGATTACACTGGGTCTGTGAGAGAGAAGAGGAGGAGAAATTTGTGAGAGAGCAGGGGGAGGGTTTTGCTCTCTAAGGAGTCTTCCCTTGTGCTTTGAAGAGATGCCAACACTTAGCCTCTTCGTAAAGGAGGGAAGGCTCTGAAGAAGAAGACGCTTAGAAGAGAAGAAGAAGGCTTGAGAAGTGAAGAAGGAGAAAGCTTGAGAAGAGAGAAGGAAAGAAAAAAAGCTAAAGAGAAAAAGGAAGCAGAAGAAGAGAGAGAGAAGCAAAATAAAGAAGGCTTTAAGAGCCTTGTGCACTTTAAGTCATCTGATGCTTGATTCTGTCGTCTGAATTCTAAAACCTTGAGGGATTAATTTGGCCACTTATCTAATGTGGCATATCTGATTGATAACATTGTTCATATATTTGAGTATATTGAGTAGTTGATATATATGTTGGATTAGGGCTAATAATTGGTGATTCAAATCACCATTATTTTGTCTTAACTTCTTTTTATCATTGTGAATTATTGAGATAGTCATGTTTTTCATTGAATATCAATTTGAGTAGGTTATTATTCATTTCATATTTCTATTTATGCTCAATTAATTGTGCTCATTGATTCTAAGTGAGATTAATGTTGTGAATTCCATATTTGCTCCCTGTGTTAAACCTCAGACTTCATTTCTTGATTTCGAGTTTATAAATTTTATCTATTTGAGATCTATTTGTCGACTATACAACAATGCATTTCCTTAAAAAACGACGAAAGCTTAATAATAATAACACCTGACTTGGGTATACGCAGAGTAAGCGTCGACAAAAAAAAAGATAAGTAGAGTGGCATAACTAAGTAAATGTGTGAAATTGAAAAGTACAAAAAAAAAACTATTTTAAACAAGCATTTACATAGTTTAACCATCTGTTATTTCATTCGGTAATCTTATCACAAGCATGTACCAAGACAGGGTCACCCTTCCTTTTTACTCACATGTCCCCTAATGGAATAATCTTGTTATGGTATTCCCAAGATGCAAGGTGTCCAAGGAGTACCCTCTTGGCCAAGAGAACACCCCGTGCTCGTCCTACATCTGGTTTACCACTCCAAGGTCGTTGCCACGACTTAGTGGTGACTATGGCATGCGTGATAAACACACGAGGTGTTACCATGCACTAGCATGCGATCAGTCCTTTCTGCTAATAGGTATGCGTTTAAATGGAACAGAATAGAATAGGGGTAGTACCCCTCAACCACTCTGCATACCCTAGCACAACTATCCCAGTTGGCCCCACATGGACCCAATAAGAGTCAACACAAGAAGGTTGTTCCTTCCCCAAGTCTCTACTTAGGGAGGTTGACTCTCTCCTTGTACAACAAAGTGGTTAGCTCTCCTCGATACATGTGTACTCAAGGGCCAACTCACCTCCACTGCAACACCAACACGGCCTGTCTTGGCCCCATGTTTGTAATTCCACCCACTTATCAATCACGTATACCAATTCCCATCTAATCACCATCACTAGTTCAAACTAGGGTTCATATAATCCTTACATGTCACTAACCAACTTAAGCATCTCAACACCACATTTCAAGTTTACAATGACATCTAAAATCTTCCATAGAGTTCATGTATCCCTTATTTTTGCTTCTAACAAATCCAACATATGAAACAGGCATATACATGCATATATGTTTGCGAACAAAGGAAACAAGGTATACCCAATCGTGAATGTAACTGGAAATTCATGCAAGTAAATCTGGAAGAGTGTTGTTCGGGCAAAATCATCATTGTTTAGAAAATGCATCGTAGTATAGTTGACAAAGTCGCACAAAACATTTAAATTTATAAAGCTCAGAATCTATTTGGAGTCTGAGGTCGTTCGCAAGGAGCAATTATGACAATATAATTCACTAATCACAATTTACTTCAGAAAGATATGAAAATGTAATCAAAACCTTGCTTAGAATAATATATCAATGAAATCAAGTATGAGAGTGTAAAGAGTTTAGGTTAAAATGATGATTTAAATCACCAAATTAACCCCTAAGTTTAAGCTTATAATTAATTCAAATAAATAAACAGTACTCTCAACCACTTTCACAGTAAATGCCAGATCAGATGACAACCAGCAGTAGCTCACAAGGCACAAGGGCCTCACACAAAGCCTCACAGAAGAGGAACAACAGTAGCACCCAACAGAAGCACATAGACCTCGTACAAAGCCTACAGAGGCTATGTGTTGAGAGGCACGAATCCCAAGGTAGAGCAAAACCCACCCCCTCTCTCTGATTCTCTTTATCTTCTTTTCTCAGAACCATACTTAATCAGGTCAAAACGCGAGTAATCGGGTCTAGCAGTATCAAGTCCAGGCTCACCGAGTGTGCGGATGAGCGAGGGTGCATGGGTTCATGTGAGTGAGGGACCCAACCCCTCGTGATCGTGGGCAAATAGCTGAAGGCAGGAAATCAACTTATGCACCTTCGCGAGGCTGGAAATGAATGATGTGGGACTAAAGCCCCACGTCTTCTCTTCGCGCAGCAAAAAGTGGTGAATGCCCTAATTGAGGATGAAGATGACCCCTGCAGCTGAAAATGATGGCCTAGGAGGAAACCTGAGGTGTTTCGCAACACCTGAGGGTAGTAGCACTGAAGAACACAGCTGGATAGCTGCAGACGGAGCCGGAGAAGGAGGTGGCAGCGACGAAGCTCCGGCGGACACCTAAAACACAAAGTATGGCCTTTCAGCCTTGTCAAAACACGTCATAAGCTTTGCCGTGAAGCAACAAGTGCGGTGATGACTATGGATTGGTGATTGGAGGTGTAGCGTAGTGGTGCAAAGTCAGAGAAGAAGGACGAAGGTGGTGGTGTTCAGTGGAGAGATCAAAACCCTAAATAAGTTTAGAGCTTTTGTTCGTAAGAGTACGAAGAAGGTTGTGGTGGTGGCGGTGTGTAATTTGGTGAATTGTGGCACCGGCGTGAGGTCGCTAGAGCTCATGCCAGACATAGGGAAGATGGAGTAGGTGTGGTCAGTGCGGTGCATGAACCTAGACTCCAAGGTGTTGTAGAAGAATAAGAAAAAGAGAGGAATCAAAAGGGGATAGTGGCGGATGAAGAGAGGGTGGAGGCGACATCAGCTATGATTGGTCAGTGCCGGAGACAAAGATGCTTCGGAGGTGAGGACGACGACGATGAATGGGCCGGAGAGCCGCTCGCGAGTAAAGCGAGGCGTGGAATGAAGAGAGGAAGTGTTTCTCGCTGCCTATTATACATGCCAGTGGTCAAGGAAGACAGTCGTCGAAGACAAGTTCAGAGCTGGCTGGAGGTAGAGGAAAAAGGTGTTTTCTAGGCCAAAAACTCGCTAAGGAGCAAGGCCTTGCAAGAAGGAACCTTTTAAAGGCCTTGGGGCAAGCTCTGAACAAGGAAAGAAGCTCGAAGAGCTCGAAGCTTCAAGGAAGAAGATCCTTGAATTCATGGAATTCGCACAAGCCTTACAGGCTAAATCAAGGTCTAAGATGTGGCTCAATTGATTGGGGAGGTTCTCAGGATCAATCCCTCCAATTTTGGAGGGATTTGGTCGAGAAATCAAGGAGAAATCCCAGATTGAAGGTCACAAGCTTTGGGTTCACACTGTTAATGGTGGCAGGGGCCGTTTTGAAGAGAAAGATGAGAAGTTAAGGGGCTAAATGCAATGATTTTGAAACCTAAGGGGTTAAATGTAAGAAATAGAGTTTTGAAGAGCTAAATTGCAAACTAGGTCAAGATAGATTTTGATTGGGTCCAAATTTTGGTACAAACCTAATTTGGACCCAAGAAATCTAATGGTGAAGTTAGATTTCAGTTTTGACCAAGTTTGATTGGGAAATTTGCACAAAAACCTAAATTAAGGTAAACTTTCGTCTAAGACTCTATTCATGGTCAAAATAGGCTCAAATGGTCAAACAAAGGGTACCAAGCCTCTAAGAAAATTTTCCTATGAATTTTAGGAGGTTTAGCTGAATTTTATCTTGACCGAAACCTCTTCAATTCAAGCGGGTCTGAAATTAGGGTTTTGTGTTATGATTCGATTCTTGAAATGTGTAAAACCCCATTTCTATCTGTATGGACCCACTTATTAGACTTGAATTTTCATTTGACCTTCAATTTACCCCTGACAAACCCCGTGGTTATTCTACGTTCATGATATACTGTTAAAATTGCATAATTAACCCTGATTCCTTATTTTCTTCTAAAATCATAATATTATGGAATTATGACTCTCAGATGATTATATAGGAGCATTTATCCATCAAACCTAACTAAAAGTGGCCAGTTAGGGCCTATGATGGTGTTCCCATCAAGAGCGTCCTATAAGTGTGCTTAGTAATACTACTAGAGCTCGTGGTAGGGTAACCCCCCCTCCCCTATACCAATCACAATTTGGACAAGCAAGTGGAAACATTTGGCTTAGTAATTAATCTAAAGAATTCACATTCAAATCCCTAAGAGTAGGAAGGGTGGGTCAACCACTCTACCTTGGGTTTCAGGAGGAATGGGGATGGACAACACACTCGTGTCCCCAATAACTTCTGCGAAGCCTCCCTCAGGAGTTGCATCGCTCACCTGTCTTGAACCTAGTCATCAAAGGAAAACCAACTACAAATTAAGGACTTAAATCAAAATTTCAGAAGTCTAAATCACGTTCTAACATAGTCAAAACTACAACCAAAACATAGGAAATTTTGATACCTTTCCAATGACACCTCTCGGGTGCGATTCCGAGTTCGTTTGGGCCCCAAATCGGCCCAAAAACTCTCACCCACAGGCAAACCTGTGCTTCACCTTGCACCTCGCGCCCCGCCTCGTGCCATGCATGTCCTCCTGCCACGTGGCATGCACGAATTAGTGCATGTTCAGTTGAACAAATCACGATTTGCACCTTTACCCCGTGCACAACTGATTGCATGGCAACCATTGGGCCTAATTTGACTAAATTAAAATTTAACCTAGCATACATTTTGTGAATATTGCATTCATTACATGCATTTCATGAATATTTGCATTTGTATACCCTAAACCCTAATTCTACCATTTTATGGTCTCCTTAGTGACAATGCCAATTTATCTACGTAGGACCATCAACTTCGAGCAGCATTTGGACCTAAATGATGCAAAACAACAAGCAGCCAGGAAGGAAGATGGAGATGAACATGCAATTCCAAGACAAAACCTAACTGACCCGACAATCCCTTGCAAAACCATGCAAGCTAGTATTCACATCCAATTTCGCCAACCCATGCACCTCACATATACACATACACATGTGCACATTCACATAAATTACTATTTCATGTATATATATCACTTTCTATACACATTACATACATAATACTATTGGTGCACATTTATAATACCTATATATATATATATTCTCCTTACTTTTATCTACATACATGTGAACCTAGTAGTAGTTAATATATTGTATTATGTACATATTTTCTCTAGGCCCACATATACACACACACTAGCCGACCTACACAAGCCCAACACCCCTCCTAATTACCTTAGCCTTAACCCTAACCCACTTAAACCCACTCCACCACTAAGACCCACCTAAACCCACCACAAAACACCCCCCATAGCCAACGCACACTCTACCTTGTCCACCCCTATTTGACCCACCTTGACTTGCACCCTCACCTTAGGTTGTGCACCCAACTAGAACCTTCTATCCATAGGATGCACCCTAAAGTAACCCTCCTAACCTACACCCATAGAGCACCACACCTTGGAGGGCACTCTATAAAAGAAGCCCCCCTTGGGCCCCACCCACCCCCTCCCTTCCCACTCTCTACACACACCACTCTCTTCTCCACCATTACTCCCATGGGCTTCCACCTTGAGAGCTCCTCCTCCAAGACCAATGGCTTCCCATGTGCTTCCTTGGTCTTGGTGCTCTAAGTGAAGAGGAAGTAGGCTTCAAGCCAAGGATCTTCCTCACCTCCTAATAGGCCTAGTGTCCACATTGGAAAGGACACCTATTTCTCCATCCCATTCTCTTTTTATTTTGTTACTAGTTTGGCTATTTCTCTTACTTGCAATTTCAATAACTTGCTTTTACTTTCTTTTTCAATAACTTGCTTTTTACTTGCTTAATAGTATAGATTTCCATTTCAATTAATTTCAATACTTGCACTTTTTTCTTTCTTTATTTACTTTAGTAACATTAATCACTCACACTCTCCCACACACTCACACTCACATTCCCACAAGCTCCTCTCCATTTTCACCATCACCACCACCACCACTATACACACACCACCTCACATTCACACGCCCACACAATTCCCAACACCTTCACCACTCACGCCCACCATTACACACTCTCACAAGCACTCTAGCTCACTCACTCACTCATGCACACTCCTTAGCATCACCACTTATAAGACAATTTCCTAATCCCATTACCCCCAACACACTCATTAGCACCTTAGGTCCATGGTCATCCCCTCTCCATACCATAGAGCCCACCAAGTAAATTCCATAGAAAACACCACATTGGAACAAACCCTAGTTACCCCTAAGTATAGAATCTTCATCTCCATATCCCTATCCTTCTCCATAGTCAGTACCACCAACATTGGGACCAATGAACACATCATCACCAATATCACTGAGCCCATAAACCTCAATCACGTTAGGGAGTTTGAGCACTTCATCCTCCATTAGATGGCCTTTTGCCTAGTCCTCATTAACCCCATCATCACCACCACCACAACCTTTGTCCCATCACCTACATGGATCCCATTCCTACAAGAAGCACCTCGCCAAGCTAATCACCAAGTCACCCTCGTCATTTCTGCTTACTTGGTGAATAAGTGAAGAGTGTGTTGTAAATATTTCTCTGAAGCTTTGTATACGTGGTTTACACCACCTTTAGTGTAATAAATTTCTTTTGCAAGTTCAAGTAGTGTTTCCTTTCTCTTGAATGCAATAAAAGTTTAGTTTAATCTTTGTCACTTTGTTAGTGTAGTCTTATTTGAAAAGCCAAAAAAAATCACAAAACGAAATTGATAAAAACACTTCTCTCACTATTTAGTTGGCATTTGTAAATATGATTCCTACTTTCTGTTTGCAACTTAGAAAAGCCAAAAAAATATAAAAAGAAAAAAAGATTAAAAAAAAGTAATTAGGTACTTTCCCGCTTTGGCATTAAACAAAAAAAAAAAGCAAGCATAGTAGACTTAGCTTAGTTTCAATTTCATAAGAAAAGAAGAAAAAATGAAACAAAAAAATCGCAAAAATAGAATAAGGAACTCCATGGCATTCAAGGCCTCGATTTCATTCACACCTCCCCGTAGTTCAACCTAGACTCCCTCGACTTAATCTCTCTTTAAGTTCTGCAATAAAAATTAGATGCATGTGTGCTAAGGGCAACACGACTACAATGATGGATTTTAACTTGTAACTTCACTAATTTAGCATAGTTCAAGTAGCCCTATTTAGCACACTTGTCAACAATGCCACCCATTCAATCTCGACCTTGAGATCCGTACCTCACGTACTCCCACTCGAGCCCTGCTGCACCTTGCCTCGATTCCATCGTGTCGCAGTTGCCCGCACCATGTGGGACCCAGGCACTGCACACCCCCGGGCTATGTGCCCTCTCACTGTGAGCCATGCCACCTCGAGAACATGCACGCAAGAAAAGAGGTGGGTCCCCCCTACATGCCAACCGTTGCTCCCTTTCTCGACTCTCTCTTTCTCTCGCACTATGGCGCCGCTCAAGGCCGACACAGGTCTCGAGGTGGATAGGGGGTGGGGTTGCCTTGAGGGTGAAGAGAGGGTATTTATATGGGCTAACTTAGGGTTGTGTGGGGCTAGGAAATTTGTGACTTAGGTCCTAGGTTCTCGAAGTCTCACATGAGGCGTTTCAAGCAAAGACTTAAGGGTGCAAAAATTTCATGAAGCCCCTCTAAGAAGGGGAAAACTACAAGGGAACCCCATGCCACCCTCTATTGTACAAAATTGCATAAATACCCATAAATCTTGTAAATTTTCTTACAGGTCCCTACGTGGGTTTCCTAGCACATAAAATTTATGATAAACCCCCTAGAGTCTAGAAAATTTTCATAACAATCCTTGGGTGTTTGTTTTGACTTGTGAAAAATTACAAAAATGCCCCCAAGAACTTGAAAATTACATAATGCCACCCTCCCCCTGGGGGTCGAAACAAAAGTCTAGGAAAGGGTCATTTTAGATGTGAAATACACTAAGTTGGCTGTCCATAAATAAGGAAATCAAGGTGCATGGCTAACCACATGGTGTGGGTAATTAGGCTAGGTATCTAAGTGCTAGGCAAGGAAAAACTGAGCTCCTAAATAGAATACGGTTAGGATTAATTAGACTAGGAAATTGGGTATAGGAAGTGACTTGGCCACTTGCATAGTGAGCTCAGATCCAAATCTTTCTCCTACCAAGGTCCAATCAGTTTCATATCTAACACTTGCACACATATAAATAAAAACATCAAGGCACCGAAAAGGGGAATATTGCAGAAAAAGTTAGAATTCTGCACTATTTATAAAATGGTACAAAATTGCTAATCTAACCTATATAAATGCTCTATGACCTAATTTATCCTTGAACTTAGATTAGTTAGGTATAAATTATGTCACCAAGTATGGACTTATCAATTAATTAATTGTCTTGACCAATCAACTTTTGGTCGATTAAAAAGTTATTTTAATCGATTAATTTATGAAGACTAGAATGCCTTATTAGAACTTTTGGTTGATCAATCACTTCTTTTTGATTGATTAAATGGGTTTTCTCGATTAGATGTTAATTTTGGTCAATCATAGGTTGATGAAATCATACCTAAATAAACATTTTTAAGTTTGATCGAATATTTGAGATTCCGTACAAAGATTCTAGACTCAATAAAGATAAAAATCATAATGAATTCTAACAGACCATCTTTCCTTGACTTATTCCATAGCAAGAGAGAAAGATCATGCTAATGTGCTTAAAAGATTAGTCCACAAATAAAGCATAATTTTATTTCATTAAAATAGAGTTTTTAAAAGACGTTCTTTGTAGTATGCAAAAATCGCTAACAATTAAAAATAATCAGATTTGGGAGCCTATATTGAACATAGGGAGACAAATTATGAAGGAATTCTCTTGCACATTTTTTCCATTTTTTGAATATGCAAATTTTTTTTTTGTATTTTTGGATAAAAGAAAGTGAATATGACTAATCTACTTGTAAGATAGAAAAATAGAAATGTAGAAAGAGATAGAGAGCAAGGGTTCAAGACAAATGATATTTTTATTTCATTTTAGAAGAATGCTTGCAAATATGAGTTCTTGCGAGAAAATGTAAATACTACTACTAGAACTAAAGTAGAACAACTAAAACAAAATGAAAGTAAAGTAAAAGTAGAAGGAGATGATCCAGAGCGGAGTCACGATGGTGGAGGATTCTGTCGATGACACTGGAGTTAAGTGGATGTCAAGATCCAGAGGAGGACTAAAGGTAGAGGAAGGCATGGTGAAGGTGGAGTTCTATTCTAATGGAGATCCTAATAGAGAGGGACAACTAGACTAATTCTTCTACTTGGGAAGGCTTGGAGGTAGTAGAAGAATATGTAGTAGTGAAGGTAGAGGCAATAATTAATTCTTGATGATGGTGGAGGGCTAGTGTTTTTATAGAGTTGGTGGTTAATTGTAGTCCATCTGATTAGATCTAAGGTCTAGGATTAGGTTGACACTTAGAGTTGGAGATTAAGCATGAGGGGTAAGTCAGTTATGAAGATGGAATGGGAGACCTTGATCTAAACTTGGATGATAGGGATTAGGTGTTGGATTTGAGAGCCTAATTGCATCAATCGGGATGCAGTTGTTACATGGTGGCATGGGAATTTAAGTTGAAATTAGTGAGTTTTGGGAGAGGTTTTTAGTCACATACTGAAAGTGGATAAACCTCTTGGTGGGTGTAAAAGACTTCTGCCTCCCATGGCTTATGTAGCAAAGAGTGAGAGGTGGGGCTAGGGAGCATGCACACATGCCCATGTGCCCCGCTCCAGCCCGACTCCGGCTCAAGCTCGGGCTCAGGTGAAAATCAATTTGGAACTTGGAACTTAGACTCTTTTACCACAGATTTTAATCTCACGATTTTGACTTGGATTGGTCGATCAAAAGGTAAAATTGGTTGATCAATTATTTTGATCGATCAATGAGTTAAGTTTGGTCGACCAAAAAGTTTACTTTGATCGGATTAATTGATTTTGATCAAACAATGAACTTAATTGGTCGATCAATTGATGTATTTCCATAAAACAGGAATTTTCGTAAACATCTGGTTGTGGGCTCTATATAGGGGCCACGAGGGGGCTCTCATTTGACACACAAGAGCATAAAAGCTTTCTCCACTCTCTCCCCTTCTCTCTCATTCTTATCTCTCTTTCTTGGTGCATTCGTTCGATGTAAGATTGGAGAAGAAATCTCCAATCGATTTTGTTGATCTTGCACAAGGTTGAGAGTGATCCACGAGAGGTTTTTGATTGATTAAACCAATTAATCGGTAGATTAATCAGGAATTTGGTTGAAACCAAATTGTCTCAGCTTCATTCTCCTAAGGTGGTTTTCGAGGACCTCCAAGATTAGAGTGTGCCGAATCTTGGAGGTGGATCATCGTATCCTAGGAGGAGTTCGTCAGACCCCAACGCACCAGTATTGTGGGGGTTGATACCTTCTCTAAGGGAAGTCCTCAATGGGCCTTCAATCGCAATAAAATCTAACCCCTTCTCGTTTTGTTTATTTATACTATTTCATGTTATTTGTTCTTTATTTTATTCTGGATATTGTCAAATCATGTTTGACTTACTTAATTTAATATTTTTTATCTATATGAAAACGTCAGAAATGCATATGCTTTTATTTATTTATTTCTTTATGATTTTATTTCAACATTAGGTTATATTAGTTGGTGGTTTTTAGGAGAGGATATGATCTTGAGTTAGAGTGTTGAGGAAGCTTGGGTGGGGTTTCTAAAAATAGGTGGTGGTGTTGGCCATTAGATTAGAAGTGTAGGGTTTCAATCACTAGGTTTTTATTTCTAAAAATAGGTAGGCTTAGGACAAGACTTGGTTTTTGGTATAGGTTGTCATAGAGTTCTAAGAATAGGAAGGGTTGTTGGTTAGCCATTTGTCCTCTTGTCTTTATTTCCTTAAGCTTCACTTCACTCTATGCTTTATTAACTCCATAAGCTTATTCCAAGCTACTTTAGCCACACCTCTTATTCCTACATTATTCAAAACACCTTAATTAGTTTCTAATTGAACAGAAAACACTTACATGACCTAAATATGCGTGCATGATTAAAATACAATATTTACAATTTATATGTATTAACCTAACTAGGTACTTAGCATAAAATAGACAAGTTATTATTATAAATTATGTTTCTATCAATGACAACAAAATTACAATTTTGCAGGATAAAAGAAATGCAAAGAAAATAATAATAGTATAGCATGTTGTTAGCAAGTTGTCAAGATGATGCATAATTTTCTCCCTTTTTTTTGTTTTAGCAAAAAGTTAAGTGAAACAATACAATTATGTTCTCCCCCTTTCAAAAATATTGATACACTAGATGTGATGGAATAAAGAGGCATTCATAAAACTTTTACCATATGAAATATAATGTTAAAACCAACATAGATAGAACAATAGAAATAGAAATATAATGTCATAGAGAGACATATAGTCTTAAAGTAGGAAATGACTAAAAGGTAAGGAAATATAATATCCAACATATATGAAAGCTATCAACCTAGAGTAGCTAGAAAAACATCCAAGTTTGCCTGGAAATCATCATTAATTTCTAAATCCATAGGCTCTATGAATGTTGATCCAAAAGGTCCTATAGAGGAAGAGGCTCCTGGTCCACCATGGCAAAGTCACCTATACACAAATGAACTAACTATAAGCTCAAGTGTAGGCTGTCATGCTGGAGTCACCTAGTGTGCTGCTAGAACCTCTATGGCAGGAGGAGCTGCAGTAGAGTGGTGTTGATGATGAGGAGGACATTGGTCTCTATACTATAAGGCATGACTAGACATGCCAAGCTAGTCCAAAAAGCATCCTTGTGTTTGTCTCCCTATGCTTATGCATCAACAAAGATAGCCCATTTGTCACATCTTGCACATCAATAAAATCATGACCTGAGAGCTGCCTACCCAAAAAACTCTATTCCTGGCCATAGAAGGAAGGAGAGGGACGAATTGGTGAGTGACAAGCCAAAGTGAAGTGCTCATAGGGAGGACCTGATGGAGATGCTACTGTAGAGGGTCCACTCTGAGTAAAACATGGCTAGGAAGAGGGTCCTGCTATCTATTGAGGTGGATAGGACTCAGAATCCTCGCCACGAGCTCCCTGTGCCTGCTTCATCTTGGTATATGTTAGCTTATCAAAGATGGAGGCACGAGTAATGAACTGTTTATGATTTGTATCCATCGAGACATTAATATGTAGAAAGATATGGGAGAGGAGCATCCCAAATTGGAAAAAACTGGTGGGTTTCTTATTCATCAAATAAAGAATCAAGTGGTTCTAATTGAACCATTTGTTATTTAAGAAGGCATAGAGAGTGATAAGTATGATCCCAAGGTAATTCTCAAAATATGTCATCTTTGACATAAAATTCCATAAGAATACTTAATTAAGACATAAAAAGTGACAAGTATGATCCTAGGGCAATTCTCAAAACATGTCATCTTTGATATAAAATTCATAAGAATGCTCAATTAAGTATGATCCCAGGGCCATTCTCAAAATACGTCGTCTTTGACATAAAATATAAGAATACTTGATTAAGAAATAGAGTGATAAGTATGATCCTGATGGGAACACCATCATGAGCCCTAACTAGCTCATTTTGACCTAGAAAAGAGAATAAAAGCTCCTACATAACCAAATGAAGGGCCTAACTCAAAGAATAACCAGTCTGAGAGAAAAGCAAGAGACAAAGGGTAAAACTGTAATTTTACCATTTCAGTGCAACAACGGGATTTCTTAGGGGCTAAACATAGGTCAAATGTTCTTAACAAGATAAAAAGTGGGTTGGTTCAAACAGAAAAGGGTTAATGTGAAATCTGGGAATTAAATGACTTCTTGTAACCCTAAAATAGACCCACTTAATTTAAAAAAGTTCTGGACAGGATAAAATTCACCTAAATAGTCTAAAATTCATGGAAAAATATCTTCTAGGGTTTATAACCTTCAATTTGGCCTTTAGAACCTGCTTTGACCTAATAGGGGTCCTAGTCAAATGTTTGCCTAAAATTGGGTTATTGTGTAAAATGATCAGTCAAATGTGGTCAAACCTAAAATACAACTTCACCATTGGATTCCTTAGGTCTAAATTAGGTTTATACCAAAATTTGGACCTAAGGGGAGTTCACCTTGACTTACTTTGCAAAATAGTCCAACCCAATTACATTTATATCCCTAGCTTTTGAAAACTCTTGCAGACACCCCTTAGCTTCCTCATCATTCTTTGCAATTAGGTCCCTCCACCATTACATCGGAGGAATCCTACTCCGACAAGGATTCAAGGGGGATATCTCCTTGATTCCTCAGAGAATCCCTCTCAAATTTGAAAGGGAGATTCTCTGAGGAATTCTCGTTCATGTGAACCCAATCTTGAGCCCCAATTTCCACCCAATCTCTCATGCGAACGCATGAGAGATTTGGATATTTCCCGACCTTCCAAGTCCAGCGAGGTTGCCGTGCTTGGAAGCTTGCCTTCCAAGCACAAGGTCCTCTGCCAGAGGCTATTTAAAGGTCCCTAGATCCTCCCGTTCCTTTTCAGCTTGGTTTGGCTGGAGATAACCCCCAATTTCTTCTCTTCTCCTCCAGCTAAACTCCCAGCGAGCTCGGCGACCTTTATCTCCTCCTCTCGTCACTCTGCCACAATACTAGTGGTAGAGTTGCCTTTGCCTCCGTCATCCGCGTCGCGACACACCTATGCATGCCTTTGCCTCCTTCTCGTCATCGCCGTCCCCCTCCTACTGGGACCTTCGTCTCCGACAGTGGCAGACATGAGCCGACCACCATCCTTTCTCCTTTCGTCTTTAAACTAGGTCAAGTACTTCCCCCGTTTCTCCTCTTCTTATCTCCCCCTCTTTATTTCTAAAATACCCCTCGATGCTCACAGACCACCACCATCTTCTCCACCTCCAGTAGACCACCGGCGAGATGCATCTGCCACTCCACACAACCACCCACCTCGCTAGCCACCTCAAAAGCTCTGCCACATCCCACTGATCATCTTCCCCCTTTCCATTGACCGCCACACACTCCACACACTTCCCCTGAACACACCCAACTCCACGTCCACAAAACTACCTAGGCACTCACTCCCAGGTTGCCCCGCGCCAAGCCAACCACCGAGACACCTTCGCCGTGTCACGGCGAAGCTTCCTACAAGTTTTGATGAGGCCGTAAGGCCGTGTTGCATGAGTGCAGGTTCAGACCTCTGTCGCCATTGAAGCAGGCACGAAGCTTGCTTGCAAGCTTGCGCCAGGCAGCCTCGTTCCAGGCTCCAGGTCCCAGGTGACACGGATTTGTCTCATGCACAACTTCAGCCAAATGATTGGCTTTGGAGGGCACCGCATCTACTGCAATTGAGCGCGACACCTGCTGCGGGCGCATGTGAGAAGAAGGTGGGACATTTAGTCCCACCTCGAAAATTTTAGACGAAGCAGTGTGATATAAGTTGCAAAAGTGTCAGGGGCTTATCACCTCCTGACACGGGGTGAGGTCCCACTCATCCCATGAATCCTCGTCCGCGACCCACTCCCCCGTGGATCTAGCTCTGACCCAACTACCCGTGCACTCCTCGCCTACCATCCACGCCGGTGGGCCTAGTCCCGAGCATGCTAACCCAACCCATTTACCCGAGAAGGCTCTGGGAGAGCTATCCTAAGAGAGAGAAGAGAGAGAGTTCGTGGGGGAGGGTAGGGGTAGATTTTGCTCTTGCAAGGAAAGGAAAAGAAGAAGAAGCTGAAGGTGAAGCCAAGGAAGGAAGAGTGGCAGCCACAGCAGCTGAGGAAGGAAAAGGCACTACAAGGACTAAAAGAGGAGGAAGCTGAAGAAGAAGCTAAGGGCTGAAGGCAGAAGAAAGCTGAAAAGGACCAAAGTTGCAAAGAAGCTAAGGAAAGAAAGAAGACAGCTGAGGCTCGCAAGGGAAAGAACAGAAAGAAAGAAGAAGAAAGAAGGAAGGAGAAGAGCCAAAGAAGAAGGAAGGAAGAAGAAGTCAGAGTAGAAAGAAGATTGAGAAAGCAAGGCAAGAAGGAATAGAAGAAGAAAGAAGCCAAAGAAGAGAAAGAAGGAAATAAGAAAAAAGAAGAAAGAAGAGAAAGAGAGGAACAAGCCAAAGAAAGAAGCAGAAGAAGAAGGAAAACTCAAAGAAAATCAAACACTGCAGCACATCACTTTTAAGACGTCTGATTTTATAATCAGATGTCCAATTCTTCCCAAGTTCTCTTTTATATGTTTTCTAGCTACATTTTATTACCCATATACTCATGCTTGACATTCTGAATTAATTTTGAGTAGTTTTAGGTGTTCAAATTGCATCTATTATTGAGATTAGTATGTGAATTCCATTTTCTCCCTGTGTTCGACCTCGGACTTAACCTTCGAGTAATAAAATTTATTTACTTTCAAAGCGATTTCAACTATACTACGATGCATTTATTTTAAACCCGATTTTGCCTTGTAAATAGCTCCCAGGGAAATTCTCAAACTACGTCGTCTCTGACATAAAATTTCGTAAGAATACTCAATTAAGAAAATGAGGAAGACAACAAAAATACAAAGATTTGGTTAGGCAAGCTGCATCAAAATGTGTGGGAGTAAGTAGAGTCTGCCTAATAGTGTCCGATTGGGTTTGCTGATGGAACTCAAGAAAAGGGTGTCCAATAGTTGGGCATCCAAGTATCTCATAAATAATGTTGGCATTCACCAAAACTTCTATCCCATAGAAGTCTAATGCTAGCTAGATGTTAAAACCTTCACCTATGTTTGTGAGATTGGCATACAATAGGTGACATGCCATGGGATCAATGCTAGGAATATGAGTCATTTTAGCACCTGCATAAAAATTCCTTTCAAAGAGATGAAGTATTTTGTGGTAAGCAAACTTATCTCATATTCCAGGAAAGATCGTTCCGAAATAAGAGAAATCTACGAGACGACTAACATGTGGTGAAAGCTTCGCCAAGAGAGAAAAATGGTCACGATCGACCTCAATAATAAACAGTCAAATGTATCATCACGAGAACTAGAGGAAGAACCATGTGATCATTTGGCTACCATTTGATCGATCCAAAAAGTAAGGTTGATTGATCAAGATGAGAATATTGATCGATCAAAAAAGGCAAGTGATCAACCAAAAATAATAGTGGACAAGTACTGGATTTTCAAATTTTTGATTGATTAGGGAACTGATTGATCAATCAACCAGGTATTTGAGTGAAAAAATAGTACAATTCAAGAGTTGAAAATTCTCAATAAGCTCACGCATCCATCAGGAAACATTCACAAGGCACGTTTAAAGCAAAGAAAGAAAAATCTAACTAATTGAGTGCTATGAAAGTGAATGGATACAAAAAAGATTTGGGGATAAGAGCAAATTATACCAAGATTGATTTTTAGTAAATCAAACAAAAAGGTCCCAGAGAGGAAATAACAACGGTGGGAGAGAGTTATGGCTGTGATAAACACTAGTTCGTGATCATTCTTAGGCACATTTTACACCTAGTTCCGAGGTATTTTGCACTTGCACTACAATATTAGGCTTGCATTAGTCATTCATGCATACTTAAGGATAATGCATGCATTATTAGGGTTTCTTATTATTTTACGTTACTTATATGTATTGCTTGCTTGTCAAGGAATGAGGAACCTTTGAAGATCGTCTAAACTCTGGCACATTGAAAGGTAGAAACCTAAGAAGAAGAAGATAGAGTCTCCTTTAGCTACATGACAGCTCTTCTCATCTTCCTGTAACTCTACTCAACTCCCTTCAGCTCAATTCAACCCAGCTTGACTCCTGGCTCTAAGCTAGGTAACTAAGCTAGTTGAGGAGTCTACATGCAACTCTACCCAAGCTTCTCTCAACTACAGGACAACTTAGTCAAGCTCTATCCAGCTCAAGGAATCTCAACTTAGCTCTTCATAGCTACTAGCTCTCAGCTAGCTAGATAAGTTGAGCTATGAAGATCAAGATATCTATATTTCATCACCCTCCAACTCCCTACAACTCCAGACTACCTTAAAGCAACTCCATGAAGTTCTCTTTAGCTACTAGTTATCTCTAGCTAGCTAAGCTTAGTCCATCATCTCTCCTCCTACTCTACCTCCATAGCTAAGTACACCTCCACCATAATTGGCACCACCTAGCCCTCCATTTTTCTCTCCAAAAATTACATAACCACCGAATGGCATCCCTTCATTTTCCCTCCAAAAACACCTCCTTGCACCCCTTCAAGTTGGCGCCAAAAATGGCCCTTAACCACCACTAAAGGTGGCACCAACTTGCCTTCAACCACCACATAAAACATCCACCATCCATCCACCTTCAACCACCATCCTAACCCTTCATTTTTGGTGCCAAGACTCCTACCTTCTAGAACCCTAAGTTGGCACCAAAATGATGGCACCCTTCCATGGTGGTGCCACCTTTAGGCACCCCTTCACCACCCATAACCACCCCCCAACATTTTATATAATAACCACCTAACCACCACAAAATCCCCATCCTTGGCTACTATAATTCTCTACCAAAAATCTCCACCAACAGCCCTTGGAAGAAAGGAGGACATTGGGATTAGGAGGGGACCATAACATTCCCCATCTAGTAGCCAATTATCATTCTATCTCCCTTGGAACAAACCCAAGGAGCAAGCAAGGAGGATGGCTAAGCAAGAGGAGGAGGGTGGATGTACACCCTTACATGTTGGAGAGAAAAAGCATCATCATCACTAGGAGCAGGGAGGAGTTCTTCTTCAAGTACGGGATCAGCCACACTTGGAGTGAAGACTGCCTCAGTCATCATTTGGAGCACACATCTACTATCATCCTCTATCATTTTTGTATTTACATTTTGTAGATGTTAAGACTTCCTCTACACTTGAGGATTACTTGTGTGGAACCCTTCCACACAAGTGATCTTCTCAAGTGCATTTTTGTGTGACTTCTTCATTTATATATAAAAATTCCATTGCCTTTCAAATTGTGTTTCTATAATTTTATGCTTCCTTAGTCTCTTTAGTGCATTCACTCCCCTCCTAATTACTCTAGGCCACACATTCCTAGGGTGAGATTAGGAACATTAGATTTTCATTTTAGTATTCGCACGTTTTTATTTAACTATTTCCCTCTTTGTTGCCCCGATTTCAAAACCCTAAAAGTCTCAAAACCACAAAAGCCCTAAAAAAAGGAAGATTTAGGAGGGTAAGACAGAGATTTTTCATTTCTATAACTAGAGTTTCCTCCTTTGACAACTCTAGATACTCACCCTATCTAGGTTTACAAATTTAAAAGTTAATCAAATTTATGCGTCGCAACGACATTAACTCACATCTTTACAAAATCGCATTTCTGTATCACTTTTTGGCACTATTGGCAGGGAGGCATGGCTTAGTTATTATTTCTAATCTCTCTCTTACTTAATTGAATCTTCACTAGTTTCCTTTTTGTGTTTTACACATGTACGAATCAAGCAGGAGCAAGAGAGGGAACGAGATTGATTTGGAGTGGAAGCTTCAAGATTTCTTGTCTTCCTATGAATTTAAAATACTTCATCAAAAACCCCTTTCAAACCCTAAGAAAATACTAAAAAAATCTTAAAAATATCAAAACATATAAAAACAAGAAAATTTAAGGGTGATGGAACCCTAAAATCAACTTTCTTGCTTGTTTGAATCATCTTTCCACCACCTTGTTTCTATTGGTGCTTCAAATTTGAAAATCCAAACTTCTGTTCTGATTTTAAAAAACCATGTTCGGGCACAAAGAGACTTCCAAAAATTCTCAAACTCTACCATTTCAAGTCCCTTTGAGTTAGGAACTTAAGGTCCAAATTTTAAACAAATTGGCCAAGTAGAACAATTTTACAAATTCAAAATTCGTGGACTGTAAGGGGGTCAAATCCTAATTCCTTACGATTTTCCTACAGTTCTCAAATTTTATAAATTTTTATACTCATCATATTTAGATGAAATTCATATTACTGGAATCCTTGAGAAATTCTATACAACATATACAAGTTTCAAAATTTTTTAAGGTCATTTAAAGATTCTACAGAATCAATTTTTCAAAAGTATCAAATCTGGATTTTGACATTAGTGTAGAAAAAAATCTAAACAACACATCAAAAGATTTTGAAAATTCTTAAAAAAATCATTTTCAAAATCCTTGTTTGATTTCCTTTCTAATGGTGTCTCATTTGTCATGTTTAGACCACAATGTAAAAAGATATTTAAAAGTCCATCCATTTTCTTAGGAATTGCCTACTTAGGATTTCACATTCAAGGTTTTATTTTCTCTTATCTTAGTCACACATCAAACTTAAAGGAATTGAATTTCACCAACCAAAACTTGTTTGCAATTGTTTGTGTGACACTTGAAACTTGTTTGAAGACTTAAAAAGAGAAAATCCTAAAAGCAAACAAAAAATATCAAAACATCCATTAAATCTTTTGTTTGCAAACCACTTGTTTTGGCATTGGACATCACTTTCACCCAAACTGCACACAAAAAAAAAAGGTTAGGGAAACTACCCCAATAACGCCCTTCATAAAAACCTGTGACTCACTTGTCCTCAGCCTAATTAAAATTTGTAGCAATTTGACCTATAAAGGTTTATTCAATTTAGGCTTGACACTTGTGTACTAAACTATTTTCAATTGGCTTCAATTTCCTTGATTTAACCTAGCCTCTAGGCTGAAGGGCAGTGTCAAACGACGGGGTGCGGGTTTATACAAGCCTCCAGTGATTTTCTTGGGACATGCTTGGGCCCAATCACCCCCTTAAGCAGTTTGGTTGGGTTAATTGACGGAATAAGTCAACCTTAAGGCTTAGATTTTGTTTACTTGTGTGCACACAAAATTCTCTCATCTTTTCCCTTCTCTCTTCCCCTACTCTTCTATAACTGTATGCGCAGGCGTTGGTCCCAAATGCTGCACTTTGAGGGACCAATTGATTTTTCCCCTCACACAAAAAGACCTACGTCTTTCTTTCATTCTTCATCTTTTGCTTCAACAAAAATAATGGAAAAGAATCAAAATAGGTCCAAAAATACTTTCGCCTCCACCTCTAAGACACACCAACACCAACATGAAACTAACACCCAAAACTCATCTTCGCAACCTGACAATCCCATCTAATCTTCAACTTGAAATGCTACCCAATCCTGAGATGCCAAACCCTAAAAACCTAAATCCCTTCCTCATGATGGTTGAGAAACTTGCTCAACTTCAAACGAATCAATAGTAATTGGCTAGGATTGTCACTAACCTAGCCAACCAAAGACAAAACCCACCCCCTAAGGATCCTATCATTCCTTTAAAGGATTGCTATGACCCTTCCAACTATTAGGAAAGACCTAGGGTGGTTATACTCGAGGGAGATTTTGAAATCAAACCAGCCATCCTAAACTTGATCAAACATTTTCATGGCATGCCTAAAGAAGACCCCTTTAGCCACTTAAAGGAACTAACCGTCCTCACTCAAACTACCAATTCTTGCAATGTGCGGAAAGATTTATGGCTTGATAAGTCCATGTTAGTGGACTAAATTAGAGTCTAAGTACATCATGGTTGGAATAAAAATGTAATAAGAAGCATGCATTGTATTGATAAAATTAGTAAGGATGATGATACTTAGGTTTCAAGAGTCATTAATCATAGGGGTGTGTTGAGTAGATGATATTTTAACATAATGATGAGAACCTCATCATGAGCCATAACTAGCTCATTTTGACCCAATACAAAGGATAAAAGCTCCTACATATCTCAAGGAAAGGCTTAACTCAGAGAATTCTGAGTTTGAGAAGAAAACCAGTCATAAGGGGTAAAAGTGCAATTTTACCAGTATAAACTGCATGCAGGGTAATTCAGGGACCAAACACAGGTCAAAACAGCTTAATAAGAATAAAAGTGGGATGAGATGATCTAGCAAGGGCTACAGCACTTCCAAGGAACCAAATGATAATCTGTAACCCTAAAACAACCCACTTCAATTCACAAGGTTCGAGGCAAAGTAAAAATAGAATAAACCCTCTAAAATTCATAGAAAAATAATCTCTAGGGTTTAGAACCTTCAATTTGGCCTTTAGAACCCATTTTGACCTACATTGAGAACCATGCCCAATTAATAACTTAATTTGGGTTTTTGCGCAAATTGACCGGTCAAACAAGGTTTAATATGAAAATAAAATTCACCATCATATTCCTTAGGTCCTAATTAGTCATGTATAAAAACTTGAGCCTAAGAAGAAACCTCCTTGACCGACTTCACACTTTGGTCCTCATATATTTACTCTTTGGCCCTCAACTTTTGAACCCTCGCATTTTGGCCCCTAGCTCTCCTTCGTTCTTTGCAATCAGGTCCCTCCTGCAAAACCCTGCCAGCACCATGCTCCGGCGACCTTGCGCGGAGCATGGCGCCGCGCAGGGTGAGGTGAGGGACCTGGCAAGTAAACCGGGGGTGCCCTGCGTCGTCAGCCGTCGCAGGAGCACCCCCCTGGTCATTGTAGCCCACCATACCGGCCGTGCGAACGCACGGACGGTATGGGTTCGTGTTCCGACCACTCTCCGGCGAGGGAGACACGCCGTCTCCCTCCGCCTTCCTCCCTGTTTGATCCCTATAAATACCCCCCGTCGCTCCACCGTTCTTCCCAGCTTGGATCTGACGGAGAAAACCCCCAACTTTCCTCTCCTCTCCCTCCGGCAGACGCCCACCAGCTCCGGCGGTTCTTCCTCCTCCTCCTCTTCGCTCTGCCGCAATACCAGCAGCAGAGACTTCTTCCCCTGCTCTTCCCGCGTCGCGCAATACCGGCGCGCGCTGCCTCTGCCCCGTCGTCACCGCCGTCCTCCCCCCACTGGGCATCGTCTTCTCCGGCGACAGTCGATACGACTGTCGCCCTGTCTCGGCCCCTTTCGTCTTCATAGCTAGGTCAGAACTCCTCCCCACCTCCCCCTCTTTCTTTCCCCGCTTTCAATTTAGTCAATTAAGCCCTCGACCGACTCTGACCACCTTCACCCCCTTCGCCTCCGACCACCCTCCGGCGAGCCGCTCCCATCACCTCAGCGACCCACACGGCTCGCCGACCACCGCAGAACCTCCGCCTCCTCACCCTGATCCTCTTCCGCCCCTCCACTTCCCACCAAACGCCCTCTGCAGATCCACCGAACACACCCACTTCTTCGCTCACAGTTTGACCTAGGACGACCTGTTGGCTCCATCACGCCCCCTGCAGACCCCCTGACCACCTTCGCCGTGCCACGGCGAAGGTCCCCCGCCTGTCTGATTTGGCCGAGAGGCCGTTCTTCTGTGACCAGGTGACTCGCCCGCCGTCGCCATTACTGAGCAGGCAGAGCTCCTTCACCTGCAGGTGCAGGCACGCCTTCGCCCAGGTTCGACTCCCAGGTTGCGCAGGGAGTCTCCGCAAAACGTCCCAGGTTCGCAGATGGGACGAAGGCCGCGCGGGAAGCCACGATCGCCCACTGCTCCCTCCGCGACGGGCGCTCAATTGGGGTGGGACATTTAGTCCCACCTCGGAACTTCTCGGAGGCGCGCGGACGCATAAAGGCAAAAAGTGCCTTATGCTGTCTGCCTCCTGACCACGGGGTGAGGTCCCTCTCACCCGACCCGGCCTCGTCCGTGACCACGCTCCGCGGACCTGGCCCGACCCGATTATACCGACCTGCACTCCTCGCCCACCACCGCACGCCGGTGGGCCTGGACCCGGGCGTGACCCGAACCCGATTACCCGGTAGCTCTGGGAGAGCTTTCCCAAGAGTGGTTTCAGAGAGAAAGAGAGACGCGGGGGAGGGAGGGTAGAGTAGGTTTTGCCTCTTGACGAAAAACTCTGAAGTGTGCAGGCCAAAGAAGAAGAAGAAGACCCGCGGAAGAAGAAGTGCAGGCGAAGAAGAAGGAGCTGCACTGTAGCAAATGCTCAGTTAAGTCGTCGAAGCACCGGGTCAGACGACGGAAAGTCAGCAGCCAGAGCAACACAGAAGGCAGGCTGAAGAAGAAGGAAGAGCAACGGCCAAAGCAGAAGAAGAAGGAAGGAAGACTTAGTAGCTGAAGGCAGAAGCACCAGGCCACAGAAGAAGAAGAAGAGAGGTCAAGGCAGAAAACCAAAGAAGAAGAAGAACAAGGAGCTCTGAAGAAAGAAAAACATCACCAACGCAGGAACAGCAGGAAGAAGAAGAAGATTATCACCATAGCAGAAACCAAGGAAGAAGAAGAAGGAGATCTGAAGAAAGAGAAAGAAAGAAGAACATCACAACAAATTCTTTCCCTCTCTCTTTATTTTGTAAAAGAAACATGTATATCTCTAGAATACGACTTGCTCCCTGAGTTCGACCTCGGGAACTCTTTCATTTTCCGAGTAAAAAATTTTATTTGAAATGTTGGTAATAACCGGCTCTACTACAACGTTATAACAAAACCACGTTTCATTTTGGCGCCGCTGCCGGGGAGCAACGGCTATTCTAGAGGTAAACATTCCTGTTTCTTTTAAGTTCTGATAATCTCCTCTCTTTTGTGCAGCTACAGGAACTCAAGGAGACAAGCAACCACACAACCACTCCGAAGACAGGTAAATCTTTTCTCTCACTATTAACCCCTACACTCTAAAGAGGAAGAAAAGAAAAGAACAAGCAATATAGGGCTAACCTGTCTTCCATACTTAGTAACCATAAAAAGTTGCATGTTTTCAACTCATCACTCCTGCACACTATTAAGGGTATTTAAGGGCTAACACATTCTTGCTTGAGCCCTAATTGCCCAACAAAGAGTTAAATGGACCAAGTAGAGCCAACATAAGGTCAAACATTAGGATTTCAGTAGAGACACACCCCTTAATCAAGAATTGAGGAAATCCAAAAGAGGTGTGCCCAAGCCATTGATTGAAAATAATTAACAAAGAAAAATCCTAAACAATTGGCTCTCTCTAAACACTTGAACCCTAAAAGAAAGGACTCAAAAAGCTCTCAAAAACAAGAGGTAAAGTTGACCCCTTTGGGTTAACAACCTTAAATTAGGTCACTCTTTGCACTTAAAAAGACTAAAGTTCAAGTGAAACCTTAAGCACCCTGATCATAAAAAATGGTAGACTTAAGAGGTCAAGATCCCCATTCTGGTCTACCTGGAACCGCAGTGACAAGAGAGGTCGGGTGGGGGAAACCCTGTAACCCGTGGGGATGCTCTACCGTGTAGGGGTCTTCGCGGGACTCTCCCTCTCTGGCTGCCCAGGTAATTCTCAGGTGGACGATCTTTCTGATCAAGGGGTCCATCTGCCCCGAACCTCTATAGTCACCCAACAATTTTTGGGTGTCTTGATTGGGTCCAGCACCTGCTTATCTCATCCAGCCCTTCAGTATTTTTCAGGAGGTCCTTGAAACCTCCTATAGAAATTCACTCTCCCCGAGGCTAAGCCTCGGCTCCTTTGTTTTTGCAGAAATCATTCACATAGCCCCTCTTTCCTCTGATTCTGAACAAAATCCCCTTCTTCCATCTTGATTCAAACTTTGATTCTATTCCACCACCTGATCCAATTATGCAGCCTAATTACCTAGCAAGACTACCATTCAAGAAACCTGAATATCGGAGATCTATGAAAGATAAAATGATCGAGGATGCCATAAAATTCTATGAAAAAGAAGAAAAAACCTCAACACCAATAGGAGATATTCAGGTTGATGTCCCAACAACCACATCCTTCATCATAAACTGTGCCCAAATTCTATTGACTGGAATTTCAAAAGGATCAACCCGAGACATGCTCATGACAGGATACATTGAGATGGAAAAATTACACCAATCTGAATACCTTCAATGCTTAACAAATCCTGTACTTTGGGAACAACACCAAGATGCCCTTATAAAACGGGTAGAAATGATGAAATCAGTAGAACAAATTATCAACCAGAAATACCCGTATAAACCAGAAACAGAGGATGAACCATCTTGGAACAGTATTAAGGAACAATTCAGTTTCCCAGATCTCGGGATTGAGGCACAAAGTGGTTGTAAAATTCCAACCCAAATAGAAGATAGCATTAAAATAGGTTGGGAAGTTGCAGGAGAACACAATGCTGAGCCAACCCTAGGCCGTAAATCACCAAGCTTAGAACTCCAAGACTCCTGCAATAACAAGATTAGAATTGAACCTCTGGAGGGTATAAATTCCGCCCCTTGTTTTGATAAGGTAACCCTCGAAGGTTATTCAGACTTAGGTTCTAATAATTCTACCCACATCCTAAGCCTAGAACCTAGATCTGAAACTTATTGGGAAGATTATGAGGCCCCTTATGAGAAAGATCAAATTTTTACAGAATATGATTCCGGGCCTTTATTTGATGAATGTCCTTTTCCAACACCCTCAGGAAATCTGATTGATTTTTCAGAAAACATGCCAATTTATGATACAGAAACTGAGGAGTTGGATGAGCAAGGTTTTAATGGGATCTATCCTACCAGCTTAGAGCTTGAACAGAACATCTTTTTGAGCCCAGAAGTGACATATAGGCTAGAACCCAGTCAGGCTGCTGATTCCACATCTGATGATTTGTGCTGTGGTGGAATTCATGATCATTTTCGCCAACTCTCCGACAATTTCAGATCTGACTATAATTGCGGAGAGATTCCCCTTCCTGAACACACCAGGCCTATCCACGACCTCAGTTCACATGACTCTGACTCTGAGGTCCTGATTCCCGAGATCACTGATAACACAGAATCATTCCTTTTCGATCCTCAGGAACCAAAAACAGAAAATGCCAAGAGTGATTGTAACCCAGAATCCAAATTTTTTCTCGAATCCGATTTCTTTCATCCTACAGACACTCTTCCGGCATTTGATAGTTACCCAGAGGACTCTCTACAGGAAACCACCTATCATCCGTCTCTAGAAGAGCCCTCGTACACAATGGCCACCTCAGCCGCACACACAGAACGGATCAAAACCTCTTCCCAACCTCAACCTGCAACCGGACTCAATTTCTATTCAGATTCACCTCTCACCAAGCCGATTGCATTTCCACATCGGGTTTCGAACATTGATCAGACTACATGCCATGCTCTATCATTCTCTGATCACCCCTGTAGGGTTCCTACATCAACCACTGATTATCCTACGGGTCCCTACTCTGACCAGGCTGATTCGGCACAGCCAAACCCTGCGTTTACACTTCCACATCCATCTGAGCCTCATAGTTTATGGTGGGTTCCACACTTTTTTATCCACATCTATCAACCCACTAGATTGATTGGGTTTGGGCTGCATCATCAGCCTGTTGATCTGAACAAGCACCTGGTTGGACCAACCAGGCTCTTAATCAAGGTGCTTGTCTTACAAAACTCTGCTGATTTGACCATCCCCTCTCCATCGCATTTCCCGCTTGGCTGAAGGCATCAAATTTAGCGCTCAACGGGAGGCAGCCCGTCATTCTCTTTGAAAACCTGAAACTTGTTCTGACAGCTTTTTGCACTTGAAGTTCACACTTTAGGACAGCCGACTCCACCTCAGGTGCTTGCATCTGAGATTAGAAATCGTCCGCAACAGTCACCCCGACCCATTCACTCATCAAAACAGCTATCCTAATGTATGAACTTAGTTGAATAAAAACCCCTAGGTTACAATGAGGACATTGCAAATCTTAGGCATGGGGGGGTATGAAAGTGCAAAAACTCGTAAGAAAAGGTTTCAAACAAAAAATTCACATATGCCAAAAATACCATAAAAATTAAAAAATTTTCGAAAAAGAATAAGAGGAAAAGAGGAGAAGGAAAATTTTGTGAAGGAGAAAAGAAACAAAATGAAAAAGGAGCACAAAATTATGAGAAAAAGTGATAGTCATTAGTAAGGAACTAAGGAATTAACCTAAGTTCTAGACCTCATTCAAGAAAATAACTGAAAAGTGCACAATGAGATTAGTAAGAATGCAAACCTTAGGCATTCTTGAATAGACTCTTAGTACCCATTAAGATCTGGACACTCCTCAAGAGGTTGAGGAAAATGAAAAGCTGAAGTATTAGGTCTAAGGCTTAGGGAGTATTCGGCCTCGTTAACTAATTTTTGGTTTACGGGACTCAGTAACCTAAGCACCCTAATCTCACACACAGCCTGGTTCAGTAAGCGTAAAAATCAGAATCACGCAGAAGCGTTGCAAAAATCTGAAAAGAACACCTAGAATAGGAGCGGCCAATCAACACAAGTTGATTTGGACGAGTTCCCAGCGCAGAGAGGCGGGAAATCCCCTCGAAGATGCGTAACAAAATATCATCTCCTCGGTGCTTGTCTCTTAGGATATTTACATATCCTACGGGGGGCATGTAAGCACTCTGCTGGTTCAGATTCCATGGATGGCATTATCTCGAAGTGTCAATTGCCAGGGTCTGGATTCGGCCACGGAATACCATGGATGGGATTATCTCGAAATCTCAATAGCCAGGGTTCCGGGGGTTGCCATGGGCGGTGCTATCTCGAAGCATCGATCGCCAGAAACCCTTGAGGATTGATGATGGGAGCAAGGAATCTGATACAGACCGTGTTGAAAAGCCAATCCTAGGCTAGAACTAAAAAGAAAAAGAGAGAGAAAACTCTCCAAACAGAAAAACTTTCTATCTCTCTCTTACAAAACGCACTGCGAACTGAGCCAGGGCTAAAATCATTTCAAGCACGGGTGCTTTAACCACGAAGTCCAATAAACCTTAGGTTAGTTCTTGCGGGCCTTAAAAACCTTTGCTAAAAGACTGAGGCTAAGGCTAGACAGATTTGGATCTTGATTGGTACTAGAGTACCTTTTAGGCCTATGATCAGCATTCTAACCTAATCTATGAAGGCACTTATCTAAAACTATTGAAAACTTCATGGTCTAGAACAAGGGTTGAAACCTTAAGTTTTTGCTAAGGGACTAGCAAAAGCTAGGCATGGGGGTATGATGAGAACCTCATCATGAGCCATAACTAGCTCATTTTGACCCAATACAAAGGATAAAAGCTCCTACATATCTCAAGGAAAGGCTTAACTCAGAGAATTCTGAGTTTGAGAAGAAAACCAGTCATAAGGGGTAAAAGTGCAATTTTACCAGTATAAACTGCATGCAGGGTAATTCAGGGACCAAACACAGGTCAAAACAGCTTAATAAGAATAAAAGTGGGATGAGATGATCTAGCAAGGGCTACAGCACTTCCAAGGAACCAAATGATAATCTGTAACCCTAAAACAACCCACTTCAATTCACAAGGTTCGAGGCAAAGTAAAAATAGAATAAACCCTCTAAAATTCATAGAAAAATAATCTCTAGGGTTTAGAACCTTCAATTTGGCCTTTAGAACCCATTTTGACCTACATTGAGAACCATGCCCAATTAATAACTTAATTTGGGTTTTTGCGCAAATTGACCGGTCAAACAAGGTTTAATATGAAAATAAAATTCACCATCAGATTCCTTAGGTCCTAATTAGTCATGTATAAAAACTTGAGCCTAAGAAGAAACCTCCTTGACCGACTTCACACTTTGGTCCTCATATATTTACTCTTTGGCCCTCAACTTTTGAACCCTCGCATTTTGGCCCCTAGCTCTCCTTCGTTCTTTGCAATCAGGTCCCTCCTGCAAAACCCTGCCAGCACCATGCTCCGGCGACCTTGCGCGGAGCATGGCGCCGCGCAGGGTGAGGTGAGGGACCTGGCAAGTAAACCGGGGGTGCCCTGCGTCGTCAGCCGTCGCAGGAGCACCCCCCTGGTCATTGTAGCCCACCATACCGGCCGTGCGAACGCACGGACGGTATGGGTTCGTGTTCCGACCACTCTCCGGCGAGGGAGACACGCCGTCTCCCTCCGCCTTCCTCCCTGTTTGATCCCTATAAATACCCCCCGTCGCTCCACCGTTCTTCCCAGCTTGGATCTGACGGAGAAAACCCCCAACTTTCCTCTCCTCTCCCTCCGGCAGACGCCCACCAGCTCCGGCGGTTCTTCCTCCTCCTCCTCTTCGCTCTGCCGCAATACCAGCAGCAGAGACTTCTTCCCCTGCTCTTCCCGCGTCGCGCAATACCGGCGCGCGCTGCCTCTGCCCCGTCGTCACCGCCGTCCTCCCCCCACTGGGCATCGTCTTCTCCGGCGACAGTCGATACGACTGTCGCCCTGTCTCGGCCCCTTTCGTCTTCATAGCTAGGTCAGAACTCCTCCCCACCTCCCCCTCTTTCTTTCCCCGCTTTCAATTTAGTCAATTAAGCCCTCGACCGACTCTGACCACCTTCACCCCCTTCGCCTCCGACCACCCTCCGGCGAGCCGCTCCCATCACCTCAGCGACCCACACGGCTCGCCGACCACCGCAGAACCTCCGCCTCCTCACCCTGATCCTCTTCCGCCCCTCCACTTCCCACCAAACGCCCTCTGCAGATCCACCGAACACACCCACTTCTTCGCTCACAGTTTGACCTAGGACGACCTGTTGGCTCCATCACGCCCCCTGCAGACCCCCTGACCACCTTCGCCGTGCCACGGCGAAGGTCCCCCGCCTGTCTGATTTGGCCGAGAGGCCGTTCTTCTGTGACCAGGTGACTCGCCCGCCGTCGCCATTACTGAGCAGGCAGAGCTCCTTCACCTGCAGGTGCAGGCACGCCTTCGCCCAGGTTCGACTCCCAGGTTGCGCAGGGAGTCTCCGCAAAACGTCCCAGGTTCGCAGATGGGACGAAGGCCGCGCGGGAAGCCACGATCGCCCACTGCTCCCTCCGCGACGGGCGCTCAATTGGGGTGGGACATTTAGTCCCACCTCGGAACTTCTCGGAGGCGCGCGGACGCATAAAGGCAAAAAGTGCCTTATGCTGTCTGCCTCCTGACCACGGGGTGAGGTCCCTCTCACCCGACCCGGCCTCGTCCGTGACCACGCTCCGCGAACCTGGCCCGACCCGATTATACCGACCTGCACTCCTCGCCCACCACCGCACGCCGGTGGGCCTGGACCCGGGCGTGACCCGAACCCGATTACCCGGTAGCTCTGGGAGAGCTTTCCCAAGAGTGGTTTCAGAGAGAAAGAGAGACGCGGGGGAGGGAGGGTAGAGTAGGTTTTGCCTCTTGACGAAAAACTCTGAAGTGTGCAGGCCAAAGAAGAAGAAGAAGACCCGCGGAAGAAGAAGTGCAGGCGAAGAAGAAGGAGCTGCACTGTAGCAAATGCTCAGTTAAGTCGTCGAAGCACCGGGTCAGACGACGGAAAGTCAGCAGCCAGAGCAACACAGAAGGCAGGCTGAAGAAGAAGGAAGAGCAACGGCCAAAGCAGAAGAAGAAGGAAGGAAGACTTAGTAGCTGAAGGCAGAAGCACCAGGCCACAGAAGAAGAAGAAGAGAGGTCAAGGCAGAAAACCAAAGAAGAAGAAGAACAAGGAGCTCTGAAGAAAGAAAAACATCACCAACGCAGGAACAGCAGGAAGAAGAAGAAGATTATCACCATAGCAGAAACCAAGGAAGAAGAAGAAGGAGATCTGAAGAAAGAGAAAGAAAGAAGAACATCACAACAAATTCTTTCCCTCTCTCTTTATTTTGTAAAAGAAACATGTATATCTCTAGAATACGACTTGCTCCCTGAGTTCGACCTCGGGAACTCTTTCATTTTCCGAGTAAAAAATTTTATTTGAAATGTTGGTAATAACCGGCTCTACTACAACGTTATAACAAAACCACGTTCCACATAACATGCTTAATTTATCGATCACATACTTGCACTATAGATAAATATTGCATATTAGGCATTAGTTCATTTAGATGATCATGAATGCATCTTAGGTTAATTAGTTATGCATCATTTTATGTAGTGATCACTAATGAGAAATTTCCATCTTTGTAGGAGAACCCACATCACCACATCAACATTTCACGTTGCCATCCAAAGGAAATAAAAATCCTAAGGCCCCCCATATGTAGCTATATCAATTAAACATTCCCCCTCCATATTTGTTGCCATCAAATTCCACAAAAATCCATAAAAATATCACTGGCCTTCCTAATTCCCTCCTCAATCACCAAATTCCACCGCCACCATCCTTTCCTAATTTTTCACTCCATCTCTCTCTCATAGCACACATGCACACCCACAAAAGAAGAGCCACCGCCTTCATCTCTAGCCTTGTCTTCTTCCAGCGACTCCCCTGGAGACACGCATACATGCAACCACCAAAGGTAGTGGGAGATAAGTAGTCCAGGAGCTCCCCCAAACATCCAGGAAGAGTCCACCCTCATCTTCTTCCCACGCATGGCCTTGACACACATCTCCTCATACATCTGCCAAGCATCATCACCGCGAACCTCTCACAAGACCTCTTCATCAACCCCGTCCTCACGACCGTGCAGTCTCCAACCATCCTTGATCACGAGCCACTTGATTTCGCTTCCTCGACCGCACCCACTCCTCGGCTTCTGACGTTCACGACTATGTGACTTCCTCAACCGTGCCACCACAAGCCACCAACGTGGTCAGTGGTGACAATGTCGATGCCTTCACCTCCGTTGGCTTCCCCTCTCCTCGGCTGACCTCCACCTAGCTTCTCGTCAACCGCCATAGCCTCAAGAGTGCACACGATCAAGAGGAACGAATCCTCTATTTTGGGTTCAAATACTATTTACATTTGATGCCATTAGTGGGGATTTTGATTTTTGGATTTGATTAGTTTATTGAGGTGAAATTATGGCAAAACCCTTGCACTTTTGCATTATTTCTTGACTCTCCCTTATCTCCTTATTCTACATTGGATTTTGATACGGATTTCGCATCTATGACCGAGAATGATACATATCTATGATTTTCCTGCATTTGTGCCTCCCTGTGATACGACCTAAAGTTGTGGTATAATTTCAGTATATTTTTATTTACCTTTGATTGAGGATTTTCCACCACACAATTTACTATGATGCATTATTTCTTGATATTATCTATTCAAGCAAAAATTCTCTCAATCATGACTAATGAGACTTTCCCCTTAATTCTCAAGGATAAGGCCGCCTATTCATTTAGGACTGTTGGTAGACCTATTACCACTTGGCCTCAAATAAAAAGAGCATTTCTAAAAAAATTCCTTCCAACAAAAGCACAATGAATCTCTACATAAATCTTGGGAGAGATTTCAAGAGCTTTTGAGAAGTTGACCACATCATGAGGTACTGATAAACATCAGTTTATCATCACTATTATACATAAAAACACATCTAGCTCTTAGGTTTTTCATACTACAATATGGTTTGGGAATTGCATTTAGGCATTTCTTAGTTTAGACATGCATTGCATCATTTTTCCCTTATTTTAGTCTACATGTGCTTCCTGTCATTGTCAAGGATGATCACACAATAAGAGTCACTTAAATCTTGGCAATGTGAAAGGAAGATTAATCAAGAAGATGAAGATTGAGCTCATTCCAGCTGGATCTCAACTCAATCCAGCTAACCTCAACTGGATTCCAGCTTAACCCAGCTCATTCTAGCTCTACTCAAGTCATGGCAGCTCCAATCAACTTCGCTTAACTACTAGTCCTCAGCTAACTAAGCTAAGTCGGTTAAGAAGTCCACAACCAGCTCAAGGCAACTCAACACCAACTCATAAAGACTCACCCTAGCTCAACTTAGTTGAGCTTGTTTAGACCTAAGCTAGCTAGCTTAACTAGCTAGGGAGCCTTCAAGAAGATCATACCAACTCCCCTAATCTCCAGAATAGTTGAGACCAGCTCAACTTACCTCAACCTACTCAACTTAGTAGCTAGCAAAGAACTAGCTAGCTAAGCTAAGTAGCTGAGCTCTTAGAAGACTTTTTGCAATTCAACACCAGCTCCATGCATACTCGAAGCAACTCCTCCAACAAAACCCTAACTCCTCCTCTACTCATCTACTAGCTAAGCTAAGCTAACTAGCTTAGCTTAGCTCCACCTAGCTCTCCCACTCATGGCTAACCACCCCTTCACCTAAGCCTCTAACTTCCCTCCTTGTTGGCACCAACATGTAGCAACCACCAACCCCCCTTGATAACCCTTCAACATGGCACTTCACCAAATAACTACCCCTTAACCACCGTATTTTTGGTGCCAAAACCAAGAGACACCCACCACCTACACCCTTCCATTCGTGGTGCCAAAAGTAGCCCTTCCATCCACCCTACAACCACCCCCTAAAGCATCTCTACCACCCAACAATTGGTGCTTGTTCACTCGTGAGATGCGTAAAAGATTAACTCTATCATTGTAGTGCGAATCATGATGAAACAAATAAGATTTATAAAATTCGGTGAATACTGAGTCATTCGCAGGGAGGCAAGTATGATTTCTTTGCCAAAGCTTTTCAGAAAGTCATTTTAAACAAATATGTATGTATTTATATATGTATATATGTAGGCATCAGATATCTAGATAATCATAATTTTATTTGGAAATAATTTTTCACTATAATAGCAATAACTATGCTAAAGAGATATAGAAAGAGCGAGAGAGATAGAAAGATATAGAGAGAGAGATGGACAATAGATGACGACAACGCAGCTTGTGGGATTCTTGTGGGAAGTGTGGCAGCACTTCAGATCCAGAGCACCAGAATGAATGCCAGAGAGTAGTTGCAGAGAGGAAGAGAGAGGCTGGAGTTGTATCTGGTGAGAGTCTAGTGGAAGAGATGATCAACAGGGGGCCCTGGTCTTCTTTTATATCTTTGATGAGGAGCAAAGAGGGCATTTTAGCCCTTAAAATTGTGCAACAACTCTAGGCCAATCAGATGCGTCGATCAGGAGATCAACGGCTCTGATTTGACCTCAAAATACCCTCATTTGCACCTTCTACGCTCAGATTTACTCTAGGATTGACACGTGGTGTGCCCGTAGCATTCGAATCGCCATTGCATGGTTTTCGCTGCACCATCCTCTTCTTTGCACGCTGGCTTCGCTTCTCTCTCTCCTCACGCATGCCCTTAACATCAGTTGTCCAATCTAGTGATTGGACGACTTAACTCGCACCCGCACCACCTTCGTTGAAGAGAGCGCATGAGCTCGTGTGTAGCGCGCACATTTGTTCTCGCGTGCAACCGCAAAGGCCTCTAGTTGCACCACGTGGCCGCTTCAGCGCCCTCTGATCACCATCCAACGGCCAATCGCGCGCAAGCAAACCACCTTCCTAATTTTAGAGATGAGAGCATGTTGAACCTGCGCCTCGCGCTTATGTGCAGGTGCGCTAACCAACGTGCTATGATGAGTTTTGTGTTGCATTTATGTTTTAGGCAACTTCGCTCTCAACTGTTGGATGGTCATCCAATGGCTGAGATCTTCTCTTGGCTGATGAGGCATGCGAGCGGAGGGCGATGTAGGCACATGGTAGCTGTTGGATAACAATCCAACGGCCCACAATGCATGAGGAGGGCTTCTTCAGAGATTGGGGCATGATGAGGGGCAGCTATGATGGTGCCACGTGGCGCTATCGTGGCCGTCCGTCTTCTCTTCTTTGTAACTGGTGATGTAGGTCTCCGATCGGGTTGATTTTTGCACCGCTGGACTGCGATCGTCGATCTAGAGCCATCCAGCGATCGTATCATTCATCTGAGGCTTGGATCTCTATCATCTTGCTCTGTGGCCTGTATTCTTCTATGGATTGTACGTGATGCTACAGTTTTCTAATCAGGACGATTCCACAAACGTTGAACTCCCATCGCTATCCTGATCATATCTGTATGATCCGAACTGTTATTCATGGCCTTTAATCATCTTCAATTAATTTTATCACTCTTTTAGTGCATTAAATGATAGTATTATTTATGCAGTTAACAAACTAACTATTATGTGAATTATGACACTTATGCATGCATTATTCCTAACTTATGCTAGAATCTAACTTAATTCAGGTGGTTTAAGTTGCATGATTGTTATGCAATCACACCCCCATGCCTAAATCTTGCTAGTCCCTAGCAAATGCATGACTTAATGCAAAATGGTCCTATATGATAGATTTCTAAGAGTTTGATTAGAGATTTATTTCCTTTATTTTCATCCAAGACTTTAGAAATCCAGGTAGTCGTGAAAGTGTATTATTGTAGCCTATGCAACGAATCCAAGTGAAAAGTCAACCCACATCTAAAGCTTATACTTGACGCCTAGTAAAATTCTTTTTGGATAGGCAAACTTCTTCCCTCGGGGTTATAAAGTAATCTATAAATTCAGCCCCGGCTATTAGGCTTAGGTAGAAGATACTTTGAGTCTAGTAGATTTATATTTGGTGGCTCATACTCATCTGGTGCTACATATTAACTAGTACTTTAGAACCTAGATTTCCAGAATATTAAATAAATCAACTCAAACAGAGGCAGAGAAACTACTCTCTCATTAGTTCCTTTGTACTCATTCTCTCTTTTTCTCTTTTTCTTTTTCTTCTTTCTTCTCTTTTCTTTTTCTTTCTTTTTCAACAAATTTGTCAGTATATTTGGTGGTCTCTCCTGGCATTAAAACTTTGATTAGGTTTTGATAACTGTATGACTAAGTCAGAATTCCTCAGCTAGTACTTAGGCAACCAGAAATACAAAAAAAAGTAAGTCAAGCCTGTATTTGGTGGATCGTGAGGGTGGTAGGTATTGTTGCCTCAATATACTTGTAATAAATTCTAAACTCATAAACTCTTTCCTTTCTGCTCTTTTCTTTTTCTAAATTTTTTTTTTATGTATATATTTCTTTTTTTTTCTTTTTCTTTTTCTTCCTCTTTTTTTTCTATATATGTATAAATATTTTTTTTCTTTTTCTCTTCTTTTCTCTGTTTTTCACATCCATATATCTATTAACGCAATGCAATATAGCATACGAACTTTAATTTATGAGGCGTTATGCGAGATTGGGGATGTTCAAGAGGATATCGGATGGCTTATTTGGTGGAAGTGCCTACTTTCGGTATTGGGAAAGGAATGGATAGGACAGCGTATTTCTAACCTTGACACTAATACCCTCCTTCAGCAGAGGATTCCGTAATGGACGGTCGTGACTATCCACCTCAGTCCTAGTTTTATCAGAACCTACTCTCTACATATTTTCCTTATTTGGTGTCTCTTAAAAGATTCACACTAAGAATTTATACACAGAAACTGAGAGCAAAAAACTATGCCTAACTCCGAGTATCATTATCTAATTATCCATAATTTAAGATTCCTCATACTAGCCTTAGAGCACCAGTAGACTTTCTACTCTCACCTCACACTTGTTTGGTGCATCTACTAGAAGATAGTTTGCCTAACTCCCTAATTACTGTCCAAGGGCTCAGGAGAAGAAGCATTGCTTCTTCTCAACAATCTAAAGATGTTTATCGATCTTCACAGAGAATCCATTGCAAATTCTACATGTAAGTGTGAAATTGTAACAGATTCTAAACTTAGGAATCAACTTAAGAACAAGTCCCTAATAAAACCCTTTTGATAAAAATTCTTTATGCCTAAAAGTTTTTTTTTTTTGACATAAAAATATGACATGCAATGTCCACCCCCCCATGTCTATTCATTACAATGTCCTCATTGGAATGTATGCAAGTAAATCAAAATATAATAAGAAAGAGGAGGGGATATCACCTAACTTAGCTTATTAATATAGGTCAGCTTGGATAGAGAAGATGCAAAACTACCTGTAAAGAATACTGGGTTGCCTCCCAGCCAGCACTAAGCTTAACATCATTTGCTGGACCTAAACCCAAAAATTAATGTTTGAGTCAAGATTAATATGAAGATGTGATCATGCAGCCCATGAATTAGTGATCCACAAATGCAGATCAACTGATGGTGAATATCAAGCCCAAATGGTTGAAAAAATAAAATAAACAGGCTTGGAATTATTTGCAGCCAGGTGCTACAAAGGAGAGAAAAATAAGTGCGGGTGCCTGAGTGGAAAGTAGATAGTGGCAAACTTAAGAAGTGATGCATGAGTACAGTATATGAGGTGGGTAAATAGCAGTCAGTGGGGAATAAATCATACGGGTCCTGAAAGTGATGGGAAATGAAAGGAGGAACCCGAGTGGTGTAGTCTGAAATGGTATAAGAAACCACTTCATAAGTTAAGTCAGGTGTAGATGGATGTAGAGTATGTGAGTTAAATAAGATCCAGTGTTCCATCTCAATAGTTCTGAATTTAATCAAATCATGCTGGATATCCAAATCAGAATCCTCAATCTCATCCCTAGGGTGATCAAAAATCTCATTTGAGTTGCCCAAATCTTGTTTTAATTCATAATGCAAATTCTCAAATGTAATGGACGAAAATTTGTTATTCAGAATCATTGCCCCGAAGGGAGTAAGATCAGAATTTAGATTAATCAAACCTTAAATTCTTTTAGTTTTGTGGACTTTTGAATTTGATCCCAATTGTCTTTCTCTTGAACTACATCTTTTGAGTGCATGTCTTCTTGTTTCTCATCAGTCAAATCAAACTCCTCAAAATTCCATGATTCAGCTACATTCTTTGCTTACTTAGATAAATCATCATAAGTCATCCCCAATAATTCTTTAATTTCTTGAATGTCCTTTTCATAAGGGGATTGTTTGTCTTGTTCTTTCACATGCTGTTGGGGGTCATGAACAGGCATGCGGTGGACATTTTTCAGGTCATAAAATCACAGCGAAAGTACTCCAATGCGGCTTCTATTGGCCTACAATTTTCAAAGATGTATACAATCACTGTAAGGCATGCACTCGTTGCCAGACCTTGGGCAACATGAGCCATCGTGATATAATGCCTTACAGCCGATTCTGGTATGAGAAATCTTCGACATATGGGGGATTGATTTTATGGGACCCTTCCCTGTCTCGAATGGCTTCAAATACATTTTACTCGTTGTTGACTACGTGTCCAAATGGATCGAAGCCATTCCGACCCGAACTAATGATCATAAAGTAGTTATCAAATTCATTCATCGGAACATCTTTTCACGGTTCGAGATTCCACGTGCTATAATTTCTAACGGAGGGACCCATTTCACTAACACTCAGTTCAGGTCACTGATGACCAAATACGGGGTGTCACACTGAATCTCTACTCCTTACCACCCCCAAACTAATAGTCTAGCTGAGCTATCAAATCAGGAGATCAAGAAAATCCTCCACGTTACTGTTCGACCTGACAGGAAGGACTGGTCATCCTAACTTCTAAAAGCTTTGTGGACTTATAGGACCACAGACAAAACCCAATCAGGTATGTCTCCCTTCAAATTGCTGTACGAGAAGGCATGTCACCTCCCCGTCGAGTTGGAGCACAAAGCCTATTGGGCAGTATGGAACTGCAACCTAGATCTTTCTAAGGCTGGAACCCATAGAAAGCTTCAAATGAGCGAGATCGATGAATTATGCCACGACCCGTATGAGAACTCACGAATTTACAAAGAGCAGGTTAAGGCCTTTCACGACAAGCACATATCTAGAAAGATCTTCCATCTTGGTCAAAAGGTCCTACTCTTTATGCCAAGCTTAAACTCTTCCTAGGAAAACTACGATCAAAATGGATCGGACCCTACCTCGTCCGACGAATCTTTGGAAATAGAGCCATTGAGATCAGTCCACTCAGCCACGATTTTGAACCTTTTATTGTGAACAGTCAGAGACTCAAATTGTTCATTGACTTGACCGATACAAATTTGGCTGAGATTTCCTTTACCCTCCATTCTCCCTGAGCTCATTTCACCCAGCAGATGACGTAAAACTCAGTGCTTAACGAGAGGCAACCCGTCATTCTTGAAAAACCCAAAACCTTTCTTGACATTTCTATGCCAAATTCATATTGCACTTTAGGATTCATTCATTAGAACAGCCGACCCCACCTCAGGTACCCGTACCCAAGTCCAAAAATTGTTTGCAACAGTTACCTCGACCCGTTCGCCCACCCAAAACCTGTTCTAATGAATGATCTAAGCTGAATTTGAACCCACCTAATTTATAATGGGGACATTGCAAATCGTAGGCATGGGGGGGTATGAAAGTACAAAACAGCATGAAAACTCATCTCACAAGAAAAAGGTTTCAACAAAAAAATCACACATCACAAAAAACACCAAAAAAATGAAAAAATCTTGAAAAAATAAAAAAACTAAGGGGAGAGAAAATTTTGAGGCCATACAAATCATGAGGAGAAAATAAGGAGGAAAAGAGCAAAATGATAAAAAAGGAACACAAAATGAAAAAGAATAAAAAGTTAGTCATTAATAAGAAATTAAGGGATTAACTGAAGTTCTAGACCACATCAAGAAAAAGAAAAATGAAGGAAAAAGTGCTAAATGAGACACAAAAGAGATTAGTAGGCATGCTGATCTTAGGCCTCTTGGGCTAGACTCTTAAGCTTAAAAATTCAAGTATCTGCTAAGATCTGGATAGTCCTCAAGAGGTTGGGGAAAATGCGAACCTTAAGTATTAGGCCTAAGGCTTAGGGAGTATTTGGCCTCGTTAACTGACCTTTGGTTTGTGGGACTCGGTAACCCAAGCACCCTAATTCACACACAGTATGATTCAGTGCGCATAATTATCAAAAACACGCAAAAGCATTTAAATGTTCTGAAAAAAGTCACCTAGATTAAGTCAGCCGATCAACACAAGTTGATTTGGACGAGTTCCCGACGTGGAGTGGCAGGAAATTCCCCTCGAAGATGCATAATAACATATCGTCTCCTCGGTGCTTGTCTCCTAGGATATTTACATATCCTACTGGAGGCATGTAAGCACCCTATGCTGGTTCATATGCCATGGGCGGCAATATCACGAAATGTCGATTGCCAAGGTCTGGATTTTGCTACAGAATGCCATGGGCGAGATTATCCCAAAATCATGAAAGCCCGGGTTCTGGGGGTTGCCATAGGCGGTGCTATCACGAAGCATCGATTGCCAGGGACCTTTCGAGGATTGATGATAGGGACGAGGAATCCGATTCAGACCGTGTTGAGAAGCCAATCCGAAGCTAAAAATAAAAAGAAAAGAAAGAGAAAACTCTCCAAACAAATAAATCCTCTGTCTCTCTCTTACAAAAAACGCACTACAAACTGAACCAAGGCTAAAATACGTTGCAAGCACAGGTGCTTTAACTGTGGAGTCCAACGAACCTTAGGATAGTTCCGGTGGGCCTTAAAAACCTTCGTAGAGGACCGAGGCTAGAGCTGGTCAGGTCCGAATCTTGGATGGTACTTGAGTACCTCTAGGCCTACTATCGGCATTATAACCTAATCAAAAAGAAAAGAAAAAGCACGCATCATAATTTGTGAACATTAAGGGAATTCATGGTCTAGAACAGAAGTTAAAACCTTAAAATTTTGCTAAGGGACTAGCAAAAGCTAACCATGGGGGTATGATGGGAACACCATCATGAGCCCTAACTAGCTCATTTTGACCCAGAAAAGAGAACAAAAGCTCCTACATAACCAATTTGAGGTCCTAACTCAAGGAATAACCCTTCTGAAAGAAAAGCAAGAAACAAAGGGTAAAATTGCAATTTTACCACTGCAGTGCAACAACGGAATTTCTCATGGGCTAAACATAGGTCAAATGATCTTAACAAGATAAAAAGTGGGTTGGTTCAAACAGAAAAGGGTTCATGTGAAATCTGGGAATTAAATGACTTCTTATAACCCTAAAACTGACCCACTTAATTTAACAAGGTTCTAGTCAAGATAAAATTCACCTAAACCCTCTAAAAATCATGGAAAAATATTCTCTAGGGTTTAGAACCTTCAATTTGGCCCTTAGAACCTATTTTGACCAAAATTATGGTCTTAGTCAAATGTTTGCCTTAAATTAGATTTTTGTGTAAATTACCCAGTCAAACATGGTCAAACCTAAAATCCAACTTCTCCATTATATTCCTTAGGTCCAAATTAGGTTTGTACCAAAATTTGGACCTAAGGGGAATTCACCTTGACTTACTTTGCAAACAGGTCCAACCCAATTACATTTCTACCCCTAACTTTTGAAAACCTATACAAAAGCCCCCCTAACTTCCTAGTCATTCTTTGCAATTAGACCCCTCTGCCATTACAGCGGAGGAAATCCAACTCTGGTGAGGATTCGAGGGAAAGAGCTCCCTGATTCCTCAGAGAATCCCTCTCAAATTTTAAAGGGAGATTCTCTGAGAAATCTCCTCTCATGTGAACCTAATTTGAAGCCCTAATTTGTACCCAATCTCTCATGCGAACACATGAGAGATTTGGGTCTTTTTGACCTTCCATCTCCGGCGACATGCCTATGCTTCAAAGCACAAGACCTTCTACAAGGGGCTATAAAAGGGTGCCTAGATCAATTCGCACATCTCAAGCTTGAATTGGCCTGAGATACCCCCCAATTCCTCTCTTCCCCTCCAGTCAACCACCCAGCAAGCTCTGGCGACTATTATCTCTCTCTCTCATCGCTTCGCCACAATACCAGTGGCAGAGTTCCCTTTATCTCCGTCCGTGTCGCTCCGTACCAGCTGATGCTCCTGCTACCCTCTCATCGTCGCCATCCTCCCACTGGGACTTTCGTCTCCGGCGACGGCAGTACGAGTCAGCCGCCTCCTCCGATCCCCCTTCGTCTAACCACCCTCAGATAAGTTCTCTCTCTCTTCTCATCCTTTTTCTCTCATTTATTTCTATTATTATGCCTCGACGCTCGTAAACCACCTCCACCTTCTCCACCTCCGGTCGGACCACTGGTGAGGTGTTCCCGCCACTCCATACCTCCATCCACCTCGCCACCTACCTCACGAGCACCGCCACGCCTCACTAACCCTAAACCCTCTTTCCATACATCGTGACACACCCGCAGAACGCCCCCCAAACACACCCACATCCGCACGCATAGGGTGACCTAGGCAAGCACGCCCAGGCCACCCTGCGCTACGCCGACCACCATCCCACCTTCGCCGTGTCCAGGTGAAGCTCCCTGCATGTTTTGACGAGGCTGCAAGGCCATTTTCTTGTTGACAGGGCTCAGGCCTTCGCCACCATTGACGGAGGATGAAGCTTGCTTGCAAGCTTGTTCCAGGACTCCAGGCCCCAGGCTCCAAGTGCCAGGGTGTGCAGATTCTCCTCATGCACAACTTCAGTCAAGCATTTGGCACTGAAGGCCACAGCAACAACCGTAATTAGATGCCATCGGCTGTGGGTGCACGCAACAGTACGGTGGGACAACATAGTCCCACCACATAAGATAGTGAGCGAAAGCTGTGATATAAAATGAAAAGGTGTCAGGGGCTTATTGCCTCCTGACCACGGGGTGAGGTCCCACTCACCCACCGCCTCGTCTGTGACCCCACTACCTGCGGACCTAGCCCTGACCCGTATACCCGACTAACCTGTGCACTCCTCACCCACCACGCACGCCGGTGGGCCTGTTCCCAAGCACGCATACCCGACCCGTTAACCCAAGAAGGCTCTAGGAGAGCGAGCCTAAGAGAGAAGGAAGAAGAGAGATAGCGGGGAGGGTAGGGGTAGGTTTTGCTCTCAGGAGAAAAAGAGGAAGCCAAAGAAAGAAGAAGAAGAGGGAGCCAAGGAAGAAGAAGAGGCAACCAGAGAAGCTAAGGAAGGAGAAGGCATGGCTAAAGAGGAGCTGAAGCCAGAGCAATCAAAGAAGAAATCAGAGAAGAAGAAGACAAGGGCCAGAGCAAAGAAAGAAATCAAAAAGAAGAGATCACAGAAGAAAGAAGAAGAAGAAGCCAAGAAAAAATAAGGGTCGAGAGTAGAAGAAAGAAAAGAAAGAAGGAAATCAAAGACAGAGATAGGGATCATAGGCAGAAGAAGCACTGTAGCAATCTGATATTTAAGACATATTTTTTGTGCTTCCATATACCTTGATATTTTGTGAATCTATTTACATTTCTTGCATTATAACTCTGATTCTTCATTGCATATTATATCAAATTTGAAAGTTGTGTTCTTGATTTTTTGACCCCAATTTGCTCCCTGTGTTCGACCTTAGATTTAAAACTTCGAGTAATTAAATTCATTTATTTTCAAAGCGATCTTGGCTATATTACAACACTTTATTTTAAAACCTGATTTCACCTTGTCAACAACGTGGAGAATCGAATCAATGTCCGTTGCCTCCCCGGCAACGACATCAAAATGATGAGCGTATTTTTGCAAGAAAAATTGGACTTATAGAAAACTTGTCATCGTAGTCGCAAAATATCGTTACCAAATAAAATTACTAAAGCTCGAGGTGAGCCCTAGGTCGAACATAGGGAGGAAATGTTTGATTCTTTGAAAATCGTGGTTTGCTTTGTTTCTTTTTGGTATTTTGATATATGCTAATTTTTTTGTATTTTGTGATAGTAAGCAAAAAGGAACAAATATTATCTACAGTAAGCTATTTTAGAAAGCAGGAAAGAGCTATTCTACTTGCAAATAATAAAGAGAGAGATACAAAACTACTTCTAGATATATGCTTGACAAATGTTTATTACAAATGATTTTGCACTATGAAGGCAATAAAAGGGAAAGTGGGTGAGAAAAATCCTCTTTGTCACTTGGAGGATGAAGCTGCATTGACGAGGCCCGGATGAAGATGTTGAGGAGTTGGAGGAAGGGGAATGGAGTCGGAAGATGAGGTTAGGATGGGTAGCGTCATGGTGTAATCTGCTTCTTAGAATGGGGTTGAGAAGATGGCCGATGGGAGCTCCACAAATGGTGGTGAGATGGTGGAAAAATATTTTTAGTTTTCTTTAGTGGAGCATCCCAAAGGCTTGGGACATAAGCTCAAGAAGATTTTGAGCTCTAGAGAAGGTGAGAAGAGCATTGGAAGGGATGAAGAAGAATGGGAGGGTTGGTGGTCCTTTTATAGTGGAGATATGAAGGCCAAAAACATGTATAGGTCAATGTTTGCACCTCAAAACACGCCTGTAATAACGCCTTCTTGTGCTATTTTCTAGCATTAACATTGCATAATAGGATCCTGTAATCGCATTTGTAAAAACACTTGCATGCATGCATTTAATCAAGAGAGGAAGAGGAGTGAAACAATCGCCTACATAGTTACATTTTTTTTCAAGTGCCTCCTTGCAAAATCACCCTCTTTTTATTTTTCCTCTTGATTTCTTCTTTTCTCTCCTTCCCGCGGCTGCACTCTTCCCGCAGCTGCATGCAGCAGCCACGCAGCACCTCTTCCCGTCACGTCTCCCTGCCAACGCCGCTCCCTATAGCTGCAACTCGCACGCCCTCTCCCTGCTGCAGCCAACACGCCCCTCTCCCCTCCTCTATAAGTAGCTGCAGCTTCATCCTCGCTACGTAGCGGCTGCAGCTGCTGAAAAAAAACCCGCAGCCATCTTCTCCACCGCTTTCCCCTCCCATACGTCGGCCCTCCGTCGAGGAGGCACCCGGCGAGCAGGAGAACCCACTGTGGTGCACACCACCACAGTGGGAGCACCACCGCCCAGCTCTTCGACGAGCCGGTGGGCGTGGTGCATTCCCCCGCTTCGTTTTTTCTCTTTAACGCCATTGCCGCCGCTCCAAGCTTCGAAGCTTGAAGCCACGGCAGCAGCAGCCCAGCAGCAGCAGCAGCAAGTCCTCCCGCCCCTCCGCGACCGTCCCCGCAGTCGCTCACCGCCTCCGCGCGCGTCTGCAGGGCGTTCCCCGCCTCCGTCTCCGTTCTGTCCGCCTCGCAGTTGCACCCGTAGCCCGCCGCCGCGCGCACTGCAGCGGCCGGCTACGGCCTCACGCCGACCCCTGCCCCCCTCCGCGACCCTCCGCGACCACCTGCAGACCTCCTCCACGCTCGCTCCTCCGCGCCATCGCCCGCTCGTCGACTTCGCGCAGGCCTGCAGAACCCTGCGCGAAGGCGCGCCCCGCACCCGCCGTCTTCAGACGTCCGCCTCCGCCTTCAGACGACGCGGCGTCAGACGTCCGCCGCCGCGAGCAGACGACTTAACTCGCTGCCATTGTCCGCGCTCTCGATCTCTCCTGCCCACTCTCTCTCTCTCTGCTGATCTCTCTCTCCCGCTCTCTCTCTCTCACGTATTCTCTCTCTTTTGCACTCACTCACAGACACACACTACACCAACACACACACATCTTCACCGACACACACACACACCCACACACACACTTACACTATACGTATAGCTATATATAGTAACATATATATACTTATATACATCTATATATAATATATACATACATATATATATATATATATATATATATATACACTTATATACATAGTAATATCTATAGTTATGTATACATACATATATATATAATATATATACATATATATATAATATATATATATATATATCTACTTATATATATCTATATACTTATACATATACTTATATATATATACATATATACTTATATACATATATATATATATACATATCTATATACATATATATATACACACATATATATATATATATACATCTATATAGTATTATATATATATATACTTATATACATATATACATAGCTATATACATATATACATACATATATATATATACATATACACCTATATATATATATATATATAATACATATATATCTATATATATCTATACATATATACTTATACATTTATATACATATAGATATATTTACTTATATACATACATATGTACATATATTTTCACGTTATTTACTATACGCTGTATCACGGGGATATCTGCACCAGTTGCTGATATTCCCTGATACACGCGTACAAAAAAAGCGTTGTCCCATACATCATCCATCCTCCATCCACACTCCACGCGCACATAGTCGTGTTGGTTGCGTCTCTCTAGACGTCAACTGACTCGACATAGTGCTACACTCCATCGTCACCTCCACCCCCACCCCTTTATATATATACTACATATAAATATATATCTATAGCTACTATATTTACTTTCTATCTGTTAGCTTCCTTCTTAGTAAAAAGATAAAAAAAGGTATAAAAGTGAAAAGATAATCTTTGATTTGCAGGTACCCCGTCTAGCGAGTAGCAAGACTTGTTTTAGGACTCTGTTTGGCTAAAAGCCAAGGACACAATTTTGAGGGTGTGCCTCAAGAACAAGGATTACCATAAAAAAACCTAAATAAGAAAAAAACACCAAAAACACAATAAACGAACGGAAGAGACGCGTTTTAAGGAAAACGTAGAAACTCGACTTTAACCCCACTTCCCTGAGTTCGACCCTGGGCCTAAAAGTGACAAGATAAAATCAATTAGGCCAGGTTAAAAATTTTGTAAAGAGATGGTTAGGTCTGAATTAGGTTAACCACTATACATATTTCAACGATAAAAACATCATATTAACAACCTATCCAGGCCGACCCATCAGTCAACAGCTACATTTAAATCATCACTAAAGACCTGTCACAAGCATTGTTGAAGGTCCCAACTCATGCGCCCGCTAGCGCGTGCACTGGCCATCGATCTTCAATCGTAAGGCCTTGATCACGCGCAGGAGAGCACCTTAGATCGCATGGATTGCATGTACGATCACGCGTCGCGTGATACTCTTCATCTGCCGCGTCACGTGGGTTATTGCTGCCATTCATCATGAATAGAATGGTCCTTGTCACACGAGGATGTTGAGCGCGTGCGCCTAAGGTCTACGTGGCCACTCGTACGCCGTTCATCGTGGATTGAATGGTTGAATTTCCAATTCGTACAAACGCCTCAAGAGCTCTCCATGTGATTCGAATGCTCATCCCTCTAGTTGTGAACTGCGCATGCAACCGCTGTGTTGAGGCAAGGCTTGGTTGGTCGTGGTCATTGGATCACGGATTGAGCTCCCAGATCATTTCTTCCACAAGCCTCATCAAGGTTTCATGATCAAGATCATGCAGTCTTGGTTCAAATTGGATGTGCAGCTTTGAAATAAGGAGGTGCGTGGGCTTGAACACTAGTCGCTTGGTTGCACTCCAAGTCTCCAACCAATGTGCTATGAGGGGCTTTATGTCTAAAACTTGGAATTTCTCTCCCGTGCATGGAGCACGCCTATGGCTATTGTATCAAGATCCAACGGCCCAAATCTAATGACCAGTTAGAGAAGGAGAGTAGTGGTGATCCTTGGGCGGCTATGGGCGGTCCAGATGATGCCACGTGGCATCATCTGAGCCATCCATTTTCTAATGCTCTTTAAAAGTGCTACGGATATCGGATTAGACCGATTTTTGTGTCGTTGGGTTGTGATGGTCAATTTGGATCTATCCGTATGGTTGGATTCTTCATCTAGAGCTCCAAAATATGTCGCTTTGTTCCTTAGCAAGAGAAATATGTGAATTGATATACAATTTATACAAGTCAACCTAAATACAATATGATATTTACAATGCTAAATTCAATGTTAAGCTTAGGAACTGACATAAGTAGGCATTTTATCATGAATCAATGCATATTTATTAGCATCCTTGTTCAAGAAATTCCCACCACAAGAGGCATCAACAAATCTTATAAATTGATCTTGGAGTCCATGATAAAAGATTTGGACAAGTTGCCAGAGTAGTACCTGATACGGAATTTATACGATTTTGTAAATATGGGTTTTTATCGTTGAGACACGCAAATCTGACCAACTTTTAAAATGTGTAAACCTAGATGTGGGGTATCTAGGGTCGTCCAAGGAGGCCAAATTCTTAGTCAAATAGCTTGTTCTCTCTCTCTCTCTCTCAAATCCTCAATTTGTGTTTTTGTTGTTTTGAGGTTTTTAGTGTTTTCAAAAGATAATCGGGACAACATGATGCAAAATCAACTACGCCTAACTGACAAAATAAAACCTACCCCTCTAAGCTCACCTGAAGTAAGTGTGCCTAAGGTAATTAGAGAGGTGAAGTGGGTGTGCTAAAGAATGAAAATAAACTACTTGAATGAAAACACAAAACAATTATGAAAGGCAATTATACTAATATGGGAGAAAACTTTTCTTTACAAAATTTCTGTAGAGGAATGCTTCTACAATAAAGAACTAAAAGTAAGAGAACAAAAAATCTATAAAATGATGATGAAAAAGAAGAAAGTCTTTGCTCCAAGTTCAGATGCTCCTAGACCTAGAAAAGCTTCTCCTTACTCCTTCCTTGAAGTGCTCCTCCTCTCTGAATCTTCTAAGGGTGGATGTCTACAACCCTAGCCTCCTCTCCTGGCCGTCCCTCTTGAATGGTGCTCCTTGGCTTTAGCACAAGAAAGAAGGGAAGAAGAAGATGAACACCAAGGAGACAAGGGAGTCTCCTTGATCAACTTCTTCCTCTTTCTTCCTTGGTCAAATTTGGTAGGTATGGGTAGAAGATTTATGTAAGCCAAAGATTTTTTTTGTGGCAGTTTCATGGATGTTATATAGGCATAGGAAGGTGCGGTTAAGGTAGAAGTAGCACCAACTTTAGGTGGTTCCTAGGGTTAGGTGGCATGGGGTAGTATGGAGGGTTAGGATTAGGTTTTGTGATGGTAGTTGCATGATGAAGGGTGGAGGTTAAATGGCGCCAAAGGAAGAGGTGCATGGAGGTGGTGTTAAGGTGGATTGGTGCCATTTTATGGTGTGGTTAAGTGTTGGGTTATGGCGCTGAATGCATAATAATCATGCAACCTAAACCACCTAAATTAAGTTAGATTTCAGCATAACTTAGGAACAATGCATGCATAAGTGTTGTAATTCCCATAATAGTTAGTTTGTTAACTGCATAAATAATATTGTCATTTTATGCAATAAAATAGAGATAAAATTAATTGCAAATTATTTGAGGCCATGAATGACATATCAAACCGTACAGATTTGATCAGGACGATGACGGGAGTCCAATGCTTCCGGAATCATCTTGATCAGACAACCGTAGCATCGCGTACAATACATAAAAGAACATAGGCCAAAGAGCAAGATGATAGAGATCCAAGCCTCAGATGAAAGATCTAACCGCACGGATGGCTTCGAATCAATGATCGCAGTCCAACGAAGCAAAAATCAATACGATCGAGGACCTACTTCACCAGTTACAAAGAAGAGAAGATGGACGGCCATGACGGCACCATCACAGCTGCCCCTCGCCGTGCCCCAATCTCTGAAGAAGCCCTCCTCATGCATTGTGGGCTGTTGGATCATTATCCAATGGCAACCATGAGACCACATTGCCCCCTGCCCCCACGCCTCATTAGCCAAGAGAAGATCTCAGCCATTGGATCTCCATCCAACGGTTGAGAGCGAAGTTGGCTAAAACATAAATGCAACACAAAATGCACCTTAGCGCATACATTAGCGCAACCGCACACAAGCGCAAGGTGTGGGTTCAACACGTGCTCATCGCTAAAATTAGGAAGGCGGTTCGCTTGCGTGCGATTGACCATTGGATGGTGATCAAAGGGTGCTGAAGCGCTACGTGGCACAACTAGAGGCCTTCACAGCTGCACGCAAGAACAAATGCACACGCTACACGCGATCTCGCGTGCTTTCTTCAACGAAGGCGGTGCGGGCGCGAGTTAAGCTGTCTAATTGTGAGATCGAATGACTGATGTTAAGGGTGTGCAATTTGAATGTGAGGGCGCGCGCAAGGAGAGAGAGAAGCGAAGCCGGTGCACAAAGAAGAGGGAGGCGTAGTGATAGCCGTGTGATGGTGATCCGAAGGCTACGGGCACACCACGTGTCAAGCCTAGAGTAAATTCGAGTGTAGAAGGCGCAAATGAGGGTGTTTTGAGGCCAAATCAGAGCCGTTGATCTCCCGATCGACGAATCTGATTGGCTTGGAGTTGTATGAATTTAAGGGCTAAAATGCCCTCTTTGCCCCTCATCAAAGGTATAAAAGAAGACCAGGTCCCCCTATTGATGATCTCTTCCACCAGACTCTCACCAGATACAACTCCAGCAGCTCTCTTCCTCTTTGCAACTCCTCTCTGGCATTCATTCATGTGCTTTGGATCTGAAGTGCTGCCGCACTTCCCACAAGAATCCCACAAGCGACATCGTCGTCATCTATTCTCCATCTCTCTCTCTCTATCTTTCTATCTCTCTCTCTCTTTCTATATCTCTTTAGCATAGTTATTGCTATTATAGTGAAAAATTGTTTCCAAATAAAATTATGATTTTCTGGATATCTGATGCCTACATATATACATATATAAATATATACATATTTGTTTAGAATGACCTTCTGAAAAGCTTTAGCATAGAAATCGTACTTGCCTCCCTGCGAACGACTTGGTATTCATTGAACTTTATAAATCTTATTTGTTTTATCGTGATTGGCACTACAACGATAGACTTAATCTTTTACACGTCTCGCGAGTGAACAAGTTGGTGCCATTGCTGGGGAGGCAATGAAAATTTTTAAAAGCTTTTCCTATTAAGTGCTAATTTGAGATTTCTAATCTATTTTATTTTTGTTGATTTTTGGTGTACAGGAAGCGAGGAAATCCAAAAAGAACAAACGAAGGAAAAATTGCAGGTTCTCAATCTCAAGTAAGTACTCGTCACTTAGATTAGTTTAGATTTTGGAAAAAAAAATCCAAAAAAATTTTTAGGTGTTTTGCTTGAACCTTAGAATTAGTTAGCACATGTTTGCTTTTTGAAAAAAAAAATCTTTCTTAGTGATTTTTCGGGCTAAAACAAACTTTCATATTAAAAATTCAATCCCTGAAAATTTGTACTGGATGTAGGTTTTGAAGTCAGGAACAACATATCCAAATTGTGCACAAATATGAGTTATAAAAAAATTTTAAAAATTTGCACACTAATCTATTATTAATTCAGTTATTGCTCCTAATTTTTTGGAGTTCATAATATCATAGGAAGTTTTATACAACTTCGATTGACTTGAAATTTATGGCACTGAATTCCTATTGAAATCATGAATTTAGGAAAAATTTGAAAAAAATATTTCTTGTACTTTTGATTGAACGGATTACTCAATCACTAACTGGAGGTCAAAATGGACTGCAAAACCCCTAGTAAACTTTAAATTTGAAAAAAATAGAAAATGTGCATTAGAAAATGTGCATTAAAATTATTGAAAAAATATTTTTTGAGTGCCTAGTTAATGGTACAATAGGACCAATTAATTTCATTGTTTGGGGCACACCAATTCCCTGAGTTTGGACTTAAAAAGTATTATCTTAGCATTATCTGCTTCTAGGGTTTCACATTAAGGTAGAGCACACCTGCATTTCCATTCTTAAAGGAAATCTATCAAACAATTGGGATTTGCAAAACTCTTGTGTGCCTCATCAGAACCTTTGATTGAAAATATTAACTCAAGTGAACCCTAAAACCAACTAATACAAGCATTTGAACCTTAAAATTCACTTCATCATAAAAAAATTTGCCTGTGAACCCCTTGCTTGAGCACTCACACGTTTGAAAATCAATCTTAAGGGAAACACCCCCTGAACGCCCATCATATTCCAAAAGCACATCAAGCCTAAGCCTAAAACTAAGTAGACGTGCCCTAGGTAGGACTAATATTCTTAGGGACTTAAAATTAGATTGGGCTAAGGTCAAGGCCTTGTCTACCTAGACCCACTAGTGATAAGAAAGGTTGGTGCGGTAACTGCATTAACCCTTAGTGGTGTCCCACCGTGCGTGGTGTCCTAAGGGGTCCCACCCTTCTGGCCAGCTAAGTAATTCAAGGGTTGACCTAACCTAGTCAGATTTTGGGAAACCAGGATTAGGTCTAATTAGGGCTCACACTCTAAGGATTAGCTTGACTGTTTGCATTGTGAGGGACGAGATTCTCTTATTTGTCTTCTCTCTCTCATCTATTAAATTTCTTTTTGTACATGGACACTATAAGGTCTCTGAACCCTGATTTGGTACCACCTTTAGAGAGTAATCTAAGGAGAAGACCTAATTTTTCTGAATCTAAATCCTTTCCCATGGATAATCACCATGAGGAAGAACTGATTGAGGAGGAGAACTTGGACCCATACTCTTTTGATCCCCACTATTCCTCTTTTTCTCCGTATCCCAACCCTTCCCTTACTCCACATTCTTCAAGATAGCAGAACTCTCCTCAACACCGGGACTTAATTCCCTTGCCTACACCTCAAATTACCTGGGTATAGCTAGGACTACCTCGTCCTTACAGAATCTCACATGAATCTCTGGATATCAAGGATCTCTACAATCTCAAGAGGCATTCTCCATATAGGACCAGCACTTGATTGGCATGACCAACTATCTTGATCAGTTCAGCCAGACTCATCTCTCTCCTGTTTAGGGATATTCCTTAGAGTTTAAATACCTAGGAGATCAATCATATCCTCAAAATCACTTTGCAAATCATCCTAATTCCACTCGACCCACTTCACCTTCTTATTGGGATAACCCTACACCACCCAACCAAGGATATGATTCTTACCCTAGATATTCAAATGATAGATATTTTGATTTGATTGAGGAGAGAAATCCTGAAAATTATTACCCTCAGCCCACTGAAACCCCTAACCATGGTAGTGATCCTGAGATCATCCAATTACTCCAAGCAATCTAGGAGATGGGAGAAGCTAAAAAAAGAAATACGGATAACCTGACAAAACAAATTAATAGAATCCGGAAAGCACAAGGTGATAAACCTAATCCAAGTGTGCCACAAGTTTGTGGTAAGCCACTCAAGGTTGAGGATACAATCTTAAGTGTGACATCTTACTCAGTCCCAACGTCTACATACATCAAGCCCACCCACTAGCCCAATGATTATGCAGAACAAATCCTACTTAGGCCTATAGCTGAACTAATAAATAATTTTGATATCCCAAAAACTGACTTTAAGGAGGAAGACCCACTTGAGAAATTATATCTTGATTTAGGCCATGAATTGCAATCATTCTATTTTGAGGAACCAATCCATGGTGAGCTGGAGTATCAGTCCTTTATGTTTAAGGATGCACAGGTGGACATTGAGGATGATCCTGAGTCTGATATTACAAAAATTGTGGGAGAACTTGAACTAAGGAAGGATGCACAAGATCAAGATCAGGAACAAATGAAAGAAACATTACATGGAAACAGAGATTGACCCCTACCAGGCAATTTTGGATGATACTAATCTAATTTTGATGGATAATTTTTCTAATCATATGTGCTTGGAAAATTCAGGCTCCATACCTAGGGTCGACTCAAATGATTTTTCTAACTCAACTCCCCTAGAAGTTGAATCCATTCCAACTTCCACACTATCCGATTCTCAACCATCTCTCCCACTTATCTAGGATTCTGATGGACCACTCTTTAAGGATTACAATATTGATGCGAAGATACCTGATTCTGCACATTCTGTCTTTGATTCTATGGCAGAAAGACAATATGTCTTGAATTTCCGCTTTTGTGACACATCATCGAATAATTTGATCAGCACCAATGCGAAAAATATATGGGTCTTCCCAGAAGTAATACTTGGCATCGGAAAGCAATTTATCCTTCTTGGCCTTCAGCCAATCGGATGAGATCTGATGTGATGCTAGGTAGTTTACGATATCAGTAAACCATGGAAGCCCTGTATTGATAGTCAGAAGATGCTCATCAGGAAAATGTTCCGTGATGGGTATAGAATGGTTGATGATTTCAGAAGGAAGGCGGGACAAGTGATCAACTACCACATTCTGTTTTCCTACTTTGTCGTGAATCTCGAGGTCAAATTCTTGCAACAGCAAGATTCAGCTGATTAATCGAGGTTTTGCATCCTTCTTCGTAAGGAGATGCCTCACAGCTGTGTGATCCGAGTAAATGATAACACGGGAACCCAAGAGATAGGATCTAAATTTTTCTAGGGAAAATACTACGGCTAGCAGCTCTTTCTCAGTAACTGTGTAGTTACACTGAGCCTCGTCAAGTGTCTTGCTAGCGTAGTAGATGACCACGGGTTTCCCCTCAATTTTATGCCCTAGTATCGCTCCTATAGCAAAATCAGATGCATCACACATGATCTCAAAGGGTTGAGACCAATCAGGGGACTGTAGGTTCGGAGCTTGGGTAACTCAGTCACGGAGGATTTCAAATGCTTGAGTGCATTCCTTGGAGATTTCGAAAGGTACATCCTTAGAGAGTAGAGAGGTCAGGGGGCATGCGATTTTTGAGAAATCAGGAATAAATCGATGGTAAAAATCGACGTGCCCCAGAAAAGATCGGATGTCCTTGATCGAGCTAGGAATCGGGAGTTTGGAAATCAAGTTTACCTTGGCTCGATCGACTTGGATGCCTTTTTCTGAAATGAGATGTTCCAGGACAATCCCTTCAGGCACCATGAAATGGCTCTTTTCCCAAGAAAGAACCAGATTCACGTCAATACACCGCCTGAGGATTCGGACCAAGTGCAGGAGACAATCGTCGAATGATTCTCCGAATACTGAAAAGTCATCCATGAAGACTTCCAGATAATCACCTACCATATCTAAGAATATGGCAAGCATGCACCGATGAAAAGTCGCGGGTGCATTGCAGAGACCGAACGGCATCCTTCGGAATGTGTAAGTCCCGAAGGGGCAGGTGAAAGTGGCCTTTTCTTAGTCCTCAGGATGGATTGCTACCTGGTTATAACCGAAGTACCCATCCAAAAAGCATAAGAACCTATTTCCCGCTAGTTTCTCGAGGATCTAATCAATAAACAGTAGTGGGAAATGATCCTTCTTCATGGAGGAATTGAGTCTTCTGTAATCAATGCAGACTCTCCACGAGTTCGCCACATGGGTTGGTATGGCTTCTCCGATTTCAGTCATGACAACGGTGAGTCCTGCCTTCTTAGGCACAGCCTGGATTGGACTCACCCATCGACTGTCGGAGATCAGGTAGATGATCCCTACATCTAACCACTTAATGATCTCCTTTTTCATGACCTCCTACAGATTAGGATTTAAACGTCTCTGCATCTCCCGTGAAGGTCGTGTGCCCTCTTCAGTGTAGATCCTGTGTGTGCAGTAAGAAGGGCTAATACCAGTCAAATCATCGAGAGTCCATCCAATGGCTCTACGATGTTGCTGGAGAACAGTAATCAGACAGGATTCCTGGTCAACTGTGAGTCTAGAGTTGATAATCATGGGAAATGTTTGAATGGAACCCAAAAAGACGTACTTCAGATGGTCGGGAAGAGGCTTGAGTTCCAGAACAGGGTTATCAGCAGCAACGGGCGGTTCAGGGTGTGTGTCAGGAGTAAGGGAAGGAGTTATGGGTGTATCTAGATCAGGGTCAAACTCCTCTGATTGAGGGTTTTGATCTTCTTGTGGTTGATCGAGAGTAATGAGGTTGTCCTCGATATACGATTCATCAACCACGGCCGTAATATCACATCTTTGTTCTATAACACCATAATTAATCCCTTGTTGGGCCTTAAAGATGTCAATTTTCAATGTTTGGTTCCTGAATTTCAGTTCAATTTAGCCTTCCTCAGTTTATATTGGCCCAAGCAGTGGCCAGAAAGGGTCTCCCTAGTATAATTGGTGTATCCCTTGGGTTTTCAAGTGAATCCATGTCCAAGACTATAAAATCCACCAGGAAATAGAAATCTCGTACCCTAACGATGACATCCTCGAGTACTCCTTTAGGTGACTTAATAGATCGATCAGTTAACTACAATGTCACCTCTATCGGTTTAAGCTCAGATTCTTCAAGGTGGTCAAGGAGGGATGTAGGTATTAGGTTTATGGAGGCACCTAAATCTAATAAGGCTCTGTCGAATTGGGTATCACCAATGGTACATGAAATTAGGAGAGTACTTGGGTCTTTAGCCTTAGGTGGGAGTTTGCTCAAAATTACAGAGCTGGCTTTCTCTGACAGTACGTCGGACTCCCACTTTTGGTTCATGGCTTACGCTTGGGTGTACATACGTCCTTCAGAAATCATGCATAAGCTGGTACGTGGCGGATTGCATCCATCAAGGGGATGCTTATATGGACCTATTCAAAGAGCTTGACCAGATCCTCCTCAGGAGCCATGGGTTTGGTTATCCTCTTTCCCTTAGTCAAGGCCTCTGGAAATGGAACCTTGGTTGGTTCCTCTAGAATAGGTCCAAGTTCTTGATCTGGGATAGGAGTGTCCTGGATAACTATCCTAGGGCATGGGTTACTACCAGGCTTAGAGTGGCTTGGATAAGGTGGGTCTTGAGTTGCTTTACCACTCTGGGTTGTTACAGAATTCAGTCCTGCCTGATTTTGGTTTAGAGTTGGTAAAATAGGTGGCTGCTGTTGAAATCCCGCATAAGATGTCAAAGCTTCCATCCCGTCGGGTGATGGAACAAAAGGGGCCTGATAAATCATGTGGGCTTGGCTCGGATTTAGGTTCATAACGCATCTCTGGTTCGACATATTATTTGGATTTGGTAGAGGTTGCGAAGGGAGTGTGCCAGGTTGGTGGAAATTCACCATCTAGGCAAGTTGATTGCGAACCTCTGTGATCTCATCCTTGTGTTGTTTCTGCATAGCCGCATTTATCTTCTGAATGTCAGCCAAAGTCTGAAGGATAAGAGTCATTTGATCTGCTTGGGTTGGCCCAGATTGGTAGGTGGGGTTGGGTTGAGGCTGAGGCAGCTGATATGGACGAGGAGCTTGTGGACGGGGCTGATAAGGTGGTCTTTGATTCTGAGTATTTTTCATCCACAGGAAGTTGGGATGATTCCGCCATCCAGGGTTATAGGTATTGGAGAATGGGTCATTCCGGATGGCGTTGAGGTCCTCGCAGGTTTGCGGAACCTCAGGAAAATCATAGTGCGAGGGTTCAGAGTTCCCCCAACTAGAGTAGATCGGATCGGAGTTTCCTCCGATCCTGGAGTCAGACGGGGGTGGATACGGGTCCATCCCCTGAGAAGATCGGTGATAGATGTTCTGCACAGTTTCCCTCCCAAGAGGTGGCTATGCAAATGGGTTTTGCGTAGAGGTAGCTCGCTGCAGATGTCGAGTCAGCTCATCCACCTTCTTCTCGATGATAAAGACCTTGTCCAACTGACTGGCCATCAGTTCCAAGTCGACAGATGCAGACAGGCCCTGCGTCTCATGTGCTCCCCTTAGATTCATCGATGCGCGAGCATTCGTCCGGTCGAATAAGCCCATGGAGTCATTATTGATGGAGTTCTCGCACATATTCTCGAGAATCTCCCACACAGTGTCTTCGTGTTGACCCATGATATTTCCTCCGCAGGTTGCATTGACGAATAAGCCAATGTCTTCACGGAGTCCCTGGTAAAAAAACTGGACTTGTTCCCATTTAGAAACTCCGTGATGGGGACACTTCCGCATGAGATCCAAGAAACAGTCCCATGCCTCATGAAGAGGTTCTCCAGATTGCTAAGTGAAGTGTGTGCTCTGGTGGTGCAAGGCATTCGTCCGACCAATGGGGAAGAACTTTTTCAAAAATTCAGACTGGAGTTCAACCCACGTGTTGATCGAACGCATCTATGTCTGATACCAATAAGCTACCTTGTCCATGAGAGAGAAGGAAAACATCTTCATAAGAAGAATATCCCAGTTTTGTACATCTAACCCGAAGGTCTGGGCCAGATGTTTGAGTTGTTTGATGTGCTGGAAGGGATCCTTAGAGTTAAGCCCATGAAACTTTGGAATAGCATGAATCATGTTGGGCTTGAGTTCATAATTAGGACCTCCAACCAGGATTTGGACTCAAGGTTCGATTGCCACCGCAACAGGATTATAGTGATCTCGCATCATGGGATGCTGCAGCGGGTTTACAAAGTTCTAAAATAGATCATTCAGGCGCTGGAGTTTGTGTTCAAGATTGTTCTCTTCTTCAAATGGTTGTGCCATGATGATGGAAGAAGGGGAATTGGGTTCTGATGAATCAAAGGAGATATCTATGTGGTGGGGTTGCTGCACAAACACTAACATCGAGGTTTGGCCTCGGCGGGAGTGGATTGCTAAAGGAGGTCTTAAGGATGGTCTCAAGGACCTCCTACCAAACATGCACTGATGGTTTAGACGAGAGTAGAATGTGCTGGACCCAATCAAGACACCCAAAAAATTTGGATGACTATAGAGGTTCGGGGCGGATGATGCCCCTTAGTCAGAAAAGCCTTCCACCTGAGAAATACCTGGGCAGTCAGAGAGGGAGAGTCCCGCAAAGACCCCTATACGGTAGAGCGTCCCCACGAGTCACAGGGTTTCCCCCACCCGACCTCTCTAGTCATTGAGATTCCAGGTAGACCAAAATGGGGACCTTGACCTCTTAAGTCTACCACTTTTATTTAAGATCAAAGGTGCTTAGGGTTCCACTTGAACTTTAGATATTTTGAGTGCAAAAGTGACCTAATTTCAAGGTTGGTCGACCCAGCAAGGGGTCAACTTCACCTATTTGTCCTTTGAGTGCTTTAGGTCCTTTCTTTTAGGGTTCAAGTGAAATTAAGAGCTTGAATTTTAGGGTTTCTCTTGAAAAAGTCTTTTCAATCAAGGCTTAGGCACACCTCTTTTTGGAAAATTGATTCTTGCTTTAGAAAAGATGTGTCTCTAAAAGCCTAAATTGGAATCCTTAAGTTGGCTTTAATTTTGGTCCAATTTGGTTGCCACAAATATGGTTTCTAGGGCTCAATCAAGAAGGTGGTAGCCCTAGTTACCTTAAATGGATGCACAATTCAAAATTTGTTGAAATCAAAACTAGGCAACTTTGGTGAATTAGCTAAATATGGAAAGCAGGTACCCCTAAATTGATTTTTTCTTTGTTTTTCCTTTTCAGAATGAGGGGATTAAGAGAAAGGGCTAATCAGAGATTACCTGCCCCGGGTGTGGTTGTTATGCGGTTGTCTTCTTTTGAATCTTCTCCACTGAAATAGTCACAACAAAAGAGATAAATCAAGTTAGTATTGAATCAGAAGTTGTGATCAAGATTTCTAAATCGCCCGTTGCTCCCCGACAACGGCGCCAAAATGTTGACAAGGCAAAATCGGGTTTTAAAATAAAGCGTTGTAATATAGCCAAGATCGCTTTGAAAATAAATGAATTTTATTACTTGAAGTTTTAAATCCGAGGTAGAACACAGGGAGAAAATTGGGGTCCAAATATCAAGAACACAACTTTCAAATTTGATATAATATGCAATGAAGAATCAGAGTTATAATGTAAGAAATGTAAATAGATCCACAAAATATCAAGGTATATAGAAACACAAAAAATATGTCTTAAATATCAAATTGCTACAGTGCTTCTTCTGCCTGTGATCCCTATCTCTGTCTCTGATTTCCTTCTTCTTTCTTTTCTTTCTTCTGCTCTCGACCCTTGTTTCTTCTTGGCTTCTTCTTCTTTCTTCTGTGATCTCTTCTTTCTGATTTCTTTCTTTGCTCTGGCCCTTGTCTTCTTCTTCTTATCTGATTTCTTCTTTCCTTCTTTGATTGCTCTGGCTTCAGCTCCTCTTCAGCCGTGCCTTCTCCTTCCTTAGCTTCTCTGGTTGCCTCTTCTTCTTCCTTGGCTCCCTCTTCTTCTTCTTTCTTTGGCTTCCTCTTTTTCTCCTGAGAGCAAAACCTACCCCTACCCTCCCTGCGATCTCTCTTCTTCCTTCTCTTTTAGGCTCGCTCTCCCAGAGCCTTCTCAGGTTAATGGGTTGGGTATGCACGCCCGGGACCAGGCCCACCGGCGTGTGTGGTGGGCGAGGAGTGCACAGGTTAGTCGGGTATACGGGTCAGGGCTAGGTCCGCGGGCAGTGGGGTCGCGGACGAGGCTGTGGGCGAGTGGGACCTCACCCCATGGTCAGGAGATGATAAGCCCCTGACACTTTTTCACTTTATATCATAGCTTTCGCTCACTATCTTCCGAGGTGGGACTATGTTGTCCCACCGTACTGTTGCGTGCACCCGCAGCTGATGGCGTCCAATTGCGGTTGCTGCTGTGGCCTTCAGTGCCAAATGCTTGGCTGAAGTTGTGCATGAGAATCCACACACCCTGGGACCTGGAGCCTGGGGCCTGGAGTCCTGGAACAAGCTTGCAAGCAAGCTTCATCCTTCGTCAATGGCGGTGAAGGCCTGAACCCTGTCAACAAGAAAACGGCCTTGCAGCCTCATCAAAACATGCAGGGAGCTTTGCCTGGACACAACGAAGGTGGGACGGTGGTCGGCGTGGCGCGGGGTAGCCTGGGCGTGCGTGTCTAGGTTACCCTATGCGTGCGGATGTGGGTGTGTTCGGAGGGCGTTCTGGGGGCATGTCGTGATGAATGGAAAGAGGGTTTAGGGTCAGTGAGGCGTGGCGGTGCTCGTGAGGTAGGTGGCGAGGTGGATGGAGGCGTGGAGCGGCGGGAACACCTCGCCGGTGGTCTAACCGGAGGTGGAGAAGGTGGAGATGGTTTACGAGCGTCGAGGAGTAATAACAGAAATAAATGAGAGAAAAAGGATGAGAAGAGAGAGAGAGAACTTATCTGAGGGTGGTTAGACGAAGGGGGATGCGGAGGAAGCGGCCGGCTCATACTGCCGTCGCCGAAGACGAAAGTCCCAGTGGGAGTAGGACGGCGACGATGAGAGAGTAGCAGGAGCGTCAACTGGTGCGGCGCAACGCAAACGAAGGAGATAAAGGGAACTATGCCACTGGTATTGTGACGAAGCAACGAGAGAGAGAGATAATAGTCGCTGGAGCTTGCTGGGTGGTTGATCGGAGGGGAAGAGAGGAATTGGGGGGGGGTATCTCAGGCCAATTCAAGCTTGGGATGTGCGGAATGATCTGGGCACCCTTTTATAGCCCCTAGCAGAAGGTCTTGTGCTTGGAAGCATGGGCATGTCGCCGGAGATGGAAGTTCAAAAAGACCCAAATCTCTCATGCATTCACACGAGAGATTGGGTACAAATTAGGGCTTCAAATTAGGTTCACATGAGAGGAGATTTCTCAGAGAATCTCCCTTTCAAATTTGAAAGGGATTCTCTGAGGAATCAGGGAGTTCATTCCCTCGAATTCTCGCCAGAGTAGGATTTCCTCCGCTATAGTGACGAAGGGACCTAATTGCAAAGAATGACTAGGAAGTTAGGGGGGCTTTTGTAGAGGTTTTCAAAAGTTAGGGGTAGAAATGTAATTAGGTTGGACCTATTTGAAAAGTAGGTCAAGGTGAATTCTCCTTAAGTCCAAATTTTGGTACAAACCTAATTTGGACCTAAGGAATCCAATGGTGAAGTTGAATTTTAGGTTTGACCACGTTTGACTGGGCAATTTACATAAAAACCCAATTTAGGGCAAACATTTCACTGAGACCCCAATTTAGGTCAAAATAGGTTCTAAGGGCCAAATTAAAGGTTCTAAGCCCTAGAGAATATTTTTCCATGATTTTTAGAGGGTTTAGGTGAATTTTATCCTGACCAGAACCTTGTTAAATTAAGTGAGTCTGTTTTAGGGTTACAAGAACTCATTTAATTTCCAGATCTCACATGAACCCTTTTCTGTTTGAACCAACCCACTTTTTATTTTATTAAGACCATTTGACCTATGTTTAGCCCATGAGAAATCCCGTTGTTGCACTACAGTGGTAAAATTACAATTTTACCCTTTGTTTCTTGCTTTTCTTTCAGAAGGGTTACTCCTTGAGTTAGGACCTCCAATTAGTTATGTAGGAGCTTTTATTCTCTTTTCTGGGTCAAAATGAGCTAGTTAGGGCTCATAATGGTATTCCCATCACACGTTTTCCCACATTTGTTACATATTTTTCTAACCTATCTTTCTTCTTCGATTCACTAACAGGAACCCGATCGAGGAGCTGAAGGTGGTAGATTGAAGTAAAGTGCAAGTAGAGATATTTGTAAGTTTTCCCCCACTTCCCCACCTACTAGTTCATTTTTGCCACCCTAATCATGACCCGAATCTACTTAGGTGTTCTCATAAACCCTAGGAGAGATTTTCTTGTCTTGTTTATCATCTTCACCCACCTTACCCTGCATAAAAGGAAAATTCAAAAAAATATACATCTGACCTAATTGTGGGACGAAAGTAACATACACACTACATACACCTACACTTGAGGCACATAACCTCTTTTGATTTTTCTACTCAACCAGGATTTTGACCTATACACGCATACATCCACATATAAAAGAGTAGAAATTGGATTACTTTAACCATTTCTGTGTGCCTTAACTGGTGGTGCATCAGGACCAGTTGTTTGAAGTTGCTTAAGCCACACCACTTAACTTAAAAACAGATCCATCTTGTAGCTGCCCCATAGGATTCAAATACTTAGGTCAAATCAAGCACTCCATATTTTCTTAATTTATAATGGAATATACTTGTACCCATGTTTTCAAACTTGGTTTGCCTTACAAAAACTTGGCTGAATATTCTTAATATTTGAATCCTAAAAAAGCTACTAAGCAAGATTCAAACCCTAAAATTCACCTCATCAAAATAATCTTGCTTGAAAATCATAGGTTGTGCACATACACACTCGCTAATTGATCATTAAGGACATAACCTAATTAAGGGCTCATCACATTCCAAAAGCACTATAATCCCAGGCCTTAATTAAAATTGAGTAGACATTGGCCCTAGGACTCTCTTAAATGCATTTCGAATTAGTGATGTTTGCTTGCTTCAAAATATGCTAAGTTGGAGGGCTCGATTGTCAAACGACTTAAACAAGGTTTGGCATAATTAGCGACCCTTGGGACATGCTCCCCTGCTTCGCTGGCCCAACTTTACCACTTTTGGGAGTAAGGACAACATCAAATTCATTATGTGGTCAAAGTTTATTTCTAAAACATAGGTCCTTAAACTACCCAATTTAAGGATAGGCTTGTATTTTTGTGCTGCAGGGCTCCATTTTTCCATCCTTCTAACTTCCTTCCAATGTATGCTTGGGAGGAGGTCACTAAATCCTCAACTAGAAGGACCATTAGACCATTCGCGGAGGTGTAGGTTGAGTTACAGTCAAGCAGACCTCATGGCTGATCAACAACCACCTCTCCCACCTCCAAACCAGTAGGAGCTGATTCAAAGGCAGTTGGAACAATTGGAGCAGATGCAACAATGGTTCCAGCGAATGAATGGTCAAGGCACTCAGCCCTTAAAGGATTTCTATGATCCTTCAAACTACGGGGATCATTCCAGTGTTGTGATCCCCATAGGTGATGTTGAAATCAAGCCCAAGGTATTAAGCCTGATCAAACACTTTCATGGGCTTGGCTCCGAGGACCCATTCCAGCATTTGGAGGACTTAACCACTTTGGTTTAGACCACCAAGGCACATAATGTAAATGAGGAGCAAATGATCATGAGGCTTTTCCCCCACTCTCTTAGGGATAAGGCCGCACATCGGTACTAGACTATTTGAAGGCCGATAGCTACATGGAATGATCTTAAATTAGCCTTCCTAAAGAAATTCTTCCCAGTCGGGTGTACCAATGCTTTGCGACGGGTGATTACCACTTCCATCTAGTGCCTGAGGGAACTATTTCATGGTGCCTGGGAGCGATTCCAGGACCTATTATGGAGGTGTCCACACCATTAGGTGCCTAAATGGTAGCTCGTGCAAACATTCTATCACAGGTTGAATGATCAACTCCGTAACCACATGGACGCTTCCTGCGGAAGCAATTTCCTCAACAAGGATGCAGATAGCGCACATGACTTGTTTGAGGAAATGAACGAGAACTCTATAAACCATGCCTCCATGGAAACTTTCAACCGATCCCAATAGACCAGGTCAAATACTAACAAGATTCAGAATTCTCATTCATTTGACATAGAATTGATTTGTAATAAGTTAGATAAGGTGGATCTCGTTGCCAAAATGATGGAAGAGTGGATGGTCGGACATTCTGGAAACAATTCTAGGTCCACTCAATCCCAGGGCTTAGGATTCCATTCTTCACAAGCTCCCATGGGATGGGAGTTTGTGAAACAACTTGAGTCAGCTCAACTTATGAGCTGGAATTTCTCGGAACCTTATGGGTTCCAAACTGGGGCTTTTGATCCCAAATTTTCTGATCATTCCTTTTCTCCATCCTTGCCCTATGAGGATGTGCATGCTATACAAGAGGATGCTAGGTCCAACCCATATTCCAACACTTATAACCCAGGTTGGAGGAACCACCCTAACTTCTCCTGGAAAAATCAGGGGCAACAGGCCCAAATACGACCCAAAAATTATGCACCTCAAAGATCTATGGGTTAGGGTCAAGTATACACCCAATTGCCCCCAAGACAGGTAGATCAGCCATCTTGGAATGCCCAACAACCCGCAGGGTAGGCTAATTTAAACTAACAGATGGTAGAAATGCAAGGATCTATGCTCCAACTTATGCAGCAAATGAAAACATTGCTGGACAACTTGCAATCCAGCCTTATTGCTAACACCCGGTAGCCCGGATCTCTACCATCTCAACCCGTACCCAACCCCTACAATGTACAAAGTCAAGGCAATAGAGCCCAAGGGTACGAGAATAAGAAGGACCCACATGCACATGCTCAGGTGGTTGAGCAAGGTCCTTCTTCCTCTTCTTCTTCTAACCGTGGTTATCTGGCTAGTCAAGCCCCTCCTATCTTCCTTAACCCTCCCCAAGACCCAAATCCATATGCATCTATAAATTTTGTCACCTTGGGGAGTAGGAAGCAAACCTAGGACCCTAGGCTACCTTCTTCTAGTAACCAAAACCTTGGTGAGCCTAAGGAAGAAAAGGAGAAAGTTGAAGAAGAGAATAGGGCTCAGGAACCTGAAACTGAGGACACTGCCCACATTCCGTTCCCTGAAGCCTTATTAAAAACCAGAAAGAAGAAACCTATAAACAACAACGAGGAGCTCCTAAATATATTCAAGAATGTAGAGATCAATATCCCACTCCTCATTACTATTAAGCACATTTCAGCTTACGCTAAGTTCTTGAAAGATTTATGTACTCAAAAGCATAAGCCGAAAGAACCCACCTGAGGAAGGTGATCTCTCTGACCAGGCTAGTTCTGTTATCCTCCATCACCTTCCTTAGAAGAAGAGAGATCCAAGTGCCCCCTTGATTTCATGTGTCATCAAAGATTACACTTTTGACTGGGCACTATTGGATCTAGGTGCATCCATCAACCTAATTCCGACTTCCATGTATGAAAAGTTCAGATTAGGTGAACTCAGGCTGACCTCAGTAATGCTGCAGTTAGCGGACCATCTGGTAACCACACCAAAAGGCATTATTGAGGATGTTATTGTCAAGGTCAAGGACTTCTATTTTTAGTCTTTGACATGGATGTACCTAGAAACTTGAGGAACATGCCCATCATCCAGGGGTGTCCATTCCTCACTACCACCAAGGGAAACATCAATTGTGAAAGCGGTAGCATGGAGATCACCTTTAGAGATAGAAAACTAACACTTGATATTTTTAAGGCGACGAAGAAATTTGAGGATTGTGGATTTATTAAGGAACTCGAGGATCCTGATTCAATGTTGAGACTTGTTTGGCGATCAATGTACTCGAGGATTCTACTAGCACTGATGAGCCTAACCCATAACCCTCTATGGCAAACCCACCACACCCTGAAGTGGTTGTTGATTTTGTTCATTCCCAACCTCTTCCTCTGGACCGTCCTAATGAATCTTCATCAGCATCCTTCCTACCTTCCATTCTGAACCCACCCCAACTTGAGCTGAAACCATTGCCTAAGAATTTAAAATATGAGTTTTTGGGACCTAAGAAGATGCTCCCTATGATTATTAGTGCTGATTTGACTAAGGAGCAAGAACTGAAATTGATTAAGGTCCTTAAGAATAATAAAGAAGCAATTGGTTGGACCATCCATGACCTTAGGGGGATCGATCCATCTTACTGTAATCATCGCATTTTTATGGAGGATGGATCTCGCCCTTCTCGCGAAATGCAAAGGAAACTAAACCCTACTATGTGAGAAGTGGTCAAGAAGGAAATAATCAAGTAGTTCGACGCAGGTATTATTTACCCAATTTCAGATAGTCCTGGGTCAACCCTATCTAGATGTTCCCAAGAAGTCAGCGATAACCACGGTGACCAATGAGAAAGGGGAATCTTTTAAAACCTATTCAACTTCTGCTTGGAAAGTTCGTATCAATTATAGGAAGCTGAACACAGTCACCAAAAAGGACCATTTTCCTTTGCCATTCATTGATCAAATCCTTGAAAGGTTATCTGGGAAAAAGTATTTTTGCTTCCTGGATAGTTATTCCAGATATAACCAAGTCCCTATCCATCCTAAAAATCAAGAGAAGACAACTTTCACATGTCCCTACAAAACCTTTGCTTTTCATAGGATGTCATTTGGGCTTTACAATGCACCCATGACTTTTCAAAGGTGCATGCTAGCCATCTTTTCTTACATGGTGGGAGATTGTCTTAAGGTATTCGTGGATGATTTCTCCATTTGAAGATTCTTTTGAGTCTTGCCTAGCTAACCTGAAATTGATCCTTAAGAGTTGCATCAAAACACGGTTGGACCTTAGCTGGGAAAAGAGCCACTTTATGACACAAGAAAGCATTGTCTTGGGTCATGTGGTCTCTTTTTTTACTAGGGCATTGAAGTTGATAAGGCTAAGGTGGATGCCATCTCTAAACTTCCCCCACCCACATCCATTAAACAAATTCAATCATTCCTTGGTCATGTGGGTTTCTATCGGAGGTTCATTAAGGACTTCTCGAAGGTTGCTCGACCCTTGAGTAACCTTTTAGACAAAGGCATGTCATTCAAGGTTGATGAATCGTACTGCAAGGCATTTGATTTATTGAAAACGACAGTCACCTACGCCACAGTGTTGCAACCACCAGTTTGGACAGCCCCATTTGAGATTACGGCCGATGCTTCTAATTATGCGGTCAGGGTTGTCTTGGGTCAAAAGATAGATAAAAAAGCCCTCTGTTATCTACTACACTAGCAAGACTCTAGATGAGGCCCAAAGGAACTACACCATTACTGAAAAGGAATTGCTAGCTATAGTATTCACTTTGGAAATATTTTGGGTTTATCTCTTAGGTTCTCGTGTCATTATCTATACCAACAACTCGGCCTTGAAACATCTATTGGCCAAAAAGGATGCCAAGCCCTAGCGCATTCAATGGATTCTTTTACTTAAAGAATTTGATCTTGAAATTAAAGACAAATCTGAGGCACAAAATGTAGTGGTAGATCACCTTTCGAGAATCCTAATTGATTCACCTCATCTGGATATCCCAATTTCTGACACTTTTCCAAATGAGACTATCCTTACAGTCTCGAGTGTCCAAACTCCCTGGTTTGTGGATATCATCAATTATTTGGCCATTGGTCAAATCTCCCAAGATTGGACCAAGCAACAACGAGATAGGCTTATATCTGAGGCCAAATATTATTTTTGGGACAACCACATTGGCATTGACCAGATTATTCTTTGATGTGTTCCAGAAAGTGAGTTCCAAATCATACTTGAGTTCTGCCATGCATCTACATGTGGTGGACTTTTTTCCAGGAAAAAGACAATAGCAAAAATTCTACAATCTAGGTTCTATTGGTTGTCTTTACTTAAAGATGCCTAGGAATTCTCATGTTCCCGATGCCAGATGCTCGAAAACATAGCCAAGAGAGATATGATGCCCCTAAACCCGATCCTTCCTGTCGAAATCTTCAACGTTTGGGGCATAAACTTCATGGGATCCTTCCTCCCTTCATTTGGGCACCAGTATATTATGGTTGCTGCTGACTACATGTCTAGGTGGATTGAGTCTATTCCCACCTGAACCAATGACCACAAGGTGGTCATCGATTTTGTGAAGAAAATTATCTTTAGTCGATTCGAGATTCTTAGGGCTATCATTAGTGACGGTAGGAATTTACTAGCAAAATACGGGGTGAATTATCAAATTTTCACACCTTACGACCCTCATACGAACGGACAGTCCAAGGTCTCCAATCGGGAGATCAAGAATATTCTATAGAAAATGGTTAGGCCTAATAAGAAGGTGATTGCAGAGCAATCATAAACCCTAATTCTCTTGAATTAAGGTAGAACCTAGCTTAACATGGGCATTCTGCATGCATACACATCGTACTTCGCATCTTAGATGAGTTATATGTTTTATACATAATAATGTGCTATTTGAGAGGTATTATTAATTGCAGGTAATCCAGGGCTGCGGATGAGTGATCCAACCTTATGGATCTATTCGGAATAACGATGGGAGTCCAATGCATCCAAGAGTGCATCAATCAGACCCCCGTAGCACCCTAGGGAGTCCGTAGAAGAAGCAGGAACCAAGGAAAAATTGAAGAATATCCAAACCTCAGATGACAAATCCAACAGCACGGATGGATCTGGATCTACTTTTGCAATCCAACGATGCAGAAATCAACTTAATCAGAATCCTATGTCATCAGATACAAGAAGAAGAAGATGGACGACCACGATGGTGCCATGTGGCACCATCGCAGACACCCCTTACCATGCTCCAATCTGGAAAGAAAAATCACAGACCATTGGATCGTCATCCAATGGTCGCGATGAAGCCACATTTCCACCTCCAGCCGACTCATCACGCACAAGAGGAATTTCAACCATTGGAATCCCATCCAACGGCTGAAAGCAACCGCACGGCAAATAGAAGGCGCGACCATCCACGCGTGTAGCGCAGCGGAGATGACGCCTAACAAACATCGGGTGGCGCGGGATCGAAGCACACCCGGTGTGGAATTAGGAGAAGCTGCGAGCGTAGAGGGAATTCAACCGTCAGATCTCCATCAAGCGGCTCGGCAACGAACGCGTGGTGAGCATGAGAGCGTTGGATGCAGACGCACGCAATGACGCATGCAGAAATGTGTGAGAGCACGTTTTCGGATTTTCAAGAGGCGATAAAGCGCACGTTTAAGCCGTCCGATCTTACGATCGAACAATTGAGGTTTGGGCACTCAAAAGAGGAGAGCGGCGAAGGAGAGAAAGCGAAGGACGAGTGCAGGCGAGCGAGAGTCGCGCGATCTTCATCCAAGGGTGTACAAGCAGCCACGTGGCAACACCAGATTCAACTGGGAATAAAAGAAGGATTTAGAAGGCTTAATCAGGGTCGTTGATCTCCCGATCAACGGATCTAATTAATCCAAGGCATTTGCACGGATTTAAGGGGCCAAATGCCTTCTTTGCCCCCCACCAAAGCTATAAAAAGAGGCCAAAGGGACCCCCTTTGAAAGCACTTCTCATATTCCCTTCTTCCTCCTCCAATTTTTCTTTCTTCTTCTTCTTCCTATCTTCTCTGCATCCGTCTCTGCACCTCCGTCTGAAGCATCTGCTGGGCCACTCTGACGGATTGTTGCTCTCTTCTCAACCTCTCCAAAAGGCCACCACAAACTACCCGTGGTGCCCTCATTCTATTAGAATAGTAGTATTTTACTTTCATGTTTTCATTCTATTACAAATATCAAATTCAATCTCTTTGTAATGTGAATATTATGATTGATTGTTTCTATTCTTTAGTAATCATCTTGAGAACAAGTGTATAAAATCAAAAGTGCTTTCTGCCTCCCTTTGATCGACCGGGACTCACCAAGTTCTGTTAATTTATTTGCTAGAGACGTATTTCGCGCTATACTACAACGTGTTAATTTTCTACGCAATCTATGCCACAAACAAATTGGCGCCATTGCCAGGGATGCAAGGAAACTTTTGATTTTATCTCTAATATAGTATTTTTGTGTGCAGGAACAATGACACGAAGCGGTGAACGAGGAAAAGCAGGTGCTGCGAAAATCAAGTGCACACATTCCTATTAGAAATTCGGCCAGAAAGTAACTGTCATCTTTAAAATTCAATAGCTATGTTTCTAATACAACAAAAATCATGAAGTTTGGAATGGAACTAGATCTTCAAATTATCTTTAAAATGGCTCCTTTCCCAAAAAGAAATTCCTTATGTGAAATTTTAAAAATTCATGGTGTACATACTAGTCAAATTGATTGAAAATAGAATTTTTATGAACTTTAGAAATCAATTCTGACTAACATACAAATCAGATTTATTCAAAATATGTAAGGTGTGAAAGATAATCAAATTATCTTTCAACATCATATTTTTACAAAATTTTTGGAACATATTTGATATAGTTTCCAACAGATAAATCAACACGGGGTCTAAATCCCAGAATTGACCCCTGGTTAGCTAAAAATTAATAACTAATTGTTGGAAATAGAAAAAAATTTTGAAAAAATACTCTCTGAAAAGCTTATTAAAAAATAAATCTTTTTGTCAAGTTTCAAATCATTTGTATTTCATCTTCCTTAGAGTATACATTTGAATTGTGGTCCTCAATCTGAGAAAGAACTTAGAAGTGCATGAACTAATAGGACCACATAGACTAACTTGGACTCCTATGAGCCCAAAAGTTAGTCGGTGAGGTGAGTCACCTTGTGGACCGCCCACTATCTACTACATTGAAGAAACAGGTTAAGAATTCATGAAAATATATCAAATAACCTGCATTTGCTTGAAACTATTGGGTAGTTCCAACCTCTCTTGCAACCTAGTGATTAAGCCTGCATGGTAGTGTCAAATGATCACGACTGCGGGGTAATGGAACCAAAGGCGAAAGTTGAAGGAAGAACCTTCCTCATAGTCCCCTCATAACCAAACTGGTTGGGTTAGCCTGAGAGGCAGGAATTCCTTACAGTTGGTCTCTCACCGAATTTTTAATAACACAAGCTTAAATGAAAAATCAAGTCATCTGATCTAAAGGACCACTCTGATTAACAAGGCCTTAGCCTTGTTCTGCTTGACTGCACCAACCCTTTGAGTTGGTGTATGCAAGGAAGAAGGTCGTTAAGACCTAAACTTGCAGGACCTTGGGAGCCAAATCCAAGGCGGCAAAGGCAATTTTCGCCCAACCTCTCTTCTCAACCTTCTTCCACCCGATTAGCTGAGATGGCTAATCCCAGTCCTCGAATTCATCAGGACCCTGAGAATCAAGACCCAATGGCTCATCAGGAAGCCAAGGTCAAGGAAATGGAATAGAAATATGAGCAGAGCATCGATCAAACTCTCACGATACTCGATAGGATGCAGCATCGACCACGTAGAGAACAACTGTGGGACTTCTATGATCCAGCGACAACAATCATAGCACCTCAGGTCCGGATTCCTGCAGGCGGAGATGCATTTGAGTTAAAGACAAATATCATAAGCCTGATTCAGACTCATTTCCATGGAAACTTGAATGAGGATCCCTTCCAGCACCTTGAAGACCTGAGTCGGATTGCAGAGTCAGTTCGACCCAAGAATATAGATATTGGAATTATTCTCATGAAGCTTTTTCCTTTTTATCTCAAGGATAAAGCTGCTTATTGGTTCAAGACCATCGAGAGGTGATGAGAGCCTCATCATGAGCCATAACTAGCTCATTTTGACCCAATAAAGAAGATAAAAGCTCCTACATAACCTAGAAGAAGGCCTAACTGAAGGAACAAGTGCTCTGAGAAGAAAACATGAAATAAAGGTTAAAACTGTAATTTTACCATTACAGTAGATAAACAGGATTTCTTAGAGGCAAAACATAGGTCAAATGGTCTAAATGAGATAAAAAGTGGGTTGAGTCAATCAGAAATGGGTTCATGTGCAATCTAAGAACTAAAAGACACTTGGTAACCCTAAAATAGACCCGCTTAAATTAACAAGGTTTCGGTCAGAACAAAAAGCAAGTAAACCCTCTACAAATCATGGAAAAACATACTCTAGGGTTTAGAACACTTAATTTGGCCTTTGGAACCTAGTTTGACCTAGATTAGGGTCCTAGCTCTTCAATTAACCTAATTTGGGTTTTTACGCAAAATATCCAGTCAAACGAGGTCAAACCTGAAATCTAACTTCTCCATTGAATTCCTTAGGTCCAAATTAGGTTTGTACCAAAATTTGGACCTAAGGAGGGGTCATCTTGACCTACTTTGCAATTTAGTACACCCAAATCACAAATTGGTCCCTATCTTTTGAATACCGTTGCAGAGAACCCCCTAGGTTCTTCACCTCCTTTGCAAACCGGTCCTGCCGCCATTGCTAGGGCAGAACCGAGCTCCGGCGAGGTTCGGAGAGGGATTGCTCTCTAATCCCTCAGAGATTCCCTCCCAGAAATGGAAGGAGGATTCTCTGAGGAATTCCCTTCCTTATAAAGTCAATTACAATCGTTGGTGTGAACCCAATCTCTCGTGCGAACGCACGAGAGATTTGGGTATCCTAACTCCTTTCCATCTCCGGCGACCAACCTCAGGCAATTACGTGCCCTTCACGCCCTGCACACCAAGTCCAGCGCCTATATAAGAACCCACAACTCCGGCCGGAGAGGCTGAGCTTGATTTGGCCGAGTTTCCCCCTTCAATTCCTCTCCTCCTGCTCGGCCAAATGCCCCAGCTAGCTCCGGCGAGCCCCCCTCTCCTCCCTCTTCGCTCTGCCACAAAACCAGTGGCAGAGTTAGCTTCCTGACCTCCCTCCGCGTCGCGCAGTACCAGCGCACGCCGCCTCAGCCCCGTCGTCGCCGCCGTTCTCCCCCACTGGGCGTCATCTTCTCCGGCGACAGCAAGTACTGCTGTCCGCCTTCCGTCCCCTTTCGTCCTTACAATTAGGTTAGAACTCCTCTCCATCCTATCCTCTCTCTTTTCCCCCTGTTATCTCATCTGATTACCCCTCGACCGACGCTGACCACCCTCATCTTCCACATCACCGACCGAACTCCGGCGAGCCGCCCACACCACTCCGCCACTCCACACGGCTCGCCAACCACCTCGTGAGCTCCGCCTCACCACCAGGAACTCGCTCCACCCCACAACTGCCACTCCAGACCTCCATAACCACCCCCCGAACAACCCACCATCTCCGGCCACAGGTTGACCTAGGCGGGCACGCCTAGGCCGACCGGCAACCTGCAGCATCACCCACCGCCTTCGCCGTGCTACGGCGAAGGTTTCCAGCTATTCTAATTGGGCCAATAGGCCGTTCTGTGGAAGCTCAGGTGAACGCCCCGGCCGCCATTAACAGCCGAAGCAGCAGGAAGCTTGGAGCAGCAGCAGGCGTCAGGCTTCCCAGGCGGCTGGTGCAGCAGACTCTCGCAAGTGTTGCGAGGTGACTGAGTTCAGCAAGGAGCACCAGCAGGGCCTTCAGCGTGGGCAATTGCACACGAGAGTCTGCGGGCGCACGCAAAGGAAGGGCGGAACGTTTAGTCCCACATCGTGGAATCTCAAGGCACAGGTATGGTATAAAGAGTTTTTGTGATATACGTTTACTGCCTCGAAAGCACAGGGGTGAGGTCCCTCACTGACCCCACCCGCCTCGTCCGCGGCCTGACCACGCGGACCTGGCGGATCCGACCCGACCTAGACCTACGCACTCCTCGCGCATCACACACCTGCAGGTGCGCCTGGTCCCGGGTACGATCCGACCCGATTGAGACCGTGGCTCTGGTAGAGCGGTTAGAGTGAATTGCTTGAGAGAGAGACACGCGCGGGTAGAGGGAGAAGGGTTAGGTTTTGTTCCCTGTGCAGGCAGGCTGATTGCAGGAGAAGGACGTGGCCGCTGCAGAAGAAAAGGAGAAGCAAGACAAAGAAGGAGAAGCAAGACAAAGACGAAGAAGAAGGCAACGAAGAAAGGAGAAGCAAGACAGAAGAAGAAGAAAGAAAGAAGTCTTCGCAGGAGAAGGAGGAAAACAGAAAGGTTAGAAGTCTTCGCAGGAGAAGAAGAAGAAGGACAAGGGAAGATTGCAAAGAGATCCGAAAGGCAAAGCAGAAGAAGAAAAAGAGAAAGAAAGATCACATTTAAGACGTCTGATACATAAATCAGACGTCTAATTCTATTTTTTTACATCTTTCTTAAAAACTCTTTGAATCAATTATATTTGCATTTAACAGTTGTATTCTTGGGTTTTACAAAGTACTGAGTTTGCTCCCTGTGTTCGACCTCGGATACTCTAGTTGTTCGAGTAATAAAATTATTTTTTTAAACGTTTTGTCGGTTCTACTGCAACGTAATACGCCTTTAAATCCGCACGAAACGTCCGTGAACATTTTGGCGCCGTTGCCGGGGAGCAACGGGCACTTGTAAAGCTTTTGAGTACAACTTTTCTATTTAATATCTGACTTAACTTCTCTTTTGTTGTGTTCAATCAGGGAAAGCAAAACAAAAAGGAAAGAATAGCAACTGCACAACAGACTGGAGCAGGTAATCTCCATAAGCCCTCCCCCTTAACCCTCTCACAATCTAAAAAACAAAAAAAGGGGAGAAGTCAACTTAGGGCTACCTGTCTTATATTTAGTAACTCATCAAGTTGCCTGATTTTCATTTCAACATATTTTTGTCTGTCATCCAACTAAGGCAACTAGGGCTAAAACTTTCTTGATTGAGCCCTAGGTGCTAAATTCTAAGGCAACTAAATTGGACCCATTAGAGCCAAGTTAGGATTGCAAAGCTAGGGTTTTTAGAGACACATCTTCTCTAAAACAAAGAAACAAACTTTCCAAAAAGAAGTGTGCCTAAACCGTGTTTGAAAATATTTATACAAGAGGAACCCTAAGCAAATCAGGCTGATAATCCATTTGAATCATAAAAGGAAGGACCTAAAAGCTCTCAAAGGAACAAGAGGTGAAGTTGATCCCTCGGGTCAACCAACCTTAATATTAGGTCACTTTTTGCACTCAAAATACTTAAAAGTTCAAGTGGAACATTAAGCACCTTGATCTTAAAATAAAAAAAAAAAGGTAGACTTAAGAGGTCAAGATCCCCATTCTGGTCTACCTGGAACCGCAGTGACAAGAGAGGTCGGGTGGGGGAAACCCTGTAACCCGTGGGGACGCTCTACCGTGTAGGGGTCTTTGCGGGACTCTCCCTCGCTGGCTGCCCAGGTATTTCTCAGGTGGACGATCTTCTGATCCAGGGGTCCATCTGCCCCGAACCTCTATAGTCACCCAACAATTCTTGGGTGTCTTGATTGGGTCCAGCACCTTCTAATCTCATCACATCTTCCGGTGCATGTTTGGTAGGAGGTCCTTAAGACCACCTTTAAGACCTCCTCTAGAAATTCATTCTCGCCGAGGCCAAGCCTCGACGCCCTTGTTTGTGCAGCAACCCCACCACATAAATCTTTCATCTGATTCAGACCCTGATTCTCCTTCTTCTCCCATCATGGCACAACCCATTGAAGATGAGAATAACCTTGAACACCAACTTCAACGCTTGAACGATCTCTTTCAGAACTTTGTAAACCCACCACAGCGACCTATGATGCGAGATCACTATAATCCCGCTGCGGTGGCAATTGAACCCCGAGTACGAATCCCAATTGGAGGACCCGATTCTGATCTAAAGCCCAATATGATTCATGCCATACCAAAGTTCCATGGGCTTAACTCTGAGGATCCATTCCAACACATTAAACAACTCAAGCATCTGGCCCAGACTTTCGGGTCAGATGTACAAAACCGGGATATCCTACTCATGAAAATGTTTTCGTTCTCCCTCTTGGACAAGGCCGCGCACTGGTATCAGACTCAGACCCGCCCGATCAACACTTGGGAGGAATTACAGTCCGAATTTTTGAAAAAATTCTTCCCTGTTGGCCGGACGAATGCCTTGCGCCACCAGATCACTCATTTCACTCAACAACAGGGAGAACCTCTTCACGAAGCTTGGGATCGATTCCTAGATCTCATGCGAAAATGTCCCCATCACGGAGTTCCTAAGTGGGAACAAGTCCAGTCTTTTTACCAGGGACTCCGTGAGGATATTCGTCTAATCGTCAATGCAACATGTGGAGGAAACATCATGGGCCAACACGAGGACACGGTGTGGGAGATTCTCGAAAATATGTGCGAGAACTCCATAAACAATGACTCCTTGGGCTTATTCGACAGGACGAATGCCCGCGCATCGACGAATCTAAGAGGGACACATGAGACGCAGGACCTGTCCACTTCTGTTGACCTGGAATTGATGGCCAGTCGGTTGGACAAGGTCTCTATCATAGAAAAGAAGGTGGACGAGCTAACTCGACATTTGCAGCAAGCCACCTCTGCACAAAACTCTTTTGCACGACCTCCTCTGGCAAGGGAAACAGTGCAAAACATTTATCACCAACCTGCCAAGGGGATGAGCCCCTATCCACCCCCGTCTACCTCCCAGACCGGAGTGACCTCCGATCCCGTCTACTCGAGTTGGGGGAACTCTGAACCCTCGTATTCTGACTTTCCTGAGGTTTCTCAGAACTGCGAGGACCTCAACGCCATCCAGAACGACCCATACTCCAATACCTACAACCCTGGATGGCGAAATCATCCTAACTTTCAGTGGGCGGGAAACTCTCAAAAACCACCATATCAACCCCGCCCACAAGCTCCTCGTCCATATCAGCCGCCTCAGCCTCGGCCCAATCCCACCTACCAATCTGGGCAAAATCAGGATCAATTGACTCTTATCCTTCAAACGCTGGCTGACATTCAAAAAACGAATGCGGCAATGCAACAACAGCACAAGGACGAGATCACAGAGGTTCGCAACCAACTGGCCCAGATGGCAAATTCTCGCCAACCTGGCACCCTTCCTTCGCAACCTCTGCCCAACCCAAATAATGTGCCGACCCAGAGGCGCATTATGAATCCAAATCCAGGCCACGCACATTTGATTTATCAGGCCCCTGCTACTCCATCACCAGACAGGATGGAGGCTTCTACATCTTATGCAGAATTTCAGCAGCAGCCACCTCTCCTACCTAACCCAAACCAAAGTCAGGCTGGATTAAACTCTGTAACAACACGTAGTGGTAAAACAACACAAGACCCACATTATCTGAACCACTCCAAGCCTGATAATCGCCAAGACCCTAGGGTAGTCATCCAAGATACTACTGTCCCAGATCAAGAACCTGGACCTATCCTAGAGGAACCAGCTAGGATCCCATTTCCTGAGGCCTTGACCAAAGGAAAAAGGACAACCAAACCTGTGGCTCCTGAGGAGGATCTGGTCAAGCTCTTTGAACAGGTCCAGATAAACATCCCGTTGATGGATGCAATCCGCCACATACCGGCTTACGCAAGATTCTTGAAAGACATATGTACACCTAAACGTAAGCCGCGAACCAAGGATGGGAATCCGATTGTACTGTCAGAGCAAGCCAGCTCTGTCATCCTTAGCAAACTCCCACCCAAGGCTAAAGACCCAGGAACCCCCTTGATTTCTTGTAAAATTGGTGAAACCCAACTTGATAGAGCCCTACTAGACCTAGGTGCCTCCATAAATTTAATACCTACATCCCTCCTTGACCACCTTGAAGAATCTGAACTTAAACCCACTGAGGTGACATTGCAGTTAGCTGATCGATCCATCAAGTCACCCAAAGGAATACTCGAGGATGTCATTGTTAGGGTACGAGATTTTTATTTCCCAGTGGACTTCATAGTACTGGACATGGATGCACCTAAGAACCCAAGGGACACACCAATCATATTAGGGAGACCCTTTCTGGCCACTGCTAGGGCCAATATAAACTGCGAAGAGGGCCAGATAGAATTAAAATTTGGGAATCAAAATCTGAAGATCGACATTTTCAAAGCCCAACAAGGGATTAATTGCGGGGTTATAGAGGAAATTTGTGATGTCAAAACCGTGGTTGATGAACTGCACATAGAGGACAACCTGATTATTTCTGATCAACCACTAGAAAATCAAAAACCGCTAACAGAGGAGTGCGAACACAATCTAGACACACCTATGACTCCTACCATTGCTCCCGATACAAACCCTGAACCACCCGCTGCTGCTGACAATCCTGTCATGGAACTCAAGCCCCTTCCTGAACATCTAAAATATGTCTTTTTGGATTCAAATCAAACGTTTCCTGTGATTATCAATTCTCGACTCACACCTGACCAGGAACTCCGTTTGATTTCTGTTCTCCAGCAACATCGTAGAGCCATTGGATGGACTCTAGATGATTTGACTGGTATAAGCCCTTCATACTGCACGCATCGAATCTATACAGAAGAAGGCTCACGACCTTCAAGAGAAATGCAAAGGCGACTAAACCCTAACCTACAGGAGGTCGTGAAAAAGGAGATCATTAAGTGGTTAGATGCAGGGATCATCTACCCGATCTCCGACAGTCGTTGGGTGAGTCCAACACAAGTGGTACCTAAGAAGGCAGGACTTACCATCATCACGACAGAAACCGGGGAAGTCATTCCTACCCGAATAGCTAATTCGTGGAGAGTCTGCATTGATTACAGAAGACTAAATTCCTCCACGAAGAAGGATCATTTCCCACTACCGTTTATTGATCAGATCCTCGAGAAACTAGCGGGAAATAGATTCTTCTGCTTTCTTGACGGGTACTCCAGTTACAATCAGGTGGCAATCCATCCAGAGGACCAAGAAAAGACCACATTCACCTGCCCCTTCGGGACATACGCGTTTCGAAGGATGCCGTTCAGTCTCTGCAATGCACCTGCAACTTTTCAGCGGTGCATGCTTGCCATATTCTCAGATATGGTAGGTGACTATCTGGAAGTCTTCATGGATGACTTTTCAGTTTTTGGACAATCATTTGACGATTGCCTCCAACACTTGGTCCATATACTCAAGCGGTGCATCGAGGTGAATTTGGTTCTTTCCTAGGAAAAGAGCCATTTCATGGTGCCTGAGGGAATTGTCCTGGGACATTTAATCTCAGAGAAAGGCATCCAAGTGGATCGAGCTAAGGTTAACCTGATTTCCAAGCTCCCTATGCCTAGCTCGATTAAGGACATCCGATCTTTTTTGGGGCACGTCGGTTTCTACCGTCGATTCATCCCTGATTTCTCCAAAATCGCGCGCCCCCTGACCAATCTGCTTTCCAAGGATGTGCCTTTCGGAATTTCCAAGGAATGCACTCAAGCATTTGAGATCTTACGTGACCGAGTCACCCAAGCCCCAATCCTACAGTCCCCTGATTGGTCTCAACCCTTTGAGATCATGTGCGATGCATCTGACTTCGCTGTAGGAGCGGTTTTGGGGCAGAAAATTGACGGGAAACCTGTGGTCATTTACTACGCCAGCAAAACACTGGATGAGGCTCAGCGTAACTATACGGTTACTGAGAAAGAGCTGCTGGCCGTAGTATTTGCCCTGGAAAAATTCAGATCATACCTTCTGGGTTCCCGTGTTATCATATACTCGGATCACACAGCTGTGAGGCATCTCCTAGCCAAGAAGGACGCGAAACCTCGATTAATCCGCTGGATCTTGCTGTTGCAAGAATTTGACATCGAGATTCGCGACAAGGCGGGAAAGCACAATGTGGTAGCTGATCATTTATCCCGCCTTCCTCTTGAAATTATTGATCCGTCCGGACCTATTACAGAACATTTTCCTGATGAGCACCTCCTGACTATCAGTACAAGTCTTCCATGGTTCGCCGATATTGTTAATTACCTGGCATCACATCAGATTCCGCCCGATTGGTCGAAGGCCAAAAAGGACAAATTGCGTTCCGATGCCAAGTATTACCTATGGGAAGACCCGTATCTCTTCCGCATTGGTGCTGATCAGATAATCCGACGATGCGTCACGGAAGTGGAAATCAAAGACATACTCTCATTTTGCCATGACCAGGCATGCGGTGGACATTTTTCAGGACATAAAACTGCATCGAAAGTCCTCCAGTGTGGTTTCTACTGGCCCACAATTTTCAAAGATGCATACAATCACTGTAAGGCATGTTCCCGTTGCCAGACTCTAGGCAACATGAGCCATAGAGACATGATGCCTCTACAGCCGATCTTGGTATGCGAAATTTTTGATATTTGGGGGATTGATTTCATGGGACCCTTTCCTACCTCGGATGGCTTCGAATACATTTTACTCGCAGTTGATTATGTTTCCAAGTGGATAGAAGCCATTCCGACCCGAACCAACAATCATAAAGCCGTTATAAAATTCCTTCATCAAAACATTTTCTCAAGGTTCGGGATTCCGCGTGCTATAATTTCCGACGGAGGGACCCATTTTACAAACGCTCAGTTCAGGTCACTGATGATCAAATACGGGGTGTCACACCGAATCTCTACTCCTTACCACCCCCAAACTAATGGTCTAGCTGAGCTATCTAACCGAGAGATCAAGAAGATCCTTCAGGTTACTGTTCGACCTGATAGAAAAGATTGGTCTTCTCGGCTTCCGGAAGCATTGTGGGCCTATAGGACCGCCCACAAGACCCAATTAGGAATGTCTCCCTTCAGACTAGTGTACGGGAAGGCATGTCACCTCCCCGTCGAATTGGAGCATAAAGCCTATTGGGCAGTACGGACCTGTAATCTCGACCTTTCTAAGGCTGGAACCCACAGAAGATTTCAAATGAGCGAGATCGATGAATTACGCCACGACGCATATGAGAACTCGCGAATTTACAAAGAACGGGTTAAAGCTTTTCACGACAAACACATTTCTAGAAAGGTCTTTCATCCTGGTCAAAAAGTTTTACTCTTTGATGCTCGACTCAAACTATTCCCAGGAAAGCTAAGATCCAAGTGGGTCGGACCCTACCTAGTCCGCCAAATCTTCGGAAATGGAGCTATTGAAATCAGCCCACTCAGCCACGATTCTGAACCATTTGTCGTGAATGGGCAGAGACTCAAGCCGTTCATTGACATGACCGATATAGATTTGACTGAGTCATCCTTTACCCTCCTTTCCTCTTGAGCTCATTACGCCCAGCCGATGGCGTAAAACTCAGCGCTTAACGGGAGGCAACCCGTCATTCTTTGAAAAACCTAAAACCGTTTCTGACATCGCTATGCGGAACTCATATTGCACTTTAGGGTTCATCCATTAGAACAGTCGACTTCACCTCAGGTATACCTACCCGAGATTAGAAATCGTTCGCAACAAGTCGCTTCGACCCATTCACTCACCACACACCTGTCCTAACACATGAACTAAGCTGAATTCGAACCCACCTAATTTACAATGGGGACATTGCAAATCTTAGGCATGGGGGGGTATGAAAGTGCAAAATGACAGAAAATTCATATCAAGAAAGGGTTTCAAAAAAAAAAAAAAAAAGGGGAGGAACAATTCAAGGTCATACAAATGAGAGGAGGAAAAGAAAGAAAAATGACAAAAAGAGCAAAAATAAAGAAAGGAGAACAAAAGGAAAAGAAAAAGAAAAAGTCATTAGTAAAAGATTAAGGGGTTAACTGAAGTTCTAGACCGAGTCAAGAAAAAGAAAAGAAAAATGCTACAGAGATATAACAAGAGATTAGCGGGAACGCTGGTCTTAGGCCTCTTGGGCTAGATTTTTTGCTTAAAAATTCACGTATCCGTTAAAATCTGGACAATCCTCAAGAGGTTGAGGAAAATGCAAAGCTTAAGTATTAGGTCTAAGGCTTAGGAAATATTCGGCCTCGTTAACTGACCTCCGGTTTGCGGGATTCGGTAACCTAAGCACCCAAATTCACACACAGTCTGGTTCAGTGCGCATAAATATTCAAAACACGCAAGAGCGTTTAATACTCTGAAAAAGTCACCTAGATTAGGAGCGGCCTATCAACACAAGTTGATTTGGACAAGTTCCCAGCGCGGAGAGGCGGGAAATTCCCCTCGAAGATGCGTAACAACATATCGTCTCCTCGGTGCTTGTCTCTTAGGATATTTAAATATCCTACTGGGGGCATGTAAGCACTCTGCTGGTTCAGATACCATGGGTGGCATTATCACGAAATGTCAATCGCCAGGGTCTGAATTCGGCCACGGAATGCCATGGGCGGGATTATCTCGAAATCTCGAAAGCCAGGGTTCCGGGGGTTGCCATGGGCGGGATTATCTCGAAATCTCGAAAGCCAGGGACCTTTGAGGATTGATGATGGGGACGAGGAATCCGATACAGACCGTGTTGAGAAGCTAATCCGAAGCTAGAAATAAAAAAAAAAAGAGAGAGAGAAAAGCTCTCCAAACAAATAAATCTTCTATCTCTCTTACAAAAAAAACGCACTGCAAACTGAACTTAGGCTAAAAATATCTCAAGCACGGGTGCTTTAACCGCGGAGTCCAACAAACCCTAGGTTAGGTTCTGTGGGCCGTAGAAACCTTTGCAAGAGACTGAGGCTAAAGCGGAACAGGTCCGGATTTTGGTTGGTACTTGAGTACCTCTAGGCCTATTGTCGGCATTCCCACCTAATCACAAAAGAAAAAGGAGAAGCACTTATCATTATTGACAACATTCAGTGTCTAGAACGGAAGTTAAAACTTTGAAATTTTGCTAAGGGACTAGCAAAAGCTAGGCATGGGGGTATGATGAGAGCCTCATCATGAGCCATAACTAGCTCATTTTGACCCAATAAAGAAGATAAAAGCTCCTACATAACCTAGAAGAAGGCCTAACTGAAGGAACAAGTGCTCTGAGAAGAAAACATGAAATAAAGGTTAAAACTGCAATTTTACCATTGCAGTAGATAAACAGGATTTCTTAGAGGCAAAACATAGGTCAAATGGTCTAAATGAGATAAAAAGTGGGTTGAGTCAATCAGAAATGGGTTCATGTGCAATCTAAGAACTAAAAGACACTTGGTAACCCTAAAACAGACCCGCTTAAATTAACAAGGTTTCGGTCAGAACAAAAAGCAAGTAAACCCTCTACAAATCATGGAAAAACATACTCTAGGGTTTAGAACACTTAATTTGGCCTTTGGAACCTAGTTTGACCTAGATTAGGGTCCTAGCTCTTCAATTAACCTAATTTGGGTTTTTACGCAAAATATCCAGTCAAACGAGGTCAAACCTGAAATCTAACTTCTCCATTGAATTCCTTAGGTCCAAATTAGGTTTGTACCAAAATTTGGACCTAAGGAGGGGTCATCTTGACCTACTTTGCAATTTAGTACACCCAAATCACAAATTGGTCCCTATCTTTTGAATACCGTTGCAGAGAACCCCCTAGGTTCTTCACCTCCTTTGCAAACCGGTCCTGCCGCCATTGCTAGGGCAGAACCGAGCTCCGGCGAGGTTCGGAGAGGGATTGCTCTCTAATCCCTCAGAGATTCCCTCCCAGAAATGGAAGGAGGATTCTCTGAGGAATTCCCTTCCTTATAAAGTCAATTACAATCGTTGGTGTGAACCCAATCTCTCGTGCGAACGCACGAGAGATTTGGGTATCCTAACTCCTTTCCATCTCCGGCGACCAACCTCAGGCAATTACGTGCCCTTCACGCCCTGCACACCAAGTCCAGCGCCTATATAAGAACCCACAACTCCGGCCGGAGAGGCTGAGCTTGATTTGGCCGAGTTTCCCCCTTCAATTCCTCTCCTCCTGCTCGGCCAAATGCCCCAGCTAGCTCCGGCGAGCCCCCCTCTCCTCCCTCTTCGCTCTGCCACAAAACCAGTGGCAGAGTTAGCTTCCTGACCTCCCTCCGCGTCGCGCAGTACCAGCGCACGCCGCCTCAGCCCCGTCGTCGCCGCCGTTCTCCCCCACTGGGCGTCATCTTCTCCGGCGACAGCAAGTACTGCTGTCCGCCTTCCGTCCCCTTTCGTCCTTACAATTAGGTTAGAACTCCTCTCCATCCTATCCTCTCTCTTTTCCCCCTGTTATCTCATCTGATTACCCCTCGACCGACGCTGACCACCCTCATCTTCCACATCACCGACCGAACTCCGGCGAGCCGCCCACACCACTCCGCCACTCCACACGGCTCGCCAACCACCTCGTGAGCTCCGCCTCACCACCAGGAACTCGCTCCACCCCACAACTGCCACTCCAGACCTCCATAACCACCCCCCGAACAACCCACCATCTCCGGCCACAGGTTGACCTAGGCGGGCACGCCTAGGCCGACCGGCAACCTGCAGCATCACCCACCGCCTTCGCCGTGCTACGGCGAAGGTTTCCAGCTATTCTAATTGGGCCAATAGGCCGTTCTGTGGAAGCTCAGGTGAACGCCCCGGCCGCCATTAACAGCCGAAGCAGCAGGAAGCTTGGAGCAGCAGCAGGCGTCAGGCTTCCCAGGCGGCTGGTGCAGCAGACTCTCGCAAGTGTTGCGAGGTGACTGAGTTCAGCAAGGAGCACCAGCAGGGCCTTCAGCGTGGGCAATTGCACACGAGAGTCTGCGGGCGCACGCAAAGGAAGGGCGGAACGTTTAGTCCCACATCGTGGAATCTCAAGGCACAGGTATGGTATAAAGAGTTTTTGTGATATACGTTTACTGCCTCGAAAGCACAGGGGTGAGGTCCCTCACTGACCCCACCCGCCTCGTCCGCGGCCTGACCACGCGGACCTGGCGGATCCGACCCGACCTAGACCTACGCACTCCTCGCGCATCACACACCTGCAGGTGCGCCTGGTCCCGGGTACGATCCGACCCGATTGAGACCGTGGCTCTGGTAGAGCGGTTAGAGTGAATTGCTTGAGAGAGAGACACGCGCGGGTAGAGGGAGAAGGGTTAGGTTTTGTTCCCTGTGCAGGCAGGCTGATTGCAGGAGAAGGACGTGGCCGCTGCAGAAGAAAAGGAGAAGCAAGACAAAGAAGGAGAAGCAAGACAAAGACGAAGAAGAAGGCAACGAAGAAAGGAGAAGCAAGACAGAAGAAGAAGAAAGAAAGAAGTCTTCGCAGGAGAAGGAGGAAAACAGAAAGGTTAGAAGTCTTCGCAGGAGAAGAAGAAGAAGGACAAGGGAAGATTGCAAAGAGATCCGAAAGGCAAAGCAGAAGAAGAAAAAGAGAAAGAAAGATCACATTTAAGACGTCTGATACATAAATCAGACGTCTAATTCTATTTTTTTACATCTTTCTTAAAAACTCTTTGAATCAATTATATTTGCATTTAACAGTTGTATTCTTGGGTTTTACAAAGTACTGAGTTTGCTCCCTGTGTTCGACCTCGGATACTCTAGTTGTTCGAGTAATAAAATTATTTGTTTAAACGTTTTGTCGGTTCTACTGCAACGTAATACGCCTTTAAATCCGCACGAAACGTCCGTGAACAAGAGGCCAATTGGAACCTGGGAGGAATTATGTTGCGAATTCCTCCAAAAGTTCTTCCCGATCGGTCGAACAAATGCCATGAGGCGCGTAATCACGACCTTTGCTCAGGGCCCTGGAGAGAAGCTACATGATGCCTGAGACAGATTCCACGATCTTCTCAGGAAGTGCCCACACCATGGTGTACCCAAATGGCACCTCACGCAAGTATTTTACCATGGGCTGGATGACACACATCGATACTTGGCCGATGCATCTAACAATGGGAATTTTCTCGTGAAGGACAAGAACAACGCAATTAAACTGTTCGAGTCCTTAGCAGAGAACTCAATGAATGCCGCCACCTCAATACACCAGTTCCAGCGACCTGGATGGCATCGAGTTAATGTCCACAAAGCTCAAGCCAAGTCTACCTGAGCCAACATGGACATTATCACCAAAAAGCTAGATAAGGTGAATCTGCTCGATAAGAAGCTCAATGAATTAATGCGACCGAGATTCGGATCTTCGGGCAGCACTGCTCCATCTTACTCCTCTCAAGCATCCCGAGCCCCCTCTGCTCGTACATATCCATTTACTTGAGTTGTTTTCTCTCCATCTTCACGGGATCCTGCATACCAGGAATCTATGAACAATATGGATCTGGTGTTGTACAATCAGGGTTACGCACCACATGACGATGCAAGTGTGTATTCTTTTGATGAATTCGCATCTAAGATGTCTTCAGCTTACAAAGATGTCAATGCCATTCAGGGATCCGAGTGTAATAACCTGTATTCTAAAACATATAACCCTGGTTGGCGCTAGCATCCCAATTTCACCTGGTTTGGTAACCCACAGAAACCGAGTCAAGCTTCACACTACCAAACCAGACCATACGAGAATGTGCAAAACATGTATCCTAGGGAGCGGCCATTCCCGTCTCAGCAGCAACAGACACGCTCTATCTATCAGCCGCTGCACCAAGCGGCCAACTACCCTCCAAAGAGAGCCGACCCTTTGGAGTCTCTAAAAGTGGAATTGCAGGCATCAATTTGGAAATCTACTCATGACAACCTGCAAATAATTAAGGCAATGGCTAACCAAATATAGAGCATACAAAACATGCAAAACCAGATGATGCAGGAGCATAAATCACAGGGAGCTTTGCCCTCCCAACTTGTCCCAAACATGAGATATGTGCAGAATCAAGGCACCCTACCTAGATTCCAAGCACCACAGGGACAGGCACACGTTGTTATGCAAGCACCTTCCGCACCACTTGGTTGTGGTCTCGGTCAGCCACCTCTACTGCCAAACCCTGTGTATCTAGACCAACCCGCTCCTCTACCCCTACATGAACAGCACGCTGATGCAAAAGCTGTCACCTTAAGGAGAGGAAAGACTACACAGGACCCGCTACCTAGGCAAGTGGGTGATGATTTTTCCAACACTCTACCACAAGATGGCTCACAACCCTCTTCCTCTCACAAGCCATCTTCATTAGATAAAGGAAAGAAGCTCCTAGACCCTGAAATTCCTGTCCCTTTTCCCACGGCCCTAACATGAGATTCAGCACGAAAAAAGACATGCGAAATTTCGAGGACCTAAAATCTATGTTCAAGGAAGTTCACATTCAGGTCCCTCTCCTTGAAGTAATAGATCACATCCCAGCTGTTGCTAGGTTCTTTGAGGACTACTGTACTTCGAAGCGGCAACAAAGGATCGAACGACAAGCGATATTATCTGAGGAGGCCAAGGCAGTCATTTTAGCTGACTTACCGCCCAAAAAGAAGGACCCGGGCACACCACTAATTTCCTGCTTTTTGCAGGATTCCCCTTTTGATAGGGCCCTTCTTGATTTGGGGTCGTCCATCAACCTAACTCCCACCACAATATTTAATCGATTTTGATTTAGGGAGTTAAAGCCCACCTCGATTACCATGCAGTTGGCTGACCGATCCGTAAAAACACCAAGTGGGTGGTTGAAAATGTGATCATAAAAGTCCAAGGATTCTGCTTTCCAGTGGACTTTTTTGTTCTTGATATGGAGGTTCCTCCTAATCTCCGCGACGCATCGATCATTCTAGGTCACCCATTTTTGGCAACCGCCCGTGCAAACATTAACTGTGCATCAGGGTGCATGGAGATTGCCCTAGGAAACAAAAAGCTTAGACTAGACATTTTTAGGTCATCAAAGAACTTTGATTGTGATTTGATCGAGGAGGATAGAGAAGAAGATTCAGCTTTATATGGGAACATTGGGCTCCTCTGCAGTGACCCAATGACACATTCATCCTCACTATCAAGGGTCTTTGATCGCGATCCATATAGGACTGAGACTAATGATATACACATTTCGTCCCATGGATCTGGTTGTCATGGGTGTTCATCTGCTCTTAACACCCCTAATCTTGACTATCCTGTCCTATCCAGCACGGATATCTTAAGGTAGGATTACATGACCACTGTAGGCAGATTCGTCATTAGTCAGGATCAGCAAATTTTCACCTTTGCTTCCTCTCCTCCCCACCCTCCCCACCCTCCACTACTAGAGTTACAGCCCTTACCTGATTCGCTCAAATACGTGTTTCTGGGAGATAATGAGACATCCTGTGATTATCAATGCTCACTTGACTCCGGATCAGGAACACCAATTGATCTCCATTCTATAAGCACATAGGGCTGCTATTGAGTGGGGCGTTGCTGATCTCCACGGAATTCACCCCTCATATTGCACTCACCATATCTACACTGATGAAGGGGTGAGATCGTCAAGACAACCTCAGAGATGCCTAAATCCAAATATGTTGGAGGTTGTCAAGAAGGAGATCATTAAATGGCTAGACGCAGACATTATCTATCCAATTTCCGACAGCCAATGGGTGAGTCCCATTCAGATAGTGCCCGAAAAGGTGGGACTCACCGTAATCAAAAATGAATTGGGCGAATCCATCTCGACCCACACCACAACTTCTTGGCGGGTCTGCATTGACTACAAGAGCTAAATTTGGCTACCAAAAAGGATCATTTTCCTTTGCTCTTTATTGATCAAATTCTAGAACGGCTAGTCAGGCGTAGTTTCTTCTGCTTTCTGGATGGATACTCCAGGTACAATCAAGTTGCAATCAACCTGGAAGACCAAGATAAGATGACTTTTACGTGTCCCTTTGGAACATTTGCTTTTAAGCAGATTCCTCTCGGCCTCTACAACGCACCAGCTACTTTTCAGCGATGCATGATGGACATCTTTTCAGACATGATCGAGGACTGCGTAGAAGTGTTCATGGACGACTTCTCTGTGTTTGGAGATGATTTCTCATCTTGTCTCGATAACCTCACAAAGATTCTGAGGAGATGTATAGAGGTTAACCTAGTAATTTCATGGGAGAAAAGCCATTTTATGGTGAGGGATGGCATCGTACTAGGTCACAGGATCTCCTCTAATGGACTCGAGGTCGACCGAGCTAAGTCTGAAATCATTTCGTGATTACCTCTGCCTATCTCGGATAGGCAAATCAGATCATTCTTAGGGCATGTCGTATTTTATCAAAGATTCATTCGAGATTTCTCGAAAATTTCTCATCCATTAACTAATCTTCTAGTAACCAACACGCCCTTTGAGTTCGACTCCTCGTGTCTTAGTGCTTTCAAGACCTTGCGAAGCACTATCTTTAGTGCACCTATTCTCCAACCCCCCAACTGGTCGCTCGACTTCAAGATGATGTGTGACTCCTCTAACTTTGCTGTCGGAGCCGTTCTTGGCTAGTGTCAGGAGCGCCATCCATTCGTAATATACTACACTAGCAAAACGTTGAACGAGGCTCAACGTAACTATACAGTCACTGAGAAAGAATTTCTAGCTGTGGTATTCGGGTTGGAGAAATTTAGGTCATACTTACTCGGGCCCAAAGTTATCATCTACATGGACCATTCCACCCACCGACATTTGTTGGCAAAGAAGGACGCCAAACCCCGCCTTATCAGATGGATCCTTCTTTTGCAGGAGTTTGATGTTGAAATTCGCAACAAAGCCGGAGCACGTAATGTTGTGGTGGACCACTTGTCTCGGCTAGACCCAGACTACATTTCGTATTCCTCATCGATATCGAACCGATTTCTGGATGAGTCTCTACTATCTATCAACTCTATTGAGTTTCCTTGGTATGCTGATATAGCAAACTATCTTGTAGCAGGTAGGCTACCTGTAGGATTATCCAAGGATCAAAAGCTCAAATTCATATTAGAGGCTAAATTCTATTTTTGGGATGACCCATTGCTCTTTCGCATTGGGGCTGATCAGATCATCCGTAGATGTGTCCCTGATTTGGAAATCTCTAGTGTGCTATCCTTCTGCCATAGCAATGCTTATGGGGGTCATTTCTCAGGCTGAAAGACCGCTGCAAAGATTTTGCAGTCGAGATTTTTCTGGCCGACCATTTTCAGAGATACACACGAGTTTGCCAAGTGTTGTAAGCGATGCCAGGCAGTCGATTCTATGACCCGAAGAGATATGATGCCTCTCCAATCCATTCTGGTCATAGAAGTGTTCGACGTTTGGGACATCGACTTTATGGGCTCCTTCCTGAACTCACATGGCTTTGAGTACATACTCCTTGCAGTAGACTATGTCCCAAAGTGGGTAGAAGTTATCCCGGCAAGATAAGCTGATCATAAGATTGTTATATCCTTCGTCTGGGAATTTATTTTTGAGAGATTCGGAGTTCCCCGCACCCTGATAAGCGATAGGGGAAGCTACTTCATCCATGCCCATTTCAGGTCATTATTGAAGAAATATGTGGTGCAGCACCGCATTGCTACCCCGTACCACCCATAGACCAATGGGCCGGCTGAAGTATCAAACCGTCAAATCAAGCTTATTCTTCAAAAGACGGTTAGACCTGATAGGAAGGATTGGTTCGATCGGTTGATTGATGCACTATGGGCATATCGGACTACATACAAGGCCCTGCTCGGAATGTCGCCATACCGCATGGTGCATGGAAAGGCTTATCACCTTCCTGTGGAGCTGGAGCACCGTGCCTTTTGGGCGGTGCAGAAGTGTAATTTTAACCTCAAGGCCGAAGGTTATGAAAGAAAGCTCTAGGTCAGTAAGTTAGAGGAGATTAGGCGGGAAGCATATAAGAATGCAAAAATAAAGAAGGACAAGACAAAAGCTTTCCATGATCGACACATCTGGAGGAAGGAGTTCGCACCTAACCAGCAGGTTTGATTGTTTGACTCCCGACTCAAATTCCTTGCGGGATAGCTCAAGTCCAAGTGGACTGAGCCATTCCTAGTGGTCCACCTGTATCCTAATGGGGCCGTCCAAATTAGAGACCTGAAATCTGGGCACATTTTTACAGTTAATGGCCAGCGCCTCAAACCATTCTTTGCCCAAGAACCTCCTCCTGCTGACAAAACGATACATCTTCTTGAGGATGTGTGACTGATGAGTTGCCCAATTGGAGGCATGAAACTCAGCACGTATACATATATACATAGCATATTTCATTTTCACATAATGTTCTGCATATTGTTTTGCATATTGTGTTTGGCATTACAGTGATGGCATGAGCTGAATGACAACTCAGAAGCAGTTTCAGGTGATTTCTATCGACATACACCCTGCCTTATTTCTTTTATTCATACATGAGGACATGCAAACACTTAGGCATGGGGGGGTAGTCCATAAAAACTGAAAATTTTCCGCCAACAATTGGGGGATTAGATCATTTTATTGAGATGTTTTATTAGAGAATTATTCTTTAGTAGATTCCTAGACTTAGAATCCAGTATAATTTCATACTTGCATGTAGAATTTGCAATGGATCTACTGTAAAAATCGATAGAAATATTTAGTTTGTCGAGAAGAAGCACTGCTTCTTCTCTTGAACCCTTGGGCAACAATCAGGGAGTCAGGTGAACCATCTTCTAGTAGATCCACGAAAACATACATGAGATGAGAGTAGAGAGTCTACTGGTGCTCTAAGGCTAGTGTAAGGAATCTTTAATAATTGAATAATGATACTTGGAGATGAGCATAGTTTTCACTCTCGGTTCTTGCGTACTAAATCTATGAAAAATTTCACACGAGAGCCACCAAATACGGCAAAAACATAGAGAGCAAGTTCTAATAAAACTAGGACTGAGGTGGATGGTCACGACTGTCCTCACGGAATCCTCGGCTGAAGGAGGGTATTGATGTCAAGGTCAGAAATATGTCATCATATCCATTCTCTACCTAGTGCCGAGAGTAAACACTTCCACCAATTAAGCCACCCGAGATCCTCTTGGTCATCCCCAAAAATCCCAAATGATGCCTCATGAATAAAAGTATGTATGTCGTGTTGAATTGTTGCATTATGTTATGTTGGCAACGCCATTGTGCCAGTAGATATATATATTAAAAAAAAACAAAGAGAGAGAAGAAGAAAAAGCATACCAAAGAGATACTTGCTTTTGAAAAAAAAAAAAGGTGTTATGTTAAGAAGTTTGAGTTATATAAGTTCAAATGTTTTGAGGCAAAAACACCTACCATCCCCAAAAAACCACCAAATACAGCCTTAACCTATTTTTCTGTATTTCTAACCACCTGAATATGGGCTGAGGTGTCTGACTTAGTCGTAGGGTTATTAGAACCTAATTAAAGTGTAATGTCATGTAAGACCACCAAATACAGCTATAAATCTGGTAAGATGTGAGCTCAGGAAAAAAAAAAGAAGAAAAAAGAGAGAGAAAGAGAAAGTACAAAAGATTAAAGAGAACACAGTTTTCCAGCCCTTCTCTAAGTTAAGTTATTCAATAATCTAATAATCTAGATTCTGAAATACTAGTCTCCATGTAGCACCAAAAGAGAGTAAGCCACCAAATACAAATCCAGTTAACTTAGACATCTGTTACCTAAGCCAAAAGCTGAGGCTAAAATCAGAGAATAGCTTATATCCCCGAGAGAAGAGGTTTGCCTATCCCAATAGAATTTTACTAGGGGTCAAGTATAAACTTTAAATGTGTATCGACTCTTCGCCTGGATCCGTTGCAGAAGCTACAACATTATATATTCATGGTTATCTAGATTCTGAATTTTTTGATGAAACAAAAAGAAATAAACCTTTAGTAAACTCTTGATACAATGCATTTAGTCTTGCACTTGCTAGGGACTAGCAAGATTTAGGCATGGGGGTATGATTGTGCAGCAAGCATAAACCCTAATTCTCCTAAATTAAAGTAGAACCTAGCTTAACATGGGCATTCTACATGCATACACATCGTACTTCGCATCTTAGATGAGTTATATGTTTTATACATAATAATGTGCTATTTGAGAGGTATTATTAATTGCAGGTAATCCAGGGTTGCGGATGAGCGATTCAACCTTATGGATCTATTCGGAATAACGATGGGAGTCCAATTCATCCAAGAGTGCATCAATCAAACCCCCTTAGCACCCTAGGGAGTTTGCAAAAGAAGCAGGAGCCAAGGGAAAATTGAAGAATATCCTGACCTCAGATGACAAATCCAACAGTGCGGATGGATCCGAATCGATGTTCGCAGTCCAACGGTGTAGAAATCAACTTAATCGGAGGCCTACGTCATCAGATACAAGAAGAATATGGACGACCATGATGGCACCATGTGGCACCATCGCAGCCACCCCTCACCACGCTCCAATCTAGAAAGAAGAATCGCGGACCGTTGGATCGTCAACCAACGGTCACGATGAAGCCACATCTCCACCTCCAGCTACCTCATCACGCACAAGAGGAATTTCGACCTTTGGATTCCCATCCAACCGCTGAAAGCAGCCGCACGAGAAATAGAAGGCGCAACCATCCATGCGCATAACACAGCAAAGACGACGCCTAACAAACACCGGGCGTTGCGAGATCGAAGCATGCCCGGTGTGGAATTAGGAGAAGCAGCGAGTGCAGAAGGAATTCAACCGTCAGATCTCTATTGAGCGGCTCAGCAACAAACGCATGGTGGGCATAGGAGTGTTGAATGCAGTCGCACTCGATGACGTGTGTGGAAACGCGCACTCCGGCTCGGCAGCAAACGCATGTTGGGCGTAGGAGTGTTGAATGCAGTCGCACTCGATGACGTGTGTGGAAACGCGCGAGAGCGCGCTTTAGGATTTTCAAGAGGCGATCGAGCACGCGTTTAAGCCGTCCAATCGTAAGGTTTAGACACTCCAAAGAGGCGAGCGGTGAAGGAGAGAAAGCGAAGGGCAAGCGCGGGCGAGCGGGAGCCATGCGATCTTCATCCAAAGGCGTACAAGCTACCACGTGGCAGCACCAAATTCAATCGGGGATAAAAGAAGGATTTGGAAGGCTTAATCAGGGTCATTGATCTCCTGATCAACGAATCTAATTAATCCAAGGCATTTGCACGAATTTAAGGGGCCAAATGCCTTCTTTGCCCCCCACCAAAGCTATAACAAGAGGCCAAAGGGTCCCCCTTTGAAAGCACTTCTCATATTCCATTCTTCTTCCTCCTTCTCCAACCTTTCTTTCTTCTTCTTCTTCCCGTCTTCTTTGCATCCATCTCTGCACCTCCGTCTGAAGCATCCGCTAGGCCACCCTGACAGATTGTTGCTGCTCTTCTCAACCTCTCCAAAAGGCCACCATGAACTACCCATGGTGCCCTCATTCTGTTAGATTAGCAGTAGTTTACTTTCATGTTTTCATTCTATTACATATATATCAAATTCAACCTCTTTGTAATGTGAATATTATGATTGATTGTTTCTATTCTTTAGTAATCATCTTGAGAACAAGTGTATGAAATCAAAAGTGCTTTCTGCCTCCCTGTGATGGACCAAGACTCACCAAGTTTCATTAATTTATTTACTCGAGATGTATTTCACGCTATACTACAATGTGTTAATTTTCTATGCGATCTATGCCGCGAATAGAAGGACTGGACCCAAAAGCTTAATGATGCTCTTTGGGCCTACCATACGGCATACAAAATGCCTATCGGTATGTCTCCATTCCATCTGGTGTTTGGTAAGACATGTCACTTACCTATAGTAATAGAACACCAAGCATTTTAGGCCATCAAGAAATGTAATTTTGAGCTAGAGTTAGATGGGAAAACCAAGAAACTCCAACTATCTGAGTTGGAGGAGCTTAGAAATGATGCCTACAAGAATGCCAGAATCTATAAAGGAAGGACCAAAGCTCTTCATGACCAGATGATTTCCTGAAAGAGCTTTGAGCCAAACCAAAGGGTCTAGCTCTTTGATTCTCAACTTAAGCTCATTCCCGGAAAGCTTAAGTCTAAGTGAAACGGTCCATTCATTATTGATCAGATATTTCCTAATGGAGCAATTGAATTATCTGATCCAAAGATAGGTAATTCCTTTAAGGTCAACGGGCAACATCTCAAACCGTATATTGACCGTGTTCTCCCTGAACCCATCTCAGACAAGGTTGCTCTCACCTTGGTCTAATCTCTTTTGGCCGGACATCACCTAGTTGAAGGCAATAAACTCAGCATGTGTATAATTTGTTTTGGAGCTGACTGGGTAATCAAGGAATTCAAGCGATATCTTCTTATTCTGCTTTTTTTTTCATGCCTTTATTTTTACAATGAAGACATTGCATTAGCTAGGCATGGGGGGATGGATTCTTGATTCTGAATCATTTTTTTGTCAGCTCCATGGTTCTTTTATTTATTTTCTCCTTATTTATAAAAAAAAAATAGAGAATTAGGAGAAGAGAACTTAGGCATTAGAAATTTGATAACCTTAGGAAATGATATGATAGGACCTGAACACTTAGACTCTTAAGGTCATCAGGCTTAATCTACCCGGGTGTCCACTAAAATATGGATATGTTTCTCAAGTCCTCACCATGTTAATTTTATTTTAATTTGGCTAATAAATTGGGATAATAAGTACACGACTAATCAACCCACCCTCTAATTTGAAGGGACTTTAAATCTAAAGCATCTACATATTATTTGCACTGACTCACTTCTCGACGATTTTTAATAGAAATTAGGTAGCTAATGAACCTTCTAGGGTGATATGGCTAGAAAGTTACCGTGGGTTTGATGCTTCATTGGCCGGTTGTCCAGAGCCCGGTCACATACCAATTTCTTTATTGCTGCCTTTAGGTAAATCTTAGATCAAGGAAGTCATCTACTCAAAAAAAAACTCAAAAAGAAAAAGAAGAAAAATTAATAATAAAATAAATAAATAAGCTACATTTCACCGCACAAGAATGGCTAGTAAGTTGCCATGGGTTTGACGTCCCATTGGCCGGTTGTCCAAAGCCCAGGTCACAAAAAGCACAGATAATTCCCAAACACTTAAGGAAGAAGTAGAGAAGTAGAATAAATCAAGAAGATATACACTGGGTTTGCCCTTGTGTTGACCCCATTAAAAATTTAAAAGTATGGAAAAAGCTAATGATTGGAAAGATAAACCTTTAAGCAGAAACTTTTAAGTTACCTAGGGTCGTAGAAACCTGAAATCCATTTTAACTGTCGCTTAATGAGTCGATCACTTTTCACGAGATGCTTAGAATTTAAAGTTCTCCCGAGTCTTAGGTGGGTTAAGTAACCGTAGAAAACTGCCCCGAAACTCTAAACTCAAAAATCCAAAAAAAATAGAAAAAAAGAAAAAGCAGAAAAAAATGTATCTTTTCTTTTCAAAATAAGGCGAGGACTTGGGTGGTCTACATTTTGGCAGGCACCCAGGCACTGTTGAGTTTTTGTAATTAGGTCCTTAATTGAAATTTTCTAGTGTTAATCAACAAATCTTGCCTAAGTGATCAGATCTTGATTCTACTTTATACATAGCATTTAGGTTAATTTTGCTAGGGACTAGCAAAAGGTAGGCATGGGGATATGATAAATACAGATCCATTCATGATAAAATGCTTACTTATGTTAGTTCCTAAGCTTAACATTGCATTTAGCATTGTGAATAATGCATAACATTCATCATATTGCATTTAGGTTGACTTGTATAAATTATATATTAATTCACATCTTTTTGTGGCAAGGGAACAGGGCAACATATTTCAGAGCTCCAGGTGAAGAATCCAACCATACGAATGGATTTAAATCAACAATAGCAGCTGAATGGCACAAAAATCGATCCAATCCAATATCCATAACACTTTCAAGGAGCATTAGAAGATGGACGGCTCAGATGATGCCACGTGGCATCATCTGCAAATAGCCACCCAAGGATCACTGCTACTCTCCTTCTCCAGCTGTCATCAGATCTGGGTCGTTGGATCTTGATCCAACGGCCATAGGTGTGCTCCATGCGCGGGAGAGAAATTCCAAGTTTTAGCAATAAGCTCCTCATACTACATTGGTTGGAGACTTGGAGTGCAACCAAGCGACCAATGTTCAAGTCCCCACGTGCCTCCTTATTTCAAAGCTGCACATCTAATCTGAATCAAGACCACACGATCTTGATCGTGCGGCCTTAATGAGGCTTGCGAAAGATCTTATCTGGGCACTCAATCTGTGATCCAACAGCCACAACCGACCAAGCCTCTCCCCAATGCAACGATTGTACGCACAGTCCACAACCAGAGGACGCATGTTCGAATCATATGGAGAGCTCTTGAGGCACATGCGTGAATTGGAAATTCAGCCATTCGATCCACGATGAACGGCGTACGAGCGACCACGTAGACCTTAGGCGCGCACGTTCAACATCCTCGCATGATAGGAACCATTCGATTAACGATGAACTACAGCAATACCCCCACACGATGCGATGAATGGAGAGTATTGCATGACGCGCAATCGTACGCGCAATCCACACAATCTAAGGCACGCTCCTACGCGCGATCAAGGCCTCACGATTGAAGATCGGCGGCGGATGCATGCGCCAACGAATGCATGTGGAAGCTAGTGGGTGCGTGAGTTGGGGCCTTCAGTAATGCTTGCGGCGGGTCTTTAGCAACGATTTAAATGTCGCTGTTGACTTGTACATGTTTTTGGCCTTCATATCTCCAAGATAAAAGGACCACCAACCCTCTCATTCTTCTTCATCCCTTCCTATGCTCTTCTCACCTTCTCTAGAACTCAAAATCTTCTTGAGCTTATGTCCCAAGCCTTTAGGATGCTCCACTAGAGAAAACTAAAAATATTTTTCCACCATCTCACCACCACTCGTGGAGCTCCCATCGGCGGTCTTCTCAACCCCATTCTGGGAAGTGGATAACACCATGACGCTGCTCATCCTCACCTCATCTTCCAATGCCGTTCTCCTTCCTCCTACTCCTCAACATCTTCATCCGGGCCTCGTCAACGCAACTTCGTCCTCCAAGTAGTTGATAAAGAGGATTTTTCTCACCCACTTTCCCTTTTACTACTTTCATAGCGTAGAATCATTTGTAATAAACATTTGTCAAGCATATATCTAGAAGTAGTTTTGTATCTCTCTCTTTATTATTTGCAAGTAGAATAGCTTTTTTCTGCTTTCTAGAATAGCTTAGTGTAAATAATATTCTTCCTATTTGCTTGCTATCACAAAATACAAAAAAAAAGCAAATATCAAAATACCAAAACAAAACAAAGCAAAGTGCGATTTTCAAAGAATCAAATGTCGCCTCCCTATGTTCGACCCAGGGCTCACCTTGAGCTTTGTTAATTTTATTTGATAGCGATATTTTACGACTACGACGACGGGTTTTCTGTAACTCCAATTTTTCTCGCAAAAATACGCTCATCAGATGCTGAGAGTGCCTACCAATTATTTGAGGAAATGAGTGAAAATTCATTCAATCATGCATCTATGGATACTTTTGGTAGGAGCACAAACCCGAGATTGGATCTTAACGAGATAGATTCTCACACCAAATCAATCCCAGTCCCCCAAGATGACATTCAAATGATCATCCAAAGAGTTGATCAAATGAAGATTCACCAAAAAAAGATAGAGGAAAGATTTAACAGTCACAAATTGACTCCACCCCTGACCACACCTAACTTCCTAAAAAGAGAAAACTTGCATGATTTCGGCACAATCCTCATTGAGAATAATTTTGCTCCCAAGGTTGTACCGGATTTACCTAGGACTTTTGACTGTATGAATCCACATTCTTTCAACCCAGCCACTGAAAACATCTCTGCCCTCCAGGAGAATTTTAGAAACTCCTCCAACTCTTACAATGCAAATTAGAGGAACCACCCGAATTTCTCATGGATAAACACCGATCAAGTTCCTTATCAAAAAAAAAAAAACCAATTTGGGATTTATGGGAAAAACCAGAATTCATACCAACCTGGACCATCTCAAGAGGATATCAATACCTCGGTTATGAAAACCCTGCAAGGAATGAAAAATCAAATGACTAAAGAAACCCATGTTGTCACTAATTTACAAAATTAGATCGTAGTTACACTAGATCAAAGACCTACAGGGAACTTGCCCTCACAACCCAGACCCAATCCCAATAATCAAAGGAACCAACGTCAGGGTGGGAATCCCATCAACCCTGTGCCTCAATATCCCTCAGGTTTCCAACAAAATCAAACCCTGACCTCCTCTTAGAAATAATCATACCAAAAATTCTGTAACTTTGAGCAGCAATAAGACTACTCATGATCCTAGGCCTTCTCATTCAACACATGAAACCCACCCAACTCAAATGCAGGTTGACTTTACTCCCACCCTAACTTAAGAAGAAAAAGAAAAAGATTCAAAAGCCAAAGACCCCATTCCCTTCCCTCAAGCCTTACACTCTACCAATAACAAAAGAAAGAAGACTGAACCCACAAATCAGAATCAAGAACTCATGGATTTATTTAGGCAAGTAGAAATCAATATCCCCCACCTAGATGCAATTAAGTACATTCCTACCTATGCCAAATTCTTGAAGGATCTTTGCACTCCTAAAAGGCAAACTAAAAACCTAGGATGGGTGATCCTTTCTAAGACAGTAAGCTCTATGGTCCAGAGTAAGCTGCCTCCTAAGAAGAAAGACCCGGGCAGCCCGCTGATTTCCATTGTCATTAATGATACAACTTTTGATCACATCTTGCTTTATTGAGGTGCCTCCATTAACCTTATCCCTACTATTCTATTTGAAGAATTCCAGTTCGGTGAGTAGCAACAAGTTGAAGTAACAATACAATTGGTAGACCGATCTGTAATTAAACCTAAGGGAATTGTGGAGGATGTGATCGTTCGGGTTCAAAATTGTTTATTCCCTGTAGATTTTCTGGTCCTGGACATCGAAGTACCTGAAGCCCTGAAAAATGCCCCCATCATCCTTGAAAGACCCTTCTTGGCCACTGCAAAAGCCACTATTGATTGCAATTAAGGAAAAGTAGACATTACATGCGATGGTCAAACAATTACTTTGGATATTTTTCAAGCTTTCAGGAGATTCCATGAGCCTGATTTCTTTGATGACTCAGACTCTAAACCAAAATAGTTGGTGGAAGAATCAATGCAAATTGGGACCTATTTTACTTTGACTACTATTCATGAGACAAATTTTAATGACTACAAACTCCGATATGGAATAATTAGTCAAAGAAATAATGAACATTTTGCATTTGGGGACTTGTCGAGCCTTAACTACTATTTCTAAATCACCACACCCTCTCACCCTAACTTCACCACATCTACCAACCCCTAACCATCCTAAACCATTCCCCACTTTGGACCTCACTTTTGAACTCCCTAAGCCTGGCCTTCATTTAAAATTAAAACCTTTGCCAAACTCCAATTATGTTTCCATGGAACCAAACCACCACCATACCCTGATTTTAGATTCTCATCCTTCTAGGGAATAAATGGAAGAACTGCTTGAAGTGAGTATCCATGTTTCCAACTACCTCCATGATATTACCGAACCCTGCTACACACTACTCCTAGCTAAAATGGTGTAAAAGACAACCCTTGTTGGGAGGTTCCCCAACACCAATTTTGCATTCTTTCCCCTTTTCTTTTTTATTTTGCATGCATTTTAGGTTCTGAAAAATTCTAATCCAAACCTCGACTCTCTCCTTTCTAGGTGATATCATTTACCCTTTCTTATAAATGAGGAAAGTGCATATCTTAGGCATGAGGGGATACTTTAACTTAAGTTGAAAAATTTTATGCTTTTTCATAACCTAAATTTTGACATTTTGCATACATTTAAAAATAAATAAATAAATAAATAAATTATTTAGGGCTTTCAAAAACTCAAGATTAAGGTTGTACTCTTATTTTCAAAATGTACAAAGGGGATTTAATCCTCAACCAACTTAAGGACAAATCTAAGGATCCTTTGGTTAGACCTCTCAAGTATAAAACCAAACTTAGATTAGATCAGTATATCCCTTAAAGAACTCTTCCTGAGCCCCTAAAGAAATTGATTATCTTGGATTTTGTTTAGCAATTTGAATAGTTCTTAACTTGGTCCTCGATCAAAAAATTTGAATTTATTTTGAAACCCAAGTGTCAAAACTTATTCACACAGAAAGCCAACAAACTAAAAAGCATAAAAACACCCAAATAAATAAATCCCCTTATTTAGCTTAAGAGTTTGTGTGGTCGGGTAAGGTGTTGGTTTAGGTAAAAAAGAGATGGTAGAAGATGATGTTTTTATATTTTTGGATGGGTTAAGGATGGTAAAAGTTAAAATGGATAGTATTAAGATGATTGAGATGGTTTTGGGCAAAGATATTGAAATTAGAGGCACTTGGAATCGTAATTGCGAAATAGCTTTCGCACAAATTTAGTCAATCAACAATAGGTTTTGGTCAACTAAAATCCTTGATGATCAATCAAATTGATATTTTGATTAGTCAAGAACTTTTAGTTTGGAGGGAAATTTCTCGTCCAACCAATTGATTGATCAAAAATATTTATTGGTCGATCAATCAACTTGAAAATTGGAGAGAATTTTCCAGTCGAGAAATTTGTTGATCAATTTGTTCATAGTGACCGATCAAAATAAATAATTTGATCAATCAATATTGTTGAAAACATAGATTTTCAAGATTTTTCAATAAGTTCTTCTAGTCATAATAGACCTAATTCATGACGAATTGAAAAAAACCTATCTTTTGTAAGGATTTTGTGAAGATATTAACTAGCTGTATTTCTGTTTGTATGAATTCTAAGTTAATCTCATTTTTAAGCACATAATCTCTCAAAAAGTGGTGTCTAACATCTATGAGTTTTGTTCTAAAGTGTTGCACAGGGTTTTTGGAGAGATTAATGGCACTAGTGTTATCACATAAGATCTTATTATTTTTGTAGGTTAGACTAAAGTTTTCTAATGTTTGTTTAATCCATAAAAGTTGTGAACATGCTAATCATGCAGCAAAATATTCAGCATTAGTGGTTGATTGTGAGACACAATTTTATTTTCTAGAGAACCAAGAGACTAGGGAGGTTTCGAGGAAGTGACATGTCCCACTAGTCCTCTTTCAATTTGTTTGTCTACCCCATAGTCAACATCACAATATGAGTATAGTGACACACATGCATATTTTGATATCCAACATGTTTAAATTGCATTAGTTCCATACCAATGCATGCATTATTTCATTATTGTTAAAGCATTTTAATCATAAGTGAATTTATTAAGATAGGCATGCACCTTAGATTAATAATGAGTCATTAGACCCTATTCTACCATGTTATAATAATTGGCTATTTCTTTTATAGGATTATCTCTTGGAATATGTTCTAGAGCTAAGATAATATTACAAGAAGCACAATACAAAGAGGAAAGATCAAACCAAGAAAAGAAGAATGGATTTCGCAATAGTCTTGCATGGGCCTAAGTTTCTCACCCCTTATTGCTCACTAAGTTGCCCAATATATTTTTATTTCTCAAAGAAAATACACCACTCAAAGGCCATATAATTCCCTCATCAAAATTCCTGCAGGCCCAAAGAGTCCTCCTCTCTCTCTTATTTTCCATTGCGCACAACACTCGCCAACGAGAGACGCAACCAAGGCCCATTAGACCTCACTCACACACACACAGCAACACACGCACACCCTCACTCCCTTCCACCTGAGCAAGCACACTTACGCCGACTTGCCACTCCAATTCTCAGCTCCCCCCTCCCACTCAGCGATACCCCTCGCGACTCCCACAGGGGCGCGACTCCCACACGCGCAGCAGACCTCACCCGCTCCTCACGTTCCCCCTCACTGCTCGATGCCCCCATTCCCATCGCTGCAGGGGCGCAAGCCCTAGCCTAACCTCTCCCACATCGCGAGAAAGACACGCACTCACACCTCACCGCCCCACTTTACTCCTGATCGATTCCGTCTCCCATTCCACAGACCTGCGGCTCCTCATTCCACCACTCTCCACGGTACACCCGATCAAACACCACACAGCGCCCCCTCCACTCTGCAGGACCGCACACCCTTCCCACAGACCCCTCCATCGCATACACTTCTCATCCCAGCAACAGGAACTTCTTCCCATCTGATTCTCTCCTCTTCCCACTCCTCTCATATCTCTCAACAGTCCGTTACCGCATACCTCCATCCACCATACAGCCCCACTCCAGTGCCGAGACGAGGAGCAGAAGGAGGATCCGTGGGGAGCCATCTCTATCGCTACCATCGTCGAGGAATCCACCGCGTCATCTCGGATTTTTGAGCACTTTCTCACTGTTGTCTTTATTTGATTGAGAACTCTATTTACCGTGTTTAAATGGATGCATATATTTTGATTCAGATGATGTGCATGTTTTCTATGGTGATGTGTGGTTAATTCCTTTGTGTGGGAGAATGTGGGTGGACTTAAGCAATTAGAGTTCCTAGGGGTTAGAATAGCTTAGGAAGATCTAAACCCGAGTTGATTTATGCATTTCTAACTTTGGAGATAGCCCAAGCCTAGGAGATGGGTCTGAGTTGGGAGATGCCTCGGATTGAGGGGATGATAAGAGAAGCCTAGGGGGACAATCTTCCCAAGGTTATTCTCATTCTTATGGGAATCTAAATTGCTTAGGGAATCTTTGCAAACCTCTCACACATCACATATATTTGGTATTGATCCATTAGTTTTAACCATGTGTAGGTTGTGTTATTTGTTAAAAGGGGATGGTATATAGGCTAGGTAGGGCTTAGTGTTTACATGAAATAGGTGTTACTTGGGGTGGTGAGAACCCGAGTTGGTTCATAGCCATAGGGTCATTCATAGGATAGCCTGAGCCTAGGAGATTATCTCCGAGTCAGGCTATACTCTTAGAATTGATCTCTTGGATGGACCAAGCCTTGGGGTAAACACTTCAAGCCACTGGCTTATCTAAAACCTTTGAAATAAAGTTACCTTAGTTTGTGATGTGGGATTTCATTTACTTCGCAAATAATATGCGGTTTTCTCATTTTTCAGCTTAGGTGAGAAGTTACTTGAGGTCTAGAAATTCTTTTCAATAGGTTTCGGTCGTTTAAAAATTGCCATATTTCTGCTGTATTCATAGTGTTCAGTTTTGCCTCTTGCATTAAAAAAAATCCAAATATAAAATATAAAATCAGTTTAAAAAATCCAAAAAAAAATCGTAAGCACTCCTAGTTAATCACATTACACTCCCTCTTTGTGGTTTAACTCAACTTGCACTATACTACGTATTTCATTAAGTCGATTATTTTTAGATTGGTATGCTTAATTGGCTTGAGTGTAATAACATGATATAGCTCAAGTGTGGATTACTTTGGATAAAAAAGTTCTAAATCAATACTGTGTACTAAATATTTAAATATGCTTTTTACCTCATTCATGTGTCACTGATGAGGAGAGAAAAATCCTCTCGAATAAACTTCGTAAACCAATCTGATGGATCCAGTTGCCTGGCATTCTACTAGATCCTATTGCTAAGCTACCTGATAGGATCTAATTACCTAATAATTTGGTCCGGCTGACCGATAACTTGTCAGATCTGGCTCCATCCAGGGATTCGATAACTCACCGATGGATTACGTCAATTGAAGTTGAAACGCATGACCGTTGTATTCACGCTAATTCATTCAAATGTTACTCAAATAAATACCATTAATAGGTAGATCGTGGGATCGTAGGAGACCCACGGTCGAAGGAGGCTCCCCCTATAAATACATAGGAAAAGTAAATGTTTATTTTTTATGCAATCAAAGAGAGACACAAGTGAGTGCTATCATCCTATCAAAAATATTAGTGAAGTTTGGGAGAATCACTTCCCCCATACGTACACCTTTTCTAGCTGGAACTGGGTTATCAATCCCTGGTGTAATCTCTCTATGTCTATTTGCTTGAGTCAAGGCTCCTAATCTAAGGGCCTTGATCAATTTGCGTTGTCTGTGGGAAATTAGAAATATTACCATGTTTCTCAACTTCATTTATTTTCTCAATGGCACCTTCTACACGTCATTCCTCTCGAGACAATCCCGAGAAGGCTGGCCAGGTTGAGTCCAGTGTCTTCATGTCAAGGAGGTGCCAACAACCTGCAGGGCTAAGTAAGGGAAGGAGGTACAGGTGGGCTCCCAAAACAAGCCTCCTCGCTAGGATAACTCTCAAGGGAACCCTCTCCTAGAAATGCAGGTGAAAGAAAGAATATGAATTTAAACTCACTGCCTTGAAGGCAGAGCAGTAGCTGGTAGCAGACCAGCTAGAAGAAATTCGGCTGGCGAAAGAGAAAATACAAATCCAGTCAGAGCAACCTCAGAATTCAAGTTCCACCAACGAGCAATTAAAATGGCATTGCGTGGTTGAAGAAGAGAATGCTCGCCTATGCAAACAGCTCGAAAAGTTAAAACGCGAGCTTAGTAGCAAAAAGGGTGAAGTTTTCCCTGGTCCGCCAAAGGCCCTTATCTTGCCAATGTGGGAATCAAACGAACAGTCGGAGGCACATCCCTTAGTGACCAGCGAAGGAGGCTCAATTCTTGAGATTATTCATTAGGTCACCGGGGCAATGAGGGGAATACACCCATGGGCATATGTAACCATGTATTCCTTCACAGAGGAGGCAATGACCGCTTCACTTCCAAAAAAATTCAAACAACCCGTCCTTGCTCAGTATGATGGGATGTCGGATCCTAATGGCTTCGTTGGCAGTTACCGACAGATGATGTTGATCCATGGTTGTTTGGATGGGGTACCTTGTTGAGTATTCCCATCCTATCTAGTTGGCATGGCATACGAGTGATTCAATGAGCTATTGGCTAGACAGATCACGTGTTTCTAGGAGCTAGCTAATAAATTTTGCCAATACTTTGCCGACCAGCAACGGGTGAGAGATAACCCAGAAAAGTTGTCGGAGATACGGCAGCGAAGATAAGAGTCTTTTCGGTCTTACCTTGACTGATTTAAGAGTTAAGATTCAATACTTCGAGTGCAAGCAGCCATGCAATGTTATTGTCATCCAGTACTTCAAGCTAGGTTTACTGACTCAGAGGTTCTGGTATAACATTGATGACTTTCCGCCTAAAGATATGACGGAACTCTGGGGCCAAGCACGAAGTTTGCGGGACAGGATGATTCCTTCCGCTCACGAAGTCACTTGGTGGATCAACACGAAGATGACAAAAATTCCCCAAATGACAAGAAGGCTCTAGTTGAAATTGCTCCTATTTCAATACACGAGAGCAACTGTTTTAATAAGCGAAAGGGGAATTTCTTGGACCATTAGGATCGACCAAATAAAGGCTGACCCAATGGCCCCCGTCAGCTCAAACAGGACTTTGAGGAGTATACTCCCCCGGTCGTGAATCTGGCAAAGGTATTGACAGAAGTATGGTCAACATATAAGGAGTTACTTCCCTCGGCAAAACCTTTGAAGAAGGCAGACTCTGGGCCTTACTCTAAATACCATCAAGCCCGAGGGAACACCACTGAAGATTGCCAGGATTTACGTAACTAGATTGAGTCTCAAATTCGGCATGGTAACTTAGCCCATTTTGTCAAGCGAAATGCAAGCCAAGATAAGGCAAACGAAGGTCCCGAGAAATACCACAAGGAGAAACTCTAGCAGATTCACGGAGTTAATGTGGTAATAACGCCAGAACAAGTGGTCATGGACCCTACGGTCATAATGACCCAACAGGGGATATTGCTAGAGCTCCCGCCTATGGAGTACCATCACCAAGTCATTGCGGCAATAAGGTTGAGATCCCTACGAAATCAAATAAATGAAGCTCTGTCAGTGTAGTCAAAGCTCTGTTTACAGTTAGTGAGGAAGCAAATAGATGTGATATTTGGTGTCAAGGCCAACCCCAACTTAGCAACCACCTCCTCACCTACAAGCTCAACTGCGGAGGTGTATCCAACCCTGCAGTAGGACAAGAGAAGCCCCGTCAAGCAAGCCTCCTCAAGGCACTTTTCCTCCCTCCTAGATCCGGCTGATCATACGGATCCTTTATTGGTAACACTTCTTCTGGCCGGTCAGCATCAACCTCGGCTTCTTGTGGATGAAGGTAGTACTGTAGATGTTCTTTTTCTCAAGACTCTCAGACAGTTAGGTCTTGATGAAAAACATCTATCCCTGTCAACTTTTCTGGTAGTCAATTTTGGAAATCACAAAGTGATCCCAAGGGAGAAATTAACTTGCTGGTGTTGATATGTGATGAAGACAGACACCTTAACCAAACGATTACCATCATCGTGACAGGTTTGGCGGCGGCATTTAACGGTATCGTAAGTCGTCCCACCACCCATGCTTTCCGAGTGATCCCCTCGCCTTATTTGCAGTTCATGCTTTTCTACTCCCCTCAAGGAGTAGGGATTGTTCATGGGGATCAATCAGTCGGTTGCGGACTTGTGCGCATAGAGCTTGAATGCTCCATGGAAAGAAGGCCCCCCAAACCTCAGAAGTGGGGGAAGAAAAGAAATTTGATTCAAACAGTGCAACAGGGAGAACCCACCAATTCACTGCCTACAGCAGAAGTACAACTTGATTCTCCAACCATTGCAATTCAATTAAATCCTGTGGTGACTGTCAAACTTGTTCAAATTGGAGCGGATTTACCTCCTTGCAAGGTTCATGAACTGCTCCTTTCGTTGAGGGCTAATGTAGATATATTTACATGGAGTGAACTCGTCTTTGATTAAACATCACTTGAATATTCAATCAGGTTCTCGCCTGATCAAACAAGCCCGCCGACACAAGTCAGTAAAGCAGTGGCAGGTGATCTCTTTAGAAGTATGTAAGCTATTGGAAGCCAGATTCATTGAGCAATCTTTATACCCTAATTGGTTGTCCAATATGGTGATGGTAAAAAAATCAAACGGCAAATGGCGACTGTGCGTGGATTTCACAAATGTCAATGAAGCTTGCCTAAAAGATGAGTTTCCTCTCCCAAAGATTGATGCTCTTGTAGACTCATGTAGTGGGCAGTCTCATATATCTTTCCTTGGTGCATATAGTGGGTACCATCAGATAAGTTTAGCCCCCTGCAGATAGACCCTATACATCTTTTATAACTGATAGGGGTCTCTTTTAGTATCAAGTTGTATCCTTTGGCTTGAAAAATACAGGGGCTACTTATCAACGTCTTGTAAACATGGTTTTTGCTCATTTAATTGGAAGGTCGTTTGAAGTGTATATTAATGATATGCTTGTGAAATGTTTAAATTTTACCTAACATTTAGAGAACTTATCGAGGTGTTTCAAGTTTTAAGGGACACTCGGCTCTACCTGAACACTAAGAAGACTCCAGCTAAAATCCTTGTGGCATAAAGGTTAACCCCGATAAAATCCAAGTGATTATGAATTTGGTTCCTCCAGCTACCTTGAGGGGGCTTCGATCATTAGTCAACAAGACTACGGCCTTAGGCTACTCCTTGTCTCGATCTTCGAACAAGTGTATCCCAATCTTTGAATGTGTCAAGAGAGGCAAGGGTTACACTTTAGCCCGTTGGACCCCCCAGTGCCAACAGGCCCTTGAAGAGATTTCTTCAATAGGCTCTCATCCTCACAACTCCTTACATGGGGGAACCTTTGTTCCTTTATTTGGCGGTATCTATGTCCGTCGTTGGCACTGTTCTTTTGTACGAACGCAATGGGGTGCAACAGCCGGTATATTTTGTTAGAAACACTTATCAAGGGGTAGAAAAAAAATACACAGTAATTAAGAAACTAGGCATTGCCCTAGTAGCCGTTGCAAGAAAGTTGCGCCCTTATTTCCAGGCCCACACAATAGATGTACTATTGGACTACCCCTTACATTGAATGTTATATCAATCAACTGGCTCAAACCGACATATGAAATGGGCTATGGAACTAGTTGAGTTTGATATCAAATATTAGCCACGAAAATCTAGTAAAGGCCAAGTCCTTGCAGATTTTGTGGCAGAATTTACAGATCTTGAGCCTTTCGCCACATTGCCATGGAAGTTATATATTGATGGATCTTCTTTGATGGTGAGGTCTAGTGCCGAGATTGCTTTGGCGATCCCACATGGTACTACTCATAAGTATGCCATCAAATTAACCTTCCCTGCCTTTAATAATTTGGTTGAATACGAAGCTTTGTTAGCCGGTATTCGGGTAGCCAGGTCTATGGGAGCCTTGTCCTTGGAGATTCATACAAATTCGCAGTTGGTAGCCAACCAAATTAATGGTGAGTACCAAGCTAAAGATCCAAGCATGAGTTTATACGTGGACAAAGTAAAAGAGGAGTTGTCAGACTTTAAATTTGCCCTAATCAAATGAGTACCCCAATCCAACAACGCATTGGTAGACACATTGGCCAGCCTGGCTTCTGCGATACCTCCAGTGCAGGACAATATACTTTTGCAAACGCTGATTGAGCCCACGGTACTAACCTCGCAATTCCTGGTAATTCAGTCGGAGGTCTCTTGGATGACGCCTATAATAAATTTCTTGAACACAAGTGAGCTCCCCGTAAGGGAGTTACACCCTAAGGCTTTCTGGCTAAAAGCTTCCCGATACACGTTAATAGGCGGACAGTTATATGAGGGGTTACTCAACCCCCATATTGTGTTGTCTCACCTTGGAGTACTACAACAAAAAATACCTAAGGTGATGAAAAAATAATGATGATTAGCAATATTCATTGTTATATTTAAACATAATAACGATTTACATTATCTGTTGTTATTTCTTTTAAACATAATAATGATTATACATATTCGTCGTTAATCTTACCTAACAACGAAAAAATTTGTTGCCATTATTTTTCAATGACGACGAATAATTGTTGCCATTATTTATAAGTTTTCCAACATAAAACCTCCCACACACACGCACCCTCAATGCCACTCCCAAACCATAAAAGATAGGACCCTACTCCCCCTCTCCCCCTGGTCACCACCTTTCACCAATCTAGCGATCTCGCATCCACATCGTCCCTACCGACGTTGATATCGCAACTCCATCACTCCTACCGTTGCCACCGCCGCTCCATCGCCCCCATTGTTGACATCGTCGTCCCATCCTCCCCTAGTCGCAGCCCTAGGCTCTAAGGCTTAGGTATGCATATATACAGAACTCAACTCCCCCTCCTCCCTCCATTAGCACTTTTCTCTCTCCCCACTGATCACTGCTACAAAGATCCACCTCTGATCCCCTCAGCATAAGTTCTCTCCCTCTCCTCAACCTATGGTCGGGATCGATCTCCCATTCGATTCCTACTCGAGGTGTCATATGAGGCATTAAAGCTCAATCAGAAGCCATGTTTCAAGTTTGTGCTCTTGATCCTATCCAAGAGCTCTTGATTGAGAACACAGAGGTTGATCGACTGAGGCCCAGTCACTTTGGTGTGTGCTCGATGGAGGTTAATTCAGATTATTTGAAGGGAATGTTGGAGGCATTGTTATGTAGAGGAGCGACTAAGTCAATTGGATATGTGGTAGGGAAACGATGGTTACAGCAATCTCGAGATGGAGGTGGAGTGTAGGGTTTTGGAGTTAGAGGTGGTGGAGATGGGCTTCCATTTGGTAAGAACTACTTAGCTTTCATGCTATCGAGTTCCCGAAATCACATTGCGATATAACTTGTGTTTGTGATTTTGTGTTGGTGAAATTGTGTGTAGAGGGGAAATGAGGTCTCTGATGCGACAGATCTTGGGGGAAGCAAGATGCTCATTTCGGTGGATGAGATTCCCATGGCCATCCAATATCCGTATGAAGCTTTTTTTTTTTTTTTTACTATTCTTCATGGTTGATTTGAATATGAATAAGTCTTGTAACGTAACCCTGGGAACTAGAATGCCTGTCAACAAAAATTGAAATTCATTTATGAACCTTACGGAGTGCTTCCATGCAAGCCCAGTTTCCTGTATTCTATCTATTGTCCTCACTTTTGATGTGGCTTTCAGATCTTTACTTTTTGTGTGTTCCATCATGCTTTTCACTGTCGTTGGTGATGCACATCTACACATGCTAGATCCTCCATTATCCCTTTCACTTGAATTCTGCAGCAACCATTTTAGATTATACTTTATAACTAACAAAAGAATATGCAATTCAGCAAGCTAGTATGACCATCCTCCAAGATTGTCTTATTTCTATTATGTTATTTGAAGAGTGACCAAAGCTATCTCATAAGTAGTGATTGTCAATCTCTGTATGAATAGGCATTGCCACCTTTTCAATCTCTGGTTTCAGTGCAGTAGTGATGCCTATAATATTTCTCTGAAAGCCAACATTATAGAAATCCTTTGTCATGCATTGCAATAACTTAGTCTTATTTTAGGGAATTTGTTGGTAATATAGTTGACATTACTACTGTTTCTAAAACTAACCTCACCCATCCCTCTGATCAGAGCCGCCACTAGGCCCCCAGCTGGCCTCGCCTCTCACTCCACCTCCCTCTTGCATGGGTGACACTTGCATTTTCTCACCATTGACCAGGGTATCCACGCCCCATCTGATTCTTTCTCAATTCTTCAACTATTGACTTCCCTTCTGCTGCCACCTTGGATATTCAGTTGCTGTGAGTTGTTCCTTGTTTGACCATTGAGACACCCCCTTCTCACATGACCTTTCCCCTACATCCTGGCATATCTGACCTTGTGGAGCAATCATGCCTATTTTTCTTGTTCGGCCCTTTTTTTTTTGTTAGGATAAAAGACGCTAGTTCACTTATAAATTTGTCAGTCATAATTATAACTAAGCATAGTATAGGAAGAGGAAAGGAAAGACCTGCATTTAAATTCCTCCTACAGAATAGTAGCTAACAAGTTCCATACTCATTGGCAATGCTTTGGGGGTTGCTCCCTCCCTTTGTTTGGATGGGACTTAGCTGGAGTCCACAACCCAAGGCATAGAGATTTGTTAACATCTGCATGTTATGGTGCTGGGCTGGAGAATCCAAAACCTTGAGTCAGACATGGATTCTGTTCCATTGGAATCGAGATGACAATTGAAAATAAAGTTTTTCTTTCAAGTGGCAAAGCAATACTAAATTGTAAAATGAATAAATGTAGTTTCCATTGCTTGACCTACCTCATTTGATGCAGTTAACTTGTCTGGTAACTGCAGCGACTTGATTGATGAGTCTAGTTATAATATCTATCCTTCCAAGTAATTTCTTGCAGCAGAATGATTTGTTTTTCTAGTGCATCTCATATTTTGTGCATATTTATTCTTTATTAGAGAAAACCTTCTATTTAACGCACTAGTGTATCTTCTATTTTCTTTCTTTTTTCTTTCTTTTTCCTTTTTTGACCGAAGGGTAAAGATGTCTCTTTTCTTTGCAATTTCAGAAATGTTGGACATCTTACATAAATGTTACCAATAAGATAATTCCTTTGACAGTAAATGACATTCTTCATAATCTAGTGAAGGATAACCATCAAGGGCATTTACATTCTGCCCCATTTTCAAGGGATATACCCTGTTCTCGCAGGGGGTTAGGATATCCCCTGTCTACATTGGGAGTTTACACAGGTTGGGCTATGAAAACCGGGCTTGCCAAATCAGGTAGGATGAGCTATAGGGGGTTATCCTCTCGTTTTAATGTAGATAACCTGTTTCAAGTAGATAGAAACAAGGGACATCCCTTGTTCCCAAGTAGACACAAGCAAGGAACATCCCCTGTTATACATTTGCTAAACCATGGTTGCCAACCTGCACCATGAACTAGCTTAGGATACTAACAGAGTTACAAAAATGCCGATAGCAGCCATGGATGCTTCCAACCAAGAATGTGATGGAAGCATGCAAGTGTCCTTGTCATTACTCATTTACCTTGTGGCTGGGAACATCTACGCTGAATCCCTTAAGCATTCCACCTCTTCATAGTAATCAAGATCAAGGTAAACTGCTTATGCTTCCATCCATGCAAGAGATCTGGCTATCAAAAGTCCGCTAGGAAGGTCACTTGGGTAGGGTGTTTGGTTTGTGAGCTTCTTTCTCTTGAGTGTTGATGTTTGTTATGTAGATGAAACCAGCTACATTGCTTGATAGGATCTGATCAGGTTTGCTAGCATATGAAACAGCAAGAACTAAGTGCAGTAAATCGTCCTTAATTGTCACTGGAACAATACATGTTGGATCTTCAGGAGGCTCTGCACCAATTGGAAGAGCCGAACGCGGTGCTTGCAGACCACCACCAATTCGGAAAACAGACACGTCACTAAAATTCACAATATTCGAATGTGGACAGAGATCATTCCCGAGACCATAGAATTATTCCCTTGTTTTGCTGCTTCTTGCTTGTTGTCGTACTATTGTACTACGTGATACAACACCTCCAGCTTTGTGAAGCTTTACGACCTCCTTGTTCTTCAACACAGCCTTCAGCATGCTCCAGAGCTTTTCCTGCTCCAGGACCAGTATTACATCTGCCTTCAACTCATCTATTGCATGAAGCAACAACTCATAGCCAAGACCTTCTACCCAATCCATGGTGTTGATAACCATTCCAGCAGCTCTAGATTCAGGGTTGCCGGAAAATTGCCTTTCCAGAGTTTAAGCAAGCTCCTTGATAAGAGTTTTATACAGTCCTGCATTAGGACTGGGGGTTGTATGACTACGGAAATATACAAGGGGCATTTCTAATTGAATTCCCCCAATAGGATCAATAGGCATCTCAATTGGAGTAGCAGAAATCATCCAGGAATGGTGATAGAACCCTGTCCAATATCCAAATCAACACAAGTGGGTTTCCATCCACTTTTGGCAGCCCAGCTTAGAAGCATCTTTGACAAGCTGCTCTGTCCAGAATCAGTAGGTCCAACAACCATCACCCTGGGACCCTGGGAAGACTCTGGGTCATTGCTCTGAGATCCTTTGGCACGAGCTCTTCGCCCAACTAGTATAGCATGTACATTTACGTAGCTAACCATAGGTGTCTCATCAGCAACATATGCAAGCTCACCTTTTACATCCAGCTCAATTGTTGCTCCATGCCAAGTGAACATAGCGAATTTGTGGCTGGGGGAAAAGGATAAAATATCCACGACTTAAAGGTTCTTTAACCAAGATTTTTGCCTTTTCTCTTAAGAAGGTTTTTTCACATAAATCGAGGCCTTTTTTGGCATTATTGATTCTGCTCATATGCTATTTGTTTATTCAATAGCAATGACTGACTCAATATTGTGGAAATACTCAGGCATCATGAGGAATGCAAGACTATTTCAGTGGAAACTTGGGATCGGCGTATGAACATAGGAGGCTTGAAGAAACGTATGTGCAGACAATTTTAGAATATTATTCCCACTTTTGTCATTTTTGTTTGGAAATATTGAATCATACTCAAAACCTAGTTTGGGTTTAGCACGGTGATCAGGCAGAAAGTTGGTGAAGAATTCGGCTCAACTCTTGACAAGAAGGGTTGGCTAGGGAAGCAACATGCACACTCGGTATGCTCCCCTACTTATTCTAGCTCAAAATTTTGTAGGGTCTCTCATGGTGGTGGTTGAAATGGGTGCATGGAGGATAGCATTTTGCAAGGAAACATTCTTGTTATAATACATGTGGGATTATTTAAACAACATTATGCTGCAATCGAAAATCTTATTTCTCATTCTAATAGCCTTTCTTTTGTTTTTCTGGTGCTACCATAGGATAATAGAATGAACTTTTTCGATAATTTGTAAGATTTTCTAATCCTTTATTAATGAATAATGAAGTATTTTATCCTTTTATTTGCAATGAGGTATTTTTTATCAAGTGATTTTCTTGTTAATAATTTTAACTTTTTTTTGTAAGTTCTTGATTTGTCGAAAAAGTCATCAACCAGCGACACAAAAGTTTCTAGGTTCTTGTCGAAAATAATTTTGTTGAAACATTTTGAATTGTAAGGTTATATCAGAAGTCCTATACTTAGACTGGTGAGTATTTTTGATATGTTGCAATCTATAATTTAGCCAATTACATGAGATATAGATTGAAATTAGTGTTAATTTTGGATGCACCTTTTTTTAGAACTCAAATTGGGATTACTATATGGCTAATCATTCAATGAGTATTTGCTTGGTGCTCCTATGGCAATTACCAATTCATTCTTGTCATTATATTCTTTCCTTTTTTCAGCAATCTTTCCTAGAATGGTTGTGACCTTCAAATTTGTTGCAAGTCTCTTAGGGTTAGTTTACTTCGTGTGTTAGGAAAGTGGTATTTAGAAATATGAAATTGGTGTTAACCTCTATTTCTGTTTACTTGCAAGGTGGTGTTAACGTCACTTTTTATTTACTTAAATTGATATTAAGTTGTGTTAACTCTTGTGGTATTTACTTGAATTAATGCACAAAGTTAACACTTATTTTACTAACACCTGTTAGAATTTGTGTTAGCACAACAAGTGTTAACCTTCCAAAATATGTGTTAAGATTAAGGGGGTTAACTCCTAGGGTTAATCCCCATAATCTTAACACATATTTAGTGTTTGGCCTTGTAACAATTAAAGCACATGGCATTAGCATGCCATACTAGCAAAATAATAAAGACAAAAAAGGGCATCAATTTGACAAAAAAATAGTAAATGAAAAAATGATATTTGATGAAAGATTGTGGATTTTCGTGATAACAATCACGAGGACTAAATGTCCATGGGAATTTCATCCTTGTCCCCTTCATTGTATTTGAGGTAGCCATTGGAAAAGCGATATTTTGCTAGTTTGATGATTGATCCATGCTCGACAATGTTGTAAAAATGGTATCAAATCAAGGCTCGTGCCTATAAATAGCAAGATGCCAGTTGATAATTGGAAGATTCTATAATCATGGCATCATCAGTGTCAACATCAACATTGAAAACCTTCAAATAGGACATGCTATACATTGGACTACCTTGTGTTAGCAGATTTTTGGAGTGTTAATTATGTAAAGGCTACTACTATTAGGTGGATGGTATGTAGTTCTCCAAATGAAGCTATTACAGGTTGGAGGGTCAACCAATGTCCATCCGTGGGTTAAGGTTCGAAATGTCGATTTCGACATCATGCTGACAAAATTTTAAGTGTACATTTTGTGGGCATGTCAAAGGCACGTCGTGGGAATGTCGAGGGCATATTGATAACATGTCGACAGAAAATCATATAAATATTCAAAATGAAATAAAAAATCACATAAATATTCAAAATAAAATAGAAAATCACATAAATACTCAAAATGAAGTATGTGTGTGTCTACTTGGAAAGCTTGAGTGTCTTTAGTTGAGTTAATCATCGTGTGTGTGTCATTTCAGCCCCCCACATTCCCAGTTTCGAATCTCCCACTCCTGCATTCAAACCGCTTTGTTTGAGTGTGTGACAGTCCCCCAATTTTCAAATTTCAGCCTTTGACTAAGTCCCCTATTTTAGATTTTAGCCCCTCTGAATCTCCAGCACCTACATTTCAAATCGCTCGCAGCGTCGATCGGCATGTCGTCGAAATCATCGGCATGCCGGCGGCACACCTGTAAATCGACAACATGTTCATATCGGCACGACCCCCTTCCAGAAATGACTTTGCCGGCGACATTTAAATCAATGCCGTGGGTGACAATCTAAACATGTTGAAACACAAAAGTATGGTATATCCAATTTTACAAATGTAAATTTTTGCTTTAGTGCACTATGCCAAATGGCCAGCTTAGAACCCACTGAAACCTGCTTGCATTGTTTGTTGGTTGAGTAGGAAGACTTCCATGTAAGGGATTACGGTTCAAATTTTACCCTACTAAGAAATTATCACTAAAAAAGAAACACTTCGCACCCACTGCGTGTTAACTAAACGGATCTATTTCATTCCAAGTCTTTTATTCAAGTTGATATACTTATGGAGATGCATTATGGTGGCAATGCAATACCTATATGAAGTTTTCTTTAAACTCCATCTTGCCTTCATCTTTGCAGTTGCAAGAAAACTCTTCCAACATTTGTGTGGTAGCTCCCAACCTCTGACAAGAACTCACTGTTGAACAATTTGCACCTTAATTTGCTTTATGCATCACCGTGGATGCAAGGGGTGAGATCAATCAAATAAGCTCTTGATTGATGATTCGCACAAAGGCCTTAAGTAATATCAAATTATTTGATGGACATGATTGATATCAATGCTTAGGCACAAGGAATATTGTTCAAGGATACATGATCATGTGCTTTTGCAATTCATTTTGATACTTGCTTTTGAAATTCATAACATGCTAACAATACCTAGATGAACATTTTGCAATGTAGAGGTTTTGATATTTTGAATGTGAAAAAATTTACACATGTTGCAATCCATGCAATTTAATCCACATGAATTTACTAATTAGTTTCACAAGCAATTAGGGTACAACTTTGAAAGGAGCAACCAACCTTAAGTCACTCAACTTGGAGGAAAAAAGAGAAATGAAAGATAGATCTGGCCACCCTTGATTTCACTTAGGTTGGGCACATCTGGACTAATTTTATTGTTATTACACTAAAGCTTACGAGATGAGTATTTTCTCTAGAGAGATCAAATGTAATTTAAAATTGGCAACGATTCTGACTTTATTTGTTTCCATTCTACTTTATCACGTTGCAAAAATGCTATGTCCCTCATATAGCCTTATAACTTGTAAAAATCTTTGCTTTCCTTAGGTATCACTTGTCGTCCACTTTCTAAGTCGTCAACCCATATTAAACAATCTATGTACAAAAGTACAAATCCATGCGATATCTTATTGGACTAACTTGTAGACAATGTCAACATGCAACAACTTGTGCACCAAGTGTTCTTACTTGGATGCAATAGATAATTACCTAAAGTAATATCAAATAGTTGTATGCAATAATATTTTTTAGTTTTGTAATGTGCAACTTATGTTTTGTGGGGCTTATTAGATGTGTTTGAATATTGCAGTACTTGGCCTCACTACACTTATTAGTTTGTATGCAATAATCTATTCTTTGTGAGAGCTATTCTTTGCCAGAGTTATTCTTATCCTAATTCTTAATTCTTGACAGTTACTGATTTCCTTGTTGTTGGCATTTCTATGCTTCTCTTTTGTTAAAGCTTACACGCATGCAATCATCATATCCAATGGCAAGATACTACGACATGAAGCGTGAACAGGTTGTGAGGATCATTCCTACTAGTGAGACTGTTGGTCAATATATCACCTGCCGCTATGTGGTCTAACATCCAAGTGTCGTGTAATTGTGATCTAGATTGTGTTTTGCCTAGTTATAGACTACAATTATCTTTATGTTTTAAACAACTTTTTGTGCATCTCTATCTGCAGATTTTAGCCAATTTCTTTTCTAATACATAGATTCTCAAAAGGTTTATATATAAAGGTAGCTTTTTGTTGGACTTTTTTATATGCATGATAGGTAAAGGGTGTAGGGACATTATTTTTGTAAAATTCTAACACATTGATTGAAAGAAACTCCTGGAGTTTATTTTGGAAATCATACATCTCAATGCATTTTTTGAAACTAATAAACTTTTTTATCCCCTTAAATAATTACTATGATGAAATTTGTCTACAATTTTTTAGGTGTATTTTCTACAAAGTTTTCATTGAAAAACTTTAATTTGTAAGGAATATTATAGTGGATATTGCAAAATAATTTTCCCATTTTATTGGTAATCAAAATAAATTATAAGTATAATACATTATGAGTGTTTTTAAAGATAATTAATAATTTTTTGTATCCTTCATACATTGGGACGAATTAATTGTTAGCATATTCCTCACAAAGTAACGAAAAAAATCATTGTTAAAATAAAGATAACGAAAATATCCGTTAAATTTAAAGTGTGTAACGATTTCAGTAACGGTTTGATTCATTACTTGAATTTTTCAATGAATATATTATTCGTTGTAGATTTAATGACTCGTACAGAAAAGAATATAGTGACGAATAAATTATTCGTTAGCACGACAATCATGAAAAATACAAAGCCCTCATCGCTTGTCTATTTCAGACGGGTTACTTCTAGCCTCAAATGAAGCAACAGTGCAAAGAGTTTGTGTGTAAATGTAACAAGTGCCAAAGATTCACTCCCATCCACCATCTCCCGCCTGGAAGAATGGTACCTGTTAGGTCTCCAATCCATTTTGCTAAATGGGGAATGAATTTTGTTGGCCCTTTCCCGCTAGCACCAGCTCAAAAAAAGTTCATTTTGGTGGTGATAGATTACTTCTCAAAATAGATTGAAGCCAAAGCCATGGTCAGCCCAACAAGTGATAGGGTCATAACATTTTTACACAAAAACATCATTTCTCACTATAGGTGTCCAAGGGCTATTGTCACTAATAATGGCACTCAGTTTGCTTCTAAAAAGTTCTAAGAGTTTTGAGCAGGTTGGGGCATCCGCCTATGTTTCACATCTATTGCTCATCCTCAAGAGAATGGGCAAGCAGAAGTGACCAACCGTATAATAATTGCGACACTGAAAAGGCAGTTGGATTCATTAAAAGGCAGATGGACGGACGAATTGTCAGATGTGCTATGTGATTATTGCACAAGCCAGAAAATTTCAACCGGTCACACGCCTTTGAACTTGTTGTATGACATGGAAGCACGCTTACCGGTTGAGAAGGTCCTCCCTACTTATCGTTTCCACTTTTATAGACCTTACTAATGACGATCAAGTTCACTTGGCGTTGGATTTAGTGGACGATATTAGAGAAGGGGCGTCAATTGCAACATCTCTTTACAAAGAACAGCTGCCTCCCATGACAAGTAGGTCAAGAAGAGAAAATTTTCTGAAGGGGACTTGGTATTACAGCGCAACGGAGTATCCCAGCCAACAAAGTCAGGTGGCAAATTTGACGCTACCTGAGAAGGCCCTTATAGGATTTGCAACAATAATGAAAGAAATTACTATAAGTTGCAAACCTTAAACAGTAGGCCAATCTCTCATATTTGGCACGCTATTAATCTATGATTGTATCACACATAAGCCAAAGTTTTTTTACAAAAGAAAAAAAAGCAAACAAAAGGAGTTTTCATTCCGTTCATAGCGAGATGTTATACATCATTTTCTAAGGTCACCCCATCAGTGACCAACAAAGAAAGTGAAAATAAAAAGAGAGAAAAACACCACTATTGTTCCTCCCTTTTGAAGATTTAACTATTCTAACTCCTTTAGAAGATCTACTTTCAGGGTTGGGGGCATTCCGACTTCATAGGCAGGGCTTTGATGTCTGGCGGAAGTCCCACCAACTTCATTTGCATGTGGAACCCCTGGAAGGTTACTCTCCTCTGCCTCCTTTTTAGGAGTCGGTTCTTCAAATTGGTCCTTAGGCAGTGAGACAAGGGTTTTGTCTTTAATTAATTCCTTCCCTTTTTGTTGATCATATTCAACTTTCATCCGACTAAATGACCAATTGCACAACTCTTTTGCTAGAGTGTGCCCACCTTACAAGATTACCTGCACCGTCGCTAGGGTATATCAGCCACCTTCGTTGGAGACAAGGTCTCGACTTTCCTTCATAGAGGGGTCCAAGGAGAAGAATTCCATTATGATTTTTGGATCCTTCTCGAGCATGGGGGCATTCTCCAATTCTTGGACTCACCTAGCCCTTTCTTCTACAAGGTGTCTGTCCTTAGCCAATTCTCGTCACAGTTTCTCCACCTCTGCCTCTACCTTCTCTTGTGTCACCTTAGCCTTGGTAAGATCATCAACGGTATTACCAAGGTGGAGGCGTTCCTCCTCAGGCGATCTTTCATATTTCACTGTAGCGGAGGAATGGCATGTTTTGAACACCTAGACCTCCTCCTTCAACCAGGTTAAATTGGCACAAGTGCCTTCTATCTTGTCCTCAAGTTATCCTATCTTCTCTAGATCCTACTGATGAATTTTTCCGAGAGAGTCATCAAGCTTGGCAGCCACTTTACCAACCTTTTTTAACCCTAGTTGGGCAGCCTTCGCTTCCTTTCAGGCCTGGGTAAAGCGTGCTAAGAGGTCCCTTAACGAGTTTAGCTTCTTAATTGCCCCCTCAGCACCCTTCTCCACCTTTTGGCAGGTGGCATTCGCCTCTTCTAACTGGTGGAGAAAATTTCTTTACTCTTCCTTGGCAGTCACTGCCCATTTCGCAGCCAGATCCGTCGCTTCACTAGGGGTAGAGGAGCCGTGCCCTGTGCTTAATTCACTAGTGATAGTTTCGAGAATAAATCTGATCCCCAGAGTATCTACCTGCGTGAGAATAAAGGTGGTCTTGTTATAGCATACTCGAGGGACTACCAAGGAAATGAAAGAAAGGGGAAGAAAATCTTAAAATATAGAGATAGTAGTAGATATTCTACAAATTAACCCTCCCCCCAGGAGGGTTAGACTAAGTGATGACATCTTGCAAGTGTCGTAACACTTGCCTTTCCAAATCAGCCAAGGTGGGGTTACTGCCTGTTGTCCCTTCAACACCTCAGGATTGAGCTGTCAGGGTGTCCCCAAGGGTTGGCAATGGTCCACCTGGCAAGTTGGGGTGGAAAGCAGCACTCAAGCCTTGACTGCCTAAGGTATATTTAGGGTAAAACTTGTAGGAGTCTACCTAGATGGAATGGTGCTACTCACGTCGTGAGAGCTTGCCAAGGTGCTGGCCCCCAGGGATTCCAGGTGCAAGTTGTAATGGCTCAAATAGACTTCCAACTTCAAAGCTCTTTTTAGTGGCCACCTGCTCGGCACTCGAGAAAAAGCACTTGTTTGTCCAGGAAAAGGTGGGAATCCAGTCTTGCCCTGTTCACCAAACTCATTAGGGGTTTCCACAACCCCAATCCTGATAGCCCCCTGGTGGTGTGAAGAGGAGGACGGTACATTCTCTTCAAACTCTGACGGAAGCTAAACAGCCTCTGACTATCACCTCTTCCTTTTGAGTGGCACGTCTTCAGGTCTGTCGGAAGCCCCTTCTCTCTCTTCTCTTGCCCCCGTAGCGATGAGATGGTCGACTGCTCTCACCTTGCCTTCTGTATTTCCTCTTCCCTTCATCTCGTCTCCCGCCGTGTGAACTCCCAGAACACCTTCTGGAAGTGGCTTGGCGAATCATTCAAAAGCTGCGAAGGAAATAAAGACATGATTACTTTTAAATGACAAGAAAGATGTCCAAAGTCATTTCCCCAGGACTTACTTGGAGTGGGGTAAGAATCTGCCACCCATGTGAGTACTGCCTGGACATCTGGTCGCCTCAATTTAGAGTAGGCTATAGGCCCAGACTCTACTATTTTCTCGGCATTCGCCTCTACAGTCGGGTCAAGCTCGTGGGTACCGAGCAGCAAATCATTCTTGGGTGGATTCTACCAGGTGTTGGGAACTTCTAAAGTTTCCATATTGTGGAGAAGGGAAAAGTGGTGGCCTTGCCCCTTTAAACTGCTCGACAAGTTGGTGGTCCTATATTTAGTTCGCCTGCTATATAGAGTATAGGTTCCAAACAGGGGTCTCCCCTTCTTAACTTTAAGGGGCATTAACCCAAAGAAAAGGTAGAATAACCCCATTTGCGGGCATATACCCAAATGAAAGCAAAGAACCGTAAATATTTCAACACTGGCCAATAGTTAAGGCTTAGTTGGGAAGGGGTAAGCCGATAGGATGAAAGAAAGGACGTGAGGAAAGGATTTAGAGTCACCCTAAGGCCATTCTCGATGGCATATTTACAAATAATAAAAAAATCCCCTCCAACCGTGGAGCACAGGCAAGTAAGAACCCTAGGGTTTGGACCTGGACTTTCCCAAGCCCATGTTCCCGCAAAAACCCTTGAATGGAAGGTCTACTACTGAAGTTGGACTTAAAGGTGTAAAGAGCTAGCATCTTGCCAAAGAGTTGAGACGAGGAAGATGATGACTTACCTTTTCCGGCAATGCCAGACATTGTCTTCTGACTAAAGCTGGCTCTAATGAGGTAAGGTATTATCCACCTCTGACAACTCCGCTCCTCCGGATGCGAAGACTCCAAAGTGGTGTAGGGTTTTTCCTTGTACAACAGTAGAGAAAGGGAAGGTGCAACATTTACTGCCCCAACTACCCCCTAGTTATAGCCTCTGTCACAAGAAATGTCAAATTTATTAAATCTTGCTAGGTACCGGGCGTAATTAATCCCCTTGCACATTTAATCGTTGCGATGTCTCGTCTCTACCACCAGTCTGTTGCAATTATTGAGGTGGAAAACACAATCATTACAATAATTAATGCCTATCTTTTCAGGGCTAAAGCGACAAATTAAATCTTGCAATGACTGGCCATCATTCGCAGAAGGCGACGCTTTAGTCATACCATTAAATACCTAGGTAGTTGGCCTCTTAAGGTCATAAGGAAAGTCAGGCGGCGACATGCCTATTTTTCCTACGAAACAGGTGATGACATGCTTGCAAAATAAATGAGCAATGCCTTGTCCTCCAAAGCAGTTACCAAACTTCGCAGTTGTCTTCAATGATTTGCTCACCTGAACATCAACCGACCTATCATTAGGGGCACGATATACACAAAGTTTCCTAAAGGAAAATACTCTCCCTGTCGATTACTCGAACAAAGAGAGTAGGCGCACCTGATGAGGAGAGAAAATCCTCTCGAATAAGCTTCGTGAACTGATAACACTGCATCATGGGATGATAATTCTGTCAATTGAGGTTTATCATAAGAGCAAAATGCACAAATAACACATCATAAATAGGAATGGGAGCATTGTATGCATCACACATCAAGATTGCTTATAGAGCATTATTAATGGCCATTTATACAAGTACTTGTCAAAACATGCCTCAGATGAGCGATCGGACCGCACGGATGGATTCAGAGTGACTAACGGAGTCCAATAAACTCAAAATCAACTAAATCCGACATCCGGAACTCCCACAATTGGCCCAAGAAGTTCTGACCGTTGATCTGGTGATCAACGGTCAGAGAGTCGCCACTTGTCAACATCACGACGCTCCTCGACCGCAGCATACCTCCACTGCCTCCATCAAGGGATGAATCTCGGCCGTTGATCTTCAATCGGACGGCTCCATAGCACTCCATGCCCGCACACCTCGCCTCCTCCGCGCGACAAACCAGCCCAGTAGTGTAGCGGGCTGCGCGTTGTTCGCAAAGGCAGCGACAGGCGTTCAAAACCCCGCGCGTTGCCTAAATTGCTGCTCGCGCGGGCACAACTGATTAAGGTCGTATATTCGCGCGTGAAGGGTGACGATCGTGCCACACGGCACGTCCTCAGGCGGCGATCATCCACGCGTGCGCCCACACTGGTTGACGACTCCCGCACGCACGCGCACTTAAGGCGCGATCCAAGTGCACCCTTTGCGAAGACCTCAGTCGTCCGATCTTCGATCAGACAACCTACAACGTGCGCACACAGATCGCGCGCGAAGAAGAACGAGCACTCGCGAGCAACTGCGAGGCAGGGGGCTTCACCGACGTTTTGGGAAGGGTTTTAGCAACGTCCCAGACGTCGCTAAAACCCCTTCTTCATTTGGAAAAACCTTCTCCCTATTTAAACCCCTACCAACCAACCATGGAAGGCATTCAATACATTTTGCAAGTGTTCTACCCCACTCCTAACCACTTTAGCACTCTTTTGTAAGCACCGGAGTCGACGAGCCACCGACGGAGCCAACCTCCACCGCCGTGGTCGCCTTGCCGACTCCTCTCTCTCTCTCTCATTAACTTATCCTTTTCTTACTTAAGCATTCATCTATTGTTGTAATTGTAAACTCAAAGTTGCATGATCAAATGATGACGTTCCTTATTTAGCTAGTATCTCTTTCTTTTCTTAGCTGAAAGTTGCATGAATGTGTTGAACAAACCTACTCTCTTTCTCTCTCTCTTTCTCTTTCTCCCGCTTTTCTCTCGCATTTTCTCCGTAAGCAAAACCCATTATTTCCGTGACATTAAGTGACAGAAAAATCCGATTTTCATGCCTCCCTGTGTTTGACGCTCAGACTCATGTTCGTTTCTTGATTTAAAACTGACGTAGTGAACGCGAACTACAATGACCCTTTTGAACAAATGCATCTTGCGCATATCAATTTTTGGTGCCGTTGCCGAGGAGGCAACAGATTTATTTTGTCACTTCCATTTTACATCCATGCTCACATCATCTAACGCCTTGCTTCCTTCTACTTGATGGTTGCAGGAATTCGGCACTTGGACGGCGAAGCAGTGCAACTCGTGACGATAACGAGCGAGTAAGCGCAAAAAGGATCGGTCATGAGTATTTCTTCACCCGTAGTTGTTTGCTTACTTAAAAATCTAAAAAAATTGTAAAATTGAGAAAAAATTGGCGTGGTGCATGATTGCCTGATCCACATCCTTAACACATCACCCAACAAAAAAAAAATAATACACTTTAACATTCTGAATGACCAAAGATTCTTGGAGTGTTCTTTCTTTTTGAGTGGTGTTTGCAAAGCCACCTTGAATTGACATGGGCCGCACCACTCAACCATAAAATCAACTCATCTGATAGTAGTTGCATGAACACTAGGATGAGCACTCTAAGGTTTTAGAGCCTCTTCACATCAAAGGAAATCGACTCTCACCAATTATGTGCAAAACTTGACGTGCCCACCTGAAACTTGTCTGGAAACATTAAAACACGTCAACCCTAAAAGACACAAAACTAAGGATAAAACATTAAAAGGCACCACATCTTAAAAAAATCCTTGCTTGAAAATCATGTTTTGATAAGAGCACACACGCTAGAATTGGAAAACTAAGAGGCACTACCTCAATCAACGCCTCATCACATAATCCTAGCACAAGCACTAGAATAACCCTTTTAAAACAGAGTAAACGTGCCCTAGGCAAGACTGGGTTAAATCTCAAGAGACGTGGTTTTGTCCGCTGGCCACTTGGCTTTCATTCCCTTAGTAGAATCTAGTGACTAGGCTGCGGGGAAGTGTCAAACGACCGCGGTTGTAGGGTCTATGGAACCGGCGGCGCAAGCCAAAGGAAGAACCTTCCCTACAATCCCCTCGTAATCAACCTGGCCAGATTAGCTTTAGGAAGAGGAGTCCAGTGCTTACGGACTTGATCACCCTTTTGGAGATTTCTAGGTCCCCTAAAGAATACACCATAAGGACTAGGCTTGTTTACTTGGTTGTACACACACTTCTCGCATCTGTCGCTCTCCACATCCCCTCCTGTTCTTCTCTAGTGTATGCACGGGAAACAATCACTGCATCCCGAGTTGTTTGTTTTGGGACGGGAATCCAGGCGACCTGATTCTGCTAGAGACATGGCTGAACCTAGGGTAGATGAGGTTGAGGACCAACCCATACCAAACACAATGGCCATCATCCAAGCCCAGATTAACGTAAACCACCAGCTTCAGTAGCAACAAATCCACACTATCATGCAAGCCATACACCAGTTGCAGAACCCACAAGGGCAACCACCACCACCTTTCCAAGGCCCACAAGGGCAACCGCCACTTGATCCACCACCATTCCAGGACCAACCTAGGCCCCTCAATGACTTCTACAATCCTTCTGCTATTCGAGTCGAGCCGCACCTTAGGATCCCCAAAGGGGGAGATGATTTTGAGCTAAAACCAAATGTCCTGAGTCTGATTCAAAGCCACTTCCATGGAAGCTCAAATGAAGATCCCTTCTAGCACTTAGAGGATCTTGATCGGATAGCCCAAATTGTGAAACCTAGGAACATTAGCCTTGACATTGTTTTGATCAAAATGTTCCCCTTCTCACTGAGAGACAAAGCATTCCACTGTCTTAGAACCCTGGGTAGACCCATCACCACCTGGGAAGAACTGAGACATGCTTTCTTAAAGAAATGTTTCCCCATAGGAAAGACCAATGCCCTCAGAAGAGCCATTACTACCTTTACACCCCAGGGTGGGGAACAGTTCCATGAGGCGTGAGAAAGATTTAATGAACTATTGAGGAAATGCCCACACCATGAAGTACCAAGGTGGCAATTGACCCAGATCTTCTACCACGGTCTGAACAGCAACCTACGAAACTTCGTCGATGCCTCATGCGGAGGGAACTTCCTGAACAAAGACGAGGAGAGCGTGTTTGAGCCCTTTGAGTCTATGAGCAAAAATTCGCTCAACAATACCTCCATGACCCAGTTTAGCCGATCCAGTCAATCCCGTGGGAGGATTTATGAGGTACAAGCAAATTCTGGGATGGTTGATATGGATATCATTGCCAAGAAATTAGATCGAGTGAAATTGGTGGATAAAAAGATAGATGAGCTACTGAACCAGACCAGGAACCCGTTACAAACCTTCTCCCTAGCAAAGGGAGCTCACAATGTTGACCTAGTCCAACCCGTAAGCCAACTGAACCTGGAACAACCCCTGACCACGTTCTAGGGAGGGACCTTTGCTCCCTCAAACCTTGGTTACTCTCTCCCCTCCCCCTCGACATCTGCTATCCTTGAATATGTACAGCCTGTCCAAGGTTATGCTAAACCTAACCCTTTCTCCAACACTTACAACACCGGCTGGCGTAATCACCCCAACTTTGGTTGAACAAACTAGAAACCACCTCAATTCCAGAACCAGCCCAGGCCAAACCAGCAGCCAAACTAGCCCCCTATCAGCAAGGGCCACCAGTTAGACCCCCATATAATCCGAATAGGGCGACCCCTCCCCCACAAAACCAAATGGACACCCTGATAAAGATGATGGCTGAGATGAACCAAAAACATCATGAGGAAATGGCTTTAGTAAAGGGACAGTTAAGCCAGCTGTTGGACTGTAAACAACAAGGATCCCTGTCTTCCCAACCACAACCGAACCCGTGAAACATGATTAACAAAGGCCCCAATTTGCAAGGGTTCCAGGGCAATCCCAGGCAGGCTCACATGGTCCAATCAGCCCCACAAACACCCCCTAGGTTTGGTGCTTCTTCATCCTCGTCTTCTCAAAGATCAACTCATGGTCCCAATGCCTCGACAAATGCGGTAACCTTGAGAAGCGGCACCAAAACCCAGGATCCCAAATGGCCGACTCTTCCTGAGACTTCACCTTCTGAAACACCCGACTTAGAAGAGGCACTGGAAAAATCCAAGGACCCAGAAATAGATCCTATCCATGTTTAGACACCCTACCCTGAGGACTTGGAGACAATCAAGAGAAGAAAAGTGTTGTGGAAACTGAGGAGCTTTTGGAGATCTTTAAGCAGGTTCAGATTAATATTCCTCTCCTCGAAGCCGTCAAGCACATCCCAGCTTACGCCAAGTTTCTAAAGGATGCCTGTACACCCAAACGTAAGCCATGACCTCAAGCACCTAGGAAGGTTGTGCTCTCAAAGCAAGCAAGTTCCGTAATATCAAGCAATCTTCCACTCAAGCGAACTGACCCAGGAGCACCCCTGATATCCTGCAATATCGAGGACATGACATTTGATAGAGCGCTCCTGGACTTAGGTGCTTCCATCAATCTGATTCCGACAACCCTATACCACCAATTTGAATTCGAAGAGTTGACACCCACACCTATTACCATCCAATTGGCGGATGGATCTATGAAAACCCCAAAGGGGGTTGTCGAGGATGTAATTGTGCGGGTCAAGGACTTCTATTTTCCGGTCGACTTTTTGGTACTCGACATGAAAGTCCCTAAACATTTACAAAACACACCCATCATCCTAGGCAGACCCTACTTAGCTACGGCTAAGGCAAACCTCGATTGTGACACGGGATGCATGGAAATCACCTTCGCAGACAAGAAAATGCAGTTGGATATCTTCCGGGCAACCAAGTCTTTTGATTGCGATTGTATCGAGGAACATGATCCCGTGGAACCTTTGGTCGAGGAATGCCTCACCCTTAGTTTTGTCTCGGACTACCAATCCTGTAACAATTGTTCTGACCCATCACCATCTATGCCCATGGACCTCTGTAAGGCTGATTACCGTCAACCAACACCATTCGAGGAAATTGATGTTGATCAACTCCCACCTTTCCCCTTTCCATCAAACATTGTTCCACCCACACCTGAACTAAAGCCACTACCTGAGAATCTCAAGTATGTCTTCCTGGGACCTGACTAGACCTTCCCTATAATTATCAACGCCAACCTAACTAGGGATCAGGAACTTAGATTGACAGCAACCCTATTAGAACACAGGGCTACCATTGGCTGGACTATTTCAAATTTGAGAGGAATTAGCCCCACCTATTGTACCCACAAGACCTACCTAGAAGATGGGACACGACCCTCCCGTCAGATGCAGAGACGATTAAACCCAAATATGCAGGAGGTCGTTAAGAAAGAAATTATCAAGTGGCTTAACCTATCCCATCTCTAATAGCCCCTGGGTGAGCCCCACTCAAGTGGTTCCGAAGAAAGTCGGGCTCACCATTGTCACCAATGAACGTGCCAAATCCATCCCCACCCGCACCACCACCGCATGGCAAGTGTGTATTGATTATAGGAAACTCAATGAAGCAACCAAGAAAGATCATTTCCCCCTGTCATTCATCGACCAAATTCTTGAAAGATTGGCAGGGCAAAAGTATTTCTGCTTCCTGGATGGATATTCAGGATATAACCAAGTCGAAATTGCTCCTGAAGATCAAGAGAAGACCACATTCACTTGCCCGTATGGCATGTTTGCATTCCGTCGTATGCCGTTCGGGTTATGCAACGCACCCGCTACCTTTCAGCATTGCATGCTAGCCATTCTTTTAGAAATGGTGGGTGAATACCTGGAGATCTTTATGGATGATTTCTCTGTATTTGGGAATTCATTCAACCACTGTTTGAGCAACTTGGAGAAAATCCTGAAACGATGTATTAAGGTTAATTTGGTGTTAAGTTGGGAAAAGAGCCATTTTATGGTTCAAGAAGGAATCATCCTCGGCCACATCGTATCACATAGGGGCATTGAGGTGGATTGGGCCACAGTTGATTTGATTTCCAAACTTCCTCCGCTTAGCTCGGTCCAGCAGATCCGTTCGTTCCTTGGACATGTTGGCTTCTACCGAAGGTTCATCAAAGACTTCTCCAAGCTTTCCAAACCCTTAACCGACCTTCTGGCCAATGACGCCTTATTCCACATGACCTCTGACTGCATCCAAGCTTACCACACCCTCCGGGACTTAGTCTCCACAGCACCTGTATTTCAGCCCCCGGATTGGTCCCAGGACTTTGAGATCATTGTGATGCATCAGATTTTGCCATAGGCGCTATCCTGGGACAAAGAAAAGATAAGAAACTCATGGTGATCTACTACGCGAGAAAGACGTTGGACGAGGCCCAATGAAATTACAAGGTCACAGAGAAAGAACTACTCGCTGTAGTTTTCGGACTTGAGAAGTTCCGATCTTACTTGCGGGGATCCCACGTGACCATCTATACGGACCATTCAGCCATCCAACACCTGTTGGCTAAAAAGGATGCGAAGCCCAGGCTCATCAGATGGATCCTGCTCTTGCAGGAATTTGACCTAGAAATCCGCGACAAAGCCGAATCGAAGAATGTGGTGGCTAACCACCTATCCAGACTTCACCCAGACCACATTGGACCCTCCCTGCCTTTATCCGACACCTTTCCCGATGAACACATTTTGGTTGTGCAAGACAAGAAACTACCTTGGTATACTGATTATGTCAACTACCTGGTTGTAGGACAGACATCGCACAGCTGGTCCAGATAGCAACGAGACAAGTTCTTGGCCGAGGCCAAGCATTATTTCTGGGATGATCCCATGTTGTTTCGCTTCTGTGCCGACCAGATCATCAGGAGGTGTATCCCTGAGGACGAAGTTCAGAGTGTGTTATCTTTTTGTCACGACCAGGCTTGTGGTAGCCACTTCTCAGGAAAGAAAATGGCTGCAAAGGTTCTGCAGTCCGGATTTTACTAGCCTTCCTTATTCAAGGATGCACACAATTTCGCTAAGACTTACTCTCGCTGCCAGACACTGGGGACCATGACCAGAAAAGATATGATGCCCCTCCAGCCCATTTTGATTGTCGAGATCTTCGACGTTTGGGGTATTGATTTTATGGGCCCCTTCCCACCATCCAACGGCTTTGAGTACATTCTAGTCTCGGTAGACTATGTCTCTAAATGGATTGAAGCCGTTGCCACCCGCCGATGCGATCATAAAGCTGTCATGGACTTTGTTAAGCAGAACATCTTTTCCCGATTTGGAATACCAAAGACCATGATCAGTGATGGTGGAAGTCATTTTATTCACACCCAATTCCGTGCCCTACTCAGAAAATACAGGGTTAACCACTGCATTGCTACCCCGTATCATCGGCAAACAAATGGGTAGACCGAGGTCTCAAACAGGCAAATCAAGAATATTCTACAGAAGACTGTGAGACCTGATAGGAAGGATTGGCCTGCAAGATTGGATGATGCCCTGTGGGCATATCGAACCACTTTCAAGACCCTGATCGGCATGTCGCCTTATCGCCTGGTCTTTGGCAAAGCTTGCCACCTTCTTGTCAAGTTGGAACACTGGGCTTACTGGACCGTCAAGCAGTGTAACATGGATCCCCACTTAGCCGGTGCGCAGAGGATGCTCCAACTCTCCGAGCTCGAGAAAATTCGTTGAGATGCTTTTGAAAATAGTCGGCTATACAAGGAGAAAATAAAAGCTGTCCACGATCGACTCATCCATAAAAAAACCTTCGAGCCGAATCAGCAAGTTTGGCTTTTCGATGCTCCCCTAAAATTCTTTCCAGGGAAGCTCAGGTCCAAGTGGACAGGACCATTTAGGGTGGTCAAGCCCCACTCTAATGGGGCAGTTGAAATCGCTGATCCAAACACGAGGCACACTTTCACAGTCAATGGCTAAAGATTGAAACACTTCCTCACCCAGGTTCCCCCGAAGGAGGTTGTCACCCTCATTGAGGGATGACACGAAGTACTGCCCAGCTGGCGGCATTAAACTTAGTGCTTCCTAGGAGGCAACTTAGAAGATTCAAACTGATTTGGTACTTTACTTCACTCAGGTAATATCCTTTTGACCCCTGTGCATCCATGTATTTGTCAATGAGGATATTTTCCAACTTAAGTATGGGGGGTGGTAAATTGCATGATTCTGAGCTCATTTAATCAGTCTGAATAGAATAAAATTAAATTAAAAAAAAATTGAATTTAGAAAGAAAAAAACTTAGGCATTAGAAATTTGTCAATAGTGGGAAATAATACGGAAAGAACTTAAACACTTAGACTTTTCAGGCCTTCAGGCTTAATCAGCCCTGGTGTCCATTAAAATATGGATTTAGCTTCAAATCCTTGCAATCTTAATCTACTCTAATCTACTAACTAAATAAGTTGATAAGTATACGACTTATCAACTCACCCTCTAACTCAAAAGGACTTTTAGTCTAAGCATCTGCACACATTTTTGCACAGACTTACTCTTCGGAGATTCTGACAGAAATTGGGTAGCTAATGAACTTTCTAGGGTGGTATGGCTGGCAAGTTGTCGTGGGTAATAGCCCATTGGTAGGTTGTCCAGAGCCCAGCCATGGGACCACCTCCTCTTTACTGCCTCTAGGTAAATTTGAGATCAGGGAAGCCACCTACCAAATAAAAACAAAGAAGAAGAAAAAGAGAACAAAATAAATCACACTTCATCGCACGAGTATGGCTAGCAAGTGATCGTAGGTAACAGCCCATCGGTCGGTTGTCCAGAGCCCAGCTCAGTAAATACACAAAAAAGAACCAAAAAACTTAAGGAAGAAGTAGGGAAGTAGGGCAAGCCAGGGAGATATACACTGGAAAAATCCTTGTGTTGACCCCAAGTAAAACAAACGTAGGGAGAAAGCTACCAATCGAACAAATACACCTTCAGGCAAAACACTTCCTCTTCCGGTCACCTAGGGGCGTAGAAACCCGAGGTCTATCTAAATTACCAATGAGTGAGTCTATCACGATCTTCACACCAAGATGCTTAGTACTTAGAGTTTTGTTCGAGTTTTGGGCGGGTTGGGTAGCCGTAAAAAGTTACTAACACACTTTTAACTCCAAAAATCTAAAAATAAGAAAATATATATATATATACATGCATTAAAGCAAAGATTCAGGAGATTCATATTTTGGCAGACACCCGAGCACTGCTTAGTCTTTGTAGTTTAGGATCTTAGTATATTTCCTCCTATTGACAAGTGACGAAGTGTCCAAGTAATTACTTCTTAAATTCTGACTGGAAATAAAGGCTAGAATAAGCCTTACTAGGGATTAGCAAGGAGTAAGCATGAGGGTATGATAACACTGCATCTTGGGGTGATAATTCTGTCAATTGGGGTTTATCTTAAGAGAAAAATGCACAAATAACACATCATAAATAGGAATGGGAGCATTGCATGCATCACACATTAAGATTGCTTATAGAGCATTATTAATGGCCATTTATAAAAGTATTTGTCAAAACAGGCCTCAGATGAGCGATCGGACCACACTGATGGATTCAGAGTGACGAACGGAGTCCAACGAACTCAAAATCAACTAAATCCGACATCCGGAGCTCCCACAATTGGCCTAAGAAGTTCTAACCATTGATCTGGTGATCAACGGTCAGAGAGTCACCATGTGTCGACATCACAACGCTCCTCGACCGTAGCATACCTCCACCGCCTCCATCAAGGGATGAATCTCGGTCGTCGATCTTCAATCGAATGGCTCCACAGCACTCCACGCCCGCGCGCCTGCGACAATCTTGCCCAGTAGCGCAACGGGCTATGCGCTGTTCGCAAAGGCAGAGGAGGGCGTTCGAAACCATGTGTGCTGCCTAAATTGCTGCTCGCGCAGGCGCGGTTGATTAAGGTCGTATATCCGCACGCAAAGGGTGACGATCACGCCACGCGGCACGTCCTCAAGCGGTGATCATCCAAGCGCGCCCACGCCGGTCGACGACACCCGCACGCACGCGCACTCAAGGCGTGATCCAAGTGTGCCCTTTGCGAAGACCGAAGATCGAACGGCCTACAACGGTCGCACACAGATCGCGCGCGAAGAGGAACGGGCACGCGCGAGCAACCACCGGGCAGGGGGCTTCACCGACTTTTTGGGAAGGGTTTTAGCGATGTCCCGGACGTCGCTAAAACCCCTTCTTCATTTGGAAAGACCTTTTCCCTATTTAAACCCCTACCAACCAACCATGGAAGGCATCCAATACATTTTGCAAGTGTTCTACCCCACTCCTAGCCACCTTAGCACTCTTTTGTAAGCCCCGGAGTCGACGAGCCACCGATGGAGCCAACCTCCACCACCGTGGCCGCCTTGCCGACTCCTCTCTCTCTCTTGCTCTCTCATTAGCTTAGCCTTTTCTTACTTAAGCATTCATCTATTGTTGTAATTGTAAAACTCAAAGTTGCATAATCAAATGATGACGTTCCTTATTTAGCTAGTATCTCTTTCTTGTTATCAAGTTTTCCTTAGCTTAAAGTTGCATGAATGTGTTGAACAACAAACTCTAAACCTACTCTCTTTCTCTTGCTTTTCTCCTGCATTTTCTCCGCAAGCAAAACCCGTTATTTCCGTGACATTAAGTGACAGAAAAATCTGATTTTCACGCCTCCCTATGTTTGACACTCGGACTCATGTCCGTTTCTTGATTTAAAACCGACGCAGCGAACGCAAACTACGACCCTTTTAAACAAATGCGTCTTACACGTGTCATGAACCAATTTGATGGATCTGCTCGCTCGGCAACCTAGCAGATCCGGTCGCCCAACATCCTGGTGGATCCTATCACCTAGCTACCTGATAGGACCTAAGATCTGATCGCTCGACAGCCTAGCGGATCTGATCACCCAATATCCTGGTGGATCCTATCGCCCGACTACCTGATAGGATCTGGTTACCTAATAATCTAGTCTGGCTGATCGATAACTTGTCGAATCCAGCTCAATCCAGGGTTTCGATAACCCACCTGTGGATTGCGTCGATTGAAGTTGAAATGCATGACCATCATGCTGGCATTCGCACTAATTCATTTGACTATTACTCAAATAAATGCCACTAATAGGTAGATCGTGGGATCGTGGGAGACCCACGGTTGAAGGAGGCTTCCCCTATAAATACATAGGAAAAGTAAATGTTTGTTTTTTATGCAATCAGAGACACAAGTGATTGCTATTGTGCTATCAAAAATATTAGTGAAGTTTGGGAGAATCACTCTCCCCCTAAACATATACCTTTCCTAGGTGGAACTAGGTCATCAATCCCTAGTGTGATCTCTCTTGTGTCTGTTTGCTTGAGTCAGGGCTCTTAATCTAAGGGCCTTGATCAGTGACTCTTTAGGATCTACTTGAAATCATGCACATAGACAAGTGCAGAATAGAATATCCGATCTACTCATAGTTAAGTATAATAGTGATCCTATCATGCTTCTATACAACTTTTGATCTACAAACTTAGTTCATCACTTTAAAGTTGTTTTATGGTGGCCATTAGTATCTCCTTTCCTTTTATCCTGTCCATTGAGAATTTCTTCAATATGTCCATTGTATATTTGGTTTGGGATATAAATATCTCATTTTCTAGTTGGTCTATTTGTAGAACTAGGAAAATTTTCAGCTCTCCATCATGTTCACCTGGAACTGTTCCTGCATGACCTTAGTGAACTATTGGCACAGGAGATCATTAGTAACACCAAATATTATATTATCAACATATATTTGGATTAAGAGTAAGTCATTATCCTTTCATTTTGTAAATAAGATTGTATCTATTTTTTCAATTTTAAAGCCGTTGTCAATTAGTTAGTTTCATTCTAGGCCCTAGGAGCTTGTTTGAGTTCATACAAGGCTTTACATAATTTATATACATAGTTAGGATGGTCTCTGTTCTCGAAACCTGAAGGTTGTTTAACATAGACTTCTTTCTTTATAAATCCATTCAAGAATGCACTTTTGACATCCATTTGGAATAATTTAAATCCCATATGAGTGGCAAAAGCCAGCATCATTAGAATGGATTCTAAGTGAGCTATGGGTCTGTATGTTTTGTCGAAATCTATTCCTTCTTCTTGGTTGTAACCTTGGGTCACAAGTCTAGCCATGTTTCTCACTACTTGTCCTAATTTATTGAGTTTATTCCTAAATACCCACTTTGTTCCAATTATAGATTGTGATTCTAGTCTTGGCATTTATTCCCAAATATTATTTTTTTCAAATTGATTCAATTTCTCTTGCATTATTATTATCCAGTATTCATCTCTAAAGACATTCTTTACATACTTTGATTCTAGTTGTGAAATAAATCCAGTGAATGATAGGGTGTTAAGATATGATCTTGCTTGTACTCCCTTGGATAAATGACCATTTACTAATTCTTTTGAATGATCTCGTAAATATGTCACATCCTTAGGTAGGTTAGGTGCTATGTTGTCTTCTGGTATGTTAGATGGGTCTTCAAGATGTTCATCATGTTGATTTGTAAAATATCTTGGTTTGGTAAGGTCTCATCAAATGATATATGTAGCATTTCTTAAACAACAGAGATTATCTTATTAAAGACCCTATAAGTTTTATTTCTTGAAGAATAATCTAGAAAGATCCCTATAGTACTTCAAGCATTAAACTTGTCCAAGTTTTCCTTAGCATTAAGAATAAAACACTTGCATCCAAAAATTTTAAAATAGGAAATTCTAGGCAATCTTCCAAAATACAACTCAAAAGGTGTTTTATTGAGGATAGGTCTAACTAAAGATCAGTTTTGGATGTAGCAAGTTGTGTTTATTGCCTTAGCCTAGAAATTTCGAGGTAGCTTTGACTTGCATAGCATTGTGCGAGCACACCTCTTGCAAAGACTTATTCTTTTTGTTAACTACACCATTTTGAGGAGCTACTCTCAGAAAGGTGAATTCTTGTTTATTCCTCGATTGATTACAAAAATCGAAAAACTATTGATTTTCAAATTCTCCTTTATAATCACTTCTTATTTTTGTAATCACATATCATTTCTCAATTTCTAATCTTTTCACAATTTTACTGAACTCCTCAAATGTTAAATGATAAGGGATTTCTCACTTAAATAATGAACTAATTATAGTATGAAATGTGGTAGAAAAATCCAAAATAAAAACAAAAGGTACCAAAATCAAATATTGATCATTCTCATTCATCCAATCATTCAATTAATCAAAATGAACCACACAAATAATGTTGTCTCCACAAGGAGGCATACAACACAGATAGGTTTATTTGACTATAATAATGCTAAACTATGATCCCAAAAAATAGATGAACTACGCTAATCGAAATAAACTCAGTAGGTCAGTCATGGCGTGGTCGCGGTGACACAAAGAAGATGTGGTCACAGACGTAATGTGGGGTGTATACACTGTCACCAAGCACGCTAATGGAGGTGAAGAGTGTGGAGGAGATCCCCACACACAAGTGAGCACGGTGAGAGTGCCTCCTCTGTTCTCGCGAAGAAGAAATCCGAGTGGGAGCTTTCAGCTGTGGTCGTTGTCAGTGGTGAGAGGGCAATGAGCAAGGGCGCAGTGAGTGAGATGGCATTCTGAGTTTGGCCGTCAATCAACGATGCTAACGTTAATGGAAAGGCCATGCACGTACAGGTAAGGAGATCCTTTGAGGTGAAATTGCATGCAAGGACATGACTCCAAGGGATTTTCTTTGGAGCCATCTAACCATAATTAGCCCCCAATTAATTCCTACAAAAACATATATACATAAATAATATATCAATATACGATTGTGCATTAAGTAAATAAATATTTGCATAATGGCATACATTAATTATATAAAAGTGTAGGTTTGATAATTCACGAGTTTAACTAATTTTTCACTGTAATGCATACTCAAAATCTACTTTAATCTCGAAATTAAATATTCTTAGGCGTAATTACAGTCCACTAAAGTGGACCTATCATTAAATCCTTTGTCTTGAGAAATATTACCTAGGTAAATCTAGAGAAGTCATTAATAATGACAAGACAATTGCAACATCCGCTGAGACTTTCGAGTTTGGTGTGTTTGAATAAATGTAAGTCAAGTAACTCTAGGGGTTGAGAAGTTCTGACCATCTTCTTTACATTAAAGGAGGTTTTTGTCAATTTTTCAAGGTCACAAGATTTACAAATATGGTTCTTTTTTAAGTTAATTTTTGGCAAACCTTTAACTAAATCATAGGTTTGCTTATGTTTTTCATCTAAACATGTCCCAGTCTTTATGAAAAAGTGTTGTCTTATCTTCAGATGCCTCTAGACAATTATAGGTGTCGCATTTGTCAAAGTCAACAATATCGATGTCTTTATATCTAACACCCTTCGGTAGAGTTTCTTTTGTTTGTTTGTCTTTTATTTTAAAACATCTTGATGCAAAGTTGATTTTGTATCCTTTATCACAAATTTGACTAATACTAAGAAGATTATATTTTAAGCCCTTCACTAGATGAACATTATCAAAAGAAGTTTTGGAGTTACCAATTTAGCTAGTACCAATACTACGACCTTTATAGTTGTTGCCAAAGGTGACTGCTCCACCTTCCTTGCAGTTGAGCTCTAAGAATAGTCCTTCTTGGCCAGTCATATGCTTTGAGCATCTACTATCCATGATCCATCTTTTCTTTCCTTTGTCCTATCATAAGTTCAACTTTGTCAGGTCCAACATCATGGAATGATCTTCTTAGTGTACTAATAGGCTTGATGTTTCCATTGCTTTCTTGATATATCTAATCCTCATATGCTACTTGATCTTCATGAGGGTGACCTACAAAACAAAGTTTCAAGGTACTTTTTGCACCCATTTTTTCTTGCTAGGTCCAATTGTGTTAGATTGATTTGCCTTATGGCATGTGTTATTAGGAAAATACCTATTCTTGGTCTTTAGGCCAATACATCTAGGTGTGTCTTTCTATGATTTAGAATAAGAAGCTTCATGATCATTTTTAGGTGTGTATCCTAGTCCAAATTGGGTTGTGCTTTGAGTGTGTGTGCTTAGTAAATTTTCAAGATTGCCTTTGCCTCTAGTAAACTTGGCTAGGTCATTGACGAGGATAGCAGATTTATGTTTTATCTTATGTAAATCTATTTTTAGGGAATCTATAAGAGATTTCAATGAGGTGATCCATAGAGATAGCTCACAATTTTGAGAAGCATATCTATGTTTAAGGGTGCTTTCATCTTCTAGACTTTTAGTTAGTTTATTGTTTTCACCCTCAAGTGCTTTAGCAAAATCATGCAATTCATAAAAGGCTTCTAAAAGTTCATCGAGAGTGAAAGAGGATACCTCATCTTCAAGAGCCATGAGTCAAAGAAGAGCCTCTCCGCTTGAAGTTTCTTCTCCCTCTTCTAAACTTGATTCTGAGTTGTCCCATGTGGCTTGGAGTGTCTTATTTTTCCCTTCCTTTTTGAATGGTTTCTTCGACTTTTTTTTTCTCAGTTTTCTTCTTGAGTAGAGGGTAATCTTTTCCAATATTTCCATTTTTCTTACAGTTGCAGCAAATGGCTACTTCTCTGGTTTCCACTTTTTTCTTTCTCTAGTTCTTTTTGTTCTTAGAAATTTTCTAAATTTTTGAGAGAGAAGGACAATGTCATCTTCATCCTTACTACTTGATTTGTCTGAGTAAGTGTCTACTTGTAGCATAGTTTCCTTTTTTTTATTCCTTCATTTTCATTTTCCTTCATACGTTGAAGTTGGACTTTGTAAGCCATCAAACATCTGGTTAGTTCATTAGCTGAGGTGCTGATAATCCTTGAATTCTTGAATAGCCATAGTCTTCGTTTCCCAATCATTGGTAAGAAATCAGAGATTCTTTCTGACTAGTGCTTCGTTCTTTATCTCCTGATTGAGGCTTCTTAATGAATTCATGATAGTCATGAATCTGGTGTACATTTCTTTAATTGTCTCTCCTTTCTTCATCCTAAAGAGCTCATAATTTTGAGTTAGGAGGTTTATACGAGTCTCGTTTACCTTTGAGGTTCCCTCATGAGTCACCTCAAGGGTATTCCAAATCTTGTGGGCTATCCTGCCGGTGGGCACTCGATTGAATTCTTCTTTTAACATTCCGCAAAAAATGGTGTTCACTACTTTGGCATTATAGGTGGCCTTCTTCTTGTCATTAGCAGTTACTTCGACTCTTGGCTTCTTCTCTGGCCAGGTATACTTTGAGACAATTAGATCCCATACTTTATAGTCCATGGATTTGAGTAATATTTGTATTCTTATTTTCCAATATCTGTTTGTATGCTAAATCGGTGTTTTCAAATTGTTGCGTTGTAGTATAGCAAAAATAGTACTCAAACAAATAAATTTATTACTTGAAAAAGTTTCGAGGTCAAACATAGGGAGCAATATGGAATTCAGTTCTCAAAATTGCAATTTAAGATAAGAAAGCTATGAAATTGTGAAAAACTATTTCAAAATAAAGTAGCATTAGGATCAAGTGTCAGACTGCAAAAATAATGGCGTAAAATGGTGATTTAGATCACCAAGTACTCCTTACAATAATAGCTAATGAACTCAATGTATATATGTATGAAATGCAATCAAACCAATCGTCTGATTTACTAATCAGATGACTTAAACTGCTCAAGCCTTTCTCTGTTCTTCTTCTTGTTTTCTCTTTCTCTTCTCTGCTTTTCTTCTTCTTTCAACTATGGCCCTTCCTCTTCTTTGTGTTCTCTTACTTTCCTTCTTTGTCTCTGCAACTCTTCTTCTTCCTTCAGCCCTTTTTCTTTCTCTGGCTTTCTTCACACAGCAGGGGAAGCCTTTAAATTCGACTAAGTGTTAGCCAATTCTCACCAAAAGCAAAACCCTCCCCCTACCCACGCAAGCTCTCCTTCTCTCTTTCTCTCTTTAGGATCTACTCTCCCAGAGCCATAGGGGTAATCGGGTTATCGGATCTAGCGTACCCAAGTTCAGGCTCACCAACAGTGGGTGGTGAGCGAGGAGTGGGGCTTAGGCGAGTTAATGGATCAGGCCAGGTCCGCGGGCAGAGGTCACGGACAAGGTGTAGGTGTTCGGGTGAGAGGGACCTCACCCCGTGTTCTGAGGTGGAAAGCCTATATGACCAAAACAATATATGCGGCACAAGAGGATAGGCGTTTTCCAATGTGGGTCTATCCCAATGAGAGTTAGCATGAGCGTCTGTAGGTGGTTCTTTGTCTTATTGCAGCAGCTGTGATGGTGCCTCACCCAGTTGGAGACCTGGGTGTAATCCTGGAAGTATTCCGCGTCAACCTAGAGCTGCAGCCTGGAGCATGTGCAGATAGAATGGGCTCAAGCTTCCTTTGAAGGTTTGCGTTAATGGCGTGGGAGCTTGACACCTGAAAACATCAACAAGGCCTTTCGGCCGCATCAAAAGGTTCAAAGAGTCTCGCCGTAGCACGGCGAGTTCGTAGAGGAGGTCGACGTGGCGGATGGGTGTGGATGGTGGCCAGACGGTCACGGGTTAGGTCGGAGATGATGGGTCTGTTCGAGGTAGTGTTCGGGTGGATGATGGATCGAAATGAGAGAGGGGAAATGAGCAGAGAGGTGTGGCAAGGTTTTGAGGTAGTCGGCGAGGGGTTTGGTGGTGTGTGGAGCGAGATGTACCTCGCCGGAGGTGTGGCCGGAGCGGTGGAAGATGATGGAGTCGCAGAGGCGTAATCGAGGTCGAAAAAGTGTGCCGAAAGTGTTGGTGTGATGAGGAAGAGTTTAGGGAGCAATTGAATGTAGTAACGGACAAAGTGGGAAGGAGAAGGCACCGGTCGTGGTGTTGCCGACACCAGAGAAGAGAACAACTCCAGAGAGAGGGAAACGGCGAGGAAGAAGAAGATTAGGTCACCGGTTGGTATAGCTCGACGCAGGAAGAAATGAGGGAGATAACTCCACTGCTGGTATTGCAAACGGAGGACGAAGGATGGAGGAGCTCGCCGGACGTTGAGGAGCTTTCGGCCAAGAGAGAGAGAGGAATTGGGAGGGATCTTGGCTGATTTCAAGTGTAGGGAGAATGGTCTGATCAGGAGGTTCTTTTATAGACCTTAGGAAGAAGTTTTGAGCTTAGGAAGCAAGCTTGGAAAGCTTGCCGAAGTTGGAAAATTCCTTGATACCCGAATCTCTCATGCGTTCACATGAGAGATTGGGAAGGTTTTAAGGCGTGGGATTTGGCTCAAAAAGAAAGGAATTTCTTCACAAACTTCCCTTTCAAATTTGAAAGGGATTCATCAAGAAATCAATGAGTTCTTTCCAAATCAAGGTCGTCGGAGCAAGTAGGAATAGGTTTAATGGCGGCAGGGACCTTTTTTTGGGAACAAAGACAAAGTTAGGGGTCTATTTGAAAATATTTTGAAAGTTAAGGGCATAAATGTAATCAGATATGACCAAGTTGCAAACTAGGTCAAGACAAACTCATCTTGGGTCCAAATTTTGTTACAAACCTAATTTGGACCTAAGGAATTCAATGGTGAAGTTGGATTTTGGTTTAGATCACCTTTGACTGGGTAATTTATGCAAAAATTTAAATTAGGGTAAATGTTTGTCTGAGACTCTGTTCTGGGTCAAAATGAGTTCTAATGGTTAAATTGAAAGTTCCAAACCCTAGAAAATATTTTTCTATGAATTTTAAAAGGTTTAGGTGAATTTTATCTTGACCAGAACCTTACTTAATTAAGCGAATCTATTTTTATGATTTCAAAAGTCATTTAATTCTCAGAACACTTATAAACCCTTTTCTGATTGTTCTAACCCACTTATTAGCCTTTTAGGACCATTTGACCCTTAATTATCCTCTAGGAAAATCCGTGGTTGTACTGCATTCATGATATGCTGGTAAAATTACAATTTTAACCCTAGTTTCTTATTTTTCCCTAAAAATGATTATGCAGTAAAATATGACTCTCTGGCGGTTATGTAAGAGCATTCACTGACTTAATTAGATCAAAATGAGCTAATTATGGCTCATGATGGTGTTCCCATCAGTATCCATAGTTTGTTCCATCAAACAAGGGAGGTCTCACAGTAAATTGCCCCTTAGTGTAAACGTGAGTAGAGGACTTTAACATCTCTTGGACAATAATCCTACTCTGATACTAAATGTAAGTACCTGCAGGATCTAAGGTTCTACAGTAGAGGGTGGTGAATAGTGTAGTATGAAAAAATATGATAAACTTTAAACCAACTCAAACCACAAATCACATAAATACACCTAAATTTATAGTGGAAACTCTTTCAGGTAAAAACCACTACCTAAGCTTCTGAGCTTAGGATTTTTCTGACTAAAGAGGGCTAGCCAATTCACTGATACATGCTACTTGAATGAGGGTGGCACAACCTCTTACAATGACCCTTCTCTTATGCACCTATGAGAAGATAAACAGCTACGAGATTCCCAAACAACTTGGGTCCTAAATTAACAAAGAAAATACAACTTTATATCCTAAGGAACCTCAAATAAGAATTGAAATCAAATCGTTATTTTCGCAGTAACGCAGATCGAAGTGCTTTGGAATTCATAGAAAATGAGTGCGAAAGCACTTGAGAATGAGAGAGTGAAAGCACTTTTTCTCTTTGAGAATTGGTTTTTGAGGTGTGTAGAAAAGGGTTGCTCAATGGCCCTATTTATAGCTAATTTAGAAATAATTTAAACATCATTGGTTGATTAAAAAGAGTTGTTGATCAATCAAGTTGTAATTTGGTCGATTAAGTAATTGTCTTGATCAATCAACTTTTGGTTGATTAAAAAGTTATTTTGATCGATTAATTTATGAAAACTAGAATGTCTTGTTTAGAACTTTTGGTCGATCAATCGTTTCTTTTTTATCGATCAAATGGGTTCAATTGATTAGATGTTAATTTTGGTCGATCATAGGTTGATGAAATCATACGTAAACAAGCTTTTTTATGTTTGATCAAAATATTTTAGGTTTTGTACAAATATTCTAGACTCAATAAAGATAAAAACCATAGTGAACTCTAACAGACCATATTTCCTTAACTTATTCCATAGCAAGAGAGAAAGACCATGCTAATGTGCCTGAAAGATTAGTTCACAAATAAAGCATAATTTTGTTTCATCAAAACAGAGGTATCAACAGGTTAGGCATGCAGAGTAGGGTTTAGAATTAAGGTTAGCTCGGATGTGTGTAATTAGGTTAAGTGAGCACAAATGAGGATAAAATGCTATGATGCAGGGCTCTATTTGCCACCTAGAAAAATGCTTACAAAGATATAATAAACAAACATTAATACACATTATAAAACTAAGCTATCAAATACAATAATTAACCCTAAGATGCATTATTTACACTATGAAGCATGAATATCTAAAATGCACTAATTTGATACAATTATGTAGATAATGCCCTCTGTTGATGTGGCTAGATCATGTTTTAATAAATATTACGTTGTAATATAAACGAACTTTCGAAAACAAATAAAGATTTATAACTCGAAAATCAGAGTATCCAAGGTCAAACACAAGGAGCAATCTAAGTATTCCAAAACTTGAGAACACAACTTTTTAAATAAGAAGAAATGACTAGTTCAATGAGAGTGATATAGAAAGAAATTGCTCAAGAAAAAAGATGGACGTCTGATGCAATATCAGACGTCTTAAAGTATTTCCCAGACTTTGCTTTGCTTCAGCTCATTTTCTTCTCTTCCCTTGCTCTGCTTCTGTTCCTCTTCTTTTTCTTCGCTTTCTTGCTTCTTTGTCTGCCCCTTGATCTCTTTCTTCTTCTTTCTTCAGTTCCTCTTCTCTTTTTTCTCTTTGCTTCTTCCCTCTGCCTTCAGCTTCTCTTCTGCTTCTGCTTGTCTTTACTTTTCTTTATTTCTTTGCGGATCTTCTTCTCCTTGGTTCTGCTTTCTCTTCTTCTTCTTCCTTCCTTGGTTTTGTTTCCCTTTGGCCTCGCTTCTTCTTTTCTGCCTTGCCTTTCTTTTTCCTCTGCGGACCTCCTTCCTTCTTTTCCTTCGCTTGCCGCGGCTAAGTGTCATCTTCGCTTCTCCCTTCTACCTTCCCTGCACAAACCAAAGAGGAGCAAAACCTACCCCTCTACCCACACCCGCATCTCTCTCTCTCTGTGTATATCACTCTTCAGCATTGTCTCCCAGAGCCGGGTAAATGGGTCAGGTCGCGCGCCTGGGTACAGGCACACCGGCGTGGGTGTAGTGCACGAGGAGTGCTCAGGATGGTGTCGGGTCGGGTCGCGCCAGATCCGTGTGATGAACACACGGACGAGGCACAGTGTTTAGGTGAGGGACCTCACCCCAAGTGTTATCGGAGGCAACAGGGCAATAACACAAAAGCAGTATAAAGAACTCACGCGCTTTACAGCTTACCAAGGTGGGACTAATGCCCATCGCTCTTTCTCGTGCACCCGCAGCAGACCATGCCTCCAATTGCCACAACTGCTGGTCCAGCGGTGTCACTTGCTGGGACGACTGGATTCGCACGACCTTCCCAAGTTTGCTGCACCTGGAACCCTGAAGTCTCGCAACCTAGAGCAAGCAAGCAGCCTCCTCGAGTCACCACTAATGGCGGCTGGAGCTCGAAACCTGCCTAACACAAAAAGGGCCTTGCAGCTCAATCAGATCACAGGGGGACCTTCGCCATGTCACGACGAAGATGAGGCGCTAGGTGGCAGGCTGCAGGGCAACCTAGGCGTGCGTGCCTAGGTCACTCTGTGGCCGGACGGATGGATGTGATCGGGGGGCTGTTGTGGCGGTGTAGAGGATCTGTGGATGAGTGGAGGGTATTCAGTGAGGTGAGGCAAAGGTTATGCGATGGTCGGCGAGACGTGTGGAGCTGCGGAGTGACGGGAGTGTCTCGCCGGAGGGTGGTCGGAGATGAGGAAGGTGGCGGTGGACCGTGAAGGTCGAGGGGCGGTTGTGTGAAATAAAGTGAGGGAAATGAAAGAGTGGAAGATGGGGAACTTATCTGGATTGTTGGGAGTGAAAGGGGGCAGCAGAGTCAGACGGCTCGTTTGTGACATCATCGGAGAAGACAACCCTGAGGGAGATAACGACGACGAGGAGGAGGTCAGGGAGGCGTGCGCTTGGTGCTATGCGATGCGAGAGGATGAGGCGGAGTGGACTCTGCTGCTGGTATGGCAGCAGAGCGACGAGAGGGAGGAGAGGTAATCGCCGAAGCTTGCGGGTTTCTTGGCTAGAGAGAGGAGAGATGAAGTTTGGAGGGTTCTACGACCAAAACAAGTCTGAGAGATTCACAGAGGATCCGAGGTCCTTTTATAGGTGCTGGACGAGCTTCTGGTGCGTGGAGGGCAAGCCTTTAGCCACCGTCGTCTCACCGGAGAAGGAAGGTGGTTGGAATCCCAAATCTTTCCTATGTTCGCACGAGAGATTGGACAGGAATCAGAGATTGTGATCGGGCTCAGATGGAAGGGGATTCCTCAGAGAATCTCCCTTCCAATTCTGGAAGGAGATCTTTGAGGGATCAAAGAGTATCCCCCCTCCCTTCCTCGCCGGAGAAGGATTCCTCCCCATTAATGGCGGAGGGACCTGACTGTAAGATTGGCGAGGAAGCTAGAGGGGTTTATGTGATGGTTTTCAAAAGATAAGGGTCAAAATGTAATTGGGTGTACTAATTTGCAAAATGGGTCAAGATGACCTCCCCTTAGGTCCAAATTTTGGTACAAACCTAATTTAAACGTAAGGAATCCAATGGTGAAGTTGGATTTTAGGTTTGACCACGTTTGACTGGATATTTTGCATAAAAACCCAAATTAGGTCAATTGATAAGCTAGGACCCTAATATAGGTCAAACTAGGTTCCAAAGGCCAAATTGAATGTTATAAATTCTAGGAGATATTTTTCCATGAATTTTAGAGTGTTTACTTGATTTTTATCCTAACCAAAACCTTGTTGAATTAAGCGGGTCTGTTTTAGGGTTACACGATGTCATTTAATTCCTGGATTACACATGAACCCATTTCTGATTGCATCAATCCACTTTTTATCTTATTTAGACCATTTGACCTATGTTTTGTCTCTGAGAAATCTCATTTATGTACTGCAATGGTAAAATTGTAGTTTTAACCTTTATTTCATGTTTTCTTCTCAGAACACTTATTCCTTCAATTAAGCCCTCTTCTAAGTTATGTAGGAGCTTTTATTTTCTTTATCAGGTCAAAATGAGCTAGTTATGGCTCATGATGAGGCTCTCATCACTCTCTAACCAACATAAATTATGCCAAACTTAGTAAATTAAATATAAATTCATTAATAGTTGATGACTTATCAAAATTCTCAATCCAAACTATTTGGATCCTTCGATACCCATCATCAGTATTCCAACATGGCACAATACATTATCTCGATTATAATGAGGAATCCATCTGACCATATTAGTGTGTCCACATGATCTGATACTTGGATCTAAATCACTGACTTATTGATTTGATTTAGGTCAGTTTGCTCAGGGCACATAATTCCAATAGGATAACCTTAATGAATCTTATGATTGAGCAATCCTTGAGTGGTGACACAAGCCATGATTTGGTGCAACACAACCCCCCTTAGGGTGGCATGTGCCAATGAAGTGGCAGTCTAGCCACTACACTCTCATAGTTTGCTTGGCAGAATCACAATTGACAGAAAATGCAATGGCAAGGATGATAGTGGTTGTCGTCACTAGCATGAACGATCTTAATAGTAAGAGTGACCAAGGTCCAAGCACCAACAGTGATTATGGCAGCCTGCTGCCTAATTATGCTGAGAATGCTAGCGCAATCCAGGGTTACAAAAGGAATGACCCATTCTCAAATACCTACAACCCAGGATGGTGCAACCATCCAAACTTTGCCTAGTCAAGTCAAGAACCTACCCAAGGTGTTAACCCAACCAAGCAAACTATCAATTCCTATGGGCAAGCTTGTAGGTACACATAACCACACCCTACCAAGCTCAACCTACCCAAGAAGTAATGTTTGTTATTTTGCGAGGCGAAGTCATGGTTTTAAAAAGACATTCGTTGTAGTATAGTTGAAATCGCTGTGAAAACAAATAACAATTTATTGCTCGAAAACCAAAATATCCGAGGTCGAACTCAGGGAGCAAATTAGTATTTTAGAAACTAAAATCACAATCTCAAAATATGATATTTAACAATAATATAAATGATATTCCATGTATATGAAAACTAAAAAGAGAATATAAATGCAAGAGGAAATTGAATATTCTCTCTTCTTTCTTCTCTCTCCCTCTGATGGCTTCTTCTTTCTTCTCTTTCTTCCTTTTCTTTCTCTGCTTGGCCGCACCTTCTCCTTCTTTCTTTCTCTGACTTTCCTTGTGAATCAGACGCCTTATCTTGCAATTGTTATAGTGCTTTCACTCTTTCTTCTTCTATGTCTGTTTTCTTCTTCTTCCTTCCTTCTTTCTCTTCTTCTGCTCTCTGTCTTCTCTTTCTTCCTCCTTTCTTTCTGTGTTCTTTTGCGGCTTCTTCTTCTTCTGTTCTTGATTCCTCCTACTTCTTCTTCCTTTCTTCTGCCTTGTCTTTCTTCTTCAGCCTCAGCCTCTGCCGCTCCTTTGCTACAGTGCTTCTCTTTTCTTCTTCTTCTTCCTCCTTTGCCTTAAGCTTTGGCTGTGGCCACAGTGCCTCTTCTTTTCTTCTTCTGCAGTTGCCTCCTCCTTCTCCTCCTTCCTTTCCCTGCGCAACATAGCAAAACCTACCCCTACCCTCCCCCACGTCACTCTCTCTCTATTTCTCTCTTCGCTCTCTCAGAGCTGGACAATCGGGTATATGGGTTGGGTTATGCGCGCCCGGGTCCAGGTGCTCCGGCGTGGGTGGTGCACGAGGAGTGCAGGGTAAACAGGTCAGCCAGGTCTGCGTAGGGGTGACCGCGGACGAGGCAGGCGAGGGCGAGGGGACCTCACCTCATGACTTGAGGCGCTAAGGAGAAAACACAAAATCAATTTAAGTAACGCACCTGCGCCTACCGTTTCCGAGGCGGGACTAAAGTCCCACCCGCTTCTTCGCACGCCCGCAGGGAGAACTTCGCCTAATTGCTGCTGTGGTGTTCCCTCTCCAAGCCTCCCACTTGTCTGGATGCGTGCGCGAGACCAACCCGCACTGCCTTGACTCGTTCACCTGGAGCCCAGCAGCCTGGAGCGAAGCTTGCAAGCAAGCTTGCTCGAGCTTCAATGGCGGAAAGGGGGCCAGACTTGAAATCACTCAATACAGCCTCGCGGCCTCATTAGACCACATGGGCAGCTTTGCCGTGTTACGACGAAGTGAAGTGGTGGGTGGCTGGCCGCAGGGCGACCTAGGCGTGCGTGCCTAGGTCACTCTGTGGTCGTGGTGATGGGTGTGGTCGGGGGGAGCTTGGGGCGGTGATGGCAGTCGATGGAAGGGCGGAATGTGCTCAGTGGATGATGGCGGAGATGCTGAGGGGTCTAGCAAGGTAGATGGAGGTGTGGAAGTGACGAAGACACCTCGTCGGTGGTTGGCCAAAGATGGGAACGATGGTGGTGGTCTGCAGCGTTGAGGGGATAAAAACAGTAATAGAGATAGGGGAAATAAAGAGGAGGGGGAGAGGAATTCACTGAGAGTTGGACGAAGGGGGGAAGGCAAAGGATGAGCGACGCATAGGTGCCGTTGTCGGAGAAGAAGCCCTGAGATGGGGATGACTGCGACGAGGAAGTGATCGGAGAGGCTCGCGCGGGTACAGTGCAACACGGAGGAGCAAGGCGGAGATGACTCTGCCACTGGTATGGTGGTAGAGTGACGAGAGGAGAGAGGAGAGATTGTCGGAGCCTGCAGGAAACTGGCCAGAAACGAGGAAGGATGAGTTTCAGGGGGTATCTCCAGCCAAAACAGGCTTGGAAGAAGCGGCTGGACATGGAACTTCTTTTATAGGCACAGGCAAAGGGCCTTATGCTTGGAAGGCGAGTTTCCAAGCGCAAGACTCTTGCCGGAGGTCTCCGCAGGTACGACACCCATGCCTCTCAAGCATTCACACGAGAGGTATGGTGCGAATCAGGGCATGGGGAGCTGCTCAGGTGGTAGGGGATTTCTCAGAGGACCCCCCTTTCAAATCTAAGAGCAGCTCCCTGGGGAAGCGAGGAGAAATCCTCCTCGAAACGTTGCCGAAGGTATGGGTCTTTTGCGGCAATGGCAGAGGGACCAGAATGCAAAAAGTGACGAGGAAGTTGAGGGGGTTCGTGCAAGGGTTTTCAAAAGTTAGGGGCCAGAATGTAATTAGGTGGACTATTTTGCAAAGTAGGTCAAGATGGCCTTCCCTTAGGTCCAAATTTTGGTACAAACCTAATTTGGACCTAAGGAACCCAATGGTGAAGTTAGATTTTAGGTTTGACCACGTTTGACTAGATATTTTGCATAAAAATCCAAATTAGGTCAAATATTGAGCTCAGACCCCAATCTAGATCAAAATAGGTTCCAAAGGCCAAATTGAATATTCTAAACCCTATGAAATATTTTTCCATGAATTTTAGAGGGTTTAGTTGATTTTTATCCTGACTATAACCTTGTGAAATTAAGAGGGTTTATTTTAGGGTTACAGAATGTCATTTAATTCTTAATTCTCACCATAACTCTTTTCTGACTGAACCATCCCATTTTTCCTCTTATTAAGTCCAATTGACCTACGTTTAGCCCCTGAAAAATTCCATTGATGAACTGCAATTGGTAAAATTACAGTTTTACTTTTTGTTTCATGTTTTCTTCTCAAATTAGTGATCCCTTGAATTAGGCCTTTCTCTTGGTTATGTAGGAGCTTTTGTTCTCTTTTCTAGGTAGAAAAGAGCTAGTTAGGACTCATGATGAGGTTCTCATCAAGAAGCCCAACCTTTTGATCTTGCTTTGTTCCCTAAACAAATGAGAGAAATGAATTTGAGACATAAGGAGGATATGTATCAGTTAAAGACTAAGTTGATGGGAAGAATGGACAAAATTGCTACTTTTAGACAACATGGGATGCTACCTCCTGACCCATCCCTAATCCTAGAAATTTTCCTAGGAATCTGAATCAATCTAGGGAACCACATCCTCAAGATCATGTGATTAACCCTGCTTTCCCTACACCTTATGGATTTAACCTAGTTCCTAATATGTCCAACCAGGGGGCACCTGTTTTGCCTAATCCTCCCCATAATCTCGCTACTGCCAATGCTATTACCATGGGGAATAACATTAGATACACGAGTCCCACCCAACCTAGGATCACTTCACCTAGGACCCATATGCAAAGATCAAAGATCTCAAATAATAATGTTGTGAGAGGAAATTTTGATTCAAAAATAAAATCTAATTCGAGATTAAGAAGTGAATATGTGGGTCTGTACAGAAAGCCAGAAGAGAATTCTGAGGTAAAGATATCCAGATTAGAAAATTTCAAATTGATGATAATCTTACTCCTCTTGGCTATCGGATCTATTCCCATGTTTCTTAAATGAGTTCATATATGGGCAAACGTAAGGTGGAATTTGATCCTTTTAGGAAGGTAGTCTTATCTAATCACACTAGCTCTCTTATCCAAAACAAGTTACCTCTTAAGAAACATGACCCTAAAGCTCCATTGATCTCGTGCACTATGGGCAATATCACTTCTGATCATGCCTTCCTTGACTTAGGTGCTTCCATTAATGTGATCCCTATTACACTTGATGAGAAACCTGGTCGAGACAGCATGAAACCTATTGATATAACCCTTCAATTGGCAAACCAATCTATTACTACACCTAGGGGCCTTCTGGAAAATGTGATTGTCAAGGTCAAAGATCTTCATACCAAGTTGATTTTATGGTCCTTGACTTGGGAGTACCCAAAAACCTTAACCATACCCCGATCATCTTAAGACGACCTTTCCTAGCCATTGCTAAGGCTAAAATTAATTGTGATTCAAGGAAGTTAGAGATTGCCTCAAGAGATCAAAGAATCAAATTTAATGTTTTTTAAGCATTTAAGAGGAGCAATCAGACCTAAGGACGAATGGAAATTTTGGGGAGAATTGAGGAGTCTAAGGCTATGCACACACTAAAGAAAAATCCAACAGTTAATCACTATCCACCCAGACTTAGGGCTGACCTGGTAAAATTTTATTGAGCTAAACTGTGCCCAGCTGAAGCCATTAAATTTATCACTGGTATATATTTAGATTGCTTATATATATATATATGATGAAAGCCTCATCATGAGTCCTAACTAGCTCATTTTAACCTAAGAAAGAGAATAAGAGCTCCTACAAACCTGGAGAGGGACCTAATTCAAGGAATAATTATTCTGAGAAGAAAACATAAAACAAAGGTTAAAACTGTAATTTTACCATTTCAGTGCATAAATGGGATTTCTCAGAGGCAAAACATAGGTCAAATGGTCTGAATAAGATAAAAAGTGGGTTGGTTCAATCAGAAATGGGTTATTGTGTAATCCAAGAATTAAACGATATTCTGTAACCCTAAAATAGACCCGCTTAATTCAACAAAGTTATAGTCAAGATAAAAATTAATTAAACCCTCTAAAATTTATGGAAAAATATCCCCAAGGGTTTAGAACCTTCAAATTGGCCTTTGGAACTTGTTTTGACCTAGATTGGGGTCCTAGCTCATTAATTAACCTAATTTGGGTCTTTGTGCAAAATGTCTAGTCAAACGTGGTCAAACCTAAAATCCAACTTCACCATTGGATTCCTTAGGTTCAAATTAGATTTGTACCAAAATTTAGATCTAAGGGAAGGTCATCTTGACCTTCTTTGCAAAATAGTACACCTAATTACATTTTGATCCTTATCTTTTGAAAACCATTGCACAGACCCCCCTAACTTCCTCGTCACTCTTACAAATAGGTCCCTCCACCATTAATGGGGAGAAATCCTACTTCGACGAGGAATGGAGGGGGAGTACTCTCTGATTCCTCAGAAATCTCTTCTCAGATTTGGAAGGGATATTCTCTGAGGAATTCCCTTCCATTTGAGCAAGGTCCTAGTCTTTGATTTGTATCCAATCTCTCGTGCAAACGCACGAGAGATTTGGGTCTCCAATAGTTTCCATCTTTGGAGAGGTCTCTTGTGCTTGGAATCTTGTCTTCCAAGCATAAGAGTCCCCACCAGCGACCATAAAAGCACCACCACCTCCGACAGCATCTCTTCAGCTCAACTTAGCCAGAGATCCACCCCAATTTCATCTTCTTCTCCTCCGGTCAAGAAGTCTAGCGAGCTTCGGCGAGCCTCCCTCCTCTTTCTCGTCACTCTACCACACTACTAGTGGCAGAGTTGTCCCCACCATCTTCCTCCGCGTCGCGCAACACCCGCGTGCACACCTCTAGACCCTTCGCCGCCGCAGCTCTCCCTCCACTGGACACCGTCTTCTCTGGCAACAGCAGATACAACTAGCCGCCACCTCTCCCCCTTCGTCCACTTAATTAGGTTAGACTTAATCCTCTCTATCCCCTCTTCAATTCCCCTCCTATTTCACAAAACATCCCTTGACTGCCACTGTCCACCCTCATCTTCCCCATCTCCGGCCGACCTCCGGCGAGACACATCCATCACTCCACACCTCAACACATCTCGCCACCAACCTCTTAACCTTCGCCATCGACCATTGAACACTTTCCACCCACTCACTGCCCGCCACACATGCTCCATGCTTCCACCGAACAAACCCACTCACACGGTCACAGTCCGACCTAGGCACGCATGCCTAGGCTTGTCTGAGCCATGCCAACACCTGCCTCACCTTCGCCGTGATACGAAGAAGGTTCTCCTGTTGTCTAATAGAGCCGCAAGGCTACTTTTGTGTCATGCAGGGTCGAGCCCTTGTCTGCCATTAACAAGCATACAAGCTTGCTTGCTCTCCAGCTTCAGGCCACGCGTTCCAGGTTTCAAGATCCCAGGCCGCACGGGTTGAGTGTGTGAGAGAATCCAACCTGAGAGCCGTAGCTGCGAACCCATCAACTGCATCAATTGCGTGAAGACATTGTCCTGCAGGTGCCAACAAGCCAGCCTTGAGTCTATTTTTGCTACAATTGACTTTTAAATTCTTGCATTTATATTTTGAATTAAATTTTGAGTAACTCTAAGTGTTCAATTACATTATTAAGATTAGTGAATAAATTCCATTTGCTCCCTGTGTTCGATCTTGGATACTTAGGTTTTCGAGTAATAAATTCTTATTTATTGTCAACGCTTGGTCACCTATACTACAATGCAACTGACTTAAAAAGCTTGACAAAGCGTTGCAACATTTTGGTGCCGTTGCTGGGGAGCAACGTGCAATTTATCACTAGTCTCTACATTCTTTTTTGATCATATTGAACACTAACTTGCCCTACTTTGCTTTGTTGTGATCTTGCAAGGTATTTCACGAGAAGATCCCTCCCGCAAGTCAACTACTCCAGGGCAAGTAATCTCTTCTCTTCCTTAAACCATCCCCTAATCCTTGAATGACAAAAGGAAGTAATTAATTTAGGAATCAATTGCCTTCTTTCTATAGTAATCACTATCTTTACGGCAAACATTTCCTGATTTTGCGAAAATTTTTCAAAACTTATTGCAGTGGAAGCGATTTCTTAGATCCTATCTCACAAAATTCATGTGCTTAATAGAAATCATGCTTATCTCTGCAGACAACACACTTCTTATTTTTGAGTCCAAAGAGAATTTTTGTGAAAACAAGGATTGGAAATAGAACCAAATTAGGGTTTCTACAGTAGGGTCATGGAGTGCTAGTTCACACATGCCTGTATAAATGGAAATAAACCCTCCCGCATTAGTGTGCGACCCAAGCCCTTGATTGAAGAGATCTAAACAAGATAAACCCTAAAAATTGAGCTCTAACAGCACTTGAATATTAAAATCTTGAACCTAATAAACTGGGAGTCAAATCAGAGTGATCTCTAGGTCCCAAGCCTAGAATCATTCTACGATATTTAGGACAGGTCAGGTGAAGTTGACCCCTTGAGTCAACCAACCTCCAAATTAGGTCACAACATCAAAACATCTAAAGTTCAAGTGAGAACCCTAAAGCACCTTTGAAATAAAAGTGGTAGACTTAAGAGGTCAAGGTCCCCATTCTGGTCTACTTGGAATCTCAGTGACAAGAGAGCTCGGGTGAGGGAAACCCTGTAACCCGTGGGGACGCTCTACCATGTAGGGGTTTTTGCGGGACTCTCCCTCTCTGGCTGCCCAGGTAATTCTTAGGTGGACAATGTTCTAATCCAGGGGTATCATCCGCCCCAAACCCCCATAGTCATCCAAACGTCTTTGGGCGCCTTGATTGGGTCAAAAACATCTCCAGTCCCTCATCTTTTCTCTTTAGAGCACACACAGACATTTTCAGTGGGACTCTTTATTCAGATTTAATCGCTTCAGAACTTGATTCTACATCTTGTTCCACCACCTGATCCAAATATGCAGCCAAACCACTTAGGACTACCATTCAAGAAACTTGAATATTGGAGATCCATGAGAGATAGGATGATTGAGGATGCCCTGAAATTCTATGAAAAAGAAGACAAAACCTCAACACTAGTAGGAAACATTCAGGTTGGTGTCCCAACAACCACAACCTTCATCATAACTTGTGCCCAAGTGCTATTGGCAGAAGCCACAAAAGGATCAACCCGAGACATGCTCATCACAGGATACATTGAGATAGAAAAATTACACAATCTTGAATACCTTCAATGTATGACAAATCCTCTACTTTGGGACCAACACCAAGATGATCTTGAAAAATAATAAGAGATAATGAAATTATTAAAACAAATTATCGACCAGAAATACCCATATATGACACAAACAGAGGATAAACCATCTTGGGACAACATCGAGGATCAATCTGATCTCGGGTTTGAGGCACAAAATGGTTGTAGATTCCCAACCCAAATGGAGTACAATGTGCCTGATATTGAAGAAGGTTGGGAAGCTCCAATTGCAGGAGAACACAATGATGAGCCCACTCTAGACCATGAATCACCAGGCGTAGAATTCCAAAACTCCTGCAATCATGAGAGTAGAACTGAACCTCTCGAGGGTGTAAATTCCCCCCTTATTCTAATAAGGTGACCCTCGAAGGTTATTCAGACCTAAATTCTAGTGATTCAACCCACATCCTAAGCCCAGAATCTAGATCTGACACCTATTGGGAAGATTTCGAGGTCCCATATGAGGAAGATCAATTCTTCACTGAAGAATATGATTTTGAGCCTCTATTTGATGAATATCCCTCGCTAACATCCTCAGAGAAACCAATCGATTTTTTGGAAGTTATGCCAATTTACCATGCAGAAATCGAGGAGTTGGATGAGTGGGGTTTGAATTGGGTCTGTCCTACCAGCTTGGAACCTGAGCCTCTGCCAGATAAGGACACCTTTTTAAGCTCAGAATTGACATCTAGGCTAGACACCAGTCAGGCTGCTGAATCTACAGCATATGATTTATTCTATGGTGGAACTCATGATCTTGAATCTCATTTAGATTTTGATTTTCGCAAACACTCTGACAATTTCGAATCTGACCATAACATTGGAGAAAATCCGCTTCCTGATTATAACAAGCCAATCTACGACCTCAACTCACATGACTCATTCGCTAACTCTGATTCTGAGGTCTCGGTTCCCGAGATCACTGAATCCAGTTTAGGTTCCAGTAACATGGAATCATTTCCTTTCGATCCTCAAGAATCAAAACCAGCAAATGCCAAGAGTGATTGCGACCCAGAATACGAGTCTTTTCTCGACTCCAATTTCCAATATCCCATAGACACTCTCCAGGCATTCGCTTTTGATTTTGAAAGTTACTATGAGAACTCTCTACATGAGACCACCTGTCATTCCTTTCTAGAAGAGCCCTCATACACAATTCTCATTGAAGCCACCTCTTCCATACATACAAAACTGATCAAAACTCGTTCTCCACCCCGACCCGCAACCAGACTCAATTTCTATTTTGATTCACCTCTCATTGAGCGGCTTGCAAATGATTCAACTCCACATCTCTACCGGGCATCGGGTATCGATCAGACTGAAAAATATGATCCATCATTCTCTGATCACCCCTGTAGGGTTTCCACACCATGCACTGATTATTTTTCGGAACCCTACTCTGACCAGGCTGATTCGACTCAACATAAACCCGAGTCTTCACTTCCATATCCATCCGAGCCACAATGCATATGGTGGGTTCCGCATCTGTTGATCTACATCTATCAACCCACCAGACTGATTGGGTTTGGGATGCATCATCAGCCTGTTGATCTTAACAAGCACCTGGTTGGACCAACCAGGCTCTTAATCAAGGTACTTGTTTTACAAAATTCTGCTAAGTTGACCACTCCCTCTCCACCCCATCTTCCGCCCGGCTGAAGGCGTTGAATTTAGCGCTTAACGAGAGGCAACTTGTCATTCCAAAAACAGAGACCCGTCTGATTATCTGTCTGTACTCCACATCCATTGCACCTTGAGTTCAACCTTAGACAGTTGATCCCACCTCTGGTACTCGTACCAGAGCTTGAAATCGTCCACATCAGTCAATTCTGACCCATCCACCCACCTAATGTATCCTGTTCTAAGTCCCTAACCTCAACACTATTTCACACCCTCCATTTACAATGAGGACATTGCAATACTTAGGCATGGGGGGGTGGTAAAGTGCATACATACAGAACCAAGAAAAAGTCAGAAGGATTCTCAAAAAAAAAAAATTCACATATGTCAAAAACATAAAAAAATTGAAAAATTATGAAAAAGAACAAAAAAATGCAAGAGGGAGGAAATTTTGTGAGCCACATAATCATAAGGAGGAGAAAAAGAGCAAAATGACAAAAAGGAGCACAAAACGAAAAAGAAAAAGAAAAAGATAGTCATTAGTAAAGATTAAGGAATTAACTGAAGTTCTAGATCACATCCAAAAAAAAGAGAAAAATGAAAGAAAAGTGCTAAGGAGACACAAAAAGAGATTAACAGAAACATTGATCTTTGGCCTTTTGGGCTAGACTCTTAGGCTTAAAAATTCACGTACCCGCTAAAATCTGGATAATCCTCAAGAGGTTGGGGAAAATACAAAGCTTAGGTATTAGGTCTAAGCCTTAGGAAGTATTCGACCTCGTTAACTGACCTTCGATTTGCGAGATTCGGTAACCTAACCACCCCAATCCACACACAGTCTGGTTCAGTGCGCATAAATATCAAAATCACGCAAAAAGCGTTTCAAAGTTCTGAAAAAGTCGCCTAGATTAGGAGCGGCCGATCAACACAAGTTAATTTGGATGAGTTCCCAGCATGAAAAGATGGGAAATTCCCCTTGAAGATGTGCAACAACATATCGTCTTCTCGGTGTTTGTCTCTTAGGATATTTAAATATCCTATCGGGGGCATGTAAGCACTTTGCTGGTTCAGATACCATGGGCGGCATTATCGCGAAATGTCGGTTGCCAGGGTCTGGATTCAGCCACAGAACGCCATGGGCGGGATTATCTCGAAATCTCGAAAGCCAGGGTTCTAGGGGTTGCCATGGGCTGTGCTATCACGAAGCATCGATTGATAGGGACCCTTGAGGATTGATGATGGGGACGAGGAATTCGATACAAACCGTGTTGAGAAGCCAATCCGAAGCTAGAAATAAAAAGAAAAGAGAGATAAAGCTCTCCAAATAAATAAATCCTCTGTCTCTCTCTTACAAAAATGCACTACAAATTGAACCTAGGCTAAAAATGTCTCAAGCACGGGTGCTTTAGCCGCGGAGTCCAACAAACCCTAGGATAGTTTCTGTGAGCCTTAAAAACCTTCGCGGAGGGCTGAGGCTAAAGCAGGTCAGGTCCTGATTTTGGTTGGTACTTGAGTACCTCTAGGCATATTGTCAACATTCTCAACCTAATCAAAAGAAGAAGAAAAGTACTTATCATAACTAGTAACATACACTCAGGGTCTAGAACAGAAGTTAAAACCTTAAAATTTTGCTAAGGGACTAGTAAAATTTAGGCATGGGGTATGATGAGAGCCTCATCATGAGCCCTAACTAGCTCATTTTGACCTAAGAAAGAGAATAAGAGCTCCTACATAACCTGGAGAAAGACCTAATTCAAGGAATAAGTGTTCTGAGAGGAAAACATGAAACAAAGGTTAAAACTGTAATTTTACCATTGCAGTACACAAATGGGATTTCTCAGAGGAAAAACATAGGTTAAATGGTCTGAATAAGATAAAAAGTGGTTGGTTCAATCAGAAATGAGTTATTGTGCAATCCAAGAATTAAATGACATCCTATAACCCTAAAACAGACCTGCTTAATTCAACAAGGTTATGGTTAGGATAAAATCAAGTAAACCCTCTAAATTTCATGGAAAAATATCCCTAAGGGTTTAGAACCTTCAAATTGGCCTTTGGAACCTGTTTTGACCTAGATTTGGGTCTTAGCTCATTAATTAACCTAATTTGGGTCTTTGAGCAAAATGTCCAGTCAAACATGGTCAAACCTAAAATCCAACTTCACCATTGGATTCCTTAAGTCCAAATTAATTTTGTACCAAAATTTGGACCTAAGGGGAGGTCATCTTGACCTACTTTGCAAAATAGTACACCCAATTACATTTTGGTCCCTATCTTTTGAAAACCATTGCATAGAACCCCCTAACTTCCTCGCCACTCTTACAAATAGGTCCCTCTACCATTAATGGGGAGAAATCCTACTCCGACGAGGAATGGAGGGGGAGTACTCTCTGATTCCTCAGAGATCTCTTCCCAGATTTGGAAAGGAGACTCTCTGAGGAATTCCCTTCCATCTGAGCATGGTCCTAGTCTCTGATTCTTATCCAATCTCTCATGCGAATGCACGAGAGATTTGGGTCGCCAATAGTTTCCATCTCTGGCAAGGTCTCTTGTGCTTGGAAGCTTGTCTCCCAAGCATAAGAGTCCCTGCCAACGACTATAAAAGCACCACCACCTCTGGCCGCATCTCTTCAGCTCGACTTGGAGAGAGATCCACCCCAATTTCATCTTCTTCTCCTCCGATCAAGAAGTCCAGCAAGCTCCGGCGAGCCTCCCTCCTCTTTCTCGTCACTCTGCCACACTACTAGTGGCAGAGTTGTCCTCACCATCTTCCTTCGTGTCGCGCAACACCCGCGCACGCACCTCTAGACCCTTCGTCACCGTCGCTCTCCCTCCACTGGACACAGTCTTCTCCGGCGACAGCAGATATAGCCAACCGCCACCTCTCCCCTTTCGTCCACTTAATTAGGTTAGACATGCTCCTCTCTATCCGCTCTTCAATTCCCTTCCATCTATTTCACAAAACATCCCTTGACTGCCACTGTCCACCGTCATCTTCCACATCTCCAGCCGACCTTTGGCGAGACGCATCCATCACTCCACACCTCCACACATCTCGCCACCAACCTCTTGACCTCCGCCATCGACCATTAAACACTTTCCACCCACTTACTGCCCGCCACACACGCTCCATGCTTCCATCGAACAAACCCACTCACACAATCACAGTCTGACCTAGGCACGCACGCCTAGGCTGGTCTGAGCCACGCCAACACCCGCCTCACCTTTGCCGTGATACGGCGAAGGTTCTCCTATTGTCTGATAGAGCCGCAAGGTTAATTTTGTGTCGTGCAGGGTCGAGCCCTCGTCAGCCATTAACAAGCATACAAGCTTGCTTGCTCTCCAACTGCAGGCCATGCATTCCAAGTTTCAAGATCCCAGGCTGCGCGGGTTGAGTGTGTGAGCGAATCCAGCCTGAGAACCGTAGCTGCAGACCCTTCAACTACGTCAATTGCGTGAAGACATCGTCCTACAAGTGCCAACAGAAGCGGGTGGGACATTAGTCCCACCTCGTGAACACAAGAGTGCGGCGCGTAACATAAATTGAATTTGTGTTTGACGCTGTTTGCCTCAAGTCACACAGGGGTGAGGTCCCTCGCCCTCACTCACCACGCCTCGTCTGCGACACTACCCTGCGGACCTGGCACTCGACTCGATTACCTATCCGAGCACTCCTCGCACATCACACCCACGTCGGTGCGCCTAGACCCGGGCACGCGACCGACCCGATTACCTGGCTCTAGGAGAGCGTACTGAAGAGAGAAATAGAGAGAGAGAGATGTAGGGTGGGGTAGAGGTAGGTTTTGCTCTTCAGTGTGTGCAGGGAAGAAGAAGGAAGAGGAAGGCGCAGCTGAAGCTAAGGCACGATGAAGTGAGGCTAAGCAGGGAAGGAAAGACTTTGCTGCAAAAGGAAGAAGAAGGAAGGAAGGACAAAGAGAAGAGAACGTCAGAGGAAAGCTAAGGCTGAAGGAAACAAAGGCAAGCTGAAGCTGACACTTAGCCGCAGACAGAAAAAGAAGGAAGAAGAGCAAAGAAAGGAAGCAGCAAAGAAGAGACAAGGAAGAAGAAGAAGACGGCCAAGGTCAAAGAAGAATAGAAGAAAAAGAGCTGAGGAAAATCAGAGAAAGAAAGAAAGAAGAAGAAGAAGAGAAAGGAGAAGGAAATAAAAGCTTAAAGAGAAATATCTTTTTAAGACGTCTGATCATGGAATTAGATGTCCAATTTCTCTATTTTTGCTACAATTGACTTTTAAATTCTTGCATTTATATTCTGAATTAAATTTTGAGTAACTCCAAGTGTTCAATTACATTATTGAGATTAGTGAATAAATTCCATTTGCTTCCTGTGTTAGATCTCGGATACTTAGGTTTTCAAGTAATAAATTCTTATTTGTGTCAACGCTTGGTCACCTATACTACAATGCAACTGACTTAAAAAGCCCGACAAAGCATTGCAACAATATATGTATGTATGTATGTATGTATGTATGTATATGTATCTTAGCTTGATTTGCAGATTTGGAGCTAGTCAGGTTATATTGTACTGACTCAGATATTTCAAGTGATTTCTACCCTTTTAATGTTTATAGTAAACAATGAGGACATTGCACGAAATAGGCATGGGGTGGGTGGATTTATAATTTTGACTAAGTTGCTTTTATACTTGTCTCCAAAATTATCATGTTCTTCCGTGTCGTGTGTTTTCATTCGCTGTATTTCGAAAAAAAGAGAAGTAAAAAAGAAAAAAAGGAAATGGAAAAATTACAAAAAGAAAAAAAATATTTTTGTTTTGAGCTAAGAAAGAACACAAGTTTTTGATATTGACAATTTGCCGATCATTGGAAATGTATTTTCAAAATATTTTCACGTAGACTTTAGAGGTTGTAGTCCACATAATTATTTCAATTATTTATGTAAATAAGGATTTGTTTCTTGAATCTTGGACGAGGCTTTAAAAGTCGAAGCATTAAGTAAAAGAAATGATAAGTATGTGATTTATCTTGTCATCCTCTGGTTTGAAAAGATTGAGAAAATTAAGCGATCTACACTTGCACGTACACATTGACTCTTCCTTTAGGCAACCTACCATTGAAATCTTAGTAGTCAGTAGGACCTAGATTAAGGTATGATTGATATGTTACACTGGATGTTCTCCTCAGATGTAGGGTGTCCAGAGCCCAGCCTTGCATTTTTAGCTTTTGGTGCCTTTATTTATGTGATATTGCTGAATAGGATTAGGGAAGCCACATACCTAAGAAAATGAGTGTAGAAAAAGAAGAAAAGCCCAAAAAAATAAAGTAGTAGGATGAAGTTCTATTCGAAAGAAAAAGAAAAAAAATAAAGCCCTAAAAACAAAATAAAAAGTGTGTCAAATATCCCAAAACCCCTAAAAATAAGAAACCTTTTTGGTTTGGTTGGGGAGATATACCTTCGAGGTTGACCTCAGGATAGAAAAGAGTACGGAAAAATGTACCACTCTTTAGTAAGGCAAATTCGAAGACTTAGGCCAATATTGCGAAGAGACAGTCTCAATCCAATTCAAAACTTAGAGTTCAATAAGGTAGCCTAATTGAGGAGTCATAATGTTTGCACATATAGGAAGCTTACAATTCGAGGTCAATTTAAACCTTGGATCGGTTGACAGAGCTATAAACAGTTGCTCTTGTGACGCGAAGTCAAAGGTGATAGAATCTCTCATTAGGTTTGAGTGGTTTTTATTTGAGTTGATACTTGAAAACTGTTGTGTCTTTCTAGATAAGGTTTTGATTTACAAATTTCTTTTGATTGGTAAAGAGTTGAGTTCAAGATTTCTAATATGTTTTTGCTCGAAACCCACTTTTCAGATTTTTTCTCACTTATTTTCCAAATTCAGTTTTCCTCTAAGGCTAGCAAAAGATAGCCATGAGAGTGTGATATTTCTCTATTTTTCTACATTAATTATGCCTAACTAATGTTAATTTGAGGGCGAATTAGGTTAGAAAGTATTTAGTTAGGTCAGAATAGTTATATAAGTGTATTTTGTAAATATTGCATTATGTTTGGTTTTTCTGCAATTTTTTTCTAATCTATAGTTGATAACTTGATGTCCTTGTTGTAATATGTGTAGGTATCAGGTTTGGAACAATTTGGAGCCTTACAGATTGAGACTCCATGATTAAGCTCACTTGTGTGAAGTGGAGGAGCCTATTTTTCTAGACTCTAACCTCTTTAGCATTTAGGCTAACCTAAGTAGAAACCTAAATTTTCCTAACCTTGGACCCACCTACTTAGACTAATTACCAACCCAATTAAGCCGACCATGGACCTATTTATAGACCCAATATGGTTGACCATTTAAGGTTAATTAAAACCAAAACCTACATCACCTTATCCCTTTAACACACCACCTTATCCCTTGCCTTCCTAAAAACACAAAACCCTAGACCTTATCCTTTAAGTGTCCCCCCCCCCCCCTCATCCTTAGGTTTTTAGAACATGTAGCTGTCTGATCGTTTAAATCCACAACACAGTTAATTAAGTTATTCAGGCTTAATAAATTGCATGAGAAAGTAACTTAGGTTAATTCGAATTAATGACGTGAGTATAGTATATGGTCAAGTTAATCTAACATTTTAGATTTTAAGTTCTCTTTAACTGGTTGAGTCCATGTCGTTTACTAGGAGGTATAATAGTAGCTTAATTCACCATTAATTCCTAAGCATAATTAAGGATCAATTAATTAATCAGATTATAATTATAATATTTTAAACACATGAATATAGCACAAAAGATTAACAATTCAAAGCATGCAATATTCCATCAGAAAGAAACACATTTACACATATAATGTCATTAAGGATCAAGTAAACATGTTTATTACATCATTATATCTAATTACAAAGGATTAAGGTAAGAAAAATGCTAATCAAATGAGTACAAATGCCTTCTTACATCAATTAAAGCTCAAAATATTGAAAGAGATTATTTCAATAAAAGTACAAATTAGACATCTAATAAGAAGATTGGACATCTTAAAAGTAAAAATTAAAAGTCTAAAAGAATGCACAGTCGTCTAATTATCCTTCTTTATTTTTCTTCTTTCTTCAGCCCCCTTAGAATTTCTCTTTTTCTCCTCTCTGTCTTTGTTCATTACTCCCTTTTTCTTAAGCTCTTAATCTTCAGTCCTCTCTCTCTCGAGCTCTTCTATCATTTCCTTTACCCTATCTCACTCTTTTTTTTCTTCTCTCATACTTCTCTTCTTCTTTTAATTCTCCTTAAGCATTCTTTGTCCTCCCTTTCTTTCTTTATCATCTTTACTGTGCTTTATGTCCACACTTAACCATTTTCACAATCACTTAGCCCATTTAATCTTCAATTTATAAAAGTTAACGTTTAATGGGTGGCCCAAGCTTGTTCGGGGATACACAGTGCCCAATGAGCGAGACCAAACCCTACTTGAGCTCGAGCCTAGTTCTTAATTGGTGGATTATCTTTCAAATGTTCGTCAATGCATAGCCTCCGGCCTCCCAGGCCCACACCCCCACTCACGAGCCTACACACACGCCCACAGGCACACGCACACACCCATGCACAGGCACGTGCATCGCACGCACCCGCACCCAAGCCATTTCCTTTTAGCGCCCAGCGCTGACGACCAAAGCGTCAAGTGCAGAAAATCATAATATACCATGTCTAACGGCCGTGGTTTTCCGATGTGGGACTTTGTTTCCCAGGTTCTAGCCGAACTACAGTCGGCGATTCCGACCAACTCACTAGATGGTTTCGACAAGCAAAGGCTCTATCGAAAGCCCTTGTTCTGCTCTACATGATTGGAACACCAATTTGGTGTTCAGATTAGGTCTAGCCCTTTGATTTGAAGGGCGAAGCTGGGAGGATCGCACAGCCATTAAGGCCTGCAGAAGATGGAATTAGGTCTAAGGACTTGAAGGAGAACTTTGACCTCCAAATGGAGTCCGGACTCTATTCAAGAAGGAATTTCGCATTCAAAGGAGAAGAAAGGAGGTTTTATAGACTTCAAGAAGATGAAGAAGCTTCTGTGCTTCACACAGGAGCTTCAGAGCTCCATTTTGAACTCTGAAAGACTCAATAGAGAGAGAAAGATCTCTAGAACATAATTTAACAAACTCAGTAGATTGTTTCGCACTAATTTGGGCAGAATTGGTGATTAAATCTTGCCAAGAACACACTGAAAGCATTTCAACCAATTAAATCATAAGATTAATCATTAAATCCTCGATTTGGACCTAGAGTCGACCAGAATAGGCTTGGAGTTGACTTTTTGTTTCAGACTCTTTCAGACCCAATTAAAACCTTGAATCAACTTAATTCTTCTTCAAGAATCAATCTAAGACTTCAAAACCAAGTTTTGATCAGGTCTAATGCAATCACAGTCATCGCCGCCAGAAGTCGAGATGAGGTTTGTTCGGTGGAACAATCTAAAGACTCTCAGAGCAATTAAAGATCAAAGTCTTCTTCTACAAGTTCCTCTCAAGCTTTTGGATCAAATTTCAAGATCTAAACCTCATCAGAACTGCTTCTCCAACTCAGCCGGAGGTGAAGAAGACACAGTTCAAATGGGAACTCCAAACAATGAAACCTAAATTAAATCATCGATTTATCATCCTTACAATCCAACAAGACAATCGGGAGTTCTGTAGAGCTTATCTAGGGCTGAGCTCAAAAATGACTCGCCGGAGCTCCAGTTCCAGTGAGTCCAGTTCTGATATACAGTGAGGAAAAACACAGTAAATGAGGTCATGAATGACCCGCAGAGATTCCTAGGACCTAGATAGATCCTAAGATCTCCCAATTGGCTCGGAGAATAATCAGAACAAAAGATTGTTCGTGGAATTCAAGGATTAAGCATTCTGAGTTCGACAGAACTCAGAATGCTTCCTCTCACTCAATTGAGTGAGGAGAAGAGTTCTATATGGTGAGGTGATACTAATGGACTATATAATTAGGTGGTTAACTCATCTCTGAGCCACCATTGACAGCGAGCTCAGAAATGAGGGGGAATTTAGGCGTTTCTAGTAGGAGGCTCTATAGGTGCAATTAAGCGATTGGCGAGGTTCCTAAGGTATTAGGGAAGTGATGATGGACCTTAATTGGGTGTGAGACTAGCTCTGGACACTTCACCATGGACAGTGAAGTGTCAAGGTGTGTGTGAGTTGGTGTAGGTGATTAGGTGGATAATTGAGATAATTCTGAGGTCAGAAAGGGCCTTAGGGTGGTGTTCTAGCGATGGAAGACCCTAATGGAGGTGTATAAGGCTCGAGGACCTCCGCCATAGACAATGGAGCTTGCCGATGACGGTGAGGTGGTTTAGACGGTATAGGTGGTAATAGTGATTGGAAGGAAGTAGAAATGGATCGTGGAGAGATAAGGAAAGTAGAACATTACCTGGAAGTGCGAACGAAGGCCCAGCGAGACAGGAGTTGGCCTCGCCAGAGCTGAGGGAGATGAAACTAATCTACATTAAAACTAAGCCAATGCTACTCCTAACAACTGCTAACCTACTCCTGTGAGTTAAGGCTACTTACCTGACGAAAGGGAGGTGAGAAACTCCATCGAAGGCTCATAACGGAGAACGAAATCAGAAGTTAGGGGATAGAGCTCCGACGAGAAGTTGAAGGTGGTGAGAAAAGGGATGCGGCACTCCAAGGCTCTATCATAGCCATCCGGAGAGGAAGAGGAGGTGAGAGAGGCGAGTCCCTCGCATGGAGGAGCTCTGAAGGAAAGGTGAGAAGTCATCGGAGGTGGCGGAGGAATACCCTATCATCGGCCACAGTTGGGGAAGAAGGATAGGGGACCAACCCTTGAAATCGGAAGGGTCAAGGGGTATTTATAAGTTTCGACGCTGGCTAAGGGGCTTAAATCTAGACGGATTTGCATCTAGGTGTAGCTTAACCTTCGGCATCATCTTCGACGACGGTGAGGTTAACGCCTATACCTAATTAGGATTTATGAATAATCCAGACCGGTGGATGGAGTGGAGGGTGAGCGTAGGCTCGAGGAGCTTGACGAGGAAGGAAGAATGCTGGATGTGAGGTGATCGTGAGGTGTCTTCACCGCCGCTCGTCAGTCATTGAAGCAGCTAAAGAAGAAACGAAGAAGAAGACGGTGTTCGCAGGGACCTATGTGCAAGGAAAATTAAGGACCTAAGCGAAATAAAAGGACTCAAGTGCAATGAATTCCAAGGATCGAAATGCAAACAAAGGCTTTTAAGGTTACTTTAAATTATTTTCTTTTCTAACTTTTTATATATATTTATAAATTAGCTAAATATTATATTAAAGCCTTATATTCACATTTTTTATCCATTTATTTATATTTATTTACTTATTAACTTACTTAAATTATTAAAGACTTAGGTCTTAAATTATACTTAAGTTAAATAAGATATTAATTAGGTAACTAATTAGTGGTATTTTGAGCCCATTTATTAATTAAGTTATTAATAATATTAATTGGATGATAATTTAGCAATTTTAACTTATTTTAAGGTCCTTTAATGATTTATCCCTTATTACATAATTAACCCTTATATATGCATATTCCTAGCTAATTAACTAGGGAAACTGGTTAATTAGGGGTAATTAGAAGCCATGATGAGCCTCTCATCATCGTCCACCTCTAGAGCCTCACTTCACCCTTGATGAAAATCCTATGGCTTCCCTTAAAGATCTTATCCAAATCCCTTCCTAATGCAGAAAAATGCATATCCCTTTCCTATTAATTCTAGACCTCAACACAACATCCAATGGCCCAAAAATCACCACCATATGGCTGGGCACATGATCCACCATACACCTCTTAGCTGCCCCCTCTCCCTTCATCTCAACCATTCATCATCCGTCCTATTAAATCTTAGCCTTCCATTTATTCCAACAAAACCTAAGGCCTTATATTTTGATCCTAACCATTGATCCTAACCTAATTAGATCCTAGCCCTCCATCTAGAGCTTAGCAATTCCTATAAAGAGAGACCTACCCCCTCCTTCCTAAAAATGTCGCCTTAGTCTAGAATAATTCTACCAACATCTCACCACCTTAGCCTTCCCAAGTAGAATACCTCACCACCTTCCTCCTCCTCACCTCCACGTCTAGACTCTGCAGAAATCTTCTGGTGGTTGTCCTTCTCACCAAGTCCAGACTCTCTGCGTCATCTTCCTCTCATTTTCAAGGTGGCTACATCAACAGATCACGCTCCATCTCATCTATTTCTATTTTTCTAGTCCTAATTCTAGTAGATTTCTAGTTCTTGTTCTAGTTAATATTTTGTCTCCTATTCTGGTTCTAGTTGTACTTTTGACATTTATTCTAGTTGCAATAAAAGTTTTCCTTCTAGTTATATTATTTGCAGTTCCTTCTCTCTCACCCCTTCCTTATATATCTGCCTGATTTGATCTCCTTTATATTAGATAGTTCATATTTGCTTCGTGTTTTGCATCTAGTTAGAACAATCCTACGCCTCCCTGTGTTCGACCCAAGACTAACCAGAGTCTCGATTATTTTATTTCTATTTCAAAGAAATCACGTTACCACAAACACTTTATTTTACTTTATGATTTTCGATGAACAAAGACGTAGCAGAAGCAGGCAAATGAGCCCACTTCCCCTGATCCAAAGCCACCTAAAGAGGAGTGGGCTGGCCACATATGCCTAGCTAAAAACTGAGGCAGGTCACATCTACCAGGACGAGCGACATTTATTCCAACCCTTCATCATCCCCACTTCTTTAAATATGGTTGCGAGGCCCCAACGATGGTCAGGTCTACCAACATGTCTAAGCTAAGTAAGCCTTAAAGAGGTCTTCTCTCGACCATGTCTTAGTCTTGCACACTTGTGTAACCCAGCAACTTCAAATAGGCTCAAAACTACTCGATCAAAGCACAAAAGACCCTGCAAGCATACACGACTATCAAGTGATGGGAATAAGGTGACTTTCATTAAATTAGAAAAAGGGAAAATGCCTTTACAAAAAGCTAGGCGAGATGCCCAATATAGAAGATCGGAGGGTGAAAAAAGGAAAATGAAAACTAAACAAATAAATTAACAACCTAGAAGTCTAAAGTGAATGCCTAAGTAGAACTTCAACACCAACTGGATAGCATTCCCAAACATGCAAATAAAGAGCCTACCTACCCTTAGGACATGGCTCAACTGAGCAGTGATCCTCGATCGGTCACGATTAGACTTGTTCACCATGGACCCGGTTGAGGTGCTCTTTTCCCCCATTGGCATCTGATTGGCATCATCAGCATTTCCTCCTCCCCCACTCTCTAATTGCCATAAGAATGTGAAGAGCACCTCCAAAAACCCTAATCGCTTGCCTCATTCAAATAGTGGAAATGAACACCTAATAGGCATGTCATGTAAGACTAGTGGGATGCCTTGTAAGCAATTCCCCTTCCCTCCTCTCAATTCTACTGCTACATGCATCAATTTTTTAGGGCATAAGCTAATGGTGATGGTGTCGTTGTTGTTATCAGCTTCATATGTAGCTTATTTACTTGAAGAAGTTGGAATTTCCCTTTTCCCCTAAAAATTCTCCTAATTGAGTTCAAAAATGCAATGCCTGAGTTGGTGGCAAAGCTTGGATTTAAACTTGGCAAGTCGAAGTGCACCCCTATTTGGAGTAGATTAGTTAGGTATGGGCATAGATGGGAAACAATTTAGAATAAATTTAATGATCATTGGATGTATCTTTTAGGTTGCCAAAGAATGTGACATTGTTCTTAGTTATGGGTATCTGATAATTAAGGTGTAAGTTTTACAAGGAGTTAGTGTACATTTCTGTATTGATGGACTTATTCGTTACAATTATACTCAGTGGAAGCGAGAGTGCTTTCATGTTTTGTTGCTATTGTTGTTGCTGCTATTTTATTTGTTGAACAATTGAAAATTTGATAGGTAAGTCACCTTATGTATGCAAGATTTTCACCTTATATGTCTCCTAGTTTAATTCTTCCCTTGTTAGGTTATAAGCGGGGGTTGCAATGACTCCAAGGCCATTAGTCCTCATGTTTCTTCTGCTTCTTCGCATAATTATGTCTTAGTTTGAGTGGAATAGTTTGAGTGGAAACAACAACTGGTGAATGACTATGATACAAGCCCTAGCATTTTAGATAAGCAACTGCAGACAATCAAGTGAGAAGAAGTGAAGGAAAAAGTAAGTTCTCGTAGCTTTTTTATATTTGCAATCTGCATACACCTTAAAGTTGACATAGTAATCTGATAATGATAGTTGGATCCTTACACAAATGGGTTCCTTTTTATGGGCCTAAATGATGATGTATCAAGTTCTCCAACATTGCATGTATCTTTTCAAATGCTTAGGGCATGGATATGTGGTAGTCAATCAGATACTTAGTATCCAATTTACATGATCTCATATTTTCCCTTGTGCACCACCAAAGGCCCATATATATGGGTTGAGTTCCCACAAAGGTGGGGAACCCCACCCGACAAACCATTAGCCTCGTGCCTTTTATTTGATGATTCATTTTCAATTCAGATGTTTTCCCATGGGAATTCCCATAACCATACTTATTTTTGGTATTGATACTCTGTTGCCACGAAGTTCTCTTAAAACTCTTATCATTAAAATTCTAACCATCAGTGTCAACCACATCATTCCTAAAAATAGATCTCATTTGCCCTAATACTCTTCCTTCAATTACTGGTTTCTCATGCTTTACCTAACCATCAAGTTCAGCTTGACAAACTCCATCAGCCACCCACAAATTCCTTCCATAATTATTCTTCAAATCAGTCTTCCTTTGTTCCACTTTCTTATAAATTTGTTTAGGATTATTATCTCTTTTCTCAGCATATTCAACATTAGGAGCTCCATTTCTTGAAATAGCAATTCTCTTTCGTTTTAATCTGCAATTTTGGGTATCATGCCCAAGAATCCAACAATTACTAGAAAACCTAGGAAAAAATTCGTATATGATCCTCTGTTTACACTACAAAAAAAAATAGCTTTAGCAACATTTAATATTAGCCACTGTAGGCCTTCTATTTGTCGCTACATGTAATTAGTGACACTTAAAATAATTGCTACTTAATTGTTTCCTTCGTTGGCATCACTAAAGGGTTAACAGCAATTGTATCATCATTGTTAAATCAATGCTATTAGCATCACTTTAATTGTCGCAAATAACGTCGCTAATGATCTTATTTAATGGTAATTTATTTGACACTATTTCACCACTATTGATTTATATTAGTGGCAATTTAATTGACGCTATTAGTGCCGCTATATACTTTATTTAATAGCTTTTTTATGTCACTAAATTGCCACTATTGATTTACTTTAGTGACACTTTATTTTACCATTTAATTACCTTTATTGATATTATTTACTAGTATTTATTTGTCTCTAAATTGCCACTATTGATTTGCTTTAATAGCACTTTCTTTTGTTACTAGATCGTTACTAATTATTTACTTTAATGGCACTTTCTTTTTCCACTTAATTGTCACTATTGATTCACTTTAATGATGCTTATATGACTTAATTTTATTCTTTACTAAGAAATAAATTTTTTTAACAAGCACAAAACATAAGGACACAAGCACAAAGTCTTTTTATTGACTTCCCAATCACCAAAGTACATATTCCCCTATTAAGGGTAATACAAGAGAAAAGAAAAGAAAAATACAAAAAAAAAAAATACAATGAGAATCAATTCCAACAAATCTGGCGGAAATATGAAGCACTTCATCAACCCAACTAAAATGATCTGCAAAATCATATTTGTCTAACGAACATCTTCAACAACTCCCAACAATATAGCCTTCAACGTTAGCATAAAGAATTTTCAAGTATCAGACAAACAATCTTCTTATTAGCAGCAGCAACAATGAGATTGACAACAGTAGTAGTACCATCTTCTAAGGTTGTAAAGGATAGCTGTTAGAAGAACAAACAAAAACAATCAACAACAGAAGATCACCTAGTCTACGCATGCTATGACAAGAAGTGCCTAGATATCCAAAGCAAATGTAAAAGCTTACCTTAAGAACATCAATAAGAGATGGATCAACAACAGCTTTTTGGGAGATATTAGAAGAATACAACAACAAAAACAACAAATAACAATATTTATCACAGGATCAACTAAAGAGATACTGCTCAATGAAGCTCTTCTTTATAAATTAACAATAAATATGGAAATTCATTTTAGCACATGAGTTAATGTCGCCTCTTTCTGAAGTTAAATACAAGCTACAAGGGAACACCAAATAACAAAAGTCCTATGTAGGACAATGGTAGTTACGAACTTCTAGATGCAGTGATACAATTCCAAAATGATTGAAATATACCAAATTTTTAATAGTAGACTTTCTTTATGAGATACTAATGATAATAGGGAGCAACTGATCCACACCAAATCTGGTGCTCTATCCATTTTTAGAAGGATACACATATAAATTTCATATCCATATAGAAATATGATCATTCTTTCAAACCCATGCATGTTCACTTCTGTCATCCAATTCATATTATAAATCTACTCATATTGATGAAAATTTTGTTTAGCGCTATATTCCTTTGCCCTTCTCTAAAATGACAGAAACAATTACATCTCCATGTTACAAGATGGACTCCCAAAATACAAGTTAGGAGGAAATGTAAGCAACAAAGTTCTCAACTTAGGACGTGACGTCCCTAAACACCACCCCATTCCTACCCAACCACACCCCCCACAGCACTGTCAACACCCTTGTTTTTTCCTTCATTCTGAATTTGCTTCCATCTCCTCAAACATTTCCCCTGCGGAAGGAGGACCAAAACTTATCCACAGTGTTCAAATCTATCCAAGACTTGTAAAGTGGTATCAAAGCTTATTCAATCTCATTCTTATGTTGTACGTAATGGTAAGTAATGGGAGGATAATCTATGCTAACTATTTATATGATTCAGTTCTAATAATTGTAGTTTCAAGTCATGTAACTGACAATAAAGGCATTAAGAATACAAAAATACGGATATCAAAAGAAGCAACAAGAAACACTCAAATGAAAATGCTGCAACAAAACTCAAGAACATAACAAAATTGCTAATAAGGAGATTTCAACACCTTGTCATTGAAAGATAGACCTAATTTGTTTAGGCTCATCCACAACAAAATATATCTTATGGTAGGAAACTGTCTCAAGGAAGTCGACCATAGTAAGAACTTTATGCCATCCTATCTCATGGTGGTAACTTGGATTTTCTAAAGATTAGGAAGAGGGGTGAGAGACATCTAATGTCCATTTTTCTTTGAGAGCCATGAATAAATTTTTATTTAAACAGTAAAGGATTATCACTCGATAATGCCCATCAGAAATCTAGTTCTCCTCTACTCATCAGAAATTTGTTAACCTTGATGACGCCATTCTCCTCTAGTTCACTAAAACAAGTGTGCATATTCATAGGAGGAAACCACATGTTGATGATCATTTTATAAATTGTATCTCTTCTTTAGCGAATTATTGGGCAAACGATTTGTAATTTTGGCCATGTTTTATGTCCCCTAATTAATCTATTTTCTTTGTGGTTATCAAGCAGATAACCACCCTTCCTTCCACCTTTAAAAAACAAATCTTGATAAAACCTATATGTTGGGAGAATGAGGTCAAGTTGTTGCTCTTTTGGTCCACTTTGCCAATTCTGATTCAAGTTCAGAACATGATTCAAAGGACTCAACCACTTTGGATGTTGATTATCATTTTCTATTTGACTTACCTTTTCAAGTACAACACAATCTCATGAATTCAAAATTCCGTTAGCAAATAAAAAGGTGGATATTTTCTAATAACAAGTATATATGACAAACAATCTTGTATATTTTAGCTAGTTGGATTCAACAAATGAAAAAAATGTGTGGCTACATTTGCCCAACATAAAAATTATACAAAAACTGTGGTCCTCAAAAAGCAAAGAAATAAAATTTTGGCAATATAATTAGAAGAATCTTTCTCAAGAAAAATATAATTGGAAGAAGAACACTTGTTGAATGCAGACAGGGAATACTCATTTCCATGTGATTGTTTATATTTTGTTTTCCATGTGCATTCAAAAGTTAACACAGAAGTGCTGCAGCCCTTTGAATGACAGTATTAATGGTTTTACAGGTATTTGCAAACAGGAAAGGGTACCTTTCTTGTGGGATGAGGACATAGTGGTGGCAGGCAAGTGGTCGAAGAAGAGAGGATGAGGATGTGATTGGTGGCAAGGACAGAGAGGGAGAAAGAAGGTTGTGGGCAAGGAGGACTTGACCTTGCTTTATACAATTAGTTGTCAAATGTAAATAACAAATGCTAGTAGAATTCATTAACAAGGGAAGATGCAGATGTCCTCATTTTCCAAGTTCAACAAACTCTGCATTGTACAAAGATCAAGAAAAAAAAGGAACTCACTAAAGTAGCAGATTTAGCACATCGAGGACCTAACCTTGCTTTATATCCAAAGTAGTACTAAGTAAATTTGAGTTCCCTAATGCCTCCTACTTTATATCCTTGTTGTCCTTCACACCCGAGGACCTGACCCTCTACACCAAAAGGAAGAAAAGAAAGAAACAACAAATCAAAATTAAGTATATATTCTACCTAGACAGGGTTGTAAATGATTGGGGGCTTAGATGGACCTAGCGCAAGTGTTGCTGTCGGTGGCGATTGGGTGAAACAGGCAGATGATCGATAATCCAATGGAGGAGGCAAACGGTGGAATCAGAGGAGGCAACAATCGGGCGTCCTCCTTGAGCATTCGTCAATTACAAAGTTAAGATGAGAATTGGTGATTGAGCAAAGGAGTGGAGAAAAGGAGAGGATCAGAGGCCATCAGGCAATGGAGCAGAGGGCAGAGGAGTAGAATGAAGAGAGGGGGAGGCAATCGAGTGATAGAGCAGAGGAGTAGGCGGCAAAGGATGTGATTGGGCGCACTACGTGAGAAAGGAGGATGCATGATCAAAGAGATGAGAGGGGAAAAGAAGAAAGGGAAAGAGAATTTGGTGATTTTGTTGGGGGTAAGGGGGGCTAGCGAGTGTGGGTTTTTTTGGTTGTGCACGTGATTTATTTTGAGGATGGGGTGATGAGGCGTGTTTCGTGAATTAAAATTAGGGTTTAGAGAACCCGTAGTCATAGCTCGTAAAATGCATCTATCAAATACAATTTATAACCGAAACTCCAGGGGAGTCCCGGGTCAAACATAGGGAGGCGACGTTTACTTTGTTTGAAAATCACACTTCATTTTGTTTCTTTTTGGTATTTTAAGGTTTTATTATTGTTGTGTTTTCTTGAAATAAAAAGACAAGCAAGACAAGTTCACGAAATGAGATAGAACACAACTATGATATATGACACAAATGTTTATTACAATAATCTATGAAATCATAAAAGAAATAGGGGTGAGAGGAAATCTCTCGAATCGGTTGTTTGGCGAGACGACGACACTTGGCGGAAGCTCAAATGGAGGTGAAATGCAGGAGGATGCTGGGTAGAGGAATGCTTCACCGATGCTCTGGAATGGAGGTGACGAGATGGAGGCGATCTCCTACTGGAATGGAGGTGGGAGGATGACTCCAAGGCTTCTTATGAAGGTGGTGGGATGAAGGACGAATGTTTGGTGGGGTAAAGGATCATTACACTAATAAGAGGCCTTTGGAGCTTGAAAGTAAGCACTAGTGGAGCTTTGGTAGACTACTAGAGCTTAGGAGTAGGTGGGAGTAGAGTAGGTAGAGATGAATAGGAATGGGGGTGTAGGCTGTAGTGACAGCTGCAAGCGTCACTAAAGACCCCTTGCAGCTGTCGTTGAAGATCGCACCCCCACAGCTCACGCCTACAGCTGTCCTCACGCCTACAGGCAATTAGTGACGGCTGCAAGCATCACTAAAGGCCCACCAGGCTATCGCTGAAGGTCGCGCCAACCAAGCACACTCCCACAACTGGCCCGCGCAATAAGCACCCCTGGTCGCACGAGCTTGCGCACTGGCGTTGTGCTGGCGCTGCGGTTGGCTGTGCATGCACCTATGCGTGTGCATGCTTCACTGCACTGTGGCAGGCTATGCGTGCACCGGTGCACGTGCATGCTTCCAAGTGCTGATTTGGGGGCTCCGTAGGTCTCAAACCTGCACTCCTTCTTTACAAGCCAAGAGCTTCACCGTTGCACCAAGCTGACTCATGTGATGTGAAGACTTCTTATGGGCATGCAGTAGAGAGATCTTCTTAGCCGTTGGATCTTGATCCAACGATTGAGAATGGAGATGAGGGGACGCCTTCCAGTTGCTATTGGTTGGTGTTGGGTGGCCCAGATGGCACCACGTGGCGCCATCTGGGTCATCCATCTTCTTTCTGTTGCAGAGGGTGCCACGATGCTCAGATCGATTTGATTTCCAGACTATCAGACTGCGATCATTGCTCTGGATCCATCCGTACGGTCAGATTTTTCATCTAAAGGCCGTAAGGATGTCGCATTGCCCTCTTGGCCGTTGATCTTCCTCAGACTGCTTGAGGTACTACGGGACTCCAATCTAGACGATCTTGGAGGTGTTAGACCCCGGTAGTCGTCTTGATCAGATCCGTACGGTCAGATCATCCATCCGAGGCCTTGAAATAAATCTCCTTCCCACTTGGCCATAAAAAGAGTGTAATTAACCTAAAGTATACACAACTACTCTAAATGTAAGATGATGCATGCTATGCAATATTTATAATATGAAATGCAAATACAAGCTTAGGAACATGCATAAATAGGCATTTTAACCTAATTAAATGTGTCTACATCATGGGGTGTGAGGCACATGGGAATTTTTTTAGGGGGAATGGATGGATCTTCTATTAGTTAAGAAGATTCTACTTATTCCTCTCTAATGAGTAATTAACTTGTGTTGTGAGAGGGGAAAGATGATGCGGGGTTGTGCTGTGTGAGAAAGGTGAGCGACGAAAGAGGGTTTTGAGGGATGTTTTTTCTGTGAAAATTGGATGTGGGAAAGGAAATGGACAGGGGGTTGTGCAATATGGGAGTTTTCATCGAAAGTATTTGCAGGAGAGGTTTAGAAAGAGTAGGATTATGATTTTGCAACAGTATATCAGTGTCTCCATTTTTTTTAAAGGATATCAATTTTGAGATGGTAACATTTACCATCACACATATTTTCTCCAAAAGACTTTTTCTTGTAGTGTTAAGTGTAAGGGGATTGGGATTTGGAAGGGTTCATGTGAGAAAATTGGTTTATTAGAGGTAGGGAATCATCATACATAAAAATATTTTCTATAATTATTTTATCATTCATAATTACTTTTTATTATCTTAAACAATTATATTATTTCAAAAATCACATTATCACTGCCATAAAAAATAAATACTTTTGTAAAAATATTTTTTAAATTATATGTTGGTGCATTAATTAATAGAAGTTTTCAACGTTGTTGTCACATTATGTTTCTCAACACTATATGGAATTAGAAGTTTTTTTCTATATTTAAAGAGATAAGTTTGAATTTAAATTTTCCCTCTTTACGTTGTTAAAAAAAAATATTGAAGATGAAACAGTGGCCTCCTTTCACCTATATCAATTTGTCGTTCAACAAAAATATTATAATAAGGTAAGTAAAAATTATCACTAAATCAAAGGCTGTAGTGGCAAAAATATTTTCCATTAATGCTAATTGTTATTTAACAAAAATATTATAGTGGCATAAGCAACACTTGCCACTAAATCAAAGGAGATAGTGGCAAATATATTTGGCACTACTTCTAATTATCATTTGACAAAATGTTATAGTGGCATATACAAAAAATTTAATACTAAATTAAAGTAATTAGCGGCAAATGCATTATATGCCACTGCTTAATTAACTGCTAAAGGCTATTTTTTTATAGTGATTCATGAAGTAGATTGATTTCAATAAAGTTTTATGTTTTGGCACTATTCTCTTTGCATGATGATAGTAACACCATCATCCATCAAAACTAACTTAAATTAGCCAAATTCCACTGATAAATGTTCCTGAATATCCATCAGAAGATCATAATTCTGTTCTGAGTCTAATGCGAGAAGAAGACAGGAAGTCCCTTTAATTCAGTTGTTTTATCGAGAAATCACGAATGCAGAATAAATGAGGGGTTAATTAATGGTCAATTGAACTTAAAATTCAAAAAAGTGGTCATGAATCGACTAAAATAGGGTTTTTCTATGATTTGATGATTATTTTATTAATAAAAATCTTAATTACAACTACACTTAAATTAAACAGGTTCTGGTTGAAATAAACATAATCTAAATCTTCTAAAAATTATTGAAAAATATTCTAAGAGGTTTGTAACCTTCACTTTGACTAAAAGAACTCATTTTGACCAAAAATAGACTTAGGCAGAAATTTGCCTTATTTTGGGCATCAGTGCAAATTATCCAAAAAAACTGCATCAAAATCCAAATCTAAGGTCACCATTAGATTTCCTGAGTCCAAATAAGGTTAACCTAAATTTTGAGCCCAATCGAGTTCGTTGTGACCTAGTTTGTATTCTAGCCCAATTTCCTCTGAATATTGCATAAATGCCCCTATGTTTTGAGATTTCCTTGCATTCAGATCCTTCCTCATCTTCTTCCTCACACCTAAAGAGGAAACACAACAGTAGCAATCAAAGAACTCGTGTCCCAAACACGAGATCTTTGATTGATGACTTGCATCATCAAATCACGTCCAAATCCCTCCAAATTTGGAGGGATTGATGATCAAATCCTACTCTACCATTTAAGCCTAACATTGAGACCCAATTTGATGCATATAGCTCTGGCAAGCTCATGAATTTAGGCCTTGAACTTGCCAAAAATTGCATGGAATTCACGAAGATTCCATGCAAGTGAAGGCCAAATCCTCCTTTATATAAGCTTGGGCATGTTCCCAAGTGGAAATTAGTCAAGATTGGCCCGTGTTTTGCCCCTCTCTTTCACGCACGGTCACCACATCGACGACTTCGGCAAGCTCCTCCATTCTCCCTCTTCCGCGCACACTCAAGGCCAATTGGCACCACCAACCTCTTCCTCTCTTCCTCACGACTCTTACCGGCCAAAGCAATGGTGTTCCAACCCCTTCTTCCTCATCATTCCACTCGACATCCCTATCGTCTTCCTCAAGTTCGGTCGGGCAACGCCAGTCATGAAGCCTCCTCCTTTTGTCCAAATAAGTTACTCTTCTTCCTCCTCTCTCTTCCTAGGTTAGTTTTAGCTCCTTAGTTCTAGGTTTTAAGCCCTCACTTCATTGTTCAATCTTCATCTTCTCTGTGGCTAGCGAGAACTCCTGTGAGCTCCAACAACCACACCACGCCACCATCCACCCATCCACCTACACCACAAGCTTCACAACGACTTGTATATCAAAAGCCCTTAAGAAATTGAGAGCTTTTATCTACAAATCGACGGGCCGAACAACCCATCAATCCACCACTGTCCACGAGTTCGTTCGGCCACCACACACCTGTATACACCAAATCGACACCACCACCACATTCTCCACCTCACAGAGAAGCTTTTGAGCTATCTAACTGGAGCTAAGGGCTCATATTTTGTTTTAGGTCATCGCCGGCCACAATCGTCTTCTCCAACGACATCAGACCGCCTCCGACGAGCAATCCACAAAGAAACCACTTCCATCCCCTACGGATTCGCTCGTGGAAGACACCCTAGTCGTTCAATTGGAGACCCGACGACTCCCCTTCGCCAATTAAGCTCCACCGTCTTAATGTTTGAAGCAATGAAGCATGAAGAAGAGTGTGGCACCTAAAGTGCCACATCGTTGGAAGATAAATTGGAAACTCCATAAGGAAACGCATCCCCTTAAGCCGTGCTCAATACCAGGGGTTAGGTCCCCATCATCCTTATATGCATGCACTCGCTCCCCATTCACACCTAGGTAAGTCTGGGTCAAGTCCGAAAAGAGAAAGAAAAGAAAAAGAGGAAGAGGGGGAATTGCTGGCCCAGGGAGGTGGGTCAATTTTGCTTTAGGATGACTTAGGCCTTGTTCACGCAAGACCTTGGGCTAAAATTGAACTAAGTGTTGAAGAGGATTCATATCTATGGTTACAAAATAATTTTTTGTCCTTCAACGCTTACCGTTGTTTTTTTTTGGAGTTGATATATATATTGTTTTACATTGAATATGTCTCTTGTTATATCAAACTCTTGAGCTTTATTTTGTCACTTGATTAGTGGTTGTAGTTGCGAATCAATTGCTCCCTAAGGCGACCTTAGACTCACATTTGAGATTACAATTTAAATGTTATCCGTCGCATTCTTCGCCTCCTAGGATGCATATTTTAAACTTGATGAAAGTGTGTGAACACCTGATCATTTCCTTTTGTTAGTCTTGTTTGATTAATCTATTTGCTTGCTTTCTTAGGTTTAGTTAGGTTCTTGAATTTTCACTTTGATTTTTGTGAGTTAGAAAATTCCCAAAAAAACATATTTTGTTTCTTCTTTCTAGTTTTAGTTTGCATCCAAATTTTGTACCAAAATTCTCTAAATATAAAAATTATTTCATATTTTACATTCAAGTCCTAACATGCCGCATTATAGACTTTAGTTTTACATGAAATTTGGTAGGGATTTTATTTAGGTCATAAAATAGGTTAGGCAATTTTCACTAGGATTTTTCAATATTCTAAAAATTAATTATTTGTTATTTGTACTTAGGTCTTGACTATTGCGATTTACTCCTTGATTTGACTCATCTCTATCTTTCTCCTTATCAAAAGTACAAAAAAAATTGAAAAACACTAAATACCACAACTATAGTAATTAGACTAATTTAGGAATTAATTAGACTCCATGCCTCCCTGAGATGACTCAAACTCCCAACCTTAATTTAAATACTTTTGCGAGTTCGATTTTACAATTTTAAAACGATCGTGATTGTTGTTTTACGACTACACATTTATCTATTGCAGATTTCGACAACTAGTTTTTTTCATCGTTGCTGAGGCTTCTAATTGATTTATATTTGCATGCATATAGTTTCATTTAGTTGCATTTTTTGTTACATATTTGTTTACTAATCCATTTGTCTATTTTTGTTTTTGCAATTTTAGAGGCAAAGATTCAAGCCTCAGGCCAATCTAGATGAGCTCGTAGGTAAGATTCTTTAATATCTAGGTTTATCCTTGTATAAATAAAAAAATTCATATTTCTTTTAAGTTGTACACTTAAAGAACAAAAATATATACTTTGCTTACATAGTTTAGTTAGTTTAAATTTTCACTGCATTCCATGCATTTAAAAGAAAAAAAACTAAAAAAATATCTCACACCCTAAAATTCTTACTCTACTAGAAGTTATATGTTATTAAGGCAATCATTGTAGGCTTATAACTGCCTATAGTGGATTTAATCTTTTGTGAATAATTTTTCCTTAAATATGTCACGCATTTTTTTGCATTGGATTTTAACCTTTTAAAAGAAAATTACATCACCAATAACAATTATTTTTGAAACTCTAAAGTAGGCAAGTGTAACCCTAAACACCACTAAGACAAGGAGAAACTCAAATTCTCAAATCTCAAAAATAAAGGCCTTGTATGCGTGATTGTTGCACCCCACTGCACTTGTTGAATTGGTCATTAAGAGCAACAATCCCCTAACAACGCCGATCACATTCCAAGGCATAACAAACCCAAGCCTAAAAGCGAGTAGACGTTGGCCCTAGGGTTGGAAATCTAGGTCTTGGAGGATCAACTTGGATTGTTAAGTGGTTTACCTTAATTCCTCTAATTAAATTGGTGTCTAAGCTAGAGGTCCAAGATCAAACAACTTAAGTGGGCTATAGGTTTTCAATTAGCACCTCGATGAGAGCTTTAGAAATGATCCCTCTACCCTACCTTATTTAACCTGGCCAGATTGATTTTAGGAAGACATGTGTGATTGATTGCAATTTGAGTTGTGTTTTTTAGGCTTTAGGTCCATTAGGGTTAACATTTTAGGGCTAGGTTTTTTTGCTTGTTTGAATAGTTAAGGCACACTTTCTCTCTCCTGTTCCCTCCACATCTCCATATCTTCTAAAGTGTATGCATGGTAGAAGGTCACTTAATATCCCATTGGAAGGCCCCTTAAAAAGAAAGCCTAAAAAGAATCTCGATTCAATTAAATCAACTAAGATGGCTGAAGAACAAGAACAACCTAACCAGTGGGAATTGTTCCAATAATAAAAGATTGAGTCACAAGTGTGGTTGCTTGCGGCTCTTAATGGTATACTAGAGGGGGGTGAATAGTATTGCTTAAAAATTTAAATGTAATCAAGCATAGATAACACCTGGATTTATAGTGGAAACCCTTCTCAGGTGAAAACTACTACCTAAGCCTCTCAGCTTAGGATTTTTTCGACAAGGCGAAGCTAGTCAATCCACTATCGTATCACTTGAACGAGGGTGGCACAAGCTCTTACAACAATCCCTTCTCTTTACAACCTAAAGAGAAGCAAAACAACAACGGATCTTCCCAACACCTTAGGATCCGTAATCAAAGCAATAAGTAAAATAAAAGCAATATAATCCTATAGAACTTCAAGGAAAGTCAAACCAGATTTTGTAAAGGTTCGGATCGACATGCTTTAAAAAGCGTAGAAGCAGAACTGCAGAAGCACTTAGAGAGAAAGCACAAGAGCTCTTTTTCTAGGTGGAATTCTCATTGAATATGTGTTTGAAAACGGCTACCTACGACCTCTATTTATACAAGAAAATCGACTAGAAAAGGAAATCAAATTGGTAGATCAATTAAGGTAGTTTGGGCGATCAAAATGAGGTTCGGTCAGTCAAACTAGTTATTTGATCGATCAACGCTTGTTCGATTAATTAATTTAAATGGTCGATCAAAGGTGTATTTATCAACTTCCTAAATGGTTATTTTTATCGATTAACTAAGCTGGTTGGTCAATCAATTCATTTGGTCGATTAGTATTATTATTTGGTCGATCAATTAACCTAATAACCTGATTTTTACGTTAAGTGCGAAAAATCATTTGAAACTTATTTGAGGTTCCTTACAAGATAATCTAGACTCAATAAAATAAAATGACACTGAGAAGAAATCAGCAATCTTCTAGCTTTAATCCAAGAATCCATGAGAATGTCCTGAAAGATTAGTCTATAAGATAGCATAATTTTGGTGTATCAAAATAGAGGTATTTACATTCTCCCCCTTTTTGATGATAACAAAATTATAGTTATGTAGAGAGATAGAAATTTAAAGAGTTATGCATAATATCTCTCCCTTTTTGTTGCAGCAAAAAGTAAACATATAGCTATCAATTTTATTTATCTCCCCCTTAAACATGTAATTAAAGCAGTAATATTTATAACATGCATTTCTAAGAGAGAAATATTCAGTTGATAGAGAGATATAATCATGCATATAAGAAGAAAGCAATATAAATGAGTCTAGAATAAAGTAATACAGGCCACAATACTATAACAAATAGTAGCAACAACTACTCTAGAGAAGCCATAAAAGCATCCATGGTGCTATGAAGATCTGTATCTAACTCGAGGTCCATCGAGTCAGATCTCTCTGATGAAGCCGGGCAGCCAAGATAGAGGCATCTCTAGATTGACGAAGAGGGCATCGGCCTAACTATCCTACGAGGAGGTGTAACCTGCTAGTCAGTGGCTGCTGTAGGAGGAGGAGGTGCTGCTGATGATGGAGGGACTGTAGTAGACTGGTGAGAACGAAGAGGCTTGTCAAGCTACTGTTGAATCCTGTGAATAGATTCTCCAAGTCTACCCAAAAATTGACCCTGAGCATTCAGGTTGTCGAATACCTGATGTAGATGTCTCATCAACACCAGGTCTGCCTCACATTGTCGGAGAATCATCAATAAAATGCCGTCAATGACGTCCTGAATACTGACATAGTCCCTGCCTGAAAGCGATCTGTCCTGAATACCAGGCCAATTCTCAAAGGAGGTAGACTTAGACATGAAGTTCCACAAAAAAAAAAACTCTATTTAGAAATCATGGAAGATGATGAAAATAAGGTGACTTGGCAGGACGACCCAAGTCATAATGAGTGGGAGTGAGAAGGGTCTCCTAAATAGCATCAATCTGTGTCTCCTGGTGAAGCTCAAGAAAAGTAGGACCAGCGGAAGGATACCCAAGAATCTAAAAAATAACATTCGCATTGACCAAAACCTCAATGCCATAGATATTTGAGGTAAGCTCAATGTTGAACCCCTCACCTATGTTCTTCAGATTTGCATAAAATAGGTGACAAGCCATGGGATCAACACTGGGAATGCGGCTGGTCTTGGAACCTACATAAAAATTTCACTCAAAAAGGCGAAGAATCTAGTGGTAAGCAAACTTCTTGCAGATCCCGAGAAAGACAGACTCAAAGTACGGAAAGTCGACAAGTCTACCAATGTGTGGGGAAAGCTTGGCAAGAATAGAGAAACGCTCATGGGCGGCCTTGGTAATGAAAAATATGTCGAAAGTATCATCACGAGAACCCGAGGAGGAGGCACGTGCACATTTTGGAGCCATGGAAGTACTGAAAATTGACGTTGGTCGATCAACTAAGAAGGATTGGTCGATCAAAAACATACCGGACAGAGTTATGAAAAACTGTATTTTGGTCGATCAACCAAGTAGATTGGTCTACCAAACGTGAACAGAACGCAAAAACTGAGAGTTTCACGAGTGATAAGCTCACAAATACTATCAAAATGGCATACAAACATAAGATCAACATCAGATCAAGTCATAGCACATCTATACTTAAGAAAAATCCACATGAAATGGATTTAAATTAAGTTTTAGAAGTCACCATGATCGATCAAAATGGTTGATCAAGAGGGAGTCGGCATGTCCGTGGGGGACGCAGAGCATGACCGGCAAGGGAGGAGGACACACGACAAGGGTGTTGACAGACAGAGAGAAGACTAGACGAGGAGGTTGCACGGCCAAGCAATAACGAGTGAGGAGATCAGAGGTCGATCCTGTGATGTGCGGCGGTGGTTGGTTGCACCGGAGGTGTTGGTCGATCATGATGGCCAGAGGAGGAGAGGTGGGGTCGTGGTGTTGGTCGATGGATGAAGTGGGGACAACAAATTGTGGGGTAGGTGTTTTCGTGAGGTAGATGTTTCGAGTAAAAAAAAAAAAAGGTATTGTGGTAAAAAGAGGGTAATTTGTATAATGTTGGGTAGGTAAATAAGGTAAAGACATTTAGGGTAGGTAATCGAAGAGATTAGGTACAGTTTAGAAGATTAGGAATAAGATTAGAGGCAATTAGGATTGTAAATGCGGATTTGGATTCTGCATAGGTTTAGTTGATCAAAACCATGTTTTGGTCGATCAAAAGAGAAACTAGCCAATCAAAAGAGAAACTAGTCGATCAATTATGATCATTGGTTGATCACGATTCAAAGGTTTGGAGGAAAATTTCCCTCCCAAATAGATTGGTCGATCAATTAACAAAGTTGGTCGATCAAACTTCAAATTTTTAGAAGAAAAATTCCCACCAAAGATTTGGTTGATCAATTTGAGAAGATTGATGGATCAAATAGTTTGGTCGATCAATTTGAAATTTTTGATCGATCAAAGGTTGAAAATAAGGCAATCAAAATTATCAAATTAGCTCTTTCAACCTAAATAGTCCTAGTGCATAGCAGATAAGGTTAAACCTATATTTTGGTAGAGGTTTTGTAAAGATATTAGCTAACTGATCTTCAATTTTAACAAGCTCTAAGTTAATTTCACCCTTTAGGACATAGTCCCTTAGGAAGTGATGCCTAATATCAATGTGTTTGCTCCTACAATGTTGTACAGGGTTTTTAGATAGATTGATGGCACTAGTGTTATCACAAAGTATTTTGTTATTTTTATAGGATAGACCAAAATCTCCTAATACTTGTTTCATCCATAATAGTTGCGAATAAGCTAAAGATGCAACTACATATTCGATTCCTGTTGTAGATAATGAAACAGTATGTTATTTTCTATAAAACTAAGAGACTAGGGAATTTTTGAGAAATTGACATGTTCTAGTAGTACTCTCTCAATTTTTGAAACTACCTGCATAATCAACATCACAAAAGGAATAAAGATCCAGTGTGGTTGACTTTGGATAGAATAGTCCTAGATCTTGGGTGTGGTTTAGGTATTTAAGTATTCTTTTAACTGCATTTAGGTGCAATTCTTTAGGATCGACTTAAAAATGAGCACGTAAGCAACTGCTAAATAGAATATCAAGTCTACTAGCTGTTAAATACAATAGAGAACATATCATGCTTCTATACAACTTTTGATCTATAGACTTACCTATCTCATCAGTTTTGAGTTGTGTAGAAGCTGTCATAGGTGTTTCCTTTCTTTTCACTTTGTCCATGGAGAATTTTGTCAAGTTCTTCATGGTGTACTTGGTTTGAGGTATGAATATCTCGGAGGATATCTAGTAAATTTGAAGTCTAAGAAAGAACCGAAGTTCTCTCATCATACTCATTTCAAACTGATCTTGCATAACCTTGGCAAACTCTTGGCACAAAAGATCATTAGTAGCATCGAAAATGATATCGTCAACATAGATTTGTATTATTAATAGATCATTGTCTTTTCTTTTTATAAACAAAGTTGGATCTACTTTTCCAATTTTTAAATCATTTTCAACTAAGTAAGTTTTTAATCTGTCATACCAAGCTCATGGAGCTTGTTTTAGACCATATAACGCTTTGTTTAGTTTATATACGTATTCTGGATGGTTTGCGTCTTCAAAAGCTGGAGGTTGTTTAACATAAACTTCCTCCTTGAAAAACCCATTTAGAAAAGCGCTTTTGACATCCATCTAAAAGAGTGTAAACTCCATGTGGACGGCAAAGGCTAACAACATTCTAATGGATTCCAAGCAACTTACAGGTGCATATGTTTCATCAAAATCTATTCCTTCTTCTTGATATATCCTTGAGCCACAAGTCTAGCATTTTCCTAACTACTTCTGATTCATTCAGTTTATTCCTGAAGACCCATTTGGTTCCTATGATAGCCTGAGAGTCAAGTTTTGAAACAAGTTCTCATACTTGATTTCTTTTAAATTGATTCAATTCATCTTCCATTGCAATAATCCAACAATTATTAGAAAATGCACCCTTAAAATTTTTAGGTTCTAATTGAGAAACAAAAGCTGTAAAAGCTAAGGTGTTGACAGAAGATCTGGTCTGAACTCCTTTTGATAGTTCTCCTATTTCCAATTTGTTGGTGCTAGAGCACCACGATCATTTGTTTTGATGATAACAAAACACGTGTTATTTAACATTTGCAATTTGAGTCCTAGATTTCAGGTCAATTGCAAATGTGGACGTGTTTAGAACAGAGTTCGAGCTCGCATCCACGACGGATTGGAGGAGCTTGACAGAAAACAGAGGAGGTTCGCGTGGAGCGAAAGATTGAAGATGGAAGGAAATGAAGAATAGGATAGATTTCCTTCTTTTGTTCTTGTTGTATTTTTCGTTTCTTTTGTTGCTCTTTATTTCCTTAGATATTTCTGTTAAAGAGCCTCAAAGAACCCTAACAGTAGTCCTAGGAACACCGACACAACCCTAGGATACTTAGGTTTTCTGTAGAATACTTAGAAAACCAATATAGGGTTCAAACAGACTTTCCAGACGTCTGATAATGTATTTTAAGACGTCTGACTGTTGTTTCAGACGTCTGATAACTGTTAGGCTGGACATAGGTAGTTCTGTCTGATGAAATCAGACGTCCAGACCTTATACCAGACGTCTTAGAAGACGTCTGATGGATTTGCCAGACGTCCAATTAGTGGACCGTTGACTGGCTTAGCAGACACTCAAGAATATGACCGTTAGAGCCTTATCAGACGTCCTTAGGCCTTTCCAGACGTCTGATAAATGACCATTTTGCCTCGGCTGACCCAAAATCTCTTCTCAGAGATTTTCTAGCCGTTGCAACGTTTGGAAATCAATTCCCACAGTAAAAGTAGGTTTCCAGACGTCTAGACATAGTTCCAGACGTCCTGTATGTCGTCTGATGGACTTGCGTAAAAACCCTGTTTAGATCTGATTCAAGTCAGGGAGAAACCCGCATAGAATCAGACGTCTGACCTTGAAATCAGACGTCTTAAAGTGGCCCTCCAGACGTCTGATGAAAGATTTAGACGTCTGATAACCCTGTCAAATGTAATCATTGTCCTGATTTCGGCCTGATTCTCTTGGACTTTGTTCCCAACGGCTATGGAAGCTTTTCTAAGCCTTCCAAAGCCTTCCTAAGGCCTCTATAAATAGAGGGGAGCCTTTACACACCTAGATACAACAAGAGAAACACAAGAAACACTTTGCGATACACTAAGATCAAGTATTTCCACTCTCTTGTGTCCAAGAAGCTCTTGCTCTCTAAGCTCAAGCTCCATCATCTTGAGAGCATCATTCCCTTCGCGCACCCGCTCTCCCGCCGTTGTCTACGAGAGCGACATTGCGCCGTCGCGTGGCTCACGCACCGCGTCATCGTCAACGCACTCCTTGCAAAGGGGAGTTTCCTAAATCCTATAGAAGCTTAGGTTTATTACTTTGTTGGCTCTATAGGCTTGTTGTTTATTTTGCCTTTGTCTTTTGGTTGGGTATTCGCTTTGCGAATTCCCGTCTCCTTCGTGGGACAAAATCCTTCTCGTGGAGAGAAGGGGTTGAGGAACGCTACCCTCGTACTTGTAGCGTGGTTGTACTGAGGTTGAATCACCCTCGTTTTAAAGTGATTCGTTTAGTGGATTTGATCAACTAGGTTGATCGGAAAATCCTAACTCGAGAGGGTTAGGTGGTGGTTTTCACCCGGTTTGGGTTTCCACCTAAAAATTCCTGTGTACATTTTGTGATTGCTTATTTTTGTGAGATTGTTTATATTTTCAATTCCGCATTTTTTTGTCACGCTGATCTCACCCCTCCAAGTAGGGAAATTACACAATTCTCTTGGATGATCCTTTATATAAGATATATCTTTTGGTAGCTCATCTGATATGTTCTCTTCTAGTATGTTTGAAGGATCTCCTATGTAGTCGTCATCATCATTTAGAGAAGATTGTGGTTGAGCTAGAGTGTCAACGAAAGATATATGCATAGTTTCCTCAACAATAGAATTTTTCTTGTTAAATACTCTATAGGCTTTACTTCTGGTCGAATAACCTAAGAAGATTCCTTCCAAGCTCTTAGCATCAAACTTGTCAAGATTATCCTTTGTGTTAAGTATAAAACATTTACAACCAAATATCTTGAAATAGGAAATTCTAGGTGTTCTTCATTGATAGAGTTCAAAGGGGGTTTTGCTTAGGATAGGTCTAATCAGGGATCTATTTTGGATATAGTAAGTAGTTTACTGCCTCAGCCCAAAAATATCGAGGCAACTTTGACTCTCATAGCTTCGTACGGGCACACTCTTGCAAGGTCCTATTTTTCCTTTTGACAACTCCATTTTGAGGTACGACTCTAGGAAAAGAAAACTCATGTTTTATCCCATATTGATCACAAAAGTAAAAAAAAAATTGATTCTCAAATTCTCCGCCATGATCACTTCTAATCCTAATGACTTCAGATCCTTTCTCATTTTGCAGTCTTCTTACAAGTTTACTAAAAATATTAATAGTTAGATCCTTACTTTTCAAGAAAGATACCCAGGTAAATCTCAAAAAATCATCAATTATGATTAAACAATATTTGAACCCACTTCAGCTTTCGGATTTGGTTGGTCCAAATAAGTCTAACTGAAGTAATTCCAGGGGTCAAGAGGTGCTAACCAACCTTTTAGGTTTAAAGGAATTTTTTATTTGTTTACCAATTTGACAGGAATCATAGACTCTGCTTTTCTTGAAATTAATCTTCGGTAGGCCTTTGACAAGCTCATGTTTCACAAGTTTACTAATATTCTTCATGTGAACGCGACCTAGCCGTTTATGCCAAAGTATTGCCTCTTCGTCAGATACGACAAGACATTCAAAGCTGCCGCATTTGTCAAAGTTGATGTTTAACGTGCGAGATTGATGTTTTAAAATGAAGCGTTGTAATATAGTTGAAATCACTTTGAAAACAAATACAATTTTTATTACTCGAAAAGATTCTGAGGTCGAGCACAGGGAGCAAATGGAATTCACACACTAATCTCAACAATTAATGTAATTTGAACACAAAATATTACTCAAAAACTAATTTGCAATATAGAGCATATCAGTATATGAAGAGTAAAAAGAATTTTAAACAAAATAATGGTGATTTGAATCACTGATTATAAGTCTAATATATAGAATAATTACCAAAATTTACTAAAGGAGTGAGTATGAAATCAGACGTCTGATTTTGCAATCAAACATCTTAAATGACGTTTGCCACAATACCACTTTTTCTTTTTTTCGTCTACGTGATTCTTCCTTCTTTTCTTTCTTTGAACCTTCTCTTTGTAACTCCTCTTCTTCTTCACTTCTTCTCTTCTTCCTCAAGCTTTCTTCTTCTCTGGCCCTTCTTTGCTCCTTCTTCTTTTCTTCTCTCTCCTTTCTCCTCCGTGCATTTATTTCTCCTCTTCTTCTTCTCTTCTTCCTTCTCTGGCTTTTCTACCTTCTGAATTCGGCTAAGTGTCGGAGCCAAACTTCTCAAGGCAAAAACCCCCCTTGCCTCGCGCAACTCTCCTCTCTCTCTCTCTTAGGATCCGCTCTCCCAAAGCCACAGGGTATCCAGGTTATCGAGTCAGGTGCGTACCCGGGTCCAGGCTCACCGGCGTGAGGTGGTGAGCGAGGAGTGCAGGTCAGCCGAGTTATCGGGTCAGCCAGGTCTGCGGAGGAGATGTCACGGACGAGACCAATGAAGGTGTAGGAGGACCTCACCCTCAGTGATTGGAGGCAAACAACCCCATTCACTTTTGGCTATTATGCGATTACAAGCGACTCTTCATATCTGAGGTGGGACTAAATGTCCCACCTTTCTTCCGTGCAACGCAACAGCAAAGCACTTGGTCAAATTGATGGGACTACAGCTACTAATGCCCTTGCGTGAGGACTTGGACTTCTGCAAGCCTCAATTCCGCATGGCCTGGAGCTATCCCCTGGAGCGGAAACACCCTAGAGCAGCTTGAAGCTTGCTCGAAGCACGGCGTCAATGGTGGGCCTTGGCCTGATACCTGAAATTCAAGAAAAGGAACTTATGGCTACGTCAGAAGGTTCAGCAGGATCGCCGTGGCACGGCGAATGTGACGGTGGCAGTGGCGTGGAGCGAGAGTAGCTGTGGTGCCCAGACGGTGACGGGAACAGTCAGAGATGATGGGTTTGTTCGGGAAGGTGTTTAGGTTGATGATGGCGCGAATGGAGTGAAGGGAAATGAGCGGGAAGGTGCAGTGGAGGTTGTAGGGTGGTCGACGAGGTGGATGGAGGTGCGTAGTGGTAAGAACACCTCGTCGGAGGAGTCGCTGGAGATGGAGGAGATGAAGGTGTTCAGTAGCGTCGGTGGTCGATTTTGGGAAATAAAGAGAAGGGAAGAAAGTAGGAGAGATAGGGAACTTAAGAACCTACTCTAAGGACGAAAAGGTGAAGGGATTCCCATGCCGGTGTGGTTGCCAGACGTGGGGAAGATGAACCTCTGTATGAGAGACGGGGAAGGGATGGCGATGACTGGTATTGCACAACGCGGAGGACGGTGAGGAAGGTGAATTCGCCACTGGCTTTGTGGTTGGACGATGAGAAGAGTCAGAGAGAGAGACTGCCGGAGCTTGCGGAGAGTTGCGTCTGAAGAGGCAAGAGGAAGAGGGGGGAGTTCCGACTGAATTTCAAGCTGAGGAGAACGGTTGAACCCTGGGGAGTCTTTTATAGGTCTTCAGAGAGGGTTTTGTGCTTGGAAGCCAAGCTTCCAAGCTAGGAATGCTCACCGGATTTGGGAACTTCTTGAGACCCAAATCTCTCATGCATTCGCATGAGATTGGGAAAGATCTGGAGTACATGGATGGGCTTAGATTGAAGGGAATTACTTGATGAATCTCCCTTCCAATTTTGGAAGATTCATCAACCAATCAGGGAGATCTCCTGTCAAAGGTCGTCGGAGTATGTTTTCTTCGTGATAATGATGGAGGGACCTAATTGTGAAGATGACGAAGAAGTTAGGGGGCTGAATGCAAGGGTTTTTAAAAGTTGGGGGTATAAATGTAATCAGACATGACCATTTTGTAAACTAGGTCAAGACAAGTTCTCCTTGGGTCTAACTTTTGGTACAAACCTAATTTGGACCTAAGGAATCCAATGGTGAAGTTGGATTTTAGTTTTGACCATTTTTGATTAGGTAATTTATGCAAAAACTCAAATTAGGGCAATTATCTATCTAAGACTCCATTTTAGGTCAAGATGGGTTCTGATGATCAAATTGAAGGTACTAAACCTTAGAGAATATTTTTATATGATTTTTAGAGGGTTTAAGTAAATTTTATCCTGACCAGAACCTTGGTTAATTAAGTGGGTCTATTTTTAAGATTTTAAAAGTTATTTAATTCTTAAAATATACATAAACCCTTTTCTGTCTGATCTAATCCACTTATTATCCTATTAAGATCATTTGACCTTTATTCAACCCTTGAGAAAACCCGTGGTTGTACTGCATTTATGATAAGCTTGTAAAATTGCAGTTTTAACCCTAGTTTCTTATTTTTCTCTCAGAATGATTATACAGTGAGTTATGATTCTCTGACGATTATGTAGGAATGTTTATTGACTCAATTGGGTCAAAATGAGCTATTTATGGCTCATGATGGTGTTTCCATCAGTTGACAATGTAAATATCTTTATGTTTGCTTCCTCTAAGAAGAATTTGTTTGGTTTTTTTATCTCTTATTTTAAAATTAATTGAAGTGAAAGTAATTTTATATCTTTTATCATAAATTTGACTTACACTAAGTAGGTTATGTTTTAATCCCTTAACTAGATGTACATTATCAAAAGAGGCAGAAGAGTTACCAATTTGGCTAGTACCAATAATACGACCCCTGTGGTTGTTCCCAAATGAAACTGTACCACCTTCTTGGCGGTTGAGTTGCAAGAACAGGCCTTCCTCTCCTGTCATGTGCCTGGAACATCCACTGTCCATGATCCATCTTCTTTCTTCTCGATCTTATCATTTGCTTGCATTTGTGAGGTCTTGGATCATTAGATCTATAAATTGGCTTCAGATTTCCATTTGATTCATGATATATCCACCTCTTATAATCTACTTGACCTACAAAACAAGATTTCAAGAGTGCCTTTGGTACCCCTTTTTGCTTGGGTTTATGGTTCTTAGTTGTTGCTACCTGTGTAGGCAAGCTACCTTTCTTGTTCTTTTGACTTAAAACTAGATGCTTCATGGTCTTTTTTAGGTATATAAGATAAACACCAGTTTATTATCATTCTTATACCCTAAAACAAACCTAGCTCTTAGGATTTTAACTTTGCAAATGGGTTTTTTGGACTGCATTTAGGCATCACTTAGGTTAAGCATGCATTGCATAATTTTATTATTTTTGACATGTTTATTTGAGTGTTAGGGATCAACAGATAGTCAGATCCCTAAAACCCTAGCATTCAAGAAGGCAACAGGTGAAGAGGAAGCTCAATTCATCTAAACCATAGCTAAATCTAGCTCATCATAGCTGGATACCAGCTCACTTGGGTTAGGTTAGCTCTTTTAAGCTCCATTTAGCTCATCTTAGCTAGATGGTAGCTCAGGGTAGCTCAACTTAGCTCAACCTAGCTCAAGTCAGCTCAAATCCAGCTTAACTTAATTGAGCCTAGATCATCTTAGCTCCAATCAGTTCACTGGGAGCTTTAGCTAGCTCAACTAAGTTAACAGGAGTCCACCTCAGATCAAGTCCAACTACTTCCAGCTCCACTCAACTCAAGTTAGCTGAAGATGACCTCAACTAGCTCAGGCCAGCTCAAGTCCAGCTTCCGGAGACTCCACTCAGCTCAACCTAGTTGAGCTAAACTATTTAACCTAAGCTAGCTACTCCAACTAGCTAGGTTATCTCCGGGAAGATCAAACCCAGCTCACCTTAGCTCAATTCAACAGAAGCCATCTTACTTTAGCTTGGCTTAGCAGCTAGTAAAGAACTAGCAAGCTAAGCCAACTAAGTTAGCTCCTTACTGTTCTCTTCAGCAACCACCAACTTCAGTGCAGCTCCAGATAGCTCTTCCTTAGCTCCTCTATCCAAAACCCTAGCTCCGTCCTACCTTCTCCACTACTACCCTACTAGCTAAGCTACCTTAGCTTAGGTCCACCTAAGTGCCCTACTCAAGGTTGTCCACCTAACCCTAAATATCACCTAAGTTAACCACCTAAGCCTTCCTACTTTTGGTGCCAACATCACCTTCCTTGCAACCCTTCACCTTGGAGCCAAAAAAAAATGCCTCTTCACCCCTCAACCACCACCAAAAGGCACCTACTTTTGGCGCCATTCTTTCCCTCCAAAAACCCCATCATCACCACCTTACACCTACCCTCTCAACACATCTTAACCCTCCACCTAACCACCTTCTAGAACACTCCCAAATTGGTGCCAACTTGGTGGTTGCCAACCACCTTGGATGTCCACCTTTTGGCCCATGATCACCCCCCTTACACCCATTGTGTTGGCGCCAATCTATCCCCTCCTTAGGATCCTTCAACCACCTCCATCATGCCATCCTAGCCATCCAACCAAAGGCCACCAAACCCCCTTCATATTCCTTGGTTTGGCGCCAACTAGCCTAGGCCTTAGGATCATCTAACCACCACCAAAAACCTATCCTAACCATCCATTACCATGCACGCCTACCCTACCCCCTTTCCACTCTATATGTACCCACATAACCACCACATAAAACTTACCTTTTGGCTTCATTTTTTCACCACATTCCCACCATATTTCACCCTTCATAACCAGCCAAGAGAAGAAGGAGAAGAAGAAGATTAAGGGGACACTCTATCCCCTTGGTGCCTTCCCCTCTTCCCTTCTGTCTTGTGCCCAGGCCAGCCAAAGGACCAGTCAGGCAAGGAGGACTCTAGGAGGAGATACTGAGGGTGGTGCACGCCCACCCTAGGAGAGTTCTTATGGGTGGAATTTTTCCACCCTTGGAGGAGCAAGGGCAGGCCCATCTAGGGCTCGCCATGAGGAAGATCTCATCAACTTGGAGAAGCACTTCAAGATGGACTTGGAGAGACCCTTTTCAAGTCTAGGAGCAGCTGAGCTTGAAGTAAGGATCTCCTCCTATTCACCATCATCATAGGAGGATTAGTGTTTTTGCATCTTTTGTATTTTTTTTCTAGTAGTAAAGGCATTCCTCTACTAACGATTTGTGTAAAACATTTCTTCCTTATAAAACTTGCCTTCCCATATTTTGTGTTTACATCCTTATTAGTTATTTGTTCTAGCACTTTTCACTCCCTTTCTCTAATTACCATAGGTCTCCACAAACCTAAGGTGAGTTTAGAGAAAGGTTACTTTTGTCACCTAGATGTTAGCTTAGCTAGTTAGGTGTAGCTCTTTTTCCCTCTCTCAATTCCATAGTTGCCCGTTATTTCAAAACCTAAAAAAAATCTTATATTCAAAAATTCCAAAAAGAAAGTTAATTTCCAAATGTCAAGCTAGAATAATTAAAAGTGCATTCTTGTCTCCTTGGATGACCCTAGATACCACCGCTATCTAGGTTTATAAATTATAAAAGTGATTGCAAATTGGTGTGTTACAACGACTTAAAAAACCCTAATTTCAAATCATGTTTTTCTTCGCATCAATATATCCTAACCCAAATTTTGTGGTGCTCTGGGTTTATGTTCCTAGGAGTTTATGCAAGTTATGACTACCTTTTGTGAACTTAGCTAAATCATTTAGAAGGTTAGCAGAATTTTCTTTTAGTTTGTCTATATCTATTTTTAGGTTACTTATCTGTGATCTTAGTGATGTGATTTCAACAAATAACTCCTTATTTTTGTGACATAAGTGTATCATTTAGTGCTTTTCTTCTTCTAAGGGTTTTACTACGCTTTTATTTTCTATCTTAAGTGATTTAGCTATGTCATGCATTTCAAAAAAAGCTTCTAATAATTCATCAGGTGAAAAAGAGATTACTTCATCTACTAGGGCCATGAGTCCTAGAAGAGCTTCTTTACTGGAGGTCTCTTCTTCTTCTAAGCTTGAGTGAGACTCATCCCAGGTTGCTTGAAGAGCCTTCTACTTCCTATCCCTCCTTTGGAATTTCTTCTTCTTCTCTAATTCCTTTTTGAGGAGTGGACAATCTTTTCTAATGTGTCTCTTCCTTTTGCAGTTGTAGTAGATGATGGTGCCTTCCTTGGGTTCTTCCTTCTTTCTAAGTGCTTTTGCGCTTCTCTTTGAACGTGTGTTTGAAAAAGGCTACCTACGACCTCTATTTATACTAGAAAAGTGACTAGAAATGGAAATCAAATTGGCCGATCAATTAAGGTAGTTTGCTCGATGAAATTGAGATTTGGTCAGTCAAACTAGTTATTTGATCGATCAATGCTTAGTTGATTAATTAATTTAAATGGTCGATTAAAGGTGTACTTATCAACCACCTAAAATGGATTGTTTTGATCAATTAACTAAGCTGGTTGGTCGATCAATTCATTTGGTCGATCAATATTAACTTGATTTATATGTTAAGTGCAAAAAATCATTTGAAGCTTATTTGAGGTTCCTTACAAAATAATCTAGACTTAATAAAATAAAGATACTGAGAAGAAATCAACAATCTTTTAGCTTTAACCTAAGAATTCATGAGTATTCTGAAAGATTAGTCTAGCAGATAGCATAATTTTTGTGCATCAAAATAAAGGTACTTACAACAACAGGCCCACCAACAAGAAATATTCCAACTCCAACAAACCCATTTAGAATTGCAAGCCTTCCTTAAAGAACAAAGAGAGCGTTAAAACCAAAAGCAAACTAGGCCCAAGAGGGAATTCTATAATCCTTCAAATTATACACTTGAGCCCTCTCTGCAGGTTCCTAAAGTTGATGCTGATTTTAAGATTAAACCTACTACCATAGCTCTCTTACCTCATTTCCATGGCCATAATTCTGAGTATCTATTCCAACACTTAAAGAATTGATTGCGCATTAATCATAAGTCTTAATCAACCTAAATGATGTTAGAATCTAGCTTAATTTGTCAATGTTACATTAATATCATGCATATCATGCATTGCATCATTTTATATAGAATAAGATGAAATTATCTTGCTATTTAATGTTTTGGTTGTTATTTGTAGGTAATAAGAAGATCCAAATAAAGCTAGGATGTGAAATAAAGCAAGAAGAAGAAAGAAGCTGGATCCAAACAAAGGAAAGGGGAGGATAGCCTTACCCTTACCCTTAGAAATCCTAGGACAACCTTCCTAAACCCAAAACCACTTCCAAGCATCAAGATTGGTGGATGCACCTTCAATAGTTTTGAGTACAACTTTTTGGAACCAAATTACAATAGCAGTGAGGATCTTTACACCTTTGATTCAATTGCTATAATTGGTCGATTAAGATAAGAAACCATCTATGGGTTTTGTTTATGGAGGTTTAGAAGAGGCAAAAGAGGAGGTGAAGGCATACTTTAATGGCAAAGATAAAGACCCCTCTTGTAAACCATTCTTGGATGCAATAGAGAAGAAGACAAAAGGATGACTTGAAACACCTCTTCGCATGGTTGCATATTTCCTCAACCCATATTACTTCTACAAAAATTGTACAATGTTGGAAAAGAATGTAGTGGTAAAATTAGGATTGATAGATTGCATTGAGTAATTTTATCCCAATTTAGAGTTGCAAGATATCATCATAGGGAAGGAATTGATTGACTATAAGCTTAGCCATGGAATATTTGGCAAGGCATTACTTGTAAGGCAAAGATCTATCAACGATAAACATTTTGATCCAGGTAATTCTATATTTCAATTTCAAGCTTTGTTTTTAATTGGATTTTGGAGTTTACACCAATTGACTAATACAATTCATCCAATAGCTAATTGGCGGTCCCTATATGGAAATGAAGCACCCAAGTTGTAAGCAATGGCAATGAAAATCCTGAACTTGGCCTCTACATCATCTAGTTGTAAGCAATGGCCTAACTAATGGCTTATTATGTGTACGACTTTTCACCTCCATACCTTATAATTCTTGTTATTGATTTGCAGATTCATCCGAAATATAGAGTTAAGTTGACAAGTAAGAGGTTGAATGACTTAGTCTATATGCGCTTCAATGTTAAATTGAAGGGACTTCAACAAAAGGGAGCAAGAAAGGATCCCCTCACTTCAAAAGATCTTGTACATGCAATGGCATGGGTTGTTGATTTAGAAGTTGGAGAAGAGAAAGTTTTCTTAGTTTCAGGGCTCACTTGGGAGGTTGTTGCAGAGGCATGTGGTGCTGAAGATGTTCTGGAACCTGCAAGAAGCAAAAGAGTTCGCAAAAGCAAAGGAGCTTCTAGCTCAGCACCACTTGACTATGAGAAGGAAGCTAGTTTTGAAGAAATAGATGAAAATGAAGAGGGTGTTCCCTTGTTTCAGATGGGGAAGATGAATATTGACTTTAGATATTTACTTCAAATGTGTTTTCTGCTGTTTTGATGATTAGACACTTCAAACTTGTGTTTTTATTTTGAACTTGTGCTTTTATTTTAAACTAGTACTTTTATTTCATTGGAATTATTGTTTGTAGCTTATTTTATAACCTTGAGCTTGAAAATTGTTTACTTTTATGCAATGATATATTTTACTTATATATATATATATATATATATATATATATATAAAATGCTCAAGCGAGTACTCCTCGATTACTTGCCTGCATATCGTATACTCCTTAATGGCCTAATCAACTGAATACTGATTATCAACTTTTATAACACTGGTTTTGACAAATTGTCTTAGGGACATGCTTCCTCCTCTTATAAGCCCTATCCAGTCAACTTTCTTAAAGGGGTGTTCACTTCAGGAGTCCTTTTTGGCATAGGAGATGGTATCTGGTTAGACACGTTGCAAGAGGAAGACTTTTTTTTTTGGAAGGCGGACTTCTCAAAAGCATATGATTCGGTGAGATGGGAGTATTTGTGGTAGGTCTTCAGATGTAGGGGCTTCCCAGAGAGGTGGGTCAAGTGAATGAAGCACTATATTTCTACTACTTCCTTTTCGCCACTTGTGAATGGTTAGTCAACTAGACGGTGGATCTAGCTGCAAAAGGGGGTTTGTCAAGGGTGCCCAATTGCTCCATTGGTTTTTGTTTTGGCGGTTGACACTTTGGTTGCTTAGGTGGTCTACTTCATGCCTACTCTATGTCTTCTGGACGGTAGGTGCTAACCCCTATCCTAAGTTCGCAGATGACATGGTATTTTTTCATTGAAGGAGGGTACAAGAGGCACTAAAGGTGGTGCATATGATTGTGGAGATTTTTGGTGAGGTTTCTAGCTTGAGGGTTAATGGGGCGAAGTCGTCTTTGGTGTGCTTTGGTTTGGATTCATAGGTATGATAGGCATAGGCTTCCATGCTGGAGACCCCCATTGTTGATTTGCCAGTTCACTACTTGGGGCTTCCCCTTTATGCAAAAAAAATGAAGAGTTTGGATTGGTTGGTACTTTTTAAGAATTTGTTGTCTAGATTGATTAGCTAAGGAGGGAGCTTGCTATCTAGAGGAGGCAAACTTATTCTCTTAAATTTAGTCCTCTTCACCATCCCTTTTTTTTTCTCCTTTCTATGTTTAGGCCTACAAAGACAGTTATCAAAAGGCTTGAAATAGTGAGGAAGAGATTCTTTTGAAAGGGCAGAATACTTGATGGATAGTTTATGCATCCTGTTAGATGGGATCAAATTTGTTTACCCAAGAAGTGGGTTGGGTTGGGTGTGTGTACCATCCATGAGTTTGGTGACTCCCTTCTATTGAAGTAGGCTGCTTGTGTGTTGGGAGGGTGACAATGCTATGTGGCAAGAACTAATTTTGGATTCCTACGGTGAGTCGAATGCACTTGGGAATAGGCTTTAGATAGGTGTTGGTAGCTCTCCCTTTTGGAGATATGTTTGTTCAACGTTGAGAGATCATTGGGTCCACTTCCTACCGGACTTGGATGATTGTTGTAACTTCTTTTGACATGATGATTGGGTAGGCCTTGGGCCCCTTGCATCCTCTTTTTCTAGATGCTATGGCATATCTCAAAACAAGGATATTCTTATTTCAGATTGTTGGGATCATGTGATCTTCTCATGGGTGTTCTCGCTTTCAAATAACATGATGTTTGGTCACATGTTGGATGAAAGACAACAGTTGGAGGTGATGCTCTAGAAATTTCACCTTGGAAGTGGTATTGATGGGTATCATTGGCCGCATGGTTCCTTCTTAACCAATAAAGCTTAGGAGAAAATCTTGCCAAGACTATAGTCGGATGAAACATCTAAGTATTGCGTCAAAGTATGGTCTATGAAGGCCCCCCTAAAGGTGAAATTATTCTTATGGATGGCTAGGCGTGATGGTCTTGTTATAGGTAGCAAGAGAAGAAGGTTGATGAATGCTCCATTCTAACATTGTCCGTTGTGCCCTGTTGAGGATGATGACACATGACATCTGTTTTCTACTGTCCATTCACCATGGAGGTGTGTGATGTGGATTTTACACGATTTGTAAAATGCAGGTTTTAGATGTCGTTGCAATGCGTAAAGTTGATCAAGTCTTAAATTTATATTCCTAGATAGTGGTGGTATCTAGGGTAGTCCAAGGAGACCAATTTGTTAATCACATGAATTGGTTCTCTTTCTCGCCTCTCAAATCAATACATGTATTTTTGTATTTTTCATTTTATTATTTTTAGGATTTTTAGAAATAGTCGAGTAATGGATGTGAAGATGAAAGTATGCTAAAGCTACGCCTATCAACTATTCTAGAGTGACAAGAATGTCCTCTCTTCTAAGCTCACCCTAGGCAAGTACACCTAGGGTAATTAAAAGAGAGTTGTGGTGCACTACAACTACAAGGAAAAACACATTAAGTAGAATAAGAATTTGGAAGGAAAAAAGCTTTATAATAACTAAATATGCAAAGTCACAAGTAGATGAATGCTTGAAACATAAACAAAATCTAGCTAATACAAAAATAGAAAGTGATGAAGAACAAGGTGAAGATCCACTAGTAGAAGCTTTAAGAAATCCTTGCTCCAATTGCGGTTGCTCTCGTGGTTGAATAGAACTCCTCTTTGGCTTCTTCCTTCAAGTGGTCCTTCTTTAAGCCTTCTCCAACGGTGGACGTCCACCACCCTTTTCCCTCCTCTTGCCTGGCTGTCCCCCTAGATGAAGGCTTCCTCCTTGGCGTGGCACAAGGAAGAAGAAGAATGAGGAAGAAGGCACTAAGGGGGTGGATAGGTTGCCCCCTTGATCTTCTTCTCTTCTTCTTCATCCTTGGCCTTAGGTGTAGGTGGTGTAATGGTGGAATATACAAAGGGAGAAGATGATGTTATGGTGGTGGTTAAGTGGGGTATTAATAGGAAGGGAGAAGGGTGATTGGCGTGGGATGTAATGGAGGGCTAGGATTGATTTTGGTGGGTAGTTGGTGATCTTATGGCTAAGGAGGATTGATGCCAACCCAAGGGTCACATAGGTGGTAGTTATGGGTGGTTGCTACCCTTGGTGACCTTTGGTTTTGGTGCCAAAATGGGCCTTCTAGAAGGGATCCTAGGTGGCGCCAAGATTGGATGGGTAGGATAGGTTTAGGTGTTGGATGGAGGGTTGAGATGGAAGGGGATTTTGGTGCCAAAATGGAGAGGGTAGTTAGGTGTTTTTAGTGCCAAAATCAAGGTGACTCTTAGTGGTGGTGGTGGGTTGAAAGGTGGTGAGTTAGGTGGCACTAAGATAGATTGGGAGTAGGGAGCTTAGGTGGACTAGGTTTATGTTTATTTGGTGGAGCTTAGGTAGGTGGCTTTTAGGTTAGGTAGGGATGCCAAGGAGGTGACTAGCTAAGCTAAGCTAGCTTAGCTAGTAGGGAGTAGGGTAGAGAGGTAGAGGGAGCTAGGGTTTTGGAGTTGATGAGTTGGAGGAAGCTGTCATGAGCTGCACTGGAGCTGGTGGTTGCTGAAGAGAGTTACAAGGAGCTACCTTAGTTGGCTTAGCTTGTTAGTTTTTTACTAGTTGCTAAGCCAAGCTAAGATGAGCTGGCTTCTGCTGATATGAGCTAAGGTGAGCTGGGTTTGATTTTCCCAGAGGTTACTGAGCTAGCTAGAGTAGCTAGCTTAAGTTAAGTAGCTTAGCCCAACTAAGTTGAGCTGAGTTGAGCTTCTGAGAGCTGGACTTGAGCTAGCTTGAACTGGTTAAAGTCATCTTCAGCTGACCAGGTCTAGCTAGTAGCTAATCCTAGTGAAGTTGAACTTCTAGTGAACTCTTCTGAGTTGGAGGAGCTGGAATGGAGTTGGGAAGAACTAACTTGAGCTAGTTTGCGTTGCCATCGGCTGAGATGAGCTGAATGAAGTTGAGTTGAAATAGTTAGAGCTACCATTCAATTGAGATGAGCCGAATGGAGCTAGAGATGAGTTGATCTAGCTAGAAGGAGCTGGGATCCAGCTGGGATGAGTTGGATCTACCGGGAATCCAGTTGAAAGGAGCTTCTTCTTCATCTTCTACTTTCATGAGTGCTAGGGTTTTAGGAATTTGACTAGCAGTTTATCCCTAACACTCAAATAAACGTGTTAAAAACACAACAAACTATGCAATGCATGCCTAACCTAATTGATGCCTAAATGCAGCCCAAAAACCTGTTTGTCGAGTTAAAATCCTAAGAGTTAAGTTTGTTTTAGGTCATAAGAATGATGATAAATTGACGTTTATTAGTGTGGAAGAAGGTATGTGGTCAACCGCTCCCCTCATGAGGTGATCTCTAGAGGCTTCTCTCTGATTCTACTCAATACAAGGATCACATGCCGACTGTTTGTGGTGTACCTAGAGAGCGCAAAATGATGTAATTTTTTAGAGAGGGCATGTGTGAGTAGAAAATGTGTGTGGGGAGGCTTTTGCTTTGTCTAAAATGTGGTCACGTACTTGTAGCTCTCTCTTTGCATTAATAAATCTGGATAACTATTGTCCTTGGTAATTATCCTTTTTGTTTAAAAAAAAAACTCGCTTATATTCTTGGCCATCTTCTCTGTAAGCCTAGTCTTTTATGCTTACTTATATGACTTTCACCCGTATTTATTGAATATGATTGTAAAGGATTTGCATATTTGCTCGTTGATATAAATGCATGTAGCGCTTGTTTGGAGGAAAGCCAAATAACGTTATTTATACAAAGTAACTCAGGTTATTTTTTTTCTTAATTTCTTTTATAATGAGCATTGCAACATTTAAGTATGAGAGGAATGATTTATTTTTGTCATATGAGTATTAGGTTATGTGTAATAAAGATAAATCGAATAAAATTAAAATTTTATTTATTTAAAATGATTATTAACAAGATGAAATAATAGAAGAACTGCATGTAACCTTTAGAGATATCTATCATACATATTTTCCTGAAAGATCCTTTTCATTTAACTTTTGAACCTTTAGCTAACCTCCGCAACCTTTCCAAACCGAGCCGGTTCACGGCGCTCACCGCTTTTTTATATATTTTTTTGTTTTTTTTTTCCGATTAAGAACACAGATCATCACCGGCCGCGAAGCAAAAGGAAATCGAACAAAGGGAAGGAAGAAAAGCAGCAGAACACGTAAGTTACGGGAAGGGGGAACAGCCATCATCATCATCATCATCATCATCCACTTCTAGTACTCCGACCTCCGCCTTTCCCGAGTACCCCGGCTCTCTTCGTCTTCCCAAGAATTCGGTGCCTGCTTCTTTGTCGATAAAATAGCAGAAATCGTTCTTCTTCATCATCAAGAGGGGGTTGTTTCTGCTGCATTCATTGATCTGATGGACGTGGATCTGATGGAGCGCAACGGCGGGAACAAACGCGTCCATCAACGCCTCTCTCGGGGAGGAAGACCATCATCATCATCATCATCCTCTTCTGGGTCGACGACTACTAGAGTCTGCACCTTCTGGCTTGAAGGCCGCTGCAACCGCCACCCTTGCAACTTCCTCCACCAAAACCCTCAGGAGGCTCCTCACAACAACCCCCACCAAACACAACAAACCCAGTTTCGCTTACACTCAGACCCCAACAAGAAGCCCCACGTCTGGCGCAACCCCAGCATCGGCAGCAGCAATGCCAACTACTCCAAATGGGGAAGCAATAAGTCTTACGAGGGAGTAGGAGGAGGAGGAGGACCTCCTGATTCTGCTTCTTCTGCCGTCGTCAGGACATCGAGGCTTCCCTCGCGCAAGGACGCCACTAGGGTTTGCAACTACTTCATAAAAGGCACCGCCTGCAAGTTCGGCGAGAGCTGTCGCTTTCTGCACGCGTGGTCGACCTCCTTCGCTGACGACTTCTCCCTCCTGACCCCCCTCGACGGCCACCACAAGGTAGACGTTTCTTCTTTTGCCTTCCTGTTCTTCCTTTCTTCTCGGGGATTCTTTTCTTTTCTTTTCCTCTGTCTCTCTCTCTCTCTCTCTCTCTCTCTCTCTCTGAGTAAGGGTAAGATTTAAAACCTGGTCTTTTGGATGGGAATCCACGTGCTCGCCCAACAACCTGACCCCCTCAACTGGGTTTGATTCTTTTTCTGTTCTTCTGATAGAAAGTTGTGTTTGTTCAGGTGATCACTGGGATCGCGCTCCCTGGCGGTAGCGACAAATTGTATTCAGCGAGCAAGGACGGGTCCGTCAAGGTTTGGGATTGCCAGACTGGAAAGGTGACTTGCTGCGGGAACTTCTTGGACCTGTCTGCTGTGGTTGTGTTCCCTTCTGGATAGTTTTGACACCGATTGGTTTATGGGCTTCTGGATCTTCTAGTGTGTTGCAGATTTCGGCTTGGGGCAGGAGGTGGGTTGCCTGGTTGGGGAAGAATCTTGGGTTTTTGTGGGAATTCCTAATGCTGTTAAGGTGCGTGAATATCAAACTGTGACGAATGAGTTTTTCTCTTGGGAATATAGCTGCTGTTTTTTGTCCTCCTTGTGATTTTTTCCTACCAAGGGCATCTCCTGGATTGTTCTAATGTAATCGGGTTCCATGTAATCTTATTGCAATAATGCAATTTCGCAGCAATGAAATTAGCTACAGTGTTTGCTTGGGTTTCTTGGTACTTGGAATATCTAGATCATGTAATTTAATTACAATTTCTTCAGCAATCACTTCCCCTCCTCACCCATCCCCCACAAAAAAAAATCTTTAGCAATCTCAATCAAGTAAATTCCTCTAAAAAAAAAAATCTCAATCAAGTAAATTAGGTTCCAATAAATAAGTTCTATGTTAGATGGAAAGTAATAGTGATGAATCCAATTACATTATGATGATCCAGATGGGGCCTACTCTATGGATCTGCAAATATTGCTCTTCTATCTCGGAAAATTTGTCTCCTGTTGGTTTATTCTAGGGCAGGATTCCTTGCATTGATTTTTCTTTAAATCAAACTGCTCTCATGTAGGCTTGGAATCCTCAAATGGGAGTTGATCAAACGCTAAGTGGACCTGTTGGACAAGTCTATGCATTGGTTGTAGGGAATGGTTTTCTTTTTGCTGGGGTTCAGGTAAATTGTTCTTCTTGAAACCTTTATATGGAATTCCCAGTTTAGTTTGCCACTCTACTTTATGATTTACTTACCATCTGGAATTTGATAAAAGAATGCTCATCATCTTAGCATGTAGAATAAAGAGAAACTGCTTCTCTGCTTATGCTCTCTCGTTTTGTTAGTCTTTTAATAGAATAGAATGGCTTCATCTTTATTGAAACACTCTAGCCTCTTTTGTATGGAGAAGCCAAATGGAAAAATTACATAGTGATACTCTAAAAACTATAGGTAGAAAAAACACCATAAATCACACTAGAAAACAAATAATTCCTACACTCTCCTCAAGGACCTCAACCTAGAGTATAGATATCAATCAAGTTCATCTTGTCACACAGGAAAGCATGTCTCGTCTTGGGTAGTGCCTTGGTGAAAATGTCTTCAATTTGCTCTTCAAAGGAGATTGACACAGTAGTAATTAGTAACTTTCACATTGTTTATTGCAATGTTTGACAAAATGTCAATCAACTGCAATATTGTTTTCCTGCACATGGAATACTATATTAGTAGCCATATAAATGGAGGATGTATTTGATATTGGTGTGAAAGGGGAGGTGAGTTGTGCAGATAAATAAAAACAATTGCACAAAGAAAAAGAACACCAAATTTGGAGAGGAAACAGAAAAATCCTTACCTAATCTTTCAATATATGATTTTGCCCCCAAAAATAAATGGGAATTATTAACAAAAATCTAATACAAAGCCCCTCTCCTAGACAACTCCTAAGGAGAGTTTTGTCTCTCTCAAAGAGCGAACGGGTAACCTACAACCTAGGTATGCAAGACAAATTAAAAGAATACAATAAAAACCTTTGAGAGCTTTTGAGATGAATAAACAATGAGGATTAAGGCTTAGAATTACTTCCTTTGTAAACCTATGAGAAGAGTAGGCAGAGACAGACTAAGCACATAGGGATTTGCAATGGGAATTATGAGCACTTAGAGCATAAGTGAGTAATCCAGAGAAGAATGAGAGCTAATAGTATGAGAATTGCTTTAAATGATTGTATATTAGATTAGGAGACCTTAGGTAGGTATTTATAGTATTTATGGTCAGATTTAAGCCAGTAGAGCCATTGGAAATTGAATTAGAATGCAATAATGTGAGATACAATGGTTATAAACATAAATATGTAGAACTTACAATTTCAGATGTCTGATAAAAAAGATAAGACTTTTGAATTGATCCAATTAGATGTCTGAAAATAAAGATAGACATCTGAATCTCCTTTAATGTTCATATAACATAGGGATGTCTGAACATGAAATTTTGGTGTGTAAAATGGTTCATTTAAACTAATAAAAGGGTTAGATGTCTGCTGGAATAACAAAAGTTGAGCAAGTTATTGGAGTTGAAAGAAAGGGTTCAGGGACGTCTGATCATAAATTTAGGTATCTAAAAATGAGATTTTAGTCGTATGAATTACTGTTTGGATGTCAAGTGTGTGAAGTGTGTCTAGGGACGTCTAAAGGATAGGGTTAGACATGTACAAATGAATATAGAGGCCTAAAAATGAATATAGACATGTCTTTTTTGGTGATGAACAAATTAAGTGTTATTAAGTCATGATCTCACATGAACATTAGTTAATTAACGATGAACACTAGCAATTGAAAAAATGAATGTTGGAGTTAATTAGACGTCCATTAGACAGCGTCTAAAAATTGACAGATATAGGAAGAAATACATAAACATAGATTTATAAATAATGGAGTCACTTTATGTCTGAGGTAGAAAAATAGATGTATGATGTAACAAGCTAAACATTGGAAATTCTTAGAGAGTAGAGTTTGGGATGTTTGAGAAAGAAGATTTAGGTGGATGTATAAATGTTTTCCTACGATTGTTTTGGAGTTCTCTTTGGCTCTTTTATATAACATTATAAAGAAAAACAAAAGTACATTGTTCTCTTTGACAGATCATGCATATATTTTTTTGCTTGTTTTGCATTTGATCAACCTACATCACTTGTTAGTATCCAACAATAATATAGATAAACTAATATATTGTTATTATCAAAAACTAAATCTTGGTCAATAGATCATTAATAGTCTTGTCAAAAAACGCAAGAAGAGGATACTTGAGGGATCTATGAAAAAAGAATCAGTTACTCTACCTATGCACTAGAATGAGAATTGCCATGCCATCACATTCCCACCAAGAAGTGTAGCATATGTAGTAATGGACCGCTTATTGTTAGGTAAGCTAGTGTAGACAACATTAGAATAAGCACATAGGCCAAGATGTCCATGTCTCTTAAAGTAGACCTTTCTCGAGTTACCCTTTTAAGTATTTGAGAAGAAGACAAATGCCATGTCAATCTTTATAACACGGTTTAACCATATGTTGACCAACTTGACTAACAACAAAAAAGGAGTCTAGGAGAGTCATTGACTGAGTGGCCCTCCTTTATTTTTTCAAAAGTTTGCAGTAACTTTTAGTGCCATAATTATTGAAGCTTGCCAAGTCAGTTGCAAAATTTGCAGCAAGTAAGATTTTTATTTCTTAGGTCCTTGCATCATCATCACCAATCCATATCATATCTTCACATATACAACATGCATAATTATACTAGTTTCCCACCTTGTGATGGAAATAGAGTGATCTGATGCTTATCTATAGAATCTAATCTTCTGTACTTGGTTACTTGGTTTATTTAACCGGGCTACTATGCTTTGCTTTAGACTTTTTTTTCTTGAAGAGTAAAAGGAGGGTCACTTGAGACTAGTGATCCTCCACCTCCATTCAATCATCCAAAAAAGTTACATTTTCAACGAGCACATACTTGTCACATCCCGTGAATCTTTTGATGAATTGGAAACTAGGTTAATGGGATGATGTGTTGAGGTCCTAGTCACTGGGGTGGTTAGGGTTGAAGTAGTCTATTTTAACGGTTATTTTTTTGAAAAGGGAAAGGGTGGCTATCCGATAGATAACCACCTAGCAAATATGTTAATAAAAATCAAGGAGAGAACTATTTTAACAGCTATTAAGTCAATGATGACTAAATTAATCTTAAAATGTTACATTGTTATATGGCATATAGCAGTAAGTAGAGAAGTAAAGCAAAATACGAGGCAAAGCAGCAAATAAATGCATCGAGTTGTGCATCTTATACATCAACTATCTTTTCAGAGTTACATTCCAAGGAACACGTTGTTACCCTCAAAAGTAGAGCACTTTGTCCACAAAGGAGAACTCCTTAGGGGTCATCGGACTTCAGGATGCGGAGCAACTAGCGCTTTGAAGATGTCGGAGCTCCTAGGGTTCTAGTGTGGTCGACTTGGGCAGGCTGTAGTTAACACGACCGTGGAGACTTAGGTTCGGATCCCAGCAGCCACACTGGCAAGGGTTCAGAGATGATGAGGGGCGGCATCGGTGAGCGGTGGCATCGCCACAGTTGAGAAAGGGACCACTAGAGAAGGTAAGATCCCTTGGATCAGATCTTCATAGGCTCTGATACCATGTTGAAATAGCAATAACAACACACAAAAGTCGAAAAATATGTGGAAAACCTCGTGGATCAGATGTAATCATTTTTGGTGGCCCTTTCGCTTTTCAAAAAAAAAAAAACCCCATGAGGGGAAAAGCCTTGGGAGCTTGAGTTGCATAAAGTCCCAATGCCCACCAGCAGCTAGGGTTTCACTCCATTAAAAGAAATACTCTCTCTTGTGAGAGGAGGGGGTTGCTACATATTTATAGGAAGAGGGATAAGTGGATCCACCCCTAAGATCCATTTACCCATTTATAATATCACTCAACAGAATGCAGCATGTCCTATGTAGAGTGAAGTTGAAGATGCGGGTTACTTATTTTTCAAGTGTCGGTTTGCTTTACCTTGGATGGAAATGACCTAGGTAAATGTTGACTCCCTTGAAGATTTTTTACCATCTTTCAAGTTTGAGGGTTGATTGAGTATATGGAACGTAAGTTTAGTTGTAGAAGAAATAGTGAAGAAATGTATGTAAAAATTGGAGAAGAGTTTATTCTGAAGAAAGATGTTTTTAAATACTTGCGATATATTTTTCAACAAGATGGTAAAATTAATGGAGATGTTACACATAGAATTAATGCAGAGTGGTTGAAATGGATGGGAGCATCTGGTATTCTATGTAATAGAGGGTTTCTTTGAAAGTTGAAGGAAAGAACTATTGAGTAGTTGTAAGACTTGTCATGATGTATGGTTATGAATATTGGGCCATCAACTATAGACATGTATAAAAAATGTTTGTGGTAGAAATGGAGATGTTAAGACGAGTGTGTGGTCATACAAGGACTATATTTCAAATGAAATTATTTGAGAAAAGGTTGGGGTGGCTCAATAGAGGATAAAATGAGAGACGTTTATGGTTGTTTGGACATATGCAGAAGGTTTTTACTAAATGCTCCAGTTAAGAGATGTAAGGAGTTAGGGGTTGAACTTGTTAGGGGAGGTTAAGGAAGATAAAAAAAGGTGTTGGAAGGAAACTATTGGAGTGTGTAGTTTAGTCTTACATTGGTTAGCGTGGGACTGTATGGTATGTGGTGGCCTATAAATAGGCAGTGTACCTCTTCATTCTTCTTTGAGAAAATATAAACACACGTTCCCTATCGGGGCCTTCTCCCGTGGTTTTCTCCCCGCTCTTCGTGAGTGGGATTTCCACGTAAATTCAAGTGTTTTTGATTGATTTTATCCTTTGATTATTGCTTCTGCTTATTATATATTTTTTAACTTGGTATCAAAGCAAGTCGATCTTGGGTTCTCTTATCGAAGTATTATTGTTATCATTATTTATATTATTTGTTTCACATTATTCTAGAGATCTTGGTGAATATTGAAGTAGCAAGGAGATTTGCTCCTTTAGTGGTGAGAAGGGGTGCGACGATCAATGGCAAAGATCGCGTGGAGGTGGCGACGCTGGGGGTTTGAGGTGTCCCCTGACAACGCGGTCATTAGGAGATGGTGGCCATCATACGCTAGGCAACTCTAGCGTGGCGACGTTGTCAGGATCGAGTTGGGCGAGGCACGAAACCCTAGATGACGGTGGCGGTGCCTGTCGTCTCCATGGTGGCAGCGGTATGCCTGTTGGCCTTCTAGCAGGCGGCGAGTAGCATTGATGAGGAAGAAATGATCGATGGAGAAGACCACAACGAGGATCTCGCATGAGACTGGCGGCGTCTGCATGGTGAGGAGGCGAGGGGCTTACATGGGTGATCGATGGAAGAAGAGGCCATTGGCGGTGGCCTTCGAGAAGATGGAGACTCAGGCGGCGGAGATCGCGGCTATGATCTTCACGAGGATCTCGGTCAAGATCATGCGAGGAGATGAGGATGTCGGCGACAAGGATGCGGTGGCAGCGGTAGTGCAAGGAGATGTGTGAGGGTCTTGAGACGGGGGCCTCCAGAGAGGTGTCTGTGGTTTTTTTTTTTAAAGAACGGGAGACTATTGTTAAAAAAAAGAAAAGAAAAGAGAGAAAAAAAGAAGTGAAAAAATGAAAAAAAGGAGAGAAAAATAAAAAAATAGAAAAATGAAAAAAAAGGGGAGAGAGAATTGAAGAGAGGGGGGAGAAATTCTTCTCTATATATGTGTATTTCTTTAATTTTTATTTCTTCTCCTGTACGAGTAGGGGAGAAAGAGGGAGTGTAGGCCTATTATAGTCATCCTCAAGGAGGGAGTCCCATGTTCGAGATCACCACGTGAGGATTCACAACTCTGGGAGGTCCAGAGTTTTGAGGCCTCTAGTCAGATTCCACGTGGGAGATCTACTTTTGTGGACTCTAAGAGGAAGATCCACCTTTCGAGGCTTTTAGAGGAAGGCCCGATACAGGTATTGAATGGGGAGACACTAGCACGTGTTGAGGTCTCAAGAGGAGAGGTCATTTGTTAGCTACAACATCTAGTAGCTTCAGCCTTCGCTGATGTGTCTACATCGGCATACCCGCTTGCAGACGAGGACCAGCCAAGAGTGTATGTTCCGATGTGTAGAGTGGGATTTGAGGTTGTACAAGCTGAGCATTGCATGCTTCAACTTGAGAGGGAGTGTTGGAGTGTGTGTAGTTTAGTTCCACATTGGTTAGCATGGGACTGTATGGTGTGTGGTGGCCTATAAATAGGTAGTGTAGCTCGTCATTCTTTTTTGAGAAAATATAGACACACGTGTCTTATTGGGGCCTTCTCCCGTGATTTTCTCCCCGCTCTTCGTGAGTGGGGTTTCCATGTAAACTTAAGCGTTCTTGATTGATTTCATGCTTTGATTATTGCTTCTGCTTAGTATATTTTTTTCAACTGAAACTATTACGTATGATTTTAATTGCTTCAAGTTAAGCATAGAAATGGCTTAAAATAGATTTGAGTGGAGGCAAAGAATCCATTTAGTTGACCCCACCTAGTGTGGGAGAAGGTATGGTTGTTTTTAGGTTCGACGGTTAAATCAAGGATTGCATCAGTATAGAAGAAATAAAGAATGAGCTGCTATCTACCCTTGTTGTGAGAGGTGTGGCTTGAAAGGAATAGTGTGGTGTTTGATAATTCCAAGCCATATTTGGAGAGTATTATGGGAACCAAGTTGACTCATGATGGGTGGTGTTTGGTCTAGTTGTAACATAAGTTTGTTCTTTTTCTTTGGAAGTAAAAATCTTTTAGTTGCTGGGCTTGAGTACTTCCCTTTTACCTCGCAAAAGGCTGAATTTCAATAATTTCGATAGCCTTAAGAGAGATGCGTGTTAAGGCGTGCTAATGAAAAGTTAAAAAGGTGACAAAATTACTAAAAAAAGAGAGAATTTTATTGATTTATTTTTTTTTGAAAGATGCACATTTTATAGATTTATTTTTTATAGAGAATTTTATAGATTCATGCTTCAAATGCATAATATCTATTTAACTTGTCACCAGTAATAACAATTACATTCGTACCAAAATGCTCCATGTGTAAACTTGTAATAGTAGTTAGCTATGTGTATATGTAATAATAGTACATTTGTATCAATTTGGCAATAATAGCTAGCAAGGTTGCATTGATCGGTAGTCATTGACTTAGGAGTGTGATTAGTTCTAACATGCTTCATCGATTGTTCAAACCTTCCATCACAGCCCTCTGCTCTCAACAAACATCGACATCGCTACCATTATGACCCTTCAACCCCCATGACTAGGCATGATATCATGCGGCCCACTTTGCTACTGCCTCCGACTCGTACCTCTAGCATTGCCTTGACCTTCCCCTTCATGGCCTTGTGCGGACACCTCCTGATAACCCTTCTCCTTTGACATTGCACCGTGCATCTCTTCGGTCTCTCACAATCATCAGCTTATTTGTTATGTTGAGTTATTTTTTTCGAGCCAAGAGTGCTATTCATATTCATATCTAGCACTTTAATAACTTATATTTGAGGGAATGTTATTTGCAGAGGGAATATCATCTTTCTCAATTAGAAAGGTTTGCTTGCCCTTTTTTAAAAAAAGAGAACGGTCTGTTTGTGCTTTATGGGCTTTTGTTGAGGAAGATGTCGACTGCCTGTTCTTTGGCTGCCCTTTTGCCTTCTAATGCTAGTAACGAGCCTGTGTTTAGCCTTATGACTACTCATCCCATGCATATTTTTGGGATAATTTTGGCATTGTTATGAATGGCCACAACGTGTCGACGGCATACCTACGAAATGGTCATTTTTTGACTTGGGACGATATCAACACATGTAATGTCGAAATGTAGAAGTGTCAGCAATATTTTGCCAAATATGGATAACATATTGATAAGTTTGGAGAAATGGGTGGCATTAGGCACAATTCTTAAATCATTATCATATTTTAAAGTCAATATAGGTATCTCAACATCTACTTTCTATTAATTACTATTATTTTAAGTCATTTAAATTTTGATATGTCGAAATAGCTATTTTTGGGTTCAGGTTATATTAACATCAATATAATGTTGGGACACAAGGACTTCAATGAAACGTCGTTGAAATTTCACTCAAATGTCAGCAAGTAACAAAATGCACTCGACATTTCGACTTGCTACTACTGCTTCTCATTCTCAGTTCTCCCATTCTCTTCTATTGCTGTTACTGTTATTCTACTATTGCTACTTTATTTTTATTTGAATCGTATCTTCGCTGCTGCTACTCCCACTCATCTTGTTGCCTCTCTTCTCTGACTTTTTTAAGGTTTGATTCCTGCATCTATCCATAATTATAGAGTAGATCTACATATAAGACTCTAGATCTATTATTATTATAAACATATATGTCTAATCATAATTTATAATTGAGGAAATATTTGTTTGATTTCTAAAAATAAAATCCTAAGTTTGGGTTAGCATTAGAGAATAAAGAACTTGTATTCATCAATGTGAGAATAAAATTTGAAAATTGCAAAGACTAAGAGCTTGTTTACTTCATGAATTAATCATCATTTACTTTAGCGGTAACATCCAACCTAGAAACTTATGGTCCTATGTTCGGAAGTGACAACCTATATTTTTCTTACATAAATATGATACAATTGATCTAAATGTGACTTATAAGGGGTGACATAAATAAAATGACTAATACAACACACATAGTTATGTTAATCTAGATTTATTTAAATTAATTAATATATCAACATAGTGAAAGAACTCGAATTACTCTAAGATAAATTAATTTAAGATTAATTGGTTAGATATTTAAATTTTAGCTTTTAAATTTTTACTTTAGTTTACTGCAAATTAGATATTTGAATCTCTTATTTTTGAATGACTTAATTCAATTCGCACAATAATTATTTGATATTTAATTTTTGAATTTAAACATGATATGGTAGATTATATGTTGTATGTGAATATTAAGATATAACATTATTATTCTTATACAAATATGTTTAAGTTTGTGATTTTCTTAAAATTCTAATCATTTTGACTACTGTCATTTTTGTCGGTATACGTCGGTATGTCCTTGGCGTGCCTCCGAAATGTACACTTAGAAATTTATCGAAACGATATCAAAATTTGCATTTCAAAACTTGGTATTCGAGATCGCATAAAAGCTATTGGTATTGATGTCGTTAGGTAGCCCTTTGCTCTCCTGTGGTGTATCAGGTTTGGTTTGAGCGAAACGGGATAATTTTAGAAATGAGAGCTACCGATGATGGGGTCTTATACCACTTTCCTACTCTTTGTTAACATGGTTGTGACCATCTCCTGCTTTTTTTATTAATGAAACAACAGGGTTAACATGGGAATGTTAACCCCTTATTCCTTTCAGAAAAAAGTTATTTGTAGACAATTCTTGCCATTAAATATTTTGAAGGCCTATATGCATCATTTGGTATCTGAGCGATGGGTTTGAGTCATTTTTAGGATTTGACCATCGTTTTAAATGTCGACGGCATACCCTTGGTATGTTGCCAACAATGCTATTTTTGAGCAGGGGTCGTGCCGACACGGATAAAGTGTTGATTTACAGGGATATCGTTGGCATGCCGACAAAATAGGTGCTCATGTTGATGTTGCTGCTGGTATTTTTGACTACTTTTGTTATTTTTATCGGTATACATTGGCATGCTCTTGGCATGCCCACGGTGTGCCCTCGACATATTCATCGGCATGTCCATCGAAAAACGAGTATTTTCACGGCATGCCCTCGACATGCTCACGAAATGCATACTTAGAATTTCATCGGCACGACATCGAAATCGATATTTCGAACCTTAGATTTGACGATCCTTATTGTAAAAATAAGTCTAATTATTCAAGATAGGATTATTTTTATGATTATCATATTACCAAAATCTTGTTAAAGAGATAGACTACTCCACGTTAAGGCAATTTTTTTAAAAATAGAGGAAGAACTATAATTCTTTAACAGGGTCCTGAAGGCTATTAAGGAAAGAGCTTGCCAGGCAAGAGTTAACATCATCAATGATATCTCAAGATCCAATAGACCCTGCATTGATTCTTGAGTGCGTGAAGCCACAATCTTCACTACTCATAATCTACCATGATGGAGGATGATTTTTTTGAGTTGATCCTTTATTGTGAGAATCTCCTACAGGGTTGCGATGGAGTTGTTGAATCCAAAATTGCAAATCTAAAGGAAGCACTTAAAGAAAAGACATATATTCCAAATAATGTACTCAATTGAATCTAGAATTGCAAATCTAGAGGAAGTACCTTAGGAAAGCCAGATATTTCAAGTAATGCAGTCAATCTTTATTTGAAGTTGCCAATGACATCAGAAGCACTTCCCCTTACCTTAAATCTCAAGTCTCTTGACAATGCATTTGAGATAATTTTGGCCCTTATAAAAAAGCCTTCTTGAAACGAAAATAGAGGATCCTAGCTTGTACGGATGTAGATAATTCGGTACCCACTACTAGCATGAGTAATACATCCTAAAGTTGCATGTGACATTGGAAGCTCGAATCCACTTGCAACTCTTGCAATGGGTACAATCGTTTACTATTTTCGAGTTGTAGACATTTTGATGACTAGAAATCATTCATTCTAAAAGTCTCAAAGAAAAACACAAAGTTCATCCTTTTATATGGTAAGGGATTAATCCTACTTCCAGTCCTTATCTTAACTATGGAAACAAATTAAATCACAAACTAAAAACATATCCTACAATTTGGAAAGAGATAAATATGGAAAGAAATAATTTTTATTATCTAATTCTATTTCCTAAATTATCTTTAATACTCTCCCTCAAGTTGGAGTGTGTAACGCTCAACTTGTAGTAGTGCAACAGTAGGGGAGTTTCCCTCATCTACTATAGTCTAGGGCTAGAGTAGGCAGGCAATGTTGGAAGATTGGCACATAGATACTGAGGCATGTAGATAGATAATTCTTCAGGCATGCAGATAGTCGTTTCTTCACTAGTGAATAACTAACTCCCTTGGAGTTAGAACAAAAAAACTGATTAAGAGACCTTTAGTCAAGAGATAATTCCAAGCACTATAGGGGAGATGATCCTAAGCATTAACATCGTAGGGGAGACGATCCCAAGCACTGGCACGGGAGACAATCCCAAGCACTGATACTGATATGAGAGAATCTTAAGCACTCAAACTGATAAGGGAGATGATCCTAAGTATTGAAGTTGATACGGGAGATGATCTTAAGCACTATTTGTTGCCTTACACTAGCAAAAATTCTTCACACTAGAAGATAAAAAATTGACGTAGGGCATTTACAGATGGGGCTGAGCATGTGGCTTAGTTACCCTACCACTCATCGGCATCTTCAGTGTTGAACATGATATGGCTTGAGGCTTTAGTAGAGTCCTTTGAGCCAATAGAACTCCCTCTTAATGTAGGCAGTTGGAGGAGCATAGAGAAGTGCATATTTTAGCAGAAGTAGCAGTCGCCATAGTAGTTGCATAGCAAAGTAGCAGCAAGACACGAAGATCATGGTAGAGGTAGCGGCCACACAATGGTCGTAGTAGTTGTAGCGATTGAACATGGAAAACGTTCCCAAGCAATAGTATTGACCACAAGATTTTTGACAACAATAATAGAGGAGGCCTTGCTCCTCAAAAGTGATTGTTAGCACGATAGTTCCCATAAATTTTGTCTTTTCAATTTTCAAAGGTGGGCTAGGATATGGATCAACAACAAATGGGGATTTTGTCATTGGACTGCTTGGATCCTAAGTCCAATGTGTTGAAGCACAACCACGTAAAGGAGATGCAACATATCGCATCATCAACACCAACACTACCAATAATGTCATCATCAACACCAATACAGATTAAGGTGATGAAGGTGGTTGGACTAGACCACCGAACCACACAAAAATTGGTTTGGTTTTCTCACGTGGTGTGACTCGATCACGTAGCAACCCTCGCCATGAGATAGGGGCCCACGTAGCGATGTAGGGACTGGATTGGCACCCTTTGATTAGCATTGCATTTGGGAAAGGCCAAGCATTGATGCTTAGTAGTGCTTCAAGCGAGATGAAGATCGACGCGGAGAGGAGAACTGGGATGAAGATCTCAATAGTAGAGACACATGGTGTCGTAGAGAGAAGCCATAGGGGTTGCGCATGCACCTAAAGACAGGGAGGTGCCGGTGTTACCTTTAAAGCATGGTAAAACATGTTAAGGCCTTAGTATGAACTCGCTTTGATACCATGTGGAGATTTTGATAATTAGAAATCATTCATTTCAAAAATCTTAAAGAAAAACACAGAGTTATCTCTTTATAGAGAGGGATTAATCCTACTTTTGATCCTAATCCTAACTATGGAAACAAATTAAATTACAAACAACTAAAAACATATCCTTATGATTTGGAAAGAGGTAAACATGAAAGTAAATAATTTTCATTGCCTAATTTTATTTCCTAAATTATCTCCAACAAAAGTATTTTCTGCCAAAGATTGGTATTAATTTTATTCGAGCAACAAGCAAAGTCTCTTGAAATTGAATATAATTTCCTAGACATGTTGATTTCCTGCTTGCTACATATGATGTTTTTGAAGTGGCCAATGCCTAAGCCTTTAGATTTAACTTAATGAATCCAACTTGCAAGAACGAGTTTTTTTCAAGAAGAGGAGAATTGATGCAACATAGCATATTTAGCATAAATTTAAGGGGATTTTCTCAATATTTAAAATTTATATTTTGTAAAGTGCTTTGCTGAAAATTTTCAATTCCTTTTGTAATTTTTCCTTTTTCTTTGAATCCAAGTCAAATTAGGATTAGGAAGAATATCCTTTTATGTGTAAAATCTATAACTATATACTAAAGTTGGGTTTTACTTTGACCACATGTCTCCCTCCTCTTCTCCCTCACCTACTCTCTCTGTCTCTCCTTCGTCTCTCTCTCTCTCTCTCCACATTTAATGGCTTTTCTGCACTCTCTCTCTTTCTCCCTCCATCCATCCCACGATCCCCCTCCCTCCCTCGAACCTCATAGCAGATGCATCTCATAAAAAAAAATCACCTATTTACCCAAAACTAAAAGGGGCTGTGGTACCTTAATCAAAGGATGATGTATAAAAATTCGAAAGTTGATGTATTTTGTAGTGTAAAGAGATAGGGGTAAAAAAAAAAGTAAATTTAGAAGTGAAGGTCACATAAAATTATGTTTAACAAATATTTACATTATTGAAAAAATATTAACAAATAAAATCTTTTGTACATTTTTATCATTAAAAGTAAATTCTTAAAACATTTATTTTCATTGTTGATAGATATATTTAGGCCCATAAACATAACTCTCTTAAGAACTATTTCCCATTTAACCATAATCCTAAAATATAAATTGTGCATTTTTGTGTGACTTTTTTTTGAGTTATTTTAATGCGTTCCAGATGTAGATTTAATTGCATTACTCCATACGTGTGACAAACATTATTTATTTATTTATTTTATAAGCAAGACAACTACTTTTTTATTCGGAATAATTTGCTTTTCAAGAAGTATTGTACATTGTACATTGTACATTAATGACATTGGATATAGGGATGCAAATAGGGTTAGGTTTGAGTTGAGTTTATATGTTTATTTTCAAATTTAATATCCATGTGTGCATGCCCTATCCACTTATCAGATTTCTAAATCACAAATCCATATCTAGGTATGTTTGCTCATGCATGGTGTATCTATTTACTATTTACACATAGGGTACCTATTTAGTATTTACTCATAGGGTACCTATTTAATATTTACTAATATCATTTAATTGCATTTAATCTCTTTCTCCCTCTTTCCAACAACATTAAATATCTCTCTCTCTTTCCATCGGCTCCCACGACATTTAATATCTTTCTCTCTCTCTCTCATGGCATGTAATCTCTCTCTCCCTCCATTCCGTTCACATCGCTTTTCTTGCTATATTTCTCTTCAATATATTTTAATAATTGAGATATTTTCAAATTTAAGTAAATATGAAAATAAGTCTCAATTGACAAATTTTGTAGAAGAAAATCCGTACTTCCTTACAAAGATATTAAAGATTATTTATCAATCCTATGCTTGTTTTTGCTACTATAAAAAAAGTAAATTTATGTTCTTCTATATCTTAAATTACATTTTTTTTACCATCATATGAAACATTTCTAGCTATACCTTTGCATATAGGTTGCTCAATAAAGCTTCACGTTATAACTATGAATGTTGTTAGTATTCTTTTTAATTTTTCCTATGTATATTGTACATATCATATATTCTTAGTGAACCCCACCGCTCTTATGGGCAGTGTTGTTTGATCACCTGCATAGATTCCCACGTCTCTCTTTCTCCATTTTCCCCCCCTCATCGGTCTTGCAGCGAAGTGCGGGCCCAAACACACTCGTCTCCTATAAAAGGGGTTAAATGAAGGCAACGAGGAGAGGTTGATTGGATATGAAAAAAGTTGTCCCTCACATATTTGTGTGCCTATCTCTTCTCTCTCATTCTCTCACTTTTCTATGCTCTTTTCTCCTTTTCCTTTCCCTTTTCCTTCATTCTCCCCTCCTTTTCCTTTCCAGGAACAACCCAAAACCCACCATCACCTCCTTTAACCTACTGCCACCATTGTCAGCCCACCGACTCTGTTGGTTGTCCAACCATATTGCCACCCTCCTCCCAAGAAACACAAACACAACCACCTCCACCATCATGACTGGTCTGCATTCGCATAACTTAATTAATCACCTTTACTATGTAAGATTTTCATCCCAAGGTTTTTTTTCAAATAACTGCGAACCTACATTCAACATTGATATATGGGGATCAATGGAAGATGCATAAATTGACTAGGGATGTTCACATCATAAGTAATGTCAGGTCAATTTTCCCACAAGTTTCTAAGTATCATTTAATGGCTTTCCACTAATCAGGATTAATTGATGATTTGCTTCAATAGGTGTCATTATAGGTTTACACCCTAATATGTTAAGTATAAAACATATTTTTCCTGGCACAAAAGTAGACCATCTTTTGATCAAGCCAGCTTAATGTCCAAAAAATACCTCAATTTTTCAAGGCCTTTTTTTCAAAAAAAAATCTAAGGTCTTTAATTACCAATTCAACGGACAATATCCTCAAGATTGATAATTTTCTCCTTAGCACCTCTAAAGATAATCATGTCATCTACTTTATGAGTGTTGATACTGTCATATTTTATTAGTATTGTTGACCTTTTCGTTTTATGCTTATTTTCAGAAGTATCGAGCGGTGCTTCTATATTTCCGTAGGGCATCTCTTCTATAAATAGTGCCCTAGGGTTTCTTGCAATTGTAACAAAGTATCATTTCTCTACTTGGTATAAGAGCAGTGGTTCTAGGTTGGTGCTTTGTACGTCCTTGAACCTATCTTTCTCTACCCTAAACCCATTTTCTTGGTATTCATGCCCTAGAGATCTTGGAGAACTAATAGGGATGAACACCATCCAATAAGGGTTGTTCTCGTCACCACTGTCGTTGATCGTTGTTGACCATCGCCAACCACCTTGCAGTGGGGTCGTTGACCCATTCCTTACTGGTTGAACCCCCTCTTGTGGGTAATCTTCGGTTGTAGTAGCACCTGTGCTGGTTTTTCTGCCTAATGCAGTCGCCTACTGCTGAGGGTTTAAAACCCTCAATTCCTTCAACATTCTCTGATATGAGGGGTGCAATAGGCCCCTTTTGGATCATCTAGGACTCTGACATTGACTGGTGATGTGTTAGAGGTTGATCACCTTGCTAGAGCATTGCCACGTCCATCAGCCACTGCCGCCTATCTTGTTTTGCCTTTGTTTGGTCGATTTTAGGTGCGAGGCTGATTGTTTGATAGTCTTGGATGGTTTTTGAGACACTGAAACGTCTAGATAAGTCACTAGAACATTTTATGTATTGTTGTTGGTAGTAATAGGACTCCAATTGAGAGAGATGGCCTCAGAAGTCGTGGATTCTTCAAATCATGGAGAAGGAAGTCAGGGAGACTTTAAGAATCCCTTTTTTTGGCCCGATTATGAAGTTAGAAGGGTCAAACAATGCGCTGTGGGTGCAGTCAAATCTCAATGTAGTTGAGGGTCATGACAAGGAACATATTTTTCTTGAGCTGGAACCTGTGCAAAAGGTAAGCAAGTATGCCACCTGGAAGAAAGACAATGCGATGGTTTGTGGGTGGATCATGAATACCGCCATCCAACGTATTGTGATATTGATCATGTACTACAAAATAACGAAGGGGATGTAGGAGGCTCTTCACCATACTTATTCTTATGATAAAAATGCAGCCCACATCTTGCAGTTGGACCATGAGATTGCCCATATAGGGTAAGATGCAAGACCCCTAGTACTATTCCAGTATGAAGTTGGCCTTTGAGAGCCTGACTCTTAGAAGCTTAACAGATCACATACCATGGTTGGTTACTTTCTTGCTGGATTGGATCTGTTGTAAGAGATGACTATATCATAGATGCTCACACTACCGGCGATCCCCACTATTGAGGAGGCCCATAATCGCTCGAGTAGGCTCACTGTCTCTCTCTATCCATGTTAATAGGTGGAGAATATGTTTTTAATGGCTGCATTTCAGGATAGAGGGAGAGGACCTAGATGGTCTATTTGAGGACATGAGTGCGGACGTTGCAGTCAGGGGCGTATTAGGCTCCAATGCTCCTATTGTAGTAAAACTAGACACATAGAAGAAACTTGCTGGTCCATGCATGGCAAGCCTGCTAGTGCACATCAGGTGGTCACCAATCTTGAGGTGACAACCGAGTCTGCACACATCACCTAGGCTGAGTTTGATGATTTAGTCCAATGTATATCTTTGAGGTTTCAAGTTGCTCCTTCTGGATTTGGAGGTACTGTGGTTGTTGCTAAGCCCTTAGATATATGTCTTTCATGTAGTACCTAAGAAAGATATCATAACAACATTCCTTCTGGGTTCGAGAATACTCGAGAAAGATACACTTAACAGATTTATGAGCCAATTTGTTTACTCCGAAGAGATGAACAAACACAACACAACCAAAACCTATTGACGGTAACACAGATGGCTCTTGACTAAGGAATAAAAGTGAAAGGAGACTTGCCACCCAAAATTGGAGAACTAACTTGATTAATAAGAAAAGAGGTGATTTTATTATTAAGCCCTACCTCTTCTTATATAATGAAGAGGTAGAAAAGTTGTGGTACAACATCAACAAGAAATAAAGAATAACAAAGATTCCCTCATACAAAATGTGCATACGCTAACACTCCCCCTCAAGTTGGAGCATAGATATCTATCATGCTCAACTTGAATACACAAATCAAACAAGGACCTGACTAAGGGCTTGGTAAAAGTATCTACAATCTACTTCTTAGACATGATTGGTGTTGTATATAGCATCGTTTTAAATGCCATCGATAAGGCCATTTTCGAGCAGGGGTCGTGTCGACACAGATAAATTGTCGATTTATTGGGATATCGTCGGTATGCCGTTGACATGCCGGCGAAATAGGTGCCCACGCCGAGGTTGCTGTTGGTTTTTTTGACTATTTCTATTATTTTTGTCGATATGCATGGGAATGCCCTCGGCATGCCCACGGTGTGCTCTCGGCATGCCCACGAAATGCACACTTAGAATTTCATCGGCATGGCATCAAAATCGGCATTTCGAACCTTGGCATATAGTAGCTCATTCTGAATAATATCTCTGGTATAATGGTTATCAACTTCTACATGCTTCGTCCTTTCATGAAAAGTTTGGTTGTTGGCAATGAAGGTAGTTGCTTTGTTATTACATCGATCTCTATTGGGCTAGAAAATTGTACCTTCAAATTAGTGAATAGGGACCTGATCCACATTATCTCTGCAGTCGTCTAAGCCATGGCTCTGTACTCAGACTTTGCACTCGACCTAGCAACTGTGCCTTATTTCTTGTTCCTCCATGTGATCAGATTCCTTACCAAAAAGGTGCAGAACCCCGTAGTGGATTTTCGGTCCATGTGACATCCAGCGTAGTTTGCATTAGAGTAGCCAACCAAAGTCATAGAAGACTCCTTGGAGAAGAGAAGACCTTTGCAAGGAGCCTTCTTGATGTATCGGAGCACCATTAATGTTGCATCCTAGTGCTGTCATGTTGGCTTGGCTATGAACTGACCCAATCTCCCCACCGCAAAGGAGATATCAGGCCTCGTGATAGTCAAATATAGCAGATTGCCCACAAGTTACCTGTACTGCCTAGTATCCACCAACTGTGCATCCTCATCATAAAGTGGCATCTTGGGGTTCATAGGAATGTTGGCTACCTTAGCCTCAAGCATGCCCACCTCTTGCAAAATATCGAACACATACCTCCTTAGGGATAGGACTACGCCCTTCTTGCTTTGGGCAACCTCAATCCCAAGGAAGTATCGTAGAGCCCCCAAATGTTTCATGACAAACTATTTTGCCAAAATGTGCTTAATCTCAGTGACACCCTGCACATCATCCTTTGTTACAATCAAGTCATCAACATACACAAGAAGCACTACAGTATTTCATCCAGTCCTCTTGACAAAGAGAGAGAAATCAACTGTCGATCTCCTGAATCTAGCTGCCTCTACAACCTGAGACAACCTTTGGAATCATGCTTTGGGACTCTGCTTGAGGCCGTAGATGGCCTTCTGCAGTCGGGATACATGCTCCTCTTGAACCTCGAATCCAGGTGGTTGCTGCATGTAGACTTCCTTTTGGAGATCATCGTAGAGGAATGCATTCTTCACGTTCAGCTGATGCAAGGGTCAATCTAGCTGGATTGCACTGCTACCAACACCTGTACTATAGGAAGTCTGGCAACTGGTGAGAAGGTATCAAAGAAGTCCACCCAATAGGTTTGGGTGAACCCCTTTGCCACGAGACGTGCTTTGTATCGGGTGATACCTCTGGTCGGGTTTTTACGTGATTTGTAATATGTAGGCTTTATAAATCGTTGTAACGCACAAAAATCGATTTGTTTTTAAATTTATAACCTAGATAGTGGTGGTATCTAGGGTCGTCCAAGGAGACAACTTTTGCAAAATAAAATCTCTTGCTTGAAACATAGGAAATCAACTTTCTTTTTAGGTTTTTAAATATAAGATTTTTTTTTTTTTTGGGTTTTGAAACAACGGGGCAACAATGAATTGGAAGAGAAAAAGACCACCTAAAATCACTAAGCTAAAACCTAAGTGAGAAGTAGTTCCTCTCTCTAAGCTCACCCTAGGTAGGTAGAGACCTAGAATAATTAGAGAGAGAGAGTGAGTGCACTATGGTAGAAGTAAAAATGCGACAAAAGCACTAAAGAAAAGGCAGCTTTAATTGAGGAGAATGTTGTTTTATAAGTAAACAAGTAGAGGAATGCTTCTACTCTAAAAAATAGAAATACACAAATTGAAAACAAAGTTTCTCTTGATGATGTTGATTAAGAGGATGAGGTCCTGGCTCCAACTGCGGCTGCTCCCGTAGTTGAAAAGGACTTTTCCTCCTTGATTTGCTCCTCCAAGATGTGTCCTTCCTGGCAAGCCCTAGATGGGGTGTGCCCTTGCTCCTCCAAGGGTGGACATTCACCCTAGAATCTCCTCCAATGCCTGGTTGTCCTCCGTGATAGAAGCTTGCTCCTCCTCTTGACGTGGCACAAGGAAGAAGAGAGAAGAGGAAGAAGGCACCAAGGGGGCGGGTGGGTTGCCCCCTTAATCTTCTTCTCTCCTCTTTCTCCTTGGCCGTGGGTTGAGCTGGATTATAGGTAGAAATTAAACTAATGGAGGATAGGTTTTTGGTGGCGGTTAGGATCCTTTTTATAGAGGAGTTAAGGGAGGTAGGTAGGGATGGGTTAGGTGGATGGTTAGGATACATTTAGGTGGTGGTTATGGGGATCCTAGGGTGGAAGATGGTTGGTGCCAAGTAGGGGGGTGTGTAGGTGGTGGTTATGGCCATGGAGGGGCACCTAAAGGTGGCGCCAACCATGGAGAGATGCCTTGGTTTTGGCGCCACCATGGGGTTTCTAGAAGGGGGTTAGGTGGATGGTGGAGATGGGTTTAAGGGAAGATGTGTGGTGATGGCGAGGGTTTTGGAGGGAAAAAGTGCTGCCAACTATGGGGTAGTTATAGGTGGTTTTGGCGCCACTTTGTGGTGTCTTTTGGAGGTGGTGGTTGGGTAAAGGGATGGCTTGGGTTGGCGCTAAGTTGGAGTAGGACTAGGTAGCTTAGGTGGGCTTATTTGGTGGAGCTAGTTAGGTGGGAATTAAAGTTAGGTAGGGTGGCTATGAAGGTGTGATGTTAAGCTAATAGACGAGTAGGGTAGGGTGCAGAAGGAGCTAGGGTTTTGAGAAGAGGAGCTGAAGGAGAGCTGTCTGGAGTTGCATAGGAGTTAGTGGCTGCTGAAGAGAATAGCAAGGAGCTACTTTAGCTGGCTTAGCTTGCTAGTTCTTTGCTAGCTGCTAAGTCAAGCTAAAGTAAGCTGGCTTCTGCTAAGATGGGTTGAGGTGAGCTAGGTCTGATTTTCCCGGAGACAACCTAGCTAGCTAGAGTAGCTAGCTTTGGTTAAATGGTCTAGCTCAACTAGGTGGATTCTTCGGGAGTTGGACTTGAGCTGGCCTGAGCTAGTTGAGATCATCTTCAACTAACTTGAGTTGAGTGGAGCTTAGAAGTAGTTGGTCCTGAGCTGAGGTGGACTACTGTCAACTTAGTTGAGCTAGCTAGAGCTCCCAGTGAACTGATGGGAGCTGAGATGAGCTAGATTCAACTAAGTTGAGCTGGATCTGAGTTGACTTGAGTTAGGTTGAGTTGAGGTGACCTATCTTGAGCTACCATTCAGCTAAGATGAGCTAAATAGAGCTTGATGGAGTTAACCTTAACCTAAGTGAGCTAGTGTCCAGCCATGATGAGTTGGATCAGGCTGAGTCCCAGCTGGTTTGAGCTTCCTCTTCACTAGTTGCCTTCTTGAGTGCTAAGGTTTTGGGGATCTGACTATCTGTTAATCCCTAACACTCAAATAAACATATTAAAAATACAATAAAATGCTCATCTCAAAAAAAAAAAAAAGTGCAATGCATGTCTAACCTAATTTATGCCTATTGCAGCCCAAAAAATCTATTTGCGGAGTAAAAATCTTAAGAGCTAGGTTTGTTTTAGAGCTTAAGAATGATGATAAACTGGCGTTTATCAACCTCCATCTTGGTTGAACTTCACTGTGAAAATCCATCGACAGCCGACAATCGTAACCTCGTTTGGAAGTGTAGTGAGCTCCCAGGTCCCACGACCCCTAAGAGCAGTCATCTTGTCCTCCATGGCTGCTCGTCATCTCGGATCAAACATGGCTAGGCGGTGAGTCGCTGGGATCTAAGTAGCAGTCAATGCCTGTGTGAAGCCTGCAAACTTGGGGCCTAGACTGTCAGTAGCAAGTGTCCCAGCTGTCGGGTAAGTAGCATAAGTCTGTGTCCTCTTCCGAGTAGCTATCAGAAGATTCAAATCATCACCTGTCACATCACCTGTCCTGTCCCTATGATCAACATGTGGTAAACTATTGTCAGTGTCTAAGGGACTCACCTGAGAATTCGATGGTGGAGGCAAGGGAGGGGGCCCTCGAAAGGTAGTATGAGGACGGGTATATGTCTGAAGCGGCTTAGTCAGACATGGAAAGGGTGGTGTAGCAGATGGTGGTGGTGGTACAATAGGGATAGGAATCTTAGGAAACTCCCAAGGCGAATAGGTGTAAATGGTATGGGTGCCATATCACCCTCAGAAGGTAGATCAGCTGCAGATGTGAAAAAGAATGGTATCACCTCATGAAAGGTAACGTTTGCTAAAATGAAATGCCGAGAAGTAGTTGAATCAAAACACCGATACCCCTTATGGGTCCAAGTGTACTCAAGAAAAACACACTTAACTACTCTCGGTGCTAATTTTTCCTACCCGATCCCAACAAGTGGATGAAGGCAACATAACTAAAGGTTTGAGGGGTGATGTGAAACAGGGGTCTATAGGGATATATAACCTGCAAAGGAAGCTGCTCGTGTAAAGTAGTGTTAGGCATTTGATTAATCAGAAAATAAGTCATCAAAACAGTGTCACCTCAGTAAAGAGAGGGAATTGAGTGGTGGATCAACAATGTACGAGCAACATTAAGCAAGTGACGGTGCTTTCTCTCAGCAACACCATTCTACTGAGAGGTGTGAGGGCAAGTGGTCTTATGAATAATGCTACAATTGGAAAAGAAAGTACGCAACCAAGTGGTATAAAATTCTAAGGCATTATCAAACTGAAAACGTATCACAAAACATGAATGCTGAGTTTTTATTTCTTTGACAAATTTTTCAACAATTTATCCAACATCGGACTTATTTTTTAAAGAAACAGCTAAGAAAGATGGGAAAAATCATCCACTAACATCAGATAATATCTGTTTCATAGTCGATCAGGAATACGACTTGGACTCCAAACAACCATGTGAATCAGATCAAACATAGCAACAGAGGAAACCAAAACAGATGTGGAAAAATTAGCCCTGTGATGCTTGCCCAGCTAACAGGCATCACAAGTGAGAGCAGTAGTGGAGGGTATGTGCAGCAGAACTCGGCTGAAACGACCAATAGGTAGGTGACCAAGGCGGTGATGTCACTAGAGAGGGGACCCAGCAGAACCAAGGGCCTGGGTAGCAGAAGCAGCAACAACAGTACAGCTTAGACAGTACACCCTCTGTTCCTCATGCCCTCCACTAATCGTCTTCCCAGTGAGCTTGTCCAGTAAGACACGAAAAGACGCATCAAACATATCTCGACAATTCAGATCTCTGGTAATATTGTTAATAGATAACAAACTTAATGGAAAATCAGGCACGCAGAAAACATTTGTTAGTCGCAAAGTCGGAGATAAAGACATCTCCCGTGCCAACAAGTGACGAGTGTCTCCTATCTGCCACCTGTACAGTCCTGACTGGTGTAACTGTTGCTAACTGAGGAAAGGATCTCTTGTTGCTACGCAGGTGCTTGGATGCACCAGAGTCAATCAACCAATCGCTAGGTGATAAAAGAGACGACATACTAGTTGCAGGTGCCTCAAAAGTGGAGGCAATGGTTGCAGTGTCTGGAGGTTGAGAAGAGGACGCCTGAGTCAACTGAACAATCTACTACTGTAGATTCTCAATCTCGGTACTGAGAGAACTGATATCAGGGCTCGAGGAAGCTTCATCAGTGACCTTGGCTGCTTGATTAGCCACAGGTGGCCTACCATGTTTCTGCCAGCATGTAGCCTCAGAGTGGCCCATCTTGCCACAGTAGGTACATGGAGACCGAGTATGTATACCAGAAGGGTGTCCACATCCACGACTGTGTAGGGAGGGGAGAGCCCCTGCCACATCTAGGGATCGCAGTCAGTGTAGACGTAAGAGCACCAGAGTCAGGAGTAGAGGTGTGCACTGCTACTCTACTAAGTCTGCAGTAGGTTTCCTCCAGAGTAGGAAGCTCAGTAGTGGTGATGATCTGATCTTTGGCTGCCGTGTACTTAGGTGCAAGGCCTGCCAAGAAGAGGGAGACTGCCAACTGTCTACGGATACTCTTCCAGGACTCACAGGTACACCCCGATAGATAGGAGTGATGCCTCTCTAGCATTCCCTTCATGAGAGAATAGTACTGCGACAGTGTGCGTCCCTCCTAACGTAAGTAGAAGAGGTCATAAAAGACTTGAAAAATGTGTGCGGAGTTCTTGGTGTGTGAGTATGTCTCACGCAACGACTCCTACATCTCCTTCGCCGTAGAGTAGTATGTGATCTCATCCCCTATTTGGGGAACAACAGTCTGCATAAACTATGCACAAACCATGACGTTGTCTTTGTTCTAGTTGGCATTCGTGCTGGTCTTGTTTGTAGGCTCTGGATTTGTAAGAATATGATTTTTTCCATGACCCTTGATAGTCATAAGGAAGGTCTGGGACCACCGTGAGTAGTTGGTCTCATTTAACTTGACAATGGGACTGAAGAATAGGCTTTTGAGTACCTGGTGTCTGAAAGAGAGTTCGACGTCACCTCGGAATGATATGAAGAAGCCATTTTCGCAATTTGCAGGCCTCAATCAATCTTCTATTATCAAAGAAACATCAATAGATCTGAAAACATACAGTTTCAGATTTGCATCTTCGATAGAAAGCTCCCTTGGACCAGTGTTGGCCTAACTCGAGTGCGGGGAGAACGCTCGAGACGGCTCCAGGGGGACCTAGACTCCCTTTCTCTGCGACTACAAGGGATGTAGTCCTTAGAACGGTGCTACAAACCCCTCACAGTCGCTGTCAATTGTGCACGAGAATCGAGGCACAACTGGGCGTGCTGTAGGAGCATCGCTAATCGCCTGCACCATTGGGCTCGTTGCAGACCGCCTACGTCGTCGTTGGGCTAGCCGCGCCTAGGCTAGCGTTGGCTTGCCTTGCTGTCGTGCACGGATCAGCATTGCAGTGCTGTTGGGCTCCACGCTCGCCGTTGCCGTCACGTGGAGGACGGTGCATCGATGCGCAGAGAGAGAGAGAGAGACTTGATCTAGGACCGTCGCTTTGATACTAAATTGGACGAAATGAGATGATTCTATTATTGAACCCTACCTCTTTGTATATAATGAAGAGGTGGAAAAGTTGTAGTACAACACCAGCAAGAAATAAAGAATAACAAAGAACCCCTTATACAAAATGTGCATGCGTTAACAACATTGGCCTAGAAATGTGTGGGAACATGCATATGAAATATAAGTGTCCTAGCAACATCAAGTAGGTGCTGTAATTCTCGTTTAGCCAACCCATTTTGTTGAGACGTGTGAACACATGAAGTTAGATGAACAAAAAAACTTAGTTTATCAGATTTTAACAACCGCTAATCCATTGTTAGTGTGAAAAACATGAATAAAGGTAGAAAGTTGTGTTTTTATTTCATTGAAGAATTTTTCAACAAGTATAGGGACTTCCGACTTTTCCTTCATAAGAAACACTCACAACATCCGAAGGAAGTCGTCAAGCACAAGAAAGTATCAAAAAGCCTGTACATTGGTAACCCTACACGAGCCCTAAACATCAGCCTGAATGAGTGAAAAAATAGAATCTGTCCTTTTATTAACAATAGGAAAGGTGGATCGGTGATGCTTGCCAAGTTGACAAGCATCACATTGAAATTGAGTAGACACATGAAGACCAAGAAACTGCAGGTGAAGAACCCTAGGACTCAGGTGACCCTGACGAAGGTGCCACTAGTAGGCAATGGTGGCACCAGAGATAATGGCAGCAATGGGTGAGGATGGTAGAGTAAGGTAATAGAGACCTTTTTGCTCAAGTCTAATATGCTTCCTTGTCCGAAGGTCCTTTTAGTATTATGAAAAACTGCGTGACAATGTAAATCTCGGCTAATTTGACTAATAGAAAGTAAATTTATGGTAAAGCGAGGAGCATGCATCACATTAAATAGGGGCAATGTACCAGTCAAAGTAATATCACTAAGACTAGTAATAGGCAAAAGTCCTCCATTAGCAACCCTAACTTGAAATGGTCTATCCAACTCTCTAAGGGAAGTAAACCGTAAAACATCACCTGTGATATGGGATAAGGCACTAGAATTAGTGATCCACTTGGTCTGTCTGAACCTAATAGATAATGCAATAGCCTTTTGAGAAGAAACAACAGAAGCAGACATAGTGGATTGAGAGGCCACTAGCTTGTCATACTCTTCCCTAGAAATAGTAACTTCCTGAAATACATGTCCAGTATCCTCCTTAGTAACTGCTTGATTAGCATGAGGTTTTTGTTCTTGAGGGTACCCATGCTTGGCCCAATATCCATCAACAGTGTGACCATTCTTGTGACAATAGTCACAAACAAAGGTACTTTGGCCACGACCACATCCTCCACTGCCACGACCACCACATCCTTTTCTACCTAAAGAAACCAGACCAACAGAGACCATGGCTGAGGAATCACTAGAAGAAGTAGAGCCCTCTGCAACCTTGAGTCTCATCAACCTGGCATAAATATGCTCTGGACTAGGTATCTTTGCAAATGTCAAAAGCTAATCCTTGACGACCTTAAACTCTGGCCCCAAGGCAACAAGAAACTGAACAAAACATATTGCCTCCCTATGTTTGGCAATAACAAAAACATCTTAAGTAATCGGTTGAAAAACATCCTGTTCATCCTAAAGGTTCTTCAAAGAACCATAGCATTCAAGAAGATTTATGCTCCCCTTTCTGAACGTTTGAATATCGTCAAGAACTCTATTAAGTTGGGTAATATTTTTCTTTTGAGAATGGATCTCATGAAGAATATCCCACATCTTCTTGGCCGATGAGTAAGCTATAACCTGCTTGGCAATAGACTCTTTCTTGCTATTCAACATACATGTTGCCACCCAATCATTATGCATCTCCCACTCAGTTGCTTTGGAAGATGGCTCATCTTCTAACAAAATATACTTCCAACTGTGTGAACCAACAAATCGAAGAAAAGAAGTGGACCGCGACATGAAATTTGTCCCATCAAGCTTGATCGTGGTGTCCTGCATCTAGCCACTCGATCCAATATATCGTCCAAACAAATCACCAACGATATCCTTTCTATCTTCCATGATTCGCCCAATCACCAATAATCAACAAGAAATGAACTCCCACTAAAGCATGTCGATCCAACAAATAGCTTCTACAAGAAAAGACAACGCATTACACTATGTTGGTTCTTGTTCAACAAAGTTGCTCTGCCATCAGCAACCAACACACTGGTGCCACTGATGAGGTGCTCTGGCATCGCCATATATGAGCTGTGCTGCCTGGAAAGTGGTGCAACAATGTGTTGTGTCGCCTGGAAGGGATGTAGTAGTGTGATGTGTCGCATGGAAGAGAGTATAGGGGTGTGCTGCACTACCGGGAAAAGGGGGTGTAGTGGATTGCTGTGTCATCGGGAGAAGACATGGCAATGCACTGTTGAGGAGAGGTTGTTATGGTGGTTAACCCATCGGCGGCAAGAGAGAAGAGGGAGAAGGGGGTGAGGTGGTTGGGTTAGTTAGGTTGTGGGGGTGGGATATTAGGGCTCCAATTTAGGATCGTCGCTCTGATATCTGCTAGGAATGAAATAAGTCAAATTGTATTGCGTATTCCCTTGGCCCCTTTATGTACAGAAAGGTCAATGGATACATTCCTATCTATAGAAACCCGTCTATAGAACCGTAAACCCACATACAACATGGGTACGGGAAATACCAGTAATACCAATTTTAGGAAAGTATAAAAGCAATAATAGAGAATATAAAATATGCTCTAACAAGACAAGAACCACTTTTACTTGTAAAATGGTTAGACACACTTTAAGTATGCTGTCTAGTCGTCGGTACCATAGTGGCCAAGTATGCTACCCGTGGCATCAACCAACGTAGTGCAGGTAGATGATCTAGTGAAATGATTTGATATGTTTGTAGAAGAAGGTGATCTCAACAATTGAAGCAGATGGCTATAATCCTTGGAAGAAAGCCGCATCATGCCGGTAGTCTTAATTGAAATAGAAGTGTTTCTACTAGTAACTGTGGAAGTTTGGTTAGCTTGGACTGGCTTCCCAAACTTCTTTCAACATTTCTCAGATGGATGATTTGTGTGTTTACGGCGAATACAGGGATAACAAATACGGCCTCTGCCTCTGTACTATCTTTACCATGGTCAAGTTTTTCAGAGTCACCAATTTAGAAGTCACAACTAATTCATAGGATTCTTGTGCTGTATAAGTCACAGAAGTCTGAGCACTATGGCGATTATAAACAACGTTGAATTTGTGAATAGCATTTAATGCTAGCATTTGATCTTTGGTTTACTGAAATTGAGGACCAAGACCATCCAGAAAGAGTTTTTCTTGCTGTTTGTTGAAGCTGGTTGGAGGATTTTTCAGTTTGGCGTGATTTCTGTTAGCTGCTGGTTGCTTCTTGATTTTTGTTGAGAATTGTTATGGCTTTTGATTCTGCTATGAAGCATTCCTCTGCGGAGGTAGTGAAGGGGAAATCCTATGCCGCTACTAATAGAGATTGCACTGCTCCGCTGAAGTGGGAAAGATTGATTGACGGTAGAGAAGCTCAATTCATTGATGGACAGAATGTGGTGGTGTTGAAAGATTCAGATTTGGAGGTGCTAAAGAAGCCATTTGAATATTGTTTGATAGGTCCGTTTATGAAGAGAAGGCCTTTGTTAGAAGAAATTCATAAGGATTTGGAGTAGAAATTGAAACTTACAGATATGGTGCAGCTGGGAACAATATACAAATTTAATATCTTGTTTAGATTGAATAATCTGGAGGATTTCATGTAACTATACTCAAGAAATTCAATTTGGTTGGGTGGTTCTAAGGCAAGGATTATGCGTGGGAATCGTTATTATAGGCCTGGGAGCACTTCATCTAAAGCTGCAATTCGGATTGGGTTGCCTGGTCTTAATTTTCACTTATTTAATGAAGAAGCTCTAAAATCTGTTGTCAAGCCTTTGGGTGAATTCTTAATGCCTGATCGAGGTGTACTAGAGGATTCTTAGACAAGGATATGTGAGGGTTTGCCTTGAGGTTGATTTGGCAAAGTATTTGCCTGAATTTTTATGGATTCAGAATGGATTTCAGTTCATTAGACAAAGAATTATGTATGAGTTTTGTCCATATTTTTGCTGCTGTTGTTGGACTCTTGGACATGAAGATTCAAGATGTAGACAGAAAGGTGGGAGAAATACCGATTCAATGAAAGAATTTTTTAGATAATATGATAAGAAGAAATCTAAACAAGTTTGAAGGATGGTTGCGTCTACTGGAAAATCTGAATTGGAACAGATTGCTCAGTCTCAACATGATGCTTGGAGGAGTAGATCTACAAGAGTTGTTACCGATCAGAGTTTGAATGAGATTGTGGAGGAAGAGCAGCAGCAGAAGACTGCGTTTACTTTAGATAATGAAAGGACTGATGTGCAGCAGGATAGATCTTTTGTTGAGGAAAAATCATCTTGGCAGGTAAAAGTTCAGGAGTCCGGTCAGAGGCAGAGGTGGTCTGATCAGGGTTCATCTGAATTAGGCAGAGAGCTGATGGACAATCAATTGATGAAGATATGGGACATAGGAAAGAAGCTCTAGATTCAGATCAAGGGAAGAAAATAGTTATTAATGAAGATGTCCTTGTTTTTGGTAGATTGAAGGAGGTGATTAGTGAGGTGATGCCGAAAAATACAAAAGATTATTATTATTATTATTTTTTTAAAGATTATTGATGAAGCATGGGTTCTGCTGATGGTATTCAAGGTCAGATGTTGATTGAGAATTTACATAAGAAAGAGAACATGCTAGATGCTGAAAAGAATGATTCAATGGGTAACAGATGAATGAGGCTTTGAATGATGAGGAAAGGGAGAATCACATTAGAGGATTATATGTGTTGAGGGAGAAGAGAAAAAACGAACTTGCTATTATTAGAAACCCTAGGTCTCCTTTTATATGAATAGCCTTAGGGTAAATTACATAAGTAGCCCCTCATATACTTAAAAGGTGATATTTACACCCTTATAATAATACTGACACTCCTCCTCAAGTTAGAGCATATATATCTAACATGCCTAGCTTGGAATAAGGGAAATCATGACGCTTCCGAGGTAGCGCCTTGGTGAAGATATTTGCCACTTGCTACTCCGATGTAGTGGTAGGGGTGCATATCGTGCTAGAGGTCACCATAACATGTACAAAATGACAGTCCACCTCAATGTGTTTACTGTGTTCATGAAACATCGGATCGGGGGCAATAAATATGGCCGACCTATTATCACAGAACATTGGAACAAGTGTCTTGACCTCAACTCCTAGGTCGCTTAGAAAATTTATAAGCCACATAATCTCACAGCTGGCATGTGCCAATTACTCGATATTCTGCCTCCGCACTAGATCTGGACACTACCGTTTGCTTTTTACTCTTCCATGTTACCAAGCTTCCTCCAAGAAAGGTAGCATAACCTGTGGTAGATCGTCCGTCTTCAGGACTCCCTATGTAAGCGGCATCAGATTATGCATGTACATCACAATGACCATTGTTCTTTATGTAAAGTCCCTTCCTAGGACTACTTTTTAGATATCGGAGGATAAGATGCACATTCCAATGACTATACCTCGGGTTCTCCATATGCTGACTGGCCCTTTTAACAACATAATGGATATCAGGTCTTGTAACAGTAACATATAAGAGCTTCCAAACAATGCTCTTATACCTGCCTTTGTCCTTAAACAATGAATCATCATCCTTGGGCAATCTACATAGTGATTCTGCAGGTACCATAGATGGTCGTGCACCTAACAATCCAGTTTTATCAAAAAGCTCAAGTACATGCTTCCTTTGGGACAGAGACATTTCTTTTGAGTTTCTGGCAACCTCAATGCCCAAGAAATAGTGCAGTTTTCCTAAATCCTTGGTTACAAACATAGTCTGCAAATATGTTTTTGTATCCTGAATGCCTTAATTGTCATCCCCTTTAAGCAGCATATCAACATATACAACAAGAGTAGTAGTTCCAGAGTCCTTTCGTCTAATGAAGATAGAATGATCAGATGAAGACTTGCAGAATTCGATCCCTTGTACTGCAACACTGAGCCTCTTAATCCAAGTTTGGGGGCTCTGCTTTAGGCTATAGACAACCTTTCTGGGCCTACATATTTGCCCCCCTAACCACGAAACCTGTTGGTTGGGACATATACACTTCCTCCTGCAAATCACCATATAAAAAAGCAATTTTCAAATCCAATTGATGCACTGGCCAATGTTTATTTACCGCAAGGGAGAGAATGACCCTGACAGAGCATATACGAGCCACTAGGGAGAACGTATCAAAGTAATCTACCCCATAAGTTTGGGTATATCATTTTTCTACAAATCTGGCTTTCAGCCTCTCAATAGTACCATTTGAGTGATACATCATTGTAAACACCCATCCGCAATCCACCTCCTTACCTCCTGGTGGAAGATGTGTCAAGTCCTATGTACCTCGAGACATAAGAGCATCCATCTCATCCTGCATTGCTTGTCTGCAACCAGGATCTCAGAGAGCCTTATCATGATGTTTAGGAACCACCATAGCTGCAAGAGCTGTAGTAAACTTCTGTAAATCTGGACTAAGGTGATCAGGAGCTGTATAATGGACCAAAAGATGTAAGGTACAAGATCTCATCGGCTTTTGCAAAGCAATAGGAAGCTCATCTGACTGCTATGTTGGATCATCCGGATCTGATGATGGTGAGGGGACGTGAGGCTCTTCTTGATCTTCTACTTGCATGATATGTACAAGAACACGAATAAAAGAAGTATGTCGATGTTCATAAGTCTGCGAAAACCACTTTAGAGTAGACCCATCATGAGATAAGTAGGGAGTCTTCTCAATAAAAGAGACATCTGCAGATACATAATATCGTCTCACAACAAGATCAAAATAGCGATACCCCTTCTGGGTTCGAAAATAACCCAAGAAGACACACTTAATGGATCGGGGAGATAATTTGTCAGGGGTCACAAAGAGGTGGACAATATGCACCCAAAAATTCGAAGTGGCAAATGCAAAAGGAGTGGTATTTGGTTGCAACAAAAGTAATGGTGTGGCTCCATCAAGCATTGGGGAAGGAAGTCTATTTATCAAATATGTGGATGTTAGGATAGCATCCCCCCAAAAATTCTTAGGTGCATCCGTGGCAAGCATTATGGTTTTGGCAACATCAAGTAAATGGCGTAATTTACGTTCGGCAACCCCGTTTTGTTGTGAGGTGTGAGCACATGGAGTTTGATGAAGGGTACCATTTCTAGAAAGAAATTTAGCCACATTCTTTTGCATAAATTCCAAAGCATTGTCACTAAGAAAAATTTTGATGCCAGTAGAATAAAAATTTTGCACTTCATTGAAAAAACTTTGGAACAATAGAAATAATTTCAGATTTATTACGCATAAAAAATGTCCAAGATGACTGAAGTCTTCAAAAATGACCACAAAATATCGGTAAACATTTCGGTGAGTTATTGGACACGGATCCCAAACATCACAATGAACCAACTCAAAAGTTATTGAGCATCTTTTATTTTGTCTAGTTGAAAAAAACGCAAGGTGATGCTTGCCAAGATGACAAGCTTTACGCTCTATATTATGTGATATATTAGACTCTGGAAACATTTTTCGCAGATGTGAAGCAAAAGGATGACCTAGTTGGCGATGCCAAAGAACTGGATCCATAGAAACAGAGACAGCATCAGCAAACAAAGTAGAAGCATCAATGTGATAAAGTCCATCACGTTTAATCCGCCCACTAATCATCGTCTCCGTCCAGATGTCCTGAAAATAGACAAATTGCTTGTCAAATATAACACGACATTTAAGTTCCTTACATATTCTGTTTACAGATAAGCTCAATGAAAATTCTGGAGCACAATAAACAGTAGACAACCTCAGCTTGTTTGAAAAATGAACCTCTCCAACTCCAGTAACAAGAGAATATGTACTATTTGCCAGATGAACAGAAGTGATATCATTAGTCTTACGCATAGAGACAATATCATCTTCCTTGCTAGTAAGATGACTTGAAGCACCTGAGGTAACAATCCATGATGTAGAGGATGAAGTAGTGGCAAGGTGTGTAGAGCTACTAGTGGCAGCTAGAGAAGCCGTAGTGTCTGAGGCAACAGGTTGGCGCAGAAGGCTTGTTAGATGATTATAGTCATCCATCGTTAGAGTAGGAGCAGGAGATGACATAGGAGCAGAAAAAGTATCAGTAGAGGGAGGTGGCTCCCCCTCAACCATTGCAGTAGTAATGGAGCGATTTCTTCGATAACCAAATTTGGCCCAACATTTCTCCGAGGGGTGATTAGTTCTCTGATAGTGAACACAAGGTTCATAGACGTGACCTCGTCCACGTTCGTGGCCACCTCCATGGACACGACCCCCCTCGAAATCCAACTCTGCCACTAGATGCAACAAAGGTTAATGGCTCAGTGTTCGGTGTTGTAGAGACAACTGGAAGATGACTAGTATCCAAATATATCTTTTGCGGACGACCATACACAATCTCCAAATTAGGCATAATTTCTAGGGTTAGAATATTCTCATGGGCAAATGAGAACTTAGCATTCAACCCAGCCAAGAATCTATAGACTTGCCAAGTTTGTCTCTGGCTAGTTTGAGCATCACAACAAGAAGGCTAGAACACATTTAGCTCTTCGAAGAGCCCTTCCATCTCTGTATAATAATCAATTAGCGTCCTTTCTCCTTAAGACATGGACCATAGACGGCGATATACATCTTGACAGATAAGCATGATTGGATTTCTAAGAATATTTCCTGGATAGGCTCTCCCACATGTCCTTTGCTATTTTCTTGTACAAGTTTGATGCTATCTGTCGCTCAACATTGTTCATTATCTAGTTCATCACTAGATAATTATCTTGCTCCTATTTTTTAAAATCCTTATGAGTTGACTCATGAGGATTAATAGTGAGAATCAAAAGCTTCTTTTGGCTACCAACAAATATCTTGAATGCTTATGCCCATAAGAGAGAGTTTTGAGATCTGTTGAGTTTGATGGTGGTCCCCTGGACCATCAAGGAAGTTGAGGTAGTCATCAGTTTTGCTTCAATAGTTTCATTCAAGGAGGATGTCATGACTGTGACCACGAGAAGCAATGAGAAACAGGAGGTAAACTCGTATATGATTTTAAGTATCCAGAATAGAGATCTGAAGATAAGAGTGGTAGAACATGCTCTACGAGTTATGAGAAGTATGAACCATAACTAATGCCTCCTATGGAGGTATTGTCGCACATTGTCTTTTGATTAGATGTGTGCAGCAGCCTAGATAAGGGAGAGAAACACCCCAGGCGGCACCAAAAGGAGGAAGATCACCCCTTTGGCAGCGCCTGGCAGCACTGCTGGGTTGCTGGGGATGCCTCGACGGCGCTGCTGGGCTATCGACGGCTTAGAGAGGGGCCTCGCAGCGTTGCTGGGTGAGAGAGAAGCCCTGCGGCAGCGTTGGGCTCTTGGATAGGATCGATGGCGGCGCTTTGGGCAACGCTAGGTCACCAGACCATGCTGCTAGGCGAGAGAAGAGACTTGCGGCAATGCTAGGGGCTTGAGTTGGGTCAGTGGCAGCGCTTTGGGCGACGCTAGGTTATCGGATGATGCTGTTGGGCATTGTCGGTGCGGTGGTGGCGTTGTAGGTTGCTGACGGTGCTGGTGGTGCTCCGATGACGCCCTCGATGGCCTCTGCAGAGGTGCTAGAGGCTGAGAGAGAGAGAGGAAGATTATTTGGTGGGAAGGGCACCAAAGCACGAAGGATCTAGGATCCACCTTGCTCTAATACCATGTTGAGGGAGAAGAGAAAACAAACTTGCTATTATTAGAAACCCTAGGTCTCCTTTTATACAAAGAGCCTTAGGGTAAATTACATGAGTAGCCCTCATATACCCAAAAGATGACATATACACCATTATAATAATATTAACAATATGATTGGTTTGATGTTTCAAATTCTGCTCGAAAAAGTGTAAGTCGAGTGGATTAGTCTACTGACATTGATTTAGCCAAGAAGAAGGAGATGATGCAAAATGATCAGATGAATTACAATTGTCATTTGAATACTGAAGCTAATTTCTATACAAGTTATGGTGATGAGATTATTTGAGTTATCATGAATCAGGTTCTGAATTTTGTTTGAATTTAAATGATGTTGATGAAGATCTTCTTTACTATGCTGTTGAAGATCGAAGAGGCTTCAAGATAGAGCTTCTACTTCTAAAAGGAGAAGATGAATTAATTTCATCGAGACAAATATTGATGCCTTATGTCAGTTCAGTGGCTGAAGGTCTATTGGAGTGCTTCAGATTTCAGAATGGTGCTGCTATTATTTCAGTTTGGATGACTTCAGAGATATTCTCTGACTGAAGAAGCTTTTGAAGAAGCTGCTGCTATTTTGTTGTTCCGAAGATTTGAACATCAGCAAGGGACAAGGTTGCTGCTTTGTTGATTTTCTGAATTGATTGAAGACCGAAGAATAAAGGGGAGTTATTTTCAAGCTGCTGCTGTTTGGACACCTGGCAGTGTAGTTTGTTTTGAAGAAAGAAGCAGATTGGGGTGAAGTTTCTGCTTTGCTACTTATCAGAAGCTGCTGCAAGATGGGAGATGTTGGCTGCAGATCAAGGCAGATATCCATGAAGATGGGTTTCTGCTTTGAAGTTATTTAGTGCTGCTGCCTTTTGAAGTTGATCAAAGAGGCTTCAAGTTCTTTTGCAGTTTAATTTGAAGATATTGATTTGAAGTTGGTCGGGTGGAAATCATCACTGCTTTGATTGAAGAATAGTTCAAATGATGCTTTGACAAAATAATGTTAAGTTCTTTGTTTCCACTTTTGATTTGAAGATCAGCAAGAGGAAAATATGGTTTGAGTCAATGCTGATGAAGGAATTTGTTTGAAGAAATTGCTACATCTGATATTCAGGAGGCTGTTTTGGTTGGAGTGCTTGATTTTAGATTGATTACTGAAGTTCTCAGATTGAATTGAAGATTGATGCTGTTGCTTTGTAGGGCTGCTGCTATTTGAAGTTTGAATCGCAGGGTATGGTTTTTGGCAGGATCGGTTTGATGCTTGCTGCTGGAGATTTGAATTGCTGCTGATACTGAATGACTTTGCAGAGTTGTTTAGATAATTGAAGATGGCTCTGCTGCTCTTACGTTGCTTGTTCATTGGGTTGATTTAATGGATGAGGTTCATTTCATGCTGCTGTTATGAAGATGTTGCCATGAAGGCTTGAAGTTTAGTGAAAGTTGCCACTGCTTTCATGTTGTAGAAGTGCATTTTGTTTGAGGATATATTTTTCATTTTTTCTGTATTTTTTTCTCCTTTCACTTGGATTATCATTGAGAAGGGTTTTTTGTACCTTGATACTTTTGAGGTCAATAAAATGGGGTATCCCGAGCCCCTATGTTTCAGGTTTGCTAAAAAGAAAAAGACCATCCAGAAAATTGTGAATTTGCCACTTCGCTCTCTAAGAGGTTTGCATGGTAAAACAGGAAGGCGGAAAGATGTCCAGCTCCACGTATAAAGACTCCATTGTAGTGTACTAGTCAACTGGGATTCCTTCTGCTAGTTAATAGGCCAAATACATTGATAGATGTTAACAAGGTGGGGGTCATTAGACTTCTGAGGGTATCTTTTTGCTTGGTTCTTCCCAATCTCGTTGGCATTCTTTTTGTATAGCATGTTTGCTACAATTTTTTTAGAAAAGGAGAAAGGGCGGTTATCCAATTGATAACTACTCAAAAATTATATTAATAAAAAAGGCACGAGGTCATATTACAAGTTAGAACTTCAAAGGCCAATAAAAGAAGATATAAACTGCATAAAGTTCTTTACATAGGGCCGCTACCCCCTGAAAATAATTGCATTTCTTCCTATCCAACTGCCCCAAAGAACAACCAAAGGCCTTGCTCTCTCTTTCATCCTAAAGACATTCCAGTCCCCATTCCTAACCCCATACTTGAACAATCTCTAGAACTCATCAAAAGTAGAATGCGTCCACCACCCTGCATCGTAGTAGCTCCAAATCTGAGTAACGAAGGGACATTAAAAAAATAGGCGATCAACATCCTCCTCCGCCTCGAGACACAGAGGACACTGTGTCTCTACCTCAAGAACCCACCTAGCCCTTTACACTCTCGTCATGGACCTACCTCTCTTGAGCAGCCATACAAAGATCTTCACCTTTAGAGGATAAACTGCCGACTATACCTGATTGCAATCTCTAATGAAATCAATATCCCTCAACACACTGGCATTCCCCAGCCTTGTATATGCATCGCAAATCAAGAAATCTGCCTTCTCCCAAAAGTACACATCCACATCACCTTTTGGCTGAAGGCCCTCCAACTCCTGCAGTAAAGCCTGAGCCTACAAAATCCTTTGGTCCAACAAGTTTCCCATAAAAGTGGGGTAGCAACAGTTCTCCTAAACATCAGCCACCATGGCTCCCCCATCCATAGCTAGCGTAGAAAGTCTGGAGAATCGATCACATAGTCTCCCCTATCCTGTCCAGTTATCTAGTCAAAATCTGAACAATCTTTTTGAGCCAAGTACAAGAGTAAAAAAGTTCTGCACCTTGGGAGCCACCAGAGAGAGACCTTTAAGGAAGTGAGAGGCACCCTATGGGGGAGACAACAGCATGTGTCAACTTGACGAGCCATCATAACATGCCTGGATGACCTTTCCAACAAGTCTTTGTTCATTCCCAAGCAACCTGTCAATCCACTTGATGAAGAAACTATCATTCATTCTTCCTACCTCCCTAACGCCTAGGCCCCCTTCCTTCACGAGCTTGCACACCTCCTCCTAGGCCACCATCCTTACCCCTTTCTCACCTGCTCCATAGTTCATCTAGAAGAAGTTCCTCATTAGGTTCAAAATCATCTTTTTAATTTGTTGTGGCATGTTCAACATAGAGGCAGAGTAAGATGGCATAGATGACAACACTGCCTTGAGTATCACCAATCTCTCTCCTTTAGAGAGAATCTTGGATGCCAACCTTGCCAACCTCCCCTCTATCCTCTCCACCAAGGGGGTCTAGTTGTGCAAAAAGATCTTCCTATCTGTCAGGGGAAGGCCCAAATAGAAAATAGGCAGAGCTCCCTTTGTGTCTAGAGCCAAGCTACACCTGTTGGCCTTATCAATCGACATATGGAATGAGGCAAAGGTTGACTTTGAGTAATTTAGTTGCAACCTTGATGCCTCCCCAAATAACTCCAGCAGAATATGCATCCTCCTTGCCTTTGTCTTAGAACCCTCCACAAAGAATAATGTGTCATCTGTATACTGAAGCATCAGAACCACAATCTCGTCATCCAAAGAGAATCGTCTAATCATATTCCTCCCATAGGTTCTAATCGATGACCTTGTTAGAACATCGGTTGCCAAAACAAATAGCATCGACGCCAATGGGTAGCCTTGCCAAATAGCCTTCCTCGGTTGAATCTAGCCACCTACCAGATTGTCATTGATAAGAACTGAGAAAGATGTTGTCGTGATGCATTGCTTCATCCCTTCCCTGAATTGGTGGGAAATCCCTTGTAATCAAGGACGTCCAAAGGAAAGACTACTGGACCGCGTTATATGCCTTCTTAAAATCAACCTTCCACACAAATGCCTTCTTCTCCCTTCTCCAGTGGGCAATGAAGCAGTGACATAGCCATCTAAAATGTTCCTACCTAGAACAAAAGCTATCTGCACTTTGAGAGACCACCCTTGCAAGCACCCCCCTTAATCTCTTCGCTAAGACCTTTGCGATGATCAAATAAATGGCGTTGGAATGGGCAATGGGTCTAAAATCATCAATGGTCTTTGCCCTATCCCTCTTTGGTAGCAAAAATGTAAAGAACTTGTTGAGCTTGTTGAATTCAAGGTTTCCATCCTTAAATTCAGGCTGCTAGCACCTGCATGACATCATCCTTAGGAAGCATCCAAACCTCAGAAAAGTATATCGGGAAGCCATTAGGGCCAGGGCAACCATCTGCATTCAAACCCTAAACTACCTTTTGTACCTTATCCTTAGTGAAAGGCATTGTTAGTCCCTTAGCTTGGTCCTTACTAATGCCTCGTATGTTTGACCCCAACCATCTCCATTTCTCACCCAAGCTCTTTCCAGTGAAATCTCTATAAAAATCAGCAGTAGCTTTGCCAACTGCATCCTTGCCAACGAATTTTGCACCATTCATCGACAACCTATCAATCTAGTTCCTTCACCACCTCCTCGAAGCCACTAGATGGACAAAGCAAGTGCTGGAATTCTCTTCTTATAGCAACCTCTACCTGGACCTAGTCCTCCACTCCACCTCGGCCTTTCGATCCTCTACCTAGACAACTTGCAAGTGTTTTGCTTTGGCTGCTTGGTCCTCCTCAGATAGGAGTCCCAGATTGTTGACTTTGCCCAACCTTTCAATCTCCTAGCACCTCACTCTTCCTATTTCGTTCCTCTTTAATTCGCCTCTTGCACTCCTTAAGGAATGATCTGAGTTCTCAAAGCTTGGCCTCCATCCTTGCTATTGCCGATCCACCTGGCTGTAGAGACCACTTCTCTATTTTTCCTCTGAACCCATCCTTAGTAGTTAGGTCTTGTCAATCTTGAAATAGGTCCCATAGTGTCTTCCTTAATTTGACATCCAAAGTAGCGGTGTATGATCTGAGAATGATCTCTCTATAGGTCAGACCTTTGCCAAGGGGAAAACCTCTGCCAGCTCTACTGTGGAAAAGAATTTGTCTAACTTGAATCTTTGCCCCCCAGAGCTTCTCCAACTAGAGGCACATGAGCTTGATGGCATATTCAACAAACTGTGCATAGCAACGAACTTCGAGAACTCCTTTGAACCATGGTCCCTTCCACCTCTTCCACCTAGTTTATCATCCGCTACTAGCATAACATTAAAGTCCCTACCAATCAGCCGAGGACATCCTTGAAATCTTAGAGCCACCCGACTCAACTTTGCCCATAAAGTGTGCTTGGAACTATCTTCATTCGGTCCATATATCGTTGAAAATACATAGCAAAAGTTGGCACAACGTCTTCTCAGTTGCACAGTCACCACAAAGGATCCCAATGATACAATTTTGGTGCCATATTCATTACCATATACTTGTCTTACTCCCATTTATCATATTCAGTAGATTTGGAGCCAGGAATATTCTTTATAGGAACATAAAGCTTTTTTCCTACCAAGATAGGTTGCGACTACCTGGAGTCCATTCAACTTGATGACAATTCCTTGAATGACAACAATAGTGGTGCTGATGGATTGTTGTTGGTAGAAGAGGATGATCTAGAAAGCCATCATGGAAAAATTAAGGCAATTGGAGACATGTATCATAGTTTTGTGTCTCAATAGTAGCAGTTAACATATCCCTTAAAATACAATGGAATATGCTTTGGTCATAGTCATAGTTGCACTAATTGAGCAGATAGACAACTCACACTACATGCATGTTATGGACAAAGGGGTTTGTAGCTCAAGCAAGAGTATTTTGATGCCCGATAGGAGCTGCGTTGACATGCAGGAGCTACTCATGACGTTGGAGGGGTGGGCCTTGGTACAGGATAGATACGGGCTGTTATGGGATGATGGAGAGTTTTCGATGTGAAAGGCATATTGCAGATTGTCACGGGATAGCCGCCTGGTGGAGATTGATCTGGCACGAGACTCTAGGGTTCTCTGGATAGCAGACTGCCCACTCAAGATCAGGTTCTTTGCTTGCCTGCTTAAAAGGAGGTGGTTGGTCACCAAGTCGAGAAGGGCGAAATGGACGTAGGGGATGGACACCACATGCGAGCCATGCAATGCCGAAGAGGAGGACGACCGCCACCTCTTCTTCAGATGCGACATGGCGAGGCAGATCTGGAGCTAGATGGACCCTACATGGATTGATACCTTCGATATGGAGCCATTTTGGACAAGTTTTCGGAGAGGCAGCACTGGGCATGGTGGCTTAGTTTTTAGATTGAGGGTAGAGAGGGATAGAGTCCTAGCGGTCTTATGGGGGTTTTTGTTAGGGAGGAATGGTGTGGTGTTTAGGGGAGCAGGCTTTATGTGGAGAATTTTGTTGCTTCCATTTCTGCCCAACTTGTTTTTTGAGATATTGTCCGCCGATGTAATTGTTGATGTAAATGTTGTTTTTGGCTGTTAAGGCCTCATAATACAGTGGGTGGGGACCTATATGACCCTCACCCTTTCCCCTTTAAAAAAGTATTGTGACAATTAAATCATGTAGAAAATCGTAAACCACAACTAAAATGTGGGGCCATTAGATTGGTTTGAAAATAGAATTAACTGATTAAGGAATGGACAAACTCAATTTGTCAACTATTGCTAAAAAGAGGTTGATTTCTCAACCCCTATGGAGCTAGTGGTGGCAATAGCACTACTGTTGTTATAGGTGGTGCTGGTAGATGCTGCTTCTATTGTTGAGAATGGCTATAATGTCATTGCTACCTTTCAAGAATGTATAGTGTGTGGTGTTGGGTAACGAGCCACTACTAAGCTTTCAAATGCTAATTTTGATGCTTTTTTAACAATTTCGGAAATATCCGTTTTGGTGGCATGTTGGAGGCATGCCAAGGAAATGGTAAAATTTTGATTTCAAATTTCAATGACTTCGACACTCCTAAAAAGTCATTTTGGATGTATGTTGAGAAAATCTTAGGATTCTATCATAATGATTATATAGTTACACTATCAAAACTTGATAAACATCTAATAATAATATTATCAAAATAATATTTAAGCATTAAATCTTAAGAACTATCTAACCCTGTAAAGCATCTAGGTCAAACAATTATGGAACTACTTAACCTACCATAAACTTATAGATCTACAAATGTAATCCTTAAAATCTATAATAGGATCAATCAATCTAAAGATTGTAACTTAAATGTAGTTTAGAGAACAAGAAATAAATATTATTTAATTTTCGTGAAGCTAAAACACCTTAAGGATTTAACAAATAAGGAGACAAAACACGTACAAAAGTCTTTCACTCTAGCAAACATGCAACAATGGTAATTGTTAGATGTTGTGTTGAGGGATACTTTTGTCATTTAGTTTTTTGTTATATTTTTTCCTCACCTCTCTATATAAAGAGGTGTAGGGCTGGCTTAGTAAAGTGGTGACTTTCATTTTTTTCAACTTGGTATCAGAGCCAAGTTGAGGGCTCCACTAAGAAGAAACCCTAACCCTCCACCGTTCCCCCCACTCTATCATTGCTGTCGTCACCGTTGGCAGGGCCGCTGGTAGTGTTGCCTAACAGCCTAGGGCACCACTCAGGTAGCCTCTTCAGCCTAAGGTGGCGCTGAGGCCACCGCTCCTCCGCCAGACACCCGCTTAAGTTGCTCGCAATCAGCCTTCGCCCGTTGCAGTAGCCTAGGCGGCCGCCTAGGGCTCCGCTCGTGTAGACCGTTGCCCAGTGCTTCACCTCCCTAGGCTACCGCCAATCCAGGTGTGCCTGTAGGCAGCCGTTCCTTCAGGCCGCCACTAGTCTAGGCTAGGAGAGGGCAAATCGATACCTCTATCTGATTAGAGGGTTCTTGGAGGTTGGTTGATGAAGTTCTAGATCCAAGAATCCTCCATATAGTGGTTTGATGGTATTTTTTCTGGAACTTCCTATTAGATTTGGGGTGTGTATTCCCCTGTTTGATGATTTAGTTTGGGGTGTGTATTCCCCTATTGTGGTTTAGTTTAGGGTGTGTATTCCCCTTTTATTCTAGTTTTGGGGTGTGTATTCCACTTTCATTCCAATTTTGGGGTGTGTAGCCCCGTCTGTGGTATCAAATTGGTATTATCTGTGTTGTTAAGAAAGTTTTGGGGTGTGTATTCTCCTATGTGGCATCAAAATCAGATCTGCAGATCTGAAAGAAAGTCAAATTCAGATCCGGGTAGTGTGAATTTTAGTGTAGAAATTGTTAGCCGAGTTTTTTGTATTACTCCTGAGGACATGGAAAATTTTTCCCGAGTAAGCAATTGTGTTGGGAACTGCTGTGACTGACTCTTCTTCAACCACTGGTGTGACATGGTTGATAGACTCTGGTGCTTCAAACCATTTGTTCAGGAATCCCCAGTGTTTTGAGCAGATTCACTCCATCTCACAAGGTCGCTTTGTGCAAGTGGTTGATAGGCAATATGCACCCATTGATGGTTAGGGGGCAGTTGCAGTCACCCTATCCATGCAACTCAAGAAAGTCTTGTTTGTTCCTGACTTGTCTATGAGTATGCTTTTCGTTAGTGAGATCATTAAGCAAATGAAGTGTCGTGTCATCTTTGACGAGCTTGGATACACCTTCCAAGATAGACTGACAGGGAAGATTATTGGTAGTGGATACGAAGGAGTTTATTGACTTGTTCGGGGCCCACGACTGCTGTGTGCCAGATTAGCTCTACCTTAGGGAGTGTGTTAAAGTGGCATAGAAGGTTGGGTCATCCTTCTTTGGATAAACTGCGGAGACTTATTCTACATTTGTCTCCAACCATACAACTTGTGATGCATGTCAACTTAGGAAGCACTACAGGTATTCCTTTCTAGCTGTAGCAGGACTACGCACGTCTTCATGTTTTCATTCAGTGCACCTTGATGTCTGGGGTCTCAGCAAGACTCTTGATAGAGAGGGATATTGCTACTATTTGATTCTGGTTGATCATTTCTCTTGATTGTCTTAGCTATTCCTTATGAAGAATAAGTCTGAAGTGGGTCCTATTATTGAGAACTTTGTGTTACAGATAAAGAATCAGTTTGGTGTCTGCATTAAGACAGTTTGATCAAATAATGCTTTGGAGTTTTGTACTTGCTAGTTGGGAGACTTTTATGGTTTACATGGTATCATTCATTAGACTTCATGTTCTCACACTTCTTAACAGAATGGGATTGCATTGAGAAAGCACAAACATATTCTTGATATGGCTAGAACTCTTCTTGTTCAGAATAGTGTGCCACATATTTACTGGGGTGATACAGTTTTCACAGCCTGCTATCTCATTAATAGACTGCCTTCCTCGGCTATTCATGAGCAGGTACCATGTCTGGTGTTGTATCTCGATGCAGAGCTGTTTGGTGTTCCAGCTAGGATAGTTGGGTGCGTGGCCTTTGTTCACCTTCTTGGATCCGGTCGAGATAAATTAGCACTTCAAGCAGTCAAGTGTGTATTCCTTGGCTACTCCTGTACTCAGAAAGGGTATCGGTGCTTTGATCCTTTGCACCATAAGCATTACATTAATGTTGATGTCACATTTCATGAAGCAGTTCCTTACTTTTTTGTTGCTACTAGGAAGGTGCAGAGTGTGCTAGATTATGCTCCTATGCCAGTTGCTCTTGTACCCTTTGGTGTCTTTTCAAATAGTAGGCACTCTCCTCCTTCTACAAGGCCATCTACTAGCACATTCATTCCAGTGGATAAGAGCACATTCAAAGGGCATATTTATTAGTTGCTAGTGTCTTACAAGGCAAAACCACCCTCTCTTATCCACAGTCTCCTCCGGTTAGTGTTGGAAACTTGGAGGCTACTTCTCAGGATATCCCGACAGGTACAAAGTCTAGCACAAAGGACTCTCCTTCAGATACAGTGTGAAACATAGTGGTTATTCCCTTAGGTACAGTGTCAGCAAAGGTGGAGGATGATGTTCCCATAGTTATTCGGAAGGCCCCCCGTTCATATGCACATTACAAGGTGCCAGGGAGTGCTGTTTCCACTGCCCAGGTTTGTGTGTCCTTGCACGCCTTTATTTTTGTCGTATCTGCTACAGAGATCCCAACCACCTACCAGCAGGCTTTACTTGATCCAAAGTGCTGTGTTGCCATGGAGGACGAGATGTCTGACCTTCGTGATGGGGGAACTTGAGTGCTGGCATCACTTCCTTTTGGTGCACATCTTGTTGGAGCTCGTTAGGTCTTTGTCTTGAAATACAACCCTGATGGGTCTATTTCACGATACAAGGCCAGACTTGTTGCAAAGGGGTTCACCAAACTTATGGAGTGGACTTCTTTGACACTCTCTCTGGTCGCTCATCTCTCTACAGTTAAGATATTAGTCTCAGTGGCAACACAACAGGGTTGGCCACTTTATCAGCTTGATGTCAAAAATACATTCTTGTATAGTGACCTCCAAGAAGAAGTTTACATGCAGCAGCCCGCAGTTTCGAAGTTCAGGTGGAGTGTGTATGCAAGTTGAGAAAGGTCATTTATGGCCTGAAGCAGAGTCCTTGTGCTTGGTTCCAGCGACTATTAGAGGTTTTAGCTACTATTGGGATGCATATGTCATCTTCTGACCACTCTCTTTTTGTGAGGCGGATGCGTCATGGTGTGGTGGCGTTACTTGTGTATGTGGATGATCTGATTGTCACGGGAGATGACAAGCTGGGTGTTTCGGAGGTGGAGTTTCTTGGTTAGCAGTTTATTATGAGGGATCTGGGAGGACTCTGCTACTTCTTAGGAATTGAGGTTGCTCATAGCAAAGAAGGCATTGTGATGTCTCAGAGGAAATATGCCCTTTGCATACTCCAGGAGGCAGGGATGCTAGGATCCAAGGGAACATATTTCCCTATGGATCCAAAGGTACATCTTTATGATAGTGTAGTAAAAATTGTTGATAGTAGGGCTTATAGACATTTGGTAGGCAAACTTTTATACCTGACTATCACACGTCCTGACCTTTCTCTAGCAGTTGGGAAGTTGAGTAAATTTTTAGACAAGCCCACAGATGTACATTGGTAGGCAGTGATGCAAGTACTTAGATACCTTAAGAAAGCTCTTAGACGTGGCCTTTTGTTTCAGAGAGGAGTTCCTATGACAGTTGTGGGTTATTCTGATGTTGACTATGCTGGTGATCTTGGTGATAGGAAGTCTATCACAAGCTTCTGTATATTTGTAGTGGGAAATCTTATTTCTTGGCGGAGTAAAAAGCAAAGTGTGGTCTCTCGTTCAAGTGCAGAGTCAAAATATCGAGTTATGGCACGAACAACAGTAGAAATGATTTGGGTTAGATCCTTGTTACGGAATCTTCGTGTTCAGTTTTAGGAGCCTATGAAAATGCATTGTGATAATAGGGCTGCCACATACATTGTCAATAATCCCATGTTCCATGAAAGGACTAAACATGTGTAAGTGGATTGTCATTATACAAGGAGCTTAATTCAACAGGGTGTGCTTCGTATCTCGTGCCTAGCTTTTTCAGACCAGACTACTGGTATTTTTACTAAGCCATTATTTAGCCCTATGTTTGAGAAGTGTAGGAACAAGTTGAGCATGATTGACATATATGCTTCAGCTTGAGGGGGAGTGCTATATGTTGTATTGAGGGATACTTTTGTCATTTAGCTTCGTGTTATATTTTTACCTTACCTCTCTTTATATAAAGAGGTGTAGGGATGGCTTATTAAAGTGATAACTTTCATTTCTTTCAACTGTAATAAATAGAAATGTGTGAATGAGCTGCCTATGCTGACCTAAAAATACGAAAACTATCTAAAATTGCTGAAGCTGTTTGGAGAGGCATCGAGATTACATATCAACTACTCGAAATCAACCTTCATCTTCTTTGGTATGTTTGAGGTGGAGGCCAATGCTTGTAGCGCTGCCCTAAGGATGGAGAGAAGAGCCTTACCTATCTCCTACCTGGGTCTACTGCTGATAGATAGGAGGTTGTCCATGCGCGATTGGTTCCTGTTGGTGGAAAGGATCGAGGGTAGACTGGCAGGCTGGGCATCCAGGTTACTATCTAGAGGGGGAAGATTAGTGCTTCTTAAAGTGGTGTTGACAGCTATGCCTTTGTATTTTGCGTCTGTGATGAAAATACCGCGGTAGTTTGAGAAGAAGATTCTGAGCCTCACGAGGAACTTCTTTTGAACCAACTATGGGGCAAGTGGAGGTGGAGCGAAGCTAGTGGCGTGGAAGGAGTCTTGCAAGCTTGTCAAGGAGGGGGGTTTGGGAGTTAGGGAGGTGGGAGGAATGAATGATAGTTTCTTAACTAAGTGGATTGTGAGATTGCTCGAGAGCGAGGAGTGTTTGGTTGGAAAGATCTTGAGATCTTGCAATGGAGGTTCTCTTGGTTGGGATCTGATGGCATCCCCTCCACGGGGCACCTCTCAATTTCTTAGGGGGCTCTTGCTGGTGGCGCCCAAGGTTCAGAGTCTCTTTACGCCGGTCCTTGGTTTGGGAAATGGCTTCCGATTTTGGGCTAATGACTGGACTGGACAAGGGAGATTGTATGATCACTTTCCTAGGCTTACGGCGATGGTGGGAGACAGAGGAGTTTCGGTGGCTGGGGCGTGGGATGGCTGCTGGTGCCCTACTTTTTTAGAGAATCTTTCTGATCAGAGGATCGTTGAGTTGTAGAATCTTTTGCAGGAGTTGGAGGGCTTTTAGCCTGAGGAGGGGGTGGACAGTTTTGGTTGGGAGGAAGGTGACTTCTCGGTTCATAGTTCATATAGAAGACTGAGAGCTTCAACGGTACTGGGGGGCATCGATTTTATCAAATTGCATGCAGATTTGGAACGCTGCATGTCCCTTGAAGGTGAAGATATTTGTGTGGTTGCTTAGGAGGGGAAGGATCACGACTAGGGTATGGAGGACCAGATGGGCCTAGGATGCTGATGTGGTGTGCCCACTTTGTTGTGGAGTGGAGGAGGATGTGGAACATCTTGCGTGCCCTATGGTGACAGGTCTGGAATTGTATTGGAGTTGGGTGGTGGATGCATGATTCTTTCGAAGATTTTTGGAGGTCTTTTAGATGGGATGGAAATGGGGGACACAATTCGTTCTGAACAAGCAAATAGAGGGTGCGACCCATGGTTGTTTTATGAGGCATTTGGTTGGGAAGGAATGCAGTGGTCTTTAGGGGACAACATCTGTATGCTGAAAATTTTGTGGAGTTTGTATTGTTGTTTGTTTCCCTTTGGAGTTGTAACATGTAATATGGCCTAGTGCCTTTTTTTATGAAGGAAATTAATGGGTGGTTATTAAACGGATAATCACCATTTCTCTTTTCAAAAAAAAAAAAAAAAACTATCTAAAACTGTACCTAACTGTACTCATTTTGTTGAGATTGTTGACATATTTTTGAAATTTAGCAAAATATCACTTACCCACCTACATTTCGACATCACACGTGCCAATATGGTCCACATAAGAAGGCCATGTTGCTAGTATGTCATAGACATAAAACATTGGCCACTACTTGTGCACTCCTTACACTATATGATAGACCACTTGCCATTGCGCGTGATGAATCTATCAAGATGGAAGGCAAATAAGAAAAAATATTTCGTGTAAGAATAAAAAAAAGGAAGGAGGTTAAGGATGGTTCATAAAGTGATCTAGGATCTTTGCTCTAATGCTATGTAGTACAATGTAATGGCTTAATCTTTTTTCAGAAATCCTAGCCTCTCTTGGAGCAGACCGTTGGAAAAATTACCTATTAATACCCCCAAAAAGTAACAAAACAGGTAAAACACCATAAACCACACAATAAATTAAATAACTCGGACAAATACAATGGATGTTACTCAACCGTGAGTAATCATTCTTCTCTACTTTTCAAAATTTGAATGAATCCGATCCCTGTATATGTTTGTATGCTAGTGTTATGTAGCCTTTAGATGAAAAAAGAGTTCTTGAGCTATTTTTGATGCCCGTTATTGTCTTGGAGTGGTTGTTTTGTCATAATTAATGCATGATATTTATGAATTAAGTTATATCAAGTTCTTTGTAAAACTATTTTGCAGGATGGTAGCATATTAGTGTGGAAGGTTAATGCAACCCGTAATAGTTTCGAGCCAGCTGCCTCCCTTAGTGGCCATCAGAGCGCTGTTGTTTCCTTGGTTGTAGGAGGAATGAGGCTTTATTCAGGTTCCATGGACCATACAATACGGGTAAGCCATGCCTCTGTGCTTCTTCTTCTTTCTTTTAAGGGGCTCCATTGACAAATGTTCTGTCAAGCAGTCATGGGATTGAAAGTGGCGAACTATTTTCAACATTTATTTTGTTCATAGTCTGAAGGATTTTTTTTGAGGCCAAAGAGGTGCTTTTTAACTAAGTGCTGGATATTGAATATAAATTCAACCTAGGTTTTTCAGTCATTGTTAAAAAATTTGTGGATGCTAACAGTTTTTCCCCTTATTTTATGCAACAGTGGGTTATGCGTTCTTTTCTATTTTTCAGGTCTGGGATCTTACAAACTTGCAGTGCCTTCAAACTCTTAATGATCACAGTGATGTGGTCATGTCATTGTTATGTTGGGACCAGTTTTTGTTATCTTGTTCCTTGGATGGGACCATCAAGGTTTAACTTTTTCTACCATCAGTTGCAATAGATGGTATTATTGTATTCATATGATATTAAGATTCATGAAGTGGTTCCTTCTAGGTTTGGGTTGCAACAGAAAGTGGAAGTCTGGAAGTGGCATATACTCATGAACTGGAACATGTAAGTCTGTTGCTTATTTTGCATTTGATGCTATTTTGGATGTGTAATTATCTGTTAAAGTTCTTTCAAAAAAAAAAAACTGTTAAAGTTGTTCTCAGAAAACTCTTATTTAAAAAACAAAAAATAATAAACATTCATCTGTACAAGAATATAGCTGCTGTATCCGCTAGAAAATTTTCAACCAAGATAATTTAGACTGTCATTGAAAATGATGAGGCTACCCTCTCAAGTTTTACTTATCTATGCTTTAATTATTAATATTTGACGGATCCGTAATCCAGTGGTCCTAATTGTTGGCATTTGTATTTCCTTTTACATGCTAGCGGTATGTGCCTTCCAATATTTATGGTGGTTTGGTGGGAGGATATGTTTAAATTTGGAACTCGTGGGTTAAGAAGAACCTTCTTATTTTAGTGGTTGAAAGATTCAAGTTAGGGAGCTTTCATCTTCTGATTTCTAGCATTCAAGTGCTTGGTTAGCTCCGTTAAGAAGTGTTATGGGAGGACAGTCATGATTACATGGGTGCTTTCCAAGTTGTCTTTATGATAACAGGAGATTTCATACATGGACACAGATAAATCTTTGTATTTGATAATAACTGGAGAATCAAAAGAATGTCTTAATATGAAATATTTTTAATGACTTAAAGGCAAATACATGGGAAGATTCTTTTTATATAGAGAGAACATATCCCATCATTTGGAAACAAAGATCTCATCACTGAAGGAAACATCTTATCACTAAATAATTTCCAAACGTTGTTTCCTAAAACCCAATTACTAAAAATAGCAAACTTAATAGTTAAGCAAATGATTCAACATGGTCCTTTGGACTACAATACCGTCGGGCTTAAGGGTCCTCTATTGCCTGCCACATGGCACTGCCATGTGGCTTGGATGGCTGCCACGTGGCACTTGCCAACTCAACACCCCCCCTTAGAAAATCATGGCGTTTTCTCTTGAGAGGCTTGGTGAAAATATCAGCAACCTGCAGCTTAGAAGATATATAAGGGGTACTTATCTTGCCTTCTAGGACTGAATCCTGTATAAAATGGCAATCAATCTTAATATGCTCCGTCCTCTTGGAAGCAATGCATGCCGCTGACTTATTATCATAATAAAGTGGAACTGGGGTATCAACTAGCATCCTTAGATCTTGCAGAAAACCAATCATCCACCAAATCTCACACGCAGCCTGTGCCATGGACTTGTACTCTGCCTCTACACTGGAGCAAGCAACAATACTCTGTTTCTTGCTCCTCCAAAAAATTGGATTTCCTCCTAAATAGCTAGCAAAGCTTGATGTAGATCCCTTGTCTTCTATTAATCCTGCATGGTCTGCATCAGAGTACGCCACAAGATCAAGAGTGCCACTCGCACTTTAGTACAAACCTCGCCTTGGGGTGCCTTTCAGATATCTCAAGATGAGACACACATCATGTCAATGGCTGTACCTGGGACTCTGCATAAATTGACTAGTACGACTGACTGTAAAGCTAATATCTAGTCGAGTAATGGTCAGGTATAACAATCAGCCAACAATATTGCGATACCTGGTAAATCCTCAAACAAGGGATTTGACTCATCAGAGGTATGGATAACTGGTGCCTCGACCGGTATCCCTGGTGGCTTGGACCCAAGTAGTCCAGCCTTCTCAAGAATTTGCAAGGTATACTGCCTCTATGATAAGGATAAGCCATCCTCTTGACGAATAGCCTCTATCCCCAAGAAGTAGTGAAGATCACCCAAGTCCTTGGTGACAAAAGTAGAGTGGAGAAAGGCTTTTGTCTCTGCTATCCCATCAATATCATCCCTTGCCAGGATCATGTTATCAACATAAACTACTAAGATAACAACTCTCCATGCTCCACCATGCTCAGTCCTCCTAATAAATATAGAATGATCAGTAGTAGATCTCTAGAACCCAATCTTCTTGATCTCTAGGTTAAGCCTCTCAAACCAGGCTCATGGACTCTACTTTAAGCTATAGATAGCCTTTCGTAAGTGGCAAACAAACTCTCCTTGACTGTCATAACTAGGTGGTTGTCTCATGTATACTTCCTCAGCTAGATCGCCATATAGAAATGCATTCTTTATATCCAATTGATACAGGGGTCACTCTTGGGCCATGACAACGGACAAGATGATCCTGATGGAGGTGATACGAGCAACAGGCGAAAAGGTCTCAAGGTAATCTACCTCATATGTCTGGGTGAATCCCTTGGTAACAAGTCTTGCCTTATATCGGCTTAATTGTCCTGTTTGGTCTGTATTTGATGGTGTACACCTATCTGCAACTAACAACTGTAACACCTTTAGGACATGGAACAAGATCTCATGTCTTCTTGATTTGAAGTGCATGCATCTCCTCGTCCATAACGGCTTTCCATCTTGGATCATGGAGAACCTGAACAAAGTCTTTGGGAACAATTGCTGTGGTAATAGCAGATGCAAACTACTTGTCCTCCTCTTGGAGATGAGATACAATAGTATAATGAGAAATAGGATGAAGCATGGTGTTAGGTCTCCTCTACACAATCTCCTCCTCTCCATCTGACTCACCCCTATCTGGTGGGGTAATAAGTGGAGCTGGTTTCTCATCTGTGATGTCATTTAGCTGTGATCTCATCTGATATACTTGTGTGTCCTATATAGCCGCCTCTATAGATGAACCTTCCTTTGAGAAGTAGGGAACCTTCTCAAAGGTCACATAAGCAGTAACAATATATCGCCTACGAACTGAGTCATAGCACCAGTAGCCCTTCTGGGTCCTAGAATACCCAAGAAAGACACTTCGTGGCACGGGGAGCAAATTTATCCTGTATGCCATAATTCTGAACAAAGCAGACACACCCAAAAACTTGAAGAGGCAGTGGAAAAATCCTGTCTCACTCAGGATGTATAACTTGATAGGGGATCTGACCATGAAGTACTGAAGATTGTAATCTGTTAATTAGATAGGCTACATATAATATATCATCTCCCCAAAACTGCTTAGGAATCTTCATAGGAGACATCAAGGTCCTAGCAATATCAAACAAGTGGTGCAACTTACGCTCTGCAACTTCATTCTACTGGCAAGTGTGTGCACAAGATGTCTGATGAATGATTCCCTTGGAATGAAACTCTTCCTACAAATCACTGTGCATAAATTCTAATGCATTATTATTGCAGAAGACTCGAACAATATTACCATACTGTGTCTGTATCTCAGACATAAACTGCTGAATAATGATAGGAATCTCACTTTTAGCCTTCATCAAGAAAACCAGGTCAACCTGATGCTGTCATCAATCAAAATGCAAAGTATCGGTGTCCACTAGTAATGGCAACTCTAGAGGGCCCCCAGACATCACAATGCACCAGGAAAAATGGCATAGAACTAATGTCAGCATCTCTCCCTGGATAGCTGTCCCTGTGGTGCTTTCCTAGCTGACAATCTTCATACTCTAAGACCAAGGAATTAGGTAGCTGTGAGTGCATCCAACGCATCTTCTTCATTGAAGGATGCCCAAGTCTACTGTGCCAGAGTAAGGGATCACGGGAAATAGACATTGCCCTAGCAAACAAGGTAGGCGTGTCTAAATAATATAGTCCACCCTTTTCTATTCCACCACCAATAATATCACCCGTGATTCGATCTTGGAAATAACAGTGCCTTTCATAAAAAACAATACGACATCTAAGATCTCTGTAAATTTTACTAACTGACAGAAGATTCATGGGAAACTCAAGAGCATAATATACCTGTTCTATCTTCATCTTGGATTTAGATCTACACATCCAATAGCAATCACAGGGGAAGTTGCTCATTGGCTACTCGTACGCCTTGAATTCCGTGTGAAGGCACCGGATTCTTCAGGCGATCTCTGTCTTTAGTAAGATGAACAGAGGCACTAGAATCAATCACCTATGCACTTCTGGTCCTCTGTTTCCTTACGCCAATTTTGTGGGCTGCAAATGCTAGCCTAATCGAATTTGAACTTAACATATTCAGATCAACTCTCCTAAGTATCCGCGAGAGAGGACTAATTGCCATCGATGGGAGGTGTGAGAGAAGGCTCATCATGCACTCAAAGCCAAAAATAAGGCAATCATCGGTAGTAGTAGCAGTTGCTGCTGGCAACCGCAAAAGCCAACCGGCAGTGCCACCGGATTTGCGGCCATCGCCGCTAGCAGCGGTAGACTATCACGCCGTGTCATTGCTACACCGCGTTGCGTCGCCGCTTCCACTGCACCACGCTACGCCGCCATTGTCGCACGTTGCGCCGCCTGTCCACGCATCGCCCATGGTGGCGGTGCCATCGTAGACAGCGTCCTCAATTAGACCACCCTAAGTTGGTGATCTGAACATGTTGTGGTGGATTTTTGGTGGGATATCAGGCCACCAGCCTGGGACTGCTGCTCTGAAACTATATGGAGAATCAAAAGAATGCCTTACTATAATAGTAGAATAGGGAATATTATTAATGACTCAAAGGAAAATATAAGGGAAGACTCTCTTTATATAGAGAGAATATATCCCATCATTTGGAAACAAAAGATCTCATCACTTAAGGAAAGATCTTATCACTAAATAAATCCCAAACATTGTTTCTTAAAATCCAGTTATTAAAAATAACTTAATAATTAAGCAAATGACTCAACTTGGTCCTTTGGACCACAATACTACTAGCCCTGAGGACCCTCTACTGCCTGTCACGTGGCATTGCGACATGGCTTGGATGGCTGCCACGTGGCACTTGCCAATTCAACAGTTATTAACACTAAACTTGACATTAGGCAACTACAAACAAGTTGAAGGAAAGGATTGTGTTTGTCACATGCCAAGCTTTGATTGGAAGATGAAAAGCATGTGAAACATCATTTGAGATGTCGATAGTGGTTAGTTATCATGGGATAATTTAATTTTAGTGGTGCCCATTACGTCACCAATTCATTGCTACCATTACCTCCATAATCATTCCATAACTGACGATATCTCCCCATGATTGCATTGTAACTTCTCTCTTCCCTATCTATTAAGAGAGAGAAGATAGCTTGCAGCTATGGAGTATTCCCTACTCTCCATTTTTATACTCTGTTGATATGTATACATCTCTTCTGCATAGAGGAGGTCGAGCACTAGTCCCACTGTTGCAGGGATACCCTATAACTTTGATGCACCTTGGCATTGACAACATAGCTTGTACTCATAACCTTTGCCTTTGTTGAATATGCATCAAGCTTAAGCAACTAAAGAGAATGTCTTGACATAGTGTCTTCAAGCTAACAAAATTGATAATACTCTCCTAGCCTTAGCTAATTAGTAATTCAAAATGTGCAAGGGGAGCATGCATATGGGAATAGAATGTGTATTTTGAAAAAGAATTACAATGACTTAACTTCATGCTGATCATTACACTTGAATGCTTCTAAGAAGTTCATACTTGTATATAAAAGGTTCCCCTTCAAGCAAGGATGAGTGACCCATCATGTTCTTTCTAGTCAACCAACTCTTATAAGATTTCTTGGTGCAATCTGACTTGTCTAATAGGCTAGTTAGGGGATGCCTCAATCAATCACTTAGAAGAAGATAGTGTTCCATTGCGTAAGCTCCTGATTTAGTTTGTGCCTAGAGCTAGACATCGGTTTCTGACCTGAAAAGATTCATAACTCTGATAACTAAGAGTCTATGCCTTGGGTTAGACATTTATCTATTTCTAAGAGAGAATCCCCCAGAATCCAGATCACTTGATATCTAATTCATGAGGGCATTGAGAATAGACCTTGATTTTTAACCTCCAATGGAACCAACTTCTGATCGTCTTCCTTAAGTTAGATATTAGACTCCATCTAAGTGAGGGTCATCCAGGTTGCTTAGAACTTACTTTTGAATGCATTGAGGATGGATCTTGACTTAGCCCTCAAGTCATGGACCAACCTCTTAACAAGAGTTTATTTTAGGTCAGAAAATAGCTTCTATTTAAGAGAGACTCGCCTAGCTCATTTAGGGCTTAATTTAGGATTGTACTAATTCAGAGCTTGAGTTAGAATTGCATGGAATTGAAAATTAATTCCTTGAGATAGATATTAGCTTTTGCCCAAGGGAGACACTAGGTCACTTGGTATTTTTGAAGGCACCGAGGATGGGTCTTGATTTAAATCTTGAGTCAGACTTGCATCTGATGAAAAGTCTGTGCTTTAGGGGCAGAAACTATTTAGGACTAAGGTTTTTTTTTTAAGAGGAAAAAGGATGATTATTGGCACCTGGCAATAATCTAGAATATTAGTTAATTAAAAAAGAATAGACTTACAAATTTTCCAACCACAACTCTAGTCGACTACATGCCTCCTTTACAACATTTTCAACCCACTCTCTCCTTTCTAAAGATGGTACCATTACATTGTAAGCAAATTGACCATAACACAACCACTACTTTCACCCATCCTATCGTATCCACGTGTACTAGCGTGCAGAAGGAGTCTTACCAATCTTGAAAGGAAGATAGATTTGCCTGTTGTATATCAAATCTTGACCTGATCTCCTTGGAGAAGTCGCATTGGAAAAATAAACGCTCAAAATCTTCCGTTGTAATCCCACAAAAGATGCAATCTAACTCATCATCAGTGGCCCACCTTGATCGGTAAGCCTTCGTCACCAACTTTTCCCTCCTAAACAATCACAAGAAAATTCTAACTTCCAGTGGAATAGGTAATCTCCAAACCAAATAATTCTCCTAGACTAGAGATGCGGCGAGGCTTATCTCTAACATCAACTTATTATAAGCCTTCGCCACTGAGAAAATACCCTCCTTCCATTTGAAACCATCAGGATTGTCTTTTCTAGGAGAGATGCCATGAAGTAGTTGCAGCAATTCCTGTAGCTCTTCCATGGATGCATTAGAAAGATTAGGTTGTAAAATCGGAGACTAGGATCTTGAAGCATTGTGCCAAATGTTTGAGACAAGGGCATCTTTAGGACTAAGTATTTGTGGGCAATGAGGATGGATCTTGAGTTAAATCTCAAGTTATATGAACTTGTAATTGAGAGTTTGTGCCTTCAGTCAAATGCTAGTTTATGTATAGGAGTGTCAACTTGGGCATTAGCTTCTAACTTGTTTAAGGATACTATGGATGGATCTTGATTCATATCTTAGGTTGGACATTAGTTTCTAACATGATAGCATTGGTGTATATTTGACTCCAAACCCACTTCCAATTATATTGTAAGTGCCTGAAATTAAGTAATGCAGCTCATGATAAGTGCTTGCAATTGAGTAACGAAGCTGTGAGACTACTATACTCATACCAAGAAGAATGGGAATAGTTGTATGAACCTATGTTATGCATCACTCAAGAAGCATGCATATCCTCATTTGAGCCATTAATGATGGCTAGTTTTAGTGGGCTAATTACTTGCTTGCTACCTTTATTAGTGACCATATATGACCATTATTGACGCCTTTCCTTTTCAAATCGTGAAGAAATTGGAACTTGGAGTTTATTATTGTAGAAACTCGAAAAGAAACGATGGGATTTTTTCTCTCTATCATAGAGAGACCAATCTTAATTTCTAATCCTAATACAATCTTCTAGAATAGGAAAAACATATTTCTAATCAAAATAAATGTGTAACATAACAAACTTTCAAAAGGATAAATATAAAACTAGAAACCAAAATAAGGAAAGAAGATAGCTTGGTAAGATGGGACTTCCTTGCCCTCCAATTCACATGGGATCTCATGATCTCCATGGAGATTCACAAAATCTCCAAGATTCCCCATTAGTTGGACGTCTCTAGCTTGCAAGAGAACACTAGGTAGTAGTACGCGCATAGGCCTTGCATGCATGAATGGTCTTTGATCTTCGAACTGGATTACGGACAATAGTTGGAGAATGTTCCCAAGCACATGGTGCTCACCCTGCTTCTAGGAGAATCTCCCCCCTTAGAGAAGGTTAAAAAATTGGACTAGGGGCTTCCACTGGTGGGGTTGAGCCTCTAACTTAGTTTCCCTACTATTGATCATCGTCCCTTTTGGGGATGACACAGCTCGAAGTTGTGGCATCTTCCTTTGGGCTAGGCACTGGTGATGTAGTCATGACATGAGCGACCTCTGCAGTGGTTATTACAATAGTAGTAGAAGACAAAGGTTGTAGCAGAAGTAACGGCTATATATGGGAAACGTTCCTAAGTAGTAATAGAGGAGGCCTCACTCCTTAGTAGCAACATGGGGATTCTGTGCTCTCTTGAACTAGTACAAAAGCTGATATCTGTGCTTCAGAGGTCATGGTGGGTTGATCTCCCTCTGCCATGAGTCATGCATAAGAGATTTTCTTACATAGGGATTGGTGTGGAGAAAACTGAGCACTCTCGATTCAAAAAATCCGATCACGCGTGGGCCTTAGACCATGTAGGAGGTGTTAGTGGTGGAGAGGTGCACGCATGAGGGGAGTAGAGAGCCTTACGTAACCCTCTCTTAGTCAGCGAGGAGAGATACGATTAAGGCCTTGCCTTGGCTTTCCATAGTGACCCACAGGCGACACAAGTTGTTGCCTACGTATAGGAGAGGCAATGTGGCTGCTCAGGTACAGAAGGGGATAATGATGCATGCTAGTGTGCATAGATATTGGGCAGATGCATGTGCTGGTGCACGCATTAGACTTATGTGACGTACATTTGGATTGTGTGTAGGAAGAGCTTGATCGCATGCGAGTTGCGTGCAAAGACTATGTTTTGTGTGAAGGGTTCTATCCAATTGATCTGTGGAATTACGGAAGCGTGAAAAACAACATTTAAAGCTTTGAAAACTAATAATTGAAGTGATGCTAAAACTTGATTGTGTTATTAACTAAAAACACACTAAATTGAAATCGCATGGGAGGAACTAATTTTCTCTCGTTTTGGGATCTTTATCCATGGGTGGTGATCAAATCCTACTTTATTTTTATAAGATTGATTCATAACTTCTTATGGAATGTTTAATTTTAGTATCCTAATGTAAATTAATTGCAATGCAACCCTTGTACTTTCTACCTAATCAAATTAGGTGCAACTAATCACCAAATAAAGTGTAATTTAACTTTTTAAATTACAATTAATTTATCCTACAAGTAGGAATACATCAAAATCATTATTGGTATCATCATGCCAATAATGGAGTGTTAACATTTGTGGATTTATGGCACTATGCCTCTTTAGGTATTTCAAATGCCCATGAATCCTTCACACATGGAGGATAATATTATCCTTAGGTCTAATCCCATTAGACTGCCGTCATTCCTCTGTGGATATTACTATTTCTATCTCTTAGTATTATTAGGACAAGAACGAAGACTAGATCCTTTTCCAAAGGACTATTTTCTCTTTCTTGCATTGAGTCTGATCAGGATTCTACGATCATATATGAAATTGTCATTTCCTAATATACTCGGAGTGAGCTCATTCCTTCAATCTGTCACATACACCTATGTAATTGATTTGTGTGATCAGTTTGAGAGAACATGCACCTCAAATCCTTTCCTACATACATCAGCTTTCCAGTATCAGCATCAAGGTGGGTGTATCTACTATTGGTTCACCAAATACATGCGTTCTTGAACAAAGACATCTGGCTTAGGTCAAAAGATGCACCTTCTCCATTACAGTATTGGAGGACTTTGCTATTCCCTATTTCATTAGGTTAACTCCCTAATTCGACTTGCTTGATGTTTTGAATCTTCATTCAAGAACATCAATCAGGCGATGACATTTAGAGAAGGTTTCCATGCCAACTCAGATCGGAAACATTTGATCGAACCAGATGGTTTCTTGATGTGTTAATCGGATCTTTTAAATCGTTTAGATTTCCAAATCAAATACACATTAGATTTATTCGATCTGACTAAGTACATCATCCTATTCGTACTAAAGGATCCAATTTAGATATAGGAAAAATAAGATATTCCTTTCATTCACATGCAAATGTAATCAATCACGTTACATTATTCGGATGGCTTTCTCGGGGCATGCAAATTCGAAAAGACTCTTACCTACCCTCAGAGCCATTTGGGAAGCTCCTTCAACCCCATACTCACACGTGCCGATCAAGTGACTTTCTAGTTAAAGCCTTAGTGAATCAGTGACGTTATCTATGGAGGTCACCTTCATGATGATCACATTGCCTCGCTTGGCAATCTCCCGGATGATATGGTACTTCCTCTCAATATGCTTGCTCTTTTAGTAGCGAGGCTTCTTTGCTTGCATAATGGCACCCATGTTGTGTAATAGAAGGATTGGCGACTGTATAAAGGGAACTACACTAAGCTTCTCAACGAATTTGTGTATCCACATTGCCTCCTTCGTAGCATCAGATGCAACGATGTACTAGGCTTGTGCTGTTGCCATGGTATCCTACTTGCTTCTCCAACCCACAGAATCACCGTTCACAAGAAAATGAACCTTGACTTTGACATTCTATCATCAATATTCAACTGGAAGTTAGTCAGTGTACCCTAATATTTGGAAATCTCTATCTTCAAAGAGTAGACAATGGCCTTTTGCCCTCATGTATTTGATAATGTTCTTGGCATCAGTCCAGTGTTTTTGTCTCGAGTTGGATTGGTAACGGTTTACCACTCCTATCGTGTGATAGATATTTGGTTGTGTATATAACAAGGCATACATCAGGTTGTCCACTATAGAAGCATATGGACATCCACCTATGGCTTTCTTGTCCTCAACTGTTTTGGGAGACATTATCTTCGACAAGGAAATCCCATGTTTAATTGAGAGGAAGCCCTTCTTGGAGTTATTCATGCAGAATCTCTCCAAGAGTCCAAGACCTTAGTAATGTATCCTTGCTGTGATAGTACCTGTATCATTTTTTTCTCTGTTTTTGAACATCTTTAGACCCAAGATATAAGATGCTTTTCTGAATCGTTTATCTTGATGTCATGGGATAACCATAGCTTAACACTGGATAACATCCCTACATCATTCCAATGAGTAGGATGTCATCCACATACAACACTAGAAAGGTCATGACACTCTCATTGACCTTGTAGACATAGAGGTTTATCTAGATGTTGATGGAATCCATAAGCTTTTATGGTCTCATTGAATTAGATGTTCCAATTATGAGAAGCTTGCTTGAGTCCATAAATGGACTTTGTTAGTTTCCACACCTTTCTTCTCTCACCATCTACTTGGAAACTCATAGTTACTCCATGTAGATGTCTTTCTTGATAAATCCATTGAGGAAAGCAATTTTGACATTCATCTACTAGATGTTAAAGTCATAGTATGCAATTATGGCTAGCAATATCTAAATGGATTTAAGCATGATGACAGGAGAGAAGGTTTCCTCATAGTCAACTCCTTTCTTTTGGGTGTAGCCCTTGGCTACAAGCCATGCTTTGAAGGTCTACCTTTCCGTCTGGTCCTTTCTTAGGTGGATCCATTTGTACCTAATGGGTTTTATCCCATCCAGTGTTCAGGAAGTCGGTTGCCTAGGCCGAGTAGGCACCCGCGTAGGCATCAGTAGACCCCTTACTGAACCCAGTAGTGCTATACGGTCTTATAGTGGGGTTTGGCCGAGTAGGCGTTTACTCGGCCGCATACTCAATTTTGTGATAGAGCCACCCAATTTGAGTTTTTGAGAGATTTCTTCTTTTTATCCTTTTAAGTATTGTTTGACATGATGTCCTGATTTTAAGTTTTTGATCTAAATTTCATTTTAGATTCTTAATAATATGTTTTGATTTAGGTTGATTTGAAGTTTTTGATTTAGTTTTCATTTTAAATCTTTAATTTAGATCTATTATTTATGTTTATTGATGATAAACATAAACATTTAGACTTTAATCTCTACATTTTCCTTTTTCAAGATGTCTAATCTTTTATATTCTAAGTTGTATATTAATTAAAAAGGAGTATGAAATATGTTGTTTTTATTATATTACTTGAGGTAGTTGAAAAATTGTGACATTATATATAACACAAATTTTAATAAGTTATCTAGTATTTTATATTTTTTAAAATAAGAAATGCAAACTCGCATACTCGTCTGAATATCGCATTCTCTCTATGCAGTGACCCAACCGACCGCATATTGCATATCAACTTCCTGAACCTCGATCCCATTAAAAGGATCCATGAGGGTCCATACATCCCTATGCATAGAGTCTATCTCAGATTGTATCGTTAGCCTCCACTTGTCCATGTCATGATCATTCATTGCCTCATCATATATGGCAGAATCAACTTATACTCTTGTGAGATGTGGAATTCATATCTTTTAAGTGGATGCATTGTTGTAGAACTCCTAGGCGGAATGAGAGCATCACTAGTTTCCTGTTCATCTCTTTCTTTTGGGTCAGGGACTCCATGTTGGAGCTGTGTCCTGAGTGAGTCAACATAAGTTGAATCACTTGATTGGTGCTTCAAATTTGAATGTTACATCACATGGATACACTAATATTGTTAGATGGGTCTTTCAATACAATTAGGAGAATATATTATGTTATGTTGGATATATTGATGACATATATCAAAGGATCCAAACAGTTGATATTGAGGATTTTGATAAGTCATCAATAACCATCATGATATCCAACTATTGTCTCCAATATGAGAAGAATGACAATCTTTTCTAGGGACTATTGTTTAATTGATGCTTTTGATGCACAACCCTGCATAGGAATGAAGATTCGGGGTTGTCATTCAAGTTAAGGAGTTGACTTGACAAGTTGGTGATGCGAAAGTCCTCTTATCATTGTTACGGAGGTGTATCCTTTGACTTGAGACAGATATGTGTTTCTGTATTTGAATATGCATATTTGATAGACCGTTAGTTAATGCATCCACTTTGGTGTTGAGATTGGAAAGTTGGTGTGCGTATAAGGACGTAAGAGACATGATCTCTCGAAGGGATCACACAGATCTGCTATCATAGGTGTACAAAGCAAATCGGGAGACTTAGGCTCATTTTATGTATATTGGAATGTGTGAAATTTCATGCATGGTCGTACGGATCTTGATCAGACTCATACATGAAAGAAGTCAGTTTTTTGAGAAAGGATTTAGTCTTCGTTCTCGTCCCAATGATACAGGGAGAATATGAAACATATGTAACTCAAGATAGGATGGACAGTGAATTTGAGATTTAATCCTAGGGGTTACAAGTCTTCCAATGTGAAGGATTTAAGGGTATTTGAAAAACTTGAGGGAGGTGTAGCACCATAAATTTTGATTTCTAGATCCTTCATTATTAGTGTGATGAAACCAATAGTGATTTTGGTCGGTTCATACTTGTAGAATTGATTAATGTGATTAAGGGAAGCATGCAACTGAGAAGTTTGAGGCCGATGAATAATATTGATTTTATTAAGGTTTGCAAGCGAATTTGGTTGGCGGTGTGCCCTTTGAACTTTAAGATTTTTGTGTGGCTACTTAAAAAGGGCTGCTTGATGACAAGGATGTGGAGAGCGATATGGGCACCAGAGGCGGAGAGGGTGCACCCGCTTTGTGGAGAAGAGGATGAGGACGTAGATCACCTCTTCTTTACATGCTCATTGTCGATAGAGGTGTGGAGCGCATGATGATTTGTGGGCCTCCTTTAGGAGAAGGGGGTGACAGGTGGGATAGAATGCCTTTAGGACGAAAAAGGAGAAAGTGAAGGTCTTGGTGGTGTTTTAGGGCATTTGCCTAGGAAGAAACTTGGTTGTGTTCAAGGGCCAGTGGCCTTTCTCAGAGAATTGTTTCTAGCATTTCTACATTTCAAGGAAACTAATTTGTAATTCGGTGATGCTTGTACTTTGTTTCCAGTTTAATTAAATCTTGATGGTTATCAACTAGATAACCACCCTTCCTCTTTAAAAAAAAAGATTTATGGAGTTAAATCACATTTAATTTGGTAATTAATTACATATAATTTGATTAGGTACAAAATTCAAGAGTTGGAGTATAATTAATTAATGTTTGGATGCTAGATTCTAACATACTAAAATTTATTTTGGGCCAATCACATACATATTAGGATTATATTTAGGATTCTTATAAATATCTTCCTAAACCTAATGGGAACCTTAATTGATCATTATCATGTCTTCAATTACGAGAGAAAGAAGCCCACAACCACCAGCCATAGGGAGAACTGTTATCTATAGCTTGTCATCCAACCTTGAGGGAGGAAAACTAACCCCTTTGTGGCTAGATGTCCAATCAGGCAATAGGACGTCCATCTATAGAAGAGGATGTTCTTGAGGGCGTATAACTCCTTAGTAGCCATACGACCAACACCTCTGTTGGTCATCTGGTTACTACTAGGCCATGACTTGATGACCTTGATGGTGGATCACTTCTCATGTTGAGTTGATTTCGAGTTGATCGTCGCCTTAGGAATTGCAATGGAAGTCATAGGGCGCGAAGGGTTCACATTGCGTGCGATAAAGATCAAGTGTTCTCAGTGTGAATGGTTTTATTTGTTTGTTGAGAAGAATGAATTCCCTTTAGGTGGGATTTATTTAAGGAGGCACAACACATGGGGTGCTATGTTACACCACCCCAGAGGTAATCTCGTTATTCGTGGAGATACAGAATGGGAAGAAATTAGTTCTTTCTATGTGATTTCGGTTACTTAGGTCATTTGTTTTCATGATTTCTGTTGTTTGGATTTTGGGCATCGATTTGAGTTTCGATTGGAAGAAAATTTTTGAACAATCGTTTTGTTATGCTTCTACAATGCCACATGAATATGGGGATTGAGTTGTTCGAGTCCCCACCCTTTGATCTAGGTCTCGATTCCCAAACACTTCATTGGTTTCATTAGACTCAATAAGTTTTCTTCATTTTGGTCTTGACCATCATGGAGTTTTTCCTTAAAGGAATCTAGCATTCCTAGATATGAACACCCTTTGTTTCTGAGGGTCATAAAAGCAATTGTCTCTACCATCCTTTGGATACCTAATGAAGTAGCACTTGGTAGTGCGGGATTCTAGTTTGTTGGGATTCATGTTCTTAACATGAGAGTAGGAGAAAATGCCAAAACTTGTTATTGAGAGTCCCAACACCTCTTTATATGGAGAAGAGGTATTAGGTAAATATCAAAGTATGTTTAGTCAAAATATAAGATGATTAAAAGGTACAGAAAGGGAACATAAATAGGAGTATCTTAACACTCTCCTTTATGTTGGAGCATAGATGTTGATCATGCTTAGCTTGGAACAATCATCAAAGGTAGCACGAGGAAGAGACTTTGTGAAGATATCAGCTGTCTGACTTTTAGAAGCGACAAAAGTAGTTCGCAACAACCCATGCTGAATCAGGTCTCCGGTGTAGTGGCAGTCTACCTCAATATGCTTTGTGCACTTGTGGAACATGGGATTGTTGGCATGTAGGTGGCTGCCTTGTCACATCTCATATCCATTGGTTCTTGTATTTGGACATGCAAATCATGTAATAGGGATCTCACCCATACCATCTTAGTAGCTATCTGGGCCATAGCCTTATACTCTGACTCAACACTGGAACGAGAAACAACTCCTTGTTTCTTGCTCCACGTAACCAAATTGCTTGCCACAAACGTTCAAAAGCCAATAATGGATTTCCTATCAGCAACACACCCCGCATAGTCAACATCGAAATATCCAACTACTGTCATGGGAGACCCTTTATGAAAAAGGATCCCATGTCCAGGTGCCCTCAAGTACTTGAGCACTTCATAGCTGCCTGCCAATGTTGCCTAGTTTGCTTCTCCATAAATTGACTAAGCTTCCCCACAACTACGGCAATATTTGGCCTAGTGATTGTCAAGTACAAAAGCTTCCCTATCAATTGTCAGTAGCATCGGCTGTCCACATACTCTTCCTGCTCGTCATATAGATGCATCTTGGGATCCATAGGAATGTTGGCAGGTTTGAACCCTAGCATGACTGTCTCCTGTAGTACATCTAGCGCATATTTGCGCTGAGAAAGAATAATGCCAAGTTTGCTTCTTGCCACCTCCATGCCCAGAAAGTATTAGAGCTGACCCATGTCCTTCATAACAAACTACTTAGGCAAGGACCTCTTGATCTCAACTATCCCAGCTCTGTCATCACTAGTAATAATGAGGCTGTCTACATAGACAAGTAATGCCATTATGCCCTGTTCAGTCTTCTTGAAAAAAAGTGGTATGAAGACCTTAGTAATCCCATCTTCACCATCTCAGAGAGTTTCTGAAACTAAGCTCTCGGACTCTGCTTGAGGTTATAAATAGCCTTTTTCAACCTGCATACACACTCCCCCTAAACCTCGAACCCAGGGGCTGCTGCATGTATACCTCCTCCTGAAGATTACCATAGAGAAAAGAGTTCTTTACATCTAGCTTATGAAGCATCCAATCCTTATGAGTTGCAATAAAGACTAATAAACGCACAGTGGATCGTGTAACCAAAGAGAGTGTCAAAGAAGTCTACCCCATATGTCTGAGTGAACTTAGCATTGGAATGAAAAACAACTCCTTGTTTCTTGCACCTCCACGTAACCAAATTGCTTGCCATAAACGTGCAAAAATTAATAGTGGATTTCCTATCAGCAACACACCCAGCATAGTCAACATCGAAATATCCAACTATTGTCATGGGAGACCCTTTATGAAATAAGATCCCATATCTAGGTACCCTTAAGTACCTGAGCACTTGCATAGTTTCCTGCTAATGTTGCCTAGTTTGCTTTTCCATAAATTGATTAAGCTTCCCCACAACTAAGGCAATATTTGGCTTGGTGATTGTCAAGTACAGAAGCTTCCCTATCAATTGTCAGTAGCATCGGCTATCCACATACTCTTCTTGCTCGTCATATAGATGCATCTTGGGATCCATAGGAATGTTGACAGGTTTGGACCCTAGCATGACTGTCTCCTGTAGTACATCTAGCGCATATTTGCGCTGAGAAAGAATAATGCGAAGTTTGCTTCTTGCCACCTCCATGCCCAGAAAGTATCAGAGCTGACCCATGTCCATAACAAACTACTTAGGCAAGGACCTCTTGATCTCAACTATCTTAGCTCTGTCATCACTAGTAATAATGCGGTTGTCTACATAGACAAGTAACGCCATTATGCCCTGCTCAGTCTTCCTGACAAAAAGAGAGTGGTATGAAGAAGACCTTAGCAATCCCATCTTCACCATCTCAGAGAGCTTCTGAAACCAAGCTCTCGGACTCTGCTTGAGGCCATAAATAGCCTTCTTCAACCTGCATACACACTCCTAAACCTCGAACCCAGGGGCTGCTGCATGTATACCTCCCCCTGAAGATTATCATAGAGAAAAGAGTTTTTTACATCTAGCTTGTGAAGCATCTAGTCCTTATGAGTTGCAATAAAGACTAATATATGCACAGTGGATTGTGTAACCAACGAGAAAGTGTCAAAGAAGTCCACCCCATACGTCTGAGTGAACTCCTTTGCCACCAACCTGGCCTTATACCGTGAAATAGACCTATCAGGGTTGTATTTCAGGACAAAGACTTGGTGACATCCCACCAAGCGTGCACCAGTAGGAAGATGTTTTAGCTCCCAAGTATGCTTGCTGTGTAGTGCGGCGATCTCATCCTCCATGGCTATGCGCCATTTTGGATCAAGTAGTGCCAATTAATATGTAGAGGGCATCTCAGTAGAGGCAAGGGCTGTAGTGAAGAGCCCAAATGTCTTCTCCAGATTAGCTATTGTGGTTGCACCAGCAACATGATAATGGGCACATGATCGGGGAGCCTTCCTAACTGCAATAGGAAGGTCATCATTTGGGACTCTCTCAACAGGTCCTACATAATCGCCACTAGAAACAACATCGTCAGATATCTCAGCACATACCTGACGTGGGGAGGATGGTGGGTCTGAAGAAGGTGTGTGTCATGCATGTAACTAGCTTCTAAAACACAATAGGAGGATCTTTGAACTTCATATTATCTGTGGTGCTATAAGGTGCAGAAACAGTCACTGGTGGTGCCTGGCTACCACTGTCAAATGCAGGAGCCTCAGAAATGGGAAACTGATCTATAGGCACTGATGGAACGAGCATAGGAGCAAACCCAGCCTAGAAAACTGTCGTGTCGCAGGAAAAATATAGGGTACAGATTCATGGAACATGACATTTGCAGTCACATTGTGTCTCCCTACAATAGGATCAAAGCAGCTGTATCTCTTTTGTGTCCGTAAGTAGCCAAGAAAGACACACTTGATTGTTAGAGGTGCCAACTTGTCTCATCGTGGACCCAGTAAATGCACAAATGCAACACATTTAAATATCCAAGGAGGTAACTGAAATAAGTCTCTGTTAGAATATAAGACATGCTAAGGTGTCCGCTCATGTAACATGGATGATGGCATTCTATTAATGAGGTAACATGCAGTAAGTACATCATCACCCCAATATAAATGAGGTACACAATGATGGATCAGAAGAGTACGTGTCACATCCAAAATGTGCCTGTGTTTCCTTTTTGCCACACCGTTATGCTAAGAGGTGTGGGGACAGGATGTCTGGTGTATGATTCCATGAGACTTGTAGAAGGTAGCCAATCTAGCAGTGTAAAACTCTAAAGCTCTATCAGAACGCACAATCTTTGCCACAACTGAAAACTGATTCTTTATTTTTAACAAAATATCTTAATGACATGTCCAACATCGAACTTATTCTTTAATAGGAACAATCATGAAAGACGTGAAAAATCATCTATAACAATCAAATAATATCTGTCCCTGTCGGTTTGGAATCCGATTAGGGCCCTAGACATCCATGTGAAGCAGCTGAAACATCTCAGTAGTTCTTGGTGCAGTACTGGCGGGAAAAGATATGTGGTGCTTTCCCAACTGATAAGTATCACAGTGAATCTCAGTGGTGGCAGAAATGTGTGGAAGAATGCATCGGAGTTTGTCCAGAGAAGGGTGGCCAAGGCGACGGTTCCACTGCAAGGCACTCCCAGCAGAAGTACCAGAATCACCAAAGCAGGTAGCAGCAATCGGAGTTTGGACCAGGTGATACACACCCCCCTTTTTTATGTCCACCAATTGTCCTCATCAATTTGTTTTGAAATATGCATTCAAGTTCATTAAATATGGACGACAAGGAAGCTGATTTGTAATCTTGCTGATAATAGATTTAAAGATAAATTAGGCACATAAAAAGCATTAAGCAATCTCATGGTAGGAGTTAGCAACACTTCCTCTGACCTCCAATTTGGGCAATTCTGTCATCTGCAACCTGCACTGTCCTCCTATGGGGTACATTCTGGAGTGCGCCAAGCACCCCTTGTCTCCTGACAGGTGATGGGAGGCACCTGAATCCACTAGCCAAACAATACCTATAGAAGCCTGGGCACACATATCTATACCTGAAGAGGAGGCAAAAGCAGCGGTCTCAGTGGATGTGGTGGTTGGCTCCTGTGTCAACCAGGAGAGACGCTGTAGCAATGCATCATAATCTGCTCTAGGCACAGACACAACATTAGTAGTATCCTCTGAGGTAACCATGGCTTGCTTGATTGGCCATGGGAGGTTTACCATGTTTGCTCCAGCAAGATGCCTCCACATGTCCAAGTTTGCCACAGTAGGTGCAAGTAGTGCGGGATCTCCCTAGGGCACCACGCCTCCTCTTACATCCACGAGTGGAAGGTACTCTCCTACCACCTCGTCCAGCAATAGCAGCAACAGTCGAGGCTTGAATAGCCTCTCCTGTTTGTGGTACAGTAAGCTCAATGCGACTTAGTCAACTATTGACTTCCTCCAAAGTAGGAAGCTCTGACAAAGTGAGGATTTGAGAGCGGGCAGCAGTATACTTCGAGCTAAGTCTTGACAACATGGTCCCCTACGTCGCCGCAGCCCCCTTACGCTATTGCTCCTGTCGTCGGTGAAGCACCGAGGAGCCTAGCTCTGGTAGAGGAGGTTGGCGGTGGTGAGAGAAGAAGATGGCTTAGGGTTAAGGTTTTTGGATGGATATTTCGGTGGCATATCAGAACCCAACCGAGGACCGTGCTTTAATACCAAGTAGGAGAAAATGCCAAAATTTATTATTGAGAGTTCTAACACCTCTTTATATAGTGAAGAGGTATTAGGCAAATATCAAAGTATGTCCAGTACAAAATATAAAATGACTAAAAGGTACAGGGAACATAAATAGGTGTATCTCAACAATGAGCCATACAACCCTAAATGACCAAGTGTCTAACACTTGGTATATTCCCATACCACATCTCATGTAGGGTTTTAGGGACATATTTGATTGTAATCTGATTTAGAATATATGTTGTCTCCGGTGTATATCCTTAAAAGTAAAGTGGTAATTCTACTTTGTTCATGATGGATTGTAGCATACCTAAAAGGATGTGGTTATGTCTCTTAGATACACCATTTAATCGTGGTGTACTAGGTGACGTGTGCTTAGAGATGATTCCTTTCTTGTTGAGATATTCTTTGAATTCCTCGGAAAGGTATTTGCCTCCTCGGTTCAATCGAATTGTTTTGATCTATGTACCTGTTTAGTTCTCAACCAATGCATGATACTCTTGAACTTTTCAAAGGTTTCGGAGTTGTGACACATTAGGTAAATGAATGTGTATCGTGAATGGTTATTTGAAACAATTGACAATTTCTAGTTGTAGTACTAAATGTGCCATACACATCTGTATGTATGAGGTCTAGTAAGTTCTCACATCTTACCTCATTTCTTGGAAAGGATGGTCTAGACATCTTCGCATGAATGCAATGTTTGCAGGTGAGTAAAGATTAGGCCTTAGAAAATCCAATGGTCCATCCTTGACTAGTTTATTGATCTTATCGATTGACACATGTTGAAGTCTTTAATGCTAGATCATTATGGATTTGTTTGCATCTTCCCCAGTACGCTTAGGTGTTCGATTTTCAATCACAATATCAAAGGCACTCATAATGGACTCACATTCATCCAACTCATATAGTCCACCAAGAGTAATAGACCACAATAAATAACTTTACCATAACGATTTGTAGCAAGAGTTTGCTTAAACAAAAATGTATATCCGAATTTAACTAGCTTAGAAATAGACAAAAAGTTCCTTTTGATGGAAGGTACAAAGAGAGAATCTCTACTTTTCAAAAAGAGGTAATCTCTAAATGGTAGGATATGCCTGTTCGGCATCTTGAGTTTATAGATCTCTATGGCTTACGTTGCAAGCAATGTCTCGGATCGCATCATGATTGACACTTCTTTCTCCTTAAGTAATCCAATCACCTGAAACACATGCAACAAATTACAAATATCAACATATGCTCTAGAATCCACAACCTACACTTTCAAGTCGTCTAATGAGCAAGTTGGTCTCAATGGTGATAAGGGATTCATTACGTGCATAAGCCTTACCCTTACTCTTCTCTAAGACTCTCATACTTTGGACAGTTCTGTTTTCAATGCCCTGGCTTATTGTAGTAGTGGCACACGTTAATCGCCTTTTCCTTCTTGGAAGAATTGCGATGTGCGGAAGGAGCTGAAGACTTGTTCTTCTTTTGGAAACCTTTTCCTTTGCCTTGCTTCTTCCACTTGAACCTCTTACTGCTCTTAGCACCCATTGCCTCATGTGGGTTCTTCTTAATGATGTCAAGAAGATCAACTCAGCTGTTGTCTTCATATTTCCCATGTAAAATAAGTCGATAAAGTTGGTGAAGGATTAGGAATAGATTGCAGGATGATATCCGTAAGAGTCTTATTGTCAATCTTCATCCCCAACCATTGGAACTTTGAAGGATATCCCTACATTTTTAGAACGTGCTTTCTCACCAGAGTCTGCTTTCATCTTGCATGAAGCAACTTTTTGAGTACATTGTAGCGTTGAGTTCGATTTACTTCCTCGAACATCTCTTTTAGGTTTATTAGGATCTCAGAGGTAGTTTCCATCTCCTTATGTTGCTTCTAAAACACGTTGGAGAGTGAACCTAAGACGTAACATTGGACAAGAGTGTTGTCCTTATCCCAATTTGCATTACACTCCCTCTCTTGAGAGTTCCTAGAATTCTCGTCCTTGTTCTCCTTGATTACATAGTCTATTCGATCGATAGTGAGAACGAGCTCGAGGTTATGGATGCAATCCATACAGTTAGGGCTTGTTAGTTGGTTCTTTTCAAGTAAGCAACTATGTGGGTTGAGGTTCGTCCTTTGAAAAGAATTAAACTTTGATTAAAACCCAGCAATGAAAAAGTAAACTTTGTTTCAAGATTTTGAACACAAGGTTCCTACTTAAGTTCAATTTAAATATTATTCCTACTTTAACACTCTAACCAAGAGGCATGCCGACCCTAATGCCTTAATTGGGAACAGACTCTCCTCTCATTTGAAATTGTGCAGCTATGCCTGCATATACACAATTTCAATTAGACAAGCGGGAAGTCTTTCCGTTTCTCAAGTTCAACTTGCATGTTTGTATGATTCAGTCCTTTGGTGTACCATATACCATGTGCGTCGAATACCACTGAGCATGCACGTGACTATGTATATAAGCCCTTGAATGTGTACCTAATCGAGGGGATAGGAACTACACCCAAGAGACACATACGACCCATCGCTTTCACGAAATAAGCAGACTTGCTCCACGTGCACTCTGTCAATGCTTTCCTGAGGGGGAGTGAACTCATTGACATATCTTGTGGTTACAGTTCCCTCACCTTGGTAGGAATCATGAATCATTATCTTCATGACTAATTCATTGATGCATTTGAAATAGGAACCTATCATTATGAGAATTTGATTAGGTTTTGTTTGAAAAAAAGTCCAATTCAATCCTAGTAAACTAACTAATTCTTGACCTAGTCTAAAATTAGAATCTCATTCTAATTGTGTCCTATGTTATCTGTTTGAGATTGCATCCTATGCATCACAATCGTGTAGAGTGTTACACACAAAAAATTACATCAGATGTAAAGTCTCCCAAATTATGTGGATTAAATGAAAATAACGTAACCCTTTCACAATTACTCCACATTGTATGCATCACATTCATTTCACAATTAAAACCATCAAAATCGTAGAAGAAACGTGGCATACCGAAAAACATCCATAACATCATATGTTGAGGGATGTGAATGCATTTTCTCATGTGGTTACTTATCAATCGAGTGCAATTAGTTATTTTACTATTTGTAACCTTAATTTAAGATTGTGTGGAATGTAACATCTTATTGTTTTGAAATCTCTTAATTTAAAATTAATCATATTAATTTTTAAATTAAATTTTCAAAAGAATTGTTCATTTTGAAAAATTACGTGCCTATCTCTATAAGGATCACATCTTACTAGATTAGGTTATCATTCAAAATCACAAACAAAGTCGTAAAAGTCCTGAAAAAATAAATGAATATTCATTACTAATTATATTAGCCTTTCGAACAAATCCAACTTGATTTTGGGCCATAAATGCACTTAGAATCAAGGTTGCAATACTAAGAGGACGTCCAGAACATCAAATTGTGATTTCATAAATCTTGTTTCACTGATTATATTATAAGATGTTTGACATTTATGTCAGTCATCCATTACTGCAACATGGTCGTATTGAAAGTAGGAATGCTTCCTGTTATAGTATCAAACGGATGTCTGATATTGCTTTCAACTGTTAGATACCTTGATTTGCAACTTAGGTCATGTGGCATCCAATGCCAATCGCCTAGGGTTGCTTGTTTATCGTTTTATTGGATGATCAGACATTTGATTGTGCCCTGTCAGACATTTGAGAATGAAATCTGACGTCACCTGAGCAATCAGAATGTACATGTTTTGATTATCAAATCTAAATGCATTTAAAACTAAAATGTGTGATTTTCTCGCAAAACTCATACCAACTAGCTTTGATACCATTGAAAGGTTTGATCTAATCGACTTGTGGCATTGCATAAGATTGAAAAATTACATTTAAAACTTTCAAAACCAATAATCAAATCGATGCTAAAACTTAATGAAATAAAAATGCCTTAAACTGGAACTATACGAGGGAAACTAATTTCCCTCAATTTCGGGATCCCAGGAGTGTAATGGATTATACCTTTGTAGGTGCTGTAGTACAGTACCCTATGTGTAGTGCTTCCTACAAAAAGTCTCAGTGCACCTGGAACCCTTCTTCCTAGATGGACCGATGAAATCCTTTGTGTAAAGGATGTCCAATCATGATTGGATCCTGTGAACTCCTAAGTGTGGATTGAGGACAATGCAAGGTTTTAAATATCGATATCGATGTCGTATTGACAAGTTGATAAAGGGATATATTGGGAATATATCGCTGATATCAGTGAATTTTGGGGAAATCGCTCAAAAAAGTCCAAAATATTTCAAAATGTCACAAATTTCATAAAAATTAACATTTTAATAAATAGTATGTTATGAAGAAATGCTTAAATGACAAAAGTCATAAATTTTGAATGAAAACATAATAGAAATGCATTAGTGGCATATCGACATAGTCATAGATTGAAAATGTGTACATAACATGATAATAATTGAAAAATATTTATAGTAATGTTACTTACCAGAAGAAATGAAATATCAATCGTCAATATATCAGTAGACCACACCAAGCATGAAAGCACCAATCAATGCCACCAAATCAATACCAAGTTGAGCTTTGACTTGGCTTGATACCTTTTCTTTGATTGTCCTCTATTTGTAGCACTCTAACATATTCGCAATATGATTCTCATGCCATGTAGCTGTATCAAGTATTATATTCATTGATATATCGTCGATAGTCTTCATCACTGCAATACAGAAGTATTATAAGATGTGGATATCGACTGACTATCGGATGATCTGCTCTTGCTTCTAGTTCTAAATCTATCCTAAGTAGACTCATCTTGATGTCCTCTTGAATCTGTGGACCCGGTAGAATCATCTCGTTTCAATGTAGAACTTGACGATTCACAAGGTTCACGTTATTTCATTCATGAGCTTCGTGGTAGTTGAGGAAGTGGTGCAACAGAGTGGGAAGGTTGATAAGAAAATAGTTGATGACCTTGAGATGCAAAATACTTAGGGAATATCTTATAGCCATAACTTGCAGATGCATGATCACTTTGGGTACTATCACTTTAATGGCGGCCATCATACCCATAGGAGGAACCATAATATGATGGAGGGTTGGTGTAGCTAGGGAAGTAATTAAATGAACTTTATGTCTCATCTTGGGGTTGGTACTGAGGGTTGATGTAATGAGATCTGTAGTCACCATAGTAACTTGATGATGATGATCTTGGGTCACCTCCAAAGATTGATTCCGACGCTAGATTAAGGGATCTCACCAATCAACTTAAATCATCGATGGACATCATAGAATGGTCTAAGGCATACCCATACTCTGTCTCGGTGTCATAGTCATGAGGTGGACTTGGCACGGGGTCTCCATGTATATTTGTATATCTTTACGTTTATTTATGTTGGGCATCCTCTTTATTAGGGCCTTGATGATGATATCCCTCATCTCCTACACCATTACTTTATGCCTGTGGCTTAATCATCATTGCATCGTTATCTCCATCATCATCATCATTTGTGTTCCTCTTGAAGGTGGCAAATCTTCCTATGGACTCATCAGTTTCAATGCCACGGATTACCCTTTTGCCAGATCTACTGCGCTTAAATTCAGATACATCTGCCCCATTCTCTCTGTTATCTCTGGTTCAGGACCATCATTTTTTTCAAGCAATGGTTCTCCATTACTATTTAATCATTCTTGTAAAACATCTCTGTCTTCTGTATTTCCAAAAAGATAAGCCAGATCTATTGGGTCCACATACTCTTCCTTATTTTTCCTTCCCGTATATGCTTCATTTTAATCTGATGTTGTAGTGCACGAATACCAAGTCCATCAACTTGTCACTACTAAGGCGATTTCTTCTCTGTGAGTGAATCAAGTTGAAGGTACTCCAATTTCTTTTACAACCTCTTGCTGATGTCGTTTGAGATAATTTTTACAGCAACTCGACGAAGGTATGGAGCAACTCATGGATTGATATTTTATAGATTTTTTTATAATTTAGTCCGTCGGCAAATCATGTGCCCATGTGAGGCTCACATGGTAGGGGACAAGAAATAAATGAAAAGAATGCGTGTCCATGTGAATTACATAAGTAGACAAAGATATGTGACTGACATATCCCTTATATTGGAAACATATCGATACTTTGAGGGAAAAATTGAACTGCAGTCCTTTTTGGTGATATATCATCGATATTCTGGAAAAAGATATGGTACATGATATCGATATGCTTCAACCCATTGATATCGATAAATCGACGATGTATTGCTGATATGTCAAACCTTAGTACAACGATTGTCATTTGTCACAATGCTCCAGTCGTTTAAGAGCATAAGAGATTTGCAGGATCAGATGTTTGGATCATCTTCAGGACGACTGATTTCTTCTCTCTTAGACGTCCAGTAAGGCTTTTGGACATCCAAACATGAAAGGTTTGGATGTTTGGAATTGGGGGGAATAGAGAGAGCGGCGGTGCTCTTTCTCTCTTCTCCAGTAAGGTTTGGATTTGGTGATTAATTGTGATTGAATTAGGGTTAGCATTTGCCATTGGAAGATATCTATAGGGATTTAACCTTAATCCTAATTTGGTGGAAACCCTTGGATTTTCATTTAAGGGAAGGGATTAAATTCTACTTGATTTTTATAGGTGTTAGAAAATAAGTTAGGAGATTTTATTTCCTTATTTAGTTATTCTATTTTTAGTAAAAGGCTATTTTGGTTGTTTCCATATATACCCTTTCCCTTCTCTATATAAAGAGGGCTAGGGTCTCATTTAATGAACAACAATTATTCTTCCACCTAAAATTTCTATATGGTATTAGAGCCACTGATCTTAGTGGTCTAGGGTCTAGAAAAAGGAAAACCTAGAGGGGGGAGACCCTCCGGCAGTGCCGTTGGCCTTCGGCGAGCCACCGGAGAGGGTTTCTCCTCTCCCACAACTTCTCCCCTCCCTCTTATACTTCCTTTTCTCCTACTGCTACTCGTCGCCAGATAGAAAAAAGCGACGTCGACACTGCCTCCGGCGGATAATCAACGAGGAATCAATGTGGAAGGAGTCGTCGAACCCTTTTGCACCACACCGACCGCCTTCGGCAACCATTGGTCAGCAAAGTCGTCACCGGGGTGCCAAAGAAGCTCTAGCGCTGTCGGTTGACAGGGTGGTTTGGATTGAAGTTTTGACCCCTCAAACCTTTCTTGGTCAAAGATTTGAGGGGTCAAATCAACTCCTTAGAGGTTAGGCCATCGAACCAAGGTGGCCTGGCCTTCCCTCGACGTCACCGTAGCGCCGCCATGCTCCTCTGCCACTGCAGCATTGCCGCCCACAGAGAAAAGAAAGAAGAAAAAAAAAGGAAGAGGGAAGAAGGAGAAGAGCCGATGATGGTCCCTCTCCTTTCTTCTCCGATCACACCAGTAGGCCCACGATGAAGAAAGGGGAAGGTCTTCGCGGCGACAGAAAGGAGAATAAATGAAGAGGAGCCTATTAGGTTTAGGTGTCTTTTTATTAAAAAAATAGGGTTATTTATGCTTAAGTCCACCCTTTTGTTTTCTTTAAAGATAGGGCTTTTAGTGGTGGGGTATTTGTTGATAACCCCTCAAAGTTTTTGAGTTCTCAGTTGGGTCCTTATATGTTGAGTTGAAGATACAAGATTTGAAGACGGGAGTTGTCTCAAGATGTCAAAGTTTGGGTAGCGCTCTCACGCACCTCAAGAGAAATCAAGTATTGACTGGCTCTGTAAGGGCGTAGAAGCAAGGGCACCTAGGGTTGAAGATACAAAGAAGCAGAATACCACATCGACGAGAGTGAATCTTTGCTACCTTATGGATCTAAGACTTTGCTGTCTCCCACATCTTGTCTTGCGGGGGAGTGTTAGGAAATAAGTTAGGAGATTTTATCTCCTTATTTAGTTATTCTATTTTTAGTAAAAGGTTGTTTAGGTTGTTTCCATGCATATTCTTTCCCTTCTCTATATAAAGAGGGCTAGGATCTTTTGTTATGAACAACAATTATTCTCACCTAAAATCTCTACAATAGGATTAGTCCACAACAACTTATGTAATGTTTGATTTTAGTTAGGAGAAATAATCAACTTGATTTATTCTCTAACCCTACCTCTCTTTATATAGAGAGGTGGGTGCAAATTACAGTACAATCCCATGAAGAAAATAAAAATTACATAACACCACATAACACCGAGAAAGCAAACAAGTAGATTCTATAACACTCTTCCTTAAGTTGGAGCATAGATATCAATCATGTTTAGTTTGGACACGCATGTATCAAAGGAGGATCTAGCTAGTGGCTTGGTAAAGATATCATTAATTTGAGCCTTTGAAGTAACCTAGGTGGTAAAAATAAACCCCCTCTGAATCAAATCTTTAGTGTAATGGCAATCTGCTTCTACATGTTTGGTGCGTTCATGAAATATGGGGTTGTTGGTAATGTAAGTGGCAGCCCTGTTGTCACACCGTAGCTCCATAAGCCTATCAATCTATATATGTAGATTACTCAGTAAGGATCTCACCCACATCAACTTTGTTGATGTCTGAGCCATAGCATGATCTCAGACTCAACACTGGATCTGGACACGGCTGTCTGTTTCTTGCTCTTCTAGGTGATTAGATTCCCTGCTACATATGTACAAAAACCTGTGGTAGATTTTCTATCATGACTGCATCCCAGTGCTATCTAATAAGCCTCTCCATGAATTGACTCAACTTCCCCACTGCAAAAGAAATATCCAGCCTAGTAATTGTCAAGTAAAGTAGCTTCCCTACTAGCTGGCGATACTGTCTACTATCAACTGGCTCTGCATCACTATCATATATAGTTGTGCTTTAGGATCTATGGGAATATTTGCTGGCTTGGCTCCTAATATACCTGTCTCCTTTAGCACATCTAGGGCATATTTCTGTTGAGATAGAACAATACCATTCTTGCTACGGGCTACTTCTATCTTAAGGAAATATCGCAAGGGCCTTAAATCCTTCATCACAAACTGATCTGTCGAAGTTTGTTTGATCTCAACTACACCTGCTGTATCATCACCAGTGACAGTCATGTCATCAACATATACCAAAAGAACAAGACCTCTCCCTATCTTCTTGACAAACAAGGAATGATCTGCAGATGATCTGAAGAACCCCACAGACTCTACCACCTAGGAGAAGTTCTGAAACTAAGCTCTTGGGCTCTGCTTGAGGCCATAAATGGCCTTCTGTAACCTGCATGCACACTTCCCCTGAACCTTGTAACGAGGGGATTGCTGCATATAGACCTTCTCCTGTAAATCTCCATAGAGATAGGCATTCTTCACATCAAGTTGATAAAAATGCCAATCTTGTTGAATGCAATAGAAATGGGGATCCTCATTGTAGAGAGTCGTCACTAGAGAGAATGTGTCAAAGAAATCCACCTCATATGTCTAGGTGAACCCTTTGGCAACAAGCCGTGCCTTGTGACGTGCAACAGATCCATCCAAGTTGTATTTGAGTGTAAACACCCATCCATAACCAACAACTGTAGCACCCTCTGGTAACGGTGTGAGCTCCCAGGTATGTCGTGAAGTAAGAGCTGCCATCTCATCTTCCATGGCTTGGTGCCACTTTGGATCAAGCATGGCCTGCTGGTAAGTGGCAGGAATCTGTGTAGCAGACAGTGCATGGCAGAAGCTCCCAAAAGTAGAACTAAGGTCCTCAGTGGTCAAACTCTCCGTAACTGGATATCTGGTACAGCTCCGTGGTCCCTTTTGAATAGTAATCGGAAGGTCGAGATCATCCATCAGATCTTCTTGTACTAGCTGGGAAGCAGAAATATGCTCATATGGACATATAGCATCATCATGGGGTGTCGTAGCATCACTATGCAACTTGTCTGTGGTCATCTAAGGCGGAGAAGGTGGAGTCTCTGTGGTTGCTAAAGAGGGTGGCATCTGGAAAGTACTGTGAGGTCGCTGGTATGTAACAATAGGCTCAAAAAATTTCATAGGACCATCTGTAGGAGGAGGAATAGAGATATGTATCTCCTCCAATGGAATAGAAGGTATAGTCATCGGAGCCTCCATGACCTTGAGAGATAAACTTCGGGCAACAGTAGAAAAATATGGAATTGACTCATGAAAGGTAACATTGACACTTATATAGTACTTACCAGTAGAGGATCAAAGCATCTATATCTTTTTTGAGTCCGTGAATATTCCTAAGAACACACTTGATTGCTTGTGGTGCTAGTCTGTCTCGTCCTGGAGAAAGAAGATAAACAAATGCGGCACAGCCAAACACACATGGAGGCATGTGAATCAGCTCTTGCTCGGGATGCAATATATGCTAAGGTATCTGCCCATGAACCACTAAACTAGGGATCCTGTTGATCAAATAACAAGCTGTAAGAACTGCATCTCTCCAATATAACGGAGGCACACTGTGATGGATCAACAAGGTACGAGCTACATCTAAAAGATGCCTATGCTTCTTTGCGGCCACCCCATTCTGTTGAGATGTATGGGGACAGGTAGTCTGGTGCACTATCCCGTGGGACCTGTAGAAAGCTGATAGCTTGGTAGTGTATAGCTCAAGTGCATTATTAGATCTTACTCTTTGATAGAAGTTGAATATTGATTTTTAACCTGCAACATGAAAAGATCAATGGCAGATCCCACATCAGATTTATTCCTTAATTGAAACAGGTGTGAAAAATCAACAACTACCAAGTAGTAACGGTGACGTTGCCTATTTCGTATCCAGCTTGGCCCCCACACATCCATGTGCAATAACTCAAACAAGGCTGTTGATCTAGGATGATTACTCACAAGGTAGGAGGAATGACGATGCTTGCCTATCTGATAAGCATCACAACAGATCTACGTCGCAGGAGATCTATGTGGAATGAGTTGACGAAGGTTATCTAGAGGAAGGTGTCCAAGGTGGAGATGCCACTGAAATGCACTCCTAGGAGTAGAAGATACCTTTCCTCGACATGTAGATGCAAATGGAGTTCGAGCCAGTCGATAAACCCCCCTCTCTACATGTCCATTGCCAATCACCTTCCCTGTCAACTTATCTTGAATGGTGCATCCACAGCATCAAATATTGCACGGCAATTAAGCTTCTTAATAATTTTGCTGATTGAGAGTAGACTCATAGGAAAGTCTGGAACATACAAAATATCATGTAATCTCAAAGTAAAAGTCATTGGTACCTTTCCCTGACCTTCTACCTTGGAGTGTCTACCATCTGCATCCTAGATAACCCTACCTGCTGGTAGTGATTGGAGATGGGTTAAGTAATCCCAATCTCCATTGAGGTGCTGTGAGGCTCCTGAATCAACAAGCTACTCCGAATAGCTCTGATTCTTGCCACGTGCAATGGAACTCAATTCGGTTGCTTTCTTGAGCTTAGCATGATGACTATGACCTTAGGTAGTCTCTCATACTTACTCCGAGCAATAGTCACAGTATCATCTCCCAACTTTTGAGTGGTAGAAATACCACTGTGAATAGTCTCAAAAAATGATTTTTCATACCTTCCCACCTCTGTAGTGGTATTCGATGACACTCATGAAGACCTGAATGATGCCATCGTGCCCTTAGAGAGAGGATAACCCCTAAAATCAGATTTGAATCACTATTTTCAGACCATAAAGAATCTTTGAAATCTGAAATAGAATCTCTTGATCACAAGATCCAAGCATGCATTGCTTGGAAAGTATCCTCACCTCTGTAGTGGTATTCGATGACACTCATGATGACCTGAATGATGCCATCGTGCCCTTAGAGAGAGGATAACCCCTAAAATCAGATCTGAATCACTATTTTCAGACCATAAAGAATCTTTGAAATCTGAAATAGAATCTCTTGATCACAAGATCCAAGCATGCATTGCTTGGAAAGCATCCTCACCTCTGTAGCGGTATTCGATGACACTCATGATGACCTGAATGATGCCATCGTGCCCTTAGAGAGAGGATAACCCCTAAAATCAGATCTGAATCACTATTTTCAGACCATAAAGAATCTTTGAAATCTGAAATAGAATCTCTTGATCACAAGATCCAAGCATGCATTGCTTGGAAAGCAGACCAAGAGACTTAAAGGAGCCCCTGGAACCAGTAGGGGTCACATTAGGATGCGGGGAAACACCCTAGTGCAGCCATCCAGGGATTACCACTCCCTCTTTGCTATTGGAGAGAGAGACAAACCTCACTGGCGGCGCCTCTACCGACGATGAGTAGTGATCTGCTTACTGCCGCTGGTGGGTTGATGGCTGCTGGTCTTGCTAGCAGGTGATCACCCCTCCAGCTATTGTTGAAGCCTCCACAAGTAGGGTGGCAACCGGCAATGAAGAGCGGATGGTTTGCTAGCTCACCGGCGACCTACTAGATGGCTGGCGATGGCAACCGACGGGGGCGAGGGGCTGAGCGATAAGGAGGAGAAGAGGGTTTTTGGTGGTTAGGGTTTCAAAGGCTTATTTGCTTGGGATACTAGGGTCACGGTATAAGATCGGTGCTCTAATATCAAGTTAGGAGAAATGGTCAACTTGATTTATTCTCTAACCCTACCTCTCTTTATATATAGAGAGAGGTGGGTGTAAATTACAGTACAACCCTATGAAGAAAATAAAAATTACATAGTACCATATAATACCAATAAAGCAAACAACTAACTAGACTCCATAACAATTTTAGTATCCAAACATAAATTAATTGCAATTGAACCTTTGGGTTTTCTATTTAATCAAATGAGTTGCAATTAATCACCAAATCAAGTGAAATTTAACTTTTTAAATTATGATTGATTTATCCTACAAGAAGGAACATATCAGAATCATTATCACGCCAATAATGAAGCATTAGGATTTGTGGATTGATGGCACTATGGCTCCCTAGGTATTCCAAATATCATGAATCCTTTACATATGGAGGATAATATTATCTTCAGGTCTAATTTCATTAAACTGCTGCCATTCCTCCTTGGATAATATTATTTCTATCATCTCTTTGTATCATTGGGGCGAGAATGAAGATCAAATATTTTCCTAAATGACAATCTTCTCTTTCTTCCATTGACTCAACGACTATATGTGGAATTATCATTTTACAATATACTTGAAGTGAGCTCATTCCTCCAATCTGTCACATGCATGTATGTAACAGATTTGTGTGATTCCTTCAAGAGATCATACACCTCTTGTCCCTACATGCAACATCTTTCTAGTATCAACACTAAGGTGGGTGCATTTATTATTGGTCTACCAAATGCATGCATTCGTGAATAGAGGCATATTTGTCTCAAGTCAAAGGATATGCCTTTTTCATGACAACATTGGAGGACTTTGGCTATCTCTTGTTTCATCAAGTTAACTCCTTAACGTAACTTACGTGACAGTTTTGAATCTCCATTCAAGAACATCAATCAGACAATGACCTCTGGAGAAGGTTGCCATCGCGATTTAGGTCAGAAATATTTGATTGAATTTGATGGTTTCTTGATGTGCTATCGAATCTTTTAAATTATTTAGATCTCCAAATTAACACATATTATGTTTATTCAATTTGGCTAAATACATCATCTTAATTGCATTAAGGGATCAAATTCATATACTCGAAAATAACCTAATTCATTTTATTTAAATGCATATGTAATCATATTACATTATTCGGATGGCTCTATCAGAGAATACAAAATCATTGTGTGCATGGTTTGCTCGCAAACCAAAGAAACCTGGACATGTGTGCTGTAGGCATGAAGGAGTCGCGCGGTGATGGCACGTATAGAGAACACACGTAGAAGATTGCATGTAGGAGAGGGTCGACAATCCTTAGGACCATCCCTACTCTGATACCATGTGAAGAAATTGGAACTTGGAGTTTATTATTGTAGAGACTCAAAAAGGAAACAATGGGATTTGGTCTCTTTATATAGAGAGACCAATCCTATTTTCTAGTTCTAATACAATCTTTTAGATTAGGAAAAACATTTTTCTAATCAAAACAAATCTATAACATAATAGATTTTCTAAAAGGATAAATTTAAAACAAGAAATCAAAATAAGGAAATAAGAAAACTTGGCAAGATAGACTTTCTTGTTCAAGTCATGTGGGATCTCGTGTTCTCCAACATAGAGATTCACGAGATCTCTAAGATCCCAAACACAAATAAGAGTGTTGGGAATAAGGAGGGTCATGTGGCACTATTATGTGGCAGCCATCTAGGCCATGTGGCAGTACATCAAGGCTGCCGGCTATAGGTTTTAGGGTTCTAATTTTGATCATTTGCTTAAGTTGCAAAGTTTATTTGTTATGTTTGGTTTCAGGAAAGTTGTTTAAATGATTTGATTTGTTTTAGAGATATATTCTTATTTAGGAGATATGATTTGTTTCTTGTTTTAGAGGATATATTCTCTCTTCTATAAGAGAAAGCCTTCCTATTGTAATTCTTTTTGAGTCAAGCAATAATATTTCCTACTCTCCAAAACTTCTCTCCCTCTCTCTTCTCTCAAGGCAGCTGGCCACCTCTCCTCCTTTCTCTGCTCCAACATGGAATAGTCCCACGTGGGTTGTTTTTCCCACGACAAAGGAGCCTTCACGCTCTACATTGCCCCAAACTATACATGGTATTAGAGCCACGGTCGAGGCTCTTTTGGCGTGCGCACCCTTGACCACACATGTGGTTTTCGTCTTCGAGAAAAATCTTCTTCGACAAATCCAGCGCCTTATGTAGAGAAGGAAGATCGTAGAACATGACGGACACCTCCGCCACGGTCGCCGACGCCACGTTGGGCATGGGAGAAAGCAAGGTGGTTGTCTTTGGAACAACCATCAAGTTGCATGGCACTTCCAACTATATCTTTTGGGCTCATGCCTTAGAGATATTTGTCAGAAGCCAGGAGAAACTCAATGTTCTCCTTGAAGAGCCACCAGAGCAGAAGGATGATAAGAAGCAAGAGAACTACATCATCATGAATTGGCTCATGAACTCGGTGGAACTTTTTATTGTCTCGAATATGCTCTATAAAAGGAGTGCGTACGAGATTTGGACGACCCTCGAGAAAAGGTACACCTAAAATTCAACACTTGTATTACTTGTCTATATACTCGTACATGGACATTTAGTCAAGGAGATCTCTCCTTAACTAAATATTATGAGAAGATGGAGGCACTGTTCGAGGAGTTGGACATTTATGCACCCTTGTGCTACGGCAATCAGGGGGAGACACGGCGGTTTGGCAATCCGCCAAGTTTTTATCGGGGTTGCATCCTCGTTATCAAGCCTGCGACAATTAGGGGGAGACATGGTGGTTTGGCAATCCACCAAGTTTTTATCGGGGTTGCATCCCCGTTATCGAGTCGCCCGTGATCAAATACTTGCATCCAATGGGAAGATGGACTTGAGACCATCTTCTGTTGTCTCAAGAAGATGGAGATTCCTGAAGAAGTCCGCCTAAAGGTGAGAACTCTGCACTCACTATTTTAGAAGCAAGTATGGGGCGTGGAAGAGGGTATGTTTAAGGCCTTGGTCGCATCTACCCTAAGTGCCAATATTGTAGACGTACAAATCATCCACAAGAAAGATGCTGGGACAAGTTTGGGAGGCCTCCACCTAGGGTTACTAGCACTTCACGGGTGGACTCAACCCCCGAGGATCTCAAGAAGATACGGGCCATGATTCGTGAAGAAAAGAAGACAGGTGGCTGTTGCGACGACTATTGAGGTTGTCATAGACTCAACGATTTCGGAGCTCTCAAGAGGCTACATCGTTGATTCTTCCGAAGACAAGTCCGAGCGCACAAGTCTCGAAGAAGAGTGGTGGGGCATCTAGCCTCACAAGTTTGAAGACCAAGTCATCGTCCTCCCAGCCTCGACTTGAGAGGAAGTGTTGGGAATAAGGAAGGCTAGGTGGCATTGCCACGTGGCAGCACATCAGGGCAGCTAGCTATAGATTTTACGGTCCTAGTTTTGGTCATTTGCTTAAGTTGCAAAGTTTATGTGGTAATACGAAATGAGCATCATCATTCTCACAAACCCTAGGTCCCTTATATAGACATGGGGTTTGAGGAAACAAAATATGAAATTACCCCTATAGGACTTGAAATAAACAAGATAAGCAGGTCTAGTAACACTCTCTCAGGCTGGAGCATAAATGTTAATCATACTTAGCTTGGATGAGTAGTGGTTGACGCTGGCCTGTGGAAGAGCTTTTGTGAACATATCATCAACTTGATGTTCAGATGTGATCGGGGTGATTTGAATGTGACTTTTGATAATTATGTCCCTGGTGTAATGGCAGTCCACGTAGACATGCTTTGTCCGCTTATGGAAAATGGGGTTGTTCGCAAGAAACATAGCAACAGAATTGTTGCATCTTAATTCCATAGGCTCAACAACAGATACTTGAAGATCAAGGAGGATAGATCTAATCCACATTAGTTTAGTGGATGCTTGTGCCATTGCCCTGTACTCGGACTCGACACTAGAACAAGTAGCAACAGTCTGCTTCTTGCTGTGCCAAGTTACCAGGTTGCCACCTACAAAGGTATAGAAGCTTGTAGTAAGCTTTCTGTCCTTAAGGCACTCAGCATAATCAACATTAGTATAAGTCATCATCTTCGGACTTCTATCCTGTGAGAATAAGAGCTCCTTTCTTGGTGCACTTTTCAGGTAGTGCAATACCATCATAGCTGCCGCCTAGTGAACCCTCCTGAGTTTATCTATGAATTGACTTACTTTGTTTACAACAAGTGATATATCAGGTCACTGTTACATACAACAGTTTTCCAACCAAGGTTCTAAACTGGTTGGCATCAACAGGATTAGTAGCATCATCATAGAGATGGACACTAGGGTCCATAGGGATGGAGGCAGGTTTGGCTCCAGACATGGCCATCTCTTCTAAAAGGTCCATTACATACTTTCTCTGGGAAAGCACAACACCTTTCTCATTATGAGCTACCTCAATTCTTAAAAAATACTTGAGAGATCCCAGATCCTTTGTTACAAAGTGCTCATTCAGGAACTTCTTAGTAGTTGATATACCAACAACATCATCACCTGTTAGAATAATGTCATCTACATATACAAGAATGACCACCTGCTCGCTGGATGTTTTATTTTTACAAATAGTGAGTGGTCAGAGGTACCGTCGTGTATGCTTTTTGCTAATGACATTGTGTTGGTTGATAAGACAAGAGATGGAGTGAACAGAAAACTTGAGCTTTGGAGAGAAGCCCTGGAAGGTAAAGGATTACGCATAAGTAGGATGAAGGTTGAGTATATGGAATGCAAGTTTAGTAGTAGAGGCAACAATGAAGGAATTGATGTAAAAATTGGAGAAGAGTGCATTCTAATGAAAGATATTTTTAAGTACTTGGGATCTATTTTCCAACAAAATGGTGGAATTGATGGAGATGTTACACAGAATTAATGCAGGGTGGTTGAAATAGAGGGATGCATCTGGTGTTCTTTGTGATAAGAGGGTTCCTTTAAAAGTCAAAGGAAAATCCTATCGAGTTGCAGTAAGACCAACCATGTTGTATGATTTTGAATGCTGGGCTATCAACTATAGGCATGTACAGAAAATGTCTGTGGTAGAATTGAAGATGTTAAGATAGATGTGTGGTCATACAAGAAAGGATCGTATTTCAAATGAGATTATTAGAAAAAAGGATAGGGTGGCACCGATAGAGGATAAAATGAGAGAGGCATGTCTAAGGTGATTTGGACATTTACAAAGAAGGCCACTAGTTGCTCCAGTTAGGAGATGCGAGAAGATGGAGGTTGAACCCTCTAAGAGGGGTGAGGAAGACCAAACAAGTGTTGGAAGGAAACTATTAAGCATGACCTCAATTACTTTAATTTAAGTTCTGAAATGGTTGAAAATCGTTCTGTGGAGGTAAAGAATCCATATAGTTGACCCCACTTAGTGTGGGAAAAGGCTTGGTTGTTGTTGTTGTAGTGAGTGGTCAGAGGTGGACCTGCAGAACCCAATCTTGAGTAACATCAGATAATTTCTGGAATCATGCCCTAGGGTTTTGCTTTAGGCCATATATGGCCTTATGTAGTCTGTATACCTTGTGACACTCCCCCTTAGCCTCAAAGTCCAGAGGTTGTTGCATGTAAACCTCCTCATCCAAGTCCCCATTTAGGAATGCAATTGCCAATTCTTATGGATTGCTATAGAGAAAAGAATACGAAGCATTGGCGAACGTGCAACAAGAGAGAAGGTATCAAAGTTATCAATGTCGTAGATTTGAGTATATCCCTTAGCCACCAAATGGGCTTTGTAGCGCTTAGCAGAGCCATTAGGATGATGTTTAACAGTAAACACCCACTTGCATCCAATGATGGTTCCATTGGTCTGGGGGTCAAGAAGAGTCCAAGTTCCTTTGCACTGTAGAGCAGACATCTCCACCATAGCATTCTTCCAATGGTATTCCCCCAAGGCAGATTGATGGGAATGAGGAATATTGATAGTAGACAGTAGAAATAAATTGCTGATGTTCAAGTGACAAGTGCGCTAGAGAGACATAGTGAGACAAAGGGTGAAGAATGCATGAGCGAGATCCTTTCTTGTGAGCAATAGGAAGATCCAGGTTACTAGGGCCTAGGTCATCACTAGGAGGAGTAGGATCCAAGGAATCTGAAACAGTCACTAGAAGCAATGTCAGTCAGGCTAGATGTAGGGATTACCTTAGGGGTAGGTGATGATAATGGCTCTGGAGGTGGAGGGGGTATCCTGTTGTTGTTGCTTGTTGTTGCTGACGAGGTTGATGAGAGTAAATAAACTGTGGTTGCCAACCTTGCTGTACAACCCAATCTGGAGTATGCATGTCTATCGTCTGAGTAGGCATAGGCATAGGCAACTCAACCTCCTGAATAGCTTCTGGAGCAACCAATTGAGAGTCAGAGGTAGAATAGTAAGCAGTGGACTCAAAGAAAGACACATCGGCACTGACAAACTGCCTACGCCCAATGAGATCATAGCATTTATATCGTTTTTGAGTTCTAGAGTATCCCACAAAAATACACTTGACTGCATGAGGAGATAGGTTATCATGAGGACCATGGAGGTGGATAAGGGCAACACATCCAAAAACCTTACACGACACACTAAATAATTCTTTGTTAGGAAACAAAACAGAGTTGGGAACTTGATCGCCAATGACAGTGGAAGGCATACGATTGATTTAGTATTAAGCAGTAAGGACCGCATCACCCCAGTCTAGAATTGGGACATTATGCTGGATAAGGAGCATTCTGGCCACATCAAGAATATGCCTATGTTTTCTTTTAGCTACATTTTGCTGGGAGGTGTATGGACATGTGGTTCGATGAATAATCCCATGTGACTGAAATAGAAAGCGAAGAGTACCGGTGCAAAATTCTAGGGCATTATCAGTTCTTAGCATTTTTACATCGGCACTAAACTGATTTTTTATTTCAACTATGAAGTTTGTGATTACAGTGCCAACCTCACACTTGGACTTATAGAAACACCCAAGATAAATGGGAAAAATAATCAACAATAACAAGATAAAAACGATGTCCCAAATGATTAGGAGATCTACTTGGTCCCCAGACATCAAGATGAAGCTCAAATAAACTAGAAGCACTATGACACGACTTGCTGGGAAAGGAACTTTTGTGGTGCTTTCCGAGTTGGTAGGTCTCGCACTAAAACGTAGCAGTAGGTGCTATCTGAGGAATAACATGATGAAGCTTCGGTAGAGGAAGGTGCCTAAATCTTTAGATGCCATAAGTAACTAGTGTCTCCTCCAGAAATCTTTGCATGGCTTGTAATTGCATAAGGTGTCTAGAGTAGTTGGTAGCCCTCCTTTCCTTACGGCCATAACCAATCACGTTCCTCGTCAGTATATCCCGAAACACCAACGCCATAGCATCAAAAATAGCTCGACAATTCAATTCTTTAGTAATGTGACTAACAGAAAGCAAACTCAAAGGGAAATTAGGAGCATGAAAAACACCTTATACTAGGAGATAGTTGAACTTCCCCATGACCAGTGACAAGAGAACTACGACCATCAGCCACAACAATGGTCCATCCTATGGAGTTTGGATGTAACCTGGCAAATTGTTGGGTCTTCCCACATATATGGCGAGATGCTCTAGAATCCACCAACCAATCTAATGTATCAGTATTGGAGTGAGAAGCTAGAGATATACCTAAAGAAGTAGCAACAACAGTTGTCTTATTCCGAGGGGTCTGACTGGATATGGTAGAGGAAGCAAGTTGAGAAATCCTATGAACCAAATCATCATACTCTGACTGTGTGATAGAAGGAGGCTCCAGGGTAGTCTTAACACCAATAACAGCCTGGTGAGCAGTAGCAGGCTGTCCATGCTTGGACCAACAACTGTCCTCCAAGTGCCCATTCTTCCTGCAATATGAGCACTGGACTCTGGGGCGACTCTGTCCTCATCCCCGACCATGACCTCGGATGGCTTGACCAGATCCTCTACCTCAGCTAGAAGACAGCCATAGCAGAAGTGTGCTCTCCCTGTTGGGTAGAGGTAAGAGTCACATCAAGACAACTCAGCCTGTTGTATGCCTCCTCAATATAAGGGATCTCTGGTAGCGTCAACATATGAGATCTGGCTGCTTCCTATGCTAGATCCAAACTAGCTAGAAAATGACCAACCATGGTGTGAGCTCTGTACTCCTGACTTGCACAAGCACACATAGCAGTTAGGCATTGAGCCTCTCAAATGTAGATTTTAAGCACGAGTAGTACTGCGATGATGGTCGTCTGGCCTCATGTGGGCAATCTCATGGTGCAACTGAAGAATCCTAGCAGCCTTCTTGTCCTGTGAGTGTGTAGCAGAATTTCCTACATTTGCTTAGCTGTTTTGTAATACATTTTCTCAGTGGCTATTTAGTTAATGGTCGTGTTCATAATTCATGCACGAACCATAGCATTATCTTTCTTCCAGGTGGCATACTTGCCTAGCTTCTAGTCTGGCTCCGATTCTAGGAATATATGCTCTTTGTCATGATCTTCGACTACATTGAGGATTGATTGAGACCAGAGGGGGTAGTTTGACTCGTCCAACTTCACAATCGGACTAAAGAAAGGGCTCTTGAACTCCCCTTGGCTCCCATCGCTACTCGACAATGTCACTTTCATCTCGGAAGACATTCCCACTGATTTAAAGTCGGAGAAACACCATCAACAACAAAAAAAGGAGATTAGGGCCTCATATTAGTGTCGGCGACACTCAGGCGGAGCGGTGGCACTTCGGTGGCTGTCTGGCGAGGTGGTGGCTGGGGGGCGATCGCCTGAGGTAGGTCTTGGTCACCACATGCCTATAGCAACCCTATTAGGCCCGAATCGAGCCTCTATGAGGTGATTCAAGGATGCTAGGCGACGCTCAAGCCCTAGTGGCTTCCCAGCGGAGCCTGCGTTGGCAAGGGATCACCGGAGGGGTTCGGCTTGGTCGGCGGTGGTCAGGTGACCCCCCCCCCCGGTGGAACGGAGGCGAGGCGATCCTTTGGCGATGAGAACAGTGAATTCTCGAGGTTTTGTGGCTGTTGTTGGTGGAGAAAGAAAAGAGAAGAGAGAGCAAGAAGGTTCAGAGGTCGGCTTAGGATTGCTACTCTAATACTATGTGGAAATACGAAATGAGCATCACCATTCTCACAAACCGTAGGTCCCTTATATAGACACGGGACCTGAGGAAACAAAATACGAAAATACCCCTACAGGACTCGAAATAAATAAGATAAGAGGGTCTAGTAACAATTTATTTGTTATGTTTGATTTTAGGAAAGTTATTTAATGGATTTTATTTGTTTTGGAGATATGTTCTTTATTTATGAGATATGATTTATTTCTTGTTTTAGAGAATATATTTTCTCTTCTATAAAAGAGTCTTCCTGTTGTAATTCTTTTTGAGTCAAGCAATAATGCTTCCTATTCTCAAAAACTCCTCTCCATCTCTCTTCTCTCAAGGTAGCCGGCCACCCTTCCTAGCTACAGGCCACCACCAGCCACTGGTCACCATCACCGGCCAACCACCATCAAGTAGCCGATGGTTACTGCTCCTCCTTTCCCTGTTTCAACGTGGAACAGTCTTACGTAGGTTGTTTTTCCCACGCCAAAGGAGCTTCCACGCTTCAAGTTACGCCAAAATTTACAAAAAGTATTGTTTATTTTTTCCATAATGACCACCCTATAATTAGGCATAACTCATAATTGGCAAGTAGGTCCTTTCTTTGCCATCTATCAAAGAAGAATAGATTCGAGTCATGGAGTATTCCCTTTAGTGCACCTTTTTTTATATTCTTAGCAATTTTGTACTTTTGTACTGCTACAGAGGTTTCATGCATTTGATACAGTAAATAGCAGAATAGTTAAGGGTGTTGGGCCCTTCAATCAGCCAGGGACCAGTCTCCCTGCGAGAATATCTCATACAAATCTTGCATCTGTATGGCTTGTCTTATGTTTTTTTTAAATTTTTTTTAGAAGAAAGAGGAAGATTACCTAAGGTATTAAAATGAGAGAAGGAATGGACTTACAAGTTTTGGAGCCAAAACTCAGAAAAACTCCTCTCGTCTTATAACATTTTCAGCCCAACACCATTCTCTCTTGAAACACTGGCACTTCTCTGTAGCCAAAGACTCCAAATGATAGGAATAACCTGCACCCATCCTACCATATCCAAATCGATATGGTCTCTGAAGCTAGTCCAAAATCTTTCGAAGTGACTTGTGTCCACCGTTGAGAGTTGAAAATGGTCCCAAACATCTCTTGAAAACATACTATCAAAGAAGATATGTTGGATATCTTCATTCAAGTCATTGCAAAGAGGACATTTCAGATCTCCATCCATACACCATTTGGACCTGTACATCTTTGTGACAAGCCACTTCCGTCTTAGAAACCAAAGGAAAATTTTGATCTTGAGTGGGACCTTACATCTCTAGAGAAGTTTAGAATCCCTAGTAATAGTATCCTGCTGAACATCCACCACAGTCTTGGTCTTGTAGGCACGGTTGACAGAGAAACTCCGTACCTTCCACTGAAAGGAGTCCGGCAGGTTTGCAGTTGGTTTGAGATCCTCCAAGCATGAGAATAGCTGCTGAAATTTTGCACAACTAGGTTCTACAGAATTTGTGGCAGTATGAAATTCCAGCTTTCTGCATCAGCATCTCATAATTCATTGACAAACACTTTTATTCTCAACAAGATGAAATAATATCTGAAATCTGCTCAAGAAGGTGCTAATTTCAGACCAATCATCAAGCCAGAAACGGAAAGAACATCTATCTCCCAACGAAGAATGAACTGAACAGCAAATTCCCTCAAAATAGGCCTAATAGACTGCCAAAAGCCGAACCACCAAGGTTATTTGCACTGCTACGTTGAAATATATTCATATTGTCTCCATATGAATCCTTCAAGATAAGATTAACCAAAGAATTCTCATTTGAAAAAAATCTTACAACCCATTTTAGTAGAAGTGCCTTATTAAAAGAGAATAGGTGTCGAATCCCAAGTCCCCCCTCTTTCTTTGGCTTGCAAACCTCCTTCCAAGGCACCAGGTGTGCGAATGTTCCCATAAAATCCGACCCCTTCCGAAAAACCTTTTTCGGATCAAATCTATTTGCTTTAGAACTTTTTTAGGCGGTGAGAAAACTGATAGGAAAAACACCGGAATAGCCAAGAGAACATATTTAAGGAGCACCAATCTTCCTCCTCTTGAAAGGAGTCTACCACTCCAAGATGATAGCCTACTCATGAACTTATCAATCAAAGGTTTCCGGTTACGAGAGGTCAGTTTTTTTCCTTTTAGTGGAAGATTGAGGTATTTAACAGGTAGCCTCACCATCGGGGTCTCCAAAATAGAAGATTTATCATTCTCCTCCACATTCCCCAAACCAAAAGGAACCAAACTTGATTTGCTTCTATTAATTTTTAAACCTGAAATCTCTGCAAAAATTCTCACCGAAGAAGCAAAATGTTCGGCCTTTTTCCTTCCTCCTTCAATAAAAAAAAGTCGTGTCGTCTGCATATTGTAAAATAGGTGTTAAAATTCTACCATCACCTCTTGTGAAATCGGAGAAAAGATTTCCATCATATGCCTTAAAGGCCATTCCTGCAAGTGTATCTACTGCAATGTTGAATAACATAGGTGCTAAAGGACACCTCTGCCAGACTCCTATTTGTGGTTGTACCCATGAACTAGTTTCTCTACTATTAATCAGAGTAGAAAATGAGGTAGTGACACACCTTTTCATCAATAAAATCCAGGGGTCAGGAAATCCTCTTTTTGTGAAAATTTCCCACAAGTAACACCATGATATAGAGTCGTAAGCCTTCGAAAAGTCCACTTTCCAGAGGAATGCTGAGCATCTTCTTTTCCAAGCCGCCAGAAACTTCTCAGCCAAAACGTAAAAGTCTTGCAAAGATCTTCCTTTAATAAACGTGGATTGGACTGGGGAAATAATATTAGGGAGAATGTTTCGCAATTGATTTGCAAGAATCTTTGCGACCAACAAGTAGATACTGTTAAGCAGTGCAATGGGCCTATAGTTCTCCATCCTCTCTAGACTCACTTTCTTTGGTAGCAAGAAAAGATAAAATTTATTCAATCTCTCAACCCCTTCATTGCCTCTGAAAAACTCCCTAATCATGGCCATTACATTAGATTCCTCCACATCCTACAATTCTCTGTAAAAAATAATCTGTAACCCATTTAGTCCTGGGGATCCTTTCGCTTTCATTCCCCGCAATGCGCTCAACACCTCTTCATCCACGTCTTTGATGAGAGAAGCCTTTGCTTCATCCCCAACTTGCTCCATATAGGAGTTTGACCATCACTAATCGCCACATGGTTGCCTTAGAGTGAAGAGATGAAAGTAATTTTTAAAAGCAACACAAATCTCATTGCTTTTTTTCAGGATATCATCCCTCGCTTTCAACATACCTATCATATTTTTTCTCCTTGCACTTGTAGACAAATGGAAAAATCTGGTATTTGCATCACCTTCTTTAAGTCGGAGTTGTCTCGATTTTTGTCTCAAATCCATCTTTGCCTTATGGTCTTTCTCAGCCACAATAGATTGAGATCTACGTCTTTCAAGACATCCATCCTTTGTAAGAGAAATCCTCTCTTCCTTCCTCTCGAGAGAGAACTCTCGCAAGTGCAGTTGTCCTCCTCTCTTCTCTACGTGCTTTGAGGTTCCTTTAAAATCTATCATAGCTAATCTCACTTCTTTAATTCTACAAGCCAAAGTACAAGTAGCCGACATAGAGATTGAAGTCGAAGTCCACTTCTCTCGAATAAGGTCTATAAAGCCTGGTTCCTTGAGCCAAGATTTATGGAATTTAAATAAGTGGTGTGCCTCACATCTTCATTGCTCTGCCACTGGAGAGGGGTATGATTCGAAAAAGGCCTTTCATAAGCAATCACATCTGTCACCTTAAAGTTTTCTGCCAAAGAGATGTTACTGTCTATGCAAGGCGTAGCGCCACTACCATTCCTTCACATGAAGCGAGACCCCAAAGAAGGAAAATCAACAAGTTCAAGCTCATGGACCAGCTGCTGAAACAAAATAGTAGAGGTATCACATCGGCCATCAGGTCTGTCTTCAGGACAAAGCGTCGCATTGAAATCTCCACAAATCAGCCAAGGCATGCCATCAATAAAAGTAGATGCTTGTCTCAACTCCCAAAAAAGTGTCCTGGAATTATCATCGCAAGGCCCATACACGTTGACAATAGCATAAGAAAATCCATCCGTTCTTCTAGAAAAAACTAATGTCATCATTCTAGTAGCTATACTGGAAGTACAAAGCTCCAGCCTATCTTTATGCCACAACATAATCAAGCCCCCCGGTCTACCAACCGATTCCACCTCCAAATTTTTTGTGAATAAACCACCATACATCTCAGCCTTCAGTTGAGGACTCATGCATTCCAAATGGGTTTCTTGTAGGCATGCAACATCCACTATCCACTCCATTAAGTACCTTTTCAAAATTGATCTCCTCCCATTCTCCTTGAGGCGCTAAACATTCCAAGATAGTACATTAACCATTCAAGTTTTTTGGACACCCCTTATGAACCCACATGGCTCCTACACTTTTGCCACTTGCATGCCAACATCTAATGTTCGTCCACTAGTGGCTGTGTTCTTTGTGGTCCTCTTACGCTTGTAACTAGCACTCAGAATCAACTTGTGCCTATATGCGATGACTTTAATGCGGCTAGAGGATTTGCTAGAAGAGGATCTTTGGCTGATAGACTTTGTTTTGGCTCTTGATTTGCTTATCAGGCATCCCCTTCATTCACATCAGACGTTGCATCATCAGGAGCATGTACCACTGCCCTGCCATCTATCAACTCAGCGTCGTTGAAGTTTGTACCATTTGTCGGTGCACCATCAAGTACACAACCACAGAAAATGGACCCAAAGGCCCTGGGAAGACCATCCTCCTGCAAAACAACATGGGTAGCAACAGAACCCAGTACCAAAGAAGGGAAAACATGCGGTGTCAAAGGCACCGTATTTGCCAGACAGGTAGACTCACCTCCCCGCCCCCCCCCCCCCCCCCCCCCCCCCGGACCCTTGCATGGGTACGGTGTCCACTTGTAGAAGATGTGAACCGCCTAGATACTCCTCCGAACCAACTGCAGGATCACTTCTACAAACCATGGTGCTGTTGTTCCCTTGCAACTTGCCCTCATTTGAGATAGGAGCAACCTGCATTTCATCAACCAAAACAGCAGAAGGACGTGGAGACAACTTGGCTCCCAAAGAATCAAGATGATAGGCAAAAGCATCCTTAAACTCACCAAATCCAGATCCATAAAAGGATCCAGATTCCACCTGTTGTGCACAGCACATTGACATTCCCATAACTGTGATAGGAGATGGATTCTCTTCCTGTTTTCTCAGCGTAGCAGCCTGTGAACAGCAAAAGAGGTCCGCGTTTCCTCCCTGTCCAGCCTCCTTCAGCAGCCGATCCTCCTGCAAATCATCAACCAAGACAGCAGTCCGGCCTGCAGCCCCACCTCCTAAAATAAAGTGATCAATTATTGGGTCAATGGACTTACCCAATCCTGATCTGTAAACGGATCTGGATTCCACCTGCCGATTGCACTGCTTAGGATAGGCTAAATTAGCACCCAAATAACAGTCATTTTCCAAAAAAGGAAAACCATCTGCCCCGAAATCAGGGAGATGGTTAACAGGGACAGTTGGAGTTGGCAAACGGTGATTTGGAATTCGAAATTCCAATGCAGGGGAAATCTTCTTGATTGGGTGCCATTCCCAATGAGAATGGCTCGCTGCCAGCTATCTTACGGTCGATGCGGATCGACCAGCAGCAGGCTATGCAGATTGATCGGCAACAGGCGATGCAGATCGACCAACTGGCGATGCAATAGGCGATGCAGATCTACCATCAGGTGATGCAGATCGACCAACATGTGATGCAGACCGACCAGCAGCAGGAGATGCAGATCGACAGATTGACCAACTGGTGATGCAGCAGGCACCCCAGCCACCAGAACCTCTGTGTAGGAGAGATTCTTCCTTCCTTCGGAGCCAGGATCTTCAAATGATATGACACAGACACAACCACCGAGCCACCAGATCTCCTTGGTAAGGAGGGATTTCCTTACCAGCAGCTCGCCTTCAGCCATCGTTGAGGGGCAACTCCTTCCTGCAACCAAACTCCAAAACATCTCCTAACATGCGCAAAGGATGAGCAAATGGAAATAACCGATCCAACAGTTCTCAACCTCAAAGGAATGCCATTAATCCAAAATCTAATAGTTGGATGTAATAGAATCTTCTCATCAGTAGCACCTCCATAAATGCTATGAAACGACCAACGGATTGAAAACTTTCCCAACGTAAATTCTTTGAACTTGAGAAGATCAACATCTGATCTCTCAAGGCCAAACAACAAAATTCTCCTTTCCGATAAAACATCAACCTTCCACCCTCTAGATTTCAAACCAAAGTGCGAAATAAAAGATCTAGCCTCGTTGACATCAATCACGCCATGTTGAGGAATTCCGACAAACGGAAGATCTAACAACGAATCAAAAGCCTTCGTCTTGTGCGTTCATGAAATCTCCACTCCTTCACTAGGTGTCTTACCCACAGGAGGTGGGGGAAGCTGTTGATTATCCTTCGAGGACGCATCCTTGTTAATCCGCAATGGACAAGAACTCCTATTGTGGCCCTATCTTTGACAACAAAGGCAGTGAATAGGATCCCTGCAATCCTTTGCTAAATGGCCATATCGGAGACATCTGAAGCAGACGATCTTCCGACAGGGAGAAACTGCAAGATCCCCGCTGTTCCTACCTCTCTCGATGAAGCCGAAATGTCTAGCACCCTCCACCTTCCTTCTCTGCTCTCTCACTCGCCTCCACCTCAAGTCACCCATCGCCCCCTTTCCTAAGCCCTCTATCGGCTTGTCTTTATGTTATTGGCACCATTTCCTCCAAGAAAAAAGGAGGATCACCTTGCGGTTTCTCTAAAGATCATCTTACCTTCCCTAGATGAACAGATTTCATTTGTAAATCATGGAATCACTACTGACAGTGATTGTGGACTGTTACACATAATAACACATCTAAATACTTACTAATCTAGCCATGAGGCAGGTTAGCGGCTATTCTTGCATTCTAGAAATAATTATGCATCGCTTGCATACTTGAGGTAGATGAGATTTCATATTGTTGACAAAATCAAGGCTTTGACTCCCTTTTTTTATTGAAAAGAAAGTTTCTCAAGCTTAAATTTCTTTTTGTAAAGGATCAAACTTACAGTAATTGGTGGCTAGTTCTTAACCATTTTCTTAATTATTTATTTTTTTTGAAACAAGGTCCGCAAGTTATTTTATTTAATGTTTCAGTTTGCACATCAAAATTAGGAATGACATTTTTTAGCATGTTGGGGACAGCATTTAGTTTTTCATTGCATAAGTGGAAGGACACTTTTTTCTTTTTGTTTGGATTTATCTAATAAAGCGTACATCAAATACATCAGCTATTGTCAAGGTTGCCGAACTCAATAGTCGATTTTCGGCCAACCTGGCTAAGGAGTATATTGGCATGTGGGGTAATAGGTGATTAATCGACCAAGCTATTGAACGTGAGATTGTTAAACTTGAATGGAGGTGTTGGCTTTGGAGGTGGTGATGGAGTTGGTGGTGGCTGTTGGGGTGGCAGTGGAGGTTGTATGGAATAGATAAGATTGTTCTTGGTTGGAGGTGGACTGACATCTTTCCATGCATCTGGAACATATTGGATCTTCAAATCAAGTGATGTACTTTTGTACCATATATGTGAAATTATTTAATAGCATCAGTAACCTGCATTCTGGAATACCCAACAAATATGTGTCTGACAGCTCAAGGAGCAAAGTTGTTTGCCTAGACAAACTAACATGACAATTCCCTTTCCAAAACAAAAGGAAAAAAAGAAAAACATGACGAACACATCAAGATTGAGTGGTAAAGGAAATAAATCCTTCCCATGTTACACAGCGAAAGACACTAAACTATGAAGAACAAATGAAGACCAAATTTAAAGTAATAAGTGTAGCATTTGAATAAAAATGAGACGGGACATGCATGTGAAACATTTCTAGTGCGTGCTAAAATCAAGTGATGCAAATTTCATTTATGTAATTCCATTCCTTTAAAAAATTTTAGCAAAAAGAAAGAATTGATGTAGTACACCTAAGAAAGAAAAGAGAGTAGACAATTCATTCTTGCCAAAGTCAAGCCCGTTCTCATTATAAAGAATAAGAATAGATGTAGAAAATCGAATCTTATCTTTATAAAGACTTTTTTTTTGAAGGGTCTATATTCAAACTATTCATTGAGTATATAAACATATGTAATATGAGTAGAATCATCAACAAGAATCAGGAAATAGCAAAAACCCTAAACCCTTATTTATTCAACAAGGACTCAACAAATCTGTATTGACCAAAGAAAAGAGAATATCTTTTCAGAAAAAAGGAACGTACTTTTATTCACTATAGAATGAAGAGTAGACTTTTGGTGCTTCCTAAGTTGACCAGCTTAACCTAAAAAGTCTCATAGATGAAATATTTGGAAACTAACATTGAAAACTTTGAAATACTAAGGTAGACTAATTGTAGATGCCATCTGTAGTTGGAGTGTGAGGAAAGCAATAAAGTTTGCAAGGTTATAGTGTTGAGGCAGTAATGCCCATCTCATCATCCATAGATCTTACTAGACAAATAAAGACTCATGAAAGATTGCTTGAGAATTCTAGGCTTTAGTTATTTGACTAATAGAAAGTATGCTTAATGCAAATTTAGTAGCATGTAAAGCATCTATAAGGGTAAAGAGTGAGTAAGAGATAGTGTCAAGAACATTGATTTAAGATAACGAACCATCAACCTCATGTATATCAAATGAATTATAAGGACATGAACAAAGAGGTATTATTATTAATGTGAGAACAAGTGCTAGAGTTCGCAATTCGACCCAAGTATGAGCTCTATTGAAAAGGCATGATCACCTGTTTCAATTATGCACTCTATAACCGAGGCCTTAGTAGAAGTGGTGCGATGACAACAATAAAGTCTTTCTGATGTTGATGTTTGAGCTTGTCATATTCTTGCTTTGGACATAGTAACTCAAGCAAGTGCATTGCGTTAATCCTCATTGTCCTCAATGTTGGAAGACATAACTCAGCCTCAGCCTAGAAGGCATGTAGGTAGTCGGATGCCCATGTTTAATCCAACACAAATAGGACGAGCAATTAGTTTGATGACAATGCTTATAAAACAAAGGACTACCACATCCATGCTCATGGCTAGAATTTCGAGGGCCTCTAGCCTATTAGAGAGGCCATCTCATCCGTGATCGCTTGTCGTAGTCATGAAAGAGGAATCAAATTGTGTTATTGACTTAGATACATTAAGATGAGAAAATCGAGCATGTTGGAATCTTCTCCAAATTCATTAGTGTTAATAAAATATAAATAAGCAGGAACCAATGAACATAAATATCAAAGCAGGATAGATAATAACGTTTGGATTTATGTGGAAACTCCACTCACGAAGAACATGGAGAAAATCATTGGAGAAGTGCCCTTATGGACGTGTTTCTCTTTATTCTTCTCAAAGAACAAGTGGGGCTACGAAGGCCCTTTTAGGCCACCACACATCTCTCAAGTCCTCATTCCACTATGTGGAACTAAACTAATGTGTAATTGGATCTCCCATTATCCAATTACCCAACTACAACATTCACCTCTCAACACTTCCCCTCAAGTTGAAGCATAGAATGCTTAACTTGTACAACATAAACCCTCACTCTCACAAGTAGAACTCAACACTCAACTGGTGCAACCAGGTCATGGCTTTCTTCTAGGCGAATGACGATAGTTGCATTCTCATTCTTCCTTGTAGGTGAGGTGTACTGATGACAACACACCAACGTAGGTTGGAGTCTAGTAGATAAACTGTTGAAGCTGGCTCTGATTTGTCTCTCTTTTAAAGATCTCAACTGGTGCTGGTGTTGGTGCCTTCCCCATTGGATATCTCAGAAATGAGTCTCTCCCATGGAGACCTCGAGACTGGGCCTCTCACCTACGAAAACTCAAAGTGGTTCTCTCCTACGGAGGCCTCGAGAATGGCCTCTCCCATACAAAAACTCAAAGTGGGCTTCTCTTATGGAGACCTCGAAATTGACCTCTCTCATACGAAATCTCTCACTAGACTTCTCTCATATAGGGATTAGATAGGTGTTCCTCTCATATAGGGACTGTTGAGCCTAGGGACTTTCTTTACTGTTTATATTACTTTTGGGGTTTCTTTGTAATTTTTCCAAACCTCTCTAATATAAAAGAGAGGCTAGGATTTCTCATTTGGAATAAGACATTCATTTTTCCTCAACATGATATCAGAGCAGCAATCCTAGGTCGGTGATCCGATATCCTACCAAATATCCCACCACAAGATGATTGAATCACCAATATTGTGATTCAATCAATGATCTAGAAGATGGCAAGGAGTAACAGCAACGGTAGTGCTTTCTGCCTTTATGCCACCACCGTCGTCGCCGTTGCCGTTGCCGTTGGTTCTACTGGGGGCCTCACGGCCTGCACCGCCTCTGTTGGCGATTCCAAGGCTAGCATTGTCGCTCAGCAGGTGGGCAGCGAACTTGCCGGCCATGTGCTGCAGACCCCCAGCCCTTTTGTTGCCATTGGTAGATCTGCTATAGGTCTGCCGGTGGCCTAGTCAGGGTGCATACCACTCCGGTTCGCAGTCCCTGATGCAGCCTCGTATGTAAAGTGTATGTCATGCTTCTTGATTGTGGTGATGAGCCTTCTCTCATCATTGGTAGCAAAGTTCTGCTTTAAGCGTGACGAGTCTGTCGCTGGCCTAGTCTGGGTGCATACCACTCCGGTTCGCAGTCCCTGATGTAGCCTTGTACATGATGAAGTGTATGTCACGCTTCCTTATCGTGGTGATGAGCCTTCTCTCACCATTGGTAGCAAAGTTTGCACCCTCAAGCACGATGAGTCTTCTCTTGCGCAACAAATAGGTGACTCGTTCAACAAGAAGTTCTATTTCAGAGATGGAGTTTGTGTTTGCAACGTAAGACAACATGAAGAGGAAAAACAGAATTGGAAGATGGTGGATAATTGATTTCGATGCTTTTGTCCACCTTATAGGAGATGTGCAGTATCTTATGGATCCTAAAACTCTATGTAGGATCAAGGAGGTTAGGGTGGCTAATGGAGCCACGTCACCCATTAAAGTAGTGGGGCGTGTACATGCTTCCTCAAAGATGCTGATAGGAGTTCATTGTGCCCCCGAGTTTTCGATGAGTCTACTGTTAGGGAGTTGCATATGTAAGAACTTAGGGTATCGTATTGTATTTGATAAGGGCTATTGCTACTTTCAAGACAGATATATAGTAGATATTATGGGTTGGGGTATAGAGTGGGATGGACTCGATTACCTTGACCCACCTACATTATTTGCAGGAGCAGCATCCATAGCATTTGATCCATAGCTATGGCACGAGAGACTTGGACATCCCTCTCTCAAGAAGATGCAATAGACGTATCCCAGTTTGCCATATTCTCTAATGTTACAGTGTGAGGATTGTCAGTTTGGGAAACACCACAGGAATACTTATCCACAAAGGGATGCTAGAGTGAGTACTGTCCCCTTAGCCTTTGTACATTGTGATGTATATGGGCCATCCAGGGTGCCCACTCCAGGAGGACAACGATATTACATTGTTATTGTGGACGATCATAACTGCCTTACTTGGGTTTTCTCGATGAAGACTCGTGTAGAGATTCCTTAGGTTATTCAACAGTTCTTGGCAGAGGTTCAGACTCAGTGTGATGGTACAGTTCGAGTTTTTCGTAGTGATGATTCCTTGGAGTTTATGCAGCGAGATGTGCAGAATCTCTTTTTTTTTGAGGCATTATTCACTAGACATCTTGTGCTCACATGTCCCAACAGAATGGTGTGGCTCAGCGTAAGTTTCGACATCTTCTAGATATTGCTAGGACCCTGATGATCTATATGAAGGTTCCTAAGCAATTCTGAGAAGATGCCTTCCTTACTACAACCTACCTGATTAATCGAGTTCCTTCATCAGTTCTTCGAGGGCAAATCCCTTTCCAGTTAATCCATCTGAGTGTGATAGGCCATTTGCTCTACCTTTGCGGGTTTTTGGATATACTTTGTCCAGGCATATGGTAACTAGGATAAGTTCTCTCCTAGGGCAGTAAAATGTGTCTTCCTTCGGTATTCTAGGATGGAGAAGGGATACAGGTGTTATGACCTGAGCCGCATTGTAGATATCACCTTCTTTGAGAAGATTCCTTACTTCTTAGAGGAGGGAGCATTTATACAGGCTATCTTGGAGGAGACTCAGGTAAACTATCGGAGACCACACACTTTGCCAGACACTGGGCTCGGTCTTGATTTAGCAGATGAGAGCAGCTCAGTCACGGAGGAGCATTTATCTTTGAGGAGATCCAGTAAAGCTTGTACACTCCATCCTCTCTCTCAGTACACAGGTGTTGCTCATCTTGAGGATGCCGTCTGTCAGTTTGCTTCAGCTATTACTGTTTCTATTATTCCATGGATTTTTTCTAGGCTTCACATGATCCTAGGTGGCAGGCTATGATGGATGAAGATATATAGGCCTTAAAGTCACAGCAGACATGGGAGTTAGTACCTTGCCTTGATGGTGCTACTGTGGTGGATTGCAGATGGGTCTACACTATTAAGTATAGACCTAATGGGGTAGTAGACATGTATAAGGTCAGGCTTATTGCTAAAGGTTTTACTCAGACATACGAGGTTGGTTATTTTGAGCCTTTTCTCCAGTGGCTCGTATTGCCTTTGTTGAGTTATATGTAATGGGGTCTTTTTATTATGTTGTACGGTGAAGGGGTATACTTGCAATGTCCTCTTTGGTCTCTCTCTCTCTATATAAAGAGGTCCAGGGTTTCTCTAATAGAATTAACTCATTTCGGTCCTAACATGGTATTAGAGCAGCGATCCTAGATCGAGGCTTTGGTATCCTACCAAACCCTAGCCTTCCTTCCCTCCCACTAAAGCCCTAACCTTTCCTCCTTAGCAGCATCGCCGCAGCAAGGCCATCCTGGCCTCCACATCACCTGCAATAGCGTCGCAAGTCCTTAGGCCTGCAGAGCTGCAGCCAAGGCCCCTCTCGACCTCCACGGTGTTGTTGCACCACCGCAGGTTAACCTAGACCGGCGTGTATGCCACCGTAGAGTGCCATCGCAGAGGTCTTTAGCACCTCTGCGGCGTCGCCACTGGTGAGCTAGCCCTCCAGTGGCGCCGCCTCGGGCCTCCGACCACCTTAAGCGGTCTGCCACCGTGGAGCACTGCTAAGGCCTCTTCTATGCCCTAGTGTGTGCAAAATCTATTGGAAGGCATTCTGTCAATCTGAAATCCGACTTTTTTAGATCTCATGATCAGATTTTTTGACCCTAAGTCAGTGATTCTTCGTGGATCTCAACTCCGCATATCATGGAAGACCAGAAAGACAATGTGACTTCATGGGGAAGAACTCTACCACAAGCACTCCCCCTCACATGCAGGGGACATCGATCAAGTTGGACGAATTCAACTTCTTGCTCTGGTTCACCTCCTCTCGATTTGTCGGATCCCACAGGAAGAAGTATATCTTGACTGATGTGGTTCTTGCTGTTAAGTCTACCAATTGGGAGGCAAACAACGACTGGTTTGCTATTTGCCTTCTCAACAGTGTCACCCAGACTATAGTCAAATAGGTGATGGCTCATGTTTTGGCCAAGACAATGTTGGAAGTACTTAATGAGATATACTCTCAAAGAAGTAACATTACAAGACTATACAGTGTTGTGGAGGATATTCATAATCTTTGGAAAGACACTATGTCCTTGTTCGAATATTATGGCACTATGCGGAATCTATGGGACAAGCAAGATGTGTATCAGCCTATCTTTACGGATGTTGTTATAGCCAAGCAAAGAGAAGCCATTTGCTTTATTTAGCTTTTATCTGGTCTTTGTTTCAAGTACAAGGTAATCAAAGACCAGTTCATGATGATGGACGAGATCCCGACACTGGAGTAGATCTATGCTTGTCTTTCTAGGCTTGCCACCTCGAACCCTGTGCCCACTACTGATGCCTCTGCCATTGCTGCTGTTGGTTGTGGTAGAGGAAACTTAGGGGGAAGAGGTGGCAGAGCTCGTGGTGGTGGTGCATGTGGACGTGGTCGTGGTCGGAGTTCCTTTTTCTGAGTACTATCACTGAAACAGACACACTGGACAGATGCTGGATGAAGCACGGTTATCCACAGGGTATGGATCCATGTGCCCATCAGGTATCTGCAGAGGAGCCTACCCAGGTGCAGGCGGATGACATCCGGATAACTGTTTCTAGGGCTGATTACGAGTGATTCATAGCGTCTCATGGATCTACTTCTACCTCTGTGTAAAGGTCTGTAGGTACTTCTGTCATGTCAGTTAAATCCCAAGCTCTTGTCTGGCTTGCAAATTTCGACACCTCCCACAGTACTGGTGATAGTATACTTTTTTTGTCACTTCGTGACCTTGTTACACCATTTCAAGTCAAAGTGGCTGATAAGGGTTTGTCTCTTATTACTGGGTTCGGGAATATCTCTATCTCTGGCACCTTACCTCTTTCTAATGTCATGCATTCTCCTCGATTTGCGCTTTGATGTCTAATAGTCAAATTACTGGAGATTTGAGATGCCGGGCTATTTTCATGACCAGTATTTCGTCTTGCAGGTCTTCCAGATGATGAGGTGGATTGGTGGACTTGAGCAGAATGGGCTCTACTGCCTACATATCTCTCATCCATCTAGTACTGATGCTGTGTGCCACTACTGCTTTCCAGTGGCATTTGAGTCTTGGTCATCCGCCTTCATGTTTTGCGTTATCAGTTTCTTGCATTGTCTTTTCCCAATGTTTTGAGGTGTGGAGCCTGTCAGTTAAGCAAACACTATATCTTTTTTTCCACCAAACAATAAAAAAGCTGAGTCTGTTTTTGCTCTTGTGTATGCTAATGTTTGGCGCTCTTGTAGGGTCAAGAGTGTTAGAGGATTTTGATTTTTTTCTTATTCTTGTGGATGATCATACTAGGATGTCCTGGATTTTTATGATGAAAGAAAAATCCGAAGCCTTTGATTTTATCAAAAATTTTGTTTTGGAAATAAAGACTCAATTTTCTACTGATGTTAAGATTTTTCGGAGTGAATGGATTGGAATTTTTGAATGGTAGGACTGATGCACTCTTTCAATCCTTTGGTATTGTTCACTAGACTAGCGTTCACACCTTCCAACAAAATGGGGTTGCTGAACATAAGCTTCGACACTTGATGTTGCCTGTTTTATCATGTTTCACATGAATGTTCCCTTGCAATTTTGGGTTGATGCTGTTCTTACTGTTACTTATCTGGTGAATAGAGTTTGGTCCTTTGTCTTAGGGGGTAAAACTCTATATTCTTTGTTATTTCCTAGCAAGGATATGCTTTCTGTTACTCTTGTCTTTGGCTGTGTGTATTTTATCCATTTGCATAAAGTGGATAAGATTTCTTCTTGGTCTGTGAAGTGTGTTTCCAGGCTATTCCAGGACCCAGAAAGGGTACATATGCTATTACCCTGTTTCACGAAAATTTTATATTTCTGCTAATGTCACTTTTTTTGAGATACCATATTACAAAAAATAGGGGGAGGAACCTACCGAGCCATCACATGAGATTCCCCTTCCTATGCCTACTGAGCCACCTATACCTAGGACTACTCAACTTTATCCATATCCCTTTCCATATTGTCCTGAGATTCTTGATACAGATACCTTTCCTAAACACTTCCAACGTAGGACTCATGATATTCCTCGTATGGATGAACCACTGTCTACTGTTTCTGCTCAGTCTCCACCAGCTGTTGATGACTTATTTAAGGACCAGGTAACTCCTACTATTGAGGGTACTACTCTGGACCTTCCTATTGCTCAAAGGAAGGCTCCACGTTCTTGTGTCATATTTTAATTTTCAGTTTGTCTCTTGAGAGCCTGTCTACAGTTGGATGCTAGTTTTCCTTGGCCATTGATAGCGTGCAGGTATCTTGAGATCATCATGAATCCTTCCGAGATCCGTTTTGGACATTAGCGATGGAGATGTCAACTTTATAGTGTTGTGGCACTTTGGACTTGGTTGATCTATGCCTAGGAGCTATTGTTGTGGGGTGTAGATAGGTGTTCACCCTCAAATGCCGCCCTGATGGCAATGTGGATTGGTACAAAGTGCGCTTGGTGGCCAAAGGATATATTCAGACGTTCGGGGTTGACTACTTTGAGATGTTCTCCTCGGTTGTTTGTCTTAATTTTGTCTGGATATTGCTATCTCTTGCTGTCAACAAACATTGGATCGTACATCAGTTGGATATCAAACATGCTTTTCTATGTGACGATTTGGAGGAGGAAGTTTACATGGAGCAGTCATCTGGCTTCCCTATTAAGGGGGAGTGTCAGAAGGTATGTAGACTGAATAAAGCTATCTATGAACTAAAATAGTCATAAGAGCTTGGTTTGAGAGATTTAGCAGGGTGGTTCAAGATTATAGCTTCACTAGGTCATTGGTAGATCATTTTGTCTTTACATTGCATAAACAAACAGGCTTCATCATACTTTTGGTGTATGTGGATGACATACTTTTGACTGGTAGTGACAAGCAGGGCATAGAGGAAATGTAGATGCTACAGTCACAGTTTGTTACCAATGATTTAGGCCCTATCAACTACTTCCTTGGTATTGAGGTGCAACACACTGGAGGACTTATGCTTTCTTAGTGCAAGTATGTTCTTGACATGCTGAGAGACATGGGTATGTTGGGTGCAAGTTGGCATATGTGCCCACGGATGTGTTCTTGCTTATTGCAGATGATGACAGCCCATTATTGCAAGATGCCACCAGATACTGATACCAGGAAGTGATTGGTAAATTACTGTATCTGACTCTTATTCGCTTCGATATTGCTTTTGCAGTCGGAAGATTAAGCCAGTTTATACAGTCACCACAAGAAATCCACTGGGATGGTGTTTGCCAGATTCTCGAGTACTTGAAAAGTGTACTTAGGAAATGACTCCTTTTCAAAGACAATGGCCACTTGGATGTGTGTGGGTACTTTGATGTAGACTATGCAGGTGCTCATGAGGATAGGAAGTCCACTACAGGGTACTGCACATTTGTTGGAGGTATTCTGGTTACTTGGAGCAACAAGAAATAGGCAGTGGTATCCAGATCAAGTACTGAATTAGAATATAGGGTCATATCTCAGACTACCTATGAGTTACTCTTGGTTTGTTCCATTCTAGAAGACTTTAGAGTGAAGGTGCTTGATTCTATTCTGATACACTGTGACAACAAAGCTGCCACATTTATTATAAATAACCCCTTTTTTCATGAGAGGACCAAGCATATTGAAGTGGATTGTCACTTCATCAGAGAGGCCATCCTAGCCATTAAAATTTCTACACCTTACATTAGCACTGAAGACCAGCTGGCAGATTTTTTCACTAAAGCACTTTCCAAGAAGAGATTACATTATATTTGTACCAAGCTGAGCATGTTTGATGCCTATGTTCCAGCTTGAGGTGGAGTGTTGAGTTATATGTAATGGAGTCATTTTATTACATTGTAAGGTGAAGGGATATACTTGTAATCTCCCTTGTTGTGCCGCTCTCTATATAAATATTCTCAGGGTCCCTCCAATAGAATTAACTCATTTTGGCCCTAATAGCATCTGTCAGGATTATTATTTTTGTTGCTGTGATTAGGAGATGGCTTTTATATTAGCTTGACATCAAAAATGCCATTTTGTATGGTGGTTTATCTGAGGAGGTACACATGAGACAACCACCAAGTTACAATAGCCAGGGGGAGTATATTTGTCGTCTAAGGCGATATATGGATTGAAATAGTTTTCATGCCTGGTTTGAGAGGCTTAGTACGGAGATTGAGAAGATTGGGTTCCGGCGATCTACTTCTGACCACTTAGTCTTTATCAGGAAGATGAGTACGAAGTGCATACACGTGTTATTGTTTTAGCTATGTATGTGGATGATGATTCTTACAGGTGATGATGAGGATGGGATTGCCTAGAGCAAGTCCTTTTTGCAGTCTACATTTGTTACCAAGGACCTGAGAGTCCTGGGGATTGAGGCAGTACGATGGGGGCCAGGTTTGTCCTTGTCATAGAGGCAGTATACACTTCAAATTCATCGGGAGACAGGTTTGCTTGGGACTAAGCCCTCTGGTATACCGGTGGAGCCACCGCCTGTACGTTCTTTTAATGAGGTGGATCCATTATATGAAGATGTTACTCAATGCCGTAGTATAGTGTGTCGCTTACTCTATCTTACTATTACAGGGTCTGATATCAGTTTTGCAGTTAGCAAAGCTAGTTAGCACATGTAGGCTCCATGTTACAGCCACTAGCATGAGGTTTGCCTCATTCTGAGGTAGTACCTCAAAGGGACACCAGGTTGAGGGCTGTATTACAGAGATGGTGGTAGCCTAGACATACTTGCTTACTCTGATGCAGATTATGCTGGGTCTGTGGATAATCGATGCTCCACATCAGGTTTTGCAGTCTATCTTGGGGTAAATCTTGTCTGCTAGAGGAGCAAGAAGCAGAGTGTTGTGCCCTATTCAGGTGATGAGGTGGAGTATAGAGCCATGGCATAGGCTGTTTGTGAGGTTATGTGGATTGTTTCCTTCTTGTAGGATCTTGGTGTCCGGACTACTCTTCTTGTTTCACTTCTCTGTGACAATAAATCTGCCATTTATATTGCCTTGTATCTAGTCTTCTATGAGAGGACCAAGCATATTGAGGTTGATTACCTTGTTCATGATGCTGTTCTTAGTAGCAAGATTAGTACCCCATGTCTCCTCAGAGCTTCAACTGGCTGATATATTTACCAAGGCTCTTGTGAAGAAGCGTGTTGACTTAATGTGCGACAAGTTGGGTCTTGTAGATATTTATGCCCTAACTTGAGGGGCTGTGTTGAGCCTAGGGACTTTCTTTACTATTTATATTACTTTTGGAGTATCTTTGTAATTTTTCCAAACCTTTCTAATATAAAAGAGAGGCTAGGGTTTCTCATTTGAAATGAGACATTCATTTTTCCTTAACAGGGACCAATTAGGAATTTCTCTCATGTGGGGGCCTTGAAGAAAGAGTCTCCCTCATGTGAGGGTTATAAGGGGCTCTCGCTCCCCCTTTCTCTTGTACTCATATGGGAAACTAAATCAACTAGAGAAGATATATAACGAGAGAAGAGCTTCTCCCACTCTTCAATTTCAAATTATTTTTTTAATATATTTTTCTTTCCTTTTTTTATATCATTTTTTCTCTCTCTTTTTTTTTTTTATCATCCTATCCTTCCTACTTCCCCCCTCTTCCCCCTTTTTTTTATATATACGATAGCAGAAAATAAGAAACAAGGAAACAAAGGGATAAATATGTAAAAGTACCCACAAAATTCCCTTCTCTGTCACGTAGGGTTTGATGGAGCCCAACACCATGCAGAACTGTTGCCATGATCTGAATCCCCATGGGAAGGCATCCCTTACTGCTCTGCATGCCCTCTGTGAGCTCTGTCCACGATCTCGAGGTTGAGATTCCTATTCTCATCCTCGTCATCGTCATTGTCGTTCTATCTCAGCATCTGGATCATCATCACCCCCATCCTTGTGTGTGAAACCCATGCCTTGCCACCAATGAAGCCATGGAGCACGAGCGCCATCGCCATCACCGATCGTGCAAGCTCCTGTGCTCCTGCATCACCATTCTCTCACGCAACATCCCAGCAGATGCAGCATCCTGCAGGGGGGCAAGTGGTATCCTTGGTTTTTTCTCGCCAACGCTCGTGATCACATGGTGAAAATCCACACGATCTGATGTCCATTTACACCACCAATGCTCCTTGATCAGGCAGTAGGTTTGCAGATCCCATTCAATGAAGGTTGTGATGCTTCAAGAAGCACACCTGACAGGCCTCCTCGCTCCAGATCTCTTTTCTTTTATATCAATCTTTTGTCATCCCATGATTGCACCTGCAGTCATCATCGCCATTGTCATCTCCCACCATCCAATCGCCCAACCACATCATTCACCTCTCAACAATCAGTTGATTCTTTACTGCATTATACTTAGGCCTAAGAGCAGCAAGAAAGTGAATGAAGCAATTGTCTCCTTTTTGCTCAGTTATTTAAGCAACACTTGTATGGATATAGGTTAGGTTGGCTCATTCGAAAATTTTCTCAAAGATCCATTACGCTTCCCATGTCATGGATCCTCTCTCAAAGGTGTACACATTCTCGACCACTTAATAGAGATTAAAAATGTTGCTCTTAGGTGAAATGTATCTCGTGGAATATTTCCCACATCTTTTTTGAGCAATGAGGCATGATCTGGTATAAATATCATCTCTAATGCCATCTAATACACATATAGTCAGTTGTCCACCATCCAGTCATCCTTCTTTCTTGTCTCTTCTTTACGAAGAACATACGTTTGCAACCCTACAAATTGTTGAAAGAAATAGACCGCAGAAGAGAATGTCTCATCTAGCTGGACAGAGTTATCCAATATCTGAAGAAAGGTGCATGTGCTGGTAGACTTCCCTGTGTAGTCCCTGGAGGATATTTTGTTATTGGCCATCAGAACACAGTTTCATTGGGTCAAGAGAAAAAAGTAGTGCGCTATGGCAGGTCTTCAGACCATCAATAAATCACCAATTCACAAAACAATGATCTACTGAAGTAGATCTACATAGGAGGTTGAATCACATGTTGTAGCAAACTTGAAATTGCTACTATGATGTTGGCATGTAACAATCACGTGACGAACAAGACTCATAGATACCATTCATGCAATGGATAGTATTTAAATTACTGTTCATGCAATTAAAGTCACACATGAGCAGTACCAGCAACCTTGTTAATTTTGCTTCTCTCTCCAATGCCTATGTGATGGGGGGAGGAAATGAGGCAAAGAAGGTATTTGCTGGATTATTAGGCTAAACCTCTGGGATCTTACTTTGGTACCATGTTCCAGTGAATGAAGCTATGCTCTTTTGGAGAAGAAACCCTAGATGTCTATTTATAGAGACGATAGGGAGAAATTATAGAGATGCCTAAACATACAAGTGAAACGAAACAAAACAAACTCTACTCTAACAATTTACTCATGTACTGTCTATATATTTGTTAATCTTAATGTCCATTTTTTTGAAATTACAAAATGTCAATGACATTGTTGAGGGGCTCATTAGAGTTGTTCATGTCCTTTTGTTTAGAAGTTCTCATGTAGATGCTGATCTCATGTTTGATCTTGCAAGTCTGTTTTCTAAGATAGTATGTGCCATTGATGCTTTATTTGATGTTTTCCTTTAAGACAGTTTAGACATCTGGACTAAAGGCCTTTTGATGTGCCAATTTGAAGGTAAGAAAATTGGATGTTGAGTCTGAGAAGAAGGATAAAGGAAGATAATTTTTTAAAGGAAATTATCAAGCCTGTGAGATTTTATGATAGTCCTATCATGACTTGGAATTGAGCGAATAGAGGCAAACATCCATGTAGACAACCCACTTGATCTGAAAAACCTTTTACTTTTGTTACATGCATAACTTTCTACGAGAAGTGAAGAGCGTCGTTACCTTTATATCTCACATTCGGGAAATTGAATCAAGGAAATTGAATTTCTTTTCCTTGAAGATTGGTTTCTCTTTTCCTTGTGAATATCCATCTGTATTCGAGTGGTATGGCTCTTTAGCAAACAACCTTTTCATGTGCCAATTTGAAGGTGTGAAAAATTGGATGTTGAGCTTGAGAAGGGTGGAGATAAATTTTGCAAGGAAATTAGTAAGCATGGAACCTTTTAGGATTTAAGTCCTAGAATGATTTAGAACAGATTTCAGAATACAAGGAAACATTCATGTAGACAACCCCACCTAATGTGAGAAACCTTTTATTTGTTGTAAGATGCATAACTTTTGTGAGAAGCAAAAAGTGTTGTTGCCTTTATATCTTCAGTTCGATGTATTGAATCAAGGCAATCTAATTTCCTTTTCCTCCTTTAAGATTGGTCTCTTCTTTGTTTGTGAATATCCATTGGAATTCAAGTAGTATGGCTCTTTAGCAAAATTATGTTATCAAACAACTTTAGTAAACTTTCATGGGACATTTTGGTTAAAAATTTGCCTTGATTTTACTCTAATGGTTGCCACTCATTGTTATTTCAGGGTGCGCTTAAGTTGAGTGGTATGCATGACTTGCAATCAAAGCCTATCTTACTATGTTCTTATAACAACAATACTGTCTACCTCTACGACCTGCCATCGTAAGTACCACTTCTATTTGGATACCAATTTGGAAGGAATATATTTTGTCTTGCTAACAATTATGGCACATTGTTCTTTTAATGTTAGATTCGCTGAGAGAGGAAGATTATTCTCCAAAGAGGAAGTAAGAGAGATTACAACTGCCCCGGGTGAGCTTGGTGGATTATTTTTCACGGGAGATGGATCTGGTGAGCTAAAGGTGTGGAAATGGACAAGTTAGCACAAGAAAGAGCAAAGCTAGTTTGTAATCTTATTCATTTTGTTTTTAACTTTTCCATTATATAAGGTCCAACGGATTTGGAAAGCAGGCAAAATGGTTTTCCCGAGGTGGTTGAGAGAGTAGTGCCATTTTTTAAGGTCCAAATAATTGTTGTAGCCTTATTGAGTTGTGTTTGTGATAAATGGATGAAGAATGGAAAAACTACACTTAAATGTATTGATTTGATTGCTGAAGATAGTGGTTTGAAGCTCAGGTTATTAAGCCCTTTCTCGTTATCAATATATCCCATGCTTAGTCAATCTACTACCCTGAGCAAATATATGGCTCAACAATGTATATGAGTTTAGTTTTAAGATCCTCTGTCATCTAGTTGCCCGATGGGTATTTGTGATGACTTGGATCTCATTGTCCAAACTAATCCGATGAAATTTGACTTGTCAAGTATGATAACCTTTGTGATGAACCGGATCTCACCATCTAGATTGACTTGGTGGAATATGAGTCGTTGAGTATAATAAGTAAATATAAATACGATCGAAGTCACTAAATACATAATTATAAAATATCAACATAGCTAAACAATAATTCATAAAGCATAGAAATAAATAAAGTAAATCATGCCGTTCACAGTCTTAAAGTGGAATAAGAAGGATGCTAGCAAACAATTTGAGTACATCTGGCAAAAAACAAGGAAACTAAGCAATTAAGTAAAACTTCTAGAATCTTGGACAATTTGCGGGTGTTGAACTAAGTACTACACCACTCACTTTGTATTTTGGTACAATTGAGTAGTCAGGAGTGGGGTTTAGAGTGATTGGTGTAGAATCTAGTTATTGACGGTTCGTGATTTTGGGAGTTTTGCTTAGTTGCTTAGTTTTCTAGTATCTTTTTTATTTTGCTTTTAGATTGTGGACTTGATTACTGTGGGTATCATGATTTGCTTTATTCATTTTCATATTTTATGAATAGTTTGTTTGATTATGTTGATATTTTATGATTATGTATTGGATGGCTTCGATCTTATTTGTATTTATTGTATTCAATGACTTGGATTCCATTGGATTAGTCTGGATGGTGGGGTTCGGGTTGTCACGGTATGAAAAGTTCTATCCTTTCCTTTGAAACTCTTTTAAGTTATTTTGGTTCAACATTACTTAGCTTGCAATAGAAGATGATTATCTCATGGAAGAAGTTTACTACTTTAAAAAAAGATGAGAATTTGAATGTCACTCGTTAAGTTCTACCCTAGAAAAACTCCTCAAAATGATTCTATTAAAGATAATTTCAACTAGGTTTGTCCTTTAACATTGCTATTAATTGGCGAATGGGAGGGTGGTGAGATGGGAGGTAGGCTTCTTGGCAAAGAGACGTGTTGTGCTATAAGTGTTGAAAACATGGCCACCTTGCGGTTGAGTGTAGGGAACCTGTGGTTTGTGTGCTTTGCAGAGGTGTAGGTCATCGAAAGTGAAATTGTCCGAAGAAGAGGGTTCATTCGTCTCTTCCTTAGACTCTTCCTTCTCCTACGCCACCAGTAGTGGAGATTTTCTTTGATGGAGTGCTTCCTGGGTGCGCTTTTGAGGTATGTTGGAAATCTTTGGTGGGTGTCTTGGTTGAGGGGTGTGCTTCTCTCTCAGATGTTGAGGAGCACCTTTATGGTTTGGAGTTGAGGCATGGGTGGAAATTATCCTCTTTCTCCCCTACACGCTTTCTATTGTTCATGTTGGAGGATTTTAATTTGGAGCGGCTTAAGTTTTCGGTGGTAAGCATTGTAGGGGGCCTACTTCGTTGGAGGCTACCTTCGTTGTATGAAGGTGCAATTGAGGTGCATCCCCCATCAAGACCAACCATTGAATTTTCAATGATTGGAATTCCCTTGCGTTTAATATTCAAGAAGATGGTTAAGGAGATTTGCTCTACTTTTGTCAAGGCGAAGTCCTTTTGGGGTTTGGACATCAGGGAGGGTGATCTTTCCAGTGTTTATGTCCAAGGAGAACTAATGGAAGGGTGAACACTGGTGGAGGTGGTAGTTGAGGCATTGGTTGTTCATAGTCGGTGTGTATTCAAAGGTGGCGTGGATTGTCTTTTGCTGAGGTGCTTTGTGGTGGTTGAAAGAGGTTGGATGGTGGTGCTCTGACGATGCTGATTTGGAAGTTGAAGGGTCATAAATCAAATTCAAAATTCGAATTGGAAGGGAAAAAGATTACCTTTTCAGTACCTATTTCTAAGGAGCCATCAATGGAATTATTGTTGCTTGAAAATGTGCAATGGTTATGACCAATGTGGATGTAGTGGTGGAATCATGTGAATCTCTTAGCACGATGGGTGTTTCTCAAAATGCTGAGGTGGCATGAATATGAATTTCGGCCCCACAGGCACTACTTTTGGCGTTGTACAGGGTGCCTTTGGATTCAGAAACGGATCCAGAGTTGTTGAGTACCATTTCGGGTCATTTATAACACCTTTTTTGTTTGGGCATGGCAATACGACCCATTTCTTTTATTTTGGGCCTGCTGCGTGCGCTTTCTTTAATCGTGTTTGCAGGTCTGATAGGTCTTCAACTGCTGGGAGCGCTGCTGAGAATGAAAGTACATGAGTGATGCAGATAGCCAAATCTTTTGAGATGGGTTTCGACAATACGGTTGCAGGCGATGGGCTACATGGCTGGGAGTTGGATGTGCCTACTCCTGATGTTGTAGTTGCATAGGGTGAGGAAAATTTGATGGCAGTGAGTGGTGCTGGTGTAGCAGTAGGAGATTTCCATCAAGGTGTTTTCAATGGTTTTGATGGGAAGACGCAGGTAGCTATCAATGTCCTCACTTCTTCAAAAATGGCTGTAGGTAGGAGGGGAGATGGGAATTCGTCCTCTATGTCCAGGGGATCAAGGGCTGGTAGATTTTTGTGCATTAAGAGTGGTCTTCTCTATAGATCCTATTACAAGAGAAAAGTTTTAAAGGACAAAAAGGCAGCAAATGTGGGGGGCAATGAGGATGATGTGGAGTCCAAGGTGGCTAAAGCATTGAATTTGAGGAAAGTTTCCTCAGCTAGAGATGGGGGTAGATTGGCTTCTCATGGCTAAGGTCCTCTCTTGGAATGTAAAAGGCCTTTGTGATCGGGCACAGAGGTCTATTTTGAGTCGTTACTTGATTGACTAGAAGGTGGATATGGCCTTGTTGCAGGAGACGCATGTTGAGGGTACAAATCATTCGGTTGTTGACAATGTTGGAAGGGGTTCTTTGTCTGGTTTCCTTTCTGTGGATGCTATAGGAAGATCTGGGGGTTAAGGGCTTTTATAGAATGATGATTTATTTCGGCTTGATGATTCTCTGGTAGTCTCTCATGTTGTTACAAGCTTCTTTAGTCGCAGGATGAATGGTGCTAGTCTTGCTGTCTCTGGGGTTTATGGCCCTTGTGATGCTTCTCTACGTGGCTCTTTTTGGGAAGAGGTAAAGCAGGCGACAACTAAGGTTGATGGGGCTCACTGGCTTGTTGGAGGAGGTTTCAATGTTACTTTATCGGTGGATCATCGACCAGATGGGAGATTGGACTCTTCATCTCTATAGTTTTGAGAGGCGGTTGATGACCTGGATTTAATGGATATTTCGACATCTTGGACTCTTTTTACTTGGAGGAATGGGTCTGGTCAAATGTTGCAAATTGATAGAGTTTTCTGTAGTATTCCTCCTGTTGACTCTTTCGATGGTGCTTTAGTTTTAGCTTTGACAAGATCATTTTCTAATCATACTTCGTTAATGTGGGATAGTAGAGAAGAGAATTTTTCTGCAACATATTTCAAGCTCTGGAAGCCTTGGTTGTTGGAGGTTGACTTCCGAGACTTGGTGAGGGATACATGATAGGGAATTCCTTCATATACTTCTCCGGTTCGTACAATGGTTGAATGCATTAGGTTTGTTAGGCAGGCGATGATGGAGTTTAAGAAGGAGGTGAGGGGGTAAAATGTGAGAGAGGGGGCTTTGGAGACCTTGGCTGAGTTGGACAGGTGGGCGGGGCAGGGTGAGATTGACGAATTAGATCAAAGAGAGAGGGTGGCTTTACAATGCAAAATAAAAGAAGAGGACCAAAAGGGAGATTGAATGGAGGCAGAAATCCAAGCAGTTGTGACAGTGAGAAGGTGATTCCAACACAAAGTTTTTCCATATGACGACTAGTGCAAGGAGGGTGAACATGATCACATCCGTACATGTTAATGAGGTAACCCTTACTTAAAGAAAACATATTTGCAGGACTTTTGTGAACCATTTCCATGACTTCACCAGGAGGTATCCATAGGCTAGATGGAGATTGGGCTCTTTTGAGATGGGTAGACTAGATGAGACAGTGCGTAGAGATTTGCTTAGGCCTGTTTCGGAAGAGGAGGTTCTTGAGGCAATTTGTGGTTTGAAGGCGGAGGGATCTCTTGGTTCGGATGGCTTACCTGTCTTGTTTTTTAAGGAGTTCTGGGATGTGGTTAGGGAAGACATTGTGGCAGTAGTGAGGAAAGTCTTTAAGGAGAACCAGGGTTTTGAAAGGTTGAATCGTTTCTTCCTCTTCATGTTTCCTAAAAAGCCTGGTGTAGTCTCTATTGATGAGTTACAACCTATTTCTCTCTCTAATGTGATTTATTGATTATGGCCAAGACCTTTGCAAATCATCTACGATCCGTTTTGCCAGTTCTAATCTCCTTGTTCAGTTAGCTTTTATCTTTGGGAGATCTATCGTGGATTCTTTTGCTTTGGCTGAGGAGATGGTCGCATCTTGGAATAGATCTGTTTGGTTTGCTTTCCTATGGAAACTAGATTTTTCTAAGGCCTATGATTCTATCTCTTGGGCCTTACCTTTGGGAAATTTTGAGAAGCAATTTTCCAAAGACTTTGGTTAGACTCATGCGATGATGTATCACTACGATGTCTTTTCAAGTCCTTATTAATGATAGATTGACATGCCTTCGTGCGTGTGTGTTAAGAGGTGTCGTTATAGTTGCACTTGATACGTCGGTTTTAAAAGAAGTAAACGGAGGTGAGTCCGAGTGTCGATCTCAGGGAGGCGTGGAAATCGGATTTTGTTTACCACTTGTTGTCACGAACAAGGCGGAGTTTTGCTTGCGAAAGAGACGATTTTGAAAAGCGAGAGATAGAGAGAGTTTAGGGTTAGAAAGCTCTTGATTTTGATCATGCACTTTAAGCAGAAATTAAAATGGCGACTAAATGGAAAATAATTTCATTAAACATGCATTCATAGTTCATGGTTTACAACATTAAATACATGCTTCAACAAAAGTAAATGAAAGCTTAAAAGAGAGAGAGAGAGAGGTAGAGAGAGAGTGGAGAGCGACGAGGCAGCCACGGCGGTGGAGGAGGCTCCGTCGGCGGCTCGTCGTCTCCGACGATTACAAGAGTGCCTAAAACTAGCTAGGAGAGGAGTGGAGTAGTTGCAAGTGGGAGAGGATGCCTTGAATGGTGGTAGAAGGAGGTTTAAATAGAGTTAAGGGCTTCCTAAAAGAAGAATGTGCTTTAGCGACATCCAGAACGTCGCTAAAACCGCTTCCAGATACGTCGGTGAAGCCCTCCTGCCGCCGGTCAGCTGCCCGCCCCTCTCTCTCTCCAAGCGCGATCCGTGGACGTTGAACGAGAGCCGTCCAATCAAAGATCGGACGGCTGAGATCCTCCCGCGCCCGCTCTGAGATCGCGCCTTGGGCGCGCGTGCGCGAGCGCATTTCCGCCCGACGTGCGCGCGCGTGTGGGTGCACGGGAGCTGTCATCGCGCCGCGTGGCGCGATCCTGGCCGCCCGCTGCTGATCGGGCGACCCAATTTTGCCGCGCCCTTCGCTCGCGCTTGATTTCCGCTCCGCGCGATTCGAACGCGCGTCGCTGCGGTGCGGGCGTGCGCGCTAGTCGTTGCGCCACGCCCGCGCTTTGTCGCAGCGATCGCGGGTGAGCGCGCGGATCTCGGCCGTTCGATCGAAGATCAACGGCCGAGATTCGTCCTTGGCTGGCTTGAGGGCGTCCGAGCGGTGGGGCCGGAGCGACGTGGCGCTTTCTGGGCCGTTGATCTCCAGATCAACGGTCAGAATTTCTTAGGCCCATTGTGGGAGCTCCGGATGTCGGATTTGGCCGATCTTGAGTCCGTTGGACTCCGTTCGTCGTTCTGAATCCATCCGTGCGGTCCGATTTCTCATCTGAGGCCTGCTTTGACACATGCTTTACACAAATGGCCATTAATGCAGTTTATAAGCAATCTTGGTACTTGATGCATGCAATGCTCCTATTCTACTTTATGTTGTGCCTTTTATTCTAAAGATGGGCCATATTCAACCTAATTACCACCCCCTTGCGTGGTGTTATCATAGATCTTCTGGGTTTTGGAACATAGCCACAGAGGGAGGTCAAGGAGGGGTGTCCTTTGGCATCGTTATTATTTAACATTGCAGTTGATACCTTAGCCTTTCTGTCTTTCAGGTGTTGTAGGGCTAGCTTATTCGATGGCTTCACGTTGACCAGTGATGGCTTGTTGCTCACTCTGCTTTTGCAATATGCGGATGATACTGTGCTTTTTATTCAGTGAGGTGTTGATTAGGCTAAACATGTGGCACAATTGGTTGGTCTATTTAGAGACATATCTTGTTTGTAGGTTAATGGGAGAAAGTCTACCTTCATACCTTTTCATTTGGACAAGAATTCTGAGTGTATTTCTGACGTCCTTTATACATTGATTGCTAGATTGTCGGTTACTTTCCTGGGTTTACTATTGAAGGGGAAGTGCTTCAAAATGTCCAGCTGGAGGCCAGTGGAGGAAATATTAGCTAGAAGATTGAATGGTTGGAGTAGCTGACTTATCTCTAGAGGTGGTAGGTTGGTGTTGGTTAAGGTAGTGTTATCTGCAATTCTGATTTTCTATCTGTCTTTGTTTAGACCTCTAAATAAGATTTTAGTAAGACTCGAAGTGACATGTAAAAGATTTTTTTGGAAGGGACCTGATCATCTTGGTTGATTTTTATAGCTTATTCTATGGAAAGAGCTCTGCAAGCCAAGGAGAAGGGGTTTAGTTGTTATAATACTTGATGAGTTCAATGTTGCGCGTCTTATGAAATGGGTGGTGCGTTTCTTAGTAGGTGGTGATGTTTTGTTGGATAGGCTTATGAAAGATTCTTATGGGTCACCTGTGGAGGTTGGGCTCGGTTGTTGGTACAAGGGCATCACGATCGTTTATTTTGATGATAACAAAACACTTATTTTTTGACATTTGCTTTTGAGTCCTAGATTTCAGGTCGATTGCAAATGTTACAAGTGTAAAGACGGAGTTCGAGCTCTCATCCATGGCGGATTGGAGGAGCTCGTCGGAGGAGAAGGAGCTTCGCGAGGAGCGAAAGTTTGAAGAAGGAAGGAGATGAAGAATATGATAGATTTTCATTCATGTTGTTCTTTGTATCCTTGTTTCTTTTGTTGATCTTTATTTTCTTTCTTAGATGCATGTTAAAGAGCATTAAAGTATCAACACGGTAGTCCTAGGATCACTTACACATCTCTAGGATACTTAGGTTTCTTGTAGAGGACTTAGAAAACCTAAATAGGTTTCAGACATCCTATTCAGACGTCTAATACTAAAATCAGATGTCTGATAGTGAACTTTAAGACGTTTGAATGTTGAATTAGATGTCCAGAAACACTTAAGCTGAGAACCACTTACTGTCTGCCAGATTTAGTTGACTAGCCTTTTGTCCAAATGTCTTAGCAGACGTCTGATACCATTGCTAGACATCCAATTAGTGGAATGTTGGCTTAGAAATATGTTCGTTGAGGATTGACCTTTGATCTTCTATCAGACATCTGATAAGTGAACATTAGCCCTCGATTAAGCTAAAATCACTTCTCTTGAGGGATCTAGCTGTTTGTGCCTTGGGAAATCCATTCCTACAGTTAATTAGGTTCTAGACATCTAGACATAGTGCCAGACGTCCAACCTATCGTCTGACCTACTTACACTAGAACCCTGTTTAGGTCTGACTCAAGTCAGTAAGGAAACCCATCTAGGATCAAACGTCTGATTTAGTTTCCAAGCGTCTTAAGAGTGACTTCTAGACGTCTGATGACCCTATCAGAATCATTAATGATTTTGATTGTGGCTTGATTTGCCTTGGGATAATCCCCAACGGCTACCTAAGGCTTCCAAAGGCTTCCTAACCCTTCCTAGGCCCTCTATAAATAGAGGAGTACCCTTTCTTTACAAAAATACACCAAGCATTAGCATTTCCACATCTTTGGTGTCCAAGAAAAGTATAAGAAATACTTGCTCTCACAAGCTTTAGTTTTACACCTGAGAGCTTTATCTAGCTGTGCACCTGCTCTCACTCTGCGATTATGAGAGCAACGAAGTGCCATTGCGTGGTTCACGCATCTGCGTCATCAAGTCGACGCACTTCCAGCAAAGGGAAGTTTCTTTACCTATAGTAGCTAAGTTTTCATATTTATGGCTCTATAGGTTGCTTTGTATTTATCTTTGTTATTTGGTTGGATATTCACTTTGCAAATTTTCATCTCCATCGAGGGACAAAATACTCATGAAGAGGAGGGGTTTGAGGAATGCTACCCTCATACATAGTAGCGTGGTTGTAAGAGGTTCAATCACCCTTATTTAAGTGACTGGGTTAGTGGATTTTGATCGACTTGGTCGATCGGAAAATCCTAACTCGAGAGGGTTAGGTGGTGGCTTTCACTCGATTTGGGTTTCCACATAAAAATCATTTGTGCAATTGTCTGATTGTCATTTGTGTGAGATTGTTTATTTGCTTCCTCACTTTATTTTATATTCCACAAATCTCACCCCCTCCCATAGGAATCAACATCGATCACTCTCGACTAGTGCGGCCATTGACTTTTTGGGCTTTTATTCAGCCTATCATTAGGCAAGGCATTTTGTTTGGTTACTTTGGATCAAGGCTTGGTGTTGGGTGTTCATTCCTTTTTTGGAAGGATGATTAGATGGGGAGTGGTAAGCTGTAGTTTTTATTTCCTCGTCTCTTTGGTTGGGCTTGTGACAAAGATGTGTTTGTTGCAGAGGTTTGGGACTCTATTGCTAAATGTTGGTGCCCGATCTTACAACTAGGTCTATTTGATACTTTGGATGAGTTACAGGAGATGCTTTAGTTACTGCATGGTATTTTTGCAGGTGATGAGTCCTTGGATGGATTCAGGTGGGAGGAGGGTGTTTTTATTGTGAACAAAGTGTATAAAAAGTTGACTCTGGAAGTGGGCTTGGTGTCTTTAGTTTGGGAGGACTGTTCTATGATGTGAAGATTGCTAATCCCTTTAAAGGTCAAAATCTTCTTGTGACTGTTTAGAAGGGAGAAGCTAGTGACAAAAGCTTTTAAGTCAAGATGGGTGAATGATGATGATTTGAACTGTAGCTTCTATGGGACAACACTGGAGATTAACTAGGTCTTCTTATAATGTGATTTTTCAAAGGAGGTTTGTGAGAGAAGTAATGTGCGATAGGCTAATATGTCTTCCTTTGATTCCTGGTGGGACTTGTTTCACTCTCTGGTGCATGCAGATATGGTTGGATGGGTGAACTCTATTGCAACTTTGTGGTCTATTTGGTTGCAATGGAATGACTCGATTTTTAGGATGGAGAGAGCATGGGTAGAAAATTTTGTAAGGGAGGTGTGTCGTTGCTTTGAGTTGTGGATGAACAAACTGTAAGTTCGTTCTATATTTTTGGATGGTTCTGAAGATCAGTAAGCATGCATATATATTGATAACCATAAAATATAACAATGATATTAAAATGTTCCAAAAACATGACTAATGTTCTAAATCACTTTGCAAATGGTTACCCTCTCCCGCTTGTTAGCTATCATTGGTGAGCTCGTAGGAGAGGAGAGGAGAAGAGAGTCGAAGGGGAAGTTGTTGCTATTGAAGGAAAAATGAAAACCATAAGAATTTGACTATGAAGATGTATCCTAAAAGATGGCAAGAGAGGGTGGTGGTGGAAGTCATGATGGGAGATGGCGGTGGGGGGTGGTCTATTACAAGTGTAGGGCTTAGGTTCATTTGGTGCCTGACTGATGTGATTCGATGGTGTCCTTGGTGTGTAAGGGGGTTGACCATAGGAGGGGATCTTGCCCGAGGAGGGGGATTCCTTCCCCACCTCTATTGAGTCCACTGACTATGGAGGTGGAGGTAGTATTGTCTCCTTTAATGGGTAATCTTGACGAGGTGCTTCGTTTTTTGCTAGTTGGGGACCTTCTACAGGGTCATATCTCATTGGAAGTAGTAAAGAGGAGCTAATATGCTTTGAAGCTTCTTTCTGTTCATTGGAAAGTGGCTTTGTTCTTTCCCAAAAGGCTACTTATCTTTTGTCTATGACCTAGTGGACTTTGAGTGATTGAAGTTCAAGGAGATGGATGTTAGGGGGAGGGTGAGTTAGATGGAGGTGCCCTTCTCTTCATGACAGGGTTTAAGAGGATCGGCCACCTATGAGGCCAGTTGGTGTGCTCTCTGTTTAAAGGATTCTGCTGCAGTTATGCACCATTGAGGTGATTGAGGGTGTTTGTGCATCTTTTTCAAGGGTGAGGAGGTGGTCATGCATTGGTGTTGTGGAAGGAGATATTTCTTTTATGGTTGTTGAAGGTGAACTTTACGTGGGTTGTGCCTTGCCTTCAAAAGCTGTTACGAGGCTTGGTGGATCATCTTGGGTCCTTTCCCTTGAAATTCTCAAGGAGAGGACTTTTGCCTCATTGATCCTTTGTTGATGGAGTGGCTACCAGAGTAATGGCGGTTGAAGCAGCGTCGATGTCAATTGTTTGCAAAAAGCCTAAGTAGATAAAGTCCCATTGTTGCAGTTGGAAATTCGTGAATGTTTCAAAATTTATAAATTGAACTTGAATGATTTTCAATTAAGACTCAGGTATTTTAATTGAGCACTCCCCCAAGCCACGATCCCACCACTTCCCAATGTTCCCATCACCATTAGAAAATAAAAAACCATCCTTAAGTCCTTTTTAAACATATAATATTTTTGAATTTTATAAATACATTTAAGTTAAAACATTAATCAAACGAACTGTTATCGAACTTTACTTTTGAACATATTATTGAACATGTTCGTTCGAATAATGTAAACGAACTAATAACGAAACAAACTTGAACGTTCGGTTTCGTTATTAAACTGAACTCAAACATGGGTAATCGAATACTCAACGAACTCGATTATTGAATATTTTATCGAACTCAAACTCGAGCATACTTATGTTCGAGTATGTTTGATTCGATTGGCACCCCTAGTAGCGTGGAGTCACCTTGACCTATGGAAGACCTACGACCAAGGTGAAGAGGGGATGGTTAGAAGAAGAAGAAGAAGAAGAAGAAGAAGAAGAAGAAGAAGAAGAAGAAGAAGAAGCCCTAAGGGGGGACGTCCCAAGGAAGGAGATAGCCCCCTCAATGGTTGGCCACCTAATACTTTTGTAGAAAATGTGGATACATGTGATTAGTTGAAGGTGTAAGCCATCATGGTGTTGTGAATGACCAAGATGAAGTGCAGGGAATGGAGGCTAGGATCCAAAGTAAAGGGTGCATTGGGATTAAAGGGTAGGCTTAGGTTAGCTGGAATTAGATGGGTGGTAAAGATGTAATCAAAGAAAGGTGAATGATGGAGATGAAATCCATCATAATCGGCCACGTGGTGATTGAGTTTGGACTAAGTGTCTGGCCATAGGAGGATAACATGGCACCTCTTAGCTAGGATTTTGAATTTGAATTTAGGAAGGATTTGGAAGGGATATGGTTTAGATTTAGGTGGATGTTTAGGGCCATAGGATGAGGATCTGATGGTAGGGATTAAGGAACATGTTGGTCGACCAAGGAGATTTTATGGAGATACTTGGTTGGATAACATAATGGTTTTGTTGGGTAGGTTTTAGGACTAGGTTGGCCATAGGATGAGAGATCAATGGTTGAGATAAAATCAATGATATGGACGACCATATAGAGGTTAGGTTACGTTAGCTTGTTGGTGAGAATTGAGGTGGCAATTGGGTTTAAGTTTGGGTTAGGTTAAGAGTGAATTGGGTTAGTGTTTAGAAATCAAGGTTAGCTTATTAGGAAAATGTGAGCTCAATTGTTATAACTTTGTAGTGGAGCTCCAATTGGGGCCAAACTTGGTACCTACATAGATACAAACACATACATCAAGGCACCAAATATAGATAAGCAGAAATATTATAATAAAACTCCTAAAGAATGCAATATTTACATAATGATGCATAATGAATAAATTATCCTAATCTAATGCAATTAGACCTAAATTACCCTTAAACCAACATAAGTTAGGTATGGATTATGTAAATAAATATGAATTTATCATATCCCTATGCTTATCTTTTGCTAGTTCTTGAGCAAAACAAAAGACAAAAATCACTTGGAAAATCAAAATGTGAGCCTGAGCTAAGATAATTTAGAAATGCCTACTTCGATTTTTCACTAACTCAAAAGAAAGTATACACAAAATCTTAACGACGAAGACTTAATAGTTCTAAGGTACTAATTGAAATACAGACTGCCTAAATCCAATCAGAGACTCTTGTAGCCTTAGCTTTGGGTTTTGGGAGAAACTCTTTATGGTTCTACCGACTCACCCAAGGTTTGAATTGAAATTGAAATTGAAATTCAAGCATCTAGTGTGTGTATGAAGTGATTCATTATATGGGAAACCAAGTTGAACTCTAAGTTTTCACTGAGGCAATGGCATATCTTTTCACTTTATTGGACCTATTTTTAGATTTACCTTACTATGAAATGATAGCTTTCTCCATCCCCTTTTCTATCTCGAGGTCAGCATAAGGGACAATCCAATGTATATCTCCTCGGCTAAGCCATTTGGCCTTTTATTACTATACCTCACTTTTGTGTATTTTTGCAATATTTTTGACACACACCTTTTTTTTTTGAATGTATATATTTTTTTCCTTACACTACTTTATTTTTTATTTTCTCCTTTTTCTCTCATTTTTTAGGCAAGTACCTCTTTTAAATCCCGTTCATGAACATTTCTTTGACAAAGACTTGAAAAGCTAAAGATGCGAAACTGAAATTTGAATATCCTGCATATGGGGAGCAAACCCAGTGCTAACATGATAGATATACCTGCAAAGGTTGCCAGACCCTCAATCTAAATCCTATTGACCACTTAGTTTTCAATAGGTAGTCACCCAAAAGGTGATTCAATGCAAAAGTGTAAGGGTAGATTGCTTAATCTTCAAAAACTTTTCAAACCAAAAGGTGAGAAGTAAGTCACAAACTTATCACCCCTTCGACTTGAGACTTTAGCCTTTTCAAACCTTGTCAAGGACTTAGGAAAACAATTCGCATTTAGTAAATACCTGAGTAATTAAGTCAAAAAATGACTTGAAGAGTCTAAATGAAAAGACCTTGATTATATGTTTCTTAAGATCAGTAAATCATCAATGTCAAAAATTTATGATCTTGCTTAGCTCCAGACTTTTAAAAGAGCGTAAATCTTTTTCTTTTTTTTCAAATATATATATATTTATAGACACGCATACACACTTATGAATCTCTAAAAACAAAAATGATGGACGAAAAATATGGGAAAGCAAGAAAATAGTCGAACAAATGAAATTTGGATACTAGGTATATGAAGGCAAGTTAATTGGAAATATAAATCCACCCCCTATGCTTATTTCATACAATGTCCTCATTGTATGCTACATGCATAAGAAAAGGTAGAAATCACCTGAATATCCTAAGTTGGCACATTGTGGTTCAACCAGCTCCAAATATGAAAAGCAATCTAAAGTATATACAAGCTAACCTACTCTTAATATATATACAACCTAAGGTGTTGGGTTGCCTCCTAATAAGCATTAAGTTTTACACCTTCAACTGGGCCTAGACCCTAAGAAGATGAATTAATTGATACAGAAGAGAGGGTCAAGACTAGGAATAAGATGTGATCATGGAAGTCCAAAATCATATGTCTGCAAATGTGGGTCAATTGGTGATGCAACCTCATACCTAAGGGTTGAATACTTGATAAATGCAGAATTAGAAGTGACTGCATCCATATGTTTTCGAGTAGTAGGTAATGGGGTGCAGTCTTGAGTTTAGGCTCATGCAACCTAAGTTTAAAGATCTGGACACACAAGAGATATTTAGAATAAGAAGTTTGTGTCCCTTAGTAGTGAAGTTTGAAAAGATGATTCATGGAACCAGGGCAGTTGAGTTCCAAGGCCTTGAATAAATTAGAGTGACTTAGAGGGTCCTTGCATAAGGTCAAGATTTGAAAATCATAAAGAGCCTCTAAGTTCTAGTATAAGTCTCTCTCTAAATGATCTTTATATTCATATCCTCCAACTTATTCAAAGTTGTACCCGGTATATCCTAGCTTTCTGTTTTAACCCCTTTAGAGTCCAAATCTTCTAGCTCCAAATTAAGATCATATTCAACTTCAAATTATAGAAATTCAAGATCCTCAAAAGACGAAGTAAGGGTGAAGCTAGTCATTAAATTATCTTCATACTTAGGTTCATTTACTTCTGCCTCACCTATATATCTTCAGAAATAGGTTATCCTTGATTTCATAAGTGAAATTCTCATAATCAACCTCCACCAGCATTTGGTCCTCAAAATAAAATGTCTCGCATTCAAGTTATGATTCAATCAAAAGATCTTTAAAATTCAAATTATATAATGAGACATCTTCCTCATTATTATTATTTTCATCAAAGTCCTAGACCTAAAATGAAATGAAGGGATCATTTCTATCTTAATTTCTTCTTTACACTCCATAATATTAATGGCCCTTCCTTCTACATCCTCTAAACCAAGCTCTTGATTTTTTGGATCAACTCTTAAATTTTTCTCTTTGGTCATTCTGGATTGAAATGCATCTCTATAGGTGGGGGCTTCTAAAGGTAAGTTCAGGTACAAGTTCAACAAGGGGTTCAGATAATTCAGGTTCAATCCAATTATTTCCCCCTTAGGCCATCTTATTAGCCTCAATTTGAGTTTTCAAGTCATCCATCTTATGGACCATTTATGCCATCCCAATTAACATCTCATTATGATTTCCTAAGAATTGTACTAATTTGCTTCTTTGTGTTGATTGAGGTTCCATAAATTGGATCATTTGCATAATCTCAGACATCATTTTGACTTGATTTAGAAGAATTGTTCCACTTGATTACTGTCGAGTGTTAGCTGAGGATCCATGGATTGACCTTGGGTTTTGTCTTGATTGAACCCAAAATTATGACTTGAATTGGGATGGTATGGGCTAATTTGTTGAGTATTGGAAAAATTAGAACAAGTGGGTTCTATATATCCTTCTTAGTTGTGGGTCATATTGGGATAATCATTTAGATCTAATGACCTAGATTGAAGGTTATCCTTGTTGGTGCTAGAGCACCATGATCATTTATTTTGATGATAACAAAACACGTGTTATTTAACATTTGCACTTGAAGTCTTAGATTTCAGGTTAATTGCAGATGGAGACGTGTTTAGACAGAATTTGATCTCGCATCCATGGCGGATTGGAGGAGCTTGACGGAGGAGAAGGAGCTTTGCAAGGAGCGAAAGCTTGAAGAAGGAAGGAGATGAAGATTATGATAGATTTCCTTCATTGTATTTTGTACTTTGTTTTTGCTCTTCATTTCTTAGATCTTACGTTAAAGAGCCTCAAAGAACCCTTAAAGTAGTCTTAAGAACACTTGCACAACCATAGGATACTTAAGTTTTCTGTAGAGAACTTAGAAAATCAAAATAGGATTTTGACAGCCTAATCTGACGTCTGATAGTGACTTTTAAGACATCTGACTGTTGACTCAAACATCCAATAACTTAGGCTGGATTTAGTTAGTTCTGTTTGTTGAAATCAAACATCCTGACCCTAGTCCAGACGTCTAATTAGTGGAACATTGGCTAACACAGTAAACGTTGAGGAATATAATCGTTAGGCTTCTATCAGATGTCTGTAGAGGATCCTAGACGTCTGATATGTGACCGTTCTGCCTTGATTGACCCAAAATCACCTTTGTGTGATTTTCGAGGGTTTATTTTAATTCTGCATTTTATACGTCACACATATCTCACCCCCTCTCGTAGGAAATTACATTTGGTATCAGAGCAGGTTCTTATTTTTTGGCGTAACAACCAGGCAAGAAGATCATGGAGGGAAGCAGTTCTACGATGAGGATGCTGGAGGGGCAGTTTACCACTAGACCGCCATTCTTTGATGGGAACAACTACTCGTATTGGAAGCTGCGGATGACAACGTGGCTTCAAGTCAACAACTTCACAATCTGGGTCCGATGCGAGACCCCCTTCAACATTCCAGAGAGACCCACCGCAGGCTACTCGCAGCAACAAATTTGGGAGCTATCTCTCAATGAAAAGATGATGAACGCGTTATATTGCACACTCAGTCTGGAGGAGTTCAACAGAATCTCGCAATGCGCTACTACATATAAGATTTGGCATACACTCGAGCTAACTCACGGGAGTACCTCCAAGGTAAAGGCTTCTAGGATTAATATTTTATCACAAGATTTTTAATCTTTTTCTATGAGGCCTAACAAATCTTTGAGTGAGATGAACACTAGGTTCACTCTCATTGTGAATGGGTTAAAAGCATTAGGGAAGACCTTCATCAAGGGGGAGCTTCAAGGGGAGCTTCTTCTTTCCCTAGGACTGGAGTGGGAACAGAAGGTCACCACCATCGAAGAGGCGAATGAGGTGGAGGAGCTCAACATGGAGGATTTTCTAGGCAATCTAATGGCCTATGAGACAAAGCTAAAGGAGAAGAAGGATACACCGGAGCCAAAACTGAAGAAGACCCTCGCATTTAGAGCCACATCAGATAGCTAGGTAAGTTTCGATGACGAAGATTTTAAATTCTTACTTAAAAAATTCTCCAAGTTTTGTAGGGATTCTAAGAGAGAAAAGAAAGAAAATAAGGAGCATGGTAGCTCGAGATGTTGCTACCACTGTAACGAAAAGGGTCATCTACGACCAGAGTGCCCTCTTCTCAAGAGGAGAATAAGAAGGAGAAGGAGAGGAAGAAGAAGGCGTTCCAAGCAACTTGGGACGACTCGAGTTTGGAGGAAGAAGAGGAGAATCCCGAGGAAGAAATTTCTTGCATGGGTTTTATGGTCACTTCAAGTAATAACAAAACTGACTCCGACGACGAGGTAAAATCGGATTTACAAGATGCATTTGATGAATTATTTGAAATCAGTAAGTCACTTAAGGTAGAAAATAAAAACATTAAAAAGAATTTTAGTTTTCTTAAAAATGAAAATGAAAGGTTAGAAATAAAACTCAAGGATTTAGAAGCTAGTCCTAAGGATAATAGTTTGTTATTAGAAAATAAAGACTTAATCAATGAAAATAATAAATTGATTGAGGAAAACACAAGTTTAAAAATCAAAATTTCTAGCTTAAAAGCCAAGATGCATGCTATTGAAGATGAACTTGCTTGTCTTTGGGAGAAAACCAATAATTTGATCAATAAAGTAGAAAATCTATCCAGCCCTAAGGTTGAGAAAGGATCTCTGTCAAGGAGACCTACTAATAGAATCGGATCCAAATTAATATGGATACCGAGGAAAGAACTAGAATATTATTTTGTAGGTCATAAAGATTACAACACAAAGGACTGGATCTACAAGATTAAAAATGGTCAACTCGAGTTAGGAGGACCAATGAGTAGACCAAGGAGGAGGACGAGAAGACCGACGAGATGACGAACAAATGATCGAATCGCCGCACGTTGACCTCCCGATTGGAGATGTCCAGACCTAGTGCTAGACGTCCTGTACATTGTCTGATGCCTTTACACTAGAACTCTGTTTAGGTCTCAACAAAGTCAGGAAGGAAACCTGCCTTGAATTAGATGTCTGACTTAGTTCCCAGAAGTCTTAAACTAGTTTTCCAGACGTCTGATGTCTGGACTAGACGGCTGATAACTCTGTCAGAATCATAAATGATTCTAATTACGGCTTGTTTTGCCTTGGGTTCAACCCCAAAGGCTTTGGAAGCTTTCTAAGGGCTTCCAAAGCCTTCATAGGCCCTCTATAAATAGAGGACCCTTGCCTTGCAAAAACACACCAAGACACATCAAGCATTAGCATTTCCACATCATTTGGGTCTTTTGATCTTGAGAAGAAAGCTTTAGCTCTCCAAGCTTAGTTCTACATCCAGAGAGCTTCATCTGGGTTGCACACCCGCTTTCCCGCCGTAGTTTACGAGAGCGTTGTTGTTCCCAAGTGTGGTTCACGGATCTGCATCTTTCGTCGACGCACTTCCAACAAAAGGAAGTATCTTTACCTATAGTAGCTAGGTTAATCTTTGTTGGCTCTATAGGTTCTTTTGCAATTTATCTTTGTAATTGTGTTGGGTATTCGCTTTGTGAATTCCCGTCTCCTTTGTGAGACAAAATCCTCCTTGTGAAGAGGAGGGGTTGAGGAACGCTACTGATTAGCCCATAGTTGTGGGTTATTTAAGTATTTAAGTGCCTACACATTAGGTTAATTCTAACATTTATTTAGTATAAATTAGGATGTAAATAGATTAATTCATAGTTTTAATCTAATTACATAATCCATACATTGCATTCATATCTTAAGTGCATTTAGAATTAGCTTAGAATAGCATTCATTTAATTAGATAACCAATTAGGTATATTGTTTTTATTAACATAGAAGTTGAGGGTCTATACATAAATAACCCTAATATTTTAATAATATTTGCTTTATTCGTCTTCTTTCAGAACGGCTGGCTGCCGCTCCAACGCCCGGCTGCTGCAGTGATGAAGCCATTCAAGGGGGAGCGGATGTGGTGGATCTGGTCGGCGACTGATTTCAAAATTGTTCAAGACACTATAAAAGGAGCACGGAAGCTTCCGGCTGCAGCAGGCCTCCGCCACCGACCCACCACTGTGCAGAGAGATCCTCTCTCTTCCACTCCACACTGCCGGCCTCTACCGTGGCGGCGAGTCTCCACCACCGTGGGCGTGTGGTGTGACAGGCCACACCGCCATCCGGAGCTCGCCCGCATTACCATGAGCACCTTAGCGTGCAACTCCCTCGCCGTCGTCGCCGACCACCGTCACCAACCTACTGATCAGCCACCCTCTCAGTAACTTAAGACGTCTGGGAAATTTCCCAGACGTCTGAAGTTACCCGCTCACTTCACCGCACACGCCTGAAATCGCCTGCAGACCCCTTCCCGCACCTGCAGAACCTTCAGCGCACCCACGTCCGTCAACCTTCAGCTCAAACAAGCACAACCGCCTGCAGTCCACGCCGTTCACCACACCATCTGCAAACCACCGCGCAAGCGCCCCCTCTGCAGCTTCCACTGCACACGCCAGCGCCCGCCTGCAGACCACCGCAGCCACGCCTCCGCGCGCCAGCGCCCTCCGCAGCCCCTCTGCAGCTTTCACCGCACAGCCATCTGCAAACCACCGCGCAAGCGCCCCCTCTGCAGCTACCACCGCAGCCACGCCAGCGCTCGCCTGCAGACGCCCGCCTGCAGACCACCGCGCGCCAGCGCCCTCCGCAGACCTTCCGCGCGCCCACGCACAGCCACCTGCAGAACCGCCAGCAACCGACCTCTGCAGCTACCACCGCAGCCACGCCAGCGCCCGCCTGCAGACGCCCGCCTGCAGACCACCGCGCGCCAGCGCCCTCCGCAGACCTTCCGCGCGCCCACGCACAGCCACCTGCAGAACCGCCAGCAACCGACCTCTGCAGCTACCACCGCAGCCACGCCAGCGCCCGCCTGCAGACGCCCGCCTGCAGACCACCGCGCGCCAGCGCCCTTCGCAGACCTTCCGCTCGCCCACGCACAGCCACCTGCAGAACCGCCAGCAACCGACCTCTGCAGCTACCACCGCAGCCACGCCTCCGCGCGCCAGCGCCCGCCTGCAGACCACCGCAGCCACGCCTCCGCGCGCCAGCGCCTTCCGCAGACCTTCCGCGCGCCCACGCACAACCGCCTGCAGCACCTCCGTCGGAGCTCGACCGGCCACCTCCGGCCGCCGCGCGACTCGCCGTCACCACCGATTCGAAGCCCTTGATCCAAGGGACCTCCGCCGAGCTTCCCGCGCCCAGCCATCGGCTCCTCGTCGCGCAAGACAACGGGGAAAAATTCCCCTGTTTTGCTACAGTAAAGCATTGATTAAAATTTACATTTTCTGCCATTGCCAGATTTTATTCATATTCTATTCAGTCTGCATTGCGGAAAATATCCTGTAGTTTATCATAATTGCCATTTCAGCATTATTTCTTGCTTAAACCTTAATCTAAAGGCAATCTTGGCTTGGTTCTTGTCCAAATTGACTCCGAACAAACATTTTTAAGTGGCGCGAATTTTAATACGTTATTGCCTCCCTGTGGAAACGACCCGCTCCTCTGCGAGTGGTTATTTCTTATTAAAAATTGATTAGTCGATTTTTCCACCACATTAAACTACAAACGACTTAAAAGCGAAAGATCGACCCGATCAAATGGCGCCGTTGCCGGGGAGGTAACAGACGCAATAATTTCGCCTAATTTTATCTTCATTATTTGTCAATTGCACAGAAATTTGACCATCTATTATTTTCTTTTCTGTGCGAGAAATTTTGTGCAAGAATCAGCCATTGTGAGAGGCGACCCTTGACGTCGCCAGACGAGAAGTGGACAAGCAATTTTGAAAGGAGGAGAAGGACGAGGACGCGACGGACACCACTGTATTTAATCGCTAATTTAATTAAAATAGAATTAAGACTGAAGACTTAATTTTTTCATTACAGTTAGTTTGAAACCCTTGTTCTGGGGCATATTTTGAGGGTTTGTTCCCTGATTTTGTTTTGGACCCGTGTTGGGTAATTTTTGGGAGCCTGTTCCCTTTTCTTTAGATTTAGGTTTATTTTTTTTTATTATTTCTTTTGTTTTCTTGTGCATAAGTAGTTCTAAAAAAAAACAGAAAAAGAAAAAAAACGAGCTGCCTGCTAGAAGCTGCCTGCCCTAGGACGAACCATTTAGGTCTGTATGAGCAGCCTCTAGATTTGCTTTTCTGCATTGCGTACATTTTTGCATCGAAGATCGCTGGAGGCAAGGTACGCATTCTCTTACTTTGCATCCTATTTTTGATCACGCATTGCATTTGGGATTTAATGCGAAGACCACCTAATCTGTACTGAATAAATCTAACAAGTGGTCACATTTTTTTTTTAGAAAAAGGACTAATTAAAGGAAGGACATTTTAAAAACCAAGGATTTCATTTTCAAACTTGGCGTGCGATTCAAAGTTCAAAATCTTTTACGGTGTATGCACACTTATTTCACTTGCACCACGGCACGCTTCTAGACACTCCTTAGGTTTGGAAATACTAGGACAAGAGCCCTCCTTTCGTTGGATTCTGAAGTGTTCGGAACTTGAGATCAAAGGTTTTGTAAATCCAAAGAGGGAGATACCCTGTCACGGATTTTTGGGGGTAGTTGAGGAGCACCGCGAAAGCACAGCTTCAAAGGAAGGCTTAGGCCTACTTGCATCCCTCGATCTTCCGTCTTTGGATTTACTTGACCATTTGAGATTTAGGGAAGAACACCTAAGCTCCAACTAGGTCTTTTTAGGCGAGCCGTAGGTCGACAATAGGCGCGTAAATTGATTGAACAAATTGTATTGTCACCTGCAATCTGACTTAAAATCAAAAGCCTAAATTGGGAAAGACCTAAAAGGTCCTTTTTGAATTGTGTCTTGCTTGGGGAATTCTGATTGAAGTGTGAGTTAGGATGGACCACATTGATTTTCATCCTTTCACATCTTGCCCACACCCTCACCCCCACTCTGCATCCTTCGATCCCAGACGCCGAGATGGTCCATTCCTTGATGGACATAATGACAATCATTGGGATCCGTTTTACTCCTATTATAGGAGTATTGGCCTAGTTAAGCCCCAAATTAGTAAGCAGAACTCAGGAGCGGGATTTGCTTTGCCCAATATCCCACATACCAAAGAAATACCCAACCCACCCTCCCTGAAAACTTATAATGGTTGGACAAACACTCCTGGGTACTATAAGCCTGAGCCTGACTTCTCTTATGATAAAAATGACCTCTCCTCTTTGAAGATGGAAATACAGAAAATGCAAAATGAAATGAGTGAATTGTTAGGAGAATCTTTGAGAGCAGGCCAACAAGAAAGAGATGAAATTAGCCACCCAATCTGCCCCATTGACAATGACGTACACCCCTCTACAATAGATGCATCTCCCGTGGGAAAGCTACACTTTAAGTTGAAGGGCAATTCTGGGGAGAATAGCTACTTTTCGAGGATCGATTTTGAAACCTCCCCATTAGATGACACTTCCTTGAGAGATCTACACTTTAGGTGGGAGGAAAATACACATGAAAGTAGCTATGCATTGGATGAAGAAAGGTGGCAACCCGAGGAAGATGATGATAAGGTTGAGTATCCACCTGAATTATATTGGAGTCAAAAGAAGGGAATGATGGTGCCATTGGAAGACCTCGACCCAGATGATAGTATTTTCGTGACATTTGATGAAGTGGGTCAAAGTCAAGTTGTTAATCCTACCCTCCCTTCTGATCATGATATGGAACTCAAACCCACCCTTAGGGAACGTAACCCTAAAGAAATTGACCTATCTGAGGAGTCTGATGTAACCAATGTAAATAATTTACCTCAGATAGAGCACCCTAGGGGATCTGCTGATATATTAAATGATTCTAGACCTCGGGTACATGATGAATTGTGTGATGAGGAGGAAGATGAATTATATGAGGAACCTACATTCAAGATTTGGAGTGACACTAAGGGTGATTATGTATTATTTGAAGAGTTAACCCCTGAGGATGTCACAAATTTGACCAAATTAGGTTTCCTTGGCACACCCATTGATGATATTTCTCCTCATGATAAAATGATGGAAAATTTGGAAGCAATTTCTAAGATTTATGTGGATTCACATATAGACTCCGGGGAAGATGTGAGTAAAGAACAAAAACCCGGGGATGACATTAATAGGATAATCCCTAGATCTGTTGCTTCCAACCTGCCTTCATTTACTTCGAAGTCACCCTCTGATTCTCTTATATCTGAAAGCGAAATTGTGACTCCTGATGAAGAGCAGGAAGATCCACGTGATGGTGCAAGGAATGCTAGGGATGAAATTGAGGATTTAGAAAGAGTGTTTGGGATGGACACCAAGCTGATTAAACCCAATCTAGATCTTATGGCCATCCCACAACCTCGTAACTTGGACACCCTAGACGATCCTTGCCTTAGAGAATTGCTCATTTTTGTTCTGACTAGGGGGCTTAACAGACCAATATTTTCTGTAATGGAGTATCGGGTATGGATTGATGATTTCTTTAGTCAGTCCATTACCCTGGGGGTTTATCTCTATACCATTCCTTCCCCATTCTTTTTGGAGGATCCTTGTCATCCTACCCCTACCCCTTTGGAGGTTATTTTAACTGTTTATCCTTTAGAACCTCTTCTGGTGACCTGGGAAGATTTCATTCCCATTTTAGTTGGGCGAGCATTTGCTATCGGGATTCATCATCAGCTCGCCAACATCCTAGGTTACCTATTTTCTAGGCAACTTTGCTTTCCTCATTTTTAGGGCCTATTTCTGCAATTCTTGAACCTGATTTGCAGGTTCTTCGGCTATTCAGCCCAGCTTTGACCCAGGTAATATCCTTCTATGCAATGAGGACATTGCAGATTTTAGGCATGGGGGGGTGTACTTGGGGATATACATAGCATAATTGCATACATTTGTACATATATAAAAAAAAAAAAAAAAAAAGAGGTTTTGAGCTTAACTGGCTAGATCTTGCCGTCTTAAGCAAATCAGAACTCTAGGGTAGACTAAGTTAATTCTAGGGTCAAACTTTAGAAGCTAAATAAGCTATTAGCTTTAGACCTTTAGGGTCCTTTGTGGACTTAAAAACTTAAGTAGGAGTTAAGTTGCGGACCATTCTTCAAGAGGTTGAGGAAGGGAAGCTAGGGTTTGAGTTAAAAGGTGGGGTAGTACCTGGAGTCTTATTCTACCTTTTTGGTTTACGGGTCCTTGTAACCCAAGCATCCAAATTGTTCACACTTGGTCTGGTAATTAACTTAATTTCTGAAAAGAGATTTGGTTCTCTTAGTTTTGACTTAAGAAAGGCTTGAAAACATATTTTGATTGGAAGAGTTCCCGCCGCAGGAGAGGTCGAGTATATACTCACCTTGAGGATGCGATGGTAACATATTACCTCCTCGGCGCTTGTCTCTTAGGATATCCATCCTACTGGGGGCATGTAAGCGCATTGCGCGGTTCAGGTACCATGGGCGGCCCTATCTCGAAGTGCCGATTGCCATAGGCCTGAATTCGCTTAAGAAATCCATGGGCGATACTATCTCGAAGTGTCGATTGCCAGGAGTTCTTGGGGTCGTTATGGGCGGTGCTATCTCGAAGCATCGAAAGCCAGGCACCCTTCGAGGTATGGTAATGGGGACAATGAATCCGACACAGACTGTGTTGATAGCTGATCTGAGGTTAGACTTAGAAGAATCAAACAAAAAAAAGTATATATATTAAAAAAAAAAAAAAAAAAAAATTTCCTTTAACTCAAATAACTCGGACCAATGCACAAGCACGGATGCTTTAATCTCAGGGATCAATAAACTTTAGGGTAGAGTCAGAAATCAGGGAAACTTGTGCTGGCAACTCGTCTTTAGCCGACCTAGTTTGTAACTTAGCAACTACTTAGGAACCTTGGGTTTAGAACCTGAACTTAATATGCTTCTGAAGGAAGACTAAGTGAGTTGACTAGTCTACTTAGAGTGCTAGGTTTCGCTTAATTTTGCTAGGGACTAGCAAAAACTAGGCATGGGGGTATTTGATTAGCCCATAGTTGTGGGTTATTTAAGTATTTAAGTGCCTACACATTAGGTTAATTCTAACATTTATTTAGTATAAATTAGGATGTAAATAGATTAATTCATAGTTTTAATCTAATTACATAATCCATACATTGCATTCATATCTTAAGTGCATTTAGAATTAGCTTAGAATAGCATTCATTTAATTAGATAACCAATTAGGTATATTGTTTTTATTAACATAGAAGTTGAGGGTCTATACATAAATAACCCTAATATTTTAATAATATTTGCTTTATTCGTCTTCTTTCAGAACGGCTGGCTGCCGCTCCAACGCCCGGCTGCTGCAGTGATGAAGCCATTCAAGGGGGAGCGGATGTGGTGGATCTGGTCGGCGACTGATTTCAAAATTGTTCAAGACACTATAAAAGGAGCACGGAAGCTTCCGGCTGCAGCAGGCCTCCGCCACCGACCCACCACTGTGCAGAGAGATCCTCTCTCTTCCACTCCACACTGCCGGCCTCTACCGTGGCGGCGAGTCTCCACCACCGTGGGCGTGTGGTGTGACAGGCCACACCGCCATCCGGAGCTCGCCCGCATTACCATGAGCACCTTAGCGTGCAACTCCCTCGCCGTCGTCGCCGACCACCGTCACCAACCTACTGATCAGCCACCCTCTCAGTAACTTAAGACGTCTGGGAAATTTCCCAGACGTCTGAAGTTACCCGCTCACTTCACCGCACACGCCTGAAATCGCCTGCAGACCCCTTCCCGCACCTGCAGAACCTTCAGCGCACCCACGTCCGTCAACCTTCAGCTCAAACAAGCACAACCGCCTGCAGTCCACGCCGTTCACCACACCATCTGCAAACCACCGCGCAAGCGCCCCCTCTGCAGCTTCCACTGCACACGCCAGCGCCCGCCTGCAGACCACCGCAGCCACGCCTCCGCGCGCCAGCGCCCTCCGCAGCCCCTCTGCAGCTTTCACCGCACAGCCATCTGCAAACCACCGCGCAAGCGCCCCCTCTGCAGCTACCACCGCAGCCACGCCAGCGCTCGCCTGCAGACGCCCGCCTGCAGACCACCGCGCGCCAGCGCCCTCCGCAGACCTTCCGCGCGCCCACGCACAGCCACCTGCAGAACCGCCAGCAACCGACCTCTGCAGCTACCACCGCAGCCACGCCAGCGCCCGCCTGCAGACGCCCGCCTGCAGACCACCGCGCGCCAGCGCCCTCCGCAGACCTTCCGCGCGCCCACGCACAGCCACCTGCAGAACCGCCAGCAACCGACCTCTGCAGCTACCACCGCAGCCACGCCAGCGCCCGCCTGCAGACGCCCGCCTGCAGACCACCGCGCGCCAGCGCCCTCCGCAGACCTTCCGCTCGCCCACGCACAGCCACCTGCAGAACCGCCAGCAACCGACCTCTGCAGCTACCACCGCAGCCACGCCTCCGCGCGCCAGCGCCCGCCTGCAGACCACCGCAGCCACGCCTCCGCGCGCCAGCGCCTTCCGCAGACCTTCCGCGCGCCCACGCACAACCGCCTGCAGCACCTCCGCCGGAGCTCGACCGGCCACCTCCGGCCGCCGCGCGACTCGCCGTCACCACCGATTCGAAGCCCTTGATCCAAGGGACCTCCGCCGAGCTTCCCGCGCCCAGCCATCGGCTCCTCGTCGCGCAAGACAACGGGGAAAAATTCCCCTGTTTTGCTACAGTAAAGCATTGATTAAAATTTACATTTTCTGCCATTGCCAGATTTTATTCATATTCTATTCAGTCTGCATTGCGGAAAATATCCTGTAGTTTATCATAATTGCCATTTCAGCATTATTTCTTGCTTAAACCTTAATCTAAAGGCAATCTTGGCTTGGTTCTTGTCCAAATTGACTCCGAACAAACATTTTTAAGTGGCGCGAATTTTAATACGTTATTGCCTCCCTGTGGAAACGACCCGCTCCTCTGCGAGTGGTTATTTCTTATTAAAAATTGATTAGTCGATTTTTCCACCACATTAAACTACAAACGACTTAAAAGCGAAAGATCGACCCGATCAGCTACCATCGTACTCATAGTGTGGTTGTAATTAAGGTTGTACTACCCTCGTTAAAGTAGTACGTTAGTGGATTTGATGGACTTTGTCGATCGAAAAATCCTAACTCGAGAGGGTTAGGTGGTGGTTTTCACCCGGTTTAGATTTCCACCTAAAAATCTCTTGTGCCTTAGTGTGATTGCTTATTTTTGTGAGATTGTTTATTTTAATTCTACATTTTATACGTCACGCATATCTCACCCCTCCCGTAGGGTTCTGACAACCTAATCAGATGTATGATAGTAACTTTTAAGATGTCTGACTGTTGACTCAGACATCTAATAACTTAGGCTAAACTTAGTTATTTTTTTCTGTTGAAATTAGACATCCAGACCTTAGTTTAGATGTCTGATGGTGGTGCCAAACATCCAATTAGTGGAACATTGGCTAACATAGTAAACGTTGAGGAATATAACCGTTAGGCTTCTATCAGATGTTCGTAGAGGACCCCAGACGTCTGATATGTGAGCGTTTTACCTCGACTGACCCAAAATCACCTTTCTGAGATTTTCTAGCCGTTAACTTATCTTGGGAATCCATTTCCGCAGTACAATAGATTTACAGACGTCCAGACCTAGTGCTAGACGTCCTGTATGTTGTCTGATGCCTGCCTGTACACTAGAACCCTGTTTTGGTCTGATCAAAGTCAGGAAGGAAACCCGCCTTGAATTAGACATCTGTCTTAGTTCCCAGACATCTTAAAATAGTTTTCCAGACGTCTGATGCCTGGACCAGACATCTGATGACCCTGTCAGAATCATAAATGATTCTGATTACGGCCTGTTTTGCCTTGGGTTCAACTCCAATGGCTATGGAAGCTTTCTAAGGGCTTCCAAAGCCTTCCCAAGCCTTCTATAAATAGAGGACCCTTGCCTTGCAAAAGCACACCAAGACACACCAAGCATTAGCATTTCCACATCATTTGTGTCTTTTGATCTTGAGAAGAAGGCTCTAGCTCTCCAAGCCTAGTTCTACATCTTGAGAGCTTCATCTGAGTTGTGCACTCGCTTTCCCACCGTAGTTTACGAGAGCATCGTTGTGCCAAAGTGTGGTTCACGCATCCGCGTATTTCGTCGACGCACTTCTAACAAAGGGAAGTATCTTTACCTATAGTAGCTAGGTTAATCTTTGTTGGCTCTATGGGTTCTTTTGCAATTTATCTTTGTAATTGTGTTGGGTATTTGCTTTGCAAATTCTCGTCTCCTTCGTGAGACAAAATCCTCCTTGTGAAGAGGAGGGGTTGAGGAACTCTACCTTTGTCTCATAGCGTGGTTGTAATTGAGGTTGTACTACCCTTGTTAAAGTAGTACGTTAGTGGATTTGATCAACTTTGCTGATTGGAAAATCCTAACTCGAGAGGGTTAAGTGGTGGCTTTCACCCAGTTCGGGTTTCCACTTAAAAATCTCTTGTGCCTTAGTATGATTGTTTATTTTTGTGAGATTGTTTATTTTAATTCCACATTTTATACGTCACACCTATCTCACCCCCTGCTGTAGGGAATTTCAATCCTGAGGAGGATAAGAGACGTGATCATGATATCCCTAATTAGTTGTAAAGCTATCCCAATTAGATGACGGATAAGGTTGGCTCAAATTGGGATTAGAATTAAAATTAGTTTAGGGATTTCCTCCTTGGTTCTGGCCAAATTAAAAGCTCTATTTTAGGGTTTCACCGTTGATTACTGAGTTTTATAATGTTCTCACTGAAAAGAATTTTAAATGCAAGCAAGTGAGATTTTTAGTTAAGTTCAGAGAGATAGAAATCGATGACAGGTAGGTCGAAAGGGTATAGAAATCCGTATTTGACTACAACAATCTATATAAGGCAGATGCAATACACGTAATGAAAATCTAAATGCTCCTTGATGAGAACCTCATCATGAGCCATAACTAGCTCATTTTGACCCAATACAAAGGATAAAAGCTCCTATATATCTCAAGGAAAGGCTTAACTCAGAGAATTCTGAGTTTGAGAAGAAAACCAGTCACAAGGGGTAAAAGTGCAATTTTACCAGTATAATCTGCATACAGGGTAATTCTGGGCCCAAACACAGGTCAAAACAGCTTAATAAGAATAAAAGTGGGATGAGATGATCTAGCAAGGGCTACAGCACTTCCAAGGAACCAAATGATAATCTGTAACCCTAAAACAACCCACTTCAATTCACAAGGTTCGAGGCAAAGTAAAAATAGAATAAACCCTCTAAAATTCATAGAAAAATAATCTCTAGGGTTTAGAACCTTCAATTTGGCCTTTAGAACCCATTTTGACCTACATTGAGAACCATGCCCAATTAATAACTTAATTTGGGTTTTTGCGCAAATTGACCGGTCAAACAAGGTTTAATATGAAAATAAAATTCACCATCAGATTCCTTAGGTCCTAATTAGTCATGAATAAAAACTTGAGCCTAAGAAGAAACCTCCTTGACCGAATTTACACTTTGGTCCTCATATATTTACTCTTTGGCCCTCAACTTTTGAACCCTCGCATTTAGGCCCCTAACTCTCCTTCGTTCTTTGCAAACAGGTCCCTCCTGCAAAACCCTGCCAGCACCATGCTCCGGCGACCTTGCGCGGAGCATGGCGCCGCGCAGGGTGAGGTGGAGGACCTGGCAAGTGTACCGGGGGTGCCCTGCGTCGTCAGCCGTCGCAGGAGCACCCCCATGGTCACTGTAGCCCCCCATACCGGCCGTGCGAACGCACGGACGGTATGGGTTCGAATTCCGACCATGCTCCGGCGAGGGAGACACGTCGTCTCCCTCCGCCTTCCTCCCTGCTACAACCCTATAAATACCCCCCGCCGCTCCACCGACCAAGGCAGCCTGGATCTGACGGAGAAAACCCCCAGCTTTCGTCTCTTCTTTCTCCGGCAGACGCTCACCAGCTCCGGCGACTTCCTCTCCCTCCACCTCTTCGCTCTGCCGCACTACCAGCAGCAGAGACCTCCTCCCCTGCTCTTCCCGCGCCACGCCGCACCCAGCTGGCGCCTCTCCAGCCTTCTGCTCGCCGCCGCCCCTCTCCCTGAGCATCATCTTCTCCGGCGACAGTCGATACGACTGTCGCCCTGTTCCTCCCCCTTCGTCCCTGCAGTTAAGTTAGACTTACTCCCCTTCTCCTCCTCTTTCTTTCCCCGCTTTCGATTTAGTCAATTAAGCCCTCTACCGACCCTGTTCACCCTCATCCTCTCCGCCTCCGACCACCCTCCGGCGAGCCGCTCCCATCACCTCAGCGACCCACACGGCTCGCCGACCACCGCAGAACTTCCGCCTCCTCACCCTGATCCTCTTCCGCCCCTCCACTTCCCACCAAACACCCTCTGCAGACCCACCGAACACACCCACTCCCTCGCTCACAGTCTGACCTAGGACGACCTAACAGCTCCATCACACCCCCTGCAGACCCCCTGACCACCTTCGCCGTGCCACGGCGAAGGTCCTCCGCCTGTCTGATTTGGCCGAGAGGCCGTGCCATTGGTTTCAGGTTCCAGGCCTTGGCCGCCATTGGCGAGGAAGCTCGAAGCCTGCTCGAGGTTGCTCCAAGCCGAGATATCCCAGATTGAATAGCCACGGCCAGCGCGGAAGAGTCTCACGCACACACCCTGGCCCTCGATTGGAGCTGTACGCCTCAACAGCCGATGCAATTGGGAGCACCATCCCTGCTGCAGGCGTAAGAAAATTGGGGTGGGACATTTAGTCCCACCTCGGAATCTCTCAAAGGCGCGCGGACACATAAATTGAAAAACTGCCGTATGCTGTTTGCCTCAGTTACCACGGGGTGAGGTCCCTCTCACCCGACCCGATCCGACTTGGCCTCGTCCGTGACCACGCTCCGCGGACCTGGCCCGACCCGATTAGACTGACCTGCACTCCTCGTCCACCACGCACGCCGGTGGGCCTGGACCCGGGCCTGATCCGAACCCGATTACCCGATAGCGCTCTGGGAGAGCTTCCGAAGAGTGATTTCAGAGAGAGAGAGATACGCGGGGGAAGGGGGTAGAGTAGGTTTTTGCCTTCTGATGAACTCTTGAGCGTGCAGGCACAGGTGAAGGACTGCGGAAGAAGAAGCAGCTGCACTGTAGCAACTGCTCAGTTAAGTCGTCGAAGCACCGGGCCAGACGACGGACAGCCAGCAGCCAGAGCAACACAGAAGGCAGGCTGAAGAAGAAGGAAGGGAGACTTAGTAGCCGAAGGCAGAAGCACCACGATTGCAGAAGAAGAAATGAAAAGAAGCAAGAAGCAAGAAAAGAAGAAGACGATCTGAAGAAAAAGAAAGAAAGGAAACAAGGAAGAACAGAAGAAGAAGAGCACGAGGGGAAAATCTGAAGAAAGCAGAAGAAAAAGAAGAAGAAGAAGAAGAACAGGAAGAACCAAAAAGAAAGAGGAAGATCTGAAGAAAGCAGAAGAAAAAGAAGAAGAAGAAGAAGAACAGGAAGAACCAAAGACAAAGAGGAAGAAAAAAGAAAAGAAGCAGAAGCCAATTTTTCATCTCTCTCTCTCTCTCTTTATTTTTGTAATAGAATTTGTATATCTCTAGAATACAACTTGCTCCCTGAGTTCGACCTCGGGAACTCTTTTATTTTTCCGAGTAAAAAATTTTTATATGAAACGTTGGTAACAACCGGCTTTACTACAACGAATTAACAACGAAAACCGACGTTCCATCATTTTGGCGCCGCTGCCGGGGAGCAACGGCTATTCTAGAGGTAAACATTCCTGTATCTTTTAATTTCTGATAATCTCCTCTCTTTTATGCAGCTACAGGAACTCAAGAAGACAAGCAACCACACGACAACCACTCCGAAGACAGGTAAATCTTTTCTCTCACTATTAACCCCTACACTCTAAAGAGAAAGAAAAGAAAAGAACAAGCAATATAGGGCTAACCTGTCTTCCATATTTAGTAACCATAAAAGTTGCATGTTTTCAACTCATTATTTCTGCACACTATCAAGGGTATTTAAGGGCTAACACATTCTTGCTTGAGCCCTAATTACCCAACAAAGAATTAACTGGACCAAGTAGAGCCAACCTAGGATCCAACACTAGGGATTTAGAGACACACTACTTAACTCAAGAATTGAGAAAACCAAATGAAGTGTGCCCAAGCCCTTGTCTGAAAATACCTATACAAGAAAAATCCTAAACAATTGGCTCTCTCTAAACACTTGAACCCTAAAAGACAGGACCTAAAAGCTCTTAAAGAAAACAATAGGTAAAGTTGACCCCTTGGGTTAACCAACCTTAAATTAGGTCACTCTTTGCACCTAAAAAGACTAAAGTTCAAGTGAAACCTTAAACACCCTGATCTTAAAATTGGTAGACTTAAGAGGTCAAGATCCCCATTCTGGTCTACCTGGAACCGCAGTGACAAGAGAGGTCGGGTGGGGGAAACCCTGTAACCCGTGGGGACGCTCTACCGTGTAGGGGTCTTCGCGGGACTCTCCCTCTCTGGCTGCCCAGGTAATTCTCAGGTGGACGATCTTTCTGATCAAGGGGTCCATCTGCCCCGCACCTCTATAGTCACCCAACACATTTTTGGGTGTCTTGATTGGGTCCATCACCTTCTAAACTTACCTCTCCCAACTGTGCATGTACGGAAGGAGGTCTCTAAGACCACCCTTAAGACCTCCTTTAGAAATTCACTCTCGTCAAGGCCAAGCCTCGACGCCCGTGTTTGTGCAGCAACACCCTCACATTATTCTCTCTTCTGATTCAGAACCAAGTTCTTCTTCTTCCCCCATCATGGCTCAGCCAGTTGAGGAAGAAAATAATCTGGAACACCAGCTCCAGCGACTCAATGATCTCTTCCAAAACTTCGTGCACCCACCACAGCGTCCTATGATGCGGGACCACTACAATCCTGCTGCGGTGGCAATTGAGCCTCGAGTTAGAATCCCGATTGGAGGACCTGATTCCGAACTAAAGCCCAACATGATTCACGCTATACCTAAATTCCATGGGCTTAATTCTGAAGATCCCTTCCAGCACATCAAACAGCTTAAGCATCTGGCCCACACTTTTGGATCAGATGCGCAAAATCGGGATATTCTTCTCATGAAGATGTTCTCCTTTTCTCTTATGGACAAGGCCGCCCATTGGTATCAAACTCAGACCCGGCCGATCAACACTTGGGAAGAACTTCAATCCGAGTTTTTGAAAAAGTTCTTTCCCGTTGGTCGGACCAACGCCTTGCGCCATCAGATTACACACTTCACTCAACAATCAGGAGAACCTCTCCATGAGGCATGGGATCGTTTTCAGGATCTCATGAGGAAGTGCCCCCATCACGGAGTTCCTAAATGGGAACAAGTCCAATCTTTTTACCAGGGACTCCGTGAGGACATCCGCCTTTTCGTCAATGCAACCTGCGGAGGAAACATCATGGGTCAACATGAAGACACCGTATGGGAGATTCTCGAAAACATGTGCGAGAACTCCATCAACAATGACTCCATGGGATTATTCGACAGGACGAATACCCGCGCAGCGACGAATCTTAAGGGAGCACATGAGACGCAGGGCCTGTCCGCATCGGTCGACCTGGAATTAATGGCCAGTCGATTGGACAAGGTCTCAATTATTGAAAAGAAGGTGGATGAGCTGACTCAGCACTTGCAGCGAGCCACCTCTGCGCGTAACTCCTTTGCACAACCTCCTTCCACACAGGAGACTGTGCAAAACATCCTGCACCGATCCTCCCCTGGGATGGATCCATATCCGTCCCCATCTGATTCTTGGACTGGAAGATCATCCGATCCTTTCTTCACCAGCCGGGGGAACTCCATTCCCCCTTTCCCTGATTCTCAGGAGGTTCCTCAGACCTGCGAGAACCTCAACGCCATCCAGAACGACCCATTCTCCAACACTTACAACCCTGGATGGCGAAACCATCCAAATTTTCAGTGGGCGGGAAATTCTCAAACCCAAAGACCACCTTTTCAGTCCCGCCCACAGCCCTCTCATCACTACCAGCCACCTCAGCCTCGGCCCAACCCTACTTATCCATCAGGGCCAAATCAAGATCAAATGTCCTTAATCCTTCAGACTCTGGCTGACATTCAAAAATCGAATGCGGCCATTCAAAAACAGCACAAGGACGAGCTTACTGAAGTTAAAACTCAGCTGGCCCAGTTGGCAAATTCTCGCCAGCCAGGCACACTCCCTTCCCAACCCCTTCCTAACCCAAATAACGTGCCAACCCAGAAGCGCGTTATGAATCCAAATTTAGGCCACGCTCAATGGATTTATCAGGCCCCTACTGCCCCATCTCCAGACGAGATGGAAGCCTCTACTTCTCGTACGGGATTTCAGCAGCAGCCACCCCTCCTCCCAAATCCAAACCAAAATCAGGCCGGATTAAATTCTGTAACAACACGTAGTGGTAAGACAACTCAGGACCCGCGTTATCCAAACCACTCCCAGCCTGATAATCATGACCCTAGGATAGTTATCCAAGGTACCGCTGTTCCAGACCCACAACCAGGACCTATCCTAGAGGAACCAACCAAGATCCCGTTTCCCGAGGCCCTGACCAAGGGAAAGAAGACCACCAAACCCGTGGCCCCTGAGGAGGACCTGGTCAAGCTCTTTGAGCAGGTCCACATAAACATCCCCTTGATGGATGCAATCCACCACGTACCAGCTTACGCACGATTTCTAAAGAATATATGTACACCCCAGCGTAAGCCGCGAACCAAGGGAGGGAGCCCAATTGTTCTGTCAGAGCAAGCCAGCTCTGTAATCCTTAGTAGACTCCCACCCAAGGCAAAAGATCCTGGAACTCCCCTGATCTCCTGTAAGATAGGTGGTACCCAATTTGACAGAGCATTGTTAGACTTAGGTGCATCTATAAATCTGATACCCACATCCTTACTTGACCATCTGGAAGAATCTGAGCTGAAACCAACTGAGGTGACATTACAGTTAGCAGATCGATCTATAAAGTCACCAAAAGGGATTCTCGAGGATGTTATCGTAAGAGTGCGGGATTTCTATTTTCCAGTGGACTTTATAGTCTTAGACATGGATGCACCTGAGAACCCTAGGGATACACCAATCATTCTAGGGAGACCTTTCTTGGCTACTGCTAGAGCCAACATCAGCTGTGAGGAGGGCCAAATAGAGCTTAAGTTTGGAGATCAAACACTGAAAATTGATATATTTAAGGCCCAACAAGGAATTAATTGCGGCGTCATCGAGCAAATTTGTGACATCAAGACTTTGGTTGATGAACCACACCTCCAGAATGACTTGAGTATTCCTCATCAACCACAGAAGGATCTTGACCCGCAAATAGAGGAGTCAAATCCAGATGTGAACAACCCAATAACTCCCACCCTTGAACCTCACATCTATACTGAACCACCCGCTGCTGCTGAAAACCCCATCCTCGAACTGAAACCCCTTCCTGCTCATTTGAAATACATCTTTTTGGGTTCTAATCAGACCCTTCCTGTGATCATCAATTCCAACCTTAGTCCTGAACAGGAATCCCGTCTGATTGTTGTCCTCCAGCAACATCGCAGAGCCATCGGATGGACCCTCGATGATTTGACTGGAATAAGTCCCTCTTATTGTACTCATCATATCTATTCAGAAGAGGGCACACGACCTTCTCGTGAAATGCAGAGACGCTTAAATCCCAATCTGCAGGAGGTCGTGAAAAAGGAGATCATCAAGTGGTTAGATGCCGGGATCATCTACCCGATCTCCGATAGTCGTTGGGTGAGCCCAATTCAGGTCGTGCCTAAGAAGGCAGGACTCACCACTATAACGACTGAGACCGGAGAAATCATTCCTACCCGATTAGCCAACTCGTGGAGAGTCTGTATAGATTACCGTCGACTCAATTCCTCCACGAAGAAGGATCATTTCCCACTACCCTTCATTGATCAAATTCTCGAAAAACTAGCGGGAAATAGGTTCTTCTGCTTTCTTGACGGGTACTCCGGTTATAACCAGGTGGCAATCCATCCTGAGGACCAAGAAAAGACCACATTCACCTGCCCCTTCGGAACATACGCTTTCCGAAGGATGCCTTTCGGTCTTTGCAATGCACCCGCTACTTTTCAGCGATGCATGCTTGCCATATTCTCAGATATGGTAGGTGATTATCTGGAAGTCTTCATGGATGACTTTTCAGTTTTCGGAGCATCATTCGACGATTGCCTCCAGCACTTGGTCCAGATACTCAGGCGGTGCATCGACGTGAATTTGGTTCTTTCCTGGGAAAAGAGCCATTTCATGGTGCCTGAGGGAATTGTCCTGGGACACTCAATTTCGGAGAAAGGTATCCAAGTGGATCGAGCTAAGGTTAATCTGATTTCTCGCCTTCCTATGCCTAGCTCGATCAGGGACATCCGATCCTTTTTAGGGCATGTCGGTTTTTATCGACGATTTATCCCTGATTTTTCAAAAATCGCACGCCCCCTGACCACTCTTCTCTCCAAGGATGTTCCCTTCGAAATCTCCAGGGAATGCACTCAAGCATTTGAAATCCTGCGTGACCGAGTCACCCAAGCCCCGATCCTACAGTCCCCTGATTGGTCTCAACCCTTTGAGATCATGTGTGATGCATCCGACTTCGCTGTAGGAGCGGTTTTGGGGCAGAAAAATGACAAGAAACCTGTGGTCATTTACTACGCCAGCAAAACACTCGATGAGGCTCAGCGTAACTATACAGTTACTGAGAAAGAGCTGCTAGCTGTAGTATTTGCCCTAGAGAAATTCAGATCATACCTTCTGGGTTCCCATGTCATCATATACTCGGATCACACGGCTGTGAGGCATCTCCTTGCAAAGAAGGACGCGAAGCCTCGATTGATCCGATGGATCTTGCTGTTGCAAGAATTTGACCTCGAGATTCGCGATAAAGCGGGAAAACAAAACGTGGTAGCTGATCACTTGTCCCGTCTTCCTTCTGAAATGATAGACCCTTCCGGACCCATCACTGAGCATTTTCCCGATGAGCACCTGCTGACTATTGGTACTAGCCTTCCATGGTTTGCTAATATTGTAAATTACTTGGCATCTCATCAGACCCCGTCCGATTGGCCGAAGGCCAAGAAAGACAAATTACGCTCCGATGCCAAGTATTACATTTGGGAAGACCCGTACCTCTTCCGCATAGGTGCCGATCAGATCATCCGGAGATGTATCCCGGAAGGGGAAGTCAACAATATCCTCTCTTTCTGCCATGACCAGGCATGCGGTGGCCATTTTGCCGGGCATAAAACCGCATCAAAAGTCCTCCAGTGCGGCTTTTACTGGCCCACACTGTTCAAAGACGCATACAGTCATTACAAGGCATGCAGTCGTTGCCAGACTTTGGGCAACATGAGCCATCGCGACATGATGCCTATGCAACCGATTCTAGTATGCGAAATCTTTGATGTTTGGGGGATTGATTTTATGGGCCCCTTTCCTGTTTCGGATGGTTTCGAATACATTCTGTTGGCTGTGGACTACGTGTCCAAATGGATCGAAGCCATACCGACCCGAACCTGTGATCACAAAATCGTTCTCAAATTCATTCATCAACACATTTTCTCAAGGTTCGGGATTCCTCGTGCAATAATCTCTGATGGGGGGACCCATTTCACAAATGCTCAGTTTAGGTCACTGATGACCAAATACGGGGTGTCTCACCGAATCTCTACTCCTTACCACCCCCAAACTAATGGTCTAGCTGAGCTGTCGAATCGGGAGATCAAGAAAATCCTACAGGTCACTGTTCGACCTGACAGGAAGGACTGGTCGTCCCGACTTCCGGAAGCATTGTGGGCCTATAGGACCGCCCACAAGACCCAATTGGGCATGTCTCCCTTTAGATTGGTGTACGGAAAGGCATGCCACCTTCCCGTCGAACTGGAGCATAAAGCCTATTGGGCAGTACGGAACTGTAATCTAGATCTTTCTAAGGCTGGGACCCACAGAAAACTCCAAATCAGCGAGATCGATGAATTACGCACAGACGCGTACGAGAACTCGCAAATCTACAAGGAGCGGGTTAAAGCCTTCCACGACAAACACATCTCAAGAAAGATCTTCCATCCTGGTCAAAAGGTCCTACTCTTTGATGCCCGACTCAAACTCTTCCCAGGAAAACTGAGATCTAAGTGGGTCGGACCATATTTGGTCCGACAGGTTTTTGGAAATGGAGCAATCGAAATCAGTCCACTCAGCCACGATTCTGAACCTTTCATCGTGAATGGTCAAAGACTCAAGCCGTTCATTGATGTAACTTCTACTGATTTGGCTGAGGCATCTCATATCCTCCTTTCCCCTTGAGCTTATTGCGCCCAGCCGATGGCATAAAACTCAGCGCTTAACGGGAGGCAGCCCGTCATTCTCTTTGAAAACCTGAAACTTGTTCTGACACCTTTCAGCACTCGAAGTTCACCCTGAACTAACACCCCCTAGGTTACAATGAGGACATTGCAAATCTTAGGCATGGGGGGGTAGGAAAGTGCAAAAACTTGTAAGAAAAGGTTTCAAGCAAAAAAATTCACATATGCCAAAAATACCATAAAAATTAAAAAAAAAAAAAAAAAAAAAAAAAAAAAAAATTTTCAAAAAAGAATAAGAGGAAAAGAGGAAAAGGAAAATTTTGTGAAGGAGAAAAGAAACAAAATGAAAAAGGAGCACAAAATTATAAGAAAAGTTGATAGTCATTAGTAAGGAACTAAGGAATTAACCTAAGTTCTAGACCTCATTCAAGAAAATAACTGAAAAGTGCACAATGAGATTAGTAAGAATGCAAACCTTAGGCATTCTTGAATAGACTCTTAGTACTCATTAAGATCTGGACACTCCTCAAGAGGTTGAGGAAAATGAAAAGCTGAAGTATTAGGTCTAAGGCTTAGGGAGTATTCGGCCTCGTTAACTAATTTTTGGTTTACGGGACTCAGTAACCTAAGCACCCTAATCTCACACACAGCCTGGTTCAGTAAGCGTAAAAATCAGAATCACGCAGAAGCGTCGCAAAAATCTGAAAAGAACACCTAGAATAGGAGCGGCCGATCAACACAAGTTGATTTGGACGAGTTCCCAGCGCGGAGAGGCGGGAAATCCCCTCGAAGATGCGTAACAAAATATCATCTCCTCGGTGCTTGTCTCTTAGGATATTTACATATCCTACGGGGGGCATGTAAGCACTCTGCTGGTTCAGATTCCATGGATGGCATTATCTCGAAATGTCAATTGCCAGGGTCTGGATTCGGCCACGGAATACCATGGATGGGATTATCTCGAAATCTCAATAGCCAGGGTTCCGGGGGTTGCCATGGGCGGTGCTATCTCGAAGCATCGATCGCCAGGAACCCTTGAGGATTGATGATGGGAGCAAGGAATCTGATACAGACCGTGTTGAAAAGCCAATCCTAGACTAGAACTAAAAAGAAAAAGAGAGAGAAAACTCTCCAAACAGAAAAAAACTTTCTATCTCTCTCTCTTACAAAACGCACTGCGAACTGAGCCAGGGCTAAAATCATTTCAAGCACGGGTGCTTTAACCACGAAGTCCAATAAACCTTAGGTTAGTTCTTGTGGGCCTTAAAAACCTTTGCTAAAAGACTGAGGCTAAGGCTAGACAGATTTGGATCTTGATTGGTACTAGAGTATCTTTTAGGCCTATGGTCAGCATTCTAACCTAATCTATGCTCAAATAAAAAAGCACTTATCTAAAACCATTGAAAACTTCATGGTCTAGAACAAGGGTTGAAACCTTAAGTTTTTTTTGCTAAGGGACTAGCAAAAGCTAGGCATGGGGGTATGATGAGAACCTCATCATGAGCCATAACTAGCTCATTTTGACCCAATACAAAGGATAAAAGCTCCTATATATCTCAAGGAAAGGCTTAACTCAGAGAATTCTGAGTTTGAGAAGAAAACCAGTCACAAGGGGTAAAAGTGCAATTTTACCAGTATAATCTGCATACAGGGTAATTCTGGGCCCAAACACAGGTCAAAACAGCTTAATAAGAATAAAAGTGGGATGAGATGATCTAGCAAGGGCTACAGCACTTCCAAGGAACCAAATGATAATCTGTAACCCTAAAACAACCCACTTCAATTCACAAGGTTCGAGGCAAAGTAAAAATAGAATAAACCCTCTAAAATTCATAGAAAAATAATCTCTAGGGTTTAGAACCTTCAATTTGGCCTTTAGAACCCATTTTGACCTACATTGAGAACCATGCCCAATTAATAACTTAATTTGGGTTTTTGCGCAAATTGACCGGTCAAACAAGGTTTAATATGAAAATAAAATTCACCATCAGATTCCTTAGGTCCTAATTAGTCATGAATAAAAACTTGAGCCTAAGAAGAAACCTCCTTGACCGAATTTACACTTTGGTCCTCATATATTTACTCTTTGGCCCTCAACTTTTGAACCCTCGCATTTAGGCCCCTAACTCTCCTTCGTTCTTTGCAAACAGGTCCCTCCTGCAAAACCCTGCCAGCACCATGCTCCGGCGACCTTGCGCGGAGCATGGCGCCGCGCAGGGTGAGGTGGAGGACCTGGCAAGTGTACCGGGGGTGCCCTGCGTCGTCAGCCGTCGCAGGAGCACCCCCATGGTCACTGTAGCCCCCCATACCGGCCGTGCGAACGCACGGACGGTATGGGTTCGAATTCCGACCATGCTCCGGCGAGGGAGACACGTCGTCTACCTCCGCCTTCCTCCCTGCTACAACCCTATAAATACCCCCCGCCGCTCCACCGACCAAGGCAGCCTGGATCTGACGGAGAAAACCCCCAGCTTTCGTCTCTTCTTTCTCCGGCAGACGCTCACCAGCTCCGGCGACTTCCTCTCCCTCCACCTCTTCGCTCTGCCGCACTACCAGCAGCAGAGACCTCCTCCCCTGCTCTTCCCGCGCCACGCCGCACCCAGCTGGCGCCTCTCCAGCCTTCTGCTCGCCGCCGCCCCTCTCCCTGAGCATCATCTTCTCCGGCGACAGTCGATACGACTGTCGCCCTGTTCCTCCCCCTTCGTCCCTGCAGTTAAGTTAGACTTACTCCCCTTCTCCTCCTCTTTCTTTCCCCGCTTTCGATTTAGTCAATTAAGCCCTCTACCGACCCTGTTCACCCTCATCCTCTCCGCCTCCGACCACCCTCCGGCGAGCCGCTCCCATCACCTCAGCGACCCACACGGCTCGCCGACCACCGCAGAACTTCCGCCTCCTCACCCTGATCCTCTTCCGCCCCTCCACTTCCCACCAAACACCCTCTGCAGACCCACCGAACACACCCACTCCCTCGCTCACAGTCTGACCTAGGACGACCTAACAGCTCCATCACACCCCCTGCAGACCCCCTGACCACCTTCGCCGTGCCACGGCGAAGGTCCTCCGCCTGTCTGATTTGGCCGAGAGGCCGTGCCATTGGTTTCAGGTTCCAGGCCTTGGCCGCCATTGGCGAGGAAGCTCGAAGCCTGCTCGAGGTTGCTCCAAGCCGAGATATCCCAGATTGAATAGCCACGGCCAGCGCGGAAGAGTCTCACGCACACACCCTGGCCCTCGATTGGAGCTGTACGCCTCAACAGCCGATGCAATTGGGAGCACCATCCCTGCTGCAGGCGTAAGAAAATTGGGGTGGGACATTTAGTCCCACCTCGGAATCTCTCAAAGGCGCGCGGACACATAAATTGAAAAACTGCCGTATGCTGTTTGCCTCAGTTACCACGGGGTGAGGTCCCTCTCACCCGACCCGATCCGACTTGGCCTCGTCCGTGACCACGCTCCGCGGACCTGGCCCGACCCGATTAGACTGACCTGCACTCCTCGTCCACCACGCACGCCGGTGGGCCTGGACCCGGGCCTGATCCGAACCCGATTACCCGATAGCGCTCTGGGAGAGCTTCCGAAGAGTGATTTCAGAGAGAGAGAGATACGCGGGGGAAGGGGGTAGAGTAGGTTTTTGCCTTCTGATGAACTCTTGAGCGTGCAGGCACAGGTGAAGGACTGCGGAAGAAGAAGCAGCTGCACTGTAGCAACTGCTCAGTTAAGTCGTCGAAGCACCGGGCCAGACGACGGACAGCCAGCAGCCAGAGCAACACAGAAGGCAGGCTGAAGAAGAAGGAAGGGAGACTTAGTAGCCGAAGGCAGAAGCACCACGATTGCAGAAGAAGAAATGAAAAGAAGCAAGAAGCAAGAAAAGAAGAAGACGATCTGAAGAAAAAGAAAGAAAGGAAACAAGGAAGAACAGAAGAAGAAGAGCACGAGGGGAAAATCTGAAGAAAGCAGAAGAAAAAGAAGAAGAAGAAGAAGAACAGGAAGAACCAAAAAGAAAGAGGAAGATCTGAAGAAAGCAGAAGAAAAAGAAGAAGAAGAAGAAGAACAGGAAGAACCAAAGACAAAGAGGAAGAAAAAAGAAAAGAAGCAGAAGCCAATTTTTCATCTCTCTCTCTCTCTCTTTATTTTTGTAATAGAATTTGTATATCTCTAGAATACAACTTGCTCCCTGAGTTCGACCTCGGGAACTCTTTTATTTTTCCGAGTAAAAAATTTTTATATGAAACGTTGGTAACAACCGGCTTTACTACAACGAATTAACAACGAAAACCGACGTTCCATCACTGCTTATGCAAGTCCTATCGTGAATGCTTAAGGGTATGCAACTTCTAGATAAGTGTGATGGAGATTTTTCTTTTTAAATGCAAGCAATCAAGAAAACAAACTATGGAGTTTAGAGAGAGAAAGATATATATAGAGAGAGTCCATAGTCTAATAATATAGTCCAAAATACGCTCTCTCACCAAATACCTAATACAACTTTTACTAAAATAAAAATAAAAATATCTTAAACTATGTTGCGCCTAGCGTGCCTCGATTGCGTCCCGCCTACATGAATCTTCGCCTTTGCAACCCACCCTTGCAACCCGTCAAGACTTGGTTTCATGTATTTGGTAGCTGCAAACAAAAAAAGAAAAATACGAAGCCCATGAATACACAAAAATGCTAAGTCAGACAAGAAAACACCTTGAATATGTGCCTTCCTAGCAACAACGCTAGAAACTGGCTGTGAAATCATGTTAAGGATAAATGCGTCGTTGTAGTTGTGAAAGCACGGCATTTGTAATTTATAAAACCGTCTCCAAAAATATAAGGATTATGTCGGGAGTACGGGTCATCTCACACGGAGGCAAATATATCTAAGTGTTTCTTGATCAACTAAGTAAACTAATTTTTTAAATTATTTTTTATATAATAAAAGCAAATAAACAAGACAATCACAAAGGCAAACATGGAGAGAACATGGAAACAGAAACAAGAATTTTATTACTACTAGAATGTCACAATAATAAAAGAAAATAGATAAAACGAGAAATAACGAGAAGAAAGAGAAGATAGTGAAGTAGCTCAGGAAGGAAGTCGATAAGATAGTTACAGTGGTGGAGACTGTCGTTGACGGTTGTCAGTGAAATTGCGCACGGAGGCAGGAAGTTAGAGAAGATGCAGAGATATGTACAGAAAGTTGTAGTGGGCATGTGGGAATCGCTGAACAACTTGAAAGCGAAAGAGAAATAATTGAGAGAAAATCTGAAAATACCGAGGGAGAGGTGAAGGTATTGGTAAGTGTGTAGAGAGAGAGAGGAAGTGTGCAAAGAGAAAAAGAAGAGAGAGAAAGTGGTATAGAGAGAAAAGGAAAAGGAAAAAGAGAGAGAAGGCGGTGTAAGATGAGAGGAAGAAGAGAAGGTGGTGTAAGATGAGAGGAAGAAGAGGAGAAGGAAGAAGATGGTGGCGATGGCACAAAGAAGGGAGAGGGAGGAGAAAGAATGTGGGGGAGAGAGAAAGAGAGAGAAGGTGATGCAGAGAGAGAAGAGAAGAGTAAAAGAGAAGGAGAAAGAGAAAACAAAGAAGGAGAAGGAGAAAAAGAAAAGAAGGTGGCTGTGGGCATGCAGGAAGAGAGAAGGAGAGTGCTTGTAAGAAGAAGACATGAAGAAAAACATGGTGAAGAAGAAGGAAATGGAGAGGACAAATAGAAGGAAGAAGAAGAGGAGGAGGAGGAGGAGGAGGAGGAGAAGGAGAGGAAGAGGAGAAGAGAAAAGGAGGAATGAGAGGGCGAGGAAGGAGTGGGAGATGAGGAAGGAGGCCAGAGGAGAAGGAGCCAGAGGGAGGAGCATCGGGGATGTGCTGGAGAGAGGGAGAGGAGTGGAGCTAGCGGTCTCATGAGCGAAGGACAATGTTGTCGCGAGGGAGAAGAGGAGAGGGGAGAGAGAGAGCACGAGTGGGTGAGGAGAGGGGTTACATGGTCATTGGGGAGAGAGATTGAGAGAGAGAACAAGGGATGTGCATTTGATCGCAAGAATAGAGAGAATGAGAGAGAGAACAAAGATTGAGCTAGAGATGTGCGATGGAACTGAGGTTGAGCGCGTGCAAGAAATAAAAAGAGGGAGAGAAATAACACTCCATGCATTGGGAAGGAAAGGAGGGCGTGTTGCTTTAGGAAATTAGTAATGTGGGAGGGTGGCAGCATTAAGAATTGGTGTATAGAAATTAGGAATCGTTGAAATGCATGAAGTAATAGCAATTAGAAAACATGAGATTGAGGAATTTGCATAAGGAAAATTGCCATCCGAATGAATTTTTAAGGGAAGCTAATAGTAATTTTTTAAAATTTCTTTCTTTCTTCTTTTCTTTTTCTCAAATTTTGTATTTCTTGTATACTATTTAACATGTATTTCCATTTCGAATTTCATTTTTGCCACTGGTCTTTTTGTCTCGTGCTCTTCCATTAGTGATCTATATTGAATATGTTTTTATGAGAATAATACATAATTAGATGTGTATTTAATTAATGAAAATGAAGCAATATAAACCCATTTTAAGCACATAAAATAACTCCACATAAGTAAATATGATAAATTAAGCTCAATGTCTCTTCTTAATTCTCAAGTGTCTGTATGCAATTGTAACCTAAAATACACTATTATAATGCAATAATGCTAATAAACTAAATTAAGCGTGTTATCTCTTCAAATTATGCACTTATCAGAGTCTTCCTTGGTACGTTCTAAGGTGATTAAGGGAATTTTTACTTGTGCTTTTGATGGATCTACTTGGGCCATTTCTAGCATCTATGGTCCTTGCAACGGTGCTTCAAGGCAGGTCTTGTGGGATGAGATGAAGTAAGAAAGAGAACATGTTGATGGGCGGCCATGGTTGGTTGGCAGGGACTTCAATGCCACCTTGAGTGTGGAAGATAGGTATGATGGCAGGGCGAATGCTTCTACCAGCGACTTCTGTCAGGAGGTTGATCATCTTAAGCTTCTTGATCTACCACTATTAGGGGTTGTGTTTGCTTGGAGAAATGGATCTAGCTTGACATTAAGGATTGACTATTTTCTTTGCAGTGTGGCTATGGTAGGGGCTTATCAAGGGGCTTTTGTCTCAGCCATGATGAGGCATTTCTTAGATCACACGCTATTGTTGTGGGACAGCGGTAAAGGGGAATCTGATAGGTCCACATTAATGGACTCTAGTTGGGTGTAAGAACATTCAATTCGAGAATTTAATTAGATTTTGAGCATTGCTTTATAGTTAAAGCTCGTGTTCTAACATTCGTACATTTTATTTAGTATACTGGCATACAGTATAGTTGCATTTTATTTATCACATGCTCTTAAATTATGATTTACATTACACATGCTCTTATAATTAATTGTGTGCATTATTTTTTAAGTACTTAGTAGTTGTGAAAGATATATTAGGAGAGAAGGAAGGTTGAGATAATTTGAGCAAATATTTCTCAATTTCTAATATGATTGATTCTCCTTCATCAGTGATTGGGGGATCACATATGGCATGACATCTTGATTTTTCATCAAAAGTTGGAAAAAAAAAAAAATCTCTTCTCATGGAGTCTCTCAGTATCTCTCGATTAGGACGATCCCTTTCCACTTTGATCAAAAATTAAAAAAATAAAAGACCCACGAACCGCTCCATCTCCATCCCCCGCTCACCGTACAGTACCATCACCCCTCACCTTCGTTCTCCTTCTCTCTCCCTCACGCAAACACAGACCGCGAGCCACCGCATCCCCGCTCCACCTTTTCGACCTCATCGACCCAAAACAGACCGCGAGCCACCATCTTCCTCGCTCCAGCGGCCACCACCACCACGCCGACCTCCTGTCACGGCAGCAGCACGCTCGACTTCCTCGGTGCACGCAGACCTCTCCGCGACTGCGAACAGCATCGTCACCGGCCTCCCTTGCACCAACCGCGCTCGTCCTCTCCACAGCCACCACTGCGCGACTGCCACCTCCACGACAGGAGGCGAGAACACCCTCCACCCTCTCCGACCTCGACCGCGTGCGCTAGCTCATCTGCGTCTTCTTCTTCTTCTTCATCTTCAACCTATGCACACCGAAGGAACCCAACAACCACCACCGCGCATCCACCTTTTCGACGCGCCAACGACCTTCTCTGCGCGTCGACAACTTCCCCACACGAACACGTCACCCGCGGCCACTTGCAACGGCTCCTCCGCCCGTAGATCACCGCCGGCAACCGTCCACCTCCGCCGGTCTCCTCCTCTCCGGCCGGCCACCACTGGCCGTCGTCGACCACGCCGCCACCACCAATGCATAGCTCTCGTCCGCCTCAACCTTCCTCAAGCTCCTCGGCCCTCGCCATCGGTCCCTCGACGCACACGGCAGGGAGAAGTGTTTTGGGTTGCATTTCTTATTACATTGCATGCCATTGGGAGTGAATTTGGTTGGATTTAAAGGTTAAAAATGTTAGGTGATATTGCAAGCTGCTCCCTCTTATTTTCTTTATCACTCGTTTGCCTCCTTATTCACTCTCACTTTCTCTTGTGATTGATGTGGACAACGAAATTTCCTGTGATTTTGAGCGAGCATTATTCTTTGATATTACAGGGAATTTATTAACAGTGTCTATGCCTTCTTGTGATACGACCTGATTTTGTGATTCAATTTCAGTATAATTCTAGTAATTTTTGATTGAGGATTTTACACCACACGATTTACTACGATGCATTATTTCATGATATTATTTTCTTAAAGCAAAAATTTTTCAATCAGAATCCTTTTTCTCTTATTTCAAGTTCCAAAAGTCTTAGCTTTTTGAGGTAGGATTCTAGGATTTTGTGTAGAAAAAGTGGTCTAAGATGTAACACTTCGCATTTGCTATGACACCTTGGTGGAGAAACTTAAGGCGTTAAAGGTAGTGTTGCTTGGTTACTGAAAGGAGGTGAGTGAGAGAAGAAATTAAGTCAGGCAAATGGCTTTGGAGTCTATTGCATAGTTTAATAGGAAGGAGGGTCTTGGGCAGTTGCAACTCTCAGATCAACAGGAGAGATCCAAATTGTAGACTAAGGTGAAGGAAGAGGAAATGAAGAGGGAGATGGACTAAATGGAGAAGTTGAGATAGTTGTGGCTCAGAGAGGGTGATTTTAGCACCAGATTTGTTCATCTACCAACAAGTGCCAGAAGGAGATCTAATTTTATCTCTTCTTTGAGGGTGGGAGACTTGGTTCTTGACTGGAGGCTACAAATTTGTGATGTTATTAGGACACGCTTCTAGGAATTCACTAGGAGGCCATTGAGATATTGGAGGTTGGATAGTTCGAACATGATAGTCTTGGATATTTAGGCGAGGGCAAACCTGGATCTCGACATAGATGAGGAGGAGGTGCTCACAGCGATGTGTGGACTCAAGTTTGAGGGATCTCCTGGCCTAGATGGGTTGCAGGTCTTGTTTAATAAGGAGTTCTAGGACATTGTTGGCATTAACGTAATGGCAATGATCGATGAGGTGTTTGTAGCTAATTGGGGCTTTGAATAGCTAAATCGCTTCTACTTCTTCTTTCTCCTAAAGAAGAAGTCGGTCGTAGAAACAATAGATGATTATAAGCCTATTACTCTGTCAAATGTGTCACGACCTGACACCATGTGTTATCGGGTCACAAATTCCAAACACGAATACCCATTGTCCAACACATAAACATGAGAAGCACATGTAGAATCAAATGGAATACTAACTAAAATATAAAATGTGGAAATTAAATGTAATATGTCAGATCCATATCCAAGTAGAAAGTAAAAGCAAACACAAAAGAAAATCCACTAGTTTGTTACGTCACGAAGAAAATAGAAAAAAGAAATAACTATTACAATATGGGGTGGTAAGTAACGGATAATCTTGCGTATCATTGCTTTGCACTTCGCACCAAAACCTCTGCAACTGTCACCAGTGCTTGGGATGGTTCACCTGCGTCTGAAGTTAGGCTAATGAAAAGACCCCTAATAAAACGTATCTAAAACTAGGCAACTAACTATAAGCAACAAGAATAGGCATCAATATAAACGATAGGACAAACTAGAAACATAGAAGGATAACAAAAACAAACGGTAGAAGACTAGTAGGAATGCATTGCAAAGTTTAATTAATTATTTAAAGTATAGTAGCATCAATTAGTGGACATTTGAGCATTGGTTCATCTATTATTTGTCAATTTCTGGTTATTTTATCAAATAAATCTAAGTTGTTGATTTAGATTCATCTCTACTCGTAAGGCCCATCGAATTAGACTCAACTGGGTCCAGTGGTGTCTTGCCCACTTCGAGGACCCACGACATAAGATGTGATTGACATACAACCTCAAAAACAAATTTGAGGGTAGCTACATCACAGGCGTAAGGTGTTGTCTATTGTGAATAGCTTTTCTCATTGCGAAACCAACAGGCAGAACACTCCATGTCCAGTGTAAAAAAAATGTTGAGGTCGCACCTGACTTGGCTAAAAGCCTGAGTCTGAGGGAGGCATGCAAGTCTCTACTCATAGACCATCACTAAATAACCGATGACTTGGGAAACTAACTAAGAGTTTACTGAACATCTCCATATTTATCTCGTAAAATTGTTAGCAGCTCATTTATGACATAATATTCACAATATGTTTATTTCTTACATTTTAATTTAAAGTTATAAAAAAGCTTAAATCACATCACTTCCAATTTGACTGTCAAACTACTTAGTTTCTAATTCTTGACAATGGTACTAATCAAATTATTATTTAACAATCATAATGATGCCAGGTTTATAAAAAACAAAGTTCATTTTATACATGCGATGACAAGGTCGCTTTAATATAAATTAAACATTACATGAGTAATTAGCTCAGGATAATAATATACAAATTAGTTTTTAATGATCTTTAACCCAATCATAATAATCCTACATTTAATAAATTTTATAATTAACTCATGCATTCTCATGAGGGCTAACAAGGACAGGTATGGTGATATCAAAACAATATTAATTAAAAGAAAATAGTGAAAATTATGTGTATGTGGATTTTAAGAAAGAGTGTTTGAATAAGAAAAAGGGACTATAAATATATTAAGAGGCGACGTTCTACCTTACATGTGCGTGAGCATACGTACTTCACTTCCCTTTATGCAATCACGCATGAACGTGGCCTCTAATTAACGCCTCAAAAATTGAAGCAGAATTTGTTTGAGTTGACAGTATGGATGCACTTGCCACTGTTAGATCTCAATTAAGGAAATAAATCCCTTCACAGGGACCGAAGAGCAATATTTAAAGCCTTTGAATTTTTAGGTGAAATTTTCTCATCCCTTCAATTAACTCTCCCTCTCCCTTCTGCTTCTTCTTCATCCTTCGTCTTCTTTGCCTTCTTCAACATGACACCATGCAAGACGACATAGGGAGGCACCTCAACATCGACCTCTCACCATCTAGCCTCACGACGACCTCGCCAACTCGCCAGACCTCCTACCTCTCTCTTCGTTGCTCTCCTTTGCTCTCTTTCTCTACCTTCTCTTGCGTGATGGGTGCATCCATGCATGCATCACCTCTGTGCCTCAATGTTGCCGTTCGCCTTCTCCTCTCTCTCTCAATGTTGACGCTCTCTCTCCTTTTCTCTCCTTCCTTCCTTTCCCACATGATCTTGCTCAACCTCTCTCTTCCTCTCTCCCTCTCTCGACTTCCACCTCCCTAGTGTGTCCCATTAACCTGCGAGCAAAAGGAAAAGAAAAGACAAGAAAGGGAGGCTCACCTTCCTTCATCATCGGTTGTCCTCACGCTGTTCCTATTGTGTCGCCCTTATTGGCCTCACCCTCGTCTCTCTCTCTCTCATTCTTTCTCATGAGAATGGAAGTTGTAAGGGTGTTGTGGCGATGGTGGACTTCTTGCACGGCTCTCATAGAAGGTGGGGAGAGAGGAATGTGGGAAGGGAAAGTAGGCTTAGGAATAATCATGAATAATAAGGGGGATTAGGATTAAGAAAGTATTATTATTATTATTGTTGTTATTTTAAAGTTTCCGTAACTATGGGCACTCTTGTAAGTAGGTCAAATGAGCTCTGATTCCTGTGAAGCACGTATCATTGCAATATTTATGAGACAAGTCAATAAAATTTGAGAATTTCATAATGGAGGTCATTTGAACAGTGTAGTTCCCAAGGTCGCACACAAGTTTACTAGTGATTCATACACGTTTCACGTATTAGAAGTTTGATCGCAACACAGAACATATTGTTGAAATCCTCGTAACACTGAGAAGTTAACTATACTTTCAAACCATTAATCCGAGGTCTAGATCACAAAAATGAAGTGCACGTGGGTTTTTGCTTTGACTATGCATTTTTGATTTGTGTGGGCTTAGATTTATGCACGATTGGTGGCATCAGGCTCGCTTTGAGGTCTAGTATCCGATTAAATACTCGGATCATTGGTTTGGGTCATTAAATCTTAACTGTTTGGCACGTAATTTGTGTTTTAAAAGTTATTTAGTTGTAGTATAGAGCGAAAACACGTCGACAAATAAATTTATAAAACTCTGGTGAGTACCGAGTCATTCGCAGGGAGGCAATCTCAATTTATGCAGAAGCGTTTCAATAAAACTATTCTAACTAGATATATATATGTATAAAGCAGATATCCAGAGAATCGAAATTTTATTGCAATTAGATAAAGTTTTTTACAGTAGAAAATGCTAATAGAGACAAACAGATAGATAGAGAGAGAAGAAAGTGGCAGAGAAATGACACCACTTGTAGGATGCTTGTGCGAGATGCGGCAGCACCTCAAATCCAGAGTGCCGGAACGGAGTTGCAGAGGGATGGAGAATTGCAGAGAAGACTGTAGAAGAGATCTGGAGTTGATGGGAGAGAGTGATATTTCAACTTGGGGGCCCTGGGTCTTCTTTTATAGTTTTGATGGAGGGCAAAAAGGGTATTTTAGCCTTAAAATCGTCCAACAACTCTTATTTGATCAGATCTGTTGATCTCCCAATCAATGGCTCTGATTTGGCCTCAAAATACCTTCATTTGCACCTAAAATGCTTGGATTCAACTTGGTGGCGACACGTGGCAGCCGCTGCGTATTCGATCTTCGATTGCGTGACTCTGATTCCTCCTCACGTGCATGCTTATCTTCTTCGCCCATCGCTCGCCTTCAGAACCTGCCTCAACGTCAGCCGTCCGATTGTAATGAGTGCCGTTGCCTTAGCATCGAAGCAACCGCGTCAGATCACGCGTATCCGCTATGCGCTCTGCTTGTGCAATTGCACCCATGCGTGCTCACTTCAATTTCGCATAGTGCAGGGCTCAAACCCGCATCCTACACTTGCACACGCATGCGCGAGCCAATCCGCAACACAAACCTTTTGTTATATATACTTGTTTGCTTATATTTATGCTTATCCAGTCTGGGCGGGCGATGTGGCGCACTCGTGGCCTTTGGATGAAGATCCAATGGTCCACAGCGTGCGGTGCGGCCTTCCTAAATGGGGCAGTGGTGAGGGAGTAGCTGTGATGGTGCCACGTGGTGCCATCATGGCCGTCCATCTTCTTTCCTTTGTATCGGGTGATGTAGACCTTTGATCAGGTTGATTTTTGCGCTGTTGGACTGCAATCGTCTATCTGGATTCATCCGTGTAGTTGGATTCTTCAGTTGAGGCTCGGATCTTTGTCCTTTGGCTCCATCATCTCCATTCTTCTATAGACTGCACACGATTCTCTGGTTGTCTGATCGGGATGATTTCGGAAGTGTTGGACTCCCACCCTCGTTCTGATCAGATCTGTCCGATCTGATCTGATATCTGCGGCTTCGAATCATCTGCGATTAAAGTCATCTCTCTTTGAGGTCATAAAATGACGATATTATCCGTATGACTAATAAACTAGCTATTGTGAAAATTACAATGCCTACGAATGCATTATTCCTAAGTTCTGCTAGAATCTATCTTAATTCAGGTGACTTAGGTTGCATGATTGCTGTGCAATCACACCCCCATGCCTAAATCTTGCTAGTCCCTAGCAAATGCATGACTAAATGTAAAGTGGTCCTACATGCATAATTTTTATCAAGAGTTTGACTAGAGGTTCATGTCTTTTGTTTTTATCCGAAGTTTCAGTAATCCAGATAATCGTGATTGTGTTTTGTTGTAGCCTATGCAACGGATCCAAGTGAAAAGTTAATCGACATCTAAAGCTCGTACTTGACCCTTAGTAAAAATCTATTGGGATAGGAAGACTTCTCTCCTTGGGTTATAAGGTGACCTGTATATTCAGCCCCAACTTTTGGGTTAGGTAGAAGATTTTTGAGTCAAGTGGATTTATTTTTGGTGGCTCACACTCATCTGGTGCAACATATAGACTAGTACTTTAGAACCTAAATTTCCAGTTTATTAAATAATTTAACTTAGAGAGAGGCGAGAAACTGTGCTATCTTTAGTTCCTTTGTACTCGTTCTCTCTCTTTCTTTCTCTTCCTTTTTCTTTTTAGTTTTCTTTTCTTTCTTTTTGAGCTCACAATCTCACTAGATTTATCAGTATATTTGGTGATTTTTCCTGGCACTAACACTTTTATTAGGTTCTGATAACTCTACAACTAAGTCAGAATTCCTCAGCCCGTATTCAGATGGCTAGAAATATAGAAAATTAGGTCAAGGCTGTATTTGGTGGATCGTGAGGGTGATGGGTGTTGTTGCCTCATTACACTTGAAATAAACTCTAAGAACACTTATGAACTCTTTTTTTTTTTACTTTTTTTTTGTATATACATATTTTTTCTATATGCATAGACATATATACCTCTTTTTTTTTCTTTTCTTTTATTTTTTTTTCCAGACATCTACTAACGCAACACAGTAACACATATGACTCTTATTCACGAGGCATTATTCGGGATTGGGGGATGTTCAAGAGGATATCGGGTGTCTAATTTGGTGGAAGTACCTATTCTTGGCATTGGGAAAGGAATGGATAGGACAGTGTATTTTTGACCTTGACATTAATACCCTCCTTCAACTGTGGAATCCGTAAAGGATGGTCGTGACCATCCACCTCAGTCCTAGTTTTATCAGAACCCACTCTCTACGTATTTGCCTTATTTGGTGGCTCTTAAGAGATTCACACTAAGAACTTGTACACAGAAACCGAGAGCAAAAACTATGCCTAACTACGAGTATCATTATCTCATTATCCAGAGTTTAAGATTCCTCATACTAGCTTTAGAGTACCAGTAGACTTTCTACTCTCACTTCACACTTGTTTGGTGGATCTGTTAGAAGATAGTTTGCCTGACTCCCTAATTACTATCCAAGGGTTTAGGAGAAGAAGCACTGCTTTTTCTCGACAAACTAAAGATATTTATCGGTCTTCATAGATGATCTATTGCAAATTCTACGTGTAAGTGTGAAATTATACTGGATTCTAAACTCAGGAATCAACTTAAGAATAAATCCCTAATAAAACCTTAATAAAAATTCTTTATGCCTAAATGCATTTTTTTTTGGACATAAAGATAAGACATGCAATGTTCACCCCTCCATGCCTATTCATTACAATGTCCTCATTGAAATGTATGCATGAAAATCGAAATATAATAAGCAAGAGGAGGGGATATCACTTGACTATGCTTGTTAATCTAGGTCAGCGTGGATGCAGAAGATGCAGAGCTACCTGTAATGAATACTGGGTTGCCTCCCAGCCAGCGCTAAGTTTAACGTCATTTGCCAGACTTAAACCCAAAAATATGTAGTTCAAATAAATGGGTTGAGTCAAGATTAAAATGAAGATGTGATCATGTAATGCAAGGATTAGTGATGCATAAATGTGGATCAACTGATGGTGCATACCAAGCCCAAACGGTCAGAAAAATAAAATAATTGGGCATGCAACTATTTGCAGCCAGATTCTACAAAAGAGAGGAATATTAGTGCGAGTGCCAGAGTGGAAAGTAAATTGTGGCAACCTTAAGATGTGATGCATGAGGAAGGAGGATGAGGTGGATACAGTATAGACTGTGGGGAACAGATCGTACGGGTCATGAAAGTGATGGGAAATGAAAGGAGGAACCCAAGTGGTGTAGTTTGAAATGGTATAGGGAACCGCTTCATAAGTCAAGTTAGCTATGGATGGATATTGAGTAGGTGAGTCAAATAAGATCCAATGGTCCATCTCATAGTTCCAGACTTATCAGAGTCCTCAATCTTATCCCAAGGTTGATCAACAATCTCATTTGAGTCGCCCAAATCTTGTTTTAATTCATTTTTCCTTAGAACAATAAAATCGGGGTTTGGATTAGTCAACACCTCAAATCCTTTTTGGGCTATATCTTCTTGTTTCTCATCAATCAAGTCAAATTCTTCCAAATCCCATGATTCAGCTAAAGTTTTTGCTTCCTCAGATAGATCCTCATAAGTCATCCCCAGTAATTCTGCAATTTCTTGAACATCTTTTTCATAAGGGGTTGTCTGTTTTCTTCAATCTCGAGATGTTGGGGATAAGGGTCAAGCTTTTCCTCAGGACTCTGGTGGATGGGGAGAGAAAGGTGCAGATTAGCTGAAATAGAAGTGAAAGCAGATCTGGCTTCTATATGGGAATGATCAATATCACCAAATCTAGATATCGAATCATTTAAGCATATTTGATCATGGTAATCTTCAGACAAGATTTCATCAGAGCCATCCTGCCATGCTTGGCTGGGAGTGTCACTGTTCCCAATCTTTCTTTCTTCTTGATCTTGCTCTGATTCTCCCAAATCATCCATGTAATCCAATTGTGTGTCTTTAAATATAAAAGACTCATACTCCAACTCACTATGAATTGGCTCCTCAAAATCGAATGGTTGCAATTTAGGGCCTAAATCAAGATATACTTCCTCAAGTGAGCCTTCCTCCTCAAAGTTAGCTTTTGGGATATCAAAAATGATCTATTTTGCATAATCACGAGGCTGGTGGGTGGGCTTAGTGTATGTGGAGGTTGGGATTTGATAAAATGTCATACTTAAGGTTGGATCCTCAACCTTGAGTGGCTTACCACCAACTTGTTTCATACTCGGACCAATTTTATCACCTTGTGCTTTTTGGATTCTATGTAGCAGTTTTGTCAGATTATTTGTATTTCTTTTATTAGCTTCTCTCATCCCCTAGACTACTTCGTGTAATTGGGTGATCTCAGGATCACCACCATGGTCAGGGATTTGATTAGGATGAGGATAATAATTTCTAGAATTTCATTCCTCAGTTGAATCAGAATATCTATCATCTGGATACCTAGGGTAAGAATCATATCCTTGGTTTGGTGTTGTAGGGCTATCCCAATGAGAAGGTAAAGTTGTTTGGGTAGAATTGGGATAACTTGTAAAGTGATTTCGAGGATAGGATTGATATTCTAGGTATTGGGATCCTGAGGCATGTCCCCGATTTGGGGAGAGATGAGTTTGGCTAAATCGGTCAAGGTAGTTGGTCATGGCAATCAGGTACTGGTCCAGCATGGAGAGTGTCTTTTGAGGTTGTAGAGATCCTTGATACCCAGCGATTCGTATGGGATTCGAGGTATGCCTAGCTATACCTAGGGAATATGAGGTGTAGGCAAGGGAATCAAGTCTCGAGTGTTGAGGAGAGTTCTCCTACCTTGAAGAAGTTGAAATAAGGGAAGGGTTGGGATAGGGAGAATAGTGTGAGGCAAAAGAGTATGGGTCCATGGTTTCCTCCTCAATCAGGTCTTCCTCATGGCAATTAGTCATTGGAATGTATTCAGAAAAATTAGGTCTTCTCCTTAGTTTACTCTCTAAAGGTGGTACCAAATCAAGGTTCAGAGACCTTTTAGCATCCATGTACCAGAAGAAAGTTAATAGACGAGAGGGAGGAGACAGACGAGAGAATACCCCACCCTTTCAATACAAGCAATCAAACTGGTCCTTAGAGTGACAACCTTAAATAGACTTGATTTTGGCTCCCCAAAACACGACTAGGTTAGGTCAACCCTTGAATTCCTTGGCTGGCTAGAAGGGTGGGACCCCTTAGGACACCCCGCATGGTAGCACACCACTAAAGGTTAACGTGGTTACCGCATCGACCTTTCTTATCACCGGTGGGTCCAAGTAGACAAGGCCTTGATCTTAGCCCAATCTAGTTTCAAGCTCCTAAGTTTATTAGTCCTGCCTATGGCATGTCTACTCAATTTTAGGTTTGGGTTTGATGTGCTTTTGGAATATGATGGGCGTTGGGGGGGTGTTTGCCCTTAAAATTGATTTTGAAATGTGTGAAGTGCTCAGGCAAATAGGGTTCACAAGCAATTTCTTGTGATGAAGTATTTTTTAAGATTCAAATGCCTGTGTTAATGAATTTTAGGGTTCACTTGATTAAATAATTTCAATCAAGGTTTTGATGAGGCACACAAAGAGTTTTGCAAATCTCAATTTATTTGATAGATTTCCTTTAAGTATGGCAATGCAAGTGTGCTCTATCCTTAGCGTGAAACCCTAAGCACATATTGTTCTAAATGATTCTTTTAGGTCCAAAATGATGAGTGATGAGACCCAAGCAATGAAATCAATTGGCTCTTATTGCACCACTAACAAGGCATTCACAAAATATTTTTTTAAGAATTTTAATGTACATTTTCTATTTTTTTTCTGATTTAAACTGTATTGGGGGTTTTGTAGTCTATTTGGACCTCCAGTTCATTATCAGATAATTCGTGCAACCAAATGAGCAAGAAATATTTTTCTCAAATTTATAAAATTCTTAACTTTCTCAGAAATTCAGTGCTACAAATTTCACTCTAATCGGAGTTGTATAAAAATTCGTATGATATTTTGAACTCTGAAAAATCAGGAATAATAACCCAATTGATAATAGATTAGTATGTGAACTTTTAAAACTTTTTTGTAACTCCGATTTGTGTAAATTTTTGATATGTTATTTTTGACTTTGAAATCTACGTCCAATACAAATTTGAGAATTTTTGGACGCACGAATCTCCAGGAATTGAATTTTTAAGATAAAGTTTTATTTCAGCCCAAAATCAAAAGAAATATTTTTTTTTCTTTTTTTTTGTTTTTAATAAGAAAACAAATTCTAACTAATCTTAGGGTTCAAGCAGATCCTAAATCTAGTTATTCTAAACTACAGGTACTTACCTGAGGTTTGAACCCGCACTTTCTCCACTGTCGTGTTTGGTTTAGATTTCTTCGTTTCTTGCACACACGAAATAAATGAAAGAAGTGCCGAGTTAGAAATCTTAATTACGCATCAAAGAAAGATTCAAAAATTTTCGTTGCCTCCCCGACAATGGCACCAACTTGTTTAGCGCGTAATTCGCATTTTAAAAGTTATTTAGTTGTAGCATAACACAGAAAAACGTCGACAAATAAATTTATAAAACTTCGGTGAGTACCGGGTCGTTCGCAGAGAGGCAATCTCAATTTATGTAGAAGCGTTTCAATAAAACTAATTCTAACTAGATATATATATATATATATATATATATATATATATATATGTATATATGTATAAAGCAGATATTCAGAGAATCAAAATTTTATTGCAATTAGATAAAGTTTTTTAGAGTAGAAAATGCTAATAGAGACAGATAGATAGAGAGAGAGAAGAAAGTGGCAGAGAAATGACGTCTCTTGTGGGATGCTTGTGCGAGATGCAGCAGCACCTCAGATCCAGAGCGTCAGGACGGAGTTGTAGAGGGATGAAGAATTGCAGAGAAGAAGGTAGAAGAGATCTGGAGTTGATGGGAGAGTGATATTTCAACTCAGGGACCTAGGTCTTCTTTTATAGTTTTGATCTAGAGTAAAAAGGGTATTTTGGCCTTAAAACTGTCCAACAACTCTTATTTGATCAGATCCGCTGATCTCCCGATCAACGACTTTGATTTGGCCTCAAAATACCTTCATTTGCACCTAAAATGCTCGATTCAACCTGGTGGTGACACATGGCAGCTGGTGCATCGTCGATCTTTGATCACGCGACTTTGATTCCTCCTCATGCGCGCGCTTATCTTCTTTCCCACTGCTCGCCTTCAAAACTTGCCTCAACGTTAGCCGTTCGATCGTAACAAGTGCTGCTGCCTTAGTGTCGAAGCAACCACGTGAGATCACGTGTACCCGCTACGTGCTCTACTCGCACAATTGCGCCTGCGCACGCTGGCTTCAATTTCACATAGCACAGGGCTTAAATTCGCATCCTGCACTTGCACACACGTGCTCGAGACAATGCGCTACGCAAACCTTTTATTTTATATACTTTTTGTTTGTATTTATGCTTATCCAGTCTGGGCGAGCGTCGTGGTGGGCTCGTGGTCGTTGGATGAGGATCCAACGGCTCATAGTGTGCGGTGTGGCCTTCCTAGATGGGGCAGTTGTGAGGGAGCGGTTGTGATGGCACCACGTGCTGCCATCATGACCGTCCATGTTCTTTTCTATCTAGTGATGTAGATCTCCGATCGGGTTGATTTTTGTGTCATTGGACTATGATCGTCCATCTGGATTCATCCGTGCGGTTGGATTCTTCATCTGAGGCTTAGATCTTTGCCCTTTGGCTCCATCATCTCCGTTCTTCTATGGACTGCACACGATGCTTTGGTTGTCTGAGCGGGATGATTTCGGAAGCGTTGGACTCCCGTCCTTGTTCTGATCAGATCTGTCCAATCCGATTTGACATCCACGGCTTTGAATCGTCTACGATTAAAATTATCTCTCTTTTAGGTCATAAAATGATGATATTATCCATATGTCTAATAAACTAGCTATTGTGCAAATTACGATACCTATGAATTCATTATTCCTAAGTTATGCTAGAATCTAGCTTAATTCAGGTGATTTAGGTTGCATGATTGCTGTGCAATCACTAATACACTAAAAGAAAGTTTCATCATCAAAACTTAGGTGAACTTGGATTTGAAAGCAATCGAGTGTCCTATCACTCCTACCCATAACCCACTAAAAGACGCATGTTTCCCAAGATGTTAGTAAATAAAAGCATAGCAATGAAAGATAGCAAAAAGGGATACTGAACCATAACCAACAAAAAGGGAATTTCATCCTCGAAATTTGTAGTTGCAACCAGGAAGGGATAAGGGTATTTTTCCTTCATCGTTGTCTTAGTATCCCAAGTCAACTCCTCATAGTTTGGGTTTCTCCATCGTACTTTGATTAAGGCCACTTCCTTGTTTTGCAATCTTTGAGTGGCACGATTGAGTATCTCCACTAGTTCCTCTTGGAATGCCAAGTCCTTCTCCAAGGACAAGTTCTTGTAATTGATTTCATGACTTCCATCTAAAACATACTTTTGGAGACTAAATATGTGGAATACATCTTGGATCACCAGGTGTGGAGGTAAAGCAAGCTAGTAAGCAACAAGTCCCACTGGCTTCAGTATCTTAAAGGGACCAACATATCTGGGTGCCAACTTACTCTAAACCCCAATTCTCTGAATTCCTTTCATTAGAGATACTTTAAGGAATACAAATTCCCTAACTTGGAATTGTATGTCCTTTCGCTTGACATTTGCATAACTCTTCTAGTGAATTTGACATGTTTGCAACTTTGCTTTGATTTGTTGGAAAATTTTTTGCATCTGCCTGATCGACTTTGGCCCCACTTCCCACTTGACTCCTACTTGTACCCCACACGAGGGTGATATGCACTTCCGTTTGTAGAGAGCTCCAATTCAAATGGTTCCATGTTGATACCCACGTGATGGATGTTATTATGGGTGGGCTCTGAGAGTGGAAAGTGTTCCTCCTAAGAACCACCCTACCTCAACATGCAAGATTTGAATAGATCCTCTAACTTCTAAATGGTATGCTTTAATTTCCTGTCTGTTGGTGGGTGATAATATGCACTCATGTGTAACTGTGTCCCCAATGCAGTCTGAAGGCTCTTCCAGAAATGGGATGTGAATCTTGTATCTCTATCTGAAATTAACTCCTTTGGCTCCGTTTAACTACACTATTAAAGTACACTAGGGGGGGTGAATAGAATAATTGAAGAAAATATAAGTACATAAAAAATTGCAAGAGACAATTACACGAATAGGCATGAAGAGTTTTATGTGGAAACCCAACAGGGTAAAAATTGCCACCTAAGTCAACCCAACTTAGGATTTCTGGTCACCAAGTGATCAACTAAGCATTATCCACACTACTTTGGATGAAGGTGGTGTACCTCAATTACGAACCCATAGTCGATCGCAAAATGAATGTTTTACCCTTCCACTAGGAAGTGAAGGGGGTCCAAGAGGTTCGATACCTTAGTACAACAATGCGAAAAAGTAAAAATAAATTTAGCACAACCTATAGCTCTTTCAACAAGATGATAAAGTAAATCTAGCTATTGCAAATAGAGACTCCCTGAGATGATCACAATGTAGAGTTTGGCACACCAAGGTAATTGCCCAAGAGGGTTGACTAGAGTATAGCTTGGGCTAAGTGTATGTGGAGCAATATTGAGTGGAATACTTGAATTCTATCTCCAATGGTGTGTGTTTGCTTAAGGCATGCTTAATCCTATTTATAGAGCTCAAGAGAAGGCTCAAGAAGGCATGGGATACCTATCCTAGCTATTGGAATCAAATCCAAGAGGATTTGGACAAAATCCCATTGAGATCAGGACAATAATTATGTCTGACAGCATTATTAGACATATGCCTGGAAGATCATACGTATGATGCTACTAAATAAGATGTCTGAGAGAAGGTCTGAGAGTCTAATATCAAGGAGGGCTATTACTAACTTTGTTTGGATTTTGTATAGGGATCTTGTTCCTATAGGTTGGATGTCTGATGGGGGTGTATTAGACATATGCAACCTAAATCAGATGTCTAAAATTGGAGGGAAGTTTCCTGGAATTCTTCCAAATCCATCAGAGGATTCTTGTGTCTAAATGCCATACGTCTGTGGGACATCTGGTGAACTCATTGGATGCCTGATAGTAATGATAATCCTCGAGAATTGTTTTCTTGAGAATCTAATGATCGAGGTTTCTTTGACAAATCGAGGTTTCTTTGACAAATCAAACTTTCGGTTAGAATTAGCCTAACATCTCTTTAGTGGACATCTGGTAAGGGCTCTGGATGTCTGAAAATATGAATAAAATAAAATAATTTTTAAGAGTCTCGAGAAGATGTTGTTCGGTCATATCTTGATTTGGGTCAGGTTTAAGCCTAACGATCGATTATTGGATGTCTGAGACTATGTTTAGATGTCTCTTGAGTGTTCCAGACGTCTAGGGAAAATGTTGGATGTCTAATGTACTAAAGGCAGAACTTGTAACAGGTAGGCTATTTGGGCATTGGACATCTGATCCTATTATTAGACAGCTTAAAATGAAACATTAGATGGCTGATGAATGAGTTGGACTCAGATATGAGTGTATAGTTTGGGTCTAAGTTAGGATTTGGGGTCTAATGTATCTACTTAAGTGTTGAGAGACTAAAAGTGAGAATCCTACATCTTATTGCGGCTTTTCTACAACACTCCTAGACTCAATAAGATGAAATTACAACTCTTGGTGTTTACAAGTAAGCTTAAGACCTAGACCAAGCTTTTGTTTGCTTTGTTTCTTTCAACTTAGGGTCAGTTTGAACATAATCAAAGTAGCTTGATCTCATTTTCTTTCCTTTAGTTATTTTGTAAAATCATTAAAACACTTATTAATGAGAGTTTGCACAAACAATCTCCTCGTTTTTGTGATTTTCAAAATATTACTTAGGATGTTTTCCCCTCCCCCTTATTATGGTACTTGATGCACTATTTTAAAATTTTATGAAAGATATCTAATGAGAACCAAAACGATACTTCATGAAAAATCATTTTAGTAATGAAAGGATTTTCACGTGAATCATTTTTATTGTAAGTGTATCACATTCTAGATCTGTTCATCCTTATTCATTTGATCATCCTAAGTTATTCTCCTCCTTTTTGAACATCATAAAAAATTAATGAGAGGGCATCAAACTACAACTAGAAATGAGTAGAGCATGAATGAAGATATCAAGAATTTGCAAGGAAGAATTAAAGTATATAAGAGAGGGTTGGCATGCTACTGAAATGGAAATATATATAAATGATTAACATAATAATGTATGTGCCCCTAATCAAGTCTAGCAATGTTCTTAACTACTAAAAAGTATGGGGTTGTAGCCCCTTAATATAGGCCAAGAAAGGCAAAAGTAGGCACATCATCAATGATAACACTACATTTTACAATGTTAATTCTGCCAAAAGGGGTCGGTCGTAAGGGTAAAATGCATAGAAGACACATCATAACTAGGAATGGGAGCATTGCATGCATCGCAATCAAGATTACTTATAGTGCATTATTAATGACCATTTGTACAAGTGCATGTCAAAACAGACCTCAGATGAGCGATTGGACTGCACGGATGGATTCAAGCGATGAACGGAGTCCAATGGACTCGAAATCAGCCAAATTAGACATCCGGAGGTCCCTTTATCAGCCTAAGAAGTTCTGGTCATTGATCATCAGATCAACGACCCACAGTGTGCCATGTGGAGCCACCCTTGCACCCTTCATCGCACGGCACCACTGGAAATCACGCTCACTCGCGCCCTCCGCATCCACGCACCCAACCTCACACGAAGATCTGACCATTGGATCCCCATCCAACGGTCGGAAGCAACCGCACCCAAACTTCTCTGTGTGACCATTCGCGAGGGCAGCGTAGCGGTTGCTCCCCTGTAACACGCCCTTAAGGCGCACGTTTGAAGCACCCGCAGTGAGATTAAGCGCGGAAATTGATCGCGTTACTAAATTGGACCATCCGATCACCATCGAGCGGCCGCGGTAGCGCTACGCAGTGCAATCAGGTGCGTTCAGCCGAACACGTGCGATGACGCGGCAGCAGCCGTGCCTCAGCAGCAATCCGCGAACGCACCCCCTTGCGAGATCTCAGCCGTCCGATCTCTGATCGGACGGCCCTTAAGGCATGCACACGAATCACACGCGAAGAAGAATAGTGCGTGCATGAGACCGTTGGGTAGGGGGCTTCACCGACGCTTTTAGCATGGGTTTAGCGACGTCTCGGACGTCGCTAAAGCCCACACTTAAAATAGAAACCTCTTCTTCCTATATAAACCCTCCCAACCACCCATGTAGAGCATTCAATTCACTTAGCAAGTGTTGTATAACCCTCCTAGCTTCCTCTAGCATCTCTTATAGTCAACGGAGTCGATGAGCCACCGATGGAGCCTCCTTCCACTGCCGTGGCCGCCTCGCCATCTCCCCTCTCTCTCTCTTTCTCTCCCTTTACTCTAGCTTTACCTTCCTTTTGTTTAAGCATTTAGCTATCGTTGTATTTGTAAAATCTTATAGTCAACGGAGTTGATGAGGCACCGACGGAGCCTCCTTCCACCGCCATGGCTGCCTCGCCATCTCACCCCTCTCTCTCTTTCTCTCCCTTTACTCTAGCTTTACCTTCCTTTTGTTTAAGCATATAGCTATCCTTGTATTTGTAAAACTTGAATTGCATATTTAATATAGTGATGATGTTGTTCTCCATTTTAATTTGAGTGATTGCTATGATTTAAAAGACTCTAACCGTACTCTCTCTCTCTCTTTTTCTCTCTCACTCATTTTTCTCCCACGTCTTCTCACAAGCAAAAACCCATTATTTCCGTGACACTAAGTGATAAGAAAAATCCAGTTTTCACGCCTCCTTGTGATCGACACTTGGACTCACGTCCGTTTCTTCTTTTAAAATCGACGTTGCGAACGCGAACTATAACGATCCTTTTAGACAAATACATCTTTAGCACGTCAGTTTTTGGCACCGTTCCTGGGGAGACAATGGATTTATTTTGTCACTTCCATTTTACATCCATGCTCACATCATCTAACGCATTTTCTTCTTCTACTTGATGGTTGCAGGAACTCGATGCTTGGGTGGCGAAGCAGTGCAACCCGTGATGGTAGAGATGGAGTAAGCACAACAAGAACCGATTGTGAGTAATTCTTCACCCGTGGTTGTTTGCTTGCCTAAAAAAAAATCTAAAAAAATTGTAAAATTGAAACAAAATTGGTGTGGTGTATGATTGCCTAATCCACATCCTCAACACATCACCCAACAAAAAAAATATACACTCTAACATCCTTAATGACCTAACCTTTTTGGAGTGTTCTTTCTTTTTGGGTGGTGTTTACAAAGCCACCGTGAATTGACATGGGCCGCACCACTCAACCCTAAAATCAACTCATCTGATAGAAGTTGCATGAACACTAGGATGAGCACTTTAGGGTTTTAGAGCCTCTTCACATCAAAGGAAAACTACTCTCACCAATTGTGTGCAAAACTTGGCGTGCCCACTTGAAACTTGTCTGTGTGCAAAACTTGGCATGCCCATCTAAAACTCCTTCCAGGAAAGCTCAGGTCCAAGTGGACAGGACCATTTAGAGTAGTCAAGCCCTACTCCAATGGGGTAGTTGAAATCGTAGATCCAAATATTAGGCATACTTTCACAGTCAATGGCTAGAGATTGAAACACTTCCTCGCCCAGGTTCCCCGAAAGGAGGTTGTCACCCTCATTGAAGGATGACACGAAGCACCGCCTAGCTGGAGGCATTAAACTCAGCGCTTCCTGGGAGGCAACCCAGAAGATTCAGACTGATCTGGTATTTTACTTCACTCAGGTAATATCTTTTTGATCCCTATTGCATCCATGTATTTGTCAATGAGGACATTGTCCAACTTAAGCATGGGGGGGTAGTAAATTGCATGATTCTGAGTTCATTTAATCGGTCTGAATAGAATAAAAAAAATTGAATTTACGAAGAAAAACTCAGGCATTAGAAATTTGTCAATAGTGGGAAATAATATGAAAAGAACTTGAACACTTAGACTTTTCAGGCCTTTAGGCTTAATTAGCCTTAGTGTTCGTTAAAATATGGATTAGCTTCAAATCCTTGCAACCTTAATCTATTCTAATCCACCAATAAAATAAGGTGATAAGTATACGACTTATCAACTCGCCTTCTAACTCAGAAGGACTTTTAGTCTAAGCATCTGCACACATTTTTGCACTGACTCACTCCTCGGAGATTCTTACAGAAATTGTGTAGCTAATGAACCTTCTAGGGTGGTATGGCTGGCAAGTTGTCGTGGGTAACAGCCCATTGGCCGGTTGTCCAGAGCCCAGCCATAGGACCACCTTCTTTTTATTGCCTCTAGGTAAATTTGAGATCAGGGAAGCCACCTACTAAAAAAAAAAAGAAAAAGAGAAAGAGAAGAAAAAAAGGAACAAAATAAGCTACACTTCACCGCACGAGTATGGCTGGCAAGTGATCGTGGGTAATAGCCCATTGGTCTGTTGTCCAGAACCCAGCTCATTAAAATGCACAAAAAAGACCCAAAACACTTAAGGAAGAAGTAGGGAAGTAGAGCAAGCTGGGGAGATATACACTGGAAAAATCCTTGTGTTGACCCCAAGTAAAACAAAAGTAGGGAGAAAGCTACCGATCAGACAAATACACCTTCAGGCAAAACACTTGCTCTCCCGGTCACCTAGGGGTATAGAAACCTGAAGTTTGTCTGAATTACCGTTGAGTGAGTCTTTCAAAATCTTCACATCAAGATGCTTAGCACTTAGAGTTTTTTCCGAGTTTTGGGTGGGTTGGGTAGCCGTAAAAAGTTACCAACACACTCTAAAGATCTAAAAATGAGAAAAGATGAAAAAAAAGAAAAAAATTATATACATGCCTAATGCAAGGATTCAGGTGATTCATATTTTGGTAGACACTCGGGCACTGTTTAGTCTCTGTGGATCAAGATCTTAGTATATTTCCTCCTATTGACAAGTAACAAAATGTCTAAGTAATTACTTCTTGAATTCTGACTGATAATAATGGCTAGAATAAACCTTGCTAGGGACTAGCAAGGTGTAAGCATGGGGGTATGATAACACTACATTTTACAATGTTAATTCTGCTAAAAGGGGTCGGTCTTAAGGGTAAAATGCACAGAAGACACATCATAAATAGGAATGGGAGCATTGCATGCATCGCACATCAAGATTACTTATAGTGCATTATTAATGGCCATTTGTACAAGTGCATGTCAAAACAGGCCTCAGATGAGTGATTGGATTGCACGGATGGATTCAAAGCGATGAATGGAGTCTAATGGACATGAAATTAGCCAAATCCGACATCTGGAGCTCCCTTTATCGACCTAAGAAGTTCTTGTCGTTGATCATCAGATCAACGACCCATAGCGCGCCATGTGGAGTCACCCCCACACCCTTCATTGTGCGGCACCACTTTAAGCCGTTCGATCTTCGATCGGACGACTGGAAATCATGCTCGCCCGTGCCCTCTGCATCCATGCACCCGACCTCACACGAAGATCCAACCGTTGGATCCCCATCCAACGGTCGGCAGTAGCCGTGCCCAAGCTTCTCCGTGTGACCATTTGCGAGGGCAGTGCAGCAGTCGCGCCCCCGCAACACGCCCTCAAGGCACGCGTTCGATGTGCCCGTAGTGGGATTAAGCGTGGAAATCGACTGCGCGGCTAAATTGGATTGCTCGATCACCATCGAGCGACCGCGGCAGCGCTAGACGACGTAATCAGGCGCATTCGGCCTAATGCGTGCGATGACGCAGCTGCACGTGCCTCAGCAGCAATCGTGAATGCACCCCCTCGCGAGATCTCAGCCGTTCGATCTCTGATCAGACAACCCTCAAGGCACGCACACGGATTACGCATGAAGAAGAACAGCACGCACGGAGACCGTTGGGTAGGGGGCTTCACCGATGCTTTTAGCATGGGTTTAGTGACGTTCTGGACGTCGCTAAAGCCCATACTTAAAATAGAAACCCTTTCTTCCTATATAAACCCCTCCCAACCACCCATGTAGAGCATTCAATTCACTTAGCAAGTGTTGTAACACCCTCCTAGCCTCCTTTAGCATCTCTTATAGTCAACGGAGTCGATGAGCCACCGATGGAGCCTCCTTCCATTGCCGTGGCCGCCTCGCCATCTCCCCTCTCTCTGTCTTTCTCTCCCTTTACTCTAGCTTTACCTTCCTTTTGTTTAATCATTTAACTATCATTGTATTTGTAAAACTTGAATTGCATGTTTAATATAGTGTTGATGTTGTTCTCCATCTTGATTTGAGTGATTGCTATGATTTAAAAGACTCTAACCCTACTCTCTCTCTCTTTTTCTCTCTCACTCGTTTTTCTCCCACGTCTTCTAGCAAGCAAAATCCCGTTATTTCCGTGACACTAAGTGACAAGAAAAATTCGATTTGCATGCCTCCCTGTGATCGACACTTGGACTCACGTCTGTTTCTTCTTTTAAAACCGACGTTGTGAACGTGAACTATAATGATCCTTTTAGACAAATACATCTTTAGCACGTAAATCAACCATCAACCAACCAACTAAAAAAAAAAGGAAAAACACAAGAAAGGGAAAACATAGTGGGGTCGTCATCACTTCATCTGTACTCATCCTAGCGACATTGGTGTAGAGGTCCATGTACCATTTGCATGGTGCGGAAGTCCTTGCGCATTTGCTACATGTTAGAGCGGAGATAAACAAGGTAGTGGTAGATCTCCTCATAGCATTGTAGTGAGATGGAGAGGCCTTCAATGATGTGGCCATCGTCAGGGTCCCAACTCAAGATGAAGGCGGATGGTGGAGCCTCAATCTTGGGAGGGCATAGAGCATAGGGACTGGGTTGAGCTGGGAACTGATAATAGTCTATTTTGTAACCCTACTATGCTTAATTTTGGGTTAGTTCCTAAGTTAGAACTTGAATTTAGGTTACACATATTGCAATCTAGACAAGCATGCATGATAAATGCCAGTTTATCATCATTTTTATGTCCTAAAACAGATCTAACTCTTAGGGTTTTGATGGGAATGCCATAATGAGCCATAACTAGCTCAATTTCATCTGATAATGTCAATAAAAGCTCCTACATATCAGTCAGAAGGTCTCTTGGGTAGGTTGAGTTGTTTTGAGAAGAAAAGAAGAACAAAAGGTTATTTCTGCAATTTTACCAGTAATCCACAAATACATAATAACAATGGGATTATTTCAAGGGTTTGCTAAAGGTCAAATCTGCTTTAGAGTTTAATAAGAGGGTCCATGCAGAACAAAATGGATTTTTCACACTTCAAGAATTAAATGACATTTGAAATCCTAAAAATGGACTCGCTTAACTAAATGAGGTTTCGGTCAGGACAAAATTCATCCAAACCTTCGAAAATTCATAAAAAAATATCCTCTAGGATTTCATACCTTTGAAGTGACCATCAAAACCTATTGTTGACCTAAAATAGTCTCAGACGGATAGTTGCCCTAATTTGGGTAACTATGCAATTTACCTAATCAAACTTGGTCAAAACCTAAATCTGATTACACCATCAGATTCTTTGACTCTAAATTAGGTTTATACCAAAATTTGGGCCCAATCAGAGATCGTTTTGACCTAGTTTGCATTTCAATCCTGTCTGATGCTTTCTATTTCACAAGTGCCCCTAGCTTTTGAAATTCAATACAAAGAGCCCCCTATCTTTGTCATCAGTCTTTGCAAAGAGGTCCTTCCACCATTGTCACGGAGGAATCCTACTCTGATGACCTTCATTTGGAAAGTTCTCTATGATTGCTTGATGAAACTCTCCTAAACTTGAACCAGAGATTCCTTAAGGAATTCTCTTTCCATCGCACCCGGTCTTAGACCCCATAACCTTCCCAATATCTCATGCGAATGCATGAGAGATTCGGGTATCTCTTGTGTGTCAAGTTTACCAAGCTTGAAAGCTTGGTTTCTAAGCTTCAAACCTCCTTCTAAGGCCTATATAAAGACCTATGATGCACGTTGATCTCCCTACGCTTGTTTTCGCTTGGAATGCCCCTCTTTCCTCACTCTTCTCTGACTGAAAGGCTCCACGACATTCGACGACTCCCTCCGACCACTCTTGTCATCTGCTCGCAATGCTAGCGGCGGATTCTGCTTCCTTTCCCCCTTCCGCGTCGCGCCATACTAGTGGATGCCCCAATCCTCCTCGTCGTGGTCGCTTTTACCCCACCAGAGTAGCCTTCATCTCTGACGCTGGCCATAGCAGACCCAACGTCTCCTCCGTCTCACTTCATCCGTTAGTTAGCTCTAACAATTGCTCTCTATCCCTATTCTCTATCCATGAACTTACACAATCACACAACCATCACACTGCCCGTTCACCGTCATCCCTTCTACCTCTGGTGAACACTCTGGCGAGGATTTTCGTGCACTATACACCTCCATCCTCCTCGCCAACACCCCTGTTACCTCCATCTTGACTCCACCAACCAAAGCCCTCTACCTAGTCGCCCTATTACGCACTCTCACAACCCCTCGAACAAACCCACCTTTTCTGACCTCCTTCACCTTCGCCAGCCATCTTTGGCCACCCTCACCACATGCCACCACCACCAACACCTTTGCCACATTCGTGCAAAGCTCTTGAGTGCTTTTGATGTGGCCTTTAGGCTGTTTTCATTGTTTTAGCTGTTTGCTCCTTCACAGCCATTGACGGAAGCTCTGAGCAAAGCTTGAAGCTTGCTTATCACACGCTCACTCCAGGTACCAACTCCAGCAGCTGCGGAATTGTCCTAGGACCGCACTTGGACCACCAATTGGGAGTGTTGACCGCTCCCTTGGGAGAACAGAACGAGGACAATCATCGGCTGCAACTACACGTAGAAGCTGTGGGATTAATCCCACATCGTTAGTTCACAAAGCGGTGTGGGGGGATAAATTGAATTTGTGTCTGTGGCTTATCGCCTCGGACACGGGGTGAGATCCCACTTACCCCTCTCACTTGATTACCAGACTACTCTCTCACACATCGTCCGTGACCCACGCCACATGGACTTGGTCCTGGGTATCTGCGTACCTGATTGCCCAACTGCCTGCCTGATTGAGAGAAGAGGAGAATAGGAGAGAGAGAGTGCGTGGGGTTAAGGGGGGTTTTGCTTCAGAGAATATTGTCTGACACTTAGCCAATTTCTTGAATCCCTCCCCTATGCGTAAACAGAAGAAGAAGCAGCCAAAAGAGGAATAGTGCTTACACACTGTAGCATCAAAGAGAAGTGCACTGTGCACTCATCATACGTGGCATTTGGTTGATTGATACTATTGCATTATTTAAGTATAATTGTAATAGGGTAATTTGGTGATTCAAATCACCATTTTACCCTAATCTTTTTGCCACATTGACTCTTGAATTTATATTTACATCATTTGTGCTTGAAATTGCTATTAAATTATTATATTCTTGCTTAAAATTGTGATCTTGAGATAAATTTCCATATCACTCCCAGCGTTTGACCTCGGAATTCTTTCGAGCTATAAATTTTAAGTGTTCTATGCGATTTATTGGCTATAGTACAGCACATTACTTTTAAAATATCGATTCAGTGCAAGAACAGGTTTTAACTCTGCAAATGAGTTTTCGGGTTGCATTTAGGCATTTACCTAGGATAGGCATGCATTGCATTTTAGTTGTATTTTTTTGATGTGTTTACTTGAATGTCAGGGATAGATAGAAAGTCAGATCCCGCATACCTTGGCACTCACGAAGGCAGAAGCTGAAGAAGAAGCTCATATCAACTGGATCCCAGCTAGATCCAACTCATCTTAGTTGGTTCCTTGCTCATTCTAGTTGGATCAACTCATCCCTAACTCCATTTAGCTCATCTCAGCTGAATGGTACCTTTAGCTAATTCTCCTTAGCTCCATTCAGCTCACTTTAACTGGATAGTAGCTTAAACTAGCTTAAGTCAGTTGATCCCAACTCCATTCCAGCTCCTCTAGCTCAAAAGAATTCACTAGGAGATCAACCTGACTAGGAATAGCTATTGCCATCAACTAGCTAGGCCTAGTCAACTGAAGAAGTCATCAACTAGCCTAGGCCAACTCAAGTCTAGCTCCCGTAGGCTTAACTCAACTCAACGTAGTTGAGCAGAGCTACTTGACCTAAGCTAGCTACTCCAACTAACTAGGTATACTCCAGGATGACTAGACCCAGCTCACCTCAGCTCATTTTAGCAGAAGCCAGCTCATCTTAGCTTGGCTTAGCAGCTAGCAAAGAACTAGCAAGCTAAGCCAGCTAAAGTAGCTCCCTGCAGTTTTCTTCAGCAGCCACTAGCTCCAGTGCAACTCAAGACTACTTCCTCCAGCTCTTCTCCCTCAAAATCCTAGCTCCCTCTACCTCCAACCCTACTCCCTGCTAGCTAAGATAGCTTAGCTTAGCTAAAACCACCTCCATGGCACCAAAAACCTAACCCTAACTCACCCAACTTAACTCCACCTCACAACCCTACTAGCTCCACCAACTAACCTTACCTAAGTACACCTAAGCTGCCACCACTCCACCTCAATCTTGGCACCAACCCTATACATCCCTTCACCCCTCTCTACCACCAAAAGACACCACCAAATTCCCTCCAAAACCACCTAGAAATGGCACCAACTTTTTCCCTCCAAAACCCTTGAAATCCAACCCTACACCTACCCCTTCAACCCATCTCCAGCCTCTATTTTTTCCCTCCAAAATCAACACCTTCTAGAAGGTATTTTTAGAGGGAAAATCAAGGCACCTCTTCATTTTCCTCCCATTTTTCCCTCGAAAAATATCCAAGCACCCCTTATTTCCCTCCAAAAAATACCATAACCACCCCCCTTCCCATCCTATAAATACCCTACCCTACCACCACATAATTCCCATCTTCTCCCTTAGTTTTAGGTTCCACCATAGCCTTTCCATTCACACCAAGGAGGAGGAAGGAGAGAAGAAGATCAAGGGGGCAACCTACCCACCCCCTTGGTGTCTTCTTCTTCTACTTCTCCCTTAGCCACGCTAAGGAGGAGGAGCTCTCTACATTGAGGGGATGGCCAGGAAAAGGAGGCGCCAACAAGGTGGTTGACGCCCACCTTAGAGGAGAGCTTGAAGGAAGGCCAATTGAAGAAGGAAGAGAAGGAGAACTCTTTTCAAGTGTGGGGCAACCACATTTGGAGCAAGGGCCATCCAGATCTTCTACCAGAGAATCCCCCCTTCCTCTTTATCTTTATATTTTTCTTGTATTAGCTAGTGTTTCCTTATCTTTCATGTAACAAGCATTCAGCTACATTGCATCTACTTTGCTAGTAATACAAGCCATATTTGCCTTCCAAGCTCATGTTTAAATCTTAGTGTGTTTTTCATGCTATTCTTGTAGTTGTAGTGCACCACAACTCTCTTCTAATTACCCTAAGCGCACTTGCCTAGGGTGAGCTTAGAAGAGAGGACATTCTTGTCACTCTAGAATAATTGATAGGAGTAGCTTTAGCATACTTTCATCTTCGAAATCCGTTGCCTGACTATTTCTGAAAACCCTAAAAAGAATAAAATCTGTGTTGATTTGAGAGGCGAGAGAACCATTTTTGTGACTAACAAATTGGCCTCATTGGATGACCCTAGGTACTCCACTATCTAGGTATTATAAATTGTAAAAGTTGATTGAGGATTTATGCGTTGCAACGACACTATTTCACATCTTTAAGAAAATGCGTGTTTCCCATATCAATGCATTATTAGGGTTTATACATATTTTAGTGCCTAATTATTGTTTTTGTGAATAGTGCTTGTGTGAATAAGTGAGGAGCTAATGAAGCATTTTTTGGAGAACAAGCATCTACTTTGAAGCTAAAATAATAAAGAATAAAGGCAACCAAGGGCAAGGGATTAAAGAAATAAAAAGATAGGGAAGAGGAGAGAAAGACAAAGGATACATGGCCTCTTCCTACACCCTCTCTACCGTTAACCCTTAGGACAACCTATCCACCACATAACATTATCCTAAAACCTAAATTAGAAACCTATCTCAACCCTCGATTCACCATCCTAAGGCTACCTAGGACTTTCCTATTTTTAGTCACCCAAAACCTACTTAATCCTAGCCATACACACCATCTTGACACCATTTCCATGCTATTTTTAGCATGCTTGGCTGGCCACCATGCCTTCTTCCATACTCCACATGGCTGGCCACTCATAGCATTTTATTCGCCCTACATTCCACATTGTAGGGTCCTCATTAATTAACCCAAGATCTTATCCCTTCCACCTTGAATAGCCGACCACATCCCTTCCCTAAATCCTTAATTTAACTAAAGAACACTTCCTATGATCTAATTCTCACCATCCATTCTCCATCTAATGGCCCTAAATGCACCCTCTTGGCTGACCACCTAGTGGCTTCTCCTAGACTCCTTAGCCACCTATTATCTCCACCTTTAGATTCCCATTCTATGGCCTACTTCAAACTTTAATCAGCAACCAATTAAGCCACATGATTCTACTCTATCTAAACCCCATATCATAAATCCTATGACTCCTATTCATACTCCCTATGGCTGGCCCCCCCTTGCTATTTCACCACCATTTGATGCCTATTTAAGGGCTTGAGTTGATTTTGAGGTGGTGGAATCACTACAAGCATTGATCATATCCAAAGGCCCACATTCCATTTCATTACTATAAAAACACTACCCTCCCTACACCTCAACATAATTCCTTCTTAGTTACTTAGTCTGGCATAGCCTAGCCTCACCTACATACTCCACGCCCACCACAGTACCACCCCCATATAGCTTCTCCATGGCTGTCGACCTCTACCATTAGAACAACTCCACCTCCATGCTACTACCCTTCCTCCACCTTCACATAGAAAACTCCTAGTGTCCTTCCTCTTCCTCCACACCACCTTGGTGGCCCTCTTGTATTTCTTCTGGTCTTCCCATATTCTTCTTGGTGTACTAGATCTGAAGCTCTTCTAGCATCTTCATTCAATCATCTCTCAAGCGACTCCTTGACTTTCTCCATTCTTTATTCTCTTTTATGTCAATTTTTTTCTTATATCTTTATCATTCTTAGATTTGTGAAACTCTTTATTATCAATAGAAGCATTCTTTGAGATCTCCATATTTGCAATACTTGTGGTTTGATATCTTAGTGTTTCTCCATATTTCTTTCAACTTTATTTCAAAAAAAAAATCATATATGAAAATGAAAAAAAAAAATAACGAAAGGTTTTGAAAACAAGCGATTGCCTCCTTGCCTTTGACCTGGACTTCACTTATTCAGAATATTTTGATTGATTGCTATGTTTTCATGCTAAAGCGATTTCCAAACATTAAAATCACGATAATTTTAGCCTATCAATTTGGTGCCTTTTCTAGGGAGGCATTGTAACGACCCGGTTCCCGAGTCCCTACGAGACACGAGAACCGGACCGACTCGACTAATCCCAAGACCCAGTCGTCCAACGAGGAAGTAACCAAAAGACAGTAAAATAAACCACATTCAGCATGAATATAACTAACAGTAAAAAGTACAGCAGTAAGGAAAGAAACTACTACAGTAGGCACCACCACAACAGTAAAACAACATTTATCATATAACAAAAACTGCAGGTAAAGAAGGTACAGCGGAAACAAAACTACTCACTAGAACAGAAACAAAAGAAGGTACAAAGCTGTGGCAACTCTACTGGACCCTACTCGGCCCAGCGTCCTCTGCAGCCGCCGACCCTGGCTGCTCAACACCTGGTCCTGAAAAAGGTAACGAGTGTAACACGTCAGCAAAACGCTGAGTAGAGTGGCAAACTAACTAAAGGCAACAGTAGAGTGTCCAGTAGCTGTTATGTTCTATTACTTCCTTTATTTACATCTTTCAATTTTTCTCACTATTTCATTTACTTCTCAGATCCTTTACTTGATCTCGAATGTCCTCGTGGGACGATCTTGATTGCAGTCTTTTCCAACAGTAGAAGTAGCACGTGGTGCTCTCCTGGCCGGGAGAGTCCCCCGTGGTGATCCTACCCTCAGTCAACCACCCCAAGGTCACTGACAGACGTAACGGTGACTACGGCACGCGCGATAAACGCACAGGTAGCTAGCCCGTACTGGCACGCGGTCAGTCGTTTCCGTTAACGGGTGCGCCCAAAGCACAGCACGGAACCAGGGCAGAGCCCTCTCAGTAACAGGGGTCCAACCCCTCCACAGTAACCAAACCGGGGCCTTGCCCCTCCACAGTCCGCGCACCCTCGTCTGACTACCCTGGTTTGCCCTAGTGGGCCTAACAAGTCGGTGAAGGAGGCTAGCAGAACCCCGGGGCCCGTGGGGTAGCTAGTACTCTCCTAACACTACTAGCTCTCCTCGGTACTACGTACACGAGGGCCAACAAGTCGGTACAGAGCGGCCAAGCCTAACCCCGGGTCCCTGGGGCGGCTGGCCCCACTCTGCACTAAAACAGGTACAGGTACTTCCCTTGGTACTGCGTACCCAAGAGACAGTACAACTACATCTCAGTTCCATTCCTTTTCTTTCCAGGAGTTCCACTCCTAATTCCCCGTAGGGTTCCAGCTCTTTATCTCAGAACATCATATGTTTCACTTTCCAGATTCACGTTCTCACATTCCATGATCTCAACATGTTTCCTTGTTCATAACAGGCAGCTGTTAATTAATTTCACAGGCAGCTTATATATTCCTTTCCATTTTTCCAAGACTGCAGTAATATACATTCCACTAGTTTTTCCATCCTAGGATTCATGCCATATCCTAGGATCTATCATACAATCTAGTTTTCCGGCCCTAGGATTCATGCAACACCTAGGAGCTATCATTCCATACATTTCTCATTCCTAGGGTTCATGCAATGCCCTAGGTTCTAGTTATGGTTCCATACTTTAACAGATTTTATTAATGCTTAAAACCACTCTACCAGGTACAACGGAAGTAATGGGGGCGTGGTCGGGAATCCCGCGCGCCTCCGCGACTCTCAAGACGGCAACCGAACGAGGTCCTATCACAAGGATCAAACACAAGGAGTGTCTCAAAACAGTGTATAGCTACTGTAGGCGGGTAGAGGAATAAATTCTGAATCGAACGCAACTCGAATCGCGGAAAACGGAGCCCAAACGGGCCCTAAACGGGTCGAGAAAGACAATACTGTGCAAAATCAGACGTCTGGAACTCCTTCCAGACGTCTTAAACGGTGGATCAGAGAATTACCTGTTCGGCTTGGTTCCCCGGACGTCCAGAAGTCTGTGGCGACGTCTCTCCTAGATCCCAGACGTCCGATGGTCTCTCCGGACGTCTGGAGGTCACTCCCGCCGTCTGGTACAACTTCCAGACGTCGGATTCGCAAAGGATGACGAATCCGAACACCTGCGCACAGCCAACCCTCCTCCTTCAGTACGGTCAGTCGACAAAAGAAGAAGGAGAAAGCGGAACTCACCTTTCAGACGTCTGTATGATCACACAGACGTCGACCTTGCCGTCTGGATATCAGTCCAGACGTCTGATTCTGGAGATTTTTCCAGAATCAGAACCTCGCTCGGCCTCCGCTCGCGACGCCGCCCGCGTCGCACCTCGCGCGTCCGCTGCTCCGCCCGCAGCAGGTTCCTCTTCGCGACGCTCTGCGCCCCCTGCGCCCTCCGCCGGCCGGCCAAGCCGCTCCCGGCGAGCTCGCCCTCACGGCAGAGCCCCGCCCTCGCACGCCGCAGCTCCTCCGCGCCTTCTGCTGCGCCGCTGCCGCTGCGCCCTTGCGTCCGCTCGCTCCGCCCGCAGCAGGAGAGGAGGAAGATGGTGGAGACGGGAGGGGAGGCGCGCCCCCTCCCCCTTTTAACGCCGCGCGGAGAGGAGGAGAGAGACGGCCGCAGTCGCCTGCAGCCGCAGAGAAGATGCGGATCGCAGGTCTGCGCGCACAGGCGCGCAGACGAATATCCCGTGCGAGTATAACTGTTCGTCAGACGTCTGTAAACTATCCCGGACGTCTGGTCAGACGTCTGGATGTGATCCCAGACGTCTTTACAGACGTCTGGGCCACCTCCCAGACGTCTTAAAAGACGTCTGGGGCACGAGCTCGTTACAGGCATGACTTTGTTTTCACCTTTCTTCTTCGCATTTATCTGTAGGTTGCTAATCTACTTTCTCTGGTTTGTTGTTCTATGTGTAGGAATCGAGAATTTGAAGAAAGCACGACGAATGGAACAAAGTGAGATTTGGTCATCTCAAGGTAAGTGTTACTACCTACTAGGTTGTGATTAGATTTTTGTTCGATATAAAAAAAATCTCAAAAAATTTTAGATGCTTTGTTTGAATCTTAGGTTAGTTAGCTTTCCTGTGCTTGTCATGCTTTTTATAAAAAAATAAAAAAATCTTTTCTTGATTGGAGTGGATATTTGATTTGCATATTAAAATCCTCCAATTTATGTTTGCAAAATCGACTTTTGACTTTTCAAAAATTGTTTCCTGTTATTTTTGACTACTAACAACTCTCAAAACCTACCCAGATGTAGGTACTTAAGTCAGGAATCTCACATATAAATTTCAAATCACTATGAGTGTGGAAAATTTTTTAAAATTTTGAAAGCGAACTACTATTAGAAATAAAATTGATTCCTATTTTACTTATGTTTGGAAATTCTTAGAATTTTTATAATGATTAAATTGACTTGACATTGGTAGGGTTGGAATCCTTGGGTAACTGAGCATCAAAGAAAAATTTGAAAAAATATTTGCACACATTTGATTGGTCTAAGGTTTCAATCATTGATTGGGGGTCAAAAGAGAACTGAAGATGCAGTGTACCTTTAAATTTGAAAAAATGTACAATGTTCCTTAAAAATTTTGAAATAATTTTCTGTGTGCCTTAGTTGGTGGTGCATTAGGGTCATTGATTTCTCTTATTGGGATGCACCACATTTGGCTTTTTGAACTTAAATTTCATTTTTTAGAGCTATTTGTTCATAGGGTTTTTACATTAAAGGGAATTTATCAAACAATTGGGGCTTGCAAAACTTCTTGTGTGCTTCAATAGAACTTTGATTGAATTCATTCAACTAAGTGAACCCTAAAATTCACTAATACAAGCCTTGAACCATAAAGGATAGCACATTAATTCAACTTGTATTGTGAAGCCCCTTGTTTGTACACTACACATTTCAAATCAATCTTTAAGGGGCACCGACCCAGTACACAATGTCTCATCACATTCCTTAAGCACATTCTACCCAAGCCTACAAAAGAGTAGATGAGCCCATTAGGTTGGATCTAATTATTCTAGAACATTTAGGCTAGGTTGAAATTAAGTCAGGACCTTATCAACCTGGAGCAGCCACTACCAAGGCTGGACGATGTAGTAACCTCGTCAACTCTTAGTGGGGATCCGCCATGCAGGTTCTCTTAAGGGGTCCCTTTGATCTTGGTGGCCAGGTAATTTAAGGATTGAATTGATTTAACCTACCTATTTGTGTTAGGATTAGGTCCCCTTGATGCAATCCTCTACAGGTAGAACTGTTTGCTTGAACATTTTGGTTAGGGGTCAATCTGACTCTCTTCTCAATTCTTTTCTCATCCCTTCTCTTTGGTCCAAATCATGGATTTCAATGCTTATCCTACCTCTTATCATAGCTATGACCCACATGATTCCTTCTTGAACCCAAGTTGACCTTATCCAGAGTGTACCTAGGATAACCCCTTCCACGATTGGGAATATCTCTCAGAATCCTAGTACCTAGGATATCCATCCTATTCCTAGAATCACCTCGTTGATTATCCCAATTTCACCCAACCCACTCCACCCTCTTATTGAGATAGCCCTACACCCACCGAGGGATATGATCCTTATCCTAGGTATTCGAATCTTAATTATGATCCTCATTGTGCTGACTCTTCTTTTAGGCCCAGCCTTGATCGGAACCAGTTTGATATGACATCCCCCTGTTGATAGGGCGAGAACATTGTTTTAAAATCGTTGCATTATAGTATAGTTGAAATCGCTTGTCAACAAATAAAATTAATAACTCGAATATCTAAATGAAGTCCGAGGTCGAACACAGGGAGCAAGTAGGAATTCACGCGCTAATCTTTATATAAATGAGCATAGAAAAAACACAATAATGATATTCAATGAATATTAATCTGTCACATTTGATATTCAATGATGCTCAATGTATTTCAAGAGTTAAGGAGGATAAAAGATATCTAAGAGAAAATAATGGTGATTTATATCACCAATTATTAGTCTAAGCACATGTATATCAATTACTTAATCATGTTAAATAAATGAACAGTGATCAGACGTCTGGTAGGTGGATCAGACGACTTAAATGTCACCTGCTACAGTGCTTAGAGAGCCTTCTTCTTTGCTGTTCTTCTTCTTTCTCTTCTCAGAGTCTCTGGCACAGTCCTTCTTTTCTTCTCTGCCTTAGCTTCTTCTTCTCAGGGTCTTCTCCTTCTTTTCAAACCTTCCCTCTCTACAAGCCTTCTCTTCTTTCTTTCCCAACACACAGGGGAAACTCACGGCTAAGTGTTGCACTGGGTACTTCAGAGAGCAAAACCCTCCCCTCCCTCGCTCTCTCTTCCTTTCCTTCCTCCTCTCCTCTTCTCTCAGATGGCAGGGTAATCGGGCATTCGGGTATGCATAACTAGGTCCAGAGCTATAGGCACGGGGGTCGCAGTTGAGGAGTGATAGGTTTACGCGGTTGGATGTACGAGTAAGGGACCTCACCCCATGTGTCTTGAGGCAAACAACTGTATAGACAAAATCAATTTATGCATAGCTAAGTGCTTGGCTGTTCACGATGTGGCACTAAAGCCACTCCTTCGCATGTGCTAGTAGCAGGGAGACGTCTCCAATTGCGAGTGGAAATTAAGCTGTGGCCTCCAATCGACGATCTGGGATGAAGCTTGGAGCAACTCCGCACTACCTAGAGATGTAACCTGGAGCAAGCATGCCCTCGAACATAGCTCCAAGCTTGCTCGGAGCTTCCTCGTTAATGGCGGTGAAAGGCAAAACTTGAAAAACAAGAACATGGCCTCTCGGCCTAATCAAAAGTGTTCAGGAGCATTGCCGGACCATGGCGAGTGTGTGGGTGGTGGTGGCATGTCGGTTAGGGGTGCATGGTGGTCAGACGGAGTCGGGGACGGAGGTGCGAAAATGGGTTGGTCGACCGAGGGTTTGGGTAGTTGGAGTGGTGAATAGGTAAAGGGGTTTTGTTCATGGTGTTGTGGCAAAGGTTGTGGAGGTGTTGGCGAGGTGGGTGGACAATTGTAGCGAGCGGATAACCTTGCAGGAGAAGTGGCCGGAGTAGAGGAAGATGACAGTGTGTGTTCGGACGAGGGGGTATTTCTTGGGTTTCGAGTGGTAGAAATTAACCTAAAGATCTAACTAACCTAACTACCTAACCTAATTGGATGAAGGGGGTAGGATGGTGCCAGTTGTGGTATGGCCAACGCCATGGAAGGTGAAGCCTCCGGTGATGAAGGAGCGGCGAGGAAGATGAGGTAGGAAGCGTTCGTCGGTATTGCGAGATGCGGACGAACGTGGGAAGAAGGAATCCGTCGTCTATTATTTGTGACGGCGGACGAGGAAGGTGGACGGAGGGGCTCACCGGAGCTTGCGGAGCTTTCGGTTGGGGAGAAGAGAAAACAGTGGGGAATCGGCCAAAAATGAGCTAAGGAGCACGGCCTTGCGACCTGGGTCCTTAAATAGGCCTCAAGAGAGCTTTCCAAGCTTGGAGACCAAGCTTGGAAACTTTGAAGCTTCGCGAAATAGGAGACCCACTCCTTCAAATGATTCAAATTAGGTTTTGAATAGGAATTAGAGCCCAAGATGCAGCTCAGATTGTAAGGAAATCTCTTAGGAGTCTCCCTTCTAAGTTTGGAAGAGATTGGGTGAGAAATCAGGGAGAACTCCTTGGTTGAAGGATGTAGGAGTTGGGTTTAGGAGTTTGAAGGCTGTGGGGACCTATTTGTGAAGAAGATGACGAAGTTAAGGGGTAGTTGCAAAGAATTTTGAAAGCTAGGGGTTTAAGTGAGAGAAGAAGAATCAGACTGGACCAAAATGCAAACTAGGTCAAGATGATCTTTGATTGGGCCCAAATTTTGGTACAAACCTAATTTAGACCCAAGGAATCTGATGGTGAAGTCAAATTTTGGTTTTGACCAAGTGTGTTTGGGTAATTTGTGTAGAAACCCAAATTAGGGTAATTATCTGTTTGAGACTCTATTTTTGGTCAAATTAGGTTCCGATGGTCAAAGCAAGCATACCAAACCTAATAGAATATTTTTATATGAATTTTGGAAGGTCTAGGTGAATTTTATCCTGACTGGAATCTCAGTTAATTAAGTAGGTCTGTTTTTAGTGTTTTAGATGTCCATTAATTCTCAAAATACTTGAAAACCCGTTTCTGTCTACATGACCCACTTATTAGACATTTATGAACATTTGACCATTATTTAGCCCTTGAGAAACCCCGTGATTGTTCTTCATTTAGGATATTCTATAAAAACTGCAGTTTTACCACTGCTTTAATGCATTTCTCTCAGAATGGATATGCAATGAATTACGGTCTTCTGGCGGTTATATAGAAGCATTTATCAATGGATTATGACTAAATAATGCTAGATATGATTGATGATGATGTTATCATCATACCTCCATACCTAACTTTTGCTAGTCACTTAGCAAAATCTTATGAAATTAACTCAAATTATAGACCATGCCTTTGATGCTCAAAGTCTTAATTCTTTCTTCTTTTTTTTAGAAATTAGGTCAGAATGCTAATAGTAGGCTTAGAGGTACTCAAGTATCGACCAAGACCCAGACCCGACCAACTTTAACCTCAGTCTGTCGTGAAGGTTACTAAGGCCAACAGAAGTTATCCTGAGGTTTGTTGAACCCAGTGGTTAAAGCACCCATGCTTGTAAAATGGTTAGTCCCAGTTCAGTTTGCAGTGCATTTTTATAAGAGAGAGGGATAGAAGAATTTTTGCATTTTTTGAGACTTTTCTCTCTCCTTTTCTTTTCTTTATTTCTAGCTTTGGATTGGCTCAAAAACACGGTCTATGTCAGATTCCTAGTCCCCACCATCAATCCTCGCAGGATCCCTGACAATCGATGCTTCGAGATGGCATCACCCATGGCAACCCCCAGAACCTTGGCTTTTGACACTTTGAGATAGTTCCGCCCATGGCATTTTGTAGCTAAATTTAGGCCCTAGAGATCGACATTTCAGGATAATCCCGCCCATGGCACCTGAACAGCACAAGATGATTACATGCCCCCGATAGGACATTTAGATATCCTAGGAGACAAGTATCGAGGAGACGGTATGTTATTGCGCATCTTCGAGGGGAATTTCCCACCTCTTCGCGTTGGGAACTCATCCAAATCAACTTGTGTTGATAAGCTTCTCCTAATCTAGGTAGCTTTTTCATAACAGAATAAATGCTTTTGTGTGATTTTGATTATTAAGCGCACTGACCCAAACTTGTGTGTGGATTAGGGTACTTAGGTTATTGAGTCCCGCAAACTAGAGGTCAGTTAACGAGGCTGAATACTCCCTCAGCTTTAGACCTAATACGTAAGCTTCGCATTTTCCTCAACCTCTTGAGGACTATCCAAATCTTAATGGATACGTGAATGTTTAAGTCCTAAAACAAGCCCAAGAGACCTAAGATCAGCACTCATACTAATCTCTATGTCTCTATCATTCTCAGACTTAGTTTTTTTTTTTTTTTGGTCTAGAACTTAAGTAGATTCCATAATCATTTACTAATGACTATCACTTTTTGTTTCAAATTGTAGCTCCTTTTTGCCATTTAAATCACCTCCTCTTTTCCTCCTCAAGAATGATATGCAATTAATCTCTCAAAATTTCCTCCCCTTTTATCATTTTTTGCTCTTTTTCAATTTTTTTATTTTTTTTGGTTTTTTGAATGAGTAATTTTTTGTGAGAACCCTTCATAAGCTTTAATTTCTATATGTTTGCACTTTAACACCCTCCATGCCTAAGTTTTGCAATGTCGTCATTATAAGCTGGAGGGTATGGAATCAGTTGGGTTCATGGGTTAGAACAGGATCAAAAGGGTGGGTGAATGGGTTGAGATGACTATTGCTGATGATTTCAAGCTTTGACACGAATACCAAAGGTGGAGTCGACTGTTCTAACTCTAAACTCAGAAGTGCAACAGATGTGAAGCTCAAAAGGATGATCAGAAGGGTCATGGATTTTTGGAATGATGGGTTGCCTCCTGTTAAGCGCTAAATCTAATGCCTTCAACTGAGCAGAAAGTCGTCATGGAGAAGGAGTGGTTAAATCAGAAGAATTTTGTAAAATAAGCACCTTGATCAATAGCCTGGTTGGTCCAACCAGGTGCATGTTCAGATCAATAGGGTGATGATGCGGCCCAAACCCAATCAATTTGGTGGGTTGATGGATGCAGATCAAGAGATACGGAGCCCACCAGATGCTGTGAGGCTTAAGAAGATATGGAAGTAAGAATCTAGGGTTTGGCTTATTCTAATTAGCCTGGTCAGAGTAGGGACCCTCAAAAGAGAATTGATCTATGGAGGATGTGAGATCCCTACGAAAGTGATCAGAAAAGGATGGGAGGTGATTTGCATTCTGATCTATGTTCAAATCCTAATTAAAAGATTTTGAAGAATCATATATGATCTGATCATCAAGAGGAGAATCAGAGTAGAAATCGATTCCGGTGGCAGGTTGGGGTTGGGTTTGGATTCGAGAAGGTTCTGTATATGGATTCGAAGAGGTGGCTTCTTTGAAAACTATGTGAGTTGAGGGTTCCTATAGAAAGGAGTCAAAAGTAGGTTCATCTAGAGAGTCCTCATAATAGCCATCAAAATAAAAGGTAAATGCCTAAAGAGTGCTTATAGGATCATGGAAATCTGAGTCAAGAAAAGATTCAAACTCGGGATTGTAGACACTCTCGGCACTTGTTTCTAATTCTTGAAGATTGAAAAGGATTGATTCCATCTCAATGGAACTTGATTTTGAATCAATGATCTCAGGATCAGGGACCTTAGAGTTAGAGTCGAAGAACAGATCGTGGATGATGAGGTCGTAAACTATTTCATAGTCATTAGGAAACAAAGGATCTCCGAAATGAGAGTAGGATTCAAAATCATCAAAGAATTTACGAGAATAAGTTTCCGAATTTGATTTTGGATTGAGAGTTCCACTACAGAGAGAATCAAGATGTGTAGAATCAGCAACCTGACTTGGATCTATCCTAATTTTAGATTTCAAGCTTGAAAAGGTGTCCTTATTAGTCATGGGTTCAAGTTCTTGGCTCCTAGGGTAGACCCAATCAATTCCCAACTCTTCCAACTCCTCGATTTCTGTATCATAGATTTACGTGACTTTCAAAAAATCAATTAGTGTCTCTGAGGAGGTTGGAGAGGTGTATTCATCAAATACAGGCCTTGAATCTTATTTCAAATTTGAAATCTGTGTCTCATCATATGGGGCCTCATAATCATCCTCACTAGGCTCAGATCTAGATTCTAGGTCAAAGGTAGGCATTGGGTCACTAGGATCTAGGCTGGGCTCTACGGGGATATCAGAATTGCTCTCGAGAGTCACCATATTAGAACAAGGGGCGGAATTTACACTCTCAAAAGGTTCTGTTTTAAGCTCATCATCATAGGTGTCGGGGAAATCTAAGCTCGATGGACTAACTTCCTAGTTTCCTATGGCCGATTTAGAATCGGGAACACCTGCAATTGGATCCTCCCAGGCCTCATCAAAATCAGGTATGTCAATTGTTATGAAGTTTAAATATGAATTCATTTGGGTTGGGGGTCCATAACAACTATGATCATCAAACCCGGGATTTAGGAAATTACGTTGATCACTGGAATTACTCCAAGATGTCATCTTAACTTTTGATGGGTATTTTTGATCAATGGTTCTATATAACTTATTCAGCAATTCTCCCCGTAATTCCAAAAATTTCTGGAGATCTTCCAGAAATGAAGGATTTGACCAACATTGCAGACAATCATTGTTGTGTAATTTCACCAATTCCATGTGTTCTGCTAAGAGATCATCCCAGGTTGAACCGTGGTTCATTTGTATCCATATTATCTCCATACGGTTCACAATGTGGTCCATTATTTTCTTAAATTTATCCTGAATGTCCCTTTCAAAATATTCCTCGTGGTGTTTATAGGCATACTCAATTATTTTGTCTTTGATGCTCATTTGGGACACAGGTATTCTAATCACTTCTCCTAACATGTCAGGTTGCATTTTTTGAATCAAGTGGTGGAATCAAGATGTAGAATCAAATTTAGGATCATATTAGAACTTGATTAGATATGAGAGAAATTCCCAAGAAGATCTAATGAGGTCTCTTAGGTTAAAAGACTAATGACCTACTTGTGTATGTGCTCTATATAGAAGATGAGGGACTGAATGTTATTTGGACCCAATCAAGGCACCTAAAGATTTTGGATGACTAAGGCTGTTTCGAGGTGGATGATACCTCTGAATCAGAAATTCGAACACCCGAAAAATACCTGGGTAGCCAGGAAGGGAGAAACCCACAAAGATCCCTACATAGTAGAGTGTCCCCATGGGTTACAAGGTTTCCCCTACCCGACCTTCCTTGTCACTGTGGTTCCAAGTAGACCAGAATGTACTAACGTAAGCCCTTAAGTCTACCAATTTTAACCTAATTAGTGCCTTGAATTTCACTTGATTTAGAAGTTGATTTGATTGTGACCTAATTTGGAGGTTGGTTGGCCTACAATGTAGGTCAACTTCACTTGACCTACCCTAAAGGTGGCAGAATGAAATCTAGGTCAAAACCCAGAAATCGTCCTGAATTGACTCTCAGTTATTAGGTCCAAGATTTTTAGGATTCCAGTGAGATTTAGAGCCTGATTTTTAGGGTTCTTCTTGATCAGATCTTTTCAAACAGGGACTTGGGTAGGACACAATTGCGAGAGGATTTATTCTCTTTGATTCAGGAAAATGTGAACTAATTCTCAAAAACCCTAGTGTTGAAACCCTGATTAGCTCTATTTTAAGTCCAATTTTATCTCAAAATGTTCACCTTGGGCTTCAAGCAAGAAGTGTGTTAGCCCAAAGTGATTTAGAAATTAAGCGTAGCCCTTAATATGTACAGGCAATTAAGGTAGGGATTTTTAAATAGAATCGCCTCAAGCTTCAATTAGATATTGATTTTTTTTGCAAATCAGGAAACTTGCCTTTCAATGAAAATTACCATGAAAATAAGGCAAATGAATCCTAATTGGTTTGGTTTCCATTTCTTTCTTCCAAGGATTAGGAGATTGGGGAAGAAGAGAGATTACCTGCTCTGGGAGTGGCTATTTTGTGCAGAAGATCGCCACGTGAAGTACCTCAAAAAATCATAAGAAATAAATTGGGCTAGTTAGTGCTCAAATATAATCAAAGAAAACAAAGAATAGCGGTGAATTGCATGTTGCTTCCTGGTAATGACGCCAAAATGTTGATGGGGAAAAATTGTTGTTTTAAAATTGTTGCGTTATAGTATAGTCAAAATCACTTGTCAACAAATAAAATTTATATCTTGAATATTATAATAAAGTTCGAGGTTGAATACAGGGAGCAAGTAGGAATTCACGTGCTAGTCTTTCTTCTTTGCTATTCTTCTTCTTTCTCTTCTCAAAGTCTCTGGCATGGTCCTTCTTCTTTTCTTCTCTACCTTAACTTCTTCTTCTCAGGGCCTTCTTTTCAAAACTTCCCTCTCTTCAAGCCTTCTCTTCTTTCTTTCCCAGTACATAAGGGAAACTCACGACTAAGTGTTGCAATGGGTACTTTAGAGAGCAAAACCCTCCCCTCCCCCACTCACTCTTCCTTTCCTTCATCCTCTCCTCTTCTCTTAGATAGCCAGGTAATCGAGTATTCGAGTATGCGTAATCGGGTCTAGGGCTGCTGGCATGGGGGTTGCAGCTAAGGAGTGATAGGTTTAGGCGATCGGGTGTGCGAGTAAGGGACCTCACCCCGTGTGCCTTGAGGTAAGGTCAGTTGGAGTGGTTAATAGGTAGAGGGGTTTTGTTCGTGGTGTTGTGGTGAAGGTTGTGGAGGTGTTGGCGAGGTGGGTGGATAAGTGTAGTGAGCGGATAACCTTGCCAGAGAAGTGGTTGGAGGGGAGGAAGATGACGGCGTGTGTTCAGTCGAGGGGGTATTTCTTGGGTTCTGAGTAGTAGAAATTAACCTAAAGATCTAACTAACCTAACTACCTAACCTAATTGGATGAAGGAGGTCGGATGGCACCGGTTGTGGTATGGCTGGCGTCGTGGAAGGTGAAGCCTCTAGTAATGAAGGAGCGACGAGGAAGACGAGGTAGGAAGCGTTTGCCGGTATTGCGAGATGCGAAAGAACGTGGGGAAAAGGAATCTACTAGTTATTGTTTGTGACGGTGGATGAGGAAGGTGGATGGAGGGGCTTACTGGAGCTTGCGGAGCTTTCGATCGGGGAGAAGAGAAAATGGTGGGGAATCAGCCAAAAATGAGCTAAGGAGCACAGCCTTGCGACCTAGGTCCTTAAATAGGCCTCAAGAGAGCTTTCCAAGCTTGGAAGCTTCGAAGCTTCGCGAAATAGGAGATCCACTCCTTCAAATGATTCGCATTAGGTTTTGAATAGGAATTAGAGCCCAAGATGCAGCTCAGATTGTAAGGAAATCTCTTAGGAGTCTCCCTTCTAAGTTTGGAAGAGATTGGGTGAGAAATCAGGGAGAACTCCTTGATTGAAGGATGTAGGAGTTGGGTTTAGGAGTTTGAAGGCTGTGGGGACCTATTTGTGAAGAAGATGACGAAGTTAAGGGGTAGTTGCAAAGAATTTTGAAAGCTAGGGGTTTAAGTGAGAGAAGAAGAATTAGATTAGACCGACATGCAAACTAGGACAAGATGATCTCTGATTGGGCCCAAATTTTGGTAAAAACCTTATTTGGACCCAAGGAATCTTATGGTGAAGTCATAGTTTGGTTTTGACCAAGTTTGTATTGGTAATTTGTGCAGAAACCAAAATTAGGGTAACTGCCTGTCTGAGACTCTATTTTAGGTCAAATTAGGTTCCAATGGTCAAAGCAAGAATACAAAACCTTATTGAATAATTTTATATGAATTTTATAAGAATTAGGTGAATTTTATCCTAAGTGGAACCTTAGTTAATTAAGTGAGTCTGTTTGTAGCATTTCAGATGTCCATTAATTCTCAAAATGTGTGAAAACCCATTTCTGTTTGCATGAACCCACTTATTAGACATTTATGAACATTTGACCTTTATTTAACCCTTGGGAAACCCCGTGATTGTTCTGCATTTAGGATATTCTGTTAAAACTGTAGTTTTACCCCTGTTTTAATGCATTTCTCTTAGAATGGATATGTAATGAATGACGGTCTTCTGGTGGTTATGTAGGAGCATTTATCAATGGATTATGACTAAATATTTCTAGATATGGCTGATGATGACGTTATCATCACCCCCCAAGATCATGGCCAAGCTAGGTTAGTTGAACATGAAGACCTTTCCTATGCGACTCATGGCTTGGAAGGAATCTTAGAAAAATGTAGATCCAAAGATATTGGATATTCTGATTTGGGTGAGGTTAAAAACCTTGAAAATCACTATCCTCAATCCACCTGAACCCAGCCTATGAACCCTGGACCAACCAAATCAATCGCTAGGTCCAACCTAGACCCATCCCAAGGTGAACCCAATCAACTCTTTATAGACTTCAGTTAGAGATGTACCAACACAATCAAAAGTTGATTGAGGGTAAACAAAAGTTGATTGATACATTCCAACAATTGGATGAGGAGGGCCAAAGAACCTTAATTGAGGAAACCCCATTCTTGGAATTAATTAAAGAAGGCCTGATGGTTATTGATTGGACTAACTAGGATTGCCCTTAACTAGTTAAGTCCAAGGTTGGTTTCCCCATCTCTCCTAAGTTGGACAATGATTTAAAACACTTAGTTCATGATTTTGGGGAGGCTGAGAAAAATCAGGATACCCAAATGATTGAGATTGAGTCACAAAATTTGAAAATTGGGGTTGATGTCTCTAGGTCTAATCCAGATTCTATTGGAATTAATTTGTTATAGAGACATTTTCAAAAGATGAGGAACGAGAATCTGATTATGAGACTTTTGATGTTGAATTGCTTGAAGACCCCATCCAAAGTCTAGAAGAAGAAAAAAGTGACAAATTTGAGTCTGATTCAGATGATGAAATTTTCATTGGCTTTACTTCTACTTCAACCTTGGAATTTGACTCTAATTTAGAAGAGGTTGAAGACAAAGAATTCATTTTCACATCTAATAATATGAAGGAATCAAGCATGGAAACCATGATTTTGTATGGAGGATTGAATTCTTATGATGAGAAAAGTCTGATTTTTATTTTAAAGTCCATGATGAGATTGTGGATTCCCTTAAGGACTCAACGAGTTCCAAGCTGTTGCAACTCGAATGCGAGTTGATTTGTAACAATTTTATTGATTGGATTTTCAAATGGATGCAGCATGATCATCTAGCCTACATTGATGGTGCCTGGAATTCTAGATTCGGGTGGCATCCTTCAAAATTGAACCCTTGTCCTCATGCTCGACAAGATATGACGAAAAGATGTGGGCTTGCGTGATGCATCATTTGTAGAGTCAATGTTCCTTAAGGATGGGTCTTTGCCACAACCTTTTTTGCATTTGTAGGCACATGATTTTGAGCCCCAATGATCATATCCCAACTCTAATTCTAACTTGACCCATTAATTTAATCGTTCCTTTATTTTAGGGTCTTTGTCCAGCTAATGACATAAAACAGAGTGCTAGTTGGGAGGTAACCCAGTATTTTATACAGGTATGATGTGTTTTTATTGTAATTCCTGAGCTGACCTGGATTGACAAAACTTAGTCAAGTGATATCCCCTTTTCTTCTTATTATATTTTGGATTTCATTTATATACATTTCAATGAGTTTGAAATGAATAGGCATGGGGGGGTGGACATTACATGTCTTAATTTTAATGTGTCAGTTATTTCTATCTTATTATTTTTTTAAAAAAGCCTTATAGATAGTATTAATTTCATGACTCCAACTAAAATGAGTAAAATACTAGGTGTTTAGAATTAACCAAACCAAGAGGTTGGTTTGGAACTTTTGATCACAAGGCCTTGTAGGCTATAGTTAGCTCAATCAGTCGAGAATGTTCCACTATATTTGGGTTTGGTTTGATTCTTGATGAATCTTGCTAGCTAGAAACTTGCAGTCATGAAGCAGAAAGTATAAGGCTTTATTGTCCGCTCTCTGGTTTGAGAGCTAGGTAACCTAACTAGTCAAACTTTCACACACATTAGAATTGAGTTATAGGCATCCGAAATCATGAAACACAGGCATCATTGGGATCAGGTTTAATTCCTTTTCACCCCAAAGATTTTCACGGGACGATTCTTGAAAAGAGGAAGGATGAACCACTCACCTAGAAAAATGACTTGGAGAATAAGAAAATGAAAAGAAAAATAAAGGGAAGTAGGGAATAAATAAATGAGCAATCGTTACAAATAGGTGACAAAAATTCACAAATAAATAAAACACCTCGCTACATACGGGTGTTCTTTCCTTCCCAAAAATAGAAAAGAAGGAAACGAGAAAAAAAAGATTCAGAGAAGAAAATAATTAGGAAAATAGACCTAGAGTCTAGCCTGGGAAATATATTCCTAGAGTGTTGACCTCGAGTTAGAAACATCTAAGGAGAAAGTTATCATAATTTGAGTAATGCCAAACCAAAGTGAAATGTGGGTTGACTAGGAATGAATTTCGATAACTTGAGATCTGAATTTTCACAACCTTAGATGCTTGTAGGTTAAGTCTATTACACATTTCATGAATGCTTTAAATTCATAGCCACCAAATCCTGAGTGGTCAATAGAGCCTAACAAATCAGACTTAAGGCTAAAGGTCAAAAGCTAAGAAGAAATAAAATGATTCAACTTTCCCGAGTCTAGATATCTGTCCTTGATGCTATAGGTCAAATGGAATAAGGGTCCTAACTAAGTCTCTAAAATTTGGTTGACAATAAGTGTTTAGTCTAATTGAGAAACTTTAGTTGGAGACATTTCATTAAATTGCATTTATGTGTTTTGCTACGTGACTAGCAAAAGATAGGTATGGGGGTGTGATAATAGTCTATTTTGTAACCCTAATATGCTTAATTTTGGGTTCGTTTCTAAGTTAGAACTTGCATTTAGGTTATAAATATTGTAATCTAGATCTACATGTAGTATTAGGGTTTATACATATTTTAGTGCCTAATTATTGTTCTTGTGAATAATGCAGGTATTAGGAGTGCGTGAATAAGCGAGGAGCTGAATAAACATTTTTTGGAGAAGAAGCATCTACTCAAAAGCTAAACTAAAATAATAAATAATAAAGGCAACTAAGTACAAGGGATCAAAGAAATAAAAAGATAAGGAAGAGGAGAGAAAGACAAAGGGCACATGGTCTCTTCCTACACCCTCTCTACCCTTAACCTGTAAGACAACCTGATGAGAACCTCATCATGAGCCATAACTAGCTCATTTTGACCTAATACAAAGGATAAAAGCTCCTACATAACTCAAGGAAAGGCTTAACTAAGAGAATTCTGAGTTTAAGGAGAAAACAAGTCATAAGGGGTAAAAATGCAATTTTACCAGTATAATCTGCATACAGGGCAATTCAGGGCCCAAACATAGGTCAAAGCAACTTAATAAGAATAAAAGTGGGATGAGATGATCTAGCAAGGGCTACAGCAATTCCAAGGAACTAAATGATAATCTGTAACCCTAAAACAACCCATTTCAATTCATGAGGTTCGAGGCAAAGTAAAAATAGAATAAACCCTCTAAAATTCATAGAAAAATAATCTCTAGGGTTTAGAACCTTCAATTTGGCCTTCAGAACCCATTTTGACCTACATTGAGAACCATGCCCAATTAATAACTTAATTTGGGTTTTCGCATAAATTGACCGGTCAAACAAGGTTTAATATAGAAATGAAATTCACCATCAGATTCCTTAGGTCCTAATTAATCATGTATAAAAACTTGAGCCTAAGAAGAAACCTCCTTGACCAACTTTACACTTTGGTCCTCATATATTTATGTTTTGGCCCTCAACTTTTGAACCCTTGCATTTTGGCCCCTAACTCTCCTTCGTTCTTTGCGTTCAGGTCCCCCCTGCAAAACCTGCCAGCACCATGCTCCGGCGACCTTGCGCGGAGCATGGCGCCGCGCAGGGTGAGGGGGAGAGCCTGGCAAGTAAACCGGGGGTGCCCTGCGTCGTCAGCCGTCGCAGGGACACCCCCCTGGTCGCTGTAACCCACCATACCGGCCGTGCGAACGCACGGATGGTATGGGTTTCCATCTCCGGCGTCCTCCGGCGAGGGAGACACGTCATCTCCCTCCGCCTTCCTCCCTGACTCGGTCCCTATAAATACCCCCGTCGCTCCACCGTTCTTCCCAGCTCGGATCTGACGGAGAAAACCCCCAACTTTCCTCTCTTCTCACTCCGGCAGACGCCCACCAGCTCCGGCGGTTCCTCCTCCTCCTCCTCTTCGCTCTGCCGCAATACCAGCAGCAGAGACTTCTTCCCCTGCTCTTCCCGCGCCACGCCGCACCCAGCTGGCGCCTCTCCGGCTCTCTGCTCGCCGCCGCCCCTTCCCCTGGGCATCTTCTTCTCCGGCGACAGTCGATACGACTGTCGCCCTGCTCCGGCCCCTTTCGTCTCCGTAGCTAGGTCAGAACTCCTCCCCATCTCCCCCTCTTTCTTTTCCTCACTGTCTTTTATTTGATTAAACCCTCGACCGCTCCTGTCCACCGTCACCCCCTTCGTCTCCGGCCAAACTCCGGCGAGACCCCCCCATCACCCCAGCAACCCACACGGCTCGCCGACCACCGCAGAACCTCCGCCTCCTCATCCTGATCAACCCCCGCCCTTCCACTTCCCCCACATCACCCTCTGCAACCCCACCGAACAAACCCATCTTCCGACCCACAGTCCGACCTAGGGCAGCCCTTGCACGCCGCCCCACGCCTCGCCACCACCCACACGAGCTTCGCCGCACTCTGGCGAAGCTTCCGGCACCTTCTGATTAGGCCGAGAGGCCGTTTTGCTGTGAACAGGCCACCCGACCTCCGCCGCCATTGCCGTGCAGAAGGAGCTGCTTCCGCCTGCAGCTGCAGGCGCGTCACGCCCAGATTCGACTCCCAGGCCTTGCGAGGCATTTCGACAAAGCATCAGGCTCGCAGCTGGGGCGAAGGCCTCGCGTGAAGCCGCGATCGCCCGCTGCTTTCTCCGCTGCGGGCGCTCAATTAGGGTGGGACATTTAGTCCCACCTCGGAAAAGTCTGAAGAGGCGCAGCGGTATAAGGCGAAAAAGTGCTGGAGGCTTACTGCCTCAGCACACGGGGTGAGGTCCCCTTCACCCGCCCGGTTACCCGGTCTCGTCCGCGCTCACGCCCCGCGGACCTGACCCGACCCGACTTAGACTGACCTGCACTCCTCGCCCACCACGCACGCCGGTGGGCCTGGACCCGGGCGCTACCCGTACTCGGCTACCCGGCAGCTCTGGGAGAGCTATCCTATGAGCGGTTTCTGTGAGAGAGAGACGGAGGGGCGGGGGGTAGAGTAGGTTTTGCCCTCTGACGTAAACTCTGAAGTGTGCAGGCACAGGTGAAGAAGAAGGACCGTGGAAGAAGAAGGAAGCTGAGGGAGACACTGTAGCAACAAGCGGTTTAAGTCGTCTGATTGGAAAATCAGACGACGTCCTGAAGGGAAAAGAAGAAAGAAGGAGAGATGATGTCCTGACAGGAAAAAGAAAAGAAGAAAGAAGGAGATCTGAAGAACAACAGAAGAAGGCGAGGCAGAGGAGAACACAAAAGAACAAGGGAAGAACTGAAAGAAGAAGAGCACGAGAAGATCTGAAGAAAGGAAAAGAAGAAAGAAAGGAAAAGAAGAAGAACAGGACCGCTCTGCAGAAGAAAAAGGAAGAGCAGGAACAGCTGAAAGAAGAAGAAGAACATCACCACTGCAGATAAAGAAGAAGAAGATAACAGAAGATCTGAGACGAGGAGAAGCAAAGAAAAAAGAAGAAAAGACAACAAATTCTTTCTCTCTCTTTCTTTATTTTTGTAAAAGAAACTTGTACCCCTAGAATACAACTTGCTCCCTGAGTTCGACCTCGGGAACTCTTTTATTTTCCGAGTAAAAAATTTATATATTTGAAATGTTGGCAATAACTGGCTATACTACAACGCTATAACAATAAAACCCGGTTATCTCTCGAAGCCACAACGTTTCACAACCTATCCACCAAATAACCTTGTCTTAAACCTAAATTAGAAACCTATCTCAACCCTTGAGCCACCATCCTAAGGTTACCTAGGACTTTCTGATTGCATAGCAATCATAGGCCCTAACTCGCCTGAATTAAGCTAGAACTTAGCTTAACATGAACATTCTGCATGCATATGCATCGTATTCTGCATCGTAGTTGATAAATGTGTTTTATGTATTAAACTATGTTAGTTGAGAGGTATTAATGATGGCTGGTAATCCAGGGCGGTAGATGATCGATCCAACCTTATGGATTTGTTCGGAATAACGATGGGAGTCCAACGCATCCAAGATCGCATCAATTAGATTCCGTAGCACCCTAGGGAGTCAGCAGAAGAGCAAGAGCCAAGGGGCAAATCGAAGAAGATCTGGACCTCAAATGACAAATCCAACTGCACGGATGGATTCGGATTGACATTCACAGTCCAATGGTATAGAAATCAACTTAATTGGAGGCCTACGTCATCAGATATAAAGAGAAGAAGAATGGATGACCACTATGGTGCCACGTCTTACCATTACAGTCGCCCCTCACTGCACCCCCAACCCCTGAAGGCGCCTTGCCTCGCAGCGTGGGCCGTTGGATCTTCATCCAACAGCCACAAATGCACCACATCGCCACCCAGAATAGATTAATATAAATATAATTAAGTAAGCATATATGATAAAGGCTTTGCGTAGCACGTTGGCTTGCGCACGCACCTTGCGAGAACCGTGTGTAGGATTTGAATGGCTCGATGTGCATGTGTTTAAGCTGTCTGATTGCAAGATCGGACAACTGAGATAATTAGGCAGGATTTGAAGATGAAAACGCGAAGAAGCGGTGTGGGATCACGAGAGTTGTGCGATGCGGATCTAAGGGCACAGAGAGTGCCATGTGGCAGCACCAGAATAAACTGACCAAGAAGAAGGATTTGGGGAAGAATTTGTACGAGAAAAAAAAACTATAAAAGGACCAAAGGGCCCCCCCTTTGGAGGACAACTCTCTCTTCATTCTTCTTCTTCTTTCTTCTATCTCTTTCTCTTCTTCTTCTTCTTCCCGTCTTCTCTGCCTCAGTCTGAAAAATTCATTGGGCCACCCTGTCAGATTGTCGCTACTTCTCTCAACCTCTTCGAAAGGCCACCATGATCTACCCGTGGTGCCCTTGTTCTATTCCATAAGTAGTTTATATTCATGTTATCATTTAGTTTAGTTTCATGTATGAAATTCATGTTCAAACGCTCTATGTGATATATATATCATGATTCATTGTGTCTATTATTTAGTAATTAGATTTAGAATAAGTTCATGAAATCAAAAGTGTTTTTCTGCCTCCCTGTGATTGACCGGGACTCCCAGTTCCGTTAATTTTATTTGTCGAGACGTATTTCGTGCTATATTACGACGTATTCATCTTTTACGTGATCTATGCCCCGAACACTTTCCTTTTTTTAGTCACCCAAAACCTAGTTAATCGTAGCATACACACACCATCCTAAGGACACCATTTCCATGCTATTTTTAGCATGCTTGGCTGGCTGCCATGCCTTCTTCCATACTCCACATGGTCGGCCACTCAAGGCATTTTATCCACCCTCTATTCCACATCCTAGGGTCCTCATTAATTGACCCAAGATCTTATTCCTTCCACCATGAATATTTGACCATATCCCTTCCCTAAATCCCTCAGCCAAAGAACACTTCCTATGATCTAATCCTCACCATGCATCCCTCATTAATGTTCCTACATGCACCATCTTGGCTAGCCACCTAGTGGTTCTCCAAGACTCAACCACCTATTATCTCCACCTTTAGATCCCCATCCTAGGGCCTACTTCAAACCTTGATTATCATCCAATTAAGCCACATCCTTCTACTCTATCTAGAGTCCATATTATAAATCCTATGGCTCCTATTCATACTCCAAATGGCCCCCCCTACTGCTATTTCACCACCTTTTGATGGCCATCTAAGGGCTTGAGTTGATTTTGAGGTGGTGGAATCCCTACAACCATTGATCATATCCAAAGGCTCACATTCCATTTCATTTGTATAAAAAAACTGCACTCCTTACACCACATAATTCCTCAGTTAATTTTCCTTAGTTTAGTTACTTAATCTACCATAACTTAGCCTCACTTACATAGTCCACTCCCACCACCTCCATATACCTTCTCCATGGCCGTCCACCTCCACCATTAGAACACCTCCACCTCCATGCTACTACCCTCCCTCCACCTTCACATGGAAAACTCCTCTTAGTGTCCTTCTTCCTCTTCCTCCACGCCACCTTGGTGGCCCTACTGCAGCTCTTCTGGTCTTTCCGTCTTCTTCTCGATGTCCTGGATTTGAAGCACTTCCAGTAGCTTCATACAAGCATCCCTCAATTGACTCTATGACTCTCTCCATTCTTTATTCTTTTTTATGTCTATGTTTTTCTTATATCTTTATCATTCTTAGATTTGTAAAACTCTTTATTATCAATAGAAGCATTGTTTAGGGTCTCCATATTTGCACGATTTGTGGTTTGATATCTTAATGTTTCTCCATATTGCTTTTGACTCTATTTCAAAAACAAATAAAAATTCACATATGAAAATGACAAAAACATAATAACGAAAGGTTTTGAAAACAAGTGATTGTATCCTTGCATTCGACCTGGACTTCACTTGTTCAGAATATTTTGATTGATTGCTACGCTTTCATGCTACAACAACTTGAAAATTTAAATCATGCAAATTTTATCCCATTAGGAGCTCCAGCTAGGGTTCCTCCTAAGGTCCCTCATTAGGGAGAACCAGCATTTTTATAGCGGTTGCATGGTTGTATGGCTTGATCATTTTCTTGATTTCTTGGTCGGCAATGCATGTGATAGTGATGGAAGATGTAGGTGATGATAGCATCATCATGAGCCATAACTACCTTTAATCAGTCAAAATCAAGTGACAAATGCTCCTACATAGTCACCTGAGAGTCGTAAGTCCATGCACATCTATTCTGAGAGGAATACATTAAAATAGAGTTAATTCTACAGTTTTAATAGCATATTATGATGCAAAGTAATCACGGGGTTTCCTATGGGTTAATCTAAGTTCTAATGAGCATAAAAGTCTATAAGTGGGTCCATACAGATAAAAACAGGGTTTCATGTATTTCGAGAATCAATTCAGCACCCAAAACCCTAATTTCAAACCTGCTTAATTTACTGAGGTTCTGGTCAAGATAAAATTCATCTAAATATCCTAAAATTCATAGAAAAATATTCCTTGAGGTTTGGTAACTTTGATTTGACGTTTGAAACCTGTTTTGGCCTTGAACATAGTCTTCGACGAAATTCTATCCTAATTTGGGTTTCTACACAAATTGCCCAGTCAAACTTGGTCAAAAATGAAATCTAACTTCACCATCAAATTCTTTGGATTAAATTAGGTTTTTACCAAAATTTAGGCTCAATCAAAGTTTATCTTGACCTAGTTTGCAAACTAGATGTTTTAAACTTTGTTCCACACATCTAGGCTCCTAACTTTCAAATTAATTACAAATAGCTCCCCAACTTTGTTGTCTTCTTCACAAAAGGGTCCCTACTACCATGACAGGTGTGAACCCAAAAGAACCAACCTTCAATCAAGGATACCTCCCTGATTTCTCGACCAATCCCTTCCAAAATTGGAAGGGATGATCTTGAGGAAGTCCCCAATCACCTGAATCACATCTTGGACTCGGATTTGGACCAAAAATCTTGTGTAAACTCTTAGGATTTCAAGGATCTTCTTCCCTACTTTTTTGAGCTCCTCAAGCTTGTTTCCAAGCTTGAAAGCCTGCCTGAGGCATTTAAAAGGACCTTCATTGCATTGCCTTGCTCATTAGCTTGGTTTTGGCCATAATTCTTCATCAACTCTTCCTCTCCGACCACCTCCACCGCAGCTCCGGTGGCTCGTCTCTCTCCAGCCTCTTCTCCTGTTGCCACATACCATAGGCAATAGGTTCTTCTTCCTTGCCTTCCTCTGCTCCTCGCCAACCATAGTAGGAGTCCTCAGACCGCTCTTGTCATTGCCGCTCCACCATCAGAGGCTTCATCCTCTCAGATGTCGGCCAATCAAAGCCAGCATCTCCCTCTCACCCTTTGTCCTTAGTTAGATTCTAAATCTTTCTCTCTCTGTAGTTTATATTAGAACCCTTCCTATCCAAATTCAATCGTCCATCCAGTGCCTCCCCTATCATCTTCTTCCACTCCAGCCAAGCTCTGGCAAGGTCTCCCCAACACCACAAGCCACCAAACAACCTGCTACTGGTTCTACAAGCTCCGCCATCCCATGCTGAACAAAAGCCCTCAAGAAATTGAGGGGATTGTCAATCCAAATTGCTTACTAAACTCAACCTCCACCGCACATCTTTCCCGACTTTGCCTAACCACCACACGCAACTGCATGACATGAGGACATTGCCATTGCCTTCGCTGTCCTTCGGTGACCCTCCTGAACTATTTTGATGCTATCGCAAGGCCATATTCCTTGTTTCAGGTGTTCACCGTCGCTCAACCGTTGCCACCATCTTCTCTGGTTCAAGCTGTAGTCCTTCGGCCAAGTTCTTCGTCGCTACCATGCCCAGACGCTGTGGCTTAGTTCCAAGAAGCCTCCCAGGCATCCAATTGTAGTTGCCAGGATGTGTTCATCTCCAATTAGTGACAGCATCACTTGTAGCTACACGCAAAGTAAGAGGTAGAGACATAGTCCCACCTCGTATGTTGACGGGCACACAAAGACTCTTAAGTGGATTTTGTGATCTGTGATCGTTGCCCAGTAACACGAGGGGTCAGGTCCCTTACATGTGCACTTGCCTTCATGCGTCACCCGCAAAACACACCTGTGGATCTGGCCAATCTCTAGGATCCGATAACCCGCGTACATGCTCGATTACACTCGGGTCTGAGAGAGAAGAGGAGAGATGAGATCTCTTAGAGGGGGGGTGGGTTTTGATCTCTAATGAAATTTACCTTGTGCTGAAGGATGACTAACACTTAGTCGTGTGCTTGTGCTTGAAAGCCTTGGTCTTTGAAAGCCTTGAGAAGAAGAAGAAAAGCTTCGGAGAGAGACTTGAGCTCTGTTGATCTGTTAAGGCATCTGGTTTGAGGTTTATGCTAGCACTGTTGAATTATTAAAGTACCTAAGTTAGAGTGGATTATTCATTGAAAGTACTATTTGCTTATTTGAATAATTTGAGTATGAGATATATGCTCAATTAAAGATGAATAATTGGTGATTCAAATCACCATTATTTTATCTTTCTATTCTTTTTGTCTCATGATCTTTTGAATATCAATATGACTGGTTGTATTCATTGAATATCTTTCTAGTGCCCAATTTATTGTATTTATCTATTCTGAATGAAGATTAATGTGTGAATTCCACATTTGCTCCCTGTGAACAACCTCAGACTCCCTTTAGATTTTGAGTTTATAAATTTAAATACTTTATTGTACGATTTAAGAGTGTACTACAATGAACACATATTTAAAACCTCCTATTTTTTCTCGCAACATTTTGGCGCCGTTGCCGGGGAGCAACGTGTAATTCACCATTAATCTTATCTTTTTTGATTTATTTGAGCACTAACTTGCCCTATCTACTTTATTTGTGATTTTGCAAGGTACATCACGAAGAGATCTTCCACGCAATCAACCACTCCTGGGGCAGGCAAAATTTCTCTTCTTCCCTAAATCAACCTCCTAATCTTAGGAAGAGAGAAAAGGAAACAAATCAATTAGGACATTCCTGCCTTATTTTCTTAGTAATTATCATTTAAAGGCAATTGTCTTGATTTGTGGATTCAAATTGATATCTGATTGAAGTTGAGACGATTCTGTTTAGAGATCCCTACCTTGATTTCTTGTATGTACTAGAGATTTATGCTTAATTTCTAATCATCTTGGACTATGCACTTCTTGTTTGAAGTCTAAGGTGTACATTTTGAGATTAAATTGGAGTTGGAATAGAGCCAATTAGGGTTTCTACTCTAGGGTTCTGAAGTGTTAATTCACAATTGTCTAAGTTAAAGAAAATTGATCTTCCCACATTTGTGTGCTACCTAAACCCTTACTTGAAAAGATCTAATCAGAAGAACCCTAAAATCAGGCTCTAAATTCACTTGAACCCTAAAATTGTGGACCTCATAACCTAAGAGTCAATTTAGGGTGATCTTTGGGTCTTGACTCAGATTTAATTCTTCATCTTTTAGGGCAGGTCAGGTGAAGTTGGTTTACTTTGTGGGCCAGCCAACCACCAAATCAGGTCACAAATTGAATTAACTTCTAATCAAGTGAAATCCAAGGCACAAACTAGGCTAAAATTGGTAGACTTAAGGTCTCAATTCATACATTCTGGTCTACTTGGAACCGCAGTGACAAGGAAGGTCGGGTGGGGTAAACCCTGTAACCCGTGGGGAAACTCTACCGTGTTGGGGTTCTTGCGGGGCTCTCCCTTCCTGGTTGCCAAGTACTTCTCAGGTTTGTGAATTTCTGATTTAGAGGTATCATCTGCCTCGAAACTGCCTTAGTCATCCAAAAATCTTTGGGTGCCTTGATTGGGCCTAATTAATATCTAGTCCCTCATCTATTCTTTAGAGCACATACATAGGAAAGATCCCTAGGTTATTGACCTAGAGGCCTTCATTAAAATTGATCTTCTTGTGGGATTTCTGATCTATTCCAATCACTACAATCTGAATTTGAATTTGATTCTACATCTTGATCCACTACCTGATTTGAAAATGCAACTTAACAATTTAGAAAGAATTTAAAGGAAACCTGAATCCCAAATGACCATGAAAGAAAAAATGATTGAGGATTCCCTTAAACATTATGAGGATTATGACAAAACCTCAAATCTGGCTAGCAAGATTTAGGTTAATGTATTGGTAACAACAACCTTCATTACAAATCGTGTCCAACTAATATTGACACAAATGACAAATGGTTCAACCCGGGATACTCTCATGACAGGATACATTGAAATAGAAAGATCGCATAATTTCGAGTGTCTGCAATGCCTGATAAATCCTTGACTTTGGGAAAAGCACGAAGATGACCTTGAAAAATAGGAGAACTTGAAAACTATGTTGAAATAGGTGATGATAACATCATCATGAGCTATAACTAGCTTTAATTAATCAGAATCAATTGATAAATGCTTTTACATAGTCGCCTGAGAGTCGTAATTCCCTGCACATCGTTTCTGAGGGGAATACATTAAATCAAGGTTAATTTTGCAGTTTTAACATCACATTCTGAATGCAAAATAACCACGGGGTTTCCTAGGGGTTAATCTAAGGTCTAATGAGCATTAAAGTCCAATAAGAGGGTCCACATAGATAGAAACGGGGTTTCATGCATTTCAAGAACCAATATAGCACTCAAAACCCAAATTTCAGACCAGCTTAAATTACTGAGGTTCTGGTCAGGATAAAATTCATCTAATCCTTCTAAAATTCATAGAAAAATGTTCCATGAGATTTAGTATCCTTGATCTGACCTTTAGAACCTATTTTGACCTTAAATAGAGTTACGTACATAGTTCTACCCTAATTTAGGTTTTTGTGTAAATTGGCTGATGATAACGTCATCATCAGCCATATCTAGCTTTAATTAGTCATAATCCATTGATAAATGCTCCTACATAACCGCCAAAGGACCGTAATTCACTGCACATCCTTTCTGAGTGTTTAACATGAAACTAGGGTTAAAACTATAGTTTTACCATCATATCATGAATGCAGAACAACCATGGGTTTTCTCAGGGGTTTACTAAAAGTCTAAAATGCATTAAAGTCTAACAAGAGGGTCCGTGTAGATAGAAATGGGTTTTCACGCGTTAAGAGAATTAAAGACATCTGAAATCCTAAAAACAGACCCGCTTAATTTATTAAGGTTTTGGTTAGAATAAAATTCACCTAAACTCTCTAAAAATCATAGAAAAATATTCTTTAGGATTTGGCATCCTTGATTTGACTATTGGAACCCAATTTGACCTAAAATAGAGTCTTAGGTAGACAATTGCCCTAATTTGGGTTTCTACGCAATTTACCTAGTTAAACTTGATTAAAACCTAAATCCGACTTCACCATCAGATTTCTTGGGTCCAAATTAGGATTTTTACCAAAGTTTGGGCCCAATCAGAGATTACCTTGACCTAGTTTACATTTCAGTCCTGTTTGACTCTTTTCTCTCACAGATATGCCCCTAGCTTTTGATTTAATTACAATCAGGTCCCTAACTTTATCATCATTCTTTGCAAAAAGGTCCTTACACCATTTTTGGAAGGTCAGACCTTCATCATCAAGTTTTGAGTGAGGATTTCTCGTTCGATTCTCAATCAAACACTCCCAAAATTGAAAGGGAGACTTTTTAAGGAATTCCCTTCCAAATGAGACCTTCCATGAATCCTAACTCAGCCCCAATTTCTCATGTAAACCTTTTGAAGATGCACATGTCCTATTTTTTTGAAAAACATGGAGTTGCAAGCTTAGTTTCCATTCTTGAAACCCCTCCCCATGGCCTATAAATGGAGCTGCGATGCAAACCTCACCTCCATAGCTTGGTTTTGGGCCAAAAACCTCTTCAAATCCCTATCTCTGGCCCTCTCCGACCTAGCTCCGATGGCTCTTCTTCCTCGTCTTCTTAGGGATGGCCAACAACCAAATTGGTCCGTCCATCACCCTTACCGTCTTCCTCCGTGCCTTGCCGGTCACAGCGGGCACCATCTTCCGCTCTCCTCGCCGCCGTTCATCTTACCGGAGAGTTTGTCCCCTCCGGTGCCGGCTAATCAAAGCCGATGAGGATCTCCTTCCTCTTCATCCCTTAGTTTGGTCCTAATGCTCCTCCTCTACTTCCTTTTCCGCTCCTTAACACCTCAATTGGACCGCTGTTCACGATCTCCCCCTCCTCCTTCTCCAACTTTGGCAAAGGCTTCGAAGAGCCCACATTACCACCACAGACCACCAAACACGCCCGCTTTTCCTCCAAAAGCTCTGCCATACTCTCTCCATCAAAAGCCCTCTCCTACTTCACCGATCCATCCATTTAATCCCCTCACCGAACAACCCACCTTCACGCAACCATCTTTGCCTTCGTCCGACCACTTCACACCCTTTCACGACATGCTACCACCATTGTCACCTTCGCCAAGACTAGGCGAAGCTTCTGAGATGTTCTAATGAGGCCGTAAGACCTTATTTCATGTTTTCAGGTTCTATGCTGGAGCTCTGCCACCTCAGGCATCGTCGCCTTCGTTCTTCGAGCTTTAGGTGTCGAAAGTCCCAGGTCTCACCTCCAGGCAGAGCGAACTAGCCCCAGGAAGTCATCCCAGTCCTCAATTTGATGTTCCAGAAGAAGAGCATGCCCAATTGAATGAAGCTTCACCTCTAGGCGCATGAAAGGAGGGGACTTTTAGTCCCACATCAGGCGTGGAGAGGCACGCAGCAACACTTAGGTTATTTTTGTGAATACGGCTGTTTTCCTCGAAATACCGAGGTTGAGGTCCCCACTCACCTACTGATGTAGCCACAATTATTGAGGGTAAAATGCCTATTCATGCATGTTCCTAGGCTTAGATTTGCATTTCATGTTATAAATATTGCATTGCATGCATCATTCTGCATTTAGAGTAGTTGTATATAATTTAGGTTAATTGCGTCCTTTTTGTGGTTAGGAGAGAAGGATATTTATTTTAGAGCCTTGGATTGACGATCGGACTGTACGGATTTGATTAAGACAACGATCGGAGTCTAACGCCTCCAAAATTGCCTCGATCGGAGTCTCGTAGCACCATATGCAATCTAGGGAAGATCAAAGGTCGAGGGACTAGGTGATGCAATTCTGAGTTTCAAATGACAAATCCGACTGCACAGATGGATTCGAGTCGACTATCGCAGCCCAACGGCATGAAAATCGACTCAATTCGACCCCTGTAGCATCCCTTGCAGAGGAATGAAGGTGGATGGCCCAGGTCATGCCACGTGGTGCAACCCAGGCCACCATGCCCACACACGTGCTGCTGCACGCCTACAGTGCAAGGGCAAGGGCGCGCACATAGCAGCAGCATAGGTGCGGGGGTAGTGCCAGCAATGGCACGTATCACGTGTGCGTGCGCGACAAGGGCGCATACAGCGTGCGCTAGTGGTGCGACAGCAGGGGCATGTGAGTGGGATCTTCAATGACGTTTGCAGAGGATCTTTAGCGACGTTTATGACCATCACTAAATGTCCTGTATATGAATTTGATTCTTTCCTCCATTATAAAAGGACCCCTAGCCCTCCCATTTTTCTTCATCTCTTCCTTTCTTCCCCTCACCACCTCCAAGGCTCTAGAGAGAGCTTGTCCCAAGCTCGGGATGCTCGTCTAGAGTAGAAAACCAAATAGTTTTCACTCCCCTCATCTCGATTCATGGAGTATCTCGCGGCCATCTTCTCACCTCCCTTCAAGAAGAAGATCCTTGTCGCGACGTCGTCTTGCCCCATCCTCCGTCCTCTGGCTTTGTCCCCATTCATCCCGCTCCTTACCACCTTCCTTCAGGCAACGTTAGAGCGAGTCATCCTCCAAGCGATCGTTGAGGGGGATTCTCTCACCTCTTTCTATCTTTTTCGCTTTCGTAGTCTAGTTTTTCCACTTTCGTAGTTGTAACAAACATTTATTCATAAATAGATGATTATTCTTCTCTCTCTCTTTGTCTCTCTTTTTATTTTGCAAGTAGATTAGCTAGATTTCATCAACCTGATCTCTTGCCTTATTAAAAATACCAAAAAAAATAGAAAAGACAAAAATGAAATAAACAAATAAAAGCGAAATGGGTATCTTTCAAAACTAAATGTTTGCCTCCCCATGTTCGACCTGGAACTCACATTTCGAGTTTCAGTTATATATTTTATCTGATCGATGGATTTTCTTGTGAATCGAACTACGACGATGGGTTTTCCAAATCCAATCCTTTTTGCATGCGAATCCGCCTCGATCATTTTGGCGCCATTGCCAAGGAGGCAACGCTCTTTGATTTTTTCCGCGTTTTCCCACATTACTTACATATTTTTCTAACATATCTTTCTTCTTCAATTTATTATCTTGTAGGAACCTGATTGAGGAGCCGAAGGCGGTAGATTGGAGTAAAGTGTGGGTAGAGACATTTGTAAGTTTTTCCCCACCACCCCCACCCTAGATTTCATTTCGCCACACTAATAACTCAAACCTAAATCAATTTAGGTGCTTTTTATATACCTTAGGATAGATTTGCTTGTTTGTTTGCCACTTCCACCCATCTCATCCCTGCATATATAAAAAACAAAAAAAATATACTCTTCTCCTGTGGGATTTCTTAAAGAGACACACATTAATACCCACAACTCTTGACTTAAGGCGAATCATTCTACTTTGATTCTTCCACTTAATTAGGATCTAACTTGTGGACCTGGTACACTTCAACTCAAAACACAAAAGTGAGTACAAATCTGATTAGGCTAAGACATGGTGTGCCTTAATCTGCGGTGAGAATAGGCAATTGATTGATTTGTTTGGGCCGCACCACTCAAATTAAAAGCGATTCATTAATAGCTTGCCACTTAGGGTTGATTTTTAGGGTTGACCCATACACTCCACATTTTTTCTAATTTCTAAAGGAATACATCATCACCAGTGCTTGTAAAACCTAGAGTGTTCTACTGAACCCTGATTGAACGAACCTAAAGATTAAAACCTAAAAGCTACTAAACAAGGTTAAACCCGAAAAGACACATCATCAAATAACCTTGTTTGCAAACCTTGATTGTGCACACACACACATTGGAATCAATCATTAAGGGCACAACCCATCTAAAGGGCCCATCACATTCCAAGAGCACGATCATCTTAAGCCTAATTAAAACTGAGTAGACATTGGCCTTAAGGATTGCTTCGCTCTTCGGGGCTCAGACTAAGATTTTTTCTGATTAATCTGCTTCTGCTGGTACATCTGATGTCTAGCTAGGGGAGTAGTGTCAAACGACCGCGGCTGGGGGTACACTAGGAACCAGAGGTGCAAGCCAAAGGAAGAACCTTCTCCCTAGCCTCTCCCTCTAACTGGTTGGATTGACCGGATAGAAGTAGACCAAATTGTTTATAATCTCAAGATGGGTCCTGAGAGTCTGTAGGTCTTTAGGATAACCCACCTAAGGACAGGATTGATTGCTTGTATTACAAGGCTCCTTTCTTTCTTCGGATTTCCCCTCCTATTCTACCATGTACCCTTCCACACCCAACATACATTTCACATCCTATCCTCTTACCATCACTTATTGTTGAACGTATTACGAATCGCTACACTAGCGTGTTCGGTTTTGGAAAACCTGTCGTTGTAGTTCGAAAGTGAAGAATTCGTGTTCAACAAATAAAATTTTATACCGAAAAGAATTCCGGGTCGAACACGGGGAGGCTACGTTGATATATATTCGCAATTATATTTTTTAGGATTTTTGATAAGCAAGGTGATATAATTACAATGGAGCTATCAGACTAAGAGAGAGAGAGAGAGAGAGAGAGAGAGAGAAAGAGAGAGAGAGAAAGAGAACATGCATTCAATGTTTCAACTGTTTATATAATCAAACTAAATAAAAGTTACACTAGAAAGCGGGAAATCAATTACACTATAAAGCAGGAAAATTCTACACTAGAAAAGTTGTAAATAAGAATGGGAGAGAGAAGTTATCCTCCTCGACGATTGCTTGGAGGACAAGCCGGACTGGACGACCCCAGGACGAAGGAGAACGAAGCAAGACGAAGCAGAAGAACGGGAACAGAGCAGCACGCCATCGTCGTCGTGGGATCCACTTTCGAAGGGGAACGAAAACTTAGACTTTATCTTGCGAGGAGCATCCCGGGTGTGGGACAAGCTTCTCTTGAGCTTTGGAGGGGTAGAGAGGAGAAGGAAGGGATGAGAATTTCATATGGAGGGGGTCTCCTTTTATAGTTGCAAGGAGTGTGGGCAAAATGGACATTACAACTTCAAAACAATAAATGATGGGTCTTTAGTGACGGATAAATTCGTCACTAAAGCCCCGACGTGGGCGTAGCTTCCGCACCCACGCGCGCCGCTTCAGCTGCCCGCGTGCTCAACACCATTGCACGCACGCTGAGTCTCAGCCGTCCGATTTGAGATCGGACAGCTTAAAATGCATCTTCGCTCGCTACGCTGCGCGCCTGCCCGCGTGTGATCGCGCGTCCACGCTGCGTGTCCAATCGTGCGTCGGCACTATTGGGTGCGCGTAGCCGTTGGATGGCAATCTGAAGCTCCACTCGCTGCTCACTTGCGCCTGATTTGAGGCTCGCGGGACTCGATCCCGTGACCTCTACTTCGCCCGCCGCTTCATCTCCGCTGCACTACGCGGACGAAATGGTCGCGTGGACGGATCAGCCAGCCGCATCCACAGCGTTGGATCTTGATCCAACGGTGGAGAATCGACATGCTGATTGAAGAAGAAGAGGTGTGGCGGTGCTGGAGGCCGTTTGGGCGGCTAAGATGGCGCCACGTGGCGCCATCTTGGCCGTCCATCTTCTGGAAGTTGTGGATGGTGCCACTGTTGTCAGATTGACTCGATTTTTGTGTCGTTGAGCTGCGATCGTCGATCCGAATTCATCCGTGCGGTCGGACTTGTCATCTAAAGTGTGGATTTTCACCATCCTGGCCCTTGATCTTCTAGGGTTCCCCGATCACTATCTGATGCTCTAGATGTCTGATTTGGGCGATCTTGGAGTCGTTGAACTCCAATCGTCGCCCTGATCACATCCATATGGTTGGATCATTGATCCGAGGCACCGATTAAATGTTTGCCCTGTCCAAGCACATAAAAGGAGACAATTAACCTTCATTTTATTCAAACTACTCAAAATGCAAAATGATGCATGTTATGCAATATTTATATCATGAAATGCAATCCTATGCTTAAGAACATGAAAAAATAGACATTTTAAGTAGTGTAAATGTGTTTACATCATACCCCCATGCCTATGTTTTGCTAGTCCCTAGCAAAAACTATATGCTATTTATAAAAGAATTAGGTTGGATTATTTGGACTTGAGTTATTTTCAATCATTAAGAAATTGTCTACTTAGGAACTGAACTTTCAAAGGCACAACAGTGCCCGGGTATCAGCCAAAATGCAGACCGCCTCAAGCCCTCGCCTTATTAAAAGAAAAATTTCTTTTTCTCTTTTTCTCTTTTCTAATTTTTTTTTGGATTTTCAAATTTTAGGGTTTAAGAGTGGCTTTCTACGGCCATTCAACTCACCCAAGCTTTGATGAGAACCCTAAGCTTTAAGTATCTTATTGTGATTGTGATAGACTCGTTGACCGGCAGTTAGAACGGACTTCGGATTTCTACGCCTCTAGGTGACCTAACAAGAATTCTACTAAAGGTGTATCTTTACAACCGGTAGCTTTCTCCCTACTTTTATTTTTTTTTACGGGGTCAACATAATGGTGAATCCAGTGTATATCCCCCTAGTTTATTCTACTTCTCCGCTTCTTCCTAAGTGTTTTGAGAATTTTTAGTGCATTTTCTAAGTTGGGTTCTTGATAACCGGTCGATGAGCTGTTACCATCGACAACTTGGCAGCCATACTCCTGCGGCGAAGTGTGGCTTATTTCTTTTTGTTCTTTTCTCCTTTTTTTTTTTTAAATAGGTGGCTTCCCTGGTCTAAGATTTACCTAAAGGAAGAAAACAGAGAAAGGTCTAGTGACTGGGCTCTGGATAACCTACCTATGGGCTGTTACCCACGATAACTTGCCAGCCATATCACCCTAGAAGGTTCATTAGCTACCCAATTTCCGTTAGAATCGTCAAACAATGAGTCAGTGCAAAGAAAGTGTGTAGATGCTTAAAATTCAAAATTCCCTCAAATCAGAGGGCGGGTTGATAACTCGTGTACTTATCACCCAAACTTATTTATTCCAATTATAATAGAATTAAGATGGCGAGGACTCAAAGACAAATCCACATTTTAGTGGATACACAGGCTAATTAAGTCCAAAGACCTGAGGGGTCTTTGTGTTCAGATCCTAATGTAAAATTTCTTAGGATTGAAAAGTCCTAATATCCAACTAATCCTTCCTAAATTTTTTTTTTAAATAAGAAGAGAGACAATTTATATGGATTTCACAAAGCTGACCAAATAATTCAAGAATGAATCCACCCCCCCATGCCTAGCTGATGCAATGTCCTAATTGAAAAAATGACATGAAAGAAAGGGTAGAATATGAAAGATGTCACCTAGATATGAAGCTCATATCAGCCTTGTGTCATATGTACAACTGCTGAGTTTAATGTCGTCAGCTAGGCGAAGTCTAGCCAAAGAAGTCATTGAATGGCTAGAGCAACAGAGTCTGAGATGGGTTCTGGGAGATTACGGTCAACAACAGGCTTTAGACGTTGACCGTTGACTTTAAAGTTGTTACCCGTCTTTGGGTCAGAAATCTGAATAGCACCATTAGGAAAAATCTGACCAATTATGAATGGGCCATTCCATTTAGATCTAAGTTTACCAGGAAAGAGCTTAAGTTTAGAATCAAATAACCAGACCTTCTGGTTTGGCTCAAAGCTCTTGCGGGAAATCAATTGATCATGTAGAGCTTTGGTCCGAGCCTTGTAGATCTTGGCATTCTCATAAGCATCATTTCTAAGCTCCTCCAACTCTGATAGTTGGAGTTTCTTGGCCTTTCCAGCTAGATTCAGATCCAAATTGCATTGTTTGATTGCCTAGAATGCCCTGTGTTCAATCTCTATGGGTAGATGGCACGCCTTTCCATACACCAAACGGAATGGAGACATGCCGATGGGCATTTTATACACCGTACGGTAGGCCCAAAGAGCGTCCTCAAGCTTTTGAGTCCAATCCTTGCGATCAGGCCTAACCATCTTTTGTAGAATGTTCTTGATCTCTCGATTGGAGATCTCGGCTTGTCCATTCGTCTGGGGATGGTAAGGTGTGGAAATACGATGATTAACCCCGTATTTGGCCAATAAATTCTGGAATTGGGCATTAGTAAAATGAATGACACCATCACTGATGATAGCCCTCGGAATCCCGAACCTACTGAAGATATTTTTCTTGACAAAATTGATGACCACCCTGTGGTCATTGGTTCGGGTGGGAATTGCCCCAATCCATTTGGACACATAATCAGTAGCAACAAGAATGTACTGATGTCCAAATGAAGGGATAAAGGGTCCCATGAAATCGATGCCCCAAACATCAAAAATTTCGACAGGAAGAATAGGGTTTAGGGGCACCATGTCTCTCTTAGTTATGCTCCCGAGTGCCTGGCATCGAGAACATTACCTTGAGAAATCCTGGGCATCCTTGAATAAAGACGACCAATAGAAGCCAGATTGCAAGATTTTTGCAGCCGTCTTTCTCCCGGAGAAATGTCCACCACACCTAGATGCATGGCAGAACTCGAGTATACTGTTGAATTCATTCTTCGGTATGCATCAGCGAATAATCTGATCAGAGCCAATGCGATACAGTTCAGGGTCCTCCCAAAAGTACTATTTGGCCTCAGATTTGAGTCTATCCCATTGTTGCTTGGTCCAATCCTGGGGGATTTGACCAACGGCCAAATAGTTAACAATGTCAGCAAACCATGGGGTGTGGACACCTAAAACTATAAGAATGGTTTCATCCGGAAAAGTGTCAGCAATCGGAATGTCCGGACAAGAAGAATCACCTAGGAGTCTCGACAAATGATCCGCTACCACATTTTGTACCCTGGCTTTATCCTTGATTTCAAGATCAAATTCTTGAAGAAGAAGAATCCAACGAATAAGTCGGGGTTTAGCATCCTTTTTAGCCAAGAGATGTCTCAAGGCCGAGTGGTCGGTATAAACAATAACATGAGACCCCAAGAGATAAGCCCTGAATTTTTCCAACGCAAATACTATAGCTAGTAATTCCTTTTCAGTAACGGTGTAATTCCTCTGGGCTTCATCCAGAGTTTTACTAGCGTAGTAAATGACAGAGGGCTTTCGATCAATTTTCTGACCCAAGACAGCCCCAATCGCGTAATCAGAAGCATCGATCATGATCTTAAATGGGGCTGTCCAATTTGGTGGTTGCAAAATTAGAGCACGGGTGACTGCCGTTTTTAGGAAATCAAATGCCTTTCGGCATGATTCGTCAAAAACAAACGGCGTTTCTTTGGCAAGAAGATTGCTCAAAGGGCGGGCAACCTTCGAGAAATCCTTGATGAATCTTCGATAAAATCCCACATGGCCAAGAAATGATCTGATTTGTTTAACAGATGTGGGAGGAGGAAGTTTAGCGATAGCATCAACCTTAGCTTTATCTACTTCAATTCCCGTTCAGAGATTACATGACCCAAAACGATGCCCTCTTGGGTCATGAAATGACTCTTTTCCCAGCTAAGAACCAGTCGTGTCTTGATACATCGCTTAAGAATCATTTCCAAATTAGCCAAACAAGAGTCAAATGATTCTCCGAAAACAGAGAAATCATCCATGAAGACTTCCAAAAACTCTCCCACCATGTCGGAAAATATGGCTAGCATACACCTTTGAAAAGTCACAGGTGCATTGCATAACCTGAAAGGCATCCTACGAAAAGCAAAGGTTCCGTAGGGATAGGTGAAAGTAGCTTTTTCCTGATCCTCGGGATGGATAGGAACTTGGTTGTATCCTGAGTAGCCATCAAGAAAGCAGAAGTACTTCTGCCCAGCTAATTTTTCCAAGATTTGATCAATGAAGGGCAGGGGAAAATGATCCTTTTTAGTGGCTGTGTTCAGCTTCCTATAATCAATACAAACTCTCCAAGAGGAAACTGAACGAGTTGTGACAGATTCTGCTCTCTCATTAGTCACAACAGTAATCCTGGCTTTCTTTGGAATAATTTGAACGGGACTTACCCAGGGGCTGTCAGAGATTGGATAAATAATTCTTGCATCGAGCCACTTGATGATCTCCTTTTTGACCACTTCTCGCATATTTGGATTCAATCTCCTCTGCATCTGGCGAGAAGGGCGGGACCCATCTTCCAAAAATATTCTATGATTATAGTAAGATGGCTCGATCCCCCTGAGGTCATGAATGGTCCAACCAATTGCCTCCTTATGTTCCTTTAAGACCTTAATCAATTTAATCTCATGCTCCTTTGTCAATTTAGCACTAATAATCACAGGGAGCGTATTCTGCGGTCCTAAAAATTGATATTTTAAATTCTCATGCAATGGTTTCAATTCAAGCTGGGGTGGGGTAATGATTGATGGTAGGGTAGATGTTGAAGATTCAACAAGAGGAAGAGGTTTTGAGTGAACAAAATCAGTAACCTCTTCCGAAGATGTCAGGTCAGAGGGTTGCGGGTCAAATTCATCAACCAAAGAGGAACTTTCAATTGAAGAAACTGTCAAACAAGTTTCAAAATTAACATTATCCTCATCAAGTTCCTCAATAAATCCACAATCCTTAAATTTATTGATCGCCTTAAAAATATCCAATTTCATTCGTTGGTCCCCAAAGGCGATTTCCATGCTACCGCTTTCACAATTAATGCTAGCCTTTGCGGTAGCCAGGAACGGACGCCCCAGAATGATGGGCGTGTTCCTCAGATTATCTGGTACATCCATGTCAAGGACAAGGAAATCTACAGGAAAATAGAAATCCTTAACCTTAACTATAACATCTTCAATAATGCCTCGCGGGTTTGTGATCGAACGGTCTGCTAACTGTAGCGTTACTGAAGTTGGCCGAAGTTCACCTAACCCAAATTTCTCATAAAGAGAAGTCAGAATTAGGTTGAGGGATGCATCGAGATCCAAAAGTGCTCTATCAAATGTGCAATCTCCGAAAACGCAAGAAATCAAAGGAGCACCAGGATCTCTCTTTTTTTGAGGGAGGTAGTGCAGGATAACAGAACTAGCCTGCTCAGAGAGTACCACCTTCCTTGGAACAGTTTCTCTCGACTTACGCTTTTGTGTACATAATTCCTTTAAAAATCTTGCGTAAGTCGGTATGTGGTTGATTGCATCAAGGAGCGGGATATCGATCTCAACATTCTTAAATAAATTCAGAAGCTCCTCATTGCTATCAACAGACTTCTTCTTCTTTGCTTTGGTTAAGGCTTCAGGAAAAGGAACATGAGTCAGATCTTTGGAATCAGGTTCCTGAGCCTTGATTTCACCTCTAGAATTCTCCTCTCTCTCCTCAGATTCTTCAGGATTCAAAAGATCAGAATAGTGTGGTTGTGGATCCTGAGTCTTCTTACCACTCCTTAAAGTTACAGAATTTGCAGAAGTGTAAGAATTTGGGTCTTGGGGAGGATTAGGAAAGATTGGAGGGGCTTGATTGACCATGAATTGTTTATTTGCGGAAGAAGAAGATGAGGAACCCTGCTCAACCGCCTGAGCATGTGCGTGCTGGTCCCTCTGATTTCCGTACCCTTGGGCTTGATTACCCGAATTCATAATGTTTTGCGGGTTGGGTACGGGTTGGGATGGTAGAGATCCAGGTTGACGAGAGTTAGCAATGAGCCCGGATTGCAAGTTGCCCAGCAAGTTTTTCATTTATTGCATGAGCTGGAGCATAGATCCTTGCATCTCTGCCATTTGACAGTTCAAATCAGCCTGCCCTGCGGGTTGACGGGCATTTCACGTTGGCTGATTGACCTGATTCGGAGGCAACTGGGTATATACTTGACCCTGACCCATTGGTCGTTGCGAAGCATAGTTGTCAGGTCAGAATTGGGCCAAGAGAAGTTGGGGTGGTTTCTCCAACCTGGATTATAGGCATTCGAGTAGGGGTTGGATCTAACATTCTCTTGTACAGCGCAGACATCCTCATAGGGTGAGGATGGAGAGAAAGAAAGGGAAGGATCAGAAAAGCTGGGATCAAAGGCCCCAGTTGGGAACCCATGGGGTTCCGAAAAATGCTGACTCATAGGTTGAGTTGCATCGAGTTGATTCACGAACTCCCGTCCAGAAGGAGCTCGTGAGGAATGGAATCCCGAATTTTGGGATTGAGTGGATTGAGGGTTGTTAACAGAATTGCCAGCCATCCAATCTTCCATTCTTTTAGTAACCAAGTCCACTTTATTAAGTTTATTACAAATCAATTCCATATCAAATGAATGAGAGTCATGGACTTCATTGACATTTGATCTGGGTTGCTGGGACCGGTTAAAAGTATCCATGGAGGCATGATTAATTGAATTCTCACTCATTTCCTCAAATAAATCATGTGCACTATCTGCATCTTTATTGAGGAAATTGCCTCCGCAAGAAGCATTCACATGGTTTCTGAGTAGTTCATTCAACCCATGATAGAAGATCTGTACGAGTTGCCATTTCGGCACCTCGTGGTGTGGAAACCTCCGCAATAAGTCCTGGAATCGCTCCCAGGCAACATGAAACTGCTCCCCCGGCCGCTGGGTAAAGGTAGTGATTGCCCGTCTCAAAGCATTTGTACGACCGATTGGGAAGAATTTCTTCAGAAAGGCCGATTTCAACTCATTCCAAGTTGTAATTGGTCTTCCTATTGTCCTATACCAATGCGCGGCTTTATCCCTAAGAGAGTGGGGGAAGAGCCTCATGATCATTTGCTCCTCGTTAATGTTTCGAGCCTTGGTGGTCTGGACCAAAGTGGCCAAATCTTCCAAGTGCTGAAACGGATCTTCGGAGCCATGCCCATGATAATGTTTAATCTGGCTTAACACCTGGGGCTTGATTTCTACGTCACCGGCTGGAATCTGGACGCCGGGACGTTCCCTGTAATTTGAAGGATCATAAAAATCCTTCAAGGACTGAGCGCCCTGCATTCTCTGGAACCATTCCTGCATTCTCTGCATTTGTTCCAGCTGCCTTCGAAATTCTTCCTGTGGATTTTCAAGCAGAGGAGGCTGTTGTTCGGCCATGGGATCAAATTGACCAAAATCTAACTTGCGCCTCCTAGAATGTTCTAACGGTCCTTCCAATCGGGGATTCAATGACCGTCTTCCCAGCATAAACTAGGAGAAGGTCGGAAGGACTGGGGATAGGGACCCTGCAGCACAACAAAACAAGGTTGTCCTTAACTGGGGTAGCCTAAGGATCTACTGACTCCCAAAACCAACCTTAAGACTGTAAGTGATTTACTTTACTTGCGTCTGTTTAATCCAACCAGTTAGAAGGAGGGACTGGGGAGAAGGTTCTTCCTTTGGCTTTCGCCTCCGGTTCCTAGTGTACCCCCCAGCCGCGGTCGTTTGACGCTACTCCCCTAGCCAGACATTAGATTAATCAGTACAAGTAGGTTAATAAAAAAAAATCTCAGACTAGGCCCTGAAGAGCGAATCAAATCTTAAGGCCAATGTCTACTCAATTTTATTAAAGCCTGGGATTGTGGTGCTTATGGAATGTGATTGGCCCTTACAATGGGTTGTGCCCTTAATGATTGATTGAGATTTGTGTAAGTGCGTGCACAACCAGGATTTTCAAGCAAGATTATTGATAATGCGTGAATTTTAGTGTTCAAATCTTGCTTGAGTAGCTTTTAGGGTTTCAAATTAGGTGAATTGCAATCAAGTTTCTAGGCAAACCAAGTTGTAAAACACGGGTGAAGATTGTTTTTCTTTAAAATCAGAAAGAAAGTGGAGTGCCTGGAATATACCTAGATTGAAAACCCTAAGGAGGAGCAACTTGATGAGTTGGTTTTAAATAAAGTGGTGCGGCCCAAACAACTCAAACAATTGGCCACAATTTCACCACTAAGTTAGGCACTCAAAGATGGTTAACCTAGAATGATTTCTACTCTGTTATGTGTTGCTTTGTGTGTACCGGTTCCACAGATCAGAACCCGGTTGAGTAGAAAACAAATCAAGTTGATCAAGTGCCTTGAATGTGGGTGTGTGTTGTGTGTTTGTTGAAAATTACCCCACAAGATTATCTTTTTGTTATTTTTTTATGAATGAGGGTGGAATGAATGTGAGTGAAAATCCAAACAACCAAACTATTCCTAGGATTTATGCAAACACCTAGGTTAATTGGGATTTGGATTTAATGTGGCGAATGAAATCGATGGAGGGGGAAAGAATGGGGGAGCACTTATAGTTGTCTTCAACTGCACTTTACTCCAGTCTACCGCTTGTTGATTCCTTGATGGAGGTCTCTGCAAAACAATAGACACAAGAGAAAGCTAGTTAGAAAACAAATAAAGTGCAAGAAATGTGAAGAAAAGATCGGAAATCGTTGCCTCCCCAGCAACGGCGCCAAAATGTTGAATGTATTACGAAACGCTACGCTAACGTGTTTGGTTTTGGAAAACCTGTCGTTGTAGTTCGAAAGCGAAGAATTCGTGTTCAAGAAATAAACTTTTATACCGAAAAGAATTCCGGGTCAAACACAGGGAGGCTACGTTGATCTATATTCGCAATTATATTTTTTAGGATTTTTGATAAGCAAGGCGATATAATTACAATGGAGCTATCAGACTAAGAGAGAGAGAGAGAGAGAGAGAGAGAAAGAGAGAGAGAGAAGGAGAACATGCATTCAATGTTTCAATTGTTTATACAATCAAACTAAATAAAAGTTACACTAGAAAGCGGGAAATCAATTACACTATAAAGCAGGAAAATTCTACACTAGAAAAGTTGCAAATAAGAATGGGAGAGAGAAGTTATCCTTCTCGACGATTTCTTGGAGGACGAGCCGGACCGGATGATGCCTGGATGAAGGAGAACGAAGCAGGACGAAGGAGGATGAAGCAGAAGAACGGGAACGAAGCAGCACGCTGTCGTCGTCACGGGATCCACTTCCGAAGGGGAATGAAAACTTAGACTTTATCTCGCGAGGAGCATCCCGGGTGTGGGACAAGCTTCTCTTGAGATTTGGAGGGGTAGAGAGGAGAAGGGATGAAAATTTCATATGGAGGGGGTATCCTTTTATAGTTGCAAGGAGTGGGGGCAAAATGGACATTACAACTTCAAAACAATAAATGAGGGGTCTTTAGTGACGGATAAATCCGTCACTAAAGCCCCGATGTGGGTGTAGCTTCCGCGCCACGCGCCCCGCTTCCGCTGCCCACACGCTCAACGCCATCTTACGCACGCTGAGTCTCAGTTGTCCGATCGCGAGATCGGACGGCTTAAAACGCATCTTCGCCTGCTATGCTGCGTGCCCGCCCGCGTGTGATCGTGCATCCACGCTGCGCGTCCAATCGCGCATCGGCGCTATTGGGCGTGTGTAGCCGTTGGATCGCAATCTGACGCTCCACGCGCCGCTCGCTTGTGCCTGATTTGAGGCTCGCAGGACTCGATCCTGCGACCTCTGCTTCGCCCGCTGCTTCATCTCCGCTGTGCTACGCAGACGAAATGGTCGCGTGGACGAATCAGCCAGCTGCATCCACAGCCGTTGGATCTTGATCCAATGGCGGAGAATTGACGCGCTGATTGAAGAAGAGGTGCGACGGTGCTGGAGGCCGTTTGGGCGGCTGAGATGGCACCACGTGGCGCCATCTTGGCCGTCCATCTTCTGGAAGTTGTGGATGGTGCCACGGATGTCGGATTGACTCAATTTTTGTGTCGTTGAGCTGCGATCGTCGATTCGAATTCATCCGTGTGGTCGGATTTGTCGTTTGAAGTGCGGATTTTCACCATCCTGGCCCTTGATCTTTTAGGGTTCCCCGGTCACTATCTGATGCTATGGATGTCTGATTAGGGCGATCTTGGAGTCGTTGAACTCAAATCGTCGCCCTGATCGCATCCATACGGTTAGATCTTTGATCCGAGGCTCCGATTAAATGTTTGCCCTGTCCAAGCACATAAAAGGAGACAATTAACCTCCATTTTATTCAAACTACTCTAAATGCAAAATGATGCATGTTATGCAATATTTATATCATGAAATGCAATCCTATGCTTAAGAACATGCAAAAATAGACATTTTAAGTAGTGTAAATATGTTTACATCACTTATCCCTAAGATGATTACTATCCCAACTTGACTTGTAATTACCTATCCACTAGCTGGGATAACTTTGATTGGGGATATGAATTCGGACCTCAGTGTCTAGGGCCTAACCCTGGACAACAAGACTATGATTACTATCCTTCTCAGAGCTACAATGATTGTAGATCTTGATCCATTGATGATCAAACCAACTTGATCTATAATCAAGAAGGATATGATGATTATAACATCTACCCTCCCTATTATTTCACTGAATATAGGTCACCTCCATTTTTTAAACAACCTGAGATGACCTACTATCAGTGAGGGACCGGAGAACCTCAATATCTTGACTCCCCTAGATTTAATCTGAGCCCACCCAACCCTGAACTGAACTAGTCAGTTCAGGTGAACCAGATCCAGGATAGGGTGTTGGCTAATTTGAGGAACACTATAGAATCTTTAGAAGTTTAGCCAACACCATGCACTGAAGCATTGGAGCCTATGATCAAAATGATTGATGAACTTAATAGTTAGTTCTCTATTGGATTTGCTCCAAAATGTTAGGGATAGGGACCTGGGTGAGTTTCTTCTTAGGAAATTATTGAGGTTGAGGATGAAATTTGTGGTTGCCCTAGTCAAATCTTGGGATGATTCTCAAGATGAACCCCTTCAAGAGAGCCAATGTCAGAACCCACTCAGGCGCCTGTCGGGGGGGATACATATTCTGAGATTGGAGATGATTAGGTTGGTCTAGAGAAACCCATTGAGGATGAACCGTGTTGCTCACCTGAGATCCCAGAGCCAGAGAATGATGAAAAATATGTCTCCATGGACCATGAAATGACATATGATTTTGAGGGTTCGAAATCTCTTAGTGATGTCTCACTTGAGCTTAAGGAGAATGATTTTAGTGAGACAAATAGGCTTGAGGAAACTGATAAACCATTTGCTAGCCTGACTATTGAAGATTTTGATTCGGTTGGGGCCAACTTGGATAATCTGAATCCTGATGATTCAATCAGTAGCCCCATTCTTCAACCGCACCCCGAAGAGCTGACTTTTGAGATCATTGTGCCCAAGCCAATCTTGATTTAGCCATGATTTCTGGACTTGGGTAAATCTTATGGGGTGAACGGCATGCTAGAGGTCCTGGAGCTTGAGCACTTGATGTTAGAGGATAGAAATGTTGAAATGAAAATTTGGGAGGTTAATTCTGAGGGAAAAATAAGTTTGGATTTAATGGTTCTTGTTGATCTAAAATCACCATCTTTCTACTAGGACCCTTGCGATATCTTTCACGTGCAACCTAAGCTCGAAATAACTAATTATTTTTCTGAGCTGAACGTTAAGTGGACATCCGCACCTATTGAACCATCTTTACCCATTGACACTTTGGTCTTAGGTTGCACACCACAAAACCACAGGCCCAACCCTGCAAGCTTAACAACCTTTGGTTCTGGGTGATTTTCATCCAGAACCTGAGAACCACTAGACCCTGGGGCATGGGTCTCCATCATAATCTGGTCCACATTTGTGGACATCTTTTGCTGGCTGCTCTAAGGATTAATCTTTTGATTTTGATTCTGACCAGCATTTGTGAATTCTCAATTCCTTCCTTGTATGTATGTTTTGCCTAGCTGAAGGCATTAAATTTAGCACGTGTTTGTATTCCACGTTCTTTGCGGAGCTGACCGGATTTTCATGTTATTCAGGTGATATTCTATTTTCTCTGCCTTTTCATGTCTTTATTTTTACAATGAGGACATTGCATCATTTAGGCATGGGGGGTTGGATAATTAATTCCTAAAATTATTTTGTTAACTTCGTAGAATTTCTTTTAGTTTCTTAAAAAAAAATGAAAATTCAAAAAGATAAAAGAGAAAGAATTTATTAAGAAGAGAACTTAGGCATTTGGAAGTTATTAACTTTAGGAAATGTTACAATAGGACCTAAATACTTAGACTCTTCGGGCCTTCGGGCTTAATTAGCTCGTGTGTCCACTCGAATGTGGACCTAGCCTCAAGTTCTCGCCAAGTAATTTTATTTTAATTTGGTAAATAAATTGGGATGATAAGTACATGACTTATCAACCCGCCCTCTGATTTGAGGGGATTTTAAGTCTAAGCATCTACACACTATTCGTACCGACTCACTTTCCAGCAGTTTTTACGGAAATTGGGTAGCTAATGAACTGTCTAGGGTGGCATGGCTGGCAAGTTGTCGTGGGTAACAGCCCATTTGTTGGTTGTCTAGAGCCCAGCCACAAGACCATTCTCCTCATACTGCCTTTAGGTAAATCTTAGATTAGGGAAGCCACCTACTTAAAAAAAAAAGTACCCAAAAAGAAGAAAAAAATAGGAAAAAGGAGAAAATAAAAAAAAACAAATAAAACCACACTTCACTGCATGAGTATGGCTGGCAAGTTGCCGTGGGTAACAACTCATTGGCCGGTTGTCCAGAGCTCAGCTCACAAAAATGCACAATAATTCCCAAAACACTTAGGGAAGCAGCGGGGAAGTGGAATGAACCAGGGAGATATACACTGGGTTCGGCCTCGTGTTGATCCCATAAATAAAAGTAGGGAGAAAGCTACTGTTCGAAAAGATAAACCTTTAGGCAAGGTCACTTAGGGTTGTAGAAACCCGAAGTTCGTTTTAACAGTCGCCTAGTGAGTCTTTCACTCTTTTCACTAGATGCTTAGCACTTAGAGTCCTTTTCGAGTCTTGTGTGGGTTGGGTAGCCATAAAATGTTATTTCGAAACTCTCAAACTCCAAAAGTCCAAAAAAATTAGAAAAGAAGAAAAATAAAAAAATGTATCTTCCCTTTTCAAATAAGGCGAGGACTTGGGCGGTCTGCATTCTGGCAGACACCCAGGTACTGTTGAGTCTTCGTAGTTTTGGACATTAGTTGATAATTTCTATTGTTAATAAACAACTTAAGCCTAAGCGATTGAATCCTAATTCTAATTTTGTAAATAGCATGTAGCTTGATTTTGCTAGGAACTAGAAAAAGATAAGCATGGGGGTATGATGTAGCCACAATTATTGAGGGTAAAATGCCTATTCATGCATATTCCTAGGCTTAGATTTGCATTTCAATTTATAAATATTGCATAGCATGCATCATTCTGCATTTAGACTAGTATATAATTTAGGTTAATTATGTTCTTTTTGTGGTCAGGTGAGAATGATATTTATTTCAGAGCCTCGGATTGACGATCCGATCATATGGATCTGATCAAGATGACGGTCGGAGTCCAATGCCTCTGAAATTGCCTCGATTGAAGTCCCGTAGCACCATATGGAATTCAAGGAAGATTAACAGCCAAGGGACTAGGTGATGGAACCTCGAGCATCAAACAACAAATCGACTGCACAGATGGATTTGGGTCGATGATCATAGCCCAACGATGTGAAAATCGACTCAATCCGACCTCTGTAGCATCCCCTCTAAAGGAATGAAGATGGACGGTCCAGGTTGCACCACGTGGTGCAACCTAGGTCACCCATGTGCATGCATGCGCAGACGCACGCCCACAGCAGCGCGGGTGCGCGCACGCACGTGGGCAGTAGCAGTGCAAGGGCAAGGACGCATGTGCAGCAGTAGCGTAAACGAGGGGGCAGTGGCAGTAGTGGTGCGTAACGGCTAGCGCACGGGATAAGGGCACGTACAGCGTGCGCTAGAGATGCAGCAGCAGGGGCGCGTGAGCGAGATCTTCAGGGATGTTTACAGCAGATCTTCAGTGACGTTTATCACCATCACTAAATGTCCTGTATACGAATTTGATTCTTTCCTCCACTATAAAAGGTCCCTTACCCCTCCCATTTTTCTTCATCTCTTCCTTTCTTCCTCTCACCACCTCCAAGGCTATAGAGAGAGCTTGTCCCAAGCTCGGGATGCTTTTCTAGAGTATAAAATCAAATAGTTTTCACTCCCCTCATCCCCATTCATGGAGCATCCCGTGGCCATCTTCTCACCTCCCTTGGGGAAGAAGATCCTCGTCTCGACGTCGTCTTGCCCTATCCTCCGTCCTCCGACTCCGTCCTCGTTCGTTCCACTCCTTACCACCTTCCTCCAGGCAACGTCAGAGCGAGTCATCCTCCAAGCGATCATCAAGGGGGATTCTTTCACCTCTTTCTATCTTTTTTGCTTTCATAGTGTGGTTTTTCCACTTTTGTAGTTGTAACAAACATTTATTCATAAATAGATTATTGTTCTTCTCTCTCTCTCTATCTCTCTTTTTATTTTGCAAGTAGATTAGCTAGATTTCATCGACCTGATCTCTTGTCCTATTAAAAATACCAAAAAAATTAGAAAAGACAAAAATAAAATAAAATAAAAGCAAAACGCGTATCTTTCAAAATCAAACGTTCGCCTCTCGTGTTCGACTCGGGACTCACATTTCGAGTTTCAGTTATAAATTTTATCTGATCGACGGATTTTCTCGCTAATCAAACTACGATGACAGGTTTTCCAAATCTAATCCTTTCCGTGTGTGAATCCGCCTCGATCACCTACTCACGCTCACTTGACCCAACCCGATTACCTATCCTAAGCACTCCTCGGCTACTAACCACATTGGTAGCTTTGGAATCGGGTGCACGTGTATCTGAATACCTAATTACTATCCTAGTTTGAGAGAATGAGAAAGGAAGGAGAGAGAGAGAAAGCGTGGGGGAGGGGGGTTTTTCCTCTTAAGGGCTTGGCCTGTGTAGGCACTTAACTTATGAAGGAGCCTTGGTCTCGTGAAGGCTTGAGAAGAAGAGGCCTTTAAGGAAGGCCTGAAAGAAAGAGAAGTTGCTGAAGGAAAAGAAGAAGAGAGGTCGTGCTTAAAGAAGAGAAAAGAAGAAGGCCTATGCATGCTAAGGAAGTAAGGAAGAAGAAGGAAGAGAAGAGTTGAAGAAGATAAACTGTAGCATCCAAATACTTGGCATCTGACTGTGGCATTATTTGAATTACTATTCAATAATCTAAGTACTATGGTTAAGATACATGCTTAAATGCAGATCTAAAAGGTGATTTAAATCACCACTTTTTAGGATTATTTCTATTCTTTTTGCTATGTCAAACTCATGTTATGCATTGATGATCAATTCTTGAGTAATTATTCTTCCTTGAGTATCATTATTGTCTTAATTGTTGTGCTCATTTATATTATGATTGAGATTAGTGCGTGGATGTAACATTTTCTCCCTGTGTTCGACCTCGGACTCATTTCTTGATTCTGGTCATAAATTTTATTTGTTTGAGTGCATTTGTCCTATACTACAATGCATTTCTTAAACATCAATGAATTTACTTAAACATTGCCTAGTCAAACTTGGTCAAGACTTAAATCCGACTTCACCATCAGATTCCTTGGGTCAAAATTAGGCTTGTACCAAAATTTGGGCCCAATCAGAGTTCAACTTGACCCAGTTTGTATTCTAGTCCTTTAAAACTATGTTCTCACATCTAGGCCTTTAGCTTTCGAATTATTTACAAATCGTCCCCGAGCTTTTGTCATCTTCTTCACAAAAGGATCCCTGTCACTGTGGCTGGTGTGAACCCAAAAGGGCCGATCTTCAATAAGGGATACCTCCCAGATTTATCGAGCAATCCCTTCCAAAATTGGAAGGGATGATCCTGAGGAAGTCACCAATCACCTGAATCACATCTTGGACTTAGATTTGGACCAAGAAGCTCATGCAAACCCTTAGGATTTCTATTTAGGCCACATTTCATCACAATTTTGCCTCTTCGGTTGCCTCCGTCATTGCCACGGTGAGCCTCCTCCAAACTCTGTCTCCCTTTATCACATACCATAGGTAGAGGGATCCTCTTCATCTCCTTCTCCCGCTCCTCAATTTCCAAATCAGGAGCATCCAGAACCCCTTCTTCCTCGTCGTTCCCTCACCGGAGGATTCACAATCTCCGACGCCAGCCAATCAAGCCAGCGCCTCCCCCACCCTTTCGTCCAATAATTTAGGTCCTATCTTCTTCCTCTTCTTCTTAATCTCCCTAACCTATTTCCTTTCTAATTCGACCCACTACTCGTTCTTCACCCTTCCGTCTTCTCCATGTCCGACCATGCTCTGACGAGGCCTCCATTCCACCATAGACCATCAAATATCCCGCTATCACCTCCAAAACCTCCGCTAACACACCACGATCAAAACCCCTCACTTAATTCCATTATTCGCCCACTCCAAAGCTCCACCAAATATAACCACCTCCGAACACCTTCCTTGAGTTCACCCAACCACAAGACACCCCTAAATACCACGACACCACCATCACCCTCACCATCCTCTAACGATGCTAATGGACCTACTGATTAGGTCCTAGAGCTTGTATTTGTGATTTCAGGTTCTCGCCATGCCTCGCCATTGTTGTCGTCTTCCTCGACCACATCTGCTCATCTCTGCCTACTGGGTGACCAATTGAAGCATGCAATCAATGCGGCTCCAGGTCTTAATGGCTCCCAGGTCCTCCAATCGAAGTCGCCAGCTTGAGCATTGCCTTAATTTGATGAAGCACGGACTGCTGCACTCACGAGAAGAAAGCTGGCACTTTAGTGCCACATCGTAAAGTGAAGGGCACCTACAAGTGTATAAGATGATTTTGTGTTCTCACCTCTCTGCCCAGTACACAAGGGGTCGGGTCCCTCCACACACTCACCTACTCACCCACTTACCTGCCTACACACACCTCACCTGTGACACACGCCCATAGGCAGGGTCCCTGTTTATGACCTGATAACCCGATTAAATGCCCGATTACAGTGGGTCAGTGAGAGAGAAGAAAGGAGGAGAAACTTGTGAGAGGCGGGGGGTGGGTTTTGCTACGCATCCTTGTGCCCCTGTGCTGAAGAGAAGGAGAGGTGCACACTTAGCCTCTGAAGAGAAAGGCTGTGTTCTGTGTTTAAGGAAAGGAAAGGCTTTGAAGAAGAAAAAGAAGAGAAGGCTCTCTAAAGAGCCTTGTGCTTGTGTGCCTTCTTTGAGGCACTATGTTCTATTGACACTTAAGACATCTGATATGATTTGATTCTGAGCACTGTTGAGTTATTTGAGTACCTAAGATTACATTGAATTTTGATTGAGGATTACTATTGAATAAATTGGGTAATTGAATGCATGCTTAATTAAAGACAATAAGTGGTTATTCAAATCACCATTGTTTTTATTCTCTTTCCTTTTTGATTCCATGATCTTAAGAGATATTAGATTACATTGAATATCAATATGATCAGTTTTATTTATTGAATATCTGTTATTGTGATCAATTGATTGTGCTCATTTATTTTAAATGAAGATTAATATGTCAGTTCCATATTTGCTCCCTGCGAACGACCTCAGACACCCTTTAGATTCTAAGTTTATAAATTTAAATGTCTTGTTGTGCGATTTAGGTGTATACTACAACAAATGCATCTTTAAAACTCGTCTATTGTCCATGAACATTTTGATGCCATTGTCGAGGAGCAACGTGCAATTCACCATTAATCTTATCTATCTTGATTTATCTGAGTACTGATTTGCCCTATTTTCTTTGTTTATGATTTTGTGAGGTACATCACGAAGAGATCTTCCATGCAAATCAACCGCTCTCTTCTTCCCTAATCAACCTCCTAATCTTGGGAAAGAGAAAATGGAAACAAACAATTAGGATTCATCTGCCTTAGTTTCTTAGTAATCATCATTTAATGGCAAGTTTCCTGATTTGAGAATTCAAATCCACATTTAAGTGATGTTGAGACGATTCTGTTTAGAGATCCCTACCCTAATTTCCTGTACCTACTAGGGATTTATGCTTAATTTCTGATCATCTTGGACTACACACTTCTTGTTTGAAGTCTAAAGGTGTACATTGTGAGATTAAATTGGACTTGGAATAGAGCCAATTAGGGTTTCTACATTAGGGTTTTGAAGTATTAGTTCACACTTGCCTAAATTAAAAAGAACTTAACCCTCCCACATCTGTGTGCTACCCAAACCCTTGCTTGAAAAGATCTAACCAGAAGAACCCTAAAATTAGGCTTTAAATTCACGTAAACCCTAAAATTGTGGACCTAATAACTTGAGAGTCAATTCAGGGTGATCTTTGGGTCTTGACTCAGATTCATTTTTCATCCTTTAGGGTAGGTCAGGTGAAGTTGGTCTACTTTGTTGGTCAATCAACTTCCAAATTAGGTCACAAATTGAATTAACTTCTAAATCAAGTGAAATCCAAGGCACAAACTAGGACTAAAATTGGTAGACTTAAGGTCTCAATTCATACATTTTGGTCTACTTGGAACCACAGTGACAAGGAAGGTTGGGTGGGGGAAACTCTGTAACCCATGGGGACGCTCTACCATGTAGGGGTCTTTGCAGGGCTCTCCCTTCCTGGCTGCCCAAGTACTTCTTGGGTGTGTTGATTTTTGATTCAAAGGTATCATCCACCTCGAAACAAGCCTTAGTCATCCAAAAATCTTTGGGTTCCTTGCTTTTGTCCAATTCACATCCAATCCCTCATCTGTTCTTTAGAGCACGTACACAGGAAAGGTCCCTAGGTTTTTGACCTAGAGGTCTCGTTAAAATTGATCTTCTTGGGGATTCTGATCTAATCTGATCACTTCAAATCTGAACCTGAATTTGATTCTACATCTTGATCCACCGCCTGATTTGAAAATGCAACTTGATAATTTTGGAAGAATTTCTAGGAAACTTGAATCCCAAATGACCATAAAAGAGAAGATGATCGAGCCTGCTCTTAGACATCATGATGAATATTACAAAACCTCTGATCTACCTAGGCACATTCAGGATAATGTGGCAGAAACAATAACCATCATTATGAACCTTGCTAGAATGATATTTAAACAAATGATACATGGTTCAACTCTGAATGAACTCTTGTCAAAATACAATGAATTGTGGAGACCACACAATATTGGATATATACAATGTTTGTCAAATCCACAGCTTTAGGAAATATGCCAGGGTATCATGGAGAAATGTAGGTATATGCTAAATACATTAAACAAGCCATTGATAAAAAATATGCTTATCAACATTTAGAGATTGATGAGACACCTTGGAATAATGTTGAGGATCAAAATGATCTCCTAGAACCCAGGTTTGAGAATAAAGGCTGTTGTGGACCCAGAACCCAAATAGAGTCAGATCCAAACATTGTGCAGATTGACATACCTGATCTTGGTGTGGGTTGGGAGGATCCAATTGCAGGTGCTCCCGATTCTAAACCAGCCTTAGAGAGCCTTAAAGTTGGTCCATCATGCCTTGATTTCCCAAACACCTATAGTAAACCTGAATCAGAACCTCTTGAGGATGTAATTCCTAACCCTTCTCTTATTAAGGTAATCCTCGAGAATGATTATGACACCCCAATTGAGCCTAACCCAGACTCTAGTGACCCAATTCCTACCTTTGACCTAGAATCTAGATCAATACCTATTTGGGATGATCAAGAGGCCCAATGTGATGAGAACCAGATATTAGATTTGGACTATAATTTTGGGCCTATATTTGATGATTACACCTCTCCAGACTCCTTAGAGATACATATTGATTTTTTGGAAGTCAAACCAATCTATGATACAGAAATCGAGGAGTTGGAAGTGCTGGGATTCGATTGGGTCTATCCTAGGAGTCAAGAAACCGAGATAATTCTTAATAAGGACACCTTTTTAAGATCAGACTTTGAGATGAGGTTAGATCCAAGTCAGGTTGTTGATTCTACACATAATGATTCATTCTATGGTGGAAATCCCAATCGGGAATCAGGTTTAGAAACTGATCTTCGCAAATTCTCCGACGACTTTGAATCTTACTCTGACTTCGGAGATCCGTTATTTCTTGATGATTACGGGCCAGTTTACAGCCTCAGCATCCACGATCCATTCTTTGATTTTGATGCTAAAGCCAATGATGTAGATCTTAAAGAAGCCACAACTTCAGATCCACACACAGAGCCTTGCGAAACCCATTCCCATCCTTGACCCCCCATTGGAATCAACTTCTACTCTGACTTACCTCTCTCTAATTTGATTGCATATGATTCTTCTCCTTCTTTGATCGGGTTTTGGGCATTGATCAGAATCTTAATCACTTCTTATCCTTGTCAGATCCTATCAGTAGGGTTCCTACATCCTTCACAAAGCCATTTTCTTTTGAAGATCCCTACTCTAATCAGGATGAACCAATTCAGGCAAACCCTAGATTTTCATTTCCATATCTATTTGAGCAACAAAGTATCTGGTGGGCTCCGTATCTTTTGATTCATGTCCATCTAGCCGGCAAACTGATTGGGTTTGGGCTGCATCATCAGCTTGTTGATTTGAAAAAGCACCTAATTGGTCTAACCAAGCTATTGATCAAGGTGCTTGTTTTCAAAACTCATCTGATTTGACCACCCCTTCTCCTTGACCACTTTCTGCTCGGCTGAAGGCATTGAATTTAGTACTTAATGGGAGGCAACCCGTCATTCCAAAAACCTGAGACCCTTCTGGTTATCCATTTGAGCTACACTCCTACTTCACTTTTGAGTTCAACTTTAGAACAACTGACTCTACCTTTGATACTTGTATCAGAGCTAGAAATCGTCCGCAACAGTCATCCCGATCTGTTCACCCACCCTTTGATCCTATTCTAAACTTTGAACCAAAATGAATTTGTACCCTCCTAGTTTACAATGAGGACAATGCAAAACTTTGGCAAGGGGGTGTTAAAGTGCAAACAGATGGAAATTTAATTCTCTGAGGGGTTCTCACAAAAAAAATACATATTAAAAAATGATAAAAAAATAAAAAAATGAAAAGAAAAAATGGAGGAAGGGAGGAAATTTTGTGAACTAAATTGCAAATCTTTCTTGTGGAGGAAAAGAGGAGAAAATTCAAATGTCAAAAAGGAGCAAAAATCAAGAACAAAAATGATAGTCATAGCACATGATTATGGAAGTTACTTAAGTTCTAGATCTAATGAAAAGAAAAATCAAGTCCTGAGATGACAAAAGGGAAAGGAGATTAGTATGAGTGTTGATCTTAGGCCTCTTGGGCTTTTTCTAAGGCTTAAACACTTACATATCCGTTAAGATTTGGATTAGTCCTCAAGAGGATGAGGAAAGTGCGAAACTGATGTAGTAGGTCTAAGCCTTAGGGATTATTCGACCCTATTACCTGTTGATGTAAACACATTTACACTACTTTAAATGTCTATTTATGCATGTTCTTAAGCATAGAATTGCATTTCATGATATAAATATTGCATTACATGCATCATCTTGCATTTAGAGTAGTTTGAATAAAATGGAGGTTAATTGTCTCCTTTTATGTGCTTGGACAGGGCAAATATTTTATCGGGGCCTCGGATCAAAGATCCAACTGTATGGATATGATCAGGGCGACGATTGGAGTTCAACGACTCCAAGATCGCCCTAATCAGGCATCCGTAGCATCAGATAGAGACCGGGGAACCCTAGAAGATCAAGGGCCAGGATGGTGTAAATCCGCACTTCAGATGGCAAATCCGACCACACGGATGAATTCGGATCGACGATCGCAGCCCAACGACACAAAAATCGAGTCAATCCGACATCCGTGGCACCATCTACAACTTCCAGAAGATGGACGGCCAAGATGGCGCCACGTGGCGCCATCTCAGCTGCCCAATCTGCCGCATGCGTCTGGTGAAGACCGCGCACCGTCTCCTCTCCGCCGTTGGATCTCGATCCAACGGCTGCGGTCGCTCGCGCTTAAAAGCGTCCGCGCGACCATTTCGCCCGCGTAGCGCTGCGGCGACGCAGCTACGGGCGAAGCGGAGGTCGCGGGTTCGAGCTGCGGTGAGGGGGTGGAAGGCGCGGGCGAGCGGGCGCGCACGAGCGTCAGATGAAGATCCAACGGCTGCGCGCGCTCAATCAGGACGACGAGCGATTGCACGCCGGGCGTAACACGCGATCGCATGCGGGCGGGCGCGGACGCGATTTAAGCCGTCCGATCTCGCGATCGGACGGCTGAAAATCAGGCGACGTGCGTAGGCGTTATGCGCGGGCAGCTGAGCGGGCGCACGTGGGCGCGGAAGCGACGCGCGCGCTGAGGGCTTTAGCGACGATTTTATCCGTCACTAAAGACCCCTTATTTATTATTTTAAAGATGTAATGTCCATTTTGCCCCCACTCCTTGCAACTATAAAAGGTGACCCCCTCCATACGAAATTTTCATCCCTTCCTTCTCCTCTCTACCTCTCCAAAGCTCAAGAGAAGCTTGTCCCACACCCGGGATGCTTCTCGCGAGATAAAGTCCAAATTTTCGTCCCCCTTCGGAAGTGGATCCCGCGTCGACGACGGCGTGCTGCTTCGTTCCCGTTCTTCTGCTTCGTCCTCCTTCGTCCCGCTTCGTTCCCCTTCGTCCAGGCGCCGTCCCGTCCGGCTCGTCCTCCAAGCGACCGTTGAGGAGGATTCTCTCTCCCTATTCTTTTTACTGCTTTCTAGTATAGATTTACTGCTTTCAAGAGTAGTCTATTCGTCCTCCGAGCGATCGTCGAGGAGGACATTTCTCCCTCCATTCTTTTAATGCTTTCTAGAGTAATTGTTTTATGTTTTCTAGTTGTAACGAACGAACTCTTTTATGATAAATTCCTTGTCTATTCTACATCTCATTTTGATTTCCATGTGTAGTATTCTTTCTCTCTCTCTTACTCCCTCTCTCTCTTTTATTTGTTGTAGATACTTAGATAGTTTAAATTGAATTTCTTCGTGACAAAATAAAAACGAAACGCGAAGTTTTTAAATCAAACGTTCGCCTCCCTGTGTTCGACCCGGAATTTTAATTTCGGTATAAATTTTATTTGTTGAACTCGAATCCTTCGCTTTTGAACTACAACGACGGGTTTTCCAAAACCAAACACGTTAGCGTAGGTTCGTAACACGTTCAACACCTGTCCTTTGATTTGTGAGACTTGGTAACCCAAGCACCCAAAAATCACACACTAGGTCTGGTTTAGTGTGCTTAATAAAGAAAAATCATGCCAAAAGTGCTCTATTCTAAAATGCCACCTTAAAGATCTAGCGTAGGAGCGGCTCGACAACACAAGTTTATTAGACAAGTTATCGGTGCGGAGAGGTGGAAAATTTCCCTCGAAGATGCATGGTAACATATCATCTCCTCTGTGCTTGTCTTCTAGGATATATAAATTTCCTACTCTGGGCATGTAAGCACCTTATGTTGGTTCAGGTGCCATAGGTGGGATTATCTTGACCTATCGATTGCCAAGGCCTGAATTTAACTATAGAATGTCATGGGCGACACTATTCCAGAGTGTCGAAAGCCAGGAATTCTGGGGGTTGCCATGGGTGGTGCTATTCTGAAGCATCGAAAGCCCGGGACCCTTCGAGGATTGATGGTGGGGACAAGGAATCCGATAGAGACCGTGTTTAGGGCCAATTTGAGGCTGGATCTAGGGAAATCTAAGAAGAGAAAGAGAGAAAACTCTCCAAATGAAAAAATTCCTTCTATCTCTCTCTTACAAAAATGAATTGGCAAGATGAACCTAGACATGTTACATTCTACATACGGGTGCTTTAACCGCTGGGTTCAACGAATCTCTAGGTAGTTTTTGCGAGCCATAGAAACCTGCACGGCAGACTCAGGTTGAAGCTGGTCAGATTTGGATCTTGATTGATACTTGAGTACCTCTAGGCCTATTGTTGGCATTCTGGCCTAATTTCTAGAGAGTGAAACAAATCAGGCATCTGAACACTAATGCATGGTCTTGAACTCTAGTTCTTTCCATAAGATTTTGCTAAGGGACTAGCAAAAGTTAGGCATAGGGGTATGATGATAACAACATTATGAGCCATAACTAGCTTTAATTAATCAGAATCAACTGACAAATGCTCCTACATAGTCTCCTGAGAGTCGTAATTCCTTGCACATCCTTATTGAGAGGAATACATTAAATTACAACATCACATTCTAAATGCAGAATAACCATGAAATTTTTCAGGGGTTAATCTTGGTTCTAATGAGCATTAAAGTCTAATAAGAGGGTTCACATAGAAAGAAACGAGGTTTTGCGTATTTCAAGAACCAATACAAAACTTAAAACCCTAATTTCAGATCTGCTTAAATTAATTAGGTTTTGGTTAGGATAAAATTCAAATAAACCTTCTAAAATTCATACAAAAATATTTCATGAGGTTTGGTATCCTTAATTTGACCTTTGGAACCTATTTTGACCATAAATTGAGTCATAGACATAGTTCTACCCTAATTTAGGTTTTTACGTAAATTGCCCAGTCAAACTTGGTCAAAACTCAAATTCAACATTACCATCATATTCCTTGGGTCTAAATTAGATTTGTACCAAAATTTGGGCTTAATCAGAGTTTATCTTGACCTAGTTTGCATTCTAGTCCTTTAAAACTCTATTCCTCACATCCAGACCCTTAGCTTTTGAATTATTTACATATCGTGCCCCAACTTTTGTCATCTTCTTCACAAAAGGGTCCCTACTACAATTGAAGGTATGAACGCAGAATAATCTATCATCAATTAGGGATACCTCCCTGATTTATCGACCAATCCCTTCCAAAATTGGAAGGGATCTTGAGGAAGTCCCCAATCACTTGAATCACATCTTGGACTCAGATTTGGACCAAGAGGCTCATGCAAACCCTTAGGATTTTAGGAATCTTCTTCCCTAATTTTTTGAGGTCTTCCCTAATTTTATAAAAGCTCTTGGAGCATCTAGCTGTGCTCTTTATCTCGGTTCAGACCACATTTTCTCACAATTTTCCCTCTCCGGCCGCCTCTGTTGTAGCTTTAGCGAGTCTCCTCCAAACTCCTTCGTCGCCCTCTGCTAAATACCATAGGTAGAGGGATTGTCTTCATCTTCTTCTTTCACTCCTCTACATCCAAATCAGGAGCATCCAGAACCCCTTCTTCCTCGCCGTTCCCTCACCAAAGGATTCGCCAAACACAACTGGTGTTTCCCCTGCCCTTTCGTCCAATAATTTAGCTCCTATCATTTTCCTCTTCTTCTTCTTATTCTCCCTAACTTATTTCCCTTCTAATTTGACCCACCATTCGCCCTTCACCCTTTCATCTTCTCCACGTCGTGCCAAGCTCCGGCAAGGCCTCCACACCACCACAGACCATCAAACATCTTGCTATCACCTCCAAAACCTTCACCAGCACACCATGATCAAAACCCCTCACTTAATTCCATCATTCACCCACTCCAAAGCTCCACCGAACACAACCACCTCCGAACACCTTCCCTATGTTCACCCGACCACAATATGCCCCCAAATGCCATGAGGACACTACCATCACCTTCGCCATCCTCCAGGGATGCTAATGGACCTACTGATTAGGGCCTAGAGGCCGTACTTGTGATTTCAGGTTCTCGCTGTGCCTCGCCATCACCGTCGACTTCCCCGACCACATCTGCTCATCTTCGCCTGCTGGGAGACCAATTGAAGCGTGCAATCGGCTTCAGGACTCAAGGGTTCCCAGGTCCTCCAATCGAAGCTGCCAGCCTGGGCATTGCCTCAATTTGACAAAGCACAGACTGCTGCACTCACGCAAAGAAAGTTGGCACTTTAGTGCCACATCGTAAAGTGAATGGCGCTGATTGCGTAGCAATTCACGTTTCTAAATAGGCCATCTTATGCTATTTCCTAACATTGCACATTTAGATTAGGTAGTTATGCATGCATTATGTAAATATTTGCATTGGTGCATTTTATGGAGAGGAAGATAGAGAAATTGAGCATTTCATCCCTTCCATGGCCACGTCATTCCCATTTAAATTCTACCACTTGTCCACCTAATAAAAGCCTACACTCATTTCTCAACAACCTAAGTACCTACATGCAATATTCCCCTCTTAATATATATCCTAACAACCTACACCTACACTTGCCACCCTACCACCCATTATCTATAAAAGGACCCCCACCTCAACCTTTCAAAGTCGTCGGCAACACCCTCACTTCCACCTCAAGCCATCCCTTCCACACCATCAGATGTAGTACTACCTCTCACTCATTCCAGCCAGCCTGTGCTCTCCTTTCTCCCTCTCTCCCTCTCCATATGCATCCCCTCTTCTGACTAGTTGAGAAGAGGCACACTATGTGCAGGAGAAGATCCCCATGGTCTCAAACACCACTGTGAGCTCTACCTCCGCTTAGCTACTTCGCGAGCTGGTAGGCATGGTGGATTCTCTGTTTTGATTTTTTTTTGCTTTGTTATCTTGATTTTCTTTGTTTTCTATTTTTTTTTCACCATCACCATTACTAACAGCAGAGCTTTAGAGCTTTGAAGCTCCTTCCCGCGCGCCTTACACAACCTTGCCACCTCGCCGTGAACCTCCGCACGCCTTCATGTGCTCTCGCTGCACTTGATCACCCTTTTCTTCTCCCCGCAGCGCCCTTGCAGCTTTGAACCATCCTAGCCGGTCACACATGCCTGCCCGCACTATTCACACGCTCTCTGCGTGACACTGTAGCTAACTGGCGAGTTTCTCACTTAGCTGGTGACTCGAGTTCTCTCTCTTTGCGCCACCTGTTGCACCCGGTCATCTCCCCCCTTCACTCTTTCCGCGTGCCCTTCATACATTCCCTCTCTCACTCAGATGACGCTCTCATCCTCCAGATGACTTAGACGCACGCTCTCTCACACACTGACAGACACACTCACGCACTCTCTCACCCATACAGAGATGCTCACCTATGCATACATACACATATAAATATTCACACAGTTATACACACTTACACACTCTTATACACACACACCTACACGCACATATACATATATATATTCACATACTCACACCCCCCCCCCCCCCCCATCTATATAGATACACATATATATATCTATACATCTATATATTCACATATATATGCATATATAGTTATATATATTTATATACTCATATCTACACATATATCCGCATTCCCATATACACACACTCACCCCACATCTCCTACTCACGCTACCATGCACCTACCCTTCACTACGCATTATATTGCATGAATATTCTCACCAATTGTGAATACTTCCAGATATTAGCACAAAGTAAGCTTTCCACCCCACACTCACACACATCCGCTTCACACTCCACAGGACACTTAGTCTTGTTGGTTGCGTCTTGCTAGACATGAATTGTTACGATCGTGGCATCAGACGGGTTTTTAAGAAGTCTGGGAAGTGGCCCAGACGTTTGGTAATAAATTTTTTCGGTGTACGGGGTTGCGTCTGTGCGCGTGCACACGCAGACTGCACCCGCCGCTTTCGTTCCTCTTTTCCTCTCTCTCTTCCTGCAGGCGCGTCGCTCTCTTCTCTCTCTCCCCGCGTGGCCTTATAAGACACCCTCGCCCTCATCTCCTCCGCCTTCCTCTTCTCCTTCACCCTGCCAGTGCGAGAGCGCGAGCGAGCGAGTGAGCAGCGGCAGCAGTAGCCGCGGCGAGCGTGCAGGAAGGAGGGTTGCGAGCAGAAGGAAGAAGCTCGATCGCGAGGGTTCGCGGGGGAGCGGCGGGCGTGGGGTGTCGCGGAGGGGCTGCTGCAGCTCAGGCAGCAGGCGGACAGGGCGCGGCGTGGCCGTGTGTCGGGGGTGGAGAGCGAATCGGGCTCTGGTTCTGGAAAATTTTCCAGAATCAGACGTCTGGACTTACGACTAGACGAGGCTGAAGACGTCTGGAGGACTGTCCAGACGTCTGATAGGTAAGATATTTCTATCTTCTCCCTTTTTCGCGTGTACAACCATGCAGCCGTCCGCCGCGACTTCGCCTGCGTTTCGTCATGCTAAGAGCAGGTGTGTGTGCACAGGTTCTGCTTGGGAGGACGCGAGGGCTCACCATCCCACGTAAATCAGACGTCTGACCGGAGCGCCAGACGACGGAGAGAACCTCCAGACGTCCGGGGAGATAATCGGACGTCTGGAAACCAAGCCAGACGTCCCAGCGGGCTTCTGGACGTCTGAAGGACTATGCAGAACTAAGGTACGACCTGACCCACCTTTTAAGACGTCTGGAAGAGGTTCCAGACATCTGATTTTGGACAGTTTCGTCATTTTTGACCCGTTTAGGGCCCGTTCGGAGTCCGTTTTCCGCGTTTCGAGTTGCGTTCTTTCCAGAATAAATTCCTCTACCCATTTACAGTAATTGTATACCGTTCTGAGAAACTCCTTATTGATTGATTCTTGTGTTAGGACCCCATTCGGTTGCTGTCTTGGGGGTTGCAGAGGCGCGTGGGATTGCCGACCATGCCCCCAATACTCCCGTTTTCGCGGGTAGAGTGGCTTTTTAATTTACTTAACAAAATTTGTTACAATTGTGGAACAATTAATAGAGTCTATGGCATTGCATGAATCCTAGGATTGGAAAACTAGATTGAATGATAGATCCTAGGGTACGGCATGAATCCTAGGATTGGAAAACTAATGGAACATATAAATATTGCAGTCTTGGAAAAGTGGAAAAAAAATAATAACTGACTGTAAATTGATTTAACAGCTGCCTGTTATGAATGAAGAATATGATGGAGAACATGGGTTGTATGAACGTAAAACTGGAACGGTGAAACCTAAAATGGCCAAACCAAAAAGAACATGAACCCTATGGGGAATTTGGAATAGAACTCCTGGAAAGAGAACAGAATGGAACTGAGAAAGTGAAACGTGGAAGTGTGTTGTCTCTTGGGTACGTGGTACCAAAGAGATGCACACATTACCTCTTAGTGTAGAGGGGAGCTTGCCGCCCTCAGGTTGAGACCGGGGTGGGTTTGGCCACTGTACACCGACTTGCTGGCCCTCGCGTACACAGTACCGAGGAGAGCTACTATTGTAGGGAGAGCACTAGCTACCCCACGGGCCCCGGGGTTCTGCTAGCCTCCTACACCGACTTGTTAGGCCCACTGGGGAAAGTAGGGTAGTCAGGCGAGGGTGCACGGACTGTGGAGGGGTTGGACCCCTGTTACTGAGAGGGCTCTGCCCTATACTGGTTTCGTGCTGTGCTTTGGGCGCACCCGTTAACGGAAACGACTGACCGTGTGCCAGTGCGGGTTAGCTACCCGTGCGCTTAACGCGCATGCCGTAGTCACCGTTACGTCTGTCAGTGACCTTGGGGTGGTTGATTGAGGGTAGGACCACCACGGGGCACTCTCCCGGCCAGGGGAGCGCCACGTGTTACTTCTACTTTTCGGAAAAGACTGCAATCAAGATCATTCCCACGAGGAACATTCGAGATCAAGAGAAGGATATGAGAAATAAATCAATAGTGAATTAATAGAAAGACGTAAATAACGAAAGTAAAAATATAATAGCTACTGTGCACTCTTCTGCTTCTTTGGCTTTTAGTTGCCACTCTACTCAGCATTTCGCTGACGTGTTACACTCGTTACTTTTCAGGACCAGGTGTTGAGCAGCCAGGGTCAGCGGCTGCAGAGGACGCTGGGCCTAGTAGGGTCCAGTAGAGTTACCTGTAGTACTTTTTGTACTTTTCTTCCACTGTAGTGAGTAGTTTTCTTTGTTACTCCCTGTACTTTCTTTGTTGAAACTTTATGTTATGTACATGTTTTTTTCCCTTCCATTGTGGTGGTGTATACTGTAGTATTTCCTTTTCTTACTGCTGTATTTTGTTACTGCTAGTTATATTCATGCTGAATGTGGTTTATTTTACTGCTCTTTTGGTTACTTCCTCGTTGGACGACTAGGTCTTGGGATTAGTCGAGTCGGTCCGATTCTCGTGTCTCGTAGGGATTCGAAAATCGGGCCGTTACATGAGCCAACTTGAAATCATGCTACATCCCATCCCCATTTCCATTTCCACCCCTATTTATATAGTATCTATATATCTATATCTATTCTATATCCACTTACATATCTACTATATATATATACACATATACTAAGCTAAGTATCTCTTTTCATTTCTTTCCTTGCATTTTATTTTGCTTTCATTTGTCTTTTATTCTTGCTATTAAAAAGACCAAAAAAATATATATAAAAGAGAAAAGATAATTTTTGCCTTGTAGGTACCCGATCTTCTGAGTGACAAGATCAACTCTGGAACCCAAAATTGGCTTCAAGCCAAGGACCATTTAACTCAAGGCCAAGGACTTCATTTTTGAGAGTGTTCCTCAAGGATACCATTATCACAAAAATCTTAAAAGTAGAAAAAACCAAAAACATAATAAATGCAAGGAAGAGATACGTTCTAGGAAAGGCATAGAAACTTCTTAATCTCCTAATTCCCACCTCCCTGAGATAGACACTGGGCCTAAAAGTGACCAAGATAAAATTAAGTAGGCCAGGTTAATTTTTTTTTGTGAAACTGGTGTAGACTCGATTTAGGTTAACTCACTATACTAATTTCGACGATAATATCACCATATTAAATAAGCTTATTCGAGTGTGCACCACGTTTTTCTGGTGCTGTTGCCGGGGAGGTGCTATCTGGAGTAAGTTTCTATTTTCTTCCTTTGATTTTCTCTTCTCCCACCCTTCACAAGTGTTTTGTTTGTTTTTATGCAAGTGTACCTATTGCAAGGAGGAGACATGCGGAGGAGGTTGGAGACATGGGAAAATCCGAGGTGGGCGTGAGAGCGTGAAGTCATCGGTGCCGCATTGGAGCCTCGCCCACATTGTTGAGGAGGTAGGTGTCTTCTTCATAGTAGTTTAGTCATTCTGTCACGTTGGAAAATATAAAAAATTTTAAAAAAAATTTCTTGGATTTCTTGGGCGAGTGGATTAAAATCCACTGTTTGATTCTTTCTATCACCACCACCACCCTTAATTTTCCACTTTTTAGTGCATGAAAAAATTCAGGAGTTTTGATTCTTGGTTATTTCATGACGCAAAGTTATCATTGAGGTGAATTAAATCGATTATTTGCCACATCTTATTTGCCTCATTATTTCACTTTTGGGATCCAAACTTTGGTTGGGGAGTCTTGGAGTTGATTTGACTCCAACCCTACCACAACCCTAAAATTGCCTTGATTTGATCTCGAATCTCAACCCCAACATATTCATTTTTATTTTTGCATACTTTGGTGGTTGAGCCTTGTGTGGAATCTCATTTTGGTGATTAGGAGCACTTGAATTGAAGGGCTTTAGCTCCCTCTCACATTGAGCTAAAATTGACGTGTGCATCCACACTTAGAAATTTCCAATTAGGGGCCCATTTTCATTGTTGCATGCATTAATCAAATCAAACTGAAGAAGGGTTGTTTGGGTGCTAAAAGAACTTGTATTTTCTGAAAACTAGGAGAATGGTTGAATTGGTAATTCAGTGGAATCATTTTTTTTTTGAATCAGTGAGGATTGCTATCACAAACCGATAGTGATTCAGAGGGTATTGTATTGCATATCAAAAGAGTATTACAAAAAAGTTTCCCAACTATGTATGAGAGACCAACATTCCTTTACAACATTCTCACATCTCACCGGTCTCCCCTGAAACAGCTTATCATTCCATGCCCTCCACACACACCACAGAATGGTTGCCATAGCCCCCAATGGTTGAACAGGGTTGATGAACCTCTGCCACAAAGCATCCTAGGGAGGGAGGGGTTCTAAGCACACCAACCTCCAGATTTTATCCGTGATCAAGCAAGAGGAGAAGATGTGTGTTGCACTATTAGAGTGTAATCCACATAGAGGGCAAGCATTCAGATCAATCCCCATCCTTCTGTGCCTAAGATCGCCAGTGATCAACCCTTCCCGTCTACAAAGCCACAGGAAAATCTGGACCTTCAGAGGAATTCTCAAAAGCCAAATCTTTCTGTCGATAAGATCCCATTCCACATCATTGTTAGATCTAATAATTTTTTCATATGCCTGCTTCACTGAGAAAATACCCTGCTAGCAGTATGTGTCCTTCACATCTGTCATAAGATACAACTGCTGCAGTTTCTCCATCAGTTTCTGCCTCTCCTCCCATAGTCGAGTGCCCGGCCTACACTGTTGTAGCCCTTCCAGCTGCCAGCAACCTTCAACCTGGGACCACAGACTGCTAACTATGGCATCTTTGTCAGTAGCAGCACCATACACCCTCGGGAAGGTCTCTTTCAGTAGGCCCAATTCAGACCACCTCTCATTCCATAAGCTAAAACATCTGCCATCTCCAAGTTTAGGTTGTAGCAGATGCCAGTAACAGGTGATTGCAGAAATCACTGATCGCCAAAAGGGGGAGGGCCTCTTTGGCTGAAGCCTTTGCAGACAGCTATTGGATCCCCCAAAGTTGTCCCTGATCAGATCATCCATCAGCCCCTCCTTGCAATCCAAAATTCTGATGGCCCATTTCAACAGTAGGGCCTCATTGAACTCTTTTAATGCTTTAATTCCCAACCCCCCAGCCTCCTTTGGTCTGCAGATAGTGTTCCATCTGATGGGCTGCATGAACTTGCCCTCATGTCCTACTCCTTTCCAGAAGAACCTCTTCCTCAGAATATATAATCTCTTCCAGATGCATTTAGGGGCCTTAAATATGCTGAAGTAAAAGACTGGTATGGCAGTGATAATCGAGTTGAGCAAAATCAGTCTCCCACCCTTAGATAGGAATTTACTACACCCTTTTAGCTTTCCAGCCACCTTCTCGAATAGGACATTCTAGTCTGATTTTTTCAGTTTTATAGCCCTTAAAGGTAATCCAAGGTATCTCAGAGGCAATTTAGTACGGGGTGAGCCCAGTGTACCCTCCAATTCCATCTGCTCCTATTCATTCATACCAAAACAGATCAAAATAGACTTGTCTTTGTTCAAACATAAACCTGAAATGTCACCGAAGATCTTCACCAATAATCCCAAAGCATGTGCCTCAGACTTGGACCCTTCCACAAAGAACACAGTGTCATCTGCATATTGTAAAATGGGGGCCAAATGTCTCCTGTTTGATAGCGTGTACCCTTTAATTATACCCACCTCTGCCAATTTGCAAGCGTACATTGCAAGCCCATCTACCGCAAGGTTAAAAACTAGTAGGGCCAAGGGACACCCTTGTCTAATCCCACGCTGAGACTAGATCCAGGCTCCACATGGCTTCCCATTGATCAAAGGAGAGAATGAAGCAGTGGTGATACAATGTTTCAACCATTGAATCCAAAGGGAGGGGAAGCCTCTTCTTCTAAACACCTCCCAAAGATACGACCAAGAAATCGAGTCATAAGCTTTCTGGAAATCTACTTTCCACAAGAAGGCCTTGCATTTCCTTCAGTGCCAACCATTAACCATTTCCCGAGCCAAAATAAAGGACTCCTGAAGTGATCTGTTGGGTAGGAAAGCAGCCTGTATCGGATGAATCAGGTCTTGTAGAACAATTCTTAGCCTGTTAGTCAAGACCTTGCTGATGATAAGATAGATGGAGTTTGAAAGGGCAATCGGCCTAAAATCTGAAAATTGTTCAGCTCCCATTGATTTAGGCAAGAGGAAAAGATATGACTTGTTAATCCTCTCGAAACTAGCATTACCCACCTCAAATTCTCTGATAACATCCATCACCTCCTTACACACCACACTCCTAATTCAGTGGAATCATAAAATCCATACTACCTAAGAACTGAATTCTAAAAGCCATTCACCATCTAAAACTTCAATTCGGGGAGATTTCCCCGTTGCATGCTTGCTTGACACACTCTTAAAATCAACGCACTTGGGAATTACCTGTATACAATGCCGTTCATACTCTAAAGTACTTGAATTCTAAGCCTGTTAATTAAAATTTGTAGTAACTTGACCCCATTAAGGTTTGAAGGTCTAACTACCTGCGTGTAGCGCTTACGTGCTGTTGCGGGTTCCTGTGTACTATCGGGTGTCTAAGACTGTGGTAAACGGCCTTTCAATCTAGCTCGGTGGTTCCGCGGTGCTTGTATTAAATTTCGTAAGTCGCCATAGTAGGTAACTTAAATCTTTAGGTCTAAGGGACACATTTAGAGATTAGGACCTTGATTATTTGATTTGTCATCAAGTGCATCTATTCAACGTCTTTTTTCTTATCCCCTTCTTTGTTCTCATCACCCCAATTCATCTTTCGACAGTGAATGTTTGGGAGGAGGTCACAAAACCCTGAATTGTTTGAATTTTCTGAAAACTCTAGAAGGGTAGAAGTTGGTGAATCGTCCTCCTCCTCCTCTGTAAACATGGCTGCTCGCCCACTCCCAAATCCCAAGAGAGGAAATCACCCCCCTCCAAATCCACCAAGTAGTGGAGGAGCCGTTGACCCATTAACTTGCCTCCAAGCCCAAATGGAATTATATAATGAGCAGATTGAAGCTATTAGGGAAACCTTGGAGGAGATGGAAAACCCTCCCGAACGAGACGACCCCAGGTCTCTTAGCTCTTATCAAAATCCTGCTGCTATAGAAACCCGTGGGCATATTCGTATCGCTGTGGGTGGGGAGGATTTCGAACTAAAATCGAACGTATTCAGCCTAATTAACTTCCTTTACCATGGATTAGCTAGTGAAGACCCTTTTCTTCACTTAGAGGACTTAACCTATTTATCTTAAATGATTAAACTAAGAAACATTAGGTTGCGTATTGTCCTCATGAAAATATTCTCATTTTCATTGTGGGACAAAGCAACGCAATGGTTGGGCACCATTGGGAAACCTCTCCGAACTTGGGAAGAGATGCGTACAATGTTTCTCAAGAAAATTTTCCCAATCAGATGCACCGATGCGCTTTGCCATGCTATTACTTCTTTCACTCAACAAAACGGCGAGCAGTTTCATGAGGCCTGGGAAAGGTATAATGATCTCCTCAGGAAATGTCCACACCATGGTCTCCCTAAGTGGCATGTAGCCCAGATCTTCTATTATGGGATAAATGAAACTTTGAGGCAGATTTCGGATGCTTCATGCGAAGGGAATCTCATGAATAAAGATGAGGATGGAGTATTCGAATTATTTGAAAATATGAGTGAAAACTCAATGAACAATGCCTCCATTGTTGCCTTTAGTCGTACCAGCATGCCCTGCAATGTTCAAGAAGTTGACATAGGACCCTCCCATTCATCCACAAATCTTAACTTAATTGCACAAAAATTGGATGAAGTCTCTGTCAAGCACAAGAAGCTGGACGAGCTTCTAGCCAACCCTGCCTGTTCTATGGCAAACACCTCCACACCATCACTCCATTACAACCCTAATCCTTCCAATGCCAGGCTTATTCTTAAGAATCCTGTGAGATCGTCCTTATCGAGTATCATGCCAAGTGACTCAGTAAGTAATGTGGATCTGGCTTCTACTAGCCAGTATTATGACATGGAGGATGAAGCCTCCATGTGCTCGGATGAATATACACATGCAAACTCGTCTTCTGGCTTACAAGATGCTTGTGCTATGGGGAACAACCCATTCTCTGCTACTGATTAACCCATAGTTGTGGGCTATTTAAGTATTTAAGTGCCTAGACATTAGGTTAATTCTAACATTTATTTAGCATAAATTAGGATGTAAATAGATTAATTCATATTTTTAATTTAATTACATAATCCATGCATTGCATTCATATTTTAACTGCATTTAGAATTAGCTTAGAATGGCATTCATCTAATTAGTTAACCAATTAGGTACATTGTTTTCATTAACATAAAAGTTGAGGGTCTGTATATAAATAACCATAATATTTTAACATTATTTTCTTTATTCTTCTTCTTGCAGGAATAGCTGCATTTCCTTCTGCTGCCACTCCAACGCCACCAGCTGCCGCAATGAAGCCTGCATTCAAGGATGAGCGGAGAATGTGGATCTACTCCCGCCTCTCCGTTCAAATCTATGCAAGCGGCTACAAAAGGAGGAGGGAGGCAGCCGAGCTCGGAAGGCCTCCATCACCGACCCACCACTGTGCAGAGAGATCTTGCCTCTTCCATTCCATACCGCCGGCCTCAACCGTGGTGGCGAGTCTCCACCACCGTGGGCTTGTGGTGTGATAGGCCACACCGCCATCTGGAGCTCGTCCGCATTACCGTGAGCTCCTTAGCGTGCATCTCCCTCGCTGTCGTCACCAACAACCACCGCCGCAGCCACTGTGAAATCACCCTCTAAGTCAGTTAAGACGTCCGGGAAATTTCCCGAACGTCTGAAGCCACACCCCACTCCAGCATTAACCACCGTCCGCCCACTTCACCTCCAGCACCATCTCCACGCCCTCCAGCCTAAGCACCCACGCCACCCATGCAGAGAGAGCGTGCAACCGCCTGCGCACCCACGCCAGCTGCAGCCGCACCTGCAGAACCTCACCCGCTCACTCCCGCGCCCGCTCATCTTCAGCTTGCACCTCATCGCTCACCCGCGCGCACCCACCTGCAGCGCACCTGCGACACCTTCAACCTGCAGCACCTCACTGCTAGCGCCCTCCCGCCAGCAGTCCCGCGCGCGTCTCACCGCGCATGCCCTCCTCCTGCGCCTGCAGCACCCGCTCTGACCACCAACAGAGCGTGCACTGGCTGCAATGCGCGTCGACGCCTCCAGCCAGCATGCAGCAGCAGAGCCGGCAGAACCGCCAACAGGCCGCACGCGCTCCCGCACCCGCCTGCAACGCACGCCAACAGCAGCTGCAGCACCGGCTGCAGCCACCTTCGCCGAAGCTCGTCCGGCCGGCACCAGCTGCCGCACGACATGTCGCCACCACCGCTTCGAAGCCCTCAGTCCAAGGAACCTCCTCCGAGCTTCCCACGTCCGGCCGTCCACTCCTCGTCGTGCACGGCAAAGGGGAAAAAATCCCCTGTTTTGCTACAGTAACCGGGCCATTAAAAATTACATTTTATGCCATTGTCAATTTTTAATAATATTTATTAATTTTCCATTGCGGCAAATATCCTCTAGTTACTCAGAATTGCTATTTCAGCATTGTTTCTTGCTTCAACCTTAATCTGAAGGTAATTTTGGCTTGATTCTTGTCCAAACTAACTACGAACGAACGTTTTTAACTGGTGCGAATTGAAATACGTCATTGCCTCCCTGTGGATATGAACCGCTCTTCTGTGAGTATTTATTTCTTTTTAAATATTGATTTGTCGATTTTTCCACCACATAAAGCTACAAACGACTTTAAAGAGAAAAATTGACTCGTCAAATGGCGCCGTTGCCGGGGAGGCAACAGACGTAATAATTTTGCCTGATTTTATTTTGATTATTTGTCAATTGCATAGTGATTTGACCATTTATTATTTTCTCTTCTGTGCGAGAAATTTGTGCAAGAATCAGCCAGTGTGAGAGGCGACCCTTGACGTCACCAGAGGAGAATTGGACGAGCTATTTTGGAAAGGAGAAGGACGAGGATGCGATAGACATCATTGTATATTTAGTCGCTAGTTTGATAGAATTAAGACTTTAGATTTAATTTTTCATTGCATTTTGTTTGAAACCCTTGTTCTGGGGTATATTTTGAGGGGTTTGTTCCCTGATTTTGTTTTGGGCTCATGTTGGGTAATTTTTGGGAGCCTGTTCCCTTTTCTTTAGATTTAGGTTTTTAGTTTATTGATTACTTTTATTTGCTTGTGCATAAGTAGTTGAAAAATTAAAAAAAACAAAAAAAAATGAGCTGCCTGCCCTAGGACGAACCATTTAGGTCTGTATGAGCAGCCTCTAGATTTATTTCTTTGCATTGCGTGCATTCTTGCATCGTTGATTGCTGGAAGCAAGGTACGCATTCTCTTACTTTGCATCCTATTCTTGATCACGCATTGCATTTGGATTTAATTCAAAGACCACAAAGTTTGTCTTGAAGCGATCTAACAAGTGGTCACACATATTAAAAAAAAAGGACTAATTAAAGGAGGGGCATCTAAAAATCAAGGACTTGATTGTAAAACGTGGTGTGCGATTCAAAATTCAAAATCCTTTTGCGGTGAATGCACAGTTATATCTGTTGCACCACATCACTCATTTAGACACTCCTAAGTCTTGAAACGACTAGGACAAGAGCCCTCCTACTGTTGGATTCTGAAGTATTCGGAACTTGAGATTGAAGGTTTTGTAAATCTAAAGAGGGGGATACCCTGTCATGGATTTTTGGGGGTAGTTGAGAAGCACCGCGAAAGCACAGCTTCAAAGGAAGGCTTAGGCCTACTTGCATCCCTCGATCTTCCATCTTTGGATTTACTTGACCATTTTAGATTTAGGGAAGAATACCTGAGCTCCGACTAGGTCTTTTTAGACATTTCGAAGGTTGACAATAGGCGTGTAATTGATTGGGCAACTTGTTTTGTCACCTACAATTTGAACTAAAGTCAAAAGCCTAAATCTGTAAAGACCAAACAAGTCCTTTTGAATTGTGTTTGTAGTGCATGCTTGGTAGGCGTTCTCTTAGGAGACAACTTGTATTTGATCCTGAACCTGAAAGAATCTTAAGAAGAGACCTTTCAATGGTAGAAATGGCTAGTCAAAGGAGCCTTAAGGAATATTTCATCCCAACCAATCAAGCTGGCCTAGCACTACGTAGACTTGGAGGGGACAATCCGTATGAGATCAAAAGTAGTATCATATCCTTGCTACCCTCCTTTTATGGTACTACTAGGGAAGACCCTTACAAGCATATTGAGGAATTCACCGAGGTCTGTTCTATGGTGAAGCTGCAGGGCGTTACTGATGACGCTCAAATGTGGACCCTCTTTCCCTTCTCCCTAAAGGACAAAGGCAAGTATTGGTATCACACCGTTGATAATATAAATACTTGGGATGCCCTGAAGGAGGTGTTTTTGAAGTACTTCCCCATGAGCAAAACAAATCACTTTAGGAGGGAAATTATGAGTTTTGTTCAAAAGGATGGGGAAGCATTCCATGATGCGTGGGAGCGCTTTAACGATTTGCTGAGACTTTGCCCACATCACCAGGTGCCTAAATGGCAACTGGTTGAAAGGTTCTACACCAGACTTAATGATTCGCATAGGCAAACTGTGGATGGTGCCTGTGCAGGAACCTTTCTATCTAAGACTGAGGATGAAGCTTAGAACTTATTTGATACTTTGAGTGAGAATTCTATTCACTTGAATTCTGCCTACATGGATAGAAAGTCCACATGCAAAGAAAGTTGGAGGCGAATGAGGCAAGGGACACCCAGAATTTAGCCTATCAAATTCAATTATTAAATCAAAACATGGAAAGGCTTATGTTGAACCCGAGTTCATTCGTACCTAACACCTCCACATCCCAAGCTTCCGAATGCTTAATTTGTCAATACACACGCCACTGTGGATTTCCACTTGGCCTCCCAATTCCCTGAGCTTGTACAAGCAGATTTGAATGCCGCTCAAGGGTTCTGTACAAGACCTCGTAATGACCCTTTCTCCAACACTTGTAATGAGGGATGGAGGAACCACCCAAACTTTTCATGGAGACAAGGAAATGTCTCAAATTCAGGGAATTACAAACCACAATCCTTTCAAAACCATTAAATGAACCAACCTCAGACCTTTGCCCAACCTAAAACCCCTGAGATGAATGAATTGAAGGCGATGTTGAAAACTATGCAAGAAAGTCAAAGTGCCACCATCCAATCTCATGACAAGGCTATACATGAGATGAAATCACAAATTGGACACCTTGTTGAGGCTGTTAGACAGAGGGAGACTGGGAAGCTCCCCAGTGCTGCTGAGGAAAATCCTAAAGGAAAAGGGATTGTCTTTAGGGAGCATGCTCAGGTGGTGACTATTCTGAGGAGTGGGAAAGAAATTTCCAAACCCGATGCTCCTATAGTCTCACCCCCTAAAAAACAATCCACCCTGACTTTCACCCCCACTGGAGAAGACTTGCCCAAATCTTCTCTGCTTGAAATCACCTCACCAAAAGAAGTTGCCTCCGTTCCACCCCTTACTCGACATGACAACCCTTCCACCCAGAGATTGAGAGTGCCTTTTCCAGAGCGCTTATCCACCTCTAGGCAGACTTCTGCTGGCTCATCTGGAGCCAAAGATAAGAAGGATGAGATTATGGAAACTTTCAAGCAAGTGCAGATTAACCTGCCTTTTCTTGAAGCTATCAGGCAGATTATGTCTTATGCTCGCTTCTTAAGGGACCTGTGCACGAAAAAGCGGTAATCTAGAAAACAGGTCCAATCAAAAGTTGTCCTGCCTGATTCTATTAGATCAATTGTGCAACATGGCACACCCCCGAAACTTAAGGACCCAGGAGCCCCATACATCTCTTTAGTTATTGGTGACTTACAAATTGATGAGGCTCTAGTTGATCTGGGTGCGGGGGTGAACATTTTTCCGAGCTACGTGTATGAACAACTTGAGGGAGGCAATCTGAAGCCTAGCCCTGTAATCCTTCAAGTTGCTGATCGATCACTTAAGACACCACGAGGAATTTTGGAAGATGTCCTCATAAGAGTGGAGGATTTCTTCTTTCCCGTTGACTTCTTAGTTTTGGACACTGACCCTACCAACAAGCCAACCAAACCCTCCATCATTTTGGGCTGCCCCTTCCTTGCAACTTCGCTTGCTTCAATCAATTGCAATACTGTGGCATTGAAAATGGGCTTTGGGAATAGGAAAATCCAGCTTAATGTTTTTGATGCTTACAAACAAGCCAGACTTGAGGATTGTTCTCAAGTTGAGGTGATAGATGACCTGATTGAAGAGGCAACTCCTGCAATGTTATGTGATGACCCCCTTCAGCATGTCATGCTGAATGGGCATTCCCATCTCTTGGAGGAATGTGAAGGGGATATACTAGAACTAGAGGAATTGCTAGGAGTTTCTGCTGAGTCTCTTCCCCCATCATTTTCGCCGACGGTAGATTCGCTACCTGAGATGGGGACATCTATTATGAAACCCTCAACCATACAAGCCCTCGACCTTGAGTTGAAACCCCTCCCTGACACTCTCAAGTATGTTTTCCTAGGTGCCAATGATACGCTCCCCGTTATCATTTCGACTATGCTATCTGAGGCATAGGAGGGAGCCTTGATTGAATGCCTGTCTAGGCACAAGGAAGCTATTGCTTGGAGCATTGCTGACATTAAGGGTATAGACTCTACACTCTGCATGCACTACATTTATACTGATGATTCCATCATGCCTTTTAGGGACATGCAAAAATGTCTGAACCCTAATATGAGGGAGGTTGTAAAAAAGGAAATCCTAAAGTGGTTGGACGCCGGGATCATATATCCAATTGCTGACAGTAAATGGGTCAGTTCCATTCATGTGGTGCCAAAGAAGGCAGGCTTTACTGTGGAAGTCAACGACCAAGGTGAACAAGTTGTCACTAGACCCTCAACTGGATGGAGGGTCAGCATTGATTACCGCAAGCTAAACACTGCTACCCAGAAGGATCACTTTCCTTTGCCTTTTATTGATCAAATTCTTGAAAAATTGGCAGGGAATAAGTATTATTGCTTTCTTGATGGATATTCTGGGTACAATCAGGTGGCAGTCTTTCCTGATGACCAGGAAAAGACGACATTCACGAGGCCTTACGGTACTTTTGCATTCAGGCGTATGCCATTTGGATTATGTAATGCCCCTGCAACTTTCCATCTGATGCTTATATTTTCGGACATGATTGACGAGTGTGTTGAAGTATTTATGGAAGACTTCTCTATTTATGGCTCATCTCTCGATCAGTGTCTCCTGCACCTGGAGAATGTGTCGAAACGATGTAAGGAGACTGGTTTAGTCCTCAGCTAGGAGAAAAGTCACTTCATGGTACAGAAAGGAATTGTACTTGGGCATGTTGTATCCAAGCAAGGTTTGGAAGTAGATAAAGCCAAGATTGATTCTATTTCCAAACTTCCATTGCCTACGAATGTCAAACAGATTAGATCCTTTCTGGGCCATGCTGGCTTTTGTAGGCACTTTATTAAAAGTTTTAGTAAGATTTCTAGGCCACTTTGTGACTTGTTGGCGAAGGAATCTTCCTTCAGTTTTGATTCAAAGTGTGCTGAGGCCTTTCAAACTCTAAAGGAGGCCTTGATCTCTGCGCCTATTCTCCAAGCTCCTGATTGGACACTCCCATTTGAGCTTATGTGTGATGCTTCGGATTATGCAGTGGGAGATGTCCTTGGACAAAGGGTTGAGGGAAGACCTCATGTGCTGCATTATGCAAGCAAGACTTTAACCGAACCTCAACAAAACTACACCGTCACTGAAAAAGAATTACTTGCTGTAGTTTTTGCTCTGGAGAAGTTTAGGTCTTATCTACTTGGGTCTAAGGTGGTTATTTTTACTGATCATGCAGCAGTGAAACATCTCATTGCCAAGAAAGATTCTAAGCCACGTCTGATTAGGTGGATCTTACTCCTTCAAGAATTTGACTTGGAAATACGTGAAAAGAAAGGAGTAGAAAATGTTGTGGCTGACCACCTGTCTTTCCTTCCTCTTAATGACTCTCTTTCTGGAGACATTCGCGAGACATTTCCAGATGAAACTCTGATGGCGGTAACACCAACTTTACCTTGGTATGGAGACACTGTAAATTACTTGGTCACTGGACAAACTCCTGGCTCTTGGGATGAGCAGAAAAGAAAGAGATTCATTTCTCAAGCAAGATATTTTCATTGGGAAGAGGTAGAATTATTTAGAATTGGACAAGACCAAGTATTGAGACGTTGTGTGCCTGAAGAGGAACAACAAAGTCTGCTGAGTTTTTGCCATGAACTTCATTGTGGAGGACACTTTGGTGCTTAGAAAATTGCTTTTAAGGTTCTCCAGTCTGATTTTTGGTGGCCTTCCTTTTTTAAGGATTCTCATAATTTTGTTAAGGCCTGTATTAGATGCCAACGGACTGGAACGATTGGGAAGAAAAATGAAATGCCTCAACATCCTATTCAATCTGTTGAAATTTTTGATGTGTGGGGAATTGACTTTATGGGCCCCTTCTCGTCATCCCATGGTTTTGAATATATCTTGGTGGCAGTTGATTATGTCTCTAAATGGATAGAGGCCATTCCTACGCACACAAATGACCACTCTGTGGTTTTGAAATTTGTGAAGGCCAATATCATATCCCGTTTCGGCTGCCCCAAGACTATTATAAGTGATGGGGGACCTCATTTCCTAAACCACCACTTCAATCGGTTAATCAAGAGTTTGGGAGTGACTCACAAGGTTGCTACCCCTTACCACCCTCAGACAAGTGGCCAGGTTGAAGTATCAAATAGGGAGATAAAAAATATTTTGGAAAAGACTGTTGGACCTGATAGGAAAGACTGGTCCCAAAAGCTCGATGATGCTTTGTGGGCTTATCGAATGGCCTATAAGACCCCTTTGGGTACTTCTCCCTTTCGGATTGTGTATGGAAAAGCATGCCATTTACCTGTTGAGTTGGAACATAAAGCACTTTGGGCTATTCGAAGTGTTAACATGGATTTAGAGAAGGCAGGTAAGGCACGACTTCTAGAATTAAGTGAGCTTGAGGAGCTGAGGAATGATGCTTATGACACCTCTCAAGATTATAAAGAAAGAACTAAGGTCTTGCATGATAAGTTTATTCTTCGAAAGACCTTTGAGCCCAACCAACAAGTCTGGCTTTTCAATTCTAGACTTAAGCTTTTTCCTGGGAAGTTAAAATCTCGTTGGGATGGGCCTTACATAATCACCAAAGTATTTCCGCATGGAGCTGTGGAGATCAAAAATCCTTCCTCTTCAGGAACTCCCTTTATCGTCAATGGTCAATGGTTAAAACCGTACATAACTTTAGATGGCCAACTGGTTGACGAAGTCACTATTGAGGAGCCTTAGCTCCTACCATTCTCCGCCTCAGGTAATATCTTCCTTTAGCTATTTTTGTTTTCAATGAGGACATTGTTTGAACCAGGCATGGGGGAGAGGACCTGAGGCATTTTGTTTATAGCATGCATATAAAAAAAAAAAGAAAATGACAAAAAAAAAAGAGAGTTTTGAGCTTACCTGGCTAAATCTTGCAGTCTTAAGCAAATCAGAACTCTAGGGTAGACTAAGTTAATCCTAGGGTCAAACTTTAGAAGCTAAATGAGCTACTAGCTTTAGACCTTTAGGGTCATTTGTGGACTTAAAAACTTAAGTAGGAGTTAAGTTGCGGACAATTCCTCAAGAGGTTGAGGAAGGGAAGCTAGGGTTTGAGTTAAAAGGTGGGGTAGTACCTGAAGTCTTATTCTACCTTTTGGTTTACGGGTCCTTGTAACCCAAGCATCTAAATTTCACACACTTGGTCTGGTAATTAACTTAATTTCTTTCTTTCTGAAAAGAGATTTGGTTCTCTTAGTTTTGACTTAGGAAAGGCTTGAAAACACATTTTGATTGGAAGAGTTCCCGCTGCAGGAGAGGTGGAGTATATACTCACCTTGAGGATGCGATGATAACATATTACCTCCTCGGCGCTTGTCTCTTAGGATATCCATCCTATTGGGGGCATGTAAGCGCATTGTGTGGTTTAGGTACCATGGGCAGCCCTATCTCGAAGTGTCGATTGCCATAGGCCTGAATTCGCTTAAGAAATCCATGGGCGATACTATCTCGAAGTGTCGATTGCCAGGAGTTCTTGGGGTTGTTATGGGCGGTGCTATCTCTAAGCATCGAAAGCTAGGCACCCTTCGAGGTATGGTAATGGGACAATGAATCCGACACAGACCGTGTTGATAGCTGATCTGAGGTTAGACTTAGAAGAATCAAAAATATATATATATCTAAAAAAAAAAATTTTAACTTAAATAACTCAGACCAATGCATAGGCACGGATACTTTAATCTCAGGGATCAATAAACTTTAGGGTAGAGTTAGAAATCAGGGAAACTTGTGCCTGCAACTCATCTTTAGCTGACCTAGTCTGTAACTTAGCAACTACTTAGGAACCTTTGGTCTAGAGTCTGAACTTAATATGCTTCTGAAGGAAGACTAAGTGAGTTGACTAGTCTACTTGAAGTGCTAGGTTTCGCTTAATTTGGCTAGGGACTAGCAAAAACTAGGCATGGGGGTATTTGATTAGCCCATAGTTGTGGGCTATTTAAGTATTTAAGTGCCTAGACATTAGGTTAATTCTAACATTTATTTAGCATAAATTAGGATGTAAATAGGTTAATTCATGTTTTTAATTTAATTACATAATCCATGCATTGCATTCATATTTTAACTGCATTTAGAATTAGCTTAGAATGGCATTCATCTAATTAGTTAACCAATTAGGTATATTATTTTCATTAACATAAAAGTTGAGGGTCTGTATATAAATAATCATAATATTTTAACATTATTTTCTTTATTCTTCTTCTTGCAGGAATGGCTACATTTCCTTCTGCTACAGCTCCAACGCCACCAACTGCCGCAATGAAGCCTGCATTCAAGGACGAGCGGAGAATGTGGATCTGCTCCCGCCTCTCCGTTCAAATCTATGCAAGTGGCTACAAAAGGAGGAGGGAGGCAGTCGAGCTCGGAAGGCCTCCACCACCGACCCACCACTGTGCAGAGAGATCTTCTCTCTTCCATTCCATGCCGCCAGCCTCAACCGTGGCGGCGAGTCTCCACCACTGTGGGCGTGTGGTGTGACAGGCCACACCGCCATCCAGAGCTCGTCCGCATTACCGTGAGCACCTTAGCGTGCATCTCCCTCGCCGTCGTCACCAACAACCACCGCCACAGCCACTGTGCAATCACCCTCTCAGTCAGTTAGGACGTCCGGGAAATTTCCCGGACGTTTGAAGCCACACCCCACTCCAGTAGCAACCACCGTCTGCCCACTTCACCTCCAGCGCCATCTCCATGCCCTCCAGCCTGCGCACCCACGCCGACAGAGCGCGCAACTGCCTGCACACCCACACCAGCTGCAGCCGCACATGCAGAACCTCACCCGCTCACTCTTGTGCCTGCTCACCTTGAGCCTGCACCTCATCGCTCACCCGTGCGCACCCGCGACACCTTCAGCCTGCAGCACCTCACCGCTAGCACCCTCCCGCCAGCAGTCCTGCGCGTGCCTCACCCTGCACGCCCTCCTCCCGTGCCTGCAGCACTCGCTCTCACCACCAACAGAGCGCGCATCGGCTGCAGTGCGCGCCCATGCCTCCAGCCAGCATGCAGCAGCAGAGCCGGTAGAACCTCCAACGGGCCGCGCGTGCTCCCGCACCAGCCTGCAACGCACTCCAACAGCAGCTGTAGCACTGACTGTAGCCACCTCTGCCGGAGCTCATCCGGCTGGCTCCGGCCATTGCGCGACACGCTGCCACCACCGCTTCGAAGCCCTCGGTCCAAGGAACTTCCTCCAAGCTTCCCGCATCCGGCCGTCCACTCCTCGTCGCGCACGGCAAAGGGGAAAAAATCCCCTGTTTTGCTACAGTAACCGGGTCATTAAAAATTACATTTTCTGCCATTGTCAATTTTTAATAATATTTTATTGATTCTGCATTGTGACAAATATCCTCTAGTTACTCAGAATTGCTATTTCAGCATTGTTTCTTGCTTCAACCTTAATCTGAAGGAAATTTTGACTTGATTCTTGTCCAAACTAATTACGAATGAACGTTTTTAACTAGTGCAAATTTAAATACGTCATTGCCTCCATGTGGATACGACCTGCTCTTCTGTGAGTGGTTTTTTCTTTTTAAATATTGATTAGTCGATTTTTCCACCACATAAAGCTGCAAACGACTTTAAAGTGAAAAATCGACTCGTCAGCCACATATAACCTAGGGTGACAAAATCATCCTAACTTCACATGGTCTAATAATTCGCAGCACCAAAACCCTACGGGTGGACCAATGCGACCGTTCGTACCCGTCATCCCAAGGGCCCAGTATAAGCTTGTGGCAAATCCTCCGCCAAGCCCTTGCACACCCCAGAATGATCACGCATCAAGTCCTAATGGTAAATTGTTGCGTATGATGACAGAAATGTCAAAGCACCATGAAGAAAACATGACCTCTCTTCAGCACCAATTGGTGCAGCAGAATGTTGAGATCAGTTAACTTCGCATAGCGACTTGATCTCAAGGCACTCTTCTAGCCCAACCTGTTCCTAACCCGCGAAATTTTGTACCTCATGGCCTGCAACCGCAGGTACGACCTTCTCATGGACAGGTTCATCAGATTCTACAAGCTCCGAGTACTCCATCGGGATTTCAGGCTAATCCTGCAGCAGCACATTTCCTGTATGTCCCTATTGTGAACCCTCCTCCCCCTTATGATCCCACTGGACTTGTGATGTCCAATGCGATTACTATGAGGGGTGGTAAACAAATCGTTGATCCGCCTCGACCTGATCCTGGCTCATTGTCTTCATCACCCTCTCATTTGGGATGCTCACTGCATTCTCGTGAGGACGATACGCCCAAACTAGTGCCAGAATCAGTCCCATTCCCTGAGGCTCTACTAAGGGAGCCAAAAGGGAAGAAAAAGAACACGTAGACCTTTGATAATCTATGTGATTTATTCAAGGATGTTGAAATCAAGATTCCCTTGTTAGAGGCAATTGACCACATCCCTAATGTTGCCCATTTCTTTAAAGACTACACTACACCCAGGCGACAGCAAAAGAAAACCAAGAATCCGATGGTTCTCTCGCCTCATGCGAGTTGTGCTATACTATCAAAATTACCATTGAAGTAGAAAGATCCAAGCACCCCTCTAATTTCATGCAGCATCAAAGGCTGCAATTTTGAGCATGCCTTGCTGGATTTAGAATCTTCCATTAACCTCGTACCGACCATCATGTTCGAGAAATTTGCATTAGGAAATCTGAAACCGACCCCTATTACACTGTAATTGGCAAATCGTTCTTTTAAAATTCCGCGGGGTGTGGTGGAAGGCGTGGTGGTTAGGGTCAACAGTCTCTATTTTCCTATTGAGTTTCTTGTATTAGATATGGAAGTTCCTGAGTCACTTTCTAATTATCCGATAATCCTCGGTAGACCTTTATTGGCCATAGCCCGAGCCCATATTGATTGTGAATCAGGTTGTATTTTTTTTTTTTGAAACTGAGTGGAAAGCTATAGTGCTACGATAGCAATCCAGAGGGCATTTTACTTCATACTATTTAAAAAGAAATATGGTGAACTATACATTGGATCCCCATCTATATATGAGGGACTAGCACTCATTTACAATTTGCACACAGCATACTGGTCTCTCCTGAAATAACTTCTCATTTCTCACCCTCCATACACACCACAAAGTCATAGCCATGTGCATATGTGGTCTTCTAGGTGCTGCAAACCTCTTCCATAGGGAGTCCCATGAGGGTAAAGGTTCCTGACACATTTTTCTCCATATCATATCCGTGACTAGGCATGACGAGAATATGTGAGATAAGCTATCAGTGTGCAACCCGCATAGATAGTATTCATTTAATGTTGCCCCCATTCTTTTGTGTCTAAGATCTCCCGTGATCAAACCTTCCCTCCTGCACAACCATAAAAGAATTTGTACTTTAAGTGGGATCTTCAATATTCATAGCTTCCTGTCGACAAGGTCACTTTCCATACTCCTACTAGGTCTGATTATTTCTCCATATGCCCGCTGGGCAGTGTAACTGCCATTCCAAGCATATGTGTCCTCCACGCTAGGCCTTGGACTGAAGTTTTGCAGAATTGAAATCAAGTTCTGCCTTTCCTCCCATAGACGGGTACCCTCTCTACTGGTTTCAGTTTCATCCAGAGTCCAGCAGTCGCTAGTTTCAGACCAGAAGCTGCTGAATGAAGCATCTTTGTCTATTGTAGCCGAGTCTGCTCTTGGATAGGAGTCTTTCAGAATACCCAGTGGTGACCATTGTTCATTCCAGAAGCTAAACACATGGCCATCTCCAAGCTTCGGCTGCACCAAATGCCAGTTGCTTTTGACAGCTTGAATAACCGATCTCCAAAAAGGGGATGGTCTGACTGGGAATAGTCTCTTCAACATACTGTTAGAGCAGCCATAACAGTCCTTAACAAGTTCGATCCATAGCTGTTCCTTGCCATCAAAAATATTGATCGCCCATTTAATCAAAAGGGCCTCATTGAATGCTTTAAGAGCCTTGATCCCCAATCCACCCTCTTCCTTTGGTCGGCATATGTGTTCCCACTTCATAGGATGCATGAATCTCCCCTCATGTCGATCCCCTTTCCAAAAGAATTTCTTCCGCATTACATCTACACGTTTCCAAATAGACTTCAGGGCTTTGAAGATGGAGAAGTAGAACACTGGGATAGAAGTAATAACTGAATTTAATAGGATCAGTCTTCCCCCTTTTGACAGAAATTTGCTGCTCCATCCTTCCAACTTAATAGAAATCTTGTCAAAAAGAATATTCCAGTCACTCTTCCTCAGTTTCGAGCACCACAGTGGCAGTAACAGGTATTTAATTGGCAATTTTGAGTGAGGCGTTCCCAATGTAGTTGATAGTGTTTCTTGCTCCTCTTCATTCAGGCCAAAGCAGATCAGGATAGATTTCTCCCTATTTAGTTTCAGACTTGATATGTCTTCGAAGATCTTCACCATGTGTCCTAGAGCATGAGTTGCAGCAGTTGTCCCCTCCACAAAGAAGACCGTGTCGTCTGCATATTGTAAAATAGGGGCCATAGCCCTCCTATTGGATAGAGAATAACCTCTTATAGCACCTATTGAATTGGGCTGTATTGAGGTTGCCGTGGGCTCTGAAAACTTAAACTAAACATCTTTAAGGCTGCCAAGAATTTTGATTACGATGTTATCGAGGATGACGCATCTGATGATGACATGGCTGTCAGTGCTTGTATCAGATTGGTTGGGACCTATTCGACTTGCTGCGACATACCCCTGGAAAATCAAGACCTGACTGACTTGTATTGTGACATTTCCCCATCTCTTCCCTTACCCTTATCTCTTTCCGACTAGGCCCCTGACGAGGTCCACTCAGCCTCTTACGCCTCGTGGTCTGAGTCATATCCGGGCTACTCACATCCGGTCTACCCCCTTGAAGATCGAAGTTAACCTTTCTTTCTTGCCAAATTAGGTGGAAACGACAATCCACACTGGGACCTTGTTCAAAAACATTGATCTCTGGGGTACTCCTTTCTTGGATCCATCAATCCAAGATGCCCCTCTCCTTGGCCAACCTGAGGGACAATTTCCGTCTCCCCTTATTCCATCTTCTATTCCTTTTGACACAATCTCATCCCAAGAATTGCCAGATCTTTCCCCATCCACGCCTGAGCTCAAAGTGCTTCCTGACACGCTCAAATATGCTTTTTTAGGACCAAATGAAATGCTTCCTATAATCATCAGTTCAAAATTGTCTAGGGAGAAAGAGTGCACACTAATGAAGGTCCTAATTGAACATAAGGCAGCCATTGGATGGTCTCTATCGGATCTAACTGGCATTAGTCCCTCCTACTGCACTCACCGTATATATACGGAGGAGGAGGCTAGACCTTCCCGCGAGATACAGCGATGTCTCAATCCGAATATGTGGTAGGTTGTCCAAAATGAAATAATCAAGTGGCTTGATGCAGGCATCATCTAACTGATCAGCGATAGCCCCTGGGTGAGCCCGAAACATGTTGTGCCTAAAAAGTGGGTCTCACCATCCGTGTCAATGACAGGGGCGATTCCATCCCTACACGCACTCCTATGTCTTGGAGAGTGTGTGCATATTATAGGAAACTCAATGTTGCTACTAAAAAAGACCATTTCCCACTACCTTTTATCGACCAAATCTTGGAGTGATTAGCGGGAAATCAGTTTTTTTGTTTTCTGGATGGCTTCTCAAGTTATAACCAGGTGGCTATTAACCCTCGGGACCAAGAGAAAACCACCTTCACCTGTCCCTTTGGCACCTTCGCTTTCAGAAGGATGCCATTTGGACTCTGTGATGTGCCAGCAACTTTCTAGAGATGTATGTTGGCAATATTTCATGATATGGTGGGTGATTTTCTTGAGGTCTTCATGGATGACTTTTCGATCTTCGGACCCTCATTTGATAATTGTCTAGCCAACCTGACTTGTATCCTCAGAAGATGTATTGATGTGAACCTCGTGATTTCTTGGGAGAAAATTCATTTTATGGTACACGAGGGGATTGTTCTCAGTCACATCATCTCCGAACGGGGTATTGAGGTTGACAGAGCTAAGCTAGAGGTGATTATAGATTTACCTGTGCCTAGTTCTGTCCAACAAATCCACTCCTTTTTAGGACACGTCGATTTCTATAGGAGATTCATTAAAGACTTCTCTAAGATTTCTAGACCTTTAACTCATCTCCTATCAACTGACGCACCCTTTGATATGGGCCCCGACTGTATACGAGCATTCACGCAGTTGGGTGAGGCTGTCACCAAGGCCCCTGTTTGCTAGCCATATGATTGGTCCCTCAACTTTGAACTCATGTGTGATGCTTCCGACCTTGCAGTTGGAGCCATCCTGGGACAAAGACGCGATAGACACCCCTTTGTGGTGTACTACATGAGTAACACGCTGGGCAAGGCCCAGCATAATTATATGACTACTGAGAAAGAACTACTGGCAGTCATCTTCAGGCTGACGAAATTCCGCTCTTACCTTCTGGGCTCACATGTTACTATATTCGCTGACCACGTGGCCATTCGTCAACTCATGCACAAGAAGGATGCCAAGCCTAGACTGATTTATTGGATCCTTCTGCTCCAAGAATTTGACCTTGAGATACCTGATAAGGCAGGAGCCCAGAATGTTGTTTCTGATCATCTCTCGAGACTAGACCCTAACCACATTGGACTTACCTTGCCGATTAATGAGGTTTTTCCCGATGAGCACCTATTGGCAATTAATGTGGCAAGTGGACCTTGGTATGCCGACATTGCCAATTACCTTGCTTCTGGCTCCATTCCACGTGGTTGGCCTAAAAAATAGCACGAGTGTCTCAGCGTAGAAGAAAAGTATTATTTTTGGGATAATCCACTACTTTTTTGAGTAGGTGCTGATCAGATCATCCGTCGCTGTATTCCTGACAGCGAGTTCCCCAGTGTGCTATCCTTCTATCAAGATTAGGCCTACGGAGGCCATTTCTCTGGGAGGAAAACTGCAGCCAAGGTGTTGCAGTGAGGTTTCTTTTGGCCCTCCCTTCACCAGGATGCACACAATTGTGCTAAACGGTGCACTAGGTGCCAGTCGCGGGGTCAATGTCATGTCGTGACATGATGCCCTTGCAGCCCAGCCTAGCTGTTGAAATCTTTGATATTTGGGAAATCGATTTCATGGGTCCCTTTCTTCCTTCCAACGGCTTTGAGTACATCCTCGTTGCTGTTGATTATGTTCTGAAATGGATCGAGGCTATTCCCAGGTGCCATGCTGACCATGTCATATCTACTCGATTTGTCAAAGACCACATTTTTGAGTGCTTTGGGATCCCTCGAGCCATTATCTCTGATGAAGGAAGTCATTTTACCCATGCATCTTTTCAGGCACTTCTGAGGAAATACGGAGCCCACCACCATATCGCATCTCTATATCATCCTCATACGAACGACCAGGCTGAGGTGTCGAATCAGCAAATCAAGCAAATTCTCCAGAAAACTATTCGATCTGATCATAAGGATTGGTCCAACAAGATGATTGATTCTCCTTGGGCGTATCAAACTGCCTTCAAGGCTCCTCTTGGTATGTCTCCTTATAGAATTGTTTATGGGAAGCCTTGTCATTTGCTCATGGAACTGGAGCACTACGCTTATTGAGCTATTCGCTAATGTAACATCGACCCAGACCTGTGTGGTCGAAAAAGGAAACTCCAACTCCAGGAGCTGGAAGAGCTCCGTCGTGAGGCCTATGATTCTGCCTTAACTTTCAAACAATGCACTAAGGCCTTTCACGACAGCCGCATTGGCGGAAGGAATTTGAGCCATCACGGCAAGTTTGGCTTTACTACGTCCAACTCAAATTCTTTCCAGGGAAACTAAAGTCCAAATGGACTGGTCCCTACTTGGTCTCAAGACCGTTTCCCAACGAGGTCGTCGAAATTGAAGATCCCAGATCTGGGCATAAATTTACGGTCAATGGGCAGCGGTTAAAACCCTATCTTACTCAAGAACCTGCCCCCGTTGGTGAAACTATTGCCCTGCTTGAGGGTAACTGACTTCGTGCCTCACTTTGAGTCCAGCTAAGGATGTTAAATTCAGCGCTTGTTGGGAGACACCCCAACAACACTCCTCTTCCACTTTTGCCTTCACATTCCATTTCACTTCACTTCACTTCGTACTTCACTTTTCACTTCACCACCCACTATCCACCCGCCCTGTCACCCTGCTATATACCTTACACCTCAGCTCTCGTACTAAGACCCTTGGACCTTGCTTAACCCTGCATGCATATGAGGACATAGCATCATTTGGCATGGGGGGTGGATAGGCATCCATAGGATCTGAGTATTATATGGGTATCATGCAGCTTCTGCATCCATTATACACATCCATCTATAAATATGTACATAGCCTATTTGTTTAAAAAAAAAAAATTACAAAACCCAAAAATACATAAAAAATGTAAAATGTTTAGCTATGATCTGAAAGCTGAAAAAAAAATACAATAAGTGTTTTTGGATATTCAACCTTTGCTTTGAAGACTTTCCGGGCCACAAAAGCTTGATTTGCTCAGGCTTTGGCGTAATTCACTCGAGCATTGATAAGATAGATCATAACCTCTCCTAACTTAGGATGTATTCTTGTACTTGAGTCACCAGTACAAGATTCGCTGGTTTGCTTCTACTTGAGAGCCTAAGTAATCTTGGTTCACACTACACATATCAAGAAAGACCAGATGAACGTAAGATCCGACCCTAGTGTTCATTAGGGTTGGTGGAGTCATTACCTGTGTGTGCAGGTAGACTTTTTATCCTAGTCTTTAGTCTTGTGTTTAGGAGAAACTCTTTCCACCAAAAAGTACTCACCCACCAAATAAGTGTGCTCTTCCAAATAAAGTTGTAGTAGATATACAGACACTTGTTTCAAAAAAAAAAATCTTGCGAATAAGTCAGTATATCTTCCAAAAGTCTATAAATTCTTCTTCCCAAAAGTTTTTCAGGGTGCATTACAAATACTCTGTTTCTACCATATATTCTTTGAACCACAAAAATAATAAAAGTGGGGTTGAGTTTTTCCAACATTTTTTTGAGGGTTAGTCTGAAGACATGAGCTGAAGGTAGGACCAACCTGGACTTAAAAATTTGTGAAACCCTGGGCTTGAGCCTTAATGTTCATTTGGTCGGTCTTGATCCATCACTATACACAAACCATAACCACTTAGCTCTCGAGTATGGTGAAACCCTTTGATTCCTAGAAATAGTACTTAAGGTTTAAATATCAAGAGTCCAAGTTAGTCGAGAGATGGTCTATATCATGTAAGACTTGAGTACTGGTAGTCTTATCTACAATTGGTTCTCACAATATCCAACAGATAAACACATTAATGGCTTCAGAAAAACCTTCAACTTACTATCATTTCTAAACATGATACAAATAAATGTTTTTCTAGGGACTAGAGAAAGTGTGATTGTGCAGGAATTCATGTCTCTAATTAGGCCATCTTATGCTATTTCCTAACATTATGCATTTAGATTAGGTAGTTATGCATGCACTATGTAAATATTTGCATTGGTGCATTTTATGGAGATGAAGATAGAGAGAGAGATTGAGCATTTCATCCCTTCCATGGCCACCTCATTCCCATTTAAATTCTACCACTTAGTCCACCTAATAAAAGCCTACACTCATTTCTCAACAACCTAAGTACCTACATGCAATATTCCCCTCTTAATATATATCCTAACAACCTACACCTGCTCCGCCACCCTACCACCCATTATCTATAAAAGGACCCCCACCTTAACCTTTACAAAGTTGTCGGCAACACCCTTACTTCCACCTCCAGCCATCCCTCCCACACCATCAGATGCAGTACTACCTCTCATTCACTCTAGCTGGCTTGTGCTCTCCTCTCTCCCTCTCTCCCTTTCCATACGTAACCCCTCTTCTCACTAGTTGCGAAGAGGCACATTATGTGCAGGAGAAGCTCCCTGTGGTCTCAAACACCACTTTAAGCTCCACCACTGCCCAGCTCCTTCGCGAGTAGGTGGGCGTGGTGGATTCTTTATTTTGGTTTTCTTTTGATTTGTTATCTTTATTTTCTTTGTTTTCTATTTTCTTTTTTTCTTTTTTGTTCACCATCGCCATTATTGCACAGCAGAGCTTCAGAGCTTTGAAGCTCCTTCCCGTGTGCCTTGCATAGCCCTGCCACCTCGTCGTGGCCCTTCGCACGCCTTCGTGTTTTCTCGCTGCACTCGGTCACCTTTTTCTTCTCCTTGCAGCGCCCTTGTAGCTTTGAACCGTCCCAACTGGTCACACACGCCCGCGTGCACTGTTGATGCTCTCTCTGAGCGACACTACAGCTGATTGGTGAGTTTGTCACTTAGCCGATGACTCGGGTTCTCTCTCTGTTTGCGCCACCTGCTGCACCCGGTCATCTCCCCCCTTCACTCTCTACGCGTGCCCATCACACATTCCCTCTCTCACTCAGACGATGCTCTCACCCTCTAGACGACTTAGACGCACGCTCTCTCACACACAAACAGACACACTCACGCACTCTCTCATCCATACACAGATGCTCACCTATGCACACATACACATATAAATATTCACACATTTATGCACACTTACACACTCTTATACACACACCTACACACATATATACGCATATATATTCACATACTCACACTCCCCCGATCTATATAGATACACATATATATAGATCTATACATCTATATATTCACATATATATGCATATATAGTTATATATATATTTATATACTCATATCTACACATATATCCACATTCCCTCATACACACACTCACCCCACATCTCCTACTCACACTACCGTGCACTTACCCTTCACCGCGCATTATATTGCGGTAATATTCTCACTAGTTGTGAATATTTTCAGATATCCGCGCAAAGCAAGGTTTCCACCCCTCACACACACATTTGCTCCACACTCCACGCGGCACTTAGTCTTGTTGGTTGTGTCTTGCTAGACGTGGACCAACTTGACACCGTGCTACATCCCATCCCCATTTCCATTTCCACCCATATTTATATAGTATCTATATATCTATATCTATTCTATATCCACTTACATATCTACTATATATATATATACATATACTAAGCTAAGTATTTGTTTTCATTTCTTTCCTTGCATTTTATTTTGCTTTCATTTGTTTTTTATTCTTGCTATTAAAAAGACTAAAAAAAAGGTATAAAAGAGAAGACTTCATTTTTTAGGGTGTTTCTCAAGGACAACATTATCACAAAAATCTTAAATGTTGAAAAAATAAAAAATATAATAAACGCAAGGAAGAGATACGTTCTAGGAAAGGCGTAGAAACTTTTTAATCTCCTAATTCTTGCCTCCCTGAGATCAACTTTGGGCCTAAAAGTGACCAAGATAAAATCAAGTAGGCTAGGTTAAATTTTCTTTTTGTGAAATTGGTGTAGATTCAATTTAGGTTAACTCACTATACTAATTTCGATAATGATATCACCATATTAAATAAGCCTATTCGAGTGTGCACCAGGTGGCAACAAGTGTATAGGACGATTTTGTGTTCTGACCTCTCTGCCCAGTGCATGAGGGGTCGGGTCCCTCTATGCACTCACCCCCTCACCTGCTTACCCGCCTATGCACACCTCACTTGCGACACACGCCCACAGGCCTGGTTCCTATTCACGACCCGATAACCCGATTAAATGCCTGATTACACCGAGTCTGTGAGAGAGAAGAAAGGAGAAGGGACTTGTGAGAGGAGGAGGTGGGTTTTGCTGCGCTATCCTTGTACCCCTGTGCTGAAGAGGAGAGGCATACACTTAGCCTTTGTAAAGAAAGGCTATGCTCTGTGTTTGAGGAAAGGGAAGGATTTAAAGAAGAAGAAAAAGAAGAGAACGCTCTTTGAAGAGCCTTGTGCTTGTGTGCCTTATGTGAGGCACTATGTTCTGTTGACACTTAAGATGTCTGATCTGATTTGCTTCTGAGCACTGTTGAGTTATTTGATTACTTAAGTTTACATTGAATTCTAATTAAGGATTATTGTTGAATAATTTGAGTAATTGAATGCATGCTTATTAAAGACAATAAGTGGTGATTCAAATCACCATTGTTTATCCTCTTTCCTTTTTGATTCCATGATCTTCTGAGATATTAGATTACATTGAATATCAATTATTTATTGAATATCTATTATTGTGATCAATTGATTGTGCTCATCTATTTTAAATGAAGATTAATGTGTGAGTTCCATATTTTCTCCCTGCGAATGACCTCAGACTCCCTTTAGATTCTATGTTTATAAATTTAAATGTCTTGCTGTGCAATTTAGGAGTGTACTACAACGAACGCATCTTTAAAACTCCTCTATCTTCCATCAATAATAGGTCATCAATCAAATTTACCCATATCTACATTCAGAGATCGATGAGACATCTTGGAGCAATATTGAGGATCAATATGATTTCTCAGAATCCGGGTTCGAAAATCAAGGTTGTTTTGAACCCCCAACCCAAATGGAATCAGATTCAAACTACATACAGATTGACACACCTAATCTTGACATGGGTTGGGAGGATTCGATTGCAGGTGTTCCCGATTCTGAACCAGCCTTAGAGAGCCTTGAAGCTGGTCCATCATGCCTTCATTTCCTAAACACATGTAGTAAACCTGAATCAGAACCTCTCGAGGATGTAATTCTTGAACCTTATCCTATTAAGGTAATCCTCAAGAGTGATTCTGACATCCAAATAGAACCAAGTCCAGATTCTTGTGACCCAATTCCTACCTTTGACCTAGAAGCTTGATCATAACCTATTTGGGATGATCATGAGGCCCAATATGAAGAGAATTAGATTTTAGATCTAGACTATGATTATGGGCCTGTGTTTGATGATTACACCTCTCCAACCTCCTTAGAAATACAAATTGATTTTTCGCAAGTTAAATCGATTTACGATACAGAAATAGAGTTGGAAGAGTTGAGTTTTGATTGGGTCTATCCTGGGCTCCAAGAACCTGAGCTTATGCCTAATAATGACACCTCTTCGAGCTTAAAATTTGATATTAGGTTAGATCCAAGTCAGGTTGTTGACTCTACACATAATGATTTATTCTATGGTGGAAATCTTGATCTGGAATTAGTTCAAAATCCCATTCTTGCAGATTCTCTGATGATTTCGAATCTTACTCTAATTTCGGAGAACATTTATTTCCCGACGATTACGAGCTAGATTACAACCTTAGCATCCATGATTGATTCTTTGATTCTGATGCTAAGGCCAATGATTTAGATCTTAAAGATGCCACATCTTCAGATCCACATGTAGAGCCTTCCAAAATCCGATCCCAACCTCGACTCACCATCGGAATTAACTTCTACTCTGATTCACCTCTCTCTGATCTGGTTGCATATATTCTTCTCCATCTTTTGATCGTGTTTCAGACATTGATCAAACCATTAATCACTTCTTATCCTTTTTTGATCCTATCAATAGTGTTCCTACATCCTCCACAGGTCCATTTTATTTTGAGGATCCCTACTTTAACCAGTCTGAACCGATTCAGCTAAACCCTAGATTTTCATATCTCTTTGAGCATCAAAGTATCTGGTGGGCTCCACACCTACTGATTCATATCCATCATCCCACCAGACTGATTGGGTTTGGTCTGCATCATCAGCCTGTTGATCTGAACAAGCACCTGGTTGGACCAACTAGGCTATTTATCAATGTGCTTGTTCTACGAAACTCTTCTGATTTGACCACCCCTTCTCCTTAACCACTTTCTGATTTGCTGAAGGTATTGAATTTAGTGCTTAATAGGAGGCAATCTATCATTCCAAAAACCTGAAACCTTTCTAATTATCTTTTTGAGCTACACACCTACTACACTTTCGAGTTCAAATTTAGAATAGCCGACTCCACCTTTGGTAGTTGTATCAAAGCTTGAAATTGTTCGCACCAGACATCCTGACCTGTTCCCCTACCCTTTGATCTTATTCTAAACTTTCATCCAAACTGAATTTATACTCTCCTAGTTTACAATGAGGACATTGCAAAACTTAGGCATGGGGGGTGTTAAATTGCAAACATATGAAAATTCAATTATCTAAGGGATTCTCACAAAAAAAATATACTTATTCAAAATTGATAAAAAATAAAAAAATGAAAAAGAAAAAATTGGAGGAAGGGGAGGAAATTTTGTGAAATGATTTCAAATATTTCTTGAGGAGGAAAAGAGGAGAAAATTCAAATGTCAAAAAAGGAGCAAAATCAAGAAAAAATGATATTCATAGCAATTGATTATGGAATGTACTTAAGTTCTAGACTCAATCAAAAGAAAAATTAAGTCCTGAAATGATAGAGACAAGGAGATTAGTATGAGTGCTGATCTTAGGCCTCTTGGCCTTATTTTAGGGCTTAAACATTCACGTATGCATTAAGATCTGGATTAGTCCTCAAGAGGTTGAGAAAAGTGCGAAGCTGATGTAGTAGGCTTAAGGCTTAAGGATTATTCAACCTTGTTGCCTGCCCTTTGGTTTGCGGGACTTGGTAACCTTAGCACCCAAAATTCACGCACTAAGTCTGGTTTAGTGCGCTTAATAAAGAAAAATCATGCCAAAAGTGTTTTGCTCTTAAAAGCCATCTCGGAGATCTAGCTTAGGAGTGGCTTGACAACACAAGTTGATTAGATGAGTTCCCGATGTGGAGAGGTGGGAAATTCCCTTTAAAGATGAGTAATAGCATATCGTCTCCTCGGTGCTTGTCTCTTAGGATATCTAAATATCCTACCGGGGGCATGTAAGCACCCTGTGCTGGTTGAGGTGCCATGGGCGGGATTATCTCAAAATGTCGATTGCGAGGGCTCAAATTTAGCTACAGAACGCCATGGCAACATTATCCCGAAGTGTCAAAAGCCAGGATTCTGGGGGTTGCCATGGGTGGTGCTATCCTGAAGCATCGAAAGCCAGAGACCCTTCAAGGATTGATAGAGGGGAGAAGAAATCCGATATAGACTATGTTTAGGGCTAATTCAAGGCTGGATCTAGGGAAATCTAGGAAGAAAAAGAGAGAAAGCTCTCCAAATGAAAAAATCCTTCTATCTCTCTCTTATCAAAATGCACTGGCAAACTAAACCTGAACATGTTACATCAATGCACGGGTGCATTAACCGTCGGGTTCAATGAACCTCTGGGTCATTTTTGCGGGCCTTAGAAACCTTCGCAACAGACTCAGGCTGAAGTTAGTCAGGTCTGGATCTTAATTGATACTTGAGTTCCTCTAGGCCTGTTGTTGGCATTTTAACCTAATTTCTAGAGAATGGAACAAGTCAGGCATCTGAACATTAATGCATGGTCTAGAGGTTTAGTTCTTTCCATAAGATTTTGCTAAGGGACTAGAAAAAGTTAAGTATGGGGGTATGAAGATAACATCATCATGATCCATAACTAGCTTAAACTAGTCAAAATCAAGTGACAAATGCTCCTACATAGTCCCATGAGAGTTGTAAGTCCATGGACATCCATTTTGAGAGGAATACATTAAAACAGAGCTAATTCTACAATTTTAAGAGCATATTATGAATGCAAAGTAATCATGGGATTTCCTATGGGTTAATCTAAGGTCTAATGAGCTTAAAAGTCTAATAAGTGGGCCTATGCGAATAGAAATAGGATTTCACGCATTTCGAGAATCAATTCAACACCCAAAACCCTAATTTCTGACCCATTTAAATTATTGAGGTTCTGGTCAGGATAAAATTCATTTAAATCTCTTAAAATTCATAGAAAAATATTTACTGAGGTTTGGGAACTTTGATTTGACCTTTGGAACCTATTTTGACCTTGAACATAGTCTCAGATGAAATTTTTCCATAATTTGGGTTTCTATGCAAATTTCCTAGTCAAACTTGGTAAAAAATGAAATCTAACTTTACCATCAGATTCCTTGGGTCTAAATCAATTTTGTATCAAAATTTAGGCCCAATCAAAGTTTATTTTGACCTAGTTTGCAAACTAGTCGTTTTAAGCTTTGTTCTTCACATCCAGGCTCCTAACTTTCGAATTAATTACAAATAGCTCCCCAACTTTATTGTCTTATTCACAAAATGGTCCCTACCGCCATGTTAGGTGTGAACCCAAAAGAACCAACCTTCAATCAAGGATACCTCCCTGATTTCTCGACCAATCCCTTCCAAAATTGGAAGGGATGATCTTGAGGAAGTCCCCAATCACCTAAATCACATCTTGGACTCAGATTTGGACCAAGAAGCTCGAGTAAACTCTAAGATTTCAAGGATCTTCTTCCCTACTCTTTTAATCTCCTTAAGCTTGTTTCCAAGCTTGGAAGCCTTCCTGAGGCATTTAAAAGGACCTTCATCTCATTGCCTAGCTCGTTAGTTTGGTTTTGGCCACAATTCTTCATCAACTCTCCCTCTCTGGCCACCTCCACCATAGCTCCGGCGGCTCCTCTCTATCTGGCATCTTCTCCTGCTACCACGTACCATAGGCAACAGGTTCTTCCTCACCTTCCTCAGCTCCTCGCCAGCCACAGTAGGAGTCCTCAGACCCCTCTCGTCGTCGCCACTCCACCATCAAAGGCTTCATCCTCTCCAGCGCTAGCCAATCAAAGTCGGCACCTCCTTTGCACCCTTCGTCCTTAGTTAGGTTTTAAATCTCTCTCTCTCTCTCTCTGTAGTTTAGATTAGGACCCTTCCTATCCAAATTCAACTGACCATCCACTGCCTCCCTTACCGTCTTGTTACGCTCCGGTCGAGCTTTGGCGAGGTCTCCTGTTTAGTGCGAATTCGTCATTCTTTAAGAGTTGTGTCATAGTATAGGACAAAATTGCTCAGAACAGATAATATTTATACTCGAATGAAAGTCCGAGGTTGTTCGCTGGGAGCAAATATGGAATTCACATGCTATTCTCAATGAATAGTGTAAATGAGCACAATTAATTACTTAAAACTAATATTCAATGTATAACATGAGTATGTGAAGGATCTAAAGTAGCAAAAAGATATCTAAGGCAAAATAATTGTGATTTGAATCAACAATTATTAGCTTAGATACACATATAATAATTACTTAATCATCTAAATAAATGAACAGTATCAACCATGCAAACTTTAGTGCACAGTGCACTCCCTGTCAAGCAAATCCAGATGGCTTAAGTCAGCCTTGCTACAGTGTCAAGAGGGCACTATACTTCTTCAACCTCCTCTTCTTCTTTCTACTGTCCTCTTCAGGCCTTGGCTCTTCCCTTCAGCTCTCTGTTCTTCTTTCTTCTTCTTCATTGGCCCTTCTGAAGCACTGGGGGAAAGGCTTCTTCTTCCGATTCGGCTAAGTGTCCGATGGGAACACCATCATGAGCCATAACTAGCTCAATTTGATCTGATTAAGTCATTAAATGCTCCTACATAACCATCAGAAGGTCTTAATTAAATGCATAATCATTTTGAGGGAAACACAGTAAAACAAGGGTACAATTGCAATTTTAACAGTGTATCTCAAAAATAGAATAACCGTGGATTCTCTCAAGGGTGGAACAAAGCTCAAATGGTATTAAATGTCTAACAAGTGGATTAGTACAGATAGAAATGAGTTCTTGCGTGTTTTGAGAAATAAATGACTTTTTAAACCCTAAAAACAGACCTGTTTAATTAACTGAGATTCTGGTCAGGATAAAATTCACCTAAACCCTCTAAAATCCATAGAAAAATATTATCTAGGGTTTGGTACCTTCAATTTGACCATTAGAACTCGTCTTGACCCAAAATAGAGTCTTATACTGACATTTGCCTTAATTTAGGTTTTTGCATAAATTACCTAGTAAAACTTGGTCAAAACCTAAATCTAACTTCACCATTGGATTTCTTGGGTTCAAATTAGGTTTATACCAAAATTTGGGCCAAATATGAGATCATGTTGACCAAGTTTGCAATTTGGTCCAGTCAGACTCTTTTTATCTCATTCAGATCCTTAGCTTTTTGAATACCTTACAAATAGCCCCCAAGCTTCTTTATCTTATACACAAAAAGGTCCCTACCACCATGAATCCTACTCCTACAACTCTGGCGACCTTTGATTGAAGAGAACTCCTCTGATCAATTAATCCCTTTCAAAATTGGAAGGGAGATTCCTTGAGGAGTCCTCTTTCCATTGAATCCGTCCATGGGCCCTAAAACTTTCCCAATCTCTCATGCGAATGCATGAGAGATTAGGGTATCTTGGAATTTCTATCTTTGGCTAGCTTTCTTAGCTTGGGAAGCTTGTTTCCTAAGCTCAAAACACCCTCTAGAGACCTATAAAAGAACCCCCAGATCAGGCCGAACTTCTTAGACTCGATTTTGTCCGGAGAATCCCCAAGTTATTCTTTCCTCATCCAACCGAAAAGCTCCTTGAGCTTTGGCGACTTCCTCCGACTCCTCTCTTCATTTGACCACAATACCAGTGGCAGATTCATCTTCCACACCTTCCTCTGCATCATGCCATACCGGTGGGCATCCTCAATTCTTCGTCGTCATCGTCGCCGCCATCACCGGAGCATCTTCTTCCCCGACGTCGGCCTACCAACGCTGGTGCCGTTCTTTACCCTTCGTCCATTAGTTTAGGGTTACCTTAGTATCTGTTAGCTCTTAGGTTTAGTTTCTTATCCAAAATCCCAAAAACAACCCTCTACACCCTCACAAGCCGCCTTCGTCTCCACCTCCGGTGACATCACCGGCAAGGGTTTCTACTCACTTCACACACTCAAACCCCTCACCAACAGGTCCGAAACCTTTGCCATACTCCCCTCATCAAAAACCCTAAACCTATTGGGTCGATTGCTCATCCTTTCACCCCACTGAACACCACTTTGCTCTCTGATCATTTTTGCCACCGTCACTATCACACAACCACTCTCACTCCACGCCAAGACCACCATTGCACTCGCTGTACTCCAGTGATACTTTTGAAGTCTTCTGACGCGGCTGAGAGGCTGTCTTGCTCTTTTTAGGTGTACGCGCTCAGGATGCCGTTAACGGAACTACATGATAAAGCTTTGCAACTCGCTGTAGTAGATTCAGCTCTAGGCGTCATCCCCAGTTCGTGTGGAATCACTCCAAGAGTTTTAGTGGACTAGCAATTGGAGCCTTTGACCATCGTCTTACGTGAATTGAACGAAGAAACCGCAGCAGCTACTCACGCAAAGGAGGAAGACTGATTAGTCCCACATCAGATAGCGTTGAAGTTCGCACAGTGCATAAATTGAAAGAGTGCCTCTGCCTCATTGCCTCAGCACGCATAGGGGGTGAGATCCCTGCATGCATGCGCATACACACACCCTCGCTCACGCTTATGCCTCGCGAGTTCAGGCTCGGTCCGTTTACTCGGATACTTGGGTCTGCTTTGGTTTGCTGGTTCTGAGAGAGGAAGAAGAGAAAAAAAGTGGAGTGGGGGTTGGGAGCTTGCTCTGCTGCCCTCCTCTCAACACTTGTGAAGTCTGAGGGAGGCCTTTGCCTTTGCCTTTGCTAGCATATTGTGCCCTGTGAGACACTTAGTTGCTGGAGGGATGGCCTCCCTCTATGCGTGATGAAGAAAGAAGAGGAGAAGGAAGAAGGCTTGTGCGAGAAGAGAAGGAGGAGAGCAGCTGAAGAAGAGGCTTAGAGACATGCAGAAGTAGGAGAAGGGCTTGAAAAGACAAAAGAAGAAAGGAGAAAAGAAGAAGAGAAGACAAGCCAAGAAGAGAAGAGGAAGAAGAAGAACAGTGCTTCCCTAGCACTGTAGCATCTATTGGTTAAGTCGTCTAGTCATCAGACCCGATATTTGATTTGAAGCTTAGTACTGTGAAAGCTTGATTTAGAATTACTGTTGAGATATTTAAATTGGTTGAATGCTTGAGATATATATGCTTAGAGAGTAATTGGTGATTTAAATCACCATTGTTTTAGATTCTCTACTTCTTTTGTTGCCTCAAGATACATGAGAATTCTTTGAATATCTAATGTGAAAGATTAGTATTTATTGAATTTTATTATTTGGTTTAAGTTCTTGTGCTCATTTACATTATTTATTGTGATTAGCAATTGAATTCCTATTTGCTCCTTGTGTTCAACCTCAGACTTCGTATTTGATATTCGAGTTATAAATTTTATTTATTTTTCACATTGATTCAACCTATATTACACGCATTAATTTTAAAACCTGATTCTGAGCGACTAACATTTTGGCCCCGTTGTGGGGAGCAACGCGCAATTCACCGCTATTCTTTTGCTATATTTTTATATTTGAGCACTGTCTTGCCCTGTTTGCTTTCTTGTGATTTTGCGAGGTACTTCACGAGGAGATCTTTCGCACAAAATAGCCACTTCAGGGTAGGTAACTTCTCTATTCTTCCCTAATCAACCTCTTAATCTTGGGAAGACAAAAAAAGGAAATAATCAATTAGGAATCAGCTGCCTTATTTTTCATAGTAATTATAATTTAAAAGGCAAGTTTCCCGATTTATGATTTTTTTTTAAAATCTAATTGAAGATTGAGATGATTTTATTGAGAATTCCCTACCCTAAATTTCCTGTGCCTATTAGGGACCACGCTTAAATTCTAAATCACTTTGGGCTAACACATTTCTTGCTTGAATCCCAATGGTGAACAAGTTAAGACCAATTGGACTTGAAAATAGAGCCAATTAGGGTTTTAATTTTTAGGGTTTTGGAGTGCTAGTTCACACTTGCTTGCATAAAAGGAAATAAACCCACCCAATTTGTGTGCTACCCAAGCCCTTGGTTGAAAAGAGATAATCAACAAAACCCTAAAAATCAGGCTTTAAATTCACTTGAACCTTAAAATCCTTGGACCTAATAACCTGAGAGTCAAACTAGGGTGATTTCTGGGTCTTGACCTAGATCTCATTCTGCCATATTTAGGGCATGTCAGGTGAAGTTAGTCTACATTGTAGGCCAACGAACCTCCAAATTAGGTCACAAGTTTAATTAACTTCTAATCAAGTGAAATCAAAGGCACAAATTAAGACATAAAATTGGTAGACTTATGGTCTTAAGATCGTACAGTCCGGTCTACCTGGACCTCAGTGACAAGGAAGGTCGGGTAGGGGAAATCCTGTAACCCATGGGGACACTCTACCATGTAGGGGTCTTTGCGGGGCTCTCCCTTCTTGGCTACCCAGGTACTTCTCGGGTGTATGAATTTCTAATCTAGAGGCATCATCTACCTCGAAGCTGCCTTAGTCATCCAAAAATCTTTGTGTGCCTTGATTGGGTCAAATCTTACATCAAGTCCCTCATCCCTTCTATTAGAGCACATACACAGGAAGGCTATTGGGTTTTTAAAGTAAGAAGCCTCATTAGATCTTCTTAGGAATTTTTTTTTTCAGATTGGATCAATTTCAATCTAACTTGAGTTTTGATTCTACATCTTGATTCCACCATTTCATTCAAAAAAAAAAAGCAACCTGACATGTTAGGAAAAGTGATTAGGAAACCTGTGTCCCAAATGACCATCAAAGATAAAATGATTGAGGTTTCCTATGGATACCATGAAGAATATTATAGAGCTTTAGATGGGGACATTCACGATAAATTTGCATAAACAACCCACATTGTGAACCGTGTTGAAATAATTTATACACGAGTCTTACATGGTTCAACCCGGGAAGAACTTTTATCAGAATTTATGGAGATTGCACAGTACTGAGTGTTTACAATGTTCTAATCCACAAATTTGGGAAACATATCAAAGTCTCATAGAAAAATGTGGGGACATGCTAAATACACTACAAAAGACAATTACTCAAAGGTACCCATACATTCCTTCAGAAGACAATGAGACATCTTGGAGCAACATTGAGGAGCCTTCCAAATCCTGGGGATAAAAATCAAAGTTGTTATGGACCCCCAACCTAGATAGAACTTAATCCAAATTATATACAGATTGATACACCTGATTTTGAGACAGGTTGGGAGGATCCAATTGCCAGTGATCATGATTTCGAGCCAGTCCTAGAGATGCAAAACCCTAGTCCACCAAGCTTAGATTTCCCAGACTCCTGCGATAATGAGATTGAATCAGAAACCCTTGAGGGTGTAAATTCCACCCTTTATTCTGATAAGGTGACTCTTAAGAGCAATTCTGACATCTCTATAGAGCCCAACCTAGATTCTAGTGATCCAACCCACACCCTTAACCTAGAATCTGGATCTAAGCCTTCTTGGGATGATTACAAGGCCCCATGTGGTGAAAATCAGATTTCGAATCTGGATTATGATTTAGGGGCCGTATTTGATGAGTACACCTCTTCAGCCTCCTCAGAGATACAGATGGATTTTTTGGAAGTCATGTCAATCTATAATATAGAAATCGAGGAGTTGGAAGAGTTGGGTTTTGATTGGGTCTTCCATACAAGCCAAGAACCCGAGCCCAAACCTAATAGGGACATCTTTGTAAGCTCAGAATCAGAAACTAGGTTAGACCCAAGTCAAGTTGATGATTGTACACATCTTGATTTATTCTGTGGTGGAATCTCAGATCCCAAATTAGATTCAGAACATGATTCTTGCAAGTTCTCTGATGATTTAGAATCTTACTCTGATTTTGGAGAACTGTTGTTTCCTGATGACTACAAGCCAATTTACAACCTCAGCAACTATGACTCATCTTTTGATTCTGCCACTGAGGTCAATGATTTGAAAGAAAATACCTCTTCTACACATATAGAGCCTTCCCAAACCTATTTCAAACCTTGACCTGCGATCGGACTTAATTTCTACTTTGATTCTCCTCTCGATGATCCAGTTGCACATGATTCTCCTCCACATTTTAATTGAGTTTCGGACATTGATCATGCTACAAATCACGCCCCATCCTTCGCTGATCACCCTCGTAGGGATCTCACACACTCCACTAATTCATTCTCTTTTAAGGATCCTTACTCTGACTAGGTTGATCTGATTCAGCCAAATCCTAATTTTTCACTTCCACATCATTCCGAGCTTCAGAGCAGATGGTGGGTTCCGCATCTACTGATTCGCATCTATCAACCTACCAGATTGATTGGGTTTGGGCTGCACCATCAGCCTATTGATTTGAATAAGCACCTGGTTGGACCAACTAGGCTTTTAATCAAGGTGCTTGTTCTACAAAACTCATTTGATTTAACTACTCCTTCTCCATACCATTTTCCGCTCGGTTGAAGGCATTAAATTTAGCTCTTAACGGGAGGTAACCCATCATTCCAAAAAACCAGAGATTCTTTGATTATCCTTTTTGTACTTCACGTCTATTGCACTCTGAGTTCAATTTTAGAACAGTCAATCTCACCTCTGGTACTCATACCAGTGCTTGAAATCATTCACAATAGTCATTTCTGACCCGTTCGCCCGCCCGATTATCTTGTTCTAACTTCTGAGCCCAAAACAGTTTCATACACTCATTTACAATGAGGACATTACAAAACTTAGTGCAAACATATAAAAATTCAAAGTTCTGAAGGCTTCTCACAAAAGAATATACATAGTACAAAAAACCAAAAAAATAGAAAATTGAAAAAGAATAAAAAAATGGCGAGGGGAGGAAATTTTTGAGAATTAATTGCATATCATTCTTGAAAATGAAAAAAGGGGAGGTGATTTAAATGTCAAAAAGGAGCAACAATTTGAAATAAAAAGAGATAGTCATTAGTAAAAGATTAAGGAATCTACTTAGTTTTAGACCAAATCAAAAAGAAAGAAATAAAAGATAAAAAGTACTAAGAGACAAAAGAGATTAGTATGAACGCTGATCTTAGGCCTCTTAGGCTGTGTTTAGGCTTAAAAATTCAAGTACTCGTTAAGATCTGGATAGTCCTCCTTTCAAAAAAAAAGATCTGGGTAGTCCTCAAGAGGTTGGGGAAAATGCAAAGCTTAAGTATTAGGTCTAAGGATTAGGGATTATTCGGCCTCGTTAACTGACCTCTGGTTTGCAGGACTCGGTAACCTAAGCACCCCAATCCACACACAATCTGGTTCAGTGCGCTTAATTATCAAAATCACGGAAGTGCGTTAATTCTATTCTAAAAAAGCTACCTAGATTAGGAGCAGCTGATCAACACAAGTTGATTTGGAAGAGTTGCCGACGTGGAGAGGTGGGAAGTTCCCCTCAAAGATGAGCAATAACATACCGTCTCCTCGGTGCTTGTCTTCTAGGATATCTAAATATCCTATCGGGGGCATGTAAGCACTTTGTGCTGGTTCAGGTGCCATGGGCGGGATTATCTTGAAATATCGATTGCCAGGGTTCTGGGGGTTTCCATGGGTGGTGCTATCTCGAAGCATCGATTGCCAGGGACCCTGCGAGGATTGATGGTGGGAACTAGGAATCCGATACAGACCGTGTTGTAAAGCCAATCTGAAGCTAGAAATAAAAGAAAAGAAAAGAGAGAAAACTCTCCAAAAATGAAAAAAATCTTCTACCTCTCTCTTACAAAAATGCGCTGCAAACTGATTCGGGACTAAACATGTTTTAAGCATGGGTGCTTTAACCGCGGAGTTCAACGAACCTTAGGTTAGTTGTGGGCCTTAAAAACCTTCACGGCGGATTGAGGCTAGAGCTGGTCAGGTCTGGATCTTGGTTTGTATTTCAATACATCTGGGCCTACAATTGTCATTCTGACCTAATCTACAAAAGAAAGCACACAGCAAAAGTCTGAGCATAAAAAAGCATGGTCTAGAATCTAAGTTAATTCCATGAGATTTCGCTAAGGGATTAGCAAAAGCTAAGCATGGGGGTACGATGGGAACACCATCATGAACCATAACTAGCTCAATTTGATATGATTAAGTCATTAAATGCTCCTACATAACCATCAGAAGGCCCTAATGATAAACGCTAGTTTATCGTCATTCTTATGCATTAAAACAAACCTAGCCCTTAGGATTTTGCTCCGCAAATGGGTTTTTGGTTTTCATTTTGGCATTAATTAGGTTAGGCATGCATTGCACTTTTTATTATCATTTTTAATGAGTTTTTGCGAGTGTTAGGGATATACAGATTGCCAGATCCTTAGAACCCTAGCACTCAGGAAGGCAACTGGTGAAGGAGAAGCTCTCACCAGCTGGAACTCAACTTGATCTGGCTCACCATAGCTGGAATTTAGCTCACCTAAACTAGGGTTAGCTCATCCTAGCTCCATTTAGCACATCTCAGCTGAATGGTAGCTTAAGAGAGATCATCTTAGCTCACCCTAGCTTAAGTTTGCTTAGATCCAGCTCAACTTAGCTAAGTCTAGCTCATCTCAGCTCCCATTACTCAATAGGGAGCTCTAGCTAGCTCAGCTGAGTTGACTGGAGTTCACCCTAGCTCAGGTCCAGCTATATTCAGCTCCACTCAACTCCAGCCAGCTAAAGATGACTTCATTTCAGCTCAGGAAGCTCAAGTCTAGCTCTGGGGGATTCATCTTAGCTCAACTCAATTGAGTTAAGCTACCTTAACTACCCCAACCAACTTGATCCTCCCTTGGAGCACCAGACCCAGCTTACCTCAGCTCATTATGGTAGAAGCCAGCTTACTTTACCTTGGCTTAGCAGCTAGCAAAGAACTAGCAAGCTAAGCCAGCTAGAATAGCTCCATGCCACCCTCTTCAGCAGTTGCCAGCTCCAGTTCAAGCTCCAAACTTCTCCTCATTAGCTTCTCTCTTCAATCCCTAGCTCCCATTGCCTACTCCTCTACTCCATTACTAGCTAAGCTAGCTTAGCTAGAATCCAGCTCCCTTGGCCTTCCACCACCCTAAAGTCCAACCTAACTACCTTTACCTCAGGCCCACCTAAGCTACACCTAAGGTCCACCTAGTCCACCCTAAGTTGGTGCCAACCTTAGCCATCTCTTCACCCCTCACCTCCCACCAAAAAGGTGCCTAGAGTTGGTGCCGAAACCTAACCCTAACTACCTCCCATTTTGGCGCCAACCCTACCTCCCATATCTACCATACACCTAACCCTACATCCACATCTAGCCACCCACATATCCCCCTTCTAGAACCCTAAGATGGTGTCACCTAATAGCCTTCTAGAAGGCCCATTTTGGCACCAACTCTAACGGACACCAAAGCCATAACCACCCGCCCTTGTGCCCCCTCATTTTGCGTCGCTTATTCCTAGCCATAGGATTCCCAACTACCTCCCAAATCATATCCTAGCCATCCATTTCAAGAGCCACCTCTACCCCCCATTAAACCCTATAAATACCCTACCCTACCACCACATAATTCCCATCCTCCCATTAGATAATTTCCACCTTACTTCTACCTAAACCCATAGCCAAGAAGAGGGGATAGAGAAGAAGATTAAGGGGGCACATCACCCGCCTCCTTAGTGCCTTCTTCTCCCCATTCCTTTCCTTTGTGCCATGCCAAGAAGGAGGAGGATCTTCACCACCAGGAGGATGGTCCGGCAAGGAGAAGAAAGGGTGGTGCACGCCCACCCTTGGAGGAGGAAGTTAAGGTGGAAGCTTCCACCTTGGAGGACACCATTTAAAGGAGCTTTACAAGGAAGGAGTTAGAGGACTCTTTTCAAGCTCGGGAGCTACCAGGCTTGGAGCAAGAAGCCATCATCTTCTTCACCATTTCAATTGGAGGATTTGTGTTTTTATCTTCTTGCATTTCAAGTAGATTAGAAGCTTTCCTCTATGTGTTTTGTGTAGAACAAGTTCAATTCAATTCAAGTTGCCTTCTAAATTCTTGTCGCATTTGTCTTTTATCTTGATTTAGCACTTTTTCACTCCCTCTCCCTAATTACTCTAGGCCCCCACATGCCTAGAGTGAGCTTAGGGAGAGGCCTTTCTTGTCACTCTAGCAATAGTTTAGTGGATTAGGTTTAGATCTCCTTTTTCTTCGTCAACAACTTTGTGAATGCTCATTATTTTAAAACCCTAAAAAAAATATAAATTAAAAAGACCAAAAAGAAAGGTGAATTTTATTTCCAAGCAAGAGACCTAAATTTTGCAAACATATTGCCTCCTTGGACGACCCTAGATACTCCCCTATCTAGGTCTTATAAATTTAAAAGCGAAAGTGGATTTACGCATTGCAACGACACTAAATTGCCTAATTAACAAATCGTGTAAAATTTCATCACCTAATTCATTGCATAATCATTTTGAGGGAAATGCAGTAAAACAAGGGTAAAACTGCAGTTTTAACATTATATCTCAAAAATATAATAACCATGGGTTCTCTTAGGGGTGGAACAATGGTCAAATGATCTTAAATGTCTAACAAGTGGGTTAGTATAGACAGAAATGGGATTTTACGTGTTTTGAGAATTAAATGACTTCTGAAACTCAAAAAATAGATCCGTTTAATTAACTGAGGTTATGGTCAGGATAAAATTCACCTAAACCCTTTAAAATTCATATAAAAATATTCTTTAGGGTTTGGTACCTTCAATTTGACGATCAGAATTCGTCTTGACCCAAAACAGAGTCTCCGACTGACATTTGCCCTAATTTAGGCTTTTGCATAAATTACCTAGTCAAACTTAGTCAAAACCTAAATCTAACTTCACCATTGGATTCCTTGATTCCAAATTAGGTTTATACCAAAATTTGAGCCAAATCTGAGATCATCTTGACCAAGTTTGCATTTTGGTCCAGTCAGAATCTTTTTATTTCATTCAGATCCTTAGCTTTTTGAATTCCTTACAAATAGCCCCCATCTTCTTTATCTTATTCACAAAAGGGTTATTTCTGCCATGAATCCTACTCTTACAACTCTGGCGACCTTTGATTGAAGAGAACTTCTTTGATCGATCAATCCCTTCCAAAATTGGAAGGGAGATTCCTTGAGGAGTCCTCTTTCCATTGAATCCATCCATGTGCCCTAAAATTTTCCCAATCTCTCATACAAACGCATGAGAGATTAGGGTATCTTGGAATTTCTATCTCTAGTCAGCTTTCCTAGCTTGGGAAGCTTGTTTCCCAAGCTCAAAGCACCCTCCAGTGACTTATAAAAGAACCCCTAGATCAGGCCGAACTTCTCAGACTCGATTTCAGCTAGAGAATCTCCAATTTCTTCTTTCCTCATCAGGCTGAAAAGCTCCACGAGCTCCGGCAACTTCCTACGACTCCTCTCTTCATCTGACCACAATACAAGTGGCAGATTTATCTTCCTCACCTCCCTCCACGTTGTGCCATACCAGCAGGCGTCCTCAATTCTCCATCGTCCTCGCTGCCCCCATCACTGGAGTGTCTTCTTCCCCGACGATGGCCTACCAACATCGGTGCCGTTCTTCCCCCTTTGTCCATTAGTTTAGGGTTAGCTTAGTATCTTTTAGCTCTTAGGTTTATTTCTTACCCAAAATCCCAAAAACAACCCTCTACACCCTCACAAGCCGCCTTCGTCTCCACCTTTGGCGACATCATCGGCGAGGGTTTTCGCTCGCTTCACACACTCAAACCCCTTGCCAACCGGTCCAAAACCTTTGCCATACTCCCCTCATCAAAAGCCCTAAACCTATTGGGCTGATTGCTCATCCTTTCAACCTACCGAACAAAACACCGCTCTCCGATAGTTTTTGCCACTGCCACGACAACACACCCACTCTTGCTCCACGCCAAGACCACCACTGCACTCACCGTACTCTGGCGATACTTTTGAAGTCTTCTAATGTGGCCGAGAGGCTATCTTGCTCTTTTCAGGTGTACGCGCTCAGGATGCCATTGACAGAACTAAACGATGAAGCTTTGCAACTCACTCCAACAGATTCAGCTCTAGGCATTGTCCCCAGTTCGCATGGAATCGCTCTAGGAGTCTGAGTGGACCAGTAATTGGAGCCTTTAACCGCCATCTTGCATGAATTGAATGAAGAAACCGCAGCAGCTGCGCACGCAAGGAGGAAGACTGATTAGTCCCACATCGGATAGCGTTGAAGTTCGCACAGCGCATAAATTGGAAAGGTGCCTCTACCTCGTTGCCTCAACACGCATAGAGGGTGAGGTCCCCGCAAGCATGCGCATATGCATGCCCTCGCCTACTCTCATACCTCGCGGGTTTGGGCTCGGTCTGTTTACCCGAATACCCGGGTTTATTTTGGTTTGCTGGTTCTGAGAGAGAAAGAAGAGAAAAAGAGAGGAGGGGGGGTTAGCTCTGCCGCCCTCCTCTCAACACTTGTGAAATATGAGGGAAGCCTTTGCCTCTACTGGCGTGCTATGCCCTATGCGACACTTAGTCGTTGGAGGGATATCCTCTCTCTATGTGTGAAGAAGAAAGAAGAGGAGAAGGAAGAAGGCTTGTGCGAGAAGAGAAGGAAGGAGGAGAGCAGCTGAAGAAGAGGCTTAGAGACAGGAAGAAGTAGGGGAAGGGCTTGAAAAGACAAAAGAAGAAATGAGAAAAGAAGAAGAGAAGAGAAGCCAAGAAGAGAAGAGGAGGAAGAAGAACAGTGCTTCCCTAGCACTATAGCATCTTTTGGTTAAGTCGTCTGGTCATCAGACCCAACATCTGATTTGAGGCTTAATACTGTGAAAGCTTGATTTAGAATTACTATTGAGATATTTAAATTGGTTGAATTCTTGAGATATATATGCCTAGAGAGTAATTGGTGATTTAAATCACCATTGTTTTAGCTTCTCTACTTTTTTTATTACCTCAAGATACATGAGAATTCATTTAATATCTAATGTGACAGATTAGTATTTATTGAATATCATTATTTGATTTAAGTTCTTGTGCTCATTTACATTATTTGTTGAGATTAGCAATTTAATTCCTATTTGCTCCCTGTGTTCGACCTCAGACTTCATTTTTGATATTCGAGTTATAAATTTTATTTTTTTTTCGCACTGATTCAACCTATGCTACACGCATTGATTTTAAAACCCAATTCAGAGCGACTAATAGTGTCGAGAACACTGAAGAGCAAAACCCTCCCTTAACCCACATTCTCTCTCTTTTTCTCTCTCTGGGTTTCCACCTTTCTTCCACCTTCACAAGGCCATGCATAATACCAGGCATTCAAGTAATCGATCTATAGCGCACCTGGGACTAGGGTTGTCGATGTGGGGTAGCAGCCAAGGTGTGTGCGCGCATAGGTGGGTCAGGTCGAAGCCATGGCCGCATGGTGGTGTCACGGGCGAGGTAGTTGAAGAGATGCATGTGGGGGACCTCACCCCCTGTGTGTCGAGGCAAATCGTAGGATGCAGCAATTCAATTTATTTGGCTGTGTCTACTCTTCCCTATCCGAGGTGGGACTAAATGTGTCCCTCTTCTCACGCGTGCAATAGCAGGTGGAGTTGCATTTGATTAGGAGGCTGCTGAAGGGATCCTTTGATTGACTACCCAGGAAGACTCCTGGGATGATTCTACAACTCTTGGGACTTCCACTTGGGGCATGTAGGTCCTGAAGAAGGCTTCAAGCGAGCTTGAAGTTCGTCGCTAATGGAAAGCTTGAGTTGGGACCTGGAACTTCAAGAAAAAGGCCTTACAACCATGTCAAATGGTTCAGCAGGATTACCGTGTGACGGTGAACGTGGTGACAGTTGTGGCGTGCTGCGAGAATGCGTGTAGGTGGCTGGCGGAGTTGGAACTGGACGGAAAAGTGTGGGTTGTTCAGGAGCGTGTTTGGGTGAGCGGTGGAGCGAAATAAAAGAGGGGTTTGATAGGTGGAGTCATGGAGAAGGTTTTGGGGTAGTTGGCGAGGCGTATGGAGGGGTGTAGCGGTGGAAACACCTCGCCAGAGGTTCAGTCGAAGACAGAGAAGATGAGGGTGAACGGCGTAGTTGAGGGCGTGTTTTTGGTTTTAGGTAGAGGAAACTAATCTAGGAGACTAAGGGAAGCTAAACTAACCCTAATCTAATGGACGAAAGGGGGAGAATGACATCGGTGTTGGTAGGCCGACGTTGGGGAAGAAAGCACTCCGGTGGAAGGGGATGGCGACGACGACGGAGGGAGAGCAATGGCGGTTGGTATTACTTGACGCAGAGGAAGATGAGGAAGAAGAATTCGCTACCGGTATTGCAGACGAATGACGAGGGAGATCGGGAGGAGTGGCCAGAGCTCGAGGAGCTATTCGGCCGAAATAGGAGAGAGGAATGTGGAGGATTTTCGGCCAAATTCGAGCTTATAAAGCACAACCTTGCACTGGGGTTCCTTTTATAGGTCTCAGGGAGTGGTTAGAGCTTGGGAAGCAAGCTTCCCAAGCTTGGAAGGCTCGCCAGAGTTGGAAACCTATGAGAGTACCTGAATCTCTCATGCGTTTGCATGAGAGATTGGGAAGGTTGTTGGGCTCAAGATCAGATTCATTGGAAAGAGAACTTCTCAGAGAATCTCCCTTTCAATTTTGGAAGGGTTTCATTGATCAGAGGAGTTCTCTTCAATCAAAGGTCGCTGGAGAAGATTCCTCTGCGATAATTGTGGAGGGAGCTGTTTACAAAGACTGACGACAAAGATAGGGGCCTATTTGTAAGAAATTTGAAAGTTAGGGGCATGTGTGTGAGAGAAAAGACTTAACAGGACCAAATTGCAAACTAAGTCAAGATGACCTCAGATTGGGTCCAAATTTTGGCATAAACCTAATTTGGACCCATGAAATCCAATGGTGAAGTTAGATTTAGTTTTTGACCACGTTTGACTGGGAAAATTGCATAATTACCCAAATTAAGGCGAAAGTCTGTATGTGGCTCTATTTTAGGTCAAGACTGGTTTTGATGGTCAAATTGAAGGTACCAAACCCTATAGAATATTTTACTGTGATTTTTAGAGGGTTTAGGTGAATTTTATCCTGACCAGAACCTCAGTTAATCAAGCAGGTCTGTTTTTAGGGTTTCAAATGTCATTTAATTCTTGAAATGCATGAAAACACTTTTCTGTCTATACAGACCTATTTGTTAGACTTTTAAGACCATTTGACCTTTAATTAACCCCTTATAAATCCCGTGATTGTTATGAAATTGAGATATACTATTAAAACTACAGTTTACCCCTGTATTCTTGTTATTTTCTCATATGGAATTGTAGTGAATTACGTCTCTCTGGTGGTTATGTAGGAGCATTTATTTTTTGATTATGACTAATTAAAGCTAGATATGGTTGATGATGATGTTATCATCATACCCTCAACACCACAAGCCACCAAACAACCTGCTATCTGTTCTATAAGCAACGCCATCCCACATCGAACAAAACCTCTCAAGAAATTGAGGGGATTGTCCATCCAAATCGCCTACCAAACTCGACCTCCATCGCACGTCTTTCCCAGCTTTTCCTGACCACCACATGCAACCACACAACATGAGGACACCACCATCTCCTTCACTGTCCTTCAGCGACCCTCCTGAACTATTTTGACGTGGCTGTGAGGCCTTATTCCTTATTTCAGGTGTTTACCGTCGCTCCGCCACTGCCATCATTTTCTCTGGTTCTAGCTCTAATCTTTCGACCAAGTACTTCGTCGTTACCATGCCTAGATGCTGCGACTTAGTTCCATGAAGCCTCCCAGGCATCCAATTGTAGTTTCTAAGACGTGTTCATCTCCAATTAGAGGCAGCATCACTTATAGCTGCATGCAAAGAAAGAGGCAAGGACATAGTCCCACCTCGTATGCTGACGGGCGTGCGAAGACACTTAAGTGGGTTTTGTGATTTGTGCTCATTGCCCAGTAACACTAGGGGTCGGGTCCCTCACATGTGCACTTGCCCTCACGCCTCGCCCGCAAAACACGCTTGCAGGTTTGGCCAATCTCTAGGATCCGATAACTAGCGTACATGCCTGATTACACTCGGGTCTGAGAGAGAAGAGGAGAGAAGAGATATGTAAGAGGGGGTGTGGGTTTTGATCTCTGATGAAATTGGCCTTGTGCTGAAGGATGACTAACACTTAGTCGTGTGCTTGTGCTTGAAAGCCTTGGTCTTTGAAAGGCTTAAGAAGAAGAAGAAGAGGAAGAGCTCCTGAGAGAGCCTTGAGCTCTGTTGATCTGTTAAGGCATCTGATGCCTTGTTCCTGACGTTTGATTGAGGTTTATGCTAGCACTATTGAATTATTTAAGTACCTAAGTTAGAGTGGATTATTGATTGAAAGTATTGTTTGGTTATTTGAATAATTTGAGTACGAGATGTATGCTTAATTAAAGATGAATAATTGGTGATTCAAATCACCATTATTTTGTCTTTCTATTCTTTTTGTCTCATGATCTTTTGAATATCAATTTGACTAGTTGTATTCATTGAATATCATCTGGTGCTCAATTTATTGTGTTTATCTATTTTGAATGAAGATTAATGTGTGAATTCCAAATTTTCTTCTTGCGAATGACCTCAGACTCACTTTAGATTCTGAGTTTATAAATTTAAATATTTTGTTGTGTGATTTAGAACTGTACTATAATGAACGCATATTTAAAACCTCTTATTTTGCCCCACAATAGTATGATAGGAGGGAATTGTAGGGGAGTGATGTTGAATGCTCTTCATTCATTAGTGGGATGATTAGGTGGTAGTAGTTAAATGGGATGTTTCATATTGAGCCAAAGAGGTGAGTTTCGTGATTTTAGGAAATGTAATCAAATCCTCTTGATTTATTGAGAAGGTCCCATCCAAAAATATGGGATAGGACATGAGGAAGTGGCTTAAGAATCTTGCACAGGTGTGTGCCGAGATTCAGTTCATACTTATTTGGGAGGACAAGTCCGTGGTTGATCTCCTCAATGGGGTAGGTAGATAAGATATCATTGAAATAACCACCAGCATTTGGAAGTTTGAGGAGTTCAGTTATGAGATTGGTGGTGATAGTAAGTTTTACTCCAAGAATAGTGGAATGAAGTTTGAGGTGGTCTACCTCATAATATTCAATAATGTTAGCATAGAAGAGGTAGATAGGGTCGAGATAAATTCCAACACAAACCATGCCTGGGTGGAAGGCATAGTCAAAGTACTTGTGGAGTTTGATCCTTTCCAAGATGTGTTTGAGACCTATAAACTCAAAATAAGAGCACACTATGTGGCGGGGAGGTTTTACATGAGAATTCTTGTAATGATGGAACTTCTCTTGTGAGATGGTAATAATGAGTTGGTCAACTAAGAATGAGGAGGGGTTTTGAGAGGAAGAGGCTTTTGTGGTCTTCCTACGGGGAGGCTTTTTGAGGCTTAGGGAAATGGGTGGGGTGGGTGGGATTAGGGATTTAGGTCACCTGCGAAACAAACATACATAGCACACCACTCAACATAAAGATACACATCACTTTATATTCATTTAGGTTGTAGCCCTTCCATAATCAAAACTCCGTTCAAGTTATTTTTCACTGACAACTCTAGCGTTTGAAAACCATTTTTTATGTGGTACCCCTGCCGTAAGCATAGAACTTAAAGACAACTCGTAAAGGGATTAGGACTTCAAAAAAAACTAAGGCAGTACTCTTTTTTTTTTTAAACCAAAGGAAAGCTATCGTCTTACGATAGCAATCCAGGAGGACAATTTATTGGTAAATGACTAAGAAAATTTACAATTCAGATCCCTATCTATGTATGAGGGACCAGCACTCATTTACAATTTGTTCACAGCAAACTGGTCTCTCCTGAAAAGGCCTCTCATTTCTTGCCCTCCACACACACCAGAGAGTTGCAGCCATACGCAGATGCGGCCTCTCCATCACTACAAAATTATGCCATAAGGAGTTCCACGAGGGGAGTGGTTCCAGGTCCTCCAAATTACATCTGTAATCAGGCAAGAAGAGAAAATGTGGCTGAGGTTATCAATGTGCATTCCACATAGGTGACATTCATGAAGAGCAACTCCCATTCTTTTGTGCCTTAGGTCACCTGTTATCGAGCCCTCCCTCCTACACAACCAAAGAAAAATTTGCACTTTGAGGGGGATCTTCAAGAGCCATATTTTTTTGTCAATATAATCATAGCTCCCACCTCTGCCTCCTTCCATAATCTTTCTATACCAATACTACACCATATATATCCCATCCCAAACATAGCTATCATCCACTCCAGGCCTGGGTTTAAATCTTTCCAGGTCGGAAATCAGGTTCCTTCTTCCCACAGCCGGGTGCCCACCCTGGTGAACTCATCTTCATTCAGCTGCCAGCAATCCCTGATTTCAGACCAGTAGCGGCTGACAGTTCCTGCTTTGTCTCTTACTGTAGCAACAACCCTTGGGTAAGCCTCCTTCAGAGAACCCAGCAGAGATCAATGTTCACTCTAGAAGTTGAAAGTTCTTCCATCTCCTAATATCACCTGCAGTAGGTGCCAATTGTCTTTCAATGCTCGAACCACAGACTTCCAAAAGGGTGATGGTCTGGTACAATCTCTTTAGTGCACTGTTGGACTGACCATATCTATCCTTAACCAATTCAGTCCAAGGTTTCTCTTCCCCTTGTAGAATTTTAATGGCCCATTTGAGTAGCAAAGCCTCATTGAATTCTTTCAAGCATTTGATTCCCAAACCCCCACTTTCTTTGGGTTGACAGATTTGTTCCCATTTTAGAGGTTGCATAAATCTGCCTTCATGCTTGGGGCCTTTCCAGAAGAACCTCTTCCTCATTAAATCCATGCACTTCCACATAGATTTTGGAGCCTTGAAAATAGAGAAATAGAAGACAGGGATGGAAGTAATAACATAGTTTAGCAGAATGAGTCTACCACCCTTAGAGAGAAATCTGCTATTCCATCTAGCCAGCTTCACTGAGATCTTGTCAAACAGGCTGTTCCAGTCCCTTTTTTTATTCTTGAACATCTCAGGGGCAACCCCAGATATTTGATGGGGAGATTAATGAGAGGGGTCCCCAAAGTAGTAGAAATAGCTTCTTGCTCTGTCTCGATTAATCCAAAACACACCAGATTGGACTTCTCTCTGTTCAGACTCAGACTTGAGATGTCCCCAAATATGTTAACCATATGGCCAAGTGCACGGGCTTCATCTACTGATCCTTCCACAAAAAAGACCGTATCATCCGCATATTGAAGAATAGGGGCGATAGCACGCCTGTTAGAGAGGGAGTATCCTCTGATAATTCCTGCCTCAGCAAGTTTGCAAGCATACCTTGCTAAATTATCAACAGCAAGATTAAAAATCAAAGGTGCCAAAGGGAAACCTTGCCTCACCCCACATTGAGGTTGGATCCAGGCTCCACAAGGATTCCCATTGGTCAAGGGAGTGAAAGAAGTAGTTGTAATGCACCTTTTCATCCATTGAATCCAGAGAGGGGGAAATCCTCTTTTCTTGAAAACTTCCCACAAGTAGGGCCAAGAAATAGAGTCATATGCTTTACGGAAATCAACTTTCAACATAAAAGCTCTGTGCTTCCTTTTTTGCCAACCACACACCATCTTCTGGGCCATGATGAAAGACTCTTGTAGGGATCTGTTAGGAAGGAATGTAGATTGAACTGGATGGATCACCTTCTGTAGGATTGGTCGTAGCCTATTTGCCAAAACATTGCTAATCACTAGATAGATAGAGTTCGAGAGAGCTATAGGTCTGAAGTCTTGAAATGTCTCAGCACCTTGTGTCTTTGGCAACAAAAAGAGGAAGGACCTGTTGATTTTATCAAAGCCAAAATTCCCTCCTCAAATTCCTTAATCACATCCATTACCTCTTTGCCCACTACACCCCACATCTCTTTGTAGAAGAAGACTTGGATACCATTAGGACCAGGAGAACCTTCATTGTTTAGGTCTTTGATGGTAGTCACTGTTTCTTTCTCAGTAATGGCTGCAATTAGGCTAGATACTTGTTCCCCAGATAATTTAGGTAAATCACTTGCTACCATTCTCCATTGGCCTCTCCCTACAGCTCTTGATGAATCTCTAAAATACTTGATGGCCTCAGCTCTTATATCTGATATTGATGAACTTCTCAGCCCATCCTTGAATATTGATGAGATTAAGTTGAACCTTCTGTGAGAGCTGGTAGCCAAGTGAAAAATTTGGTATTGACATCCCCCTCTTTGAGCCATAATTGTCTGGAACGTTCCCTCCAATCCATCTCCAATTTCATATCGTCTTCAGCCACCACATCTTGCCACCATCTTCTATTTTTGAGTTTCTGTTCTATCAGCAGGCCAGTGGCCTCTTTTGAATCAAGGCCTTGGATTTCCAGTAGAGCCTCATTGCACTTCTGATGTCTCACAGCAGATACAACATCCCCATATTCCTTTAGCATTTTTCGCATAGCTGATAGCTTGGAAGCAAGCTTGATAGTGGCAGTGCCATCTACATGTTTGGCCCTCCACCATCCTTCAAGCATCTCTCTGAACCCTGGTTCTCTCAACCAAGATTTTTTAAACTTGAAATAAGAGCCGACAAGCACTTGTTCTCCACTATCCCAAACTAAGGGTGTGTGATCAAAAAAGGGGAGTTCCAATCCACACACAGAGGATAATTGGAACATATCCAACAACCCAGCATTACCAAAGAATCTATCAATTTTGGCCATTAGGCCACTACCATTCCTCCATGTGAATTCAGTGCCAGAAGAAGGGTACTCACTCAAGCCTAAGGTCTGAACCATCAGTTGGAATCCAGTGGTTGCACTGCCTACCAAGCCATTTGGTTTGTCACTCCCCATCAATACATAGTTGAAGTCTCCTCCTACGACCCAAGCAGCCCCATTCACAAAGTCAGCAGCCACACTCCAATCATCCTACAATTCTTGTCTTCTGTAAGGGTCACAGGGGCCATAAACTTCTTCCTTCATGTACAATCTTTTTGCTTGCATCCACAGATTCTTTTGACCTGTAATTACTTCATAAACATATTAGATTTTAAAACGGTTTTGTTAACACCAAAACACAGAAGAGAGATGGAACTATGGTCCAACAATCTCTCCCTTTTTGATGTTGACAAAACAAATAAGATACTCATGTTAAAGATAAACTGAGACTTAATAAGAGAAGAATAAAAAAAACTCCACAAGAGAGTTCAAAACCTTCCCCTTAAACTAAGCTCTCCCTATTTTAGATATGAAGTATCCATTCATTCATTTCATTTCTCCCCCTTTTTGTCAAGCAAACAAAAAAAAAAGAGCAAATACCATAAAGCATGACATTATTAAACAAGCTCACATTATCAAACAAAGCATCAACTTTCATAACATGATAAAGTTCATGACACAAAAGAAATATTAAGAGTCATACAAGTTTAACAATCTTAAGAGTCATACAAGCAACAACATACTTAAAAACTAAGCTAATTTCTACGATGTTTTCTAATATGTGGTTGTTCATCCTTATCATCGTTGTTGTCATTGTCATTGTCATTATCATCTTCTTCATATGAAACATTTTCTTCATCTTCCGTTTCTTCTTCCTCATCTTCATGGATAATAGGTTCTTTTTCTGCTATTGGAGAAGAAACAAAAGATGGATCTTGGAAGTGTTTCTGTCTTCTTTCATTGTATTCCGAAGGTGCTTTTGGTTGAGTCCATTTCCTTTGTTTAGTTTATTGAGTGGAAGATGCAACATATGAAGACTCAAGAGACATAGAAAGATCATGAAATTTGCATTCCATGTGACGGAAGGCAAAATTCAGATTGGTTAAATTTTGTCCAATATAATTGAAAGTGTTGATCATATAGGGATCGGTGCCAGACTCATGAGATAGGTTCCTCCAAGGAGTTTCGGCTTCCGAAAAGGGATAGGTAATGGGGACAAAAGACGAAGATGATTCAGGAGGTGGATGAGAAGAAGATTGAGCATTTGGATCAACTTCATCTTCTTCATCATCACTAGTAGATTCCTCTCTAGCGGGTTTCACTACCATTTTCCGGAGAGTGGACCATTTGAAATAGACCACTTTTCTAAGAGGAGTGAAATTAGAAAGGTCAATTTTAGTTTTGTAAAATATGTGAGACACCAAGATATCTAAGGGTAAAGATGATGCATGGTAATGAGTTCTAAGAAAGTGAATGAAAATCGTGTTCCAGTTGACCAGAAATCTTGTAATGAAAGCATAAATTAAGGGTAAAATGTCAACGAGAATTTTGTGAAAGCCTAAACTTTTAGCCCTTAAATTCCATGCTAAGATACGGAAAAGAACACGAGCAAAAAGAGTCATGTTGGGGGTAACCAGTGCTTTGCCCTGTCAATTAGGAAGCAATAGAGTTTCATGAATTTTGTGAGTAAGAAATTGCTCCTTAAGTGTGTTAAAAGAATGACCTTCATTTGGGCATTGGGTGATGGTTGATAAAAATTTAGGAGTATTGGTGATTTTTTGACCAAAAACTTTGGATGTTAAGACTAGATGGCCTCGATTTTCTTGTTCTTGGAGATTAGCAAAAAATAGACAATTAACGTCAGGATAAACTTCAGGAACATTTGTAAAAAATGACTCATCAAAGAAATGCATAAGATGTTATTTGGAAAGACAGGTTGTAAACTCAGATTTGAAGAGAAAAATCTTTCCACTCAATAGGCCTACAGTGATGGAGTTTTAGGCCTTTATACCAATCAAATTTTAACTTAGCATCCTCATTGATGCAAAACTTGTGAAATGCATCTTGAGGTACTTTTCCCTTACTTTTAGATTTAGGTGCATCTGAAAACATACAACAACAAGGAATAGGAAAGATAATTTCTTATCATGTGTTCAGGTAACAACACATTTAAGCCTGCATGTACTGGTACTGGTGATTGGTACCGGTACTGGTTGGTTTCTGTCCCAACCAGAAATTCGAGCTAGTACCGGTACTCATCTTCAGTACCGGTACCCTGCTCTCTAAAGCAGGCACTGCTACGCCCAGCGAGTACCGGTACTAATGATGGGTACCAGTACCATCTGGTACCTGATGAGAACACATTGCAGCAGTAGAAATGGCATCGAGAAAAGAGGAAACATGATTTGATGAGAAGAGAAGAATGTACCTAGGGTATGAAGATTGGAGATGATTCTTCTTCTTCTTGGCAAGGGCTTGGAGAGACTTATGGTGGAACTAGGGTTTGGTTGTGATGAAATGAGGCAAGTGTTTGCACTTGACCTCTTTTATATGGGATAGGTCATGTGCTTGTCACATGACCACTTAAGTGGTTGAGAGAAGAAAAATTGACAACTTAGGTATTAAAAAAAAAAATGTAGTCAACAACCTAAGTTAAGCAACCAAATTGCAAACAACACCTTGGTATTTCCAGACATATGGAAATATTATAATTTACCTCTCTTTTAGTAAGCATGGGTAATTTGCAAGAAAGCCCTTAGGAATTTTCATAAGTACAAACAAAGTTTATATCAAACAAATTGTTAGATTAGAATCTTTTTTATTGTACAAAGTCCTAATTTTCTCCTTATAAAGCAGAATCTCTCTGCTGCAAGAGGTTTTGTAAAGATGTCTGCTAATTGGTTTTGAGTGTTAATGAATTCTAATTGAATAGAGCCTTGAAGTACATTATCTCTGAGGAAATGATGTCTAATGTCTATATGTTTGGTATGTGAATGATGTACGGGATTTTTGGATAGATTTATTGCACTTGTATTATCATATAATATCTTGGATTGCGTAAAAATCAATCCAAAGTCGGACAAAGTCTGTCTCATCTAAATGACCTGAGAGCAAGCAAGTGAAGCTGCAATGTACTCTGCTTTAGTCGTAGAAAGTGAAACACAAGTCTACTTCTTAGAGAACCATGAGACTAGAGATTCTTCAATAAAATAACATGTGCCGCTTGTGCTCTTTTAGTCTATCCGACTCCTTGCATAGTCTGCATCACAATAGGATAATAGATCTAAGAATTGTGCTTTAGGATAGAAAAGACCAAGGTCTTTTGTGCTATTTTGGTATCTAAATATTCTTTTTACTGCATTAAAATGAGATTCCTTGGGTTCGGACTGGAATCTCGCACATAAACATGTAGCAAAAAGAATATCAGGTCAAAAAGAATATCATTCCCTAGTATTTCTTTTCATCTACCCTCTTGTCGGATAAATCTTCACTAAGAGAAGTAGATAGAGCAATTGGAGTCTCTTTGCCATTTACATCTTCAAAGTCAAATTTCTTAAGAATTTCAAGAACATATTTTGTTTCACTAATGTAAATTCCTGTGCCTAATTGTTGAATTTGGAATCCTAAAAAGAATCCGAGTTCACCCATCATACTCATTTCAAACTCAGTCTTCATAGTCTCACAGAAATGTTGACACAGGGAATCCTTATTTGATCCAAATATAATATTGTCGACATATATTTGAACCAATAAGATGTCATTACCTTCTTCTTTTACAAAAAGAGTTAAATCAACAACTCCGATTCTAAAATCGTGCTGAAGAAGAAAGGTCCTCAGCCTATCATACCAGGCCCTGGGAGCTTGTTTAAGTCCATATAATGCCTTATTGAGCTTGTATACATGCTCTGGGTGTGCTAGATCCTCGAACCCGGGAGGCTGAAGAACATAAACTTCATCCTTACTATAACCATTAAGAAAAGCGCTCTTGACATCCATTTGATATAGCTTGAAGTCCTTTGCACTTGCAAAGGCAAGTAGCATCTATATGGACTCCAAGCGAGCAACAGGAGCATGTCTCATCAAAGTCAATACCCTCCTGTTAGTTATAGCCTTGAGCTACAAGTCTGACTTTATTCCTGATCACTGAACCAGAATCATCCAATTTATTTCGGAACACCCACTTGGTTCCAATGATGGAATTACCCTCAGGAGAGGGTACCAAGTTCCATACATTGTTCCTAGTAAATTGGAGTAGCTCCTCCTGCATAGCTACAACTCATGATTCATCTTTTAATGCCTCATCAACTTTCTTGGGTTCAAGTTGTGAAACAAAAGCATTAAGGACAAAATCAGCTCTAAGGTGAGATTAGGTTTTTACACCTTGTTCAATATCACCAATAATCTATTCTTGAGGGTGATCCTTATTGTGTACCCATTCTTTTGGAAGATCATGTACATTTCGTGAATCTTCTATTTTTGATACATTAATGAAGGGGATATCTTCATCATCAGAATCTAAATGATTTGGTTCCGGTTCACCTAAGTTTGTTTCATCAAATGAAACATGCAGGGATTCTTCAATGACAAAAGTTCTTTTATTAAAGACTCGATAAACTTTGCTTCTTGTTGAATAGCCAATAAAAATGCCTTCATCACCTTTAGCATCAAACTTATCAAGCCGGTCACGGGTTTTTAATAAATAACATCTACTTCCAAACACTCTAAAATATGATATCCTAGGAGACTTCTTATAATAAGGCTCATATGGAGTTTTCTTAATAATAGGCCTTAAAAGTGTTCTATTTAGAACATAACATGTCATATTAATGGCTTCTACCTAGAAATATTTTTTAAGCCCAGACTCCAAGAGCAAAGTTCGGGTGCATTCTTGTAGAGTGTGATTCTTGCGCTGTACAACACCATTTTGAAATGGAGCCCGAGGAAATGAAAATTCTTGGGTTATGGCAGAATTGACACAAAATTTGAAAAATTTTCATTTTCAAATTCACCTCCGTGATTAGTCCTCAGTCTAAGAATAGAGGATGATTTTTCCTTTTGAAGTCTTCGAGTAAGACTTAAGAAGGAATCAAATGAGTCATCCTTATGTTTCAAGAAGATCACCCAAGTGAACTTAGAGAAGTTATCAACAATAACTAGGCAAAATTTTGATCCATTTAGACTCTCAAATCGTGTTGGTCCAAATAAATCAAGGTGTAACAACTCTAAAGGTCGTGTTGTTGAAACTAAGTCTTTAGGTTTAAAAGGAGCTTTGTGCATTTTTCCGAGTTCACACGACTTGCACAAACCATCCTTCTTATAAGTTAGTTTAGGTAGGCCCCTTACTAACTCATTTTTGGCTAACCTATTAAGATATTTGTGATTAATGTGACCTAGCCTACAGTGCCAAAGATCTACTTCAATATGGGAGGCAAGTAGACATTTTACATATTTCTCTTTCGAAAAATGAAGAGCATAGATATTTTCATATCTAAAGCCTTTAATTAAAATCGTATTTGTTCCTTCTTTTAATATTTTAAATTCAACTTTAGTGAACAAAACATCACATCCATTATCACATATTTGACTAACACTAAGCAGGCTATGTTTTAAGTTTTCTACTAAAAGAACATTACGCACCTACTTAGAAGAGTTTCCTATTGTACCTTCACCAATAATGCGACAACGTTTGTTGTCGCCCAACTTGACGTGTCCTCCATATTCGATTTTGGTCCATTTGATAAAGAGGTTGGAGTGTCCAGTCATGCGCTTGGAACACCCACTATCTAGGATTCATTTGTCCTTTTTGACCTGCAAGATAATTGATTAAATCTATTTTAGGTACCCATTTTCTTTTGGGTCCTTGATGGTTAGTACCTTTCAAATCCTTAGGTTTATAGATCACTTTAGTGTTAGATCTATAATTCTTAGGATTCTTGACCTTTTGATAAATCCATGCATGTCTAGGTGCAAGTGATTTATTTTGTGTTCTTCTTATTATTGAACTTGGCTTTTAAATTATTACAAAATTTCGTATTTAGCCTAGTTGTTGTTTTTAAATTATTCAAAGTGTCCTCAAAGTGTTCATAAATATCTTCTAATTCTACTATTTTTGCATGTAATTGATTGTTAGTTTCTTTGGACATATCTAATTCTATTTCTAAACAAGATTTCTCTATTTCTAGAGTTCTATAACTATCATGCAAAACCTTATTTTCCTTTTTAATCATCCTAGCCTTATTATATAAATTTTCATATGCTTGTACTAATTCATTAAAGGTGACTTCAGAATCTACCTCATTTTCCAAGTTGTCATTGTTTGCCATTAAGTAAAGATGTGCAACTTCTATTTCTTCACATTCTTTGGAAGATGATTCCGTGTCGGAATCACTGTCATCCCAAGTTGCCTTGTATGCCTTTCTTCAAATCTTCTTTTTCTTTCGATCGAGTTCTTTGTCCTTCTTTTCTTCCTTCTTCTTCTTGATCATTGGATAATCTTTTCGTACATGCCCCTTCTTCTTGCACTCAAAATAAATAATGTCATTTGAAAATTTATTGACTTTCTTACCTTATTTTTGGATGAATCTTCTAAATCTTCTCGTTAGAAGAGCAAGCTCCTCTTCTTTGTCGGAATTGGTGTCATCAAAGTCCGATACCTCCTTTAAAGCTTTGAAAGCAAGCTCCTTTTTCTTGCTTATGGATTTTTCTTTATTCTTCTTCATATTTTCCAACTGGACTTCATATGCCATGAGGCTTCCAATTAACTCATCTAAGGAGAGAGTAGAAAGATCTTTTGCCTTATGGATGGTTGTGGTCTTTGGAGACCAATCGCTTATAAGGGATCTTAAGATTTTCCTTACAAGTTGCTCCTCCTTCAGCTTGACTCCAAGATTCTTCATTGGATTCACTATCTCTCAAAATCTTGTGTACATCCCTTTGATTGTTTCACCTTTCTGCATCCTTAAACACTCATAGCTTTTTGTTAGAATAGAAATATGTGTTTCTTTAACCTTACTCGTACCTTCATAGGTGATTTGTAGAGTATTCCAAACCTCGTAGGCGGACTCGCATGCGGAGATCTGGTTGAACTCTTCCCTTGATAACGCACAATAGAGTGCGTTCATCGCCTTCGCATTTCCCACAATCTTTTTCTTTTGCTCAGCTGTCCATTCAACTCCTTCCTGTGGTTCCGGATCCATGTACCTCTCTTGAATGAGAGCACGAATCTTCATCCATGGCTTTGAGGAAGATTTGCATCCTCCTCTTCCAGTATCCATAGTTCATCCCATCAAAGAAGGGAGGATGAGTGGATGACTGTCCTTCGGTGCGCTTGACTGAAGATGCCATTGCAAGTCGATTTGTCACGTCTTCTCGCAACTTGGCTCTGATACCACCTGTAGGATCTGTAAATCACAAGCACACTAGAAGAGGGAGATGAATAGTGTGGGAAATAAAAATTGCAAGATAAAACAAACCACAAAAAAAAGGCACATGATATATAGTGGTTCCCCTCACTTGGGTACTCCACTACCTAAGTCTCCTGACTTAGGATTTTTAACCCGATTCCCTCAACTCAGAGGGAATTAATTTACTAATATCAGAGGTAATTAATGGGTTACCTCAACCCAATTACAAGATATGAAAAGTGATAAAGATACAGGTGTAAGCAAAATGTAAGTAGTAGCTTACAACTATTTCCTAAATCTCCAACAAGAATATTTCTTACAACAAGTATAAACAAATCTAACAAGAAAACTACGGCATAAAACAAACGATTGAATATAGAAAAACACGATCGCTTTTGATGATTTGTTGCAAATGGTGAGAGGCCTTGAAAGGTATGCAACAAACCAAGCTCTTTTTCAGCTTGAAAATTGAGGATTGAAGGTGTAGGCAAGAGTATGATTTTTTTTAAGAGATATAAAAAAAAACACTCAAAGAGTGCTTATATAAGTCACTAATCACCTCTCCCACGAATTCTAGCCATTAGGGGTATTTTAGTAACATTAGAAATAGGATTAATTGCAAAATAGCCGTTCAGACTGGTCACAATGGTTACTTGGTACCCGTACTGAACTCTTGGTATTGGTACTGAATGCATACAGTCAGTACAACCAAATCACTGGGTACCGATACTTGTGACACACAGACTTGGGTCCTGTGACCTACATGTACTGGTACTCATGATGAGTACCGATACTTGTAAGATCCAGGCAAAAACCTAGTGCACAAACTGTGACCACTTGATACCGATACTCATGATGAGTACCGGTACTTGATGTTCATAGTTTGGAACCTAGGTCCAAACCTGTGCCAAGCAAGTACTGAAGATCATTAGTGTAAATCAATTTTTAGAGGAATCCAATCTACTCAAGGCTACTTTATTTTGAAAGAGTTGATTTTGAGTTAAGGACCGAGTAAATGAACGATCTTCTGAATCCTAGTTATCTCTACTTTAATTTTAACACCTAGATTATGTTTTACTTGTTTAGAGACATACAAAAATTCTAAGATACAATAAAAACTAAAGTCTACAGAACTTCTTCCTTCATATGCAATCTTTTTGCTTGCATCCACAGATTCTTTTAACCTGTAATTACTTCATAAACATATTAGATTTTAAAACGGTTTTGTTAACACCAAAACACAGAAGAGAGATGGAACTAGGGTCCAACACCAAAAACCAAACACCAAACACCATCATCACGGCATTATCACTAGGCAGTACTAACTCATTCAAGATGATTTAAAGACCATGAATCACATGATCTAGGCATCATGAAATGCATGAGGTTGAGTCAAAATCATGGTGTTGGATCCCTTAATTGCTCGATTAGATGCCATGAATTAACTTGAGTGGTAACTTGGTAGGACTACTTGCAACAATTCTCTCACGAATGTAGCACCTGCAGACTTGTGTCTAACGCTTAATCTGTCTCTCACTTGCACCTAAAGAATGCTCATAGTGCCTAAACACACTTCACTGTACTCATGAAGCACAAATGAATGCTTCCTGAAGTTCATCTCTAATATAGAGAATGTTATTATAGGCTTACACAGCAAAGGAAGGAATTAAGAATTCAAATCAATTCTAATCTAATTATCAACTTCCAGACACATTGCCAACATCTTTAGAAGATTAAATGCTATCATTCAAACTATAAAGCATTTCACCTAGAGTTCAAATGAACTCTCCTACAACTATATTGAACCCATCATACACAGTAGCACATAACTGACTAAAATCAATTCAAAACATCATAAAACCTATTCTAACAAACTCCTATCATCCTAAAGAACATTCTATAACCCTTAGAAATGAGCTTGAGAGGTTTGATCTCCAATGGCAGCCAAGGGTTGACTAAAATAAGGTAGATGTTGACTTTTAGCTCCAAACTGATTCCACTTGATCTAATGACTCATATAGACTTTAAATGACCTCATGAATTCACTAGGATAAAAAAGAATGGAAATTGACATATATCCTATGGATTCCAGGTCAGTAGCCTGAGCACAATGGAGAGCTTATTCGTCAGATTAACCTATGATTCTAACAACCTAAATAATGGGCATTCTAGATTCAACTCAAGCTACTGATACTTTTGGATCTAATTTGAAGCTCAGAAGATGAACTAGACCTGTGCAACCTTGCCGGAGCTGAGGAAGACAATTGAGTTCTGAAAGTATTAAGTAATAAAACTCAGATCAAATTGGTGAAAAAGATTCTCTGAAAGCTTCTTTAGTGATTTAGGAACATTGAAAGCACATAAAAATAATTCCTCTCACAATCAAAGTCATTGAAACTCATCAGAGCTCCGATGATTGACGGCGATAGTCAACAGAATGTAAATTGCCATGAAACAACTTGAAACTAGCTCAGAAGATTTCTAAAGATCTCAAGAAGTTCAAAAGTTCCTCAATTAACTCGATGAAGGCTTATGGAAAGTGTGAGAACTAAAACTGATCAAAATTGATATGCAAGTTCATTAGCATTAAAGAAACAATGAAGCACTTAATTTCTTGAGGTAAAATGATCTATTAGGGGTTGTGATGGTGGTAAGTTGTTTAATTAGGTGGATAAACTCCTCCGACCTCTACCATAGACAGTGAAGTCCAGAGGTTGGAGATGATGTAGGCATGTTGTGTCAATGGGCTAATCACACAGTGAAGAAATTGGAAGATGGTCATGAGAAGATAGAGAAGGTGGGGAAGAGGTGGAGTTGATTAATCAAAGGCTAAACGATTCAGATTGATGTCGATAGAGTCGGAGGAGGTGAGGAGCATGGAGTTAAACTACGAGTAATCAACCTAATTAACTACCTAAAACTAATCTAAATAACTAAACTAAGCTACAGTTACCATTACTTGGAGGAAATGATGAGAGGGGCTCTGGAGATCTCTCATAGGAGTTGAGAGGGAAATAGTTGAGGTGAGAGGAGAGCTAACAATGATTGAAATCGATGTAGGGAGGAATTGAGTGCTCCTTCGTTGTTGGCAAGGCAGAGTAGAGGAAGAAGGGTGAGGAAGATGGCTTCTCTGTAAGAGAACACTCGAGAAGGGGATGGCAAGACTCACTGGAGTTTTAGATAAAGACCTATTGACCGACTACAGTGGGGAAGAGGGAAGGGAGTTGATCCTTCAAATCGGTGGATGAGGTGGGGTATTTATTAGTTCTGTAATGCTAAGGTACCTTATATCTGGATGAGAAGTTATCTAGGTTCATCGTACTGCTCATTGTCATCTCCGACGATGGCGAACATTAACACATCTACACAGGCCGTTAACCGCACATCCGAGTCATCGGATTTGTAAGGTTTGTTAGACTGCAGCTTGGCAGCTGCAGAAAAGCAATGCCAACGTCTAATCTCCAGCCATCGAAGCAAAAGGTTACTGGCCATCGCTGACCATTGATGGAGAAGAAGAAAAGAAGAGAAGACAGTGCTCAGAGGATCGGATTGTAAATTAGGGAGGATCAGATGGAAATAAAAAGGGCTTATCTAAAATGAATCCTAGGGACTAAATTAATTTAAATATATAGATTAACTTATTTCTTTTCCATCTTTTTATTATAGGTTAAATATGTGTTAAATAATATATTTATGGGTCAAAATTAAAATTTTGCCCCTTTATGCATTATTTAATTTAATGATTAATATTAGGGTTAATATTATTAACTTATATTATACAATATATATAAGCTTAATTTAGCTTAATTATAAATAACTAAATGTGTAGATTTAAGTCCTATTATTAATTAAACATAAAGGAATGCTTATTATTCAATAATTAGACTATATTAAGGTATAATTAAGGTCCTTATGCAATATTGACTTATATGCTAATTAACCTTGATTTAATGATATTACTAATTAATCAACTAGGTAAAGTAGCTTATTTAGGTGAATTAGGAGCCATAATGAGTCCCTCATTAGGGTGAGGGAGCTCAAGAACCATGAAACAGAGAGCTCGAATAGAGAGCCTAAAAAGGGCTTTTCAACAACTCAACCAAAGAAGCACGAATATATGGAAACTGAATAAGAATAGAGTGGTAGGAGTATATCATAAAGAGAAAGCTCCCCTTGATGTGAGGACGGTGGCGACAACGACGATTAGTCGTCAAAGGAGGTCGGTAGACGACCGACAAGGGTTAGGCAAAGTGGAGGCTCTCTTGGTCGATGGGTAGAGGGGCTTAGACCTCTAAATTTGGGGGTTTTAGGGGCTTAGGACTTAGGGATTTAAGTGGTCCCAAAGGGCGTATAAAAGGCCCCCTGGAGCCGGGGCTATTTACATCAAAAATCACCCCAAATCACTAATAAAAACAAGTAAAAAGAAATCAATATAAGTAAAGATTAAGGAGAGCAAGGAAAGTAAAAGAAAGCAATAAAAAGGTAATACTCTACTAAGCAAGAAAAGAAGAATTAAACTTGCGTGAAATATAAAATTAACTAGAGCTAAGAAAAAAACTAACTACAACAAAAATGAAAAGAGAGTGGGGAGAGGCAATAGGTGTGGTAATGTGAGGTGTTTGACCTATTAAGAGGGGAAGGGATCCATGGCTAGGAGCCTACCCTTCTTCACCTAGGAGAAGAAAATCCAATGACCAAGGGGGCACTTAGGAGCCGTTGGCCATGGAACTAGAGAATACTTGAGAGTAGATAGTATGGTGGATGAGATGGAGAGAATGGAGGGGAGGGGGAGTTGGTGCCTATGGGGGTCACTCTCTTTATAGAGAGGGCTCCTAGGTGTAGAGGTTGTGAGGAGTAGGTTAAGGCCTAGTTTTAGGGGTACATCCTAAGGGTTGGAAGGTTCTAGCATGGGGAGCAACTTAAGGTGAAGGAACAAGTCAAGGGTGGTCAAGGGAAGGAATAGGGATGGGGTTGGCGTGGGATAAGGGTCCTTAAGGAGGGTGGTTTGGGTGGTGGTTAGGCTTGATTAAAGGTGGCGTCAAGGCTAAGCAGGTTTAGGTTAGGTGGAGGTGTTTAGGGTGATGTTGGGCTCATGTAGTGTAGGGTGTGCAGGTAAATGTGACCTAGGAATAAAAATAAAAGGAATTAAAACATGTGATAGTGTTCTGAGGCCCACATTCTAGTGTGATCAAATAAATGAGAATGTGTGGAGTGTGTGTGTTGTGATAATGTGCACATGTGTGTGCATGTGCTTAAATGTGTGTGAGATGGTTGTGTGCACATGAGTGGAGGTGTGTTTTTGATTTGTGTGCATGGGTATGTGTGTGTGTGGGACGTGAATTGGGATTGCATGAGTATGCATGGCCTTGTCCTAACGGGGCCATGGCTGTCATGAAATTGCATGGGCTTGTCTCCTTCTCTCTTCTTTGATTCCTGGCTCCTTTCTGTCATCTGTACGTGGGAATGATCAACTGTAGCTCTCCTTCATGGTCCTATACAAATGAAATTACAGTATTATCAATAGGGCCATGCAATGAAGGAAATTAGGTCAAGAATGTACATGTAATGCTGATGCATGAAATGCATGGAATGGATGCTCTATTTACAATGTAAGCTAGGTTATTAGCTTAATTTAGTCAATTTAGGTCCTATGATTGCTATGCAATCATATCCCCATGCCTAAATCTTGCTAGTCCCTAGCAAGTGAATGCATGATTATCCAAACCCTAATTTTTTCTCTTTTCTTTTGGCTTTATTGCAAAATATTGAGTTGAGGATCAGACTTTTTAGATACCAGTTGTCACCATCCTTAGGAACTAATACTTAGAACTTCATCCTCAAAGACTCAACAACACCTAAGTGTCTGCCAAATTGCAGATTGCCCAAGTCCTTGCCTTATTCTATGATTACTCTATTTTTTTTTCTTTTCTCTTTTCTCTCATCAATTTTTTTTTTTTAATTTTTGTTTAAGGTTTCGAGGTAACTTTCTCTAGCAACCCAATCCTCCTAAGATTCAAAAGAATCAAAAGTGTTAAGCATCCAGTTAGTGTGAGTGTGACTTGTTGTGTTGATGATTGTATTGGACCCTAGGTAGCCCTAAACTCCAGGTGACCCAAATGGAAATGTGTTGCCCAATGGTTTATCTTTCTGACAAGGTAGCTTTCTCCCTATCACTTTTTTTGTGGGGTTAACACTAGGGTGAACCTAGTGTATATCTCCCCATGCTTTTGTATACTTCTACTTCCCTGCTACACCTTATTAAGGTTGTGAATGTGAGGGCAAGGGTTTAGACAACTTTCTCTGTGGGGTTACCATGACAACTTGCCAGCCATACTTGTGCATGGGTATGGCTATGCTTACCTTTTTCTCCTTATCCTTTTTTGGGTACAAGCATGGAAACACATGTTCCAACGCGCAGTCAGATCAACTGGTTGAAAATGAAAATCAACCGATTGAAAATGAAAATCCACCGATTGAAAATCAAGCAGACCAAAACACACTGGTTGGAAATGGTTTTCAACTGATTGAAAATCAAAATACACCTGTTGAAAATCAAAACTCATCGGTTGAAAATCAAAATACATCGGTGTGTTTTTCCTTTCTATTGGTGGTAAATGGTTTTTCACTTGGAACATGCTTTTTCACCTATGGGAAGTGGTTTTTCATCTATGAAAAGTGGTTTCCACCGGTAGGGAACTAAAATACAACGGTTGAAACCACCTCTCTCACTTTGTGTATTGCAAAGCGCATTGCAATGTGCGTTTATTTACTTTTTGGCTATTATTTTCTTGTATAAAAATTTTTCTCACTGTATTTTTTTCACTCTATTTTTTTTTGCATATATATATTTGTGTTTCTAATTTTTCTCTTAGTAAGTGACTTTCCTAGTCTAAGATGTACCTAAAGGTAATAATAAAAAAGAGTAGGTCTAGTGGTTGGGATCTAGACATCCATCAATAGAGGGTTATCCACTGCTACATGCCAGTCATACCACTCCTATATGTTTATTGGCTTCCTATTTTCCATTATAATTCCCAAACAATGATGTAATGCAATTAAGTGTGCAGATGCTTAGACTTCCGAGGCCTTTTAAACAAGAGGGTTGGTTGATAAGCTGCATACTTGTCATCCCAAGTTATTAATGTATTCAAATTTATTTTGAGGTGACAAGGACTCAAGAAATAGATCCACATCATAGTGGACACCTAGGTTAGACCTAAAGAGTCTAAGTAAAAAAACCCTAATTGTATTATTTCTTAGGGCTGGTGACTTCCCAATACCTATCAGTCTTACCTGACTCAATTTATTTCATTTCGTTGCTTTTGTGTATATGTAATTTTTTTGTCTTTTTTGCAGTTAAACTTTATACAATGTAATTTCTTTTTCATCTTTCATCATTTTCCAATTTTTTTTCAAATTTTTTCATTTGTTTTAGAAAAGATTGTAAATACTAGCAAAATATCTAATCAATTAAATGTACTACCCACCCCCCTTTGCCTAAACTTGTGCATGTCTTCATGCACAAATTAAACAAAAAGGGAAAGAGTAGATATCACCTGTTGTTGCTTTGATTTTTCGTTGATTACTTCTAGTACCTAGAAAAGAAAATTTAAAAGATCTATTTACAGAAGGGTGTTGGTTACCTTCCAACCAGGGTTGAATTTAATGCCCCCAGCTGGGAGAAAATTCATGAGTTCAACCCTTCATAAAATGGATTGTTTCTTTGTGAACAAAGGGTTCTTGACCAATGACTGGTTTCAACCATTGTCGATTGACTGTAAATATGTGTCCACTTTTGGGATCTTGACTCTGAACGTTCCCATTACTGTATGGGGCAACCACTTTGTAAGGTTCAGCCCATTTTGACTTAAAGTTTCTTGCAAATAACTTGAGTCGTGCATCAAATAACCACACCAACTGGTTCGGCTCAAATTGCTTCCTATGAATATTTTTATCATGGAAGGCTTTTAATCTATTTTTGTAAATCCTTGCATTTTCATATGCCTCCTTTTGGATTTCTTTTAATTTTGAGAGTTGGAGTTTTCTATGCTGACCTCCATCCTCTAAATCCAAATTGCATTTCTTCACTACCCAATAGGATAGATGTTCCAATTCCTTCGGAAGATGACAAGGCTTTCCATAAACTAATCTATATGGTGACATTCCTAAGGGAGCCTTCTATGTGGTATGATATGCCCAAAAAGCATCTACCAGTCTGTCAGACCAATCCTTTCTATTAGGTCTCATAGTTTTTTGAAGAAATTCCTTAATCTATCTGTTTAAGACCTCTGCCTACCTATTAGTTTGTGGGTGATATGAGGTAGAGATGTAGTGGTTTACCTCATATTTCTTCAAGAGTATTATGAAATGGGCATGTACATGGTGATTGCCCCCGTCGCTAATAAGGGCACAGGGAACTCCAAATCTATAGAAGATGTTTCCTTGGACAAAACAAATGATAGTTCTGTGATCTTCGTGTCTTACTGGGATGGCTTCGACCCATTTAGAAACATATTCCATAGCTAAAAGAATATAATTGAAGACATGAGAGTTTGGAAAGGGGCCCATAGAAGAACTCCACAACCAAGATTGGTTGGAGGGGCATCATGTCCCTCTTGGTCATGGATCCCAATGCCTAGCACCGTTGGCAATTACGAGAAAAGTCGTGTGGATCTTTAAATAAGGATGGTCAAAAGAATCCCGATTGCAAAACTTTTCAGCAATTTTTCATTCTAAGAAATGACCACCACAGGCTTCACTATGGCAGATTGACAACACTTGATGTTTTGGATTCAGGGATGCATTGTCGAATTATCTGGTCAGGACCTAGTAGGAATGGGAGTGGATTGTCCCAAAAATAATGTTTAGCTTCTAAAAGAAATTTTAGCTTTCGATCATTTGACATTCCCGAAGGAACCTTGTCACAGACCAAGTAGTTTGCGATGTCTGCAAACTACGAAAGCTTACGGGAATCTAAATCCAGTATGCTTTCATCTAGAAATTTTCCTAAAATTGGCGGTGAAAAAGGAATATGGGCTAGATCTATTTAGAAAAGGTGATCAGCTACCACATTCTAGGCTTCGACCTTGTCTTGGATCTTTATATCAAATTCCTGCAAGAGAAGGATCCATCGGATAAGTTGGGGTTTGGCATACTTCTTTGCCAATAAATGCCGGAGGGTAGAATAGTCCATGTAAATGACAACCTTAGATCCCGAAAGAGATGATTTGAACTTCTCCAACCCAAAAACAATAGCCAACAACTCCTTTTATGTAATAGTATAATTACGCTGAGATTCGTTCAGTGTCTTACTGTCGTAATAAATGACATATGAGTGTTTGTCCCTTCATTGTCCTAAAACTGCCCTAATAGCAAAATGGGAGGCATCACACACGATTTCAAAATCAAGGGACCAATATGGGGGTTGAAGAATATGGAAATCAGTGACTGCTGTAGGTAATGTGGTGAAAGCTCTTAGACAATCTTGATTGAAATTAAATGGGATGTCGGTAGCCAGTAGTCTTGTCAATGGTTTGGCTATTTTTGAAAGTCTTTGAGAAAAATTTGTAGTAAAAATCGACATGTCCCAGAAAGGACATGATTTGTTGGACCGAGGTTGGTGGGGTAATTTGGAAATCTCATCAGATTTGGCTCGGTCCACCTCTAAACCTATTTTAGAAATCTTGTGTCCTAGTACTATCCTGTCTTGCACCATAAAGTGACTCTTCTCCCATAATAGCACTAGGTTCACTTCTATATAACACTTCAACTCTTGGCGAGGTTCTCCAGACAAGACATGAAATTATCTTTAAACACGGAGAAATCATCCATGAATACTTCTGTAAAGTCCCCTATCATCTTTGAAAATATAGCCATCATGCAACGCTGGAATGTGGCTGGAGTATTGGATAAATCGAATGACATTCGTTTAAAAGCAAATATTCCAAAGGGACTTGTGAAAGTGGTCTTGTCCTAGTCTTCGGGACTGATGGCGACTTGATTGTATCCTAAATATCCATCCAAAAATAGTAATACTTTTGCCTAGCAAGTCTTTCTAATATTTGATCAATGAAGGGTAGTGAGAAATGATCCTTTTTGGTTGCGAAGTTCAACTTCCAATAGTCTATACACACCCACTAGGAAGAGGTGGTGCGGGTGGGTATGGAATCGCCATCATCTGTCTGAATGATTGTGAGCCCTACCTTCTTAGGTATAATTTGAATGGGGCTCACCCACTGGTTGTCAGAAATTGGGTATATAATGTCAGCATCTAGCCATTTAATAATTTCTTTCTTTACAATCTCCAAGATATTAGGATTTAATCTTCCTTGAGGTTGTCTAGATGGTTTCGCCCCTTCCTTAGTATAGATATGGTGGGTACAATATGTTGGGCGAATACCATGCAAATCTGAAATACTCCACCTACTTGCAGCCTTATGATCTTTCAAGATTGCTATTAGTTGTTGTTCTTGTTCTTGGGTGAGTCGCGAGTTCACAATCATTGGAATAGTTTTCTGTTCACCCTAGAAAACATATTTCTGTGAGTCAGGTAAAGGCTTGAGTTCTAACACTAGTGGACTGGGCACAGAGGTACTTATCGGGGTTTGTTGTTGAAAACCAGAGTGTGGTGGATTGTGCTAATGTTTGCTGAATCCAAATGGGGTCAGCGAATCCTCAATTGTTATAGGTCCTACAAAGGCTGCACTTGCGAGATGATATTGATCAAAATTTAATCCCATATCATCTACCTCTGTAACCGAATATTCTGTTATTATGATGCTATCCTGGTTAGTGTGGGGAAGTATACTCATGGAATCAGAATCTAGTATGGTTGGAATCTCAGTATCAGTTGTAGTGTGATGTGTCGGGCAATTCACTTCATAAGAGTCAATGTGAGGTATGTCCAACGGGTCAATTGAAATTACTAGATCCATAATCAAATTAGGCATCCCTCCTAAAGTTGAATGACCAACTGGGTTAGTACAAATCATTCCAATGTTCGTACATAATGGTTGGTCATCCTCCTCAATTACCTCCTCAATTTTATCAGAATAAAATTCTTTGCTGCCCGGAAAATATTGATTCTAAGTTTTTGGTCTCCTAGGGCAATTTCCATACATCCTGACATGAAATCAATATTTGCCCTGGCGGTCACTAGAAATGGGCGACTGAGAATGATAGGTCCCTCTCTCAAATCAATGGGAACTTCCATATCCAATATGAAGAAATTTTTCGTAAAACAAAATCCATTGACTTTCACAATACATTTTCAACTATCCTCAAGGCACTTTAGCTGTTCTGTCAACTAATTGGATAGTGACAGAGGTAGGCTTAAGTTCCCCAAATCTAAATCTGTCGTATACTGCAGTAGGTGTTAGGTTAATTGATGATCCCAGGTTTAATAATGTTCTATCAACTAGAGCATCTTGTAAGTGGCAAGATATCAAGGGAGCTCCCGGGTCCTTTCGTTTTGGTGGTAAGTCACTTAGTATCACTGCACTTGCTTGTTGGGACAAAATCACCTTACCATCCTTCTTAGGCTGGCACCTAGGGATACAATATTCCTTGAAAAATCAGGTAATGGTTGGAATATGGTCAATCACATCTAGGAGGGGAACTTGTATATTGACATCGTTGAACATAACCTTTAAATCCTCGATGTTTTGTGTGCCCTTGCTTCTTTTCTTAATCTCTCTAGTTAACGCCTTGGGAAAGGGCACAGAGATTTGATCCTTAGATTCAGTCATTATTCTTTTTCTTTTCTTTCCTTAGTTTGTTCCTCATCCAACTCAGAATATACAGATTCCCTTTATGGAGGAGGCTTTGATGGACTAGGGTCTTTTTGTGAGGGGGTTTTTGGTAGCCTTTCCACCCAGTGTGATTACGTTAGAGTTATCCTGCAGCTCACATGGTGGGGGAGGAGCAGATGGGTTGGGGAGAAATTGGCCTTGTGGTGCAGGAAATCTAGGTGGATAGGGAGGTGCTTATAACACAGCATGAGATTGCCCTTAGGGAGCATTGGGTCTAGGTCGAGCACAAGGAATGTTCCTTGGGTTTAGGATTGGTTGTGATGGTAATGTCCTGTGTGCTTTGTTTTCCTGGCACAATTGGTTGAGTTGTGAAGCTAAGGCCTCTGTGATCGCCTTATACCTGTTATCCATATGAAGTAAGTCCTTGAGAAGGTTTTCCATCGGATCAGATCACTGTGTGGGTTTTTGTATGGTCTCCCTATTAGGCTGCACATAGGGTAGTCTGGTCGGTTGTTGGAATGGTTGTTGATAAGGTTGCCTAGGAAGCATAGGCGCTCGGGGTCCATAAAACTTAGGCTATTGTTGTGGCTTTGTGGCATAAGTCAGCCTGGTGTTGTTTTTGGTCTAAGAAAAATTCGGGTGCTGGAACCATCCATGGTTGTATGTCTCAGAATATGGGTTGTTGTGCCCATATCCTTGCATAGCATTCACATCTTCATAGGCTGAAGATTTGACTGATGTGGTGTCATCAATTAAGTACACATCAAAATCAGAATTGTGTGTGAAACCTTGCTAAATTGGGACTAGCTCTAGGTTGTTTACTAGCTACTAGTAAGCTAAGGCTTGTGTGGAAGTGATAAACGCCAGTTTATCATCATTCTTATTCCCTAAATCTAATTAAGCTGTTAGGGTTTTAATTTTGCAAGCAGGTTTTTGGGCTGCATTTAGGCATCACTTAGGATAGGCATGCATTGCATACTTTTTGTATTTTTAACATGTTTATTTGAGTGTTATGGATAAGCAGATACCTAGATCCCTAAAACCCTAGCACTCAGTAAGGTAGATGGTCAAGAGGAAGCTCATTCCAACTGGACCTTGCTGAATCTAGCTCATCACAGCTGGATACAAGCTCAACTAGGTTGGGTTTAGCTCATCCCAGCTCCATTCAACTCATCTTAGTTGGATGGTGGCTCAAGGTAGCTCAGCTCAGCTTAAATCAGCTCATATCTAGCTCAACTTAGTTGAGTCTAGCTCATCCCAGCTCCAATCAGTTCACTGGTAGCTCAAGCTAGCTCAACTTAGTTGACATGAATTCACTCTAGCTCCAGTCCAGCTCTCCCCAGCTCCACTCAGCTCATGGCAGCTGAACTCCCTCTAGTTTAGCTACTACTTGTCAACTTAGTAGCTAAGCTAGCTCAGGAGTTCTCAAGAAAAGCAGGTCCAACTCAACCCAGCTCCAGATAATTTGAGACCAGCTCAACTTAGCTCTACTACTCAAGCTTAGCTATTAGTAGAAGAATTAGCTAGCTAAGTTGAGTAGTTGAGCTCTTGAAAGACCTCTTCATTCAGAATTAGCTCCAGGACATTTTTCTTCAGCTCCAAACTTACTTCAAGAGAGCTCCTGGCTATCTTCCTCCAGCTAAACCCTAGCTCCACCTCCTCCCTACAATCATCTACTAGCTAAGCTAGCTTAGCTTGATTCTACCTAAGTCCACCTCCATGGCATCTAACCCTAAACCCTACCTAGTTAGCTCCATCAAATAACCCTAAACCTAAGTCCACCTAAGCTACCTATTCCCACTCCTTTTTGGTGCCAACACCCACACCCTTGCACCCCTCAACCACCACCAAAAGCCACCATCATTTTGGCGCTAAAACCATCCCATAACCACCTTGGTTTTGGCCCCAACTAACCCCTTCATCCTAACCCTTCATCCACCACCAACACCATCCCAACCATCCACATAATTGGCGCCAAAAACCCATGTAACTTCCACCAAATTTTGGCTCCAACTAACATCACATCTCCACCCTTCATCTACCTTATAAACCCATCTCCATCATCCATCTCACCCCCTTCTAGAAACCTCCCAATTTGGCACCAACACAAGGTGGTTACCATCACCTTGGATGGCCACCATCCACCCCCCTTACACCTCTTTAGGTCGCACCAAGATACCCCCACCTTAGGGTCACCTAACCACCCTAAAATCCCATCCAAGTTGTCCACCCTAAAGCCACCTATTCCCTCTTCAAATCCCTTCAATTGGCACCAACAAACCCTAGCCATAGGATCACCTAACCACCTCCATAATTCCATCCTAACCATCCATCCTTCTCCATGCCAACTACCCCCTTCCTATTCCTATAAAAACACCATTAAAAACTACCAAAAACTTCACCCTTGGCTACATCATTCAAGCATATTTCTTCCTACACTCCACCATTCCCAACGACCAAGGAGAAGAGGAGAAGAAGAAGAAGATTAAGGGGGTGCTCTTGCCCTCTTGGTGCCTTCAACTTCCTCTCTTCTTCTACCTTGTGCCCACGCCAAGCCAAGGAGTCAGGCTAGGTAGGAGGATGGCCAAAGAGGAGGAGAATCAAGGGTGGTCCATGTCCGCCCTAGGAGGAGTTAGGAAGTAGGCCATCTAGGCTTGCAAAGAGGAGGCACACCCACCTAGGGTTTGCTAAGAGGAGGACGTCTTAGAGAGGGATTCCTTTTGGTTTTGGGGCAACCAAAATTGGAGCAGGAGTTTCGGGCAGCATCATCTTCACCATCATTAAGCTTTCCTTTACTTTTGTCATTTTGTTTTGCACTGTAGTGTAAGCTTTTTGTTGGAGATCACAAGTGTGAACCCTTCTCACTTGTGAGCTCTCCAAATTTTGTAAACAGTTTTCTATAAGAAGCATTCCTCTATAGTTTTTTTTAGTTAGCTTTGTGACTATTAGTTGTGTTCTTGTTCCTCCATTACTCCAAGCCTCCCGTTCTTGGAGCGAGTTGGAGAAACAAGGCACTTGTTGCCTTAAAATTAGCATCTCTATTTACCATTTTCTCTGCATTCACTTTTTCCCATATAAAAACCTTAAAAATTATAGATTCAAAAATCCAAAAGGAAAGTTGATTTTTGTGTTTTCAAGTAAGAGAATTTCAAATTGCATTTCCTCCTCCCTTGGGATGATCTGAATACTCACCGAGTACTCGATCTTTACAAATTTCAAAAGCAATCGGATTTGTTCATTGCAATGATAAAAACCCAATTTTACAAATCACACAAATTTGCTATCAGGAAGTAAATGAGAAAGTCCTGGATGGATCTCGTGCTAAGACCATGGGTCTAGCAGGTGTGGCTCGAGAAGAGAGGGTGTTGCATTCTTGGGTGTAGTGGGGCAATTGTGCATCAACTCATTCAGCTTATCAAGTAATTCCACCTTATCCAGTTTTGAAGTAATAGGGTTCATGTCAGCTCTCATAGATTCAAGTTGGATCTCATGGGCGGTGGCTTTAGGATGGCTAGATTTGTTGAATTGGCTCATGGAGGAAACCTTAATGGAGTTCTCATCCAAAGTCTTAAAGGGTTTGAATGCACTTTCTTCATCTTTGACGAGGAGATTTTCATCACTTGAGGCATCATCTGGTACCTATGGGTGTCATCAACCTTTGGTAGAATATTTGTGCCATGTACCATTTGGGACATCATGGTTAGGGCATTTCTTGAGGAGGTCTTGAAACCTTTCCTAAGCATCATGTATTCTTTCTTTGGGTGTTTGGGTAAAAGTAGTGATAGCATGCCTCATGGCATTCGTTTGTCCAATGGGGAAGCATTTTTGTAAGAACTCGGTCCTGAGTTCCTCCCAAGTGTTAATCGATCTCCCTATGGATTTGAACCAATAAGAAGCCTTATCCCTTAAAGAAAAGGGAATGACTTCATCATCATTACCCCCAAGTCTACATTTTTGGGACGAATCATCTCAGCGATTCATCCCAGGTCTTCCAGGTGTTGAAAAAGGTCTTCATGTGAATTTCCATGAAAATAAGTCTAGATTAGACTTATGACATTAGGCTTGAGTTCAATGACATTGCCCTTAGCAAGTAGTCTCACAAATGCTACAGCTGGAGTGCAATCGGGTTGTAAAAATCTCTTAATTGTTGGGTTGTTCACCTTGTGGCGAGTTTTGCATGTCCTGTAGAGTCTTCATTATCTGCTCCATCTATTGTTGATGATACTGCTTAGATGCAGCAAGTTGTGTTGGCAAAAGAGCAATGGGATCATTCTCGATCTGAGAGTTATCTTTAGCCATGATTGGTGAAGAAGAAGAAGAGATAGAAATAGTTGGAGGAGCAGAAGTAGGCCTCCTATGGTGGTATTGTAGGGGACCAGAAAGCCGAGGCCTCAATGACCACCTACCTTGCATACAAGGGCAAGGTATCTCAGGGAGTGTTGATGCGCAACACTGCTTAAGTTTGGCCTTTACTTAAATATTAGGATTTAGGGTTCAAAATTATCAACCTCCAGGATCAACTACTTAACTTACGTTCCCTAAATTAATCGAGCTAGATTGATTAAGGGGGGATATGGAAGAAGGTTCTTCCCTTTATCGGTAGGGTTCCTTTGTAATTCCTTGCCATGACCGTTTCGTGTTACCCCTCAGTCTTGGACACTTGAGTTGATTAAGGGAATTTAAGTCAAGTAACTGAGCCTTAAGATTGTAATTCGACCCTTAATCCTCAAATTTTAATGGTTTCACCAAAATTAATCCTTGTTGCCTTGGGTTGCACTTCTTAATTGATTGAAGGGAGCTTAATGAAGGCAAATATGGGTGTGCCCATTTTTCTTTAGATTAATCTCGCTCCTACTTGTCTAGTGGCCCTAGGGTTGTTGCTATAATAGGTTTTAATGAATCAGATTTAGTTGAATAGGCAGGGTAGCCCAAACAAGAAAAGTTGGCTTCTTAAACCTGTGCCTATCAAGAGTTGTTCAACCAAGGGCACACTCAAGTAGTGTACATTAATGAGTGTGTCTAAGTATCAAATCACTATGTTCAAGCACCCTACAATTATGCTGCTGCTAGCACTGAATGGATAGTTTCCTTGTTTCTTTGAGATGGAAACAGTATCAAATGAAATCCCAACACCATGATTCCTTTCTCAATTAAGACCTCAAAAATAATTTATGTAGGATTTTTGAAGGGGTTTTAAGATTTTACATCGAATTTTCAGTTCTAGTGGGTAAAAAATAGCCAAATAGACCCCTACAGGCAGTTTCAACAAGACAACCTAACTACACTCTCTTAAAAATTATGTAAAAATTCCTGGAGATAGTAGGTTTGAAGGGCTTTCAAATGCCACTAATTTTAGTAGATTTAAATATGTGTTCTATCCACAACAAATTTGTAAAGACAAAATTGGTGTGTCTCTATTTTAATGCTGATAGACCTAAAAATTCCACTGTATGAGTTTTTGAACAAAATAGGTGGAAAATGAAAGATAATTAGTATACCTATCTCCCACTAGGATTTTAGAATTTTTTGGAGCTTGAAAAGACCTAGAGGGAATTTTAAAGTATCTAAGCTCAAAATAGAGGAAATGGGCCAAAATTCTTAATGAGGGTCAAGAAGAGCAAACCATGCCCATTTTAAGGTTTTTTTTTTTAAATTTTTATATTTTTCATATTTTCCTTTGTATTTTGATTATTTAAAAATTTTTATTTTTGATTTTTTTTTGTCTAGGGTAGTTACCTTTTGTCTTCACCTTGAGGCGATGTGAGCACAATTCCTATCTTGACAACCTACACATAATCAAACAACCGAGGTAAAGAATGTCAGAATCTAGGTATCTACAAAAAGAGAATAAAAGGGATTAAGGAAGAACCCATTTCCTCCTTATTACTTTGTGCTAAATTGATAGAGTTAGGTTAAGCATCGTTGCAATATGATTTTTACGCTTAAGCACTAGGTCATTTAGAAAATTTTATTACGGAACTCGAAGGGTGTGATTAAAGTTGAAGTCCCAGTCGATCCCACGGGGAGGTTTAATTAAGGGCCATGGGTGAGTTAGTCTATTTTTGGGTTTTTTGTCTTTTGCTTTTTTTCCTTTTTTTTATAGTTATCAACGAAGCAAACACTAATTACAACTACCTACTTTTTTTTGGGTTTTTGATTTGAGTAGCAGAAAATGGGAAAACTATCTATTTCTTTTTGGTCTTTGCTTTTTAATATTTTTTGGCTTTAAAAGCGAGAAACTATTTACAACTATAACTAACTAAAGTGAGGAAATATTTTTATGGTTTTCATTTTGCACTTTTTTTTGTTTTCGATGATCAAAAGAGAAACAACACACTTTTTTTTGCTTTTTCAATATAAAGGATGTGACACAAAATATTCACAAAACTAACACTTACTTTTCATTAAAAGGGAAGGACTACAACTTGGAAATATTAAACACTAAAAGTAACAAGTCTTCATTACTCAACTAATGTAGCTCGAAGCTACTTATACAAGGAAACACAAAAATATGTACAAGCATCACTCTTCATGCATCATGATGGTGGTGATCACAAATGCAACTCGATGTTTCCTTTGGTGCATGAGAGCATGAAGATATGGGAAGAGTATGGTGTGGGAGAGGAAGTAGTGCTGGTAGTAATGATAGGAGTGGTGATGATTAGGTAGAAGGCAATCAAGCTAAGCTAATAGGGAGTGGTAGAGTGTGAGGATGTGCCTAGATGCAAGGGGCTCGGTGATGTGGGTGATTATGTGCTCATTGAACCTAATGTTGGTGGTGATGACTATTATGGAAGTGAGTGAGATGGAGATGTGAATCCTATACTTACGTGTCTCTAGGATTTGCTCTATGACCATGTTTTCAATGAAGTTTATTTGATGTGCATGATGGAAGGGAGAGGGGACAACCATGGGAAGGGCATTCACTAATTGGTGAGGCTAGATTAGGTCAAGGGTTGATGGTGGGGTAGGTTGTGTCCTAGGTAATCTAAGGGTTTGTGGAGAGGTTAGGCTTAGGGTTAAGGTGATAGGAGGCTTCTAATGGGGGTATCTAAGGTGTAGGATAAGGGGTTAAGGGCCTAGGATGGTGCTTTAAGTGAATGGGAAAGGAAGAGGGTTGGTAGCTAAGGTTTTGGGCTTGACCAGGGTTTCTGGACGTCTAGGGAAGAACTTGGATGACTTAAAGTTCAATTCTGGACCACTGATGTGGAATTTGGACATGCAGAATAGAGGGTTAGGGACTAGTTTGCTTCTTGTAGTTGGGTTTTTGGGAGTCTAGAGAGATTGGATGTCTAGGTAAGATGTCTAGACGTCCAATATAGTGCTAGAAAGTGTATTATGAGGTGTTCTAAGGTGGATTTGGTGGAGGGTTTTGAAGGTGCTAAAGGTATGAGATTCCTAACTACTTGGGGTGACCTAAATAGGATCTAGATAGGGTTGAGATGGCCTAAGTGATGAAAGTGGTGGAAGGTGGATTGGGGCTAATGTGAGTAAGTGGTTAGGTGAGTGTGTAAATGTGAAGTGAAGTGATTGTGATGGTGTTTAAGTGTGGCCATGGGGTATGGGTGGTGAGAATGAGTGAGTGAAGCGGAGTTGTAAGGTGGGCGTGCAGATAGAAAGTGGTGCCAGAGTGGTAGGTGCGTGAGATAGTGTTGGTGATGGTGACATGTGGAGTGAATGTGTTTGAGTGAAAACAAGTAAAAAGCAAGTAATATAAGTAAAGATTAAGGAGAGAAAGGAAAGTAATAAAAAGGTACTACTCTACTAAACAAGAAAAGAGGAACTAAACTTGCGTGAAATATAAAACTAATTAGAGCTAGGAAAGAAACCAACTACAGCAAAAATGAAAAGAGAATGGGGAGAGGAGATAGGTGTCCTCCCAATGTGAGGTGCTAGATCTATTGGGAGGGGAAGGGATCCTTGGCTAGGAGCCTACCCTTCTTAACCTAGGAGAAGAAAATCCAATGACCAAGGGGGCACTTAGGAGCCGTTGGCCATGGGACTACAAAGCACTTGAGAGTAGAGTTAGCAATGGTGGATGAGATGGAGAGAGTGGAGGGGAGTAGGGGCTGGCGCTGATAAATATGCATTGATTCATGATAAAATGTCTACTTATGTCAGTTCCTAAGCTTAACATTTCATTTAGCATTGTGAATAATGCATAACATTTATCATATTGCATTTAGGTTGACTTGCATAAATGTATATTAATTCAGATATTTCTATGTCTAGGGAATAGGGTGAGATATTTTGGAGCTCCAGATGAAGAATCCAATTGTACGGATGGAATCGGATCGATGATTGCAGCCTAACGGCGTAAAAAATCAGTCCAATCCGATATTCGTAGCACTTTCAAGGAGCATTAGAAGATGGATGACTCAGATGATGCCACGTGGCATCATCTGGACCGCCTACAGCCACCCAAAGATTACCACTGCTCTCCTTCTCCAGCCAGTCATCAGATCTGGGCCGTTAGATCCTGATCCAATAACTATAGGTGTGCTCCATGCGCGGGAGAGAAATTCCAAGTTTTAAACATAAAGCCCCTTGTAGCGCATTGGTTGGAGACTTGGGGTGCAACCAAGAGACCATCGTTCGAGTCCCCACATGGATCCTTATTTCAGAGCTGCACATCCAATTTGAATCAAGACCGCACGATCTTGATCGTGCGACCTTGATGAGGCTTGCGGAAGATCTGATCTGGGCACTCAATCTGCGATCCAATAGCCACAACCAACCAAGCTTTGCCTCAATGCAATGGTTGCACGTGCAGTCCACAACTAGAGGGTCATGCATTCGAATCACATGGAGAATTCTTGAGGTACGTGTGCATGAATTGGAAATTCAACCATTCGATCCATGATGAATGGCGTACGAGCGACCAGGTAGACCTTAGGTGCATGCGCTCAACATCCTTATGTGATAGGGACCATTCGATTCACGATGAATGGTAGCAGTACTCCCATGCGGCGCGATGGATGGAGAGTATCGCGTGACGCACGATTGTACATGCTATCCACACGATCTTAGGCGTGCTCCTACGCGCGATCAAGGCCTCATGATTGAAGATCAACTGTGGGATCACGCGCCAGCAGATGCACATAGAAACCAGCGGGCACTTGAGTTGGGGCCTTCAGGAATGGTTGCGATGGGTCTTCAGCGACAATTTAAATTTCGTTGTTGACCCGTACATGTTTTTGGACTTCATATCTCCACTATAAAAGGATCACCAACCCTTCCATTCTTCTTCATCCCTTCCTATGCTCTCCTCACCTACTCTAGAGCTCAAAACGCATCTTAAGCTAGTGTCCCAAGCCCTTGGGATGCTCCACTAGAGAAAAGAAAATATTTTTCCACCATCTCACCACCATTAGTGGAGCTCTCATTGACCGTCTTCTCAACCCTATTCTGGGAGACGAATCATGCCGCGATGTCACCTATCCTCACCTCATCTTTCGATGCCATGCTCCTTCCTCCAACTTGTCAACATCTTCGTCTGGGCCCCGTCAATGCAGCTTCGTCCTCCAAGCAGTCGACAAAGAGGATTTTTCTCACCCCTTTCCCTTTTACTACTTTTATAGTGTAGAATCATTTGCAATAAACATTTGTCAAGCATATGTCTAGAAGTAGTTTTCTATTATTTGCAAGTAGACTATCTCTTTGCTGGTTTATAGAATAGCTTAATGAAGATAATATTCTTGCTTGTTTCCTTACTATCATAAAATACCAAAATATTAGCAAATACAAAATACCAAAAAGAAACAAAGCAAAATGTGATTTTCAAAGAATCAAACATCGCCTCCCTGTGTTTGACCTGGGGCTCACCTCGAGCTTTGATAATTTATTTGGTAGCAATATTTTGTGACTACGACGACGGGTTTTCCATAACTCCAATCTTTCTTGCAAAAATTATGCTCATCATTTTGGCACCGTTGCCTGGGAGGCAATGGACTTTGATTCAATTTTCTGCATTTTCTTGCATTGCTTGCATATTTTTCTAAGCTATCTTTCTTCTTTGATTCACTGTCTTCTAGGAACCTGATCGAGGAGCCGAAGGCAGTAGATTGGAGTAAAGTGCGTGTAGAGACATTTGTAAGTTTTCCCCCACTTCCCCACCCACTAGTTCATTTCGCCACCTTAGTAATCAAGACCTGAATCTACTTAGGTGTTCTTATAAACCCTAGGAGAGATTTTCTTGTCTTGTTTGTCATCTTCACTTACCTCACCCCTGCATAAAAAGAAATTTCAAAAAAATATATCTAATCTGATTGTAGGATTGATTTAAAACATATACACTCTATACCCCACACTTGAGGCACATAACCTCTTTTGATTTTTCTACTCAATCAGGATTCCGTCATGTGGAACCGGTATGCGCACAAATCAACGTATAAAAGAGTAGAAATCAGATTAGGTTAATCACTTTTTGCATGCCTTGGTGGTGCATCTAGCCAGTTGTTTGAGTTGCTTGGGCCGCACCACCTAACTTTAAAACTGATTCATCTTGTAGCTTGCTTTGTGGGGTTCAATTTTTAGGAATTAACCAGTCACTTGACATCATTTTTTATTTCTAAAGGAATATATCTACATTCGTTCTTTCAATACATGGTTTGTCCCATTAAACGTGACTGGACATGCCTAAATTCGAACCCTAAAAGCTACTAAGCAAGATTCAAAGCCTAAAATTCACCTCATCGTTAATAATCTTGCTTGAAAACTTTTGATTGTGCACATACACACATTCTCAATGAATTATTAAGGGCACAACCCATTAAGAAGGCCCATCACATTCCAAAAGAACTATTATTCTAGGCCTTAATTAAACTTGAGTAGATGTTGGCCCTAGGATTTATAGAGTGTATTTCAGGGTACTCTCTTGAACACATTTTGAATTAGTGACATTTGCTTGCTTCAAAAGGTGATAAGTTGGGGGGCTCTATTATCAAACGACTTAAGTAAGCAGGGGATTGGCATAATTAGTAGCCCTCGGTACATGCTCTCCTGCTTCGTTGGCCCAACTTTACCACCTTCGGGAGTAAGGATAACATCAAATTTGTTGTGTGTTTGGAGTTTATTTCTAAAGCATAGGTCCTTAAGCTACCCAATTTAATGATAGGCTTGCATTTTTTGTGTTGTAGGGCTCCATTTTTCCCGTCCTTCCGACTTCCTTCTAGTGTATTATTGGAAGGAGGTCATTGAATCCTCGATTGGAAGGACCTTTCGACCATTCGTGGAGGCATAGGTTGAGTTACAGTCACGTAGATCCCATGGCTGATCAACAACCACCTCCCCCACCCTCGAACCAGTAGGAGCTAATTCATAGACGGTTGGTTGTTGAAGCGACAGGTTACTACGCTATCGAATTTGGTTTTGAAAACCTGTTGTAGTTTGAAAGCGAAGAACTCGTGTTCAACAAATAAAATTTATACCGGATTAGAAATCTTGGGTCGAACTCAGGGAGGCGGACGTTTGATTAAAAATATGCGTTTGTTTTATTTGTTACGAAGTAGAATAGTTGGTTAAAAACTATCTATCTATTTAACAAATTATAAATAGAAGAGAGAGAGAATATTACAAATAAAAGCGCAAGGGATGTAGAATAAACATGGATTTCATTATCAAAAATTGTTCATTACACTACTCATTACGACTAGAAAGTGGGAAATGATTACACTAGAAAGCAGTAAATCTATTCTAGAAAGCAGTAAAAAGAATGGAGAGAGAGATATCCTCCTCGACGATCGCTTGGAGGATGAGCCAGATGGGACGACGCCTGGAAGATGAGGAATGGAGTAGGATGAAGAAGGATGAAGCAGGAAGAATGGGAACGAAGCAGCACGTTGACGTCATCGCGGGATCCACTTCTCGAATGTAGAGAGAGGACAACCACAAGATGCTCCATGAAGGGGGACGAAGGTGGAAAAATTAAGATTTTTACTCTATAAAAGCATCCCGAGTTTGGGACAAGCTCTTAGAGCTTTGGAGGGTGTGAGAGAAGAGAAGAATGGATGAGAATTTCGTATGGAGGGGGTTTCCTTTTATAGTTGCAAGGAGTGAGGGAAATTTGGTCATTACATGTTTAAAATCATTAATTCAGGACCTTTAGTGACGGATAAATCTGTCACTAAAGGCCTGAACGTGGTTGTAGTGGCCAGCGTACGTGCGCCTACTTGCCTCCCCACGCCTCAACGTGCGTCCACGATCTCCCAATCTTGACCGTTTGATCGTGAGACCAAACAGCTGAGAGTGCATCATCGCCCGCCTCATCTATGTGCCTCATCGCGTGCAATGTCGCGTCGCCTCACTGCGTCAGATGGCTCGTGGATCCAATTGGGCACTTACAGCTGCTCGATCTCCATCACGCGGTCGATAATGCCCACTCATCCATGCCAATTGAACCACCTCGTGGTCTCGAACCCGCGCCTTAACGCTTGCGAGTGCTTTATCCACTACACTGCATGCGTGGATTGGCGAGGAGAGCATTCGTGCGGCGTGAGATTTGGACCTTTGGATTGAGATCCAACGGTGGAGAGGCATTGGTGCTAAGGGCTTTAGTGGTTGCGTGCGGCCGGTTGGGTGGATGAGATGGCACCATGTGATGCCATCTTGGCCGTCCATCTTCTAGGTGATGGAGATGGTGCCATGAGTATCGGATTAAGTCGATTTTTGCGTCGTTAGGTTGCGATCGTCGATTTGAATCCATCCGTGCGGTCAAATTTGTCGTCTGAAGTGTAGATTAACACCATCTTAGCCGTTGATCTTCTAGGGCTCCTCAGTCTCTATTTGATGCTACATATATCCGATTAGGGTGATCTTGAAGTTGTTGGACTCCAATCGTCGCCCTAATCAGATCTGTACGGTTGGATCTTCAATCTGAGGCCCCGATAAAAAGTTACCCTATCCCTGACCATAAAAGGAGATAATTAACCTCCATTTTATTCAGACTAATCTAAATGCAAGATGATGCATGCTGTGCAATATTTATAGTATATAATGCAATTCTATGCTTAAGAACTTGCATAAATAGACATTTTATGTAATATAAACATGTTTACATCACACCCCCATGCCTATCTTTTGCTAGTCCCTAGCAAAAACTACATTGTATTTATAAAAGAATTAGGTTGGATTATTTGGGCATAAGTTATTTTCAATATTAACAAAATTTTTACTTAGGATCTGAACCTTCAAAGACATTGTAGCGCCATGTATTTGCCAAAATGCAGGCCACCTCATGCCCTTGCCTTATTCAAAGAAAAATTTCTTTCTCTTTTTCTTCTCTTCTAATTTTTTTGGATTTTTTTGAGTTTAGGGTTAACAAGTGGCTTTCTACGGCCATTCAACTCACCTAAGACTTGATGAAAACCCTAAGTTCTAAGTATCTTATTGTGAATGTGACAGACTCATTGATCGGCAATTAGAACGGACTTTGGGTTTCCACGCCTGTAGGTGACCTTAAAAAGAGAGTTCTACCTAAAGGTGTACCTTTACGACCAGTAACTTTCTCCCTACTTTTATTTTTATGGTGTCAACACAAGGGTGAATCCAATGTATATCTCCCTGGTTATTCTACTTCTCCACTTCTTCCTAAGTGTTTTGGGAATTTTAAGTGCATTTCTTGAGCTGGGTTCTGGACAATCGGTCGATGAGCTATTACCATTGACAACTTGCCAGCCATACTCGTGCGGCAAAGTGTGGCTTATTTCTTTTGTTTTCTTTTTCTTTTCTCCTTTTCTTTTTCTTTTCTTTTTGACTTTCTTTTTCTTTTTTTTTTTTTAAGTAGGTGGCTTCCTTGATCTAAGATTTACCTAAAGGTAGCAAGAAGAGAATGGTCCAGTAACAGGGCTCTTGATAACCTACCTATGGGTTGTTACCCACGATAACTTGCAAGCCATATCACCCTAGAAGGTTCATTGGCGACCCAATTTCCATTAAAATCGCTGATCAATAAGTTAGTGAAAAGAAAGTGTGTAGATGCTTTAGACTTAAAGTTCTCTCAAATCATAGGGCGGGTTGATAAGTCATGTACTTATCACCCAAACTTATTTAATCAAATTATAATAGAATTAAGATGGCGATGACTCAAAAAATAAATCCACATTTTAGTGGATACACGGGTCAATTAAGTTCGAAGACCTGAAGGGTCTTTGTGTTCAGTTCCTAATGTAATATTTCCTACGATTGAAAAGTCCTAATGTCTAAGTATTCCTTCCTAATTCCATAAATTTTTTTATATATATAAGTAAAAGAAAAATAAAATGAATTTACGGAGCTGATGAATTAATTCAGAGATGAATATCCACCCCCCCATGCTTATCTAATGCAATGTCCTCATTGTATTAAAAAGACATAAAACAGAGTGGAATAGAGTAGAAAGTACCTAAATTGCGTGAATGACGGGTCCGCTCTGAGATAAAGAAAAACTGTATATGTGCTGAATTTAGTGCCTTTAGCTTGGCACACTATACAAAGAAGAGAAATAAATAATTCACAGGTGTAGGTTAGAATCAGAATAAAAAGATGAAACCTCTGACCTGCCAGCAGATGTCCACAAATGTGGACCAAATTGTGGTGCAACCCATACCCCATGATCAAGAATATCTATGGTTCTGGATAAAAATTACCTAAAACCTAAAATCAATATGTAAGCGGTGTCAGGCCTGCGATTTGTGAGGATGCAACCCAAGACTAAAGAGTCGGGTTATAGAGAAATCAAGCTCTAAAGGATAATCAATGAATGTGTGTTTGGGTTGGACATTCTCAGAACAAATGTCGTAAGGGTCCTAGTTTGATGGTTTCAGCTTAATTGGAACCCTTAGACTCGGTCTTCTACTTCCTCCTGAGTTTTCTTCTCAAATCAAAATTTTCCAGCTCCTATCCTCCTTCAGAATGTCAAATTTGGGATCTCCTGCATATTAATCACCTCGTCTAAAATTTCCAAGTCTAAAAGATGTGGCTGAATCAGAATTAACTTGGGTCTAATTAGCTCAAAAATAGAATCATAAGTAAATTCAATGGGGTGTAACTGACAATCAGGGCATTGGATTGAATTCTCCAGAAAATGCGATTCTGGATCTGTCATGTGAGCCCCAATAAGATCAGGTTCCTCAGTTATTGGGCTATCAAATGATCTATCAGATTCCTCTGGCCCAATTATCTCACAGAAATCGTGTTCTGTAAACTCACGTGAGATTTTGCAAACTGAATCTTCACCATCAGAATCAAAGAAATCAAAATCCGTATTAATGTATATCCCAAAATCATCCATCACTTTCTGATCCATGGAGACATACGTTTCATCATACCCCGGTTCAAGGATCTCAGGTGAAGAAATCAGATCATCCTTAATTGGTTGCTTTAATTCAATCTGGTCAGCCTAGTAACACGTGTCCCCTCCAACAGGTGCCTGAGCATGTCTGACATAGGCTCTCTTGAAGGAGGTTCATCCTAGGAATCATCCCCTGATTGAACTAAAGCAACCACATATCTCATTCTCAATTTTGCTAACTTCCCAGGTAGAAACTCACCTGGGTTCTCTTTAACATCCTGGAGCCAATCCAACAAATACTTGTTTAAATCATCAATCATCTCAATCAGGGGTTCTAATTTTCCAATGCAAGGTATTGGCTGAACTACTAAATATTGCATGATATTCCTCAAGTTACCCAAAACCTTATCTTGAACCTGGTTACCCTGAACCAAATGACTTATTTCAGGGTTGGGCGGGCTTGGGATCAATGCAGAGGAGTTAACAAATTGAGATTCGTGATACCCCTCCTGATAATAAGTCATTTTGGATTGTTCAAAAGGTGGTGATGACCTAAAGGCAGTGTAATCAGTGGATGGGTAAGGATTAGTGTATCCTCCTTGATTGTAGATCGTATTAGGTTGTCCATGAAAGGGTGGCGATCTATAATCAATGTGGCTCTGAGAAGGATAGAAATTACAATTATGGTGTTCAAGGTTAAACCCTAAACACGGAGGTCTGGAACTGTATACCCAATCCGAGTTATCCCAACTTACTGATGGTTGATTACAGTACAAGTCGTGATAATCATCATGTTGAGGATAACTCATAACAGGAGGGAAAGAGCGGGAATGCGTATAAAATGTGGAAGGATTCATGATAGACGGGAAGAAGAAAGGTGCCCTGCAATACAATCAATCAAACCTGTCCTTAAGTGGGCTAGCCTAAAGACCTACAGACTCCCAGAACCCATCTTGAGATAAAGAAACGATTTGATCTACTTCTGTCTATTCAATACAACCAGTTAGGAGGGACTAAGGAGAAGGTTCTTCCTTCGACTTGCGCCTCCAGTTCCTAGTGTATCCCTCAGCCGCGATCGTTTGATTCTGCCCCCTAGCTAGACATCAGATTGAATAGTAGAAACAGACTAATCGAAAATAATCTTGTTCTGGACTCCGAAGAGCGAGTCGAATCCTTAAGGCCAACGTCTACTCTATTTTATTTAGGGCTAGGTTTGAATGTGCTTTGGAATGTGATGGGTCCTTTATCTGGGTTGTGCCCTTAATGATTGATTGATGTGTGTGTGCATGCACAACCAGTGATTTTCAAGCAAGATTATTTTTGATGCGGTGAATTTTAGGGTTCAAATCTTGCTTAGTAGCTTTTAGGATTCAACTTTAGGTATTTTCAAACAAGTTTTGCTGGCACACCAGTTTTTGAAAGCACATGTGAAGATGTTTTCTTTTAAAACTTAAAAGAATGTGGAGTGCCTGGTAAATCCCTAATAGTTGAACCTATATGGCAGCTACTTGATGAGTTGAATTTAATTGAAGTGGTGCGGCTCAATCAACTCAAACAATTGACTTATTGCACCACTTAATTAGGCACACAAGTGATTACCTAATCTGATTTCTACTCAATTATGTGTTCGGATATGTGTACCGGTTCCAAAGATCGATTTGCTGGTTGAGTTTGAAAATCAGATGAGGTTGTGTACCTCTTGTGAAATTTTTTTAATTTTCTTTTTAAATGTGGAGGTTGAGGCGGGTGTAGGTGTCAAACAAACAAACAAAACTAACCTTAGAGTTTATAAGAACACCTAGGTTGATTTATGTTTGTGTTATTATGTGGTAGAATGAAAACTAATGGGTGGGAGGTGGGGGAAAACTTACAGAACCTTCAACAGCACTTTGTTCTAATCTACCGCTTTTGCTCGTCTCAAAAGAGTACCTGCAATCACAATAAGAAAGGAGAGAAGTGATGTAAATGATTCGTAAGTTGGAAAGTACGAAAAAAAATCAAAGAGCGTTGCCTCCCTGGCAACGACGCCAAAATGTTGAAGCAACGGGTTACTACGCTATTGGATTTGGTTTTGAAAACCTGTCGTTGTAGTTTGAAAGCGAAGAACTCGTGTTTAAGAAATAAAATTTATACCAGAATAGAAATCCCAGGTATAACTCAGGGAGGTGGACGTTTGATTAAAAATGCGCGTTTGTTTTATTTGTCACGAAGCATAATAGCTGGTTAGAAACTATCTATCTATTTAACAAATAATAAATAGAAGAGAGAGAGAGAATATTACAAATAAAAGTAAAAGGGATGTAGAATAAAGATGGATTTCATTATCAAAAGTTATTCATTACACTACTCATTACGATTAGAAATAGGAAAATGATTACACTAGAAAGTAGTAAATCTATTCTAGAAAGTAGTAAAAAGAATGAAGAGAGAGATATCCTTCTCGATGATCGCTTGGAGGACGAGTCGGACGGGATGACGCCTGGAAGACGGGGAACGGAGCAGGAAGAAGAAGGACGAAGTGGGAAGAACAGGAACGAAGTAGAAGAGCGTTCGTGCGATGCGAGATTTGGACCATTGGATTGAGATGCAACGGTGGAGAGGCGTTGGTGCTAAGGGCTTCAATGGTTGCCTGCTGCCGATTGGGCGGTCGAGATGGCGCCACGTGGCGCCATCTTGGTCATCCATCTTCTGGGTGATGTAGATGGTGCCACGGGTATCGGATTGAGTCGATTTTCACACCGTTAGGATGTGATCGTCGATCCGAATCCGTCCATGTGATCAGATTTGTCGTCTGAAGTGCGGATTAACACCATCTTGGCCATTGATCTGCTAGGGCTCCTTAGTCTCTATCTGATGCTACGGATATCCAATTAGGGCGATCTTGGAGTTGTTGAACTCCAATCATCACCCTGATCAGATCCATACAGTTTGATCTTCGATCTAAGGCCCTGATAAAATGTTGCCTTGTCCCTGACCATAAAAGGAGACAATTAACCTCCATTTTATTCAGACTAATCTAAATGCAAGATGATGCATGCTATGCAATATTTATAGTATGTAATGCAATTATATTCTTAAGAACATGCATAAATAGACATTTTATGTAATATAAACAAGTTTACATCATTGAACCAACTGCAACAGATGCAGGAATGGTTCCAACGGATGAATGGTTAGGGCGCTCGACCCTTGAAGGATTTTTATGATCCTTCAAATTATGGGGATCCTCCTGGCATTGTGATCCCCGCTGGCAATGTTGAGATCAAGCCCTAGATTTTGAGTTTGATTAAGAACATTCACTAGCTTGGCTCAAAGGACCCATTCCAACATTTGGAGGATCTGATCACTCTAGTTCAGACCACTAAATCGCGAATGTGAATGATGAACAGTGCTCATGAGGCTTTTCGCCCATTCACTTAGAGATAAGGTCACACATTGGTATTGTACCATTGGAAGATCAATTGCTACCTAGACAGCTTTGAAATCAACCTTCCTAAAGAAATTCTTCCAGATTGGATGAACCAATGCTTTGCAACGGGCAATTACCACTTTTGCCTAGCGGTTAGGGGAACTATTTCATAGGGCCTGGGAGTGATTCCAAGATTTATTTTGGAAGTGTCCACATCACGAGGTGCCAGATGGGAACACCATAATAGGTCCTAACTAGCCACTTTTAGTCAAGATTGAAAGACAAAATGCTCCTACATAACCATCTAAGGGTTATAACTCCACATCATTATGTTTTGAGAAAAGAACAGGAAACTAAGGTTAATTCTGTAATTTTAACAGCATATCATGAGCACAGAATAACCATAGGATTTTTCAGGGGTTAGTTGAAGGTCAAATGAGCATTAAAGTCTAATAAGGGTGTCTATGGAGACAGAACGGGGTTTCACGCATTTCTAAAACTAAAATAACACCCAAAACCCTAATTTCAGACTTGCTTGAATTAAAGAGGTTTCGGCAGAATAAAAATCATCGAAACCTCCTAAAATTCATAGAAAAATATTCTAAAGGGTTTGGTATCTTTTTTTGACCATCTGAACTCATTTTGACCTTGAACAGAGTCACAAATGAAATTCTACTCTAATTTGGGTTTCTGCACAAATTGCTAAGCTAAACTTGGTTAAAACTGAAATCTGATTTCGCCATTAGATTCTTCGGATCCAAATTAGGTTGGTACCAAAATTTAGGCCTATTCAGAGTCCATCTTGACCTAGTTTGCATTTCAGTCCATTTTTACTCTATTCTTACATTTAGCCCCTCTACTTTCAAAGTATTTATGATTAGGTCCCTAACTTTATCATCATTTTTGCAAAAAGGTCCCTACTGCCATTAGTGTGAGTGGAGCTCCTCCACCGAGATTTCTTAATTCTCAGCCAAATCCTCCCAAAATATAAAGGGAGAATCCTTAAAAGATCCTCTATCGACTGGACCAGGTCTTAGACCTTGATTCGCTCTAGAATCCTCATGTGAATGCTCGCAATCTGAGGGATCCTTTTCCCTAAGTTTGCAAATTTGCCAAGCCTCCTACCTTGCTTGGAACACTTTATGAGGCCTTTAAATAGGTCCCTTTTTAGAAACCGAGTTCCTTAGTGAGTTTTTGGCCCAAGAAAACCCTTCTTCCTCTCTCTCCGGCCAACTCCAAACTTGTCTCTAGTGACCATCCTCCTCTGCCCTCTTCGCTTGCTTCCATGTACTATAGGCAATAGGTCCTTCTTCCTCTCCATCGTCTGCATCTCGCTACACCTACGAGAGGTGCCCTCCCCCTTCAGACATCGTTGTCCCTCTTCCCGGAGTATCCTTCATCTCCAGCGTCGGCCAATCACAGCTAGTGTTGCCTTCGCTTCCTCTTCGTCCACAACTTCCCTTATTCTCTTCCTCTCCTTTCCCTAAGCCTTCCTAGCTCTTTTCTCTCCTACTTCGACCACCGACACACCCTTAACACCACCATCTTCCGCACGTCCAACGTACCTCCGACGTGGCCTTTCGCGCTCCACACCGTAGCAAATCACTCGCTGCTGCTCCCAAAATCGTTGCCACCTCATGCCCACTAAAACCACTCAAGAAATTTAGGGATTACACCCTTAATCGCCTCACCGAACTTTGTTTCATCCGCACACCCTCCTCGACTTTGCCCCAACTCCACACGTTGTCTCACTACACTCAACCACCACCAACACATTTGTCGTACTCAGGCGACCCTCCTAAGTGATTTTGACGTGATCGCAAGGCCTTATTCTCTATTTCAGGATGCCGTCGATGCTCCATCGCCGCCACTACCTTCTCCAACTCCGTCCGACGTCTTCAAGCCGAGTTCTTCCTCATTGATACTCCTAGGTGTTGTGGCCCAGCTCTAGGAAGTCTCCTAGGTAGCCAATTGAAGCTGCCAGCTAATCCTTTGCCAGCAATTTGAGTCTTCACTTCTTGCAGCTCGCACGCAAAGAAAGCCTTATGGGATTAGTCCAAAATCATAGAAGACCGAAGCGGTGAAGGTGTATAATACGCAAAGCTTTCCTCGGCTCTTTGGCTCGAACGCAAGGGGGGTGAGGTCCCCCATGAATTCTTGAATGCACGCGTCTGTCCACGCCCTTGCCTGCGCTCATGCCACATAGGTCTGAGTGGTGGATCCATTTACCTGGTTACTCGAGTCCGATTTGTCTGAGCTGTGAGGAAAAAAAAAAGAGATTCAAAGAGAAAGAGGGGTGGGTTTTGCTCTGCCTCGAGATTCATGCCCCCTAGTCTCTATACTTAGCAAGATTTCTGAAGAGGCCCTTGAGCCTCTGTTCGATTACTCCTGTGCTTCTTCTGAGGCTCTTGAGAGAGAGAGCCTTGAGCTCTTATGAGGTCTTTGAGTCTCTTTTGATAAGGCATCTGAAGGCTTGCCCTATCATCTAAGATTGATTTTACTGGTTACTATGGGAATATTTGAGTACTTGACTGACGTAGCTTAATGGTTGTGGTTTACTATTCATTTATTTGAGTATTTGTAGCTTAAACTTAAGGATAATTTGGTGATTCAAATCACCATTTTAACCTAATCTTTTTGCAATATTCTTCTAGTTCTTATTGAAATGTCATTTTGAGCATCTTATTGATTTCAATTGCATATTCTCTTGATAAATTGTAATTGGTGAATTAAATTGCACAATTGATCCCTACGAATGACCTCAAACTCCTTTTTGAATATGAGTTTCATAAATTTAAGGTTGTTGTGCGATTTAGGAGTGTACTACAATGACCATTCCTTAAATCTACCCATTTTCACACTTCAACAGTGCCTAAATGGCAACTTGTGCAGATTTCTATCATGGGTTGAATGATCAACTCTACAATCATGTGGATGCTTCTTGCGGAGGCAATTTCCTCAACAAAGATGCAGATAGCACGTATGATTTGTTCGAGGAAATGAGTGAAAACTCTATAAACCACGCCTCCGTGGAAACCTTCAACTGATCCCAAAAAACTAGATCAAATGCCAATGAGGTCCAAGATTCTCATACACTTGATATGGAATTGATTTGTAATAAATTAGATAAGGTGGATCTAGTTGTTAAACGAATGGAAGAGTGGATTGTTTATGAGTGAAGTTGTCGTTAAAGTATAGCATTGTAGTATAGTGACAAAAATCGCAACAACATTTAAATTTATAAACTTGAAAACAAGAAAAGAGTCTGAGGTTGTTCATAGGGAGCAAATTTGGACTTCATAGCACTAATCACAATTAATAACAATGAGCACAATAAAACATTCAATGAATAATAGAAATTTATTCAAAAATATATTCAATGGTAGCAATAGTATCTAAAGAAATTATGGGACAAAAAGAATAGAACTCTAAAAATGGTGATTTAAATCACTGATTAATTCCCATAACCAAGCACATATACCAATATATCAACCAATTCAATTTGCTACAGTGGTCTTGAACCACTTATTCTAAATATCCACGTCAGCCAGATGTCAGATTCATGCTTCAAATATCTCCACAGTAATTCAAGATCAGACGTCAGCCATAGAGACCAGACACCTTAAACTCTTAAGGCCTCAAAGAAAGGCACAAGGACTTAACTGACCTACAAGCACAAAGCACCTCGAAACGCTAAGTGTTAAGCTTATAGGCACGAAGTTTGAGGTAACAAGGCACGAAACCCGATGCAAAACCACCCCCCACTCTCCTCAAGATCTCTTCTCTTTCTAACTGGGTACACGGGTAGGAACAGTATTGGGTAATCGGGTCGAGGTCCAAGCTTGCATGCATGTGGGCAAGGGTGCACAGGTGTGAGGGGACCTTACCCCCGATGTCTGTGGCGAACAGCTAATGCGACACAATGAACTTATACGCATGCATTAGCTCATTCCTACATGATGTGGGACTAAATAGAAGTCCTCATCTTCGCTTAGCTACAAATGGTTCCACTTGTGAACTAATGTTGAGCCTTTGACTTCTTTCTCGATTGTTGATGCGAAGATCTCTAGAAGATGAAGTTGCATCGAATGCAAGTGGTCTAAGGTGGGATGGTGGCTGGAAGGGGATGAATGCTGTCGAAGAAGACGGTGATGGCGATGTCGATCCGGTGGAGACCTGCAAAGAGAAATATGGGCTAATTGCCCCAATTAGAAGGTTCACGACCTTCATCGAGTTGTGAGGAAGATGTAGGTGTAGTTTCCCTACTAGGAGGGGGTGACGTAATAAATTATGGAATAGAATATAAACAGTCTCACAAAAAAATTCAATCACACAATGTGCGCAATTATTTTTAGGTGGAAACCAAAATCGGGTGAAAACCACCACCTAAACCTCTCGAGTTAGGATTTTCCGATCAACCAAGTTGATCAAATCCACTAAACGAATCACTTAAACGAGGGTGATTCAACCTCAATTACAACCACGCTACAAGTGCGAGGGTAGCATTCCTCAACCCCTTCTCTTCACGAGAAGGATTTTGTCCCACGAAGGAGACGGGAATTCGCAAAGTGAATACCCAACTAAATAACAAAGTAAAATAACAAATATAGTCCTATAGAGCCAACAAAGATTTAAACCTAGCTTCTATAGGAATTAGGAAACTCCCCTTTGCAAGGAGTGCGTCGAATCGATGACGCGGGTGCGTGAGCCACGCGACGGCACAACGTCACTCTCGTGAACTACGGCGGGAGAGCGGGTGCGCAAAGGCTTGATGCTTTCAAGATGTAGAACTTGAGCATGGAGAGCAAGAGCTTCTTTTTGGACAAAAAAAAGTGGAAATACTTGTTCTTGGTGTGTCTAGGTGTGTCTAGGTGTGTGTTTGTGTGCAAGAGGTTCCTCTCTATTTATAGAGGCCTTAGGAAAGCTTTGGAAGGCTTCCATAGCCGTTGGGTGCAAAGCCCAAGAGAATCAGGCCGAAATCAGGAACAATGATTGCACTGGCAGGGTTATCAGACGTCTGATCCTGGCATCAGACATCTGGGAAACTAGTTTAAGACGTCTGAAAACAAGGTCAGACGTCTGATTTTAGGCGGGTTTCTTCCTAACTTGAATCAGATCTAAACAGGGTTCTAGTGGAAGTCGATCAGACGACATACAGGACGTCTGGCACTATGTTTGGACGTCTAGAAACCTACTTTTCTGCGGGAATGGATTTCCAAGAGAGTGCAACGGCTAGAAAATCTCTGAGAAGAGATTTTGGGTCAGCCGAGGCAAAACGGTCATTTATCAGACGTCTGGAAAGGCTTAAGGACGTCTGATAAGGCTCTAATGGTCATATCCTTTAGTGTTTGCTAAGCCAACCAACGGTCCACTACTTGGACATCTGGCAAAGTCATCAGACATCTTCTAAGACGTCTGGACAGAGGTTTGGACGTCTGATTTCATCAGACAGAGCTAACAAGTCCAGCCTAAATGTTATTAGACGTCTGAATCAATAGTCAGATGTCTTAAAACATATTATTAGACATCTGATTTTGGAATTAGATGTCTGAAAAAGCTGTTTGAACCATATTGATTTTCTAAGTTCTCTACAGAAAACCTAAGTATCCTAGGGTTGTGCTGGTGTTGCTAGGACTATTGTTAGGGTACTTCGAGGCTCTTCAACATGATGTTCTAAGGAACAACAAGAACAAGGAAATAAAAACAAAAGTACATGAAAGAAATAAACAGAATTCTATCCTATTCTTCTTATCCTTCCATCTTCAATTTATCACTCGCGAATCTCCTCTGTTTTCCATCAAGCTCCTCCAATCCATCCTAGATGCGAGCTCGAACTCCGTCTAATCACGTCTCCATTTGTAATTTTCCTGAAATCTAAGACTTCAAGTGCAAATTTTAAATGACACGTGTTTTGTTATCATCAAAACAACCAATCGTGGTGCTTTGGCACCAATAGTAGGCAGTGTCAATGTGATGCTTGGTGGTCAATGGAGGGCGGTCGATGACGGAGAGGACAAATGGAAGGTGGGTTGCTCGAAGGGGCGTTTGTGTAGTTGAAGCTTCTAATTGGGAGAGGGGTTTTGGTCAGTGAGTGACGGGGAAGCTTCTGGTGGTGGAGTTGAAGAGTTTGGATGTGTGTAGGGAGCGCGCGGCTTCACCGGAGGTGTTGCCGGCCGTGGAGAGGACAGAGGGGGAGAGTGTTATATGTCGGTTGAATTAGGAAGAAAAGGAGCTAAGAAAGGTTTAGAGAGGGAGCGAAGGAGATTGAACTTAGCTACAGACGAAGGGGAGGGGAGATCTGCATCGATTTTGATTGGCCGACACCAGACGAGATGAACTCTCCGGTGGAGTGGTGACGAAGAAAGGGTTGGAGATGATGGGGCATTGGTTGGCCACCATTAGAGGAAGATGAGAAAGAGGTTGTGCTTCCAATTTGACCATTGGAGGCCCAGACGAGGAAGAGTGAAAGAGCCGTCGGAGCGTAGGTTGGAGATGGCCAGAGGGAAGGAGAGGAGATTTTTGGCCTTAAACATTGCTAAGGAGAAACCTGGGACCTTCAGGAGTTTTTATAGAGCTCGAGAATGAGCTCTAAATGAAGAAAGAAACCTAATTGAGTTGCGATTTAGAATCAATAAACCCCACAGATTTCCTTGGATTCGCGTGCTCTTCTCGTGCAAGATTCGTGTCTTAAATTGGGTTTAGATGATTCCTTAGTGTGTGAACATCAATCTCGCCAAATTTTGTTGGTTTTGGTGTAGGTTTGATGGGGTTTTAGGCTTGGTCAAAGGGTTGTGTAGGTAGGTTGACCTGTCAATGGCAGAAAGGACCTAAACATGAAGAAGACGAGAAACCTAGGGCCATAGTTGCAAGAAATTTCGAAAGCTAGGGGTCTAGGTGTAGGAAATAGAGGTTTTAGGGACTGAAGTGCGAACTAGGTCAAGATGGACTCTAATTGGGCCCAAATTTTGGCCATAACCTAATTTAGACTCAAGGAATCTAATGGTAAACTTGGATTTGAGTTTAAACTATGTTTGACTGGGCAATTTGCACAGGAGCCCAAATTAGGGTAAAATCCCATTTGAAACTCTGTCCTGGGTTAAAATGGGTTCAGATGGTCAAACTAAAGGTACCAAACCTCTTATAATATTTTTATATGAATTTTAGGAGGTTTATATGATTTTTATCTTGACCAGAACCTCTTCAATTTAAGTGGGGTTGAGAATTAGGGTTTTGTGTACTGATTTGGTTCTTGAAATGCATGAAATCCTATTTCTGTCAGTGTGGACCCACTTCTTAGTCTTTAATGCTCAATTGACGTCTAATTAACCCCTGGGTGATCCTATGGTTACTATGCATTTGAAACAACAGAATTAACCCTATTTATTGTTTTCTTCTCAAAATAGATTAGAGTGCAATTACTGTCTTAGGTGATCATTCAAGAGCATTATCTCTTGATTCCAACTAATTCAAGCTAGTTATGGTGAATGATGGTGTTACCATCATGGATGTCCGGAAACATTAATATTTCTAGATCCACTCAATCCCAGAGCTTAGGATTCCATTCTTCGCAAGCTCCTATGGGATGGGAGTTTGTGAACCAACTCGAGACGGCTCAACCTTTGAGCCAGCACTTCTCGAAACCTTATGGGTTCCAAACTAAGACCTTTGATCCTAATTTTTCTGATTCTTCTTACTCTTCATCCTCATCTTATGAGGATGTTTATGTTGTATAAGAGAATGTTTGTTCCAATCTTTACTCAAACTCCTATAATTCTAGTTGGAAAAATGACCCTAACTTCTCTTAGAAAAATTAGGGGCAGTAGACCCAATATCGACCCAACTATGTACCACAAAAAGCAATGGGTCAGGGTCATGTATATACTTAGCTACCCTCGAATCAGGTTAATCAGCCCATGTGGAATGCCCAACAACTTGCCAGGCAAGCTGATTTAAACCTGAAGATGGTAGAAAAGAAAGGGTCAACACTCCAGCTCATGCAACAAATGAAAACTTCGCTAGACACCTTGCAATCCAAACTTAGTGCAAACAATCGACAACTTGGATCTCTACCATCACAAGTTGTACCAAACCCAAGGAATGTGCAGAATTGAGGTGTTGCACCTCAAGGGTTTGGTAATGGTGGGGAGCCACATGCGCAAGCTCATGCTATCTATTAAGCTACCCTAGTCCCTTTCGGAGTCAAACAAACACCCACTATAACCAATTGGGAGGCCCATGTTTTTCCCAACCCTCCACAAGGCACAAACCAAGAGCACTTTGCCACTACAAACATATTGACCTTGAGGAGTGGTAGTGGACACAAGGGTCCCATTCATTCCCAAGAAAATTCCATTAGGACCCATAATAAGAATTTTGAACTCCCAAGTATGTTGTTGTAAGGGCAAATGCAACAAGCCAAGGAGAAATTGGAGGAAAGAATATCTTTGTTGCAGGCTTTCAAATTGACAATCATTTTACTCCTTGCAGCAATTGGATCAATTCCCACTTACGCTAGATTTTTATTGGATTCATACAAAGAGAAGCGTAGAGGAAAAGTTGAAAACACTAGGAGGGCAGTTTTGTCTGATAACACAAATACATTAACCTTAAACAAGCTACCTCCTAAGAAGCAAGACTCGAAAGCCCCGCTGATTTCTTGCACAATAGGAAACATTACTTCTGACTAGGCCCTTGATAAACAATAATTTATCATCATTCTTATGCCTTAAAACAAAACTAGCTCTTATGTTTTTAGCTTCGCAAATGGGTTTCCGAGTTCCATTTAGGCATAATCTGTTTTAAGGATAAGCAGATGATCAAACCTTTAAAACCCTTGCACAAAAGAAGGCAAAAAGTGAAGAAGAAGATCATTTCAGTTGAACCCTAGTTGGATCTAGCTCATCTTAATTGGTTTTCAGCCCACATGAGTTAGGTTTAGCTCCCTTAAGCTCCATTCAACTCATCTTAGCTGGATGGTAGCTCAAGGTAGCTCAACTTGGCTTAACTCACCTCAAGTTAGCTTAGATCCAGCTCAACTTAGTTGAGTCTAGCTCATCCTAGCTCTAATCAGTTCACTTGGAGCTCTAGCTAGCTCAACAAAGTTGACAGGAGTCCACCTCAGCTCAGGTCCAGCTACTTCTAGCTCCACTCAATTCAAGTCAGCTGAAGATGAGCTCAACTAGCTCAAGCCAGCTCAAGTCTAGCTCCTGGAGACACCACTAAGCTCAACCTAGTTGAGCTAAACTATTTTACCTACGCTAGCTACTTCAGTTAGCTAGGTTATCATGGGGAAGATCAGACCTAGCTCACCTCAGCTCAATTCTCCTTGTGTTACATTTTTCTCCACCTAGATTCACCATTACCAACATCTAAGGAAGGAAGGAGAGGAGGAAGAAGATCAAGGAGACACTCTTTCTCCATGGTGGCTTCAACTTCTCCTTCTTCCTTGTATCATTACCAAATTAACTAAGGAGGAAGGCTAGGCAAGGAGGACGTCCAGAGGAGGAGCAAGAAGGGTGGTCCATGTTGTCAAGCTTTCATCATGTTTTAAGGGAATGCGTTGTAGTACAGTCGACAAATACCTCTCAAGCAAATAAAATTTATAACTCGAAATCTAAATTGAAGTCCGGGGTCGAACACAGGGAGAAAATATGGAATTCATGTGCTAATCTTTAATCAAAATATAAATGAGCGTAATAAATGAAGCCAATTATATGATATTCAATGAATAATATCTACTTAATTTGATATTCAATGACAAACATGAGTATTCAAAGAGTTTGATATGACAAAAAAAATTCTAAGACAAAATAATGGTGATATAGATCACCAATTATTAGCCTAAGCACATATGTATCAATTACTCAAATATATCAAATAAAAGAACAGTGGCTTGAACCACTTAAGCTTTAATTCCTCGAAAGCAAATGTTAAGCTAAATCAGCCACATTAGACATCGAGTCTTTCCATCAGATGACTTAAACGTCGCCTTGCTATAGTGCTTTCTTCTTCTTTTTTCTTTCTTCTTCTGCCTCAGCTTTCCTTCTCTTCTTCTTCTTTAGACCTTCTCTTCTTGAGCCTTCTCATTCTTCTTCTCCTTTATTTCTTCCTTCAGAGAGCACAAGGGCTCTCTCTCAGTGACTAAGTGTCAAGCCTTCTCTCTGAAGAGCAAAACCCTCCCTCCCTCACTCTCTATCTCTATTTCCTCTCCTCTTCCTCAAATAATCGTGCAGCCAATCGGGTAATCAGGTTAAGCATATCAGGTTTAGGCCTACGTGCGTGGTGTCGTAGGTGAGGAGTAAGGGCTTAGGCAGGTATTAGGTGAGCAAGTAAAGGAGCCCAACCTCCATGTGCTTGAGTAATAGGGCCTATGCATTAAAACGTAATAAGCGCATGCGGGTGCTCTTCTCCCACCGATGTGGGACTATCCCCACTCTTCCTTTCTGTGTGTAGCTGCTGGATAAAGCCTCGTCCAATTAGAGTAGTAGTTGAGGTTGCAGCTTTCAACTGAGGACCTAGAGTGGATCCTGGGACTTAGCCATGCCAACTGGGAGTAGCACCAGGTTGTCTTGACGTCGGAGGAGCTCGGTCATGGTCGGAGATGGTGGCAGCAATGGCAAATGGCATCGGACACCTGAAACAAGCATATGAGCTTGAAAGCCCTAGTTAAATAGATCCTTAGCTTCGCCAAAGTACGACGAAGGTGATGGTGGGTGTTTCGAGAGGATGGTGGTGTGTAGAGGGCGGATGGTGATAGAGATGAAGGTGCAAAGGTGGGTTGGTCTACGAGGAGTTTAGGTGGATAAAATGTTGCAATAGGAGAGGACTTTTGGTCAGAGTTGTACGACAGAGCTTTTGGAGTTGACGGTGAATTATTTGGTGGATTTTGGAGGTGGGGTGGAATCGTCGGAGGTGGAGGAAGAAGGGGTATTTGGACTCAAAACCTTGCTAAGGAGGACGATTTTTCCTTAGGGGCTCTTTTATAGGGTTTAGAGAGGCATTCCAAGCTTGGAAGCTCGGAAGCTTCGTGCACAAGGGATACCCAAACCTTTGAAAGGTTCACATGAGTGATTGGGAAAGATTTGGGGTCCAAGACCTGATTCATTTGGAAAAGAATTCCCCAAGGAATCTCTAGTTCAATTTTGGGATAGATTGATTGAAAATCGAGCAAGAAATCCTCTCTTGAATCTCGATGAAGCTTGGTGTGTTCACACCAATGGAGAAAGGGACCTATTTGTAAAGAATGATGAGAAACATATGGGCTTGATTGCACACAATTCAAAAGCTGAGGGGCTATTTGATAGAAGAAGAGTCAAACTGGACTGAAATGCAAACTAGGTGAAGATGATATCTGATTGGGCCCAAATTTTGGTACAAACCTAATTTAGACCCAAGGAATCTGATGGTGAAGTTGGATTTTGGTTTTGACTATGTTTGACTAGTAATTTATGGAAAAAACTAAATTAGGGCAACTGTCCGTCTGAGACTCTATTTTAGGTCAAAATAGGTTCAAATGGTTAAATCAAGGATACCAAACCTTATAGAATATTTTTCTATGAATTTTAGAAGGTTTAGGTGAATTTAATATTGATCAAAACCTCTATTATTTAAGCAGGTATGAAATTAGGGTTTCAGATGTCCATTAATTCTTGAAATGCGTGAAAACCCGTTTCTGTCTGCATAGACCCTCTTATTAGACATTTTTGACCATTTGACCTTCATTTAACCCCTAGGAAATCCCATGATTGCTATGCATTTATGATATGATGTTAAAACTATAGATTTAACCCTAATTTAATGTATTATTCTTAGAAAGGATATGCAATGAATTGCGACTCTCCGACGATTATGTTGGAGCATTTATCTATTGATCATGACTAATTAAAGCTAGATACGAATGATGATGACATTATCATCGTACCCCTATGCCTAACTTTTGTTTTTCCCTTAGCAAAATCTTATGGAATGAACTCGAATTCTAGACCATGCCTTTTTATGCTTAGATCTTTGATGTGTGGTTTTTCTAGAGATTAAGTCAGAATGCTATGGAAATAAAGGTACTCAAGTGCCAATCAAGATCCGAACCTAACCAGCTTTAGCCTCAGTCTGCCGTGAAGGTTTCTAAGGCTCGCAAAAACTATCCAAAGTTCCATTGGATCCAGTGGTTAAAGCACCGTGCATAAACATAATTGGTCCAAGTTCAGTTTGCAGTGCATTTTTGTAAGAGAGAGGGATAGAAGAATTTCTTTGCATTTTTGGAGAGCTTTCTCTCTCTTTTTCTTGATTATTTTTCTAGCCTCAGATTAGCCCTAAACATGATCTGTATCAGATTCTTTGTTCCTACCATCAATCCTCTTAGGGTCCCTAGCAATCGATGCTTCGAGATAGCACTGCCCATGGAAACCCCCATAACCCTGGCTTTCAAAACTTCGAGATAGTACCACCCATGGCGATCTGTAGCTAAATTCAGGCCCTAGCGATCGACATTTCAAGATAATCCTACCCATGGCACCTAAATTATCACGAGGTGCTTACATTCCCCCGGTAGGATATAGATAGCCTAGGAGACAAGCACCGAGGAGACGATATGTTATTCCACATCTTCGAGGGAAATTTCCCACCTCTTCGCACCAGGAACTCATCCAAATCAACTAGTGTATGGATTAGTGTGTGGAACTTCCCACCTCTTCACTCATAATCTAGGTAGCTTTTTTAGAACAAAATAAACACTTTTGCGTGATTTTTATTATTAAGCGCACTGAGCCAGACTAGTGTGTGGATTAGGGTGTTTAAGTTACCAAGTCCTGCAAACCAGAGGTTAAGTAACGACGACGAATAATCTCTAAGCCTTAGACCTATTGCATAAGCTTCACATTTTCCTCAACTTGTTGAGGATTATTCGGATCTTAATGGATACTTGAATGTTTAAGTCCTAAAACAAGCCCAAGAAGCCTAAGATCAACACTCATAGTAATCTCCTTGTCTCTTAGCAATTTTGATTTGGTCTAGAACTTAAGTGGATTCCATGATTAAGTGTTAATGACTATCATTTTTGTTCTTGAATGTTGCTCCTTTTTGACATTTTGAATCACTTCCTCATTTCCTCCTAAAGAATGATATGCAATCAATTCTCAAAATTTTCCTCCCCTTTCCATTTTTTTGTTCTTTTTCAATTTTTTATTTTTTTGGTTTTTTGGATATGTATTTCTTTTTTGTGAGAACCCCTCAAAAACTTGATTTTTTTATGTGTATGCACTTTAACACCCCCCTATGCCTAAGTTTTGCAATGTCCTCATTGTAAACCGGAGGGTATGAAATCAGCTTGGTTCATGGGTTAGAACAGGTTCAAAGGTGGGTGAATGGGTTGGGATGACTGTTGCGGATAATTTCAAGCTTTGATACAAGTACCAAAGTTAGAGTCAGCTGTTCTAGCTCTAAATTAACCCTAAGTGCAGTAGAAGTGTAGCTCAAAAGGATGATCAGAAGGGTCTCAATTTTTTGGAATGATGGGTTGCCTCCCGTTAAGTGCTAAATTCAATGCCTTCAGCTGAGTAGAAGATGATCATGGAGAGGGAGTGTTCAAATCAGAGGAGTGTTGTAGAACAAGCACCTTGATCAATATCCTGGTTGGTCCAACCAGGTGCTTGTTTAGATCGACAGGTTGATGATGCAGCCCAAACCCAATTAATCTGGTGGGTTGATGGATGTGAATCAAAAGATGTGGAGCCCACCAAATGCTTTGAGGCTCAAACAGTTATGGAAGTGAGAATCATGGGTTTGGCTGAGTCCAATCAGCCTGGTCAGAGTAGGGATCCTCAAATGAAAATGGCTCTGTGGAGGATGTCGAAACCCTACAGGTAGGATCAAAAAAGGATAGGCCATGATTATTGATTTGATCACTATCTGAAACTCGATCAAAGGATGGAAGAGAATCATATGCAACCAGATCAGAGAGAGGTGAATTAGAGTAGAAGTTGATTTCGGTGGCAGGTCGAGGTTAGGAACGGATTTCGTAAAGCTCTATGTGTGGATCAAAAGGTAGGGCTTCTTTGAGATTCAAATCATTGACCTTAGCATCGGAATCAAAGAATGGATCGTGGATGCTGAGGTCGTAAATTGGCTCGTAGTTATCAGGAAACAAAGGTTCTCCAAAATCAGAGTAAGATTCAAAATCATTGGAGAATTTGAGAAGATTGTGTTCTGAACATGATTCTAGATCAGAAGTTCCACCACAGGATGAATCAAGATGTGTAGAATCAGCAACCTGACTTGGAGCTAACCTAATTTCAAATTCTGAGCTCAAAGAGGTGTCCTTATTAGGCATGGGTTCAGGTTCTTGGTTCCTAGGATGGACCCAGTCGAATCCAGCTCTTCCAACCCCTCAGTCTCTGTATAATAGATTGGCATGACTTTTGAAAAATCAATTTGTATCTCAGAGGAGTCTGGAGAGGTATATTCATCAAATATAGGCCCATGATCGTATCTCGAATTCAAAATCTGTGTCTCATCATATGGGGCCTCATAATCATCCTAAAGAGGGTTGAATCTAGATTCTAGGTTAAGTGTAAGGATTGGATCACTAGAATCTAGGTTGGGTTCTATTGGGATATTAGAATTATTCTCGAGAATCACCTTATTAGAATAAGGAGCGAAATTTACATTATCGAGAGGTTCTAACTCAATCTCATCTTCATAGGTGTCTAGGAATTCAAGGCTTGGTAAACTAGGTTCATGATTTTCTAAGGCTGGTTCAAAATTGAGAACACCTACAATCAGATCCTCCCAACCCATCTTAAGATTAGATGTATCAATCTGCACATGATTTGAATCAGATTCCATCTAGGTTGGGGGTCCACATCACCCTCGATTTTTGAACCCAGGATTTGGGAAATCAGATTGATCCTCAGTCTTATTCCAAGATGTCTCATCATCTTCTAAAGGAATGTATGGTATCTTTGATCAATTACTTGCTGTAATGTATTTAGCATGTACCCACATTTCTTCATGAGACCTTGGTACATCTCCCAAAGTTGTGGATCTGACAAACATTGTACATACTCAGTATTGTGTAGTCTCCACAATTCACTATATTTTGATAAAAGATTGTCTCGGGTTGAACCATGTAAGATTTGTGTAAATAGCATTCCAGTATGGTTCATAATTTGGGTTGTTGTTTTCGGAACATTAACTGAAATCTTGATAATTGGGATTGAGGTTCTTTCATAATCTTCATAATATTTAATGGCATCCTTAATCATTCTATCTTTCATGGACATTCGGGATTCAGGTTTCCTAATTGGTCTTCCTAAATTGCCAGGTTGCATTTTCAAATTAGGTGGTGGATAGGATGTAGAATCAAACTCAGGTTCAGATTGAAGTAATCAGATTAGATCAAAAATCCCTGTAGAAGATCTAATGAGGTCCCTTAGGTTAAAAACCTAATGACCTTCCTGTGTATGTGCTTTATAGAAGGGATGGGGGATTGGATATGAATTGGACCCAATCATGGCACCCAAAGATTTTTGGATGACCAAGGTTTGTTTTGAGGCAGATGGTGCCTCTGAATCAAAAATCAACACACTCGAGAATTACTTGAGCAGCCAGGAAGGGAGAGCCCTGCAAAGGCCCCTACACAGTATAGTGTCCTCACGGGTTACAGGGTTTCCCCTACTCGACCTTCCTTGTCACTGCAGTTCCAAGTAGACCAGAATGTACAAATTAAGACCTTAAGTCTACCAATTTTAGCCTAATTTGTGCCTTGGATTTCACTTGATTTAGAAATTGATTTGATTTGTGACCTAATTTGGAGGTTGATTGGCCCACAGAGTAGACCAACTTCACCTAACCTACCCTAAAAGATGCAGAATGAAATCTGAGTCAAGGCCCAAAGATCACCCTAAATTGACTTTTAGGTTATTAGGTTCACAATTTTAGGATCCAAGTGAATTTAGAGGTTGATTTTAGGGTTTAAGTGATTAGTTCTTTTCAAGCATGGGTTTGGGTAGCACACAAATGAGGGAGGGTAAATGTCCTTGTATATAGGCAAAAATGCAACCAACACTTCAAAACCCTAGAGTAGAATTCCTAGTTGGCTCTATTGCAAGTCCAATTAAATCTCAAGGTGTGCACCTTCGACTTCAAACAAGAAGGTGAGTAGTCTATGATGCTCAGAATTAAGTGTAAATCCCTAATAGGTACAGACAATTTTGGTAGGGATCTCTAAAATAGAATTGTCTCAACTTCAGTCAGATATTGTTTTGAAATAGTAAATCAGGAAACTTGCCTTTTAAGTGATATTTACTAGAAAAGTAAGGCAGATGAATCCTAATTAGTTTTATTTCCTTTTCTCTCTTCCAAGGATTAGGAGATTAGGGACGAAGAGAGATTACCTACCCTGAGAGTGGTTGATTTGCGTGGAAGATCTCCTCATGATGCCTCCTAAAATCACAAGGAAATAAACAAGGCAATTTAGTGCTCTAATAAATAATCAAGAAAGACAAGATCAATGTGTGAATTACGCGTTGCTCCCTGGCAACGGTGCCAAAATGTTGTCAAGCTTTTGCAGTGTTTTAAGGAAATGCATTGTATTGTAGTCGACAAATAGCTCTCAAACAAATAACATTTATAACTCGAAATCTAATTTGAAGTCTGAGGTCGAACACAGGGAGAAAATATGGAATTCATGTACTAATCTTTAGTCAAAATATAAATGAGCATAATAAATGAAGCCAAGTACATGATATTCAATGAATAATATCTACTCAATTTGATATTCAATGACAAACATGAGTATTCAAAGAGTTTGATATGATAAAAAGAATTCTAAGACAAAATAATGGTCATTTAGATCACCAATTATTAGCCTAAGCACATATGTATCAATTACTCAAATATATCAAATAAATGAATAGTGGCTTGAACCACTTAAGCTTTAATTCCTCGCAAGCAAATGTCAAGCTAAATCACCCTCATTAGACATCGGGTCTTTCAATCAGGCGACTTAAATGTCTCCTTGCTACAGTGCTTTTTTCTTCTTTTCTTTTTCCTTTTTTGCCTCAGCTTTCCTTATCTTCTTCTTCTTTAGACCTCTTCTTGAGCCTTCTCTTTCTTCTTCTCATTTACTTCTTCCTTCAGAGAGCACATGGGCTCTCTCTCAGTGACTAAGGGTCGAGCCTTCTTTTGGAAGAGCAAAACCCTCCCTCCCCTGCTCTCTCTCTATTTCCTCTCCTCTTCCTCTGATAACCGGGTAGCCAATCGGGTAATTGGGTTAAGCAATATCGGGTCCAAGCCTGCCTGCGTGGTGTCATAGGCGAGGAGTGAGGGCTTAGGCAGGTATCGGGTGAGAGGGTAAAGGGACTCGACCCCCATGTGATTGGGCGATAGGGCCTATGCACAAAAATGTAATAAGTGCATGTGGGTGCTCTTCTCCCACCGATGTGGGACTATCCCCACTTGTCCTCTTCGTGTGTAGCTACTGGATGAAGCTTTGTCCAATTAGCGCAGCAGTTGAGGTTGCAACTTTCGATTGAGGACTTGGAGTGGATCCTGGGACTTATTCGCGTCAACTGGGAGTAGCACTAGGTTGTCTTGACACCGAAGGAGCTCGGTCGTGGTCGAAGATGGTGGCGATGATGGCGAACGACAGTGGACACTAGAAACAAGCATACATGCTTGAAAGCCCCAGTTAAATAGCTCCTTAGCTTTGCCGAAGTATGGCGAAGGTGATGGTGGGTGTTTTGTGGAGGATGGTGGTGTGTAGAGGGTGGACGGTGATGGAGATGAAGGTGCGAAGGTGGGTTGGTCGACGGGGAGTTTAGGTGGATGAAAGAGCGAAATAGGAGAGGGCTTTTGATCAGAGGCGTACGACAGAGCTTGTGGAGTTGATGGTGAGTTGTTTGGTAGATTGCAGAGGTAGGGCAGACTCACCGGAGTTGGAGGAAGGGGTTTTTGGCCTCAAAACCTTGCTATGGAGGACGATTTGTCCTCAAGGGGTCTTTTATAGGGCTTAGAGAGGCATTCCAAGCTTGGAAGCTTCGCGAACAAGGGATACCCGAACCTTTGAAAGGTTTGCATGAGAGATTGGGAAAGACTTGGGGTCCAAGACCAGATTCATTTGGAAGAAAATTCCTTAAGGAATCTCTGGTTCAATTTTGGGATAAATTGATTGAGAATCGAGCGAGAAATCCTCGCTCGAATCTCGATGGAGCTTGGTGTGTTCACACCAATGGCAACAAGGACCTATTTGCAAAGAATGATGAGAAACGTAGGGGCTTGATTGCACACAATTCAAAAGCTGTGGGGCTATCTGATAGAAGAGTTAGACTAGACTAAAATGTAAACTAGGTCAAGATGATCTTTAATTGGGCCCAAATTTTGGTACAAATCTAATTTGGACTCAAGGAATCTGATGGTGAAGTTGGATTTTGGTTTTGACTAATTTTGACCAGGTAATTTACGTATAAACCCAAATCAAGACAATTGTTCGTCTGAGACTCTATTTTAGGTGAAAATAGGTTCAGATGGTCAAATCAAGGATACCGAACCTTATAGAATATTTTTATATGAATTTTAGAATGTTTAGGTGAATTTAATCCTGACCAAAACCTTTATTATTTAAGCGGGTTTGAAATTAGGATTTCAGATGTCCATTAATTCTTGAAATGCATGAAAACACATTTTTGTCTGCACAGACCCTCTTGTTATACTTTTATGACCATTTGACCTTCATTTAACCCCTGGGAAACCCCGTGATTGCTCTGCATTTAGGACATGATGTTAAAACTGTAGATTTAACCTTGATTTAATGCATTATTCTAAGAAAGGATATGCAATGAATTACGACTTTCCGACGGTTATGTAGGAGCATTTATCTGTTGATCATGACTAATTAAAGCTAGATACAGCTGATGATGATTTTATCATCAGTCCACGCCACCCTAAGGAGGAGATTTGGAGTGGAAATCTTCCACTCTATGAGGAGCCAGGCACACCCCACCTAGGGCTTGCTAAAAGGAAGGAGAGCCAGGAGCTAGGAGCAAGCTTCCTTTAATTCAGGGGCAACCTGAATTTGAACGGGAGTCTACAGCAACATCATCTTCTTCCTAAGCTTTCTTATACACTCTTTTTATATTTTTTTGCATGGTAGTGTAGTGTTAGAATTTTGTTGGAGATTACAAGTGGGAATCCCTCTCATTTGTGAGTTCTCCAACTCGTAAAAAAAAAATTTAATTCAAGAAGCATTCCTCTACTTTCTGTTTAAGTTAGTTTGTGATTATTGTTGTGACTTATTTTTTTCATTATTCCATGCCTTCCTTGCTTGGAGTGAGTTGGAAAATCAAGGCACTTGTTGCTTTGAATTTCTCCTAGTTCCAATTCCTATTTTCTTCACAATTGTTTTGCCCTTCTTCAAAACCCTAAAAAAAATACTTATTTCAAAACCTAAAAAGAAAGTTGATTTCTAATATTCAAGTGAGAGATTTTAGAAAGTATTCCTACCTCCCTTGGAACGACTCGAATACTCATCGAGTACTCGATCTTTTATAAATTCAAAAGTGATCAAAATTGCGTGTTGCAATGACTTAATTCTCAACTTGTACAAATCACGTTGATTCATGATCACTTTTTGGTGCCGTTACTAGGGAGGCACGGCTTTGCTTTATCTGAATTCTCTTGCTTGATATGCGAGTCTCATCTCCTTTTCTTTCTTTCTCTCATGTGTGTAGGGACTACAAGAAGAAGGGGGGATTTTTTAAAGTGAAAGCTTAAAGTCCTTGTCTTCCAACGGAATTGAGGTTAGTGCCTTCGTACTTGTCACATTAAACCTAAAAACTATCAAAAAAAATTAAATCAGTCTTTCAGGATCAAGAACATCTAAATTTGGTAAAGTGATGATTCATAAAATCATTGTTTTCTTGTTTGAATCATTTAACACCACTTTACCCTAGGTGTTGGTGCTCTGATTTTCAGGTCTAGACTTTTGTTTGAACTTCTAAAATCAATTCCCAATAGCACTGGCCTCCTAAAATCATCAAATCTCACCTAAAGATTTTAAATTAAGTCAAGAACATTTGTTCCAAATTTCAGAGAATTTGGAGTTGTAGAGAATTTTTAAAAATTTGCGGACCACAGGGGGGTCATCTCCTCTGATTTCATTATTTTGTTACTGTCCGTGAACTTTAGGAATTTTTATACTTATCCAATTTCTATGAAATTTAAATTTATGGAATCTTTGTGAAATTATACACAACATATAAAATCACAAAAAGTTTTGGTGCCCAATGGTGTTACTAAAAAGCCCAAAATACCTACAGATATCAATTTTAGGCTTAGACACTAGCACAAAGAAAAATCTAAAACAAATATCAAACGAATTCCTAAAATCATAAAAAAATATTTTTTTGAATCCTTGTTTGAGTTACCTTCCAGTAGTGGCGTTTGCTCTTTTTGGACTAGTACTTAATAAGAAAAGCCTAAAACAATTCCTTGATAGTAACATTTCTGCTTGAGGATTCAAATTAACTAGGGTTTCTCTTCATTTATTCTAGTTCCACATTCTAAAGGAAATCTACTTTCACCAATACAACTTGATTTCTCATTGATTTTGGATCTCAAACTTGTTTGAAAGCATAAAAAGAAAACCCTAAAAGACATTAACTTAAATCAAGTCCTAAAAGCAGAAAGACAACAAAAATTTTGTGATAATTTGATTTGGCATTAGACTCACTATGTCCAATTGCACACACTTAAAAATTGAAATAACAGGGCATTACCCCAATCAACACCCTCCACATTCCTATGCACATTCAAATACCTAAGCCTAATTTAAAATAAGTAGTCACTTGACCACTTAAAGACTTTATCTAATTTAGGCTTGTTATCTAACATTTAAGAATCATTAAGCGCTCCTAATTTCCTTAGAAAATGCAGCAACAGACTTGAAGGGAAGTCAAACGACGGGTAAGGGTTTAGACAAGCCCCTAGTGATTTTCCTAGGACATGGTTGGGCCCAAGCCACCTCTTTAGTCTAGCCAGGTGCTCTTTGGGAAGTGGGATTCACTTGGTGATCCCTTACTTGCCGGGTTCCTAAGTCTTAGGTTTTTAAGGAGTTAACCCTAAGACAGAATTTGGCTTGGTTGTTGTTTTTGCACACTTTCTCTTATCTATCTCTTCTCCTCCCCTCCCATCTTCCATTTAGTATATGCATGACTGACGGTCCCAAAACCCGCACTTGGAGAGACCAACTGATTTTTTAGCCTGTTGCATTGCCCATACTCGCTTGTTTGCTTCATCTTCTTCCTCTACAGAAAATCAACAAAAAATGGAAAATGCCCAAAATCCTACAAAAAATACTAACAACCCATCCTCTTCTAACCAACAAAATGGGAACAACACACATCAATTTCACAACCAGAAATTGAAGTTCCCGAGCCACAATTTGAAATGCCACAATTTAAACTGCCACCTCAGAGAAATTTAAATCTTGAAAATTCCAGCCTGTTATTCATGGTAGAACCCAACTTCAACAACTCCAGGAGAAGCAACAACAATTGACTAGGATCATCACAAACCTTGCCAATAATAGAGCACCCAATGCTTTACCCACTGTCCCGTTGAAGGATTTCTATGATCCCTCAAATTATGAAGAAAGACCAGGGGTGTTCATCCCTGATGGAGAGTTTGAAATCAAACCTGCAGTGTTAAATCTCATTAAACATTTTCATGGCCTTCCTCGAGAAGACCCATTTACCCATTTAGAGGAGCTCACGGTCCTTGCCCAAACCACCAAATCTCAAAATATTTCAGAAGAATTATGGCTAATGTAGCTCTTCCCACTATCCCTTAAAGATAAGGCCGCTTATTGGTATAGGACTGTAGGAAAGCCTATTACTACCTGGACTCAATTAAAAAGTACATTTCCAAAAAAAATATTTCCCGATTGGTCGGACTAATGACTTACGTCACACAATAACTACCTTCCAACAAAAATTCGGCGAGCCTATGAATGAAGCATGGGAAAAATTTCAAGACTTATTAAGGAGCTACCCCCACCACGAGGTGCCACTTTGGCAACTCATACAAGTATTCTACCATGGCCTTGATGGACAATTGAGGCGGTTTGTTGACGCCTCATGTGGGGGCAATTTTTTAAATAAAGATGCCAAAAGCGCCTACGAACGTTTCAATGAAATGAGCGAAAATTCTTTCAATCATTCATCCATGGACACCTTTGGTAAAAATGCCAATCCCCGTGTAGGTGTTCATAAAGTAGGCACACAACAATAATCTCTCCCTGTCACACAAGACGATTTGCAGCCTTTTGCACAAAGGCTTGACCAAATGCAAATCAATCAAAAGAAAATGGAAGAAAAATTTAATGCGCGACCGCAAAACTCTATTCCGACTAACCTTAACTCTCGCATTTCTAACTTCGACACTAACTCGACCCTCCTCCCCTAGGAAAATTTGCAACAAATGGATACAAGCGGATTTCAAAACCTTGACCTTGCACCTGAATTTGCTAGGACTTCTGACAATTCTTCCGTGTATGTCCCAGTCAACAAAAATATTTCTGCTCTCCAGGATAATTTTAGAAACAATTCCTGCAACTCCTATCCTACTTGGAGGAATAACCCTAAATTTTCCTGGAAAAATACCAATCAAATTTTGCATTTTCAGAATCAAACAGGGAATTTTGGCCAAAACCAACCTTCACAAGCTGATATTAATAACCAATTAATGAAAACCCTGCAAGGAATGTAGCAGCAAATGAACGACGTTACTCGTGCAGCTTCTAATTTAGAAAATCAAATCACGGTAATGCACGATCAAAGGTTAATGAGAAATCTGCCCTCCCAACCCATTCCAAATCCCAAAAATTTATGAAATCAATTTCAAAATGGAAATAATCATGGTCAACAAGGTCAACAACCAATAAATCTGCACCTCAATTTCCACTCGATTTTCAAAACTCACACTAAAATCAACATTTTCCACAGTGAAATAACCACACTGCCAATGCAGCAACATTAAGAAGTGATAAAACTACACACAACGCGGGAATCCCACAACCGAAACCAGAGCAAAATTTTCCCACTACCATTCACTCTCAGGAAAAAAAAGATAGCATAAACACAACACCTTTTCCACAAGCATTAAACTCCGAGAAAAAGACACCTAGAAAAATTGAGCCAACTGAAGAACAATTACATGAAATATTTGGCCAAGTGGAAATCAACATCCCTCTCCTAGATGCGATTAAATACATTCCTACCTATGCAAAATTTTTAAAAGAAATTTGTACAACAAAAAGGCAGCCAAAAAATCTAGGAAAGGTTGTCCTTTCTGAGACAGTTAGCTCTGTTGTTTAGAGCAAGCTGCCTCACAAAAGAAAGGACCTGGGTGCTCCATTAATATCAGTTATCATTAATGACACTACTTTTTATTGCTCCTCTTAGACCTAGGATCATCAATAAACCTTATCCCTACCATCCTTTTTGATGAATTCCAGTTCGGTGAACTTAAATCAGTGAAGGTCACCCTTCAACTTGCTGATCGATTTGTTATTCACCCAAAAAGAATTGTAGAGGATGTCATTGTTCGGGTACATAATTGTCTCTTTGTTGTGGACTTTTTAGTCCATACATTGATGTACCTGAAGATCTAAAGAATGAGCCTATTATTCTTGGAAGACCCTTCCTCGCCACAGCTAAAGCCAATATAAATTGCGATTTTAGAAAAATGGACATCACTTGCGGTGGCGAGACACTCACGATATTTTTAGGGATTCCAAAAGATTCTACGTGTGGGATTTCTTTGATGACTCAGATTCTGAAACCTCAAATCTTATTGAGGAGATGCTTTCTATGGATACGTGTTTTATGATAAATTCTTCTCCTGAGTTGCCGAAATCATCTAACCCACCCTCAACCACCACACCTAATTTCACACTAACCTCTAACCCCATTCCGGAACCTGACTTGTAATTAGATCTGAAACCTTTGTTGGATTCCTTAAAATATGTGCTTTTGGGCTCACATCATACAAAACCCCTTATTGTTAATGCACATCTTTCGGGACTATACGAGGAAAAACTTCTCTAAGTCTTAAACAAATATCAAAAAGCCATTGGTTGAACATTAAATGATTTGAAAGGCATTGATGTGTCCTATTGCATGCACCACATTTATCTTGAGGATGACTCTAAACCCTCCCGCCAACCTCAACGTCGCTTAAACCCTAACATGCATGAGGTTGTAAAATGGGAAATCATTAAATGGCTCAATGCGAGAATTATTTACCCTATCTCTGACAGCCAGTGGGCCAGCCCTACACAAGTTGTATCCAAGAAAGCTAGCCTCACTGTTATTACAAATGATAAGGGTGAAGAAATTCCCACTCGGATTGCTTCTTCATGGAGTGTTTGAATTGATTACGGAAAATTAAACACCGCCACAAAGAAGGATCATTTTCTGCTCCCCTTTATCAATCAGATTTTGGAACTGCTAGCCTGGCAAGGCTATTGTTGTTTTCTTGATGGATATTCTAGCTACAATCAAGTTGCAGTACACCCCAAGGACTAGGAAAAGACCACTTTCACCTGCCCCTTCGGAACCTTTTCTTTCCGAAGAATGCCATTTGGATTGTTTAATGCATTCCTGACTTTTCAAAGGTGCATGTTAGCAATCTTTTCTGATTTGGTAGGTGATTGCTTGGAGGTCTTTATGGATGATTTTTCCATTTTTGGATATTCTTTTGATCACTATCTTTGGAATTTAGAAAGAACTCTCCAAAAATGTATTAAGGTTAACCTAGTTCTCATTTGGGAGAAGAGCCATTTCATGATTTAGGAAGGCATTGTCCTGAGCCATGTTATTTCTGGAAAGGGAATCTTGGTAGACAAAGCTAAAGTTGATACAAGCTCCAAACTTCCCCCACCCAATTCAATGAAACAAATAAGATCATTTCTGGGGAATGTGGGATTCTACTGACGATTCATTAAAGATTTCTCTAGAATTTCTCGACCACTGAGCCATCTTTTGACTAAAGACCAACCTTTTGAATTTGTTAAAAATTACTTGGAGAGTTTTAGTATTTTGAAATGAGAGATTATTGAGGCACCCATTCTGCAAGCACTCGACTGGGCTCATCCCTTTGAGCTTATGACAGATGCCTCAAATTACGGAATAGGAGCCGTCTTAGGGCAACAAATTGACAAAAAACCCATTGTGATTTATTATGCCAGTAAAACTCTTGATGACACACAACGTAATTATACTGTTACTAAAAAAGAACTTCTTGCGATCATTTTTGCCCCTAAAAATTTTTGTTCATATTTGTTAGGGTCAGACATCACCATTTACATTGATCACTCAGCCTTGAAAAATTTGCCTAATAAGAAAGATGTGAAACCCCGCTTAATTCGATGGATATTATTATTACAAGAATTTGATTTGGAGATCAAAGATAAAGCGGGTTCGCAAAATGTCATGGCCGATCACCTTTCAAGACTTGAAACTGGTGATGTTTTGACCGAACAACTATTTTTTCGGATGAAACACTCCTAATGCTGAAATTCCTCCCTTGGTATGTTGATTATGTGAATTATCTCGCCACTGGATGATTCCCTTCTGACTGGCCTAAATAGAAAAGGGACAAGTTCTTTGTCGAGATCAAATATTACTTCTGGGAGGACCTCGATCGATTCTGCATCTTTGTAGATCAAGTCATTTGATGATGCATTCCTAATTTAGAAATACATGATATTCTAAACCACTGTCACTCAATCGCTTGCAACGGACAATTTTCAGGGAAGAAAATGGCGGCCAAGGTTTTAAATGCCGAATTTTATTGGCCTAGCATACACAAAGATGCTCATGAGTTTTCTCGGTCCTGTGTGCCTTGCCAGAGCATCGGCAACATGAAATTTAAGGATAAAATGCCCCTCAACCCGATTTTGGAAGTTGAAATCTTTGATGTGTGGGGCATCAATTTCATGGGACCGTTTATCACTTCTTTTGGGTACCGGTACATTTTAGTCACTATCAACTATGTTTCAAAATGGACTGAAGTGGTACCCACGCATAATAATGACCATCGGGTCGTTATGGATTTCATTAAGAAAAACATTTTTTTGTGTTTTGGTGTTCCTAAGGCCGTTATTAGTGACGAAGGATCACATTTTACACTCCCAGTTCTGTTAACTTCTCGCTAAATATGGGGTGAATCATAAAATCTCAACACCATATCACCCTTAAGCAAATGGCCAAGTTGAAGTCTCCAAACGGGAGATCAAAAATATTTTACAAAAGACAGTAAAGCCTGATCGAAAAGATTGGTCGCTTAAACTTGACGATGCATTGTGGGCTTATTGTACTACTTTTAAAACCCTGATTGGCATGTAGCCTTTTTGCCTTATTTTTGGCAAGGAATGTCATCTCTTGGTTGAACTAGAACATAGGGCTTATTGGGAGATAAAAGAATTTAATTACAATTTGGACGTAGCTGGTAAACACAGAAAATTACAATTAACTGAACTTAAAGAACCTCGCAACCTAGCTTATGAAAACACACGCATTTACAAAGATCGAACCAAGAAATTTCATGATAAATTCATCGTTTGGAAATCTTTTGAACCTAAATAATGCGTCTGGCTTTTTGATGCAAGGTTACGCATATTTCCTAGTAAACTAAAATCTAAATGGACTGGTCCTTATATTTTATTTCAAGCTTATCCCCACGGTGTTGTTGAAATTTTGGATTCAAAAAATAGCAATACTTTCAAAGTCAACGGCCAACGACTTAAGCCATATCTTCATAACAACCTTAACACGAAATATGATTCTCATGACCTCCATGACCTACCTAATAATTAGTGACTTCACACCTGGCTGAATGGCATAAAAGGTAGCACTAGATGGGAGGTGACTGATGGGAACACCATCATGAGCCCTAACGAGCTCATTTTGACCTAGAAAAGAGAACAAAAGCTCCTACATAACTTAGAGAAGGGCTTAATTCAAGGGATTACTGTTCTGAGAAGAAAACATGAAGAAAAGGGTAAAACTGTAATTTTACCATTGTAGTACATCAACGGGATTTCTCAGGGACTAAACATAGGTCAATTGGACTTAACAAGAGGAAAAGTGGGATGGTTCAATCAGAAAAGGGTTATTGTGAGATCTAAGAATTAAATGACATTCTGTAACCCTAAAACAAACCCACTTAATTTTACAAGGTTATTGTCAGGATAAAAATCAACTAAACCCTCTGCAATTCATGGAAAAATATTCCCTAGGGTTTAGAACCTTCAATTTGGCCTTTGGAACCTATTTTGACTTAAATTGGGGTCTTAGTAAGATATTTGATCGAAATTGGGTTTTTGTGTAAAATGTCTAGTCAAATGTGGTCAAACCTAAAATCCAACTTCACCATTGGATTTTGTAGGCCCAAATTAGATTTTTACCAAAATTTAGACCCAAGGGAAGGTCATCTTGACCTACTTTGCAAAATAGTCCACCCAATTACATTTACCCCTAGCATTTGAAAACCTTTACATATACCCCCCTATCTTCCTTGCCACTCTTTGCATTTTGGTCCCTCCACCAGTACAGTGGAGGAGTCCTACTCCGGCAAGGATTTGAGGAGGTTTTCTGCTCGATTCCTCAGAGATCTCCTATCATATTTAGAAGGGAGATTCTCTGAGGAATTCTCTCGTCTGAACACAATCCCAAGATCAGAGTCGCAACCAATCTCTTGTGCGAACGCTCGAGAGAAAAGGGTATCATCCGCACCTTCCTTCTCCGACGAGATTCTTGCACTTGGAAGTTTGCCTTCCAAGCGCAAGGACCTCTGTCAGCAGCTATAAAAGGACCCCCTGTCCTTGCTGCATCTCTCAAGCTTGTTTTGGCCGCTGATACCCCTTAATTTCTTCCTCCCTCATCTCCGGCCAACTGCCTGCAAGCTCCGATGATCTCTCCTCCCTCTTCTCGTCGCTCTGCCACCATACCAGTGGCAGAGTCTTCTCCGCTGTGCTCCTCCGCGTCGCGCTGTACCTACACGCACTCCTCCAACCCCTTCGTTGTTGCCGTCTTCCTCACCTCAGGGCCTTCTTCGATGACGACACACACATGCTGCTCATCCTCCATCTTCCCCCCTTCTTCCAACTATCCTCAGTAAGTTCCCCTCTCTCTCCCTTTCACTTTCCCCCTCTTAATTTCATAAAAACCCCCTTGACAGCCACCAACCACTGGGGAGGCACAACCGTCGCTCCACCCATCCATACGCCTCGCCACCAACCTCAGAACCTTCGCCATCACCCATTGATCATCATCCACACCTCCATCGACCGCCAACGCCTCCCCAAGTGCCCACCGAACACATGCACTTCCACGGTCACAGTCTGACCTAGGCACGCACGCCTAGGCCGTTCTACGCCACACCACCCACCGCATCACCTTCGCTGTGACACGGCGAATCTCCCCAAGTGGTTTGACAGGGCCGCGAGGCTGTATTATTGATTTTCAGGTCCGGCCCTCTTCTGCCATTGGAGGAGGGGTAAAGGAGCTTGCTAGCTCACTCTAGGTGGCACCGTTCCAGGCTGAGGCATCCCAAGTGTAGGAGGAGGGGTGAAGAAGCTACAGAAAGAATAGAAGACTGAAGACAGAGAAAGAAGCCAAAGAAAAAGAAAAGCAAAGGCAGAATAAGAGAAAGAATCAAAGGCAGAAAAAGAAAGAAGAAACCAAGAGGAGAAGAAGAAAGAAGAGAGAGAACATACATTCCTTTTACATTTCTCTTTTGTTCTCATATACATTGAATCTCATTCATATTATTGTTGAACATCATATTTTGATTAATTTGAGATTGTGATCTTAGTTTTTAAATACCAATTTGCTCCCTGTGTTCGACCTCGGATACTTAGGTTTTCGAGTAAAAAAATTCTTATTTGTTTTCAAGACAATTTCATTTATACTACAATGCAACATCTTTTAAACACCGATTTTGCCTTGTCAACATTTTGGCGTTGTTACCGGGGAGCAACGAGCATTTTAGAAACTTTGATCACAACGTCTAATTCAGTACTAACTTACTCTCTTTCTTTTGCTATGATTGTTTTAGGGGAAGAAAAGAAAAGAACAGTTGCACAACAACCACACCAGGAACAGGTAAGCTTTCATTGCCCTTTCTCTTATTCCCCTCAAAATCTGAAAAGGAAGACAAAGAAAAATCAATGTAGGGCTACCTACTTCCATATTTAGTAATTCACCAAAGTTGCCTGATTGTTCTTTCAACACATTTTTGAATTGCACATCCATTTAAGGTAACTATGGCTAACACCTTCTTGATTGTGCCCTAGATGCCATCTTTGAGGCAACTTAAATTGGACCAAGTAGAGCCAACTTAAGGATTTCAATCTAGGGTTTTAGAGACACATCTTCTCTTAAGCAAAGAATCAAAAATTTCAAAAGGAGGTGTGCCTAAGCCTTGTTTAAAGAGATTTGTCCAAGAGAAGCCCTAAGAAAATCAAGCTCTTAATTCACTTGAACTCTAAAAGAAAGGAACTAGAAGCTCTCAAGGGAACAAAGAGGTGAAGTTGATCCTTTGGGCCAACCAACCTCAAAATTAGGTCACTTTTTGCACTCAAAAGACCTAAAGTTCAAGTGGAACCCTAAGCACCTTGATCTTAATTAAAAGAGGTAGACTTAAGAGGTCAAGGTCCCCATTCTGGTCTACTTGGAATCTTAGTGACAAAAGAGGTCAGGCGGGGGAAACCTTGTAACTTGTGGGGACGCTCTACTGTGTAGGGGTCTTTGCGGGACTCTCCCTCTCTGGCTACCTAGGTATTTCTCAGGTGGATGACCTTTCTGACTAAGGGGTATCATCTGCCCCGAACCTCTATAGTCACCCAACATTTTTTGGGTGTCTCGATTGGGTCCAGCACATTCTAATCTCATCAAATCCTTTAGTGCATGCTTGGTAGGAGGTCCTTAAGACCATCCTTAAGACCTCCTTTAGAAATCCACTCCCGCCGAGGCCAAGCCTCGGCACCCGTGTTTGTGCAGTAACCCCACCACATAGATCTCTCCTCTGATTCAAAATAGAGTTCTCCTTCTTCCATCATGGCACAACCCATTGAAGAAGAGAACAACCTTGAGCACCAACTTCAGCGCTTAAATGATCTATTCCAAAACTTTGTAAACCCGCTGCAGTGTCCTATGATGTGAGATCACTATAATCCTGCTGCGGTGGCAATCGAGCCTCGAGTCCAAATCCTGACTGGAGGTCCTGATTCTGAACTCAAGCCCAATATGATTCATGCCATACCAAAATTCTTAACTCCGAGGATCCATTCCAACACATGAAGCAGCTCAAACATCTGGCCCAGACCTTTGGGTCAGATGTACAAAACTGGGATATTCTACTCATGAAGGTGTTTTCTTTCTCCCTCATGGACAAGGCTGCTCATTGGTATCAGACTCAAACTCATCCGATCAACACATGGGATGAACTCTAGTCTGAATTTTTGAAGAAGTTTTTCCCCATTGCCGAACAAATGCCTTGTGCCACCAGATCACTCATTTCACTCAACAATTGGGAGAACCTCTTCATGAGTCATGGGATCGCTTCTTGGATCTTTTGAGAAAGTGCCCCCATCACAGAGTTCCTAAATGGGAACAAGTCCAATCTTTTTACTAGGGACTCCATGAAGACATTCGATTGTTCATCAATGCAACCTGCAGAGGAAACATCATGGGTCAACATGAGGACACGGTGTGGGAGATTCTCGAAAATATGTGCGAGAACTCCATCAATAATGACTCCATGGGCTTATTCGACTGAACGAATGCCCGCGCATCGACAAATCTTAGGGGAGCACACGAGACGCAGGGCCTGTCCACATTCGTTGACTTGGAGCTGATGGCTAGTCGGTTGGACAAGGTCTCTATCATAGAGAAGAAGGTGGATGAGTTGACTCGACATCTGCAGCGAGCCACCTCTACGTAGAACTCATTTGCACAATCACCTCTTACGAGGGAAACTGTGCAAAACATCTACCACCAATCTTATCAGGGGATGGACCTGTATCCACCCCCGTCTGACTCCAGGACTGGAGGGACCTCCGATCCACTTTATTCTAGTTGGGGGAACTCTGAACCCTCATACTCTGACTTTCTTAAGGCTCCTCAGACCTGCGAGGACCTCAATGCCATCCAGAATGACCCATTCTCCAATACCTAAAACCCTGGATGGTGGAATCAACCCAACTTCCAGTGGGCGGGAAATTCTCTGAATCGAAGACCACCTTATCAACCTTGTCCACAAGCTCCTCGTCCATATCAGCTGCCTCAGCCTCGGCCCAACCCCACCTATCAATCTAGGCCAAACCAAGATCAAATGACTCTTATCCTTCAAACACTGGCTGACATTCAGAAGATGAATGTGGCAATGTAGAAATAGCGCAAGGACGAGATCACAGAGCTTCGCAATCAACTTGCATAGATGGCAAATTCCCACCAACCTGGCACCCTTCCTTCGCAACCTCTACCGAACCCAAATAACGTGCCGACCCAGAGGCACGTTTTGAACCCAAATCTAGGCCATGCACATATGATTTATAAGGCTCCTTATGTTCCATCACCCGATGAGATGGAAGCTTCGACATCTTACGTGGGATTTCAATAGCAGCCACCCATTTTACCAACCCCAAACCAAAACCAGGCAGGATTTAACTTTGTAACAACCCATAGTGGTAAAGCAACTCAAGACCCACCTTATCCAAACCGCTCCAAGCCTGGTAGTAATCCAAGCCCTAGGATAGTTATCCAGGATACCCCTATCCCAGATCAAGAACCTGGACCTATTCTAGAGGAACCAACCAAGGTTCCATTTCCTAAGGCCTTAACCAAGGGAAAGAGGATAACCAAACCTGTGGCTCCTGAGGAGGATCTGATCAAGCTCTTTGAACAGGTCCAGATAAACATCCCTTTGATGGATGCAATCCACCACGTACTGGCTTACACATGATTTCTGAAAGATGTGTGCACACCCAAGCGTAAGCCGCGAACCAAAAGTGGGAGTCCAATCGTACTATCAGAGAAAGCCAACTCTGTAATCTTGAGTAAACTCCCACCCAAGGCTAAAGACCCAAGTACTCCCCTGATTTCATGTAAAATTGGTGACACCCAATTCGACAGAGCCTTGTTAGACCTAGGTGCCTCCATAAACCTAATACCTACATCCCTCCTTGACCACCTTGAAGAGTCCGATCTTAAACCAACAAAGGTGACATTGCAGTTAGCTGATCGATCCATCAAGTCACCTAAAGGAATACTCGAGGATGTCATTGTTAGGGTACGGGATTTCTACTTCCCAGTGGATTTTATAGTTCTAGATATGGATGCACCTAAGAACCCAAGGGATACACCGATTATACTAGGGAGACCTTTTCTTGCCACTGCTAGGGCCAACATAAATTGTGAGGAGGGCCAAATAGAATTAAAATTTGGGAACCAAACTCTAAAGATTGACATCTTTAAGGCCCAACAAGGGATTAATTGCGGTGTTATAGAACAAATATGTGATATCAAAGCCGTGGTTGATGAACCGCATATCGAGGACAACCTGATTATCCCCGATCAACCACCAGAAGATCAAAACCAGCAAATAGAGGAGTCTGAACCTGACCTAGATACACCCATAACTCTCACCCTTGTTCCTGACATACATCCTGAACCACCCGCTGCTGCTGATAATCTCGTCCTGGAACTCAAGCCCCTTCCTGATCATCTGAAGTACGTCCTTTTGGGTTCCAATCAGATGTTTCCTGTGATTATCAACTCCAGATTCACACCTAACCGGGAATCCCATCTGATTACTGTTCTCTAGCAACATCGTAGAGCCATTGGATGGACTCTTGATGACTTGACTGGCATAAGCCCCTCTTATTGCACACATCGAATCTACACCGAAGAGGGCGCACGACCTTCGCGAGAAATGTAAAGACATTTGAACCCTAATCTGCAGGAGGCCATGAAAAAGGAGATCATTAAGTGGTTAGATGCAGGGATCATCTACCTGATCTCCGACAGTCGGTGGGTGAGTCCAACCCAGGTTGTGCCTAAGAAGACAGGACTCACCATCATCACGACTGAAATCAGAGAGGTCATACTGACCCGTATAGCTAACTTGTGGAGAGTCTGCATTGATTACAAAAGACTCAATTCCTCCACGAAGAAGGATCATTTCCCACTACTATTTATTGATCAGATCCTCAAGAAACTAGCGGGAAATAGGTTCTTCTACTTTCTTGACGGGTACTCCATTTATAACCAAGTGGTAATCCATCCTGAGGACCAAGAAAAGACCACTTTCACCTGCCCCTTCAGGACGCACGTGTTCCGAAGGATGCAGTTTGGTCTTTGCAATGCACCCGCGACTTTTCAGCGGTGCATGCTTGTCATATTCTCAGATATGGTGGGTGATTATCAGGAAGTCTACATAGATGACTTTTCAGTATTTGGAGAATCATCTAACGATTGCCTCCAGCACTTGGTCCAAATATTCAAGCGATGCATTGACGTGAATCTAGTTCTTTTCTGGGACAAGAGCCATTTCATGGTGCCTGAGGGAATCGTCCTGGGACATCTGATTTCGGAGAAAGGCATCCAAGTCGATCGAGCCAAGGTTAACTTGATTTCCAAACTCCCTTTGCCTAGCTTGATCAAGGACATCCGATCTTTTCTGGGGCACATTGGTTTTTACCATCAATTTATCCCTGATTTTTCAAAAATCACGTGCCCCCTGACTACTCTTCTCTCCAAGGATGTACCTTTCGAAATTTCAAAGGAATGCACTCAAGCATTTGAGATTCTCCATGACCGAGTTACCCAAGCCCCGATCCTACAGTCCCTTGATTGGTCTCAACCCTTTGAAATTATGTGCGATGCATCTGACTTCACTGTAGGAGTGGTTTTGGGGTAGAAAATTGACGGGAAACCCGTGGTCATTTACTACGCTAGCAAAACACTTGATGAGGCTCAGCGTAACTACACGGTTACTGAGAAAGTGCTGCTAGCCGTAGTATTTACCCTAGAAAAATTCAGATCTTACCTCCTGGGTTCCAATGTTATCATCTACTCGAATCACACGACTGTGAGGCATCTCCTTGCAAAGGACACAAAACCTCGATTAATCTGCTGGATCTTGCTGTTGCAAGAATTTGACCTCGAGATTCATGACAAAGTAGGCAAATAGAATGTGGTAGCTGATCACTTGTCTCGCCTTCCTTATGAGATCATTGACCCTTTCGGATCCATCATGGAACATTTTCCTGATGAGCACCTCCTGACTATCGATACAGGGCTTCCATGGTTTGCTAACATAGTAAACTTCTTAGCATCACATCAGATCCCATTTGATTGGCTGAGGGCCAAGAAGGACAAATTGTGTTTCGATGCCAAGTATTACCTTTGGGAAGACCTGTATCTATTCCGCATTGGTGTTGATCAAATAATTCGACGATGTGTCGCGGAAGTGGAAATCAAAGACATACTCTCATTTTCCTTGATCAAGCATGCAGTGGACATTTTTCAGGACATCAAACCGCAACAAAAGTCCTCCATTGTGGCTTTTACTTACCCACAATTTTCAAGGATGCATACAATCACTATAAGGCATGTACTCGTTGCCAGACCTTGGGCAACATGAGCCATTGAGACATGATGCCTTTACAGTCGATTCTGGTATGCGAAATTTTTGATATTTGGGGGATTGATTTTATGGGACCCTTCCCTGTCTCGGACGGCTTCGAGTACATTTTACTTGCTGTTGACTATGTGTCCAAGTGGATCGAAGCCATTCCGACCCGAACCAATGATCACAAAGTTGTTATCAAGTTCATTCACCAAAACATTTTCTCACGGTTCGGGATTCCACGTGCAATAATTTCCGATGGAGGGACCCATTTCACAAATGCTTAGTTCAGGTCATTGATGACCAAATACGGGATGTCGCACCAAATCTCTACTCCTTACCTCCCCCAAACTAATGGTCTAGTTGAGCTATCAAATCGGGAGATCAAGAAAATCCTCCAGGTTATTATTCGACCTGACAGGAAGGATTGGTCATCCCAGCTTCCGGAAGCTTTGTGGGATTATAGGACTGCCCACAAGATCCAATTAGGTATGTCTCCCTTCAGACTAGTGTACGGGAAGGCATGTCACCTCCCCGTCGAATTGGAGCATAAAGCCTATTGGGAAATACAGAATTGCAACGTAGATCTTTCTAAGGCTGGAACCCATAGAAAGCTTCAGATGAGCGAGATCGATGAATTATGCCACGATGTGTATGAGAACTGGCGAATTTACAAAGAGCGGGTTAAAGACTTTCACGACAAGCACATATCTAGAAAGATCTTTCATCCTGGTCAAAAGGTCCTACTCTTTGATGCCAGACTCAAATTATTCCTAGGAAAACTATGATCTAAATGGATCGGACCCTACTTAGTCCGACAAATCTTTGGAAATGGAGCCATTGAGATTAGTCCACTCAGCCACGATTCTTAACCCTTCGTCGTGAACGGTCAGTGACTCAAACCGTTGATTGACACGATCGATACAGATTTGGCTGAGATATCCCTTATCCTCCATTCTCCTTGAGCTCATTGTGCCCAGCCGATGGCGTAAAACTCAGCACTTAACGGGAGGCAACCTGTCATTCTTTGAAAAACCTGGAAACTTTCTTGACGTTTCTATGCTGAATTCATATTGCACTTTAAGGTTCATCCATTAGAATAGCCGACTCCACCTTAGGTACCCATACCCGAGTCTAGAAATCGTTCGCAACAGTCACCTCAACCCGTTCGCCCACCCAACACCTGTCCTAATGAATGAACTAAGCTGAATTTGAACCCACCTAATTTATAATGGGGACATTGCAAATCATAGGCATGGGGGAGTATGAAAGTGCAAAACATTATGAAAACTCATATCAAGAGAAGGTTCAACAAAAAATCACATATCAAAAAAAAAAACACAAAAAAATGAAAAAATCTTGAAAAAAATAAAAAAAACTGAGGGGGGAGAGAAAATTTTTGAGGCTATACAAAACATGAGAGGAAAAGAGTAAGATGACAAAAAGGAGCACAAAATGAAAAAGAAAAAAGGAATAGTCATTAGTAAGATATTGAGGGATTAACTGAAGTTCTAGACCACATCAAGAAAAAAGAGAAAAATGAGAAAAAGTGCTAAAGAGACACAAAAAGAGATTAGTAAGAATGCTGACCTTAGGCCTTTTGGGTTAGACTTTTAGGCTTAAAAATTCAAGTATTCACTAAGATCAAGATAATCCTCAAGAGGTTGGGGAAAATGCGAAGCTCAAGTATTAGGTCTAAGGCTTAAGGAGTATTCGGCCTCGTTAACTGACCTTCAGTTTACGGGACTCAGTAACTTAAGCCCCCAATCCACACACAGTCTAGTTCAGTGCGCATAACTATCAAAATCACACAAAAGCGTTTAAGTATTCTGAAAAAAGTTGCCTAGATTAGGAGCGGTCGATCAACACAAGTTGATTTGGACAAGTTCCTGATGTCGAGAGGTGGGAAATTCCCCTCGAAGATGCGTAACAACATATCGTCTCCTCGGTGCTTGTCTCTTAGGATATTTACATATCCTATCGGGGGCATGTAAGCACTCTACTAGTTTAGATACCATGGGTGGCATTATCACGAAATGTCGATTGCCAGGGTCTGGATTCGGCCACAGAATGCCATGGGTAGGATTATCTCAAAATCTCGAAAGCTAGGGTTCTAGGGGTTGCCATGGGTGGTGCTATCACGAAGCATCGATTGCTAGGGACCTTTGAGGATTGATGATGGGGATGAGGAATCCGATATAGACTGTATTGAGAAGCCAATTCGAAGATAGAAATAAAAAGAAAAGAGAGAGAAAACTCTCCAAACAAATAAATCCTTTGTCTCTCTCTTACAAAAAAATGCACTGCAAACTGAACCAAGGCTAAAATATGTCTCAAGCATGGGTGCTTTAACCACGGAGTCCAACGAACCTTAGGATAGTTCTTGCAGGACTTAAAAACCTTCGTGAAGGACCGAGGCTAAAGCTGGTCAGGTCCGGATCTTGGTTGGTACTTGAGTACCTCTAGGCCTATTTTCGGCATTCTAACCTAGTCACAAAAGAAAAAGAAAAAAGCACTTATCATAATTGGTAAAAGAAACTCATGGACTAGAACAGAAGTTAAAATCTTGAAATTTTGCTAAGGGACTAGCAAAAGCTAGGCATGGGGGTATGATGGGAACACCATCATGAGCCCTAACTAGCTCATTTTGACCTAGAAAAGAGAACAAAAGCTCCTACATAACCTAGAGAAGGGCCTAATTCAAGAGATTACTGTTCTGAGAAGAAAACTTGAAACAAAGGGTAAAATTGTAATTTTACCATTACGGTACATCAATAGGATTTCTCAGGGGCTAAACATAGGTCAATTGGACTTAACAAGAGAAAAAGTGGGATGGTTCAATCAGAAAAGGGTTAGTGTGAGATCTAAGAATTAAATGACATTCTATAACCCTAAAACAAACCCACTTAATTTTACAAGGTTTTGGTCAGGATAAAAATCAACTAAACCCTCTACAATTCATGGAAAAATATTCCCTAGGGTTTAGAACCTTCAATTTGGCCTTTGGAACCTATTTTGACCTAAATTGGGGCCCTAGTCAGATATTTAACCTAAATTAGGTTTTTATGCAAAATATCCAGTCAAACGTGGTCAAACCTAAAATCCAACTTCACCATTGGATTTCTTAGGTCTAAATTAGGTTTTTACCAAAATTTGGACCCAAGGGAAGGTCATCTTGACCTACTTTGCAAAATAGTCCACCCAATTACATTGTGACCCCTAGCTTTTGAAAACCTTTATGCAGACCCCCTATCTTCCTCGCCACTCTTTGCATTTAGGTCCCTCCACCATTACAACGAAGGAGTCTTACTCTGGCGAGCATTTGAGGAGGATTTCTCCCCGATTCCTCAGAGATCTCCTCCTAGATTTGGAAGGGAGATTCTCTGAGGAATTCTCTCTCGTCTAAACACAATCCCAAGATCAGATTCGCACCCAATCTCTCATGCGAATGCTCGAGAGAAATGGGTATCATCCGCACCTTCCTTCTCCGGTGAGATTCTTGTTCTTGGAAGCTTGACTTCCAAGCACAAGGACCTCTATCAGCAGCTATAAAAGGACCCCCTGTCCTTGCCGCATCTCTCAAGCTTGTTTTGGCTGTTGATACCCCTTAATTTCTTCCTCCCTCATCTCCAGCCAACTTCCCGCAAGTTCCGACGATCTCTCCTTCCTCTTCTCGTTGCTCTACCACCATACCAGTGGCAGAGTCTTCTCCGCCGTGCTCCTTCGCGTTGCGCTGTAGCTGCGCGCGCTCCTCCAACCCCTTTGTCGTCGCTGTCTTCCTCACCTCAGGGCCTTCTTCTTCGAGGACGACACACATGTGCCACTCATCCTCCACCTTTCCCCCTTCTTCCAACTATCCTCAGTAAGTTCCCCTCTCTCTCCCTTTCACTTTCCCCTTCTTAATTTCATAAAAACCCCCCTTGACAGCCACCAACCACCTCCGTCTTCCTCATCTCCGGTAGACCACAGGCGAGGCACAACTGTTGCTCCACCCATCCATACGCCTCGCCACCTACCTTAGAACCTCTTCCATCACCCACTGATCATCATCCACACCTCCATCGACCGCCAACGCCTCCCCAAGTGCCCACCGAACACGCGCACTTCCACGGTCACAGTCCGACCAAGGCAAGCATGCCTAGGCCATTCTGCACCACGCCACACACCGCATCACCTTTTCCGTGACACGGTGAAGCTCCCCAAGTGGTTTGACAGGGCTGCGAGGCCGTATTATTGATTTTTAGGTCCGACCCTCTTTTGCCATTGGAGGAGGCATGAAGGAGCTTGCTAGCTCACTCCAGGTCGCACCGCTTCAGGCTGAGGAGTCCCAAGTGAGTGGAATTAGTCCACAAACCTTTCACACTTGGAAATCAGAGGCTTCATCACTACAGTTGCATGTATGGGTGTTCCTCTTCCGTGCGCATGAAGAAGCGGGTGGGACTTTAGTCCCACCTCAGAAGTTCTCAGCGCAGGTGCGTAGCATAAATTGATTTTGTGTTCTCTACTTATCGCCTCAGTTCATGGGGTGAGGTCCCCTCGCCCACGTCACCCGCCTCGTCCGCGACCCACGCCTACGCGGACCTGACCGACCTGTTTACCCTGCACTCCTCGCGCACCACCCACGCCGTTGCGCCTGGACCCGGGTGTGCATAAATCGACTCATATACCTGATTTGGCTGGCTCTGGGAGAGCGAAGAGAGAAATAGAGAGAGAGCGTACAAGGGGAGGGTAGGGGTAGGTTTTTCTCTTCTCTATGAAGAGAAAGAAGGAGAAGGAAGAGGCAGCTATTGAAGAAGGACTTGTGAAGGTAGAGGCTGAAGAAAGAAGGAGCTGTGGAAGAAGCTGAAGGCAGGAGTAGATAAGGAAGGAAGAAGAAGGACTTGAAGGCAAAGAAGGCAGAAGACAAGGAAGGAAGAAGAAGCACTGTAGCAGAAGAGGGGCGACTGAAGAAAAAGGAAAGGCAAAACTGAAGGAAAGAAATCAAAGAAGAAAATAAAAGTCAAGCCAGACAAAGAAGAAAAGAAGAGAAGAAGCCGTAGAAAGAATAGAAGACTGAAGACAGAGGAAGAAGCCAAAGAAAGAAGAAAAGCAAAGGTAGAAGAAGAGATAGAATCAAAGGCAAAAAAACAAAGAAGAAACCAAGAGAAGAAGAAGAAAGAAGAGAGAGAACAGACATTCTTTTTACATTTCTCTTAGCTCTCATATACATTGAATCTCATTCATATTATTGTTGAACATCATATTTTGATTAATTTGAGATTGTGATCTTAGTTTTTAAATACCAATTTGCTCCCTGTGTTCGACCTTGGATACTTAGGTTTTCGAGTAATAAAATTCTTGTTTGTTTTCAAGGCGATTTCATTTATACTTCAACGTAACATCTTTTAAACACTGATTTCGCCCTGTCAACAGTGACCCATCATTTTTTCCTGCTTTTTGCTTTTATTTTTCAGAGGTTTTGACTATCCTGATCTCGACTGCCTTCACCAAGGTTATCTCTTTTCCCTTCTTATTGCATGCAGACATGACATATCTTAAGCTTGGGGGGGTGTTCTTAAATTTTGACGATCAAATCAGGATTGTCAAAACCTAAAAACATTCAATTTATTTTTTCATTTTATGTAAGCATAACCAAAAAAATAAAATAAATAAAAATGTTGAGAACTTTTTGAGAAATTTTTGAAATCGGGACTAAGGTTGAGAACTCGTTTCAAGGCACAATGGGATTTAATCTTTAACAAACTAGGGATTAAGATGCAGATCCAACTATTCATATTTCTAGGTTTTCTTTTAGACTAGAACAAGTATCCTTCTCTAAATTCCACCCGAACTCATGATGATTCGAGTGACTTGATCTTCTTTTGTGACCTGGAAGCTATTTGGCTTAGATTCTGACTCAAAAACTTGCGTCCCTTGCGAAATTCTTGTGTCAAAATTTCACACATAGCTAGTGGAATGCTCAACAACCCATCGTGTAGGCTAATTCTGAGTGTTCTGGGGAGACATGAGAGGAGAGGAGAGGAGAGGAGAGGAGGGGAGAGGAGAGGTCAGCCATGGTGAGGAGGAGGGATGGTCAACATGGTGGTTTAGGGCAGGGCAAAGGAGAGATCGAAGAGGGGAAACCCTAAGGGGCAGTAGTTGGATGGGAGGTGGCCGAACAGTGAAGGAGATATGGAGAAGGGTTAACGGAGAGGTCGTCTATTATCGCTACTGGAGGAGAGGCCATCTGGCGGTGGTTTATCGATCCCCCCTTGTCTGCCTGGTGTGTGGAGGACATGGGCATAAGAGAGATGGCTGCATGCGGACCAGAGGGGGACCTGGTCAGGCATCTGCCTGGTGCCTTAAGTAGATGAATAATCCTTGACCACCATCATCGCCTGACAGCTACAAGGGGTTTACCATCAACATTGAAGTTCCAATGTCTAAGGATATAAAGACCACTGAACTTATGCTGAAAGGTGCTTTGGTTGGGGAGGTGATGATTGGCAACCCTTCACTAGATCGCATCAAAAAATTGGTAAAGTCCCTTGCATTCTCAGTTGAAGGTTGGAAGATCTCTATCCTATCCCCTACGAGATTTGTTCTTTTCGATTTAGGTATGATGGATGTGGAGTGACTTCAGTTTAAGTCTTCTATGTTTGAGAATTTAACTGTGATCTAGAGTCTCATTTCTCCCTTTGATGGGGCCTTGCCGGATCAGCCGCCTCAAAGGGTTGGCTCTCGATCAGGGAGTTTAGAAATCAGTGGTCTGCCACTATGACAAGCCAATTCTTCGCTTTCGATTAAGTTTCGTAAATGAAATAGCGTGTCGTTTGTAGTTCTATGTGGTGGAAAAATCGACTAATCAACAATTAATATAACCACTCAATTAGGAGCAGGTCGTGTCCACAGGGAGGCAATGATGCAATAAAATCTTGATTATTTCATATTTATTCAATCTCGTGAGAAATCCGTAGTCAAATCTAACATGAAATGCAACGGAAAGAAGATGCACAATAACTTGAAAATGTAAGGGTAGATGTGCAATTTTTCCTCACTGAAATATTCAATAAATATGTGATGATTTTATGCAATTTTCAATTGACATGTATTGGAGAAAAGTTGTGCACATTTTAATCCCAAAACCAATGTCAAACAATGTTAATTACAAAAGCCACGCAATTGTAGGAGAGCTTGAGTATGAAGTTGTAATTTTACCATAATAAAATATTCATAAATCAAAATTCTTTTTCCTGGAAATGGCATGAAATGTAATAACTAATTAGAACCAAAACAGAGGATTTTACCTCTCTCCTCCTCGCGATCGGGAGAGAGGTTCCATCGAGGAGAGGTTCACACAAGCGGTTGGCTGAGGTGAGGCCGTCGCGGTGGTGGCAGCTGTACGTCGAGCGGTGGCCGGAGCCAGCCTGCCGGAGGAGAAAGGTAGTGGAGGTCAAGAAGCTGTTGCTGCTGCAAGGTGCGCACGGAGGTGGCACGCATGCTGTTGCACGCTGGAGGTGCGCTGGAGGTGGCGGCGAGGAGTGGAAGGAGCGAGCGTGGGCTCTGCAGGAGGGAGGCATGGATTCTACAGGTGGGAAGTGCAGGTTCTGCTGTGCGCTGGAGGTGGTCGGCGAGGGCAGCGAAGGAGCGGGCACGCGTTCTGGGCACTGTAGGTTGGAGCGCGCGTTGGGGCATGCGTGCTGCAAGAAGGCACTGGAAGTAGGCACTGCAGCAGGTGGCTCTGTAGGCTGCAAGGTGGGTGCGCTGTAGTGGGTGCACTGGAGGTGAGGCGTGCTGAGGCGTTGGCGGTCTTGTGCAGGTGATGCATGCGTAGAGAAGAACGCGCGGTGCTGGCGGGCTTGGCGCTGGAGTGGATGCTGCAGGATGTGGGGCGGAAGTGTGCAGCCGGAGGGGTGTGGGCATGAAGGCGGTGAGGCACAGTAAGGGCATGCACCGTGGATGCTACAAGAGGTGCGGCGCAAGTGTGCAGCTGGAGGGGCGCGGGCGTGAAGTGAGCGGCCGGTTGCGATTGTGTGTGGGGATGAAGCTTTAGACGTCTGGGAAATTTCCCGAACGTTTTAACTGACGGAGGAGATGAAGTTGCCGTGGCTGCGGCGGTGGTTGTTGGTGATGACGACGAGGGTGGTGCACACTGAGGTGCTCACGGTAATGCAGACGAGCTCCAAGTGGCAGTGTGGCCTGTCACACCACACGCCCACTGTGGTGGAGGCTCGTAGCCATGGTTGAGGTCGACGGTGGTGGAATGGACGAGAGATGAACTCTCTGCACAGTGGTGGGTCGGGGGTGGTGGCCTCCCCAGCTCGGCGGCCTCACTCCTCCTTTTGTAGCCACTTGCATAGATTTGAATGGAGAGGCAGGAGTCGATCCACATTCTCCGCTCGTCCTTGAATGTAGGTTTCAGTGCGGCAACTGGTGGCGTTGGAGCGGCAGCCGAAGGAAATGCAACCGTTGCTGCAAGAAGAAGAATAAAAAAAATAATGTTAAAATATTATGGTTATTTATATACAAACCCTCAACTTTTATGTTAACTTAAATTAATGTATGTAATGCACCTAATTGGTTAACTAATTAAATGAATGCAATTCTAAGTTAATTCTAAATGCATTTAAATATGAATGCAATGCATGAAGTATGTAATTAAATTAGAAATATGAATTAACCTATTTACATCCTAATTTATGCTAAATAAATGTTAGAATTAACTTAATGTCTAGGCACTTAAATACTTAAATAGCCCACAAATATGGGCTAATCACACTACACCTTAGGTTACGAAGTGTGGTAGCATCTGCTCTGGCTAGATTTGAGAATGTGGCTAAGGATGCGGGGATTGGTTTGAGGGAAGGGGATGGCAGGGTGCTGTATGTTAATGTGGAGGTCTTCAGAGGAGGATCGCTACTAGAGAAGATTATTCTCAGGTGTGGTGGGTGTTCATGGCTCTTGCAGCTGAAACCGAGGGAGGTGGTGGATGAGCTCCATGAGTAGAAGGTGCAGTGAACCTATGCGGAGATTGTTAGAGAGGAGCATTCTTTGGAGCAAATAAGGAGAGGCACACCTGAGAAGGCTCATGAGTCAAAGAAGTGGAAAGATCATCATTATAAGGAGATGGAAGAGGAGATGGTTGTGATGGGGGACAACCAAGCTTCATAAGGGGACGAATAGTCTGTTGGGGTGCTACAAGAAATCCCAGTGATCTCGATGGGACAAACTTCCCCTTTCACTGTTGCCAAAGACCTGATGTATGGGGTTGGAGCCTCATCAAAACCAGCCTCGGGGAGATCCCCCTATAAGCTAAGGCAAAGAAGAAAGAATTTGGTGTCCAAGAAGGTGGATGAGAACTCCATTGCAATGATACTTAGAGCTAAACGCATGCCTCAAGCAAACACGGGGGGTTCTCAAAAGGGGAGATGAGACTTCTCTCCTAGAATGTGCGTGGGTTGTGCGATAAAATTCGAAGGGCCTCACTTATGAGACATCTTAGAGAATGGGATATTGAATGTGCTCTCATTCAAGAAATGCATATTGAATGTGAGAACAACCCATGTGGACTAATTTGAAGAAGAATGGGTATGCTGGCTGTGTGGCAATAGCGGCAAATGGAAGAGCTGGAGGGATGGTTTGTTGGTGGAAGGAGGCATGCCTAGATGTGATTGAGGTTATTAAATCTAGGCATGCTATCTCTTGTAAATGTAAGATGATCCAAGGGGAGATGGAATATTTAATTACTGGTGTGTATGGCCCGTGCGCTACTAGCAGTCCGTCTGAATTGTGGGAGGACTTAACTGACCTTGCGAGACATTCACAGGGGCTGCCATGGTTAGTCGAGGGTGACTTCAACTGCACCCTGACAGAGTCAGATAGATTGAGTGGATTCCAGCTAACAGTACAAGAGCTGGGTTTGAACGAGTTTCCTAGTACTAGGGTGGAATTTACATGGAGAAGTGGGAACAGCTCGTGCTCAAAATTGGACAAATTCTTTGGGAATGCGGAGTTGATGGAAAAATTCCACTTATCCTCGGTGGTAGGGCTGGAGCATCCCTTCTCAGATCATACGCTGCTAGTCTTGGACAGTGGAGACAACATCCATGTTAGGCCTTACTTTAAACTTAGAAAGTCTTGGCTTAAAGAGCAGGGGTTCCGTGAAATCATTGAATCTTGGTGGAGATCCAACCAGGCTAAGGGCACCGCAACTATCAAGCTGGCTACTAAACTCACATCTATGCATTCCATGCTGAAAGAATATGGTTCCACAGTGGTTGTGCTGAGAAACCAAAAACACAGTGAAGCTTTGGTGGCAATACAATAGCTAGATGTTGAGGTGCCTACCATTCTGACTGGGTAGGAGTAGCTAGATAGGAAAAATTGGTAGAACATAGTGGCTGAGGAAGACTTAAAAAGAGAAATGGATTGGCGCAAGCGTTCACGCCAAGTTTGGCTCAAAGAGGGATATGCCAATACCAAATATTTCCATTTGGTAGCTAGTGCATGAAGAAACAAAACCTTATCTCTTCCATTGTTGTGGATGGTCAGGAAACTTCATCTATTCATGAAATCAAAGCCACAACCATTAGATACTTCAAAGATAGTTCTCGGGCTGCAAGAAGGGGGGTGTGGAAAATGGTAGGATTAGTCTTTCCTCGCATCTCTATGCAGCAGGCTAGTAGATTGGTGACTCCCATCTCTGAAAAAGAAGTTTTGGAAGCTCTTAATGATTTGAATAATGAAGGATCGCCAGGTCCAGATGGCATACAAGTCTTCTTTTACAAAGAATTTTGGACTGTGTTGAATGGGGAGGAGATGGAGGTAGTTGGGGAATTTGAACGGGGCAATTATGGCTTTGACAAAATTAACAGATCATACCTTTTTTTACTCCCTAAAAAGCCAGGTGAAAATTGGTTCCCAGAGTTTAGACCAATTGCTTTGTCTAACTCCATATACTTGTTGGTGAGTAAGGTTCTAGCAAACAGATTAAGGAAGGTCCTTCAAGACCACATACTACAAGTGCAGTCAACTTTCCTCCCCAACAGGTCATTACAAGAATCCTTCATTATGGCATAGGAGATGGTGATGGGTTGGCATAGGAGAAAGTGTAAAGATTTCCTTTGGAAGGTAGATTTTCGAAAGGCATATGATTTGGTGTCGTGGCAATATTTATGGGAAATATTCAAGAGAAGGGGGTTTCCACCACTATGGCTGCAGTGGCTGAAACGATGCATCACCACCGTTTCTTTCTCAACCTTGATTAATGGTAGGCCTTGTGGGATGTGGATCCAGCCACAATGTGGTGTTAGATAGGGATGCCCACTTGCACCACTTGTGTTCAACCTTGCGGTTGACACTTTGGCGAGGTATTCTTGCAGATTGTCGGAGGTTGGTATCATCAGAGGGTATTCCATCTCCAACAGGAACGCCCTTGCTCTTCTTTTGCAATATGCTGATGATATAGTGTTTTTTGTAGAAGTGAATGCACAAGAAGCACAAGCATTACTCCACATGGTACAGATATTTGGGGAAATATTAGGTTTGAAATTGAATGGTGATAAATCTTCCTTGGTGTGTTTTAGGCTAACTGGTGACGAACAAACGACCATCTCCTCCATATTAGGTACCCCCCTGATTACTCTCTCGATCAGATATTTGGGCCTACCTCTGAAATGTACTAAACTAAAGAAGAGTGACTGGCATGCTTTATTTGATAAAATCTTTGTCAAGCTACAAGGGTGGAGCAGCAGATATCTTTCTAAAGGTGGCAAACTTATTCTCTTAAACTCGGTGATAACTTCCATCCTTGTATTTTTCTTCTCTATGTTTAAAGCACCCAAGTCCATCTGGAAGCGCATTGATGTGATGTGGAAGTGGTTCTTCTGGAAGGGAGCAAATCATGAAGGCAAATTTCTCCAACCATTAAAGCGGGATAGTCTATGTAAGACAAAAGATTAGGGTGGTATGGGAATAAAATCTCTTAAAGGGTTCAATGATGCTTTGTTGCTTAAGTGGGCCATCAAAGTGCTTAATGGTGAGAATAAGAATTGGGTGAATCTTATTAAAGAAAACTATGGCAACTCGCATACCTCCCTGGCCTGGCTCCAACCACTTAAGCCGTCCCCCTTCTGGAAATCAGTGATCCAAGCTATGAAGAACAACTAGAAGATGTTTCAACCTATCTTAGGTGATGGACGTTCTTTTAAGTTTTGGCTGGAGGAGTGGTCGTCTTTGGGCCAACTAAAGGAAGTCTATCCAAGAGCTTGTGAGGCTGACATGAATAAAGGGGACCCGATCTACAGGTTTTGGTTTGATGGGGATGATGCCTGGCAGATTTATGGGGGTGACTCTAGCAGAGAAGGCATAAGAGCATGGGAGAAAAGGACACACCTGGAGAAAGACCTGATGGATTTTAGGTCGTTGCCTGGTTCTGAAGATAGGTATAGCTGGGATGGAATCTTCACTCCTACAAGAGCATATGAAAAGATCATGATGCATTCCCACTCTATGGAGGTTGATGCGGTAGGGAAAAAATTATGGCTACTGAAGATCCCAAATAAAGTCCAGATTCTTCTATGGCTATGCAGGAGGGATGGATTGGTGACAGGTGATCTCAGACATAGAAGATTGGGTGCTGTCTTACAATCTTGCCTGTTATGTGGTTTGCCCATCGATAGCTCCACTCATATTTTTTCTTCACGCGTGATCACTGATGCTGTGTGGAGAAGAGTTTGCAGGGAACCTCTTCCCACTTGGGATGATTTGTGGAAAATTTTTTTGCTACATGATAAACTGCCCTGTCATATGGCGGCAGTCATGTGGTGTGTTTGGAGAGAGAAATGATTTTTTGTTTCAGGAGAGGCCAATATGTGTGGAGCAAATTGTAAATGTATGTTGGTCTCTCATACATATGTGGGGATCTACATTGTAATCATGTCTTTATATTGATCAATAAAATGCTCTCCCAGATTGCTATCGTTGCATGATAGCTTTCCTTACTGTTTCAAAAAAAAAAAAAAATCACACACAACCAACATTTAAAATAAATTAGAAAAACCCCTTGTTTAGTCTTAATGAAATCCGAAGTAGATGATTGGTTTGAGTTCCCACTATTGAGAAGGAGACAAATGCCTCCTTTGAGGATGCGATGTCAACATGTTGCCACCTCAGCGCTGCTCTATATCTATATTTCATATTTTTAGATGGAGCATTAAAGCATAATTTTGCAGCTCAAGTGCCTTGGACAGTGCTCTACCCAGAGCGTCGGAGTATGAGCTTGAGTTTTCTTGGAGCGCCCCTTTATATCGCATTACATTTTGGGGTTGTGAGCTCCTAGGTGGTGTCTTTGATAGCACTATCTCGATGTGCTGGCGCCAGAGCCCCCTTGAGGATTGCTAATGAGAATGATGATCCCAACACATCTATTGTAGGATTAAGCTAGGAATAAGCATGGGGGAGACAAAAAAAAAATCCAAATAAAAACATGACCTTATAAATGTTGGCATTTACAAGCACTAACACAAGATTTTAAAAGATTATGCAAGTTGCGAGTCAAATTTAAGAGCCAAAGAAATCCTAACTGTAAAATAATTTCAGGTCATTTGAATTGACAAGAAGTTAACATGTAAATCTGTAAAGGATACATTGATCTCTATTTATCTAATTTTTGGATCCAAAGACGAATCCCGATATTTATCTTTAACAAATCCCGTGCTTTTCATATTTTTAATCAACCAAAGTCTTGCAATCTCCTTTTTATCAAAAGTCAAAGAATTTAGTCTTTCCCAAAAATCTATTTTGTAAAATTAAAGTTTTGCTAAGAGACTAGCAAAAAATAAGCATTGGGGTGTGATAAACAGCAGTTTATCAACATTCTTTTGCCCTAAAACAAATCTAGCTCTTAGGTTTTTAACTTTGTAAATGGATTTTTGGGTTGCATTTAGCCATAATTTAGGTTAGGCATGCATTGCATTCTTTTTATATTTTTGACATATTCACTTGAGTGTTAAGGATAAGCAGATGATCAAACCTTTAAAACCCTAGCACTCAAGAAGGCAGAAAGTGAAGAAGATCATTTCAGCTTCACCCTAGCAAGGTCCAACTCATCTAAACTGGTTATCAGTCCACATGAGTTAGGTTTAGTTCCCTCAAGCTCCATTCATCTCATCTTAGCTGGATGGTAGCTCAAGGTAGCTCAACTTGGCTCAACTCACCTCAACTCAGCTCAGATCCAGCTCAATTTATTGAGTCTAGCTCATCCTAGCTTTAATTAGTTCACTAGGAGATCTAGCTAGCTCAACTAAGTTGATAGGAGTCCACCTCAGCTTAGGTCCAGCTACTTCCTGCTCCACTCAACTCAAGTCAGCTGAAGATGAGCTCAACTAGCTCAGGCCAGCTCAAGTCCAGCTCTCAGAGACTCTACTCAGCTGAACCTAGTAGAGCTAAACTATTTTACCTAAGCTAGCTACTTCAGCTAGCTAGGTTATCTTCGGGAAGATCAGACCCAGCTCACCTTAGCCCAATTCAGTAGAAGTGAACTTTAGCTTGGCTTAGCTGTTAGCAAAGAACTAGCAAGCTAAGCCAACTAAGGTAGCTCCTTGTAGTTCTCTTCAGCAGTCACCAGCTCCAATGCAGCTCCAGATAGCTCTTCCTCAGCTCATCTTCTCATAACCCTAGCTCATCCACTACTACCCTATTAGTTAAGGTAGCTTAGCTAAGCTCTACCTAGCTCCACCTACATGGCCTTCCATCCTACCTAGCTAACTCCACCAAGAAAAAGACCTAAATCTAGTTCACCTGGCTAACCTACTCCTAATCCACCTTGGCGTCAACCACATAACACATCCCTTCACCCCACTAACCACCAAAAGGCACCACCTAAAGTGGCACCAACCACCCTATAACTACCCATAGTTGGCGTCACAATTTTCCCTCCAAAAACCCCCCTCATCACCACCACACCTACCCTCTCAACACATCCTAACCCTCCACATAACCCCCTTTCTAGAAACCTCCTTGGTGACACCAAAATGGAGGCTTCTCTTCATTTTTGGCACCATCTTTTAGGTGCCCTTTCACCCATCAATCGACCCCTTGCACCCCTTAGGATGGTGCCAAGTAACCCTAGCTGTAGATCCTACAACCAACCCATCCTAGCCGTCTACCCAAAAGCCACCAAAACCCTTCACTTGGAGCCCACTAACCCTAGCCATTAGATCATCTAACCACCACCAAAAATACATCCTAGCCATCCATTTCCCTACATGCCTACCTTACCCACTTACCACTCTATAAATACCCATATAACCACCACATTAAGATCATCCTTGGTTACATTTTTCTCCACCTAAATCCACCATTACCAACGTCCAAGGAAGGAAGGAGAGGAGGAAGAAGATCAAGGAGACGCTTTGTCTCCTTGGTGGCTTCAACTTCTTCCTTATGCCATCACCAAATTAACCAAGGAGGAAGACCAAGAAAGGATGACGTCTAGAGGAGGAGAAAGAGGGTGGTCCACACCACCCTAAGGAGGAGATTTGGAGTGGAAATCTTCCACTCTAGGAGGAGATAGGAATGCCCCACCTAGGGCTTGCCAAAAGGAAGGAAAGCCAGGATCCAGGAGCAAGCTTCCTTCAATTTAGGGGCAACTTGAATTAAAGCAGGAGTCTATAGCAACATCATCTTCCTAAGCTTTCTTCTACACTCTTTTTATATTTTTTTGTATGGCAATGTAGTGTCAGAATTTTGTTGGAGATTACAAGCGGGAATCCCTCTCATTTGTGAGTTCTCCAACCCATTGTAAAACAAATTTTTAATTCAAGAAGCATTCCTCTACTTTTTGTTTAAGTTAGTTTGTGATTGTTGTTGTGACTTATTTTTTTCACTATTCCAAGCCTTCCTTGCTTGGAGTGGTTGGAAAATCAAGGCACTTGTTGCTTTGAATTTCTCGTAGTTCCAATTCTTGTTTTCTCCGCAATTGTTTTGCCCTTATTCAAAACCTTAAAGAAAATACTTATTTCAAAACCCAAAAAGAAAGTTGATTTCTAAGACTCAAATGAGAGATGTTAAAAAGCATTCCTACCTCCCTTAGGATGACCTGAATACTCATCGAGTACTCAGTCTTTTATAAATTCAAAAGTGATCAAAATTGCATGTTACAACGACTTAATTCTCGACATTTACAAATCACATTGATTCATGTGATCAAAATAGCACGTTGCCTTGTCATGCACATGCACTGGCTGTGCTATGCGCTGTGCTGCGCTACGCTGGCGCGTGCTTCACGCACTGTGCTAGTCGTGTGTGCGACACCTCCAATTGAGCAATTGGGGGGCTCAACAGGTTTCGAACACATGCCCCTCCTTTGAGAGTGGATGCTTCAACCAATGCACCATGCTAGCGCATTAGTCAAGAAGAGCGTTTGTGGGTGCATGGTGGAGGAGGATTCTCAGCCATTGGATTTTCGTCTAATGGCTGAGATCTTGTGTTGGAAAGCCTTTGGAGGGACGTCGGCGACGTTGGGCACTTTGGATGGTACCACATGGCACAATCTGGACCGTCCACCTTCCTTTGCTTGCAGAAGATGCTATAGTGCTCAGATCGAGATGATTTCCGCATTGCCGAACTGCGATCATCGCTCTGAATTAATCTGTATGATCAGATTTTGCATTTAAAGCTTCAAAATGATGTTCCTTGTCTCTTGGCCACAACAATGTAGGAATTAATGTACAATTTATGCAAATTACACTAAATGCAGTATGATGAATGTTATGTAATATTTATACTATGGAATGCAATGCTAGGCTTAGGAACTGTCATAAGTAAGCATTTAGTCATAAATACATGCCCCCATGTTTATCCTTTGCTAGTTCTTAACAAAATCAAACTAAATGCTATGTATAAAAATAGAATTAGTATCTAATTACTTAGGCAAGATTTGTTATTACATTAGAAAATTTAAACAAAGGACCTAATTACAAAAACTCAACAGTGCTTGGGTGTCTGCCACAATGCAAACTGCCCAAGTCCTTGCGTTATTTGAAAAGGGAAGATACATTTTTTTTTCTTCTTTTTTAATATATCTTTTTTTTTGGAATTTTGGAGCTGAGAGTTTCAGGATAACTTTTTATGGCTACCTGACCCACCCAAGACTTGGAAAGGACTATAAGTGCTAAACATCTTTGTGAAAGAGTGATAGAATCACTAGGCGGCCGTTAAAATGGACTTTAGGTTTCTACAACCCTAGGTGACCTTAAGAGTTTCTGCTTAAAGGTTTATCTTTCTGACCGGTAGCTTTCTCCTTATTTTTTTTATTTATTTTTTATGGGGTCAACACAAGGGGGAACCTAGTGTATATCTACCTAATTTAGTCTACTTCCCCGCTTCTTCCCTAAGTGTTTTGGAAATTATTTATGCATTTTTGTGAGCTGGCTCTGGACAATCGGCTAATGGGTTGTTACCCACGGTATCTTGCCAGCCATACTCATGTGGTGAAGTGGTTTATTTTTTTATTTTTCTCCTTTTTCTATTTTTTTCTTTTTATATTTTTGAGTATCAAATTTTTTTCTTTTTCTAAGTAGGTAGCCTCCCTGATCTAAGATTCACCTAAAGGTAATAGAATGAGTATGGTCATGTAGCTAAGCTCTGGATAGCCAGCCAATGGGCTGTTACCAACGACAACTTGCCAGCCATACTACCCTAGAAAGTTCATTAGCTACCTAAAAGCAATAAAATGAGTCAGTGCAAATAGTGTGTAGATGCTTAGACTTAAAGTCCCCTCAAATCAAAGGGCGGGTTGATAAGTCGTGTACTTATTACCCTAATTTATTGGCCAAATTAGAATAAAATTACTTAGCAAGGACTCGAGACCAAGTCCACATTCGAGTGGCTACCTAGGTTGTTTAAGCCTGAAAACCTAAAGAGTCTAAGTATTCAGGTCCTAAAGTATCGTTTCCTAAAGTTCTCAACTCCTAATGCATAAGTTTTCTTCTCCTAATTCTATTTTTTTTTAAATAGGAAATTACCGTTATGGGCTTACAAAATGATCAAATCACAAAGTATCCATCCCCCCATGCCTTGCTAATGCAATTTCCTCATTGTAAAATAAAAGCATAAAGGAGGAAAGAATAGGAAGAATATCACCTGAATTCCATGAAATTCTGATCAGCTCCAAAACCGCCTATACACATGTTGAGTTTATTGCCATCAGGTACGCATAGTCCTTAAACAAAAATTATAAATATTGAGGCTGCAAGAACAAAGTTTCTGGGCCCCCAGATATGAGTCCCAGAGTGTGAAAGTGGGCTTGCCAAAGAGATGATCAATGAAAGTGGCAAGCTGGTGATGTAGGGAGAGCCCAAATGGTCTCCAATAGAAGTTTCGTTGATTTAGTACAAAGGAGGTTTGGCTGGGTGTAGGATTTGTGCAATTGTTGGGCGAGAAAGGATGATGAGGTTTTTGTGATGTGTTGGGGGTTTGTGATGTGTGTGTGTACTCTAGAATACCAAGCTTTTCAAAAGTTTCTCCCCAAAGTTCAATTTCATCCTCAAAATCCAGGAGCTTAATCCAACCATTCTGATCTTCGTGATCTCCACCCATTATTTGAACCTCAAACTCTAAGAATTCATGATAGGGATGTTGTTGGGTTTTTACTTGACCAGATGAATCTTCCAATAAGTTCCTAATTTCATGAATGTTTGCCTCATCCTGGTTTGTTGGTTGTCTATCTATATTCTCCTCAATTATCCCTGCAACCTTGTGATTTCCTTCTTGAGTTTGGATTGGGTTAGCCATTAAGGAGTTATCTAATGTGTGTATGGCCATTACCTCCTCTATTCTACCAAGCTCCTCCATCAAACCACACTTAATTTTATCCTTTTTTGAAACCTCAAAAATATTAAATCAATTTGTTTTATTCCCTGTGGTAATTTCTATGTTTCCGATTCACAATCATTCCTTGCCTTGGCGATGGCCAAGAAAGGTCTTCCCAAAATAATCGGGGTGTGGTTGAGTTGTTTTGGTGCTTCCATGTCAAGGACCGTGAAATCAACAAGGTAATGCAAATCATTAACCTTGACTAAAACATCCTCCAAGAGACCCTTTGGTTTTATAATTGATCTATCAGCCAACTGCAAGGTTATGTCAGTGTGTTTCAAGTGGCCTAGACTCAGTTTCCTATCTAGTGAGGTAGGGATCACATTAATGGAAGCACCCAAGTCGCGGAGGGCCTGGTTAGAAGTAATGTTTCCTATTGTGTAGGAAATCAGCGGGGTTCCCAGGTCCTACTTCTTAGGAGGTATCTTGTTTAAGATTAGTGTACTTGTGTTGTCAGACAAGACTACTCTCCTATTGTTTTCAGATTCTGCTCTACACTTCTCTTTATATGAATTTAGTAAAGCTTTGGCGTAGGTAGGGATTGATCCAATAGCCATGAGGAGTAAAATGATTGTCAATTTGAAAGCCTGAAGTAAGGACATCCTTTCCTCTAATTTCTCCTCCTGCTTTTTCTCTTTGCCCATACAACAACAACATACTCCCGAATCAGACTCTGATGTTTTGTTGATTACATTTTTAGTTGGGAGTCTAGAATTCTTATTATGGGTCTTAATGGTATTGATGTGGGTTTGGGTGGGACCCTTGTATCTACTGCCACTCCTCAAGGCGATGGTATTTGTAGTGGCAAAGTGCTGTTGGTTAGTGCCTTGGGGAGGGTTGGGCAAAATAGGAGACTCTCGATTGATTATGGTAGGAATTTAGTTAGCTTTGGGAGGGACTGGGGTAGCCTGATAGACAGCATGAGGTTGAGCATGTGGCTCCCCACTATTACCAAATCCTTGAGGCCTGGCACCTCGATTCTGCACATTCCTTGGGTTTGGTACAGGTTGTAATGGTAGAGATCTGGGTTGTCGGTTGTTTGCACTAAGTCCAGATTGCAAGGTGTTTAGCGAAGTTTTCATTTGTTACATGAGCTGAAGCATTGACCCTTGCTTTTCTACCATCTTCAGGTTTAAATCAGCTTGCCTGGTGGATTGTTGGGCATTCCACATGGGTTGGTTAACCTGATTCGAGGGTAGCTGAGTATATACATGACTCTAACCCATTGGTTTTTGTGGTACATAATTGTTGGGTCGATATTGAGTTTGCTGCCCTTGATCTTTCCAAGTGAAGTTAGGGTGAGTTTTCCAACCAAAATTATAGGAGTTCGAGTAAGGGTTGGACCTAGCGTTCTCTTATACAACATAAACATCCTCATAAGATGAGGATGAAGACTAAGAAGGATCAGAAAAACTGTCATCAAAGGCTTCAGTTTGGAACCCATAAGGTTTAGAGAAGTACTGGCTCGACGGTCGAGCCAACTCAAGTTAGTTTACAAACTCCCATCCCATAGGAGCTTGCAAAGAATGGAATCCCGAGCTATTGGATTGAGTGGATCTAGAAGTATTAGAGTTTCCGGACATCCACTCTTCCATTCATTTAACAATAAGACCCACCTTATCTAATTTAATGTAGATCAATTCTATATCAAATGTATGAGAATCTTGGACCTCATTGGCATTCGATCTAGTTTGTTGGGATCGGTTGAAGGTTTCCATGGAGTCATGGTTTATAGAGTTTTCACTCATTTCCTCAAACAAATCATACACGCTATCTGCGTCTTTGTTGAGGAAATTGCCTCCACAAGAAGCATCCACATGATGATGGAGTTAATCATTAAACCCGTGGTAGAAAATCTGCACAAGTTGCCATTTAGGCACCTCGTGATGTGGACACTTTCGCAATAGATCCTAGAATTGCTCCCAAGCCCCATGAAGTGGTTCCCCCAACCACTAAGTGAAAGAAGTAATTTCCCATCCCAAATCATTGGTTCATCCAATTGGGAAAAATTTCTTTAGGAAGGCCGATTTCAAAGCTGTCTAGGTAGCAATTAGTCTTCCAATGGTACGATACCAATATGTGGCCTTATCCCTGAGTGAATGGGGAAAAAGTCTCATGAGCATCTGTTCTTCATCCACATTCCGTGATTTGGTGGTCTGAACCAGGGTGATTGGATTGTCCAAATGTTGGAATGGGTCTTCTGAGCCAAGCCCGTGAAAATGTTTAATCAAACTCAAAACCTGGGGCTTGATCTCAACATCACCAGTGAGGATCACAACGCCGGGACGATCCTCGTAATTTGAAGGATCATAAAAAGCCTTCAAGGACTGAGCACCCTGACCATTGATTCGTTGGAACCATTGCTGCATCTACTACAATTCTTCCAACTGCCTCTAAATCAACTCTTGCTGGTTTAGGGGTAGGGGAGGTGGTTGTTGATCAGCCATGGGATCTTCTTAGCTATAACTCAACCTTCACCTCCGAGAATGGTCTGAAGATCCTTCTAAGCGAGGATTCAATGACCTCCTTCCAAGCATGCACTGGAAAGAAGTTAGAAGGACGAGGATAAAGGAACCTTGCAGCACAAAAAATACAACCCTATCCTTAAATTGGGTAGCTTAAGGACCTTTGTTTCAGAAATAAACTCTAACCACACAACAAATTTGGTGTTGTCCTTACTTTTGAAGGTGGTAAAGTTGGGCCGACGAAGCAGGGGGAGCATGTTCCGAGGGCCGCTAATTATGCCAAACCCCTACTTGCTTAAGTTGTTTGACAATCGGGCCCCCCAACTTAGCACCTTTTGAAGCAAGTAGACGTCACTAATTTGAAATGTGTTCAAGAGATTACCTTGAAATGGACTTAATGAATCCTAGGGCCAACATCTACTCAATTTTATTTAAGGTCTGGGATAATAGTGCTTTTGGAATGTGATGGGCCCTTAATTGGGTTATGTCCTTAATGATAAATTCGTGAGTGTGTATGTGCATAACCAATGATTTTTAAAGCAAGATTAAATTTTTTCAAGGTGAATTTTAAGGTTCGAATCTTGCTTAATAGCTTTTAGGATTCAAATATTAGGTGTATTCAACCAAGTTTTGTGAAGCAAACTGATGGTAACACCATCATGAGCCATAACTAGCTTAATTTGATCTGATTAAGTTAATAAATGCTCCTACATAACCACCAGAGAGCCCTAATTCATTGCATAATTATTCTTAGAGAAATACAGTAAAATAATGTTAAAATTGTAGTTTTACCATCATATCTTAATGCAGAATAACCACAGGTTTTCTCAGGGGTTAGATAAAGGTCAAATGGTCTTAAAAGTCTAACAAGTGGGTTTGAACAGATAGAAAAGGGTTTTCACGTGTTTTGAGAATTAAATGACTTTCTAAATCCTAAAAATAGATCCACTTAATTAACTGAGGTTCTGGTTAGGATGAAATTCATCTAAGCCCTCTAAAAATCATAGAAAAATATTCTCTAAGGTTTAGTACCTTCAATTTGACCATTAGAACCCATCTTGACCCAAAATAGAGTCTTAGACTGACATTTGCCCTAATTTGGATTTTTGCATGAATTACCCAGTCAAACTAGGCCAAAACCAAAATCCAACTTCACCATTGGATTCCTTAGGTCCAAATTAGGTTTGTGCCAAAATTTGGGCCCAATCTGAGATTATTTCAACTTAGTTTGCAATTTGGTCTTGTTTGATTCTTTTATCTCACACATATGCCCATAACTTTCAAAATCCTTGCAGATAGCCCCCTAGCTTTGTCATCATTTTCACAAAAGGGTCCCTACCACCATTAATCCTAATCCTACAAACTCCGATGACCTTAAAATGGCATGTTCTCCTTGATTCCTTGACGAATCCCTCTCAGATTTGAAAGGGAAGTTCGTCAAGGAATTCCCTTCCTTTTGAGACAAATCTCAAGCTCTAAAACCTTCCCAATATCTCATGCAAACTCATGAGAGATTAGGGTATCTTGGAATTCTTATCTCCGATGAGCTTTCCTAGCTTGGGAAGCTTGCTTCCCAAGTCCAAAACACCCTCTAGAGACCTATAAAAGACCCCTCAGATTAGGCTGAGTTCCTCGTAGCTTCCTAAGCCCAAAACACCCTCCAGAGACCTATAAAAGACCCCTCAGATTAGGTCAAGTTCCTCAGACTCGAACTCAGCCGGAAACTCCCCAATTTCCTCTTTCCTCATTCAGCTGAATAGCTCCTCGAGCTCCAACGATTCCCTCCGACTCCTCCCGTCATCTAACCACAATACCAGTGGCAGATTCATCTTCCTTACCTTCCTCCACGTCACACCATACCAACGGGCATCAATTCTCTGTCGTCGTTGTCGTCCCCATCACTGGAGCGTCTTCTTCCTTGGCGTCGGCCTACCAACGCCGGTGTTGTTCTTCCCCTTCGTCCATTAGTTTAGGGTTAGATTAGTTTCTTTAGGTCCTTAGGTTAGTTTCCTTCTCCAAAATCCCAAAAATAGCCCTTGTCTACGTCGCTCATCCCGTCTTCTCCGTCTCCGACCACTCCTCCGACAAGGCGGTTCCATTGCTACACAACTCCATCTGCCTCGTCGACCACCTTGAAACCTTCACCTCATCCGCCCGCACAAAAACCCTAACCCATCACACTCCATCGTCCACCCAATCATGCCACTGAACAAACCCATCACCAGCTTCCTTCGCCGACTTCGATCGGCCACCACACACCTCCATAAGCCACAAAACCACCACCAACATACTCCATGTCCTTTGACAAAGGTCTTGAGCTAGTTTAACTTGGCCGTATGGCCATATTTATGTTTTTCAGGTCTCGTCGTCCACTACCACCACCGCTTCCATCTATGATGTCATTCAAGTTCCTTCAATCGTGTTCTTCACCAATTCCATGCCCAGGCTGCACAGTTTACTTCCAGGTTGCATTCCAGGTTGCCAATAGAAGGACATCGCAACTCGTTCATCCGTAATTGAAGATGACATCACTTGCTGCTACGTGATGGAAGGGTGGGACATATAGTCCCACCTCGGAAGCTGACAACCAAACAACATTGCGTAAGTTCATTTTATCACATACGCTTATGTTTGCACCTCAAAACACGCCTATAGGGACGCCTTCTTATGCTATTTTCTAGCATTAACTATGTATATTATAATCCTATAGTCGCATCTGTAAAAATACTTGCATTCATGCATTTAATTAAGAGGAGGGAAGATTGGAATAAAAGGGCTTCATAATTTACATTCTCCTCAAGTGCCTCTTTGCAAAAATTCCCTTCTCTATTTTTATTTCCTCTTGATTTCTATTTTTTTCTCTCCTGCGGCTGCAACTTCTCCGCTGCATCTCCCCGCCATGCGCCTTCCCGCAGCCGCATGCAGCAGTCCCGCCTCTCCCTGCTGTCCTGCGGTCCTTCCCGCGCGCGTCCGCCCTCTCCCTGCCCAAGCCATTCCCTGCGGCTGCCATTCCTCCCATCTCCCGCTGCTGCAACTTCCCGCGCCTCTCCCTGCAGCAGCAACTTCCCGCGCCTCTCCCTGCAGCAGCAACTTCCCGCGCCTCTCCCTGCAGCAGCAACTTCCCGCGCCTCTCCCTGCTGCTGCCATGCCTCCCCGCCATGCTCTCCTCCTCTATAAAGCAGCAGCTCTTCCTCGCGACGAGGCCAAGGGGGGAACATTGCTGCAATACGCAGCTGCGGCTGGCTGCAGCAAGAAAGAATCACACCAGCAGGCCGCCACCTTCCTCTCCTCCCTCTCCCCTCCATACGCCGGACCTCCTTCGAGGAGAAACCCGACGGGCAGGAGCTCACTGTGGTGCACACTACCACAGTGAGACCATCACCGCCCAGCTCTTCAAAGAGCCGGTGGGCGTGGTGGCTCTCTGTTTTCATTTGTTTTCCGTTCCTGCCCTTCCCGCCATTGCTGCTTCTTCAAAGTCTGAAGCTGGAAGCAGCAGCAGAAGCAGCGGAAGCAGCAGCTAAGCGGCGGCAGCAGCAGCAGCAGCGGCAGCGGCCCCCGCAGCTTCCGCGAGCGTCTGCAGGCGCCCCAGCCCCTCTGCACGCGCCTGCAGGCCTTCCCCGCCTCCGTTCGTCTGCTCTGTCGCCCGCCTCTGCGCCCGCAACAGGCCGCTGCGCGCACTGCAGCGGCCGGCCAGGCCCCTTCCCGGCTCCCTGCCAACCTCTGCAAGCGTCCGCGCGCGCCTGCAGACCTCCTCCGCGCCCGCCTGCAGACTCCCCGCCTCCCTCTCTGAGCGCGCTGTCGCGAGCCTCCGCGCTCGCAGCCGGCGACGCAGACTCCTCTCCTCCTCTGGGCGAAGACGCGCCCGTGCGCCCGCGACCATCAGACGACGGTCTTCACCTCCGGACGTCTTAACTCGCCTCCTGCAGTGCGGCTGCCTCCGTTCTCTCCGCTCCTGCCAGCTCTCTCCTGCCAGCTCTCTCCTCCGTTCTCTCCTCTCTCTCCGCTCTCTCCTGCATTCTCTCCCTCTGCCGATCTCTCTCTCTCTCTCTCTCTTTCTTTTTTTTTTCACTTACAGCAACACACACACACCCATTCACCGACACACACACTCACACACTAATAGTAACTTATATACATACATATATATATATATATATATATATATATATATATACATATACATATATCTATATATATATACTTATATATACATAGTATATCTATATAGTTATGTATACATACATATAATATAATATATATATACATATGCATATATAATATATATATATATATATATATACACATACTCATATACATATATATATATATATACATATCTATATACTTATACATATACACATATATATATATACATATATATCTAGATACATATATACCTATATACATATATATATATATATATCTATATAGTATTATATATATATACTTATATACATATATACATAGCTATATACATATATACATATATATATATATATATATATATATATATATATATACACCTATATATATATATATATCTATCTATATATATCTATACATATATACTTATACATTTATATACATACATATGTACATATATTTTCGCGTTATTTACTATATGCTGTATCGCGGGAATATTTGCACCAGTTGCTGATATTCTGCGATACAGCGTGTACAAAAAGCGTGGTCCCATACATCATCCATCCTCCATCCACACTCCACGCGGCACCTAGTCGTGTTGGTTGCGTCTCTCTAGACGTCGGCTGACTCGACATAGTGCTACACTCCATCGTCACCTCCACCCCCACCCCTTTATATATATACTACATATAAATATATATCTATAGCTACTATATTTACTTTCTATCTGATAGCTTCCTTAGTAAAAAGATAAAAAAAGGGTATAAAAGTGAAAAGATAATCTTTGATTTGCAGGTACCCCATCTTGCAAGTAGCAAGACGTGTTTTGAAACTCTGTTTTGGCTAAAAGCCAAGGACACAATTTTGAGGGTGTGCCTCAAGAACAAGGATTACCAGAAAAAAAAACCTAAATAAGAAAAATACCAAAAACAGAATAAACGAACGGAAGAGACGCGTTTTAAGGAAAACGTAGAAACTCGACTTGAACCCCACTTCCCTGAGTTCGACCCTGGGCTTAAAAGTGACAAGATAAAATCAATTAGGCCAGGTTAAAAATTTTGTAAAGAGATGGTTAGGTCTGAATTAGGTTAACCACTATACACATTTCAACGATAAAAATATCATATTAACAACCTATCCAGGTCGACCATCATAGCTTTTCTGGCGCCGTTGCCGGGGAGGTGCGCTTTCGAGTAAGTTTCTATCCAATTCCTTTAAATTTGTCTCTTCTCTCTTCACGGGTATTATTGTTTTTGGTGTGCAGGTGAACCTGGTGGAAGGAGAAGAAGGCTGACAAAGTCGAGGACGTGAGCAGATCCAAGGCGGGAACGAGAGCGTGAAGACGCTGACATCGCATTGGAACTTCGCACACGTTGCCGAACAAGTAGGTTTTCTTTTCTCATCAAATTAGGGTTAACTTGCCACCACACAAAAAAAAAAAAAAAAATTTTAAAACTAAAAATTAGAAAAACTTCTTGGGATTTCTTGAGGGCAAGTGGATTAAAATTCACTTGATTGATTGGTTGTCTTCACTCCCACTGCCCCGGGATTTCCTGCCTTACTTCGCATAGCGAAAATCCGAGAATCTTCATTCTTAGATTTTTCGCCGTGGGAAGTATTCTTTGAGGCAAAGAAAAAGATTGCTTGTATCCCTCTTTTGCCTCACTTATCTTTAATTCAGGATCACATTTTTTGGTGGGGAGACTTGGAATTGAGTTGATTCCAACCCCACCACGACTTTTTAAATTTGCCTGTGATTCGATCCTGAATACTTCAACCCCAAAAATTTTATTTTCTTTATCTGTTGGTTGAAGCCTTGTGTGTGGATATCTTTCTGGTGATTGGGAGCACTTGAATTGAAGTGCTTTGGCTCCCTGTCACATTGATATAAAACTGATTCGTGCATCCACACTTAGAAATCTCCATTTAGGGTAGCCCATTGCATTTTAGCATGCATTAACTAACTGATAATTGAAGAAGGGTTTCTTGGGTTTTAGAAGGAAAACCTGTATTTTTGCAAAAAACCCGGAGATTGGTTGAATTGGTAATTCAGCAAAACCCTAAAATTCATACTACTTAAGGCTGAACTCTAAAAAACCATTCACCAATAAAAACTTCAATTCGGGGAGATTTCCCCGTTGCATGCTTGTTCTTACACACTCTTAAAATCAATCACTTGGGCATTACCCGTAAACAACGCCCTTCACATTCCAAAAGCACTTGACCCTAAGCCTCTAATTAAAACTGGTAGTAACTTGACCCTTACTAAGGATTGGAGGTCTAACTACCTGTGTGTAGCGACTACGTGCTGGTGAGAGTTCCCGCGTGCTATCGGGTGTCTAAGACTGGGGCAAACGGCCTTTCAATCTGGCTCGGTGGTTCCGCGGTGCTCGCATTCGGTTCCGTAGTTCGTGATAGTAGGTAACTTAGATCTTTAGGTCTAAGGGCACACTGTAGAGGTTAGGAACTTGACTGTATTGATTTGTAATCAAGTGTACCTTTGCGGCGTCATTTCTCTCATCCCTTTTCCCTTCTCATCTCCCCAATTCTTCCTGCGGTAGTGCATGTTTGGGAGGAGGTCACAAAACCCTGAACTATTTGAATTGACTGATAAATCTAGAAAACAAGTCGAATCGTCCTCCTCCTCCACAAACATGGCTGCACGCCCACCCCCAAATCCCGAGGGAGGAAACCGCCCTCAGAATCCACCAGGTGGTGGAGCCTTAGAACCCATAACCCGCCTCCAAGCCCAAATGGAAATGTATAATGAGCAAATCGAAGCCATTCGGGAAACATTGGAGGAAATGCAGAACCCTCCCGAACGGGAGGAGCCTAGGTCTCTTAGCTCTTATCAGAATCCCGCTGCTACAGAGACCATAGGACAAATTCGGGTTCCCATGGGCGGGGACGACTTTGAATTAAAACCAAACATAATTGGCCTAATCAATTTTCACTTTCATGGTCTTGCAAGTGAAGACCCATTTCTCCACTTGGAAGACCTAACCCGACTTGCTGAAACCGTTAAACCAAGAAATGTCGGGTTATCTATAGTCCTCATGAAGATGTTCCCGTTTTCATTACGGGATAAAGCGTCGCAATGGTTACGCACCCTTGGGAGAACCATCCACTCTTGGGAAGAGATGCGAACAGCATTTCTCAGGAAGTTCTTCCCAATCGGGCGAACGAATGCGCTTCGCCGTGCTATCACTTCATTTACGCAACAAAACGGCGAACAATTTCATGAGGCATGGGAGAGGTATAACGACCTCCTCAGGAAGTGTCCGCATCACGGTCTGCCTAAGTGGCATATAGCCCAGATTTTCTACTATGGGCTAAATGAGACTTTGAAGCAGATTGCAGACGCTTCCTGCGGAGGGAACTTTATGAATAAAGACGAGAATGGAGCATTCGAGCTGTTTGAAAATATGAGTGAAAACTCGATGAACAATGCTTCCATTGTCGCCTTTAATCGTACCAGCCAGCCCCGAAATGTCCACGAAGTTGACACGGGACCCTCCCATTCATCCACTGATCTAAGCCTTATTGCACAAAAACTGGATGAAGTCTCCGTCGTGCACAAGAAGCTGGACGAGCTTCTGGCCAACCCCGCCCGATCTATGGCAAACACCACCTCTTCACCACTTCGTCACAATCCAAGTTCTTCTAATACCAGGCTTATCCCGAGAAACCCCGTTAGACCTTCCTTACCAAGTGTCGCGCCAAGCGACTCGGTAAGTCATGTGGAACTGGCTTCTGCGAGCCAGTATTTCGACACGGAGGACCAAGCCTCCGTGTGCTCTGACGCATATCTACATGCGGACGCGTCTTCTGGCATAGAAGATGCTTGCGCCCTGGGGAACAACCCGTTCTCTGCCACTTATAACCCAGGGTGGCGTAATCACCCGAACTTTGCATGGTCCAACAACCCGCAGCGCCAAAACCCCGCGGGTGGACCAATGCGACCGTCCGCACCCGTCATCCCAAGGGTCCAGTTTAATCCTATGGCAAATCCGCCATCAGGCCCTTGCGTACCACAAACTGAACACGCATCAAGCCCTCTTGACAAATTGATGCGAATGATGACGGAAATGTCAAAGCGCCATGAAGAGAACATGACCTCTCTTCAGCACCAATTGGCGCAGCAGAATGCCGAGATCAGTCAACTACGCATGGCGACTCGATCTCAGGGCACTCTTCCCGCCCAACCTGTTCCAAACCCGCGAAATTTCGTGCCCCGTGGTTCTCAACCACAGGTACGACCTTCTCAGGGACAGGTTAATCAAGTTCTGCAAGCTCCGAACATTCCACCGGGATTTCAGGCTAATCCTGCTGCAGCACCACACTCTTATATCCCCATTGCAAACCCTCCTCCACCGTATGATCCCACTGGACCCGCATCGTCCAATGCTATCACTACGAGGAGCGGTAAGCAGACCGTCGATCCGCCTCGACCTGATCCTGGCCCATCTTCTTCTTCGCCCTCTCATTCGGAATGCATACCGCATTCGCGAGAGGATGATGCACCAAAACTTGTGCCAGAATCAGTCCCATTCCCTGAGGCTCTACTAAGGGAGCCAAAAGGCAAAAAGAAAAATACGCAGGCCTTTGACAACCTACGTAATTTGTTCAGGGATGTAGAAATCAAGGTACCCCTGCTCGAGGCAATCGACCACATACCTACTGTCGCTCGATTTTTCAAAGACTACACAACACCCAGGCGACAGTCAAAGAAGACTAAGAATCCGGTGGTTCTCTCGCCTCATGCGAGTTGTGCTATACTATCAAACTTACCACCGAAGCAGAAAGATCCGGGCACACCACTGATTTCCTGTAGCATCCAAGGCTGCAGTTTTAACCGTGCCTTGCTTGATCTAGGATCTTCCATCAATCTCATACCGACCATCATGCTCAAAAAATTTTCCTTGGGAAATCTGAAACCCACCCCTGTCACGTTACAGTTGGCAGATCGTTCTGTCAAAATCCCGAAGGGTGTGGTGGAAGACGTGGTGGTTAGGGTCAACAGTCTCTGTTTTCCTGTTGACTTTCTTGTTTTAGATATGGAAGTTCCTAGTTCACTTTCTGATTGTCCGATCATCCTCGGTCGACCTTTCTTGGCCACAGCCCGCGCCCACATCGACTGCGAGTCGGGCTGTATTGAGATTGCCGTTGGATCTGAGAAGCTCAAGCTTAACATATTCAAGGCAGCCAAGAACTTTGATTGCGATTGCATTGAGGATGACACGTCTGACGAGGACATGGCCGTCAGCGCGTGTATCGGACTAATTGGGACCTATTCGGACTGTTGCGGATTACCTATAAACACTGATAACTGCCTGACCAACGCATACTGTGACGTTCCCCAATCCCTCCCTTGTCCAGTACCTTCTCCTGGCCAGACTTCTGACGAGGTTTTCTCCGCTTCCCATACCTCGTGGTCTGAGTCATATCCGGGCTACTCACTGTCAGTCCACACTCATGAAGACCAAATTGCCCTTTCTTCCCCGCCAAATCAGGCGGATTTACAAATCCACACTGGGACCTTGAGCCCATATACTTCTCACTGGGGCTATTCATTTTTGGATCCATCTATCCAAGAAGCCCCTCTTCTTGGCCAATCTGAAGGCCAGTTTCTTCCTCCTAACTTGTTCCCCTACCCGTCTGGGACACTCTCGTCCCAAGAAATGCCAGATCCTTCCCCATCCACTCCCGAGCTAAAAGTGCTGCCTAATACACTCAAGTATGTTTTCCTGGGACCAAATGAAACGCTCCCTGTAATCATCAGTTCAAAATTAACCATGGAGCAGGAGTGCAAACTAACTAAGGTCCTCCTAGAACACAAGGCAGCTATTGGATGGTCTTTATCAGACTTATCTGGTATTAGTCCCTCCTACTGCACTCATCGTATATATACGGAGGAGGAGGCTCGACCTTCTCGCGAGATGCAGCGACGTCTCAACCCTAACATGCGGGAGGTCGTTAAGAATGAAATCATTAAGTGGCTGGATGCGGGTATAATCTACCCGATCAGCGATAGCCCCTGGGTGAGTCCGATTCACGTTGTGCCCAAAAAGGCAGGACTCACCATCCGTGTCAATGACAGGGGCGAATCCATCCCTACACGCACTCCTACATCTTGGAGAGTGTGTGTGGATTATAGGAAACTCAATGCTGCAACCAAGAAAGATCACTTCCCGCTACCATTTATTGACCAAATCCTGGAGCGGTTAGCGGGAAATAAATTTTTCTGCTTCCTGGATGGATTCTCAGGATATAACCAGGTGGCAATAGACCCCCGAGACCAAGAGAAAACCACTTTTACCTGCCCTTTCGGCACCTTCACCTTTAGAAGGATGCCGTTCGGACTTTGTAACGCGCCAGCAACTTTCCAGAGATGCATGCTGGCGATATTTCATGACATGGTGGGTGACTTTCTTGAGGTCTTCATGGATGACTTTTCAGTCTTTGGACCATCTTTCGACGAATGTCTTGCCAACCTGACTCGCATCCTTAGGAGATGTATTGATGTAAACCTCGTGCTTTCCTGGGAAAAAAGTCATTTTATGGTGCACGAAGGAATTGTTCTTGGACATATCATCTCCGATAGGGGTATCGAGGTTGACAGAGCTAAGCTCGATATCATTGCTGATTTACCTGTGCCTGGTTCTGTCAAACAAATCCGCTCCTTCTTAGGACACGTCGGTTTCTATAGGAGATTCATCAAAGACTTCTCCAAAATTTCTCGACCCTTAACTCATCTCCTATCAACCGACGTGCCCTTCGACATGGGCCCTGACTGTATACAAGCATTCACGCAACTGCGTAATGCTGTCACCAAGGCCCCTGTTCTCCAGCCGCCTGATTGGTCCCTCAACTTTGAACTTATGTGTGACGCTTCAGACCTTGCAGTCGGAGCCATCCTGGGACAAAGACGCGATAGACACCCCTTCGTGGTATACTACGCCAGTAAGACGTTGGACGAGGCCCAGCGTAATTATACTACCACTGAAAAGGAACTACTGGCAGTCGTCTTTGGGCTGGAAAAATTCCGTTCTTACCTTCTGGGCTCTCACATTATTGTTTTCACTGATCACGCGGCCATTCGCCATCTCATGCACAAGAAGGATGCCAAGCCTAGACTGATTCGTTGGATCCTTCTGCTCCAGGAATTTGACATTGAGATTCGTGATAAGGTCGGAGCCCAGAATGTTGTGGCTGATCACCTTTCCAGACTGGACCCTGACCATATTGGACTTACTCTGCCAATCAATGAAGTTTTTCCTGATGAGCACCTATTGGCAATAAATGCGGCAAGTGGACCGTGGTATGCCGACATTGCCAATTACCTTGCTTCTGGATCTCTTCCACGTGGCTGGCCTAAAAACCAGCGTGAGCGTCTCATGGCAGAAGCAAAGTATTATTTCTGGGATAATCCACTTCTTTTTCGGATAGGTGCTGATCAAATCATCCGTCGCTGTATTCCTGACAGTGAGTTCCCCAGTGTGCTATCCTTCTGCCACGATCAGGCCTGTGGAGGCCATTTCTCTGGGAGGAAAACTGCAGCCAAGGTGTTGCAGTGCGGTTTCTTTTGGCCCTCCCTTCACCAGGATGCGCACGCTTATGCCAAACATTGCACTAGGTGCCAGTCTTTAGGGTCAATGGCACGTCGTGACATGATGCCCTTGCAACACATCCTAGCTGCGGAAATCTTCGACATCTGGGGAATTGACTTCATGGGTCCCTTCCCTCCATCCAACGGCTTCGAATTCATCCTCGTGGCCGTCGACTATGTTTCAAAATGGATCGAGGCTATTCCCGCGCGCCGTGCTGACCATGTTATCTCCACCCGATTCGTCAAAGACCATATCTTTGCGCGTTTTGGGATCCCTCGGGCCATTATCTCGGATGGAGGAAGCCACTTTACCCATGCTTCTTTTCGGGCACTTCTGAGGAGATACGGAGTCCACCATCGTATCGCATCCCCGTATCATCCTCAGACGAACGGCCAGGCGGAAGTGTCGAACCGGCAAATCAAGCAGATTCTCCAGAAAACGGTTCGGCCTGACCGTAAGGATTGGTCCGACAAGCTGACTGACGCACTTTGGGCGTATCGGACCGCCTTCAAGGCTCCCCTTGGTATGTCTCCATATAGAATCGTTTACGGGAAGCCTTGTCATTTGCCTGTTGAGTTGGAGCACCGCGCTTATTGGGCGGTTCGCCAATGTAACCTCGACCCAGACTTGTGTGAACGAGAAAGGAAACTCCAACTCCATGAGCTGGAAGAGCTCCGTCGTGAAGCCTATGATTCTGCTCTAACCTTTAAACAGCGCACTAAGGCTTTTCATGACAGCCATGTTCGGCGGAAGGAATTTGAGCCATCTCAGCAAGTTTGGCTCTATAATGCCCGACTCAAATTCTTTCCTGGGAAATTAAAGTCCAAATGGACTGGTCCTTTTCTGGTCTCAAGACCATTCCCCAATGGGGCCGTCGAAATCGAAGATCCCAAATCTGGGCGTAAATTTACGGTCAACGGGCAGCGTTTGAAACCCTATCTGACTCATGAACCTGCCCCCGTTGGAGAAACCGTTGCCCTGCTGGAGGGTAACTAATTCTTTGCCTCATTCTGAGTCCAGCTGGGGACATTAAATTCAGCGCTTGTTGGGAGGCACCCTAACAGCACTCACCATCCACCATCACTTTTCACACCTCTATCGCAATCACTTCACTTTTCTCTTCACCACCCACCATCCACCCACCCTTCCACCCTGATCTATACCCTGCACCTCAGCTCTTGTTACCCGATCTTCCTCTGCCTTTCCCTGCATGCATATGAGGACATAGCATTGTTTGGCATGGGGGGGTGGATAGGCATCCATAGGATCCGGGTATTTTATGGTATCAGACAATTACCACCTATTTATAAATATGCAAAAAAAAAAAAAAAAAAAAAAAAAAAAATATATATATATATATATATATATATATATATATATATAGTAATAAATGGTGTTTAGTAATGATCTAAAAGCTGAAACAAAAATACAATAAGTGTTTATGGATATTCAACCTCTGTTTTGAAAAATTTCCAGGCCACAGAAGCTTGATTCGCTCAGGCTCGGCTTAATTCACTTAAAGCATTGACGAAATAGATCAAAATCTCTCCTAACTAAGAACGTTTCTTGTACCTGAGACACAGTACAGGATTCGTTGGTTTGCTTTTTCTTGAGAGCTTAAGTAAACTTGGTTCACACTACACATATCAGGAAAGATCAGGTGAACATAAGATCCAACCCTAGTGTTCATTAGGAAAGGTGGAGTCCTTACCTGTGCGTGCAGGTAGACTTTTTATCCCAAGTTTTAGTCTTGTGTTTAGGAGTGGCTCTTTCCACCAAAAAGAAACTCTCCCACAAAAAAAAAAAAAAAAAAAAAAAAAAAAAAGTGTGCTCTTTCAAAATGTGTTGTAAGAGATATACTGACATATGTTTCAAAAAAAAAAAAAAAAAAAAAAAAAAAAAAAAAAAAAAAAAAAAAAGATGTTGCAAAAGAATCAGTATATCTCATAAATGTCGGTATAATTTGTTTTTCAAAAATGGGAGTTGAGTTTTCCGTAATCATCTTAAGGGTCAATCCGAAAACACGAGCTGAAATTGGGACCAACCTGTACTTAAAAATTCGTGAAACCCTGGGAGTGAGTCTTAAGGTTCATCTGGTCAGTCTTGATCCTTCACTATGCACAAACCATAACCTCTTGAGCTCTCGAGTATGGAAAAACCTCCTGGGTCCTGGAAATCGTACTTAAGGTTTAAATATCAAGAGTCCTGGTTAGTTGAGAGATAATCTTTGTCATGTAAGACTTAAAGTACTGGTAGTCTTCTTTACAATTGGTTCTCACAATATCCGATAATAAACACACCGATATCATCTCAGAAGAAAATCTTCAGCTTAAGAACATTTCTAAATACGGTTTTGCTAGGGACTAGCAAAAGATAGGCATGGGGGTATATGTTTGCACCTCAAAACACGCCTATAGGGACGCCTTCTTATGCTATTTTCTAGCATTAACTATGTATATTATAATCCTATAGTCGCATCTGTAAAAATACTTGCATTCATGCATTTAATTAAGAGGAGGGAAGATTGGAATAAAAGGGCTTCATAATTTACATTCTCCTCAAGTGCCTCTTTGCAAAAATTCCCTTCTCTATTTTTATTTCCTCTTGATTTCTATTTTTTTCTCTCCTGCGGCTGCAACTTCTCCGCTGCATCTCCCCGCCATGCGCCTTCCCGCAGCCGCATGCAGCAGTCCCGCCTCTCCCTGCTGTCCTGCGGTCCTTCCCGCGCGCGTCCGCCCTCTCCCTGCCCAAGCCATTCCCTGCGGCTGCCATTCCTCCCATCTCCCGCTGCTGCAACTTCCCGCGCCTCTCCCTGCAGCAGCAACTTCCCGCGCCTCTCCCTGCAGCAGCAACTTCCCGCGCCTCTCCCTGCAGCAGCAACTTCCCGCGCCTCTCCCTGCTGCTGCCATGCCTCCCCGCCATGCTCTCCTCCTCTATAAAGCAGCAGCTCTTCCTCGCGACGAGGCCAAGGGGGGAACATTGCTGCAATACGCAGCTGCGGCTGGCTGCAGCAAGAAAGAATCACACCAGCAGGCCGCCACCTTCCTCTCCTCCCTCTCCCCTCCATACGCCGGACCTCCTTCGAGGAGAAACCCGACGGGCAGGAGCTCACTGTGGTGCACACTACCACAGTGAGACCATCACCGCCCAGCTCTTCAAAGAGCCGGTGGGCGTGGTGGCTCTCTGTTTTCATTTGTTTTCCGTTCCTGCCCTTCCCGCCATTGCTGCTTCTTCAAAGTCTGAAGCTGGAAGCAGCAGCAGAAGCAGCGGAAGCAGCAGCAGCAGCTAAGCGGCGGCAGCAGCAGCAGCAGCGGCAGCGGCCCCCGCAGCTTCCGCGAGCGTCTGCAGGCGCCCCAGCCCCTCTGCACGCGCCTGCAGGCCTTCCCCGCCTCCGTTCGTCTGCTCTGTCGCCCGCCTCTGCGCCCGCAACAGGCCGCTGCGCGCACTGCAGCGGCCGGCCAGGCCCCTTCCCGGCTCCCTGCCAACCTCTGCAAGCGTCCGCGCGCGCCTGCAGACCTCCTCCGCGCCCGCCTGCAGACTCCCCGCCTCCCTCTCTGAGCGCGCTGTCGCGAGCCTCCGCGCTCGCAGCCGGCGACGCAGACTCCTCTCCTCCTCTGGGCGAAGACGCGCCCGTGCGCCCGCGACCATCAGACGACGGTCTTCACCTCCGGACGTCTTAACTCGCCTCCTGCAGTGCGGCTGCCTCCGTTCTCTCCGCTCCTGCCAGCTCTCTCCTGCCAGCTCTCTCCTCCGTTCTCTCCTCTCTCTCCGCTCTCTCCTGCATTCTCTCCCTCTGCCGATCTCTCTCTCTCTCTCTCTCTTTCTTTTTTTTTTCACTTACAGCAACACACACACACCCATTCACCGACACACACACTCACACACTAATAGTAACTTATATACATACATATATATATATATATATATATATATATATATACATATACATATATCTATATATATATACTTATATATACATAGTATATCTATATAGTTATGTATACATACATATAATATAATATATATATACATATGCATATATAATATATATATATATATATATATACACATACTCATATACATATATATATATATATACATATCTATATACTTATACATATACACATATATATATATACATATATATCTAGATACATATATACCTATATACATATATATATATATATATCTATATAGTATTATATATATATACTTATATACATATATACATAGCTATATACATATATACATATATATATATATATATATATATATATATATATACACCTATATATATATATATATCTATCTATATATATCTATACATATATACTTATACATTTATATACATACATATGTACATATATTTTCGCGTTATTTACTATATGCTGTATCGCGGGAATATTTGCACCAGTTGCTGATATTCTGCGATACAGCGTGTACAAAAAGCGTGGTCCCATACATCATCCATCCTCCATCCACACTCCACGCGGCACCTAGTCGTGTTGGTTGCGTCTCTCTAGACGTCGGCTGACTCGACATAGTGCTACACTCCATCGTCACCTCCACCCCCACCCCTTTATATATATACTACATATAAATATATATCTATAGCTACTATATTTACTTTCTATCTGATAGCTTCCTTAGTAAAAAGATAAAAAAAGGGTATAAAAGTGAAAAGATAATCTTTGATTTGCAGGTACCCCATCTTGCAAGTAGCAAGACGTGTTTTGAAACTCTGTTTTGGCTAAAAGCCAAGGACACAATTTTGAGGGTGTGCCTCAAGAACAAGGATTACCAGAAAAAAAAACCTAAATAAGAAAAATACCAAAAACAGAATAAACGAACGGAAGAGACGCGTTTTAAGGAAAACGTAGAAACTCGACTTGAACCCCACTTCCCTGAGTTCGACCCTGGGCTTAAAAGTGACAAGATAAAATCAATTAGGCCAGGTTAAAAATTTTGTAAAGAGATGGTTAGGTCTGAATTAGGTTAACCACTATACACATTTCAACGATAAAAATATCATATTAACAACCTATCCAGGTCGACCATCAGCTTATCGCCTCAACTAGCACATAGAGGGTGAGGTCCCTGCACGCCCCTCACATGTGCCTCACCTGCGACACCTAACCCACGGGTCTGGTTCACTCGATTACCTACCTAAGCCCTGTCCACACCTCGCTCACCACCTATTGCCGGTGGGCCTGGTCTCGGGTGCACGTGTGTGCCCGTTTACCCGATTACCTTGACTGTGGCCCTGGGAGGGCGGATCCCAGAGAGAGAAGGAGAGAGAGAGAGAGTGGGGAAGAGGGGTTTTACCCTGTGCAACACTTAGCCAAATCTGAAAGTGCCTCCCTCTGTGCATGAAGAAAGAAGAAAGAAGAGGAGGAGAAGGAAGAAGGCTCATGCGCAAAGCAGAGAAGAAGAGAGTAGCTGAAGGACTTAAGGAAGAAAAAGAAGAAGGCATAGTGAAGAGAAGAGAAGAACAACTACAGAATAGAGAAGGGCTGAAGAAGAAATAGAGAAGACTTGAGAAGAGAAGTTCTGAAGAAGAGGAAAGAACTAGAGAGAAGAAGAATAAGAGTTGAGAAGAAGAATTAAAGAAGAAGAGGAAGCACTTCAGCTGTTTGATTATCAAATCAGATATCCGAGGCACTGTTCATTTATTTAATTGCTTAAGTGGTTCTAGATATTGTGGGTTTATTTGGCATTCTTGCTTAACTATTATATGCTTGTCTAGATTAAATAATTGGTGATCTAAATCACCATTAATTTTATTCTAGATTTCATTTTGATATGCCAAACTTTTGTTAGACTTATACTCTACATTGATGATCAATTTTGAGTAATTAGTATTCATTGCTTACCATTATTTGGCTTATTTTCTTATGCTCATTTACTTATTAATTGAGATTAGCACTTGAATTCCTACTTGCTCCCTGTGTTCGACCTCGGGCTTCATTTCTGATATTCGAGTTATAAATTTTATTTGTTTTTTGCACTGATTCAATCTGTACTACAACGCGATAATTTTAAAACCTATTTCAGAGCAACTAACACAAACCAGGTTTGAAAGCATGAGTTCAAGTATTTTTCTTTATAAATCAAGAAAATATGGAGTGCTTGGCTTGACCTAATTATTTGAATCCTATGGAGTAGCTATGAGATGATTCAGTTTTAAATTGATTAGGTGGTGCGACCGAAATAGCGCAAACAAGTGAGCCAGATGCACCACCAATTAAAGCACACAGAAGTGATTAACTTAATCTGATTTATACTTTTTTATTTGTTGATTTGCCTGTGTACCGATTTCATATGTCGGAATCCTGGTTGAGTAAAAATCAAAAGTGGTTATGTACCTCAAGTGTGGGTGTGTATAGTATGTGTGTTACTTTCATCCCACAATTAGATCAGATATATTTTTTTAATTTTCTTTTTATGCGAGGGTGAGATGAGTGGAGGTGGCAAACAAGACAAACAACTTCTATCCTAGGGTTCGTGAAAACACCTTACTAATTTAGGTCTTGATTATTAAGGTGGCAAAATGAACTAGTGGGTGGGCAAGTGGGGGGAAACTTACAGAAATCTCTACTCGCACTTTACTCCAATCTACTGCCTTCAGCTCCTCGATCGGGTTCTTGCAAGATAGTGAATTGAAGAAGAAACATAGGTTAGAAAAATATGTAAGTAATGCAGAGAAACACGGAAAGAACCAAAGAGTGTTGCCTCCCTGGCAACAGTGCCAAAATGATAAATGGGTTTTCGCAAAGAAAAGTTAGGGTTTTGAAAAGCCCTTAGTGGTGGTCGCAAAACTCGCTATCAAATAAAATTTATCGAAACTCGAAAAGGAGTCCTACGTCTAACACGGGGAGGCAACGTTTGTTTCTTTGAAATCCACATTTCGCTTTGTTTCTTTTTGGTGTTGTTGGGGTTTTGTGATTTTTTTTAGTATTTTTGTAATGAAGAAATAGCCAAGATAATATTCGGGCAAGAATAAATAAAATGATAGAGTCGAGAAATGAAGCAAATCTGATATATCAAAATGTTGTTTATTACACTAATTAGAAATATGCTAAACAAAATAACAAGAGAATGAGGATGAGAAGGAATCTCCCGAAGCTGATGTCTAGCGAGATGATGGTGCTTGGTGGCGGCTTGGATGGAGGAGATGAGCTATTGGACGTCACGGATGATGTGTAGGAGGAAATCGAGTAGAGGGCCACTTGACCAAGCTGAGGGAACGATGGTTAGGAGGTGGTGGTGATCGTCTACCTGAATGGAGGTGAGGGGACGGCTCTACGGTCTCCTACGAAGGAGATGAGGGTATGGTTGAATGCTTGGTGGAGTAAGGGAATGCTACACTAATAGGAGGCTGTGGAGCTTGGGAAAGACCCTTGGGAGCTTAGGAGGCTTCTTAAAGCTCTAGAGTAGGTGGGAGTAGCATAGGTAGTGATGAGGGAAAATGGGGAGGTGTAGGTGGGTTTATATAATGGTGGAGAAGAAGCTTTCTACAGATAGACAATTAGTGACATTTGCAATCGTTGCTAAAGATCCGCCCTAGCTGCCGCTGAAGATCCACGCAGCGCTCCTAGCCGCGTTGTGCACTGCCTTGTCATGAGTGCAAGCACTGGCTGTGCTGTGCATTGTGCTGCACTACCCTGGCACGTGCTTCACGCATTCATGTCGCGTGCATGCATTGGTGCGGTGCGGTGCGCTGGCCGTGCGTGTGACGCCTCGAATTGATCAATTGGGGGGGCTCGATGGGTTTCGAACCCGCACCCCTCCTTCGGGAGTGAACGCTTCAACATATGCGCCATGCTAACGCATTAGTCAAGAAGAGCGGCTGCGGGCACGCGGTGGAGGAGGATTCTCAGCCGTTGGATTTTCATCCAAAGATTGAGATTGCGTGTTGGAAAGCCTTTAGAGGGATGCCAGGTGACGTTGGGTGCTCTGGATGGTGTCACATGGCACCATCTGGACCGTCCATCTTTCTTTGCTTATAGAAGATGCTACATTCTTGGATCAAGATGATTACCGCTTTGCCAGACTGTGATCATCGCTTTGGATTCATCCGTATGGTCAGATTTAGCATTTAAAGCTTCGAAATGCCATGCCCTATCTCCTGGCCACAATAATGCAGGAATTATTATACAATTTATACACATTACACTAAATGCAGTATGATGAATGTTATGCAATATTTATACTATGAAATGCAATACTAGGCTTAAGAACTATCATAAGTAAGCATTTATTCATGAATACATGCATGTTTATCAGTTGTCCAGAGCCTAGCTCACAAAAATGCACAAATAATTCCAAAATACTTAGGGAAGAAATGGGGAAGTAGAATAAACTAGGGAGATATACATTGGGCTCTCCATTGTGTTGACCCCATAAAAAATTTAAAAGTAGAGAGAAAGCTATCGATCGAAAAGATAAACCTTTAGACAAACTTTTAAGTCACCTAGGGTTGTAGAAACCTGAAGTCTATTTTAACTACTGCTTAGTGAGTCTTACTTTTCACGAGATGCTTAGAATTTAAAGTTCTTCTGATTCTTGGGTGGGTTGGGTAGCCGTAGAAACTTGTCCCGAAACTCCAAACTCAAAAATCCAAAAAAATTAGAAAAAAGAAAAAGCAGAAAAAATGTACATTTCCTTTTCAAAATAAGGTGAAGACTTGGGTAATCTGCATTTTGACAAGCACCTAGGCATTGTTGAGTTTTTGTAATTAGGTCCTTAATTTAAAATTTCTAGTGTTAATTAACAAATCCTGCCTAAGTGTTCGGATCTTGATTCTACTTTATACATAGCATTTAGGTTAATTTTGCAAGGAACTAGCCAAAGATAAGCATGGGGGTATGATAAATATGCATTGATTCATGATAAAATGACTACTTATGTCAGTTCCTAAGCTTAACATTGCATTTAACATTGTGAATAATGCATAACATTCATCATATTGCATTTAGGTTGACTTGTATAAATGTATATTAATTCACATATTTCTGTGGCTAGGGAACATGGTGACATATTTCAGAGCTCCAGATAAAGAATCGAACCATACGGATGGATCTGGATCGACAATCGCAGCCCAACGATGCAAAAATTAGTCAAATCTGATATCCCTAGCACTTTCAAGGAGCATTAGTAGATGGACGGCTCAGATGATGCCATGTGGCATCATCTAGACCACCCATAGCCACCCAAAGATCACCGCTGCTCTCCTTCTCCAGTCGGTCATCAGATCTGGGCCGTGCTTGATGCGTGGGAGAGAAATTCCAAGTTTTAGACATAAAGCCTCTCGTAGCGCATTGGTTGAAGACTTGGAGTGCAACCAAGTGACCAGCATTCGAGTCCCCACACGCCTCCTTATTTCAGAGTTGCACATCCAATTTGAATCAAGACCGCATGATCTTGATCGTGTGACCTTGATGAGGCTTGTGGAAGATTTGATTTTGGCGCTCAATCCACAATCCAACGGCTACGACTGACCAAGCCTCGCCTCAGTGTAGTGATTGCAGGTGCGGTCCACAACCAGAGGGACATGCATTCAAATCACATGGAGAGTTCTTGAGGTGCGTGCGCACGAATTGGAAATTCAGCCATTCAATTCACGATGAATGGTGTATGAGCGACCATGTAGACCTTAGGCGTGAATGCTCAACACTCTTGCATGACAGAGACCATTCGATTCATGATGGATGACAATAGTATCCCCACATGGTGTGATGGATGGAGAGCATTGTGAGATGCGCAATCGTATGCACCATCCATGCGATCTGAGGCACACTTCTACGTGCGATCAAGGCCTTACAATTGAAGATCGACGGTGGGCCAACAGATGCATGTGGAAGCCAACGGGAGTGTGAGTTGGGGCCTTCAGCAACTCTTGAGATGGGTCTTAAGCGATGATTTAAATGTCATTGTTGACCCGTACATGTTTTGGCCTTCATATCTCCACTATTAAAGGATCACTAACCCTTGCATTCTTCTACATCCCTTCGTATTATCTCCTAGTCTACTTTAGAGCTCAAAACACATCCTGAGCTTGTGTCTCAAGTGCTTCGGATGCTCCACTAGAGAAAAGAAAATATTTTTCCACCATCTCATCACCATTCGTGGAGCTCTTATTGGCTGTCTTCTCAACCTCGTTCTAGGAAGCGGATCATGCTACAATGCTGCCTGTCCTCACCTTATCTTCCAATGCCATTCTCCTTCTTCCAACTCCTTACCATCTTTGTCTGGGCCCCGTTAACGCAGCTTTGTCCTCCAAACATTCGACAAAGAGGATTTTTCTCACCCCCTTTCGCTTTTACTGCTTTCATAGTGTAGACTCATTTGTAATAAACATTTGTCAAGCATATATCTAGAAATAGTTTCTATTATTTGCAAGTAGACTAGCTCTTTCCTGCTTTCTAGAATAGCTTAGTTTAGATAATATTCTTGCTTGTTTCCTCACTATCATAAAATACCAAAAAGAAACAAAGTGAAATGCGATTTTTAAGGAATCAAACATCGCCTCCCTATGTTTGACCCGAGGCTTACCTTGAGGTTCGGTAAATTTATTTGGTAGCGATATTTTGCGACTATGATGATGGGTTTTCCGTAACTCCAATCTTTCTTGCAAAAATTACACTCATTAGGTGCCTATGGGGGTCACTATCTTTATAGAGAGGGCTCCTAGGTGTGGTGGTAGTTAGTAGTAGGTTAAGGCCTAGTTTTAGGGGTACATCCTAAGGGTTGGAAGGTTCTATCATGGGGAGCAACTTAAGGTGAAGGAACAAGTCAAGGGTAGTCAAGGGAAGGGATAGGGATGGGGTTGGCGTGGGATAAGGGTCATTCGGGAGGGTGTTTTGGGTGGTGGTTAAGCTTAATTAAAGGTAGTGTGAAGGCTAAGTAGGTTTAGGTTAGGTGGAGGTGTTTAAGGTAGTGTTGAGCTCATGTAGTGTGGGTATTGTGAGGGTGTTTGGGCAAATGTGACCTAGGAATAAAAATAAAAGGAATTAAAACATGTGATAGTGTTCTTAGGCCCACATTCTCGTGTGACCAAATAAATGAGAATGTGTGGAGTGTGTGTGTTGTGATAATATGCACATGTGTATGCATATGCCTAAATGTGTGTGAGATGGTTGTGTGCACATGTGTGGAGGTGTGTTCTTGATTTGTGTGCATGGGTATTTGTGTGTGTGGGATGTGAATTGGCTTTGCATGAGTATGCATGGCCTTGTCCTGATGGGGCCATGGCTATCTTGAACTTGCATGGGCTTATGTCCTTCTCTCTTCTTCTCGGATTCTTGGCTCCTCTCTTTGTCATCTGTATGTGGGAATGATCCTCAACATTTTCTTTAGTTCAACTATAGCTCTCCTTCCTAGTCCTATACAAATGAAATTACAGTATTATCAATAGGGCCATGTAATGAAGGAAATTAGGTCAAGAATGTACATGTGATGTTGATGCATGAAATGCATGGAATGGATGCTCTATTTACAATATAAGCTGGGTTATTAGCTTAATTTAGTCAATTTAGGTCTTATGATTTCTATGCAATCAAAGTCTCTGCGAAGTTGGGGCTATTTACATAAAAAATCACCCCTAATCGTGAATGACATAACGCACTTATTGTCATTATCAGATGATTGGGGGTGCGATCAGACATCAAGAAGTGAAGTCTAGGATTTTACAAGGTTCTGTCCAAGTTCCATGTTGCCATATGATTTTTTGATTAGATGTCCAACCATTGAACATCAAACATTTGGTGCATCGGGTCAAACATTTGATTCTTCCATCTAGGGACTACTAAGATCAGGATTCAAACCCAAGTTGTTATTTGATCAATCTAGTCAGATGTCAGAGTTAGACAAAAATTGGATGTTTGGACAATGTTCTAGATGTCTGATGAGCAATATTTTATTGAGTTTAATTTTAAAATCAAGTTGTCATGGATATAGACCAGATGACTAATGGCTAAAGATCAATATTACATGAAATTAGTATTGGACATTTGATAATATCATTAGACATCTAGTTTCAAAAGTAAGATGTTTGGAGTGGGTGTTAGATGTTAGATTTTGCACATATTGTGCAAATAAATTTTTGAACTAATTTGAAGGAGTCATGACTTGATGAAGTCAACATTCTTTCATTGTTCATTAACAAACAATGGTAACTCTTTGTTGGTGCTAGAGCACCACGATCATTTGTTTTGATGATAATAAAACACGTGTCATTTAACATTTGCACTTGAAGTCTTAGATTTCTGGCAAATTACAAATGGAGACGTGATTAGAGGGAGTTCGAGCTCGCATCCAGGATGGATTGGAGGAGCTTGATGGAAAACAGAGGAGATTCACGAGGCACGATAGATTGAAGATGGAAGGACAAGAAGAATAGGATAGAATTATGTTTATTTCTTTCATGTACTTTTCTCTTTATTTCCTTGCTCTTTTTGTTCCTTAGAACATCATGTTAAAGAGCCTCAAAGTACTCTAACAGTAGTCCTAGGAACATCGGCACAACCCTAGGATACTTAGGTTTTCTGTAGAGAACTTAGAAAACCAATATAGGGGTCAAACAGCCATTTCAAACGTCTAATTCCAAAAACAGACGTCTGATAATATGCTTTAGGACGTCTGATTGTTGATTCAGACGTCTGATAACAATTAGGCTGGACTTAGTTAGCTCTGTCTGATGAAATCAGACGTCCATACTTTAGACCAGACGTCTTAGAAGACGTCTGATGTTTTTGCCAGACGTCCAATTAGTGGACCATTGGATGGCTTAACAAACACGGGAGGATATGACCGTTAGAGCCTTATCAGATGTCCTTAAGCCTTTCCAGACGTCTGATAAATGACCGTTTTACGTCGGCTGACCCGAAAATCTCTTCTCAGAGATTTTCTAACCGTTGCACTCTCTTGGAAATCCATTCCCGCAGAAAAGTAGGTTTCCAAACGTCCAGACATAGTGCCAGACGTCCTGTATGTCGTCTGATGGACTTGCACTAGAACCCTGTTTAGATCTGATTGAAGTCAGGAAGGAACCCGCCTAAAATCAGATGTCTGACTTTGTGACTAGACGTCTTAAACCAGTTTTCCAAATGTCTAATGCTAGGATCAGATGTCTTATTACCCTGTCAGTGCAATGATTGTTCCTAATTTCAGCCTGATTCTCTTGGGCTTTGCACCCAATGGCTATGGGAGCTTTCCTAAGCCTTCCAAAGCCTTCTTAAGGCCTCTATATATAGAGGGGAGCCTTTACACACCAAGACACACCCAAGCAACATACTTTCTACTCTTTTGTGTCCTAGAAAAGCTCTTACTCTCCAAGCTCAAGTTCTTCATCTTGAGAGCATCAAGCCTTTGCCCACCCGCTCTCCCGCCGTAGTTCACGAGAGCGACATTGCGCCATCGTATAGCTCACGCACCCGCGTCATCGATTCGACGCACTCCTTGCAAAAGGGAAGCATCTTAATTCCTATAGAAGCTTAGGTTAACAATTACTTTGTTGGCACTATAGGATTGTTGTTATTTATCTTTGTTCTTTGGTTGGGTATTCGCTTTGTGAATTCCCGTCTCCTTCGTGGGACAAAATCCTTCTCGTGAAGAGAAGGGGTTTGAGGTATGCTACCCTCGTATAAAGTAGCGTGGTTGTAATTGAGGTTGAATCATCCTCGTTTAAGTGATTCGTTTAGTTATTTTATCAACTTGGTTAATCGGAAAATCCTAACTCGAGAGGGTTAGGTGGTGGTTTTCACCCGGTTTAGGTTTCCACCTAAAAATAATTGTGCACATTGTGTGATTGAATTTTTTATGAGATTGTTTATATTCTATTCCACATTTTATTATGTCACCCCCTTGACAGAAAGCCATTTTCGCGCATTTGAAAGTCGTCGAAAATCGTAGTATAGTCGCGCAAAAACGTTCATCAAAAATTGATTTTTAAAGATAACGAGACTTGAGTCCCAGTCGTTCGTCTCTGGGAGGCATTTTTTTTGCTTTTGAAATCGATCTTAAAGCCGCTCTACTTTATCTAAACGACATGCTGGTGCGTAATATATAGGCAATTAAAGAACAGGCACTTAAATCACACAAATATGATAATCATTCAGCTCGTGGTGATTTTGAACACATAAGAGAGATATATATATAAAGTGAAATTTCATTCATCATTGGAGAGTTGTTGCACAAGGAAATCTAGAGGAAAGCTTATATATGAATGCTTAAAAATTAAACCTAACTATCAGAAAACGATTGCATACAAGAATCAACGGGGTGGATTTCGCATGCATCATTGGGGGAGAAGTAAGACTACACTACTAAGCAGTAAATGAAAGCAATAAAGATTATGAAGAGCATGATTTAAAGCTAGAAGAATAGAGGGCATTTAGGGGTGGTCCCCGATGGCCTTGGAGTGGTCGAGAGAAGGAGGGGCGGCCAATGGAACTTAGGCCGGCCCTTGGAGAGAGGTAGGGTTGATCCAGCATCCCGGCATGGTGTCCTCCATGGTGGTGGTAGTGAGCTCGTGGAGGTGGAGTGACTATGGAGGTGGCGTGAATGGCACCAATGGAGTGCAATTGCCAAAGAAGTGAATGGTTGCAAATGGCCACCCAAGGGGTCTTTTTATAGACCTAAGGGAAGCTCTCTAGAGAATTATGGAATTCTCTAGAGAGGCCTATGGTGGGAGCTCGAGGGAGAGTGAGAGAGAGAGGGTGGATGTTGGTTTTTAGATCCACCAAATGTGGATCTAAAAATTGAATGGCTCTTGGTTGCTATTTTTGGCAACCAAGGCAATCACACATGGTAGAGAGTTCTAGAGAACTCTAGGCTAGATATTTTCATGTGGATGGTGTGTGTGGGTGTGTGTGGGTCGAAACTTAGGTGGCTAGGTTGATTAGGTTGGGTTCGAGTGGGTTTAGGTCAAGGTAGGTCTCAAATTAGGGTTATAAACCCTAATTCACTAAGGTAAAGTGCAATTAAACTTAATAAAAGTTTAATTGGGTGTGTGGAAACTTAATTGAGAGTAAAAAAACTCAATTAAGTCAGGTCTAGGTCAATTAGACTCTCACTGAGTCCAATTGGACAGTGTGTGCTGAGATCAGGGCTCAATTGTACTCAATGAGTCCAATTGAATAGGCTGATGGAATTGACTAAGATCCAAGTCAATTAGGTTTAGTGAGGACCTAATTAGGTCCTTAGGGAGGTCTAGAGGTAATGTACTAGGGTTAGGGCACCTTAATTTAGGTTCCTATGGGGTTGGAATTGGGTTTAGGGACCTAGAGATCCAAGATCAAGGCTTAAATCTCAAAACAGGAATTGGAGAGCAGTATCAGACGTCTAATAATAGAATCAAACATCTTATACTCAAAAATCAGAAGTCCAGACATGTTGTCTGGACGTCCAATCAGAGTCAGGAAGGATTTTGGGTTCTGTTTTGGGTATTCTGCAGAAATTAGACGTCTGACAAAGTGTCTGGACATCCAATAACACTGCAGAAGTGGGTTTGAAGTGTGCGAGAGTTGGCTAAGGGTCCTGGACGTCTTAAAACTTATCTGGACGTCTAGAGAAGGGTTGGAACTAGGGTTTTATGGCTTCCTAGGGTGTTGTGACCTAATCTAAGGGTGGCTAAGGCTTGGGGAAGTCTCTAGGCTACCCTAGGGCTAGGATGGACCTAAGCTCTTCACATTTTACTGCTTTATTTCTACTTAATAGAATAGAAAACCTTTAACCCCCTTACATTATTATTCCTACATCTAAACTAGGCCTTCTGCTCCAGCTCTGCTACAACTCCCGTTATTCCTGATCCAGCTTCAGATCCAGCTCCTAATCAGCTTATTCCCTGCAATCGACATAATGCACTTAATCAGTACATTATAACATTATTTTATGCATAGCTAAAGGAAAGCAGTAAAGATGCAGATAATGCGTATGCATGCATGAATAACCCTAACTTATGCTATGTCCTAGCCTAATTTAGGTTAATTAAGACCTATGATTGCTGCGCAATCACCCCTCCTAGTAGGGAAATCTACAATTGGTATCAGAGTAGGTTCTTGCTAATCGGAGTAACACCCGGCAAGAAGATCATGGAGGGGAGCAGTTCCGCAATCCGAATCTCCGAGGGGCAGTCCACGACCCGTCTGCCATTCTTCGACGGGAGCAACTACCCCTATTGGAAGCTACAGATGAAGACTTGGCTTCAAGCCAATGACTTCACGATTTGGGCCAGGTGCGAGACGCCATTTGAGATCCCAGAGAAAATCGTGGGAGGCTACTCGCAACAACAAATTCGTGAGCTTTCTTTGAACGCAAGACCATGAACGCCCTTTACTGCGTGCTCATCCCGAAGGAGTTCAACAGAATCTCGCAATGCACCACCGCATACGAGATTTGGCACACACTTGAGGTAACTCACGAAGGTACCTCTAAGGTAAAAACTTCTAAAATAAATTTACTTTCTCAAGAATTTGAATCTTTTTCTATGAAATCTAACGAAACTTTAAGTGAGATGAACACTAGGTTCACTCTCATAGTAAATAATTTGAAAGCTTTAGGGAAGACTTTCATCAAGGGGGAGCTTCAAGGAAAGCTTCTTCATTCCCTCGGACCGGAGTTGGAACAGAAAGTCACTGCCATCGAGGAGGCAAATGAAGTGGAGGAGCTCAACATGGAAGATCTCCTAGGCAATCTAATGGCCTATGAGACAAAGTTGAAGTAGAAGAAGAAGGATACACCGGAGCCTAAACCGAAGAAGACTCTCACCTTCAGAGCTGCGTCGGATAGCAAGGTAAGTTCCGACGATGAAGGCTTTAAAATTTTACTTAAGAAATTTTCCAAGTTTTGTAGGGAATCAAAGAAAGAGAAAAAGGAGAAGAAGGAAAGCCCAAGATGTTGCTACCACTGCAACGAGAAAGGGCATCTGCGACCAGAATGCCCTCTTCTCAAAAAGGAGAAGGAAAAGGAGAAGAAATCTAAGAAGAAGGCATTCCAAGCCACTTGGGACGATTCGAGCTTGGAGGAAGAGGAAGAAGAAAAGTCTATAGAAGAAGAAACTGCTTGCTTTGGTTTCATGGCCAGAGAAAGTGATAGCGATAGCGAAAGCGGAAGCGACTCAGACAACGAGGTAAATTTCGATTTACAAGAAGCTTTTAATGAACTATTTGATGTTAATAAATCATTAAGAATAGAAAACAAAAGCATTAAAAAGAACCTTAGCTTTCTTAAAAATGAAAATGATAGGTTAGAAAAATAACTCAAGGACATAGAAACTAGTCCTAAGGATAATAATCTGTTATTAGAAAATAAAAATTTAATCAATGAAAATATTAAATTGATTGAAGAAAATGATAGTTTAAAGTTAGAAATTTCTGATTTACAGACTAAGATGCATATTATAGAAAAAGAAATTACATGTCTTAGGAAAAACTCTAACAAATTAATCAACAAAGTAGATAATTTTTATAGCCCTAAGGTTGAGAAAGGATCTCCATCAAGGAGACCCGCTAACAGATCTGGATAGAAGCTCACTTGGATACCGAAGAAAGAATTGGAATCTTGTTTTGTAGGTTTCAGGGATAACTATAACACGAAGGACTGGACCTACAAGATCAAGGCTGGTCAACTGGAGTTGGGAGAACCAAGGAGTAGACCAAGGAGGAGAATGAGAAGACCGACGAGACGGCGAACAAACAATGGACCCGCCGCACGTCGACCACCAGACTGGAGACCGGCGCCAATGCCCGAGCCTCCAAGCTACGGATGGGTGCCTCATCCGATGTGGCATCCACCACCACCATTTGGGCCATTTTATTGGCCATGGTAGGTGAGGTAAAAATTCTTTACCCTATCTTTTTATCATAAGTATTTAGATAAGGGGAGTAAAAAAAAAAAAATTTATGAGCTAATTGTCAATTTTTAAGGGGGAGATGTAAGTTAGCTAAATTTGCTTTAGTAAGGGGGAGAAAAATAATAGCTATCTTGTTGTTACAAAAAGGGGGAGGATATTACTTTTGTTAAAAGAAATTCATAGAAGAGCTTGTTTTAAGTGGGAGTTATAGGAAATTTAAAATCAATCAAACCTTTTTGATAATATCAAAAAGGGGGAGGATTTTTTTTGCATTATTATTTATGATTTTGTCATCATCAAAAAGGGGGAGATTGTTGGTGCTAGAGCACCACAATCATTTGTTTTGATGATAACAAAACACGTGTCATTTAACATTTGCAGTTGAAGTCTTAGATTTCAGGCAAATTACAAATGGAGACGTGATTAGACGGAGTTCGAGCTCGCATCCAGAATGGATTGGAGGAGCTTGATGGAAAACAGAGGAGATTCGCGAGGAGCGATAGATTGAAGATGGAAGGACAAGAAGAATATGATAGAATTCTATTTATTTCTTTCATGTACTTTTTTCTTTATTTCCTTGCTCTTTTTGTTCCTTAGAACATCATGTTAAAGAGCCTCAAAGTACCCTAACAGTAGTCCTAGGAACACCAGCACAACCCTAGGATACTTAGGTTTTCTGTAGAGAACTTAGAAAACTAATATAGGGGTCAAACAACCATTTCAGACGTTTAATTCCAAAAATAGACGTCTGATAATATGTTTTAAGACGTCTGATTGTTGATTCAGATGTCTGATAACAATTAGGCTGGACTTAGTTAGCTCCGTTTGATGAAATCAGATGTCCAGACTTTAGACCAGACGTCTTAGAAGACGTCTGATGTTTTTGCTAGACATCCAATTAGTGGACCATTGGCTGGCTTAACAAACACGGGAGGATATGACCGTTAGAGCCTTATCAGACATCCTTAAGCCTTTCCAAACATCTGATAAATGACCATTTTACCTCGGCTCAGAGATTTTCTAGCCGTTGCACTCTCTTGGAAATTCATTCCCGCAGAAAAGTAGGTTTCCAGATGTCCAGACAGAGTGCTAGACGTCCTGTATGTCGTCTGATGGACTTGCACTAGAACCCTGTCTAGATCTGATTCAAGTCAGGAAGGAACCCGCCTAAAATCAGACGTCTGACTTTGTGACCAGACGTCTTAAACCAGTTTTCCAGATGTCTGATGCTAGGATCAGACGTATGGTTACCCTGTCAGTGCAATGATTGTTCCTAATTTCGGCCTGATTCTCTTGGGCTTTGCACCCAACGGCTATGGGAGCTTTCCTAAGCCTTCCAAAACCTTCTTAAGGCCTCTATAAATAGAGGGGAGCCTTTACACACCAAGACACACCCAAGCAACATACTTTCTACTCTTTTCTGTCCTAGAAAAGCTCTTGCTCTCCAAGCTCAAGTTCATCTTGAAAGCATCAAGCCTTTGGGCACCTGCTCTCCCACCGTAGTTCACGAGAGCGACATTGCACCATCGTATAGCTCACGCACCCGCATCATCGATTCGACGCACTCCTTGCAAAAGGGAAGCATCTTAATTCCTATAGAAGCTTAGGTTAAAAATTACTTTGTTGGCTCTATAGGATTGTTGTTATTTATCTTTGTTCTTTGGTTAGGTATTCGCTTTACGAATTCCCATCTCCTTCGTGGGACAAAATCCTTCTCGTGAAGAGAAAGGGTTTGAGGTACGCTACCCTCGTATAAAGTAGCGTGGTCGTAATTGAGGTTGAATCACCCTCGTTTAAGTGATTCGTTTAGTTGATTTTATCAACTTGGTTGATCGGAAAATCCTAACTCGAGAGGGTTAGGTGGTGGTTTTCACCCGGTTTGGGTTTCCACCTAAAAATAATTGTGCACATTGTGTGATTGAATTTTTTGTGAGATTGTTTATATTCTATTCCGCATTTTATTACGTCACCCCCTCCTAGTAGGGAAATCTACACTCTTAACTCACTAAGCCCTTCAAATATCAAATAGATTACATATGCCTAGTTTTCTACAAATAGCATTAAAACAATCATAGTTTAAAGGCTTAGTGAAAATATCACCCAATTGCAATTCAGTACAAATAAATTCAACCTTAATTCCTCTTTGAGTACATTATCCCTCAAAAGATGATGCCTAACATTAATATGCTTTGTATGAGAATGGTGTATAGGGTTTCTTGAAAGGTTGATAGTACTAGTATTATCACATAATATTTTTATGTTACTAAATATTAAATCAGAATCCTTTAAAGTATTCATCCATAAAACTTGGGAACATGCTAACGTGGTGGCTATGTATTCAGCCTCCATAGTTGATAAGGCTACACTAGATTGTTTCTTAGAGAACCAAGAGACTAGTGAATCGCCTAAGAACTGGCACGTTCCATTAGTGCTCTCCTTATCAATGTGACTACCTATGTATTCTTCATTACTATAGGCTAATAGGTTGAAATTGCTACTCCTAGGATAAAATAGTCCATAATCTGAGATGTCTATAAGATACCTAAATATTCTTTTAACATTTAAATGGGATTGTTTATGATTTGCTTTAAATCTAGCTCAAGGACAAGTACTAAATAATATGTTTGGCTTACTAGCAGTTAAATACAATAAGGAACCTACCATGCAACGATAAAGCTTTTGATCAATAGGCATACCTATTTCATCCAAGTTAACATACGTGGAAACACTCATGAGAGTGTTGTTACCCTTGCCTTTGTCCATTCCAAATCTTTTCAACATCTCCTTTGTGTATTTCGATTGGTTCACAGAGGTTCTATACTGGAGTTGAGTGATTTCTAAGCCCAAGAAAAAATTGAGCTCACCCATCAAACCCATCTCGAATTCTTCTTGCATTAACTTGGAGAATTCTTGGTAAAGGGTTTCATTAATAGTTGCAAACAATATATCATCTACATAAATTTACACCAATAAGATCTCATTTTCTTCTCTTTTTATAAACAAGGTTGAGTCGACTTCTTCTATAACAAAATTTTCTCCTAGCATGTATTCCTTAAACCTCTCATACTAAGCTCTAGGAGCTTGTTTAAGTCCATAAAGTGCCTTATTTACTTGTAGATAAAGTCCGAGTTATCATGGGATTCAAAATCGGGAGGTTGTTTTACAAAAACTTCGTCTTTAATGAAATCGTTAAGAAATGCACTCTTAATGTTCATTTGAAGGAGTTTGAAGCCCAGGAAGGCAGAATAAGCAAGAAACAAGCGAATCGTTTCGAGCCTAGCCATAGGTGCATAGGTCTCATAAAAGTCAATGCCTTCCTCTTGATTATATCCTTGTGCTACTAATCTAGCCTTCTAACTACACTCGATTTGTCCAACTTGTTCCAAAACACACATTTGTTGTTTATTACCATTTGCCCTTCGGGCTTAGGCTCTATGTCCCAAACTTGGTTTCTTTGCAATTGGTTGAGCTCCTCTTGCATAGCCATCAACCAAGGCTCCCTAGAGCATTCTTCCTTGACATTCTTTGGTTTGACTTGAGATACAAAAGCAAAGAGACTGAGAGAACAATTAAAATGAAATCGAGTTTTAACACCATCGGAAACACTTTTGATGATTTGGCTTTCGAGATGTTCCCTTTGAAATACTCAATCCTTTGGGAGAGCATGAATATTTGAATCCTTTTTGTTAGACACATCGATAATAATTCATCTTCATCACCTTCAATGACTTGGTTAATTAAAGAGGATTTGGGTGACTCATTAAAGGAGACATGGAGAGTGTCTTCTACTACCAATGAGGTCTTGTTAAATACCAAGTATGCCTTACTATGTGAGGAATAACCAATGAAGATGGATTCTTCATCTTTGGCATCAAACTTATCTAAACTAGATCAATTATTCAAGACAAAACGATGACAACCAAAAACTTTAAAATAATTTATTTTGGGTATTTTCCCATAATATATTTCAAAGCACGCCTTTCACAAACTTGATCGAATTAAGATGTGATTCAACACGTAATGAGTTGTGTTAACTGTCTCAGCCCAAAAGTACTTCGGAAACATAGAGTCCATGAGCAATGTTTAGGCACACTATTGAGGAGTGTAGTTTTTGCTCTCTACTGCCCCATTTTATTAGGGTGCTCGAGGGAAAGAAAGCCCATGAGCAATACCATGCTGTTGAACAAAGTCAAAAAATGAGGAATTTTCAAACTTGTCCCTATGATCACTATGAATTTCAGTGATATGGTAGCCTTTTCAGTTTAAATCTTTCTACAAAAAGTGGAAAACGCAGAAAACACTCCATCTTTGGATCTCAAGATGGAAACCCAAGAAAATCGTGAGAAATCATCTACAATAACAAGGCAATATCAAAAACCACTAAGGCTCTCATAAGTAATTTTGAGGGCCTAAAAGTGAATATAACCTCTTTCCTTCTAAAACTAGATTTCATTATCTTTCATAATTGACGAGAATCACAAGTAAAGCTGTCTAAAAATATCTTTTTAGGTAAATCTCGAACTAGTTCAAATTTGGCTAGCTTTTGGACCAATTTCATATGAACGTGTTCGAGACGGCTATGCCATACATTACTTCTTCATTAGCTATCAAGAAATGATATGTTCCATTCTTATTAAATTCAACAACATAAATATATTTACATTTAATTCCCTTAAGAAGGGTTTTATTTATTAAGTCATGTAATATCTCAAACATTTTGAAGTAAAATCTTCTTTGTAACCCTTATCACAAATTTAGTTAACACTTAAAAGGTTGTGTTTAAGACCTTTAACTAAGTAAACATTATTAATAGGAGAGGTAGCATTACCTATTTTGCTAAGGCCAATAATATGGCCCTTGTGGTTGTTGCCAAATGTTACCATTCCTTCATTTGTAGGGTGTAGCTCTAAGAACAGGTGCCTGTCCTTGGTCGTGTGTTTGGAACACCTTAAATACATGATGCATGAGCCTCCTTGATGGTCCTTTTGTTGTCCTCCTTATCAATCTTTTAATCCTTACAAAAGATCTCCTTGAATGACTTTCAGGCTTCTTACATCCTTCAAATTTAAGTTGTCCATCCTTAAACTTATAGATCCAATTCTTCACATTATAGTCACCTTTGAATCCTACAAAACAAGATTCAAGTTGTCTTTTCGGTATCTATGTAAGTGTGGATCCAGATTTGTTAGTAGTTCTCTTTATAAGAGGAGCTTTTTTGATCTCACTTTGTGATGGTAACACCATCATTAGCCATAACTAGCTTTAATTAGGCAAAATCAAGATACAAATGCTCCTATATAATCACCTGAAGATCGTAATTCCGTGCAAATCCATTTTGAGAATAAAACATTAAAAAAGGCTAATTATATAGTTTTAACATCACATCACAAATGCAGAGTAACCACGGGGGTTAATTAGAGGCCAAATGAGCATTAAAGTCCAATGAGTGGGTCTACACAGACAGAAACAGGGTTTCACGCATTTCGAGAACTGAATCAGAACACAAAACCCTAATTTCAGACCTACTTGAATTAAAGAGGTTTTGGTCAAGATAAAATTAATCTAAAACTTCTAAAATTCATAGAAAAATATTCTAAGATGTTTGGTACCCTTGGTTTGACCATCTAAACCTATTTTGACCTTGAACATAGTCTCAGATGGGATTTTGCCCTAATTTAGGCTTCTATGTAAATTGCCCAGTCCAACATAATCAAAACTGAAATCCAAGTTCACCTTCAGATTCCTTAGGTCCAAATTAGGTTACCACCAAAACTTGGGCCCAATCAGAGTTCATCTTGACCTATTTTGCAATCTAGCCCCTTAAAACTCTATTTTCTATAGTCAGACCCCCAACTTTCGAAATATCTTACACATAGGTCCCTAACTTTGTCATCACCTTCACAAATGGGTCCTTATCACCATGGCAGGTGTGAACCCAAGGGTGCCGACCTTCCGACCTTCAAAAGAGGAGATCTCTCTTGATTCGATTCCAAATCCTTCTAAAATTAAGGGGATTGATGATCAGATACAGGAACCCAACCAACCCCATTTGAGGGATTGGAATTGATCCTAGAGCTCAGACGAGCTTGAGGATTTTAGGGAACTTTTTCCCCAAAAGTCATGAATCAATCAACCTCTTTTCCTCATTCAAAGCTCATCCTGAAGCTCTATATAAGATTCCCTACGCTTAGCTGTTCTCCTTAGTCGAGTTTAGGCCCAGAAACCTCCAATTCTTCCCTTCTCCAGCCACCCTCTGACTTGACTCCAGTGACCCTCCTCAATAGCTTCTTCAAGCTAGCCAATGCCTAAATTGGCCCAGCCTCAACCTTCCTCTCCTTCCTCCACCTCAGGCCAACCAAAGCAAAGGTCATCTACCCCTTCGTCATCACCGCTTCCCCTCAACAGAGCAACCTTCATCTCCAGTGTTGGGCAATCATAGTTGGTGCCAAGTCCTCATCCCCTTCTTCCTTTAGATAGGTCACCTACTTCCTCTCCCTCTCCTAAATCTTTCTAGCTCCTTCCCCACTTATTTCAATCGGCGACCACCACTCTCCCACTTCATCTTCTTCATGGCCGACGAAGCTCTGGTGATCTCGGTCGGCCAACACATGCAACCAAACACCCCACCAACACTCCTAAAAGCTCTGCCTTACACCTCCGACCAAAAGCCCTCACCCAATTTCATCATCCACTCACCCACAGCTCCCCCGAACACCTCCTCCTCTGTTCACCTTCCTCGACATTGTCTGGCCACATGACATCAATCCACCAAAGAACCACCACCATCACATTCCTTGAGCCACGGCAATTCTCCCGAGCCATCTAATTGGGGCTTAGAGCCCATGTTTTGTTTCAGGTCCATTCACTGCTGCTGATGTTTTCTCCGCCGTTACTCGTTGTCGTTCGTGCATCATCTTCACCTCCACTACTTCAAGCTGATGCGTACGAAGATCAGGAGGCCTCTTGTTGCTTCAATTAGACAAGAAACCATCAGCAACACCAATTGAATGCACCAACGGCCAGTTGATGATGAAGACTAGCAAGGGATTTTAGTTCCATATCATTTGTTGCAGGATGCTTGCAGCGACATAAGATGAAAAAGTGAAGAGGCTTTATCGCCTTGACACACAGAGGGGTGAGGTCCCTCCCTTACCTGCCTTGCATCCTTGCTTAGCACCCATTGCCGGTGAGCCTAGACTCGGTACTGCTCATGACTCGATTACCCTTATATACGAATTTGATTATGCTTAGTTATGAGAGAAAAGAGGAGAATTTGTGAGGAGGAGGGGGGAGGGTTTTGCCTCACGCTATGCTGCCTCGGGGTGCGTGCTGAAGAAAAGTTAACACTTAGCTTCTCTTTGTGTTATGCTTAGGTGCCCTTATTTATCTTGCTTAGGCTCTGTGCCTTGTGTTGTGAGGATAATTCGCTTTGTGCTTGGCTTTGGCTTGAAACTCTGATACTATGGACTTATCTGATGTGGATAAGTGGTTGATACCGCTGTAGCGATATTTGAGTTAAATTGAGTTGTGGGATATATGCTTAATTAGAGGATTTAAGTGGTGATCTAAATCACCATTTTTAGGTTTTATTATTCTTTTTATCCCATGACTTCTTGAGATACAATTTGAGTTATTATTGCATATCAATTTGAATTGATTTTATTTATTGAATATCTCTTTGGTACTTAATTGATTAAGCTCATTATTTTTTAATGTGATTAGTGTTGTGAATTCCATATTTGCTCCCTGTGAACGACCTTGGACTCACATTCTTTGATTTCAAGTTTATAAATTTAAGTGTTTGTCGCGCTTTTGTCAACTATACTACAATGCAAATACATTTCTTAAGAGATGAATCGGACGTGTTAAACACTTTGGTTAGAGCTAGCTTCATAATAGCATAATCCATATTTATTAGAGGAAGGATTTTGATGAGAAATAAGCTTGTCTAGATTTGCTTTTCCTTTGGTACATTTGGTTAGGACCTCAAGAAGTTGATTTGATTTTTCTCTAAGGTGTGATATTTCTAACTTCATTTTATCTATTTTATCCTCAAGACCTCTAATCTCAAACTTAAACAAGACAATTTCATCTTTTCTAAATAGAATGGATTTCTCAAGGACATGAATTTATCTAACAATTCTTCTCTATCAAGAAACTTTTTCTCATTCATGTCCACGTACAAGTCTTTTGTTAGTGATTCATTTTCAATAATGAGGTTGCCTACTTTCATTGGGAGACCAGTTACTTCATTTGTAAGGGCCAGATTCTTTTCTTTTAGAAGCATAGTAGATTCAGTTGCTTCATCTTTTTAGATTTCAACAACTTATTTTTAGATTTTAGTTCTTTAAAGTTCAAGAACAAAGATTCAAAAGCTTCTTGAAGTTCTTCAAAAGTATAAGAGGGTACCTTGGTTTGCTCGGAGTCAGATCCAAAGTCAGAATCATCTTTGGTTGCTATGAGACCTAAGCAAGTGATCTCTTTGGTGGAGTTGTCCTCCTCCCTTTTAAGTAAGGGACACTCCTTCCTCATGTGGCCCCTCTTTTTGCAATTGTAGCAAACAAGAGGCTCCAAACAAGAGGGTCCTCTTCCTTTCTTTTTCCTTTCATATATTTCCTATTTCTAAGGAACATTTTAAACTTTTTAGCAAGTAAAACAAAATCCTCATTATCGATACTGATAAACGTCAGTTTATCATCATTCTTATGCATTAAAACAAACTTAGCTCTTAGGATTTTACTTCGCAAACAGGTTTTTGGGTTGCATTTAGGCATCAATTAGGTTAGGCATGCATTGCATTTTTTTTATTGTGTTTTTGATGTGTTTTTGTGAGTGTTAGGGATAAACAGATTGTCAGATCCCTAGAACCCTAGCACTCAGGAAGGCAACTGGGGAAGGAGAAGCTCAAACCAGTTGGAACTTAGCATGATCCAGCTCACCTTAGCTAGAATCCAGCTCACTCGAATTAGGGTTAGTTCATCCTAGCTCCATTCAGCTCATCTCAGCTGAATGGCAGCTCAAGAGATCTCATCTTAGCTCACCTTAGCTCAAGTTAGCTCAAATCCAGCTCAATTTAGCTGAGTCTAGCTCATCTCAGCTCCCATTAGTTCATTGGGAGCTCTAGTTAGCTCAGCTGAGTTGACTGGAGTTCACCTCAGCTCAGGACCAGCTACATCCATCTCCACTCAACTAAAGCCAGCTGAAGATGACTTCATCTTAGCTCAGGAAGCTCAAGTCCAGCTCTTGAGGACTCAGCTTAGCTCAACTTAGTTGAGTCAGCTCAGGACCAGCTACATCCATCTCCACTCAACTAAAGCCAGCTGAAGATGACTTCATCTTAGCTCAGGAAGCTCAAGTCCAGCTCTTGAGGACTCAGCTTAGCTCAACTTAGTTGAGCTAAGCTACCTTAGCTACCTCAACTAGCTTGGTCCTCCCTGAGAGTAGCAGACCTAGCTCACCTTAGCTCCTTTCAGCAAAAGCTAGCTTACTTTAGCTTGGCTAAGCAGCTAGCAAAGAACTAGCAAGCTAAGCCAGCTAAAGTAGCTCCATGCCACCCTCTTCAGCAGTTGCTAGCTCCAGTTCAGCTCCAGACTTCTTCTATCCAGCTCCTCTCCTCAAACCCTAGCTCTAATTACCTCCTCCTCTACTCTACTACTAGTTAAGCTAGCTTAGCTAAGCTCCAACTCCCTTGGCCATCCACCACCCTAAAACCCTACCTAACTAGCTCCACCAACTAAGCCCACCTAAGACCACCTAAGCTAGCTTCACCTCCACTCCAAGTTGGCACCACCACCATCACCACCTTTCAACCCACCACCACCACCACCAAGAGACACCTTGATTTTGGAGCGAAAAACACCTAACTACCCTCTCCATTTTGGCACCAAAATCCCCTTCCATCTCAACCCTCCATCCAACACCTAAACCTATCCCAACCATCCAATCTTGGCGCCACCTAGGATCCCTTCTAGAAGGCCCATTTTGGTTCCAAACCAAAGGTCACCAAGGGTAGCAACCACCCATAACTACCACCCATGTGACCCTTAGGTTGGCGCCACTCATCCTTAGCCCTAGGATCACCAACCACCTCCATCAAATCATCCTAGCCATCCATTCCAAGAGCCACCTATACCCCCCATCCTACTCTATAAAAAGACCCTTAACCACCACCATTTTCCTCATCCTCCATTTAGTTCAATTCCACCCTACATCCACTCTAACCTATGGCCAAGGAAGGAGAAGAAGAGAAGAAGATTAAGGGGTCATCCTATCCGCCCCCTTGGTGCCTTCTTCTCCTTCTTTCTTCTTCCTTATGCCACGCCAAGGAGGAGACTCTCTTCACATTGGAGGACGGCTAGGCATTGGAGGAGAATTGAAGGTGGAATCATCCACCTTGGAGAGCATAGGGCATGCCCCCTTTGAAGGCTTGTTTTGGAGGTTTCACCTTGAAGGAGCTTTACAAGGAGTGGGAGGACTTCTTTTCAAGCTCGGGAGCTGTTAGGCTTGGAGTAAGAAGCCTCTATCTCTTCTTCACCACCATCATCATCAGGAGGACTAGTGTTTTTACTTTTTGTATTTTTGATTTCTAGTAGTAGAAGCATTCCTCTGCTAGGGTTTTGTAAAACATTTTGCTCCTCTAGTAAAGTTGCCTTTTCTTAATTATTTTTCTCGCAATTTTACTTTTACCTTAGTGTAATCACCCCCTCTATCTAATTACTCTAGGTTTCCACCTACCTAGGGTGAGATTAGAGAGAGGAATTACTTGTCACTTAGGTTTTAGTTTAGTAATTTTAGGTGTTAGTTATCTTCCCGTCATCAAATCCGCATTGCTTCAATTATTTCAAACTATAAAAATTGCATATTTAAAAACACCAAAAAGAAAGTTGATTTCCATTTTGAAGCAAGAGATTTGATTTTGCAACATATTGCCTCCTTGGATGACCCTAGATACTCCCCTATCTAGGTTTTATAAATTTAAGAGTTGATCGGTTTTACACATTACAACGACGTATTTTACAAACCATGTAAGATCCGTATCAGGTACTTACCTCAATATCTGAAGTTGCTTTGAATGCCAATGTCTTCTTCTTTAGCTTGAGAGTGATGGACTTCCTTCTTTGTTCCATCTTGGTTTCGTAGGCCATTGAATTTCTAAGGAGGTCATCCATATTTAGTACCTCCACTTGGTGTGCTTCTTCAATAGTTGTTACCTTTTGCTCCCACTTCTATCCAAGGGAGAGAAGGAGCTTAGATTGTAGCTCTCCTTAAATGAAATCCTTCCGCAACGACTTGAGGTTGTTCACAATTAAAGTGAATCGTGTATACATCTCTCCAAGATTTTTTATAAGCAAAAACTTCATGCAAAATTATTTAGGGTTTCCAGAAAGAGAAATCGAGTCGTCGCAGTTGCAGAAAAATCTGGCTATCAAATAATTTTACTAAGAATCGATGAGTCCAGGGCCAAACATGGGGTGTTGACGTTTGATTTATGAGAAATATGCATTTATTCTTATTTCTTTTTGGTGTTTTATGCTTGTCTAATTTATTTTGGTATTTTGAATAAGACAAAAGATCAGGCAAAATAATTTTTAGCTAATCTACTCTACTTGTAGGTAATTAAAGTGAAATAGAGAGAAAGATATGGAGGGAGTGATAAAACAACTTTATATAAATGCTTAAATAAATATTTCCTACATTAAATAATGCAGGAATTAAAATCTCCACTATAAAAGTAAATAAAAGAGAAGAGAGAGAAGAGACCCCCTCGTCGGCTGCTCAGGGGACAAGCTAGTCATACGACACTTGGAAGAAGCTAGGACAGAGATGGAAGAAAGAGGACAAAGCTTGGATGAAGAGAGGATGGGGTAGGGTGTTGTCATCGTGGGATATGCTTTTGAAATAGTGGTGAGAGGACAGCCACGAGTGCTCCACAAATGGGGATGAGAGAGAGAAAATTTATTTTTTAGAACTCTAGTATAGCATCCTAGGCTTGGGACTAGGTCAAGAGGAGTTCTAGAGCTTAGGAGAGGGAGAGGAAAGTTTAGGAAGTGATGATGAGAAAAAAGGGGGGTCATAGGGGGCATTTATAGGGTGAAATAATGGTTTGCCAAATGGTTTGGCATGAAGTGGCTTCAATGCCTGTGCGAGGGATATGGGCATGCACGGCGTGGCCACACACAATGCACACATCACTCGCACTATTCGATCACATGCATTGGTGCCCGCTGTTGCCTCACTAGAGTGCTTAGAGGAAGAATATCCACTGTCTGATTGTCATTGTAAGGCCACGATCACTCTTCATCCATGCTCTTTAAATCACATCTGATGTGTGCTTGCATCTGCTGGCGCCACGTGGCAGCTCCAGGCCCGGTTGATAGTGATCAAGCAATGCTTGTTGTGCATGTTGTTCGCAGGTTGAGGAGATAAGGAGTCCGTGGTGCGCAGCATGGTTCCATCACCATCGTCTATGCTTGATTAGACGATTCTATTTCTAATTCATTCATCCTAAGGAGAGGGTTTGGGGAAGGTTTCGAACCCGCACCCCTTCGTTGAGAGGGTAGGGTCATTCTTACTACGTTACGGAGGAGGGTTTTGGATGTGGACCGTTGGATCATGGATCCAATGTCTTACATTGCTTGAGGAACACTGCTTTAATTCTGTATGTGCGGCGATGTGGCACTATCCTGACAGTTGGATGGAGATCCAACGGTCAGGATAATTTGAGGATGTGTGCCCCTCAGAATGTATAGGCATGGTGTGGCTTAATCTCAACCATTGGATCTTAATCCAACCAGTGAGATCAGAGGGTTGGGGTACGTTAACACTAGATGGGCAGCTGGGGGCGGTTAGGATGGTGCCATGTGGCACTGTCTGGGTCATCCATCTTCAACTACTTGTAGGTGATGCTACGTATATCGGATTGGGGTGATTGTCACGCCATTGGGCTGCGATCGTTGACTCGAATCCATTCATATGGTTGGATTTTTTATTTGAGTCCCAGATTTGCACCATCCTGTCCCCTTGCAATTGGTCTTCTGTAGCTTGTAAAAGATGCTATGGATGTCCAATCGGGTTGATTTTAGAGGTGTTAGACTCTGATCATCAGCCTGATGACATATGTACAGTCAGATCTTCAACCTAAAGCCCAAAAATGTATTGCATTGTCCCCTGTCCATAGAAATTAGAAAATTAATATACAAATTTCACAATCTACTCTAAGTGCATGATGATACATGTTATGCAGTATTTACAATGTTGGATGCTTCTATGAGCCTAGGAACACACATAAATAGGCATTTTATTGCAAATAATTGTGTATCTATCACAGCCTCATGCCTATCTTTTGCTAGTTCCTATCAAAATTAAATTAAATTTCTATTTATGAAAATAAGAATTAAGATCTGATTACTTAGGTAGGAGTTATTTATCAACAATACGAAACTTCAACTATGGACCTAAATTACAAAGACTCAACAACACCCAGGTGCCTTCCAAAATGCAGACCACTCAAGTCCTTGCCTTATTCCATACAAAAGGGATTACATTTTTTCTTTTTCTTCTTTTTTAAATTTTTTTGGATTTTTTCAGTTTAGAGTTTTAGGGCAGTTTTCTACGGCTACCCAACCCACCCAAGGCTTGAGAGAACTCTAAGTGCTAAGCATCTTTATGTGCAAATGTGATTGACTCACTAAACATCGAAACAAAATGGACATTAGGTCTCTACAAAACCTAGGTGACCCTAAACAAAAAATTTATCTAAAGTTGTATCTTTATTGATGGGCAGCTTTCTCCTTGCCTTTATTTTTGGTGGGGTCAACATAAAGGTGAACTCAGTGTATATCTCCTTAGGTTTATTCTATTTCCTCGCTTCTCCCTAAGTGTTAGGAATTATTTATGCATTTTATGAGTTGGGCTCTGGACAAATAGTAATGGGGGTTTACGCACGATAACTTGCTAGCCATACTTATGCAGTGAAGTGTAGCTTACTTAATTTTTCCTCCTTTTTTCTATTTTTTATTTTTGTTTCTTTTCTTTGGATGCTTTTTGAAATTTTTTTCTAAGCAGGTGGCTTCCTCAATCTAGGATTTACCTAAGGCAATGGCCAAAGAGATTTGGTCATGTGACTGGGCTCTAGACACCCAGCTATGAGCTATTATTCATAGTAATGTTCTAGACATACCACCCAAGTATGTTTACTAGCTACCTAATTTTCTTTAAGATCGCATGTAAATTGAGTCAATGCAAAAAGTGTGAAAATGCTTAGACTATAAGTCCCCTCGAATTGAAGAGTGGTTGATAAGTTATGTACTTATCACCCCAATTTATTTAACCCATTAAGATAAACTTAAAATTGGCAAGGACTCGAGAAACGCGTCCACATTTTAGTGGACACCTAGGCTAATTAAGCTCGTAGACCTAAAGAGTCTTATGTGTTTAGGTCCTACTTGTATCATTTCCTAAATTCAAAAAACTTCTAATGACTAAGTTATCTTGTCCTAATTCTCAAATTTTTTTTAAAAGAGAAAATAAATAATAAGAATCTTGGGATCAGAGAAAATAATTCAAAATTAAGTGTATCCACCCCCTATGCCTAGCTAATGTAATGTCATTGTAAAAATAAAGGCATGAAAAAGGGCAGGATAAACAAGATATCACCTGAATTTCATGATGAGCCAGTCAGCTCTAAGATAAAAATAGAGTATAAGCATATGCTAAGTTTAGTGTCTTTAGGTAGGCATAGTCCACCAATATGAATTATAAACACTGAGGCTACAAGAGTAGAGTTTTTGGGCCCCAAGATATGGGTCCTAGAGAGTAGGAGTATGCCTACAAAAGAGATGAACAGTGAAAGTGGTAAGCTTATGGTGCAGGGAGAGCCCAAATGGTATCCAATAGGAGTTTTTCTGGATCAGTACAAAGGAGGTTTGGATGGGTGCAAGAATTTTGTAATTGTTGGGAGGGAGAGGATTGTGAAGCTTTTGTGAGGTATTGGGGGTTTTTAATAGTGTTGTGTTTGTGTAGTCTAGGATGCCTTTGTTGATATCTATAATTAGGCCAAGCTTCCTAAGAGCTTCTCCCCAAATCTTGATTTCCTCCTCAAAATTGGGGTTCTGGATCCAACCATTTTGATCTTCATGTTTTTTACCCAAAACTTGAACCTCAAACTCTAAAAATTCAGTACAAGGGTCTTGTTGGGTTTTTAATTGATCAGGTGAATCTTCCAACAAACTTTCAGATTTAAGAATATTTTCCTTACAAGTAAAATCCTCATCCCGGTATGCCAAAGTTGGTTGCACATCGTTATTATCATCAGTCATTCTTGCAACCTCGTGAATTTCTTCCTGAGTTTGGGTCGAGTTGGCCATTAAGGGGTTCTCTATTGTGTATGGCCATCACCTCCTCTATTTTGCTAAGCTTCTCAATTAAACCACACTTAAATCTTCCAACAAACTTTCAGATTCAAGAATATTTTCCTTACAAGTAAAATCCTCATCCCGGTATGCCAAAGTTGGTTGCACATCGTTATTATCATCAGTCATTCTTGCAACCTCGTGAATTTCTTCCTGAGTTTGGGTCGAGTTGGCCATTAGGGGGTTCTCTATTGTGTATGGCCATCACCTCCTCTATTTTGCTAAGCTTCTCAATTAAACCACACTTAATTTATTTATTCTTTGATGCGTCAAAAATTTTAAATCAATCTATTTTATTCCCAGAGGCAAACTCTATATCTCCCGATGCATAATTAATCTTAGCCTTTGCAGTGGCTAGGAATGGTCTTCCTAAAATGATCGAGGTGTGGCTGAGTTGTTTGGGTGCTTTCATGTCAAGGACCATGAAATTAGCAAGATAATGCAAATCATTGACCAAGACTAAGACATCTTCCAGAAGATCCTTGGGTTCTGTAATAGATCGGCTGCCAACTATAAGGTTATGTCGATGTATTTCAGGTGGCCTAGACTCAATTTCCTATAAAGTGTGTTACGGATCACATTAATAGAAGCATCTATAAGTCAGGGATAACCCGATCAGAAGTAATGTTTTCTATTGTGTATGAAATCAGCAGGGCTCCCAGGTCTTGCTTCTTGGGAGGTAGCTTGTTTAGGATTGTTGTGCTTGTATTATCTGACAAGACTATCCTCCTAGTATTTTTAGATTCCGCCTTATGCTTTTCCTTATATGAATTTAGTAAAGATCTAACATAGGAGGGAATTGATCTGATAGCTGCTAAGAGTAGAATGATTGTCAATTTGAAAGCTTGCAACAAAGATATTCTTTCCTCCACCTTCTCCTTTGGTTTTTTCTGTCTACCCATGCAACAACATCTTACTCCCGAATCAGATTCAAATGTAGGTTTTCTATCAATCACATTCTTGGTTGGGAGTTTAGAATTCTTATTATGGGTCCTAATGGTATTGACTTGGGGTTGGGTGGGACCCTTATGTCTACTACCACTCCTCAAGTTGATGGTGTTTGCAGTGGCAAAGTGTTGTTGGTTGATGCCTTGGGGAGGGTTGAGCAAAACAGAAGACTCCTGGTTAATTATGGTGGGCATTTGGTTAGCTCTGGGAGGGACTAGGGTAGCTTGATAGATAGTATGAGCTTGAACATGCGGCTCCCCACCATTACCAAACCCTTGAGGCCCAGCACCTCAGCTCTGTACATTTCTAGGGTTCGGTATTAGTTAACATGGTAGAGATTCAGGCTGTCGGTTGTTTGCACTAAGTTCGGATTATAAGGTGTCCAACTAAGTTTTCATTTGTTGCATGAGATGGAGCATTGACCCTTGCATTTCTACCATCTTCAAGTTCAAATCAGCATGCCCTACGAGTTGTTGGGAATTCCACATGGGATGATTGACCAGATTCGAGGGAAGCTGAGTATATACATGACCCTAACCCAAGTTTTTGTGGTACATAGCTGTTGGGTAGAGATTGGATCTGCTGACCTTGATTTCTCTAGGAGAAGTTAAGGTGATTTCTCCAACTAGAATTTTAGGAATTCGAGTACGGGTTGGACCTAACATTCTATAGCATGAGCATCCCCATAAGGTGAGGATGAAAAGAAAGAAGAATTAGAAAAATTGGGATCAAAGGCCCCAGTTTGGAACCTGTAGTGTTCTGAGAAGTGCTAGCTCATAGGTTAAGCTGACTCAAGTTGATTCTCAAGCTCCCATCCCGTAAGATATTGTGAAGAATGGAATCTCGAGCTCTAGGATTGAGTGCATCTAGAAATATTAGAGTTTTCAGCCATCCACTCTTCCATTTGCTTAGAAACCAGATCCTCCTTATCTAATTTATTGCATATCAATTCCATATCAAATGTATGAAATCTTGAAACTCATTGGCATTTGATTTGGGTTGTTGGGATCGATTAAAGGCATCGACGGAGGCATGCTTTATAGAATTTTCGTTCATTTCCTTAAACAAGTCATAGTCGTATGAGTTATTTGCATCCTTGTTGAGGAAATTGACTTCGCAAGAAGTGTCCACATGATTACGGAGTTGATCATTCAACCTGTGATAGAAAATTTCCATGAGTTTCCATTTAGGCCCCTTGTGGTGTGGACAATTCCACAGTAGATCCTAGAATTGCACCTAGGCCCTATGAAGCAGTTCCCTCGACCACTGGGTGAAAGTAGTAATCGCCTGTCATAGAGCATTGGTTTATCCAATTGGGAAGAATTTCTTCAGGAAGATTGATTGGTCTTCCAATGGTAGCAATGTGCGGTGGTTTTCCTTAAGTGAGTGGGGAAAAAGCCTCATGATCATTTGTTCCTCATCTGCAATCCACGATTTGGTGGTCTGAACCAAAGTGGTCAAATCCTCCAAATGTTTTTGTTTTTTGAGAAAATAGGGAATGCTATCTAAGGAGATAGCCATCCGGGGATTTTATTAATAGAATCAATGTTAAAAAATATTACATCAACTTCTCTAATGATGTATGAGAGCCTGACACTCATGTACCATTTGTGTTGAATTGATAGGTATCCCCTGAAAAAGACACTCATTATGTGCACGCCAAACACACCACAGAACAGCTGCCATGGAACAATGGGGCCTCCGACTTCTAATAAAATCTCCCCACATGTCCTCCCATACAGGTATCCCACCACCACACACCCTATTCCACACACAATCAGTGATCACACATGAGGAAAAAAATAGGGCGCACGCTATCAGTATGGAAGCTGCATAGGTAACACGTATGAGCAGCCACTCCCATCCTTCTGTGACTCAAGTCACTAGTGATGAGTCCATCCCTCCTGCAAAGCCACAGAAAAATTTGTATCTTCAACAGGATTTTCAGCTTCCATAAACTTGCACAAATGATGTCAGCATCTTCACTTTGTCTTCTTGAAACCATATCTTCATAGGCCTTAGCAGTGGAAAAATTCCCCATCCATCTGTATGTGTCAGCAACCCCTGTTGGCTTGAAAGCTTGCAAGTCTTGCATCAGTCTTGCTCTTTCCCCCATGTGCGACTCCCCTCCCTGCAGCCCGTTTCCTGTATCTCCCATCTCTTTGCTTCTTCATCCTAGAGATCTGCAACCTTAGCCTCTTTGTCTCCTACAAGGCCATATACCTGTGGGTAGTGAGATGTAATACACCCAAATATGACCACTTTTCCAACCAAAATTGAAAGGATTTTCCGTCCCGTAGGTTGGTTGGGAAAGATCCCAATTCTCCATAGCTGTCACCACTGACCTTCAAAAAGGTGATGCTTTGATGGGGGAAAGTCTATTTGCCACAGAATGTGAAGCACCATATGTTCGTCTGATCACTACCGCCCATGATTTATTTTCCCCTCGGAAAATTTTTATTGCCCATTTCAACAGTAGAGAATCATTAAACTCCTTGAAGGATCTAATTCCACACCCCCCCTCCCCGCTTTTTTAGTGCACACATACTATCCCATTTTATCGGTTGGGGGAAGCATCCGTCATGTTTCGCCCCCTTCCAAAAGAAACATTTTCTCATTATATCTAGGTGCTTCCAAATTGCTTTAGGAGCTCTAAAAACTGAAAACATAAAAACTGGCATTGTTGTGATAACAGAGTTCAAGAGAATCAACCTTCCCCCCATTGAGGGAAACTTGCTGCTCCAACATTCCAACTTTGCTGAAATTTTTTCGAACAAGTAGTTCCAATCACTCTTCTTCATCTTCCCGCTCTTCAGTGGCAACCCAAGATAGGCAATCGGCAATGAGATGATCGGCATGGGCAGAATTTTAGAAAGTTGGTGGCCCACATCTCTTTTTGTTCCAAAACAAATAAGAAAGGATTTTTCCCCATTCAGTTTCAGAGCCTTCCATGTTGAGGCCATTGATGGCATCAAACACTTCCCATTTAGAAAAAGGGGCTACCAATCTTTCGGTCTGCATATCTTCCACCATTGGGTACTCCATTGTCATCACTTTCCAAGCACTTCTGGGGGCAGCAACAAAGAGGTCACGGAAATAGGCAACCGCTACAGCCCGAATGTCTGCCATGGAGGTGAGCCATTGTGCTCCTGAGAGGATGGATGAGATATGGTTGATGCGTCTCCTTGAACTAGCAGCCATGTGGAAAAACTTGGTATTGGCATCGCCCTCATGCAACCTAAGTTGCCTCCACTTTTCTCGCCAGTCCATTTCCCTCTTCAAATCCTCTTCTAGAACCACCTCTTGCATCTGTTTCTATTGCTACAACTCTCTTTCAGCCAGTGGACCTAAAGCCTTTTTCTCATCAAGTGTGCACAGCCAAGCATGAGCTTCTACCCTCCTTTGTTCACGCAGCACCTCCATAGTCTGTCCGTACTCCTTCAACATAATTTTCTGCCCTACTACTTTACAACAAGCCTCGAGGTTGCTGACCCTGACACCTGTTTCATCTCCCACCAGTTCGCAATCATATCCTTGCAACCTGGCTCCCTCAACCATGACTTTCTGAATTTAAAGTAGGAGTCCGCTGAACTGCCTTCACTACAGTCCCAAATCAGCGGACCGTGGTCGAAGAATGGCCTCTCCTACCCGGCAACAATAGAAAGATGGTACCTATCTGAAAGACTTGAGTTCCCAAAGAAATGATCAAGTTTCGACATCTGCCCATTGCCACTGCGCCAAGTGTATTCCACACCTAAAGAGGGGTACTCATTCAAACCCATGTTCTGGACCGCAAGCTAAAAACCAAGCACAGACTGGTCAGTGCACCCACTCACTCTGTCCTTACTGGATAATGTGCAGTTGAAGTCGCCTCGTACGAGCCATGGACTGTCTCCAATCCCCTCCGCTCTCTCAGCAAGCTCAGACCATAGTGCAGTCCTCCTAGTTGCATTACATGGTCCATAAATGCAGGTGATATACAAACAACATCCCTTGTGGACTGCCTGAAATCTATAGGTTCTATTGAATTTAGCCTGTAGTACCTCAGTCGGCTGTAGCCTTGCGAGCTTCCACCATATGGCCATGCCTCCTGACCTACCTTGGGCCCTCACAGTAGTGATTTTAGATCTCCCCTCCTGTATATGCGGCTTCCACAAATTCTGTCTGTCCTCTTCAATGTGCATTTCTTGTAGAAGCACACAATCAACATTCCACTCTCTCATATATCTAGCAAGGGAGGCTCTTCCCACTCTGTTGTGCAGCCCATCAGTCCTCGTCACTCCAAGCGCTCTTGCCACTGTGCTTAATTCCATCCCCATCCTGTCATCACCTTGCCTTCTTCTCAATTTGTATGGGGATCTAATCAGTACACCTTTCCCTTTGCCTTTAATCCCAACATCGTATCGAAGGTCATCAAGCATATCAAAGGCAAATGGAGCTTCCACCCCAACTTTCTAGGTCTGGTTCTAGCATTCTCCTCCATTGATACAATCATCTGCAGGCTGAAAGTTCTTCCCTACTAGGAGGGGGTGACGTAATAATTGCGGAAATAAAAATATAAACAATCTCACAAAATAAGCAATCACAAAATGTGCACAAGTAATTTTTAGGTGGAAACCCAAACCGGGTGAAAACCACCACCTAACCCTCTCGAGTTAGGATTTTCCGATCAACCTAGTTGATCAAAATCCACTAAACCGAATAAGTTAAAACGAGGGTGATTCAACCTCAATACAACCACGCTACAAGTACGAGGGTAGCGTTCCTCAACCCCTTCTCTCCACGAGAAGGATTTTGTCCCACGAAGGAGACGGGAGTTCGCAAAGCGAATACCCAAACAAATTACAAAGATAAAATAAAACAACAAACCTATAGAGCCAACAAAGTAATTTAAACCTAAGCTTCTATAGGATTTAGGAAACTCCCCTTTGCAAGGATTGCGTCGACGATGACGCGGGTGCGTGAGCCACGCAACGGCGCAATGTCGCTCTCGTAGACAACGGCGGGAGAGCGGGTGCGCGAAGGGAATGAAGCTCTCAAGATGTAGAACTTGAGCTTAGAGAGCAAGAGCTTCTTGGACACAAGAGAGTGGAAGTATGTTGCTTAAGTGTGTCTTGTGTTTTTCTAAGTGTGTATTTGTGTTGCAAGGGTTCCCCTCTATTTATAGAGGCCTTAGGAAGGCTTTGGAAGGCTTAGAAAAGGTTCTATAGCCGTTGGGAACAAAGTCCAAGAGAATCAGGCCGAAATCAGGACAATGATTACATTTGACAGGGTTATCAGACGTCTAACTATTGCATCAGACGTCTGGAAGGCCACTTTAAGACGTCTGATTTCAAGGTCAGACGTCTAATTCTATGCGGGTTTCTCCCTGACTTGAATCAGATCTAAACAGGGTTTTTGTGCAAGTCCATCAGACGACATACAGGACGTCTGGCACTAAGTCTGGACGTCTGGAAACCTACTTTTACTGTGGGAATTGATTTCCAAATGTTGCAACGGCTAGAAAATCTCTGAGAAGAGATTTTGGGTCAGCCGAGGCAAAACGGTCATTTATCAGACGTCTGGAAAGGCCTAAGGACGTCTGATAAGGCTCTAACGGTCATATTCTTGACTGTTTGCTAAGCCAGCCAACGGTCCACTAATTGGACATCTGGCAAATCCATCAGACGTCTTCTAAGACGTCTGGACTAAGGTCTGGACGTCTGATTTCATCAGACAGAACTAGCTATGTCCAGCCTAACAGTTATCAGACGTCTGAAACAACAGTCAGACGTCTTAAAATGCTTTATCAGACGTCTGATTTGGTAATTAGACGTCTGGAAGTGCTGTTTGAACCCTATATTGGTTTTCTAAGTATTCTACAGAAAACCTAAGTATCCTAGGGTTGTGCCGGTGTTCCTAGGACTACTGTTAGGGTTCTTTGAGGCTCTTTAACATGAAATATCTAAGGAAATAAAGAGCAACAAAAGAAACGAAAAATACAACAAGTACAAAAGAAGGAAATCTATCCTATTCTTCATTTCCTTCCATCTTCAATCTTTCGCTCCACGCGAACCTCCTCTGTTTTCTGTCAAGCTCCTCCAATCCGTCCTGGATGCGAGCTCGAACTCCGTCTAAACACGTCCACATTTGCAATTGACCTGAAATCTAGGACTCAAATTGCAAATGTTAAATAACACGTGTTTTGTTATCATCAAAACAAATGATCGTGGTGCTCTAGCACCAACAATCTCCCCCTTTTTGATGATGACAAAATCGTAAATAATGCATAAAAATCCTCCCCCTTTTTGACATTATCAAAAAGGTTTGATTGGTTTTAAATTTCCTATAACTCCACCTTAAGACATGCTCTTCTATGAATTTTATTTTAACAAAGGTGATATTCTCCCCCTTTTTGTAACAACAAGATAGGTATTATTTTTCTCCCCCTTACTAAAGGAAATTTAGCTAACTTGCATCTCCCCCTTAAAAATTGACAATTAGCTCATCATTTTTTTTAACTCCCCCTATCTAAATGCTTATAAAAAGATAGGGTTAAGAATTTTTACCTCACCTACCATTGCCAATAAAATGGCCCGAATGGTGGTGGTGGATGCCACATCGGATGGGGCTCCCATCCGTAGCTTGGAGGCCCGGGCATCGGCGTCGGTCTCCAATCTGGTGGTCGACGTGCGGCGGGTCCGTCGTTTGTTCGCCGTCTCGTCGGTCTTCTTATTCTCCTCCTTGGTCTACTCCTTGGTTCTCCCAACTCGAGTTGACCAGACTTGAGCTTGTAGGTCCAGTCCTTTATGTTGTAATTATCCCTGAACCCTACAAAACAAGATTCTAATTCTTTTTTCGGTATCCAAGTGGGCTTGGATCCGGATTTGTTAGAAGGTCTCCTTGATGGAGATCCTTTCTCAACCTTAGGGCTATAAAAATTATCAACTTTGTTGATTAATTTGTTAGAATTTTCCCTAAGACATGCAATTTCTTTTTCTATAGTTTGCATCTTAGTCTTTAAATCATAGATTTCTAACTTTAGACTATCATTTTCCTCAATCAACTTATTATTTTCATTGATGAGGTTATGATTTTCTAATAATAGGTTATCATTTTTAGGACAAGTTTCTAGATCCTTAAGTTTTATTTCTAACCTATCATTTTCATTTTTAAGAAAACTAAGGTTCTTTTTAATGCTTTTATTTTCTATCCTAAGTGATTTACTAATCTCAAAAAGTTCATTAAAAGCTTCTTGAAGATCGAGATTTACCTCGTTGTCTGAGTCGCTTTTGCTTTCGCTGTCGCTTCCTCTGGCCATGAAGCCGAAGCAAGCGGTTTCTTCTTCTATGGTCTTTTCTTCTTCTTCCTCCGAGCTAGAATCGTCCCAAGTGGCTTGGAACGCCTTCTTCTTAGATTTCTTCTCCTTTTCCTTCTTCTTCTCCTTTTTGAGAAGAGGGCATTCTGGTCGTAGATGCCCTTTCCTGTTGCAGTGGTAGCAACGTCTCGGGCTTTCCTTCTTCTCCTTTTTATCTTTCTTTAATTCCCTACAAAACTTGGAAAATTTTTTAAGTAAAATTCTAAAGTCTTCGTCGTCGGAACTTACCTCGCTATCCGACGCGGCTCTGAAGGCGAGAGTCTTCTTTAGTTTAGGCTCCGGTGTATCCTTCTTCTTCTGCTTCAACTTAGTGTCGTAGGCCATCAGATTGCCTAGGAGATCTTCCATGTTGAGCTCCTCCATTTCGTTCGCCTCTTCGATGGCGGTGACTTTCTGTTCCCATTCCGGTCCAAGGGAACGAAGAAGCTTCCCTTGAAGCTCCTCCTTGATGAAAGTCTTCCCTAAAGCTTTCAAGTTATTTACTATGAGAGTGAACCTAGTGTTCATCTCACTTAAAGTTTCGTTAGTTTTTATAGAAAAAGCCTCAAATTCTTGTGAAAGTAAATTGAGTTTAAAAGTTTTTACCTTAGAGGTACTTTCATGAGTTACCTCGAGTGTGTGCCAGATCTCGTATGCGGTGGTGCATTGCGAGATTCTGTTGAACTCCTCCGGGCTGAGCGCGCAATACAACGCGTTCATTATTTTCGCGTTGAGAGAGAGCTCCCGGATCTGCTGCTGCGAGTATCCTCTGGCGGGTTTCTCTGGGATGTCGAAGGGGGTCTCGCACCTGGCCCAGACTGTGAAGTCGGTGGCTTGAAGCCACATCTTCATCCGCAACTTCCAGTAGGGGTAGTTGCTCCCGTCGAAGAACGGCGAACGGGTTGTGGACTGCCCCTCGAAAATCCTGCTTGTGGAACAGCTTCCCTCCATGTGATCTTTCCGTGGATGTTACTCTGTTCTCGCAAGACCTGCTCTGATACCAAATGAAAGTTCTTCCCTACTAGGAGGGGGTGACGTAATAATTGCGGAAATAAAAATATAAACAATCTCACAAAATAAGCAATCACAAAATGTGCACAAGTAATTTTTAGGTGGAAACCCAAACTGGGTGAAAACCACCACCTAACCCTCTCGAGTTAGGATTTTCGATCAACCTAGTTGATCAAAATCCACTAAACCGAATCACTTAAAACGAGGGTGATTCAAACTCAATACAACCACGCTACAAGTATGATGGTAGCGTTCCTCAACCCCTTCTCTCCACGAGAAGGATTTTGTCCCACGAAGGAGACGGGAATTCGCAAAGCGAATACCCAAACAAATTACAAAGATAAAATAAAACAACAAACCTATAGAGCCAACAAAGTAATTTAAACCTAAGCTTCTATAGGATTTAGGAAACTCCCCTTTGCAAGGAGTGCGTCAACGATGACGCGGGTGCGTGAGCCACGCAACGGCGCAATGTCGCTCTCGTAGACAACGGCGGGAGAGCGGGTGCGCGAAGGGAATGAAGCTCTCAAGATGTAGAACTTGAGCTTAGAGAGCAAGAGCTTCTTGGACACAAGAGAGTGGAAGTATGTTGCTTAAGTGTGTCTTGTGTTTTTCTAAGTGTGTATTTGTGTTGCAAGGGTTCCCCTCTATTTATAGAGGCCTTAGGAAGGCTTTGGAAGGCTTAGAAAAGGTTCTATAGCCGTTGGGAACAAAGTCCAAGAGAATCAGGCCGAAATCAGGACAATGATTACATTTGACAGGGTTATCAGACGTCTAACTATTGCATCAGACGTCTGGAAGGCCACTTTAAGACGTCTGATTTCAAGGTCAGACGTCTGATTCTATGCGGGTTTCTCCCTGACTTGAATAAGATCTAAACAGGGTTTTTGTGCAAGTCCATCAGACGACATACAGGACGTCTGGCACTAAGTCTGGACGTCTGGAAACCTACTTTTACTGTGGGAATTGATTTCCAAATGTTGCAACGGCTAGAAAATCTCTGAGAAGAGATTTTGGGTCAGCCGAGGCAAAACGGTCATTTATCAGACGTCTGGAAAGGCCTAAGGACGTCTGATAAGGCTCTAACGGTCATATTCTTGACTGTTTGCTAAGCCAGCCAACGGTCCACTAATTGGACGTCTGGCAAATTCATCAGACGTCTTCTAAGATGTCTGGACTAAGGTCTGGACGTCTGATTTCATCAGACAGAACTAGCTATGTCCAGCCTAACAGTTATCAGACGTCTGAAACAACAGTCAGACGTCTTAAAATGCTTTATCAGACGTTTGATTTGGTAATTAGACGTCTGGAAGTGCTGTTTGAACCCTATATTGGTTTTCTAAGTATTCTACAGAAAACCTAAGTATCCTAGGGTTGTGCCGGTGTTCCTAGGACTACTGTTAGGGTTCTTTGAGGCTCTTTAACATGAAATATCTAAGGAAATAAAGAGCAACAAAAGAAACGAAAAATACAACAAGTACAAAAGAAGGAAATCTATCCTATTCTTCATTTCCTTCCATCTTCAATCTTTCGCTCCACGCGAACCTCCTCTGTTTTCCGTCAAGCTCCTCCAATCCGTCCTGGATGCGAGCTCGAACTCCGTCTAAACACGTCCACATTTGCAATTGACCTGAAATCTAGGACTCAAATTGCAAATGTTAAATAACACGTGTTTTGTTATCATCAAAACAAATGATCATGGTGCTCTAGCACCAACACAGGCCTCTCTCACGCATACAGTCCTCATTCGGCATTGATTCAGTTACTTCAGACATCAAGCCCCCTTCTCGTTCCTCAACATGGTTCTCCTTTCTCTTCTTCATCACTGGTCTCTCCTCTATAGAAAATCCGTCTCGATTCTCTTGGACCACCTTTGCGAAGGTCTTTGCCCTCGGCTGCTCATGTACTACCACAATATCCAAGTAAATTTGAAGCCAGATCAACCACGAGCTTCCCCCACATCTGCGAATGATTTTTCCCGGTAAAGAGCCACTGTGTGCAAACACCATGTTCACCCAAACCACCCTCCCATCCCCTTCTCCAATAACAACTTCTAAATCCTCCTTCATCATCGCAAAGCTTTTAATCATCTTCGCCACAACCATTTTGGTTCTCCGATGCAAATGCAGACCACTAATCTCCAATCTCCCTTGTCTGGATGCCACCTTCTGTGGGGGTCGCTCCTTGAATGCTCCAGCAAAAGGCGAAACACACCTCCACATCACATTAATGTTCTCAAGCTTGCTTGATTGAAATCAAAGGGACTTGACATCCATCATACCCAAGCCATATAAAAGGAAGCGAGAAGGACCCAAGGTTGTAACCTTCCAATTTGGTGAGCTTAGGGTTAGCGATCTTACAAACTGTTGAAGCCAATCCAAAGATGGAGCCCCTGTCATCACCTCCCCAATAAGTGCACCCCTTAGAACCAACTCCGTTGCATGAATGACTTTTGAGTATGGGACTTCCACATCAAGGAAGTGTCCAACCAAAGTTGGGGGTGGAGGTGGCGGAGCCCTTGGTCCCCTCTATCCTGAGGGAGGATGATGGTGTGGGACCCTTCCTTCTTCCTACTGTGCCCCTTCTCTTGTACACATATCACGTTTATGGCCTTCTTCGCTGCAGGCTACACAGATTAGAGGCTCCCTGCACGCTGCCGCCATATGTCCTCTTGCCCTGCATTTGAAGAAAAGGACCTCCCCCACATTCGCCCACCGCCTAGCCTTCATGGTGGCCCCCCTTCTTTGCGATCTGCCTTGCACCTCCACCTCTTCAATCTCCATACCTCCTAGCCCTCGTTCTCCATCCTCTCGCTAGAGCCCCAATGCCCCATCTCCTTGAGTTTTTCCTCCCTCCTCCCAGATCCTCCACATGTTGGAATGGATCTTTTGAGCCAGGCCCATGAAAGTGTTTAATCAAGCTGAAAACCTAGGGCTTGATCTCAACATCGCCAGTGGGGATCACAATGCTGGGATGATCCCCATAGTTTGAAGGATCATAAAAATCCTTCAAGGATCGAGTGCCCTGGCCATTCATTTGTTGGAACCATTCTTGCATCTGTTGCAATTGGTCCAACTGCCTCTAAATTTGCTCCTTCTAGTTCAAAGGTGGGGGAGGTGGTTATGGGTCAGCCATGGGATCAACTTAGCTAAAACTCAACCTGTGCCTCTGTGAATGGTCTAAAGGTCCTTCTAATTGAGGATTTAGTGACCTCCTTCCAAGCATGCATTGGAAGGAAGTCGGAAGGATGGAAAAAGAAGCCCTACAGCACAAGCAAATAACCCTATCCTTAGGTAGGGTAGCCTAAAGGCCTACAAACTCTCAGAACCTATCTTAAGATTAAAAATGATTTAGTCTACTTTTATCTAGTCAATCCTACCAGTTAGAGGGAGGAATTGGGAAGAAGGCTCTTCCCTTGGCTTTCACCTTAGGGTACTTTAATGCCCCCCAACTACTATTGTTAGACGATACTCCCCTAGCAAGACATCAGATGAAACGGTAGGAGTAGATTAATTGTAAATAATCTCAATCTAAACCCCAAAGAGCGAGTCCAATCCTTAAGGCCAACGTCTATTTGATTTTAATTAGGCTTAGGATTGAATGTACTTTGGAATATGATGGGTCCTTTTAACGCATTGTGCCTTTAAAAATCGATTAAAAAATGTGTGTGAACAACTAGGGTTTTCAAACAAGGTTATTTGGTGATATGTCTTTTAGGGTTTAACCTTGCTTAGTAGTTTTTAGGGTTCAATTCTTGGGTATATTCAAATAGGGTTTCATGAGGCACACCAGGTTTTAAGATCATAGATGTATTTATATTCCTTCAAAGCTAAAAAATAATATGGAGTGCCTAATTTAATCCCTAAGAATTGAATCCTACAGAATTGCTACTGGATGAATCAATTATAACTTAAGTGGTGCAGCCTAAACAAATCAATCAATCACCCTTTTCACACCATTGGTTAAGGTACACAGAATAATCCTAGTCACTAATGTGTGTAATCGATTCAGGTGTACCAGGTCCATAGATTAGATTCTCGGTTAGTGACTAAATCAGATAAGAGTGGTGCACCTTAGATGGAGAAATTGTGGGTGTTAATGTGTAAATTTCATATGAATCCCACAATTAGAGAAGAATAATTTTTTTGTATTTTTTTAATAAATGTGGATGGGTGAGATGAGTAGAGTGACAAACAAACAACGAATTCTATCCTAGGATTTATAAAAGCACCTAGGATGATTTGGGTTTAAGTTATTTAGGGGGAGAAATGAATCTAGTGGGTGGGGTGGAGTGTGGATGGACTTACAGATCTACAGCCTTTGGTCTACCTCGATCAGGTTCCTGCAAGATAGTAAATCAAAGAAAAGAGAGGTTAGAAAATGTGTTAGTGCAGGAAGAATGTGGAAAATCAAAGTCTGTTGCCTTCTTAGCAACGACGCCAAAATGATAAGTGAAAAATTTGTGCAAAATAATTAGAGTTTCCAGAAAGGGAAACTCGAGTCATTGCATTCGTAGAAAAATCCAGCTATTAAATAATTTTATTGAGACTCGGTGAGTCCCAGATCGAACATGGGGACACGACATTTGATTTACGAGAAATCCACATTTATTTTCTTTTCATTTTGGTGTTTTATGATTTTCTAATTTTTTTGGTATTTTAAATAAGACAGAAGATCAAACAAAATAATTTCTAGCTAATCTACTCTACTTGCAGGTAATGAAAGAGAAAGAGAGAGAGATCGAGGGAGAGAAAAATAGCTTTAGATAAATGCTTAAATAAATATTCGTTACATCAAATAATGCAGAAATTGAAATCTACACTACAAAAGCAAATAAAAGAGAAGAGAGACAAGAGTCTCGCTCATCAGCTACTTGGGGGACGAGCCGGTCGGATGACGCTTGGAAGAAGATAGGATGGAGGCAAAAGAAAGAGGATAAAGCTTGGATGAAGGGAGGACAGTGTAGGGCATCATCGTCGTAGGATCTGCTTTAGGAATGGAGGTGAGAGGATAGCCACAGGCTCTCCTTGAATGGGGATGAGTGAGATGGAAAATTTATATTTTTGAACTCTAGTGGAGCATCCTGGGATTGGGACTAGCTTGAGAGGATTTCTAGAGCTTGGGAGAGGGAGAGGAAAGGCTAGGAAGGGATGAAGAGAAAGGAGGGGGTCATGGGGGTATTTATAGGGTGAAGGAATGGTTTACCAAATGATTTGGCATGAAGTGGCTTCAATGGCTATGCAGGGGACAAGGGCACATGTAGCATGGCAGCACACAATACACTCATCCTGTGTATGGTGCACGCACGTGCTGGTGCTCGCTGTTGCATCGCTGAAGCATGCAAGGAAGAATATCCACTGTCTGATCATCATCGTAAGGCTATGATCATGGTTCATCCGTGCTCTTTAAATTCCATTTGACGCACGCTCACATTCATTGGCACCACGTGGTGCCTCTAGCACCTGTTGATCGCGATCGAGTAGCGCCTGTTGCATGCTCTTCATGCATTGAGGAGATAAGGAGTCCGAGACACAAGACATGGCTCCATTGCCATCGTTCGTGCATTATTGGATTGTTATATTTCTAATTCATGCACCCTAACGAGAGGGTACGGGGAATGTTTCAAACTTGTGTCCCCTCGTTGAGAGGGTGGGATCATTCGCACTGCGCTATGGAGGAGGACATTGGATGTGGACCATTGGATTATGGATCCAACGGCTCCCATTGCTTGAGGAATGTCGCTTTAAATCTGTAAGCACGAGCGAGGCGACAACGTGGCACCATCCTGACCATTGGATGGAGATCCAATGGTCAGGATAATTTAAGTAGGTGTACCACTCAGAATGTATGGGACGATGAGGCTTAATCTCAGTCGTTGGATCATCCAATGGCTGAGATCAAAAGGTTGGGGTGCGTTAACACTGAATGGTCGGCTATGGGCGACTAGGATGGCGCTAGGTGCCACCGTCTGGGTCGTCCATCTTCCACTAGCAGGTGACGCTACGGATGTCGAATTGGGGCGATTTTTGGGCCATTAAGCTGCGATCGTCGACCCGAATCTATCCGTACATTTGGATTTTTTATTTGAGGCTCGGATTTGTGCCATCTTGTCCCCTAGCTATCGATCTTCAGTGGCTTGTAAAAGATGCTACGGATGTCCGATCATGGTGATTTTGGAGGCGTTAAACTCCGATCATCACCCTGACTACATCTGTATGGTTAGATCTTCAATCTAAAGTCTAGAAATGAATTACCCTATCCCCTAGCCATTAAAATAAGAAAATTAATTATGAACGGGTATTTTTTCACTTTGTAGAAATATACGTTAGAAAATTATGTTGTCGTAGTACAAATCGTGTGGTGGAAAAATCCCGAACAAAAATATATCAATGAAAACTAATCACGAATAGTTAAGATATCGTATCCATAGGGAGGAACTGAATAAATTCATGAATGATTTCCTTTTATATCTGCCTAATCAGGTACAAAATCTGTGCTTAAATCTGATGCAAAATGAGGTGAAAAGAAGAATACATACAATAATTTAAGAATGCGAGGGGTATGTGTGTAATTTTCCTCCAATGAAATAACTCACAATGTATATTTCAAGACATTGGGCTTTCTCTTTTGGTCATGTGAGTGCTTTGATGATATTTTATGCATGTATGTTAGAAATCGAATTCAACATATAAGAGTTAACTGCTTGAGAGAAATAGTGTAAACACTTGAGGACATGCATGAAATTTCACTCAAATAGTTTAATTCATCAAATACAGCAATAGTGTGTCGCAATGGCATATTTGGTAAATAGAAATGAACCCAAAAGCAGAGGATTTCATCCTCTCGAGCTCGCACGTTGAGGAGGCAATGGCGGGCTAGGGGAAGCTCAGAGGAGATCGAGCACGTAGAGGGCTTCGCGATCATGGTCGTGGCATCGATGGAGACGACCGGAGCTCGCCAGTTGGAGGGAAGATGCTCGTCGGCAGTGAGCTTGACACGCTCACATGTGGACAGCCGTTGGCGATTCTGAGGGCGTGGCTGTGCACGTGGCGGCATGGCGAGTGCAGGGAAGTTGATGGCGTGGAGAATGGCAATGGACGTTGGCTGTTGAGTGGAAGGGGGTGGTCGGCAGAGATGGGTTCCTTCGGTTGGAGAAGATGAACAATGTTTGACGAAGGAAAGGAGGGGGAGGCCGGCTGCTATGGCTGTGGGCGTAAGCGTGCACACGCACGGAAGTAGGAAGTGTCATGGCTGCAAGAGAGATGGCCACCCACGTAGTGGCGTGGTTGCGCAAGGGCGTGACCGCACGGTGGCTACTTGCATGGTGAGGAGGCAGGCCACATGTAAGGATGGTGCGCACGGGAGTTGGTGGGGGAGGCCAGATGCAGTAGTGGCATGCAGTGGACGCGCAAGGATGCATTGTTGGTTGTGGGTGCACGCGGCTGTGGCATGCACTGTGGAGGAGAAGGTCGACGTTGGTGTCTTCTAGATGGAGGAACAGAGAAGGTAGAATGAAGAAGAAGAGCTCTTGGGGTCATGAGTCTTTGGATGTCTGGGAAGGTTACCGAACGTCTTAACTGAAAGGGCAAGGGGGTGCAGTCAAGGAAGAGGCGAAGCATGGTGGTGATTTGTTGGAGACGCAGTTGCAGACGTGGTGTCAAGGAGCGCACTATCACCATGCTCATCTAGAATGAAGCAGAGCACGGTGGTGGTTTGTCGTCGTGGTTAGGGGTGAGACACGGTGATGAACGTCGATGGTGGAAGCATGGTGGTGGAAGTTCGCAGTCATGGACGTGGCTGTTGATGGAGGCTAGTGGTGGTGCATGCGTGGTGGTGGAGAGGTTGCTTCCTTGCTGGTGGTCCGTGGGGAGGAGATGTGGAGAGAGGGTATATTTCTGGAGTTGCCTCCTTCCCTGTTTATAAAGAGAGAGAGAGATAATGAAAGAGAATATTTGTGAGGGAGAGAGAGGGAGAATAGGAGAATGATGTGATTTCATGTCACCAAATAAAGGCAAAAGAGAGACTTGAGGGAAAATAAGGAAGGAATGCCCTTGATTATTTTGAGAGATGACTCCCTGCTATATTTTGCTACAATAAACTTCCATATTATGGTATCTCAAATTGAGATTTGATGTGATGTCCTTGCCTTTAATGTGAATAATTAATCCTTCCACATAAAAATTAATGTAATTAATACATGAAATGATATATCTAAAGCTCACACCATTTTGTCATTACCATGTATGCTTTAGATTAAATTCTCATCCAAATACTAATGTACCTAAGTACTAAATTAGTCTACTAAAGTGGATCTATCAAATTACAAATTCAATAAGCTACTCTAAATGCATGGTGATGCATGCTATGCGATATTTACAGTGCAGGATGCTTCTATGAGCCTAGGAACACCCATAAATAGGCATTTTATCGCAAATAATTGTGTCTATCACATCTCATTTCGTTCATAGAGAAAGCTTTGAAGTCTTGTGATAAGAGGTTAATCTTTTTGGTTTTGACTTTAGATGTAACTTTATGGGTTACCTCAAGTGTCCTCCATATTTCATAGGCGACGATGCATTAATTGATTCGGTTGAACCCCTCTGGACTCAAAGCACAATACAAAGCATTCATTGCTTTTGCATTGAGATTGAGTTGATGGATTTTGTCATTCGTGTATTCAATTGCGGGCTTCTCCGGGATCACGAACTGAGTTTTGCACTTCTCTCAAACTGTGGAATCATTTACCTGCAGCCACATCATCATTCTTAGTTTCCAATAGGAATAGTTCATACCTTCGAAGAGTGATGGTCGAGTGGTAGATTGTCCTTTAGTTCAGTTGGTGGGGACGACCTTCCCCTCCATTGGATCTTTACAAAGATGTTACTCCAACAAGTGCGAGAACTTGCTCTGATACCAACTGAAAGTACACTAGAGGGGGAGTGAATGGTGTAATTGAAGAAAATATAATTAAATAAAAATTTGCAAGTCACAATCATACAAATAGGTACAAAGATTTTTAGGTGAAAAGCCCAACCAAGTAAAAACATCACCTAAGTCAACCCAACTTATGACTTTCGATCATCAAGTGATCAACTAAGCACTATCCACACCACTTTGAATGAGGGTGGTGTACTTCAATTACAAACTCACCTCTAATCCCAAAACTGAGGTTTAACCCTTCCACTAGGGAAAAAAGTGGACACGATAGGCCAAATACCCTAGTACAACAATACAAAAAACTAAAAATAAATTTAGCACAACTTATAGAGCTCCTAACACGATAATGTAAATCTAGCTAGTATAAGAAATAGAGACTCCTTGAGATGAGCACAATGTATAGTTTAGCACAGCAAGGTGATTGCCTAAGAGAGAGTAGAGTAGAGCTTGGGTTAAGTGTATTTGGAGCAATATTGAGTGGAATACTTGAATTCTATCTCTAATGGTGTGTGTTGGCTTAAGGTATGCTTAATCCTATTTATAGAACTTGTTCTGGATGCTGATGTGATTGTGAAAACTCGCTTTTCGTCATAGTAAATGCATACAGAAACTCTTGAATTTGTAAGTGAAATCGAATTCGTAAGATTTTTCGAATAAAAATATGAGAATCCGAGTTGTTCGTAGGGAGGCAAATAGATCAAAATCACTTTCTTAATTAAAATTAGAATTAAAAATGAAGTAGGATGATTATTAGAACCAATACTAAATCTAATAACATGCAACTACTAGAATTATAATATACTAGCACTAAAATGCATACAACTTGAAGACAAGTTGAAAAATAACTAGAACTTTATTGCTAAGTAGAACTCTAATTACAACTAGAAGAATGCTTCTAAAAGAAAATCTAATACAACTAGAAAAATAAAATCGAAGACTATGGGCTTTGAAGGTGAAGTTTAGAGTGTCGGCATAGATACGGATGCGAAGGTGCACCTGCTAAAGCCACCAAAGTTGGCATGGACTAGCACTAGGAAAGACTATGTGGAGGTAGGAAATTTTAAGTAAGAGATGATTCCTAAGGGGGGTGGCTAAGGGTTTATAGAGGACTCTTGAAGGCTTTCTATTGGTCGGTCTAAGGTGCTTAGGAATACTAATTTGGATGGCTAAGATTAATAGAGAATCAATGGATAGGATTGAAGGATAGGTGATAGGATTTAAATAACCAAGTGGGGGGAGGATATCCTAAACTAATGGTCAAATGTTAAAACTTAAATAGGAAATAGGATTTTTTAATAAAAGATAATATATGGTGTGGTGCTATAAGGTAATGTACGGTGTGGTGCGATGGGTTTTGTTGCATTTTACGTGGAAGGGATAGCGTTGGAGGGAGATGGGATTATATTAAATAAATGGAGGGGGAATTGCCGGCTGGAGGACGCTTCAATTGGGTTGTTTCCATGGGATTTGTTTTTCTTGATGGAGATGTGGATATGATGAGTTGCATGGGATAAGGGTTACGAAGGAAGTATTTGCGTGGGGATTGGAGGGTCCGGCGGTGGGAGGGCATTACATGGGATCACGTTGGGGCTTTCACTGGGTGGGGATTTTGGGTTTTTGTTGGTAGTTGAGGTGGGAAGGGGGTGGACGTAGGTTGAGTTTGCATGGAGATTGCGGTGGTAACGTGGGAACTAGTTTGGGATTAGGTGACGTGGGTGTTGCACGTTCCATGGACGTAGAGGGATTTAATGTGGGGTTTATGTGGAGGATATTAGGCTTAGGTTTGGGTTAGGTAAAAGGGTTAATTGGGTTGGGGTCTAGGTTAACTGGGTTTCTAAATAAGTTCACTTAACTAGGCTAGTCCTCTTCCAAATGAGCTCGATTTAAAAAGTCTAATTAAATTTGCTCCAATCAACCTGACATTTTATATCTACACATATAAAAATAAACACATCAAGGTACCAAATACAATCGCAAGAGAAATTGTATAAAAGTCCAAAGATATGAATTATTTACAAAATGGCCTAAAATGCCTAATTTAACCTAATTGAATGCAATCTAACCCAAATTAACTTTAGACTAACATTAGTTAGGCATTAATTAACATAAATAAATATGAAAATATCACACCCCATGTCGATCTGTTGCTAGTCCTCAAGCAAAACTCTAAGTGAAAAACTGGTGAGAAAACAATATTTACATGGAAAACTAACTTGAATGTTTTGAGCTATACCATGTCAAAATCATCAATATCATTCTTCACCAAACTAAAGGAATTATACACAAAACCGTAACACTGAAGACTCAACAATTCTAAAGTATCGACTCAAATCTGGACCTTCCAAATCAAATCAGAAATCCTATTAGTTGTTAGACTTGGGTCGCGAAAGTAACTTTCTCTGACTAAGTCGACTCACCTAAGGTTTGAATTGAATGTAAGAAACAAGCATCTTTTGCATGACACAATGTGACTCACTAGACGGGTAACATAGTTCATTCCTAGTATTCAATAAAACTTAAAATATTTCTATACTCTCTCTGAGACAAGTCTTCGGTTAGGCTATACTAAGATTGGGCAACTTTCTCCTTACTACTTTTCTATTCCGAGGTCAACACACTAGGTGTATATCTCTCCGGCTGTATCCATTGTTCTCTTATTCCTAATTTTTTTTCTCTGCATTCTTTCTCCTTTTTCTATAGGATAAACAACCATTTGTAGCGAGGTGTTTGTATTTTGGAAATGGAAAGGGTACCATCCATATATAGTGAGATGCTTTTATTTGGTGAAATTGCATGCATTTGTAGCGTGGTACTTTTTTTGATGGAAATTTTATTTTTTCTTCTCATTTTTTTGTCAAGGTTGAATACCCATTTTTTTCTCCAAATCATGTTTCTAGGTTAGTAGCTCTCCTTCATCCATTCTAAATGCATTTCCCTATAAACAGGAACAATCCTAAGAGCTAGAAACATGGCAAAGTCCTTTGGATTTGCAAGCCCTAAGACTAAATCTTATTAAACCCTAAGGACTCAACAAAATCACCCAAAAGGCAAGTCGGTGCACTGTGCAAGTGAAGATGCTTGGAACTCTAAGACTATCCAAACCCAAGGGTGGAGCGACAAGTCATTCACTCATCACTCCTTTGACATAATACTTCTAGCATTTTCAGACTCCTTTCAAAGTCTTGGGAAAAGAAATCCAGATTTAGGTAATATTCAAGATAATTAAGTTGACATACGACTTGAAGAGTATAAGAGAAAAGATTTTGTTCGTACTTTTCTTAAGATTGATAAATCTTCAAAATCAAAATTTCCAATATTTTTATAGCTCAAACTCTAAAACCACAGTTTTTTTCTCTTTTTTTTCTTTTTTCTTTTTTTGAAAAATAACTACTACTTTTTGTTGACACGACTAATTCAAGAAAAACCACTAATACCTATAATTCTGAAGATAAATAAGAATGACTCTAAAAACTATTATCTACTCCCCAATGCCAATTTCATGCAATGCCCTCAATGCATGCAATAAACATAACCAAAAGAAAATAGATATTACTTGGAACTTAAGAATTCTAAAGAAGTCAAGACTTCATCATCTCTAGACCTAAATGAAAATTTCAAAGCAAATAGCAAGATTTTCTATAAACATTGGGTTGCCTCCCAATAAGCACTAAATTTTACGCCTTCAGTTGGGTCTTAACCTAAGAAGATGAATCAATAAGAATAGAAGAGAGGGTTAAGAGTAGAATAACATACATATCATGGAAACTCAAAATCAGATGTCCACAATTGCAGACCAGTTGGTGATGCTGCCCCATACCTAAGGGTCGATTGCTCGAAAGATGTAAAATCAGAAATAACCGCTTCCATTTGTCTTCTAGCAGCTAGTAATGGGGTGCGGTCTTTAGTTTAGGCCCATGTAACTCGAGTCTAAAGATCTGGAGATAGAGGAGGTAGTCAGCATAAGAAGCTTGTGCCTCTTTGCAATGAAGTTTGAAAAGATGATTCATGGAATAGGTATACTCGAGTTCAAGGGTGTTAGGTAAATCAAGAGGATCATAAGGGTCCTTATAGAAGGTAGGAAGTTTAAAATCATACAGAACCCTTAAATTTTGGTATAAATCTCTCTCTAAATTTTTTTATGAAATGATGGTTTTTTTATTCATATCCTCCAAATCATTTATATCATTCTCTGGGATATTTTGAATTTCATCAACCCGATCTACATGATCCAAATCTAAAAAATCATCAGGAATTAATTTAGATTTGGGTTCATCAAATTCAAGTCCAATAGGTTCATTATTAGTCTTTTCAAGGATTGATTGGGAGGTGGGATTATTGATTAGTTCCTCTTCAGATTCAGAAATCAACTCTTCATGTGCCACCTTACATAAATCAAGACAAGTGCCATCAAAATTAACATCCTCATAATTGATTTCCTTACTTAGCCCTTGTTCAAAATCGAACATCTCATAATCGAATTCTTCTTTAATATCAGTTGAGACATCTGCCTTAGTGTCCTCATTCTCCGATTCCTTGAAATTAGGCTTATCATCGAAAGTCTCACCAACCACACCTTCAAGTTCAATCAAATCATTCTTTATTGGTTCATAGAAAGAGTCATGAGTTAGATTTATGATAGGGGGCCTTTACCGGGCTCCTCGGCTTCTATTTCAAGTGGTCTATTACTGTAATTTTTGCTCAAAACAATAGCTACACTTTAGGTTCAGCTATTGACATTAGCTGCAGATGTTGCTGCAGATGGCATCTCATAAGATCAAACAACTTAAAACCATGCTGTGCCTACTGCTGCAGCCATTTCAGTAGCTAATGGCTGCTTCTATTTGCTAAAAACAAGTAGTTATTCAGCTACTAGTATGATTCCTGAAATCAGCCTAGATCAAACCTAGGAAGGTTTGATCTAAGGCACATGAAAGCCCAAAACACATTTCTATTAAATCACATTTGTCCAAACTTCTTTGAAATCAATTTTTTAAAAATCTGAAATCCATAAGACTAATTGTCATTCTTTACAATTCTCAAAGGACCCTAAGATGATTTTCTTTGTACATTTTAGACAATGTAGAGAAAAAGATCACATTAGGTGCTAAAATCATCTCAAAGAAACTCTGAATTTCCATTAAAACCTTGAAATCATCATTTATTCCTTTAAAAATCAAAGTGAATTCAAATCGATTTAGGAATCCATGTAGCCCGATTTTGGGCTTTTAATGTGGATCATTATGAAGATAAAATCATGAAGAACACCTACACACTATTAATTAATGTGCAAGTATTCTAAATGATCCTTTAAATAGTAGGTCACTGCTATGATCTCTAATCCATGTATTGGATTATCCTTGGCCATGGCTACCCAAAACAATGATCTCATTGGGCATATGTTCCTTTGAGAATAAATTTCAATCAAAACACACTCAAATTCATTGCAATACACCAAATTAAGCAAATTTGAACTCAAATCGCTCGATTAAATTCAATTAAAACCAAATTGACTCCAAATCACAAGATTGGATGTTAAAACCAAATCTGAAAGAATCGAGCGAATCAGTTCAACTAAAACCAGATCGAGGGGTCTTTGTGAATAGATGGAGTGAATGGGAAACCCCCTAGGTGGATTTTAGGTGCGAATTTAGATCTAGAAACCATGACTTCGTATCTGAATTTGACCTTAATGGAGGGCTGAACAATGAATAAAATGCGAGGGAAATCAGAGAAAAATGAATTGCGAGGCGTAGGGAAAGTTGTATGAGTTGATGCAAAAGTTCGAAAAACTCCTCTTTGATCTGAATTGATCAAAGAGGTCGGGTCAAATCTAAACTAATCTACTCATAGCTAATACTAAATTAGATCATATCAATTAGTGGTTACTATTCTAACTAATCTAAACTAAACTAGAAAGCAATATATCTAGCTATCAAAGCAGAAAAACTAAGGGAAAAAGGTGACTCTCTGGGATCTACAGTCGGCGGCTGAAGAGGACGAAATGGGAGGAACCTCTAGCGGAAGGAGACTCGCATGGGCTAGCAGCTGGCGGCTGAAGGTGACGAATGGAGGGGGAAAGCTGTCTCTGTCACCAACCACTGAGGAAGGGAGGGAGTTGCTGGAGGAGTAGACGACGATCAACTCAGTGGGGAGGGAGTCGATTAGCACACACAAGTGGCTGGGTAGCTGCTTAAGTAGTTGAGGGAGTGAGTATGATCACTGCAGTGGTGTGATTAAGTGCTTAGGGCTTTGACGGTGGATTTAGCTAAGGGGAGCACACACGCGTCCAAATCAAAACAAGGCCGTTGGATTGGATTTGGGATGGGAGGTGATGCCATGAATGGATGCATGCGAAACATCGATTTGGATTGGTTGTTGATCAAGGAATGCATGGGATAGATGATTGCGATTTCCCATGTTCTTGCTGCCGCTACAATGGTTCATGGGTGCAGGTCAAAAGGGAATTTTGCATGGGAGTCCAAATGGGAGAAGGGGTAGAGAAATTAGGAAGAAGCCCATAGGTGATGGAAAAGTCTTACAGTGTAGCCCTTGTGAATTTCAAAGAAGTCCCCGACGATTATCAAAGAGGTCCTTGATGGTTTACAAATAGGTCCTTAACAGGTTTTTATGCATGAAATGAGGATGACCTAAGGACCTAAGTGAAAAACTATTAATGCAAGGTCCTAATGATGTCCAAATGCTCGGATTGCTATCGTGGCTCGATAGCTTTCCTCTCAGTTTCGAAAAAAAAATGATGTCCAAATGCTACCAAGTTTTTATTGAAGCTTAATTGAACATTAAGGAAGTTGATTTCACACTTGATTTGAACTCAGAAATGTGTTCAATTTGCAAATGGATCATCAATTTACACTTTTGAATATAATATCTCAATTTATGAGCTAATTATGTGTTTTTAATGTAAATTTTCCATTTTAGGTCATTTCCGTTAATTCCCACACTTAACCCATTTCATGTGTTAATTATGTAGTGTTTAACCTAGTTTCTAGCTTAACTTAGGCATTTTAGCTATGATGAAATATACCTCATCATCTATCCTTTATCCAAGAAACAAAGCTAGGTATTTGTAACATTACACCAACCATCTAAGATTTCATTCTGATAATCTCTTGATGCATCATCTCAGCTTAGTTCTTTTGAGCCTAATCATCTAGTTGTTTCATTTGTTGGAAATGTTTACCTCTCATGTCATCCAATTGGTGTAACTTTTCCACCCATTACTCATATTGATTGCTTGTAGGTGTTGATTGAGAGGTCGCGAGTTGATATGGAGATTGATCTTGATTGAACCCAAGACTAGATGAGTCAAATTGACGTAGGTCAACCTGCTGAGGATCAAAATGTTGAGGATCTAGGTTGGAGATAAAATTTTTAGGTGGGTCGTCTATCATGCCATATTCTGGATCTAATTCTTCTAGAGGCACCATCTTCTTCTTAGTTATGCTCCAAAATAATTTAGGTTCTAAGTCATCCTTCCAATCAGATTCTTCATTAGGGGACCAAGGTTAAGGATGACTAGCTTTGGTTAGCCCTTTCAAATTGTGGGTCGAGTAAGAGTAATCATTTGGTTTGGTTAACCCATATTGAGAGTTATCTTGGCTAGGATAAGGATGAGGACATCCTCCTGAATTGTCAATCTAATTAGAATCATCATTAAAGGAATTAGACCCATAATCGGGTTGGTGCTGAGGAGGACAATAGCTTTGATATCTCGATTGGTATCCTAGATTAGGTGTGGAAGTATCCCAATTGTAGGATGGATTGGGTTGGCTCAAATTAGGATTAAAGTTAAAATCATTTTGGGGGTTTTCTCTTTGGTCCCAGGCCATGTTTAAATCATTTTGGGGATTTTCTCTTTTGTCCCAAGTCATGTTTGAATAATCATATTAAGATAACGACCCAAATTGGAATTAAGCTTGAGGAGGATTTGGGTTCAGATACTGATATCCAGGATTAGAATCATATCCTCGATTAGAAGAACGTCTATCCCAATTTGAAGATGTGGAAGTAAAAGTTGAATTAGGATAAGGATTGAAATCATTTCTAGGAATACGAGCATATCCTGGATGTTCGTGTCCTGAGTTAGATCCCCAATTAGAAGTAGAGTTATCCCAATTAGAAGATGGATAATGTTGGCTTGAATTGGGATAAAGATCAGGTTGGGGATAAAAAGAGTTTGAAGGATAAGAATTGGAGTCCATAACAAGTGCTACAAGAAATCAAGGGTAAGATCAGGAGAGAGAAGATAAACCCTTAATTATCAATCAAGCAAACAAGACCTAGATTAATGGGTACACCTACGAGGACCTAATCCTAGCACACTTAAAATTTAAGCCAAGTCTCCTTGACCTTTGAATTACCTAGCCCACCAGATGGGTGGGACTCCTGATGATACAATTCTCAACACAGTTAATTAAGGTTATTAGACTTAATTATTCATGTAAAGGATAGACTTAGGTTAACTTGATTGGTTAAATTGCCGTCTTTAATTATAGTATAGGGTCAAGCTAACTTACATTTTAGATTTAAATTCTTTTAACTGGTTGAGTCCAGATCGTTCACTAGGAAACATTTAACCTTAACCAATTCACCATGTTTATTCTAAGTTATCAAATAGCAATTACTATATTAATTACAAAATTTGTTAAGCACATGAATAAATGCATATAAAATTGAACTTGAAAACAAAGTAATTATTCCATTAATGAAAAAGAATGAAATGTACATGAATGATTACAACATTGAATATCAAAGGAAATTACATCTAGTGTTTACAAAAGGTAAAGACATTAAAAAGATTGTTCATTGCAAAACATTGTCTTCATTACAAGTAAAACTCAAAACACTTAATGACATATTTCATTCATCTCTTAATCATTTTAGCCTTCTCTCTTTTAACTCGACACTTAACCATTTTTAACTCCCGTAACCTTCTCTTTATCAATATTCAACTCTCTCACCGTTGATTACACAGCAGCCATAGGACCTAATCTACTTGAATTAAGTTAGATCCTAGATTAACTTCGGAATAATGCATGCATGAGCAGTATACTTTGCATCATAGTTGATTGTTTAGCTTCATAAATAATAATGCTATTTTATGTTCTAATTAAAAGGAAATAATAATTGTAGATGGTTTGGAGTCACGGATGATAAATCTAACCATACAGATGGACTCAAAGCGACGATCACAGTCCGATGGCCAAAAATCACCTCAATCGAAGCCCTGTAACACCAACTACAAAGGCGAGAAGATGGATGGTCAGGTGGCACCATCCTAATGACCCCTTACAGCACCCTCAGCCACTAAAAAGTGAATCAAAGCCATTAATTGCTGTGCCTGCCTCTCCGTTCTACATCAAGGGAGGACCAATCTTAGCCGTTGGATCGTCATCCAATGGCTAAGGGCGGCTGCATGAGAAAACAAAATCGCGGCAATCTGCGGTCGTAGAACATCAGTCACCACATTTGAAATGCAAAGCGAGGGCGATTGAGACACAAAATGCAGAAATCAGAGGCGGTGGAGCAAACATGTGAAATTGTGCTGTGCGATCGCGATCAAGCAGCAAGGGTTATCGGAACTTAATTAAAGTGTTAATGCCATGAGAGACCACCAAATATATTTACAAATCTAGTGAGATTGTGAGCTCGAATAGACAAGAAAAGAAAAAGAAAAGAAAAGAGAAGAAAAGAGAAGGAAAAAGTGAGAGAGCGAGAGAATAGGTATAAAGGAGCTAAATAGAGCACAATTTCTCCGCCTCTCTCTGAGTTAATTTATTTGATAGTCTGGAAATCTATATGTTGTATTACTAGTCTATATGTAGCACTAGAGGAGTGTAAGCCACCAAATACAAATCCACTTGACTTAGACATCTTCTACCTAAGCTAAAGGCTTGGGCTAAATTACAGATTATTTTATACCCTCGAGGGAAGAAGTTTGCCTATCCCGATAGAGTTTTACTAAGGGTCAAGCATGAGCTTTAGATGTGGATTGACTTTTCACTTTGATCCGTTGCATTTGCTACAACACTACACTTTCATGATTATCTTGATTTCTAAATTTTTGAAGGAGAACAAAAGAAATAGATCTCTAGTCAAACTCTTGATAGAAATTAGTTATTTAGGACCACTTTGCATTTAGTCTTGCATTTGCTAGGGAGTAGCAAGATTTAGGCATGGGGGTATGATTGCACAGCAATCTTAGGACCTGATCTACTTGAATTAAGTTAGTGTTAGTCGCTCTAAATCGGATTTTAAAATCATTGCATTGCAGTATAGATGGAATCAACGCAAAAAACAAATAGAATTTATACTTAAATGGAAGTCCAAGGTCGATCATTGGGAGCAATTAGCGAAATGATTCTCAAGATTGGAATTCAAGCAAATATATGAGAAATTTATAATAGAAATCCAAGTAGTAATGATATATAAATGAAAGTGAATGTCAAATAGTGCAAAACGAATGGGGTAAAATGGTGATTTGAATCACCAATTACCCCTCACAATAATATCAAATATTTCAATAGTATAAATCAATCTAAATCCACGTAGGATAAGTGCACAGTGAACTTTTGCTGCTCTTCTTCTTCTGTTGCTTCAGCTCCTCTTCTCTTCTTCTTCTGTGCCTTCTTCTCTTCTCTCTCTTCTTTGGCTTCCTCTCCTTCTTCCTTCTCTTCTCGCACAAGGGGAAGGGTTTCCTTCTTCAAATGGCTAAGTGTCAATCGTTGGTCTTCAGAGCAAAACCCCCCTGCCCCCACGTGCTCTCTCTCTTTCTCTCTCTGGGATCTACTCTCCCAGAGCCTTAGGTAATTAGATTCGAATCTAGGCATACTCGGGACTACAGTTGCTGGTGTGATATTGCAGCCGAGGTGTGGACAGGGCTTAGGAGGGTCGGGTCAGCGCCAGGCCTGTGGGGGACAGTCCACGGGCAAAGCGCGTGTGAAGGGTGAGCGGGGACATCACCCCCTATGTTTAGTTGAGGCGATAAGCCTGTATGACTTTTTCAATTTATGCGGTGTCGCAGATCTTTTAGCACCCGATGTGGGACTAATCACACAGGGCTCTTTTACGTGTAGTTGCAGCGGATGATGTAGAGATCCTCAACTGAGGACCTGTAGACCTCCATGGAGATGTTCCGCGTTACTGATGTGCACACATCTGAACAGTCAAAAATGTCTATTAATGCATGTTCTTAGTATCATACTAGCATCATGCATTGTAAATAATGCATAACATGCATCATCATGCAATTAGGTCAAATTGTACAAATTGTATAGTAATTTCTTCTTTTTGGTGGCTAGGGATAGGCAACTTTTAATTGGGGCCTCAGATCAAAGATCCAACTATACGGATCTAATCAGGGTGACGATTGGAGTTCAACGACTCCAAGATCGCCTCAATCGAACTTCCGTAGCATTAGATATAATCCAAGAAAGGTAAGAGATCAAGGGCCAAGATGGTGTCAATCTGCACTTCAAATGACAAATCCGGCCACACAGATGGATTTGGATCAATGATCATAGCCTAACAGTACGAAAATCGGTCTAATTCGCCATCTATGGCACCATCTACAACTCACAGAAGATGGACAGCCATGATGTCACCATCACAATTGCCCAAACTGGCCGCACCACCTCTTCTCAACCTCTGAAGGTGCGGGCAAGGCAAGATCTAACGGCCATGGGCGCACGCCCTTAAAGCATAGGCGTGACAAAGAAGCAGCCGCAGCACAGCGGTCGAGTCCCTCTTTGCGAGCGTGAGGTGCGGGTTCGATCCCCGTTGCACCTCAAATTGAGGTGCGCAAGCGAGAGCGGCTAAATCAGGCCATTGGATGACAAGTGGACGGTGTAGATGCAGGTGACATGGCAAGCCCAGATGCAAGGAGCGCGAACGTGTCATCAAATGCACTCTTGTGAAGGCAGGCGAGTGTGCATCCTGAGCCGTTGATCTTTGATCCAATGGCGAGGAAGGAGGTTGTGTCACCTTTTAATGGGCGTTGAAGGAGATGGGCGTTGAAGGATCAAAAGATGTGCACATGCGTTGAGGTGAAGAGAAAGAGGTGCGTGGACGGGCACGCACGTAAGGCCACGATCAGGCTTAGTGATGCTTTTAATCCATCACTAAAGGCCCTTGCATTAATGTTCTTAACATAAAATGAACTCTTTGCCCCCAACCTCTACACCTATAAAAAGGCCTACGCCCCCCACATTTCAATCATCCCTTCCTTTACCTCTCTCCCTCTCCAAAGCTCTAAGAAGCTTGTCCCAAACCTAGGATGCTCCTCTAGAGCCAAAATAAAAGTTTTCTCCCCCCGTTTCGGAAGTGGATCCTGCGACGACAACGACACCCTGCCTCGCCTGCGGTTCTTCCTACTCCGTTCTTCATCTTTCGTCTTCGTCCTCCATTTTCCAGGCATCGCCCCGTCCGGCTCGTCCTCTAAGCAACCGTCGAGGAGGATAACATCTCTGTCCCTTCTTTACTGCTTTCTAGAATAGAATTTTTCATTTTCTAGCTATAATCATTTCCTACTTTCTAGTTGTAAAAATAATATTTAGTTACAAAGTGATTGTTTTCTCTCTCTCTCTCTCTTAGTGTTAATATCAAATTCATTGTGGTTATCTCGCTTTTAGAACAAAAATGCTAAAAAATTATAATTGCGGATTTTAGATCGACGTAGCCTCCCTGTGTTCGACTTGGAATTTCTTTACGAATTTAGGTAAATTTATCTATTGACAGATTTCTTTGCAAATCATACTACGACAACGGATTTTTCAAAATCCAACATTTTTTGCGTACGTCTTCTGCCACAACATTTTGGCAACATTGCCAGGGTGGCAATGATTCTCGATTTTCTTTCTGCATTTTGCGTACTTTATTATTTTCTAACTTGCTTTTATTTCTTTTCTATTGTTTGCACGTACCTCAACAAGGAATCTTCAAGCGGTAGAAATGAGTAAAGTGCAGTTGAAGACAACTGTAAGTGCTCCCCATTCTTCCCCACCCCATAGATTTCATTCCACAACCTTAATTCAAACCCCAATTAACCTAGCTGTTCGCGTAAACCCTAGGATTAGTTTGGATACTTTAATTTCCACTTCCACTCATCTCACCTTCGTAAAAAAAAAAAACACAAACAAAAAGATACTTCTTGTTGGATAAATAAATATACACACTACATACATCCGCATTCAAGGCACATAACCTAACTTGATTTTTATCTGCTCAACCGGGATTCTAACCTGTGGAACCGGTACATGTTAATCAACACATAAGAGAGTAGAAATCAGTCTAGGTTAATCATCTTGTGTGCCTAACTCAGTGGTGCATTTTGGGCAATTGTTTGAGTTATTTGGGCCGCACCACTTCATTTTAAAATCAACTCATCAAGTAGCTTCCCCTTAGGGTTTACAATTTAGGTCAATACTAGGCACTCCACTTTACTTTTTGATTTCAAAAGGAAAAGATCTCAACCCATGTTTGAACATTTGGTTTGCCTCTGAAGCTTAATTGAACTCACCTAATTCTAAACCCTAAAAGCTACTTAAGCAAGATTTGAACCTTAAAATCCATGCATGCAAATAATCTTGCTTGAAAACCATAGTTTCTCATGCACTCACACATATTCAATCGATCATTAAGGGCACAACCCATTCTAACTGGTTGGATTGACTGGATACAAGCAGAGTAAATTGTCTATAATCTTAGGACAAATTTTGAGAGTTTATAGATTCTTAGGCTATCGAACTTAAGGACAGGCTTGTTTTGTTGTGCTGTAAGGTCCTTATCCCCAGTCCTTCTGACCTCTTTCTAATTTATGCTTGGAAGGAGGTCATTGAATCCCCGATTAGAAGGACCATTACATCATTCTAGGAGGCATAGATTGAATTTTGGCCAAATTGATCCGATGGCTGATCAACAACCTCCTCTACCTCAGAATCCACAAGAGATGTTTCAAAGGCAGCTAGAACAAATGTAGAGAATGCAAGAATGGTTCCAAAGAATGCAAGGCACTCATCCCTTGAAGGATTCTATGATCCTTCAAATTATGGGGAATGCCCCAACGTCCAGATTCCTACTGGAGATGCAGAAATCAAGCCCCACGTGTTAAGCCTGATCAAACATTTCCATGGGCTTGGCTCTGAAGACCCGTTTCAGCATTTGGAGGACTTGACCATTTTGGTCCAGACCACCAAAGCGTGAAATGTGAATGAAGAGCTGATGATCATGAGGCTCTTTCCCTACTCTTTTAGGGATAAAGTCGCTCATTGGTACATGACCATAGGAAGGCCGATCGTGACATGGAATGATTTGAAATTGACTTTCCTAAAGAAATTCTTCCCTGTCGGATGTACCAATGCTCTGAGATGGGCGATTACTACCTTCACCCAACAGCCGGGGGAGCAATTTCATGTTGCCTTGGAGCGATTCCAGGGCTTATTGCAGAAGTGTCCATACCACGAGGTGCCAAAATGGCAACTCGTGCAGATCTTTTACCACAGGTTGACTGAGCAACTCAGAAATCACGTGGATGCTTCTTACGAAGGCAATTTCCTCAACAAAGACGCAGATAGCATGCATGATTTGTTTGAGGAAATGAGTGAAAATTCAATTAATCATGCCTCCATGGACACTTTTAACCAGTCCCAACAACCCAAATCGAATGTTAATGAGGTTCATGACTCTCATTCATTCGGTATGGAATTGATTTGTAATAAACTAGTTAAGGTGGACTTGGTTACCAAAAGGATGAAGGAGTGGATGGTGGAAAACTCTGCAAACAATTATCGATCCACTCAATCCCAGAATTTGGGATTTCATTCTTCGCGAGCTCCTTCTGGATGGGAGTTCGTGAATCAACTAGATGTGGCTCAACCTATGAGCTAGCATTGTTTGGAATCCCATGGGTTCCAAACTGGGGCCTTTGATCCCAGTTTCTCTGATCCCTCCCTTTCTTTCTCTCCATCGTCACCCTCTGAGGATGTCTATGTTGTACAGGAGAATGTTAAGTCCAACCCTTACTCCAATGATTATAATCCTAGTTGGAGGAACCACCCTAACTTCTCCAGGAAAAACTTTGGGCAGCAGACCCAATTCCGACCTAGCAACTATGCTCCGCAAAAACCAATGGGTCGAGGTCATGTTTACACTCATCCACCCCCAAATCAGGTCAATCAACCAACTTGGAATGTTTGTCAACCTGTAGGGCAGGCTGATTTGAACCATCAGATGATAGAGATGTAAGGATCTATGCTCCAGCTCATGCTGCAAATGTTGATGGACAACTTGCAAACTGGGTTCATTGCTAATTCCCGTCAACCCGAATCTCTACCATCTCAACCCGTACCTAACCCACGTAATATACAGAATCCAGGCAATCAAGCCCAAGGGTACGGGAATTAGAGGGACACACACGCACATGCTCAGGTGGTTGAGCAGGATCCTTCCTCTTCTTCTTCTTCATCAAATCCGAGGTTTCTGGCTAATGAAGCCCCTCCAATCTTTCCTAACCATCCCCAAGACCGAAACCCATATGCATCTGCTAACTCTGTTACCTTGAGGAGTGGAAGGCAAACCTAGGACCCAAAACTACCATGTTCTGATCTACCAAATCTTGGAGAACCTGAGGAGAGAAAAGAGAACTCTGAAGAAGAAATCAAGGCTCAGAAACCTAATTCCAAAGATCTGACTCATGTTCCTTTTCTTGAGGCCTTGATTAAACCTAGGAAGAAGAAGCCTGTTGATAGTAATGAGGAGCTCTTGAATATATTCAAGAACGTCGAAATCAATATCTCTCTCCTCAACGCTATCAAATACATACCAGCTTACGCTAAATTTTTAAAGAATTTATGCACACAGAAGCGTAAGTCAAGGGAATCTGTTCCGAGGAAGGTGATACTCTCCGAGCAGGATAGTTCTGTTACCCTACGTCACCTTCTTCCAAAATGGAGAGATCTAGGTGCCCCTTTGATTTCTTGTGTCATCAAAGATTACACCTTTTCTAGGGTACTTCTGGATTTAGGTGCATTCATTAACCTATTTCTGACTTCTCTTTATGGGAAGTTTGGATTAGGTGAACTTCATCCGACCTCTGTAACGCTGCAGTTAGCGGACCGTTTGGTCACAAATCCGAGAGGCATTATTGAGGATGTTATTATCAAGGTTAAGGACTTCTATTTTCCTGTAGATTTCCATGTCCTTGACATGGATGTACCTGAAAATTTAAGGAACACACCCATCATTCTGGGGAGTCCATTCCTAGCTACTGCTAAGGCCAATATCAATTGTGAGAGTGGTAGCATGGAAATCACCTTTGGGGATCAGAAATTGAAATTGGATATTTTCAAGGCCATTAACAAATTTAAGGATTGTGGATTTATAGAGGAACTTGAGGAAGATAACTTGAATATTGAAACATGTATAGCGGTTTCTACATTTGAAAGTTCCTCCTATTGTGATGGATCAGACCTGCAACCCTCTATGGCAAACCCGCCACATTCTGAAGAGGTTATTGATTTTGTTCATTTTCAACCTCTTCCTCTTGATGAATCTTCATCAGCATCATCCTTACCTTCCATCCTAAACCCACCCCAGCTCTAACTGAAACCATTTCCTGAGAGTTTGAAATATCAGTTTTTGGGACCTCAAAAGATGCTCCTTGTGATTATCAATGCTAGATTAACTAAGGAGCAGGAGATTAAATCGATCAAGGTCCTAAAGGAACACAATGAGGCAATTGGTTGGACCATTCATGACCTTAGGGGGATCGAGTCATCTTACTGCAATCAGAAAATATTCTTAGAAGATGGATCCTGCCCTTCTGGCCAAATGTAGAGGAGATTAAACCCTAATATGTGAGAAGTGGTCAAGAAGGAAATAATTAAGTGGCTCAACATAAAAATCATTTATCCAATCTCAAGCAGTCCTTGGGTAAGTCCCATGCAAATTGTTCCCAAGAAAATCGGGATTATCGTTGTGACTAATGAGAAAGGAGAATCTGTCACAACTCGTTCAGCTTCGGAGGGTCTGTATCAATTATAGGAAGTTGAACACAGCCACGAAAAAAGATCATTTCCCTTTGCCCTTCATCGATCAAATCCTTGAAAGACTAGCTGGGCAAAAGTACTTCTGTTTCCTAGACGATTACTCGAGATACAATCAAGTCTCTATCCATCCCAAGGATCAGGAAAAAATGACTTTCACCTATCCCTACGAAACCTTTGCTTTCCGTAGAATGACATTTGGCTTATGTAATGCACCTGCGACTTTTCAAAGGTGTATGCTAGCCATATTCTCTGACATGGTGGGAGAGTTTATGGAAGTCAGCATGGATGATTTCTCTGTTTTTGGAGAATCATTTGATTCTTGCTTGGCTAATCTTGAAATGATCCTTAAAAGATGCATCAAAACAAGATTGGTCCTTAGCTGGGAAAAGAGCCATTTCATGACACAAGAAGGCATCATCTTGGGCCATGTAATCTCTGAACAAGGAATTGAAGTTGACAAAGCTAAGGTTGATGCTATCTCCAAACTTCCTCCTCCCACATCTGTCAAACAAATTAGATCATTTCTTGGTCATGTGGGATTCTATAGGAGGTTCATCAAGGACTTCTCTAAGGTTGCTTGCCTTTTAGAAACCTTCTCGCCAAAGATACGTCGTTTGATTTCAATGAATCATGCCGTAAGGCATTTGATTTTCTTAAAACAACAGTCACTTGTGCTCCGGTGTTGCAACCACCTGTTTGGACAACCCCATTTGAGATCATGACCGATGCTTCTGATTATGCAGTGGAGGCTATTTTGGGTCAAAAGATTGACAAGAAGCCCTCTGTCATCTACTTTGCTAGCAAAACTCTGGACAAGGCCTAAAGGAATTACACTATTATTGAGAAGGAATTGCTAGTGCTAGTATTTGCTTTAAAGAAATTCAAGGCTTATCTCTTAGGGTCTCATGTCATAATTTACAGTGACCACTCGACCTTGAGACATCTCTTAGCCAAAAAGGATGCCAAGCCTTGGCTTATCCGATGGATTCTTCTGCTTCAAGAATTCAATCTTGAAATCAAAGATAAATCCGGCGCACAAAATATGGTGGTAGATCATCTTTCGAGACTTCTAAGTGATTCTTCTCATCTGGATATGCTGATTGCTGATACATTTCTGAACAAAACTATTCTTACAGTATCAGGTGTCCAAACCCTGTGGTTTGCAGACTTTGTAAATTATTTGGCCGTTGGTTAAATCTCCCATGATTGAACCAAGCAACAACGAGATAGACTCAAATCTGAGGCCAAATATTACTTCTAGGAGGACCTTGAACTGTATCGTATTGGCTCTGATCAGATTATTCGCCGATGTGTTCCGGAGAATGAATTCTGAAGTATACTCGAGTTATGCCATGCATCTGCATGTGGTGGACATTTCTCTGAAAAAAGACGGCTGCCAAAATTTTACAATCTAGATTCTATTGGTCATCTTTATTCAAGGATGCCCAAGAATTCTCGAGGTCGTGTTCTTGATGCCAGGCACTTGGGAGCATAAGTAAAAGAGATATGATGCCTCTAAACCTAACTCTTCCCATTGAAATCTTCGACGTTTGGGGCATCGACTTCATGGGACCATTCTTCCCTTCATTTGGACACCAATACATTCTTGTCGTTGTTGATTACGTGTCCAAGTGGATTGAGGCTATTCCCACCAGAACTAATGACCACAAGGTGGTCATCGATTTCATCAAGAAGAACATCTTCAGCCAGTTTGTTATTCTGAGAGCCATCATCAGTGATGGTGGTACTCCTTTCACTAATGCTCAGTTCAGTAGTTTACTGGAAAAATTCAGGGTAAATCACAGAATCTCCACACCTTACCACCCCCAGACAAATGGACAAGCTGAGACCTCCAATCGGGAGATCAAGAATATTCTGCAGAAAATGGTTAGACCTGATCATAAAGATTGGACTCACAAGCTTGAGGATGCTCTTTGGGCCTACTGTACGGTGTACAAAAGGCCTATCGGCATGTTATCGTTTTGTCTGGTGTATGGAAAGGCATGCCATTTACTCGTAGAGATTAAACATAGGGCATTCTGGGCAATCAAGCAATGTAATTTGGATTTGACTTTAGCCGGAAAGGCCAGGAAACTCCAACTATCTGAGTTGAAGGAGCTTAGAAACGACGCATACGAGAATGCCAAAATCTATAAGGCTCGGACCAAAGCTCTTCATGACCAATTGATACCCGAAATAGCTTTGAGCCGAACCAGATGGTCTGGCTCTTTGATTCTCGACTTAAGCTCTTTCCCAGCAAACTTAGGTCAAAATGGAATGGCCCGTTCATCATCAATCAGATATTTCCAAATAGGGCTATTGCGATCTTTGACCCAAAGGCAAGTAATTCTTTTAAAGTCAACGGTCAACGTCTGAAGCCTTTTGTTGATTGTATTGTTCCAGAACCCATCTCAGACACGGTCGCTCTAATCACATCATATTTCTTTGGCTGGACTTCGCTTAGCTGATCGCATTAAACTCAGCACATGTACAGTTTGACTCAAAGCTGACCCGAGCATCATATTCAAGTGATATCTTCTACATTCTACCTTTCCTTTCATGCCTTTTATTTTCAATGAGGACATTACATCAACTAGGCATGGGGGGTAGATTCATTTCTTAATCATTTTGTCAGTTCTGTGGAATTCTTATAAATTCTATTTATTTTTGTTCACTTAAAAAAAATAAAAAAATGAAAAAAAATTGAGTTAGGAAAGAATAATTGGGCATTAGAATTTTTCAACCTTAGGGAATAATACAGTAGGATCTGAACACTTAGACCATTCAGGTCTTCAGGCTTAATTAGCTCGGGTGTCCACTAAAATGTGGATTTGCTTATCGAGTCCACGCCATTTTGAATTTAGTTCAAAATGGTTAAATAAGTTGGGGTAATAAGTGCATGACTTATCAACCTTCCCTCTGATTTGAAGGGATTTTAAGTCTAAGCATCTACACACTATTTGCACTGACTCGCTTTTCGGTGGTTTTTACTAAAATTGGGTAGCTAATGAACCTTCTAGGGTGGTATGTCTGGTAAGTTATTGTGGGTAACATCCCATAGGTAGGTTGTCTAGAGCCCAGTCACACGACCATTCTTTTCTTGCTACCTTTAGGTAAATCGTAGATCAGGGAAGCCACCCACTTAAAAAATAAAAAATAAAAAAATAGAAAAAAAATAGAAAAGGAGGAAAGAAAATAAAAAGAAATAAGCCACACTTCACCGCACAAGTATGGTTGGCAAGTTATCGTGGGTAACAGCCCATAGGTAAGTTGTCAGAACCCAGCTAAAGAAATGCACATAAAATTCCAAAACACTAAGGAAGGGGCGGAGAAGTAGAATAAGCTGGGGAGATATACACTAGGTTTGCCCTTGTGTTGACCCCATAAACATAAAAGTAGGGAGAAAGCTACTGGTCGAATATATACACTTTTAGGCAGAATTTCTTTTCAAGGTCACCTAGGGGCGTAGAAACCCGAAATCTGTTCTAATCGCCGATCAGTGAGTCTATCACATTTCACACAAAGATGCTTAGAACTTAGGGTTCTCTTTGAGTCCTGGGTGGGTTGAGTGGCCGTGAAAGCTGCTCCGAAACCCTAAACTCAAAAATCCAAAAAATTAGAAAAGAAGAAAAGAAGAAAAAGATCCTCCTTTGAATAAGGCGAGGGCTTGAGGCGATTGGCATTTTGGCAGACACTCAGGTGCTATTGTGTCTTTGTAGTTTAGGTTCTTAGTAAAAATTTCCTAGTGTTGAAGAATAACGTTTGCCCAAGAAATCTGACCTAATCCTGTTATAAATAGCATATAGTTTTTGCTAGGGACTAACAAAAGATAAGCATGGAGGTGTGATGTGCATACATCTGAACAGCTAAAAATGTCTATTAATGCATGCTCTTAGTATCATATTAGCATCATGCATTGTAAATATTGCATAACATGCATCATCATACATGTAGGTCAAATTATACAAATTGTATAGTAATTTCTTCTTTTTGATAGCCAGGGACAGGAGACTTTTAATTAGGGCCTTGGATCAAAGATCTAACTGTATGGATCAGATCAGGGTAATGATTGGAGCTCAACGACTCCAAGATTGTCCCGATCAGACTTCCGTAGCATCAGATATAATCTGAGGAAGGTAGGAGATCAAGGGCTAAGATGGTGTCAATCCGCACTTCAAGTGACAAATCTGACCGCACGGATGGGTTTGGATCGATGATCCTAGCCTAACAGCGCAAAAATCGATCCAATCTGACATCTGTGGCACCATCTACAACTCATAGAAGATGGACAGCCATGATGGCGTCACGTGGCGCCATCACAACTGCCCAAACCAGCTGCACCACCTCTTCTTAACCTCTGAAGGCACGGGTGAGGCAAGATCTAGGCTGTTGGATCTTGATCCAATGGCCATGGGCCCACATGCTGAAAACAGAAGCGCGACAAAGAGGCAGCCGCAATGTAGCAATCGAGCGCCTCTTCATGAGCGCGAGGGGCGGGTTCGATTCTCGCTGCACCTTAAATCGAAGCGCGCGAGCGGGAGCGGCTAAATCAGGCTGTTGGATAGCGAGCGGATGGCGTGGATGTGGGCGACGTGGCGTGCCTAGATGCGAGGAGCAAGAATGCATCATTAGACGTGCCCTTGTGAAGGTGGGCAAGCGTGCATCCTAAGCCGTTGATCTTCGATCCAATGGTGAGGAAGGTCATGTTGCCTCTTAATAGGCGTTGAAGTAGATGGGCGCAACGCATTTAAGCCATTCGATCTCGAGATCGGACGACTGAGGATCAAAAGATGTACGCGTGCATTGAGGAGGTTAAGAGAAAGAGGCACACGGGCGGGCACACACGTGAGGCCACGATCAGGGCTTTAATGATGCTTTTAATTTGTCACTAAAGGCCCTTGCATTAATGTTCTTAACAAAAAATGGCCTTTTTGCCCCCAACCTCTACACTTATAAAAAGGCCTACGCTCCCTCCCATTTCAATCATCCCTTCCTTCACCTCTCCCCCTCACCAAAGCTCTAAGAAGCTTGTCCCAAACCTGGGATGCTCCTTTAGAGCCAAAATCAAAGTTTTCTCCCCCCATTTTGAAAGTGGATCCCGTGATGACGACGACGCCCTGCCTTGCCCCTCATTCTTCCTACTCCATTCTTCGTCTTCTGTCTTTGTCCTCTGTCTTCTAGGCATTGCCTCGTCCAGCTCGTCCTCCAAGCAACCGTCGAGGAGGATAACATCTCTCTCCCTTCTTTACTGCTTTCTAGAATAGAATTTTCCACTTTCCAGATGTAACCATTTCCTCCTTTCTAGTTGTAAAAATAATATTCAGTTACAAAGTGATTGTTCTCTCTCTCTCTCTTAGTGTTAATATCAAACTCATTGTGATTATCTCCTTTTAGAACAAAAATACTAAAAAAATATAATTGCGGATTTTAGATCGATGTAACCTCCTTGTGTTCAACCCAGAATTTCTTTACGAATTTTGGCAAATTTATCTGTTGACGGATTTCTTCATAAATCATACTACGACAATGGGTTTTTCAAAATCCAACATTTTTTGTGCATGTCTTTCGCCACAACAATCACCTGGAGGCTTCATCTGGGACTTGCAACAGCTGGAGAAGGCTTCAAGCTTCGCTCGAAGCTACCTCCATGGCAACGGAGGAGCGAACACCTGAAATCCAAAATATGGCCTCTTGGCCCTGTTAAATAGGTTCAGGAGCTTCACCGTAGGGTGTGGAGTGCATTGGTGGTGGTTGTGTGGTGGATGGTTGTGTGTGGTGGCCGGATGGTGACAGAGACGACCGTGGGAAGGTGGGGTGTTCGGTGGCACTGAGGAGAGGCCAATAGCCTCAATAACCAGAGGGATTTTGCCCTTTGGGACATAGTGGAGCTTTTGGAGTTGGTAGCGAAGCAGATGGAGGTGTGGAGAGGTGGAGATGTGGCCTGAGTGGAAGAAGGTGAAGGTGGTTGGGGTGATACAATGGTCGAAATGAAGTGTGGTTGGTGTGTAAATGAAGTAGGGGAGTTAAGGAACTTATCTTGGTATTTGATGGATGAAGGGGAGCAGAGGCCAGTTGCGGTGTGGTCGACATCGGAGAAGAAGGCGCTTTAGTGTGGGCAAGATGGCGAGCATGAACGAGATAGAAGTGCCCGTTAGTATGGCGCGATGCGGAGGAAGGTAGGGAAGGAGGATCTATCGCCGGTATTGCAGTCAGACGAAAGGAGTCGTAGGAGCTTGCCGGATCTCGAGGAGCTTCGGCCAGATGAGGGGAGATGAAATCAGAGGGGAATCCAGCCGAATTCGAGCATGGGATCTTCAGTCAGATTTGGGGTGTCTTTTATAGGTCTTTGGAGGATGTTTTAAGCTTGGGAAGCAAGCTTCCCAAGCTTGGAAGGTTCACTAGAGATAGAAGTTGAAATATACTCGAATCTCTCATGCGTTCGCATGAGAGATTGGGAAGCTTTTAGTGCTTAGGATCTAGCTAAAAAAGGGAATTCCTTGACGAACTTCCCTTTCAAATCTGAGGGATTTGTCAAGGAATCAAGGAGAATATGCCAAAACAAGCTCGTCGGAGTTTTAGGATTAGGATTTCATGGTGGTAGGGGCCTATTTGAAGAAAATGATCATAAAGATAGGGACCTTTTTGTAATAAATTCAAAAGCAAAGAGCCCATGTGAAATAAAGAAAATTAGACTTGGACCAAAGTGCAAACTAGGTTGAAACAATCTCATATTGGGACCAAATTTTGGTACAAACCTAATTTAGACCTAGGAAATCCAATGGTGAAGTTGGTTTTTGGTTTTGACTTAGTTTGATTGGGTAATTTGCATAATTACCTAAATTTAGGTAAATGTCTGTCTGAGACTCTATTTTAGGTCAAGATGGGTTCCAATGGTCAAATTGAAGGTACCAAACCCTAGAGAATATTTTTCTATGTTTTTTGTAGGGTTTAGGTGAATTTTATTCTGATCAGAACCTCAGTAGATTAAGCGGGTCTGTTTTTAGGGCTTCAGATGTCAATTAATTCCTGATGGAAATCATTTTCTGTTTGTTCTAACCCACTTACTAGACTATTAAGACCATTTGACCTTTATTCAACCCCTGAGAGAACCTGGGGTTATTCTATTTTTGTGATAGAATGGTAAATTTGTAGAAATAACCCTACTTTCTTGTATTTCTCTCTGAAAGGATTTGCAATGAATTATGGCCATTTGATGGTTATGTAGGAGCATTTAATGACTTAATCAGATCAAATTAAGCTAGTTATGGTTCATGATGGTGTTCTCATCATACCCCCATGCAATGATTTTGCTAGTCCCTTAGCAAAACCATCTAAATTGAACCAGTTATCCTGGTCATATTTTAATCGTAAGGATGGCCTACTAAGCCGCATCTCTAGGAATCAGATCTTAATACCAACAATAGGCCCAAAGATACTCAAGTACCAGCCCAGATCTAGAGCTGACTAGCTTTTGCCTCGATTTGCTGCGGAGGTTTCTAAGGCCCGCAGGAACTATCCTAAGGTTTGTTGGTCCCAGCGGTTAAAGCACTCGTTCTTGAAACATGGTTGGTCTGGTTTAATTTGCCAGTGCATTTTGAGAGAGACATAGAAGGAGAATTTGATTTGTGGAGAGCTATCTCTCTCTTTTCTTTTCATTATATTTTCCTTAGATCCATCCTCAGATTGACCCTCAACAAGATCTGTATCGGATTCCTCATCCCCACCATTAATCCTTGCAAGGTCCCTAGCAATCAATGCTTCGAGATAGCACCACCCATGGAAACCCCCAAAACTTGGCTTTCGAGATTTTAGGATAATCCCACCTATGGCGTTCTGTAGCTAAATCTTAACCTTGGCAATCGACATTTCATGATAATACCACCCATGGCATCTGAACCAGCACAAGGTGCTTACATGCCCCCAATAGGATATTTAGATATCCTAGGAGACAAGCACTAAGGAGATGGTATGTTATTACACATCTTCAAGGGGAATTTCCCACCTCTCCGTGCTGGGAGCTCATCCAAATCAACTTATGTTTTCAAGCCGCTCCTAATCTAGATCTTAGGACCTTTTTTGGAACAGATTAAATGCGTTTTTGGCATGGTTTTAACTTTAAAGCGCACTGAACCAGACTGTGTGTGATTTAGGGTGCCTAAATTATCGAGTCCAGCAAACTAGAGGTTAGTTAACAAGGTCGTATAATCCCTAAGCCTAACACTTAATACATAAGCTTTGCATTTTTCCCAACTTCTTGAGGATTAATCCAGATCTTGACAAGTATGTGAATGTTTAAATCCAATACAGATCCAAGAGGCCTAAGGTTGGCATGCGCCACTATTCCCTTAAGTTTTAGCCTTTCAGGTCATAGTTCATCATTCAATCCGACCTATAAGGTAGGTAGGTTTCAAATTGTTTCTAAGGGACTCAATTTTCTTTTCTTTTTCTTTGTTCTCCTTTCTTCTCTTTTTTGAATTTTCATTCCTCCTTTTCAAAAATGGCTCTCTTTTTTTCTCTCAACCTCCATTTTTTGTATAATAGAATATGTAAATTTTTTGATGAAACCTTTTCTTGTGAAGTGATTCTCACAGCTTTTTGCACTTTAATACCCCCATGCCTACGATTTGCAATGTCCTCATTGTAAATTAGGTGGGTTCGAATTTAGCTTAGATCGTACATTAGAATAGGTTTTGGGTGGGTGGACAGGTCAAGATGACTGTTACGGACGATTTCAAGCTCTAGTATAGGTACCAGAGGTGGAGTCGGTTGTTCTAATGGACGAACCCTAAAGTGCAATATGAGTTCAGCACGAGATGTGTCAAGAAGGGTTTCAATTTTTTCAAGAAGATGACGGGTTGCCTCTCATTAAGTGCTGAGTTTAATGCCATTAGTCGGGCGCAATAAGTTCAAGGAGATGTGATTGGCTGCATTAACGATTTGAGAGCATATATGATCGTGATGGATGAAAATTGGATGGCCATAGATAAGTATCAAAGCATGGTGGAGAGTCATTCCAAAATGTCTCAGATATAAGTCAGGCTGATTCGTCTCTAGATGATTTTTCTTAAGTTTCTGTGGAGGAAATAGTTGGAAGGTATAGTGATCATGGGATTTTGTAGTAGGATTGTGGAAATTCCAAGTCTCAATAGAAATGGGTCTAGTTAGTGAATCCCGGATGTGTGGTTCCTCTCATGCTCTGTGACCTAATAGATCAATCCTTAGTGAGTTAATGTGATTGTCTTCTGCCGAATCTAAGATTGTCTCCTTAAGAAATGACTCATAACTTGAGTCTTCCAATGAATCTTTACTATAATTCTCCTTCCAATCAAAAGTGAATGTTTGAAAAGTGCCTCTTGGATCATGTAGCTCAAATTCTGTAAACGATTCATATTTCGAGTGGAGGCTATTCTCAGTATCTGCCAAGACTTATTCTAGGAGATCCTTAAAATGAAATGTTTCCATATCCATGGACTCTGAATTTGGTTTGTCACCATGTTTCTCGACATTCCTAGGTACATCTTCAAGTTTAAATGTGAAAGACTCCATTGTGCTCATGTCATTATGCTCGACTAGATCATCATCTAGAATGTGAAAGGTTTCCAATTCAAGTTCTAAGTTTTCTACTAAGGATATGGTCATGAAATCCTGTATAAAACCTAGTTGTTCTGTCAAGCATTTTCCTTTTGTTGCCTTAAAAATATTAATCTTAGCATGTTGATCTCCAGAGGCAATTGTTATATGCTCTGATTCACAATTGATTGTGGCTCTTGCAATGGCCAAGAATTCTCTTCCCAAAATCACGAGCATATCCTGTATCTGTTGTGGTGTCTCCATGTTAAAAATTAGGAAATCTGCTAGGTAGCTGAAATCCTTAACTTTAATTATCGCATCTCTATCATCCTAATTGGTGTGATCAAGGTTCGATTAGCTAGTTGCAAAGTGACTTGCGCAGGTTTTAGCTGTTCGATCTGTAATTTTTCAAATAGGGTGGTAAGGATAAGGTTGACTGAAGCGCCCAGGTCCAGTACAGCCTGCTTGAAGTTTGTATCACCGATATTGCAGGGAATTAGCAGGCTGCTTGGGTCAGATTTCTTAGGAGGTAGACTGTTTTGGATTATGGCACTTATATCTTCAGGCAGTACTACCTTTCCTAGTGTTTGTTCTTCCATCTCTTTTCTAGGTAAGTCTGGTGCAGTCAAGTTGAGAGTGAGGATGTCAAGTAGTGGAATTGTGACTTGTGCATTCCTCAAATGTCCCGTTAGATCAATTTCTGACAATCCTTTAGTGTGGAGATGAGATATGACCTAGGATAGGGGAATGGATTGGCTATCATTAGGGATGGGTTTCTATTCTTTCAAAACATTGATCATAACACAATCATTGTGGGGAGGTGGAACGGGAAAAGTTGGACCTTGCTGTTGCTATGGGGTTGGGGTTGGGTAAGTCATGGTGTGTTTTGGCTTAGCTGAGGTGGATGGAGAAAACACGCAGGTATGAGTCGTTGAACTGGGTTGGGTATAACATGTTTGACCTTGGATTTGGTTTACAACGTGTTTTTGGGTCAAATTGTTGTTAGGATTTGGCAGAGGTTGGGAAGGAAATATGCCAAGCTAGCGAGAACTTTCTAGCTGGGTCATTTGATTACGAAGTTTAGTGATTTCTTCTTTGTACTATTTCTGCATGTCAACCAAGGTTTGAAGAATCAAAGATGTCTGATCTTCCTTAGGTGGTACAGATTGGAAATTTTGAGTGGGCCTTGGTTGGGTGGGCTGATAAGGATGTGGAGCCTGTGGTTGGGGTTGAAATTGAGGTCTTGGATTTGGGTTATTTCCCGACCATGAAAAGTTAGGATGATTACGCCATCCAGAGTTGTAAGTGTTGGAGAAAAGATTTTTCTAAACGGCATAAAGATCCTTGCAGGTCTGAGGAGCTCCGAGATAATCAGAGTACGGGGGTTCAGAGTTCCCCCAACTATGGTGGGCTGACCTGGAGTTGACTCTGAAGCCATAATTAGAAGGGGGTGGATATGCATCCATCCCCATGGATTGGTAGATGTTGTGTGCAGCCTCCCTTCCCGTGGGTAGGTGCGCATATGTGCTTTGAGGTATGAGGTGGATTTGTGTAGATGATGAGTGATGTCGTCCACCTTCTTTTCAATAATGGAGACCTTATCTAATTGACTAGCTACCAACTCCAGATCAACAGATGCGGAAAGGCCTCAGGATTCATGTACCCTTCGATTGTCTGCCAATGCGTGGGTGGACATCCGGTAGTACGCACCCAATGACTCATTGTTCAGGGAGTTCTCTCGCACATGTTATCGACAATTTCTTAGATCATGTCCTCATGTTGACCCGTGATGCTACCACCATAGGTTGCATTGACAAAGAGCTTGATGTCTTCACGAAGTCCATGGTAGAAGGATTGGACTTATTCCCACTTTGCAACTTCATGATGGGGGCACTTATGCATGAGATCCAGAAAATGATCCCATGCCTCATGTAGAGATTCTCTCACTCCTTGAGAGAAGTGTGTGATTTGGTGCCGCATCATATTTGTACATGGGGTAGAATTTTTGCAGGAAGGTAGTTTGAAGTTCTCCCCATGTGTTGATCATGTGTGGTTGAGTTTGAAACCAGTGAGTGGCTTTGTCAGCCAAAGAGAATGAGAAGAGTTTCAAGAGTAATTCGTCCCGATTCTGTACATCTGCCCCAAAAGTGTGGGCCAGATGTTTTAGTTTTCTGATGTGTTGGAAAGGATCCTCGGAGTTCAAGTCATGAAATTTTGGGGTCATATGAAGCATGGTAGGCTTGAGATCCACCTCGAATCCTCCCGCAGGAATGTTGATTCAGGGTTCGATCTCCCCCGCTGTAGGATTATAGTGATCTCGCATTTGAGGATGCGGCGGTTGGTTGACGATGGCATTGATTTGATTTCAGAAATCATTTAATTGTTCCTCAAGGTTAGGTTGATCTTCTTGGTGATCCATAGCTGATAAAGGGGAAATAGGTTCTGACTCAGAGGATATGTCAATGTGATCAGGTTGTTGCACAAAGACAGAAGTCGAGGCTCGACCTCGACGAGAGAATAGCTAATGGAGGCCTCAAGGATGGTCTTAAGGACCTCCTCCCGAACATGCACTGATGGAATAGATGAGGGATAGCAGGTGATGGACCCAATCAAGACACCCAAAACTTTTGGATGACTATAGAGGTTCGGGGTAGATGATACCCCTTAGTCAGAAAGTCGTCCACCTGAGAATTACCTAGGCAGCCAAAAAGGGAGAGTCCCGCGAAGACCCCTACACGGTAGAGTGCCCCCATGGGTTACAGGGTTTCCCCCACGTGACCTTTCTTGTCACTGAGGATCCAGGTAGACCAGAATAGGGACTTGACCTGTTAAGTCTACCAGTTTTAGATTAAGAGTAGAGGTGCTTGTGATTTCACTTGAACTTTAAGATGTTTTTTGTGTAAAGTGACCTAATTTGAAGATTGGTTAACCCAACAAAGTGGGTCAACTTCACATGTTTTGTCCTTTGAGAAATTTAGGTCCTTCTTTTAGTGTTCAAATGAGATTAAGAGCCTGATTCTAGGGTTTACTTGAATAGATCAATTCAACTATGGCTTAGGCATACACTGTTTGGGAAGGTTAATTCTTGATTAAGCAAGTGTGTCTCTAAAACCCTAAACTGGAAACCCTAATTGGCTCTTGATTGGCCCAATTTAATTCGTCAAAATATGTTGCCTAGGGCTCAAGCAAGAAGGTGATAGCCCTAGATACCTTAAACCCTAAGTAGGTGCACAAATCAGGGTTTGGATGTTCTCTAAATAGAATGTACCAAATCAAGCAACTTGATGATTAATCTAAGAATAGAATGCAAGTTGGACCTAATTGATTTCTTCCCTTTTTTAGCTTTTCAGAATCAAGGTCTTAGGAGGAATTGGATGGAGTTTACCTACCCCTGGAGTGTCTAATGTGTGGCTTGATCTTTCTCCAATGAATCCTTGTCACAAATCACAGTCAAAAAGAGATAGAGCAAGTTAGTATCAAATCAGATATTGCAATCAAGAGATTAAAGTTGCGCGTTGCTCCCTGGAACGGTGCCAAAATGTTAGCCGCTATGCATTGGATTTTAAAATCAATGTGTTGCAGTATAGATGGAATCAGCGCAAAAAACAAATAGAATTTATACTCGAGTGGAAGTCTTTGGTCGAACACAGGGAGCAATTAGCAAAATGATTCTCAAGATTGCAATTCAAGCAAATATATGAGCAATTTATAATAGAATTCCAAGCAGTAAAGATATATAAATGAAAGCGAATGTCAAATAGTGTAAAAAAAGTGGGGTAAAATGGTGATTTGAATCACCAATTACCCCTCACAATAATATCAAATATTTTAATAGTATCAATCAATCTAAATCCACGTAGGATAAGTGCACAGTGCACTTCTGTTGCTCTCCTTCTGTTGCTTTAGCTCCTCTTCTCTTCTTTGTCTGTGCCTTCTTTTCTTCTCTGGCTTCCTCTCCTTCTTCCTTCTCTTCTTGCACAAGGGGAAGGGTTTCCTTCTTTAAATGGCTAAGTGTTAGTCATTGGTCTTCAGAGCAAAATCCCCTACCCCCACGCACTCTCTCTCTCTTTGGGATCTACTATCCCAGAGCCTCAAGCAATCGCATTCGGATCTACGCGTTCCCGGGACCAGGGCTGCGGGCGTGATATTACAGCCGAGGTGTGGACAGGGCTTAGGCTGGTCGGGTCAGCGCTAGGCCCATGGGGGATAGGTCACAGGTGAGGCACGTGTTAAGTGTGAGAGGGGACCTCACCCCTTATGTTTATTTGAGGCAATAAGCCCGTATGACTTTTACAATTTATGCGGTGTCGCACGTCTTTCAACGCCCGATGTGGGACTAATCCCACAGGGCTCTTCTGCGTGCAGCTGTAGTGGATGATGCATTCAATTGAGGGAGCTGTAGCTATAGAGATCCTCAATTGAGGACCTGGAGACCTCCCCGGAGATGTTCCGCGTCACCTGGAGGCTTCACTTGGGACTTGCAACAACTAGAGAAGGCTTCAAGCTTCGCTCGAAGCTACATCCATGGCGGCGGAGGAGCGAACACCTAAAATCCAAAATACGGCCTCTCGGCCCTGTTGAATAGGTTCAGGAGCTTTGCTGTAGGGTGTGGAGTGCGTTGGTGGTGGTTGTGTGTGGTGGCTAGATGGTGATGGAGACGGCCGCGAAAAGGTGGGGTGTTTGGTGGCACTAAGGAGAGGCTAATAACCTCAATAACTAGAGGGCTTTTGCTCTCTGGGACACAGTAGAGCTTTTGGAGTCAGTGGTGAAGCGGATGGAGGTGTGAAGTGGTGGAGGCGCTTCACCGGAGATGTGGCCGAAGCAGAAGAAGGTGAAGGTGGTTGGGGTGATACGGCGGTCGAAATGAAGTGTGGTTGGTGTGTAAATGAAGTAGGGGAGTTAAGGAACTTACCTAGGTATTTGGTGGACAGAGGGTAGTAGAGGCGACGCTAGTTGCGGTGTGGTCAACGCCGGAGAAGAAGGTGCTCTGGTGAGGGCAGGACGGTGAGGATGAAGGAGATAGAAGCACCTGCTGGTATGGCAGAATGCGGAGGAAGGCAGGGAAGGAGGATCTACTGCCGGGATTGCGGTCAGACGAAGGAAGGAGTCATAGGAGCTCCTTGGACATCAAGGAGCTTTGGCCGGATGAGGAGAGATGAAATCAGAGGGGAATCTGGCCGAATTTGTGTGTGGGATCATCGGTCTGATCTAGGGCATCTTTTATAGGTCATTGGAGGATGTTTTGAGCTTGGGAAGCAAGCTTCCCAAGTTGGAAAGTTTGACGGAGATAAAGTTGAAATATACCTGAATCTCTCATGCTTTAGTATGAGAGATTGGGAAGGTTTTAGGGCTTAGGATTTGGCTTAAAAGGAAGGAAATTCCTTGACGAACTTTCTTTTCAAATTTGAGAGAAATTCGTCAAGGAATCAAGGAGAACATGCCAAAGCAAGCTCGCCGGAGTTGTAGGATTAGGATTTCATGGTGGTAGGGGCCTATTTGAATAAAAATATGATAAAGATAGGGACCTTTTTGTAATAAATTCAAAAGCTAAGGGCCCATGTGAAATGAAGAAAATCAGACTTAGACCAAAGTGCAAACTAGGTCGAAACAATCTAAGATTGGGCTCAAATTTTCATACAAACCTAATTTGAACCTAAGGAATCCAATGGTGAAGTTGGATTTTGGTTTTGACTTAGTTTGACTAGGTAATTTGCATAATTACCTAAATTAGGGCAAATGTCTGTCTGAGACTCTATTTTAGGTCAAGATGGGTTCCAATGGTCAAATTGAAGGTACCAAACCCTAGATAATGTTTTTCTATGATTTTTAGAGGGTTTAGGTGAATTTTATCCTGACCAAAACCTTAGTAGATTAAGCAGGTCTATTTTTAGGGTTTTAGATGTCCATTAATTCCTATAACGCATGAAAATCCTTTTCTGTCTGTTCTAACTCACTTATTAGACTCTTATGACCATTTGGCCTTTGTTCAACCCCTGAGAGAATCGTAGTTATTCTATTTTTGTAATAGAATGGTAAATTTGTAGAAATAACCTTGGTTTGTTGTATTTCTCTCTGAAAGGAGTTGTAATGAATTATGGCCTTCCGATGGTTATGTAAGGGCATTTAATGACTTAATTAGATCAAATTGAGCTAGTTATGGCTCATGATGATGTTCCCATCAGTTAGATCCTAGCTTAACTTAGGAATAATGTATGCATGTGTAGCATATTTTGCATCATAGTTGATTTATTAGCTTTGTAAATAATAATGCTATTTATGTTCTAATTGAGAAGCAATATTAATTACAAATGATTTAGGGTCGTGGATGGTAAATTCGAATGTACAGATCTGATCAAGATGACAATTGGAGTCCAACTCTTCCAGAATCATCTTGATTGGACATCCATAGCATCACATGCAGTTCGTGGAAGATCAAAGTCCAAGGGGTAAGGTGGCACAAATGCAAATCGCATATGCCAAATCTGACCACATGGATGGATCTGGATCAATGATCACTGTCCAACGGCGCAAAAATCAACTCAATTGGAGCCTTGTAGCACCAACTACAAAGGTGGGAAGATGGACGGTCAGGATGGTGCCACGTGGTGCCATCCCAACGGCCCCCTACCGCGGCCTCAGTCACTGAAGAGTAAAGAAGAGTCATTGGATCGTCATCCAATGACCACGATTGAGACACGTTGCTTGCCTCTTCGCGCATCATCAAGGGAGATCCAATCTCAACCGTTGGATCGTCATCCAATGGCTGAGGGCGATCGCACGTGAAATCAAAATTGAGACACATCTGGTCACATAGCATAACGGTCATCACCTTTAAACATGAAGCACGGGTTACCATTGTAGGTGCGATCAGTGCAAAATCAAGGTGGTGGCGAGTGCGAGCAAAATTGCATAGTTCGATTGCGATCGAGCGGCAAGTGGCGAGTGGCGAGATGCGTGGAGCACGGTGGTATGTCAGATCAGGTGGTGTGGTAGGCTTGTGAGATGATGCGCGGTAGCACGCTTCGTTGTACATGCATACCAGAGGTGGTGGGGTGCACGTTTTAAGCCGTTGATCTTCACAATCGAACGACTAAATTCAAACACGTGCAAGCAAGGAGTAAGGAGACAAGGGATCAAACGGCTCGGCGTGTGCCATGTGTTGTGTTTTGGTGTAGCACGCCCGATGAAGGCACGATGAAGGTTCTTTTAAGGCGTGATTTGATTCGTTGATCTCCCGATCGAGGGATCTGGTTACTCGAAAGTTGTTGCATGGTTTGGGGGCCTAAAATACTTATTTTGCTCCTCACTTTGGCTATAGAAAGGACCCCGAACCCCCCATTTTAAAGGCATCTCTTCCTACAGACATCTCCTACTCCCTTCTGCCCTCTTCCTCTGAGATGTCCACCAAGGCCACCCTTGGTGCACTGCTGCTGCTACTCCATGCCTCTCCAAAGGCCACCAAGGACCACCATTGGTGCCCTTGTTTTAGTAGACTAGATAGTTATTTTTATTTATTCTAGTAGTTCTAGTTCTAGTAATTGCTATTCTAGTTAATTTTATTTAGATCTAGTTAGTTTTAGTTATTATTCCTGTTAAGCATTCAACTAAATGGAACAATTGACTATATTTTATCTAAATAAAGTTGATTTGCTTAATATCTTGCTTAGTGTTTTAGTTCTAGTTAGATTAAATCAGTATTAAATCAAGTCATTTTTCTGCCTCCTTGAGTTCGACCGGGACTTACCAATCTCGTTATATTTGTTTGTCGACGTGTTTTCGAACTATACTACGATGAAATTATTTTCAAAAATGCGATTCCATGTACTCGACAAAATGGAACCATTGCCAAATAAGCTTTATGTTCAAGTTCAACTGGTAAATGACAAGATTTTCTATAGACCAAACGGAATGGAGACATTCTAATCAAGGTCTTATAGATAGACCAGTAGGCCCAGAGAGCGCCATCCAATTTTGTAGATCAATCCTTCCAATCCAGGTGACCGTCTTTTGAAGGATTTTCTTAATTTCCTGATTGGAAATTTCAACTTGTCCATTGGTCTGCGGATGGTATGGAGTAGAGAGTTTATGAGTGATTCCATACTTAGTCAATAAGGTCCTGAAATGATTGTGAGTGAAATGGGACCTGCCATCACTAATCAGGGCCTTTGGTACATTGAACCGGCTAAAGATGATTTTCTCTACAAAGTCCATGACCACCTTATGGTCATTGGTTCGGGTCGGGATTGAAGTTTCCCTTCTAGGAGGGGTGACGTAAAAATATTGCGGAAATAAAAATATAAAGCAATCTCACAAAAATCAATCACAAAATGTACACAGGTATTTTTAGGTGGAAACCCAAACCGGGTGAAAACCACCACCTAACCCTCTCGAGTTAGGATTTTCCGATCAACCAAGTTGATCAAAATCCACTAAACGAATCACTTTGAACGAGGGTGATTCAACCTCAGTACAACCACGCTACAAGTACGAGGGTAGCGTTCCTCAACCCCTTCTCTCCACGAGAAGGATTTTGTCCCACGAAGGAGACGGGAATTCGCAAAGCGAATACCCAACCAAAATACAAAGATAAAATAAACAACAAACCTATAGAGCCAACAAAGTAATAAACCTAAGCTTCTATAGGATTTAGGAAACTCCCCTTTGCTAGGAGTGCGTCGACGATGACGCGGTGCGTGAGCCACGCGACGGCGCAACTTCGCTCTCGTGAACTACGGCGGGAGAGCGGGTGCGCAACAGCTTGATGCTCTCAAGAGAATGGTGCTTGAGCTTGGAGAGCAAGAGCTAGCTAGGACACAAGAGAGTGGAAAGTGTAATACAACTTGTTTCTTGTGTATCTTGGTCTCTCTAGGTGTGTATCTTGTGTTACAAAGGTTCCCCTCTATTTATAGAGGCCTTAGGAAGGCTTTGGAAGGCTTAGGAAGGGTTCTATAGCCGTTGGGAACAAAGTCCAAGTGAATCAGCCTGAAATCAGGAACAATCATTGTTCTGACAGGCTTATCAGACGTCTAATTATAGCATCAGACGTCTAGAAGTTCACTATAAGACGTCTGATTAAAAGGTCAGACGTCTGATTTTGGGCGGGTCTCTCCCTGACTTGGATCAGATCTAAATAGGGTTTTTACGCATGTCCATCAGACGACATACAGGACGTTTGGCACTATGTCTGGACGTCTGGAAACCTACTTTTACTGTGGGAATTGATTTCCAAACGTTGCAACGGCTAGAAAATCTCTGAGAAGAGATTTTGGGTCAGCCGAGGCAAAACGGTCATTTATCAGACGTCTGGTAAGTCCTATGGACGTCTGATAAGGCTCTAACGGTCATAATCTTGAGTGTTTTCTAAGCCAGCCAACGGTCCACTAATTGGACGTCTGGCAAAGTCATCAGACGTCTCCTAAGACGTCTGGTCTAAGGTCTGGACGTCTAAATTCATCAGACAGAACTAACTATGTCCAGCCTAACAGTTATCAGACGTCTGAAACAACAGTCAGACGTCTTAAAATACTTTATCAGACGTCTGATTTTGGGATTAGACGTCTGGAAATGCTGGTTGAGCCCTATATTGGTTTTCTAAGTATTCTACAGAAAACCTAAGTATCCTAGGGTTGTGCAGGTATTCCTGGGACTACTTTTAGGGTACTTTGAGGCTCTTTAACATAATGTTCTAAGGAATCAAAAAGAGCAAGAAAATAAATACAAGAGATACATGAAAGGATAAGAAAGAATCTATCCTATTCTTCTTGTCTTCCATCTCCAATCTTTCGCTCCACGTGAACCTCCTTTGTTTTCCGTCAAGCTCCTCCAATCCGTCCTGGATGCGAGCTTGAACTCCGTCTAAACACGTCCTCATTTGCAATTGACCTGAAATCTAGGACTCAAATTGCAAATGTTAAATAACACGTGTTTTGTTATCATCAAAACAAATGATCGTGGTGCTCTAGCACCAACAATCTCCCCCTTTTTGATGATGACAAAACCGTAAATAATGCATAAAAATCCTCCCCCTTTTTGACATTATCAAAAAGGTTTAATTGATTTTATATTTCCTATAACTCCCCCTTAAAACATGCTCTTCTATGAGTTTATTTTAACAAAGGTAATATTCTCCCCCTTTTTGTAACAATGCGATAGCTATTATTTTTCTCCCCCTTACTAAAGGAAATTTAGCTACCTTATTTCTCCCCCTTAAAAATTGACAATTAGCTCATCATTTTTTAACTCCCCCTATCTAAATGCTTATGATAATAAGATAGGGTTAAGAATTTTTACCTCACCTACCATGGCCAATAAAATGGCCCGAATGGTGGTGGTGGATGCCACATCGGATGGGGCTCCCATCCGTAGCTTGGAGGCCCGGGCATTGGCGCCGGTCTCCAATCTGGTGGTCGACGTGCGGCGGGTCCGTCGTTTGTTCGCCGTCTCGTCGGTCTTCTTGTTCTCCTCCTTGGTCTACTCATTGGTTCTCCCAACTTGAGTTGACCAGCTTTGAGCTTGTAGGTCCAGTCCTTTATGTTGTAATTATCCCTGAACCCTACAAAACAAGATTCTAATTCTTTTTTCGGTATCCAAGTGGGCTTGGATCCGGATTTGTTAGAAGGTCTCCTTGATGGAGATCCTTTCTCAACCTTAGGGCTATAAAAATTATCAACTTTGTTGATTAATTTGTTAGAATTTTCCCTAAGACATGCAATTTCTTTTTCTATAGTTTGCATCTTAGTCTTTAAATCATAGATTTCTAACTTTAGACTATCATTTTCCTCAATCAACTTATTATTTTCATTGATGAGGTTATGATTTTCTAATAACAGGTTATTATCCTTAGGACTAGTTTCTATGTCCTTAAGTTGTTTTTCTAACCTATCATTTTCATTTTTAAGAAAACTAAGGTTCTTTTTAATGCTTTTATTTTCTATCCTAAGTGATTTACTAATCTCAAAAAGTTCATTAAATGCTTCTTGAAGATCGAGATTTACCTCGTTGTCGCTGTCGTCGCTTCCACTTTCGCTGTCGCTGTCGGTTCCTCTGGCCATGAAACCAAAGCAAGTGGTTTCTTCTTCTTTTTCTTCTTCTTCTTCTTCCTTCGAGCTGGAATCCTCATGAGTGCCTTCCAACCTCCTCCATATCTCGTGGGCGGTGGTGCACTCTTGGATTCGTTCGAATTCCTTCAGACTCAATGCGCAGTACAAGGCATTCATTACCTTTGCGTTGAGTGAGAGCTCTAGAATCTGCACCTGCGAGTACCCTCCTTGGGGTCGCTTCGGGATCTCGTATGGGGTTTCGCAACATCCCCATACCTCGAATTCAGTGGCTTGGAGCCACGTCTTCATCCTCAGCTTCCAGTAGCTGTAGTTGTTCCCGTCAAAGTAGGGCGGACGGGTTGTGGACTGCCCCTCGGAAATTTTGATCGCTGATGTGCTTCCCTCCATTTGATCTCTTGCCGGGTGTTACTCCGATCTCGCAAGACCTGCTCTGATACCAATTGAAGTTTCCCTTCTAGGAGGGGTGACGTAAAAATATTGCGGAAATAAAAATATAAAGCAATCTCACAAAAATCAATCACAAAATGTACACAGGTATTTTTAGGTGGAAACCCAAACCGGGTGAAAACCACCACCTAACCCTCTCGAGTTAGGATTTTCCGATCAACCAAGTTGATCAAAATCCACTAAACGAATCACTTTGAATGAGGGTGATTCAACCTCAGTACAACCACGCTACAAGTACGAGGGTAGCGTTCCTCAACCCCTTCTCTCCACGAGAAGGATTTTGTCCCACGAAGGAGACGGGAATTCGCAAAGCGAATACCCAACCAAAATACAAAGATAAAATAAACAACAAACCTATAGAGCCAACAAAGTAATAAACCTAAGCTTCTATAGGATTTAGGAAACTCCCCTTTGCTAGGAGTGCATCGACGATGACGCGGTGCGTGAGCCACGCGACGGCGCAACTTCGCTCTCGTGAACTATGGCGGGAGAGCGGGTGCGCAACAGCTTGATGCTCTCAAGAGAATGGTGCTTGAGCTTGGAGAGCAAGAGCTAGCTAGGACACAAGAGAGTGGAAAGTGTAATACAACTTGTTTCTTGTGTATCTTGGTCTCTCTAGGTGTGTATCTTGTGTTACAAAGGTTCCCCTCTATTTATAGAGGCCTTAGGAAGGCTTTGGAAGGCTTAGGAAGGGTTCTATAGCCGTTGGGAACAAAGTCCAAGTGAATCAGCCAGAAATCAGGAACAATCATTGTTCTGACAGGCTTATCAGACGTCTATTTATAGCATCAGACGTCTGGAAGTTCACTATAAGACGTCTGATTAAAAGGTCAGACGTCTGATTTTGGGCGGGTCTCTCCCTGACTTGGATCAGATCTAAACAGGGTTTTTACGCATGTCCATCAGACGACATACAGGACGTCTGGCACTATGTCTGGACGTCTGGAAACCTACTTTTACTGTGGGAATTGATTTCCAAACGTTGCAACGGCTAGAAAATCTCTGAGAAGAGATTTTGGGTCAGCCGAGGCAAAACGGTCATTTATCAGACGTCTGGTAAGTCCTATGGACGTCTGATAAGGCTCTAACGGTCATAATCTTGAGTGTTTTCTAAGCTAGCCAACGGTCCACTAATTGGACGTCTGGCAAAGTCATCAGACGTCTCCTAAGACGTCTGGTCTAAGGTCTGGACGTCTGAATTCATCAGACAGAACTAACTATGTCCAGCCTAACAGTTATCAGACGTCTGAAACAACAGTCAGACGTCTTAAAATACTTTATCAGACGTCTGATTTTGGGATTAGACGTCTGGAAATGCTGTTTGAGCCCTATATTGGTTTTCTAAGTATTCTACAGAAAACCTAAGTATCCTAGGGTTGTGCAGGTGTTCCTGGGACTACTTTTAGGGTACTTTGTGGCTCTTTAACATAATGTTCTAAGGAATCAAAAAGAGCAAGAAAATAAATACAAGAGATACATGAAAGGATAAGAAAGAATCTATCCTATTCTTCTTGTCTTCCATCTCCAATCTTTCGCTCCACGTGAACCTCCTTTGTTTTCCGTCAAGCTCCTCCAATCCGTCCTGGATGCGAGCTTGAACTCCGTCTAAACACGTCCTCATTTGCAATTGACCTGAAATCTAGGACTCAAATTGCAAATGTTAAATAACACGTGTTTTGTTATCATCAAAACAAATGATCGTGGTGCTCTAGCACCAACAGGGATGACCTCAATCCATTTGGATACGTAGTCAACTGCAACCAGTATATACAAGTACCCAAAGGAATTGGTAAAAGGTCCTATAAAATCAATCCCCAGACATCAAAGATCTCAACTTTAAGGATTGGACTTAGGGGCATCCCATCCTTCCTGGTCATGTTTCCTAAAGTTTGGCAATTAATACATGACCTACAAAAATTGTAGGAATTGCATAATAAAGACGGCCAATATAATCCAGTTTGCAACACTTTGGTTGCCATCTTTTTTCCTAAGAAATGACCTTGATAAGTAAAAGTATGGCAAAATTCTAGCACACATGTGATCTACTCATCCGAAACAAAACAATGGATAACCTGATCCGCACATATTTTAAGTAGTTCTGGGTCTTCCCAAAAGTAGTATTTGGCATTAGAAATTAACTTATCACGCCTATGCTTAGGCCAATCCATGGGTAACTTTTTGATTACCAAATAGTTAATAATGTCTACAAACTAAGGTAGTGTACAGACAGTCAAAAGAGTCTCATCAGGAAATGAATTAGAAAATTGAGGAGTTGCAATTTCTACAAGGATTCTGGAAAGATGGTCTGCTACTACATTTTGAGCACCAGATTTATCTTTGATTTCTAAATAAAATTCTTAGAGTAGAAGGATCCATCTGATTAATCTGGGTTTTGCATCCTTATTAGACATCAAGTGCCTTAATGCAGTATGATCTATGAAAATTATGACATAAGATCCAAGTAGATAGGGTCTAAACTTCTTTAGAGCAAATACTACTGCTAGTAACTCTTATTCTGTAGTGGTATAATTCTTTTGAACCTCATCATGAGTTTTACTAGCATTGTAAATCACAGAGGGTTTCTTATCAATCTTTTATCCCAAGACTACGTGTTGAGAGCGAATTCATCGTTGTTTAAGAGATGCATTGTAGTATTGAACAAAATCACTTAAATCATTTAAATTTCTAACTTAGAATCAAAGAAGAGCCCGAGGTCGAACATAGGAAGCAAATAATGGCAATTCACAACATTAATCTTGAATTGAAATGAATGAGCACAATAAACTTCAATGAATCAAATCAGAAATATATTCAATAAGAAGCAATAATATCTCAAACTCTCAGTGGGATATAAAGAAGTCAAGAAGATAAAAGAATGGTGATTTAAATCACCAATTATTTTAATTTACTTAAGCACATACCCCAACCATTCAATGTAGCCAAATAAGTCAACAGTGTTCTCATTGCTATAGTACTCAATATCAGACCTTCCTCAGACGGCATAAGTGTCCCAACACTTAGCCTCAGTTGCACAAGATTTCTCTCCTCTAAGCCTTCTTCTTCTCTTCTTCTACTTCCCTTTCTTTCTCAAGCCTCTCTTTCCTTTCAAAGGCACGACCCTTCTTCTTCAAAGGATTTCTTCTCCTTCATAGCACAAGGGAATCAACTCCCTTCAGCGGCTAAGTGTCACACAGGGCTTTCTTTCTCTTCAGCACAAGGAAAAGGAGAATGTAGCAAAACCCTCCCTCACTCTCACTCACAATTCCTTCCTTTCTCCTTTCCCTCAAAGACCCAGGTGTAATCGGATCCGGATATGGGTTATTGGGTCGGGGGCGTGGACCAGGCTTGCGGGCGTGTATCACAAGCTGAGAGTGCGCTTAGGTTGGGTAAGCAGATGTGAGGGTGTATGGGGACCCGACCCTGGTGCTTGGGCGAAGAGCCTAATGCACAAAAAATATACCCGTAGTTGCGCGCCTCTCACTCCTTGAGGTGGGACTATCTTTGTCCCTCTCCTTCACACAGTAGTAGCAGGAGGTAGTGTCTTCAATTGAGGTTGATGGCATGGCTAGTGGTTGCAAATGAGTGCTTGGAGGAGGACTCGGGAGTCATCCATGACACCTGGAGGTGGAGTCTGGAAGGATGGTGGCTGGACGGTGACAAATGACATCATAGATGATGAAGGTGATGGCCGTCTTCGGTCAATACCTAAAAAGCACAATATAGGCTCAAAAGCCCCAGTTAAATGGTTCATTAGCATCGTCAAAGGACGTGGAGTACGGTGGTGGTGTTTATGTGGCTAGTGGAAGCATGTGGTAGCCGAATGAAGTCGAGAAGGTGGTCGTGTCCAGTGGGCCATTTGAGAGACCAATACCCTCAATTACTTGAGGGGTTTTGGATAGTGGAGCATGGCGATGTTATGGGAGTCGTGGTGAGGTGAGCGGTGCGGTGTAGCGTTGGGGAGGCGTGGTCGGAGGTTCACCAGAGCAGAGGAAGAAGGTGCCATTGAGGATGTATTGACGGTCGAAAGAGGGAAAGAAATGACTAGAAAGATTAAGGAGGATAAGAGGAAGGAAGTGACCTAGCTATAGGATGAAGAGGAAGTAGATTCCCACACCGGTGTGATGGCTGGAGGTGGGGAAGATGAAACCTCCGTTGAGGAAGATGGAGGTGAGGAGAGGGGGAGGCTGCCCTCACTGTGGCTAGCGAGGTGCAGACAAGCGTGAGGAAGAAGAGGGATAGGCCAATTTGGTCATTGGCCATCTGTAGGACTATGGGGAGGGAGGCCGCCGAAGCTTAGGTTGGAGGAGGCCGGAGATAGATAAGGAAGAAGCTTTTGGCCTTGTACCTATCTTAGGAGCACAGCTTCTTGCCCTGGGTCCTTTTATAGGCCCAAGAGAAGGGTTCTAAGCTTGGAAAGAAGCTTTCAAGCTTCGAGAGTTTCACGCACATGGGATACCCGAATATTTCTTGCGTTCACATGAGAGATTGGGAAGAAATCAAGGTTCATTACCGGGTTCATTTGGAAGGGAATTTCTCAAGGAATCTCCAGTTCAAATTTTGAAGAGTTTGATTGAGAATCGAGAGAGAAATCCTCACTCGAATCTCGATGGAGCTCCTATGTTCACACTAATGGCAGTAGGGACCCATTTGTAAAGAATGTCAAGAAAGTTAGGGACCAATCTATAAATAATTCAAAAGTTGAGGGGCTAATCAAGAGAGAAAGAGTTTGATTGGACTAAAATGAAAACTAGGTCAAGATGGACCCAAATTTTGGTACAAATCTAATATAGACCCAAGGAATCTGATGGTGAAGTAGAATTTCAGTTTTGACCAAGTTTGACTGGATAATTTGTGCAAAAAGCTAAATTAGGTCAACTTTCCATTTGACACTCTATTCTAGGTCAAAATAGGTTCCAAAGGTCAAATCAAAGATACCAAACCTCATGGAATATTTTTCTATGAATTTTAGAAGGTTTAAATGAATTTTATCTTGACTAAAACCTCTATTATTTAAGTGGGTCTAAAATCAGGGTTTTGGGAGCTGAGTTAGTTCTCGAAATGCTTAAAAACTCATTTCTATCTATGTAGACCCTCTTGTTAGACTTTAATGCTCATTAAAACTTAGATTAACCTCTGGGAAGCCCTGTGATTATTCCACTTTCATGATAAGATGTTAAAACTATAGAATTAACCCCGATTTAATGTATTCCTCTCAAAATGGATATGTAGGGAATTACGGCTCTCAAGTGATTATGTAGGAGCATGTCACTTGATTATGACTAATTAAAGCTAGTTATGGGTCATGATGATGTTATCATCATACCCCCATGACTAACTTTTGCTAGTCCCTTTGTAAAATCTTATGGAAAGAACTAGAGTTTTAGACCACGCCTTGAAGTTCAGATTCCTGATTTGTTCTACTCTTTTGAAATTAGGTTAGAATGCTAACAATAAGCCTAGAGGTACTCAAGTATCACTTAAGATCCATACTTGACCTGCTTCAATTTGACTCTGCTGCAAAGGTTTCTAAGGCCTACAAAAACTACCCAGAGGTTCGTTGAATCCAGTGGTTAAAGCAACCGTGCATAAACGTAACATGTCTAGGTTCAGTTTGCCAGTGCATTTTTATAAGAAAGAGATAGAGAAGGATTTTTCATTTGGAGAGTTTTCTCTCTTTCACTTTTTAGATTTCCCTAGATCCAACCTGAAATTGGCCCTAAACACTGTCTATATCGGATTCCTTGTCCCCACCATCAATCCTCGAAGGGTCCCTGGCATTCGATGCTTCAGGATGCCACCGCTCATGGAAACCCCCATAACCCTAGCTTTCGACACTTCGGAATAGTGCTGCCCATGGCATTTTGTACTTAAATTCAGGCCCTAGCAATTGACATTTTGGGATAATCTCGCCCATGGCACCTGAACCAGCACAAAGTGCTTACATGCCCCCGGTAGGATATTTAGATATTTTAGAATCAAGCACCGAGGAGATGATATGTTATTATGCATCTTCAAGAGGAATTTCCCACCTCTCTGCACAAGGAACTCGTCCAATCAATTTGTGTTGTTGAGCTGCTCCTAAGCTAGATCTTTGAGATGGCTTTTCAGAACAGAACTCTTTTAGTAGATTTTTCTTTATTAAGTACACTGAACCAGACTTAGTGTGTAATTTTTGGGTGCTTAGGTTACCAAGTCCTGCAAACCAAAGGGTAGGCAACTGGATCGAATAATCCCAATGCCTTAGACATACTATATCAATTTTGCATTTTCCTCAACTTCTTGAGGACTAATCTAGATCTTAACAGATACATGAATATTTAAAACTTAGAACTGATCCAAGAGGCCTAAGATCAGGACTCATACTAATCTCTTTGTCTCTTTGTCATTTCAAGACTTAATTGTTTTTCTTTTGATTATGTCTAGAACTTAAGTAGATTCCATGATCAACTGCTAATGACTATCATTTTTGTTTTTCTTTTTGCTCCTTTTTGACATTTGAAATCTCTTCTCTTTTCCTCCTCAAGAAAGATTTTCAATTTAGTTCAAAAAATTCCTCCCCTTTCTCCAATTTTTTTTTATTTTTTATTTTTTTATTTTTTCAATTTTTGAATATGTATTTTTTTTGTAAGAACCATTCAGAGAATTGAATTTCCATATGTACTTTATTACCCCCCATGCCTAAGTTTTGCAATGTCCTCAGTGTAAAACCAGGAGGGTACAAAATCAGTTTGGTTCAAGGTTTAGAACAGGGTCAAAAGGGTGGGTGAATAGTTCGGGATGACTGTTGCAAACGATTTCAAGCTTTGACATAAGTACCAAAGGTGGAGTCGGCTGTTCTAAAGTTGAACTCAAAAGTGTAGTAGGAGTGTAGCTCAAAAGATGATCAGAAGGGTCTCGGATTTTTGGAATGACGGGTTGCCTCCCGTTAAGTGCTAAATTCAATGCCTTCAGCTGAGCAAAAGGTGGTCAAGGAGAAGGGGTGGTCAAATCATTTGAGTTTTGTAGAACAAGCACCTTGATCAAAAGCCTGGTTGGTCCAACCAGGTGCTTGTTCATATCGACAGGCGAATGATGCAGCCCAAACGCAATTAGTCTGATAGGTTGATGGATGTGAATCAGTAGATACAGAGCCCACCATATAATTTGAGGCTCAAAGAGATGTTGAAATGTAAATCTAGGGTTTGGCTGAGTTGATTCATCCTGATCAGAGTAGGGGTCCTCAAAAGAAAATGGAGTTGTAGAGGATGTAGGAAACCTACTAGTGAGATCAGAGAAGGATAGAAAGTGATTATCGGTCTAATCAATGTCTGAAACCTGATCAAAAGATGGATGAGAATCATATGCAATCGGATAAGAAAGAGGTGAATCAAAGTAGAAGTTGTTCTGGTGGTGGTCAAGGTTGCAAATGGGTTTTGGAAAGCTTTGTAAGTGTATTGATGAGCCCATATTTGTGGGTTAATTAGTTACTTAAATGCCTAGGAATTAGATTAATATTTGCATATAAATAGCATACAATAAGTTGTAAATAGATTAGTCTAATTATTCATTTAATTACATATTTCATGCATTGCATTCATACTTAGAATTCATTTAGAATAGAATGCATTAGAATAGTTAATCTTTTAGGTTGCATTACATGCAATATTTTTTTTCACATTTCTTTTAAGGGCTTATAAATAAATAACCCTCATTTAATTTCTTTATTTTATCTCCAACGGATGCATGTAGGAGAGTTGCGCTAGCTATAATGCACAAGCGACAATCATGGATCTCTATTCCCAAGATCTACGTCACTTCACCTCTTCTTCAACCAATGTTTGCCTGCGCCCGCACTCCTCTTGTAGCATAAAAGAAGGGTTCCTACATCCTTAGCGCACAAACCATCACCATTGATCCCCTACTGTGCAAAGAATACCTTCTACTCCACCACCGGCCTCGACTGTGGCAGTCTGCTCCACCACAGTAGGTGAGCATCGTGACAGGATGCTTCGCCAAATCGGAGCAGCTGCGTTACTGTGAGCACCTCAGTGTGCACTCCTCCACGCTGCAACAGCAGCATGCAGGACCACCCTCACCGCCATCACCAGCAACCACCTCTAACTCCTCGCTCCTGCATTAGTTAAGACATCCAGGAAATTTCCCGGACGTCTGACGCCAACTCACTACCCTCCTTTTTGCCCGCGCGCATTGATCTCCTCCTCACGCAGACCTCCTCTCCTCCAGACCATGCAACCCCCTACGCCCCATCCCCTCTCAGCGCGTGCCTCTCCTTCGACACCTCCGCTGCCCAAGCAGCCAGCCCACGTGCACAGCTGCTGTGTGCAGTAGCTTCCCCGTGCGTCGGTGCAACCTGCAGAGTGCGGCTTGCAGCATGCGGCCAACAGCGTCCAGCATCAGCAGCTGAGCTCTCCAACTGTGTCATCCAGCACCTTCGCCTTCTTGCAGCAGCAGCTACATCCTTCAGCGCCTCCATGTGTGCGGCCTGCAGTGTGCAGCAGCAGCAGCTGCGGTCTAGCTCAGTAGTGCCCGCACGTGCCCACACGGCCTGCACATGTCCTCGCCGACCCCCACCCTCGCCTCCTCATGTGCACACTTTCGCGAGTGCCACACCAGCAGTGGCATAGAGCTGCAGCCACTGCCGACCATTGCCACTCCTCGCCACCACCGCCTCCGGCCATCGTTAGCCACGAGACCACCACCGTCGGATAGCCCTCGCCTCACTCAACCTCTGGTGAGCTTCTCGCCTTCAATCGCGACCTCCTCCTTGTGCACGGACAAGGGGAAGAATTTCCCCTGTTTTGCTACAGTAAAGCTCCTATTAAAATTTACATTAAGTGCCATTGTGAACTCTTATTATTATTTTATTTAGCTACATTGCAAAATATATCTTTTAGTTGTGCAAAATTACTATTTCAGCATTAGCTCTTATTGTTTACCTAATCTGAAAGCGATTCTGATTCGGTTTCTTGACGAAATTAATAGTGAACATCAGTTTTTTACCCTTACAAGTTTAAATAGGTCATTGCCTCCTTGTGGACACGACCCACTTTCTCGAGTGATTTATTTTCAATTTAATACTTTGATTAGTTGATTTTCCACCATTTTAAAATACAATGACAAATCACCTTAATCATCCTATTCGAAAGTGAAAATCGGCACGTCAAATGGCACCGTTGTTGGGGGGGGCAATAGGCCTAATTAACTTGCAATTATTTATTTGTTTATGTTGATTTAAATTGAGCCATAAGTAACTTGTTTTATCTAATTTGGTGCGAGGTACACATATTACACACGAGTTATCGCATCGGCCTTAGCAACGCCGTGGTGGACCTTGTTTCCACCACTTGGAGGAGGAACTGAGCTTCGCATCTTGGTGGACCTTGCGGCCACCTCTGAGATAAACACAAGAGCTTGTGGGCCTTGACCCACATGCATAGAGACGCACGAAGGACCATCTATGAGTCATTCTCTTAGAATTTTTATTCCGCAGTTTAGAATAGACTCTTTAGGTTTAGTTTGGTGGTTTGTTTTCTCCCCCTTATACTCTGGGGCTAGTTTTAGGTGTTTGTTCCCCAATTTTGTTTTAGGCCTGTGTTGGGTAATTTTTGGGAGTCTATTACCTTTTTCTTTAGATTTAGTTTTTTACTTTCTTTTGTGGATTGATTTTATTTTTTCTTAATTGTGCATAAGTAGCTAAAAAAAAAATGAGCCACCTGCTAGAAGCTGCCTACCCTTAGGATGAACCATTCAGGTCTGTATGAGTAGCCTTTAGATTTATTTCTTTGCATTGCATGCATTTTCACATTGTTGATTGCTGGAAGCAAGGTACGCATTCTCTTACTTTGCATCCATATTTTGATCATGCATTTGCATTTGGACTTAATTCCAAGATCACATAAGGTGTCTTGAAATGACTTAACAAGTGGTCACATTTTTTGAAAAAAGGGCTAATTAAAGGAGGGACATGTAAAACTCAAGGAGTTGATTGGAGACATTGTGCTGTGGTTCAAAAATTCAAACTTTTACGGTGAATGCACACGTGCATGACTGTGCACTAAAGCACACAATTAGACACTCCTAGGTTTTGAGCTACTAGGAAAGAACTCTCCTACCAGTGGACACCAAACTGTTTGAAACCTAAGTTCAAAAGTTTTGTAACTCCAAGGAGGGGGATACCCTATCACGGATTTTTGAGGGTAGTTAAGAAGCACCACGAAAGCACAGCTTCAAAGGAAGGCTTAGGCCTAATTACATCCCTCGATCTTCCATCCTTGGAGTACTTTACCAGTTGAACTTTAGGCCGGAGCACCTAAGTTCCAATTAGGTCTTCATTAAGGCATTTCGTAGGTCAACAATAGGCACGTAATTGATTGAGAAATTTGTATTGTCACCTACAACTGGACTAAAATCTGAAAGGCCTTAATTGATTAAAGACATAAAAGTCATTTTGAATTGTGTTTGTTTGTGTATGCTTGGTAGGCGATCTCTGAGGAGACAACTTGTGTTTAATTCAGAACCTGAAAGGATCCTTAGGAGAGCCAACCAAGAGAGAAGAGAGATGGCCGAGGAAGGTGAAAATAGAATTGTGGAAAACAACGATCTCTAAGAGATTATTTTATCCCTACCAACCAACCTGGCCATACACTAAGAAGACCTGGGGGGAATAATCCATATGAAATCAAGAGTAGTACCACACCTCTATTGCCCTCATTCTATGGTACTCTAGGGAGGATCCCTACAGGCATCTGGAGGAATTCACTGAGGTCTATTCCATGGTGAGATTGCAGGGTGTTACTGATGACGCCCAAATGCGAACCCTCTTTCCTTTCTCTCTCAAGGATAAGGCGAAGCATTGGTATCACAATCTAGATGGTAGAGTGGATACTTGGGATGCCTTGAAGGGAGAGTTTTTGAAAAAATACTTCCCCATGAGCAAGATTAATCACTACAGGAGGGAAATCATAGGTTTTGATCAACAAGATGGAGAACAATTTCATGATGTATTGGAACAATTCAAAGATTTGTTACGCTTATGTCCCCATCATCAAGTGTCAAGATAGCAACTTGTAGAAAGGTTCTACACTGGATTAAATGACAGGCACAGGCAAACAATTGATGGAGCCTGTGTAGGAACCTTTCTTACAAAAACTAAAGATGAGGCTTGGGATCTTTTTGAGACCTTGAGTGAGAATTCTATCCATCTAAATTCTGCCTATTTGGATAGGAAACCCACTCTTATGCAGCAAAAGATTGAGGCAAATGAGGCTAGGGATACCCAGAATTTGGCCTTCCAGATTCAATTGTTGAACCAAAACATGGAAAAGCTTATGACAAACCCTAGCCAACTCATGCTAAATGCCTCTTCTTCCCAAGCTTCTGAATGATCCATTTGCAACGGCAATACGCACGCTATTGTGGATTGTCATTTGGCCTCCCAATTCCCTGACCTTGTATAGGTGGACCTGAATGCCGCCCAAGGGTTCCGACCCAGACCTCGTAATGACCCTTTTTCCAATACTTATAACGAGGGATGGAGGAACCACCCCAATTTTTCATGGAGATAGGGGAATGTCTCTAATTCAGGGAATTACAAACCCCAACCCTTTTAGACTCAATAGTATAATCAACCTCCTATGCCTTCCCAACCATCCAAGACTTCTAAGATGGATGAGCTTAAAGGCATGCTGAAAGCCATGTAGGAGAATCAAAGCATGATCATCCAATCTGATGACAAGGCAATCAATGAGATGAAATCACAAATTGGATGCCTTGTCAAGGCCATGAGTAAAAGAGAGACTGGGAAGCTTCCCAGTTCATCTGAGGAGAACCCTAAAGGGAAAGGGATTGTTTTTAGGGAGCATGGCCAGGCGGTGACTATTCTGAGGAGTGGGAAAGAAATTTCCAAACCTGATGCTCCTATAATCCCACCTTCTGAGAACCCATCCATCTCGACTTACGCCACCACTGGAGAAGAATCGCCCAACTCTTCTCCGCTAGAAATCACCTCACAGGATGAGGTTGTCCCCGTTCCCCCACTTACTCGACATGACAACCCTTCCACCTAGAGACCGAGAGTGCCCTTTCCAGAGCACTTATCTGACTCTGAGCAGACTTTTGCTGGCTCATCTGGAGCCAAAGATAAGATAGACGAAATCATGGAGACTTTCAAACAAGTGCAACTTAACCTGCCTTTGCTTGAAGCTATCAGGCAAATTCTATCCTATGCCCACTTTCTCAAGGACCTATGCATGAAAAAAGCGGCAATCGAGGAAATAGGTCCAATCGAAAGTTGTCCTGCCTGATTCTGTTAGCTCAATTATACAACACGGGACACCCTCGAAACTTAAGGACCTAGGAGCCCCTTACACCTTAGTGGTCATTGGCGACCTACAAATAGACGAGGCACTGCTTGATCTTGGTGCGGGGGTAAACATCCTTCTGAGCTATGTATATGAACAACTTGGAGGAGGAAATTTGAAGCCTTCCCCTGGAATCGTCCAAGTTGCAGACAGTTCTTTGAAGACACCACGGGGCCTGCTAGAAGATGTCCTTGTAAGAGTGGAGGATTCCTTTTTCGCCGTTGACTTTCTAGTATTGGACACTAACCCTACCAACAAACCAACCAAGCCCTCAATCTTTGGGCCACCCTTTTCTTGTGACTTCTAATGCTTCAATTAATTGTCACACTGGGGCATTAAAATGGGCTTTGGGAATAGGAAAATTCGGTTGAATGTGTTTGATGCTTACAAACAAGCTGGATTTGAGGATTCTTTCCAAGTTGAGGTGGTAGATGATCTGATTGAAGAGACAACTCCTGCAATTTTATGTGATGACCCCCTTTAGCATGTCAAGCTAAATGAGCATTCCCATTTCTTTGAGGAATGTGAAGGGGATGTGCTAGAACTTGAGGAATTACTTGGAGGTTCTACTGAGTCTCTTTCCCCATCATGTCTGCCTAAGGTAGATCTGCTACCTGAGATGGGGACATCTATTTTGAAACCCTCAACCCTACAAGCCCCGAACCTTGAACTGAAACCCCTCCTAGACTCTCCCAAGTATGTATTCCTTGGGCCAAATGATACGCTCCCTGTAATCATCTCATCCACACTATTTGAAGTGCAAGAAGGAGCCTTGCTAGGTTGCTAATGTTGAATCATTTTGCGAGGCAAGATCGTGGTTTTTAAAAAAAAGGCGTTCATTGTAGTATATTTGAAATCACTGTGAAAAATGATTAATAATTTATTTTACTCGAAAAATAAAGTATCCGAGGTCGAACTCAAGGAGCAAATTGGTATTTTAGAAGCAGAAATCACAATTCTCAAAATATGATATTTAACAATAATATAAATGAGAGTCCATGTATAAGAAAGCTAAAAAGAGAATAGAAATGCAAGAGGAAATTGAGTAATCTCTCTGATGGCTTCTTTCTTCACTTTCTTCCTTTTTCTCTCTCTTCTTGGCCGTGCCTTTTCCTTCTTCCTTTTTCTGACTTTCCCTGTGAATCAGACGTTTGATCTTGTAAATCAGATGGCTTATCTGGTGATTGCTACAGTGATCACTCTTTTCTTCTGCTTCTGTCTTCTTCTTCTTTTTCTTCACTTGGCTTTCCTCCTTCTTGTCTTCTTCTCTCTTTCTTTCTTCTTCTGCTTTCAAGCCTTTCTTTTTCTACAATCTTCTTTCTTCTGTTCTTTGCCTTCGACTACAGTCCTTCGCTTTGGCCTCTTTCTTCAGCTGCGCCTTCTTCTTCTTCTTCTATGCTGCTACCTCCTCCTCCTCCTTTCTTCTACGGCTTCAGTCTTCCTTTCTAAGTCCTTCAGCTCCTTCCTTGGCTTCTTCTTGTTCTCCTTCTTCAACAGCTACCTTCTCCTCCTCGTCTTTTTCTTCTGCTGCTACCTTCTTTAGCTGCTGCATAGCACCACAACGCAAAACCTAGCCCCTACCCTTCCTGCATCTCTCTCTATTTCTCTCTTCGCTCTCTCAGAGCCAGCTAGGTAAATGGGTCAGGTTAACATGCCCGGGTCCAGGCGCATCGGCGTGGGTGATGCACGAGGAGTGTATGGTCATCGGGTCAGGTAAGCCAGGTCCACGGAGCGTGGGTCACGGACGAGGCGGGTATACGGGTGAGGGGACCTCACCCCATGTACTGGAGGCAAACAGAAGAAATCACAAAAACAATTTAACTCACTCACCATGCTCCTAGCTTTCGGAGGTGGGACTAAAAGTCCCACCCGCTTTTTCACGCGCTAGCAGGGAAGACGCTCGTGCAATTGGGCAGCTGCAGTAGACGAAGCCCTTGATTGCTGGGTGCGATTGGTTCGTAGAAGGATTCCATGCACCTGGGACACGCCTGCCTAGAGTGGGATGACTTGGAGCTCGCGAGCAAACTCCTTCACGCCTTCGTCAATGGCGGAAGAGGGTCGAACCTACACTTCATGAATACGGCCTTGTGGCCCTATCAAATCACTTGGGGAGCTTCGCCGTGTCACGGCGAAGGTGAGATGGTGGTTGGCTGGCTGTGGGACGGCCTAGGCATACGTGCCTAGGTTGCTCTGTGGCCGTGTTTATGGGTTTGTTTGGTGGGCGTGTGTGGAGGTATTGGTGGTCAGGGGAAGGGCGGAAGTTGATCAGTGGGTGATGCGGAGGTGATGAGGGGTCTGGCGAGGCGTGTGGAGGTGCGGAGCGACGGATACGCCTTCATCGGTGGTCTGCCGGAGATGGAGAAGGTGGTGGTGGTCTGCGGTGTCGAGGGGTCTAAGGTGCAAATTAAGAGAGTGGAAATGAAGAGGGGAGAGAGAGGAATAATTCTAGCCTAGCTAAGTGGAAGAAGGGAGCAGGAGGTGGATGGCTCGTTCCTATCGTCGCCGGAGATGAAGGCCCTAAGGTGGGGATGATGGCAACGAGGAGGTCGGAGAAGCTCGCACGGGTATGGCGCGATGCGGAAGAGTGAGGCGGAGATGACTCTACCACTAGTATGGTGGCAGAGTGATGAGAGGAGGGAGGAGATGTCGCCGGAGCTTGTGGGCTATTGTCAGGAGGTGAGGGAGGACGATTTCTGGGGTTTTCTCGGGCCAAATTAAGCTTACCCCCTTCGGCCGAACCTGGTGCTTCTTATATAGGCACGGGCAGAGGGTCAAGCGCAAGGTGGCGGCCAAAAATCCTCGCCGGAGGTATGGCCGGAAGTGATACCCATACCTCTCGAGCATTCGCATGAGAGGTATGGGGTGATTTAGGGTATGGGGAGCTGCTCAGGCGGTAGGGAGTTTCATAGAGGACTCCCCTTTCAAATCTAGAAGCAGCTCCTTGGGGAAGCGAGGAGAAACCCTCCTCGAAACCTTGCCGGAGGTATGGGTCTCTGCTGCAATGGTAGATGGACCTGAATGTAAAAGTGATGAAGAAGTTGAGGGGGTCTTTGCAAGGGTTTCAAAAGTTAGGGGCCAAAATGTAATTAGGTGGACTATTTTGCAAAGTAGGTCAAGATGGCCTTCCCTTATGTCCAAATTTTGGTAGAAACCTAATTTGGACCTAAGGAATCCAATGGTGAAGTTGGATTTTAGGTTTGACCACGTTTGACTGGATATTTTGCATAAAAACCTAAATTAGGTCAAATATTGAGCTTAAACCCCAATCTAGGTCAAAATAGGTTCCAAAGGCCAAATTGAAGGTTCTAAACCCTAAGGGATATTTCTCCATGAAGTTTAGAGAGTTTAGTTGATTTTTTTCTTACCTGGAACCTTGTGAATTTAAGTGGGTTTGTTTTAGGGTTACAGAATGTCATTTAATTCTTAAATTTCACAATAACCCTTTTCTGACTGAACCATCCCACATTTTCTCTTATTAAGTCCAATTGACCTATGTCTAGATCCTGAGAAATCCCGTTGATGTACTGCAATGGTAAAATTGTAGTTTTTCCCTTTGTTTCATGTATTCTTTCCAGATCAGTAATCTCTTGAGTTAGGCCTTCCTTTAGGTTATGCAGGAGCTTTTGTTTACTTTATTAGGTCAAAATAAGCTAGTTAGGGTTCATGATGAGGTTCTCATCATACCCCCATGCCTAGCTTTTGCTACTCCCTTAGCAAAATTTCAAGGTTTTAACTTTTGTTCTAGACCATGAGTTTCTTTCACTAGTTATGATAAATGCTTTTTCTTCTTTTTCTTTTGTGATTAGGTCAGAATGCCGACAGTAGGCCTAAAGGTACTCTAGTACCAAACAAGATCTGGGCCTAACCAGCTTTAGCCCCAGTCCTCCGCGAAGGTTTTTATGGTCTGCAGGAACTACCCCAAGGTTCATTGGACTCCGTGGTTAAAGCACCCATGCTTGAGACATATTTAGCTTTGGTTTAGTTTGTAGTGTGTTTTTATATGAGTGAGACAGAGGATTTATTTGTTTGGAGAGTTTTCTCTCTCTTTTTCTTTTTATTTCTAGCTTCAGATTGGCTTCTCAACACGGTCTGTATCGGATTCCTTGACATGCGGTTGTGCGTGTGTGTTAAGAAGTGTTGTTATAGTCTCACTTGCAACGTCGATTTTAAAATAAGTAAACAGAGGTGAGTTCGAGTGTCGGTCTCAGGGAGGCGAGAAAATCGGATTTTGCTTATCACTTGTTGTCACGGAAAGTGCGGAGTTTTGCTTGCGAAAGGTGCAGTTTTGAAAAGTGAGAGAGAGATAGAGAGAGAGAGATTAGGGTTAGAATGTTCCTTGTTTGATCATGCAAGTTAAATGGAAATTAAAGTGACAACTGAATGGAAAATAACTTCATAACTCATGCACTTTTAGTTCATAGCTTACAACAATAAATACATGCTCAAACAAAAGTAATGGAAAGCTTAAAAGAGAGAGAGAGGGTGGAGAGCGACGAGGCAGCCACGGCGGTGGAGGAGGCTCCGTCGGCGGCTCATCGTCTCTGGCGATTACAAGAGGACCTAAAGCTAGCTAAGAGAGGGGTGGAGTAGTTGCAAGGGAAGTGAATGCCTTGAATGAGTGGTTGGAGGGGGTTTAAATAGGGTTAAGGGATTTCTAAAAGAAGAAGGGGCTTTAGCGATGTCCAGAACATCACTAAAACCACTCCAAAAGCATTGGTGAAGCCTTCCAGCCTGTCGGTCAACTGCGTGCGCTATTTCTTCTTCACGCTCGATCTGCGGCCGCTGCGTGAGGGCCGTCCGATCTAAGATCTCTCCTCGGCTGCTCTTGGATCGTGCCTCGAGCGTGCGTGTGCGCGGGCATCATCGCCCGACGTACGCGCGTGCGTGGGCGCTCGCGATCTGTCTGCATGCCGCGTGGCAAAATCTCGGCCGCCCGCTGCTGATCGAGCAACCCAATTTCGCTGCACGCAACCTTTGTCTTCAATTTCATGCTCCACGCAGCTCGAACCCGCATTGCGTGCATGCGAGCGTGCGTGCTAACCGTTGCGCCACGCCCACGCTTTGTCGCGGCGACTGCGGGCGGGCGCGTGAGTCTCGACTGTTAGACCAAAGATCGATGGCCGAAATCTAATCTCGGCTGGATAAAGAGGCGGCGTGCGGTGGAGCGGGGGTGACGTGGTGTAATGAGGGTCGTTGATCTCCAGATCAACGGTCAGAACTTCTTGGGCCCATTGTAGGAGCTCCGGATGTCGGATTTAGCCGATTTTGAGTCCGTTGGACTCTGTTCATCGTTCTGAATCCATCCCTGAGGTCCAATTGCTCATCTGAGGCCTACTTTGACAATTTCTTATACAAATGGCCATTAACACATTTTTATAAGCAATCTTGGTATATGATGCATGCAATGCTCCCATTCTACTTATGTTGTGCCTTTTATTCTTAAGATGGGCCATATTTAACATAATTATCACCCCCTTGTGCAGTGTTATCATACCCCCATGCTTACTCCTTGCTAGTCGCTAGCAAGGTTTATTCTAGCCTTTATTTCCTTTCAGAATTCAAGAAGTAATTGCTTAGACATTTCCTCAATTGTTAATAGGAGGAAATATACGAATATCTTAATCTATAAAGACTAAGCAGCACCCGGGTGTCTGCCAAAATACGAATCACCCGAATCCTTGCTCTAATGTATATAACTATGCATATGTATATGTATATATATATTTTTTGAAAAAAAATTTCGGAATTCAGTGTGGGTTGGTAACTTTTTACGGCTACCCAACCCACCCAAAACTTGGTCAAAACCCTAAGTGCTAAGCATTTTGATGTGAATGTTGTGATAGACTCACTTAACGGTAATTGAGATAGACTTCAGGTTTCTACGCCTCTAGGTGACCGGAAAAGGAAATAAATTTGCCTGAAAGTGTATTTGTTCGATTGGCAGCTTTCTCCCTACGTTTATTTTAATTGGGGTCAACACAAGGATTTTTCCAGTGTATATCTCCTCGGCTTGTACTACTTCCCCGCTTCTTCCTTAAGTATTTTGGTCTTTTTGTGCAGTTATTGAGCTGGGCTCTGCACAACCGACCAATGGGCTGTTACCCACGATCACTTGCCAACCATACTTGTGCGGTGAAGTGTGGTTTATTTTCTTTTCTTCCCCCTTTTTTTTTCCGTAGGTGGCTTCCCTGATCTCAAATGTACCTAGAGGCAATGAAGAAGAAATGGTCTGTGGCTGGGTTCTGGACAACCTGCCAATGGGCTGTTACCCACGATAACTTGCCAGCCATACCACCCTAGAGAGTTCATTAGCTACCCAATTTTTGTCAAAATCTCCGAGAAGTGAGTCTGTGCAAAAATGTGTGTAGATGCTTAGACTTAAAGTTTTTCTGAGTTAGAGGGTGAGTTGATAAGTCGTATACTTATCACCTTATTTGGTAGGTGGATTAGAATAGCTTAAGGTTGCAAGGATTCGAAGCTAAATCCATATTTTAATGGACACCAGGGCTGATTAAGCCTGAAGGCCTGAAAAGTCTAAGTGTTTAAGTTCTTTTTGTATTATTTCCCACTATTGACAATTTTCTAATGCCTAAGCCTTCTTCCTAAATTCAATTTTTTTTTTTACTTATTCAGACTGATTAAATGAGCTCAGAATTATGCAATTTACCACCCCCCCATGCTTAAGTTGGATAATGTCCTCATTGGCAAGTACATGTATGCATAAGGGTTCAAAAAGATAGTACCTGAGTGACGTAAAATACCAGATCAGTCTAAATCCCTTAGGTTGCCTCACAGGAAGCGCTGAGTTTAATGCCTCCAGCTGGGCGGTGCTCCGTGTCATCCCTCAACGAGGGTGACACTCTCCTTTGGGGGAACCTAGGCCAGGAAATGCTTCAATCTTTGACCATTAACTGTAAAAGTGTGCCCAGTGTTAAGATCAGCGATTTCAACTGCCCCATTAGAGTAGGGCTTAACCACCTGAAATGGTCCAGTCCATTTGGACCTGAGTTTCCCCGGGAAGAGTTTTAAGCGGGCGTCAAATAGCCAGACTTGCTGGTTAGGCTCAAAGGTTTTTCTATGAATGAGTCGGTCGTGGACAGCTTTCATTTTCTCCTTATACAGTTGACTATTTTCAAAGGCTTCTTGATGAATTTCTTCGAGCTCAGATAATTTGAGCGTCCTCTGCGCACTAGCTAACTGGGAATCCATGTTACATTGCTTGATAGCCCAGTAAGCCCGATGTTCCAATTCAACAGGAAGATGGCAGGCTTTGCCAAAGACCAGGCGATAAGGCGACATGCCTATCGGGGTCTTGAAAGCGGTCCTATATGCCCATAGGGCATCATCAAGTCGTGTGGACCAGTCTTTCCTGTCAGGTCTCACAGTCTTCTGTAAAATGTTCTTGATTTGTCTATTTAAGACCTCAGTCTGCCCATTTGTTTGTGGATGATACGGGGTAGAAATGCGGTGGTTCACCCCGTATTTTCTAAGTAGGGCACGGAATTGAGAATGGATAAAATGGCTTCCACCATCATTGATCATGGCCTTGGGTATTCCAAACCGGGAAAAGATGTTCTTCTTAACAAAGTCCATGACAGTCCTGTGATCGCATCAGCGGGTGGCGACAGCTTCAATCCATTTGGAAACATAGTCTACTGAGACTAGGATGTACTTGAAGCCGTTGGATGGTGGAAAGGGACCCATAAAATCGATACCCCAAACGTCGAAGATTTTGACAATCAAAATAGGCTGAAGGGGCATCATATCTCTCTTGGTCATGGTCCCCAGCATTTGGCAGGGTGAGAAAGTCTTGGAAAAGTTGTGTGCATCCTTAAATAGGGACGGCCGGTAAAATCCAGACTGCAAAACTTTTGCAGCTGTTTTCTTTCCAGAGAAGTGGCTGCCACAAGCCTGGTCATGACAAAAGGAAAGCACACTCTAAACTTCGTCTTTGGGGATACACCTCCTGATGATCTGGTCAGCACAGAGGTTAAACAACATGGGATCATCCCAGAAATAGTGCTTGGACTCAGTCAAGAACCTGTCCCGTTGCTGTCTGGACCAGCTGTGCGGGGTTTGTTCTACAACCAAGTAGTTGACGTAGTCAGCACACCATGGCATTTTCTTATCTTGCACGGCCAGGATGTGTTCATCAGGGAAGGAGTCAGAAAGAGGTAGGGAGGGTCCAATGTGGTCTGGATGAAGTCTAGACAAGTGGTCAGCCACCACATTCTTCGATCCGGCCTTGTCTCGGATTTCCAGGTCAAATTCCTGCAAAAGTAGGATCCATCTGATGAGCCTGGGCTTTGCGTCCTTTTTGGCCAACAGGTGCCGGATGGCTGAATGGTCAGTGTAAATAGTCACGTGGGATCCTAGCAAGTATGATCGAAACTTTTCAAGTCCAAAGACTACAGCGAGTAACTCTTTCTCTATGACCGTATAATTACGTTGGGCCTCGTCCAACATTTTGCTCGCGTAGTAGATCACCTCGGGCTTCTTGTCTTGCCTTTGTCCCAGGACAGCGCCTAAGGCAAAATCTGATGCATCACACATAATCTCAAAGTCTTGGGACCAGTCTGGGGGTTGAAGTACAAGTGCGGTGGAGACTAAGTCCCGGAGGGTGTGATAAGCCTAGATGCAATCAGAAGACATGTGGAAGATGGCGTCGTTGGCTAGAAGGTCGGTCAAGGGTTTGGAAAGCTTAGAAAAGTCTTTAATGAACCTTCGGTAGAAGCCAACATGTCCTAGGAAGGAGCGAATCTGTCGGACCGAACCTGGTGGAGGAAGTTTGGAAATTAAATCAACCTTAGCCCAATCTACCTCGATGCCCCTATGCGATACGATGTGACCGAGGATAATTCCTTCTTGAACCATAAAATGGCTCTTTTCCCAAGTTAACACTAGGTTAACCTCGATACATCGTTTCAGGATTTTTTCCAAGTTGCTCAGACAATGGTCGAATGAATTCCCAAACATAGAGAAATCATCCATAAAGACCTCTAAGTATTCACCCACCATTTTTGAAAAAATGGCTAGCATGCAACGATTGAAGGTCGCAGGTGCGTTGCATAACTCGAACGGCATTCGACGGAATGCAAACGTGCCATACGGGCAAGTGAATGTGGTCTTTTCCTGATCTTCCGGAGCAATTGCGACTTGGTTATATCCTGAATATCCATCCAGGAAGCAAAAATACTTTTGCCCTGCCAATCTTTCAAGGATTTGGTCAATGAATGGCAAGGGGAAATGATCCTTCTTAGTGGCTTCATTGAGCTTCCTATAATCAATACACACCCGCCATGCGGTGGTGGTGCGGGTGGGGATGGATTCGCCATGATCATTGGTGACAACGGTGAGCCCAGCTTTCTTGGGAACCACTTGAGTGGGGCTCACCCAAGGGCTATCAGAGATAGGGTAGATGATGTTGGCATCAAGCCACTTGATAATTTCTTTTTTAACAACCTCCTGCATGTTTGGGTTTAAACGTCTCTGCATCTGGCGGGAAGGTTGGGCCCCGTCTTCTAGGTAAATCTTATGGGTGCAATAGGTGGGGCTAATTCCTCTTAAGTCAGAAATGGTCCATCCAATGGCGGCCCGATGTTCTGAAAGGGTCATAGTCAACCTGAGTTCCTGATCGTTGGTTAAATGAGAATTAATAATCACTGGGAAGGTCTGGTCAGGTCCCAGGAAGACATACTTGAGATTCTCGGGTAATGGTTTAAGTTCAGGTGCAGGTGGAACCACAGTCGATGGGAAGGGAAAGGGCGAGAGTTGATCAACATCGATCTCCTCAAATGGTGTTGTGTGATGGTACTCAGCCTTACAAAGGTCCACGGGTAATGATGGTGACAGGTCAGAACAGTTATTGCGGGTTTGGTGGTCTGATATAGAACTGAGGGTGAGGCATTCCTCGATCAGAGTTTCCACGGGATCATGTTCCTCAACGCAATTGCAATTAAAAGACTTTGTCGCCCGGAAGATATCCAATTGCATTTTCTTGTCCCCGAAGGCGATTTCCATACATCCCATGTTGCAATCAATGTTTGCCTTAGCCATAGCTAGGAAAGGTCTGCCTAAGAATATGGGTGCGTTCTGTAATTTTTCAGGGACTTCCATGTCGAGCACCAAAAAGTCGACCGGGAAATAGAAGTCCTTGACCCGTACAATCACGTCCTCGATAAACCCCTTTCGGGGTTTTCATTGATCTATCAGCCAGCTGGATGGTGACAGGGGTTGGTGTCAGCTCCCCAAAACCAAATTGGTGGTACAGGGTTGTTGGAATCAAATTGATAGAAGCACCGAGGTCCAGGAGCGCTCTATCAAACGTCATGTCCCCGATATTGTAGGAAATCAGGGGCGCTCCTGGGTCAGTTCGCTTGAGTGGAAGGTTGCTTGATATTACAGAACTTGCTTGCTCAGAGAGTACAATCTTCCTAGGTGCTTGAGGTCTCGGCTTACACATGGGTGTACAGGCATCCTTTAAAAACTTGGCGTAAGCAGGAATGTGTTTGACGGCTTCAAGGAGCGGAAAATTAATCTGTATTTGCTTAAAGATTTCCAACAGCTCCTCAGTTTCCACAGCATTCTTCTTTTTCTTGATTGTTTCAAGGCCTCAGGGTAGGGTGTCTGAACGTGGGTTGGTTCTATTTCTGGGTCCTTGGTTGGTGCCTTTTCTGAGTTGGGTATTTCAGCGAGTGAAGTCTTTGGGAGAGTCGGCCATTTGGGATCCTGGGTTTTGGTGCCGCTTCTAAAGGTCACTGCATTCGCAGAGGCATTGGGGCCATGGGTTGATCCTTGAGAAGACGAGGACGAAGAAGCACCAAACCCAGGAGGTGTTTACGGGGCTGGCTGGACCATGTGAGCCTGCCCGGGGTTGCTTTGGAACCCTTGCTAATTGGGGCCTCTGTTAATTATGTTTTGCTGGTTCGGTTGTGGTTGGGAAGGTAGGGATCCTTGTTGTTTAAAGTCCAAGAGTTGGCTTAACTGTCCCTTTACCAAGGCCATTTCCTCCTGATGTTTCTGGTTCATGTCAGCCATCATCTTTATTAGGGTATCCATTTGGTTTTGTCGGGGAGGGGCCGCCCTATTCTGGTTATATTGGGGTCTAACTGGTGGTCCTTGCTGATAGGGGGGCAAGTGTGGCTGCTGGTTTGGCCTGGGCTAGTTTTGGAATTGCGGTGGTTTCTGGTTTGTCCAACCAAAGTTGGGGTGGTTACGCCAGCCAGTGTTGTAAGTGATGGAGAAAGGGTCTGGTTTCGCATAACCTTGGACAGCTTGCACATCTTCAAGGATAGCCGATGTTGATGGTGAGGGAAGGGAGTAATCAAGGGTTGAGGGAGCAAAGGTCCCTCCCTGAAACGTGGTTAGGGTTTGTTCCAGGTTCAGTTGGGTGAAGGGCTGGACCAGGTCAACAATATGTGCTCCCTTTGCTAGGGAGAAAGTCTGCAAGGGGTTCCTGGTCTGGTTCAATAGCTCATCAATCTTTTTGTCCACCAATTCCACTCGATCCAATTTCTTGGCAATGATGTCCATGTCAACCATTCCAGAATTTGCTTGCACCTCATAAATCCTGCCATACGGTTGACTGGACCTGTTAAACTAGTTCATGGAGGCATTGTTGAGCGAATTCTCACTCATAGACTAAAAGAGCTCAAACGCGCTCTCCTCATCTTTGTTCAGGAAGTTTCCCCCGCATGAGGCATCGATGAAGCTCTGTAGGTTGCTATCCAGACCGTGGTAGAAGATCTGGGCCAATTGCCACCTTGGTACTTCGTGGTGTGGGCATTTCCTCAAAAGTTCATTAAATCTTTCCCACGCCTCATGAAATTGTTCCCCACCCTGGAGTGTAAAGGTAGTGATAGCTCTTCTGAGGGCATTGGTCTTTCCTATGGGGAAGAATTTCTTTAAAAATGCATGCCTCAGTTCTTCCCAGGTGGTGATGGGTCTACCTAGGGTTCTAAGCCAATGAGAAGCCTTGTCTCTTAATGAGAAGGGAAACATCTTGATTAGAACAATGTCAAGGCTAATGTTCCTAGGTTTCACAATTCGTGCTATGCGGTCAAGATCCTCTAGGTGCTGAAAGGGGTCCTCATTTGAGCTTGCATGAAAGTGGCTCTGGATCAGACTTAAGACATTCGATTTTAGCTCAAAATCATCTCCCCCCTCAGGGATCCTAAGGTGTGGCTCGACTCTAATAGCAAAGGGATTATAGAAATCGTGGAGGGGCCTCGGCTGATCCTGAAATGGCGGTATATCAAGTGGTGGTTGCCCTGGTATGTCTTGGAAAGGTGGTGGTGGCTTTTCTTGTGGGTTCTGTAACCGTTGTATGGCTTGCATGATGGTGTGGATTTGTTGTTGTTGAAGCCAGTGGTTTGCATTAATTTGGGCTTGGATGATGGCCATTGCGTCTGGTGGGGGTTGATCCTCAGCCTCATCTACCCTAGGTTCAGCCATGTTTCCAACAGAATTACGTTGCCTAGATTCCTGCCCCAAAACACACAACTCGAGATGCAGTGAGCATCTCCCGTGCATACACTAGAGAAGAACAGGAGGGGATGCGGAGGGCGACAGATGTGAGAAATGTGTTTCAATCAAGCACACAAGCCTAGTCCTTATGGTGTATTCCTTAGGAGACCTAGAAATCTCACAAAGGGTGATTAAGTCTGTAAACACTGGACTCCCCTTCCCAAGGCTAATCTGGCCAAGTTGATTACGAGGGGATTGCAGGGAAGGTTCTTCCTTTGGCTTGCACCTCCGGTTCCATAGACCCCATAACCGTGGTCGTTTGACACTGCCCCTCAGCCTAGTCAGTAGATTCTACCAAGGGAATGAAAGCCCAGTGCCTAGCGAACAAAACCTCGCCTTTCGAGACTTAACTCAATCCTGCCTAGGGTATGTCTACTCGGTTTTAAAGGGTTAGGATAGTGCTTGTGCTTAGGGTTATGTGATGAGGCGTTGATTAGGGTGGTGCCTCTTAATTTTCCACTTTCAAGGTGTGTGCTTCTAGCAAAACATGGTTTTCAAGCAAGGGTTTTTTAAGATGTGATGTCTTTTAGTGTTTCATCCTTACTTTAGTATTTTTTTAGGGTTGACGTGTCTTAATGTTTTCAAACAAGTTTCAGTGGGCATGTCAAGTTCTGCACACAATTTGGTGAAAGTAGATTTCCTTTTATTCTGTAGAGGCTCTAAAACCCTATTGTACTCATCCTAATGATCATGCAGCTTCTATTAGATGAGTCGATTTCAGGGTTGAGTGGTGCAACCCAGGTCAACTCACGGTGGCTTCGCAAACACCACTCAAGAAAAAGAAAAGAACACTCCAAGAATTTATTCAGAATGTTAGAGTGTACATTTTTTTTGTGGGGTGATGTGTTAAGGATGTGGGTCAAGCAATCATACACCACACCAATTTTTTTCAATTTTTATAATTTTTTTTAGTTTTTTTTTCACGCAAGCAAACAATCATGAGAGGAAAATTACTCACTATTGGTCCTCGTAGCGCCTACTCCCTTGCTACCGTCGTGGGATGCGTCACTTCGCCGTCCACACACTGAATTCCTGCAACCATCAAGTAAAAAGGAAAATAGGGCAGTAGACGATGTGAGAATGAATGTGGAATGGAGGTGATAAAACAAATCCGTTGCCTCCCCAGCAACGGTGCCAAAAACTGACGTGCGGTTGTGCGCGTGTGTTAAGAAGTGTCGTTATAGTCACACTTGCAACGTCGGTTTTGAAATAAGTAAATGGAGGTGAGTCAGAGTGTCGGTCTCAGGGAGGCGAGAAAATCGGATTTTGCTTATCACTTGTTGTCACGGAAAGTGCGGAGTTTTGCTTGTGAAAGGTGCGATTTTGAAAAGCGAGAGAGAGATAGAGAGAGATTAGGGTTAGAATGTTCCTTGTTTGATCATGCAAGTTAAACGGAAATTAAAGTGACAACTGAACGGAAAATAACTTCATTACTCATGCACTTTTAGTTCATAGCTTATAACAATAAATACATGCTTAAACAAAAGTAATGGAAAGCTTAAAAGAGAGAGAGAGAGAGTGGAAAGCGATGAGGCAGCCACGGCAATAGAGGAGGCTCCGTTGGCAGCTCGTCGTCTCCAGCGATTACAAGAGGGACTAAAGCTAGCTAGGAGAGGGGTGGAGTAGTTGCAAGGGAAGTGAATGCCTTGAATGAGTGGTTGGAGGGGGTTTAAATAGGGTTAAGGGCTTTCTAAAAGAAGAAGGGGCTTTAGCGACGTCCAGAACATCGCTAAAACCACTCCAAAAGCATTGGTCAAGCCCTCTAGCCTGCCGGTCAACAGCACGTGCTGTTTCTTCTTCACGCTCGATCCATGACCGCTACGTGAGAGCCGTCCGATCGAAGATCGGATGGCTGAGATCTCTCCTCGGCTGCGCTTGGATCGCGCCTCGAGGGCACGTGTGCGCGGGCATCATCGCCCGACGTGCGTGAAGGCATGGCCGCTCACGAGCTGTGGGCGCACTGCGTGGCGAAATCTCGGCCGCCCACTGCTGATCGGGCAGCCCAATTTCGCTGCGTGCAACCTTCGTCTTCGATTTCACGCTTCGCTCGGCTCGAATCCGCGTCGCGTGCGTGCGGGCGTGCGTGCTAACCGTTGCGCCACGACCGCGCTTTGTTGCAGTGACTGCGGGTGGGCGCGCGAGTCTCGGCCGTTCGATCGAAGATCGACGGCCAAGATCTAATCTCGGCTGGATGAAGAGACGGCATGCGGTGGAGCGGGGGTGACGTGGTGCAATGAGGGCCGTTGATCTCCATATCAATGATCAGAACTTCTTGGGCCCATTGTAGGAGCTCCGGATGTCGGATTTACCGATTTTGAGTCAGTTGGACTTCGTTCGTCGTTCTGAATCCATCTGTGCGGTCTGATTGCTCATCTAAGGCCTACTTTGACAAGTGATTACACAAATGGCCATTAACACAGTTTTATAAGCAATCTTGGTACATGATGCATGCAATGCTCCCATTCTACTTATATTGTGCCTTTTATTCTTAAGATGGGCCATATTTAACATAATTATCACCGCCTTGTGCAGTGTTATCATTCCTCGTCCCCATCATCAATCCTCAAAGGTTCCTGGCAATCGATGCTTCGTGATAGCACCGCCCAAGGCAACCCCCAGAACCCTGGTTTTCGAGATTTCAAGATAATCCTGCCCATGGCGTTCTGTGGCCGAATCCAGACCCTGGCAATCAACATTTCGTGATAATGCCACCCATGGTATCTGAACCGGCAGGGTGCTTACATCCCCCGATAGGATATATAAATATCCTAAGAGACAAGCACTGAGGAGATGATATGTTGTTATGCATCTTCGAGGGGAATTTCCTGCCTCTCCACGTCGGGAACTCGTCCAAATCAACTTGTGTGGATCGTTGCTCCTAATCTAGGCAACATTTTCAGAACATTAAAATGCTTTTTGCATGATTTTGATTGTTATGCGCACTGAAACAGACTATGTGTGGATTGGGGTGCTTAGGTTACCGAGTCCCGCAAATCGAAGGTCAGTTAACGAGGCCAAATACTCCCTAAGCCTTAGACCTAACACTTAAGCTTCACATTTTCCTCAACCTTTTGAGGATTATCTAGATCTTAGCAGGTACTAAGAGTCTAGCCAAAAAGGCCTAAGGTCAGCGTTCCTTCTAATCTCTTTTTGTGTCTCTTTAGCACTTTTCTTTACTTTTCTTGATGTGGTCTAGAACTTCAGTTAATCCCTTAATCTCTTACTAATGACTATCTCTTTCTTTCTTTCATTTTGTGCTCATTTTTTATCATTTTGCTCTTTTTCCTCCTATTTTTGTATAGCCTAAAAATTTTTCCTCCCTCTTAGTTTTTTTTTTAGATATGTGATTTTTTTGTTGAAACCTTTTCTTGATATGAGTTTTCATACATTTTGCACTTTCATATCCCCCCATGCCTATGATTTGCAATGTCCCCATTGTAAATTAGGTGGGTTCGAATTCAGCTTAGTTCATTCATTAGGACAGGTGTTTGGTGAGCGAACGGGTCGAGGTGACTATTGCGAACGATTTCTAAACTCGGGTATGGGTACCTGAGGTGGAGTCGGCTGTCCTAATGGGTGAACCCTAAAGTACGATATGAATTCAGCATAGAAATGTCAAGAAAGGTTTCGGGTTTTTCAAAGAATGATGGGTTGCCTCCCGTTAAGTGTTGAGTTTTACGCCATCGGCTGGGCGCAATGAGCTCAGGGAGAATGGAGAATAAAGGATGACTTGACCAAATCTGTATTGGTCATGTCAATGAATGGTTTGAGTCTCTGACCGTTCACGACGAAGAGCACGGAATCGTGGCTGAGTGGATTGATCTCAACGGCTCCATTTCCAAAGATTCGTCAGACTAAGTAAGGTCCGATCCACTTAGATCGTAGTTTCCCTGGGAATAGTTTGAGTCGGGCATCAAAGAGTCGGATCTTTTGAACAGAGTAAAAGATCTTTCTAGATATGTGCTTGTTCTAAAAGGCTTTGACTCGCTCTTTGCGGATTCGCGAGTTTTCATACGCATCACGGCGTAATTCATCAATCTCACTCATCTGAAGCTTTCTGTGGGTTCCAGCCTTAGAAAGATCTAAGTTGCAGTTCCGTACTGCCCAATAGGCTTTATGCTCCAATTCGACGGGGAGGTGACATGCCTTCCCGTACACTAGTTTGAAAGGACACATGCCTAATTGGGTCTTATGGACTGTCCTATAAGCCCACAAAGCTTCCGGAAGCTGGGATGACCTATCCTTCCTATCAGGTCGAACAGTAACCTAGACGATTTTCTTGATCTCCCGGTTTGATAGCTCAGCTAGACCATTAGATTGGGGGTGGTAAGGAGTAGAGATTCGATGCGACACCCCTTATTTGGTCATCAGTGACCTGAATTGAGCATTTGTGAAATGGGTCCCTCCATCAGAAATGATCGCACATGGAATCCCTAACCATGAGAAGATGTTTTGGTGAATGAACTTGATAACAACTTTGTGATCATTGGTTCGGGTCGGAATGGCTTCGATCCATTTAGACACAGTCAATAGCGAGTAAAATGTATTTGAAGCTATCCGAGATAGGGAAGGATCCCATAAAATCAATCCCCCAAATGTTGAAAATCTCGCATACCAGAATCGGCTATAAAGGCATCATGTCTCGATGGCTCATGTTGCCCAAGGTTCAGCAACGGTTACATGCCTTATAGTGATTGTATGCATCCTTGAAAATTGTGGGCCAGTAAAAGCCACACTGGAGGACTTTTGATGCGATTTTGTGTCTTGAAAAATGTCCACCGCATGCCTGGTTATGGCAGAAAGAGAGTATATCTTTGATTTCCGCTTCCGTGACACATCGTTGGATAATTTGATCAGCACCAATGCGGAATAAATACGAGTCTTCCCATAGGTAATACTTGGCATCGGAATGCAATTTGTTTTTCTTGGCCTTCGGCCAATCAGACGGGATCTGATGTGATGCCAAGTAGTTTACTATGTTAGCAAACCATGGAAGCCCTGTATCGATAGTCAGGAGGTGCTCATCAGGAAAATGTTTCGTGATGGGTCCGGAAGGGTCAATGATCTCAGAAGGAAGGCGAGACAAGTGATCAGCTACCACGTTCTATCTTCCCGCTTTCTCATGAATCTCGAGGTCAAATTCTTGCAATAGCAAGATCCATCGGATTAATCGAGGTTTCGCGTCCTTCTTTGCAAGGAGATGCCTCACAGCTGTGTGATCCGAGTAGATAATAACATGGGAACCCAGGAGGTAAGATCTGAATTTTTCTAGGGCAAATACTACGGCTAACAGCTCTTTCTCAGTAACAGTGTAGTTACGCTGAGCCTCATCAAGTGTTTTGCTAGCATAGTAAATGACCACGGGTTTCCCATCAATTTTCTGCCCCAAAACTGCTCCTACAATGAAGTTAGATGCATCGTACATGATCTCAAAGGGTTGAGACTAATCAGGGGACTGTAGGATTGGGGCTTGGGTAACTCGATCACGAAGGATCTCAAATGCTTGAGTGCATTCCTTGGAGATAATGAAAGGCACATCCTTGGAGAGAAGAGTTGTCAGGGGACGCACGATTTTCTAAAAATCAGGGATAAATCGAGGATAAAAATTGACATGCCCCAGGAAAGATCGGATGCCCTTGATCGAGCTAGGCATAGGGAGTTTGGAAATCAAGTTAACCTTGGCTCGATTGACTTGGATGCCTTTCTCCGAAATCAGATGTCCTAGGACGATCCCCTCAGGCACCATGAAGTGGCTCTTTTCCCAGGAAAGAACCAGATTCACGTCAATGCATCGCCTAAGTATTTGAACCATGTGCTGGAGGCAATCGTCAAATGATGATCCAAATACTGAAAAGTCATCCATGAAGACTTCCAGATAATCACCTACCATATCAGAGAATATGGCAAGCATGCACCGCTGAAAAGTCATGGGTGCATTGCAAAGACTGAAAGGCATCCTTCGGAACGTGTACATCCTGAAGGGGCAGCTGAACGTGGTCTTCTCTTGATCGTTTGGATGGATTGCCTCTTGGTTATAACTGGAGTACCCGTCAAGAAAGTAGAAGAATCTATTTCCCGCTAGTTTCTTGAGGATCTAATCAATAAACGGTAGTGGGAAATGATCCTTCTTCATAGAGGAATTGAGTCTTCTGTAATCTAAGCAGACTCTCCATGAGTTGGCTATATGGGTCGGTATGACCTCTCCGATTTTAGTCGAGATGGTGGTGAGCCCTACCTTCTTAGGCACAACCTGGATTAGACTCACCCATCGACTGTCGAAGATCGGGTAGATGATCCCTGCATCTAACCACTTAATGATCTCCTTTTCCACAACCTCCTGCAGATTAGGGTTCAGACGTATCTGCATTTCTGGCGAAGGTCGTGCACCCTCTTCAGAATAGATGTGGTGTGTGCAATAAAAGGGGCTGATACTAGTCAAATCATCGAGAGTCCATCCAATGGCTCTACGATGTTGCTAGAGAACAGTAATCAGACAGGATTCCTGGTCTGGTGTGAGTCTGGAGTTTATAATCACAGGAAACGTCTGATTGGAACCCATAAAGACGTATTTTAGATGATCGGGAAGGGGCTTGAGTTCCAAGACGAGATTATCAGCAGGAGAAGGTGGTTCAGGGTGTGTGTTGGGAACAAGGGTAGGAGTTATGGGTGTATCTAGATCAGGTTCAGACTCCTCTAATTGCGGGTTTTGATCTTCTTGTGGTTGATCGAGGATAATCAGGTTATCCTCAATATGGATTTAGAGCAAGCTGGGCTATCCGAAGTGTCAACATGGATTTAGAGCAAGCTGGTAAAGCATGTTTACTGGAGTTGACTAAGCTTGAGGAGCCGAGGAATGACACTTATGACACCTCCCAAACTTATAAAGAGAGAACTAAGGTCTTGCATGATAAATATATCCTTAAAAAGTCTGGCTTTTCAATTCTAGACTTAAGTTGTTTCTCGAAAAATTGAAATCATGTTGGGATGGGCCTTATATTATCACCAAAGTATTTCCGCATGGGGTTGTGGAAATCAAGAGCCCTTCTTCTTCAGCAGCACCCTTTACCATCAATGGCCAATGATTAAAACCTTATGTAACTTTGGATAGCCATCTGGTTGACGAGGTCACTCTCGAGGAGCCTTAGCTCCTTTCTTTCTCACCTCAGGTAACATCTTCCCTTGACCATTTTATTTTCAATGAGGACATTGTTTGAACTAGGCCTGGGGGGATAGGACCTGAGGCATCTGTACATAGCATTTATACATAGTGCATTCGTGCATTTAGTTTATACATTCTGCATTGCATACATTTGTTAAAAAGAAAAAAATATTTTTGAGCTTAACTGGATGGGCCTTTCATTCTTAGGTAGACCAGAACTTTAGGTTAGACTAAGTTGACTCTAGGGTTTGACTTAGAAGCTAAGTTGAGCTACTAGCTTTAGACCTTTAGGGTCCTTTGTGGACTTAAAAAAAACTCAAGTAGGAGTTAAGTTGCAGACCATTCCTCAAGAGGTTGAGGAAGGAAAGTTAGGGATTGAGTTAAAGGTTGGGTAGTACTTGATGTCTTTTCTACCTTTTGGTTTACGAGTCCTCGTAACCTAAGCATCCACAATTCACACACACTTGGTCTTGTGTAAATAGTGATCACCCTAATTCCTTTCTTGGAGAAAAATTTTGGTTCTCTTAGTTCTAACTTAGGAGAAGATTGAAAACACAAGTTGATTGGAAGAGTTCCTGCCGCAGGAGAGGTGGAGTATATACTCACCTTGAGGATGCGATGATAACATGTCACCTCCTTGGCGCTTGTCTCTTAGGATATCCATCCTACTGGGGGCATGTAAGTGCATTGTGTAGTTTAGGTACCATGGGTGGCCCTATCTCGAAGTGCTGATTGCCACAGGCCCGAATTCGCTTTAGAAATCCATGGGCGATACTATCTTGAAGTGTCGATTGCCAGGAGTTCTTAAGGTCGCTATGTGCAGTGCTATCTCGAAGCATCGAAAGCCAGGCACCCTTCGAGGTTCAGTGATGGGGATGATGAATCCGACACAGATCGTGTGGATAGCTTATCTAAGGTTAGACTTAGAGGAATCAAACAAAAAAAAATCATATATTAAAAAAAAACTCTTTCCTGGTTGGCAATCAAACCAACCTCAAATAACTCAGACCAATGCACATGCATGGATGCTTTAATCTCTAGGACCAATAAACCCTAGGGTAGAGTTAGAAATCAGGGAAACCTGTGCCTGCAACTCGTCTTTAGCCGACCTAGTTTGTAACATAGCAATTACTTGGGAACCTTAGGTCTAAAGTCTAAACTTAACATGTTTCTAATGGTAGACCGATTGGGTAGGCTAGTCCACTTGATGAGATAGGTTATTGCTTGAATTTGCTAGGGACTAGCAAAAACTAGGCATGAGGGCATTTGATGAACCCATATTTGTGGGCTAATTAGTTACTTAAATGCCTAGGAATTAGATTAATATTGGCATATAAATAGCATACAATAAGTTGTAAATAGATTAGTCAATTATTCATTTATTTACATATTTCATGCATTGCATTCATACTTAGAATTCATTTAGAATAGCATGCATTAGCTCCAAGTGTGTCATCCAACACCTATGCCTGCCCGCAGTAACAGCTGCATCCTTCAGCGCCTCCACATGTGTGGCTTGTAGCATGTAGCAGCAGCAATTGCGGCTGAGCTCAGCAGCGCCCGCCTGCGCCCGCACGGCTTGTGTACATCCTTGCCGACCCCCACCCTCGCCACATCAGTAGCGGCAGAGAGCTGCAGCCACTGCCGACCGCCGCTACTCCTCTCCTCACCGCCACTGCCTCCGGCCACCGTTGGCCATGAGACCACCACCACCGAATAGCCCTCGGCTCACTCAACCTTCGGTGAGCTTCTCACCTTCAATCGCAGCCTCCTCCTCGTGCACAGACAAGGGGAAGAATTTCCCCTGTTTTGCTACAGTAAAGCTCCTATTAAAATTTACATTAAGTGCCATTGTGAACTCTTATTATTATTTTATTTAGCTGCATTGCAAAATATATCTTTTAGTTGTGCAAAATTATTATTTCAGCATTAGCTCTTATTGTTTACCTAATCTGAAAGCGATTCTGATTTGGTTTCTTGATTAAATTAATAGTGAACATCGGTTTTTGACCCTTACAAGTTTAAATAGGTCATTGCCTCCTTGTGGACATGACCCACTCTCTCGAGTGGCTTATTTTCAATTTAATACTTTAATTAGTCGATTTTCCATCACTTTAAAATACGACAAATCATCTTAATCATCCTATTCGAAAGCAAAAATCGGCATGTCATGTATCAGAAGGTGTGGCTTCTTTAAGGTCCAGATCATTGGCCTCAGCATCATAATCAATGAACGGGTCATAGGAATGGAGGTCGTAGATTGCCTCATAATCGTTAGGAAACAAAGGTTCTCTGAAATCAAAGTATGACTTGAAATCATTGGAGAATTTACGAAGATCAGTGTCTAAACCTGATTCCATATCAAGATTTCCCCCATAGAATGAATCAAGATGCATAGAATCAACAACCTGACTTGGATCTAACCTAATTTCATATTTTGGGCTTGAAAAGGTGTCCTTATTAGGCATAGGCTCAGGTTCTTGGCTCTTAGGATAGACCCAATCGAATCCCAGCTCCTCCAACTCCTCATTTATATATCATATATTGGTTTGACTCATGAAAAATCAATTCACATTTCTGAGGAGGTTGGAAAGGTGTAATCATCAAACATAGGCCCATAATCATAGTCCAGATCCAAAATCTGATTTTCTTCATATTGGTCCTCATGATCATCCCATATAGGCTCAAATCTAGATTCTAGGTCAAAGGTAGGAATTGGGTCACTAGAATCTGGACTAGGTTCTATTGGGATGTCAGAATCATTCTCGAGAATGACCTTAACAAGATAAGGCTCGGGAATTACATTCTCAAGAAATTCTAATTCAAGCTTATCATCACAGGTGTCTGGGGAATCTAGGCTTGATGGATCATCTTCAAGGCTCTCTAAGGTTGATTTAGAATCGAGAACACCTGCAATTGGATCCTTCTAACCCTCATTAAGATCGGGCAAGTCAATCGCTATGAAGTTTGAATCTGATTCCGTTTGGGTTGGGGGTCCACAACAACCTTTATTCTCAAACCTGGGTCTTGGGAGATCATCAATTTCTGACTTCTGATATGGGTAAATTTGATTTATGACCTATTTTAACATCGTTATCAAGTTTTCCCATTTCTCAAGGTCATCTTGGTGCTTTTCCCAAAGTCATGGATTTGTCAGACATTGAAGATACTCGAAATTATGCAATCTTTCTATTTCAATGAATCCTATCATGAGAATATCCCAGGTTGAACCATTTATCATTTGTGCTATTATCATTTGGGCATGATTTGTAATGAAGGTTGATGTTGCTGATACATTAACTTGAATGTGTCTAGATGGATCTAAGTTTTTGTAATATTCATCATGATGTCTTAGTGCATCCTTAATCATCTTTTCTTTCAGGCTCATTTGAGATTCATGTTTCCTAAAAAGTCTTCCTAATTTGTTAGGTTGCATTTTCAAATCAAGTGGTGATGAAGATGTAGAATCAAATTCAAGTTCAGATTGAAGTGATTAGATCAGAAATCCCTAAGAAGAGCAATTCTAATTAGGCCTCTAGGTCAACAGCCTAGGGACCTTTCCTCTGTATGTTCTCTAAAGAATAGATGAGGGACTGGATGTGAATTGGACCCAATCAAGGCACCCAAAGATTTTTGGATGACTAAGGCTTGCTTCACGGCAGATGATACCTCTGAATAAAAAATCCACACACCAAGAAGTACCTGGGTAGCTAGAAAGGGAGATCCTCACAAAGACCCCAACACGGTAGAGCGTCCCCATGGGTTACAAGGTTTCCCCCACCTAACCTTCCTTGTCACTATGGTTCCAAGTAGACCGGAATTGCAAATTGAGACTTAAGTCTACCAATTTTAGCCTAGTTTGTGCCTTGGATTTCACTTGATTTAGAAGTTAATTCAAGTTGTGACCTAATGTGGAGGTTGGTTGGCCCACAAGGTTGACCAACTTCACCTCATCTGCCCTAAAAGATGCAGAATAAAATCTGAGTCAAGACCCAAAGATCACCCTAAATTGATTCTTAGGTTATTAGGTCCAATGTTTTAGGGTTCAAGTGAATTTAGAGCTTGATTTTAGGGTTCTTCTAATTAGATCTTTTCAAGCAAGGGTTTAGGTAGCACAGAAATGTGAGAGGGCCAATTTCCTTTAATTCAGGAAAGTATGAAACTAACACTTCATAACCCTAGAGTAGAAACCCTAATTGGTTCTATTTCAAGTCCAATTTAATCTCAAAATGTACACCTTGGACTTAAACAAGAAGGTGAGTAGTCCAAGATGTTTAAAATTTAACGTAAATTCCTAGTAGGTACAGGAAATCAATGTAGGGATCTCTAAATAGAATCGTCTCAATCTTTAATCAGATATCGATTTGAATTCGCAAATCAGGAAACTTTGCCTTTAGAAATGACAATTACTAAGAAAATAAGGCAGATAAATCCTAATTGATTTGTTTCCTTTTCTCTCTTCTAAGAATAGAAAGCTTACCTGCCCTTAGAGTAGTTGATTGCACGGAAGATCTCTTCGTGATGTACCTCGCAAAATCATAAGCAAATAAAGCAGGGCAAGTTAGTGCTCAAATAAACAATCAAGAAAGATAAAACTGATGTGTGAATTGCACGTTGTTCGCTAGCAATGGCACCAAAATTTTTAGAGTGAATTCATTGTTGTTTAAGAAATGCGTCGTAGTATAGGACAAAATTGCTCAAATCATTTAAATTTTTAACTTAGAATCAAAGAAGAGTCTGAAGTCGAACACAAGGAGCAAATAATGGTAATTCACAACATTAATCTTGAATTAAAATGAATGGGAACAATAAACAGATGCTATAGAAGATATTCAATGAATAAAATCAAAAATATATTCAATAAGAAGCAATAATATCTCAAACTCTCATTGGGATAAAAAGAAGTCAAGAAGACAAAAGAATGGTGATTTAAGTCACCAATTATTCTAATTTAGTTAATCATATATCCCAACCATTCAATGTAGCCAAATACGTCAACAATGTTCTCAATGCTACAGTACTCAATATCAGACCTTCCTCGGATGGCTTATGTGTCTCAACACTTAGCCTTAGCAGCATAAGATTTCTCTCCTCTAAGACTTCTTCTTCTTTTCTTCTTATGCTTCTCTTTCCTTCTCAAGCCTCCCTTTCCTTTCAGAGGCACGACCCTTCTTCTTCAAAGGCATTCTTCTCCTTCACAGCATAAGGGAATCAACTCCTTTCAATAGCTAAGTGTCACACAGGGCTTTCTTTCTCTTCAGCACAAGGCAAAGGAGCACGTAGCAAAACCCTCCCTCTCTCTCTCTCTCACAATTCCTTCCTTTCTCCTCTCTCTCAAAGACCCAGGCGTAATCGGATCCGGATACGGGTTATTGGGTTGAGAGCATGGACCAAGCTTATGGGCGTGTATCACAGGCTAGGAGTGCGCTTAAGTTAGGTAAGCAAATGTGCGGGTGTATGGGGACCCAACCCCCGGTGCTTGGGCGAAGAGCCTAATGCAAAACACTAATACATCCGTGGTTGTGCACCTCTCACTCCACGAGGTCAGACTATCTGTATCGAATGTGTGCCCCAGACGTATTTTAAGACGTCTGGGAGGTGGCTCAGACGTTGGACAAGACGTCTGGGATCACAACCAGACGTCTGATAAGACGTCTAGGATAGTTTCAAGACGTCTAGAAATCCGTTATTTTCGACACACGCGAGTCGCCTGCGCGCCTGAGCGCGCAGACCGCATATTCCCCTTTTTCTCTCTGCAGCTGCAGGCGGCCTGCCACCTCCTCTCTCCTCTCCGCGCGGCGTTAAAAGGGGCATGCCTCTCCTCCCGTCTCCACCGTCTCCTCCTTCTTCTCCTTCCTGTGCGCGAGAGCGAGCGGACGCGAGGGCGGCAGCGACGGCCGCAGTGACCGCGGAGGTGCGGCGTGCGAGGGCGGAGCTCTGCCGTGAGGGCGAGCTCGCCGGAGCGGCTTGGCCGGCTGGCGGAGGGAGCAGGGGGCGCGGAGCGACGCGGAGAGGGACCTGCTGCGGTCTGAGCAGTAGGAGCGCGAGGTGTGACGCGGGCGGCGTCGCGAGCGGAGGCCGAGCAGGGTCCTGATTCTGGAAAAATTTCCAGAATCAGACGTCTGGATTGATAGCCAGACGGCAAGGTCGACGTCTGTAAGATCATACAGATGTCTGAAAGGTGAGTTTCCGCCTTCTTCTTCCTTCTTGTCGACTGACCGTACTGAGGGAGGGGGTTGGCTGTGCGCAGGTTCGCTGATTCGCCATCCTTTGCGAATCAGACGTCTGGAAGTTGTACCAGACGGCTGGAGTGACCTCCAGACGTCCTGAGCGACCATCGGACGTCTGGGATCTAGGGCAGACGTCCCCGCAGACTTCTGGACGTCTGGGAAACCACGCTGAACAGGTAATTCTCTGATCCACTTTTTAAGACGTCTGGAAGGAGTTCCAGACGTCTGATTTTGCACAGTATCGTCTTTTTCGACCCGTTTAGGGCCCGTTCGGGCTCCGTTTTCCGCGATTCGAGTTGCATTCTTTTCAGAAGTAATTCCTCTACCCGTCTACAGTAGCTATACACTATTTTGAGACACTCCTTGTGTTTGATCCTTGTGATAGGACCTCGTTCGGTTGCAGTCTTGAGAGTCGCGGAGGCACGAGGGATTCCCGATCACGCCCCCATTACTCCCGTTGTACCTGGTAGAGTGGCTTTAAGTATTAATAAAATTTGTTAAAGTATGGAACCATAACTAGAACCTAGGACATTGCATGAATCCTAGGAATGAGAAATATATGGAATGATAGTTCCTAGGTGTTGCATGAATCCTAGGGCGGGAAAACTAGATTGTATGATAGACCCTAGGATATGGCATGAATCCTAGGATGGAAAAACTAGTGGAATGTATAATAATGCAGTCTTGGGAAAAATGGAAAGGAATATATGAAGCTGCCTGTAAATTGAGTTCACAGCTGCCTGTTATGAATAAAGAAACATGATTGGGATCATGGTTTGTAAGAACGTGAAACTGGAAAGTAAGACATGAGATGTTCTGGAACCCTACGGGGAAGTAGGAGTAGAACTCCTGGAAAGCGAATGGAATAGAATTGGGGAAGTGAGCTGGCCCTTGAGTACGGAGTACCAAGGAGAGCGACTGTCCCCCTGTTTAGTGCAGAGCTGAGCTAGCCACCCCAGGGACCCGGGGGTTAGGGCTGGCCACTCTGTACCGACTTGTTGGCCCTCGTGTACGTAGTACCGAGGAGAGCTAGTAGTGTTAGGAGAGTACTAGCTACCCCACGGGCCCCGGGGTTCTGCTAGCCTCCTTCACCGACTTGTTAGGCCCACTAGGGCAAACCAGGGTAGTCAGGCGAGGGTGCGCGGACTGTGGAGGGGCAAGGCCCCGGTTTGGTTACTGTGGAGGGGTTGGACCCCTGTTACTGAGAGGGCTCCGCCCTGGTTCCGTGCTGTGCTTTGGGCGCACCCGTTAACGGAAACGACTGACCGCGTGCCAGTGCGGGCTAGCTACCTGTGTGTTTATCGCGCGTGCCGTAGTCACCGTTACGTCTGTCAGTGACCTTGGGGTGGTTGACTGAGGGTAGGATCACCACGGGGGACTCTCCCGGCCAGGAGAGCACCACGTGCTACTTCTACTTTTGGAAAAGACTGCAATCAAGATCGTTCCCACGAGGACATTCGAGATCAAGTAAAGGATCTGAGAAATAAATGAAATAGTGAGAAAAATTGAAAGATGTGAATAAAGGAAGTAATAGAACATAACAGCTACTGTACACTCTACTGTTGCCTTTAGTTAGTTTGCCACTCTACTCAGCGTTTTGCTGACGTGTTACACTCGTTACCTTTTTCAGGACCAGGTGTTGAGCAGCCAGGGTCGGCGGCTGCAGAGGACGCTGGGCCGAGTAGGGTCCAGTAGAGTTACCACATCCTTTTGTACCCCTTTTGTTTCTGTTCTAGTGAGTAGTTTTTGTTTCCGCTGTACCTTCTTTACTTGCAGTTCTTGTTATATGATAAATGCTGTTTTACTGTTGTGGTGGTACCTACTGTAGTAGTTTCTTTCCTTACTGCTGTACTTTCTTACTGTTAGTTATATTCATGCTGGATGTGGTTTATTTTACTGTCTTTAGGTTACTTCCTCGTTGGACGACTAGGTCTTGGGATTAGTCGAGTCGGTCCGGTTCTCGTGTCTCGTAGGGACTCGGGAACCGGGTCGTTACAAGATGGTATCAGAGCAAGGTCGTCCCGAGAAGTGAATCAACTGACTGGAGAATAACCAATTCACATGTTTATAGCTAGCGTAGCCACCACAACATATCTCTTGACATGAGCTCTTAGAAGTTTTGTTAGGTACCGTCTGTTTTGACGTTTCCGTTTTGTTTCGCGTCTCCTTGCAGGAGATGCCTCGTCGCGGGACTGGCGAGACTGGCCGCGGGCGCGGCCGAGGGCGAGGTCGGCGAGGTGGACGTGCCGTCGTTGACGTCTCGGTGGACCGGCCACCACTCCCTGGCGTCCAGGCCCAGGACCTCGCCAGACTGATACGGGATATTGTACGAGAGGAGCTCCACCCACCTCCCCGAGCACCTCCTCCTGGGGTTGCAGAGGGGGAGTCCTCTGTGGGACCACGCGACGGACACGACGCTGGACACGAGGGAGGGGATGGGCCCCTGCCGCCCCCACCTTCCTCCGACACTTCTGTACACGAGGCACCTTCGCCACTTCGAGCTTTTCGGACAGTTCCGGAAGCTGAAGCCCCCCTCCTTCAAGGGGGATGAGGACCCGACCGAGGCAGAGGACTGGCTTGAGCAGCTGGAGAAGATCTTCGACACCCTTCGCCCCCCGGTGGAGTGCCGCGTGGCCTTTGCCACGTACCAGCTGGAGAGTGCGGCACACCGGTGGTGGAGGGCGGTCCGGGGTCAGGAGAGGGACGAGCCGACGTGGGACCAGTTCGTCACCCTCTTCTGCGAGCAGTACTTTCCCCAGATGTAGCAGGACCAGAGGAGGCGGGAGTTCCACACTCTCCGCCAAGGGACGATGACCGTGAGCGCGTACCACACGCGTTTCTTGGAGCTGTCCCGCTTTGCAGCGACAGCGGTAGCCACTGAGGAGGAGCGCCTTTGGAGGTTCACCGAGGGGCTCCGGCCTGCGATCCGGGGGTATGTCAAACCCCTGAAGCTGTCGACGTTTTTGAGGGTGGTAGAGGCAGCTATGACTTACGAGGAGACCAACCCGTCCGCGCGAGAGACCGACGGCGGTTGGAAGAGGCCCTTTCAGCCAGACTTCTCACAGGGCCGGTGAGAACGGAGACACGTGACATCCGCAGGAGAGTTGTCACGCTGTGCAGGGCCATCAGTGGCCTTTGGGGGCCCTCGACAGGGGCCAGTCGCCAGCACCGGACCCCCGCCTAGCCGACAGCAGGGACTCACTGAGGGCGGGAGTCGGGTTCCCCTCTGCTACCAGTGTGGCCAGCCGGGCCACGTCAGGAGGGACTGCCCATCTAGGGCAGGAGGTCAGCAGATACTTCCCGCGCAGAGCACTGGAGGGCGCGCAGGAGGCCGCGGTTCCCAGGCGCGAGGAGGAGGACAGCAGTCGCGAGGAGGGTACCGGCCAGCACCTACCCGTCCGACGCAGAGTGTGGCTGCTTCGTCCGCACCTAGGGCTGAGGGGCGTATCAACGCCCTAACACACAGGGACGCCAGAGCATCGGGATCCGTGGTAGCAGGTATGGTTTCAGTTTCTGGCAGACTCGTTTACACACTTTTCGATTCCGGCGCTACGCACTCGTTTGTCGCAGCCAGTTTCGCAGTTAGTTTGGACCAGGATTATACACTGTTAGAGAATCCGTTCGTAATCAGAGGTCCGAGTGGTCAGCTGTTTGTAGCTGAGGAGGTGTACACGGGTTGCGGGGTCAGCATCGGGGGACATAGCCTGCCAGCTGACCTGATTATGATACAGATGGAGGACTTTGGAGTGATTCTGGGGATGGATTGGCTGTCCGCTTACCACGCCTTGGTAGACTGTTTTGAGAGGAAGATTGTCTTCTCCATTCCGGAGTTGCCTTCTTTCGAGTTTCACGGGCAGCCAGTGGACGGAGGTTTCAGGTGCATTTCGGCACTTCGGGCGGCGAGACTTTTGAGCCAGGGGTGTGAGGGCTTCCTAGCTTGTGTGGTGGCAGAGCACAGCCCCGTGGCAGAATTCCAGAGCATCCCGGTGGTCAGAGAGTACCCTGACGTGTTTCCAGACGAGTTACCAGGACTACCGCCAGAGCGTGAGATCGAGTTTGAGATCTCACTAGTACCAGGGACCAGCCCCATCTCCACCGCGCCATACAGAATGGCACCGCTTGAGCTGCGAGAGCTCAAGTCCCAGTTGCAGGACCTTTTGGAGAAAGGTTTCGTGAGGCCCAGTGCGTCTCCCTGGGGAGCCCCGGTACTGTTTGTGAAGAAGAAGGATGGGACCCTGCGCCTTTGTGTGGACTACCGACAGCTGAATAGGGTCACCATCAAGAACAGATATCCGCTGCCAAGGATCGACGATTTGTTTGACCAGTTGCGGGGTGCCACGGTGTTTTCCAAGATCGACTTGAGGTCTGGATACCACCAGTTGAGGATCAGGGAGACCGACGTCTCCAAGACAGCTTTCCGCACCCGGTACGGACACTACGAGTTTTTGGTCATGCCGTTTGGGCTGACCAATGCCCCCGCTGCTTTCATGGACCTGATGAACCGGGTGTTTAGACCGTACTTGGACCAGTTTGTGGTGGTTTTCATAGATGATGTACTCATCTATTCTAGAGATCGGACGCAGCACGGACAGCACTTGCGGATGGTTCTGGACACTCTGAGACGACGCAGGCTGTACGCCAAATACAGCAAGTGCGAGTTCTGGTTGAGGGAGGTGACCTTTTTGGGTCATGTGATCTCTGGAGACGGCCTGGCGGTGGATCCAGCCAAGGTCGAGGCAGTGCTCAGGTGGGAGAGACCGCGTTCAGTCACTGAGATTCGCAGTTTCCTGGGACTGGCAGGTTACTACAGACGGTTCATCAGAGGATTTTCACAAATTGCGCGTCCTATGACACAGTTGACCCGGAAGGATGTGCCTTTCGCTTGGACAGATGCCTGTGAGGCGTGTTTTCTGGAGTTGAAGGAGAGGTTGACCTCGGCTCCCGTGCTCACCATCCCTGACAGTAGTGGCGGGTTCGTTGTGTACACGGACGCTTCCTTGCTGGGGTTAGGAGGTGTGCTCATGCAGAGGGGTCATGTTGTCGCTTACGCTTAGCGGCAACTGAAGCTCCATGAGCATACCTACCCTACCCATGACCTAGAGTTGGCAGCTGTTGTCTTCGCACTGAAGGCCTGGAGGCACTACTTGTACGGTGAGACCTTCGAGATTTTTACAGATCACAAGAGCCTCAGGTATCTTTTTGACCAGAAGGAGCTCAACATGAGACAGAGACGTTGGTTAGAGCTCCTGAAGGACTACGACTGCAGCATCTCCTACCACCCGGGAAAGGCCAATGTGGTGGCTGACGCCTTGAGCCGTAAGGCGCCCGCACGCTTGGCCAGTCTACAGTTACAGAGTTGGAGCCTTTTGGAGGAGGTGGGCAGTTGGTGACCTCTAGAGTTACGAGGGTACTGTGGGGCAGTGACGGTGACACGGCAGACCAGGCCAGAGTTGATAGACCGCATCATCACGGGACAGATGGCCGATCCGTACTTGCAGTCTTTGCGCGACAGAGTGCTATCAGGGGACCCAAGCGACTTCTCTTTCACAGACCAGGTGTTACGCTTGAGGGGACGGTTGTGCGTCCCCAGAGACGAGGAGCTGTTGAGAGAGCTCCTGACTGAGGCACACGGTTCCAGATTCACCATACATCTCGGAAACACGAAAATGTACCATGACTTGAGACGCGAGTTCTGGTGGAGAGGGATGAAGCGGGATGTGGGTGAGTTCGTGCAGCAGTGCTTAGTGTGCCAGCAGGTGAAAGCCGAGCATCAGAGGCCTACAGGGCCGCTTCAGCAGCTTCCAGTGCCAGAGTGGAAGTGGGAGAGCATCACCATGGACTTGGTGGTTGGCTTACCTGTTACCCAGCGAGGACACGACGCAGTTTGGGTAATAGTGGATAGATTGACGAAGACGTCACGGTTGTTGCCGATCCGAGTCACTTTGGGACCAGCACAGTTGGCAGAGAGGTATATCCGTGATGTGGTGCGACTACACAGAGTTCCGCGGGAGATCGTATCCGACCGGGATACCCGCTTTACGTCCCAGTTTTGGGCTGAGTTTCAGCAGGCTTTGGGGACGAGGTTGAGGTTTAGCACGGCTTACCACCCCCAGACGGACGGACAGTCGGAACGCACGATACAGACACTTGAGGACCTTTTGCGTGCCTGTGTACTAGACTGGAGGGGCTCTTGGGAGGAGCACCTACCCCTGGCGGAGTTTGCATACAACAACAGTTATCACTCGAGCATCGGCATGGCTCCCTATGAGGCTCTGTACGGACGGAAATGCACGGCACCCTTGAGTTGGGTTGAGGTGGGGACCAAGTGGGAGGTTGGCCCCAGGTTGATCCGGCTGAGTCAGGAGGTAGTTGAGCAGATCCACAGACGACTCCGCACTGTTAGGAGCAGACAGAAGAGCTACGCAGATCGCAGACGCAGAGAGGTGCAGTTCGAGGTTGGGGACCACGTCTTCCTTCGTGTTTCGCCCATGAAGGGCTTACAGCGGTTTGGGGTGAGAGGGAAGCTCGCGCCGAGGTTCGTGGGGCCCTTTGAGGTCCTGGAGCGGGTTGGACCCGTTGCTTACATACTTGCCCTTCCCCCGCAGCTTTCTGGTGTGCACGACGTGTTCCACGTGTCCAACCTCAAAAAGTACGTAGCCGATCCCAGCCACGTACTGAGTCACGAGAGCGTCGAGGTGAGCGACGACCTGACCTACCCCGAGCGGCCAGTGCAGATCCTAGACCGAGCCGTCCGCAGGTTGAGACGAAAGCAAGTACCCCTGGTAAAGGTTTTGTGGAGGAGCCAGCGGTACGAGGAGGCTACCTGGGAGCCTGAGGCGGCAATGCGGGAGCGGTACCCGGAGCTTTTCGTGGGTACGTCTTTTCGGACCGGCTTCGGTCCTCTTTGAGTTTGTTATGGTTATTTGGACATCTTTTTCCCGCACCCTAGTTGGCGCAAGTTTCGGGGATGAAACTTCCTTTGAGTTTGTTATATTGTAACGAATGTGTGCCCCAGACGTATTTTAAGACGTCTGGGAGGTGGCTCAGACGTCGGACAAGACGTCTGGGATCACAACCAGACGTCTGATAAGACGTCTGGGATAGTTTCAAGACATCTGGAAATCCGTTATTTTCGACACACGCGAGTCGCCTGCGCGCCTGAGCGCGCAGACCGCATATTCCCCTTTTTCTCTCTGCGGCTGCAGGCGGCCTGCCACCTCCTCTCTCCTCTCCGCGCGGCGTTAAAAGGGGCGCGCCTCCCCTCCCGTCTCCACCGTCTCCTCCTTCTTCTCCTTCCTGTGCGCGAGAGCGAGCGGACGCGAGGGCGGCAGCGACGGCTGCAGTGAGCGCGGAGGTGCGGCGTGCGAGGGCGGAGCTCTGCCGTGAGGGCGAGCTCGCCGGAGCGGCTTGGCCGGCTGGCGGAGGGCGCAGGGGGCGCGGAGCGACGCGGAGAGGGACCTGCTGCGGTCTGAGCAGCAGGAGCGCGAGGTGCGACGCGGGCGGCATCGCGAGAGGAGGCCGAGCAGGGTCCTGATTCTGGAAAAATTTCCAGAATCAGACGTCTGGATTGATAGCCAGACGGCAAGGTCGACGTCTGTAAGATCATACAGACGTCTGAAAGGTGAGTTTCCGCCTTCTTCTTCCTTCTTGTCGACTGACCGTACTGAGGGAGGGGGTTGGCTATGCGCAGGTTCGCTGATTCGCCATCCTTTGCGAATCAGACGTCTGGAAGTTGTACCAGACGGCTGGAGTGACCTCCAGACGTCCTGAGCGACCATCGGACGTCTGGGATCTAGGGCAGACGTCCCCGCAGACTTCTGGACGTCTGGGAAACCACGCTGAATAGGTAATTCTCTGATCCACTTTTTAAGACGTCTGGAAGGAGTTCCAGACGTCTGATTTTGCACAGTATCGTCTTTTTCGACCCGTTTAGGGCCCGTTCGGGCTCCGTTTTCCGCGATTCGAGTTGCATTCTTTTCAGAAGTAATTCCTCTACCCGTCTACAGTAGCTATACACTATTTTGAGACACTCCTTGTGTTTGATCCTTGTGATAGGACCTCGTTCGGTTGCAGTCGTGAGAGTCGCGGAGGCACGAGGGATTCCCGATCACGCCCCCATTACTCCCGTTGTACCTGGTAGAGTGGCTTTAAGTATTAATAAAATTTGTTAAAGTATGGAACCATAACTAGAACCTAGGACATTGCATGAATCCTAGGAATGAGAAATATATGGAATGATAGTTCCTAGGTGTTGCATGAATCCTAGGGCCGGAAAACTAGATTGTATGATAGACCCTAGGATATGGCATGAATCCTAGGATGGAAAAACTAGTGGAATGTATAATAATGCAGTCTTGGGAAAAATGGAAAGGAATATATGAAGCTGCCTGTAAATTGAGTTCACAGCTGCCTGTTATGAATAAAGAAACATGATTGGGATCATGGTTTGTAAGAACGTGAAACTGGAAAGTAAGACATGAGATGTTCTGGAACCCTACGGGGAAGTAGGAGTAGAACTCCTGGAAAGCGAATGGAATAGAATTGGGGAAGTGAGCTGGCCCTTGAGTACGGAGTACCAAGGAGAGCGACTGTCCCCCTGTTTAGTGCAGAGCTGAGCTAGCCACCCCAGGGACCCGGGGGTTAGGACTGGCCACTCTGTACCGACTTGTTGGCCCTCGTGTACGTAGTACCGAGGAGAGCTAGTAGTGTTAGGAGAGTACTAGCTACCCCACGGGCCCCGGGGTTCTGCTAGCCTCCTTCACCGACTTGTTAGGCCCACTAGGGCAAACCAGGGTAGTCAGGCGAGGGTGCGCGGACTGTGGAGGGGCAAGGCCCCGGTTTGGTTACTGTGGAGGGGTTGGACCCCTGTTACTGAGAGGGCTCCGCCCTGGTTCCGTGCTGTGCTTTGGGCGCACCCGTTAACGGAAACGACTGACCGCGTGCCAATGCGGGCTAGCTACCTGTGCGTTTATCGCGCGTGCCGTAGTCACCGTTACGTCTGTCAGTGACCTTGGGGTGGTTGACTGAGGGTAGGATCACCACGGGGGACTCTCCCGGCCAGGAGAGCACCACGTGCTACTTCTACTTTTGGAAAAGACTGCAATCAAGATCGTTCCCACGAGGACATTCGAGATCAAGTAAAGGATCTGAGAAATAAATGAAATAGTGAGAAAAATTGAAAGATGTGAATAAAGGAAGTAATAGAACATAACAGCTACTATACACTCTACTATTGACTTTAGTTAGTTTGCCACTCTACTCAGCGTTTTGCTGACGTGTTACGCTCGTTACCTTTTTCAGGGCCAGGTGTTGAGCAGCCAGGGTCGGCGGCTGCAGAGGACGCTGGGCCGAGTAGGGTCCAGTAGAGTTACCACAGCCTTTTGTACCCCTTTTGTTTCTGTTCTAGTGAGTAGTTTTTGTTTCCGCTGTACCTTCTTTACCTGCAGTTCTTGTTATATGATAAATGCTGTTTTACTGTTGTGGTGGTACCTACTGTAGTAGTTTCTTTCCTTACTGCTGTACTTTCTTACTGTTAGTTATATTCATGCTGGATGTGGTTTATTTTACTGTCTTTTGGTTACTTCCTCGTTGGACGACTAGGTCTTGGGATTAGTCGAGTCGGTCCGGTTCTCGTGTCTCGTAGGGACTCGGGAACCGGGTCGTTACACTATCTTTGTCCCTCTCCTTCACACAATAGCAGCAGGAGGTAGTGTCTTCAATTGAGGTTGATGGTGTGGCTAGTGGTTGCAATTGAGTGCTTGGGGGAGGACCTGGGAGTCATCCATGACACTTGGAGTTGGAATCTAGAAGGATGGTGGCTGGACGATGACGGACGACGTCGGAGATGATGACGGTGATTGCAGTCTCCAGTCAATACCTGAAAATCATAATGTAGGCTGAAAATCCCCAGTTAGATGGTTTATTAGCATCGTTGGAGGACGTGGAGTCCGATGGTGGTGTTTATGTGGAGAGTGGAAGCATGTGGTAGCTGAATGAAGTCGAGAAGGTGGTGCGGAGGTGGTCGTGTCCGGTGGGGCATTTGAGAGACCAATCCCCTCAATTACTTGAGGGGTTTTGGTCAGTGGAGCACGGCGATGCTCATGGGAGTGGTGGAGAGGTGAGCGGTGTGGTGTAGCGTCGGGGAGGCATCGCCAGAGGTTCGTCGGAGTGAAGGAAGAAGGTGGCGTTGCGGACGTATCGACGGTCGAAAGAGGGAAAGAAATAGCTATGGAGATTGAAGAGGATAAGAGGAAGTGACCTAGCTATAGGATGAAGAGGAATTAGATTCCGATGCCGGTGTGATGGCCGAACATGGGGAAGATGAAACGTCCGTTGAGGGAGACGGTGGCGAGGAGAGGGGGAGACCGCCTCACTGTGGCTGGCGAGATGCAGACGAGTGTAAGGAAGAAGAGGGATGGGCCAATTTGGTCATTGGTCGTCTATAGGATGATGGGGAGGGAGGCCATTGGAGCCTAGGTCGGGGGAGGCCGGAGATAGGGAAGGAAGAAGGTTTTGGCCTTATACCTAGCTAAGGAGCAAGGCTTCTTGCCCTAGGTCCTTTTATGGGCCTAAGAGAAGGGTTCCAAGCCTGAAAAGAAGCTTTCAAGCTTCGAGAGTTTCATGCACATGGGATACTCTAATCTTTCTTGCATTCGGATGAGAGATTGGGAAGGAATTAGGGTTTATGGCCTAGTTCATTTGGAAGGAAATTCCACAAGGAATCTCCGGTTCAAATTTTCAAGAGTTTGATTGAGAATCGAGTGAGAAATCCTCACTCGAATCTCGACAGAGCTCCTGTGTTCACACTAATGGCAGCAGGGACCCATTTTCAAAGAATGATGAGAAAGGTAGGGACCAATATGGAAATAATTCAAAAGCTTAGGGCCTAATTTAGAGAGAAAGAGTCTGATTGGACTAAAATGCAAACTAGGTCAAGATGAACTCTGATTAGGCCCAAATTTTGGTACAAACCTAATTTAGACCCTATGAATATGATGATGAAGCCAGATTTCAATTTTGACTAAGTTTCATTGGAAAATTTATGCAAAAATCCAAATTAGGTCAACTTTCCATCTGAGACTCTATTCTAGGTCAAAATAGGCTCCAAAAGTCAAATCAAAGATACCAAATCTCATGGAATATTTTTCTATGAATTTTAAAATCTTTAGATGAATTTTACCCTAACCAAAATATCTCCTATTTAAGTGGGTCAGAAATTAGAATTTTGGGAGCTGAATTGATTTTCGAAATGCGTAAAAACCCATTTTTGTCTGTGTAGACCCTCTTGTTAGACTTTAATACTCATTAGACTTTAGATTAACCCTTGGGAAACCCCATGATTATCTTTCTTTCATGATAACTTGTTAAAACTACATAATTAACCCTGATTTAATGCCTTCCTCTCAGAATGGATATGTAGGGAATTATGGCTCTCAGGTAATTATGTAGGAGCATTTGTCACTTAACTATGACTAATTAAAGCTAGTTCTAGCTCATGATGATGTTATCATCACCGCACCAATGGTAAAATTAGAAGCATTGGTCATGATTTCGAACAGGTGATCCCAATTAGGAGGTTATAGGATGGGTGATTGCATAATGGCCTCCTTCAATAGATTAAAATCCCTTAAGCAACTTGAATCAAAATCAAAGGTTTGATCTTTCACCAGTAGATTACTTAAGGGCCTCGCCACCTTAGAAAAATCCTTAATGAATCGACGATAAAATCCTACATGTCCAAGAAATGATCTCACTTGTTTAACCATCGAAGGTGGCGAGAGTTTTATGATGGTGTCCACGTCGGCTTTATCCACTTCAATTCCTCTTTTAGACACGATATGGCCAAGGACAATGCCTTCCATAACCATGAAGTGGCTCTTTTACCAAGATAGGATAAGATTTACCTTTATGCAATTTTGTAAGGTTTTCTCCAGATTGATTAGACAAGATTCAAAGGAGTTCCCAAACACAGAAAAATCATCCATAAAGATTTCCATAAAATCACCCACCATGTCTGAAAAAAGTGTAAGGATGCACCTTTGAAAAGTCATTAGTGCATTGCATAATCCAAAAGGTATCCTACGAAATGTGAATGCTCCATAGGAACATGTGAAGGTGGCTTTTTTTTTTCGTCGGGGTGGATAGCTACTTGATTGTAGCCAAAGTAACCATCTAAGAAACAGAAAAGCTTTTGGCCTGCTAGTCTTTCAAGAATCTGATCAATGAAGGGAAGTGGAAAGTGGTATTTCTTAGTTGCATTGTTCATCTTCTTGTAATCAATACAGACTCTCCAAGAGGAAGCTATGCAGGTTGGAATCAACTCCCCATTATCATTAGTAATCACAGTTAGCCCAGCTTTCTTAGGAACCACTTGTACAGGATTGATCCATGGGTTGTCAGAGATTGGGTAGATTATTCCCGCATCTAACCACTTAATCATGTCCTTTTTCACAACCTCCCACATAGTAGGATTCAATCGTCATTGCATTTCCTAAGAGGGTTTAGATCTGTCCTCAACGTATATTCTTTGGGTGCAGTAAATAGGACTGATTCCCTTCAGATCATCCAATGTCCAACCAATTGCCTTACTGTTTCTTCCCAAAACTTGAATTAGTTGATTTTCCTGAGTTTGGGTTAGATAAGAGCTAATGATCACTAGATAAGTCTGATTAGATCCCAAGAAAACATACTTTAGATAATCAAGAAGAGGTTTTAGTTCAGGTTTAGGTCCTTAGGATAAAGGGTCCAAAGGCGGATCACAGTTATCCTCAAGAGGTCTTGGAATCAAGTTAGTGATTGGGTGAGTGACCTCTTGATTGGTTTGGGGATCAAGACCTGTAGGGTCGGATTGGGAAACTCCTAACTTCATACGATATTCAACACTATGGTCCATATCCTCAGAATCTTCTATCATTCCACAATCCTCAAGTTGTTTGATGGCCTTAAAAATATTAATCCTTGTCTTCTTATCCCCAAATTTAATTTCCATACTGCCATATTCACAATCAATATTAGCCTTGGTAGTGGCTAAGAATGGTCTTTCTAAAATTATTGGGGTGTTCTTCAAATTTTCTAGCACCTCCATGTCAAGGACCAAGAAATCCACAGGAAAATAAAAATCGCGAACCTTGACAATTACATCCTCAATAATTCCTCATGGTGTGGCCACAGATCGATTAGCCAATTATAGTGTGATGTCACTAGGTTTTAACTCTCCAAAGTTAAAATTTCCATATAACATTGTGGGGATCAAATTGATGGGGACACCTAAATCTAAAAGAGCCCTATCAACGGTAGTATCTCCAATAATATAAGAAATCAGTGGGGCTCCAGGATCTTTTTGTTTTCGGGGTAGGGTTTTAAGGATATCTGCATTAGCTTGTTCAGATAACACTATCCCTTTAGATGATTTGGCCTAGTGTTTAGGTGTGAACATTTCCTTCAAAAATTTCATATAGGCTAGGATATTCTCAATTGCTTCTAGGAGTGGTATATACATCGGGACTTGTTTAAAAATATCAAGCCACTCCTTAGATGGATTGGTTTTCTTTCTCCTAGGTTTGTTCAAGGCTTCAGGAAAGGGCACTTGAGAGAAATCATGAGTGTTTAGGTCCTGATCCTTGTCTTCTAGATTAGCTTGGTCTCCCAGGTCAGATTTGAGCTCCTCAAGATCTTGATTAGATTTAGATTTGGAGAAAGCATCTTGGATTTGTTTCCTACTCAAAGTTATAGCACCAGCAAAGGCACTACAGTTGGAAGGTTGAGGTGGGTTTTGCAAGATAGGTTGAGCCTAGTTAGAATTAGGGTTAGCAAAGCAAAGTGGGTGCTGGGGAGTAGGTTGAACTATATGTACCTATTGCTCTCGTGTGTTATTTTGGTTAACCTTATTAAAGTTTCTAGGGTTGGGGATGGGTTGGGATAGCACCATCCCGTGTTGTCTAGAGTCAAATAATTGGTCCAATCATCTCGTCAATTCTGTCCTCAATTGATTCATTTCCCGTAATTCCTTGAGGACTAAACTCAGATCAGATGGGTGAGTTTCCTAGGTAGGCTGAGGTTGGTAAGTTCATGGTTGTGTGTACCTACTAGGTTGCCCATAATTATTCTACTTAGTCAAGTGGACCCTGGGCAGGTTTTTTACTTGACCAAGCAAAATTAGGATGGTTACACCATATAGGGTTGTAAGTGTGCGAATAGAGATCATTTCTAGTGTAACCCTAAAATGCATTAGCATCCTCAGGATAATTAGGCATTGGGATGCCTAATTCAAAATTTGAGGGCATCAAGGTCCCTCCTTGGTACCCAGAAATAGATGCATCCAAGTAAAGTTGGCTCATGGGTGGAGCCATGGTTATGTCATTAATATTGTGCACTAATTCTTGACCTAGAGGATTGAGGTGTTGAGTGCGGGTTAACATAGAAATTCCTTGGGTAGGCATATGGTTTTCTTTAGAATGTGTACCTAAGGAATTCCCACCCTTCAGAAGGTTATCCAATTTCTTATCCAAATTCTCTACATTCTTTCAAACAAGTTTTATCTTATCCAATTGTTGTGCAATCAGTTCTAAATCAACCGAATTTGAATCATCCTTAATTTCATAGACTTCGCTCCTTAGTTGATTTGATTTATTGAAGGCAGACATTGAGGCATTATTGAAGGAATTTCACTCATATTCTCAAATAATTCAAAGGCTTCCTTAGCATCTTTGCTTAGGAAATTGCCCCCACATGCTGCATCAACAAAATTCTTCAAGTTGTCACTTAACCCATAATAGAAAATATGGGCCAAGTGCCACTTGGGAATCTTATGATGAGGCATTTCCTAGCTAAGTCGTTAAATCTCTCCCAAGCCTCATGCAATTGTTCCCTAGGGTTCTGCTTGAAGGTTGTAATGCCACATCTACGAGCATTTGTTTTTCCTATGGGAAAGAATTTCTTTAGAAAAGTGCTTCTCAAATCTTCCCAATTAGGATTGGTCTACCAATTCTTCTCAACCACTGAGCATTTTTATCTGTTAAGGAAAATGGGAACATATTCATCATTAAGGTATCCTCATTCATGTTGCTAGGTCTAAAGGTCCTTCCTTTGTGTAGAAGTTAGTCAAGGTGGTGGAAGGGGTCATTGGAGTTGTGTCCATGGAAGTGGGGAATCAATTGATGATTTATGGTTTATGATCAAAATCATCCCCATCCTAAGGTACCCTAACAGAAGGTTCAGATTGGGCATCAGGAGTATTGTAAAAGTCTTTAAGAAGGCGGTCTGCTCTCCCAGTTTGGAGTTAGGTAATGGCCTGTACAATGACCTACATCTACTATCATGATGCTGGCCTTGTCTATCAATCTGTCTCTATAAAAGAGCCATTGGATATAGATTTTCTTCCTCCTCTTCAACATCATCTCCCTCATAGTGACCAGCCATTGAAGAAGATTTAGATTTAGATCTTGGAAAATAAGGTCTTCTCCTAAAATTTCTCTCTAAAGGTGGTAGCAAATCAGGGTTTAGAGATCTTCTACCTTGTATGTACTAGAAGAATGTCTATAGATGAGAGAGAGAAGAAAGATGTGAGAATACCTACCCTCACAATGCAAGAAATCAAACTAATCCTTAGAGTGTAAACCCTAATTAGACCTAATCCTGGCTCCCCAAAATACGACTAGGTTAAATCAACCCTTGAATTACTTGGCTAGCTAGAAGGGTGAGACCCCCTAGGACACCTTGCACGCCAGGACACCACTAAGGGTTAACGCAGTTACCGCATTGACTTTTCTTGTTACTAGTGGGTCCAAGTAGACAAGGTCTGGACCATAGCCCAATCTAACTTCAAGTTACCAACCAGATTAGTCCTACCTAGGGCACATTTACTCAATTTTAAGCTTAGGCTTGAAGTGCTTTTGGAATATGATGGGTGTTAGGGGGGGTGTTTCCCTTAAAATTGATTTCAAAAGTGAAGTGCACAATCAAGGGGTTTACAATACAAGCTTAGTTGATGTGGTTGCTTTTAAGGTTCTCGTGCTTGTATTAGTGAATTTTAGGGTTCACTTAGGTAAATATCTTCAAATAATGGTTCTGATGAGGCACAAAAGAGGTTTTGCAAGTCCCAATTGTTTGATACATTTCCTTTAAGAATGGAGATGCAAGTGTGCTCTACCTTAATGTGAAACCCTAATATAAGATAGTGCTAAAATGATGAAATTTAAGTCCAAAACAAGTAATGTAGTGCGACCCAATCAATGTAATCAATTGGACCTATTGCACCACCAACTAGGCACTCAGCAAATATTTTTTCAAGAATTTTAGTGTAGGTTTTCTATTTTTTTAGATTTAAAGTTTACTGGGTGTTCTACAGTCTATTTTGACCCCCAGTTAGTGATCGAATATTCTGTGTAATCAAGCATGTACCAAATATTTTTTTCAGATTTATTCAAGATTCTATATTATTATAGGAATCCAACACAACAAATTCTAGATAAATCAGAGTTGTATAAAAGTTTTCATGATTTTTTGCAACCTGAAAAATCAGGAGCAACAATAGAGTTGATAGCAGTTCAGTTCATAAATTTTCAAAATTTGTGTAAATCAAAATGACACAAAATTTGGATAGGTTGTTTTTGACTTCAATACCCACGTCTAGTAGAAATTTTAGAATTTTTGGATATGTAAAATTTTGGGAATTGAATTTTGAAAATAAAAGTTTATTGTATCCCGAAAATGTAGAAGGTGGTTTTATTGATTTTCAAAAGATAATACCCACCAACAAGAGTTTTTCTTTTTTTTTTTTGAAAAGTAAGCAAATACTAACCTAAGGATCAAGTAAAGCATCTAATTTTCTTTTGGATTTTTTTTTCGAAAGGAAATCTAACCTAATCTAGGGTACGAATACTTACCTGAGATTAAAAACCTGTAATTTTTCTATTGTTGCATTTTTTCTTGAATTTCTATGCTTCCTACACACATAAAATCAATGGAAATAAAGAAGGTTAGAAATCTCAAAAAAGCACTAAGGAGAAAAGCTTTAAGAATAATTTCGTTGCCTCCCCAACAACAGTGCCAATTTTTTTTTATTATTATTGGACGACAAAGGAAACTCTAATTAATTGAATCGGAGAAATCCGGAATGACACTTATGATAGTGTGAGAATTTATAAGAATAGGATAAAAGCTTTACATGATAAGTGTATTTCTCGAAAAAGCTTTGTCCCTAGTCAAAAGATTTGGTTATTTCATGCATGCTTGAAGCTCTTTCCTAAAAAATTAAGATCAAAATGTATAGGCCCTTTTATCGTAAGAAAAATTTTCCCTCGTGGAGCTGTTCTAATTCTGGATCCCAATACTAGCTAGGAAACTAAGGTCAACGGTCAAAGGCTGAAGCCTTATATTACTCAGTATCTAGATCCTATTCTTTATAATCGCATTAACCTCCTAGAATTATCTTAGAGTTGGACTAAGTCCGGCAAATGACGTTAAACTTAGTGTTGGCTAGGAGGTAACCTAGTATTCTATACAAGTATTTTTCTGTCCAAGCTGATTTGGATTAACAAGCTTAGTCAGGTGATATCCCCTCCTCTCGCTTACTACATTTTGATTTTCCTGTATGTCAATGAATAGGCATGGGGGGGTGGACATTGTATGCCTTATTTTTATGTCAGAACTTATAAAAAAACATACATTTATACATATTGCATTCATGCATAAAGTATTTTTATCAAGAAGGTTTTATTAGGGATTTATTCTTGAGTTGATTCCTGAATTTAGAATCTAGTACATTTTCACACTTGCAAGTAGAATTTGTAATGGATCCATTGTGAAGATCGATAGACATCTTTAGTTTGTCAAGAAGAAGCATTGCTTCTTTTCCTAATCCCTTGGATAGTAATTAGGGAGTCAAGCAAACCATCTTCTATTAGATCCACCAAATAATTACGTGGTGAGAGTAGAGAGTCTACTAGTGCTCTAAGTCTAGTGCAAGGAATTTTAGTTTCTGGGTAATTGGATACTGATACTTGGAGTTAGACATAGTTTTGTTCTTGGTTCTTGAGTATAAATTCTATGTGTGAATTTTTTAGAGCCACCAAAAAAGGCAAATACGCAGAGTATGAGTTCTAATAAAACTAAAACTAAGGTGGATGGTTACGACCGTCCTTTATGGAATTCTCGACTGAAGGAGGGTATTAATATCAAGGTCAGAAATACGTTGACCCATCCATTCCCGGTGTCAAGAATAGCCACTTTCACCAAATAAGCCACCTGATATCCTCTTCAACATCACTAATCTCGAATAATGCCTCATGAATAAAAATGTGCATGTGTGTTGCATTGCACTGTGTTGATATATATATATATACATATGAAAGAAAAAAATTGAAAACAAAGAAAAAGAGAAAAAAAAGTTGAGTTGTGGTTATTTCATTTTATGTCATGCAAATTGATGCAATAATACCCACTATCATTACGATCCACCAAATATAGCCTTGACCTACTTTTCAGTATTTTTGACTGGCTGAATACTAGTTGAGGATTTTTGACTTAGTTATAGGGTTATCAAAACTTAATTAAAGTGTTAATGCCATGAGAGACCACCAAATATATTTACAATTTTGGTGAGATTGTGAGCTCGAAAAAAAAAAGGAACAAAAGAGAGAGAGAGAAAATGAGTACAAAGGAACTAAAGAAAGCACAGTTTCTCTGCCTCTCTCTGAGTTGATTTATTTGATAGTCTGGAAATCTAGGTTCTGTAGTACTAGTCTATATGTAGCACTAGAGGAGTGTGAGCCACCAAATACAAACCCACTTGACTCAGACATCTACCTAAGTTAAAAGCCATGGCTAAAATTACAGATTATTTTATACCCTCAAGGGAAGAAGTTTGTCTATCCTGATAGAGTTTTTATTAAGAGTCAAGTATGAGCTTCAGATGTGGATTGACTTTTCACTTATATTCGTTGCATAGGCTATAGCATTACACTTTTACGATTATCTGGATTTGTAAATTTTTTTATGAAAATAAAAGAATTAGATCTCTCACTACAATAAAAAAAGGGTTTTGGTCACGGTTAAAAACCATGACTAAAGGGTTTATAACCGTCACTAATTAGCCTCACCAAAAGTTGTGTGGCAGAAGGGTCTTTGGTTACTGCTCTGACCAAAACCATGACTCAAGGATTTGGTCACGGTTTTTCCTAAAACAATGACTAAAGCCTTCTAGCTTTGGTCAACATAAAATCGCAACCAAAAGCCTAAGTTTAGGAGTTTTGGTCATGGTTATAAAATTTGACCAAAGACATTTAGTCATTATTGTAAACCGTGACCAAAGAAAGAGCTTTGGTCATGGTGAATAACCATGAACAAAATTTGGCATGGAAAAAAGGGTTCCTTTGGTCACGGTTTCTTAACCATCACCAAAGGAGCCACCGTGACCAAAGGAAACCCTTTGGCCAAGGTTGACCAAACCTTTGGTCATGGTTAACCAACTGTCACCACAGGATCTCTTTGGTTCACAAATCGTGACCAAAGGTCACTTAAAACAAAAAATTAAATAAATGTAAATATGTTTGGTATCTAGAATGCTATGGAATTCTACCTTACCCTGCACCATTTTATCTTGAAGATGTTGAGCATTGGCAACTAGCTCTGTTATTGCTCCCTGCTAAATGAAGATACGCCCAAATAACAAAATAGATTGGAACTAACATCAAGTGCACCTTGGCCTATCTACTAGTCTAGAAAAAGAGCTAGAAGCAATGCCTATTTATGGATATTAAAGAGAAAGCAGCCTTCCAAATAAAAGGTGGTAGATGGATTAAAGATGGTATCTATGTAGAGGTACAGCAGCAACCTTACATGTCCTAGATTTTTCAGAAATGCTCTCCAACCCTTTCTCCAAAGCCAAAACTGCATTCTTCAGGTACAGAGTGCAATTATCAGCAAACCCACCCTCCTGATCTATGGCCACTAGAAGCTTATCAAGTTCTTTCACCATGTCATTTACCTGGAAAAACTTGTATATTAAGGAAAATACAATCTAACATAGAAAAGTAGGAACGGGAACATGGCATCAACAACAGGAAAGAGAGGATTTGTTTTACAGATGTGGGTGGAGGAAGTCTAGAGATAGCATCTACCTTAGCTTTATCAACCTCAATACCCTGACTAGAAATCACATAACACAGGATAATGCCTTCCTGAGTCATAAAGTGTCTCTTTTCCTAGCTAAGGACCAGTCGTGTCTTGATGCATCTCTGAAGGATCAATTCTAGGTTAGCTAGGCAAGACTCAAAAGAATCTCCGAAAATGGACAAATCATCCATGAACACCTCAAGACAATCTCCCACATGCACCTTTGAAAAGTCGCAGGTGCATTGCAAAACCCAAATGGCATTCTACGAAATGCAAAGGTTCCATAGGGACATGTGAAGGTTGTCTTTTCCTAGTCTTCGGGATGGATAGGAACTTGGTTATATCCCGAATAACCATCCAGGAAGCAAAAGTATTTTTGCCCAGCTAAATTTTCAAGGATTTGATCAATGAATGGCAAGGGAAAGTGATCCTTTTTAGTGGCTGTGTTCAGCTTCCTATAGTCAATACAGACTCTCCAAGTAGAAGCTGAATGAGTGGTGAAGGTTTCGCCTTTCTCATTAGTCAAAATGGTTATTCCCGTCTTCTTGGGTACAATCTGAATGGGGCTAACCCATGGACTATCCAAGATTGGGTATATAATCCTAGCATTGAGCCACTTAATTATCTCCTTCTTGACCACTTCTCGCATATTTAGGTTTAGTCTACTTTGCATCTTGCGAGAAGGGTGGGATCCATCTTCTGTGAAAATACAATGATTATAATAAGATGGCTCGATCCCCCTAAGGTTGTGGATGGTTCAACCAATTACCTCCTTGTTGCTCTTAAGGACCTTAATTAACTTCGATTCTTTCTCCTTAGTCAAATCAGCACTAATAATCATAGGGAGCGTGTTTTTAGGTCCTAAGAACTCATATTTCAAATTTTTAGGCAATGGTTTCAAATCAAGTTAAGGTGGGTTTAGTATAGAAGGTAGGGAGGATGCTATTGATGATTCATCAGGACGATCCAGTGGAAGTGGCTGGGAATGAACAAAATCAACAGCCTCTTCAAGATGTGGCAGGTCTACCACGGAGGGTTGTGGGTTGGGTTCGCTAAAGCTGGTGGAGTCCTCGAGTGCACTGATTGTCATACAAGTCTCAAGATCCTGATCCTCAAGCTCCTCAATGAATCCACAATCCTTAAATCCTCTTATCTCTATAAAAATATCTAGAGTCAGCTTCTTATCCCCAAAGGTGATCTCCATACCGCCGCTTTCACAGTTTATGTTGGCCTTGGCGGTAGCTAGGAATGGACGCCCTAGAATGATGGGCATGTTCTTAAAATCGTTAGGTACATCCATGTCAAAGACGAGGAAATCTACGGGAAAATACAAATCCTTGACCTTGACGATTACATCCTCAATAACACCGCTCGATGTGGTGACCAAACGGTCCTCTAATTATAGCGTTACTGAGATTGGCCTAAGTTCACCTAATCCAAACCTTTTGTAAAGAGAAGTCAGAATCAGGTTGATGGATGCACCTAGATCCAACAGTGCCCTATCAAAAGTGTATTCCCCAATAATGCATGAGATCAAGGGGGCACCTAGATCTTTCTTCTTTTGAGGAAGGTGATGCAGGATCATAGAACTTTCCTACTCAGAGAGAATCACCTTCCTCGAAGTGGGTTCTCTCGGCTTACGCTTTTGGGTACATAGTTCTTTCAGAAATTTAGCATAAGCCAGGATGTGCTTAATAGAATCAAGGAGCGAAATATTGATCTCTACGCTATTGAATAAATTCAGGAGCTCCTCGTAGCTATCTAGGGTTTTCTTCTTCTTGGTTTTCAATAGGGCTTCAGGGAACATGATACGGGTGGTATTTTCAAATTTCGATCCCTGGGCCTTATTGTCTTCTTCAATCTCCTCCTTTTCTCTCTCAAGCTCCCTAGGGTTTTGGCATCTAGAATCAGGATTCTAGGTCTGCTTTCCACTTCTCAAGGTGATGGAGTTTGCAGAGGCATATGGATTCGAGTCTTGAGGTGGGTTAGTGAAGATTAGAGGGCCTTGATTGGTCATGTAACTAGAAGAAGAAGAGGAGGGACTCTGCTCAACCACCTGAACATGTACGTGTGGGTCCCTTTGATTCCCGTACCATTGGGCTCTATTACCCTGATTTTGCACATTGCGCGGGTTGAGTACGGGTTGGGATGGTAGAGATCCGGGTTGTCAAGTGTTAGCAATTAACCCAGCTTGCAAGTTATCCAATGATGTCTTCATTTGCTGCATAAGTTGAAGCATGGACCCTTGTATTTCCACCATCTGCCATTTTAAATCAAATTGCCCTGCAGATTGTTACGCATTCCAAGATGGATAAGTAACTGTTCTCAGGGGCAACTAGGTGTATACTTGACCCTGACCCGTAGGTCTTCGAGATGCATAGTTGCTAGATCGAGTTTGGGTCTGTTGCCCTTGACTTTTCCAGGAGAAGTTAGGGTGATTCCTCCAACCTGAGTTATAAGTGTTGGAATACGGGTTGGACCTAACATTCTCCTGCATTGCATACACATCCTCATAGGATGAGGATGGAGAGAAGGAAGGATTAGAAAAATTGGGATCAAAGGCCCCAGTTTGGAACCCATAAGGTTCTGGGAAATCCTACCTCACAAGTTGAGTCGATTCAAGTTGGTTCACGGACTCCCGCCTCATGGGAGCTCATAAGGAATGGAATCCCGAATTCTGGGTTTGAGTAGGTGTAGAAGTGTTTCTCGAATTCCCAGACATCCATTCTTCCATTCTCTTAGCAACCAAGTCCATTTTATCCAGTTTATTACAAATCAATTCCATGGCAAATGAATGAGAATCCTGGATCTCATTAGCACTTGATCTGGGTTGTTGGGACCGATTGAATCATCCATGGAGGAATGATTAATTGAGTTCTCTCTCATTTCCTCAAATAGGTCGTATGCACTATCTGCATCCCTGTTGAGGAAATTGCCTCCGCAGGAGGCATCCACGTGATTATGGAGTTGTTCAACCAACCCGTGATAAAAAATCTGCACGAGTTACCATTTCGGCACCTCGTGGTATGGACACTTCCTTAAAAGTTCCTAGAATTACTCCCAGGCATGATGAAACAATTCCATCGGCCGCTGGGCGAAAGTGGTAATAGCCCATCGCAAGGCATTGGTCCTTCCAATAGGGAAGAATTTCTTCAAGAAAATAAACTTAAGAGCAGCCCAAGTTTCTATCGGCCTTCCTATGGTCTGGTACCAATGTGCAGCCTTAGCCTTGAGAGAGTGGGGGAAGAGCCTTATGATCATTTGCTCTTCATTCACATTCCTTGCTCTGGTGGTCTGAACCGAAGTGGTCAGATCCTCCAGGTACTGCAATGGGTCCTTCGAGCCAAGCCCATGGAAATGCTTAATTAGACTTAAGACTTGGGGCTTGATTTCTATGGAGATGCAGCAATGGACTTCGAGAATCGTAATGCCAGGACATTCCCCATAGTTTGAAGGATCATAAAATTCCTTCAAGGGCCGAGCACCTTGACCATGCATACGTTGGAACCATTGCTACATTTGCTGCAATTCTTCCAACTACCTCTGAATCGGCTCCTGCTGGTTCGAGGCAGAGGAGGTTATTGTTGATCAGCCATGGGATCTACTTGGCTATAGCTCAACCTCCGCCTCCAAGAATGGTCTAAAGGTCCTTCCAATCTAGGGATCAATGACCTCCTTCCAAGCATACACTAGAAGGAAGTCAGAAGGATGGGGAAGAGAGGGAACCCTACAATACAAAAATACAAGCCTGTCCTTAGGTTGGATAGCCTAAAGGTCTACAAACTCTTAGAATCCATCTTAAGATTATGGACGATTTACTCTACTTATGTCTAGGCAATCCAACTAGTTAGAAGGAGGGACTGGGGAGAAGGTTCTTCCTTTGGCTTGCGCCTCTGATTCCTAGTGTACCCCCCAGCCATGGTCATTTGACACTACTCCCCTAGCTAGACATCAGATTGACTAGTATAAGTAGGTTAATCGTGAACAATCTCAATCTAGATCCTGATGAGCAAACCAGTCCTTAGGGAAAATATCTACTCAATTTTAGTTAGGCTTGGGATATTGGTGTTTTTGGAATGTGATGGGCCCTTAATGGGTTGTGCCCTTAATGATTTTTTTGGGAATGTGTGTATGTACACAACCAAGAAGTTTTCAAGCAAGATTATTAATGATGAGGTGAGTTTTAGGGTTCGAATCTTGCTTAGTAGCTTTTAGGATTCAAATGTTAGGTGTATTCAACAAAGTTTTGTGAGGCAAACCAAGTTTGGAAAGCACGTGTTCAAGTATTTTCCTTTATAAATCGAGAAAATATGGAGTGCCTAGCTTGACCTAAATATTGAATCCTATGGGGCAGCTACAAATGAGTTTCTTTTAAATTAGGTGGTGTGGCCCAAACAATTCAATCAATCAGCTCAAATGCACCACCGATTAAGGCCCACAAAAAGGTGATTAACCTAATATGATTTCTACTCTTTTATGTGTTGAATTAGTGTACCGAGTCCATAGGTCGGAATCCCGGTTGAGTAGATGAAAATCAAATCAGGTTATGTGCCTCTGATGTGGGTGTATAAAGTGTGTAAATTGATTCGTCCCACAGAAAGTATCTTTTTGTTTTTTTTTATAAAATGCGGGGGTGAAATGGATGAAGGTGGCAAACAAGACACAAAGTCTATCCTAAGGTTTATGCAAACGCCTAAGTAGATTAAGTCTTGGTTATGGGTGTGGTGAAATGAAACTAGTGGGGGGGATGTGGGGGACACTTACAAAGTACTCTACCCACACTTTACTCCAGTCTATCGCACTTTGATCTCCATGCTAGGGTACCTACAAGATAATAGATCAGAGATAAGCAGGGTTAGTGCTATGTAAATGCAAAGAAGCGCAGAAAACAATAAAGTAAATTCCATTGTCTCCCCAGCAACGGTGCCAAAATGATGAGCGTGTTTTGCGTGTTTGAAATCGGGGTTAAGAGTAACCTGTTGTTGTAGTCGCAAAACTTGTTATCAAATAAAATTTTACCAAAACTCCAAGGGAGTCTCGGGTCAAACACAAGGAGGCGACATTCACTTTGTTTGAAAATCGCACTTCGTTTTGTTTATTTTTGTCATTTTTGAGGTTTTGTTATTTTTTTCGTTAGTTTTTATAAAGTAAGAAAATAATATGGATCACAATGGAGATAGAAGCCAATATGATATATATTGCACAAATGTTTATTAAAATAATCTAGAAAGCATAAAAAAAGAGAGAGGTGAGAAAGAATCTTTCAAATCGGTAGTTTGGTGAGAGGACAGCGCCTGGTAGAAGCTTGGAAGGAGTTGGGAAGCGGGACGATGGAGGTGAGATGCGGGAGGACGTTGGGTAGAGGAAAGCTTCAGTATGGCTCTGGAATGGAGGTAAGGAGGTGGAGATGATCTGCTATCGGAATGGAGGTAGGAGGACGGCTCCAAGGCGACCTATGAATGGTGATGGAAGATGGAGGAATATTTGGTGGGGCAGAGGTTTGTTACACTAATAGGAGCCTTGGGAGCTTGAGAGTAAGCTCTAATGGAAAGTTGGTAGGCTTGCTAGAGCTTAGGAGTAGGTGGGAGTAGAGTAGGTAGAGATGAAGAGGAATGGGGGGTGTAGGGGTGTTTATATATTGATGGGAGGAAGATCATCCCGCGCACAGACATTCAGTGATAGCTACAAGTGTCACTAAAGGCCGCTCGAGCTGTCGCTGAAGATCCACGCCTCTTCATTGCCTTGGCTGGCACACGCACTGCGCTGGCCATTTAGTGATAGCTGCAAGTGTCATTAAAGGCCCGCTCTTCTATCTTTGCAAATCCCACACCCACCGCTCACTCCCGCAGCTATCGTTGAGGTTGGATGTGCTGCAACTGTTGGATTCAGTGGTGAACGGCTGAGATGGTGCAAAGATTGCGCCTCTTGATCGCGTGTGAGATGGTGCGTTATCGAGGTGCGTCGACGGCCATGTGCTGCGTTAGCACCCATCGAGTAGTGCCACGTGGTGACGCCTCCGCCCCTTGATGACATCCAACAGGCGCAATTGAATCACACCCGCTCTTCGCTGAATTTAAGTGTAGTGGCTAAGCTTCTAATGCGCGCTCGTGGATGAGAAAATGAGCTTCGCCCGCTGTGCTAAAGGCAGCACTGTGTCACGCTTTTGGATTTGAGGCTACGTGCCCACAACCGTTGGATGTGGGATCGCACGGCCGAGAGCAAAGCGTGCTTGTCCTTGTGCAGGCCGATGCTGACCGTTCGATGACTCAGTTGGGGCAGCCTGGATGGCACCACGTGGTGCCATCTGGGTCGTTCATCTTCTTCTTCTTATAGAGGGTGCTACAGAGCTCTGATCGGGGTGATTTTCGTGTTGACGGACTGCGATTGATGCTCTGAATCCATCCGTACGGTCAAATTCTTCATTTGAAGCATGTAAGATGTTGCACTGCCTCCTATCCATGTAAAAGGATGGAATTAATGTACATAATATACAACTATCCTAAATGCAATGCAATATTTATATCATGATATGCAATACTAGGCCTAAGAACTATCGTAAATAAGCATTTTATGATGGATTTATGCATGTTTATCAGCAAATAAGATATTCATGAAGGTCAAAAGAGAGAATGGTGAAAAGTCAAATCTAATTGTATATGCATATTCTCAAGTAGAATTTGCATAAGAAAACCATACAATACAACTATGAGTATCACAAGCACAAGATCCCCACATCAGTCAGCTTCCATTGAACTATTGATTTAGTTGAAGTTGCAGTCACCAAAAACAATACATTTGACTCAACAACTTGAAGAGATTAAAACAGGTAGGAATCTCATCATCGCATATTAAAAATGAGTCTTTCTATGTCAAGCTATACACTGCCAGATTCTTAAATCAAGCCAAATTGCTACTTAAATCCATGACATTCATAGCCTTATATCAAGCCAAATTACTTCCACATCAACATCACCATTAGAGGGGAAAAGAAGTTGCAATTTTCTTGTAAAGAGGGCAAGTTGCAAGATTTTACTACATGCTTTCTGGAACATATATCTTAAAAACCAGCAAGCGATCCTGCTTTACTAAACCTGGATCATTCTTTGGCACAAGACCTTAATATCTCAACTACACCACCTAAACTCTTATACAACAAAATGAACTTGATTCTCTTTGAAAGCATAAAATCCAGAGTCCAACAGAACTCCTAAAGCTCTCTTGGCAGTTAATTAAAGATAAATTTTACTCTTGTCAAAATTCAGGATTACTAGACCTATAGTTCACATGAACAACTTATGTAATAAGTGATACTCTCATAACCAATCGCAAACACAAGAATACACCCTATCTCTAACTACAAACATATCTCATATAAAAATCTACCAACTATGAAGTTCGCAAGCATACAACTTGAGAAATATACTTTGCCAACCAAAAGGGAGGTCGAAACTGAAGCCTAGACAACTTGAGGTCGTAAAATTCACAACTTCCCTTAGCTTTCGAGATCCCAAACTCCTTCCTCTTCTAGTGGAAAAATCCCTCAACAAAATAGATTGAAAAGAAACAGAATAATAAGAAAATGCTAAGGAAAAATTTAGAATAAAATGAAAAGGTGTGATGGTTGGTGATGTAAAGCGAGAGTGGGTAAAAAAGAAGGAAACAAAAAAAGAAAAAAGAAAAATGGTTGATTGATGAAAAGTTGGAAACCAACCAACCAACCAACTTGAGTGGTTTTGCCACTGCTGGTCTTCCCAATGAGGATTAGGGTTTTGTTGGCCTTGAGGACTCGCAAGAAATCGTCCTTTTGTTGCCAAATGGGCAGGGTCTTGCAAATGGGTCTTTGGGTCTACGAAAAAACCAAAACCTCTGCAAATAGATGTAACCTTGTCACAACCTAAAGGGAATAAAAATCCAAATATGTAAATATGTGAATGATCAATCTAATGGAAGGGGAGGAGGATGATGCTTTAATAACACAGAAAATAATAGCAGATACAGATATACAAACAATATATGTATAGCTTACAGATGTTGGAAAACATACCCATGACTTATTTGTATTTTTAAAGACAAAGCTCTTGATGGAAAACATACCATTTAAAAAAAAAATAGTAATCATGAGAACTTATAACTAATCCCTTTAGATCTCATTTATGATCTCAAGCTACCCTATGCTTTAAACTTTAAAAAAATCTCATATAAACTTTTAAACCATCTTCATTCTTGACAAGATGCAACCAGATATATTTTGATGCATAACCCTGAATCTATTTCCTAAAGAGTAGAAGAGAGAGGAGCTTAGCTTTAAATATGAGCCACATTTCACAGAACAACACCACAAATCAGAGTTAAACAAAAAAAGGTGAAAGAAGGAAAAAGGGTAGCTAGATCTGATACATAAGCTCTTTTTGCCAATTCCAGAATAATAACTAGAGTCCACAACTGATGTTGGTGCTACTACCATTGTGAAAGCTTCCAACACTGCCACTTCCATTGCAACTGAAAAAATAGAAGTCTTTTTACGGAAACCTCCATTTCAATATGCTAATAGCTGAACAATAGCTGAAAAATCTCAAATCAGATTCTTCTCAATATGCATTTAACTTTGATCAGCATCAAATATGCTAAGCAGCATCTTCATGCTCATGAAATTAAAGCAATGGGAGACCACAACCCTTCTTACAGTGTTCCAGCAAATTTGGTTGTCATGTGGCTTTTGTCTTCAGGAAGGAGCCTTGCCAACCCAAAATCTGTGATCTTTGGCTGAAAGTCCTCATCGAGAAGTACGTTGCTTAGCTTTATATCGCGGTGTATGACACAAACGTGGAACTCATCATGTAGATAAGCAAGCCCTCGAGCCATCCCATGAATTATGTTGAATCTTTATTTCCAGTTAGGGATCCATACTATTCACCTTTAAGTAACCGCTAAAAAAAGAACAACACCACAAATCAGATTTAAACAAAAAAGGGCGAAAGAAGGAAAAAAGGGTAGGTAAATCTGATACCTGAGCTCTTTATTGCCAATTCCAGAATAATAAGCAGAGTCCACTACTGCTGTTGGTGCTACTACCACTATGAAAGCTTCATACATTCACCTACCTCAAATATACTTTACAAAGAAACATGTTAACCTGCCTCATACATTCACCACAAATGCAAACATACTCATATCATTATTTTTCAAATTCATATACCACAAATGCAAACATACTCATATCATTATTTCCCACATTCATATAACACAAATGCAAATATATATTCTACAATTCATATATATATTCCATCATTCACCACATGCATGATACTCATTCATAAATAAAGCACATGTATATATCACATGTTTTGAAATGTATACATAAAACTAGACTTGTGAAAAAAAAAATCTAGGCAACTATTTAATGGCTTTTATGCCACCTGTTCTAGAACCTTCACAATCATCATTAGGTGGATGAAGTGGGAAGTGAAAAGATGAATGATCTGCACCACCTCCTCCCAATGCACTTAAGATTGCCTGAAACTATGCCTACGTCTGCTCCCGTTGTTGTTGTGCTTCATGTCTCTGTCGTTCTAGTATATCATTTTTCTTGTCCAACTTTTACGTAACATCATTTAGTTTCTCTTGAAAGGTCTCCACCTGTGTTTGTAACTGTTGCAACCTCTCTGAACCCCCCAATCCCTTTCTTCCAAACCAACTAGTAATAGTCTTACTCGCACCAGCACTACAATCAAAACCACCATGCTCAGGGGGCATAATTATCCTAAATGCTTGCTCATCCATATCATCACTAGAAGGATGCATCAACTCCATTATGCAACCCTACACATAGTTGAGCTTATGGTAAGTTCTCCTAAATGTTTATCACTAAGTTATTCATTACTTGTTTCAACAAGCGTACATGTCTCTCTTGATATAATAGTTCAATCCAAACACGGGGGCCATCAGTAGTAGACTTGCTATGACTCCTCTCATAGATTGAAACACGATCAAGTTGTACACCATTATGGCCATCAGACTGCATATTTGAGGTGTGGTTATAAATTAAGCTATCCTAAATTTTAGCTTCTCTTATTTAAGTCTCCTAACTTGTAAGTTTTATAATAGATATTATAATCAATAATTTTTACATCATCAATTAAGTTGGTGAAAATGTACTTTCATAGTTATCCCTCAAGGTATCTATGCTCATCCGTTCCAAGCAGTGGGTTGCAGTCGGAGCTTTCACCCTATTAGCTTTATTTTTCTCAGCTTGCTCCTATAACAGCGAATTGTTGAAATTGGTACTTAATCTTTATGCTTTTAGAATAGAAGTAATTAATATAAAATATTAATTACCTTCGTGTTTTCCTGATTCCAATATTTGCAGCACTCCACCCAATGACCAGCTTGTACTCCTGGTTGCACATCTCTCAATGCATCCTCATAATTCTTACTAATGAAGAACTATTTATATATACAAAAAAGTTAGCAACACCTAAAAGTAAATAGCTGTGCTATTGTGTTGTTATGAATTCTATATCTATGCTTATGTCTTACTTGGCTTGTAAGCTCTTCTCTCCAACTATGAAGTGCCCTCCCTGCTGTTTGGAGAATATATGTAGTCATCATTGGATTTGTTCCCCAATCATATGTCACCTGCATTTTATATTATAATGAATAATTAGATAAAGGATTTTAAGTAAACCAAATGAATGGCATAACAACAATATCATATTAATACCCCTAGCTTACGAATGAACTCATCCTTATATTGCTGAGGGACCTACCTCCAATCAAAATAGCATGGGGGTATCAACAGTCTCACAAGTGTAGGGATCCTACTATTAAATGGTGTGTAACGTGAACATCTTCTGCTACAATTTACTTTAATCATTATTCGAGTCCCTTCAATTAATTTTCTCAATTCCAAATTCCTTGTCTTACCCCTTGTCTTTGATTTTATACCTTCAGTAAACAAATAGTCAAAATAAAATTGTTATAAAGAATTAATATCAAAGAAAATTAATGTGAGAATTTATATACCATTAGACCCTGAATGACTCTTCTCCTGAGATTGGCTCTGTGACTGACTCTATGGCTGACTATTCTGTTGAGATTGGCGATGTGACTGGATCTGAGAAGGGTCTACGAATTGAGATGGTGCCTACTGCTGGGATCAACTTTGGGGAGGGTGTAGGGGATGAGCTGGTGTCCACTGCTGGGACCGACTCTGGGGAGGGTGTAAGGGCTGAGCTGGTGTCCGCTACTGAGACTGGTTCAGGGTAGGGTGTAGGGGCTGAGCTGTTGTTTGCTGCTGGGACTAGCTCTGGGGAGGGTGTAGGGGCTGAGCTAGTGTCCGCTGCTGGGACTGGCTCTTGGGAGGGTGTAAGGGCTGAGTTGGTGTCTGTTGCTGGGACTGGCTCTAGGGAGGGTGTAGGGGTTGAGCTAGTGTCTGCTGCTGAGACTGGCTCTGGGGAGGGTGTAGGGGTTAAACTTGTGTTTGCTGCTGGGAGTGGCTCTAGGGAGGGTGTAGGGCCTGAGCTCATGTTTGCTACTGGGACTGGCTCCGGGGAGGGTGTAGGGGCTGAGCTGGTGTTCGCTGCTAGGATTGGCTCTCGGGGGGGTGTAGAGGCTGAGTTGGTGTTTGCTGTTGGGATTAGCTCTGGGAAGGGTGTAGGGGCTGAGCTGGTGTCCACTGCTGGGACTGGCTCTAGGGAGGGTTCGCTTGTGGGACTGGCTCTAGTGAGGGTATAGAGGATGAGCTAGTGTTTGCTATTGGAACTGGCTCTCGAGAGGGTGTAGGGGCTGAGCTGGTGTCCACTGCTGGGATTGGCTCTGGGGAGGGTGTAAAGCTAAGGGTGTGGGTGCCTAGGTGGAAGCTGAGAGTGAGGTCGTGTATTTTGTTGAGGTCTATGCTGAGGCCTAGATTTTTGATGCAGACACATTTATTTTGGATAAAATGCCTATTTATGCATGTTCCTAGGCTTAGATATGCATTCCTTATTATAAATATTGCATAGCATGCATTATTCTTCATTTAAAGTAGTTTGTGTATATTTTAGATTAATTCATGTCCTTTTGTGGCCAGGAGAGGAGATTTATTTCGAGGCCTTGGATTGACGATCCGACTATATGGATCTTATCAAGACAGCAATCAGAGTCTAATGCCTCAGAAATCGTCTAGATCAGAATCCTGTAGCACCATATGTAGTCTGAGGAAGATTAATGGCCAGGGGGCAATGCGACATCCCTACAGGCTTCCAATGAAAAATTTGATTGAATGGATGGATCCGGAGCAACGATCGCAGTCCCCCAATGTAAAGATCATCTTGATCTGAGCACCATGGCATCCTCTGCAAGCAAAAGAAGATAGACGGCCCAGATGGCACCAGATGTTGCCACCCAACACCGACTAGCAACAACTGCCCACGCCCTTCATCTGCACCCTCGAATCCTAGCTGTTGGATCATCATCTAATGGTTAGGAAGCCTCTGCACTACGCTTTAGAAATTCCTCCTTGAGACACAAACACAAGGGTGGCGTGGTGGTCTTGAAGTGCATTCCCAAAGGAGGGGCACGAGTTCAAATCCCACAACCCCCCCTAAATCCTCAATTGGAGCAGTGCCCAACGTCGACCAACATGCAACAAGAGGCGCGTGAAAGGCGTGCACTAGCTGCAACGGCACAGCGCATGCCAACATGCGCACTCACGACAAGGCAAGTGAAAAGCATAGGCATGAGAGGTGCGTGTGCTAGCAAAGGTGTGCATGGATCTTTAGTGACATTTGGGGGTGGATCTTCAGTGATGTCTTTAGATGCCACTAAATGCCGTATATATGAATTGCCCTCTCCCCTTCGGCTATAAACGGACCAACACCCCTCCATTCACCTTCATCTCTTCCGTTCTTTCCCTCACCACCTCCAAGGCTCTAGAGAGAGCTTGTCCCAAGCCTGGGATGCTCCCCTACAGTAGAAAACCAAATCTTTTTCCTGCTTCTCATCCCTCTTCATGGAGCATCTCGTAGGCATCCTCTTACCACCTTCCAAAAGAAGATCCTCGGCGTGACGTCGTCTTGCCCTGCCCTTCATCATCCGGCTCCGTCCTGCTCGTCACCACCTTCCTCCAGGCGACATCAGAGTGAGTCATCCTCTAAGCAACCGTCGAGGGGGATTCTTCTCACCACTCTCTATCTTTTCGCTTTCTAGTATAGTTTTTCACTTTCTTATCTGTAGTTGTAGCAAACACTTGTTTTGAAAGTATATGTGATTATTTCTCTCTCTCTGCAAGTAGATTAGATAGAAATCATTTTGACCTGATCTCTTGCCTTATAAAAATACAAAAAAATTACAAAAGATAAAAATAACAAAAAGAAATAAAATCGAAGCATGGATTTCACAAAACCAAATGTTCGCCTCCTTATGTTCGACTCTGGACTCCCTAAGAGTTTCGGTTATAAATTTTATTTGATAGCTACTTTTGCGACTACAACGACGGGTTTCTCAAAACCCTAACTTTTCTTCGTGAAAACACGCTTATCATTTTGGCGTCGTTGCTGGCGAGGCAATGTTCTTTGATTTTTTTTCCTACATTTTTCCACCTTAACTTTTTAGCTCACTTTTCTCCTTTCTTTCTGTGATTACAGGTACCCTTCCATGGCGAGCCAAAGTAGAATAGATCAGAGTAAAGTGTGGTTAAAAGGTTTTGTAAGTGTATCCCCACCACCCCTACCCTAGATTCCAATCCATCACTTAATAACTCATACTCAAATCAACTTAGGTGCTTGCATAAACCCTAGGTTAGATATTGATTGTTTGATTGTCACTTCACCTCACCTTACCCATCCATATAAACAACAAATACAAAAAAAATTACCCTTCTCTTCTTGTGGGATTAAATTGAAAGTTACACACTTAACACCCACAACTCTCATCTTAAGGTGCATAATCACTTTGATTCTACCACGTAACCGAGATCTGACCTGTGGATCCGATACACCTTAACTTAACACACACATAAGTGAGTAGAAATCTGATTAAGTTAACACTTTTTGTGTGCCTTAATCAAGTGGTGCAACAGGCCAATTGCTTGAATTGTTTGGGTCGCACCACTCAAATTAAAAGTGATTCATAAGTAGCTTGCCATTTAGGGTTGATTTTTAGGGCTGAATCAGGCACTCTACATTATTTCTAACTTTTAGAGGAATATATCTACACCTATCTTTTCAAAACTTGGAGTGTTCTACTGAACCTTGATTGAACCAACCAAAGGATTAAACCCTAAAAGCTATTAAACAATGTTAAACCCTAAAAGGCACATCATCAAATAACCTTGTTTGCAAACTCTGGTTGTGCATGCACACACATATTAGCTAATTTTTAAGGGCACAACCCATCTAAAGGGCCCATCACATTCCAAGACCACAATCATCCCAAGCCTTAATTAAAATTGAGTAGATGTTGGCCCTAGGATTCATTGAATCCGTTTCAGGGTGTTCTCTTGAACGCATTTCGATTTAGTGACGTTTGCTTACTTCAAAAGGTGCTAAGTTGGGGGGCCTGATTGTCAAATGACCTAAGTAAGCAGGGGTTTGGCATAATTAGCAGCCCTTGGGACACGCTCCCCCTACTTCACTGGCCCAACTTTTACCACCTTCGGGAGTAAGGACAACACCAAATTCGTTATGTGGTCATCAGAGTTTATTTCTGAAGCATAGGTCCTTAAGCTACCCAATTTAAGGACAGGCTTGTATTTTTTATGCTACAGGGTTCCTTTTTCCTTGTCCTTCTGACTTCCTTCCAGTGCATGATTGGATGGAGGTCATTGAATCCTATCTTGGAAGGACCTTTAGACCATTCTCAAAGGCGAAGGTTGAGTTATAGCCAAGTAGATCCCATGGCTGATCAACAACCACCTCCCCCACCCCTAAACCAACAGGAGCTGATTCAGAGGCAATTGGAAGAATTGCAGCAGATGCAACAACAGTTCCAACAAATGAATGATCAGGGTGCTCGGTCCTTGAAAGAGTTTTATGATCCTTCAAATTATGAGGATCGTCCCTACATTGTGATCCTCGCTAGTGATGTTGAGATCAAGCCCCAGGTTTTGAGTTTGATTAAACACTTTCACGGGCTTGGCTAAAAAGACCCATTCGAACATTTAGAGGATTTAATCACCCTAGTTCAGACCACCAAATCACTGAAAGTGGATGAAGAATAGATGCTCATGAGACCTTTTCCCCATTCACTTAGGGATAAGGCCGCATATTGGTATCGTACCATTGGAAGACCAATTGCTACCTGGACAGCTTTGAAATCGGCCTTCCTAAAGAAATTCTTCCCAATTAGATGAACTAATGCTTTGTGACGGGCAATTACTACTTTCACCCAGCAGTCGGGCGAACCATTTCATGGGGCCTGGGAGCGATTCCAGGTTCTGTTGTGGAAGTGTCCACACCACTAGGTGCTTAAATGGCAACTTGTGTAGATTTTCTACCACAGGTTGAGTGATCAACTCCGTCATCATGTGGATGCTTCTTGCGGAGGCAATTTCCGCAACAAAAATGCAGATAGTGTGTAGGATTTGTTTGAGGAAATGAGTGAAAACTCTATAAACCATGCCTCCATGGAAACCTTCAACCAATCCCAACAGACTAGATCAAATGGCAATGAGGTACAAGATTCGCATACATTTGATATAGAATTGATCTACAATAAATTAAATAGGATGGATCTGCAATAAATTAGATAAGGAAGATCAATGGTCAAGGGGCAATGCGACATCCTTACGGGCTTCTAATAAAAAATCCAACCATACGGATGGATCCAGAGCGACGATCGCAATCTGCCAATGTAAAGATCATCTTGATCCGAGCACTGTGGCATCCTCTACAAGAAAAAGAAGATGGATAGCCCAGATGGCACTACATGGCACCATCTAGGTCGCCCAACACCATCTAGCAGCAATCGCCCACGTCCTTCACCATTTGCACCCTCGAATCCTAGCCGTTGGATGATCCAATGGTTAGGAAGCTTTGGAACCGTGCTTCAGAAATTCCTCCTTGAGACACAAACACAAGGGTGGAGTGGTGGTCTTGAAATGCATTCCCAAAGGAGGGGCATCAGTTCAAATCCCGCAACCCCCCTCCCAAATCCTTAATTGGAGCAGCGCCCAATGCCAGCTAGTGTGCAATAAGAGGCGCGTGAAAGGTGTGCACCAACCGCAGCAACGCAGCGCAAGCTAGCGTGCATGCGCGCGACAAGGCAAGCGCAAGGCTCGGGAGCGAGAGGCATGTGTGTGCATGCCTGTATGGGTGTGATCGCATTTTTGCATGGTTTGTTAATTTAGGGTTTTAAGTCGTTGCAATGCACAAAAACGGATTCACTTTTAAAATTTATAACCTAGATAGTGGATTATCTAGGGTCGTCCAAAGAGACCAATTTGTTTGCTAAATCAAATCTCTTGCTTTAAAAGGAACTCAACTTTCTTTTTGGTGTTTTTCAATATATATTTTTTTGGGGTTTTGAAATAACGAAGGCAATATATGAATTGTTGACGGAAAACAACTAACACCTAACTCACTACTCTACTACTAAAGTGACAAGTAGAGCCTCTCCCTAAGCTCACTCTAGGCATGTGGAGGCTTAGAGTAATTAGGTAGAGGGAGTGAAAAAGTGCTAGAACAAAGATAAAACAATTCTAAAAAAGAAAATGAAAAGAAGGCAAAATGATTTGATAGAATTTGTATTTTACAAAAACATGTAGAGAAATTCTTCTACTTGAAATGGAAAACATAAAAGCAATATGAACACAAATCTTCTTGCAAAATCTGGTGACGAAGGGAAGCTCCTTGATCCATGTTTAGTGGCTCCTAGGCTTGAAAAGGGGCTCCTCCTTCTCCTTCCTTGAAAATGGTGTCCTCCAAGGTGGAAGCTACCGCCTTCAATGATCTCCTCTAAGGGTGGGCATGCACCACCGTTGCTTCTCCTTGCCTGGCCATCCTCCTAGTAGTGGAGTGCTCCTCCTCCTTGCCATGGCATAAGGATGAAGAGAGAAGGGGAAGAAGGCATCAAGGGGGCGAGTAGGATGTCCCCTTAATCTTCTTCTCTTCTTCTTCTTCCTTGGCCTTGAATTATGGTGGGTATATGACAGACTAAACTAAAATGGAGGATGGGGAAAATGGTGGTGGTTAAAGGCCTTTTCATAGAGTAGGATGGGGGTTATAGGTGGCTCTTGGAATGAATGGAAAAGATGGAGTTTGGAGTGGTGGTTAGGGATCTATGGTCATGGATTTTTGGCGCCATTCACAGAGATGTGGAGGGGGGTAGTTAACGAAATGGAGGCACCCTATGGTGGACGTACATGGTGGAGAGGGTGCCTCCATTTTGGAGCCAAAATGGTGTTCTGGAAGGGGGGAATTTTGGAGGGAAAATGGAAGGTGGAGATGGGATTTAGGCCTAGGTGTAGGGTGGAGATTAGGGCATTTTTGGAGGGAAACGTTGGCGCCAAAAGGGGGGTAGTTAGGGTGGTTTTGGTGCCAACTTCTTGGTGCCCTTTGGTGGTGGTTGAAGGGTGAAAGGTGGTGATGGTGGTGGCACCAACTTGGAGTGGATGGAGCTAGCTTAGGTGAGCATAGGTAGGGCTTAGTTGGTGGAGCTAGTTAGGTAGAGATTTAGGGTGCTAAGTTCCAAGGGAGTTGGAACCGGAACCTAGCTAAGCTAGCTTAGCTAGTAATGGAGTAGAGGAGTAGGCAATTGGAGCTAGGGGTTTAGGAGAGGAGCTAGACAGAAGAAGTCTAGAGTTGAATTGGAGCTGGCAGTTGCTGAAGAGGATGGCATGGAGCTACTTTAGCTAGCTTAGCTTGCTAGTTCTTTGCTAGCTGCTAAGCCAATCTAAAGTAAGCTGGCTTCTGCCACAAGGAGCTGAGGTGGGCTAGGCCTGGTGCTCCCTGGGAAGATCAAGCTGGTTTAGGCAGCTAAGGTAGCTTAGCTCAACTAAGTTGAGCTAAACTGAGTCCCCGGGAGCTGGACTTGAGCTTCCTGAGCTGAAATGAAGTCATCTTCAGCTGGTTGGAGTTGAGTGGAGCTAGATCAAGCTAGTCCTGAGTTGAGGTGAACTCCAGTCAACTCAGCTGAGCTAGCTAGAGCTCCCTGTGAACTAATGGGAGCTGAGATAAGCTAGACTCAGCTAAGTTGAGCTGGATATGAGTTGACCTGAGTTAGGGTTGGATAAGATGAGCTCTCTTGAGATGGCCTTCAGTTGAGATGAGTTGAATGGAGCTAGGATGAGCTAACCCTAGTTCAGGTAAGCTGGATCAAGTTGAGTTCCAACCGGATTGTGCTTCTTCTTCACCAGTTGCCTTCCTGATTGCTAGGGTTCTAGGGTTCTGGCAATTTGTATATCCCTAACACTCACAAAAACACATTAAAAAGAAAATAAAAAGTGCAATGCATGCTACCCTAATTGATGCTTAAAGGCAGCCCAAAAATCCATTTGCAGAGCAAAATCCTAAGAGCTAGTTTTATTTTAATGCATAAGAATGATGATAAATTGGTGTTTATCACACCCCCATGCTTATCTTTTGCTAGTCCCTTAGCAAAACTTTAATTTTTACAAAATAGAATTTTGGGAAAATCTAATTTTTTTGACTTTTGAGGAGAAAAAGATTAAAGGACCTTGGTTGGTTTAAACACAAGAGGTATGAGATTTGTGAAAGATAAACATCGAGATTTGTTTTCGGATCCAAAAATAAGAAAAAAAATGGGATCAATATATCCTCCAAAAAATTCATAGATTAACCCATTGTTAATTCAGATGACTTGAAATTTTTGTTTTTAGGATTTTTCGTACTCTTGAACCTGATTCGCAACTTGCAAAAACCTTTAAAATCTTGTGTCGTGCTTGTGAGAAGCTAACATATATATGGGCATGTTTTTGGTTTAAAACTTTTTTTTTCACTCCCGCATGCTTATTTTCAGCTTAGTCTTACAACAGATATGTTGGGATCATCATTCCCATTGCCAATCCTCGAGGGGGCTCTGGCGCCAGTACTTCGAGATAGCACTGTCCATGACACCACCCAGGATCTCACAACCCCAAAACACAATGTGGTGTAACGGGGCACTACAAGCAAACTCAAGCTCTTGCTTCGACATTATAAGTAGAGCATCGTCCATGACACTTGAGCTGCAAAACTATGCTTAAATGCTCCATCTAAAGATATGTAATATAGATATAGACCAGTGCCGAGGCAGTAACATGTTGACATCACATCATCAAAGGAGGCATTTTCCTCCTTCTTGACGATGGGAACTCAAACCAATGATCTGCTTCAGACTTTTACTAAGTTCAAACAAGGGGGCTTTTCTAATTTTTAGTTATTTTTAGGTGTTGGCTTGTGTGTGAAATTTGACATAGGAAGTTTCGCATGAAATGCAAGCTTTTGAATCAGAAACTAAGCCAGATACTTTTCATATTACAAAAGAGGATCAAGTCACCTGAACTATCATGAGTTCAGGTGAAATTTTGGAGAAGGATATCTGATCTACTCTAAAGAAAGACCCTAAAATTCTAATGATTAGATCCGTATCCTTATCCCTAGTTAAAAATTAAATCCCATTGTACCAAAAGTAAGTTTTCAACCTTAGTCCCAATTTCAAAATTTTCCTCAAAAAGTTTTTAACATTTTTATTTTTTTAGGTATGCAAGCAGGAAATTAAAATGACTAAAGAAAAATGCATGTTTTTTAGGTTTTGAAAATCCTAAATCGATCGTCAAAATTTTAAAAGCAACCTCCCATGCTTATGATATGCAATGTCCTCATGTATTAGGAGGGAAAAGGGATCACCTTAGTGAAGGGAGGTCAGGTTTAGGATGGTCAAAACCTGGAAAAAGAAAGGAAAAAGGAAAGTAGAAAAAATGACGGGTTACCTCCCATCCAGTGTTATCTTTTACGCCATTCAGCCGGGAATGAAGGTATGTATGGAAGACGGAAAATCATGTAAATAGTTGGACACTTGGATGCCCGCAAGAAATGTGTTTTCCTTAAGATCCCTAAAAAATGAATTAGAGGAAATCTAGGGATCAAAGTCAGATGGAAAATGATAAGTGTAGCCCGCGTTTGGCCAAGGTTTTAAATCAGATTGAATGTCAAACTCAGGTGAGTCTGGTGGTAGGTCCAATGGAAAGGGTTTGGGGGAATAATGGTAAAGGGTGGGTAAAATTAGAGTGGAAGGGTGGGTTGAGAGAAGAGTGGGTGGGTTAGGGAAAGGATTAGGGGGATCATCAGGAATGGATTGTTGATGAAGACAAGTCTCCAAATTACAGATTTCGCCAACCACTGATTCTGAATCTGATTCCTCAAAAATATTATTGTCGGTATGGGTATCTATCAACATTGTCTCCTCCACCATATTTGAAATTTCAGTATCTGAGTCCTAAAAAAAGTTATCATCATGGAATCTCTTCGAGAATTTGAAAATGTCTAGAGTGATAGTTTGTCCTGCGCAAGTGATATACATTTTGCCTGTGTGGCAATTTATATTTGCCTTTGTAGTGGCCAAAAAGGGTCATCCAAGGATTATTGGGGCATTCAATAAAGATTTGGGTACCTCAATGTCAAGGACTAGAAAGTCTGTGGGGAAGACACAATTCTGAACCTTGACCAAAACATCCTCAACAATCCCACAAGGTTTGATTGTAGATCGATCGGCTAATTGCAGGGTAACCTCGATGGGTTTTAATTCACCAATCTGAAACTCGTCAAATAAAATCATGGGAATGATATTAACTGAGTCACCAAGATCAAGGAGGGTGCAGCCAAAGGTAGTATCATCAATAATTACTGTAATTAATTGCACCCCCGGATCTTTCATCTTAGGAGACAGCTTGATCTATATGACAGAGCTTATTGTCTCCAAAAGATGTATCTGTCCTAGATTTTTGGCCTGCCTTTTAGGAGTAAAGATCTCCTTCAAAAATTTGGCGTAGTTAGGTATATATTTGATGGCATCTAGGAGAGGAATATTGATTTGAATTTTCCCAAATAGATTCATGAGTTCTTCTGTGGTGGGCTCAGATTTCCTTTTTCTATTAGTGGTGGGGTGGAGAGCTTAGGGAAAAGGGATAGGAGTCGTGTCTTGAGATTTTTGTGTTTGTTTTCCTTCCTGATGGGGAGGTGGAGAGTGAATGTGCATAGGGATGGGGATGTCACTAGGTTTTTCTGAAGGCCCGGGATCAGTGGTGGTTTTCCCACTCCTCAACGTAACTACATGTGCAGTCGGATTATTATTTGGAGGAGGTGGGGGGGCCTATGGTTGTGGAAACTTGGGAGGATACTGAGGTGGTGGATTAGTAGGAGGCTGATTTGGGTAGTGTGGATTTCTACCTGGTTATTGGTTCCTTTGGTGATTAGGGTTGGCCATGGGTTGGGAGGGAAGATGTCCTGTAGGTCTTTGAGTGGGAGTAACCTCGATCTGATTATTCAGATTTGTGATGGTGCAGGTTACTTCCGTCATCTTTATCTGCATGTCCTATAGGGTTCTCATCATCTGGGCATTGATGTCTTGTTAGGATGACCCAGGATGAAAGGTCGTATTAGATCCATACCCATTAAATTGATTTGGTTGGGGAGGAACCTGATTATTCCAGGAGTAGTTTGGGTAATTCTTCCAATTGGAAGAATTACCCAAACTACTCAAGAATTACCCAAACTACTCCTGGAATAATCAGGTTAAATGGCTCCTGGATGGCAGAAATATTTTGAGTGGGGTTAATATCTAGATAGTTGTAATTCCCTAGTGAATCATGGGCAACCTCAGAATACTGGTAATAATCAGCAGGAGTAGTGTTGAGATTGTACAAATTTTCTCTTCGTGGAAAGTTATGTTGGGTTAGATGTGGACTGTGTGAAGCTTAGGTTGATGTGGCAAGTCTTTCCTCAATCTTCTTTTGATTAATGTGCATTTGGTCGAGTTTTTGTGCAATCATTTGAAGATCATCTTGGGTTACAAGAATAGATTGAGTGCTTACTTCATGAACACCGAACTGCAGGTTTGGAGTTCTGCAAAATGTGTTCATGGAAGCTTGATTAAATGAGTTTTCACTCATTTCTTCAAATAGGTCATAGGCACTCTCAGCATCCTTATTCAAGAAATTGCCGCCACAGGAGGCATCGACAAAATGTCGGATTTGATCTTTTAATCCATGATATTAGATTTGCATGAGCAGCCATAAAGGAATCTCGTAGTGCTGGCAACTTATTGAGTGATCTTGAAATCTTTCCCAAGAATCATGGAAAGTCTCACCAGATTTTTGTTGAAATGTCATAATAGACCTTCACAGGGAATTAGTACGACCTATGGAAGAATTTCTTGAGGAAGGTGTTCTTGAGCTGAGGCCAAGTTGTGATGGGTTGGCCAATGGTCCTGAACCAATAAGTGACCTTATCTTTAAGAGATAATGGAAATAGTCGCATCAGCCATAGGTCTTCTTACACATTTCGGGAATGAGTTGTTTGTGCAAGAAGAGTTAGCTCTTCAAGGTGGCTGAACGGGTCATCCCTAGGAAGGCCATGGAAATGTTTAATCAGGTTTAGGATTGCTGGCTTGATCTCGAAGTCCCCCTCTGGTATGACCACCCCTGGTCTTTCCTCCTAATAAGAAGGATCATAAAAATCTTTTAGAGGAATAACATGCTGCTGATGGGGCGGTGGGTTTGGCCTTTGGTTGGCTAGGTTTTGGATATTCCTAGTCAACGTTTGTTGATTGGCATTCAGTTGAGCAATCTGCTCAGCCATCATTGTCAAGAGATCAGGCGGGGGGGCTTGATGTTGTGATTGAGGCAAATCAGCATTAGGGAGCTCTAGATGTGGAAAGTCAAAGGTGGAGGGGTTTTGGGTGGTTGGGTCAGAATTAGGGTTAATGGTGGGATTAGAGGTGAAAGTGGATGGGCTAGTGGACCTATTTTGTAGATTTTCCATTTTTTGAGAAGAAGAAGACAGAAAAAGTGATCGTGTTTTTACGTGTGGGGCAAAATCAAATGGTCCCTCCAAGTGTGGATTTCGAGACCGTCGCCCGTGCATGAAATGGAAGAATGGGAGGAGAGGAGAAGAGATGGAGATGAGAGAAAGTGTGCAATCAATCAATCAAATTCTAGACCTAACTTAATTGTGATTCCCTAAAAATTAACTTAAGACTTGGTCTACCTAGGAAATAAGTAATCAACAGTGAATACCCATTCTGTTAACAAATCTAGCCAAGTTGCTTAAGGAGAGGTTTGGGCCCAAGTGTTTCCCAGGAAAATCCCCAAGTGCTTGTACAAACCCGTGCCTAGTCATTTGACACGGCCCCTTAGCCTAAACACCAGATATAGATGACAGAATTGGTATTAACTAGAGAAAACTTAAGGCTTATATAGCAAGCCTAAGTTGATGAAACCTTAGGGGTCAAATTGCTACGAATTTTAGTTAGGTCTAGGATACTATAGTGTACACGGAATGTGGAGGGCATTGATTGGGTTATTGCCCTGTTATTTCAATTTTTTTGTGTGTGTGTAGGAATTGGAAGTTGATTCCAATGAAAAGCATGTTGTCACACAATTTTATGCATTTCTGTCTTTTAGGATTTGCTTTAAATTAATGTGTTTTAGGGTTTCCTTTCTTAAGACTTTAAACAAGTTTTGAGATCAACAAACAAGAGGAAATCAAGTTGTATATATTGAGATCAATTTCCTTTTAGTCGTTTGTCCCTAAAAATGAAAAAGAAATCCTAATCCAATTGATCCTAGGACAGAAATGTAACTACCAATGGATCTTTATTAGGATTTCTGTATTAAGTAGTGGCCCAAACAGATCAAACAACACCACTACTTTATGGAAAATCAAACAAAGATTCTAGAAACTTTTTTTAAGATTTTATAAATTTGTTGGATATTTGTTTTGAATTTTTATTTGTGCTGATGTCAAAGTTCAGAAATGATACCCATGGGTATTTTGGACCTTTCAGTATCCCCACCAACCTCAGAAAATTTTGATGATTTTATATTATATGTATAATTTAATAAGCATTCCAGAAAGCTAAATCTCATAAAAATTGGATGAGTACGAAAATTCTAAAAATTTGCGGACAATAGCAAAATAGGAAGATTAGAGGGTGTGACCTCTCTATAGTCCATGAATTTTTAAAACTTAAATACAAAACCAATTAGTTTGAAATTTGGAAAAGATGTTCCCAACTTGATTTCGAATCTCTGTGTAAAAGTTTAAGATTTTATGAGACTTGTGGTGTTCGAAATTGATTTTTGAAATCGAGATAGAAGTCTGGATCTGAAAATCAGAATACCAACACTTGAAGTGAAGTGGTGTTTAATGAAGCATACAAGCAAAAAATGGATTTTAAATTGCACCACTCCACTTAATTAAGATATTTAAGATCCTGAAAGCCAAGTTGAATATTTGTTTGATAGTTTCTAAGGATAAATGTGACAAGAAAGGGAGAACCAACTTGAAATAATCGGAAGAAAAGGAATTTTTGAACTCTCGCTTCCAAATTCTCGCTTCCTTCCTGTAATGCCTACTCACACAAGAGAAAAGAAAGAAAAGGGGATGAGATCCACTTCGAGAAAGAGAAAATTTGATTAAGCAAAGCTGTGCCTCCCCAGCAACGGTGCCAAAAAGTGATCGCATATTTCGTGGTTTGTTAATTTAGGATTTTAAGTTGTTGTAACACACAAAAATGGATTTGCTTTTAAAATTTATAACCTAGATAGTGGAGTATCTAGGGTCATCCAAGGAGGCCAATTTTTTTGCTAAATGAAATCTCTTACTTTAAAAGGAACTCAACTTTCCTTTTGGTATTTTTCAATATATATTTTTTTGGGGTTTTGAAATAACAAAGGTAATATACGAATTGTTGACAGAAAACAGCTAACACCTAACTCACTACACTACTGCTAAAGTGCCAAGTAGAACCTCTCCCTAAGCTCACTCTAGGAACATGGAGGCTTAGAGTAATTAGGTAGAGAAAGTGAAAAAGTGATAGAACAAAGATAAAACAATTGCAACAAAAAAATGAAAAGAAGTTAAATTGATTTGATAGAATTTGTATTTTGCAAAAACATGTAGAGAAATGCTTCTACTTGAAATGGAAAAATAAAAACAATAAGAACACAAATCCTCTTGCAAAATCTAGTGAAGGGAAGCTCCTTGCTCCATGTTTAGTGGCTCCTAGGCTTGAAAAGGGGCTCCTCCTTCTCCTTCCTTGAAAATGGTGTCCTCCAAGGTGGAAGCTACCGCCTTCAATGATCTCCTCTAAGGGTGGGCGTGCACCACCCTTGCTTCTCCTTGCCTAGCCGTCCTCCTAGTGGTGGAGTGCTCCTCCTCCTTGGCGTGCCACAAGGATGAAGAGAGAAGGGGAAGAAGGTGCTAAGGGGGCGGGTAGGATGCCCCCTTAACCTTCTTCTCTTCTTCTTCTTCCTTAGCCTTGAATTATGGTGGGTATATGGTAGACTAAACTAAAATGGAGTATGGGCAAAATGGTGGTGGTTAAAGGCCTTTTCATAGAGTAGGATGGGGGCTATAGGTGGCTCTTGGAATGGATGGCTAAGATGGAGTTTGGAGTGGTTGTTATGGGATCTATGGTCATGGATTTTTGGCGCCATTCAAAGAGATGTGGTGGGGGGGGGGGTGTAGTTAAGGACATGGAGGCACCCTATGGTGGATGTCCATGGTGGAGAGGGTGCCTCCATTTTGGAGCCAAAATGGTGTTCTAGAAGGGGGGAATTTTGGAGGGAAAATGGAAGGTGGAGATGGGCTTTAGGCTTAGGTGTAGGTTGGAGATTAGGGCATTTTTGGAGGGAAAAGTTGGCGCCAAAAAGGGGGGAAGTTAAGGTGGTTTGGGCGCCAACTTCTTGGTGCCCTTTAGTGGTTGTTGAGGGGTGAAAGGTGGTGATGGTGGTGGCACCAACTTGGAGTGGATGGAGCTAGCTTAGGTGAGCTTAGGTAGGGCTTAGTTGGTGGAGCTAGTTAGGTAGAGATTTAGGGTGGTAAATGCCAAGGGAGATGGAACCTAGCTAAGCTAAGCTAAGCTAGCTTAGCTAGTATTGGAGTAGAGGAGTAGGCAATGGGAGTTAGGATTTGAGGAGAGGAGCTAGACAGAAGAAGTCTGGAGCTGAATTAAAGCTGGCAGCTGCTGAAGAGGATGACATGGAGCTACTTTAGCTGGCTTAGCTTGCTAGTTCTTTGCTAGCTGATAAGAAAAGCTAAAGTAAGCTGGCTTCTACCACAAGGAGCTGAGGTGAACTCGGCCTGGTGCTCCTGGGGAGGACTAAGCTGGTTTAGGCAGCTAAAATAGCTTAGCTCAACTGAGTTGAGCTAGGTTGAGACCCCAGGAGCTGAACTTAAGCTTCTTGAGCTAAAATGAAGTCATCTTCAGCTAGCTAGAGTTGAGTGGAGTTGGATCAAGCTGGTCCTGAGCTGAGGTGAACTCCAGTCAACTCAGCTGAGCTAGCTAGAGCTCCCTGTGAACTAATGGGAGCTAAGTTGAGCTGGATCTGAGCTGACTTGAGCTATGGTGAGCAAAGATGAGCCCTCTTGAGTTGCCATTCAGTTGAGATGAGCTAAATGGAGCTAGGATGAGCTAACCCTAGTTCAGGTGAGCTAGATTCCAGCTATGGTGAGCTGAATCAAGTTGAGTTCCAGCTGGTTTGAGCTTCTCCTTCACCAGTTACCTTCCTGAGTGCTAGGGTTCTAGGGATATGGCAATCTGTATATTCCTAACACTTACAAAATCACATTAAAAAGCAAATAAAAAGTGCAATGCATGCCTACCCTAATCGATGCCTAAATGCAACCCAAAAACCCATTTGCGGAGCAACATCCTAAGAGTTAGGTTTGTTTTAATGCATAAGAATGATGATAAACTGGCATTTATCAGGGTATGCACGGATCTTTTGCAACATTTGGGGGAGGATCTTCAACAACGTCTTTAGACGTCACTAAATGCCCTATATACAAATTATCCTCTCCCCTTCTACTATAAAAGGACCAATACCCCTCCATCCACCTTTATCTCTTCCTTTCTTTCCCTCACCACCTCCAAGGCTCTAGAGAGAGCTTGTCCTAAGCTCGAAATGCTCCTTTTTTCCTGCCTCTCATCCCCCTTCATGGAGCATCCTGTAGCTGTCCTCTCAACACCTTCCGGAAGAAGATCCTCACCGCGATGCCATCTTGCCTCGCCCTCCATCCTCCAGCTCCATCCTTGCTCATCCCGCTCCTCACCACCTTCCTCTAGGCGACGTGAGAGCGAGTCATCGTCCAAGCAACCGTCGAGCGGGATTCTTCTCACCATTCTATCTTTTCACTTTCTAGTGTAGTTTTTCACTTTGTTATCTATAGTTGTAGCAAACACTTGTTTTGAAAGTATATGTGATTGTCTCTCTCTCTTTGCAAGTAGATTAGATGAAATTATTTCGACCTGATCTCTTGCCTTATAAAAATACAAAAAAATTACAAAAGATAAAAATAGAAAAAAGAAATAAAATTGAAGTGTGGATTTCACAAAACCAAACGTTCGCCTCCCAGTTTTCGACCTGGGACTCTCTTGGAGTTTCGGTTATAAATTTTATTTGATAGCGAGTTTTGTAGCTACAACGATGGGTTTCTCAAAACCCTAACTTTTCTTTGCGAAAATAGGCTTATCAATTTTGCAAGAGTATGAGGTTGGATCATGGCATCTTGAGTATGAGATCAAAGTTGAGTCTGAGGTAATGGAAAAGTCTGAAGATTGTCCATGTGGGAAGGCAACTAGAGTTGATGGTCACGTTGTTAGTGGGGTTGAGGATCAGGTTGGGGCTCAGGCTGGGTGTTGATGCCACCCTCGTGTCCTTAGACCTAGTCATCTAGCTCAAATGAAGAGTCATCACTGCAAATATAAAGATGACGCTTTTTGTATGCCATCAACTTCTTAGGTGCCATCTACAGATGTAAAAAAAATTATTAATTACAAAAAATACAATAGAAGGATGATTACATCATCAAATATATTTATCGAAAGATAAATTTTGATAAAGTGAATAAGCACATCTTCTAAATGGAAGGTACTATTAAATTTTCCAAATTTTAGGGCTATTGAATGTGACCAATTTATTTACTCCAACTTGATGCCACTATATGTAGAAAATTTCTCTTTGATTATTCCAATAGAATAATTTTAGTTTGATTATACTTCATGCCACTATGTGTAGAAAGCACAAACTAGAAAATAGAAAGCTTACTCTTATATGATTCATTAAAAAAAAACATAACTTTGGTTACACGAAATAAGAGAGGAGCTATAAAATATAAAAGGATGATGTTATACTTTTTATATAGTCAATTGTGATGAAAGAAGTATGCCAAAGCAAGTAAAAGATCAATTCAATACAATAAGAAAATCTGTAATGGAGAAAATATATGAAAATTTTTTTAAGAATGAAATAGTTAAACTCTAAAAAATAGCTTAATTGAAAACGTTTACCTCAAGTATCAATATCCATTGCACCATAACCTATTTCTCCATCTTGTAGCACATCTTGGTGTGCTTCAAAATCAAAATCGAGATCCTTATCATGTTATATATTATAATAATCACGTGGCATTGTTCCTATTGGTACTATCAAACCATTTATACTATTAACAGACACGTAAAAAACTTGTTCAACCTGACAAGCTAATGTAAATGGTTCAGATGCTTGAAGAATTGTACTATCCTTATTCAAATTATCAAACCAGTTTCTTTGTCCACCTTAACACCATATCTGTTGTCAGAAATATCAAACCAGTCACACTTAAATAATATGACTCGACAATCATGACTATAGCTTAGTTCCACAATCTCTTTGATTTTCCCATAGTAACCATCACAACTAGTTTGTATGCCATCATATTTCACAATAACTCCTGAATGTTGTGCCACCTTCAAATCATCAATTGATTGCACTCTAAATCTGAACCCATTTAGTGATAATGTGCATGACTTAAAGGTATGTTCATCATTACATCAAAATCTTCTACCCATTGTAGATAATTGTTTTGTTTCATTTCTTGCACATGATTTCTAAATCAGTCAATGAAGTCTTCTTCACATTTAGAAATGTGCGAAGATTGTCAAAATTTATCGTAAAATTTTGAAATCTATTTTAATATATATATGAGCTAATCGTCAATCATGTCAGACATTGGTTTAAATTTTATTCGTATGATTGGCCTTCCTCGATAGCAAATACAGAAAAATAATCTTCCACATTTTCACCATGTTGTCTATCATCATTCCTTTCCAATCGATTGAATCAATTACTTGGACTATCCAAATACATCGCACAAAAGTTGATGCATTCTTCTACAAGATGCCCTTCGACAATTGAACCTTCTAGTTTAGCCTTATTGAAGGTGTAGTCTTTCAATTTTTTTAAGAAGTGCCCAACTAGATACATCCACCTATACTGAACTGGTCAAGCAATCCTTGCTTCATTTGCCAAGTGGAGTATAAGATGTACCATGACATCGAAAAATGCAGGAGGAAAAATCTACTCCATCTTGCATAATGTGATCACAATTTGCTTGTCCCAATAGTCTAACAATTGAGAATCTAATGTCTTCGAACATATAACCTTGAAAGATCGACTTGTCTCCGTCACAGAGTCAACCACTGGCTAAGGAAGTAGTCCACTAATTGCTAATGGGAATAAAATTTGCATGTAAACATGGTAATCATGACTCTTTAACCCACTTATTTTCTTCAATGCTTCATTTACACATGTAGAAAGTTGTGATGAGAATCCATCTGGAACCTTGATATTTTTTAGAAAAGATAATATCTTCAGTCATTACTCATCTTTCAAAGTATATAATGCCTTAGGAAAGTCAAAACTGCCATCATCTTTATGATTTATGTGCAACTCAAGATGAATGCCCAACTTCTTCAAATCATTACGGGTCTTCAACGTGTCTTTTGGACTATCCGTTAAGTTTAGTATATCTAAAATATTATCCATAACATTCTTCTCGATATGCATCACATCAAGATTATGACGAACTATGAGATCTTACCAATAAGGGAACTCCATGAAGAATATGCTCTTCTTTCTAAATCCAGAATTATGTAAGTCTTTAAGATCTTTTTGAAATTGATGACCCAATCAGATATTACCAATCTGTTGTAACTTCTCCATTAGTTTGTATCTTGACAACTTGATTGTATTTGTTCTTAGAAAATTTTTGGATTCTTGGTTGAATAGAGGCATGGTTTACCATCAAATTTGTCTTTAAACTTGGTTTGTCGCCATTATGTTCGATTGGTAGGAATCTATGATGTCCTAAATAACATAATTTATTACTTTCAGGTAAACACAAGTAATGAGTATCATCCATACATATAAGACATGCCAACTTCCTTTAGTGCTCCAACCAGATAAATTTGCATAAGTTGGGAAATCATTAATAGTCCACAACAATGTTACATGCATCTTAAAATATTATTCTCTAGATGTATCATATGTTTCAACCTCGTTATACTATAGCAATTTCAACTCATCGATGAGTGGTTACATGTAAACATCGATTGCATTTCTTGGTGCCTTTTTCCCAGGGATGAAAAGCATCAGCATCATAAATAAAGATCTCATACACATCCATGGCTACAAATTATATGTAAAAATCACCACTGGCCATATTGAATATGACAGATTCATATTTTTAAAAGGATTGAATCCATCACTTGCAAGACCAAGTCTAACATTGCTTGTTTCCTATGCAAATAGGGCATGTTTGTTATCAAATACAACCCACTCATCAAAATCTGTCGGATGACGCATAAGTCCATCTGATGATTTGTTATTATGATGTCATGTCATCTACTTTGCAGTTTTAGTCGATAAGAAAAGATGTTGTAGCCTAGGAATTAAAGGAAAGTAACTCATTACCTTCCTTGATCATTTCTTCTCTTGTGTATTTGAATTGGTATTTTCTTCATATCTTACTTCTCCACATTACAGGCAACTATTCAAGCATGCATTTTCTTTAGTGTACAACATACAATCATTCCTACAAGCATTAATCTTTTCACACTTCAAGTCAAATATAAAAACTATTTTTTTGCATCATACCATGATTGAGGAAAATCTTTGGAATTATTTAACAACTCTTCTATGGACTTAAGGACATCAGATATTAACTTAGATGTTTCCTTATTCATCACTTTAATTTGAAACATTCTCAAAAGAAATGACAATCTTGACATAGAATTAATTCCAAGAGCAATGGATTCCTCTGCTGCCTTCAGTGCATCATAAAAATGATTACAATCTCTAAACATATTATCATTATCTATATTATCAACATTTACAGCCCTCATCTCTTCTAACATCTCTGTAACATTATCACCTCTAATATCTTCAATGTGATTCTCAACATCATTATCAATAGAAGGATAAGTGATTTCTTTTCCATGTGAGGTCCTGATGAGAGCCTCATCATGAGCCATAACTAGCCCATTTTGACCCAATAAAGAAGATAAAAGCTCCTACATAACCTAGAAGAAGGCTTAACTGAAGGAATAAGTGCTCTGAGAAGAAAACATGAATTAAAGGTTAAAACTGTAATTTTACCATTGCAGTACATAAACGGGATTTCTTAGAGGCAAAACATAGGTCAAAATGTCTAAATGAGATAAAAAGTGGGTTAAGTCAATCAGAAATGGGTTCATGTGCAATCTAGGAAGTAAATGACATGTGGTAACCCTAAAACAGACCCGCTTAATTCAACAAGGTTCCGGTCAGGATAAAAATCAATTAAACCCTCTAAAATCATGTAAAAATATCCCCTAGGGTTTAGAACACTTAAGTTGGCCTTTGGAACCCAGTTTGACCTAGATTAGGGTCCCAGTTCATCAATTAACCTAATTTGGGTTTTTACACAAAATATCCAATCAAACGAGGTCAAACCTAAAATCCAACTTCACCATTGGATTCCTTAGGTCAAAATTAGGTTTGTACCAAAATTTGGACCTAAGGGGAGGTCATCTTGACCTACTTTGCAATTTAGTACACCCAAATCACAATTTGGTCCCTATCTTTTGAAAAGCATAACAGAACACCCCCTAACTTCCTCTCCACCTTTGCAATCAGGTCCTGCCACCATTATTAGGGCAGAATCCTGCTCCGACGAGGATCTGAGAGGGAATCCTCTCTGATTCCTCAGATATCCCCTCCCAGAAATGGAAGGGAGATTCTCTAAGGAATTCCCTTCCATCTGAGGCCAATTTTGATCCCTGGTGTGAACCCAATCTCTCGTGCGAACGCACGAGGGATTTAGGTATCTAAACTCTTTCCATCTCCGGCGACCGACCTCAGACGATGGCATGCCTTCCACGCCTTGAACGACTGGCCCAGTACCTATATAAGAACCCACACCTCCGGCCGCTCATCTTCAGCTCTATTTGGCCGAGTTTCCACCTCCAATTCATCTCCTCCTGCCCGGCCAAAATTCCCAGCAAGCTCCGGAGAGCCCCCCTCCCCTCCCTCTTCGCTCTGCCACAAAACCAGTGGCAGAGTTATCTTCCTGACTCTCCTCCGCGTCGCGCAGCACCCGCGCACGCCGCCTCGACCCCGTCGTCACCGCCGTTCTCCCCCACTGGGCAGCATCTTCTCCGGCGACAGCAGGTACTGCTGTTCGCCTCTCCGTCCCCCTTCATCCCTGTAGTTAGGCCAAATACCTTCTCCACATTCCCCTCTCTTTTTTCCCTTGCTATTTTATCGACTTACCCCTCGACAGTGCCTGAACACCTCCATCTTCCTCGCCTCCGACCGACCTCCGGCGAGCTGCCCACACCACTCCGCCCCTCCACACGGCTTGCCACCCATCTCGTGAGCTCCGCCTCACCACCAGGAACTCATTCCACCCCTCCACTGCCACTCCAGACCTCCACAATAACCCCCCGACGAACCCCACAACTCCGGCCACAGGATGACCTAGGCACACACGCCTAGGCCGACCTGCGGCCTGCAGCATCGTCCACCGCCTTCGCCGTGCTATGGCGAAGGTCTCTACCTGGTCTGATTGGGCCGAGAGGCTCGTTTTGTGTCTGACAGTGTTGATGCTCCTGCCGCCATGGATGACATTTGAAGAAGCTCCGTAGCAGCTCCAGGCACCAGGGATCCCAGGCTGCAGGTGCTGCGTAGTCATGCGAGTGTCGCGAAAGGCCCTGGTCCAGCAAGGAGCGCAAGCAGAGCCAGCAACTGTGGGGATGGCACGCGAGTCTGCGGGCGCGTGCAAAATCAGGGCAGAATCTTTAGTCCCACATCGTGGAGAGACGAGGCATCGCTGCGATATAAATTGAATTTGTGATATCATCTTAACGCCTCCGTAAGCACAGGGGTGAGGTCCCTCACTTGCCCCCCCACGCACCCCTCGTCCGCGGCTTGACCACACGGATCTGGCGGGATCCGACCGACCCAATCCTTGAGCACTCCTCGCGCATCACACCACCTGTAGGTGCACCTGGTCCCGGGTACGATCCGACCCGAATATCCGTGTGGCTCTGGGAGAGCGTCCCTGAGTGAACTGTTGAGAGAGAGAGACGCGCAGGTAGGAGGGAAATGGGTAGGTTTTGCTCCTGTGCAGGCAGACTGAGCGTGGAGAGACTTAGCCGCAAGGAGAAGAGAAGAAACAGAAGAAGAAACTGAGCGAAGGAGAGACCAAGGTAGATCAAAAGAAGGGGAAAGAAGCCTTCGCAGGAGAAGAAGGAAGAGCAAGGCAGGAGCAAGCTAGAGAACGAAAGAAAGGTCAAGTGAAGACAGCAAAGATCAGAAGAAGGAGAAAGAAGGAAGGCAAGGCAGGAGAAGAAACAAGAGAAAAGATACAAAGGCCTTTGCAAGCAAAGAAGAGAGAGAAGATCAGAAGAAGAAAAAGGGGAAAATACTTTTAAGACGTCTGATCACCAGATCAGACGTCCAATTTCATATTTTTTTGTCATAATTACATTTAATGGCATACATTCATATTTGAATTAACATTTTGAGTAAATTAGAGTGTTCAATTTCATTTTGATTAGTAGTAAATTCCATTTGCTCCCTGTGTTCGACCTCGGATACTCCGATTTTCGAGTAATAAGATTCTCTATTTGTTTGAACGCTTTGTCGGCTATACTACAACGTGATATACTTTAAACCCGCACAAAAGCGTGACAACAGGTCCAGACTGTGTAGTGAGGCCACCAACTAGTACAAATTAGATGTTCAAATACTATGTTACGATCATGCATAAATCCATTCAAACAACTTTTGCATGAACAACAAATTCTTTCATAGAAGTCTCCTCTTCTATATTGCTTCCTATCTTCATGGAATGCCCAGTCTTAGAATGAAATCACTCCAGTCTTATATCAAAAATAATCAAAAATCCTCAAACCAATCCAAGACTTATCCATGAAAACCTATAATCAGTTAAACCCACAAACTATGAAATTAAGTTACATAAAGAAACATTAGATATTTGTATATTTTAGTTATTATTTTCACTTGATAGCTCATCATTGAAGATTTGATCAGAACATTACTTGTTACATGCAACCCATGCTTGGAGAAATTTCAGTAGCATCTCCATACACTTCTCCAGTATAACCCCAAGACTAACCTCAACTAGATTCTTTTAACACCCAATTTAAGGTGCTTAAGAAACCTAGGTAAGTTTAGTTAGTATACCATAGAAGGGCAGAACGATGTCACTGAGATTTCTCCAAGCACAGATTACATGTAACAAGTAACACCTAAGTTGTGATCAAATCTTCAAGAACCCTCCTTAGTTTGGAACTTTATCGAACTGAGGACAATTAAAATTTACTTATGGCATGTTATAAATACAACACATCAAGCATGTATATGAGATATACATACATTAACTCATTGTTCATATGACATTATCATAAGTCTTGAATGAGTTGGTATATTAATATAATTTTACCTATCCCTTCAACTTATACACTAAGGGTTATATTTCTTATTGTTTGTCATCGAGTGCATCTAAGATTGTGCAAGTGTGGATATCTACAAATTGCATAAATAAATACTAACAAAGAAAAGAACAGTAATAACATAAGTTAGACATTGTGTTATAAAAATTCAAGACATAGTGTCATAACAGAAAGTAGTTCTACATAGTTCTCAAGACAACGTGACAATTCATAATGGAAGTCTGCAAAAGAACAATAGATTGGATGTCACAAGACATTGCTAATTCAGTAACTACTTTGGTTGCCAAAAGAAGATTTACATTAGCTTGATAGCCATAGTATATATATATAACAAGAGTATTAGCTACTCTTAGATTGTAATTTCTCTTGCCAATAACAAAAGTAATAGCTAGACCAAGGTGATTATCATAATATGATCTAGCTCCCCTAAAAATAACTACATTTCTCTTTATCCCAATTGCACACAGAAGTGGTAAATACCCTAAGTAGTTAGTTGAAAAAAACCTATTTTGTTTTCCTAGTAAAACTGGAAGATTACTTGATGCCCAAGCTACTCTTAGAAATTTACTCCCTAGAGGAAATGTATGTACCCACTCTTGACTCAATTGTCAGATTACTTATCGTCTCCATATGACTATAGTCCTAGTTTCCTCTAGCAAAACCCTTCTTTTCCTATTACAGTTTATTATACAATGAGGACTAGGATCTCAAGAGGGATATAGAGCCCTCCACGACATATGACCTTTTATTAAACAAGAGTATTATACCCATGTGAAGTCCCTGCACCTACACTATATCCACACCTATGGATGTCGTAAAAGAGCAATCTTTATTAAAAGTGATCGGATAACATATTATTTTTCATTGCATGCGCAAATTAACATCTTCTATATAATGAGTAAAAGTGATTGCATGCACATTTGCTCTTTAATTTATTCAAGAATTATATATCACAACTTTTAATTTTAGTCATCATGTTTCGTCTCCCTCAAAGGTTCATATCGATAAACATAACCACTCTTTGGATTCCTCCCTTCCACACCCCTCCCACATAGCAACCTAAATTTCTTTTGCTGCTTTAGACTAGGCATAAGTTTGAATAAAGAATGCATAATAGGTTATTTCTACTAGAACAGGTGCTCTAGAGGGACATTTAGATCATGCAAGGAGGACAAAGTGTTTACATATAAAACATTCATTATCCTTTTCTTAATTCAGTTTAAACTAAACCAATCCGTGGTCTTATTATTATTTGCCTGAAGTATATATATGATGTTTCTGGTCATTAAGGTGAACGTAAATACTATCAAACATGGAAGCAATTGATTGAGGAAAATGATGAATTTTCCTTTCATAAGTTCAACAATACAATCCAATTGGTTGTGAGAAGTCTATCAACATAGAAGCTAATTATATCTGAGAAATCATATTGAACGTAAAAAAAGAAATTATATTGAACCTGTAAGCATCACTCATCCGTATTCTGGTGGTGTTCTCAGTCAACATGGGAGGTATGCTCAAAAAATTATTATACACCAAATTCCTTCCAAAGAAGAAAACCAAGAAGGATTAGCAACTCACAAATTTTCTGCTTATTCAATCAGAAAGGAAAACAATCTTCCACGCATGCAAAATTAATTCCAAAAGTATACTTACAACACTTCAATGCCAAGGTCAGTAGATCTCCTTGAGCTAATCCACAGTCAATAGATCCATCGAGTACTATAACAACAATAACCCTAGCAGTCAAGATATCAAGAGAAGTTGAGTTGGAGGAGGAATGAATGAAATGAAGTGTAGCAGCGGTAGTGGTAATAGAGGTGTTGCAAGGGAAGATGAGGAAGGAAGAGAGGCCAGGACCTCAAGGGGGAGGAGCAGTGCTGCTGGGGAAGGGATGGTCAGGGGTGGTGCCTTCGTTGAGAGAGGGAAGGGGGCAATAGATGGTCGAGGGAGTTATGTCGTCGGGGAGGGGCCTAGGGATTCGAGGGAGAGAGAAGGTGACGGTGGCAGCAGTGGGTTTTCAACGACTTTCTTGAGGGGAAGGAGAGGTGACACTAGGGCGAGGATGGTCGGAGGAGGCACCATAGGCCAGAAAGGAGGGAGCTGTGCCGTTGAGGAGGGGGCTTGAGAGTCGAGGGAGGGGGCAGGTGATGGCAGCAGTGGGTTTAGGGAAAAAGAGGAGGGGAAATTTTTTTTGGTACCAAAGCCTATGGTCATGGTTTCAAGTGGAATCGTGACCATAGGCTTTGGTGATGGTTTTTGAAACCGTGACGGAAATGTCAGTAACAAAATAATTATCCTTAATTTCTTTAGTCACAATTTTAGGTGGAACTGTGATCATAAGTTACTTTTGGTCATGGTATTTAAAACCGTGACCAAATAACCGTTACTAGTGTCTAGTCAAACTCTTGATAAAAATTAGTCAGTTAGGACTACTTTGCATTTAGTCTTGCATTTGCTAGGGACTAACAAGATTTAGGCATGGGGGTGTGATTGCGCAGCAATCATAGGACCTAATCTACCTGAATTAAGTTAGATCCTAGCTTAACTTAGGAATAATTCATGCATGAAAAGCATATTTTGCATCATAGTTGATTTGTTAGCTTCGTAAATAATAATGCTATGTTATGTTCTAATTAAGAGGCAATAACCATTACAGATGATTTGAAGTCACGGATGATAAATCCAACTGTATAGATGGACTCAGGCGACGATCGTAGTCCGATGATACAAAAATCACCTCAATCGGAGCCCTGTAGCACCAACTACAAAGGTGGGAAGATGGATGGTCAGGATAGCACCACATGCCACCATCCCAATGACTCCCTACCGTGCCCTTAGCCACTAAAGAGTGAATCAAGGCTGCTGGATCATCATCCAACAGCCACAGTTAAGCCATGTTGCTTGCCTCTCCACACTTCATCAAGGGAGGACCAATCTCAGCTGTTGGATTGTCATCCAACTGCTAAGGGCGGCAGCGTGAGAAAACAAAATTGTGACAATCCAAGGTCGTCGCAAATCGATCACCGCCTTCGAAATGAGAAGCGCGGGCAACCGTTCGAGACGCGAAGCGTAGAAATCAAAGGCAATGGAGAGCATGCATGAAATTGCATCGTGCAATTGTGATCGAGTAGCGAGCCACATGGCATGTGATGGTGCATTGAATCAGGTGGTGCGATGGATGCACAGATGGACACGAGGATGCACATGTGTTTCAATGACAAACCAGAGGTGGTAGCGATGCGTGTTTTAAGCCGTCCGATGGTATGATCAGACGGTTGAATTCAAATGCACGCGTGCGCGATGAGCGGCGAGGTGACGAATCGAGCAACGCTAGAGGCACCACGTGGCACATTCTAGTGTAAGCCACGCAATGAAGGTGCAATGGAGGATGACGAGTCGAACTTCACTTTCTTTAGTTTTATTCACATAAAATGTCGTGTCGTTGTAATACTTTTGTGGTGGAAAATCGACTATCAAAACATTAATTACTTAAAACCGCAATGATTAGGTCGCTTCCACATAGAGAAACAAGCCACATTAACTTGCAAATTTATCTTTTCATTATTCAAACATGATGGCCAGATATTTGCCCACAATCATAATATAACGTGTAACTTTTGTGAGGCTAATGAAATAAAGAGAGAGATATGTAATTAGATGGCTAGAGAAATAACGAGAACTAAAGGGTGCAGGCTGCAATTTTATGAAATATATTTTTAACAATTAAAACCCACATAAAGGCCCAATGGCAGTGGAATGTAAATAGAATAGAACTTTTACTATAGCAGAACAGACCATGTGCTCTCAAGCCCGGCCATGCGAGGAGGAGGGGACGGCAAATAGCATGGATGTCAGTGGTGGATCTCTGAAGTGCAGGCTTCACGATGGCGTAGGTGGCACCGCCGATGGTGGCCAGTGGTGGCCACGCAACTGTGGGAAGAGCGGCTGCAGAACGTCATCGTGAATAGCAGTGGACGTGTTCGGTCAGGGCTTGAGGTCGGTGAGGGCACTCATGGCCATGCTTGGAGTCAGCGAGGGCACTCGTGTGGACCTTTTGAAGTCGAAGGGGGGTCCGACTTGAGGGGCCACTCACTGTGCCTATCGGTTCCCTTGGAGGTTGAGGAAGATGGAGAAGAAGAGGAAGGGGTTTAGGCGTTGGGTGGCTGTGGCGAGTGGCTACGGTGGCTGTGGTGAGGGCTTGGGGAATGGAAGTAAGGTGTTGGCAGTGGTGAGGGTGGTTGTGGTGTTGATGGTGGTCGGCTAATGTGGAGATGGTGGAGGTGTTGTTGGGTTTTCGGTGGAGAAGAAGGTGAACAGGGGATGGGATTGGGTGATGATGGTGGTGGTGTTCGGTTATGTGGAGGAAATGAATAAGAGTTAAAGAAGAAAAAGGAGAAGGAAGAGGAGGGATGTGGATTTGGTGGTGGCTTGCGGTGGTGGTGAGGTAGAAAGAAGATGGAGGGAGTGAGATGGAGTTGTGGGCATTGCGGTGATGGGGCCGTGCGCTGTCACCGCAAGGCTAGTCGCAGCAGTGATGAAGGTGTGCTCTTGGATCACAGTGTAAGCAAATTCCACAGTGCAATCTCCAGCCATGGTCGAGGAGGAAGAAGAGGATCCCCGCAAGGGGAAGGGAGATGATGAGATCCTCTAGACGACGATCCCCCATGCATTTTATTCTCCTCAATTTAGTTTTTTCTTCATTGGCGCTAATTAAGGGATTTTAAATCCCTTACTAAAATTAGCATGGCCATCGTTGGAAGATTAGTTGGAGATTTGATGATGCATGGGGCCTTGTATAGGTAAATTACGAATGTAATCTTCTTGATGCTTTAATTGGTTCCTATGTCCATTTGATTTAGTCTCCTCTGCATGTATAAAATAAATAATATAAAGATGATGTAATTAAAGATGAATTGAGCATATAAATATAACTTAGTCATTCACATAGGTTATATCAATTATCATCTAAAATATTGAGAATTAAGTACCAAGAAAATATAATCGAAATATACTTAGGCCTATAATTAGTTCACTAAAGTGAACCCATCAAATACCCCCATGCCTAAGTTTTGCTAGTTCCGAGCAAAGAAAGTAATGCAAGGTGTATAATGCTATCAAAAAGATTTCTTCTTTTCTTATTCCAAACATCTAGAGATCCAGACAAATGTGAAGTGATAGTAGCTTATGTAACAGATGCAAGTGAAAAATCAATTTACATTTAAAGTTCGTACTTAACCCTTAGTAAAAATTCTATTAGGATAGGCAACTTCTTCCATCTGGGATAAAGCAGGAAATAATCTGTAGTTTGACCCTGACATTTTGGCTTAGGTAAGAGATACTAAGTTAAATGGATTCATATTTGGTGGCTCATGCTCATTTGATGCTGCATGCAGCCTAGTACTACGGACTCTAGATTCCTAGACTATCAAATATGTCAACTTAAAGAAAGGCTAAAAACTGTGTTCTCAATGTTCCTTTATGCTCACTCTTTTTCTTTCTTTCCCCTCTGAGATCATAAATTTTACTAGATTTTGTAAATGTATTCAGTGTTTGGTGACCTCACATGGCATTCACACTTCAATTAAAGTCCCAATAACCTTATAACTAGGTTAGAAGTCCTCACCCAGTATTCAGGCGATCAGAAATACTGAAAAGTAGGTATGGGTCATATTTGGTGGATCGAAATTGGTGTTTTTTGTTGCCTCAAAGACATCGACATATGATGAAATCGACACGAAGACATAGCTATAAACTCGAACATTTTTTTCTTTTTTTTTCTTCTTGTTTTTTTCTTTTTTTTTATAACTACCAACACCACACGCTGCAAACTTTTATTCATGAGACATTATTGGGGATGATGATGTTCAAGAGGATATTGTGGGGCTTATTTGGTGGAAGTGCCTACTCTCGGCACCGGGAAGGAATGGATAGGACAAGCATATTTTTGACCTTGGGCACTAATACCCTCCTTCAGCCAAGGATTTTATGGAGGACGATCATGCCACCCACCATAGTCATAGTTTTATTGGAACTCAATCTCTGTGTATCTGCTTTATTTGGTAACTCTTAGGAATTCAAAGACAATGTTTACACACAAGAATAGAGAGTGAAAACTATGCCAAACTCTGAGGTATCATCATTCAATTATCCAGAACTTAAGAGTCCTTGCATTAGACTTAGCACACCAGTAGTCACTCCACTTTCAAGGAACATGACTTAATGTTATCCTATTGCTCACCAGAAGATATGATAACAGACAACCTTGTAGGCTACCTGAAGAGGTCTAGGAAAAAGAGTAATAGAAGAAGGAACCTCTTGAACCAGGAGTGGAGTATAACAAGGGCCCTTCAAAGTAGGTAGGGTGTTAAAAGATATATGCACAATTATTTCAAACCCTTGAATGATGAGACTAAAAGTGCATGCATCAATCCAAACTCGCCATTCCACACGAGGATGTATTGGCCTGATATTCTTTCCAGAAAGAATGTATGTGAGAAGAAACTTGAGCCAAGGATTAGGTAAAGAATCTACAGTTTGCTTGAGTGATTGGGTGGTAATTATTAAGTTCAAAGAGGGCTTAGTGTGTTTAGATTCCATTCCCAATAAGCATTCTTCTTTTTCATCCACATCCTCAAATAACTTCATTGTTTCATCAACCTCCAACTTCTCCTCTACAATAGATGAGTCATGCACAGAATTCATTATCTCATTATCATTAGTAGACTCATGATCAACATGCTTTGACGACAGTTAGTCTCCTAGGAAGTAGAGAAATCATAATTATCATCAAATACATCCCCAAGTTCAATTACATCCTTTTCGGGGGCGTTATGTGATTTGACATTAAACACAGTCGCTAGTTCATTATCTTTTATATCTTTAGGAGGATGATCATTATATGAATGGAGAAAGCCTATATTACTCAATTCTCTATTCTCCTCGAGGCATAAATCCTCAATTGATACATATTGTCCTTAAGAGTCTCTCTTAGGTTGCTCAATGTTATGCTCGTCCCCCTCCAACTTAGACTCCATATCTTCCCAATTTTGGGGAGGATGATTTTCAAACTCACAAGTAGGGAGGAATCTAGATTTTATTAGATCATTCATATCCTCAGGGGGTAAGTCCTTGAATAACATATAATCCCCTCGAGAATCACTCCAAACTCTAAGTCCAGGTTCCTCCATTGGGTCATCCTCATCCTCTAAAATAGACTCTTTGTATCCCCAAGACCAGAATTGATCCAATTCATCCTCCATTCCCTTAGGGTCACCGACATGTAAGTCCTCATAATGTTGTTTGGTAGGTGTTGGTTCCTTACATGGAGAATCAGGAATAGGCTCACTAAGGGTAGAATGGGGTTCCACCACATGATCAATCGGGGAAGTGGTATGACTAACATGACCTTGACCTGAGTGATCTGGGGTGAGAAAAATACTATTAGCAAGGTCAAGGTCTTCAAGTAGTACCATCTTCCCTTTCTTTTAACTCCAATATAGCTCGAGTGGATAATCACTAGGATCATTCTCTTATAGTGGCCGTGTCTCATGGGGATTGTCTAATGAATAGATACTCATCAAAACGGGATCCTCGTTGTCATTGGTTTCCTCAGAATTATTTTAACGATGATGGTTGTATGGGTAGGGATCAGAATTAATAGTAGGAGGGTAGCTAAGCTGACTAATTTCCTCATTCAGTCGTTGACTACTCCTCAACATCTCTCCCATAGACTCCATCATTTCTTTTTGTTGTTTTTGCATTTCTATCATAAAAGAGGAGAGGCTACTGTCAAATTGGGGAGGATAGTCCATCTCAGGCTCAGGTTGCCTATGGGTATCGGTTCAACCTTGATAAGAAAGTTCATGAAGGGTGGGAGGGTTGGGTGTTGGCAAAGTAGTAGGGACTCCTAGGGTGGAAACTTCTGCTCCAAGGCATTGCTCAAAAGTAGGAGTTATCGGGCCAGTACTCCTAAGATAGTAATAGGATTGATCCCATGAATTGTTATTGTACCCCTCTAAGGAGGGATATGCTCGAGGCATGGGATCCTAGTTAAAATGATAAGAGTAGGGGTAGTCCATTTCTTTTCAGTCAAATGGTTTAACTCTCTTAGGACTTAGAAGAAATCAAAATAAAAATAGAAACTTCCTAGAGAGCTCTACCACAGCCAAAACAAATGCAAATACAGTGGGAATCTATTTATAGTAGATTGCAGGTCTCCTCAATCCTAGTCCACAGGTTAGCCAAAGAAATCAAGTTAGTGCTCCTTCATTCCCACTTAAGTGGTATAAGAGATTAGGTGTATCTCGAGTTCCCTAATCAAACCTGTCTGAGAAAGGTTGAGGTCAATAGAGTTACAATAGGTGACAAAACAAGTTTTACAAGAATTACACTTCCTAGGCCAACCTTTGTTGGTGCCTACAACCTACTCACAAGGGATGGAAGGCTTGAATTGAGCCCACACATGAGGAACCGAAGTAGCGTAGTGGATAAGCTTGTTGATTTCCAGCTAACTTCCCTTGTGGTGCAAAGAGTAGATGTAGAAATTTATCTAGTGACCTTATGTGTGATGTGTACAGTGTCTCAGGTGTGCAACACACGTACGCATCTTGTATTTTGAAATCCCACAAACAAGTCCTTTACACACAACTTAGGTCACTTGATTTTAAAATCAATCCTCTTAGCAGTCCCAATTTCTTAAAGTGACCATTGAATTAATTAGATTCAAACACTTTAGTGGTCTTGGATTTAAGTCCATTGCAAATGCATGGCAAAAATTTTACACTAAAGAGAAGACGTACCTTACTCCAGCTCTCTTTAATGTAGGGATGTATGTGTTTCAATAAGAAACACTAGATGTTGCTCATTCAATCCTAAATGGTCGCCCTATGGATATGTAGCTTCTAGCATGCAGCTTAGAACTTTTTTTTTTTAAATAAGCAAACAAACCTAATCTAATTTAAAAAGCTACTAACTAACATGCAATTCCAACCATTCAAATAACCCTATAATCTAAATAAAATGGGAACAGACTCCAAAAAATATGCTCCCACATACAAAAGCGATAAGCAATAAAAGCACTGGGAACACGTTCCCAAAAATGCCCAACATGGGTCCACAAGATTGAAATTAAATTCTAAAGTCTATCTAGACTAATCTAAATCTAAAAGAAGCAAACAGGTCATCTGTCGCCAATCCTCCCTCTACACACGTGGGATCAAGGCCCACGTGCACATGCGATTATCCTCTAGGTGGCAATAAGTTCCACCAAGGTGACAAGTGTCCCCCATGTGCTCCTCTTCCTCTAGAACATACCTCGCACAAAAGAATGATAGATCAATGAATAGCAGTAAATAGGGAACAATGCAAATAGAAAAACACTTGCGAGTTTATTAGGCTTGTTGCCTCCCCAGCAATGGTGCCATTTGACGAGTAGATCTTCACTTTCCTTAATTTATTCACATAAAATGTTGTGTCATTTTAATACTTTTGTGGTGGAAAATCGACTATCAAAATATTAATTACTTCTAACCATAATGATTAGGTTGTTTCCATGGGGAGGAACAAGACACATTAACTTGCAAATTTATCATTTCATTCTTCAAACATGAGGCCAGATATTTGCCCACAATTATAATATAACATGTAACTTATGTGAGGCTAATGAAATAAAGATAGAGATATGTAATTAGATGGCCAGAGAAATAACGAGAACTAAAGGATCCAGGCTACAATTTGATCCAATATATTTTTAGCGATTAAAACCCACATAAAAGCCCAATGACAGTGGAATGTAAATAGAGATACAACTTTTACTATAGTAGAATAGAGCATGTGCTCTCAAGCCTGGCCATGCGAGGAGGAGGGGACGACGAACTATGTGGATGCCGATGGTGGATCTCTGAAGTGCGGGCTTCGCGATGGCGTAGGTGGCACTGCTGATGGTGGCCGGTGGTGGCCATGCAACCGCGAGAAGACCAGCGGTAGAACGTCGTTGCGAGTGGAAGTGGACATGTTCGATCAGTGCTTGAGGTTGGCAAGGGCGATCGTGGCCGTGCTTGGAGTCGACGAGGGCTCTCGGGGGGAGATTTTGAAGTCGAAGGGGGGTTCAGCTTGAGGGGCCACTTGCTTTGGCTATTGGTTCCCTTAAAGGTTGAGGAAGATGGAGAAGAAGAGGAAGAGGTTTAGGCATTGGGTGGCTATGGCGAGTGTTTGCAGTGGCTGTGGTGAGGGCTTGGGGAATGGCGGTGAGGAGTTGGCATTGGTGAGGGTGGTTGTGGTGTTGATGGTGGTTGGCTGAAGTGGAGATGGTGGAGGTGTTGTTGGGTTTTTAGTGAGGAAGAAGGTGAACAGGGGATGGGGTCAGGTGATGATGGTGGTGGTGTTCGGTTATGTAGACGAAACGAATAAGAGTCAAAGAAGAAAAAGGAGAAGGGAAGAGAATGGATGTGGTTTTGGTGGTGGCTTGCGGTGGTGTTAAGATAGGAGGAAGATGGAGGGAGTGAGATGGAGTTGTGGGCGTTGTGGTGATGGGGCTGTGCACTGTCACCGCAACATCAGTCGCAGTGATGATGGTGTGCTCTTGGATCATGGTGTAAGCAAATTCCATAGTGCAATCTCTAGCCATGGTCAAGGAGGAAGAAGAGGCTCCCTGCAAGGGGAAGGGAGATGGTGAGATCCTCCAGATGACGATAACCCGTGCATTTTATTCTCCTCAATTTAGTTTCTTTCTTCACTTGCGCAAATTAAAGGATTTCAAATCCCTTACTAAAATTAGCATGGCCGCCGTTGGAAGATCAGTTGGAGATTTGATGATGCGTGGGGCCTTGTACGGGTAAATTACGAATGTAATCTTCTTGATGCTTTAATTGGTTCCTATGTCCATCTGATTTAGTCTCCTCTCATGTATAAAATAGATATTATAAAGATGATGTAACTAAAGATGAATTAAGCATATAAATATAAATTAGTCATTCACGTAGGTTATATCAATTATCATATAAGATATTGTGAATTAAGTACCAAGAAAATATAATCGAAATATACTTAGGCCTATAATTAGTTCACTAAACTGAACCCATCAAAGGGTCCATTGAGGTACAATTTGAGTCCTTGATCTCCCGATCGACGAATCTAATTGTTCTAAAGTTGTTGCATGGTTTGGGGGCCCAAAATACCTGTTTTGCCCCTTATTTTAGCCATAAAAAGAACCATAGAGCCCCCATTTGAGAGGCAATTCCACCTGTACACATCTCTGACTCCCCTCTCCCTGTAGCATCTCTATCTGGCCTTCTTCTTGGTGCCCTAGATCTAAAGCTCTACCATGTTTCCTACAAGCATCCCTCAAGTGGCTTCGCTTTTCATCTATCTCACTTTCTCTCTCTCTCTACTCATTCTTTAGTTTATTTGCATTGATTCATAGTCTATAACTTTCTGCAAGTAGCAATAAAGAGCTTGATTCAATAGATATCTTGTCTCTCTTTATATGCTTTCATTAGATTAGATTAGTTAGTTAGAAAGGCTTTAAGAATCTCATTTTGCCTCCCTGCGACCGACTCAGGACTTACCATTTTCTGATTTATAAATTTATTTTCCATCGATGTGATTCACAACTACAATGGTAACGTAGAAATCTTTTTACGCATTTCGCAACGAACAGACGATTCTCAATGCCTTCAGATGTCTTAAACACTTAAGCTTCAACCTTTAAATTCTTTCTTCATATCCTTTTCTTGAGCTCAATGCTTAGTATAATTTTAGTCCTCTCACATCCTCTCTTTTCTTCAACCTTAATGTTGAGTGTGGAAAACTACGCTATCGAAGTTGGTTTCGAAAAACCTATCGTTGTAGTTCGATTTGCGCCTCTGGTTCCTAAAGTACCCCTCAGCCACAGTTGTTTGACGCTACTCCCCTGGCTAGACATCAAATTGATTGGTACAAGTAGGTCAATTATAAATAATCTCAGACTAGACCTCGAAGAGCGAATCAGTCCTTAAGGCCAACGTCTACTTGATTTTATTTAAGCCTGGGATTGTAGTGCTTATGGAATGTGGTGGGCCCTTAAAATGGGTTGTGCCCTTAATGATCAATTGAGTATGTGTGAGTGCGTGCACAACCAGGATTTTCAAGTAAGATTATTTGTGATGAGTAGATTTCAAAGTTCAAATCTTGCTTAAGTAGCTTTTAGGGTTTGTAATTAGGTTTAATTCAATCAAATTCGAGGCAAACCAGGTGTTCAAGCATAGGTGAAGATCTCTTTCCTTTTGAAATCAAAAAGTAAAGTGGAGTGTCTGATATTGACCTAAATTGAAAACCCTAAGGGGAAGCTACTTTGTGAGTTGATTTTAGGTTAAGTGGTGCGGCCCAAACAACTCAAACAATTGGCCAAGATTGCACCATTGAGTTAGGCACACAAAATGATTAACCTAGACTGATTTCTACTCTTTTATATGTTGATTTGTGTGTACCGGTTCCACAGATCAAAATCCGGTTAAGTAGAAGAAAATCAATTAGGTTAAGTGCCTTGAATGTGGGTGTATGTAGTGTCTATGTTGAATTACCCCACAAGAAATATCTTTTTGTTGATTTTTTTTTATATGCGGGTGAAATGAATGTGAGTGGAAATCCAAGCAACCAAACTAACCATAGGATTTATGCAAATACCTAGGTTAATTTGAGTTTGAATTAATGTGGTGAAATGGAATCTATGGAGGGGGAAGAATGGGGAGCACTTACGGTTGTCTTTAACTGCACTTTACTCCGATCTACCGCTTGAAGATTCCCTATCAAGGTGCCTGCAAAATAATAGAAAAGAAATAAAGCAAGTTAGAAAATAATAAGGTGAGCAAAATGCGAAAAGAAAATCGAAAATCATTGCCTCCCTGGCAATGGCGCCAAAATGTTGAGTGCGGAAAACTACTCTATCGAAGTTTGTTTCAAAAAACCCATCGTTGTAGTTCAATTTGTGAAGAAATACGTCAACAGATACATTTATGCTGAAATTCTAAGAATTCCGAGTCGAACACAGGGAGGCTACGTCGATCTAAAATCCGTGACTTATATTTGTTTGCATTTTTGTTTGAAAATGAAATAATTACACTAGAATTGATATAAACAATAAGAGAGAGAAATAAAGAGAGAGAAAGAGAGCATAATCACTTAATATAATCAGAATATTTTTACAACTACAAAGCAGGAAATGATTACAACTAGAAAGCAGAAAATTCTATTCTAGAAAGCGATTAAAAAGATGGGAGAGAGATGTCCTTGACGAATGCTTGGAGAATGAGCCGGACGGTGTGACGTCTGGAAGGCGGAGGATGGAGCAGGAAGGAGGATGAAGCAGGAAGAAGCATGAACGAGGCAGCATGTCACCGTTGTCGCGGGATCCACTTCTGGAACAGGGGCGAGAAAATTGGATTTAGCTCTAGAATAGCATCCTGGGTGTGGGACAAGCTTCTCTTGAGCTTTGGAGAGGGAGAGAAGTGAAGGGATGAAGAAGTGGAGGTCGGTTCTCCTTTTATAGTTGTAGGAATTGAGGGAAAATTTGTCATTTCAAGCTTAAAACATTAATATTAGGTCTTTAGTGACGGATTTATCCGTCACTAAAAGTTTGATCGTGGTCGACGTGCGTGCGCCGCATGCATCGCCCCGCTTTCCGCACTCAAAATGCTTGCGCACGTCTTTCAAATCCTAGCCATCCAATCGTGAGATCCGAGGGCTCAGATTTCTCCTTGCGTGCGCCGTCGTCTGCACTTAATTGCACACCCGCGTGCGATTGGGCATGCGCAAGTGTGTCATCGTGGACGAGGCCATCCAAGGTTCCTCCATGCGCCACGTCTCCGCAACTCGACTGCCCAATCATCATCTGACTACTGGATTGCACCAGTTCCCGCACCTCTGTCTGATTTGAGGTGCGCTATGTTTCAAAAGCACCTCACGCTCGTGAAAGAGTGATCACCCACTGCGCTACGGCTGACTTTGTGTCACGCTTTGATTTCAGGTACGCGTGCTCATGGCCGTTGAATCAAGATCCAACGGCCCAGATCATCCGCACCCTTCGCATTAAGAGAGTGTGAGCGGCTCATCTGGGTCGTTCCTGGTCGTTGGATCAAGATCCAACGGCAAGGATCGAGTGGTGGAGATCCTTTAGAGATGCAGGGGCAATCCTTAGGTCTGATTGGGCGACTGGGATGGTGCCATGTGGCACCATCTTGGCCGTCCATCTTCTGTGTGTTGTAGATGGTGCCACGAATGTCGGATTGGATCGACTTTCATGCCGTTAAGCTACGATTATCGATCCGAACCATCAATGTGGTCGGATTTGTCGTCTGAAGTGCGGATTGGCACCATCTTGGTCCTTGATCTTTAGGCTTCCTCGATCTCTATCCAGTGCTACAAATGTTCGATCAAGGCGATCTTGGAGTCGTTGAACTCCAATCATCGCCCTAATCAGATCCGTACGGTTGGATCTTCAATCCGAGGTCCCAATTAAAAATCACCCTGTCCCTGACCATAAAAGGAGATAATTACTATACAATTTATACAACTTGACCTAAAAGCATAATTATGCATGTTATGTACTATTTACAATGTATGATGCTAATATGACACTAAGAACATGTATTAATAGACCTTTTTGGCTATTTAGATGTATGCACATCACACTCCCATGCCTATCTTTTGTTAGTCCCTAGCAAAAACTACATGCTATTTATAAAAGAATTACGGTTGGATTACTCGTGCACAAGTCATTTTCAACATTAAGAAATTTTTACTTAGGACCTGAACTTTCAAAGACACAACAGTGCACAGGTATCTGCCAAAATGCAAACCGCCTCAAGCTCTCACCTTATTCAAAGAAAGATCCTTTTTCTCTTTTTTCTTCTTTTCTAATTTTTTTAGATTTTTGAGTTTAGGGTTACAGAGTGGCTTTCTACGGCCACTCAATTCACCTAAGACTTGATGAGAACCCTAAGTTCTAAGCATCTTTTCGTGAAAGTGATAGACTTGTTGATCGGCAATCAGAACAGACTTCGAGTTTCTACGCCCCTAGGTGACCTTAAAAAGAATTCTGCCTAAAGGTGTATCTATATGACCGATAGCTTTCTCCCTACTTTTCTTTTTATGGGGTCAATACAAGGGTGAGTCCAGTATATATCTCCCCAACTTTTTCTACTTCTCCGCTTCTTCCTAAGTGTTTTAGGAATTTGACGTGCATTTCTTGAGCTGAGTTCTGGACAACCTACCAATGAGCTGTTACCCATGATAACTTGCCAGCCATACTTGTGCGGTGAAGTGTGGCTTATTTCTTTTATTTTCTTTTTCCCCTTTTCTTTTTCTTCTTTTTTTATTCTTTTTGGACTTTCTTTTTCTTTTTCTTTTTTCTCAAGTAGGTGGCTTCTTTGGTCTAAGATTTATCTAAAGGTAGCAGGAAAAGAATGGTCCAGTGGCTAGGCTTTGGACAACCTACCTATGGGTTATGACCCATGATAACTTGCCAGCCATACCACCCTAGAAGGTTCATTAGCTACCCAATTTCCATTAAAACCACCGAACAACGAGTCAATGACGAATAGTGTGTAGATGCTTAGACTTAAAGTTCCCTCAAATCAGAGGGCGGGTTGATACGTCGTGTACTTATCACCCAAACTTATTTAATAAAATTAAAATAAAATTCAGGATGGCGAGGAGTCGATAAACAAATCCACATTTTAGTGGATACCTGGGCTGATTAAGCCCAAAGACCTGAAGGGTCTTACTGTTTAGATCATACTGTAATATTTCCTAAGATTAAAAAGTCATAATGCCCAAGTATTCCTTCCTAATTCAATTTTTTTTTATGTATATATAAGAAAACAAGTAGAATTTATAAGAATTCCACAGAGCTGACAAATTGATTCAAAAATGAATCCACCCCCCCATGCCTAGCTGATACAATGTCCTGATTAAGAATAAAAGACATGAAAGGAAGGTAGAATGTAGAAGATATCACCTGAATATGATGCTCAGGTCAGCTCTGAGTCAGACTGTACAACTACTGAGTTTAATGCCATTAGCTAGGTGAAGTCCAGCCAAAGAGATCACAACATGATGAGAGCAACCATGTTTGAGATGGGTTCTAGAACAATACAGTCAATAAAAGGCTTCAGACGTTGACCGTTAATTTTTGAATGAATTACCCATCTTTGGGTCTAAAATCTGAACGACCCCATTTGGAAAAATCTGATCAATGATGAACGAGCCATTCCATTTTGACCTAAGTTTATCGGGAAAGAGCTTAAGTCAAGAATCGAAGAGCCAGACCTTCTAGTTCGGCTCAAAGCTCTTGCGGGATATCAATTGGTCATGAAGAGCTTTGGTCTGAGCCTTGTAGATCTTGGCATTCTTGTACACATCATTTCTAAGCTCCTCCAAATCAGATAGTTGGAGTTTCCTGGTCTTTCCGGCTAAACTTAAATCCAGATTGCACTACTCGGTTGCCTAGAATGCCCTATATTCAATTTCTACGGGTAAATGGCATGCCTTTCCATACACCAGACGAAACGGTGACATGCTGATAGGCATTTGTTTGCCGTACGGTAGGCCCAAAGAGCGTCCTCAAGCTTTTGAGTCCAGTCTCTACGATCAGGCCTAACTGTCTTCTAAAGAATATTCTTGATCTCCCGATTAGAGATCTCAGCCTGTCCATTCATCTGGGGATGGTAAGGTGTGGAGGTTCTGTGATTTACCCCATATTTTGTCAGTAAATTTTGAAATTGGGCATTAGTGAAGTGAGAACCACCATCACTGATGATGGCCCCTGAAATCCTGAACCGGCTGAAGATGTTCTTGACAAAATCGATGACCACCTTGTGGTCATTGGTTTGGGTGGGAATGGCCTCGATCCACTTGGACATGTAATCAACAGCAACGAGAATGTACTGATGTCCAAATGAATGGAGGAAGGGTCCCATGAAATCGATGCCCCAAACGTCGAAGATTTCGATGAGAAGAATTGGGTTTAGGGGCATCATGTCTCTCTTGGTTATGCTCCCAAGTGCCTGGCATCGGGAACACGACCTCGAGAATTCTTGAGCATCCCTGAATAAAGACGGCCAAAAGAATCCAGATTGCAAAATTTTTGCAACCGTCTTCTTCCTAGAGAAATGTCCACCACATGTAGATGCATGGCAGAAGTCGAGTATACTTTTGAATTCAATCTCCGGAACACATCGGCGAATAATCTGATCGAAACCGATGCAATACAGTTTAGGGTCCTCCCAGAAATAATATTTGGCCTCAGATTTGAGTCTATCTCATTGTTGCTTGGTCCAATCTTGAGGGATTTGACCAATGGCCAAATAATTTACGATGTCTGCAAACCATGGAGTTTGGACACCTAAAACTATAAGGATAGTCTCGTCCGGAAAAGTATCAACAATTGGAATATTCGGATGAGAAGAATCACTCAGAAGTCTCGAAAGATGATCCGCCACCACATTCTGTGCCCCAGATTTATCCTTGATCTTAAGATCAAATTCTTGAAGCAAAAGAATCCATCTAATAAGCCAGAGTTTAACATTCTTTTCTGCCAAGAGATGTCTCAAGGCTAAGTGATCGGTATATATTATGACATGAGACCCTAATAGATAATCCTTGAATTTCTCCAAAGAAAATACTACAGCTAGTAATTCCTTCTCAGTAACAATGTAATTCCTCTAGGCTCGTCCAGAGTTTTACTAGCGTAGTAGATGACAGAGGGCTTCCTGTCAATCTTTTGACCCAAACAGTCCTAACCGCGTAATCAGAAGCATCGGCCATGATCTCAAATGGGGCTGTCCAAACCAATGGTTACAACATCAAAGCATAAGTGACTGCCATTTTAAGAAAATCAAATGCCTTACGGCATGATTCATTGAAATCAAATGGCGTATCTTTGGAGAGAAGGTTACTCAGAGGGCGAGCAACCTTAGAAAAGTCCTTGATGAACCTCCTATAGAATCCCACATGACCAAGAAATGATCGAATTTGTTTGATAGATGTGGGAGGAGGAAGTTTAGAGATAGCATCAACCTTAGCTTTGTCAACTTCGATACCTCGTTCAGAGATTACATGACCCAAGACGATGCCTTCTTGTGTCATGAAATGACACTTTTCCCAGCTAAGGACCAGTCTTGTTTTGATGCATCTTTTAAGAATAATTTCAAGATTAGCCAAACAAGAATCAAATGATTCTCCGAAAATAGAGAAATCGTCGATGAAGACTTCCATAACTCTCCCACCATGTCAAAGAATATGGCTAGTATACACCTTTGAAAAGTCACAGGTGCATTGCATAAGCCAAATGGCATCCTATGGAAAGCAAAGGTTCCATAGGGATAGGTGAAAGTCATTTTTTCCTGATCCTCAAGATGGATAAGGACTTGATTGTATCCCGAGTAACCATCAAGGAAATAGAAGTACTTCTGCCCAGCTAGTCTTTCAAAGATTTGATCAATAAAGGGCAAAGGGAAATGATCCTTTTTCGTGGTTGTGTTCAGCTTCCTATAATCAATACAAACCCTCCAAGAGGAAGCTGAACGAGTTGTGATAGATTCTCCTTTCTCATTAGTCACAAAGGTAATCCCGACTTTCTTGGGAACAATTTGCACGGGAGTAACCCAAGGACTATCAGAGATCGGATAAATGATTCCTACATCGAGACACTTGATAATTTCCTTCTTGACCACTTCTCGCATATTAGAGTTTAATCTCCTCTGCATTTGGCGAGAAGGGCGGGATCCATCTTCTAAAAATATTCTATGATTGCAGTAAGATGGCTCAATCCCCCTAAGGTCATGAATGGTCCAACCAATTGCCTCCTTGTGTTCCTTTAGGACCTTGATCAATTTAATCTCCTACTCCTTAGTTAATCTGGCACTGATAATTTCAGGGAGCATCTTTTGAGGTCCTAAAAATTGATATTTCAAATTCTCAGGCAATGGTTTTAGTTCGAGCTGGGGCGGGTTTAAGATTGAAGGTAAGGATGATGCTGATGAAGATTCTTCAAGAGGAAGAGGTTGAAAATGAATAAAATCAATAACCTCTTCAGAATGTGGCAGGTTTGCCACAGAGGGTTCCGGGTCAGATTCATCACCACAGGAGGAAGTTTCAATTGCAGAAACAACCATACAAGTTTCAATATTCAAACTGTCTTCCTCAAGTTCCTCTATAAATCCACAATCCTCAAATTTGTTAATCACCTTAAAAATATCCAATTTCAATTTTTGATCCCCAAAGGCAATTTCCATGCTACTACTTTCACAGTTGATATTGGCCTTTGTGATAGCTAGGAATGGAGTTACCAGAATGATGGGTGTGTTCCTTAGATTTTCAGGTACATCCATGTCAAGGACAAGGAAATCTACAGGAAAATAGAAATCCTTAACCTTAACAATAATATCTTCAATAACACCTCACGGATTTGTCACCAAATAGTCCGCTAACTGCAACATTACTGAAGTCAACTGAAGTTCACCTAATCCAAACTTCTCATAAAGAGAAATCGGAATTAGGTTAATAGATGAACTTAGATCCAGAAGTGCTCTATCAAAAGCGTAGTCTCCGATGACACAAGAAATCAAAGGAGCACCTGGATCTCTCTTTTTCTGAGGGAGGTGATGCAAGATAACAGAACTAGCCTGCTCGGAGAGTACCACCTTCCTCAGAACATATTCTTTTGACTTACGCTTCTGTGTGCATAAATCCTTCAAAAATTTAGCATAAGCCAGTATATGTTTGATAGCGTCGAGGAGCGGGATATTGATCTCAACATTCTCGAATATATTTAAGAGCTCCTCGTTACTATCAATAGGCCTCTTCTTCCTAGGTTTAATCAAGGCCTTAGGAAAAGGAACATGAGTCAATTTTCAGAATTAGGTTCCTGAGCCTTGATTTCTTCTTCGGAGCTCTGCTTTCTCTCCTCAGACTTTCCAAGATTGGGTAGATTAGAACAATGCAGTTGTGGATCCTGAGTTTGTTTTCCAGTCCTCAAGGTAACTGAATTAGCATATGCATACGGGTTTGGGTCTTAGGGAGGGTTAGGAAAGATTGGAGGGGCTTCATTAGCCAAAAACCTTTGATTTGAGGAAGAAGCCGAAGAGGAAGGACCCTGCGCAACCACCTGAGCATGTGCGTGTGGGTCCCTCTGATTCCCGTACCCTTGGACTTGATTGCCTGGATTCTAGATATTACGTGGGTTGGGTACAGGTTGATATGGTAGAGATCCGAGTTGACGAGAATTAGCAATGAACCTGGTTTGCAAGCTTTTCTGTGAGGTTTTCATTTGCTGCATGAGCTGGAGCATAGATCCTTGCATTTCTACCATCTATCGGTTCAAATCAGTCTGCCCTACGGGTTAACGGGACTTCCAAGATGGCTGATTGACCTGATTCAAGGGCAGCTGAGTGTAAACATGTCCCTGACCCATTGGTCTTTGTGGAGCATAATTGTTGGGTTGGAATTGGGTTTGCTACCTCGAGTTTTCCTAGGAGAAGTTAGGGTGGTTCCTCCAACCTGGATTATAAGCATTGGAGTAAGGGTTTGACCTAACATTCTCCTGTATAGCATAGACATCCTCATAAGGTGAGGATGGAGAGAAAGAAACAGAGGGATCAGAGAAACTAGGATCAAAGGCCCTAGTTTGGAACCCGTGGGATTCCAAATAATGTTGACTCAGGTTGAGCCGCATCAAGTTGATTCACGAACTCCCATCTAGAAGGAGCTCATGACGAATGGAATCCCGAATTCTGGGATTGAGTGGATCAAGAATTGTTCATTGAATTTCCAGCCATCCACTCCTCCATCCTTTTAGTAACCAAGTCCACCTTATCTAGTTTATTGCAAATCAATTCCACATCGAATGAATGAGAGCCGTGGACTTCATTAATATTCGATCTGGGTTGTTGGGACCAGTTAAAAGTATCCATGGAGGCATGATTGATCAAATTCTCGCACATCTCCTCAAACAAATCATGCATGCTATCTGCATCTTTGTTGAGGAAATTGCCTCTGCAAGAAGCGTCCACGTGATTTCTGAGTTGCTCAGCCAACCTGTGGTAGAAGATCTGCACATGCTGCCATTTCGGTACCTCGTGGTGTGGACACCTCCACAATAAGTCCTGGAATTGCTCCCAGGTAACATGAAACTGCTCCCTCAGCCGTTAGGTGAAGGTAGTAATCGCCCGTCTCAAAGAATTGGTACATCCGACAGGGAAGAATTTCTTCAGGAAAGCCAATTTCAAATCATTCCAAGTTCAATTGGCCTTCCTATAGTCCTGTACCAATGAGCGGCTTTATCCCTAAGAGAGTGGGGGAAAAGCCTAATGATCATCTGCTCCTCATTCATGTTTCATGCCTTGGTGGTCTAGAACAAAGTGGTGAAGTCCTCCAAGTGTTGAAACAGGTCTTTAGAGCCAAGCCCATGGAAATGTTTGATCAGGCTTAACACCTGGGGCTTGATTTCTACGTCACTGATAGGAATCTGGACGTCGGGACGTTCCCCGTAAAAATCCTTCAAGGGTTGAGTGCCCTACATTCTCTGGAACCATTCTTACATTCTTTGCATTTGTTCCAGCTACCTTTGAAATACCTCCTGTGGATTCTGAGGCAGAGGAGGCTATTGATCGACCATGGGATCAATTTGGCCAAAATCCAATCTACGCCTCCAAGAATACTCAAGTGGTCCTTCCAATCGGGGATTCAATGACCTCCTTCCAAGCATAAACTAGGAAAAGGTTAGAAGGACTAGGGATAAGAACCCTGTAGCACAACAAAACAAGCTTGTCCTTAAGTGAGGCAGCCTAAGGATCTATAGACTCTTAGAATCCGCCGTGAGATTATAAATAATTTACTCTACTTGCGTCCACTCAATCCAACTAGTTAAAAGGAGGGACTGAGGAGAAGGTTCTTCCTTTGGCTTGCGCCTCTAGTTCCTAGTATACCCCTCAGCCGTGGTCATTTGATGCTATTCCCCTAGCTAGACATCAGATTGATTGGTACAAGCAGGTTAATTGTAAACAATCTCAGACTAGACCCTGAAGAGCGAATCATTCCTTAAGGCCAATGTCTACTTGATTTTATTTATGCCTGGGATTGTAGTGCTTATGGAATGTGGTGGGCTCGTAAAATGGGTTGTGCCCTTAATGATCAATTGAGTATGTGTGAGTGCATGCACAATCAAGATTTTCGAGTAAGATTATTTGTGATGAGTAGATTTTAAAGTTCAAATCTTGCTTAAGTAGCTTTTAGGGTTTGGAATTAGGTTTAATTCAATCAAATTCGAGGCAAACCAGGTGTTCAAGCATTGGTGAAGATCTCTTTCCTTTTGAAATCAAAAAGTAAAGTGGAGTATTTGGTATTGACCTAAATTGAAAACTCTAAGGGGAAGCTACTTTGTGAGTTGATTTTAGGTTAAGTGGTGCGGCCCAAACAACTCAAATAATTGGCCAAGATTGCACCACTAAGTTAGGCACACAAAATGATTAACCTAGATTGATTTCTACTCTTTTATATGTTGATTTGTGTGTACCGATTACACAGATCAGAATCTGATTGAGTAGAAGAAAATCAATTAGGTTAAGTGCCTTGAATGTGGGTGTGTGTAGTGTGTATGTTGAATTACCCCACAAGAAATATCTTTTTGTTGATTTTTTTTTATATGCGGGTGAAATGAATGTGAGTGGAAATCTAAGCAACCAAACTAACTCTAGGATTTATGCAAAGACCAAGGTTAATTGGAGTTTGAATTAATGTGGTGAAATGGAATCTATGGAGGGGGAAGAATGGGGAGCACTTACAGTTGTCTTCAATTGCACTTTACTCCGATCTACCACTTGAAGGTTCCTTGTCAAGGTACTTGCAAAACAATAGACAATAAATAAAGCAAGTTAGAAAATAATAAAGTGCGCGAAATGCAGAAAGAAAATTGGAAATCGTTGCCTCCCCGGCAACGGCATCAAAATGTTGAGTGCGAAAAACTATGCTATCAAATTTGGTTTCCAAAAACTCGTGGTTGTAGTTTGATTTATGAAGAAATCAGTCAACAAATAAATTTATACCAAAATTCTAAGAATTCCGAGTCGAACACAGGGAGGCTACGACAATCTAAAATCCGCGATTTATATTTTTTTGTGTTTTTGTTTGAAAATGTACTAATTACACTAGAATTGATATAAACAATAAGAGAGAGAAGGAGAGAGAGAGAGAAAAGAGAGAACAATCACCTAATATAATCAGAATGTTTTTACAACTACAAAGTGGGAAATGATTACAACTAGAAAGCAGAAAATTCTATTCTAGAAAGCGATTAAAAAGAAGGGAGAGGATGTTATCCTCCTTGACGAATGCTTGGAGGACGAGCCGGATGGAGTGACACCTGGAAGACGGAGGATGAAGCAGGAAGGAGGACAAAGCAAGAAGAAGCGGGAACGAGGCAGCACGTCATCGTCGTTGCGGGATCCACTTCTGGAACAGGGGTGAGAAAATTGGATTTAGCTCTAAAATGGCATCCTGGGTGTGGTACAAGCTTCTCTTGAGCTTTGGAGAGGTAGAGAAGTGAAGGTAGGGATGAAGAAGAAGTGGAGGTCGGGTCTCCTTTTATAGTTGTAGGAATTGAGGGCAAATTTGTCATTTCAAGCTTTAAACATTAATATTAGGTCTTTAGTGATGGATTATCCATTACAGAAGGTCTGATCGTGGCCGACGTGAGTGCACCAAGTGCGCCTCCCTACCTATCGCTCTCAAAACTCCCGCGTATGTCTTTCAAATCCTAGCCATCCGATTGCGAGATCAGACAGCTCAGATTTCTCCTTGCACGCACCTTTGTCTACGTGCAATCGCGTGCCCGCATGTGATTGGGCATGCACAAGTGTGTCATCATGCACGTGGTGATCCAAGGTTCCTCTGCGCGCCACGTCTCTACTCCTCGACCGCCGGATCATCATCTGACGCTGGATTGCACCCGCTCTTGTACCCCATCTGATTTGAGGGGCACTGCGTTTCAAATGCGTGCCTCTCGCTCGCAAAAGACTAGCCACGTGCCTCACTTCGGCCGACTTTGTGTCGTGCTTTTGATTTCAAGCACGCATGCTCATGGCCGTTGGATCAAGATCCAACGACCCAGATTGTCCACACTCTTCGCCTTAAGAGAGTGTGAGCGGCTCATCTAGGTCATTCCTGGCCATTGGATCAAGATCCAACTGCTAGGATTGAGAGGTGAAGATCATTTGAAGATGCAGCGGCGATCCTTAGGGTCGATTGGGCAGCTGGGATGGCGCCATGTGGCGCCATCTTGGTCGTCCATCTTCTGTGTGTTGTAGATGGTGCCACGGATGTTGGATTGGATCGATTTTCACATTGTTAGGCTGCGATCATCGATCCGAACCCATCCGTGCAGTTGGATTTGTCATCTGAAGTGTGGATTGGCACCATCCTGGCCCTTTATCTTTAGGCTTCCTCGGTCTCTATCTGGTGCTACGAATGTCCGATCAGGGCGATCTTGAAGTCATTGAACTCCAATCGTTGCCTTGATCAGATTTGTATGGTTGGATCTTCGATCTGAGGCCCTGATTAAAATTGCCCTGTCCCTTACCATAAAAGGAGGCGATTACTATATAATTTATACAACTTGACCTAAATGCATGGTTATGCATGTTATGCACTATTTACAATGTATGATGCTAATATGACACTAAGAACATGCATTAATAGACATTTTTGGCTAGTTAGATGTATGCACATTACTTAACCCAAAAAATGATTTAAAAGGGTGAACTTGACTCATTCACAAGTTCAACGGTTGGTCGCATGTGTTTTGCATGTTAGAAATCGGGGTTACAAGTAACCTATCATCATAGTTGCAAAACACGTCGATCAAATAAAATTTATACTGAAACTCCAAGGGAGTCCCAGGTCAAACACAAGGAGGCGATGTTTACTTTAAGTGAAAACTGCGCTTCGTTTTGTTTCTTTTTGGTATTTTAGGGTTTTGTTATTTTTTGTATTTTTGTAAGAAGAAAGCAAGCAAACGAATCACAAGATAGAGATGTGGAACAGATATGATATATATTACTTCCAATGTCAATTATAATAAACTATGAAAGCATAAAAAGAGTGGGGGGTAAGAGGAAATCTCCTAAATCGGCTATTCAGTGAGACGACGGTGCCTGGTGGAAGCTTAGACGAAGGAGGTAAGGAGCAGGACGACGGAGGTGAGATGCAGGAGGACATCAGGTTGAGGAAAGCTTCGGTGTGGCTCCGGAATGGTGGTGAGAAGACAGAGATGATCTGCTACCGGAATGGAGGTGGGAGGACGGCTCCAAGGCAACCTATGAAGGGGGATGGGAAGTTGGAGGAGTATTTGGTGGGGCAGAGGTTCGCTATACTAATAGGAGCCTTGGGAGCTTGAGAACAAGCTCTAATGGAGCATTGGTAGGTTTGCTAGAGCTTGGGAGTAGGTGGGAGTAGAGTAGGTAGAGATGGCTTGGAAGGGAAGGGGTGTAGGTCCTTTTATAGTGGAGGAGAAGAGGCAAAAATAGGTATGGGATGATTAGTGACATCCAAGTCGTCGCTGGAAGCATCGCTATAGGTAGCTCATGCCCGGTCATGCTCGCTCATGCCCATAGCTGGCTTTGCTGGAGTGCGAAGAATTAGCGATGGCTGTAAGCATCACTGTAAGTCCAACTCATGCATCGCTATAGGTCTAGCTCACGCATAGCTGGTGCTGCGCTGTGCGCATGCGCACCTACGCGACCGCACGTGTGCAGCTGCATTGCTGCACGTGTGCGCTACACGACCTGGGTTGCACCACGTGGCGAGTCTGGGCCTTCCATCTTCTTCTTGTTGTAGGGGTTGCTACAGAGGTCGGATTGAGTCGATTTTCGCGCTGTTAGGCTGCAATCGTCGTCTCGAATCCATTCGCATGATTGTATTTATCATTTGAAGCTCCGAATTATGTCTCCTAGTCCCTTGGCCATTGATCTTCCTCAGACTGCATATGGTGCTACGGGACTCTGATCGAGGCGATTTCAAAGGCGTTTGACTCCGATCGTCGTCTTGATCAGATCCGTACGGTCGGATTGTCAATTCGATGCTCTGAAATAAATATCCTTCTCTCCTAACCACAAAAAGGATGCAATTAACCTAAGTTATATACAACTACTCTAAATGCAGAATGATGCATGCTATGCAGTATTTATAACATGAAATGCAAATCTAAGCCTAGGAACATGCATAAATAGGCATTTTACCCTCAATAAATGTGTTTACATCATACCCCCATGCCTATCTTTTGCTAGTCCCTAGAAAAATTAAACTATATGCTATGTATAAAAACAAAATTAGGATTAAATCACTTAGGCTTAAGTCATTTATTAACAGTAGAAAATTTCAACTAAGGTCCCAAACTACAAAGACTCAACAGTACCCAAGTGTCTGCCAGAATGCAGACCGCCCAAGTTCTCACCTTATTTGAGAAGGGAAGATACATTTTTTTTTCTTCTTTTCTGATTTTTTTGTACTTTTGGAGTTTGAGAGTTCCGAGATAACTTTTTACGGCTACCTGACCTACCCAAGACTCGAAAAGGACTCTAGGTACTAATCATCTTTTTGAAAAAGTAAGACTCACAAACGGTCGTTTAGATGGACTTCGGGTTTCTACGACCCTAGGTGACCTTGCCTAAAGGTTTATCTTTATGATTGGTAGCTTTCTCCCTACTTCTTTTCATTATGGGGTCAACACAAGAGTGAACCTAATGTATATCTCCCCAGTTTATTCTACTTCCCCGCTTCTTCCCTAAGTGTTTTGGGAATTATTATGCATTTTTTTGTGAGCTGGGTTCTGGACAACTGGCCGATGAGCTGTTACCACCGACAACTTGCCAGCCATACTCATGCGGTGAAGTGTGGTTTTATTATTTCCTTTTTTTTTACTTTCTCCTTTTTCTATTATTTTTCTTTTCTTTTCTTTGAGTGTTTCTTTTTTTTTTCTAAGTAGGTGGCTTCCCTGATCTAAGATTTACCTAAAGGCAGTACAACGAAAATGGTCTTGTGGCTAGGCTCTGGACAACCGACCGATGAGCTGTTACCATCGACAACTTGCCAGCCATACCATCCAAGTCAGTCCATTAGCTACCCAATTTCTGTAAAAATCACTGGAAAGTGAGTCAGTGTGAATAGTGTGTAGATGCTTAGCCTTAAAATCCCCCCAAATCAAAGGGTGGGTTGATAAGTCACATACTTATCATCCCAATTTATTAGCCAAATTAAAAATGAATTTGAATTGGCGAGGACTCAAGACTAAGTCCACATTCGAGTGGACACCCGAGCTAATTAAGCTCAAAGACTTGAAGAGTCTAAGTGTTTAGGTCCTCTCGTATCATTTCCTAATGTTAATAACTTCCAAATGCCTAAGTTCTCTTTTCCTAATTTCTTTCTTCTTTTTATCTTTTTTTCAAATTTTCAATTTTTTTTTAATTTTATAAGAAACTAATAGAAATTCTATGGAGTTAACATAATGATTTCTGGAATTGATTATCCACCCCCCCATGCCTAAATGATGCAATGTCATCATTGTAAAAATAAAGACATGAAAAGGGTGAAGTAAATAGAATATCACCTGAGTGTCGTGAAAATCTGGTTAGCTCCGCAGAGAGAAGAGTGTATACACACGTACTAAGTTTAATTCCTTTAGCTAGGCATAACATACATACAAAGAAGAAATTGAGAATTCACAAGTGCGGGTCAGGATCAAAATCAAAATATTGATCCTGAAACCCATCAGTAGAAGATGTCCACAGATGTGGACCAGATTATGATGCAGACCCATGCCCCAGGGTGGAGTGGTTCTCAGGTTCTGGATGAAAATCACCTAGAACCGAAGGTTGTTGTGTTTGCAGGGCCGGGCCTGCCGGATTAGTGGTGTGCAACCCAAGACCAAAGTGTCGAACAATGGGTAAAGATGGTTCAATAGTTGCGGTTGTCCACTTAACGTCTAGCTCAGAAAAATAATCAGTTCTTTCGAGCTTGGGTTGCACATGAAAGATATTGTAAGGGTCCTAGTAGAAAGTAGGTGGTTTTAGGTCAATAGGAACCCTTAGATCCAAACTTGTTTTTCCCTCAAAATTAACCTTCCAAATTTTCATTTCAACATTCCTATCCTCCAACATCAAGTGCTCAAGTTCCAGGACCTCTAGCATATCATTCACCCCATAAGATTCTCCCGAGTCTAGAAATTATGGCTGAATCAAGATTGACTTGCGCATAAGGATCTTAGAAGTCAGCTCTTTGGGGTGCAAATGAGGAATGGGGTCACTGATTGAATCATTAAGTAAATGAAGATTGGAATCCTTCAAGTTAGCCCCAACTAAATCAAAATCTTCAATGACTGGGCTATCAAATGGTTCGTCATGCTCCTCAAGCCCATTTGTCTCACTAAAATCATCTTCCTTAGGCTCAAGTGAGACTTCACTATGAGATTCCTCACCCTTAGAATCAAAGAATCCATGATCCTCATTTATATATGTCTCAAAATCATATGTCATTTCATAGTCCATGGAGACATTTTTCATCATTCCCTGGCTCTAGGATCTCGAGTGAGAAACTCGATTCATCCTCAAAGGGTTGCTCTAGCCCAACCTGGTCATCTCCAATCTCAGAATATGTATCCCCCCGATAGGTGCCTGAGCGGGTTCTGACATTGGCTCTTCTAAAGGGGGTTCATCTCGAGAATCATCCCAAGATTTGAATAGGAAAACCACAAATTTCATCCTCAACCTCAACAATTTCCCAAGAAGAAACTAACCCAGGTCCCTATCCCTAACACTTTGGAGAAAATCCAATAAAGAGCTATTCATCTCATCAATCATTTTTATCATAGGCTTTAATGCTTCAGTGCATGGTGTTGGCTGAGCTTCTAATGATTGTATAGTGTTCCTCAAATTAGCCAACACCTTATCCTAGATCTGGTCCACCTAAGCCGACTGGTTCGATTTAGGTTTGGGTGGGTTTGGGTTAAATCTAAGGGGGTCAAGATGTCAAGGTTCTCGGGTCTCTCCCTGAAAGTAGGTCATTCTAGGTTGTTCAAAGGATGGTGGTGACCTATATTTAGTGGAATACTAGGGAGGGTAGGTGTTATAATCATTATATCCTTCCTAATTGTAGATCGGGTTCATTTGGTCATCAAAGGATGGAGATCCATAATCATTATAGCTTTAGGAAGGATAATAATCATAGTCTTGTTGTCTAGGGTTAGGCCCTAAACACTAAGGTCTGGATTCATATCCCCAATCAAAGTCATCCCAGCTAGTGGATGGGTAATTACAAGTCAAGTCGGGATAGTAATCATCTTGGGGATAAGTGGTGGTAGGAGGATAGGATGTGAAATGTATGTAGGATGTGGAAGGGTCCATGGTAGAAAAGGAGGGAAAATGGAGAAGAGAAAAGGTGCCCTGCAATACAATCAGCCAAACCTATCCTTATGTGGGTAGCCTAAAGACCTATAGACTCCCATGACCTGTCTTGAGATTATAAACGATTTGGTCTACTTTTATCTGGTCAATCCAACCAATTAGAAGGAGGGACTGCGGAGAAGGTTCTTCCTTTGACTTACGCCTCCTGTTCCTAGTGTACCCCCCAGTCGCAGTCGTTTGACGCTACTCCCCTAGCTAGACATCAGATGGACCAGCAAAAGCAGATTAATAAAAAAAAAAATCTCAGTCTGAGCCCCGAAGTGCGAATCAATCCTTAAGTCCAACGTCTACTCAGTTTTAGTTAGGCTTGGGATGATCGTGCTCTTGGAATGTGATGGACCCTTTAGATGGGTTGTGCCCTTAATGATCAGTTAAAATGTGTGTGCGTGCACAACCAGGGTTTTCAAATAAGGTTATTTGATGATGTGTCTTTTAGGGTTCAACCTTGTTTAATAGCTTTTAGGGTTTAATTCTTAGGTTGATTCAATCAAGGTTTAGTAGAACACTCCAAGTTTTGAAAGCACGGGTGATGATATGTTCCTTTAAAAATAAAAAATAATGTGGAGTGCCTGGTTCAGCCCTAAGAATCAACCCTAAGTGGCAAGCTACTTGATGGATCAATTTTAGATTGAGTGGTGCGGCCGAAACAGCTCAATCAGTTGGCCTGTTGCATCACTTAGTTAAGGCACACAATATCTTATCCTAATCAGATTTCTACTCACTTATGTGTTCTGAGTTGAAGTGTACCGGGTCCATAGGTTAGATCTCGGTTAAGTGGTAGAATCAAAGTGGAGTGGTGCGCCCTAAGTCGAGAGTTGTGGGTGTTAAGGTGTGTCTCTTTCAGAAAATCCCACAATCAGATAACACTTTTTTTCGATTTTTTTATTTATGTGGATGGCGAGGTGAGTGGAGGTGGCAAACAAACAACCAAATCTATCCTAGGGTTTATAAAAAGCACCTAAGTTGATTTGGGTTTGAGTTATTAGGTTATGGAATGAAAACTAAGGTGGGGGTGGTGTGGGGGACACTTACAAAACACTGTACCTATACTTTACTTCGGTCTACCGCACTTGGATCTCTATGCTAGGGTACCTACAAGGCAATAGATCAGAGATAAGCGAGATTAGTGCTATGTAAATGCAAAGAAGCACAATAAACAAAAAAGTAAATTCCGTTTCCTCCCTGACAACGGCGCCAAAATGGTCGCACGTGTTTCGCGTGTTAGAAATCGGGGTTACAAGTAACCTGTCCTCGTAGTTGCAAAACATGTCGATCAGATAAAATTTATACCAAAACTCCAAGGGAGTCCCAGGTCGAACACAGGGAGGCGATGTTTACTTTAAGTGAAAACCGCGCTTCGTTTTGTCTCTTTTTGGTATTTTAGGGTTTTGTTATTTTTTTGTATTTTTGTAAGAAGAAAACAAGCAAACGAATCACAAGATAGAGATGTGGAACAAATCTGATATATATTACTTCCAATGTCAATTACAATAAACTATGAAAGCATAAAAAGAGGGGGGTGAGAGGAAAACTCCCGAATCAGCTATTCAGCAAGACGACAGCACCTGGCGGAAGTTCGGATGAAGGAGGTGAGGAGCAGGATGACGGAGGTGAGATGCAGGACATCAGGTTGAGGAAAGCTTCAACGTGGCTCTAGAATGGAGGTGAAAAGATGGAGATGATCTGCTATCGGAATGGAGGTGGGAGGACAGCTCCAAGGCAACCTATGAAGGGGGATGGGAAGTTGGAGGAGTATTTGGTGGGGCAGAGGTTCGCTATACTAATAGGAGCCTTGGGAGCTTGAGAACAAGCTCTAATGGAGCATTGGTAAGCTTGCTAGAGCTTAGGAGTAGGCGGGAGTAGAGTAGGTAGAGATTGCTTGGAAGGGAGGGGGTGTAGGTCCTTTTATAGTGGAGGAGAAGAGGCAAAAATAGGTATGGGACCATTAGTGACATCCAGACCGTCTCTGGAAGCATCACTGTAGGCAGCTCATGCTTGCTCATGCCCATAGTTGGCCTTGCTGGCACGCGAAGAATTAGCGATTGCTGTAAGCGTCGCTGTAAGTCCAGCTCGTGCGTCGTTGTAGGTCCAGTCATGCATAGCTGGCTTTGCGCTCCCTTGCCTTTACCATGCATGCGCGCACCCACGTGCCGGGGCTACATTGTGCGCATGGGCACCTGCGTGTGCGCATGCGTGCGATGGCGCGTGCGTCCGCTAGGCAGCCTGGGTTGCGCCACATGGTGCAGTCTGGGCCGTCCATCTTCTTGTTATAGGGGCTACTACAGAGGTCAGATTAAGTCAATTTTCAAGCCATTAGGCTGCAATCGTCGACCCGAATCCATCCGTGTGGTAGGATTTGTCATTTGAAGCTCTGAATTATGTCTCCTAGTCCCTTGGCCGTTGATTTTCCTCAAACTGCATATGGTGCTACGGAACTCTGATTGAGGCAATTTCTGAGGCTTTGGACACCGATCGTCATCTTGATCAGATCCATATGGTCTGATCGTCAATCCGAGGCTTCGAAATAAATATCCTTCTCTCCTAACCACAAAAAGGATGCAATTAACCTAAATTATATACTACTCTAAATTGAAAATGATGCATGCTATGCAATATTTATAACATGAAATGCACATCTAAGCCTAAGAACATTCATGAATAGGCATTTTACCCTCAATAAATGTGTTTACATCAACGGTCCATCACTAGACCGGATCTACCACTACTAAAGACCAAGTCCTAGTTTTATTTATTTCAATTTTTAGTGTATTATTGGGGACAATATTGGATAATATCAGGTCCACATAAGCTCGCACATACGCGGGCTCCCAACCCAACAATGCTCAAATTACGGTCAGATTAATGCTCGTGTGGGTGTGCCTTGCATTGACTACTACTTCGGTAGTGCACAGGATTACTTAAGGAGGTGTGCGGCACTCCACCTTCCAATGATGTGGGGCAAACAAAGCTACTCTCTCCTTCAGAAACACGATGTCATCGCCGTCAACTTCGAACATCGAATCTGGCCAACTCAAATGTCCATTTGGCTCGATTTAAAGCTCAATCGAAAGCTTAAACTCTCAGCCATCCAATTTTAGACTCAATTTAAACTTTGGATCAAAATTGATCCAAGGATGGATAACATTAACATAGCACTATTGTCGTGCATTTTTACGTGCTTTAGAGGTGTCGATTAGGTCTATTAAGCTAAGAATAATATTAGATCTCTCAATTGGGAGATATGAAATGCCTATCAAAGCATTCCACATGGAATGGAAGAGAGAAGGAAGATGGAAGAAGGTTCAGAAACTTCGGAAGCTTCAGAGCTTAAAAAACTCGTTGTACAGAACATGAATTCTAAAGTTAACCAATCTAATAAATAGATTTAAGTGCAAAGCACTCGTCTAAATCAATTCAGATGATGTTAAGCAACAAATCTGAGCAAATAATGAAGTTAAAGCTCAACAAAAACATGAGGAACCACTTTGGGTTTCATTTTGATTCCAAAGTATGCAAAACTTGAAATCACCATTAAATCACATCAAATCATCATAAAATCAATTCCAACAAATTCGTAGGTGTCTCAGAAGCTTAGCAAACCTTACTAATCAAAGATTCCAGCCATTAAATATTGTATAGAGATCAAGTTTGACCTATAGAAGTTGAAAGTTGACTTTGAAGATTTAAGAATCTCAAATCAAATTAGCTATCCCAGTAGACGTAGTTCAGTCTCAAAAACTTGTTCCACATCCAAAATCAGAATTTTGATCACTCTAGAAAGGTATCCAAACTCATTGCCGAAGAACTGAGGATGAGTTGTTCGATGGAACATCTAAGAAGTTGTTAGGTTCAAGAATCACTTGTAACAAGCTCAAGAAATCCTTCTCAAGCTTCACAACCTAAAATCCCACTCTAAATCTCAATGAATCAGGTCTCTCCAACTCTATTGGAGTTGGAGAATACGAACATCAACCAAGAGATATCAACATCAAAACACTGATATATTGGTCATAAATTATTCCTAACAACATGAAGAGAAAAGATGGAGGTTCATGTGAAGTTTCGAGCTCTATAGTTCATAATTGAGGTCACCGGAGCTCAGCGGAGCTCCAGTGACGGCCGAGAACTATGATCGTAGAGTGAATCTCCATGAAAATTGTCAAGAAAGGTCTTAAATTATTCTTGAGGTTGCAAGAAACCTCTTAGGATCGTCTCAATTAAGTCAATTACTAATCAGACATGTGAATTTACCAAGAACAATTTGAAGAACCATTCTAAGTTTGTGTAAACTCAAAGGAATTGATCTCACTCAATTAAGTGAGGGGAATTAACTAGAGAGGTAGGGCGTTGGTGTATGCGTGACTAATTAGGTGATACAACGACTTAAGAAGGTTGGGTGGAATTGGGCATTTTGTATATGAGTGATTATATATCTAATTAAAAGCAAGAACAGGGCCTTTGTGGTGCAAGGAAGTGGTGTAAGGCCCTAATTGTGTGTGATAAAAGCTCTGAGACCTCCGCCATAGACAGCAGAGGTGTCAGGTGAAGGTGGAGTGGGTCTAGGCATTTAGGTGAGTAATTAAAGAGGGAAAAAGGTGGAAAATGATCGTGAGTGGTTGAGGAAGATGATCAGGTGATTGAAATCATGAAGGAATGTCCAGTGAGTTGGATTTGGCTCGTCGGAGATGAGCTAGACGAAGTTGAACTTAAGCTAATTACTCCTACTCCTAAGCATTACTCCCCTAATTCCTAACTAAGATCTACGCCTAAGAGATTAGACTACTTACCTGATGAAGGAGATGAGGGATCTTACCATTGGTAGGGCATTAACGGGATCGAAATCTAGACTTGGTGAGAGAAGCAACTCCAGCCGATTGAAGTGGGAGAATCAAAGCTATGGCATGCTCCAACACCGATGGTAGGGCAAAGGAGAGGAAGAGGAGGTAAGAGAAGAAATTCTCCTCGACAGTAGCACTCGAGATTAGAGATGGGAAGACACCAGAGCTGAGAAGAAACCTACTGAGCAACCTCAATTTTAGAAGAGGGAAGGGGGTTACTGGCAGAGATCAGAGGTAGTGTGGAGTATTTATAGGTGGTGGTGAAGGTGGAAGGGGATGCACTTGGATGGGAACGTGTCTAGGTTCATAGGAACCACCGACATTTTCTCTGACATCGATGAACTTAGTCACCTAGTCTAATTAGGATTAAATGAAGATATGATCTGTTGGATGGATTTACGGTGGTGAGCAGAGTAACGATGTCAAGTTTGGTGAGTTTTCATCACTGGATGGAAGGTGATCGAAAGGGACGGACACCGAAGCTCCAGGACCGTCCAAGGTTGAAGAAGAGGAAGAAGATGAAGTGTTCACAGGGGTATAAATGCAAATATAAAAGGACCTGATAGATATAAAAAGGATTCAATAGAATTGAAAGATAAGGGTATAAATGTAAGCAAGTTTTAAGGCTTATTTTAATTTATTTCTCGTCCTACTTTTTATATATAATCATAAGTAATGTAAATAACATATTTATGCCTTGAAATTATATTTTTACCCTTTTTAGCTATATGTATTAAATGATTATTTTAATTAACTTAATTAAGTGCCTGTGTTCTTAATTCATTTAAGTTAAGCTAAATACTTATTATATAGCTAGTTAGTATAGATTTATGTCCAAATTATTAATTAAATTTATATTAATATTAATTGAGCTTTAATTATGTTATTTTACCTTATGTTTATAAGTCCTTAGTATTTAACCCTTTATTATAAGTAACCTTGTATTCAATGTATTCTTAATTAATTAGTTAAGTAAACTAGCTAATTTGTGTTAATTAGGAGACTCATCATACCCCCAAGCCAAGATTTTGTAGTCCCTAGCAAAGTTAACCAAGAATATGATGATTTAAACGCCAGAATGATTAAATAATTATAAATAATTCTACAATAGAGGAATGCTTAGGCCAACATTTTTTTAATATTCGTATTTTTATATTTTTGTGTTTTAAATAAATAAACATACATAAACTAAGCATAGGTGAGAATCCTCTTATGATGGACTCAAAACCCTAAATACCTTTTAGAAATACGTATTCGCAAAAATAGAATTTCAATGGAAATTTCTTTCAAATCAGAACATCAAAATCCCATTTATTCTCTGTATCCACTCTACACTCTAAAAATCAAAGAAGTCAAGATGAATAAGGTAACATGACTCAACAAATTGGAAATTAAATTCTAACTCAAAAATTCAATAGACTTAAGTTAGTCTTTAAGTCTAGCTGAATGTCCTCGATTGATTAAACTATCTATAGCCTGTTAGACCTTATTGTTAAGGATTCTACTAACTTTCACTTGATCAACTCTAGGTATCTAGTCTCTTTACTCAACTTGTTAGTAAAAACTGATATTCAAAAATCAGAAGGATCTAACCTAGTCTTATTGACCAAGAAAGTTACAATTTAGTCCTAAAATTTAAGTCTTGTATGAAGTTTAATGACATCTTAGTTACACTGTTTCAGAATAAAGAGAGGGAAAAATAGATCATTTTAGAGTTTCAGGCTCTTAACTTAAGAAAAATCCCGTTCAAAATTTGCAAACAAATACGTGTTTTGAAAAAATATTAAAAAGAAAGTCCAATATAAGGATTCAATGCTCTTGCTTAATGTACACTATTTACAATAAAAATATGTATATATATTTTTCTTTCTAACCTTAGGAAATTTAAGCTCTTAATTTATTAATTGTAAATATTTAAATAGGATCCTTAATAATTCTTCTTCAAATCTTCTGAAGAAATGAATTAATCCCCTTATTTTTTTGTTAGTTTTATTTTCATATAAATTTTTAAAATTTTTATGTATTTTTCAAAATTTTTAATTTTTATACATGTTTCTATTTTTCTTTTCTTTTGTCTATCATTACACTTAGAGTTAAAAATTCACTTCACACCCTCCAAGCCAAAATTTTGCAATGTCATTATAAGGAAAGGGTGAAAAAGACTGCACTTCACTTAGTATAGGGTGACGGAAGGAGTCATAAAGAGGAGATCAAAGATCTTTGTGTAGACGATTTCAAGTCTAACATAAGTCAAAGTAGTCAGTCAAACTAAATGAAGAGTAGAAAATAAAGAAGTGACAGATAAAGTACAAACTCAAGTGTAAAGGTAGACAAAATGTGGAAAGTAGGAAACAGCTATATACACATGCTAAGTTTTATGTGTTCAACTAGGTGTAAACCCTACTAAAAAGATAACTTCCATAATAGAATGGATATGGTGAAAGACAAGGGAGTTAAGGAAGAATTAGCTTAAGAATAGAAAACAAAATAACCACCCAGAATTAGAAGAGTCAATGAATAGTAACCTCGCCATGATTTTTCCTGAAAAGAACTTGCAAAACCAAAATCAGAATCACGTGACAATCTCGACAAGATATGAGTTGGATTCATGAAAGATAAATCTGATTTAGATTGAGGTAAAGATATTAAAGAATGAGGCTACGAGGAGAAGGTGAGTTCAAATCCAATTAGAAGATCAGCAACAAATCAATTTTGATTTTGAATGATAGGTGGACCGTTTTGGTACAATAATGGTGGTTACTGATGCGGGTTTGGAAGAACACTTTCGGGAGGTGTAGAGGACGGGTTTTGATTTCAATCAAAGGCCTGATTAACAATGTGTGCTTGGCCCTGATGTTGCCTAGGATGTGGCAGATTCCTAGGATTCGAAACTAGCTGCGATGAAAGAGCACCTTGCTGACGAGACTCAGCCAAAAGTGTGATTTGATTTTGTAAATTTGCCAGTTCATTCGTACATTATCTTTGAACCTTAATAAGAGCTTCAGCATTTTGTTGCTGGCTCTCAGTCACAGCTCGCAAAATCTAATCGAGCCGTGAATCTCTATTTGGCCCTAATAGTTATGCATATTCACGTATGTGGGCCTCACGTTTGGTTGCTGAGAAGACAACAAAGGTGGGTTTTAACGGGTCTGATTTTGATAGGTAGGTCTTTGGTTTTGATCCGCCCAAGAGAAATTAGGGTGGTTTCTCCATCCAGAGTTATAGGTATTTGAATATGGCTTAGATCTAGAATCATTCTCCTGCATGGTGTATAGATTATAATTATTCATCGTGTTTTCTACAAAAGTAGGAAGTGGGAAAAGAGGTGGGAATGATGGGACAAAGGTCCCTCCTTGGGTAGGTGAATGAGTAGGGAGAAAACCCAAGGAAGAAGTGTTAGTTCAACCTCTCATATATAATATTTTGATGATTTTACAAAATGAAGAAAAAGAAATAAAATATAAGCATAGCATATTTTTCTCTCTATAATAACACAATTGCAGGTTTCATGGAGTTTTTCAAGACAGAAGATTAAAAGCGTGAAGACTAAGTAACATAAGTATTGTCATCGGTCATAGGCTTTTTATGTAAACTTTCAAAGGTTGTAATTTTCATTTTATTTGAGCCTAGAGATGTTGTAAAAAGCCCCCAAACATAACCTATAAATAGCTAACTTAGGCTCTCTACACTTGGGATAAATTAGAAAAAAAAACCTAATACTAAGACTCAAATCAGACATCTATAACAACTGTCAGATGTCTTATTTTCAACTTTAAGATGTCTGACAAGTGTTTCAAACATCTAATTACCTGTAGCTCTACCTTTACTTTCTATCTTCATAAACATCAGTCGAAGCAATCTTCTATCAAACGTCCATAGCCTCATCCAGATGTCTGATACTTTACCTGGACGTCCTCAAAACAACCGTTAGACTAAGCACCTATCTTCCTTCCATATATAACGGCAAAATATATTTTCATACATTTGGACATGCTTCCAGATGTCTACCTTTGGACCATTGCTCTTGTATTTCTGTGCGTATCTCATTACGAACCAAAGATCTTTTGTCAGATGTCGTAGCCAAGTCCTTTTAGGTTTCCAGACATCTAGGGAATCCCACAGACGTCCATACAGACGTCTGTTCCTTCATATCTAGAACCCTGTTTGGATCTGGTCAAAACAAGAACAAATCCACACATAATTAGACGTCCAATAATTTTTTCAGACGTCTTATGTGAAAATATTAGACTTCCTTGTTTCGATCCAATGAAATCAGTATAGCCTGGATAATAGTATTAGACGACCATAATTATTATCAAACGTCTTATAAGACATCTGACCCTAAAATTAGACGTCTGATATTGTTTTCAAACTCATCATTACCCTGATTTGTGGAGGATTTCGTCCCAATCTCTTGGGATTTGCCTCCAACGGCTAGGAGATCTCTCCCAAGAATTCTTGAAGGTTCCAAACTTGCCTATAAATAGACTACAATCCCTCTTAGGCAAACTACACCTCTTGAGATTCAATTCCCTTAGAAAAATCACTTGCTCACTACTCTTAGCTTCCTCTTGACCTTGTGCTATGCCAACACTCTGATCAAAGGGCGAACCCATACTCCCGGCTCACTCCGTTCTGCAAATTCTCAGAGAGTTCTCTTTATGCTTAATAGATAAGAAAGTAATCAAAGTATTGGGGTGCTCTATAGGTACTGTTTTAATTCTTACTTTTGTACTTTGGGTATTCGGCCTGTCAGGTCCTCGTCTCCTCATTGTGAAGGGAGAAACCTCCGTTTAGGGATCGGATGTGGGATTTGTAATTGAGATACACTACTCTTGTTTAAGTAGTGTGGTTAGTGGATTGATCACCTTGTGATCGAAAATCCTAAGTCAAGGGATTGACTTGGGTGGTGGTTTTCACCCATCTTGGGTTTCCACCTAAAAATCTAGTGCCACTTTTTGTGATTGAATTTTTTGTATTCCAATATTTAATAAATTCACTATTCACCCCTCCTCTAGTGTAATTTTATTTGGTATCAGAGTAGGTTTTCCGCTTTCAGGAGTAACATCCGCGGAAAGATCACATGGAGGGGAAAGTCATTTCCACAGGTAGATCTGAGGGACAATCCACCACCTGACCACCACTCTTTGAAGGGACAAACTACACTTATTGGAAGCTAAAAATGAAGATGTGGCTTCAAGCCAATGATTTCTCCGTTTGGGAGAAATGTGAATCCGCATACGTCATTCCCGAGAAACCATAAATGAGATACACAGTGGAGCAAATTCATCACCTTGGACTGAATGCTAAGGCAATAAACTCACTCTACTGTGCACTCAGCTCAGAGGAATTCAACCGCATTAACCAATGCGTTAATGCAAAACTGGCCACAAGATTTGGAGAACCTTAGAGGTAACTCACGAAGGTACGTCTAGAGTTAAATCCTCAAAGATTTACTTGTTATCGTAGGAATTTGAAGCCTTTTCTATGAAGGAAAATGAAAGACTTGGGGACATGTACACCCAATTCACATTAATCGTGAATAACCTCAAGTCACTAGGAAAGACATTTATAAAGGGGGAGCTTCAAGGGAAGCTCCTTCACTCCCTTGGACCCGAGTGGAAGCAAAAAGTAATGGTAATAGAAGAAGCCAACCAAGTAAAGGATCTAGACATGGAAAATCTACTTGGGAAGCTCATGGCTTATGAATAAAAAATGGAGCAAAAGAAGAAATCTATCTCATTGGAGCCAAAGAAGAAGACTTTAGCCTTCAATGCTACTTCGAATGATAAGGTAAGTACTGATGAAGAAGAATTTATTTTATTAGCTAAAAAGTTTAAAAAGTTTCTCAGAAATAAAAAAGAGATCAAGGGAAAGAAAAGAGAGGAAGAACCTCTAGTTTACTATAATTGCAAGAAGAGAGGTCACATAAAGAAAGGTTGTCCCTTACTTAAAAGGGATGATGAGAAGAAATCCAAGAAGCCTTCCGACTACAAGAAGATCTCCAAGCCCAAGGGATTCAAGAAGAAGGCATTCCAAGCAACTTAGGATGACTCCACCTCCGAAGAAGAAGAGGAGGAGGAAAAGAATGAAGAAATAGCATGCTTGGGATTAATGGCAACAAAAGATGCTTTTGAATCTAAATGTGAGGAACCTGAGGTAAATTCCTATTCTTTAGATGAATTACAAGATGCCTTTGATTCACTATATCTAGATCTTAAGAAAACAAAAACCCAAAGCAAAGTTTTAAAAGAAGAAAACTTAGAGAATAAGAAATTAATCAATGATCTTGAAGATAAGAATCTAATTCTTACAAAAGAAACCACTGCCTTAAATATGCAAATAAGAAATCTAATGATTGAAAAGGAGTCATTAACAAATGATTTGTATATGATAATGAGTGAATAAAAATTTATAGATAAAGAAGAATTACTCGACAAAATTCATGTGCTTGAAAAATTAAACTCCTTTAAAAAGGATGAAAATAGCTTACTTAGAGTAGAGATTAGGGTACTAGAAGATAAACTAGACAAAATGAAAATAGAGATAAATCACCTTAAAGAAAAATCAAATCAACTTCTTGAGGACCTAGCCAAAATTACAAAGGGGAAAGATAACTTGGACAAGCTCATTGCCCATCAAAAATCATCCTCAAGTAAATTTGGACTAGGCTTTTATGAACCTGGTCAAAGTGAGCCGAAAAAGGACCCTCCTCTAAAGGAGACCACTAACAAATACGGAGCCACATTGTAATGGATACCAAAAAGACAACTCTCACTTTATTTTGTAGGGATGAAAGGACATTATAATGTCAAAAATTGGATATACAAAATGAAGGATGGATGACTCAAATTAGAAAGACCTATAGATACACCAAGTCACCAACAAAGATCTTTTGTAGGAGAAAAGAGGTCTACAAGAAAGAAGACAAGGAGACCACCGCCATCAAGGAGGCTGATGGGTGATGGAGTCCGGATGCTCGAAACATATGATGGGAGATAAGCACCTATTTTTGGACCTCCAACCTATGGATGGAGGAACAGTTACATTTGGCAACAACCACAAGGGCCATATTATTGGCCTTGGTAAAATAGGTAATTCTCTCTCTCCCATCTTAAATGTTTCTCTAGTTAAAGGACTAAAACATAATCTTTTAAGTGTCATTCAGATTTATGATAAGAGTTTTAAAGTAGTATTTACTTCAAAAATGTTTGAAATTATGCATGCATTAACCAATGAAACCCTTCTTAAGGGAACTAGATTTAAAGACATTTATATCGTAGAATTTGATAAAGATAGCACTTATGAATGTCTTGTAGCAAATGATGAGTTAAGTATATAGCATAGAAGACTCAGACATGCTCATATGAAGCTAGTTCAAAAGCTAGCTAAACATGAACTAGTTTGAGGTCTTCCTAAAGGAAAATTTTTAAATGAGCTTATCTGTGATTCATGTAAACTAGGCAAAATTATGAAATCTAGTTTTAAAAGCAAAAAAGTTATATCCACATCAAGACCTTTAGAACTACTTCACCTAGATCTATTTGGACCAACAAAATATGAGAGCCTTAGTGGATGCAAATATTGCCTTGTGATTGTAGATGATTTTTCAAGGTTTTCATGGGTCTCCTTCTTGAGATCCAAGGAAGGAGTATTTTCCATCTTTTCTTTTTTCGTAAGAAGGTTCAAACTAAAAAAGGCTACCAAATCACTCGTATCCGTAGTGATCATGGGGGCGAGTTTGAAAATTCCTTGTTTGACGATTTTTGTCAAGAGCATGGTATTGCGCATGAGTTTTCTTTTCCTTGAACACCTCAACAAAATGGGGTGGTTGAGAGAAAGAACCGTACTCTTCAAGAGTGTGCTCGAATATTGCTCATAGACTTGGGGTTACCGAAGTACTTTTGGGCCGAGGTGGTTAACACGGCTTGTTACATTTTAAATCTCACCTTAATTCGATCCGTGTTGCGAAAAACTTGTTTTGAACTATACTATGGGAAAATACCCAAAATTAGTTATTTTAAAGTTTTTGGATGTCGATGTTTTGTTTTGAATACCTGCTCTAATTTAGATAAATTTGATGACAAAGGTGAAGAAGCCATCTTTATTGGTTATTCCTCATGTAGTAAAGCATATCAGGTCTTTAACAAGACCACATTAATAGTGGAGGAAACCCTCCATGTTTCCTTCGATGAATCTCCTCACTCTTCCTCAATTGACCGAGTCAATATGGAAGATGAAGATGATTCTACTATTGATGTGTCTAACATTCCAAACTCCAATATCCATAATCTTCCAAAAGATTGGATATATCAAAGGGATCATCCCGAAAGTTAAGTCATTGGAAGTGTTTCCGATAGCGTTAAAACCTGATCTTATTTTAGTTGCTCTTTTGGTCTGTTTGCCTTTGTATCTCAAGTTGAACCCAAGAGTGTCGAGGAAGCATACTCCGAAGAACCTTGGATGATGGCCATGCAGGAGGAACTCAACCAATTCCAAAAGAATGAAGTATGGGATCTAGTACCTAAGTCTAAAGAGAAAATGGTAATAGGTACCAAATGGGTATTCTGGAACAAGTTGAATGAATTTGGTATAGTCATTCGGAACAAGGCTCGGCTGGTAGCACAAGGGTACAACCAAGAAGAAGGAATTGATTTTGATGAGACCTATGCTCCTGTAGCTCGACTCGAATCAATTCGCATGCTTCTTGCTTATGCTGCCTTTCTTGGCTTTAAACTTTTTCAAATGGACGTTAAGAGCGTGTTTCTGAACGGATTCATTAAGGAGGAAGTTTTCATAAAACAACCTCCTGGTTTTGAGTCTCATGATAAGCCTCATTTTGTCTATAAATTAAACAAGGCACTATATGGCCTAAAGCAAGCTCCTAGAGCTTGGTATGAGAGGCTCAAAGACTATTTATTAAATGCAAAATTTTCTATAGAAGCTGATTCCACATTATTCATAAAAGAAGGGGAAAAGACATTTTATTAGTTCAAATATATGTAGATGATATTATATTTGGTGCTACTAATGAATCTGTGTAGAAAGTTTTCAGAAATTATGCAAGAAGAATTCGAAATGAGTTTGATCGGTGAACTCAAGTTTTTCTTGGGTTTACAAATCACTCAACTCGAATTTGGAACATTTGTGTGTCAATCAAAATACAAAAAAGAGATGCTGAAAAAATTTGAAATGACGAAAAGTAAAGGGAAGAACACTCTTATGAGTGTCACAACTTCCCTAGACTTGGACAAATTAGGTACACCCATAGATCAAAAGCTTTATCGTAGCATGATTAGATCTTTACTGTATTTAACTTACAGTAGACCTGACATTTTATTTAGTACCTGCTTATGTGCTAGGTTTCAATCAAACCCTAAACAATCACATTTAAATGCTGTAAAATAAATATTTAGATATCTAGTTGACACATCTAATTATATCTTATTCTACCTTAGGAGTCCACAATTCAACTTAGTTACATATAGCGATGCGGACTACGTAGGTAGCTGCACCGATAGGAAGAGTACTAGTGGGACGTGCCAATTCTTGGGTGAATCTCTAGTCTCTTGGTTCTCAAAGAAACAATCTAGCGTAGCCCTATCAACTACAGAAGCTGAATACATAGCCGCCGCTCTAGCATGTTCCCAAGTGCTTTGGATGAAAACTACATTGAAGGATTTTAACTTGATATTTAATAAAATAAAAATATTATGTGATAATACTAGTGCCATCAACCTCTCGAAAAATCCCGTACATCACTCCCGTACAAAACATATTGATGTTCGACATCACTTTTGAGAGATAATGCACTTAAGGGAGAAATCGTGGTTGAATTTATTTGTACTAAATTGCAATTGGCTGATATTTTTACTAAACCTTTGAATTATGATCGTTTTAATTATATACGTAGGAAACTAGGCATATGTAAGCTAAGTGATATTTGAAGAATTTAGTAATTTAATGGAATTTCTTTTATCATGAACATAGAAGGAGCCTTGACTTTACCAAGTTAAGAGCCTTCATACTCAGTTCAAACATCAAAATGCACTATCTATGCAATATCAGACGTCTGATTAACATTTCAAATGTCTTATACTTAAAAATTCGATGTCTGAAGATATGGGACAGACGTCGATTTTATATCTCAAAAGAGCTGATAAAAGATCTATTTCAGACATCCGTCATCATTCACAGATGTCTGGACCGTCGTCCAGACGTGTTGTTAGATGTTTATCTTTGCATCAGAACATGTATTATGATTCAGACGTCTAATTATATAGTTAGACGTCGTATAGGTCGTCTGATCATGCAATCAGACAACAACCTGTAGCTTTAGAATGAAATCCAGGAAGGTCTGTCTATAGAAATCAAACATCTAATTTTAGATTTAGACGTCTAGTAACTTGTCTGATACAGAGATCAGACGACAACCTAGAGAATAAACCAATTTCCAGGGAGGTATGACTACAGAAATCAGACGTCTAATTTTAAAATTAGTCGTCCGATAAGTCGTCTGATGGTTAAAACAGACGATGCCATCAAAAGGGTTAAAATCCCAAAGGTCCAATCCCGATGTCTGACAACATCTCCAGATGTCTGATCTGGCAAAAATCTGCCACTTCTCGTTTGTTCTCTAGATGGTTTGCAATGCAAATCTCCCCAACCTCAGGGGGAGACTTGCTCAATGACCTTGGGATATAACATCCCCATCGTGAGGTCCCACTTCCCCTCTCTCTCAAATCCCTAAAGGTCTCTCTCCCGCTCGACAATCGACGGCTGCAGTTGGCGCTGCTCCTCTCGCTGCCATATGACCACTCTACCTCCTCGATGACTGGCAGCATTGCTGCTCACTTGTGCGCGTGCCCTTTGCTCCTGGTCCATGCATCTGGAGGCCCTCTCCCGTGGGTATAATCTCTCAACCCTTAGGGCATCTCCACGGGCTGTGCTCAAGATTGGCTTTCCTCTAGCCTCATCTTGTTTTCTTTGATGATCCACTCGACTTACTTGTTATATCATGCCCTTGTTTGCCCTAGGACCTAAAACCGTAGATCAAACCCTATGCTTTCTATGGAGCATAAATGTTCTTTGATTTTTGGCAAGGGCATTACCTTACGAGATTCATTTTAGTGGCTTGAATTCAAAGGTATATTGCCACAACATAATGGCATGTTGTATTGCCTCAAGGCATACTGCCACACATTTTTTATTGTATCAATGTTGTTTGCATGTATGCTGGTTGAATCTGAGTGGCATGTTGGCACTATTGGTTGAATGTTGTTTGCATGAATGTTTTTGCAGGCGTTCTATCCTAAAACCACCAACCTTTCCTTCCAAAACCCAATCACCCATACCACCAAAAATGCCTCCCCATCGGAAGCAAGCCAAGGGCACCTCCACCTCCTCCTCCACCTATTTGGCTGACCAATTGCGGGGCGACATCGCTAGGCAGCGATTTCGTTGCTTTGCAAATTCCAAAGTCAAGTGCCCTCACTTTATTGTTTAGAATGATTTTGCCCATCTAAACCTTTGGGAACACTTTGAAACCCTCCATCTCTTCCATTATTTTGATCGACAGTTCCATTCTGGTGTTGGAACTATTGGTGTGTTCCCTGATCTTGTCCAACTTTTTTACGCCAACATCGTTGAAGACTATAGCAACGATGAACTTGAATTACATAGCCACTTATTTGGGCGTGAAATCCACATCACCTCCAACTCTATTTCCTCCATTCTTGCCATCCCTAATGAGGGCAATGACTTCAATGACATTCTGAGGCAATATGACTCAGAAGTCATAAATCAAGAATTAGTCCTCCCTGACAAATATGTTGAAAATCTTGGCACCTTACCATGCAAAAACCTCAAACCTCTTCCCTATTTACTATCTCACATTTTTGGGTGAGACCTTCTAAACAAATCAGGAGGTTTTGATTACATCTCGCGCCAACACAAGGCGCTCCTTTTTGCCGCTGTATGTCACATTCCCTTCAATTATTGCCACCTCATTATTCGTGTTATGAATGAGGACCATGGGGCATCTCTACTATTTGGGTCCATTCTATCCAAAATTTTTTCAAGCCATCGGATCTTCATAAATGACCAGGCTATTGACAAAAAAATTGAGCCCTACAACTGAGCCACAACTGCCAAGATGCACATACTTAGGGAACATCTTGAGCCAACCGACGAGCTTGTTGAAGAAGAGCCCCTTCCACCCTTTTCGGATTTCCATGAAGAACGGCCACTTCAAATAGAAGCTCCCCACTCAAGCTTTGACGAAGCATGGGATCCCGCCATAGATTCCCTCTCCTCTAGCATCTCCCTCTTGCTGCGACGAACTGGCGAGATGTACACCTATATGGGAAGCATGCGCCGCGACATCGACGAACTTTGTTCAGACATTCAAAATCTGCAGATGGGACACGGACCTGCCTGTCACCGTCGCCACTATGATCAAGAAGACTAGTTTAATTCTTCTATTTTTTCTTTCTATCTTCCATGTTGGTTTGTATTAAGGGGCCTTGACCCCATACTTGAATATTTTGGGAACAATAGCTAGTCTGTGCTTAAATGTTTCTTCCATGTTGGTTTGTGCACCTGCATTCCTTTCCTAGTTAATTTACTTTAATGCTTTGCCATTTTTTATTCAGCATGTAGGTTTATTAATGCTCTCCACTTTATAAATGTCACACTTGTTTAGGTTTCAACCCCCTTTCAGAACCCTTCATGATGATATTCAAAATGGGGGAGAAGAATGTAGGTAAGAACTTAGGGAATAACATAAAAATGAAAAAAGCTTCTCAAAATAGATATAAACTACTAATTACAACTTTCAGGGGGAGAAAATAAGAACCTACAGGTATATTTTCACAATCATCAAAAAGGGGGAGATTATTAGATCAACCTCTCATATATAATATTTTGATGATTTTACAAAATGAAGAAAAAGAAATAAAATATAAGCGTATCATATTTTTCTCCCTGTAATAACACAATTGCAGGTTTCATGGAGTTTTCCAAGATGGAAGATTAAAAGCGTGAAGACTAAGCAGCATAAGTATTGTCATAGATCATAGGCTTTTTATGTAAAGTTTCAAAGGTTGTAATTTTCATTTTATTTGAGTCTAGACATGTTGTAAAGATCCCCCAAGCATAACCTATAAATAGCTAACTTAGGCTTTCTACACTTAAGATAAATTAGAAACAAAAACCTAACACTAAGACTGAAATCAAAATTCTAATTTTCAACTTTAAGACGTCTGACAAGTGTTCAAGAGGTCTAATTACCTATAGCTCTTCCTTTAGTTTCTGTCTTCATAAACATCAGTCGAAGCAATCTTCTATCAGACGTCCATAGCCTCATCCAGACGTCTGATACTTTACCTGGACATCCTCAAAACAACCGTTAGACTAAGCACCTATCTTCCTTCCATATATAATGGGCAAAATACATTTTCAAACATCTGGACATACTTCCAGACGTCTACCTTTGGACCGTTGCTCATGTATTTCTGTGTGTATCTCATTACGAACCAAAGATCTTTTGTCAGATATTGTAGCCAAGTCCTTTTAGGTTTCCAGACGTCTAGGGAATCCCACAGACGTCCATACAGACGTTTGTTCCTTCAGATCTAAAACCATGTTTGGATCTGGTCAAAATAGGAACGAATCCACACATAATTAGATGTCCAATAATTTTTTTAGACATCTTATGTGAAAATATCAAACGTCCTTGTTTCAATCCAATGAAATCAGTACAGCCTGGCTAATAGTATTAGACGACCATAATTGTAATTAGACATCTTATAAGACATCTGACCCTAAAATTAGATGTCTGATATTGCTGTCAGACTCATCATTATCTTGATTTGTGGTGGATTTCGTCCCAATCTCTTGGGATTTGCCTCCAACGGCTAGGAGATCTCTCCCAAGTGTTCTTAAAGGTTCCAAACTTTCCTATAAATAGACTATAATCCCTCTTAGGCAAAATATACCTCTTGAGATTCAATTCCCTTAGAAATATCACTTTCTCACTACTCTTAGCTTCCTCTTACCCTTGTGTTGTGCCAACACTTTGATCAAAGGGCAAACCCACACTCCCGGCTCACTCTATTCTGCAAATTCTCAGGGAGTTCTCTTTATGCTTAATAGATAAGAAAGTAATCAAAGTATTGGGGTGCTCTATGGGTGCTATTTTAATTCTTACTTTTGTGCTTTGGATATCCAGCCTATCGGGTCCCCGTTTCCTCATTGTGAAGGGAGAAACCTCCGTTTAGGGATTGAAGGTGGGATTTGTAATTGAGGTACACTACTCTCGTTTAAGTAGTATGGTAAGTGGATTGATCACCTTGTGATCGAAAATCCTAAGTCAAGGCATTGACTTAGGTAGTAGTTTTCACCCGTCTTGGGTTTCCACCTAAAAATCTGGTGCCACTTTTTGTGATTGAATTTGTTACATTACAATATTTAATAAAATCACTATTCACCCCCCTCTAGTGTAATTTCATAGAGGAATCAAACAAATATATATATATATATATATTACAAAAAAAAAATTCTTCTTACTCTCTTTCTTGGTTGGCAATCATACCAACCTCAAATAAATATGACCATTGCACATGCATGGATTCTTTAATCTCTGGGACCAATAAACCCTAGGGTAAAGCTAGAAATCAAGGAAACCTGTGCCTGCAACTTGTCCTTAGCTGACCTAGTCTATATGGCAACTACTTGGGAACCTCAGGTCTAAAGTCTGTAACTTGACATGTTTCTAAGGGAAGACTGATTGGGTTGGCTAGTCTACTTGGAGAGTTGTTTTATTGCTTGAGTTTGCTAGGGACTAGCAAAAACTAGGCATGGGGGCATTTGATAAGCCCATATTTGTTGGCTAATTAAAGGTGTAAATGCCTAGACACTAAGGTAACACATTCATGAACATAGCATACATTAGAATGAATATCGGATAACATAGAATGATTTATTTCATGCATTGTAGGCATATGTAATTGACATTTAGAATAACATGCATTAGGATATTAGTTTCATATTTGCATCTTAATTAACATTGCATGAATCATTTAGATAAGAAATCGATTAACACATTAGTCTTGGGTAGCATTTGTAAATAGCCAAACATTATCTTGATTATTTTATTTAACCTATTTGCATGCAGCACACCCAGAAACAGCTTCAAGCATTCACGAGGGCATTCACGGCCGACACTCCATGACCAACTGTCTACCATTGAAGGTCGTAAGGTGCAAATCTTTAATGCTCTTTCCCTCCAGTCTTCATTTCAAATGAGTCTCCTACTGCCATAAGAGAGGAGGACTGGTAACCAAGCTCGGGGAGGCCACCACCCACTCCATCACCATGCTCCGCTTCCACCACAGGTCTCCTGGTTGAGTGCCACCACACCATGAGCCAACGGGGTGACAGATCACCGCGCCAATCCAGCGAGCTTGACCATCATCGTGCGCATGTGCCTCTGGGCCACGCAATTATCTTTACTGTGTTAAACCCCTTTCTACTGTCATCCTCATCACCACCACCATCTTCTCCACCTTCATCTCTTTCCCATCTTTTATCTTCGTCCTTCAGTGAACACCAAACAACCATTACCACAGCCTTCACAAACCCAACATCACCATCACTTCTAGTAGGCCTCCACGCTACTGCAAACACCCACTACCACTATTCATCTTCTTCAACCCACTAAACCCAACAATAGCCACCCCCACACCAAGTGACCAGTAGCACCACCCCTCGCCGTCGACTCGCCACCAGTGCATCGCACCACCCCACATCCCCTTATGCACCACCGCCCTCGACTGCATGCAACTCGCGCGCACTCCTTCCCCCTTTCCCTCGTCGCGCCTCCACCCACATACAGCAAAGGTCGTGCGCCACCTGCAAGCGCTACCTTCCACCGCACCTAATAGCGCCTCCCCTTCATTGTGTGCACCCTACCAGCCACACTCAACCTACCTCCAGCCTATACCTCCGTCCACATGTCGCCTCCTCCTCTTCATGAGCTCCACCAATAGCAACAGCAGCCGCCACCCACCACCTTCATCTACACCGTTCAGTGAGCTCCAGCCACCCCTCACCTCATCGTGACTGCCATCACGAAGCCCTCGGTGGCAACTACCTCTGACGAGCTTCACGTCTCCAGCCATCCTCTCCTTCGTCCTTGGAAAGCACTTGTAACAAGTGCTCTGTTTTGTGTGGGATTAAAATTTACATTCATGTGCCATTGAGGGGGAGGGGATTTTTAGTTATGAATATTTTATTCTATTGATTTTATGACCATAACCCTCTTCTTTCGTATAAATGAGACTTCAGCATTATCTCACATTGGTTTCTTAATCTAAAAGGAGATTTTGGATCAATTTCTTTGGCATTTTTGTGAACATATAGTTTTCGACGTGTACAAGTTTAATAGGCCAGTGCCTCCCTTGGACACGACCTGCTCTTTTGAGTGGTTAATTTTAATTATTTTGACGACTGATTTTCCACCACATGCATACTATAAAGCATCATTTTATGTGAAAAATTACTTCCAAAGTGAAAATCGTATCATTGGCTAGTACTTGAGTACCTCTAGGCCTACCATTGGCATTCTATTCTAATTTTTAGAGAGTGGCACAAATCAGGCATCTAAACAACAAAGCATGGTCTAGAGATCTAATTCTTTCCATGAGATGTTGCTAGGGATTGGCAAAAGTTAGGCATAGGGTTATGATGGTAATTCCATCATCCATCATAACTAGCTTAAATTAGTTAGAATTAAAAGATAAATTCTCCTGAATAATCACCTGATGACTGTAATTCCACTCAAATCCATATTGAGAAGAAAATAATAAAAATGAGCTAATTCTGCAATTTTAAAATCACATCATGAATGTAGAGTAACCATAGGATCACCCAGGGGTTAATTAAAGGTCAAAAGAGCCTTAAAGTCCAATAAATGGGTCCAAATTGACAGAAATAAGGTTTCACTCATTTCGAGAACCACATCAGTATACAAAATCCTAATTATCAGCTCGCTTAAATGGAAAAGGTTATGATTAGGATAAAACTCATTTAACCCTCCTAAAATTCATATAAAAATATTCTAAGTGGTTTGGTATCCTTGGCTTGATCATCTGAACCTATTTTGACCTAAAGTAGAGTTTCAGATGAGATTCTACCCTAATTTGGGCTTCTATGCAAATTGCCTAGTCAAACGTGGTCAAAACTCCAATCCAAATTCACCATTAAATTTCTTGGGTCCAAATTAGGTTAAAGCCAAACTTTGGGTCCAATCAAAGTTCATCTTGACCTAGTGTGCACTTCAGTCCCTAAAACCTCTATTCTTCACATCTAAACCCCTAGCTTTCAAAATTTCTTGCATTCAGGTCCCTAAGTTTCTCATCTTCGTAAACGCACCCCTTCCACCATTGATGGGTCAACCTACCTACTTAAACCTTTGACCAAGCTCAAAATCCCATCAAATCTATGCCAAATCCCACCAAATTTGGTAAGATTGTTCACACGATATGGAATCATAAGAGCATGAATTAGGACTCAAATCTCACACAAAAAGCCCCTAGCGATTCTGAATAAAATGTGGGAATTTCTTATTCTCAAAGCCAACTTGGGTGTACTTAATTTCCGATTTGGAGCTCGAAACCAAGCTCTATAAAAGCAACCAAAGCTCCCAACATCAAAATTAGTTCGGTTTAAGGCCAAAAAGACCTCTTCTACTACATTGGCCTACTCCGCTGTAGTTTCGGCGACCTTCCTCCCCCATCCTCCTACGACCTCGCAATGGCCAAATTGGGAATGCCTCTATCTTCCTCTCTCTCTTCCGCTACTCGCCAATCAAAGCGTGGGCCACCTCCTCCTCTCCTCATCGTCGTCCTCACTACCGGAGCCTTCATCTCCTCCAACATCAGCTAATCAAAGCCGACGTGGATCTCCCTTCCTCGTCGTCCATAATTAGGTTCTCTCTCTCTCCTTCTCCTTAGATCAGTCTTAACCCTTTAGATCCTTAATTCGACCGCTATTCATCTCTCTTTCCCTCTGTCTTCTCCATGGCCGACGACGTCTCCGATGAAGCCATCCAGTTGCTACACTCAACCATACACATAACCACCACCACCAATAACTTCCACTCACTCTATAGAATGAAAGCCCCATATTTATTGGGCACTCCACTCATCCAAAACTCTGACTGAACAAACCACTCCACCATCGTCTTCTCCAACCTTGGCCCTCAATCATCCACCGTCGTTCATCAAGTTAACCGCACTATTGAGATCCTCACACCATGACGACATTGACGGACCTTCTAATTAGGACTTAAAGGCCATGTTTGATGTTTCAAGTGCTCGTTGGCCTTCCGCTCTCTACTACTGCCGTCCGCAGTTCAACACTAACCACTGACCTCAAGGCCATCCCCAGCAGCTACGGCTTGGTTTAGCGAAACCACTTGCATTATCAATCGAAGAAAGAAGCCATAGCAGCGGCCTCGATTTCACGAGGACATCCACATCTTCATGGAAGAGGAAGGAAACTAATTTAGTTCCACATCATGGGGACCAAATTCATCACAGCACATAAAAGGAATTTTGACTTTAGGCATATCGCCTTGACACGAAGGGGTAAGGTCCCTCACGCCCCACTCACATGCCTCTCACACCTCACCCATGATTCAATGCCCATGGGTTTGGTCCCTGTTCATGACTTGATTACCCGTATACCCGACTACCCTATTCCTGGTTCTGAATAGAGGAAAGAAGGGAAAAGTTGAGGAGGGTAGGGGTATGTTTTGCACCTCGGGTTTCATGCCTATGTAAGCCTAACACTTAGAGTCTTTAAGGTCTCTACTCTATGCTTGTACTACGCCTTGGGCATTTAAGTCATCTAGTCTTTGTAGCCAATGTCCACTATTGGTTGAGGTACTGTGGAGTTATTTGTGATGCTTATCTGACGTGGATGTTTGCATAAGTGGTTCAAGATCACGATTAAGATATTGATTTGAGCTAAATTGATTTCATTGGGATATGTGATTTAAGTGTGGGATATCTTTGGTCATTTAAATCACTATTTTTATAGCACTTCTATTATTTTTATCCCTTTATTTCTTGAGATACTATTTGAGCTATTATTAAATATATTTTGATTATTGATATTCATTGCATATCCTTATTATTGTGCTCATTATTTCTAAATTGAGATTGGTGTTGTGAATTCCAATTTGCTCCCTGCGAACGACCTCGATCTCACTTTTGTATCCCGAGTTTTATAAATTTTAAATGTTGTAGTGATTTTTGTCCCTATACTACGACGTTGTACTTTAGACGATGATTCTCGCACCTCAACAGTTGGTCGCCAATGACCACTGAGATGTACGGAGCTCCTGGGTCCTTAAGCTTTGAGGTTGTGCCATGTTGAACTATTGAGCTAACTGTATCAGGCTGGACTACTTTTGATTGGACCTGTTTTCTAGATTGCCACTTTTTAGTGCATAGGTTCTTCAAGAAGCAAGCATAGGATGGAATCTGCTTGATAGCTTCAAGCAAAGCCAGGTTAATCTACACTTGCTTGAAAGTCTCCATGATTTCGTCTGTCCTATCTTTGGCTTCAGATGAGCCAGCAGAAGTCTGCCCAGTGTTAGACAAGTGCTTCGGAAAGGGCACTCTCAGTCTATGGGTGGAGGGGTTGTCATGTCGGGTATGTGGTGGAACGGGGACAACCTCTTCCGGTGAGGTGATTTCAAGAGGAGGAGAGTTGAGCAGCTCTTCTACAATGGAGATGATAGTCGGGGTGGATGGGTTTTCAGAAGGCGAGACTATAAGAGCATCGAGGTTGAAAATTTTTTTTCCACTCCTTAGAATAGTCACCGCCTGGGCATACTCCCTAAAGACAAGCCCTTTCCCTTTAGGATTCTCCTCAGTAGCATTGGGAAGCTTCTCAGTCTTCCTTTGTCTACCTACCTCTACAAGCCGTCTTATCTATGATTTCATTTCGTGTATAGCCCTGTCATGAGATTGTATGATGGCACTTTGACTTTCTTGCATAGTTCTCAACATCGCCTTCAATTCATCCATCTCAGAGGTCTTTGGTTGGGTAAAGGTCTAAGGTTGGTTCATTTGTTTGCTCTGAAAGGGTTGTGGTTTATAATTCCCTGAATTTGAGACATTCCCTTGTCTCCATGAAAAGTTTGGGTGGTTCCTCCACCCCTTGTTATAAGTATTGGAAAAAGGATCATTACAGGGTCTAGGATGGAACCCTTAGGTAGGATTCAGGTTCACCTGCATAGGTTCAGGGAATTGGGAGGCCAATTGGCAATCGATAATGATGTGTGTATTGCATTGGCAGATGGAGAATTGTAAAACATGGGATGGGTTGTCATTAGTTGGCTAGGGTTCGACATAAGCCTTTCCATATTTTAGTTCAACAACTAAATGTGGAAGGCTCAATTCTGGGTATCCTGTTGAAGTGGAAAATCATCGCAAAATGTTTTGAGTTTGGAAAACCCATCATTGTAGTGCGATTTGCGAGGAAAAACCGTCAACAGATAAATTTTATCGAAACTCAAAAGGAATTTTGGGTTGAACATAAGGAGGTTGACATTTGATTAAAAAACCGCATTTGTTTTATTATCACGAAGCAAATTAGCTGGTTAAATTAAATCTAAATTAACTATCTACTTAAAGAATAATGAATATAAGAGAGAGAGAATATTACAAATAAAGACAAAATAGAAGTAGAATACACATGGATTTCATAATCATTAAGTGATGTTCATTACAGCTAACAACTACTCATTACACTAGAAAGCAGTAAATTTACTCTAGAAAGTTGTAAAGTGAAGGTGGAGAGAATTTATCCTCCTTTACGGCTGCTTGGAGGATGAGCCGTGTTGACGGAGCACCCCAATGAAGGTGGTGAGATGTGCGACGAAGGAGAGCGACAACTGATGACGGAGAATGGGGTAGGGTGACATCGCAACAAGATTCGCTTCTCGAATGGCAGAGAGAGGACAACCGCGGGGTGCTCCACGAATAGGATGAGAAGGTGGAAAAATTATATTTTTAACTCTAGAGGAGCATCCTGGGTTTGGGACAAGCTCTTAAAGCTTTGAAGGGGGTAAGAGAAGAGAGGAAGGGATGCGAAATTCGAGTGGTAGGGGTCTCCTTTTATAGTTGTAGGGATTGAGGGCAATTTGGTCATTTTATGCTTGAAAACATTAATTCAGAGTCTTTAGTGACGGATTTAAGCTTCACTAAAGACCCCAAACGTGGGCTTAGTGCGCATGCACCCTCCGCTTCCTCACCTTCAATGTTCAAAATGCTCGCGCTCATTCTTAAATCCTCAACGATCGGACAACTTAAGATGCGTGCACCCGTACCTTCATTGCACGCCTGTGCATGAGTGGCACGTTGGCCTGTGCATCTGATCACGCGTGCAACGCTTGCGCAATCTTTTGCGGCCACGTCGCCCTCCATTTGACCATCTGCTCACCATCCAACGACTCAATTGAGCCCGCGCCAGCGCTCGCGGTCGATTTGAGCACTCGAAGAGGCTCGAACCTGCGCCTCTGCCTTTGCGTAGTGCCTTCACCCAATGCATTGGTCAGTGTTTGAGCCGTGCACACCTTTTAATGCACACGTGACCATGACCATTGGATGGCAATCCAATGGTGTAGATCTGATGGTCATTTGAGGAGAGAAAGAGCAGCGGCGGGTCCTTGGGTCGGTTGGGCGGCTGGGATGGTGCCACATGGTGCCATCTTGGTCATCCATCTTCTATGTCTTGTAGATGGTGCCACGAATGTCGAATTGGATCAATTGGGCTGCAATCGTCGATCTAAATCCATCCGTGTGGTCAAATTTGTCATATGAAGTATCGGTGTACACCATCATGGCCCATTGACCTCTGATCTTTCTCGAACTACATTTGATGCTATCGAAGTCCGATCGAGGAAATCTTGAAGTCGTTGAATCCGATCGTCACCATGATCAGATCTGTATGGTTGGATCTTCAATCCGAGGCCCCGATAAGATATTGCCCTATTTCTTGACCATAGAAAAGAGAAAATTAACCTGAAATTTATACAACCAAATCTAAATGCATGATGATGCATGTTATGCAATATTTATAATGTATGATGCAACTATATGCCTAAGAACATGCATAAATAGATGGTTTATGTGATATAAACGTGTTTACATCACACCCCCATGCCTATCTTTAGCTAGTCCCTAGCAAACTACATGCTATTTATAAGAGAATTAGGTTTAGATTTCTTGGGCAAAAGCTATTTTTCAACACTTAGAGATTTCAACTAAGACCTGAACTACAGAGACACAACAACGCCCAAGTGTCTGCCAAAATGCAGACCGCCTCAAGCCCTTGCCTTATTCAAAGAAGGATCTTTTTCTTTCTTTTTCTTTGTTTCTAATTTTTTTGGATTTTTGAGTTTATGGTTTCGTAGCAGCTTTCTACAGCCACTCAACCCACCCAAGACTCGAAGAGAACCCTAAGTTCTAAGTATCTTTATGTGTGAAATGTGCTAGACTCACTAATAGAAGATTAGAATGAACTTGGGTTTCTACACCCCTAGGTAACCTTGAAAAGAAATTCTGTCTAAAGGTGTATCTATTCGACCAGTAGCTTTCTCCCTACTTTTATTTTTATGGGGTTAATACAAGAGCGAACCCAGTGTATATCTCCCCAGCTTATTCTACTTCTTTGCTTCTTCCTAAGTGTTTTGGTATTATACGTGCATTTCTTAAGCTGGGTTCTGGACAACCTACCAATGGACTGTTACCTACGATAACTTGCCAACCATACTCGTGCGGTGAAGTGTAGCTTATTTCTTTTTTCTTTTCTTTTCTCCTTTTCTTTTTTTTTCTTTTCTTTTTGGATATATATATATATTTCTTTCTTTAAGTAGGTGGCTTCCCTGATCTAAGATTTACCTAAGGGTAGTAGGAAAAGAATGGTCGTGTGACTAGGCTCTAGACAACCTACCAATGGGCTATTACCCACGATAACTTACCAGCCATACCACCCTAGAAGGTTCATTAGCTACCCAATTTCCATTAAAATTGTCAAAAAGCGAGTCAGTGCAAATAGTGTGCAAATGCTTAGACTTAAAATCCCCTCAAATTAGAGGGTGGGTTCATAAGTCGTGTACTTATCATCCCAACTTATTTAACCAATTAAAATTTGAATTTAGAATATCGTGGACTAGAGAAACAAGTCCACATTTTATTAGACACCCGGGCTGATTAAGCTCGAAGACCTGAAGGGTCTCAGTGTTCAAATCATACAGTTTTATTCCCTAAGATTGAAAATTTTCTAAAGCCTAAGTTCTCTTTCCTAATTCCACTTTTTTTTTATAGTAAAGAGAAAATAAAAAGAATCTACGGAGCTAACAACATGATTCAGATAATGATATCCACCCCCCCATGCCTATCTAATGCAATGTCCTCATTGTATTGAAAAGATATGAAAGTGAGTGGAGTAGAGTAGAAAGCACCTGAATTTCGTGATTAACAAGTCAGCTCTGAGATGAAAAAGAAACTGTATTTGTGCTGAGTTTAGTGCCTTCAGCTAGACACACTATATAAAGAAGAAGAAATAAAAAATTCACAGGTGCATGTCAGAATCATAATAAGAAAATCTATCTTTGGACCTGCCAGGAGAAGATGTCCATAGATGTGAACTAGATTTTCGTGCAAACCCATGCCCCTTGGTCAAGTATATCTAAGGTTCTGGATAAAAATTACCCAGAACTTGAGATCAACATGCAAGCAGGGTCGAGCCTGCAATTTGTGAGGATGCAACCTAAGACCAAAAAGTTGGATTATAGAAAAATTAAGCTCAAAAGGACAATCAATGAATGTGCGATTGGGTTGAACATCCTCTAAATCAAAGATGTCATAAGGGTCTTGGTAGAAGATTGGTGGTTTCAAACAAATAGGAACCCTTAGACTCAGTCTTCTGCTTCCTCCAGAATTGGCTTCCTATATCATCATTTCCAAATTCCTATCCTCCATAATCAAGACTTTAGATTCCGGGACCTCTTGCATGATAATCACCCCTTTAAAAATTTCCATGTCCAAGATTGATGGTTGAATAAAAAATGACTTGGGTCTAGTGATCTCAAAATTAGAATCATCATTATGCTCGAAGGGGTGTAATTGAGGAATAGGGCTATGATTTGAATCCTTCATGAAATCAAGATCTGAATCCATAATGCTAGCCCCAACAAGATCAATTTCCTTAGTTATTGGGCCATCAAATGATTTATCATACACTGCAAGCTCATTTGTCTCACTAAAATTATTTTCCTCAAATTTAGGTGAGACTTCACATAACGATTCTTCACCTTCAGAATCAAAGAATTTTGAATCTGCGTTGATGTATGTCTTAAAATCATCAATCACTTTTTGTTCCATGGAGACATACATTTCCTCGTACCTTGGCTCAGAGAACTAAAGTAAAGAAATCGATTCATCTTTATTTGATTGCTCTAGAATAACCTAGTCAACCTTGGTCACATAAAACGTGTCCCTACCTATAGTTTCCTGAGCAGATTCTAACATCGGTTCTCCTGTCAGGGGTTCATCTTGGGAATCCTCCCAATATTGGACTAGAACAATCATAAATCTCATCCTCAATTTTGATAACTTCCCAAGTAAAAACTCACCCAAGTCCTTATCCTTAACATCCTGGAGCTAATCCAACAAATACTTGTTAAGATCGTCAATCATTTTAATCAGAGGCTCCAATTCTTCAATGCAAGGTGTTGGCTGAGCTTCTAAAGATTGTATGGTATTCCTTAAGTTAGCCAACACCTTATCTTGGACCTGGTTAATCTGAACCAAATGGTTTGGTTAAGGGTTGGGCGGGTTTGGGTTCAGTCCAGGGGAGTCAACAAATTGAGGTTCTTGATACCTTCCCTAATAATTGGTCATTTCAGGTTGTCCATAAAGAGGTGATGACCTATATGCAGTGTAATTTAGGGAAAGGTAATGATTAGCATATCCTTCTTGAATGTATATCATATTAGGTTGTCCAAATGAGGGTGGTGATCTATAATCGATGTAGCTCAGAGAAGGATAAGAATTAAAATCATGGCGTCCAGGGTTAGACCCTGAACACAGAGGTCTGGAATTATATTCCCAATCAGGATTAATCCAACTAGAAGATGGATAAGAATAAGCCTAGTTGGAATAATAATCATTTTGGGAATAAGTAGTGGTAGGAGGGTAGGAGTGGAAGTGCGAATAGGATGTGGAAGGATGCATGACAAAATGGGAGGAAGAAAGGTGCCCTACAATACAAACAATCAAACTTATCCTTAAGTAGGCTAGCCTAAAGACCTACAGACTCCCAGAACTCGCCTTGAGATGAAGAAACGATTTGATCTACTTTCCAGTCAATCCAACTAGTTAGAGGGAGGGGTTGGGGAGAAGGTTCTTCCTTTGGCTTGCACCTTTGGTTCCTAGTGTACCCCCTAACCATGATTGTTTGATTCTGCTCCCTTAGCTAGACATCAGATTGAACAGTAGAAATAGACTAATTGAAAATAATCCCGATTTGGGCTCCGAAGAGCGAGTCCAATCCTTAAGGCTAGAGTCCACTCCGTTTAATTAGGTTTAAATGTGCTTTGGATTGTGATGAGCCCTTTATCTGGGTTGTGCCCTTAATGTTTGATTGATATGTGTGTGCATGCATGTAAAGACCCGTCCCACTTGTAGCCTTTGAAGATGTCTGGAGTCTCAGTCAGACGTCTATCAAGACATCTGGACCCATTCCCGAACGTCTGAAAATGAAATTTCTATACACATTCTGTGCCCTGCGCGCGCGTGACGCGCAAGACCTTTTCTCTCTCTCCTTTCTCCTCCTCTCCCTGTCGAACCCTAAACCCACAGCCTCTATAAAAGCCACCCTCCCCTCCTCTCCTCTCCACTCCGCACACCACCACCTTCACCTTCAGAGCATGCAGAGCAATGAGAGGAGGAAACCAAGGGTGAGCGTGAGGGTGAGAAGGAGAGTGCGGGAGAAGGAGGAGGCCGAGGTCGGGAGCTTCGGTGGAAGCTCGGTGGAGCTCGTATGGCCACCGTGGGCACGCGCGATGGGAAGAGAGACCTCCGGAGAGGCATCCTCGACCACTTGCAGTAGCTGGAGCTATGGCGGAGCGAGGAGAAGTGTGGCAAAGAGAGCTAGGAGCGAGTTCTGATACTGGAAATTTTCCAGTATTAGACATATGAAGCGTTGTCTACATGACTGATGAAGCATCTGGACGTCTTGAGTCAAGACCAGACGTCTGAAAGCTCCTTTATCGTGAAGGCACATTCTTTTCGCGGTTACGGGCATGCAGGCTGCACTGCAGAAGGATTGTCTACCTAATTTTGGGTGGCTACACTGTCGTACGTAGGAGCAGCCATGGGAAGGAGCACGGAACGCCCTCCCACGCACTTTCGGACATCTGATCAGCTCACCAGACGATCGGAGGTGCTTCCAGACGACTGGAGTAGTGGTCCAACGTCTGGAACTGCCTTCAGATGATTGCAGAGTAGTCCTGGACGTCTGAGGACACCGCAAGAACTTGAGGTGAGGTTCTGTATCTTTTAAGACGTCTGGACTTATTCCCAGATGTCTGATTTTGGGTTAGTAGACACGTTTTTGACCCATTCGGGGTCCGATCAGGATCTGTTTTACGCAAATGAAGTATCTGTAGTTTCCTTGCGAGTTTTTCTACGTGCTAGAAACCTTTGTACACTGTTCTGAACCTTCCTTTTGTGATGTATTCCCTGGTATAGGGTTTTGGCTTACTGCGTGTTTGGGGCTCGCAGTGACACCTGGGTCTGCAGTTTGAACCCCCAATACTCCCGAATTGTCTAGTAGAGTGGTCTACTTCTGTTAATCATATTAAATAACAATGTGCCTATGGAATTAGCCAACTGGAACCCCTAGGATGTGGCATGAACCCTAGGACAGAGAAATGAATGAGCCAATTGTACTGCATGATTGTATTTGTATACATGATTAAGTTAAATTGCTAGTAATTGCCTGTAATATAGTTGTGAGCTACCTGTTAGAATATGAGCTGCCTGAGATAAATGAACAATTACCTGTGAAATCATCAGTTGCATATATTGGATTATGGAAACACGAGATGCCTGTATATAAACGAGAACTAAATTATGAATAATGGAATCTGAATCGGAATAATGCGGTGAACATGAGCATGAACCCTATGGGGAGTTAGGAGTAGAGCTCCTGTGGTCAGATGGAAATCTGGAATGTAGATGGAAAGTGTGCTAGCCCTTGACTATGTGGTACTAAGGAGAGCGACTGTCCCTTTTTTGTGTAGAGCAGAGCTAGCCACCCTTGGGTTAGGACCCAGGGTTAGGATTGGCTACTCTACACCGACTTCTGTTGGCCCTCATGTACACGGTATCGAGGCAAGCTACTAGTGTAGGGCGGGAGCTAGCCACCCCACGGGGCCCAGGGTTCTACTAGCCACCCTACATCGACTTGTTAGGCCCTCTGGGAAAACCGGGGTAGTCAGACCAGGGTACGCGGACTGTGGAGGGGCGAGACCACTATTTGGTTCTAAAGGGTGAGACCCCTGTTTCTGAGAGGGCTGGGCCCTATACTATTCCATGCTGTACTATTGGCATACTCGCTAGCGGAAACGACTAATCGCATATCAGTGCGAGGTAGCTACCCATGCACTTATCATGTGTGCCGTAGTCACCACTACATCTTGATAGTGACCTCGGGGTGGTTGACTAGGTGTAGGACTACCACGTGGGGACTCTCCCGGCCAAGAGAGCACCACATGTACCTTCTACTCATTGGAAAAGACTGCAATCAAGATCATTCCCACGAGGAACATGCAAGATCAAGAATATCTAAAAGTTTGAGGAAAATGGGTGAAAAGGAAATGCATATAAAATAGAATAACTGGGAAAGAGAATTAAACATGTTGCTTTTATTGCTTTAGATAGTATAGATACCATTCTACTCAGCATTCGCTGACTCTGTTTTTTTCATAACACTGTTTAGGTCTAGGAGTTGAGCATCCCAAGCTTCCGGCTGCAGAGGGTGCTGAGCCTAGTTGAGCCCAGCTGTAGTTTTCAGCACTTTCTCATTGTTTCCCCTTACTGTTGTAGTGAGTTTCATACTTTTAGCTATTGTTCTTATTACTGTTACTTTCATTACCGTTGTTTCTGTTGTTGTGGTGGTATGTAATGGAACAGCAGTTTTACTTTCCTTTACTACTTTGTTCATTTTTACTGCTTAGTTACATTGCATGTGTGAATGTGATTTACTTTCCTGCTTTTTGGTTATTTCTTATTGGACGACTGGGTCTTGGGATTAGTCGAGGCAAGACGATCTCGGGTCCTGTAGGGATCCAGGAATCGGGTCGTAACAAGATGGTATCAGAGCAAGGTTGTCCTGAGAAATAAACCAACTGGCTTGAGAATAGCCGTTCACATGCATGTAATTAGGGTAGCCACCACAACGTATTGCTTTGATATTTGTTCTAAGTCTTTTTTCGAAGAAATTCGATAGCGTTGACCCTTTTTGTTCTGTATTTCGCATCTCCTTGTAGGAGATGCCACATCAGGGAGTTCTCGAGGTGGGATGCGATCGTGGCCGTGGATGAGGTCGGAGAGGCAAACATGCCAGGCCTGAGGTGCCAGTTGACTCACCTCTTCTCGCGTACGTTCAGGCCCAGGATCTCACCCAGTTGATCAGAGACATAGTGTGAGAGGAGCTCCACCAGCCTCCACGGGCACCTCTCCCTAAGGATGTGGAGAGGGAGTCTTCGGTGGGACAAAGAGACTGCCGCAGCGCCACATGAGCAGGAGGGGGTGGGGGTGGTCCTCCACAGCCCCAACCGCACTCTGACACTTCCGAGCACGAGCCCTTCTTGCCTGGAGGCATGCCTGTTCCCGCACTGTAGCTGCACCATGAGCTTTTCGGATAATTCCAGAAGCTGAAACCCCCCTCCTTCAAGGGGGATGAGGACCTGTTTGAGGCAGAGGACTGGCTGGAGCAGATAGAGAAGGTGTTTGACACCATTCTCCCTCCTGCAGAGTGCCGTGTGGCCTTTTCCACATACCAATTAGAGAGCACGGCACACAGGTGGTGGAGGGCAGTCAGGGGCCAGGAGAGGGGAAAGCCGACGTGGGACCAGTTCGTGACACTCTTTTGCAAGTAGTACTTTCCGCAGACTTGGCAGGACCAGAGGAGGCGGGAGTTCCACACTCTCCGCCAGGGGACGCTGACTGTTAGTGCGTATCGCACGCACTTCCTGGAGCTATCATGTTTTGCTTCGACAACCGTGGCTACAGAGGAGGAGTGCCTGTGGAGGTTTACTAAGGGGCTCTGAACTGTCATTCGGGGGTATGTCAAACCCCTGAAGCTGCCCACCTTCTCATGAGTAGTTGAGGCAGCCATGACCTACGAGGAGACCAATCGGATCGCAAGAGACACCGACAGTGGACAAAAGAGACCCTACCAGCCAGAGTACTCTCAGGGCCATCGAGAGAGGAGGCACGCGGCACCCGCAAGAGAGCCATCTCGTTTTGCAGGGCCGTCAGCCCAGCCGTCACTAGGGACCTACCGAGGGAGGGTGTCGAGTTCCCCTCTCCTACCAGTGTGGCTAGCTGGGCCACATCAGGAGGGACTACCCATATAGGGTTGGAGCACAGTAGATGCTCCCTACACCGAGCATTGGAGGCCGAGCTGGTGGTCGTGGTCCCCAGGCGCGTAGGGGAGGGCAGTAGTCATGAGGAGGGTACTGACCAATTGTTGCTCACCCAACCCAGAGTGTAGCTGCTTCATCTGCACCGAGGGCTGAGGGGCATATCAACTCCCTAGCACACAGAGATGCCAGGGCTTCGAGTTCAGTGGTGGTAGGTATGGTTACCGTTTCTAGCAGATTAGTGTACGTACTTTTTCTTTTCGGCGCCACACACTCTTTTGTTGCTGCGAGTTTTGCTATCATTTTGGGATAGGATAGTGTGCTGTTAGAGGATCCGTTTGTGATCAGAGGCCCAGGTAGCCAGTTGTTTGTAGCTGAGGAGGTCTACACGAACTGTGAAGTCAATATAAGGGGACACAGCCTCCCCACTGACCTGATTGTGATACCGATGGAGGATTTTGGCATGATTTTATGGATGGACTGGCTGTCCGCCTACCACACCTTGGGGGATTGTTTCGAGAGGAAGATCGTCTTCTCCATATCGGAGTTGCCTCCCTTTGAGTTTCACGGATAGCCAGTGGATGGAGGTTTCAGATGCATCTCTGCGCTTCAGGTAGCAAGGATTTTGAGCTAGGGGTGTGAGGACTTTTTAGCCTGTGTAGTGGTAGAGCCTAGCCCTGTGGCTGACTTTCAAAGCATTCTGGTGGTTTGTGAGTACCCCGACGTGTTTCCATAGGAGCTGCCAAGACTATCGCCCGAGCGTGAGATCGAGTTTAAGATCTCACTAGTACCGAGGACCAGCCCCATTCCTACTGCACCGTACCATATGGCACCACTTGAGTTGCGAGAGCTCAAGTCACAACTACAGGACCTGCTGGAGAAGGGCTTTGTGAGGCCCAGCACGTCCCTGTGGGGAGCCCCTATGTTGTTTGTGAAAAATAAGGATGGTATCCTATGACTTTGTGTTGACTACCGACAGCTGAGTAGGGTCACATCAAGAACAAGTATCCGCTGCTGAGGATTGATGACCTTTTTGACCAACTATGAGATGTCATAGTGTTCTCCAAAATAGATCTGAGGTCAGGCTACCACCAGTTGAGGATCAGGGAGACCGATGTCTCCAAGACAGCTTTCCTTACCCGGTATGGGCATTATGAGTTCTTGGTCATGCCATTTGGGCTGACTAACGCCCCCGCTGCTTTTATGGATTTGATGAACTGGGTTTTCCGGTCGTAGTTGGATCAGTTTGTGGTGATATTCATCGACGATGTACTCGTTTACTCGCAGGATCAAGCACAACACGGGCAGCATCTACGGATGATTCTGGACACTTTGAGGTGACGCAGGCTGTATGCCAAGTACAGTAAGTGTGAGTTTTGGTTGAGGCAGGTGACTTTCTTAGGCCACGTGATCTCAGGGGATGGCTTGGCTATGGACGCAGCCAAGGTTAAGGCCGTACTCAGGTGGAGAGGCCACGTACAATGATGGGGATATGCAGCTTTTTGGGACTAGCAGGTTACTATCGGCGGTTTATTAGACGATTCTCGTAGATTACGCATCCTATGACCCAGTTGACTTGGAAGGACGTGCCCTTTGTCTGGATAGATGCGTGTGAGGCATGTTTTCAGAAGTTGAAGGAGAGACTAACTTCAGCTCCTGTGCTTATCATCCCGGGCAGTAGTGGCAGCTTTGTGGTGTATACAGACGCTTCGTTGCAGGGGTTAGGGGGTGTGCTCATGCAGCGGGGTCACGTTGTCGCTTACGCTTCGTGACAACTGAAGCCCCATGAGCATAGCTACCCTACCCATGACTTAGAGCTGGCAGCTATTATCTTCGCGCTGAAGACATGGAGGCACTACCTTTACGGTGAGACCTTTGAGATTTTCACATATCATAAGAGCCTCAAGCACTTGTTTGACCAGAAGGACCATAACGTGAGACATAGACATTGGTTAGAGCTCCTGAAAGACTACAACTATAGCATCTCCTACCATCCAGGGAAGGCCAATGTGGTAGCTGACGCCTTGAGCCAGAAGGTGCCCGCCCACTTGGCTAGTCTACAGGCACAGAGTTGGAGACTTATGGAGGAGTTGGGCAGTTGGCGACCCCGGGAGTCACAGGGGTATTGTGGGGCAGTGATAGTGATGCGGTAGATGCGACCAGAGCTGATAGACCTCATCATCGCAGGGCAGATAATAGATCCGTATTTATAGATGCTATGGGACACAGTGTTGTTAGGGGACCTAGGAGACTTTTCTTTTACAGACGAGGTGTTGCGCATGAGGGGACACTTGTGCATTCCTAGGGATGAGGCATTGTTGAGAGAGCTCTTGGCGGAGGCGCACGGGTCCTGGTTCACCATACATCCCAGGAACACAAAGATGTATCATGATTTGAGACGCGACTTTTGGTGGAGAGGGATGAAGCGGGATGTGAGTGAGTTCGTGCAGCAGTGTTTAGTGTGCCAGTAGGTGAAGGCCAAGCACCAGAGGCCTGCTGGGTAGTTGTAGCCACTTCCTATGCCAGAGTGGAAGTAGGAGAGCATCACCATGGACTTGGTGGTGGGTCTACTTGTTACCCAGCGAAAACACTATGCAGTCTGGGTGATAGTGGACAAGTTGACGAAGACGGTGTGTTTCTTGCCGATCCGAGTCACCTTCGAACCAGCGCAGTTGGCATAGATGTACATTCGCTATGTGGTACGCCTACATGGAGTTCCACGTGAGATTGTATCTGACAGGGATACCCATTTTACTTCCCAGTTTTGGGCTGAGTTTCAGCAGGCTTTGGGGACACGGTTGAGGTCCAGTACCGCATACCACCCCCAGACGAACAGACAGTCAGAGCGCACCATACAGAGACTAGAGGACCTTTTACGTGCCTACGTACTAGACTGGAGAGGCTCCTAGGAGGAGCATTTACCACTGGCAAAGTTTGCATATAATAACAGTTACCACTCGAGCATCGGCATGGCACCTTACGAGGCTCTGTACGGATGGAGGTGTACTGCACCCTTGAGTTGGGTCGAGGTGGGGACCAAGTGGGAGGTTGGCTCAGGCTGATTTGACAGAGTTAGGAGGTGATAGAGCAGATTCATAGACGACTCCACACTGTCAGGAGCAGGCAGAAGAGTTATGTTGACCGGAAACGCAGAGAGGTGCAGTTCGAGGTTGGGGATCACGCCTTTCTCCGTGTTTCACCCATGAAGGGCCTACAGCGTTTTGGGGTGAAGGGGAAGCTTGCGCCTAGGTTTGTGGGGCCCTTTGAGGTCTTGGAGTAGGTAGGACCCGTCTCTTACCAGCTTGCCCTTCCTCCCCAGCTTTCTGGAGTGCACGACATGTTTCACGTGTCCAACCTTAGGAAGTACATCGCCAATCCCAGTCACGTTTTGAGCCAAGAGAGCGTCGAGGTGGGTGATGACCTGACCTACCCTGAGAGACTAGTGCAGATACTAGACAAAGCCGTCCGGAGTCTAAGACGGAAGCAGGTACCCCTGGTGAAGGTCTTATGGAGAAGCCAACGGTACGAAGAGGCTACCTGGGAGCCTGAGGCGGTGATGCGAGAGCGGTACCCGGAGCTTTTTGAGGGTACACCTTTTAGGACCTACTTCGGTCCTCTTTAAGTTTGTTATGCATTTTAGTTCCTTTTTCCGCACCTTAGCTAGTTCAAGTTTCGGGGATGAAACCTCCTTTAAGTTTGTTATGATGTAAAGACCCGTCCCACTTTTATCCTTTTAAGACGTCTGGAGTCTTAGTCAGACGTCTGTCCAGACGTATGGACCCTTTCCCAGACGTCTGAAAATGAAATTTCTGTATGAGTACTGCGCACTGTGCGCACGCGGTTTGCAGGACCTTTTCTCTCTCTCCTTTCTCCTCCTCTCCCTGGGAACCTAAACCAACAGCCTCTATAAAAGCCACCCTCCCCTCCTCTCCTCTCCACTCCACACACCACCACCTTCACCTTCAGAGCATGCGGAGTGGCGAGAAGAGGCAAGCGAGGGAGAGTGTGAGGGCGAGAAGGAGGAGAGTGCGGGAGGAGGAGGAAAAGGCTGAGGTTGGGAGCTTCAGTGGAAGATTGGCGAAGCTCGCACTGCCACCACTAGCACGTGCAGGAGGAGGAGAGACCTCCGGAGAGGCATCCTCGACCACCTGCAGCAGCTAGAGTTGTGGCAGAGCGAGGAGAAGCACGATGGAGAGAGCTTGGAGCGAGTTCTGATGCTGGAAATTTTCCAATATCAGACGTCTGGAGTGAAGTTCGGACGACTGGTGGAGCATCTGGATGTCTGGAGTCAAGACCAGATGCCTGAAAGCTCCTTTATCATGAAGGTACGTTCTTTTCACGGTTAAGGCCATTAGGCCACACCGTAGAAGGATTGTCTGCCTAATTTTGGGTGGCTGCACTGTCGTACGCAGGAGCAGCCTTTGGAAGGAGCGCAGAACACCCTCCCACGCATTTTTGGACGTCTAATCAGCTCACCAGACGACCGGAGGTGCTTCCAGACAACTGGAGTAGTGGTCCAACATCTGGAACTGCCTTCAGATGATCGCAGAGTAGTCCTGGATGTCTGAGGACACCGTAAAAACTTGAGGTGAGGTTCTGTATCTTTTAAGACGTCTGGACTTGTTCCCAGATGTCTGATTTTCGGTTAGTAGACACGTTTTTGACCCATTCGAGGTCCGATCGGGATGTGTTTTATGCAAATGAAGTATTTGTAGTTTCCTTGTGAGTTTCTCTACATACTAGAAACCTTTGTACACTGTTCTGAACCTTCATTTTGTGTTGTATTCCCTGGTATAGGGTTTTGGCCTGCTCCGTGTTTGGGGCTCGCAGTGATGCCTGGGTCTATAGTTCGAACCCCCAGTACTCCTGAATTGTCTGGTAGAGTGGTCTACTTCTATTAATCATATTAAATATGAATGTGCCTGTGGAATTAGCCAATTGGAACCCCTAGGATGCGGCATGAACCGTAGGACAGAGAAATGAATGAACCAATTGTACTGCATGATTGTATTTGTATACATGATTAAGTTAAACTGCTAGCAATTGCCTGTAATATAGTTGTGAGCTGCTTGTTAGAATATGAGCTGCCTGAGATAAATGAACAATTACCTGTGAAATCATCAGTTGCATGTATTGGATTATGGAAACACGAGCTGCCTGTATATAAACGAGAACTAAATTGTGAATAATGGAATCCGGATCGGAATAATGAGGTGAACATGAGCATGAACCCTACGGGGAGTTAGGAGTAGAGCTCCTGTGGTCAGATGGAAATCTAGAATGTAGACGAGAAGTGTGCTGGCTCCTGAGTACGTGGTACCAAGGAGAGCGACTGTCCCCTTTTTATGTAGAGCGGAGCTAGCTGCCCTTGGGTTGGGACCCGGGGTTAGGATTGGCCACTCTACACCGACTTCTGTTGGCCCTCGTGTACACGGTACCGAGCTGAGCTACTAGTGTAGGGTGGGAGCTAGCCACCCCACGGGGCCCAGGGTTCTACTAGCCACCCTACACCGTCTTGTTAGGCCCTCTGGGCAAACCGAGCTAGTTAGACGAGGGTGCACTGACTGTGGAGGGGCAAGACCCCTATTTGGTTCCGAGGGACGAGACCCCTATTTCTGAGAGGGCTAGGCCTTATACTGTTTCGTGCTGTACTTTTGGCGTACCTGCTAGTAGAAACGACTGACCGCATGTCAGTGTGGGGTAGCTACCCGTGCACTTATCATGCGTGCCGTAGTCACCGCTACGTCTTGACAGTGACCTCGGGGTGGTTGACTAGGTGTAGGACTACCACGGGGGGACTCTCCCAGCCAGGTGAGCACCACATGTACCTTCTATTCTTCAGAAAAGACTGTAATCAAGATCGTTCCCATGAGGAACATGCAAGATCAAGAATATCTGAAAGTTTGAGGAAAATGGGTGAAAAGGAAATGCATATAAAATAGAATAACTGGGAAAGAGAATTAAACCTGTTGGTTTTACTGCTTTAAATAGTATAGATACCACTCTATTCAGCGTTCGCTGACTTTGTCTTTTTCATAACATGTTCAGGTCTAGGAGTTGAGCAGCCCGAGCTTCTGACTGTGGATCAACACTTTCTCATTGTTTCCCCTTACTATTGTAGTGAGTTTCAGAATTTTAGCTTTTGTATTTGTTATAGTTACTTTCGTTAATGTTGTTTCTGTTGTTGTGGTGGTATGTAATGGAACAACAGTTTTACTTTCCTTTACTGCTTTGTTCATTTTTACTACTCAGTTACATTGCATGTGTGAATGTAGTTTACTTTCCTCCTTTGTGGTTATGTCTTATTGGACGACTAGGTCTTGGGATTAGTCGAGGCGAGCCGGTCTTGGGTCCTATAGGGATCCGAGATCCGAGTCGTAACAATGCACAACCAGTAGTTTTCATGTAAGATTATTTTTGGGTATGGTGAATTTTTGGGTTTAAATTTTGCTTAGTAGCTTTTAGGATTCAACTTTAGGTGTATTCAATCAAGTTCAATTAGTACACCAGGTTTTGAAAGCATAGGTGAAGATGTTTTCTGTTAAAACTTAAAAGAATGTGGAGTGCCTGGTAAATCCCAAAAAGTTAAACCTACTTGGCAGCTACTTGATGAGTTGATTTCAATTAAAGTGTTGAGGCCCAAACAACTCAAACAATTGGCCTGATGCACCACTTAATTAGGCACACAAGTGATTACCTAATCTAATTTCTACTCTGTTATGTGTTGATGAGTGTACTGGTCCCAAAGATTGGGTTACTGGTTGAGTATGAAGAATCAGAAGAGGTTGTGTACTTCTATGAGATTTTTTAAAAAAATTTTCTTTATATGCGGAGGGTGAGGCAGGTGGAGGTGACAAACAAACAATCAAAACTAACCTTAGAGTTTATACAAGCTCCTAGGTTAATTAGGGTTTGATGGAATGAAATCTAGTGGGTGGGGAGGTGGGGTTACTTACAGACCCTTCAACAGCACTTTACTTCAATCTACCACTTTTGCTCACCTTGTGAGAGTACCTACAATCACAATAAGAAAGGAGGAGTGAGAAAACAGACCAGTAAGTCAAAAAACATGAAAAATCAAAGAGCGTTGCCTCCCCAGCAATGACGCCAAAATGTTGTATCGGAAAATCGCTGGCAACGGCGCCAAATGTTGACGTGATAATCCCCAGTAACAGTGCCAAAATATTGATTGGATAATCCTCGGCAATGGCACCAAAATGTTGTATCGGAAAATCCCCACCAACGGTACCAAAACGTTGAAGTAGAAAATCGTAGCAAAAAGGTTTGAGTTTGCAAAACTCATCGTTGTAGCTTGATTTTCTAGGAAAAACCATCAACAGATAAATTTTACCGAAACTCAAAAGGAATTCCAAGTCGAACATAGGGAGGTGGATGCTCGATTAAAAAATTACATTTATTTTATTGTCACGAAGCAGATTAGCTGGTCGAATTAAATCTAAACTAGTTATCTTCTTTAAGAATAATGAATAGAAGAGAGAGAGAGAATATTACAAATAAAGACAAAATAGAAGTAGAATATACATGGATTTCATAATCATCAAGTGATGTTCATTACAACTAACAATTACTTGTTAAACTAGGAAGCAGGAAATCTACACTAGAAAGTAGTAAATCTACTCTAGAAAGCGGTGAAGAGAAGGTGGAGAGAAGTTATCCTCCTCGACGGTTGCTTGGAGGATGAGCCACGTTGACGAAGCGCCCGAACAAAGGTGGTGAGATGTGGGACAAAAGAGAATGATGACTAACGACAGAGAATGGGGCAGGGTGATGTCGCAGTGGGATTCACTTCTCAAATGGCGGTTAGAGGACAATCGTGGGGTGCTCCTCGAACGGAATGAGAAGGTGGAAAATTTATATTTTTAACTCTAGAGGAGCATCCTAGGTTTGGGACAAGCTCTTAGAGCTTTGGAGGGGGTGAGAGAAGAGAGAAAGGAATGAGGAATTTGAGTGGTAGGGGGCTTCTTTTATAATTGTAGGGATTGAGTACAATTTGGTCATTTTATGCTTTAAAACATTAATTCAGGATCTTTAGTGACGGATTTAAGCGTCACTAATGACCCCAAATGTGGGCTTAGTGCGCATGCACTCACCACCTCCTCACCTTCAATGTTCAAAACACCCGCACACGTTCTTGAATCCTCAACTGTCCAATCGCAAGATTGGACGGCTTAAGATGCATGCGCTCGCACCTTCATCACACGCCTCATCGCACACCTATGTGTGTGATGGCGTGTTGGGATGCATGTCTGATCGCACGTGCAGTGCTCGCGCAATCTCGTGTGGCCACGTTGCCCTGCATCTGACCTCTGCTTGCCATCCAATGGCTCAATTGAGCCCGTGCCAGCACTCGTGGTCGATTTGAGCACTCGAAGAGGCTCGAACCCATGCCTCCGCCTCTACATAGCACCTTTGCCCAATGTGTTATGTCCGCGTTTGAGGTGCAAGCACATTTTAATGCACATGCGACCATGGCCATTCGATGGTGATCCAACGACCTAGATCTAATGGTCGATTGAGAAGAGAAAGAGTAGCGGCGGGTCCATGGGCCAGTTGGGTAGCTGGGATGACGCCACATGGCACTATCTTAGTCGTCCATCTTTTATGTCTTGTAGATGGTGCCACGAATGTCGAATTGGATCAATTTTCACACCATTGGGCTGCAATCGTCTATCTGAATCCATCCGTGTGGTCGGATTTGTCATATGAAGTACAGATGTACACCATCTCCTCTGATCTTTCTCGGACTTCATCTGATGTTACAGAAGTCCGATCGAGGCGATCTTAGAGTCGTTGAACTCTGATCATCTCCCTGATCAGATCCATACAGTTTGATATTCCATCCGAGTCCCCGATAAGATATTGCCCTATTTCCTGACCACAAAAAGAGAAAATTAACCTAAATTTTATACAACGTAATCTAAATGCATGATGATGCATGTTATGCAATATTTATAACGTATGATGCAACTATATGCCTAAGAACATGTATAAATAGATAGTTTATGTGATATAAACGTGTTTACATCATATCCCTAGTCTCATTTGCCTCAATCTTTCATTGCATAAGAGTGGGTTTTCTATCTAAGTAGGCAGAATTTAAGTGGATAGAATTCTCACTCAATGTCTCAAAAAGCTCCCAAGACTCATCTTCAAGTTTTGTGAGAAAGGTTCCTGCACAGGCACCATCCACTATTTGCCTGTGCTTATCATTTAAACCAGTGTAGAACCTTTCTACAAGTTTCCATCTTGGCACCTGATGATGGGGACATAAGCATAACAAATCATTGAAGCACTCACAAAGATCATTAAATTGCTCTCCATCTTATTGAGCAAAACCTATTCTTTCTTATAATGGCTAGTTTCGCTCATGGGGAAGTATTTTTTCAAAAACTCTCCCTTTAAGGCATCCCAAGTATCCACTCTGCCATCTAAAGTGTGATACCAATGTTTTGCCTTATCCTTGAGGGAGAAGGGGAAGAGAGTTCGCATTTGGGCGTCATCAGAAATGCCTTGCAGTCTCACCATGGAATAGACCTCGGTGAACTCTTCCAATTGCTTGTAGGGGTCCTCCCAAGTAGTACCATAGAATGAGGGCAATAAAGATATGGTACTACTCTTGATTTCATATGGATTGTCCCCCCCAGGTCTTCTTAGTGTATGGTTGGGTTGGTTGGTAGGGATAAAATAGTCTCTCAAAGATCATTGGTTTTCCACAATCCTATTCTCTCCTCCCTCGGCCATCTCTCTTATCTCTTGGTTGGCTCTCCTAAGGATTCTTTCAGGTTATGGATCAAACACAAGTTGTCTCCTAAGAGATCACCTACCAAGCATACACTAACAGCACAAACACAATTCAAAAGGACCTTTTAAGTCATTATAGATTTATGCTTTCGACTTTATTTCAGATTGTAGGTGACAAAACAAGTTGATCAATCAATTATGGTCCTATTTGTTGACCTAGGGATTGCCTAAAAAGACCTAGTTGGAGCTTAGGTGCTCTTCCCTAAAGCTCAAATGGTAAAGCAACTCCAAAGATGGAAGATCAAGGGATGCAAGTAGTCCTAAGCCTTCGTTTGATGCGATGCCACCCCATGGGATTTATGCGGTGCTTCTTAACTACCCTCAGAAATCCATGATAGGGTATCCCCCTCTTTGGAGTTACAAAACCATTGATCTAGAGTTCTGAACACTTCTAAATCCAATGATAGGAGGGCTCTTGTTCTAGTGGTTCCAAGGCTTATGAAGTGTCTAAATGAGTGCCTTGGTGCAAAAATCAAACAAGTGTGATACACCGTAAAAATTTCGAGTTTGAATTTTTACACCGCACTTCAAGTTTGCACTTCAACTCCTTGGTTTTAAGGGTTCCTCCTTTGATTAAGTCCTTTTCAAATTTTAAATCTGACCACTTGTTAATCTTTTCAAAATAATTTAGGTGGTCTTGTCTTTAAATCCGGTTGCTAATGCGTGATCAGAATAGGATGCAAGGAAAGAAGAATGTACCTTATCTCCAGCAATCTTCAATGAAAGGCACGTAATGCAAAAAATGAAAACTATAGGCTACTCATACAATCCTATATGGTCATCCTAAATCATGTAGCTTGTAGGCATGCAGTTCGTATTTTGCTTTTCTTTGTATGTCTACCTACTTATGAACAATCAATGAAAGGATAAACAACCATAAAAGAAAATAAAAACCTAAATCTAATGAAATGGGAAGAGACCCCCAAAAACCAGCTCCAAGAGACAAGGATGAGAAAATAGTGAAATTAAACTAAGCTAACTAATAAGTCCAATTAATCTCCAAGCATAAACTGCTGTCGCAAATTCCGTGTCTCCTGGCTCTACCACTTCAATGACACGTGTCTCAACATGTGGAAACAAGGTCCACCTTGGCATGGATCTGGGTGGTGCGATGCTCCTCCCAAGTAAAAGTACTTGGTACTAAAACACAAATATATATCAGGGATAATAGCCTTAAAAATAGATCAAAAAATGTTCATAAATTTGTTAGGTATGTTTCCACTCCGGCAACGACGCCATTTGAAGTGACGGTTTTCACTTTGAAAGAATTTTCTCACATGAAATGTCGCATTGTAGTATGTATGTGGTGGAAAATCGATCGTTAAAATAATTAAAATAAACCACTCAAGAAGAGTGGGTCATATCCACAGGGAGGTAATGGGCCTACGAAAACTCGCTAAAGTCTTTCACAAAAGTTCACAATTGAATTGCAAAAAATCAATGCTAAACCCCTCTCAAATGAGGCATATAAGGCTCACATATGCTGATAAAGCAATTAAAGCAAGGAGGAGGGTTCTCTTCACAAAATGGTAAACATTATAATATTAATATCCTAAATCCTAAAATCCCACGATAGCATGTAAATGTAAAAACAAATAGAGGGGGAAATAGGGGATTCCCTTCATGCTTTCGTTGCACGCACGGCCAGCCACGGCTGGAGGCAAGGTTGACAACGGAGGATGAGTGGGAGGAGGGCTTCACAATGGAGTCGTTGGTGCGGACTGAGGTTGCCGGTGGTGACCGGACATCGAAGAGAGGGGGTGGCGGTGCTGGGTGTCCGGTGGCTTGCTGCCACTGCAAGCACACGTGGTTAGCCGTCTGAGGTAGCGCACTACTACACACGAAGGAGGGGAAGGTGCAAGAGTGCCGCACGTATGGAGGAGACAATCTGCTGGAGGTGGCGATGTTGAGATGCTAGAGGAGGCTGCAGCAATCTACTGGAGGTGGATGCGGCGGTCTGCTAAAGGTAGCGAGGAGGGCGATGCAGCTGTGAGTGGTGAAGGGGGCAAGACAGTGCGCGGAGGTGCAGGCTGTAGGTGAAGCATGCATGGTCAGCGGTGTGAGCATGAAGAGAGGGTGGCCTGCATTTATGTGATTGTGTGGTGGTGGTGGTGGTAGGCTCTGTTATGAAAATAAAGGAAGAAGAAAAGGAAAATGAAAAAGAAAAGGAGGAAATGAAGATGGTGGTGGTGTTGAGTATGAGCGTGGGTAGGCGGTTGTGCAAAGGGGTGAGCGGTGAGAGTCTTGGCAGTGATGGAGTGATGGTGGTAGTGCACACTGCTGTTACAGCATGTAAGGAAACTATAGATGCACACTGAGCTGCTCACGGTAATGTAGCTGCTCCGATTTGGCGGTGTCCTGTCACCTACGCACGTCCACATTGGTGGAGTGGACTACCATGGTCGAGGTTGGTGATGGTGGAGCGGGAATGTGCTCGATGCATGCACGGTGACGAACTCAGAGTGGAGGCCTCCTAATCTTAGTTCCTAGAGGCATCCTATTATAGCTACAGGGAAGGTGATGGAGCAGGGAAGGAAGAGTGTTAAGATCTGCTTTCTTCGCTCCTTCGTTGCGAGCCTTCAATGGTGGCTCAACCTGTGTGTCTCCTGCAACCGTTGAGAAAATATATTCGGGTTACTTATTTATGCACAAACCCTTAACTTCTTTGTTAAGTCAAAATAATGCATATAATGCACCTAATAGGTTAATTAATCAAATGCATGCCATTTTAAGTCAATTCTAAATGCATTTAAATATGAATGCAATGAATGGATTATGCAATCAAGCCAAAAATATAATCTAATCTATTTACATCCTAATGCATGCTAAGTAAATCTTATTGATGACTTAATGTCTAGGCATTCAAGTACCTTAATAGCCCACAAATATAGGCTCATCAAATGCCCCCTTGCCTAGTTTTTGCTAGTCCCTAGCAACATCTATGAAGAATTCCTATGTTCTAGGCCAGATTTAACCGTCGGGATGCCTAAACATACCTCGCCTCTAAAGAGCAGTTTGAGTTACACCTCTAGATCTTAAGGTATCCAAGTACTCATTAAGATGCAAACCTGGTTAACGTGGGATTTGGGTTGCTGACAGAGGTTTCTCAGACTCCCGAGCCTACCCTAAAATTTGTTGGTCCCAAAGGTTAAGCATCCTTGCATAAGTGCAAATGGCCTTAATTTAGTTTGCTGCTAACTTAAATTGTGTTGGTATGATTGACAACAAGAAAGAAAGCGATTTTTTTTTCTTCTTTTGTAATTTTTTTGTTTGATTCCTCTGAGTGTAACCTTGGATTAGCTATCAACAAGATCTGTGTCGGATTCATTGTCCCCATCATTAAACCTCAAAGGGTGCCTAGATTTCGATGCTTCAAGATAGCATCACCCATGGCGACCCCAAGAACTCTTAGCAATCGACACTTCGAGATAGTATTGCCCATGGATTTCTTAAGCGAATTCAAGCCTGTGGCAATCGGCACTTCGAGATAGGGTCGCCCATGGTACCTAAACCACACAATGCGCTTACATGCCCTTGGTAGGATGGATATCCTAAGAGACAAGCGCTGAGGAGGTGACATGTTATCATCAAATCATCAAGGTGAGTATATACTCCACCACTCATGCGGCAGAAACTCGTCCAATCAAGTTGTGTTTTCAAACTTCTAAGTCAGAACTGAAAGAACCAAATTTTCTTCAAGAACGGTGATAACTTTATTATGCATTCTATATAAGACCAAAGTATGTGTAAGGCTGGATGCTTAGGTTACCAAGACTTGCAAACAAAAGAAAAGACAAGGGTATCAAATACTTCCAAAGTCCTTGACTTAATACCTTTGCTTCACAACATCCTCAAGCACTCGAGGAATAATCTTCATCTTAACAGATACTCAGACTTTTAATCTCTCAGAGCCCTAGGAACCTAAAGGCAGTAACTCTCACTTATCTCCGTAGCTAAGACAATTAAGGTCTTATCTTATCATTTGTTCCAACCTAGAACTTTAGGTAAATTCATCGATAGAGATTGCTAGGACTAACCAATTAAGCTCAACAAATTAAAACTTTTTTTTAATGCAATATGGATGCATGAATGCAATATGTATACATGCTATAAATAGATGCCTCAAGTCCTATCCCCCTATGCTTAGTTCAAACAATGTCCTCATTGGAAGTAAAATAGCTAAGGGAAGATGTTACCTGAGGCGAAGAGTGAGAGAGGCTAAGGTTCCTTAAGACAGACTTTGTCAACCAGGTGGCCATCCAAGGTAACATACGATTTTAACCGTTGGTCGTTGATGGTAAAGGGCATTGCTGAAGAGGAGAGGCTCTTGATCTCTATAGCTGACATGTTACGGATGCGTTTGTCTAAATAGGCCGTTGTAGCTCGCATTCGCAATGTCAGTTTCAAATGTAGAAACGGATGTGAGTTCGAGTGTCGAATATAAGGCGGCGTGAAATCAGCTTTTTCTGTCACTTAGTTGTCATGGAAAAGGAAAGTTTTTGTTGCGCATGAGAAAACGCGGGAGAGAAAAGAGAATACGAGAGAAAAAGAGAGAGAGTAGGGTTAGAGTCTTTTGATCATAGCATTCATGCAAATCAAGATAAGAAAAACTTGATCAAATGAGAGAGGCAATAGCTATATAAGAAACAACATTGTTTAGCATGCAACTTGAGTTTTACAACAATAGCTAAATGCTTAAACAAAAGTAAAGTAAAGCTAAAGTAAAGGGAGAGAGAGAGAGAGGAGAAGGCGAGGGAAGCTACGAATGTCTGCCAGCGGCTCGTTAACTCCAGCGAGTACAAAATGTGCTAAGGGAATCTACAAATGGGGGAGAAGGTTTGCAAGTGTATTCAATGCCTCTACATGGGTAGTTGGAGGGGGTTTATATAGGAACAAGGGGTTTCTAAATTAAGTAGGGCCATTAGCGATGTCCAGGACGTCGCTAAAATCACCCCAGAAATGTCAATGAAGCCCCCTGCCTGCTGGTCTTCCGCATGCACCTACTCTTCCTCTCGCACGCCGTGCCTGCAATCCACGTGCGCTCGCTATGCACCGTTTGATTGAAGATTGGACGGTTGAGGCTTCGCGAGAGTGCGTGCTAAGGATCATGCTTACGTAGTGCGCGCCTCGCGCGTCATCGCATGCATGAACATCTGTGTGCATCCGTTGCGTTGCGCGGCTTCCATCTGCACCGTTCGCGCGGATGCAGCCGGCACGATTCGAATGGGCGTTGTGTGAGCTCGTAGGAGAGCACTGACCGCTACACTGTGCTTTAAAGTGTGTCACGATTTTTGATGAACTTTTAGCCATCCAATGGATGATTGGACGATCGAGATGTCATCTGAGCGTGATGGAGAGGTGCGCCACGGGTGCGGGCACACCAGATGCCGCCACGTGGTTGCTTGTGGGCTGTTGATCCTCATAACAACAGCTAGAACTTCTTGGGCTAGTTGCGGGAGCTTCGGATGTTGGATTTGATCAATTTTGAGTCCGTTGGACTCCGTTCGTCATTCTGAATCCATCCTTGTCGTTCGATCTCTCGTCTATGGCCTATTTTGTCATGAACTTGTACAATGGCTATTAACACTGATATAGAAGCAATCTCAATGTGTAATGCATGTGATGCTCCCATGCCCATTTATGATGTGTTATTTTTGCATGTTATCCTTAAGATAAACCCCGATTGACAGAATTATCACCACTAAATGTAGAGTTATCATACCCCCTTGCTCATTCCTTGCTAGTCCCTAGCAAGTTCATCCCAGCCATTATTCTCAGTCAAAATATAGGGATTGATTACTTAGACATTTTGTTACTTGTAAACAGGAAGAAATATACTAAGAGCCTGATCTACAGAGACTAAACAGCGTCCGGGTGTCTGTCAAAATATGAATCACCCAAATCCTTGCTTTAAGGCATACACATATATATTTTTCTTTTTCATCTCTTCTCATTTTTTGGATTTTTGGAGTTGAGAGTGTGTTGATAACTTTTTACGGCTACCCAACCCACCCAAAACTTGAAAAAGACTCTTAGTGCTAAGCATCTTGGTGTAAATATTGTGGTAGACTCACTCAATGGTAATTAGAACAGACTTCGGGCTTCTATGCCCTTAGGTGACCAGAAAAGAAAGTGCATGCCCGAAAGTTTATTTGTCTAATTGGTAGCTTTCTCCCTACTTTTATTTTAATTGGGGTCAACACAATGGTGTTTCCAGTGTATATCTCCCCGGATTGCTCTACTTCCCCACTTCTTCCTTAGGTGTTTTGGACTTTTTGTGCATTTAGTGAACTGGGTTCTGGACAACCGGCCAATGGGCTGTTACCCACGACCACTTGCCAGCCATACTCGTGCGACGAAGTGTGGCTTACTTATTTTTTATTTTTCTTCTTTTTCTATTTTTTTCTATTTCTCCCATTTTTTTCTTTTTCTCTTTTTTTTCTTTCTTGTTTAGTAGGTGGCTTCCCTGATCTCAAATTTACCTAGAGGCAATAAAAAGAAAGTGGTCTTGTGGCTGGGCTCTAGACAACCGACCAATGGGTTGTTACTCACAATAACTTGCCAGCCATACCCCCTAGAAGGTTCATTAGCTACCCAATTTCTATTAGAATCTCCAAGAAGTGAGTCAGTGCGAAAATGTGTACAGATGCTTAGACTAAAAGTCCCTCCGAGTCAGAGGGTGGGTTGATGAGTCTTATACTTATCACCCTACTTTATTGGCAGATTCTAGTGAATTAAGGTTGCAAGGATTCGAGGCTAAATCCATATTTTAACGGACACCAAGGCAGATTGAGCCTGAAGGCCTAAAAAGTCTAAGTATTTAGGTTCTTTTCATATTATTTCCCACTATTGACAAGTTCCTAATGCCTAAGTTTTGCTTCCTAAATTTATCATCTTATTTTTTTAATTAATTTATTTTATTCTATTTAGATAGATAAAATGAACTCAGAACATGCAAATTACCATCCCCCCATGCTTAAGTTGGACAATGTCCTCATTGACAAGTAAATGGATGCAAAGGGGGTTCAGAAAGGGGTTACCTGAGTGAATCTTCTAGGTTACCTCCCAGGAAGCGCTGAGTTTAATGCCTTCCATTGGGCGATGCTTTGTGTCAACCCTCGATGAGGGTGACAACCTCCTTTGGGGGAACCTGGGCAAGGAAATGGTTTACTCTCTGACCGTTTACCATGAAGGTGTGCCTAGTGTTCGGATCTACAATTTCCACCTCCCCATTGAAAAAAGGTTTGACCACCCGATATGGTCTTGTCCACTTGGATCGGAGCTTCCCGGGAAAAGTTTAAGTCAGGTATCAAAAAGTTAGACTTGCTGGTTAGGCTCGAGGGTCTTTCTATGGATGAGTCGGTCGTGGACGGCTTTCATCTTTTCCTTGTAAAGTCGACTGTTCTCAAATGCGTCCCGATGAATTTCCTTGAGCTCGGAGAGTTGGAGTGTCCTTTGTGCACCAGCTAACTGAGAGTCCATGTTACACTGCTTGACAGCCTAGTAAACCCAGAGTTCCAATTCGATCGGAAGGTGGCAAGCTTTGCTAAAGACTAGGCGATATGGCGACATGCCTATAGAGATCTTAAAAGTAGTCCTGTATGCCCACAGGGCATCATCCAGTCGTGTGGACCAATCCTTCCTTTCAGGTCTCATAGTCTTTTCCAGAATGTTCTTAATCTTCCTATTGGAGACCTCAGTTTGCCCATTGGTATGCGGATGATATGAGCTGGCAATGTGGTGAGTAACCCCATATTTTCTGAGTAGGGCACGGAACTGGGTGTGGATAAAGTGACTTCCACCATCACTGATCATGGCCTTCGATATTCCAAACTGAGAAAAGATGTTTTACTTAACAAAATCCATGGCAACCTTATGGTCACATCTGCGAGTAGCAACGGCTTCAATCCATTTTAAAACATAGTCTACTGAGACTAAGATGTACTCAAAGCCATTGGATGGTGGGAAGGGGCCCATGAAATCGATCCCCCAAACGTCAAAGATCTCGACAATCAAAATGGGCTGGAGGGGTATCATGTCCTTTCTGGTCATTGTCCCTAAAGTTTGGAAGCGAGAGCAAGTCTTCGCAAATCTGTGTACGTCCATGAATAAGGAAGGCCAATAAAATTTGGACTGCAAAACCTTTTCAACCATCTTCTTCCCCGAAAAGTGGCCACCACAAGCTTGGTCATGACAAAAGGATAGCACACTTTGAACTTCTTCCTCCAGAATACACCTCCTGATAATTTGGTCGGCACAGAGGTGAAACAGCATGGGATCATCTCAGAAATAATGTTTGGCATCAGCCAAGAACTTATCCCGTTGCTATCTGGACCAATTGTGCGGGGTCTGTCCTACTACCAGAAAGTTGACAAAGTCGGCATACCAGGGTAGTTTCCTTTCATGCATAGCCAGAATTTGTTCATCAGGAAAGGTATCAGTCAAGGGAAAGGAGGGCCCAATGTGGTCCAGGTAGAGTCTAGACAGGTGATTGGCCATGACATTCTTGGACTCGGCTTTGTTGCGAATTTCTAGGTCGAATTCCTACAAGAGAAGGATCCATCTGATGAACCTAGGTTTAGCATCCTTTTTGGTCAACAAATGCTGGATGGTTGAGTGGTCCGTATAAGTGGTCACGTGGGATCCTAGGAGGTAAGATCAGAACTTTTCGAGTCCAAAAACTATGGTGAGCAGCTCTTTCTCTGTGACTGTGTAGTTCCGTTGGCCCTCATCCAACACCTTGCTCGCGTAGTAGATCACCACAGGTTTCTTTTCTTGTCACTGTCCCACAACTATGCCAATGGTAAAGTCTGATGCATCACACATAATTTCAAAATCCTGGGACTAGTCTGAGGGCTGTAACACAGGTGCAGTGGAGATTGATTCCCTGAGGGTGGTGTAAGCCTGGATGCAATCAGGTGTCATGTGAAACAGGGCATCGTTGGCCAGAAGGTCGATCAAGGGTTTAGAAAGTTTGGAGAAGTCTTTAATAAACTTTCGATAGAAACCAATGTGTCCTAGGAAGGATCAGATTTGCTAGATTGAGCAAGGTGGAGGAAGTTTGGAAATCAAATCAACCTTAGCTCAATCCACCTCAATGCCCCTATGCGATACGATGTGCTCGAGGACAATCCCTTCTTGAACCATGAATGGCTTTTTTTCTAGCTCAAAACGAAGTTAACCTCGATACATCACTTCATGATTTTCTCCAAGTTGCTCAGACAATGGTCGAATGAGTTCCCAAACACTGAGAAATCATCCATAAAGACTTCCAGGTATTCACCCACCATCTCTGAAAAGGTGGCTAGCATGCAACGTTAAAAGGTAGTGGGTGCGTTGCATAACCCGAATGGCTTACGATGGAACGCGAATGTGTCATACGAGCAAGTGAATGTGGTGTTCTCTTGATCTTCGAGAGCAATCACAACTTGGTTGTATCCTGAGTTCCAGGAAGCAAAAATATTTCTGCCCTGCAAATCGTTCAAGAATATGGTCAATGAATGGCAGAGGGAAATGACCTTTCTTGGTCGCCTCATTGAGCTTCCTATAATCAATGCACACCTGCTATGCAGTGGTGGTGCGGGTGGGGATGGATTCGCCACGCTCATTGGTGACAACGGTGAGCCTGGCTTTCTTGGGGACTACTTGAGTGGGGCTCACCCAGGGGCTATCGGAGATTGGGTAGATGATGTCAGCGTCAAGCCACTTGATGATTTCCTTTTTAACGACCTCCTGCATATTCGGGTTTAATCGTCTCTGCATCTGATGGGAAGGTCAAGCCCCATCTTCCAGATAGATCTTATGGGTGCAATAGGTGGGGCTAATTCCTCGCAAACCTAAGATGGTCCATCCAATGGTTGCCCAATGTTCTGATATGGTCGCGGTCAACCTGAGTTCCTGATCCTTGGTTAGATGGGCATGGATAATCATTGGGAAGGTCTGGTCAGGTCCAAGGAAGACGTACTTTAGATTTTCGAGTAGCATTTTTAGTTTAGATGTGGGTGGAACAACACTCGATAGGTACGGAAAAGGCGGGAGCTAATCAGCATCAATCTCCTCGAACGGTGGTTGCTAATGGCAATCAGCTCTACAGAGGTCTGCATGCATAAACGAGGATGGGCCAGAACTGTCATCACAAGGTTGGGTCTGATGGTCTAATACAGCACTAAGGGTGAGGCATTTCTCAATCAGAGGCTCCACGGGATCATGCTCCTCAATCCAGTCATAATCGAAAGATTTGGTCTCCCTGAAGATATCCAACTGCATCTTCCTATCTCCGAAGGCAATTTCCATCCATCCCGTGTCACAATTGATGTTCGCCTTAGCCGTAGCTAAGAAAGGTCCACCCAAGATGATGGGTGTGTTTTGTAGCTGTTCGGGGACTTCCATGTCGAGCACCAAGAAGTCAACTAGGAAGTAGAAGTCCTTGACACAAACAATTATGTCCTTAACAACCCCCTTCGGGGTCTTCATAGATCGATCAGCCAATTGGATGGTCACAGGTGTGGGTGTCAATGTTTCGAATCCGAATTGGTGATACAGGGTTGTTGGGATCAAATTGATTGAAGCACCTAAGTCTAGAAGCGCTCTATCAAATGTCATGTCCCCGATATTACAAGATATCAGGGGTGCTCCTAGGTCTGTTTGTTTGAGTGGAAGGTTGCTAGATATCATGGAACTCGCTTGCTCTGAGAGCACAACCTTCCTAGGTGCTTGGGGTCGTGGCTTACACTTTGGCATACAAGCATCCTTTAGGAACCTAGCATAAGCCAGAATGTGCTTGACTGCTTTAACGAGCGGGATATTGTTGTGACTCGTAAAGCGCATTTTTGATAAGAAAAAGCATCGTAGTATAGTGCGCAATACGTTCAACAAAAATATTTATAAAGGTAACGAGACTTGAGTCCTGGTCGTTCATCTTTGGGAGGTGTTTATGGAAATGTAGATTTGAAATCGATCTCTTTCGCTCTACTTGCTTAAAATCTCATGTCAGTTTATGGTGATTTATGATGAGTCCATTTTAATGGACTAATATTACGCCTAAGTAACTTTAATTATATCTTTTAGGTTTGTTAATAACTATATTAAGTTATAGAATGTTTGCATGCATCATGATTTAGGTTTACATTTATTCTATAACTTAATATGTTCTTTTTATGTGCAGGAAAAATAATTGGCAAAAGAATGAGGAGAAAAGGATAAATTACCCTTTTTCAAATAACCGGCGGCTATTCTTTTCCCCATTCTCCAGGGAACCCTCAACAGCCGCTGGCCAGAGGGATTTGAAAATCCCTTAACTCTCGCAGGCACAACCGAGGAGAAGTTAAAAAGAAGAGGTGGATCCAGGGAGAGAGAAGATGATCCAGGAAGAGAAGAACGGGCACCATCTTCTCCAGCGTGCACTGTGATCCATCTTCCCCCTTGCGGGGAAAAACCTCATCTTCAGCACCAAGTGCGCCCTCTCTCCCAGCAAGTCCGTGCCTTCCTCCAGCCTCTCCAGCCAGCCCGCAGGCGCACACCTCCGCGTGCCCATCTCCCTTCCAGCACGCTCCAACATCTGCAGGTGCGCCCCCTTCTCCTCGCAGAGCATCATCTCGCATCAGCACACCCGCCTTCCTCTACCGCACCAAGCCTGCAGCCGCCCCAACCTCTCTAGCACTCCCTGCAGGTGTGCCTCAACATGCCCACCTTCCATGCGCCTCAGCCTGCAGCCGCGCACCTTCACCACTGCCGTGCCCTCCTTCCTGCAAGAGCACCCTTCTCCACTGCAGACCCGCACCTCAGCTTGAAGCCGCGCCCACAAGCGCTGCGTGCAGAGCGCAACCACCTTCCACGCGCACTCCAGCATCTGCAAACCGCCTCGCCCGCACGCCCGCCTTCGCACCCAACCCGCAGGCGCACCTTCTCCGCATCGCGTGCCTGCCGCAGCGCCAACGCCATCTACAGTGCCTGCAGGCATCCGCCTTGAGCGCTCCAACCTCTCAACCAGATGCCCGCGCCTCTGCAACTTCCCACCGCAAGCCCGCAGGCGTGCCTCTCCCTCACAGCACCTCCCTCCAGCAGCACCTAAAGGCACTGTGCGCCTTCACCACCACCTGCAGCCACACCTCCACGTGCCACACCAACGAGCAGCTTCACGGCAGCAGTAGCCTCCGCTGGCGTCTTCTCCTCCGTCGGCCGACCACCTCCGTCAACGCCGCAGTCGCCATCGGAGAGCCCTCGTCCTCGCCGTCCTCCCTGGCCTCTCCAAAGCCCAACCGGTGCTCTCTCTCTCTCTCGCAAGGTGGAGAGAGAGCAAATGCTCTGTTTCATCCACAATTAAAAATTACATTCACTACCATTGTTGATTTTTATTTATTATTATTATATTATGGCAAAATTGTGCATGCACACTTATATTCTTTGATAATTAACATTCATGATATTCATCTATTTCAAGATTGATTTTGGGCTTAACCTGAGTAATAATTTTCTCTAGTACACGTCACATGAAAATTGCATAAATTCATCATAAATTTATTGAAGATTTCACTAAGGGAAAACTGCACATATACCCTTATCATTTTAAGTTATTGCGAATCTACTTCGCATTTTATGTCAGATTTGAATAAGGATTTTGCACTTATCTGAAATAATATAAAATAATTAGGAATTTATTGCATAATTGCCTCGGATATGACCCACTCTTCTATGAGTGGTTATTTTCATTTTTTTTGATTAGTCGATTTTTCCACCACTTAAATACTACAACGCAAAGCGGAAAGTCGGCTCGTCAAATTGGCGCCGTTCCCTGGGAGGCAACAGACACAATAGATTTACTTCATTGTTTTTAAATCTTCTAAGTTGCGAAATTATCTAATCAATTTTTTTTTTACTGTGCGAGGAATCTGAAAGGCGATGAGGCGCAACAGAGCGGCAACAGCAACCACGAGTTAAGCCAACGAGGAAATGACGAAGGAGACCAAGATCCTATTTTTGCAGAGGATTCTCCGTTGTCACAAATTTAATTGTCTTTTCGCCCTTGTAGTAATTAGGGCTGAATTTTTGGGGGTTTGTCCTGGCATTTTTTTAGCTACTAGGGTTTACAATATTTTTGGTGCATGCGTGATTATATTTTCTACTTGCTTTTAAAAACCAATAAAGAAAATATCGAGCTGCCTATTTAGAAGTTGCATGCCCTTAGGTGCGCGCATTTAGGGGTGATTGAGCAGCACATTAGATCTTATTATTGCATTGCAAGCATATTAGCACGAAGATTGCTGGAGACAGGTATATCTTTCTAACTTTTGCATCTACCTCTTGTTCACTCATTTGCATTCAAATTTAAATTCAAGACCACCAAGTTTTTTGAATTTACTAATTTAGTGGTCACATAACTAAAAGTGGAACTAATAATCATATTCAACCTTAAAAGCAATTCACATTTGATCTGATTCTAAGGGACTTGTCTGCGATTTCAAAAGAAATTACAAATATTTGCGGTGTGTTGCACACTTTTGACACTGAGCACGCACATTAGGCACCGCACTAAGGCTCGATACCTTAAGGCTATAGGCACCGATCTCTTTATCGATGCAGACCCTCCTATTGTGCTTTGTGGTGGTGGTGATACTATCTTTTGATCAAGTGTTTTGATACTCAACGGAGGGGGACACCCCTTAAAGGAACAAAAGGGTAGTTAAGGGGCACCGCATACGCATCGCCTCAAAGGAAGGGTTCGCCCTACTTGCATCCCTTTGTTCGTCCTTGGAGTAACTTCTCACTTGATCACCTGGGAGTATCATCCAAGCAAAGTATAGGTCCTAGGGTACTCCAAGGTTGAATTAAGGCACGTAATTGCAGTGAAAAACTTGTTTGGCCATTTATATTAACTAATTCGACATCCACAATAAAGAAGGTTAAGATTTCAAGTCCACCCCCTCTTATACCACTTACGTGGGAACTGAGGGATAAGTCTTGATCTTTTGACTTATCTTTGGAGTGGAGGTTTGACTTACTCAATAAGAAAAAAAAATCTGAATTGTGTTTTGTATGCTTGGTAGACGCTCTCTTGAGGGTAGTCTAGTATTTGATCCTGAGCCTGAGAGAATTCTTAGGAAAGCTCACCTAGGAGAAGAAAAAGAAGGAATGGCTGAGCAAGGTGCAAATCAACAAAGGACCCTAAGGGACTATTTTATTCCTACTAACCAACCTACACAAGCACTAGGACGACCGGCAGGGGATAATCTGTATGAGATCAAGAGTAGTACCATATCTCTGTTGCCCTCTTTTTATGGTACTATTAGGGAGGACCCTTACCGGCATTTGGAGGAATCCACCGAGGTCTGTTCCATAGTGAAGCTCCAGGGCTTTACTAATGAAGCCCTGATGAGGACTCTATTTCCTTTCTCCCTAAAGGATAAGGCCAAGCACTGGTAGCATACCCTCGATGCAAGGGTAAATGATTGGGCCACCCTTAAGGGAAATTTTTAAAAAAGTATTTTCCTATGAGTGAAACCAACCATTACAGAAGAGAGATTATGGGTTTTACTCAACAGGAAGGGGATCAATTTCATGACACTTGGGAGCGCTTTAATGACCTTCTTAGGTTATACCCCCACCATCAAGTGCCAAGATGGCAGTTGGTCGAAAGGTTCTGTAACGGATTATCTAAAAGGCATAGGCAAACCATTGATGCAGCCTGTGCAAGAACCTTCATGACCAGAACTGAGGATGAAGCCAGGGCACTTTTTGAAACATTAAGCGACAACTCCATACATCTGTCCTCTGCCTATCAAGAAAGAAAACCATCAATCTTGTAGAGGAAGATAGAGGCCCATGAAGCTAGGGCTTCTCATGATTTGCCTTATCAGATTCAACTATTGAATAAAAACTTTGATAGGCTATTAGCAAACCCCGTCATGAACCCGCAAGCAGCCTCTATTTTTCAGGCTTCAAGAGAATGCTCCATTTGCCAAAGCACAATGCACACCACTGCGGAGTGCCATCAGGAAAACCAATTCCCTGAGTTGATTCAGGCCAACTTGAACGCAGCCTAAGGTTTCCGCCCCCCTCGCAATAACCCTTACTCCAACACTTATAATCCAGGGTGGCAGAACCATCCAAACTTCTCTTGGAAGCAAGCTGATGCTTCTAACTCAGGGAATACAAGACCCTTACCTCCCCAGCCCACATACCAACCTTCTTATGAAAACCCTCCTCTAAATAAGCCCTTTGAGATGGATGAACTAAAGGCCATGATGAAAGAAATGCAAGAGCATCAGAATATGGTTATCCAATCTCAGAATAAGATGATTACTGATATGCAATCCCAAATTGGTCATCTTACTGAGGCAGTTAGGCAACGTGATCCGGGGAAGTTGCCTAGCTCTTCTGAGGAGAACCCTAAGGGCAAGGGGGTTGTATTCAAGGAGCACGCCCAAGCAGTGACCGTGTTGAGGAGTGGAAAAAAGATTGACAAGCCTGATAACACTCCTACGGTTACATCTCATAATTCCCCTTCCATACATGACCCGACTTCCATCTCACCCGAGGAAGAGCCACATCACTCTCCCTCACACAAAATCACCCACAATGAGGATATTGTCCTTCCACCTCCCCTTTCCCGCCATGATGACCCCTCTACCCAGAAGCCGAGGGTGCCCTATCCAGAGCGCCTATCTGCTCTTGGGGAATCTTCTGTTGGCTCGTCTGGAGCCAAGGATAGGACGGAAGAGATTATGGATACTTTTAGGCAAGTCCAGATTAACTTGCCTCTGTTGGAAGCGATTAAACAGATTTCATCCTATGCCAAGTTTCTGAAGGACCTGTGCACCCAGAAGCATCGATCTAGGAAACAGGTCCAAACCAAGGTCATCCTGCCAGACCATGTTAGCTCGGTTCTTCAGCAGGGAACACCCCCCAAAATGAAAGACCCAGGGGCCCCGTATATTTCAGTGGTTATAGGTAACCAACACATTGACGAGGCTCTGCTCGATCTGGGTGTGGGGGTAAACATTCTACCGAGCTATGTCTATGACCTTTTGGGAGGAGGAAAGCTGAAGCCTAGTCCAGTAATCCTCCAGGTTGCAGACAGATCACTTAAGACACCGTGGGGATTGTTGGAAGATGTCCTTGTGAGAGTGGAGGATTTCTTCTTCCGTGTTGACTTTCTGGTACTTGATACTGACCCATCTAATAAGCCCACAAAGCCGTCCATTATTCTGGGATGCCCCTTCTTGGCCACAGCCAATGCCTCTATAAATTGTAGATATGGGGCACTTAAAATGGGCTTTGGAAACAAGAAGATCAGGTTGAATGTTTTTGATACTTACAAGCAACCTGGATTTGAAGATTGTTCTCAGATTGAGGTTGTTGATGAAATAATTGAAGAGACTACTCCAGCACTCTTATGTAGAGATCCCCTTCAGAAGGTCATATCTCAAGACCATCCCTTGATTATTAAAGAAACTGAAAGAAAAATGCCTGAACTAGAAGAGTTGCTGGGGGTACACACTAAGTCTCTGTCCCCACCCTGGACTGTGAAGGTTGATCCGCTACCGGAGGCGGGGACATCTCAACTAAAACCCTCAATCCAGAAGGCTCTTGAATTGGAGTTGAAAACCCTCCCAAGCACAGTGAAATATGCTTTCCTTGGCCCTAATAACACGCTCCCCGTTATTATCTCGTCTGCATTATCTGAATTGCAGGAGGGAGCTCTACTTGAGTGTTTACAAAGGCACAAGGAAGCAATTGCCTGGGCAATTGCTGATATTAAGGGTGTTGATCCCTCTCTTTGCATGCATCATATATACACGGACGAGTCCGTGAAGCCCTTCCGAGATATGCAGAGAAGGCTCAATTCAAATATACGAGAGGTTGTTAAAAAGGAGATTCTAAAATAGCTGGATGCAAGGATTATCTATCCCTTTTCAGATAGTAAATGGGTCAGTCCTATTCACGTAGTTCCGAAAAAGGTAGGAATCACTGTGGAGGAGAATGACCAAGGAGAACTGGTGACCACTAGACCCTCAACTGGTTGGAGGGTCTGCATTGATTACCGCCGTTTAAACACAGCTACCCAGAAAGACCATTTCCCCTTACCGTTTATCGATCAAATTTTGGAACGATTGGCGGGGAACAAGTACTTTTGTTTTCTTGATGGGTACTCTGGGTGAAATCAGATAGCCATTTTTCTAGATGATCAGTAGCGTACCACCTTCACGAGTCCATATGGCACTTTTACGTTCCGCCAAATGCCATTCGGGTTATGCAATGCTCCTGCCACTTTCCAACGTTGTATGATGGCTATCTTTTCTGATATAATCAATGAGTTCGTTGAAATTTTCATGGATGACTTCTCCATTTATGGCTCGTCGTTTGACTTATGCCTTCGCACCTTGATAGAGTCTTAACTCATTGCGAAGAGGCAAAGTTGGTGCTTAGCTGGGAGAAAAGTCACTTTATGGTCCAGCAGGGCATTATGTTAGGGCATATAGTTTCCGAGAGAGGATTAGAGGTGGACACCGCAAAAATCGATTCCATCTCTAAGCTTCCATTGCCTGCCAATGTTCATCAGGTTAGATCTTTCCTTGGCCATGCTGGATTTTATAGGCGCTTCATCAGAGATTTCAATAAAATCTCTAAGCCACTCTGCGACCTGTTAGCGAAGGATGTCTCCTTCGATTTTGATGATAGATGTGGCGAGGCTTTCCAAGCTTTGAAGAAAGGCCTCATTACCGCGCCAATTCTCCAAGCACCAGATTGGACTCTCCCGTTTGAGCTTATGTGCGATGCTTCTGATTTTGTAGTGGGAGCGGTCTTAGGTCAAAGAGTTGTTGGAAAACCTCATGTGCTACATTATGCCAGCAAGACCCTTACGGATCCTCAGCAAAACTACACGGTCACTAAAAAGGAATTACTTGCTGTAGTATTTGCTTTGGAAAAGTTTCGATCTTATCTTTTGAGATCCAAGGTTGTGGTGTTCACTGATCATTCAGTCCTCAAGCATCTTCTGGCTAAAAAGGACACCAAACCTCGCCTAATTCATTGGATTCTGCTACTCCAAGAATTTGACCTGGAAATTAAAGACAAGAAAGGAGTTGAGAATGTGGTAGCAGACCATTTGTCTAAGATCCCTATTGAGGCATCAAACCCTGCTGGCAGTATTCAAGAGACTTTCCCTGATGAGTCTCTAATGGCCGTGGAAGCTAAAACTCCTTGGTTCGTTGACATAGTGAATTATCTGGTCACGGGCATCACCCCCAGTACTTGGGACAAGCAGAAGTGAGATAGGTTTATCGCCAATGCTAAATTTTATCACTGGGAGGAACCCGAGCTTTTTAGAATAGGCCTTGACCAGCTGCTTCGCCGTTGCATCCCTGATGAGGAACAAAGAAGTGTTCTGAGTTTCTACCATGACCTCCACTGTGGGGGACATTTTAGTGGGAAGAAGACTGCCCATAAGGTTCTTCAGTCTGGTTTTTGGTGGCCCGCATTATTTCAAGATGCACATACATATGTGGGCGCATGTCTATGTTGCCAGCAGATGGGAACCTTTGGAAAAAGGGATGAGATGCCCCAACAACCTATCCTCCCTGTTGAAATCTTTGATATTTGGGGCATTGACTTCATGGGTCCCTTTCCTATGTCCTTCGGATATGAATACATCCTTGTGGCTGTTGACTATGTATCAAAGTGGATAGAAGCCATACCCACGCGAACCAATGACCATTCCATGGTCTTGGGCTTTGTTAAGGCTAATATCATTTCTCGGTATGGGTGCCCAAGGATGATCATAAGTGATGGAGGACCTCACTTTAAGAATGTACACCTCACAAGATTACTCCAAAATTTGGGAGTCAACCACATGATAGCCACACCTTATCATCTCTAAACGAGTGGACAAGTTGAAGTGTCTAATAGGGAGATTAAGCGAATTTTAGAAAAAACTGTCAGGCCTGATCGAAAGGATTGGTCTAAAAAACTAAATGATGCTCTTTGGGCCTACAGAACTGCGTATAAGACTCCCTTGGGCATGTCTCCTTTTCGTCTTGTCTATGGAAAAGCGTGCCACCTTCCGTTTGAAATCCAACATAAAGCTTATTGGGCTATTAAAAATGTTAACTTAAATCTAGATAAAGCGGGAAAAGCACGTATGTTAGAATTAAGTGAGCTTGAGGAGCTTCGTAATGAAGCTTATGAAACTTCTCAAGCTTACAAGCAACGTACAAAAGTCTTCCATGACAAGAAATCATTAAAAAGACTTTTGAGCCCAACCAGTGGGTCTGGCTTTTCAATTCTAGACTTAAATTATTTCCTGGAAAGCTCAAGTCCCGCTGGGATGGGCCATATGTTGTAATCAATACCTTCCCTCATGGAGCTGTAGAAATTAGGAACCCTATTTCAGGTGCGAGTTTTAAAGTAAATGGCCAGCAACTTAAACCGTATATTACTTTTTTAGATGGCCAGGTTTTGGACGCACTACGGCTTGAGGAGTCTTAGCTCCTCCCACTCTCCTCCTCAGGTGATATTCTTCTATGTCTGTACTTTTCAATGCGGACATTGTCAGTCTTAGGCATGGGGGGGTATAACCTGAGAATGTTTATAGCATTTATAAATATTTCCATAATGTTTATAGCATTTATAAATATTTGCATACATATTTATATATATATATATTATAAAAAAAAATTTCTTGAGCTAATTGGGTTAGTCCCTAGCAAAATACCTTTGTTATTGGAGGTTTTTCTTCCTGAATTATTTCTTAAGTTTAGAATCCAGTACATTTATTTCACGTGCATGTAGACTTGGCAATGGATCCTTGAGGAAAACCAACAAGCATTTAGAGTCCACTGAACCCTTGGACAGTTCATAGGGAGTCAGGCATACTATCTTCTAGTAGATCCACCTCATATTTGTGAGAAGTAGAGAGATTACTGGTGCACTAAGTCTAGTGCAAGGACTCTTAAGTTTTGGATAATTATATTATGATACTTCAGAGTTAGGCGTAGTTTTCACTCTCTGTTCCTGTGTATGTACTTTGAGTGAATTCCTGAGAGTCACCAAACAAGGCAGATACACAAAGATTGAGTCTTAATAAATCTATGACTATGGTGGATGGTTATGACTGTCCTTCATAGAGTCCTCGGCTGACGAAGGGTAATAGTGTCAAAGGTCAGAAATATGCCTGTCCTATCCATTTCTTCTTGGTGCCGAGAATAGGCACTTCCACCAAATAAGCCACACGACTTCCTCTCGACCATCATCATCCCTAATAATGCCTCATAAATAAAAGTCCGTATCATGTTGTGTTGATTGAAAAAGAAACAAAAATAAGAAGAAATAGTTATATTAAAAAAAAGGGAGAGAGAAAAGAAGAAGAAAAAGAAGAAATAGTTATATTACAAAAGAAAAAGTCCAAGTTTCTAAGATAATATTATTTCTGAGGCAACAAAATATCTTTCGCGTTCCACCAAATATGACCCATACCTACCTTTTAGTATTTCTGATCGCCTGAACACTGGTTGAGGACTCTAACTTAGTTGTAGAGTTATTAGGACTTTAATTGAAGTGTAGATACCATGTGAGGCCACCAAATAGTGAGTACAATTTCTAAATCTGGCGAGATTCGTGATCTCAGAAAGAAAGAAAAGAGAGAGTGCCCAGGAACATCAAGAGAGCACAATTGTGTAGCCTCTCTCAGAGTTGACTTGTCTAATAGTCTAGAGATCTAGAGTCTGCAGTACTAGACTATATGTAGCACCAGATGAGCGTGTGCCACCAAATACAAATCCATTCAACTCGATATCTCCTACCTAAGCCAAATGCCGGGGTCAAATTACATATTATCGTCTGCTTTATCCCCGAGGGAAGTAGTTGCCTATCTAAACAGAAATTTTTGCCAAGGGTGATGTATAAACTCCCAATGCTAATCGACTCTTTCACTTGGATCTATTACTTAGGCTATCATCACTTCACATTTGTCTGGATTTCTAAAGTTTTGAAATAAGAAAAGAAGAAATCTTCTGATTACTTCTATTATTTTTCATTTTTGCTAGGGACTAGCAAATCTTAGGCATGGGGGTATTTGATGAGTCCATTTTAATTGACTAATATTATGCCTAAGTAACTTTAATTATATCTTTTAGGTTTGTTAATAACTATATTGAGTTATAGAATGTTTGCATGCATCATGATTTAGGTTTACATTTATTCTATAACTTAATATGTTCTTTTTATGTGCAGGAAAAATACTTGGCAAAAGAATGAGGAGAAAAGGATAAATTACACTTTTTCAAATAACCAGCAGCTGTTCTTTTCCCCATTCTCCGGGGAACCCTCAACAGCCGCCGGCCAAAGATAGTTAAGGGATTTGAAAACCCCTTAACTCTCGCAGGCGCAACCGAGGAGAAGTTAAAAAGAAGAGGTGGATCTAGGGAGAGAGAAGATCATCTAGGAAGAGAAGAATGGGCACCATCTTCTCCAGCATGCACTGTGATCCATCTTCCCCCTTGCGGGGAAAAACCTCATCTTCAGCACCAAGTGCGCCCTCTCTCCCAGCAGGTGCTCGCCTTCCTCCAGCCTCTCCAGCCAGCCCGCAGGCGCACACCTCCGCGCGCCCATCTCCCTTCCAGCACGCTCCAACATCTACAGGCATGCCCCCTTTTCCCTGCAGAGCACCCTCTCGCCTCAGCACACCCGCCTTCCTCAAGAGCACCAAGCCTACAACCGCCCCAACCTCTCCAGTGCTCCCTGCAGGTGCGCCTCAGCACGGCCACCTTCCACGCACCTCAACCTGCAGCCGCGCGCCTTCACCACTGCCACGCCCTCCTTCCTTCAAGTGCACCCGTCTCCACCGCAGAGCTCCGCCTTAGCCTGAAGCCGCACCCGCAGGCGTTGCGTGCAGAGTGCGACCACCTTCCACGCACGCTCCAGCATCTGTAGACCGCCTCGCCCGCACACCCATCTTCGCACCCAACCAGTAGGCGCACCTTCTCCCCATCGTGCGCCTGCCGCAGCGCCAACGCCATCTGCAGTGCCTTCAGGCATCCGCCTTGCACGCTCCAACCTCTCAACCAGACGCCTACACCTCTGCAACTTCCCACCACATGCCCACAGGCGTGCCTCTCCCTCACAGCACCTCCCTCAAGTAGCTCCTAAAGGCGCTGTGCGCTATCACCACCGCCTACAGCCACACCTCTGCGCGCCGCACCAAGCCAGCACACCTACGCACGCCACACCAAGCAGCAGCTTCACAGCAGTAGTAGCCTCTGCCAGCGTCTTCTCCTCCGCCAGTCGGCCACCTCCGTCGATGCCACAGCCACCATCGGAGAGCCCTTGTCCTCACCGTCCTCCCTAGGCTCTCCAAAGCCCCGCTGGTGCTCTCTCTCTCTCGCTAGGAGGAGAGAGAGCAAATGCTCTATTTCATCCACAATTAAAAATGACATTCACTGCCATTGTTGTTTTCTATTTATTATTATTATATAGTGGCAAAATTGCGCATGCACGCTTATATTCTCGGATAATTGAACATTCATGATATTCATCTATTTCAAGATTGATTTTGGGCTTAACCTGAGAAATAATTTTCTCTAGTACACGTCACGTGAAAATTTCATAAATTTATCATAAATTTATTGAAGATTTCAGTGAGAGAAAACTGCACATATACCCTTATCATTTTAAGTTATTGCAAATCTACTTTCCTTCGCATTTTATGTCAGATTTGAATAGGGATTTCGCACTTATCTGAAATAATATAAAATAATTAAGAATTTATTGCATAATTGTCTCCCTGTGGACATGACCCGCTCTTCTGCGAGTGGCTATCTTTATTTTTTTTTATTAGTCAATTTTTCCACCACTTAAATACTACAACGCAAAGCTGAAAGTCGGCTCGTCAATTTATGTATTGATGTACGACATGCTAGTTGCCAAAAGATAGTAATTAAAAGTAGGCAACTTCAATCACACAAAATATATTGCAATAAACTCATGGTGATTCTCAACACATAGATATATATATAGAAAAAGATTTTCATTCATTCAATTAATGATGGTGGCTACAGCATTAAGCTCGTGGAAAGCTTATAGAGGAATGCTTGGAAATACAAATCTAGCTAGCAGAAAATGATCGCATACATGAATCTAAGGGGGGATTATGCATGCATCATTGGGGGAGAATAAAGAGCTACACTATTAAGCAGTAAATAAAGCATGTAAATCTAAGAAGAACTATAATCTAATCTAGCAGAAATAAGGGCATTTGGAGGTGGCTCAGATGGCCTTTGAGTTGGTTGAGAGGAGAAGGAGGGGCGGCCAATGGTGCTTTGGTCGGCCCTTGGAGAGAGGTTGGAGAGGTGATTAAACGTCTTAGCGTGGAGGTGGTGGTCGCCATGGTGAAGCTACTTGTGTGCATGGAGGTGGAGTGGATGTGGAATGAAACTAAGCTAAATGGAACCAAGAGTGGATGGATGCAAATGGCCACCCCTTAGGTCTTTTTATAGACCTAAGGGAAGCTCTCTAGAGAATTATGGAATTCTCTAGAGAGGCTTATGGTGGGAGCTAATGGGAGAGTGAGAGAGAGAGGGTGGATGGAGGTTTTTAGATCCACCAAATGTGGATCTAAAAATCGAATGGTTCTTGGTTGCTAATTTTAGCAACCAAGGCAACAACACATGGTAGAGAGTTCTAGAGAACTCTAGGCTAGGTATTTTCGTGTGGATGGTGTGTGCGTGTGTGTGTGGGTGTGTGTGGGTCAAAACTTAGGTGGCTAGGTTGATTAGGTTAGGTTCTAGTGGGTTTAGGTCAAGGTAGGTCTCAAATTTGGGTTGTAAACCCTAATTCACTAAGGTAAAGTGAAATTAAACTTAATACAAGTTTAATTGAGTGTGTGAAAACTTAATTGAGAGTAAAATAACTCAATTAAGTCAGGTCTAGGTCAATTGGACTCTCACTTAGTCCAATTGGATAGTGTGTACTGAGATCAGGGCTTAATTGGACTCAATGAGTCCAATTGAATAGGCTGATGGAATTGACTAAGATCCAAGTCAATTAGATTTAGTGAGGACCTAATTAGGTCCTTAAGGAGGTCTAGAGGTGATGTACTTGGGCTAAAGCACCTTAATTTAGGTTCCTATGGGGTTAGAATTGGGTTTAGGGGGCTAGAGATCCAAGATCAAGGCTTGAATTCCAAAATAGGAATTGGTGGATAGTATCAGATGTCTAACAAAGTTGTCAGACATCTTATAGTGAAAAATCAGAAGTTTAGACTCGTTGTCTGGACGTCCAATCAGAGTTAGGAGGGATTTTGGGTTCTATTTTGAGTATTCTGCAGAAATTGGATGTCTGACCAAGTGTCTGGACGTCCAATAACACTGCAGAAATGGGTTTAAGGTGTACGAGAGTTGGCTAAGGGTTCTGGACATCCTATAACTCATCTAGACGTCCAGATAGAGGCTAGAATTAGGGTTTTAAGGCTTCCTAGGGTGCGGTGACCTAAGCTAAGGGTGGCTAAGGCTTGGGGAGTCTTCTAGGTTGTCCTAGGGCTAGGATGGACCTAAGTTCTTCATAATTTATTACTTTATTCCTACTTAATAGAATAGCATACCTTAACTCCCTTACATTATTATCTACTGTATCTAATCTAGGTCTTCCGCTCCAGCTATACTGCAACACTAGTTATTCATTATTCTTCAGATCCAGCTTTAGATATAGCTTCTGATCAGCTTATTACCTGCAATTGACGTAATGCACCTAATCAGTACATTATAGCATTATTTTATGCATAGCTAAAAAAAAGCAGCAAAGGTGATAGTAATGGTTATGCATGCATGAATTACCCTAACTTATGCTAAGTCCTAGCCTAATTTAGGTCAATTAAGACCTATGGTTGCTGCGCAATCAGATATTAATCTGAACCTGCTTGAAAATTTCCAAAAGCTCCTCATTTTCCACATCCACTTTCTTTTCCTTCATCTTCTCCAATGCCTCAGGGTATGGTGTCCGGATTTGAATTGTGTTAGTCTCCAGGTCATTGGGTGTTTCTTACTCGTCTTTAGAGTGGGGTATTTCAAGGGGTAAGGCCACGGGAGGAGTCAGCCACTTAGGATCCTAGGTTTTAGTGCCTCTTCTCAAGGTCACCAGATTTGTAGAGGCATTGGGACCATGGGTAGATCCTTGGGAAGAAGAGGAAGAAGAAGCACCAAACCCAGGGGGTGTTTGTGGGGCAGGCTAGACCATGTGAACCTGCCTGGGATTGCCTTGGAACCCTTGCAAATTGGGGCCTCTATTAATCACGTTTCATGGGTTCGACTGTGGCTGAGAAGGAAGGGATCCCTGTTGTTTAAAATCCAACAGCTGGCTCAATTGTCCCTTCACTAATGCCATTTCCTCCTGGTGTTTCTGGTTCATGTCAGCCATCATTTTCATCAAGGTGTCCATTTGGTTTTGTGGGGGAGGGGCCACCCTATTCAGATAGGGGGGTCTAACCGGTGGACCTTGCTGATAGGAAGTCAGGTTTGGTTGATGGTTTGGCCTAGGTTGGTTCTAAAATTGGTTCGATTTCTGGTTCGTCCAAGCGAAGTTTGGGTGATTACGCCATTCGGCATTGTAGGTGTTGGAGAAGGGGTCAAGTTTGGAATAACCTTGGATGGCCTAGACATCTTCAAAGATAGAAGGTGCTAAGGGGGAGGGAAGAGAATAATTAGGGGTTGAGGGAGCAAAGGTCCCTCTCTAGAACATGGTCAGGGGTTGTTCCAAGTGCATCTGGCTTAGTGGCTGAATTAGGTCGACATTGTAAGCTCCCTTTGCTAGGGAGAGAGTCTGTAGAAGGTTCCTGGTCTAGTTCAATAGTTCATCTATCTTCTTATCCACCAATTCCACTCGATCCAACTTCTTGGCAATGATATCCATGTCAACCATTCCAGAATTTGCTTATACCTCATAGATCCCACCACGGGGTTGACTAAATCGATTGAATTGGGTCATGGAGGCAATGTTGAGCGAATTTTCGCTCATAGACTAGAAAAGCTCAAACGCGCTTTCCTCATCTTTGTTCAGAAAGTTTCTTCCGCATGAGGCATCGACAAAGTTCCGAAGGTTGCGATCCAAGTCGTGATAGAAGATCTAGGCCAATTGCCACCTTGGAACCTCATGGTGTGGGCATTTCCTCAACAATTCGTTAAATCCCTCCCATGCCTCATGGAATTGTTCCCCCCCCCCTAGAGTGTAAAGGTGGTAATGGCTCTTCTGAGGGCATTGGTCTTTCCTATGGGGAAGAATTTCTTTAAGAATGCATGCCTCAGTTCTTCCCAGGTGGATATGGGTCTTCCTAAAGTTCTAAGCTGGTGAGATGCTTTATCTCTCAGTGAGAAGGGGAACATCTTAATCAAAACAATGTCTAAGCTGATGTTCCTAGGCTTGACAGTCTAGGCGATCTAGTCAAGGTCCTTTAGGTGTTGGAAGGGGTCCTCATTTTTGCTCCCATGGAAGTGGCTTTGAATCAAGCTCAGGACATTAGGTTTTAGCTCAAAATCATCTCCCCCTTCGGGGACCCAAAGATGTGGTTCGATCCGAATAGCAGACAGATAGTAAAAGTCACAGAGGGATCTGGGTTGGTTCTGAAATTTTGGTGGATCAGGTGGTGGTTGCCCTTACAGGTTCTGCAATCGGTGTATGCCTTGCATGATAGTGTGAATTTGCTGCTGCTGAAGCTGGTGTTTGCATTAATCTGGGCCTGGATGATGGCCATCGTATCTGGTGGAGGTTGGTCCTCAACCTCATCTACTCTAGGTTCAGCCATATCTCTAGCAAGATCAAGTCTCTCTTGGGTTTCCCATCCCAAAACAAATAGCTCAGGATGAAGTGATCATCTCCCGTGCATACACTAGAGAAGAACGGGGAGGGATGCAGAGACAAACAGATGCGAGAAGCATGTGTGTTCAAACAAGCAGACAAGACTAGTCCTTATAGTACATTCCTTAGGGAACCTAGAAATCTCAAGAGGAACGATCATGAATGTAGGCACGTAACTGCCCTTCCCAAGGCTAATTTGGTTAGGTTGATTACAAGGGGATTGTGGGGAAGATTCTTCCTTTTGCTTGCGCCACCGATTCCGTAGACCCCACAACCGTGGTCGTTTGACACTTCCCCACAGCCTAGTCACCAGATTTTACGAAGGGAATGAAGGCCAAGTGCCTAGAAATCGAAATCACACCTTTCGAGACTTAAACCAGTCCTTCTTAGGGCACGTCTACTCTGTTTTAATGAGGGTTTAGGTTAGTGCTTGTGCTCAAGACATGTGATGAGGCGTTGATTGGGATGGTGTCTCTTAGTTATTCGATTCAAATGTGTGTACACCTAACAAGACATGGTTTTCAAGCAAGGATTTAAATTGGAGTGTCTTTTTAATGTTTGTCCTTACTTTAATGTCATTTAGGGTTGAAGTGCCTTAGTGTTTTCAAACAAGTTTCAAGTGGACACGTCAAGTTTTACACACAACGGGTGAGAGTGGATTTCCTTTAGAGTGAGGAGGCCCTAGCAAACAATCCTGATGTTCTCATCCTACCGTTCATGCAATCTACCAGGTGAGTTGATTTTAAGGTGAGTGATGCAGCCCAAGTCAATTCATGGTGGCTTTGTAAACATCACTCAAAAAGAAAAAGAACACTCCAAAGAGATTATCTTTAAGAATGTTAGAGTGTATTTTTTTTTGTTGGGTGATGGGTTTAGGATGTGGATCAAGCAATCATTCGCAATGCTGATTTTTCTCTGATTTTAATTTTTTTAGAATTTTTTAAAGGCAAGCAAACAACCACGGGTAGAGCGATACTCACAACCAGTCTTTGCTGCATTTACTCCATCTCCATCATCACAAGTCACGCTCCTTAGCTACCCAAGCATCGAGTTCCTGCAACCAATCAAGTAGAGGGAGAAAATGAGTTAGACGATATGAGTATGGATGCAAAATAAAAGTGACAAAATAAATCCATTGCCTCCCCGACAACAATGCCAAAAACTGATGTGTTACAGACGCATTTGTCTAAATAGGTCGTTGTAGCTCGCGTTCGCAATGTCAATTTTAAATGTAGAAATGGATGTGAGTCCGAGTGTTGAACATAGGGAGGCAAAAAATCGTCTTTTTCTGTCACTTAGTTGTCATGGAAATGGAGGGTTTTTGCTTGCACACGAGAAAACGCAGGAGAGAAAAGAGAATACAAGAGAAAGAGAGAGAGAGTAGGGTTAGAGTCTTTTGATCATAGCATTCATGCAAATCAAGATAAGAAAAACCCGATCAAAAGAGAGAGGTAATAACTATATAAGAAACAACATCGTTTAACATGCAACTTGAGTTTTACAACAATAGCTAAATGCTTAAACAAAAGTAAGTAAAGCTAAAGTAAAGGGAGAGAGAGAGAGAGAGAAGAGAAGGCGAGGCGGCCACAGCGGTGGAGGAGGGCTCCGTTGGCGGCTCGTCAACTCCGACTAGTACAAAATGTGCTAAGGGAAGCTAGGAATGGGGGAGAAGGTTTGCAAGTGTATTCAATGCCTCTACATGGGTAGTTGGAGGGGGTTTATATAGGAAAAAGGGGTTTCTAAATTAAGTAGGGGCTTTAGCAATGACCAGGATGTCACTAAAATCGCCCCAAAAATGTCGGTGAAGCCCCCTACCTGTTGGTCTTCCGTGCGCATCTGCTCTTCCTCTCGAGTGCCGCACCTGCGATCCACGTGCGCTTGCTGTGCACCGTCAGATCGAAGATCAGACAGTTGAGGCTTCGTGAGAGCGTGTGCTAAGGATCGCGCTTGCGTAGCGCGCGCCTCGTGCGTCATCGCGTGCGTGAACGTCTGTGCGCATCCATTGCGCCGTGCGGATTCCATCTGCATTGTTCGCTGTTGATCGCGCACGTGGATGAGGCCGGTGTGATTCGAACGGGCGTCGGGTGAGCGCGTGGGAGAGTGCTAACCGCTACGATGCGCTTCAGAGTGTATCGTAGTTTTGCACGAACTTTCAGCCATCCAATGGATGATTGGACAGTTGAGATCTCATCTGGGCGCGATGGAGAGGTGAGCCGCGGGTGCGGGCGCACTAGATGCCACCACGTGGCCGCTTGTGGGCCGTTGATCCTCAGATCAACGGCCAAAACTTCTTGGGCTAGTTGCAGGAGCTCTGGATGTCAGATTTGAATGATTTTGAGTCTGTTGGACTCCATTCATCATTCTGAATCCATCCGTGTGATCCGATCGCTCATTTGAGGCCTATTTTGTCATGAACTTGTACAAATGGCCATTAACACTGATTTATAAGTAATCTCAATGTGCAATGCATGTAATGCTCCCATGCCCATTTATGATGTGTTATTTATGCATGTTATCCTTAAGATAAACCCTGATTGACAGAATTATCACCACCAAATGTAGAGTTATCAACAACCCCATGCAAAAACACTTTGGTGATTATGTATGGCCCATCCCAATAAGATTTCAATTTCCCTAGAAAAAGCCTATGTCTGAAATTGAAAAGCCAAACTTGTTGGTTGGGCTCAAAGGTCTTTCTAAGGATATACTTATCATGCAATACCTTAGTTTTCTCTTTATAATCTTGGAAGGTGTCATATGCATCATTCCTTAGCTCCTCAAGCTCAATCAACTCCAGTAATCATCCGTTACCTGCTTACTCTAAATCCTTGTTGACATTTCAAATAGCCCAGAGTGCCCTATGTTCAAGCTCAATGGGTAAATGGCATGCTTTCTCGTACACTATCTGGAAGGGAGACATACCCAAAGGGGTCTTGTAGGTTGTCCTATATGCCCATAAAGGATCATCCATTTTTTGGGACCAATCCTTCCTATCTAGCCTAACAGACTTTTCCAAAATATTCTTAATCTCCTATTTGACACTTCAACCTAGCCAATCATTTGAGGATGGTAAGGGTAGCGATCTTGTGAGTTACTCCCAGATTCTTGAGTAGCCGATTGAAGTGGTGGTTCCAAAATTGAGGTCCCCAATCACTTATATTCATCATAGGGCAACGAGATATGATATTAGCCTTCACAAATTTCAATACCATGGAGTGATCATTTGTGTGCATAGGAATGGCCTCTATCCATTTGGAGACATAATCAACTGCCACCAAGACAGTCATATCCATGGGACGAAGGGAAGGGACCCATGAAATCTATTCCCCATAGATCAAAAATTTATACAAGTTGAATCGGTGTTGGGGTATCTCATTCTGCTTCCCAATCGTTCCAATCCATTGACATCTAATACAGGTCTTAACAAGGTTGAGAATCCTTAAATAAAGTAGGCCACCAAAATTTGGACTGAAGAACCTTAAAAACCATTTTCTTCACACCAATGTGTCCTCCACAATGAAGCTCATGGAAAAATCTCAAATCATTTTGTTGCTCCTCTACAGGCACGCATCTCCTCAGAACCTGGTCTTGTCCAATTCTAAATAATTTCGGCTCTTTTCAGTGAAAGTATCTAGCTTGGGAAATGAATCTCTTCTTTTCTTGCTCATCCCAAGAGCGGGAAGTCTCTCTAGTGACCAAGTCATTGATAGTATTAGCATACCAAGGTGAAGTTGGTGTTACCGCCACAAGGGTTTCATCAAGAAGTATCTCGTGAATGTCTCTAGATGGGGAGTCATCAAGTAGGAGATGAGATAGGAGGTCAGCCACTACATTTTCCACTTTTTTCTTCTCATGAATATCCAAGTCAATTTCTTGAAGGGGTAGAATTCACCTAATAAGTCATGGCTCCGTGTCTTTCTTGGCAATGAGGTGTTTCATTGCCGCATGGTTCATGAAAATAACCACCTTGGACCCAAGAAGACAAGACCTAAACTTCTCCAAATCAAAAACTACAAGTAATTCCTTTCCAGTGACGGTGTAGTTTTGTTGTGGTTCAGTTAAAGTCTTGCTAGCATAGTGCAGCACATGAGGTCTCCCCTCAACCGGTTATCCAAGGATTTCTCCCATGGCATAATCTGAAGAATCGTACATCAGCTCAAATGGGAGTGTCCAATCAAGAGCTCAGAGAATTGGCACAGAGAGCAAGGCCTCCTTTAGAGTGTGGAAGGCCTCAACGCACTTTGTATCAAAATCAAAGGAGGATTCCTTCACCAGTAGGTCGGAAAGTGGCCTAGAAAGTTTACTGAATTCTTAATAAAGCACCTATAAAAGCCAGCATGACCCAGAAAGGATCTAATTTGTTTGACATTTGTAGGCAATGGGAGTTTGGAAATTGAATCAACCTTGGCTTTATCTACTTCCAAGCCCTTCTTAGACACAACATGCCTAAGTACAATGCCTTTCTGTACCAAGAAATGACTTTTCTCCCAGCTAAGGACTAAACCAGTCTCCTTATATCTTTTTAGCACATTTTCTAGGTGTAGGAGACACCGGTCAGAAGACGAGTCATAAATGGAGAAGTCATCCATAAAAACCTGGACACACTCTTCAATCATGTCCGAGAAAATGGACATTGTACACTACTAGAAGGTTGCTGGTGCATTACACAATCCAAACGACATATGCCTAAACGCAAAAGTGCCATAAGGGCTTGTGAAAGTTGTCTTCTCCTAGTTATCAGGGAAGACTGCAACCTGGTTATACCCAGAATATCCATCTAAAAAGCAAAAATACTTGTTCCCTGCCAATTTCTTGAGGATCTAATCAATAAAAGGCAAGGAAAAATGATCATTCTGGGTAGTGGTGTTCAGTTTGCAGTAGTCAATGCAAACCATCTAGCTAGTTGAGGGTTTGGTCACTAGTTGTTCTCCTTGGTCATTGGTTTCTACCATAAAGCCTGCCCTCTTAGGCACCATGTGGAATGGACTAACCCATTTGCTATCCACGATGGGGTATATGATCCCAGCATCCAACCACTTCAGAATTTCCTTTTTAACCACCTCCCTCATGTTCGGGTTAAGACGTTTCTGCATGTCTCAAAATGGTTTGATGGAATCATCAGTATAAATTTGGTGCATGTGGAGTGTAGAGTTTATACTCTTAATGTCAGTGATTGTCCAAGCTATGGCTTCCTTGTGCCGTGATAAGCAGTCTAACAAGGCTCCCTCTTACGCCTCAAATAGCACAGATGAGATTACAACAGGTAGCATATCATTTGGACCGAAGAAGACATACTTGAGAGTGTTGAGGAGGGTTTTTATCTCAAAGTCGGAGGTTTGTATGGTTGAGGGTTTCATAATAAATGTCCCCATCTCAGGTAGCAGATCTACCATAAGTAGGTATGATGGGGAGAAAGACTCAGTTGAAACTCCGAGCAATTCCTCTAATTCCAGTATATCCCTTTCACATTCCTCTAGAAGATGGGAATGCTCATTTAGCATAACATGCTGAAGGGGGTCATTACATAAAATTGCTGGGGTAGTCTTGTTAATCAGATCATCCACAACCTCAACTTGGGAACAATCCTCTAGATCAATTTGTTTGTAAGCATCGAATACATTGAGGTAGATCTTCCTATTCCCAAAGCCCATTTTTAATGCCCCAGTGTGACAATTAATTGAAACATTATAAGTCACAAGAAAAGGGTGGCCCAAGATGATGGAGGGCTTGGTTGGTTTGTTGGTAAGGTCAGTATCCAATACTAGAAAGTCAACGGGGAAGTAGAAGTCCTCCACATCTTCCAGTAGACCCTGGGGTTCTTCAGTGAACGGTCTGCAACATGGAGGATTATGAGGCTAGGCTTCAGGTTGCCTTTTCCAAGTTGCTCATATACATAGCTCAGAAGGATATTTACCTCCGCACCCAAATCAAGCAGAGCCTCATCTATACGTAGGTCACCAATGACCACTGAGATGTACGGAGCTCCTAGGTTCTTAAGCTTTGGGGGTGTGCCATGTTGAATTATTAAGCAAACTGAATCAAGCAAGATTACATTTGATTGGACCTATTTTCTAGATTGTCATTTTTTCATGTACAAGTCCTTCAAGAGGAGGGCATAGGATGGAATCTGCTTGATAGCTTCAAGCAAAGGCAGGTTAATCTACACTTGCTTGAAAGTCTCCATGATTTTGTTCGTCCTATCTTTGGCTCCAGATGAACCAGCAGAAGTTTGCCCATTGTCAGACAAGCGCTCTGGAAATGGCACTCTCAGTCTCTAGTTGGAAGGGTTGTCATGTCAGGTAAGTGGTGGAATAGGGACAACCTCTTCTGGTGAGGTGATTTCAAGTGGAGCAGAGTTGGGTAGCTCTTCTCCAGTGGAGATGACAATTGGGGTGGATGGGTTTTCAGAAGGCAAGGCTATAGAAGCATCGAGCTTGAAAATTTTTTTCCCACTCCTCAAAATAGTCATCGTTGGGCATGCTCCCTGAAGACAATCCCTTTCCCTTTAGAATCCTCCTTAGAAGCACTGGGAAGCTTCCCAGTCTCCCTTTGTCTAATGACCTCTACAAGGCGTCCTATTGATGATTTCATTTCATGTATAGCCTTGTCATGAGATTAAATGATGGCACCTTGGCTTTCCTGCATAATTCACAACATCTCCTTCAATTCATCCATCTCAGAGGTCTTTGGTTTGACAAAGATCTGAGGTTGGTTCATTTGTTGGTTCTAAAAGGGTTGTGGTTTATAATTCCTTGAATTTGAGACATTCCCTTGTCTCCATGAAAAGTTTGGGTGGTTGGCCCATCCCTCATTAAAAGTATTGGAAAAAGGATCATTATGGGATCAAAGACAACACCCTTACGCCACATTCAAGTCTGCCTGTACAAGTTCAGGGAATTAGGAGGTCAATTGGCAATCCACAGTGACGTGTGTATTGCATTGGCAGATGGAGCATTGTGAAACTTGGGATGGGGAGGCATTTGCTATGAGTTATTTAGGGTTTGACATAAGCCTTTCCATATTTTGATTCATCAACTGAATTTCGAAGGCTAAATTCTGGGTATCCCTAGCCTCATTTGCATCAATCTTTTGTTGCATAAGAGTGGGTTTTCTATCTAAATAGGAAAAATTTAAGTGGATAGAATTCTCACTCAAGGTCTCAAAAAGCTCCCAAGCCTCATCTTCAGTTTTTGTGAGAAAGGTTCCCGCACAGGCACCATCCACTATTTGCCTATGCTTATCATTTAAACCAATGTAGAACCTTTCTACAAGTTGCCATCTTGGCACTTGATGATGGGGACATAAGCATAACAAATCCTTGAAGCACTCCCAAGCATCATGAAATTGCTCTCCATCTTATTGAGCAAAACCTATGATTTCTCTCCTATAATGATTAGTTTTGCTCATGGGGAAGTATTTTTTCAAAAGCTCTCCCTTTAAGGCATCCTAAGTATCTGCTCTACCATCTAGAGTGTGATGCCAATGTTTTGCCTTATCCTTGAGGGAGAATGGGAAGAGAGTTCTGATTGCATAGCAATCCTGCAACCTAAATAACCTGAATTAAGCTAGATTCTAGCATAACTTAGGAATAATGCATTCATAGGCATCGTAATTTGCTAGTCATATAGATAATATCGTCATTTTATGTACTAATGAGAGATGATTTTAATTGCAGATGATTCAAAGTCGCTGATGTCAAATCAGACTAGATAGATTTGATCAGAACAACAATGGGAGTCCAACGCTTCCGAAATTGTCTCGATTAGGCAACCAGAGCATCGTGTGCAGTCCATAAAAGAACAAAGATCATTGAGCCAAAGGACAAAGATCCGAACCTCAAATGAAAAATCCAACCACACGTATGGATCCGAATCAACAATCGTAGTCCAACGGTGCAAAAATCAACCCGATCGGAGGTCTACATCACCAGATATAAAGAAAAGAAGATGGACGACCATGATGGTGCCACGTGGTGCCATCACAGCTGCCCTCACCATCAGCCCATCTCTGAAGACCATCCCTCGCCCACTCTCAACTATTGGATGGCCATTCAATGGTCCACGATGCATCCATGTCGTCCATCCAACGGCTAAGGATAAGTAGACATAAAGAGGAAAGCTTAATAGAACGTGCGCATAGCATGTTGGCTTACATGCTTGTGCTGAATCCAAGCAGCATCTGTTTGATTCGCGCAGCACCTCAAATCAAGAAGGCAATGCAAACGGGCACTATTGCCCATTGGATCTGCATCGACGCATGCAAATGAGACCCCGTGGCATGATTAGATTGCTTTGTGGCTATGCATGCAAGCAAACCCATGCATTTTGCGAAACAAAGGTAGTGGGCACGTGTGTTTAAGCCATTCAATCATAAGATTGGACAGCTGAGGATTGCGTGCTAAAATTGAGCAACCGGCGAGCGTGAAGAGAGAAGCGAGCGTTGAGGAGTGCGCAAGGAAGCTATGGAGCCATCTGATCTTGATCCAAAGCTCCAGAATGTGCCACTTGTCGCCACCAGGTTGAATCCACGCATTGAAGGCACGTTTGAAGGTGTTTTGAGGCCAGTTCTGATCCGCTGATCTCCCGATCGATGGATTTGATCATAAGCGAGTTGTTACACGAGTTTAAGGACCAAAATGCCCACTTTTCCCCTCATTAAAGCTACAAAGGAAGGCTCAAGGTCCCCTAATTGAAGGCATCTCTTCCATACAACTCTTCCACCTTCCTCCAGGCCAAAGCTCTCCCTCTGCAACTTCTCTCCGTCCTTCGTCCTAGCGCTCTGGATCTAAAATGCTACCGCATCTTGCACAAGCATCCTACAAGTGACGTTGTCTCTCTATTTCTATCTCTCTATATTTCTCTCTCTCTCTATCTATCTATTTCTAGTAGCATTTTCTATTGTGAAAATTCTATCTAACTACAATAAAATTCGGATCTTCTGAATGCATGATATCTAATTCGTATACATATATACATATATAAATATCTTTTTAAAGCAAGTTCTATTGAAAAGCTTTTGCATAAATTGTGATTGCCTCCCTGTAAACGACCCAGTACTCACCGGCTTTTGTAAATTTATTTGTTGACAAGTTTTCACGCTATACTATAACTAAATAATCTTTTAAAACACTATTTACATGTCGGACAAGTTCTCATTTTGTCGTCATCAAAAATGCCTTGCAGTCTCACCGTGGAATAGACCTCGATGAACTCTTCCAATTGCCTGTAGGGGTCCTCCCAAGTAGTACCATAGAATGAGGGCAATAAAGATATGGTACTACTCTTGATTTCATATGGATTGTTCCCCTAAGTCTTCTCAATGTATGACCAGGTTGGTTGGTAGGGATAAAATAGTTTCTCAAAGAACATTGGTTTTCCACAATCCTATTCTCTCCTCCCTCAACCATCTCTCTTCTCTCTTGGTTGGCACTCCTAAGGATTCTTTCAGATTGTGGATCAAACACAAGTTGTCTCCTAAGAGATTGCCTACCAAGGAAACACTAATAGCACAAGCACAATTCAAAAGGACTTTTTAGGTCTTTATAAATTTAGGCTTTCGACTTTAGTTCAGATTGTAGGTGACAAAACAAGTTGCCCAATCAATTCTGGCCCTATTTGTTGACCTACAAAATGTCTACAAAGACCTAGTTGGAGCTTAGGTGCTCTTCCCTAAAGTGCAAATGTAAAGCAACTCCAAAGATGGAAGATCGAGAGATGCAAGTAGGCCTAAGCCTTCCTTTGAAGCAATGCCACCCAATGGGATTTATGTGGTGCTTCTTAACTACCCTCAAAAATCCGTGACAGGGTATCCCCCTCTTTGGAGTTACAAAACCTTTGATCTCGAGTTATGAACACTTCCGAATCCAACAATAGGAAGGCTCTTGTCCTAGTGGTTCCAGGACTTATGAAGTGTCTAAATGAGTGCCTTGGTGCAAAAAGCAAACAAGTGTGCATACACCGTAAAAATTTTGAGTTTGAATTTTTGAACTGCACTTCATGTTTTCACTTTAACTCCTTGGGTTTTAAGGGTTCCTCCTTTGATTATGTCCTTTTTAGATTTTAAATGTGACCACTTCTTATTCTTTTCAATACAATTTAGGTGGTCATGTCTTTAGATCTAGATGCAAATGAGTGATCAGAATAGGATGTAAGGAAAGCAACCCTTGGTGGGTATATATAGGTGTAGGAGGTCAGATTTAAGCCTAGGTAGTCATCAAGATTTGAATTGGAATGGAACAAGATAAGATAGAATGGCTATAAAGCATTAACTCAAATTCTGACTGGATCAGACATCTGAAAAGGTAAGATAGATGTCTGAAGGAGTCATTTCAGATGTCTGAGAATAAAGCCAGACGTTTGAAAAACTTTAGTGAGAAAGTAGTCATTACTGGATTTCTCAATATTGGGTACAGGGATGTCTGAACAAAAAGATAGACATCTGAATAGATAGTTTCAGACATCTGGAAATAAAGCAGGATGTTTGAAAAGCCTCAAGGTCAATGTGGTCATTCCTGGAATGAGATTAGATCCAAATAGGGATCTAAAGACAAATGGTTAGATGCCTTACTAGACGTCTGATCAATAGTGTAGACATCTTAAAAAGAAGAATTAGACGTCTGAATAAAGGCTAAGACATCTAATGGCCTACAACATTCCAAAATCAAAGTGTAATGAATATAATCAATTGCGGTCAACTTGATCATTGGATAGAAAGTGAATGTTGGTCATTTCCAGACGTCTCAAGAAGACAACAGACATCTGAAAGACAAGTAAAAATATGACCATTGTTCTTTTCAAGTTAAAGAAATATCAAAAGCTCAAGGAGGTGTTTGAAAAACATTATTAGACATTTGAAGTGGATCATAGATGTCTAAAAACCTAGGTGACATAGGTCAAGAATTATGGACAAGAATCTAAGTTCTATACAGGATCTTAGACGTCTGAAGAAGTAGATCAGATGTCTGACCAAGCAGACTTAGACGTCAGAAGGAATCATAAGACGGCTAAAAAATCAATCAAAAACAAGGTCTTGTATGTTGAATTAGAAGAATGAGAATAAGAAGGTTCTAAGGGTATCATAAGGATAATTCAAGGCTTATTTACATTCTAAAAATAAAACAAAACTAATCTAACTACATCTCTGATCGGCGCATAATTCACGTTTTAAAAGTTGATTAGTTGTAGTATAGTGCAAAAACACATCGACAAATAAATTTATAAAACTCTGGTGAGTACCAGGTCATTCGCAGGGAGGCAATCTCGATTTTTGCAGAAGCTTTTCAATAAAACTTGCTCTAAATAGATATTTATATATGTATATATGTATACGAATCAGATATCATGCATTTAGAAGATCATAATCTTATTGCAATTAAATAGAGTTTTCACAATAAAGAATGCTACTAGAAACAAATAGATAGATATATAGATAGATGAGAGAGAGAGATAGAAAGTGGCAGAGAGATGATGCCACTTGTGAGATGCTTGTGCGAGATGCGACAGCACCTCAGATCCAAAACACCGGGACGATGGTCAGAGTGGAGTTGCAGAGGGACAGAGAGTTGCAAAGAAGGTGGAAGATATTTGGAGTTGATGGAAGAGATATGCTTCAACTGGGGGCTCTAGGCCTTCTTTTATAGTTTTAATGAGGGGCAAAGTGGGTATTTAACCCCTTTATCTCGTGCAACAACTCTTATTTGATTAGATCCATTGATCGGGAGATCAACGGATAAGATCTAGACTCAAAACACCTTCATTTGCGCCTAAAATGCTCAGATTCAACTTGAGCTTGACACCTGGCTTCTTCTCAGCCTTCAAATCGCCATCGGACGGCTCCCGCTCCTCCTTGTGCGCCTGCTGCAACAAATCTCTCTCTGCGTGCGCACTCGTAAGCCTCTTTTCAATGCCTGATCCTCAACCATCCAATCTCACGATTGGACGACTCGAGCGTGCGTGCCTCACCTTCCTAATCTCGCAAAACACGTAGGATCGCGCATCCGCCCACGGCGTGCTCTAATCGCACCACGCAACTACATTCACGTGCGCCGATCATCGTCCAATGGCACAATTGCACCCGCATGATTGTTCCTTCAATTTCACACAGCATCGCTCGAATGTGCGTCTCACACTTCCACGCGAGCGAGTAAGCCAATGCGCTACACGAAAGTTTTGTTATAGTTTCCTACTTGTTTCTATTTGAACTTATCCGGCTGAACGGGCAACGTGTCATGCTCGTGGTTGTTGGATGAAGATCCAACGGCCCACAGCGTGTGAGGGTGGCCTTCCTAGATGGGACGGTGGTGAGGGAGCGGCTGTGATGGCACCACGTGGTGCCATCATGTTCATCCATCTTCTTTTCCTTGTATTTGGTGATGTAGACCTCCGATCGAGTTGATTTTTATGCCATTAGACTGCGATCGTCAATCCAAATTCATCCGTGTGGTTAGGTTCTTCATCTGAGTCTTGGATCTTTGTCCATTGTCTTTATGATCTCCGTTCTTTATGGACTACACAAGATGCCCTGATTTTCTGATCGAGATGATTTCAGAAGCGTTGGACTCCGATCGTCATTCTGATCAGATCTGTCAGGTCTGATCTGACATCCATGACTTTGAATCATCTGCGATTAAAATCATCTCTCTTTTAGGTCATAAAATGACGATATTATCTATATGACTAATAAACTACCTATTGTGTAAATTACGATGCCTGTGAATGCATTATTCTTAAGTTATGCTAGAATCTAGCTTAATTCAGGTGATTTAGGTTACATGATTGCTGTGCAATCACACCCCCATACCTAAATCTTACTAGTCCCTAGCAAATGCATGACTAAATGCAAATTTGTCCTACATGAGTAATTTTTATCAAGAGTTTACCAGAGGTTTATGTATTTTGTTTTCATCCGAAGCTTTAGTAATCTAGATAATCAGGATTGTGTTTTCTTGTAGCCTATGCAACGGATCCAAGTGAAATCCAATCATCATCTAAAGCTCATACATGACCCTTAGTAAAAATCTATTGGAATAGGCAAACTTCTTCCCTCGGGGTTCTAAAGTAACCTATATATTCAGCCCCAGCTTTTGGCTTAGGTAGAAGATTTCTGAGTCAAGTAGATTTGTATTTGGTGGCTCACACTTATTTGGTGCTACATATAGACTAGTACTTTAGAACCTATATTTCCAAATTATAAAATAATTCAACTCAGAGAGAGGTGAGAAATTGTGCTCTCTTTAGTTCCTTTGTACTCATTCTCTTTCTTTCTCTTTCTCTTCCTTTTTCTTATCTTTTCTTTCCTTTTCTTTCTTTTTGAGCTCACAATCCCACCAGATTTATCGATATATTTGGTGGTCTCTCCTAGCATTAACACTTTGATTAAGTTCTGATAACTCTAAGACTAAGTCAGAATTTCTCAGCTCGTATTCAGGTGGCCAGAAATATAGAAAAATAGGTCAAGGCTGTATTTGGTGGATCGTAAGGGTGGTAGGTGTCGTTGCCTCATTGCACTTGAAATAAATTATAACTCATAAACTCATTTTTTTTCTGCTCTTTTCTTTTTCTAAAACTTTTTTCTATGTATATATATATATATTTTTTTTTCTTTTTTTTTCTCATCCAAATATCTACTAACGCAATGCAGCATACGAACTTTTATTTATGAGGCATTATTCGGGATTACAGGTGTTCAAGAGAATATCGGGTGGCTTATTTGGTGGAAGTGCCTATTCTCGGCATCGGGAAACGAATGGATAGGACAATGTATTTCTGACCTTGACATTAATACCCTTCTTCAGTCGAGGATTCTGTAAAAGACAGTCATGACCATCCACCTTAGTCCTAGTTTTATCAGAACCCACTCTCTGCGTATTTGACTTATTTGGTGGCTCTCAAGAGATTCGCATTAAGAACTTGTACGCAAAAATTGAGAGAGAAAACTATGCCTAACTCTGAGTATCATTATCTCATTATCCAGAGTTTAAGATTCCTCATACTAGCCTTAGAGCATCAGTAGACTTTCTACTCTCACCTCACACTTGTTTGGTGGATCTGTTAGAAGATAGTTTGCCTGACTCCCTAATTACTGTCTAAGGGTTTAGGAGAAGAAGCATTGCTTCTTCTCGACAAACTAAAGATGTTTATCGGTCTTCACAGAGGATCCATTGCAAATTCTACGTATAAGTGTGAAATTATACTGGATTCTAAACTCAAGAATCAACTTAAGAATAAATCCCTAATAAAACCTTAATAAAAATTCTTTTTACCTAAATGCATTTTTTTTTTTTGACATAAAAATTAGACATGTAATGTCCACCCCCCCATGCTATTCATTACAATGTCCTCATTGAAATGTATGCATGAAAATCAAAATATAATAAGCAAGAGGGGATATCACCTGACTATGCTTGTTAATCCAAGTCAGTATGGATGCAAAGGATGTAGAGCTACCTGTACAGAGTACTGCGTTGCCTCCCAACCAGCACTAAGTTTAACATCATTTTCCGAACTCAATTCAGCTTTAAGAAGATTCCAGAAGGTTGATGTGACCATCAGGAATGGGATCACAGTTTTGCATGATAAAAGGCTTCAATCTCTGACCACTCACCTTTGTCTCATTACCGGTCTTGGGATCCAGGATAAGCACATCTCCATGAGGGTAGACTTTTCTTATAATGAAGGGACCTGTCCACTTTGATCTTAATTTTCCCGAAAAAAGCTTCAAGTGTGCATCAAATAACCAAACCTTTTGATTAGGGACAAAGCTTTTTCTAGAGATGTACTTATCATGTAAAGCTTTTGTCCTATTCTTATAGATTCTCGCACTCTCAAAAGCATCATTCCAAATTTCATCCAATTCAATCAATTGGAGTTTTCTTTATCGTCTAGATCGATCGAGATCCAAAGTAAATGTTCTGATTGCCCAATAAGCTTTATGTTCAAGCTTAATGGGCAGATGGCAAGATTTTTCATAGACCATACGGAATGGAGACATTCCAATTGGTGTTTTATACGTAGTCTGGTAGGCCCAGAGAGCATCATCCAATTTGGTAGACCAATCCTTCCGATCCGGGCGGACCATCTTTTAAGGATCCTTTTAATTTCTCAATTGGAGATTTCGGCTTGTCAGTTGGTCTGCAGATGGTATGGAGTAGAGATTCTGTTAGTGACTCCATACTTGGCTAGTAAGGTCCTGAATTGGTTGTGAGTGAAATGGGACCCACCATCACTAATCAGAGCTTTAGGCACATCGAACCAACTAAAGATGTTTTTCTTTACAAAATCCATGACCACTTTATGATCATTGGTTTGGGTCAGGATAGCCACAATCCATTTGAATACATAATCAACTACCATCAGAATGTACAGGTACCCAAATGAATTGGTGAAAGGTCCCATAAAATCAATGCCCCAAACATCAAAGATTTCGACTTCAAGGACTGGGTTTAGGGGCATCATGTCCTTCCTGGTCATGTTTCCTAAAGTTTGGCAATTGATACATGACTTACAGAAGTTGTACGAGTCACGGAATAAAGACGACCAATACAATCCACTCTGCAGTACCTTGGCTATTGTCTTTTTTCTTGAGAAGTGACCTCCACAAGCAAAAGTGTGGCAGAATTCTAGTACACTTGTGATCTCCTCATCTTGAATACAACGACGGATAACCTAATATGTGCAAACTTTGAATAGCTCTGGGTCTTCCCAAAAGTAGTATTTGGCATCAGAAATCAACTTATCTCGCTTATGCTTAGGCCAATCCATGGTTAGTTTTCCGATGGCCAAATAGTTGACAATATCTGCAAACCAAGGTAGTTTGCAAATAGTCAAGAGAGTCTCATCAGAGAAGGAATCACAGAGTTGAGGAGTTGTAGAGTCTACAAGGATTCTAGAGAGATGATCTACTACTACATTTTGGGCACCAAATTTGTCTTTGCTTTCTAAATCAAATTCTTGCAACAGAAGGATCCATCTGATTAATCTGGGTTTTGCATCCCTTTTAGACATCAGGTGCCTTAATGCAGTGTGATCTATGAAGATTGTGACATGAGATCCCAGTAGGTAAGGTCTAAACTTGTCTAGAGCAAACACTAAGGCTAGCAACTCTTTTTCTGTAGTGGTGTAGTTTCTTTGAGCCTTATCCAGAGTTTTGCTAACATAGTAAATCATAGACAGCTTCTTGTCTACATTTTGTCCCAAGATTGCCCCGATGGCATAATCAAAGGCGTTAGTCATGATTTCGAAAGGATGATCCCAATTAGGAGGTTGTATGATGGGTGATTGTGTAATAGCCTCCTATAGCTGATTAAAAGCCTTTAAGCAATTTGAATCAAAATCAAAGGATTGATCTTTTACCAACAAGTTGCTTAAGGGCCTCTCCACCTTAGAAAAGTCCTTAATAAACTGACGGTAAAATCCCACATGTCCAAGAAACAATCTTACTTGCTTAACCGTCAAAGGTGGCGATAGTTTGATTATAGTGTCCACCTTGGCTTTATCCACTTCGATTCCTTTTTCAGACACAACATGGCCAAGGACTATGCCCTCCTTGACCATGAAGTGACTCTTTTCCCAAGATAGAACAAGATTCACCTCAATGCACTTTTGTAAAGTCTTTTGAAGATTGATTAGACATGATTAAAAAAGAGTCCCTGATTGGAAAATTTACACGATTTGTAAAAATACGTCGTTGTAATGCGTAAAAGTGATCAACTCTTAAATTTATAACCTAGATAGTGGTGTATTTAGGTTCATCCAAGGAGGCCAAATTATTTGCAAATCAAATCCCTTGCTTGAAAATGGAAATCAACTTTACTGTTGGTGCTTTATATATATGATTTTTTTAGGTTTTGAAATAACGGGAACAATGCGGGTTTGTTGATAGCGAGAAAATTCTCTATACTAATCCACTACACTACTATTATAGTGACAAGTAAAGTCTCTCCCTAAGCTCACTCTAGGCACATGGAGGCTTAGAGTAATTAGGGGGAGGGAGTGAAAAATGTTAAACAAGAATTCTACAAGACTATGCAACAAAAAGATTAAAGAAGGCAACTTTGATTGAAAGAGAGTGTTTTACAAAAAACCCTAGTAAATGAATGCTTCTACTACTAGATAATTGCAACAAATAAAATAAAACACAAATCCTCCTGAATTGTTGGTGAAGAGGGAAAGCTCCTTGCTCTAAGCTTAGTGGCTCCTAGTCTTGAAAAGGGATCCTCCTTCTCCTTCCTTGCTATGTTCCTCTAAGATGGTGTCCTCCAAGGTGGAAGCCACCACCTTAAATGATCTCCTTCAAGGGTGGGCATTAACCAACCTTGCTCCTCCTTGCCTGGACTTCCTCCTAGTGGGGGAGTGCTCCTCCTCCTTGGCATGGCACAAGGGAGAAGAAAAAGGGGAAGAAGGAACCAAGGGGGCGGGCAGGGTGCCCCCTTAATCTTCTCTTCTTCTTCCTTGGCCTTGAATTATGGTGGATCTATGGTAGACTAAACTAAAATGGAGGATGATTTTTTTGGTGGAATATGATAGGTATTTATAGAGGTGGAGAAGGGGGCAGTAGGCATGGGTTAGGTAGATGGCTAGGATGTGTTTAGGTGGTGGTTATGGGTAGTTAATTTGATCCTAGGGCTATGGTTAGTTGGCTCCAACCAACAGGGTGCCATGGGAGGTAGTTATGGTGGTGGTGTCCCTTGAAGTTTGCAACAAAATAGGTCTTCTAGAAGGGGGTTAGGTGGCGCCATGTAAGGAAGGTTTGGGATGTATTTGGTGGATGGATGGATGGCCATGATGGGGACTTAAGTTGGCGCCAAAAGAGAGGCTTCTAGAAGGGAGGTTTTGGCGCCAACTTTAGGTGTCTTTTGGAGGAGGTTGAGGGGTGAAGGGATGGCTTGGGTTGGTGCAAAAATAAGGGTGGACTAGGTAGAGCTTAGGTGGCTAGGTGGGCTTAGTTGGTGGAACTAGTTATGGTTAAGTTGTAGGTGGTGAATGCCAAGGGAGCTAGAGCCTAGCTAAGCTAAGCTAAGCTAGCTTAGTTAGTAATGGAGTAGAGGAGGAGGCAATGGGAGCTAGAGTTTGTGGAGAGGAGTTGGCCAAAAGAAGTTTGGAGCTGAAATGGAGTTGGCAGCTACTAAAGAGGATGGCATGGAGCTACTTTAGCTGGCTTAGCTTGCTAGTTCTTTGCTAGTTGCTAAGCCAAGATAAAGTAAGCTGTCTTCTACCACAAGGAGCTGAGGTGAGCTAGGTCTGGTGTTCCCGGGGAGGATTAACCTGGTTGAGGTAGCTAAGGTAGCTTAGCTCAACTGAGTTGAGCTAAGCTGAATCCCCAGGAGCTGAACTTGAGCTTCCTAAGCATAAATGAAGTCATCTTCAGCTGACTGGAGTTGAGTGGAGCTAGATCAAGCTAGTCTTGAGCTGAGGTGGACTCCAGTCAACTCAGCTGAGCTAGTTAGATCTCCCTGTGAACTAATGGGAGCTGAGATGAGCTAGATTCAGCTAAGTTGAGCTGGATTTGAGCTGACCTGAGTTAGGGTGAGCTAAGATGAGCTCTCTTGAGCTATCATTCAGCTGAGATGAGCTGAATGGAGCTAGGATGAGCTAACCCTAGTCCAAGTGAGCTAAAATCCAGTTATGGTGAGCTGGATCTTGCTGAGTTCCAGCTGGTTTGGGCTTCTCCTTTACCAGTTTCCTTCCTGAGTGCTAGGATTCTAGGGATCTGGCAATCTATATATCATTAACACTCACAAAAATACATTAAAAAGATAATAAAAAGTACAATGCATGCCTACCCTAATTGATGCCTAAATGCAGCCCAAAAACCTATTTACGAAGCAAAATCCTAAGAGCTAGGTTTATTTTAATGCATAAGAATGATGATAAATTGTTATTTATCAGTCCTTGAACATAGAAAATCATCCCTGATGATTTCCATGAAATCACCCACCATGTCTGAAAAGATTACAAGCATGCACCTTTGAAAGGTTGCTGGTGCATTGCATAATCCAAAAGGCATTCTAAGAAGGAAAATGTTCCGTAGGGACATGTGAAGGTGGTTTTCTCTTGATCCTCAGGGTGGATAGCTACTTGATTGTAGCCGGAATAGCCATCCAAGAAACAAAAGAATTGTTGGCCAACTAGTCTTTCTAGGATTTAATCAATGAAGGGAAGTGGAAAGTGGTCTTTCTTGGCTGCCCTATTCAGCTTCCTATAGTCAATACAAACTCTCCAAGAGGAAGCTATGTAGGTTGGAATTAATTCCCCATTATCATTAGTAATCACAATCAACCTGACTTTCTTAGGAACCGCTTGTACAGGACTGATCCAAGAGTTGTCAAAGATTGGGTAGATTATTCCCACGTCTAACCAATTGATTATTTCCTTTTTCACTACCTCCCACATGTTAGGATTCAACCATCTCTGCATTTCTTGGGAGGGTCTCAATCTGTCCTCAGCATAGATTATGTGGGTGCAGTAAGTGGGATTGATCCCCTTTAGATCATCTAATGTCCAACCAATTACTCTATTGTTTCTTCCCAAAACTTGAATCAATTGCTTTTCTTGAGTTTGGGTTAGATGAGAGCTAATGATTAAAGGGTAAGTCTGATCAGATCCTAAGAAAACATATTTTAGATGATCTAGAAGAGGTTTAAGTTCAAGTTTGGGTCCTTAGGATAAAGGGTCCAGTGGTGAATCACAGTTACCCTCAAAAGGTCTTGGAATCAACTTAGTGATTAATGGGCTGACCTCCTAATTGGTTTGGGTGTTAAGGCAATACGATCATATTGGGTTATTCCTAATTTTGTGCAATATTCAACGGTATTGTCCTCAGAATCTTCTATCATTCCGCAATCCTCAAATTGTTTGATGGCCTTAAAGATGTTAATTTTTGTCTTCTTATCCCCGAATTTGATTTCCATACTGCCAGATTCACAGTCAATATTTGCCTTGGCAGTAGCTAAAAATAGTCTTCCTAGAATTATCGGGGCATTCTTCAAGTTCTCTAGTACCTCCATGTCAAGGACCAAGAAATCCACAGGAAAATAAAAATCCCGGACCTTGAAAATTATATCCTCAACAATCTCCCGTGGTGTGTCATAGATCGATCAGCTAGTTGTAATGTGACCTTAGTACGTTTTAACTCTCCAAAGTTAAATTTTTCATATAACATAGTGGGGATTAAATTAATGGAGGCACCTAAATCTAACAGAGCCCTATCAAAAGTAGTATCTCCAATAACACATGAGATCAGAGGGGCTTCCGAATCTTTCTATTTTCGAGGTAGGTTTCTAAGGATAATTGTACTAGCTTATTCAGATAACACTACCCTTTTAGTTGATTTGGCTTAGCATTTAAGTGTGCAGATTTCCTTTAAAAATTTTGCACAGGCTGGGATATTCTCAATAGTTTCAAGGAGTGGTATGTTCACCTGGACTTGTTTAAAAATGTCAAGCCACTCCTCAGATGGATTGGTTTTCTTTTTTCTAGGTTTGTTCAAGGCTTCGGGAAAGGGAGCTTGAGAGCAATCATGAGTGTTTGCATCCTGATCCTTGTCTTCTTGATCTCCTAGGTCAAATTTGGGCTCCTCAAGATCTTTTTTAGATTTAGATTAGAGGGGTAAGAATCTTGGATTTGTCTCCCACTTCTCAAGGTTATCGCACCAGCAAAAGCATTAGGGTTAGAAAGTTGAGGTGGGTTCTGCAAAATAGGTGGAGCCTGATTAGGGTTAACAAAACCAGGTGGGTGCTGGGGAGTAGGTTAAACTATATGTGCTTGTTGCTCCCTTGTGTTGTGCCGGTTAACCCTATTGAAATTTCTTGGGTTTGGGATGGGTTGAGATGGCAGCATCCCGTGTTGTCTAGCATCTACTAGCTGGTCCAGTCGTCCCATCAGTTTTGTCCTCAATTGATTCATTTCTTCCTTATGTCTCAAATTCATATCTCTCATTTCTTTGAGGACCAGGCTCAGATCAGTGGGCTGGTTTTCCTGAGTAGGTTGTGGCTGGTACGTGCGTGGTTGTATGTACCTACTAGGTTGCCCATAAGTGTTTGGTTTAGTCAAGTTAGGACCCTAGGTGGGTTTCTGACTTGACCAAGCAAAGTTAGGATGGTTGTGCCATCCAGGGTTGTAAGTGTTTGAATAAGGCTCATTTCTAGTGTAGCCCTGGAGTGCATTCACATCCTCAAGATAACTGATGGGTCCACTTGAGTGGACTAATTTAGTGCTTAAGTATTGAATTATTTGGAGCATAATTTAATCTAAGGTATGTTGATAATGACAAAATGGAAAGCTTTGAATGTATCATTTCATGCATGAATTACTTGAATATTTATGTGAAAGAATTGAGTATTCACTTTAAAGGCAAGGACATCACATCAAATAGAGATTTGAGGTGTTACATTGTGGGACTTTTATGTTATTTTGGTAAAATTTGGCAAAAGAATCATTCTTTTTGGCATCTCTTAATCCTTCCTTATTTACCTTAAAATCTCTTTGATTCTTTATGTCTCTCTCCCTCAAATGACAACACTAAATCACGGTAGATGATTGTTTCTTTCCTTCTCTCACTCTCTCTCTCGTTCTCTCATTTTCTCCTTATTTAACAGGGAAGGAACGACAAAGAGAGGCAGCATCCTAGAGAAAAAAAGAAAGAAAGAAGGATAAACGGCCTCCATCTCCTTCCCCTCACCGCGCGCCCATCCACGACCTCGAGCCTCCGTCGACACCGCCAACACCCTCACCTTGCGCCGTGACCACCACCGCGAGCCACCACCTCACCTTCGTTCTTCGTCCCTCTACCTCTCTGCATGCGTAGAGACCACGTCAACCGCGCTAACCACTCATCGCTCTCCTCGGCTCCTACCGCGCGCAGCCACTAGCGTGCGCAACTGGTGTAGCACCACCGACAGCGCGGCCTTCTCCCACGCGCGCAGGCCCTCACGTGCCTGCCCTGCAGCCTTCCTCCTCCCGGCCAGCCCCGCGCACGCCCGCAGCAGCGCAACCAGCCCACGTAGACAGAACCATCACGCCCCCTCCTCTCCTTCATCGTCTTCTCCGTCAGCCAACAGAGAAGAACCCAACACCCGCCTGCTTCCTCCACTTGCAGCCGCCACCTCCGGCCACGAAACTCTGCACCGTTGACTCCATCGAGCTCGCCTCACCTTCTCGAGCGCCTCCACGCCATCATTCACACCAACCGCAGTCGTCGTCGACGTCCCGACCAACCTACCGCCGGCGATTTCTTCGTTTCCGGCGACCAGCTCCGGCCACCTCAGGCTGCCGCACCACCACGCATGCGTTCCTCACTTCCAGCCAATCTCTTCCAGCCGAGCTTGTCGACCCTCGACCTCTCCTCGCGTGTGAGCCCCACCGAAAACCTCCTCCCCTGTTTTGCTACAGTGGGGAGGTATTCGTTGCCATTGAGAATTTTGATTGTAGGAACTATTGCTTTATTTGTGAAGTTATTTTATTCTTTAATATTGCATGCCAAGCCCTTTAACTTCTTATCCTTCTCACCTTTTATATCATGCAATGGATTAATTTGAATGAGAGGTAAAGATTGGGCTTAAAATAAAAGAGTAATTTTACTTACTGTTGTCTTGGGAGCAAGATTGCATGCACTAGAAACATTGGTGAATTTATTGGTCTGTGCCTTCCTGTGGATACGACCTAACTCTTCGTGATTAGTTTTATTGATAAATACTTTTGATCTGGGATTTTTCTACCACATGATTTCACTGCGACGACATATTTTTCTAACATCATTTGCAAAGCGAAAAACCTCGTGATTAAATGGCGCCGTTGCTGGGGAGGCAACAGACACAATAGATTCACCTGATTTTTATTTCTGATTATTCTGAGTTGCGCATTTATCTGATTATTCTTTATCTTTCTATGCGAGGAATCTGACGGGGCGAGGTGCGGTAGAGTGACGACATCGACCTTGAGCGACGTTCACACGTGGAGAAGACGTAGGAGACCTGGATCCCGCTCTCACAAGGGATTCTCCTTCATCAGAAATTTTATTTATGTCTTCTCGCCCTTATAGTAATTAGGGCTGAATTTTTGTGGGTCTGTCCCCACATTCTTTAGAGGCTAGGGCTATATTTTTTTCTGTGTGTAAAAGTTAAATTTCTGCTTGCTTGCCTCTAAAACAAACAAAAGAAAATATCGAGCTACCTGTTTAGGAGTTGCATGCCCTTAGGTGTGCGCATTTAGGGGTGATTGAGCAACATACTAGATCTTTTCTCTGCATTGCATACATCATTGCACGAAGATTGCTGGAGATAGGTATACCTTTCTAACTTTGCATCCAGATCCTGTCCACGCATTTGCATTTGAATTAAAATTCAAGACCACCAAATTGATTGAATTTACTAATTCAGTGGTCGCCTAATTGCAATTGGGACTGCTAATCAGATTTGACCTTAAAACCAAATAACACTTGATCTGATTCAAAGGGACTTGTCTGCGTTTTCAAAATAAAAATGATTTGTGGTGTGATGCACACGTCTGGCACTAAGCACGCACATTAGGCACCGCATTAATGCTCAATCCCTTAAGGCTATAGGCACCGATCTCTTTATCGGTGCAAACCCTCCTATCGTGCTTTGTGATGGTGGTACTATCTTTTGACCAAGTGGTTTGATACTTCACGGAGGGGGACACCCTTAAAGAAAAAAAGGGTAGTTAAGAGGCACCACGCATGCATCGCCTCAAAGGAAGGGTTCGCCCTACTTGCATCCCTTTGTTCGTCCTTGGAGTAACTTTTCACTTGATCACCTGGGAGTATCATCTAAGCAAAGTATAGGTCCTAGGGCACTCGAAGGTTGAATTAGGTCACGTAATTGCAATGAATAACTTGTTTGGCCATCTATATCAACCAATTCTACCTCAACAACAAAGAAGGTCAAGATCTTAAGTCATCACCCCTCTTATACCACTTATGTGGGAACAGAGGGATAACGGCTTGACCTTTTGACCTATCTTTGGAGTAGAGGTCTCACTTACTCAATTAATAAGAACTTGAATTGTGATTACTATTATATGCTTGGTAGACGCTCTCTTGAGGGCAGTCTAGTGTTTGATCCTGAACCCGAGAGAATTCTTAGGAGAGCCCACCAAGGAGAGAAAAGAGAAGACATGGCTAATCAAGGAGCAAATCAACAAATAACCCTAAGGGACTATTTTATTCCAACCAACCAACCTACTCAAGCACTAAGACGATCGGCAGGGGATAATCCATATGAAATCAAGAGCAGTAGCATATCTTTGTTGCCCTCCTTTTATGGTACTACCAGGGAGGACCCCTACTGGCATTTAGAGGAATTCATCGAGGTCTACTCTACGGTGAAACTTCAGAACTTTACTAATGAAGCCCTGATAAGAACCCTCTTCCCCTTCTCCCTTAAGGACAAGGCAAAACACTGGTATCACACCTTGGATGCAGGGGTGAATGATTGGAACACCCTTAAGGGAGAATTCTTGAAGAAATACTTCCCTATGAGCAAAACCAACCACTTCAGGAGGGAAATCATGGGTTTTACTCAATTAGATGGGGAACACTTCCATGAGACTTGGAAGCGATTCAATGATCTGATTCGACTATGCCCCCACCATCAAGTGCCTAAATGGCAGTTGGTAGAAAGGTTTTATACTGGACTATCTAATAGGCATAGGCAAACCGTGGATGTTGCTTGTGCCGGAACCTTTCTCACCAAAACGGAGGATGAGGCTTGGATATTATTTGAGTCATTGAGTGACAATTCTATCCACTTGACATCAGCTTATCAAGATAGGAAACCATCCATCCTCTAAAGGAAAGCTGAAGCTAGTGAAGCTGGGGCAGCTCAGAATTTGGCTTTTCAGATACAATTGTTGAACCAGAACTTTGAAAGACTTATGACTAACCCACACACTGTGCCACAAATTGCTTCCCAAGTCTAGACTCCTTCTGAATGCTCCATTTGCCAAAGCACTCTTCACGCCATTGTTGAGTGCCATTTGGCTAATCAATTTCTCGATTTAGTACAAGCAGACCTGAATAATGCCCAAGGGTTTCATCCACCACCCAGGAACAATCCTTTTGGAAACACCTACAATCCTAGATGGAGAAAGCATCCTAATTTCTCATGGAAGCAAGGTGATGCTTCAAATTTGGGGAATGTAAGAACCCAACCCACCCAACCCTTTCAGGCACAACAATTCCAGTCTCCTCCTCAGCCTAACAATTCTGAGATGGACAATTTGAAAGTGATGATGAAGGCCATGCAAGAAACTCAAAGTATGATCATTCAATCTCATAATAAGGCTATCCAAGAAATGCAATCTCAAATTGGCTATCTTGTTGAGGCTGTTAGACAACGCGACCTTGGGAAATTGCCCAGCTCATCCGAGGAGAACCCAAGGGGTAAAGGGCCCTTCATAAGGGAGCACGCTAAGGCTATGACCGTTTTGAGGAGTGGTAAGCAACTCTCCAAACCTGAACTCGCTCCTACAACCACCCCTCCTACCACTCCAACCAGCACCTACACATCCACCGAGGAAGAACTACTCAGCCCTTCCTCGCTTGTAATCACCCATCCGGAGGAGGTTGTTTCCGTTCCACCCTTATCTCGCCATGACAACCCCTCCACTCAGAGGCCGAGAGTGCCTTTTCCTAAGCGCTTATCCGCCCCTGCAGCACCTGTTGATGGCTCATCTAGAGCTAAGGATAGGATGGATGAAATAATGGAGACATTCAAGCAAGTTCACATTAACTTGCCTCTCTTGGATGCTATCAAGCAAATACCATCCTATGCTAAATTTCTAAAGGACCTGTGCACCCAGAAGAGGAAATCTAAGAAACAGATCCAGGCTAAGGTTGTTTTGCCCGACCCTTTTAGCTCGGTCCTACAGCAAGGTACACCCCCCAAGATGAAGGACCCAGGAGCCTCGTATATTCTGTGGTCATTGGAGACCAACGCATCGATGAGGCTCTCCTCGATCTAGACGCGGGGGTTAATATATTGCCGAGCTCTATTTATGAGCTATTAGGAGGAGGTGATTTGAAGCCTAGTCCTGTAATCCTCCAAGTAGCTGATAGATCGCTGAAGACACCACATGGGCTCTTAGATGATGTCCTGGTGAGAGTAGAGGACTTCTTTCCTATCGACTTTCTGATATTAGACACTGACCCTTCCAACATGCCCACCAAACCCTCAATTATCTTGGGACGTCCATTTTTGGCTATAGCCAATGCATCGATCAATTACAAATCAGGGACACTCAAGATGGGCTTTGGGAACCGAAAGATCCAGCTCAATGTGTTTGATGCCTATAAACAACCAGGATTAGAAGATTATTCCCAAATCGAAGTGATCGATGAGATTATCGAGGAGATGACACCAGCTCTTTTGTGTGATGATCCTCTCCAAATGGTCATATCCAGGGACCGCACTCCGAATTTTGAAGGAGGGGAAGATATGCCTGAATTAGAAGAGCTGTTCGGTGTCAAAGCTGAGTCCCTCTCCCCACCATGGACAATCAAGGTAGATTCGCTACTGGAGGTGGGGACATCAAACATAATTCCCTCGATTCAGAAAGCTCCCAAATTAGAGCTTAAACCACTTCCTGAGACCCTAAAATATGTCTTTCTTGGGCCCAATGATATGCTCCCTATCATCATCTCTATTGATCTATCTGAGATGCAGGAGGGAGCAATAATTGAATGCCTAAAATGACACAAGGAAGCCATTTCTTGGACTATAGCTGATATCAAAGGGGTTCACTCAACTCTCTGCATGCATCACATTTACACGGATGACTCTGTGAAACCTTTCAGAGATATGCAAAGGCGGTTAAATCCCAACATGCGGAAAGTGGTGAAAAAGGAAATTTTAAAATGGTTGGATGCGCAGATAATCTACCCCATTTTTGATAGTAAATGGGTCGGTCATATTCACGTGGTGCCCAAAAAGGCGAGATTCACGGTGGAGACTAATGAGAAGGGGAGCACGTCACCACCAGACCCACAAAAGGTTGGAGGGTATGCATTGATTACCGCTGCTTAAACACCGCTCGCTACCCAGAAAGACCACTTTCCTCTACCATTTATTGATCATATACTGGAAAAATTGGCAGGGAATAAATATTTCTGCTTTCTCGATGGATATTCTGGGTACAATCAGATTGCCGTCTTTCCAAATGACCAAGAGCGCACGACTTTTACAAGTCCTTATGGCACATTTGCCTTCCGTCAAGTGCCATTTGGACTATGTAATGCTCCAAGAACATTTCAGCGGTGTATGATGTCCATCTTTTCGGACATGATTGACGAGTTCGTTGAGGTTTTCATGGATGATTTTTCCATATACAGCTCATCGTTTGACCACTGTCTCTCACATTTAGAAAAAGTTCTCCCCCGCTGTGAGGAGACAGGACTGGTGCTTAGCTGGGAGAAAAGTCATTTTATGGTTCAACAAGGCATTATTCTTGGGCATGTAGTGTCCGAGCGAGGTTTAGAAGTGGACAAGGCCAAGGTTGAGTCCATTTCTAAGCTTCCACCGCCCACCAATGTTAAGCAGATTCGTTCATTCTTAGGCCATGCTGGCTTTTATAGGCACTTCATTAAAGACTTTAGCAAGATTTCTAGGCCACTTTGCGACCTACTGGAGAAGGATACTCCCTTCATTTTTGATGCAAAGTGTGTCAAAGCCTTCCAATTTTTGAAGGAGTCCCTCATAACCACGCTGATCCTACAAGCACCTGATTGGACCCTCCCATTTGAGTTAATGTGTGATGCCTCTGATTTTGCTGTGGGTGCGATCCTTGGTCAACAGGTTGATAAAAAGCCTCATGTGCTATACTATGCAAGTAAGACTCTTACGGATCCACAACAGAACTACACTGTGACAGAAAAAGAACTTCTTGCGATAGTATTTGCTTTGGAGAAGTTTAGGTCTTATCTTCTTGGATCCAAGGTTGTGGTTTACATTGATCACTCAGCCTTAAAACATTTGCTCACAAAGAAGGACACCAAACCTAGGCTGATTTGTTGGATTCTATTATTACAAGAGTTCGACCTTGATATCCGTGACAAGAAAGGGGTCGAAAATGTTGTTGCAGATCATTTGTCTAGGATCCCAGTTGAGGATTCAACCCCGTCAGGAGACCTTTGTGACATCTTTCCTGACAAAACGGTAATGGTGGTACAACCTTCAACACCGTGATATGCTGATGTTTGCAACTACTTGGTCACTGGTGAAACCCCGAGTATGTGGAATAAGCATAAGCGAGACAGATTTCTCGCTAGCATCAAGTATTATCACTGGGAGGACCCGGAGCTCTTTAGAATAGGTCATGATCAAGTGTTACGGAGATGTGTCCCGGAAGAGGAGCAATAGAGTGTCTTGAATTTTTGCCACACACTGCACTGCGAAGGACACTTTAGTGTTAAGAAGACTACGTATAAGTTTCTCCAGTCTGGTTTCTGGTGGCCTTCACTTTTCAAAGACACATACACCTTTGTGGAGGCTTGTCTTCGTTGTCAACAAACTGGAACTATTGGCAAGAGAGATGAGATGCCCCAACAACCCATTCTTCCGGTCGAGATATTCGACGTTTGGGGCATAAATTTCATGGGTCCTTTCCCATCATCTCATGGCTTTGAATATATCCTCGTGGCAGTTGATTATGTGTCAAAGTGGATAGAAGCTATTTCGACAAGGACCAATGATCACTCCACGGTCCTGCCTTTCGTTAAGGCCAATATCATTTCCCGATTTGGCTGCCCTAGGACAATCATTAGTGATGGGGGACCTCATTTCAGGAATGCACACTTCTCCCGTCTCCTCAAAAGTCTTGGTGTCACCCACAAGGTGGCCACCCCATATCATCCGCAGACGAGCGGATAGGTTGAAGCTTCAAATAGGGAGATCAAACGAATTCTGGAAAAAACTGTAAGACTCAACAAGAAAGATTGGTCGAAGAAACTAGATGACGCTCTATGGGCTTACAGAACGGCCTATAAGACCCCCTTGGGTATATCTCCCTTTCGTATAGTGTATGGCAAAGCTTGCCATTTGCCTATTGAGATTGAGCATAGAGCTTATTGGGCTATTAAGAATGTCAACATGGATTTAGAACAAGCAGGCAAGGCACGGTTATTAGAATTGACCGAGCTTGAAGAATTGAGGAATGAGGCTTATGACACTGCTCAAGCTTATAAGGACTGCACTAAGGTCTTTCACGATAAACACATCCTCCGCAAAACCTTTGAGCCCCACCAATGGGTCTGGATTTTCAATTCCAGACTCAAGCTTTTCCCTGGGAAACTGAAGTCTCGTTGGGATGGGTCGTACACTGTCACGCAGGTGTTCCCTCATGGTGCAGTTGAAATTCAGAATCCCTCATCTGGTGAGACATTCAAGGTAAATGGCCAGCGCTTGAAACCTTATGTTACACTTTCTGATGGCCAGGTATTAGACACCTACAGATTGGAGGAGCCTTAGCTCCAACTGCTCGCCACCTCAGGTTGTGTCTTTCCTTATTTTGGCTTTCCAATGTGGACATTGTCAGATCTAGGCATGGGGGGGTATAACTTGAGGTTGTTTATAGCATTTATACATATTCTGCATGCATAATTAGGACCTTGGTTTTGTCATTCCAAAAAAAAAAAAAAAAATAGAGAGAAGAAGAAGAGAGATGAAAAGGAAAGAGCCTGAAGAAAAAGATAGGCAAGGAAAAATCATGTTAGTCCCAGCATGTGATTATGAAGGAGTCACCTAAGTTTCGGGTTGGATCGGATGATGAATTAAGTCCTAAAGTACTAAAGAAAAGGAGATAAGTGAGGAATACCGACTTTAGGCCTTCTGGGTCTATTTTAGGGCTTAAACACTCACATATTTGTTAAGATATGGACTATTCCTTAAGAGGTTGAGGGAGTTGCGAGGCTGATGTATTAAGTCTAAGGTTTAGGGAGTATTCGACCCTGTTGCCTGCCCTTTGGTTTATGGAACATGGAAACCTGAGCACCCAAAAATCATACACTGGTCTGGTTCAGTGCGCATAACAAAGAATAATACCAAAAAGTGTCTGTTCTGAAAATGTTTTCCCGAAAAGTTGACTTAGGAGCGGTTTGAAGACACAAGTTGATTGGATGAGTTCTCGACACAAAGAGGAGGAATGTAAAATAAGCCCCTCGAAGATGCGTTATAACATATTGTCTCCTCGATGCTTGTCTCTTAGGATATCTAAATATCCTACTGGGGGCACAGAAGCATCTTGTGCTGGTTCAGATGCCGTGGGCAGCATTATCCTGAAATGTCGATTGCCAGGGTCTGAATTTAGCTACAGAATGCCATGGGCGGCACTATCCCGAAGTGTCGAAAGCCAAGATTCTAGGGGTTGCCATGGGTGGTGCTATCTCGAAGTATCGATTGCCAGGGACCCTACGAGGATTGATGGTGGGGACAAGGAATCTGATACAAATTGTGTTTAAGGCCAATCCAATGTTAAGTCTAGGGGAATTTAAAAAGAAAGAGAGAAAACTCTCAAAATAATATTTCTCCCTCTCTCTTACTAAAAATGCACTGGTAAAACTAAACCTAACCTTTCTACACATATGCATGGGTGTTTTAACTGCTGGGGTCAACGAACCTCTGGGCAGTTTTTGCGGGCCTTAGAAACCTTCGTGGCAGACTCAAGACTAAGGCTGGTCAGGTTAGTATCTTGGCTGGTACTTGAGTACCTTTAGGCCTATAGTTGGTATTTCAATCTAATTTCTATGGTATGGTACGATAAAGCATCCTGACGGTAAAATATGGCCTGAAGACCTGGTTTGATTCATATGATTTTGCTCGGGACTAGCAAAACTTAGGCATGGGGGTATTTGATGGGTCCACTTGAGTGGACTAATTTAGTGCTTAAGTATTGAATTATTTGGAGCATAATTTAATCTAAGGCATGCTGATAATGACAAAATGGAAAGCTTTGAATGTATCATTTCATGCATGAATTACTTGAATATTTATGTGAAAGAACTAAGTATTCACTTTAAAGGCAAGGACATCACATCAAATAGAGATTTGAGGTGTTATGTTGTGGGACTTTTATGTTATCTTGGTAAAATTTGGCAAAAGAATCATTCTTTTTGGCATCTCTTAATCCCTTCCTTATTTACCTTAAAATCTCTTTGATTCTTTATGTCTCTCTCCCTCAAATGGCAACACTAAATCACGGTAGATGATTGTTTCTTTCCTTCTCTGACTCTCTCTCGTTCTCTCATTTTCTCCTCATTTAACAGGGAAGGAACGACAAAGAGGGGCAGCATCCCAGAGAAAAAAAAGAAAGGACAAACGATCTCCATCTCCTTCCCCTCACCACATGCCCATCCATGACCGCAAGCCTCCATTGACACCGCCAACACCCTCACCTTGCATCGTGACCACCACCGCGAGCCACCACCTCACCTTCGTTCTTCGTCCCTCTACCTCTCTGCATGTGCAGAGACCACGTCCACCGCGTCGACCACTCATTGCTCTCCTCGGCTCCTACCACACGCAGCCACTAGCGTGCGCAACAGGCGCAGCACCACCGACAGCACGGCCTTCTCCCGCACGTGCAGGCCCTCACACGCCTGCCCTGTAGCCTTCCTCCTCGCGGCCAACCCTGCGCACGCCTGCAGCACACTGCCAGCCCACGTAGACAGAACCATCGCGCCCCCTCCTCTCCTTCATCATCTTCTCCATCAGCCAACAGAGAAGAACCCAACACCTGCCAGCCTCCTCCACTTGCAGCTGCCACCTCCAGCCACGAAACTCTGCACCGTTGACTCCATTGAGCTCGCCTCACCTTCTCGAGTGCCTCCATGCCATCAGACACACCAACCGCAGTCGTCGTCGACATCCCGACCAACCCACCGCCGACGATTCCTTCGTTTCCCGCGACCAACACTAACCACCTTAGGCTGCCGCACCACCACGTACGCGTTCCTCACTTCCAGCCAATCTCTTCTAGCCGAGCTTATCGACCGTCGACCTCTCCTCGCGTGTGAGCCCCACCGAAAACCTCCTCCCCTGTTTTGCTACAATGGGGGAGGTATTAGTTGCCATTGAGAATTTTGATTGTAGGAACTATTGCTTTATTTGTGAAGTTATTTTATTCCGTTAATATTGCATGCCAAGCCCTTTAACTTCTTATCCTTCTCACCTTTTATATCATGCAATGGATTAATTTGAATGAGAGGTAAAGATTGGGCTTAAAATAAAAGAGTAATCTTACTTACTCTTGTCCTAGGAACAAGATTGCATGCACTAGAAACATTGGTGAATTTATTGGTCTGTGCCTTCCTGTGGATACGACCTAACTCTTCGTGGTTAGTTTTACTGATAAATACTTTTGATCTGGGATTTTTCCACCATGTGATTTCACTGCAATGACATATTTTTCTGACATCATTTGCAAAGCGAAAAACCCCACAATTAATAACTAGGCATTGGGCTGCCTAGTTCAAAATTCGAGTGCATCAAGGTCCCTCCTTGGTACGTAGAAAGAGATGGGTCCAAGTACAGTTGGCTCATAGTTGGAGCCATGGTTAGGTCATTAATGTTGTACAATGATTCCTAACCTAGTGGGTTGGGGAATTGGTTGTGGGTTAATATAGTCACTCCTTGGGTAGGCATAGGATTTAATCTAGATTGTGTACCTAAGGAATTCCCTCCATTTAGAAGGTTATCCAGTTTCTTATCCAAATTCTCCACATTCTTTCCCACGAGTTTCACCTTGTCTAATCATTGTGCAATTAATTCTAAATCAACCAAGTTTGAATTGTTGTTAACTTCATAAACTCTGCTCCTTGGTTGATTAGCTTTGTTAAAGGCGGACATTAAGGCATTGTTGAGGGAATTTTCACTCATATTCTCGAACAATTGAAAGGCTCCCTCAGCATCTCGACTCAAGAAATTGCCCCTACATGCCGCATCAACAAAATTCTTTAGATTATCACTCAACCCATAATAAAAAATATCGGCCAAGTGCCACTTCGGAATCCCGTGATGGGGGCATTTCCTAGCTAAATCATTGAACCTCTCCCAAGCCTCATGTAGTTGCACCCGAGGTTCTGCTTAAAGGTTGTTATGGCACATCTAAGGGCATTAGTTTTTCCTACGGGGAAGAATTTCTTAGGAATGTGCTTCTCAGGTCTTCCCAAGTTAGGATTGGTCTACCAATTATCCTCAGCCAATGTACAGCTCTATCTTTCAAGGAGAATGGGAATATTTTCATCATCAGGGTACCTTCATTCATGTTCCTAGGGCCAAAGGTTCTTCCTATGTGTAGGAGCTCTTCAAGGTGGTGGAAGGGGTCATCTGACTCACAACCATGAAAGTGGGGAATCAAGTTAATGATCTAAGGTTTGAGTTCAAAATCTTCCCCATCTTAAGGTACCCTAACAAAGGGTTCAGGTTGGGCATTAGGAGGGTAATAAAAGTCACAAAGGGGCTGGTCTGCCCTTCTATTTTGGAGTCAAGTGATGGCCTGCACTATGACTTCCATCTGTCGGTCATGATGCTGGCCCTGCTTAGTGATCTACCTTTGTAAGAGAGTCATAGGATCCAAATTTTGTTCATCAATCTCTTCTTCCTCATGATGACTTGCCATTACAGAGGGTTTAGATTCAGATCATGGATAAATAGGTCTTCTCCTAAGATTTCTTTCTAATGGTGGTAGTAAATCAGGATTTTGTGATCTTCTACCTTGCATACACCAGAAGAATGTCTGTAGATGAGAAGGAGAAGATAGATGAGAGAAAACCCTGCCTGCTCAATGCAAGCAGTCAAATTGGTTCTTAGAGTGTCAACCCTAATTAGACCTGATCTTGGCTCTCCAAAATACGACTGGTTTAGATCAACCATTGAATTACCTGGCTAGCCAGAAGGGTGGGACCACTTAGGATACCCCACACAGTGGGACACCACTAAAGGTTAACACAGTTACCGAACTAACCTTTCTTGTCACCAGTGGGTCCAAGTAGACGAGGCCTTGACCTTAACCAAATATAGTTTCAAATCCCCAAATCTATTAGTCCCGCCATGGGCACGTCTACTCAAGTTTAGGCATGGGTTTGATGTGCTTTTGGAATATGATGGGCATTAGAGGGGTGTTTTCCCTTAAAAATTAATTTTGAAATGTGTGAAGTGCTCAGGCAAATAGGGTTCATAAGCAATTTCTTATGATGAAGTGAATTTTAAGATTCGAATGCTTGTGTTAATGCATTTTAGGGTTCACTTGAGCTAATATTTTCAATCAAGGTTTTGATGAGACACACAAGAGTTTTACAAATCCCAATTTGTTTGATAAATTTCCTTTAAATATGAAAATGTAGGTGTGCTCTATCCTTGATGTGGAACCCTAAGCATAGATAATTCTATATGATTCTTTTAAGTTTAAAATCAGATGAGTGGTGCGACCCAAGAAATGCAATCAATTGATCCTATTGCACCACTAACTAGGCACTCATAAAATATTTTTCAAGAATTTTTAATGCACGTTTTCTATTTTTTCTGATTTAAAGTGTACTGGGGGTTTTGCAGTCTGTTTTGACCCCTAGTTGGTGATTGGATAATCCGTGCAACCAAACGTACAAGAAATAATTTTTTCAGATTTTTCCTAAATTCCTTATTATCTTAGAAATTCAGTACCATAAATTTTAGGTCAATCGATGTTGTATAAAAATTTTATGATATTTTGAACTCTAAAAAATCAGGAATAATAACTGAATTGATAATAGATCAGTACAAGAATTTTTAAAATTTTTCTTTAACTTGAATTTTCATGAAATCTTGATATGTTGTTTTGGACTTTGAAATCTATGTCTGATAAAAATTTGAGAATTTTTCAACATATCGATCTCCAGGAATTGAATTTTTAATATAAAACTTTATTTCAGCCCAAAAATCAAGAGAGATTCTCTTTTTATATAAGCAAACAAATTCTTACTAGTCCTAAGGTTCAAGCAAATCCTAGATCTAACTAATCTAAACTACAAGTACTTACCTAAGGTTCGAACCTACAATTCCCATTGTTATGTTTCATTCTGATTTATTTGCTTTCCTGCACACACGAATTCAACGAAAATAACAAGTTAGAAATCTCAAATTCGCACCAAAGAAAGTTTCAAAATATTCCGTTGCCTCCCCAGCAATGGCGCCAACTTGATCAGTGCGTAATTCTCATTTTAAAAGTTAATTAGTTGTAGTATAGCATTAAAACACATCGATAAATAAATTTATAAGACTCCGGTGAGTCCCAGGTCATTCGTAGGGAGGCAATCTTGATTTTTGCAGAAGCTTTTTAGTAAAACTTGCTTCAAACAGATATTTATATATGTATATATGTATACGAATCTGATATCATGCATTCAGAAGATCAGAATCTTATTGCAATTAAACAGAGTTTTCACAATAAAGAATGCTACTAGAAACAAATAAATAGATAGATAGAGAGAGAGAGAGATAGAAAGTGGCAAAGAGACGATGCCACTTGTAGGATGCTTGTGGACAATGCGGCAGCACCTCAGATCCAGAGCATCGGGACGAAGGTCGGAGTGGAGTTGCAGAGGGACAGAGAGTTGCAGAGAAGGTGAAAGATATCTAGAGTTGATGGAAGAGAGATGCTTCAACTGGGGGGCCTGAGCCTTATTTTATAGTTTTAATGAGGGCCAAAGTGGGTATTTAACCCCTTTATCTCATGCAACAACTCTTATTTGTTCAGATCCATTGATCGGGAGATCAACAAATAAGATCTGGCCTCAAAACACCTTCATTTGCACCTAAAACACTCGAATTCAACTTGAGCTTGACACGTGGCAGCTTCTCGGCCTTCAGATCTCCATCGGATGGCTCCCGCACCTCCGCACATGCCTGCTGCAATGAATCTCTCTCCGCACTGCACCTGCAAGCCTGTTTTCAACGCCTGATCCTCAACCGTCCGATCTCATGATTGGACAGCTCAAGCACGCACGCCTTGCCTTTCTAATCTCACAAAATGCATGGGATCGTGCGTCCACCCACAACATGCTCTGATCACGCCACGCAGCTACATTTGCGTGCACCGATCGCCATCCAATGGCACAATTGCACCTGTGCCAGCATTCCTAGATGGGATGATGGCCCACAGCATTTGGAAAGAAGATCCAACGGCCTACAGCATGAGAGGTTGGCCTTCCTAGATGGGATGGTGGTGAGGGAGCAACTGTGATGGCACCATGTGGTGCCATCATGGTCGTCCATCTTCTTTTCCTTGTATCTGGTGATGTAGACCTTTGATCAAGTTGATTTTTGTGCCATTGGACTGTGATCGTCGATCCGGATTCATCCGTGTGGTTAGATTCTTCATTTGAGGCTTGGATCTTTGTCCTTTGGCTTTATGATCTCTGTTGTTTTATGGACTACACAAGATGCCTTGGTTGTCTAATCGAGACGATTTCAGAAGTGTTGGACTCCCGTTGTCGTTCTGATCAGATCTCTCCGGTCAGATCTGACATCCACGGCTTCAAATCATATGCGATTAAAATCATCTCTCTTTTAGGTCATAAAATGATGATATTATCCATATGACTAATAAACTACCTATTGTGTAAATTACAATGCCTATGAATGCGTTATTCCTAAGTTATGCTAGAATTTAGCTTAATTCAGGTGATTTAGGTTGCATGATTGTTGTGCAATCAATCTCCTCATCTCCTCATCTCCTTGAAACTCATCTCCTTCTATCTTCCATAAAACTTGATCTTAAGCTTTCATCAAGCTTCATCCAACCTTAAGCCTGAAACATACATCTCCAAATACAATGTTAAATATAACATATTTTGTTATCATCAAAATCAATGATCATGGTGCTTTATCACTAACATGAAGGACACGAGGAGCTCCATTTCTGAAGCTAGGAGCTCAACGCATGATTGAGGTGGACCTTGATTCCATTGCTGGAGGAGGATACCCAGAGTGATTATCAACTTTATTGAACTGAGTAGTGTAGAATTTAGACTCTAGACTTGATTTTAGTTTTCTTGCATATTCATTTGGTTTGAGACCCTTGTTATGGGGTACATTTTGAGGGGTTTGTTCCCCGCCATTATTTTATGCCCCTACGTGGATAATTTTTCAGGAGTTTGTTCCCATTTCTTTAGCTTTAGTTTTTTGTTTTTCTTTTGTGGAGTTTATCCTTTCTTGTTTGTGCATAAGTAGGTAAAAATATAAAAAAATACACGAGTTGACTGCAAAAAGTTGCCTACCCCTAGGTCAAATCATTTAGGATTGAATGAATAGCATTTAGATCTAATTTCTTGTCTTACATATTACATGAAGAATGTTGGAATCAGGTATGCACTTCTAACTTTGCATTTCTACTTGTCATGCAAACGCATTTGGATTAATTTCAAGACCACATAATCTGTCTTTAAGCGATCTAATAAACTGACCATATTTTCTGAAAAAGGACTAATTAAAGGAGGAACATTTAAAAACCAAGGAATTGATTTTCAAACTTTTCGTGCGATTCAAAATTCAAAATCCTTTTGTGCCGTATGCACACTTGTATTCTCTTTCAACATGGTACGCATTTAAACACTCCTTAGGTTTGGAACTGCTAGGACTAGAGCCTCCTATTACTGGGGTTTGAAATGACCCAAACTTTAGTTCAAAGGTGAAGTTGCCACCAAACCTTGCGGATTGTGGGTAGGTAAGAAGCATTGCAAAAGCAACGCGTCAAAGGAAGGGCTTGACCCTACTTGCATCCCTCTTTACCGTGTTTAGAGGTGACTGAACTTTTTGATCTTTAGGGAGGATCACCTAAGTCCCAGTTAGGTCTTTCTAGGCATATCATAGGTCAACAAGTGGGCACGTAACTATTTAGATAACTTTATTTGTCACCTACAACTAGACTTAAATCTCAAAAGCCTTAACTAATTAAAGACCTAAAAAGTCCTTTGATTTGTGTTTGCTTGGGGAAATCTGACTGTGGTGTGAGTTAGAATGGACTACCTTGACTTCCATCCTTTTACATCTTGCTCACATCCTTACCCCCAATCTGCAATCTTTGATCCCATATGTCGAGATGGTCCATCCTTTGATGGACATAATGATAGTCATTGGGATCCGTTTTACTCCTACTATAGGAGTATTGGTCTGGTTAAGTCCCAAATCAATGAGTAGAACCTAGGAGTGGGATTTGACTTGCTTAATATCAAACACACCATAGAAATACCCAACCCACCCACCCTGAATGATTTTAATGGTTGGACAGAAACTCCTATGTATTATACCACTAAGCCTGACTTCTCTCCTGAAAATAGTGATGACCTCTTCACCTTGAAGATGAAAATACAGAAAATGCAAGAAGAAATGATCAAATTATTAGAAGAATCTTCAAGAGCAGGCCAATAAGAAAAAGAAGACATTAGCCACCCAACCTATCCCATTGAGGATGACGTGCACCCCTCTACGCTAGATGCATCTCCAATGGGAGAGACACACCATAAGTTGGAGGGGAATTTTGGGGATTCTGTAAGGAAGAATAGCTACTTTTTGAGGATTGATTTTGAAACCTCCCCACTAGATGACACTTCCTTGAGAGGTCCACGCCTCTAGTAGGAGGAGGATATGTATGAAAGTAGCTATGCATTGGATGAAGAAAGGTGGCAACCCAAGGAAGATGATGATCAAATTGAGTATCCACCTGAATTATATTGGAGTCAAAAGAAGGGAATGATGGTACCATTGGAAGACCTTGACCCAGATGATAGTATTTTCATGACATTTGATGAAGTGAGTCGAAATCAAGTTGTTAATCCCACCCTCCCTTCTGATCATGAGATGGAACTCAAACCCACCCTTAGGGAACCTAATCCTGAAATTCACTTATTTGAGGAGTCTAATGATATAATTAGGAACATTTTACCCCAGATAGAGTGCCCCAAGAGATCTACGGAAATGGTAGATGAATTTTAACCTCGGGTGAATGATGAATTGACTGTTGAGGAGACGAATTATTTGTGGAACCTGCACTTAGGATTTAGAGTGACACTGAGGGTAAATATGTCGTCTTTGAGGAATTAGGAACCAAGGATGTCACAAATTTGATCAAATCAAGTTTCCTTAGCATACCCATTAATGATATCCCTCCTCATGATAATCAAAAAATGGAAAATGTGGAAGCAACTTCTGAGATTTATGTTCATTCACATATAGACTTTGGGGAGGAAGTGAGTAAAGAACAAGAACCTGAGGATGAGATTGATAAGGTAATCCCTAAATCTGTTGCTTCCAATCTGCCTTCATTTGATTCAGAGTCACCCTCTGATCTACCTTCATTTGATTCGAGTCACCCTCTGATTTGCTTATGTCTAAAGGCGAAATTTTGACTCCATTCCTTGAAATGATAATTGATGAAGTATAGGACGATATACGTGACATTAGTAGGGATGCAATTGAGGAATTAGAAAGATTGTTAGGGATGGATACCGAGCTGAATAAACTCAACCTAGATCTTATGGCCATCCCGCAACCTCAAAACTTGGACACCCTGGACAATCCTTAGCTTAAAGACATGCTCACTACTATTTTGACCGAGGGGCTTAACAGACCAATATTTTCTATATTGGGGTACTAGGTAAGGATTGATGCTTCTATGGTCAATCCATCACCCTCGAGGTATATCTTTGCACTATTCCTTCCCCATTCTTTTTTGAGGATCCTTTTCATCCTCCCCCTACCCTCCTGGAGGTCATTATTCCCGCCTATCATTATTATTTGGAGGAGGTGGGGGAGCCTATGGTTGTGGAAACCTAGGAGGCTGTTGTGGTGGTGGATTAGTAGGAGGCTGATTTGAGTAGTGTGGATTTCTGCCCAGATACTAGTTCCTTTGGTGATTAGGGTTGGGCATGGGTTGGGAGGGTAGATGTCCTGCAGGTCTTTGAGTGGGAGTAACCCCGATCTGATTATTCAAATTTATGAAGGTATGGGTTACTTCCATCATCTTTGTCTTCATTTCCTGTAGGGTTCTTATCATCTGGGCATTGATGTCTTGTTGGGATGGCCCAGGATGAAAGGTCAGATTGGACCCATACCCATTAAATTGATGTAACGACCCGGTTCCCGAGTCCCTACAAGACACGAGAACCGGACCGACTCGACTAATCCCAAGACCCAGTCGTCCAACGAGGAAGTAACCAAAAGACAGTAAAATAAACCACATTCAGCATGAATATAACTAACAGTAAGAAAGTACAGCAGTAAGGAAAGAAACTACTACAGTAGGCACCACCACAACAGTAGAGCAACATTTATCATATAACAAAAACTGCAGGTAAGGGAGGTACAGCGGAAACAGAAACTACTCACTAGAACAGAAACAAAAAGAAGGTACAAAGCTGTGGTAACTCTACTGGACCCTACTCGGCCCAGCGTCCTCTGCAGCCGCCGACCCTGGCTGCTCAACACCTGGTCCTGAAAAAGGTAACGAGTGTAACACGTCAGCAAAACGCTGAGTAGAGTGGCAAACTAACTAAAGGCAACAGTAGAGTGTACAGTAGCTGTTATGTTCTATTACTTCCTTTATTTACATCTTTCAATTTTTCTCACTATTTCATTTACTTCTCAGATCCTTTACTTGATCTCGAATGTCCTCGTGGGACGATCTTGATTGCAGTCTTTTCCAACAGTAGAAGTAGCACGTGGTGCTCTCCTGGCCGGGAGAGTCCCCCGTGGTGATCCTACCCTCAGTCAACCACCCCAAGGTCACTGACAGACGTAACGGTGACTACGGCACGCGCGATAAATGCACAGGTAGCTAGCCCGTACTGGCACACGGTCAGTCGTTTCCGTTAACGGGTGCGCCCAAAGCACAGCACGGAACCAGGGCAGAGCCCTCTCAGTAACAGGGGTCCAACCCCTCCACAGTAACCAAACCGGGGCCTTGCCCCTCCACAGTCCGCGCACCCTCGTCTGACTACCCTGGTTTGCCCTAGTGGGCCTAACAAGTCGGTGAAGGAGGCTAGCAGAACCCCGGGGCCCGTGGGGTAGCTAGTACTCTCCTAACACTACTAGCTCTCCTCGGTACTACGTACACGAGGGCCAACAAGTCGGTACAGAGCGGCCAAGCCTAACCCCGGGTCCCTGGGGCGGCTGGCCCCACTCTGCACTAAAACAGGTACAGGTACTTCCCTTGGTACTGCGTACCCAAGAGACAATACAAACTACATCTCAGTTCCATTCCTTTTCTTTCCAGGAGTTCCACTCCTAATTCCCCGTAGGGTTCCAGCTCTTTATCTCAGAACATCATATGTTTCACTTTCCAGATTCACGTTCTCACATTCCATGATCTCAACATGATTCTTTATGCATAACAGGCAGCTGTTAATTAAATTTACAGGCAGCTTTATATATATTCCTTTCCATTTTTCCAAGACTGCAGTAATATACATTCCACTAGTTTTTCCATCCTAGGATTCATGCCATATCCTAGGATCTATCATACAATCTAGTTTTCTGGCCCTAGGATTCATGCAACACCTAGGAGTTATCATTCCATATATTTCTCATTCCTAGGATTCATGCAATGCCCTAGGTTCTAGTTATGGTTCCATACTTTAACAGATTTTATTAATACTTAAAACCACTCTACCAGGTACAACGGAAGTAATGGGGGCGTGGTCGGGAATCCCGCGCGCCTCCGCGACTCTCAAGACTGCAACCGAACAAGGTCCTATCACAAGGATCAAACACAAGGAGTGTCTCAAAACAGTGTATAGCTACTGTAGGCGGGTAGAGGAATAAATTCTGAAACGAACGCAACTCGAATCGCGGAAAACGGAGCCCAAACGGGCCCTAAACGGGTCGAGAAAGACAATACTGTGCAAAATCAGACGTCTGGAACTCCTTCCAGACGTCTTAAACGGTGGATCAGAGAATTACCTGTTCGGCTTGGTTCCCCGGACGTCCAGAAGTCTGTGGGGACGTCTCTCCTAGATCCCAGACGTCCGATGGTCTCTCCGGACGTCTGGAGGTCACTCCCGCCGTCTGGTACAACTTCCAGACGTCGGATTCGCAAAGGATGACGAATCCGAACACCTGCGCACAGCCAACCCTCCTCCCTCAGTACGGTCAGTCGACAAAAAAAGAAGGAGAAAGCGGAACTCACCTTTCAGACGTCTGTATGATCACACAGACGTCGACCTTGCCGTCTGGATATCAGTCCAGACGTCTGATTCTGGAGATTTTTCCAGAATCAGAACCTCGCTCGGCCTCCGCTCGCGACGCCGCCCGCGTCGCATCTCGCGCGTCCGCTGCTCCGCCCGCAGCAGGTCCCTCTTCGCGACGCTCTGCGCCCCCTGCGCCCTCCGCCGGCCGGCCAAGCCGCTCCCGGCGAGCTCGCCCTCACGGCAGAGCCCCGCCCTCGCACGCCGCAGCTCCTCCGCGCCTACTGCGGCCGCCGCTGCCGCTGCGCCCTCGCGTCCGCTCGCTCCGCCCGCAGCAGGAGAGGAGGAAGATGGTGGAGACGGGAAGGGAGGCGCGCCCCCTCCCCCTTTTAACGCCGCGCGGAGAGGAGGAGAGAGACGGCCGCAGTCGCCTGCAGCCGCAGAGAAGATGCGGATCGCAGGTCTGCGCGCACAGGCGCGCAGACTAATATCCCGTGCGAGTATAACTGTTCGTCAGACGTCTGTAAACTATCCCGGACGTCTGGTCAGACGTCTGGATGTGATCCCAGACGTCTTTACAGACGTCTGGGCCACCTCCCAGACGTCTTAAAAGACGTCTGGGGCACGAGCTCGTTACAATATAACAAACTCAAAGGAAGTTTCGTCCCCGAAACTTGCGCCAACTAGGGTGCGGAAAAAGGATGTCCAAATAACCATAACAAACTCAAAGAGGACCGAAGCCGGTCCGAAAAGACGTACCCGCGAAAAGCTCTGGGTACCGCTCTCGCATTGCCGCCTCAGGCTCCCAGGTAGCCTCCTCGTACCGCTGGCTCCTCCACAAAACCTTTACCAGGGGTACTTGCTTTCGTCTCAACCTGCGGACGGCTCGATCTAGGATCTGCACTGGCCGCTCGGGGTAGGTCAGGTCGTTGCTCACCTCGACGCTCTCGTGACTCAGTACGTGGCTGGGATCGGCTACGTACTTCCTGAGGTTGGACACGTGGAAACACGTCGTGCACACCAGAAAGCTGCGGGGGAAGGGCAAGTCTGTAAGCAACGGGTCCAACCCGCTCCAGGACCTCGAAGGGCCCCACGAACCTCGGCGCGAGCTTCCCTCTCACCCCAAACCGCTGTAAGCCCTTCATGGGCGAAACACGAAGAAAGACGTGGTCCCCAACCTCGAACTGCACCTCTCTGCGTCTGCGATCTGCGTAGCTCTTCTGTCTGCTCCTGACAGTGCGGAGTCGTCTGTGGATCTGTTCAACTACCTCCTGACTCTGCCGGATCAACCTGGGGCCAACCTCCCACTTGGTCCCCACCTCAACCCAACTCAAGGGTGCCGTGCATTTCCGTCCGTACAGAGCCTCGTGGGAGCCATGCCGATGCTCGAGTGATAACTGTTGTTGTATGCAAACTCTGCCAGGGGCAGGTGTTCCTCCCAAGAGCCCCTCCAGTCTAGTACACAGGCACGCAAAAGATCCTCAAGTGTCTGTATCGTGCGTTCCGACTGTCCGTCCGTCTGGGGGTGGTAAGCCGTGCTAAACCTCAACCTCGTCCCCAAAGCCTGCTGAAACTCAGCCCAAAACTGGGACGTAAAGCGGGTATCCCGGTCGGATACGATCTCCCGCGGAACTCCGTGTAGTCGCACCACATCACGGATATACCTCTCTGCCAACTGTGCTGGTCCCAAAGTGACTCGAATCGGCAAGAATCGTGCCGTCTTCGTCAACCTATCCACTATTACCCAGACCGCGTCGTGTCCTCGCTGGGTAATAGGTAAACCCACCACCAAGTCCATGGTGATGCTCTCCCACTTCCACTCTGGCACTGGAAGCGGCTGAAGCGGCCCTGCAGGCCTCTGACGCTCGGCTTTCACCTGCTGGCACACTAAGCACTGCTGCACGAACTCACCCACATCTCGCTTCATCCCTCTCCACCAGAACTCGCGTCTCAAGTCATGGTACATTTTCGTGTTTCCGGGATGTATGGTGAATCTGGAACCGTGTGCCTCAGTCAGGAGCTCTCTCAACAGCTCCTCGTCTCTGGGGACGCACAGCCGTCCCCTCAAGCGTAACACCTGGTCTGTGAAAGAGAAGTCCCCTGGGTCCCCTGACAGTACTCTGTCGCGCAAAGACTGCAAGTACGGATCGGCCATCTGTCCCGTGATGATGCGGTCTATCAACTCTGGTCTGGTCTGCCGTGTCACCGTCACTGCCCCACAGTATCCTCGTAACTCTAGAGGTCGCCAACTGCCCACCTCCTCCAAAAGGCTCCAACTCTGTAACTGTAGACTGGCCAAGCGTGCGGGCGCCTTACGGCTCAAGGCGTCAGCCACCACATTGGCCTTTCCCGGGTGGTAGGAGATGCTGCAGTCGTAGTCCTTCAGGAGCTCCAACCAACGTCTCTGTCTCATGTTGAGCTCCTTCTGGTCAAAAAGATATCTGAGGCTCTTGTGATCTGTAAAAATCTCGAAGGTCTCACCGTACAAGTAGTGCCTCCATGTCTTCAGCGCGAAGACAACAGCTGCCAACTCTAGGTCATGGGTAGGGTAGGTATGCTCATGGGGCTTCAGTTGCCGCGAAGCGTAAGCGACCACGTGACCCCTCTGCATGAGCACACCTCCTAACCCCTGCAAGGAAGCGTCCGTGTACACGACGAACCCGCCACTACTGTTAGGAATGGTGAGCACGGGAGCCGAGGTCAACCTCTCCTTCAGCTCCAGAAAACACGCCTCACAGGCGTCTGTCCAAGTGAAAGGCACATCCTTCCGAGTCAACTGTGTCATAGGACGTGCAATCTGCGAAAACCCTCTGATGAACCGTCTGTAGTAACCTGCCAGTCCCAGGAAACTGCGAATCACAGTGACTGAACGCGGTCTCTCCCACCTGAGCACTGCCTCGACCTTGGCGGGATCCACCGCCAGGCCGTCTCCAGAGATCACATGACCCAAAAAGGTCACCTCCCTCAACCAGAACTCGCACTTGCTGTATTTGGCGTACAGCCTGCGTCGTCTCAGAGTGTCCAGAACCATCCGCAAGTGCTGTCCGTGCTGCGTCCGATCTCTAGAATAGATGAGTACATCATCTATGAAAACCACCACAAACTGGTCCAAGTACGGTCTGAACACCCGGTTCATCAGGTCCATGAAAGCAGCGGGGGCATTGGTCAGCCCAAACGGCATGACCAAAAACTCGTAGTGTCCGTACCGGGTGCGGAAAGCTGTCTTGGAGACGTCGGTCTCCCTGATCCTCAACTGGTGGTATCCAGACCTCAAGTCGATCTTGGAAAACACCGTGGCACCCCGCAACTGGTCAAACAAATCGTCAATCCTCGGCAGCGGATATCGGTTCTTGATGGTGACCCTATTCAGCTGTCTGTAGTCCACACAAAGGCGTAGGGTCCCATCCTTCTTCTTCACAAACAGTACCGGGGCTCCCCAGGGAGACGCACTGGGCCTCACGAAACCCTTCTCCAAAAGGTCCTGCAACTGAGACTTGAGCTCTCGCAGCTCAAGCGGTGCCATCCTGTATGGCGCGGTGGAGATGGGGTTGGTCCCTGGTGCTAGTGAGATCTCAAACTCGATCTCACGCTCGGGCGGTAGTCCTGGTAACTCGTCTGGAAACACGTCGGGGTACTCTCTGACCACCGGGATGCTCTGGAAGTCTGCCACGGGGCTGTGCTCTGCCACCACACAAGCTAAGAAGCCCTCACACCCCTGGCTCAAAAGTCTCGCCGCCCGAAGTGCCGAAATGCACCTGAAACCTCCGTCCACTGGCTGTCCGTGAAACTCGAAGGAAGGCAACTCCGGAATGGAGAAGACAATCTTCCTCTCAAAGCAGTCTACCAATGCGTGGTAAGCGGACAGCCAATCCATCCCCAGGATCACCCCAAAGTCCTCCATCTGTATCATAATCAGGTCAGCTGGCAGGCTGTGTCCCCCGATGCTGACCCCGCAACCCGTGTACACCTCCTCAGCTACAAACAGCTGACCACTCGGACCTCTGATTACGAACGGGTTCTCTAGCAATGTATAATCCTGGTCCAAACTAACTGCGAAACTGTCTGCGACAAACGAGTGCGTAGCGCCGGAATCGAAAAGCGTGTAAACGAGTCTGCCAGAAACTGAAACCATACCTGCTACCACCGATCCCGAAGCTCTGGCGTTCCTGTGTGTTAGGGCGTTGATACGCCCCTCAGCTCTAGGTGCGGACGAAGCAGCCACACTCTGCGTCGGACGGGTAGGTGCTGGCCGGTACCCTCCTCGCGACTGCGGTCCTCCTCCTCGCGCCTGGAAACCGCGGCCTCCTGCGTGCCCTCCAGTGCTCTGCGCGGGAAGTATCTGCTGACCTCCTGCCCTAGATGGGCAGTCCCTCCTGACGTGGCCCGGCTGGCCACATTGGTAGCAGAGGGGAACCCGACTCCCGCCCTCAGTGAGTCCCTGCTGTCGGCTAGGCGGGGGTCCGGTGCTGGCGACTGGCCCCTGTCGAGGGCCCCCAAAGGCCACTGATGGCCCCGCACAACGTGACGGCTCTCCTGCGGACGCCACGTGCCTCCGTTGAATTCTCCTAACACGCCTGGTGTGGCGGCGGAAATCTCGTTCCACCACTAACTCCCCTGTCGTACGCTCGGAAGGGGGAGGGGGTGGCGACGTGGGTGGAAGCTGAAATTCTTCTCGAACCACCTCTCGAATCAGTTGGACGAGGTCCCGAGACGGTATACTCAGGAGAAGAGGAGGGGTAGTATGTATTCCAAGCCCGACATATCTGTCCCCCGGGCCCTGACCTCGGCCGCGCCTGCGGCTCACCCTCCTAGCTCCACGACGCGGCATCTCCTACAATGGAGACGCGAAACAAAACGGAAACGTCAAAACAGACGGTACCTAACAACACTTCTAAGAGCTCATGTCAAGAGATATGTTGTGGTGGCTACTCTAGCTATAAACATGTGAATTGGTTATTTTCCAGTCAGTTGATTCACTTCTCGGGACGACCTTGCTCTGATACCATCTTGTAACGACCCGGTTCCCGAGTCCCTACGAGACACGAGAACCGGACCGACTCGACTAATCCCAAGACCCAGTCGTCCAACGAGGAAGTAACCAAAAGACAGTAAAATAAACCACATTCAGCATGAATATAACTAACAGTAAGAAAGTACAGCAGTAAGGAAAGAAACTACTACAGTAGGCACCACCACAACAGTAGAGCAACATTTATCATATAACAAAAACTGCAGGTAAGGGAGGTACAGCGGAAACAGAAACTACTCACTAGAACAGAAACAAAAAGAAGGTACAAAGCTGTGGTAACTCTACTGGACCCTACTCGGCCCAGCGTCCTCTGCAGCCGCCGACCCTGGCTGCTCAACACCTGGTCCTGAAAAAGGTAACGAGTGTAACACGTCAGCAAAACGCTGAGTAGAGTGGCAAACTAACTAAAGGCAACAGTAGAGTGTACAGTAGCTGTTATGTTCTATTACTTCCTTTATTTACATCTTTCAATTTTTCTCACTATTTCATTTACTTCTCAGATCCTTTACTTGATCTCGAATGTCCTCGTGGGACGATCTTGATTGCAGTCTTTTCCAACAGTAGAAGTAGCACGTGGTGCTCTCCTGGCCGGGAGAGTCCCCCGTGGTGATCCTACCCTCAGTCAACCACCCCAAGGTCACTGACAGACGTAACGGTGACTACGGCACGCGCGATAAACGCACAGGTAGCTAGCCCGTACTGGCACGCGGTCAGTCGTTTCCGTTAACGGGTGCGCCCAAAGCACAGCACGGAACCAGGGCAGAGCCCTCTCAGTAACAGGGGTCCAACCCCTCCACAGTAACCAAACCGGGGCCTTTCCCCTCCACAGTCCGCGCACCCTCGTCTGACTACCCTGGTTTGCCCTAGTGGGCCTAACAAGTCGGTGAAGGAGGCTAGCAGAACCCCGGGGCCCGTGGGGTAGCTAGTACTCTCCTAACACTACTAGCTCTCCTCGGTACTACGTACACGAGGGCCAACAAGTCGGTACAGAGCGGCCAAGCCTAACCCCGGGTCCCTGGGGCGGCTGGCCCCACTCTGCACTAAAACAGGTACAGGTACTTCCCTTGGTACTGCGTACCCAAGAGACAGTACAAACTACATCTCAGTTCCGTTCCTTTTCTTTCCAGGAGTTCCACTCCTAATTCCCCGTAGGGTTCCAGCTCTTTATCTCAGAACATCATATGTTTCACTTTCCAGATTCACGTTCTCACATTCCATGATCTCAACATGATTCTTTATGCATAACAGGCAGCTGTTAATTAAATTTACAGGCAGCTTTATATATATTCCTTTCCATTTTTCCAAGACTGCAGTAATATACATTCCACTAGTTTTTCCATCCTAGGATTCATGCCATATCCTAGGATCTATCATACAATCTAGTTTTCTGGCCCTAGGATTCATGCAACACCTAGGAGCTATCATTCCATATATTTCTCATTCCTAGGATTCATGCAATGCCCTAGGTTCTAGTTATGGTTCCATACTTTAACAGATTTTATTAATACTTAAAACCACTCTACCAGGTACAACGGAAGTAATGGGGGCGTGGTCGGGAATCCCGCGCGCCTCCGCGACTCTCAAGACTGCAACCGAACAAGGTCCTATCACAAGGATCAAACACAAGGAGTGTCTCAAAACAGTGTATAGCTACTGTAGGCGGGTAGAGGAATAAATTCTGAAACGAACGCAACTCGAATCGCGGAAAACGGAGCCCAAACGGGCCCTAAACGGGTCGAGAAAGACAATACTGTGCAAAATCAGACGTCTGGAACTCCTTCCAGACGTCTTAAACGGTGGATCAGAGAATTACCTGTTCGGCTTGGTTCCCCGGACGTCCAGAAGTCTGTGGGGACGTCTCTCCTAGATCCCAGACGTCCGATGGTCTCTCCGGACGTCTGGAGGTCACTCCCGCCGTCTGGTACAACTTCCAGACGTCGGATTCGCAAAGGATGACGAATCCGAACACCTGCGCACAGCCAACCCTCCTCCCTCAGTACGGTCAGTCGACAAAAAAAGAAGGAGAAAGCGGAACTCACCTTTCAGACGTCTGTATGATCACACAGACGTCGACCTTGCCGTCTGGATATCAGTCCAGACGTCTGATTCTGGAGATTTTTCCAGAATCAGAACCTCGCTCGGCCTCCGCTCGCGACGCCGCCCGCGTCGCACCTCGCGCGTCCGCTGCTCCGCCCGCAGCAGGTCCCTCTTCGCGACGCTCTGCGCCCCCTGCGCCCTCCGCCGGCCGGCCAAGCCGCTCCCGGCGAGCTCGCCCTCACGGCAGAGCCCCGCCCTCGCACGCCGCAGCTCCTCCGCGCCTACTGTGGCCGCCGCTGCCGCTGCGCCCTCGCGTCCGCTCGCTCCGCCCGCAGCAGGAGAGGAGGAAGATGGTGGAGACGGGAAGGGAGGCGCGCCCCCTCCCCCTTTTAACGCCGCGCGGAGAGGAGGAGAGAGACGGCCGCAGTCGCCTGCAGCCGCAGAGAAGATGCGGATTGCAGGTCTGCGCGCACAGGCGCGCAGACTAATATCCCGTGCGAGTATAACTGTTCGTCAGACGTCTGTAAACTATCCCGGACGTCTGGTCAGACGTCTGGATGTGATCCCAGACGTCTTTACAGACGTCTGGGCCACCTCCCAGACGTCTTAAAAGACGTCTGGGGCACGAGCTCGTTACAATTGATTTGGTTGGGGAGGAACCTGATTATTCCAGGAGTAGTTCGGGTAATTCTTCCAATTGGAGGAATTTCTAAATAGCTCCTGGATCGCAGAAATATTTTGAGTGGGGTTAAGATCTGGATAGTTGTAATTCCCTAGTGAATCATTGACAGTTTCCGAATATTGGTAATAATCAGTAGGGGTACTGTTGAGATTGTGCAAATTTTCTCTCCGTGGAATGTTAGGCTAGGTTAGATGTGGGGCTTGGGTTGATGTGGTGAGTCTTTCCTCAATTTTCTTTTGATTAATGTGCATCTGGTCAAGATTTTGAGTGATCATTTGAAGATCGTCTTGAGTGACAAGGATAGATTGAGTGCCTACTTCATGAACACCGAACTGTAGGTTTGGAGTTCTGCAAAATGTGTTCATGGAAGCTTGATTAAATGAGTTTTCACTCATTTCTGCAAAAAGCTCATAAGCACTCTCAGCATCCTTATTCAAGAAGTTGCCGCCACACGAGGCATCGACGAAACATCAGATTTGATTTCTAATCCATGATAAAAGATTTGCACAAGCTGCCATAAAGGAATCTCGTGGTGCGGGCACCTTCTTAGGAGATCTTGAAATCTTTCCTAAGTATCATGGAAAGTCCCACCAGATTTTTGTTGAAAGGTCGTAATAGATCTTTACAGGGAATTAGTATGACCTATGGGAAAGAATTTCTTGAGGAAGGCACTCTCGAGCTGAGGCCATGTGGTGATGGGTTGGCCAATGGTCCTGAACCAGTAAGCAGCCTTATCCTTAAGAGATAACGGGAATAGCCGCATCAGCCAAAGGTCTTCTTGCAAATTTCAGGAACGGGTTGTTTGTGCAAGAAGAGTTAGCTCTTCAAGGTGGTTGAACGGGTCTTCCCTATGAAGGCCATGAAAATGTTTTATAAGGTTCAGAACCACCGACTTGATCTTGAAGTCCCCTTCTGGTATGACCACCCCTGGCCATTCCTCATAATAAGAAGGATCATAAAAGTCTTTTAGAGGAATAACAGGCTGCTGACAGGGTGGTAGGTTTGGCCTTTGATTGGCTAGGTTTTGGATGTTCCTAGTCAATGTTTTTTGATTGGCATTCAGTTGAGCAATTTGCTCAGCCATCATTGTCAAGAGATTGGGTGGGGGGACTTGATGTTGTGATTAAGGAAAATCAGCATTAGGGAGCTCTAAGTGTAGGAAGTCAAAGGTGGGGGGGTTTTGGGTGGAAGGGTCAGAATTAGGGTAAGTAGTGGGGTTAGAGGTGGGATTAGAGGTGGAAGTGGAAGGGTTAATGGACCTATTTTGTTGATTTTCCATTTTAGAAGAAGGAAAAAGCGATCTTTTTGCACGTGGGGCGAAATCAAAAGGTTCCTCCAAGTGCAGATTTTGAGACCGTCGCCCGTGCATAAAGTGGAAGAATGAGAGGGGAGGAGAAGAGATGGAGATGAGAGAAGTATGCACATAAGCAATAAAAATTCTAGACCTAGCTTAAGTGTGACTCCCTAAAAAATTAGCTTAAGACTGGTCTATCTAGGACATAAGTAATCAATAGTGAATACCCGTTCTGTTAGCAAATCTGGCCAAGTTGCTCAAGGGGAGGTTTGGGCATAAGCATTTCTTAAGAAAACCTCAAGGGATTGTGCAAACCCGCACCTAGTCATTTGACACGGCCCCTTAGCCTGAACACCAGATATAGATGACAGAATTGATATTAACTAAAGAAAACTTAAGACCTAGATAGCAAGCCTAAGTTGATGACACCTTAGGGGTCAAATTGTTATGGATTTTAATTAGGTCTAGGATGCTAAAGTGCACATGGAATGTGGAGGTATTGATTGGGTTATTGCCCTGTTATTTTAATTTTTTTGGGTGTGTGTACGGGAATTAGAAGTTGATTCCACTGAAAAGCAAGTTGTCACACAATTTTAAGTATTTCTATCTTTTAAAATTGGATTTAAGTTAGTGTGTTTTAGGGTTTCCTTCTTAAGAGTTTAAACAAGTTTTTGAGATCCACAATAAAAAGAAATCAAGTTTTATGGGTGAGATCAATTTCCTTTTAGTTGTTTATCTCTAAAAATGAAAAAGAAACCCTAATCCAATTGATCCTATGATAGAAATTTAACTACCAATGGATCTTTTTTAGGCATTCTGTATTAAGTAGTGGTCCAAACAGATCAAACAACACCACTACTTTATGGAAAATCAAACAATGTGTTTGGTCGCTAAATCGGTATTTAAGATTGTCGTGTTCTAGTATAGCCAAAATAGTACTCAAACAAATAAATTTTATTACTCAAAAAGGGTTCCGAGGTCTAACACAGGAAGTAATATGGAATTTAGATATCAAGGATTACAATTTAAGCACAACTTAAGCAAGTTATAATAAAACTTCAAATAATAATGATATAGAAGTGAAAACAAATGTTAATTGTGCAAAAAGAACGGGGTAAAATGGTGATTTGAATCACCAATTACCCCTCACAATAACAACAAATTTCTCAACAGTATCAATCAAATAAAGCCTAGAAATATTAGATGGCTGAATGGTTAATCAGACGGCTTAAATGTCTGATGCTACAATGTATAGCCTTCTTTCTCTCTTCTCAGCCTCTTCTTTTCTTCTCTTTTTTCTCTGCTGCGGCTGCTCTTCTCTACTTCTTCCTTTCTTCTTACTCTTTTATTGCAGGTCCTCTCCTTCTTCTTCTTCTTCTGTTCAGCCACTTCTTTCCTTCTTCCTTTCTCTGTTCTCCTTCTTTACACACAGAGGGGGAAGGCTTCTTCAATTTGGCTAAGTGTCAACCAGTTCCTACCAAGAGCAAAAACCTCCCCCTACCCCGTGCAATCTCTCTTTCTCTCTTTAGGTCATGCTCTCCCAGAGCCTTCAAAAGTACCAGGAATAAGGGTAATTGGACCTAGAGCATACCCGCGACCAGAATTGTGGGTATGGGTCGCAGCCGAGGAGTGCTAAGAGCTAGGCCGGTTATCAGGCACACAAGGTCCGTGGGGGAGATGTCGCGGATGAGGCACGTGAAGGGGGCGTGCTGGGACCTCACCCCCTGTGCGTGTTGAGGCAAACAACCCATATCACTTTTTCAGTTTATTCATTGGTGGGAGCTCCTCAGCTTCCGAGGTGGGACTATCCCACCTTCATTCCTTTGTGAAGCAACAGCAGTAGCTTCCTTTGAGAAATTGGTGCAGAGGACTTGGTCAAAGGCTCCAATTGACCAGCAGGGAAACTTCTTGGGTTGAGTCCGTGTCACCTGGGACTTTGCCTAGGGTCTACAGGTGCTTAAAGCGAGCTTCAAGCTTCGCTCGAAGCTTAGGTAATGGCAGTGAAGACCTGGGACTTGCAAGCACGAAAATGGGCTAAGAGCCTCAGTTAAAACAATTCATAAGTTTCTCTGTGAGGTGGGGAATTGAACGGCGGTGTTCGTGAGGTGTGGGAGTGCGTGAGGTGGCTGGATGGTTACAGAAGGTGAGGTGCGAAAGTGCGATGTTCGGCGGAGCAGTGGGGAGGCTAATAGTCTCGAAGACCAGAGGGCTTTTTCTCTTTGGAACACGACGGAGGTGTGGAGATGAACAGCGGCCAGATTGGTGGAGTGTTGTGGCCGTGCGAGCTTGCCGGAGGTACGTCAGCGAGGTGGAAGACGGAGGATGGTGAGGCGAGTCGGCAATCGAAACGAAGTGGCAGAAGTCTGAAAATGAAGAGGGGAAGTCGAGGAGTTGTTTAGGAGGGGAAGTAGACGAAGGGGAGCAGAGTTGGCACTGGATGAGGTGTGGCTGGCACTGGAGATGAAGTTGCTCTAAAGGAGGAGGACAGTGAGGATGAAGGGGGGCAGGAGCTCCAGCGGGTGCAGCGCGACGCGGAAGAAGACAAGGAGGAAGAGTCTACCACTGGTATTGTGGTCGGACGACAAGGGAAAGCAGGGAGTGTTGCTAGAGCTTGAAGAGCAAATCAGCCGGAGGAGGGGAGAGGAATTCGAGGGATTCTCTAGTCGAATTTAAGCTTGAAGGATCAGGCAGGCCTGGAGAGTCTTTATATAGGTGTCAGGGGGTCAATTAGAGCTTGGAAGCCAAGCTTCCAAGCTTGGCAGGTCGCCAGAGTTGGGAATTCTTTGATACTCGCATGAGAGATTTGGTGGGTTTTAGGCTTAGGATTAAGTCCAAAAGGAAGGGAATTTCTCGACGAACTTCCCTTTCAAATTTGAAAGGGATTCGTCAAGAAATCAGGGAGTTCTTTCCCTTTTAAGGTCGTCAGAGCAAGTCGGAATAGGTTTAATGGCAGAAGGGACCTATTTGTGAGTATGACGATAAAGTTAGGGGCCTATTTCAAAGGATTTTGAAAGTTAAGGGTAGTATTGCAATTCGACAGGACCAATTTGCAAACTAGGTCAAGATAAATTCATCTTGGGTCCAACTTTTGGTACAAACCTAATTTGGACCTAAGGAATCCAATGGTGAAGTTGGATTTTGGTTTTGACCATGTTTGACTAGGTAATTTATGTAAAAACCTAAATTAAGGCAAATGTATGTCTATGGTTCTATTTTGGGTTAAAATGGGTTCTGATGGTCAAATTGAAGGTTCTAAACCCTAGAGAATATTTTTCTATGAATTTTAGAGGGTTTAGATGGATTTTATTCTGATCAGAACCTCAGTAATTAAGCAGGTCTATTTTTAGGATTTCAAAAGTCATTTAATTCTCAAAACATGTGCAAACTCTTTTCTGATTGCTCTAACCCACTTGGTATCTTTTTAAGACCAATTGACCTTCATTCTACCCTTGAGAAAACCCGTGGTTGTACTGCATTCGTGATAAGCTAGTAAAATTGCAGTTTTAACCTTAGTTTCTTATTTTTCCTTCAGAATGATTATGCAATGACTTGTGACTCTTCGACAGTTATGTAGGAGCATTTACTCACTTAATTGGGTCAAAATGAGCTAGTTATGGCTCATGATGGTGTTCCCATCATACCCCCATGCATAGCTTTTGCTAGTCCATTAGCAAAATTTCAAGGCATTAACTTAAATTCTAGACTATAAAACCTTTGATGCTTAAAAACTTTGCTGTGTGCTTCCTTTTGTAGATTAGGTTAGAATATTGATAGTAGGCCTAGAGGTACTCAACTACCAACCAAGATCTGGACCTGACTAGCTCTAGCCTCAGTCTGCTGCGAAGGTTTCTAAGGCCCACAGGAACTAACCTAAGGTTCGTTGAACTCCGTGGTTAAAGCACCCATGCTTGTAACATGTTTTAGCCCAGGTTTAGTTTGCATTGCGTTTTTGTCAGAGAGAGATAGAGGAAGTTTTCTTTGTTTTTGGAGAGTTTTCTCTCTTTTCTTTATATTGTAGCTTCAGATTAGCTTTACAACACAGTCTATATCGAATTCCTAGTCCCCACCATCAATCCTCACAGGGTCCCTGGCAATCGATGCTTCGAGATAGCACTACCCATGGAAACCCCTGGAACCCTGGCTTTTGAGATTTCGAGATAATCCCACCCATGGCATTCTGTAGCTAGATCTAGACCCTCGCAATCGACATTTTGAGATAATACTGCCCATGGCATCTGAACAAGCACAGGGTGCTTACGTGCCCCCGGTAGGATATGTAGATATCATAGGAGACAAGCACCAAGGAGACGATATGTTATTGTGCATCTTCGAGGGGAATTTCTCGCCTCTCCACGCTGGGAACTCGTCCAAATCATCTTATGTTGATCAGCCGCTACTAATCTAGGTAGCTTTTTTTCAGAACAGATTTAACGCATTTGTGTGATTTTGATACTTAGGCGCACTGAACCAGACTGTGTGTGGATTTGGGTGCTTAGGTTACCGAGTCCCGCAAATAAGAGGTCAGTTAACGAGGCTGAATAATCCCTAAGCCTTAGACCTAATACTTAAGCTTCGCATTTTCCCCAACCTCTTGAGGATTATCCAGATCTTAGTAGGTACTTGAATTTTTAAGCCTAGGATTAAAGCCTAAGAGGCCTATAATCAGCGTTCCTACTAATCTCTTCTTTGTTTTATTAGTACATTTTGCCTTTCATTTTCTTTCTTTTGATATGGTCTAGAACTAAGTCAATTTCTTAATATTTTACTAATGACTATCTCTTTTTCTTTTCAAATTGTGCTCCTTTTTGACCTTTTCTTTCCTCAAAATCTGATATGCCATCAAAATTTCCTCTTCTCTCATATTTTTATTCTTTATCAAGAATTTATTTTTTTTTTGTTTTTTGGAATGTGTGATTTTTTTGATGAAACCCTTTCTTGTGAAGTGATTTTCACAGTGTTTTGCACTTTAATACCCCCCATGCCTACTATTTGCAATGTCCTCATTGTAAATTAGGTGGGTTCGAGGTTAGCTTAGATCATTCATTAGAACAGGTGTTGGGTGGGTAAGTGGGTTGGGGTGACTTGTTGCAGATGATTTTAAGCTTGGGTACAGGTACCAGAGGTGGAGTCGGTTGTTCTAATAGATGAACCCTAAAGTGCAATATGAGTTCAGCATAAGATGCTCAAGAAGGGTTTCGGGTTTTTCGAAAATGACGGGTTGCCTCCTATTAAGCACTGAGTTTAACGCCATCAGTCGGGCGGAATGAGCTTAGGGAGAATGGAGGGTAAAAGATATCTCAGCCAAATTTGTATCGGTGAGTTCAATGAACGATTTGAGTCTCTGACCATTCATGACAAAAGGTTCTGAATCATGGCTGAGTTGACTGACTTCAACAGCTCCATTTCCAAAGATTCGTAGAACAAGGTATGGTCCAATCCATTTTGATTTGAGTTTTCCTGAGAACAATTTGAGTTTGGCGTCAAAGAGTAGGACTTTCTGACAAGAGAAAAGATCTTTTTGGATATGTGCTTGTCATGAAAGGCCTTAACCTGCTCTTTGTACATTCGCGAGTTCTTATACGCGTCATGGCGTAATCATCAATCTCGCTCATTTGAAGCTTTTTATGGGTTCCTACCTTAGAAAGATCGAGATTACAGTTCTATACTGCCCAATAGGCTTTGTGCTCCAGTTTGACGGGGAGGTGACATGCCTTCCCGTACACTAATCTGAAGGGAGACATGCCTAATTGGGTTTTGTAGGTGGTCATATAAGCCCACAAAGCTTCCAGAAGTTGGGATGACCAGTCTTTCCTATCAGGTTGAACAGTGACCTGGAGGAGTTTCTTGATCTCCCGATTCAATAGCTCAGCTAGATTGTTGGTTTTGGGGTGAGAAGGAGTAGAGATTCGGTGTGACACCCCATATTTGGTCATCAGTGATTTGAACTAAGCATTCATGAAATGGGTCCCTCCATCAGAGATTATGGCACGTGGAATCCCGAACCAAGAAAAGATGTTTTGATGAATGAATTTGATAACCACCTTATGATCGTTGGTTTGGGTCGGAATGGCTTCGATCCATTTGAACATGTATTCAACAGCGAGAAGAATGTACTCGAAGCCATATGAACTAGGGAAGGGTCCCATAAAATCAATCCCCTATATATCAAAGATTTCACATACGAGAATCAGCTGTAAGGGCATCATATCATGGTGGCTCATGTTGCCTAAGGTCTAGCAATGAGTTCATGCCTTACAGTGATTATATGCATCTTTGAAAACCGTGGGCCAATAGAAGCTGCACTGGAGGACTTTTGCTGCGATTTTATGACTAGAGAATTATCCACCGCATTCCTAGTCATGGTAGAAGGATAAAATGTCATAAATTTTCACTTCTGGGACACATCGTCCGATGATTTGATCAGCAGCAATGCGGACAAGATACGGGTCTTCCCAAAAGTAGTACTTGGCATCAGAAAGTAATTTGTCCTTCTTGGCTTCTGGGCAATTTTACGGTATCTGATGTGATGCCAAGTAGTTTACTAGATCAACAAACCATGGAAGTCCTGTACTGATAGTCAGGAGGTGCTCATCAGGAAAATGCTTAGTGTTGGGTCCGGAAGGGTTGATAATATCAAAAGGAAGGTGGGTTAAGTGATCAGCTACCACATTCTGTTTTCCTACCTTGTCGCGAATCTCGAGATCAAATTCTTGCAACAACAAGATCCAGCAGATTAGTTGAGGTTTCGCATCCTTCTTAAAAAGATGCCTCACAGCAGTGTGATTGGAGTAAATGGTAATACGGGAACCCAAAAGATACGATCTGAACTTTTTCAGGGCAAATACTACGGCTAGCAGCTCTTTCTCAGTAATTGTGTAGTTACGCTGAGCATCGTCAAGTGTTTTGCTAGCGTAGTAAATGACCACAGGTTTCTTGTCTATTTTCTGCCCAAGTACCTCACCTACAGCGTAATCAAATGCATCGCACATGATCTTAAAGGGCTGAGACCAATCAGAGGGCTGTAGGATAGGTGCTTGGGTAACTCGATCACGTAGGACTTTAAATGCTTGAGTGCATTCCTTGGTTATCTCAAAATGGACATCCTTAGATAGGAGATTAATCAGGAGGCATGTGATTTTAGAGAAATTAGGAATGAATCGACGATAAAAATCGATGTGCCCCAGGAAGGATTGGATGTCTTTGACCGAGCTAGGCATAGGGAGTTTGGAAATCAAATTCACCTTGGCTCAATCAACCTGGATGCCCTTTTAAGAGATAAGATGTCCCAGAATAATTCCCTCAGGTACCATGAAGTGGCTCTTTTCCCAAGAAAGAACTAAGTTCATGTCAATGCACTGCCTGAGGATCTAGACCAAGTGTAAGAGGTAATCGTCAAATGATTCACCAAATACCGAGAAGTCGTCCATGAAGACTTCAAGGTATTCACCTACCATATCTAAGAATAAGGCAAGCATGCACCACTGAAAAGTAGCAGGTGCATTACAGATACCAAATGGCATCCTTCAAAATGCATAAGTTTCGAAGGGATAGGTGAAGGTGGTCTTTTCTTGGTCCTCGGGATGGATTGAGACCTAGTTATAATCGGAGTACCCATCCAGAAAGCAGAAGAATCGATTTCTCGCTAGTTTCTTGAGAATCTGATCAATAAATGTAGTAGGAAATGATCCTTCTTCGTGGAGGAATTGAATCTTCTATAATCAATGCAGACTCTCCACGAGTTTGCTATACGGGTCGGTATGGTTTCCTTGATTTCAGTCATGATGGCGGTGAGCCCTCCCTTTTTAAGCACAACTTGGATTGGACTCACCCATTGATTGTCGGAGATCGGGTAGATGATCCCTGCACTTAACCACTTGAGAATCTCCTTTTTCACGACATCCTGTAGATTGGGATTCAGGCATCTCTGCATTTCACGGGATGGTCGTGAGCCCTCTTCAGTGTAGATGTGGTGTGTGCAGTATGAGGGGCTGATACCGGTGAGATCATCGAGAGTCCATACAATGGCTCTTCGATGTTGTTGGAGAACAGAAATCAGGTGTGTTTCCTGATCACGTGTGAGTCAGGAGTTGATAATCACAAGAAACATTTGACTGGAACCCAAAAAAACGTACTTGAGATGATTGGGAAGAGGCTTTAATTCCAAGACCAGGTTTTCAGCAATAGCGGGTAATTCAGGATGTATGTCAGGAGTAAAGGAAGGAGCTACGTGTGTGTCTAGGTTGAGTTCGGGCTCCTCTAATTACGGGTTTTGATCCTCTTGTGGTTGATTAGAAATAGTCTGGTTCTTTATGAAGTCGTCAACCACTGCTTCAATATCACAAATTTGTTCTATGACTCCGCAATTACTTCCTTGTTGGGCCTTAAAGATGTCGATCTTTAGTGTCTTATTCCCAAATTTCAATTCAATTTGGCCCTCCTAATAATTGATATTGGCCCTAGCAGTGGCCAGAAAGGGTCTCCATAATATGATCGATGTATTATTCACATTCTCAGGAGTGTCCATGTCTAAAACAATGAAATCCACTGCGAAATAGAAATCATGCACCCTAACTATGACATCCTCAAGAATTCCTTTTGGTGACTTAATCGATTGGTCTGCTAATTGTAAAGTCATCTCAGTCGGTTTAAGTTCAGATTCCTCAAAGTAGTCTAGTAGGGATGTGGGTATCAAGTTTATGGAGACTCCTAAGTCTAATAAAGCTCGGTCAAATTGTATATCACCAATTTCACAGGAGATCAAAGGGGTGCCTGGGTCTTTTGCCTTAGGCGGGAGTTTGCTCAAAATGACAGAGTTAGCTTGCTCTGACAGTACAATCGGATTCCCATCTTTGGTTCGCGGTTTACGCTTTGGTGTACATACATCTTTCAAAAATCGTGCGTAAGTCGGTACATGGCAGATTGCATCAATCAAGGGGATGTTTATATGGACCTACTCAAAAAGCTTAACCAGGTCCTTCTCAGGTGCCACGGTTTTGGCTATCCTTTTTCCCTTGGTCAAGGCCTCAGGAAACGGAACCTTAGATGGTTCTTCTAGAATGGGTCCAGGTTCTTGATCTGGGATCGAGGTGTCCTGGATGACTATCCTTAGGTTAAGGTTTGTATTACCAGACTTGGTTTGGCTTGGATAAGGTGGGTCCTGTGTTGTTTTGCCAGTGCAGGTAGTCACAGAATTTAATCCTACTTGGTTTTGGTTTGGAGTGGGTAGAAGAGGTGCTTGCTACTGGTTACCCATATATGATGTCGAAGCCTCCATCCCGTTGGGTGATGGAGTAGAAGGGGCCTGATAAACAAAGTGTGCTTGGCCCGGGTTTGGGTTCATAACGCACCTCTGGTTCGGCACATTATTCAGATTAGGCAGAGGTTGTGAAGGAAGTGCACTAGGATGGCAAGGATTTGCCATCTGAGCCAGTTGATTGAGAACCTCTATGATCTCATCTCTGTGTTGTTTTTGCATAGCCGCATTCATCTTCTGAATGTCAACCAGAGTCTAAAGGATAAGAGTCATCTGATCTATCTGAGTTGGCCCAGATTGATAAGTTGGGTTAGGCCGAGGCTGAGGTGGCAGATTTGGACGAGGAGCCTGTGGTCAGGGCGGATGTTGAGGTCTCTAATTTTGATTATTGCCTGACCACGTGAAGTTGGGATGATTACGCCATCCAGGGTTGTAGGTGTTTGAGAATGGATCATTTTAAATGGCATTGAGGTCCTCGCAGGTCTAAGGAACCTCGAGAAAATCAGAATATGAGGGTTCAGAGTTCCCCCAACTAGAGTAGGTGGATCCAGAGTTTCCTCCATAGCCAGAATCAGACGGGGGTGGATATAGATCCATCCCCTGAGAAGGTCGATGATAGATGTTGTGCACGGCCTCCCAACCAGAGGGTGGTCGTGTGAATGGGTTTTGCACAGAGGTGGCTAGCTACAAATGTCGATTTAGCTTATCCACCTTCTTCTCAATAATAGAGACCTTGTCCAGATGACTGGCCATCAGTTTCAAGTAGACAAAAGAGGACAAGCCCTGCGTCTCATGTGCTCCCTTTGGATTCGTCAATGCACGGGCATTCATCCGGTCGAACATGCCCATGGATTCATTATTGATGGAGTTGTCGCACATATTCTCGAGAATCTCCGATACGGTGTCTTCGTGTTGACCCATGATGTTTCCTCCGCAAGTCACATTGATGAATAACCTAATGTCCTCATGGAGTCCCTGGTAAAAAGACTAGACTTGTTCCCATTTAGGAGCTCCGTGATGGGGGCACTTTCGCATGAGATCCAGAAAATGATCCCAAGCTTCGTGAAGTGGTTCTCCTGCTTATTGTGTGAAGTGTGTGATCTGGTGCTGTAAAGCATTTATACGACCAACAGGGAAGAACTTTCTCAGAAACTTGGATTGAAGTTCTACCCAGGTGTTGATTGGACGCGTTTGGGTTTGGTACCAGTGAGCAGCTTTATCCATGAGAGAGAAGGAGAACATTTTCATGAGTAGAATATCCTGATTTTGAGCTTCTGACCTGAAGGTCTGGGCTAGATGCTTGAGTTGTTTGATATGCTGGAAAGGATCTTCAGAATTATGCCCATGGAATTTGGGAATGTCATGAATCATGTTGGGCTTGAGTTCAGTGTTAGGACCTCCAGTGGGGATTTGTACTCGAGGTTCAATTGCTACTGCAGTGGAATTATAGTGATCTCGAATCATTGGACGCTGCGGTGGGTTCACAAAGGCTTAGAATAGATCATTAAGGTGCTGGAGTTGATTTTCAAAATTATTTTCTTCTGCGGGTTGTGCCATGATGATGGATGAAGGAGAATCAAGTTCAGATGAATCGGAAGAGATATCAATAGGATTGGGTTGTTGCACAAACAAGGGGGTCGAGGCTTGGCCTCGATGTGAATGAGTGACTAAAGGAGGCCTCAAGGATGGTCTTAGAGACCTCCTCCCGTACATGCACCGATGGAGTAGATGAGAGATAGAATGTGATGGACCCAATCAAGACATCCAAAAATTTTTTATGACTATAGAGGTTCGGGGCAGATGATACCCCTTAGTCAAAAAGTCATCCACCTGAGAATTACCTGGGCAACCAGAGAGGGAGAGTTCCGCAAAGACCCCTACACGGTAGAGCACCGCCATAGGTTACAGGTTTCCCCCACCATACCTCTCCTGTCACTATGTTCCAGGTAGACCAGAATGGGGACTTGACTTCTTAAGTCTACCAGTTTTAATTAAGAGCAGTGGTGCTTAGAATTTCACTTTGAACTTTAAGATGTGTTGAGTGCAAAAGTGACCTAATTTGAAGATTGGTTGACCCAAACAAGGTGAGTCAACTTTACCTGTATTGTCCTTGAAAATTTAGGTCCGTCTTTTAGTATTCAAATGATTTTAAGAGCCTAATTTTAGGGTTTTTCTTGAATAGATCAGTTCAATCAAGGTCTAGGCACACATTGTTTGGGAAGATGATTTCTTGATTAAGCAAGTGCGTCTCTAAGAACCCTAAACTGGAATTCTTAATTGGCTCTAATTTGGTCCACTTTAATTTATCCAAATGTGGTACCTAGGGCTTAAACAAGAATGTGTTAGCCCTAGATACCTTAAGCTTTAAATGGGTGCACAAATCAAGATTTGTTGTTCAAATAAAACTTATCAACTCAGGTAACTTGATGAATTGTCTATGGAAAGAATGCAAGTAGCCCTAATTGATTTAAAAAAAAGAATGAGGGGCTTAAGAGAAAGAGTAGTTAGAACTTACCTACCCTTGGTGTGTTTACTGTACGGTTGATCTTCCTTGAATGTATCTTCTCCTCCTGAAACAACCACAGCAAAACAGATATAGCAAGCTAGAATCTGAATCAGGAATTGCAATCAATAGTTCTAAATTCCTGTTGCTCCCCGGCAATGGCGCCAAAATGTTCGGTCGCTAAATTGTTATTTAAGATTGTCATGTTGTAGTACAGCCAAAATAGTGCTCAAATAAATAAATTTTATTACTTGAAAAAGGTTCCGAGGTCGAACACAGGGAGCAATATAGAATTTAGATCTCAAGGATTGCAATTTAAGAACAACATAAGCAAGTTATAATAAAACTCCAATTAATAATGATATAGAAGTGAAAACAAATGTTAGTAGTGCAAAAACAACGGGGTAAAATGGTGATTTGAATCACCAATTACCCCTTACAATAACAGCAAATTTCTCAACAGTATCAATCAAATAAAGCCTAGTAATATCAGATGGCTGAATGGTTAATCAGACAGCTTAAATGTCTAATGATACAGTGCATAGCCTTCTTTCTCTCTTCTCAACCTCTTCTTTTCTTCTTTTCTTTCTCTACTGCGGCTGCTCTTCTCTCCTTCCTTTCTTCTTCCTCTTCTACAGTAGGTCCTCTCCTTCTTCTTCTTCTTCTTCTGTTCAGCCTCTTCTTCTTTCCTTCTTCCTTTCTCTATTCTCCTTCTTCACACACAGAGGGGGAAGGCTTCTTGAATTTGGCTAAGTCTCAGCCAGCTCCTGCCAAGAGCAAAACCTCCCCCTACCCCACGCAATCTCTCTTTCTCTCTCTGGGTCACGCTCTCCCAGAGCCTTCGACAGTACTAGGTATATGGGTAATCGAACCTAGAGCGTACCCGAGACAAGGGTTGCGAGCGTGGGTCAAACCCGAGGAGTGCAAAGGGCCAGGCGGGTTATCGGCGCAGCAGGTCCATGGGGGAGATGTCGCGGACGAGGTGCATGAGGGGGGCATGTGGGGACCTCACCCCCTGTGCGTGCTGAGGCAAACAACCCATATCACTTTTTCAATTTATTCGTTGGCAGGCGCTCGTCAGCTTCTGAGGTGGGACTATCCCACCTTCCTTCCTTCATGCAGTAGCAACAACAGCTTCCTTCGTCAAATTGGCATAGAGGACTTGGTCAAAGGCTCCAATTGACTAGTAGGGAAACTTCTTGGGTTGAGTCCGTGTCACCTAGGACTTTGCTTGGGGTCAGCAGGTGCTTGAAGCGAGCTTCGAGCTTCGCTCGAAGCTTCGGTAATGGCGGCGGAGACCTGGGACTTGCATGCACAAAAATGGGCTAAGAGCCCTAGTTAAAATAGTTCATAAGCTTCACCGTGGGGTGGGGAATTGAACAGTGGTGTTCGTGAGGTATGGGAGTGCATGAAGTGGCCGGACGATGATGGAAGGTGAGGTGCGAAAGTGCGGTGTTCGGCAGAGCAATGGGGAGGCTAATAGCCTCGAAGACTAGAGGGCTTTCACTCTCTGGAACATAGCAGAGGTGTGGAGATGAACGATGGCTGGATTGGTGGAGTGTAGTGGCCATGCGAGCTTGCCAAAGGTACGTCGGCGAGGTGGAAGACGGAGGACGGTGAGGTGAGTCGGTGAGGTGAGTCGGTGGTCGAAACGAAGTGGCAGATGTCTGAAAATGAAGAAGGGAAGTTAAGGAGTTGTTTAGGAGGGGAGGCAAACGAAAGGGAGCAGAGTTAGCACTGGATGAGGTGTGGCCGACACCGTAGACGAAGTTGCTCTGAGGGAGGAGGATGGCAAGGATGAAGGGGGCAGGAGAGTCGATGGGTGCTGCGTGACGTAGAAGAAGACAAGGAGGAAGAGTCTGCCACTGGTATTGTGGTCGAATGATGAGGGAAAGTAGGGAATGTCATCGGAGCTTAAAGGGCAAATAAGCCGGAGGAGGTGAGAGGAATTTGAGGGATTCTTTGGTTGAATTCAAGCTTAAAGGATCGGGCAGGCCAGGGGAGTCTTTATATAGGTGTCAGGGGGTCGATTAGAGCTTGGAAGCCAAGCTTCCAAGCTTGGAAGGTCCTCGGAGTTGGGAATTCTTTGATACCCAAATCTCTCATGCGTTCTCATTAGAGATTTGGTGGGTTTTAGGGCTTAGGATTGGGCCCAAAAGGAAGGGAATTTTTTAACGAACTTCCCTTTCAAATTTGAAAGGGATTCGTCAAGAAATCAGGGAGTTCTTTCCTTTTTAAGGTCACCAGAGCAAGTAGGAATAGGTTTAATGGTGGAAGGGACCTATTTGTGAGAAGGATGACAAAGTTAGGGACCTATTTGAAAGGATTTTGAAAGTTAAGGGCAGAAATGCAATTAGACAGAACCAATTTGCAAACTAGGTCAATACAAATTCATCTTGGGTCCAACTTTTGGTAAAAGCCTAATTTTAACCTAAGGAATCCAATGGTGAAGTTGGATTTTGGTTTTGACCATATTTGAATGGGTAATTTATGCAAAAACCCAAATCAGGGCAAATGTCTGTCTGTGGTTCTATTTTAGGTCAAAATGGGTTCTGATGGTCAAATTGAAGGTTCTAAACCCTAAAGAATATTTTTCTATGAATTGTAGAGGGTTTAGATGGATTTTAGTCTCTCAGAAGTTAATTAAGCAGGTATGTTTTCATGGTTTCAAAAGTCATTTAATTCTTAAAACATGTGCAAACCCTTTTCTGATTGTTCTAACCCACTTGTTATCTTTTTAAGACCAATTGACCTTCATTCTACTCCTGAGAAAACCCGTGGTTGTACTGCATCCATGATAAGCTAGTAAAATTGAAGTTTAACCCTAGTTTCTTATTTTTCCTTCAGAATGATTATGTAATGACTTATGACTCTCCGGTGGTTATGTAGGAGCATTTACTAATTTAATTGGATCAAAATAAGATAGTTATAGCTCATGATGGTGTTCCCATCACAAGGATTCCAGAAAAGATTTTTTTAGGATTTTAGAAATTTTTTTGACATTTTTAAAGAAAATTTCTTTGTGCTGGTGTAAAAGTCCAAAATTGATACCCATGGATATTTTTGACTTTTCAGTACCACCACTAGCCACAGAAAATTTTGACAATTTTATGAGATGTGTAGAATTTCACAAGGATTCTAGAAAGCTAAATTTCATAAAAATTAGATGAGTATAAAAATTCTAAAAATTCACGGACAGTAACAAAATAAGAAAATTAGAGGGTGTGACCCCTATGTAGTCCACGAATTTTTAAAAATTAAATACAAATCCAATTAGTCTGAAATTTGGCACAAATGTTTCAACTTGATTTGAAATCTTTGTGTGAAATGTTAAGATTTTAGGAGACTTGTGTTCGGAATTGAATTTTCAAATCCGGATAGAAGTCTGGATCTGAAAAATAGAACACCAACACTTGAAATGGAGTGGTGTTTAATGGTGCAAACAAGCAAACAATGAGTTCTAAATTGTACCACTCCACTTAATTAAGTTGCTTAAGGTCCTAAAAGCCAAGTTTAGTATATTTTGGTAGTCTTTTAATGCTTTATGTAACAAGATAAAGGGAACCAACCTGAATCCGCAGGAAGACAAGGGATTTGAGTTCTTCTTTCCAGAATTCCCGCTTGCTTCTTGTAGTTCCTACACACATGAGATAGAAGAATAGAGAAGGAGATGAGATCCACTTCAAGCAAGAGAAAAGTGATAAAAGTAAAGTCGTGCCTCCCTTGCAATGGCACCAAAAAGTGATGCGGAATTTAGCGTGATTTGTAATTAGGGTTTTTAGAGTTGTTGTAACACATGAAGTCGCATACGCCTTTAAAATTTGTAACCTGGATAGGGGAGTATCTGGGGTTGTCCAAGGAGGCCAAATGTTTGCAAAAATACATCTCTTGCTTGGAAATGGAAATCGAACTCAACTTTCTTTTTAGTGTTTTTCAATATATATTTTTTTGGGGTTTTGAAATAATAACACAAGTTTTGTTGGCAACGGAAAACGACTAGCACCTAACCCACCACACAACTACTAAAGTGACAAGTAGAGCCTCTCCCTAAGCTCACTCTAGGTACATGGAGGCCTAGAGTAATTAGGGAGAGGGAGTGAAAAGTGCTAGAAACTAGATTATAAAAATTGCAACAAAATGGAATAGAATTGAAGGCAACTTGATTGATGCAAAAGTGTTTTACATAAAAGCCTAGTAGAGGAATGCTTCTACTACTAGCAACAAAAATAAAAATAAATAAAGCACTAATCCTGAAGATGTTGGTGAAGAAGAGATGGAGGCTTCTTGCTCCAAGCTTGGTAGCTCTCGGGCTTGAAAAGAAGATCTCCAAATCCTTCCTTCTATAGCTCCACCAAAATGGTGTCCTCCAAGGCAAGCCCAAAGGGGGCATGCTCTAAGCCTCTCCTCAAGGGTGGAAGTCCACCCTAAGTACTTCTCCCTTGCCTGGCCGTCCTCCTTGATGAAGAAATGCTCCTCCTTCTTGGCGTGGCACAAGAAGAAGAGGGAAGGGAAAGAAGGCACCAAGGGGGCGGGTAGGATGCCCCCTTAATCTTCTTCTCTTCTCCTTCTTCTTGACCGTGAGTTGTAGGTGGGTCTAAGATGGAATATACACTAATGGAGGATGGGGAAAATGGTGGTGGTTAAGGGCCTTTTTATAGAGTGGGATGGGGGGTATAGGTGGCTCTTGGAATGGATGGCTAAGATGGAGTTTGGAATGGTGGTTATGGGATCTATGGTCATGGATTTTTGGTGCCATTCAAAGAGATGTGGAGGGGGTAGTTAAGGGCATGGAGGCACCCCATGGTGGACATCCATGGTGGAGGGGGTGCCTCCATTTTGGCACCAAAATGATGTTCTAGAGGGGGGGATTTTGGAGGGAAAATGGAAGGTGGAGATGGGCTTTAAGCTTAGGTGTAGGGTGGAGATTGATGGATTTTGGATGGAATAAGGTGGTGACAATAGGGAGGTGGTTATGGTGGTTTCGGCACCAACTTGTTAGTGCCTTTTGGTGGTGGTCATGGGGTGAAGAGGTGTGGTTGAGGTGCCACCAACATGGACAACTTCGGTGGACTATAGGTAGGCTTAGTTGGAGGAGCTAGTTAGGTAGGGTTTTCGGGTGGTGGATGGCCAAGGGAGCTGGAACTTAGCTAGCTTAACTAGTAGTAGAGTAGAGGAGCAGGCAATTAGTGCTATGGTTTGAGGGGAGGAGCTGGACAGAAGAAGTCTGGAGCTGAACTGGAGCTAGCAGCTACTGAAGAGGGTGGCATCGAGCTACTTTAGCTGGCTTAGCTTGCTAGTTCTTTGCTAGCTGCTAAGTTATGCTAAAGCAAGCTAGCCTCTGCTGAAAGGAGCTGAGGTGAGTTGGGTCTGATGCTCTCGGGGAGGACCTAGCTCCTAGCTTGTTGAGCTAGCTAAGGTAGCTAAGCTGAGTTCTCGGGAGCTGGACTTGAGCTTCCTGAGCTAAGATGAAGTCATCTTCAGCTGGCTGGAGTTCAGTGGAGCTAGATGTAGCTGATGCTGAGCTGAGGTGAACTTCAGTCAACTCAACTGAGCTAGCTAGAGCTCCCAGTGAACTGATGGGAGTTGAGATGAGCTAAACTCAACTAAGTTGAGCTAAATCTAAGCTAACTTAAGCTAAGGTGAGCTAAGATGAGCTCTCTTGAGCTGCCATTCAGATGAGTTGAGCTGAATGGAGCTGGGATGAGCTAACCCTAGTTCAAGTGAGCTGGATTCCAGAAATGGTGAGCTGGATCAAGTTGAGTTCCATCTGGTTTGAGCTTCTCCTTCACCAATTGCCTTCCTAAATGCTAGGATTCTGGAGATCTGACTCTCTGTTTATCCCTAACACTCGCAAAAAACATATCAAAAGGAAAATAAAAAGTAAAATGCATGCCTATCCTAATTTATGCCTAAATGCAGCCCAAAAACCCATTTGCAGAGCAAAATCCTAAGAGCTAGGTTTGTTTTAATGCATAAGAATGATGATAAACTGATGTTTATCATAGAACTAAGTGAATAAGTAACTGGAAATAATGCAAAAGCTTAAAGGCAAGAAAAAATAGAGAAAATAGAACTTTTATTGAAAATTTGAGTTGTAATACAAGTAGAAGAATGATTACTACAAGAAAATACAATTAGTACTAAACTAGAACTAGAACAGTGAAAAATAAATCTAGAACTATCTAAGATCTCGAAGGTGAGGCATAGGCGATGACAAGAAAGAAAAAGCAAATGTGAAGGTGCACTTGTAGAATACCAAAGGTGGTGTGTATAGAGAGGGAGAAGAAGGCTTGAGTTAAGTTGTTTTTGGAGGCTAAAGATAATAGGAGAAAGGGGTGGCTAAGGTTCTTTTATAGAGAGGGTGGAGGGTTTTGATTGGTTGATCCAAGTTACCTTGGATCATTAATATTTCCATATTTATTTATGTTAATCAATGCCTAACTAATGTTAGTTTAAGGGCAATTTGGGTTAGATTGCAATTAATTAGGTTAGATTAGTCATTTTAGGGCATTCTTTAAATGATGCATACTTTTGGGTTTTTATGCAATTTTTCCTTTAACTATATCTGGTACCTTGATGTGTTTGTCCTTATAGGTGTAGGTACCAAATTGCAGGTTGACTGGAGTAAGGCTCAAAGGACTTTTTATTTTGAGCTCACTTAGAAGAGGGCTAGACCTAGTTAGGTAGACCTATTTCCTAAACTAATTAGTTCTTAGACCTAACCTAATTAGGAGCCTAATTCCCCACACTTAATTCCATCCAACCTAGCCTAATTTCCCTATACAATGGCCAGCCACCACACCTCAATTTCTAACCTTATTGGTTAGATATTATTGACTAAACAAACCCCAATTTTCTACCCAACCTAGTCCTAAATCCTAACCTAACAAACCTTATTTGGCCAACCCTTTTATCCTCCAATAAATATTATTTTGGATGGTCAAAATACACCATAATTTATTCACCACTAGATCTAAATTCTAGGGTCCTAAATTTCCTACCTAAATCACTATCTTAAAGCGCTAAACCAAATCCTATTCCTAATCCTAAACTTAATCTCGAAATTCATAACAATATGACACATCTTTAGTAATTTAGCCATAACTTTTTCATTTCAAATCCAAATCCAGTGATTCAAGTTGCATTAGGCAGATGATTTTGAGGGATACAACTTTGATTTTATGTGAATCTTGAAATTCAAAACATAAAAGGTCAAAAATTTGAGAGAATCATAGCCCTCCATCATCCTCTCAAAGCCACCCTAACCCTACATCAATTCCAACAACACCTAACCTATTTTATCCACATATTCCTTCATCTACTCCTTGATTCCTAGACCCCTAATCCTATCCCTTTATTTTGGTGATCCAAGGCAACTTGGATTAACCAATCACAAGCCTTCTTGACCTCTATATAAACACCCTGGCCACCCCCCCATAGGATCAACTTTTCCTACTTAGTTTCATATCTCCAAATAGATCCACCAACTAGAACTAGTCCTCTACTTCTCCTTGGAGATTGTGGGTGCACCTTCTCATCCACTTCTACGCCATCACTTTGAACTTCATTTTCGAAGTCCCTAGTCTTCTTTTTCATTTATTCTAGTCCAAGTTGTAGTTAGAACTTTCTTCTAGTTGTAATTAGATTTATTTTCCCGCATTCTTCTTCTTGTTCTTGGGAGTGCCTGTGGATCTATAGACTATACTAGAGGGGAGTGGTAAATAGTATAAACAACAATTAGAAAAGAACTTAGAGCAAAGCAATCACAAGCCAAAAATACACTAGTGCACTTGAATTTTTAGTGGAAATCCTTGCAGGTGAAAACTACTACCTAAGCCTCACAGCTTAGAATTTTTCTAACTAGACTAGACTAGTCAATCCATTAAAGCTTTGTACCACTTGAACGAAAGTGGCAAAATCTCTTACAAAGACCCTTCTCATTAAAGACATGAAGAGAAGCACAACAACAATGGGTCTCCCAAAATAACTTGAGACCCAAATCAAAATAGTAGAATGAAAGGAATACAATATAATCCTAAGGAACCTCAATAAAAGATGAAATTGAAGTTTTTCATAGAGCGATTTGATTGGAGTGTTTTGAAAAGTGTGGAAGTAAAGGCGTAGAAGCACTATAGAGAGGAGAGTGTAAAAACACTTTTTCTTTGAGTTTTTGCTTTTAGTTGTGTGTAGAAAAAGGTTGCCATGGACCTCTATTTATACTTGAAATTCGACCTAAAAAGGAAGTTTTTCAAACACATTCAGTCGATCAAATTTATTGCTTGGTCGATCAAAAATGAATTTGGTTGGTCAATCAAGTAGGTTGGTCGATTAACCTATATTTTGATTGATTAAAAAGGAATTTTATGAGCTTCCTAATTTGAATTGGTTTGATCAATTAACCTAAGTGATCGGTTGATTAATTACTTTTGATCGATCACTTTAATAATTGGTCGATCAATAAAGGCTCAAACTAGGCTTCTAAAGTTATTCACATTTTACAAAAATAATTTTGAGGTTCTATACATAGATTCTAGACTCAAGAAAGATCAAAAGATACAACAAATGACTCCAAAGAGCTTTAATCCTTCCATGAGTCAAGATAAAGTCCTGACAGATTAGTCTGACAAATAACATAATTTTGGTGCATCAAAACTGAGATATCAACATTCTCCCCCTTTTTGATGGCAACAAAATTATAATTATGCAAAAGGAATATAGCAAAATATCAAGAGGAATTTTTGCCTAAGGATTGAAAATAAGTGATATGCATAAAATCTCCCCCTTTTTGTTTCAACAAAAAATTTCCTAAGTGGATATGTTATAGTGAATGTCTCCCCCTTAAACAAGTAATTATAGTAGTGGAATGTAAACATTTGTCTTTCAATTCATACTATGAGAAGCAGATATGGTAAAGTAGGTAGTTAAGCTATATCATGCAAATATAAAATGCTAGATAAAACATGTCCACAAATAACATTTTCTACAAACCATGGTAAAGTAGGTAGTTTATAGATAATGCAGAAAGAAACAAAGTACTAGCTATCAAATAAAGTATATAGAAATATATCCTAGAGAAGCAAAGAAGGCATCTATGTTGCTATGGAATTCAGCATCCAACTCAAGATCCATAGGATTAGAGGGTGTCGAAGAGGAGGAAGGTCAGCCAAAATAGAGGCGTCTTTAGGCAAAGGAAGTTAGTGTCGACTGCCTGATTGTCTGGCGAGGAGGAGTAATCTACTGCTCTGCTACTGCTAGAGGAGGAACAGCTAAAGCACGACTAGGATGGGGAGGCCAGTAGGACTGTTATTGCAAGCTATGAATAGACTCCCTAAGTCTATCCAAGAACTATCCATGAGCAGTAGGTTGCTGAATACTTGATGCCCATGCTACAGCATAACTGAATCTGTCTCCCTCTGGCGGTACATCATAAACAAAATACCGTCAATAACATCCTGAATACTGACGTAGGCTCTACTGGTGAACTGTCTGTCCAAAAGACTCCACTCCTGGTTGTAGAAGGATGGAGTAGGTTGTGCTGGTGGAGGATAGGTAGCAGTGAAGTGCTCGTATGGTAGAAAAGAGGGAGGTACTGTAGAAGAAGATCCACCCTGAGTAGATGGTCTGGCTGGCTCTTGAGGCTGCTGGGGATTGGCTTCCTCACCATGAGCTTCCTATGGTTGCTCCATTTGGTGTATGTTGGCTTATCAAAAATGGAGACTCTAGTAATGGATTGTTTATGGTTCATATCCATTGGGACATTGAAATGTACAAAAATGTGAGATAGAAGTGTCCCAAACTGGAAGGAGCTGGTGGGTTTCTTATCCATTAAATAAAGAATCAAGTGGTTCTAGTTGAACCGTTTGTTCTTCATAAAGGCATAAAGGGTAATGAGCATGATCCCTAGGTAGTTCCCAAAGGAGGTCAATTTGACACAAAATTCCATAAAAAGACTTGATTAAGGAATTAAGGAAGACAACAAAAATAGGGAGACTTGGCAAGGTGATGATATTCAAAAATTCGTGCGAAGAAAAAGTGATTTAGGGTTGTTGAGTTACAGGAGATCCGCTATCAAATAATTTTAACCAAAACTTAATGAGTCCTTGGTCGAACGTAGGGAGGCTACATTCGATTTTTGAAATCCACGTTGGTTTATTTATTTTTGGTGATTTTTTTCCTTTGTAATTTTTTTGTATTTTCTATCTAGAAAGAAATCAGATCAGGATATTTCTAATTACTCTATTCTATTCTACTTGTAGAAAAATAAAGAGAGAAAGAGAGAGAGAACAAATATTATATAGGCTAACCAAATGTTTATTGCACTCTAAATGTAGAAATTGAAAGCTATACTATGAAAATAGTAAAGAGAGTGGGAGAGAGAGAGGTTGTCCTCCTCGATGGCTGCTTGGAGGATGAGCCGGTCGGACAATGCCTGGAAGAAGAGGAACAAAGATGGAGGAAGGAGGATGAAGTTGGACAAATCCAGGATGAGGTAGGGCATCGTCGTAGTGGGATCTGCTTCTAGAACAGGGGGTGAGAGGACAGCTGGCGGGAGCTCTGTGAAGGGGATGAGATGCGGGGATTACAAAATCTTTGTTTTAAATCTAGCGGAGCAACCTATAACTTGGAAGTGCTAGAATGAACTTGAGAACATTTATTCTTAGATCTAAGGAGAGGTAAGAAGAAAAGGGATGAAGAGCATGGAGGTGGTGTAGGAGGCCTTTTATAAGCCTTTCAAAGAGCTAAACTGACCATGGGTTTAAGGGGTATACATTGGTCATGGGTTTAAGGGGTAAAACAACCATGTTCCATGCATCTGTTGGCAAGGGGATGCGGTCATTAGATGGTGGCATTGCGTGGTGAAAGGATGACTCTCCAATAGTGATCTCATGGCCATGAAAACTTGTAGATCGTGCCTTAGCATGCTTCAAATCATGTGCCATCAGGCGCTTGAGATCGCAAACAGATGGTGGATGGCTGAGATCCCGAATGGACCACTTAGCTGCAGATTCGCTTCCAGAATAGCTCGCACACCCTTCGTTGGATCATGAATGGACGGTTGATATTGCACGTAGATCGCAAGCATCATATGCAAGAGGCACGCTCATCTATGCGTCATCACGTGCATGTGCTTCGCACCCATCCGTCGTGTTGCGTGGTGAGACCAAAGCCACTTGATTAAGATCCAATGGCCGAATTTGGCATGCACTTCTTCGCAGATTAAATCTGCGTAGTAAGGCTCGAATATGCATCACAGCTTCGCGCAAACGGCCTTATCTGTTGCGCTCTCACATTATGTCACGTTTTTTGATTTTCCCTCATGTGCTCTCAGTCATTGGATGGAGATCCAATGGCTGAGATTAAAGCTACCTTGATGAGAGGGGGCAGGTCGGCGACGTGGATGCTCTTATGGTCGTTGGATGACGATCCAACGACCCATAAAGCACGTGGAGAATGTCTTCAGTGGTTGAGGAGTAGCGGTGGGTGGTTGCGATGGCACCATGATGAGAACCTCACCATGAACCCTAACTAGCACTTTTGACCTATTAAAATGAACAGAAGCTCCTACATAACCTAAAGGAAGGCCTAATTCAGGGAATTACTAATCTGAGAAGAAAACATGACACAAGGGGTAAAACTACAATTTTACCATTACAGTGCAGCAATGGGATTTCTAAGGGTCTAGACATAGGTCAAGTGGACTCAATAAGAGAAAAAGTGGGATGATTTGGTCTGAAAAGGGTTATGGCAAAATCTAGAAATTAAATGACATTCTACAACACTAAAACAAATCCACTTTAATTCACGAAGTTTTAGGCAAGATAAAAATCAACTAAACCCTCTAAAATTCATGGAAAAATATCCCCTAGGGTTTAAAACCTTCAATTTGGCCTTTGGAACCTATTTTGACCTAGATTGAGGTCCATACCCAATTTTTGACCTAATTTGGGTTTTTATGCAAAATTTCTTGTAAAACCTGGTCAAACCTAAAATCCAATTTCACCATTGGATTCCTTAGGTCCAAATTAGGTTTATACCAAAATTTGAACCTAAAGGAAGGTCGTCTTGACCCACTTTGCAATTTGGTCCTCAAAATTACTTTCTGACCCTTAACTTTTTGAAACCCTTGCGTTTACCCCTCAACTTCCTCGTCATCTTCTTCACCTCAGTCCTTTTGCCACCCATAGCAGCAGGCCATACCTCCGGTGACTTTGCACGGAGGATGGCGCCGCATCTGCATGGGGAGCCGGCCCCAGATTTGAAAGGGGAGCTCCCTGCGGAGCCCCCTACCGCATGGGCTGTTCCCCATGCCCTGAAGACTGCCATACCTCTCGTGCGAATGTGCGAGAGGTATGGGTCTCCGATTTTCCATACCTCCAGCGAGATTTTTCCCGCCGCTATCGCATGCCTCTCGACTGGCCTTCACCTATTTAAGGAGTGGCACACTCCGCCGCATCCTTCAAGCATAGATTGTCCTGAGATTCCCCCTCCAATTCGTCTCCTCCCAACTCTGGCTGATTGCCAGAGATTCCGGCGACTCTTCCTCCTCTTCCTCATCGCTTAACCACCGTACCAGTGGTAGGGCTATCTCCGCCGTCCTCCGCCGCACTGTGCCCTACCAATGGGTGCCCTCCAATCCCTCCTCATCGCCATTCTCTCCCCTTGGCACCTTCTTCTCCGACGACGGCAGTATCGGCCACTTGCCACCTCTGCATTCCCCCTTCACTCTGGACTTGTTAGATAAGTTCCCCTTAATCCCCTCTTTATTTCCCCTCTTTCTATTTCAACTTTCGACCCCTCACAGCCACTGACCAGCGCCATCTTCTCCATCTTCGGCCACCCACCGGCGAGGTGCCTCCACAGCTCAACACCTCCACACACCTTGCCAAATACCTCACCACCTCTGCCATGGTCCACTAATCACCTTCCACCCAGCCATCGACCACCATAACCTCCCTAAACTTCCCCCAAACAAACCCACTCACACAGACTCAGACCGACCTAGGCACGCACGCCTAGGCCATTCTGAGCCACGCCAACCCCTGCAGTATACTCGTCGTGCTTCAGCGAAGCCTCCTGAGCATTCTGAAGTGGCCACAAGGTCGTTTGCATGATTTCAGGTTCGGAGGGTCGCTGCCATTGACGTCGAGCTTGAAGCTTGCTTGCAGCTTTGTCCAGGTTCCCCTGCTCCAAGTCAGTAGTCCCAGGTGGCGCGGAATACTTCCGCGAATAGCCCCAGGCAGCTAATTGGCACTGAAGGCCGTAGCTACAGCTGCATTTGGATGCGACTCCTGCTGCTAGGCACACGGTAGAGAGGTGGGAAGTTTAGTCCCACGTCGAGCATTTTCGAGTGCCCCGCAGTCCATAAATTGAAAAAGTGATAGAGGCTTATCGCCTCAGTCACATGAGGTGAGGTCCCCTCGCCCACTCACGCCTCGTCTGTTCCTACGCTACGTGGACCTGGAACTCGACCCAATTACCTAGACCTAGCACTCCTCGCGCATCACACCCACGCCAGTGTGCCTAGACCCAGGCGCGCACGCGACCCGATTACCCAACTCTAGGAGAGCATACCGAAGTAAGAAATAGAGAGAGAGAGAAGCGAGGAGGGTAGGGGTAGGTTTTTGCCTAATCATGCCTGTGCAAGAAGCTGAGGAAGCAGAAGAACAGAAGAGGAATCGGCTAAGGACTTAGCCGCACTAAGGAGCAGGAGCTGAAGAAGAAGAGAAGAGGAAGAAGCACAATGCAGAAGCAGGAGCTGAAGAGGAAGAAAGAGCCGGAGAAGAAAAGAGAAGGAGGGAGCTGCAGCCAAAGAGAAGAAAAGAAGAAAGAGAAGAAGAAAAATCCAAGGAGAAAAAGAAGAGCAGCAGCAGATAAAGGAAGGAAGAAGAAGAAAGCGTGCACTGTAGCAAACGCCATTTAAGGCGTCTGATTCATGGAATCAGACATCTGAAGACAAAGAAAAGAAAAGAGAGAAAGTAAGAAGAAGGAGAGAAAAGAAGAAAGAGAGAAAGATTAATTCTACTTTTATTCTCTACAATTCTTTTTGTAAAACATTTCAGTATTATGAATTTTGATCTTTTTGCTTCTAAAATCAAGTTTGCTCCTTGCGTTCGACCTCAAAGTATTTTAAAAATTTTGAGTAATAAAAATTAAATCAAACTGTTGATCAAAGCCATCACCAGTTCTTAGTGCCGTTGCTGGGGACCTTTGAGGATTGATGATGGGGATGAGGAATCCGATACAGATCGTGTTGTGAAGCCAATCCTAAGCTAGAATTAAAAAGAAAAGAGAGAGAAAACTCTCCAAACAAGTAAACCCTCTGCCTCTCTCTTACAAAACGCGCTACAAACTAAACTAAGGCTAAAAATGTCTCAAGCACGGGTGCTTTAACCACGGAGTCCAATAAACCTTAGGGTAGTTCCTGTGGGCCTTAAAAACCTTTGCTAAGGACTGAGGCTAAAGCTAGACAGATCTGGATCTTGGTTGGTACTAGAGTACCTTTAGGCCCATGGTTGGCATTCTGACCTAATCAAAGAGACAAGAGAAGAAAAAGCACTTATCAAAATTGATGAAAGGAATTCATGGTCTAGAACAAAGGTTAAAACCTTAATATTTTGATAAGGGACTAGCAAAAGCTAGGCATGGGGGTATGATGAAAACCTCATGATGAACCCTAACTAGCACTTTTTGACCTAATAAAATGAACACAAGCTCCTACATAACCTAAAGGAAGGCCTAATTCAGGGAATTACTAATCTGAGAAGAAAACATGACACAAGGGGTAAAACTACAATTTTACCATTGTAGTGCAACAACGGAATTTCTAAGGGTCTAGACATAGGTCAAGTGGACTCAATAAGAGAAAAAGTGGGATGATTTGGTCTGAAAAGGTTTATGGCAAAATCTAAGAATTAAATGACATTCTGCAACCTTAAAACAAACCTACTTTAATTCAAGAAGTTCCAGGAAAGATAAAAATCAACTAAATCCTCTAAAATTCATGTAAAAATATCTCCTAGGGTTTAGAACCTTCAATTTGGCCTCTGGAACTTGTTTTGACCTAAATTGAGGTCCATACCCAATTTTTGACCTAATTTAGGTTTTTATGCAAAATTTCCAATTAAGTGTGGTCAAAACAAAAATCCAATTTCACCATTTGATTCCTTAGGTCCAAATTAGGTTTATACCAAAATTTGAACCTAAGAGAAGGTTGTCTTGACCCACTTTGCAATTTGGTCCTCAAAATTACTTTCTGACCCTTAACTTCTTGAAACTCTTGTGTTTACCCGCACAACTTCCTCGTTGTCTTCTTCACTTCAGTCCTTCTGCCACCCGTAGCAGCAGGCCATACCTCTGGAAACTTTGCATGGAGGATGGCATCGCGTCTACATGGGGAGCCAGCCCCAGATTTGAAAGGGGAGCTCCTTGCGAAGCCCCCTACCACATGGGCGGCTCCCCATGCCCTAAAGACCGCCATACCTCTTGTGCGAACGCGCGAGAGGTATGGGTCTCCAGTCTGCCATACCTTCGATGAGATTTTTCTCACCGTTATCGCGCGCCTCTCGATCGGCCTTCACCAATTTAAGGAGCGACACACTCCGCCGCATCCTTCAAGCTTAGATTGGCCTGAGATTCCCCCCATCAATTCGTCTCCTCCCAACTCCGGCCGACTGCCAGAGCTTCCGACGACTCTTCCTCCTCTTCCTTGTAGCTCTGCCACCGTACCAGAGGCAAGGCTATCTTTGCCGTCCTCTGTCGCGCCGTACCAGTGGGCACCCTCCAACCCCTCCTTGTCGCCATTCTCTCCCCCTGGCATCTTCGTCTCCGACGACGGTAATACCGGCCGCTCGCCACCTCTGCATTCCCCCTTCACTTTGGACTTGTTAGATAAGTTCCCCTTAATCCCCTCTTCATTTCCCCTCTTTCTATTTCAACTTTCGACCCCTCACAGCCACTGACCAGCACCATCTTCTCTATCTCAAGCCACCCACCGGCAAGGTGCCTCTACCGCTCCACACCTCCACACACCTCGCTAGATACCTCACCACCTCCACCACAGTCCACTGATCACCTTCCACCCAGCCATCGACCACCATAACCTCCCTAAACTTCCCCTGAACAAACCCACTCACACAGACTTAGACCAACCTAGGCACACACGCCTAGGCCATTTTGAGCCACGCCAACCCCTGTAGTACACTCGTCATGCTTCGGCAAAGCCTCCTGAGCATTCTAACGTGGACACGAGACCATTTGCATAATTTCAGGTTCGGAGGGTCGCCGCCATTGACGTCGAGCTTGAAGCTTGCTTGCAGTTTCGTCTAGGTTCCCCTGCTCCAGGTCAGTAGTCCCAAGTGGTGCAGAATACTTCCGCGAATAGCCCCAGGTAGCTAATTGGCACTGAAGGCCATAGCTGTAGTTGCATTTGGACATGACTCCTGCTGCTGGCGCACAGCAGAGAGGTGGGATGTTTAGTCTCACTTTGGGCGTTTTCGAGCACCCCGCAGTGCATAAATTGAAAAAGTGACAAAGGCTTATCGCCTCAGTCACACAGGGTGAGGTCTCCTTGCCCACTCATGCGTCATCCGTGCCCACGCTACGCGGACCTGGCACCTGACCCGATTCCTAGACCTAGCACTCCTCACGCATCACACCCACGCTAGTGTGCCTGGACCCAAGTGCACACCCGACCTGATTACCCAGCTCTGGGAGAGCGTACCGAAGTGAGAAATAGAGAGAGAGAGATGCGGGGAGGGTAGGGGTAGGTTTTTGCCTAACCATGCCTATGCAAGGAAGCTGAGGAAGTAGAAGAAGAGAAGAGGAAGCGGTTAAGGACTTAGCTGCACCAAGGAGTAGGAGCTAAAGAAGAAGAAGAAGAGAAGAGGAAGAAGCATAGTGCAGAAGTAGGAGCTGAAGAGGAAGAAAGAGCCAGAGAAGAAAAGAGAAGAAGGGAGCTGCAACCAAAGAGAAGAAAAGAAGAAAGAGAAGAGAAGAAGAAAAAGCCAAGGAGAAAAAGAGGAGCAGCAGCAGACAAAGGAAGGAAGAAGAAGAAGAAGGCGTGCATTGTAGCAAACGCCATTTAAGGACAGAGAAAAGAAAAGAGAGAAAGAAAGAAGGAGAGAAAAGAAGAAAGAGAAAGATTAATTCTACTTTTATTCTCTATAATTCTTTTTGTAAAACATTTCAGTATTATGAATTATGATCTTTTTGCTTGTAAAATCAAGTTTGATCCCTGAGTTCGACCTCAGAGTATTTTAAAAATTTCTAGTAATAAAAATTAAATCAAACTGATGATCAAAGCCATCACCACACCACATGGCACTATACTAGCCATCCATCTTCTTTGGCTTCTAAGTGACCCTACAATTGTCGGATTGGGTTGATTTTCACACTATTGGGGTGTGATCATCGATCTAAACCCATCCATACAGTTGGATTTTCATCTAAAGCCCCGACATATGTCTCCCTATCCCCTAACCACAAAAATACTCTAAATGCATGATGATGCATGTTATGCAATATTTATAATGCTAAATGCTTCTATGAATCTAGGAACACGCATAAATAGGCATCTTAAGCTAGATAGATGTGTACACATCAGGTGACCCAAGTCATAGTGAGAGGGAGTGAGGAGAGTCTCCCTAATGGTATCGCTTTGCATCTACTGGTGGAGCTCTAAGAAAGTAGGACCAGCATTAGGGCATCCAAGAATCTTGGTGAGGATATCAGCATTCACCAAGATCTTGATCCCATAAACATTCGAGGTGAGCTCGATGTTGAACCCTTCACCTGTATTTTTTAAATTAGGATAGAATAGGTCACAAGTCATTGGGTTAACACTTGGAATGCAGCTAGGTTTGGAGCCCATATAAAATTACACTAAAAAAGATGGAGTATTTTGTGGTAAGCAAATTTATCCTATAAACTTGGAAAGATAGTCTCAAAATAAGCAAAGTCTATGGGGCAACCAACATGTGGAGAAAGCTTAGCAAGGATAGAAAGGCACTCACATGCAACCTCGATGATTAAGTAACAATCAAAAGTATCATCATGAGACCCAGATGAAGAAGCACGTGCGTGTTTAGGAGCCCTTAGTCGATCAAAAATATGCGGTTGTCGATCAAAAAAGTAGTCATTGGTCAATCAGGAATATTGTCTGGCTGATCAAATGAGAATGGACAGAGTATTGAAAAAGGCAATCTTGGTCGATCAATCCAAGGAGTTGATCGATCAAAGCGGAATTTAGGCAAAAAGCCAGTGTTCCACAAGAGATTAAGCTCGCAAATCCCAAATTTCACAAGCACAAGAAGTGATAGCTACACACATATGAAATAGCACAACCTAAGATTATCAAATCTAGGAGGAAAGGAAAGAAAAGAGGAGAACTAGAAAATATACAAACATCGATCTAGGTGATAGATCAAAGGGAGTCTGGGTGGTGGCGTTCAAATAGGGGGATGGCCAAAGGTTGGCGGGAGGGAGAAGCACGTTGGATGGTAGGTAGCGATGTTCGTCGCCGTCGGTCGGAGGATGAGGCAACGTAAGGAGGATGGTGGTGCAAGAGGTGGTCGGAGGGAGATGGCGATCGGAGGTGGGTTTTGGTGGGGGAATGAAGGTGGCGTGGTCAATAGTGGTGGTTGTTTGGTCGTTGATGGTGAGGTTTGTCGGAGAGGGAGTGACAAGCGGTGACTTTAGTCGGTGGTGGTGGGAGGGGGGTGTGGTCGATGGTGTGGGGTAGGGCACTTTTGGTGGGGTATATGGAGGTAAGGTGAAAAAATGACGATAAAGGGTTGTGGTTTTCATATTTTTTGTAAAGTTAAGTATGGTAATTGGTAAAAAGGTAGGTAATAGATGTAATGGTGTCGGATAAGGTAGGTTGGACCATACCTAGAGGCGATTTGGGTCCAAGAATCACTAATCAAATCCACCCAAATTTGGTCGATCAAACAAGAGTTTGATGGATCAAAATAGAAAATTGATTGTTTAGAAAAAGGTAGTGATCGATCAGGTTGAAAAGCTTGGGGGGAAATTTCTCTCCTAAATAGATGGTCGATAAAAAAATTATTTTGGTCGATCAAACTTCAAACTTTTGGAAGGAGTTTTCCTGCCAAAGAAATGGTTGATCAATTCATTGTGATTGATTGATCAAACAAAGTTGGTCAATCAAAACCAAAATTATGACTAATCAAATAGTGAAAACAAAGCATTTTAAGGTTTTTCAGATAGTTCTTTTAGTCTTGCTAGTCTTAAGGAATAGCATATAAGGTTGAACCTATCTTTGGGTAAAAGTTTGGTGAATATATCGGCTAATTGGTCTTCTATTTTCACCAACTCTAAATTTATTTCATTTTCTAACACAACCTCTTAGGAAATGATGTCTGACATCTATGTGTTTGGTTCTAGAGTGTTGTATAGGATTTTTAGAGAGGTTAATGTCACTAGTATTGTCACAAAAAATCTTATTGTTCTTATAGGTGAGGCAAAAGTCTTCTAGTGTTTGTTTCATCCATAATAATTGTGAACAGGCTAAGAAAGCAGTTATGTATTCAACTTCTATTGTGGATAAGGACATAGTATTTTGTTTTCTAGAGAACCAAGAGACTAGTGAATTTTTGAGAAATTGACATGTTCCACTTGTTCTCTTACGGTCTGTGAAACTACCTGCATAATCATCATCGCAGTAAGAGTATAGATCAAATGTGGCTGACTTGGGATAGAAAAGTCCTAAGTCTAAAGTGTTGTTTAGGTATTTAAGGATTCTTTTAACAACATTTAAGTGTGACTCTTTAGGGTTTACTTGAAAATGTGCATAAAACAAGTACTGAACAAAATGTCAGGTCTACTAGCAGTGAGGTATAGCAGAGATCCTATCATGCTTCTAAACACTTTTTGATCAACACACTTACCTATTTCGTTGTTTTTGAGTTGATTTAAAGCTACCATTGCTGTTTCTTTTCCCTTCACTTTGTCCATGGAGAATTTCTTTAGTTTCTCTGTGGTGTACTTTGTTTGGGATATGAATATCCCATTTTTCAACTAGTCTATTTGAAGTCCAAGAAAGAATCGAAGTTCACCCATCATACTCACTTCAAATTGTTCATGTATAACCTTGGCAAACTCTAGGCATAAAAGAACATCAGTAGCACTAAAAATGATATCATCAACATAAATTTGAATTAGTAATAGGTCATTTTCTTTTCATTTTGGAAAAAGAGTTGGATCTATTTTCCCTATTTTAAAATCATTTTCAATTAGATAAGTTTTTAGTCTATCATACCAAGCTTGTGGAGCTTGTTTTAGACCATATAATGCTTTGTACGATTTATAAACATATTCCGGATGATCAATATTTTCAAAACCTGGAGGTTGCTCGACATAGACTTCTTCCTTGATAAATCCATTTAGAAATACACTTTTGACGTCCATTTGGAAGAGTTTGAATTCCATATGTGTAGCAACGGCTAACAGTATCCGAATGGATTCTAAGAGAGCCATAGGTGCATATATTTTATCAAAATCAATTCCCACTTCTTGATTGTACCCTTGAGCCATAAGTCTAGCTTTATTTCTAACTACCTCACCGGATTCATTAAGTTTATTTTTAAAGACCCATTTGATTCCTATAATGGTTTGGGAGTCTGGTTTTGGAACAAGTTCCCACACTTGATTCTCTTAAATTGATTCAATTCTTCTTTCATTGTTGTAATCCAATATTCATCAGAAAAGGCATCCATAACATTTTTGGGTTTTGGATGTGAACAAAGGTTGTAAGTGCTAAGGTGTTGACAGATGATCTAGTTTACACACCATTGGAAAAGTCTCCAATCACTAGTTCCTTTGGGTGATCCTTCATATAAGATATGTCTTTTGGTAATTTGTTGGAGATATTTTCCTCAGGTATGTTTGAAGGATTTCCTAGGTGGCCATCATCATCATCATGAGAAGATTGTGTGTGAGATAGGATTTCATCAAAAGATGTGTGTAAAGTTTCCTCAACAACATGATTTTTCTTGTTGTAAACTCTATATGCTTTACTTCTAGTATAGTAACCTAGAGAAATTCCTTATGAACTTCTAACATTAAATTTATCAAGATTATCCTTTGTATTCAAAATGAAACATTTGCATCCAAACACCTTGAAATATGAGATTTTAGGTATTCTATCATAGTACAGTTCAAAGGGTGTTTTGTTCAATATAGGTCTAATGAAGGATCTATTTTGGATGTAGCAAGTAGTGTTTATAGCCTCAGTCCAAAAATATTGAGGTAGCTTTGACTCATACAACACACTCTTGCAAGGTCCTATTCTTTCTTTAGGAAAGACAAATTCTTGTTTTATCCCAAATTGATCACAAAAGTCAGAGAAGGATTGATTTTCGAATTCACCACCATGATCACTTCTAATCTTTATAACTTCATATCTTTTCTCGTTTTGTAATCTCTTTACAGGTTTACACTAAAGATATCAAGGGTCAGGTCCTTACTCCTTAAGAAAAATACCCAAGTAAACCTAGAGAGTCTACAATAGTGACAAGACAATAGTGACACCCACTCAAGCTTTCGGATTTGGTTGGTCCAAACAATTCTAAATGAAGTAGCTTCAGTGGTCTAGAAGAGCTAACCATCCTTTTTGATTTAAAGGAAGTTTTGGTGTGTTTGCCAATTTCACAGAGTCATAAATTTTTCTCTTCTTGAAATTGATTTTTGGCAAGCCTTTGACTAGTGCATGTTTCACAAGTTTACTTATGTTTCACATGTGAACATGTCCTAGTCTTTTGTGCCATAGTATTACCTTATCGTCAGATGCGACTAGACATTCAAAGCTATTGCATTTATCGAAGTCAACAATATCGATATCTTTGTATCTGTGACATTTAAGCAAGGTTTGTTTAGTTTGTTTATCCTTTATTTGAACCCATTTGATGCGAAACTAATTTTATAACCTTTATTGCAGATTTGACTTACACTAAGTGATGAGAACATCATAATGTGCCCTAACTAGCTCATTTTGACCTAAGAAAGAGAATAAAAGCTCCTACATAACCTAAAGAAGGGCTAATTCAAGAAATTAATGCTCTGAGAAGAAAATATGAAATAAAGGGTAAAACTGTAATTTTACCATCGCAGTACATCAATGGGATTTCTCTAGGGCTAAACATAGGTCAAATGGTTTTAATAAGATAAAAAGTGAGTTGGTTCAGTCAGAAATGGGTTTATGTGTAATATAAGAATTAAATGACATCTAGTAACCTTAAAATAGACTCACTTAATTCAACAAGGTTCTGGTCAAGATAAAAATCAATTAAATCCTCTAAAATTCATGGAAAAATATCCACTAGGGTTTAGAACCTTCAAATTGGCCTTTGGAACCTATTTTGACCTAAGTAGGGTCCTAGCTAGATATTTGACCTAATTTAGGTTTTTGTGTAAAATGACTAGTCAAACATGGTCAAACCTAAAATCCAACTTCACCATTGGATTCCTTAGGTCCAAATTAGGTTTGTACCAAAATTTGGACCTAAGGGGAGGTCACCTTGACCTACTTTGCAAAATAATCCACCAAATTACATTTTAACCCCTAGCTTTTGAAAATCATTACGCAGACCCCCCTATCTTCCTCGCCACTCTTGTAATTAGGTCCCTCCACCATTAAAGCGGAGGAATCCTACTCCGGTGAGGAGTCAAGGAGGATTGCTCCCTGATTCCTCAAAGATCTCTCAGATTTGAAAGGGAAATTTTTTGAGGAATTCCCTTTCGTCTGAACGCAATTACAAGGTCTGATTTGCACCCAATCTCTCGTGTGAATGCACGAGAAATGTGGGTATCTTCCACATTCCTTCTCTGGCGAGGACTCTTGCACTTGGAAGCTTGCCTTCCAAGCACAAGAGCTCCTGCTAGTACCTATAAAAGGACCCTCATCTCCAACCGCACATTTTCAGCTTAGTTTGGCCGGAGAACCACCTCCAACTTCGCCTCTTCTCCTCCAGCCAAGTGTCCAGCAGGTTCTGGCAATCCCTTCTCCTCCTTCTCGTTGCTCTACCACAACACCAGTGGCAGAGCCATCTTCACCACCTTCCTCCGCGTCGCGCCATACCCACGTGCGCACCTCCAGCCCCTTCATCGTCGCCATTCTCCTCCCACTGGGCTAATCTTCTCCGACAGTGGCAAGTACGGCCAGCCACTCTTCTATCCCCCTTCATCCATTAAATTAGGTCAAAATGCTTCCCCTCCCTCTACTCTTCATTTCCCCTCTCTTTCTTTCCAATTTACACCCCTTGACGCCGCAGACCACCACCACCTTCTTCATCTCTGGCCGACCACCGGTGATGTGTCTCCGTCACCTCCACACCTCCATCCACCTCGCCAGACCCCTCATAACCTCCGCCATCACCCACTGATCATCTTCTGCCCCTTCACAGACCGCCAACACCTCCTCAAGTTCCCACCGAACACACCCATCACAACGGCCACAGAGCGACCTAGGCACGCATGCCTAGGTCGCCTCATGGCCACCCAGCCACCGCTTCACCTTCGCCGTGACACGGTGAAGCTCCCCATGTGGTTTAACAAGGCCGCAAGGCCATCTTTGTGAGTTTCAGATTCACCCCCCCTTTCCTCCATTGGAGCACGAGCAAGGAGTTCGCAAGCTCACTCTAGGCTGAAGCACTCCAGGTCTCTAGGTCCAGGTGGCGCGGGTTGGTCTCGTGCATACATCCGTCCAGGCAATTGGCTTTGAGAAGTCTTGCAGCTGCAACAATTGAGCAAAGTCCTCCTACAGGCGTGCAAGCGAAGCAGGTGGGACTTTTAGTCCCACCTAGATAAGTCAGGAGTGCAGTGAGTCATTTTTATTGATTTTGTGTTTTCATCTAGTCGCCTCAAGAACATGGGGTAAGGTCCCCTCGCCCACGCTCACCCACCTCGTCCACGTCCCACGCCTCCGTGGACCTGGCTGACTGACCTGTTTAACCCTGCACTCCTCGTGCACCACCCACATCGGTGCGCCTGGACCTGGGTGCACGTGACCTGACCTGATTACTTGGCTGGCTCTAGGAGAGCGAACCCAAGAGAGAAATAAAGAGAGAGTGTACGCAGGAAGGGTAGGGGATAGGTTTTGCACTCTTGTGTGTGTAGGAAGAGAAAGAAGCTAAGAAGCTAAGGCAGGAAGGAGAGGGAAGAGAAGGCTGAAGCGAAGAAGGAAAAGAAGAAGAAGCTGAGGTAGAAGCAAAGTGAAGGAAGAAGAAGGAAGGTGCAGCTGCAGAGAAAGAAGAAGAAAAGAAGAAGAAGCTGAGGCTAAAGCAGAAGCCAAGGCCAAGGAAAGAATGAAGGAGAGGGCAGCAAGGAAGAAGGTGCAGCCAATCTAAAGCTAAGGAAGCTAAGAAGGAAAAGCCAAGGTACTATAGCAGAGAAGGGTGCGGTTAAAGAAGAAAGGTAGAGAAGACAAGGGTAAAGGAAAGGAAGAAGAAGGCAGAAGAAGGAAGGAGAAATCAAAGCCAGAAGAAGAGAAAGAATCAAAGGTAGAAAGAAGAAAAGAGAAGGAAGGAAATCAGAAGCCAAGATAAAGCTGAAGAAAAGGCAAGACAGAACTAAAGGCAAAGAAAATCAAAGAAAGAAAGAGCCGTCAGAGAAAAGAAGAAATAAGAGAACCAAAGAAGAAAGACAGGCAGACTTTTTGTCCTATTCTTTTGAATCTCTCTATTTTGCTATATTTTAATATCCATAAACTCCTGCATTATATTCTGAATTAGATTTTGAGTAGATTTAAGTCTTCAAATTACATTGATTGAGATTAGTAAATAAATTCCATTTGCTCCCTATGTTCGACCTCGCATACTTAGGTTTTCAAGTAATAAATTTCTTATTTGTTTTCAAGGCGATTTCACCTATACTACGGCGCAACATCCTTTATCCTTATAAAACAACCGATTTCTCCTCGTTAACACTAAGCAAGTTGTGTTTTAATCCTTTAACTAAGTGCACATTATCAAAAGAGGCAGACGAGTTACCAATTTAGCCAATACCAATAATATGGCCTTTGTGATTGTTTCTAAATGTAACTGTTCCACCTTCCTTGTGGTTGAGCTCTAGGAATAGGTCTTCTTCTCCTATCATGTGTTTTGAACACCTGCTGTCCATGATCTATCTTCTTTTTCCTTGGTCCTATCATTCTTGCATGTTTTTGAGGTCCAACATCATGAGATCTATAGATAGGCTTGGGACTTCCATTCGACTCATGGTAAATCCATTCTTTATAGTCTACTTTTTCTTTATGTCCTACAAAACAAGTTTCCAAAATTTGTTTTGGTACCCATTTTCTTTTGGGTCCAGGGTTGTTACTCTTTTTTGTCTTGTGTAGCAAGTTACTTTTCTCAACCTTTTGGTTGGATTCTGAACTAGAAGCTTCATGGTCATTATTAGGTGTACATCCTAACCCAAACATTGTGGTGATATGAATTTGTGTTCCTAGTAGTTTGTGAAGATTACAACTACCTTTGGTGAATTTAGTTAGATCATTTACAAAAGTAGCAGATTTCTCCTTGAGCTTATCAACATCTACTTTCAGAGTTTCTATATGTGCTTTAAGTGTAGTAACTTCACGAGATAGCTTATGATTTTGTGAAGCAAATTTTTCTTTGAGTGCAATTTCATCATCTAGGGTTTTGCAAGTTTGCTATTTTCAATTTTAGTGACTTAGCTAGATCATGCATCTCACAAAAAGCTTCTAATAACTCATCAAGTATGAAAGAGGTTACCTTGCCTTCTAGAGCCATGAGTCTTAGAATGCTTCTTCACTAGAAGTTTCTTCCTGTTTTGAGCTTGAGTTAGATTCATCCCATGTTGCTTGAAAAGCTTTCTTCTTTCCATCTCTCTTCAGGGGTTTCTTAATCATCTTTCTTTCTGTTTCCTTTTTAAGAAGAGGACAGTCCTTTCAAAAATGTCCCTTCCTTTTGCAGTTATAGCATATGACAACATCTTTCCTTGATTCTTCCTTCTTCTTTCTCCAGTTCCTTTTATTCTTTAGGAACTTTTTGAATTTCCTTGAAAGAAGGGCAATGTCATCTTCATCTTCACTGCTTGATTGATCTGAGTAATTATTTGCTTCAAGTGCAATGTCTTTCTTCTTTGCTCCTTCGCTTTCGTTCTCCTTTATGCGTTGAAGTTGAACTTCATAGGCCATAAGACTGCCTATTAGAACATCAAATTGTAGTGTTGTCAAATCATTTGATTCTTGGTTGGTAGTGGCCTTTATTTTCCAATTGCTGGTGAGGGATCAAAGAATCTAACTCACCAAGGCTTCATTCTTGATGTTTTGATCTAGATTTCTTAGGGAGTTTATGACTTCTGTGAATCTAGTGTACATTTCCTTGATTGACTCCCCCTTCTTCATCCTGAACAACTCATATTTTTAGGTTAGTGATGTAGACACAATTATTGAGGGTAAAATGCCTATTCATGCGTGTTCCTACGCTTAGATTTGCATTTCATGTTATAAATATTGCATAGCATGCATCATTCTACTTTTAGAGTAGTTGTATTTAATTTAGGTTAATTGCATCCTTTTTGTGGTCAAGAGAGAAGGATATTTATTTTGGAGCCTCAAATTGACGATCCCATTATACGGATCTGATCAAGACAACAATCAGAGTCCAACACCTCCGAAATCACCTCGATCAAAGTCCCATAGCACCATATGTAGTCTGAGGAAGATCAATGACCAAGGGACTAGGTGACATAATTAGGAGCTTTAAATGATAAATCCGACCACGTGAATGGATTCGAGTCGATGATCATAGCCCAACGGCATGAAAATTGACTTAATCAGACCTCTGTAGCAGCCCCAACATTGAAAAGAAGATGAACGACCCAGATCGTGCCATGTGGCAAACCTAGGCCGCCCATGCGCATGCACGTGCCACCACACGCGCACAGTAGCGTGGGCGCGTGCAGCGGCAACGCATGCAGGCGTGTAGCATGTGGAGGCACGCGACACGGGCGTGCGGAGCACGCGTCAACGCAGCGTTGGGTGGTTGCGTGGGCTGTCTTCAGCGACGTTTGCAGCAGATCTTCGCGACATTTATGATCGTCACTAAATGTCCTATATACGAATTTGATTCTTTCCCCCACTATAAAAGGATCCCTACCCCTTCCATTTTTCTTCATCTCTTCCTTTCTTCCTCTCAACACCTCCAAGGCTCTAGAGAGAGCTTGTCCCAAGCCTGGGATGCTCCTCTAGGGTAGAAAATCAAATAGTTTTCTGATGTAAACTCATTTATTGAGGGTAAAATGCCTATTCATGCATGTTCCAAGGCTTAGATTTGCATTTCATGTTATAAATATTGCATAGCATGCATCATTCTGCATTTAAAGTAGTTGTATATAATTTAGGTTAATTGCTTCCTTTTTGCGGTTGGGAGAGAATGATATTTATTTTGGAGCCTCAGATTGATGATCCGACCGTACAGATTTGATCAAGACGACGATCGGAGTCCAACGCCTCTGAAATCGCCTCGATCGGAGTCTCGTAGCACCATATGAAGTCTGAGGAAGATCAACATCCAAGGGACTAGGATACATAATTTGGAGCCTTAAATGACAAATCCAACCACGCGGATGGATTCGGGTCGACGATCGCAGCCTAACGACGACTCAATCCGACCTCTATAGCAACCCCTACAATAAGAAAAAGATGGACTGCCCAGACTGTGCCACGTGGTGCAACCCAGGCCGACCAATGCATGCATACGACACTGCACGCGTGCAAGCGCGCATGCGCACAACGCAACATTTGGATGCGCATGTGCGCACGGCAAGCCAGGAGCACAGCGCCAGCTATGCGTGAGCTAGACCTACAGCGACGCATGAGATGCACTTACAGCAACGCTTACAGCCGTTGGTAATTCATCACATGCCAGCAAATCCAGTTGTGGGCACTAGTGGGCATGAGCTGCCTACAGTGACGTTTCCAGCGACGGTCTGGATGTCACTAATGGCCCCATACCTATTTTTGCCTCTTCTCCTCCACTATAAAAGGACCTACACCGCCTCCCTTCCAAGCCATCTCTACCTACACTACTCCCACCTACTCCCAAGCTCTAGCAAGCCTACCAATGCTCCATTAGTGCTTGTTCTCAGGCTCCCAAGGTGCTTATTAGTGTAGCAAATCTCTGCCCCACCAAATACTCCTCCAACTTCCCATCCCCCTTCATAGGTTGCCTTGGAGCTATCCTCCTACCTCCATTCCGGTAGCAGATCATCTCCGTCTTCTCACCTCCATTCTAGAGCCACGCCGAAGCTTTCCTCAACATAATGTCCTCCTGCATCTCACCTCTGTCATCCCGCTCCTCACCTCCTTGATCCAAGGTTCCGCCAGGCACCGTCGTCTCACTGAACAACCAATTCGGGAAATTTTCTCTCGCCCCCTCTCTTTTTATGCTTTTATAGTTCATTGTAATCGACGTTGGATTGATATATATATCATATTTGTTCCATTTCTATCTTTTTTTTGAAATAGTGAGGAAAGCTATCATTAGACGATAGCAATCCGAAGGGCAGTATATTTGAAAACAAGCAAAACATTACAAAATAGATCCCCAACTATGTATGAGGGACTAGCACTCATTTATAATTTTTTCACATCTAACCGGTCTCTCCTGAAACAACTTTTCATTTTGCACCCTCCACACACACCATAGGGTGGCAGCCATACACCTATACGGCCGTCTAGGAGTGTCGAACCTCTGCCAAAGGGAGTCCCAGGTAGGTAGAGGTTCCAGACAAATCTTCCTCCAAAGCTTGTCTGTGACTAGGCAAGAAGAAAAAATATGCAACTCACTGTCAGTGTGTAAACCATAGAGATGACAGGCATTCAAAGTAGTCCCCATTCTTCTGTGTCTAAGATTGCTAGTGATCAAGCCTTCCTGCCTGCAAAGCCACAAGAAAATTTGAACCTTCAAGGGGATTTTCAATAGCCATATTTTCCTATCAATTGGATCACTCTCCATCTCAGTGCTTGATCTGATGATCTTCTCATAGGCCTGCTGCACTGAGAAGACCCCATTCTAGCCATAAGTATCAGCCACATTCTGCCTAAGATGCATCTGTTGTAGTGCATCCAACAAATTCTGCCTATCCTCCCATAACCGAGTGCCAGCTCTGCATTGCTCATGACCTTCCAGCCTCCAGTAGCCCTCTGCAGTAGACCACAAACTACTGACATTGGCCTCCTTATCTGCAACAGCAACATATGCCCTCGGGTATGCATCTTTCAGAATCCCCAAACCTGACCATTGCTCATTCCACAGACTGAAATCACCACCATCTCCAAGTCTAGGCTGTAGCAGATGCCAATTGCTGCTGATTGCAAGGGTAACGGACCACCAAAAAGGGGAAGGCTTCACTAGTTGTAGCCTCTTTAGTGCACTATTAGAACCACCATAGCTGTCTTTGATTAAGTCTATCAGTAACCCATCCTTGTAGTGCAAAATCTTGATGGCTCACTGATAAGACGGTTTTCACTTTCGAATTATGTTATTAGATGATTTGTCGTTTTAGTAACAAAGTGGTGGAAAACCACTTAACAAAACAATTACAATAAAAATTAAACCACTCACAGAAGAGCAGGTCATATTCACAGGGAGGCAATGACATATTTAAACTCGCAACGATTAAAAACATATGTTCATGTCTAGTTTTGTCAAGAAATCGAGCCAAATCTACCTTCAGATTGAGAAAACATCAAGAGAACATGCTGAAATGCCATTTATGAGAAAGAGGGAGGTCACTTGCATAAATTAGCTACAATACCTAATTAATAAATTCAAAATAAAAGAGTGGCAATGGCATGTGAATGTAAATATTAATTCGGTATGAAACATAGCATTTGCTCCCTTTGTGCGTGCGCGATGAGGAGGCCGCGATCGGGTGTGCGAAGCTTGGAGGTGGTTGGCCACGATGAGGGCTACGTGTGGGAGGTGACGGTGCATCGAACGGCTGCCGGTGGTCTCACCAGTGACGAGGAAGGCCGGCAATGGTGGCAGTGGCTCGCCGATGCGGGAGGGTTGCTGTCGGCCTTCAAAGGGTGTGGCTGAGTTTCTAAGGTCGAGGCGAGTTCATTGATGTTGGTGGCGCGAAGCTCCGAGGCTAGATGAGGCAGCTGCATAGAGGAGGACTATGATAACTTTGGGTTTTGTTCAGTCTGTTGGAGGAGAAGACGAAGAAGATGGGTGAGTGCACAAGCGGCGAAGCCGGCTGGAGTAGTGCATGCTCTACGCACGCTGCTGGTGGTGCATGCTTGCTGCGGTGGAGGTGCAATGCGCGTGGGGCGATGCTGTGAGTGGCAGGCACGCTCGGAGGGGTGCGGATGGGGTGCACACGGGCTGATGGAGCATAGATGCATGGCGTGATCTGCTGAAGGTGGCACGCTGTTACTGTTGGAGACGAGAGAGTGGAGAGGAGAAGCATGCACTGCTGGTCGTGCGTGGAAGGGGAAACGCAAGTGTGCTGCGAGGGGGGCATGCACTGGAGGTGTGCGCGAGCGGCTGCTGCTCATGCGGAGGTGCAGCAAAGGAGATGTGCGCAAGCCGTGCAGGTGGAATGACTCTACTACGGTTGGTGGAGTTGTTGTGAGGAGGATGCAGATGATGCTGGTGGTGCGCGTAATGCGCGGAAGATGTGCATGCGTATGGCTGCGCGTGGCGTGCATGTAGTGACAACCTGGATGGTTGCGAGGCGAGGGCATGGTATGCTGCAGGTGGTGGTGATTGGTTGGTTGAGTGTGTGAGGAACTGTGATGGAGCAGGTGAAGAAGCACGGTGATGGAACAGTGGCAAGTTATGCATCAGTAGATGCACTCACGGTAGGCGAGCTTCAAGGAGCTCGTACACGGTGGCGACCAACTCCATCCTCTTGGCATGGTGGTCTGTCACCCCACCGACCCACGATATGACGGAGTTTGGCCGTGGAGGCCCACGGTAGTGAAATGCTGCATGGTGGTGAAATGGGATGATGGCCTCCACCAGCTCGGCTGCCTCCTCCTCTCCCATGTAGTCTCAACTACCCCAACCAGATCCAACACACCCGCTCCTCCATGAATAGGGTCTTGAGTGCAGGCAGCTAGCGAAGATTGAATGCAGGCAGAGGAAGTGGAACAGTTGCCTACGGGAAGAAGAAGAATAATTAATAAAATGAAATATTTGGATTATTTATACACAAATCCTTAAGTTTTATGTTAATTAAAACAAAGCATGTAATGTATCTAATGCCATTCTAAGTCAATTTCAAATGCCTTTAGTTATGAATGCAATGCATGAATTTTGTAATTAAATCAGAAATATTAATTAATATATTTACATCCTAATGCATGCTAAATAAATGTTAGAATTAACTTAATGTCTAAGCACTTAAATACTTAAATAGCCCACAAATATGGGCTAATCAAATACCCCCATGCCTAGTTTTTGCTAGTCCCTAGCAAATCCAAGCAAAACCTAGCACTCCAAGTAGACTAGACAACCCAATCGGTCTTCCTTTAGAAACATATTAAGTTCAGACTTTAGACCTAAGGTTCCCAAGTAGTTGTTAAGTTACAGACTAGGTCAGCTAAAGACGAGTTGCAGGCACAAGTTTCTCTGGTTTTTGACTCTACCCTAAGGTTTATTGATCCCTAAGATTAAAGCATTCGTGCATGTATGTTGGTATGAGTTATTTGAGTTAAAGGAAAAAGGATTTTTTTTTTGAATAATATATATATAAATATTTTTTGTTTGATTCCTCTAAGTCTAACCTCGGATCAACTATCAACACGGTCTGTGTCGGATTCATTGTCCCCATCATCGTACCTCGAAGGGTGCTTGGCTTTCGATGCTTCAAGATAGCACCGCCCATAGCGACCCCAAGAACTCCTGGCAATCGACACTTCGAGATAGTATCGCCCATGGATTTCTTAAGCGAATTTAGGCCTGTGGCAATCGGCACTTCGAGATAGGGCCACCCATGGTGCCTAAACAGCACAATGCGCTTACATGCCCCCAGTAGGATGGATATCCTAAGAGACAAGCGCCGATGAGGTAATATGTTATCATCGCATCCTCAAGGTGAGTATATACTCCACCTCTCCTGCGGCAGGAACTCTTCCAATCAAATTGTGTTTTCAAGCCTCTCCTAAGTCAAAACAAAGAGAACCAAATTTCTTTTAAAAAAGGAATTAAGGTGATCACTTACACAAGACCAAGTGTGTGAAATTTGGATTCTTGGGATACACGGACCCGTAAACCAAAAGGTAGAACAAGACTCCAGGTACTACCCCAACCTTTTAACTCAATCCCTAGCTTTCCTTCCTCAACTCTTGAGAAATGGTCCGCAACTTAATTCCTACTTAAGTTTTTAAGTCCACAAAGGACCCTAAAAGTCTAAATCTAGTAGCTCACTTAGCTTCTAAAGTTCGATCCTAGAATCAACTTAGTCTAACCTAGAGTTCTGATTTGCTTAAGAATGTAGGGCCTAGCCAGTTAAGCTCAATAATTACAAAATATATATATATATATTCATGTTTTTCAATGCAAATGTATGCAATGCAGTATGCTTTAATTAAATGCATGAATGTACTATGCTATGTATATCCCCAAGTACAACCCCCCATGCCTAAAATCTGCAATTTACTCATTGCATAGAAGGATATTACCTGGGTCAGAGATGGGCTGTCATTCTTTTATTAGTAGTCGAGTAGCCAGAGAACCAGCAAATTAGGTTCAAGGATTGCAGAAATAGGCCCTAAAAATGAGCAAAGTAATGCTGGCCTAGAAAACAGGTAGCCTAGGATGTTAGCGAGCTGATGATGAATCCCAATAGCAAATGCTCACCCAACTAAGATGGGAGTGAAATCTTCCCAGGTCACCAGAAGAGGTTCTAAAGGATAAACTAGCATAACAACCTCCAAAGGGGTAGGGAGAGGATGACAAGGATCCTCCAAAAGGAATGGGGAAGGAATGGTGTAGAGATAAACCCCCAGGGCAATGGACTGACTAAAGAAATCATCAATCCATACCCGATACTCAATTACAGGAAATATTGGTTTGTTAAGCCCCCCAGTCAGTACAAAAGTGAGCAAATCTCTAAGGCAAGGATCGTCTAGGGTGTCCAAGTTTCGAGGTTGCAGGATGGCCATAAGATCTAGGTTGGGTTTAATCAGCTCGGTGTCCATCCCTAACACTCTTTCCAAATCCTCAATTGCATCCCTAGCATTCCTTGCACTATCACCAGTATCTTCCTGCACTTCATCAGGAGTCAATTTTGCCTTCAAACATAAGCGAATAAGAGGGTGACTTTGAAACAAATGAAGGCAGGTTGGAAGCAAAAAATGTAGGGATTATCCTATCAATGTCATCCCTGGGTTCTTGTTCTTTACTCAAATTTTACCCAGAGTCTAGATGTGAATCCACATAAATCTTAGAAGTTGCTTCCAAATTTTCCATCATTTCATCATGAGGAGAAATATCATCAACGGGTGTGCTATGAAAACCTAATTTGGTCAAATTTGTGACATCCTTAGGGGCTAACTCTTCAAATAAGACATAATCACCCTTAATGTCACTCCAAATCTTGAATGTAGGTTCCTCATATAATTCGTCTTTCTCCACATCATATGATTCATCATATACTTGAGGTCTAGAATCATTTAATATCTCAGCAGATCCCCCAGGGTACTCTATTTAACGTAAATGGTTTACACTAGTAACATCGGACTCCTCAGATAGGTCAATTTCTTGAGGGTTAGGTTCCCTAAGGGTGGGCTTGAGTTTCATCTCATGATCAGAAGGGAGGGTAGGATTAACAACTTGACTTCGACCCACTTCATCAAATGTCACGAAAATACTATCATCTAGGTCGAGGTCTTCCAATGGTACCATCATTCCCTTCTTTTGACTCCAATATAATTCAGGTGGATACTCAACCTTATCATCATCTTCCTCGGGTTGCCACCTTTCTTCATCAAATGCATAGCTACTCTCATATGTATCTTCCTCCCACTTAAGGCGTGGATCTCTCAAGGAAGTGTCATCTAATGGGGAGGTTTCAAAATCGATCCTCGAAAAGTACCTATTCTCCCTTACATAATCCCCAAAATTTCCCTCCAACTTAAAGTGTAGCTCTCCCATGAGAAATGCATCAATTGTAGATGGGTGTATGTCATCCTCAATGGGGTAGATTAGGTGGCTAATTTCATCTCTTTCTTGTTGGCCTGCTCTTGAAGATTCTCCTAACAATTCAATCATTTTGTCTTGCATTTTCTGTATTTCCATCTTTAAGGAGGAGAGGTCATTTCTATCATGAGAGAAGTCAGGCTCAGGCTTATAGTACCCAGGAGTGTCTGTCCAACCATTATAATTATTCAGGGAGCATGGGTTGGGTATTTCTATGGTGTGTGGGATATTGGGCAAAGCAAATCCCGCTTCTAGGTTCTGCTCACTGATTTGGGGCTTAACCAGGCCAATACTCCTATAATAGGAGTAAAACGGATCCCAATGATTGTCATTATGTCCATCAAAGGATGGACCATCTCGGTGTATGGGATCGAAGAGTGCAGAGTGGGGGTAAGGGTGTAGGCAAGATATGAAACGATGAAAATCCATGTGGTCCATTCTAACTCACACCTCAATCAGAATTCCCCAAGCAAAACACAATTCAAAAAGGACTTTTTAAGTCTTTGCCAAGTTAGGCTTTTGATTTTAAGTCAGATTGTTGGTGACAATGCAATTTGTTCAATCAATTTACGCACTTATTGTTGACCTACGGCTCGCCTAAGAAGACCTAGTTGGAGCTTAGGTGTTCTTCCCTAAATGTCAAATGGTAGAGCAACTCCAAAGATGGAAGATTGAGGGATGCAAGTAGGCCTAAGCCTTCCTTTGAAGCTGTGCTTTCGCGGTGCTTCTCAACTACCCCCAAAAATCCTCGTCAGGGTATCCCCCTCTTTGGAGTTACAAAACCTTTGATCTCAAGTTCTAAACACTTCAGAATCCAACGATAGGAGGGCTCTTATCCTAGTATTTCCAAACCTAAGGAGTGTTTAAAAGCGTTCCATGGTGCAAGAGATATAAGTGTGCATACACCACAAAAGATTTTGAATTTTGAATCGCACGCCAAGTTTGAAAATCAAATCCTTGATTTTTAAAATGTCCCTCCTTTAATTAGTCCTTTTTCTAGAAAATATGTGACCACTTGTTAGATCTATTCAATACAGATTAGGTGGTCTTGAAATTAGTCCCAAATGCATTTGCATGACAGGTAGAAATGCAAAGTTAGAAGTGCAGACCTGATTCTAGCATTCTTCATGCAATATGCAAGACAAGAATTAGATCTAGATGCTACTCATTCAGTCCTAAATGATTCGACCTAAGGGCAAGCAGCTTCTAGCAGGTAGCTCGTGTTTTTTTTTATTTTAGTTTTTTTTTAGCTACTTATGCACAAGCAAATTAAAGGTAAATAATCCACAAAATAAATTAAAAACCTAAATCTAAAGAAAAGGGAACAGGCTCCCAAAAATTACCCAACATGAACCTAAAACAAAATCGAGGAACAAACCCCTCAACTGTACCCCAAGAACAAAGGTTTCAAACCAAATGTGCAATGAAAAATTAAGTCCAAAGTCTTAATTCTACTCTAATCAAATCAGCAACTAAATGTGCAGAGATGATCGTCGCGTCCTCGTCCTTCCCCTCCTAGCAATCTGGTTCCTTGCAAGGTAGCTCGAACAATTTCTCCTCTGGCGACGTCAAGGGTCGCCTTTCACGATTGCTGGTGTGATTGCAAGTCATAGAATGTGTGTCGCAGATCGTTGCACTCACATCAGGAAAAAAAATTTTGAGTTAAATCTAATTTAAAATTTAAACCAATGTGAATGAATGAATGAATGAATGCTATTTAATTAAGCCTGTTGCCTCCCCAGCAACGGCGCCATTTGATAAGATGGTTTTCGCTTTCGAATTATGTTATTAGATGATTTGTCATTCTAGTAACAAAGTGGTGGAAAATCACTTAACAAAACAATTACAATAAAAATTAAACCACTCACAGAAGAGCGGGTCGTATCCATAGGGAGGCAATGACATATTTAAACTCGCAATGGTTAAAAACATATGTTCATGGCTAGTTTCATCGAGAAATCGAGCCAAATCTACCTTCAGATTAAGAAAACATCAAGAGAACATGTTGAAATGGCATTTATGAGAAAGATGGAGGTCACTTGCATAAATTAGCCACAATATTTAATTAATAAATTCAAAATAAAAGAGTGGCAATGGCATGTGAATGTAAATATTAATTCAGTATGAAACATAGCATTTGCTCCCTTTGTGCGTGCGCGATGAGGAGGCCTCGATCGGGTGTGCGGAGCTTGGAGGTGGTTGGCCACGATGAGGGCTACACGTGGGCGGTGACGACGCATCGAACGGCCGCCGGTGGTCTCACCGGTGACGAGGAAAGCCGGCAATGGTGGCAGCGGCTCGCCGGCGCGGGCGGGTTGCTGTCAGCCTTCAAAGGGTGTGGCTGAGTTTCTAAGGTCGAGGCGAGTTCATTGATGTTGGTGGCGCGAAGCTCCGAGGCTAGATGAGGCAGCTGCACGGAGGAGGACTATGATAACTTTGGGTTCTATTCGGTCTGTTGGAGAAGATGAAGAAGAGGATGGGTGAGTGCACGGGCGGCGACGCAGGCTAGAGTAGTGCATGCTCTATGTGCGCTACTAGTGGTGCACGCCTGCTGCAGTGGAGGTGCAGCGCGAGCAGGGCGGTGCTGTGAGTGGCAGGCGCACGCAAAGGGGTGCGGACAGGGCGCACGTAGGCTGGTGGAGCGCAAGTGCGTGGCGTGATCTACTGAAGGTGGTGCACTGTTGCTGTTGGAGACGAGAGAGCGGAGAGGAGAAGCATGCACTGCTGGCCGTGCGTGGAAGGGGAAACACAAGTGTGCTGCGAGGGAGGCATGCGCTGGAGGTGTGCACGAGCGGCTGCTGCTCGTGCGGAGGTGCAGCGAAGGAGATGTGCATGGGCCATGTAGGTGGAATGACTCTACTGCGGTTGGTGGAGTTGCTACAAGGAGGATGCAGGTGATGCTGGTGGTGTGCGTAATGCGCAGGAGATGTGCATGCGTATGGCTGCGCGTGGCGTGTGTGCAGCGACGACCTGGATGGTTGCGAGGCGAGGGCGTGGTATGCTGCAAATGGTGGTGATGTGTTGGTTGAGTGTGTGAGGAACTGTGATGGAGCAGGTGAAGAAGAATCACGGTGATGGAACGGTGTTAAGTCGTGCATCAGTAGATGCACTCACGGTAGGTGAGCTTCAAGGAGCTCATACACGGTGGCAACCAACTCCATCCTCTTGGCGTGGTGGTCTGTCACCCCACCTACCCATGGTATGACGGAGTTTGGCTGTGGAGGCCCACGGTGGTGAAATGGGATGATGGCCTCCACGAGCTCGGCTGCCTCCTCCTCTCCCATGTAGTCTCAACTACCCCAACCAGATCCAACACACCCGCTCCTCCATGAATGGGGTCTTGAGTGCAGGCAGTTGGCGAAGATTGAATGCAGGCGGAGGAAGTGGAACGGTTGCCTGTGGGAAGAAGAAGAATAATTAATAAAATGAAATATTTGGATTATTTATACACAAATAGTTAAGTTTTATGTTAATTAAAACAATGCATGTAATGCACCTAATACCATTCTAAGTCAATTTCAAATGCCTTTAGTTATGAATGCAATGCATGAATTATGTAATTAAATCAAAAATATGAATTAATCTATTTACATCGTAATGCATTCTAAATAAATGTTAGAATTAACTTAATGTCTAGGCACTTAAATACTTAAATAGCCCATAAATATGGACTAATCACCCACTTGATCAAGAGAGCTTCATTGAACTCCTTGAGCGCCTTAATCCCCAAACCACCTATCTCCTTTGGCCAGCATATCTTTTCCCATCTGATGGGCTGCATAAAACCTCCCTCATGGCCAGCTCCTTTCTAGAAAAATCTTCTCCGCATAACATCCAAGCATTTCCAAATAGATTTTGGGGCCTTAAAGATGCTAAAATAGAAGATCGGGATGGATGTTATGACTGAGTTAAGGAGGATTAATCTCCCACCCTTAGATAAGAATTTATTACTCCATCCTTTCAACTTGCCAGAGACTTTATCAAACAAAATATTCCAATCATTTTTCTTCAACTTTGCAGCTCTTAATGGCAATCCTAGGTACCTCATTGGTAGCTTAGCTCGAGGTGAACCTAATGTATTCTCCAACTCCTTCTGTTCCTACTCGTTCATGCCAAAACATATCAGAGTAGACTTTTCCTTGTTCAATTTCAGGCCTAAAATGTCCCCAAAGATCTTTACCATGAGCCCTAGAACATGTGCAGCAAGATTGGTCCCTTCTACAAAGAAGACCGTGTCATCTGCATATTGCAAAATGGGAGCCAAGGTTCTCCCGTTGGACAGTGAATACCCTCTGACGACCCCCACCTCTGCCAATCTGCATGCATACCTTGCAAGCCCATCCACTGCAAGGTTAAATATCAAGGGGGCTAGAGGACATCCTTGTCTAACCCTATGTTGAGGTTGAATCCAAGCACCACATGGCTTCCCATTGATCAACGGAGAAAAGGAGGCAGTTGTGATACAACGTTTCATCCATTGGATCCAAATAGGAGGGAATCCTCTCCTTTGAAAAACCTCCCAGATATAAGCCAAGAAATCGAATCATATGCCTTTTCACAGTCAACTTTCCACATGAATGCCTTGCACTTCCTTTTGTGCCATCCACACACCATTTCTTGAGCCAGTATGAAGGATTCTTGGAGTGATCTATCGGGCAAAAAAGCAGACTTCACAGGATGGATTAGGCTCTGAAGAACAGTTCTCAATCGATTTGCTAGTATCTTGCTCACTATAAGGTAGATGGAATTTGATAATGAGATCGGCCTGAAGTCTGAAAACTTCTCTGCTCCCAAGGTCTTTAGCAATAAGAAGAGATATGATTTGTTGATCTTTTCAAAGCCAGCATTTCCCTTCTCAAACTCTCTAATGACTTCCATCACCTCATTTCCCACCACATTCCACATTTCTCTATAAAAGAATACTTGTATCCCATCAGGGCCTGGGGACCCTTCCATATTAAGCTCTTTTATTGCCTACAGGGTCTCTTGTTCAGAGATGGCTGCTGTCAGTTGAGAAGCCTATTCTCGTCACACCGGGTGCATCATTCCCTGCCATTCTCCATTCCCCTCTCTTAACTACCCGAGAGGCTCCCCTATAGTATTTGATAGCTTCTGATCTTATCTCCTGAATGGAAGAAATCCTATGTCCATCTTTGAGAATAGAAGAGATCAAGTTTTCATGCCTCCTAGAACTAGCTGCAAGATGGAAGAATTTCGTGTTAGCATCTCCCTCCTTAAGCCACAATTGTCTTGATCTCTCCCTCCAATCAATCTCCTGTTTAAGATCCTCTTCCAATATCACACCCTGCCACATCTTCCTGTCTGCAAGTTCCTCCTCCGATAGAGGACCTGCTGCTTCCTTAGAGTCCAGCTCCTAGATGTTACTCAAAGCCTCTATCCGCCTTTGTTGCCTTAAGGTGTTCACGGTAGCACCATACTCTTTCAAGATTGTGTGCAAGGCTGCCAGCTTGGACACCAATCTGATAGTAGTAGAACCCTCCACCTTTTTAGCTTGCCACAATGAACTAATCATCTGATGGAACCCCGATTCATTCAGCCATGATCTTCTAAGTTTGAAGTATGAGCCGACTTGGATCTCTTCCCCACTATCCCAAACCAAAGGGGTATGGTCAGAGAATGGTCAGTCCAAGCCAGTAACAGTCGACAGCTGAAATCTTTCAAGGATGTTCACATTCCCAAAAAATCTGTCAATTTTGGAGAGCAACCCATTACCATTGCGCCAAGTAAATTCAACACCAGAGGAAGGGTACTCATTCAGTTCAAGAGATTGAACCACCAGCTGGAAGCCAATAGCTGAGCTGTTTGTGTCACCGAAAGGCCTGTCTGCCCCTGTTAGCATACAGTTGAAATCACTTCCTGTCAGCCAGGCTTCCCCTTGCACCAATTCAGCCACAGCCACCCAATCCTCCCACAATTCCTGCCTTGCAGATGCAGCACAGGGGCCATACACCCCAATAACCCAGATAGTGTCAAGCCCCTGGTGAGTTTGGAATTTGCAAGTCAGTAGGTGCCTGACCTTGTGAACTCCTAGACAGTGTCCCCAAACCTTTCTCCACCAAATAGCAATGCCCCCCAATCTACCATGTGCATCTACCTTCACACATTCATTCGCCCCCGCAGCCAATAAGTCATTCCATAGTTTATCAGAGTCATTCTCAATGTGCGTCTCTTGAATGATCGCACACTCAATCCCCCACTCTCTCAAGTACCTCATCAAAGATGCCCTCCGACTCATATCGTGCAACCCGCGCACATTCCAAGTGAGGATTCTCATCTATCCTCGTGAGATCCCTCCCCCCTGAGGTTCTGACACTTGCAAACCTGCATAATCTCTGCAATCTTGTCTTCATCCGGCATTGGGTCAACCTTTTATTTCCTCTGCTTGAGGCTATAGGGTGATCTGCCCTTAATAGATTTAGAGTAAGATCCAACACCAAAATTGAGACCCTCCATCTCTTGCATATTTTGCTGGTCCTTCAGGGAGTCAGGCCGAGTCTCTTGCACCCCCTACCCCTCAACATCCTCAATGTCTGGCAGCACACTCCCTGCTTCCTCAGCCATTGGCCTCGATGCTTCCATCCTAACTGATTCCTCCTTCTCTTCAGCCATTGCCTCCCCCCTTTCCCCCACGTGATGGTCCTTGCATTTTTTGAAAGAGGGGGAGTCTTCAGGAGAAACCCTACACACATCCTGCGCAACCGCCTCTTCAATAGCTTCAGATTCAGATGACTTATCTTGTCTCACTACAGTGTCACCCACCGCGAACCTCAGCAGCAGCAACCATGAACTTCCACCACATCTTAAAATCAATCTGTCAAGGACCGAACCAGCTTTAAACACATCAACCATCACATTTAGCGAACGCCCACAGCCCTCCAACAGTCCTACAACTGCATCTTCTGCCACTAAGGCAAACCCAGATATCATGGAGGCCACAACCTCCTTGGAGCTCAGGTGTAAAGGTAACCCCTTGATCTCAAGTTTCCCCGACCTTGACCCCACTCTCTGTGGCATTCTCTCCGGTAGAGCTCCATCAAAGGGAGAAACCAATCTCCAGATCACTGTTAGGCCGTCATTGAAACACGTTTGAAATCGTAGCCTCTCAACATCCATCATCCCCAACCCAAATAGAACAAATCATGTAGGCGACAGAAAGGCGAACTGCCAGGAATTAGTCGAGGGGGAGAGAGAGCTTACCAAACTATGCACGTTCTCCGATCAGCGCCGCTCCGATCAGCGCCGCTCGCAATATCAGCTCTGTCGCTTTGATGTTCTCTGTCATAGGGACCTCCACATCAACCGTATGCCCCCCAAAGGTACGGGGGGGTAGGGGTGGTGGTGGCATCGGCTGAGCCCTAGAATTCAAAATTTCAGAGCATGGGAAAAGGCAGTCCTTCATCTGCCCATCAAGAAATCTGCAGGAATCCCGCTTGTGACCAAATCCCCCACACGCTAAACATACGATGGGAGATCGGCAGGTAGCTGCCATGTGGCCCCATCACCGGCACCGGAAACACACGATCCATCTATTCTCCCTTGTGCTTCTTCTATCAGTCCACCTCACCTCCATCACCCTTTTTCCATGTATATTGGAGTCTCTCCTCTCCTTCCGCCTCTATGCCCTCGACCTCCAAGTTGTCCATCCTTTGTCTTCCCTAATTCTACCAGTCGCCACCCAGATACCCCCATTGCCGCCTGCCGCCGTCGCCAATCCAATATGCTCATCCTGGATTCTATGAAGCTCTTTTCTTATATCATCATATTCTCTTGCACTAGCTTCCAAAAATACAAAACCCCAAAAATACAAAAAAAGTAACAAAACCCCAACATACCTAAATGAAATGAATCGAAGCACGATTTTCAATAAACTAAACGTCGCCTCCCTATGTTCGACCCGGGACTCCCTTGGAGTTTCGGTATAAATTTTATCTGATCAACGTGTTTTGCAACTACGAAGACAGGTTACTTGTAACCCCGATTTCTAACATGTGAAACACGCCCGACCATTTTGGCGCCGTTGCCGGGGAGGCAACGGAATTTACTTTATTGTTTATTGTGTTTCTTTGCATTTACATAGCAATAACCCTACTTGTCTTTGATCTACTGTCTTGTAAGTACCCTAGCATGGAGATCCAAGTGCGGTATACCGGAGTAAAGTATGGATAGAGTGTTCTGTAAGTGTCCCCCACACCACCCCCACCTTAGTTTTCATTCCATAACCTAATAACTCAAACCCAAATCAACTTAGGTGCTTTTTATAAACCCTAGGATAGATTTGGTTGTTTGTTTGCCACCTCCACTCACCTCTCCATCCACATAAATAAAAAAAAAAAAATACTCTTCTCTTGTGGGATTTTCTGAAAGATACACACTTAACACCCACAACTTCTCACCCTAAGGCGCACAATCACATCGATTCTACCACTTAACCAGGATCTGACCTGTAGACTCGGTACACTTAATTCAACACACAAATAAGTGAGTAGAAATCTGCCTTAACTAAGTGGTGCAATAGGCCAATTGATTGAACTATTTGGGTCGCACCACTTAAGATAAAAGCAATTCATCAAGTAGCTTGCCACTTAGGGTTGATTCTTAAGGCTGAACCAGGCATTCCACTTTTTTTTCTTTGATTTCTAAAGGAATATATCATCACCAGTGCTTACAAAACTTGGAGTGTTCTCCTAAACTTGATTGAATATACCTAAGATTAAACCCTGAAAGCTACTAAACAAGGTTAAACCTTAAAAGACACATCATCAAATACCTTATTTGAAAACCCTAGTTGTGCACGCACACACATTTTAACTGATCATCAAGGGCACAACCCATCTAAAGTGTCCATCACATTCTTGAAGCACCATTGTCCCAAGCCTAACTAAAATTGATTAGATGTTGGCCCTAAGGACTGGTTCGCTTGTCGAGATCCAGATTGAGATTGTTCATGATTAACCTGCTTATACTAGTCAATCTGATGTCTAGCTAGGGGAGTAGCATCAAATGACCGTGGCTGGGGGGTACACTAGGAACCAGAGTTGCAAGCCAAAGGAAGAACCTTCTCCCCAGTCCCTCCTAACTGGTTGGATTGCCTGGACATAAGTATAGTAAACCATCTATAATCTTAGGACAGATTTTGAGAGTCTGTAGACCTTTAGGCTACCCAAACTAAAGACATGCTTGTATTTTTGTATTGAAGGGCTCCTTTCTCTTCTGATTTCCCTCCTTACTTCACCATGTACCCTTCCACATCCTACACACATTTTACATCCTATCCTCCTACCACCACTTATCCCCAAAATGATTACTATCCCGACTTGACTTGTAATTACCCATCCACTAGTCGGGATGACTTTGATTGGGGATATGAATCCGGACCTCAGTGTCCAGGGCCTAACCCTCGACAATAACACTATGATTATTATCCTTCCCAGAGTTATAATGATTATGGATCTCTATCCTTTGATGACCAAACCAACTCGATCTACAATAAGGAAGGACATCATGATTATAACACCTACCCTCCTTAGTATTCCACTGCATATAGGTTGCCACCATCCTTTGAACAACCTAGAATGACCTACTTTAAGGGAGGGACCCGAGAACCTCGACATCTTGACTCCCCTAGATTCAACCCAAACCCACCCAAACCTGAATCGAACTAGTTGGTTCAGGTGAACCAGATCCAGGATAGGGTGCTGGCTAATTTGAGGAACACAATACAATCTTTAGAACCTCAGGAAACACCATGCACTGAAGCAGTAGAGCCTATGATCAAAATGATTGATGAACTTAATAGTTCTCTATTGGATTTGCTCCAAAGTGTTAGGGATAGGGATCTGGGTGAGTTTCTTCTTAGGAAATTATCGAGGTTGAGGATGAAATTTGTGGTTGCACTAGTCAAATCTTAGGATGATTCTCAAGATGAACCCCCTTCAGGAGAGCTGATGTAAACACATTTACACTACTTAAAATGTCTATTTATGCATGTTCTTAAGCATAGGATTGCATTTCATGATATAAATATTGCATAACATGCATCATCTTGCATTTAGAGTAGTTTGAATAAAATGGAGGTTAATTGTCTCCTTTTATGTGCTTGGACAGGGCAAACATTTTATCGGGGCCTCGGATCAAAGATCCAACCGTATGGATGTGATCAGGGCGACGATTGGAGTTCAACGACTCCAAGATCGCCCTAATCAGGCATCCGTAGCATCAGATAGAGATCGGGGAACCCTAGAAGATCAAGGGCCAGGATGGTGTAAATCCGCACTTTAGATGACAAATCCGACCGCACGAATGAATTCGGATCGACGATCGCAGCCCAACGACACAAAAATCGAGTCAATCCGACATCCGTGGCATCATCTACAACTTCCAGAAGATGGACAGCCAAGATGACGCCACGTGGTGCCATCTCAGCCGCCCAAACGGCCGCTTGCATCTTGTGAAGACCGCGCACTCGTCTCCCCTCCGCCGTTGGATCTCGATCCAATGGCTGCGACGCGCCCGCGCTAAAGTCAAGCGCTCGACACAAACGCGACCGCAGCGCAGCGGTCGAGCGCTCTAACGCGAAGTAGGGACGCGCGTTCGAGCCGCGCCCCGCAGAAATTGGAGCGGTGGCGCGCCTCCAATCGACCGCACGATCGCGATCCAACGGCCGCGTGCGTCGGATAGTGCCGACGCGCGATTGGACGCGCGCGTGAACGCTCGATCGCACGCACAGGCGGGCGGGCGGTAGCGGTGAAGGCGCGCGATCGGACGCCTTAGACTTCGCGGACGTGCGAAGCCGTTGAGGGCGCGAGCAAGCGAGGAGGCACGCGTGAGCGGCCCACGTCGCCCACGTTAGGGGCTTTAGTGACGGATTTATCCATCACTAAAGACCCCTCATTTACTATTTTCAACTTGTAATGTCCATTTTTCCCTCACTCCTTGCAACTATAAAAGGAGACCCCCTCCATACGAAATTCTCATCCCTTCTTTCTCCTCTCTACCCCTCCAAAGCTCAAGAGAAGCTTGTCTCACACCCGGGATGCTTCTCGCGGGATAAAGTCCAATTTTCGTTCCCCTTCGGAAGTGGATCCCGCGACGACGATGGCGTGCTACTTCGTTCCCATTCTTCTGCTTCGTCCTGCTTCATTCTCCTTCATCCAGGCGTCGTCCCGTCCGGCTTGTCCTCCAAGCAACCGTCGAGGAGGATTTCTCTCTCCCTATTCTTTTTACCCCTTTCTAGTATAGATTTACTGCTTTCTAGATTAATCTACTCGTCCTCCAAGCAATCGTCGAGGAGGACATTTCTCCCTCTATTCTTTTAATGCTTTCTAGAATAAATTTATCGCTTTCTAGAGTAATTATTTTATGCTTTCTAGTTGTAATGAACAATCTCTTCAATGCAAAAATTCTTTGTTTATTCTACATCTCATTTTGATTTCTCTGTGTAATATTCTCTTTCTCTCTTACTCTCTCTCTCTCTTCTATTTATTGTAAATAATTAGATAGTTTAAATTGAATTATTCTGTAACAAATAAAAAGAAACGCGTAGTTTTTAAATCAAACGTCTGCCTCCCTGTTTCGACCCGGAATTTTAATTTCGGTATAAATTTTATTTGTTGAACACGAATTCTTCGCTTTCGAACTACAACGACAGGTTTTCCAAAACCAAACACGTTAACGTAGGTTCGTAAACGTTCAACAAGAGCCAATGTCTGAACCCGCTCAGGCGCCTATCAGGGGGGATACATTTTCTGAGATCGAGGATGACCAGGTTGGGCTAGAGCAACCATTTGAGGATGAACCGATTGATTCACCTGAGATCCCCAAGTCAGGAAACGAAGAAAATTATGTCTCTGTAGATCATGAAATGATTTATGATTTTGAGACATATATAAATGAGGATCATCAATTCTTTGACTCTAAAGGTGAGGAATCTTTAGGTGAAGTCTCAATTGAACATAAGGAAAATGATTTTAGTGAGACAAACGGGCATGGGGAATCTGATGAACCATTTGATAGCCCGTTCATTGAAGATTTGGATTTGGTTTGGGCTAACTTGGAGGATCTGAATCTAAATGATTCAAACAGTGACCCCAGTCCTCATATGCACCCCGAAGAGCTGACTTCTGAGATCTTTGTGCCCAAGTCAATCTTGATTCAACCACGATTTCTGGACTTGGGAGAATCATATGGGGTGAATAATATGCTAGAGGTCCCAAAGCCTGAGCCCTTGATGTTGGAGGATAGAATTGTTGAAATAAAAATTTGGGAGGCTAATTCTGAGGGAAGTTTGATTTTGGATATAAGGGTACCTATTGACCTAAAACCACCTGTCTTCTTTACGTACCTTTATTATATATTTCACGTGTGACCCAAGCCTGGAAAAATTGATTATTTTTCTGAGCTAGATGTTAAGTGGACAACCGCACCTATTGAACCATCTTTACCCATTATTCGACACTTTCGTCTTGGATTGCACACCACTAAACCGCAGACCCGACCCCGCAAACACAACAACCTTTAGTTCTAGGTGATTTTCATCCAGAACCTGAGAAACACTAGACCCTGGGGCATGGGTCTACACCATAATCTCGTCCACATCTGTGGACATCTATGAACGGGTTTCAAGATCAATCTTTTGATTTTGATTCTGACCTGCACTTGTGAATTCTCAATTTCTTCTTTTTATGTATGTTATGCCTAGTTGAAGGCATTAAACTTAGCATGTGTGTATACACTCTTCTCTCTGCGGAGCTGACCGAATTTTAATGACACTCAGGTATTGTTCTGTTTACTCTGCCCTTTTCATGTCTTTATTTTTACAATGAGGACATTGCATCATTTAGGCATGGGAGGGTGGATAATCAATTCCTAAAATCATTATGTTAACTCCATAGAATTTCTTTTAGTTTCTTATAAAATTTTAAAAAAAAATTAAAAATTTAAAAAAATGATTAAAAAAAGAAAGAAATTAGGAAAAGAGAACTTAGGCATTTGGAATTTATTAACTTTAGGAAATGATACGAGAGGACCTAAACACTTAGACTCTTCAGGTCTTCAAGCTTAATTAGCCTAGGTGTCCACTCGAATGTGGATTTAGTCTCGAATTCTTGCCAATTAAAATTTATTTTAATTTGGTAAATAATTTGAGATGATAAGTATGTGACTTATCAACCCGTCCTCTGATTTGGGGGGACTTTAAGCCTAAGCATCTACACACATTTTTTTTACACTGACTCACTTTCCGGTGATTTTTACGGAAATTGGGTACCTAATGCACCAACTTGGGTGGTATGGTTGGCAAGTTGTCGGTGGTAACAACTCATCGACCAGTTGTCCAGAGCCCAGCCACAAGATCATTTTCATTGTACTACCTTTAGGTAAATCTTAGATCAGGAAAGCCACCTACTTAAAAAAAAAGAGAGAAAAAAAAAATATAGCAAAAGGAGAAAATAAAAAAAATAAATAAAACCACACTTCACCGCACGAGTATGGCTGGCAAGTTGTTAGTGGTAACAGCTCATCGGCCAATTGTCTAGAACCCAACTCACAAAAAAAAATGCACAATAATTCCCAAAACACTTAGGGAAGAAGTGGGGAAGTAGAATAAACTGAGGAGATATACACTGGGTTCGCCCTTGTGTTGACCCCATATAAAAGAAAGTAGGGAGAAAGCTACTGATCGTAAAGATAAACCTTTAGGCAAGGTCACCTAGGGTCATAGAAACTCGAAGTCCGTTTTAATAGTCATCTAGTGAGTCTTTCACTATTTTCACAAGATGCTTAGTAGTTAGAGTCCTTTCGAGTCTTGGGCGGGTCGGGTAGCTGTAAAAAGTTATCCCGGAACTCTCAAACTCCAAAAGCACAAAAAATTAGAAAAGAAGAAAAATAATAAAAAAATGTATCTTCCCTTTTCAAATAAGGCGAGGACTTGGGTGATCTGCATTCTGGCAGGCACCTGGGTACTGTTGAGTGTTCGTAGTTTAGGACCTTAGTTGAAATTTTCTGTGATTAATAAATGACTTAGGCTTAAGCGATCTAATCCTAATTCTGCTTTTATACATAGCATATAGTTTAATTTTGCTAGGGACTAGCAAAAGATAGGCATGGGGTATGATGTAAACACATTTATTGAGGGTAAAATGCCTATTCATGCATGTTCCTAGGCTTAGATTTGCATTTCATGTTATAAATATTGTATAGCATGCATCATTTTGCATTTAAAGTAGTTGTATATAATTTAGGTTAATTTCATTCTTTTTGTGGTTAAGAGAGAAGGATATTTATTTTGGAGCCTCAGATTGACAATTCGACCATACGGATTTGATCAAGACGACAATCGGAGTCCAATGCCTTTGAAATCGCCTCGATCAGAGTCTCGTATTACCATATGCAGTCCAAGGAAGATCAACGGCCAAGGGACTAGGAGACATAATTCGGAGCTTCAAATGACAAATCTGACCGCGTGGATGGATTCGAGTCGATGATCGCAGCCTAACGGCACAAAAATTGACTTAATCCGACCTCTGTAGCAACCCCTACAACAAGAAGATGGATAGCCCAGACTGCATCACGTGGTGCAGCCCAGGCCACCCGGCACATGCACGCGGCACCGCACGCACGCGCGTGAGGCAAGGCAGGAGCACAGCGCCAGCTATGCGTGAGCTGGACCTACAACAACGCATGAGCTGCACTTACAGTGACACTTACAGCCGTCGGTAATTCATCACATGCCACTAAAACCAACTATGGGCGCCAGCGGCATGAGCTGCCTACAGCAACGTTTCCAACGATGGCATGGATGTCACTAATGGTCCCATACCTATTTTTGCCTCTTCTCCTCCACTATAAAAGGACATACACCCCCTCCCTTCCAAGCCATCTCTACCTACTCTACTCCCACCTACTCTCAAGCTCTAGTAAGCCTACCAATGCTCCATTAGTGTTTGTTCTCAAGCTCCCAAGGTGCCTATTAGTGTAGCAAGCCTCTACCCCACCAAATACTCCTCTAACTTCCCATCCCCCTTCATAGGTTGCCTTGGAGCTGTCCTCCCACCTCCATTCTGGTAGCAGATCACCTTCGTCTTCTCACCTCTATTCCGGAGCCACGCCGAAGCTTTCCTTAACATGACGTCCACCTGCATCTCACCTTCGTCGTCCCGCTCCTCACCTCCTTCGTTCGAGCTTCCGCCAGGCACCATCATCTCACCGAACAGTCAATTCGGGAGATTTCCTCTCACCCCCTCTCTTTTTATGCTTTTATAGTTCATTATAATCTACATTGGACTGATATATATATCATATTTGTTCCATTTCTATCTTGTGATTCATTCAACTTGTCTTTTATTTCAAAAATACAAACAAAATAACAAAACCCCAAAATACCAAAAAGAAACGAATCAAAGCGCGATTTTTAATAAAGTAAACGTCGCCTCCCTATGTTCGACCTGGGACACCCTTGGAGTTTCGGTATAAATTTTATTTGATCGACGTGTTTTGCAACTACAACGACTGGTTACTTGTAACCCCGATTTCTAACACACGAAACATGACCAACCATTTTCCCTCCCCTCATCCCCATTCGTGGAGCATCCCATGGCTATCCTCTCACAGCCCTTCGAGAAGAAGATCCTTACCGCGATGCCATCCTGCCCTGCCCTTCGTCCTCCGGCTCCATCCCCCTTGATCCTGCTCCTCACCATCTTCCTCCAGGAGACGTTAGAGCGAGTCATCCTCCAAGCAACCGTCGAGGGGGATTTCTCTCACCTCATTCTATCTTTTTACGCTTTCGTAGTGTAGATTTTCCTCTTTCCTAGTTGTAACAAACACTTGCTTATGAATAGATGATTGTTTCTCTCTCTCTCTCTTTCTCCCTCTCTCTCTTATATTTTCGCAAGTAGATTAGCTAGATAAGCAATTGTCAATCTGATCTCTTGCCCTATTAAAATACCAAAAAAGTTAGAAAAGATAAAAATGACAAAAAGAAATAAAGCGAAATGCGAATTTCATAAAACCAAAAGTTTGCCTCCTCGTGTTTTACCTGGGACTCACTTTTTGAGTTTCGATTATAAATTTTATCTAATAGACACATTTTGCGAGCTACGACGATGAGTCCTCCAAACCCCAATTTTAATTCACGAAGCGGCGTGTGATCATTTTGTTGTCGTTGCTGGGGAGGCAATGGAATTTAGTTTATTATTTTCTACGCTTCTTTGCTTTTACATAGCATTAACCCTACTTATCTCTAATCTATTGTATTGCAAGTACCCTAGCATGGAGATCCAAGTGCGGTAGACCAAAGTAAAGTGTGGGTAGAGTGTTTTGTAAGTGTCCCCCACACCACCCCCACCTTAGTTTTCATTCCATAACCTAATAACTCAAATCCAAATTAACTTAGGTGCAATTTATAAACCCTAAGATAGATTTGGTTGTTTGTTTGCCACCTCCACTCACCTCGCCATCCACATAAATAAAAAAAAATAAAATAAGTGTTATCTGATTGTGGGATTTTCTGAAAGAGACACACCTTAACACCCACAACTCTCGACTTAAGGTGCACCACTCCACTTTGATTCTACAACTTAACCAAGATCTAACCTGTGGACCCAGTGCACTTCAACTCAAAACACATAAGTGAGCAGAAAGCTGATTAGGCTAAGACATTGGATGCCTTAATCTGTGGTGCGAATAGGCAATTGATTGATTTGTTTGGACCGCACCACTCAAATTAAAAGCTATTTAGGGTTGCTTCTTAGGGCTGAACTAGACACTCCACATTATTTTTGATTTTTAAAGGAACATATCATCACCCATTTTTTCAAACCCTGGTTATGCACGCACACACATTTCAACTGATCATTAAGGGCACAACCCATCTAAAGGGCCTATCACATTCCAAGAGCACAATCATCCCAAGCCTAACTAAAACTGAGTAGGCGTTGGCCTTAAGGATTGATTCACTCTTCGGGGTTCAGATTGAGATTTTTTTCGATTAATCTGGTTTTGCTGGTCCATCTGATGTCTAGCTAGGGGAGTAGCGTCAAATGACCGCGACTGGGGGGTACACTAGCAACCGAAGGCGTAAGCCAAAGGAAGAACCTTCTCCCCAGTCCCTCCTTCTAACTGGTTGGATTGACCACATAAAAGTAGACCAAATCATTTATAATCTCAAGACGGGTCCTAGGAGTCTGTAGGTCTTTAGGCTACCCACATAAGGACAGGCTTGGTTGATTGCATTGCAGGGCTCCTTTCTCTCTTTTGATTTCCCTCCTACTCTACAATGTATCCTTCCACATCTTTCATACATTTCCAATCTTACCCTCCTACCACCACTTATCCCCAAGATGATTACTCTTCCGACTTGACTTGTAATTACCCATCCACGAACCGGGATGACCTTGATTGGGGCTACAAATCCGGACCTCGGTGACCAGGGCCTAACTCTGGACAACAAAACTATGATTACTATCCTTCCTAAACCTACAATGATTATGGATCTCCATCCTTTGATGACAAAACCAACCCAATCTACAATCAGGAAGGATATGTTGATTATAACACTTACCCTCCCCAGTATTCCATTGAAAATAGGTCATCACCATTCTTTGAACAACCCAAGACGACTTACTATCACGGAGGAACCCGAGAACCTCGACATCTTAACTCCCCTAGATTTAACCCAAAACCACCTAAACCTGAATCGAACCAGTCAGTTCAGGTGAACCAGATCCAGGATAGAGTGTTGGCTAATTTGCATAACACTATACAATCTTTAGAAGCTCAACCAACACCATGCACTGAAGCACTGGAGCCTATGATCAAAATGATTGATGAACTTAACAATTCTCTATTGGATTTGCTCCAAAGTGTTAGGGATAGGGACTTGGGTGAGTTTCTTCTTGGGAAATTGTCAAGGTTGAGGATGAAATTTGTGGTTGCTCTAGCCAAATCTTGGGATGATTCTCAAGATGAACCCCCTTCAGGAGAGCCAACGTCTGAACCAGCTCAGACGCATATCAGGGGGGATACATATTCTGAGATTGGAGATGACCAGGTTGGTCTAGAGCAACCCTTTGAGGATGAATCGAGTTTCTCACCCGAGATCCCAGAGCCAGGGAATGACTAAAAATATGTGTCCATGGACCATGAAATGACAGTCGATTTTGAGACATATATAAATGAGGATCATCAATTCTTTGACTCTGACGGTGAAGAATCTTTTGATGAAGTCTCACTTGAGTGTAAGGATGATGATTTTAGTGAGACAAACGAGCTTTAGAAATCTGATGACCCATTTAATAGCCCGTTCATTGAAGATTTTGATTCGGTTAGGGCTAACTTGGAGGATTTGAATCCTCATTTACTAGAAAATTCAATCAATAGCCCCATTCCTCAACCACACCCCAAAGGGATTGATTTTGATTTGGAAATCATTGTACCCAAGTCAATTTTAAGTCAACCACGATTTCTGGACTTGGGTGAATCTTATGGGGTGAATGGTATGCTAGAGGTCCCGAAACCTGAACACTTGATATTGGAGGATAGGAATGTTGAAATGAAAATTTGGGAGGTCAATTTTGAGGGGAAAACAAGTTTGGATCTAAGGGTTCCTATTGACCTAAAACCACCAACTTTTTACCAAGACCCTTAGGATATCTTTCACGTGAAACCCAAGCTTGAAATAACTAATTATTTTTCTGAGCTACACTATAAGTGGACACCTAATTATAATGAATTAGATCAACCCATTGTCCAACACTTTGGTCTTGGGTTGCACACCACAAAATCGCAGGCCCGGCACTGCAAACTTAACAACCTTCGGTTCTGGGTGATTTCATCTAGAACCTTAGAACAACTCGACCCTGGGTCATGGGTCTGCATAATAACTTGGTCCACTACTGTGGACATATTCTATTAGCAGGTCTAAGGATCAATATTTTTATTTTGATTCTGACAAGCACTTGTGAATTCTCCATTTCTTCCTTGTATGCATTTTATGCCTACCTAAAGGCATGAAATTTAGCACTTGTGTATATTCCACGTTCTCTACAGAGCTGATCGGATTTTCACGAAATTCAGGTGATATTCTATTTACTCTGCCCTTTTCATGTCTTTGTTTTTACAATGAGGACATTGCAACATTTAGGCATGGGGGGGTGGATAATTTATTCCTGAAATCATTTTGTTAACTCCGTAGAATTTCTTTTAGTTTCTTATAAAATAGAAAAAAATTGAAAATTTGAAAAAAGATAAAAAAAGAAAGAAATTAGGAAAAGATAACTTAGGCTTTTGGAAGTTATTAACTTTAGGAATTAATACTTCAGGACCTGAATACTTAGACTCTTCAGGTCTTCAGGCTTAATTAGCCCGGGTGTCCACTCGAATGTGAACTTAGTCTTGAGTCCTCACCAATTCAAATTCATTTTAATTTGGCTAATAAATTGGGATGATAAGTATGCGACTTATCAACCCGCCCTCTGATTTGAGGGGACTTTAAGCCTAAGCATCTACACACTTTTTTTACTGACTCACTTTTCGACGGTTTCTTCGAAAATTGGGTAGCTAATGAACTATCTAGGGTGGTTGGCTGACAAGTTGTCAGTGGTAATAGCTCATCGGCCAGTTGTCCAAAGCCCAGCCACAAGACCATTTTCATTATACTGCCTTTAGGTAAATCTTAGAGTAAGGAAGCCACCTACTTAAAAAAAAAAGAAAAGAAAAAGAAAAAGCAAAAGAAAAAAAATAGAAAAAGGAGAAAAAAAAATAAATAAAACCACACTTCACCACACAAGTTTGGCTGACAAGTTGTCATGGGTAATAGCCCATTGGCCAGTTGTCCAGAGCCTAGCTCACAAAAATGCACAATAATTCCCAAAACACTTAGGGAAGAAGTGGGTAAGTAGAATAAACCGGGGAGGTATACACTGGGTTCACCCTTGTGTTGACCCCATATATAAAAGAAGCAGGGAGAAAGCTACCGTTCGAAATGATAAACCTCTAGGCAAGGTCACCTAGGGTCGTAGAAACCCAAAGTCCGTTTTAACGGTCACCTAGTGAGTCTTTCACTCTTTTCACTTGATGCTTAGCACTTCGAGTCCTTTCCGAGTCTTGGGTGGGTCTAGTAGCCGTAAAACGTTATCCCAGAACTCTCAAACTCCAAAAATACAAAAAAATTAGGAAAGAAGAAAAGCAAAAAAAAAATGTCTTCCCTTTTCAAATAAGGCAAGGACTTGGACGGTCTGCATTCTGGCAGACACCTAGGTACTATTGAGTTTTCGTAGTTTAAGACCTTAGTTGAAATTTTCTATTGTTAATAAATGACTTAGGCCTAAGTGATCTAATCCTAATTTTGATTTTATATATAGCATGTAGTTTAATTTTTCTAGGAACTAGCAAAAGATAGGCATGGGGGTATGATGTAGACATAATTATTGAGGGTAAAATGCCTATTCATGCATGTTCCTAGGCTTAGATTTGCATTTCATGTTATAAATATTCCATAGCATGCATCATTCTGCATTTAGAGTAGCTGTATATAATTTAGGCTAATTGCGTCCTTTTTGTGGTTAGGAGAGAAGGATATTTATTTCGAAGCCTCAGATTGACGATCTGATTGTATGGATCTGATTAAGATGACGATCGAAGTCCAACACCTCCAAAATTGCCTTGATCGGAGTCCTGTAGCACAATATGCGGTCCGAGGAAGATCAATGGCCAAGAGACTAGGTGACATAATTCGAAGCTTCAAATGACAAATTCGACTGCGCAGATGGATTCGAGTCGACGATCGCGGCCCAGCGGCACAAAAATCGACTCAATCCAACCTCTGTAGCAGCCCCTACAATGAAAAGAAGATGGACAACCCAAATCATGCTACATGGCGCAACCCAGGCTGCCCATGTGCATGCATGCCCCACCGCACATGCACAGAAGCGTAGGCGTGTGCATGCGTGCAGCGGCAGTGCACGCAGGCACGTGGAGTGCATGCCAGCGCGGTGTTGGGGGGCACATGGGATGTCTTCAGCGACGTTTGCAGCGGATCTTCAGCGACGTTTATGACCATCAATAAATGTCCCGTATACGAATTGGATTCTTTCCTCCACTATAAAAGGACCCCTACCCCTCCCATTTTTCTTCATCTCTTCCTTTCTTCCTCTCACCACCTCCAAGGCTCTAAAGAGAGCTTGTGCCAAGCCCGGGATGCTCTTCTAGAGTATAAAATCAAATAGTTTTCCCTCCCCTCATCCCCGTTCGTGGAGAATCCCGTGGTCGTCCTCCCACTGCCCTTCAGGAAGATGATCCTCCCCGTGACGCCGTCGTGCCCTACCCTCCATCCTCTGACTCCATCCCCCTTCATCTCGCTCCTTACCCCCTTTCCTCTAGACAACGTCAAAGCAAGTCGTCCTCCGAGCAATCGTCGAGGGGGATTTCTCTCACCTCATTCTACCCTTTTATGCTTTCGTAGGGTATATTTTCCACTTTTGTAGTTGTAACAAACACTTGCTTATGAATAAATGATTGTTTCTCTCTTTCTCCCTCTCTCTCTTATATTTTCACAAGTAGATTAGCTAAATAAGCAATTATCAATCTGATCTCTTGCCCTATTAAAATGCCAAAAAAATTAGAAAAGATAAAAATGACAAAAAGAAATAAAGTGAAATGCGGATTTCATAAAACCAAATGTTTGCCTCCTCGTGTTCGACCTAGGACTCACTTTTTGAGTTTCGGTTATAAATTTTATCTAATAGACATGTTTTGCAAGCTACGACAACGAGTCCTCCAAACCCTGATTTTAATCCGCGAAGCGTTCGTCAATCAGTTAGCAAATTTACTCGTGTTTCTTTTACCTTGGAGGTACCTTGATGTATGACTTCCAAGATATTATAAATCTCATGAGTTGTCTTGCATGCAGAAAATCTATTAAATTCTTTTAGAGAGCCCGCAAAAGATGGCGTTCATTTCCTTAGCATTGTGACTGGCCATCTTCTTTTGCTCTAAAAGTATTGCAACTCCTTTTAGCTCCGAGTGAGTGTACTTAGATGCAATCACATCCTAAACCTCAAAATCCATATCTGAATGCTGGTTTTCCAGTAACCATAATTTGTGTCATCGAATTGTGGAGGATGTACCATAGGTTGCCCCTCAGCATACGTGTTGGCAAAGGATCTTGGCATCTTCTGGACTAACGAGGCTCTGATACCAAATGAGAGTGCATGTGGGTCTATTGACTATACTAGAGGGGAGGGGTGAATAGTATAGATGACAATTACAAAAGATCTTAAAGCGAAGCAATTGCAAAGCAAAAATACTTGAGTGCACCTGAATTTATAATGGAAACCCTTATGGGTGGAAACACAACCTAAGCCTCCTAGCTTAGTATTTTTTCGACTAGACCTGGCTAGTCAATCCGCTAAAGCTTCGTACCACTTGAATGAGGGTGGCACAACCTTTTACAAAGATCCTTCTCTTTAGAGACCTGAAGAGAAGCATAATAACAAAGGGTATCCCAGAACAACTTGAGACCCAGATCAAAATAGCAGAATGAAAGGAATACAATATAATCCTAAGTAACCTCAATAAAAGATCAAAATGATGTTTTTTGTAGAGACATTTGATCTGAGTGCGTTTGAAAAGTGTGGAAGTAAAGGCGCATAAGCATTGCAGAGTGGAGAGTGTAAAAGCACTTTTTCTTTGATATTTTGCTTCTTGTTGTGGGTAGAAAAAGGCTGCCAAGGATCTCTATTTATACTTGAAATTCGACCTAGAAAGGAAGTTTTTCAAACTCATTTGGTCAATCAAATTTTATTGTTTGGTAGATTAGAAATGAATTTGGTCGGTCAATCAAGTTGGTTGGTCGATTACTAGTTGGTCGATTAACCTATATTTCGATCAATTAAAAAGGAATTTTATTAGCTTCCTAATTTGAATTGGTTTGCTTAATTAACCTAAGTGATTGGATGATCAATTACTTTTGGTCAATCACTTTTAATAATTGGTCAATCAATAAATAATTGGTCAATCAATAAAGCTCTGAGCTAGGTTTCCAAGGTTATTTGCATTTTACAAAAAAAATTTTGAGGTTCCATACATAGATTCTAGACTCAAGAAAGATCAAAAGATATAACAGATGACTCCAAAGAGCTTTAATCCTTCCATAAGTCAAGATAGAGTCTTGAAAGATTACTCTGACAAATAACATAATTTTGATGCATCAAAACTGAGGTATTAGGAGTTTCAAACTTTTATTTTTTTTTCAATAAAAGTTTTAGTAGTTCTTCAAAGTCACCTTTGAGTTATTCATCTAGTGCTTTAGTTACATGCTATTAGATTTCTATTTTATTTTCTAGTTCTAGAAATAATCTTCCTACATGTGATTCAATTTCTTAGCACTTAGGAAAGTGATTTTAATCCAATTGCCTCCCTGTGAACAACTCGAACTCTGATTTGAAAATCTCAATTTCCATATTTTCAAGTTCGATTTCGAATATAAATTTAGGAGTTTCTACATGCAAACACTACGACAGAAGCAAATTTTTGCAATCATTTTCGCTTATAGAACACTTTTTGGAGTCATTACCCAGGATTCACGATGATTATTCTGCTTCTAGTAGTTGCATTTAGATTTGTATTCATTTGATCTAACTTTCCTTCTCTATTGATTGTTTTGTGTCCAGGAAACGCATGTTCGCATGGATCTGGATTACGAAGCAATCTTGAAATAAAGTATGGGTGAAGATCATTAGGTTAGTACCTTGCATCTTGGTATTAGGATTTGATTTTGACTCTTAAGAATATTTACATTTAATTTAGTTGCATTAAAAAAAATAATCTCTTATCCTGTCCTTTTGTTCTTCAACAGATCATATCCACTTTAACAAAGTTTGGATTGGATTTGCACATTGACTTAAAAATTTTATTACAAAAAAAATTGTGTGACCAAAAATTCAAAAATTTTTAATACTTTATCCCCTTAAAAACAAAAACCAATCCACCAATTGTCATGCAAAAAATTCATTTTGTACTATCCTAGAAATCATTTTCTATCGATGGGTTTTTCTAAAATTTCTCTGCAAAAGATCTGGATTCCCAAAATTTTCCTGAATTTTATATAACTCCAAATTTGATGAAATTTATTGCATTAGTTTTCTGATGAAATCTAGTTTCTAGAAACAAATTGGAAAGGTTTTCTGAAGGTCGTACCTTTATTATTTCTAAAAATTACTCATTAGGGATTTAAATGGGCTGATTTGTGATCTTGACTTGAAAATTATTGAAAAAATATTTTTGAGCCCCTAAAAATTTTGAAAAAAAAAATTTATTGTGTGTACCTAATTAATTGGTGTTTAGGAAGCCATATTTTCATTATTTGGGTCGCACCACTTGAACTAAAATTGACTCATCTAGATGCTGTTAGCTAGGGTTAAAGGAAACTGATCAAGGTCCTGTGCTTGCAAAATGCTATCTGTCTAGTCGAACTTGTTTGAAAAGACCTTGAAAGCGGAATTCTAAAATTGGTGAATTAATTATTTAAACATTAAAAGTCACATCGCTAATTAAAAGTTATTCGAGGACCCTTGTTTGGCATGCACACACATTTAACTAATTTTAAGGGGCACCAACCCACTCATCAAAGCCCCATCACATTCCAAGTACACACTTTGATCCTAAGCCTAATTAAAGGCATTTAGACGTTGGACCTTAAGGAATCATTTGAGTCCAAGCTTTTGGAACCTAAGTAGGAAAACTTGTGAATAGTATAAATTTCCCTTGTGAAACATTGTGTCTAGGATGCGAGGTAGTGTCAAACGGCCACGTCTAAGGGGTACAAAGGAGCCTAGTGCTAAGCTGCGCCAAACCTTCCCCTTAGTTCCCTCGTACTCAACCTGGCTAGGTTAACTTGGGAAAGGTGGATTTTATTCACTTTGTCTTCCTAACTTAGCCTCTCTAGAGGCTTCGGCCAATTAGAGCTACACATTAAGGCAAAGAATCTGATTGTTTGTATTGTGCACACACATTTCTCTCTCTTGTTCTCTTCGCATCTATAACATTCTTCCAAGTGTATGCACGGAAGTAGATCACAAAATCACACTTGGTGCCACCTCTGCAAAGAGAAACAAGGAGACTGATTATTGGTGAATCCAGTTCTAAATCTGACTCGGACCTTGACCTTGACTAGATGGTTGATCCAGTCAACCCAAATCAACCACCGAATCATATGGACCTTTAGGCCCAGATCCAAAACTTCCAACTCCAACTGAATCAATTTCAGCAAAATCACCAAACTCAAATGCAAGAGCTGCTTGAGATTCTCTAGATCCAAAATTCATAGGCTTGACCCTTAAGGGAATTCTACAATCTTGCCCAGTAGAGGCATCAACCTTATGTCAGGGTCCCACCTGTAAAGGCTCATTTTGAGATCAAGCACTCCACTATACAAATCCTACCTCACTCTAAGGGCAACAATGATGAAGATCCCTTTCAATTTTTAGAAGAGTTCACAACTATTAATGAGACAATTAGAATTCCTAACCTTGATGGTGATGTGCTAAAGATGAAACCCTTCCCTTTTGTCCTAAAAGAAAAATCTAGCCATTGGTTTAGGACTATAGGAAGGCCCATCACCATATGGGGTGAGCTAAGAATCACCTTCTTGAAGAAAATTTTCCCAGTGCATTGGTTTTTCCAATTGGGAAAACCAATGCACTTAGAAAAGCTATTACCACCTTCTCCCAGCATCCAAGAGAACCATTACATGAAGCTTGGGTGAGATTCATTGATTTAATAAGAAAATGCCCACATCATGAGGTTCCTAGATGGCAATCATGAGCTAAATGATCAAATAAGAAGACTAGTGGATGCAACTTGTGGAGGCAACTTTATGAGTAAAAATGAAAATAGTGTATTTGAATTATTTGAGAATATAAGAGAAAATTATTTGAACAATGCATCCATGGAAACTTATGAAAGATCCATGCAACCTAGAGGTCGAATTTATGTGGTCCAGAAGAGTTCAAATAATGTGGATATGAATATGATCTGTGAGAAACTAGACAAGGTTGAGGTTGTATCTAAAACACTGGATGAACTAATGAGCCAAAGTAGGAAGGGAGCAACCCTCCCATCACCCACTATCCAGGCTCCCTTAGGGTGGGAGTTTGTGAATAAGCTGCACATGGCTCAAGATACAAGCCAATGGACCCAGGGTCTTTCGAATGGGACCCAAGAAGAAGCCTTTGATCCATGCTATCCTAATTCCACACAGGTATCCTCATCATCATCTGGATATGAGGATGTGTTGATTATCCAAGGGAATAGTAAACAACCCTTTCTCCAATGCCTATAATCCTGGTTGGAGAAACCACCTAAATTTTTCTTGGAAAAGCTAAGGGCTAGGAAACCAACAGATTACACAACCTAAACCCTATCAGATGAAGCCTAACTTACCTAACCTATAGCTAGGGTTGAGCCTATCAACCCTTGCCCTCGAACCATCCTAGCCAAACTAAGCTAGCTATTTTAAATCAGAACCAACTGATGGACACAAATACTTCCATGTTGTAAGCTATGCAATAATTGACCCAATCCATCAGGGATCTGAAAAACCAGTAAGGGCCTAAGCCTAATGATTGACCTATTTGTCCCTACCCTTTCAATACCTTCCAAACCCTACAAAAGCACTGTTGTGAGCACTTTCATCGAATGTTAAGAGATGCGCGTTGTAGTACGATCAACAAAAATGCCACAGCATTTAAATTTATAAAGTGCTCGAAAATAATGAATGAGTCTGAGGTCACTCGCAAGGAGAAAATATGGAATTCACGCACTAATCACAATTTATAATCAATGAGCATAATCAATTAAGTATAAAAACGGATATGCAATGAATAATTCATTCAACAATATATTCAATGTTAAGCAAATTTGTATCTCAGAAGTTGTTGGGATAAAAAGAATATAGAAGCACTAAAAATGGTGATTTAGATCACCAATTCTATCCCACATTAAGCACATATCCCAAGGAAATCAACCACTCAATATTGCTATAGTGGTATCAACCACTTATGTCTCAATTCCATGTCAGATAAGATATAAAATAACTCCATAATACCTCAACCAATCTCAGATGTTGCAAGGATGCTTTAAATGCCTTAAGTATCAAGGCCTTAGAATAGACACAAAGCAAAAGCCTCTCAAAGATGCTAATTGCTGAGCATATCAGTACGCATCTCAAGGCGCAGGATGCAAATCCCAACGCAAAATCTACCCCTACCCTCCTCAAATTCTCTAAATCTCTTGATCGGGTACTCAGGTTTATAAGTAGGTAATCAAATCCGGGTAGGGTCCAGACTCATCGGGCATGGTGCTGAGCGAGGAGTGGAGAGAGGTAAGCGAAGACCTCACCCTCGAGTGTATGAGGCATTAAGGCAACAACAACATTTGATTTTATGTGCTACTATGAATTTGTCTCACACGTTGTCAGACTAAAGGTGCCTTCTCCTTTGTGAGTAGCTGTAGTAGATTGAAGCATTTGATTTGAGCAGCTGAGGACCTCCTTTGTTGAATTGATGGCTTGGACTCCTACGTGGATGGGTTCCATGTGTAGTGAAAGTTGGGTTGAGGTCGAAGATGGTTGGAAGGTAGCAGTTGGAGGAAAAGATGACGGCGGCAGCAGTGGTGCTCTGATCAAACCCTGAAAGACAAAATACGGCCTTGCGGCCAATTAAAATTTCTCAGGACCTTCGCCAGACCACGACAAGTGTGGCAAGGGTGGCGATGTGGTGAATAATTGTTTGCGGAGGGTGGTCGAAGTCGTAGATGGCAGAGGTTTATGGGTTTGTCTGGTGGGGATGTAGAGTGGCTAATAGTCCTAATTAGGTTTGGGCTTTTAGTCTCTGTGTGGTGAGGAAGGATGTGGTGGTGTTGGCAGAGTGATTGGTGGCAATCAGGAGACCATGCCAGAGGCCTGGTCGGAGGAGAAGATAAAGTGGGAGAAGAGTGAATCGGTGGTTGAATTGAGGTCTAAAAGAGATAAACTAATACTAAAGGGAGAGAGGAAGATAGAACCCTAGTTTATTGGTCGAAAGGGGCAGGAAACCATGTTGGTGTGATGGATGATTGATGAGAACCTCATAATGAGCCTTAACTAGCTCATTTTGACCTGATAAAGTAAACAAAAGCTCTTACATAACCTAAAGGACGGCCTAATTCAAGGGATCACTATTCTGGGGAGAAAACATGAGCTAAAGGGTAAAATTATAATTTTACCATTGCAGTACATCAATGGGATTTCTTAAGGGCTAAACATAGGTCGATGGGACTTAATAAGAGGAAAAGTGGGATGGTTTAGTCAGAAAAGGGTTATTGTGAGATTTAAGAATTAAATGACATTTTGTAACCCTAAAACAAACCCACTCAATTTCACAAGGTTATGGTCAGGATAAAAATCAACTAAATCCTCTAAAATTCATGGAAAAATATCTCCTAGGGTTTAGAACCTTCAATTTGGCCTTCGGAACCTATTTTGACCTAGATAGGGTCCTAGCTAAGTATTTGACCTAATTTGGGTTGTTGTGCAAAATCTCCAGTCAAACGTGGTAAAACCTAAAATCTAACTTCACCATTAGATTCCTTAGGTCAAAATTAGGTTTTTACCAAAATTTGGGCCTAAGGGAAGGTCATCTTGAGCTACATTGCAAAATGGTCTACCCAATTACATTATGGCCCCTAACTTTTGAAAACCCTTGTGTAGAGCCCCCTATCCTCCTCGCCACTCTTTGCATTCAGGTCTCTCCGTCATTACAGTAGAGGAATCCCACTCTGGCAAGGATTTGAGTAGGATATCTCCTCGAATCCTCAGAGATCTCCCAAATTTGGAAGGGAGATTCTTTGAAGAACTCTCCACCGTCTGAACAAGATCCCATGATTAGATTTACACCAAATCTCTCATGCGAATGCTCGAGAGATTTGGGTGTCTTGATCACCTTCCATCTCCGGTGAGACCTTTGCACTTGAAGGCTTGCCTTCCAAGCACAAAGGGCTCGGCCAACAGCTATAAAAGGACCCCCGGTCCTTGCCGCATCTGCTAACCTTGATTTGGCTGCATATACCCCCTTAATTTCCTCCATCATCAACTCTGGCCAACCGCCCGCAAGCTCCGGTGATCCCTCCTCCCTCCTCTCGTCACTCTACCACCATACCAGTGGCGGAGTTATCTCTGGTTGGCTCTTCCACGTTGCGCTGTACCCACGCACGCCTCTCCGACCTCTTCCTCATCGTCGTCATCCTCACCTCAGGGTCTTCTTCCTCGACGACAGCACATACGTGCCACTCATCTCCTCTGCCTCCCCTTCATCCAGATACATGCAAATAAGTTCCTCTCCTCCCACTCTTCATTTTCCCTCATTCAATTTCATAAAATACCCCTCGACAGCCACTGTCCACCTTTGTCTCCCTCATCTCCGGCCAACCACCGACGAGGCGAATCCGTCACTCCTCCACTCCTCGCCACCTACCTCATCACCTTAGCCATCACTTACTAATCATCCTCCGCCCCTTCACCAACTGCCACACACGCCCTACACTTCCACCGAACACACGCACCTTCACGATCACAGTCCGACCTAGGCACACACGCCTAGGCCATTCTGTGCCATGCCAACCCTCGCCTCACCTTCACCGTGACACGATGAAGCTTCCCACGTTGTTTGATAGGGCCGCGAGGCCATGTGTGTGCATTTCAAGTTTGCACCTCCATCGGCAATAGTGACAACGCGAAGAAGCTTTCGAGGTTGCTCTAGGCTCCCAGGTCTAGTAAACGCAGGTTGGTCTCATGCACGCACACTCCCAGGCAATTAGTGTAGCGAAGCTCCCAGTTTCTCTAATTGTGTGAACCTTCCTCCTACAGGCGCAAGCAGAAGTGGGTGGGACTTTTAGTCCCACCTCGTGAACTCAAGAGCACAATGAGTGGCATTTATTATTTTTTTGTTTTTAGCTTATCCCCTCTAAATGACACAGGGTGAGGTCCCTCGCCCACATCCCCACCTCGTTTGTGACACACACTCACGCGGACCTGGTACCCGACCCGTTTACCTAGCACTCCTCGCGCACTACACCACACCGGTGCACCTGGACCCGAGCACGCGAAACCCAACCCGATTACCCAGCTCTGGGAGAGCATACCTAAGAAAGAAATAGAGAGAGATGCGGGGGAGGGTAGGGGTAGGTTTTGCTCTTCAGTGTGTGCAGGGAAGAAGAAAGAAGAGGAAGGCACAGCTGAAGCTAAGGCAAGGTGAAGCTAAAGCCAAGCAGGGAAGAAAGGACTTAGCCGCAACAAAAGAAGGAAAGACAGAGGCAGAAACTAAAGGAAAGAGACGGCACTGTAGCAGAGGAAAGGCAACCCAAAGAAGGAAGAAGAGAAGACAGAAAGAAGAATTAAGGAAGAACGCCAAAGAACAACAGAAGAAAGAAGAAGGCAGAAGAGTGGTTGCAGAGAAAGAGAAAGAAGAGAGAAAATCAAAAGGCAAAGTCAGAAATCAGAGGAAGAAGAATAGAGAAAGCCTTGCACTATAGCAGCAACAACTTAAGATGTCTGATTTTACATCAGACGTCCATTTTTTTGAGCTTATCTATACATTGACCTCATTTATAAATTTGATTGGATTGGTCATTGCATTTTATAAAATTGAAAGTTGTGCTTCTTAGTTTTTAAATACCAATTTGCTCCCTTTGTTCGACCTTGGATACCTTGGTTTTCGAGTAATAAATTCTTATTTGTTTTCGCGGCAATTTCATTTATACTACAATGAACATCTTTTATAACCACGATATCGCCCCGTTAACACTGATCACAGAGAAGGTGAACTCTCCAGTGGGAGAATGACAAGGAAGAAGGGGTCGACGTAGCCCTGGCTTTGGACCACCAGGAGTGGAAGAGGTCAGGGAAGAAGCTCCCTCTACCTATTGTACGTGGTAGAGGGCAACGATGGAGATTTGAGGGGCTCATTGGAGTTGCAGTGGAGGTGGCTAGAGGAAGAGAAGGAAGAAGAATTTTTGACCAAATTGGACTAGGAAGCACGTAAAAACATGGGGAAGCATATATAGTAAACCTTGAGCCTCTGAATTGCACGAAATCAGTGCAATTCCATTGCAAAATTCAAAAGGAATTCGCATTGAAATTCATGGGTTCTCTAGGGTTTTAGGAAGCTAGTCAGGGTTTGGTATTAGGTTTAAGAGATTGGGAAAACTCCTCAAGAGTAATCCCCTCAAACTTAGAAGAGATTGTTTTCGATTTGAGGGAGGAAATCCCCCTCGATTCCTACTGCAAATGTGTTCCCACTGCTAATGGTGGCAGGGACCAAAATGAAAGGATGTTGACAAAGTTGGGGACCCATTTGCAATAAAACTAAAGGTTAGGGGTTTAAGTGAGAGAAGTAGAGATCTTAGGAACTAAATTGCAAACTAGGTCAAGATGGATGCTAATTTGGCCCAAATTTTGGTGTTAACCTAATTTGGATCCAAGGAATTTAGTGGTGAACTTGGATTTCAGTTTGATCACGTTTGACTAGGCAATTTGCACAAAAGCCCAAATTAGGGTAAAATTTCGTTTGAAACTCTATTCATGGTCAAAATGGGTTTAGATGGTCAAACCAAGGGCACCAAACCTCTTAAAATATTTTTCTATAAATTTTAGTTGGTTTAGATGAATTTATCCTTACTAGAACCTTTCCAATTTAAGTGAGTCTGAAATTAAGGTTTTGTGTTCTTATTTGGTTCTCGAAACATGTGAAACCCTATTTCTGTCTGTGTTGATCCACTTTTTAGACATTAATGCTCATTAGACCTTAGATTAACCCTTGGGTGACCCTGTGGTTACTTTACATTCATGATGTGATGTTAAAATTGTAGAATTAACCCTAATTTATTGTTCTCTCCTTAAAATGGATCTGAGTGGAATATGGTCCTCAGGAAAATATTCATGAGCATTTATCTATTGACTCTGACTAATTTAAGCTAGTTATAGAGAATAATGGTGTTACCATTATACCCCCATGCCTAAATTTTTCTAGTCCCTAGCAAAATCTCATGGAAAGAACTAGATCTCTAGACCATACTTTGATGTTCAGATGCTTGATTTGTGCCACTCTCTAGAAATTAGAATAGAATGCCAAAAATAGGCCTAGAGGTACTCAAGTACCAGCCAAGATCCAAACCTAACCAACTTCAGCCTCAGTTTGCTGCGAAGGTTTCTAAGGCCCACAAAAACTGCCCAAAGGTTCGTTGACCCCATCATTTAAAGCAACCATGCATAGAATGTATCAAGTCCAGGTTCAGTTTTCCAGTGCATTTTTAATAAGAGAGAGATAGAGAAGGATTTTTCATTTGGAGAGTTTTCTCTCTTTTTCTTTTTTATATTTCCCTAAATCCTACCTCGAATTAGCCCTAAACACGGTCTATATTGGATTCCTTGTCCCTACCATCAATCCTTGAAGGGTCCCTGGCTTTCGATGCTTTGAGGTAGCACCGCCCATGGCAACCCATAGAACTCCTGGCTTTCGACACTTTGAGATAGTGCCTCCCATGGCATTCTGTAGCTAAATTAAAGCCCTGGCGATCGACATTTCAAGATAATCCCACTCAAGGCACCTACACCAGCACAAGGTGCTTAGATCCCCCTAGTAGGATATTTAGATATCCTAGGAGACAAGCACCAAGGAGTCGACATGTTATTATGCATCTTCGAGGGGAGTATTCCACCTCTCCGCATCGAGAACTCGTCCAATCAATTTGTGTCTTCAAGCTGCTCCTAAGCTAGATCTTTGAGATGAATTTTCAGAGCAGAACACTTTTGGTATTATTTCTTCGTTAAGCGCACTGAACAAGACTAGTGTGTGATTTTGGGTGCTTAGGTTACCAAGTCCCGCAAACCAAAGGGTAGGCAATGGGGCCAAATACTCCCTAAGCCTTAGACTTAATACATTAGCCTAGCACTTTCCTCAACCTCTTGAGGACTAATCTGAATCTTAACAAATACGTGAGTGTTTGAGCCCTAAAACAAGCCTAAGAGGTGTAAGATTAGCACTCTTTACTAATCTCTTTGTCTCTAGCACTTCAAGACTTAATCCTTGTTTTGATTTGGTCTAAAACTTAAGTAAATTCCATAATCAATTATTATGACTATCATTTTTTTCTTGATTTTGCTCCTTTTGACATTTTGTATTTCACCTTTTTTCCTCCTCAAGAAAGATTTTCGATCATTTCACAAAATTTTCCTCCCCTTCCTCCTTTTTTTTTCAATGTATTTTTTTGTGAGAACTCAAAAGAAAATTGAAATTCCATTTCTGTTTTGCACTTTAACACCCTCCCATGCCTAAGTTTTGTAATGCCCTTATTGTAAACTAGCTGGGTACGAATGCAACTTGGTTCAAGGTTTAAAACAGGGTTAAAGGGTGGGTGAACGGGTCGGGATAACTGTTGTGGACAATTTCAAGCTTTGATACAAGTATCAAAGGTGGAGTCAATTATTCTAAAGTTAAATGCTAAAGTGCAATAAGAGTATAGCTCAAAAGGATGATCAGAAGGGTCTCAGGTATGAGGAATGACGAGTTGCCTCCCGTTAAATGCTAAATTTAATGCCTTCAACCAAGCAAAAGGTGGTCAAGGAGAAAGGGTGGTCAGATAGGAGGAATTTTGTAGAACAAGCACCTTAATGAGTAGCCTGGTTGGCCCAACTAGGTTCTTGAACAGGTCAACAGGCTGATGATGCAGACCAAACCCAATCAGTCTGGTGGGTTGATGGATTTGAATCAATAGGTGTGGAGCCCACTAGATTCTTTGTAGTTCAAAAAGATATGGAAATGTCAAATAGGGGTCCTTAAAGGATAATGGATCTATGAAAAATGTAGGAATCTTACTGATGGGATCAGAGAAGGATAAGATGGGTTTATCGATCTTATCAGTGTCTAATTCCTAATCAAAAGATGGAGGTGAATCAACCGGATCAGAAAGAGGTGAGTTAGAATAAAAATTGATTCTGGTGGCGGGTCAAGGTTGGGATCAGGTTTTGAAAGGCTCTGTGATAGATGTGGCTACTTTGAGGTTCAAATCATTAGCCTCAGAATCAGAATCAAAGAATGGATCATGGATACTGATAATCGTCAGGAAACAAAGGTTCTCCGAAATCAGAGTATGATTCGAAATCATCTAAGAATCTGCGAAAATCAATTTCTAAACCTGAGTCATGATCGAGATTTCCACCACTGAATAAATCATGATACATGGAATCAACAACCTAACTTTTATCTAACCTAGTCTCAAATACCAAGCTCAAAGAGGTGTCTTTATTAGGCTTAGGCTCGGGTTCTTAGCTGTTAGGGTAGATCCAATCAAATCCCAACTCTTTCAACTCCTCTGATTCTGTATCGTAAATCGATGTGACTTTCAAAAAATCAATTTGTTCCTCTATGGAGTCTAGAGAGATATAATCATCAAATATAGGTGCAGAATCATAATTCAGATCCAAAATTTGTTTCTCTTTACATTGGGCCTTATGATCATCCCAAATAGGTTCAGATCTAGATTCTAGGTCAGGGGTGGGAATTGGGTCACTAGAATCTAGACATGGTTCTATCGGGATGTTAGACCCACTCTCGAGGATTACCTTAACAAGATAAGGTGCAGGAATTACATCCTCGAGAGGTTCCGACTCTAGCTGATTATAGGTGTTTGGTAAATCAAGGCATGATGGACCAGCTTCATGGCTCTCTATGGCCAGTTCAAAATCGGGAACACCTGCAACTAGATCCACCCAACCCACATTTTGATTAGGTATGTCATTCTAAACAAAGTTCGAATCGGATTCCATTTGGGTTGGGGGTCAACAACACCTCAATTTTTGAACCCGGGCTTTGGGAAATCATATTGATCCTCAACATTGCTCCAAGATTCAACATCAATTTCTGAGTGGATATATGGGTATTTTTTATCAATGGCTTGTTGCAACAGATTTAACATATTTGCTCATTTCTCAATGTCATCTTGGTGTATCTCCCAAAGTGGTGGATTTGTAATACATTGTATGCCCTTTATGCTATGAAATTGCCATAATTTACTGAATTATGTTATGAGGGCATCCTGGGTTGAACCATTTATTAGTTGGGTCAACAATAAAAGGGCACGGTTCACAATGAGGTTTGTTGTTTCTGATACATTAACCTGAACTCTACAAAATGGATCTGAGGTCCTGTAAAATTCTTCCCTATGTCTAGGGGCACCTCGATCATTTTCTCTTTCATACTCATTTGGGATTCAGGTTTATTGAAATTCTTTCCCATGTTGTCATGTTGCATTTTCAAATCAAGTGGTGGATCAGGATATAGAATTAAATTTAGGTCCAAATTGAATTGATCAGATCAGATCAGAATTCCCCAAAAGATCAACTCTAATGGAGGCCTCTAGGTCAAACCTAGGGACCTTTCCTGTGTATGTGCATTATAGAATAGATGAGGGACTGGATATGAATTGAAATCAAGGCACCTAAAAAATTTTTGGATGACTAAAACTGTTTCGAGGAGGATGATACCTCTAAATAAGAAATCCACACACCCAAGAATTATGTGGGTAGGCAGGAAGGGAGAGTCCCGCAAAGACCCTGATGAGAACCTCATCATGAGCCATAACTAGCTCATTTTGACCTAATACAAAGGATAAAAGCTCCCACATATCTCAAGGAAAGGCTTAACTCAGAGAATTCTGAGTTTAAGAAGGAAACAAGTCATAAGGGGTAAAAATGCAATTTTACCAGTATAATCTGCATTCAGGGTAATTCAGGGCCCAAACATAGGTCAAAGCAACTTAACAAGAATAAAAGTGGGATGAGATGATCTAGCAAGGGCTACAGCAATTCCAAGAAGCTAAATGATAATCTGTAACCCTAAAACAACCCACTTCAATTCACGAGGTTGAGGCAAAGTAAAAATAGAATAAACCCTCTAAAATTCATAGAAAAATAATCTCTAGGGTTTAGAACCTTCAATTTGGCCTTCAGAACCCATTTTGACCTACATTGAGAACCATGCCCAATTAATAACTTAATTTGGGTTTTTGCATAAATTGACCGGTCAAACAAGGTTTAATATAGAAATGAAATTCACCATCAGATTCCTTAGGTCCTAATTAATCATGTATAAAAACTTGAGCCTAAGAAGAAACCTCCTTGACCGACTTTACACTTTGGTCCTCATATATTTACTTTTTGGCCCTCAACTTTTGAACCGTCGCATTTTGGCCCCTAACTCTCCTTCGTTCTTTGCATTCAGGTCCCCCCTGCAAAACCTGCCAGCACCATGCTCCGGCGACCTTGCGCGGAGCATGGCGCCGCGTAGGGTGAGGGGGAAAGCCTGGCAAGTAAACCGGGGGTGCCCTGCGTCGTCAGCCGTCGCAGGGACACCCCCTGGTCGCTGTAGCCCACCATACCGGCCGTGCGAACGCACGGACGGTATGGGTTTTCGTCTCCGGCCATCCTCCGGCGAGGGAGACACGTCGTCTCCCTCCGCCTTCCTCCCTGTTTTGATCCCTATAAATACCCCCCGTTGCTCCACCGACCGGGGTAGCTCGGGTCTGACGGAGAAAACCCCCAACTTTCCTCTCTTCTCTCTCCGGCAGACGCTCACCAGCTCCGGCGGTTCCTCCCCCTCCTCCTCTTCGCTCTGCCGCAATACCAGCAGCAGAGACTTCCTCCCCTGCTCTTCCTGTGCCACGCCGCACCCAGCTGGCGCCTCTCCGGCTCTCTGCTCGCCGCCGCCCCTTTCCCTGAGCATCTTCTTCTCCGGCGACAGTCGATACGACTGTCGCCCTGCTGCTCCCCCTTCGTCCCTGCAAGTAAGCTAGAACTACTTCCCTTCTTCTCCTCTTTCTTTCCCCGCTTTCAATTTGTTCAATTAAGCCCTCGACCGACCCTGACCATCGTCACCCCCTTCGTCTCCGGCCACCCTCCGGCGAGATGCTCCCATCGCTCCACAGCCTCACACACCTCGCCGACCCTCACCGAACCTCCGCCTCATCACACTGAGCACACCCCACCCCTCCACTACCACTCCACACCTCCGTAACGCTCCCCCGAACAAACCCATTCCTCCGGTTGCAGTCCAACCTAGGGCTGCCGCCAGACACCACCTTGCGGCTTGCCGCGCAGCTCCACACCTTCGCCGTGCCACGGCGAAGGTTCCCCAGTGGTTTGATCAGGCCGAGAGGCCATATTCGTGTCCGACAGGTTTTGAGGTTCGACCGCCATTAACGCACATTGAAGCAGCTTCTCCCGCGCTCCAGGCTTGAGGACTCCAGGTCTCCAGCTGCTGCGGATTACGGGAGTCTTGCGAAGGCAGCCAGCCAGCAACCGACGCAATTCGAAGCCGCAGCTGCAGAAGCTAGGCCGTGGTCTCCCAGCAGGTGCACGCGAGGAGAGGCCTCCGTTTAGTCTCACATCGGTAAGCCTCACAACCTCTTCACCGTTTAAATTGATTTTGTGCATTAGCCTTACTGCCTCAGCACACGGGGTAAGGTCCCCTTCACCCGCCCGGTTACCCGGTCTCGTCCGCGCTCACGCCCCGCGGACCTGACCCGACCCGACTTAAGACTGACCTGCACTCCTCGCCCACCACGCACGCCGGTGGGCCTGGACCCGGACCTGACCCGTACCCGACTACCCGGCAGCTCTGGGAGAGCTTTCCCAAGAGTGGTTTCAGAGAGAGAGAGACGTGGGGGGGGGAGGGTAGAGTAGGTTTTGTCCTCTGACGTAAGCTCTGAAGGGTGCAGGCACAGGTGAAGAAGAAGGATCGCGGAAGAAGAAGGAAGCTGAGGGAGACACTGTAGCAACAGGCAGTTTAAGTCGTCTGATTTGGAAATCAGATGACGTCCTGAAGGGAAAAGAAGAAAGAAGGAGGGGCGACGTCCTGACTGGAAAAAGAAAAGAAGAAAGAAGGAGATCTGAAGAACAACAGAAGAAGGCGAGGCAGAGGAGAACACAAAAGAACAAGGGAAGAACTGAAAGAAGAAGAACAAAGAAGAAAGAAGAGCATCACCACTGCAGAAGAAGAAGATCACCTCTGCAGACAAAGAAGAAGAAGATCTGAGACGAGGAGAAACAAAGAGGAAACAACAAATCCTTTCTCTCTTTTCTTTATTTTTTTTTTTTTTGTAAAAGAAACATGTATATCTCTAGAATACAACTTGCTCCCTGAGTTCGACCTCGGGAACTCTTTTCCGAGTAAAAAAAATTTATATATTTGAAATGATGGCAACAACTGGCTATACTACGACGCTATAACAATAAAACCCGGTTGTCAACTCAAACGAGCCGCCACCATTTTTTGGCGCCGTTGCCGGGGAGCCATCATTTTTGGCGCCGTTGCCGGGGAGCAACGGCTATTCTAGAGGTAAACATTCCTGTTTCTTTTTAATTTCTGATAATCTCCTCTCTTTTGTGCAGAAAACTACAGGAAATCAAGAAGACAAGCAACCGCACAACAACCACTCCGAGGACAGGTAAATTTTTCCTCTCGCTATTAACCCCTAAACTCTAAAGAGGAAGAAAAGAAAAGAACAAGCAATATAGGGCTAACCTGTCTTCCATACTTAGTAACCATAAAAGTTGCATGTTTTCAACTCATTAGTCCTGCACATTATTAAGGGTATTTAAGGGCTAACACATTCTTGCTTGAGCCCTAATTACCCAACAAAGAACTAACTGGACCGAGTAGAGCCAACATAAGATTCAACATTAGGGTTTTAGAGACACACTACTTAAATCAAGAATGGAGAAAATCCAAAAGAAGTGTGCCTAAACCATTGATTGAAAATACCTATTCAAAAGAAAACCTAAAATAATTGGCTCTCTAAACACTTGAACCCTAAAAGACAAGACCTAAAAGCTCTCAAAGAAAACAAGAGGTAAAGTTGACCCCTTGGGTCAACCAACCTTAAATTAGGTCACTCTTTGCACTTAAAAGACTAAAGTTCAAGTGAAACCTTAAGCACCCTGATCTTAAAATTGGTAGACTTAAGAGGTCAAGATCCCCATTCTGGTCTACCTGGACCCGCAGTGACAAGAGAGGTCGGGTGGGGGAAACCCTGTAACCCGTGGGGACGCTCTACCGTGTAGGGGTCTTCGCGGGACTCTCCCTCTCTGGCTGCCCAGGTAATTCTCAGGTGGACGATCTTTCTGATCAAGGGGTCCATCTGCCCCCGCACCTCTATAGTCACCCAACACATTTTTGGGTGCCTTGATTGGGTCCAGCACCTTCTAAACTTACCTCTTCCAACAGTGCATGTACGGAAGGAGGTCCCTAAGACCACCCTTAAGACCTCCTTTAGAAATTCGCTCTTGTCAAGGCCAAGCCTCGGCGCCTGTGTTTGTGCAGAAACACCCTCACATTATTCTCTCTTCTGATTCAGAACCAAGTTCTTCTTCTTCCCCCATCATGGCTCAGCCAGTTGAGGAAGAAAATAATCTGGAACACCAGCTCCAGCGACTCAATGACCTCTTCCAAAACTTCGTGCACCCACCACAGCGTCCTATGATGCGGGACCACTACAATCCTGCTGCGGTGGCCATTGAGCCTCGAGTCAGAATCCCGACTGGAGGACCTGATTCCGAATTAAAGCCCAACATGATTCATGCTATACCTAAATTCCATGGGCTTAATTCTGAAGATCCCTTCCAGCACATCAAATAGCTAAATCATCTGGCCCACACTTTTGGATCAGATGCGCAAAATCGGGATATTCTTCTCATGAAGATGTTCTCCTTTTCTCTTGTGGACAAGGCCGCCCATTGGTATCAAACTCAGACCCGGCCGATCGACACTTGGGAAGAACTTCAATCCGAGTTTTTGAAAAAGTTTTTTCCCATTGGTCGGACCAACGCCTTGCGCCATCAGATTACACACTTCACTCAACAATCAGGAGAACCTCTTCATGAGGCATGGGATCGTTTTCAGGATCTCATGAGGAAGTGCCCCCATCACGGAGTTCCTAAATGGGAACAAGTCCAATCTTTTTACCAGGGACTCCGTGAGGACATCCGCCTTTTCGTCAATGCAACTTGCGGAGGAAACATCATGGGTCAACATGAAGACACCGTATGGGAGATTCTCGAAAACATGTGCGCGAACTCCATCAACAATGACTCCATGGGATTATTCGACAGGACGAATACCCGCGCAGCGACGAATCTTAAGGGAGCACATGAGACGCAGGGCCTGTCCGCATCAGTCGACCTGGAATTAATGGCCAGTCGATTGGACAAGGTCTCAATCATTGAAAAGAAGGTGGATGAGCTGACTCAGCACTTGCAGCGAGCCACCTCCGCGCGTAACTCCTTTGCACAACCTCCTTCCACACAGGAGACTGTGCAAAACATCCTCCACCGATCTTCCCCTGGGATGGATCCACATCCATCCCCATCTGATTCTTGGATTGGAGGATCATCCGATCCTTTCTACACCAGCCGGGGGAACTCCATTCCCCCTTTCCCTGATTCTCAGGAGGTTCCTCAGACCTGCGAGGACCTCAATGCCATCCAGAACGACCCATTCTCCAACACTTACAACCCTGGATGGCAAAACCATCCCAATTTTCAGTGGGCGGGAAATTCCCAAACCCAAAGACCACCTTTTCAGTCCCGCCCACAGCCCTCTCGTCACTACCAGCCGCCTCAGCCTCGGCCCAACCCTACTTATCCATCAGGGCCAAATCAAGATCAAATGTCCTTAATCCTTCAGACTCTGGCTGACATTCCAAAAACGAATGCGGCTATTCAGAAACAGCACAAGGACGAGCTTACAGAAGTTAAAACTCAACTGGCCCAGTTGGCAAATTCTCGCCAACCAGGCACACTCCCTTCCCAACCTCTTCCTAACCCAAATAACGTGCCAACCCAGAAGCGCGTTATGAATCCAAATTTAGGCCACGCCCAATGGATTTATCAGGCTCCTACTGCTCCATCTCCAGACGAGATGGAAGCCTCAACTTCGTATGCGGGATTTCAGCAGCAGCCACCCCTCCTACCAAACCCAAACCAAAATCAGGCCGGATTAAATTCTGTAACAACACGTAGTGGTAAAACAACTCAAGACCCGCATTATCCAAACCACTCCAAGCCTGATAACCATGACCCTAGGATAGTTATCCAAGGTACCGCTGTTCCAGATCCACAACCTGGACCTATCCTAGAAGAACCAACCAAGATCCCGTTTCCCGAGGCCCTGACCAAGGGAAAGAAGACCACCAAACCCGTGGCCCCTGAGGAGGACCTGGTCAAGCTCTTTGAGCAGGTCCACATAAACATCCCCTTGATGGATGCAATCCGCCACGTACCAGCTTACGCACGATTTCTAAAGAATATATGTACACCCCAGCGTAAGCCGCGAACCAAGGGAGGGAGCCCAATTGTTCTGTCAGAGCAAGCCAGCTCTGTAATCCTTAGTAGATTCCCACCCAAGGCAAAAGATCCTGGAACTCCCCTGATTTCCTGTAAGATAGGTGGTACCCAATTTGATAGAGCATTGTTAGACTTGGGTGCATCCATAAACCTGATACCTACATCCTTACTTGACCATCTAGAAGAATCTGAGCTGAAACCAACCGAGGTGACATTACAATTAGCAGATCGATCTATAAAGTCACCAAAAAGGATTCTCGAGGATGTTATCGTGAGAGTGCGGGATTTCTATTTTCCAGTGGACTTTATAGTCTTAGATATGGATGCACCTGAGAACCCTAGGGATACACCAATCATTCTAGGGAGACCTTTCTTGGCTACTGCTAGAGCCAACATCAGCTGTGAGGAGGGCCAAATAGAGCTTAAGTTTGGAGATCAAACACTAAAAATTGATATATTTAAGGCCCAACAAGGAATTAATTGCGGCGTCATCGAACAAATTTGTGACATCAAGACTTTGGTTGATGAATCACACCTCCAGAATGACTCGATTATGCCTCATCAACCACAGAAGGATCTTGACCCGCAAACAGAGGAGTCGAATCCAGATATGAACAACCCAGTAACTCCCACCCTTGAACCTCACATCTATACTGAACCACCCGCTGCTGCTGAAAAACCCCATCCTCGAACTGAAACCCCTTCCTGCTCACTTGAAATACGTCTTTTTGGGTTCTAATCAGACCCTTCCTGTGATTATCAATTCCAACCTCAGTCCTGAACAGGAATCCCGTCTGATTGTTGTCCTCCAGCAACATTGTAGAGCCATCGGATGGACTCTCGATGATTTGACTGGAATAAGTCCCTCTTATTGTACTCATCATATCTATTCAGAAGAGGGCACACGACCTTCTCGTGAAATGCAGAGACGCTTAAACCCCAATCTGCAGGAGGTCGTGAAAAAGGAGATCATCAAATGGTTAGATGCCGGAATCATCTACCCGATCTCCGATAGTCGTTGGGTGAGCCCAATTCAGGTCGTGCCCAAGAAGGCAGGACTCACCACTATAACGACTGAGACCGGAGAAATCATTCCTACCCGATTAGCCATCTCGTGGAGAGTCTGTATAGATTACCGTCGACTCAATTCCTCCACGAAGAAGGATCATTTCCCACTACCCTTCATTGATCAAATTCTCGAAAAACTAGCGGGAAATAGGTTCTTCTGCTTTCTTGACGGGTACTCCGGTTATAACCAGGTGGCAATCCATCCTGAGGACCAAGAAAAGACCACGTTCACCTGCCCCTTCGGAACATACGCTTTCCGAAGGATGCCTTTCGGTCTTTGCAATGCACCCGCTACTTTTCAGCGATGCATGCTTGCCATATTCTCAGATATGGTAGGTGATTATCTGGAAGTCTTCATGGATGACTTTTCAGTTTTCGAGCATCGTTCGACGATTGCCTCCAACACTTGGTCCAGATACTCAGGCGATGCATCGATGTGAATTTGGTTCTTTCCTGGGAAAAGAGCCATTTCATGGTGCCTGAGGGAATTGTCCTGGGACACTCAATTTCGGAGAAAGGTATCCAAGTGGATCGAGCTAAGGTTAATCTGATTTCTCACCTTCCTATGCCTAGCTCGATCAGGGACATCCGATCCTTTTTAGGGCATGTCGGTTTTTTATCGACGATTTATCCCTGATTTTTCAAAAATCGCACGTCCCCTGACCACTCTTCTCTCCAAGGATGTTCCCTTCGAAATTTCCAAGGAATGCACTCAAGCATTTGAAATCCTGCGTGACCGAGTCACCCAAGCCCCGATCCTACAGTCCCCTGATTGGTCTCAACCCTTTGAGATCATGTGTGATGCATCCGACTTCGCTGTGGGAGCGGTTTTGGGACAGAAAATTGACAAGAAACCTGTGGTCATTTACTACGCCAGCAAAACACTCAATGAGGCTCAGCGTAACTATACGGTTACTGAGAAAGAGCTGCTAGCTGTAGTATTTGCCCTAGAAAAGTTCAGATCGTACCTTCTGGGTTCCCGTGTCATCATATACTCGGATCACACAGCTGTGAGGCATCTCCTTGCAAAGAAGGACGCGAAACCTCGATTAATCCGATGGATCTTGCTGTTGCAAGAATTTGACCTTGAGATTCGCGATAAAGCGGGAAAGCAAAACGTGGTAGCTGATCACTTGTCCCGTCTTCCTTCTGAAATAATTGACCCTTCCGGACCCATCACTGAGCATTTTCCCGATGAGCACCTGCTGACTATTGGTACTAGCCTTCCATGGTTTGCTAATATAGTAAATTACTTGGCATCTCATCAGACCCCGTCCGATTGGCCGAAGGCCAAGAAAGACAAATTACGCTCCGATGCCAAGTATTACATTTGGGAAGACCCGTACCTCTTCCGCATAGGTGCCGATCAGATCTTCCGGAGATGTGTCCCGGAAGGGGAATTCAACAATATCCTCTCTTTCTGCCATGACCAGGCATGCGGTGGCCATTTTGCCGGGCATAAAACCGCATCAAAAGTCCTCCAATGCGGCTTTTACTGGCCCACACTGTTCAAAGACGCATACAATCACTACAAGGCATGCAGTCGCTGCCAGACTTTGGGCAACATGAGCCATCGCGACATGATGCCTATGCAACCGATTCTAGTATGCGAAATCTTTGATGTTTGGGGGATTGATTTTATGGGCCCCTTTCCTGTTTCGGATGGTTTCGAATACATTCTGTTGGCTGTGGACTACGTGTCCAAATGGATCGAAGCCATACCGACCCGAACCTGTGATCACAAAATCGTTCTCAAATTCATTCATCAACACATTTTCTCAAGGTTCGGGATTCCTCGTGCAATAATCTCTGATGGGGGGACCCATTTCACAAATGCTCAGTTTAGGTCACTGATGACCAAATACGGGGTGTCTCACCGAATCTCTACTCCTTACCACCCGCAAACTAATGGTCTAGCTGAGCTGTCCAATCGGGAGATCAAGAAAATCCTGCAAGTCACTGTTCGACCTGACAGGAAGGACTGGTCGTCCCGACTTCCGGAAGCATTGTGGGCCTATAGGACCGCCCACAAAACCCAATTGGGCATGTCTCCCTTTAGACTGGTGTACGGAAAGGCATGCCACCTTCCCGTCGAACTGGAGCATAAAGCCTATTGGGCAGTACGGAACTGTAATCTAGATCTTTCCAAGGCTGGGACCCACAGAAAACTCAAAATCAGCGAGATCGATGAATTACGCCTAGACGCGTACGAGAACTCGCAAATCTACAAGGAGCGGGTTAAAGCCTTCCACGACAAACACATCTCGAGAAAGATCTTTCATCCTGGTCAAAAGGTCCTACTCTTTGATACCCGACTCAAACTCTTCCCAGGAAAACTGAGATCTAAGTGGGTCGGGCCATATTTGGTCCGACAGGTTTTTGGAAATGGAATAATCGAAATCAGTCCACTCAGCCACGATTCTGAACCTTTCATCGTGAACGGTCAGAGACTCAAGCCGTTCATTGATGTAACTTCTACTGATTTGGCTGAGGCATCTTATATCCTCCTTTCCCCTTGAGCTTATTGCGCCCAGCCGATGGCGTAAAACTCAGCGCTTAACGGGAGGCAGCCCGTCATTCTCTTTGAAAACCTGAAACTTGTTCTGACACCTTTTAGCACTCGAAGTTCACCCTTGTAGACAGCCGACCCCAACTCAGATGCTTGCATCTGGGATTTGAAATCGTCCGCAAAAATTCAACCCGACCCATCCACTCATCCAAATTTCTGTCTTAAGGAATGAATTAAGACCCCCTAGGTTACAATGAGGACATTGCAAATCTTAGGCATGGGGGGGTATGAAAGTGCAAAACTTGTAAGAAAAGGTTTCAAACAAAAAAATTCACATATGCCAAAAACACCATAAAAATTAAAAAATTTTTCGAAAAAGAATAAGAGGAAAAGAGGAGAAGGAAATTTTGTGGAGAAAAGAAACAAAATGAAAAAGGAGCACAAAATTATGAGAAAAGGTGATAGTCATTAGTAAGGAACTAAGGAATTAACCTAAGTTCTAGACCTCATTCAAGAAAATAACTGAAAAGTGCACAATGAGATTAGTAAGAATGCAAACCTTAGGCATTCTTGAATAGACTCTTAGTACCCATTAAGATCTGGACACTCCTCAAGAGGTTGAGGAAAATGAAAAGCTGAAGTATTAGGTCTAAGGCTTAGGGAGTATTCGGCCTCGTTAACTAATTTTTGGTTTACGGGACTCAGTAACCTAAGCACCCTAACCTCACACACAGCCTGGTTCAGTAAGCGTAAAAATCAGAATCACGCAGAAGCGTCGCAAAATTCTGAAAAGAACACCTAGAATAGGAGCGGCCGATCAACACAAGTTGATTTGGATGAGTTCCCAGCGCGGAGAGGCGGGAAATCCCCTCGAAGATGCGTAACAAAATATCATCTCCTCGGTGCTTGTCTCTTAGGATATTTACATATCCTACTGGGGGCATGTAAGCACTCTGCTGGTTCAGATTCCATGGATGGCATTATCTCGAAGTGTCAATTGCCAGGGTCTGGATTCGGCCACGGAACACCATGGATGGGATTATCTCGAAATCTCAATAGCCAGGGTTCCGGGGGTTGCCATGGGCGGTGCTATCTCGAAGCATCGATCGCCAGGAACCCTTGAGGATTGATGATGGGAGCAAGGAATCTGATACAGACCGTGTTGAAAAGCCAATCCTAGGCTAGAACTAAAAATAAAAAGAGAGAGAAAACTCTCCAAACAGAAAAACTTTCTATCTCTCTCTTACAAAACGCACTGCGAACTGAGCCAGAGCTAAAATCATTTTAAGCACGGGTGCTTTAACCACAAAGTCCAATAAACCCTAGGTTAGTTCTTGTGGACCTTAAAAACCTTTGCTAAAGACTGAGGCTAAGGCTAGACAGATTTGGATCTTGATTGGTACTAGAGTACCTTTTAGGCCTATGGTCAGCATTCTAACCTAATCTATGCTCAAATAAAAAAGGCACTTATCTAAAACTATTAAAAACTTCATGGTCTAGAATAAGGGTTGAAACCTTAAGTTTTTGCTAAGGGACTAGCAAAAGCTAGGCATGGGGGTATGATGAGAACCTCATCAGACCCCTACACAATAGAGCATCCCCATGGGTTACAGGGTTTCCCCCACCTGACCTTCCTTGTCACCATGAATCCAAATAGATCGGAATGTGCAAAATGAAACCTTAAGTCTACCAATTTTAGCCCTAATTTGTGCCTTAAATTTCACTTGATTTAGAAGTTGATTCAATTTGCGACCTAATTTAGAGGTTGGTTGATCCACAAGGTGAACCAACTTCACTTGACTTGTCCTCGGTTGAGGATGAAATTTGGGTCAAGACCCAATTCACCCTAAATTGTATCTTAGGTTATTAGGTCTAAATTTTAGGGTGGAAGTGAATTTAGAGCCTTGATTTTAGGGCTCTCTTGGATAAATCAGTTCAAATAAGGGCTTGGGTAGCACACAAATGCGGGAAGATCAATTTCCTTTAATGCAGGTAAACGTGTACTAACACTTTAGAACCAGAATGTGGGAACCCTAATTGGCTCTATTGCCAAGTCCAATTTGATCTCAAATGTGGCACCTTGGACTCAAACAAGAATGTGAGTAGTCCAAGATGTCGAGAATTTAAGTGTAAATCCCTAGTAGGTACAGGAAATCATGATGGGGATCTCTAATCAAAATCGTCTCAACTTCAATCAGATTTCAATTTCGTAAATCAAGAAACTTTTTGCCATTAAGTGATATTACTAGGAAAATAAGGCAAGTGAATCCTAATTGATTTTGTTATCTTTTTTTTTCTTTTACAATTAGGAGATGGTTAAGGAAGTAGAGAAACTTTACCTGCCCCTAGAGTGGTTGATTGCACGGAAGATCTTCTCGTGATGTACCTAACAAAATCACAGAAAAATAAATAGGGTAATCTAGTAATCAAATCAATTAAGAAAGATAAGACTAGTGGTGAATTGCACGTTGCATCCCGGCAACGACACCAAAATGTTGAGAGGGCTTTTGTTGAATGTTAAGAGATGAGCATTGTAGTACGATCAATAAAAATGCCACAGCATTTAAATTTGTAAAATGCTCGAAAACAAGGAATGAGTCAGAGGTCATTCACAGGGAGTAAATATGGAATTCACACACTAATCACAATTTATAATCAATGAGCACAATCAATTGAGTATAAAAAAGGATATGCAATGACTAATTCATTCAACAATATATTCAATGTTAGGTAAATTTGTATCTTAGAAGTTGCTCAGATAAAAAGAATAGAGTAGCACTAAAAATGGTAATTTAGATCACTAAATATATCCCACATTAAGCACATATCCTAAGAAAATCCACCACTAAATATTGCTACAGTGGTATCAACCACTTTTGTCTCAATTCCATGTCAAATAAGATATCAATAACTCAGTGCCTCAACCAATATCAGATGTCGCAAGGGCACTTCAAACACCTTAAGGATCAAGGACTCAAAATAGACACAGAGCAGAAGCCTCTCAGAGATGCTAAATGGTGAGCATATCCGCACGCATCTTTAGGCACAGGGCATAAATCCCAACGTAAAACCTACCCATACCCTCCTCAAATTCTCTAAATTTCTCGACCGGGTACTCAAGTTTATAGGTAGGTAATTGGATCCAAGTAGGGTCTATACTCACCAAGCGTGGTGGTGAGCAATGAGTGGAGAGAGGTGAGTGGGGACCTCACCCTCGAGTGTATGAGGCATTAAGGCAACGACAACATTTGATTTTATGCACTGCTATGAATTTGTCTCACACGATGTGGGACTAAAGGTGACTTCTCCTTTGCAAGAAGTTGTAGGAGACTGAAACGTCTGATTCGAGCAGTTGGGGGCCTCCTTCGTTGAATTGATGGCTTGGACTCTTGCGTGGAGGCGTTCCATGTGCAGCGAAAGTTGGGTTGAGGTCGAAGATGGTCGAAAGGCAGCGGTCGAAGCTGAAGATGACTGCGGCAGCGGTGGTGCTTTGATTAAACCCTAAAATACAAAATACAGCCTTACGGCCCAATTAAAATTTCTTAGGACCTTCAGCGGACCACAGCGAGTGAGGCGAGGGTGGCGGCATGGTGAATAATGGTCTGTGGAGGGTGGTCGAAGTCAGAGATGGCAGAATTTATGGGTTTGTTTGGTGGGGGGCGTAGAATGGCTAATCATCCTAATTAGGTTAGGGCTTTTAATCTCTATGTGGTGAGGAAGGATGTGGTGGTGTTGGTAGAGTGATTGGTGGCGGTCAGGCAACCACTCCAAAGGCATGGCCGGAGGCAGAGAAGATGAAGTGGGAGAAGAGTGAATCAGTGGTTGAATTGAGGTCTAAAGGGGCTAAACTAATACTAGAGGGAGAGAGGAAGATAGAACCCTAGTTTATTAGTTAAAAGGGGTAGGAAATTGTGCTGGTGTTATGGCCGATCACGGAGAAGGTGAACTCTGGTGGGAGAACGACAAGGAAGAAGGGGTTGAGGCAACCCTAGCTTTGAACCACCAGGCACGGAAGAGGTCAGGGAAGTAGTTCTCTCTGCCTATTGTACGTGGCAAAGGGCGATGACAGAGATTTGAGAGGCTTGCCGAAGTCACATCGAAGCTGGCCAGAGGAAGAGAAGGAAGAAGAATTTTGGTCTAAACCAGATCAGGAAGCATGTAAAAACTTGGGGAAGCTTATATAGAAGAGCTTAGGCCTCTAAATTGCATGAAATTAGTGCAATTGCCTTGCGAAATTCACAAGGAATTCACACTGAAATTCATGGGTTTTCTAAGGTTTTAGGAAGCAAATCAAGGTTTGGGATTAGGTCCAAGAGATTAGGAAACTCCTCAAGAGCAATCCCTTCAAATTTGGAGGAGATTGGAATCGATTTGAGGGAGGAAATCCCCAACGATTTCTACTGTAGTTGAGTTCCCACCGCCAATGGCGGTAGGGACCAAAATGCGAGGAAGTTGACAAAGTTGGGGACCTGCTAGCAATAAAATCAAAAGTTAGGGGTTTAAGTGAGAGAAATAGTGATCTTAGGGACTAAATTACAAACTAGGTCAAGATAGACTATGATTGGGCCTAAATTTTGGTGATAACCTAATTTGGACCTAAGGAATATAATGGTGAACTTGGATTTCATTTTTTACCATGTTTGACTTGGAAATTTGTACAAAAGACTAAATTAGGGCAAAATTTTGCTTGAAACTTTGTTTAAGGTCAAAATGGGTACAGATGGTCAAACCAAAGGTACCAAACCTCTTAGAATATTTTTCTATGAATTTTAGGAGGTTTAGATAAATTTTATCTTGTCCAAAACCTCTTCAATTTAAGCAGGTTTGAAATTAGGGTTTTATGTTCTGATTTGGTTCTCGAAATGTGTGAATTCCTATTTCTATCAATTTTGATGCACTTTTTGGACTTTAATGCTCATTTGACCTTAGATTAACCCTTGGGTGACCTCGTGGTTACTCTACATTCATGATGTGATGTTAAAACTGTAGAATTAACCCTATTTTGTTATTCTCTCCTCAAAATGGATCTGAGTGGAGTTATGTGCTCAGGCAAATTTTCAGGAGCATTTATCTCTTGACTCTAACTGATTTAAGCTAGTTATGGTGAATGATGGTGTTACCATCAAGCACCAATTAGCGGAAATTTCCCTCAAGGGGTTAATCAAAATCAGTTTCATATGATTAACCATGCTCCTTGGACTTTACCCAGTTTCAATCTTCCTCCATATCTTGCTAATCTTGGATCTATTTATAATTAGGCTCTATAATCAGATATGTACTTTATGCCTAGCTCTTCCCAAGATCCAAAGAGTATCCACCTGCTTTAGCCAACTCGATCACTCTAAGAAGTGCAAAGACTACCCAGGACCCTATTATGACTCCTACTCTACACCCTAGGGATCTTGGTGCACCTACCTTGGGAAGGGAGCATGCTGTGGAGGAGGATTAGGCTCACGATTCTAAGGACTCAGAAATCTAAATCCCTTTTCCTGAGGCCCTGAATGGGCCTAGGAAGAAGCTTGAATCTACTATTGAGACTTGGTTGGATGTGTTCAAACAAGTACAAATTAATATCCCACTCTTAGAAGCTAATTAATGGAAATTTGATGAAGAAAATATATTAGGGTTTTGAAGAAACCTGCATCATCGTATTCGCAAAATCTCACTATCAAATAAAAGTAATTGAGACAATGAGTCCTAGGTCAAACATATGGAGCCGAACGTTTGAAAATCATGTTTGTTTATTTATTTTTGGTATTTTTTGACTATATTTATTTTTTGGTATTTTATATGAGTAGCAGATTGAAACTCTTCTAAGCTAAGCAATAATAAGAGAGAGAAAGAGAGAAAGAGAGAAAATTGATATATTGCAAATCTAAAATTTATTACAAGCTAACTAAAGCAAAATACAACAAAAATAATAACAGCGAAATAATAGAGAGAGGTGATAAGAGTCGCCCAAATCGGTTATTTGGCGAGATGATGGCACTCGACAACAACTGGACATGGAGGATGCAGAATCTGGATGACGAGGTTGAGGTATGGATGGAAGATGGGTAGAGGGCTGCTTGGGCCAAGCTATGATGGTTTAGAATAAGGAGACGGAGTTATAAGGCTATGGGAATGGAGGTGAGGAGATGGAGGTGATCAACTTCTTGAGTAGGGGTGAGAGGACAACCTTTAGGTTTCCTATAAGGGTGGTGAGGAGTAGGATGAACTTGAGTAGAGGGAGGAGGATTACCTAGGCTAATAAGAGACCTAAAGGCATGCAAGTAGGTGATTAGCCCATATTTGTGGGCTATTTAAGTATGTGAATGCCTAGACATTAAGATATCTTTAAGATTTAGTTAAGATGCATTAGGATGTAAATAAATTAATTTATGTTTTTAGCTTGTTTGCATAATGCATGCATTGCATTCATATGCATGTAGAATTGACTTAGTTAACCAATTAGGTGCATTACATGCATTATTTTGGGTTTAACATAGAAGTTAAGGGTTTATACATAAATAACCCTAATATTTTATTTTATTTCATTTCTCTTCTTCTTCATAGGAAATGGCTCTGCTTCCTCCTCCTCCAACCATGAAATCTCCTTAATGGCTGTGAGAAGCGGACTTCCTCCCGCCTCTCCCATTTCAAATCCATGTAGCCGCAGCTACAAAGGTGGAGGAGGGCCTACCATGCTGAGGAGGCCACCAACCCCCATTCACCACTATGTAGAGCTTAAAGCTCACCTCCATTCCATCACCGCGAGCCTCTCCCACAACAAGGCCTCGCCACCATGGGCATGTGGATTGACAATGCACACCGCCACCTACGAGCCTTGCAATCCCACCACCTCCTACAATACCATCAACTCCACAAAGCACCCCCTTTCTTCTTCTTCTTCATCTATTTTCATAACAGAACCATCACCACCAACTCCTCACTGCACCTATAGCCCGTACGCAACAAGTGTTGCCGCACGTGACCAGCGCCACGCATAGCCCGCGTGCTCTGCCCTCAGCCACGCGCACAGAGAGGACGTGCCACCAACAGTGCGGCCCTCTCATCTCTGTGCACCGCCTACCTTCCCCTCATCGCACCTACGCCTGCACACATGCTCCTCTCCATGCGCGCACAGCAGCAGCAGCCACCGTGCGTGCGCACCTCTTCATGTGCACACAATAGCAGCAACCACCATGCGCGTGCCTCTTCAACAGCCTGCACGTGGAGCAGCTCCAACAGTAGCAGTAGGCCGCCAGAACCCATATCCTCCACCACTCCATCCAACCACCGATGACCGCCATTCGTTGTGCCATCGACTCTGCCATGAAGCCCTCGCTCAACTCCACCTCTAGTGAGCTCCTTGTGGCTAGACCTCCCTCTCTTCCATGTGTGAGACCCTCACAACAAAATCCCCTATTTCCTACTCCATTTGTTTTTACATTTAGATGCCATTGTGGGATTTTAAGATTTAAGATATTAATATTATATGATGGCCATTTTGTGAAGAAAAGCACCCTCCTTTCCTTAATTGCTTTATCAGCATATCTGAGCCATATTAGCTTAATCTGAAAGGGGTTTTAGCTTTGTTTTCATGCAAAAACTTCTATGAATATTTATTTTCAACATGTGTAAATTTTAATAGGTCATTGCCTCCCTGTGGATATGACCCGCTCCTTATTAAGTGGTTAATTTTAATTCAATACTTTGATTAGTTGATTTTCCACCACTTAGAAATACAAACGAAAAATCATTTTAATTATCATCTTGTTAAGTGAAAATTGTCTTTTCAAATGGCTCCATTGCCAGGGAAGCAACAAGCCTGTTAAACTCACATTTATTTATTTATTTATTTGTTCACATTTTATTTGAGGCATATTTCACTTCAATTATCTGTTTAGTGCAAGGTACGTGTATCTCGAGACGTGTTATTGCACCTGCCTCAGCGATGCCGAGGTGGATCTTGTTTCCATCGTTCGGAGGACACATCAAGCTCCATTTCTGAAGGTAGCAGCTCGACGCAATGTGGTGAACCTTGTCTCCACCACTGAAGGAGGACATCTAGAGTGATCATCTTCATCTCCATCGATTTTTTTTAGTAGATAGAATTTTGGTTTTAGAATTTTATTTTTCTTTTTTTTCTTGCACATTCATTTGGTTTGACCCTTGTTCTGGGGTACATTTTAGGGGTTTATTCCCTGACCTTCTTTTGGGCCCATGTTGGGTAACTTTTCGGGAGCATGTTCCCCTTTCTTTAGATCTAGGTTTTTATTTTATTTTGTGGGAGTTTATCCTTTCTTGTTTGCGCTTAAGTAGTGTAGGAAAAAGAAAACATCATGAACTGTCTGCTAGAAGTTGCATGCCCCTAGGTTGAACCACATAGGTATGTATGACAGCATCTAGATCTTTCTTTGATTGCATTGCATGCATCTTGCATTGCTGAAAGCTAGAGACAAGGTACGTTTCTCTATACCCTTACATATCTTCCTGATCATGCATTAGCACTTGCACCTAATTTGTAAGACCACATATTTTGACTTGAAAAGAATTAACAAGTGGTCATATTAAATTTTATAAAAAAGGACTAATTAAAGGAGGAACACATTAAAACCCAAGGAGTTGATTTGAGACATTGTGCTGTGGTTCAAAGTTTAAAAAAAAATTTAGTGAATGCACACGTGTATGACATTTTTTTTGCACTGAAGCACACACTCTAGACACTCCTAGGTTGGAAACTCTAGTAAATATTGCTGTACACTGAGGTGACCCAAACTATATTCCAAAAGTGAGGTTGCCTCTAAACCTTACGAATTGAGGGTAGTTAAGAAGCACCGCAAAAGCAATACTTCAAAGGAAGGGCTTGACCCTACTTGCATCCCTCTTTGCCATGTTTGGAAGTGACTAAACTTTTTGGTATTTAGGGAGGATCTCTAAAGTTCCAGTTAGGTCTTTATTAAGGCATTCCGTAGGTCTACAATAGGCATGTAATTGATTGGGCAATTTGTAATGTCACCTACAATCTGAACTAAAGTCGAAAGCCTAAATCTACAAAGACCTAACAAGTCCTTTTGAATTGTGTTTTTGGTGCATGCTTGGTAGGCAATCTCTTAGGAGACAACTTGTGTTTGATCCAGAACCTAAGAGAATCCTAAGAAGAAACCACCCAAGGGAAGAAATGGCTGGTCAAAGTAGTCTTAAGGAATATTTCATTCCTACCAATCACCCTAGCTCTGCACTACGTAGACCTGGAGGGGACAATCTCTATGAGATCAAAAGTAGTACCGTATCCTTGCTGCCCTCCTTTTATGGTACTGCTAGGAAAGACCCCTGTAGACATATAGAGGAATTCACTGAGGTCTGTTCCATGGTGAAGCTGCAGGGCGTTACTGATGACGCCCACATGCGGACCCTCTTTCCTTTCTCCCTCAAGGACAAGGCCAAGTATTGGTATCATAGACTAGATGGTATTAATACTTAGGATGCCTTGAAGGAGTTTCTGAAGAAGTACTTCCCCATGAGCGAAACTAATCACTTTAGAAGGGAAATTGAGTTTTGCTCCAAATGATGGGGAAGCTTTTGATGATGCATGGAAGCACTTTAATGACCTTTTGAGACTTTGCCTGCATCACCAGGGCCCAAGTGGCAACTGATTGAAAGTTTCTACATCGAGCTTAGTGATTCGCATAGGCAGACTGTGGATGGTGCTTGTGCAGGAACCTTTCTGTCTAAGACTAAGGATGAAGCTTGGAACCTATTTAATGCTTTGAGTGAGAATTCTACTCACCTGAATTCTGCCTACTTGGATAGAAAACCTACTCTCATGCAAAGAAAGTTGGAGGCAAATGAGGCTAGGGACACCCAGAATTTAGCCTACTAGATCCAATTGCTGAATCAAAATATGGAAAGGCTTATGCCGAGCCCAGGCCAATTCACACCTAGTACCTCCACATCAAAATGCTCCATTTTCCAAGGCAATACACAAGTCACTGTGGATTGTCACTTGGCCTTCCAATTCCTTGAGCTTGTACAGGCGGATCTGAATGCCGCCCAAGGGTTTCGTCCCAAACCTCGTAATGACCCTTTTTCCGACACTTATAATAAGGAATTAAGGAATCACCCAAAATTTTCATGGAGACAAGGGAATGTCTCAAATTCAGGGAATTATAAACCACAACCCTTTTAAAACCAACAAATGAACCAACCTCAGACCTTTACCCAACCAAAGACCTCTGAGATGGATGAATTGAAGGCGATGTTGAGAACTATGCAGGAAAGTCAAAGTGCCAACATCCAATCTAATGACAAGGCTATACATGAAATGAAACCACTGATAGGACACCTTGTAGAGGTTGTTAGACAGAGGGAGACTGGGAAGCTTCCCAATGCTGCTGAGGAGAATCCTAAAGGAAAAGGTATTGTCTTTAGGGAGCATGCCCAAGAGGTGACTATTCTGAGGAGTGGGAAAGAAATTTCCAAACCTGATGCTCCTATTGTCTCGCCTTCTGAAAGCCCATCCACCCCGACATTCGCCCCCACTAGAGAAGAGTTGTTCAACTCTCCTTCGCTTGAAATCACCTCACTGGAAGAGGTTGTCCCTACTCTAGTCCTTACCCGACATGACAGCCCTTCCACCCAGAGACCGAGAATTCCCTTTCCAAAGAGCTTATACACCTCTAGGCAGACTTCTACTAGCTCATCTGGAGCCAAAGATAAGACGGATGAAATCATGGAGACTTTCAAGCAAGTGCAGATTAACTTGCCTTTACTTGAGGCTATCAAGTAGATTCCGTCCTATGCCCGCTTTCTAAAGGACCTGTGCACGAAAAAGTATCAATCTAGGAAACAGGTCCAATCAAAAGTTGTCCTGCTTGATTCCATTAGCTTAATAATTCAACATGGCACACCCCTGAAACTTAAGGACCCAAGAGCCTCGTATATCTCAGTGATCATTAGTGACCTACATATAGATGAGGCTCTACTTGATCTGGGTGTAGGGGTGAACATGCTTCTGAGCTACTTGTATGAATAGCTTGGAGGAGGCAATCTAAAGCCTAGCCCGGTAATCCTCCAAGTTGTAGACCGAACACTCAAGACACCCTGGGGAATTCTAGAAGATGTCCTCGTGAGAGTGGAGGACTTTTTCTTCCCCATTGACTTTTTAGTTTTGGACACAGAACCTACCAACAAGCCAACCAAGCCCTCCATCATTTTGGGTTGGCCCTTCTTTGCAACTTCACATGCTTCGATCAATTGCAATACTAGGGCATTAAAAATGGGCTTTGGGAACAGGAAAATCTAGCTTAATGTGTTTGATGCTTATAAACAACCCAAGATTAAGGATTGTTTCCAAGTTGACGTGGTAGATGACCTAATTGAAGAGACAACCCTGCAATTTTATGTGATGACCCCCTTCAGCATGTTATGCTTAATGAGCTTTCCCATCTCTTGGAGGAATGTGAAGGGGATATACTAGAACTTGAGGAGTTGCTTGGTGTTTCTGCTGAGTCTCTTTCTCCATCATCTCTGCCCAAGGTAGATTTGCTACTTGAGATGGAGACATCTATTGTGAAACCTTCAACCATACAAGCCCCCAACCTTGAGCTAAAACCCCTCCCGGACACTCTCAAGTACGTCTTCCTGGGTGCCAATGATACACTCCCCGTTATCATTTTGAATGTGCTATCTGAGGCACAGGAGGGAGCCCTGATTGAATGTTTGTCTAGGCACAAGGAAGCTATTGCTTGGAGTATCTCTAATATTAAGGGTATAGACTCTATACTCTGCATGCACCATATTTATACCGATGATTCCATGAAGCCATTTAGTGACATGCAATGACGTCTTAACCCCAATATGAGGGAGGTGGTTAAAAAGGAAATTCTGAAGTGGTTGGATGCTGGGTTTATATATCCCATTACAGATAATAAATGGGTAAGTCCTATCCATGTGGTGCGAAAGAAGGAAGTCTTTACTGTGGAAATTAATGACCAAGGAGAATAAGTGGTGACTATACCCTCAACTGGATGGAGGGTCTGCATTGATTACCAAAAACTGAACACCGCTACCAAGAAAGTTCACTTTCCTTTATCTTTTATTGACCAAATTCTCAAAAAATTGGTAGGGAATAAGTACTATTGCTTTCTCGATGGATATTCTAGGCACAACCAGGTTGCAGTCTTCCTTGATGACCAAGAGAAGACGACTTTCATGAGTCCTTACGATACCTTTGCATTCAAGCGTATGTTGTTTGGACTATGTAATGCACCAGCAACCTTCCAGCAGTGTATAATGTCCATTTTCTATGACATTATTGACAAGTGTGTTGAAGTGTTTATGGATGACATCTCTATTTACAGCTCATCTTTCAACCAGTGTCTCCTGCACCTAGAGAATGTGCTGAAGCGATGTAAGGAGATTGGTTTAGTCCTCAGCTGGGAGAAAAACCACTTCATGGTACAGAAAGGCATTGTAGTTGGGCATGTTTTGTCTTAAAGGGGCTTGGAAGTAGATAAGGCTAAGGTTGATTCTATGTCCAAACTCCTATTGCCCTCGAATGTCAAATAGATTAGATCTTTTCTGGACCATGCAGTCTTTTATAGGCACTTTATTAAAAATTTAAGTAAAATTTCTAGGCCACTTTGTGACCTATTGGTGAAGGAATCTTCCTTCGATTTTGATTTAAAGTGTGCTGAGGCTTTTCACACTTTGAAGGAGGCATTGATCTCTGTGCCTATTCTCCGAGCTCTAGATTGGACACTCCCATTTGAGCTAATGTGTGATGCTTCGGATTATGCTGTGGGAGTTGTCCTTGGATAAAGGGTTGAGCGAAGACCTCATGTGCTACATTACGCCAACAAAACCTTAATTGAACCACAGCAAAACTACACTGTGACAGAAAAGGAATTACTCGTAGTAGTATTTTCTTTGAAGAAGTTTAGGTCTTATCTTCTTGGGTCTAAGGTGGTCATTTTTACTGATCATGCGGCAGTGAAACACCTCATTGCCAAGACAGATTCTAAGCCATGACTTATTATGTGGATTCTACTCCTTCAAGAGTTTGACTTGGAGATTTGTGAAAAAAAAGGAGTGGAAAATGTAGTGGTTGATCACCTGTTGCGCCTCCCACTTGATGACTCCATCTGGAGACATCCGTAGGACATTTCCCAATGAAACCCTTATTGCGGTAACACTGACTTCACCTTTGTATGCTAATACCGTCAATTACTTGGACACTAGAGAGACTACTGGCTCTTGGGATGAGCAGAAAAGGAAGAGATTTATTTCCCCAACTAGATACTTTCATTGGGAAGAGCCCAAATTATTTAGAATTGGAGAAGACCAAGTACCGAGACGATGTGTGCCTGAAGAGGAGAAACAAAATGTGTTGAGCTTTCGCCATGAACTTCATTGTGGAGGATACTTTGGTGCTAAGAAAATAGCTTTTAAGGTTCTTCGATCCAATTTTTGGTGGCCTACTTTATTTAAGGATTCTCATAACTTTGTTAAGGCCTATACTAGATGTCAATGGACTGGAACGATTGGGAAGAGGAATGAAATGCCTCAACACCTGATCCAACCTGTTGAATTTTTTGATGTTTGGGGAATAGACTTTATGGGCCCCTTCCCCTCATTCCAAGGTTACGAGTATATCTTAGTGGCAGTTGACTATGTCTCTAAATGGATAGAGGCCATTCTTACCTGCACAAATGACCACTCGATGGAATTGAAATTTGTGAAGGCCAATATCATATCTTGATTCGGCTGCCCTAAGACTATTATTAGTGATGGGGGACCTCATTTCTGGAATCATCACTTCAATAGATTACTCTAGAGTCTAGAGGTCACTCACAAGATTGCTACCCCATACCAACCCAAGACGAGTGGCCAAGTTGAGGTATCGAATAGGGAAATAAAGAACATTTTGGAAAAGACTGTTAGGCCTGATAGGAAGGACTGGTCCCAAAAGCTCGATGATGCTTTATGGGCTTATCAAATAGCTTACAAAACCTCTTTGGGTACATCTCCCTTCCGAATAATGTATGGGAAAGCATGCCAATTACCCATTGAGCTGGAACATAGAGCACTCTAGGCTATCCGAAGTGTCAACATGGATTTAGAAAAGTCAAGTAAGGCACAACTTCTAGAATTAAGTGAGCTTGAGGAAATAAGGAATGATGCTTATGACACCTCTCAAGCCTATAAAGAGAGAACTAAGGTCTTGCATGATAAATATATTCTTAGAATGACCTTTGAGCCCAACCAACACGCCTGACTTTTCAAAAATTCCAAACTTAAGGTTTTTCCAGGGAAATTAAAATCTAGTTGGGATGGACCATACATAATCATGAAAGTGCTTCTGCATGGGGTTGTGAAGATCAAGAGCCCCTCCTCTTCAGCAACGTCCTTTACTGTCAATGGCCAACGATTGAAACCGTACATTACTTTGGATATCCATCTAGTTGACGAAATCACTCTCAAGGAGCCTTAGCTCTTCTCATTCTCCGCCTCAGCTAGCATCTTCCCTTGGGTATTTTACTTCCAATGAGGACATTGTTTAAACTAGGCATGTGGGGATAGGACCTGAGGCATCTGTTTATAGCATGTCTGCATTTTGCATTCATGCATGCATATTGCATTCAAAAAATAAAAAATAAATAATAATAAAAATATATATTTATAATATAAAAAATTAGGCCGTGTTATGCTTAACCAGCTAGGCTCTGCATCTTTAGGCATGAGACCAAGACTTTAGGTTTGCTAAGCTAACTCTCGGTGCCTAATTATAGGAGCTAGGGTTGAACTATTGACTTTAGAACTCTAGGGTCCATTTGGACTTAAAAACTCAAGTAGGAGTTAAGTTGTGAACCATTCCTCAAGAGGTTGAGGAAGGAAAGCTAGGGATTGAGTTAAAGGTTGGGTAGTACCTAGTGTCTTTTTCTACCTTTTGGCTTACAGGTCCTCGTAACCTAAGCATCCACATCACACACACTTGTTCTTGTGTAAATAGTGATCACCTTAATTCCTTTCTTGAAGAAAATTTGGTTCTCTTAGTTTTGACTTAGGAAAAGCTTGAAAACACAAATTGATTGGATGAGTTCCTGCCGCATGAGAGACCGAGTATGCACTCACCTTGATGACGTGATGATAACATGTCACCTCCTCAGTGCTTGTCTCTTAAGATATCCATCCTACTGGGGGCATGTAAGCGCATTGTGCGATTCAAGTACCATGGGCAGCCCTATCTCGAAGTGCTAATTGCCACAGGCTTGAATTTGCTTAAGAAATCCATGGGCGATACTATCTCAAAGTGTCAATTGCTAGGAGTTCTTAGGGACACTATGGTGGTGCTATCTTGAAGCATCGAAAGCCAGGCACCCTTTGACGTTCGGTGATGGGGACAATGAATCCGACATAGACCGTGTTGATAGCTGATCCAAGGTTAGACTTAAAGGAATCATATAAATATATATATATATATATATATATATATATATTAAAAAAAAATTCTTCTTACTCTCTTTCTAGGTTATCAATCATACCAACATGAAATAAATCAAACCAATGTACATGCACGGATTCTTTAATCTCTGGGACCAATAAACCCTAGGGTAGAGATAGAAATCAATGAAACCTATGCCTGTAACTTGTCCTTAGCTGACCTAGTCTGTAACTTAGCAACTACTTGGGTACCTTATGATCTAAAGTTAGATAGTTCAACCTAATTTCTATGAAAAGGTCAATTGAGTTAGCCTGGATAACTTGGAGTGTTAAGTCATGCTTGAATTTGCTAGAGACTAGCAAAAACTAGGCATTGGGGCATTTGATTAGCCCATATTTATGGGCTATTTAAGTATATGAATGCCTAGACATTAAGATATCTTTAAGATTTACTTAATATGCATTAGGATGCAAATAAATTAATTTATGTTTTTATCTTGATTGCATAATTCATGCATTGCATTCATTTGCATTTAGAATTGACTTAGTTAACCAATTAGGTGCATTACATGCATTGTTTTGGGTTTACATAGAAGTTAAGGGTTTGTGCATAAATGACCCTAATATTTTATTTTATTTCATTTCTCTTCTTTAGAAGAAATGGCTCCGCTTCCTCCTCCCCCAACCATGAAATCTCCTTAATGGCCGTGGGAAGCGGATCTGCTCCCACCTCTCCCATTTCAAACCCATGCAGTCGCAGCTACAAAGGAGGAGGCCTGTCATGCTGAGCAGGCCACCACCCCCCATTCACCACTGTGTAGAGCTTGAAGGTCACCTCCATTCCATCATCGCAGGCCTCTCCTACAGTAAAGTCTCACCACCTTGGGCGTGTGGAATGACAGTCCACACCACCATCCACAAGCCTTGCAATCCCACCACCATGCACACCATCTCCCCATCTTCACCTCCCACAATACCATCAACTCCACAAAGAACCCCCTTTCTTCTTCTCCTCCTCCTCCTTCTTCTTCTTCTCCCTTTGTTTTCATAATAGAACCATCACCACCAACTCCTTGCTGCATCTCCAACCCGTACATGACATGCACCCCTGCACGCGACCAGCACCCCTCCGCCATGCATAGCCCACGTGCTCAGCCCTCAGCCCACATGCGCAAAGATTGTGCTCCACCAGCAACACACCCCTCTCATCTCTACACACCTCCTACCTTCCCCTCGTCACACCTCTGCCCGAGCACATGCGCCTCTCCATGCACACACAGCAGTAGCAGCCACTGCGAGTGCACGCCTCTTCATGAGTGCACAACAGCAACAAACACCGTGCGCGTGCCTCTTCAGCAGTCCATGCATGGAGCAGCTCCAACAGCAGTAGCAGGCCGCTGGAACCCACATCCTCCACCACTCTATTCACCGGGCCACCAACTCTGCTGCGAAGCCCTCGCTCCACTTCACCTCTGGTGAGCTCCTCGTGGCCGAACCTCCCTCTCTTCCATGTGTGAGACCCTCACAATGAAATCCCCTATTTCCCACTCCATTTTTTTTTACATTTAGATGCCATTGTGTGATTTTAAGATTTAAGATATTAATATTATATAATGGCCGCTTTGTGAAGAGAACCTCCCTCCTTTCCTTAATTGCTTTATCAGCATATGTGAGCCCTATTAGCTTAATCTGAAAGGGGTTTCAACTTTGTTTTCATGCAAAAACTTCTATGAATATTTATTTTCAACGTGCGTGAATTTAATAGGCCATTGCTATTGGAACCTTGTTCCACATCTTGTTTGGTATTAACAAAATTATTATGAATTAATGTTTGCATTAAGTGTTCTTCAGATTTAGGTGAAGAAGCAAGGCAAACAGGAAATGATGGAGGAGAAGATCATGATAAGAAGGAGGCTTGATGAGAAAGAGATGATGATGACAAGGAGGAGGCAAGATGACAAGAGTTGAGGAGAAGAAGATCATCTTCGACTTTAGTTTCTTTTTATTTAGATTTTATTTTCATAGATTGTATGCCTCTTAACAAGAGAACTTAACTTAGATTGTAAAATCAATTAGAGATAAATTAGGATTTAAATGGCATTTGTTTTCAAAGTATGTAATGAATTAAAATACTTAAAACAGGTACTTGTAAGCAAGTACCGGTACTGTTCATCAGTACTGGTATTTACAAGGCATAACTTTGAGAATTCATCTCAAAATGTGAACAACAAGTACTGGTACTAACCATGAGTATCGGTACAGGTTGGCTATAGGTTGAAGGCTTAATTCTGGCCTGAACCTTACAAGTTCCGGTACCCATGATGAGTACCGGTATTGGTAGGTTACTGTGCCCATGTAATCTCAAACCTGGGAGTCACAAGTACCGGTACCTATGATGAGTACCGGTATTAGGACTCAGGTACTGGCGACAGTGAACAACTAGTACCGGTACAGGTACTTTAGTACCGGTACCAGGTAGCCGTTGGCTTAATTTTGAACGGCTAGAAAATTAATTCCAACAATGTAAACGTTGGGAATTAATTCCCAACGTCTAGTAGATGAGTACCCTAGGTCCTAAACTCTATAAAATGACCCTAGGATTCTTTGTTTGCACACAAGAAAGATTAAAAATACAAGAGAAATTCCTAGAGCTATATTTCCCAAATTTCCACCATATTCACAAGAGAAGAAATCGTGTTTGCTGCTTTTCGTCATGCTATGCTTTTGCAAACACTTCAACGACGTGATTTCTTCACACATTGTTAAAGCAATTCATGCTCATTCTAAGTTCTCAAATTGGTAATATTATTTTAATTATTGTTGAGAGGCTTAGGTTCTTGTTGTAAGAGTTTTCTTTCTTACACCTGTTTTCACTTGTATTTTGAGCATTTGCTCATTTGGGTTGTAACAAACCCATTGTTGTAATTAGGTTGAGGTAACCCATTAATTACCTCTGATATTAGTAAATTGATTCTCTCGGGGTTGAGAGAATCGGGTTAAAAACCATAAGCTAGGAGGCTTAGGTAGTGGAGTACCCAAAGGAGGAGAACCACTATACATCTTGTACCAATTTCTGTGATTATGTTTTGTGCAAATTATCTTTCTTGTTATTACTAATTTGTGTGCTTAAGTATTTGTGTGTGCATTGCCATATTCCTTCGATCCTATTAATTGGTATTAGAGCGGGTTGTGAAAGGAAGTGATAATTCTCTTTCGCAATGGCATCTCCAGTCAAGCGCACCGAAGGACAGTCATCCACACGCCCTCCCTACTTTGATGGGATGGACTATGGATACTGGAAAAGGAGGATGCAAATCTTCCTCAAGGCCATGGATGAGGACTCATGGATGCTTATCCAAGAGAAGTACATCGATCCTGAGCCACAAGAAGGTGTTGTCTGGACTATAGAACAAAAGAAAAGGATCGCGGGAAATGCGAAAGCGATGAACGCACTCTATTGTGCATTATCAAGGGAAGAGTTTAACCGTATCTCCGCATGCGAGTCCGCATACGAGATATGGAACACATTGCACGTCACTTATGAAGATACGAGTAAGGTTAAAGAAACACATATTTCTATTCTAATAGAAATCTATGAGTGTTTCAGGATGCAGAAAGGTGAAACGATCAAGGAGATGTACACAAGATTTGGAGAGATTGTGAATCCAATGAAGAATCTAGGAGTCAAGCTAAAAGAGGAGCAGCTTGTAAGAAAGGTCTTGCGATCACTTACAAGTGATTGGTCTCTAAAGACCACAGTCATCCAAGAGGCGAAAGACCTTTCTACTCTCTCCTTGGATGATCTAATTGGAAGCCTCATGGCATATGAAGTCCAATTGGAGAATATGAAGAAGAACGAGGAGAAGGCAACAAGCAAGAAGAAGAGCATTATTTTAGAGCAATCAAGGAGGACTTGGATTTAAGTACCTCAGAATCTGAAGATGAAGAGATGAAGATACTCACAAGAAAGTTCTAGAAATTTCTTCAAAAGCAAGGTAAGAAAGTGAATAAAATTTCATCTGATATTGTTTGCTATGAATGCAAGAGAAAAGGTCACCTACGAAAGGATTACCCCGTAAACAAGAAGAAGGAGGACAATAGGAAAGAAATAAAGGAGCTCAAGAAGAAGAAAAGGAAAGCATTTAAAGCAACATGGAATGATAGTGACTCCAACATGGACACCAACTCCAGCGAATCGGAATCCGAAGACAAGATCGCACATCTTTGCTTGGTGGCAACTTCAGAAGATACGGACAATGAGGTAAACCCTGATTTTTCATTTGAAGAATTATTAGAAGCATATGAAGAGCTATATCATAAAGCTAGGTCATTTAAAAAAAGAAAATAAGGTTTTAAAGAATAATTACCAAACATTAGAATTAGAAAAGTCATGTTTAGAAATAGAATTAGAAATGTCAAAAGAGACTAACTCACAATTGCATGCAAAAATAGTAGAACTAGAGGACATTTATGAACATCTTGAGGAAACTTCAAATAATTTAAAAATAACAACTAGGTTAAATACAGAATTTTGTGATGATCTAAAACAAGGTTTAAAATTAGAAAGAATACACAAAATCAATCACATGCACCTAGGCATGCATGGATGTATCAAAAGGCTAAAAATCCCAAGAATTATAGATCTAATACTAAAAAGGTCTATAAATCTCAAGATTTGAAAGGTGCTAACTCTAAAGGACCCAGAAGAAAAAATATTTATTTTGCTGGAATAGATCAAAGAGTTCAGTGGGTGTTCAAGGCACACAACGGAACATTTCAACCTTTCTATTGGTTGAATGAAGATCAAGAACGATGACCTAATGGAGCTTGGTACCCACATTCATCATTTTACTATTGGTAAACTTTATGGTATATTATTTCTTCATTTTTCTGTGATTGACAAAAAGGGAGAGAAAAATAAAGGGCAAATAGTAATATTTTTAGGGGGAGCTTATATTGAGGGGGAGGATTAAAATGAAAATTTTTCCTTCATATAACTTTGTTAATTTTTTTTTAATTATCTATTTGCAAGATAGTTTTGTCAACACCAAAAAAGGGGAGATTGTTAGAACCTTATTCCACATCTTATTTTGGTGTTAACAAAATTATTATGAATTAATGTTTGCATTAAGTGTTCTTCAGATTTAGGTGAAGAAGCAAGGCAAATAGGAAATGATGGAAGAGAAGATCATGATAAGGAGGCTTGATGAGAAAGAAATGATGATGACAAGGAGGAGGCAAGATAACAAGAGTCGAGGAGAAGAAGATCATCTTCGAGTTTAGTTTCTTTTTGTTTAGATTTTATTTTCATAGATTGTATGCCTCTTAACAAGAGAACTTAGATCGTAAAATCAATTAGAGATAAATTAGGATTTATATGGCATTTGTTTTCAAAGTATGTAATGAATTAAAATACTTAAAACAGGTACTTGTAAGCAAGTACCGGTACTGCTCATCAGTACTGGTATTTGCAAGGCACAGGTTTGAGAATTCATCTCAAACAGTGAACAACAAGTACCGGTACTAACCATGAGTATCGGTACAGATTGGCCACAGGTTGTAGGCTTAATTCTGGCCTGAACCTTACAAGTACCAGTACCCATGATGAGTACTGATACTGGTAGGTTACCGTGCCCATGTAATCTCAAACCTGGGAGTCACAAGTACTGGTACCTATGATGAGTACCGGTACTGGGACTCAGGTACTAGCGACATTGAATAGCTAATATCGGTACAGGTACTTTAGTACCAGTACCAGGTAGCCGTTGGCTTAATTCTGAACGACTAGAAAATTAATTCCAAAAATGTGAACGTTGGGAATTAATTCCCAACATCTAGTAGACAAGTATCCTAGGTCCTAAACTCTATAAAATGACCCTAGGATTCTTTGTTAACACACAAGAAAGATTAGAAATACAAGAGAAATTCCTAGAGCTATATTTCCCAAATTTCCACCATATTCACAAAAGAAGAAATCGTGTTTGTTGCTTTTCGTCGTGCTACGCTTTTTAAAACACTTCAACAACATGATTTCTTCACACATTGTCAAAGGATTCACGCTCATTCTAAGTTCTCAAATTGGTAATATTATTTTAATTATTGTTGAGAGGCTTAGGTTCTTGTTGTAAGAGTTTTCTTTCTTACACCAGTTTTCACTTGTATTTTGAGCATTTCCTCGTTTGGGTTGTGACAAACCCATGTTGTAATTGGGTTTAGGTAACCCGTTAATTACCTCTGATATTAGTAAATTGATTCTCTCAGGGTTGAGAGAATCTGGTTAAAAACCCTAAGCTGGGAGGCTTAGGTAGTGGAGTACCCAAGGGAGGGGAACCACTATACATCTTGTGCCAATTTCTGTGATTGTGTTTTGTGCAAATTATCTTTCTTGTTATTACTAATTTGTGTAATTAAGTATTTGTGTCCGCACAACCATATTCCATCGATCTGATCAATTGCCTCCCTGTGGTTATGACCCGCTCCTCATTGAGTGGTTAATTTTAATTCAATACTTTGATTAGTCGATTTTCCTCCACTTAGAAATATAAACGAAAAATCATTTTAATTATCATCTTGTTAAGTGGAAATCATCTTTTCAATATGCTCTTGGGAGCTTTGATAGGTTGCTAAAGCTTTAGGATTGGAGAGGGGAGCATAGCAAGTAATGAGATGCTAAGGGGGGTTTGGTAGGGCTTTTATCATGGAAAGATCTCCATTTGCACGCAAGGGTCATGGAAGCCCATCTCTCACCCTCCAATCACACTTTAGCTGCGTGCACAGAGAGGATGAACAAGGCTCCTTCGATCTTCATCAAATGGCAGAGAGAGGGCATTGATTACATGCTCGCAATCCCACTTACACACACACTCAGTGGCAAGGGACATTCACCACCGTTCGATCGAGATCTGAGCACTGAGGGAGCACCTCACAAGTGCATCACAATGATGTCCATTGCATGTATGATCGCATGTGCTGCGGTCGACATCATCCAGCACGCCACGTGGCGCTTTGTCTGCTGCTTGGTCACCATTAAATGGCTCTGGTCGCACAATGGGCACACCTCTCGCGATGTGGCCTCATCACAACCCTTCATATGACATGGGATGGCCCAATTTCACCCGCCCTTGCATTGAAAAAGTCTGCGAATCAGGGATCGATCGTGAATCTCTCATTTAAGGGACGTGTCTGTTCGCACTGCACTATGGTGAGGAGCGCTCGATCTAGACCGTTGGATCTTCATCCAACGGTCACTATCAGGTCTCAGCTGATCAGAGGAACAGTCTCATGGAAACTCACTAGTCATTGGATGATAATCCAACTACAAATAACACTTGTGGGCATCTCTTTTACATTAGTGAGGTACAAGATCGAGGGTGGTGTCGTGGTTGGTTCTCAGTCGTTGGATGGTGATCCAACGGCTGTGAACACATGATGGGTGTGCCTTTAATGCAGATAGGTAGGAAAGATGGATCATGGTGGCACCATATGGTGTCACCATGGCCGTCCATTTTCTAGTGCTTATAGATGATGCTACGGATGTTTGATTGGGGTGATTTCGAAAGCATTGGACTCCAATCATCGCCTTAATTACATCCCTACAGTTAGATTTTCCATCTGAGGCCTGCTTTTGTGTCGCCTCATACCTTGGCCATTAAAATGGATGAATAAGTATACAAATTACGAAATCTACTCTAAATGCATGATGATGAATGTTATGCAATAGTTATGATACTAGATGCACTTAAATTACTAAGGAACCTGCATAATAGGCATTTTCACATAAAATATTATGTACTTATCACACCTCCATGACTATCTTTTGCTAGTCCCTAGCAAAACTAAATGAAATGCAATTTATAAAAATAGAATTAGAATCCGATTACTAAGGCACTAGTTGTTAATCAAGCAAAGGAAATTCACACTTTGGATCTAAACTCCGAAGACTCGGCAACACTCAGGGTGCCTACCAAACTGCAGACCGCCCAAGTCTTTGCCTTTTTGTTACATACGTAACATAAAGAATTTTTTTTTCCTTTTCTTGTTTTGTAATTTTTTTGAACCTTTTTGTGTTTAAGGTTTTGGGGAAGCTTTCTACAACTACCCAACCCACCCAAGACTCAACAGGACCAAAAGTGCTAAGCATCTTATTGTATGAAAGTGATTGATTCATTAAATAACAATCGAAATAGACCGAAGGCATCTACAAACCCTAGGTGACCCTAACTAAAAAGATTTTTGCCCAAAGGTCTATCTTTTCAATTGGTAGCTTTGTCCTTGCTCTTACTTTTGGATGGGGTCAACACAAAGGCAAACCCAGTGTATATGTCCTTGGGTTTATTCTACTTCCCCACTTCTCCTTAAGTTTTGGGATTATTCGTGCATTATTTACGGTTGGTCTCCAGACAAATAGCAAAGGGGGTTACCCATGGCAACTTTCCAGCCATACCCATGCGGTGAAGTGTAGCTTATTATTATTTATCTCTTTTTTTATTTCTCATTTTTTCTTTTCTTTTTGGGTGTTTTTCTATTTTTTCCTTCTTTTTCTAAGCAGGTGGCTTCCCTGATCTAAGATGTACCTATAGGAAATAGCCAAAGATATTAGGTCAAGTAATTAGGCTCTGGACACCCGACTATGAGTGGTTACTCACAACAATGTGCTAGCCATACCACCTTAGTATGCTTATTAGCTACCTAATTTCTGTTAAGATCGCCCATGCAATGACTCAATGCAAAATGTGTGCAGATGCTTACACTTTAAGGCCCCTCAAATTAGAGGGTGGGTTGATAAGTCGCATACTTATCATCCCAACTTATTTCCCCATTTAGAATATATTCTAAATTGGCAAGGACTTAAGAAAGGTCCATATTTTAGTGGACACTTGGGTTAATTAAGCCTGCAAGCCTGAAGAGTCTAAGTGTTTAGATCCTACTGCATTATTTCTAAAAGTTGAAAACTTATAATGCCTAAGTTCTCATTTCCTAATTCCCTTTTTTTTGTATTTTTAAACATTTTTTATTTTTTAAAATAAAATAAAGAGAAAATAAATAGAAAGATTGTATGAAGCTAACAAAATAATTCAGAATTGGGTATATCCACCCCCCCATGCCTAGCTAATGCGATGACCTCATTGTAAAATAAATACATGAGAGGCTAGAGTAATCAAGATAGCACCTAAATTTCGTGATGATTCCGATCAGCTCTAAATATATATAGACTATACAAGGTTACTGATTTTAATGACTTCAGCTAGGTACAGTCCACAAATATAAAGGATAGAAATTGTGGCTACTAAAGTCAAGTTTCTGGACCCTACCATGTGGGTCTCAGAGGATAGTGAGCTTGCCAAAGAAATAGTCAAGAAAAGTTGAAAGCTGGTGACGCAGGGAGAGCCTAAATGGTCTCCAATAGGTGGTGCTAGATGTACACATAGGAGGTTTGGGTGGGTGCAAGAATTGTGTAATGGTTGGGAGGGAGAGGATTATAAAGCTTCTGTAACATATCGAGGGTTCTTAAGGGTGATATAGGTACAAAATCTAGGATGCTTAAGTTGATTTTAGGAATTTTGTTAGGCTTCCTAAGAGTTTCTCCATAAATAAAAAATTTCTTGCTAATTTCATCCTCAATATTTGGGTTCTGGATCCAACCATCTTAATCTTGAACATGTTTCTGTTCACCCACTAATTTAACCTTAAACTCGAATACTTCAAGATAAGGGATTTGTTGGGTTTTCGATATGTTGGGTAAATCCTTCAACAAGCTTTTAGGTTCATAAACACCTTTCTTGTAAGTAGAATCCTTATCCCAATTTTTCAAAGTTGATTGCAAAATGATGTTATCCTCAGTCATGCTTGCAATCTCGTGATTGTCTCCCTGAGTTTGGTTTGAATTGGCCATTAGGGGGTTTTCTATGTTGTGTATGGCCATAACCTCCTATATTATGCCTAGCTCCTCAACCAAACCACACTTAAGTATATTTTTCATTAATGCCTCAAAAATATTAAAATGATTTATTTGATTCCTAAAAGCAATCTCTATATTTCTCGATTTACAATTAATCTTTTCATTGGCGGTGGCCAAGAAAGGTCTTCCTAAAATGATCAGGGTGTGGTTGAGATGTCTTGGTGCTTCTATGTCAAGGGACATAAAGTCCACAAGGTAATGAAAATTATTGACCTTAACCAACACATCTTCCAGAAGACCCCTAGGTGGTGTAATTGATCGGTCAGCCAACTATAGGGTTATTTCAGTGGGTTTCACATTACCTAAACCAAGTTCCTTGTAGAGTTTTGATGGTAACACCATCATATGGCATAACTAGCTTAATTTAGCCTAATTACAAGAATAAATGCTCCTTAATAAGCAGAAGGGCGTAACTCGATTTTGTGTAAAATGCGAGAGCAAAGTAGGAAATTGAGTTAGCCCTACTATTTTAAGAGAAATCATGAATGCAGATTAACTAAGGGGTTAATCAGTGTCTAATCTAGGGTCAAATGAATGTAAATTCCCAACAAGTGGGCATGAATTGATTTAATCAGGGTTTTCTTCAATTTGAAGGTTATTCTAATAATAAAAATCCTAATTACAGCCCCACTTACATTAAATGGATTCTGGTGGAAATAAATGTAAAATCTCCTAAAAATCATTGAAAAATATTCTATGAGGTTTGGAACCTTCACTTTGATCAAAGGAACCCATTTTGACCAAAAATAGAGACTTAGGCAGGAAATTGCTTCATTTTGGGCTACAATGCAAATTACCTTGTTAAACCTTGTCAAAACCCAAATTTGAGGTCACCATTTGATTCCTTGGGTCCAAATTGGGTTAACCCTAAATTTTGAGCCCAATCAAAGTTCATCTTGACCTAGTTTGCATTCTAGCCCATATATCTCTAATCATTACACAGACCCCCTACATTTCTGAATTTCATTACAACCAACTCCCTACCTTTTTATTTCCCTTTCAAAGAGGTCTTTCCACCATCTTCTTCTTCCTCGAGCCAAAGGCAGCAAGTGCAGCAACCAAGAACCCAAATTTGGCGAGTGTTGATCAGGGAATTGACCCTTCAAATCTTCGTCAAATCCCACCAGATTTGGTGGGATTGTCAATCCGATCATTCCCAATCTAATGGACCAGCTCTCAAGAGCTAATTTGGCCAGAATTGATCCAACGAGCTTGAGGATTGTGAGCTCAAGGCCAACCAAATATGCAATCAAAACTTGCTCATTTTGGCTCGATGCTGATGGAATCTCCTCTATATAAAGTTTCCCACATTCTCAAGTTAATTTCATGCGAAATTGAGTTGGCAAACCCCTCCTCTTCTTCCTCGCCGGCAAAAGAACCCACCACCAAGGCTCTTCATCCACATTCCTCATCCTCTGCCATGTACAATAGGAAAAGGGCTTTGCTTCCTCTTCTTCATACGAAGCTTCCCATGAAGCTTCCCACGAAGCTTCACACCCTAATTCCCCTTCGTTAGCTCCAATAACCACCTCCTCTTCCTCCTCTCTGGCATACCTCCAATGAGCTCCTCTCCTCCTTTCCTCCAATAAACATAGGACTTTCACTCCTCTCCCCTCTAATTAGGTTTCTGGAGCTCTAGAGCTCCACTCATCGACTCTACCACCTTCTCTGACACCGACGACCGTCGCGACCACCACCTTCACCATCTCATCTCTTTCGCCTTCCTAGCACCCAATAATCTTAGGCAAAAGCTTCCTCACCTCCATGCAAAGCTTTTTCCCAAGGTTATTGGACCTCAAATCACCTCCATGGCCACCCACCATTACCACTGTCAAAGCTTCATCGAAGCTCCTCCGACCGATCACCCCACTCATCATCATGTGCAATTTACTTAGGGCTTTTGTCCAATGAGTAGCACCAAACCTTTTTAGGTGACTAATTTGGGTTGTGAGGCCCTGATTCCACTTGCAGGTACTCGCTGGTGTACCCATCTTCTCCGATGTCGAGCTTGTCTCTTTGGCAAGCAATTGACCAAGGGAGCTTCTCCTCCCCATGTGGATCCATCATGGGAGACAATCTGGCCTGTTGGATTGAAGATCCAATGGCCAATTGATGGCCAATCAAGGAATCCCTCTCATTACCAAGAAGAAGAAAGAACAAAGAGGAGAGTGGGACTTTTTAGTCCTACATCATGGAAAGAGGAACCAGATTTGGGTATAAAGGGAAACTCGACCCCATAACACTCGCTCAGTATCAGGGGGTAGGGTCCCCATCCATCTCACATGCATGCACACGCCTGCACATACGTGGACACATTTGGGCCTAGTTTGGGCCTGGTTTGGGCAAGATTTGGGTTAGGTTTTGAACCGGTCTGTGCTGAGTTGGACCAGGCTTTGTGCTTAGGCTTGATGGCACTTCTTTGGCTGAAAATTCTAACTGTTGAGGCCGATTATCCTTAGTTGGAAAACTCAATTTTTTGGTTAATACTCATATATTTTTGGAGTTTGATAGTGACATTTATTGCATAATTGATAAATGCTAGTTTATCATCATTCCTATGCCCTATAATAGTTCTAGATCTTAGGGTTTTAACTTCGCAAATGGGTTTTCGGGCTTCATTTAGGCGTTTATTTAGAAAAGGCATGCATTGCATTTTATTGTATTTTTTATGCATTTACCTGAGTGTCAAGAATAGATAGATAGTCAGATAGTCAGATCCCACAAGCCTTGGCACTCTGAAAGGCAAAAGATGAAGAAGTCCATATCAACTGGATCACAGCTAGATCCAACTTATGCTAGTTGGATCCTAGCTTATTTTTGCCAAATCAACTCATCTTTAGCTCCATTCAGCTCATCTCAGCTGAATGGTAGCTCAAGCAAGTTCACTTCAGCTCCATTCAGCTCATCTCAGTTGGATGGTAGCTCAAACTAGCTCAAGACAGTTGATCCCAGCTCCATTCCAACTCCTCCAGCTCAGAACAGTTCACCAAAAGCTCAACCTAACTAGGACTAGCTACTGCCATCAACTAACTAGACCTAGTCAGCTGAAGAAGTCATCAACCAACTCAGGCCAACTCAAGTCTAGCTCCCGGAGGCTCAACAAAACTCAACTTAGTTGAGCTGAGCTATTTGACTTAAGCTAGCTACTCGAGCTAGCTAGGCAATCTCTGAGAAGATCAAACCCAACACACCTTAGCTCAGAATAGAAGAAAGCCAGCTCAGATTAGCTTATCTTAGCTGTTAGAAAAGAACTAGCAAGCTAAGCTTGCTATTGAGCTCCATTTCAGCTCCCTTCAATAGAAATCAGCTACAGTGCAATTCTTTGCAGCTCCCTCCAACTCCTCTCCACGAAAACCCTAGCTCCCTCTACCTCCTTTTCCACACATCTACTAGCTAAGCTAGCTTAGCTAGCTTAGCTTAGCTAGTCCACCTCCATGGCATCCCAACCTAACCTTAAAACCCACCTAACTAGCTCCACCAAATAAGCCTACCTAAGCTCCACCTAAGCTACCTCCACTTCCACATCATGTTGGCGCCACCACCACACATCCCTTCACCCCTCAACCACCACCAAAAGCCACCACTAAAAGTGGCGCCAACCCACCACAACTATCCCTTGTTTTGGTGCCAAAGCAAGTAACAACCCTAACCCTACACATCACCTTCTAAGCCATCACCACCATCCCTTTAACCTCCAAAGCCATCCCTTCTAGAACTTGCCCTCCTTTGGTGCCAAAAGCATGCACCTTTACACCCATGGACGTCCACCAAAGGGTGGATTGCATCCATAACCATCACCTCCCACAACCCTTAAGATGACGCCAACTATCCTACACCATAGGATCCTACAACCACCCATGAAAGCCCATCTTAGTCCTCCATTCAATCCATGCCAACTACCCCTTCACTCCTATATTTGTCCCTCCTAACTACCACATATAGGATAAATCCTCCCTTAGTTAATTCCACCATTACCCACCTATAACCTAAGGCCAAGGAAGAAGAAGAGAAGAAGATCAAGGGGGAAACCTACCCACCCCCTTGGTGCCTTCTTCCTCTTATTCTCCCTTGTGTCATGACAAGGAGAAGCTTTCATCTATGGGGACGACTAGGCAAGAAGAGGAACAAGAGTAGTGGATGTCCACCCTTGGAAGAGGCTTGAAGGAGGACCACTTGAAGGAAGAAGCCAAAGAGAAGTTCTTTTCAATTGTAGGAGCAATCGCAGTTGGAGCAAGGGATTCTTAAAGCTTCTATTGGAGGATCTTCATCTTATTTTTCATCACTTTCTATTTTGGTATTAACTAGATTTTTAATTCCAAGCATTTGTCTGCTTGTGACCTTGCATATCTAGTTAATATAAAAGCTTTTTACCTTTCTACTTTGGTTCTTGATTTCAATTCAAGCATTTAGGTTTTCCTTAACTTGTTTCACACACTCTACCCTCTAATTACCCTAGGTGCACTTGCCTAGGGTGAGCTTAGAGGTGTAGACTCTTTCTTGTCACTTAGACATCTTCTTTAGCGTAGTTATCTCTACATTTTGTTGCCCAATATTTCTAAAACCTAAAATCAACAAAAACTAAAATCAAAAAAAGACAAGTGTCGATTTGAGAGGTGAGAGAGAGAATCATTTCATGTGACTAAAAAATTGGCCTCCTTGGATGACCCTAGATATTCACTCTATCTAGGAATATAAATTGTAAAAGTTGATTTGAATTTACACATTGCAACATCTAAAACCTGCATTTTAGAAATCACGTAAAATCCGTATCAATAGTCTATTCTTTTTGTATTCAAACTATTGTGCTTCATTTTATTCAATTGATTAGTGGTTTGAATTGCGATTAATTTACTCCTTGAGACGACCTCGGACTCACATTCGAGCTTATAAATTTAAGTGTTGATTCGCTTTCTTCGTTATACTATGATGCATTTTTAAAACTCAACGAAATCACATTAACAAATGTAGGGATCACATTAATTGAAGCACCCAAGTCAAGGAGGGCTCGATCAGAAGTACAGTTACCTATTGTGTAGGAAATAAGTGGGGCTCTCAGGTCTTGCTTCTTAGGAGGTAGCTTGTTTTTGTTTATTTGAAAAAGAAAGGATGACTATTGGTAACAATAGTCATCCAGAGTATATTAAGTAGAGGTAGCTTGTTTAAGATCAAAGAACTAGTTTTTTCTGACAAAACTATCTTCCTAATGTTTTCATATTCTGCCTTACGCTTTTCCTTATATATACTCAGTAAAGATCTAGCGCAGGCTGGAATGGATCCAATAGCCATGAGGAGTAGGGTAATTATTAATTTAAATCCTTGTATCAAAGATATTCTTTCCTCAAATTTCCCCTCCAACATTTTTAGTTTGGCCATGCAACATCTTACTCTTGAATCAGATTCATAATAAGGTTTTTTGTCGATCACATTCTTGGTCAGGAGTTTGGATTGCTTATTATGGGTCCTAAGGTTATTAGCTTAGGGTTCTATGGGACCCTTGGGTTTACTATCGCTCCTCAAGGTAATGGTGTTTACTGTGGCATACTACTACTGGTTTGTTCCTTGAGGAGGGTTGGGCAAAATGGGTGACTCCCGATTAATCATGATAGGTATTTGGTTAGCTCCAGGAGGGGTTGGGGTAGCCTGATAGATTGCATAAGCCTGAGCTTGTGGCTCCCAACCATTACTTGCGGCTGGTTCTCAGTTATTAGATGGTGATCCAACAGGTATGAACGTGTGATGAGCACACCTTTAGCATAGACTGATGAGCAAGATGGATCTTGGTGGCCCCACGTGGCTCCACTGTGGCCGTCCATCTTCTAATGCTCATAGCTGATGATATGAATGTTCAATTGGGCCGATTTCAGAGGCGTTGGACTCCGATTGTCATCCTGATCATATCTGTATGGTTAGATTTTTCATATGAGACACACTTTTGTGTCACCTCGTGCCCTGCCAATAAAATGGATGAATTAATATATAAATTACAAAATCTACTCTAAATGCATGATGATGAATGTTATGCAATATTTATAATGATAAATGCACTTAAATTTCTAAGGAACCCGCATAATAGGCATTTTCACATAAAATATTATTTACTTATCAGAAGCCATTGAACACATCCTAGGTTACGCTAAATTTTTGAAGGAGTTGACTACTATGAAGCGTAGGTTGAAATCTAGCAATCTTAAGAATGTTATCCTGACTGAACAAGCTAGCTCAATGATCTTAAATAACCTTCCCTGTAAGAAGAAGGATCCAGGTGCCCCTCTGATTTTTTGTTCAATTGGTGATATTGCTCTAGATAGGGCTCTTTTGGATCTAGGTGCCTCCATTAATCTGATCCTAACTGTATTATATGAGAAGTTCAGTACAAGTGACCTGAAGCCCACTAATGTGACACTTCAGCTAGCCGAATAGACTATCACTAAGCCGTGAAGAATTTTGGAGGATGTAATTGTTTGTGTCAAGGATTTTTACTTCCATGTTGATTTTCCAGTCCTTGACATGGAGGTGCCTGAATGACTTTGCAATACCCCAATCATCTTGGGCAAACCCCTCCTTGCTACTGCTAAAGCTCACATTGATTATGAATCTTGAAAGATGGAAATTGCCTTTGGAGATAGAAAGATGCAATAAAATATTTTTAGGGCAATGAAAAATTTTGATGATTGTGGAGCTATTGAGGACCTAGAGGATGATGATGGCATGGCTATTAATCTTATTGCGGATCCTTTACTTTCTTGTTTGACTCAACAAAGAAAAGAAATTGATTTGGAACCTAAGTGCAAGGAGGTCAACAACTATCTAAATCCAGTTCTTGACTCTAGACTCATTTGTAATCCTCCTATGGAGGGGCTACCTACGTCATCTTCACCTACTCAGTTGCCCTCACTGATGGTCCCACCTGAATTGGAATTAAAGCCCCTCCTAAGTAGTTTGAAATGTCTTCTTGGGACCTAATCAGACCCTCCCTGTGATTATCAACTCCCATCTGACCAGGGACCAAAATCTTAAATTGACTAAGGTCCTAAGTGAAAATAAGCAAGATATTCAGTGGACCATATATGATTTAAAGGGTATTAGTCCTGCTTACTACACCCATAAGATATATTTGGAAGAGAATGCATGATCTTCTCATAAGTTGCAAAGGAGACTTAACCCAAATATATGAGAGGTTGTCAAAAAGGAAATAATTAAGTGGCTTGATGCAGGCATTATTTACCCCATTTCCGACAGTCCTTGGGTAAGCCCAATTCAAGTACTACCTAAGAAAGCAGGACTGATGGTGGTAACCAATGACAAGGGCAAAGCCATCTCGACTCACTCTGCTACTGCATGGCAGGTTTGTATTGATATAGATGACTAAATTCTAATACAAAAAAAGATCACTTCCCACTAACTTTTATTGATCAGATCTTGGAGAAATTAGTAGGAAAGTAATTTTTCTATTTCTTGGATACAACCAGGTCACAATCAGTCTAGAAGATCGAGATAAAACAACTTTTACATGTCCCTATGGAACCTTTGCTTTCCACAGAATGCCATTTGGATTATGCAATGAATGTGCAATTTTTCAAAGGTGCATGATGGAGATCTTTTCAGACATAATTGGTGATTATTTGGAAGTCTTCATGGATGATTTCTTGATTTTTGGAGATTTTGAGGAGATGTATAGAGGTAAATGTTCGAACGGTAAATCACGTGTTTTGAAATCGTTTGTCGTTGTTCATAGTATAGTCGCGAAATCCAGTCAACAAAAATATTTCTAGAATAACAAGACTTTAAGTTCCGGTTGTTCATCTTTGGGAGGCATTATGGAAATGATTTTGATCTCTCTCACTCTACTCACTTAAAATCGCATGCCAATTTGTAATTATTTATGTAATCATGCACGACATGCTATTGCAATAATATCAGAAATCAAAGCAAGCAACTTATATATAAAGATATTTGCAAGCAAGCTCATGGTGACTTTTTCAACACATAGATATATATAAAAGAATGGTTTTTCATTGATTACATCAAGGTGATTACAGAGCTAATCTCGCGGGAAGCTTGTATAGGAATGATTGAAAGCAGAAAACTATCTAGCAGAAAATGATTGCATGTGTGAATCTACAAAGGGATTACACATGCATCATTAAGGGAGAATATGGAGCTACACAACTAAGCATAAATAAAACAAAGAGATTAGAAGAACTACTTAGCTAGGTTATCAGAAAGAAGGGCATTCGAAGGTGGTCTCCAATGGCCTTTGAGATGGCTGAGAGGAGAAGGAGGGACGGCCAATGGTGGGTAGGCTGGCCCTTGGAGTTGTGGATGAGGAGTGCTCTAGCCTTGGCGTGGAGGTGGTGGAACCATGGTGAGGGAGCTCGTGGAGTGGAGGTGGAATGAAGGTGGAGTTATTCTAAGATTAGATCCAAGACTAGATTTGTCCAAATGGCCACCCAAGGGTCCTTTAAATAGACCCAAGGGTGACTCTCTAGAGAAGTGTGGAACTCTCTAGAGAGAGCTCCAAGTGTGGCCATCCAAGGGAGAGAGAGGGTGGTTCTTAGATCCACCAAAAGTGGATCTAAGAGAAGACGCATCCATGGTTGCTATTTTTGGCAACCAAGGTGGTGCCACCTTTGGAAGAATCTAGAATACTCTAGGTGGTGTGGGAGCACATGAGTGGGTGGGTGTATGTGGGGGGGGGGGGGGTGAGGGAGTGACTAGGTGGCTAAGTGATCTAGGTTAGGTCCTAAGGGTTTTGGGTAAGGGTAGGTCTCAAATTAGGGTTAGAAACCCTAATTTGCTAAAGAGAAAGTGTAATTAAACTTGACATAAGTTTAATTGAGTGAGTGTGAACTTAATTGAGAGTGAAATAAGTCAATTAAGTTGGGCTTAGATCAATTGGACTCTCATTAAATCCAATTTAACTTGTGTGGGTTAAGATCTGAGCTCAACTGGACTCTATGAGTCTAATTGACTAGGCAATTGTAATTGACTATGATCTAAGTCAATTGGGCTTAGTGAGAACCTAATTAGGTTCTTGGGAACGTTTAGAGGTGGTGTACTAAGCTTAGGGTACCTTAATTTAGGTTCCCAGGGGGTTGGAATTAGGTTTAGGGACCTAGGAACTCAAGATCCAAGCTTGAATTCCAAAATAAGAACTAGAGAGCAGTTCCAGACGTCCAATTTAAGTATCAGATGACTTATACTCAAAAATCAGAAGTCCAGATCTCTTGTCTAGACATCCAATTTGAGTTAAGAGGGAATCAGGGTTCTATCTTGGGTATTTTGCAGAAATTGGACATCTGACCAAGTGTCTGGACGTTCAATAACACTGAAAACATGGGTTTAAGGTGTACAGGTTGTGGCTAAGGGTCCTGGACATCCAATAACTTATCTAGACATTCAGATAAGGGCTAGAACTAAGGTTTTGAGGCTTCCTAGGCTATGGTGACCTAATCTAAGGGTGGCTAAGGCTTAGGAAGGCTTCTAGTGTTGTCCTAGGGCTAAGAATGAACCTAAGTTCTTCATAGTTTAACTCTACCTTATTCTTACTTAGTAGAATAACATACCTCAACCCTTACATTATTTCTCTACTATATTTATTCTAAGGTCTTCCACTCCAGCTGTAATGCAGCACTAGCTTCAGGTCTAGCTTTAAATCTAGCTCCAAATCCAGCTCTTGAGCTTCTTATTACCTGCAATTTATATAATATAGTTAATTACTAAATTATATCATTATTTCATGCATAGCTAAAGGAAAGCAGAAAAGATACCAATAATGCTTATGCATGCATTAATTACACTAACTTATGCTAAGTTCTAGCCTAATTTAGGTCAATTAAGACCTATGATTGCTACGTAATCATAACCCCATGCCTAAATCTTGCTAGTCTCTAGCAAATGCGAGAGTAAGTTATTTATAGAAGGGTCCCTAGAGGATTGATTATTTTTATCAAGTGTATGACTAGAGATTCTTTTCCTTTTCATTTTCAACCTAAAATCTAGAAATCCTGACAATCGTGAAAGTACAACTATGTAACTTTTGCAATAGATTCAAGTGAAAAACTTGATTTACCTCTAAAGCCTGTACTTGACCCTTAGTAAAAATTCTAGCATGATAGGCAAACTTCTTCCCTCCGGGTATTCAAGATATTCTATGAATTCCACCCTGGCTTCAAGCTTAGGTAAAGAATGTCTGAGGAAAATGATTGTTTATTTGGTGGCTCACTCTCATTTGGTGCTACATAGAGATTAGTACTATAGAATCTAGATTCCTAAATTATTAAGTAACTCAACCTAGAGAAAGATGAGAAAAACTATGCTTTCTTTTGGTTCCTTTGTTTTCACTCTCTCTTTCTCTTTTCTTTTCTTTTCTTTTTCTTTTCTTGAGCTCACAATATCACTCGATTCACACATATATTCCATATTTGGTGGTCTCACATGGCATTAACACTTTAATAGAGTTCCAATAATCCTAACACTAAGTTGGAATTCCTCAGCTAGTATTTGAGCGGTTAGAAACACATAAAAAGTGGGTTAAGGCCATATTTGGTGGAACTCAACTTTATTTGGTGGCATTACCTCAATGCAAATAAAATAAGCACTAAAATATTTATAGACTCTCTTTTATATATATATATTCATTTTCTCATTTTTTTTCATTTTTTTCTTTTCTTTTTCTCTCATTTTCTTTATTCTTTTCTCTTTTGTTCATATAATTTTTCTAACACAACACAATCTAAGAACACATTCATGAATTTTATTGAAGAGGCATTATTAGGGACTAGTGGTACTCAAGAGACATTGGGTAGCTTATTTGGTGAAAGTGCCTACTCTCGTCACTGGGAAGAGACAAGTAGGATAGCGTATTTTTGACCTTGACATCAATACCCTCCTTCAGCCAAGGATTCCGTAAAGATTGATCATAACCATCCACCGTAGCCTTAGTTTTATGAGAGCTCACTCTCTGCGTATTTGCCTTGATTGGTGGCTCTCAATATTTCACACAAAATGTATACGCAGGATCTGAGAGTAGAAACTATGCCTAATCTCTAAGTATCATTACCTAATTATCCAGAATTCTAGATTCCTTACACTAATCTTAGAGCACTAGTACTCTCTACTCTCATCTCACGCTATTTGGTGGATTTTTGGAAGAAAATCTACCTGACTCCCAAAACACTGTCCAGGGGTTCAGGAAAAGAAGCACTGCTTCTTCTCAATAGGCTAAAGACATTTATCAGTCTTTACCGTGAATCCATTGCAAAATCTACGTGTCAATGTGAAAATTGTACTAGATTCTAGATTACAGGAATCAACTAAAGGATAAAATTCCTAATGCATTCTCTTGATACAAATAATCTTATTCATGAATACATTATGTATATATGCTATAAACAAGTAACCTCTTATAATTTGTACTTCATGAAATTCCCTTATCGGGTTACATTTATCTTGATCCAAAATTTAGAACAAAAAGGTGAGGGGGTGGGTCGATAATGGCTGTTGTGGACGATTCTAGCTCCAATGCGAGAATTGGAGGTGGAGTCAGTTGTTATATTTAGGATCCTAAAGTTCGTTGGACATGTTCCTCTGAGGTTTTCTAAGTGTTGGAATAATTTTTTTTTTCAGTTTTGCTGTATATCTTCCCCCCCCCCCCCCCATGCCTAAGTTCTTGCATGTCCTCATGCATGAGTATAAAAGAAATAAATACGACAGGAAGTAAGTGGATAGAAATCACTTGGAATTGCTCCTGAATTTTAATGTTCAGCACCGGCCAACCTGACAGTATGCAATATGTGAAAAGGAAATATACTAAAAAAAATATGCTATGTATAAAACAAGTATGTATAGGGTGATGAAGAATGTGTGTAGATGCTGAGTTTAACACCTCCAGTTGGGCGAAAACTCAATTACATGGATCATTTCTTGCATAAGAGCATGTCAAGATCAATAGAAAGATATGTTTGTGTGCTCCCAGAATTATTGGTCCACAAATACGAACCAATTGATTGTTCACCCCTACACCAAAAAGTCTAGCTATAACATAATACGTAGTAGTGATGGCAGGTAGAGGATAATTAGAGGGAGGATCATGATGTTGATTCTGCTGATTTATCATGTCCCATAATTCAGCAGGAAGTTGCTGAGGGAGTAGATTGATATGATCAAGATGTATCTCAAAACCAGAATCTGAGTCATAGGGGTCTTCATAATGATAATTGCTGTCAAAGATCATGCCCTCTCCAAGCTCTGGGTCATATGGGGTATGCGTGAAAGTAGAAGCTCTGTGGGAGGTCACTAAAATCATCGTCAGAAATCACTTCGTCGTCATCAGTATTCATCTCTGATTCATCAGAGGCTGACTCTTTAGGCTCTGAGTCAAGTCATCCATTAGACTGACTAGGATTATAAGTCCCCAATTCATTCTGCTCAGTGCTTCACCCTCATATGCAGTAGGCTCCTCATTACCTCCTGCTTCAGATAACATGTCCATTTCTTCAGGCAAGACATCCCTAGTTGTCTTTGTTCTTTGGGTATCCAAATCAAAAGGTGTAGTCTCAGAGATTCCCACATAAAAGAATGGTGCAAATCAGATGATGTTGGGTCAAGAACAGATTCACTTTCTATAGGGAATGGTATAAATTGATCGGTGGTGTTACATGGAATGCTCGCCTCCAGATCCATATCCTCAAATGGATCTTCATCCTTCATCTCAGTCAGGTTGTCCAACCCATAATGAGTCTCCCAAGATCTAGAGTATCCAGATTGTGACTCAGTTCTGGAGATATTCGTCCTTTCCTTGTCATTTTCTCAAATAGAGTTTCCAGATGAATCCATTCGAGATGTTTCCTGCTCTTGTCCCATATCCGTACTGGCCTCTACTTCCCCCAATTTTCTTTCGAGTATCTACTCCTGTGAATTGTCTTTAAGCATAGTCAATTCAGGTTCTTCGAAGTCTCCCAGGCTATTCTCCACTTAATAATGCAAAAGTGGCATCTCCTGAAGAATGCGATTCTATTTAAGCACCCCTATTATTGATGCCAATTCCTAAAGGGCCTCCATCAAAGCTTCCTGGAGTAGAATCCTGGTTCATCTTTGGTCAAGATCATTGATAACCGAGATTTTGTGTAGATAGAATGCGACTCTGTCTCTCATCCCAGTTATAGCTCGCTGTAATCTATAATGTGGTCGCATATACAGTGGTAGTTCCTTAGGGTTCCAGGGGGTGAATCATATCTACCCACATTCCATGGGTGAGATGCAAGAGTATGAAATTCGTTCCCTGGGTTATAAGACGAGGTCCCTTGAGGGGCCGATTGGTACGGGTCATAATACCCAGGGTCAGGATATGGGATAACCATTTCAGCAACCCAAGAAGAAGGAACAAGCAAAGCGAAAAGTCATCTTCGCCACCTTGGGTTTTGATTCCAAGGTTGAGCTGATTCAGTGACCTGGGCTCCCAGATGAGCCCTTGGGTCCAGATTCTCTGGATTCTGACCAGGTGCAAATCCAGGATTAGCCATCTCGGCTAAGAGGATAGAAGAAGATAGTGGGGGAGAAGATGGCTCGGGTGTGGTGACTCACCTCCTAGGGAGTGGCTGCTAAGGTCCAACTAATCGAGGACTGAGTGACCACCTTCCTCTCATACACCAACCAACCCCAGGGTTGGTGCAACCAGCTAGAAAAGGCTAAGGCCCTATCAATCAGATGGTCCTTATGATCAGGTGACCGAATTTTTTGTTTTATGTACGAATTCCTGAAGAAAAATTCGTTAAGAACCGACTAAAAGTAATTCCCGCCTCTCAAGCTAACCGGCCAGTCTTTGTACAAGGGGACTAAGGGAAAGGTTCTTCCTTCGGCTCGCACTTCTGATTCCTTTGCACCCTCGAGCTGTGATCATTTGACACTACCCCATAGACTTAGTCACCAGGTTTGGCCAGAGTGGTTGAAATCACCTAGTAGTATGACAACGAATTCATACTTTAACAATTTTTCCTAACTTTTTTTGTTCAGCTGGGGTTTGGGGTGAGTGGCCCACATGGTGACCAACCTCACTGGCTAACCACTAGATTTGATTAAGTCTAGGTTAGCCCAATTGTGTGGTCTCTAGAAATTTGACCCTAAATGTTGAGCCTAGGGTTCATGCAACTTCTAAGTGTTCAGCAGACCAACGAAATAAAAATAATTCTACGAACACAAATGAAATCCAAATAAAGTGAAATTTGACAAGTAGATTCCTTTCTTAATTATCTTTTCATATAATACTTTTTTTATAATTTTTACTATTTCACACAAATTTATAGGGATTTTTAAATGTCAGGGGATTAGATTTGGAATTTTGACCCCTAGTTGATTTTTTTGCTTTGAAACAATATCAAATGATTTTCAAAAATTTGGGAAAAATATGGAGTCAAAGATAATGAGATCAACTTTCAAACCCCACCATTTTTAGTTAAAGCAGATTCACGGATTGCTCGAAATTGATTTTTGAATTTGAAAATTTTCAAATCTGGGTCAGTTTGATCCCCATGCACTTTATGAATTTTTAAAAATTATGTACTTTGAATTTCTTCAAATAAATGGTGTTGTTTGAAAGATTGTTTAAAAATGAAGTATTTGCCTAAATTTTAGAATTTTTCGCTCACCAATTATTCAGCAAATGAATTTTTAATTTGGAAATTGAAGTCTGGCTGAATTCCAGATAATGTTGGAACGATAGATCACATGTTTTGAAATCGTTTGTCGTTGTTCGTAGTATAATCAAGAAATCCAATCAACAAAAATATTTCTAGAATAACCAGACTTTGAGTCTCGATCGTTCATCTCTGAGAGGCATTATGGAAATGATTTTGATCTTGCTCGCTCTACTCGCTTAAAATCGTATGTCATTTTGTAATTTTACGTAATCATGCACGACATGTTATTGCAATAATATCAGAAATCAAAGCAGCCAACTTATTATCACAATAAAGATATTGCAAGCAAGCTCATGGTGATTTTTACAACACATAGATATATATAAAAGAATGATTTTTCATTGATTGCATCAGAGTGATTACAGAGCAAATCTTGAGGGAAGCTTGTACATTAATGATTGAAAGTAGAAAACTATCTAGCAAAAAATGACTGCATGTGTGAATCTACAGGGGGTTTACACATGCATCATTGAGGAAGAATATGGAGCTACACTACTAAGCATAAGTAAAGTAGAGAGATTAGAAGAACTACTTAGCTAGGTTATCACAAAGAAGGACATTCGAAGGTGGTCTCCAATGGCCTTTGAGATGGTTGAGAGGAGAAGGGGCGGCTAATGGTGGGTAGGCTGGCCCTTGGATTTGTGGAGGAGGAGTGCTCTAGCCTTGGCGTGGAGGTGGTGGAACCATGGTGAGGGAGCTCGTGGAGTGGAGGTGGAATGAAGGTGGAGTTATGCTAAGATTAGATCCAAGACTAGATTGGTGCAAATGGCCACCCAAGGGTCCTTTACATAGACACAAGGGAGACTCTCTAGAGAAGTGTGGAACTCTCTAGAGAGAGCTCCAAGTGTGGCTGTCCAAGGGAGAGAGAGGGTGGTTCTTAGATCCACCAAAAGTGGATCTAAGAGATGACCCATCCTTGGTTGCTATTTTTGGCAACCAAGGTGGTGCCACCTTTGGAAGAACCTAGAGTACTCTAGGTGGTGTGGGAGTGCATGAGTGGGTGTGTGTGTGTGTGGGAGTGAACTAGGTGGCTAAGTGATCTAGGTTAGGTCCTAAGGGTTTTGGGTAACGGTAGGTCTCAAATTAGGGTTGCAAACCCTAACTTGCTAAAGAGAAAGGGCAAGTAAACATGACATAAGTTTAATTGAGTGAGTGTGAACTTAATTGAGAGTGAAATAAGTCAATTAAGTTGGGCTTAGATCAATTAGGCTCTCACTGAGTCCAATTGAACTAGTGTGGGTCAAGATCTGAGCTCAATTGGACTCTATGAGTCCAATTGACTAAGCAATTGTAATTGACTATGATGTAAGTCAATTGGGCTTAGTGATAACCTAATTAGGTTCTTGGGAAGGTCTAAAGGTGGTGTACTAGGCTTAGGGTACCTTAATTTATGTTCCTAAGGGGTTGGAATTGGGTTTAGGGACTTAGGAACTCAAGATCCAAGCTTGAATTCCAAAATAGGAACTGGAGAGTAGTTCCAAATGTCCAATTTAAGTATCAGATGACTTATACTCAAAAATCATAAGTCCAGACCCCTTGTCTAGATGTAAAATTTGAGTTAAGAGGGAATTAGGGTTTTGTCTTGGGTTTTCTGCGGAAATTGGATGTCTGACCAAGTGTCTAAACATCCAATAACGCTGCAGACATGGGTTTAAGGTGTTAGGGTTGTGGCTAAGGGTCCTGGACATCCGATAACTTATCTGGGCGTCCAGATAAGGGCTTGAACTAGGGTTTTAGGCTTCCTAGGCTATGGTGACATAATCTAAGGGTGGCTAAGGCTTAGGAAGGCTTCTAAGGCTATCCTAGGGCTAGGAATGAACCTAAGTTCTTCATAATTTGACTCTACCTTATTCTTACTTAGTAGAATAACATACTTCAACCCTTAGATTATTTCTCTACTATATTTATTCTAAGGTCTTCCGCTCCAACTCTAATGTAGCACTAGCTTCAGGTCCAGCTTCAGATCCAGCTCCTGATCCAGCTCCTGAGCTTCTTATTACCTGCAATTTATATAATACAATTAATTAGTACATTATATCATTTCTTCATGCATAGCTAAAGGAAAGTAGTAAAGATGCCAATAATGCTTATGCATGCATTAATTACACTAGCTTATGCTAAGTTCTAGCCTAATTTATGTCAATTAAGACCTATGATTGTTGCACAATCAGTAAACTTGGTCTTGAGTTGGGAAAAGAGTCATTTTATGGTTCAAGAAAGGGTTGTTCTTGGACATATAGTTTCTGAAAGAGGCTTGGAAGTCAACCGAGCTAAAGTTGATTTAATCTCCAATCAACCACCTCTTAGCTCAGTTCAACAAGTTAGAGATTTCTTGGGGCACGTTGGTTTTTATAGAAGATTTATAAGGGATTTCTTAAAAATTTCAAGAACCCTGACTAACCTTTTGACCAAGGATAATACCTTTGATTTTACTCTTGATTACACCTAATCCTATCAGACTCTGAAGGAAACTGTAACCAATGCCCTGATTTTGCAACCACCTGATTGGTCCCATCCTTTTGAGATTATGTGTGATGCATCAAATTTTGCTGTTGGTACCATCCTCAGATAGAAAATTGAGAAAAAAACTTGTGGTTATTTATTACGCTAGGAAAACCTTGGATGATGCTCAAAAGATTTATACCACTATTGAAAAGGAATTTCTAGCGGTGGCTTTTGGTCTTGAGAAGTTTAGATCATACATTTTTGGATCCCATGTGGTTATTTATACTGATCATGCAGATCTGCAGTACTTGTTGATGAAAAGCGATGCTAAACCTAGGTTGATTAGATGGATTTTACTATTATAAGAATTCGACCTAGAAATCAGAGACAAGGCCAGTGCTCAGAATGTTGTGGTTGACCATCTTTCACGACTCAATTTGGATAATCTTGGCCCTGCACCGCCAATCCAAGATCAATTTCTAGATGAACAACTTGATCATAGCCCACAAAGGACTCCCTTCGTATGCTAATTTGGAAAATTACTTGGCTACAGGGAAAATACTCAATGAGTCGACTAAATAGCAAAAACTTAGGTTTATCTCTGAAGCTAAATATTATTTTTGAGAGGATCATTTGTTATTCAGGCCTTGTGTAGATCAGATTGTTAGGAGATGTGTGCCTGAATCTAAATTCACAAGTATCCTGACCTTTTGTCATAATATGGCCTGTGGAGGGCATTTCTCTTGAAAGAAAACCAATGCAAAAGTGTTGCAGTGTGGATTTTATTGGCCAACCTTATTCAGAGATGCACATAATTTCTGTAGAGCTTGCACTCAATGTTAATCTTTATGAATCATGACAAGAAGAGACATGATTCCCCTTCAAGCAATTCTTATTCTTGAAAGTTTTGAGATATGGATCATAGACTTTATGGGTCCCTTCACAACATTGCATGGATTTCAATATATATTACTTGCTATGGATTACATTTCTAAATGGATTGAGGCAATCCCCACTATCAGACCTAACAGAAAGGATTGGTCCCTAAGAATAGATGATGCTTTATGGGCTTATAGGACCTCCTATAAGAACCAATTGGCATGTCTCCTTACAGATTAATCTATGGTAAATCTTGTCATCTTCCCCTTGAGTTGGAACATAAGGCCTACTAGGCTATAATGAAATATAATTTTGATTTGTATAAGGCAGGACAACAAAGAAAACTCCAACTCAACGAGCTAGACGAGATTAGAAGATAGGCCTATGAGAGTGCTAAGATCTATAAAGAAAAGACTAAGGCCTTTCATGATAAGCACATCAACAAGAAATCTTTTGAACCTAATCGGAAATTTTGTCTTTTTGATGCCAAACTTAGACACTTTCCATGCAAGCTCAGATCTAAGTGGATTGGACCATACACTATGGTCCAACCATATTTTAATGGAGTTGTTGAAATCTGTGATCCTAAAACTAGGCAACAATTTATGGTTAGTGGACAGAGATTAAAAATCTACTGTGAGAATGTTGCTCAAAAGCCTCTAATTGAAAGTACAACACTTCTGGAATCTTTTTAAGCTAGATTTGATTATGTCTAGTCATAAACATAAAATTCAACACTTGTTGGGAGGCAACCCAACATATGTAGGTAACATTATTAGTTGCTTTGAAATTTTCATTCAGATCTGGAGATGACTGATTCTTCATTTCTTTAGAACTCTTGAGTTTCAGGTAATATCTATTTTTCGCTTATGTTTATTACATGCATTGAGGACATTGCATGAAATAGGCATTGGGGGGGGGTAGATAATATTTTTTGTAGTCATTCTTATTCAGCTCTAGATTTTTAGGTATTAGTTATTTTCTCGAATTAGTCGTCTTCTCGAAAAGTGTGTTTTTCAAAAAACAAATCTTGGTTTTAAGAGTTTGAGCTAAGAAAAAATTGGAAATTTCGATTTTGACGATTTATCGATCTTAGGAAAATTATGAACAATGTCTTTTTTCTTAGAATCCTCAAGTCGTATGTCAACTTCATTACCTTAAGTATTTACTAAAATATGGACTTGTTTCCCAAGTCATTGAAGAGATTTGAAAAAGTCGAAGTATTAGTTCGATGGGGTGATAAGTGACTTATCTTCCCACCCTTCGGTTTGAAAAGTTCGAGAAGATTAAGTTCTCTACACTTGCACGTATGCGATGTCTCATCTTTTGGTCGACCTACCATTGAAATCCAAGTAGTCAATAGGACTTAGATTAAGTCATGGTTGACATGTTGTAGTGGGAAGGCCTCCCCACTACCAAATGTCTAGATCCCAGCCTTGCATTTTTAGCTTTTCGTGCCTTTGTTTAGGAGATGCTCTTGAACGGGACTAGGGAAGCCACCTACCTAGAAAATGAGTGTGAAAAAAGTGAATACCCAAGAAAAAAAAAATAAAGTAGTAGAGGAAGCATATGCAGAAAAAAAAACTCAAAAAAAAAAGTGTGCATCAAAAATCCCAAAAATAGTGAGATAGCCAGCCAATATGAAACCTTTTTAGGTTCAGTCGGGGAGATATACCTTAGAGGTTGACCTCAGGTTAGAAAAGGGTAGGGAGAAAGCTACCAGTTCTTAGTAAAGCAAATTCGAAGACTTAGGCCAATAGGGCAAAGAGACAATCTTAGTCTAGTTGAAAACTCGAAGTTCAATAAGGTTTACCATTTGATGAGTAAATTATTTGTTTGCACACATAGAGACTTAAAATTTAAGTTCAATTCGAACCTCGAGGTGGGTTGACAGAGCCATAGAACATTGCTTCTGAGACCCAAGTCCTAGCCTAATAGAGTCTTTGATTTGACTTAGGTGGCCTGTATTTGAGTCGGTACTCTACAACTACTGAGTCTTCGACATTAAGGTTTTATGTATAATTCCATCACTTTGTTGAAGAATCGAGATTGAGGATTTTGATTTGACTTAGCTCAAAACTTGCAATTCGATTTCCCATGTAAATACTGTTTTCTCACTAGTTTTTCTCTTAGAGTTTTTCTCGAGCACCAGCAAAAGATAGGCATGGGGGTCAGATATTTTCATATTTATTTATGTTAATTAATGGCTAACTAATGTTATTTTAATAGCAATTTGGGCTAGATTACATTCAATTAGGTAAGATTAGTCATTTTAGGGCATACCTAGTCCTAAACCCTAACCCAACAAACCATATTTGGCCATCCCCTTTATCCTCAAATAAATACTATTTTGGATAGTCAAAATGCATATAATTTATCCACCTCTATATCTAATTCCTAGGGTCCTAAATTTCCTACCTAAATCCCTATCTTAAATCCCTAAACCAAATCTCATTCCTAATCCTAAACTTAATCTCAAAATTCATAATAGCATGACACATCTTTAGTATTTTAACCATAACATTTTCATTTTAAATCCAAATTGAGTGATTCAAGTTGCAGAAAAAAGATGATTTCAAGGGCTACTAATTTGCTTTTATGTGCAACTTGAAATTCAAAATATAAAGAGGCCAAAAATTGGATAGAATCATAGCCCTCCATCATCCTCTCAAAGCCCCCCTAGCCCTCCACCAATTCCAACAACACCTAGTCTATCCCATCCACCTATTCCTTCATCCTACCCCTTGATTCCTAGACTCCTAATCCTAGCCCTTTATTTTGGTCATCCAAGGCAACTTTGATCAACCAATCACAAGCCTTCTTATCCTATATATAAACACCCTAGCCACCCCCCCTTAGGATCAACTTTTCCTACTTAGCTTCCTACCTCCAAATAGATCCACCAACTAGAACTAGTCCTCCACTTCTTATCCTTGAAGATTGTGGGTGCGCCTTCACATCTACTTCTACGCCATTGCTTTGGACTTCATCTTCAAAGCCTCTAGACTTCTTTTTCATTTATTCTAGTTCTAGTTGTAGTTAGAACTTTATTCTAATTGTAATTAGATTTGTTTTCAAGCATTCTTCTACTTGTTCCAAACCTTTTTTTTTAATAAAAGTTCTAGTAGTTCTTCAAACTCACCTTTGATTTATTCATTTTGTGCTTCAGTTTGCATGTTATTAGATTTCTATTTTGTTTTCTAGTTCTAGAAATATTTTGCCTGCTTTTGATTCAATTTCTAAGCACTTGGGAAAGTGATTTTAATCTGACTACCTCTTTGCAAATGACTCAGACTCCAATTTGAAAATCTCAACTTCCATAATTTTGAGTTCAATTTCAAATATAAATTTAAGAGTTTCTACGTGCGAACACTACAACGAAAGCGAATTTTTGCAATCATCTTTATGCATAGAACAATCACCAAAATAAGGGGCTAGGATTAGGAGTCTAGGAGTCAAGGGGAAGGATGAAGGGTGTTGCAACAACCTTACTAGATTTCCCTCACTTATCTCACATTTTTGGCCTTCTTTTGTTCTAAATTTCAAATTGCAGGTAAAAGCAAAGTTGTATTCCTCAAAATCAGCTTTCAAACGCAACTTGAATCACTCCATTTTGATTTGAAATGAAAACTTTATGGCCAAACTACTAAAGATGTGTCAAGTTGTTACAAATTTCGAGATTTACTTAGGTTAGGAATAGGATTTGGTTTTGTGTTTTAACATAAGGATTTAGTAGGCAATTTGGTACCCTAGGATTTAGATCTAGTGGTGTATAAATTATGGTGTATTTTGACTATCCAAAATACTTTTTATTGGAGGATAAAAGGGATGGCCAAATAAGATTTGTTGGATTGGGATTTAGGACTAGGTTGGGTAGAAAATTAGGGTTGGTTTAGTCAATAATGGCTAGCCAATAAGGTTAGAAATTGAGGTGTGGTGGCTGGCCATTATATAGGGAAATTAAGCTAGGCTGGGTAAAAATTAGGTGTGGGGAATTAGGCTCCTAATTACACTAGGGTTTGAATTAGGTTAGGGTTTTAGGTTCACCAACTTGACTCAACCATTTAGGCAAGTGAGCTCAATTCCAAGTCTCCTTCCTGCTCATGTCCGATCAGCTTGGTACCTGGCACCTACACACATATAAATAAGAACATCAAGGCACTAGATACAACTAAGGAAAATATTGCAGAAAAACCTATATTTATGCATTATTTACAAAATGAACTAAATGACTAATCTAACCTATGCGAATGCAACCTGACCTAATTTACCCTCAAACTAACATTAGTTAGGCATAAATTATGTCAATAAATGTGGAATTATTATAACCCCATGCTTATCTTTTGCTAGTTCTTGAGGGAAACGCTAAGCAAAAATCATTCGGAAAATAATATTTACATGGGAAATAGAATTGTGAGTTTGAGCTAAGTCAAATCAAAATCACCAATCTTGGTTTTTCACCAAAACAAAGAAAATGTACATAAAACCTTTATGTTAAAAACTCAATAGTTCTAGAGTACTGACTCAAATACGGACTGCCTAAGTCAAATCAAAGACTTTATTAGCCTAGTTCTTGGGTCTCAAGAGTAATGTTTTATGGCTCCATCAACCCAACCAAGGTTTGAATTGAACTCAAATTTTAAGCCTCTGTGTGTGCAAAAAGATAATTGACTTGTCAAATGGACAACCTTAGTGAATTCTGAGTTTGTATGGGACTAAGATCGTCTCTTCACCCTATTGGCCTAAGTCTTTGAATTTTCCTTACTAAGGACTGGTAGTTTTCTCCCTACCCTTTACTGTCTTGAGGTCAACCTCTAAGGTATCACCCTAGCTGAACCTAAAAAGGTTTCTTTTTTTTTTAGAGAAAGAAAGGACCAGTACTATGGATAGTAGCCATCCAAATTGATTAATAGAAACCAATAACCATTATAAAGTGGAGAGCCAAAGACTCACACAGGAGTACACATCAGTACATATATTTTCCACCCATCCCCTATCACCATTAAACACTACATCATTCATAGCTCTCCACACAGCCCACATAATGGCTACCATGCGGATCCAAGGCTTGAAAGGATTAGTGAATTGCTTCTATATCTCTTCCTACGTCAGTAGTGAAAAGGAGAAGATTTTGCGCCAAACCTCATCTGATACCAGGTAGGTACCCATCAAATGTCTAGCATTGTCTTCCCCAAATCCACACAATGGGCACACACCAGGAGGTGCCCCCATGAGGCAGTGTTTGAATGTCCCCGTAACTAATCCTTCACTTTTAGCAAGCCACAGAAAAATCTGAACCTTCAATGGTACTTTGAGTTTCCACATAGATGCACACACCTTTTTATGTTCATTATTCTCACTTCCTGCAATCTGAAGGTGGTACACCTTGGTTGGAGTATACATATTCTCCTTCTAGACGAACCTATATACTCCTTCACATGGGTGAAAAGCCTCTAGCACCTCCATCATCCTCCTAGACTCATCCGCAGATCTACACACATAGTAGTCCTCCACCGTCCAGCCTCATTCTCCCACCAATCCACTACCTTTGCATCCTTCTCAATCACTCAGCCATAGGTTCGAGAGTAGAACTCTAGGCATCCCCAACCACTCCAGTTGTCCCTCCAGAATTGAAAGAGGCTTCCATCCCCAAGCTTTGGTGAGACGTTCGGCCATCGGTTCTGGACCACCATGGAGACAAAAGTCAAAAAGTGGGACGACTTAGATGGTTGCACCACACCCACCAGTGAGTCCGAGTCCCCATAGGAGTCTTTGACTACCTCCTGCCACAAACCATTGTCTCCTTTAAGGATAATAACTCACCACTTAAGTAGTAGGGAATCACCAAACTCCTTGATAGACCTTACTCCCATGCCACCCTCCTTCTTTGGCTTGCAAATAGTACTCCATTTAATTGGCTGCATAAAACGCCCCTCATGGCCTGCCCCCTTTCAAAAGAAGCACTTTTTCACCACCTCCATTATTTTAATAACCGTGCCAGGCGACCTGAACATGGACAGCAGAAATACAGGTATAGCAGAGAGGACCGATTTTAGCAACACCAGACGTTCTCCCTTAGAAAGTAGTTTGCCACACCAAGCAGAAAGATGCAAGGATAGCTTCTCAAGAAGGTCTTTGTACTCCCTACTCCTCATCTTCTTGGCCTTCAAAGGAAGGCCCAGATACCAAATCGGCAAGGAGACCACTGACATCTGAAGGAGCTACGAGATGGCATCTTGAGCATTGTTCACCTCTCCAAAACAGATTAACGAAAACTTTGCCCTGTCGATCTTCAGCCCAGATAACTTGCCGGAAATGTCTACCAGGTACTGTTGCTCGCTCTGAATCAGGGTTTTAAAAATAATGCGTTGTAGTATAGCTGATAAATCATGAAGAATACTTAAAATTTATAGCTCGAAAGAAATCCGAGGTCTAACGCAGGGAGCAATATGGCAATTTATCTCAAGATCACAATTTTAAGCAAGAATATAACAATGTAATAGCAATTTCAAGCACAAATGATGTAAATATAAAATCAAGAGCCAATGTGGCAAGGAAAAAAAAAGGGTAAAATGGTGATTTGAATCACCAAATTACCCTATTACAATTATACTTAAATAATGCAATAGTACTAGCCAATCAAATGCCACATAAATTGAGTGCACAGTGCACTCCCTGTGATGCTACAGTGCATAAGCATTGTTCCTCTTTTGGCTACTTCTTCTTGTTCTCTTCTTCTGCTTTGGCTTCTCTTCTTCATCCTTCTCTTCACACACTAAGGGAGGACACTTCACGAATTTCGCTAAGTGTTAGGATCTCTCTAAAGCAAAACCTCCTTTCCCTATTCTCTCTTTCTCTCCTTTTCTCCTCTTCTCTTTCTCTCAATCAGGCAGGTATTCGAGCAATCGGGTACACAGATATCCAAGACTAGATCCATGTGGCGTGGGTCGCGGATGAGGTGTGCAAGGGCAGTGGTGAAGGGTACCTCACCCCGTGTTTGGAGGTGTTAATCCCCAAACACAAAAATGATATATTTGGCTTAATCATCTTCAAATTCCACGATGTGGGATTAATCCCACAGGCTCTTCTTCGCATGTTGCTAAAGGTGATGTCTCACCAATTGGGGCAGCTACTGAGGGGAAAGCTTCCAATTGAAGCCTTGGATCGAGGCCTAGGGTCCTTCCGCACGACCTGGAGTGAGCACCTGAGTTCTTCATGGTTAGAACACCACGAACTCGGCCGATGAAGTCATCGCAGCTGTGGAGATACGGTGGAAGACCTGGAATCAAGAATACAAGCACTAGGCCCCAATTAAAACATTCAAGAGGATCACCGTAGGGCGTGGAATGTGATGGTGGCATCCATGCGGTGATTCGTGTGTGGACGATGGTGGACGGTGATGGAGATGCAAGTGAGAAGGTGGGTTGTTCGGTGGACGATTTGGGTGAGTAAAGTGGCAAATAGGGAGAGGGGTTTTGATGGGTGAGTCCTAGTGGAGCTTATGAGGTGGTTGGCGAGGTGTTTGGAGCAGTGGAGCGTGTGGAAGACCTCGCCGAAGTGGTTGCCGGAGCAAAGCGAGTTGAATTCGTGGGAGGCAATGTGGTGGTCGAGTCAGAGTGGCAATGACAAAGTTGTGAAGTAGCAGAGCTAGGGAGTTGATCTGAGTACGTAGCAGACGATGAGGGGGAGGAGCAACGTCGGGTCAGGTATGGTTGGTGCCAGAGACGACGAGAGCTCCAGTGGGAGAGAACAGTGGCAATGAAGGGGGAGGAAGCGCCACAGGGGTATGTCGAGGTGTGGAAGAAGCTGGGGAGTAAAGACCGGTAAGCTATAGTCCATGACGGCCAATGAAGAAGCTTGGAGGAAGGGGTCACCGAAGCGAGGTCGAGCGAGCCAAAGAGGAGATGAAATAGGGCTAGATTTGGCTCAATTTCTCTCTTAGGTGGTAAGGAATGCCATGGGGGGTCTTTCATAGGCCAGGGGCAAGCTTTCAAGCTTGGAAGCTCCCAAGCTTTGCAAAATAAGAGACTCGAATCTTTGAAGGATCAAGATTTCTAGAGAGATTTGGAGACTTGGACATGGCTCAATAGGAAGGAGATTACCTGATGAATCTCCCTTTCAATTTTGAGAGGGATTCATCAAGTAATCACAGAGTTCTTGCCAAATGAAGCTCGCCAAAGTAGGACTTCTCCATGAAAATGGCAAGACTTTTTGTAAAGAGTGACGACAAAGATAGGGGGTATTTGCAAGGCATTTCAGAAGCTGAGGGGTTGAGTGAGAGAGAAAGAGTCAGACTAGACCAAATTGCAAACTAGGTCAAGATGATCTCTAATTGGGCCCAAATTTTGATACAAACCTCATTTTGACCTAAGGAATCTAATGGTGAAGTTTAATTTTGGTTTTGACCTAACTTGACTGGTAATTTATGCAAAAACCTAAATTAGGGCAATAGTCTATCTGTGACTCTATTTTGGGTCAAAATGGGTTCCAATGGTCAATTCAAATATGTTAAACCCTAGATAATATTTTTCTATGAATTTTAGAGGGTTTATGTAAATTTTATCCTGACCAAAACCTTAGTAGATTAAGTGGATCTATTTTTAGGGTTTCAGATGTCATTTAATTCTTGAAATACGTGAAGACCTGTTTCTATCTGCACGGACCCCCTTATTAGATTTAAATGCATATTTAACCTTTAGTAATCCATGAAAAAATCACGTGGTTTATTCTGTATTTGTGGATTAGTCGTAAAATTGCAGAAATAGCCTTTTATTCTTCTTTCCTTCTCAAAACAACTCAACTTGCCTAAGAGACCTTCTAACTAATATGTAGGAGCTTTTATTGACTTTATCAGATCAAATTGATCTAGTTATGGCTCATGATGGTGTTCCCATCAGATACTTTATGCATTTAGCCTCCCTGACTCCTTCTATAAAGAACACCATATCGTCTGCATACTATAGTATGGGTGTCAGTGCTCGACTACTCTTCAAAGTGTACCCATGAATCAAGCCACCATCACATGCCTTGAAGGTGAGCAGTGCCAAAGTGTCCACCACTAAGATAAACATGAGAGGTGCTATAGGGCAACCCTGCTTCACCCCTTTCTATGGCTGGATCCACTATCCTGTAGGTCGACCGTTCACCAAAGGGGAGAAAGACAACGTGGTAATACACCACTTCATCCACTACACCCATTCTTCTAGAAAGGCCCTCCTTCAAAATATCTCCCAACGATATGACTAAGAGATGGAGTCATATGCTTTGGAGAAGTCCAACTTCCACATAAAAGTGGCTTTCTTCCTACTCACCTAACCCAAGATCATTTCCTGCGCCAAGATAAATGATTCCTACAATGAATGACCCTTCAGGAACACTGACTAAATGGGGCTTATCAAGCTAGGTAGCACATCTCTCATCCAATTTGTAAGGACCTTACCAATTACCAAATACATGAAATTTGATAAGGCGATAGGGAGGAAGTCAAAGCATTTCATCACCCCCTGCTTCTTGGGTAGGAGAAAAAGTAAAGATCTGTTGATCTTCTAAAGCTCAAAATTTCCTCTATGGAACTCATTAATTACCTTCATCACATCCCCTCCAACTGTGGACCAGAACTCTTTATAGAAGAGGATCGGAAAGCCATCTAGACTGGGTGACCCTTCTACTTTGAGACCCCTCAAGGCGTTGACCACTTCCACTTCTCCTATAAGCCTGCACAACAATCAGCCCTCCTCCTCTCCCAACAATGGCATATCCGATGAGCACAGCCTCCATCCACCCCTAGGTCCAACATGTGACATATGAAAGAAGTACCTGTTAGCCATCTCTCACAGCTTCTTTGGAGTTTTAGCTAAATCCCCATTATATCCCAGCTTAGAGATGAGATTCTGCCTTCTTGTGCTACCAACTCCATGGAAGAATTTCATATTGGAGTCCCTCTCTTTCAGCCAAAATCTGCCTTGACCTCTCTCGCCAATAGATTTCCCATTTCAAATCCTCTTGTGCCACCACATTTTGGAGCATCTTTTGCTGCTTGAGTTCCTCCTTCGATAGAGCGACCGCCTCCTCCTTGTCTAGTCTCATTACTCCGTCCAACTCATCCTACCTCCTCTACGCTCTAGTGATGACAATAGTCTTTCTATATTCAAAAGGAATATAGCTCAACCCATTAAGCTTGGAGGCGAGGTTTTGAGTGGCCGTGCCCACATCTTCCTAAGAACTCCACCATGAAACCATCTGCTTGAACCCATCCTCCCCCAACCATGACTGCTGAAATCTGAAGCACGTACACATACTAACCCCCTCTCCACTCTCCCATAGAATGGGAGTATGCTCATTGAACAACTGCTTCAAAGCCACCACTGATGCCAACTAGAAGAGGCCCTTCAACTCAACGCTACATAAGAATCTATCCAGTCTAGACATCTGGCCACTGCCATTGCGCCAATAAGATCCACCAATTCCAACTCGGCCACCAACATCTGGAACCCAAAGGTGGATGAATCAGTGCGGCCATCCGACCTGTCAGTTGATGCCAGTGTGGCATTGAAATCTCCCCCAATCAGCCATGCACCCCCTGTATCTGACAAGCGGCCTCCCTCATCTCCTCCCACATCTGTGGCCTATCCCTCTGTGAGCATAACCCATATACACATGTTAAAAAATTGTCCCTGTCATCCTACACTCTGCTAAATTTGCATGTAATAGAGAACAAACTCAAGCATGTGTCTGTCAACTATAGTGAGTCCTTCCACCAAATGTAGAAACCTCCCAACCTCCCCACGACCTTGACATATTTAACCTCTGCTTGACCATTCATCAATAAGGGCTGCCAATAGGATGTCTCCTCACTGCCAACGTGTGCCTCATATAGAAGACCGTAATCCACCCTTCATTCCTTCAAGTACCTGGCCAGCGACCCATGCCTGGTCCGGTTGCGCAACCCACACACATTCCAAGACATGACCCTTAACATGCGAAGGTTGGGTTCCCCTTGCTCCCACCATGCATGCGAGCCACATTTATCACCTTGGAAGGTTCACCATCCCTGGGCTCCTCAAGTTGTACCTCCCTCTACTACCTGATCCACTTCCTTCCTTAAATGAAGACCCCACCTCATACACCATGCCTACCTTCTCCATGAAGGTGAACTCCCCCACCTTCTCATTCACATCCCCTCCATGGTGCAAATTGCTGCTGGTCCCCTCCTCTTGCATAACCAGGTTCCCGATCCCAACACGCCCTTCATTACATCCTCAGAGTTGGCAACCTACTCCTCATTCTCTTCCTCTGACAGGACCTTCCTCTTCTTTTGTCCCCCATTGCCATCTACCACCTCCCTACGATGTACCTCTCTCCACAGCATTTCATCCTCCCCTTGTTGTTCCTTCCCCTTCCTTTCCTTCGCCGATTTGGTTGGATGCATCGATTGTACCTTGACCTGAACACGAAGTAGCCAAGATAAACCTCCACACCTTAAGATGACCCTATCGAGAAAAGGTCCATCTTGCTTCAAGGTGGCTTCAACTTGCACCATGCTTCCGTCCCCCTCCTGCAACCCAACCATGGCCCCATCCTTTAGAGCACCAAAATGGGCCAAAACCTGGGTCACCACAGTAGTCGACCAGAGGTGTAGTAGTAGGCCACAAATATGGACAGACCTGCTTTTAACAAACATCCTCTGTAGGGGTCGATCATGTAATGACCCATCAAAGGGAGAAACAAGTCTCCACAAAATAGTAAGATCACCCGAAGACGATGATCTAAACTTTAGCTCCACCTCAGCCTCTCATAGACCAAACACCAAAAATTGGGATGCACCCAACATAAGGATTTTCCACAACGACGAGGAGAGGGATAAAGAGTTTACTACCTCTCGAAGCCTTTCCATTGACGAAGAGCCATACATCATCTCACCGTTCTGCTTCCCTCAAAGCGTCGTCTCCGCCACCAATACCTCTGGCAAGAAAGGCACCTCCACATCGAATGATGGAGGGGGTGGAGGTGGTGGTGGTTTACCCCTCACATTCGTTCGACCAGCGTCGACTTGGTCGTGCTGGGTTCCACGCTCTGTCTTCATCCCATGTACTCAAAAACCCACTCTAGAGTTTTAGCATTCCCGCTACATGTCGTTAGGGTTTCCACGAGAGCCCTTCCATGCCCTTCTACTTGAAACATGCTTGTGCCCCAACCCATCACAGGCAAGACACTCGACGGTGTTTTTGCAATTCATGGCCAAGTGGCCACTCTCTTTGCATCTATAGCATAGAACACCTAACCTCCCTCCTCCATGCTCACCTCCACGAGAGCGGCCATCACCTTGACCACCATAAAACCACCGGTCTTCCCCACCAGACCATCCCCACAATCATCGATTACCTTTCCTCCTAGAATCGCCTCCATCTCCTCTCCCCATCTCCTACTAAAAAGGTTTCTTATTAGACACCCCACTATTTTTAGGATTTTTAAATGCACACTATTTTTGGGATTTTGTTTCGAATGACTACTTCCTTATACTATATTATTTTTCTTGGGATTTTCTTCTTTTTCTGCACTCATTTTTTTAGGTAGGTGACTTCCCTAGTCCAATTAAAGAGCATCTCCTAAACAAAGACACGAAAGGCTAAAAATGCAAGGCTAGACTCTGGACATCTGGCAATGGGAGGCTCTCTTACTACAACATGCCAATCATGTCTCAATCTAGGTTCTATTAACTACCTGGATTTCAATGGTAGGTCGACCAAAAGATAAGTAAGTGCATACGTGCAGGTGTAGAAAGCTTAATCTTCTAAAACTTTTCAAATCAAAGGGTAGGAAGATAAGTCACATGCTTATCACCCCTTCGACTTAATACTTCTACTTTTACAAATCTCGTCAACAACTCAGGAAATAAATCCATATTTTAGTAAATACTCGAGATAATTAAGTCAATAAAATGACCTAAAGAGTCTAAGTGAAAAGACTTTGTTATGTTTCTTAAGATTAGTATCCTCAAAATCAAAATTTTTCAATCTTTCGTAGCTCAAACTCTAAAAAAACTAATTTTTCTTCTTTTTTTCCTTTTTTATTTTTTTTATTTAAAAAATGACAGGAACAAATGAAAATAGAAGAAAGCGAGAAAATACAAAAACATGAAATTTTGAGACTAGGTAGATAAGCAACTTAACTAAAAAATATATAAACCACCCCCCATGTCTATTTCATGCAATGTCCACATTGTATGGTATAAGCATGAAAGACATTAGAAATCACCTGAAGAACTTGAGTTGGGATAATGTGGCTCGACTAGCTCCAAATCTGCAAACCAAACTAAATTATATAAAAGCTAACTAACTCTTAATAAACAACCAAAGATGTTGGGTTGTCCCCCAACAAGAACTGACTTTTATGCATTCATCCAAGCCTAGACCCTTAAAAAGATGAATTAATCAGAATAGAAGAGAGGGTCAATAGTAGAGTTACGATAGGATCATGGTAGTCCAAAATTAGATGTCTGCAAATGAGGACCAGTTGGTGAGACAGACCAGTTGGTGATGCAGCCTTATACCTAAGGGCCAAATGCTCGATCGATGCAGTATCAGAAATGAACACATCCATCTATTTTCTAGTAGATGTTAATGGGATGTGGTATTCAGTTTAGGCCCATGTAACCTGAGCCTAAAAATTCGAACACACAAGAGATAATTAGAAGAAGAATCTTGTGTCCCTTAACAATGAAGCTTGAAAGGATGATTCAAGGGATAGGTGCATTCGAGTTCAAGGGACTTAGGTAAATGCAAAGGATCATAAGGGATCTTATAGAAGGTTGGAGCTTTTAAGAGTATATCGACCCTTAAGATTTTTCCCTAAAAATCTTCTGATTCCACTCTTTCCTCTTCTACACTAAAATCCAAGTCTTTTGAATTCAGGAAATAAAAATTTGACTTCATCACATCAGATATGCAATCAAACTCCATAGAAAATGATTCAAGTTCAAGCTCATCCAGATCTGATGTAAAGGTGAAGCTAGTCATTGAAGGTTCATCAAGTTCAAATTGAAATCTTTGAGCTTCACCTACTTCCAGCAAGAAACTTTCCTAAAACTCAAATGTGAATCCTTCCATTTAAAATTTGTCAGAAATCTCCTCACCAAAATGAAAGGTCTTATATTCAGATTTATGTTTATCTTACTCAGATTCTATCTCAAAATTGAATATAAAGCTTTCAATTTCAAAATTATCAAAGATTTGATCCTCAAAAGAAATGCCTCATATTCAAGTTTATCTATATATTCCTCAAATTTTGAGTCTTTCAAAGAGACATCTTCATTTTCAATAAGACCCTCAACCTGGTTAATCTCTTCAATAAGCCCACAGCTTTCATTAGAGTCCTTAATAGCCTTAAAAAGTTTTATATAATTTCATCTTTTGATCCCCAAGGGCTATTTGTATATTCCCATTTTTATAATTAATCATGGCCTCCACTGATGCTAAAAATGGTCTTCCAAAATAATCAAAGCCCATCTCAAATCCTCAAGAATGTTAAGATCCAAAATAATGATGTCCACTGGGTTGTAGAAGTTATCAATTTGAATAATTACATCCATCAAGATCCCACATGGATGTCTTATGGATTAGTTGGCTGATTGCACAGTAATCATAGGTCCTAATCTACCTAAATTAAGTTAGATCCTAGCTTAACTTAGGAACAATGCAGGTATAAGCATCTTATTTTGCATCATTGTCGATTTGTTAGCTTTGTAGTTAATAATGCTATATTATGTTCTAATTGAGAGGTAATAATAATTGTAGGAAATTCAGGGCCATGGATGATAAATTCGACCAGACGAATCTATTCAGGATGACGATGGGAGTCCAATGCTTCTGAGATCGTCTTGATCAGACTCCCGTAGCATCATATGAAGTCCAGGGAAGAAGAAAAGTTAAGAAGCAAGGTGACTCAAATTTGGACCTCAAATGCCAAATCTGACCACATTGATGGATCTGGATCAACAATCGCAATCCAACGGTGCAAAAATCAACTCTATTGGAGCCCTACAACACCATCTACAAAGCAAAGAAGATGGACGGCCATGATGGCACCACGTGGTGCCATCATAGCTGCCCAAGGCTGCCAACCCCATCAATGAAGGACTTCCTGCGCATTCTTGTCGACCAATGGATCACCATCCAACGGCCACAAGAGTGCCATGCCTACCGACCCCCACGCTCGTTATCAAGAGCATTCACCCCAGCTGTTGGATCTTCATCCAACGGCTGAGGCAACACACGTGAAAAAATAAACGCGAGACAATCCGCACGCATAGCGAGTTGGTTAACGTGCTCACACAAGAGCGAGTGGCAAGCACTCGAAACACACGGAGCAAAAAATTGAAGAGAAGGTGCGTGAAGGAAGAAATTGGATCGTGCAATGACAACCGGACGGTGCAGAGGCGAACGTGTGGCACGCTATCGTGGGTTGGATCTAGCGGTGCAGCGTACGCTTAAATGGACACACGGTTAGATGCACCAATATATGTGGCTCGGAGCAGATTGAAGAGGTATTGCGGAGACAACTAAGGAGAATCGAGTGTGAGCAAGCGTGTTTTGAAATGCAAAGCCAGTGGGACACATGGGTGCACAACCGCGTGATTGTGATCCAAAGGTGCTGAGCATGCCACGTGTTGCAATCAGAGGTAGTGCATGCATATCAGGCACGTAGGAGGCTATTTTGGGATGTGATCTGATTTGTTGATATCCCGATCGATGGATATGATCGATACAAGGCTATTGCACAATTTCAAGGGTCGAATACTCACTTTGCCCCTCATTTTGTCTATAAAAAGGACCCCAGAGCCCCCATCTAAAGGCATCTCTTCCTCCAGACATCTCCAAGTGCCCTCTTCCTCTGAAGCATACATCAATACCACCTTCGTGCACCGCTATTGCTCTTCTCAACCTTTTCAAAGGCCATCAAGACCACCTTGGTTTGTTAGGTAGTTAGGAATTTTTTTGCTTTAAAAAAAATTAGGATTGAAAAAAATTGCTACTACTATTTTTAAAAATTCGGCCAGAAATTGGATACAAATTTGAAAATTCATTTGATATATTTCTAGTAATCCAAAAATTTTGATATTCAAGCAAGAACTACATTTTCAAAATATCTTTCCAACTCCACCATTCCCAATAAAAAATTCAAGTTTTGGAATTTTTAAAAATTCATGGAGTGTACAAGAGTGAAATCTGGATTTTTGCAAACTTCAAAAATCAATTCCAAATAGCACACAAATCCGATTGACCCACAAATGGTGGGTTTTGAAAGATAATCAAGTTATCTTTCATTCCCATGTTTTTCTAGAATTTTTTGATCACATTTGATACTATTTCAAAGAGAAAAACCAACTCAAGGTAAAAAATCTCAAATCTGACCCCCTATTAGTTAAAAATTCATATATATTTATTTAAGATAGTAAAAATTCTAAAAAAAATATTATATGAAAAGATTATTGAAAAAGGAATCTTCCTACCAATATTTAAATTATTTGCATTCCAATTTTATCTAAGAGAGTTTTTCTTTGATTTGTGGTCTGCTGATTGAAAAACTTAGAAGTGCATGAGTCCTAAGACCACATTGGACTAACCTGACTCATTCGAGCCCAGAGGATAGTCAGTGAGTTGTGTCACCTTGTGGATCACTCACCACACACACATTGAAGAAATGGCTGAAGAAAAACATAAAGAATATCTTAATAACCCGCATTTGTCTTTTGACTATTGGGTGGTCTCAACCTCTTTAGCCAAACCTGGTGGCTAAGCCTATGGGGTAGTGTCAAATGACTACGTCTAAGGGGTACAAAGGAACCGAAGGTGAAATCCGAAGGAAGAACCTTCCTCTTAGTCCCCTCGTAAACAGACTAGCCAAGTTAGCTTAAGAGGTGGGGATCATCTTCAGTCAGTTTTTCGACAAATTTTCTTCAACAATTTAAACCTGAATGAAAAATATGGTCATCTTATTCTAAAGGACCAATCTAATTAACAAGGCCTTAGCCTTGTTTGGCTTGGCTACACCAACCCTTGTTGCTGGTGTATGCAAGGAATGAGGTTGTTTAGACCTACATTGATGGAACTTTGGGAACCAAACCCAAGGTGGTGAAGGTGACTTTTCACATCACCTAGTATTTCCTCTGTACCCTCTTCTTCTTGGGTAGCTAAAATAGCTAACCCAATTTTTGATCCTAGCTATTATGGCCATCACCCAATGGCTCTACAAAGGACCCCATCTTATGTTCCAAGGTATGATTTCCGTACTTCTACATCTCAACCATGGAACATTGGTAGACCTAATTCACCCCAAGAAGCCCTGATGAACTACCACTACACATGCGACCACATTTCAAACTACAACAAATGGTAGCCAAGTTTAAGGAGAAGGTTGCAATTTATCTATATCAAGTTCAGACAATCCCTCAGTTGGGACAAAGACAATCCTTGATTCCAGCCCAAGAATCTTTAATGATGGCCCTTCAAGAACTAGAATCCATAACTAGGTTAACCAGACAAAACAGCACACTTAGAGATACTACTTTTGCGGTATCAAGTGGAGACTAGCTTGGAGGACCTTGAAGAACCTAAAGTGGCTACACTTGAAAGTGCTATAAAGGATTCTCTAAAGTAGACACTTGGAATGGATTCAAGGGGGGAGACATCTGAGGTGGTCAAGGGACGTGAGCCAGGAATAACTCGAATGGATTCATCCGTGAATCCCATTCAAGGAAGTGATGAGGAAAGGGCTGCTACCCCCAACATAGATTTACAATCTTAGGAGACACCAGACGAAATTAAGAATGAAAATCAACCTATGGATCTAGATCTTAATGAAAGCCCTAAGATGCAAACCATCCATTGTAAAGAATCAATCAGTCATGAACCTGAATATGATTTCTATGATTCTCAAGGTGAGGATTCTCAAGACGATTTAGATTAGGATGTCGCAAATAAATTGGGGGAATTTAGGCAAAGACAGGTTGGATTCAATGAAAATCATGAGATTACTGCCTTGGATACCACAAGTCAGGCGCACCTAAGTAATTTGGAGATGATTTTGCCTGGGGATTTCAATAATAACATGTGCTTTGATGAATCTGGAGTTGACACGACTACTCAGTTTGAATCACTTCCTCCAAGAAATGAAATTTTTTGCACTTTGACATCTTGTGATTCACATTTTTCTCCTCCCACTTATCAAGGTGACAAAGGAAACCCCAAATTTGCATTTTCTATTCCTAATTATGATTTCCAATTATTAGGGGGTACTTCTGATGGTTTAACTAGGGAAATGGAAATGTCACCTAGTATTAAGGAATCGGATACTTATGAGGGTGAAATTCTGAGTACAACGAATTAGGGACATACTTATATTCCTAGTCAATCTAATGGATGGCTCGACTCAGAGACTGAGACAGATTCCGACGAATATGAGATTAACACCAATGAGGTTGAGATGATTTCTAACGAGGATTTTAGTGATCTCCATGCAGAACTTCCAATTTCACATATACCCTCATATAACCCAGGGCCTAGAGAAAGCATCATTTTCAATGTTAATCACCACTATGAAGACCCTTATGATCTAGACTCTAATGCTAACTTGCATTTCAATTTTCATATCAATCCACTTCCTTAGCAACCTCTCATGGACTTGTGGAACATAATCAGTGAGCAGAATTGGCAACATGACCATCTCAATTATCCTTCATTTTTTGTCCCTATTTCACACTTTCCTATTGAAAGACTCTTTGGAGTAGGGATGCATCATTAGTTGGTTCACATTTGCGGACCACTAACTCTTGGAGCAGACAAGCACATCCTTTTATTAGTCTTGATCATCTCTTCAGCAATCATGGATCCATCTAAAGGAGTTTCGCCTAGCTGGAGGTGTTAAACCTAGCACTTATACATATATAGATATCTTCTACACATAGCATATTTCCTTTTTGCATATTGTGATCATCATTGTAGTGCTGGCATATGCAGAATGACGAATCAGGAGCAATTCCATATGATTTCTATCCACTTACTCCCTGTCTTAATTCATTTTTCTCTTATTCATGCATGAGGACATGCAAGAACTTAGGCATGGGGGGGTAATACATATAAACTGAAAAATTTTTCTGCCAACACCTTAGGAAATAGGTTTCTTTATCAAGAGGTTTTATTAGGGATTTATTCTTTAGTTGATTCCTGAAATTAGAATTCAATACAATTTCACACTTACACATAAAATTTGCAATGGATCCACTGTGAAGACCAATAGACATCTTTAGTTTGTCGAGAAGAAACATTGCTTCTTTCCCTGAACCCTTGGATAGTAATTAGGGAGTCAAGCAAACTATCTTCTAGTAGATCCACCAAACAATTGCGAGGTGAGAGTAGAGAGTCTACTAGTGCTCTAAGTCTAGTATGAGGATTCTTAATTTCTGGATAATTAGATAATGATACTTATAGTAAGGTACAATTTTTGCTCTCAAGTTCTACATACAATTTCTTTGTGTGAATTTCTGTGAGAGCAATCAAATAAAGCAAATACACAGAGAGCGGGTTCTAATAAAACTAGGACTAAGGTGGATGGTTACGACTGTCCTTTATGGAATCCTCGACTGAAGGAGGTGTTAATGTCAAGGTCAGAAATATGTTTTCCCATCCATTCCTTTTCCGGTGCTGAGAATAGGCACTTCCACCAAATAAGCTAACCAATATCCTCTTGAACATCACCATTCCCGAATAATGCCTCGTGAATAAAAATGCATGTGTCATGTTGCATTGCATTGCATTGGTAGATATATATGCAAAAAAAAGAGAGAAAAAGAAAAAGAAAAGAACAAAAAGCATAAAAAAAGAGTCAAAAAAAAAAGAAAAGAAACGAAACAAAAGCATTGAATTGCATTTATTTCATTTTATGATAAGCACATTGAGGCAACAATACCTATTGCCCTCACGATCCACCAAATACAACCTTGACTTACTTTTCCTATATTTTTGACCATCCGAATACTGGCTGAGGATTTCTCACTTAGCTATAGGGTTATCAGAACTTAATTGAAGTGTCAATGCCATGAGAGACCACCAAACATATTTACAAATCTAGTAAGATTGTGAGCTTAAGAAAAAAAAAATAGAGAGAGAAAAAGAGAAGATGAGTACAAGGAAATTGAGAGGCATAGTTTTTTCCACCTCTCTCTAAGTTGATTTATTTGAAAGTATGGAAATCTAGGTTCTGTAGTAGTAGTCTATATGTAACACCAGTGGAGTGTGAGCCACCAAATATAAATCTACTTAACTCAGACATCTTCTACCTAAGCCAAAAGTCGGGGATAAAGTTAGAGGTTATTTTATATCCCCAAGAGAAGAAGTTTTCCTATCCCAATAGAGTTTTACTAAGGGTCAAGTACGAACTTTAGATGTGGATTGGCTTTTCGCTTGGATCCGTTACATAGGCTACAACACTACACTTTCACGATTATCTGGATTTTTAAATTTATGGATGAAAACAAAAGAAATAGATCTCTAGTCAAACTCTTGATAGAATGCAACTAGTCTTGCATTTGCTAGGGACTAGCAAGATTTAGGTATGGGGGTATGATTATGCAACAATCATAGGTCCTAATCTACTTAAATTAAGTTAGATCCTAGCTTAACTTAGGAATAATGCATGCATAAGCATCTTATTTTGCATCATAGTCAATTTCTTAGCTCTGTAAATAATAATGTTATATTATGTTCTAATTGAGAGGTTTGTAGACTCGGATAGGTTGTGTTAATATGATGATTTAATGGTTGGAATGAGTATAGTGGTTAACCTAAATCGGGCCTAACAATCTTTTTACAAAAAAATTTTTAACCTGGCCTACTTGATTTTATCTTGGTCACTTTTAGGCCTAGGGTCGAACTCAGCGAAGCAGGCTTAGAGGTGAATAAGTTTCTACGCCTACTATACAACGAATCTCTTCCATTTTCTTATTATGTTTTTGGTGTTTTTCTATTTAATATTTTTTTCTGATAATTTTTGTCCTTGAGGTACACCCTCAATATCAGGTTCTTAGCTTTGAGCCAAATTAGGGTTCCCAAAACTAGTCTTGCTATTCGCAAGACTGAGACCCTGCAAGTCAAGGATTATCTTTTCTCTTTCGTATATTTTTTTTTATCTTTTTAATGGCAGGAAGGAGAAATAGAAATAAAGTAAATATAGTATATATATATGTATATAGGGGTGCGGGTGGAGGTGAAAATGGCGTGTAGTATGGTATCGAGTTGATCGTCGTCTAGAAAGACGCAACCAATAGGATGAAGTGCCGCATGGAGTGTAGGATGGATGGGTGGAAGATGTGTGCGAAGACGCTTTCTGTACGCGTGTATCGGGGAATATTAGCAACTGGTGCAGATATTCCCGTGATACAACATGTGATAGGTGATATGAAAAAAAAATATATATATATGTATATATGTAAATATATATCTATATGTATATATATAGATATGGTTATAATTATATAGATGTATATGTAGTTATATATGTATATATATATATATATTTATAATTAGATAGATATGTATGTCTATATAACTATATATAGGTATAGATATATATATATATATAGTTATAGATATGTATATATGTATATAGATATATTAGTATAAGTATCTATGTATATAGATATATGTAGATATATATATATATATATATGTATTTATAGCTATATATATATGTATATATACTTATACTTAGTTGTATAGGTACTAATATATGTATAGATATATGTCTATATATATATGTCTGTGTATATAAATATATAAATATATATAAATATATATGTATATATATATATAAGTATATAGTAGTGTATAAGTGAGCGGGTGTGTGTACAAGAGTGTGTGTGTGTGTATGTGTCTGTAGGAAGGAGTGAGAGAGAGACAGAGAGAGCGTCTGCTGAAGATGGCGCGGGCGTTTAAGTCGTCCTAACGCAACGGCCGACGTCTGATGGCCACGCGCAGGTGTAGGTGCGTAGGTGCGCGAAGAGGAGCGTGCACATAGGAGGGAGTGAGTGCGAGGGAGGGAACACAGCGCACTGCGCTGCATGCTAAGGCAGGTGCGGGCGAAGAAGCAGGCACTGAGAGCGGGCGGCTGCAAACGGGTGCAGGCGCAGGCGTATGCGAGAGCCGACGCGTGGATGGGCTGGTGACGGTTGCGGTGCAGAGAGAGAGCGCACGGTGACCAGATAAGTGAGAAACTTTCTAGTCACCGCACTATAGCCATAATGTCGCACTCTCTAACGTGAACAGTGGCTACAGTGCACGCTCGGCTCGCGTGACCGCCTGCACTCGATTCAGTGTGCGCGGGTGCTGTGGAGTGGCTGGCGCGCGCACGGAAGGGGCTGCATCGACTGCTGGCGTGCACGGAGACCTACGTGCAGGCGAGAGGTGGCCGGCGCCTTGCTGCAGCTGCGGTTGAGCTTCAAAACTTGACTCTATGGCAATGGCGGAAATGGCTTGGAATCAACGAAACAGAGAGGTGAACCACCACGCCCCCGGCTCTTTCATGAGCTGGGCGGTGGTGGGACTCACAGTGGTGGTCGTGTACCACTGTGAGCTGCTCCTGCCCACAGCGTGGCTCTTCAGGAGGAAGAGAGGCTACGTATGGAGGGGAGAGGGGAGGAGACGACCTAGAGGAAGGAAGGTGCTGTCTGTGTGTGGACCAGGCACTCCCCGCAAGGAAGAAGGTTGTGCTCCTTTTAAAGAGGAAAGAGGCATGCACAGCCATGCCCTAGGCTGTGCATGGCTCAGCATGGGGCTGGCAGGGCAAGCTTGTTGCAGAGAATGGCACGAAGAAGACCTGCCATTCCTTGCAGTCGCGGAGAAGAAGAAAATCAAAGTCAATAAAAAATGAGGATGGTGATTTTGCAAGGAAACACTTGAAGAAAACGTTAATTTCAAGGCCATTTTATTCAGTCTCCTCCCCTCACAAATAAATGCATGCATGCGTTTATTTTCACAAATGCGACTATGGCCATCTAATATACACTGGCAATGCTAGGAAATAGCACAAGTTGGCACAATTGTTGGTGTATTTTTGCTGTGCAATCATACCCCCATGCCTATCTTTTACTAGTCCCTAGCAAAACATTTTTTGTATTGTATTTAGAAATGATCTTAAGCTGAAGATTTTCTTCTGAGGCGACATAAGTGTGTTTTGTTATTGGATATTGTAAGAACCAATTGTAGAGAAGACTACCAGTACTTTAAGTCTCACATGATATAGACCATCTCTCAACTGACCTAGACTCTTGATATTTAAACCTTAAGTACGATTTCCAGGACCCAGGAGGTTTTTGCCGTACTCGAGAGCTCAAGAGATTATGGCTTGTGCATAGTGAAGGATTAAGACTAACCAGATGAACATTAAGATTCAAGCCCAGGGTTTCACGAATTTTCAAGTGCAGGTTGGTCCCAATTTCAACTCGTGCCTTCGGATTGACCCTTAAAAAGATGACGGAAAACTCAACTCCCATTTTATTACATTTGTGGCTCAAAGGAAATAAGGTATTTGTAACTTGCCATGAAGAACTTTTTTTTGTAGGAAGATTTTACAAACATTTGTGAGACATACTGACTTATTTGTACCCTTTTTTCTTTTTTTTGAAACACGTGTCAGTATATCTCTTACACCATTATTTGGAGGAGCACACTTTTCTTTTGGTGGGAGAGTTCCTTTTTGGTGGAAAGAGTCTTTCCTAAACACAAGACTAAAGCCTGGGATAAAAAGTCTACCTGCGCGCACAGGTAAGGACTCCACCTTCCTTAATGAACACTAGGGTTGGATCTTATGTTCACCTGGTCTTTCTTGATATGTGTAGTGTGAACCAAGATTACTTAGGCTCTCAAGTAGAAGCAAACCAACGGATCCTATACTGGTGTCTCAGGTACAAGAATACGTCCTTAGTTAGGAGAGATTCCGATCTCTCTTGTCAATGCTCAAGTGAATTAAGCCGAGCCTGAGCGAATCAAGCTTCTGTGCCCTAGAAAGTTTTCAAAACAGAGGTTGAATATCCATAAACACTTATTGTATTTTTGTTTCATCCTTCAAATCATTACTAAACACCTCCTTTTTTTTTTTTTTAGATGGAAACTGCATGATACCATAAAATACCCAGATCCTATGGATGCTTGTCCACCCCCCATTCCAAACGATGCTATGTCCTCATATGCATGCAGGGTAGGGTAGAGAAAGGATGAAAGATCGGGTAACGAGAGTTGAGGTGCAGGGTATACAGCAGGGTGGTAGGGTGGGTGGATGGTGGATGGTGAAGTGAAAAGTGAAGTGAGTGTGACAGTGGAGGAGTGTTGTTGGGGTGCCTCCCAATGAGCATTGAATTTAACGTCCCCAGCTAGACTCAAAATGAGGCACAAAATTAGTTACCCTCCAGCAAGGCAACAATTTCTCCAACGGGGATAGGTTCTTGAGTAAGATAGGGTTTCAAACGCTGCCCATTGATCGTAAATTTCTACCTAGATTTGGGATCTTCAATCTCAACGGCCCCGTTGGGAAATGGTCTCAAAACCAGGAAAGGACCAGTCCATTTGGACTTCAGTTTCCCAGGAAAGAATTTGAGCCGGGCATTGTAGAGCCAAACTTGCTGAGATGGCTCAAATTCGTTCCACCGAATACGGCTGTCGTGAAAAGCCTTAGTGCGTTGCTTGAAAGTTAAGGCAGAATCATAGGCTTCACGACGGAGCTCTTCCAGCTCCTGGAGTTGGAGTTTCCTTTCTCGACCACACAGGTCTGGGTCGAGGTTACATTGGCGAACCACCCAATAAGCATGGTGCTCCAACTCCACGGGCAAATGACAAGGCTTCCCGTAAATGATTCTATAAGGAGACATACCAAGGGGAGCCTTGAAGGCGGTCCGATACGCCCAAAGTGCATCAATCAGCTTGTTGGACCACTCCTTACGATCAGGCCGAACCGTTTTCTAGAGAATTTTCTTGATTTGCCGGTTCGACACCTCAGCCTGGCTATTCGTCTAAGGATGATACGGGGATGCGATACGAGGGTGGACTCTGTATTTCCTCAGAAGTGCCCGAAAAGAAGCATGGGTAAAGTGGCTTCCTCCATCCGAGATAATGGCTCGAGGGATCCCAACGTGTGCAAAAATGTGGTCTTTAACAAATCGAGTGGATATAACATGGTCAGCACGGTGTGTGGGAATAGCCTCGATCCATTTCGAAACATAATCAACAGCCACGAGAATGAATTCGAATCTGTTGAAAGGAGGAAAGGGACCCATGAAATCAATTCCCCAAATGTCGAAGATTTCCGCAGCTAGGATGGGTTGTAAGGACATCATGTCACGACTTGACATTGACCCTAACGACTGGCACCTAGTGCAATGTTTGGAATATTTGTGTGCATCCTGGTGAAGGGAGGGCCAAAAGAAATCACACTGCAACACCTTGGCTACAGTTTTCCTCCCAGAGAAATGGCCTCCGCAGGCCTGATCGTGGCAGAAGGATAACACACTGGGGAATTTGCTGTCAAGAACACAGCGACGGATGATTTGACCAGCACCTATTCGAAAAAGAAGTGGATTATCCTAGAAATAATACTTTGCTTCTACCATGAGATGCTCGCGCTGGTTTTTAGGCTAGCCACGTGGAAGGGATCCAGAAGCAAGGTAATTGGCAATGTCGGCATACCAAGGTCCACTTGCCACATTAATTGCCAATAGGTGCTCATCAGGAAAAATCTCATTAATCGGCAGAGTAAGTCCAATATGGTCAGGGTCTAGTCTAGAAAGATGATCAGCCACAACATTCTGGGCTCCAGCCTTATCGCAGATCTCAATGTCAAATTCTTGGAGCAGAAGGATCCAATGAATCAGTCTAGGCTTGCCATCCTTCTTGTGCATGAGATGGCGAATGGCCGCATGATCAATGAAAACAATAACATGTGAGCCCAGAAGGTAAGAGCGGAATTTCTCCAGCCCAAAGACGACCGCCAGTAGTTCCTTCTTAGTGGTAGTATAATTGCACTGGGCCTTGTCCAACGTCTTACTGGCGTAGTACACCAAAAAGGGGTGTCTATCGCGTCTTTGTCCCAGGATGGCTTCGACTGCAAGGTCGAAAGCGTCACACATGAGTTCAAAGTCAAGGGACCAATCAGGTGGCTAGAGAACAGGGGCCCTGGTGACAGCATTACGCAGCTGTGTGAATGCTCGTATGCAATCGGGGCCCATATCGAAGGGTACGTCGGTTGATAGGAGATGAGTTAAAGGTCGAGAAATCTTGGAGAAATCTTTGATGAATCTTCTATAGAAAAAGATGTGTCCCAGGAAGGAGCGGATTTGTTTGACAAAGCCAGGCACAGGTAAATCAGCAATTACATCAAGCTTAGCTCTGTCAACCTCGATACCCCTATCGGAGATGATGTGCCTGAGAACAATTCCCTCGTGTACCATAAAGTGACTTTTTTCCCAAGAAAGCACGAGGTTTACATCAATACATCTCCTAAGGATACTGGTCAGGTTGGCAAGACAATCATCAAAAGATGGTTCAAAGATCGAAAAGTCATCCATGAAGACCTCGAGAAAGTCACCCACCATGTCATGGAATATTGCCAGCATACATCTCTGGAAAGTTGCTGGCACGTTACAAAGTCCGAACGGCATCCTTCTAAATGCAAAGGTGCCAAAGAGGCAGGTAAAGGTGGTTTTCTCTTGGTCTCGGGGGTCAATTGCCACCTGGTTATATCCTGAGAATCCATCCAGGAAACAGAAAAATTTATTTCCCGCTAACTGCTCCAGGATTTGGTCAATGAAAGGTAGTAGAAAGTGATCTTTCTTAGTTGCAGCATTGAGTTTCCTATAATCTACACACACTCTCCAAGATGTAGGAGTGCGTGTAGGGATGGATTCGCCCCTGTCATTAACACGGATGGTGAGTCCTGCCTTTTTGGGCACGACGTGAATCGGACTCACCCAGGGGCTATCACTGATCGGGTAGATTATGCCTGCATCCAGCCACTTAATAATTTCCTTTTTAACGACTTCCTGCATGTTAGGGTTGAGACGTCGCTGCATCTCGCGGGAAGGTCGAGCCTCCTCCTCCGTATATATACGGTGAGTGCAGTAGGAGGGGCTAATGCCAGATAAGTCTGATAAAGACCATTCAATGGCTGCCTTGTGTTCCATAAGGACCTTCGTTAGTTTGCACTCTTGCTCCCTGGTCAATTTTGAACTGATGATTATGGGGAGCGTTTCATTTGGTCCCAGGAAAACATACTTAAGTGTACTAGGCAGTTCTTTCAGCTCGGGAGTGGAAGGTGAAAGGTTTGGCATTTCTTGGGACGAGAGTGTCCCAGGTAGATTAGAAAACAAGTCAGGAGGAAGAAGTTGGCCCTCAAACTGGCCAAGAAGAGGGCTTCTTGGATAGATGGATCCAAAAAGGAATAGATCCAGTGTGTAGTATGTGGGATCAAGGTCCCAGTGTTGAGTTACAAATCCACCTGATTTGGTAGGAAAGAAAGGGAAATCCGATCTTCAAGAGTGTGGACCGGCGGTGAGTAGCCCGGATATGACTCAGACCATGAGGTATGGGAAGCGGAGAAAACCTCATCAGAAGTCTGGCCAGGAGAAGGTACAGAAATAGGGAGGGATGGGGGAATGTCACAATATGTCTCGGTCAGGCAATCGTCAGTGTTTAAAGGCAGTCCGTAACAGACAGAATAGGTCCCAATTAGTCCAATACACGCGCTGACCACCATGTCCTCATTAGACATGTCATCCTCGATGCAATCGCAATCAAAGTTCTTGGCAACCTTGAAGATGTTAAGCTTGAGCTTCTCAGATCCAACGGCAATCTCAATACAGCTCAACTCGCAGTCGATATGGGCACGGGCTGTGGCCAAGAAAGGTCAACCAAGGATGATCGGACAATAAGAAAGTGAGCTAGAAACTTCCATATCTAAAACAAGAAAGTCAACAGGAAAACAGAGACTGTTGACCTTAACCACCACATCTTCCACCACACCCTTTGGAATTTTGACAGAACGGTCTGCCAACTGTAACGTGACAGGGGTGGGTTTCAGATTTCCCAAGGAAAATTTTTTGAGCTTGATGGTTGGTATAAGATTGATGGAAGATCCCAGATCAAGCAGGGCACGGTTAAAATTGCAGCCTTGGATGCTACAGGAAATAAGCGGTGTGCCCAGATCTTTCTACTTCGGTGGTAGATTTGATAGTATAGCACAACTCGCATGAGGTGAGAGAACCACCGGATTCTTAGTTTTCTTTGACTATCGCCTGGGTGTTGTGTAGTCTTTGAAAAATCGGGTGACAGTAGGCATGTGGTCGATAACCTCGAGCAGGGGTACCTTGATTTCAACATCCCTGAACAAATTACGCAGGTTATCAAAGGCCTGCGTATCTTTCTTTTTACCTTTTGGCTCCCTTAGTAGAGCCTTAGGGAATCGGACAGATTCTGGCACCAATTTGTGTGTATCATCCTCTCGCGAATAAGATGCGCATCCCTAATGAGAGGGCGATGAAGAAGACGGGCCAGGATCAGGTCGAGGTGGATTGACGGTCTGCTTACCGCTCCTCATAGTGATCGCATTGGACGATGCGGGTCCAGTGGGATCATAAGGCGGAGGAGGGTTCGCAATTGGGACATAAGAGTGAGGTGCTGCAGCGGGATTAGCCTGAAATCCTGGTGGAATGCTCGGAGCTTGCAGAATCTAATGTACCTGCCCCTGAGAAGGTCGTACTTGTGGTTGAGGACCACGGGGTACGAAATTTCGTGGGTTTGGAATAGGTTGGGCTAGAAGAGTGTCCTGAGATCGAGTCGCCATGCGTAGTTGACTGATCTCAGCATTTTGCTGTGCCAATTGGTCCTGAAGAGAGGACATGTTCTCTTCATGGAACTTTGACATTTCCGTCATCATTCGCATCAATTTACCAAGAGGACTTGATGCGAGATCTGTTTGCAGATTTGCCATAGGATTAGACTAGGCCCTTGGGATGACGGGTGCGGACGGTCGCATTGGTCCACCCGTGGGGCTTTGGCGCCGCGGGTTGTTGAACCATGCAAAGTTCGGATGATTTCGCCACCCTGGGTTATAAGTGGCAGAGAACGGGTTATTCCCTAGGGCGCAAGCGTCTTCTATGCCAGAAGATGCATCCGCATGTAAATATGCATCCGAGCACATGGAGGCTTGGTCCTCCGTGTCAAAATACTGGCTTGCAGAAGCCAAATCCACATGACTTACTGAATCGCTCGGCGTGACACTCAGTAAGAAAGGACTTATTGGGTTTCTTGGGATAAGCCTGGTGTTGGAAGAATTGGGATTGTGATGAAGTGGTGAGGTGGGGGTGTTTGCCATAGAACGGGCGGGGTTGGCTAGAAACTCATCCAGCTTCTTGTGCATGACGGAGACTTCATCCAATTTCTGTGCGATAAGGCTGAGATCTGTGGATGAATGGGAGGATCTCGTGTCAACTTCGTGGACATTACGGGGTAGGCTGGTACGATTAAAGGCGACAATGGAGGCATTGTTCATTGAGTTTTCGCTCATATTTTCAAATAATTCGAATGCTCCATTCTCGTCTTCATTCATGAAATTCCCTCTGCAAGAAGCATCTGCAATCTGCTTCAAAGTCTCATTTAGCCCATAGTATAAAATCTGGGCTATATGCCACTTGGGCAGACCATGGTACGGACACTTCCTGAGGAGGTCATTATATCTCTCCCATGCCTCATGAAACTGTTCGCCGTTTTGTGGTGTAAATGAAGTGATAGCACAGCGAAGAGCATTGGTTCACCCAATTGGGAGGAACTTCTTGAGAAATGCTATTCGCATCTCTTCCCAAGAGTGGATGGTTCTCCCAAGGGTGCGTAACCACTGCGACACTTTATCCCGCAATGAAAACGGGAACATTTTCATGATGACTATAGGTAACCCGATATTTCTTGGTTTAACATTTTCAGCCAATCGGGTTAGGTCTTCCAAGTGGAGAAAAGGATCTTCACTTGCAAGACCATGGAAGTGAAAATTTATCAGGCCAATTATGTTAGGTTTCAATTCAAAGTCGTCCCCGCCCATGGGGACCCGAATTTGTCCTATGATCTCTGTAACAGTGGGATTCTGATAGGGGCTAAGAGACCTAGGCTCCTTCCGTTTGGGAGGGTTCTGCATTTCCTCCAATGTTTCCCTAATGGCCTCAATTTGTTTATTATACATTTCCATTTGGGTTTGGAGGCGGGTTATGGGATCCAAGGCTCCACCACCTGGTGAGTTTTAAGGGCAGTTTCCTCCCTCAGGATTTGGGGGTGGGCGTGCAGCCATGTTTGTGGAGGAGGAGGACGATGCAGCTTCTTTTCTAAAATTATCAGGCAATTTACATAGTTCAGGGTTTTGTAACCTCCTCCCAAACATGCACTACCGTAGGAAGAATTGGGGGGATACAAAGGGAAAAGAGATGAGAGAAATGACGCCGCAAAGGTACACTTGATGACAAATCAATACAATCAAATTCCTAACCTCTACAGTGTGCCCTTAGACCTAAAGATCTAAGTTACCTACTATCACGACCTACGAAATCGAATGCGAGCACCGCAGAACCACTGAGCCAGATTGAAAGGTCCTTTGCCCCAGTCTTAGACACCCGATAGCACATGGGAACCCTCACCAGCACGTAGGTGCTACACACAGGTAGTTAGACCTCCAATCCTTAATAAGGGTCAAGTTGCTACCAATTTTAGTTAGAGGCTTAGGATCAAGTGCTTCTGGAATGTGAAGGGCATTATTTATAGGTAATGCCCAAGTGGTTGATTTTTAGAGAGTGTGTAAATCAAGCATGCAACGAGGAAATCTCTACGAATTGAAGTTTTAATTGGTGAATGATTTTTATAGTTTCAACCTTAAGTAGTATGGATTTTAGGATTTCTCTGAATTACCAATTCAACCAATCTCCGGGATTTGAAAGAATACAAGTTTTCTTCTAAGCCCAACAAACCCTTCTTCAATGTCAGTTGGTTAATACATGCTAAAATGCAATGGGCTTCCCTAGATGGAGATTTCTATGTGTCGATGCACGAGTCAATTTTAGATTAGTGTGAAAGGGAGCCAAAGCACTTCAATTCAAGTTCTCCCAATCACCAAAATGATTTCCACACACAAGGCTCAACCATAAGATAAAGAAAATCAAATTGTTGGAGTTGAATTATTTGGGATCAAATCTTAGGCACGTAAAAGGTCGTGGTGGGGTTGGAATCAACTCAATTCCAAGTCTCCCCACCAAAAAGGTGATCCCGAATTGCAGATAAATGAGCCAAAGATGGATGGCAATCAATCTATTTATCTTTGCCTCAAAGAATGCTTCACACGGCGAAAGATTCAAGAATCAAGATTCTAGGATCTTCGCTATGCAAAGTTTGGCGAGAAATCACGGGGCAGTGGGAGTGGTGACAATCAATCAAACAAGTGATTTTTAATCCCCTTGCCCCAAGAGATCCAAAGAAGTGTTTTTAGTTTTTTTTTTTTATATTTAGGTGACAAGTTGACCTAAGTTGCTAAGAAAGAAAGACCTACTTGTTCAGCAACGTGTGCGAAGCTCCAGTGCGGTGCCGGCGTCTTCACGCTCTCGTTCCTACCTTGGATCTGCCCACGTCTCCGATTTTGTCTGCCTGCCTCCTCCTTGCAACTGGTTCACCTACACACCAACAAACAGAAACACCCGTGAAGAGAAGGGTGTGCGAAGAGAAAAATTAAAGGAATGGAGTAGAAACTTACTTGAATGCGCACTTCCCCGGCAACAGTGCCAGGAAAAGTGTGGTGTAGACCCGGATAGGTTGTGTTAATATGATGATTTAATCGTTGGAATGCATATAGTGGTTAACCTAAATTGGGCCTAACCATCTTTTTACAAAAAAGTTTTTAACCTGGCCTACTTGATTTTATCTTGGTCACTTTTAGGCCCAGGGTCGAACTCAGGGAAGCGGGCTTAGAGGTGAATAAGTTTCTACGCCTGCCCTACAACGAATCTCTTCCGTTTGCTTATTATGTTTTGGTGTTTCTCTATTTAAGATTTTTTTCTGATAATTTTTGTCCTTGAGGTACACCCTCAAAATCAGGTTCTTGGCTTTGAGCCAAATTAGGGTTCCCAAAACTGGTCTTTCTATTCGCAAGACTGAGTACCTGCAAGTCAAGGATTATCTTTTCTCTTTCGTATATTTTTTTTTATCTTTTTAATGGCAAGAAAGAGAAGTAGAAATAAAGTAGATATAGTATATATATATATATGTATATATTATATATGTATATAGGGGTGGGGGTGGAGGTGGAAATGGTGTGTAGCACGGTGTCGAGTTGATCATCGTCTAGAAAGACACAACCAACAGGACGAAGTGTTGTGTGGAGTGTAGGATGGATGGGTGGAAGATGTGTGCGAAGACGCTTTCTGTACTCGTGTATCAGGGAATATCAGCAACTGGTGCAGATATTCCCGCGATACAACATGTGATAGGTGATATGAAAATATATATATATGTATATATATAAATATATATCTATATGTATATTTATATAGATATGGTTATAATTATATAGGTGTATATGTAGTTATATATGTATATATATATATATGTGTATGTATATATATATAGATATGTAATTATATGTATAGATAGATGTATGTATATATATATATATATATATATATATATTTATAATTAGATAGATATGTATGTATATATAACTATATATAGGTATAGATATATATATATATATAGTAATATATGTATATAGTTATAGATATGTATATATGTATATAGATATATTAGTATAAGTATCTATGTATATATATATATATGTATGTATTTATAGCTATAGATATATATGTATCTATGTATGTATATTTGTATATATATATATATATGTATGTATAAATATATGTGTATAAATATTTATATATATATATATATATGTATATATACTTATACTTAGTTGTATAGGTACTAATATATGTACAGATACATGTATATATATATGTATGTATATATATAAGTATATACTAGTGTATAAGTGAGTGGGTGTGTGTACGAGAGTGTGCGTGTGTGTGTGTATGCATCTGCAGGAAGGAGTGAGAGAGAGAGAGAGAGAGCATCTGCTGAAGATGGCGTGGGCGTTTAAGTCGTCCTAACGCAGCGGCCGACGTCTGATGACCACGCGCAGGCGCAGGTGAGTAGGCGTGCGAAGAGGCGCGCACATGCAGGAGGGAGTGAGCGCGAGGGAGGGACCTCAGTGCACCGCGCTGCGCGCTGAGGCAGGTGCGGGCGAAGAAGTGGGCGCTGAGAGCGGGCGGGTGCAGATGAGTGCAAGCGCGGGCGTACGCGGGAGCAGGAGCACGGATGGGCTGGCGACGGTTGCGGTGCGGAGAGAGAGCGCGCGGTATCGGATAAGTGATTGCATCGCAAAAATACACCTTCAATTGTGCCATCTTGTGCTATTTCCTAGCATTACTAGTGCATATTAGGGTTCCATAGTCGCATTTGTGAAAATACATGCATGCATGCATTTAATTGAGAGGGGAGGAGAGTAAATAAAATGGCCTCACAATTCATGTATTCTTCAAGTGCTGCCTCACAAAACTTCCATCTTCATTTTTTATTTCTTTTTGATTTTTGACTTTCTTCCCACGGCTGCAAGTTATGGCATGGCTGGATCTTCTTCTTCGCACCTTGCCCTGCAGCCGCATGCCCAGCCTCTCCCTGCCATGAGCCATGCGCAACCGCATGCACAGCCAGGGCATGGTTGTGTATGCTTTCTTCTTCTATAAAAATAGGGCGGCTTCTTCTTGCAAGAGGGGAGCCTGGACCCCAGCCAAAAAAAAAGCACTCTACAGCTTCTCTTCTCCTTCCAGGCTGTCTCCTCCCTCTCCCTCCATACGTAGGACCTCCTCCTCTGAGGAGCCACTCTGCGGGCAGGAGATCATCACTGTGGTGCACACCCACCACCGTGAAACCACCACTGCCCAGCTCATCAAGGAGCCGATGGGCGTGGTGGTCTTCTCTTCCCTGCTTCACTTTCCACGCCATTTCCGCCATTACACCAAAGCTTCAAGCTGTGAAGCTCCACCAGCAACTGTACGCCCCTGCAGGAGTCGGCCGAGCTCCGCAACAGCAGCAGCAAGGTGGCAACAGCTGCCAAGCTTCACCGCGCATGCCTGCAGGCCACCCTCGCCTCCAACGCGTGCCTACAGGTGGCCTCGCCTCCCGCTTCTTCGCGCTGCACTCATCTTTCCGCTCGCAACCAGCCACCGCATGCCCCTGCAGCGGCTGACCAAGCTTCACCGCACACACCAGCCAACACCCACAAGCCACCGCGCGCCCTGTCGCGCTCCTTCGCTCGCAACCCAGCCCTCTCCGCGTGCTCTGTCGTGACGTCCCACCCGCAAGCCACCGGTCGGCGCAACCCTTCCACGGGCGCGCCAGTAGCAAGCCGCCAGCACTCACAGCACCTTCAGCAAGCAGTTGCGCGGCTCGCCCAGCCATTGTAGCCACTATTCATGCATTTCTGCGGAACACTGTGGCTATAGTGGGGTGACCGGTAAGTTTCTCACTTATCCTGTCACCCGGCACGTCGCTTCTGGCCACTGCCCGCACCTGCTCCAGCGCCAGCCCGCGCGTCTGCGTGTGCCCAAGTCGCCCACACCCGCCTGCGTTGCCCGCTCCCTTCGCCCGTGTACGTCTGCGTGCGCCCGCTCCAGCCTCTCCACGCAGCGCTGTCTGCTGCGGTTCCTTCCTCTGCGCCACTCCCTCCTACCAGCGCGTGCCTACGTGCGTGCGCATACACGCCCCTACGCGGTTGGCATCAGACAACGCTTGGAGGACCCGACCGTCTTAACTCCCAGACCTCATTCCAGCAGGAAGCGTGCTCTCTCTCTCTCTCTCATAGTACTCTCTCACTCTCTCTCTACACACACTCACACTCTCGCACACACACACTCTCACTTATATATTATTATATACTTATATATATATACATATACATATATATATTGATATATATACATATATTTATATACATATATATATATACTTATATTTATACATATAGTAGTACCTATATACTTAAGTATTAGTATACATACATACATACATACATACATACATATATATATATATATATATATCTATGTACTTATATATATACATATATATTTACATATATACATATACTTATATATATATATATACACACACATATATACATATCTATCTATATAACTATATATACATATATATATATATATATACATATCTATCTACATATATCTATCCATATATTAGTACTTATCTAACTATGTATTAGTCTATATACATACATACATAGATATATATATATATATATATATACATCTATATATATATATATATATATATGTATGTATATGTATGAATATGTATATATAACTATATAGATGTAAATATATATATATACACATATCTATCTATATAACTATATATAAATATATATATATATATACATATCTATCTACATATATCTATATACATATATTACTATATATATATATTTACATCTATATAGTTATATACACATACTCATACATACATATATATATATATATATATATTATATATATATACACATATATATATACATATATAACTACATATATATACCTTTATATTTATAACCATATATATATATATATATATACATATATATATACTTTTTTTCACATTACTTACCATACGTGGTATCGTGGGAATATCTGCACCAGTTGCTGATATTCCCCGATACACACGTACAAAAAGCGTGGTCACACACATCTTCCACCATCCATCCTCCACTCCACGTGGCACCTCGTCCTATTGGTTGCGTCTTTCTAGACAACAACCGACTCGACACCGTGCTACACTCCATCTCCGCCTCCACCCCCACCCCTTTATACATATATAGTATATACATATATATATAGATATACTATAGTTACTTTACTTCTGCTTCTCTTTCCTGCCAATAAAAAGATAAAAAATATATAAAAGGGAAAAGATAATCCTTGACTTGCAGGTACTCCATCTTGCGAATAGCAAGACCTGTTTTGGAACCCTGATTTGGCTCAAAGCTAAGAACCTAATTTTGAGGGTGTGCCTCAAGGACCAAGATTATCAGAAAAAAATTTAAATAGAAAAACACCAAAAATATAATAAACGAACGGAAGAGATCCATTGTAGGAAAGGCGTAGAAACTTGACTTGTAACACCACTTCCCTTAGTTCGATCCTGGGCCTAAAAGTGACCAAGATAAAATCAAGTAGGCCAGGAAAAAAATTTTGTAAAGAGATGGTTAGGCTTGATTTAGGTTAACCACTATACACAGTTCAACGATAAAATCACCATATTAACACACCTAACCGGGTCCGACCATCAATATGTGAGAAACTTTCCGGTCACCGCACTGTAGCCACAGTGTCGCGCTCTCTAGCCTGAACAGTGGCTACAGTGCGCGCTCGGCTCGCGCGATAGCCTGCACCTGGTTCAGCATGCGCGGGCGCTGTGGAGCGGCTGGCGCACACGCAGAAGGGGCTACACCGGCTGCTGCCGTGCACGGAGACCTACGTGCGGGCGAGAGGTGGCCGGTGCCTTGCTGCAGCTGCGATTGAGCTTCAAAGTTTGACTCTGCGGCAATGGCGGAAATGGCTTGGAATCGACAAAACAGAGAGGTGAACCACCATGCCCACCAGCTCTTTGATGAGCTGGGCAGTGGTGGGACTTACAGTGGTGGTCGTGTACCACTATGAGCTGCTCCTGCCTGCAGCGTGGCTCTTCAGGAGGAAGAGAGGCTGCGTATGGAGGGGAGTGGGGAGGAGACGGCCTGGAGGAAGGAAGGTGTTGTCTGTGTGTGGACCAGGCTCTCCCGCAAGGAAGAAGGCTGTGCTCTTTTTAAAGTGGAAAGCGGCATGCACAGCTATGCCTTGGCCTGTGCATGGCTCTGCATGCGGCTGGTAGGGCAAGCTTGTTGTAGAGAATGGCACGAAGAAGAGCTGCCATGCCTTGCAGCCGCGGAGACGAAGAAAATCAAAGTCAATAAAAAATGAGGATGGTGATTTTGCGAGGCAACACTTGAGGAAAATGTTAATTTCAAGGCCATTTTATTCACTCTCCTCCCCTCTCAAATAAATGCATGCATGCATTTATTTTCACAAATGGGACTATGGCCACCTAATATGCACTGGCAATGCTAGGAAATAGCATAAGTTGGCACAATTGTTGGTGTATTTTTGCTGTACAATTAAATAATAATTGCAAGAATTTCAAAGCCACAAATGATAAATTTGACCATACGGATCTGTTTAGGACAACAACGAAATCCCAACGCTTCTGAGATTGTCTTAATCGAACTACCATAGCATCTTATGAAGTCCACGAAAGAGCAAAGACCAAGAAGAAAGGTGATACAAATCCGGACCTCAGATGCTAAATCCAGCTGCATAAATGGATCCAGATCAATGACCATAGTCCAACGACGCAAAAATCAACTCGATCGGAGCCCTACATGACCATCTACAAAGCAAAGAAGATGGACGACCACGATGGCGCCACGTGGTTCCATCACAGCAACCCAAGGTTGTCGGCCACATCACTAAAGGACTTGTTGCATGCTCTTGTGGGCTGTTGGATCACCATCCAATGACCATAAGAGCGCCACGCCTACTGACCCCTACGCTTGTTATTAAGAGGATCCATCCCAGTCGTTGGATCTTCATCCAATGGCTGAGGTAACATGCGCAAAAATATAAAGGAGAGACAATCTGTACGCAGAGCACGTTGGTTAGCATGCTTGCGCAAGAGCGAGTGGCAAGCGCTCGAAACGCGTAGAGTAGAAATTGAAGAGGCAATGTGCAAAGGAAGAAATTGGGTCGTGCGATGATAATCGGGCCGTGAGGAGACAAATGCTTAGCGCGCTATCAAGAGTTGGATCAGGCGGTGAGACATACACACAAATGGACGCACGGTTGGGCGTGTCGATATATGTGGCTTGGGGCAAATCGAAGAGGCGGTGGGAAGCACACTTTTAAGCCATGAAATCGCAACATCGTATGGCTAAGGAGAAGCAAGCATGAGCACGTGTGTTTTGAAAAGTGAAGGAGGTGGGACGCATGGGCGCACAGCCACGTAATCGAGATCTAAAGGTGCTAAGTGCACCACGTGTCACAATCAGAGGCAGTGCATGCGTATCAAGCACGTGGAAGGCTATTTTGGGACGTGATCTGATCCCTTGATCTCCCGATCGATTGATCTGATCAATCCAAGGCTGTTGCACAGTTTAGAGGGACAAATACCTACTTTGCCCCTCATTTTGGCTATAAAAAGGACCCCAGAGCCCCCATCTAAAGTCATCTCTTCCTCCATCTCTCCCTCCAGACATCTCGAGACATCTCCAAGTGCCCTCTTCCTCTAAAGCATACATCAAGACCACCTTGGTGCATCGCTGCTGCTCTCCCCGACCTCTTCAAAGGCCACCAAGGACCACCATTGGTGCCCTTGTTCTACTAGAACTAGATAGCTATTTTGATTTCCAGTAGTTCCAGTAATTTCTTTTAGTTCTAGTTCTGATTATTCTTATATCTGAACAATCTGATCTAAACAAATTTGCTTCATATATATATATATATGTGTGTGTGTGTGTGTGTGTGTGTCTAATTATTTTGATTATAATTAATTCTAAATCGATATTTAAATCAAGACATTTTTCTACCTTCCTGAGTTCAATCGGGACTCACAATCTCGTTATATTTTATTTGTTTCGATATATTTTCGTGATATACTGTGACTTATCTTAAAAATGCAAATTTAAGCTCGAACATTGGCCAACTATGTTTGAACTGCAGTAGGTTCAAGGTCTCCAAATCCAATAATCTCATAGATCTTAGTGAGCATTAGGTTGATGGAAGCCCCCAAATCAATTAAAGACATATCAAAGGCTCTTGTGCTGGTTTAGGTGCCATGGGTGGCATTATCCCGAAATGTCAATTTCCAGGTTCTAAATTTAGCTACAGAATGCCATGAGCGGCACTATCCCAGAGTGTCGAAAGCTAGGGTTCTGGGGGTTACCATCGGCGATGCTATTTCGAAGCATCGATTGCTAGGGACCTTGCTGATGGGAACACCATCATGAGCCATAACTAGCTTAATTTGGTCTGATAAAGTCAATAAAAGATCCTACATATCAGTTAGAAGGTCTCTTGGGCAGGTTAAGTTGTTTTTAGAAGAAAAGATGAAAACTGGGTTATTTATGCAAATTTACCATCTTATCAAAAATACAGAATAACCACGGGGTTTTTAAGAGGTTACTAAAGGTTAAATATGCATTTAAGTCTAATAAGTGGGTCTATGCAGACAGAAATGGGTTTTCATGCATTTCAAGAATTAACGGACATCTGAAACCCTAAAAATACACCCGCTAAATTAAATGAGGTTCTGCTCAGGCTAAAATTCATATAAACCCTCTAAAAATCATATAAAAGTATTCTATAGGGTTTGGCATTCTTGATTTGTCCATCTGAACCCATTTTGACCTGAAACATAGTCTCAGATGAGCTATTGCCTTAATTTGGGGTTTTGTATAAGTTACCCAATCAAACTAGGTCAAAACCAAAATCAAACTTCACCATTAGATTTCTTAGGTCCAAATAAGGTTTGTATCAAAATTTGGGCCCAATCAGAGATTATCTTGACCTAGTTTGCATTTCAATCCTGTCTGATTCTTTCTATTTCACAAGTACCCCTAGCTTTTGAAATTCATTACAAATAGGCCCCTATATTTGTTGTCACTCTTTGCAAAGAGGTCCTTCCACCATTTTCGTGGAGGAATCATACTTTGGCAACCTTCTTTTGGCAAGAACTCTGTGATTACTTGACAAATCCCTCTCAAAATTGAAATGGAGATTCATCAGGTAATCTTCTTCCTATTGAGCCATGTCCAAGTCTCCAAATTTCTCTAAAAAGCTCATGAGAATCCTTCAAAGATTCGATTATCTCTTGTGCATCAAGCTTACCAAGCTTGAAAGCTTGGTTTCCAAGCTTCAAACATCCCTCTAAGGCCTATATAAAGAACCATGTTGCACGTCAATCTCCTTACGCTCGGCCAAAAAGCTCCATGACATTCGATGACCTTCTCCAACCACCCTCGTCATCCGCTCCCAATACCGGTGGCAGATTTGCCTTCCTCTCCTTTTTCCACGTCGTGTCGTACCAGCCGATGCCTCTCCCTTGTTGTCTCACCCTCACTGGAGCATCTTCGTCTTCAATGTCGGTCACACCAGACCCGGCGCTGCCTCTGCCTCTATTCATCCATAGCTTAGCCTAATTGACACTCTATCCTCTACTCATCAGCACTGTACTACTACTTTGTATCGACCGCTCCTACGTCATCCACATCGTCGTATTCCACCTCGCCGGTGAACCTTTGTCGAGCCCTAGCGGTTTCCACAAATGCCCAACTACGCCGCTTCCACGCTCTTCACCTCCGCTGCATCCTTACGACCAAAACCCTCAAGTAATTGAGGGGATTGGCCACTCAACGTCTCCACCCGACACCACCCTCACTTGACGCCACAACCACCATCGCACTCGTCGACATCCGACCCTCTGAGCTGCTTTGACATGGCCATCAGGCTGTATTCCTTATTTCAGGTACTTCATCAGTCGCTATTGCCACCACCATCATCTCCAGCTCCAGCTGTAGGTCTCCGGTCGTGTTCATCTTCAATTTCTTCTCCATGCCGTGAGGCTCAGTCCCAGGAAGCCTCCCAAGTGGTCAATTGACGCTGCCCACTTATCCTTTGACCTCAATTAACGCCTTCACCTACTGTAGCTGCTGCACGAAGAAGCGTGGGAAGATAGTCCCACATCGTGAAGAAAAGCACCCCTACAGAGAATAAATTATTTTTGTGCCAAGGCTTTATCGCCTCAACACACTGAGGGTGAGGTCCCCACACCTCGCTTACCTGACCCGACCCGACTCACTCCTCGGTTACCATCACACCTGGTAGCCTTAGACCCGATACTACTCATACCCGACTACCTGGTTAACCTTGGGTCTATCTGCGAGATAAGAGAAGAGAAGGAAAGAGAGAGAGGGGGGTTTTTGGACTGCCTCCCTATCTCTTGACACTTAGTCAAAATTGAGAAGCCTCTGCCTCTATGGTGACTCGTTGCTGAGTCTCTCTCTTGAGGTTTGAAAGAAGAAAGAAGGCAAGAGATCCTTGAGTCTCTTGAGGTTGCTGTAGCATGTGAGTTCTGAGGCCTTGAAAGATTAAAGCCACTGTGGAAACATTTGGTTACTTACGTGGCATTTGAATTGAAAATACTATTCATATATTTGAGATATTTGTGGGTTAATATTCTTGGGTTAATTTGGTGATTCAAATCACCATTTTTACCGTAATATTTTTGCCACATTGACTCTTGAATCTATCTTTACATCATTTTTGCTTGAAATTGCTATTAAAGTACTATATTCTTGCTTACAATTGTGAATTTGAGATAAATTACTATATTGCTCCCTGTGTTCGACCTTGATTTCTTTCGAGCTATAAATTTTAAGTGTTCTACGTGATTTTTCGGCTATACTACAGTGCATTACTTTTAAAACACCGATTCAGCACGTTAACATTTTGGCGCCGTTGTCGGGGAGCAACGCGCAATTTGGTCTCTTGATTGCAATATCTGATTTGATACTAACTTGCTTTATCTATTTTGTTGTGATATGTGCAGGAGAATCCAATCAAGGAGAGTCAGACAAGCACCAAACACTCCAGGGGTAGGTAAACTCCATCCACTTTCTCTTAAGCCCCTGATTCTGGGAAAGCTAAAAGAAGAAAAAAATCAATTAGGGCTAACCTGCATTCTATTCTTAGATTAATCATCACAAGTTGCCTGATTTGATACATTCTTTTTAGAAAACATCCCAAACCTGATTCTTGCACCTACTTAGGGATTTAAGACACCTAGGGCTACCACCTTCTTGACTGAGCCCTAGGTGCCAGATTTGGAATTAATTGATTGACCAATTAAGAGCCAATTAGGGTCTCCATTCTAGGGTTTAGAGACACTTTCTTAAAACAAGAATCAATCTTCCTAAACTGTGTGTGTCCTAAGCCTTGATCGAACTTATCTAAGAAGCAAACCCAAAGAATTAAGCTCTAAATCTCACTTGAATCCTAAAAGCAGGGACCTAATAATCAAGGACAAATTAAGTGAAGTTGACCCACCTTGTAGGGTCAACCAATCTTCAAATTAGGTCACCACTCACGAAAACATCTTAAAGTTCAAGTGAAATCCAAAGCACCCACACTCTAAACTTAAAATTGGTAGACTTAAGAGGTCAAGTTATCCATTCTGGTGGGAGATTGACGAACTAAGATGGAGAGAGAGGGGCAAAGGGCGGCAGGTGGCGATGTCGAGGGCACGGCAACGGTTGGGGATGAGGGTGATTGGAAGACATGGAGATCGAAGAATTGGAGGAGAATGGAGAGGAGATGGCCATCTCATGTGGGTGGGACTGTCAAAGTTGAGTCGAGAGAGGGATGGAAGAGGATGAATGGAGAGGTCCTATGCTATAGATGCAGAAGAAGAGGGAATATGGTGGTGATATGTAGGAACCCCCTTGTGTGCCCTACGTGTGGAGGTGACGGGCACAAACGCGATTCGTGCACAAGGATGCGGCTTCAGTATAGGAGGAAGAAACCTTAGCACCCAAAACAAGAGGTTTCTAAGCCACGATACCCCCACCGCTGGCATAGGTCTACCACATGATTGTTCGTTTAATTTCCTCAACACGGTTAATTAAGTTATTTAAGCTTAATTAAGTGCAAGAGAAAGTAACTTAGGTTAACTTGATTTAATGTCGGTTATGTCGTATAGGGTCAAGCTAACCTAACATTTTAGATTTTAATTCTTTTTTTAACTGACTGAGTCCAAGTCGTTCACTGAGAGGCATAACTTAACTTAATTCACCATTAAATCCTAAACATAAATTACTAATTACTTAATCAATTAGAATTATAATTAGATTACTTTAAGAATATGAATCTTGCATGAAGGATTTCCAATTAAAAGCATGCAAAATTCCATAAGGAAAAACATATCTATACATGTGATTTGTTAATAGAAAGCAAGTAAACATGTTTATTTCGCTAGTTTCATTTTGTTTGCAAAAGATTAAGGCAATAAAAAGAAATTCAAATGAATACAATTGCCTTATTATATCAATTAAGCTAAAAAAGAAATTGTATACAAAATCAAATGTCTTATTAATTTCCATTTATTATTTTTTTCTTCTTTAATCTTTAGCCTTGATTCTTCTTCTCTTCTTCTGTTTGATTTATCATCTCTCTCTCTCTTCCCTTTACTTTTTCTTTACTTTCTCTCTTTACCTCTCTGTCTTAACCTTTCTCGAGCTCTTCTTCTCTTGTCTTCTGAATTCTCTTAACCCTCCTCTCTTCTCTTTTCCTTTCAACTCTTTAACTATGCACTTGAACCACATTTAAACCAAAAATTTGGTTTTATTATGGGCGGCTCGGATCGGTCGGAGATACATAGCACCCCTCTCAGAGTGGGGCCAGACCAACTGGGTACAAGCCTAATTTGTATTAGGTGGTTTATTTCCAGTTCAGATCATCACATGCACAGTCTCTGGCCTCCCAGGCCCACACACACGCCCACTCACGGGCCCACGCTCGCACACACACCCGAGCACGTGCACCGCATGCACCCACACACACACACATCCTCTTTGTGCGCCCAGCGCTGACGACCGATAAAGCCTCTTCACTTTTTCCATTTATTCCAATGCGCGCGCTCACGTTCTATCAATGTGGGACTAAGTTAGTTCCCTCCAGGCCAAACTTTGGCTGGAGACTCTAGCCGGCTCAGAGTTCCAAATTGAGGAAGCAAGGGCTCGTTGGAAAGCTCTAAAGGGGTACTACAAGATTGTAGCATCAATTTGATGCTGAGAACAGATTCTACCCTTCGATTTGAAGGGTGAAAGTGGACTGTTTCCATGGCTAATTAAGCCTGCAGTGAAGCAACTCAGGTCTTATGACTTGCAGTGAGGCTTTTGATCTCCATATGAGGTCCTAAATCATCTCAGAAGATGATTCTGCACCTAATGGTAAAGGGAAGAAGTGCTAAGAAGCTTTTGGAAGAAGAAGAAGCTCAAAAGCTTCAAGCAGGTGCTTCAGAGTTCCAATTTGAACTCTAAATAGCTCGACAGATAGCTAAAGGGTAGTAGTATCTAATTAAACAACCTCTGAAGGTTGTAAGGAGTCCATTTGGGCAACATTTGCCTCTAAAACTCATCAAAAATGTACTGAAGTTAGTTTTGGATTCAAATGAACCAAAATTGAACAGAAATTGAATTCATATGAAATCCTAACTTAAACTCATCCTAATCAAATCTAATTCGTCTAAAATCATCCCAGGAATCATTTTAATTCATCAATTTCTCTAATTGATGTCTCAATCATCTAATCAGACTCGAGCTTGTCCATTTAACCTCAAAATTTGTCTTTCTTCATTAAGCTTTTTCAGATGAAATTAATACCTCAATTTAACTCTATTTAACCTCAGAAATAGATTCAGGGTCTCAAAAAGAGATTTCAACTAAAAATTCTAGGGTTTCAGGATTGTCGCCTGAGATCCTAAGTGAGTTTGTTCGACAGAACAAACTAAAGCTTATCTAAGTGATTGATCTTCTGGATTGACCTCAGAGCATCTTCCTGATGCTTCTAGATCTCCTTAATCAAGTTTAAACCCAAATAAATAGTCTTCTCCAACTCTGTCGAAGTTGGGGAAGACAGAGGCATAGATGAAACTCTAGACTTCAAAACATCAAAATAAACACTGCAAAATTATCATTAATCCTCAATTAAACAATCTGGAGCTTCTTAGGAAGTTTTATGGGCTGAAGACTACTTTATGACTCGCCAGAGCTCACCGGAGCTCTAATGAGTCCAGACATTGGCTAAAAGTGTGTATAAATCATTAAAACAGGCCATTGAAGATTTGAAAAGTCTCCTGAGGTCACAAGGAACCTCAGGAACTCAATAATTCACTCAATTGATGATTAAACTGAAAGATATGCAATGAATTGGTAGAGAGTGTGATCTTAGTTCACTGGAGCTCAGGTCAGGTTCTCTCACTCAATTGAGTAGAGAGAACAAATCAGTGGCATGTGGTGATGGTGTACAGGTGACTAATTAGGTGGAGAAACTCCTCTTGAGCCGCCATTGACAACAAGCTCAGGAAGTTGAGTGAAATTTAGGCGTTTTATATATAAGTAATTATTAATCAAATTAATATTAAAATCAGGGCCCTTAGATGATGACTAAGTGATGGAGGGCCCCAGTGTAGGTGAATTGCCATTAGTTACCTCCACCATAGACAGTAGAAGCAACCGGTGAAGGTGGTGATGGATTAGGCATTTAGGTGATAAAATTAAATCAATGTGCTAGAGATGATCATGAAGTATTGTAGAAGGTGATCAGTGATTCAAAAAGACAAAAGGATGGTCCAGTCAAGCTCAAAGAGCTCGCCAGAGCTAAGGAAGACATTGAAAAATCAATTACAAAAACTACTCTAAGCTACTTAATCAACTAATCTAACTAATCTAAACTTACCTAAGATGCTAATCTACTGTTACCTGGATGAAAGAGGTGAGAAATCTCCGTCGATGGTCCTTAACGGAGGAAGAAATCAGAGGGTGTTGGAAAAGAGCTCCAGCAAGAAGTTGAAGGCGACGAGGAAGAAGAATTGATGCTCCAGGTCCTATCACGACCATCCAGAGAGGAAGAGAAGGTGAGAGAGATGAGTTCCTCGTGCAGAGGAGCTCCAAAGGAGAGGTGAGAGGTCGCCGGAGGTAGTTGACGAATAGCCTATCTATTAGCTCAGTAGGGGGAAGAGGGCCTGGAGATAACCTCTTAAAATCGAAGAGGTGGAGGGGCATTTATAGGTTGCGGCGGTTGAGAAGGAGGATGAATCTAGATGGTGAAGTGTTTGGGTGCGAGGTAATCACCGATGTCTTCTCCGACGCTGGTGAAGTTATCTTCAAACCCTAAATAGGATTGTAGCTTCATCCAGACCGATGGATGAAAAGGAGGCGGTGAGCGCAAGCCCCAGGATCTTGGCAGAGATGAACAAGCGTCAGCCGAAATGGATGAAGAAGAAATGAAGAGGAAGAAGATGTATATAGGGACCTGATTGTAAGGAAAACTAATGACCTAAGTAAAAAAAGGACTCGATTGAAATAAAACTTAAGGACCAAAATGTAAACTAAGGTTTTCAAGGCTTATTTTAATTTAAATCTTTTTCAACTTTCTATATATGATTATAAATTAGAAAAATATTATATTTAAACCTTGGATTTACGTTTTTGACCTTTTTAGCTTAATTTATTTAATTAAGTAAAGTTACTTAAGTTATTATATACGTAGGTATAAATTATGCTTAAGTTAATTAACACATTAATTAGGTAAATAATTAATGATATTTTGAGTCCATTTATTAATTAAATTATTAATAATATTAATTAGCTAATAATTTAGCATTTTAAACTTATTTTAAAGTCCTTTAATGATTTATCCTTTATTCTATAATTAACCCTTATATATACATATTTCTAGCTAATTAACTAGGAAGAATAGTTAATTAGGGGTAATTAGAAGCCATGACTCATCATACCCCCAAGCCAATGTTTTGCTAGTCCGTAGCAAAATTAAACAGAAATATGATGATTTAAACACTTGGGTTTAAATTAATATAAATAAAAACTAAGTAGAGGAATGCTTAGGTCAGAATTTTGAATATTCATTTTTTAGATTTTATGTATTTTAGGTATATAAATAAGTATCCATAAATATATAGAGCATACTATGGGAATCTCCTTAGACTTATAACTCACATACTTCTCAAAACACACTATATTAAAAATAGAGGTTTTGATGGGAATTTTATCAAAAATCAGAATCCCAAAAACCCACTTATTCTCTGTAATCATTCTAAATCCTAGAAACTTAGAATTCAAAGTGTTTTAAGAAAACAAAACTTAAGAGTTGGAAATTAAATTTTAACTCAAAAACTCAATAGAGTTAAGTTAATCCTTAAGTTTATGAAATCTAATTTTTACCGATCTAAGTTTTAGCAAATTAGACAGATACTCATCATTAACCAAATGTAGAGTAGTAAAACCCTAATCTGCCAGCCTACAGCACCAAGGACAAAGTTCTAGACCTAGGGTTTTGTCAATCTTTCTCCTTTAGGTCTCAACTACAAGTCCTCAAAACCTGATTTCTTAGGCTTCACTGCCTAATACAAAGGTTCAGTAGCTATGATTTTAAAGCATCCATGCTTGTGAAGAGAATTGTCCTAAAGGCATCCAAATTTGCAAAAATCCAGATTAAGACATCAATTTCCAATCCAGGCTATTCCAATTCAAGCCTTTGGCTTGGCCTTACTTAGGTTTGGTTGCTTTCTCCTCACCAGTTTTCTATCCCGAGGTCAACACTTTTTGTGTATATCTCCCCAGTGGACCACTGGGTCTTTTATTCCTAATTTTTATCTCCATATTTTTTTCAACTCTTTTCTATAGGATAGAACACCCATATGTAGCGATGTGTTCTTTTATTTGATGGAAGGAAGGGTAGCATCCATTTGTACTGAGATGCTTTATTTGGTGGATAAACTACATAAGTACCCATTTGTAACGAGGTACTTAACTGCAGGTTGTTTTATTTTATTTTGTTATTATTATTTTTTCTTTTTCTCCCCTTTCTCATTTTTCTTACTAACATATACTTCATATCCTTTTTCTAGGTGAGTGGTACATCCTTCACCCTTTCAAGAGTCACCCTGTGGAATCCTTGGACTAAAGAGGATTTAGAATCAATCTCTTAACCTCTATGTTTTCGTGGTCTCAGATGCCAACAAGACAACTCTATGTGTGTGAATTTTGGATGCTTAGGTTACTTAGCCCTCAAACCAGAGCTTGGATAGCAAAGCCATTCACTCTCAGGTCCTTCAAAGTTTTAGTTTCCTCCTACAGGATCTATCAAGACATAACTCACCAAGTCTAGCCGAATGTCCTTAGTTGATTAAGCTAACTATAGCTTGATAGACCTTTAGACTAAGATTCTACTAACTCTTTACTTAATTAACTCTAAATATCTGACCTTTTTTACTTAACTTGATGATAAAAACAAATATTCAAAAAAAAATAAAAGGATTACTTAGTCTAATTGACTAAAAAGTTACAATTTAATTCCAAAACTCAAATTTTGAACTTAATACACCTTAGTTACTTAATTTCAGGGTAAAGAATAGAAAAACAAATCCTTAGGGTTTTAGATTCTAACTTAAATAAAATCCCGTTTAAAATTTCGCAAACAAAAGTGTGTTCTGAAAATGTTATAAGTAAAAACCTAAATAAGGGTTTATTGCTCGTATAAAATACTATTTACAATATATATTTTTATTTTTGGTTTCTGACATAAAAGAAAAATTAAGCTCTTAATTACTAATATAAATATATATATATATATATATTGATATCTTCTTTTTTTCTTTTCTTTATTAAAAATATAAAACCCCTTTATTATTTATAATTTTGTAATTTTCAACTTTTTATATTTGTATATTTTTATTTTTATGTTTTATAAAATTTTTAAATGTTTACGAATTTTTCAAAAATTTTCAAATTTTTGTGGTATTTTTGATTTTTCTAAGTTTTAAATTTTTGGTATTTCCATTATTTTAAATTTCGTGGGTATTTAATTTTTATATGTTTTTTTTATATTTTCTCTACAATTACACTTGAAGTGAAAATTTCACTTCACACCCCCACAAGCCAAGATTTTACAATGTCCTCATTGTAAGAAGGGTGAAAAAGATATTACACTTCACTTAGTGTAGGGTGACGGAAGGAGTCGGATAGAGGAGATCAAAGATCTCTGTGTGGACGATTTCTCTTCTGACCAAAGGTCAGAGTGGTGAGTCGAACTAGGTGAAGGTAATCAGTGCAGAATGAAGTGAAAAATTAGATACAGACTCAAGTGTATAGGAAGAGAAAAGTGTAGACAATAGGAAATAGCTATATACAAAATGCTAAGTTTTACGCCTTCAGCTAGGCGTAAACCCTAGTAAAGAACTCCTAAAATGAATATACATGGTAAAGACAAGGGATTTATGGAAGAATTGGTTCAAGAAAATAGAAAAATAGATAAAACCACACGGGTAAAACTCATCCTAAGATTGCCTAAAATAGATCTTGTAGAATCAAAATCAGATTCCCATGAAAAATCTTAGGAAGATCAGAGTGAATCTCGTGAAGATTAGATCTGATTTAGGTTGAAATGTAAAATAGTAAAGATTGAGGCAATCTAAAAAGTGATTCGAACCAAGTTCAAAAGATCAACAGAGTCAATTCTGATTCTCAATAATAAGTGGGTCATTTTGATACAATAAAGGCTGCTAATGCGGGTTTGGTGGATTATTTTCAGGAAGTACAGAGGATGGGTATCGATTAGAATCAAAGGCCTGATTAATGAAATGTACTTGGCCCTGATGTTGCCTGGGGTTTTGCAGATTCCTAAGATTCGGAATTGGCTGAGATGGAAGAGTACCTGGCTGATGAGACTTAGCCAAAGCGTGATCTGATTCGTAAATCAGCCAATTCTACCTTACATTGCCTTTGGATCTCAGCGAGAGCTTCAACATTTTGTCGCTGACTCTCTGTAACAGCTTGCAAAATCTGATCGAGTTGTGTATCTCTATTCGGTCCAGAGTAATTCTGCATACTCGTGGAATTGGGCCTCACATTGGGTTGCTGAGAAGGCAACGAAGGTGGGTTTAGATTTGTCAGATTTGGATAAAATGGCCTTTGATTTTGATCAACCCAAGAAAAATTTAGGTGGCTTCTCCATCCACGATTATAGGTATTAGAATAAGGATTTGATCTTGGAATGTTTTCCTGGATAGCGTGTAAATCAAAAAGATATGGCATGTTTTCTGCAAAAACAGGAAGTGGGGATAGAGGTGGGAAAGATTGTGGGACAAAGGTCCCTCCTTGGGTTGGTGCAGGAGTAGATAGAAAACCCAAGGAAGATAGATCTCTAGAATCCAGATTATTCATAAATTCCCTCCATGTGGGAAATTGTGAAACAGGTAAATGCGTGGGATTTTGTGTAGGAGTAGAGGCATAAGAGATTTCATCGTATTTTGGACCTCGTCGAGATGCTTCGCTACGATGTCAGCCTTGTCCAGTTTTTCTACAATAATCTCTAAATCCTTGGAACTGGAAGGATTACCGATCTCGTGAATGCCCTTCTGCGGGTTTTGATGCACTATATTGGTGCCTCGGGTGAATTGCAACATTGATGCGTTGTTGATCGAGTTTTCCACCATCCCTTCAAACAGTTCTGAGGTGGATTCTGCATCACGATTCAGGAAATTCCTTCCACAAGAGGCATCGACTAGATTGCGAATGCCCTCTTGCAATCCATAATAGAAGATGTGCGTTAGTTGCCAATGAGGGATGTCGTGATGTGGGCATTTCCTTTATAATTCATGAAAGTGCTCCCACGCTTCATGAATTGGTTCTCCCAAGTCGTGATAGCTCGCCTTAAAGCATTGGTGCGACTAATAGGGAAGAATTTCCTAAAAGATTTAGATTCAATTTCAGCCTAAGTTGAGATTGGTCTTGCAATTGTTCTATACTAGTAGGTAGCCTTATCCTTAAGGCTAAAGGAGAACATCTTCATGAATAGGATTTCCCAGCTTTGATTTCGAGGTCCAAGAGTTTGATATAGATTCTTAAGATCTTTAATATGTTGAAATGGATCCTCGGATGCAAATCCATGAAAGTGTGGGATTAGACCTATAATATTTGGCTTTAACTCTGGGTCATTTTCCCCATTGGGAATCCTAACATTAGGCTCTACTTGTGCATTAGATAGATTATAATAGTCTCGGAGTAGAGGCCTAGGATGAGGAATCGATAAATCAGGGATATCAAAACTCGCCTCAAATCGAGGTGGAGGACAGGCTTGAAAATTTTGTAGATTTTGAAGAGCAGTCGTCAATAGATTAATTTGGCGATTTTGCTCGAGAATTTGAAGATTCTGGTTTAGGAGCACCTCATTAACATCAAAAGGCAGCATCTCCCCCTGACCAGAAGAAGAAGGGATCTCAAAATTTTGGTTCTGCAGTTGGTCCATAGGATCAAATGCAGAAAAAGCAGATGTATTTGACAGGAAATTTGTTGGTTGCCTAGGTGCAACTGGTCTAGGTATACCTGTCAACAGAGATATGAGAGGCGGTTTCAAGGATAGCCTCCCGTGCATAAAAAAAAAAAAATGTGCAAAGGCACACTCACGCCACTAAAACAACGACAAACAAGACCTGCAGAACAGTACGAAAAAGTGGATTTTTCTCTTCTTTCAAAGGAAAGAAGAGAGTCCTAAAATACGCAAAATAATTTGGACGCAAAAAAGTATAATATCAGTATCAAAATACGCATCCTAAACCCATGCCTACGCAAGTGTGTATCCTTAAAGCTCAAAGGTCTAAGGTCTAGGATCAAGACCTCTCACTACTGGCTCCGCGGGGCTCTAGTAGTGAGACAGACTTGTTGATCTTTGGCCAAAGTCCTAAGAAGTGCAAAGAGGAGAGGTAGAAAATTCAGACTTGTGTGACTCTAATAATCGCGTTGTGTGAGTGATAGCATGCAACAGACGATAGCGTAAAAACCTGCATGCATTCTGCAAATAGATTGAGTCACAAATTTTATTATCCTCTTTTTTTTACTTAATCTTTTTACAAAAATATGATAGAAAGAAGCAAAATGACCTCTTCTTAGGTATTTTCAACAAAAATGTGGTCTTGTTTATTATCTCTAAGACAAAGATCTATGCGGGTTTTGCGTATTTTCCCGTTGATGCGAGAAAAATAGTAGAAAAATTTTTCCCGAGTCAGATCGCAATAAGACTAGTAGGTATATGCACTTCTAGGAGTGTATGCCTAAAACATGCTACTGTTAGTCAAGAGAGATGAGTATTTTTGTATTTTTTAAAATTTTTAATTAGCTAACTTCAACAGTACAAACTACACTAAAGACTAAGGAAGAAATACTCACAACAGTATGTATAATGGATAGAAAAATTGAAAATAGAAAAACCTGCCTCCTTTCCTGAGAATACCCGCATAGATAACCCTGAAAAGAAGATAGAAAATAGAACAAAACAAAACTAATTAGTAGAAAGAACAAACTAAACAAAAATAGTAATAGCGAATATAATTACAGTCACTTCCCTGGCAATGACGCCATTAAAATGTTCATTTAATTTCCTTAACATAGTTAATTAAGTTATTTAAGCTTAATTAAGTGCAAGAGAAAGTAACTTAGGTTAACTTGATTTAATGTCGGTTATGTAGTATAGGGTTAAGCTAACCTAACATTTTAGATTTTAATTCTCTTTTTAACTGGTTGAGTCCAGGTCGTTCACTGGGAGGCATAACTTAACTTAATTCACCATTAAATCCTAAACATAAATTACTAATTACTTAATCAATTAGAATTATAATTAGATTACTTTAAGAATATGAATCTTGCATAAAGGATTTCCAATTAAAAGCATGCAAAATTATATAAGGAAAAACATATCTACACATGTGATTTGTTATTAGAAAGCAAGTAGACATGTTTATTTCACTAATTTCATTTTGTTTACAAAAGATTAAGGCAAGAAAAAAGAAATTCAAATGAATACAGGTGCCTTATTACATCAATTAAGCTAAAAAAGAAATTGTATACAAAATTAGACGTCTTAAGAAAAAAAATATTACATTGTTAGACGTCTTTAACTTCTTAATTTCCATTTATTATTTTTTTCTTCTTTAATCTTCAGCCTTGATTCTTCTTCTCTTCTTCTTCTGTTTGATTTATCATCTCTCTCTCTCTTCCCTATACTTTTTCTTTACTTTCTCTCTTTACCTCTCTGTCTTAACCTTTCTTGAGCTCTTCTTCTCTTGTCTTCTAAATTCTCTTAACCCTCCTCTCTTCTCTTTTCCTTTCAACTCTTTAACTATGCACTTGAACCACATTTAAACCAAAATTTGGTTTTATGATGGGCGGCTCAGATCGGTCGGAGATACACAGCACCCCTCTCAGAGTGGGGCCAGACCAACTGGGTGCAAGCCTAATTTGTATTAGGTGGTTTATTTCCGGTTCAGATCATCACATGCACAGTCTCTGGCCTCCCAGGCCCACACACACGCCCACTCACGGGCCCATGCTCGCACCCACAAGCGCACACACACTCGGGCACGTGCACCGCATGCACCCACACACACACACATGCTCTTTGTACCCCCAGCGCTGACGACCGATAAAGCCCCTTCACTTTTTCCATTTATTCCAATGCGCGTGCTTACGTTTTATCGATGTGGGACTAAGTTAGTTCCCTCCAGGCCAAACTTTGGCTGGAGATTCTGGCAGGCTCAGAGTTCCAAATTGAGCAAGGGCTCGTTGGAAAGTTCTAACGGTGTACTACAAGATTGCAGCATCAATTTGATGCTGAGAATAGATTCTACCCTTCGTTTTGAAGGGTGAAAGTGGATAGTTTCCACGGCTAATTAAGCCTGCAGTGAAGCAACTTAGGTCTTATGACCTGCAGTGAGGCTTTTGACCTCCAGATGAGGTTTTGAATCATCTCAGGAGATGATTCTGCTCCTAATGGTGAAGGGAAGAAGTGCTAAGAAGCTTCTGGAAGAAGAAGAAGCTCAAAAGCTTCAAGCAGGTGCTTCAGAGTTCCAATTTGAACTCTGAATAGCTCAACAGACAGCTAAAGGGTAGTAGTATCCAATTAAACAACCTCTAAAGGTTGTAAAGAGTCCATCTGGGTAGCTTTTGCTTCTAAAACTCATAAAAAATGTACTAAAGTTAGTTTTGGGTTCAAATGAACCCAAACTGAACAAAACTTGAATTCATATGAAATCCTAACTTAAACTCATCCTAATCAAATCTAATTCATCTAAAATCATCATAGGAATCATTTTAATTCATCAATTTCTCTAATTGATGTCTCAATCAGCTAATCAGACCCGAGCTTTATGATTTAACCTCAAAATTTGCGTTTCTTCATTAAGCTTTTTCATATGAAATTAATACCTCAATTTAACTCTATTTATCCTCAGAAACAGATTCAGGGTCTCAAAAAGAGGTTTCAACTAAAAATTCTAGGGTTTCAGGATTATCGCCTGAGATCCTAAGTGAGTTTGTTCGACAGAATAAACTAAAGCTTATCTAAGTGATTGATCTTCTGGATTGACCTCAGAGCATCTTCCTGATGCTTCTAGACCTCCTTAATCAAGTTTAAACCCTAATAAACAGTCTTCTCCAACTCTATCGGAGTTGGGGAAGATAGAGGCATAGATGGAGCTCCAGACTTCAAAACATCAAAATAAACACTACACAATGATCATTAATCCTCAATTAAACAATCTAGAGCTTCTCAGGAAGTTTTATGGGTTGAAGACTACTTTTTGACTCGTCGGAGCTCGTTGGAGCTTCGGTGAGTCTAGACAATGGCTAAAAGTGTGTATAAATCATTAAAATAGGCCATTGAAGATCTGGAAAGTCTCTTGAGGTCACAAGGAACCTCAGGAACTCAATAATTCACTCAATTGATGATTAAATTGAAAGATATGCAATGAATTGGCAGAGAGTGTGATCTTAGTTCGCTGGAGCTCAGGTCAGGTTCTCTCACTCAATTGAGTAGAGAGAACAAATCAGTGGCATGTGGCGATGGTGTACAGGTGACTAATTAGGTGGAGAAACTCCTCCTGAGCTGCCATTGACAACAAGCTTAGGAAGTTGAGTGAAATTTAGGCATTTTATATATAAGTAATTATTAATCAAATTAATATAAAAATCAGGGCCCTTAGATGATGACTAAGTGATGGAGGGTCCCAGTGCAGGTGAATTGCCCTCAGTTACCCTTTCCATGGACAACAGAAGCAACCGGTGAAGGTGGAGATGGATTAGGCATTTAGGTGATAAAATAAAGAAATCAATGTACTAGAGATGATCACGAAGGATTGTAGAAGGTGATCAGTGATTCAAAAAGACAAAAGAATGCTCTAGTCAAGCTCAGAGAGCTCGCCGAAGCTGAGGAAGACAGTGAAAAATCAATTACAAAAGCTACTCTAAGCTACCTAATCAACTAATTTAACTAATCTAAACTTACCTAAGATGCTAATCTACTGTTACCTAGACGAAAGAGGTGAGAAATCTCTGTCGATGGTCCTTAATGAAGAAATCAGAGGGTGTTGGAAAAGAGCTCCGGCGAGAAGTTGAAGGTGGCGAGGAAGAAGAATTAATGCTCTAGGTCTTGTTTTGACCATCCGGAGAGGAATAGGAGGTGAGAGAGACGAGTTCCTCGTGCGGAGGAGCTTCGAAGGAGTGGTGAGAGGTCGTCGGAGGTAGTTGATGAATAGCCTATCTGTTAGCTCAGTAGGGGGAAGAGGGCAGGGAGCTAACCTCTCGAAATTGGAGAGGTGGAGGGGTATTTATAGGTTGCGGTGGCTGAGAAGGAGGATGAATATGGGTGGTGAAGTGTCTAGGTGCGAGGTAACCACTGGCGTCTTGTCCAATGCTGGTGAAGTTATCTTCAAACCCTAAATAGGATTGCAGCTTCATCCAGACTGATGGATGAAAAGGGGGCGGTGAGCGCAAGCTCCAGGAGCTTGGTAGAGATGAACAAGCGTCAGATGAACGGTGATCGGCAGGTGAAAGCACCTCCTGTTGTCAGCCGTCGAAATGGCTGAAGAAGAAATGAAGAGGAAAAAGATGTATACAGGGACCTGATTGCAAGGAAAACAAGGACCTAATTGAAGAAAAGGACTCGATTGAAATAAAACCTAAGGACTAAAACGTAAACTAAGGTTTTCAAGGCTTATTTTAATTTAAATCTTTTCAACTTTTTATATGTGATTATAAATTAGACAAATATTATATTTAAACCTTGGATTTAAGTTTTTGACCTTTTTAGCTTAATTTATTTAATTAAGTAAAGTTACTTATGTTATTACATAGTTATAAAGTATGCTTAAGTTAATTAACACATTAATTAGGTAAATAATTAATGATATTTTGAGTCCATTTATTAATTAAATTATTAATAATATTAATTAGCTAATAATTTAGCATTTTAACTTATTTTAAAGTCCTTTAATGATTTATCCTTTATTCTATAATTAGCCCTTATATATACATATTTCTACCTAATTAACTAGGAAGACTAGTTAATTAGGGGTAATTAGAAACCATGATGAGACTCTCATCAATGATTGATGTGGAAATCCCCTTCTCTTAGGATATACTATCTACGGAGATGATGTTGAGAGATGCATTGATTGGCGAGGTTATGACTGGAAGCCTGTGTGCTGAAAAGCTTCATCAACTGTTGAGTTCCTTGTCACTTGTCTTGTCGGGCTGGAAGGTTGCTGTGTTATCCCAGACTCGTTTTCTTGTTTTTGGTTTGGGGATGATAGACGTGGAGAGGCTAAGATTTTGCTCGAGTATTTTTGAAAACATTAATGTGTTATGGAGGCTGGTCTCTCCCTTTGATGGGGCACTCCCAGATCGTCCACCCCAGAGGATGGGTACTCGACATGTGACTTTAGCCATCAAGGGTCTGACTCTGCACCTGAGATCGAAAGGGTTGGTCTCTAAGATAATTGCTGGGTTTGCGTCTATCCTTGATGATACAATGGTTGCAATTGAGGAAGGAATTGCACGAGTATTGAAAATTGGGGTCGAAATTTTCAGAAGTGGGTCACTGCTTGATAGAATTATTCTTAGATGTGGAGGAAGTTCTTGGCTTATTCATGTGTCAGTGGTTGAACAGGAAGTCATAAGCTCAGAACCGGGATAGGTTAAGACGTCTGAAGAAAATCCTGTGGAGGTGCAACAGGTGGAACTGGAGGGTTGTAAGCCATCAGAGGATGCTCCAGGGCCAAAGAAGAGGAAAGAATGCCATGAGGAGGATTTAGAGGGGAGTATGATGGTGGTGGTGAGTGACACTGTCATGAGGGGTGATAAAGAAAGGCATGAGGAACTTGGTTATATTACTAATTGTATAGAGAAAAAAATAGAAGGTAGCAGTGGGAGAAGTATACTCAGGGATGTGAATCAATTGCCACTTCCTGCTCATGAAGATCTAAAATTTGGGAAAGGATCTGGTCAAAAGAAAGGGGTTGGGAGATCCCCTTACATGCTTAGGAGGCGGAGAAAGGAAAATATGAGCCCCATTGAGGAAGAACCATTACAAAGTCCATCATGGTTGAATATGTGGACAACCAGGTGCAAGGGGACCATCTTCTTAAGGGATGAGAATTTTAACGTGGAATGTGTGTGGGTTACGCAATAAGGTGAGAATTGCTTCTCTAATAAGATATTTTATGGAGTGGGATATTGATTGTGCTCTTATTCAAGAGACACATCTAGAGGAAGACAATAATCCTGTCTGGGACATTCTGAGGCAGTTTGGGAGAGCAGCTTGTGTGGGGATGGCTGCAAATGGCAGATTTGGTGGGATGGCTATTTGGTGGAGAAAGTCCAGCTTTAAAGTGACTGAAGTTCACCGGGCCAGGCATATGCTTACATGTAGATGCTAGAGTCGCCAGGGGGAGCTGGATTGGTTTGTATCGTGTGTGTATGGCCCCTATGCAGCAGCTAGCCGGGTGGAGTTATGGGAGGACTTATTAGCAGCACATCAGAAGGACTAAGAGCTACCTTGGCTCGTGGGTGGAGATTTCAACTGTACCTTATCAAGTGGGGACCGACCTGGGGGTAATACAAATGGTGTAGTGGTAGGTTTCCAACTAGTTGTGCAGAATCTAGGCATCAGTGAATATTCGGTCAGTGGTATTGAGTTTACTTGGAGAAACGGTAGTGGGCTCATGCCCAAATTGGATAGATTCTTTGGTAACTCTAGTCTCTTGGAGCAATTTCAATTGTCTTCAGCCATGAGCCTTGAGAGGCCTTTTTCAGACCATACGCCAATTGTGTGGGACAGTGGGGTGAATGCGGATGTTGGTTCATACTTCAAGTTCAAAAAATCCCGGTTTAGAGAAGAGGAGTTTAAAGATATGCTATCTAGCTGGTGGAAAAGCAAGAAGGTTGCAGGCTCTAATACCCAAAGACTGGCACTGAAGTTGGCAAACAAGCGCATAATGCTAAGGGAGTATCGGCAGACGGTAACAGCTATTAGAGAGCAGAAGAGAGTTGAGGCATTGGTTGAGGTACAACAGCTTGATACGAAGGAAAGCACAGTGGGTCTGAATGCTCAAGATTAGGAAGCTAGGAAATATTGGCAGCAGATTATCGTTGAGGAGGATTTAAAGGAGATGGATTGGCATAAGAGGTCTAGACAATTGTGGCTCAAGGAAGGGGATGTAAACATGACTTTTTGTCATCTTGCAGCCAGTACTCGAAGGAGATTCAACCTCATTTCTGCTGTCAAAATTGGTGACAGTAACATCTCCTACACTCGTGAAATCAGGAAGGAAGCTGTGCGCTATTTCAAGGAAATATCAAAGGCTACGCCAAGAGGTATGTGGAGGATGGCTGCGACTGCATTCCCATGTGTCAGTGATGAGCAAGCCGCAATTCTGGTTGCACCTATTACTGAATAGGAGGCTATGGATGCCATCAAAGATTTAAATAATAATGGATCTCTAGGGCCAGATGGGGTTCAAGTCTTTTTTTACAAAGAGATGTGGAGTGTTCTTAAAGAGGAAGTGATGGGGGTTATACATAAGTTTGAAAAGGGAAATTATGGTTTTGAAAGGCCAAACAAATCATACCTCTTCTTGTTACCAAAGAAGTCGAGAGAGGAATGTTTCTCTGACTATAGGCCTATTGCACTATCGAATTCCATATACTTAATCATTAGCAAAATTCTCACCAATAGAATTCGTGGTGTTCTGCAAGGCCTGATTATGCTTGTTCAGTCTACTTTTTTACCTGGGAGGTCTTTACAGGAATCATTTATTATGGCTCAAGAGATGGTGACGGGTTGGCACAGAAGGAAGTCTAAGGCCTTCCTATGGAAGGTAGATTTATCTAAAGCATATGATTCAATTTCGTGGTCATACTTATGGGAAATTCTTAAAAGAAGAAAGTTCCTTAACCTTTGGATCCAGTGGTTGAAACGGTGTATCACGATTGCCTCCTACTCCCCCTTGATAAATGGGAAACCTTGTAAAGCCTGGATTTAGCCTCAGTGTAGGGTGTGACAAGGTTGTCCCCTGGCTCCGTTGATTTTTAATTTTACTGTGGATACTTTAGCCAGATATGCTTGCAAGTTGGCAGAAGATGGATTGATAAGGGGCTACTTGATGACAAATAGAAGGGCTCTGGCCCCCATTCTTCAATACACAGATGACACAATCTTTTTTATAGAAGGAGGGAAAAGGGAAGCACAAGCACTCTCGAATATGGTTAACATCTTTGGAGAAATTTCAGGTCTAAAGCTAAATGGAAGCAAATCATCTTTGGTTTTCTTTGGCATGAATGGTAATGATCAGAGTGATATCTCTTCTATTTTAGGCATGCCTATGGTCTCACTGCCAATCAGATACTTGGGCTTGCCGCTGAAGTGTACAAAGATGAAGAAGATTGATTAGAACTTTCTCTTTGAGAAGGTTGCTACGAAGTTAGAAGGCTGGAGTAGTAGATACTTATCGAAAAGGGGGAGGCTTATACTGTTGAATTCTGTGATTACATCTATTTCAATCTTCTTCTTCTCCGTCCTCAGAGCTCCAAAGTCAATTCGGAAGAAACTTGATTTTATGCGTAAGAGATTTTTCTGGAAAGGAGCCTCTCACCAAGGTAAGTTCTTACAACCTATTAAATGGGATACACTATGCTCTCCAAAGAAGTATGGTGGCATGGGAATAAGATATCTCAAAGAATTTAGTGATGCCTTGCTCTTAAAATGGGTGGTTAGGTTGTTGCAAGGGGAACAAAAGCCTTGGATAGAGATTGTGCATGATAGCTATGGTGTGGCAAATGATGAGAAAAGTCATCTGAATCCCACCAAGCCTTCTCCTTTTTGGGCCTCTATGGTGCGTGCTATGGCTGATAATTGGAATTTATTCCAATTAGTCTTAGGAGATGGAAGAAGTTTCAAATATTGGAGTGAGAAATGGGCACCAAATGGGGTGTTAAAGGATAGATATCCTCTTGCATACTCGACTACTTCAGATAAAATTGCAGTGGTGATATGGAATCAGGAAAGTGGAAGATAAATATTGACGAGGGGAATGGTTATGAAACCAGGATATGTATGGAGAATCAACTCCTCTTGCAGGAACTAAGTGCTTTCAAACCCAAACCATAGGAGTGTGATAGTTATAGATGGGAGGGGATTTTCTCCCCAATGGCTGCTTACGAAAGGCTCATTAGATCGTCAAGATTGGCAGAGGTGGATGAGATTGGGAGGAACTTATGGAAGTTGAAAGTCCCATTAAAGGTGCAAATTTTTTTGTGGTTATGTAGAAGGGATGGCCTGATTACGGGTGACATGCGGCATAGGAGGATGGGCACCCCTGCTCAGTTCTGCCAGCTATGTGGGTTACATAATGACTGCAACTGCCATATCTTCTCTTCTTGCATGGTTATAGATTGTGTTTGGAGAAAGGTTTGCAGGGGTTCGATCCCCACGTGGGAGAATCTATGGAACTCCTTTCTAGTTACAAATAAGCCTCATGTGTCCATGGTGGCAATGTTATGGTCGGTTTGGAGAGCTAGAAATGAGAAATTATTTCAGGAGAGACTAGTGAGTGTGGATAATATTGTAAATATGTGTTGGACTCTCATACATATGTGGGGTTTGAGTTTGTAACCTTTTTCTTTGTATAGTTAATAAAAGCTCTCCCGGATTGCTATCAGCGATTTGATAGCTTTCCTTTCTGTTTCAAAAAAAAAGTTATCCATTCTGCTCTACCTAGACCCTCAGTGACAAGGAAGGTCGAGTGGGGGAAACCCTGTAACTTGTGAGGACGCTCTACTACATAGGGGTCTAATAACTCTACATTCAATGATGATAATTTCGTCAACCGGGGTTTATCTAGAGGATATATGTGCACTAATAACACACCATAATGGGCATGGGAGCACTACATGCATCTCAAATTAAGATTGCTTGTAAATCAATGTTTAATGGCCATCTGTACAAGTTCATGTTGAAATAGGCCTCAGATGAGAAATCAGACCAAATGAATGGATTTAGACTGATAAATGGAGTCCAACGAACTCAAAATCTCTTAAATCCAACATCCGAAGCTTCCTCAACAAGCCCAAGAAGTTCTGGCCATTGATCTGATGATCAACGGTCCACAATCGGCCATGTGGCACTCGCACCTGCCTTCATCATGCGCCAACACACCTGCAACGTGAAGTCCCGACTGTTGGATTTCCATCCAACGATCGACCGCACCTGTAGCCTGACCTCATCTCCGCAACAAAGCATGGATGCAGCACAGTGGGTAGGGCTTCGGCTTCGTAAGCAAGCGGCAAGCGTTCGAAGCTTCATGCGTTGCCAAATCATGCTTGACCGAGAGCACGATCGATTACAGCCGTCGATGCAGGCATGAATGGTGCAAATGGAAGCTACGTGGCATGCTCGCACGTGCCCGATGCAAATGTGAACAATTACGGGCGAGGCGCGCACTCAAAGCTCATAGCGCAATCTGAACCAGTGCTTAGGGTGCGATCTCAGCTGTTCGATCTTTGATCGAACGACCCACATGCATGCACACGGATCATGCGGGGGAAAGAAGCACACGCACATGCTTAGACTGGCAGGCAAGAGGCTGCACCGACATTTCTGGAATGGGTTTAGCGACGTCGCGGACGTCGCTAAAACCCTTAGTTTGGAAACCCCTTCTTCTCTATATAAACCTCCTCAACCACCCCATTCAAGGGCATTCAATTCACACACACCCTACATGCAATACTAGCCCTCTCCTAGCTCCACTATACACTCTATACTCACCCTGGAGTTGTCAAGCCATCGCCGGAGCTCCCCTCCACTGTCGTGGCTGCCTTGCCTCCTCACACTCTCTTTAGTTTAGTTTTATGTTGCACTTATTTAAGCTTTCATCTATTATTATAGTTGTAACCAAACTCTAATTGCATGCTATATGTTGATGATGTTTGATATATCATAGCTCATGTCCTCTTAGAATGATTGTCATGTTTTAAACATGATCTCTAATCCTACTCTCTCTCTCTCTCGCATTTTCTCGCAAGCAAGCAAACCAAACATACTTGTGACAACTAAAGCAACAAACTAATACGATTTCATGCCACCTCATGTTCAACACTTGGACTCACCAAATCCACATCTTAAATTAAAACCGATGTCGCGAACGCATACTACAATGGCATAATTAAACAAACGCGTTCCGCGTACGTCAGTTTTTGGTGCCGTTGCCGGGGAGGCAATGGATTTCTTTTGTCGCTTTTATCTTGCATTTGTATTCACATCTTCTAACTCATTTTGCTCTCTCTACTTGATTGGTTGCAGGAACTCGATGCTTGGGTGACGTAGAAGCATGATCCAAGATAGTGGACTGAGAGTGAAGTGCTGTGAAGATGGTTGTGAGTATTACTCCACCCATTGATTGTTTGCTTGCCTAAAAAATACAAAAAAATATAAAAATAAAAAATTGGCATGGTGAATGGCTACTTGACCCACATTCCAAACTCATCATCGGACCAAAAAAATATACTTTAATGTTCTTTAAGAGAATCTTTTTGGAGTGTTCTTCTTTCATTTTAGTAGTGTTTGTGAAGCTACCATGACTTGACTTGGGCTGCACCACTCACCATAATTAAAATCAACTCACCTGGTAGAATTGCATGAACACTAGGGTGAATACATTAGGGTTGTTTTTCTAGGGCCACATCATTCTAAATGAAATTGACTTTCGCCCGTTGTGTGAAAAACCTTGTGTGCCCACTTGAACTTTGTTTGAAAACATTAAGGAACTTCAACCCTAAAAGGCATTAAAGCAAGGAAAAATCATTAAAAGACACCACATCCTAAAATCCTTACTTGAGAACCATGTTTTGTTAAGTGCACACACACGCTCAAATTGATTAACTAAGAGGCACAACCCCAAACAATGCCTCATCACATATCCTGAGCACAAGCACTAGCCTAGCCCCTCATTAAAATGGAGTAGACGTACCCTAGGCAAGACTGGTCTAAGTCTTGAAAGTGTGATTAGGTTTGCTAGGCACTTGGCCTTCATTCCCTTTGTAGAATCTGGTGTTTAGGCTGTGGGGAAGTGTCAAATGACCGTGGTTGTGGGGTCTACGGAACCAGTGGCAAAAGCCAAAGGAAGAACCTTCCCTTCAATCCCCTCGTAATCAACCTGGCCAAATTAACATCGGGAAGGGTGGTTAAGTGCTTATAGATCTGATCATTCCCTTTGAGGCTTCTAGGTCACCTAAGGTATACACTATAAGGACTAGACTTGCTTGCTTGTTTGTGCACACACTTCTCGCACTTGTCTCTCTCCGCATCCCTCCCTGTTCTTCTCTAGTGTATGCACGGGAGACGATCACTTCATCCTGAGCTATTTGTTTTAGATAGGGAAATCAAGAGGAGACTTGATTTTACAAGGGAAATGGTTGAACCAAGAATTGATGAGATTTAGGATCAACCCCAACCCAATGCTATGGCCATCATTTAGGCCCAGATCTCTGCCAACCACTAGCTTCAACAACAACAGATCCAAACCATCATGCAAGCCATACACTGATTACAAAACCCTCAAGGGAAACCCCCACTGAACCCACCTAACCCACCACAACCTCCTGAGGGCCAACCTAGGCCTCTCCATGATTTTTACGATCCGTCTGCCATTCGGATCGAGCCACATCTTACGGTCCCTGAAGGGGGAGATGATTTTGGGTTGAAACCAATGTCCTGAGCTTAATTCAGATCTACTTTCATGGGAGCTCAAATGAGGACCCCTTCTAACACCTTGAGGACCTAGACCAAATTGCCCGAACTGTGAAACCTAGGAACATCAGCTTGGACATTGATTTGATTAAGATGTTCCCTTTCTCCCTAAAAGACAAACCATCTCATTGGCTTAGAACCTTAGGGAGACCCATCTCCACTTGGGAGGAACTGAGGCATGCATTCTTGAAGAAAATTTTCCCCATAGAAAAAACCAATGCCCTTAGAAGAGCCATTACCACATTTATACTACAAGGTGGGGAACAATTCCATGAGGCATGGGTAAGATTTAATGAATCATTGAGGAAATGCCCACACCATGAGGTTCCAAGGTGGTAGTTGGCCCAAATCTTCTACCATGGTTTGGACAGCAACCTGAGGAACTTTGTTGATGCCTCAGGTGAGGAAACTTTTTGAACAAAGATGAAGAGAGTGCATTTGAACTCTTTGGGTCCATGAGTGAGAATTCACTCAACAATGCTTCCATGACCTAGTTTAATCGATCCAATCAACCCTAGGGTGGGATTTATGAAGTGCAAGCCAATTCTGGAATGGTTGACATGGACATTATAGACAAAAAGTTGGATTGAGTTGAGTTGGTGGACAAAAAGATTGATGAGCTGTTGAACAAAACCAGAAACCCACAATAGACCCTCTCTCTAGCAAAAGGAGCTCACAATGTAGATTTGGTGCAGCCAATGAACCAAATACACCTGGAACAACCCCTGACCATGTTCCAGGGAGGGACCTTTGCTCCCTCAAACCCTGATTACTCTCTCCCCTCCCCCTCGGCACCTTCTATCTTTGAAGATGTCCAGGCCATCCAAGGTTACTCCAAACTTGACCCCTTCTCCAATACCTACAATGCTAGATGGTGTAATCACCCGAATTTTGCCTGGACGAACAAAAAATCGAACCAATTCTAGAACCAACCTAGGCCAAACCCCCCTCTTATCAGCAAGGTCCATCGGTTAGACCATCCTATAATCAGAATAGGGCTGCCCCTCCCGCACAAAACCAAATGGACACGCAGATAAAAATGATGGCTGATATGAATCAGAAACATTAGGAGGAAATGGCATTAGTGAAGGGATAGTTGAGCCAGCTGTTGGATTGTAAACAACAGGGATCCCTTCCTTCTCAGCCACAACTGAACCCATGAAATGTGATTAACAGAGGCCCCAATTCTTAAGGGTTCCAAGCCAATCCTAGGCATGCTCACATGGTCTAGTAAGCCCCACAAATACTCCCTAGGTTTGGTGCTTCTTCTTCCTCTTCTTCTCAAGGATCTACCCATGGTCCCAATGCCTCAGCCAACGTGGTTACCTTGAGAAGCGATAGTAAAATGCAAGACCCCAAATGGTCGACTCCTCCCGTGACCTCACTTCCTGAGATACCTGATTTTGAGGATGAGCGGGAGGAACCCAAGGACTTGGAGACTGACCTGATTCAAACCCAAATACCATACCTTGAGGCCCTGGAGAAAAGGAAGAAAAAGAAAGTTGTAGTTGAGAATGAGGAGCTATTGGAGATTTTCAAACAAGTCCAGATTAATATTCTGCTCCTCGAAGCAATCGAGCATATCTTGGCTTATGCTAAGTTCTTGAAGGATGTCTGTACGCCGAAGCGTAAGCCGAGAACCCAAGTACCTAGGAAGGTAGTGCTCTCAGAACAAGCTAGTTCAGTGATATTGAGCAGCCTGCCTCCTAAACGAACTGACCTAAGAGTGCCCTTGATTTCTTGTAATATTGGGGACATGACATTTGATAGAGCACTCTTGGACTTAGGTGCCTCAATCAACCTAATCCTGACTACCCTTTATCACCAGTTTGGATTTGGGGAATTGAAACCCACACCTGTGACTATCCAATTGGCTAATAGATCTATGAAAATCCCGAAGGGTGTAGTTGAGGATGTAATTGTTTGGGTCAAAGACTTCTACTTCCTGGTTGAATTTTTGGTCCTCGACATGGAAGTCCTAGAACAGCTACAAAATACACCCATCATCCTGGGCAGACCCTTCTTAACTACAGCTAAGGCGAACATTGATTGCGACAAGGGATGCATGGAAATCACCTTTGGAGACAAGAAGATGCAATTGGATATCTTCATTGCGGCTAAGTCTTTTGATTGTGGCTGGGTTGAGGAGCACGATCTCGTGGAACCTTTGGTTGAAGAATGCCTCACTATTAGCCCTTCAGCAGACTATCTGACTCAACCAGTTGATGACTACCCTGACCCACTCCAGCCTGTGGAGGTTGACCTATGTAGAGCTGATTACCTTCAGCAACCTCCATTCGAGGAGATTGATGCTGATCAACTCCTACCCTTCCCCTATCCATCAAATGTTGTCCCACCTGCACCTAAACTAAAGCCTTTGCTTGGTAATCTCAAGTATGTCTTCCTGGGACCTGACCAGACCTTCTCTATGATTATCAATGCCCATTTAACTAGAGATCAAGAACTTAGGTTGACTGCAACCCTCTCTGACCATCGGGTAGCCATTGGGTGGACAATTTCTGATTTAAGGGGAATTAGCCCTACCTATTGCACTCACAAGATCTATTTGGAAGATGGGGCTCGACCTTCTCACCAGATGCAAATGTGATTTAACCCAAATATGCGAGAGGTCATGAAAAAAGAAGTAATCAAGTGGTTTGATGCAGACACCATTTACCCAATTTCTGACAGATGCAGACACCATTTACCCCTGGGTGAGCCCCACTCAAGTGGTACCTAAGAAAGCCGGGCTCACCATGGTCACCAATGACCAGGGTGAATCCATCCCCACCTGCACCGCTATCGCATGGTGTGTATGCATCGACTATAGGAAGCTTAATAATGCCACTAAGAAAGATCATTTCCCTCTGTCATTCATTGACTAGATTCTCGAGCGATTGGTAGGGTAGAAATATTTTTGCTTCCTAGATGGATATTCAGGATACAACCAAGTTGCTATAGCACCAGAGGATCGAGTGAAGACCACATTCACTTGCTTGTATGGCACATTCGCATTCCGTCATATGCAATTCAGGTTATGCAAACACCCGTGACCTTTCAGTGTTGCATGCAAGCCATTTTCTCAGAGATGGTGGGTGAATACTTGGAGGTCTTTATGGATGATTTATCCGTGTTTGGGAAGTCATTAGACCATTGTCTTAGCAACTTGGAGAAGATCCTGAAGTGATGTATCGAGGTCAACCTGGTTTTAAGTTGGGAAAAGAGCCATTTCATGGTTCAGGAAGGGATTGTCCTCGGTCACATCATCTTGCATAGGGGCATCGAAGTGGATCAAGCTAAGGTTGATTTAATTTCCAAACTTCCACCCCCTAGCTTGGTCAACCAAATCCGATCTATCTTAGGACATGTTGGCTTCTATAGAAGGTTCATTAAAGATTTTTCCAAACTTTCTAAGCCCTTGACTGACCTTCTAGCCAACGATGCCTTTTTCACATGACACCTGATTACATCAAGGCTTACAACACCCTTAGGGAAATAGTCTCCACTGCACCTATTTTACAACCCTTAGACTGGTCTCAGAACTTTGAAATAATGTGCGATGCATCAGATTTCGCCATCGACACAATCCTAGGACAAATAAGAGAGAAGAAACCCGTTGTGATCTACTATGCGAGCAAAACGTTGGATGAGGCTCAACAGAATTACATCGTCACAGAAAAAGAATTGCTCGCCATAGTATTTGGGTTAGAAAAGTTCCGATCATACCTTTTGGGATCCCATGTGATAGTTTACATCGACCACTCGGCTATCCAGCATTTGTTGGCCAAAAAGGATGCTAAACCCAGGCTCATCCGATGGATCCTGCTCTTATAGGAATTTGACCTGGAAATACGTGACAAAGCTAAGTCCAAGAATGTCATAGCCGATCACCTGTCCAGACTTCATCCGAATCACATCGGACCCTCATTACCCTTGACGGACACCTTCCCTGATGAACAACTTCTAGCCATGCAAGGAAGAAAGCTACTCTGGTACGCAGACTTAGTCAAGTATCTGGTGGTAGGACAGACTCTGCTCAATTGGTCCAAATAGCAACAGGATAAGTTCTTGGCTGAAGCCAAGCACTATTTCTAGAATGATCCTATGCTGTTTAGACTCTGTGCTGACCAGATCATTAGGAGGTGTATTCCTGAAGAGGAAGTCCAAAGTGCGCTATCCTTTTGTCACGACCAAGCCTATGGTGGCCACTTCTCTAGGAAGCAAATGGCTGCAAAGGTTTTGCAGTCCGGATTTTACTGGCCATCCTTATTCAAGGACACACACAGCTTCGCCAAGACTTACTCTCGGTGCATACATTAGGGACTATGACTAGAAAGGATATGATGCCCCTCTAGCCCATTCTGATTGTTGAAATTTTCGATGTTTGGGGTATTGATTTTATGGTTCCCTTCCCACCATCCAATGGCTACGAGTACATATTAGTCTTAGTGGACTATGTCTCAAAATGGATCGAAGTCATAGCCACCCGAAGTTGTGACCATAAGGCTGTCATTGACTTTGTTAGGCAAAACATCTCTCAGTTTGGGATATTGAAAGCCATGATCAGTGATGGTAGGAGTCACTTTATTCATGCCCAATTCTGTGCCTTATAAAATATAGAGTTACTCACTGCATTGCCACCCTGTATCACTTGCAAACAAATGGGCAAATTGAGGTCTCTAATGACCGGAAGGATTGGTCCACACGATTGGATGATGCCCTTTGGGCATACAGGACCACTTTTAAGACCCCAATAGGCATGTCACCTTATCGATTGGTCTTTGGCAAAGCTTGCCACCTTCCGGTCGAGTTGGAACATCGGGCATACTGGGCTGTAAAGCAGTGCAATATGGACTCCCAGTTGGCCAGAGCTCAAAGGACACTCCAACTCTCCGAGCTTGAGGAAATCCATCGGGACACCTATGAGAACAATCGACTTTACAAAGAAAAGATGAAAACCGTCCACGACAGACAAATCTATAGGAAAACCTTCGAGCCTAATCAACAAGTCTGGCTTTTTGATGCAAGACTTAAACTTTTCCTTGGGAAGCTGAGATCAAAGTGGACAGGACCATATTAGGTGGTCAAACCTTATACTAATGGGGTGGTTGAAATTGCAAATCCTAACACTGGGCAAACCTTCACAGTAAATGACCAGAGATTAAAGCATTATCTTGCTTAGGTTCCCCCAAAGGAAGTAGTCACCCTCATTGAGGGTTGACACGGAGCTTCGCCCAGCTAAAGGCAATAAACTCAGCGCTTCTTGGGAGGCAACCCAAAAGATTCAGATTAATCAGGTAAACTATGACACTCAGGTGATTTCTATCTGTACCCCTTGCATACATTTATTTGCCAATGAGGAATTGTCCAACTTAAGCTTGGGGGGTGGTAATTTGCATTCTCTGAGTTTATATTATCAGCCTGGATTATATATATATAAACAAATAAAAAAATTAGGAAGGAAAACTTAGGCATTAGGAGCTTGTCAACTGTGGGAAATAATATGAGAACCTGAAACACCTAGAATTTTGAGGCCTTCTAGCTTAATCAGCCTTGGTGTCCACTAAAATGTGGATTTAGCCCAGAATCCTCGCAACCTTAATTTACATTAATATGATCAATAAAGAAAGGTAATAAGTATACAACTTACCAACCCGCCCTCTGACTCGGAGGGACTTTTACTCTAAGCATCTGCACACATTTTTGCACTGACTCACTCCTCGAAGATTCTAACAGAAATTGGGTAACTAATGAACCTTTTAGGGTGGTATGGATGACAAATTATCGTGGGTAATAGCCCATTGGCCGGTTGTCTAGAGCCCAGCCACAGGACCATTCTCTTTTATTGCCTCTAGGTAAATCTTATATCAAGGAAGCCACCTACTGAAAAATAAAGAAAGAAGAAAAATCAAATAAATAAGCCACACTTCACCTCACGACTATGGCTGGTAAGTGGTTGTGGGTAACAACCCATTGGTCAGTTGTCCAGAACCCAGCTCACTAAATGCATGAAAAAGCCCAAAACACTTAAGGAAGAAGCGGGGAAGTAGAGCAATCCGAGGAGATATACACTGGAAACACCCTTGTGTTGACCCCATTCAAAATAAAAGTAGGGAGAAAGCTACCAATCGAACAGATACACCTTTAGGCAAGCATTTTCTTTTCCGGTCACCTAGGGGCATAGAAAGTCAAAGTCTGTTTTAATTACCATTGAGTGAGTCTATCACAATCTTCACACCAAGATGCTTAGCACTTAGAGTCTTTTCCAAGTTATGGGTGGGTTGGGTAGCCGTAAAAGGTTACCTACAAACTCTCAACTCCAAAAATCCAAAAAATGAGAAAAGATGAAAAAGAAAAAAATGTCTTCGTATAGATGCTTTAAAGTGAGGACTTGAGCGGTTTGCATTTTGACAAACACACGGCCACTGTTTAGTCTCTGTGGATTGGGCTCTTAGTATATTTCCTCTCGTTGACAGGCAACATATGTCTAAGTAATTGATTCCTAATCCAATTGAAAATAACGGCTAGGAAAAACCTTGCTAGGGACTAGTAAGGGATGAGCATGGGGGTATGATAACTCTGCATTCAATGATGATAATTCCATCAACCAAGGTTTATCTTGAGGATATATGTGCACTAATAACACACCATAATGGGCATGGGAGCACTACATGCATCGTAAAGTAAGATTTCTTATAAATCAATGTTTAATAGCCATCTATACAAGTTCATGTTGAAACAGGCCTCAGATGAGAAATCGGACCGCATGGATGGATTCAGATTGACGAATTGAGTCCAACGGACTCGAAATCATTTAAATCCGACATTCGGAGCTTCCTGCACAAGCTCAAGAAGTTCTGGCCATTGATTTGATGATCAATGACCCATAATTAGCCACGTGGTGCCCGCACCTGCCTTCATCATGCACCAACACACTCGCAGCATGAAATCCCAACCATTGGATTTCCATTCAACTATCGACCACACCCGTATCCTGACCTTGCCTTCGCAACAAAGTGCAGACGCAACACAGTGAGCAGCGCTTCGGCCTCGCAAGCAAGCAGCGAGTGTTCGAAGCTCTGCGCGCTGCCAAATCGCGCTCGACCGAGAGCATGGTCGATTATTGCCATTGATGCGAGCGCGAATGGTGCAGATGGAAGCTATGTGGCACGCTTTCACGTGCTCGATGAGAATGCGCACGATCAAGTGCGAGGCATGCGTTAGAGCTCGCAGTGCGATTTGAACCAGTGCTCAGGGCGTCCCACATGGTACGCACACGAATCACACGGGGGAAAGAATCACGCGTGCGTGCTTGGACCAGCGGACTAGGGGCTTCACCGACATTTTTGTAATGTGTTTAGCGACGTCCCAGACATTGCTAAAACCCTTAGTTTAGAAACCCCTTCTTCTCTATATAAACCTCCTCAACCACCCCATTCAAGGGCATTCAATTCACACACCCCCTACATGCAATACTAGCCCTCTCCTAGCTCCACTATACACTCCATACTCGCCTTGGAGTTGTCAAGCCGTCACCGGAGCTCCCCTCCACTGCCATGGCTACCTTGCCTCCTCACACTCTCTTTACTTTAGTTTTATGTTGCACTTGTTTAAGCTTTCATCTATTATTATAGTTGTAACCAAACTCCAATTGCATGCTATATGTTGATGATGTTTGATATATCATAGCTCACGTCCTCTTAGAATGATTGTCATGTTTTAAACATGATCTCTAACCCTACTCTCTCCCTCTTTCTTGCATTTTCTCGCAAGCAAGCAAACCAAACATTCTTGTGACAACTAAAGCAACAAACTAATACGATTTCATGCCACCTCATGTTCAACACTTGGACTCACCAAATCCACATCTTAAATTAAAACCGACATCGCGAATGCATACTACAATGGCATAATTAAACAAACGCGTTCCGCACAGGTTAGGGTCATTGCGAGACTCTCCCTTCTTGACTGCCCAGGTAATTCTCAGGTGGACGACTTTCTGATCTAGGGGTATCATCCGCCCCGAACCTCTATAGTCATCCAAAGATGTTTGGGTGTCTTGATTGGGTCCATCACACCTCCTATCCCTCATCTTCTCCATCGGTGCATGTTTTGAAGGAGGTCCTTATGACCACCCTTGAGGCCTCCATTAGCTATTCACTCCCATCGGAGTCAAGCCTTGACTTCCCTATTTGTGCAACCACCTGCCAAAATCGACATATCTTCTGATTCTAGATCTCCTTCATCCATACTCATGGAACAACTAGTAGAAGAAGAAAACAATCTCCAGAATCAGCTTCAATGCCTCAACGATCTATTCTAGGCCTTTATGAATCCACCATAGTGTCCTATGATGCGAGATCATTATAATCCCACTACGGTGGAGATCGAACCTCGAGTCCAAATCCCGGCTGGAGGTCCTAATAATGAACTCAAGCCCAACATGATTCATGCTATTCCTAAATTTCATGGGCTTAGTTCCGAAGATCCCTTCCAGCATATCAAGCAACTCAAGCATCTGGCCCAGACCTTTGGGTCATAAGCTCAAAATCGGGATATCTTGCTCATGAAAATGTTCTCCTTCTCTCTCATGGACAAGGCCGCTCACTGATACCAAACCCTAACTTGTCCAATCAACACATGGGCTGAACTACAATCCGAGTTTCTAAAAAAGTTCTTCCCTGTTGGTTGAACAAATGCTTTGCAGCACCAAATCACACATTTCATGCAGCAAGCAGGAGAACCGCTTCGTGAGGCATGAGATCGCTTTCTGGATCTCATGTGAAAGTGCCCCCACCACAGAGTTCCTAAATGGGAACAAGTCTAGTCTTTTTACTAGGGACTCCATGAGGATATTCGATTATTCGTCAATGTGATCTGTGGAGGAAACATCATGGGTCAACACGAAGACACCATGTGAGAGATTCTCGAGAACATGTGCAAGAACTCCATTAATAATGAATCCATGGGCATGTTCAACCAGATGAATGTTCGTGCATTGATGAATCCACGGGAAGCACATGAGATGCAGGGCCTATCCTCTTCCATCGACTTGGAGTTAATGGCCAATTGCCTGGACAAGGTCTCTATCATTGAGAAGAAGGTGGATGAGCTGACTCAACATTTGCAGTAAGTCACCTCTGTGCAAAACCCGTTCGCACAGCCACCCTCTGGGAGGTAGGCTATGCACAACATCTACCACCGATCTTCTCATAGGATGGATCCATACCCACCCCCGTCTGATCTAGGGTTAGAAAGAAATTGCGGATCCGCCTACTCTAGTTGGGGGAACTCTGAACCCTTGTCTTCTAATTTCTCTGAGGTTCCTCAACCTACGAGGACCTCAACGCCATCCAAATCGATCCTTTCTCAAGCACCTACAACCCTGGATGGCGAAATCATCCTAATTTCACATTGTTAGGGAGTAATAAAAATCAGAGACCTCAATATCAGCCCCAACCACATGTTTCTCATCCATATTAGCTGCCTCATCCTCAGCCCAACCCAACTTATCAAACTAGGCCAACTTGAGAAGATCAAACGACTCTTATCCTTCAGACTCTGGTTGACATTTAGAGGATGAATGCGGCTATGCAAAAATAGCACAAAGACGAGATCACAGAGGTTCGCAATCAACTCGCCTAGATGGCTAATCCTCGCAAACCTGGTGCACTCCCTTCGTAACCTTTTCCTAATCCAAATAACATGCCTAACTAGAGGCGCATTATGAACCTGACTCAAGGCCAGGCTCACTATGTCTATCAGACCCCTTCTACTCCATCACCCAACGGGATGGAGGCTTCGACATCATACATGGGTTATTAGCAGCAACCACCTCTTTTGACTACCCCAACCTAGAACTAGGCAGGATTGAATTCTGTTACCACCCATAGTGGCAAAACAACTCAGGAACCACCTTACCTGAGCCACTCTCAGCCTAGTAGTTCAAACCTAAACCCTAGGTTAGTCATCTAGGATACCCCTATCCCAGATCAAAAACCTGGACCAATTTTAGAGGAACTTGTAGAGGTTCCATTTTTTGAGGCCTTGACCAAGGGAAAGAAGAAAACCAAACCTGTGGCTCTTGAGGACCTAGGCGAGCTCTTTGAGCAGGTCCAAATAAACATCCCATTGATGGATGCAATTTGCCATGTACCGACTTATGTAAGATTTCTAAAGGATGTATGTGCACCTAAGCGTAAGTCGTAAACCAAAGGCGGGAATCCAATCGTACTTTTGGAGCAATCCTGCTCCATCATTTTGAGAAGACTCCCACCTAAGGCAAAAGACCCTGGTATCCCTCTAATTTCATGCAAAATTGGTGATTTAGAATTCGACATAGCCCTTTTAGACTTAAGAGCTTCCATTAATTTGATCCCTATGTCCCTACTAGATCATTTCGAAGAAACTGAGCTAAAACCAACTGAAGTGACTTTATAGTTAGCTGACTGATCAATCAAGTCACCTAGAGGAGTTCTCAAGGATGTTCTGGTTTAGATCCGTGATTTCTACTTTCCTATGGATTTCATTGTATTGGATATGGAGACTCTTGAGAATATGAAGAATACACCGATTATATTAGGTAGACCATTCTTAGCAACAGCTAGGGCGAACATTAATTGCGAAGAGGGCCAAATTGAATTGAAATTCTGGAACAGGACACTAAAAACTGATATATTTAAGGCCTAGAAAGGAATTAACTGTGGGGCAGTGGAACAAGTATGCGACATTAGTTCTGTGGTTGAGGACACATTTCTCAAGGATGACCCGATTATCCCTGATCCTCTGCCCCAAGCAAATCATACCCCACAGATAGAGGAGCCTAGCGCCTATCTAGGCCCACATACAGCTCCCACCTTTTCTTCTGAGGCCCATCTCGACCTGCCTGCTGCTGCTGATAATCCCATTATGGAACTGAAGCCTCTTCCTGATCATTTGAAATACATCTTTTTGGATTCTGATCAGACATTTCCTGTGATTATCAATTCCCATCTCACCTTTGATCAGGGAACACGTCTGATTTCTATCCTCCAGCAGCATCAGAGAGCCATTGGTTGGACTCTCGATGATCTGACAGGCATTAGCCCTTCATATTGCACACAACACATTTATACCGAAGAGGGCTCACGATCATCCCGTGAAATGTAGAGATGCCTGAATTTGAACTTGCAGGATGTCATGAAAAAGGAGATCATCAAGTGGTTAGATGTAGGTATTGATAAGTTGTTCTTTGCTTTCATTGTTTCACATTAAGAATGTCATGTTGTAGTATGTCAGTGGTGGAAAATCGCTAATCAAAACAATAAAAATAACCACTCAGTTAGGAGTGGGTCGTATCCACAGGGAAGCAATGGACTATTTAAAACTCATACGGGTCCAAAAATAGATGTTTACTATTGATTTCCCAAAAATATTATGTCAAATACCGCATTAGATATGTGTTTTAATGAAAGCACATGCTGAAATTGTATTTATGATAATCAATAGGGAGTTCAATGCAATGTTCATAGCAATAAAATATCAATAAAAAGTGACAAGGGCATTTAAATGTAAATACTAATGTTTGCTGAAACATGGGATTTGATTGGTGGTCTCTCACGCATGAAGGAGGGGACAACCGGCCATGAGGAGCTCATTGGAGGTGAAGTGGAGCGAGGACTTCGCAAAGGTGGTGAAGATGAGTCACGAGGTGGTTGGAGGTGGGCGCTCACAGGCGGGGAGGCCGGCAGTCGTGCGTTGCCCTACTACTTCTGTACGTGGCATGGAGCTGCTGAAGGTGCGTGGGATGGAGGTGCAGAGAGGGGAGGTGAGAGGGATGCGCGCTGGAGGCCTGCATGGGCACGCGCGCGTGCGTGGAGATGGTTGCTACTACGCGCACAAGGCGTGGGAGTCTGCTGGAGGTGCTACTTACTGTCGTAGGTGTGGCGTGCTCTATAGCACGCGGGCGACGGTGCGACGAGGGTAGGCACACGCTGCTGGCCTGCTGGAGGTGCACGTGGGCACGTGCGATGGCGTGGCGGAAGGACGACGATCGCACGTGGGCTGGAGGTGCAGTGAGGAGTTGGTGGAGATGGTTTTGTTTTGAAAATAGAGGAAGAAGAAGAAGAAGAAGAAGAAGAAAGGGGGTGCTTTGTGGAACGTGGATTGGAGTGGAGTTGTGTGGCTATGGTGGGTGGCTATGAAGAGGTATGGCCATGTGAAGATGGGATTGGTTGTATGAAAGTGGTAGGATGGCCGAAGATGGTGAAAAAGATGTTGTTGGGTTCTTTTGCAAGTCTAATAGAGGATGCGATGGAGATGGAGATGAACAATGAAGATGGTAGCATGCACTCCTGTGTGTGCTTATGGTGGAGCAGCGTGCATTCACGGTGATGCGACCAAGCTCTAAATGGTGGTGCGGCCTGTCACACCACATGCCCACGGTGGAGGCTTGCCGCCATGGTTGAGGTCGGTGGTGGTGGAGATGAAGCACAATGATGGAGTGGGTGGTGGCCTCCCAAGCATCGTCGTCTCCTCCCCATGTTGTAGCTGCAGCCACTTCATTTGAAATCACAAGAGACGAGAGCAGATACTCGTGAATGCTGGCAGCTGTTAAAAAAATCAATGAGCGCAGGAGGAGGAGGCAGAGGCGAAGCGATTACCTGCAGAAGAAGAAGAAGAAGAATAATAAAATAATTAGGATTATTTATACATAACTCCTTAACTTCTATGTTAATTAAAACAACGTATGTAATGCACCTAATTAATTAACTAATCAAATGCATGCAATTCTAGGTTAATTCTAAATGAGTTTAGAGATATGGATGCCACACATGAATTATCCACTTAAGCTAAAAATATGAATTAATTTATTTACATCCTAATGTATGCTATCTAAATGTTAAAATTAACTTAATTTTTAGGCACTTAAATACTTAAATAACCCACAAATATGGGCTAATCAGGTATCATCTACCCGATCTCCGATAGTCATTGGGTGACTCCAATCTAGGTTGTGCCCAAAAAGGCAGGACTCACCGTCATTACAACTGAAATCGGAGAGACTATACCGACCCGTATAGTGAACTCGTGGAGAGTCTGTATTGATTACCGAAGACTAAATACCTCCATGAAAAAGGATCATTTCCTACTGCCATTTATTGATCAGATACTTGAGAAATTGGCAGGAAATCGATTCTTTTGCTTCTTGGACGGGTACTCCAGTTATAACCAGGTGGCAATCCATCCTCAAGACTAAGAGAAGAATACCTTCACTTGCCCCTTCGGGACATATGCATTCCGTAGGATGCCGTTCGATCTCTACAATGCACCTGCTACTTTTCAGAGGTGCATGCTTACCATATTCTCAGATATGGTAGGTGAGTACCTTGAAGTCTTCATGGATTACTTCTTGGTATTTGGGGAATCTTTTGATGATTGCCTGTTACACTTGGTCCAAATCCTTAGGTGCTGTATCAACGTGAATCTGGTTCTTTCCTGGGAAAAGAGCCACTTCATCGTACCTGAGGGAATTGTCCTGGGTTACCTTATCTATGAAAAAGGCATCCAGGTTGATCGAGCTAAGGTTAATTTGATTTCCAAACTACCCATGCCTAGCTCGATCAAGGACATCTGCTCTTTTCTAGGGCATGTCGATTTTTACTGTTGTTTCATTCATGATTTCTCTAAAATCACACGCCCCTGACTAATCTTCTCTCAAAGGATGTCCCTTTCAAAATTACTGAGGAGTGCACTCATGCATTTGAGAGCCTGTGTGATTGAGTTACTTAAGCACCAATCCTGCAATCCCCTGACTGGTCTCTACCCTTTGAGATCATGTGTGATGCGTCTGACTACGTAGTAGTGCGGTACTTGGGGTAGAAAATAGATGGGAAACCCATGGTAATCTACTATGCTAGCAAGACACTTGACGAGGCTTAGCATAACTACACAGTTACTGAGAAAGAGCTGCTAGTTGTAGTATTTAGTCTCGAAAAATTTTGATCCTATCTTTTGGGTTCTCATGCTATCATATACCTGGATCACATCGTAGTGAGGCACCTCCTCGCGAAGAAGGACGTAAAACCTCAACTAATCCACTGGATCTTGTTGTTGCAAGAATTCGACCTCGAGATTCGCGACAAGGTGGGAAAATAGAACGTGGTAGCTGATCATTTGTCCTGCCTTCCTTCTGATATCATCGACCATTTTGGACCAATCACAGAACACTTTCCTGATGAGCACCTCTTGACTATCGGTGCAGGACTTCCATGGTATGCTGATTTGGTTAACTACTTGGCGTCACATCAGATCCTGCCTGATTGGCCAAAGGCCAAGAAGGACAAGTTACTTTCTAATGCTAAGTACTACATCTGGGAAGACCTGTACCTCCTCCACATTAGTGCTGATCAGATCATCAGATGATGCATCCCGGAAGCGAAAATTCAGGATATTCTGTCCTTCTGCCATGACCAGACCTGCGGCAGACACTTCTCTGGACATAAAATCGTAGCTAAAGTCCTCCAGTGCGGCTTTTATTGGCCTACGATCTTCAAAGATGCATACGACTACTGTAAGGCATGCACTCATTGCTAGACCTTGGGTAATATGAGCCCCCGCAGTATGATGCCTTTACAGTTGATTCTCGTATGCGAAATCTTCAATATATGGGGGATTGATTTTATGGGACCTTTCCTTAAATCGGACGTCTTCGAATACATTCTCCTCGCTGTAGACTATGTGTCTAAATGGATCGAAGCTATCCCGACCCAAACCAATTATCATAAAGTGGTAATCAAGTTTATTCATCAGCACATCTTTTCTTGGTTAGATGTCCCACATGCCATTATCTCTGATGGAGGGACCCATTCTACAAATGCACAATTCAGATCCCTGATGACCAAGTACGTGGTGTCACACAGAATCTTGACTCCTTACCACCCCCAAACCAATGGATTGGCTGAACTGTCTAATTGGGAGATTAAGAAAATCCTCCAGGTCACTATTCGGCCTGACAGGAAGGACTGGTCGGCCCGACTTCTGGAAGCTTTGTGGGCTTATAGGACTGCCCACAAGACCCAATTAGGTATGTCTCCATTTAGGTTGGTGTACGGGAAGGCATGTCACCTCCCCGTCGAGATGGAGTACAAAGCCTATTAGGCAGTACGAAAGTGCAATCTAGATCTGCTTAAGGCTAGAATAGACTGTTGCTTCAAATGAGCGAGATCGAGGAACTACGTAATGACGCGTATGAGAACTCGTGAATTTACAAAGAGTAGGTGAAGGCTTTTGATGACAAACACATATCTAGAAAACCTTTCCATCCTAGTCAGAAGTTCCTACTCTTTGAAGCCAAGCTAAAACTTTTCCTAGACAAACTCAGATCTAAATGGATTGGACCATTCTTGGTAAGATGAAGATTTGGAAATGGAGCCGTCGAAATCAGTCAACCTAGCCTTGATTCTGAACCTTTCATTGTGAATGGCCAGCGACTCAAGCCGTTCATTGAACTCACTAATAAGAACTTGGCTGAGGTATCTTTTGATCTCCATTCTCCCTGAGCTTATTATGCTTGGCTGATGGCGTTAAACTCAGTGCTTAACAGGAGGCAACCCATCATCTTTTGAAAAACTCGAAACCCTTTTTGACAAATCTCTTTGCTAAACTCATATTGCACTTTAAGGTTTGTCCATTAGAACAACTGACTCCACCTTTGATACTCATACCAGAGCTTGAAATCATCCACAACAGTCATCCTGACTTGTCCACCAACCCTTTGAACCTGTTCTACTGTATGATCTAAGCTAAACTCGAACCCACTTAATTTACAATGAGGATATTGCAAATTGTAGGCATGGGGGGTATTAAAGTGCAAAATGCCATGAGAATCAATTCACAAAAAGGGTTTCATCAGAAAAAAAAGGAGGTTGAGGAAAAAGGAGAGTCATTTTTGAAAAATGAGAAAAGAAGGGAAGAAAAAAATTGAAAGAAAAGAAAGGGGTAAAAAGATAAAGAAAGAAATTAAGTCCCTTCAAAGTAATATGGAACTTACCTAACTTCTTGGTTGGATCGAATGATGAATTAAGACCTGGAAGGCTAAAACTTAAGGGATTAGTGGCGAATACCAGCCTTAGGCCTCTTGGATCTGATTGGATTTAAACACTCACATACTTGTCATGATCTGGATTAGTCCTTAAGAAGTTAGGGAAGATGCAAAGCTTGTGTATTAGGTCTAAGGCTTAGGGAGTATTTGGCCTTGTTAACTGATCCCTGATTTGCGGAACTCAGTAACTTAAGCACCCAAAAATCACACACAGCCTGGTTTAATGCACTTAAATATAAAATCATGCCAAAGGGCATTTAATCTATTCTGAAAATGGTCTTAAGATCTAGATTAGGAGTGGCTCGAAAACACAAGTTGATTTGGATGAGTTCCCGACAAGGAGAGGCGGGAAATTCCCCTCGAAGATGTGCAATAACATATCTTCTCCTCGGTACTTGTCTCTTAGGATATCTAAATATCCTACCGGAGGCATGTAAGCACCTTGTGCTGGTTCAGATGCCATGGGCAGCATTATCACGAAATGTTGATTGCTTGGGTTTGGATTTAGCTATAGAATGCCATGGGTGACACTATCCCGAAGTGTCAAAAGCCAAGGTTCTAGGGGTTGCCATGGGCGGTGCTATCCCGAAGCATCTATTGCTAGGGACCCTGCGAGGATTGATGGTGGGGACAAGGAATCCGATATAGACTGTCTTTAGGGCTAATCCGAAGATGGATCTAAGGAAAAATATAATGAAAAGAAAAAGAGAGAGAAAGCTCTCCATAAATAAAATTCTCCTATATCTCTCTCTCTTACAAAATGCACTAGCAAACCAAACCTGCACTAACCATGTTTCATGCATGGGTGCTTTAATCGTTGGGTACAAAGAACCGTAGGTTAGTTCCTGTGGGCCTTAGAAACATTCGCGGTAGAGTGAGGTGAAAGCTAGTCAGGTTTGGATCTGGGCTGGTACTTGAATACCTCTAGGCTTATTGTTGGTATTAAGATCTGATTCCTAGAGATGCAGCTTAGTAAGGCATCTTGACGGTTACATCTGACCTAGATAATTGGTTTGATCCATGTAGTTTTGATAAGAGACTAGCAAAAGCTAGGCATGGGGGTATGATGGGAACACCATCATCAGCCATAACTAGCTCAATTTGGTCTGATAAAGTCAATAAAAGCTCCAACATATCAGTTAGAAGGTCTCTTTGTTAGGATAAGTTGTTTTGAGAAGAAAAGATGAAAATTGGGTTATTTATGCAATTTTACCATCTTATCACAAATAGAGAATAACCATGGGATTTTTCAGGGGTTACTAAAGGTCAAATATGCATTTAAGTCTAATAAGTGGGCCCATGAAGACAGAAAAGAGTTTTCACGTATTTCAAGAATTAATGGACATCTGAAACCCTAAAAATAGACCCACTTAATTAACTGAGGTTCTAGTCAGGATAAATTCACCTAAACCCTCTAAAAATCATAGAAAAATATTATCTAGGGTTTGACATCCTTGATTTAACCATCTGAAGCCATTTTGACCTGAAACAGAGTCTCAGACAAGCTATTACCCTAATTTGGGTTTTTACATAAATTACCTAATCAAACTAGGTCAAAACCAAATCCAACTTCACCATTGGATTCCTTAGGTCCAAATGAGGTTTGTATCAAAATTTAGGCCCAATCGGAGATTGTCTTGACCTAATTTGCATTTTAGTCCTGTCTGATTCTTTCTATTTCACAAGTACCCATACCTTTTGAAATTCATTACAAATAGCCCCCTATCTTTGTCTATGATGAGAGCCTCATCATGAGCCATAACTAGCTCATTTTGACCCAATAAAGAAGATAAAAGCTCCTACATAACCTAGAAGAAGGCCTAACTGAAGGAACAAGTGCTCTGAGAAGAAAACATGAAATAAAGGTTAAAACTGCAATTTTACCATTGCAGTACATAAACGGGATTTCTCAGAAGCAAAACATAGGTCAAATGGTCCAAATAAGATAAAAAGTGGGTTGAGTTAATCAGAAATGGGTTTATGTGCAATCTACGAACTAAATGACACGTGGTAACCCTAAAACAGACCCGCTTAAATTAACAAGGTTCTGGTCAGAATAAAAATCAAGTAAACCCTCTAAAAATCATATAAAAACATCCTCTAGGGTTTATAACACTTAATTTGGCCTTTGGAACCTAGTCTGACCTAGATCAGGGTCCTAGCTCCTCAATTAACCTAATTTGGGTTTTTACGCAAAATGTCCAGTCAAACGAGGTCAAACGTAAAATCCAACTTCACCATTGGATTCCTTAGGTCCAAATTAGGTTTGTACCAAAATTTGGACCTAAGGAGAGGTCATCTTGACCTACTTTGCAATTTAGTACACCCAAATCACAAATTGGTCCCTATCTTTTGAATACCTTTGCAGAGAGCCCCCTAGGTTCTTCGCCCCCTTTGCAATCCGGTCCTGCCGCCATTGTTAGGGCAGAACCGAGCTTCGGCGAGGTTCAGAGAGGGATTGCTCTCCGATCCCTCAGAGATTCCCTCCCAGAAATGGAAGGGGGATTCTCTGAGGAATTCCCTTCCTTATAAAGCCAATTACAATCGTTGGTGTGAACCCAATCTCTCGTGCGAACGCACGAGAGATTTGGGTATCCACCTTCCTTTCAACTCTGGCAAGCCGGCAGACCTAATTGCGCGCTCTCCACGCGCTGGCAGGAGCGGCCAGCACCTATAAAACACCCCCAGACCCTGCCGCAGGACCCGAGCTTGATTTGGCCGAGTGTCCACCCCCAATTCGTCTCCTCCTGCCCGGCCAAAAGTCCCAGCAAGCTCCGGCGAGCCCCCCTCCCCTCCCTCTTCGCTCTACCACAAAACCAGTGGTAGAGTTAGCTTCCTGACTTCCCTCCGCGTCGCACAGTACCCACGCACGCCGCCTGAGCCCCGTCGTCGCCGCCGTTCTCCCCCACTGGGCATCATCTTCTCCGGCGACAGCAGGTACTACTGTCCGCCTTCCGTTCCCTTTCGTCCTTACAATTAGGTTAGAACTCCTCTCCATCCTCTCCTCTCTCTTTTCCCCCTGTTATCTCATCTGATTACCCCTCGACCGACGCTGACCACCCTCATCTTCCACATCACCGACCGACCTCCGGCGAGCCGCTTCCACCATTCTAGCCCCCCACATGGCTCGCCAACCACTTCGAGAGCTCCGCCTCACCACCAGGAACTCGCTCCACCCCACAACTGCCACTCCAGACCTCCATAATCACCCCCCGAACAACCCACCATATCCGACCACAGGTTAACCTAGGCACGCACGCCTAGGTCGACCTGCGGCCTGCAACATCGTCCACCGCCTTCGCCGTGCCACGACGAAGGTCTCTAGCTGATCTGATTGGGCCGAGAGGCTCGTTTTGTGCATGACAGTGTTTGAGCTCCTGCCGCCATGGACGCCCTCTGATGAAGCTCCAATGAAGCTCCAGGCACCCGGTCTCCCAGGCTATAGGTGCTGCATACTCGCGCGAGTGTCGCGAGGTGAGTGAGTCCAGCAAGGAGCGCCAATAGAGTCAACAGCTTGGGCAATCGAGCGACAAAACTCTGCGGGCGCGCGTGAAGGCGAGACCAGATAGTCCCACATCGTGGGATTGCAACACTCAGGTACCATATAAGTTGTTTTTGTGTTTTACTCTCATTGCCTCCGTAAGCACAGGGGTGAGGTCCCTCACTGCCCTTACACACGCCTCGTCCGCGGCTTGACCTCACGGATCTGGCGGATCCGACCCGACCTAGACCTACGCACTCCTCGCGCATCATCACTTGCCGGTGCGCCTGGTCCGGGGTGCGAACCCGACCCGACTACCCGTGTGGCTCTGGGAGAGCGTCCCTGAGTGAATTGCTTGAGAGAGAGAGACGCGTGGGTAGAGGGAGAAAGGATAGGTTTTGCTCTGTGTAGGCACAGGCTGAACGTTGAGGAAGAAGGACTTGGTCGCGAGAAGGAAGAAGGAAAGGCAGGAAGAACAGAGAGACCAAAGAAGAAAGAAAGAAGCCTTCACAGGAGAAGAAGAAGGAGCAAGACAGAGAAGAAACAAGGCAGAGAAGAAGAAGAAAGAAAGAAGCCTTCGCAGGAGAAGAAGAAAGAGAAGAAAAGAAAGCAAACACAGCAGTAGAAAAATAAGAAACAGAGAGACTGATGAGGAAGAAGAATAATCAAGAAGAAAAGGGAACATAATTTTAAGACGTCTGATCTTGTGATCAGACGTCCAATTTCATTTCTTTTTGTCCTAACTACTTTTAATCGCATACATTCATAGTTGAATTGATACTTTGAGTAAATTAGAGTGTTCAATTACATTTTGACTAGTAGTAAATTCCATTTGCTCCCTGTGATCGACCTCGGATACTCCGGTCTTCGAGTAATAAAATTCTTTATATATGTTTAGACGTTTTGTCGGTTATACTACAACGTGATATACTTTAAACTCGCACAAAATGTCGACAACAGTCACTCTTTGCAAAGAGGTCCTTCCACCATTGTCGTGGAGGAATCCTACTCTGACAAGCTCTTTTGGCAAGAACTCTGTGATTACATGACGAATCCCTCTAAAAATTGAAAGGGAGATTTGTGAGGTAATCTCCTTCCTATTGATCCATGTTCAAGTCTCCAAATCTCTCAAAAAAGCTATTGCGAATCCTTCAAAGATTCCAATATCTCTTGTGCATCAAGCTTACTGACGTGTTACGGAAGCGTTTGTCTAAATAGGTCATTGTAGCTCGCATTCGCAACGTCAGTTTTAAATGTAGAAACGAATGTGAGTCCGAGTGTCGAACACAGGGAGGCGTGAAATCGGCTTTTCTATCACTTAGTTGTTACGGAAATGGTGAATTTTGCTTGCGCACAAGAAAACACGAGAGAGAAAAAGAGAATACGAGAGAAATAGAGAGAGAGTAGGGTTAGAGTCTTTTGATCATAGCATTCATGCAAATCAAGATAAGAAAAACCTGATCATTAGAGAGAGGCAATAGCTATATAAGGAACAACATCATTTAACATGCAACTTGAGTTTTACAACAATAGCTAAATGCTTAAACAAAAGTAAAGTAAAGCTAAATTAAAGGGGGGGGAGAGAGAGAGAGAGGAGAAGGCGAGGCGGCCCGGTGGTGTAGGAGGGCTCCATCGGTGGCTCGTCAACTCCGGTGAGTACAAAATGTGCTAAGGGAAGTTAGGAATGGCGGAGAAGGATTTCAAGTGTATGCAATGCCTCTACATGGGTAGTTAGAGGGGGTTTATATCGGTAGAAGGGGTTTCTAAATTAAGTAGGGGCTTTAGCGACGTCCAGGACATTGCTAAAATCGCCCTAGAAATGTCAGTGAAGGCCCCTGCCTGCCGATCTTCCTCGCACGCCTGCGATCCACGTGCGCTCGTTGTGCATTGTCCGATCGAAGATTGGACGGTTGAGGCTTCATGAGAGCACGTGCTAAGGATTGCGCTCGCGTAGTGTGCGCCTCGCGCGTCATCGCGTGCATGAACGTCCACGCGCATCCGTGGGCACCACGTAGCGCGATCTCCGCCGTCTGCGTGCTCATCGACGGTTCAATTTCTTCTGCGTGTGCCTTCACCTCTGATTTGATTTGCGGTGTGGCTCGAACATGCGTCAGCTGCAAGGAGAAAGAGCGTCGACCGCTGTGCTGCGATTCTCAGATGGTCGCGACGACAGATTTGTGCACGGCTATTGCCGACTGTTGGAGAAGATCCAATGATCGGATCTTCGTGCTAGGTAGAGAGCGAGGGTGATGCGGTGGCTTCTCAGCCATTCGATTGTCAGATCGGACAGCTTAGAATGCTTAGCTCGATGATGAGGTGTGCCGCGGGTGCGGGTGCATTAGATGTTGCCACATGGCCACTTGTGGGCCGTTGATCATCAGATCAATGGCCAGAACTTCTTGGGCTAGTTGCGAGAGCTCCGGATGTCGGATTTGATTGAATTTGAGTCCATTGGACTCCGTTTGTCATTCTGAATCTATCCGTTCGGTCTGATCACTCATCTGAGGTTTGTTATGACATGAACTTGTACAAATGGCCATTAACACTGATTATAAGCAATCTCAATGTGCAATGCATGTAATGCTCCCATGTCCATTTATGATGTATTATTTGTGCATGTTACCCTTAAGATAAACCCTGATTGACAAAATTATTGCCACCAAATGTAGAGTTATCATACCCTCATGCTCATTCCTTGCTAGTCCCTAGCAAGGTTCATCTCAGCCATTATTCTCAATCAGAATCCAGAGATTGATTACTTAGACATTTTCTTACTTGTCAACAGGAGGAAATATACTAAGAGACTGATCTATATAGACTAAACAATGCCTGGGTGTCTGCCAAAATATGAATCGCCCGAATCCTTGATTTAAGGCATACATATATATATATTTCTTTTTCATCTCTTCTCATTTTTTTTGAATTTTTGGAGTTGAGAGTGTGTTGGTAACTTTTTACGGCTACCTAACCCACCCAAAACTTGAAAAAGACTCTTAGTGATAAGATCATGGTGTAAATATTGTGATAGACTCACTCAATGGTAATTAGAACAGACTTCGGGTTTCTACACAATTAGGTGATCGGAAAAGGAAGTGCATGCCTGAAGGTGTATCTGTCTGATTGGTACCTCTCCCTACTTTTTTTTTTATTTGGGTCAACACAAGGGTGTTTCCAGTGTATATCTCCCCAGATTGATCTACTTCCCCACTTCTTCCTTAGGTGTTTTGGACTTTTTGTGCATTTAGTTAGTTGGGTTTTGGACAACCGGCCAATGGGCTGTTACCCACGACCACTTGCCAGCCATACTCGTGTGGCGAAGTGTGGCTTATTTATTCTTTCTTTTTCTTCTTTTTCTATTTTTTTCTATTTCTCCCATTTTTTCTTTTTCTTTTGTTGTTTAGTAGGTGGCTTCCCTGATCTTAGATTTACCTAGAGGCAAATAAAAAGAAAGTGGTCTTGTGGTTGGGCTCTGGACAACCGGCCAATGGGCTGTTACCCACGACAACTTGCCAGCCATACCACCCTAGAAGGTTCATTAGCTACCTAATTTCTATTAGAATCTCTGAGAAGTGAGTCGGTGCGAAAATGTGTGCAGATGATTGGACTAAAAGTCCCTCCGAGTCAGAGGGTGGGTTGATAAGTCATATACTTATCACCCTACTTTATTAGCGGATTATAATAAATTAAGGTTGTGAGGATTCAAGGCTAAATCCATATTTTAACAGACACCAGGGCTAATTGAGCCTAAAGGCCTGAAAAGTCTAAGTGTTCAGGTTCTTTTCGTATTATTTTCCATTGTTGACAAGTTCCTAATGCCTAAGTTTCGCTTCCTAAATTCATTTTTTTAAATTGATTTATTTTATTTAGACTGATAAAATGAACTCAGAATATGCAAATTACCATCCCCCCATGCTTAAGTTGGACAATGTCCTCATTGACAAATAAATGGATGCAAAGGGGGTTCAAAAAGAAGTTACCTAAGTGATGCCATGTACCTAATCAGTCTAAATCTTCTAGGTTGCCTCCCAGGAAGCGCTGAGTTTAATGCCTTCAGCTGAGCGATGCTTCGTGTCAACCCTCGATGAGGGTGACAACCTCCTTTGGGGGAACCTGGGCAAGAAAATGCTTTAATCTCTGACCGTTTACCGTGAAGGTGTGCCCAATGTTTGGATCTACGATTTCAATTCCCCCATTGGAAAAAGGTTTGACCACCCGATATGGTCTTGTCCACTTGGATCTAAGCTTCCTAGGAAAAGTTTAAGTCGGGCATCAAAAAGCCAGACTTGCTGGTTAGGCTCAAAGGTCTTTCTATGGATAAGTCGGTCATGGATGGCTTTCATCTTTTCCTTGTAAAGTCAAATGTTCTCAAATCTGTCCCGACAAATTTCCTCGAGCTCGGAGAGTCGGAGAGTTGAAGTGTCCTCTGTGCACTGGCTAACTGAGTCCATGTTACACTGCTTAATAGCCCAGTAAGCCCGGTGTTCCAATTCGACCAAAAGGTAGCAAGCCTTGCCAAAGACCAGGTGATACAGCGACATGCCTATTGGGGTCTTAAAAGCGGTCCTGTTTGCCCATAAGGCATCATCCAGTCGCGTGAACCAATCCTTCCTATCAGGTCTCATAGTCTTTTGCAAAATGTTCTTAATCTACCTGTTGGAGAACTCAGTCTGCCCATTGGCTTGTGGATGATACGGGGTAGTAATGTGGTGAGTAACCCTGTATTTTCTGATTAGGGAACGGAACTGGGGGTGGATAAAGTGACTTCCACCATCACTGATCATGGCCTTCGGTATTCCAAATCGAGAGAAGATGTTTTGCTTAACAAAATCCATGATAGCCTTATGGTCACATCTACGAGTGGCGATGGCTTCAATCCATTTTGAGACATAGTCTATTGAGACTAAGATGTACTCAAAGCCATTGGATGGTGGGAAGGGGCCCATGAAATCGATCCCCCAAATGTCAAAGATCTCAACAATCAAAATGGGTTGGAGGGGCATCATATATTTTCTGGTCATGGTCCCTAAGGTCTAGCAGCGAGAGTAAGTCTTCGCAAAGCTGTGTGCATCCTTGAATAAGGAAGCCCAGTACAATCCAGATTGCAAAACCTTTGCAGCTGTCTTCTTCCCCGAAAAGTGGCCACCACATGCTTGGTCATGACAAAAAGATAGCACACTTTGAACTTCTTCCTCTGGGATACACCTCCTAATAATTTGGTCGGTGTAGAGGCGAAACAACATGGGATCATCCTAGAAATAATGTTTGGCTTCAGCCAAGAACTTATCCCGTTGCTGTTTGGACCAGCTGTGTGGGGTTTGCCCTACTACCAGATAGTTGACGAAGTTGGCATACCAGGGTAGTTTCCTTTCATGCACAGCCAGAAGTTGTTCATCAGGAAAGGTATCAGTCAAGGGCAAAGAGGGCCCAATGTGGTCTGGGTGGAGTCTGGACAAGTGATTGACCATGACATTCTTGGACCTGCTTTGTTGCGAATTTCCAGGTTGAATTCCTACAAGAGCAGGATCCATCTGATGGCCCTGGGTTTAGCGTCCTTTTTGGCCAACAAATGCCAGATGGCCGAGTGGTTCGTATAAATGGTCATGTTGGATCCTAGGAGGTAAGATCAGAACTTTTTGAGTCCAAAAACTATGGCGAGCAGCTCTTTCTCTGTGACTGTATAGTTCCGTTCGGCCTCATCCAACGTCTTGCTCGCGTAGTAGATCACCACAGGTTTCTTTTCTTGTCTCTATCCCAGGGTGGCACCAATGGCAAAGTCTGATGCATCACATATAATTTCAAAATCCTGGGACCAGTCTGGGGGCTATAACACAGGTGCGGTGGAGACTGACTCCTTGAGGGTGGTGTAAGCCTGGATGTAATCAAGTGTCATGTGAAATAGGGTGTCGTTGGATAGAAGGTCGGTCAAGGGTTTAGAGAGTTTGGAGAAGTCTTTAATAAACCTTCGATAGAAACCAACATGTCTTAGGAAGGATCGGATTTGCTGGACCGAGCTAGGTGGCGAAAGTTTGGAAATCAAATCAACCTTAGCACAATCCACCTCAATGCCCCTATGCGATGTGCCCGAGGACAATCCCTTCTTGAACCATGAAATGGTTTTTTTCCCAGCTCAAAACCAAGTTAACCTCGATACATCGCTTCAGGATTTTCTCCAAGTTGCTCAGACTGTGGTCGAATGAGTTCCTAAACATTGAGAAATCATCCATAAAGACTTCTAGGTATTCACTGACCATCTCTGAAAAGATGGCTAGCATGCAACGTTGGAAGGTAGCAGGTGCATTGCATAACCCGAATGGCATACGACAAAATGCGAATGTGCCATACGAGCAAGTGAATGTGGTCTTCTCTTGATGTTCAGGAGAAATCGCGACTTGGTTGTATCCTGAGTATCCATCCAGGAAGCAAAAATATTTCTACACTGCCAATCGTTCAAGAATCTGCTCAATGAATGACAGAGCGAAATGATCTTTCTTGGTCACCTCATTGAGCTTCCTGTAGTCAATGCACACTCGCCATGCAGTGGTGGTGCGGGTAGGGGTGGATTCGCCATGCTCATTGGTGACAACGGTGAGCCCAGCTTTCTTAGGGACCACTTGAGTGGGGCTCACCCAGGGGCTATCGAAGATTGGGTAGATGATGTCAGCGTCAAGCCACTTGATGATTTCCTTTTTAATGACCTCCCGCATATTCGGGTTTAATCGTCTCTGCGTCTGACGGGAAGGTCAAGCCCCATCTTCCAGATAGATCTTGTGGGTGCAATAGGTGGGGCTAATTCCTCGTAAATCCGAGATGGTCCATCCAATGGTTGCCCGATGTTCTGATAGGGTCGCAGTCAACCTGAGTTCCTGATCCTTGGTTAGATGGGCGTTGATAATCACCGGGAAGGTCTGGTCAGGTCCAAGGAAGACGTACTTTAGATTTTAGGGTAGCAGTTTCAGCTCAGGTGTGGGTGGAACAACACTCGATGGGTAGGGAAAAGGTGGGAGTTGATCAGCATCAATCTCCTCGAATGGTGGTTATTGATGGTAATCAGCTCTACAGAGGTCAGCGTGCAAACATGGGCCAGAACAGTCGTCACAAGGTTGGGTCTGATGGTTTGATACAGTACTAAGGGTGAGGCATTTCTCAACTAGAGGCTCCATGGGATCGTGCTTCTTAATCCAGTTATAATCGAAAGACTTGGTCGCCCTAAAGATATCCAGCTGCATCTTCCTGTCTCCGAAGGTGATTTCCATGCATCCCATGCCACAATCAATGTTCACCTTAGCTGTAGCTAAGAAAGGTCTGCCCAGGATGATGGGTGCATTTTGTAGCTGTTCGGGGACTTCCATGTCGAGCACCAAGAAGTCACTTCGGGGTCTTCACAGATCAATCAGCCAATTGGATGGTCACAGGTGTGGGTGTCAATTCTCCGAATCTGAATTGGTGATACAGGGTTGTTGGGATCAGATTGATTGAAGCACCTAAGTCTAGAAGCGCTCTATCAAATGTCATGTCCCTGATATTACAAGATATCAGGGGTGTGCCTAGGTTTGTTTGTTTGAGTGGAAGGTTGCTCAATATCACAGAACTCGCTTGCTCTGAGAGCACAACCTTCCTAGGTGCTTGGGGTCGTGGCTTACACTTTGGCGTACAGGCGTCCTTTAGGAACTTAGCATAAGCCAGAATGAGCTTGATTGCCTCAAGGGGAGAGATATTAATCTGAACTTGCTTGAAAATTTCCAAAAGCTCCTCATTTTCCACACCCACTTTCTTTCTCATCATCTTCTCCAAGGCCTTAGGATACGGTGTCTGGATTTGAACTGGGTCATTCTCTAGGTCCTTAGGTGTTTCCTGCTCATCTTTAGAGTGGGGTATTTCAGGGGGTAAGGTCACGGGAGGAGTCGGCCACTTGGGATCCTGGGTTTTAGTGCCGCTTCTCAAGGTCACTGCATTTGCAGAGGCATTGGGACCATGGGTTGATCCTTGAGAAGAAGAGGAAGAAGAAGCACCAAACCCAAGGGGTGTTTATGGGGCAGGGTGGACCATGTGGGCTTGCCCGGGATTGCCTTGGAACCCTTATGAATTGGGGCCTCTATTAATCACATTTCGCAGGTTCAGCTGTGGCTGAGAAGGAAGGGATCCCTATTGTTTAAAATCCAACAGCTGGCTCAACTGTCCCTTCACTAATGCCATTTCCTCCTGCTGTTTTTGGTTCATGTCAGCCATCATTTTCATCAAGGTGTCCATTTGGTTTTGTGGGGGAGGGGCCGCCCTATTCAAATTATAGGGGGTCTAACTGGTGGACCTTGCTGATAGGAAGTTGGGTTTGGCTGATGGTTTGGCCTGGGCTGGTTCTGAAATTGATTGGGTTTCTAGTTCGTCCAAGCGAAGTTTGGGTGATTACGCCATCCGGTATTGTAGGTGTTGGAGAAGGGGTCAGGTTTGGAATAACCTTGGATGGCTTAGACATCTTCAAAGATAGAAGGTGTCGAGGGGGAGGGAAGAGAATAATCAGGGGTTGAGGGAGAAAAGGTCCCTCCCTGGAACATGGTCAGGGGTTGTTCTAGGTGCATCTGGCTTAGTGGCTGAATTAGGTCGACATTGTGAGCTCCCTTTGCTAGGGAGAGAGTTTGTAGCAAGTTCCTGATCTGGTTCAATAGTTCATTTATCTTCTTATCCACCAATTCCACTCAATCCAACTTCTTGGCAATGATATCCATGCCAACCATTCCAGAATTTGCTTGTACCTCATAGATCCCACCACGGGGTTGATTGGATCAACTGAACTGGGTCATGGAGGCATTGTTGAGTGAATTTTCGCTCATAGACTCGAAAAGCTCAAACACGCTTTCCTCGTCTTTGTTCAGAAAGTTTCCTCTGCATGAGGTATCGACAAAGTTTCGAAGGTTGCTGTCCAGATCGTGGTAGAAAATCTGGGCCAATTGCCACCTTGGAACCTCATGGTGTGGGCATTTCCTCAACAATTCGTTAAATCTCTCCCATGCCTCATGGAATTGTTCCCTGCCCTGGAGTGTAAAGGTGGTAATGGCTCTTCTGAGGGCATTGGTCTTTCCTATGGGGAAGAATTTCTTTAAGAATGCATGCCTTAGTTCCTCCCAGGTGGAGATAGGTCTTCCTAAAGTTCTAAGCCAGTGAGATGCTTTGTCTCTCAATGAGAAGGGGAACATCTTAATCAAAATAGTATCTAAGCTGATGTTCCTGGGCTTGACAGTCCGGGCGATTCGGTCAAGGTCCTTTAGTTGTTGGAAGGGATCCTCATTTGAGCTTCCATGGAAGTGGCTTTGATTCAGCCTCAGAACATTAGGTTTTAGCTCAAAATCATCTCCCCCTTTGGGGACCTTAAGATGTGGTTCGATCCGAATAGTAGACAAATCGTAAAAGTCACGGAGGGGCTTGGGTTGGTTCTAGAATTGTGGCGGATCTGGTGGTGGGTGACCTTGTGGGTTCTGCAAAGGTGGTGGTGGTTGCCCTTGCGGGTTCTGCAACCAGTGTATGCTTGCATGATAGTATGGATCTGCTGCTGTTGAAGCTGGTGGTTTGTATTAATCTTGGTTTGGATGATGGTCATCGTATCTGGTGGGGGTTGGTCCTCAACCTCATCTACTCTAGGTTTGGCCATATTTCTAGCAAGGTCAAGTCTCTCCTAGGTTTCTCGTCCCAAAACAAATAGCTCGGGATGAAGTGATCGTCTCTGGTGCATACACTAGAAAAGAACGGAGAGGGATTCAGAGATAAACAGATGCGAGAAGCATGTGTGTTCAATCAAGCAAACAAGACTAGTCCTTATAGTGTATTCCTTAAGGGACCTAGAAATCTCAAAAGGAACAATCAAGACTGTAGGCACGTAACTGCCCTTTCCAAGGCTAATCTGGCCAGGTTGATTATGAGGGGATTGTAGGGAAGGTTCTTCCATTGGCTTGTGCCGCCGATTCCGTAGACCCCACAACCGCGGTCGTTTGACACTTCCCCGCAGCCTAGTCACCAGATTTTATGAAGGGAATGAAGGCCAAGTGCCTAGCAACCGAAATCACGCCTTTTGAGACTTAAACCAGTTCTGCCTAGGGCACATTTACTCTGTTTTAATGAGGGCTTAGGTCAGTGTTTGTGCTCAAGACATGTAATGAGGTGTTGATTGGGGTGGTGCCTCTTCGTTATCCGATTCAAATGTGTGTGCACCTAACAAGACATGGTTTTCAAGTAAGGATTTAAGATGTAGTGTCTTTTAATGTTTGTGCTTACTTTAATGTCTTTTAGGGTTGAAGTGCCTTAGTGTTTTCAAATAAGTTTCAAGTGGGCATGCCAAGTTTTACACACAACGGGTGAGAGTGGATTTCCTTTAGAGTGAGGAGGCCCTAGCAAACAACCCTAATGTTCTCTTCCTACTGTTCATGCAATCTACCAGGTGAGTTGATTTTAAGGTGAGTGATGCGGCCCAAGTTAATTCATGGTGGCTTCGCAAACATCACTCAAAAAAGAAAAAGAACACTCCAAAGAGATTATGTCTTTAAGAATGTTAGAGTGTATTTTTTTTTGTTAGGTGATGGGTTTAGGATGTGGATCAAGCAATCATTCACCATGCCGATTTTTCTCTAATTTTAAAATTATTTTTAGATTTTTTTTTAAGGCAAGCAAATAATCACGGGTAGAGCAATACTCATAACTAGTCTTTGCTACGTTTACTCCATCTCCACCGTCACGAGTTGTACTCCTTTGCCACCTAGGTGTCGAGTTCCTGCAGCCAATCAATTAGAGGGATAGAATGAGTTAGACGATGTGAGTATGGATGCAAAATGAAAGCGACAAAATAAATCCATTGCCTCCTCGACAATGGTGCCAAAAACTGACGTGTTACAGAAGCGTTTGTCTAAATAGGTCGCTATAGCTCACGTTCGCAACGTCGATTTTAAATGTAGAAACGAATGTGAGTCCGAGTGTCGAACACAAGGAGGCGTGAAATCAACTTTTTCTGTCAATTAGTTGTTATGGAAATGGTAGGTTTTGCTTGCGCACGAGAAAATGTGGGAGAAAAAAAGAGAATACGAGAGAAAGAGAGAGAGAGTAGGGTTAGAGTCTTTTTATCATAGCATTCATGCAACTCAAGATAAGAAAAGCTTGATCAAAATAGAGAGGCAATAGCTACATAAGAAACAACATCATTTAACATGCAACTTGAGTTTTACAACAATAGCTAAATGCTTAAACAAAAGTAAAGTAAAGCTAAAGTAAAGGGAGAGAGAGAGAGGAGAAGGCGAGGCAACCACAGTGGTGGAGGGCTCCGTCGGCGGCTTGTCAACTTTGGCGAGTACAAAATGTGCTAAGGGAAGCTAGGAATGGGGGAGAAGGATTGCAAGTGTATTCAATGCCTCTACATGGGTAGTTGGAGGGGGTTTATATAGGAAGAAGGGGTTTCTCAATTAAGTAGGGGCTTTTACGATGCCCAGGACGTCACTAAAATTGCCCCAGAAATGTCAGTGAAGGCCCCTACCCATCGATCTTCCTTGCACGCCCATGCTTCCTCCCGCACGCTGCGCCTACGATCTACGTGCGCTCGCTGTGCACCGTCCGATAAAAGATTGGACGGTTGAGGCTTCGTGAGAGCGTGCATTAAGGATTGCCCTCGTGCAGCACGTGCCTCGCGTGTCATAACGCACGTGAACGTCTGCGTTCATCAGTGGGCACCATGAAGCATGATCTTCACCATCCGCACGCTCATCGACGGTTCAATTTCTTCTGCGTGTGCCTTCACCTCAGATTTGATTTGTGCTGCGATCCACGGATGGTCGCGGCGACGGATTTGTGCTCGGTTGCTGCCGACCATTGGATGAAGATCTAACGGTTAGATCTTCGTGCTGGGTAGAGAGTGAGGGTGATGCGGTGGCTTCTTAGCCATTTGATTGTCAGATCGGATGGCTTAGAATGCTTGGTGCGATGATGAGGTGTGTTGCGGGTGCAGGTGCATCAGATGTCGCCACATGGCGACCTATGAGCCGTTGATCATTAGATCAATGGCCAGAACTTTTTGGGCTAGTTGCGGGAGCTCCGAATGTCGGATTTGATCGATTTTTAGTCCATTGGACTTTGTTCGTTATTCTGAATCCATCTGTGTTGTTTAATCGCTCATTTGAGGCCTGTTTTGACATGAAATTGTACAGATGGCCATTAACATTGATTATAAGCAATCTCAATGTGCAATGCATGTAATGCTCCCATGCCCATTAATGACGTGCTATTTGTGAATGTTACCCTTAAAACAAATCCTGATTGACAAAATTATTGCCACCAAATGTAGAGTTATCACTTACCAAGCTTGAAAGCTTGGTTTCCAAGCTTCAAACCTCTCTCTAAAGCCTATATAAAGACCCATGTTGCACGTCGATCTCCTTACGCTCATTTTCGACCTGAATCCCTCTACTTTCTCCCTCTTCTCCGGCCGAAAAGCTCTATGACGTCCAGCGACCTTCTCCGACCACCATTGTCAACTGCTTGCAATACCAGCGATGGATTCACCTTCCTCTCCTTCTTCTGCATCATGCTGTACCAGCTGACGCCTCTCCCCCAAGCCTTCCTTCTCGTCTCACCCTCTCCAGAGCATCTTCGTCTTCGGCACTGGCCACACTAGACCCGACACTGTCTCTACCTCTATTCATCCATAGCCTAGCCTAATCGACGCTCTATCCTCTACTCATCAGCACCGCACTACTACAACGTATCGACCACTCCTATGCCATCCACATCATCATCTTCCACCTTGCCGGTGAACTGACGAGTCGATTTTTCGCTTTTAATGTTGTTTGTCACATAAAATGACGTGTCATTTGTAGCTCTATGTGGTTAAAAAATCGACTAATCAACAATTAATATAACTACTCAATTAGGAGCGGGTCATGTCCACAGGGAGGCAATGGCCTATTTAAACTCGCCAAGGTCAAAAACCAATGTTCACTATTAATTTTGTTAAGAAATCAAGCCAAAATCGCTTTTCAATCGAGATAAAAAGACTTTAACATGCTGATTTTGCATTTACGAGAAAGGAGGTTCTTTGCATAAAATCACCACAATAAAATAATAATAAATAAAAATCTTTTTTGTGGCAATGGCATGAAATGTAAATATCAATATCACCAAAAATAGAGGATTCTACCTCTGTCCTCTTCGCGCACGAGAGAGAGGTTGGTTCGAGGAACCCTTCTGGGAGTCGATTGGCCGGAGCGAGGGCTTCGCGACGGTGGCAGGTTGCGAGATGGCTGGAGTCGGTCGGACGATGCTCCGGCGAAGGGTGATTTCCGACGAAGGTTGCACCTACTGAGGACGATGGTGCGGCGCTGCTCGCGCGGGCACGCACGAGCGCGCACGGTCCTGCACAGGCACGCGCAGGCGCTCGCGGGCAGAGCTCACCTGCTGGAGGTGGCGTGCACTGAAGGGGCAGACACACGGGAACGACGCTGCTGCAAGTGGTGCGCAGGTGCGTGCGAAGGTGCTGGTGCATAGAGGGGAGCAGAGGCGACACGTGCTGAAGGGGCGGGCGCACGGAGCTGCTGGCGGGGAGCTAGAGTGGACACGCGTGTGTGGAAGAGAAGGCACGCCTGCTGGGTGCTAGTGGGCACTGCAGGCTAGTGTTCGGGCACTGGAGAGGCAGGTGCGTGGTGTTGTGCAGCTACTGCTGGACACTGCAAGCTGCAGGCGAGGGGAGTTTGCGCAGGCTGTGCAGCTCCGCACGGACAGGCAGGCGCTCGGACTGCACGCTGGGAGGGTGGCAACTCTCAGCTGCTGCTGAAAGTGTGCGGAGGTGGAGGAGCGAGTGATGGCCTGTGCGTAAGTGTGCAGGCGCGGACGAGGGGAGTTTTGTTGAAGTGGAGGGGAAACGGAGCAAGGAGAAAGTAGAAGAAGATGGAAGGAGATGTGGGAGGTTAGATGTCTGGGATCATACCCAGATGTCTTAACTGGCGTAGGAGTGAGGAACTGAAGGTGGTTGATGGAGGTGGTTGCTGGAAGTGGTTGCGTTGCCCTCAGGCGCATGCTCGTAGTGATGCACAAGCCACAGATGGCGCGGCGGTCTGTCACCTCGCCTGCCTGCAATGAGTGGTCTTGTGCTCGCGGAAGGAGGCCAGTGGTGTGGAATGAAGAAGCTCTAGGCTCTGTGCAGTGGTGGGTCGGAATGGTGGTGGCCTCCCTTCTAATGATGCAGCTATCTTCTTTTATGCTGCAGGAGGAGGCACACAGGCGAACGTTGGTGAAGCAACGATATTGTGGGGTGCAGTGATCCACAATTGTCGTTGTGCATTTAGTTCGCATACTCTCCTGCATGCAGTCGTTGGAGAAGAAACAAATAAAATAAAGAAAAGAAATAAGGTGTTAATTATGTGCAAACCCTTAAAAGAAATGTGAAATAAAATAATGCATGTAATGAAACCTAAAGGATTAACTATTCTAATGCATGCTATTCTAAATGAATTCTAAGTATGAATGCAATGCATGAAATATGTAAATAAATGAATACCTAGACTAATCTATTTACATCTTATTGTATGCAATTTATATGCCAATATTAATCTAATTCCTAGGCATTTAAGTAACTAATTAGCCCACAAATATGGGCTCATCAAATGCCCCCATGCCTAGTTTTTGCTAGTCCTTAGCAAATTCAAACAATAGCCCAACTCTTCAAGCGGACTTAGCCAACCCAACTGATCTTCCCATAGAAACATGTTAAGTTCAAACTTTAGACCTAAGGTTCCCAAGTAGCTGCTAAGTTACTAACTAGGTCAGCTAAAGATGAGTTGCAGGCACAAGTTTCTCTGATTTCCAACTCTACCCTAGGGTTTATTGGTCCTAGAGATTAAAGCATCTGTGCATGTGCATTGGTCTGAGTTATTTAAGGTTGGTTTGATTGCCAACCAGGAAAAAGAGTAAGAAAGAGACTTTTTTTTTTAATTAATAATTTTTTTTGTTTGATTTCTCTAAGTTTAACCTTGGATAAGCTATCAGCACGGTCTGTATCAGATTCATTGTCCCCATCACCAAACCTTAAAGGGTACCTGGCTTTCGATGCTTCTAGATAGCACCGCCCATAGCGACCCCAAGAACTCCTGGCAATCGACACTTCGAGATAGTATCGCCCATGGATTTCTACAGCGAATTCAGGCCTGTGGCAATCGGCTCTTCAAGATAGGGCCGCCCGTGGTACCTGAATCGCACAATGCCCTTACATGCCCCCAGTAGGATAGATATCCTAAGAGACAAGTGCCAAGGAGGTGACATGTTATCATCGCATCCTCAAGGTGAGTATGTACTCCACCTCTCCTGTGGTAGGAACTCTTCCAATCAACTTGTGCTTTCAAACTTCTCCTAAGTTAGAACTAAGAGAACCAAAATTTTTTCCCAAGAAAGAAATTAAGGTGATCACTATTTACACAAGACCAAGTGTGTGTGAATTGTGGATGCTCTGGTTACGAGAACCCATAAACCAAAAGGTAGAAAAAGACACCAGATACTACCCAGCCTATAACTCAATCCCTAGCTTTCCTTCCTCAACCTTTAGAGGAATGGTCTACAACTTAACTCCTACTTGAGATTTTAAGTCCACAAAGAACCCTAAAGGTTTAGAGCTAGTACTTCAACTTAGCTTCTAAAGTCAGACACCTAGTGTCAACATAGTCTAACCTAAAGTTCTGGTTTGCCTAAGAATGTAGGACTTAGCCAGTTAAGCTCCATGATGTAATTTTCTTTTCTTATGATCAAATGTATGCAATGCAGAATATTTAAATTAAATGCATGAATGCACTATGTATAAATGCTATGTACAGATGCCTTAGGTCCTATCCCCCCATGCCTTGTTCAAACAATGTCCTCATTGAAAGTAGAAAGACCAAGGGAAGATATTACCTGAGGTGGAAAAGACAGAAGCTAAGGCTCCTTGAGAGTGAGCTCGTCAACCAGTTGGCCATCAAAAGTTACATAAGGTTTTAATCGTTGGCTGTTGACGGTGAAGGGAGGTGCTGAAGAGGAAGGATTTTTGATCTCCACAGCCTTATGCGGAAATACTTTGGTGACAATATAAGGCCCATCCCAACGTGATTTCAATTTTCTGGGAAACAACTTAAGTTTGGAATTGAAAAGCCAGACTTGTTGGTTGGGCTCAAAGGTCATTCTAAGGATGTACTTGTCATGCAGGACCTTAGTTCTCTCTTTATAAGCTTGGGAGGTGTCATAAGATCATTCCTCAGCTCCTCAAGCTCAGTCAACTCCAGTAAACGTGCTTTACCAGCTTGCTCTAAATCCATGTTAACACTTCAGATAGCCCAAAGTGCCCTATGTTGAAGTTCAACAGGTAAGTGGCATGCTTTCCCGTACACAATCCAGAAGGGAGACATACCCAAAGGGATTTTGTAGGCTGTTCGATCAGCCCATAAAGTGTCATCGAGCTTTTGGGGCCAGTCCTTCCTATCTAGCCTAACAGTCCTTTCTAAAATGTTCTTGAGCTCCTTATTTGAGACTTCAACCTGGCCACTTGTCTGAGGGTGATAAGGGGTAGCAATCTTGTGAGTTACTCCTAGACTCCTGACTAGCCGATTGAAATGATGTTTCTGGAAATGAGGTCCCCCGTCACTTATAATTGTCTTGGGGCAGCCAAAGCAAGATATTATATTGGCCTTCACAAATTTCAAGACCACAGAGTGGTCATTTGTGCGCGTAGCAATGGCCTCTATCCACTTGGAGACGTAATCCACTGCCACCAAGATATATTCAAATCCATGGGACGAAGGGAAGGGACCCATGAAGTCTATCCCTCCAAACATCAAAAATTTCCACAAGTTGGATAGGGTGTTGGGGCATCTCATTCCTCTTCCCAATCATTCCAGTCTTTTGACATCTGAGATAGGCCTTAACAAAGTAATGGGAATCCTTAAATAAAGGAGGCCACCAAAAACTAGACTGGAGAACCTTAAAAGCTATTTTCTTAGCACCAAAGTGTCCTCTACAATGAAGCTCATGGCAAAATCTCAACACACTTTGTTGCTCTTCTTCAGGCACACATCGTCTCCAAACTTGGTCTAGTCCAATATGAAATAATTCTGGCTCTTCCTAATGAAAGAATCTAGCATGGGAAATGAATCACTTCTGATTTTGCACATCCCAAGAGCCAGGGGTTTCTCCAATGACCAAGTAGTTAACTGTATCCGCATACCAGGGTGAAGTCGGTGTTACCGCCATAAGGGTTTCATCGGGAAATGTCTCGCGGATGTCTCTAGATTGAGAGTCATCAATGGGCAGGCGAGACAGGTGGTCAGCCACTACATTTTCCACTCCTTTCTTTTCAAGAATCTCCAAGTCAAACTCTTGAAGGAGTAGAATCCATCTAATTAAACATGGCTTAGAATCTTTCTTGGTAATGAGATGTTTCACTGTCACATGATCAGTGAAAATGGCCACCTTGGATCTAAGAAGGTAAGACCTAAACTTCTCCAAAGCAAAAACTACAGCAAGTAATTCCTTTTCAGTGACTATGTAGTTTTGCTGTGATTCAGTTAAAGTCTTGCTAGCATAATGCAGCACATGAGGTTTTCCCTCGACCCTCTATTCATGAACAGCTCCCACTGCATAATTCGAAGCATCACACATCAACTCAAATGGGAGTGTCCAGTCAGGAGCTCGGAGAATAGGTGCAGAGGTCAAGGCCTCCTTTAGCGTATGAAAAGCTTCGGCACACTTTGAATCAAAATCGAAGGAAGATTCTTTCACCAATAAGCCGCAAAGTGGCCTAGAAATTTTGCTGAAATTCTTAATGAATCGCCTATAAAGCCCTGCATGGCCCAGAAAGGATCTAATCTGTTTGACATTCGTGGGCAATGAAAGTTTGGAAATAGAATCAACTTTAGCCTTATCCACTTCCAAGCCCCTTTTTGACACAACATGCCCAAGTACAATGCCTTTCTGTACCATGAAGTGGCTTTTCTCCCAACTGAGGACTAAACCAGTCTCCTTACATCTCTTCAGCACATTCTCTAAGTGCAGGAGACATTGGTCGAAAGACGAGCCATAAATGGAGAAGTCATCCATAAAAACATCGACGCACTCGTCAATCATGTCCGAGAAAATGGACATCATACACCGCTGGAAAGTTGCAGGTGCATTACATAATCCAAACGACATACGCCTGAACGCAAAAGTACCGTAAGGACTAGTGAAAGTTGTCTTATCCTGATCATCAGGGAAGACTGCAACTTGGTTGTACCCAGAATAGCCATCTAAAAAGTAGAAATACTTGTTCCCTGCCAATCTTTCAAGGATCTGATCAATAAAGGGCAAGGGAAAGTGATCCTTCTGGGTAGCGGTGTTCAGTTTGCGGTAGTCAATGCAGACCCTCCAACCTGTTGAGGGTCTGGTCACCACTTGTTCACCCTGGTCATTTGTTTCAATCATGAAGCCTGCCTTCTTCGGCACCACATGTATTGGACTAACCCATTTGCTATCTGCGATGGGATAAATGATTCCAGTGTCCAACCACTTCAGAATCTCCTTTTTAACCACTTCCCTCATGTTGGGGCTAAGACGTTTCTACATGTCTCGAAAGGGTTTGATGGAATCATCAGTATAAATGTGATGCATGCAGAGCATAGAGTCTATACCCTTAATATTAGCAATCATCCAATCTATGGCTTCCTTGTGCCTTGATAAGCAGTCTAACAAGGCTCCCTCTTGCACTTCAGATATTGTAGATGAGATGATTACAACGAGCGTATCATTTGGCCTAAGGAATACATACTTGAGAGAGTCAGGGAGGGGTTTCAGTTCAAGGTTGGGGGCTTGTATGGTTGAGGGTTTCATCATAGAAGTCCCCATCTCAGGTAGTAGATCTACCTTAGGCAGACATGATGGGGAAAGAGACTCAGTAGAAACTCCAAGCAATTCCTCAAGTTCTAGCACATCCCCTTCACATTCCTCCAAGAGATGGGAATGCTCATTTAACATGACATGCTGAAGGGGGTCATCACATAAAATTACAGGAGTTATCTCTTCAATCAGATCATCTACCACCTCATCTTGGGAACAATCCTCAAATCCATCTTGTTTATAAGCATCGAACACATTCAGCCGAATTTTCCTATTCCCAAAGCCCATTTTTAACACCCCAGTGTGACAATTAATTGAAGCATTAGAAGTTGCAAGAAAAGGGCTACCCAAGATGATGGAGGACTTGGTTGGTTTGTTGGTAGGGTCAGTGTCTGGAACTGCAAAGCCAACGGGGAAAAAGAAATCCTCCACTCTCCCGAGGACATCTTCCAACAGGCCCCGTGGTGTCTTCAAAGAACTGTCTGCAACTTGGAGGATTACAGGGGAAGGCTTTAGGTTGCCTCCTCCAAGTTGTTCATATACATAGCTCAGAAGGATGTTCACCCCCACACCCAGATCAAGCAGAGCCTCATCTATTTGTAGGTCACCAACGACCACTGAGATGTATGGGGCTCCTGGGTCCTTAAGTTTTGGGGGTGTCCCATGTTGTATAATTGAGCTAACATAATCAGGCAGGACAACCTTTGATTGGACCTGTTTCCTTGATCGCCACTTTTTCGTGCACAGGTCCTTAAGAAAGCAGGCATAGGACGGAATCTACCTGATAGCTTGAAGCAAGGGCTGACTAATTTGCACTTGTTTGAAAGTCTTCATTATTTCATCCATCCTATCTTTGGCTCTAGATGAGCCAGCAAAAGTCTTCCCAGAGTCAGATAAATGCTCTGGAAAGGACACTCTCAGTCTCTGGGTGGAAGGGTTGTCATGTCGGGTAAGAGGGGGAACGGGGACAACCTTTTCCGATGAGGTGATTTCAAGCAGAGAAGAGTTGGGCTGCTCCTCTCCAGTGAGGTCGAAAGTCAGAGTGGATGGCTTTCCAGAAGGTGGGACTATAGGAGCATCAGGTTTGGAAATTTCTTTCCCACTCCTCAGAATAGTCACTGCCTGGGCTTGCTCCCTAAACATAGCCCCTTTCCCTTTAGGGTTCTCCTTAGTTGAACTGGGAAGCTTCCCAGTCTATCTTTTACTCATGGCCTCGACAAGGTGTCCAATTTGTGATTTCATCTCATTGATTGCCTTGTCATGAGATTGGATGATCATACTTTGATTCTCCTACATGGCTTTAAGCATAGCTTTAAGCTCATCCATCTCAGAAGTCTTGGATGGTTGGGAAGTCATAAGAGGTTGATTATACTGTTGAGTCTAAAAGGGTTGGGGTCTGTAATTCCCTGAATTAGAGACATTCCACTGTCTCCATGAAAAATTGGGGTGGTTCCTCCATCCCTCATTATAAGTATTTGAAAATGGGTCACTACGAGGTCTGGGTCAGAACCCTTGGGCGGCATTCAGGTTCGCCTGTACAAGGTCAGGGAATTGGGAGGCCAAATGACAATCCATAGTAGCGTGCATATTGCCATTGCAAATGGAACATTCAGAAGCTTAGGAAGTAGAGGCATTTGACGTGAGTTGGCTAGGGTTTGTCATAAGCCTTTCCATGTTTTGGTTCGACAATTGAATCTGAAAGGCCAAATTCTGGGTATCCCTAGCCTCATTTGCTTCCATCTTTCGCTGGATAAGAGTGTGTTTTCTATCTAAATAGGAAGAATTAAGATGGATAGAATTCTCGCTCAAAGTCTTAAAAAGATCCCAAGCCTCATCTTCAATTTTTGTGAGAAAGGTTCCTGCATAGGCACCATCCACTGTTTACCTGTGCTTGTCATCTAATCCAGTGTAGAACCTTTCTACAAGCTGCCATCTTGGCACTTGATGATGGGGACATAAGCGTAACAAATCTTTGAAGCGCTCCCATGCATCATGAAATTGTTCTCCATCTTGTTGAGCAAAACCTATGATTTCCCTCCTGTAGTGATTAGTCTTGTTCATGGGGAAGTATTTTTTTTAAAATTCTCCCTTCAAGGCTTCCCAAGTATCCACTCTACCATCTAGAGTGTGATACCAATGCTTCGCCTTATATTTGAGGGAGAAAGGAAAGAGGGTTCGCATTTGGGCGTCATCAGTAACACCCTGTAATCTCATCGTGGAACAGACCTTGGTGAATTCCTCCCGATGCCTGTAGGGGTCCTCCCTAGAAGTACCATAGAATGAGGGCAACAAAGATATGGTACTACTCTTGATTTCATATGGATTATCCCCCCTAGGTCTTCTTAGTGTACGCCAGGTTGATTGATAGGGATAAAATAATCTCTCAAAAATCGTTGGTTTTCCACAATTCTATTCTCTCTTTCCTCGGCCATCTCTTTTGTCTCTTGGTTGTCTCTCCTAAGGATCCTTTCAGGTTCTGAATTAAACATAAGTTGTCTCCTCAAAGATTGCCTACCAAGCATACACAAACAAACACAATTCCAAAGGACTTTTATGTCTTTAATCAATTAAGGCCTTTGAGATTTAAGTCCAGTTGTAGATGACAATACAAATTGCCCAAACAATTACGTGCCTATTGTCAACCTATGAAATGCCTTATTGAAGACCTAATTGGAACTTAGGTACTCTGCCCTAAAGTTCAAATGGTAAAGTACTCCAAGGACAGAAGATCAAGGGATGCAAGTAGGTCTAAGCCTTCCTTTGAAGCTGTGCTTTCGTGGTGCTTCTTAACTACCCTAAAAAATCCGTGACAGGGTATCCCCCTCCTTGGAGTTACAAAACCTTTGAGCTTAAGTTTCAAGCACTTTGGTATCCAATGATAAGAGAGTTCTTTCCTAGCAGCTCAAAAACCTAGGAGTGTCTAAATGTGTGCTTTGGTGCAAAGAAGTGTGCATACACCGTAAAAGTTTGATTTTTTGAACCGCAGCACAATGTCTCAAATCAACTCCTTGGGTTTTATATGTTCCTCCTTTGATTAATCCTTTTTTCAGAAAATGTGACCACTTGTTAATTCTTTTCAAGACAAATTATGTGGTCTTCGAATTAAGTCCAAATGCACTGCGTGATCAAGAATAGGATGCAAAGTAAGAGAATGCATACCTTGCTTCCAGCAATCAATGATGCGAGAATGCAAGCAATGCAGAGAAATAAATCTAGAGGCTGCTCATGCAGACCTAAATGGTTCGTCCTAGGGGTAGGCAACTTCTAGCAGGCAGCTTATTTTTTTTTTCTTTTTTTACCTACTTGTTTACAAACAAGTAGAGGACAAAACAACCCAGAAAAGAAAACCTAGATCTAAAGAAAAGAGGGAACAAACTCCAAAAAACTACCTAACATGGGCCTAAAACAAAATCGGGGAACAAACCCCTAAAAATATACCCCAGAACAAGGGTCTCAAACCAAATGTAAGTGCAAGAAAATAAAGAAAAGTAAAGTTCTAAAACCTAAATTCTATCTACTTGACAAATCGACAGAGATGAAAATGATCACTCCAGATGTCCTTCTCCTAATTGGTGACAACAAAGTTCACCAATGTTCAAGCTCTTCCTCATATATGCGAAACTCGATTCTTCCTCCATAGTGGTGGAGACAAGGTCCACCACAACGTTTCTGAGGCCGATGCGACAATTTGTGCGTAATATGTGTACCTCGCACCAAATAAGATAAAACAGGTTAAATATGCCTCAATTAAAAATCAATTTGAACAAATGAATAATTGCGAATTAATTAAGCCTATTGCGTCCCTGGCAACGGCGTCCTTTGACGAGTTGATTCTTCACTTTTAAGTCGTTTGTCACATAAAATGACGTGTCATTTGTATTTCTATGTGGTGGAAAAATCGACTAATCAACAATTAATATAACCACTCAATTAGGAGCAGGTCGTGTCCACAGGGAAGCAATGACCTATTTAAACTTGCCAAGGTCAAAAGCCAATGTTCACTATTAATTTCATCAAGAAATCAAGCCAAAATCACTTTTCAATCAAGATAAAAAGACTTTAACATGCTGATTTTGCATTTACGAGAAAGGAGGTTCTTTGCATAAAATCACCACAATAAAATAATAATAAATAAAAATCTTTTTTGTGGCAATGGCATGAAATGTAAATATTAATATCACAAAAAATAAAGGATTCTACCTCTCTCCTCTTCGCGCACGGGAGAGAGGTTCGTTCGAGGAACCCTTCTGGGAGTCAGTTGGCTGGAGCGAGGGCTTCGTGGCAGTGGCGGTGGTAGGTTGCGAGATGGCCGGAGTCGGTCGGACGAAGCTCTGGCAAAGGGTGATTTCCGGCAGAGGTTGCACCTACTGAGGACGGTGGCGTGGCGTGGCGCTGCTCGCGCGGGCACGCACGGGCGCGCGTGGTCATGCATAGGCATGCGCAGGCGCTCGCGGGTAGAGCGCACCTACTGGAGGCGGCACGCGCTGAAGGGGTGGGCACACGGGAACGGCACTGCTGTAGGTGGTGCGCAGGTGCATGTGAAGGTGCTGGTGCATAGAGGGGAGCGGAGGCAATGTGCACTGAAGCGGTGGGCGCATGGAGCTGCTGGCGGGGCGCTGGAGAGGACACGCGTGCGTGGAAGACAAGGAGCGTCTACTGGGTGCTAGCGGGCACTGCAGGCCAGTGTCCGGGCAGTGGAGAGGCGGGTGCGCGGTGCTGTGCAGCTTTTGCTGCTGGACACTGCAAGCTGCGGGCGAGGGGAGTTTGCGCAGGCTGTGTAGCTTCGCACGGATAGGCGGGCGCTCGGACTGCACGCTGGGAGGGTGGTAGCTCTCAGCTGCTGCTGAAAGTGTGCGGAGGTGGAGCGGGTGATGGCCTGTGAGTAAGTGTGCAGGCGTGGATGAGGGGAGTTTTGTTGAAGTGGAGGGGAAACAGAGCAAGGAGAAAACAGAAGAAGATGCAAGGAGATATGGTAGGTCAGACGTCTGGGATCATACCCATATGTCTTAAATGGCGCGGGAGTGAGGAACTGAAGGTGGTTGATGGCGGTGGTTGCTGGCAGTGGTTGTGTGGCCCACAGGCACACGCTCGCAGTGATGGACAAGCCACAGATGGCTCGGCGGTTTGTCACCCTGACTACCCGCGGTGAGTGGTCTTGTGCTTGTGGAAGGAGGCCGGTGGTGTGGAATGATGAAGCTTTAGGCTCTGTGCAGTGGTGGGTCGGAATGGTGGTGTCCTCCCTTCTGATGATGCGGCTATCTTCTTTTATGCTGCAGGAGGAGGCACACAGGCGAACGTTGGTGAAGCGACGATATCGTGGGGTGCAGAGATCCACAATTGTCGTTGTGCATTTAGCTCGCACACTCTCCTGCATGCAGCCGTTGGAGAAGAATCAAATAAAATAAAGAAAAGAAATAAGGGGTTAATTATGTGCAAACCCTTAAAAGAAATGTGAAATACAATAATGCATGTAATGCAACCTAAAAGATTAGCTATTCTAATGCATGCTATTCTAAATGAATTCTAAGTATGAATGCAATGCATGAAATATGTAAATAAATGAATACCTAGACTAATCTATTTACATCTATTGTAAGCCATTTATATGCCAATATTAATCTAATTCCTAGGCATTTAAGTAACTAATTAGCCCACAAATATAGGCTCATCACGAACCTCCGGCGAGCCCTGGCGGTTTCCACAAACACCTAACCATGCCGCTTCCATGCTCCTCACCTCCACTGTGTCCTTATGACCAAAACCCCTCAAGTAATTGAGGGGATTGGCCACTCAACGCCTCCACCCGACACCACCCTCACATGACACCACAACCACCATCGTACTCGTCAACATTCGACGATCCTTTTGAGCTGCTCTGATGTGGCCATCAGGCTGTATTCCTTGTTTTAGGTACTTCGTCGATCGCCGTCGCCAACACCATCATCTTCAGCTCTAGCTATAGATCTCCAACCGTGTTCATCTTCAATTTCCTCTCCAGGTCGTGCGGTCAAGTCCTAGGAAGCCTCGCAGGTGGTCAATTGACGCTGTCCACTTCTCCTTCAACCTCAATTAATGCCTTCACCTACTACAGCCGTTGCATGAAGAAGCGTGGGAAGATAGTCCCACATCGTGAAGCAAAGTGCCCCCTGTAGTGAATAAATTATTTTTGTCCCGAGGCTTTATCGCCTCGACACACTGGGAGTGATGTCCCCGCACCCTGCTCACCTGACCCGACCCGACTCACTCCTCGACTACCACCATGCTCGGTAGCCCTGGACCCGATACTACTCATACCTGAGTACCCAGTTAACCTCAGGTCTATCTGAGTGATAAGAGAAGAGAAGGAAAGAGAGAGAGGGGGGGGTTTTGCACTACCTCCCTATCTCTCAACACTTAGTCAAAATTGAGAAGCCTCTGCCTCTATGGTGCCTCGTTGCTTAGTCTCTCTCTTGAGGTTTGAAAGAAGAAAGAAGGTGAGAGATCCTTGAGTCTCCTGAGGTTGTTGTAGCGTCTAAGTTCTGAGGCCTTGAAAGATTAAAGGCACTGTGGAAACATTTGGTTACTCGCTGATGTGGCATTTGAATTGAAAATACTATTCATATATTTGAGATATTTGTGGGTTAATATTCTTGGGTTAATTTGGTGATTCACATCACCATTTTTACCCTAATCTTTTTGCCACATTGACTCTTGAATCTATATTTACATCATTTGTGCTTGAAATTACTATTACATTGCTATATTCTTGCTTACAATTGTGGTATTGAGATAAATTGCTATATTGCTCCTTGCGTTTGACCTCGGATTTCTTTCGAGCTATAAATTTTAAGTGTTCTACGCGATTTATCAGCTATACTACAGCGCATTACTTTTAAAAAACTGATTTAACGCGTTAATACATAGCATAATACATATTTCGCATGCAATTAGGGCATTCATCTTGCACAAAAAAAGAGAAATAAAAAGAAAAAAGAAGAGAGAGAAAGAAGGAGATGGAATCTTTGTAAGCTGAATTGCAAATATGTTGAGACGGAAAAAGAAAGAAAGGAAGAGAGAAAGACAAAGAGAAAATGTGCAAAAATTGTGTTGGTCCCAGCATTTGATTATGGAAGAGTTACCTATGTTCTGGGCTAGAATGAATGATCAATTAAATCCAGAAGTGTTAGAGAAAAGGAGATAAGTAAGGGATACTGACTTTAGGCCTCTTGGGTCTATTTTAAGGCTTAAACATTCACGTATTTTTTAAGATCTGAACTATTCCTCAAGAGGTTGAGGGAGTTGTGAGGCTGATGTATTAAGTTTAAGGCTTAGGGAGTATTCGATCCCATTGCTTGCCCTTTGGTTTGTGGGACTTGGTAACCTAGGCACCCAAAAATCAAACACTGGTCAAGTTCAGTGCACATAATGAAGAATAAAAACAAAAAAGTGTCTACTCTGAAAATGTTTTTTCCAAGAATTTGACTTAGGAGCCGCTCGAAGACACAAGTTGATTGGACGAGTTCCCGACGTGGAGAGGAGTAATAAAAAATGCTCCCCTCAAAGATGCGTTATAACATACTATCTCCTCAGTGCTTGTCTCTTAGGATATCTAAATGTCCTACTGGGGGCACGGAAGCACCTTGTGTTGGTTCATGTGCCATGGATGACATTATCTCGAAATGTTGATTGACAAGGCTTGAATTTAGCTATAGAACGCCATAGGCAGCACTATCCAAGAGTGTCGAAAGCCAGGGTTCTAAGGGTTGCCATGGGCGGTGCTATCTTGAAGCATCGATTGCTAGGGACCTTGCGAGGATTGATGGTGGGGACAAGGAATCTGATATAGATCATGTTTAGGGCCAATCCGATGTTGAGTCTAGGGGATTGTAAAAAGAAAGAGAGAAAACTCTCAAAATAATGTCTCCCTATCTCTCTTATTGAAAATGCACTGGCAAACTGAACCATGACTTGCTGCATATATGCACGGGTGCTTTAACAGCTGGGATCAATGAACCTCCAGGCAGTTTTTTTGGGCCTTAGAAACCTTCACGATGGATCCAAGGCTGAGGCTGGTCAGGTTCGTATCTTGGCTGGTACTTGAGTACGTTTAGGCTTATAGTTGGTATTTTGATCTATAGAAGTGTGGCACAATAAGGCATCCTAATGGTAAAATCTGGCCTAGAGATTTGGTTTGTTTCATATGATTTTGCTCGGGACTAGCAAAACTTAGGCATGGGGGTATGTGATAGGTCCACTTTTGTGGACTAATTTAGTGCTTAAGTACATATTATTTGGATGAGAATTTAATTTAAAGTATATGTGTTATTGAAAAACTCATGTGAACATTAGATTCATCATTTCATGTATTAATTACTTTAATCTTTATATGGAGGGAGTAGTTATTCACTTTAGAGGAAAGGGCATCACATCAATTTCAATTTGAGATACCATACTATTGGGATTTTGTTTTAGCAAAAATAGTAAGGGAATCATTTTTGGTGCATCTCGATATATTTCTCAATTAATCAATGACATTTCCTTCCTTATTTGCCCTCAGACCTCTCTCTTCCTTCAATGACATATTTTCCTTTTTTCTCTCTCCCTCACGAATCTCTCTCTCCTCAAATCTCTCTTCTCTTTTTAGTAACAGGAAGTAACAAATAACTTTCTCTTGGAATCTTTCCTTCTCTGATTCTCTCTCTCTATATGTGCAAGAAAGGAACAGAGGGAAAGAAACCATCTTCCTCTCCACGGAAGGAAACTCCCTCTCTCAGCATCATTTGAAAACACGACTTGAAAACACACCCCAATCAAATGCAAGGCAATGGGACTCTCTTTTCTTTCTTAGTGTAGATTTGATCTAACCATCAACCTACTCCTTAAAGTTGTCAAATGGGGTTAAGTTTGCACCCGTTTGTTCCCACTTTAGTGGTATAAGAGGGAGATGTGACTTGAGATCCCTGACAAGCTCTTTGAAGAAGAACAGAGGTCGTTTACGTTCTCTTTTGGTGGCAAAAGAAGTTTCATAATCAATTACGTGTCCTCAGTTGACCTTCACGTGCTCTAATGATGATAACATCATCATCAGCCATATCTAGCTTTATTTAATCATATTCCATCATTAAATGCTCCTACATAACCGCCAGAAGATAGTAATTCATTGCACATCCTTTCAAGGAGAATAATAAGAAACCAGGGTTAAAACTGTAATTTTACCATCCTATCACAACCGTAGGGTTTCTCAAGGGTAAATTAAAGGTTAAATGGTCATAAATGTCTAATAAGTGGATTCATGTAGATAGGAATGGGTTTTCACGTATTTCAAGAATTAATGGAATTTGAAATCCTAAAAATAGACCTGCCTAGTTAATTGAGGTTTTGTTCAGATAAAATTCATCTAAACCCTTTAAAAATCATAGAAAAATATTCTCTAGTGTTTTCCATCCTTAATTTGACAATCTGAACTCATTTTGACCTAAAACAGAGTCTTAGACAGATAGTTGCCCTAATTTAGGTTTCTATGCAATTTAACCAATCAAACTTGATCAAAACCTAAATCCAACTTCACCATCAGGTTTCCTGGGTCCAAATTAGGTCTGTATCAAAATTTGGGCCCAATTAGAGATAATCTTGACCTAATTTACATTTCAGTCCTATCTGCTCTTTTCTCTCACACATATGCCCCTAACTTTTGAAATTCCTTTTAAAAAGCCCCCTATCTTTGTCGTCACTCTTTGCAAAAAGGTCATTCCGCCATTTTCGTGAAGGAATCCTACTCCGGCGAGCTTCGATTGGCAAGAACTTGTTGATTATTTGACGAATCCCTCTCAAAATTGAAAGGGAGATTCGCCAAGCAATTCCCTTCCTTTTCAGCCTTGTTTGAGTCTCTAGATCTTGCCCAATCTCTCATGTGAACCTTTGAAAGGATTTTGTCTCCATAGATTTTGGAGCTTGGAAGCTTCCAATCTTGGAAGGCCTCCTTGAGCCCTATAAAAGGACCCCTAATTTAAACCATACATCCTTAGCTTGTTGTTGACCGGTATCTCACCTTCTTCCCTCCTCTCCAATCGAGATCCTCTGTGAGCTTCGGTGAGCCTCTCCGACCTCCTTCCTTGTTTGCCGTCATGAACAATAGCCAGCGGATTCCTCTTTGTCTCATTTGTCAGAGTCTCAAAGCCCTCTTCCTCGCCGTCCACCTCAACGGAGATTCCATCTTCCATGGCATCAGCCTACCAAAACCGACGTCGCTCTGCCCCTTTCATCCATTAGATTAGGGTTAGTTTAGATCTTTTAGCATCTTAGGTTAGTTCCCTATCCAAAAATCCCAAAAACATCCCTCGACACTTATGCAAGTGACGAGCGTAGAAATTGCGTATTTTGAAATAGTTGGAAATCGTAGTATAGTTACAAAAACCACTTGTCAAAGGTATTTGTGATAATGAAACTCGTGTAGATTTTATTCTTTTTATAACTTGATTCCCGGTCGTTCGTCTCTGGGAAGCGTGAAAACAAATCGAGATTTGAATTAGCTTTTATAACCTAATCTAACCTAATATTTTTTTTGTCTTTTTGTCTTTGCACTTTTTTTTGTGTTTTTGATCTTTATTTTGAAAAGCAAAATGAAGCCTAGATCTAGATAAACTAGCAAAAACCTAAGTGACTATGTGCATCTAAATGAGGCCATGGTGGTCGTGCATGGTGTGATCAAACCTAAGTATCATATAGGCAAGCAAACATGAGGACAATATCAATCATAGAAACATCATGAAATTATTTATGCATAAAAGATTATCACATATCATCTACACTAGAAAGCAAATAAATAGAAGAAATCCCTCACGCCGGAAAGTTGCCACTAGGGCCATCGGCCTTGTGTGAGGGTGTAGGCTAGACCTTGGTTATGAAAACCTGTCTACACGCCTACCAAAAGAGATGGCCGGCCATAAGAGGCTATGGGTGAGCCTTCATGGTCATCCAAAAAGAGAAGAAGATGGGGGTGAGTGCACCCAAGTGGAGAGAGGAGGGTGTTGCACCCTTTCTCTACCAATGGCCATCCTTGAAGCTTTGGAGAGAATCTTCTCAAGCTAGCTGTCCATGGATTCTTGGAGGAGGATGAGGAGGACGACATTAAGGTTTTGGAGGGTGGAAGCAAATTTAGAGTGGAGAGTATGGATGGGAGAGTGTATGGAGATAGTCCAATTTCGTGGCTCTCTCTTTGCCCTTATGGAAGGCTCCATTTGGTTGCCACTTTTGGTGGCTCCAAAAATAGCCAATGCCACATTTTTTTGATCTAGGTTTGGCACAAGTTTTTAGGGTTTCCAAGAGAGTGTGCATGGGTTTGGTGGGAGTAAAATGGGAAGGTGTGCGTGTGTGTGTGGGTGTGTATTTTTCGTCGGGCTAGGTTGTGGGTTTTGGTAGGATTAGGTGCTAAATAGGATGGGTCAATCTAGATTAAGTGGGTGTTGACCTAATTAGGCTTAGGAAAGTCTAATTGGGTAGGAGTGAACCTAATTAGGTCTAGTTCAAGTCTAATTAGATGTGTGCATGTGATTAGGCTATGGTAACCCTAATAGGTATGAGTTAATTAGAACCTGGGTGGATCTAATTGGGCTTCGGTGCACCCAAACAACTGTAGATGCACCCAATTAGGTATGGGATGGCTCAATTGGGTTAGGGATAGGAAAAGTAGGGCTATGGATAGTGGATTAGGCTTAGGAGGTCTCTACTTAGGTTTCCTAGGGTGTTTGGTGGGGTTCCTAGGTCAAAATAGGCAAGCTAGGGCTTCCAACACCAAAACCAGGAACCAGACAACAGTATCAGACGTCCAGGATAGTGGTCAGACGTCTTATAATACAAAATTGGACGTCTGGACATTAAATTAGATGTCCAATTCTGTGTCAGTATGAGTTTTGGCTTCCTAGATTGTTATTCTTCAGAAATTAGTCGTCCAGCTAGATGTCTGGATGTCCTAAAATGTGCTGGAAAGTGGGTTTTAGGTTTTCTAAGGTTGGTTTCGGCTCCTAAGTGTTTGGGAGAGGGATAGGGTGAATAAGAACATGGATAGTGCTATCCATGTTTGGGTTTTGTGGCTAAGGTGCCCTAATGGAGGTTGTTTTGGGTTGGGAAGGCTGTCTTAGGGTTTCTAATGGTAGGGATAAGGCTATCCTCCTCACTCCTCTTATCTGAATCAGTCTTCTTCGTTTATTGCTTTATTCTGCTATCTCCATCCTAGATCACTTTATTATCTGCAAGTAGCAATAAAAAACCATTAACTAGTAGGATATCTCATCTTATTCTAAATAGACTGATGCAATGCATGATATGCAAGATATGAGTGCAATATCCATAATTTAAGCTAGGTTCAGACATTATTTAGGCTGATTAGGGCCCATGATTGCCGTGCAATCATACTCCCATGCCTAAACTTTGCTAGTCCCTAGCAAATGCAAGACTAAATTATTCACATAAGGGTACCTAAGGGATTGATTATTTTATCAAGTGTTTGCTTAGAGATTTTTCTCCTTTTTGTTTTCATCCTATGTTCTAGAAATCCAGACAAATGTTAATGTGCAGCTACATAGCTTTTGCAATGGATTCGAGTGAAAGACCTGATTCACCTCTAAAGCCTGTACTTGCCCCCTAGTAAAATTCTAGTGGGATAGGGAAACTTCTTCCCTCAGGGTATTCAAGTTATTCTATGAATTCCACCCCGGCTTAAGCTTGGGTAGAGAATGTCTGAGGGATACGGGTGTTTATTTGGTGCCTCACTGTCACTTGGTGCTACATAGAAATTAGTACTATAGAATCTAGATTCCTAAATTATTAAGTAACTCAACTCAGAGAAAGACGAGAAAAACTATACTCTTTTTTGGTTCCTTTATATTCATTCTCTCTTTTTCTCTCTCTTTGTTTTCTTTTCTTAGAGCTCACAATCTCACCATATTCACACATATGACTTATATTTGGAGGTCTCACTTGGCATTAATACTTTAATTGAGTTTCATAGCCCTAGCACTAAGTCGGAATTCGTCAGCCAGTATTCGGGCGATCAGAAACACAGAAAAGGTGGGTTAAGGCCTTATTTATTGGATTGTAATTTTATTTGGTGGTATTACCTCAGTGCAACTGAAATAAACACTAAATATTCACTCTTTTTTTTTCTTTGCTTTTTCTACTTTTTTCTAATTTTTTTTCAATTTTTCTTTCTTTTCATCATTTTTTTTTGTTTTAACACAACACAAGCTAGCATACATTCATGAACTTTATTAAGGAGGCATTATTAGGGATTGGTGGTACTCAAGAGACATTGGGTGGCTTATTTGGTGGAAGTGACTACTCACGGCACCGGGAGAGACAGATAGGATGGTGTATTTCTGACCTTGACATCAATACCCTCCTTCAGCCGATGATTTTGTAATGAATGGTTGTAACCATTCACCTAAGCCCTAGTTTTATGAAAAGTCACTCTCTGCGTATTTGCCTTATTTGGTGGCTCTCAAATTTTCATGCAAAAATGTGTACGCAGGATCTGAGAGCAAAAACTATGCCTAATCTCTGAGTATCATTACCTAATAACCTAGGATTCTAGATTCCTTGCACTAATCTTAGAGCACCAGTACACTCTACTCTCATCTCACACTATTTGGTGGATTTTTGGAAGAAAATCTGCCTGACTCCCAAAACACTGTCTAGGGGTTCAAGAAAAGAAGCACTGTTTCTTCTCAACAGATTAAAGACATTTATCGGCCTTCACCGTGAATCCACTGCAAATTCTACATGTGTGTGAAAATTGTACTGGATTCCAGATTATAGGAATCAATTGAGGATAAAATCCTTAATACATTCTCTTGATAAAAATCTTATTTATGAATGCAATATATATACATGCTATGTATAACCTTTCAAAAGTTACACTTCGAAAATTTTCCTAATTCGGGTTATATTCATCTTGACCCTAAATTTAGAACGAAAAGGTGAGTGGATGAGTCGAAAGTGGCTGTTGCAGACGATTTTTAGCTCCAATGCGAGCATTGGAGGTGGAGTCAGTTGTTCTTAATTTAAGGACCCTAAAGTGCAATTAACATGATGTATGAAAGGTTTTCCTAGGTGTTGGCAAAAAAAATTTCAGTTTATAATTACTACTCCCCCATGCCTACTTTCTTGCATGTCCTCATCCATGAATATAACGAAAAATAAATTAAGATAGGGAGTAAATGGGTAGAATTCACCTGGAATGGCTCCTGAATTTTGACATTCCACTTATTCCAACACCTGAAATTGAATATGCTGGAAAAATATGACAAATAAAATATGCTATATATAAGTGTTGAGATTAACGCCTCCAGCTGGGCGTACACTAAAAAAAATATACCAATACAGTATTGAGAATGGCGAGTAAAATGATAAGAATTTTAGTCTCATTTGCCAACAGTGGATAGCAAATGCGAACCAGCTGTCCATGAATTCCAAATCCAAATAATCAGAAAAATATGTAGATGGGGCTTGGGATTATCTGCAGCCAGATGCTACAAAAGAAGGACAAATAAATACGAGTGCCTGGAAGAAATGACTATGATGGCATCCTGAAGAGGTGATGGAGAATGTGGGTGGTAGGGGTATGGGTGGAGTCGTGTGGGGTGAAATCATATGGGTCCTGATAATGGTGATGAATGGAAGGCATGACCCAAGTAGTGTGGTCAGATCTGGAAATCAAGGTCCAGTGATCAGTCTCTATCTCTACCAAAGATGTTTGGGTCTCATCTTCCTTCTTTTATCTCTTCCAAATTTTCCAATGCCAATTCCCAATTATCACATGATTCCCCAAAATTTTTAGCTTCCTCTGATAACTCATCATATGTTATCCCCAACAGTATTTCAATCTCTTTAATATCTTTTTCATAAGGGGATATGTCCTTCTCACTTAGATGAAATTGGTCATTAGATTAAGTAGTGAGTCCCTCCGTGAAAGTGGAATGGGCTGAATCATTGATTGAGGAGTTGTTACAGTCCTTTTGATTTTGTTGCTCCATGTATGAGATTATTTGAATTAATTCATCAATGTCTCCATGGGTATTCTCAAATACAACAAAATCATATTCAGGTCCCTTAGTACTTGGTTCCTCAAAATGAAATGATTGGTACTCAGGCCCTAAATCAAGATCAAGATTCCCAAATAAATCTCCATTCTTGACTTTAATAAGCTTATCAATATCATCCACCTCGGGTGTTTGATCAACAGAATCCTGCATGACCATCACCGAATCACAAATCGATTGTGACATGCCTGACCCAATTTCAAATATTTTTGATTTTTGTTGCTCGTCTCGAATTTTATGAAGCTCTTTCTTTATATCATCATATTCTCTTACACTAACTTCTTTTATTTCATGAATCATTTTGATCAATTAAGTAATCCAGGATTCATTGCAAGGGGTAGGGGTTTGAATTGGGCTAGGTCAATCAAGATAGTCAACCATACTATCAATGATTTGATCTAGTATTGAGGGTGACTTATGTGATCTAGTGGATTGTCAATTCGGGTCAACTGGTTCTACCCAGGTGTCAATTGCCATAGTTTCTTTCGAATTACCCTCCGACTCACTTTCCATGTCATCCAGAAAATACCCTGACTTTGTTTTCTTAGCGGCTACATAAATATTAAAGTGAATCTTCTCATTGCCACTACTCATCTCCATACATCCTGAGTAGCAGTCAATCCGTGCATTGGCCGTAGCCAAGAAAGGTCTACCCAGAATGATGGGTGAATTACTTAGCTTTTTCGGTCTATCTATGTCCAAAACAATAAAATCGACCGGAAAGCTAAGACCTTGCACTTTAATAATCACATCCTGAATTACCCCCTCAGGTAGTTTGATGGAGCCATCTGCCATTCTAATGGTGACAGGTGTGTGGTGTAGATCTCCAAGTCTGGTGCAATCAAAAAGGGCGGTAGGAATCAAGCTAATGGAAGACCCTAGATCCACAAGGGCTTTGTTGAAGGTCAATCCCTTTATGGCACAAGATATGAAGGGTTTTGGGTGGTAGAGTGCCAGAAAGAAATGCACTTATGTTAGCTGATAAAACCACCTCTTTAGGTGTGCAAGTCTTTTTCTTCTTTTGTGACTTTCTTTAAGGCCTCAGGAAAGGGTAAATAGGTCAAATCAACTTTAGAAGCCTTTTTCTTCTTTTTGTCCCTTGAGTCAGAGTCAGAGCTGGATGTGGGTTTGGTCTTATGATTTTTGGTTGAGCCTGAATCAGGTCGTTTGGGTGGGCTCTTAGCTTTTCTCTTCCTTTTAGAGGCCACAGATTTGGCCCCCGCACAGTGGCATGTATGATAGATTGGAGGAGGGGTTGGAAGAATAGGTGGAGAATAGGAGTGGAAGGGCATTTGCATCCGGGGATAAAGTGATTCTTGAAGTCTCTTGATTTGATCCCCTTAAGATTTTACTTGATTTTCCAACTTAGTCAGCCTTTCTTCATTTTTCTTGTCAAAGTTCAACAAAATGTTTACGATATCTTCAAGGGTGGTTGCGGGTTGGGCTGGACTAGATGGTTGCCCTAAAGTGGTTTGAGTGGAATATTAGGTTGGCCTAGATTGATGTTTAGTCTGAGTCGATCTCTGTGGTGGGCATGAAAGATTAGGATTGTTTCTCCACTCTGGGTTATACAAATCTGGATATGAATCAATGGGTGTATCGCTCTGAGTGGGGCTGACTATAGAGGGAGTTGATTGAGAACCTGTTATGTGGTCCTGTACTTGTGATCCATTATCCCAATTACTTAGAGATATCTCATCAGGTACAGGTGTATCAGAAATAGTGCATTCCTCAATTGATCTACCCAAATCAGGGATTAGGTCCAAAGGTGCCTTTTGGGTTGGCTGAGTCCAGGATGCCTCCCCATGGTAGCAAGAATCAATAGAGTAGCTAGTGGATCCAAAATATGGGTCACTAGACCCACTAGGTTGGTTTTTCCAAGTCTCTTGTTCCTGGGAGGAGTGATAAGATTGAGATTGTGCCTGAGATCGTCTAATTTGCTCTAGAAGTTTGGCACATTGATCTATATAGTCCTTGTTATATTCCCAGAATTCAGCAACTATGGCTTTCAATTGGTTATGATCTAGATAAGGGTCGAATCCATGAGGTTCAGGTTCTAAATAAGCTGGGGGATAAGGATGATCATATCCCCATTGGTTAGGATGAGTCTCCCAACTAGGAGGAGTCGAAATCATGGTTGGTTTGGGAGATGGAGGACCCTGATGGTCAAAAGAATGATATGGGTTCATGGATATTTGAGAGAAGATGCGAATAGAGATAAGAGATAGTCTTCCTTAGGAAGACACAACCAGCTACAAGGGGCTGGTGGAATTAAGGTAAAGGCCTAGGAAGAAAGATGAAAGAGCCCCAAATCAAGCAAACAAGCTAGCCTTAAATTGTATACCCTAATTAGATCTAAACCTGCTATCCTGAAATGGAACTGGGTTAAACCAACCCTTGAATTACTTGGCTGGCCAGATTGGTGGGACCCCCTAGGACACCCCGCATGGCAGGACACCACTAAAGGTTAACACGATTACCGCACTGACCTTTCTTGTCACCAGTTGGCCCAAATGGACAAGGCCTTGATTTTTACCCAATTAAATTTCATTTACCAAGTAATTTAGTCTTGCCTAGGGCACGTCTACTTAGTTTTAGGCTTGGGCTTAGAGTGCTCTTGGAATGTGATTGGGCGATTGGGGGTGTTCCCTTAAAATTGGATTTAGAGTGTGAAGTGCGCAGACAAAGGGTTTGCAATACAAGCTTTAATTGGTGTAGTGGCTTTTATGGTTCAAGTGCCTATATTAATTTATTTTCTTTTACGGTTTCCTTGTTTAGGTCAATTCAAACAAGGTTGTAGTGAAGCACACAACAGGTTTTGCAAGTCCCAATTGTTATATGAATTTCCTTTAAGTATGGCATGAAAATGTGCTCTACCCTAGTGTGGAAACCCTAATATTAGATAGGTCAATATGATGCTTTTAAGTCCAATAAGGTAGAAGTGGTGCGACCCAATCAAGGAAAACAATGGTCCTAATGCACCACTACGAAGTGAAATAGACCTAATTGGTTGCCTAAGTTGAAATGTAGATCAATTTCAATTCAAGTGGGTGAGGGGAAGACAACCAATCACAGAAAATCCCTTCTCATGCAATCACACCCAAATCAGGCTCAAACAGGTTTGTTTGGGTCTCTAAATTTAAACCCTAATGTGAATTACCCAGGGTTTGTGCTTCTTCTAAAATCTGCAGTCAGACCTTAGTCTGACTTGAAATCACTCCCCAAATCAGTAATTGAAGAAAAATAATATGAAATTTGGTAGAGATCTTTTTTTTTCAATGAGTTTTTTAGGGAATATTTTTTTTAATATTTTTACTATTTCATTCAAATTTTCATGAATTTTTATGTTCCAGGGGGTCAAACAAACTAGATGGACCCCTTGTGAGAAGTGCAGTTTGAAATAGTATCAAAGGAAATCCAAAAATTCTTGAAAATTTATAAGAAAGACTAGATTTTAGTGGCTTTCCAACCCCACAAATTTAAAAGAGATCTGATTTATGTAGAGGTCAGAATTAATGTTTAAAGTTATAAAAAATCAGAGTACAGACTATTCTGACCCACATCCACTGTGCAAATTTTTAAAATTTGTACTGTGCGAATTTTTCCAAATAAAAGGTGGCGCTGGAAAGTTGGTTTGAAAACCTAATCTCAGACCAAATCCCAAAATTTTTTAACTCCTTATTTCATGGCAATAAATTTTTGAAAATCATCAATATTTGTTGTCATAATTTCCAAATATGATTTTGGCGTGTTTAAATAATTTCCAAGTTAAAACACACACCGAAGAGAGAATTTTTTTTTAATTTAGATCCAAAAATTTGAATTTGAATTTTTATATATATTTTTTTTATTATTTTTTTTAACCTAAGGAAGTAACAAACTAAAGGACAAAGAAAATACTTGTGATCTTCACCACGAGTCGATGTGTGCGTGGATCCTCATCTTGAAACCCAACAATCAAAACAAACAAAAGTTAAGCAAATCCAAATCTAAACTCGTGTGTTGCCTCCCTGGCAGCGGTGCCATTTGACGAGCGTGGAAATCGAGTATTTTGAAATCGTTGGAAATCATAGTATAGTAGGAAAAACCACTCGTCAATGGTATTTGTGATAACAAAACTCGCGTAGATTTTATTCTTTTTAGAACTTGAGTCCCGGTCGTTCATCTCTGGGAGGCGTGAAAATGAATCGAGATTTGAATCGGCTTTTATAACCAAAATCTAACCTAATATTTTTTGTCTTTTTGTCTTTTGCGCTTTTTTTTGTGTTTTTGGTCTTTATTTCGAAAAGAAAAATGAAACCTAGATCTAGATAAACTAGCAAAAACCTAAGTGACTATGTGCATCTAAATGAGGACATGGTGGTCGTGCATGGTGTGATCAAACCTAAGTATCATATAGGCAACCAAACATGAGGATAATATCAATCATAGAAACATCATGAAATTATTTATGCATAAAAGATTATCACATATCATCTACACTAGAAAACAAATAAATGGAAGAAATTCCTCACGCCAGAAAGTTGCCACTAGGGCCATCGGCCTTGTGTGAGGGTGTAGGCTAGACCTTGGTTATGCAAACCCGTCTACATGCCTACCAAAAGAGATGGCCGGCCACAAGAAGCTATGGGTGAGCCTTCATGGTCATCCAAGAAGAGAAGAAGATGGGGGTGAGTGCACCCAAGTGGAGAGAGGAGGTTGTTGCACCCTTTCTCTACCAATGGCTATCCTTAAAGCTTTGGAGAGAATCTTCTCTAGCTAGCCGTCCATGGAGCCTTAGAGGAGGATGAGGAGGACTACCTTAAATTTTTGAAGAGTGGAAGCAAGTTTAGAGTGGAGAGTATGGATGGGAGAGTGTATGGAGATAGTCCAATTTCATGGCTCTCTCTTTGCCCTTATGGAAGGCTCCATTTGGTTGCCACTTTTGGTGGCTCCAAAAATAGCCAATGCCACATTTTTTGGATATAGGTTTGACACAAGTTTTTAAGGTTTCCAAGAGAGTGTGCATGAGTTTGGTGGGAGTAAAATGGGAAGGTCTGCGTGTGTGTGTGGGTGTGTATTTTTCGTTGGGCTAGGTTGTGGGTTTTGGTAGGATTAGGTGCTAAATAGGTTGGGTCAATCTAGATTAAGTGGGTGTGGACCTAATTAGGCTTAGGAAAGTCTAATTGGGTAGGTGTGAACCTAATTAGGTCGAGTTCAAGTCTAATTAGATGTGTGCATGTGATTAGGCTATGGTAACCCTAATAGGTATGAGTTAATTAGATCCTGGGTGGATCTAATTGGGCTTCGGTGCACCCAATCAGCTGTAGATGCACCCAATTAGGTATGGGATGGTTCAATTGGGTTAGGATAGGACAAGTAGGGCTATGGATAGTGGATTAGGCTTAGGAGGTCTCTACTTAGGTTTCCTAGGGTGTGTGGTGGGGTTCCTAGGTCAAAATAGGCAAGCTAGGGCTTCCAACACCAAAACCAGGAACCAGACAACAGTATCAGACGTCCAGGATAGTGGTCAGACATCTCATAATACAAAATTGGACGTCTGGACATTAAATTAGGCGTCCAATTCTGTGTCAGTATGAGTTTTGGTTTCCTAGATTGTTATTCTACAGAAATTAGACGTCCAGCTAGATGTCTGGACATCCTAAAATGTGCTGGAAAGTGGGTTTTAGGTTTTCTAAGGTTGGTTTTGGTTCCTAAGTGTTTGGGAGAGGGATAGGGTGGATAAGAACATGGATAATGCTATCCATTTTTGTGTTTTGAGGCTAAGGTGCCCTAATGGAGGTTGTTTTGGATTTGGGAAGGCTGTCCTAGGGTTTCTAAGGGTGGGGATAAGGCTATCCTCCTCACTCCTCTTATCTGAATCAGTCTTCTTCTTATTTTATTGCTTTATTCTGCTATCTCCATCCTGGATCACTTTATTATCTGCAAGTAGCAATAAAAAACCATTAACTAGTAGGATATCTCATCTTATTCTAAATAGACTGATGCAATGCATGATATGCAAGATATGAGTGCAATGTCCACAATTTAAGCTAGGTTCAGACATTATTTAGGTTGATTAGGATCCATGATTTCTGTGCAATCAGTAAGCCACCTTCCTCTCTTCGCTTTGCCACATCTCCGGCGAGTCCTTCCCATCATTCCATTGCATCACACCTCGCTGAAACTCCGTACACCTCCGCCTCTACTCCACAAACCACCCCCAATACCTATTAGACTTTCCACCCACACAAAAGTGCCATCGAACAACCCATCAATTTTCGACCTCCTCCACCTTCGCTAGCCATCTCTGACCCCCCTCGCAGCATGCCATCACCACCAACGCCTTTGCCGCAGCTTCGTGATCCTACTGAGCTTCTCTGACAAGATCGCAGGGCCATACTTTGTGTTTTAGGGTTGCCGACCATTACCGCCATTACCAAAGCAGCTGTAAGGAAGCTCCGACCATGTTCCTGAGATCCCAGCTCCAGGCGTGAGTCCCAGGTGATGTGAAATTGTAGCACAAACACCTTCGGTCGGTCGATTGGAGTGATTGACCACAGCTCTTATGTGAATTGGATGAAGACACCTCAAGCAAGCTCAAGGCCGTGCGCGAGGAGAAAAGCTATGGGATTAGTCCCACATCATAAGTGGGTGAAGCGCTAAGGCCAAAGAAGTTGAATTCGTGTTCTGGGCTTATTGCCTCAGAACATGAGGGTGAGGACCTCCTTACCCTTCTCACCCACCCTGTATACCTACCTTCACTCCTCGGCTACGATCCATGCCCGTTGCCTTGGACCTAGGTACACGCTTGACCCGAATATCTGATCCGATTACCTGGTTTCAGTGAAAGAGAATAGGAAGAAGAGAGAAAGAGAGAGAGAGAGTGAGGGAGGGTGGGTTTTGCTCCTCTGTGTGTTGGTTGAACACTTAGCCGTGGGGAAGGAAGGAAACCTAAGGAAGAGAGGAAGAGTAGCGAAAGCTAAGAAAGGAAAGAAGAAGAGAAGGCCAAGAAACAAAAAAAAGAAAGAGAGAAGAAGAACAAAAGAAGGGCTCATACAGAGAAGAAGGAAGAAGAAGAGATGAAGAAGATGAACAATGCCTTTGCATTGTAGCATCTGGACACTGTGGCATTATTTGAATTACTATTCAATAATTTAAGTACTATGGTTAAGATGCATGCTTAAATGTGGATCTAGAAGGTGATTTAAATCACCACTTTTTAGGATTAGTTCTATTCGTTTTGCTATGTCAAACTCATGTTATACATTGATGATCAATTTTTGAGTAATTATTCTTCCTTAAATATCATTATTGGCTTAATTACTGTGCTCATTTGTATTATGATTGAGATTAGTGTGTGAATCCCATATTTGCTCCTTGTGTTCGACCTCGGATTTCAATTCGAGTAATAAATTATATTTGTTTGATGCAATTTTGTCCTATATTATAACAATTTCTTAAACATCGACAATTTTGCATAAACACCTAGGACCTATACTTTACTTTAATGATGCTCTCAAGTGATCAAGTGAGAAGTTACTCCAGGGACGAACAAAGGGATGCAAGTAGGGCGAACCCTTCCTTTGAGGCGATGCGTAAGCGGTGCCTCTTAACTACCCTGTTGTTCTTTGAAGGGGTGTCTCCCTCGAAATATCAACACACTTGGTCAAAAGACAGTACCACCACCACAAAGTGAAATAGGAGGGTCTGCACCGATAAAGAGATCGGTGCCTATAGCCTTAAGGGACCAAGACCTAATGCGGTGCCTAGTGTGCGTGATTAGTGTCAGAAGTGTGCATTACACCGCAAATCAATTTTGATTTTGAGAAGAAATGCAAACAAGTCCCTTTTGATCAGCTCAAGTGTATTTTGGTTTTAATGTCAAATTTGATTAACAGTCCCAATTCTAGTTAGGCGACCACTGAATTAGATCAATTCAATAAATTTTGGTGGTCTTGAAATTTAATCTAAATGCAAATGCATGAATAGGAGTTGGATGCAAAGATAGAAAGGTATAACTGTCTCCAGAAATCTTTGTGTAAATTGTACTCAATGCAGAGAAGAGATCTAGTATGCTGCTCAATCACTCCTAAATGCATGCACCTAATGGCATACAACTCTTAAATAGGCAACTTGATATTTTTTTATTTTTAGAGCAAGCAGGTAGAAAATGAATCACGCACGCAGAAGAATAGCCCATAGCAGCTAAATAATGTGGGGATAGACCGCCAAAAATTAGCCCCAATTACTACAAGGGAGAGAAGACAGAATTGAAATAAAATTCACAACGAAGGAGAATCCCCTGTGAAAGCAGGATCTAGGTTTCCTGCATCTTCTCCACGTATGTGGGCATCGCTCAAGGTCAATGTCGTCGCTCAGCTGCGCCTATTGGCTCATCAGATTCCTCGCACAGAAAGATAAACAATGATCAGAAAAATGCGCAATTTAGAATAATTAGAAATAATCATGTGAATCTATTGGTTTGTTGGATCTCTGGCAACGATGCCATTTGAACTAGCATTTTCGCTTTGCAGAAAAATATGTATCAGAAAAAATATGTCTTCTCAATGTGTAAATCGTGGTGGAAAAATCTTGAACAAAAATATTTATCAATAAAACTAACCACGAAGAGTTAGGTCGTATTCACAGGGAGGAACAGATCAATAAATTCATAGATATGTAACAGTTATACTTGAAGAAGCTTTCAACAAATCAATCAATGGATATGCTGCTAGAAATGTGAATCTCCAATTTGTATAGAAATCAAGGGATGATTACATAAATTTCACGTCAGAAATAAAGCTCCCAAGATACGTGAATATTGCATGTGCAGTGGCATGTCATGTAATTTAGAATTGCGTGCAAATCTGAAGCCAATTTCAATGTGAAATAAGGTGCATACGGAAGACTCAGGCAATTTTGTAAGAATGCAAGGGTGCTACCATAAGTTTGCTTCAATAAAATAATCCAAAAATAAAAAATAAAAAACTCCACAATGACATTGAATGTAAAAAGTAATGGGATCCAAAAATAGAGCAAGTTCTTCTATTGGTCGTGCGCACACTTGAGGCTGCAGCAGGCAGTGAAACTTTTGGTGAAGGTCAGTCATTGCAAGGGGATTTTGTTGGTGGTAGTGACTTGACGAATGGTGGCCAGCGGTGGTCGCCGGAGAGGAGGATGCCACTGGTGGTGGAGGTGGCTTACCGGCATGCGTGGGATATCGATGGCAATTCAGAGGGCATGGCCATGCTCGTGAGGGTGCGGCGAGTTCGATGGAGGTGATGGTGCGTTGAACGGAGGGCAGAGAGGCTGACTGCATTTTGTAGATGTTGGGTTCTTTTTCCTCTACCGGTGGGGAAGAAGAGGAAGAAGAAGAGGAGGCCGGTGGCTCGGGTGTGCACGTGCACTGTGGTGGCGTGAGGGTGAAGGTGCGTATGGCTGGAGGCGTGCGAGGGGTTGCTGTCGCGTGTGAGGGGATGAGCTGCTGTGCATGTGGGTGGCTGGTGCACGTCGATGGTCGCAAACTTGGTTGCTGCAGGCATTGGTGGCATGCGAGGCTGCTGAAAGTTGGTGAGGCTTGGCTGTTGCTATTGAGGTCGAGAGGGAGGAGGTGGTGGATGTAGGCCATTGCGCGCTAAGGAGAAGGTGGAGGTTGGTGCACTGGCATGTAGTGGCATGGAGAGGAGGATGAAGGGGGCTTGTTGATGGGTTATTTTGTTTTGAAGGAGAAACAGAGGCAGAGGAGGAGGAAGAAGAAGAGGAGGCCGACCTCCTTGTTTGGACATCTGGGGAACCTCTTGGACGTCTTAAGTGAGGGGGACGATGCACAATGGTGGAGATGGAGCACGGTGGCGGTATCGCGGTTGTCGTTGAGGTGGATCACGGTCATGAAGTCGAAGACGCAATTGCTGACTCGGTATTGAAGAGCGCATTGTCACCACGCTCGTCGAGGATGAAGCTGAGCACGGTGGTGGTTCATTGTCGTCGTCGTGGGTGAGACGCGGTGATGAACATCGGGGGTGAGACGTGATGGTGATGTCACACGACGTTTGCTATTCGTGGAGAGATGGCCCTCCTCGTGAGGAGGAAGAAGATGCTGAGAGAGGGAGTTTCCTCCTGTGGAGAGGATGATGGTTTCTTTCCCTCCATTCCTTTCCTTCACATATAGAGAAAGAGAGAATCAGAGAAGGAAAGAGTCTGAGAGAGAGTTATTCGTTACTTCCTGTTACCAAAAAAAGAAGAGAGATTTGAGGAGAGAGAGATTCATGAGGGAGAGAGAAAAAAGGAAAATATGACCGATATTTTATGTGAAGCAAGAGAGAGGTTTGAGAGTAGATAAGGGAATGTCATTGATTAATTGAGAAATATATAGAGATGCACCAAAAATGATTCCCTTACTATTTTTGCTAAAACAAAATCCCAATAGTATGGTATCTCAAATTGAGATTGATGTGATGCCCTTTTCTCTAAAGTGAATAATTACTCCCTCTATATAAAGATTAAAGCAATTAATTCATGAAATGATGAATCTAATGTTCACATGATTTTGTCAATAACATGTATGCTTTAAATTAAATTCTCATCCAAGTAATAATGTACTTAAGCATTAAATTAGTCCACAAAAGTGGACCTATCAAATACCCCCATGCCTAAGTTTTGCTAGTCCTGAGGAAAATCATATGAAACATACCAGATCTCTAGGCCAAATTTTACCGTTAGGATGCCTTATTGTGCCACACATCTAGAGATTAGATCAAAATACCAACTATAGGCCTAAAGGTACTTAAGTACCAACCAAGATATGGACCTGACCAGCCTCAACCTTGGGTCCACCGTGAAGGTTTCTAAGGCTCGAAAAATTGCCCAGTGGTTCATTGATCCCAGCGGTTAAAGCACTCGTACATATGTGCAGCAAGTCTTGGTTCAGTTTGCTAGTGTATTTTCAATAAGAGAGATAGGGAGACATTATTTCAAGAGTTTTCTTTCTTTCTTTTTACATTCCCCTAGACTCAATATCGGATTGGCCCTAAACATGATCTGTATCGGATTCCTTGTCCCCACCATCAATCCTCGCAGGGTCCCTGGCAATCGATGCTTCTAGATAGCACTACCCATGGCAACCCCCAGAACCCTAGTTTTCGACACTCCAGAATAGTGCTGCCAGTGGTGTTCTGTAGGTAAATTTAGACCCTGGCAATCGACATTTTGGGATAATGCCGTCCATGGCACCTGAACCAACACAAGGTGCTTCCGTGCCCCTAGTAGGATATTTAGATATCCTAGGAGACAAGCACCGAGGAGATGGTATGTTATAACGCATCTTCGAGGGGAGTATTTTTCATTCCTCCTCTTCACGCCGGGAACTCATCCAATCAACTTGTGTCTTCGAGTCGCTCCTAAGTCAAATTCTCAGGAAAAACATTTTCAGAGTAGACTTTTTTTTTGTTTGCGCATTGAACCAGACCAGTGTGTGATTTTTGGGTGCTAGGTTACCAAGTCCCACAAGCCAAAGGGCAGACAATGGGGCCGAATACTCCCTAAGCCTTACACTTAATACATTAGCCACTCCTTGTCTGAGTTATAAATTTAAGTGAAGATGTAGTCAGCCCTACCGGTTGCAAAGAGAGAAGGGACCAGGCCCAATCGTGCTTAGCTATAGTTCCTATTGGTTAGCTTTTCCTCCTACTACGGTAGGTTCCTACTCTTTGTTGAAATTGTAGTATCTTTTATTCCAGTACGTTGAACTCTATCATATTCATGTTGTGGTGGCTATGTTGTGGACTATTATCTATGTTTTGGTTACAGAATGTTTGGACTCCTGTTTTCCCTAGTCATTTATTTTTCCTTATGACGCATATGTGGAAATGCATTTGTTTTATGTTTATTCCCGATGGATGACATGATCTTAGGGTAATTAGATGTGGTCTAGACTGATTTTCTTTTGCATCTAGGTCGGGTTGTAACAACATCTTGACTAAAACCCAAACTTAGCCCTTTCTTGATCATATCCCCTCTACCTAACTCCTAGCCGTCCAAACCATTAGATAAAACCTATCCTATGGCCTACCACATGCTTCATCTTATCTCCTTATGGTCGACCAAGATGTACACCAAATCTCATCACCTAAAGTTTGATCTTAAGGCCTTAGGAAAGCCATCAAAAACCCTAGCCTTATCGCCTTCCTAACAACAAAACCTAGCAGCCCATATCCCTTAGATAAAACACACCTATGGCTGGCCAACCTATCCCTAATCCTAGCCACTAAGTTATCATCCAAGGGCCTTCATTCATACCTACATATGGCTGGCCCTACACCTTAGAAGATAAACCCTATGGGCGGCCATGTGTCCTTAATCCTTACCCTCCATCGTTCCCTTGATGACATCCTAACCCTCCATTAATTTCCAACAAAACCTAACCCTCTATCTTTAATCCTAACCCTTCATTCGTTTAGATGAAATCCTAGCCACCTAACCAAACCCTCCTAGCCTCTATAAATAAACCTATTCCCCCCCTCATCTTTTAGACCTTCCAACAAATTGACTCTAGCATCTCCACTCTTCAAAGTGCATGCCATCTTTGGTGTTCTTTGGGTGCACCTTTGCATCCGCTTCTCTGTCACCAAGGCTTCATCTTCGAGGTCGCTATCTAATTTTAGATTTATATATCTCATCCTTGTTCCAGTAAAATTGTAGTTCTAGTTGACATTTTTTTTTCTAGTAGTAATCTTTCTTCTACTTGTATTACAATTTTAATCTTCAATAAAAGTTCTATTTTGCTTTATTCTACTTGGCTTCAAGTATTTTATCTAGTTCTAATTGCTTCTTTACTTTAGTTATAGTCTTTAGTTATTGTAATTTGCTTTATATTTCTACTTGCCTATCTACTTGCCAAAAATACAAAAAAAAAAAAAATTAGGATCTAGGAAAGCATTTGTAATCCAACTATCTCCCTGTGAATCACTCGGACTCCAATTCCTAAACTTCAATTTCTATATTTACAAGTTCGATATGAAGAAATTATAAGAGTATTTATGCGATTTTATTGCGACAAATGCATTTTCACGCATCTATACTCATGGTAGATCATTAATCGACCAAATTACAATTTGATCGATCAACAACACTTTTTTATTGACCAATGAAGTTGAAATTATTTCCAAATCTGGTCATTTTTTAGCTATAAATCAGACCATTCAGCAGCCCTTTTCTACACATCTCAAAAAGCAATTCTCAAAGAGAAAAAGTGCTTTCACTCTCTCATTCTCAAATGCTTTTACACTTATTTTCTATGCTTTCCAAAGCACTTTAATCTGCATTATCGCATAAATAATGGCATGATTTCAATTCTTATTTGAGGTTCCTTAGGATATAAAGTTGTATTTCTTTATTTAATTTTGGATTCAAGTTGTTTGGGAATCCTGTAGTTGTTTATCTTCTCTCAGGTGCACAAGAGAAGGGTCATTGTAAGAGATTGTGCCACTCTCGTTCAAGTGGTGTGTATTCGTGGATTGGCTAGCCTTGTCTAGTCAGAAAAATCTTGAGTTGGGAAGCTTAGGTAGTGGTTTTTACCTGAAAGGATTTCCATTACAAATTCAAGTGTATTTGTGTGATTTATGGTTTGAATTGGTTTAAAGTTTATCGTAATTTTATATACTATATGATGTAGACACATCTATTGTTGGTGCTAGAGCACCACGATCATTTATTTTGATGATAACAAAACACGTGTTATTTAACATTTGCACTTGGAGTCTTAGATTTCAGGTCAATTGCAAATGTAGACATGATTAGACGGAATTCGAGCTCGCATCCAGGACAGATTGGAGGAGCTTGATGGAGAATAGAGGAGATTCGCGAGGAGTGATAGATTGAAGATGGAAGGACAAGAAGAATAGGATAGAATTCCATTTTATCCCTTTCATGTACATTTGTCGTTATTTTATTGCTCTTTATTTCCTTAGAAAATTATGTTAAAGAGTCTCAAAGTACCCTAACAGTAGTCCTAGGAACAAGGACACAACCCTAGGATACTTAGGTTTTCTGTAGAGAACTTAGAAAACCAATGTAGGGTTCAAACAGAGTTTCCAGACGTCTAATTCCAAGATCAGACGTCTGATAAAGTGTTTTAAGACGTCTGACTGTTGATTCAGACGTCTGATAACATTTAGGCTGGACAAGTTAGTTCTGTTTGGTGAAATCAGACGTCCAGACCTTAGACCAGACGTCTTAGGAGACGTCTGATGACTTTGCCAGACGTCCAATTAATGGATCGTTGGCTCTCCTAGCATACACTCAAGGATATGACCGTTAGAGCCTTATCAAACGTCCTTAAGCCCTTCCAGACGTCTGATCATTGACCGTTTTGCCTCGACTGACCCGAAAATCTCTTCTCAGAGATTTTCTAGCCGTTGGAAATCCATTCCCACGAAAAAGTAGGTTTCCAGACGGCCAGACATTGTACCAGACGTCCTGTCTGTCGTCTGATGGACTTGCGCTAGAACCCTGTTTAGATCTGATTCAAGTCAGGAAGGAACCTGCACGAAATCAGACGTCTGACCTTGAAATCAGACGTCTGATGCCAGAATTAGACGTCTGATAACCCTGTCAGTGCAATGATTGTTCCTGATTTCGGGTTAATTCTCTTGGGCTTTGCACCCAACGGCTATAGAACCTTTCCTAAGCCTTCCAAAGCCTTCCTAAGGCCTCTATAAATAGAGGGGAACCTTTGCAACACAAACACACACCAAGATACACCTAGCTACACACTTTCATACTCTTTTGTGTCCAAAAAGACTCTCTTGCTCTCCAAGCTCTAATTCTTCATCTTGAGAGCATCAAGCTTTGCGCACCTGCTCTCTCGCCGTAGTTCACGAGAGCGACGTAGCGCCGTCGTGTTGTTCATGCATCCGCGTCGCCGACGCACTCCTTTCAAAGGGGAGTTTCCTAATTCCTATAGAAGCTAGGTTTAAAATTACTTTGTTGTCTCTATAGGATTATTGTTCTTTTATCTTTGTTATTTGGTTGGGTATTCACTTTGAGAATTCCCGTCTCCTTCGAGGGACAAAATCCTTCTCGTGAAGAGAAGGGGTTGAGGAACGCTACCCTCGCACTTGTAGTGTGGTTGTATTCGAGGTTGAATCACCCTCGTTTAAAGTGATTCGTTTAGTGGATTTTGATCAACTTGGTTAATCGGAAAATCCTAACTCGAGAAGGTTAGGTGGTGGTTTTCACCCGGTTTGGGTTTCCACCTAAAAAATACTTGTGTACTTGTGTGATTGTCTATTTTGTGAGATTGTTTATATTTATTTCCGCAATTATTATGTGACCCCCTCCTAGTACGGAATTTCAGTTGGTATCAGAGCAGGTCTTGCTGTTTTGGCGTAACAACCAAGCAAGAAGATCTATGGAGGGGAGCAGTTCCGCGGGTAGGATTTCCGAGGGCCAGTCTACGACTCGTCCGCCGTTCTTCAATGGGAGCAACTACCCTTACTGGAAGCTGTGGATGAAGACGTGGCTTCAAGCCACTGATTTCACGGTCTGGGCCAGGTGCGAGACCCCCTTCAACATTCTAGAAAAACCCGCCGGAGGATACTCGCAGCAGCAGATTCGTGAACTCTCGCTCAACGCAAAAACAATGAACGCGTTGTATTGCGTGCTCAGCTCGGAGGAGTTCAACAGAATCTCGCAATGCGCCACCGCATACGAGATTTGGCACACACTTGAGGTAACTCACGAAGGTGCCTCTAAGGTAAAAACCTCTAAAATTAATTTACTTTCTCAAGAATTTGAATCTTTTTCTATGAAGCCTAACGAATCTTTAAGTGAGATGAACACTAGGTTCACTCTCATTGTAAATAACTTGAAAGCTTTAGGGAAGACTTTCATCAAGGGGGAGCTTCAAGGGAAGCTTCTTCGTTCCCTTGGACCGGAATGGGAACAGAAAGTCACCGCCATCGAGGAGGCAAACGAAGTGGAGGAGCTCAACATGGAAGATCTCCTAAGCAATCTGATGACCTACGAGACAAAGTTGAAGCAAAAGAAGGATACACCGGAGCCTAAACCGAAGAAGACTCTCGCCTTCAAAGCCACGTCGGATAGCGAGGTAAGTTCTGACGACGAAGACTTTAGAATTTTACTTAAAAAGTTTTCCAAGTTGTGTAGGGAGTCAAAGAAGAAGGAGAAGGAGAGACCGAGACGTTGCTACCATTGCAACGAGAAAGGGCATCTGCGACCAGAGTGCCCTCTTCTCAAAAAGGAGAAGAAGAAGGAAAAGGAGAAGAAATCTAAGAAGAAGGCGTCGTGCATCTACAGCAATGCATGAATCTGTCAGTAAAGACCTTGCATTTAATTCTGAAGACTTAAGAAGACTCTTTTTCCCCTATGACTACACCTATAAATAGACTATCCCTCCTACACATTTCTTCATCCCTTTTCTTCTTCTCTGGCCCTCTCTAAAGCTCTAAGAGCTGGTCCCATACTCGGGATGCTCCACTAGAGGTAGAGTAAAATAATTTTGTCCATCTTCTCATGGCCTTCGTGGAGCATCCCATGGTTGTCTTCTTGCCACCATTCGGGAAGTGAATCCCGCTGTGATGCCACCCTACTTCATCCTCCGTCCTCCAGCCCCATTCTCCCTCGACAGCATCTCAGCACCCTCTTTCGGGTGCTTCGTCAACATGGCTCGTCCACCAAGCAGCCGTCGAGGAGGATTTTCTCATCCTTATCTTTTTACTGCCTTTTAGTGTAGTTTTCATTTTTGCAAGTAGTTGTAATGAACATATGGTTATGAAATATTTTTTCACACACTCTCTCTTTTCTCTATATTATTCTCTTTCTTTTCTATTATTTTTTCTTTAGGTATAATAGCTAACGTAGATTAATTTCAACTAGCTAATTTACTTTATGAAAATAATTCCAAACACAATTTTTAATCAAATGTTCACCTCCCTGTGTTCGACCTGGGACTCACCAGAGTTTTGATTATAAATATTATTTGGTAGTGGATTTTCTTGAGAATTTGGAACAACACAGGTTTTCCAAACTCAAACTTTTCGCAATGATTTTCTCTGTCATCACTACACTATTCACCCTTTTTAGTTTAGAACCTTAGATCCTACAGGCATTTACATAACCTACTCCACCATGGCCATCTTCTTCATCTCCACCTCCCCTCCACTGAATTCCATAGCCACCACCCTCCATCTCCACCTTCCATAGCCAATCCCCCTCCTTCGTAAACCTAATCCCCTCCATCTCCACGCAATATTAGAAAAGCCTAGGACTCTTCCCTCCATCATCTTCTACTTTAAGGTTTCTTCATCTTTGCCATCTTCAACATCTTCGATTCTTTAACTACTTCGTCTACTTCCTCTCCATGTGGACTTTAAGTTGGAGCTATCAACGGAACTCTCCACCCTTGCCACAAATCCTCTACTCTTTGTTCTTCGCCATCATTTGAGCTTCTTCTTCTTCCTTCTTTTTGTGTTTCTTTTAGATAATTTCGTAGTTCTTCAATATCCTTTGTAATTCACTACAAAAAAAATTGGCTTTTGCGACATTTAATATTTGCCACTATAGGCTTTCTATTTGCTATTATATGTAATTAGTGACACTTAAAATAATTGCCATTTAATTGCCACTTTCGTTGGTGTCACTAAAAGGTTAACGACAATTATACAAATGTCGCTAAATCAATGGTATTAGCATCAGTTTAATTGCCGCAAATAATGTCGCTAATGATCTTCTTTAATGGTAATTTATTTATCACTATTTCACGACTATTGATTTATATTAGTGAAAATTTAATTGATGTTATTAGTGTCGCTATATACTCCATTTAATGGCTTTTTTTGTCACTAAATTGCCACTTTTGATTTTCTTTAGTGACACTTTATTTTACCATTTAATTGCCTCTCTGGATATTATTTAGCAATAATTATTTATCTCTAAATTACCACTATTGATTTGCTTTAATAACTGTTTCTTATGTCACTAGGTCGTCACTAATTATTTACTTTAATGGTACTTTCTTTTTCCACTTAATTATCACTATTGATTCACTTTAATAATGCTTATATGACTTACATTTATTCTTTACTAAGAAATAAATTTTTTTAACAAAGACAAAACACAAGGACATGAGCACGAAGTCTTTTTTATTGACTTCCCAATCACCAAAGTACATATTCCCCTCTAAAGGGTAATATAAGAGAAAAGCAAAGAAAAATACAAAAAAAAATAAAAATACAATAAGAATCAATTCCAACAAATTTGGTTGAAATATGAAGCATTTCATCAACCCAAATAAAATCATATGCAAAATCATATTTATCTAACAAACATCTTCAACAACTCCAAATAGTATAGCCTTCAACTTTAGCACAAAGAATTTTCAAGTATCATACAAACTATCTTCTTGTTAGCCGTAGTAGCAATGAGATTGACAATTGTAGTAGTAGCATCTTCTAAGGTTGTAAAGGATAACTGTTAAAAGAATAAACAAAAACAATCAACAACAGAAGAGCACCTAGTCTATGCATGCTATGACAAGAAGTGCCTAGATATCCAAAGTAAATGTAAAAGCTTACCTTAAGAACATCAATAAGAGATGGATCAACAAAAGCTTTTTGGGAGATATCAGAAGAATACAACTACAAAATCAATAAATAATAATATTTTATCACAAGATCAAATAAAGAGATATTGCTCCATGAAACTCTTCTTTATAAATTAACAATAAATATGGAAATTCATTTCAGCACATGAGCTAATGTTGTCTCTTCCTGAAGTTAATACAAGCTACAAGGGAACACCAAATAACAAAAGTCCTATGTAGGACAATGGTAGTTGCGAACTTCCAGATGCAGTGATACAATTCCACAATGATTGAAATTTACGAAATTTTTAATAGTAGACTTTCTTTATGAGATACTAATGATAATAGGGAGAATTGATCGACACCAAATCTGGTGTTCTATCCATTTCTAGCAGGATACACATATAAATTTCACATCCACATAGAAATATGGTCATTCTTTCATACCCATGCATGTTCACACCTGTCATCCAATTCATGTTATAAATATACTCATATTTGATGAAAATTTTGTTTAGTGTTATATTCCTCTGCCCTTTTCTAAAATGACAGAAACAATTGATTTTATCCTAAAAAGAAAAGAAAAAGAAAAAAAGAAACACACTCTCGTGAAAGTGTGGGGCCAACATTTTATGAAGCCTAGCAATCTACTCCTCTTGGTTGATATCCTTGATCTCCTTTAGAAATTCCTCTAAACTTGCAAACTAGAAGAACACCAAAAAAAAAGGAACTGTCACTAAAACACATGGATGATGAGAATGATAGTGATGAAAGGGCACAATAAGGACATACATATTGTAGTTATCTGAAATAAGTTTTTCTTTTAAATTTTTAATGATAGATTATCATAAACAAACCTTACCCACATCAAGGAAATGCATCAGCATGAAAAGCTCGTCCAGATTATTCTGAAATCAAGAAAGAATGTCAGAACAATTAATAAACTTAAACTATGTTACTCATTATAATATCTAAGCTGGTCTACATCTTTCCTATGATCCTAGAAAATAATTCTACCTTTAAGATCTAAAATTGAAGCACACAACATATTTTAAAAAGATATATTCAATCACTTTTTTTGAAAAGACACTCCATTATTGCAAAAGAAATTTCAAGGCACCATTGAGGGTGAAAAGATTGGTGTTGAAAAGGTGAATTGCAAAAAAATTCTACAAAGGATGGCATTTATGGAAAAGACACAAAAAGGAATTGTGTTAATTATAGGAATATATTTATTACTCAAATAAAAAAGAATGCATATTGTGAAAATCCTATCATTTGGATCACTTTGAAGTTGTGAAAATATGACATTCACTTAGAAATTGATGCAGTAGAGCATCCATAAAAAGTTAAATACCTCATGGATGTGCCTACAAGTTTGACTATCTTCATATAGAGAAGAGTAGTAGGCTAGATAATAGATAGAACAACCCACCAATTCATCAGAAATTGAGTGCTCTCTCACTGGTAGGTGGATTGATAAAACTACTTCTTAAATCATAACTTGCTTTAGCATGGGCTGCACTATCCACACCTAAGACCCCCAACCTATATACTTGTATTCATAACAATGATGACAATGACCTCATTGAAAAGCCAAGTATTTGCATCCAAAGGGCAAGTTTGAGCGAGAAGACAAAGAATCCATCTTCCGAAGATGCATTCCTGAAACACAATTTCATCACATTAAATATGGACTGGTGAATAATATGGAAGAATAATCTGGCATATAGAGTTCCAAGTTGTATAATGTTCCTGTTGAAAAGAGCAGCATCAACTTCCTTCTAAGCATCCAAGCAAAACTCTTTACCCTTATTGGACATGGGGTGGCCTAAATCAGCCTATCTACATCAATCATCGATCCATCCCCATTCAACCTCCTGTATACCTCTCAAACAGAAAAGGCACCCTCCTCCCAACTAACCATATCGTGACAATCATTTGGAGAGAATTCCTGTAGATGGAGCTTTTGTCCCTTCCCATATAATCAAATTTTCCCTACAAAGATCAGCTGTAGCACCCTATAGATGATGTAGACACTCTAAACCTTTATGCAACTTTAGGGCTTATAATATGTCCTCTTTTCTATTTTTTTCAACCACTTTGGCTGCAGAGAAATCCCATGGTGTGATTACTTTCATTTTGAAAATGCTGTACAAAACACTAGCTCTTTCCTTGGCCTTGGGCAGTCTCAGTCTAGAAACACTTCCTTAAAATTTTCCATAAATCTCAAGTAGTCAACCTTCTACCTCTCAGACAGAATTACAACAAAGATTCCTTCTGGAAATCTAATAAAAATTGGCAATGTTTGGAGAGACAAAATTCAAAAATTGGAAAGTTTGGGGATGACATTAACGACGTTTGAAGATTAGGTGCTACATTTAAATCTCATAAAATGATTAGGAAATTTTGTGTCAATTTCTATAATTATTAAACAAGCTACTATAGAGACAGCTACCTTATCAAGGACTACAACCATGCAGTTTACATGGGAGGACTATGGTTGCCATGTGCAATTTGTTAGACTAATACCACTAGTGTCAAGCTCTGGATCCTTTTTCTTTTTGTTGAGAGGAAGGGTCTGGATCCTCTGTTAGATTGATTACATCCAGAACTTTTGCTAATGCCATGGAAACTATTATGAATTTAGCCTCAACATCATCATATGATTGGGTTGTGAACTCAATGTATTTAGCTGCTTTATGGGTAAAAGAAATTCTATTATCCTATATACTCATAAGTATTCAAAAACATGAAAGAAAAAAAATCACATCCATAGGCCTGGTCAACAATTCCTATTCACCTACTACCTACGTTAAAACCATGAACTCTACTTCCAAATTGAAGTTCTCAGTTGTTTACTCTGACCCTGAGTGTCCCTTAAGCTTACTTTTCGTTAGAAAGTTAAGTTATGCAAAGATCTTTTACAAAAAAAAGAAGTTATGCAAAGATCTTAAATAACAAGCTATTTTTAACAAGCATCATTATGACAAATGAATCATGTAAGGGTTATGAGAAGGATGCATTGTACTATTTCTACCTTCCTATCATTTTTGTCAGAGCATCATCTATTTCCAATCATCCATTTTATGGCACCTTCAATTGGGGCATCCTCCTACATCCCAAGTGAAGCATTTCCTACTAGTTCGTTATTAACTAGCTTTAAGCAGGAGTTTTGCCAATTGGGAAAGCAAAAGTGCTTGTCCTTTCCACCTCTATCAAAAAGGATAAGCTCTTTATTTCAGTCAGTCCACTATCTTTACCCTTACTTTATATTTTAATGTTCTTTTATATAGCAACTTAGATCATGTCCTGGCAAGTCTTTTCAAATCATAAATGTAAGTGTTTCTTTCTTTGTATATGCAAATCAAACTTGTTTTCTTGCAAAATTATTTTCAAAGTTGTGATAAGCGGTTCAGTTAATCTAGTGGTTCTTTTATTCATTTGAGATTCATTAAGATATAAGAGGCTTCTTTATTTGACCTGATCCAAAGATCCTTGTGACGTACCATGTGAATGGTGACCCTGACCCACCCACCCACACATGCATCTCTGGTTCACAATATTGGTACTTCTTTTTATAACCATGTACATTTTAGGCATTTCATTGAACCCTGGTTTTTTTCCCATGGGCAGAAATGGATTCCGTGTCTCCATTCTCTTACAAAAAAATAAAAGAAGTAATCATAGGTCTTAAAACATGGGTTCCCCTTACATGTTTCTTTTGACCTTCAAATCTACTGGTTAAGACTAGAAGAGATCCTTGAGTAGTTGTGTATAATGTCAGTTGAACTGCTAAAATGCTTGCATACTCGCAAACCAAAATAAAGTAAGGATAATTTAGAACATTGAGTTGCAATACCAAACATCATTAGGCATGTATTGAGAGAGTTATTTTATAAACATGCATATGGATCCTTGGTTGTGGCTCCATGCACACCATAGCTTTATAAAGATTGTAGCACCTCTCCTTTCCTGTTAGTGAAAACAAGACCCTAGTTGCTAGTAGGTACCGGGGCTTGGGCTCCCATGATTATTCCCTTATATCAAGAAGGGCTTTTCATGTAAATCTATGTTATGTTTATGTGATTGACCTTTTTTTTTTGAAAGGTAAAAGGGCGACTATCCATGTGATAACCACACAATTCATTAATAGCAATCAATTACATCTCCATGTTACAAGACGGACTCCCAAAATATAAGTTGGGAAGAAATGGAAGCAACAAAATTCTCAACTTACAATGTGATGTCCCTAAACACCACCCCATTCCTACCCAACCACACCCCCTACAGCACTGCCAACACCCTTGCTTTTTCCTTCTTAATTATGAATTTGCTTCCACCTCCTCGAACGTTTCCCCTTCAAAAGGAGGACCAAAACTCACCTAGAGTGCTTAAGTCTATCCAAAACTTGTAAAGTGGTATTAAAGCCTATTTAATCCCATTCTTATGTTGTTGTATGTAATGGTAAGTAATGGGAGGATAATCTATGCTAACTATTTATATGGTTCACTTCTACTAATGGAGTTTCAAGGTATCTAGCTTACAATAAAGACATTAAGAATACAAAAATACCGATATGAAAAGAAGCAACAAGAAAGACTCCAATGAAAATGTTGCAACAAAACTCAAGAACATAACAAAAATGCCAATAAGGAGATTTCAACAACTTGTCATTGAAAGATAGCCCTAATTAGTTTAGGCTCATCCACAATAAAATATATCTTATGGTAGGAAATTGTCTCGAGGAAGTTGACCATAGTAAGAACTTTATGCCATCCTATCTCATGGTGGTACCTTAGATTTTCTAAAGATTAGTAAGAGGGGTGAGAGGCATCTAATGTCGATTTTGCTTTGAGAGCCATGAATAAATTTTTATTTAAATGGTAAAGGATTATCACTCAAGATAATGCTCATCAAAAATCTAGTTCTTCTCTAGCAATCATAAATTTGTTAACCTTAATGGCGCCATTCTCCTCTAGTTCACTAAAACATGTGCGCATATTCATAGGAGGAAACCACATGCAGATGATCACTTTATAAATTGTATCTCTTCTTTAGCGAATTATTGGGCAAACTATTTGTAATTTTGGCCATGTTTTATGGCCACTAATTAATATATTTCTTGTTGGTCATCAATTAGATAACCACCCTTCCTTCCACTTTTAAAAAACAAATCTTGATAGAACCTATATGTTGGGAGAATGAGGTCAAGTTGATGCTCTTTTGTCCTACTTTGCCAATTCTGATTCAAGTTCAAAACATGATTTAAAAGACTCAGTCACTTTGGATGTTGATTATCTATATCTATTTGACTTAAATTTTCAAGTACAATACAATCTTATGAATCAAAATTTCATTAGCAAATAAAGAGGTGGATATTTTCTAATCACAAGTATATATGACAATCAATCTTGTATATTTTAGCTAGTTGGATTCAACAAAAGAAAAAATGTGTGGTTACATTTGCCCAACATAAAAATTATACAAAAATTATGGTCCTAAAAAAGCAAAGAAATAAAATTTTGGAAATATAATTAGAAGAATCTTTCTCAAGAAAAATATAATTGGAAGAACACTTGTTGAATGGAGATAGGGAATGCTCATTTCCATGTGGTTGTTTGTATTTTGTTTTCCATATGCATTCAAAAGTTGACACAAAAGTGCTACAGCCCTTTGAATGATAGTATTGGTGGCTTTACAGGTATTTGAAAATAGGAAAGGGTACCTTTCTAGTGGGATGAGGACGTAGTGGCGGTAGGTGAATGGTCGGAGAAGAGCGGATGAGGATGCGATCGGTGGTGAGGATAGAGAGGGAGAAAGAGGGCTGCGATCAAGGAGGACCTGATGCTGCTTTATACAATTAGTCAGTCAAGTGTGAATAATAGATGCTAGTAGAATTCATTAACAAGGGAAGATGCTGATGTCCTCTTTTTCCAAGTTCGACAAACTCTGCATTGTACAAAGATCAAGAAAAAAAAGGAACTCACTAATAAGTAGCAGATATAGCACATCGAAGACCTAACCCTGCTTTACATCCAAAGAAGCAGTACTAGGTAAATTTGAGTTCTTTGATGCCTCCTACTTTATATCCTTGCTGTCCTTCACGCTCGAGGACCTGACCCTCTAAACCAAAAGGAAGAAAAGAAAGAAACAACAAATCGAAATTAAGTACATATTCTACCTAGATAGGGTTGTAAATGATTGGGGGCTTAGATGGACCAACGCAAGTATTGATGTCGGTGGTGAGCAAGTGGAACAGGTGGATGGTTGATGATCAAGCGGAGGAGGCAGATGACGGAATCGGAGGAGGCAATAATCGGGTGTCCTCCTTGAGCATTTGTCGATTACGTAGTTGAGATGAGAATCGGTGATTGGCAGAGGAGTGGAGCAAAGGAGAGGATCGGAGGCCATCAGGTACATGAACAAAGGGCAGAGGAGTGGAGCGAAGAGAGGAGGAGGCAATTGCTTAACTCGCTTTGATCTTATTATAAAATTGTCACATCACAGTATAGTGATCAAATCGAATTAAGCATTTAAATTTTTAACTCGAATAAAAAGAAATCCGAGTCGTCTCTGGGAGCAGTTATTCGCACAATTTATCACTATCAAAAAGGTAATATATGCTGAGTAAATAAAGTGCTTCTTTATAGATATAAAAAAATAGAGCACAACTGGTGGTTTAAACCACCAAATTCAGCACAACTATCAATTATCATTATTTAACTCAACACAGCACTTTACTCTCAAACGATAGAGAACAGGCACAGATGCCTTAAGTCTTGAGGGTGAGGGTGTAGTGGTATTGTTCCACGCTGCAAAAGCCTCCCCTGCCTTGCGCTCTCTCTTTTTCTCTTTCCCTTCTCTTCCTCAGTGTTCAGTTAGATGCTCGGGTAATTGGGTATCAGGGATCTACGTACCTGGGACTAGGGATACCGATGTGGGTAGTAGCCGAGGTGTGGGCTTAGATGGGTTATCGGACCAGGCTCGCGTGTAGCAGTGTCCTGGGTGAGGCGTGTTGGGTGCGTGTGGGAGACCTCACCCCCTTGTGTGTTGAGGCACTAAGGCCAATGCAGAAATTCCTTTTATCTGCTACTGGGCTCTTTTCTCCCAATGATGTGGGACTAAATCCTACTCTTCCTTCGCGTGTAGTAGCAGTCAGCAACTCTTGTGCAATTGGCTTGGGGGTGAGGTCAACGCCCCCAATTGATGGTCCAGGATGTTCCTGGATGAGTTTCGCTGAGCCTGGAGATCTCGCTTGGGGCTATTGGCTGGGAAGCAAGCTTCAAAACTTTCTTGAAGCTCTTCGGTAATGGCGGCTGCACCCTAGGTACCTAAAAACAAGAAGAGGGCCTCTCGACCACGTTAAAATAGTTCAAAAGGTTTGCTGGAGCATAGAGAACATGGCGGTGGTGGTTTCATGGTGTGAGAGTGAGTGTGGCGGTCGGATAGAGGCGGAGATGGCCGGAGGAAGTGGGTTTGTTTGGGGGGCATTTTGGATGGATGGGAAGGCAAATAGAGAGAGGGTTTTGATGGGTAGAGTACGGAGGAGGTTATGGGCGTGTCTGCGAGGAGGATGGAGGTGTGTAGTGTGAGGAAGTCCTCGCTGGAGGGGTTGCCGGAGGTGAAGACGAAGGGTTGCTTTGGTGGGTACCTGTGCACAGCAAAATGAACCTTTCAATCCTAGATTAGTCCAGGAGCTTCAGGGAAGATCCCTGAAGCTTTTCCTTATTTCTACATGCTATGCGAAGGGGCTCGGTGATGTGGCGAAGATGCTCACTAGAGCCCCTAAAGATGGTGGTCGGTGATGGCTCAAATGGGGTTGGAATTTAAAATTGGAGAGTTGAGAAGGTAGAGGGAAGAAAGGGGAAGGAAAACCCTAACCTAATTTGGAGGAAAGAGAGGTGGAGATAGATGGCGGTGGTAGGCCACTGGCGAAGAATCAGAGAAGGAATTGAGGCCGATGAAGGAGGTAAAGAACCAGCTGCTAGGCTGAGAAGCTCGGCAAGAGAGAGATGAAGGCAGCTGCACCCTCATTTGATGGCGAGAGGCAACGAAGTGAAGGGGCGGAGAAGACCTCAAGGTCTGGCAATGGTGGCGCACAGAGGAAGAAGAGAAGGCAGTGGTTGCGCTCGGATTCCATACGACTCGACTTAGAGGAGCATCGCGATGCTTTATAGAGCCTTGGCCATCTGTGAATTTGTTGCAGGAGGTAGCGAGATGACCTTCCAACAACTCCTATCTCTGCATTTGTTTTTGATCAGAGATCGTGGGTTATTGCAACGATGGCAGCCGGCGAGATGTATGTCGCTCGACGCGGAACGGAATGGCGAACAACTTCACCTCAGAGATCGAGCACAACCGATGCTCGAAGCAGCCACAAATGGTGTTGGAAAGTCGTCGGATAGTTCGGTCAATAGTTCAATGGCTACTGAAGGAGGAAGATGATGTCGAGGATCAGTTCACAAGAAGAGAAGGACCTAAGAGTAATGAAATTGGCCTACTTGCAAGGATTTGAGGAACTTAAGGGCCTAAATGCAAAGTAGGTACGAACATTGCCAAATCAAGCCCAACTTTTGATGGAAGCTCAATTAGGATCTAGGGAATCTGGTGGTTATGTCAATTTTGAGTTTTGAAGTTGTTTGGTTGGTAAGTCCTCCATTTAAACTTATTTGACAATAATTATTCACTTATGTTATTGTTTTAGGTTTAATTGGCTTCTTTGACGTATCTGATCAAATTAAACTTTGTGTGATATTTATTTATAATTTTTAAATGGTTTAATTTGCAATATTTTCATCAGAATCCTATCAAAATAGGTCAGATCAAACATAGGGTTTAATTGTTCTCTTTAATAACATAATTTCAAAGGAAACCCTAAATTAGTTATTCTAACTTGTTTAGTGGTCTCTTAGGATTATTCTGATGAATCTTCCTCCATACGATATTGTACCCTTTTTATGTATTATTTAGGTCAATTTACCTTAGGACTTAGCTAAATTAGGTGAGTTATAGAGCATGATGGCACTGCCATCAGCAATCGAGTGATAAAATCTTCCTCCATACGATATTGTACCCTTTTTATGTATTATTTAGGTCAATTTACCTTAGGACTTAGCTAAATTAGGTGAGTTATAGAGCATGATGGCACTGCCATCAGCAATCGAGTGATAAGGCAGAGGAGCAGACAACGAAGGATGTGATTGGGCATACTATGTGGGAAAGGAGGAGGAGGATGCATGATCAAAGAGTTGAGAGGGGAAAAGAAGAAAGGGAAAGAGAATTTGGCGATTTTGTTGGGGGGAAGGGGGGGAGGGGGGTTGTGAGTATGGGTTTTTTTGGTTGTGCACGTGATTTATTTTGAGGATGGGGTGTGAGGTGAGTGGGAATATTTTTTAAGGGGAATGGATGGATCTTGTATTAGTTAAGAGGATTTTACTTATTCCTCTATAGTGAGTAATTTTCTTGTGTTGTAGTGAGGGGAAAGATGATGGGGGGTTGTGCTGTGTGAGAAAGGTGAGCGACAAAATAGGGTTTTAGGGGATGTATTTCCTGTGAAAATTGGATGGGGTAAAGGGAATGGAAAGGGGGTTGTGCAATGTGGGAGTTTTCATCGAAAGTGTTTATGGGAAAGGTTTAGAAAGAGTAGGATTATGATTTTGCAATAGTATAACAGTGTCTCCATTTTTTTTGTTTTGCAGTAAATCATCACTAAAGGATATCAATTTTGAGATGGTAACATTTACTGTCACAAATATCTATTCCAAAAGAAATTTTCTTGTAGTGTTAGGTGCAAGGGGATTGGGATTTGGAAGGGTTCATGTGAGAAAATTGGTTTATGAGGTAGGGAATCATCATACATAAAAATATTTTCAATAATTATTTTGTCATTTGTAATTATTTTTTATTATCTTAAAAAATTATATGATTTTAAAAATTACATTATTATTGCCATAAAAAATAAATACTTTTGTACAAGTATATTTTAAATTATATCTTGGTGCATTAATTACTGGAAGTTTTTAAAATTATTGTTACATTACTTTAATTTTTGTCTGCATGTTTCTTAACACTAAATGGAATTTGAAGCTTTTTTTATATTTAAAGAGATAAGTTTGAATTTAGATTTTCCCTCTTTACGTTATTAAAATAAATGTTGAAAATGAAATAGTGGTCTCCTTTCACTACACCAATTTGTCGTTCAACAAAAATATTATAGTAGGGTAAGTAAAAATTATTGCTAAATCAAAGGCTGTAGTGGCAAATATATTTACCTCTAATGCTAATTGTTGTTTGACAAATATTATAGTGGCATAAGCAACAATTGCCACTAAATCAAAAGCAATAGCAGCAAATATATTTTCCACTAATACTAATTATCATTTGACAAAATGTTATTGTGGCATATACAAAAAATTTATTGCTAAATCAAAGGAATTAGTGGCAAATGCATTATATGCCACTATTTAATTTGCTGTTAAAGACTTTTTTTTGTAGTGTTAATCAACTCAATACCATTCTGTATCCACAAGCACTCTAGCAATTGTTCCATCAAATTAGCTTCAATACAAACCCTTATATAACAAGGTCTTAAAAGCAAATGCACATGCCTATCAACCATCGGAAATTCGCCTAAAGGATCTGATTACACAACAATCATGAGACTTAATTAACCTAAATTATGTTAGAACCTAGCTTAACTTGTGATTAGTGCATTCATAAATTGCATATCATGCATTGCATTCTTTTATTTATCTACATGAGTTATAATGCTATTTATTATACTTATTAGGGTTTATTCTTGTCACTAGGGAATAAGGAGCTTAGAAGTTGTCTTGAGTAGAATAAAGCTAGATAGGAGATAGAATTGCAACAGAGTTGGAGCTGGATCTTTGGAATAAAGAAGCTTGAGAACATAAGAAGAGAGAAAGAATAAAAATGTTGACTACTTGTTTATAATTAATGCAGAATATGAAAGAGAAGAATTATGATATTGTTAACATGCTTCTATCGTATTTTAAAAATTACATTGTGGTATAGTTGATAAAAGTACAATTAACATTTAAAATTTATAAACTCGAAAATAGTGTATTCCAAGGTCGAACACGAGGAGTAAGCTAATGACGAATTACCACTATCGAGATTATAAGGCACAAGAACTAGAAGTTAATAATTCTTTTGAGCACCAAATCTAGTTCACAACTACAAAATTAAAAATTATGAAGCAGATTAAAAGAAATTAAACATGTAATTCACCACAATTAACTAAAGAAATTATACTTTCAACTATTTAATGCCTAATTAAGAAAAATCAAGAAATATTGTGATCAAGCATTAAATAATGTCAGTTCATAATGTTGGATATGATATTCAATAAGAAAACAATTCCTCTAAACACATATGACAAATGGGTCCTCAAGAATATTGACTTTTAATGCAACTGGATCCCTAGATGAGTCTTTTCTTGTAACCAGGCCTCTCTTCTTCCTTGTCTTCCTCTTCTCCTTCGTTGGTTGCAGGACGACGATGGAGGCCTGGTTGCAGGGTGATCAGCGCTCCTTCGTTCGAGAAATGTCTCGTTGGAGGAGGCAGAGTGTTCCACATGCCATGGTGAAGCTTCGCACGAAGCTTTGTAGCTAGTGGATGACGAGAGAGGGATGACGACGTCGGCAGGAGGAGGGTTGACGCAGGAGTGGTCGCGATGAAGGACATGTCGAAGCTCTAGAGCAAATGGCTAGGAAGCTTTAGTTGACCTTGTGGAAGGTATTGGCAGGGTTGATTTTGCATGAGGGGGTCGAAGGAGGTGCGGTGAACTTGGGAAGGTGATGGCGACGGCGGGAGTTCGGTGGAGGTCTCGAGGCGACAAAAGTCCAAATTGATTTAGGGCTTTTGTTCATGGTGGCATGGTGGAGGTCGTGAGGTGGTCGACGAGTGATGAGGACATGTGGAAGCCAGCAAAGGTGGTTGCCGGAGCTCTCGCTGGAGCATGGCCGTGGATGGAGATGGTGTCGAGGAGGGAGGTGTAGTGTTTGAATTCTAATTGTAAGGGTCCTAAAATAATCTAGAAGAGTAGATGAAGAAGAGAGGTAGCTAAAGGAAGATGAGGAGGATGAGGAGAGGGTCGAGGCTATTGTTAGACGTGGAGGAGGAGAAGGGGTCTGACGAGGGGAGTTTGGAGCCAAGGAAGAGGTTGTAGATCTGTTTCCTTTGATGGGGAGAATGGCAACGATAAGAGGAATGGAAACCCTCTATCAATTTCAGTGATAGAGTGGTGGAGGATGTAGGTTGAGAAGCTCCAAGGTACCCATTAATGGCGGCATGAGGAAGGAGAAGAGGGGCTTGCACGCCAAATTTGAGCACTAAGAAGAAGATAGTAGCTCGACGAAGTTTTATAGGGCACTTGGAGCACGAGATGAGCTCATTTGTGTGGGGAAAAGCACAGTTGAAAGTGAAGGACGTGCTCCACCTTTGACCATGAAGAACGAACTCCATACATGGTCTCTTGCGACGAAACCACCTCCATTTGATGCAGGATTGGCTGAGGACCAATTCCTCTTTAGAGCTCATGCCCAACAGAGGCCTAGATTGATTAGAAATTGAGCTCGAAGCTCAATGTGAAGAGTTTCAATGGCTGAGATGTTGGTAGGGACCTTTTAGTGAAGAAGATGAAGAGTTAGGGGGCCATTTGCAAGAAAACTTGAAAGATAGGGGGTGTTCACATGAAATTGGGTTTTCAAGGGTCAAAATGCAAACTACGCCAAAATGAAGTCCAAATGAACCCAAATTTTTATGGTAGCCTAATTTAGGTCTAAGAAATTTAATGGTGACTTCAATATTGTGTTCTGATGTCGTTTGCATGGTCAATTTGCAATATGACGCAAAAATATATCAAAAACCTGCCTAGCCTCTATTTTAGGTCAAATGGGTTTTGATTGTCAAATTAACTATTTCAAACCTTATAAAATATTTTTAAATGAATTTTAGAGGATTTAAATTACATTTATTTCCATCGAAACCATTTTAATTGAAGTAGGGTCGAAATTAGAATTTTTTAATTAAGAATTAACATCCAAATTGAATGAAAATCTTAAATCACTTAGTACCAACCCACTTTTAGGAAATTTAAGCTCAGTTGACCTTTGATTAATCATAATTTTTCCCTCCAGGTATTTTGCATTTTTAATTGTTCGTGAAAATTACAGAACTAACCCCTTTTTCTATTAATTCCTCTCTTTTCAACCCTTATTAAGTTATACCCTTTTGATGTGTTAATTAGGTGAATTTAACCTTAGAAATTAGACAAATTAAGTTAGATATAGAGGATGATGGCGATGGTATTAGATATCTCTATCCTATCCCTATAACCCTAGGACAACCCTATCCCAGTACCTATCCTTGAATTAGCTCAACTTTAGGATATTTGAGCTTAAAAGGCAAAAACATGGATAACCTTATCCATGTACTTATCCACCCTATCCCCAGCCTTATCTTACTATCCATATCCCTAGTCCACCTATCCACTACCTAATCCCTAGCCGGAAAACCTATTTAGTTCCATACCATACCTAATTGACTCAGTATGAGTCAATTGGGTCAACCGTGTTTTAATTGGGTCCTTGGGACTTGATTGGACTAATCCTAAGTAATTAGACTCAATTGAGTTAATTACGCCCTACCAAAACTTATAGGCCTAGCCACATCCAATCAGATGCAGTACAACTTGATTGGGTAAACCCAACTTTGATTAGGTTCAGTTGGAACCTAATTGGGTCAAGCCCAACCATGCCTTGCCTAATTATACTTAGTAAGTCTAATTGAACCTAACCCTAACCTAATTGGGTGCACACTTATTTGATTGGATGCACCTAATGTCAATCGAGTTCACCCAGAAGTTGATTGCGTCCAAATCAACCCACACATGTTCAATTGAACTCAAGTGGAATCCAATTGAACTTACCCACAACCTATTTAGGATACCCCCATCCTAATTAGAGTCATATACACCCAATTAGACTAGAGCCTAATTAATTAGACTCAACCCATTACTTACTAGGCTAACCCAACCTATTTAGAACCTATCCCGACACACCTATTCCTACACCTAAACCTAAAAGATCTTATCTCTTGATTTTTCTTATGGAAAGATCAAAGGGTAATATCTTTTGGAAGATGCCACTTGGGACTTTTCCTATCCCTTTGTAGTCATCCAAGATGCCCCCTCCCCCACTTTGCCATAAAAAGCCACCAAGGGTGGCCTTTCAAGCTCCTCCTTTAAACATCCTTTAGGCCTCCATTAATCCTCCCTTCCTCCTTAAATCCACCACCTTCAAGCCTTCCTCCACCACCTTCAAAGTCGTCCACCACCACCATAAGTGACCACCCACAACCTTTTCCCCTTGGTCCCTCCAAAGCCACTAAGGAATTCCCTTTGGAAGCCTCTTAGTGCCCTCCTTCTAGTAGATTAATTCTTCTCTTAGTTTTATGCATTAATTCTGGCAGTAGTTTTAGTCCTTTTCTAGTTCTCTCTTTCTAGTTCTAGTAGTTTTAGTTGTTCTAGTAGACACTCTCTTTCTAGTTCTAGTAATTCTAGTTCTGTCTCTAGTTCTTCTATTCATAATCTCCATTTATGATTGACTATATCTCTCTATATGAATATAATGATCAATCTATTTCGATATCTCTATTGTGCACATGTACCTAATCTATATCTTTTGTTGTGTTTGATTCTAGGAGATTAGTTTTGATTATCTTTCTATTTTCAAAAATCAAAAATCACAAAAAAATTTGAAAGTCAAGTATTGATTTCAAATCTCACATTATCACGCTTCCCAGAGTTCGACCATGACTTCTTTGAGTTTTGTTATTTTAAACTTTGTTGGGATTGATTTCGTGCACTATACCATGACTCTTAATAATACATTTTTGATCCGATCTCAGTCACCAACAGGATCAAGGATAGACTTCAAAGTATCATTGTGGAAAAATGAGGACCCAAACTTGGAAGACCAACCCATATAGCCATCCATGAAGAGGATTTATAATGCTTGTAGAATAGTTTCCACCTCATTAATCTCAATTTATATTGCTAATTATAAATGGAGGACTTCATGGTTGTATATGAAGAGTATCTGCCACTATAAGAAAATGTACTATTCTTGATGGTGCTTATTTAATGGTTTTAAAATAGTTCATAAAAACATCTTTGATAGTTTTAATAGTAATTGTCAAGACTAGTCCTGTCTAGAGCACTTTCAATGTTGGTATCATTGCCATTATCATCGTTGGTTATTAACCGACAATGTTAATAGCAACGTCGATGGTTGCCTCAGAAATTGTCAACGATAGTCCTTCCCAAAATTTGTCCAAGTCATAAGTTATATTCGAATTGATTATTGGATTGTTTCCATAATAAACATCATGGATTCTATTAAAATCATCGGTTAATAACCAACAATGATAATAGAATTGTCGACGGTTAATATTGAAATCGTCGACGATAGTCCGTCCCAAAATTCTTCAAAATCATAAAGTTATATTTGAATTGATTAGTTGACAATTTTACATAAAACTACCAAGAAAGGTCAGGCTAAAACCCTCTATCGATCCCAACCTCCTCTTCCTATCTTGATCACTGCGATGTCCTCCTTCCCCTTTGAGCTCGTTGTTCATCCTTCCTTCGGTGATCCCCCCTCCAGTGATCCACCCTCCTCCAATGGCCCCCTTCGGTAATGCCTCCTTCTCCCCCTCCCCTCCGCCGCTCCCTCCTCCTCCCTTCATCACTGCCACTTCTCCTTCCCCTCCTCCCCTCCATGACCACCCCTATTGTTAATACCCTTGTTTTGATATAACTAAATTATGTTTTTATTGAGGACTAGCCCTTACAAGTTAAATCAAATTAAAACATGATGTGTCCTCATCAAGATTATTCAAACACTTCATGTGAAGAAGACTTGAAGACTGGTTTTATCTTTATTGAGTCTAGAACTATGTAAGGAACCTCAATAGGATAACAAATACTAACTTTTCAATATTCGCAAAATTATTCTCTTTTGAACTTAAGTCATTTCTACTGTTGATCGACTAATATCAATTTTTGATTGGCCAGACTTTGATTGACCAACTCCTTAGTTTAATCGAGCAAAGGCCTCTAACGGTCATATTACCTTTTGATCAATTAACCCATTTTATTTAATCGGTCAAAATATTCCAATGGTCAAATTTCTTTTGAAATTATTAAGTCAATCAATATCCTCTTTTAGTCGATCAACATTGAATCAATTAATACTTTTATTTAATCAAGCAAAAGTGTTTTTGATCGACCAAACCTATCTTTTCATCAATCAAAGCCATACTTTTAATATTTCCAAAACAAGTCAAAAAAACTTATAAATAGGACCTTCGACCTCCTTCTTCAAAAACACACCTTATGATCTTTCAAAAAGAAAAACATGCATATTCTCTCTAGTGATTTTGTGCGTTTGTGGCTACAACTATTGCGATTCAAAGCACGTTCATTTGTGATTCAAGAAAGCTCAGTTTGTTCTAATCTTGCTAAGGTTCTATAGGAATTATTGCTATATTCTTTAGATTATGTTGTTCTTGATCTGGGAATCCAAGTTGTCTTGGAAGTCCTGCTGTTCTTCTTTTGGTCAGGAGTAAAAGAAGATGTTTGTAAGAGGTTGTGCCACCCTTGTTCAAGTGGTATGTTAGTGGATTTGACTAGCGTCGATTAGTCAAGAAAATCCTATGCTGGAAGGCTTAAGTAGTGGTTTTTACTAAGACGGGTTTCCACTCTAAATCTGGTGTTATTTTTCTGGTTTGTGCTTATTTAATTTTTGATATGTGGTGAATGATTTTTTAAATTCTCATAGAAATAAATATTACACTATTCATCCCCCTTTAGTGTATACTTGATCCCTTAGGCTCTGCATGCACTTACACCAACCTCCTTTCCTTGCCTCCTCCCCTCCCTTGCTTGCTCTTCTCCTTGTCTCCTTCCCCTTCGGAACCACCTCCACCTCCTCTCCTCTCTTCCTCCCCTCCCCTGCTCATGCAACCACCCCCTCCTCCTCCCCACTTCACTATCACTTCTACTTCCCCCCTTCCCCTCCCCTCCATGATCACCACCATCTCCTCTCCTTGCCTACTCCCTTCCCCTTCTTGTCTTCTCCTTGTGCCCCTCCCCTTTACGACCACCCCTACCTCCTCTCCTCCCCTCCTCCCTTCCCCTACCCACGTGCCCACCCGCTCTTCTACCCCTCATTGCCACTGCTTCTCCTTCTTCCCCTCCCCTCTGTGACTACCACCTTCTCATCTCTGCCCCTATCCATGCTGCTACTCCCTCCTCCCCCCATGGCCCCTGCCAGCCTATCCTCCCCTCACCAACCAGCACCACCTACTCCCATCCTCCTCCCTACATCTACCACCACCACCACCATCACCTCTTGACCTCCACCTCCTCCCTGCCACCACCATGACTGTTGTGCATGAAATTGTTTATGAAATTACGTGTTGTAGTACTTGAAATCTAGCAACACTTTCAAAAATTTTTAAATCAAACTTGAAAATGCATGTTTTGAAATTAGAGTTTGAGTTGTCTCATGGAGGAAACTTGGATTGTTTCACTTTTCTAAGCCTAATATTGTTTTTGTTTTAACTTTTATGATTTTATTGATCTTTTCAATAATGATGAGAATAAGAAAATAATCTAAAGCACAAACTATCAAACCATATAAAGCAGATGCAGAAGATACATGAAAACTTTTGTTTATTGATATCACAAGAAAGGTTTTACAACTAAAATAAAAGAAAAGAAGAAAAGAGATGATGCAAATAAATAAAATGGAGCCTCAGGACAAAGCCCTACTGGAGAAGTGGAAGTCCAGAAGCAAGAGTGAATTCGATGTGGCACTAGAGACTGGAGGGTATGACCTTAGGCAATGGAGACCCATGCCAAAAATCTATAGGAGATGAAGGTGGATAGTTATGGAGTAGGCTAGGGCTTAAGGTAGTGACCTAAGGAGACTAAGGTCGAGAATGGAATAATCTTCTAAATGGTAGGAGGTTTAGTCATTTTATAGAAAATTTAATTAAATGTAGGCCATTAGATCTTGATCAATGGCTGAGGAGTATCCACCAAATCAAGATCAAAGTGAACCTTAGGATGAGCATCTAAGAGGTAAGGGGCTATGAGGAGATTAAATATAGGCCCTTGGTTGATGGATGAAAGGCCTGGATGAAGTGTGGTGATATAGAGTAATTAATTACTAAGGTTTGAAATGGGCCATTGGATGGTAGATCTAGGGATGAGATTACATTAGGTTTTGGATAGGTTTTACACTTACCATCTAAGCCATCAAAAGGAAGATCAAGGGGGGAAGAAAACACCATGGCTGTCAGCCACTATGTGGCTTTTGGATAGGTTGCATGGGCGCCCACCATGTGTTTTGTTTACTAAAAAATAGCGTGGAGGTGTGGCCCTTCAATTAGGTGTGTATGGTTTAGATTAGGAGTTGCTAAAAATAGGTTGGATTTGGACAAGGATTAGGTTGGTTTGAGTTGTCATTAGCTCCTAAAGATAGGAAGAAATGTAGGTGTGCCATGTGTCTCCTCTTGTCTTCATTCTTCTCCCTTGTCTTTATTCCTTTGTAGCTTTGTATTTATTCCTTCAAGTTCTTCATTGTTTGACTTCCAGATGAGTTCTCCTCCAATAAGTGGTTCTCCCTCTCCTTAGCTTGCTTAGTATCAACATTATTCACAATAAATCATAATTTGATACAAGTTAAGCATAAAACATATGCATGACCTAATTATGCATGTATGGTTAGAATGCATTGTATATACAACTTATATGCACTATGTTAGCATAAAATAAGCAAGTTATCATTAATAATTATGTATTTATCATACCCCCATTCCTAAATTTTGCTAGTCCCTAGCAAAACAAAAAATAGAAATCAAGCGAGAACTTGAGAAACAAGTTTGAGCTTGGCTAGATTAAGAATGTCGATATGAATTTTTCATCACTTCAAAGGAAATTGTACACAAAACCTTAATGATGAAGACTCAACAATTCTAGAGTATCAACTCAAATGCGAATTGCTTAAGTCTAATTAGAGATTTTATTAGCCTAAGACTTGGGTCTCAAGTGCAATTGTTTATGTCTTTGTCAATGCACTCAAGGTTTGAATTGAAATTGAAGTATTAAGCATCTAGCGTGTGAAAAAGATTTAACTCATTAATTGGGCAACCAAATTGTACCCCAAATTTTCACCAAGGATAAGAATGTCTCTTTGCTTTAGTGGACCCCATTTTCAAATCTGCCTTACTAAGGATTTGTAGCTTTCTCCCTACCATTTTCTATCCCGAGGTCAATCTTGAAGGTGTTTCTTCCTGGCCAAACCATTTGGTTTCTTATTGCTATTCCTCACTCCTTTTGGGTTTTTGGAATATTTGGATGCATACTTTTTTATTTTTTATTTATTTTTGGATTTTTTTCTTTTTCTTTTCTTCCTCATGCTACTTTATTTTTCTTTTTCTTCATTTTCACTCATTTTTCTAGGTAGGTGGCTTCCATCGAATCTCATTCAACAACATCACCTAAATGAAGGCTAAAAAAGCTAAAGATGTGAAGCTAGGATTTGGACATCCTATAGCTGGGGAGCAAAACTAATGCAACATGCCAGCCATCTCGCAAAGATCAATTGACCCTCAATTTAAGCCCTATTGACTACTTAGGTTTCAATAATAGGTTACCCAAAAATGAGTTAGTGCAAAAGTGCAAGTGTAGATTACTTAATTCTCATAAAACTTTTCAAACCAAAGGGTGAGAAGATAAGTCACATATTTATCACTCCTTTGACTTAATACTTTCAGCTTTTTCAAATCTCATAAAAGACTCGGGAAACAAATTCGTACTTTAGTAAATACCCAAGAGAATTTAGTCAGAAATCTATCTGAAGTGTCTAAGCAGAAAGACTTCATTTGTACATTTCCTAAGGTTGGTAAATCATCAAAATCGAAGATTTTCAATCTTAAGTAGCTCAAACTCTAAAAGGATCGATTTTTTTTCATTTTGCAATTTTTTCATTTTTTCAAAAATAATTTTTAGCAAAAGAAAATATGTATATAAAAACCTAGAGAGAAAAAGTGACTCAGTCAATATTATTTACCTGCCATTCCTATTTCATGTAATTTCCTCAATATATGCAATAAACATAAGCAAAGAATATATATCACCTAATAATTCAAGAGTTCTTTAAAATTACGGCTCAAACATCTCCATACCTAAATTAATTTGAAAAATAAAAACAAACTAACCTAATTTGCTAGGTTGCCTTCCAACAAGTGCTGAATTTTATGTCTACAACTAGATGTAAGCTTAGAATGGTTCAATCAAGGTAACTTTGTGAATTAGAGGATCAGGGTGTTGATTTTTACTATAGAGTGTGGGTTGCTGTCCATTAACTATAAGAGTATCTCGATCTTTGGATTTGAGATTTCCATAGTCCTGCTATCAAAAGGTTGATTCACAAGATATGGGCCAACCTACTTGGATTTGAGTTTACCAAGGAATAGTCTAAGTCAAGCGTCAAAAAGCCAAACTTTCTGATCAGGTTGAAAGTATTTCCTGGTAACATGCTTGTCATGAAAGGCCTTAGTCTTTTCCTTATAGATCCTTGCATTCTCATAGGCCTCATTTATAATTTCATTAAGCTCGGTGAGTTGGAGCTTCCTTTGTTCACCAGCTTTAATTAGATCTAGATTGCATTTCTTAATGAAATGGATTTTATGTGATTTTGTAAATGTAGGTTTTAATCGTTGCAATGCGTAAAATCAATCTACTTTTAATTTTATAAACCTAGATAGGGTGAGTATCTAGGGTCATCCAAGGAGGGCAATTTGTTAGTCAAATAGCTATTTTTCTCTCTTGATCTCTTAAATTGACACTTGTATTTTTGTATTTTTGATTTTGTGAATTTTTATGGTTGGAATAATTGAGAAAAGAAAAGTGATATTAACTACACCTAAGTAATCAAGATGAAATCTACCTTTCTAAGTTCACCCTAGGCAAGTGTGCCTAGGGTAATTAGAAAGGAGAAGTGAGTGCACTAAAGCTTTAAAAGGAAGCACAAGAAATTAAAAGCATGGAAGTTGAAAGGCAATAATTGGATGTTTTGTATTACTAGTAGAATAAAAGACAAGTAGTTGAATGCTTGCTATAAGGAAAACAAGATAACAACTAGCTAATGCAAAATATAAAATAAAGATGAAGAAAATCCCTCTAAGTGTTGAAAGGCTTTCACTCTAAGTACGGCAGTTCTCGCACTATGAAGAAAGATCTTGTGCTCCTGGTATCCTCCTCTGCTCTTCCTCCTAAGATGGACATCTACCACCCTAAATCTCCTGCTTGGCCATCCCCCTTGTTGTTGCTCCTTGTCCTTGGCACAAAAAAGAAGGGAAGAAGAAGGCACGAAGGAGGCAAGGTGTGCCTCCTTAATCTTCTTCTCTTCTTCTTCTTCCTTGGCTGAAATTGAAGGTGGATATAGGTAGAATAATGTAAGCTAAAGGATGGTCTTTTTGGTCGTGGAATGGGGGGTGTAAGTAGGAAGGCAAGGAGGGGGGTTGGTGTGGATTAAGTGGATGGCTAGGATTGCTTTTGGAGGGTGGTTAAGGGATCCAATGGTGGAGATAAATGGCTCCAACACAAAGGGTGTTGGAGGTGGTGGTTATGAGAATATCCACCCTTTGGTAGATGGCCATGGATGAAAGGAAGCCTTCATCTTGGCACCAACCATGGGGCTTCTAGAAGGAGGGGATTTTGGAGGGAAAATGGAGGGTGGAAATGGGCTTTAGGCTTAGGTGTAGGGTAGAGATACATGGGTTTTTGGAGGGAAAATGGTGGCACCAAAAGGAGGTGGTTATGGGGGTTTGGTGCCACCTTTTTGGTGGCTTTTGGAGGTGGAGATGGGGTGAAGGGATGTCTCTTGGTTGGTGCCAAAAAAGAGTAGGAGTAGGTGGACTTAAGTAGGGTTGAAGTGGAGGCATATGTAGGTGGTTAGGTTGGATGGCCATGGAGGTAGCTAGGAAGAGCTAAGATAAGCTGGCTAATCTAGTAAGGTAGTGGAGGAAGGAGTAGAGGAGTTAGGGTTTGCTGAGGTGGAGCTGAGGTGGAGTTGCATTGGAGCTTGCTGGAGCTGACAGTTGCTAAAGAGAGCTGAAGTTGAGCTCAATAGCTAGCTTAGCTAGCTAGTTCTTTGTTAGCTGCCAAGCTAAGCTAGGTTGAGTTGGTTTCTTCTGGCTTGAGCTAAGGTGAGCTGGAGCTGGTCTTCCTGAATACTACCCAGCTAGCTGAGGTAGCTAGCTTAGGTCAAGTACCTCAGCTCAACCAAGTTGAGGTGATTCGACTCTTCGGGAGTTGGAGTTGAGCTAACCTGAGCTAGTTGAGGACTTCTTCAGCTGACTAGGCTTAGCTAGTTGATGGAAGTAGCTAACCCTAGTTAGGTAGAGCTTCTAAGAGCTTAATGGAGCTGGAATGAGCTGAAAAGGATCTCAGATTAGCTGAGTTGAGCTAGCCTGATCTGCCATTCAATTGAGGTGAGCTGAATGGAGCTAAGATGAGCTAGCTTGAGCTACCATTTAGTTGAGATGAGCTACATGGAGCTGAGATAAGCTAATCCCAACTAAGTTGAGTTGGAATCCAGCTGTGATGAGCTGGACTCAATTAGGATCCTGTTGAATTGGGATTCTACTTCATCTTTTTACCTCCCATGGTGTCAAGGTTTGTGGGATCTGATTATCTATTCATCCTTAACACTAAAGTAAATATATCAAAATAACAAAAAGAGTGCAATGCATGCCTGACATAAGAGAATGCCTAAATGTAACCCAAAAACCCGATTGCGGAGTTGAAATCCTAATAGCTAGGTGTGTTTTACGGCATAAGAATGATGATAAACTGTTATTTATCACTTAACAGCTTAATAGGCTTTGTGTTTCAACTCAACAGGTAAATGACAAGATTTTCCATAAATGAGTCTATACGGGGACATGTTAATAAGAGTCTTGAAAGCAGTTTGGTAAGCCCAAAGTGCATCGTTCAGTTTGAATGACTAGTCTTTTTTATCTAGTCAAACTATTTTCTGCAAGATATTCTTTATTTCTCTAGTGGAGACTTTAGTCTACCCATTAGTTTGGGGGTGATAAGGAGTAGCGATTTGATGTTGGATCCTAAACTTAGTTAGAAGAGCTTAGAATTAAGCATTGGTGAAATGGGTTTCACCATCGCTGATGATTGCCTTGGGCATCCCAAACCTAGAAAAGATATTCTTCTTAACAAAAGAAATCATGATTTTGTGGTAATTTGTTCGAGTTGAGATTGCCTCAAGCCATTTAGAAACATAGTCAATGGCAACCAATATGTATTGAAATCATTAGATGGTATAAAATGACCCATAAAGTTATGCCCCAGACGTCAAATACTTCAACAATTAAGATTAGCTGGGGGGACATCATGTCTCATTTTGTCATACTTCCCAACTTTTGACAATTACTGCAAGCCTTAGCAAGATTATGAGCATCTCTGAATAATGTATCCTAGTAAAAACTACACTAGAAGACTTTTGCAACATCTTTCTCCCTGAGAAATGACCACATTCTAATGTTTGGAAGAATGTTAAAATGCTTGCATATTCTGATTCAGGCACACATCTCCGAATAATTTGATCTACATAAAGCCTGAATAGTAAAGGGTCTTCCCAAAAATAATATTTAGCCTCAGATAAAAATATATATCTCTGTTGTTTATTCGAGAAATCTGGTGTCTTTCCAATGGCTAAATAGTTCACAAAATCAGCATACCAAGGAATCCCTTTATGTTCTACTATCAAAATCTGCTCATCTAGGAAATTGTCCTTTATTGGATGCTCAAGGATAGAGTTATCTAAGGGTAGTCTAGAGAGATGATCAGCAAGCACATTTTGTGACCCGAGTTTATCTTTAATTTCTAGATCGAACTGTTGAACCAATAAAATCCATCTGATCAACCTAGGCTTAGCATCATTTTTCACCAATAAATGCCAGAGGGATGTTTGATTAGAATACATTATTACGTGGAATCCAATTATATAAGATCTGAATTTTTCTAATCTGAAGACTACAAATAGCAATTCTTTTTCAGTTATGGTATAATTCCTTTTAGCCTTATCTAAAGTTTTACTAGCATAGTAGATCACCACGTGCTTTCCATCAATCTTTTGTCCAAGAACAACCCCATCTGCGTAATTAGATGCATCACACATCAGTTCAAAAGGATAAGTCCAGTCTGGAGGTTGTAAGATTGGAGCTTGGATGACAACATCCATTAATGATTGATAAGCTTGGATGCAGTCTTGATTGAAATCAAAGGGAATATCCTTATTCAATAAGTTAATCAAGGGTCTAGGTATCTTCAAGAATCTTTAATAAATTGGTGATAAAATCCAACATGACCCAAAAAATTAAGATCAGATTTATCAAACAGAGCTAGGTGGAGGAAGATTATAAATCAAATTGATCTTGGCTCGGTTGACTTCTAAGCCTTTCTCAGAAACAATATGTCCTAGAACAATGCCTTGTTGAACCATAAAGTGACTTTTTTCAAAACTTAGGACAAGGTTAACCTCAATGCACCATTTCAAAATCAATTCCAAAATTATGAAATAATGATCAATTGAATCACCAAATATTGAAAAATCATCCATAAAAATTTCCAAATAATCACCAAGCATGCCTGAGAATATTGCCATCATACACCTTTGGAAAATTACCGGTGCATTACAGAGTCCAAAAGGCATTCTTCGAAATGCAAAGGTTCCAAAGGGGCAGGTAAAGGCTATCTTCTTCTAGTCCTCTAGACTGACTGCTTGTAACAACTTAATTTATTACCCTAATTAGCTTAATCTAGTGCTAACTTAGTAAAAGCATGTATTAGGTCTATAAATATTACATTTAGAGCATGCATGCATATTTAAGTCTTGTATCTATTTTATAAATAACTATCTCCTAATTTTACTCTTTTGTGAATAATGTAGGTGATAGGACTAGAATAATAAGATGAGGGACTGAAGAATAAAAGTTGGAGAGAAGATGCAATAGCTTAGGGTCTTGAATTATGAAGTTATAAGGGAGATCATGACATGAGTTTAAGTAATGAAGACAAGAGAGGACACATGTCCTTCCCTAATTTCTCCCTACATTTAACTTCTAAGACAAACCCTTCCACCAAATAAGCCTTGTCCTAGACCTACCTATTTTTAGAAAACCTAAGCCTAAACTAATCCTAACCCTACAGTTATGATCTAAGGGCCTCCACACAACCACTAAGTATCTTATCCTTACCAACCTAGATACCCACCGTATCCCCTCATCTACCATCCAAACCTAATCCAATGGCCCACTTTAAACCCCCTTAGCTAATTACCCTCTTGTCTTCCTAAAGACTCCACCTAAAAGATCATATCCCTTCCACAAAACCCCCAACAATAAACTAACACCTAGACCTAATCTCCCATCAAAACCACATCCTAGGGACCAAAACCTAACTACTTGACCGACCACTTATGTCTTCTCTAAGAAGCTACATGGCCGACCACCTTGAGCCACCATATACCCCCTTGGATCACCATCCAAGGGTCAACATCTACCTTGGTTAGCTAGACTAAACCTAAACCTTAAATGCAGATCCTATGACCCTCTTTTATCCTACACATCTATAAAAACACCTAATCTCCAACCCTTAGGAACCAATTAGTCTCTTAGTTAATTAGCCTTAGTATAACCTAGTAGTACCTAGCCCTACAGGGCAAGCCCACCATACCTCCACCTTCACCTCTCTAGTCTTCATCTTCTTCCTCTGATGCCCTGGATCTGAAGCTACTTCGACAGAAGCTTTGCAAGAGCATCCTTCAAGCAACTCCGCATCTTTCCTTCCTTCCTCTATTTTCTTACACTTTTATTCTTATTGTAATCTCTTATATAGATTCTATTTGTAAGATGCTTTGATAGTAATAATAAAATTAGTATTCCTGTGATATTCTTGTCTCTATTCATTTGCTACTCTATTCTATAATAACTGCGAAAGGTTTTGAAGATTAACGACTGCCTCGTTGTGTTTGACTTGGTCTCCTTGTAGTTCGGAATTATGAATTTCAATTGATCACTTTATTGCATGCTACAACAATTTCATATTCTAATTGCACAGTTTTAGCAAATCAACTGCAACCTGAATATATCTAGAGTAGCCATCCAAAAAGTAGAAGAACCTCATTCCAACAAGTTTTTCCATGGTTTGGTTAATAAAAGGAAGAGGGAAGTGGTCCTTCTTGGTCACAAATTAAGGTGACTATAATCAATGTAGACCCATCACGAAGTTGCGATGCAGGTTGGGATAGATTTGCCTTGATCAATGGTCACAACAATCAACCCTACTTAGGCACGACTTGAACTAGGCTCACCCAAGGGTTAGAAATAGGATAGATGATGCCCGCATCAAGCCATTTAATTAGTTATTTCTTGACCACTTCTTGCATATTTGGATTCAATGTTCATTGCAATTCACAAGATGGTCTTGCACCCTCTTCCACATAGATCTTGTGGGTGCAATAAGTAGGACTGATTCCTTTCAAATCAAAGATAGTCCACACAATAGTTTGTCAATGATCTTTGAGGACTTGAATCAATTTAATTTCTTGATCCTGAGTTACATTAGAATTAATGATCACATGATAAGTTTGATTTGGTCCTAAATAGGCATACTTTAGATATTCATGTAAAGGCTTCATGTCCAAGTTAGGTAGAGTCAAGCCAGAAGATGGAAAAGGTGATGGAATTGACTTAGGTAGCCATTCTACTTGTTGCAAAAGTTTAGATCTAGAATCAGAAGTTGGAGTCAAGTATTGGCTGACCTCTTTAAATCCGGGTTCCCTTTCAATTAGCCTTTTGGGTTTAGTCAAGCACACTTCTAAATGATCTTTTACCAACTAAATTTCTCCTTAACATACTCTTGATCATCAAGTTCATCTATGGCACTGCAATCATCAAAGTTTATTGCTTAAAATACATCTAATTGCATTTTTCTATCACCAAAACTCATCTCACCTTTTCCAATTTCTCAATCTATGTGTGCTTTTGTAGTAGCTAGAAAGGGTTTGACCAAGATTATGGGGTTATTACTCAATTTCTTGGGAACCTCCATATCGAGGAAGAGAAAATCCAACGATAAATAGAAATCTATAACTTTTACTAATCTCATCCTCAGTGATCCATCTTGGTGTGGTTAAGGTTCAATTAGCTAAGTGATAAACACCACTTTATCATCATTCTTATGCCCTAAAATAGATCTAGCTCTTAAGGTTTTAACTCCGCAAATGAGTTTTCGGGATGCATTTAGGCATTTACTTAGGATAGGCATGCATTGCATTTTATCATCTTTTTAATACATTTACTTGAGTGTCAAGGATAGATAGAAAGTCAGATCTCGCATACCTTGGCACTCAGGAAGGTAGAAGATGAAGAAGAAGCTCCTATCAGCTGGATACTAGCTAGATCTAGCTCATCCCAGCTAGATCCTAGCTCCTAGTTGGATCAACTTATCCCTAGCTCCATTCAGCTCATCTTAGTTGAATGGTAGCTCTAGCTAGTTCGCCTTGGCTCCATTTAGCTCACCTTAGTTGGATGGCAGCTCAAACTAGCTCAAGATAGCTGATCCCAGCTCCTTTCCAGCTCCTCCAGCTCAAAACAGTTCACTAGAAGCTCAACCTGACTAGGACTAACTACTGCCATCAACTAGCTAGACCTAGTCAATTGAAGATGACCTTAACTAGCTCAGGCCAGCTCAAGTCTAGCTCTCGGAGACTCAACTCAACTCAACTTGGTTGAGCTAAGCTACTTAACCTAAGCCAATTACACCAGCTAGCTAGGTATTCTCCAGGAAGACCAAATGTAGCTCACCTCAGCTCACATCAGCAGAAGCCAGCTCATCTTAGCTTGGCTTAGCAACTAGTAAAGAACTAGCAAGCTAAGCCAGCTAAGGTAGCTCCTTGCAGTTCTCATCAGTAGCTATCAGCTCCAGTGTGGCTCAAGGCATCTCCTCACCTCCAAAACCCTAGCTCCCTCTACCTTTCTACCTTACTCCCTACTAGCTAAGCTAGCTTAGCTTAGACAATCCACCTCCATGGCATCCCTACTATTGATGTTGAAAATCATTGTATTTAGGAAAACAAATCATAGAATAGTGATGAAAATTGATATAGCATTTAAATTTGTAATCTCAAAAACAAGAATGAGTTCGAGGTCGTTCGCAGGGAGCAAATATGGAATTCACAACACTAATCACAATAGAAACAATGAGCACAATAATAAAGATATGCAATAAGAATCAATTAATAATAATATATTCAATTGTAGACCAAATTGTATCTCAAGAAATAATGGGAAAAAAAGAATAGAAAAACTCTAAAAAAGTGGTGATTTGAATCACCACTTAAATTCACATTAAGCACATATATCAAAACATTCAATTTTCCAAATTTCTCTATAGTGGTTTTGAACCACTAATTCAACTCAGCTCAGGCACTTAAATATCCCCACAGTAATAAGAACTAAGCCAAGTCAGACATCGCCAAGGTGCTACAGACACCTTATCTCAAGCCTTAGAGGAACTAAGGCAAGCACAGCACAGAGCCTCAAGCACAAGGCTAGAGCACAAAGCCTTAGAGATGCCTAAGTATTGAGAGTATAAGCATTCATCTCGAGGCAACAGGGCATGAAACTTGATGCAAAACCACCCCCACCCTCCTTGGATTCTCTCTTCTTTCTTAATCGAGTATACGGGCAAGCATAGTGTCGGGTAATTGGATCCGGGTATGGGGGACTAGGTTCACCAGCGTGGGTAGTGAGCAAGGTGTGAGAGAGGGTGTGAGTGCGTGGGCGAGGGGACCTCACCCCTGTGTTCGAGGCAGTAAGCCCTTATGACTTATCTCTTTTATGTGTCTCTTTTGGTTTGTCAGTACACGAGGTGGGGCTAAATGTCTCCCTCTTCCTTTGCACCTAGCCGATGAGAGCTCCCTTTTAATTAAAGTGCTTGTTGGAGCTTTGCTATTTGTTTGAAGACCTGGAACTCTTCGTGGGGGGTACTTCGCTGCTGCTCGTGGTGGATGTGAGGTCTAAGTTGATTGGAGCACGGAGAATGGAGTTGATGAAGATGGAGGCGGTTGCTGACGTCCAACAAACCCCGAAATGCATGAATATAGGGTAAATGCCCCAATTAAATGGCTCAGAGGGCTCGCCGTGAGGTAAGGAAGGTGATGGTGGTCATGGCGGTGTGTTTTGAGAGGTGAAGGTGGTCAAATGACGTTGGGGTAATAGGCGGTCAATGGGTTTGGTATTCGGGGTGAAGGAGTGAGTGGAAGCCCAAATTAGGTTAGGGCTTTTGAAGATGGGGCGATGCCAAAGCTTATGGTGGGAATGACTGTGCGTTTGGTGGTCGAATGAGGTTGTACAGCCTCATCGGAGGTGCGACCGGTGTCAGAGAAGACGAAGGGGGAGAGCATGGATAAGTGGTCAAATAGAGTAGATAAAGATAGAGATAGAGTCTAAGGAGACAGAGAGAGAGAAAGGACCTATCTATTTGGACGAAAGGGATGCAATTGGGACCGACTTTGATTGGTCGGTGTCGGAGGAGATGAATTCCTCGGTGGTGAGAAGTGGTAAGGATGAAAGGAGAGAGCTCTCCCATTGTGGCTGGCGAGACATGGAGGAAGGAGGTGAGGATGTTGGGCCACCCAATTTGGCCATTGGGTGGCTGGAAGAGTAAGAGCGTGAGGGTTGTCGGAGCTTCGATCGGAGACGGCTGGGGAAGAAGAAGAGGGTTTTTGGCCTTAAACCGAGCTGAGGAAGACGTGGGAAGTTCGAGGAACTTATATAGAGCTTAAATATGAGATCAAATTAGGAAAAACTGTGAGTTAATTTTGTGGATTAGGTAAGTTTAGATCGTGAAAAATCAAGCTCTATTAGAGCTTCCTTGCTTTAAAATCAGATTCCAAACTTAGTTCAAATGCAAATTTCAAACTAGGTCAAGATGGACTCTGATTGGGCCCAGATTTTGGCAATAAACTAATTTGGACCCAAGAAATCTAATGGTCAACTTGGATTTGAGTTTTGACCATGTTTAACTGGGAAATTTGCATAGAAACCAAAATTAGGGTAAATTCTCATCTGAATCTTTGTTATAGGTCAAAATAAGTTTAGATGGTCAAACCAAAGGTACCAAACCTCTTCGAATATTTTTATATCAATTTTACGAGGTTTAGATTAATTTTATCTTGACCATAACCTCTTCAATTTAAGGGGGTTGATAATTAGGGTTTTTGGTGCTGTTTTGGTTCTCAAAATGCATGAAACCCTGTTTCTATTAGTGTGGACCTAGTTCTTGGTCTTTAATGCTCAAATGACCTCTAATTAATCCCTAGGTGACCCCGTGGTTACTCTACACTTGTGATGTGATGTTAAAATTGCAGAATTAACCTTATTTAATTATCTTCTTAAAACAGATCAGAGTGGAATTTTGGTCCTCAGGTGATCATTCAAGAGCATTTATCTCTTGATTTCTACTTATCCAAGCTAGTTATGGTGAATGATGGTGTTACCATCACCTACATAACCCTAAAACCCATTAATCATGAAAAAGCATGATTTGTAAATTAGGATTTTTATCGTTGTAACATGCAATTGCGATCGCTTTTGAATTTGTAAGGATCAAATACTTGGAAAGTATTCGAGTTGTCCCAAGAGAGGTAGGAATGCGAATTGAAATCAGAAAATCAACTTTCTTTTTTTTTTTGAGTTTTGAAATATATAATTTTTTTTAGGATTTTTGTATATGGGCAAAATGAATGCGGAGAGAATGGGAATTAAAACTACTAGAAATGAAGCAACAAGTGCCTTGTTTCTCCAACTCACTCCAAGAATGGGAGGCTTGGAGTAATGGAGGAACAACACACAAAAAGAAACAACACAGGCTATCTAAACAAAAGGTAGAGGAATGCTTTTATAAATAAAAATAGTTTTACAACGAAGTTGGAGAACTCACAAGTAAAAAGGATTCTCACTTGTAATCTCCAACAAAATTTGAAGACTACACTACCATGCAAAAAAATACAAAAAAAAGAATGTAGAAGAAAGCTTATGAAGAAGGTGATGCTGCTGCAGAACTCCTGCTCCAATTTAGGTTGCCCCTGAATTAAAGGAAGCTTGCTCCTAGTTCCCCTTTTCTTGGCAAGCCCTAGGTGGGGCGTGCCTAGTTCCTCCTATAGTGGAAGGTTTCCACTCCTGAACTCCTCCTTAGGGTGGATGTGGACCACCCTATTTGCTCCTCCTCTAGATGTCCTCCTTGCCTAGCTCTCCTTGGAAGTGGTCCCCTTAGCTTGGGCACAAGAGAGAAGGGAAGACAGGAAGGCACCAAGGAGACAACATGTCTCCTTAATCTTCTTCTTCTCCTTCTTCTCTTGGTCTACTATGGTTGGTGGTATATAATAGAAGAACACTATGAAAATGTAGCCAAGGGTGCCCTTGAAATGGGTGGTTAATGGTCCTTTTTATAGAGTGGAGGGGGAAGGTGGATGTGGTTAAGGGTGGACCACTAGGATGGCTCATGGAGGGTGGTTATGGAATCCTAAGGCTAGGGTTGGTGGTGCCAAAGTGGAGAGGCACCTAAGGATTGGTGCCAACCCTAGTTGGGTACTAGGGTTAAGGTTGGTGTGATGTGTTGTAGGGTTAGGATTGATCTTGATGATGGTGGTTATATGATGGAGGGATATGGAGGGTTGGTGTCAACTTAAAGAGCACATGGAGGTGGAGTTAAGGATGGTTGGCATGGCTATGTAGGTGGTTGTGGAGTTAGTTCTTTTGTCTCCAACATATGGAAGGTGAGGATTGGTTGGATTGGGTATGTGTAGGGTGCAGATGGCCTTATAGGTTGGCAACAAGAATGGGGGGTGTGGTTAGGTGTTTTGGCACCACCTTAGGTGGTGGTTATAGGGTGGTTAAGGGGTGAAGGGATGGGTTAAGGATGGCACCAAAGGGTCTTCTAGAAGGGAGGTTAGGTGGATGGCTAGGATGGGTTGTAGGCTTAGGTGTATGGTGGTGATGAGGGGAATTTTTGGAGGTAATTGATGACTCTACAATGTTCAGTGTTAATATTATCAATTAGAGTCAATTTCAGGGATACTTGTGTGATAATGACATATTATAATGGGTTTGGGAGCATTGCATGCATATTACATGATCTTTACATTTTAATCACTAAGAATGAATGCTTAATGACCATGTGCAAAAGTCTATTTTGAAACAGGTCTTAGATGAGCAATCGAACCTTACAGATGGATCTGGATCGACGAACGGAGTCCAATGGACTCGAAATCACTTCGATCCAGCCTCCGTAGCTCCCACAACAAGCTCGAGAAAGATCAATGGCCAGGGGAAAATGCGACATCCTTATGGGCCTCAGATGAAAAATCCGACCATACGGATGGATCCGGAGTGATGATCACAATCCGACAGCATGGGAATCATCGTGATCCGAGCATCGTGGCATCTCCTACAACAGAAAGAAGATGGATGGCCCAGATGGTGCCATGTTGTGCCATCTAGGCCGCCCAACACCGGCCCTTCATCACCGCATCATCTGTAGCCTCTATCTCCTTGTAGTTTGGCCATGAGAAATTTGCTACTGGAAGTGTGCAAGGTTGTCCTATGTTCTGGAGATCTGTAGAGTGTTCTTATTGCTGCGAACTCCACACAACTCAAGTTTTTGAGAGATTTATATTTCTAAAAATATCTTGAAATTCTCTACACTTCATCTGAAGAACACTTTTGCATTTAAAATTGATTAGTTCTTGTTCTAATCAAGATATTAAACTTGCACACTGATCTAGAGGTTTTGGATAGATTAACCCCCTCTTGGAAAAATGTGAATTTGGGTGGTCTACTATCCTCAAAAAATTCTGAAATTAATTTTGTTGAAAAGCTCATTCGATTTTGGTTAGGATATCTTGTTTTAATTTGACCCTTCTTGATAAAATCTTAAAAATGATTCATTGAATAGAAGCTGCATACCCTAGAATCTTCTACACTAGGGAGTTTTGATTTTATATAGTCACATGAAAGGCCTTAAAGAAAATCAATTTTCACCAACTGTGTGCCTATACATTTGTGCCATGTTTGAAGGTGTAAACAAGTGAGAACTTTAAAAGCCATTAAAGCAAGATTTAAATCCTAAAAATCATACATCTTAATCTTGCTTGTGAAGGAACACTTGTTTTGGCATTGGGTCCTTCCACCCAATTGTGCACACACTTCTCGCATCTATTTCCCTTTCAATCACTCCTGGTTCTTCTCCGGTGTATGCACGGAAGGCGATCACTTCATCCCAAATTGGTTGCCTTAGATAGAGAAACTAGGAGAAAACTTGATTTTTCTAGGGGTAGGACTGAGGACATGGCTGACCCACGAGTTGAGGAGGCTAAGGATCAACCTCAACCCGATGCCATGGCCATGATTCAAGCTCAGATTATTGCCAACCACCAACTTCTAGCAACAACAGATTCACACCATCATGTAGGCCATACACCGACTATAGAACCCTCAGGGGCAGAATCAAGGACAGAACCCTCAAGGACAACCCCCACTGAACCCACCACCACCCCTTGAGGGCCAACCAAGGCCTCTCCATGATTTTTATGATCCGTCTGCCATTCGGGTAGAGCCATACCTTAGGGTCCCCGAAGGGGAGATGATTTTGAGCTAAAACCCAATGTACTTAGCTTGTTTGAAAGTCATTTCCATGGGAGCTCAAATGAAGACCCTTTCCAACACCTAGAGGACATAAAGTGGATTGCCTGGATCGTAAAACCTAGGAACATCAATTTAGATATTGTTTTAATCAAGATGTTCCTGTTCTCCCTAAGAGATAAGGCATCTCAGTGGCTTAGGACTTTAGGGAGACCCATCTCCACTTGGGTAGAATTAAGGCTTGATTTTCTTAAGAAGTTTTTCCTCATAGGAAAGACTAATGCCCTTAGGAAAGCCATTACTACTTTTACCTTGCAAAGTGGAGAGAAATTTCATGAGGCGTGGGAGAGATTTATTGAATTATTGAGGAAATGCCCACACCACGAGGTTTCAAGTTGGCAATTGGCCCAGATTTTCTACCATGGTATGGACAACAACTTTAGGAATTTTGTGGATGCTTCATGTGGAGGCATCTTTTTGAATAAGGATGAGAAGAGCGCATTTGAGCTTTTTGAGTCAATGAGTGAGAATTCACTTAACAATGCTTCCATGACCCAATTTAATCGATCCAGTCAACCCCGTGGTAGGATTTATGAGGTGCAAGCCAATTCTGGAATGATTGACATGGACCTTATAGCTAAGAAGTTGGATCGGGTTGAGTTGGTGGATAAAAAGATTGACGAGCTGTTGAACCAAACCCGAACCCCGTTACAGACCATCTCCCTAGCGAAGGGCGCTCACAATGTGGACTTGGTTCAATCTATGAACCGAATACACCATGAACAACGCTTGACCATGTTCCAAGGAGAGACCTTTGATCCCTTAAAATCTAATTACTCTTTCCCCTCTCCTTCGGTACCTTCTACCTTTGACGATGCCCAAGCCATCCAGGGATTTTCTAAGCGAGACCCTTTCTCAAACACTTACAACCCTGGATGGTGCAACCACCCAAACTTCGCCTGGTCGAATAAAAAACTGAATCAATTCCAGAACCAACCTAGGCAAAACCCTCCCTCCTATCAGCAAGGTCCACCTACTAGACCCCCCTATAACTAGAATAAGGTAGCCCCTATATAGAACCAAATGGACACTCTAATTAAAATGATGGCTGATATGAATCAGAAACATTAGGAGGAGATGGCATTAGTGAAGGGACAGTTGAGCTAGTTGTTGGATAACAAACAACTGGGGTCCCTTCCTTCTCAACCACAATCGAACCTGAGGAATGTAATGAATAGAGGCCACAATCCTCAAGGGTTCCAATCAAATCAGGGACATACCCACATGATCCAACAAGCCCCACAGATACCTCCTGAGTTTAATGCTTCTTCTTCTTCTCAAGGATCTAATCATGGTTCCAATGCCTCAGCCAATGCGGTTACCTTGAGAAGCAACACTCAAACCCAGGACCCCAAATGGCCAACCCCTCCCGTGACTTCACTACCTAAGTGCCTGATTCTGACGATGAGTGGGAGGAACCCAAGGATTAGGAGCTTGAACCAATTCAAACCCAAATACCATACCCTGAAGCCTTGGAGAAAATAAAGAAAAAGAGAAATGTGGCTGAGAATGAGGAGTTGTTGGATATTTTTAAACAAGTACAGATTAATATACCTCTCCTCGATGCAATCAAGCATATCCCAACTTACGCTAAATTTTGAAGGATGTCTGTACACCGAAGCGTAAGCTGAGAACCCAAGCACCTAGGAAGGTAGTTCTCTCGGAACAAGCTAGTTCAGTGATATTGAGTAGCCTACCTGCGAAAAGAACGGACCCTGGATCGCCTCTGATATCTTGCAATATTGGTGACAAGACGTTTAATAGAGTGCTCTTGGACTTAGGTTCTTTAATTAACTTAATCCTGACTACCCTTTATCACCAGTTCGGATTTGGGGAATTAAAGCCCACACCTATGACTATCCAACTGACCGGCCGATCTGTGAAAACCCCAAAAGGGGTAGTCGAGGATGTAATTGTTCGGGTTAAGGACTTCTACTTCCCAATTGACTTTTTAGTCCTTGACATGAAAGTCCCTGAACAACTACAGAACATACCCATCATCCTGGGCAGATGATGTGCATACATCTGAATAGCCAAAAATGTCTATTAATGCATGTTCTTAGTATCATATTAGCATCACGCATTGTAAATATTGCATAACATGCATCATCATGCATTTAGGTCAAATTGTACAAATTGTATAGTAATTTCTTCTTTTTGGTGGCCAGGGACGGGCGACTTTTAATCAGGGACCTCAGATCAAAGATCCAACCATACGGATCTGATCAGGGCAACGATTGGAGTTCAATGACTCCAAAATTGCCCCGATCAGACTTCCGTAGCATCAGATATAATCCGAGGAAGGTCAGAGATCAAGTGCCAAGATGGTGTAAATCCGCACTTCAGATGACAAATCCAACCACATGGATGGGTTCGAATCGATGATTGTAGCCCAACGACACAAAAATCGATCCAATCCGACATCTGTGGCACCATTTATAACACAAAGTAGATGGATGGCCAAGATGGTGCCACGTGGTGCCATCCAGACCCTCCATACTGCTCGTAGCTTGACTTCTTCATCCAACCGCTAAGAATTGACGATGTAGTTTCCCTCAAGTGATGCCTCATGTGAGAAGAATTTCACATCTGATATGAGCTGTTGAATCAAGATCCAACGGTCAGGATTAAATGGCACAGGAATACTAATCTTGTCTATCCATGCGCATAGCACAGGGGATAAAATCCTTTAGTGCCTCAAGTTGCAAGTTCGATTCCTACCCATGGGAATTATATGCACGGCTATGAACTCTGATTGATTAGAACCACTCGATTCTCATCAAATGGTGGAGATTTCTACATGTGGCACTCGGAGGTTGCATGTGCGATTCAACACGCTACTCCATGTGAAATTGAGTGCATGGTGGGAAGAATTGAGGTGCGCTCTTGCATGCAAACGTGGCCTCAGGATTGATGATCAATGGCCACCCCTTAATGCAAGGAGAAGATTTAGCGGCTTCTTTAAGTCGTCTGAGAGGCTTCATCGACGTCTGATGGAGATGAAGTGGTGCTATTGAAAGAGATACAATGGCCGTAAGATGTTCATCCAAGGGCTGTCGGTTCTCCATGCCAATCATGTGAGGAGGAAATACAAGATGTGGGAACATGCAACCAAGGAACGTGGGAACGTGGGTGCTATCAAAGCCCACATTCTCCTTGCCATGTTCACCAAAATACCCCCATCTAAAAGCCTATAAAATGAGACCATATTCCATCCATTTGAATCATCCCTTCCTTCACCTCTCTCCCTCTCTAAAGCTCTAAGAAGCTTGTCCCAAACCCGAGATGCTCCTCTAGAGCCAAAATCAAAGTTTTCTTCCCCTGTTCCGGAAGTAGATCTTGTGATGACGATGATGCCCTACCTCGCCCCCGATTTTTCCTACTCTGTTCTTCATCTTGTGTCTTCATCCTCCGTCATCCAGACATCACCCCGTCCGGCTCGTCCTCCAAGCAATTGTCAAGGAGGATACCATCTCTCTCCCTTCTTTCCTGCTTTCTATAATAGAATTTCCCGCTTTCTAGCTGCAATCATTTCCTACTTTCTAATTGTAAAAACAATATTTAGTTGCAAAGTTATTGTTCTCTCTCTCTCTCTTAGTGCTAATATCAAATCCACTGTGATTATCCTGCTTCTAAAACTAAAATACAAAAAAATATAATCGCGGATTTTAGATCAACGTAGCCTCCCTGTGTTCGACCGAGAATTTCTTTACGAATTTCGGTAAATTTATCTATTGACAGATTTCTTCGCAAATCATACGACGACAACGGGTTTTTCAAAATCCAATCCTTTTTGCGACGACTTCCGCTACAACAGCAGACCCTTCTTGGCTATGGCCAAGGCAAACATTGATTGTGACACGGGATGTATGGAAATCTCCTTTGGAGATAAGAAGATGCAATTAGATATCTTCAAGGTGACTAAGTCTTTTGATTGTGGTTGGGTCGAGGAGTACGATTCCATGGAAACCCTGGTTGAAGAATGCCTCACGGTTAGCTCTTTAAAAGACTATCTGATTCAACTAGTTGATGACTACCTTGACCCATCCCAATCCTTGGAGGTTGAAATCTGTAGAGCTGATTACCACCAGCAACCTTCATTTGAGGAGATTGATGTTAATCAACTCCCACCCTTCCCTTACCTGTCAAACATTGTCCCACTTGCACTTGAATTGAAACTTTTGCTCAACAACCTTAAGTATGTCTTCCTAGGACCTGATCAGACTTTCCTTGTAATTATCAATGCACACCTAACTAGGGACCAATAACTTAGGTTGACTACTACCCTTTCTGAACATTGGGCAGCTATTGGGTGGACAATTTCTGACTTAAGGGGAATTATCCCTACTTATTGCACTCACAAGATCTATTTGGAAGATGGGGCTTGACATTCTTGCCAGATGCAAAGGCTATTGAACTCGAATATGTGAGAGGTCATTAAAAAGTAAATAATCAAGTGGCTTGATGCGGAAATCATCTACCCAATTTCTGACAGCCCCTGGGTGAGCCCTACTCAAGTAGTATCAAAGAAGGCCGGGCTCACTGTGGTCACGAATTACCAAGGAAAATCCATGTCCACCCGCACCACAACCGCGTGGTAGGTGTGCATTGATTATAGGAAGCTTAATGGGGTCACTAAAATGGACCACTTTCCCTACCATTCATTGACCAGACTCTCAAACGATTAGCAAGGAAGAAATATTTTTGCTTCCTGGATGGATATTCAGGATATAACCAGGTTGCTATTGCACCAGAGGACCAAGAGAAGACCACATTCACTTGCCCTTAAGGCATGTTTGCATTCCGCTGTATGCCATTCGGGTTATGCAACGCACCTGCTACCTTTTAGCATTGCATGTTAGCCATCTTTTCAGAGATGGTAGGTGAATATTTGGATGTTTTTATGGATGATTTCTCCATGTTTGGAGACTCATTCGACCATTGTCTTAGCAACCTAGAAAAAATCTTGAAGCGATGTATTGAGGTCAACCTGGTTTTAAGCTGGGAAAAGAGCCATTTTATGCTTTAAGAAGGGATTATCCTCGGTCACATCGTCTCGCAGAGGGGCATTGAAGTTGATCGAGCTAAGGTTGATTTAATTTCCAAACTTCCACCTCCTAGCTCAATCAAGCAAATCTGATCTTTCCTAGGACATGTTGCCTTCTATAGAAGGTTCATTAAGGATTTTTCCAAACTTTCCAAGCCTTTGATTGACCTTCTAGCCAACGACGTACTTTTTGACATGACACATGATTGCATCAATGCCTACAACATCCTTAGGGATACAGTCTCAACTGCATCTATTTTACAAGCCCCAGACTAGTCCCAGGATTTTGAGATAATGTGCGATGTTTCAGATTTTGCTGTTGGAGCAGTCCTAGGACAAAGAAGAGAGAAAAAACCCGTGGTGATCTACTATGTGAGCAAAACATTGAATGAGGCTCAACGGAATTATACTGTCATGGAAAAAGAACTGCTCACTATAATTTTTGGATTAGAAAAGTTCATATCATACCTTCTAGGATCCCACATGATTATTTACAGTGACCACTCAGCTATCCAGCATTTGTTAGCCAAAACGGATGCTAAACCTAGGCTAATCAGATGGATCCTGCTCTTGTAGGAATTTGACTTGGAAATACGTGACAAAGCCAGGTCCAAGAACGTTGTAGCCGACCACTTATCCAGACTTCACCTGGAACACATTGGACCCTCATTACCCTTAACTGACACATTTCCTGATGAACAACTTCTTTTTGTGCATGGAAGTAGTCTACCTTGGTATACAGATTTAGTCAACTATTTAGTGGTAGGGCAGACTCCGCATGGCTGGTCTAGACAGTAGCAGGATAAGTTCTTGGCTGAAGCCAAGCATTATTTTTGGGATGATCCTATGCTATTTAGACTTTGTGTTGACCAAATCATTAGGAGGTGTATTCCTGAATAGGAAGTCCAAAGTGTGCTATCCTTCTGTCATGACCAAGCCTGTGGTGGCCTCTTCACTAGGAAGCAGACGGCTGCAAAAGTTTTGCAGTCCAATTTTTACTGGCCATCACTTTTCAAGCATGCACATAACTTAGTAAAGACTTGCACTAGATGCCAGACTTAGGGACTATGATCAGGAAAGATATGATGCCTCTACAGCCCATCTTGTTCAACAAAATTTTTGATGTTTGGGGCATCGATTTTATGGGTCCCTTCCCACCATCAAACGGTTTCGAGTATATACTAGTCTCGGTGGACTATGTCTCAAAATGGATCGAAGCTATACCTACCAGAAAATGTGACCATAAGGCTGTCATCGACTTTGTTAAGAAAAATATCTTTTCCTAATTTGGGATACGGAAAGCCATGATCAGCAATGGTGGGAGTCACTTCATTAATGCCCAATTTTGTGCCCTACTTAAGAAATACGAGGTCACTCACCGCATTGCCACCCCATATCACCCGCAAACGAATGGGCAAACTGAGGTCCCAAACAGGTAGATTAAAAAAATTCTACCAAAAACTATGAGACCTGATCGGAAGGATTGGTCCACATGATTGGATGATGCCGTTTGGGCATATAGGATTTCCTTTAAGACCCCGATAGGCATGTTGCCTTATTGATTGGTCTTTGGCAAAGCTTGCCACCTTCCAGTCGAGTTGGAGCACTAGGCATACTGGGCTATTAAGCAGTGTAATATGGATTCCTAGATGGCCGAAATTCAAAGGAAGCTCCAACTCTCTGAGCTCGAGGAAATCCATCGGGATGCTTACGAGAACAATAGACTTTATAAGGAGAAGATGAAAGTTGTCCATGACAAACACATTAATAGAAAAACCTTCGAGCCAAATCAGCAAGTCTGGTTATTTGATGCAAGACTTAAACTCTTCCTCAAGAAACTGAGATCTAAGTGGACGGGACCATATCAAGTGGTTAGACCTTATCCCAACGGGTTAGTTGAAATTGCCAATCCCAATACTGGGCAAACCCTCACTGTTAATGGTCAACGACTAAAATACTTTCTTTCCCAGATTCCCCTGAAGCAAGTTGTGACCCTCATTGAGGGTTAAATTGGAACTGCGCCCAGCTGGAGGCACAAAACTCAACGATTCTTGGGAAGCAACCCAGAGGTTTCAAGCTGACTGGATTCACGATTACAACTCAAGTGATTTCTTTCCCTACTCCCTTGCATACATTTATTTTTTTAATGAGGACATTGTCCAACTTAGGCATGGGGGGTGGTAATTCATTGGATCTGAGTACAAAATTGTCAACTTGAACTAATTTTATTTCTGTTCATAAAAACAATTAAAATTAGGAAAAGGAAACTTAGGTATTAGAAGCTTGTTGACTTTAGGAATTGATACATTAGGGGCCTAATTGCCATTACTAGCTCATTTTGACCCAATTAAGTCAGTAAATGCTCCTACATAACCGCTAGAGAGTCACAAGTCATTGCATATTCATTATGAAAGAAAAATAAGGAACTATGGCTAAAACTGTAATTTTACCAGCTCATCTTGAATGCAGTACAACCAAGGGCTTTCTCAGGGGTTGAATGAACGTGAAATGGTTGTAAAAGGATAACAAGTGGAATAAGACAGACAGAAAAGGGTTTGCACGTGTTCTGAGAATTAAATGACTTTTGAAATCCTAAAAATAGACCCGCTTAATTAACTGAGGTTCTGATCAAGATAAAATTCACTTAAACCCTCTAAAATTCATAGAAAAATATTCTCTAGGGTTTAGAACTTTCAATTTGACCATCAGAACCCGTTTTGACCCAAAACAGAACCATAGACAAACATTTGCCCTAATTTGGATTTTTGCATAAATTACCTAGTCAAACATGGTCAAAACCAAAATCCAACTTCACCATTGGATTCCTTAGGTCCAAATTAGGTTTGTATCAAAATTTAGACCCAAGATGAATTTTTCTTGACCAAGTTTGCAAATTGGTCCTGTCTAATTTCATTTCTACCCTTAACTCTCAAAATCCTTTCAAATAGGCCCCTAACTTTGTCATAGTTCTCACAAAAAGATCCCTGCCGCCATTAATCGTATTCCTACTTTCTCCGGCGACCTTAAAATGGAAAGAATGCCCTGATTTCTTGATGAATCCCTTTCAAAATTAAAAGGGAAGTTTGTCAAGAAATCCCCTTCCTATTGGACCCAATCCTAAGCCCTAGAACTTACCCAATCTCTCATGCAAATGCATAAGAGATTTGGGTCTCAAGAAAATCCCAAATCCAATGAGGCTTTCCAAGATTGGAAAGCTTATTTCCCAAGCTCAAACTGCCTCTAGATCCTTATATAATAGAGCCCAGATCCTTATGAACTTCCTACGCTCCAAATCGACCAAGATCCCACTCAATTCCTCTCTCTCACTCGGTCGAAGGCTCCTCGACGTCTGGCGACCTCCTCCATTCTTCCTCGTCGTCATTCCACAATACCAGTGGTGGATTCATCTTCCTCACTTCTTTCCACGTTGAGCCATACCAGATGACGCCTTGATTCCCTTCGTCCTCACCGTTTCTACCTCATCGGAGCGACTTTCGTCTCCGAAGTCGGAAACACCGCATTCAATGCCATCTCTACCTCACTTCGTCCACCTACCTCATAGCTAAGTTCTATATACCATTTACTTTATTTTCACACTCACCCCACTTTGAATCAAACACCGACGACCCTTCGTGACTTCATCTCCTCCATCTCCGGCCACCTCTCCGACAAGCCCATCTCACAACCGCAGATGACCAAATACCTCGCCGACAAGCCCACAACCATCGCCACATCTTTCCGCACATTTCCCCTCTTTCCATTCGATCCCTTATCCACCCAAGTCACCCCCCGAACACACCCACTCTTACGCACACAGTCGAACTTTGCCACGCATACATGGACCTTGCCACGCCATACAACCATCACCGTCACACTTGTCGTGGTCTGGCGACCCTCCTTGAGCATTCTAACGAGGCTGAGAGGCCATTTCATTGTTTTCAGGTAGTCGCATCCTCCGCCATTGATGGAGAGCTTCAAAGCTTGCTTGGAGCTCACTCCAGGTGCCCCTACGCCCGGGTTAAAGCCCTAGGTCATGTGGAAACACCTCGTGCACGTAACCAGGCAGTTAATTGGACACCTTTGCCTTGCGAGCTAAGGCAATTGAGGAGAAGACCCTTTACTGTAGACATGCGAAGAAGGCGCTATCTTTAGTCCCACGTCGTGGGTTTTGCAGCGACTAAAGGTGAATAAATTGTAAAAGTCACAGTAGCTGTTTGCCTCAGTTCACGGGGTGAGGTCCCTCTCACTTGCTCACCCGGCCTTGTCCGTGACACGTGCAGGCTGACCTGGTTCAACCCAATAACCTGCCTAGACCTGCACTCCTCACTCACCACCGCACGCTGGTGAGCCTGGACCCGGGTATGCACCTGAATCTGATAACCCGATTACTTATGGCTCTAGGAGAGTGGATCCTAAAGAGAGAAAGAGAGAAGGAGAGTTGCGCAGGTTGGGGGAGGGTTTTGCTATAGGGAAATTTGGTTGACACCTAGCCGGATTCAGAAGAAGAAAGCTAGAGAAAGAAGAGGAAAAGAAGAAGAAGAAGAGAGTCGCAGAGCAAAAGAAGGGCTGAGTAGAGGTACGGAAGAAAAAGAAAAGAGAAGAGAAGAAGAGGAAGAAGAAGAAGCCATAGCTAAGAAAGCAGAGAAAGAAGAGAAAGGTCTGAAGAGGAATAGAAGTAGAAGAAACGAAGGAATAGAGAAAGAAGCAAGGAGAAAAATTAGTGCACACTGTAGAATCAAACGTTTATGATGTTTGATCCTACCATCAGACGACATATTTGAGCTTATTTCGTATATTAACATTGAGTTCCTTAGCTATTATTGTAAGGAGTATATGGTGATTTAAACCATCATTTTACTCCTATCTTTTTGTGCATTGATACCTGATATTGTCATTATTGCAATTTCTTTTAGTTTAAATTGTGATTTTGATTTCTGAATTCCATATCGCTCCCTGTGTTCGACCTCAAAATCTTTTCGAGTAAAAAATATTATATTTGTTTGAACGCTATTTTGGCTATACTGCAATGAGATTATTCTAAAAATCGATTTAGCGCTTGAACACCTCCTGTTGACAAGCAACTTCTACCTAAGCGATCAATTCCTAATTTTAGCTGTAAATAGCATTTAGGTTAAACCTTGCTAGGGACTAGCAAGGGGTGGGCATGGGGGTATGATGACTCTACAATGTTCAATGTTAATGTTATCAATTAGAGTCAATTTCGGGGATACTTATGTGATAATGACATATTATAATAGGCTTGGGAGCATTGCATGCATATTGCATGATCTTTACATTTTAATCGCTTAGAATGAAAGCTTAATGAGCATGTGCAAAAGTATATTTTGAAATAGGTCTTAGATGAGCAATCGGACTATATAGATGGATCCAGATCGATGAACATAGTTCAATAGACTCAAAATCACTTTGATCTGGCCTCCGTAGCTCCCACAAGAAGCTCGAGAAAGATTAATGGCCAGGGGGCAATGTGACATCCTTATGGACCTTGGATGAAAAATCCGACCGTATGGATGGATCCGGAGTGACAATTGCAATCTGGCACCGTAGGAATCATGGCAATCCGAGCACCGTGGCATCTCTTACAACAGAAAGAAGATGGACAACCAAGATGGAGTCACGTGGCACCATCTAGGATGCCCAACACCGGCCCTTCATCACCGCATCATCTGCAACCTCTATTCTCAGCTGTTGGATCTTGAGAAGTCACCTCCATCGCACGCTCGAGGCAACTGCAGATCCTTCTTCGTGCAAGATCAATAGTTGGATCAGCATCCAACGGTTGCCACCACTCCAGCGCTTTAACATCTTCGCGACCATTGGCATAGATGGCTCATTGGTCGCGCCTCCAACTCGCATGCACCTAACGAGGGATCGAATCCCACTTCGCCCCCATCGCACACCAATTGAAATTGGATCCTTCAATCGGGCGCAATGAGTGCCATCCAACTACTCGATTCTCACACGCGCGATCACGCGCTTGAGCGCACCCCATTTGATGCACTCGGGGAGTGATTTGAGGCACGGGCGAGGTTTGAATCCAGCGATCGGATAGCTTAAACAACTCGTGCACTATGTGTGAGCAGAGGCAGCTAGAGATTTGAGGCGCGAGGGCAGGGGTAAGGGCGACGGATGCGGTGGGTCTTTAGCGACATTTTGAATGTTGCTATTGACCCAATGACGAATTTGAGCCCTTTCCTTAACTATAGAAAGGGTCCTTGCCCTCCCATTTGCATCCATCATCCACCCAAGAGATATCACCACCTTCTAGAGCTCCAAGCAAGGTCTTAGAGTTGTCGAGCCGCCAACGGAAGCTCCTCCGCCACCGTGGCTGCCTCAACGCCGTCTTCTTCCTTGTCTTAGTTTGATTTTATGTGATAGTGTAGTACATGTTTTTCCTTTGAAGCATTCATCTATATTTTGTTCATCATAACATTTGATAATTAATAGAATACATCTTTGATATATTATTCGCATCATGATTCTCTGACATTATTCCCCCCCTCTCTCTATCTCTCTCTCCCCTCTCTCTCTATCTCTCTCTTTCTTGATCTCTCCTTTTGCAAGAGAATCAAAAGCGATATTTTTATGACATGAAAGTGATTAGCAGATTCAATACTTTGCCTCCCTATGTTTGACACTCAGACTCACATCTGATTATTTTTCTAAGTAAAATTGACATCGTAAAATGTGCTACAATGAACGATTTTACACAAACGCATCTAGCGAATGTTAGTAATGTGTGGCACTAAGGGGGTGTGGTTATTGGGTAGTTGGCACCACTTTAGGTAGTGTCCTTTAGTGGTTAATGGGGTGAAAGGATGTGTTAAGGTTGGCGCCAAAAGGAGGGAGATAGGTGGTAGCTTAGGCAGTGGCTTACGTAGTAGCTTAGGTAGGCTTATTTGGTGGAGTTTTAGGTAATGGTGGATAGCCATGGAGTGGAGGAGTAGGAGTGATGTTAGCTAGAAAGTAGAGGTAGCCAAGGTTTAGTTGGAAGGAGGTGGCTTGAGCAGCTCTGAAGCTTGCAGGAGTTGACAGTTGCTGAAGAAGTCTTCTTATGAGCTCAGCTATTCAACTTTAGCTAGCTAGTTCTTTGCTAGCTGCTAAGTTGAATAGGATGAGCTGAGTTGAGTTTGTCTCAACTATTCTAGAGCTAGGGGGATCTAGCTGAGGACTTCCTTGCTGACCTAGTTTAGCTAGCTAGAGACTAGTAGTTAAGCCAAGTTGACCGGAGGCTGAGTAGAGTTAGGATGACTTGGCATGAGCTAAGTTGGAGTTGGAATGAACTCCCGTCAATTAAACTGAGCTAGCTACTGCTCCCAGTGAACTGATTGAAGCTAAGATGAGCTAGACTTAACTAAGTTGAGCTAGATTTGAGCTGACTTGGGGTGAGTTGAGCTAAGTTGAGCTATCCTGAGCTAGCATCCAGCTAAGATAAGCTGAATGGAGCTGGAGAGTGCTAAACCTAACCCAGGTGAGCTGATATCTAGCTGAGATGAGCTGGATTCAGCTAGGGTTCAGCTGATTTGATCTTCTACTTCACTTTCTACCATTTTGAGTGCTAGGGTTTTAGAGGTCTGATCATCTTCTTATCTTTAACACTTAAGTAAACATGTTAAAAACATAAAAAGTATGCAATGCATGCCTAACCTAGGTAATGCTTAAATGCAACCCAAAAACTTGTTTGCGGAGTTAAAATCCTAAGAGCTAGATCTATTTTAGGGCATAAGAATGATGATAAGCTGGCGTTTATCACCCACCTACCCAAGCTACACCAAATAACCCTAAACCTAGTCCATCTAAGCTACCCATTCTTAATCACTTTTGGCGCCAACCCATACTCCTCCTTTCACCCCACCACCACCATAAAAAAGCACCACTAGTTGGAGCCAAAACCACCTACAACCACCCTTAAAATTGGCGCCAACCTTCCTTTGAAATCCAACCCTACACCAACACCTTCAAGCCATCTCCACCATCCACCTAACTCCATTCTAGAAGCCCCCATGGTTGGTGCCAAAACCATGGCACCCTTCCTTGGTTGGTGCTAAACTATGGTGTCTCTCCACCACCATAACTACCACCACCACATCTCTTAAGGTGGCGCCACTCCATCCTAACCCTAGGATCCTCATAACCACCCTTAAACCTAATCCTAGCCATCCATCTATCCCAACACCAACCACCATCTTTCCCTCCCTATAAAAACACCACTAGCTACCCACATTTACTCCATCTTATCCTTTTGTATATTCCACCTACACCACCTACACCTAAGGCCAAGGAAGAAGAAGAAGAAGAGAAGAAGATTAAGGGGACAACCTACCCGCCCCCTTGGTGCCTTCTTCCTCTTTCTTCTTCTCCCTTGTGCGAGGCCAAGGAGGAAGCCTTCATCTAGGGGGACAGCCAAGCAAGAGGAGGAAGAAGGGTGGTGGACGTCCACCCTTGGAGGAAGCTTGGAGGAAGATCACTTGAAGGAAGAAGCCAAAGAGAAGTTCTTTTCAATTGTGGGAGTAGCTGCAGTTGGAGCAAGGGTTTCTTAAAGCTTCTACTAGAGGATCTTCATCTTGTTCTTCATCACTTTCTTTTTTTGTATTAGCTAGATTTTTTTTATTGCAAGCATTTTTCTACTTGTGACCTTGCATATCTAGTTAATATAAAGCTTTTTGCCTTTTTACTTTGGTTCTTGTTTTGCATTCAAGCAATTAGGTTTCTCTAAAATTGTTGCACACACTTCTACTCTCTAATTACCCTAGGACCACTTGCCTCGGGTGAGCTTAGAGGTGCAGACTTTATTCTTGTCACTTAGGTGTAGTTTTTAGCATGATTTCATCTTCGCATCCATTTCCCAACTTTCTAAAACCCTAAAAAAGTAACAAGATCAAAAATACAAAAAGATAAGTGTGGATTTGAGAGGGGAGAGAAAGAATCACTTCATGTGATTAACGAATTGGCCTCCTTGGACAAGCCTAGATACTCACCCTATCTAGGAATACAAATTCTAAAAGTTGATTGTGAAGATATGCATCTCAATGACAAAACCTACTTTTTATTAAAGTGCGAATTTTTGATATCCCTTTTTGGCACCGTTGCCAGGGAGGCATGACTTAATCACATCATTTATCTCTCTCTTGCTTGCTTGATCTTCGTGAAATTTTTTTTGTTTTGATTTCAGGTGTGAATCAAGAGCAGGATGGGATTTGGAGCACTTGGCGTGGAAGCTTCAAGTTTCTTTTCTTCCAGCGTACTTCAAGTTAGTACTCTAGGCCTTTGTTATCAAAAAAAAAACCAAAAATCTCTTAAAAAATCTTTAAATTATCAAAAAAATCAAAAATAAGAAAAATTTAGGGTGGTGGAACCCAAAAAGTCATTTTATTGCTTGTTTGCTCCATTTTTCCACCACCTTTTCCTTATTAGTGTTTGATTTTTGAAAATCCAGACTTCTGTCTTGATTTTCAAAAATAAGGTTTGGGCACTTAGGAGCTTCCTAAATCACAAATTTTCATCTAGGGAAGCCCCTTTGAGTCAGAAACTTTAAGTCCAATTTTCAAGCAATTTTGCTGAATAGAAGAAATTAAAAAATTCACAGACTGAACAGGGGTCAGACCTTGTTTCCTTATTTTTTTCTTACTGTTCGTGAATTTTATAAAATTTTATACTCATTAGAGACCTTGAGAAATTATCTACATTATATAAAATTTTCAAAAGTTTTTGAGGTCATTTGAAGTTTCTATAAAATCAATTTCTCGAATATATCAATTCTGACTCTTAACACCAGTAAGAAAAGAATTTCCAAAAAAAATCAAAAAATTTTCTTAAGTCTCAAAAACATCATTTTTGGATTCCTTGTTTGATTTTACATGAAGTGGTGGTGTTTTCTTCTTGTTTGGAGCACCACTCTTATGGATTTCAAAAAGAAATTCATTTTTTAGGAGCTGCATACATAGGATTTTCACTTTAGGGTTTTGATTGTCTCTCTAGTACCACATCAACTATAAAGGAAGTGACTTCCACCAACAACTTGTTTGATATATTGTGTGGAACTTCAAAACCTTATTTGAATCCTTAATAAGGGAGAACATTAACATTCACATTATCTTAATCAAAACCCTAAAAATCCTTCAACAAAAATCCTTGTTTGCAAAACCTATTTGATTTGGCTTGGGCACCACTTCCCACCTAATTCTCACACACATAAAAAAGAAATAATCAAGCATTATCCCAAATAACTCCCATCATATTCCTTGTGCACTTTAAGCTCCTAGTCCTAATTAAAAATTTGTAGCAATTTGACCCTACGGTTTCATCAAACTTTGCCTTGCTACCTAGGCCCTAAGTTTTCTTTAGTTGGTATCAATTCCTTCATCTATATCTGGTGCTAAGCCGAGGGGCTATGTCAAACGACTAGGTGCAGGTTTATACAAGCCCCCAGTGATTTTCCTGGGACATGCTTGGGCCCAACCCTCCCCTTATTCAGCTTAAACAGATCTGTTGAAGGAACAGATATTCACTGTTGATTTCTTATTACTTAGGTAGACCAAGTCTTAGGTCATTTTAGGGAGTCACCCTTAAGGATTAGGTCTAGAAGTTTGTTTGCTTGATTTCACACTTCTTCTCATCTTTCCCTCCTCTCCTTCCTATTCTTCCTTTGTATGCACGGGCGGCGATCCCAAACTCCACACTTGGAGGGACCACTTGATATTGCCCCCCACACAAAAAGACCTCTTTCCTCTCATTCTCCTCTGCATTCTAAAAAAATGGAAAACCAAAAATATAGGTCCACTAACCGATCCACATCCACCTCTAATCCCACCTCTGACCCCTCCACCCAAAACACACAAACCAACCCCTCCATCTTTGACTTGCCCTTTCCTAACTTGCCTAACCTGGAAATTTCTAATAGGCCACCACAATAACAACAGGCTCCCCTACCTAATCTCTTTTCCATGATGGTTGAGGAACTGGCTCAACTACAAGCTAATCAATAATAGTTGACTAGGACTATAACGAACCTAGCCAACCGAGGGCAAAACCTACCACCCCGTCAGCAACCTGTCGTCCCTTTAAAGGATTTCTATGATCCTTTTCATTATGAGGACAAACCAGGAGTGGTAATTCCAGAAGGGGACTTCGAGATCAAATCGGCCATTCTAAACCTGCTTAAGCACTTCATGGCCTTCCTAGGGAAGACCCGTTCAGCCACCTTGAAGAGCTCACTCTCCTTGCACAAACAACTTGTTCCTGCAATGTGCAAGAAGATCTTTGGCTGATGTGGCTACTCCCATTATCTCTAAGGATAAGGCCGCCTATTGGTTCAGAACCATCAGCAGACCTATTACCACATGGCCTCAACTTAAAAGTGTTTTCCTAAAGAAATTTTTTCCCATTGGTCTTACCAATTCTTTGTGAAGATCTATTATGACCTTCCAACAAAAATCTGGCGAGACTCTACATGATGCTTGGGAATGGTTCCAAGATCTTTTAAGAAGTTGCCTGTACCACGAGGTTCCCTTATAGCAGCTCATGAAGATCTTCTACCATGCATTAGAAGATCAACTTCGGTGTTTCGTCGATGCCTCGTGTGGCAGGAACATCCTAAATAAGGATGCTGAAAGTGCCTATGAATTATTTGATGAAATGAGTGAAAGCTCATTTAATCATGTGTCCATGAACACCTTTGGCAGAACTACAAGCCTGCAGTTTGGTGTGTATGAGATAGGCACTCAATCTATTCCTATTACCCAAGATGATCTCTAAATGATTGCTCAATGACTCGACTAGATGCAATTAAATCTAAAGAAATTTGAGGAAAGGCTTGCCATACCCATCCATGCTCCATAGGCTCCACATCTAACCCCGCCTAACATCCTAAAGAGAGAAAATTTGCACCATCTAAATACTACCTCTGTTGAGTATAATCAATATTTCGAGGCTTTTTATGGTTCACTGGGGAATTCACATATCCAAATCATAGCCCCACTGAAAATACCTTTGCCCTCCAGGAGCAATTTAGAAATTCTTCCAACTAGAATTATCCAACTCACTCTTGGACCAATTCTGTTCCTTTCCAAAAACAAAACCCGTTTGGAGGGTATGGTTCAAATCAGACTTTCTATCAACCTGGGCCGTCTCAAGAAGACATCAATGCCCAGATGATGAAAACCATGCAAGGAATGCAAAGCAAAATGTCAAAAGTAACCCTTTTTGTTACAAATATGCATAATCATTTTGGGGTTACTCGACCTAGAGAACTGTAGCATATTTACCATCCTAACCCATACCCAACCCTGTCAATCAAAGGAACCAATATTAGGGTGGAAATGTAAATCAAAACCACCATAACCAACCTCCCATCCACCCAGCATCTCAGCAATCATCAGGATTTCCACAATAACAGGCCCCCCCACATCCTTCTAGGAATAACCAAACTGCACATGCAGTTACATTGAGTGGGAAAACCACCACTAACCCTGGACCTCCACAACAACCTGATGAAACCCAAATTCCTATGCAAATTGACTCATCCCCCCACTCAGGAAGAAGAAGACACACCAAAAGCAGAAGATTCAAATCCTATCCCTTACCCTCAAGCACTGCAATCCAAACCTCCTAAGAAAAAGAAATCAGAGCCCTATCACCAAGATCTTATGGACTTATTTGGGCAAGTCGAGATTAACATCCCCATCCTAAATGCCATCAAGTACATCCCTGCCTATGTTGAATTCTTGAGCAAAGTGTGTACCCCAAAGTGGCAGGTCAAGAATCTAGGAAGAATGGTCCTTTCTGAGACAGTGAGCTCAGTTGTATAGAGAAAGCTACCTCTCAAGAAAAAGGACCTGGGTGCACCACTCATTTTGGTAGTTAGAAATGACACCACTTTTGATCTCGCCCTTCTCGACTTAGGTGCATCTATTAATCTCATCCCAACGGTCTTATTCGAGGAATTCCAATTCGGTGAATTAAAACCTATTGAGGTTCAATTATAATTGGCAGATCGATCTACCATTAAACCGTGAGGAGTTGTTGAGGATATTATTGTCAAGGTCTGGAATTATCTATTTCCAGTTGATTTTCTGGTCCTTGACATAGAGGTACCTGAAAGACTCAAAGATGCCCCTATCATCCTTGGAAAACCTTTTCTTGCTACTACAAAAGCTAATATCATTCTGAAAAAAAGAATATAAGTTGCGGTGACTAGACTATCCCATTAGATATTTTCAAAGCTTCCAGGAGGTCCCTTGATCATGAATTTTTTAAGGACTCTGATGATGAAATGGAAGTGGTACTTGAGGAATCTATGATGATCAACTCTTGCTTTGCTTTGACCACCATTGAATTTGATTTCTCTGATTCAGATTCTGATAATGGGGTCTAAGACATTTCATATCAACTATGGTTTGGCTTTTGCACTTCTAATCTTCCTGATTTCTCACTAAATTCACCTACTCTTCATCACACCGATTTCTCTCCCACTCCCTTTCCATTGGATCTACCACCCGACCCACCTGAGTGTGGCTTTTATCATGAACTCAAACCATGGCCAGACTCGGGTCATCCTTCTAATTTTTCATCCAATTTTGATCCCTAAGATTTTACCACTCATCTTTTAGGAGATCCTGAGGAAAACACCTTTCCTGAGGGCATACACGTGTCCAATTTTCTACATGATTGTCCATCTTATATGCATCACTTTACACTCGGCTAAATGGCATAACAGATAGCACTAGATGGGAGGTAACCCATCATTTTTCTTGCTTTCTTTTTTATTCTTCTTTTTCTAGGTTTTGACCATCCTGAATCCGACCATCTTTCACTAAGGTGATCTCTTTTCCCTTCTAATGCATGAGGACATTGTATCTCATAATCATGAGGGGATGTTTTCAAATTTTAACGTTCGATTCAAGATTTTCAAAACCTCAAAATATGCAATTTTTCTTTTACATGCATCTTCATAACAGAAAAATCACAAAATGTTTTGAGGAAAACTGTGAAAATCAGGACTAAGGTTGCAAGATTCAATTTTATGTACAAGGGGATTTAATCTTTAACAAACTAGGGACTAGATTACGGATCCAATTTTTAGTATTTCTAGGTCTATTCTTAGACTAGATCAAGTGCCTTTCTCTAAATTCCATCGAACTCATGATGATTTAGGTAACTTGATCTCTTTTTGTGACCTGGAAATTACTTAGCTTAGTTTCTGACCCAAAAACTTGTGTCTCTTGCAAAATTCTTATGTCAAAATTCACACACAAACCCAACACCTAAAAAATATTTATAAAAAGTAGAAAACCCTTTGTTTAGTCTTAGTAAAATCTGGTTAGAGTTCCCACCGCTGAGGAGGAAAATGCCTCCTTTAAGAATGCAATGACATGTTACCGCCTCGGTGCTGCTCTATATCTATATTTCATATCTTTAAATAGAGCGTTAAGGCACATTCTGTGGCTTAAGTGTCTTGGACGGTGCTCTACCCATAGCGTCGAAGCAAGAGCTTGAGTTTTCTTGGAGCGCCCCTTTACACCGCATTCTGTTTTGGGATTGTGAGCTCTTAAGTAGTGTCTTGGACAGTACTATCTTGAAGTGTTGGCACCAGAACCCCCTTGAGGATTGGTAACGAGAATGATGAACTCAACACATTTGTTGTAGGATTAAGCTAGGAGTAAGAATGAGGGAGACAAAAAAATTCAAAAAATATGACCTTATAAATATCCTTATAAATGTTGGCATTCACAAAGCACCGACATATGGTTTTAAAAGATTATGCAAGTTGCAAGCCGAATTTGATGACAATGTCATCATGAGCCATAACTAGCTTTAATTAATCAGAATCAATTGACAAATGCTCCTACATAATCGCCCGAAAGTCGTAATTCCCTGCATATCCTTTCTGAGAAGAATACACTAAAATAGGGTTAATTCTGCAGTTTTAACAGCATATTATGAATGTAGAATAATCATGGGATTTCCCAGAGGTTAATCAAAGGTCTAATGAGCATTAAAGTCTAATAAGAGGGTCCACACAGACAAAAACAGGGTTTCACATACTTTGAGAACTGATTCATAACCTAAAACCCTAATTTTAGAATCGCTTAAATTACAGAGGTTTTGGTCAAGATAAAATCCATCTAAACCTTCTAAAATTCATATAAAAATATTCCTTAAGGTTTGATTCCCTTGATTTTACCTTTGGAATGTATTTTGACCTTAAACAGAGTCACAGACACAATTCTGCCCTAATTTGGATTTTTGAGTAAATTTCCTAGTCAACCTTGGCTAAAATTGAAATCCAACTTCACCATTAGATTTCTTGGGTCCAAATTAGGTTTGTACGAAAATTTGGGCTCAATAAGAGTCCATCTTTGCTTAGTTTGCATTTCAGTCCATTCAAACTCTTTCTCTCTCATACACGCCCCTAACTTTTGAAATACTTGAGTATAGGTCCCTAAGTTTGTCATCTCCTTCACAAATAGCCCCCTACCGCCATTGTGGTCAAACCCAACCTCCACACAAGCTTTAACCTAAGCAAATCCCATTCAAATCTTCATCAAATCTTACCCAAATTGGTGGGATTGATATTCACACTATGGAGAATCCATTGGGGCGGTTATTGAATCCTAAATCACTTTGATTCGTGCGTGCGAATGTATGGAATCAGTGGGTGTTTTTTTGATTCCCAAAGGAGCCAATCAGAGCTCCTTCCTTTTCTAAAGCTCGGTCATGAGCTCTATATAAGCTCTAGTGGCCCTGCCTTCTCAAATTAGCTTGGTTTTGGCCGCAAATCTTCACAATTTCCCCTCTCTGGCCACCTTCGCCGTAGCTCCGGTGAGTCTTCTCCAACCTCCTTCTTCACCCGCTACCACATACCATAGGCAGCGGGAACGCCTTCATCTCCTTCGTTTCTTGCAACATCGGTAGAAGCCTTCCAGACCTTGTCATCGTCACCACTCCTTCCATTGGAGGCATTCCCTTCGACGGTGCCAGCCAATCACAGCCGATGCTCTCCTGCCCCTTTCGACCATTAATATTAGGTTCCCTAAGTTCCTATCTCCATCTTCTTTCTTTCCCCTTCTTTAAACTCTTGTTTTGACTACCGTTTACCTCACCTCCCCTCCATCTTCCTTCGCTTCGGTTGAGCTTTGGCAATGCCTCCCCAACACCACACCACCAAACGTGTCCGCTCCACCTCCAAAAGCTCCACCTCGTCCATCCGCACAAAAACCCTCACCTAATTCCACCAAAAACCCACTGAATCATCCCACTAAACTCAACCTCCCTTGCTCACCTTCTCCATCACCGTCCAGCCACGCTCGACCTCTATCCACCAAAGGACCACCACCATCATGTTCGTTGAGTCACGACGACTCTCTTGAACCATTTAACTGGGACTTTTGAGCTCGTATGTGTGTTTCAGGTGTTGACCGGAGATTGCTATTGCCGCCATCATCTCTGCCCCTACTTGCTGTACTCCAATGAACTCACGAACTAATTCCACTCCCAGGTGACGCGGACTCAGGTCATGATGCCACCTGAAGCTTCAATTGAGTGGAAGAACCCTAGCAATAGCTTCAATTGGACGAAGAAACTTCAGCTGCTGCACGCAAGAAAGAGCTAGCACTTTAGTAACACATCATGAAGGGAAGAGGCGGCATCAACCCATATAAGGATTTTGTGTTCTGGGCTCTTTGCCTTAGAACACGGGTAAGGTTCTCTTCACCTTACCTTGCACTCCTCAGTCACCATACATGCTCGGTGACCTAGGTCAGATCCAATTACCTGAATCTGAGTACCCGTACATGGATCCGACTATATGCTGGGTTTGAGAGAGAGAGAGAAGAGTTTGTGAGGAGGAGAGGGGAGGGTTTTGCTATGCCATCCTTGTGCCCTTGTGTGACACTTAGCCGCTAAAGGAAATTGGTGCCCTACGCTTGAGGAAGGCTTGAAAGAAAGAGAAGTTCTTGAGAAGGAAGGAAGCTGAAGAAGAAGAAAAGAAGAAGGCTTTGAAGAGCCTTGTGCTTGTGACACTTAAGACGTTTGATCTGATTACTCTGAGCACTGTTGAATGATTTAAGTACTAATGTTTACATTGAATTTTGATTTGAGTAAAATGAGTAATTGAATGCATGCTTAATTAAAGAGAATAAGTGGTGATTCAAATCACCATTGTTTTGATTCTCTTTTCTTTTTGATTCCATGATCTTCTGAGATATTAGATTACATTGAATATCAATCTGATCAGTTTTATTCATTGAATATCTATTTTGTAATCAATTGATTACACTCATTTGGTTTAAATTAAGATTACTGTGTGAATTCCATATTTGCTCCCTATGATCGACCTCAGACTCTTTTTAGATTCCAAGTTATAAATTTAATTCTTTTCGAGCGATTTAGGTTTTGCTATGATGATTACTCCTTAAAACTCCTTGATAGCCTTACAACATTTTGGCACCATTGTCGGGGAGTAGTGCTCAATTCACACATTATTCTTATCTTTCTTGATTTTTATTTGAGCACTAACTTGCCCTGTTTGCTTTGTTTGTGATTTTGCGAGGTACATCACGAATAGATCTTCCGTGCAAATCAACCACTCCAAGGGCAGGTAAACTTTCTCTTCTTCCCTAATCAACCTCCTAATCTTTAGAAGAGAGAAAAGGAAACAAACAATTAAGATTCATCTGCCTTATTTTCTTAGTAATCATCATTTAAAGGCAAGTTTCCTGATTTGCAAATTCAAAATCAATATCTGATTGAAGATTGAGATAATTCTATTTAGACATCGCTACCCAAATTGCCTGTACTTACTAGGGATTTACACTTAATTTCTGATCATCTTGGAATATGCACTTCTTGTTTGAAGTCCAAGGTGTTACATTTGAGATTAAATTGGACTTGAAATAGAGCCAATTAGGGTTTCTACTGTAGGGTTTTGAAGTGTAGTTCACAATTGCCTGAATTAAAGGAAATTAACCCTTTCGCATTTGTTTGCTACCCAAACCCTTGCTTGAAAAGATCTAATCAGAAGAACCCTAAAATTAGGTTCTAAATTCACTTGAACCCTAAAATTATGGACCTAATAACCTGTGAGTCAATTCAAGGTGATCTTTGGGTCTTGACTTAGATTTCATTCTTCATCTTTTAGGGCAGGGCAGGTGAAGTTGGTTTACTTTGTGGGCCAATCAACCTCCAAATTAGGTTACAACTTGAATTAACTTCTAAATCAAGTGAAATCCAAGGCACAAACTAGGCTAAAATTGGTAGACTTAAGGTTTCAATTCGTACATTCTGGTCTACTTGGAACCGTAGTGACAAGGAATGTCGGGTGAGGGAAACCTTGTAACCTGTGGGGACGCTCTACCGTGTAGGGGTCTTTGCGAGGCTCTCCCTTCCTGGCTACCTAGGTACTTCTCAGGTATGTGGATTTTTGATTCAAAGGTTTCATCCACCTTGAAATAGCCTTAGTCATCCAAAAATCTTTAGGTGCCTTGATTAGGTCCAATTCACATCCAGTCCCTCATCTTCTCCTTAAAGCACATACACAAGAAAGGTCCTTAGGTTGTTTGACCTAGAGGCCCTCATTAGAATCAATCTTCTTGGGAATTTCTGATTTGATCCAATCACTTCAATCTGAACCTGAATTTGATTATACATCTTGATTCACCCACTTGATTTGAAATGCGACCTGACAATTTAGGAAGAATTTGTAGGAAACCTGAATCCCAAATGACCATAAAAGAGAAGATGATCGAGGCTACTTCTAGATGTCATGATGAATACTACAAAACCTCTGATCCATCTAGGCACATTTAGGATAATGTGACAGAAACAACAACCCTCATTATAAACATTGCTGGAATGATAATTAAACAAATGATACATGGTTCAACCCGGAATAAGCTCTTATCAAAACACAATGAATTGTGGAGACTACACAACATTGGATATATACAATGTCAGTCAAATCCACAACTTTGGGAAATATACTAGGGTCTCATGGAGAAACATGGGTGTATGCTAAATACGTTACACCAAGCCATTGATCAAAATTACCCACATCAACATTTAGAGATTGATGAGACACCTTGGAAGAACATTGAGGATCAAAATGATCTCCTAAAACCTAGGTTTGAGAATAGAGGTTGTTGTGGAGCCCCAACCCAAATGGAATCGATTCAAACTTCATAACAATTGACGTGTCTGATCTTGATGAGGGTTGGGAGGATCCAATTGCAGGTGTTCCCGATTCTGAACCAGCCTTAGAAAGCCATGGAGCTGTTCCACCATGCCTAGATTTCCTAAACACCTATAGTAAGCTAGAGTCAGAACCTCTCAAGGATAAAATTCTCGAACCTTATCCCGCTAAGGTACTCCTCGAGAGTGATTTTGACATCCCAATGGAACCTAGTCCAGATTCTAGTGTCCTAATTCCTACCTTTAGCCTAGAATCTAGATTTGAGCCTATTTGGGATGATCATGAGGACCAATATAAAGAGAATCAGATTCTTGATCTGGATTATGATTATGGGCCTATGTTTAATGATTACACCTCTCCAACCTCCTCAGAAATGCGAATTGATCTTTTAGAAGTCAAACCGATCTATGATACAGAAATTGAGGAGTTGGAAGAGTTAGGATTCAATTGGGTCTACCCTAGAAGCCAAGAACTCGAGCCTATGCCGAATAAGGACATCCTTTCAAACTTGGATTATGAGATTAGGTTAGATCCAAGTTAGGTTGTTGCTTTTTCACATCTTGATCCATTCTATGGTGGAAATCCCAATTTGGAATCAGGTTCAGAGACTGATCTTTGCAAATTCTCCGATGACTTCGAATCTTACTCTGATTTCGGAGAATCATTGTTTCCTAATGATTATGAACCAGTTAATGACCTCAACATCCATGATTTGTTTTTTGATTCTGATGCTAAGGCCAATGATTTGGACAGTAAAGAAGCCACACCTTCTGATCCACATGCTGAGCCTTCAAAAATCTGACCCCAACCCCGACCTGCCACCGGAATTAACTTCTACTCTGATTTACCTCACTTAGATCTAGTTGAATATGATTCTCCTCCATCTTTTGATTGGGTTTCGGACATTAATCAGACTGATAATCACTTCTTATCCTTTTTTGATCCAACTAGTAGGGTTCCTACATCCTCTATAGATACTTTTTCTTTTGAGGATCCTTACTCTGATCAGGCTGAATCGACTCAGCCAAACCTTAGATTTGCATTTCCATATCTATTTGAGCAACAAAGTATCTGGTGGGATCCATACCTATTGATTGACATTCATCAAACCACCAGACTGATTGGGTTTGGGCTGCATCATCAGCCTGTCGATATGAACAAGCACCTGGTTAGACCAACCAGGCTACTTATCAAGGTGCCTATTCTATAGAACTCTTCTAATTTGACCATCCCTTCTCCTTGATCACCTTCTGCTTGGCTGAAGGCTTGAATTTAGCATTTAACGGGAGGCAACTCGTCATTCTAAAAACCCGAGACCCTTCTGATAATCTTTTGAGCTATACTCCTACTGCACTATTGAGTTCAACTTTAGAACAGCCGACTCCACCTTTAGTACTTGTATCAAAGCTTGAAATCATTCGCAATAGTCATCCCGACCTGTTCACCCACCCTTTAATCCTGTTCTAAACTCTGAACCAAACTGAATTTGTACCCTCCTGGTTTATAATGAGGACATTGCAAAACTTAGGCATGGGGGGGTGTTAAAGTGTAAACATATGGAAATTCAATTCTCTGAAGGGTTCTTAGAAGAATATGCATATTCAAAATTGATAAAAAAAAAATAATAATTGAAAAAGAAAAAAATGGAGAAAGGGGAGGAAATTTTGTGAACTAAATTGCAAATCTTTCTTGATGAGGAAAAGAGGAGAAAATTCAAATGTCAAAAAAGAGCAAAATCAAGAACAAAAATGATAGTCATTAGCACTTGATTATGGAATGTACTTAAGTTCTAGACCTAATCAAAATAAAAAAAATTAAGTCTTGAAATGACAAAGAGACAAGGAGAATAGTATGAGTGTTGATCTTAGGCCTCTTGGACTTGTTTTAGGGCTTAAACATTCACATATCCATTAAGATCTTGATTAGTCCTCAAGAGGTTGAGGAAAGTAAGAAGCTGATGTAGTAGGTCTAAGGCTTAGGGATTATTCAATCTTGTTGCCTGGCCTTTGGTTTGAGGGACTTGGTAACCTAAGCATCCAAAAATCACACACCAATCTGGTTCAGTGTGGTTAATTATGAAAAATCATGACAAAAGTGTTATGTTCTAAAAAGCCACCTCAAAGATCTACCTTAGGAGCGTCTCGACAACACAAGTTGATTGGACGAGTTCCCAGGGCGGAGAGGTGGGAAATTCCCCTTGAAGATGCACAATAACATATCGTCTCCTCGATGCTTGTCTCCTAGGATATCTAAATATCCTACCAGAGGCATGTAAGCACCCTGTGTTGGTTCAGGTGCCAAGGGTGGGATTATCCCAAAATGTCAATTGTTAGGGCTTGAATTTAGCTTCAGAACGCCATGGGCAGCACTATCTCGAAGTGTCGAAAGCCGGGAGTTTTGGGGGTTGCCATGGGTGGTGCTTTCCCAAAGCATCAAAAGCCAAGGGCCCTTCGAGGATTGATGATGGAGATAAGGAATTCGATGCAGACCGTGCTTAGGGCTAATTCGAAGCTGGATCTAGGGAACCCTACGAAGAAAAAGAGAGAAAACTCTCCAAATGAAATTCCTTTTCTATCTATCTCTTATAAAAAATGTAATTGGCAAACTGAATCTAGACATGCTACATTCTAAGCACGGGTGATTTAACCGCTAGGTTCAACGAACCTCTGGGTAGTCTTTGCAGACCTTAGAAACCTTTGTGGCAGGCTCAGGCTAAAGCTGGTCAGGTCTGGATCTTAATTGATACTTGAGTACCTGTAGGCCTATTGTTGCCATTCTGACCTAATTTCTAAAAGAGTGAAACAAGTCTGGCATCAGAACATCAATGCATGGTCTAGAACTCTAATTCTTTCCATAAGATTTTGCTAAGGGACTAGAAAAAGTTAGACATGGAGGTATGATGATAACATCATCATGAGTCATAACTAGCTTTAATTAATCAGAATCAATTGCAAATGCTCCTACATAATCACCTGAGAGTCATAATTCTCTACATATCCTTTTTGAGAATACACTAAAATAAGGTTAATTCTATAGTTTTAACAACATATTATGAATGCAGAATAATTATGGGGTCTCCCAAGGGTTGATCTAAGGTCTAATGAGCATTAAAGTCTAATAAGAGGGTCCACAGACAAAAACAGGGTTTTACGTACTTTGAGAACTGATTCATAACCTAAAACACTAATTTCAGAACTTCTTAAATTATAGAAGTTTTGGTCAAGATAAAATACATCTAAACATTCAAAATTCATATAAAAATATTTCTTGAGGTTTGGTACCCTTTATTTGACCTTGGGAACCTATTTTGACCTTAAATAGAGTCACAGACACAGTTCCGCCCTAATTTGGGTTTTTACATAAATTTCCCAGTCAAACTTAGTCAAAATAGAAATCCAACTTCACCATCAGATTTCTTAGGTCCAAATTAGGTTTGTTACCAAAATTTAGGGCTAATCAGAGTCCATCTTTGCCTAGTTTGCATTTCTGTCCATTCAAACTTTTTCCCTCTCATACATGCCCCTAACTATTGAAATCCTTGAGTATAGGTCCATAAGTTTGTCATCTCCTTCACAAATAACCCCCTTCCGCCACTGAGGACAAACCCGACCTCCACGCAAGCTTTGACCTAAGCAAATCCCATTCAAATCATCATCAAATCCCACCCAAATTGGTGGGATTGATATTCATACTATGGAGAATCCATTGGGACTGTTCTTGAATCCTAAATCACTCTGATTCATGCATGAGAATGCACGAAATCAGTGGGTGTTTTCTTGATTCCCAAAGGATCCAATTAGGGCTCCTTCCTGTTCTAGAGCTCGGCCATGAGCTCTATATAAGCTCTAGCGACCCTACCTTCTCAAATTAGCTCGATTTTGAATGCAAATATTCACAATTTCCCCTCTCCGGCCACCTCCGTCGCAGCTTCGGCGAATCTTCTTCAACCTCCTTTTCCTGTTGCCACATACCATAGGTAGTGAGAATGCCTTCATCTCCTTCATTCGCTTATCACAACATCAGCAGAAGCCTTCCAGACCTCCTCGTTGTCGCCACTCCTTCCACCAGAGGCATTCCCTTCCACGGTGTTGGCCAATCACAGTCAGCACCCCCTGCCCCTTTTGACTGTTAATATTAGGTTCCCTAACTTCCTATCCCTATCTACTCTCTTTCCCCTCTTTGAACTCTTGTTTCGCCCGCCGTTCACCTCTCCTCCCCTCCATCTTCCTTCGCTCTGGTCGAGCTCCAGCAATGCCTCCCCAATGCCACAGACCACCAAATGCACCTGCTCCACCTCCAAAATCTCTACCTCGTCCATCTGCACAAAAACCCTCACCTAATTCCACCAAAAACCCACTGAATCGTCCCACTAAACTCAACCTCCCTCGCTCACCTTCTCCATCACTGTTCAGCCACTCCCGACTTCTATCCACCAAAGGGCCACCACCATCACATTCCTTGAGTCACAGAGACTCTCTTGAGCCATCTAATTGGGGCTTTTGGGCCCGTATGTGTGTTCCAGGTGTTGATCGGAGATTGCTGTCTCTGGCATCATCTCTGCCTCTGCTTGCAGTACTCCAATGAACTCACGACCTAATTCCACTCCCAGGTGATGCGGGCTCAAGTCATGATGCCACCTGGAGCTTTAATTGCACGAAAGAACCCTGGCAGCAGCTTCAATTGGACGAAGCAACTTCAGCTGCTGCATGCGAGGAAGAACTGGCACTTTAGTGCCACATCGTGAAGGGAAGAGGCGGCTGCAGTGCATATAAGGATTTTGTGTTTTGGGCTCTTTGCCGTAGAACACGGGGTGAGGTCCCCTTCACCTTAGCTTGCACTCCTCGGTCACCATACAGGCTCGGTGACCCTAGTCAGATCCAATTACCCGAATTTGAGTACCCGTACATGGTTCCGACTATGTGTTGGGTTTGAGAGAGAGAGAAGAGTTTGTGAGGAGGAGGGGGAGGGTTTTGCTGTGCCATCCTTGTGCCCTTGTGAGACACTTAGTCACTAAAGGAAATTGGTGCCCTGTGCTTGAGGAAGGCTTGAAAGAAAGAGAAGGCCTTGAGAAGGAAGGAAGTTGAAGAAGAAAAGAAGAAGGCTCTGAAGAGCCTTATGCTTGTGACACTTAAGATGTCTAATCTGATTACTCTGAGCATTATTAAATGATTTAAGTATTATAGTTTACGTTGAATTCTAATTTGAATAAATTGACTAATTGAATGCATGCTTAATTAAAGAGAATAAGTGGTGATTCAAATCACCATTGTTTTGATTCTCTTTTATTTTTGATTCCATGATCTTCTAAGATATTAGATTACATTGAATATCAATCTGATCAGTTTTATTCATTGAATATCTATTTTATGATCAATTGATTGCATTCATTTGTTTTAAATGAAGATTACTGTGTGAATTCCATATTTGTTCCCTGTGATCAACTTCGGACTCTTTTTCGATTCTGAGTTATAAATTTAATATTTTCGAGCAATTGAGGCTTTGCTATGATGATTACTCCTTAAAACTCATCGATAGCCCGGCAATAGAATTCAAGAACCAAGGAAATCCTAACTGCAAAATAATTTCGAGTCGTTTAAATTAACAAGGAGTTAACTTATGAATATTTGAAAGATACATTGATCCCGATTCTTCTAACTCTTGGATCCAAAGATGAATCTTGATGCTTTATCTTTAACGAGTCCTGTACCTTTCATGTTTTCAATCAACCAAGGCCTCTTTATATTTTTCTCCTTAAAAGTAAAAAAATTAGTCTTTCCTAAAAATCTATTTTGTGAAAATAGTTTTGCTAAGAGACTAGCAAAAGATAAGCATGGGGGTGTGATAAATGCTAGTTTATCATCATTCTTATGACCTAAAACAGATCTAGCTCTTAGGGTTTTAACTTTGCAAATGGGTTTTTGGGTTGCATTTGGGCATTTACTTAGGATAGGCATGCATTGTATTTTATCGTCTTTTTGATACATTTACTTGAGTGTCAGGGATAGATAGAAAGTTAGATCTCGCATACCTTGGCACTCAAGAAGGCAAAAGATGAAGAAGAAGCTCCTATTAGTTGGATCCCAGCTAGATCAAGCTCATCCCAGCTAGACCCTAGCTCCTTCTAGTTGGATCAACTCATCCCTAGCTCCATTTAGCTCATCTTAGCTGAATGGTAGCTCTAGCTAGTTTACCTCAGCTCCATTGAGCTCACCTTAGCTGGATGGTAGCTCAAACAAGCTCAAGATAGCTGATCCCAGCTCCTCCAGCCTGGAATAGTTCACTGAAAGCTCAACCTGACTAGGACTAGCTATTGACATCAACTTGCTAGACCTAGTCAGCTGAAGATGACCTCAACTAGCTCAGGCCAGCTCAAGTCTAGCTCCCAGAGACTCAACTCTGCTCAACTTGGTTGAGCTGAGTTACCTAACCTAAGCTAACTACACCAACTAGCTAGGTATTCTCTGGGAAGACCAAACGTAGCTCACATCAGCAGAATCCAGATCATCATAGCTTGGCTTAGTAGCTAGCAAAGAATTAGCAAGCTAAGCCAGCTAAGGTAGCTCCTTGCAATTCTCTTCAGCAACCACCAACTTTAGTGTAGCTCAAGATAACTCCCTCTAGCTCCTCACCTCCAAAACCCTAGCTTCCTCTACCTCTCTACCATACTCCCTACTAGCTAAGCTAGGTTAGCTTAGCCAGTCCACCTCCATGGCATCCCTACATAACCCTAAAACCCACCTACCCAAGATCCACCAAATAACCCTAAACCTAGTCCACCTAAGCTACCCATTCCTAATCACTTTTGGTGCCAACCCATACTCCTCCTTTCACCCCACCACCACTACCAAAAGGTCCACTAGTTGGCGCCAAAACCACCTACAACTGCCCTTAAAATTGGCACCAACCTTCCCTTGAAATCCAACCCTACACCTACCCCTTGAAGCCATCTCCACCATCCACCTAACTCCCTTCTAGAAGCCCCCATAGTTGGTGCCAAAACCATGGCACCCTTTCATGGTTAGTGCCAAACTATGGTATCTCTCCACCACCATAATTACCACCACCACATCCCTTAAGGTGGCGCCACTCCATCTAACCCTAGGATCCTCATAACCACCCTTAAACCTAATCCTAGGCATCCATCTATCCCAACGCCAACCACCATCTTTCCCTCCCCATAAAAACACCACTAACTACCCACGTTTACTCCATTTTCTCCCTTTGTATATTCCACCTACACCACCTATGCCTAAAGCCAAGGAAGAAGAAGAAGAAGAGAAGAAGATCAAGGGGGCAACCTATCCGCCCCCTTGGTGCCTTCTTCCTCTTTCTTCTTCTCCCTTGTGTGACGCCAAGGAGGAAGCCTTCTTCTAGGGGGACATCCAGGCAAGAGGAGGAACAAGGGTTGTGGACGTCCACCCTTGTAGGAGGCTTGGAGGAAGACCACTTGAAGGAAGAAGCCAAAGAGAATTTCTTTTCAACTGCGGGAGCAGCCGTAATTGGAGCAAGGGTTTCTTAAAGCTTCTACTGGAGGATATTCATCTTGGTCTTCATCACTTTCTATTTTTGTATTAGCTAGATTTTTTTTATTCCAAGCATTTGTCTGCTTGTGACCTTGCATATTTAGTTAATATAAAGCTTTTTGCTTTTTTACTTTGGTTCTTCTTTTCCATTCAAACAACTAGGTTTCTCTAAAATTGTTGCACACACTTCTACTCTCTAATTACCCTAGGCACACTTGCCTAGGGTGAGCTTAGAGGTGTAGACTTTATTCTTGTCACTTAGGCGTAGCTTTTAGCATGATTTCATCTTCGCATCTGTTTCCTGACTATTTATAAAACCCTAAAAAAATAAGAAAATCAAAAATACAAAAAGAGAAGTGTAGATTTGAGAGGTGAGAGAGAGAACCACTTCATGTGATTAACAAATTGGCCTCTTTAGACGATCCTAGATACTCACCCTATCTAGGAATATAAATTGTAAAAGTTGATTGCGAAGATACTTGTCTCAATGACAAAACTCGCTTTTTATCAAAGCACATATTTTTGATATTACTAAAGCATCACTTTAACAGATTTTAAATCACCGAGCCCAAATTTTTCGTATAAAAGAGTTGGAATCAAATAGATTGCAGCACCAGGATCCAAAAGGGCTCAATCTAGGGTAATATCTCCAACTACAGAAGAGATCAAATGAGTTCCTGGGTCTTTTTTCTTTGATGGAAGGTTGTTGAGTATGTGTTTGGTTAAGTTGCATGATAAAATCGTAGTAAAATCACATTGTAGTAGAGTTTCTTGCACCTAACTCAAACAACAAAAATTACAAGACTCACACTTTTCTTTTCCATTTTTAATTCTGAGTCCTGGTCAAATTTAGGGAGGCTATGCAGGATTTGAGTTTATTGGACTGACTCACTTTTGAAATCCATGTGTATTTGACTTCTTTTTCTTGCACATTCTTTAAAGCAAGTCAAAATCATCCAAAATTGTGCATGCAAGTTCATCAAATAGGGGTCATTCGTGAATCTTATGAGATTTTTATAGGTTCATTAAATAATTTTTTTTGAATTTCTAAATGGGGTAGGTCAATCTGCTTGGAATGACACCCTATCGAACATTCACGTAGACCCTAAATCTAATCAACTTTAAAATTTTTGGGGATTTTTCATAGAAAACTAGCTTTAACAGGAAAATACGAAAATAAATTTCACCCCAATTGAGTTTTGTATGATTTTTAAAATTCTCACAACGAAAAATAGTAGCAGAATTCTAGATTGACCCCTTTCAGTATTTTATTTTAGATTTTTTTATATTTAGAGTTAGACAAGGCAACTTATATCGTTAGAAAGTGTGTGCGACGTTCTATCTCCATAGAAACATTCATGATTTTTCGTGTAGCATAACAATCAGAGTCGATTTTCAAAGTTGGCACATGGATGAAAGTCACTGATTCTAATCTTAAAACTCAAAACCTAAGTAGCAAAAAGGACAACCAAAGCACTTAAACCTAATGCAACCTAAACCTAATCTAAATGCTATTCATAAGAGATCAAAATCAAAATGAAAACATTACATTCATATAAGCCAAATGATGCATGAAATGATATATTCTAACCAATAAAACTAGTAACTATAACACACAAAAAAGGTCTAATAGAAAGACCACCATGTTGGGAGTTCTACAAGGGTCGTCCACTTTGTGTGGTATGTGGCTAGGCCATGATCTAAGGATCGCCTACATGCCAGCCACAAGGAGAAGATAGAGCACGGAAGGGAAGAGGAGGAGGGCGACAGTGGTAGTCCTCCTTGGAGGGAGGCATCGTAGGCCTTGTTGGTGGAGGTGGTCGCTGGCAGTGGACCAAGGTGGAGAGTCGACGGCAATGGTGGTGGTAGGAGGGGAGAGTTGAAGGTGCCAGGGGGGGTAACATAAGGTGGTGTTGAAGGTGGAGAGTGCATAGGCTTTTTGTTGGTGGGTGTTGGGTTGTATTTGTAGAAATAGGTTTGGTTGTGGTGTGCCCTAGGTTTAGTTTAGGAACAAGTTAAGGGGGTACATCCCAAGCCTAAGGTGTTGGATCACTATAAGACATAGCATAATTAGGTTTAGGTGGAGTTAGTTAGGTTAGGCTAGTCTAATTAGGAATCAAATGGCCCAATTGAGTGACAACTTGACCTATTTGGAACCTAGCTGGTTGGTCCATTATGCATAGGAATGTGAAAATACTACAAAAAAAATAGCCTTTAGCGGCGAATTAGATAGTGACATATAATGTATTTGACACTAATTCTTTAGATTAGCGGTAATTTTTTTATATATGCTACTATAACATTTTTGTGGATGACAATTACTTTTGTGGAAAATATATATGATGCTATATGTATCATTTAAAGGGAATAAAAATTATGCACTATTTTTCTTTTTGTTAAATAACGATTAGCATTAGTGGCAAAAATGTTTTCCTCTACATGTATGGTACATATTATTATACTAATCTTTTTAAAGTAAGTTAGTGGCAATAAAAATATATGCCACTAAAAAATCTTTTGATGATCGACAATTAATATTAGCAACAAATATATGCGCCACTATATTCCTTCTTCAGTGAGTTGCATTTTTTTTTTTTGGATAATCATAAACATGCTTTTGGAAACAATCCACGTCCCATTTACACCATCTTCCACCCCTATATAAGATATAGGCATTAATATAAGTTGTGACTCCCGTGATAGATTAAACTATGCTTAAATAGTTAAAAAGAAAGAAAAATTAATGTGCCTTTACACATCCTTGGGTCTCATTCCCTTGCCAACTATGCACTTGTTTCCATTGTCTCCTCTATGGTTGTTAGTAGTAAGGCTCTTTCATCCACTATAACAAAAATGATAATTAGTGGTAATTTCAATAGCAATATATAATTCATTTGCTACTATTAGCTATGATTTAGCGATAATTATTTTCCTATAATGCTGAATAGATTTATCAAATGATAATTAATATTAATGATAAATATACATGCCCCTATATATGCATACTTATTGTTGTAATTTTTAAATTATAATTTAGTGAAAAAAAGTTATGTGCCACTAAAGATCTTTTTTATCATCTACCGATTAATAATAGTGGCAGGTTTATGTGCCTATATAAGTGTATAGGATATCACTATCAAAAAAAAAAAAAACCACACATGGGAATTATATTTGAAAATCCAAATAAAAAATTTCAGTGGGTAGTAATAGTGCCAACCACAAATTTCTAGAATGAAATCCAAACCTGACTTCCACGTCTCTCGCTCTACTCTTAAAAAGAAAAAAAAAATCGCTCATGCTCTTCCTCCCCTCCAAACACAACTCCCCGACCTCATCCATCTCATATGCCTCTTCTTCCCATCACCACCACCACCTTCTCTTCTACCCTCTCATCAAACCCATAACCATCACTTTTACCTCCATCACCCTCTTCCTTCCCTCCTCCCCCTCTACCCATCTCTCACCTCCCCCATCCCCATACCACCTCCATCACCACCTCCCTCATCGATGACGAGAAGACCCTAACCATGAGGAACACATCGACTCCACCCTGATGATCCCTCCTCCTCTCCCTCCTTAAACTTAAGCCCAAGTCCGACCACTACCCTTATCAAGCAAGGCCCCTCCATTAGCTCCTGTCTGGGGTATTTTGGCTTATGTAGTGTTTAATATCAATTTAATAGTGTTTAAGTCCCATATGCAATCAAGGATATAAGCTGTTGGATTTGGTTACTTTAGCGTTTTCGAGGAAGAGGAGCCACCACCCCCTGGCACCATGCCCCACCAAAGCTTTGGTGGCTACTTTGTGGCTCGCATGGTGCTACACCTGGCCCCAGTGAGAAACCCTCCACAACTAGCAAGTGAGGCCCCTCCCCCAGCTCTTGTTCAGGGTGGTGGCGCCTCTGTTCTTAGAGGAACTGGTTCCACCATTGCTCAGAGAATGGCTTTTGGTACTGGAAGTGTCGTTGCTCACCAGGCTATACATGCAGTTGTTGTTCCTCGCATTGTACAACATGAAACTATAGTGACTAAGGGCCCAACTGCTGTTGTACCAATGCCTACTACTGTACCAATGTCTAGTGCTGCCAATTTCGATCCATGTAGCATTCACTCAAAGGCCTTCCAAGATTGCATCAACAATTTCGGAAGCGACATCAGTAAGTGGCAATTCTACTTGGATATGGTGAATGAGTGTCGTTGGTGCTCTAGTTCCATGCTGAGCTCTTAAATTTTTTGTATGGTTGACTCTGGTTGTCTGGTTCATTTTAAATTTACAAACAATGCAAAATTTTTGACCTTGTTTAGCCGCATGTTCCCCAGTAGCCATAAATCTACCATAATTGGTAGACTAAGAAATATTATGTTCCATCTTCTAAAGTTCCTTATCAAAGTTGAATCTTTATTAGAGAAAAAAAGTTGTCGATTTTCCTTATGGCATGGATGTGTCTAGTTTTCTAACTAGTATAGTGTTTAAGCTTGTGGTAATGTTTTTCTAACTAGTATGGTATGGATGTGTTTGGATCCTTATATGTGGATTTCAGCATTTGGGTAGGAATATGGGGGGAAGTCACACAGATTGTAATGATGATACATGTGGTGGTATGGTGACCACCAAATGTTTGGTGAAATGCCTATATGATTAGTTACTGTTATCTTTTTTATTTGGTTATGGTGGTTGTGGGAATTAGGTGAAGAGCTTTATTGTAATGAGATTTCATTGCCTGTTTACTTGGAGGTTCCTATGTTTTAACAGGTGCAAATAGGCTACTATGGAATGTGCATAATCTTTTGGACCCACCCTTCTCTAGTGAAACAAACACTCAACTTACACAAAAAAAATTTTCATTTCTTTGCCACATTTGTTTCTTGAGTTTTCTTCTTTATATAGAATGGGTATCTTAGTAATTTTCGATTGAATATTTTTTTCTCTTTCTCTAACATTCTTGTTACAATTGCTTGGCTGTTTATGTGTAGTCTCAATCCTTGCTACAATGTAGAGATATGTTCTGATAAATCCCTTTTATTGCTTTGTGAAATGATGCTTAGGAGTATTTGTTGCAAAATCCATAACAATATTTTAGTTAATGTCTCATGTATCAGTTGATATAAAGTGGAATCTATTTACTAGCTTTTATCGACTTTTTCCATTATATTCGTTGTTGGGAATGAAATGAGAGAATTCTATTGATAGGGGCCTCTTTATATCTATGGAGAGGCATACTAAGGGGAATACAAGGAAACCTAACCCATAAACAGCAATGTTGTCAAGGCTATCGCCTCAGGCTACTGGGCTACTGAGCCAGAAGAGAAAGCCAAAGGTCACCTTGGAGCTATTCCAGGCTAGGGGCTTCATCTAGGCTATCGCCTAATCACCTTCTTTGTCGCTTAGGTCACCTTGTGCCTCATCGCCATACTTCTAATTCACTTTAGGTAAGACCATAAAACTTTTATTTAGTCTTAAGTTATATATATTATATATATGTTTGTGTTATATATTGTTGTATATATAATGCATACATACATATTATATGCTCAATTTTTCCTTCTCCTAACTTAGACTAAGACATATGTATAAGTTATACATATGTTTTATTGTATGTCTACAATGATATAATTATGATATATTATAGTTTAATGATGTGTGTATGTATATATTTGTTATTGTCTACAACTCTCTAATGACATATAATAATATATGTATAAGTTAGGGTATTAGGTTTGTATTGTATTGTAAATATGTCGTATTATAATACATGTTATTATCTTGAGTATGACTCAGAGAGAACCTTTTGGGCTAGCATTTGGGGCTGTTGGCGGATGCCTCTACCTTAAGGAATGCCTTTACTTTATTATAGTGCATTTGGCTTGGACATAATGGAGTGATTTTCCATAAGGAGTCTCAATAGAGGGAGTGCTTTATTATTATAATGCTTTTTGAATTTTTAGTGTAATTACCTCATTTTATTAATGCAGTGGAGGGTTAACACCCATTGTTAACGCTTAGTTTCTTCTTTAAAAAAAATACATGTCACTATCCTGTTTTGGTAGATATATATGATATATATTTGGTTTGTTTGTTTTGACCTACAATTACAAATGTAATATGTATGTTTACACATTGTATGATAATATAAATATGTATGCTATTGTTACTTAAATATGATAGGATCATTATTTTTTCGTTCACTTAAATAGTATTATCATATGTTTCTTATGAAACTTAATGTTCGCATATGAGTTTTTAGTCATATTCAATATTTTAAGAAATAAAAAGATTTATCGCCTCAATTTAATCGGGCAATCGCCTTTTTGTTGCCTCTCACCTCAGGCAAATAAGGAGCTAATCACCTTGCAGTTGCCAATGCCTTGACAGCTTTGATAATGATAGAGAAATGCAAAACACTACAAATGGCAAAGCTCTTCTAATGCTCTAATATCAATTATCTTTCAAAAAATGATGTTCTAACATCCATTAATTCTCAACTTTGTTAGAAAATGTTCCCAGTTTTGAGAAACCTAAGGGTAATCCCTCTACCTTTTTAAAACCTTCGACAACTATTTTACCTCCCTACTTGAAAGTGAGTGTGATCGCTTTTTATCCAAGCATTCAGCATATTAATATTTTTAATACCTTTTTAATGTTCCTTAGATTATTTTCTAGTGGGTATCTTTAGATACCTAATATCTTTGAAAAACCCCAATACCAATTTCGTTATCTCTCAACATGTTGCTTCAATTAATGCATTATTGACGTGTATCATGATGTGGGAAACATATAAAGCCTCTAGTTTCATTGGCTGGACATGTCAGGGTTGTAATATTTTCATGACAAAGCTCATTTTCTCTCATGAATCATGAGGTGGTTGCCATGAAGGGACTTATATACAAGTATATTTTGGAACACTTAGCTCTGCTTGCCGTTGTTCCATATAAACTAACTAGAGCTAGTTGATTATTTACTTAATGCTTGATGTGCTAGGAAACTTTTTGTTTATGATTAAAAACTTGTCTTTAATTTTTTTTGAAAAGTGAGTTGTCTTTACATTTTCCTTCTTGACTTACTAAAATATCCATTAAATTTACATAAAAATTCTTGATTTTTGAGAGGAAAAAACTCTTGGATGAAGATTTTGTGTATAGGATGGTTGGATAGCAAGGTATCTGTGTGAACTAAGAAAAACATACACAAGAGGACCTTGGATTGTAGAATGGTATGTTGAAAGTTAAGGGCATGTACTCTTAGGCAATCAGGTGAGCTATTTTGATTTCCATATGTCAAAATCTATTTGTTTCTTGTCAAGTGTATTTTCTAAAGATAAAGAATAGCTAGTTGTGGGAATTGGAAGGCATCAATTTATTGGTGGATCCCATATTGTTAGGAAATTTGGATTTTGGAATTTCATGGTTGTATGATGCTTCCAAAAAGGGTTAGTTGTGATTTTTGTATTTTCTTTTTTACAATAGAGATGTGATTTATGATTGATTGTCGTTTATGCTACAGCTCAAAGGTCAAGTAGAACTCAATTGCTTGCTTATAAAACAAGGTTTGCAAGATTACTGCCAAAGCAAGACCTTGAAGAACCTTTCATAAATGCATATGGCTTTTCTCATTTTGTCAATGAAAATCAAGTTGCATTTCAAGCATTGAGGTTTACGGCTCCAAAACAAGAGCAGGGTAACAAGTTTCATATATTTTTCTCTAATTATACTACCATACTTTAAATAAGCTTTATCTAATTATACTTTTCATATACGATCTATCATGGATTAGCATGCAAGTATGTTAGAAATCAGGGGCTTTACTATTTTTGGTGCCACAATTGAATTACCATGGATTTCTCAAATGTTTGCAGGTATAGTTGACTTTTCCAAGTGTTGAACAATCCTTGAATTTGATGCTTTCAATGCCTCCAAGTAGAGAATTCTCTTACTTAATGTGATGTCTGAGTGGATGAAGCAATAGGGTAACTTGTTCAATAATTTTTCTTTCTGTAGTTTACTTAAAACAACTCCATCAAGTGTAGGAATGAAGATAACGGAGCAAGTATCTGTTTACCTTTGAAATGTAGAAAGAACATATAGTTTTACATGCCTTGTCTCTTTTAGGGAAAACCCATTTTACTGAATGTAGCTATAATAAGAATTTGTACTTGGGATGGTCAATGGGGTATAAAGTTCACTTCTAATTTTACCAGCAAGCTTGTGAGAGCAGCCAATTTAAAACTAATTGCTTAAGTGGAGAGGTCCAACTTGTTAAAAAATCCAATATTAGTTGCACAGTGTAATAATAAGATCCAAACATAGCAAAACACCCCAAAACCCCCCTTCCTCGCCCCCCAACCCACCCACAAAAATAAAAAGAAAAGAAAAAGAAAAAAGTAACAAAACAAAAGAAAAAACAAAGAGGACCCTCCAGAAAAAGCTTAAGGGGTAGACAAAGACTGCCTAGCCAACTTATTAACACATCAAAGATCATGCCTATAAATGCTTTTCTACTTTTATTGCTTATCACTATAGAAAATCATGAAAGCCAACTTTCAAAGTAAACCTTTTTCAGTTGCAGGAACCTCTTAGTACCGTAAAGATGGATTGAATTGGATGTCTGCCTCTCTAAGATGCAATAAGTCAGATCGGCTACTATTATTCAATTTTAAAGTTTGATTTCAAAAGCTATTAATGTGACCAAATTTTGTGGCTAGTAAACTACAAAAATTAGTCCCACATAGCCAAGACAAATTGTCAAACCATCAACTCTAATAAAGCCAATCAAGATTTAAATTCTAAACCCACTTCTTCATGATTCTAGTAATCAGTCATACAACTCTATCTAGCTTGGCAATCACGCACAAGAATTGTCCCAACTTGAATAATATCATCTGTTGAGTCTATTTCGCATGCCACGTATACATATTTTCTATCATATAATAATTTGCAACACTAGAAAATGATAATGGGATTTACAAGTGTAAATTACATAGTTTCCTTGATTTTGTAGTTAAACTATTATAAAACAAATCTATGGCCAGGGTTTGGCCCATGGATATCAACAATACAGAGTTTCCCTTATTCATCTGGAGATTCAGAATGTTGGATAATGACTTGACTAAATCATAATATAGAGTGGATGAAAAAACTAAACTTGTTTTATGGAATATTTTTTTGAATTGAATTTTTTACATGGTTCTGACATTAAAAACCATTAAAAAATCTCGATATTTTTGATGCAAGTGGAAAGAGCTTGACTTGTTGGTTGAATATCTTGGTTGAATATCTAAACACATTCTAAACATGTTACGATAGATAGACTGTAGGGTGCATTGCCCTCCCATCTTCATCTCAAAAAGGTCTACTTAGGTCCAATCATTTCTTTAACAATTCTAGATGGCTAATTCCTTAGTATTCTTACATTCATGCTCCTTTTGCAGTATATAAGCAACTTATTACAAGACATCTGCTACAACCAACCTCTTTCCTTTAATACTTCAAAATTTAGTGGACAAAGAAGAGAGATCACAGCAAGGGTAAACCTCTTTTACAGTTTTCCTGCTTGAGATGTTTGGCATAGAGTGAGTTTTGTTCATCCTATTTGCTTGAGAGTTTGTGGCACATCCAAGGAGCTTTTCCTATATGTTAACCCATGTAGGCAAAGTAGAGATAGTTTGCCACTGACTTGCAGTAGAATCATGGTGTGACTGCCTGCAGGAATTCTGAGTAAGCATTCTTCTTTGCTTATAGATAGATTATCGACATTATTTTTCTCATCGACTCATCTGAATTGGGAGGCATAATTGATCCTTCTTCCTTCCCCCTTCACAAGTGATAAAGTCAATTGAATGTAAATGAGATAAGAAGACCCATTTTTTGGACCAGAGAGATGATTTCTCCAATAACAACAGGCAGATTTCATATGATGCACTTGTTAACTGACTACTAATTGTGGGAATTTTTTATTTAGATGTCATTTCTTGTATTTTGGACTTAATGAAATTGAATTCCATTTACAGGGTAATTATTTTCCTTTGTCTTGCTTTTGGCTGCTAGTATGATTGTAATTTTAGATTATATCGTCAAAGAAGATATTAGAGAAGATGCTACCAAGACTATGATCACATTGTCTTAGTAGGGTAAACAAATCCCATGGACTCATTATACTCTGTTAATATTATAGTTCTGATTTCCATTTGACATTCGTTTCAGAGTGTTGATATTTGGACACTAGGCAACCTCTATGCAAACCATTTGCAAGCTGCTGTCATTATTCTTTTTAATTAATCTTTCACTAGATTATGAACACTTCAATTAAAAATTATTGGATACATTCTATTTTTGTGTTTCCTAGAAAGATATGATCTAGATTCCAAAGGAGGCCCTACTGAATCTTCTCCATTGAAGAAGGTTTAACCTCTTACTGATAATAGAAAGGCTCTGAATTCCTAATATCCAGAACCTATGAGAAATGAAAGAAACAAGGAATGGAGATGACCAACTCTACCCAATATCAGGATACTACCATTAAAAAAATGGTAAAATAAAAAACTCAATCTCTACCATGATAGTTTATTTTTCTACTGTCAAGATAGCATTATATCAAGATTGCATGGTGCTTTCTCTTCAAGTTAACTTGATTCAAGGCTTGTTTTGATTAGGGTGAAGAAGGAAGATGATCTTCTTCAAGTTTTCTCAAAAGATGGAAGTGTCATAAATCATAGTAGAATTTCAATTATGAGGTTGGTAGATTTCATCATAATTGGTAGATTTACAAATTATATTCTCATCGATTTTAGCTTTCTTTGTGACACATGTTCGAACTAAATAGAAGTAGATGTTAAACCCCTAAATTAGTACCTCCTGCAAAGTAAACAAGAATAGAGGGTTAACACCATGCACATTTGGAAATTTGGATTTTCTTGCACTTGAAATTAACTGAAATGACCCTTCCCAAGGGTCCTTCAAGGTTTTCCTGGAAGAGTAGGGGTGTAAGTGTAATTTTAAACCCCCTGGGTTTATGTTTGTGGACTTTGCGGGGGAAATCTCACAATTTTTCCCTCTCTCTTCCCACACAACACATCCAAGTATACACCCAAGCACACACCCCCTCTTTAAAACCCCCACCACCTCCACCTCACATCTCCACCACCTCCACCTCCACTTCTCCACCACTTCACCGCCGACGAGCTTTTCCTCCCCCATCCCCTTGCAGCCGCAAGTGGGGAAGAAGGAGAGGGGCGAAGCATGGGAGAGAGGGAGAGTGAGAGCGTGATAGAGAGGGAAAGCGTGAGCAAGGGAGAGGGAGAGCGAGGAGCTCGGAGGAGCTTGGGAGAGGAGGTGCGGCTCAGGGAGCTCGTGGAGAGGAGCTCCATGACCTCCTACAGTTGCTGGAGGAGCAGTTGCGGCCCTGCAGGCGGAGATCCACGTGAAGAGAAGCTTGCGAGGCATTCTACGGAAACATTTTTCCACAGTATCAGACATCTAGGATGCTATCCAGATGTCTGGAGGAGCCTCAGGACTTCCAGAGTTGGCGCTGGACATCTGACAGTACAAAGGTGACGTAGAGATTCTTGCTTAATTAAAATAGCAATAGAATGATATGTCGTTATGTTTTATGTGGTGGAAAATCTCTCAATCAAAACTAAATATCAAATTTAACCACAATAAGGATGTCGCATCCACAGGGAGGAATGGACCAATAAATTCACGAGTAGAGGATGATGCTATTTACAGATAACTTTGCAACTTCAATGCGAGGAATATTCTATTCTGAATGGAGCTTGCAATTTCATTAAAAGTTCAAGGTTACTTATGCAATTTTCATGTTAGGAATTAAGCTCCCAAAAATATGTATATGACGCTTGTGTCATGGCATATCATGTAAATTTAACTTGCATGCAAATCTGATTTGAATTTCAATGTAGAATGATGCACATAACAAAAGTGAAGTAAATTCAAGAAACTATAAGTGCATCCATGCAATGTGTCCTGAATAAAATAATAATATCTAATGGTAATGGCATGAAATGTAAATTTTAATTGAGGAGAAAACAAAGGATTTCTCCTCTCTCTTCCTTGCTTGGACAGCCGTGCACGGTTGGCGGCGAGAATCGACGGGGTGGTTTTCCTCGACGCATGCTTCGCGATCGTGGTGACGCGATGGTCGGAGGTGACTGGCGACGGTCGAACGGTGGAGAACAGCTACCGGCCTATTGGCTCTGTTGAAGGAGGAGAACCGCACGTGGTGAGGAGAAAGAGCGACTGCTGCAGCCCACACGAATGCGTGCTGGGGTCGCGTGCTCAAGGGCATGCTAGGGCATGCGTGGGAGTAGCTGCTGGCATGGGTCGCCTGCGGGCGACTGTGGCTTGCGGGCATGGGTGCATGGGGGCTTGGCTGGTTGCTTGCGGGCGCTGGCGAGGACACGCCTGCAGGCGGCTGTGGTCTGCAGGCGTGGGCGCTCGCGGGCTTGGCTGACTGCCTGTGGGTGCTGGCGAGGGCGCACCTGTAGGATTGGATGCTGGCGTGGGTGCAGGGCGTGCAAGGGTGGTGAGGGCAAGTGCATCGCCTGCAGGGCGTGCAAGGGCGGTGGGTCTTGGCGTGGTTGTGGCAGTGAGCGTGGTTGCAGGCGTGCGGTAGGAGGTGAAGGCACTGATGGGTGGGCAGGCGGTGGAGGGTGCGAGGGTGATGGTGTGTGTAACGACCCGGTTCCCGAGTCCCTACGAGACACGAGAACCAGACCAACTCAACTAATCCTAAGACCTAGTCATCCAACGAGGAAGTAACCAAAAGAGCAGTAAAATAAACCACATTCAGCATGAATATAACTAACAGTAAGAAAGTACAGCAGTAAGGAAAGAAACTACCAGAGTATGTACCACCACAACAGTAGAACAACATTCATAATATAATTTGAACTGCAGGTAACGAAAGTATAGCGGAAACAAGAACTACTCACTACAACGTAACAAAAAAGAGGTATAAGAAACAGTGGTAACTCTACTGGACCCTACTCGGCCCAGCGTCCTCTGCAGCCGCTGACCCTGGCTGCTCAACACCTGGTCCTGAAAAAGGTAACGAGTGTAACACGTCAGTAAAACGCTGAGTAGAGTGGCAACTAAACTAAAGACAACAGTAGAGTGTACAGTAGCTGTTATGTTCGATTACTTTCTTTATTCACATCTTTCAATTGTCTCACTATTTCATTTATTCCCCAGATCTTTTTCTTGATCTCGAATGTTCCTTGTGGGAACGATCTTGATTGCAGTCTTTTCCAAAAAGTAGAAGTAGCACGTGGTGCTCTCCTGGCCGGGAGAGTCCCCCGTGGTGATCCTACCCTCAGTCAACCACCCCAAGGTCACTGACTGACGTAACGGTGACTACGGCACGCGCGATAAATGCACAGGTAGCTAACCCGTACTGGCACGCGGTCAGTCGTTTCCGTTAACGGGTGCGCCCAAAGCACAGCATGGAACCAGTCCAGGGCGGAGCCCTCTCAGTAACAGGGGTCCAACCCCTCCACAGTAACCAAACAGGGGCCTTGCCCCTCCACAGTCCGCGCATCCTCGCCTGACTACCCTGGTTTGCCCCAGCGGGCCTAACAAGTCGGTGTGGGAGGCTAGCAGAACCCTGGGGCTCGTGGGGTAGCTAGTACCTCCCTACACTAGTAGCTCTCCTCGGTACTACGTACGCGAGGGCCAGCAAGCCGGTACAGAGTGGCCAGTCCTAACCCCGGGTCCCTGGGGCGGCTGGCTCCGCTCTACACTAAACAGGGGGATAGTCGCTCTCCTTGGTACTCCGTACTCAAGGGCCAGCTCACTTCCCCAATACTATTCCATTCACTTTCCAGGAGTTCTACTCCTACTTCCCCGTAGGGTTCCATCCTTTTTACTCAAACATCCAGGTTTCACTTTCCAGTTTCACATTCTTACAATCCATGTTCTCAACCACGTTATTTATTCACAACAGGCAGCTGTTATTTCAAATTACAGGCAGCTTTATATCTCTTTCCATTTTCCAAGACTGCAATATTATACATTCCACTAGTTTTCCCATCCTAGGATTAATGCCATATCCTAGGATCTATCATACAATCTAGTTTTCCAGCCCTAGGATTCATGCAACACCTAGGAGCTATCATTCCATCTATTTCTCATTCTTAGGATTCATGCAATGTCTTAGGTTCTATTTATGGTTCCATAATTTAACAGATTTTATTAATAACTTAAAGCCACTCTACCAGGTACAATGGGAGAAATGGGGGCGTGGTCGGGAATCCCGCGTGCCTCTGCGACCCCGAGACTGCAACAGAACGGGATCCTATCACAAGGATCAAACACAAGGAGTGTCTCAAAACAGTGTATAGCTACTGCAGACGGGTAGAGGAATTAAATCTAAAAAGAACACAACTCGAATCGCGGAAAACTGAACCCGAACGGGCCCTAAACGGGTCAAAAACGACGACACTGTGCAAAATCAGACGTCTGGAACTTCTTCCAGACGTGTTAAAAAGTGGATCAGAGAATTACCTTGTTCAGCGTGGTTTCCCAGATGTCCAGAAGTCTGCGGGGACGTCTGGCCTAGCTCCTAGACGTCCGATGGTCACCCCGGACGTCTGGAGGTCGCTTCCGCCGTCTGGTACTACTGCCAGATGTCTGATTCGCGATGGATGGCGAATCACCGAGCCTGCGCACACCCATCTCCCTCCCTCAGTACCGTCAGTCGACAGGAAGGAAGAAGGAGACGGAAAACTCACCTTTCAGACGTCTGAATGGTGTTCCAGACGTCTCCCTCGCCGTCTGGCTATCAACCCAGACGTCTGATTCTGGAAATTTTTCCAGAATCAGGGCGCCACTCAGCCTCTTCTCGCGACGCCGCCCGCGTCGCACCTCGCGCGCCTATTGCTCAGACCGCAGCAGTCCCCCCTCCACGTCGCTCCGCGCCCCCTGTGCCCTCCGCCGGTCGGCCCTAGCAGCCCCGGCGAGATCGCCCTCACGGCAGAGCTCCACTCTCGCACACAGCACCTCCTCCGTGCTCACTGCGGTCGCCGCTGCCGCCCTCGCGCTCGCGCTCACGCTCACTGGCTGAAGGAGAAGAGGGAGGAGACGATGGTGACGGAAGTGAGGGGAGGAGTGGCCTTTTAAGGCCGTGCGAGGAGGAGAGAGGACGCGGCAGGGCGTCTGCAGTCGCAGGGAATAAACAAATATGCGGGTCTGCGCGCTCAGGCGCGTAGACAACCCACGCATGTGGAAGATAACGGATTTCCAGACGTCTGGAAACGATCCCAGACGTCTGGTCCGACGTCTGGGCCACCTCCCAGACGTCTGGGGCATGCGTTCGTTACAATATAACAAACTCAAAGGAAGTTTCGTCCCCGAAACTTGCGCTAACTAGGGTACGGGAAAAGAGGTCCAATTAACCATAACAAACTCAAAGAGGACCGAAGCCGGTCCGAAAAGACGTACCCGCGAAAAGCTCCGGGTACCGCTCCCGCATTGCCGCCTCAGGCTCCCAGGTAGCCTCCTCGTACCGCTGGCTCCTCCACAAAACCTTTACCAAGGGTACTTGCTTTCATCTCAAACTGCGGACGGCTCAGTCTAGGATCTGCACTGGCCGCTCGGGGTAGGTCAGGTCGTCGCCCACCTCGACGCTCTCGTGACTCAATACGTGACTGGAGTCAGCTACGTACTTCCTGAGGTTGGACACATGGAACACGTCGTGCACACCAGACAACTGCGGGGGAAGGGCAAGTCTGTAAGCAACGGGTCCAACCCGCTCCAGGACCTCAAAAGGCCCCACAAACCTCGGCGCGAGCTTCCCTCTCACCCCAAATCGCTGTAAGCCCTCCATGGGTGAAACACGAAGGAAAACATGGTCCCCAACCTCAAACTGCACCTCTCTGCATCTCCGATCTGCGTAGCTCTTCTGTCTGCTCCTGACAGTGCGGAGTCGTCTGTGGATCTGCTCAACTACCTCCTGACTCTGCCGGATCAACCTGGGGCCAACCTCCCACTTGGTCCCCACCTCAACCCAACTCAAGGGTGCCGTACGCTTCCGTCCGTATAGAGCCTCGTAGGGAGCCATGCCGATGCTCGAGTGATAACTGTTGTTGTATGCAAACTCTGCCAGGGGCAGGTGCTCCTCCCAAGAGCCCCTCCAGTCTAGTACACAGGCACGCAAAAGGTCCTCAAGTGTCTGTATCGTGCGCTCAGACTGTCCGTCCGTCTGGGGGTGGTAAGCCATGCTAAACCTCAACCTCGTCCCCAAGGCCTGCTGAAACTCAGCCTAGAACTGGGACGTAAAGCGGGTATCCCGGTCGGATACGATCTCTCGCGGAACTCCGTGTAGTCGTACCACATCACGGATATACCTCTCCACCAACTGTGCTGGTCCCAAAGTAACTCGGATCGGCAAGAAACGCGCCGTCTTCGTCAGTCTATCCACTATTACCCAGACTGCGTCGTGTCCCCGCTGGGTAACAGGTAAGCCCACCACCAAGTCCATGGTGATGCTCTCCCACTTCCACTCTGGCACTAGAAGCGGCTGAAGCGGCCCTGCAGGCCTCTAGTGTTCGGCTTTCACCTGCTGGCACACTAAACATTGCTGCACGAACTCACCCACATCCCGCTTCATCCCTCTCCACCAAAACTCGCGTCTCAAGTCGTGGTACATTTTTGTGTTTTCGGGATGTATGGTGAATCTGGAACCATGTGCCTCAGTCAAGAGCTCTCTCAACAGCTCCTCGTCTCTGGGAACGCACAACCGTCCCCTTAAGCGTAGCACCTGGTCTGTGAAAGAGAAGTCCCCAGGGTCTCCTGACAGTACTCTGTCGCGCAAAGACTGCAAGTACGGATCGGCCATCTGCCCTGTGATGATGTGGTCTATCAGCTCTGGCCTGGTCTACCGTGTCACCGTCACTGCCCCACAGTACCCTCGTAACTCTAGAGGTCGCCAACTGCCACCTCCTCCAAAAGGCTCCAACTCTGTAACTGTAGACTGGCCAAGCGTGCGGGCGCCTTACGGCTCAAGGCGTCAGCCACCACATTGGCCTTTCCCGGGTGGTAGGAGATGCTACAGTCGCAGTCCTTCAGGAGCTCCAACCAACGTCTCTGTCTCATGTTGAGCTCCTTCTGATCAAAAATGTATCTGAGGCTCTTGTGATCAGTAAAAATCTCGAAGGTCTCATCGTACAAGTAGTGCCTCCAGGTCTTCAGTGCGAAGACAACAGCTGCTAACTCTAGGTCGTGGGTAGGGTAGGTATGCTCATGGGTCTTCAGTTGCCGCGAAGCGTAAGCGACAACGTGACCCCTCTGCATGAGTACACCTCCTAACCCCTGCAAGGAGGCATTCGTGTACACAACGAACCCGCCACTACTGTCAGGGATGGTGAGCACGGGAGCCGAGGTCAACCTCTCCTTCAGCTCCAGAAAACACGCCTCACAGGCGTCTGTCCAAGCGAAAGGCATGTCCTTCCGAGTCAACTGTGTCATAGGACGAGCAATCTGCGAAAATCCTCTGATGAATCGTCTGTAGTAGCCTGCCAGTCCCAGAAAACTGCGAATCTCAGTGACTGAACGCGGTCTCTCCCACCTGAGCACTGCCTCGACCTTGGCTGGGTCCACCGCCAAGCCATCTCCAGAGATCACATGACCTAGGAAGGTCACCTCCCTCAACTAGAACTTTCACTTGCTGTATTTGGCGTACAGCCGGCGTCGTCTCAGAGTGTCCAGAACCATCCGCAAGTGCTGTCCGTGCTGCGTCCGATCTCTAGAATAGATGAGTACATCATCTATGAAAACCACCATGAACTGGTCCAAGTATGTTCTAAACACCCGGTTCATCAGGTCAATGAAAGCAGCAGGGGCATTGGTCAGCCCAAACGGCATGACCAAAAACTCGTAGTGTCCGTACCGGGTGCGGAAAGCTGTCTTGGAGACGTCGGTCTCCCTGATCCTCAACTGGTGGTATCCAGACCTCAAGTCTATCTTGGAAAACACCGTGGCACCCCGCAACTGGTCAAACAAATCGTCGATCCTCAGCAGTGGATATCTGTTTTTGATGGTGACCCTGTTCAGCTGTCGGTAGTCCACACAAAGGCGTAGGGTCCCATCCTTCTTCTTCACAAACAGTACCGGGGCTCCCCAGGGGGACGCACTGGGCCTCACGAAACCTTTCTCCAAAAGGTCCTGCAACTGGGACTTGAGCTCTCGCAGCTCAAGCGGTGCCATTCTGTATGGCGCGGTGGAGATGGGGCTGGTCCCTGGTACTAGTGATATCTCAAACTCAATCTCACACTCGGGCGGTAGTCCTGGTAACTCGTCTGGAAACACGTCGGGGTACTCTCTGACCACCGGGATGCTCTGGAAGTCTGCCACAGGGCTGGGCTTTGCCACCACACAAGCTAGGAAGCCCTCACACCCCTGGCTCAAAAGTCTCGCCGCCCGAATTGCCGAAATGCACCTGAAACCTTCGTCCACTGGCTATCCGTGAAACTCGAAAGAAGGCAACTCCGGAATGGAGAAGACAATCTTCCTCTCAAAATAGTCCACCAAGGCGTGGTAAGCGGACAGCCAATCCATCCCCAGAATCACTCCAAAGTCCTCCATCTGGATCATAATCAGGTCAGCTGGCAGGCTATGTCCTCCGACGCTGACCTTGCAATCCGTGTACACCTCCTCAGCTACAAACAGCTGGCCACTCGGACCTCTGATTACGAATGGATTCTCTAATAGTGTATAATCCTGGTCCAAACTAACTGCGAAACTGGCTGCGACAAACGAGTGCGTAGCACCGGAATCGAAAAGTGTGTAAACGAGTCTGCCAGAAACTGAAACCATACCTGCTACCATCTATCCCGAAGCTCTAGCGTCCCTATGTGTGAGGGCGTTGATACGCCCCTCAGCTCTAGGTGCGGACGAAGCTGCCACACTCTGCATCGGACGGGTAGGTGCTGGCCGGTACCCTCCTCGCGACTGCTGTCCTCCTCCTCGTGCCTGGGAACTGCGGCCTCCTGCGCGCCCTCCAATGCTCTGCACGGGGAGTATCTGCTGACCCCCTACCCTAGATGGGCAGTCCCTCCTGACGTGGCCCGGCTGGCCACACTGGTAGCAAAGGGGAACCCGACTCCCGCCCTCAGTGGGTCCCTGCTGTCGGCTAGGCGGGGATCCGGTGCTGGCGACTGGCCCCTGTCGAGGGCCTCCAAAGGCCACTGATGGCCCTGCACAATGTGACGGCTCTCCTGCGGACGCCACGTGCCTCCGTTCTCGCCGGCCTTGTGAAAAGTCTGGCTGGAAGGCCCTCTTTCCCCCGCCGTCGGTGTCTCGTGCGGACGGGTTGGTCTCCTCGTAAGTCATAGCTGCCTCTACCACCCTCGAAAATGTAGGCAGCTTCAGGGGTTTGACATACCCCCGGATCGCAAGCTAGAGCCCCTCGGTGAACCTCCAAAGGCGCTCCTCCTCAGTGGCTACCGCTGTCGCTGCAAAGCTGGACAGCTCCAAGAAACGCGTGCGGTACGCGCTCACAGTCATCGTCCCTTGGCGGAGAGTGTGGAACTCCAGCCTCATCTGGTCCTGCCACATCTAGGGAAAGTACTGCTCGCAGAAGAGGGTGACGAACTGGTCCCACGTCATCTCATCCCTCTCCTGTCCCCGAACCGCCCTCCACCACCGGTGTGCCGCACTCTCCAGCTGGTACGTGGCAAAGGCCACGTGACACTCCATCGGGGGGCGAAGGGTGTCGAAGATCTTCTCCAGCTGCTCAAGGCAGTCCTCTGCCTCGGTCGGGTCCTCATCCCCCTTGAAGGAGGGGGGCTTCAGCTTCCGGAACTGTCCGAAAAGCTCGAAGTGGCGCTGTAGGGGAGGTGCTGGTGCACCTCCAGGCGAAGGTGCCTCGTGTACAGAAGTGTTGGAGGAAGGTGGGGGCGGCAGCGGCCCATCTCCTTCCTCGTGTCCAGTGCCGTGTTCGTCGCGTGGTCCCACAGAGGACTCCCCCTCTGCAGCCCCAGGAGGAGGTGCTCGGGGCGGTGGGTGGAGCTCCTCTCGTACAATGTCCCGTATCAGTCTGGCGAGGTCCTGGGCCTGGATGCCCGGGAGTGGTGGCTGGTCCACCGAGACGTCAACAACAGCACGTCCACCTCGCCGACCTCGTCCTCGGCCGCGCCTGCGGCCAGTCTCGCCAGTCCCGCGATGAGGCATCTCCTATAAGGAGACGCGAAACAAAACGGAAAAAAAAAAACGTCAAAACAGAGGGTATCTAACGAAACTTCTAAGAGCTCATGTCAAGAGATAGGTTGTGGTGGCTACTCTAGTTATAAACATGTGAATTGGTTATTTTCCAGTCAATTGATTCACTTCTCGAGACGACCTTCCTCTGATACCATCTTGTAACGACCCGGTTCCCGAGTCCCTACGAGACACGAGAACTGGACCGACTCAACTAATCCCAAGACCTAGTCGTCTAACGAGGAAGTAACCAAAAGAGTAGTAAAATAAACCACATTCAGCATGAATATAACTAACAGTAAGAAAGTACAGCAGTAAGGAAAGAAACTACCACAGTATGTACTACCACAACAGTAAAACAACATTCATAATATAATTTGAACTGCAGGTAACAAAAGTACAGCGGAAACAAGAACTACTCACTACAACGTAACAAAAAAGAGGTACAAGAGACAGTGGTAACTCTACTGGACCCTACTCGGCCCAGCGTCCTCTGTAGCCGCTGACCCTGGCTGCTCAACACCTGGTCCTGAAAAAGGTAACGAGTGTAACACGTCAGCAAAACGCTGAGTAGAGTGGCAACTAAACTAAAGACAACAGTAGAGTGTACAGTAGCTGTTATGTTCGATTACTTTCTTTATTCACATCTTTCAATTGTCTCACTATTTCATTTATTCCCTAGATCTTTTTCTTGATCTCGAATGTTCCTCGTGGGAATGATCTTGATTGCAGTCTTTTCCAAAAAGTAGAACTAGCACGTGGTGCTCTCCTAGCTGGGAGAGTCCCCCGTGGTGATCCTACCCTCAGTCAACCACCCCAAGGTCACTGACTAACGTAACGGTGACTACGGCACGCGCGATAAACGCACAGGTAGCTAACCCGTACTGGCACGCGGTCAGTCGTTTCCATTAACGGGTGCACCCAAAGCATAGCACGGAACCAGTCCAGGGCGGAGCCCTCTCAGTAATAGGGGTCCAACCCCTCCACAGTAACCAAACCGGGGCCTTGCCCCTCCACAGTCCGCGCACCCTCGCCTGGCTACCCTGGTTTGCCCAGCGGGCCTAACAAGTCGGTGTGGGAGGCTAGCAGAACCCCGGGGCTCGTGGGGTAGCTAGTACCTCCCTACACTAGTAGCTCTCCTCGATACTACGTACGCGAGGGCCAGCAAGTCGGTACAGAGTGGCCAGTCCTAACCCCGGGTCCCTGGGGCGGCTGGCTCCGCTCTACACTAAACAGGGGGACAGTCGCTCTCCTTGGTACTCCGTACTCAAGGGCCAGCTCACTTCCCCAATACTATTCCATTCACTTTCCAGGAGTTCTAATCCTACTTCCCCGTAGGGTTCCATCCTTTTTACTCAAACATCCAGGTTTCACTTTCCAGTTTCACATTCTTACAATCCATCTTCTCAACCACGTTATTTATTCACAACAGGCAGCTGTTAATTCAAATTACAGGCAGCTTTATATCTCTTTCCATTTTCCAAGACTGCAGTATTATACATTCCACTAGTTTTCCCATCCTAGGATTCATGCCATATCCTAGGATCTATCATACAATCTAGCTTTCCAGCCCTAGGATTCATGCAACACCTAGGAGCTATCATTCCATCTATTTCTCATTCCTAGGATTCATGCAATGCCCTAGGTTCTATTTATGGTTCCATAATTTAACAGATTTTATTAATAACTTAAAGCCACTCTACCAGGTACAACGGGAGAAATGGGGGCATGGTCGGGAATCCCGCGTGCCTCCGCGACCCTCGAGACTGCAACAGAATGGGGTCCTATCACAAGGATCAAACACAAGGAGTGTCTCAAAACAGTGTATAACTACTGTAGATGGCTAAAGGAATTAAATCTGGAAAGAATGCTACTCGAATCGCGAAAAACGGAACCCGAACGGTCCCTAAACGGGTCAAAAACGACGACACTGTGCAAAATCAGACGTCTGGAACTTCTTCCAGACGTCTTAAAAAGTGGATCAAAGAATTACCTTGTTCAACATGGTTTCCCAGATGTCCAGAAGTCTGCGGGGACGTCTGGCCTAGCTCCCAGACGTTCGATGGTAACCCCGGACGTCTGGAGGTCGCTTCCGCCATCTGGTACTACTGCCAGATGTCTGATTCACGATGGATGGCGAAACACCGAGCCTGCGCACACCCATCTCCCTCCCTCAGTATGGTTAGTCGACAGGAAGGAAGAAGGAGACGGAAAACTCACCTTTCAGACGTCTGGATGGTCTTCCAGACGTCTCCCTCGCCATCTGGCTATCAACCCAGACATTTGATTCTGGAAATTTTTCAAGAATCAGGGCGCCACTCGGCCTCCACTCGTGACGCCGCCCGCGTCGCACCTCGTGCGCCTGCTGCTCAGACCGCAGCAGTCCCCCCTCCGCGTCGCTCCATGCCCCCTGCGCCCTCCGTCGGCCGACCCTAGCAGCCCCAGCGAGCTCGCCCTCACGGCAGAGCTCCGCTCTCGCATGCAGCACCTCCTCCGCGCTCACTGCGGCCGCCGCTGCCGCCCTCGCGCTCACGCCCACTGGCTGAAGGAGAAGAGGGAGGAGACGGTGGTGACGGAAGTGAGGGGAGGCGTGGCCTTTTAAGGCCGTGCTAGGAGGAGAGAGGACGCTTCAGGGCGTCTGCCGCAATAGGGAGTAAACGAATATGCGGGTCTGCACGCTCAGGCGCGCAGACGACCCGCGCGTGTGGAAGATAACGGATTTCCAGACGTCTGGAAAAGATCCCAGACGTCTGGTCCGACGTCTGGGGCATGCGTTCGTTACAGTGTGGCTGCTCACAAGGGCACTTGCAAGGGCACATGCGGGAGGTGGCTGTGTGGAGTTTGGGGTGGAAGTGCGCACAGTGCACGCCCTCTTCACAGTGCACGCAGTCTTCATGATGGTCTCCCCAGGAGGAGAAGAAGAAGCCGAGACCTCCTCTCCTTTGCCAAGCCTCTTTTTATCTCCTCCCCCATCCGCAAGTGAAGGGATTTTTAAATCCCTTACTAAATTTGGCCTTCAGCTGTTGGGGAGATGTTGAGGCTGGCCGGAGTTTGAGGAAGGCTCAGTTGAGGTTGGCGGCTGTTGGGGGAGGGGAAATTTTAATTCACCCATCTCGTCTTTTGCAAATTATTCCTACAATAATGAAACATAAAATAATTACATAGTAAGTTATAGAATAGATAAAAAGTCAAGTAATGATGCATGCACTCATTCTATAACCTAATGTAGTTATTAACAAACATAAAATGTAAAAATAAAGTTAACTTAGGCATAACAATAGTCCATTAAAATGGACTCATCAAATAACCCCATGCCTAAGATTTGCTAGTCCCTAGCAAAAATGAAAATTAATATAAGTAATAGGAAGATTTCTTCTTTTCATATTTCAAAACTTTAGAGATCCATACAAATGTGACATGATAATAGCCTAAGTAACAGATCCAAGTGAAAAGTCAATTTGCATTTGCAATTCGTACTTATCTCTTAGTAAATATTTCTATCAGGATAGGCAACTACTTCCCTCAGGGATAGAGTAGAAAATAATCTGTAAATTGACCTTGGCTTTAGGCTTAGGTAGGAGATATCGAGTTGAATGGATTTGTATTTGGTGGCACACACTCATCTGGTGCTACATGTAGTCTAGTACTACAAACTCTAGATCTCTAGACCATTAAACAAGTCAACTCGGAGAGAGGCTAAATAACTGTGCTCTCTTGATGTTCCTTGGTGCTCACTCTTTTCTTTCTGAGATCACAAATCTCGTCAGATTTAGTAATTGGAATAACAACTAAGTTAGAGTCCTCAGCCAGTATTTGGGCGATCAGAAATACTGAAAGGTAGGTATGGGTCATATTTAGTGGATTGTGATAGGTATTTTTGTTGCCTCAGAAACAATGTTACAATGATAAAATTATAACCTTGGACTCCTTTCTTTTTCTTTTCTCTCTTTTCTTTTTTTTCTTCTTTTCTCTCTTTTTTTTTCTTTTTCTTTTTTAATTGTTTCTTCTTCTCTTTTTCCTTTTTCTTTCTTTATCAATCAACATAACACAATACAGACTTTTATTTATGAGGCATTATTAGGGATGATGATGGTCAAGAGGATATTATGTGGCTTATTTGGTGGAAGTGCCTATTCTCGACACTGGTAGGGAATGGATAGGATAGGCGTATTTTTGACCTTTGACACTATTACCCTCCTTCAGCTGAGGACTCTATGAAGGACAGTCATAACCATCCACCATAGTCATAGCTTTGTTAAGACTCAATCTCTGTGTATCTGCCTTATTTGGTGACTCTCAGGAATTCAGACAAAGTACGCATACAGGAACAGAGGACGAAAACTTTGCCTAACTCTGAACTATCATCATTTAATTGTCCAAAACTTAAGAGTCCTTGCACTAGACTTAGTACACCAATAATCTCTCTACTTCTCACAAATATGAGGTGGATCTACTAGAAGATAGTATGCTTGACTCCCTATGAACTGTCCAAGGGTTCAGTAGACTAAAAATGCTTATTGATTTTCTTCAAGGATCCATAACCCAGTCTACGTGCACGTGAAGTAAATGTACTGGATTCTAAACTTAAGAAATAATTCAAGAAAAAAAACCTCCAATGACAAAGAAATTTTGCTAGGGGCTAACCCATTCAGCACAAGAAAAGAGAAATTTTTTTTTATATGCCAACCTAAATGCATGAATACTTCCTAAAATGCAAAATGCACCCCCCATGCCTAAATCCTACAATGTCCTCATTGTAAAATTAAAACAGGGGGAGAAAGGAAAGAAATCACCTGACGACGGTGTTATTCAGACCGCTAGGTTGCCTCCCAACAAGCACTGCATTTTTTGTTAGCAGCCAGACTTATAAGGGACCTATAAGTCTGTTTCCAGACAGAGAAAGTGAGGCCCTAAAAATATGCGTAAGAGCACGGGCCTAGAAAATAGGCAGCCACGGATGTTGGCGAGCTGATGATGCAATATAATCCCAAATTCTCGCCAGAAGGTATGAAAGCAGAAAACCTCGTTGGCTACCTGGGGAGGTCTAGGAATAACAAAAGGAAAATGGAAAGGGACCCCCTGAAATGGAATAAGTGGAGGATAACAAGGATCCTCCAAAGCAGGATAGGTTTTAAAAGATATAAACATTAATATTTGAAACCCTTGAACGGCAAGACTAAAAGTACATGCATCAATCCACACTCACCATTCTACCCAAGGATGTACTTGCCTGATATGTTCTCCAGAAAGAATGTTCATGGGCAGAGATCTGAGCCAAGGATCAGTTAGGGAGTGTAAGGGTTGTTTGTAGTGTTGGAAGGTAATGATTAAGTCCAATGAGGGCTTAGTCGGTGTCAGGTGCAATTTCAACAATGATTCAGATTATGTATAGTCCATAATAATTACAGATAACTTCACGTTACCCTGCCTATCATTATTGATCGGAGTCATATTTTCACCTTCCAGTATATGTGAATCAAAGGTAGACTCCAATTTATAACCCTTTGATGGTAGGGTGAAAATATCAGAATCATTATCATTAATTTCACCCCCAGATTCGTTTGGTTTACTCAAATTTTTGTCTGGGTGTATATGTGATTCATTAGTGAAGAAAGGAGTTGGATTAGTATCCTCAATTATTCCTAAAGGAGGATCAGTCTTAATGTTTTGGAGCAAGCCTATATCACTGAATTCGTTATCTTCTCAGGTATAAATCCTCAATTGACGTGTTTTGTCCCCGAGAGTCTCCCCTAGGCTTTTCACTATTTTGCTTGTCCTCCTCTAACATCCACTCCTAGTTTGATGGAGGATGACTCTCAAAAGAAGGGAGGAATTTGGATTTCACCATATTATTTATATCCTCTGGAGGTAAATCTCAAATAATAAATAATTCCCCTATGATTCACTATAGATTTTCAATCCAGGTTCCTCCATTGGGGCATCCTCGTCCTCTAAAATAGACTCTTCATATTCCTGAGACAAAATTGATCTAATTCATCCTCCATTCCCTTAGGGTCACCTTCATTGGGTGCATTTAAATCCTCAGGATGCTGAATGGTAGGTGTTGATTCCCTAAGTGGAGGGTTAGGAGTAGGCTCACTAAGGGTAGAATGGGATTCCACCAGATAATCAATAGGGGAAGTGAGAGGAACAATACAACCTTGACCTAGGTTAGTAGGGGTAAGGAAAATACTATCATTAGGGTCAAGGTCCTCAAGAGGTACCATCTTCCCTTGCTTTTGACTCCAATATAGCTCGGGTGGATAATCACTAGGATCGTTCTCCTCTAGTGGTTGTGTCTCATTGGGAGAGTCTAACTGATAGCTACATAAAACTGGATCCCTATTGTCATTAGTTTCCTAAGAATTATTTTCATGATCATGGTCGTCTGGGTAGGGATCAGAATTACTGGGAAGAGCGTAGCTAAGCTGTCGTATTTCTTTGTTTAGTTGTTGACTATTCCTTAACATCTCTCCCATGGATTCCATCATTTCCTTTTGTTGTTTTTGCATTTTTATCATAAAAGAGGAGAGGCTACTACTATCAAGTTGGGAAGGATAGTCAATTTCAGGCTCTGGTTGCCTAGGGGTATCGGTCCAACCTCGATACGGAAAATGATGAAGGGTGGGAGGGTTGGGTGTTTGCATAGCAGTAGGGATTCTAGGGTTGGAAAATCCCGCTCCTAGGCTCTACGCAAAAGTGGGAGTTATCGGGCCGGTATTCCCAGGATAAGAATAAGAATGATCCCATGAATTGTTAATGTACCCATCAAAAGATGGATACGCTTGGGGCATGGGATCCTGGTTAAAATGATAGGAGTAAGGATAGTCCATTTCTTTTAATTAAATAGGTTAAACTCTCTTAGGATTTAAAAGAATTTAGATGCAAGCAGAAACTTCCTAGAGAGTTCTATCACTGTCAAAACAAACGCAAATTTAGTGGGATCTATTTTTAGTAGATTGTAGGTCTTAGAATTAAATGTTCAGTTGGTGGCCAAACAAGTTTTGCAAAAATTATGCTTCCTAGGCCAACCTTCGCTGGTGCCTATAACCTACTCGCAAGGGATGGAAGTCTCTAATCGAGCCCACACATAAGGAACCGGAGTACTTGGTGGATAGGCTTGTTGATTTCCGACTAACTTCCCGTATGGTGCAAAAGAGAGGTAGAAATTTATCCAGTGACCTTATGTGTGAGGTGCACAGTGTCTCAGGTGTGCAAACATACTATCTTGTTTTGAGTTTTGAAATTTCATGAACAAGATCCTTTTGCACACAATTTTAAGTCACAGATTTTAAGGTCCAACCTCTTAGCAGTTCCAATTTTTAAAGTGACCACTGAATTAATTCGATTCAAGCACTTTAGTGGTCTTACATTTAGGTTTAATGCAGATGCATGATAGGTAATTGATGCTCAAGAGAAGACATACCTTACTCTAGCTTTCTTTGTGCAAAAATGTATGCAATACAGTAAAAATAAACTAGATGCTGCTCATTTAGTCCTAGATGGTCTTCCCATAGATATGTAGCTTCTAGCAGGCAATTCGAATATATTTTTTTTAATAATAATAATAAGCAAACAGACCTAATCTAACTAACTAACCATCATGCAGTTCAAACAATTTGAATAATCCTATAATCTAAATAAATGGGAACACGCTCTCGAAAATACACTCCCGCATACAAGAGTGATAAGAAATAAAGAAACACTGGGAACACATTCCCAAAAATACCCGACAAGGGTCTAAAAGATAGAAATTAAATTATAATGTCTATCTAAACTAAATCTAAACTAAGCTCTAATGACTAAATCAGAAACAGGCTTCTCCGTAAGCCTACGTGCATGGGATCAAGGCCCATGTGCTCCTGTTACTGGCCTCCAGGTGGCATCAAGGTCCACCAAAAAGATCATCTCCACCGTGCGTGCTCGTCGTGTTCGTCGTTCAAGGTCAATGTCGTCGCTCTACTGCACCTGTTGCCCCGTCAGATTCCTCGCACAATAAGATAAAGAATAATTGCGCAACTTAGAATATTCAAAAATAATAAAGTGAATCTATTGCATCTGTTGCCTCCCCAGCAACAACGCCGTTTGACGTAGAGATTCTCGCTTAATTAAAATAGCAATAGAATGATATGTCATTGTGTTTTATGTGGTGGAAAATCTCTCAATCAAAACTAAATATAAAATTTAACCACAATAAAGATGTTGCATCCACTGGGAGGAATAGACCAATAAATTCACGAGTAGAGGATGATGTTATTTGCAGACAACTTTGCAACTTCAATGCGAGGAATATACTATTCTGAATGGAGCTTGCAATTTCCTTAAAAGTTCAAGGTTATTTACGCAATTTTCACATCATGAATTAATCTCCCAAAAATATGTATATGATGCATGTGTCATGGCATATCATGTAAATTTAACTTGCATGCTCTGATTTGAATTTCAATTTAGAATGATGCACATAACAAAAGTGAAGTAAATTTAAGAAACTATAAGTGCATCCATGCAATGTGGCTTGAATAAAATAATAATATCTAATGGAAATGGCATGAAATGTAAATTTTAATTAAGGAGAAAATAGAAGATTTCTCCTCTCCCTTCCTTGCTTGGACGGCCGTGCACAGTTGGCAGCGACAGTCGACAGGGTGGTGTGCCTCGACGCGTGCTTCGCGATGGTGGTAACACGACAGCCGAAGGTGGCTGGCGGCGGCTGGACGGTGGAGAACAGCCGTCGTCCTGTTGGCTCTGTTGGAGGAGGAGAACTGCACGTGGAGAGGAGGAAGAGCGGCTACTGCAGCCCGTGCAGATGTGCACTGGGGTCGTGCGCTCAAGGGCATGCTAGGGCACACACGGGAGTGGCTATTGGTGTGGGTCGCCTACAAGCGACTGTGGCCTGCAGGCGTGGGCACCTGCGGGTGCTAGTGAGGGTGCGCCTGCGGGCGGTTGCGGCCTGCGGGCATGGGCGCTTGCGGGCTTGGCTGATTGCCTGTGGGCGCTAGCGAGGGCATGCCTGTAGGGTTGGACGCTGGCATGGGTGTAGGGCGTGCAAGGGCAGTGGAGGCTGGTGCAGCGCTTGCAGGGCATGCAAGGGCAGTGGGTCTTGGTGTAGTTGTGGCAGTGAGCACGGTTGCAGGCACGCGGTGGGAGGTGAAGGAGCTGATGGGTGGGTAGGTGGTGGAGGGCGCGAGGGCGATGGTGTGGCTGTGCATAAGGGCGCTTGCAAGGGCACGCGCGGGAGGTGGCTGTGCAGAGTTTGGGGTGGAAGTGCGCACAGTGCATGCCCTCTTCACAGTGCACGCAGTCTTCACAATGGTCTCCCCAGGGGGAGAAGAAGCTGAGACCTCCTCTCTTTTTCCAATCCTCTTTTTATCTCCTCCCCCATCCGCAAGTCAAGGGATTGTTAAATCCCTTACTAAATTTGTCCTTCGGCTGTTGGGGAGATGTTGAGGCCGGTAGGAGGTTGAGGAAGGCTCAGTTGAGGCTGGTGTGCCTGTTGGGGGAGGGGAGATTTTAATTCACCCCCCTTGTCTATTGCAAATTATTCCTACAATAATGAAACATAAAATAATTACATAATAAGTTATAGAATAGATAAAAACTCAAGTAATGATGCATGCACTCATTCTATAACCTAATGTAGTTATTAACAAATATAAAATGTAAAAATAAAATTAACTTAGGCGTAACAATAGTCCATTAAAATGGCCTCGTCAGAAGAGGTCGAGGTATGTACCATGCACGAGCCTGCTTTGCATGTATGTAACTTTTTATGTGTCATGTTTTTGAAGCGGCATGTGCATACGTAGGTGTAGGCGTTGGAAAGGCATGTGGCACACCTTTCGAGGTGCTTTAGGATGTCTGGAGGCAATACCAGACGTCTGACTGCTCTCTCAGATGATCGAAAGGAGTTCCAGACTTTTGGGATGTCCCTCAGATGGTTGTGAGGGGTTCGGATGTTTGAGGAAGTTGTAGGAAAGCAAGGTGAGTCTTTGTGGTCATTTAAGACATCTGGGTCTAGTCCCAGACGTCTGATTTTAGTCAGAGTACATGTTTTTGGCCTGTTTAGGGCCCAAACGGAGTTGGTTTTGCGTAAACAAAGTACCGTTGGTTTCAGTTTAGAGTTCTCTACATGTTTGTGTCACTCATATACTTTTGAAATCATTTGATGTGATTTGGTCAATTGTATAGGTCTCCAGCCAGTAGAGTATATAGGGCTCGTGGAGATGATGGGATCTACGATTCAAGCCCCCATTCCACTCGTGTATCTTGGTAGAGTGGTTTTTCTCAATATTATGAGTTAATTAATCAAGTGCATGCTATCTTAGAAGGAATTGATTGAACCCTAGGATATGAAATGAACCCTAAGGTAGAATTGAGTGAATGAACATTACTTGAGCCACACAGTCTATTCTGAAATACTTGTTAGAACCCTTAATGCTAGCAAATGAATAGTTAAATAATGTGATACTTCTTTCAGTTATTAAATCATGAGCTGCCTGTTATATGGTTAAGACCCAAGTTGTGAACAACGAGATACGCATGTTGTGAAATGAAATGAATACAATGCATGAACCCTACGGTGAAAGTAGAAGGGGAACTCACGTATATGGAATGAATATTGTATGTAGGATGGAAGTGAGTTGGCCCTCGAGTACATGATACCGAGGAGAGCAACTGTCTCTTTTGTATGGAAAGTGAGCTGGCCCTCGTGTACACGGTACCAAGGAGTGCTACCATCACTTTAGTGTAGGGTGGAGCTAGCCGCCCTTGGGTTAAGACCCGGGGTTAGGAATGGCCCCCTACTCTGACTCTTGTTACTTTAGTGTAGTGGGGAGCCAGCAGCCCCATGGGGCCTGGGGTTAGGACTAGCCACCTTACACCAACTCTTGTTAGGCCCACTGGCAAACCTGGATAGTCGAGCAAGGGTACGCAGACTGTTGATGGTGAGACCCCTATTCTGAGGGACGAGACCCCTGTTTTGAGAGGGCAAGGCCCTGTTCTGTTCTGCATTGTATGTTTAGGCGTACCCACTAGCGGAAATGACTGACCGTGTGCCAGTGCGGGGTAGCTACCCGTGCACTTATTGTGCATGCCGTAGTGACCACTATGTCGCGACCGTGACCTTGGGTTGGTAGACCTGGTGTAGGACTACCACGGGGGTTCTCCTGGCTAGGAGAGTGCCATGTGTACATCCTACATCGCGAAATAAATTGCAATTAAGATCGTTCCCTTAGGGAACAAGAGGATTAAGAAATGTTGTGGATCCTTATTAGAATAACTGAATTAGAAACACCTAGTTGAGATAAATGAAAATGAATAATTAGTTATTTGCTTGTTTCTTTATGTTAAATTGCATGTAAATGGCTTAACCACCACTCTTCTCAGCGTTAGCTGACCACGGATTATATAACCATGTTCAGGTCAAAGAGTTGAGCAGCTAGTAGCACTGGCTGCCGAGGGTGCTGGGTCTAGTCGAGCCCAGCAGTAGTGTTTTTCTCTTTTCCGTTGCAAAGACTTTTGTAGTAGTGGGTACTTTAGTATGTATTAGCTGTTCCTGCTATGTTCTTGTTACATTTCTTTCTGTTCTAGTTGTGATGGCTATTATATTATAGTACTCTTTTGCTTGTGCCATGTAATATTTTTTAGACTTCTCATTCTGATTTCCATTATTGCCTCTTATTTATTTATGCTTAGTTACCTTGATTGTGTGGTTGTAGAATATTTTCTATTTTTGGTTATTTCTTGTTGGATGACAGGGTCTTGGGATTAGTCGAGGCAAATCGATCTCGGGTCCTGTAGGGAGCTGGAATTGGGTTGTAACATTAACCCTTTAGGTGATCCTTTTTCTTAACCAAAAAACTCCAATCCCCTCCTTTTAGTAAACTCTTAAAAAAATTCAAGTACAAAAGTCTCCCTCCATAGGAAATACAAGAAAAGCAAGAAAATAAGCAATATGATGTAACATGTGGCAACCCAAAGTGGATTACTAAACAAATTCAAAATTTGTCAATAATCTTATCTTCATGTAGATCTCTTCAAAAGCATAAATTTAACATCAGCAACAAAATCCAAAATGAATTGCTTCTAAACTATATATCCACAACCTCAGCTACACCATTTGAAGTCAAATTTCCTTCTCCTGAACTATAGAGCTATCAGAAATCATGCCAAAAGGTCAGAATTTCCATATAAATTCATTGAGCAGCAAGCTCCTTTCAAACTTCAATAATGACTACAACCAAATAGTTGCAATTAAATTCCCTTGAATGTAGCTTACAGATGACTTTAAATAGCATCCTCAAATAAAAAGATCCAAATTATGTATCACATTCTTTCAAAACTTCAACACTTCAAACAAGTCCAACTCAACCACCAGTAGCATAAGTTGCATAATAGCAGATTATTTTTGATCAAAGTTAAAAGATCAAAATATGAAAATAAGACCAATAGCAACAACAACAATACTTCCAGACTAAGATCAGAATTATAGTCAGCATAATTGAGAACCAAAGAAAAGATATCAGACAGGATTATTCTTGATATATAGATTCTTTTGTTTGTCATCCTTGGTTTTAAATTAGGTTGTCTCAGACATGACTATTTTGAGTTGTAATTTTGATTTTACCTATCGTCATCCTTCTCTTTTGACTGATGTGGTTTTAAATCCTTTTTGGTAGGAAAGAAGTGCAATAAAGCACCAAAGATTGAGGGGTTGGTTACTCCCTTAACACTATAAAGAAAGAGGGCCAGGATCACTAAGAAAAAGAAGAGAATTGCAATGTCCAAGGCTGATCAATGGGAAGCTTCCCATTTACTATCAAAGAATAAGGTCATTTAGTTAGATTTTTTAGCACCTTTCTATCTTACATTTTTCTATCTTCTAGTTCATTTCTTGTTATCCTTCGTGTGTATTTAGTTAGATTATGCCTAAAGTTCTTTTGTAGTAATCTTGACTTTATTATTTGACCCTTTTAATTGTGTGATATTTGGTTATCTTTGCAGTCTCTTGAAAAGTCAAAATATGAACAATCTTTAGAGACTTTTAGGAATTTATTGCTATATCAAAGAAAGCATTTGAACTTTATTGCAGGCACACTACCCTTTATGGTAATCCAAGTTGTTAGTCTGTAGATAATTCAAGGTCTTTTGCTAAGAAGAAATCCTCCGAAGATAAATCTAAAGCATTAAGAGATGGAGAGGACAATGAACATGGTAATCACTCTTCCAATTTTGTTTTGATGATTTTGGAGCTATAATTGCATAGGTTTGTTAACATTGTATGATGAGAAAATAATTTTGGCTGTAGAGGAATATAAAGGAAATTAGGCCAGACGAGACTACTGCTATTGTTGTCAACCTCATTGTTGTTGTTGGATTAGACAGTGGATGTCGGTGCTCTTGTTGCTGATATCTTAAAGAAGGTTGAACCAAATGCAGATGATTTCAGTTAGGTTGAAGTACATATTTCTGTCTGTAATTGATCCACATTTTATTTTTATTTTTTCTATATTTTTTTTCTTTTATCTTGTATTACCCTTAAGAGGAGAATATGTATTTTGATGATCTGAGAAGTCAGTAAAGAGGACTTTGTAAAAAAAAAATTTTATGCTCCTATGTTTTATGCTTGTTAAAAAAATTTATCTTGTAGTAAAGAATATAATTAAGTCATATTGGTATCATTAAAGTGAATCAACGGTGGCAATTAAATGGTAAAAGAAAGTGTCCTTAAAGTAAATAATTAGTGATGATTTAGTGGTATAAGAAAGCATCATTAAAGCAAATTACTAGTGGCGATTTAGAGACAAATAATTACTACTAAATAATACCAATAGAGGCAAGTAAATGGCAAAATAAAGTATCACTAAAGTAAACAAATAGTGGCAATTTAGTGACATAAACAAAGTCATTAAATGAAGTATATAGCGATACTAATAGCGTCAATCAAATTGTCACTAATATAAATTAATAGTAGCGAAATAATGGCAAATAAATTGCCATTAAAGAAGATCATTAGCGACATTCTTTACAGCAATTAAATTGACACTAATACCATTGATTTATAGGTGATTGTACAGTTGCCTCTTACCTTTTAGTGATGCCAACGAAGGTGGTAATTAAGTGGCAATTATTTTAAGTGTTGCTAGTTACATATAGTGGCGAATAGAAGGCCTATAATGGCAAATATTAAATATCGCTAAAGGCTATTTTTTTATAGTGTAAGTTAATTGGGATAATAGGAAATGTGGATAATGTTAGGATACATGGATAAGTCTATGGATAGTGGGATAAGGCTTGGGAAAGTTGTTTGGCTCTGGATCATAGATTAGGTTATATAGGGTTTTGGGTTATCCTCTTCTCTTCTTTATTATGCCAACTCTCTTCTCTTCTATTCTTCTTCTACCTTTTATTCCATATGATTTATTTCGTATCTGCAAATGTCCATAGCTTCTCTATTTAGCTTTATTCTACATCCATATCACAAATTGATCTTCTTATTACCTGCAACCACAAATAAAAGCATCAAAAAATGAGATATTCTATCATTATTTTATGTACAACTATGCAAGATAATGCAATGCATAATATACTTAACATGGATGAAGTATGCACATATAGACTAGCTAGGTTTCTAATGTTATTTAGGTGAATTACATCCTATCATTGTTGTGCAATCATAAATGAATGCTTGATGATGTCTCCAACTAAAGTTTCATAAATTGATTAAACACTTATTATCAACTAAATTTTTGAGAGATAATTAGGACTCTTATTCTAATTAGTCTACAATGTCAAGGACGAACATCTAGACTCGGGTAGGTTGAATGTTTTTGTTTCCTTTTAGCTTTAACTTCTAGTTTCGAAGTTTGATTTCTTAGGATTTACTTCCCACTTAGGGTTTGTTAGCTATGAATTTAAAGCATTTGTGCATAATGTAAAAGATTTGACCTACAAGCATCCAAGGTTACAAAAATCCAAGCCTTAAGGTATCGAAATTCACTCCTAATCATCCCAAATTTCACCTTTGGTTTGGCCTTACTCAGAATTGGTAGTTTTCTCCTCACCTATTTCTATCCCGAGGTTAACACTCTAGGTGTATATTTCCCCAGCTAAACTCTAGGTCTCTTTTCCTAATATTTTTTTCTCCAATTTTTTTTCTTTTCTATATATTTTTTTCTATCTATTGTTTTTGAGGAAAGAACACCCATATGTAGTGAGGTGTTTCATTTGTGGCACCCATTTGTAACAAGGTACTAATTTATCTATAGTTTCCCAACTTCTCTCTTTTTTTTTTAATTCTCCAATTCATTTTTCTAGGTCAGTGGCTCATCCTTCATCTTTTCAAGAATCACCTCGTGACGATCCTTTAGGTGAAAGGAAATTAAACCCTCCAATGATGCTTGTAACTCAATTCTAATGTGTGTGAAATTTTGATTGCTTAGGTTACCTAGCTCTCAAATTGAAAAATGGACAACAAAGTCCTATACTTTCTTATTTCTTGACTATTAGTTTAGGCTAGCCAAATTCATCAAGAATTAGACCAAACCCAAATCTAGCAGAATGTCCTAAACTGATTGAGCTAACTACATCCTGTTGAGCTTTATGGTTTAAGGTTCCTCACATCCTCTTGGGTTGATTAACTCTAAGTACCTAATCTTTCTACTCAACTTAGTTGAAGACATGCAAAAATGTTATTTACAAAGATAAAATCTATATATTTTTTTCATTGTTTGACTTTTTTTCTCTTTTTAGAAATAAAATTACAAAAATTTCTAGTATTGATAAAAATTAACTCAGCAAATACACTACCCCCCATGCCTAGTTTCTTGCATGTCCTTATGCATGAAAATAAACGTAAAGAATCAGGAGTAGAGATCACCTGGATTAATATCTGAAATTTCTGGCATTTAGCATATTGAATACCTATAAAAGCAAGAAATGGTGCAAAAATATGCTATATATACAAAGGAAAAATGATTCTCTTTTTATTCTTCTTTTCTTTTTTAGAAATATATATATCTATATAAGTGCTAAGTTTAACACCTCCAACTAGGTGAAAACTCATTCTAATAGATTAATTATGACAATATGAATAGCGACTAGTAGCGTTGCTATGAGCTTCTGAAGTGACATCAGTAGAGGTCCACAAATGTGGATTTGTTGATGATGTAACCCAACCCTGAATGGCTACATGGAATCAAGTGTTGCTTTAGGTTGGGTCACAGAGATACTATAGATACAAGGTTTGCGGGGTCGAAATGGGGAATAAAGTTCTGACCAAGAAGAAAAGTGGAAAGGGGGGCGAACATGGATTCCTTAATTAAGACCCAAATTCTTAGAATTGGAGATGGGTCCCTAAGGATTCGGGTGAGGAGGGAAGAAGATATGGTGAAGGGGAATCCAGTTCCTTAAGATCTAACCACCTAGTGTTGGATGTAGGTTCCTTTGGAGCTAGGTGGTGGGGGAAGGAAGGTTTGGGAGTAGATGGTGTGGAAGCAGGTACAAATTTAGCTCCTCTAGAAACTAGTTCAAAATGATCACTGGAGTCAAACTCAAGTATAGAAAATGAGTCGTCCAAGCACATATAATCAACAACATTATTGGACAACATTATATCAGCACTATCCAGATATGCTTGGCTACGGTGTTAGGGTCATCAATTTCTCTATCTTCTTGAAGTGTTTCTTTTGTGTGCTCATGATCTACCTCCTTGTCATCCTTTCTTTGTTCAAGTTCCCACAAAGTTCTTGAAATATCAAGGCCAAGACCATCCTTGGGAATAAAGCTTTCAAACAACAGGTCTTCCATGAAAGAAAAGTGGGCTGAATCATTGATCGAGGAGTTGTCAAGGTCTTCTAAGTCAACAAATGCCTGTAGTTCTGGTTCTAAGTAAGATCTTCTTGAAATTGTTGTTTAGTGTGTGAAATTTCTTGAACCAGGTCATTTAAGTCTACTTGGGAATCCTTAAATACAACAAAATCACATTCAAGCCCATCAACGCTTGGTTCCTCAAAATAAAATGATTGATATTCGGGGCCTGAATCAAGATCTAGCTCCTTAATTAGATCTTCCTCCTGAACTTGAATGGGTTCATTGGATAATTCAAATTTGATTCCATGTATATATGGTATCTCTCAAGAAGTAGGACCTTCAGATTGTGAATTACTCTTGGGTGTGTCAATCCTTTCCTTTTTATCTTCCAAAATGAGGTCTTTGGATGGCTCAATTCTAGATGTGTCAAAATCAGGTTCAATTGCCCCATCAGATGTCTCTTCCATAGAATTATCTTTCATTTCAAAATCAGTCTTTGAGACATCATTATCATCCACCTCAGGCATCCGACCCAAGGAATGTTCAATACCAACCTTAGGATCCAGAGTTTGTGAGGTTTCCTTAGGTGTTTCAATAGGTTGGGGTGTAGCCATAGTGGGTTCCCTAAGGTCATAGAGGCTAGTTTGAACTAGGTATTGTAGTTGGAGTATGTCTTGAAGTGCATGTTCTTGTAGAGTCATCCTAGCCAAGGATTCCAACTCCTGAAGGACTGTTACTAGAGATCCTTGAGTTGTAATCAAAATCTATCTCCGCCTTAGGTCAGTAGTGGTTTGGACTTAACAGAGATAAATTACAACTATGTCATTTTATTTTGTAATCATTTGTTCTAATCTCGAAATTGGTTGCAAGTTTGAAGTTGACTCCTCAATGGTGATCTGTGTCGTTGTGACCCTAGATTGTGAGTCAAATGTGTAAGATGTGGGTCTTGGTGGAGATGTAGGCTTAGGTAAGATCTACTTTGGATAATCAAAGGGGTGGTAGGTGGGCTTGGTTTGGACATAGGTTGTGGTGTAGTCAAAGGTTATTCTTGATATTGAATCCTTAACCCTAAGGCTTACCACCAACTTGTGGGACACCCAAATTAGATTCAAGGCTCCTTTTGGTGATGGCTTGAGATTCTCATCGCTTACCCCAGTTTCTATGAAGCTCCTTCCTTATGTCAACAAAATTTCTTTTACTGGATTCCTTAACATTCAGGAGCATTTAGATTAACTGGGTAATTTGGGGATCATTGTGATGGGTAGGGGCTTGAGTCTAATTAGATCGATCAAGATAATTGGTCATGCTGATAAGAGTCGGGTCTTGCATGGAGAGTAGTTCTTGAGATTGTGAAGTTCCTTAGTATTTAGAGGCTCGTGTGGTATGAAATCGGGGAGAGTATGAAATGGAGGTATAGGAATCATGCCCTGGGTGTTGAGGAGGACTCTTCCATCCTGAAGAAGTTGGAATCATGGATGGGTGATAGCAGGGACAAGGAGAAAAAGATACAAGGCTAGATGTCTTGAGACAGAGATAAGGTCGTTTAGTTCGAGTGACCTGATTTACAAATCAAGTTCTTAACTAAGTGTATTTTTGAAGTTGTTTTCTTGTTAATTGATTAAGGTAAAAATGTTGAACAAGCATGGGTTTGAATTTCTTCTCTTTTTAATCTTAACTCCTAAATAAACATGCCTATGAAATTGTTGTTAGGTGTGCTAATGAATTGATTTTAGTATGTATAAGTCACACAAGCCCTCACCTACCAATAATTCACACCTAAATGGGCTTAATCAAGTCTTTGGAGTTCTAAAAAATTTTAAACCTAAGGTAGGCCTATGTTTTTGCTTCTAATGTGCTGTCAGATTCAATAGTGAATTCAAACTACTCTACAGGGCTGAATTAGTATCCAATCACTCCCAAACTTTGGGTATTGATTCTCCTTGAAGTAGGGATTTCAAGGAGTACTTTTATGAAATTTTTACTATGATAAATAATTTAATCTGATTTTTAATGTTTGATAGAGTCAGACAGGTCAATTAGATTCAACTTGATAATGCACCGACTCATATCCAAAATTTTTCAAACATTTACTACAGAAACTAGGTTTTAGGGTCTTTCCAGTGCTATGGATTTCAAGTAAATCAAATTAGTAGATTGTATGTAATAATTCTTGAAAGCCTGATAAAATCAGGGTTTGGAAAGGTCAGTCCCCCTCATAGTATTTGAATTTTTCAAAAAACTACAAATAGGATAGTGTAGTGTGAATAGTGGCAAATGAAAGATGGTTTCAATCCTTAATGACAATTGTAATTTCGAGAATTTAGAGATTGTAGGTTGACGACAATTAAATTTTAAAAGTAAGAGATTAGGTTTGCTGAAAAATTAGGAAATGACTAAAGTGTGTTTAATGAAGTGTGGACATGCAACAAGCACACCTAATTTTAATCCTTTTCTTATTTTTTATTTTATGTTCAAATTATAAATTTAAATTTAAAAATAATTTATTATTTATTCATAATTTCTTTAATTTTTTTTCAAAAACAACCTAACTAACTACCTAATCGATACGTACAAGCAAAAACAACCTAACTAATTTTTTTTCGAATTCAATTTTTTTTTCTTTTTGTGCTTTATTTTAACAACAAATCTAACTAACTAATTTGTAAAAAGAACTAACTACGGGATAGAATTTTGTTGTGCATCTAACTTTTCCTCATCCATCCTCGATGCTTGCATAAATTCCTACGTCAGATTCCTGCACAAAAATCAACGAACATAGAAAATAATTGGGATTTTGAAAAACCCTAAAACAAATAATCAAAAAACTCAAAAATGGTCATGTCTCCTCGACAATGTTGCTGTTAATATGTCATGTGTTTGTCTAGTTTGTGTGTAAAGATTCTTTAAGGATGCTTTTGTAATTTCTCCATGCAAGGCCATTGATTGCGCAGTAATCATAGGCCCTAATTTTCCTGAATTAAGGTAAAACCTAGCTTAACATGGGCATTCTGCATGCGTACACATCGTACTTTGCATCCTCGATGATTCATATGTTTTATACATAATAATGTGCTATTTGAGAGGTATTAATAATTGCAGGGAATTGAGGGCTGTGGATGACCGATCCAACCTTATGGATCTGTTTAGAATGATGATGGGAGTCCAACGCTTCCAAGACCACATCAATCAGACCGTCGTAGCACCCTAGGGAGTCTGCAGAAGAAGCAAGAGCAAAGGGGCAAATTGAAGGATATCCGAACCTTTGATGACAAATCCAACCACATGGATGGATCCAAATCAATGTTCACAGTTCAACAGCGCAAAAATCAACCCAATTGGAGGCCTACATCATTAGATACAAGGAGAAGAAGATGGATGGCCACGATGGCACCACATGGCACCATCGCAGTCGCCCCTCACCATGACCCAATCTCAGAAGGGAAGCTATGGGCCGTTGGATCGTCATCCAACTGCTATGATGCATCCACGTCACCCGCCTTCAGTCGCTTCATTAGATGAGGACGTGACCTTGACCATTGGATATCCATCCAACGGTTGAGAGAGGCAGTGCGAAGATTTGGAAACCCGACACAAACTCATCCACAGTGCGTTGGTTAATGCCTTCACGCCTAAGCAACCGACGTGGGTTCGTGGAGTGTCTGACATGAAATTAGGAAGAGCAGCGAGTGCGAACGCAATTGACCACAAGATATTCACTGAGCGGTGGGCGTAGGAGCGTCATATGAAGATGCCGTGATTACGTGCACCTTAGGAATTGAGATGGTGTGGCACATGCTCTTTAAGCCGCCCGATCAAGAGATCGGACAACTGAGAGGGCTTAGGATTTGAAGAGTGATTAAGCGTTGTGGGACGAGCATGTAGAGGCAATGACACGCGGTGGGCGAGTGGAGGCCGTCAGATGCAGATCCAAGGGCGCACATTGCGCCACATGTTAGCACCAGATTAAAACTGGGAATAGAGAAGGATTTGGAAGGTTTAATTAGGATCGTTGATCTCCTAATCAATGGATCTGATTAACCGAAAGCTTTTGTATGGAATTAAGGGCTCTAATGCCCTAACTACCCTTCAGAAAAGCTATAAAAAGAGGCCTAAGGGTCCCCTTTGAAGCCACTCCATAGTTTTCTTCTTCTTCGTCCTTCTACAACTCCTCTCCCTTCTTCGTGTTCCCATCTTCTCTACCTCTGTCTCTACATCTTTGTCTGAAGTGTCCATTGGGCGACTCCGGCAGATCATTGTTGCTCTCCTCAACCTCTCTAGAAGGCCACCACGAACCACCCATGGTGCCCTTATTCTACTACATATATAGTTTATGTTTATGTTAGAGTTTGTTTAGTTATATGTATTCAATTCATGTTCAAACTCTCTTATTAGTATATATACTGCGATTCATTGTCTATGCTATTTAGTAATTATATTTGGAACAAACAAATGAGATCAAAAGTGCTTCCTGTGTCCCTGTGATCGACCAGGACTCACCAGTTCCGTTAATTTATTTGTCGAGACTTATTTTACACTATACTATAATGCAGTTATCTTTTACGCGATCTACGCCTTGAACAAATTGGCGCCGTTACAGGGGGGCACGGTGACTTTTGATTTCATCTCTAACATAGTATTTTTGTGTGTAGGTCCAATGACATGAAGCGACAAACGAGGCATAGCATGCGCTATGAAAATTAGGTGCACATGTTCTTGTTAGAAACTCAGTTAGAAATTAAGTGTCATCTTTAAAATTCAATAGGCATGTTTCTGATGTTCCAAAAATCCTAAAATTTGGACTGGAACTAGAAAGGAATTTCTTCTGTGGAAATTTTAAAATTTTTTGGAGTACATACTAGTCAGATTGCTTGAAAATAGAACTTTTATGAACTTTAGAAATCAATTTTGAACAACATACAAATCAGATTTACCTACGATTTGTGGGGTTTGAAAGATAATTAAATTATCTTTCATTATCATATTTTTACAAATTTTTGGAGCATATTTGGTATTGTTTCCAACAAAAAAACCAACACAGGGTCTAAATCGTAGATTTGATGTCTGGTTTGTTAAAAATTCATAACTTACTGGAAATAGTATAAATTTTGGAAAAATACTCTTTGAAAAGCTTATTGAAAGAGGAATCTTCTTGCCAAGTTTTAAATCATTTGGATTCCATCTTACTTGAGAGCATACATTTGAATTGTGGCCTTCAATTTGGAAAAAAAACTTAGAAGTGCATGAGCCAATAGGACCACATAGACTAACTTCGACTCCAACAAGCCCAAGAGTTAGTCGGTGTGGCAAGTCACCTTGTGGACCACACACCATCTACTAAATTGAAGAAATAAGTTAAAATTCATGAAAATATATCAAATAACCTGCATTTGGCTTGAAACTACTGGTAGTTCCAACCTCTCCTGAAAAACCTGGTGTTTAAGCTTGCGGGATAGCATCAAATGACTATGGTTGTAGGGTAACGGAACCAAAGGTGAAAGCTGAAGAAAGAACCTTCCTCGTTGTCCCCTCATAACCAGCCTGGCCGTGTTAGCTTGAGAGGCAGGAATTCCTTGTAGTCGGTCTCTCACCGAATTTTTTTTAATAACACAAACTTAAATGAAGAATCTGGTCATCTGATCTAAAGGACCACTCTGATTAACAAGGTCTTAGCCTTGTTCTTCTTGACTACACCAACCCTTTGAGTTGGTGTATGCAAGGAGGAAGTTTGTTAGGACCTAAACTTGTGGGACCTTGGGAGCCGAACCCAAGGCCGGAAAGGCAATTCTCGCCTGAACTCTCTTCTCAACCTTCTTCCACTTGATTAGATGAGATGGCTAATCCTGGTCCTTGAGTTGATCAAGACCCTCAGAATTAGGACCCAATGGCTTGTCTGGAAGCCAGGGTCGAGGAAACGAAATAGAAATACGAGCAGAGCATCGACGGGATTCTCACAACACTTGACAGGATGCAGCATCCACCACGCAGAGAAAAATTGTGGGACTTCTAGGATCTGGTGACAACAATTATAGCACCTCAGGTCCGGATTCTCGTAGGCAGAGATGCATTCGAGTTGAAGCCGAATATCATATGTCTGATTCAGACTCACTACCATGGAAACTCGAATGAGGGTCCCTTCTAGCACATCAAAGATCTGAGTCGGATTGTAGAGTCAGTTCGACCCAGGAATGTAGATATCGAAATTGTTCTCATGAAGCTTTTTCCTTTTTCTCTTAGGGATAAAGCTGCTTATTAGTTCAAGACTATCGGGAGGCCAATTGGAGCCTGGGAGGAATTACGTGGCAAATTCTTCCAAAAGTTCTTCCCGATTGGTCGAACAAATGATATGAGTCATGCAATCACGACCTTTGTCTAAGGCCCTAGAGAGAAGTAGCATGATGCCTGGGATAGATTCCATGATCTTCTCGGGAAGTGCCCACACCATGGTGTACCCAAATGGCACCTTGCTCAAGTCTTTTACCATGGGCAGGATGACACACATCGGTACCTGGCCGATGCATCTAGTAGTGGGAATTTCCTTGCGAAGGATGAGAATGGCGCATTTGAATTGTTCGATTCCTTAGCAGAGAACTCGATGAATGTCACCTCAATGAACTAGTTCCAGCGACCTGGACAGCAACGAATCAGCATCCACGAAGCTCAAGTCGAGTCTGCCTAAGCTGACATGGACATTATCACCAAAAAGATGGATAAAGTGGATCTGCTTGATAAGAAGCTTGATGAATTAATGTGAGTGAGATCTGGATCTTTTGGTAGCACTGCTCCATCTTACTCCTCTCAAGCATTCCAAGCCCCCTCTGCTCGTACATATCCGTTCAGTCAGGATGTTTTCTCTCCATCTCTGTGGGATCCTGCGTACCAGGAACCCATGAACAATGTGGATATGATGCTGTACAATTAGGGTTACGCACCACATGACGATGCGAGTATGTATACTTTTGATGAATTTACATCTGAGATGTCTTTGGCCTATGAAGATGTCCATGCTATTCAAGGTTATGGGCGTAACAACCCATATTCTAAGATGTATAACCTCGGTTGGCGCCAACATCCAAATTTCTCCTGGTCTGGTAACCCATAGAGACTGAGTCAAGCTCCACACTACTAGACCAGACAATACGAGAATGCGCAGAACACGTATCCTAGGCAACTGCCATTCCCGTCTCAGCAGCAACAAATCCATTCTATTTATCAAACGCTGCACAAAGCTACCAGCTATCCTCCAAAGTTGGTTGACCCTTTGGAGTCTCTGAAGGAGGAATTGTAGGCTTCAATTTAGAAATCTACTCATGACAACCTACAAATAATGAAGGCAATGGCTGACCAAATTCAGAGCATGCAAAACATGCAAAACCAGATGATGCAGGAGCATAGGTCACAGGGAGCTTTTCCCTCCCAACCTGTCCCAAACTCAAGATATGTGTAGAATTAGGGTGCCCTGCCTAGATTCTAAGCACCACAGGGGCAAGCACATGCTGTTCTGCAAGCACCTCCCGCACCACCTGGTTGCCAAACCCTGTGTATTCAGGCCACTCCTCTGCCCCTTCATGGACAGCATGTCAATGCAAAAGCTATCACCTTAAGGAGCGAAAAGACTACACATGACCCGCTACCTAGAAAAGTGGGTAATGATTTTTCCTACGCTCTACCACAAGATGGCTTACAACCGTCTTCCTCTCACAAGCCATCTTCATTAGATAAAGGAAAGAAGCCCCTAGACCCTGAGATTCCCGTCCCTTTTCTTGCGGCCCTAACACGAGATTCAGCACGAAAAAAGGATATGTGGAATTTTGAGGACCTGAAATCTATGTTTAAGGAAGTTCACATTCAGGTCCCTCTCCTCAAAGCAATAGATCACATCCCTGCTGTTGCTAGGTTCTTCAAGGACTACTATACTTTGAAGAAACAGCAGAAAATCAGACGACAGGCGGTATTATCTGAGGAAGCCAATGCTGTTATCTTAGCTGACTTACCACCCAAAAAGAAGGACCCAGGCATACCACTAATTTCCTACTTTTTGCAGGATTCCCCTTTTGATAGGGCCCTTCTTGACTTGGGGTCGTCCATCAACCTAACTCCCACTGTAGTATTTGATCGATTTCGATTTGGGGAGTTAAAGCCCACCTTGGTTACCATACAGTTGGTTGACTGATCGATGAAAACGTCGAGGGGGGTGGTTGAAAATGTGATCGTGAAAGTCCAAGGATTTTGCTTTCCAGCAGACTTTTTTGTTCTTGATGTGGAGGTTCCTCCTAATCTCCGAGATGCACCGATTATTCTAGGTCGCCCGTTCTTGGCAATCGCTCGTGTAAACATTGATTGTGCATCAGGGTGCATGGAGATTGTCCTAGGGAACGAAAAGCTTAGATTGCACATTTTCAAGGCATCAAAGAACTTCGATTGTGATCTAACCGAGGAGGATAGTGAAGATGAAGATTCGATTTTCTGTGGGAACATTGGGCTCCTCTGCAGCAACCTATGGCACATTCATCTTCACTATCAGGGGTCTTAGATCGCGATCCACATGGGACTGAGACTAATGACATACACATTTCACCCCATGGATTTGGTTGTCATGGGTGTTCATCTGCTTCCAACACCCCTGATCCTGACTGTCCTATCTAACACTAATATCTTAAGGCAGGATTACATGGCCACTGCAGATAGATTCTCCATTAGTCAGGATCGACATATTTCCACAGTTGTTTCCTCTCCTCCCCTACATAAACCCTCTCCCCACCCTTCGCTACTAGAGTTATAGCCCTTACCTGATTCTCTCAAGTATGTGTTTCTAGGCGAAAGTGAGACGTATCCCGTGATTTTCAATGCTTACTTGACTCTAGACCAAGAACACCAATTGATTCCATTCTGCACGCACATAGGGCTGCTATTGGATGGGGCATTACTGATCTCCGCAGGATTCGCCCCTCATATTTCACTCACCATATCTACACTGATGAAGGGGTGAGACCATTGAGACAACCTCAGAGATGCTTAAATCGAAATATGTTGGAGGTTGTCAAGAAGGGGATCATTAAATGGTTGGACACGAGCATTATCTATACAATTTATGATAGCCAGTGGGTGAGTCTCATTTAGATTTTGCCTAAAAAGGCAGGACTCACCGTGATCGAAAATGAATTTGGCGAATCCATCTCAACTTGCACCACAACTTCTTGGCGGGTCTGCATTGATTACAGGAAGCTAAACTCGACTACCAAAAAGGATCATTTTGCTTTACCCTTTATTGATTAGATTTTAGAACGGCTAGCCGGGCATAGTTTCTTCTACTTTCTGGATGGATACTCTGGGTACAATCAAGTAGTAATCAACCTGGAAGATTAAGACAAGACGACTATTACATGTCCCTTTGGAACATTTGCTTTTAAGCAGATGCCCTTCGGCCTCTGCAACACACCAGCTACTTTTCAGTGATGCATGATGGCCATCTTTCCAGACATGATCGGGAACTGTGTAGAAGTGTTCATGGACAACTTCTCCATGTTTGGAGATAATTTTTCATCATTTCTTGATAACCTCAAAATGATCCTAAGGAGATGTATAGAAGTTAGCCTAGTACTTTCATGGGAAAAAAGCCATTTTATGGCAAGGGATGGAATCGTACTAGGCCACAGGATCTCCTCTAATGAACTCGAGGTCGATCAAGCTAAATCTGAAATCATTTCTCGATTACCTCTGCCTAACTTGATCAGGCAAATCAGATCATTCTTAGGGCATGTCAGATTTTATCAAAGATTCATTCGAGATTTCTCGAAAATTTCTTGTCCATTAACAAATCTTCTAGTAACTGACACTTCCTTTGATTTCGACTCCTCATGTCTCAGCACTTTCGAGACCTTGCGAAGTGCTGTTTCAAGTGCATCTATTCTCCAACCTCCCAACTAGTCTCTCGACTTCGAGATGATGTGTGACACCTCCGACTTGGTCAGCATCGGGAGCGTCGTCCATTCGTAATATACTACGTTAGCAAAACGTTGAATGGGGCTCAGCATAACTATAAAGTCACTGAGAAAGAATTGCTAGCTGTGGTATTCGGGTTGGAGAAATTTAGGTCATACTTACTTGGGTCCGAAGTTATCATCTACACTGACGATTCCACCCTCCGGCATTTGTTGGCAAAGAAGGACGCCAAACCCTGCCTTATCAAATGGATCCTTCTTTTGCAAGAGTTTGATGTCAAAATCCGCGACAAAGCTGGAGCCCATAATGTTGTGGTAGATCACTTGTCTTAGCTAGACCCAGACTATATTCCATACTCCTTGCCGATATCAGACCGATTTCCAGATGAGTCTCTGTTGTCCATCAACTCTATTGAGTTTCCTTGGTATGCTGAATAGTAAACTATCTTCTCGCAGGCAGTTTACCTGTGGGCTTATCCAAGGATCAAAAACTCAAATATATATCAAAGGCCAAATTCTATTTTTGGGATGACCCACTGCTCTTTTGCATTAGGGCTGATCAGATCATCCATAGATGCATCACTGATTTGGAAATATCTAGTGTGCTATCCTTTTGCCACATCGATGCTTGTGGGGGTCATTTCTCTGGTTGAAAGACCGCTGTAAAGATTTTGCAATCGGGATTTTCTGACCAACCATTTTCAGAGAAACACATGAGTTTGCCAAGTGCTATAAGCGATGCTAGTCAGTCGATTTTATGACCCGGAGAGACATGATGCCTCTCCAATCTATTCTTGTCGTAGAAGTGTTCGACGTCTGGGGAATCAACTTTATGGGCCCCTTCCCGAACTCTCATGGCTTTGAGTACATACTCCTCGTAGTAGACTATGTCTCAAAGTGGGTAGAAGCTATATCGGCAAGACGAGCTGATCATAAGACTGTTATATCCTTCGTCCGGGAATTCATTTTTGCAAGATTCGGAGTTCCCTATGCCTTGATAAGCGATGGGGGTAGTCACTTCATCCATGCCCATTTCAGGTCATTATTGAAGAAATACAGGGTGTAGCACTGCATTGCTACCCTGTATCACCCACAGACCAATGGGCAGGCTGAAGTATCAAACTGTGAAATCAAGCTTATCCTTCAAAAGGCAGTTAGACCTGATAGGAAGGATTGGTCCGATTTGTTGATTGATGCACTATGGGCATATCAGATCGCATACAAGGCCCCGCTCGGAATGTCGCCGTACCACATGGTGTATGGAAAGAATTGTCACCTTCCTGTGGAGTTGGAGCAACGTGCCCTTTGGGCAGTGCAGAAGTATAATTTTAACCTCGAGGCCGAAGGTTATGAAAGGAAGCTCCAACTCAGTGAGTTAGAGGAAATTAGGCGGGAAGCTTACGAAAATGCTAAAACATACAAAGACAAGATGAAGGCTTTCCATGATCAACACATCTAGAGGAAGGAGTTCGCACTTAACCAGCAGGTCTAGTTGTTTGATTTCTGACTCAAATTCTTTGCTGGAAAGCTCAAGTCCAAGTAGACTAGGTTGTTTCTGGTGGTCCACCTGTATCCTAACGGGGAAGTCCAAATTAGAGACCCGAAATATGGGCATGTTTTTACAGTTAATGGCCAGCGCCTCAAACCATTCTTTGCCCAGGAACCTCCTCCTGCTAACGAAACGATACATCTTCTCGAGGACCTGTGACTAACGAGTTGCCCAGCTGAAGTTGTTAAACTCAACACGTAGACATATATACATACCATATATACATAGCATATTTCATTTTCGCATATTATTTTGCATATTGTGTATGGCATTGCAGTGATGGCATGAGTTGAACAACAACTTAGAAGCGGTTTCAGGTGATTTATTCCAATTTCTTTTATTCATGCATGAGGACATGCAAACACTTAGGCATGCGGGGGTAGTCCATAAAAAACTAAAAATTTTCTGCCAACAAGTGGGGGATTAGATTGTTTTATCAAGAGGTTTTATTAAAGATTTATTCTTTAGTAGATTCCTGAGCTTATAATCCAGTATAACCTCACACCTGCATGTAGAATTTGCAATGGATCCACTATGAAAATCAATAGACATCTCTAGTTTGTCGAGAAGAAGCATTGCTTCTTTGCCCGAACCCTTGGATAGCAACCAGGGAGTCAGGTGAACCATCTTCTATTAGATCCACCAAAACATACGTGAGATGAGAGTAGAGAGTCTACTGGTGCTCTAAGGCTAGTGTAAGGAATCTTTAATAATTGAATAATGATACTCAAAGTTGGGCATAGTTTTCGCTCTCAGATCTTGCATACAAATTCTGTGAGAAATTCCGTACGAGAGCCACCAAATAAGGAAAAAACGTAGAGAGTGGGTTCTGATAAAACTAGGACTGAGGTGGATGGTCACGACCGTCCTCTGCATAATCCTCAGCTGAAGGAGGGTACTGATATCAAGGTCAAAAGTTTGCCATCCTATCTATTCCCTACCCGTTGCCGAGAATAGGCACTTCCACCAAATAAGCCACCCAAGATCGTCTTGGTCATCCCTAAAAATCCCAAATAATGACTCATGAATAAAAGTATGTTTGTCGTGTTGCATTTTTGCATTATGTCATGTTGGTAACAGCATTGTGCCAGTAGATATGAAAAGAAAAAAAGCATACAAAAGAGGTATTTGCTTGAAAAAAGAAAAAAAAAGTGTTATTTTAAGAAGTTTGAGTCAAAGTATTTTGAGGAAAAAACACCTACCATCCCCACAAACCACCAAATACACCCTTAGCCTATTTTTTTCTATATTTCTAACCGCCTAAATATGGGTTGAGCGATCTGAGTTAGTTGTAGGGTTATTAAAACCTAATTAAAGTGTGATGCCATGTAAGACCATCAAATACAGTTGCAAATCTAATGAGATGTTAGCTCACGAAGAAAAAGAAAAAGAAAAGAAAAAAAGAGAGAAAGAGAGAAAAGAAAAAGTACAAAAGATTAAAGAGAGCACAGTTTTTCAACCTCTCTCTAAGTTAATTTATTCAATAATCTAGAAATCTAGATTCTGAAATACTAGTCTCTATGTAGCACCAGAAGAGAGTGAGGCACCAAATACATCTAGTTAACTCAGACATCTTCTACCTAAGCCAAAAGCCAGGGCTAAAATCAGAGAATAGTTTATATCCCTGAGAGAAGAGGTTTGCCTATCCCAACAGAATTTTACTAAGGGTCAAGTACAAGCTTTAAATGTATATCGACTCTTCGCTTGGATCCATTGCAGAAGCTACAACATTACATATTCATGGTTATCAGAATTCTGAATTTTTGTATGAAATAAAAAGAAATAGACCTTTAGTTAAGCTCTTGATAAAATACATTTAGTCTTGCACTTACTAGGGACTAGCAAGATTTAGGCATGGGGGCATGATTGCGTAGCAATCATAGGTCCTAATTTGCCCGAATTAAGGTAGAACCTGGCTTAACATGGGCATTCTACATGCGTACACATCGTACTTTGCATCCTAGATGATTTATATGTTTTATACATAATAATGTGCTATTTGAGAGATATTAATAATTGCAAGTAATTCAGGGCTACGGATGACCGATCCAACCTTATGGATCTGTTTAGAACGACGATGGGAGTCCAACGCTTCCAAGATAGCATCAATCAGACCTTTGTAGCACCCTAGGGAGCCTGAATAAGAAGCAAGAGTCAAGGGGAAAACTGAAGAATATCCAGACCTCATATGACAAATACAATCGCATGGATGGATTCAAATCAATGTTTATAGTCCAATGGTGTAGAAATCAACTCAATCGGAGGCCTACATCATTAGATACAAGGAGTAGAAGATGGACGACCATGATGGCGCCACATGGTGCCATCGTAGCTGCCCCTCACCATGCCCCAATCTCAGAAGGAAAGCCATGGGCCGTTGGATCATCATCCAACGGCTGCGATGCATCCACGCCGCCCGCCTTCAGCCACTTCATCAGATGAGGACACGACCTCGACTATTGGATATCCATCCAACGGCTAAGAACAGACGTGCGAAGATTTGGAAACCCTACACAAACTCATCCATAGCATGTTGGTTAGTGCCTTAATGCCTAAGAAACTAATGCAGGTTCGAGGAGCACCCAACGTGAAATTAGGAAGAGCTACAAGCGCGAGCGTAATTGACCACAAGATCTTCATCTGGCGGTGGAAGCGCAAATGAATGGTGGACGTAGGAGCGTCAGATGAAGACGCATGTGATGATGCGTGCCTTAGGAATCAAGCGGGCACGACACATGATCTTTAGGCCGTCCGATTGAGAGATTGGACAGCTGAGAGGGCTTAGGATTTGAGGTGCGATTAAGCACTGTGCGGTGGGCGTGGGGAGGCAATGATGCGCAAGGGGCGAGCAGAGGCCGTCAAATGCAGATCCAAGGGTGCACATTGTGCCATGTGGCATCACCAGATTAAAACTGGGAATAGAGAAGGATTCAGAAGGTTTAATCAGGACCGTTGATCTCCCGATCAATGGATCTGATTAACCTAAAGCTTTTGCATGCAATTAAGGGCTCTAATGCCCTAAATACCCTTCACAAAAGCTATAAAAAGTGGCCTAAGGTTCCCCTTTGAAGGCCATTCCAAAGTTTTCTTCTTCCTCCTTCTCAACTCCTCTTCCTTCTTTTTGTTCCCGTCTTCTCTGCCTCTGTCTCTGCATCTCCATCTGAAGCGCCTGTCGGGCCACCTCGGTGGATCATTGCTGCTCTCCTCAACATCTCCAGAAGGCCACCAGGAACCACCCGTGGTGCCTTTGTGCTGCTACATAGATAGTTTATGTTTATGTTAGAGTTTGTTTAGTTATATGTATGCAATTCATATTCAAACTCTTTGATTGATATATATGCTGTGATTCATTGTCTATGCTATTTAGTAATTATATTTGGAACAAACACATGAGATCAAAAGTGCTTCCTTCCTCCCTGTGATCTATCGGGACTCACCAGTTCCGTTAATTTATTTGTTGAGACGTATTTCGCACTATACTACAACACAGTTATCTTTTATGCTATCTACGCCCCAAACAACCATATAAACTTACAGTGGCATAACAATATGGTTATGACCATTATACCATTTGTTCCTCAAGTTGTTTCATTTATTAAGATGGCATCAGAGGTTTAAGGTCTCCACTACGCTGACGATCATCTCCAATAGATTTGCGTGTAGTGGTGTCTGGTTCTTCATCTAAACGCAGCTCTACTTCTATTTTATTTTTTATCCAATTGACATTGCAGTCCTTTTGGGTCAGCTCTGTGGTTGCTTTTGAGATCCAAACGCACTTTGATCAATCACTGCGAGCTTCAGTCAGATAAATCTCTCTTGTTACTCTGATTTGTTCTTGTCTTTATGGAAGAAAGACCCTCTTCATCGACTGTCTCTGGGAAAGTTTCTTTAATTATTGAATCCCCTCTGATAACACCACACAAGGGGGTAATAATTATGTTGAATATGGACCATCTTTAGAATAAAAGGCACAACATAAGTAGAATAGGAGCATTGCATGCATCATGTACCAAGATTGCTTATAAACTGTATTAATGGCCATTTGTGTAAGCATTTGTCAAAGCAGGCCTCAGATGAGCAATCAGACCACACGGATGGATTCATAACGACGAATAGAGTCCAACGGACTCAAGATCGGCCAAATCCGACATCCGGAGCTCCTACAATGGGCCCAAGAAGTTCTGACCGTTGATCTGGAGATCAATGGCCTATATTGTGCCACGTCAGCCCCGCCCCCACCGCACGCACGCCTTCAGCCAGCCGAGGACAAATCTCGGCCGTCGATCTTCGATCGAACGACCGAGATCCGTGCACCCGGCTGCGGTCGCCGCGACGAAAGTGCGGGCGTGGCGCAACAGTTAGCACTCACGCCCGCATCCACACGACACGCGTTCAAGCTGCGCGGGGGGGGGATTTGAAGGTGGGCGAAGGGCGCAGAGAAATTGGGACGCCCGATCAACAGTGGGCGGCCAGGATCTTGCCACGCTGCGTGATCGCGGTGCACGAGTGCCCACGCACGTGCGCACGCCGGGCGGAGACGCGCGCGGACACGCACGCCCGAGGCGCGATCTCAGCGTGGGCGAGGAAGACTCTCAGCCGTCCAATCTTCGATTAGACGGCTCTCGTTCAGCGGCCACGGGTCGTGCGAGGAGAAGGAACGGGGCGGGCTGCTGACCGGAGGCGAGAGGACTACACCGACACTTTTGGAAGCGATTTTAGCGACGCTCTGGATGTCGCTAAAGCCCCTTCTTATTTTAGGAAGCCCTTAACTCTATTTAAACCCCCTCCAACCACCATTCAAGGCATTCACTCCCCCTTGCAACCACTCCACTCCTCTCTTAGCTAGCTTTAGGCACTCTTGTAATCGCCGAAGACGACGAGCCACTGACGGAGCCTCCTCCACCGCCGTGGCTACCTTGTCGCTCTCCACTCTCTCTCTCTCTCACAAGCTTTCCATTACTTTTGTTGAAGCATGTATTTAATGTTGTAAGTTATGAACTACGAATGCATGTTTAATGAGGTTATTTTCCATTCAATTGCCATTTTAATTTCTGTTCAAGTTGCATGATCGAAACCAAGAGCTTTCTAACCCTAAACTCTCTCTCTCTATCTCTCTCTCTCTCGCTTTTTAAAACCCGCATCTTTCGCAAGCAAAACTCCGCCTTTTCCGTGACAACAAGTGATAAACAAAAATCCAATTTCCACGCCTCCGTGAGACCGACACTCGGACTCACCTCCATTTACTTCTTTTAAAATCGACGTATCAAGTGCGACTATAACGACACCTCTTAACACACACGCACCAAGACACGTCAGTTTTTGGCGCCGTTGCCGAGGAGGCAACGGATTTGTTTTATCACCTCCATTCCACACTCATTCTCACATTGTCTAATGCCCTATTTTCCTTTTTACTTGACGGTTGCAGGAATTCGACGCATGGACGACGAAGCAACGGATTCCAAGACGGTAGCAAGGGAGTAGGCGCCTCGAGGACCGATAGTGAGTAACCTGTCTCTCATTGTTTGCTTGCGTGAAAAAGCTAAAAAAATTGTAAAAACTGAAAAAAATTGGCGTGGTGTATGATTACTTGACCCACATCCTTAACACATCACCCCACAAAAAAATGTATACTCTAACATTCTGAATAAATTCTTGGAGTGTTCTTTTCTTTTTCTTGAGTGGTGTTTGCGAAGCCACCGTGAATTGACCTGGGCTGCACCACTCAACCCTAAAACTGACTCATCTTATAGAAGCTGCATGATCATTAGGATGAGTACACTAGGGTTTTAGAGCCTCTACAAAAGAAAAGGAAATCTACTTTCACCAAGTTGTGTGCAGAACTTGACGTGCCCACTGAAACTTGTTTGAAAACTTTAAGACACGTCAACCCTAAAAAGTACTAAAGTAAGGATGAAACACTAGAAGACACCACATCTTAACAAATCCTTTCTTGAAAACCATGTTTTGCTTGAAGCACACACTTTGAAAGTGGAAAATTAAGAGGCACCACCCCAATCAACGCCTCATCACATCACCCTAAGCACAAGCACTATCCTAACCCTTTAAAACTGAGTAGACGTGCCCTAGGCAGGACTGAGTTAAGTCTCAAAAAGGTGAGGTTTTGTTCGCTAGGCATTTGGCTTTCATTCCCTTGGTAGAATCTGGTGACTAGGCTGTGGGGCAGTGTCAAACGACCGTGGTTGTGGGGTCTATGGAACCGGAGGCGCAAGCTAAAGGAAGAACCTTCCCTGCAATCCCCTCGTAATCAACCTATCTAGATTAGCCTTGGGAAGGGGAGTCCAGTGCTTATGGACTTAATCACCCTTTGTGAGATTTCTAGGTCTCCTGAGGAATACACCATAAGGACTAGGCTTGGGTGCTTGATTGAAACACATTTCTCGCATTTGTCGCCCTCCGCATCCCCTCCTGTTCATCTCTAGTGTATGCACGGGAGGCGCTCACTGCATCCTGAGTTGTGTGTTTTGGGGCAGGAATCTAGGCGACGTAATTCTGTTGAAAACATGGCTGAACCTAGGGTAGTTGAGGCTGAGGATCAACCCCCACCTGATGCTATGGCCATCATCCAAGCTCAAATCAATGCTAACCATCGGCTTCAGCAACAACAAATCCACACCATCATGCAAGCCATACAACGGTTATAGAACCCACAAGAACAACCACCACCACCTTTCCACAACATACCAGGGCAACCACCACTTGATTTACTGCCATTTCAGGACCAGCCAAGACCCCTCCGTGATTTCTATAACCCTTCTGCTATTAGAGTCGAGCCACACCTTAGGATCCCCAAGGGGGGAGATGATTTTGAGCTAAAATCGAATGTCTTAAGTCTAATCTAGAGCCACTTTCATGGAAGCTCAAATGAGGACCCCTTTCAGCACCTAGAGGATCTCGACCGCATAGCATGAACGGTGAAACCTAGGAACATTAGCCTTGACATTGTTCTAATCAAGATGTTCCCTTTCTCATTAAGAGACAAGGCTTCTCATTGGCTTAGAACCCTAGGTAGACCCATCACCACCTGGGAAGAACTGAGGCATGCATTTTTAAAGAAATTCTTCCCCATAGGAAAGGCCAATGCCCTCAGAAGAGCTATCACTACCTTCACACTCTAGGGTGGGGAACAATTTCATGAGGCGTGGGAAAGATTTAATGAACTTTTAAGGAAATGCCCACACCACGAAGTTCCAAGGTGGCAATTGGCCCAGATCTTCTACCACGGTCTGGACAGCAACCTACGGAACTTCGTTGATGCCTCATGTGGGGGAAACTTCCTAAACAAAGATGAGGAGAGAGCGTTTGAGCTCTTTGAGTCTATGAGCGAGAATTCGCTCAACAATGCCTCCATGAACCAATTTAACAGGTCCAGTCAACCCCGTGGTGGGATTTATGAGGTGCAAGCAAATTCTGGAATGGTTGACATGGACATCATTGCCAAAAAGTTGGATCGAGTGGAATTGGTGGACAAAAAGATTGATGAGCTACTGAATCAGACCAGGAACCCCTTGCAGACTTTCTCCCTAGCAAAGGGAGCACATAATGTTGACCTGGTCCAGCCCTTCACCCAACTGAACCTGAAACAACCCCTGACCACGTTCCAGGGAGGGACCTTTGCTCCCTCGACCGTTGATTACTCCCTTCCCTCTTCATCAACATCGGCTATCCTAGAAGATGTGCAAGCCGTCCAAGGATATGCGAAACCTGACCCTTTGTGCAACACTTACAACACCGGCTGGCGTAACCACCCCAACTTTGGTTGGACAAACCAGAAACCACCGCAATTCCAAAACCAGGCCAGGCCAAACCAGCAGCCACACTTGCCCCCCTATCATCAAGGACCACCAGTTAGACCCCAATATAACCAGAATAGGGCGGCCTCTCCCCCACAAAACCAAATGGATACCTTAATAAAGATGATGGCTGACATGAACCATAAACATCAGGAGGAAATGGCCTTGGTGAAGGGACAGTTAAGCCAACTCTTGGACTGTAAACAACAAGGATCCCTACCTTCCCAACCACAACCGAACCCGCGAAATATAATTAACAGAGGCCCCAATTCGCAAGGGTTCCAAAGCAACGCCGGGCAGGCTCACATGGTCCAGCCAGCCCCGCAAACACCTCCTAGGTTTGACGCTTCTTCGTCCTCATCTTCTCAAGGATCACCCCATGGCCCCAATGCCTCTGCGAATGCGGTGACCTTGAGAAGCGGCACCAAAACCCAGGATCCCAAATGGCTGACTCCCCCCGAAACTTTACCTGTTGAAATACCCGACTCAGAAGAGGCACCAACCAAGGACCCAAACATGGAACCAATCCACATTCAGACACCCTACCCTGAGGCCTTGGAAATAATCAAGAAAAAGAAGAATACTGTTGAAACTGAGGAGCTGTTGGAAATTTTTAAGCAAGTACAGATTAATATTCTACTCCTAGAAGCCGTCAAACACATCCTTGCTTACGTCAAGTTTTTAAAGGATCCATGTACACCCAAGCGTAAGCCAAGACCGCAAGCACCTAGGAAGGTTGTACTTTCTGAGCAAGCAAGTTCCGTGATATCAAGCAACCTTCCACTCAAGCGAACTGACCCAGGAGCGCCCCTGATTTCCTGCAATATCGGGGACATGACGTTTGATAGAGCGCTCCTGGACCTAGGTGCTTCTATCAATCTAATTCCAACAACCCTGTACCACCAATTTGGTTTTGGGGAGCTGACACCAACCCCTGTCACCATCCAGCTGGCTGATAGATCTATGAAAACCCTGAAGGGGGTTGTCAAGGATGTAATTGTATGGGTCAAGGACTTCTATTTCCTGGTCGACTTTTTGGTGCTTGACATGGAAGTCCCTAAAAAATTACAGAACACACCCATAATTTTAGGAAGAACTTTCTTAGCTACGGCTAAAGCAAACATTGATTGCGACACGGGATGTATGGAAATCGCCTTCGGGGACAGGAAAATGCAATTGGATATCTTCTGGGTGACAAAGTCTTTTGATTGCGATTACATTGAGGAACATGATCCCGTGGAAACTTTAATCGAGGAATGCCTCACCCTCAGTTCTATCTTAGACCACCAAACCCGTAGTTCTGACCCGTCACCATCATTATCCGTGGACCTCTGTAAGGCTGAGTATCATCACATGACACCATTTGAAAAGATCGATGTTGATCAACTACCGCCCTTTCCCTTCCCATCAACTGTGGTCCCACCCGCACCCGAACTTAAACCATTGCCCGAAAATCTCAAGTACGTCTTCTTGGGACCTGACCAGACCTTCCCAGTGATTATTAATTCTCATCTAACCAAGGATCAGGAACTCAGGTTGACTGCAACCCTTTCAGAACATCGGGCTGCCATTGGTTGGACCATTTCGAATTTAAGAGGAATTAGCCCCACCTATTGCACCCATAAGATTTACCTGGAAGACGGGGCCCGACCTTCTCGCCAGATGCAGAGACGTTTAAACCCTAACATGCGAGAGGTCGTTAAAAAAGAAATCATCAAGTGGCTTGACGCCGACATCATTTACCCTATCTCTGATAGACCCTAGGTGAGCCCCACTCAAGTGGTTCCAAAGAAAGCTGGGCTCACCGTTGTCACCAATGATCATGGAGAATCTATCCCCACCCGCACCACTACCGCATGGTGGGTGTGTATTGATTATAGGAAGCTTAATGAAGCCACTAAGAAGGACCACTTCCCCTTGCCATTCATTGACCAAATCCTTGAAAGATTGGCAGGGCAGAAGTATTTTTGCTTCCTGGATGGATATTCAGGATATAACGAAGTCGCAATTGCTCCAGAAGATCAGGAAAAGATCACATTCACTTGCTCGTATGGCACGCTTGCATTCCGTCGAATGCCATTCGGGTTATGCAACGCACCTGTGACCTTCCAGCGTTGCATGCTAGCCATTTTTTCAGAAATGGTGGGTGAATACTTGGAGGTCTTTATGGATGATTTCTCTGTATTCGGGAATTCATTCAACCATTGTCTGAGCAACTTGGAGAAAATCTTGAAACGATGTATCGAGGTTAACTTGGTGTTAAGTTAGGAAAAGAGCCATTTTATGGTTCAAGAAGGAATTGTCCTCAGTCACATCGTCTCGCATAGGGGTATCGAGGTAGATCGAGCTAAGGTTGATTTAATTTCCAAACTTCCTCCACCTAGTTCGGTCCAGCAGATTCGCTCCTTCCTAGGACATGTTGGCTTTTACCGAAGGTTCATCAAAGACTTTTCCAAGCTTTCAAAACCCTTGACCGACCTTCTAGCCAACGACGCCATATTCCACATGTCTCCGGATTGCATCCAAGCTTATCACACCCTCCGGGACTTAGTCTCCACCGCACCTGTACTTCAACCCCAAGACTGGTCCCAGGACTTTGAGATTATGTGTGATGCATCAGATTTTGCCATAGGTGCTGTCCTGGGACAAAGGCAAGAAAAGAAGCCCATGGTGATCTACTACGCGAGCAAAATGTTGGACGAGGCCCAATGTAATTATACGGTCACAGAAAAAGAGTTACTCGCTGTAGTATTTGGACTTGAAAAATTTCGCTCATACTTGCTGGGATCCCACGTGACTATTTACACTGACCATTCAGCCATCCGGCACCTGTTGGCCAAAAAGGATGCAAAGCCCAGGCTCATCAGATGGATCCTGCTTTTGCAGGAATTTGACCTAGAAATCCGAGACAAGGCCGGATCGAAAAATGTGGTGGCTGACCACTTGTCGAGACTTCATCCAGACCACATTGGACCCTCCCTGCCTCTATCTGATACCTTCCCTGATGAACACATCCTAGTAGTGCAAGACAAGAAAATTCCATGGTATGCTGATTACGTCAATTACCTGGTTATAGGACAAACCCCGCACAGCTGGTCTAGACAGCAATGGGATAGGTTCTTGGCTGAGGCCAAGCACTATTTCTGGGATGATCCCATGCTGTTTTGCCTCTGTGTTGATCAGATCATCAGAAGGTGTATCCCTGAAGATGAAGTTTAGAGTGTGCTTTCCTTTTGTCGTGACCAAGCATGTGGAGGCCACTTCTCTAGAAAGAAAATAGCTGCAAAAGTGTTGCAGTCTGGATTTTACTAGCCGTCCCTATTTAAGGATGCACACATCTTTGCCAAAACTTGCTCACACTGCCAAACACTGAAGAGCATGACCAAGAAAGATATGATGCCCCTTCAACCCATTTTGATTGTCAAAATCTTCGACGTTTGGGGTATCGATTTTATGGGCCCCTTTCCACCATCCAACGGCTTCGAGTACATCCTGGTCTCAGTAGACTATGTTTCCAAATGGATTGAAGCTGTCGCCACCCGACGATGCGATCAAAAGACTATCATGGACTTTGTGAAGAAGAACATCTTTTCCCAGTTTGGAATACCTAAGGCCATGATCAGTGATGGTGGAAGCCATTTTATCCATTCCCAATTCCGTGCCCTACTTAGAAAATACAGGGTAAACCACCGCATTGCCACCTCGTATCATCCACAAACAAATGGGCAGACTGAGGTCTCCAATAGACAACTCAAGAGCATTTTACAAAAGACTGTGAGACCTGACAGGAAAGACTTGTCCACACGACTTTATGATGCCCTGTGGGCATACAGGACCGCCTTCAAGACCCTGATAGGCATGTCACCTTATCGCTTGGTCTTCGGCAAGGCCTGCCATCTTCCTGTCGAATTGGAACACCAGGCTTACTGGGCTGTCAAGCAGTGTAACATGGATCCCCAGTTAGCCGGTGTGCAGAGGACGCTGCAATTATCTGAGCTCGAAGAAATCCGTCGGGATGCCTTTGACAATAGTCGATTGTATAAGGAGAAAATGAAAGCCGTCCACGACCGACTCATTCATAGAAAAACCTTTGAGCCTAACCAGCAAGTTTGGCTGTTTGATGCACGCCTAAAACTCTTCCCAGGGAAACTCAGGTCCAAATGGACAGGACCATTTCGGGTGGTTAAGCCCTATTCTAATGGGACGGTTGAAATCGCTGATCTTAACACTGGGTACACTTTTACAGTTAATGGTCAAAGATTGAAGCATTTCCTGGCCTAGGTACCCCCCAAGGAAAGTGTCACCCTCGTTGAGGGCTAACACCGAGCATCGCCCAGCTGGAGGCGTTAAACTCAGCGCTTCCTGTGAGGCAACCCAGAGGATTCAGACTGATCTGGTAGTTCACGTCACTCAGGTACTATCTTTTTGAACATTTTTGCATCATGTATCTGCCAATGAGGACATTGTCCAACTTAAGCATGGGAGGGTGGTAAATTGCATAATCCTGAGCTTAATTAATCAGTCTAAATGAATAAACTAATTAAAAAAAAAAATTAGGAAGAAAACTTAGGCATTAGAAACTTGTCAATAGTGGGAAATAATATAAAAAGAACTTAAACACTTAGACTTTTCAGGCCTTCAGGCTTAATCAACCCTGGTGTCCGTTAAAATATGGATTTAGCAACGAATCCTTGCAACCTTAACCTATTCTAATCCACCTACTAAATAAGGTAATAAGTATACGACTTATTAACTCACCCTCTAACTCAGAAAAACTTTGAGTCTAAGCATCTACACACATTTTTGCACAGACTCGCTTCTCGGAGATTTTGACAGAAATTGGGCAGCTAGTGAACTCTCTAGGGTGGTATGGCTGGCAAGTTGTCGTGGGTAACAGTCCATTGGCAGGTTGTCCAGAACCCAGCCATAGGCCATTTCTTTTTCGTTGCCTTTAGGTACATTTGAGAACAGGGAAGCCACCTACAAGAAAAAAAAAAAGGAAGAAGAAGAAAAGAAAATAAACCACACTTCACCGCAAAGTATGCTGGCAAGTGATCGTGGGTAACAGCCCATTGGTCGATTGTCCAGAGCCCAGCTCAATAATTGCACAAAAAAGACCAAAACACCTAAGGAAGAAGCGGGGAAGTAGTACAAGCCGGGGAGATATACACTGGAAAATTCCTTGTGTTGACCCCAATTAAAACAAATGTAGGGAGAAAGCTACCAATCGAACAAATACACCTTCAGGCAAATTTGTTTCCTTTTCCGGTCACCTAGAGGTGTAGAAACTTGAAGTCTGTCTCAATTACCGTTAAGTGAGTCTATCACAACATTCACACCAAGTTGCTTAGCACTTAGGGTTTTGACCGAGTTTTGGGTGGGTTGGGTAGCCGTAAAAAGTTACCAACCCACACTGAATTCCGAAAAAAATTCTTAAAAAACATATATACGTATGTATAGTTATATATACACTAAAGCAAGGATTCAGGCGATTCGTATTTTGGCAGACACCCGGGCGCTGCTTAGTCTTTGTAGATTAAGATCTGCGTATATTTTCTCTTATTGACAAGTAACGAAGTGCCTAAGCAATTACTTCTTGAATTCTGCAAGGAAATAAAGACTAGAATAAACCTTGCTAGGGACTAGCAAAGAGTAAGCATGGGGGTATGATAACACCACACAAGGGGGTAATAATTATGTTGAATATGGCCCATCTTTAGAATAAAAGGCACAACATAAGTAGAATAGGAGCATTGCATGCATCATGTACTAAGATTGCTTATAAACTATATTAATCACCATTTGTGTAAGCATTTGTCAAAGCAGGCCTCAGATGAGCAATCGGACCACACGGATGGATTCAGAACGACGAACGGAATCCAACGGACTCAAGATCGGCCAAATCCGACATCCGGAGCTCCTACAATGGGCCCAAGAAGTTCTGACCGTTGATCTGGAGATCAACGGCCCAGATTGTGCCATGTTAGCCCCACCCCCACCGCACGCACGCCTTCAGCCAGCCGAGGAAAAATCTCGGCCGTCGATCTTCGATCGAACGGCCGAGATCCGCGCATCCGGCCGCGGTCGCCGCGACAAAAGCGCGAGCGTGGCGCAACGGTTAGCACGCACACCCGCATCCATGCGACGCACGTTCGAGCCACGTGGGGGGGGGATTTGAAGGCGGGCGAAGGGCGCGGAGAAATTGGGCCTCCAGATCAGCAGTGGGCGGCCAGGATCTCGCCACGCGGCGCGACCGCAGCGCACGAGCGCCCACGTGCGCGCGCACGTCGGCCGGAGACGCGTGCGCACATGTGCGCCCGAGGCGCGATCTCAGCGTGGGCGAGGAAGACTCCCAGCCGGATGGCTCTCGTTCAGCGGCCACGGATCATGTGAGGAGAAGGAACGGGGCGGGCGACTGACCGGCGACGAGAGGGCTACACCGACGCTTTTGGAAGCGATTTTAGCGACGCTATGGATGTTGCTAAAGCCCCTTCTTCTTTTAGGAAGCCCTTAACTCTATTTAAAGCCCCTCCAACCACCATTCAAGGCATTCACTCCCCCTTGCAACTACTCCACTCCTTTCTTAGCTAGCTTTAGGCACTCTTGTAATCGCCGAAGACGACGAGCTGCCGACGGAGCCTCCTCCACCACCGTGGCTGCCTTGTTGCTCTCCACTCTCTCTCTCTCTCTCTTAAGCTTTCCATTACTTTTGTTGAAGCATGTATTTAATGTTGTAAGTTATGAACTACGAATGCATGTTTAATGAAGTTATTTTCCGTTCAATTGCCATTTTAATTTCTGTTCAAGTTGCATGATCAAAACCAAGAGCTTTCTAACCCTAAACTCTCTCTCTCTATCTCTCTATCTCGCTTTTCAAAACTCGCATCTTTCGCAAGCAAAACTCCGCCTTTTCCATGACAACAAGTGATAAACAAAAATTCGATTTCCACGCCTCCCTGAGACCGACACTCGAACTCACCTCCGTTTACTTCTTTTAAAATCGACGTATCAAGTGCGACTATAACGACACCTCTTAGCACACACGCACAAAGACACGTCACCCTCCTACCATGATTCACCACAACATCCCATATAAACTCATTGCTATGAACTACACATTATGGAAGTCATAATTTGTGCCTGTCCTTCATGCTTACGATCTAATGGCCTTGGTTGATGGTTCTTCTTTTCCCCCACCTTGCTTTATTAATGATGCTTCAGGTCAGGCTATCTTGAATGAACTTTATTCAGTTTGGCATAGGAAGTATTAGTTGGTTCTCAGCTAGCTGATCTCCTCCATCTCTAAAGAAATATGCTCTTAGATCCTTAATCTCACTACTGCTTGCTCGGTGTGGGTTTTTCTTGAGAACTTCTTTGCCACACAAACCAAGGCTTGTGTATTCTAGTATAAATCTGAACTAGGTAGTCTTAAAAAGGGGGATCAACCTATGTCAGATTTTGTTAATAAAGCAAAATGTTTATCTATCAACCTTGCTGTGACTGGAATGACACTCGATCAAGATGATCTCTTGTAAGCCATTTTAAATGGCCTTGGGCCAAAATACGATCTAGTAACAACCACTATTGTCAGCCGTGAAGGTCTCTTTAGTTATGAAGAGGTTGTTGTTCTTTTACTCTCCCATGAGCAGTGTGATAAACACTAGTTTATCATCATTCTTATGCCCTAAAAAAGATCTAGCTCTTAGGGTTTTAACCCCACAAACGAGTTTTTGGGCCACATTTAGGCATTCACCTAGGTTAGGCATTCATTGCATTTTAGTTGTATTTTTGATGTGTTTATCTGAGTGTTAGGATTAGGTAGAATGTTAGATCCCACATACCTTGGCACTCAGGAAGGCAGAATATGAAGGAGAAGCTCCTATCAGTGGGATCCCAGCTAGATCCAACTCATCCTAGCTGGATCGTAGCTCATGCTAACTGGATCAACTTATCCTACTAGTTCACCTCAATTCCATTTAGCTCACCTTAACTGGATGGCAGTCCAAATTGGCTCAAGATAGTTGATTCCAACTCCATTCTAGCTCCTCCAGCTTAGAACAGTTTACTAGAAGCTCAACCTGACTAGGACTAGCTACTGCTATCAACTAGCTAGACCTAGTCAACTGAAGAAGTCATCAACTAGCTTAGGCTAGCTCAAGTCCAGCTCTCGAAGGCTTAACTCACCTCAACTTAGTTTAGCTGAGCTACTTGACCTAAGCTGGCTACTCCAGCTAGCTAGGTATTCTCCGAGAAGACCACACCCAGCTCACCTCAGCTTATATCAACAGAAGCTAGCTCATCTTAGATTGACTTAGCAACTTGCAAAGAACTAGCAAGCTAAGCTAGCTGAGGTAGCTCCTTGCAGTTCTCTTCAGCAATCACCAACTCCAGTGTAGCTTAAGGTAGTTCCCTCTAGCTCTTGTCCCTCAAAACCTTAGCTCCCTTTACGTACTAACCTACTCCCTACTAGCTAAGCTAGTTTAGCTTAGCTAATCATCTCCTTGGTACCAATTCCTAACCCTAAAACCCACCTACATAAGCTCCACCAAATAGCCCTAAACCTATTTCACCTAAGCTCCTATTCCTAAACCAATTTTGGTGCCAACTCCTATACAACCCTTCACACCATAACCTCCACCAAAAGACACTAAAAGGTGGCACCAAAAACCACCTCTTAACCACCTTGATTTTGGCACCAACCTCTCCCTACATCTCAACCATCCATCCACCACCAAACACATGCCACCCCTCTACATCTTGGAGCCACCTAGGGATCCTTCTAGAACATCCATTTTGGCACCAAAACTAAGAGCCACCATGGGTGGAAACCACCCATAACCACCCCCTTACACCTATTGGATTGTGCCAACCATCCTAAGCCTTTGGATCACCTCACTACCCCCATCATCCAATCCTAACCCTACATCCAAAGCCAGTTCAACTCCCCTCTCCATTCCTATATATACCTCACCTAACCATCACCCAAAAACCTACTTCCATTTGTTAGGTCCACCATTACTCCACCATAACCCACTCCAAGGAAGAAGAAGAAGAGAAGAATATCAAGGGGGCAACCTACCCACCTCCTTGGTGCCTTCTTCCATTCTTTCTTATCCCTTGTGCTACGCTAAGGTGGAGGTCATCTACATAGAGGGGACAGCCAGGAAGAGGAGGAAACATAAGGTGGTTGACACCCACCTTGAGGAGAGAGCTTGGAGGAAGACTACATCAAGAAGAAGTCAAGGAGCACCCCTTTTTAAGTGTGGGGCAACCACACTTGGAGCAAGGGCTATCCAGTCTTCTATCGAGGCTCTCCCGTTCTTCTTCTTTATCTTGTTTTTGTATTGGCTAGTAGTTTACTATTTTTCTTGTTGAAATATTCATCTACCTATAATCTACTTACTAGTAATACAAAATTCAATTACCTTCCAATTTCTGTTTTCTAGCTTAGTGTGTTTTTCATGCTTTTAGGTAATTAGTGCACTACACTCTCCTCTTCTAATTACCCTAAGTGCACTTGCCAAGGGTGAGCTTAGAAGAGAGGGTTTCATTCTTGTCACCTAGGCGTAGTTTTAGTATAGTTTATCTTCGCATTGAAAACCCAATTATTTCTGAAAACCCTAAAATAAATCAAAAATCAAAGATACAAAAAGACAAGTGTAGATTTCAGAGGTGTGAGAGAGAACCACTTTATGTGATTAATGAATTGGCCAACTTGGACAACCCTAGATACCCCACTATCTAGATATAAATTGTAAAAGTTGATTGTGGATTTAAGCGTTACGACACTATTTCACATATTAAACAAAACGTGTATTTCTCGTATCATAGCGTTTGTACGAAATCAACCAAAAATTGATCAATTTTTCAATCAAGTCAATGTTCAATCCCCTCGAGGAAGTCATCAAGGGACCTCTCTTTCGAGGGGCATATCAGATTGCTGGAGGATGCTTTCAGCATAACTCCAGTGCAAGCCACAACTCAGGCTGTTATTTTGGGGGTTAAGGCTTTTATGGTGGTCATAGTTGTATCTCTATTGCAGGAATCCAATGCCAGATCTGTGGGAAAATGAATCATTCCACAACTACCTACTACCAACGCTATAGTCACACTACCACCCCTCAGGCATAATTTTCGGAAGCATCTACTAGTAGTACTCCTTGGTACCCAGATTCTGGTGCAACGCACCATGTGATCAATTCTCTTCCAATCTTGACTTGATCTTTGAAGAAGTACACTTTGCTAATGGCGAAGGTGATACTATAACTCATATGGGAGACACATCTATTCCTATTAATCATAGAAAATTATATCTTCGTCATATTTTGCATGTTCCAAATGTACACAAAAATCTTCTCCTTATTTAGAAATTTGAGTTACACGATGACTGATGTCTTGTTAAGGACAAACTCAACAAGGACGTCCTTGATGGGAACATCATCATGAGCCCTAACTATCTCATTTTAACCTAAAAAAGAGAACAAAAGCTTCTACATAACCAAGTGAAGGGCCTAACTCAAGGAATAACTAGTTTGAGAGAAAAGCAAGAAATAAAGGGTAAAATTACAATTTTACCATTGCAGTACAACAACGGGATTTCTCAGGGGCTAAACATAGGTCAAATGGTTTTAACAAGATAAAAAGTGGGTTGGTTCAATCAGGAAAAGGTTAATGTGAAATTTGAGAATTAAATGACTTCTTGTAACCCTAAAACAGACCCACTTAAGTTAACAAGGTTCTGGTCAAGATAAAATATAACTAAACCCTCTAAAATTCATGTAAAAATATCCTCTATGGTTTAGAATCTTCAATTTGTCCTTTAGAACCTATTTTGACCTAAATAGGGGTCCTAGTCAAATATTTGCCCTAAATTAGGTTTTTGTGTAAAATTCCCAGTCAAACATGGTCAAACCTAAAATCCAACTTCACCATTGGATTCCTTGGGTCTAAATTAGGTTCATACCAAAAGTTGGACCTAAGGGGAGTTCACCTTGACCTACTTTGCAAAACAGTCCAACCTAATTACATTTATACCCCTAACTTTTGAAAACCCTTGTAGATACCCCTCTATCTTCCTCGTCGTTCCTTCCAATTAGGTCCCTCTGCCATTACAGCGAAGGAATCCTACTCTGGCGAGGATTTAAGGGGGATATCTCCTTGATTTCTCAGAGAATCCCTCTCAAATTTGAAAGGGAGATTCTCTGAGGAATTCCCGATCGTGTAAACCCAATCTCAAGCTCTAATTTCCACCCAATCTCTCATGTGAATGCATGGGAGATTTGGGTACCTCTCGCCTTCCAACTTCGGTGGCTTTCCTGTGCTTGGTAGCTTTCCTTCCAAGCACAAGGCCCTCAGCCAGAGGTTATAAAAGCTCCCCCTAACCCTGCCATTCATCCCTAGCTTGGTTTAGCTGGAGACAACCCCCCAATTTCTTCTCTTCTCCTCCAGCCAAATACCCAGCGAGCTTCAGCGACCTATCTCTCCTCCTCTCGTCGCTCTACCACAATGCCAGTGGCAGAGTTGCCTCTACCTCCGTCGTCCACATTGCGCCATACCTGCACACGCGCTAGCTACCCTCTCGTCATCGTCGTCCCTCTCCAACTGGGATCTTCGTCTTTGGCGGCGACAGACACGCGCCATCCGCCATCTCTTCCCCTTTCATCCTTAAACTATGTCAGATACTTCCCCTTTCTCTCCTCTTCCTGTCTCCCCCTCTCTATTTCTATTTTCACCCCTCGACCCTCACAGACCGCCACCATCTTCTCCACCTCCAACAGACCACCGGCGAGGCGCTTCCATCATTCCACACATCCATCCACCTCTCCAAACACCTCAAAAGCTCCACCACATTCCACCGATCACTTTCCCCCTTTCCATTGACCGCCACATGCTCCAAAATCTTCCCCCAAACAACCCATCTCCACGGCCACAGAAAGACCTAGGCATGCATGCCCAGGCTGCCCCGCGCCACACCAACCACCGAGGCATCTTCGCCGTGCCACGTCGAAGCTTCCTGCAAGTTTTAATGAGGCTGCAAGGCCGTTTTACTTGAGTGCAGGTTAGGACATAGGCCGCCATTGGAGCAGATGTGAAGAAGATTGCAAGCTTCACCTACTGCCCCAAGTTTCAGGAAGTAGGGTCCCAGGTCCGCGGGCTCCCTTCGCGAACCCCTCACGCCCAGCAATTAGAGTCCCAGAACTCTGCAACATCAGCAATTAAGCGCAACACCCCCTGCGGGAGCACGTGAGGCTCGGAAACTTTAGAGAGGGTGAAGCGGTATAAGATGAAAAACTGCTAGGGGCTTATCACCTCCTGACATGGGGTGAGGTCCCACTCTCCCCACCATGCCTCGTCCGTGCCCCACTCTCCGCAGACCTGGTATCCTGACCCGATAACCTGTGCACTCCTCGTGCACCACCCACGCCAGTGCGCCTGGACTCCGGCGCGCTGACCTGACCCGTTTACCCGAGGTGGCTCTGGGAGAGCGAGCCTAATAGAGAAAAGAGAGAGAGTTCGCGGGGGAGGGTAGGGGTAGGTTTTGCACTTGCAAGGAAAGGAAGAAGAAAGAGGAAGCCGAAGGAGAAGCTAAGGAAGGAAGGAGGAAGCCACAGAGAAGAAGAAGGCTGAAGAGAAGGCATGGTTGAAGGAGAAGAAAGCTCAAGAAGGAGTTAAAGGGGCTAAAGGTAGAAGAAAGCTAAAGAGGATTAGAGTTACAAAAGAAGATAAGGAAAGAAGGAAGAAGGGCTGAAGGCTAGAGCATAGAGAAGATGACAAAAGCCAAGGAAGGAAGGAATAGAAGAAAGAAGAAGAAAGAAGAAGAAGAGAAGCCAAAGAGGAAGGAAAGAACAAGCCAAAGTGAAGAAGCAAAAGAACAAGAAAAGTCAAACACTTTTAAGACGTGTAACTCTATAATTAGACGTCCAATTCTTCCCTATTTCTCTTTTATGCTACATTTTATTATTCATAAACTCATGCTTGACATTTTGAATTATATTTTGAGTAGTTTTAAGTGTTCAAATTGCATCTATTATTGATATTAGTGCATGAATTCCATTTGCTCCCTGTGTTCGATCTCGGACTTAAATTTCGAGTAATAAAATTTATTTATTTTCAAAGAGATTTCAACTATACTACGACGCATTACTTTAAACCTGATTAACATTTTGGCACCGTTGTCGAGGAGCAACGCGCAATTCAGCACTAGTATCTGCATTATGTTGATTATATTTGAACACTAACTTGCCCTATTTTGCTTTGCTATGATTTTGCAAGGTATTTCATGAGGAAATCTCCCATGCAAATCGACCACTCCAGGATCGGTAACTTCTCTCTTCTTCCCTAATCCATCTCCTAATCCTGGGAAGACAAAAAAGAAGCAATCAATTAGGAATCAACTGCCTTATTCTCTTTAATAATTGTTATTTAAAAGGCTAGTTTCCTAATCTGCGAAAATTTTTTCAAACCTTATCAAAGTTGAAGCAATTTTTAGAGATCCTACCCTACAAATTCCTGTGCCTATTAGGGATCACGCTTAATTTCTAAATCTCTGCGGACTACACACTTCTTGTTTGAAGTCCAAAGAGAACTACTGTGAAAATCAAAGAGGATTAGAAATAGAACCAAATTAGGGTTTCTACAATAGGGTTTTGGAGTGCTAGTTCACACGTGCTTGCATAAAAGGAAACAAACCCACCTGCTTCTGTCTGCTACCCAAGCCCTTGATTGAAAGGATCTAATCAAGACAAACCCTAAAATCAAGCTCTAAAATAACTTAAACCTTAAAAACCTCGGACCTAATAACCTGGGAGTCAAATCAGGGTGATCTTTAGGTCTTGACCTAGAATCATTCTGCCATCTTTAGGACAGGTCAGGTGAAGTTGACCCCTTGTTGGGTCAACCAACCTTGAAATTAGGTCACAAAACCAAAACATCTAAAGTTCAAGTGGAAACCTAAGCACTTGTGATATGAAATGAAAGTGGTAGACTTAAGAGGTCAAGGTCCTCATTCTGGTCTACCTGGAATCTCAGTGACAAGAGAGGTCGGGTGGGGGAAACCCTATAACCCATGGGGACGCTCTACCGTGTAGGGGTCTTTGCGAGACTCTCCCTCTCTGGCTACCCAAATAATTCTCAGGTGGATGACTTTCCGATCCAGGGGTATCATCCGCCTCGAAACTCCATAGTCATCCAAACTTCTTTGGGTGCCTTGATTGGGTCAAAAACACATCCAGTCCCTCATCCCTTCTCTTTAGAGCACACACATAGATTTTCAGTGGGATTCTCTATTCGGAACACTTCAGTCCAAGACTTGAACTCTGATTCCACATCTTGATTCCACCATCTGATCCAAATATGCTGCCTGTGTACTTAGGATTACCATTCAAGAAACCTGAATCACAAAGATCCATGAGAGATAGGATGATTGAGGATGCCCTTGAATTCTATGAAATTGAATACAAAACCTCAACACCAGTAGAAGACATTCAGGTTAGTGTACCAACGACCACAACTTTCATCATAAACTGTGCCCAAGTATTATTGACATAAGCCACACAAGGATCAACCCAAGACATTCTCATAATAGGATACATTGAGATAAAAAAGTTGCATAACTTTGAATACCTTCAATGCATGACAAATCCTGTACTATGGGAACAACACCAAGATGATCTTGAAAAACAAGAAGAGATGATGAGATTATTAAAATAGGTTATCAATCAAAAATACCTGTACATACCCCGAATAGATAATGAACCATCTTGGAATAGTATTGAGGATCAATCTGATTTCCCAAATCTCGGGCCTGAGGCACAAGGTTATCATAGATTCCCAACCCAGATGGAGTACAACATTCCTGATCTTGAAATAGGTTGGGAAGTTCTAATTGCAGGAGAACACAATGTTGAGCCAACCCTAGACACTAGGTCACCAAATGTAGAATACTGAGACTTCTGCAATAAGGAGATTAGAATCGAACCTCTTGAGGGTGTAAATCCCGCCCCTTATTCTGATAAGGTGACCCTTGATGGTAACTTTGACCTAGATTCTAGTGATTCAACCCACATCCTAAGCCTAGAATCTGGATCTGAAACTCATTGGGAAGATTATGAGGCCCCGTATGACGAAGATCAAATTTTCAATAAAGAGTATGATTCTGGGCCTCTATTTGATGAATATCCCTCTCCAACATCTTCAGAGATACAGATCGATTTTTTAGAAGTCACACCAATATACGATACAGAAATCGAGGAGTTGGATGAGTGGGGTTTTGATTGGGTCTTTCTTACCAGCCTAAAACCTGAGCCTAGACCAAATAAGAACACCTTTGTGAGCTCAGAAGTTACATATAGGCTAGACCCAGGTCAGGCTGCTACATCTACATCATATGATTTATTTTGTGGTGGAACCCATGATTTCGAATCTCATTCAGAACTTGATTTTCGCAATATCTCCAATGATTTCAAATCTTACCATGATTTCGGAGAACCTCTGTTTCCTGACTTCGACGAGCCAATCTACGACCTCAACTCACATGATTCCTTCTCGGACTCCGACTCTGAGGTTCCAGTTCCCGAGATCACTGATTTAAGTTCAGGTTCTAGTGAGATGGAAGCATTTCTTTTCGATCCTTAGGAATCAAAACCAGAAAATGCTGAGAATGACGGCAACCCAGAGTTTGAATCTTTTCTCGACTCAGATTTCCCTCATCCTATAATCACTCTTCAGGCATTCACTTTTGACTTTGAGAGCTACTATGAGGACTCTCTACATGAAACCACTTGTAACTCTTTTCTAGAAGAGCCCTCATACACAATTCTCATTGAAGCCACCTCTTTCGCACATACCGAACCCATCCAAACCCATTTTCAACCCCAAACTGCAACCATACTCAATTTCTATTTTGATTCCCCTCTTACTGAGCTGATTGCAGAGGATTCGACTCCACATCTATACCGGGTTTCGGACATTGATCAAACTGAAGACCAGGCTCCATCACCTTCTGATCACCTCTGTAGGGTTTCCGCATCATCCACTAATTACTTTATGGATCCCTACTCTAACCAGGCTGATTCGACTCAGCCAAACACCAAATTTACACTTCCACATCCGTCCGAGCTCCATAGCATATGGTGGGTTCCACATCTCTTGATCTACATTTATCAACTCACCAGATTAATTGGGTTTAGGCTACATCATCAACCCATTGATCTGAACAAGCACCTGGTTGGACCAACCAGGCTCTTAATCAAGGTGCCTGTTCTACAAAACTTCGTTGATTTGACCACTCCCTCTCCATACCATTTCCCACTCGACTGAAGGCATTGAATTTAGCGCTTAACGAGAGGTAACCCGTCATTCCAAAAATCTGAGATCCATCTGATTATCTGTCTGTACTTCACATCTATTGCACCTTGAGTTTAGCCTTAGAACAGTCGATCCCACCTCCAGTACACTTGTCAGAGCTTAAAATCATCCACATCAGTCATTCCCAACCCAATCACCCACCCGATAAATCTTGTTCTAAGTCCCTGAACCGAACACTATTTCACACCCTCCGTTTACAATGAGGACATTGCAAAACTTAGGCATGGGGGGATGGTAAAGTGCAAACATACAGAAATCAAGAAAAGTCAGAAGGATTCTCACAAAAATTCACATATGCCAAAAATATCAAAAAAATAGAAAATTGTGAAAAAGAGCAAAAAAATTGGAGGGAAGAAAATTTTGAGGCCATATAAACATGAGGAGGAAAAGAGCAAAACGTCAAAGGGAGCACAAAATGAAAAGAAAAGGAAGAAAAAGAGTTAGTCATTAGTAAGAAATTAAGGGATTAACCAAAGTTCTAGACCACATCAAGAAAAAGAAAAATGAAGAAAAGTGCTAATGAGACACAAACGAGATTAGTAGGAATGCTGATCTTAGGCCTTTTGGGCTGATTCTTAGGCTTAAACATTCAATTATCCACTAAGATCGGGATAATCCTCAAGAGGTTGGGGAAAATACGAAGCTTAAGTATTAGGTCTAAGGCTTAGGGAGTATTCGGCCTCATTAACTGACCTTTGGTTTACGGGACTTGGTAACTTAAGCACCCCAATCCACACATATTCTGGTTCAATGCGCATAACTATCAAAATCACGCAAAAGCGTTTAAATGTTCTGAAAAAAAGTTGCCTAGATTAAGAGCGGTCGATCAAAGTAAGTTGATTTGGACAAGTTCCCGGCGTGGAGAGGTGGGAAATTCCCCTTGAAGATGTGTACAACATATCGTCTCCTCGGTGCTTGTCTCCTAGGATATTTACATATCCTACCAGGGGCACGTAAGCACCCTACTGGTTCAGATGCCATGGGCAGCATTATCACGAAATGTCGATTGCTAGGGTCTGGATTTAGCTACAGAATGCCATGGGCAGGATTATCTCGAAATCTCGAAAGCCAGGGTTCTGGGGGTTTCCATGGGCGGTGCTATCACGAAGCATGGATTGCCAAGGACCTTTGAGGATTGATGATGGGGACGAGGAATCCGATACAGACCATGTTGAGAAGCCAATCCGAAGCTAGAAATAAAAAGAAAAGAGAGAGAAAACTCTCCAAACAAATAAATCCTATGTCTCTCTCTTACAAAAAAAATGCACTGCAAATTGAACTGAGGCTAAAATATGTCTCAAGCACGGCTGCTTTAACCACAGAGTCCAACGAACCTTAGGATAGTTCCTGCGGACCTTAAAAACCTTCGCGGAGGACCGAAGTTAGAGCTAGTTAGGTTCGGATCTCGGTTAGTACTTGAGTACCTCTAGGCCTACTGTCGGCATTCTAACTTAATCAAAAAGAAATAGAAAAAGCACTCATCATAATGTGTGAATGGAACTCATGGTCTAGAATAGAAGTTAAAACCTTAAAATTTTGCTAAGGGACTAGCAAAAGCTAGGCATGGGGGTATGATGGGAACACCATCGTGAGCCCTAACTATCTCATTTTGACCTAAAAAAGAGAACAAATGCTCTTACATAACCAAGTGAAGGGCCTAACTCAAGGAATAACTGGTTTGAGAGAAAAGTAAGAAACAAAGGGTAAAACTATAATTTTACCATTTCAGTGCAACAACGGGATTTCTCAAGGGCTAAACATAGGTCAAATGGTCTTAACAAGATAAAAAGTGGGTTGGTTCAATCAGAAAAAGGTTAATGTGAAATCTGGGAATTAAATGACTTCTTATAACCCTAAAACAGATCCACTTAAGCTAACAAGGTTCTGATCAGGATAAAATGTAACCAAACCCTCTGAAATTCATGTAAAAATATCCTCTAGGGTTTAGAACCTTCAATTTGGCCTTTAGAACCTATTTTGACCTAAATAGGGGTCCTAGTCAAATATTTGCCCTAAATTTTATTTTTGTGTAAAATGCCTAGTCAAACTTGGTCAAACCTAAAATCCAACTTCACCATTGGATTCCTTGGGTCCAAATTAGGATTATACAAAAATTTGGACCTAAGGGGAGTTCACCTTGACCTACTTTGAAAAATAGTCCAACCCAATTACATTTATGCCCCTAGCTTTTGAAAACCCTTGCAGACACCCCCTGGCTTCCTCATCGTTCTTTGCAATTAGGTCCCTCTGCCATTACAGCGAAGGAATCCTACTCTGGCGAGGATTCAAGGGGGATATCTCCTTGATTCCTCAGAGAATCCCTCTCAAATTTGAAAGGGAGATTCTTTAAGGAATTCTCGACCATGTGAACCTAATCTCAAGCTTTGATTTCCACCCAATCTCTCATGCGAACGCATGATAGATTTGGGTATCTCTCACCTTCCAACTTCGGTGGCTTGCCCATGCTTGGAAGCTTGCCTTCCAAGCACAAGGCCCTCCGCCAGAGGTTATAAAAGCTCCCCCTAACCCTGCTGTTCATCCCTAGCTTGGTTTGGCTGGAGACAGCCCCCCAATTTCTTCTCTTCTCCTCCGACCAAACACCTAGCGAGCTCCGGTGACCTATCTCTCCTCCTCTCATCGCTCTGCCACAATGCCAGTGGCAGAGTTGCCTCTGCCTCCGTCGTCCGCATGGCACCATACCTGCACACGCGCCAGCTACCCTCTCTTCATCGCCATCCCTCTCCAACTGGGATCTTTGTCTTCGACGGCGGCAGACATGCGCCGTCCGCCATCTCTTCCCCTTTCATCCTTAAACTAGGTTAGATACTTCCCCTTTCTCTCCTCTTCCTGTTTCCCCCTCTCTATTTCTATTTTCACCCCTCGACGCTTACAGACCACCACCATCTTCTCCACCTCTGGCAGACCACCGGTGAGGTGCTTCCGTCATTCCACACACCCATCCACCTCGCCAAACACCTCAAAAGCTCCGCCACATTCCACTGATCACTTTCCCCCTTTCCATTGACCGCCACATGCTCCACAATCTTCCCCCAAACAAACCCATCTCCATGGCCATAGAACAACCTAGGCACGCACGCCCAGGCCACCTCATGCCACACCAACCACCGAGGCATCTTCGCCATGCCACGTTGAAGCTTCCTGCAAGTTTTAATGAGGCTGCAAGGTCATTTTACTTGAGTGCAGGTTCGGACATAGGTTGCCATTAGAGTAGATGTGAAGCTTGCAAGCTTCACCTATTGCCCCAGGCTTCAGGAAGCAGGGTCCCAAGTGCGCGGGCTCCCTTCGCGAATGCCTCATGCCCAGCATTTGGAGTCCCAGAACTCTGCAGCATCAGCAATTGAGCGCAACACCCCTTGCAGGCGCATGTGAGGTGGGTGAGACTTTTAGTCCCACCTTGGAAACTTTAGAGCGGGTGAAGCGGTATAAGAAGAAAAACTGCCAGGGGCTTATCACCTCCTGACTCGGGGTGAGGTCTCACTCTCCCCACCATGCCTCGTCTGTGCCCCACACTCCGTGGACCTGGTATTCTAACCCGATAACCCGTTTACTCCTCGCACACCACCCATGCTGGTGCGCCTAGACCCGGGCGCATTGACCTGACTCGTTTACTCGAGATGGCTCTAGGAGAGCGAGCCTAAGAGAGAAAAGCGAGAGAGTTTGCAGGGGAGGGTAGGGGTAGGTTTTGCACTTGCAGGTAAAGGAAGAAGAAAGAGGAAGCTGAAGGAGAAGCTAAAGAAGGAAGGAGAAAGCCACAGGTGAAGCCGCAGAGAAGAAGAAGGCTGAAGAGAAGGCACGGTTGAAGGAGAAGAAAGCTCAAGAAGGAGCTAAAGGGGCTAAAGGCAGAAGAAAGTTGAAGAGGATCAGAGTTGCAGAAGAAGCTAAGGAAAGAAGGAAGAAGAAGGGCTGAAGGCCAGAGCATAGAGAAGATGACAAAAGCCAAGGAAGGAAGGAATAGAAGAAGAAGAAGAAAGAAGAAGAAAGAAGAGAAGCCAAAGAGGAAGGAAAGAAGAACAAGCCAAAGAGAAGAAGCAAAAGAAGAAGAAAAGTCAAACACTTTTAAGACATCTAACTCTATAATCAGATGTCCAATTCTTCCTAATTTCTCTTTTATGCTACATTTTATTATTCATAAACTCATGCTTGACATTCTGAATTATATTTTGAGTAGTTTTAAGTGTTCAAATTGCATCTATTATTGAGTTTAGTGCATGAATTCCATTTGCTCCCTGTGTTCGACCTTGGACTTAAACTTGGAGTAATAAAATTTATTTGTTTTCAAAGCGATTTCAACTATACTAGGACGCATTACTTTAAACCTCATTTTGCTTTCGACAATCAATCCTCTTTGAAGGAAAAGCATCCAATGGCCTCTACAAGCTTTGGCTCCCCAAGTCCATGACCACTTTGACTATGTGTGCACCTTTCCTTGAAGTTGCTACTGCTACGTTCATCTCCAATAAAGCCCCACTATCCGTATGGCATTCTCTCCTAGGACATGCAAATTTTGCTACTATTCATAAAATTTTACGTTCCTATGGCTACACCATAGTTGATTATGTTAATAACAAACTATGTGAGGCATGTATGCAAGGCAAGCTACATAAGCATCACTTGCCTTCTCAGGCAATTTCAGTACTACACCTTTGAGGTTACTCATTCAAATGTTTGGCAAGCACCTATTACTACTTATGATAATGGCAAATATCTTGTTGCATTTATTAATGATGCCACCAAGTATGTTTGGTTATTCTCAATGCCACTGAAGTCAGATGTATTCTCTATTTTTATTCAATTCCATAAACTCATTCAGACACAATTTGATGTAACAATCAAGACCATACATTTAGGTTGGTGTAGAGAATATCAAAAATTATCCTCATTGCTATCCGATCATGGTATAGTTAATCATGTTTCTGTGCCTTACACACCTGAGCAGAACAGGTGTGCGAAAAGAAAAAACATCCCCTTACTGAAATTGCTCTACAATTATTATTTAGTGCTCAGGTTCCTTTATGCTATTGGCCCCTTGCATTTAAAGTGGTTACGTATATTATTAATTTGTTACCAAGCTCAAATACTTCATCCCAATCTCCTTATGAGCTTCTATATCAGAAATGTCCTGACTACTCTTTTATAAAATGCTTTGGGTGTGCATGTTACCCATTATTAAAGTTATATACTCATCACAAGTTAAAGCCACGCTCATCTCTGATATCAAAAATATGAATTTTGATAATTGATGTATTTAGTGTCGTTGCAATGCAGAAATTGCAATGAACTTTTACAATTTATACTCCTAGATAGTGGAGTATTTAGGGTCGTCCAAGGAGGCCAATTTTGTTAGTCAAATAGCTCGTTCTCTCTCTCGCCCCTCAAATCAACACTTGTCTTTTTGTATTTTGATTTTGCAACTTTTTATGTTTTGAAATAATGGGCACAAGAAATGTGAAGATAATTATGCTAAGGAAAAAGGAAACTACGTCCTAAGTGACAAGAAGAAATCCTCTCTTCTAAGCTCACCCTAGGCAATTTTGCCTAGGGTAATTAGAAGGGAAGAGTAAGCACTACGAAAACTACTAGAAACATGAAATACACAAAACTAAAAGAAAGAAAGTGAAGGCAACTAATTTCTTGTATTGCTAGCAAAATGAATGATAGGTAGCGAAATGCTTATTACTAAAAAAACAAGAAAATCACTAGCTAATACATGGAATAAAGAAAGATGAAGAAGAAGAAAATCCTTCAATTGAAGCCTTGAGAAGTCCCTGCTCCAATTGCGGTTGTTCCCATAGTTATAAAGGGCTTCCCCTTGGCTTCTTCCTTCAAGTGGCCCTCCTCCAAGATTCCTTCAAGGGTGGATGTCTACCACCCTTGCTTCTCCTTAATGCCTAGCCGTCCTTCCTAGATGAATGCTTTCTCCTTGGCATGGCACAAGGAATAATACGGAAGGGGAAGAAGGCACCAAGGGGGCGAGTAAGTTAACACCTTAATCTTCTTCCCTTCTTCTCCTTCCTTGGGGGTAGGTATGGTGGGTATGGGTGGAGTTGTAGTAACCAAGTATGGGGATTTAGTGGTGGTTAGATGGGTTTTAATAGGAGGGGTAAAGGGGGTTGGCATGCCCTTTTGATGGACAGCTAGGATTGGATTTGGTGGTGGTTATGGGAATCCAAGGGAGGAGGATGGTTGGCTCCATCTTTAAGGGTGTGAAGGGGGTAGTTATGGGTGAAAGGGTGGCTATCCATGGTGGTGGTTCCCAACATTTTTGGTGCCATGAAATAAGTTTTTAGAAGGGTTAGGTTTGTCACCAAAAATGGAGGGTGTGGATGTGTTTAAGGCTTAGGTGTATGGTGAAGATGGAGTGGTTGTTGGAGGGAAATGAAGGGGTGCTTGGTTTTTTTGGAGGGAAATGAAGAGGTACCTTGGTTTTCCCTCCAAAATTGCCTTCTAGAAGGTGTTGATTTTGGAGTTAAAAAATGGAGGGTGGAGATGGGTTTTGATGGTGGATGTAGGGTGGTGATGGAAGGGATAGTTGGCACAAAAATGAAGTAGGAGTAGGTGATATTTTTGGTGGAGCTTAGGTAGTAGGGTAGTGGGCCATGAGTAGGGAGCTTAAGTAGAGCTAAGCTAAGCTAGCTTAGCTTGTAGGGTAATGGAGGAAGGAGTAGAGGAGCTAGGGTTTTGGTTGGAGGAGCTAAGAAGAGCTAAACTAAGCTAGCTAAGCTAGCATAGCTAGTAGATGAATGGAGGAGGAGCTGAAATGGAATTTCATCGGAGCTTGCTAGAGTAGACTACTGTTGAAGATAGATGAAGTGGAGCTCAATAACTAGCTTAGCTAGCTAGTTCTTTGCTAGTTGTCAAGCTTAGCTAAGTTGAGCTGGTTTTCTTTTGTCTTGAGTTGAGGTAAGCTGGAGTTAGTCTTCCCGAAGACTACCTAACTAGCTGAGGTAGTTAGCTTAGGTCAAGTAGCTCAGCATCAACTAAGTTGAGCTGATCTGGGTCTTCGGGAGTAGGAGTTGAGCTGACCTAAGCTGGTTGAGGGCTTCATCAACTAACTAGGCTTAGCTAGTTGATGAAAATAACTAACCCTACTCAAGTAGAGCTTCTAGGAGCTTGATGGAGCTGAGAGGAGCTGGGATCAACTAAGTTGAGCTAGCCTAAGATGAGGTGAGCTGAATGGATCTGAGAATGGACTGATCCAGCTAGAATGAGCTGGGATCCAGCTGGGATGAGCTGGATCCAGCTGAGATTGGGCTTCCTCTTCATCTTCTACGGTTTGTGGGATCTGACTCTCTGCTTATCCTTGACACTCAAATAAACACATTAAAAATACAAAATGATGCAATGCATGCCTAACCTACTTTCCTAAATGTAGCCTAGAAACTTGATTGCAGAGTTAAAAGCCTAAGCACTAGGTCTGTTTTAGGGCATAAGAATGATGATAAACTAGCGTTTATCAATATCAACATGTGTTTATGGGATATGCTCCAATGCATAAAGCGTATATATATGTTATAATAGAACTTCCTCAAAATTTGTTATTGTAAGATGTGTAGTTTAATGGAAAACTTTATCCATTTGCTCAACAACTTGCATCTTCTAATTAATTCACTATGTTTGGAACTATTGGCACTCTGTTGCCTATACCACTAGCTCTAATTAACACACAATCACATGCATTTGGACATAATTCTAATTCTATTTTAGCTATAGTTTCAACCCCTGCTACTACTGTGGCGTCCATGAATATATCTCTAGCCAATGACGCTTCACATATTGCTCTTGTTTTAGTTGATAGCAATTTGGTACCTACTAATTCTATGGTACCTTCATAACCAAATTCAACAGCTATAACAATTGATATTGTCACACCTGTAATAGCCCCCATCCATACTCATGGAATGGTATCTCGATCAATGTGGGGTATTGTCAAAAAGAAAATATTCTCAAGCACTCCTTATCCACTGCTAGAGGCCTTAATGGCTCAATACCCACAAATTGAACCAGCAAATTATACTGTAGCCTCTAAGTCATTTGATTAGAACAAGGCTATGGCTAATGAAATACATGCACTGTTAGAAAACCAAATGTGTACACTTGTTCCTCGAACAACTAATATGAATGTTGTTGGAAACAAATGGGTGTATAAAATTAAACGCAACAAGCATGGATCGATTGAATGTCTCAAAACTTGTTTAGTGGCCAAGGGGTTTCACCAACATGAAGGCATTGATTTTTTTGACCCCTTTAGCCTCGTTGTAAAATCCTCTACTGTCTGAGTTTTATTATCCCTTGATATTGTACAAGGATGGCACATGCAACAACTTGATGTGCAAAATGCATTTCTATATGGGAATTTAGAAGAGCATGTATATATGCTTCAACCCAAAGGCTTTATCCATCCTAACCACCCAAATTTTGTGTGTAAACTACATAAGTCTCTTTACGGCCTTAAACAACTCATCGAGCTTGGTTCAAACAACTTTCCTCCTTCTTACTTGATTGAGGATTCTATGGCTCTCGCACGGATACATCTCTTTTCATTTACAATGATGCAGGCATTTAGATTTACTTTCTAATTTACGTGGATGATATACTTGTTCTTGGAAATAAAAAGGAAGCTGTTGATGCTATAATTCGACAACTCAGTCATGCATTCCCTAGTCGTGAGTTGGGCTTTCCAAATTTTTTCCTTGGGATTGAACTCCAACAGAATGCTCACGGATTATTTCTCTCACAAAGGTGATACATCATGATTTATTAGTTAGATTCAAGATGGATGGTGCCAAGCTTGTGAAAATGCCTATGTCCACTAAATCTCTCTTCAAGAATGATTCTCCACTACTTGAGTCTCCAACTCTATTTCGTCAACTAGTGGGCAGTCTACAATACCTCTCTTTCATACGTCCTAATATAAATTTTGCAACAAATAAACTCTCATAATTTCTACATGCTCCTTCTCTACACCATTTTGAAGCTGGTAAGAGGGCCTTGCGCTATTTGAAGGGAACCATTAATCTTGCTCTTCATTATTCCAAAAATTCCTCACTTCAATTCTCAGGATTTTCTGATGCGGATTGGACCAGCTGCCCTCATGATTGATGATCCACCACTTGTTATGCTATCTACCTTGGTTCTAACATTGTGTTGTGTGCAAGCAAGAAGCAACCCACAATGGCGCGCTCTAGCACTGAAGTAGAATACTGTGCAGATGCAAACACCACTGCTAAATTAACGTGGTTGCAATCTTTATTTTACAAGCTACAAATTAAACTTCCAAATCCACCTATTTTATGGTGTGATAATGTGGGAGCAACTTACATGACTTCTAATCTTGTTTTCCATGCCCAAAGCAAACACATTGAAGTTGATTTTCATTTTGTCTGCGATCAAGTGGCTTATAAAGATCTCTTTGTTTGCTACATTTCCACCAGAGATCAAATTGCAGACCTTCTTACAAAAGCTCTCAATGAGCAACCATTTCTTTACATTTGGGACAAGTTACCACTGATTTCCCAACCATAACTTGCGGGGAGGTGTTAATGTTTCATGTATTTGTATAGTTTGTGTGTAAAGATTCTTTAAGGATGCTTTTGTAATTGCCCCATGTAGGGCTATATAAACTGTCAGTGGTGTAACAAATACTATTAGGACCACTATACCATTTTTTCCTTAGGTTGTTTCGTTGATTAAGAGTTGCCATTTGTTCGGTTAAGTTGCGAGAAAAAATTATACTAAAATCACGTCATAGTATAGTTTCTCCTGCCTAACTTGAACAACAAAATTTATGAAACTCACACTTTTCAATTTTTCTCTTTAAATTTATGTGTCCTGGTCGAACTCAAGGAGGCTATGCAAGATTTGACCTTATTGGATTGATTCGCTTTTGAAATCCATGTGTATTTGACTTCTTTTCTTGTACTTTCTTTAAAGCAAGTCAAAATCATCCAAAATTGTGTATGCAGGTTCATCATCAAATAGAAATCATTTATGAATCTTTTAGGATTTTAACAGGTTCTTAAATGATTTTTTTCTGAATTTCTAAATCAGGCAGGTCAATTTGCTTGAAATGACACCCTATGAAACATTCATGTGGACCCTAGATCTAATCAGTTTCAAAATTTTTGGGAAATTTTCACAAAAAACTAAATTCAACAAGAAAAATATGAAAATAAATTTCATCCTAATATGAGTTTTGTAAAATTTTTAAAAATTCTCACAAGAATGAAATATAGTAGTAGAATTCCAGATCAACCTTCTTTCAATATTTGATTTTTATATTTTTTTATACTTAGAGTTACACTATACAACTTATACCATTGGGTAGGCATTTTGATGTTCTAGCTACGTAGAACATTTTGTGATTTTCACATAGTATAACAATCAGACTCGATTTTTAAGGTCGATGCACAAATCATAGTCGCAGATCTGCAACTGAAAACTCAAACCTAAGCAACAAAAAGGCATACCAAAGCACCTAAACCTAATCTAAGTACTATTCACAAGAGATCAAAATCAGAATGAAAACATTATATTTATATGAACCGAATGATGCATACAATGAAATATTCTAAATAATAAAGCTAGAAGCTAGAACACATAAAAAAATAACTAGACTAATAGAAAGACAACCATGTTGAGAGTGCCACAAGGGCCATTGGCTTTGTGTGGTGGTGGTGGCTAGGTCGTGATCTGAGGATTACCTACACACTAACTGCAAGGAGGAGATAGAGCATGCAAGGGAAGAGAAGGAGGAGGGCAGCAATGGTAGTCCTCTAGGGAGGGAGGCACCGTCAACCTTGTTGGTGGAGGAGGTGGTCACTAATGGTGGCTGATGAGGTGTAGCTCATCATAGTTAACATGCCTAAGTTAAGCTAGAAACTAGGTTAAACACTATCAAATTAAAACAATAAATGGGTGAAGTGTGAGAATTATTGGAAATGACCTAAAATATCAATTGTGTTAAAAATGCATAATTAGGTTAATTTTGAGAGATTCTATACCTAAGTATATAAATGGATGATTCAAATTTCAATTGAACACAAAATGAGCTTAAAATCACAATTCAACTATGGGAATATCTTCTAACATGTTCAAATAATATGCCATAAAAGTTAAAGTGCATTTTAACCTTGTTAGGACCTTGGATTGAGTGTTTTACACTTAGGTCCTTCCTTTATAACATTTTCTTCACATTCTCTTAACCTAAAAGGTCACAAAGACCCTCTTGTAAGCCTTCAGGGACCTATCTATATAACATTCTAACCACTTATGGGCCTCTGCATTATTTTCATACCAGTTCACGAGTGGGCCTTTCCTGCAAATTCACCAAAAGACTTGATGGTTTCTCCTGAAGAACATGAAGAACACAGTGGCTCTAAGCTGTCCACTCTTCTTGATCCGATCCTACTATGGATTTCCACCCAACTTGTTATTGCCTGTGCCAAAAGTTTCACACTTAGACCTAAATCACATCCTATAGCCCATTTTCATCTCAAATTCATGCACGCCCTCTAGAACCAATCTTGGCCCTCCATCCTTAACGGTCTTAACCTATTGAATCCGGTTACCTAAGCCACCCTTCACCTATTTAAAGACCACCACAGGTGGCCAGCAACCTTGACCAACTCCCTCTCCCCAGAGTTGTCCCTTTGTCTATCCCTCTAGCTCCTATTTCCCATTCTTTGACCACTGGTGACAGTAGTGGTTTCCTCCTTCAATTCTTCGCCATCGGCCAATGGCTATTGGATGATAAGGAACCACCTTCTTCCGCTAGAGGTCTCTCCCATTTCTTTGCCATCGGCCAATGGCAGGTGGATCTTGGACATCCCCTTCCTCTATTTAGATAGGAATTTCTCACTTTCCTAGCTAGATTTATAGCTTTCTAGATTAGTTTTAATTGCTTTCTTAGTGTAATGCAGATTAGATAGATAGATTAGAGTAACATTTGTTGCTTGATCATGTTAGATTAGAAGTAGGTAAGAGTAGTGTTAGAACCTCCCTAAACTTCCTCCACTGATCAACTTAGATCAGAGGGGATGAATTCACTCATTCACTCTATTCACTGATCTCCCCCTTCACCTTACGATCATCCTCTCTTACTAACCTCAATTTTTTATTCATTAGTTTACTCCACCCATTAGAGCCACTGTGGATCTAAAGCTCTCTCACCTCTAGATCCATAGTGAGCTTTGATTGCGCAACAATTTTTGCCATTAAATAATTAATCTTATGCTATTTCCTAGCTTTATGCATATAGTATTAGATAGATATGCATGCATTTTGTAAATATATGCATTCATGCATTTTAGGAGAGGAAGAAAGAGAGAGAGATAGATCCCTCATTCCCACATATTTCTACCACATTTCTACCACCTAACATTATCTATCACCTACAATAATTTCCTAACAAACTAAGTGCCTACCCACAAAAAGCTCAAAATATCTCAACGGTATCCTTTGTTGTCACCCTCACCCCTCAACTATAAATCCCCCCACCCCACGCTCATGTGCAAGGGTCAGTACCCACCTTCACAACCATCACCACACTCACAGGCACTCACTCACAGATGCACATTCACCAACACCTCAGTCGGCCACCTTCTCCCCCTATCCTCTCTCCCTCTCTACCTCTTCCATTCACAGCTCCCTCTCACTAGTTGAGACAGCATGCTGTATGTAGGGAGCAAGCTCACCGTTGTTGTAAACACCACGACGAGCCCTACCACCGTCTAGATCCCTTGAGAACAGGTGGATGTGGTGGGTTCTTTCTATTTTTGCTTTGATAGTATTATCGTTGTGTATTTTGATCGTCATTAGTGTTGTTTTGAGCTCCTGGAGCTCTTCCTTTTTTTACACTATAGATAGTCTATTGCGACTCATTTTCGAGCTCGCTCACCGGATAGCTTCTTAGTTATCAGGTGAGAGGACCACGTACATGCCCATCCACTCGCAGCTAATCAATCGCAGGACCTCACCAGCTACCTGCTCGCACGTTCTCTTTCCCTTAACCACCGATTAGGTGAGAAACCTAGTCTGTGGTTTATAGTTCCATTTTATTCTTTGCGTGGCACTATTTTCCCCTGCACATGCGAGAAGCAACCAGCAAGCTTCCCAACCAGCTGGTTGCATGCGTGCTCTCTCTCTACCTGCACCCACTCCAATTGGTCACCCCTGCAGCACACCACCCCTCACACGTGCCTCATTGCACCTATGCACACACAGACACACACATACGCACATATACATACACACACAGACACACTCACACCCACACACCCTTATACAAATACACATACACATACAAATATACTTACATACACATGCACACACATACACACTCACATATTCATATATATATTTACATACATATATATACATATATATACATACATATACATATATATATATATATAGTCCACACACACATTCCCTTTTTCGTACATACACATACATCCTCTCATTCACCATCCCATGCACATTTCCCATTACCGTGCATTACATCACAAGTGCATACGCATCAGTTGTCCATACATTCACGATATCTGCTCACATCAAGCATCTCCATACATAGTCCCACACGTCCTCTCTACAACCGCATGCAACACATAGCTAGGGTTAATTGTGTTTCTCTAGATGATAGTTAACTTAGAATGGTGCTACATTCTTGTTGAATCTCCGATTTAATCCCTCCCACTATATATTATATAGTTATACATATATATATATATACATAGATATCTATATATCTTATACATATATATACATATAAATAAGCTAAGTAGTTTCATTCATTTCCATCTCGCATTTCTTTTCACATTTCCTTTCATAGTCTCTTTTATTTGTTGATTAAGGAAAGACAAAAATTATAAAATAGAAAAGATTACTCAACCTTACAGGTACAAATCCTTGCATATGGTGAGACTATTTCTGATTGATTTTGGCGTGTAGCCAAGGACTCATTTTTTAGGGTGTTCCTCAACAACAAGAATATCACAAAAAAATCTAAAACTAAGAAAACCCAAAAATATAATAAACGAACGAAAATCACCCGTGTTAGGATTTGCATAGAAATTGACTAACCTAAACCTACCTCCCTGATTTCAACCTTGGGCCTAAAATTGATAAGTTTAAAGCACACTTAGTCTAGGTTAAAATAAATTGGATAAACCTATGTAGGATCTCCTGTAGGTAACCGCTTCCACTAAACACTTTTTGATGCTAATATCACCTAATTAAATAACCCAACTCACATTTTGACACACTCTAATTCACTAGAGGGCTATCCCATTCACTCCATATGCTCATAATTGCCCTCTTTGTGTTTTGAATTGGAATGATTTGGTTGATTGAATCGGATTTGGTTTTCGCAATGGATTGAAGAATTTCTCGAGCAATTTAGTTCTAATTTGTTTCAATTGATTAAATTGGGATGATATTTGTGTAATTGGATTTAATGCATTGATATTAAGCTACACTGATTGGATTTTCTTCGCCTGATTCATTTGGCCTAATGTCCATTTTGGTTCCTAATTTTGGTTCTTCACTAGGTAGTGAGGGATGATGAAATGGATGCATGGATTTGAGGCCCTCGCCATGACCTGATCTTATGTAGAGCATTGCCCAAGATCCTTGAACACCAATCAATGGTGTGCAGGGATCCTAGATGTCCAGTTCATCATGGCGATTACACGCTAAATGCCCACTTGGAAAACATCCTAATTTGATCCTAAATTTCCTTATCCGCTAATAGAAGGTTGAATGAGGTTTCTAGGACAACAAAGGTCTAAATTTGGTTTCGAGGTAATTTTATTGCTTGATTTGATAATGAGCCTTCATGCTATCTATAGCGTAAGGTAGAAATAAAGTTAGGGTTTTTGGGGTTCAATATAGGTCAATTTGATTTGTGTGGAACTCCAGATTACTTACTAAGCAATTGAGATACATTTGTGTGAAGTTTACTGAATTTAAATGAGATTTGAAGTGCTCATCAATACAGCCCAAGTTTGAGTTGGTTTATGGAATTTAAGCATTCAACTAATATTCTAGAGCTTTGTGTAAGGATTTGGAATGATTTATGAGGGTTATGCATTTTTTAGAGTGATTGATTCAACGTTTTGAGCTTTTGATCTTGATTTGAAGTGTTTTGTTAGTATACTTCAATGAGGACTGCTAGAGTTCTTCAATGAGTTTGAATGAGTTCTTAGAATAGCTGAGTGTTAGAATAATTTTTAGAAGCTTTCATTTACTAGTGTTGATGTTAATTTGGACTGAAAAGTATGAAAATAATTTGAGAAATCCTTTGTTAGCAACTTAGTAATCTGATATTAATAAACAGTTGTTTACAATCACTCTTATGTCTAAAAACACATCTAGCTCTTAGGTTTTGCACATTGGAATATGGTTTGGGATTGCATTTAGGCATTTCATAGTCTAGGCATGCATTGCATTATTTTCCCATTATTTTTGGCTTTCATACATTTCCTGTCATTGTTAGGGATGATCAAACATTGACACCCTTTAAACCCTGGCAATTTAAAAGGTAGAAGATGAAGATTGAGCTCATTCCAGTTGGGTCTCAGCTCAATCTAGCTCACCTCAACTGGATTCCACCTCAACCCAGCTCAATGCACTTGGATTCAGCTCATTCTAGCTCCCCATAGCTCATGGTAGCTCTACTTGATCGAGTTTAGCTACTACTCATCAATTAGCTAGGCATGGTAAGCTGAAGAGTCCTCAACTAGCTCAAGGTAGCTCAATTCTAGCTCTTGAACACATATGCTAGCTCAACTCAATTGAGCTTAGCTACCAGACCTAAGCTAACTAGGTAGGAAGCCTTTGGGAAGACCAACGCCAGCTCACCTTAGCTTTAGACTAGAAGAAGCCAGCTCAGATTAGCTTAGCTCAACTATTAGCAAAGAATTAGCTAGCTAAGCTTGCTATTGAGTTCTCAGGCACCTCTCTTTAGCATCAGTCCAACTCTAGGAGGATCTATGCAGCTAAAGTTTCCTCCTTTCAATAAAATCCTAGCTCCTCTCCTACTACTCTACTAGCTAAGCTAGCTTAGCTAAGAACTACCTTATCTCTCTACCATTGCTGACTGATGGAAACACCATCGTGAGCCTTAACTAGCCCATTATAGTCTGGAATAAAAGATAAAAGTTCCCACATATTCATCTGAGGCTTATATCTCCACATTATTATATTTTAAGAGAACAAGAAATCAGGGTTAGTTATGCAATTTTAATAGAAAATCATGAACACAAAATAACCAAGGGGTTTGCTAAGGTGTATTAAAGGTTAAAATAGCATTGAAGTCTAATAAGTGGGTCCATCGTAGACAGAAATGGGGATTCGCGTATTTTGAGAATTAACAGTAACCCAAAGCCCTAATTTCAAACCCACTTAAATAACAGAGATTTTGGTCAGGATAAATTACATCTAAACCTTCTAAAATTTATCTAAAAATATTCCATAATGTTTGGTACCCTTGATTTGACCTTTGGAACCCATTTAACCTCAAACAGAGTCTTAGATAGAAAGTTACCGGAATTTGGGTTTTTATGCAAATTGTCCAATTAAGCTTGGTCAAAACTAAAATATACTTCACCATTATATTCCTTGGATCCAAATTAGGTTTTTACCAAACTTTGGGCCTAATCAGAGTCCATCTTGACCTAGTTTGCATTTTGTCTCTCTCATTCATGCCCCTAACTTTCGAAACCTTTACAAATAGTCCCTCAACTTCTCTCGTCTTCTTCAAATGAGTCCCTGCTGCCATGGCAGGTGTGAACCCATGATCTTGAGCTTCTAATCAAGGATTCCTCCCTGATTGCTTGGCAAATCCCTTTCAAAATTGGAAGGGATGATCCTGAGGAGGTCCTAAATCATCTAAACCTAAATTTTGATCCCAAATCCCCTAAAAAAGCTCATTCAAATCCTTGGATTTCAAGGATCTTCTTCCTAAAAATCCAAGCTTCGCAAGCTTGTTTCCAAGCTTGGAAGCTCTATAAAAGCCTCTTCATTACAGAGCTGAACTCCTTAGCAAGTTTTGGCCAAAGAAACCCCTCCTCCTTCCATCTCCGGCCACCTTCGCACCTTGCTCCAGCGACTCCTCTCTACTCTCCTCGTCCAACCATCCAACAATCAAATTTGATAGCCCTCTGCCTTCCCCTCTCAAGTCCACTCCACTCCAGCCACAAGAGGGGCTTCCTCCCTCATCGTCATCACCACTCCACCTCACCAGACACCATCTTCTTCAACTCTGGCTTGCCAACGTCATCACTCTTCGTTTGCCTTTGTTGATGTGGAAAATCATCGCAGATGGATTTGAGTTTGGAAAACTTGTCTTTGCAGTGAGATTTGCGAGAAAAATCGTCAACAGATAAATTTAATCAAAACTCGAAATGAATTCCGGGTCGAACATAGGGAAGTGGACATTTAATTAAAAACTGCATTTGTTTTATTTGTCACAAAGCAGATTAGCTGGTCGAAATTATTCAAAACTAGATATCTACATAAATAATAATAAATAGAAGAAAGAGAGAGAATATTACAAATAAAGACAAAATAGAGATAGAATAAACATGGATTTCACAATCATCAAGTAATGTTCATTAGAACTAATCATTATACTAGAAAGCTGGAAAGATTACAAGTAGAAAGTGATAAATCTACTTTAGAAAGAGGTATAAAGAAGGTGGAGAGAAGTTATCCACCTCGACGGCTGCTTTGAGGCCGAGTCGCATTGACAGAGCACCTAGACGAAACGACCCGGTTCCCGAGTCCCTACGAGACACAAGAACCGGACCGACTCGACTAATCCCAAGACCTAGTCGTCCAACGAGGAAGTAACCAAAAGACAGTAAAATAAACCACATTCAGCATGAATATAACTAACAGTAAGAAAGTACAGCAGTAAGGAAAGAAACTACTACAGTAGGTACCACCACAACAGTAAAACAGCATTTATCATATAACAGAAACTGCAGGTAAAGAAGGTACAGCGGAAACAAAACTACTCACTAGAACAGAAACAAAAGAGGTACAAAAGGCTGTGGTAACTCTACTGGACCCTACTCGGCCCAGCATCCTCTGCAGCCGCCGACCCTGGCTGCTCAACACCTGGTCCTGAAAAAGGTAACGAGTGTAGCACGTCAGCAAAACGCTGAGTAGAGTGGCAAACTAACTAAAGGCAATAGTAGAGTGTACAGTAGCTGTTATGTTCTATTACTTCCTTTATTCACATCTTTCAATTTTTCTCACTATTTCATTTATTTCTCAGATCCTTTACTTGATCTCGAATGTCCTCGTGGGAACGATCTTGATTGTAGTCTTTTCCAAAAGTAGAAGTAGCACGTGGTGCTCTCCTGGCCGGGAGAGTCCCCCGTGGTGATCCTACCCTCAGTCAACCACCCCAAGGTCACTGACAGACGTAACGGTGACTACGGCATGCGCGATAAACGCACAGGTAGCTAGCCCGCACTGGCACGCGGTCAGTCGTTTCCGTTAACGGGTGCACCCAAAGCACAGCACGGAACCAGGGCAGAGCCCTCTCAGTAACAGGGGTCCAACCCCTCCACAGTAACCAAACCGGGGCCTTGCCCCTCCACAGTCCGCGCACCCTCGCCTGACTACCCTGGTTTGCCCTAATGGGCCTAACAAGTCGGTGAAGGAGGCTAGTAGAACCCCAGGGCCCGTGGGGTAGCTAGTACTCTCCTAACACTACTAGCTCTCCTCGGTACTACGTACACGAGGGCCAACAAGTCGGTACAGAGCAGCCAATCCTAACCCCGGGTCCCTGGGGTGGCTGGCCCCACTCTGCACTAAACAGGTACAGGTACTTCCCTTGGTACTGCGTACCCAAGGGACAGTACAAACTACATCTCAGTTCCATTCCTTTTTCTTTCCAGGAGTTCCACTCCTAATTCCCCGTAGGGTTCCAGCTCTTTATCTCAGAACATCATATGTTTCACTTTCCAGATTCACGTTCTCAAAATCCATGATCTCAAACATGTTTCTTTATTCATAACAGGCAGCTGTTAATTCAAATTACAGGCAGCTTTATATTCCTTTCCATTTTTCCAAGACTGCAGTATTATACATTCCACTAGTTTTTCCATCCTAAGATTCATGCCACATCCTAGGATCTAGCATACAACTAGTTTTCCAGCCCTAGGATTCATGCATCACCTAGGAGCTATCATTCCATACATTTCTCATTCCTAGGATTCGTGCAATGTCCTAGATTCTAGTTATGGTTCCATACTTTAACAGATTTTAAAAAATAACTTAAGCCACTCTACCAGGTACAACGGGAGTAGTGGGGGCGTGATCGGGAATCCCGCGTGCCTCCGCGACTCTCAAGACTGCAACCGAACGAGGTCCTATCATAAGGATCAAACACAAGGAGTGTCTCAGAACAGTGTATAGCTACTGTAGGCGGGTAGAGGAATTAATTCTGAAATGAACGCAACTCGAATCGCGGAAAAGGGAGCCCTAACGGGCCCTAAACGGGTCGAGAAAGACGATACTGTGCAAAATCAGACGTCTGGAACTCCTTCCAGACGTCTTAAAAGGTGGATCAGAGAATTACCTATTCAGCTTGGTTCCCCGGACGTCCAGAAGTCTGCGGGGACGTCTGTCCTATACCCCAGACGTCCGATGGTCCACACGGACGTCTGTAGATCACTCCCGCCGTCTGGTACAACTTCCAGACGTCTGATTCGCAAAGGATGGCGAATCAGCGAACCTACGCACAGCCAACCCCCCTCCCTCAGTACGGTCAGTCGACAAGAAGGAAGAAGAAAGCAGAAACTCACCTTTCAGACGTCTGTATGATCTTACAGACGTCGACCTTGCCGTCTGGATATCAACCCAGACGTCTGATTCTGGAAATTTTTCCAGAATCAGAACCCTGCTCGGCCTCCGCTCGCGACGCCGCCCGCGTCGCACCTCGCGCGTCTGCTGCTCAGCCCGCAGCAGGTCCCTCTCCGCGTCGCTCCGCGCCCCCTGCACCCTCCGCCGGCCGGCCAAGCCGCTCCGGCGAGCTCGCCCTCACGGCAGAGCCCCGCCCTCGCACGTCGCACCTCCTCCGCGCTCACTGCGGCTGCCGCTGCCGCCCTCGCGTCCGCTCGCTCTCGCGCACAGGAAGGAGAAGAAGGAGGAGACGGTGGAGACGGGAGGGGAGGCGCGCCCTTTTAAGGCCGCACGAGGAGGAGAGAGAAGGTGGTCGCAGCGCGCCTGCAGCCGCAGAGAGAGAGAGAGAGGAATCGCAGGTCTGCGCGCACAGGCGCGCAGACGAATCTCCCGTGCGAACATAACTGTTCTCCAGACGTCTGTAAACGATCCCGGACATCTGGTCAGACGTCTGGATGTGATCCCAGACGTCTGGTCCGACGTCTGGGCCACCTCCCAGACGTCTTAAAAGGCGTCTGGGGCACGCGTTCATTACATGTGGGACGAAGGAGAACGACAATGGATGATGGAAAATGGGGCAGGATGATCTCACAGCGGGATCCGCTTCCCGAATGGTGGTGAGAGGACCACCGCGGTATGCTCCACAAATTAGATGAGAAGGCGAAAAAATTATATTTTTAACTCTAGAGGAGCATCCTGGGTTTGGGACGATCTCTTAGAGCTTTGGAGGGGGTGAGAGAAGAGAGGAAGGGATGAATGAAATGTGGGGGACGTAGGCCTTTTTATAGGTGTAGAGGTTGGGGGCAAAAAGGTCAATTCAAGTTAAAAACATTAATGTAGGGGCCTTTACTGATGGATTTAAGCATCACTAAAGACCTTACATGGCGTTAGCTTGCATGCACCCACCGCCTCTTCCTCTCCCACGCTAAAAAATGCTCGCGCACGTCCAGACAACCTCAACTGTCCGATCTTGCGATTGACAACTAAGAATGCATCACGCCCATGTCGTTGAAACACCCCCCCACGTGCAATCATGCGTGTAGAGGTGTGTTTGATTGCGTGTGCAGGGCTTCTCGCATCTGGGCGAGCCACGTGGTGCTCCTGCCACTACCTGATGTGCATCACACAGCTGAAATCAACCGTGCCCTACGTTTAGCTGATTTAAGGTGCTTACGGGGGCTCGAACGTGTGACCTCTGCGTCGCCCGTGGCTTGGAGACTGCTGTGCCATCCTCACGGGTGGTTGCGATTATGAATTAAGGCACGAGTGTACATGGCCATTGGATCAAGATCCAACGGGCCAGATGTCATCGCATGGTTGAGGAGAGAGAGGGAGTGGGTGCCTTTGGCCGGTGTTGGTGGCTGAGATGGCGCCATCTTGGCCGTCATTCTTTTGTCTCTTGTAGATGGTGCCACGAATGTCGGATTGGACTGATTTTTGTGCCATTGGGCTACGATCGTCGATCCAAACCCATCTGTGTGGTCGAATTTGTCATCTAATATATGGATTTACACCATCTTGACCCATTGATCTCTGATCTTCCTCGGATTATATCTGATGCTATGGAAGTTCGATCAGAGTGATCTTGAAGTCTTTGAACTCCAATTATCGCCCTGATCAGATATGTACAGTTGGATCTTCAATCCAAAGCCTCGGTTAAATATTGCCTCTTCCTGACCACAAAAAGGAGAAATTAACCTAAAATTTATGCAACCTAACCTAAATGCAAGATGATTCATGGTTTGTAATATTTATAATGTATGATGCAACTATATGACTAAGAACATGCATAAATAGATGATTTATGTGATATAAACGTGTTTACATCACACATCCATGCCTATCTTTTGCAAGTCCCTAGCAAAACTACATGCTATTTATAAGAGAATTAGGTCAGATTTCTTGGGCAATAGTTATTTTTCAACACTTATGAATTTCAACTATGACCTAAACTACAGAGATACAACAACACCTGGGTGTCTGCCAAAATGCAGACCACCTCAAGCCCTTTCCTTATTCAAAGAAGGATCTTTTTCTTCTTTCTCTCCTTTTTTATTTTTTTTGGATTTTTGAGTTTATGGTTTCGAAGCAGCTTTCTATGGCCACTCAACCCACCCAAGACTCGAAGAGAATTCTAAGTTCTAAGCATCTTTATGTGTGAAATGTGATAGACTCACTGATCGGCGATTAGAATGGACTTTAGGTTTCTATGCCCCTAGGTGACCTTGAAAAGAAATTCTACCTAAAGGTATATCTATTCGACCGGTAGCTTTCTACCTACTTTTATTTTTATAGGGTCAACACAAGAGCGAACCCAGTGTATATCTCCCCGGCTTATTCTACCTCTCCACTTCTTCCTAAGTATTTTGGAATTATACGTGCATTTCTTGAGCTGCGTTATGGATAGCCTACCAATGGGTTGTTACCCAAGATAACTTGCCAGCCATACTCGTGCGGTGAAATGTGACTTATTTCTTTTTTTCCTTTTCTTTTCTCCTTTTCTTTTTTTTGGATATTTTTCTTTTTTTTTTCTTTTTTTCTAAGTAGGTGGCTTCCCTAATCCAAGATTTACCTAAAGGCAGCAGGAAAAGAATGGTTGTGTGATTGGGCTTTGGACAACCTACCAATGGGCTATTACTCACGATAACTTGCCAGCCATACCACCCTAGGAGGTTCATTAGCTACCCAATTTCTGTTAAAATCATCGAAAAGCGAGTCAGTGCAAATAGACTTAAAATCCCCTCAAATCAGAGGGCAAGTTCATAAGTCATGTACTTATTACCCCAACTTATTTAACCAATTAAAATTTGAATTTAGAATGGTGAGGAGTCGATAAACAGGTCCACATTTTAGTGGACACCTGGGCTAATTAAGCCCGAAGACCTGAAGGGTCTAAGTGTTTCAAGTCATACAGTTTTATTCTCTAAGATTGAAAATTTTCTAAAGCCCAAATTCTCTTTCATAATTCCACAAAATTTTTATTTTTTTTAATAAATAAAAGGAAAAAAAAAGAATCTATGGAGCTGACAAAATAATTCAGAGATGAATATCCACCCCCCATGCCTATCTAATGCAATGTCCGCATTGTAATAAAAAGACATGAAACTGAGTGTAGAGTAGAAAGCACCTGAATTGCGTAAATAATAGGTCAGCTCCAAGATGAAAAGAAACTGTATATGTGCTAAATTTAGTGCCTTCAGCTAGGCACACTATACAAGAAAGAAGAAATAAATAATTCACCGGTGCAGGTCAGAATCAGAATAAAATGATTCGCCTCAGGACCTAGCAGCAGATGTCCATAAATGTGGACTAGATTGTGGTGCAGACTCAAACCCCATGGTCGAGTATATCTAAGGTTCTGTATATAAATTATCCAAAACTTGAGATCAGTATGCAAGTGGGGTCGTGCCTGCAATTTGTGAGGATGCAACCCAAGTCCAAAAAATCAGATAAGAGAGAGATTAAGCTCAAAAGGATAATCAATAAATTTGTGCTTGGGTTGCACATCCTTAGAATAAATGTCATAAAGGTCCTAGTAGAAGGTTGGTAGTTTCAGACAAATAGGCACCCTTAGACTCGGTCTTCTGCTTCCTCCAGAATTAGCTTCCCAAATCTTCATTTCCCAACTCCTATCTTCCATAATCAGAATTTTGAATTCTAGGACCTCCTACATATTAATCACCCCATCTAAAATTTCCAAGTCCAAGATTTGTTGTTGAATCAGAATTGACTTGGGTCTAGTGATCTCAAAATCAAAATCATCAATATGCTCAAAGGGGTGTAATTGAAGAATGGGGCTTTTAATTGAATCCCTCATGAAATCAGGATCTAGATCCACCATGCGAGCCCCAATAGGATCAAGTTCCTCAATTTTAGGGCCATCAAATGATTTATCAAATTCCTTAAGCCTAGTCGTCTCACTAAAATCGTGTTCTGTAAACTCATGTGAGACTTCGCATAATGATCCTTCACCTTCAGAATTAAAGAATTCTAAATCCGCATTAATGAATGTCTGAAAATCATCAATCACTTTTTGTTTCATGGAGACATACATTTCCTCGTACCTCGGCTTAGGGATCTCAGGTGAAGAAATCAGTTCATCCTTATTTGATTACTCTAGAACAACCTAGTCAACCTTGGTCTCATAAAATGTGTCCCCCCTATAGGTGCCTGAGCGGATTTTGACATCGGCTCTCCTGTCAGGGGTTCATCCTAGGAATCCTCCCAAGATTGGACTAAAGAAATCACAAATCTCATCCTCAATTTCAATAACTTCCTAAGTAAAAACTCACCTGGGTCCTTATCCTTAACATCCTAGAGCCAATCTAACAAATACTTGTTAAGATCGTCAATTACTTTAATCAGGGGCTCCAATTCTTCAGTTTAAGGTGTTGGCTGAGCTTCTAAAGATTGTATGGTATTCCTTAATTTAGCCAACACCTTATCTTGGACCTGGTTAACTTGAACCAAATGGTTTGGTTCAGGGTTGGGCAGGTTTGGGTTCAGTACATGGGAGTCAAGGAATTGAGGTTCTTGATACCCTCCTTGATAATAGGTCATTTCAGGTTGTCCATAAGGAGGTGATGACCTATAAGCAGTGTAATTTGAGGAAGGGTAAGGATCAGCATATCCTTCTTGATTGTAGATCATATTAGGTTGTCCAAATGAGGGCGGTGATCTATAATCGATGTAGCTTGGAGAAGGACAAGAATCAAGATTGTGGTGTCCGAGGTTAGACCCTAAACATGGAGGTCTAGAACTGTATCCCTAAACAAGATTATCCCAACTAGAAGGTGGATGAGAATAAGTCTAGTTGGAATAATAATCATTTTGGGAATAAGTAGTGGTAGGAGGGTAGAAGTAGAACTGCAAATAGGATGTGGAAGGATCGATGGCAGACGGGAGGAAGAAAGGCACCCTGCAATACAAAAAAAAAAAAAATCCTTAAGTGGGCTAGCCTAAAGACCTACAGACTCCCAGAACTCATCTTGAGATAAAGAAACAATTTGATCTATTTCTTTCCAGTCAATCCAACCAGTTAGAGGGAGGGGCTAGGGAGAAGGTTCTTCCTTTGGCTTGCGCCTCCAGTTCCTAGTGTACCCCCCAGTTGCAATCGTTTGATTCTGCTCCTTTAGCTAGACATTAGATTGAACAGTAGATATAGACTAATGGCACCAAAATGTTGATGTGAAAAATCGTCGCAAATGGATTTGCATTTGGAAAACCCATCGTTGTAGTGCGATTTGTGGGAAAAATCGTTAACAGATAAATTTAACCAAAACTCGAAAGGAATTCCAGGTCAAACACAAGGAGGTGGACATTTGATTAAAAATCACGTTTGTTTTATTTGTCACGAAGTATATTAGCTTGTCAAAATTATTCAAAACTAGCTATCTACTTAAATAATAATGAATAGAAGAAAGAGAGAGAACATTACAAATAAAGACAAAATAGAGATAGAATAAATATGGATTTCACAATCATCAAGTTATGTTCATTACAACTAACCATTACACTAGAAAGCTGGAAAGATTACAACTAGAAAGCGGTAAAAAGAAGGTGGAGAGAAATTATCGTCCTCGACGGCAACTTGGAGGATTTGCCATGTTGACGGAGTGCTTGGACGAAGGTGAGATGTGGGATGAAGGAGAACAGCAATGGATGACGGAGAATGGGGTAGGGCGACGTCGTAGCAAGATCCGCTTCCCGAATGGCAGTGAGAGGACCATCGCAGAATGCTCCACGAATGGGATGAGAATGTGGAAAAATTATATTTTTAACTCTAGAGGAGCATCTTAGGTTTGCTACAAGATCTTAGAGCTTTGGAGGGTGTGAGAGAAGAGAGGAAGGGATGGATGAAATGTAGGGGGCATAGGCCTTTTTATAGGTGTAGAGGTTGGGGGCAAAAAGGTCAATTCAAGTTAAAAACACTAATATAGGGGCCTTTAGTGACGGATTTAAGCGTCATCCGTCACTAAAGACCCTGAACATGGCCTTAGCTTGCGTGCACCTGCCACCTCTTCCTCTCCTGCGCTAAAAAATGCCCGCGCATGTCCAAACAACCTCAGTCGTAAGATCTTGCGATCGACAGCTAAGAATGCATCATGCCCATGTCATCGAAATGTCCCCCCACATGCAATCACGCATGCAGAGGTGCGTTTGTTCACACATGGGTGCTCCACGTGGTGCTCCTGCCGTCGCCTGATGTGCATCGCACGGCTGAAATCAACTGCGCCCAGCATTCAGTTGATTTGAGGTGCTTGTAGGGGCTCGAACGTGTGACCTTTGCATCACCTATGGCTTCGAGACAGCTGTGCCATCCTCACGGATGGTCGTGGTTATGAATTAAGGAACGATCATCCAAGGCCGTGCGATCAAGATCCAACAGCTTAAATATGATCGCACGGTTGAGGAGAGAGAGGGCATGGGCTTCTTTGGCCAGTGTGGGCGACTGAGATGGGGCCACGTGGCGCCATCTTGGTCGTCCATCTTCTATGTCTTGTAGATGGTGCCACGGATGTCAGATTGGAGCGATTTTTGCACCGTTGGGCTGCGATCGTCGATCCAAACCTATCCATGTAGGTAAATTTGTCATCTGATGTATGAATTTACACCATCTTGGCCACTTGAGCTCTGATCTTCCTCGAATTATATCTAATGCTACAGAAGTTTGATCAGGGCGATCTTGGAGTCGTTGAACTCTGATCATTGCCCTGATCAGATCCGTACGATTGGATCTTCAATCCAAGGCCCTGATTAAATATTTCCTGTCCCTGACCACAGAAAGGAGAAATTAACCTAAATTTATATAACCTAAATGCAAGATGATGCATGTTATGCAATATTTATAATGTATAATGCAACTATATGCCTACGAACATGCATAAATAGATGGTTTATGTGATATAAACATGTTTACATCAGCCTCCTTCCCCTCTAAGCATCTCATCTCTTCCTCACTCCCTCTACTTTCCTTATACTCACAACACCCTCACGACCACTGTGTCGCCCGCTACACCACCTTCAACCTCCACTTCGGCGACACTCTGGTGAAGCCTCCTCGATGCCACACACCTCCAAACACTGCCACTCCAAGTCCACAAGCTCTACCTCGACTCCCTCTACAAAAGCCCTCAACCAATTTCACTTTCCACCCACTAAAACACCTCCCCGAACATCACCTTCTTTGGGAGTCGTCTTCGTCACCGTCATCCCTCCACTAACTTCTAACCTCCACGACAAAACCACCACTACACTTGTTGCTTCACAGCGAAGCTTTTGAGCACATTTGACGTGGCCGGGAGATTATATTCTTAGTTTCAGGTGACCACCAGACCCCCATCGCCGCCTCGACTTCTTCAACCTTGTCTATAGTCCTCCGGCCATGACTCCTCTAAGCAACACCCCTAGACTCTGCGGACTCCCTCGAGGTGCATCTCTAAGCCCTTAATCAAAGCCGTCATCCATAGCTACTGCCTCAATTAGAGCTCCATCTCCAGCTGCGCACGAGGAATACTGTAGGACATTTAGTCCCACATCATAAATTCTTAAGCCAATCAAGTGAGATAAAAGGGATTTGTATCCTTGACCCCTCGTCCAAGACATGGGGGTTGGGTCCCCAGCCACCCCTCACATTCAGCTACCCGACCGGGCACTCCTCGCTTGCAACCCATGCCTACAAGCCTGGACACTGTTCTGGACTCGTTTACCTAGCCGATTACCCAATTATGGTTGGATTTCTGAGAGAAAGAGAGAGAGGGGGGTTTGTGCCCTTCTGCTCTCTCTACCCTTAGCTGATTTGTGGAGGCCTTTGCCTCTGTGCTGTGGTGTTGTGCTTGCCTCTTCCCTTGAGGCACGAAGAAGAGTGAGGAGGCCTTTACCTCTTTTGTTGGAGCTGAGCTAAGTCTTGAACAACTTAAGACATCTGATCTCTGTTGGTGCCTTAGTTCTGAATACTGTTGAGATATTGGTTGACATGGAATATTTGATTAAGAATTACTCTTCAAATATTTGAGATACTTGAGCTTAACTTCAAAGGGTTAATTTGGTGATTCAAATCACCATTTTAACCCGTTCTTTTTGAACTTTGCTACTGGATTTCATATCAATATCATTTTGAGTAGTTTTGAATAAGGTTTTGAGCATAATTGCTTATATTTCTTGTGATTAGTGAGATTGAATTGCCATTATTTGCTCTCTGTGTTCGACCTTGGACTCCATTGATTCTGAGCATATAAATTTGAATGTTTTTGACTGATTGAGGCTTTGCTACAATAAAATGACTTAAAACTCCTCAACAGCCTTTGAACACTGACCCCCCTACTTAGCTCTACTACTACCACCACCACAACCCTTCCTCTTTTGGTGCCATATTAGGACACCCTTTCTCCCCATTACCACCACTAAAAGACACCTATAAGTTGGTGCCAAAATCCCCCTCTAGAAACCCCATCCTTGGCATCAACTTAACCCTTAATCACTACCCTACACCTACCCTCCTAAGCCATCTACACCCTTCATCTTTTCCCTCCAAAATCCCCTTCTAGAAGCCTCCTAAGTTGGCACCAAAACTATGCATCCTTATACCCATGGCCGACCACCAAAGGTGGCCAATCACCCTTGACCACCACCCTATACATCCCTTAAGTGACGCTAACTTATCTTAGCCCTTAATCCCTTAACTACCCACCTAGAGCCCATCCTAGCCCTCCATTATTCAAGCCACCTACCCTCCCCCTCCCATCCTATATATACCCCCATCCTATCACCAAATAAACTCACCCTTGGCTACACATTAATTGCTACATCATATTCTACCTAGCCAACCAAAGAAGAAGAGGAGAGAAGAAGATTAAGGAGGCAAACCCTTGCCTCCTTAGTGCCTTCTTCTTCTTCCTTCTTCCTTGGAGCATGCCAAGGGGTAAGCACCAATTGGCGGACGGCTAGGCATGGAGGAGGATTGGGTGGAATCGTCCACCGTAAGGAGGAGAAGAAGAACATCATCTCAAGGAGGAGGATCTTAAGAAGGAGCCCTTTTTAAGTCCAGGAGGTTATGGACTTGGAGCAAGGAATCTTTGTCTTCAGATTCGAAGGGAGAATTTTCCATTCTTTATCTTTCTTTTGTATTAGTTTAATTGTAGAAGCATTCCTTTACAATTACTTGTAAAATAATTTTTCTCCCGTTAATGAAATAACCATTCTTTGAATTCTGTGTTGTGCTAGATCTAGTGATCGCCTTCTTGTGTTTATCGTAGTGCACTACACTCTTCTTTTCTAATTACCTTAGGCGCACTTGCCTAGGGTGAGTTTAGAAGAGAGGATAATTTATGTCACTTAGGCATAGATCATTTAGTTGTGTGTTTCGCATCACTATCTCAATTATCTTTTAAAAGCCCTAAAAATTACAAAACCAAAAATACAAAAAAGGAAGAGAGATTTGAGAAAATAGTAGAGAGAATCAATTTATTTACTAAAGTTGCCTCCTTGGATGACTTTAGATACTCCACTATCTAGGTTTCTATAAATTTCAAAAGTGATCATGAAATTTCATATTACAACGGCCAAAATCCACTTTTACAAATTACATAATTTTTTGTATTAGATATGTGTATAAAACTTTATTTCATGTGAATTTCACTATTTAATTCATAATCTGAGTTTGATTCTGACTTCTTTAAGTTGCTAGAAGCTTATTATGTCAAATCCATTCTTTTAAACATTTGTAGATGATTTGGAAGGCTTGTTTCCAACTTTTGACCATTTATCACCCTTTTCATAGCATTTATACTATAAATATGGTGAAAAATATAAAAATATTGTAAATAAATAAATAAAACTGTAGTGAGTGGGATTAGCATGTATGGAAGATGTTTGAGTCCATAGATTTTGGTTTTGAGTTTGTTTGTGTATAGAACTTACTTACAGAAGTTCTAGACTTAAGTTAGAAATAATAGAAACAAACACAAAAACTTCCAAGAAGAGTGTTTCTTCCCTTTCCTTAGTTTCCTCTCCCCTTTCTCTATTCCTATAAAACCCAAAAACAAAATAAAAACCATAAAAATCATCCTTGTACATAATGTATATATGTATCTATACGCATATATATTGTAATATAGTGAACTATGATATATTATATGTACGTATGTTTATAAATATATTATTAAAATGTAAATAGAATATATGTAACTTAAGTATACTTATCTATGTATTAAATTATAATAATCAATATTTAATAGAGATAACTAGTATGTATTGTACATATAGATAACCTATATATTTATGCATATACTTATACATGTACATTAGTACGTATGTATATAATTTAAAATAATAATTACAGTATGTATCATATAGAATAACCTATTTATAGTGTATATATTTAATTATGTATTGTATATATATATATTAATATCTAATTTAAGAACATCATTATTAAGTTAAATTAATGTAGATTAGTAATTTAAGTAACTAATCAAATAAATTATACTGTATTCTTATATATTATAGTTTAAACTATTTTAATTATGTTTATTGTCTTGTTTATAATGTATAATGCTATGTATATTGCATAAATTATATATATATTATCAATGGATATAAATATGTAAATACAAAAAAAATCAGATAAAATTAATTAAAAATCTTTAATAATCATATAATTATATAAATTAAATAAACTAAGTCTCAATTGCATCATTAATTTATGCTTTATTTAAGTAATAAACACTAATTATAACATGTAAATATTTCTAACTTCAACTAATTTTAAAATATATTTATATATTTAATACATTAAAATAATTATACCAATAAGTAGCCCTATATATTGGCTACAAGATTAAGTAATTTAATTGTATATTAAAACCCTAATTAATAGCTAACTAAGTCCCTAAAAATGCTAATAAACTTCGCACGCGTAGCGCTCAGAACATCGTTAAGTTTAGTCCCATATTGGGCATTGAGAAGCACTTGAGGCCATATTTAAACAATTACGCTGGTAAGCTATTTTCCCGAGAATGGGGGTGGGCTCCTTGGCAATGCATGCGTAGCGCGTGCTGTCTGTGCGCTCGTGCGCTGCTTGTGTGTGTGTGCGTGTGTGCGCATTTAGGTCATAGAGTATAGAGCCCATAGGTTAAGGCCCATTGGGGTGGCCCACTAGGGACATGGCCTTGTGGGGTGGCCTCTGGCCACCAAATGGAGAAATTGTGGCTTTCCTTCCCTCATAGGGGCTGCTTGAGCAATGGTATCGATCTGACCCTTGGGTCATTGATCCTGTGAAAGGGCAACCCAAAACATTTCTTTTGGGCCTAAGTATAGAGTGTTGGACCTAAATAAACTAAGTGTGAGCTGAAAGAGTTAAACTAAGTGTTGTATGGACTCGAGAATAAGTGTTGTGTGTGTGAATAAAAACTAAGTGTTGTGCAATGTTAGTGTGTATAAGTGTCAGCTGAGTGTTTTTAAGCGTGAGTGTTGTGTTGTGCTATATATACATGTATGTTATATATATATATATTATGTATAGACTGTAAATGTTACTCATGTGTGTTATTTATATGAGTAGTATTTATGTTAAGTACAAGTGTTATATATATATAACTAAATAGTGTTTGTATATATATGTATTAAGTATTGTATGCTTGTGAAGTAAATTAAGTTTGAATTAGATTAGTATGTTGTAGTATTTTAGTATTGTTTTTGTTTTTGTCTTTTTACCTTATATTGTATATAGTGTTTGAGGTTTTTGTATATATAACTATTCCACTTGTTATTCTTTTTATTCAAATGTGTATATAGTAGTTTAGCTTTAATTAAGTAGGTACTTAGTGTGTAAATAGAATTAAGTGTAAATTAATCTAACATAGAGTTAATTAGTATTTTTTATGCCTTTATAATGTAAATATTCTTGAGGCATTAATGTACTAACATCCATTTTTTGTAAATAACTAACTTAGATTAATTAATTCTTTGATTAATTACTTCTAATTCATTCATTCATAAATAAACTTAATATTTTTGGAATAAAAGATAATTTTTGGATAATAGAGAGTGATGTATATCAATAACTATCTCCCAGTGAATGACTTTGAATAAACCAGCAAAAATTATAATTAAATAAAATGAAAATTTTTTGGATTGCGACACTATACTACCACAACGAATAATTAATCCTAATTAACATGTGATCCAGGAGACACAGTAGTGGCCTAAGGTGGAGGAAGGCTAGTGGCAATGGTGGTGGTGGGAGTGGAGAGTTGAAGGTGGAGGGGGGGTACATAAGATGGCATTGAAGGTGGAGAGTGCATAAGGTTTTTGTTGGGGGTGTAGGGTTGTATTTATAAAAATAGGTTTGGTTTTGGCATGCCCTAGGTTTTGTTTAGGAACAAGTTAAGGGGATACATCCTAAGCCTAAGCTGTTGGACCACTATAAGACTTAGCCTAACTAGGTTTAGGTGGAGTTAGTTAGGTTTGGCTAGTTTAATTAGGAACCAAATGGGCCCAATTTAGTGACAACTTGACCTAATTGGAACCTAGTTGGTCCATTAGGCATAGGAATGTGAAATTAGGATAATACGAAATGTGGATAAGGTCATGGATAGTAGGAAAAGACTTAGGAAAGTTGTTTGGCTCGGGATCATAAGATTAGGTTATCTAGGGTTTTGGGTTAAGGTTTGGGTTAGGGTTAGGGTTTAGGGTTTTCCTCCTCTCTTCTTCTTTATGCCAACTCTCTTCTCTTCTATTCTCCTTCTGCCTCTTATTCCATGTTGTTTATTAGGTGTCCATAGCTTCACTATTCAACTTTATTCTGCATCCAGATCACAACGTGAATTCTTATTGCTTGTAACCACAAATAAAAGCATCAAACAATAAGATATTCTATAATTTTTTTATGTACAGCTATACAAGATAATGTAATGCACGATATCCTCAATGTGGATGCAGTATGTATAGACTAGCTAGATTTTTAACATTATTTAGGTGAATTAAGTCCTATGATTGCTACGTAATCAGTATGATTGAGTTAGCATGTTCAGTGAGTACTACCTTCCTAAGAGTAGATTTGGTCTTGTGCTTTGGTGTAGTCAAATCCTTTAAGAACTTAGTGTAGGAAGGAATATGTGTAGATTCCCTACTAGGAGGGGGTGACGTAATAAATTGCGGAAATATAATATGAAACAATCTCACAAAATTCAATCACACAAAGTACACAATTATTTTTAGGTGGAAACCCAAACCGGGTGAAAACCACCACCTAACCCTCTCAAGTTAGGATTTTCCAATCAACCAAGTTGATCAAATCCACTAAATGAATCACTTAAACGAGGGTGATTCAACCTCAATTACAACCACGCTACTTTATATGAGGGTAGCGTACCTCAAACCCCTTCTCTTCACGGGAAGGATTTTGTCCCACGAAGGAGACGGGAATTTGCAAAGCGAATACCCAACCAAATAACAAAGTAAAATAACAGATATAGTCCTATAGAGCCAACAAAGAAATTTTTAACCTAAGATTCTATAGGAATTAAGAAACACCCCTTTGATGGAAGTGCATCGAATCGATGACGCGGGTGCGTGGGCTACACGATGGCGCAATGTCGCTCTCGTGAACTACGGGGGGAGAGCAGGTGCGCAAAGGTTTGATGCTCTTAAGATGAAGAACTTGAGCTTGGAGAGCAAGAGCTTTTCTTCTTAGGATCAAGAGACACAAAATGGTGTGAAAGTATATTACTAGGTGTGTCTTGGTGTGTCTTGAGTGGCCAAGGCTCCCCTCTATTTATAGAGGCCTTAGGAAGGCTTTAGAAGGCTTAGGAAGGCTCCCATAGCCGTTGGGTGCAAAGCCCAAGAGAATCAGGTCGAAATCAGGAACAATCATTGCATTGACAGGGTAATCTGACGTCTGATCCCGACATCGAACATCTAGAAAACTAGTTTAAGACGTCTGGGAACAAAGTCATACGTCTGATTTTAGGCGATTTCTTCCTGACTTGAATCAGATCTAAATAGGGTTCTAGTGCAAGTCCATTAGACAACATACAGAACGTCTGGCACTATGTCTGGGCATCTGGAAACCTACTTTTCTACGGGAATGGATTTCCAAGAGAGTGCAATGGCTAGAAAATCTCTGAGAAGAGATTTTCGGGTCAGCCAAGGCAAAACGGCCATTTATCAGACGTCTGGAAAGGCTTAAGGACGTCTGATAAGGCTCTAACGGTCATATCCTCCAGTGTTTGGTAAACCTGCCAACAGTCCACTAATTGGACGTCTAGCAAAATCATCAGACGTCTTCTAAGACATCTGGACTAAGGCCTAGACGCCTGATTTCATCAGATAGAACTAGCTAAGTCCAGCCTAATTGTTATTAAACGTCTGAATCAATAATCAGACATCTTAAAACCCATTATCAGACGTCTGTTTTTGGAATTAGACGTCTGAAAAGGCTGTTTGAACCCTATATTGGTTTTCTAAGTTCTCTACAGAAAACCTAAGTATCCTAGGGTTGTGCCGGTGTTCCTAGGACTACTGTTAGGATACTTTGAGGCTCTTTAACATGATGTTCTAAGGAACAAAAAAAGAGCAAGGAAATAAAGGAAAAAATACATGAAAGAAATAAACAGAATTCTATCCTATTCTTCTTATCCTTCCATCTTCAATCTATCGCTCCTCGCGAATCTCCTCTGCTCTCTATCAATCTCCTCCAATCTGTCCTGGATGTGAGCTGAAACTTCGTCTGATCACATCTCCATTTGCAATTGACCTGAAATCTAATACTCCAAGTGCAAATGTTAAATGACACGTGTTTTGTTATCATCAAAACAAACGATCGTGATGCTCTAGCACCAACAATCTCCCCCTTTTTGATGATGACAAAATCATAAATAATAATGCAAAAAAATCCTCCCCCTTTTTGACATTATCAAAAAGGTTTGATTGATTTTAAATTTCCTATAACTCCCCCTTAAAAGATGCTCTTCTATGAATTTCTTTTAAATGTAATGTCCTCCCCCTTTTTGTAACAACAAGATAGCTATTATTTTTCTCTCCCTTACTAAAGGAAATTTAGCTAACTTGCAACTCCCCCTTAAAAATTGACAATTAGCTCATAATTTTTTTAACTCCCCCTATCTAAATGCTAATAAAAGGATAGGGTAAAGAATTTTTACCTCACCTACCATGGCCAATAAAATGGCCCAAATGATGGTGGTGGATGCCACATTAGATGGGGCTCCCATCCGTAGCTTGAAAGCCTGGGCATTTGTGTCGGTCTCCAGTCTGGTGGTCGACGTGTGGCGGGTCCATTGTTTGCTCTCCATCTCGTCGGTCTTCGTGTTCTCCTCCTTGGTCTACTCCTTGGTTCTCCCAACTCGAGTTGACCAGCCTTGAGCTTGTAGGTCCAGTCCTTTGTGTTGTAGTTATCCCTGAATCCTACAAAACAAGATTCCAATTCTTTCTTCGGTATCCAAGTGAGCTTGGATCCGGATCTGTTAGCGGGTCTCCTTGACGGAGATCCTTTCTCAACCTTAGGGCTATATAGGTTATCTACCCTATTTATCAATTTATTTGATTTCTCCCTAAGACATGCAAGTTCATTTTCTATAATATTCATCTTAGTCTTTAAATCAGAAATTTCTAATTTTAGACTAGCATTTTCCTCAATCAATTTAGTATTTTCATTGATTAAATCTTTATTTTCTAATAATAGATTATTATCCTTAGGACTAGAGCTACTTTCTAGGTCCTTAAGTTTTATTTCTAACCTATCATTTTCACTTCTAAGAAAGCTAAGATTCTTTTTCATGTTATTATTTTCTATTTTTAGTGATTTACTAACTTCAAAAATCTCATTAAAAGCATCTTGTAAATCCAGGTTTACTTCATTGTCGGAGTTGCTTTCGCTGTCGATGTCACTTTCTCCGATTGCCATGAAACCCATGCAAGCGGTTTCATTCTTTTTCTCTGATTCTTCTTCTTCCTCCGAGCTCGTCTCTTCATGAGTGTCTTCTAACTTCCTCCATATCTCGTGGGCGGTAGTGCACTCTTGGATTTGCTCGAATTCTTTCAGACTCAATGCGCAATACATGGCATTCATTGCCTTTGCGTTGAGAGTGAAAGTTCTCGAATCTGCAGCTGCGAGTAGCCTCCTTGGGGTCGCTTCAGGATCTCGTATGGGGTTTCGCAACATCCCCATATCTCAAACTCAGTGGCTTGGAGCCACGTCTTCATCCTCAACTTCCAATATCCGAAGTCCCTCCCGTCGAAATAGGGTGGTCGGATGGTGGACTGCCTTTCGGAGATTCTGATTGCGGATATGCTCCCCTCCATGATCTTCTTGCCGGGTGTTACTCCGATCTTTCAGGAACCTGCTCTAATACCAATTGTAGATTCCCTACTAGGAGGGGGTGACGTAATAAATTGCGGAAATATAAAATGAAACAATCTCACAAAATTCAATCACACAAAGTACACAATTATTTTTAGGTGGAAACCCAAACCGGGTGAAAACCACCACCTAACCCTCTCGAGTTAGGATTTTCTGATCAACCAAGTTGATCAAATCCACTAAACGAATCACTTAAACGAGGGTGATTCAACCTCAATTACAACCATGCTACTTTATACGAGGGTAGCATACCTCAAACCCCTTCTCTTCACGAAAGGATTTTGTCCCACGAAGGAGATGGGAATTTGCAAAGCGAATTCCCAACCAAATAACAAAGTAAAATAACAGATACAGTCCTATAGAGCCAACAAAGAAATTTTTAACCTAAGCTTCTATAGGAATTAAGAAACTCCCCTTTGATAGAAGTGCGTTGAATCGATGATGCGGGTGCGTGGGCTACACGACGGCGCATTGTCGCTCTCGTGAACTACGGCGGGAGACCGGTGTGCGAAGGCTTGATGCTCTCAAGATGAAGAACTTGAGCTTGGAGAGCAAGAGCTTTTCTTCTTAGGATCAAGAGATACAAAATGGTGTGAAAGTGTATTACTAGGTGTGTCTTGGTGTGTCTTGAGTGGCCAAGGCTCCCCTCTATTTATAGAGGCCTTAGGAAGGCTTTGGTAGGCTTAGGAAAGATCCCATAGCCGTTGGGTGCAAAGCCCAAGAGAATCAGGCCGAAATCAGGAATAATCATTGCATTGATAGGGTAATCAGATGTCTAATCCTGGCATCGAACGTCTGGAAAACTAGTTTAAGATGTCTGGGAACAAAGTCAGATGTCTGATTTTAGGTGGGTTTCTTCCTGACTTGAATCAGATCTAAATAGGGTTCTAGTGCAAGTCCATCAGACGACATACAGGACGTCTTGCACTAAGTCTGGACGTCTGGAAACCTACTTTTCTGCTGGAATGGATTTCCAAGAGAGTGCAACGGCTAGAAAATCTCTGGGAAGAGATTTTCGGGTCAGCCGAGGCAAAACGGTCATTTATCAGACGTCTGGAAAGGCTTAAGGACGTCTGATAAGGCTCTAACGGTCATATCCTCCAGTGTTTGGTAAACCAGCCAACAGTCCACTAATTGGACATCTGGCAAAATCATCAGACGTCTTCTAAGACGTCTGGACTAAGGTCTGGACGTCTAATTTCATCAGACAGAACTAGCTAAGTCCAGCCTAATTGTTATCAGACGTCTGAATCAACAGTTAGACATCTTAAAACCCATTATCAGACGTCTGTTTTTGGAATTAGACATCTGAAAAGGCTGTTTAAACCCTATATTGGTTTTCTAAGTTCTCTACAGAAAACCTAAGTATCCTAGGGTTGTGCCGATGTTCCGAGGACTACTGTTAGGGTACTTTGAGGCTCTTTAACATGATGTTCTAAGGAACAAAAAAAGAGCAAGGAAATAAAGACAAAAGTACATGAAAGAAATAAACAGAATTCTATTCTATTCTTCTTGTCCTTCCATCTTCAATCTATCTCTCCTCACGAATCTCCTCTATTCTCTATCAATCTCCTCCAATCCGTCCTGGATGCGAGCTCGAACTTCGTCTGATCACGTCTCCATTTGCAATTGACCTGAAATCTAATATTCCAAGTGCAAATGTTAAATGACACATGTTTTGTTATCATCAAAACAAACGATCGCGGTGCTCTAGCACCAACAATATGTTCAATTGCATCAAGAAGTGGGATGTTGATATGGACTTGTATGAGTAAATCAACCCATTTCTCTGCATTAGGTTGGACCTTCCTAGTCTTGGACCTATTCAGGGCCTCAGGAAAAGGAATCAGAACATCTTGGTCCAAAGGATTAGGAGTCATGGCATATCTTTTATCAGTTTCTTTCTCTTGCTCTAGAGTCAAATCACTACACTTTGACCCTCAGGATTCAAGTTAGCTATCTAGATTAGGTCTTGAGTGGTCATGCCACTCCTCACACTCACAGCATTAGCAGACGTAAGAGAGAATTGATTCAATCCTTGAGAAGGTGATCCTTGCTATGAAGTCTGATTCAAATTGATTCCTTGGTAAGATTGACTTGGAATTTGATTAGGAATCTAATTAAATCTAGCTGGAATCAAGGGAGCTTAATGATTTGATGAGATTGATTTAGCTGCTCCCGATATTAGTTGGACCCCATAGGTGCTTTTCGTTTATTAGGCAAGTTCCTAGGGTTTGGAATTGGTTGGGCGAGTAAAGCTCCTGTAGGCCTAGGATCATTTCTAGTTCCAATTTGGGTTTCAAGTCATTCATGGACTATGTCATTTGTTGCATCATTTGCAACATTGAGGATTGCATGTCCATTAATTGCTTGTTTTGGGTTTGTAGAGCCACTTCAATTTGGCTCGGTTGATTACAGGACAAGATTGGTAGGTCGGACCCTGATTGTAGGTTTGGAAATTTGGATTTGGTTGATAAGGTCTAGGTTGAGGTATTATTAAGGGAATTTTCACTCATATTTTCAAACAACTCAAACACATTGTTGTCATCTTTACTTAAAAAGTTACCTCCATAAGATGCATCCACCAAATTTCTTGATGGCTCATTTAGCCCTTGATAGGAAATCTGGACTAAGTTCCATCTTAGTATTTCATGGTGCAAGCATTTTCTAAATAAGTCCATGAACCTCTCTTAAGCTTCATGCAATTATTCTCGGGGTTGCTGAGAAAAGGTAGTACAGTCTTCCTAAGTGCATTGGCTTACCAAAAGGGAAAAATCTTCTAAGGAAGGCATCTTTGAGAGACTCCTAGGAATCTATAGGTTGCCCTATGGTTTAATACCAATTGTTGGCTTTATCCTCTAAGGATAAAGGAAAAAGCTTCATCTTTAGGTCATCCTTACTCATATTATGGATCTAGACTGTTTGGTTAATGGTAGTCAGCACCTCAAGATGCTAAAATGGATCCTCTGAACTATTGCCATAAAAATGTGGTAGTAAGGCTATAGTAGCAAGTTCAATCTCAAATTGAGCATCAACATGTAGAACTCGTACAAAGGTTTTAGGATCAACATTGGAGGGATTATGGAAATCCCTCAAAGATCTAGGTTGTTCTCCCTTAGGTGGATTCTGGATTAATTCGATCAATTCTCTCATTTGATTCCTATGATTTGTCTAGAATTGGGTAAACTATTCCTTCAAGAAAGTAATTTGAGTGGTAGGGTCCATATGTTGATCAAGATTCTATCCCCCAGAGGAACGTGGTTGTTTGGATTCCATTTGATATGAGTTGATTTTCAAATCAAGTTCAGATTCAGAAAAATCAAATTGAAGGTTTTGAAAATCAAGTTTTCTCCTTCTTAATCTAGTTGGAGTACGATCCAAGGGTCCTTTGAGTCTAGGATTTTGATATAGTTGGCACACAATTGAAAAAAGGTCTTGGAGATGAGAGTAGAATAGATGAGAGAAATTTGTGCACAATACAATCAAACAATTCTAGCCCTATTGTGTGCACCTATTGACATAATCCATGCTAACCAAGGCTTGAATCGCCTTTAACATCCTTTGAATTAGTTGGCTTACTAGAGCATAGGGATCCACTAGGAACATCCTCATGACGGATCCTTAATAAACGCCAGTTTATCATCATTCTTAGGCTAATTATATACTTAGTTCCTAGGGTTTTTAAATTCTCATTTCTCTATTAGGTTGCATTTAGCATTTCATGCATAATTAGGGTTTAGGCATGCATTAGTAGGTTTTCTTATCATTTTGTGTACTTACACATATCATTTGTTCGTCAGGGATGAGGACATTGAAAATCAAATGAACCCTGATAATTGACTTTCTATGAGATTTGTTAATCAATCACAATAAAATGCTATTGACAGGATTTTGTCCCTAGCAACGGCACCAAAAATATGATTGTCGACGACTAATTTGTACTAAAAAGGGGTTATAAAATGTTCTTGTTGTAGTATATGTTATAAATACAAACTGCTGTCACGTTAATTTTGTTTATATACTTAAGTTTTACTGGTTTATTCCATGTCATTCACGAGGAGGCAATTATTGATATACATCACTCTCTAAGTCCAAAAATATTCTTTAATTCAAAAAACATTCATTTTATTTACAAAAATGAATGAAAGAATCAAATAATTGCATGAATTGGTTAATTATGTATAAAAAAATTAAAACAAATTACAATGCTTGAAACATATGTACACAAACTATACATAAATACTCTATATTAATTATTTACAACTAATATAGATAATACCTAAGTACAGGTACAAAAATAATTAGTAATATCTACTATACTAAATCATTATAGCATACTAATATCTATAGTAACATAAATTATATATACAGTAACATATAACTATGCACACACACACAAGGTACAAGGGGTGGTTCAACACTTAGCTAATTTTCTGAGCTCGCTCTCTTCTCTCTAATTAGCTAGTTCAGACCAGTTCAATTCAACTCAACCCAAAAATTGGGTTTAATGGCGGGCAGCCTTTTCGAGGGATACGTAGCACCCATTACTAGGTGGGACCAGACCTCTACTAGGGCCACCCTAGTTGTTATTGGATGTATTAATTTTGATTTAATGCTCATTAATGGGCCCACACAGGCCCACACATAGTGCACAACCTCCAGCCCAATTCACCGCACACTATACTCATATGCCATGTTCGTATCGAGAGAGAAAGAGTTATGGGTAATGTTTTGCACATGGCGTATGTTGACTGAAAGAGCTGAATCACAAAAGCGTAATAAGGTGGTGCAGGAGCTCCTACACCCACAATGTGGTGCTAAAGAAGCACCCGATTAGGGCAGCAATGCACATAGATGCATTCTGAAGTGTTGATTTTGGCCCTCGATTTGAGGGCCATGATTTAATCTAAATTAAAATTAAATTATGGGATTGTAAAGCCCTTACATAGGGCTACATAGTTATGTAATTACCTTAAAGAAATAAGTTAGTTTATTACATAATTAAATTAGGTAAAATTTACAATTTATACAAGTTAAATTAGAGTTTAATTCATTAATTAAAGTATAAATTAGTTAATTAACTGCCAAATTGGATTTATATAGAGTTAATATACATAATAAATTATTTATTATAGATTTTTATTATATTTTATAAACTTTATTTTTATTTATTTACATTTAAATACATGTTTTAGGTGGTTTTTCATATAAATAAACTATAAATACTATAATATAGTATAAATACAGTCTAAATAGTTGAAAATACTTATTATAATATATTACAATTACCTTTTCAAAAAAAAATAGTATATTACAAGTGTACAGTATAATTTACCTCGGTATTAACTTAAATTACTAATTTATTTTATTTTAACTTAATAACCTAATTATTTACTGTATATATATAATTAAATTAAGTTATAGGAATTATAATATTTATATTATATAGATAAATATGTATGTATAGTATGAAGTACAAATATATACATATAAACATGTTTGTATATTTACTTAGTTATTATATATTTAAGTTATATAAATTAATATCTAATAATACAATAAGATTATATATACATTAAATTACTCTAAATACTTAATTTACTATATAGAATACATTTATAACTTATTTATAGATATTTTTTACATATTATACAATATTTACATATAGCTTCGATTTAATTAATATATACAAGTATATACATATTATACATAGTATTTTTGGAAGCTTTTGGGTATTTTCTGATTTTTATGGGTTTTTTTATATATTTTAGAGATAGGAGATGAGAGAGAGAGAAAGAGCTCAGAGAGAAGGAGATGTTTTTGGTGTTTTTGATATTTGGTTCTTTTATTAAGTTCCAAGGTATACTAAACCGTCAACTGGTATGTTCTACCAAGTTGGGGGTTCAGAGTGCCTTGAAACTTAGCACACACATAAAAATATACCTAATATTGACCAAGACAGGTTTATTTTATTTTGTTGGAATTTTTTTCCGATTTTTATTTATTTACAAAGTTCACAAAATTAAGGCCTTGAAGAGTATTTCTATAGGGAACCTAAGGCGCTAAAATCAAGTTGAATGGCTGGAAAGGGTATTAAAACATCTCAAAACACTCAGCACACTATCTGAAACATGTTTGAACTCTTAAACATGACTTTTGCTATGATTTCATTAAAATTATCATCATTGGACAGATTATACATGCAAATAGCTGACAATGGAATTTAACCTAAGATTACAAGCATTTCAAATCAAATTAAAATCCATTTCAAGTACATGAATGCTTGTACATGATATACACAACACTACAAATCATGTCAGCCTCTCAAACACTCAAAACCTAGCTGAAATCCACTCTGTTCAGACCAGCCAACGCAGCCAAACAATGGCTGTTGTCAAATGGTAACAACAGCTGATGCTCAACAGCTGCTCAGAATTTTAGCAGCTGCAGCTACTGCTATTGTAGTTGCTATCCAAATTCAAACTAGATAACAGATGAAACATTCATCTAATTAGACATCTTAACTGTAGCTTTTGTTTTAGTTAGAACTCTGATCAGATGAGTGTTTCAAACATTATACTTCCCTAAAATTATAGATCAAGATTGATTTTAAATTTTAAAACCATGTCACCCCAAATGGGCTATTGATTTGAATCACCTAATTGAATTGTTCATTTACAATTCCTGCACACCATTGATTGATGTACAGGAGTTCTAAGTGATCATGTAAAACAATTGGATCCTTGCTTAAACCTTAGGTCAGGAACTTGCTTAAACCTCAGGTCAGGAACACTGACTTTCCTTGGCATGGTTCTCCAAGAAAGAACAAGAAAATAGTATCCATGATTCAACTGGGTGCAAATCATGCACTTGATGAAAATCCTATTCATTGAGTTCCAATTCATTTCCATAAGCTCAATTGGACTCCAATAAAAACATTCACTCGATTAAAATTTTAAGGCAAAACCAAATATCCCAATTAGACGTGCAGATCAAAGTAATCATCAAGCGAGCGAATTCCATTTAATTAAAACCATGATGTGGACCCTTGTGAACAATGGAGTGGATGAAGGGGTCCTTTGATGAATTAGTGCTCACTCAGATCTAAATGCTAAAGAGCATCAGATCTAATTGATGCTTCAATGGGTGGGTGAAATATGATAAAAACTTGAGGGAAATCAGAAGGTGTGATAGTGATATGAAGGGGAAGATTAATGCATCAAAATGGAGGTGGAAAAACATCTCTCTGATCTGAATTGATTAGAGAGGGCGCAGTGGATCTACACTAATCTACTCCTACACTAAATTAAGCCATCATCAAATTTGATTTTTAGTCTACTCCTACTAATCTAAATTACACTAATTACTAATCTAATTACTCTAGAAAGCAAATAAATCCTAATCTAAAGGAGGAATGGGATGCTTGGGCTGCAGCTAGTCACTGTAGTGACGTAGGAGGATGAGGACTCTAATAAGGAATGGGATCCCTGGGCTATCCTGGTCAGTACAACATCAAATTTGAGCAGGGAGAGCCACGCCCCTGTCACAGGTGTAGCTGATGAAGGGGGAAGAAGAGCTAAACGGTGAATGAAAGGATCGGTTCAGGGTGGAGGGAGTCGATTGTCATGCGCGCAAGTTGGACAGGGACTTAAGTAGGCAGGGGAGCGATTTTAATCATTGCAAAGGCATAATTAAGCACCTAGGGCTTAGGCAGTGGGGATGAGCTAGTGAGGGCATGCGAGATTCCAAATCTAAGATCGGCCATTGGATGGGATCTAGGCCAAGGGGCGAACACACGCGCCAAAGCATGCAAAGCTTTGAATCAGGGATGGCCATTAGATCGTGAGGTCAAGGAGGCGACGGCTGGGATTGGGTGAGTTCTTCACAGCTACAGTGCACCGCTTGGCTGCAGTAGGTGTATTGGAGGTTTTGTAGAGAAGTCCTTTGAGGGCGAAGGGGTAGAACAATAGCACAGAAGCCCATAAGTGGCAGGAAAGCACTTCAGAATAGTCCCTAGGATTTGCAAAGAAGTCCTTGAAGCTTACAAAATGGTCCCTAGATGCTTGAAATGTGAAGAAAATGTATATAAACAAAGGACCTAAATGTAATCTAATAAACGCAAGGTCTTAATGATGTCCAAATGCTACCAAGTTTTTATTGAAGCTTAATTGAACAATTAGAAAGTTGATTTCACTTTTGATTTAAAGTTCTGAACTCAATTATGTATTCAATTTACAATTGGATCATCATTTTAAATTAATGAATAGAATATCTCATTTAATGGTCTAATTTCGCATTTTTAACATAATTTTTATGTTTTGGGTCTTTTTCAGTATTTACCACACTTAACCCATTTCATGCGTTAATTCAGTAATGTTTAACCTAGTTTCTAGCTTAACTTGGATATTTTAGCTATGCTGAGCCACACTTCATCATATGACAATGTGAAAGGCAAAAATAACAAAGAGAAGAAGATAAAAGTCTTAAGTAGCTGTATCCAGCTCATCCTTATCTCTCCCCAGCTCAACTCCATTGAGCTTAGCTACTAGTCTTGAACTAGCTAGCTAAGCTATCTAAAGAGTCATCAAGTAGCTCCATGCCAACTCATGCAGCTCATCTTCAGCTTAGCTCCTTCAAGCTTGGCTACTAGTTGTGAACTAGCTATCTAAGGAGTCCACAGGCAGCTCAGCCCCAGCTCATCTCAGCTCCAAGCAAGCTAAAGTCTCTCCTTTCAACTAAACTCTACTTAGCTTGGCTACTAGCCAAGAACTAGTTAGCTCAGCTAGTTGCTGAGTCCATAGGTAGCTCTTTAACAACTCTCATCAACTCTAGCATGCTCTCCTCAGCTCAAGGCTACTCCCCCTAGCTCCTGTAGTCTACAAGCTATCTAAGCTAGCTCCACCTCCTTCTTCTCCTATTTTTGGCACCAAAACACCATATAACCACCTCCACCTAAGCCACCTTTTTAAGGGTGGCACCACCTTAAGCACCCCTTTAACCAATACCACCTTTAACCACTACAAAATGGTGCCAAAAATACTTATAACCACCACCATTCCATGCCAAAATATCCACCCTCCATTCCACATCACACCATATCCTAGCCCTTGATTTTTCCCTCCAAAAATCTACCTTCTAGAAGCTCCATTTTTGGAGGGAAAATGGAGGCATCTCTACATGTGGTTCCACTCATATGCACCTTTTCGGCACCATAACCACCCACCTTCCACTTATATAAAAGACCATGGTAACCACCACATAAAACCTATCCTTGGCCTTTATTTCCTACACCAAAAACACAACTCAAGGACAAGGAAGAGGAGGTTTGGCATGCACATTAGGAGGGCCCCTCACCGTGCCCTTCCAGTCTCTACACCTTAATTTCTTCTTCATTAGAACCAAGCCAAGGAGGAACCTAGGAGGGTAGCCAGACAAGGAGGAAAGAGAGTGGTGGACATCCACTCTTGGAGGAGTTAGGAGGAGAATTTCAAGGAGCAAGAAGAAGGCCTCTTCAAGTTTGGGAGCAGCTGCACTTGGAGCAAGGATCTTCTTCTTCATCATTCGGGAGACTCCTCTATTTTCTTTATCTTTGTGTTCATTTTTTGTAGTAGAAGCATTCCTCTACTTGAGGATTAATTGTGTGGGATCCCTCCACACAATTTAGCTCTCCAAGTATATTTGTAGACATTAATCTTCTTTATTATTAAAACCAAGTGCCTTTCATCATTTTATGTGCTTCAATTTCAAGTATTTAATTACTTTTAGTGCACTGCACTCCACCCTTCTAATTACCCTAGATGCACTTGTCTAGGGTGAGCTTAGAAATATAGTATTTACTTCTTGCAATTACTTAAGTGTAGTTTGCATTTCGTTGCCTCGATTTTGAAAACCTTAAAAATCACAAATTCACAAAAACAAAAAGAAAGAAAAAGAGGATTTGAGAGAGTAAGAGAGAGAATATAGATTTTATAACTATAATTTGCCTCTTTGGATGACCTTAGATACTCTCAATATCTAGGTTTTACAAATTTAAAATATGGTCGATTTTATGTGTTACGACATTAAAAATCTGTATTTACAAATTGCGTAAAATTTCGTATCACATTTTTGCATCATTGCAAGGGAGGCACGACCTAGTTGCTTATTATGTATCTCTCTTGCTTTATTAGATCTTCACTTGTTTTGTTTTGTGTTTTGATTAGGTGTAAAGTGGAAGCGGGATTTGGAGTTACTTGGAGTAGAAGCTTCAAGTTATCTTTTCTTCCTACAAGTTCTAGGTAAGTACCTAGCCAAAAGTCCTTCAAAATCCTAAGAAAATACCAAAAAAAAAATTTAATATCAAAACCTACAAAAACAAGAAAATTCAAGGGTGGTGGAACCCTAAAATTGAATTGGTTGCTTGTTTGCATCATTTTTCCACCGCCTTCATTACCTTGGTGCTTCATTTTTGAAAATCTAGACTTCTATCTTGACCGTCAAAAATCAAGTTTGGACACAAGGAGGCTTTCTAAAAACCTCAAACTCTACCGATAGTAGACCACTTGAGTCAGGAACTTAAGTTCCAAATTTTAGAAGATTTGGCCAAGTAGAAAAAATTATAACATTTTGGGACTGCAAGGGGGTCAAACCCTACTTTCTTCCTATTTTCTTGTAGTTATCGAGTTTTATAAATTTTTCTACTCATCTAATTTTAACCAAATTTATATTTATGGAACCCTTGAGAAATTTGATACAACATATAAAATTTCAAAAATTTCTGAGGTTCTTTGAGATTTCTGTAGAATCAATTTTCTGAATCTATCTTTTGTTGATTTTGACTCCAGTGTAGAAACAAATTTCAAAAAAATATGAAACTATTTTAAAAAATCTCAAAAAGATCATTTTTGAAATCCTTATTTGATTTCCTATCTAGTGGTGGTGTTGTTTATCTTTTTTGGACCACCACATAAAAAGATATTTTAAAAGAGATTCATTTCATAGGAGTTGCCTACATAGGATTCAACATTAGGGTTTATTTCTCTTTTTAGCCACACACCAAATATAAAGGAATCAGATTTCATCGACAAAACTTGTTTGGAATTTGTGTGTGGCACTCATAAACTTATGTGAAAACATAAAAAGCAAAAACCTTAAAATCCATAAAAAAATCATCAAAACCCTAAAATCCTTCCATAAAAAAATCCTTTTATTATGAATCCTTTTAATTTGGCATTAGTCTTCACTTTCACCTAAGCGCACACACGAAAAAATATTAATATGGGAAACTACCCAATAACGCCCTTCACAAATCCTTGCATTTAAGTATCCTAAGCCTAAACTAAAATTGGTAGCAACTTGACCCCTAAGGATTTCATCCAACTTAGGCCTACTATTTGTCGACTAAGTTATTTTCCATTGACCTCAATTCCTTAACTTAACTTAGTTTTAGGATGAGGGGAAGTGTTAAATGACTAGGAGTGGATTTATACAAGCCCCTAGTTATTTTCCTGGGACATGCTTGGTCCCAATCACCCATTACAGCTTAACTAGGTTAATTACAGGTTGGGTGGTTGATTGTTGATAATTTGGTAAACATATAACCAAGTCTTAGGTTTTTAAGGAGTCAACCTTAAGGTTAGGCTCATATTTTGTATTGCTTGGTTATGACGTCGAAAAACATGCTTAGGTTAATTCGTTCATTGTAGCATGTGATTACGACATCAAATTTAATAAGAAGATTAAACTGTGAGTCCAAGTGTCGAGTACAGGGAGGAAGAAATCAAATACTTTTGCCACTAAACGGAATTATTTCATCTTCATACTTGCATAATAAGTAGAGAGAGAGAGAGAAGGGTTAGGAGCTCAATATCTCATTGCAATAAGAAAACTAAAACATAACCTGAAGTTCATTGTAATATAATGGAATGCTTGCTAGTTAACTCGGCAACAATTCGCAATACAAAAGAAAAATGGCTAATGGAAAGCTTCAAATACAATAACATGACATGAAGAGAGAAAGAGATTATTTGCTAAGAGGAGGCCTGTCGAGGCAGCCACGGTGGTGGATGAAGCCCCATCAGCATCTCGGCAGCTCTGGGGACCAGCTTTAGGCTGTAGGATAGTGGTGGATTGCTTGTAGAAGTGATGGTTTGCAAAGGGAGGCCATGGGAGCCTTTTATAGGTGAAAATGACATAGAATTGGTCGAGGACCGGCCTTGGACCACGCCTGAACCGTTGCTCGTGCCTGAACGATGCCCTTGCATGTGCAAGTGCATTGGCACGCGCCTACTCACATTTGCTAGGATACAGGTTGTCATGGCTGTCTCTAGACCATCAATTGCTCCATCTACAACTGTGAAGCGCTTCTCAATTGTGCTTGCAAGCGTATGCTTAATCGCGGAGGTGCGATCACATCACTCTAAGCTGGCCATATTGCGCAATTTGTGCCTGTGGATCGCACGTAGTCAGCTGAGATGTGCATGGAGATGGATGGTCTGGATCACGCGATCGTGTGGGCTGGTTGCACTATGCTGAGCGCTGGAAGATCTCGGTCGTCCATCTTTGATCAGGCGGTCACGGGAGAGGCGAGGCATGGTGTGATATAGGCTGTCTGATGGTGATCAGACGGTGTGAGTGACGTGTGCTCACATGCTTGAAGAGAGTGAGTGGGTGCTGAGCGAGTGCTGGGATGGCGACACATGGAATGATATGGGTTGTTGATCTTCAGATCAACGACCAAAACTTCCCCGGCTTATTGTCAAGGTTACAGAGGTTTGATTAGGGTGGTTTCAGATTCATTGGATTTTAATTTGATTTCCACCTTGAATCCATCGGTGAAGATTGATTGCTCATCTGAGACCTATTTATAGTGTGTACTTTTATAACTTGGCCATTAGACATTAGTTTCAAGCAATCTTTATACAAAAGTTATGCCAAATGCATGCATTACCCTAAACTTGCTAGATTGTCATATTTAAGTACTAAGCCCTTGGAATTGACTCTAAATGATATAATTAATGCTATTAATTGTAAAGTCATCAGGGTGCACATAAAAAAATTCTCTCATCTCTTCCCTTCTCTTCTCCCCCGTTCTTTTGTGTATGCACAGGCACAGGTCCCAAAATCTGCACTTGGAGGATCTAATTGATTTTTCCCCACTCACAAGATGATCGATTTCTTTTCATTCTCCTTCATCCTCTTCTAAAAAAATGGAAAACCAGCAAAATAGGCCCAGAAATCCTTCCACATTTGCCTCTCATCCACACAAATCTAACAACCCCATACTTAACCTCCCTAATTTGGAAATGACTCCAAATTTTGAGTTTCCAAATGGACAAAAGCAAGGTCCCCCACCTAATCCTTTAATTATGATGGTTAAGCAACTGGCTCAACTTCAAACCAATTAGTAATAGTTGTCTAGGATTGTCATGAACCTAGCCAACCAAAGGCAGAATCCACTACCCCCTAAGGAGCTTGTATTCCTCTTAAAGATTTCTATGATCCTTCAAATTATGATGGACCTGGGGTAGTGATTCCTGAAAGAGATTTTGAGATCAAACCAGCAATTCTGAACCTGATTAAGCATTTTCATGGCTTACCTAAAGAGGATCCTTTCAGCCATCTTGAGAAACTGACTGTCCTTGCCTAAACCACTCGTTCCTGCAATGTGAGAGAAAATTTATGGTTGATGAGACTCTTCCCTCTCACTCACAAGGATAAAGTCACTTACTAGTTCAAAACTGTTGACCGACCTATCACAACCTAGCCTCAACTCAAAAATGCATTTCTAAAAAAGTTCTTCCCTATAGGTCATACAAATGCTTTAAGAAAATCCATTACGACCTTCCAACAAATGCATTGTGAATCTTTACACGAGTCTTGGAAAAATTTTCAAGAATTATTAAGAAGTTGTCTACACCATGAGATTCCACTCTGGCAGTTAGTGCAGATCTTCTATCACGGATTAGAAGATCAATTAAGAAGATTTGTGGATGCCTCATGTGGTGGCAACTTCCTTAACAACCTGAAAGTGCCTAACAATTATTGGATTAAATGAGTGAAAACTCATTTAATCATTCATCAATGGATACTTTTGGTAGGAGCACGAACTAATGGTAACATCATCATCATCCATATCTAGCTTTATTTAGTCATATTCCATCATTAAATGCTCCTACATAATAGCCAGAGAACCATAATTCATTGCATAATCATTCTGAGAGAATAACAAAAAAATAGGAGTAAAACTGTAGTTTAACAGCATATCTCAATTGCAAAACAATCATGGGATTTCTCAGAGGTTAATTAAAGGTTAAATGGTTTTAAATGTCTAACAAGTAGGTCCGTGCAGATAGAAATGAGTTTTCTCACGTTTTGAGAATTAAATGACATCTGAAACCCTAAAATAGACCCGCTTGATTCACTGAGGTTCTAATCATGATAAAATTCATCTAAACCCTCTAAAAATCACAGAAAAATATTATCTAGGGTTTGGTATGCTTGATTTGACCATTGGACCCCAATTTCACCTAAAATAGAGTCTTAGACAGACAGTTGCCCTAATTTAGGTTTTTACATAAATTAGCCAGTCAAACTTGGTCAAAACCTAAATCTAACTTCGCCATTGGTTTTCTTGGTTCCAAATTAGGTTTGTACCAAAATTTGGACCCAATCTGAGATTATCTTGACCTAGTTTGCTATTTGGTTCAGTCTTAGTTTTTTCTCTCACATACATGCCCCTAACTTTCAAATTCCTTATAAATAGGCCCCTATCTTTGTCGTCACTCTTTGCAAATAGGTCCCTCCACCATTGTTGCGAAGGAATCCTTCTCCAGCAACCTTTAATTGAAGAGAACTCCTTCTCTGATCAATGAATCCCTTCCAAAAGTGGAAGGGAGATTCCTTGAGAAGTTCTCTTTCCAATGGATCAAGTTTCAATCTCCATAACCTTCCCAATCTCTCATGCGAATGCATGAGAGATTTAGGAATCTTATGAGTTTCTAACTTTGGCAAGCTTTCCAAGCTCGTAAAGCTTGATTCCCAAGCTAAACCAACTCCTTGGGGCCTATATATGGATCCCCTTGGCCTGTCCATCCTCCTTACGCACAAATTTGGTCAGAAGACCCCCAATTCATCCCTCCTCTTCGACCGAATAGCACCTCGACATCCGGCAATCTTCTCCAACCTCCCCCGTCGTCCGTCCACAATACTAGCGACGGATTCATCTTCCTCATCTTCCTCAACGTCGTGCCATACCAGCCGATGCCTCTCCCTCCGTTGTCCTCACCATCCTACCCTCACCAAAGTAGTTCTCTTCCACGACGTCATCCATACCATACCCAGCATCCTCCTTATCCTTTTCAACCCTTAGAGTAGGTAGTTAGGTCTCTCTAGTTCTTTAGATTAATTTCCCTTATCAAAAACCCAAAAACAACCCCTCGACATCGTGAATCACCCTCGACGAGGCGTCTTCGCTGCTACACCCCTCCATCTGCCTCTCCACCATGCCCTACACCTTTGCCTCGACTTCACAAACAAAAGCCCTCTTTTTATTTCACCATTCCCTCTCACGACCTCCCCCAAACAAACCTACTTCCTCCGGCCATCTTTGCCTCCATCCAACCACCACAGTCACTCTCACCCCACGAAACCACTACCGCCACGTTCACCGTGCTCCAGCGAACCTTTTGAACTGGTTTAACGTGATCAAAAGACTACCTTCTTGATTTCAGGTATAGGACCTATCGCGAAGCTCCAGACCCTGTTCTTGAGGTCCCCGCTCCAGGTGCACCCTCGAGGTAGAGTAGACTAACCCCAGGAAGTCATCCTGGTCCTCAATTGGAGGTTCCAGCTGCGAGAGCACACCCAATTGGAGGTTCAACCATCTGCAGCCACATGAGACGAGGAGGGCTGGTTTAGTCCCACATTGGTGGAAGAAAGACCAACAGTAGTGCATAAAAGGAATTTCTTATCTGAGCTTATCGCCTTAAGTAACATCGGGGGTGAGGTCCCCGCACACCCCACACGCCTTGCCCGTGACAACTCCATGCAGGCCTAGCTCTAACCCACCTAACCCGCCTTCACTCCTTAGCTGCTATTACGCCTGTAGCCCTGGACACAGCTACGCGCTTCACCCAAATACTTGATCTGATTACCTGGAAGAGAAGAGGAAGAGAGAAAGAAAGAGAGAGTAGGGAAAAGGGGGGTTTTGCTCTTCAAACCTTCCAATACTTAGCTAAAATCTGAGATCTCCTCCCTTGTGCATGAAGACGCAAGAAAGGCAGAAGAAGAGGAGGACTATAGAAGAAGAAGAGAAAGAGAAGGGCAAGATAGAAGAAGACTCATTGAACACTATAGCTTCTGAGCACTTAAGCCGTCTGGTTGACAGTTCTGTTGTCTGAGAGTGCATTGTGCACTAAAGTTTGAGATCATTAAGTAATTATTATATGTGTATCTAAGCTAATAATCGGTGATTCAAATCACCATTATTTTGCCTTAGATGTCTTTTTGCCTCATTAGATTCTTGATATACTCATGTGCTTTGAATATTAATTTTGAGTAACTATTTGTGCTCATTTATATTATTTGTTGAGATTAGTGCGTGAATTCCATATTTGCTCCCTGTGTTCGACCTCGGACTTCAATTTGAGTAATAAATTGTATTTGTTGATTGAGCGATTTAGAGGATACTACAACAACCTCATATTTAAATCTCCTCATTTGCTCGCTTCAACACGAACCCAAGACTTGGCCTAAATGAGATCGATTCTAGATCCACATCTATTCCAGTGACATAAGATGATATCCAAATGATTTCCCAATGGATGGATCAAATATAAATTCACCAGAAAAAAATGGAGAAATGAATTAATTCCCAAAAATAAACTCCACCCTTGACCCCACCTAACCTACTCAAGAGAGAGAACTTGCATCACACTGGTGTTGTCCTAGCTAAGCAGAATTATTTTCTTGAGGTTACACCAGATTTGACTAGGACATATGATTTTTAAAGCTCTTATAGTATTTTTCTTAAATTTTTTTGTATACTGGGGTCTCAAGGTCAGAAAAGTCTCCTAATTGGTTCTTTCAGTCAATCAGTGGGTGCAATGTCCAAAAATTCCCAATATTTTTTTAGAGCATGGAAATGTAATCAGGAATCTAATGCAAGTGATCTTAGTCAATTTGAATTTGTATAAAAATAATTGAAATTCAAACAATGCGTAAAAATAATAATAGATTGGATTTTTGATAGGGGTCTATTCTACAAAATTTTTAAGGGGTTTTTGTACATATATCCCTATAAATTTTTGATAATACGTATATACCCTTATGTTCTTGATATTTATGTATATACCCCTATAAACTTATTCTGTTAAGGCCGTATGCCCCTACTCTGTTAAACCAAATGGAAAATGTCAAAACAAATATAAAAAATAGGAAATTTTATATTTTCATCTCCTATTTTCCTCCTAAACCCTTACACCTCCTCCTCCTCCTCCCCCTTCCTCTCCTTCTCCCCTATTTTCCTCTCCTTCTCCAACCTTGGCGAACTAACTCCTAGACCTACATCCGCTGCTAGCAGCCTACCACATAGAAACCATGGCATTTGCGTAGCCACCTCCCCTACTACGATCCCAAGGCCCATCGCGTATGCGGGGTACGACGGCATCACGTACGTCGGCATCGAGATGGTGAAGATGGTGAACTTGCCGTAGGTGGCCACGTGGAGGTCGTAGTAGGGGAGGTGGCGGCGGAGGCGCTGGAAGGGGAGGAGGAGGTGTGAGGGTTTAGGGTGATAATAAGGGAATGAAAATATAAATTTTCTTTTTTTTGAAGTTTTCCGTTCGATTTAATGGAGCAGGGGCATACGACCTTAATGGAACAAGTTTATAGGGGTTTATACGTAAATATCAAAAATAAGAGGGTATATATGTCCTATAAAAAAATTACAAGGGTATATATGTAAAAATCCTAATTTTTAATTTTTTATACAAAGAGTCAGGCTGTAAACATTTCAAAGATGTTTCTCTTATGAAGAAAGCATGTTCAGAAGAAATTTAATGATTTCTAGAGTTGTGGATTTTTGGTAATAAATTTTTGAAATCAAGTTTCCTATATGCCTAGTTTTAGGAAAATGGTTTTTAAGAAATAGCTTGAGAATTTACTTACATAGATTTTTTTTCAAAATTTTGTAAATTTTTTTATAACAAAATAAATAATGCAAACAACCAAGCAGCTTTAATACTAATGTGTAGGATCTGAGAACACAAGCACACTAGAAGGCAGGTTGAGTAGTGCGATACAAATAAAATTATATAAGAAAATCCAAACCACAAGTGAGCACTAAATATATAGTGGTTCCCTTCACTTGAGTACTCTACTACCTAAGTCTCCCAACTTAGGATTTTTAGTCTGATTCCCTCAACTCGGAGGGAATCAATTCATTATAATATGAGGTAATTAATGGATTACCTCAACCCAATTACAAGATAATAGATATAACAAAAGATTACAGGTGCAAGCAAATGAAATAAAAATCTTACAACTTAAGTCTTAAGTGTCCCAGCAATATTTAAATTTAGAGAATAACACCAAATGAAATTAAGGACAAAAATGGCACATAAATGATTAAAAACAACCAATTTTATCCACACTAAGAAACTAGCTGCACTTTAAAAGATTTTTCACACAAGCTAAGGTAGCAAAGGCTATCTCTAAAGTAGAAATTTGAGAGTATAGGAGCTCTTTAGAGTAGAGGATAAATGATTGAAAACAACTAATTTTATCCACGCTAAGAAACTAGCTGCACTTTAAAAGATTTTTCACACAAGCTAAGGTAGCAAAGGCTCTCTCTAAAGTAGAAATTTGAGAGTATAGGAGCTCTTTAGAGTAGAGGATATTAGAATTATTTTGTGTGTCTCAACAAGGCCTAGAAAGGGTCTATTTATAGGCCAAAAATCATCCACCCACGCTCCATAGCCGTTGGGACCAAATAATGGGTGATTCAATTGAGAATTAAGGAAGCCGTTCAGATTTGACTCAACGGGTAGTTGGTATCGGTACTCAAGTATGGATACTGGTACTAGTTGCTTACAGTCTACCAGCAACCAGAACAAAAGGGTCTGGGTACCGATACTCATCATGGGTATCGATACTCAGTACTCCCAGTTGAGTAGCAACTACATAACAGGTATAGGTACTCATCTTGAGTACCAATACTTGTTACACACAAGTTATAAATAGAGTACAAACTGTAACCTACATGTACTGGTACTTATGATGGGTACTGGTACTTGTAAGATTCAAGCAAGACATTGACCCAGAAGCTGTAAGCACCATGTACTAGTACTCATGATGAGTTTCGGTACTTCATAGTTTGCATTAAGTATTCAAATTTGTGCCCTGCATGTACCGGTACTTATGAATAGTACAAGTACCTTGTTAATAATTTGTTAATCCAAGTTTTGGTGTCTTTCAAATCTAAACGATTTTAACTCCATAGCAAAATGATTTTTGGTTTTGAAAATAGTTGTTTGTTGCGAGTTGGAGACCTAATTATCTCTAATTGAGTTTTACTGCTATATCATTTTTTGTTTTGTTAGGAGGCATACATAGTCTAAGACAATAGATAATAAACTCTAAATAACTCTTCATCAACAATTCTTCATCAATGTGGCTATCAACATCTCCATCAACATCCAAAACATTCCATTCCAAGATCTTGTATATTAAACTTACAAAAACTCATTAGATTTAAAATAGTTTTGTTAACACCAAAAGTTAGAAGAAAATGGAACTAGGTTCCAACATAATGTTCAAATAATCACCTAAGTGGACAAAAACTCGTTTTTCCCCTTTTTTTGTATTACTAAGAAAATAAATAAGCACAAAAACAAACTAACCCAGGAAGCAAGAAATTTTTTTTTTGAGATTTTTTTATCTTTTTTTTATAGTACTTGGTGATCCTTTCGAATGGTCTAGAGTTGCAATCACTCACTTCGTTTTCTCTTTCGTTTCCTACACACAGAAGATCAAACAAGGCAAATGAGATTAGTAATTAGATTACATGCACCAAGAGAAAAAAGAGAGAGAAATGCACCATGTCACCTTGGCAATGATGCCAAAAAGTGTTTACAAATTAAATTGTTTACAAAGTTACATGTTGTAATACTTGAAATTGAGTGACACTTTCAAAAATTTTTAAATCGAACTAAAAAATGCTCATTTTGAAATCAGAGTTCGAGTCGTCTCAAGGAGGCAACTTGTATAATCTTGCTTTCCTAAGTCTAATATTATTTTGCTTTAGTTTTTATGAAATTTTTTTGTCTTTTCAATAATGACGAGAATAAGAAACTAATCTTAATTACAAACTATCAGAGCATATAAAGTAGATGCAAAAGATAAATGCAAGCTTTTTTTATTAATATCACAAGAAAGGTTCTACAACTAAGATAAAAGAAGAAAAGAAAAGAGATGATGCGAATAAATAAAATGGAGCCTCAAGACGAAGCCTTGTTGGAGAAGCAAAAGTCTGAAAGTGAGAGAGAATCTAGTGCACCACCAAAGACTAGAGGCTTTGACCATAGGCAAGGGAGACCCATGCCCAAGGTCTAGAGGAGATGAAGGTGGATGGCTATGGAGTAGGCTAAGGCTTAAGGTAGTGGCCTACAGAGACTAAGGTAGAGAATGGACTAATCTTCTTAATGGTAGGAGTTCAAGTCCTTTTATAGAAAATGTGATTGAATGTAGGCCATTAGATTGGCTACCATGAATGTAGTCATTCTATTAAGGTGCTAATCATTGTCACACATCAACACTGGTAGCTCTATCTTGCCCTTAGGCATAACCTTGTGATTGTTGAAGCCAACCATTGGTGAGTATGCTAAGGGGGTAAGGTCCACTTCCTTGAACCCCAATCGGATGAGGGTCTTCAAAAAGAGAACATCGATCACACTGCCCTCGTCAACAAGAAGGTGCGATTGGATCTACCCTTCTACAAGCAAGGTTATTAGAGGGTGATAGACATTCATTTATTTGGTATAAAATGGTTGTTATGCATGTTCCTAGGTTATTTAGATTCATTTAGCACCGTAAATAACACATAACAGCACATTCATGCATTGAGACTAATTTTAGAAATTTATTTATTAATTTACTTCATTTTTAATAATTAGGATAGGGTAACACTCAATTGGAAGTCAAATGACAAATCATGGATGGAATCAAGGCGACAATTGAAAACCAATGCCTTAAAAATCACGTTAATCGGATCCTTGTAGCACTCGCTATGAGGAAAAGAAGATGGACGGCTCAGATGATGCCATGTGGCACCATCATAGCTACCCAAAGCTACTCGTAGCCCTATTTTCTCCTGTGCTTACTTATCCTAGCTATTGGATTCTTATCCAACAACTAAGGAGAGGCCATGTTGCCCCTCAGCCGGTGCCTCATATTCCCAAAGGGGAGATCTTGCACACATCATTAGCCGTTGGATCCTCATCCAACGACTCAGAGCTTGCCATGTACATGCCACCCCAATGTTGCCCAACTTTCTCAAAGGCGCCTCCTCACCGATATCAACCCTTGGATCATCATCCAACTGTTGAGATCATGCCTCACCAACCACAACTCAGGGGTCACGATCGCTCATTCTCAAGAGCGCAATGCATGTTCAAGCTCCGATCTGCCTATTTTCTTCATTGTGCGCTTGCCTCATTTCCACCATTTGTCAACGATGGAGGGCATAGATTTTACCACGTCGCTTGCGCATTAGCATCGAGAGCGCCCTTCACGATTTCGATGCATGTTCTTCATGTGATGACCACTGTTTGATTCGAGATCAACAACCACGATCAAGGGTTACCTGCGACAGTGCAGCAACAGCGAAGTGCATTCCTAAATATGAGATGTGCTATCAAGGCATGATGCACAGTGCCTTACTACTCATCTGTGGCAAAATAGAGCTGCCCGATTGTGATCGAACGGTGGTGAAGTAGCCATGTTAGCCAAAGTGCGAATCGGGCACGATGCAATTGCATGATGACTAATGGAGATTTGGCCATGTGTTGCCAGTGAAGGATGAGTGTGTGCACTCGTACAATTAGCGTACGATATCAGCCATATGATTGAGATCCAACGGCTCTCGTTTTTGCTTGCTAGCAAGTGCGCATGATGCATAATCGTAAGCATGTGATTAGCACTTTCTCTCAGCCGCTTGATGATCAAATGGTCCACATTTGCCTTTGCCTCACTCACAGCTGAAGCGTGGTTTGTGTGCGAGAAACATGCTTACGTGTGCCTCATATGTGGAATGCGTGCCTCCCATGCACACAAGGCCAATTTCATCATCTTTTCTCACCTATAAATACCCTACCACCCCTCTATTAGTTTACCATCTCTACCTACACCACCACCCATCCTAGAGCTTAGGAAGCCTCCTAATGCTCCCAAAGTCCTATTCCTAAGCTGTAAGGTCTCCTATTAGCATAAAGAGCCCCTTTCCTCACTTATATTCATCATACTCGTCACCACATTCATAGGAGACATTAGAGTTGTCCTCTCACCCCCTTCCAGGAAAAGATCACCTCTGCCTCCTCGCCCCCATTTCTATAGTTTAGAAACCCTCCTCCCTTATCCTAGGTTCCATTTGGCTTGGCCCAAGCTTCCCTTTACTCATCTTCCTCCTACGCCTCATCCACGTTATCTAACTCCGCTCCTCCTTTGTCCAACCACCACCAAGCACCGTCTTCTCGTTAGGCAATTATCTCAAGAGAATTCTTCTCTTCTCATTCTCTTTTGCTTATTATTATACATTCTTTTATCATATTTTTTCTAAATTGTAATAAGAACCACTTGATTTCAATATAGAAAATTCCCTCTCTTTCTCTCTCTCTCTTTATATATTCTATTGCTTAGTTTAGACTCGTTCTCAATTTTTGTTCTATATAAAATATATAAAAACAATACAAAGACAAAAATATCAAAAATAAATAAACCTAACATGATTTCATAAATCAAATGTTGCCTCACACGATTTCATAAATCAAATGTTTCCTCCACGTGTTTGACCCGGGACTCTCCGGTCTCGATTATCTTTATTTGATCTCGGATTTTCGCAACTATGATGACGAATTTTTCAAAACCCTAATTTCTTCTCATGAATTTTCTGACAATCAGAAGGAGATCTGAGTGAGTAACTAGATTCGACAAGGATCTATACGAGGTAGAGGCTACCTACTTCAAATAATTTGTGGTATTCAGTCATGGCCACTGCATGGTGGTACAAATTACCTGAGTAGTGCCACCCTCCAACAAATCCCATCAGGGTCAAGGTGTGGCATTCACACCAAAGATCACCTCAACCTCTCCTCCTATCGAAAATGGATGTAATTGGATATTTCGCTTTGAGGTGGACAGCTAGCAGTCAGCTCGTCAGAATGCCATTTGTGTTGCTAGCAAGGACAAGGCCTAGTAGTGATACTCTTATGGAGGGAGGTCAGGGGAGAGATGTTGCTCTAATAGAGTGCGAATGACATTTGACTATGCCTCCTCTTCAAGGAGCACCACATTAACTCCACAGAGCTGCTAGAGCTTCTCCTTGTGGTACCCCTCAGGACCCTCAAGGGACCTTTTTTATTTATCTTGGCCCTCATTGCATTTTATAAACTAGGTCAAATTACCATGCCAGATTTGTATTCTATCTGATCGCAGAGATATCGACAATTCTAGATGGAATGATCTCGGGCCTTATGATATTTACAATAAGGCCCAGTATCCACCAATTTCCTTACTAGACAAGGAGGTGAAAGGATGCCTTTATTAGTCGATGAGACCTCAGTTAAAATATCGACCTGGTTAACGACGAAGGGGGTTACTCTTGGTAGTGGTCCCAGTTAGGCTGCTGAGGACCACTGTCACGTTTGCAATTCTAACGGTCACCCTTCTGGTCCTAAAATTCCCTTCCACTTATTGAAGTGATTGTCATCGTGGTTATTAGGTGCCTCACCGGTCGTCCTCTTCTCTTTATGGGAGTTAAGATGACCTCTCCATAGTTGTCTGTCAGCCAACCATGAGAGTAAAAGAATCGTTTTGCTTTGCAAATCTTGTGGCCTTATCCCAGAGTTCCACCATATCTCTAGGTGGAAAATCGTCATTACCATACCAAAACCTCCGAGTCAAGAGACTTAACTTGAAGTACTAGATGGAAATGGCATCGTAAGGCCTCTTGCACTTAAAGTACTGGCTTAAACTTGTCCAAGTAGGAGCGGAAGGGCTCATTTTTCCAGTAGCTTACCTTAGACAATCTTTCAAGTTTAATGGCCTGCTCTTGGAAACAAGAAATCTAGCCTGTCGACAGTTCATTGAACTATTATTAAGCTTTGCAAACAAGATATGACGGAAGCACTTGACAAAGGACCCCATAAAGGCACCTGTGAACTAGCATCATCTATCGATAGCTCCTTATGAAGTTATTTGGGTTGGACGTGCCATCGTATTGGAGCGAGCTTGAGTGCTTGAACTTCTCCAACAAAGGAGCATTCATCATCTCCTATGTAAAGCAATACGTTATAATGTATGCCTAGGGGTGAATGCCCCTCATCACCTAGGTGACCTATCGTACGATCTCTGGAATGGAGCCCCTACCATCTTATGCTAGCAAGGCACCAAACTACTTGTCAGAGTTGTGTAGGGGCGAAGGAGGGCCACAAAGGATTTCACCCTTATGACTGTTAAGCTCCCACTGAAGTTGTCCAAGCTACTCGCATAGACGAGTGTTCTCCTCAACTATGTGATACCAGTGCACCTAATCATCCACGTGGTTGGACTCTTGAGGCTAGTCCTACTGGGACCAAGCCTTCTGCTGTCTGACCTCTTTGAGTTGGTCAATAAGAAACTTTTGCTTTTCCTGAAGGGTGAAAACTAGTTGAGGCATTCCTACTCCTTCGCTTAGGCCTCTATCAAGAGGTTGTCACGAGGTTACTTAGAGCAAGGCTTCACAGAGTGAGGCTATTCACCCTCATGAACACTCTTTGCCTAACTAGATTTGCTAGGCTAGCGATAGCGCTTGGAGCTAACCATGCTAGATTCAAAAGGACCTACCTTCTCAAGGTTCGCCCATCAAGAATGACGAGTTGAAGGGGCCATCAAGTCAGTGGAGAGCAATGAAAGGGAAAGTTTACTATAGTAGCTTTTCCCACAGACGATGCCAAATGATCAAAGACTACTTAAATGGACCCTATTCAGGTTCAAGAATAAAGGTAGGTTTGTTTAAGCAAGCAATCACACGCTTAATGCACAAAAGAATTGGTTACCTAGTTTCATCAGAATCAGTGTATGTTTAGGGAGAGTAGCAATACTCTCAAATGGTACTAAGTGTGTACTAAAGTACAAGTTACAACAATATTTCTTTATCTTTTCATTCTCTATGTGGGTATCCTTTTTTGTCCTATGTTCCTCATATTTATGGGTTACCTCTCTTATGTCGCATGTGGCCTGTCATAGGGCCCTCAGGAAGTGGAGCTCGCAGAAACACGAGTGGATAGTTGTGGATAACTTTATGAAGGCATGTTTCCTAAAATTTCAGAACCGTAGGTGTAGTAATAATCGCTACCTTGCTGAGTAACTCGAGGACACGCCCTATCGGTAGGTGAGGCAAAAGGAGAGTGTAGTCCATATAATCTCAAGGCAACTTGAGGCTACACCACTTAAGAGTTCTTCTGACTTGTCAGGTAGGAACTTAAGAGTCCATCTAGCTTGCTGAGTAAGCACTTGGGAGTTCACCTGGCTTACCAAGTGGAGTTGACTTATACCTACCAGTTAACCCATTTGAATGAATATATCTGCCTACCGCTTACAAGCGAATACAAGACTATAGTCGGACGAGCCTTATCAACCTACGTATACCCAGACGACTTTGCATGTTTTGATATTTTACCAATATAAAGTTTTGTTTGCATTACTTATTAGACCTTGCTAGGCTTTTTGTCACTTATTATTGGGCCTATTGTGCTAGGTTTGATAGAAGAATTTTCCTTTTAAAAGAAAGGCATGAATGATTATTATGACGGAGTACTAATTGCAGGAAAATCTGGATTCATGGGAGGATGAGAAAGCAATTCTAAGGAGCTTAGACAAAAGCACAATCCAGACATAATGGAGGTCAAGTTTCTATAGTAGTATACAATAGACAAAAGTCAAAGATGAGAGGGGGAGGACAATTAGGAGCATCAGAATCTAGGAAATCATTTTCTTTTTTTTTTATCATCTAGAAATCCACTTAGACAAACTAAACCCAAACATCAATTCTCCAACTAAATGTAAAGATTCCTCTTACAAAAGTCAAGAATCCCACCATTAGATTATACTGTAGAGGATAGCAAATTATATTTGAGAATCTAAGAATCTACACGCAATAAAGCATAAATTAATTGAAGAAAGACCCAACCCAAAACGTGGTTTAAATTAGAAATTAGGATAATATATAGAAGAGTTGCATTACATGTCTGATACATATGGATAGAGAGAGATGTTAACATCCAATACCTTTGCACGATGGCTCTTCCTACATTCCACCTATTCGTCATGTGATAAATGCTTTTCCAAGGATCCTTCCATTAATAGTTTAGAAACATATGTATATTTTTTATTTCTACTCAAAAGAATACAAAATTTTATAATGCACGTAATCACCATATAGATTATGGCTATAAATAAAGAAATTGAATAGATGACAGGAGAATATATTATGAAACATGCAACATCAATCAAGATTTCCATCAACCAAAATGAAAATGTTACTCCACAAAATATCCAAAATCAAAGCCTCATTTCTGTGGCAATTTTCACTATACACAATGATTCTCCAAAAGCCAAGCACGCCAAATTGGACAATATCTGAAGGTAACACCAACATTTATCATAACTAACTTAATTTAGCAAAATCAAGTGTTAAATGCTCCTTAATGTTCGTATGAGGATCGTAATTCTGTGCTGAACTAATTTGAGAAGATAGAAAGAAGAGTAAATTCTATTGTTTTAACATCTGATCATTAATGCAAATTAACTAAGGGGTTGATCAAGAGTTAATTCAAGGTCAAATAAACTTAAAAGACTAAGAAGTGGGCTCAGAATAATTGAATCAGGGTTTCATGCATTTTGGAGATTAAAATATTATAGAAAAAACCCTAATTATTAACCTTACTCAAATTGAAAGGGTTATGGTAGAAATAAATTCAATGTAAACCTTCTAAAAATCATTGAAAAATATTCTAAGAGGTTTGGTAGCTTCACTTTGATCATCTGAACCTTTGACCAAAAATAGAGATTCCGACGGGAATTTACCCTAATTTAGGCTTCTACGCAATTTGCCTAGTCAAACGTGGTCAAAATCCAAATCTAAGTTCACCATTAGATTCCTTGGATCCAAATTAGGTTAACACCAAAATTTAAGCCCAATCAAAATCCATCTTAACCTAGTTTGCATTTTAACCCTTGAAATCTCTATTTCTCACATCTAAACCCCTAGGTTTCATGTTTTATTACACATCTACCCCTAACTTTCTCTTATTCATAACAAATAGGTCCCTACCACCTTCAATCTCAAGGTTTTCTAATCAGAGACTCCCAAACCCAAACATGAATCCTTCAATTAGAGATTTCTCTTCAAATCCACGACCAAATCCTTCCAAAATTGGAAGGATTGACCACAAAGAGATCCTCCATCAACTGAACATGATCATGGGCTTCCATATGAAGCATAGAGCTTAGGAAAGCTTGAAATTTCCAAATCCTAACTTGCTAAATAACAACATTAGTGTGTGAATTTCACACAATTTAGGGCTAATTCGACCTCTATATAAGCTCCTTTATGATTCCACAAACTCCCCAACCAGGTTTTGGCCAAAATTCACTCTTCCTCAAGCCGCCTCCGACCTCAATTCCGGTGACCTTCTTCTCCTTCCTCCGACCGTCTGACTGCCAAATTGGGCAATTCACCTTCTTCTACACCTAGCATACTAAAGCTAGGGCACCTATCTGTATCATCGTCGTCGTTTCACCTCACCGAAGGGCTTGTCTCCTTCACATCTGACAAGACAAGTGAGTAAGATTCCGTCCCCCTTCATCCCATAAACTAGGTCTTCTTACTCCACTTTTTCTCTAGATTATTTATAGAACCTTAGGATTTAGATTTGACCACTCATCTGTTCCCTCCCACTCCATCTTCTTCGCCTCCGTCATGGACTCCGGTGAGTCTACGCTGGTGTTATAATCCACCAAACCACAAACTACCATCACCCATACCTTCATCTTGTTTCAGAGGTCAAAAGCTCCAAGGTAATTTGGGGTTTCAACCTTTGAAACCTGTGGATAGACACGCCCACTCAACCCACTGATCATAGTCACCATCCGACCACTTACCCTCCACAAAACACCAAATTAACACCACCACTACATTCTTGTCTTCATAGTGAGCTTTGTGAGCCTTTTAATTGGGATGTTTGGCCCGTATTGTGTTCCACAAGGTTTGCTGCCATCAACTAATCATGTTGCCATTGTATGCCACAGTCAGCCATTCTCCGACCTCACCTCCACCTCCAAATGTTGCGGAAGCATCTGTAGAAGCCTTCCAGTGCTAAATTGGATGAAGGCAAAGCAGCAACAACATAAATTGAGCAAGACTTCGCTGTTGCTAAACATGGAGGAAAGAAGCTAGTAATAGTCCTACATCATTGCTTTTTGATTTTGAAATGAGTACTTATTGAATTGTGTCGATAGTTGGTCGCATTTGACATGGGGGCAGGTCCCCATTCATGAGCATACGCACTGCCCTCACCCATGTACACGCATGCGGGTCTAGTCTAGGCTAGTCTGAACTGGCTTGGGTCTGAATTGTGAACTGGCTTTGGAGAGAGAGAAGGTCTGCTGTGTGAGAGAGAGGGGGCTTTTGCTCTTGAGAAACTTGAAATTGAAACTTAAGGCGTCTGTGATTCCTCACAAATGTCTGGTTTGGCTAAGTCTATGACTCTATGTTGGAAATTGAGATTAAGACTGAAGAGGAGTGGGGCTTTGCTTAATGAGGCTCAACATTGAAAAATATTGGTTAAGTTTTAGACATGAGTTGAGAGAATAGCCTAAGTGTCTAAGTGTTACATTGGTGGTTTCAACCATCATTCTTTTTGCTCTTTCTCTATTAATTTTGTTCTCTGACACTTGACATACAATTTGCAATTTATTGAATATATTTTTCTTGTGACTTGATTATTGTGTTCATTTATATCCTCGATTAGTGGTTGAATTAAACTATTTTGCTCCCTACAAATGACCACGGAAACTCACATTTCTCAATCTTTACAAATTTTAAGTGTTGACTCATTTTTTTGTTGCTATACTATGACACATTTCTAAACTTCGACAGAAATTCGCTTAACAATATCAGTGTATGGGTGACCACTGATTAAAAATGGGAAGTTGGCATGATTTTTAACTTTAGTTAGGCGAAATGGCTAACAAATGATATATAATAGAATGAATATACTCCACAAGAAATTGGAACATTTAGACGAATTACAACAAAAACAAATGACTCGCCTATTCATATACACAAAAACAACAAGCATTTCACTTTTCTAAATCTTCCTTGCGCTTGCTAGCAGCTAATGCAATCCAATTGGATGCTGATGTATGTATCTCTGACTCATCATGGAATGGTGAGCACAGAGGAGTGACAACAACCTATTAAAAGTATGAACATTCATATATACCAAGAAAGCATCATGTATGGACAAATAAGGAGAAGGCAACAAGCTTACAAAGACATTCGCAGTCACTTTGAAGTCAAGATCGTCACTAACCTCTTCTTGTTCTTTATCAAGAAGCTGCAAAAGATGAGATCATACGATGACCAACCATGCTTAGTACATGTTAGAGCCACATCAATTGCAACATAGTTTGTATTTCGCAGATGCCTTAATAATAAAGACATATGAAGATAGAATAAACTAATGAAAGAATGAAAGGGATAGTCCAAACTGTTTCTAGTAGTTATAAATCCCACAAATCTCAAAGTTATATAAGTACATGTGAAACATCAAAAGAGTAAGAAAGCATCTGACAATTCAAAAACCTAAGAAAATAAGATCCCAAGATAGCACTATTAGTTACTACCATAACTCATTACGCAAAAGAAAAGAATTTAAAGCTTAATTATGCTCAAGTAACAAATAAGAAATTGAAATAAAGTACAAGACCGTGATGCTCGGAAGTAAGGCTAATAGTTGGGACTCCATGTACACTACTAGTATATCTTATGGATAACTTGTCTAGGTGTGCATGCAGCCATCAGTACAAGTATAGTAGTCACTAGATTCAAAAGCATAATCAAGCAAGTTTAAATTACAAATTTTACTATGGAGTCCATGTAACTGTGCACCAATCTTAGTCATGGCAGCCTTCATGCTCACATCTCTAATTAAATTTCTTGGATGGCATGTTTACCTTAGGATGTATAGATTCTTGGGGCATGGTTCCTTAATGGCATTTTTTTTTAAATGCACCTAATTATTAATAGAAATCGAAATACTACTCTTGTGGAGTCATTCTTTTACCTTCCAAGAAAGGGATAAAAAGGCCTAGTTCAGTTTATAAGTTGTCCAATTAGTCATTAATCTAAGCCTTTATGAGTGAAAATAAAAAATAAGAATCAAATCTTAATGATGCTTAGAAGCTTGTTGATCTAAAAATATCTTTCAAAGAATGTGACCAATTAATTGTGATCAATAAACTATACCCATCAAGCATGACAAATTGGTCAACAGAGAGACAAACTACTAAATGCTAAGAAATTTCCATAAAGGTTTTAAGGATCAAAGCCCCCTTAAAGGAAAATATTTCTCATTATTAAAAGAAAAAATTATCCTTCAATGGGGAAAAATGCTTTTAAGTAGTCTATTATATATACCAGTACTAGATATCCTACTAGTAGGCCTCTGAAAGGCCAATTGCAAAGTTTTTTCTGCTTTTGGAAAAGGAAAAAGGGGAATTAACAAGGGTTGTTAACCCCCAAAAATTCATTTAAAGAACTAAATACTCCTAAGTGTTATAGACGGAGGTAAACAAGTGTTTGATAGGCTCTATAGAAGTTCACTCTCCTCTAAAAATAACACCCTTATGCATCACCCACAAGCATCAAAGGAGAATAAAGGCCCTCCCAAGATCACCTCATTAGCAAGAGGGGTGTGAATGCTGAACCAAAAAGCCAATTTTACGTAGTAGTCTAAGGAATTATCTAATATGGAGAACTAGCAATCTTACGAGCAAGGGCAAGAGAGAAACAAGTGGTCGGTGTCCTCTGTCCTGCTACCACATGCCACCACAAAAAACACAAGAGTTGTCCAAATCTGGAGCACACTAGCAATTGTCAATGCAGGTGACCAATCTCTTTCTTCCTAGCAACCACATGACGATCTTTACATTCATTGTCCTATGAACCTTCTAGATTTTCCTACAACCAAAAGTTAGCTACTGGTTAGGGTTGGAGATATCCTCTGAGAATCGCAGGTCTGCCTCATTTGGTTGTAGAAGCTTGGCATCATTCTTAAGGATGTCCCTAATTCAAAGTGCAGATTTATGAAAATGAAACCAAAATAATTATTTCTTGAGAATAAGATAGCCATATGGTCATGAATTGGTTCGTGAATGACAATGACCCAAAGATTGTGACAAGATAAGAAAATAAAAATGATGTGTCGTCATATTTTTATGTGGTGGAAAATCTCTGAACAAAAAAATAATCTAGTCTAACCACGTAAGCTAGGTTGTATCCATAAGGAGGAACGGATCTAATAAGAACTCGTGATTATATTAATAAATCAAGCTTGCATAAAATCAGGGGAAAATTATTGCATAATGATATTCATTAAATCCTTTGTATCAACTAGTTGAGATGTAGCTTTTATATGCACCAACAATTTAGGGAGGTTAAGGCTACTTTTGAAAATTCAACTCAATAAGATATATTAAATTCAAATGCAGTAAACTCAAATGCAATGACATGAAACGTGAAAACTAATTCATGTTGTACTGTAGCAAAATAGGGGAACGAGAGTGGTTGTTTGTGCGTGCGGAGGAGGCCATCAGAGGCAGTGAGGACCTTGGTGGTGAGTCATCAAAACACGAGCTTTGCGTTGGTGATCTCAACAAGGCACAAGATGGTCGTTGACGACCGACCGGAGCAGATGTTAACGTGCTGAACCGGCATTTTAAAAGTAATGCATTGTAGTATAGCCAATAAATTGCGTAGAACACTTAAAATTTATAGCTTGAAAGAAATCCAAGGTTGAATGCAGGGAGAAATATAGCAATTTATCTCAAGATCACAATTGTAAGCAAGAATATAGCAATGAAATAGCAATTTCAAGCACAAATGATGTAAATATAGATTCAAGAGTCAATGTGGCAAAAGGATTAGGGTAAAAATGGCGATTTGAATCACCAAATTAACCCAAGAATATTAGCCCACAAATATCTCAAATATATGAATAGTATTTTCAATTCAAATGCCACATCAGTAAGTAACCAAATGTTTCCACAGTGGCTTTAATCTTTCAAGGCCTCAAAATTCAGACGCTACAGCAACCTCAAGAGACTCAAGAATCTATAGCCTTCTTTCTTCTTTCAAACCTCAAGAGAGAGACTCCGCAACGAGGCACCACAGAGGCAGAGGCTTCTCAATTTTGACTAAGTATCGAGAGATAGGGAGGCAGTGCAAAACCCCCCCTCTCTCTTTCCTTCTCTTCTCTTATCTCTCAGATAGACCTGAGGTTAACCGGGTAGTCGAGTATGAGCGGTATCGGGTCCAAGGCTACCGGGCATGGTGGTAGCCGAGGAGTGAGCCAGGTCGACTCAGGTGAGCAGGGTGCGGGGACCTCACCCCCAGTGTGTCAAGGTGATAAAGCATCGGCACAGAAATAATTTATTCATTGCAGGGGGCGCTTTGCTTCACGATGTGGGACTATCTTCCCACGCTTCTTCGTGCAGCAGCTACAGTAGGTGAAGGCGTTAATGGAGGTCGAAGAAGTGGGCAGTGTCAATTGACCACGTGGGAAGCTTCCTGGAACTATGTCGCATGACCTGGAGAGGGAATTGAAGATGAACGCGGCCAGAGATCTGCAGCTGCAGCTGGAAATGATGGTGACGGCGACGGTGACCGACAAAGTACCTGAAACAGGGAATACAACCTGATGGCCACATCAGAGCGGCTCAAAAGGATCACCGGATGTCAACGAGTGCGATGGTGGTTGTGGCGTCGCATGAGGGTGTTTGTGGAGGTCTGGCGACCTCAGGAAGGTGGTGTAGTGCGGGTGGTGTCGAGTGGAGGTGTTGAGTGGCCAATCCCCTAAACTACTTGAGGGGCTTTGGTTGTAAGGACATGGTGGAGGTGAGGAGCGTGGAAGTGGCGTAGTTGGGCATTTGTGGAAACCGCTAGGGCTCACCAGTGATTCACCGGCGAGGTGGAAGATGATGATGTGGACAGCGTAGGAGCGGTCGATACAGAGAAATAGTAGTATGGTGCTGATGAGTAGAGGATAGAGTATCGATTAGGCTAGGCTATGGATGAATAGAGGCAGTGGCAGCGTCGAGTCTGGTGTGGTCGGTGCCAGAGACAAAGATGCTCCGGTGAGGGTGAGACGACGAGGAAGACTTGAGGGAGAGGCATCGGCTGGTACAGCGCGATGCGAAAGAAGGAGAGGAAGCTGAGTCCGTCGTTAGTATTGAGTACAGCGCAATGCAAAACAACGAGGGTGGTCGGAGAAGGTTGCCGGATGTGATGGAGCTTTTCGACTAGAGAGGAGGGAGGAAGTAGAGGGATTCAGGCTGAAAATGAGCGTAAGGAGATTGATGTGCAACATAGGTCTTTATATAGGCCTTAGAGGGAGGTTTGAAGCTTTGAAACCAAGCTTTCAAGCTTGGTAAGCTTGATGCACAAGAGATACCCGAATCTTTGAAGGATTCGCACAAGCTTTTGAGAGAGATTTGGAGACTAGGGCATGGCTCAATAGGAAGGAGATTACCTGACGAATCTCCCTTTCAATTTTGAGAAGGATTCGTTAAGTAATCATAGAGTTCTTGCCAAAAGAAGCTCGCCAGAGTAGGATCCTCCACAACAATGGTAGAAGGACCTCTTTACAAAGAGTGACAACAATGATAGGGGCCTATTTGTAATGAATTTCAAAAGCTAGGGGTACTTGTGAAATAGAAAGAATCATATAGGACTGAAATGCAAACTAGGTCAAGAAAACCACTGATTGGGCCCAAATTTTGATAGAAACCTCATTTGGACCTAAGGAAACCAATGATGAAGTTGTATTTTGGTTTTGACTTAGTTTGACTAGGTAATTTATGAGAAAACCCAAATTAAGGCAATAGCTTGTCTGAGACTTTATTTCAGGTCAAAATGGGTTCAGATGGTCATATCAAAGATGCCAAACCCTAGAGAATATTTTTCTATGATATTTAGAGGGTTTAGATGAATTTTATCCTGACTAGAACCTTAGTTAATTAAGTGGACCTATTTTTAGGGTTTTAAATGTCTATTAATTCTTGAAATGCGTGAAAATCTATTTTTATCTACATTGACCCACTTATTAGACTTAAATGCATATTTAACCTTTAGTAACCCTTGAATAATCCTGTGGTTATTCTATATTTGTGATAAGATGGTAAAATTGCAGAAATAACCCAATTTTCATCTTTTCTTCTTAAAACAACTTAACCTACCCAGTAGACCTTCTGATTGATATGTAGGAGCTTTTATTGAATTTATTAGGCCAACTTGAGCTAGTTATGGCTCATGAGGGTGTTCCCATCATACCCTAATGCCTAGCTTTTGCTAGTCTTTTAGTAAAACTATATGGATCAAACCAGTTATCTAGGTCAGATGTAACCATTAGGATGCCTTACTAAGGTGCATCTCTAGGAATCAGATCTTAATACCTACAATAGGCCTAGAGGTACTTAATACCAGCCTAGATCTAGACCTGACTAGCTTTCGCCTTAGTCTGCTGCGAAGGTTTCTAAGGCCCATGGGAACTAACCTAAGGTTTGTTGTACCTAGTGGTTAAAGCACCCATGCTTGAAACATGGTTAGTCTAGGTTTAGTTTGCTAGTGCATTTTGTAAGAGAGAGATATAGAAGAAGAATTTTATTTGTGGAGAGCTTTCTCTCTCTTTTTCTTTTCATTATATTTTTCCTTAGAACCATCTTCAAATTTTCCCTAAACACGGTCTATATCGGATTCCATGTCCACACCATCAATCCTCGTAGGGTTCTTGGCAATCGATGCGTCGAGATAGCACCACCAATGGAAACCCACAGAACCTTGGCTTTCAACACTTTAGGATAGTGCTGCCCATGGTGTTTTGTGGCTAAATCCAGACCCTAGCAATCGGCATTTCGTGATAATGCCACCCATGTCATCTGAACCAGCACAAGGTGCTTACATGCACCCGGTAGGATATTTAGATATCCTAAGAGACAAGCACCGAAGAGGTGATATGTTATTGCATATCTTCGAGGGGAATTTCCCACCTTTTCGCTTTGAGAACTTGTCCAAATCAACTTGTGTTTTCGAGCCGCTCCTGATCTAGATCTTAGGACCATTTTCAGAACAGATTAAATGCCCTTTGGCATGATTTTATATTTAAGCACACTGAACCAGTCTGTGTGTGATTTTTGGGTACTTAAGTTACCGAGTACCATAAACCAGGGGTCAGTTAATGAGGGCAAGTACTCCCTAAGCCTTAGATTTAATACATAAGCTTTGCATTTTCCCCAACCTCTTGAGGACTAATTTGGATTGTTGCAAGTACGTGAGTGCTTAAATCCAATTAGATCTAAGAGGCCTAAGGTCAAGTATTTGTCACTAATCCCTTAAGTTTTAGCCTTCCAGGTCTTAATTCATCATTCGATCCAACCAAGAAGTTAGGCAAGTTCCATATTACTTTTAAGAGACTTAATTTCTTTCTTTATCTTTTTGCTCCTTTATTTTGTTTTCAATTTTTTTTCTTCCCTCCTTTTCTCATTTTTCAAAAATGACTCTCCTTTTTCCTTAACCTCCTCTTTTTTTTTTTAATATATAATTTTTTTTTTGTGAAACCCTTTTTGTGAATTGATTCTCATTGTGTTTTGCACTTTAATACCCTCCATGCCTACTATTTGCAATCTCCTCATTATAAATTAGGTGGGTTCGAGTTCAGCTTAGATCGTACAATAAAACAGGTTCAAAGGATGGGTGGACGAGTCGAGATGACTATTGCGGATGATTTCAAGCTCTGGTACGAGTATCAGAGGTGGAGTCAGCTATTCTAATGGACGAACCCTAAAGTGCAATATGAGTTCAGCAAAGAGATGTGTCAAAAAGGGTTTCGGGTTTGTCAAAAGATGACGGGTTGCCACCCATTAAGCACTGAGTTTAACGCAATCAGATGGGCACAATAAGCTCAGGGAGAATGGAGATCAAAAGATACCTTAGCCAAGTTCGTATCAGTGAGTTCAATGAATGGCTTGAGTCGCTGGCCATTCACAATGAAAGGTTCAGAATCAAGGCTGGGTTGATTGATTTCAATGGCTCCATTTCCAAAGATTCATCTCACCAAGAATGGTCCAATCCATTTAGATCTGAGTTTGCCAGGGAAATGTTTTATCTTGGCATCGAAGAGTAGGACCTTCTGACCAGGATGGAAAGTTTCTCTAGGTATGTTTTGTCATGAAAAACCTTCACCCGTTCTTTGTAAATTCGCGAGTTCTCATCACGTCATTGTGTAGTTCCTCAATCTCGCTCATTTGAAGCTGACGGTGGGTTTTGGCTTTAAGCAGATCAAGATTGCACTTCCGTACTACCCCATAGGCTTTGTGCTCCATCTCGACAAGGAGGTGACATGCCTTCCCGTACACCAATTTGAACGGAGACATACCTAATTGTGACTTGTGGGCGGTCCTATAAGCCCATAAAGCTTTTGGAAGTTGGGCCGACCAGTCCTTCCTGTCAGGCCAAACAGTGACCTGGAGGATTTTCTTGATCTCTCGATTAGACAGTTTAGCCAATCCATTGGTTTGGGGGTGATAAGGAGTTGACATTCGGTGTGACACCCCGTACTTGGTCATCAGGGATTTGAACTATGCATTTGTAAAATGGGTCCCTCCATCAGAGAGTATGGCACATGGGACACCGAATCGAGAAAAGATGTGTTGATGAATAAACTTGATTACCACTTTATGATCATTGGTTTGGGTCGGGATAGCTTTGATCCATTTAGATACATAGTCTACAGTGAGGAGAATGTATTTGAAGCCGTCCGATTTAGGGAAGGGTCCCATAAAATCAATCCCCAATATATCAAAGATTTTGCATACGAGAATCAGCTGTAAAGGCATCATATCGTGGTGGCTCATGTTGCCCAAGGTTTGGCAATGATTGCATGCCTTACAATAGTTGTATGTGACTTTGAAGATCGTGGGCTAATAAAAATCACATTGAAGGACTTTAGCTACGATTTTATGTCTGGAGAAATGTTCGCCGTAGGCCTGGTCATGGCAGAAGGATAAGATGTCTTGAATTTCCGCTTCTGGGATGCATCGTCTGATGATCTAATCAGCACCAATGTGGAAGAGGTATGGGTCTTCCCATATGTAGTACTTGGCATTAGAAAGCAACTTGTCTTTCTTGGCCTTCTAGTAATCAGGTTGGATTTGATGTGATGCCAAGTATTAACCAAATCAGCATACCATGGAAGTCATGCATCGCTAGTCAGGAGGTGCTCATCAGGAAAATGTTCTATGATTGGTTTGGAAGGGTCAATGATATCAGAAGGAAGGCAGGACAAGCGATCAGCTACCACGTTCTGTTTTCCTACTTTATCGTGAATCTCAAGGTCAAATTCTTGCAACAGCAAGATCTAGCGGATTAGTTGAGGTTTCACATCCTTCTTCACAAGGAGGTGCCTCACTACGCTGTGATCCGAGTATAAGATAACATGGGAACCCAAAAGATAGGATCGAAAATTTTCAAGGCCAAATACTATAGCTATCATCTCTTTCTCAGTAATTGTGTAGTTACGCTGAGCCTCCTCAAGTGTCATGCTAGCGTAGTAGATGACCACGGGTTTCCCATCTATTTTCTACCCAAGTACCGCACCCACTGCATAGTCAGACGCATCGAACATGATCTCAAAGGGTAGAGACCAGTTAGGGGATTGCAGGATTGGCGCTTGAGTAACTCGATCACGTAGGCTCTCAAATGCATGAGTGAACTTTTTAGTAATTTTGAAAGGGATATCCTTTGAGGGAAGATTAGTCACGGGGCACATGATTTTCGAGAAATCAGGAATGAAACGATGGTAAAAACTGACGTGCCCCAGAAAAGAGCGGATGTCCTTGATCGAGCTAGGCATTGGTAGTTTGAAAATCAAATTAACCTTAGCTTGATCAACCTGGATGCTTTTTTCAGAGACAAGGTGATCCAGGATAATTCCCTTAGGTACCATGAAGTGGCTCTTTTCCCAAGAAAGAACCATATTCATGTCGATACAACACCAGAGGATTTGGACCAAGTGCAGGAGGCAATCATCAAAAGATTCCAAAATACTGAGAAGTCATCCATGAAGTCTTCAAGGTACTCACCTACCATATCTAAGAATATGGCAAGCATGCACCTCGAAAAAGTAGTAGGTGCATTGCAAAGACCAAACAACATCCTACGGAACGCATATGTCTCAAAGGGGTAGGTGAAGGTAGTCTTCTCTTAGTCCTCAGGATGGATTGCCACTTGGTTATAACCAGAGTACTCATCCAAGAAGCAAAAGAATTGATTTCCTGCCAATTTCTTGAGCATCTGATCAATAAATGGCAGCGGGAAATGATCCCTTTTTGTGGAGGTATTTAGTCTTCGGTAATCAATATAGACTCTCCACGAGTTCGCTATACGGGTCGGTATAGTCTCTCTGATTTTAGTCGTAATGACAGTGAGTCCTGCCTTTTTGGGCACAACCTGGATTGGACTCACCCAATGATTGTCGGAGATTGGGTAGATGATACCTTCATCTAACCACTTGATGATCTCCTTTTTCACAACATCCTATAGGTTTGGATTCAAGCATCTCTGCATTTCACGAGATGGTCGTAAGCCCTCTTCAGTATAAATTTGGTATGTGCAATATGAAGGGCTAATTCCAGTCAGATCATCAAGAGTCCAACCAATGGCTCTCCGATGCTGTTGGAGGATAGAAATCAGGCGTGTTTCTTGATTAGAGGTGAGGTGGGAATTGATAATCACAGGAAATGTCTGATCAGAATCCAAAAAGACATATTTCAGATGATCGGGAAGAGGCTTCAATTCCATAACGGGATTATCAGCATCAGCAGGCGAGTCAGGATGGGCCTCAAAAGAAAAGGTGGGAGCTGTATGTGGGTCTAGATCGGTGCTAGGCTACTCTATCTGTGGGGTCTGATCTGCTTGGGGCTGAAGATCAAGGATAATCGGGTCATCCTTGAGAAATGTGTCCTCAACCACAGAACTGATGTCGCATACTTGCTCCACCGCCCTGTAGTTAATTCCTTTCTAGGCCTTAAATATATCAATTTTTAGTGTCTTGTTCCCGAATTTCAATTCAATCTGGCCCTCTTCGCAATCTGGCCACAGAATTCAGACGCTACTGCAACCTCAAGAGACTTAGGGATCTCTCGCCTTCTTTCTTCTTTCAAACATCAAGAGGGACTCAGGAATGAGGCACCACAGAGGAATGGGCTTCTGAATTTTGACTAAGTATCGAGAGATAGAGAGGTAGTGCAAAAACCCCCCCTCTCTCTCTTTCCTTCTCTTTTCTTATCTCTCAAATAGACCCGAGCCAGGTAGTCGGGTACGAGTAGTATCGGGTCCAGGGCTATCGGGCGTGGTGGTAGCTGAGGAGTGAGCCAGGCTGGGTCAGGTGAGTGAGGTGCGGGGATCTCACCCCTAGTGTGCAGAGGTGATAAAGCCTTGACACAAAAATAATTTATACAATGCAGGGGGTGCTTTGTCTCACGATATGGGACTATCTTCCCATGCTTCTTCGTGTAGTGGCTGCAGTAGGTCAAGGCATTAATTGAGGTCGAAGGAGAAGTAGGCAGCGTCAATTGACCACCTCGAAAGCTTCCTAGGACTGGGCTACACGACTTGGAGAGGGAATTGAAGATAAACATGGCCGGAGATCTGTAGTTGCAGCTGGAGATGATGGTGGCGGGGACAGTGACCGACGAAGTACCTGAAACAAGGAATACAGCCTGATGGCCAAGTCAGAGCAGCTCAGAAGGATCCTTGGATGTCAACGAGTGCGATGGTGGTTGTGGCGTCGCGTGAGGGTGTGTGTGGAGGTCTAGTGACCTCGGGAAGGTGGTGCGGTGAGGGTGGTGAGGCGTTGAGTGGCCAATCCCCTCAATTACTTGAGGGGTTTTGGTCGTAAGGACACGACAGAGGTGAGGAGCGTGGAAGCATCGCGGTTGGGTGTTTGTGGAAACCGCTAGGGCTCACTGGAGGTTCGCCAGTGAGGTGGAAGATGACAATGTGGATGGCATAGAAGTCGATACGGAGAAGTAGTAGTACGGTGCTAATGAGTAGAGGATGGAGCATCGATTAGGCTAGGCTATGGATTAATAGAGGCAGAGGCAGCGTCGGGTCTGGTGTGGTCGATGCCGGAGACAAAGATGCTCCGGTGAGGGAGAGATGGCAAGGAAGACTTGAGGGAGAGGCGCTAACTGGCATGGCGCAACACGAAGGAAGGAGAGGAAGGCGATTCCATCACGGTATTGCGAGTGGATGATGAGGGTGGTCGGAGAAGGTCACCGGACGTCGTGGAGCTTTTCTGCTGGAGAGGAGGGTGGAATTTGAGGGATTTAGGCTGAAAATGAGTGTAAGGAGATCGACGTGCAACATGGGTCTTTATATAGGCCTTAGAGGGAGGTTTAAAGCTTGGAAACCAAGCTTTCAAGCTTGGTAAGCTTGACACACAAGAGATACCCGAAAATTTGAAAGATTCGCATGAGCTTTTTAGAGAAATTTGGAGACTTGGACATGGCTCAATAGGAAGGAGATTATCTAACAAATCTCCTTTTCAATTTTGAGAGGGATTCATCAAGTAATCACAAAGTTCTTGACAAAAGAAGCTTGTTAAAGTAGGATTCCTTCACGACAATGGCAGAATGATCTCTTTGGAAAGAGTGATGACAAAGATAAGGGTCTATTTGTAATGAATTTCAAAAGCTAGGGTACTTGTGAAATAAAAAGAATCAAACAGGACTGAAATGCAAACTAGGTCAAGACAATCTCTGATTGGACCTAAATTTTGATGCAAACCTCATTTGGACCTAAGGAATCCAATGGTGAAGTTGGATTTTGGTTTTGACCTAGTTTGACTAGATAATTTTTGCAAAAACCTAAATTTGGGTAATAACCTATCTAAGACTATTGCAGGTCAAAATGGATCCAGATGGTAAAATCAAGGATGTTAAACCCTAAAGAATATTTTTCTATGATTTTAAAAGGCTTTAGATGAATTTTATCCTGATCAGAACCTCAGTTAATTAAGAAGGTCTATTTTTAGGGTTTCAAATGTCCATTAATTCTTGAAATGCGTGAAAATCCATTTTTATCTGCATGGACCCACTTATTAGACTTAAATGCATATTTGACCTTTGATAACCCTTAAAAAACCCCGTGGTTATTCTATATTTGTGATAAGATGGTAAAATTGCAAAAATAACCCAGCTTTCATCTTTTCTTCTCAAAACAACTTAACCTGCCCAAGTGACCTTCTGACTGATATGTAGGAGCTTTTATTGACTTTAATAGACCAAATTGAGCTACTTATGGCTCATGATGGTGTTCCCATCAGTAGAGGAGGATGGCTGACATCGGGTGTAGCTAGTAGTGGTATGGACGTTGGTCAATGGCATGGGCGACAGAGGTCGATGACGTGCACGTTGCCAAGCATGCTGGTGTCATTGGCGAAGAAGATGGTGGCTAGGAGTGGCTGCTATGGTGAGGAGGTGCAGTGGAGGTGTTGGGTTTCTCAACAGAGGGGGAGGTTGAAGAAGGAAACGAAGGAGAAGAGGAAAAAGAAAAGGATGTGGGTGGTGGTGATGCAGTGGTTCTCTGCTACTGGAGAGGAGGGCTGGGCGATGGGTTTGTTCAGAGAGGGTGGCACGGTGGTGTGAAGAGGAAGATGGACAGGGGACAGTTGGTGGTTAAGGAAGAAGAATGAGATGGAGAAGAAGAAGCTGTTGGTGGTGGTCTCACGGTTTAAGTGAGATGGGCATGGTGATGCACATGGTGTTACACGATGGTGGTTGTATAGCTCAGGTTGGTGTGGCAGTCTATCACCCCACTTTCTTGCGGTGGTGTGAGCCTATGTACGTGGTATGAGGCCCGCAGTGGTGGTGATCAACGTAAGAAAGATGGTCATGGGTGGTGGCCTCCCCTGGAAGAACGCAACCGATCGTGCTTTAAATCCATGCAAGATATGCATTGAGGTAGGGGGGCATTGAGCATATCCACTATTCATGTAGCTATCAATGCATCAAGCAGGCGTTGCATCTTCCAGCCGTTGTGTGCGCGTGTATTGGGTGAGGAAATGGCTGCTTCACCCATGATCTACTCCTACAATGCAATGGTTAAGATGAGAGAGAAAAGTATGTAATAATGCATGATAAATAAGTCTAAATGCTATTTAAATGATGCATGCGATGTTAGTTTACATGTTTGGGGAATACTTATAAAGTAATTTATTTACATCCTAATGCATGTTAAATAATAATTAGTATTAATCCAATGTCTAGACACTAAGATACCAATTTGTCCACCAAAGTGGACTCATCAAATACCGCCAAGCCTAGGTTTTGCTAGTTCGTAGCAAAATCCATAAAGAACTCCAAAGCTCCAGCCTAGACTTAATCGTCAAAGTGCCTTGATAAACGTTGCCTCTAGAGACTAGCTGAAATACTAATCTTAAACCTTGAGGTATTTAAGTATCAACCAAGCTACAGGCTTGGTCAACATCAGCCTTGGGTCTTCAACAAAGGTGTCTTAAACTTCTAAGTTTATCCTAGAGTTCCTTAATCTCGAAGGTTGAAGTGTTTGTGCTCAGTGTATAAATTGATTAATAGGCATCCGCATTTGTTCTTCTCATACATTCCCAAGACCGGACTTGCCATTCACCTACCAAGACCTACCTAGATTCAACCATACTCAAACTTGGTAGCTTTCTCCTCACCCTTTTTTTTATCTTGAGGTCAACATAAAGGCGAACCCAATGTATATCTCCCCAGCTAGGCATGTGGCCTAACGAGACAATTTTCGCTTTGGAAGAATTTTTGCACATGAAATGATGCGTCGAAATAGTATGTAAGTGGTGGAAAATCAACCAATAAAATAAATAAAAAATAACCACTTGAGAGAGCAGGTCATGTCCATAGGGAGGCACTGGCCTATTAAAACTCGCACGAGTCAAAAATAAATGTTTGTAATTTATTTTTCAAAGAAACTGAATCAAAACCACTTTTTAATTAAGATAACAAGGTATGATCATGCTGAAATCATATTTTCATTGAAAGGAAAGGGTGTTCTGATAAAATCAACATAATAAACTATTCTTTAAATGAGAAAATGTGAAGTTGACAATCGTATTTCTTGGAAATTTTAATTGGCCATGAAAGAGGGGATTTCTTCCCCTTGTGCGAAAGAGGCCACGGTTGGAGATGAGGCTCTCGTGAAGGACAAGTCAGCCAAGGGCTTCGCGATATAGGTGACGGCACGACGAATGGTGTTTGTCGGTGGTCGGTAGGCTACTTGGAGGATCAGCGACGAGAAGATCTGTCGACAGTGTAGAGGGGATGGCTAGCGGTCGTGGACACCGGGGAAGGTGTAGCTGCACGAGGGTGTTGAGATGGTGGTGTTCGCATTGAGATCGGCTACTTGAGGTGACCTTTAGGTGGTGGTGGTGGTGGGTTCTTTTGGGTAGAGTTTCAGGAGATGAAGAAGAAGAAATGAAGTGAAAATGGTGGTGGTCCATGGAGGTATAGTCATGGGCAAGAGGTGCAGTGGGTGACGCTGTTGTGATGCAGTAGTCACACGGTGCATGCGAGTGGCTGCATGGTGAGCTGGAGAGAGGGCGAGGTGCTGCACGGTAGAGGGGCAGTGAGCCAGTGTGTGAGGGTGGAGCAAATGGGTTGCTGGAGTGTGGGTGACACGTGGGAGGCACGCTGATCACGCGAGCTGGAGGTGGTGCAAGGAGGAGAGGGTGGTCGGTGGCGGTGCGTGGTTCTGTTAGCGTTGGAGGAGCAGGTGATTTGATGGCAAGGAGGAAGTGGGTGGTGGCCTGAGGTGATGGTGGTGGTGGGTTTGGTTTTTGCATGAAACAGGGGAAGAAGAAGAAGATGAAGATGCACGGTGATAAGTGAGTTGCAAGGAGCTCGTGCACGGTAAATGGTTAAGCTCACCGGAATGGCACTGCGGTCTGTCATCCCGCCAGCCCTTGGTGTGGCGGTGCTCGACCAAGAGACTTGTGGTGGGAGTGGAGCACGATGATGGAGTGGGTGGTGGCCTCCACGAGAACGGTAGCCTCTCCTTTCCCTTTATAATTGTTGTAGAGTCGTTGATGAAGGTGAAGTGTCAATGATCCACTCCTTACGGCCTTCAATAGTCTTGAATGCCCTTCAATGGTGGCCAATCGGTCATGGAGCATCGGCCATGAATGCCCTCGTGAATGCTTGAATCTATTTTCGTGTGTGCTACATGCAAATAAGTTAAATAAAATAATCAAGATAATGTTTGGCTATTTAAAAATGTTACCCAAGACTAATGTGTTAATCGATTTCTTATCTAAATGATGCATGCAATGTTAATTAAGATGCAAATATGAAACTAATATCCTAGTGCATGTTATTCTAAATGTCAATTACATATGCGTATAATGCATGAAATAAATCATTTAATGTTATCCTATTTTCATTCTAATGTATGCTATGTTCATGAATGTGTTACCTTAGTGTCTAGGCTTTTACACCTTTAACTAGCCCACAAATATGGGCTTATCATGGCCCCTTCTTTTCACTCAGCTGTTTCCATTGGTCTCCAAATTAGTTTTTCTTTTTTTTAATAATAACACCCATTTGTAGCAAGGTGTTGTTTTTTTGGAATTTTCTAGTACCCATGCGTAACAAGGTACCTTTTATTCTCCATATCACCCATGTGTAGAGGTTCCATTTCCCTTCTTCTCATGTTTTCATTATTCTCCATTTCTAAATGCTTCACCAAAGTAAAATCTAGGAGGACTCGGGGTGCAAGGTTGGGCTCTAGACATCCCACACCAAGGGGTTCTGCATGTGACATGCCAGCCATACCCCATAGGGATCTCTATTAGGTTTGAATATGACTTAAGGTGAATTAATTTAGAATTCCCAACCCTAATTCTAACAGAACTCACGATAAACTCACATGGTTGCCTAGATTTTAAGCCCGTGTATGTGGAAAGGACACTTCAATTTCAAGGATAAACATAGAAGTTCTATACTTCCTAAGCCCTTGGCTTAATACATCAGCCTCTCAACTTCCTCAATTGCTTGAGGCAAAATCCATATCTTAAAAAATACTTACATTTTTAAGTCAAATCAACCTTAGGGGTCTAAGGATAATATCTCTTGCTTATCTCTTGAGGCAAGACACTTAAGATTAGGAAATTAGGTAAATCCATCTACAGAGATTGCTAGGACTAACCAATTAAGCTCAAAAACCCCCTTTTTTTTAGAGAGAGGAAAAGAAAGCTATTAAGGCACCTATATGCATGCAGATATATATAAATGCTATAAACAAAACCTCAGGTTTTACCCCCATGCTTAAGGTTGACAATGTCCGCATTGAAAATAAAGTAAGAAAAGATAATACATGAGGTGGAGAGTGGAAGGAGCTATGGCTCCTCAATGGTGAAGGTGTCAAATTTGTGGCCATCATATGAAGTGACATAAGGTTTTCAATGCTGGCCATTAACTTTGAATTGCTCACCACAAGAGGGATGTTGTATTTCAACCACTCCATGTGGAAACATCTTGGTGACAATGTAAGGCCCATCCCAATGAGACTTGAGTTTTCGTGGTAACAACTTAAGTCTAGAATTAAAAAACCAAACTCATTGGTTGGGCTCAAACATCTTCCTAAGAATATGCTTGTCATGTAAGACCTTGGTACACTCTTTGTAATCTTGAGTAGTTTCATAAGCTTCATTTCTTAGTTCCTCAAGCTCACTCAGTTCCAACATGCATGCTTTTCGTACCTTGTCCAAATCCATATTCATATTTTGGATAGCCCAGAATGCCTTATGCTCCAATTCTACAAGAAAATGGCATGCTTTTCCATACATGATCCAAAAGGGAGACATACCCAAAGGGGTCTTATATGCTGTCCTATAGGCCCACAGAGCATCATTCAGCTTTTGTGACCAGTCCTTTCTATCAGGCTTTATAGTTTTCTCAAGAATTTTCTTTATATCCCTATTGGACACTTCAACTTGCCCACTCGTCTAGGGGTGATAGGGAATTTCGACTTGATGTGTAACCTCTAGACTCTTAAGAAGGCAGGTGAAGTGTACATTCTAGAAATGTGGTCCCTCATCACTGATGATAATCCTAGGGCAGCCAAATTTAGAGATGATAGTGGCCTTAATAAACTTTAGCACCACTAAATGATCATTTGTCCTAGTTGGAATGGCCTTTATCCACTTCAACACATAGTCGATTGCCACTAAGATGTATTCGTAGCCCTATGATATTGGGAAGGTGCCCATGGAATCGATGCCCTAAACATCAAAAATTTCAACAGGTTGTATTGGTTGTTTGGGCATTTCATCCCTCCTCTTAATAGTTCCAGTCTGTTGATAACGAGTGTAGTCCTTCACATACTTATGTGCATCCTTAAATAGCAAAGGCCACCAAAAACCACATTGGAGGACCTTAAATGTGGTCTTCTTTGCACCAAAGTGTCCATCACAATGAATGGTATGATAAAAATTTAGGGTACTCTCATATTGCTCCTCTGGAGCACACTTTCACAGAACCTGGTCACTCTCAACACTAAATAATTTAGGTTCCTCCTAGTGATAATACATAATTTGAGCCATGAATCGGTCTTTCTCTTACATATTCCAAGTACTGGGAGTCTCACTCGTGACCAAGTAATTTACAATATCTGTAAACCAAGGGGATACTGGTTACACAACCATAAGGGTCTCATAAGGGAAAGATTCTTGGATTTCACCTAACGAAGTCTCAAGCTCCAAGGGAATCCTGGATAGGTGGTCTGCAACAACATTTTCTGCCCCCTTCTTGTCTCTGATCTCAAGGTTATATTCTTAAGGTGTAGAATCTACCTAATCAACCTCGGCTTGGTGTCTTTCTTGGTGATAAGGTGTTTCACAACAAAATGGTTCGTATACACCACAACCTTGGACCCTAGTACATGATGCGCCACTTTACTCAACTCAGTAATTAAGTTAATTTTACTTAATTAAGAGTAGAAAAAGTCACTTAGGTTAACTCGAAATTGTGTCGGTTGTGTAGTATAGGGTCAAATTAACCTGACATTTTAGAAATTTTTTTACCGATTGAGTCCAGGTCGTTCGCTGGGAGGTATAATTCATTCTAAATTCACCAATTATCTTTTAGTTTCTTTATAAATTTAGGAGGTATAATTAAGATAATTTTAAGAACATGAATTTTTCCAAAATATTAATTAAAATGAAGTAATATGCAAAATCCCATAAGAGAACATATTAACTCAAAATGATCTACTTTATTAACAAGTAAACAAGTAACTCACCAATTTTATTTCAAAGAATTTAAGGCAATAAGAGTCCTTTTATTAAAACATGCCTTATTACAATTAAGACAAATTCAAAGAAATTAAAGAAATAAAACTTCATTTCTTCAGCCTCTCTCTTCTTCTTTCTTTCTTCCTTTCTCTCTCTTCTTTTTATTCTCGACTCTTTTCTCTCTTTCTCCTTTTCTGTTCCTGCCTTCTTCTTCTCTTCCCTTAGTCTTCTCCTTTTGTTCCTTAGTAGTGCCTGTTATCCTTTCTTTCCTTAGATCTATTAGCACTTCACTTAACCTTAGCTTTTCCTTTGATCCTTCAACTGAACCAGGTTTTTTTTACTTTTTAACCAAAAATTATTTTATTTGCGATGAGTCCTTTAGAGGATACACAGCACCCTGAGATCAGGGTGGGACCAGACCCTACTCAGTCCTCGCTTGATTTCAATTAGGTTCACTTTTGATTTATTTCATTTGATTCATAGTTTCAAGCCAATCCGGCTCAACTAGCCTCCCAGGCCTCGCCCTCCCAAGGCCACACTCGCTCACACCCACTCGGGCGCACCCGTAGGCACACATGCCCGCACACACACATGCTCAATAGGTCAGATGTTCAGATGCTCCGTTCGCACCCAGCGCTTGACGATTGGGGAGCCAACAACACAAATTACTTTTATTCCAAGGCGCCCGCTCAGAGCTAATGGATATGGGACTATGTTCCCCCTCCAGACCTAAACTTCATCCAATCATATCTCCCTACTCAGAGCTCCGTTCCAAGTGATTCAAGGCTTGTTGGAAAGCTCTAAGGTAGATCTACACAGTTGCAGGGTCAATTTTAAGATAAGAGGATGTTTTTCTCTTTAATTTGAAGAGTGAAATAAGGGGATTCCTATGGCTTTTTATTGCCTGGAAATGGTTTTAATGTTAACAGAGTCCTCAGATGGACTTTTCTCTCCCATTTAAAGGTCTGAACAGTTACTAAGATTAATTCTGCATCTATAGAAGTGAGATTTGAAGTTCTTAAAGCTTCAAGCAACACAAAGAAGCTTCAAGCTTCTCTGAAAGCTTCAGAGAATGGATTTACAATTTAAAATAGATAGACAGGCACAGAAGAACATTTTTGATCAATTTAAACAAGTTCTAAGGGTTGTAATAGATTGATCTGGGCAGGATTTCATCTCAAATTTCATCAAAATACCACTGCTGTTATTTTGGGTTCGAAGACAACCCAAACTGACAGGGTTTGGATTCTTACCAAAATATAGGTTTGAGCTCACTCAATTCACTCTAATATCATTCATCATGATCCCAGAAACAATTTTATCTCATCAATTCCTCAGCTCGAGCTCAGAAGCAAAGTTTCCTCCTCAGGTTTGACTGATAGGTTAAAAATTTGACTTTCTGATTAGTGCCTTCTCCCAAGAAATCAAAGCCTCAAATAGGATCTTCACAACCTCAAGAATTCATTTGGCCTCTCAGATAGGTGTTCTAACTAATATTTCTAGGGTTTCAGGCTCGCCGCCTGAACTTCAAAATGTGTTTGTTCGTCAGAGGATTTTAAAGATTGTTACAGTGATTTGAAGACATGAATAGCTTCAATGCACTGCACTGAAGCTTCTAGGTTCCTTAAATGCTTCTTAGATCTCTCTGTTAGACTTCTCCAACTCTGCTGAAGTTGGAGAAGATGAACCTCAATCTACAGCTCTAGTGGCTAAATCCTCAATTAAACATCTACAAATTAATCAGTGATCGTTAAATCATTGATATGGAGCATTTCGCTAGGTTTCACAGGCTGAAGAACAAAAATGACTCGTCGAAGCTCGCCTGAGCTCCGAGGAGTCAAGAAAATGTACAAACTGTGTATAGATTGTTTAAACTTGCCATTTTTGATATAAAAAGGTTCCTGAGGTTACAAGGAACCTTAAGAACTCAATTAATTCTCATTTCGTTCATTAGAGTTAAGGATTAACAGTAAAATTCATTTCTTAAAGAATCTAATTTGGATTAGGCTCAGGACTTGTTTTACCACTCAATTGAGTGGTTAAAACAAGTCAACAAATAATAGCAGTCATAATTATATAGTTAATTAAGGATTTGAACTGCTCTTGAGCCGCCATTGACTGTGAGCTCAGGAGCTTAATTAAAATTGGGTGTTTAATTTATATGTGGTAATTATACATATTATAGTGTCGATTAGGGTTCCTAAGTGATGAATAGCTGATGAAGAACCTAGTGAAGGTGAATCTAAGACCACTACTATCGCCATGGACAGTGACAGTAGTCGGTGGAGGTGGAAGGTGAATTAGGCGATTAAGTGATCAATTAAGTGATTAAGTGGATTAGAAGTGATTGTGAGGGTTAAAGGAAGGTGGATAGCGATTTCAAAAGACAAAACTAGGGCTCTGGCGAGCTCTAGGAGCTCGCTGGAGTCGAAGAAGATGAACATTGAAATTCTAAAATTACAACTAAACTACTTACCTAAACTACCTACCTAACTACCCTACTCCTACTCCTACTCCTAATCTACTGTTACTTGGACGAAGGGGTTAATAGGGTTCTGCCGAAGGTTCATGGCAGATGACGAAATCAGAGGGTGAAAAGAAGAATCTCCGGCAGGTGGATTTGAGGTGAAGCAGAGGACTCCTTTGGTCGGCGCCTGTGTCCAGAGACGTGGCAGACCATGGCGGATCTCCTCGGCTGATCAGAATGGATGGAGGAAGTCGAAGAATGAGATGGAAAGTCACAGGAGTTGCAGACGAATAGCCTATTGGGTCGGCTCAGTGTTAGAAGAGGGAAGGGAGCCAACTTGAGTTAAATCAGAGGGGTAAGGGGTATTTATAGTGGTTGGCGGCGAAGAGAGTGGCGAGGTCTGGCCGAAGAAGGAGCTTGAGGAGCTTAACCTCCAGCGTCGTCTCCGACGACGATAAGGTTATCTCCCACTGAAAATTAGGATTTTCGGTTAATCTAGACTGATGGATGAAGAGGAGGTGGTGAGCGCAAGCTGCAAGAGCTTGGACAAAGAAGGGTGATGTCGGCAGGGCGGTGATCGTGCGGTGGTGTGACTCTCCGTCGCCAGCCGTACATTCGACTAAAGAAGAAGAAGAAGAAGAAGACGAAAAGGGACTTAAATGTAATAAAACTTAAGGACATGTGTGAGAATTAAGGACCCGATTGCAATGAATATTAAGGACCAAAATGTAAACTCAGGTTTTAAAGGTTTATTTTAACTTAGATCTTTTTCAACATTTTATATATGTTAGTAAATAAAATAAATATTATGTTTTCACCTTGAATTTACAGTTTTGACCTTTTTAGATTAATTTATTAGATTAAGTAAAATTACTTAAGTTATTATATACTTAGGTTTACATTAAGTTTAAGTTACTTAACTTATTAATTAAGGGAATGATTAATAGGATTTTGAGTCCAATTATTAACTAAATTGTTAATAATGTTAATTGAATGATAAAATACCATTTTTAACTTATTTTAAGGTCCTTTACTAAATATCCCTTATTCTATAATTAACCCTTATATGTTCATAACCTTAGCTAATTAACTACGAAGACTAGTTAATTAGGGGTAATTAGAGATCATGATGAGTCTCTCATCAGTACATACAACTTAAACTTCTCCAAAGCGAAAACTACTACAAGAAGTTCCTTTTCAGTCACTGTGTAGTTTTGCCGAGATTCGATTATGGTCTTACTTGCATAATAAAGCACATGAGGTTTCTTGTCTACCCTTTGACCCAGGACCGCTAATGGTAACACCATCAGTAGTCCTAACTAGCTAAATTTAGTCAGATTCAAATGATAAATGCTCCTAAATGATTGTCTGAGGATCGTAATTCCATACTGAACTGACCTGAGAAGACAGAAAATAGGGTTAATTCTGTTGTTTTGCCATCCCATCATTAACATAGATTAATCAAGGGGTTAATTTAAGGTCAAATAAACTTAAAATACCAAGGAGTAGATTAATCAGGGTTTTATGCATTACAAGAAATAAAATATCACTAAAAATCCTAATTATTAGTCACACTCAAATTGAAAGTGTTCTGGTAGAGATAAATTCAATCTAGACCTCCTAAAAATTATTGAAAAATATTCTAAGAGGTCTATTACCTCCACTTTGACCATATAAACCCATTTTGACCAAAAGTAGAGATTTAGATGGGAATTTGCCCTAATTTGGGCTTTTATGCAATTTACCTAGTCAAACATGGTCAAAACCCAAATCCAAGTTCACCATCAGATTTCTTGGATCTAAATTAGGTCAACATCAAAATTTGGGTCCAATCAAAGACCATTTTGACCAAGTTTGCTTTTTTGCCCCTAAAATCTCTATTATTACAATGAAACCCTAGTTTCTATACTTTTCTCACAAATACGCCCTAGCTTTATCATCATCCTCACAAATAGACCCCTATCACCTTCTCTCTCCTCTCCACTGTCTTTGTGGTCTAAACGTAGAGGTAGAACCCATGGTCGGAGAGATTCACGAACCAATTTGACCAAGCAAATCCTTGCCAATCCACACCTAAATTGGTGTGAACACCAATCAGAGCATGGCAAATCTTTTGGGCCATGTCTCAAGATTTGTCGACTAAAAAATCTCACCAACGAGCTTGACATTTCCAAGCTATAAAACCAACCTTGAAGCAAGACCAAACTTGCTTAAATTGCCTCTAATTGAGAGGGAACACCATCTATAAAAAAGGGGTCCTTGTTTACAACTCGAATTCATGCAATTCTAGCTGGTTCTCTCCCTTAATTCCTTTTCCTTGCCGATTTAGGAGGCCCACCTCCGGAGCTCCTCGAATCTTCCTCTTCCCCCTTCACCAAGCACAATAGCTTAGGGATCTTGCTCCCCGTTCATCCCACGTGCTTCTCGTAAAGCTTCATGCTCTCAAACACAGTCATACGCTCTAGACACCTTTGCTTCTTCCCCGTCTCTGACATACCTCCGGCGACGTCCTCCTCACCTCCTCTCTTTCAATTAGTATAGGGTTTCTCTTCTTCTCTTCCTCAATTTCATTTCTGGAGAGTTTTAGCCCCTAATTTTCTCTACTCGATCTTCCTCGACATCGGCAGCACCACTGCCGACCTCCTTCACCGTCGACTTTCCTCCACCCTTCACACACCCAATCACCACCCTCATCAGCTCCGCTTCACCGTAGCAGAGCTTCCTAGATCTTCAATTTTGCCTTTAATCAACTCCACCACCCTCGTCCATTGTCGTCGACTGAAGCTCATCAGAGCTCCACTGCTGACCACCCTCGACCACTCTTACCTCCAATTACATTAGGGTTTTTGTTCGGCGAGTAGCGTTGGGTCTCATCATGTGGTTAATTGAGGCCCTAGGACCATATTTTCTGTGTAGGACACTCGTCGCCAATCATTGTCTTCATCTCCGACCACCGTCATCTGGCCATCAATCGACCTCACCACCACTCCCAATAGTTGCGGCTTGACATTAGCAATCCACCTATAGTCTCAATTGATCTAGACAGCTGCAGTAATAATAGCAATTACTAGAGCTTTGTCTACGCTACACGGGTGAAGGCTTGAGGCCAGATAGTCCCACATCGGGCAATTTTGATTTTTTTTCAGCACTTAATGAATAACATGCAATGCCTGTTTGCCTTTGAACCACGGGGTCAGGTCCCACCTTACCTACACCCTACGCACGTGCCCTCACCCACGCTCACGTCCCACAAGTCTAGGCTAGTCTGGTCTGAATTGTGTTTGATTTGATTTTGAAGAGAAAGAAAGGGGTTTTTCTGAGAGGATTGGGGGGGTTTTGCCCTCGAGATCTGTGCCTAATGATTAGCCCATAGTTGTGGGCTATTTAAGTATTTAAGTGCCTACACATTAGGTTAATTCTAACATTTATTTAGTATAAATTAGGATGTAAATAGATTAATTCATAGTTTTAATCTAATTACATAATCCATACATTGCATTCATATCTTAAGTGCATTTAGAATTAGCTTAGAATAGCATTCATCTAATTAGATAACCAATTAGGTATATTGTTTTTATTAACATAGAAGTTGAGGGTCTATACATAAATAACCCTAATATTTTAATAATATTTTCTTTATTCGTCTTCTTTCAGAACGGCTGGCTGCCGCTCCAACGCCCGGCTGCTGCAGTGATGAAGCCATTCAAGGGGGAGTGGATGTGGTGGATCTGGTCGGCGGCTGATTTCAAAATTGTTCAAGACACTACAAAAGGAGCACGGAGGCAGCTGAGCTAAGGAGGCCTCCGCCACCGACCCACCACTGTACAGAGAGAACCTCTCTCTTCCACTCCATACTGCCGGCCTCTACCGTGGCGGCGAGTCTCCACCACCGCGGGCGTGTGGTGTGATAGGCCACACCGCCATCCGGAGCTTGCCCGCATTACCGTGAGCACCTTAGCGTGCAACTCCCTCGCCGTCATCGCCGACCACCGTCACCAACCTACTGATTCAGCCACCCTCTCAGTAACTTAAGATGTCTGGGGAATTTCCCAGACGTCTGAAGTTACCCGCTCACTTCACCGCACAAGCCTGAAGTCGCCTGCAGACCACCGCGCAAGCGCCCTCCTGCAGACCACCGCCCACGCACAACCGCGCGCCCTCCTGCAGACCCTCCGCGCACCCACGCACAACCGCCTGCAGACCGCCCAACCGACCACCGCGCACGCCAGCTGCACACGCCAGCCGCAGCAGCCACCCCTGCAGCAGCAGCAGGCGGCGGACTTCACGCCAACAGGCTGCGCAAGCTGCCAGCTGCAGCACCTCCGTCGGAGCTCGTCCGGCCACCTCCGACCGCCACGCGACTCTCCGCCACCACCGATTCGAAGCCCTTGATCCAAGGGACCTCCTCCGAGCTTCCCGAGCCCCGCCATCGGCTCCTCGTCGCGCAAGACAACGGGGAAAAATTCCCCTGTTTTGCTACAGTAAAACTTTAATTAAAATTTACATTTTCTGCCATTGCCACATTTTAATCATATTCTATTCACTCTGCATTGCGGAAAATATCCTGTAGTTTCTCATAATTGCCATTTTAGCATTGTTTCTTGCTTAAACCTTAATCTAAAGGCAATCTTGGCTTGGTTCTTGTCCAAATTGACTCCGAACAAACATTTTTAAGTGGCGCGAATTTTAATACGTTATTGCCTCCCTGTGGATACGACCCGCTCCTCTGCGAGTGGTTATTTCTTATTAAAAATTGATTAGTCAATTTTTCCACCACATTAAACTACAAACGACTTAAAAGCGAAAGATCGAACGGTCAAATGGCGCCGTTGCCGGGGAGGCAACAGACGTAATAATTTCGCCTAATTTTATTTTGATTATTTGTCAATTGCACAGAGATTTGACCATCTATTATTTTCTTTTCTGTGCTAGAAATTTTGTGCAAGAATCAGCCACTGTGAGAGGCGACCCTTGACGTCGCCAGATGAGAAGTGGACAAGCAATTTTGAAAGGAGGAGAAGGACGAGGACGCGACGGACAGCATTGTATTTAATCACTAATTTAATTAGAATAGAATTAAGATTGTAGACTTAATTTTACATTACAGTTAGTTTGAAACCCTTGTTCTGGGGCAAATTTTGAGGGGTTTGTTCCCCGATTTTGTTTTGGACCCGTGTTGGGTAATTTTTGGGAGCTTGTTCCCTTTTCTTTAGATTTAGGTTTATTTTTTTTTATTATTTCTTTTATTTTCTTGTGCATAAGTAGTTCTAAAAAAAAATAGAAAAAGAAAAAAAATGAGCTGCCTGCTAGAAGTTGCCTGCCCTAGGACGAACCATTTAGGTCTGTATGAGCAGCCTCTAGATTTGCTTTTCTGCATTGCGTGCATTTTTGCATCGAAGATCGCTGGAGGCAAGGTACGCATTCTCTTACTTTGCATCCTATTTTTGATCACGCATTGCATTTGGGATTTAATGCGAAGACCACCTAATCTGTACTGAATAAATCTAACAAGTGGTCACATATTTTCTTTAGAAAAAGGACTAATTAAAGGAAGGACATTTTAAAAACCAAGGATTTGATTTTCAAACTTGGCGTGCGATTCAAATTTCAAAATCTTTGACGGTGTATGCACACTTATTTCACTTGCACCACGGCACGTTTCTAGACACTCCTTAGGTTTGGAAATACTAGGACAAGAGCCCTCCTTTCGTTGGATTTTGAAGTGTTCGGAACTTGAGATCAAAGGTTTTGTAAATCCAAAGAGGGGGATACCCTGTCACGGATTTTTGGGGGTAGTTGAGGAGCACCGCGAAAGCACAGCTTCAAAGGAAGGCTTAGGCCTACTTGCATCCCTCGATCTTCCGTCTTTGGATTTACTTGACCATTTGAGATTTAGGGAAGATTACCTAAGTTCCAACTAGGTCTTTTTAGGCAAGCCGTAGGTTGACAATAGGCGCGTAATTGATTGGGTAACTTGTTTTGTCACCTACAATTTGAATTAAATTCAAAAGCCTAAATCTGTAAAGACCAAACAAGTCCGTTTGAATTGTGTTTGTAGTGCATGCTTGGTAGGCGTTCTCTTAGGAGACAACTTGTATTTGATCCTGAACCAGAAAGAATCCTAAGAAAAGACCTCCCAAGGGTAGAAATGGCCGGTCAAAGGAGCCTTAAGGAATATTTCATCCCAACCAACCAAGCTGGCCCAGCACTACGTAGACCTGGAGGGGATAATCCATATGAGATCAAAAGTAGTACCATATCCTTGCTACCCTCCTTTTATGGTACTACTAGGGAAGACCCTTACAGGCATATTGAGGAATTCACCGAGGTCTGTTCCACGGTGAAGCTGCAGGGCGTTACTGATGACGCTCAAATGCGGACCCTTTTTCCCTTCTCCCTAAAGGACAAAGCCAAGTATTGGTATCACACCCTTGATAATTTAAATACTTGGGATGCCCTGAAAAAGGAGTTTTTGAAGAAGTACTTCCCCATGAGCAAAACAAATCACTTTAGGAGGGAAATCATGAGTTTTGCTCAAAAGGATGGGGAAGCTTTCCATGATGCGTGGGAGCGCTTTAACGATTTGCTGAGACTTTGCCCACATCACCAGGTGCCTAAATGGCAACTGCTTGAAAGGTTCTACACCGGACTTAATGATTCGCATAGGCAAACTGTGGATGGTGCCTGTGTAGGAACCTTTCTATCTAAGACTGAGGATGAAGCTTGGAACTTATTCGATACTTTGAGTGAGAATTCTATTCACTTGAATTCTGCCTACATGGATAGAAAGCCCACTCTCATGCAAAGAAAGTTGGAGGCGAATGAAGCAAGGGACACCCAGAATTTAGCTTATCAAATTCAATTACTGAATCAAAACATGGAAAGGCTTATGTCGAACCTGAGTTCATTCACACCTAACACCTCCACATCCCAAGCTTCCGAATGTGTAATTTGTCAAGGCAATACACACGCCACTGTGGATTGCCACTTGGCCTCCCAATTCCCTGAGCTTGTACAAGCAGATTTGAATGCCGCTCAAGGGTTCCGTCCAAGACCTCGTAATGATCCTTTCTCCAACACTTATAATGAGGGATGGAGGAACCACCCAAACTTTTCATGGAGACAACGAAATGTCTCAAATTCAGGGAATTACAAACCGCAATCCTTTCAAAACTATCAAATGAACCAACCTCAGACCTTTGCCCAACCTAAAACCTCTGAGATGGATGAATTGAAGGCGATCTTGAAAACTATGCAAGAAAGTCAAAGTGCCATCATCCAATCTCATGACAAGGCTATACATGAGATGAAATCACAAATTGGACACCTTGTTGAGGCCGTTAGACAGAGGGAGACTGGGAAGTTTCCAACTGCTGCTGAGGAAAATCCTAAAGGAAAAGGGATTGTCTTTAGGGAGCATGCTCAGGTGGTGACTATTCTGAGGAGTGGGAAAGAAATTTCCAAACCCGATGCTCCTATAGTCTCACCCCCTAAAAAAACATCCACCCCGACTTTCACCCCCACCGAAGAAGATTTGCCCAAATCTTCTCCGCTTGAAATCACCTCACCGGAAGAAGTTGCCCCCGTTCCACCCCTTACTCGACATGACAACCCTTCCACCCAGAGATCGAGAGTGCCATTTCCAGAGCGCTTATCCACCTCTGGGCAGACTTCTGCTGGCTCATCTGGAGCCAAAGATAAGACGGATGAGATTATGGAAACTTTCAAGCAAGTGCAGATTAACCTGCCTTTGCTTGAAGCTATCAGGCAGATTCCGTCTTATGCCCGCTTCTTAAAGGACTTGTGCACGAAAAAGAGGCAATCTAGAAAACAGGTCCAGTCTAAAGTTGTCCTGCCTGATTCTGTTAGCTCAATTGTTCAACATGGCACACCTCTGAAACTTAAGGACCCAGGAGCCCCATATATCTCTGTAGTTATTGGTGACTTACAAATTGATGAGGCTCTGCTTGATCTAGGTGCGGGGGTGAACATCCTTCCGAGCTATGTATATGAACAACTTGGGGGAGGCAATCTGAAGCCTAGCCCTGTAATCCTTCAAGTTGCTGATCGATCAGTTAAGACACCACGGGGAATTTTGGAAGATGTCCTCGTAAGAGTGGAGGATTTCTTCTTTCCCGTTGACTTCTTAGTTTTGGACACTGACCCTACCAACAAGCCAACCAAACCCTCCATCATTTTGGGCCGCCCCTTCCTTGCAACTTCCCATGCTTCAATTAATTGCAATACTGGGGCATTGAAAATGGGCTCTGGGAATAGGAAAATCCGGCTTAATGTGTTTGATGCTTACAAACAAGCTGGACTTGAGGATTGTTCTCAAGTTGAGGTGATAGATGACCTGATTGAAGAGGCAACTCCTGCAATGTTATGTGATGACCCCCTTCAGCATGTCATGCTAAATGAGCATTCCCATCTCTTGGAGGAATGTGAAGGGGATATACTAGAACTAGAGGAATTGCTAGGAGTTTCTGCTGAGTCTCTTCCCCCATCATTTCTGCCGAAGGCAGATTTGCTACCTGAGATGGGGACATCTATTATGAAACCCTCAACCATACAAGCCCCCAACCTTAAGTTGAAACCCCTCCCTGACACTCTCAAGTATGTTTTCCTAGGTGCCAATGATACGCTCCCAGTTATCATTTCGGCTGTGCTGTCTGAGGCACAGGAGGGAGCCTTGATTGAATGCCTGTCTAGGCATAAGGAAGCTATTGCTTGGAGCATTGCTGACATTAAGGGTATAGACTCTACACTCTGCATGGACCACATTTATACTGATGATTCCATCAAGCCTTTTAGGGACATGCAGAGACGTCTGAACCCTAATATGAGGGAGGTTGTAAAAAAGGAAATCCTGAAGTGGTTGGACGCTGGGATCATATATCCCATTGCTGATAGTAAATGGGTCAGTCCCATTCATGTGGTGCCAAAGAAGGCAGGCTTTACTGTGGAACTCAACGACCAAGGTGAACAAGTTGTCACTAGACCCTCAACTGGATGGAGGGTCAGTATTGATTACCGCAAGCTGAACACCGCTACCCAGAAGGATCACTTTCCTTTGCCTTTTATTGATCAAATTCTCGAAAAATTGGCAGGGAATAAGTATTATAGCTTTCTCGATGGATATTCTGGGTACAATCAGGTGGCAGTCTTTCCTGATGACCAGGAAAAGACGACATTCACGAGTCCTTACGGTACTTTTGCATTCAGGCGTATGCCGTTTGGATTATGTAATGCCCCTGCAACTTTCCAGCGGTGTATGATGTCTATCTTTTCGGACATGATTGACGAGTGTGTCGAAGTATTTATGGATGACTTCTCTATTTATGGCTCGTCTTTCGACCAGTGTCTCCTGCACCTGGAGAATGTGTTGAAACGATGTAAGGAGACTGGTTTAGTCCTCAGCTGGGAGAAAAGTCACTTCATGGTACAGAAAGGAATTGTACTTGGGCATGTTGTATCTGAGCAAGGTTTGGAAGTAGATAAAGCCAAGATTGATTCTATTTCCAAACTTCCATTGCCTACGAATGTCAAACAGATTAGATCCTTTCTGGGCCATGCTGGCTTTTACAGGCGCTTTATTAAAAATTTTAGTAAGATTTCTAGGCCACTTTGTGACTTATTGGCGAAGGAATCTTCCTTCAGTTTTGATTCAAAGTGTGCCGAGGCCTTTCAAACTCTAAAGGAGGCCTTGATCTCTGCGCCTGTTCTCCAAGCTCCTGATTGGGCACTCCCCTTTGAGCTTATGTGTGATGCTTCGGATTATGCAGTGGGAGCAGTCCTTGGACAAAGGGTTGAGGGAAGACCTCATGTGCTGCATTATGCAAGCAAGACTTTAACTGAACCTCAGCAAAACTACACCGTCACTGAAAAAGAATTACTTGCTGTAGTTTTTGCTCTGGAGAAGTTTAGGTCTTATTTACTTGGGTCTAAGGTGGTTATTTTTACTGATCATGCAGCAGTGAAACATCTCATTGCTAAGAAAGATTCTAAGCCACGTCTAATTAGGTGGATCTTACTCCTTCAAGAATTTGACTTGGAAATACGTGAAAAGAAAGGAGTAGAAAATGTTGTGGCTGACCACCTGTCTCGTCTTCCTCTTAACGACTCTATTTCTGAAGACATTCGCGAGACATTCCCCGATGAAACTCTGATGGCGGTAACACCAACTTTACCTTGGTATGCAGACATTGTAAATTACTTGGTCACTGGACAAACTCCTGGCTCTTGGGATAAGCAGAAAAGAAAGAGATTCATTTCTCAAGCGAGATATTTTCATTGGGAAGAGCCAGAATTATTTAGAATTAGACAAGACCAAGTTTTGAGACGTTGTGTGCCTGAAGAGGAACAACAAAGTGTGCTGACATTTTTCCATGCACTTCATTGTGGAGGACACTTTGGTGCTAAGAAAACTGCTTTTAAGGTTCTCCAGTCTGGTTTTTGGTGGCCTTCCTTATTTAAGGATTCTCATAATTTTGTTAAGGCCTGTATTAGATGTCAATGGACTGGAACGATTGGGAAGAAGAATGAAATGCCTCAACATCCTATTCAATCTGTTGAAATTTTTGATGTGTGGGGAATTGACTTTATGGGCCCCTTCCCGTCATCCCATGGTTTTGAATATATCTTGGTGGCAGTTGATTATGTCTCTAAATGGATAGAGGCCATTCCGACACGCACAAATGACCACTCTGTGGTTTTGAAATTTGTGAAGGCCAATATCATATCCCGTTTCGGCTGCCCCAAGACTATTATAAGTGATGGGGGACCTCATTTCCGAAACCACCACTTCAATCGGTTAATTAAGAGTTTGGGAGTGACTCACAAGGTTGCTACCCCTTACCACCCTCAGACAAGTGGTCAGGTTGAAGTATCAAATAGGGAGATAAAAAATATTTTGGAAAAGACCGTTAGACCTGATAGGAAAGATTGGTCCCAAAAGCTCGATGATGCTTTGTGGGCTTATCGAACGGCCTATAAGACCCCTTTGGGTACTTCTCCCTTTTGGATTGTGTATGGAAAAGCGTGCCATTTACCTATTGAGTTGGAACATAAAGCACTTTGGGCTATTCGAAGTGTTAACATGGATTTAGGGAAGGCAGGTAAGGCACGATTTCTAGAATTAAGTGAGCTTGAGGAGCTGAGGAATGATGCTTATGACACCTCTCAAGCTTATAAAGAAAGAACTAAGGTCTTGCATGACAAGTTTATTCTTCGAAAGACCTTTGAACCCAACCAACAAGTCTGGCTTTTCAATTCCAGACTTAAGCTTTTTCCTGGGAAATTAAAATCTCGTTGGGATGGGCCTTACATAATTACCAAAGTATTCCCCCATGGAGCTGTGGAGATAAAAAATCCTTCCTCTTCAGCAACTCCCTTTATCGTCAACGGTCAACGGTTAAAACCGTACATAACTTTAGATGGCCATCTAGTTGACGAAGTCACTCTTGAGGAGCCTTAGCTCCTACTATTCTCCGCCTCAGGTAATATCTTCCTTTAGCTATTTTTGATTTTCAATGAGGACATTGTTTGAACCAGGCATGGGGGAGAGGACCTGAGGCATTTTGTTTATAGCATGCATTTATAAAAAAAAAAAAGAAAGAAAAAAAAAAAGAAAAGAAAAAAAAAAAAAAAATATATATATATATATAAAAAGAGGTTTTGAGCTTAACTGGCTAGATCTTGCCGTCTTAAGCAAATCAGAACTCTAGGGTAGACTAAGTTAATTCTAGGGTCAAACTTTAGAAGCTAAATAAGCTACTAGCTTTAGACCTTTAGGGTCCTTTGTGGACTTAAAAACTTAAGTAGGAGTTAAGTTGCGGACCATTCTTCAAGAGGTTGAGGAAGGGAAGCTAGGGTTTGAGTTAAAAGGTGGGGTAGTACCTGGAGTCTTATTCTACCTTTTTGTTTACGGGTCCTTGGAACCCAAGCATCCAAATTTTTCACACTTGGTCTGGTAATTAACTTAATTTCTGAAAAGAGATTTGGTTCTCTTAGTTTTGGCTTAAGAGAGGCTTGAAAACACATTTTGATTGGAAGAGTTCCCGCCGCAGGAGAGGTCGAGTATATACTCACCTTGAGGATGCGATGGTAACATATTACCTCCTCGGCGCTTGTCTCTTAGGATATCCATCCTACTGGGGGCATGTAAGCGCATTGCGCGGTTCAGGTACCATGGGCGACCCTATCTCGAAGTGCCGATTGCCATAGGCCTGAATTCGCTTAAGAAATCCAAGGGCGATACTATCTCGAAGTGTCGATTGCCAGGAGTTCTTGGGGTCGTTATGGGCGGTGCTATCTCGAAGCATCGAAAGCCAGGCACCCTTCGAGGTATGGTAATGGGGACAATGAATCCGACACAGACCGTGTTGATAGCTGATCTGAGGTTAGACTTACAAGAATCAAACAAAAAAAAAAAAAAGTATATATATTAAAAAAAAAAAAAATTCCTTTAACTCAAATAACTCGGACCAATGCAAAAGCACGGATGCTTTAATCTCAGGGATCAATAAACTTTAGGGTAGAGTCAGAAATCAAGGAAACTTGTGCTTGCAACTCGTCTTTAGCTGACCTAGTCTGTAACTTAGCAACTACTTAGGAACCTTGGGTTTAGAACCTGAACTTAATATGCTTCTGAAGGAAGACTAAGTGAGTTGACTAGTCTACTTAGAGTGCTAGGTTTCACTTAATTTTGCTAGGGACTAGCAAAAACTAGGCATGGGGGTATTTGATTAGCCCATAGTTGTGGGCTATTTAAGTATTTAAGTGCCTACACATTAGGTTAATTCTAACATTTATTTAGTATAAATTAGGATGTAAATAGATTAATTCATAGTTTTAATCTAATTACATAATCCATACATTGCATTCATATCTTAAGTGCATTTAGAATTAGCTTAGAATAGCATTCATCTAATTAGATAACCAATTAGGTATATTGTTTTTATTAACATAGAAGTTGAGGGTCTATACATAAACAACCCTAATATTTTAATAATATTTTCTTTATTCGTCTTCTTTCAGAACGGCTGGCTGCCGCTCCAACGCCCGGCTGCTGCAGTGATGAAGCCATTCAAGGGGGAGCGGATGTGGTGGATCTGGTCGGCGGCTGATTTCAAAATTGTTCAAGACACTACAAAAGGAGCACGGAGGCAGCTGAGCTAAGGAGGCCTCCGCCACCGACCCACCACTGTACAGAGAGAACCTCTCTCTTCCACTCCATACTGCCGGCCTCTACCGTGGCGGCGAGTCTCCACCACCGTGGGCGTGTGGTGTGACAGGCCACACCGCCATCCGGAGCTCGCCCGCATTACCGTGAGCACCTTAGCGTGCAACTCCCTCGCCGTCATCGCCGACCACCGTCACCAACCTACTGATTCAGCCACCCTCTCAGTAACTTAAGACGTCTGGGGAATTTCCCAGACGTCTGAAGTTACCCGCTCACTTCACCGCACACGCCTGAAGTCGCCTGCAGACCACCGCGCAAGCGCCCTCCTGCAGACCACCGCCCACGCACAACCGCGCGCCCTCCTGCAGACCCTCCGCGCACCCACGCACAACCGCCTGCAGACCGCCCAACCGACCACCCCGCACGCCAGCCGCACACGCCAGCCACAGCAGCCACCCCCGCAGCAGCAGCAGGCGGCGGACTTCACGCCAACAAGCTGCGCAAGCTGCCGGCTGCAGCACCTCCGCCGGAGCTAGTCCGGCCACCTCCGACCGCCACGCGACTCGCCGCCACCACCGATTCGAAGCCCTTGATCCAAGGGACCTCCTCCGAGCTTCCCGCGCCCCGCCATCGGCTCCTCGTCGCGCAAGACAACGGGGAAAAATTCCCCTGTTTTGCTACAGTAAAACTTTAATTAAAATTTACATTTTCTGCCATTGCCACATTTTAATCATATTCTATTCACTCTGCATTGCGGAAAATATCCTGTAGCTTCTCATAATTGCCATTTCAGCATTGTTTCTTGCTTAAACCTTAATCTAAAGGCAATCTTGGCTTGGTTCTTGTCCAAATTGACTCTGGACAAACAGTTTTAAGTGGCGCGAATTTTAATACGTTATTGCCTCCCTGTGGATACGGCCCGCTCCTCTGCGAGTGGTTATTTCTTATTAAAAATTGATTAGTCGATTTTTCCACCACATTAAACTACAAACGACTTAAAAGTGAAAGATCGAATGGTCACCTAACACTTAGCCAAATTTGTGGCCCTGCTGAGACGTCAGTGGCTGTGGGGCTAAATGCTTAAGACCCTTTATTTGGCGTCAATTGACCGTTTAATTGAGGCTCCTATTGTTAATGAGATATTGATCTTATCTTGAGAGAATAGCCTAAGTATTGAGGGTTATAATGGTGGTTTCAACCACCATTATTTTTCCTATTTCTCTCTACATTATTTTTGTCTATTAACTTTGATATATGTTTAGCATATATTGAATATATTTTTGAGTTTGATCTATTATTGTGCTCATTGTCATATTATTTGATTGGTGATTAAATTGCAACACTTGCTCCCTACGAACAACCTCAAAACTCACACATTTTTCGAGCATTACAAATTCTAAGTGTCGATTCAATTTTCGTTGCTATACTATGATGTATTTTTCTATACTACAATGACTGCCATTCAAAAATTGCTCCCATAGCGTGATTAGACGCATCACACATTAGCTCAAATGGGAGAGTCTAATTAGGAACTTGGAGAATAAGTGTTGTAGTAAAGGCCTTCTTCAAGATGAGAAAGGCCTCGACACACTTTTCATCAAATGCGAAGTTAGAATCCTTTATCAAGAGGTTGCAAAGTGGTCGCGAAATCTTTCTAAAGTTTTCTATGAGGTGCCTATAAAAGCCAGCATGGCCTAGAGAAGATCTAACCTGCTTGACATTGGTGGGTGGTGGGAGTTTAGAAATAGATTTGACCTTGGCATTATATACTTCTAAGCCCTACTCAGACACTACATGCCCCAGAACAATACCTTGCTGACCATAAAATGGCTTTTCTCTAAGCTCAAGACCAATCCTGTCTCTTTACAATAGGTTAAGACTTTCTCAAGGTGCTAGAGACACTAGTCAAAAGACATGTCGTAGATCGAGAAATCATCCATAAAGACCTCTGCGTAGTTGTCTATCATGTCTGAGAAAATGGACATCATACACCATTGAAAGGTTGCAGGAGCATTACATAATCCAAATGGCATATGTCGGAATGTAAATGTGCCATAGGAACTCATGAATGTGGTTTGCTCCAGATCATTAGGAAAGACAGAAATTTGATTATACCCAAAATATCCATCTAAGAAGCAAAAGAACTTATTCCCTACCAGTTTTTCTGGAATTTGATCAATAAAGAGCAAAGGAAAATGATCTTTCTTGCTAGCGGCATTTAAATGATGGTAATCGATTCTGACCCTCCAACTAGTCGAGGGTCTGGTAGTTACCTGTTCCCCTTCTCATTAATTTCAACTGTAAATCTTGTCTTCTTTGGTACCACGTGTATAGGACTGACCCATTTGCTGTTGGATATGGGATAGATTATCCTGGCATCCAACCACTTATGAATTTCCTTCGTTACTACTTCCCTCATATTGGGGTTCAATCGCCTCTATATATCCCAAAAGGGTTTCACGGACACGTTCGTGTAAATGTGATGCATGCAGAGGGTGGAATCAACCCCTTTGATGTTGACTATGGTCCAAGCAATTGCTTCCTTGTGCCTTCTCAAGCAATCAAGTATTGCCCCCTCCTGTGTCTCAGATAACACAGATGAGATAATAATGGGGAGTGTATGGTCAGGCCCAAGAAGGCATATTTGAGAGAGTCTAGAAGTGGTTTAAGCTCTAATTTAGGGTCCTTTTGGATCGAGGGCACCAGGTTTGATGTTCGTGCCTTAAGCAGTGGATTTACCTTAACAGTCCATGGCAGTGAAGGAGACTTGGTTCTGACACTTAGCAACTCTATTTCTCAAGCATCCCCCTCATTTCAAATGTCGAGGTGTGGTCTTTCAATAGGACCATTTTGAGGGGATCATCACAAAGAAGTGCTGGTGCCATAGCCTCCACAATTTCATCAATCATCTCGATCTGAGAACAATCATCAAATCCAGGTTGTTTATAAGCATCAAAAACATTGAGGCGAATCTTTTTGTTCCCAAAACCCATTTTTAATGCTCAATATTGCAATTGATTAAAGCATTAGCAGTAGCCAAGAAGTTGTGGCCCAAAATGATTGACGGTTTTGTGGGATTATTAGAGGGGTTAGTGTCCAACACTAGGAAAGAAGTCCTAAGAAGTCCACTCTTACTAGAACAACTTCCAACAACCTACGTGGTGTTTTCAGTTATCTATCAGCAACATGGAGAATGACTGGACTAGGCTACAAATTGCCTCCTCCAAGCTGCTCATACACATAGCTCAAAAGGATATTTACCCCAACACCTAGATCGAGAAGAGCCTCATCAATGTGAAGGTCACCAATGACCACAAAAATATATGGGGCTCCTGGGTCCTTCAACTTGGGGGGTGTGCCATGTTGCAAGATCGAGCTAACCAGGTCAGGTAGAATGACTTTAGCTATTACCTATTTCCTAGATCTTCTCTTCTTCATGCATAGGTCCTTAAAATAATAACCATAGGATGGGATTTGTTTAATAGCTTCTGATGAGAACACCATCATGAGCCATAACTAACTCATTTTGACCTAGAAAAGAGAACAAAAGCTCCTACATAACCAAGTGAAGGGCTTAACTCAGAGAATAACTGGGTTGAAAGAAAAGCAAGAAACAAAGGGTAAAACTAAAAATTTACCATTACGGTACAACAAAGAGATTTCGTAAAGGTTAAACATGGGTCAATTGGTCTTAACAAGATAAAAAGTGGGATGGTTTAATCAGAAAAGGGTTAATGTGAGATCTGGGAATTAAATAACATCCTATAACCTAAAACAAACCTACTTAATTCAACAAGGTTTTGATCAGGATAAAAATCAACAAAACCCTCTAAAATTTATGGAAAAATATCCTCTAGGATTTAGAACCTTCAATTTGTCCTTTAGAACCTATTTTGACCTAAATAGGGGTCCTAGTCAAACATTTGCCCTAAATTGGGTTTTTATGCAAAATGTCTAGTTAAACGTGGTCAAATCTAAAATTCAACTTCACCATTGGATTACTTGGGTCTAAATTAGGTTTATACCAAAATTTGGACCTAAGTGGAGTTCACCTTGACCTACTTTGCAAAACAGTCCAACCCAATTACTTTTATGCCCCTAACTTTTAAAAACCTTGCAGAAACCCCCCTATCTTCCTCATCATTCTTTGCAATTAGGTCCCTCCACCATTACAGCGGAGGAATGCTACTTCGACGAGGATTCAAGAGGGAGATCTTGATTCCTTAGAGAATCCCTCTCAAATTTGAAAGGTAGATTCACTGAGGAATTCCCGATCGTGTGAACCCCATTTTGCGCTCTGATTCCCACCCAATCTCTTATGTGAACGCATGAGAGATATGGGTGTCTCTTGACCTTCCAAGTCCAACGAGGTTTCCATTCTTGGAAGCTTGCCTTCCAAGCACAAGGCCCTCCGCCTACGACTATAAAAGACACCCGAAGTCCTCCCGACGATCCGAAGCTTGATTTAGCCGAAGAATCCCCCAAAATTCCTCCTTTTCCCTCTCCGGCCAAGTAGCCCGCAAGCTCCGGCGACTCTTCCTCCCTCTTCTCGTCGCTCTGCCACCATACCAGTGGAAGAGTCTTCTCCCATCCATTCTTCCGTGTCACACCATACCTGCACCCGCGTCTTCATCCCTCTCGTCGTTGCTACCTCTTCATCTCAGGGCCTTCATCTCCGGCGATGGTAGTTACGCACCATCTGCCCTTTACCTCCCCCCTTCGTCCAATCACTCTCAGATAAATTCCTCTCTCTCTACTCTTCATTTTCCCCCTCTTTATTTCACAAAACCACCCTCACCTTCTTCGCCTCCGGCAGACCATCGGCAAAGGTGCATCCACCACTCCACACACACACACGCCTCGCCAATGATCGCAAAAGCACCGCCACCTTCCACTGATCATCTTCCACCTCTTCATTAATCGCCACACGCACCATACACTGCCCTTGAACAACCCCACCTTCATGGCCATAGACTGACCTAGGCATGCACACCTAGGCCATCCCACACCACGCCACCCACCACGCCACTTTCGCTATGTCACGATGAAGCTTTCTAAGTGTTTTGACAGGGCCGTGAGGCCGTATTCGTGATTGACAAGTCGGACCCCCATCCGCCATTGGAGCAGGAGCGAAGCTTGCTCGCAAGCTCGCTCCAGGAAGCCCCGCTCCAAGAGACCAAGTCCCAGGTGCATGGCTTTACTCCGTGAATAGCATCAGCCATCTATTGAGGGCCAAAGCACTCCGCTACTGCAGCAATTGAGCGACTTTCCCCATGGGCGAGCGCGAAGAAGCGGGTGGGACTTTTAGTCCCACCTCAGTAACTTTAGAAGAAGGTGAGTGGTATAAGTTGTTTTTGTGCTTTAGGATCTTTGCCTCCTAACACAAGGTGAGGTCCCCTCGCCCACACACTCGCCTCGTCCGTGCCCATGCTATGCGGACCTGACTGACCTGACTCAATTACCCAGCACTCCTCACGCATCACCCATGCCAATGCGTGATGGAGAGAGTTTCACTTATTTATGATAACACTAGAAGGATATGTTGTTGTAATTAATGTAGTGGAAATCTCTCAATCAAAAATTAACATAGATATGAATTTAAACCACAATAAAGGATGTCGTATCCACAGGGAGGAATAGACCAATAAATTCACGAGTCGAGGAATACACAATTCGCAAACTCTTCCCAACTTTACTGCGAGGAATATGCTATTTTAAATGAAGCTTGCAATTTCCTTAAAGGTTAAGGGGTATTTATGCAGTTTTCATGTCAGGAATTAAGCTCCAAAAATATGTGTATGATGCATTTGTAATGGCTTATCATGTAAATTCAACTTTCATGCAATTCTGATTTGAAATTCAAGGTTAAATCATGCACATTACACAAGTGAAATAATTTCAGGAAAGTATGAGTGCATCAATGCAATGTGGCCTGAATAAAATATGAATATATAATTGGAAATAGCATTGAATGTAATTATTAATGGAGAAGAAAATAGAGGATTTCTCCTCTCTCTTCCTCGCGTGGGCAACCGTGCATGGTTGGCAGTGAGAGTCGACGGGGAGGTGCGCCTCAACGAGGGCTACGCAACGGCGGTGACGCGGTGGCCGGAGGTGGCCGGCGGTGGCTGGGAGGAGGAGGATGGCCGTCAGCCTGTTGGAGAAGGAGGAGAACAGCCGCGCGTGGATGCGCGGGCACCTTGCTGCTGCAACGCGCAGGGCACACGCCTGCAGGACGAGCGCAGGAGTGGCCTGCAACACCTGTGGGGCTGCTCGCTGGCTGCGGCGCCTGCAGGCATGGGTCGCTTGCAATCTTGTGGTGCTGCACCTGTTGGTGATGGCACGCTGCTGCTTGCGGGAGCTTGGCGTGGGGCGATGGCGCGGGTGCGCGCCTGTAGAGGTGCAAGTACAAGTGGTGGAGCACGCTTGCAGAGGATGTGCATGGGCGGTGAGCGCCTGCGGGTGTGAAGGTCAGTGAGCACCTGCGGGGCATGGTGTAGTGCCAACAGTGAAGGATGCTTGGCCTGCAGTTCCTGCATAGGGCGTGCAAGGCACTGGAGGTAGAAGGCGATGTGTGGGCGCACGAAGGTGCTGGAGGGGGCTATTCCTGCGGGCACTTGGATGGAGGTGTGAGCGCCTGCAGCCGTTGGTTTGACACAGGCTTGAAGGGCGGTGAGGTTGGAAAGGTGTGGTGTGGGTGCGCGAAGGCGTAGGAGGGTGCAGTGCTTGTAGCTGCCTGGCAGTAGCTTGGGGATGGGTGCGGCGATGGCTGGAAGGCTTGGCTGTGGGCAATGCAAGGGCGCACGCGCGCAAGCGATGGAAGGTGGCTTTAGTGCACGCTGATTGCGTAGTAATCATAGGTCTTATTTGACCTAAATTAGGCTAGGACTTAGCATAAGTTAGGGTTATTCATGCGTGCATACGCATTATCTGCATCTTTACTGCTTTCCTTTAGCTATGCATAAACTAATGTTATAATGTACTGATTAAGTGCATTATGTCGATTGCAGGGAATAAGCTGATCCAGAGTGGGATCTGAAACTGGATCAGGAATAACAGGAGTTGTAGCAGAGCTGGAGCAGAAGGCCTAGTTTAGATGTAGGAATAATAATGTGAGGGGGTTAAAAGTTTGCTATTCTATTGAGTAGGAATAAAGTAGTAAAATATGAAGAGCTTAGGTCCATCCTAGCCCTAGGATAGCCTAGAGACTTCCCCAAGCCCTAGCCACCCTTAGATTAGGTCACAACACCCTAGGAAGCCCTACAACCCTAGTTCCAACCCTTCTCTGCACGTCCAGATAAGTTTTAAGACGTCCAGGACCCTTAGCCAACTCCTGCACACTTTAAACTCACTTCTGCAGTGTTATTGGACATCCAGACACTTTGTCAGATGTCTAATTTCTACAGAATACCCAAAATATAACCCGAAATCCTTCCTGACTCTGATTGGACGTCCAGACAACAAATCTGGACTTCTGATTTTTGAGTATAAGACGTCTGATTCTATTATTAGACATCTGATACTGCTCTCCAATTCCTGTTTTGAGATTTAAGCCTTGATCTTGGATCTATAGGTCCCTAAACCCAATTCCAATCCCATAGGAACATAAATTAAGGTGCCATAATCCTAGTACATCACCTCTAGACCTCCCTAAGGACCTCATTAGGTCGTCACTAAACCTAATTGACTTGGATCTTAGTCAATTCCATCAGCCTATTCAATTGGACTCATTGAGTCCAATTGAGCCCTGATCTCAGCACACACTGTCCAATTGGACTCAGTGAGAGTCCAATTGACCTAGACCTGACTTAATTGAGTTTTTATACTCTCAATTAAGTTTCCACACACCCAATTAAACTTGTATTAAGTTTAATTGCACTTTACCTTAGTGAATTAGGGTTTATAACCCTAATTTGAGACCTACCTTGACCTAAACCCACTAGAACCCTACCTAATCAACCTAGCCACCTAAGTTTCGACCCACACACACCCACACACACCATCCACACAAAAATATCTAGCCTAGAGTTCTCTAGAACTCTCTACCATGTGTGGTTGCCTTGGTTGCCAAAAATAGCAACCAAGAGCCATTCAATTTTTAAATCAACATTTGGTGGATCTAAAAAGCACCATCCACCCTCTCTCTCTCACTCTCTCACGAGCTCCCACCATAGGCCTCTCTAGAGAATTCCATAATTCTCTAGAGAGCTTCCCTTAGGTCTATAAAAAGACCCCTTGGGTGACCATTTGCACCCATTCACTTCCTTGGCATCCATTCCACTTAGAATAGCCACTTCCATCTCCACTCCACCTCCATGAGTTGAGCACCACCTTGGAGGCCACCATCTCCACGTCAGGAAGCTGGATCAGCTCCCCAAGCTCTCTCCAAGGGCTGGCCTAAGTTCCATTGGCTGCCCCTCCTTCTTATCTCAACCATTCAAAGGCCATCGGGGACCACCCCTGAATGCCTTCCATTCTGCTAGATTTAGATTATGCTCTTCGTATATTTACTGCTTTTATTTACTACTTAGTAGTGTAGTCTTACTTCTCCCCCAATGATGCATGCGAAATCCCCCCATCGATTCTTGTATGCGATCATTTTTTGGTAGCTAGATTTAATTTTCAAGCATTTATGTACAAGCTTTCCTCTAGATTCCTTGTGCAACAACTCCCAAATGAATGAATGAAAACACATTTATATATATATATATATATATATATATCTCTATCTGTTTGAAATCACCATGAGCTTAATGATTGCTATTATCTTTTGTGTGATTAATGTTGCCTATTTCTAACTCTTAATATTCTTGCAACTAAGCATGTTGTACATAAATACGTAATAATCATGAACCGGCATGCGATTCTAAACAAAGTAGAGCAGCAAAAAGATCGATTTCAAAAGTAAAAGCAACGCCTCCCAGAGACGAATGACCAGGACTCAAGTCTCGTTATCTTTAGAAATCAATTTTTGATGAACGTTTCTGCGCGACTATACTACGATTTCCGATGACTTCCAAATGCACGAAAATGGCTTTCTGTCACCTAGCTCGATCAAGCAGATTAGATCATTCTTGGGCCATGTTGGCTTCTATCGAAGATTTATACGCGATTTTTCAAAAATTGCGTGGCCTTTGATGAATCTCTTGGTTATCGATGTCCCATTTGAATTTAATACCTTGTGTCTTAGCGCCTTCGAGACTTTACGAAGCGCTGTTTCCAACTCCTCGATTCTCCAACCACCCGACTGGTCGCTTGATTTCGAAATGACGTGCGACGCTTCTGATTTTGCCGTCAGTGCTGTTTTAGGCTAGCGTTGGGAGAAACAACCTTTTGTCATATACTATGCTAGCAAGATGCTGAATGAGGCTCAACACAATTATACTGTCACCGAGAAAGAACTGCTAGCTGTAGTATTCGGGTTGGAGAAATTCAGATCACATTTATTAGGGTCCAAGGTCATCATCTTCACTGACCACTCCGCCCTCCGGCACTTGTTGGCAAAGAAGGATGCCAAACCACGACTCATTAGATGGATCCTTCTATTACAAGAATTTGATATTAAGATCCGCGACAAAGACGGGAGACAAAATGTTGTGGCGGATCACCTTTCCAGATTGGACCCAGACCACATTCCTTATTCCTTGCCTATCCATGAACAATTTCCGGATGAATCAGTTTTGGCAATTCATTCTGTTGTGTTCCCCTGGTATGCGGATTTTGCGAACTACCTTGTTGCAGGAAAAATTCCTGTGAACTATCCAAAGACCAGAAACTCAAATTCATTGCATAGGCCAGATACTATCTCTAGGATGACCCACTGCTCTTCCGCATTGGAGAGGACCAGATTATCCGCAGATGCATCCCAGACTCTGAGATCCCCAGTGTGTTATCTTTCTGCCACAATGATGCGTGTGGTGGCCATTTCTCAGGATGGAAAACCGCTACAAAAATTTTGCAATCAGGATTTTTCTATCCAACCACCTTCAGAGATACACATGATTACGCCCAACACTGCAAACGATGTCAATCGATCGGTTCTATGACCAGGAGAGACATGATGCCACTCCAATCCATCATGGTCGTAGAAGTGTTCGACGTCTGGGGCATAGATTTTATGGGCCCTTTTCCGAACTCGCATGGCTTCGAGTACATATTGCTAGCCGTTGATTATGTCTTGAAGTGGGTCGAGGTCATCCCAGCAAGACGGGCTGACCACAAGACCGTCATTTCTTTTGTACGGCAAAATATTTTCGTGAGATTCGGAATACCCCATGCTCTGATTAGCGACGGGGGAAGCCACTTCATCCACGCCTATTTCAGGTCGTTATTAAAGAAATACGGGGTACATCACCACATAGCCACCACGTATCACCCACAGACTAATGGGCAGGCTGAAGTGTCTAACCGTCAAATCAAGCTGATTCTCTAGAAGATGATTAGACCAGATAGGAAGGACTGGTCTGACAAATTAATCGATGCACTCTGGGCATATCGGACCGCATACAAGGCCCCACTCGGAATGTCACCATATCGCATGGTATATGGCAAGGCCTATCACCTTCCTGTAGAGTTGGAACACCGCGCCTTTTGGGTGGTGTGAAAATGCAACCTCGACCTTGATGTAGGAGGTTGAGAACGGAAACTCCAGCTCAGCGAATTAGAAGAAATCCGGCGGGAGGCCTATGAGAATGCATTAATTTACAAGGACAAGACCAAGGCCTTTCAGACTGCCACATCCGGAGGAAAGTATTCACGCCCAACTAGCGAGTCTGGTTATTTGATTCAAGACTAAAACTGTTTGCGGGGAAGCTTAAGTCCAAATGGACTGGCCCGTATGTTGTGATGCAACCATATCCTAATGGGGTAGTCTAGATCAAGGACCCCAAATCTGGGCATATATTCACGGTAAATGGCCAGCGCCTCAAGCCATTTTTGGCCCAGGAACGTCCTCCACCTGACGAGACTATTCATCTTAGTGAGGACGTGTGATTGAGTGCTCGCCCAGCTGGAGGCGTTAAACTCAGCACATATAGATACCATTCACCCCACATTCCACCATCATTTATATATAACCATTTTTATACATAGCATATTTTTGTTTTAGCATATTTCCCTTTTATATTGCATATTAACAGGTTGGCCGGTGCTGAATATAATTTCAAAAGCAATTACAGGTGATTTCTACCCATTCTCTCCCTACAGCATTTATTTGCTTTTACATTCATGCATGAGGACGTGCAAGAACTTAGGCATGGGGGGGTAGATACAGAAAAATTGAAAAAAATTTTATGCCAACACTTAGGAAAACCTCGGAGCTGCATACAAAACGTACTTTAGGACCTTAAATAAAAGAACAACCGACTCCACCTCCAGTGCACTCATTGGAGCTAGAAATCGTTCGCAACAACCAATTCCGACTCACCCGCTCACCTTTTGTTCTAAATTTAGGGTCAAGCTGATTGTAACCCGATACGGGAAATTCACAAAGTACAAATTATATGAGGTTACATGTTTATAGCATATATAGATATTGCATTCATGAATAAGATTATTTTATTAAGAGAATGCATTAGGGATTTTATCCTTTAGTTGATTCCTGTAATCTTGAATCCAGTACAACTTTTCACACACACGTAGAATTTGCAATGGATTCATGGTGAAGGCTGATAAACGTCTTCAATTTGTCGAGGAGAAGCAGTGCTTCTTTTCCTGGACCCTTGGACAATGTTTTGGGAGTCAGGCAGATTTTCTTCCAAAAATCCACCAAATAGTGTGAGATGAGAGTAGAGTGTACTGGTGCTCTAAGATTAGTGCGAGGAATCTGGAATCCTAGATAATTAGGTGATGATGCTTTGAGATGAGACATAGTTTTCGCTCTCGGTTCCTGCATATGCATTTTGTGCAAAATTGTGAGAGCCACCGAATAAGGCAAATACGCGGAGAGCGAGTTTTCTTAAAACTAAGGCTAAGGTGGATGGTTACGACCATTCTTTACGGAATCCTCATTTGAAGGAGGGTATTGATGTCAAGGTTAGAAATATACCATCCTATCTGTCTCTCCCGGTGCCGTGAGTAGGCACTTCCACTAAATAAGCCACCCAATGTCTCTTGAGTACCACCAATCCCCAATAATGCCTCATTAATAAAGTTCATGGATGTATGCCAGTTGTGTTATGCTGAAAAAAAAATTAAAAAAAAATGAGAAAAAGAAAAAGAAAAAGAATGATGAAAAGAAAGAAAAACTGAAAAAAAAAATAGAAAGAGAAGAAAAAAGAAGAAAAGAATGAATATTTAGTATTTATCAAGGCAATACCACCAAATAAAATTGAGCTCCACCAAATATGGCCTTAACCTATTTTTCTTGTGTTTCTGACCTCCTGAATACTGGTTGAGGAATCCTGACTTAGTGTTAGGGTTATGAGAACTCAATTAAAGTGTTAATGCCTAGTGAGACCACCAAATACAGATCTTGTGTGTGAATCTGGTGAGGTTGTGAGCTCCAAGAAAAAGAAAGAAAAAGAGCAAGAGAGAATGAATACAAAGGAATCAAAGAGAGCATAGTTTTTCTTATCTTTCTCTAAGTTAAGTTACTTAGTAATTTGGGAATCTGGATTTTGTAGTACTAGTCTCTATGTAGCACCAAGTGAGAATGAGCCACCAAATATATAATCCTTTCCCTCAAAGATTCTCTACCTAAGCCCAAAGCCGATGTGAAATTCATAGAATATCTTGAATACCCCGAGGGAAGAAATCCACCTATCCCACTAGAATTTTTATTAGGGGTTAAGTACAGGCTTTAGAGGTGTATTAGTTTTCACTCAAATCCGTTGCAAAAGCTACAAAGCTGCACCTTCACAATTGTCTGGATTTCTAGAATATAGGATGAAAACAAAAGGGAGAAAAATCTCTATGCAAACATTTAATAAAATAACCTGTCCCTTAGGGACCCTTGCTGTAAATAATTTAGACTTGCATTTGCTAGGGACTAGCAAGATTTAGGCATGGGGGTATGATTGCGCAGTAATCATAGGTCTTAATTGACCTAAATTAGGCTAGTACTTAGCATAAGTCAGGGTTATTCATGCATGCATACGCATTATCTACATCTTTACTGCTTTCCTTAAGCTATGCATAAAATAATGTTATAATGTGCTGATTAAGTGCATTATGTTCATTGCAGGGAATAAGCTAATCAGGAGCTAGATCTGAAGCTGGATCAGGAATAACAGAAGTTGTAGCAGAGCTGGAGCAGAAGGCTTAGTTTAGATGTAGGAATAATAATGTAAGGGGGTTAAAAGTTTGCTATTCTATTAAGTAGGAATAAAGCAGTAAAATGTGAAGAGCTTAGGTCCATCCTAGCCCTACGATAGCCTAGAGACTTCCCCAAGCCTTAGCCACCCTTAAATTAGGTCACAACACCTTAGGAAGCCCTAAAACCCTAGTTCCAACCCTTCTCTGGACGTCTAGATAAGTTTTAAGACGTCTAGGACCCTTAGCCAACTCTCGCACACTTCAAACGCACTTCTGCAGTGTTATTGGACGTCCAAACACTTTGTCGGACGTCTAATTTCTGCAGAATACCCAAAACAGAATCTGAAATCCTTCCTGACTCTGATTAGACGTCCAGACAACAAGTATGGACTTCTGATTTTTGAGTATAAGACATCTGATTCTATTATTAGACGTTTGATACTGCTCTCCAATTCTTGTTTTGAGATTTAAGCCTTGATCTTGGATCTCCAGGTCCCTAAACCCAATTCCAACCCCATAGGAACATAAATTAAGGTGCCATAACCCTAGTACATCACCTCTAGACCTCCCTAAGGACCTAATTAGGTCCTCACTAAACCTAATTGACTTGGATCTTAGTCAATTCCATCAGCCTATTCAATTGGACTCATTGAGTCCAATTGAGCCCTGATCTCAGCACGCACTGTCCAATTGGACTCAGTGAGAGTCCAATTGACCTAGACCTGACTTAATTGAGTTGTTTTACTCTCAATTAAGTTTCCACACACCCAATTAAACTTGTATTAATTTAATTGCACTTTACCTTAGTGAATTAGGGTTTATAACCCTAATTTGAGACCTACCTTGACCTAAACCCACTAGAACCCTACCTAATCAACCTAGCCACCTAAGTTTCGACCCACACACACCCACACACACCATCCACACAAAAATATCTAGCCTAGAGTTCTCTAGAACTCTCTACCATGTGTGGTTGCCTTGGTTGCCAAAAATAGCAACCAAGAGCCATTCAATTTTTAGATCCACATTTGGTGGATCTAAAAACCACCATCCACCCTCTCTCTCTCACTCTCCCACGAGCTCCGACCATAGGCCTCTCTAGAGAATTCCATAATTCTCTAGAGAGCTTCCCTTAGGTCTATAAAAAGACCCCTTGGGTGACCATTTGCACCCATTCACTTCCTTGGCATCCATTCCACTTAGAATAGCCACTTCCATCTCCAGTCCACCTCCATGTGTTGAGCACCACCATGGAGGCCACCATCTCCATGTCAGGAAGCTGGATTAGCTCCCCAACCTCTCTCTAAGGGCCAGCCTAAGTTCCATTGGCCGCCCCTCCTTCTTCTCTCAACCATTCAAAGGCCATCGGGGACCACCCCTGAATGCCCTTCCATTCTGCTAGATTTAGATTATGCTCTTCGTATATTTACTGCTTTTATTTACTGTTTAGTAGTGTAGTATTACTTCTCCCCCAATGATGCTTGTGAAATCCACCCATCGATTCTTGTATGCGATCATTTTCTGGTAGCTAGATTTAATTTTCAAGCATTTATGTACAAGCTTTCCTATAGATTCCTTGTGCAACAACTCCCAAATGAATGAATGGAAACACATTTATATATATATATATATATATCTCTATCTATTTGAAATCACCATGAGCTTAATGATTGCTATTATCTTTTACGTGATTAGTGTTGCCTGTTTCTAATTCTTAATATTCTTGCAACTAAGCATGTCGTACGTAAATACGTAATAATCACGAACTGGCATGCGATTCTAAACAAACTAGAGCAGCAAAAAGATCGATTTCAAAAGTAAAAGCAATGCCTCCCAGAGACGAACGACCGGGACTCAAGTCTCGTTATCTCTAGAAATCAATTTTTGATGAACGTTTTTTGCGCGACTATACTATGATTTACGACGACTTCCAAATGCGCGAAAATGGCTTTCTGTCACACGCTTGGTTCACTGGGTTCGCTTTCTCCATGGTAGAGAAGGTGGAGATAATTCCCCGCCAGGGGGAGGAAGAAGATCCCCTGGTCTAGATGCCCTCCTCTCCTGTGCAAGTCCCTCTTTTATCTCCTCTCTCCGCCTCTCAAGGGATTTTCAAAAATCCTTTTCTAATTTTGGACAGTAGCTGTTGGGGGTGTTGAGGTCGCCAGTGATTGGGTGAGGAGTTGTTGGGGTAAATTTCTTTCACCCCTCCTATTCTTTTCCAACTTTATACCTACAACAACAAAACATAAAATCATTACATATTAAGTTATAGAATGTGCTAAAATAGATGTAAACTTAAATAATGATGCATGCAAACATTCTATAACTTAATGTAGTTATTAACAAACCTAAAATGTAAGATTAAAGTTAACTTCGACATAACAATAGTCCATTAAAATGGACTCATCAAATATCCCCATGCCTAAGATTTGCTAGTCCCTAGCAAAAAGTGAAAAATAATAGAAGTAATCGGAAGATTTCTTCTTTTCTTATTTCAAAACTTTAGAGATCCAAACAAATGTGACGTGATAATAGCCTAAGTAACAGATCCAAGTGAAAGAGCCAATTCGCATTTGGAGTTCGTACTTCACCCTTGGTAAATATTACTATCGAGATAGGCAACTACTTCCCTCAGGGATAAAGCAGAAGATAATCTATAATTTGACCCCGGCGTTTGGCTTAGGTAGGAGATATCGAGTTGAATGGATTTGTATTTGGTGGCACACACTCATCTGGTGCTACATGTAGTCTAGTACTACAGACTCTAGATCTCTAGACTATTAGACAAGTCAACTCAGAGAGAGGCTAAACAACTGTGCCCTCTTGTTGTTCCTAGGTGCTCACTCTTTTCTTTCTTCTCTTTTTGAGATCACAAATCTCGCCAGATTCAGTAATTGTACTAACTGTTTGGCGGTCTCACATGGAATCCACACTTCAATTAAAGTCCCAATAACTCTACAACTACGTTAGAGTCCTCAACCAGTATTCGGGTGATCAGAAATACTGAAAGGTAGGTATGAGTCATATTTGGTGGAACGCGATAGATGTTTTGTTAGCTTAGAAACAATGTTACATAGATAACATGGACTCTTTTCTTTTTCTTTTCTCTCTCTTTTCTTCTTTTTTTTCTCTTTTTTTTTCTTTTTTCTTTCTTTATTTGTTTCTTCTTCTTCTTTTTCTTTTTCTTTTTCTTTCTTTATTAATCAACACAACATGATGCAGACTTTTATTTATGAGGCATTATTAGGGATGATGATGGTCAAGAAGATATTGTGTGGCATATATGGTGGAAGTGCCTATTCTCGACACCAGGAAGGCATGGATAGGATTGGCGTATTTCTGACCTTTGACACTATTACCCTCCTTCAGCCGAAGACTCTATGAAGGATGGTCATAACCATCCACCATAGTCATAGCTTTATTAAAACTCGATCTCTATGTATCTGCCTTATTTGGTGACTCTCAGAAATTCACACAAAGTATGCACACAGGAATAGAGAGCGAAAACTACGCCTAACTCTAAAGTATCATCATCTAATTGTCCAAAACTTAAGAGTCCTTGCACTAGACTTAGCGTACCAGTAATCTCTCTACTTTCATCTCACAAATATGGGGTGGATCTACTAGAAGATAGTATGCTTGACTCCCTATTAACTGTCCAAGGGTTCAGTAGACTACAAATGCTTATTGGTTTTCCTCAAGGATCCATTACCAAGTCTACGTGCACGTGAAATAAATGTACTGGATTCTAAACTTAAGAAATAATTCAAGAAGAAAAACCTCCAATGACAAAGGTATTCTACTGGGGACTAACCCATTCAGCTCAAGAAAAGAGAAATTTTTTTTTTATATGCTAACCTAAATGCATGAATACTTCCTACATTGCAAAATGCAACCCCCCGTGCCTAAATCCTACAATGTCCCCATTGTAAAATTAAAACAGGAGGAGAAAGGAAAGAAATCACCTGATGATGGTGTTATTCAAACCGCTGGGTTGCCTCCCAACAAGCACTGCATTTTCTGTCAGCAGCCAGACTTAGAAGGAACCTGTAAGACTGGTTCCAGACAGAAAAGGTTAGGCCCTAAAAATATGCATAACAGTGCAGGCCTAGAAAACAGGTAGCCACGAATGTTGGAGAGTTGATGATGTAACGTAATCCCAAATGCTTGCCCGAAGATATGAAAATAGAAAACCTCGTTGACTACCTGGAGAGGTCTAGGAATAAAAAAAGGAATATAAAAAGGGACCTCCCAAAACGGAATAAGTGGAGGATAACAAGGATCCTCCAGAGTAGGATGGGTTTTAAAAGATATACACATTATTAATTCAAACCCTTGAATGGCGAGAGTAAAAGTACGAGCATCAATCCACACTCGCCATTCTACCCGAGGATGTACTGGCCTGATATGTTCTCCAGAAAGAATGTACATGAGCAGAGATCTGAGCCAAGGACCGGTTAGGGAGTATAAGGGTTGTTTGTAGTGTTGGAAGGTAATGGTTAAGTCCAATGAGGGCTTAGTCGGTGTTAGGTCTAATTCCAACAATGATTTAGATTGTGTATACTCTCTAACAGTTGCAGACAACTTCAGGATACCCTACCTAACATTAATGATCGGAGTCATATTTGAATCAAGGGTAGACTCCAAATTACAACTCTTTGATGGCAGGGTCAAAATGTCTGAATCATTATCATTAAGCTTATCCCTGGATTCGTTTGGTTCACTCAAATTTTTGTCAGGGTGTATATGTGATTCATTAGTGAAGACAGGAGTTGGATCAGTATCCTTAGTTATTCCTAAAGGAGGATCAGTCTTAATATTTTGGAGCAAGCCCATATCATTGAATTTGTTATTCTTCTTGGGGTATAAATCCTTAATTGACGTGTTTTGTCCCCGAGAGTCTCCCATAGACTTCTCATTATTTTGTTTGTCCTCCTCTAATATCAACTCCTGTTTTGATGGAGGATGACTCTCAAAAGAAGGGAGGAATCTGGATTTCACCATATTATTTATATCCTCTGGAGGTAAATCCTCAAATAATAAATAATTCCCCTGTAATTCATTCCAGATTTTCAGTCCAGGTTCCTCTATTAGGGCATCCTCATCCTCTGAAATAGACTCTTCATATCCTTGAGACCAAAATTGATCTAATTCATCCTCCATTCCCTTAAGGTCACCTTCATTGGGTGCATTTAAATCCTCAGGGTGCTGAATGGTAGGTGTTGATTCCCTAAGTGGAGGGTCCGGAGTAGGCTCACTAAGGGTAGAATGGGATTCCACCAAATAATCAATAGGGGAAGTGATAGGAATAATACAACCTTGACCCGTGTTGGTAGGGGTAAGGAGAATATTGTCATTGGGGTCAAGGTCCTCAAGAGGTACCATCTTCCCTTGCTTTTGACTCCAATATAGTTCGGGTGGATAATCACTATAATCATTCTCCTCTAGTGGCCGTGTCTCATTGGGAGAGTCTAAGTGATAGCTACATAAAACTGGATCCCTATTGTCATTGGTTTCCTCAGAATTATTTTCATGATCATGGTTGTATGGGTAGGGATCAAAATTACTAGGAAGCGTGTAGCTAAGCTGTCTTATTTCTTCATTTAACTGTTGAATATTCCTCAACAACTCTCCCATTGATTCCATCATTTCCTTTTCCTGTTTTTGTATTTCTATCATAAAAGAGGAGAGGCTACTATTATCAGGTTGGGGAGGATAGTCAATTTTAGGCTCTAGTTGCCTAGGAGTATCGATCCAACCTCAATACAGAAAATCATGAAGGGTGGTAAGGTTGGGTGTTTGCATCGAAGTAGGGATTTCAGGGTTGAAAAATCCTGCTCCTAGGCTCTGCTCAAAAGTGGAAGTTATCGAGTTAGTACTCCCAGGATAAGAATAAGAATGATCCGATGAATTATCAATATACCCATCAAAGGATGGATACGCTCAGGGCATGGGATCCTGGTTAAAAGATGGGAAGTATTGACTCTGATAATCTAAATGATAGGAGTAAGGGTGATCCATTTCTTTAAGCAAAATAGTTTTAACTCTCTTAGGATTTAGAAGAATTCAGAATACAAGCAGAAACTTCCTAGAGAGTTCTACTGTCAAAGCAAACGCAAATTCAATAGGATCTATTTTTAGTAGATTGTAGGTCTTAGAATTAAATGTTCAGTTGGTGGCCAAACAAGTTTTGCAAAAATTATGCTTCCTAAGCCAACCTTCGCTGGTGCCTATAACCTACTCACAACGGATGAAAGTCTCGAATCGAGCCCACACACGAGGAACCGAAGTAACTTGGTGGATAGGCTTGTTGATTTCCGACTAACTTCCCTTCTGGTGCAAAAGAGGAGAGGTAGAAATTTATCTAGTGACCTTATGTGTGAGGTGCACAGTGTCTTAGGTGTGTAAACATACGATTGTGTTTTGATTTTTGAAATTTCTCAAACAAGATCCTTTTGCACACAATTTTAAGCCACAGATTTTAAGGTCCAACCTCTTAGCAGTCCCAATATTTAAAGTGACCACTGAACTAATTTGATTCAAGTACTTTAGTGGTCTTAGATTTAGGTTCAATGCAGATGCATGACAGGTAATTGATGCTCAAGAGAAGACATACCTTACTCCAGCTTTCTTTGTGCAAGAATGTATGCAATGTAGGAAAAATAAACTAGATGTTGCTCATTCAGTCTTAGATGATCGTCCTATAGATATGCAGCTTCTAGTAGGCAGTTTTATTTTTTTTTCAATAATAATAAGCAAACAGACCTAATCGAACTAACAAACATGCAGTTCAAACAATTTGAATAGTCCTATAATTTAAATAAATAGGAACATGCACCCTAAAATATGCTCTCGCATACAAGGGTGATAAGAAATAAAGAAGCATTGGGAACACATTCCCAAAAATACCTGACAAGGGTCCAAAAGATAGTAATTAAATTCTAATGTCTATCTAAATTAAATTTAAACTAAGCTCTACTAACTAAATCAAAAACAGGCTCCTCCGTAAGCCTATACGTGTGGGATCAAGGCCCACGTGTTCCTGTTGCTGGCCTCCAGGTGGCGGCAAGGTCCACCAAAAAGATCGTCTCCACTGTGTGCATCATTCAGGGTCTATGTCGTCGCTCTGCTGCACCTATCGCCATGTCAGATTCCTCGCACAATAAAAAAAAATGATCAGATAATTATGCAACTCAGAATATTCAAAAAATAATAACGTGAATCTATTGTGTCTGTTGCCTCCTCGGCAACGGCGCCAGTTTGACGGAGAGAGTTTCACTTATTTATGATAACACTAGAAGGATATGTTGTTGTAATTAATGTAGTGGAAATCTCTCAATCAAAAATTATCATAGATATGAATTTAAACCACAATAAAGGATGTCGTATCCACAGGGAGGAATAGACCAATAAATTCACGAGTCGAGGAATACACAATTCGCAAACTCTTCCCAACTTTAATGCGAGGAATATGCTCTTTTAAATGAAGCTTGCAATTTCCTTAAAGGTTAAGGGGTATTTATGCAATTTTCATGTCAGGAATTAAGCTCCAAAAATATGTGTATGATGCATTTGTAATGGCTTATCATGTAAATTCAACTTTCATGCAATTCTGATTTGAAATTCAAGGTTAAATCATGCACATTACACAAGTGAAATAATTTCAGGAAAGTATGAGTGCATCAATGCAATGTGGCCTGAATAAAATATGAATATATAATTGGCAATGGCATTGAATGTAATTATTAATGCAGAAGAAAACAGAGGATTTCTCCTTTCTCTTCCTCGCGTGGGCAGCCGTGCACGGTTGGCGATGAGAGTCGACGGGGAGGTGCACCTCGATGAGGGCTATGCAATGGCGGTGACACGGCGGCCAGCGGAGGCCAGGCGGAGGAGGATGGCCGTCGGCTTGTTGGAGGAGGAGGAGAATAGCCGCGCATGGATGCATGGACACCCTACTGCTGTAGCACGCTGGGCGTGCGCATGCTCATGGCATGCAGGACGAGCACGGGAGTGGCCTGCAACGCCTGTGGGGCTGGTCGCTGGCTATGACGCCTGCGAGCATGGGTCGCATGCAAGCTTGTGGTGTTGCACCTACTGGTGATGGTGCGTTGCTGCCTACGGGTGCTTGGCATGGGGCGATGGCGTGGGTGCGTGCTAAAAAAATCCTTTTCTAATTTTGGCCAGTGGCTGTTGGGGGTGTTGAGGCGACCGGAGATTGGGTGAGGCGGTTGTTGGGGTAAATTTCTTTCACCCCCTCCTGCTCTTTTCCAACTTTATACCTACAACAACAAAACATAAAATCATTACATATTAAGTTATAGAATGTGATAAAATAGATGTAAACTTAAATAATGATGCATGCAAACATTCTATAACTTAATGTAGTTATTAACAAACCTAAAAGATAAGATTAAAGTTAACTTAGGTGTAACAATAGTCCACTAAAATGGTACATCAGTGTGCCTGGACCCGGGTGAGTAACCCGACTTGTTTACCCGAGAAAGGCTCTGGAAGAGCGAGCCTAAGAGAGAAAAGAGAGAGAGCGTTTGCAGGGGAGGGTAGGGGTAGGTTTTGCACTTCTGTGTAGGGAAAGAAGAGAAGGAAGGAGCCGCAGAGAAGGAAGAGGCTAAGGAAAGCTAAAGGAGAAAGAGCCATAGGGGAAGCTAATGCAAAGAAAGAACTAAGGAAGGAGAAGGCACAACTGATGAAAGAGGAGGACTCTGAAGGAGAAGCTAAAGAAGAGAAGGAAGGAGCTGTAGAGAAGGTAGAACTGAAGGCACGGTTAAAGAAGAAGAGAGCTGAAGAAGGAAGGAGAAGTTAGAGAAAGAAGAGAGAAGGCAGGGCTAAAGTCAGAGAAAGAAGAGCAAAGAAGAAGACATCAGAGGAAAGAAAGAAGAGAAGAAAGAGAAGCTAAGGCCAGCATGGAAAGAAGGAAGAAGAGAGCTCAAGCAAAGCCAAAGAAGAAGAAGCCATAGTTTGAAGTAGAGAAAGAAAAAGAAGAAGAGAAAGCCTAAGCTAGAAGCATTTGATTTTTACATTGATTCATATTTTTTTAAGCTTCTATATACATTGAGACTAGTTCTATTGCTTCATAATTTGATTGAACATCTCATTTGATTAAATTGAAGTTGTGTTCTTAGTTTTTAAATCCCAATTTGCTCCCTGTGTTCGACCTCGGATTCTTAGTTTTTCAAGTAATAAATTCTCTTTTTTTTTTTGAAGCGATTTCAACTAGACTGCAACGCAATATTTACAAACCCAATTTCACTTTCGCTTAAGCAGCTTCCAATAAGGGCAAGTTGATATGCACCTGCTTAAAGGTCTCCATTATCTCATCCATCCTATCTTCGGCTCTAGATGAGCCAGTAAAGCTGTCCACAGAGACGGATAAGCACTCTGGGTAAGGCACCCTCGGTCTTTGTGTGGAAAGGTTGTCATGTCGGGTAAGGGGTGGCATGGAAACAACCTCATTCGGGTAAGTGGTTCCAAGCAAGGGAGAGTTGGGTGACTCTTCCTTGGTGGAGATGGAAGTCAGGGTGGATGGGTTTTTAGAAGATGTGACTATAGAAGTGGGTTATGGTCTTAGCACTTCTTTACCACTCCTCAGAATAGTCACATCCTTATCATGCTCCCTAGTATAAATCCCTTTCCCTTAGGGTTCTCAAACAAATTGGGAAGCTTCCCAGTCTCCTTCTTGCTCATAGCCTTGACAAGGAGTCCTATTTGAGATTTCATGTCATTGATAGCCTTGTCATGAGATTGGATGATCATGCTTTGACTCTCTCGCATGGACTTCAACATGGCCTCGAGGCCATCCATCTTGAGGGTCTTGGGTGGTTGGGAGGGATTAGGAGGTTGATTATACTGTCGAGTCTAAAAGGGTTGGGGTCTAACATTCCTTGGATTGGAGGTATTCCCTTGCCTCCATTAGAAATTGGGGTGATTTCTCCAACCCTCATTATAGGTATTCGAGAAGGGGTTATTCCAAGGGTTGGGTCGAAATGGGCGGCATTCAAATCCACTTGAACTAGCTCAGGGAACTGATTTGCCATTTGACAATCCACAGGGCTTGTGTATTGCACTGGCAAATGGAGCACTCCATAGAAGCTTGGACCTAGGAAGCATTTTGCGAGAATTGACTAGGGTTTGGCATAAGCTTCTCAAAGTTTTTATTTAATAATTGAATTTGATAAGCTAAATTCTAAGTGATCCTAGACTCATTTGCCTCCACCTTCCTTTGAAGTATTGTAGGTTTTCTATCGAAAGAAGCATATCACAGGTGGATAGAATTTTCACTTAGCATCTCAAATAGGTCCCAGGCTTCATCTTTAGTTTTGGTTAGAAAGTTTCCTGCACTGGCACCATCCACTCTTTACCTATGCTTATCAGTTAAACCAGTGTAGAACCTTTCTACAAGCTGCCATCTTGCCACCTGATAATGGGGGCATAAGCATGACAAATCATTGAAGTGCTCCCATGCATCATGGAATTGCTCCCCATCTTGTTGAGCAAAACTTATTATTTCCCTCCTATAGTGATTAGTTTTTCTCATGGGAAAATATTTCTTCAAAAACTCTCCCTCTAAGGCATCCCAAGTGTTCACTTTAGCATCTAGAGTGTGATACCAATGTTTAGCCTTATCCTTAATAGAGAAGAGGAAGAGGGTTCGCATTTGGGCATCATTAGAAACATCTTGCAGTCTCACCGTAGAACAGACCTTGGTGAACTCTTCCAAATGCCCACAAGGGTTTTTTGTAGTAGTACCATAGAATGAGGGAAACATAGATATGGTACTACTCTTGATTTCAAATGGATTGTCCCACCAGGCCTTCTCAGTGTATGGCTGGGTTGGTTGGTAGTCACTCAAAGATTGTTGGTTTTCCACAATCCTATTCTTTTTCTCTCAGACATCTCCCCTCTCTCTTGGTTGGCTCTCCTAAGGATTCTTTTAGGTTCTGGATCAAACACAAGTTGTTTCCTAAGTGATCGCCTTCCTAGTATGCACTGTTAAAATGAACACAATCCAAATGGGACTTTGATTTATTTCTTTAAAGCACATTTAGGCTTGTAAAATTAAGTTCCCTTTCAAAGATGCCCAATCAAATTTTCACAGTACAGTTACGCATCCTAAGCCAACCTTCGAGTCCCCTAAGACTTACACCTTACTTAAATATCTCAAGTGATCAAGTAAAAGGTTACGCTAAAAATGGAGCTGAGGGATGCAAGTGATGCAAACCCTTCCTTTGAGGAAATGCATTTGCGGTGCCTTTTAACTACCCTTTTATTCTTTTAAGAGGTGTCCCCTTCCTTAAAGTATCAAGGAACTTGGTCACAGGATAATATCACTGTCACAAAGTGAAGTAGGAAGGTTTGCATTGATAAAGAGATCGATGCCTATAGCCTTAAGGGATCAAGACCTAGTGCAGTGCCTAAAGTGTATACTTGGTACTAAATGTGTGTATAACACTGTAAAAAGATTTTTTTGATTTTGAGAAAAGTGCCTTTAGTTACAAGCACTTGCCCCAATTTAAGGTTTGTCCTCTTTATGTTCCAAGTTTTAAAATGTGACCACTTGTTAATTTGTTCAACCAAGTTGGTGGTCTTTGAATCTAAGTCCAAATGTAATGCGTGACAAGAAATTATGCAAAGATAGAAAATTTACCTGCCTCCAGCCATCTTCATGTAAAATGCTAAACAATGTAGAAAAAGAGATCAATGCATCTTTCAATCGTTGTGCACATGTGTAGTGGCTGAGGAAATGGTGCTTCGCTCGTAAGCTTCTCCTGTAATGCAACGGTTAAGATGAAAGAGAAAAGTATGTAATAATGCATAATAAATAAGTCTAAATGCTATTTAAATGATGTATGCGATGTTAATTTACATGTTTGGGGAATACTTATAAAGTAATTTATTTACATCCTAGTGCATGTTAAATAATAATTAGTATTAATCCAATGTCTAAACATTAAGTTACCAATTTGTGCACCAAAGTGGACTCATCATATTGCAACTAATATATATATATATAGGATCACAAAGGAAACCTAGGAGAGTCTAGTCAAGAACCTCTCATAAGTCTAATGACTCCAGTCTGACAGAAATTGATAGACATTTCAAGACAACCAATCAAGAGGAGATATCTCTAGTAGACTATTACATCACTATGGAGTTCTTCAATGAGGAGCATTATTTTCCAACCATCATGTTCAACAAACTAGGCAACAGGCAATGATAAGTTCATCGCTTTTTGGATTGCTAGTTGGAAGAAGGGGAGATGGGGTTTACTTCACATATAGTCCTTAATATCAGCAACATATCAACCAATATATTGGAAAAATGACATTTTCTCGGTGTCAATATCAAGTGGCTCAGCAATATTGACATATCAGTGATATATCACCGATACGTTGCGTCATGTATTTCTTTATTGGCAAACTCCTATATCTAATAATCACTAAACCAGATATTAGTTATGCAATGAGTAGAGCAAGCCAATTTATAGAGAATCCACTCTACAGTCACTAGCATGCAATCTACTTGATTGTTAAGTACCTAAAAGGCTCTCCGAGAAAAGACTTGTATATGAAAAATAATGGACACCTGGATATGTATGCCTATTTAGCTTGTAGATTATGCAGGATCCATTAATGATAGAAAGTCAACTACTGGCTATGTCAGTTTTCTTAGAGGGAGCCTAATCTCGTGAAGTAAGAAACAAACTACAGTAGCCTACTCTAGTGCAGAAGCAAAGTATAGAGCCATGGCTCATGCAGCATAAGAGATCTTGTGGATTGTTAATTTTTTGGTTGATCTGGGATTGGAAGTAAAAATTCATGTTCCTATGCTTTGTGATAATCGATCTGCCATTTTTATTTCTTATAATCTGATGTTCCATGACCACACCAAACATATTGAAGTAGATTGCCACTTTATTTGAAATATGGCAGCTAAAGGAAATATCTGCACTCCTACCACTTCTTCTAAGTGGCAGGTGGCAGATATTTTTATGAAGGCTCTCCCAAGCAAATGTCATGCCTACCTATGCAACAAGCGAGGCATGATTGATAAATATGCTCTAGCTTGAGGAGGTGTTGGAATATGTCCTTTTTGTTTGTTCATTATTTTGTTATTTTCTTGTTACTTGGAGTACTTTTTAATTTTTCCTCCTACCTCTCTTTATATAAAGAGGATAGGGTTTCAAGGAATAAGCAATTCTATCCTTTCTTCCAACACATGTAATGGGTTTGATAAAAACCCTTTTGACCATGCATGAAATTATTTCATTCCAATATACTTAGAGTGAACAAATGTATTCTAGTTCATGATACATCATGCAATAATATCTTGAGAAGATTTTCATCTCTTTTTGAAGGTCATGGTACATACATAATGCTAATCACATAAAGGAATCTCGCCAACTATAACATTGTCTAGAGGATCACTATTTCTTGAGTGTCCCTCCTTTATTTCTTAAAAAAAGAAACCAACTATAATGTTGTGGTTATTCAATGTGACAGATGCAAATCAAAGAGTGTGTGACATTTGATCAAGTTTACTCATCAAAGGGCAGAAAACCCCAACATATTCCCAGTTGCAGCCTGAGCTACCTCTTGAGAACAATGCTGTCAAAGGAGAGAGGCACTAAAAGGTGAGAGGGATCCAAAATGCTTGATGCGCTACGCATTGGCCTAGGTGCTTGCTCAGGAGAAATGAGGTGCTATAGGATATATAGATACATATGTATATATGTATGCAGACATACATATATGCATACATATACACATAGTGACCAAAATACTATATGTTATGCATGCATATATATAATAAACATATGTAAATGATTAGACAAACAAGCGTAGCTCACATACATATGCGCATTGAAACATATGATAGGTGTGTGTATATAGTTTCGCACACACATTATATTTATATGCTTTTATGTTTATAGGCTACACTTATGCAATGTACATATAAATTTATATGTATAAGTTGACGTGTACATACATAAATACACAAACATACCAAATATATGTGCATATTTTTATGTATATTTGTATCTACTATATGTATATATCTATTTAACCACATGTATATGTATATATTTATGCACATGTGCCTATACATACATGTATGTTTGTGTTTAACCAAGAGAGAGTACTCGATAATTTGGTAAAAAGAAATTAAAATTCTTAAAAGAAAAAGAAATTAAAACCCTTAAAAGTATTTTAAAAGAAATTAAAACCCTTCAGGCACTCGTACAGGGTGCTTAACGCCTTGGCCTAGGTGCTTGCCTAGGCAATGCCTCAAGCAAATCAGGTGAGGTGAGACCTGGCAAGGCACTAGGGCCTCGCCTTACCTCAACCTGGTGCCTAGGCAAGCGCATTGGCAGCACTGCTTTAGAATGTTTCTCAAAATGAACAACATCATTGATGTTTTGACAGCATAATGGACCAAGTCCTTAAGAAGGGCTTACATATACACATCTTGACTTGTAGCTTCATAACTGGTAGTTTGTCAACTTCAACGATTAAGCATATTGTGGTGTATATATTCTTAAGAAAATCACTCCATTATTCAATAATAAGTGGCTTGATTGTGAACCATCCAAATTGGACCAAAAATCTTAATATTTGCATCTTAATTGCAAAGATTAGATCATTTTACCAGGAGTTAATGAAGCTGCAAAATATGTCTTTACTCTTAGGTAGGCATCTAATCGACCTAATGATGCTACAAAGTGCCAGACTTCAACAAACAAAGAAAAAGGTGACAACCTAACTAGCAATTTGGATATTACCTTGACAACCAAACTCTTGAAAGTTGTCACACTGAATGAAGATGGCAGCCAAAGTTCTGTAATCATCCATTGTATTACTCCAACCAGAATAAGTGAGTGTTAGGAATAATGGGCCATGTGGACTGTCCACGTGGTAGCCAATAGGTCATGTGGTAGTCCATGGCTTCTAGAGGGCCCAGTAAGGCTAGCGGAGGGTCTAAGGGATCAATTTTGGGTCTGTTTTAGATGTTAAATTTGCTATTTTTAGTATAATTATTTTAGGAAAAGTAGTTTGGGATTTGATTTGTTTTTAAGGATAAGATCTTTCTTATTTTAGAGATAAGATTTGTTAACTATTTTTCAGATTTTTCTTTATAAAAAAGAACTTTCCCTTGTAATTTATTTTGAGAAATAATAATATTTCCTATTATAAGACTCCTCTCCTCTCCCTCTTCCAACATTACTACCACCAGCCATCACCAAGTGCAGCTGACCACCACTGCTGACCACCCAAGGCTGTCGGCCTCCACCAGCTACACTCCTTTCTCCTTATTCAACAAGTGAACAACCCCCCACATGGGACTGTTTTTCCCACGCATAAGTAGCCTCCACGCTTTGGATTGAGCCAATCATGACATGCTATCATAGCCTTCGGTCTAGGCTCCTTGTGCATGTGGGTTATTGACTACACGTTGGTGGTCCACACATCCAGAAAGTTGACAAATTTGGCACCTTATGTAGAGAAGGAAGACTAGAGAAGATGGCAAAATCAACCACTATGGTTGGAGACACCAAGCTTGGTTTGGGAAAATGCAAGGTGGTTGTCTCTAGGACAACCATCATGCTTAATTGCACGTCTAACTATGTCTTTTGTGCTTGCACCTTGAAGATATTTGTTGGAGGCTAGGAGAAACTTAACATTCTCCTTGAGGAGCCACTGGAGATGAAGGATGACAAGAAGTTCAAGAAGGAGAATTATTCGGTCATGAATTGGCTTATGAACTCAATGGATCCATCTATTGCCACAAACATGCTCTATAAAAAGAGCGCATATGAGCTTTGGACAGCCCTTGAGAAAAGGTATGCCCGAACCTCAAGTAATGCACTTATTACTGACCTCTACACTCACATATGGATAACTAGTCAAGGAGATCTCTCTTTGACTAAATATTATGACAAGATGGAGACATTCTTCGAGGAGTTGGATATGTATGAGCCATTGTGTTATGACAAGTAGCGGGAGAATAGGAGAATAGGTGGTTTGGCAATCCACCTAGTTTATATCGGGATTGCATTCCTATTATCGAGTCGCCCACGATCAAATCTTGGCTCATGACGGGAAGATGGACCTTGAGACCATCTTTTGCTATCTCATCAAGATGGAGATCCCCAAGGATGAAGACACGATGAAAGGTGAGAACCTTCCACTTGCTATTCCAAAAGCAAGTGTGGGGCGTGGATGAGGACATGGACCTGGATGCATCTACCTGAAGTGCCAACGTTGTGAACGCAACAATCCTCCACAAGACAAGTGTTGGGAGAAGTTCGAGAGGCCACCACATGGGGCTACTACCACATTGCGTGTGGGTGTCCTAACTCATGGAGATCTTGAGAAGTTGCAAGCTTTACTTTGAGAAGACAAGTCAATGGTGGCTGTCATGATGACTACTTAGGTTGCCATAGAAGCAACAACTCTGGTGGTCACAAGAGGCTTCACCATCGACTCGTTGAGAGCTTGGCTCTCAAAGAAGATGAATGGTAGGGCATCTAGACTTACAAGTGAAAGAACAAGTCATTGGCCACCCAACCTTTGACTTAAGGGGGAGTGTTAGGAATAAGGACCATATGGATTATCCAAGTAGTAGCTTCTAGAGGGCCCAGCAGGGCCGATGGCTAAAGAGTCCAAGGGACCAATTTTGGCTGTTGTTTTAGATGTTAAGTTTGCTATTTTTAGTAGAATTGTTTTAGGAAAATTAGTTTGGGATTTGATTTATTTTTAGATAGAAAATCTTTTTTATTTTAGAGATAGCATTTGTTTCCAATTTTTGGGATATGTTCTTTGTATAAAAGAGAGCATTCCCTTGTAATTTATTTTGAGAAATAATAATATTTCCTACTCTAAGGCTCCTCTCCTCTTCCTCTTCCAACATCACCACCGTTGGCCATCACAAGGAGCAGTTGACCACCTCTACCGACCACCCAAGGTTGGCAACCTCCACTAGCTGCACTCCTCCTCTCTCCATGTTTAATGTGTAAATATCCCCCCACGTGGGACTATTTTTCTCACACATAAGGAGCCTCTAGGCTCTAGATTGCACCAATCTTGACATGAGCCATTACAGATATTGCATCCAAAAAGAAAAAAGAGAGAGTGCTTCCCTTACAACATTTCCCAACTAGATCTTGTCCCCCTTGAACACAACCATGTTCCTCTACAGCCATATAGACCAAAGACTCTTAACCACCTTCACACAAACTTAAACATCTACCCTAGATCCCCATTAAAAGGAGCTCCAAAAATCCTCCATAGTTTCATTTGCCTAATCTGTCGAAAAAGATCCTTGACCGAAGCACATTGCATGAAGAGATGCCTGATGTCTTCTTCCTCCTCCCCATATCAGGAACATGAAGTTTTTGCATTTGAAATCCCTTATAACTTTGCTTACTAGTCATCCTCTTTTCAAGAGCCATAAGGAAATTTTAATTGTCAAAGAATCCTCATCTTCAAAAAGAAGTTGCAATCATTTTTTTTTTTTTTGAAAAAGAAGAGGGTTCAATAAATTCATGATCCTTAAGTGAAATGGCACCTTGGTATCATTTCCGCCTTACTACCTCAAGGATGCCTTGCAAACCCAAGGCTTATGCCCAGAAAGATAGCTTGAGGTAGGCACATCAATGCTAAATTTGCCCACCTTTCCTTAATGTGTACATCTTTTTGGGAATGATGTAGGAATGTTATCCAATGTTAAGCTATGAGTTGAATTTCATAATAAGCAGAAGCATAATGATGTAAACACATTTGTTGAGGGTAAAATGCCTATTCATGCATGTTCCTAGGCTTAGATTTGTATTTCATGTTATAAATATTGCATAGCATGCATCATTCCGCATTTAGAGTAGTTGTATATAATTTAGGTTAATTGTATCCTTTTTATGGTTAGGAGAGAAGGATATTTATTTCAAAGCCTCGGATTGATGATCCAACCGTACGGATCTGATCAAGACAACGATAGGAGTCCAACAACCCTGAAATCGCCTTGATCAGAGTCCCGTAGCACCATATGCAGTCCGAGGAAGACCAATGACCAAGGGACTAGGAGACATAATTCAGAGGTTCAAATGACAAATCTGACCACGCGGATGGATTCGGGTTGACGATCGTAGCCTAACGACATGAAAATTGACTCAATCCGACCTCTGTAGCAGCCCCTACAACAAGAAGAAGATGGACGACCTAAACTGCGTGACGTGGTGTAGCCCAGGCCACCCAGCGCACGCACGCCACACCGCACGTGCGCAGTAGCACGGGTGCGCGTGCATACGCAGGCGTGCATGCGCATAGTGTGGCGCTAGCGCAGTGCCAGCGCGTGGGCGCGTGCGCGCGCGGCAAGGCAGGAGTGCAGCGCTAGCTATGCATGAGCTGGACCTACAGCGATGCATGAGCTGGACTTACAGCGACGCTTATAGCCGTCGGTAATTCATTACATGCCAGCAAAGCCAGCTATGGGTGCCAGCAGGCATGAGCTGCCTTCAACGACGTTTCCAGTGACAGCCTAGATGTCACTAATGGTCCCATACCTATTTTTGCCTCTTCTCCTCCACTATAAAAGGACCTACACCCCCTCCCTTCCAAGCCATCTCTACCTACTCTACTCCCAACTACTCCCAAGTTCTAGCAAGCCTACCAACGCTCCATTAGAGCTTGTTCTCAAGCTCCCAAGGCTCATATTATTGTAGCAAACCTCTACCCCACCAAATATTCCTCCAACTTCCCATCCCCCTTCATAGGTCACCTTGAAGCTGTCCTCCCACCTCCTTTCTGGTAGCAGATCATCTCCGCCTTCTCACCTTCATTTTGAAGCCATGCCGAAGATTTCCTCAACATGACGTCATCTTGCATCTCACCTCCATCATCCCGCTCCTCACCTCCATCAGAGCTTCCACCAAGCACCATCATCTCGTCGAACAACCGATTCGGGAGATTTCCTCTCACCTCCCTCTCTTTATATGCTTTCATAGTTTCTTGTAATTGACATTGGATGTAATATATATCAGATTTGTTCCACATCTCTATCTTATGATACGTTTGCTTGTTTTCTTTTATTTCAAAAATACAAAAAAATAACAAAACCCCAAAATACCAAAAAGACAAGAATCGAAGCGTGGTTTTCATGTAAAGTAAATGTCGCCTCCCTGTGTTTGACCCGGGACTCCTTTGGAGTTTCGGTATAAATTTTATCTGATCGACGTGTTTTGCAACTACGACGACGGGTTACTTGTAACCTCAATTTCTAACATACGAAACATGCCCGACCATTTTGGCACCGTTGCCGGGGAGGCAACGGAATTTACTTTATTGTTTATTGCGTTTCTTTGCATTTACATAGCACTAACTGTACTTGTCTTTGATCTACTATCTTTCAGGTACCCTAGCATGGAGATCCAAGTGCGGTAGACCGGAGTAAAGTGCGGGTAGAGTGTTTTGTAAGTGTCCCCCACACCACCCCCACCTTAGTTTTCATTCCATAATCGAATAACTCAAACCCAAATCAACTTAGGTGCTTTTTATAAACTGATGCGTTTCTTACTCAACTTAGTTAATTAAGTTAATTTTACTTAATTAAGAGTAGAGAAAAGTCATTTAGGTTAACTTGGAGTTGTGTCGATTAGTAGTATAGGGTCGAATTAATCTAACATTTTAGAAATTTTTACTGGTTGAGTCCTGGTCGTTCACTGAGAGGTATAATTTATTCTAAATTCACTGGTTATCTTTTATTTTCTTTATACGTTTAGGAGGTATATTTAAGTTAATTATGAAAGCATGAATTTTGCTAAATGATTTAAACTATAAGGAATATACAAAATTCCATATGAAAACACATTTACTCAAATGATCTACTTTATTAGCAAGTAAACGCGTTAGTTTTCTATTTTATTTCAAAGGAATTAAGGTAAATAAGAGTTTTTCTAATTACAACATGCCTTATTACAACAATTGAAAGAAAAAAGAAATTTAAGATATAGCAAGAAAAATAAATTCTTTTCATTTTATTCTTCAACCTCTCTCTCTCTTTTCTTCTTCTTCTTTCTTTCTTTCTTTCTCTCTTTTCCTTTTATTTATCCTTTATCTTTTCTCTTCTTTTATTGCTCTCTTATTCTCTCAAACTCTTTTTCTTTCCTCTCTTCTTCTGCTCCTGCCTTCTTTTCCCTTAGTCTTCTTCTTAGTATTCATGCCTGTTCTTCTCCTTTCTTTCCTTTAACCTTAGCCTTCAGCTTTCTTTCTTCAACACTTAGTCTTCAGCTCTTCTACTTCTCTACTCCTTAGCTTTCCCTTTAAACCTTCAGATGAATCGGGTTTATTTACTCTTTAACCAAAAATAATTTTGAGACGAAACCAGGCGAGGTCCTTTCGAGGATACACAGCACCTTGAGATCAGGGTGGGACCAGACCCTACTCGATCCTCGCCTGGTTTCATTAGGGTTCAATTTTGGTTTATTTCTCGAGCCAAACCGGCCCAACGCCTCCCACGCCTCGCCCTCCCAAGTCCACATTACACATGCCCACTCGGGCGCACACCCGCAGGCACACACATGCCCGCACACACACACGCATAAGCTCAGAATGGTCAGATGTTTAGATCGCGTCGAGCGCTTGACGACTGAATTGCTTACTGCATGATGAGAGCCTCATCATAAACCCTAACTGGCACAATTTGATCTAAATAAGTGTGAAAAAGCTCCTACAAAACCTAAAGCCTAACTCAGAGAATTCTGAATTGATGAATAAAATAAGTCATGAGGGGTAAAATAGTAATTTTACCAATGCAGTACACAATCAGGGTATTTAAGGGTCTAAACACAGGTCAAATGATCTTAATAAGGAAAGAAGTGGGATGAGCTGATCAGAAAAGGGTTATAACAACTTCTAGGAATTAAATGACATTCTATAACCCTAAAAATAAACCTACTTTAATTCACGAGGTTCTAGGCAGATTAAAAATCAACTAAACCCTCTAAAAATCATGTAAAAATACTCCCTAGGGTTTAGAACCTTCAATTTGGCCTTTGCAACCTATTTTGACCTAATTTGAGAATCATGCCCAAATTTTAACCTAATTTGGGTTTTTGCGCAAATTGACCAATAAAACATGGTAAAACCTAAAATCAAACTACACCATTAAATTCCTTATGTTCAAATTAGGTTGGTACAAAAATTTGGGCCTATGTGAAGACCATCTTGACTGACTTTACAAATTGGTCCTCTTGAATTACTTTTTGACCCTTATCTTTTCAAAACCTTGCACTTAGCCCCCTATCTTTTCCTTCATTTTTTGCAGAACAGTCCTCCCTACCACCCTGCACAGGCACCATAACTCCGGCGACCTTGTGCGGAGGATGGAACCACGTAGGGTAAGGCAGCCGCTCTCAAGAACGAACGGGGGGTTCCCCGCGTCGTCCTCTGTCGTAGGGACCCTCCCCTGCGACCTCCGGCTGCCCATGCCTCTCGTGCGAACGCACAAAAGGCATGGGTCTCCATCTCCAGCCATCTCCGGCGAGCTCCCCACGTCGCTCTCTCGAGACCCTTTCCTCGCCAGTGCCTTTATAAGGAGCGGCAGGGGCTGCCGTCTCCTTCAAGCCTGATTTGGTCGAGGATCCCTCACCGATTTCGTCTCCTCCTCCCACGATCAAAATGCCTGGAGGCTCTAGTGGTTTTCCCTCCTCCTTTCATCGCTCTGCGGCCACACCTGCAATAGAGCCCACTCCGCCTCGTCTTCCTGTGCCAGGCCGCACCAGCTGGCACTTTCCTGACCTCTTCCTCGCCGCCGTTACTCACCTCTGGGCTCCTTCGTCTCCAGCGCCGGCAGGTACGAGCCAAGAGCTGCCTCCCTCCCTCTTCATCAATTAGGTAGGTAAAAACTTTCTCCTCTCCCTCTCTGTTATTTCCCCCTTCCTAATTTACTATTTCAACCCACCGACCACCACTGTCCATCACCACCTTCTCCATCTCCGGTTGCCCTCCCGCGAGGCGTACTCGCCACTCCACACCTCCATCTGCCTCGCCAGCTACCCCTTAAGCTCTACGCCACCTCACTGACACCGAATCCACCCTCCATTCACCACCTAGCACCTCCAGACTGCTCCCCGAACACACCCATTCTCACGCACGTAGAGTGCCCTAAGCGTACGACCACATGCACTCTCGGGTCTCGCGGACCCCCGCACCGCACTCGCCACGCTCTGGCAAACCTCCCTGGACCTTTTTGACGTGGCCACGAGGCTATTTGAGTGTTTCAAGTTTTGCCCTCCTCGTCGCCATTAACGAGTAGCAGGAGCTGCTTGGCAGGCAGCTCTAGGTCTCTTCAGCTCCTAGTGAGAGCCCCAGGCGACGCGGAAGGGAGCCGCGCACACATCCAGGACTTCAATTGGGGTCGCAAGCCTCGGCTGCTGCCCCAATTGCTCGAAGCCTTCTTCTGCAGGCGCCTGCGATCGGAGGTGGGACTTTAGTCCCACCTCGAACATAAATTGAAAAAGTGCTATTGGCTGGTTGCCTCCGATAGCACTGGGGTGAGGTCCCTCACCTACTTACCGAGTCTTGTTCGCGACACGCCCATGCAGATCTGACCCGACCCGACTTCCCACTCCTGTGCACTCCTCGCGCACCACCCACGCCGGTGCACCTGGACCCGGGCACGTGACCCGACCTGATTACTCGACTCTGGGAAAGCTTACCAAAGAGAGATTCAGAGAGAGAGAGACGCAGGGAAGGGGTAGGGTAGGTTTTGCGCTGACGTTTGTGTGTGTGCAGGAAGGAAGAAAGGAGAAGAGGAGCAGTGGCCGAGACTTAGCAGTGCAAGGAAGAAGGAAGGAAGGAGAAGAGAAGAGGAAGCCAAGAGGAAAAGGAGAAGGGGAGGCCGATCAGATAAGGCGTCTGAGCTCTGAATCAGACGTCAGCGAAAAAGAAGAAGAAGCTGCAGCAAGAAGAAAGAAGAAGAAGAAGGACTAGAGCAAAGAAAGTAAAAAAAAGGAAGAGGTAGCAGCAGAAAAGAAAAGAAAAGAAGAAGAAGAAGCCAAGAGAAAGAGAGAGACTGCCGCACAAGAAATTAGAAAAGAAAAGATGGAAAAGAAAGAAGTAGAGAAGGAAGAAAGGAAAGGAAAAGAAAAGAAAAGTAGAGAAGAAGAGCTTGCCGCAGAGAAGTAGAAAGAAGAGAAGGAAAAGGGAGAAAGAAAGGAGCAATTTTTACTCTCTCTCTCTTTTTCTTAATTTTTGTAAAACATTATATATTGTGAATTTATATGCTCTGGAATTATAGTTTGCTCCCTGAGTTCAACCTCGGGAAACTTTTTATTTCTAGGTAACAATTTGTATTAAGCTGGTGATTGTTTCTTTGCACTATACTACGACGAAACCTTAGAGAAGGAAACGCAGCCGAACCAGTTTTTGGCGCCGTTGCCAGGGAGCAATGGCCATTCTAGAAGCTATTAATTCACAATTTTGATTTCCTATTGACTAATCTCTTCTCTTTTGTTGTGCAGGCACAGAAAATCAAGAGGAAAACAAGTAGCCGCATAACAACCACACCAAGGACAGGTAATTTTCTATCCTCTCATTTAAACCCCTAAATTCTAAAGTGAAAGAAAAAGAAAAAAAAAGAAATTTAGGAATGACTTGTCTTTTATACGTAGTAAAACACCAAAGTTGCCTGTTTCCAGATTTCAACATACTTTATCTGTATATCCATTGAAGGTAGTTAGGGCTAAAACCTTCTTGCTTGAGCCCTAATTACCCAATCTAGAGGCAACTAACTGGACCAATTAGAGCCAATATAAGATTCAAAGATAGGCTTTTAGAGACACACTTTCTAAGCAAGAATTGAGAATTCCCAAAAGAAGTGTGCCCAAGCCATTGTTTGAAAATACCTATTAAGAGAAACCCTAAGAAATTTGGCTCTTAAAAACACTTGAACCCTAAAAGACAAGACCTAATAAGCTCTCGAAGGAACTAGTAGGTGAAGTTGACCCCTTGGGTCAACCAACCTTGAACTTAGGTCACTCTTTGCACTCAAAAGGTTAAAGTTCAAGTGAAAACCTAAGCACCTTGATCCTAACTAAAAGTGGTAGACTTAAGAGGTCAAGGTCCCCATTCTGGTTTACCTGGAATCTCAGTGACAAGAGAGGTCGGGTGGGGGAAACCCTGTAACCCGTGGGGGTGCTCTACCGTGTAGGGGTCTTCACGGGACTCACCCTCTCTGGCTACCCAAGTAATTCTCAAGTGGACGACCTTTTGGTCAAGGGGTCCATCCGCCCCGAACCTCTATAGTCACCCAACATTTTGGGTGTCTTGATTGGGTCCAGCACCTGCTAAACTCATCGTTTCCATCAGTGTATGTTTGGTAGGAGGTCCTTGAAACCTCCTTTAGAAATTCACTCTCCTCGAGGTCGAGCCTCAGTGCCCTTGTTTGTGCAACCAACACTTCACATAGACCTCTCCTCCGATTCTGAACCCAACTCACCTTCTTCTTCCACAATGGCTCAGCCAGTTGAGGAAGAGAACAATTTGGAGCACCAGCTCCAGCGACTCAATGACCTCTTCTAGAACTTCATGCATCCATCGCAACGTCCTATGATGAGAGATCATTATAATCCCGCTGCGGTGGCCATTGAGCCTTGAGTCAGAATCCTGACTGGAGGACCTGATTCTGAACTAAAGCCCAACATGATTCATGCCATACCTAAATTCCATGGGCTTAATTCTTAAGACCCCTTCCAGCACATTAAACAGCTAAAGCATCTGGCCCATACTTTCGGGTCAGATGCCAAAATCGGGATATTCTCCCTATGAAGATGTTCTCTTTCTCCCTTATGGACAAGGTAGCCCATTGGTACCAAACATAGACCTGGTTGATCAACAATTGGGAGGAACTTTAGTCTGAGTTCCTGAAGTTCTTCCCCATTGGTCAGACTAATGTCTTGCGCCATCAGATTACCCACTTCACGCAACAGACGGGAGAACCTCTTCATGAGGCAGGGGATCATTTTCAAGATCTCATGAGAAAGTGCCCCCATCACGGAGTTCCTAAATGGGAACAAGTCCAGTCTTTTTACTAGGGACTTCATGAGGATATTAGACTATTCGTCAATGCAACTTGCGGAGGGAATATCATTCGTCAGCATGAGGACACTGTGTGGGAGATTCTCGAGAATGTGTGAGAATTCCATCAATAATGACTCCATGGGATTATTTGACAGGATGAATACCCGTGCATCAACGGACCTTAGGGGAGCACACGAGACGCAGGGCCTGTCCACAGCAGTCGACCTGGAATTGATGGCCAGTCGATTGGACAAGGTCTCTATTATTGAGAAGAAGGTGGATGAGCTGACTCAGTACTTGCAGCGAGCCACCTCTGCGCATAATTCCTTTGCACAGCCTCCTTCCGCACGGGAGACTGTGCAAAACATTTTCCACCGACCTTCTCCGGGGGTGGACCCGTATCCACCCCCACCTGACTCTTGGATCGGAGGAACCACCGACCCTTTCTATATTAGCCGGGGGAATTCCACTCCCCCATTCTCTGACTTTTCTGAGGCTCCTCAGACCTGCGAGGACCTCAACGCCATCCAGAATGACCCATTTTCCATTACCTACAATCCTGAATGGTGAAACCATCCCAACTTCCAGTGCGTAGGGAATTGCCAGAATCCAAGACCATCCTTTTAGCCCCATCCACAAGCACCTCGTCCTTACCAGCCACCTCAGCCTCGGCCCAACCCTACTTATCCATCCGGGCCAAACCAAGACCAAATGTCCCTCATCCTTCAGACTCTGCCTGACATTCAGAGAACAAATGCGGCTATTCAAAAGAAACACAAGGATAAAATCACAGAGGTTCGAAACTAACTGGCCCAATTGGCGAATTCTCGCCAACCAGGCACACTTCCTTCTCAGCCTCTTCCTAACCCCAATAGAGTGCCGACCTAGCGGCGCGTTATGAACCCAAACCCGGGCCAAGCACACAGCATTTATCGGGCCCCCTCTATTCCTTCACTTGACGGGATGGAGGCTTCAACTTCCTATGCCGGTTACCAGCAGAAGCAACCCATCCTACCAAACCCTAACCAGAACCAGGCAGGGCTGAATTCTGTAACCACCCGTAGTGGTAAGGAGACCTAGGATCCACCTTATCCAAACCACTCCAAGCCTGGTAGTGACCCAAACCCTAGGACAGTAATCCAGGATGTTCCTATCCCTGTCCCAGATCAAAGACCTGGACCTATCCTAGAGGAACCAACCAAGGTTCCATTTCCCGAGGCCTTGACCAAGGGAAAGAAGACAACCAAATCCGTGGCTCCTGAGGAGGACCTGGTCAAGCTCTTTGAGCAGGTCCAAATAAACATCCCCTTGATGGATGCAATTCGCCACGTACCGACTTACGCACGATTCTTGAAGAATGTGTGTACACCTCAGCTAAGCTGCGAACCAAGAGTGGGAGTCCAATTGTACTATCAGAGCAAGCCAGCTCTGTAATCCTAAGCAGACTCCCAACCAAGGCAAAAGACCCAGGCACTCCCCTGATTTCATGCAAGATAGGTGAAACCCAGTTCGACAGAGCATTGTTAGACTTGGGTGCTTCCATAAATTTGATACCCACATCCTTACTCAACCACCTAGAAGAATCTGAGTTAAAACTGACTGAGGTGACACTACAGTTAGCAGATCGATCCATAAAGTCACCTAAAGGGATTCTTGAGGATGTTATTGTAAGGGTGCGGGATTTCTATTTCCCTGTAGACTTCATAGTCTTAGACATGGATGCACCTGAAAACCCAAGGGATACACCGATCATTCTGGGGAGACCTTTCCTGGCCACGGCTAGGGCCAACATTAGTTGTGAGGAGGGCCAAATAGAACTGAAATTTGGGAATCAAACCCTCAAAATTGATATCTTTAAGGCCCAACAAGGAATCAATTGTGGTGTCATTGAACAAATCTGTGATATTAGAGCTTTGGTTGATGAAACACAATTTGAGAATAACCTGACTATGCCTCATCAACCACAAGAAGATCTCTAACCACAATTAGAGGAATTAGACCATGATTCAGACAAACCCATAACTCCTATCCTTGAACCTCACACTCACCCTGAACCACCCGCTACTACTGATAACCCCATTCTTGAACTCAAACCTGTTCCCGATCATTTGAAATATGTCTTTTTGGGTTCTAATCAGACATTTCCTGTGATCATAAATTCCAAGCTCACTCCTGATTAGGAATCCCGTCTGATTGCTGTTCTCCAGCAACATCGCAGAGCCATTGGTTAGACTCTCGAAGACTTGACTGGAATAAGTCCCTCTTATTGCACACATCGTGTCTATTTTGAAGAGGGCGCACGACCTTCCCGTGAAATGCAGATACGTTTGAATCCCAATCTGTAGGAAGTCATGAAAAAGGAGATCATTAAGTGGTTAGATGCAAGGATCATCTACCCGATCTCCGACAGTCATTGCGTGAGCCCAATCCAGGTTGTGCCTAAAAAAGCAGGGCTCACCACCATTACGATCGAAATCGGAGAGGTCATACCTACCCGAATAGCCAACTCGTGAAGAGTCTGCATAGATTACCGAAGACTCAATTCCTCCACGAAGAAGGATCATTTCCCACTCCCATTCATTGATCAGATTCTCGGGAAGTTAGCGAGAAACAGATTCTTTTGCTTTCTTGACGGGTACTCTAATTATAACCAAGTGTCGATTCATCCTACGGACTAAGAGAAGACCACGTTCATCTACCCCTTCGGGACGTACATGTTTCGAAGGATGCCTTTCAGTCTCTGCAATGCACCCGCGACTTTTCAGCGGTGCATGCTTGCCATATTCTCTGATATGGTAGGTGATTATCTGGAAGTCTTCATGGATGACTTTTCAGCTCTCAGGGCATCATTTGACGATTGCCTCCAGCACTTGGTTTATATACTCAGGTGTTGCATCAATGTAAATTTGGTTCTTTCCTGGGAAAAGAGCCACTTTATGGTGCCTGAGGGGATCGTCCTAGGTCATTTAATTTTTGAGAAAGGCATCCAAGTGGATTGAGCCAAGGTTGATCTGATTTCTCGACTTCCTATGCCTAGCTCGATCAGGGACATCCTTTCTTTTCTGGGGCACGTCGATTTTTACTGTCGCTTCATCCCTGATTTCTCAAAAATTGCACACCCCCTGACTACTCTTCTCTCCAAGGATGTACCCTTTGAGATTTCCAAGGAATGCACTCAAGCTTTTTAGAACCTTCATGACGAAGTCACCCAGGCCCCGAACCTACAGTCCCCTGATTGGTCTCAACCCTTTGAGAACATGTGCGATGCATCTGATTTCGCTGTAGGAGCAGTTCTGGGGCAGAAAGTTGACAGGAAACCCGTGGTCATCTACTATGCTAGCATGACGCTTGACTAGGCTCAGCGTAACTATACAGTTATGGAGAAAGAGCTGCTAGCCGTAGTATTTGCCCTCAAAAAATTCAGATCCTATCTCCTTGGTGCCCACGTCATCATCTACTCGGATCACACAGCTGTGAGGCATCTCCTTGCAAAGAAGGATGCAAAGCCTCAATTAATTCGATGGATCTTGTTGTTGCAAGAATTCGACCTCGAGATTCACGACAAGGCAGGAAGACAGAACATGGTAGCTGACCATTTGTCTCACCTTCCTTTTGAGATCATCAACCCCTCTGGACCCATCACGGAGCATTTTCCGGATGAGCACTTATTGACTATCGGCACTAGACTTCCATGGTTTGCTGATATAGTAAACTACTTGGCATCTCATCAGATTCCATCTAATTGGCCGAAGGCCAAGAAGGACAAGTTGCGCTTTGATGCCAAGTATTACATCTGGGAAGACCCGTACCTCTTCTGCATAGGTGCTGACCAAATCATCCGACGATGTGTCTCGGAGGGTGAAATCAATGATATTCTCTCCTTTTGCCATGACCAGGCATGCGGTGACCACTTCTCTGGGCATAAAGCCGCATCAAAAATCCTCCAGTGTGGCTTTTATTGGCCCACTTTATTCAAGGATGCATACAATCACTACAAGGCATGCAGTTGTTGCCAAACCTTGGGCAACATGAGCCATCGCGACATGATGCCTTTGCAGCTGATTCTCGTATGCGAAATCTTCGACATTTAGGGGATTGATTTTATGGGCCCCTTCCTGTTTCAGACGGCTTCGAGTACATTCTACTGGCTGTGGACTACGTGTCTAAATGGATCGAAGCCATTTCGACCCGAACCTGTGATCACAAAATCGTTATCAAATTCATTCATCACAATATCTTCTCACGGTTCGGGAATCCTTGTGTAATCATCTCTGACAGAGGGACCCATTTCACCAATGCTCAGTTTAGGTCACTGATGACCAAATACAGGGTGTCTCACCGAATCTTTACTCCTTACCACCCCCAGACTAATGGTTTAGCTGAGCTATCAAATCGGGAGATCAAGAAAATCCTGTAGGTCACTGTTCGGCCTAGCAGGAAGGACTGGTCGTCCCGACTTCTGGAAGCTTTGTGGGCTTATAGGACCGCCCACAAAACCCAATTAGGCATGTCTCCTTTTAGACTGGTGTATGGGAAGGCATGTCACCTTCCCGTCGAACTGGAGCACAAAGCCTATTGGGTAGTACGGAGCTGTAATTTAGATCTTTCTAAGGCTGGAACCCACAGAAAGCTTCAGATAAGCGAGATCGATGAATTACGCCTTGATGCATACGAGAACTCGCGAATCTACAAAGAGCGGGTTAAAGCCTTCCATGACAAGCACATATCTAGAAAGATCTTTCATCCTGGTCAGAAGGTCCTACTCTTTGATTCCCGACTCAAACTCTTCCTTGGGAAACTACGATCTAAGTGGGTCGGACCATATCTTGTCCGATAAGTTTTTGGAAATGGAGCTGTAGAGATCAATCCGCTTAGCCATGATTCAGAACCTTTCATCGTGAACGGTCAGAGACTTAAACCGTTCATCGATGTAACCTCTACAGATTTGGCTGAGTCATCATTTATCCTCCATTCTCCTAGAGCATATTGCGCCCAGCCGATGGCATAAAACTCAGCTCTCAACGGGAGGCATCCCGTCATTCTTTTTGGAAAAACCCGAAACCTTTTTTGACACCTCTTCACACTTAAGGTTCATCCTTTAGGACAGCCGACTCCACCTCAGGTGCTTGCATCTGAGATTAGAAATCGTCCGCAACAGTCACCTCGACCCATCCACTCACCAAAATACCTGTCCTATTGCTTGAACCAAGCTAAATAAAAAAAAACCCTCCTAAGTTACAATGAGGACATTGCAAATCTTAGGCATGGGGGGGTATGAAAGTGCAAAACTCACAAGAAAAGGTTTCAAACAAAAAAATTCACATATACCAAAAACACCATAAAAAAAATATTATTGAGAGAAGGGAGGAAATTTTGTGGACTTTACAAAGGAGGAGAAAAAGAGCAAAATGATAAAAAGGAGAACAAAATGAAAGAAAAGAGATAGTCAGTAGTAAGAATTTAAGGAATTAACCTAAGTTCTAGACCACATTCAGGAAAAGAAATGGAAAGTGCACAGCAAGATTAGTAAGAACGCAAACCTCAGGCATTCTTGGATTGACTCTTAGTACCCATTAAGATCTAGATATTCCTCAAGAGGTTGAGGAAAATGAAAAGCTTAAGTATTAGGTCCAAGGCTTAGGGAGTATTTGGCCTCCTTAACTAACTTTTAGTTTACGGGACTCAGTAACCTAAGCACTCAAATTTCACACACAATCCGGTTCAGTAAGCAAAAAATATCAAAATCACGCAGAAGCATTTCAAAAATTCTGAAAATGTCACCTAGAGTAGGAGCGGCCGATCAACACAAGTTGATTTGGATGAGTTCCCAACGCGGAGAGGTGGGAAATTCCCCTCGAAGATGCATAACAAACAATCATCTCCTCGGTGCTTGTCTCTTAGGATATTCACATATCCTACTAGGGGCATGTAAGCATTCTACTGGTTCAAATTCCATGGATGGCATTATCACGAGGTGTCAATTGCCAGGGTCTGAATTCGGCCACGAAACACCATGGACGGGATTATCTCGAAATCTCAAAAGCTAGGTTTCTGGGGGTTGCCATGGGCGGTGCTATCTCGAAGCATCAACTGCCAGGAACCCTTGAGGATTGATGATGGGGACAAGGAATCTGATACAGATCGTGTTGAGAAGCCAATCCTAAGCTAGAATTAAAAAGAAAAAGAGAGAGAAAACTCTCCAAACATATAAATCTTCTGCCTTTCTCTCTTACAAAATGCACTGCGAACTGAACTAAGGCTAAAATTATCCCAAGCACGGGTGGTTTAACCACAAAGTCCAATAAACCTTAGGTTAGTTCCTGTAGGCCTTAAAAACCTTTGCTAAGGACTGAGGCTAAAGCTAGACAGATCTGGATCTTGGGTGGTACTAGAGTACCATTTAGGCCTTTGGTTGGTATTCTGACCTAATCAAGGTTACAAGAGAAAAAGCACTTATCTAAACTCGATAAGAAATTCATGGTCTAGAATAAACGTTAAAACCTTAAAATTTTGCGAAGGGACTAGCAAAAGCTAGGTATGGGGCAATGATGAGAGCCTCATCATAAACCCTAACTAGCACAATTTGATCTAAATAAGTGTGAAAAAGCTCATACAAAACCTAAAGAAAAGCCTAACTCAGAGAATTCTGAATTGATGAATAAAATAAGTCATGAGGGGTAAAACTGCAATTTTACCAACACAGTACACAATCAAGGTGTTTAAGGGTCTAAACACAGGTCAAATGAGCTTAATAAGGAAAGAAGTGGGATGAGCTGATCTGAAAAGGGTTACAACAACTTCTAAGAATTAAATGACATTTTGTAACCCTAAAAATAAATCCACTTTAATTCACGAGGTTCTAGGCAGAGTAAAAATCAACTAAACTCTCTAAAAATCATGGAAAAATACTCCCTAGGGTTTAGAACCTTCAATTTGGCCTTTGCAACCTATTTTGACCTAATTTAAGAACCATGCCCAAATTTTAACCTAATTTGGGATTTTGCGCAAATTAATCAGTCAAACGTGGTCAAACCTAAAATCAAACTACACCATTAAATTCCTTAGGTTCAAATTAGGTTGGTACAAAAATTTGGGCCTAAGTGAAGACCATCTTGACCGACTTTACAAATTGGTCCTCTTGAATTACTTTTTAACCCTTATCTTTTCAAAACCATACATTTAGCCCCCTATCTTTCCCTTCATTCTTTGCAGAATGGTCCTCCCTGCCACCTTGCATAGGCACCATACCTTCGGCAACCTTGTGCACAGGATGGCGCCACGCAGGGTAAGGCAGCTGCTCTCAACAACGAACGGGGGGTTCCCTGCGTCATCCTCTGTCACAGGGACCCTCCCCTGCGACTTGCAGCTGCCCATGCCTCTCGAGCGAACGCACGAAAGGCATGGGTCTCCATCTCCGGCCATCTCCGACGAGTTCCCCTCTCCTCGCCAGTGCCTTTATAAGGAGCGACAGGGGCTGCCATCTCCTTCAAGCCTGATTTGGCCGAGGATCCCTCACCGATTTCATCTCCTCCTCCCATGGTCAAAACACCTAGAGGCTCTAGTGGCCTTTCCTCCTCCTTTCGTCACTCTGCGGCCACACTTGCAGCAGAGCCCACTCCGCCTCATCTTCCCGCGCCAGGCCGCACCAACTGGCACTTTCCTGACCTCTTCCTCGCCGCCATTGCTCACCTCTAGGCTCCTTCGTCTCCGGCGCCGGTAGGTACGAGACAAGCGCCGCCTCCCTCCCTCTTCATCAATTAGGTAGGTAAAAACTTTCTCCTCTCCCTCTCTATTATTTCCCCCTTCCTAATTTACTATTTTGACCCACCAACCACCACTGTCCATCACCACCTTCTCCATCTCCGGTTGCCCTCTGGCGAGGCGTACTCGCCACTCCACGCCTCCAACCACCTCGCTAGCTACCCCTTAAGCTCCGCGCCACCTCACTGACACCGAATCCACCCTCCATTCACCACCTAGCACCTCTAGACTGCTCCCCGAACACACCCACTCTCACGCACGCAGAGTGCCCTAGGCGCACGGCCACAGGCACTCTCGCGTCTCGCCGACCCCCGCACCGCACTTGCCGCGCTCTGGCGAACCTCCCTGGACCTTTTTGACGTGGCCGCATGGCCGTTTGAGTGTTTCAGGTTTTGCCCTCCTCACCGCCTTTGACGAGCAGCAGGAGCTGCTTGGCAGGCAGCTCCTGGTGAGAGCCCCAGGCGATGCGGAAGGGAGCCGTGGACACATCCAGGACTTCACTTGGGGTTGCAAGCCTCGGCTGCTACCCCAATTGCTCGAAGCCTTCTTCCACAGGCACCCGAGATCGGAGGTGGGGTGGGACTTTAGTCCCACCTCGGAAGTGTATGGGCGCACGCCCATACATAAATTGAAAAAGTGCTATCGGCTGGTTGCCTCCAATAGCACTAGGGTGAGGTCCCTCACCTACTCACCGGGTCTTGTCCGTGACACGCCCATGCGGATCTGACCCGACCCGACTTCCCACTCCTATGCACTCCTCGTGCACCACCCACGTCGGTGCGCCTGGACCCGGGCACGCGACCCGACCCGATTACCTGACTCTGGGAGAGCTTACCAAAGAGAGATTCAGAGAGAGAGAAACGCGGGGAAGAGGTAGGGTAGGTTTTGCACTGACGTTTGTGTGCGTGCGCAGGAAGGAAGAAAGGAGAAGAGGAGCAGTGGCTGGGACTTAGCAGTGCAGGGAAGAAGGAAGAAGGAAGGAAGGAGAAGAGAAGAGGAAGCCAAGAGGAAAAGGAGAAGGAGAGGCCAATCAGATAAGGCATCTGAACTTTGAATCAGACGTCGATGAAAAAGAAGAAGAAACCGCAGCAAGAAGAAAGAAGAAGAAGAAGGACCAGAGCAAAGAAAGAAAAAAAAAGAAGAGGCAACAGCAGAAAAGAAAAGAAAAGAAGAAGAAGAAGCCAAGAGAAAGAGAGAGACTACCGCACAAGAATTCAGAAAAGAAAAGAAGGAAAAGAAAGAAGAAGCAGAGAAGGAAGAAAGGAAAGGAAAAGAAAAGAAAAGAAGAGAAGAAGAGCTTGCCGCAGAGAAGAAGAAAGAAGAGAAGGAAAAGGGAGAAAGAAAGGAGCAATTTTTTCTCTCTCTCTCTTTCTTAATTTTTGTAAAACATTATATATTGTGAATTTATATGCTTCTGGAATTATAGTTTGCTCCCTGAGTTCGACCTCGGGAAACTTTTTATTTCCGAGTAACAAATTGTATTAAGCTGGTGATCGTTTCTTTGCACTATACTACGACGAAACCTTAGAGAAGGAAACGTGGCCGAACCACAAATTCCTTTTGTACTAAGGTAGGTGCTTGTAGTTTACCGATGTGGGACTAACTTCTCCCCCACCAAAGCAAACTTTCAGCAACGATTTCTCATATCTCAGATCTCCGTTCCAAGCGATTCAAAGCTTGTTGGAAAGCCCTTGAGTTGCTCTACAGAATTGAAGTCTCAATTTTAAGTTAAGAGGATGTTTTGCTCTTCAATTTGAAAGGTGAAATTAGGGGATTCCTACGAGTTATATAGCCTGGAAATAGAGGTTATGTTTACAGTGTCTGCAGGATGGCTTTTCTAGCTTATCTAATGGTCTGAACTAACTCTGCAAGTAATTCTGCATCTGTAGGTAAAGGTTCTAAAGCTCTTTTAACTTCTAAAACCGCAGAGAGACCTCAAGCTTCTCTGAAAGCTTCAGAGAATAAATTTTCAACTCTGATTAAGTGAATAGACACTTAAGAACATTTCTGATCGATTTCAACAAATTCTAAGGGTTAAAACAAACTAATTTGGGTAGGATTTACATTCAAATCTCATCAAACAACTACTGACGTCAGTTTGGGTTCAAAAATAACTCAAACTGAATAGAAATCAAATCCTATCAAATAATCCATCAGAGCTCACTCAAATCTCTTTTAAATCATTCATGATCTTCCCAGAAACAATTTGAACTCCTTAATTTGACTAATTGAATCCAAAACCAAAAAATCAAACTCAAGTTTGACTGTAGAACCTTGAATTTTGACTTTCTGAGTTTGGCTATTTCAAATGAAATTAAACCCTTAAACAACATGTCTTCAATCTCAGGAATAGGTTCAGACCCTTAGATAGGTGTTTCAACTAAGGTTCTTAGGGTTTCAGGTTCATCGCCTAAGATTCAAAAGGTGTTTGATCATCAGAACAAATCAGAGGTTGATACACTGGTTGGATCACAGAAATGAACTCAGGGTATAGCCTTGAAGCTTCCAGACTTCTTTAAATGCAACTTAAAACAAACAAACAGACTTCTCCAACTCTGCCGGAGTTGGAGAAGACAAAGACCTATCTCAAGCTCCAGACATTTAATCCTTAAATAAACAACCTCTGAACAATCAGTGATCATTAAATCAATAATTTGGAGCTTCTCACTAAGTTCTACAGGCTGAAGCTCAATTTTGACTCGTCGGAGCTCGCCGGAGCTCCAGTGAGTCCAGAAAGGATGCAAATTGTGCACACAGTAGGAATTTGTGCCATTAAAGATTCAAAAAGCTTCTTGAGGTCACAAGGAACCTTAGGAACAAATTAATTCCTTCAATTGTTCATTAGAGTAGAGATTTAACAGTGAATTCATTTTATATAAAATCTGAGTTGGATTAGGCTTAGGACTTGTTTTTCCACTCAATTGAGTAGAGGAAACAAGTTAACATTTAATTGCGATGCTATATATGTATATAATTAATGATTTGAATTACTCCTAAGTCGCCATAGACAGCGAGCTCAGGAGCTTAATTAAAAATTAGTTGTTTAGGTTATATGTAGTATTTATACAAATTAAAGTGTGAATTAGAATCCTTAGATTGTGAATAGGTGATGAAGGACCCTATGAAGGTGAATCTAAGCTCAGTTACATCCGCCATGGATAGCGACAATAGCTGTGAAGGTGAAGGTGAATTAGGCGATTCAATGATCCAATTATTGATTAAGTGTGATAGAAATGATTGGGGATGAAAGAATAAGGTGATCAGCGAGTTTAAAAGATGAAATTAAGGCTTTGGCGAGCTCAAGGAGCTCGCCGAAGTCGAAGAAGATGAACATTAAATTCTAAAATTACAACTAAGCTATCTAACTAACTACCACCTAAACTACCCTACTCCTACTCCTACTCCTAATCTACCATTACCTGGACGAAGGGGTCAATAGGGTTCCGCCGAAGGTTCATAGCGGACGATGAAATCAGAGGGTTTAAGAAGAAGATCTCCGACGGGCGAAAATGGATGGGGCAGAGGATCTCCTTGGTCGTTGCCTGTGTCCAAAGACGTAGCTGACCTCAGCGTATCTCCTTGGCTAATCAAGATGGATGGAAGAAGTCGGAGAGTGGTGTGAAAGGTCGCCGGAGTTGTGGAGAGAATAGCCTATCGAAGTTGGCTACAGTGAAGAAGAGGAAGGGAGCCAACTTGAGAGAAATCGGAGGGGTAAGGGGGTATTTATAGTGAATGGCGACGAAGAAGGTGGCGAGGTCTGGACGGAGAAGAATCTTGGGGAGCTTAACCTCCGGCATCGTCTCCGACGACGGTGAGGTTAACTCCCACCAAAAATTAGGATTTTCGAGTGATCCAGACTGGTGGGTGAAGATGGAGTGGTGAGCACAAGCTCCAAGAGCTTGGAAAAGGAAGGATGATGTCGGCAGGGCAGTGATCGCACAATGGAGTTACTTTCCATCGTTAGCCATCCACTCGACTGGAGAAGAAGAAGAAGAAAGGGATAGGGACCAAAGTGCAATGAAACTTAAGGACCTTTATGAAAATTAAGGACCCGATTACAATGAATTTTAAAGACCAAAATGTAAACCCAGGTTTAAAGGTTTATTTTAACTTAGATCTTTTTCAACTTTTTATATATGTTAGTAAATAAGGTAATTATTATGTTTTCACCTTGAATTTACATTTTTGACCTTTTTAAGTTAATTTATTAGATTAAGTAAAATTACTTAAGCTATTATATACTTATGTATATATTATGTTTAAGTTACTTAACTTATTAATTAAGGAAATGTTAATAAGATCTCGAATTCAATTATTAATTAAATTGTTAATAATGTTAATTGAATGATAAAATATCATTTTTAACTTATTTAAAGGTCCTTTACTAAATATCCCTTATTCTATAATTAACCCTTATATATTCATAATGTTAGCTAATTAACTAGGAAGACTAGTTAATTAGGGGTAATTAGAGATCATGATGAGTCTCTCATCATAAACCCTAGGATAGATTTAGTTGTTTGTTTGCCACCTCCACTCACCTCGCCATCCACATAAATAAAAAAAAAAAGTGTTATCTGATTGTAGGATTTTCTGAAAGCTACACACTTAACACCCACAACTTCTTATCCTAAGGCGCACAATCACTTTGATTCTACCACTTAACCGGGATTTGACCTGTGGACCTAGTACACTTCAACTAAATACACATAAGTGAGTAGAAATCTGAATAGGTTAAGCATTCTTGTGTGCCTTAACTAATTATTGTAATAGGCCAATTGATTGAGTTGTTTGTGCCGCACCACTCAATCTAAAACTGATCCATCAAGTAGTTTGCCACTTAGGGTTGATTCTTAGAGCTAAACCAGGCACTCCACATTATTTTTGATTTTTAAAGGAACATATCATCACCCGTGCTTTCAAAACTTGGAGTGTTCTACTAAACCGTGATTAAACCAACCTAAGAATTAAACCCTAAAAGCTACCAAACAAGGTTAAATCCTAAAAGACACATCACCAAATAACCTTGTTTGAGAACCTTGGTTGTGCACGCACACACGTTTTAACTGATCATTAAGGGCACAACCCATCTAAAGGGCCCATCACATTCCTGAAGCACCATTGTCCTAAGCCTAACTAAAATTGATTAGACATTGGCCCTAAGGACTGGTTCGCTTGTTGGGATCGAGATTGAGATTGTTCACGATTAACCTGCTTATACTAGTCAATCTAATGTCTAGCTAGGGGAGTAGCGTCAAATGACCGCGGCTAGGGGGTACACTAGGAACCGGAGGCACAAGCCAAAGGAAGAGCCTTCTCCCCAGTCCCTCCTTCTAACTGGTTGGATTGCCTGGACATAAGTAGAGAAAATCGTATATAATCTTAGGACGAATTCTGAGAGTCTGTATACCATTAGGCTACCCAAACGAAGGACAGGCTTGTATTTTTTTATTGCAAAGCTCCTTTCTCTTCTGATTTCCCTCCTTACTTCACCAGGTACCCTTCCACATCCTACACACATTTCACATCCTATCCTCCTACCACCACTTATCCCCAAGATGATTATTATCCTGACTTGACTTGTAATTACCCATCCACTTGCTAGGATGACTTTGATTGGGGATATGAATCCAGACCTCAGTGTCCAGGGCCTAACCCTGGACAACAAGACTATGATTACTATCCTTCCTAGAGCTACAATGATTATAGATCTCCATCCTTTGATGATCAACCTAACCAGATCTACAACCATGAGGGATATGCTGATTATAACACTTACCCTCCCTAAAATTATGCTAAATTTAGGTCGCCACCAACCTTTAAACAACCTGAAATGACCTACTATCATGGAGGGACCCAAGAACATCAACATCTTGACTCCCTTAGATTTAACCTGAACCTACCCAAACCTGAACCGAACTAGTCGGTTCAGGTGAACCAGATCCAGGATAGGGTGTTGGCTAATTTGAGGAACACTATACAATCTTTAGAAGCTCAGCCAACACCATGCACTAAAGCACTAGAGCCTATGATCAAAATGATTGATGAACTTAATAGTTCTCTATTGGATTTGCTCCAAAGTGTAGGGATAGGGATCAGGGTGAGTTTCTTCTTGGGAAATTGTCGAGGTTGAGGATGAAATTTGTGGTTGCACTAGTCAAATCTTGGGATGATTCTCAAGATGAACCCCCTTTAAGAGAGCCAATGTCTGAACCCGCTCAGGCGCCTGTTGGGGGGGATACATTTTCTGAGACTAGGGATGACTAGGTTGGGCTAGAGCAACCATTTGAGGATGAACCGATTGATTCACCCGAGATCCTCGAGCTAGGGAGCGAGGAAAAATATGTCTCCACGGACCATGAAATGACATATGATTTGAGACATATATAAATGTGGATCATGGATTCTTTGACTCTAAGGGTGAAGAATCTTTTGGTGAAGTCTCACTTTAACTTAAGGAAGAGGATTTTAGTGAGACAAATGGGCTTGAGGAATCTGATGAACCAGTTGATAGCCCAATTATTGAAGATTTGGATTCGATTGGGGCTAACTTGGAGGATTCGAATCCTTATTTACTAGAAGATTCAATCAATAGCCCCATTCCTCAACCACACCTCAGCCACGATTTCTAGACTTGGGAGAATCTTATGGGGTGAATGATATGCTAGAGGTCCTGAAACCTAAGCACCTGATGTTGGAGGATAGGAATGTTGAAATGAAAATTTGGGAGGTTAATTTTGAGGGAAAAACAAGTTTGGATATAAGAATACCTATTGACCTGAAACCACCTATCTTCTATGCAGCACCTTGTGATATCTTTCACGTGCGACCTAAGCCTGGAATAATTGATTATTTTTTTGAGCTAGATGTTAAGTGGACAACCGCACCTATTGAACCATCTTTACCCATTGTCCGACACTTTGGTCTTGGGTTGCACACCACTAAACCGTAGGCCCAGCCCCGCAAACACAACAACCTTCGATTTTGGGTGATTTTCATCCAGAACCTGAGAACCACTCGACCCTGGGGCATGAGTCCTCACCATAATCTCATCCATATCTATGGACATCTTCTGCGAACAGGTTTCAGGATCAACCTTTTGATTTTGATTCTGACCCGCAATTATGACTTGTCAATTTCTTCTTTGTATGTATGTTATGCCTAGCTGAAGGCATTAAACTTAGCATGTGTGTATACACTCTTCTCTCTGCGGAGCTGATCGAATTTCCACGACACTCAGGTGATGTTCTGTTTACTTCGACCTTTTCATGTCTTTATTTTTACAATGAGGACATTACATCATTTAGGCATGGGGGGTGGATAATCAATTCCTGAAATCATTATGTTAACTCCGTAGAATTTCTTTTAGTTTCCTATAAAATTTTTAAAAAAATTGAAAATTTGAAAAAAGATAAAAAAAGAAATTAGAAAAAGAGAACTTAGGCATTTGGAAGTTATTAACTTTAGGAAATGATATGAGAGGACCTAAACACTTAGACTCTTCAGGTCTTCAGGCTTAATTAGCTCAGGTGTCCACTCGAATGTGGATTTAGTCTTGAATCCTCGCCAATTAAAATTTATTTTAATTTGGTAAATAATTTGAGATGATAAGTATACAACTTATCAACCCGCCCTCTGATTTGGGGGGGACTTTAAGCCTAAGCAACTGGACACATTTTTTTTCACTAACTCACTTTCCAATGATTTTTACGGAAATTGGGTAGCTAATGGACCAACTTGGGTGGTATGGCTGGCAAGTTGTCGATGGTAACATCTCATCAGCCGATTGTCTAGAGCCCAGCCACAAGACCATTTTCGTTGTACTGCCTTTAGGTAAATCTTAGATCAGGGAAGCCACCTACTTAGAAAAAAAAAGACAGAAACACTCAAAAAGAAAAAAAAAAGAAAAAGGAGAAAATAAAAAAACAAATAAAACCACACTTCACCACACAAGTATGGCTGGCAAGTTGTCGGTGGTAACAGCTCATCGGCCAGTTGTCCAGAACCCAGCTCACAAAAAAAATTCACAATAATTCCCAAAACACTTAGGGAAGAAGTGGGGAAGTAGAATAAATCGAGGAGATATACACTGGGTTAGCCCTTGTGTTGACCCCATAAATAAAAGTAACGAGAAAGCTACCAATCGTAAAGATAAACCTTTAGGCAAGGTCACCTAGGGTCGTAGAAACCTGAAGTCCATCTTAACGGTCGTTTTGTGAGTCTATCACTTTTTCACAAAGATGCTTAGTACTTAGAGTCCTTTTTGAGTCTTGGGCCGGTCGGGTAGCCGTAAAAAGTTATCTCGGAACTCTTAAACTCCAAAAGTACAAAAAAATTAGAAAAAAACAAAAATAAAAAAATATATATCTTCCCTTCTCAAATAAGGCGAGAACTTGGGCGGTTTGCATTCTGGTAGACACCCAGGTACTGTTGAGTTTTCATAGTTTAGGACCTTAGTTGAAATTTTCTATTGTTAATAAATGACTTAGGCCTAAGTGATCTAATCCTAATTCTACTTTTATACAAAGCATATAGTTTAATTTTGCTAAAGACTAGCAAAAGATAGGCATCGGGGTATGATGTAAACACATTTGTTGAGGGAAAAATGCCAATACATGCATGTTCCTAGGCTTAGATTTGCATTTCATGTTATAAATATTGCATAGCATGCATCATTCTGCATTTAGAGTAGTTGTATATAATTTAGGTTAATTGCACCTTTTTTATGGTTAGGAGAGAAGGATATTTATTTCAGAGCCTCGGATTGACGATTCGACCATACGGATCTGATCAAGACGATGATCGGAGTCCAACGCCTCTGAAATCGCCTCGATCAAAGTCCCGTAGCACCATATGCAGTCCAAGGAAGATCAACGACCAAGGGATTAGGAGACATAATTTGGAGCTTCAAATGACAAATCCGACCATGCGGATGGATTCGGGTCGACGATCGCAGCCTAGCGACGTGAAAATCGACTCAATCCGACCTCTGTAGCAGCCCCTACAATAAGAAGAAGATGGAAGGCCCAGACTATGCCACGTGGCGTAGCCCAGGCCACCCAGCGCACGCACGCCGCACCGCACGTGAGGAGCAGCACATGGGCACGCACACGAGGCAAGGCAGGAACGCAGCGCCAGCTATGCGTGAGCTGGACCTACATCGACGCATGAGCTGGACTTACAGCTGTCGGTAATTCATCGCATGCCAGCAAAGCCAGCTATGGGCGCCAGCGGGCATGAGCTGCCTACAGCGACGTTTCCAGTGATGGCCTAGATGTCACTAATGGTCCCATACCTATTTTTTGCCTCTTCTCCACTATAAAAGGACCTACACCCCCTCCCTTCCAAGCCATCTCTGCCTACTCTACTCCCACCTACTCCCAAGCTCTAGTAAGCCTATCAACACTCCATTAGAGCTTGTTCTCAAGCTCCCAAGGCTCCTATTAGTGTAGCAAACCTTTGCCCCACAAAATATTCCTCCAACTTCCCATCCTTCTTCATAGGTCACCTTAGAGCCATCCTCCCACCTCCATTCCGGTAGCAAATCATCTCCGTCTTCTCACCTTCATTCCGGAGCCATGCTGAAGCTTTCCTTAACACGATGTCCTCCTGCATCTCACCTCCGTCATCCCACTCCTCACCTCCTTCGTCCGAGCTTCTGCCAGGTGTCATCGTCTCGCCGAACAGTCGATTCGGGAGATTTCCTCTCACCTCCCTCTCTTTATATGCTTTTATAGTTTCTTGCAATTGACATTGGATGTAATATATATTAGATTTGTTCCACATCTCTATCTTGTGATACGTTTGCTTGTTTTCTTTTATTTCAAAAATACAAAAAAATAACAAAACCCCAAAATACTAAAAAGAAATGAATCGAAGCGCGGTTTTCATGTAAAGTAAATGTCACCTCCCTATGTTTGACCTGGGACTCCCTTGGAGTTTCAATATAAATTTTATATGATCGACATGTTTTGCAACTACAACGATGTGTTACTTGTAACCTCGATTTCTAATACACGAAACACGCCTGACCACATAATATCGAATCACAAATAATAAAATGAGACTTGGGTTTACATGGAAACCCAACTCACGAAGAATAGGGAGAAAACCATAGGAGAAGTCCCTAATAGGACTCAAATTTATATTGTTTCTTCTCAAAGAAATATGGGAGTACATGCCAATTTATAGGTCCCTACACACAATACAAAGTCCACATCTCAAGGTGTGACACTAAACCAACCCACATTCTTTAACAGTCCCCCTCAAGTTGGAGCATGGAATGATCAGCTTGTACAACAATGAAACCCACTCTACACAACAGAACACAACTTTTTGAACTACTTCTAGCTTGTAGACAAGTGTGCTGATGATGATACATCAGCGAGATTTGGAGCTGTTGGAGGAACAGTTGTAGCTGGTTCTAACAAGGGCCTCTCCTCTGGAGATCTCAACTCATGTTGGTCGCTCCCTAAACGAAGAGAATGCCAGCGTGCCTTAGGACTGCAAGAAAGAAACTCCTAAATAGGGGTGACTATAATGGCATCTACACTCCCCCTTTCTCCCATATTCATATGGAGGAAGAATACAACAATGAGAAGAAAACTATCATGAAAAAAAGAGCTTTTCCCCTTCTTTTTTCTAATTCAAACTCCATTTTTTTCATCATGCCTTCCTTTTTTTTTGAAAAAAAAAATTCTTCTCTAACTCTTCCTTCCTCTTTTTTTGATTGTTTATTTTTTAAATTTTTTTCTTTTTTTTAATTTTTCCTCTTCATTTTTTTTCTTCCTTTTCTTCCCCTTTTTTTTCTCTTTTTCCTTCAATTTTTTTTTCTTATCTCTCTCACCCTTTTTAAGATAACAACCCAACATTAAAGAGGAAAGTCAAGATAAAAAAAAGAACTCATAGAAGTGAGGGATAAAGCTGCAAAAACCCACACTTCTACTCTTCATTAGGGTTTGTAAGAACCATGCCGCTGTTGTTGCCGCTCTCCCTTCCTCTAATTCTTGCAGGAGGCCATTGGCGTGATCGACTCGATTTGCATCGCCAAGGTCTCACCTTCGATGATGCTTCTCTTCCTCATCATTAATCTTCCTCTTCTTTTACAGCAAAGGCCATCACCTTGTGATAACCATAGCTGTGGGGTTTGCCATGGCCACCCCATCATCCGGTGACGATGATGCCGCATTGCCTCCTCTCGTCGGTGGTCACCTCTAATTGAACGGCTCATCTGGGTAGGCTGATATGTCATTGCTGTGGATGATTGAGTGAGAGATCAATGGCTTTAATCGTGGATGCGAGATCGTCTCCGTGATCTTCGCCGCCATCGACGCCTTTGTCTTCTACTCCTAATCTCTCAGCCATTTGACAATCACTGCCCTAATTTCTGATCGACACGAGAAAGAGGTTCTCCACATGCTCGGCCACCAGGAACTCCACCTTGTCATTTAGCATGTATGTCACTGCCATCATGGGGTCCACCTTCACGTGGTGGGCCGACATTATTACCGATAGTGGGGCCGCCAGGGTGAATCGTTGCCAGCCAAGACACCCAGTGGCTCTTCTTTGCTGCGTCGCCCTCATCCTTCCTTTAGTAGTGACACAAAGCAGCAACACCACTAGTGGCGGTAGGGTTTTTAGAGCGCTAAACACACTCTTCCTCTCTTCCTCAAGAAAGTCTTTTGCACCTCCTTCATAGATCTTCATTTCTCTTTAGACGATCATGGAACAAACAAACTCCCAAGAACAAGAAAGATAAACATGATCATAAAAAGATAACCCAACAATTGACTTGCTCTGGTACTAAGTTGAATTTCATAATAAGAGAGCATAATATCAAAAGCATAAATAATAAAATAAGACTTGGGTTTATGTGGAAACCCCACTCACGAAGAGTAGGGAGAAAACCATGGGAGAATCCCAAATAAGGCTCGGATCTATATTGTTTCTTCTCAAAGAAATATAAGAGTGCATGCCTTTTTATAGGCCACCAGACACAACACAAAGTCCACATCTCAAGATGTGGCACTAAACGAACCCACATTCTCCAACACTCTAGTTTACCCAAAACTTTGAAATGAAAGATCTTGGGGATGTCTCTTACATCTTGGATTTGAAAATGTTCAGAAACAGAGAAAAGAGGATACAAAATCACAGCAAAGATACATAACCAAGGTCTTGGAGAGGTTCTATATGGATAACTCCAAGAAGGGATTTCTTCCTATTAGATATGGTGTTCACCTATCAAAGGGAATGTCTTCCCAAAGAGTTGAGAAGAAAGCTATGGGTGGATGTCCATATGCTTCTATAGTGGACAACCTAGTGCATGCCATGATGTACGCAATGGGAGTGGTAAGCCATTTCTAATCCAACCTGGGACAGGAACGTTGGACTGTTGTCAAGAGCATACTCAAGTACCTGAGTAGGATTAAAAATTATTGCCTAGTCTTTGGAGATGAGGATCTTTAGGTGTTAGGGTATATCGACTCCAACTTCTAGTCAAATATTGATGATAGAAAGTCTATGTCAGGGTTCATTTTCCTATTAAATGGTGGTTCTGTGAGTTAAAGAAGCAAGAACTAAGATACCATGCCTAATTCAACAATTGAAGCTGTATACATTGTTGCATCAAATGCTACGAAGGAGGTAGTGTGGATACATAACTTCATAGATGAACTTGGGATAGTTCCCTTGATACAATCGCCAATCCCATTGTTGTGAAATAACACAAGTGCCATTGCGCAAGTGAAGAAGCCTCGCTCTTATCAAAAGTGCAAGTATATTGAGAGGAAGTACCACATAATCAAAGAGATTTCCATACATGGAGATGTAATCATCACAAAGGTGACCTCTGTAGATAATGTTGTTGATTTGTTGACCAAGGCCTTGATTAGAGAGTCTTTTGATCAGCATATTAATAGTATAGGGTTGAAAAAAGTTTCGAAATGTCTCTGAGAGCAAATGAGAGTCTGTTGGATTTTGTATGACCAAAGAGAGCCATTCTAGTTTTTGTAATATGATTATATTTTATTAAAATGAAAGAATTCAATTATTTTCTAGTTAAATGGCTCGGGTCCCTTAGTACAATTAGGGTTACATGCATGACCAAATCGAATAATATGATATGTGTTGATTCAAAGATCTAAATAGTTTTGACGATCTGATAGCACATCAAAAAACCATCTGATTTGATCATATGCTTCTAATTTGAGTTGAGATGGCAACCTTCTCTAGAGGTTGTCACCTAATTAATGTTCTCAAAAAGAGATTCGAGAATTGTCATATAGGTCAAGTTAAAGAGTTAACCGGATAAAAAGGAGATAGAGGAAGTCCTTTGATACTATTGTGGAGAAGGTGTATTTGTATACGTAAGATAGATATGTCTCTGTTCATGAACACATATTTGACAAACCAATAAGTTGATGCACCCACCTTGATATTGATATTGGAAAGCTGGTGTGTGTCAGAAGGGACAAGAGACACATAATCTCTCTAAGGAATCACATAAATATGTTGCATAGCTGTATGAAATAGAATGAAAGCATAAGCTCTTTGCATATATCGAGAATGACAAATTCCACATGTAGTCGTAGAGTCTTAATTAGACTCAAGACATGAAGAGAAGAAAATAGACCTTTTAGAAAGGTTCTGATCTTCGTTCTCATCTCAATGATACATGAAGACATCAATAATAATATATCTATGGAGGAATGTCAATTGTTTAATTGGATTAGACCTTGCGATAATACTCTCCTCCAAGTGTAAAGGATTCACAAGTATTTGAAATACTTGAAGGACATAGTGCTAAAATTTCATCTATCCTATGGGTCATTGTTGGAGTGATGAAACCAATAATAATATTGTTGGATTCCTATTTGAAGAGTAAATTAAACGTAGCCTAAAGACTTATGTAACATTTAATTTGGAAATTAATTGTACCTAATTTTATTAGGTATAAAATTCAAAATTCAAAATTCAAGTACTGAATTCCAATTAATTTAAGTTGGGATACTAAATCCAAACATTCCAAACTTTGTTTGAGCGAAAGGTGAAAATCAAATAGGAATACATCTCATCCATTAGATGGAAATCCAATGGATCCCATCAATTTAGGAATAGTGATGAAATCCCTATAAATATCTCCCAAAGGAAAACCCTACTAGTTGAATTCCAATCCAATCAAGTTGTTGATTAAAAACCAAATCCACCCAAATCACCCATAGCCAGCAACAAGAAGACGAGGCGGCAACCCCCTACCACAGTACAAGCCAGCCAAACAATAAATTTATTGGTCGATGCCCTCTACTCATGCCATACGATCGGTGGTTTAGTTGGTCTCCTACCTTTTGAAGGGTGTGCTGCAGCGCCCTTCCTGATCTTCCTGACCCCCCATTGCCCGTAGTGCTAATCGACCAAACATTAGTTGGCTGCTATTGTAGCGACTATAATAGATTTTAGAACCCGCTTTTGAGATCTGTTGGTGGTTCTTGGAGGCGATCGTCGCCTCGATTCGCGAAGGACACGAGTACGGAAGCACACGTTGTAACGCATTTTGCAACGTATGACCCCCACTCAACAAAACACATTGGTGTATTTTGATTTTCAGCTAGTGTTTTGATTTTGCACCGATTGAAAATGAAAATACATCGATGTATTTTCATTTTCAACCTATTTTTTACCTATGCAAAATGGTTTTTCACCTATGAAAAGTGATTTTTCACTTGAAAGTGATTGGTCAGCTTTAAGTTTAGGGTGTAGTGTTTAGGGTTTAGGTTCCCTGAATCCTAAACCCTAAATCCTAAATCCAAAGTTGAAAAATCACTTTCTAGGTGAAAAATTACTTTTCATAAACCCAACCAGTGTGTTTTCATTTTCAATTGATGTCTTTTGATTTTCAACCGATTGAAAACCAAAACACACCAATTGAAAATCGAAATACACCAGTGTGTTTTGTTGAGAGGGAATTACTCATTGCAACATGTATTTCTTTACTTTCTCACATTCGCGAAGGTATTCACAGATCTTGTGATGGAGTCGACCTTCTGTGACACGAGGGCTTCATCCACCCATCGAAGAGGAGCCAAAAGGGTCTCCTGGGACTTATTTAAGGAGGCACCACCACATGAGGTGTGTTCAACACCTTAAGGTAATCCTTCTCTTATGGGACCCCAGAATGAGAGAAAATTACCTCCTCCTTTGTGGTTTTTAAATTTTTAGGTGTTTATATTATGATTACTTGATCATTTTATGGCATCAATTTGATTGAGTTTGCAAAATGTTTTTGAAATGCTTGTACACATGCTCAGTGTTCATGCTTCCGCAATACCCTAGGATCATTTTAAATGATTCCCAATAGAATTGACCTCCTGCATTACCCTAGATCTGGCAACAATGGTAATAGCATTGGAGTCACACCAGTGTTGATTGAGGTAGTGGCTAGCTCGATGATGAAGGTAGTGTTGATCTTACATGAGATCGTAAGAGATTGGCTAGAGCGAAAGTGGTGGAGAAGAAGGTGCTACAACCAAGCTAACAACACCAAACATGAGTTTTGGTTTCTTTTGAACCTTAAAGAGATAGTTTTGGTTATTTACATCTTTTTCCACTTAGTTTCCGTTCATACTTTGACACTTCTTAACATTGAAAATAAAAAATAAGGGGCAGGAATGAAATCAAAAAAAGAAAGAAAATACATAAAAAGGAGGAGAAAAAAAGGGAAAGGAAAAAAATAAAGAGAAATAAAAGGAGAAAAAAATTGATGATGATGAGAAGAGAGAAGCTCTTCTCTTTGATTTCTCCTCCATCTTATTTCTTCTCCCATACAAGTATGGGAGAAAGGGGAAGTGTGCGAGCCTTCTTTGTGTACCCTATATGAGACACTTTTTTCTTTGAGTTCCCCACAAGAGAGATTCACTTTGTCTTTTGGTCCTTAAATAAGAGTACCACTATCTTGATCTCCAAAGAAGAGACCCCTTTCTTTGAGTTTCCATGTGGGAGAAACCCATCTCTTGGTCTTCATGAGAGATCCTCTTTAGAGTCTTCAAATTGGATGGCATATGTAACAAAGCCAACTTCAGTGATTCATCTCCAAATTTTGACCTACACCTACTTAAAAGTAAGAATAAGGATGCAAGGAAGCTGGTGACCAAGCAACACCAGTTGAAGTCTCTTTGAGTGTTGTGTTTTTTACTTTGTAGAGTAAGGATTTATTTTGTACAAGCTGAGCATTCCATGCTCTAGCTTGAAGGGAAGTGTTGAGAGATGAAGAGTTGTGGGCTATTTAGTTGCACATTGTGTAATATGAGTTTATGTGTGTGTTGGGTTGTCTATAAAAGGCTCATATATCTCTTAGTTTATCCATGAGAAGAATACAGGGATACTATGCCATAGGGGTACTTCTCCTGTGGTTTTCTCCATGCTCTTTGTGAGTGAGGTTTTCACGTAAACCCAAGTGTTCTTGATTGATTATGCTTTGATATTATTGTTCATTATTATTCCACTTTATTTATTTCTTAACAGAATCATCTCCTACTACTTACGTGCTTCTTTGGTTAGAAGATGTCTATCTTCATTGGGGGAGAGTCAAATTTTGTCTACAGCAAAAGGTTGGCATCATTGTCATCCACGCTCCAATTTGGAGAGGAGTGTTAGAGTATTAAGAAAGTTGTTAGTCTTTAGAATTAGGATTGAGTCTATTTTTAGTAGGTTTGAGATTCCTAATTCTTTTCCTATTCATGTTAGTTATTTGCTATTCTTTATGAGTCTCTTATGTAAATTTTCTATCCCAATTCTCTATATAAAAGGAGGTTAGGGTTCTAGATTTCAATAACATGAATAAAACTTTATTTTTCCAACAATTCTTCAACAAAATTATGTTGAGGCCATGTATTTTATGGAAAAAAGCTATGGATGCAAAGATGGATGCACTTGTCCCTTGCAATTCCTAGGAATTAGTTCCATACTTAAAACATGTATTTGGGAATAAAGAGATGGACACACTTGTTTCTCATGGTACTTGAGAATTACATCTACATCCAAAAGGTTTAACTGTGATTGTAAATGGTTATGTACAATTGAATATACACCTTAAAGGGAATAACTAATAGATTGAAGGCTAGATTTGTGGCCTAAGGATTCATTCAAGCCTAAAGGACAAACTACTTCAAGGCCTTCCCCTATTGCTCAACTTATCTCCATCCTCATTATTTTTCATTTTTAACTATTATCATTAATAAGATTGTCCTAAGCAATGAAAATGCCTTCCTCTATGAAGACTTTGCTTAAGATGTGTACATGTCCTAACCTGATGGCTAAATGGTGATGGAGAGTATGTACAAGATAGAAGTGACAACTTATTGTCTAAAACAATGTCCAAGAGCATATTTTGTTTGTGGTTACGAAGATAGGCTTCAATGGATTCACTTTAGATCATTCTCTATTTGTTAGACACAGAGATATCGGTAGTTTTATTTTACTTGTTTGCGGTGATGGCATGTGAAGGACCTAAGGTTACAAAACTTGGCCAAGTAATCCAAGTTAGTCCCTTCACCAATCTAAGCACTTGGCCTAACATTCCATGTATGTGCCCAACTAAATAAATATCTTTGTAACTAAAAATCTTGTGAAGCTATTATGTTTTCATGGAATTGAAGATGCAAGTAAATCCTAAGGACCATGTGTCATAAAAGAATTATGCACTTAATATCTTGAGAAACCTAGCTTGTTTGGGGTGAAAACATTTTCCATTTCTATGGATTATCTGGGGTTGCTATTCACTAATAAGGTTGAATACCAATTAATGGGTCATGGTGGGTTGCAATGTACAAGTCCTAATAAAAATCACTAAGATAAGAAATTGAAATCACATGGCTACCATTTCACTTTAGTCTTGACATCATATCAACTTCCTGAAGGTTGTGACCTGATTTTGCACTAGAGATTGCAAATTTGTGATGCTATTAGGATGCATTTTTGAAGTTCACTAAGAGGACATTAGGGGAGTGGAGGTTGGGTTCTTCAGCCATATCGATGCTAAGTGATCAAGTGAAGGAGTTGTCCCATGACATTTCCAAGGAGGTCCTTGTAGCAGTACGTAACCTGAAGGCTAAGGGGTCATCGGTCTGAATGAGCTTCAAATCCTTTTTCATAGAGAGATGTGGGATGTAGTTGAAAGGGATATCTTGGACATGATCCATGTGGTGTTTGTGGCCAATCGTGGCTTTGAGAGACTAAACTGATTCTTTTTGTTTCTTCTCCTAAAGAAGTGTAATGCAGAAGCAGTGGATGATTACAGGCCTATTACTCTATCTAACACAGTGTATTTGATTGTGGCGAAGATGTTTACAAACTGAATGCATGGCGTGGTCTTCCATAGTGGATTTCCTAAATATAGTTAGTTTTCATTTCTAGGAGGTCATTGTATGACTCCTATGACCTTGTAGAGGAGATGGTCACTGCCTAGAGGAGATCTAAGGTCCCATCCAATGCTGTCAATGCAAAAGGCGATACCAAGGTGACAAGGCCCATACTTGCCTAAGGCGAGAGATGACAAAAAGGCGACAGCTGGAGTGAATTGAGGCGACCATTTTTTTATTCTTATTCTTTTGCATATATGTGACTTATTAACTCTTAGTAATGGCAACAAGTTTATAAAAACATTTCTAATAACAATATTTTAGACTTCAAGTAAAAAAAAAGCATAAGAATTGTATTGCAAAAAATCGTTCTACATAATTCCAAATGGTAAAGAAAGAAAATTCTCTACTAAACAAGATAATAAAAACAAAATTGTCATTGAAGTGAACAAAACATAATAATAACATATATTGTACAAAATAGTAACACATAATATTTATTAACAAGTACTTATTTTGATTATATTATTTAATTAGAATAATTATATTCTAGCTTATATTATTTGATCAGAATAATTATATTCTGCTTTTTATTTATATTCTAATTATATTACTTTATTTTGATTTTGATTTATATTTATGCATACTATATATATAAGCAAGTACTTATTCTGATTATATTATTTATATTCTAGTTTATAAACATATTTTTTAGATAAATTACATATATTATGTACTGTACATTGACTAATTAGTAATTATATAATATTATATACATATATTGTATTGTACTTGTACATAACATTATTTGGGATATTAGTTAATACAAATACTAACTAGGACCTAAATACTAAAGGAAACTATTATACTGATAATAATGTATGATATATCATATTATTAGTAGCTAACCATAAATAATTTCACGTATGTTGAGACTAAAAAAATAAATAAACGAAGGGTTTTTGTTTTGGGGTAAGAAGTCCAAAGGCGATGAAAAAGCAATGCAAGCACTAGGGAGAAGTGATGAGTCCCAGTGCTAATTCAACGCCATCGAGGTGACTCATTAGGTCTAGGCAACAAGGCTATAGAGGTGTGCCTCAAGCAACTAGGTGTTTCACCTGATTCAATGCCATCACCTAGAGCTTCTCCAAGGTGACAATGGCCAAGCTCGCCTTGCCTGGTCACCTCTTCACTCGAGGTGCTCGCCTCGACAACTATGGTCCCATCCTTCTTGTGGAAGGTGGACTTTTCTAAGGTGTATGATTCTGTAGTTTGGAGCTATTTATGGAAGATCTTAAGAAGGAGGGGTTCCTAGAGGACTGGGTCTACGATATAAAAGAGAAAAGATAACCCTTGACTTGCAAGTACTTGATCTTGTGCATAGAGAGATTGTTTCAGATTGAAGTTGGCATGTCATTAAGGACATATTTTGAGGGTGTACCTCAAGGACCAAGGTTATCATAAAAAAATCTTAAAACCAAGAAAATCTAAAAGCATAATAAGAGAAAGGAAATGACCCGTCTTTAGGATCCGCGTAGAAATTGATTTATCTTAAGCTCGCCTCCTTGAGTTTGACCCTAGGCCTAAAATTGACAATCTTAAAGCATACTTTAGTCTAGGTTAAAATACATTTGAAAAATCTGTGTAGGGTCACTTGTAGTTAACCACTTCCACTATACTTATTTTCACGCTAATATCACCTAATTAAATAACACTACTTGCAATTGAACAGGTAAAAATCACTACCTAATCCTCATAGCTTAGAGTTTCTATGACTAGTCGATGCTAGTCTAGCACAACCTCTTACAAAGCTTCTTCTCTTTATACACTTGACCAAGATAAGAACAACAATGGGATCTCCAAAACAACTTGGATCCCAGATTAAAAAGAAACAATAGGAATAAAAGTATAACAGTAATTCCTATAGAACCTTAGGAATATAAAACAAATCAACCTTTTTCAAGTCACAATGGGCCATGCTTTAAATCGCAATATTTGCAAGCGTACAAGCATAAAAGCACTAGAGAGAATAATAGGTTTTTGCTTGTAGAAAGATCTTGAGGTCTAATTTAGAATGGGTGGTTGAGGGCCCTATTTATAGGTGTTTTTTGACTTGATTTAAAAAGTTTGGAAGTATGACTTTGATTGATCAAAATTAATAGTTGGTCAATCAATTTGACTTTTGGTCAATTAAATAGAATGTTAGATCGATTTCATGTTGGTTGATTAAATTAGGAACTTGATCGACTTCTGGAGAAAGATCAGAATATGACCATTAGAAGCTCTTGATCAATTAAAAATATTGTGTTGATTGATCAAAGTGTGTTTAGTCGATCAATTATAAAAGATGGTCGATCAATAGTGTTGGAAACTTAGGTTTAGTGGAAATTCAGAGCTAACGAGTTTCAAAATGCATCAATTATTATATTATGAGGTTCCTTACAATATTCTAGACTAAATAAAATTAAAAAGAGTCTTCACAATCCTCATCAAGAGTTTGATGATGCTTGTGATATGATCATCATTACTTGATTAGACTTCAAGTGTCCTGAAATGATTAGTTCACAATAAAACATAATTTTGTTACATCAAAACAAGGGTATCAACATGCAACTGATGAGCCTCAGCATGACTTCTTGGAATTGATTTTGATTTTGTGTTCTTGCGCCTCTGACTCTTGCTTGATGGATGCTTTAAGTTCAAGAGAATCTTCAAATTTTCCTACCTCATGTTTGTTGATTGCATCTTGAGCATGACTATAGATTTTTCTTCCTAGGTTCTAAATGTTAATCTCTAGTTGTCTTAATATTGTAGCCTTCCAAGTGATGTCCAACCATAGATTTTTCCCAAGTATCCATAGTATCTGGTACTCTTCTTTCCAATAGAAACATTAGGATTAATAGTATGCTATCTTCATATGCTATTTCTTCTATTTAAATCATAAGGAGGATTACCATTCTGCGATAATGGCTAGGTGGAGCCAACATTGGGAGGATTTCTTTTTTGGTTGATGGTTTAAAGTTGTGAATGAGGGATTGTAAATTTTAGATCTTGTAAACTTTAAAATTAAACTTCTTCGTGCTAGATGGATTCGTTTCGATTAGATTGCATGACTAGGAGCATGGCTTGCTGTGTAAGCCTACTTTAGTTTGGCCTTTTGGATATTGCTTATGGATAACATATATAAGGCTCCCTTAGGAAATGCAAGTCCCTAGGAAACATAAGTTGTTAATTCTCCTATAAGCATGGAAGTATTTTTTTTTATTGAAATAAACTTTTACATTGTTAGCTTATTTCTTGTCCATACTTAACTGGAATCGAGAAATCAGTGCCTTTCCATATCTTTCGCTTGGTCATATTTGTTTCCAACGGCAATTGCTGCATTTTGTTTTTGGTCTAAATGCATATGTGTGCTTGTTCAATGCATCACACTTTGCTATTTTGATCTCTATTTGCTTGGGTTGAGGCTAATGATGGTCTAGATAAGTTTTGGTGAGAGAAAGGATCCAATTTTGTTTATTGGAACCCTTATGTAGGTTTTTTTTAGTTTTCTAGTCAAGTTCATGTGGTGTTTGAAAATTGGGTTTCAGTTGCATGGGAAAATAGTAGAATTGCTTAAGCCTTGACTTAGATATGTTAAAAGCCCTTGAGTTGATCAGATTAATCTCACCTATAAATTAGACACTGAAGTGGGTGTTTATTGTTCGAAGACTTTAGGTTTTCTTTCCCTTTGATAATATGTGAAAAACAAACTTGTCAAAGGGCAAATATATGAAGAATGACAGGTTAAACAAGTTCTTGCCTCTCTGATGATGGATAAATGGATGAATATTAATGGGTAAAATGAGTCATTATTCTTTGGGGGAAATATAAGGGAATTCTATCAGGTTTAGTAAATAATGGTTTTAGTATGTCCAGTCACGTAAGTCTATTTTTAGCAGAGTTGAGAACAAAAAGACAATATTTGGTAGTGTCAGGATTAGCACACGTGAATGTTTTTCATTGTGCTCCACCAAGATCTAATTATGGGTTTGCTTTTGGAATTGGGAGTTTGGAGGTTCACAACCACCTTTGCTCATCTATTGGAATTAGCTTTGTCTCAAATTGGATTCTCTTTTTTCTTGGAAGGTAAATGTAATTCTCAAAGGTCGAAGGTTGTCCATGAAATTACAATATGGTTCCAAGACTCAGCATGTTGAATATCCAAACAATATAAACCTAATCCCATGGGAAAGGGAATGGACAACAATTAAAGTATTACACCAAAGTCATACAGGTTGTTCCACTTTAATACCACTTTACAACTGAGGGTGGTAATCCTCAATTTACATACACCACTTGCTTGTACAGCCCACAAGAAAACAATTTTGTTCTTACAAAGAAGAATGAGAATTCCACAAAAGGAAACCCAACAACAATAATAAAAAGATTTACATGTTTAGAAAAAACCTAGAGAGCCAATAGTGTATATGTGACATTTAAGAATAAGCTCAAAGCTATTCAATAATACTTTAATATAAACTTTTGTTGAATATCAAATTTTGCACATGAAAGTAGGGAGTATAAATTTATTATTTCCTAAAACAATATTGTATGCATGAGAAGGCTTTTAGAAAACTAGCTTGTAAGTATAAGTTCAATATTAGAAGTTTACTCCAATAAAACTTTCCAAAAATAATCTATAATAAGTGCGTGAAAGTAAGGAGTGCACTAAATATTCAATAATCAATGATAAATGCTTCCTTTTCAAAGTAACATTTGTTGCATGGAGGAAGTTGTAGTGGCTTTAAGAATAAGTTGATGTTGTGAAATTTGCACGAATTTTTATCTTATTAATTCATTGTCATGGCATGAAAACTCGCGTAAAGTCGCACATCAAAATAAATTTATAACTAGACATGAATCGGATTTTGAAATTGATTTTGGTTCCATGAGTCTTGGTTGAATCCTCAAGGAGGCAAAATTTAGCTCTTTTCACTTAGAAATCCACTTAATAATTTATTCTCTTTTTGGTCTTTTATACTTTTAATACTTTTTTTATCTTTTGAGTAATTAACTAAATCAATCAAGATGAAACTAATACTACAAGCTACACTACTCTCTTTTGTTTCTAGTCTTTTGCTTAAGAAATGGAACCAAAAACATGAACTACGGAAACTTGTCTTTTATTGCTTGGAACACAAAACTACACTAATTGCATAAAAATCAAATAGATTAGCATTTGAAATTTTATTACAATAAAGTGTTGGTCAAGGCAACTTATACAAAGCTTAAAAAGAAAGAAAACATCTAAGGATGGGTATGTTGTGGGTGTAGTGAGATTAGGATAAGTATGATGGGATTAGGACATGGTTGGGATGATGGTTAGGATAATGCTGGCCGTGGGTTATAGGTTGTGTGGTGAAGATGGTAGTGGAGTAAAGGGTGTTGTGAGGGTGTGCATGAATGGATCAATGGTGTATGTTCATGAGTAAGGTGCACGGACAAGTGAGTGCTATGAGAGAGTTTGTGAGCAAGCATGAGTTGAATGAGGGAGTGTGTGCATGAGAGTAGGTGGGTGATTAGAGGTGGTGGTTGGCGGTGACTAATGGGTGGTGGAAGTGGTGGCCGTGTAGAGGTGGTAAGATTGTGATGAAGATGGTGGCTGCAACATGTGTAGGTGTATGTAGTGAAGGTTGGCCCATGTGTGTGTTAGTGTTTCTGGAGTGGGAGATGGGCGGTGGCTGCTTGGTAACCTGCTACTATGTGGATAAGAGAAACAAAATCAAAATAGAGGAGAAATAGGGGAAGGGTGGATGATAGCAAAAAATGCATGATTTGTTAAAACTAGGGTTTAAGTCATTGTAACACGCAAATTTGCAATCGCTTTTACAATTTATAAAACCTAGAAAATGGGGTATCTAGGGTCGTCCAATGAAGCATGTTTGCAAAATTTAGTACTCTCACTTGAAAATGGGAAATCAACTTTCTTTTTGGGATTTTTGAATATAAGATTTTTTTGAGTTTTGAAATAACAGGCAACAACGAAATAGTAAGCAGGAAAAGACTACACCTAAATTGCTAAAGCTAAAACCTAAGTGAAAAAAGTAACCTCTCTCTAAGCTCAGCCTGGGTACGTGGAGACCTAAGGTAATTAGAGAGAGGGAGTGAAAAGTGCTAGAAAAGACAATTAAATAAGATGCAACAAAATGATGGAAGGGCAACTTTTATAAAGGAAGAAAGATGTTTTACAAGATCACTAGTAGAGGAATGTTTCTACTACTAGAAATAAAAATACAGAAAATAAAAACACAAATCTCCTGGTGATGTTGGTGAAGAGGAGAAGGTCCTTGCTCCAAGCTCAGTTGCTCCTGGGCCTGAAAAGGATTTCTCCTAATCCATTCCTTGAGGTGCTCCTCCAAGGTGTGCCCTCCTTAGCAAGCCCTAAATGGGTGTGCCCTTGTTCCTCCAAGGGTGAAAGAATTCCACCCAAAAGACCTCCTAGGGTGGGCATGCACCACCCTAAAGATCTCCTCTTGGATGTCCCCCTGCCTGGCTTGTCCTCTAGCTGGTGTGGGCACAAGAGAGAAAGGAAGAGGGGAAGGCACTAAGGAGACAGAGTGTCCCCTTAATCTTCTTCTTCTCCTTCTTCTCTTGGCTGGCTATGGTAGGTGGACTATGGTGGAAGAAAATGGTGGAATAATGAAGCTAAAGGTGTCTCCCATGGTGGTGGTTATGGCCTTTTTATAGAGGGGTTGAGGGGGTAGGTAGGCGTTCATGGCATGGATGGCTAGGATAGGTTTTTAGTGGTGGATAGATGATCTAATGGCCATGGATGGGTGGTGCCAAACCAAGGGATATGAAGGGGGTTTGGTGGCCTTTGGTTGGATGGCCATGATGTCATGATGGAGGTGGTTGAAGGATTCTAAGGAGGGGATAGATTGGTGCCAACCCAATGGGTGTAAGGGGGGTGATCATGGGCCAAAAGGTGGCCATCCAAGGTGGTTGACAACCACCAAGTTGGCACCAATTTGGGGGTGTTCTAGAAGGTGGTTAGGTGGAGGGTTAGGATGTGTTGAGAGGGTAGGTGTAAGGTGGTGATGATGGGGTTTTTGGAGGGAAATAATGGAGCCAAAAGTAGGTGTCTTTTGGTGGTGGTTGAAGGGTGAAGAAGCATCATTTTTGGCTCCAAGGTGAAGGATTGCAAGGAAGGTGATGTTGGCACCAAAAGTAGGAAGGCTTAGGTGGTTAACTTAGGTGGTATTTAGGGTTAGGTGGATAGCCATGGGTAGGGAGCTTAGGTGGACCTAAGCTAAGCTAGCTTAGCTAGTAGGGTAGTGGGAGAAGGTAGGAGGGAACTAGGGTTTGGATAGAGAAGCTGATGAAGAGCTATCTGGAGTTGCATTGGAGCTGGTGGTTCTGGAGAGAATAGCAAGGAGCTACCTTAGCTATTTTAGCTTGCTAGTTCTTTGCTAGCTACTAAGCCAAGTGAAAGTAAGCTATCTTCTGCTGAATTGAGCTGAGGTGAGCTGGGTCTAATCCTCCCAGAGATAACCTAGCTAGCTGGAGTAGCTAGCTTAGGTTAAATAGTTTAGTTCAACTAGGTTGAGCTGGGTGGAGTCTTCAGGAGTTGGACTTGAGCTGGCCTGAGATAGTTGTGGTCATCTTCAGCTGACTTGAGTTAAGTGGAGCTGGAATTAGCTAGACTTGACTAGAGGTGGACTCCTGTCAACTTAGTTGAGCTAGCTAGAGCTCCCAGTGAACTGATTGGAGCTAAGATGAGCTAGGCGCAACTAAGTTAAGCTAGATCTGAGCTGACTTGAGCTAGGTTGAGCTAAGTTGAGCTACTCTGAGCTACCATCTAGCTAAGATGAGTAGAATGGAGCTTAAGAGAGCTAACCATAACCCAAGTGAGCTGGTATCTAGCTATGATGAGCCAGATTTAGCTGTGGTTCAATTGAATTAAGTTTCCTCTTCACCCGTTGCCCTCTTGAATGCTATGATTTTAGGGATCTGACTATCTATTCATCCCTAACACTCAAATAAACATGTTAAAAACAACAAAATTATGCAATGCATGACCAACCTAAGTGATGCCTAAATGCAACCCAAAAACCTATTTACGAAGTTAAAATCCTAAGAGCTATGTTTGTTTTAGGGCATAAGAATGATGATAAATTGGCATTTATCAGTGGTGGTCGGTTGTGATCAAGAAAAGAGGGAGAGGGAGAGCGTAAGGGTGGTTGCAACTAATGGCTATGGACGGTGGTCGATAGTGGTGGCCGGTGGTCGAATAGGTGAGATGGTTGACGTTAGGGGAGGAAGGTGGTAACTGACAATGGCTGATGGTGGTGGAGATGGAAGTGTGCAACTTGTGTGTATATGAAAACTGCAGCAAAATCAGACTAAAACAAGTAGATTTAGAAGCAAATAAAAATGGAAATGGAAGCACACTAACTAATCTACTTGCTATAAAGAAAATCTAGCTACCAAAAAGAAGAAAAAGAAGAAGAAGAAGAGGGGAGCATCCATGACAATGAGGGATAGTGAGTCGTTGGCTGTGGGAATCGATTGCTGTTCATCGACCTTGAAGGCCTATACCACCTCAATGAAGGTGATCAGGGAGGACCATGAGGCTGCTGCCGACTAGTCAAGGAGGAGAAGTAGAGAGGTGGAGAAGAGAGGAAGAAGAGAATGTGGAGGAGCCACCTAAAGAGAAAGAGGGAGGGAGGGCGACCAGCTGTGGTGATGGTGTAGGTGCACCTTAAGGAAGGGCGAGGAAGAGTCTAGAAGGCCTAAGAGGTTTCTCTCCTAATTGTGAGATTCAGGGTGGTTAGTTGGGTGTTAATGAGGGTTAGGATAGGTGATTAAGTGGATTTATGTGGATGATTTGCATGGTGATGTTCGAATCTGCTTGGGCTTGTCTTGGGTTACTTTCAGTTGTTTTCCTCTCTTCGATAATCTAATCTACTACATGCATGCTCCCATCTCCACCTCATTTGTTACGGGAATCTGTTGTTGAGTGCTTTGTCGCATGTTTCCTCACATTTTGAATTCAGCATCAATCTCGCTCCTCTCCTATGGACCTATATACATGAATTGACAGTATCACTAACAAGCCCATAAAATAGAAGAAATAGATTAAGAATATACAGGAGTGTAGATGCATGATAAGCATGAAATGCTTGCTCATTTACAATGTAAGCTAGGTATTTAGCCTAATTTAATCATTTCAGGACCCATGATTGCTACATAATCTTACCCCCATGCCTAAATCTTACTACTCCCTAGTAATTGAATGCATGATTGATTAAAACCTAATTTTTTTCTTTTCTAATTTTTTCGTTCTTATCTTTTATATTTTTTTTCTTTTTCTTTTTGGACTTTATTTAAAAACATATTGATTCAAGAATTAGACCTCAAGATATTTAGTTGTTACCAGCACTGATAACTAATACCTAGGATTTCAACTTTAGAGACTAAGTAGTACCTAGATGCTTGACAAAATGCAGACCCCCAATTCCTTACCTTATTTATAATTTTTCTCTCTTTCTCTCTTTCCTATCAAAAAATAATTTTTTTATTTGGTTTTTGTTTGAGGTTTCTGGGTACTTTCTTCGGTTACCCAATCCACCTAAGATTCAAAAGACTCGGAAGTACTAAGCATCAATTAGTGAAAGTGTGACTCATCGAAAGGTGGATGTAATGGATTCTAAATAGCCTTAAACTCTAGGTGACCTTGATGGTAACGCCACCATTAGCCATAACTAACTTAAATTAGTGGAAATCAAGTGACAACTGCTCCTACAAGATTGCCTGTGAGTTATAATTCCACACAGATCCATTTTGAGAAGAAAACATTAAAAAGAGTTAATCCTACTATTTCAACATCACATCATAAATGCAAAGTAGCCACAGGGTTTGTCAGGGGTTAATTGAAGGTAAAATGAGCATTAAAGTCTAATGAGTGAATCCACATAGATAGAAATAGGGTTTCACGCATTTCGAGAACCAAAATAACACATAAAATCCTAATTTTAGACCTGCTTGAATTAAAGAGGTTCTGGTTAAAATAGAATTCATATAAATCTTCTAAAATTCATAGAAAAATATTCTAAGAGATTTTGTATCCTTGGTTTGATCATCTGGACCTATTTTGACCTAAAATAGATTTGCAAATAGAATTTTGCCCGAATTTGGATTTCTATGCAAATTTCTCAGTCAAACATGGTCAAAACTAAAATCTAACTTCACCATTAGATTCCTTGGATCCAAATTAGGTTGATACCAAAATTTGGGTCCAATCAAAGTCTATCATGACATAGTTTGCAATTTAATCCTTTAAATCTCTATTTCTCTCAATCAGTCCCCTAACTTTCAATATTTTTGGAAATCGCCCCCTAACTTTCTCGTCTTCTTCACATCCAGGTCCCTTCTGCCATTGTTGGGTCAAATCCTACAACACCATCTTTGACCGACCTATGACCCCAACAAATCAACACCAAATCCCACCAAATTTGGTGGATTGGTGTTTAGACGGTGAAGAATCGCTTGAGGAAGGTTTAGATCCTGATTTCAAGCAACAAGATTAGGAGAGCTCACGAAAAAATGGAGAGTTCTTGTTCCCAAATCTCAATGCAATCACACGGATTCTTCCTATTAGAGCTTGATTTCAAGCCTATAAAGAGTCTCCTAGGTCCCAGGTTCTTCCTTAGTCGATTCTATGTTGGGTTTCACCTTCTTCCCTCCTCTCCAACTAGAATCTCCATGACTTGGGCAATGTCCCATGGTCTCCTTCTTTCGACTATCTAACCAACAAATTGGATGTGTCAAATTCTTCCTCATAATCTTCCGGTGCTAGCCAGGCAAAGCTACACCTCTTAGCACCCTTCCTCATCACCATTACCAACCACTGGAGCAACCTTCATCTCCGACGTCGGCCAATCATAGCCGGTGCCATTTCCTCCCATTTCATCTGTTAGAATAAGTCTTTTTGCTCTAACCTCAAAACCTCAAATCAACCACCATACCACCATCTCCCACTTCGTCTTCTCCTCCTCCAGTTGAGGCTCCGATGATCCTGCACCATCATCATCGTCCACCATATGCCCAACCAACACCACCGTAACCTCCCTCTCGCCTCAGGGATCAAAAGCCCCAACATTATTGGAGCTCTCAATCACTAGAAGTCACCACCGAACAACCCATCATATCCATACCTTCTCCGACTTCACTACTCACCCACACTCACTCTCGCACCATTCCACGACCACTACCACATTCTCTATGCTCCGAAAAATCTTAGGAGCATTCTAATTGGGGCTTTTGAGCTTGTATTTGTCATTTTAGGCTCCACCTGAGGACCGCCATCGCCGTCGTCATCTTTAGCTTAGACTTCCCCTCTCCAACCACAGCTACACTCAAGACCACATCCAATCAATGCAGCTTCATTTCCTGAGGGCGTCTGCAACACCAATTGAGCAAAGGATCAGTTGCAGCTGCCTCAATTCAACGAGCAACACATCTTATAGCTACGTGAAGGAGACAGCTCCTATTTAGCCCCATATCATGTGGGAATAATCTGGAGAGGTGCATAAATTGATTTGCTGCAATAGCCTCTTCGCCTAGTACATGGGGGTTCGGATCTCCCATGTACATGCTCACCTATGAGCTTTCACTCCTCACCTGCAACACTGCCTGCAGGTTTGGACCCTTATCCGCAATCTGTATACCCGACTACCCATAACTTAGTTTTGAGATGAGGAAAGAGAAGAAATTCTAAGGATGGTAGGGGACAATTTTGCTTCAGGATTCGAGTCCTCGAGATGTGTGCAGTGTGCCCAATACTTAGCCATTATGAGATTGCTTTATGTTATGTTTGGCACCCTTGTGCGTCTTGCTGAGGCTCTGTGTCTTGGTGGTTTAAGTCGTCTGATATCCCTTGATGACGTCTAGTGAGGCCTTGTGCTATGAAGATAATTACCCTTGTGCTTGTGCTGGGCATTAATCTGGTACTGTGGACTTATCTAACGTGGATTAGTGGTTGAGACCACTGTTGGGAAATTGAATACTTGAATATGTACTTAATTTAGGGATATACTTGGTGATCTAAATCACCATTTTTTGGGTTTTTATACTCTTTTTATCTCACGACTTCTTGAGATACAATTTGAGTTATTATTGCATATCAATTTGAATGGATTTTATTTATTGAATATCTCTTTGGTACTTAATTGATTGTGCTCGTTGTTTTTAATTGTGATTAGTGCGTGAATTCAACATTTGCTCCCTGTGAAGGACCTCAGACTCATATCGATTTTAGGTTTATAAATTTAAGTGTTTGTTGCATTTTTGTCGATTATACTACAATGCACATTTCATAAATCGACGCAAAATGCATGCAGCAGACCTTAGTGGAAAAAATGTTTCCTTTAGGTTTATCCTTTTGACCATGTAGCATCTCCCTACCGCTTTTGCATAGGTGCGTTTATTTCTACTTCCCCATTTCACCTTATTTATGGTAGGAGAGTAAGGGTTGGGCTCTGTACAAATGGCCAATGGGGTGTCAAACCCACGACACCCCATAGCCATGCCTGTGCGCAGGTGTGGCTATGTTAACATTTTCTTCTTATTCATATATGCTAATCTTTCTTTCTGTTGCTTTTTCTTCTCTTTGTTTTTCGCAACTATCCTTTTTTGCTATACGTATTTTCTTCATATATCATCATATTTTTTGTGTTTCTAATTTTTCTCTTAGTAGGTGGCTTCCTTAGTCTGAGATGTACCAAAAGGCAATGGCCAAGGAGATAGATCTAATAGTTGGGCTCTAGACAATCGGCCAATCGGGCGTCAAACCCACGGCAATTTGCCAGCCATGCCTACTCTTGTATGTTTAATGGCGCTCTAGCTCCCATTATAACAACCTAAAAATGAGTCAGTGCAATTTGTGTGTAGACGCTTAGACTTTCAAGACTTCCAAAGCAGAGGGGGTTGATAAGCTGTGTACTTATCATCCCAGTTTATTAGTATTTTCAAGTTTATTTAAGGTGGCAAGGACTCAAGAACAAATCAACATCGTAGTGGACACCTAGGTTAATTAAGTCGCTAGACCTGAAGAGTCTAAGTGATAAAACCCTAATTGTATTATTTCTCAAGGTCAGTGACTTCTTAATATCTATGGGTCTTATCTTGACTCAATTTATTTCTTTTTGTTGTTTTTGTAAATATGCAATTTTTTGTCTTTTTCCAGATAACTTTATACAATGCAAACACACATTTTCTTCATTTTTCATCATTTTTCAATTTTTTTCTTTTACAGGTAATTCTATACAAAACTTAAAGATAGAAGTATTTTTTATTTTTGCATTTTTCCATTTTCTAATTTTTAGTTATTTTGAAAGAAATGACAAAGCTCTAGATATTGGCAGAATATTAATCTTATTCTACCCACCAATCCATGCCTAAATGAGCATGTCCTCATGCAAAATTGAAAAAAAAGATATAAAGGGATAGATAGTGCGCACCTGAATTTTTGTACTTGTAAGTGCTTATAATAACTGGAGAATAAAAGAAAAATGGAATATTTATAGGTGTGTTGGTTGCCTCCCAACAAGGTCTAAATTTTATGCCTTTAGTTGGGCAAGGCTCAACTGAAGATGTATCAGTGATTACAGAAGGAAGGTTTGAGCTTGATAACAATAGAAAGTGATCATTTGGCCCTAAAATTAGAGTTCCATAGATATGAACCAATTGTTGGTGTAATCCAACACCAAATGGTCTTTTCGGGCCTCGATGTGGACTGGGAGAAGGTGTGTAGGGAAGCCGATAACTAGGTTAGTCTTATTGATTTTGCTCGTGGAAGTTATCGATAACCTAGTTCCATAGAAAAAGTGGATTGAGTGGAGGAAGGAAATTAAAGTCCTGGTCAGATTTTGAGTCAGGTTTATGGGTCCATGTAAGGCTCTAAGAATTGTTGTCTCATGTTAAAGATCATAATTTCTCCAAGCTGTGGGTCATATGGAGATAATGGTAGAGCCTGGTAGAAAGGAAATTTAGTGTTAGAAGCCTTAAAATCTTCATCAGAATGAATCGAGTAACTTGAGTTAGAATCATCATATGTGTCCTCCTTAGTAGAGATTATTTCCTCTTCGGGTTCAAGTCACTCATTTGATGCAGTAGGATCATGATTTGTTCCCCAATTTATTGTGTATGGGAATTCTGCATTTTGCTCAATTAGAGGAGATTGGGGGTCAAGTTCAGAAGTGGTGGGTGCAGAAGCAGGTCTACTCAATTGCAGGTTGTCAAATTTAGAATGCAGTTTCTCAAGACCCTAATGGAAGGGGAAAGAAGGGTAAGGATCAAGTGTGGTGAGAGTAGATGTGGATTCAGTGGTAGGAGTTGATGTGGATTCAGTTGTGGGAGTGAATGCGGATTCGGTTCTTATTGTGAAATCAGTGGAAATAGAATACCCTAGGTCATTAGAATCAGCAATAGCAGTGTGGGGTAGGTCCAAGTCAATTGAAATCCCTTCATGAGAGACCAAACTAATAAGCCCATCTGAGGATTGCTCATAATTGACTGAATTGCTACAGGGATAATCCTCATCCTCATAATCCTCCTCAACCTTAATGGGGTTGTTGGACAATGTAAACTTAACTCCATGTACATAGGGTTTTTCCCAAGAATCAGGTCTTAAATCAAACTCAGTCTTGGGAGGATCTCTCTATTCAATCTCAAAAATGGAGTTCTCAGTTGATTCAATCTTATTTGGGTTAGCAGTGTCTTCCCCATGAAAATCTATGATATGTGAAATTTCATCCCCTAAAATTATTTCATCTTCCATTAAATCAATTGATTGTTCCTCAAATCCCTTGATTCTGTTGAACTCCTTGATTCTTTAGACAATTCCTCATATGTTATCCCCAAAAGTTCTGCAATTTCTTGTATGCCTCTCGAATAAGGGGATTCTTGATCTAATTCATCTAAGTAAGGTTGGGAATCAAATTCTAAAATGGTCAGGGAGGTAGAAGTATCAGATTCATCCGATTCATACTCAATTCGGGTAATATACGTGTTTTCTATTTCATTTTTTGAATCATTTTCTTTAAATTTCTTGGCCCTAAGTATATCTACTTTTATCTTTTGACCTTCGACTGTCATTTCTATGCATCTCGATGCATAGTCTATGTTAGCCTGAGCAGTCGCCAGGAATGGGCAACCTAAGATGATAGGTGTATCGCGAAGGTCTGCAGGAACCTCCATATCTAAAATAAAGAAATCTACCGAAAAACAAAATCCAATGACTTTAATAATCACGGTTTCCACTATTCCTTGAGCTACTTTGATAGATTGATCTGCTAGTTGAATTGTAATAGTGGTTCGCTTTAGTTCCCCAAATCAAAGTTTGTTATAAACCACTGTAGGGGTTAAATTGATTGATGATCCTAGGTCTAAAAGTGCCCTGTCAAATGGAGCATCATGTAATTTGCAAGAGATCAATGGGGCTTCTAGGTCCTTTTGTTTAGGTGGTAAATCACTCAATATAATTATACTTGCCTGGTGAGACAAGACTACCTCTTCAATCTTCTTTTTTGTGTTTCGCCTAGGTGTCTAATAATCCTTGAAAAATTTGGCAATCGGGAGAATATGATCTACGGCATCGAGGAGGGGGACCTTTATATGAACTTCTTTGAACATGATTTTAGGTTCTCATGGTCTTTTGTACCTTAGTTTTCTTCTTAATTTCTATTGTTAAAGCCTCAGGAAAGGGTATAGGAATCTCTGGGTCTATAATGATGGATTATTTTCCTTTGTCTTTTGTCTTAGTCTCCTTGGGTGGCTCTTTGCCAGAATTAGAAGAAGGAGAACCATCCTGAGGAGGGGGTCTAGATGGACCAAGATCCTTTCTTCGAGGAGGAACCTTTGTGGTAGTTCCACTTCTTAAACTAATGGCATTTGCAGTAGTGTGTGGTCCATGTAGTGGGGGAGGAGCAGGAGAAATAGATGTAGGTAGCTGAAGTAGACACATCCTCTTTTCTTTACGGCATTTGCAGTAGTTTGTGTATCTTTAGGTTAATTACATCCTTTTATGGCTAGGAGAGAAGGGGATTTAATTTGAAGCCTTGGATTGACGATCCAACCATACGAATCGGATTAGGATGATGATCGAAGTCCAACACCTTTGAAATCGCCTTGATCGAAGTCCCATAGCACCATATGTAGTCCAAGGAAGATCAACGACTAAGGGAGTAGGTGACACAATTCGGAGCTTCAAATGACAAATCTGATCGCACGGATGGATTCTAGTCAACGATTGCAGCGCAATGGCACGAAATAGACTCAATCCGACCTCTGTAGTAGCCCCTATAAAGGAAAGAAGATGGATGACTTAGATCGCGTCACATGGTGCAACCCAAGCTGCCCATGCGCTACCACATGCGCACAGCAATGCGGGCGTGCGGAGGCATGCACGCACAGTAGTGCAGTGCAAGGCAACGCACGCAAGGCAGCGGTCGAGTAGCGCACATGCACATGCGACAAGGGCTCACAGAGTGTGGGCTAGAACAACAGTAGCATGGGCGCAAGGCTGTCTTCAGTGACATTTGCGATGGATCTTCAGCAACGTTTATGACCATCACTAAATGTCCTATATACGAAATTGATCATTTCCTCCACTATAAAAGGACCCCTACCCCTCTCATTCCTCTTTATCTCTTCCTTTCTTCTCCTCATCACCTCCAAGGTTCTAAAGAGAGCTTGTCCTAAGCCCGGAATGCTCCTCTAGAGTAGGATCAAACATTTTCCTACCTCTCATCCCCATTCGTGGAGCATCCCATGGCCGTCCTCTCACCTCCTTAGAGAAGAAGATCCTCGCCGCGACGACGTCCTGCCCTATCCTCCTTCCTCTGCCGCCATTCTCCCTTGTCTTGCTCCTCACCACCTTCATCTGGGCGCCATCAGAGCAAGCTGTCATCCAAGCGACTATCGAGGGAGACTCTTCTCATCTCCATCTATGTTTACTACTTTCTAGTATAGTTTTTTCGCTTTCATAGCTATAAGAAACATTTGTTCATCAATATATTGATATTTTCTCTCTCTCTCTTATATTTTGTAAGTAGATTAGTTAGATAATATTTTCATCGATTTAATGTCTTGCTTGATAAAAACACCAAAAAAACTATAAGAGGTAAAAAATGACAAAAATAAATAAAAAGCGAAACGCGGATTTTTGAAACCAAACATTCACCTCCCCATGTTTGACCTGGGACTCATCTTGAGTTTCGGTTATAAATATTATCTGATCGACGGATTTTCTCGTGAATCAAACTACGATGATGAATTTCCAAACCCAAACCCTTTACGCAGGCAAATCTGTCGCATCATTTTGGTGCCGTTGCCGGGGAGGCAACACTCTTTGGTTTTTCTTGTGTTTTTCTACCTTACCTAACTTTTATCGCAGTTTTTCTTTGATCTTACTGTGATTGCAGGTAGTCTTCTAAGGCAGCCAAAGTAGTTAGATCGTAGAAAAGTGCTGATGAAGGTTTTGTAAATGTACCCCCATCACCCCCGCCCTAGATTTCATTTTGCCACACTAATAACTCAAACTCAAATCAACCTAGGTGCTTTTATAAACCCTAGGATAGATCTGATTGTTTGATTGTCACTTCGCTGCACCTCACCCACCTGCATATATTAAAAAAATAAAATAAATACTCTTCTCTTGTGGGATTTAAGTGAAAGCTGCACACTTAACACCCACAACTTCTCACCCTAAGGCAGACAATCACATCAATTCTATCACTTAACTAGAATCTAACCAGTGGATCTGGTACACTTAACTCAACACATCACATAAGCCTATGATCAAAATGATTGATGAGCTTAATACCTTTTTATTGGATTTGCTCCAAGATGTTAAGAATAGGAGCTCGGGTGAGTTTCTACTTGTGAAATTGTCGAGATTGAGAATGAAATTCGTGGTTGCCCTAGTACAGTCTTGGGATGATTCTCAAGATGAGCCCCCTTTAAGAGAGCTAATGTCTGAACCCACTCAGGCGACTATCAGGGGGGATACAGTTTCAGAGACCTTAGATGACCAGGTTGGTCTTGAGCAATCAATTTAGGATGAACCGATTGCTTCACTCGAGATCCCCGAGCCAGGGAGAAAAGAAAAATATGTCTCTATGGACTCGAAAATGACATGCGATTTTGAGACATATGTAAATGAGGATCAAGAATTCTTTGACTCTAAGGGTGAAGAATATTTAGGTGATGTCTCATTTGAAGTTAAGGAAAATGATTTTAGTGAGACTAATGGGCTCGAGGAGTATGACGAACCATTTGATAGCCTGATTATTGAAGATTGCGATTTGGTTGGGGTTAACTTGGAGGATCCGAATCCTCATTTACTAGAAGATTCAATCAGTAGCCCCTTTCCTCAACTGCACCCCAAAGAGCTGAATGATCATACTTTTGAGATAATTGTGCCCAAGTCAATCCAAATTTAGCCACAATTGTTGGACTTAGGTATTTTAAAAGGGGTGTGCAACGATTTGGAGATTTCAGAAACATTGCTTTTGGAGGATAGAAATGTGGAAATGAAAATCTAGGAAGCTAATTCTGAGAGAAACACAATTTTGGATCTAAGGGTTTCTATTGTCCTAAAACCACCAACTTTCTACCTAGACTCTTACGATATCTTTGACGTGCGACCCAAGTTTGGAATAACTATCTTTCTGAGCTAAACTTTAGGTGGACATTTGAACCTAGTGAATCAAATCTACCTTTTGTCCGATACTTTAGTCTTGGGTTGCACACCACCAAACTGCAGACCCGACCTCGCATGTTCAATAATCTTCGATTCTGGGTGATTTTCATCCAGAACCTTATAACCACTCGACCCTAGGGCATGGGTCTGCACCACAACTTGGTCCACATTTGTGGACATCTTTTGCTGAAGGGTCAGAGGATTAATTTTTTGATTTTGATTCTGACTTGTACTTGTGAATTCTCAATTTCTTCCTTGTATGTGTTTTATGCCTAGCTAAAGGCATTAAACTTAGCACATGTGTATACTCACTTCTCTCTGCGGAGCTGACCGGATTGTCACAAAACTCAGGTGATATTCTGTTATTCCGCCCGTTTCATGTCTTTATTTTTACAATTAGGACATTGCATCATTTAGGCATGGAGGGGTGGATACTTAATTCTGAAATTATTTCATTAGCTCTGTAGAATTTCTTTTATTTTCTTCAAAAAAATGAAAATTCAAAAAGGCAAAAAAAGAAAAAAATAGAATTAGGAGAAGAGAACTTAGGCTTTTGGAAGTTGTTAACTTTAAGAAATGATACATTAGAACCTGAACACTTAGACTCTTCAGTTCTTCATACTTAATTATCCTGGGTGCCTACTTGAATGTGGACTTACTCTTAAACCCTCGCCAAGTAATTTTATTTTAATTTGGTAAATAAATTGGGGTGATAACTATACAACTTATCAACCTGCCCACTAATTTGAGGGGACTATAAGTCTAAGCATCTACACACTAATTGCACTGACTCACTTTCCAGCGGTTTTTACGGAAATTGGGTAGCTAATGAATCATCTAGGGTGGTATGGCTAGTAAGTTATCGGTGGTAACAGCTCATCGACCGGTTGTCTAGAGCCCAGCCACACGACCATTCTCTTCCTGCTACCTTTAGGTAAATCTTAGATCAAGGAAGCCACCTACTTGGAAAAAAAGAGAAAAAGAAACACCCAAAAAGAAAAGAGAAAAAAGGAAAAGGAGAAAAAAATAGTAATAATAAAGCCGCACTTCACCGCATGAGTATGGCTGGCAAGTGGTCGTGGGTAAAAGCCCATTGGCTGGTTGTCCAGAGCTCAGCTCATAAAAATGCACAAATAATTCCCAAAATACTTTGGGAAGAAGTGGGGAAGTAGAATAAATTGGGGAGATATACACTGGGTTCACACTTGTGTTGACCCCAAAAATAAATAAAAAAAGTATCGAGAAAGATATTGATCGGAAAAATAAACCTTTAGGCAGAATTTTCAGGTCACCTAGGGTCATAGAAACCTGAAGTCCATTTTAATGACCGCTTAGTGTGTCTATCACCTTTTTCAAGATTCTTATCATTTAGAGTCCTTTTCAAGTCTTGGACGAGTCGGGTAGCCGTAAAAAGTTATCTTGAAGCTCTCAAACTCCAAAAGTCCAAAAAAATTAGAAAAGAAGAAAAAGCAAAAATGTATCTTCCCTTTTCAAATAGGGCGAGGACTTGGGTGATCTGCATTTTGGCAGGCACTCGGGTACTATCGAGTCTTCGTAGTTTAGGCTCTTAGTTGAAATTTCCTTTCGTTAATAAACAACTAATGCCTTAAACGATCATGCCCTAATTCTATTTTTATAGATAACATGTAGTTTAATTTTGCTAGGGACTAGCAAAAGATAGGCATGGGGGTATGATGTAGAGACATCCATTTAGGTTAAAATGCCTATTTATGCATGCCTCAAGGCTTAGATATGCATTCCATACTATAAATATTGCATAGCATGCATAATTTTGCATTTAGAGTAGTTTGTGTATATTTTAGGTTAAGTGCATCCCTTTATGGCCAAGATAGAAGGGGATTTAATTCGGTGCCTCATATTGACGATTCGACCATACGAAGTCCCATAGCACCATATGCAGTCTGAGAGAGATTAACGGCCGAGGGACTAGGTGATGTAATTCTAAGTTTCAAACGAAAAATCCGACCGCACAGATGGATTCGAGTCAACTATTGCAGCCCAACGACGTGAAAATTGACTCAATCTGACCTCTGTAGCAGCCCCTACAAAGGAAAGATGAATGACTCAGATCGCACCACATGGCGCAACCCAGGCCTCCCACGCGCAAGCACGTGCCACCGCACGTGCACAGCAACATGGGAGCACTCACATGGAGGCATGCACGTACAGGAGCATAGCGCACAGTGCAAGGCACTGCGCGCAAGGCAGCAGGCGCATATTGCGCACTAGTGCAGCGGCAGCGTAGGCACAAGGCTATGTTCAACGACGTTTAGGCGGATCTTCATCAAAGTTTATGACCGTCACTAAATGTCCTGTATACGATATTGATCCTTTCCTCCACTATAAAAGGACCCCTACCCCTCCCATTCTTCCTCATCTATTCCTTTCTTCTCGTCACCACCTTCAAGGCTCTAGAGCGAGCTTGTCCGAAGCCCAGGATGCACCTCTAGAGTAGAATCAAACATTTTCCCACCTTTCATCCCCATTCATGGAGCATCCCGTGGCCATCTTCTCACCTCCTTCGGGAAGAAGATCCTAGCCGTGATGACGTCCTACCCCGTCCTCTTTCCTCCACTATCATTCTCTCTCGTCCTGCTTTCATTGCTATAGGAAACATTTGTTCATCAATATATTAATATTTTCTCTCTCTCTCTCTCATATTTTGCAAGTAGATTAGTTAGATAATGTTTTCATTGATCTAACCTCTTGCTTGATAAAAACACTAAAAAAATTATAAGGGATAAAAAATGACAAAAATAAATAAAAAGTGAACCGTGGATTTTTGCAACCAAACGTTCGCCTCCCCGTGTTCAACCTGGGACTCATCTCGAGTTTCGATTATAAATATTATCTGATCGATGGATTTTCTCACAAATCGAACTACGACGATGGGTTTCCAAACCTGAACCCTTTACGCTTGCAAATCTGCCGCATCAGTAGCAATGGGCCAGGTTATGTAAGAATACTAGCTGCTTGTACTATGGTATGAGTGTAGGTATCTCTGTTTTGATCCACCAAAATTATGCTATCTGCAAAACTAATCTTTCAGAACTCTTTCATGGATTAAACCTAGAAGATTGTTGACTTTGTCTTAGTATCTTTTTTATCTTTATTGAGTCTAGATTATTTTGTAAGGAACCTCAAAATAAGTTTCAAACAAATTTTTGCACTTCTCATAAAAAATAAGTTTTTAGGGTTATTGATCGACCAAAAAATAAAATTGATCAACCAACAAACTTAATTAATCAATCAAATCATCCCATTTTAGGAAGTTGATAAATACCCCTTTGATCGACTAATTAGGTCAATTAATCGACCAATCATTGATTGATCAAATAACTAGCGTGACCGACCAAAACTCATTTTAATTGGCCAAACTACTTTAATTGATCGACCCATTTGATTTCCTTTTCTGGTTGATTTGTTGGTATAAATAGAGGTCGTACGTAGCCTTTTCCAAGCACACTCTCAAGAAGAATTCCATCTAAAAGAAAAATCTTTTCATGCTTCCCTCTAAGTGCTTCTGTGCTTCTACTTTCTCGACTTCCAAAGCACGTCGATTCAAACCTCTGTTAAAATCTAGTTTGACTTTACTTGAGGTTCCATAGGTTTGTACTATTTTTATATTACTTGTTGATTTTGATTGTGGATCCCAAGTTGTTGGGAGAAATCCATTGTTGTTATTGTTCTTCTCTTCCGGTTGTTAAGAGAAGGGATCATTGTAAGAGGTTGTGCCACCCTCTTTTCAAGTGGTGCATTAATGGATTGACTAGCCTCAACTAGTCGGGAAAATCCTATGCTTAGAGGCTTAGGTAGTGGTTTTCACCCGGGAAGGGTTTCCACTATAAATCCAGGTGTCTTCTGTGCATGAATTTTTGTGCTTTGATTTGTCTTTGCTACTATAATATTTAAGTTTATAAAAGATGATACTATTCAACGCTCCCCTCTAGTATCCATTAGGATTCGTAGGAACCCTCGATGAGGATACCCTTGAGGGATGTTGAGTCTGGGTTGGGCAATTGGGTTTTGAAAATTTCTAGGGTTTGGGACATCCTGGGACGGTAGAGTCCCATGGGCTCTGGTCTCCTGGAAGAGTTGATTGATCTGTGATTGCATGATTTGGTTTTGAGTTAGCAAGGCTTCAATCATTTGCTTTAAAGTCTTGGTCATATTTTCCATTTGGTTGGCCATTTGCAGCTGCTGTTGTGGTTGCAGCAACTGCCTTCGATATGTCGATGCTTGAGTCACATAAGGTCTAGGTTATTGTTGAGTAGATTGGTTTAGTTGTGGGTTGTTTCCATCCTAAGAAAAATTTGGATGCTGTTGCCATCTAGGGTTATAGGTTTCAGAGTATGGGTTGATGCGTCCATATCCTTGTATTGCATTGACATTTTAGTAGGCCGAAGATATCATAGAAGTGGATCAATCAAAGGAGTTCAAATCAGGAGAATATGCATAACCTTGGCAAATGGGGACTAAATACCGGTTGTTTAAAAGTTCTTGAAGACAATGGGCCTGTGAAGAAGAAGGTGAATCCTGAGCGAGAACAAAAGTTCTATCAGAAGGGGCTTGGGAGGAAGAAGAAGGTGCAGTAACGAAAGTGGTATCTTGGTTTTGAATTAACACATTCAATTTCTTGTCCAATAAATCAACCTTGTCCAGTTTTGATGCAATGAGGTTCATATTAGCACGAATAGACTCAAGTTGAACCTCATGCACAGATGCTTTGGGATGACTAGACTTGTTAAATTCGTTCAGAGATCCAGCATTCATTGAGTTTTCTGCCAAAGATTCAAATAATTTGAATGCACTGCCTTCATCCTTGGTGAGGAAGTTACCTTCACTGAAAGCATTAGCTAAGTTCCTATGGGTGTCATCTAACCCATGGTAGAATATTTGCAAGAGGTGCTAGTAGGGTACCTCATGGTGGAGTCAGTTCTGGAGAAGGTCTTGGAACCTTTCCCATGCATCATGCAACTTCTCCCTAGGAGATTGGGAGAAAGTTGTGATAGCATGCCACATGGCATTAGTACTTCCTATGGGGAAGAATTTTTGCAAGAATTCAGTTCGGAGCTCTTCCCAAGTATGGTGGTCTAAACTAAACTAAGACTAATTCCTCTATCTCTAGGTATCTAAGTTATGTTCCAAAGGGTAGAGGCTAGGTCCTTTTATAGAAAATAGGAGGCTTCATATTGGTTGATCAAGAGTGCCTAGGATCACTAATTTGGATGGTTTAGATTTAATCAAAAGTGATGCCTAGGATTGGTTGAATAGGGACCTTAGGATCTAAGTTGTAGGGCTAGGATAGGATGAGGGTTTTCTAAGAATAGGAAACCTAGGTGGGTGTCTACCAAGGGATAAAATCTTACAAAGAGATAAGATCTTATCTCTTGGCCAACCACTAAGGGATAAAATCTTCCTAAGTTGCCACCAACTTAAGAGGATTAGGTTAGGATTTTTGTGGGTCTTATGTAGGTAGGGTTAGGGATAGACGTAGATTATGAGAATAGGTTCCTAATTGGGCAAGGTTGACCCTAAGTCTAGTGGGTTGGGTCCAAATAGGTTCCATGAACCCAATTGACCTGTACTAAGTCAATTAAGTGAGCTTATGGACCTAAATAGGTTCTTGGGTTAAGGATTGGATCTAGGGTAGGATGGATAGGTTCATGGATAGTAGAACAACTCTGTCGATAATGGGTCAAGATCATGGATAGTGTTATCAGTGATTTTGGCTTTTGAGCTTAGTTATTCAGTTTGAGCTGACCTAAGGGTAGGAGTTGGGATAAGGGTATCCTAGGGTTCTAAGGGTAGGGTTAGGTTATCCTAGTCCCTCTCTCTCTTCTTCTTTACTTCAATTTTCATTTCATCCTTAATCAAATATTGGTCTTCAACTAGCTCCTAATTCTACTACAGGCTCTTTTCCTATTCAACTCATGCTCCTGCTTATTCCAAGTCCTTAACCTACATTATTCACAAAAGACTAAAATTAGATAATTAGGTCTAAAGTAAACATAATGCATAGAATATGCATGCATACTCTAAATGCAACATTTACAATCTAAATGCATGATTTTATTAAGTAGCTAACCCTAGAATAAGCTAATTAGGGTAATAGATTAGACTGTTATCACAACCCATGCCTATCTTTTGCTAGTCCCTTAGTAAAATCAATATGAAAAATGAATGCAAGGTGTATGATTCAAGCAATTTACAACTCAACCCCAAAGGACTGCTTATTCCTTTTTATCAAGGGTTTGACAAAAGATTTCTTCTTGTCTTCTTCCAAAAAATTTAGAAATCCAGATAAATGTGAAAATGATGTGATAGTAGCCTAAACAACGGATCCAAGTAAAAAGCCAACACACACTTAAAGTTCATACTTGGCCCTCAGTAAAATTTCTATCAGGAAAGGCAAACTTCTTCCCTCAGGGATAAAAATAATAAAAAATTTCTACCCTGGCTTTCTAACTTATGTAGAAGATGTTTGAGTCAAATGGTTTTATATTTGGTGGCTCACACTGATCTGGCACTACATGTAGCCTAGTACTACAAACTCTAGATCTCTAGACTGTCAAACAAATCAACCTAGAGAGAGGCTCAAAACTATGCTCTCTTTGGCTCCTTTGTACTCACTCTCTTTCTTCTTTTCTCCTCTTTGTTCTTTCTTTTTCTTTTTCTTTTTCTTTTTGAGCTCACAATATCACCATATTTTGTAAATGTACTAAATATTTGGTGGCCTCACATGGGATTAACACTTTAATTAAAATTTTGATAACCCTATAAGTAACTCAGAATTCCTCAACCACTATTCAGGCTGCTAGAACTACTAACAAGGTAGGTATGAGTCATATTTGGTGGATCACAATGGGTGGTTTCTTGCCACAACGTAATCAACTTAACGTGAAATTAACATATAAACACAACTATGAACTCAAATACTTTCTTTTTCTTTTCTTGTTTTTTTTTAAATTTTCTTTTCTTTTCATTTTTCTCTTTTTTCCTTTTTTTTCATTTCTAGCAACATAACACACAGCATAAATTTTTATTGATGATGCATTATTAGAGAATGATGATGTTCAAGAGGATAATGTGTGGTTTATTTAGTGGAAGTGCCTGTTCTTGGCACTGGAAGGGATGGATAGGACAGACATACTTTCTAACCTTGACATTAATACCCTCCTTCGGTCGAGGATTCCATAAAGAATGATCGTAACCATCCACCTTAGTCTTAGTTTTATTAGAACTTGATCTATGCATATTTATCTCAAGAATTCTCACAAAAAATTCACACGCAGGTACTGAGAGCAAAAAACTATACCTAACTCTGAATATCATTATCTAATTATCCAGAAACTGAGTCCTTACACTAGACTTAGAGCGTTAGTAGACACTCTACTCTCACCTCACAATTGTTTGGTGGATCTAATAAAAGATAGTTTGCCTGAATCCTTAACTAACTGTCCAAGGGTTCAGGAAAAGAAGCAATGCTTCTCCTTGACAAACTAAAAATGTCTATTGGTTTTCATAAAGAATCCATTGCAATGTCGACGTGCAAGTGAAATAATTGTACTGAATTCTAAACTAAGAAACAATTCCAGAAGAAAATCCTTAATAAAACCTTCTTAATAAAAATATTTTATGCATGAATGCAATATCTATAATTGGCTTTTTCTTTTCTTAAATGCTATTTATAAGTTCTGTTATAAAAGTAAGACATGCAATGTCCACCCTTTCATGCCTATTCATTACAATGTCCTCATTGAAATGTATGTAGGAAAATCAAAATGTAATAAGCAAGAGGAGGGGATATCACCTGACTAAGCTTTGTTGATCCAGGTTAGCTTGGACAGACAAAAATGAAAAATACCTGTACAAAATACTAGGTTGCCTCCTAGCTAGTCTAAGTTTAACGTCATTTGCCGGACCAAAACCCCGAAAATAAATGAATGATCAAATTAATGGGTTGAGTCAGAATTAATATGAAGAATGGTCATGCGACCCAAGAATCAGTGATCTATATATGTAGATCAACTGATGGTGAATACCAAGCCCAAAAGGTTGAAAAAATAAAATAAACAGCCTTGGAATTATTTGTAGCCAGGTGCTACAAAAGAGAGAAAAATAAGTGATGGTGCCAAAGTGGAAAGTAGATAGTGGTAACCCTAAGAAGTGGTGCATAAGTAAGGCAAATGAGGTGGATAAAGAGTGGTCAGTGGGGAATAAATCATACAGGTCCTAAAAGTGATGGGAAATGAAAGTAAGAACTTTGGTGGTGTAGTTTGAAATGGTATAAGGAACCACTTCGTAAGTCAAGTCAGGTGTGGATGGATGTAGAGTAGGTGAGTCAAATAAAATGCAGTGGTTCATCTCAATAGTTCCAGATTCACCCAAATCATGTTGGATATATAAATCAAAATCCTCAAGCTCATCCTTGGGGTGATCAAAAATCTCATACGAGTCACCTAAATCCTATCTTAATTCACGATGCAAATCCTCAAATGCAATGGGCAAAATTCATTATTCCTTAGAATCAATTCCCTAGGGGGTGTAAGATCGGAATCTAGATTAATCAAAGCCTTAAATTCTTTCATGTTTAGTTCTGTGGCTTTTGTGAATTTCTAAGTGTCAGAATCGAGCCATCCATTATGATTAGTAGGATTATAAATTTGACCCCAATTGGCTCTGTCTTGAACTACATCTTCTAAGGGAATGTCTTCCTGTTCTCATCAATCAAATCATGTTCATCAAAATTTTATGATTTAGATAAACTCTTTGCTTCCCAAGGTAAATCATCATAAGTCATCCCCAATAATTCTACAATCTCTTTAACATCTCTTTCATAAGGGGATTGCCTATTTTGTTCAATCTCAAGATGTTGGGGATCAGAGTTAGTGTTTTCCTCAAGACTATGGTGGATGGGAAGAGAAGGGTAAGAATTAATTGATACAGAAGTGAAAGCAGATTTGACTTCTATATAGAATATCTCAGAAGGATCAGTACCACAAAATCTAGATATCATAATCAAATCATCCAAGCACATGTGATCATGATAATACTTAGAGAAAATCATATCAGAACCATCCAAATGTGCTTGGATGGGAGTGTCACTATCCTCAATCCTTCTATCTTCTTGATGGGGCTCTTTATAATCTTATTTTGATTCTCTCAAATTTTTTGAGATATCCAAATTCAAATCATCCGCATGGTCCAATTGTGCATCTTTTAACATAAGGGAATCGTACTCAGGGCTAGCAAAGAATTGTTCCTCAAGATAGAATGATTGTAATTCAGGTCTTGATGTAAACACATTTATTGAGGGTAAAATGCCTATTCAAGCATGTTCCTAGGTGTAGATTTGCATTTCATGTTAAAAATATTGCATAGCATGTATCATTCTGCATTTAGAGTAGTTGTATATAATTTAGGTTAATTGCATCCTTTTTATGGTCAGGAGAGAAGGATATTTATTTTGGAGCCTCAGATTGACGATCTGACCATACGAATCTGATCAAGACAATGATCAGAGTCCAACGCCTCCGAAATCGACTCGATCGGAGTCCCGTAGCACCATATGCAGTTCAAGGAAGATTAATGGCCAAGGGACTAGGTGATATAATTTGAAACTTCAAATGACAAATCCAACCGCACAGGTGGATTCGGGCCAACGATCGCAGCCCAACAGCACGAAAATCAACTTAATCCAACCTCTATAACAGCCCCTACAACGAAAAGAAGATGGACGGCGTAGATTGCGTCACGTGGTGCAACCCAGGCCACCAATGCACACGCATGCACCACTGCACACGCACACTAGGGCAGGTGCGCATGCGTGCGGAGTCACACATGCGCATAGCGTAGCGTCAGTGCATGAGCATGCGCACGCGCAACAAAGAGAGTGCACAGCGCAGCGCCAGCGGAGCATGGGGCGAGCACATGCTCGGTTGGTGCCAGCCTACATCGACGCATGAGCGGGACCTACAGCGATGCTTACAGCTGTCGCTAATTATTCACATGCTAGCAAGGAAAGCTACACATGCTAGCAGCCATGAGCTTCCTACAGCAACACTTCCAGTGACTGCCTGGAGGTCGCTAATGGTCCCATACCTATTTTTTCCTCTTCCCCTCCACTATAAAAGGACCTACACCCCCTCCCTTCCAAACCATCTGTACCTACTCTACTCCCACCTACTTCTAAGCTCTAGCAAGCCTACCAATGCCCCATTAGAGCTTACTCTCAAGCTCCCAAAGCTCCTATTAGTGTAATGAACCTCTACCTCACCAAATATTCCTCCATCTTCCCATCCCCATTCATAGGTTGCGTTGGAGCCATCGTCTTACCTCCATTCCGATAATAGATCACCTCAGTTGGGCGCCAGGCGCAAAACATGTGGAGGCGCATGACATGACACGCAGAGCACATGCCGGCGTAATGGTAGCGTGGTCGTGTGGGCTATCTTCAGTGATGTTTGCGGTGAATCTTCAGCGACGTTTATGACCATCACTAAATGTCCGTTATACAAATTTGATTCTTTCCTCCACTATAAAAGGACCCTTACCCCTCCCATTTTTCTTCATCTCTTCCTTTCTTCCTCTCATGACCTCCAAGGCTCTAGAGAGAGCTTGTCCCAAGCCCAGGATGCTCCTCTAGAGTAGAAAATCAAATAGTTTTCCCTCCCCTCATCCCCATTCGTGGAGCATCCTGTGGCTGTCCTCTCACCGCCCTTCGGGAAGAAGATCCTCACCGTGATGCCATCCTGCCCCATCCTCCATCCTACAGCTCCGTCCCCGTTCGTCCCGCTCCTCACCACCTTCCTCCAGGCGATGTCAGAGTAAGTCATCCTCTAAGCAACCGTCGAGGGGGATTTCTCTCACCCCATTCTATCTTTTTATGCTTTTGTAGTGTAGATTTTTCTCTTTCATAGTGCAATAAACATTCGTGTATAAATACATGATTGTTTCTCTATGCCTCCTCTCTCTTATATTGCTGCAAGTAGATTAGTTAGAAATCATCGACCTGATCTCTTGCTTGCTAAAAATATCAAAAAAAGTTAGAAAAGGCAAAAAAACAACAAAAATAAATAAAAAGCGAAACACGGATTTTCAAAACCAAACGTTCGCCTCCCCATGTTCGACTCGGGACTCACTTTTCGAGTTTCGGTTATAAATTTTATTTGATAGACACGTTTTGCAAGCTACGATGATGGATCCTTCGAACCCTGATTTTAATACACAAAGCACGCCTAATCATTTTGGCATCATTGCCAAGAAGGCAATGGAATTTACTTTATTATTTTCTGCGCTTCTTTGCATTTACATAGCACTAACCCCACTTATCTTTGATCTACTGTCTTGCAGGTACCCTAGCATGGAGATCCAAGTGCAGTAGATCAGAGTAAAATGTGGGTAGAGTGTTTTGTAAATGTTCCCCACTAGTGCATTTTGCCACAATCATAACCAAGACCTAATCTACTTAGGTGTTTGCATAAACCCTAGGATAGACTTTGTTTGTCTTGTTTGCCACCTTCACCCATCTCACCCATATCTTATAAAAAAAAAAACAAAAAAGATATTTTCTATGGGACGAATCAATTTACACACTCTATACACCCACATCAAAGGCACATGACCTGACTTGATTTCCATCTACTCAACCGAGATTTCGGCCAGTGGACCAGGTAACCGAATTCAACACATAAAAGAGTAGAAATCATATTAGGTTAATCACCTTTTTGTATGCCTTAATCGGTGGTGCATTTGAGCCAATTGATTGAATTGTTTGGGCCATACCACCTAATCTAAAAGAGGTTCATTTTGTAGCTGCCCCATAGGATTCAATAACTAGGTCAAGCTAGGCACTCCATATTTTTCTTGATTTCTAAAGGAAAATACTTGAACATGTATTTTTAAAAATAAACTTGGTTTGCCTCACAAAACTTGGTTGAAAGCACCTAATATTTGAATCCTAAAAGCTATTAAGGCAGATTCGAACTCTAAAACTCACCTCATCATTAATAATCTTTCTTGAAAACCTCTTGGTTGTGCACATTCACACATTCTCAAACAAATCGTTAAGGGCACAACCTATTAAGGGCCCATCACATTCCAGAAGCACCAATTTCCCAAGCCTAACTAAAATTAATTAGACGTTGGCCCTAAGGATTCATTCGCTCATCAGGATCCAGATTGAGATTATTCACGATTAACCTGCTTATACTAGTAATCTGATGTCTAGTTAGGGGAGTAGCATCAAGCGACCACAGCTGGGGGTACACTAGGAACTGGAGGTGCAAGCCAAAGGGAAAACCTTCTCTCCAGTCCCTCCTTCTAACTGGTCGGATTGCCTGGACATAAGTAGAGTAAATCGTCCATAATCTTAGGATGGATTCTGAGAGTCAGTAGACCTTTAGGCTACCCGATCTAAGGATAGACTTGTATTCTTGTGCTGCAAGGTTCCCTCTTTTCACCATCCTTTTGACTTCCTTCTAGTGTATGCTTGGAAGGAGGACATTGAATCCTAGATTGGAAGGACCTTTAGACCATTCTAGGAGGCGGAGGTTAAGCTATAGCCAAGCAGATCCCATGGCTGAGCAACAACCACCTTTCCCACCCCTGAACTAGTAGGAGCTAATTCAAATGCAGTTGGAAGAATTACAGCAGATGTAGAAATGGTTCCAACGTATGCATGGTCAGGGCGCTCGGCCCTTGAAGGATTTTTACTATCCTTCAAACTATGGTGAACGTCTTGGCATCATGATTCCCGCCAGAGACATAGAAATCATGCCCCAAGTATTAAGTTTGATTAAGCATTTCCATGGGCTTGGAATGGAGGACCCATTCCAGCACCTGGAGGATTTGACCACTTTGGTTTAGATCACCAGAGCAAGGAATGTGAACAAAGAGCAAATGATCATGATGCTTTTCCCCTACTCTCTCATGGATAAGGCCCCACGTTGGTATCGGACCATAGGAAGGTCGATTGAAACTTGAGCTGCTCTTAAGTCAGCTTTCTTGAAGAAATTCTTCCGTATCGGAAGAAACAATGCCTTATGACGGGCAATTACCACTTTTGCCCAGTAGTAGGGGGAACCATTTCATGAGGCCTGGGAGAGATTCCAGGATTTGTTGCTGAAGTGTCCACACCACGAGGTGCCTAAATGGCAACTTGTGCAGATTTTTTATCACGGGTTGAATGATCAACTCTGTAATCATGTCGATGCTTCTTGTAGAGGCAATTTCCTCAACAATGACGCAGATAGCGTATATGATTTATTTAAGGAAATGAGCAAAAATTATTTAAATCACGCCTCCATGGAAACCTTCAACCGATCTCAACAAACTAGATCAAATGCCAATGAGGTCCAAGATTCTCATACATCTAATATGGATTTGATCTGCAATAGATTAGATAAGATGGATTTGGTTGCTAAACGAATGGAAGAGTGGATGTCTGGAGACTCTAATTTTTCTAGATCCACTAAATCCCAGGGATCAGGATTCCATTCTTCGCAAGCTCCTATGGGATGGGTGTTTTTAACCAACTGGCACTAACTCGACCTTCGAGCAACTCTTCTTGGAACTTTGTGGGTTCCAAACTAGGGCCTTTGATCCTAGTCTTTCTGATCCTTCTTCATCCTCATCTTATGAGGATGTTCATGTATTGAAAGAGAATGTTAGGTCCAACCCTTATTTGAATTCCTACAATTCTGGTTGGAAAAATCATCCTAACATCTCTTGGAAAGATCAGGGGCAGCAAACCCAATATCGACCCAACAACTATGTACCACAAAAACCAATGGGTCAGGGTGATGTATATACTCCGTTGCCTCTGAATCAGGTTAATCAGCCCATGTGAAATGCTCAACAAGCTGCCGAGCAGGCTGACTTGAACCTGAAAATGGTAAAAATGCAAGGGTCAATGCTCCAGCTCATGCAACAGATGAAAACTTCATTGGGCACCTTGCAATCTAGATTTAGTACAAACAACCGACAGCCTGGATCTCTACCATCACAATCTATACCAAACCTAAGGAATGTACAGAACCGAGGCGCTGGGCCTCAAGGGTTTGGTAATGATGGGGAGTCGCATGCTCAAGCTCATGATATCTATCAAGCTACCCCAGCCCCTCCAGGAGCGAACCAAGTTCCTACCATAATCAACTGGGGGCCTCCTTTTTTGCCTAACCCTCCCCAAGGCACTAACCAATAGCATTTTGCCACGGCAAGCACCATCACCTTGAGGAGTAGTAGTAGACACAAGGGACCTACCCAACCCCATGTTAACCCCATTAGGTCCCGTAGCAAGAATTCCAAACTCCCAACTAAGAATGTGATCAACAAAACATCAGAGTCTGATTCGGGAGTATGTTGTTGTTGTATAGGCAAACAGAAAAAGTCAGAGGAGAAATTGGAGGAAAGGATGTCCTTACTTCAGGCTTTCAAATTGATAATCATTTTACTCCTCATGGCTATCAGATCAATCCCCACCTATGCCATAGGTTTACTGAATGCATATAAAGAAAGGCATAGAGCAAAATATGAAAATAATAGGAGAGTAGTTTTGTCTAATAACACAAGCACACTGATCGTAAACAAGCTACCTCCTAAGTAGGACTCGGGAGCCCCGCTGATTTCCTGCACAATAGGAAACATTACTTCTGACCGAGCCCTCCTCGACTTGGGTGCTTCCATTAATGTGATCCCCACCTCACTGCACATGGAATTGGGTCTAGGCTACATAAAACACTCTGACATAACCTTGCAGTTAACCAATAGATCCATTACAAAACCAAGGGGTATTTTGGAGGATGTTTTAGTCAAGGTTAATGATTTGCACTACCTTGCTGATTTCATGGTCCTGGACATGGAAACCCCAAAACAACTCAACCACACCCTGATTATTTTGGGAAGACCTTTCCTGGCTACTGCCAAGGCGAGGATTGATTGTGAATCGAGATATATAGAAATCGCCTTAGGGGATAAGACAAATCGATTCAATATTTTTGAGGTCTCAAAGAAGAATAAAATTAAGTGTGGTTGGATGGAGGAGCTTGGTAGAATAGAGGAAGTAATGGCCATACATACCTTAGACAACTTTTTAATGGCCAACTCAACCCAAACTCGGGAAGAAGATCACACGGTTGCGGAAATAATTGAGGACAAAACAAAGATGCGACCAATTGTAGCAACGTGGGATGAGGAAGATATACATGAAATCAAAAATTTGTTAGATGATTTGCATGATCAAGATAAAACCCAACAACATCCTTATCTTGAATGCTTAGGGTTTAAGGTCCAACTTGTGGGTGGGAATTCTGAGGATCAGGATTGTTGGTTTAAGAACCTAGAGTGTGAGGATGAAATTGAACATTGGGGAAGAACTCTTCAAACATTAGGTATTCTAGAGTACCCACAAATCCCCAGCACATCACAAAACCCTCATTGTCCTTTGTCACCCAACCGTTGCACAAATTCTATACCCAACCACACTTCCTCTGTAATAAATCAACAAACTTCTATTGGAGACTATTTGGGCTCTCCCTGCACCACCAGCTTGCCACTTTCATTGTTCATCTCTTTGGCAGGCCCATTTTCACTCTCTGGGACTTATACCTAGGGGCCCGAAAACTGTGTTGTTGTGTCCTCAATGTTTAGTTATTTTTTATTTAGGACCTTGCCTAGCTGAAAGCACTAAACTCAGCACATGTAAAGACTGTTCCAAGCTAACAAGAGTTTCACGGAAACCAGGTGCTATTCTTCCACTTCTACTCTCCTGCATGCTTTCATTTTTCACAATGAGGACATTGCAATAGCTAAGCATGGGGGGGTGGACATATTTATAACCTTTTTGTCAGCTGTAACAGTAATTTCCTGTTATTTGATTCTTTAAAACAATTCAAAAAAAATAAAAAAAAGCAAGAATTAGGAGAAGAGAACTTAGGCATGTGGAAGTTATTAACTTTAGGAAATGATACGAGAGGACCAAAACACTTAGACTCTTCAGGTCTTCAAGCTTAATTAGCCCGGGTGTCCACTCGAATGTGGACTTAGTCTTGAGTCCTCACCAACTAAAATTCATTTTAAGTTGGTAAATAAATTGGGATGATAAGAGTGCAACTTATCAACCCATCCTCTGATTTGGGGGGACTTTAAGCCTAAGGATCTACACACTTTTTTCAGCACTAACTCACTTTTCGATGGTTTCTTCGAAAATTGGGTAGGCAATGAACTATCTAGGGTAGTATGGCTAACAAGTTGTCGGTGGTAATAGTTAATCGGTAGGTTGTTCAGAGCCCAATCACAAGACCATTTTCATTGTACTGCCTTTAGGTAAATCTTAGATCAGGGAAGCCACTTACTTAAAAGAAAAAAATAAACAAAAAGAAAATGAAAAATATATATATACAGAAAAAGGAGGAAAAATAAAAAATAATAAAGAATTCACACTTCACCACAAAAGTATGGCTGGTAAGTTGTCATGGGTAACAGCCCATTGGCCGTTTGTCCAGAACCCAGCTCACAATAAAATGCACAATATTCCCAAAATGCTTAAGGAAGAAGCGGGGAAGTAGAATAAACTGGGGAGATATACACTGGATTCGCCCTTGTGTTGACGCCATAAATAAAAGTAGGGAGAAAGCTACCAATCGAAAAGATAAACCTTTAGGCAAGGTCACCTAGGGTTGTAGAAACCCGAAGTTCGTTTCAATGGTCGCCTAGTGAGTCTTTCACTATTTTCACAAGATGCTTATCACTTAAAGTCCTTTTTGAGTCTTGGGAGGGTCCGGTAGCCGTAAAATGTTATCCCAGAACTCTCAGACTCTAAAAGTACAAAAATATTAGAAAAGAAGAAAAATAAAAAATGTATCTTCCCTTTTCAAATAAGGCGAGGACTTGGACGGTCTGCATTCTGGTAGACAACTGGGTACTGTTGAGTCTTAGTAGTTTAAGACCTTAGTTGAAATTTTCTATTGTTTATAAATGACCTAGGCCTAAGCGATCTAATTCTGCTTTTATACATAGCATATAGTCTAATTTTGCTAGGGACTAGCAAAAGATAGGCATGCGGGTATGATGTAAACACATTTATTGAGGATAAAATGCCTATCCATGCATGTTCCTAGGCTTAGATTTGCATTTCATGTTATAAATATTGCATAGCATGCATCATTTTGCATTTAGAGTAGTATATAATTTAGGTTAATTACATCCTTTTTGTGGTTAGGAGAGAAGGATATTTATTTCGGAGCCTCAAATTGATGATCTAATTGTACGGATCTGATCAAGACGACGATCGGAGTCCAACGCTTCCAAAATCGCCTCGATCGGAGTCCCGTAGCACCATATGCAGTTCGAGGAAGATCAACAGCCAAGGGACTAGGTGATATAATTCAGAGGTTCAAATGACAAATCCGACCATGCAGATGGATTCCGATCAACAATTGTAGCCCAAAGGCACCAAAATCGACTCAATCCAACCTCTGCAGCAACCCCTATGACGAAAAGAAGACGGACGGCCCAGATTGCACTACGTGGCGCAACCCAGGCCGCCCTTGGACACGCACGCTCCACCGCACGTGCATAGTAGCATGGGTGCACGTGCGCGCGAAGGCATGCATGCGTACAATGCAGGGCTAGCACATGAGCGTGCGCGCATGCAGAAAGAGAGCGCACAGCGTAGTGCCAGAGAAGCATAGGGTAGGCACGTGGTTGGTTGGCGCCAGCCTACAGCAATGCTTGAGCTGGACCTACAGTGATGTTTACAGCCATCGCTAATTATTCACATGCCAGCAAGGCCAACTGCATGCGCCAGTGGACATGAGCTGCCTACAGCGACACTTCTAGCGATGACCTAGAGGTCGCTAATGGTCCCATACCTATTTTTGCCTCTTCACCTCCACTATAAAAGGACCTACACCCGCTTGCTTCCAAGCCATCTCTACCTATTCTACTCCCACCTATTCCTAAGCTCTATTAAGCTTACCAACTCTCCATTAGAGCTTACTCTCAAGCTCCTAAGGCTCCTATTAGTGTAGCGAACCTCTGCCTCACCAAATATTCTTCCATCTTCCCATCCCCATTCATAGGTCGCCTTGGAGCCATCCTCCCACCTCCATTCCGGTAGCAGATCATCTCCGCCTCTCACCTCCATTCTGGAGCTACGCTGAAGCTTTCCTCTACCCGACATGCTCCTGCATTTCACCTCCGTCATCTCGCTCCTCACCGCCTTCGTCCGAGCTTCCGCTAGGCACCGTTGTCTCACCGAACAGTTGCTTTGAGAGATTTCTTCTCACCTCCCTCTCTTTTTATGCTTTTGTAGATTATTATAGTAGACATTCATGATATATAACATATTTGTTCCATATCTCTTGTGATTTATTCTGCTTGTCTTCTTTCAGAAACACAAAAAAATAACAAACCTTTAAAATTCCAAAAACATACAAAACAAAGCATGATTTTCAATTAAAGTAAATGTTTGCTTCTTATGTTCAACTTGGGACTCCCTCGGAGTTTTGGTATAAATTTTATTTGATCACGAGTTTTGCAACTACGACGATAGGTTACTCATAACCCTGATTTCTAATTCGTGAAACACGTGAGATCACTCCTCAATCTAAATATGGTTATTAGACAATGTAAATTGGATTCCATGAACATACAGTATCTCCCAAGATTCAAGATCTTTAGATGGAGAATCAAACTTGAGGATGCAAACATTTTCCTCATCATTTTCCAGGATGGGGTTTTCAGATGATTCAATTCCAGATGTGTCATAATTAGTTCCAAGGACCCCATCAGATGCCCCTTCCATAGATTTGTTGTTCATTTTAGGGTTAGTTTTTGGGATATTTGAACTCTCAATCAGTTCAAATGTAAGCATGGATAGGGTTTGTTCTGGATAATCACAAGAATGGTGAGTGGGCTTTGTGTAAGTAGAGGTTGGGATTGAATAAGATATCATGCCTAAGGTCGGATCCTCAACCCTAAGTGTCTCACCACCAACTTGTGGCACACTCAGACTAGGTTTATCAAGTTGCATTTCCTAGATTCTATTAAGCTCCTTCAACAGGTTATCAGTATTTCCTTTATTAGCATCTCTCATTTGCTAGATCAATTGAAGCAATTAGGTAACCTCAGGATAACCTCCATGGTCAGGGGTTTGAGTGAGCTAAGGATAATAACTTATAGGATTTCTGACCTCACTCAAAGTAGAATATCCATTATCAAGATTTGAATACCTAGGGTGAGGATCATATCCTTGGTTGGGTGGTGTAGGGTTATCCCAATAAGAAGGTAGAGTGGGTTGGGTGAAATTTGGATAATCTGCAAAGTAATTTTGGGGATAGGATTGATATCCTAGGTATTGGGACTCTGACGCATATCCCCGACCAGGGGAGAGATGAGTTTTATTAAACTGGCCAAGATAGTTGGTCATGACGAGTTGGTGTTGCTCATTTATGGAGAGTGTCTCTTAAGATTGTAGAGATCTATCATATCCAGAAATTTGTGTGGAATTCTGTAAAGATGAGGTAGGCCTAGATATACTTGGGGAATATGAGGTGTAGGCAAGGGAATTAAGTCTTAGGTGTTGAGGAAGGTTCTCCCATCCTGAAGAAGTTGGAGTAAGGGATGGGTTGGGATAAGGAGAAAAGGAGGAATAATGGGAAGCAAAAGAGTATGGGTCCAAGTTCTCTTCCTCAATTAGTTCTTCCTCATGGTGATTACCCTTAGGAAAGGATTCGGAATCAGATTCAGAAAAAACAAGTCTTCTCCTAGGATTTCCCTCTAAAGGTAGCATCAAAGCAGGGTTTAGAGATTTTCTACCTTGCATGCACAAGAAGAATGTCTATAGATGAGAGAGAGAAGATAGATGAGTGAATCTCTAAACAAGCAAACAAATTAAGCCTTAAAGTGTAAACCCCAATTAGACCTAATCCAGGCTCCCCAAAATATGACTATGTTAACAACCCTTGAATTACTTGGCTGGCCAGAAGGGTAGGACCCCCTAAGTGTAACGACACAAAAATTTTGGGTAAAATTTATAACCTAGTTAAGTAAGGTGTCTAACGAGTTAAAGGACCCTTAAAAACATGACATTCATTTTGTCAACTAAGCCTTTACCTTTTCGTGGTGGTGAGGGGCCCTTTGCAAAAGAAGTTGGTTGAGGGACTTGCTTGCCCCTCAAGTAAGAAGTGGGGGAGGGGGTATGGGCAATATGACCCTTTAGATATTTAGGTGTTGGTTTCCTTGGGAAGCCAACGGCTTCTCTTGGCTCCACCCTTGGGCAAGAGGAGAGGAGAGACCATCACTGTCCCCCCTTGGTGGCTGTTCCAACTATTGCTAGTGCCTTGCTGCTGGTGCTACTGACATGGGGGGAGAAATAGGAGAGGAGGCTAAAGTGCAGGAGCAGCTGCTGCATTTGTTGCTACTATGTGGTGGTCGCTACTGTGTCTTCAACAGGTGGGAAGAGGAGTAGAAGGCAGGAGCTATAGCCAAAAGCTTAAGGTAGGGATGTTAACTCCTTTTGCTTTGAGTGCCTCTTTGGATTTCGAGTTAATGGGGGCCAAAGGTATAATGGAATACATATTTAGGGTTGGTGGATGAAAAAAAAGGGGGTTGGAGACACATTAGGAGGATTAGAAACCTTATCGTGTTGCTTGCGAGGTTTCATCGAGCACTAAATGCTTGTTTTATACCTTGCATCATTAGGATAATGGAATCTATATAAGGAAACTTCAAGTTGTGATGTAGGACTAAAATCGTGCTGGAGTACGGCCTATAACCACCCAGTACCGATACTAATGATCAGTACCGGTACTAGATAGTTCCCATGACCCCCTAATGTATTCAACATGGGGAATAGAACTGACCTAGTTTCGATACTAATGATCAGTACCGGTACTGGCCTAGATGGGACCACTATACAAAACTAGTCCAGTATCGGTACTGATGGTCAGTATCGGTACTGGTTTGAAAGGCTATGATTCAGCTGTAGCTGGGGCAGACCAACCCAATACTCGTATTGAGGGTCAGTACCGGTAGTGGCCTGAGTGAGCATGCCCTCACTTCATCACTTGGATAAATGTGGAGAATATGCAAGCCTTGAAATGCGATACGAGGTTAAGAAGAATATGTAAATCTTCTAATACCTAAAAGACCACCAGATAAAGGAGGTGATAAATCAATCTTGGGAGGCTACGAATGAAACCTTGATAAATGAATCAAGTGTATAGTAAATATACAATATGTAAGTTAGCTGTTTCTAATAGGATCGAAACTAAAAACCCATTTGGATTCCAAAGGTCTACAATCTAACCCTAGGAAATCCACTATGTCCTTAGGATGTTATTCCAGACTCGGGACCAAATGAAATAAAAATATAGTAGGTTTGCTAGGGGGCTCGTAAGGTTGTGCCTTAGATTTGGTGAACCAGGTTCACTACAGGGGAAGGAGACCCGAGATACTACGGTAGCTAGGAGCTACCTAGAGATCTACCTTAGAACTTGGGATGTTCCCAGGAGTGGTAGCGAGCCCTGGGCCATCATCAAAAGAAGGTACCTAAGCATACTCGAAGCTAATTCACTGCAAAAAGGGTACTCGAGAGAGAGGCTCATCAAGCACCCGCATGTGCGGAGATTGCCGAGTGTACCATGATGGGCCTGGTTGAGATCTCGTCCGACGGCTGACTAAGAGGGCTCACCCTGTGGTTAAGCTCCTAGTGGGAGCAATGGTGTGGCTCGACAATTCTGACCAAACCTGCGACTGATGTAAACACATTTACAATACCTAAGATGTCTATTTGTGCATGTTCTTAAGCATAGGATTGTGTTGCATGAAATAAATATTGCATAACATGCATCATCTTGCATTTAGAGTAGTTTGAATAAAATGGAGGTTAATTGTCTCCTTTTAGGTGCATGGACAGGGCAAACTTTTTATCAGGGCCTCGAATCAATGATCCAACCGTACAGATGTGATCAGGGCGATGATTGGAGTTCAACGACTCCAAGATCGCCCTAATCTAGAATCTGTAGCATCAGATAGTGATCGAGGAACCCTAGAAGATCAAGAGCCAAGATGGTGTAAATCCATACTTTAAATGACAAATCCAACTACAAGGATGGATTCGGATCGACGATCGCAGCCTAACGACGCAAAAATCGAGTCAATCCGACACCCGTGGCACCATCTACAACATCCAGAAGATGGACGGCCAAGATGGCACCACGTGGTGCCATCTCGGTTGCCCAAGCACCCGCACGCACCCGCTGAAGCTCCCACACCCACCCTTCCCCGCCGTTGGATCAAGATCCAACGGCTGTGGATGCAGCACCTTGAAATCGATCGCACGACCATTTGGGCAAGGCAGCGCAGCAGTCCAGCGCCTTATCGCGAGGCGCTGGCACGTGTTCGAGCCTCGCCACACGAAATCTGAAGCGGGGGGGCGCGCCTTCAATCGACCGTCAGATCACGATCCAATGGCCGCACGTGCCCGATAGCGTCCACGCGCTATTGCACGCGCGGCGTAACGCGACATCGCACGCATTGGGGCGGGTGCGCAGTGAGGCGGGCGAAGGAGCGATTTGGGCCGTCCAATCTCGTGAACGAACGGTTGTGGACAGCTGAACGTGCGCAAGCATTGCGCATGCGAGCAGACGAGCGGGCGTGCGTGGGCAGCACCCACTATGCCCACGATTCGGCTTTAGCGACGATTTTATCCGTCACTAAAGACCCCTTATTTAATGTTTTAAAGATGTAATGACCAATTTGCCCTCACTCCTTGCAACTATAAAAGGAGACCCCCTCCACATGAAATTATCATCCCTTCCTTCTCTTCTCTACCTCTCCAAAGCTCAAGAGAAGCTTGTCCCACACCCGGGATGCTACTCGCGAGATAAAGTCCAAATTTTCGTCCCCATTCGGAAGTGGATCCCACGACGACGTGCTGCTCCATTCCCGTTCTTCTGCTTCGTCCCCCTTCATCTTGCTCCTTTGTCTAGGCATCATCCCGTCCGGCTCGTCCTCCAAGCGATCATCGAGGAGGATAACTTCTTTCTCCCATTCTTCTTTACAGCTTTCTAGTTAGAATTTTCCTGCTTTCTAGTGTACCTAATTTCCCGCTTTCTAATGTAATCCTTTATTTGGTTTTATTGTATAAACATTTTGAAATATTGAATACATGTTTTCTCTCTCTCTCTTCCTTTTAGTCTAATAGCTTCATTGTAATTACATCGCCTCGCTTTTTAAGGAAAAATTCTAAAAAAATATAATTACAAATATAGATCGATGTAGCCTCCCTGTGTTCGACTCGGAATTTCAATTTCGATATAAATTTTATTTGTTGAAGATGAATTCTTCACTTTCAAGCTACAACGACAAGGTTTTAAAACCAAACACGTTAGCATAGCAATTCTTATGTTCAACAACGACATGATCCATGTAGATTATATACTAGGCCTTATTGACGGCGAATGGGGATGGCTCCTCGCCAACATGAGGCACTAGCCTGGGTAGCTCCCAAGAGGCCCAACTCTTCTAATGGAGGTCAGTAACATTCTCGATACATCAAGAATGGGTATGCCTTTCGCAAGGGTCACTCATCCTATTAGCCCCTCCCCTGATCAGGGAGAGGCCACCAGGTGAGGATCTAAGGGAAGGATGCATCAAAATCACCTCTAAATAGAGAGGGATGATCTTCTAAATCTGACACATGTGCCGGGGGAGAGAATAAATGTTAGCACTAAAATAACCCATCTTATCAATCCAACTAGAATTTATGATGGAGAATGGTGGAGAACGAATATAAAAAGGAAAACAAAAAGGTAAAAGAACCCTCTATATCACCTCTTCCTACTGAATTTCACATGTAGTTTGATCCCTACTGAGCTTTATAGCTCATCCCTATTTTCTTGTGACCCATTTCAGGTTTCGATGCGGTGGGCTCGTAGATTTTGCCTTACCTGCGAGCAGTGCCGGTGCCTAGCGACAGTGGATCAGCTTTTTGTAATGACACTCATATGCTTAGAGAAGGCAATATTGGAAGCCCAATACCCGGGATGGTGGGCGGACCTACCTACTGAGTCCCTTCAGAGTGCTACTGAAGAATTTGTGTGGGCCACCTGTCAGCTAGAGCAGGCGATCTATTTTACGGGTTTTCGACCCAGGAGGACATGGGAGGACTTTTGAGTGGCCGATTCCTCCTTTTCACTTGGAGCCTTCCTATGCACGCCATCTCTTTCTTTTGTGGTTGTTGATAGTTGTGGCTCCCCTTTTGTAGTCCTTCCCTCTAGTTGATGTTGTTACTTTTGTGGTAGGGGAAAGAATGAGGTGTTAACGAGAGAAATCGAGGTTATAAAAGCTACGTCGTAGTATAGGTCAAAATCGCTTGAAAACAATTAGAATTTATTACTCAAATAGAAGTCCGAGGTCGAACACAGGGAGCAATTGGCAAAAATAGTTCTCAAGATTGCAATTCAATAGAATATAAGTAGTTTATAATAGAACTCCAAATAATATTGATATAAATGAAAGTGATTGTTAGATAATGCAAAAAGAATGGGGTAAAATGGTGATTTGAATCACCAATTACTAGTCACAATTGTATCAAATATTTCAATAGTAATAATCAATCTAAATTCCATGTAGGATGAGTGCACAATGCAATCCCTTCAGAGATCAACCAATGAAACTCTAAGTGCCAAGGCACTCTTCCTCTTCCATCCCTTTCTCTTCTTTGGCTACTCTTCTCTTCTTCTTCTTCTTCCTTCTCTTTCTCTCTTCTTCTGCCTCCTTAAGTTTCAGAGAAGGCACAACACAAGCTCAGCAACGCCAGTAGAGGCAAAGGCTTCCCTCAAAGATCACAAGTGTTGAGAAGAGGGAAACAGAGAAAACCCCCCCTCCTCTCCCTCTTTCTCTTCCTCTCACAGAACCAGGCAAACCAGATTAGACCTGGGTATCCGAGTAAATGGATCGAGCCCAAATCCACAAGGCATGAGTGCGGGCGAGGGCATGCGTATGCGCATGCGTGTGGGGACCTCACCCCCTGTGCATGCTGAGGAGATAAGCCACCATCACTTTTTCAATTTATGCTCTGCGGTGGCTTCAGTCTTCTAAAAGGTGGGACTAAAGTTGTCCCCCTGTTCCTTTCATGGCTGCAGTGGACTTCTCTCGCCAAATTAAAGCAGCAACAGCGTGTGTTGATGCCAATTGAAGGCCTGGAGACTGGCCAGGAACTTCCCCACGTGACCTGGGTGTAGCACCTTGCAGATGCTTGGCTTGGAACATGAAGAACAAGGAGGCGAAGATGGCGGCAGTGGCAGCAATCGATGAGAGACCCAAGGCAAGGAATACGGCATAATGGCCACATCAGAGTAGCTTAGAAGGTTCGCCGAACCACGGTGAGTGCAATGGTGGTGGTTTCATGGAGTTTGGTGCATGGAGGTGGTCGGTTGATGATGGAGTAGGTTGTGTGAAGGTGGGTTACTCGGTAGGTGTTTTCGGTGGTCAGTGGAGTGCGATAGGTTAGGGCTTTGGATGAGGGGTGTACGACAAAGGTTTTGGACTGGTTGGCAAGGGGTTTGAGTGTGTGAAGTGAGTGGAAACCCTCGCTGGTGATGTCGTCGAAGGTGGGGATGAAGGTGGGGTCCGATGTGTAGCGGTGGTCGGAGGTGTGATGTGAGTGCGGGAAAAGGATGTAGAGAGATAGAGAAAGAGATAGGCATACATAGAGACGAGGTAGAGAGGCGAAGACGGTCGGTTGTGGTAGATCGGCACCGGAGAAGGAGAAGATGATGAGACAACGATGACAAAGCAGATGGAGATACACCCTCCCTTTGTCTGGGGAGGGTCATGACAAAGAGAGGAGTTGAGGGAGCCGACCAATTTGGTCATTGGATGGCCAGAGGAGGAGGATCGAAGATGATCACCGGAGCAAGGATTTTGGTGGTCGGAGGAGGAGAATCAGAGGTGGTTGACTCACCAAAACTTGCTGAGGGGATGTGCAAGGCCATGGGGGTCCTTTTATAAGGCCCTAGATGGAGTTCCAAGCTTGGAAAACAAGCTTAGAAAGTCCAAGATCTTCACCGACGACGAATACCCAATCAATCAAAATGTTCTCTTTAGGATTCTAGGGAGATTTAGAATCCCTAGATGGGCTCAATTTGAAGGCAATTACTTGATGAGTTTCCCTTTCAATTTTAAGAGGGATCCATCAAGAAATCACAGAGATCTTGCCATCCTAAGGTCGTTGGAGTTTGTAGGATTAGGATTTCATTGAAGTAGGGACCTTTTTGTGAATATGATAATAAAGTTAAGGATCGAAATGCAAAGGATTCAAAAGTTAGGGGCAAATATGTTTGATAAAAGAGTTAGACAGGACCAAATTGCAAACTAGGTTAAGATGATCTCAAACTAGGCCCAAATTTTGCTAAAAACCTAATTTGAACCTAAGGAATTCAATGGTGAAGTTTGATTTTAGTTTTGACCTAGTTTGACTGGGTAATTTATGCAAAAACATAAATTAGGGTAAAAGTCTGCTTGTGGCTCTATTTTAGGTCAAGACGGGTTATGATGGTCAAATCAAGCATACCAAACCCTAGAGAATATTTTTATATGAATTTTAGAGGGTTTAGGTGAATCTTATCCTAACCAGAACCTCAGTTAATTAAGCAAGTCTGTTTTTAGGGTTTCAAAATTCATTTAATTCCGAAAATGCATGAAAATCCATTTCTGTCTGTATTAACCCACTTATTAGACTTTTAAGACCATTTAACCCTTAATTAACCCCTAAGAAAACCTATGGTTATTCTTCATTCAAGATATGACGGTAAAATTATAGTTTTAACCCTGATTTCTTGTATTTCTCTTTGAAAGGATTTGCAATGAATTATGGCCTTCTAATGGTTATATAGGAGCATTTAATGACTTAACCAGATCAAATTGAGCTAGTTATGGCTCATGATGGTGTTCACATCGTACCCTCATGCCTAGCTTTTGCCAGTCCCTTAGCAAAATATCATGGAATTAACTTGGATTCTAGACCATGCCTTTTTATGCTTAGATTTCTGTCATGTGCTTTCTTTTATAAATTAGGTCAAAATGGCAAAAGTAGGCCTAGAGGTACTCAAGTACCAACTGACGGTGCGTGGGGCATGTATGCTTAAAAGAGTCGTTATAGCTTATGCTTGCAACATCGGTTTTAAATGAAGAAGTGGACGTGAGTCCGAGTGTTAATCTCAGGGAGGTGTGAAAATCGGATTTTTCTTGTCACTTAATGTCACAGAAAGAATGGGTTTTTGCTTGCGAGAAGTTGTGGGTGAAAAGCGAGTGAGAGAGAGAGAGAGAATAGGGTTAGAATTTCTTCATTCACACATGCAACTTTAAACATAAAAGAGGACAAGTAACTAGATAGAAAATAACTTCATTTGGCATGCAACTTTAGTTTATAATTACAACACTAGATAAATGCTTAAACACAAGTAAAGTAAAGCTTAAGTAAAGAGGGAAAGAGAGAAGGAAGATGACAAGGTAGCCGCGGCGGTGGAGAGGGGCTCCGTCAGTGGCTCGTCAGCTCCGACGATTACAAAGAGGGCTAATGGTGGCTAGGAGTGGAGTAGAGCACTTGCAAGTGGAATGAATGCCTTGAATGGGTGGTTGGATGGAGTTTATATAGGTAAAAGGGTTTTCTAATTCAAGTATGGGCTTTAGCGACATCCGGGACGTCACTAAACCCATACTAAATCCGTTGCTGTAGCCCTCTTCGCTTGCTGGTCACCAGCACACCCTATGCTTCTTTGGAGGCAATCTACGCGTGCGCGTTGTAAGCCGTTCGATCGAAGATCGGACGGCTGAGAACCCACGAAGAGCGTGCTCGCGGATTGCTGCTGAGGCACGCACATCTGTCGTGTTATCGCATGTGTGGGCTTCCACGCGCATCCGTTGTGCCGCGTGCTCCATCTAAGCTGTTCGCTGCTGATCGGGCGGTTGAATTTGCACGCACCTCAAATCGCACAGAATTGGGGAGTGGCGGGCGTTTCGAACCCGCGCCCCTGATTGCAAGGCTGAAGTGCCGACCGCTGAGCTGTCACAGCGGATTGTCGCGGCAAGGACAAGCACGCGGGCGGCTCTCAGCTGCTCGATTGAAGATCGACAGCTGAGATTCATCCTCTGGGTGAAGGCAGAAGAAGGCGACAGTGGAGATGCGATGAGCGGGTGCCACGTGGCGTGCCATGGGCCGTTGATCATTAGATCGACGATCCAAACTTCTTGGGCCCATTGCAGGAGCTCCGGATGTTGGATTTGACCGGTTTCAAGTCTGTTGGACTCCATTCGTCACTCTGAATCCATTTGTGTGGTCTGATTGCTCATCTAAGGCTTGTTTTGACATGTTCTTGTACACATGGTCATTAATAATGCATTATAAGCAATCTTGATGTGCAATGCATGCGATGCTCCTATTCCTATTTATGATGTGTTATCTGTGCATTTTGCTCTTAAGATAAACCCCAATTGACAGAATTATCACCCGAAGATGCAGTGTTATCACCAACCAAAATCCGAACCCGACCAGCTCTAGCCTCAGTCTGCCGTGAAGGTTTCTAAGGCCCACAGGAGCTATCCTAAGGTTCGTTGAACTCTGCGGTTAAAGCACCCATGCTTAAAACACGTTTAGTCTCGGTTCAGTTTGCAGTGCATTTTTGTAAGAGAGAGATAGAAGATTTTTTTTTTTGGAGAGTTTCTCTCTTTTTTCTTTCTTTATTTTTAGATTCGAATTGGCTTTACAACACAGTCTGTATTGGATTCTTAGCACCCACCATCAATCCTTGTAGGGTCCTTGGCAATCGATGCTTCGAGATAGCACCGCCCATGGCAACCCCCAGAACCTTGGCTTTCAAGATTTAGGGATAATCCCACCCATGGCATTCCTGTAGCTAAATCCAGACCCTAGTAATCGACAATTCGTGATAATGCCGCCCATGGCATCTGAACCAGCTCAAGGTGCTTACATGCCCCCAATAGGATATTTAGATATCCTAGGAGACAAGCACCAAGGAGACGGTATGCTATTGCGCATCTTCGAGGGGAATTTCCCACCTTTCCATGTCGAGAACTCTTCCAAATCAACTTGTGTTGATAAGCCGCTCCTAATCTAAGTAGCTTTTTCATAACGAAATTAACATATTTGCGCGATTTTGATAATTAAGCGCACTGAACTAGACTGTGTGTGAATTAGGGTGCTTAGGTTACTAAGTCCCGCAAACCAGAGGTCAATTAACAAGGATGAATAATCCTTAAGCCTTAGATCTAATACTTAAGCTTCGCATTTTCCTCAACCTCTTGAGGACTATCCAAATCTTAACGAATACTTGAATTTTTAAGCCTAAAACACAGCCCAAGAGTCCTAAGATCAATGTTTATACTAATTTCTTTTTATCTCAGCACTTTTTGTCTTTTATTTCTTTCTTTTGATTTGGTCTAGAACTAAGTAGATTCCTTAATCTTTTACTAATGGCTATCTCTTTTTATTTCAAATTGTTGCTCCTTTTTGACATTTATATCAACTCCCCTTTTCCTCCTAAAAAATGATATGCAAATTGATTTTTTCAAAATTTCCTCCCTTCTCCATTTTTTTGTTCTATTTCCATTTTTTATTTTTTTGTATGAAACCCTTTCTTATGAAGTGATTTTCACAGCATTTTACACTTTAATACCCTCCATGCCTACGATTTGCAATGACCTCATTGTAAATTAGGTGGGTTCGAATTCAACTTGGATCGTACATTAGAATAGGTTTTGGGTGGGTGGACAGGTTGGGGTGACTATTGCAGACGATTTCAAGCTTTGGTATGAGTACCAGAGGTGGGGTCGGCTGTTCTAATGGACGAACCCTAAAGTGCAATATTAGTTCAGCATGGGATGTGTCAAGAAGGGTTTTGGGTTTTTGAAAAAGGTGACGGGTTGCCTTCCGTTAAGCATTGAGTTTAACACCATCAGCCGAGCACAATGAGCTCAGGGAGAATTGAGGGCAAAAGATACCTCAACCAAGTTTGAGTCAGTGAGTTTGACAAACGGTTTGAGTCTTTAGCTATTCACGAAAAAAGGTTCAGAATCAAGGCTGAGTTCACTAATTTCAATGGCTCCATTTCTAAAGATTCGTCTCACCAAGAATGGTCCAATCCATTTTGATCTGAGTTTTCCTGGGAACAATTTGAGTTTGGCATCAAAGAGTAAAACTTTTTGACCAGGGTGGAAAGATTTTTGCACAATGTGTCTATCATGGAAGGCTTTGACTCACTCTTTGTAGATACACAAGTTCTCATGCGCATCATTGCGTAGTTCCATGATCTTGCTCAGTTGCAACCGATGGTGTATTCTAGCCTTCATCAGATCCAGATTGCACTTCCGTACTGCCTAATAAGCCTTGTGCTCCATCATGATGAGAAGGTGACATGCCTTTCCATACACTAATCTGAAGGGAGACATGCCTAATTAGGTCTTGTGGGTGGTCCTACAGGCCCACAAAGCTTCCAGAAGGCAAGTAGACCAATCCTTCCTATCAGGTTGAATAGTGACCTGAAGGATCTTCTTGATCTCTCAATCTGATAGTTCTACTAGTCCATTACTCTTGGGGTGGTAAGGAGTCGAGATACGATGCGACACCCCGTACTTTTTCATGAGAAACTAGAAGTTCATATTGTTGAAATGAGACTCGCCATTGCTGATGATGGCCTTAGGAACCCCAAATCTGGTAAAGATGTTCTCCTGGATAAATCGGAGGATAACTTTATGATCACTAGTTCATGTGGGGACGGCTTTGATCCATTTAGAGACATAATCAACAACGAGTAGAATGTACTCGAAGCCATTAGATCCAGGAAAGGGTCCCATGAAATCAATTCCCCATATGTTAAAGATTTCGCACACAATAATCGATTTTAAGGGCATCATATCCTGCGAGCCCATGTTGCCGAGAGTCTGACAACGAGTGCATGCCCTACAATATGTCTGTGCGCCTTTGAACAAAGTGGGCTAGAAGAACCCACATTGGAGAATTTTTGCTGCAATTTTACGCCTAGAGTAATGGCCACTGCAGGCCTGGTCATGACAGAATGAGATCACGTCATTGACCTTGTCGTCAAGAATGCATCTCCGGATCACCCGATCATTGCCAATGTGGAAGAGGTATGGTTCCTCCCAAATATAGTAGTTGGCCTCGGCAATCAATTTGTCCCACCTAGAAGTCACCTAATCTAGAGGAACTTTCCCCATAACCAATTAGTTTATAATATCAGCAAACCATGGGAGACTGTGAATCGCTAGCAGGTGCTCGTCTAGAAAATGCTCGGTGATCGGACCAGACGAGTCGATGACTGAAGAAGGAAGATGGGACAAATGATCAACTACCACGTTCTGTTTTCTCACCTTATCATGAATCTTGAGATTGAATTCTTGCAACAACAAGATCCATCAAATTAAATGAATTTTCACATCCTTCTTCACGAGGAGGTGTCTCACTACTGTATGATCCAAGTTTATAATGACACGGGAACCTAAAAGATAAGATCTGAATTTTTCCAGGCCAAATACGATGGCTAGCAGCTCTTTCTTAGTAACTATGTAGTTATGCTGAGCCTCGTCAAGTGTCTTGCTTGTGTAGTAGATGACCACGAGTTTCCCGTCTATTTTCTGCCCAAGTACCGCACCCATAGCATAATCAGATGCATCGCACATGATCTCAAAGGGTTGAGACCAATCAGGGGACTATAGAATAGGTGCTTGGGTAACTCGATCACGTAGGATCTCAAATGACTGAGTGCACTCCTCGATAATTTCAAAGGGGACATCCTTGAGAGAAGATTAGCCAGGGGGTATGTGATTTTCGAGAAATCAGGAGTGAATCAACGGTAAAAATTGACGTGCCCCAGAAAGGATTGGATCTCCTTGACCGAGCTAGGCATAGGGAGTTTGGAAATCAAATTCACCTTGGCTTGATCAACTTGGATGCCTTTTTCAGAGATGAGATGTCCCAAGACAATTCCCTCAAGCACCATGAAGAAGCACTTTTCCCAGGGAAGAACCAAATTCATGTCGATGCACTGCCTGAGGATTTGGACCAAGTGCAAGTGATAATCATCAAAAGATTCACAAAATACCAAGAAGTCATCCATGAAGACTTCAAGGTATTCACCTACCATATCTAAAAATATGGCAAGCATGCACCGCTGAAAAGTAGCAGGTGCATTGTAGAGATCGAATGGCATCCTTCGGAATGCGTACGTCCTGAAGGGCCAGGTGAAGGTAGTCTTCTCTTGGTCCTCAAGATGGATTGCAACCTGGTTATAACTGGAGTACCCATCCAAAAAGCAGAAGAATCGATTTCCCGCTAGTTTCTTGAGGATCTGATCAATGAACGGTAGTGGGAAATGATCCTTCTTCATAGGGGAATTAAGTCTTCTATAATCAATGCAGACTCTCCATGAGTTCGCTATACAGGTCGGTATGGTTTCTCCAGTTTCAGTCATGATTACAGTGAGTCCTACTTTCTTAGGCACAACTTGGATTAGACTCACCCATCGACTGTCGGAGATCAGGTAGATGATCCCTGCATCTAACCGCTTGATGATCTTCTTCATGACATCCTGCAGATTTGGATTTAGGCATCTCTGCATTTCACGAGATGGTCGTGAGCCCTCTTCTGTATAGATGTGATGTGTGCAATATGAGGGGCTGATGCTAGTTAGATCATCGAGAGTCCATCCAACGGATCTTTGATGCTGCTAGAGGACAGTAGTCAAGCGTGTTTCCTAATTAGAGGTGAGTTGTGAGTTGATAATCACAGGAAACGTTTGATTGGAACACAAAAAAACATACTTCAGATGATCGAGAGGGGGCTTTAATTCCATAACTGGGTTGTCAGCAGCAGCAGGTGGTTCACGGTGGGTGTTAGGAGCAAAGGAAGGAGTTATGGGTGTGTCTAGGTTAGGTTCAGGCTCCTCAAATTGTGGGTTTTGATCTTCTTGTGGTTGATCAAGAATGATCGGGTGTTCATCGATACATGGGTTGTAAACCATGGCCTCGATATCGCAAATTTGCTTAATAACCCCGCAATTAATTCCTTGTTGGGCCTTAAAGATGTCGATCTTCAGTGTCTTGCTCCCAAATTTTAATTAAATTTGGCCCTCCTCACATTAATATTAGCCCTAGCTGTGGCCAGAAAACGTCTTTCTAATATGATCAGTGTATTTTTCAAGTTCTCAGGAGCATCCATGTCTAAGACTATGAAATCCACGGGGAAGTAGAAATCATGTACCCTAACTATGACATCCTCGAGAATTCCTTTTGATGACTTAATAGATCGATCGGCTAATTGCAAAGTCATCTCTATCAGTTTAAGCTCAGATTCCTCAAAGTGGTCTAGTAGGGAAGTGGGTATCAAATTGATGGAAGCTCCTAGGTCCAAAAGGGCTTTGTCAAATTCTAGATCACCAATCTTGCATGAAATTAGAGGGGTACCACTGTCCTTTGCTTTAGGCGGGAGCTTACTCAAAATGATGGAGCTGGCTTGCTCCGACAGTACGATCGGGTTCTCACCTTTGGTTCGCGGCTTATGCTTGGGTGTATACACGTCTTTTAGGAATCACATGTAAGCCAATACATGACGTATTGCGTCCATCAAGGGGATGTTTATTTGGACCTGCTCAAAGAGCTTGACTAGGTCCTCCTCAAGTGCCACGGGTTGGGGTTTCCTTTTTCCTTTGGTCAAGGTCTCCGGAAATGGAACCTTTGCAGTTTCCTCTAGAATGGGTCCAGGTTCTTGATCTGGGATAGGGGTATCCTGGATGACTATCCTAGGGTTTGGGTTTGCATTACCAGGCTAGGAGTGGCTTAGATAAGGTGGGTCCTGTGTTGCTTTGCCACTATAGGTAGTAACTGAATTTAGTCTTGCCTGGTTCTAAGTTGGTGTGGGCAAAAGAGGTGGTTGCTGCTGATAACCCGCGTATGATGTCGAAGCCTCCATCCCATCGGGTGATGGAGTAGAAGGGGCCTGATAGACATACTGAACTTAGCCCTGAGTTGGGTTCATAACGCACCTCTAGTTCGGCACGTTATTCGGGTTAGGCAGAGGTTGCGAAGGAAGTGCACCAGGTTGGTGGGGGTTTGCCATCTGGGCAAGTTGATTGCGAACCTTTGTGATCTCATCTTTGTGCTATTTTTGCATAGCTACATTCGTTTTCTGAATGTCAACTAGAGTCTGAAGGATAAGAGTCATCTGATCTTCGTGAGTTGGCCCGGATTGATAAGTTGGGTTGGGCCGAGGATGAGGCGGATGATATGGCGAGAAGCTTGTGGTCGGTGCAGATATTAAGGTTTCTAATTTTGATTGTTCCCTAACCACGTGAAATTAGGATAATTACGCCATCCAGGGTTGTAGGTGTTTGAGAATGGATCATTCTTGATGGCACTGAGGTCCTCTCAAGTCTGAGGAACCTCGGAAAAATTAGAATACGAGGGTTCAGAGTTCCCCCAACTAGAATAGGTGGGTCTAAAGTTTCCTCCGAACCTAGAATTAGATGGGGGTGGATATGGGTCCATCCTCTGAGAAGACTAATGGTAGATGTTATGCACAGCCTCCCTGCTAGAGGGCGGTTGCACGAATGGGTTTTGCACAGAGGTGGCTCGCTGCAGGTGTCAAGTTAGCTCACCCACCTTCTTCTAAATAATAGCGACCTTGTCCAGGCGACTAGCCATCAGTTCCACGTCGACGAAAGAAGACAGGTCCTATGTCTCATGTGCTTCCCTTGGATTCTTCAATGCAAGGGCATTCGTCCGGTCGAACATGCCCATGGATTTGATGGAGCTCTCGCACATGTTCTCGAGATTCTCCGACACGGTGTCTTCATGTTGACTCATGATGTTTCCTCCACAGGATGCATTGATGAATAATCGAATATCCTCATGGAGTCCCTGGTAAAAAGATTGGACTTCTTCCCATTTAGGAACTCCATGGTGGGGGCATTTTGCATGAGATCCAGAAAATGATCCTATGCCTCATGAAGTGGTTCTCTTTCTTGCTGCATAAAATGCATGATCTGGTGCAGTAGAGCATTTGTCCAACCAAAAGGGAAGAACTCTTTCAGAAACTTGGATTGTAGTTCCACTTAGGTGTTGATTGGACGCATTAGGGTTTGGTACCAGCGCGCAGCCTTGTCCATGAGAGAGGGGAATGTTTTCATGAGTAAGACATCTCAATTTTGAGCTTCTGACCCGAAGGTCTAAGCCAGATGCTTGAGTTGCTTGATATGCTAGACAGGATCCTCAAAATTATGCCCATGAAATTTAGGAATAGCATGAATCATTTTGGGCTCGAGTTCAGTATCAGGACCTCTAGCTGGGATTTGGACTCGAGGTTCGATCACCACCGCAGTGAGATTGTAATCATCTCTCATCATAGGACACTACGGTGGGCTTACAAAGGCTTGGAATAGATCATTGAGGCACTGAAGCTGATTCTCAAGATTGTTTTCTTCTACTAGTTGCTCCATGATGATGGATGAAGGAGAGCTAGGTTCAGATGAATGAGAAGAGATATCGATCGGGTTGGGTTGTTGCACAAATAGGGACATTGAGGCTTGTCCTCGACGGGAATGAATAGCTAGGCCTCAAGGATGGTCTTAGAGACCTCCTCCCGAACATGCACCAATGGATAGGATGAGGGATAGAATGTGATGGTCCCAATCAAGACGCCCCAAAAAAAAAAATTGGATTACTATAGAGGTTCGGGGCGGATGATACCCTGATGTAGACACAATTATTGAAGATAAAATGCCTATTCATGCATGTTCTTAGGCTTAGATTTGCATTTCATGTTATAAATATTGCATAGCATGCATCATTCTACATTTAGAGTAGTTGTATATAATTTAGGTTAATTTCATCCTTTCTATGGTCAGGAGAGAAGAGGATATTTTAGGGCCTAGGATGGATGATCGGACCGTACAGATCTGATCAAGACAACGATCAGAGGCTAACACCTCTGAAATCATCTAGATCGTAGTCCAATAGCATCATATGAAGTCCGAGGAAGATCAACAGCCAAGAGGGGAATGCGACATCCTTACAGGCTTTAGATAAAAATCCAACCGTACGGATGGATCTGGAGCGACGATCGTAGCCCAGAAATGCAAAAATCAACTCGATCCAAGCACCGTGGCACCGTCTGCAACAAAAAGAAGAATGGACGGCCTATATGGAGCCATGTGGAGCCATCCAGGCTGCCCAACACCGGCCAACAGTCCCAGTACCGCCTCCTCATCATCGCTGATCTCGCACCACAGCCGCTGGATCAAGATCCAACGACTGAGTATTCATCTCCACCGCGTGCATTAAGACGTCCGCGTGATGATCTGGATTTCTTGGCACATTGGTTGGAGAGAGGCACTCCCAAAGGAGGGGCATGGGTTCAAATCCCTGCAACCTCCCCCAATTCTCAATCCTGCCAGTGACGAGTTGATTGTTCACTTTAAAGTCGTTTATAGTTTTATGTGGTGGAAAAATCGACTAATCAATATTTAAAAAGAAATAACCACTCGTAGAAGAGAGGGTCATATCCACAGGGAGGCAATGATGTATTTAAATTCACACCAGTTAAAAACGTTTGTTCGTAGTTAGTTTGGACAAGAATCAAGCCAAAATTGTCTTAAGATTAAGGTTGAATAAAGAAACAATGCTGAAATAGCAATTCTGAGTAACTAGAGGATATATGTCGCAATGTAGAATCAATAAAATATTATTAAAAATTGACAATGGCAGAAAATGTAATTATTAATAGCCATTTTACTGTAGCAAAACAACGGATTTTTTCCCCTTTGCCGTGCACGACGAGGAGTGGACGGCCGGATGCGGGAAGCTCAGAGGAAGTTCCTTGGACCGAGGGCTTCGAAGCGGTGGTGGCGGCGTGTCGTGCGGAAGCCGGAGCCGGCCGGACGGAGCTCCGGCGGAGGTGGCTGCAGCCGGTGCTGCAGTTGCTGTTGGCAGTGAGGTGCGCGCGAGACTGCTGGTAGGGGGCATTGCAGGCGCGGAAGGCAGTGCAGGCGCGGTACTACTGGCGGGGGGGCACTGCAACTGGCGGGAGGCTGTGCTGCGTGCTAGCTGGAGGCGTGGGAGCACGCTCTATTGGCGGAAGCGCGGGTGCTATAGGCGTGGGTGCGCGGGTGCGGTGGATGTGCACGCCTTGCGTGCGGCTGGAGGTGAGCGGGCGACGTGGAGTGAGCGGACGAGAGCGGTGAGGTGCAGGCTGAAGGTGTCGTAGGTGCGCTGGAGGCTGTGCGCGGGTTGAAGGTGTCGCGGGTGCACTGGAGGCTGTGCATGGGCTGAAGGTGTCGCGGGTGCGCTGGAAGCAAAGTGGGCGGACGGTGGTTGCTGCTGGAGTGGGGGGTGGACTTCAGACGTCCGGGAAATTTCCTGGACGTCTTAAGTGACTGAGAAGATGTTTGCAGCGACGGTGGTTGTTGATGACGACGGCGAGGAAGATGCACGCTAAGGTGCACAAGGTAATGCGGACGATCTCCGGATGGCGGTGTGGCCTGTCACACCACACGCCCACGGTGGTGGAGACTCGTCGCCACGGTTGAGGCCAGCGATGTGGAATGGAAGAGAGAAGATCTCTCTGCACAGTGGTGGGTCGGTGGTGGAGGCCTCTCAAGCTCGGCTGCCTCCCTCCTCCTTTTGTAGCTGCTTGCATAGATTTGAACGGAGAGACGGTAGCAGATCCACATTGTCCGCTTGTCTTGAATGCAGGCTTCATTGCGGCAGCTGGTGGCATTGGAGTGGTAGCCGAAGGAAATGTAGCTATTCCTGCAAGAAGAAGAATAAAGAAAATAATGTTAAAATATTTTGGTTATTTATATACAGACCCTTAAATTTTATGTTTACTAAAACAATGTACCTAATTGGTTAACTAATTAGATGAATGCCATTCTAAGCTAATTCTAAATGCATTTAAAATATGAATGCAATGCATGGATTATGTAATTAAATTAAAAATATGAATTAATCTATTTACATCCTAATTTATGCTAAATAAATGTTAGAATTAACCTAATGTCTAGGCACTTAAATACTTAAATAGCCACAACTATGGGCTAATCAAATACCCCCATGCCTAGTTTTTGCCAGTCCCTAGCAGAATTAAGCGAAACCTAGCACTCCAAGTAGACTAGTCAACTCACTTAGTCTTCCTTCAGAAGCATATTAAGTTTAGACTGTAGACCCAAGGCTCCTAAGTAGTTGCTAAGTTACAGACTAGGTCGGCTAAAGACGAGTTGCAGGCACAAGTTTCCCCGATTTCTGACTCTACCCTAAAGTTTATTGATCCCTAAGATTAAAGCATCTGTGCCTGTGCATTGGTCTGAGTTGTTTGAGTTAATTTTATATATATATATATTTTTTCTTTGTTTGATTCTTCTAAGTCTAACCTCAGATCAGCTATCAACACGGTCTGTGTCGGATTCATTGTCCCCATTACCATACCTCGAAGGGTGCCTGGCTTTCGATGCTTCGAGATAGCACCGCCCAAAATGACCCCAAGAACTCCTGGCAATCGACACTTCGAGATAGTATCGCCCATGGATTTCTTAAGCAAATTCAGGCCTATGGCAATTGGCACTTCGAGATAGGGCCGCCCATGGTACCTGAACCGCACAATGCGCTTACATGCCCTCAGTAGGATGGATATCCTAAGAGACAACCGCCGAGGAGGTAATATGTTATCATTGCATCCTCAAGGTGAGTATATACTCCCCTCTCCTGTGGCCGGAACTCTTCCAATCAAAATGTGTTTTCAAGCCTCTCCTAAGCCAAAACTAAGAGAATCAAATCTCTTTTGAGTTAATTACCAGACCAAGTGTGTGAAATTTGGATGCTTGGGTTACAACGACCCATAAACCAAAAGGAAGAACAAGACTCCAGGTACTACCCCACCTTTTAACTCAAACCCTAGCTTCCCTTCCTCAACCTCTTGAGGAATGGTCCGCAACTTAACTCCTACTTAAGTTTTATGTCCACAAAGGACCCTAAAGGTCTAAAGCTAGCAGCTCATTTAACTTCTAAAGTTTGACCCTAGAATTAATTTAGTCTACCTTAGAGTTCTGATTTGCTTAAGAATGCAAGATCTAGCCAGTTAAACTCAAAACTTTTTTATTTTTATTTTTTTTTAATGCAAATGTATGTAATGAATGCACTATGCTATGTATATCCCCAAGTACACCCCCCCCATGCCTAAAATCTGCAATGTCCCCATTGCATAGAAGGATATTACCTAGGTCAAAGTTGGGCTGAATAGCCAAAGAACCTGCAAATCAGGTTCAAGAATTACAGAAATAGGCCCTAAATATGAGCAAAGCAATGTTGGCCTAGAAAATAGGTAACCTAGGATGTTGGCGAGCTGATGATGAATCCCGATAGCAAATGCTCACCCAACTAAAATGGGAATGAAATCTTCCCAGGTCACTAGAAGAGGTTCTAAAGTATAAACAGGTAAAACAACCTCCAAAGGGGTAGGGGGAGGATGACAAGGATCGTCCAAAAGGTATGGGGAAGGAATGGTCCAAAGATAAACCCCCAGGGTAATGGACTGACTAAAGAAATCATCAATCCATACCTAATACTCCATTACGGGAAATATTGGTCTGTTAAGCCCCCTGGTCAGAACAAAAGTGAACAATTCTCTAAGGCAAGGATCATTTAGGGTGTCAAAGTTACGAGGTTGCGAGATGGCCATAAGTTCTAGGTTGGGTTTAATCAGTTCGGTGTCCATCCCTAACACTCTTTCTAAATCCTCAATTTCATCCCTAGCATTCCTTGCACCATCACATGTATCTTCCTACTCTTCATCAGGAGTCACAATTTCGCTTTTAGATATAAGCGAATCATAGGGTGACTTCGAAATGAATGAAGGCAGGTTGGAAGGAACAGATCTAGGGATTATCCTATCAATGTCATCCCCAGGTTTTTGTTCTTTACTCAAGTCTTCCCCGCAGTCTATATGTGAATCCACATAAATATTAGAAATTGCTTCCAAATTTTCCATCATTTCATCATGAGGAGAAATATCATCAATGGGTGTGCTAAGGAAACCTAATTTGGTTAAATTTGTGACATCCTCAGGGGCTAACTCTTCAAATAAGACATAATCACCCTTAGTGTCACTCCAAATCTTGAATGTAGGTTCCTCATATAATTCGTCTTTCTCCTCATCACACAATTCATCATGTACCCAAGGTCTAGAATCATTTAATATCTCAGCAGATCCCCTAGGGTGCTCTATCTGAGGTAAATGGTTTACACTGGTAACATCAGACTCCTCAGATAGGTCAATTTCTTTAGGGTTAGGTTCCCTAAGGGTGGGTTTGAGTTCCATATGGTGATCAGAAGGGAGGGTAGGATTAATAACATGACTTTGACCCACTTCATCAAATGTCATGAAAATACTATCATCTGGGTCGAGGTCTTCCAATGGTACCATCATTCCCTTCTTTTGACTCCAATATAATTCAGGTGGATACTCAACCTTATCATCATCTTCCTCGGGTTGCCACCTTTTCTCATCCAATGCATAGCTACTTTCATGTGTATTTTCCTCCCACCTAAGGTGTGGATCTCTCAAGGAAGTGTCATCTAATGGGGAGGTTTCAAAATTGATCCTCGAAAAGTAGCTATTCTCCCCAGAATTTCCCTCCAACTTAAAGTGTAGCTCTCCCATGGGAGATGCATCTATTGTAGAGGGGTGTACGCCATCCTCAATGGGGTAGATTGGGTGGCTAATTTCATCTCTTTCTTGTTGGCCTGCTCTCGAAGATTCTCCTAACAATTCAATCATTTCGTTTTGCATTTTCTGTATTTCCATCTTCAAAGAGGAGAGGTCATTTCTATCATGAGAGAAGTCAGGCTCAGGCTTATAGTACCCAGGAGTGTTTCTCCAACCATTATAATTTTTCAGGGAGGGTGTGTTGGGTATTTCTATGGTATGTGGGATATTGGGCAAAGCAAATCCCGCTCCTAGGTTCTGCTCACTGATTTGGGGCTTAACCAGGCCAATACTCCTATAATAGGAGTAAAACAGATCCCAATGATTGTCATTATGTCCATCAAGGGATGGACCATCTTGGCGTCTGGGATCGAAGGATGCAGAGTGGGGGTAAGGGTGTGGGAAAGATGTGAAAGGATGAAAATCAATGTGGTCCATTCTAACTTACACCTCAATCAGAATTCCCCAAGCAAAACACAATTCAAAAAGGACCTTTTAGGTCATTCCCAATTTAGGCTTTTGATTTTAAGTCAGATTGCAAGTGACAAAATAATTTGTTCAATCAATTTACGCGCCTATTGTTGACCTACGGCTCGGCTAAGAAGACCTAGTTGGAGCTTAGGTGTTCTTCCCTAAATCTCAAATGGTCAAGTAAATCTAAAGACGGAAGATCGAGGGATGCAAGTAGGCCTAAGCCTTCCTTTGAAGCTGTGCTTTCGCAGTGCTTCTCAACTACCCCCAAAAATCCGTGACAAGGTATCCCCCTCTTTGGATTTACAAAACCTTTGATCTCAAGTTCCAAACACTTCAGAATCCAATGATAGGAGGGCTCTTGTCCTAGTATTTCTAAACCTAAGGAGTGTCTAGAAGCGTGCCATGGTGCAAGTGAAATAAGTGTACATACACCGCAAAAGATTTTGAATTTTGAATCGCACGCCAAGTTTGAAAATCAAATCCTTGGTTTTTAAAATGTCCCTCCTTTAATTAGTCCTTTTTCTAGAAAATATGTGACCACTTGTTAGATTTATTCAGTACAGATTAGGTGGTATTTGCATTAAGTCCTAATGCAATGCGTGATCAAGAATAGGATGCAAAGTAAGAAAATGTGTACCTTGCTTCCAGCAATCAACAATGCAAGAATGCACGCAATGCAGAGAAGTAAATCTAGAGGCTGCTCATACAGACCTAAATGGTTCGTCCTCGGGCAGGCAGCTTCTAGCAGGCAGCTCATTTTTTTTTATTTTATTTTTTTTTAAACTACTTATGCACAAGCAAATAAAAGTAATCCATAAACTAAAAACCTAAATCTAAAGAAAAGAGAACAGGCTGACAAAATTACCCAACACGGGCCCAAAACAAAATTGGGGAACAAACCCCTCAAAATATACCCCAGAACAAGGGTTTCAAACAAAATGCAATGAAAAATTAAATCTAAAGTCTTAATTCTATCAAACTAGCGACTAAATATACAATGATATCCGTCGCGTCCTCGTCCTTCTCCTCCTTTCCAAAATAGCTCGTCCAATTCTCCTCTGGCGACGTCAAGTGTCGCCTCTCACACTGGCTGATTCTTGCACAAATTTTCTCGCACAGAAAAGAAAATAATAAATGGTCAAATCACCGTGCAATTAACAAATAATCAAAATAAAATTAGGTGAAATTATTGCGTCTATTGCCTCCCCAGCAACGACGCCATTTGACGAGTCGATTGTTCTCTTTAAAGTTGTTTATAGTTTTATGTGGTGGAAAAATCGACTAATCAATATTTAAAAAGAAATAACCACTCGCAGAAGAGCGGGTCATATCCACAGGGAGGCAATGACGTATTTAAATTCTCACCAGTTAAAAACATTTGTTCGTAGTTAGTTTGGACGAGAATCAAGCCAAAATTGCCTTAAGATTAAGGTTGAATCAAGAAACAATGCTGAAATAGCAATTCTGAGTAACTAGAGGATATTTGTCGCAATGCAGAATCAATAAAATATTACTAAAAATTGACAATGGAAGAAAATGTAATTATTAATAGCCATTTTACTGTAGCAAAACAAGGGATTTTTTCCCCTTTACCGTGCGCGACGAGGAGTGGACGGCCGGACGGGGGAAGCTCGGAGGAAGTTCCTTGGACCGAGGGCTTCGAAGCGGTGGTGGCAGCGTGTCGCGCGACGGCCAGAGCAGGCCAGATGGAGCTCCGATAGAGGTGGCTGCAGCCGATGCTGCAGCTACTGTTGGCAGTGAGGTGCGCGCTGGACTTATGGCGGGGGGGCGCTGCAGGCTCGGGAGGCGCTGCAGCTAGCGGGAGGCGCTGCTGCGCGTTGGCTGGAGGCATGGGAGTGCGCTCTGTTGGCGGAAGTGCGGGTGCTGCAGGCGTGGGTGTGCGAGTGCGGTGGATGTGCACGCCTTGCGTGCGGCTGGAGGTGAGCGGGTGACGCGGAGTGAGTGGACGAGAGCGGTGAGGTGCAGGCTGAAGGTGTCACGGGTGCGCTGGAGGCTATGCGCGGGCTGAAGGTGTCGCGGGTGCGCTGGAAGAGAAGTGGGCGGACGGTGGTTACTACTGGAGTGGGGGGTGGACTTCAGGCGTTTGGGAAATTTCCCGGACATCTTAAGTGATTGAGAAGATGTTTGTAGCGACGGTGGTTGTTGATGACGACTGCGAGGAAGATGCACGCTAAGGTGCTGACGGTAATGCGGACGAGCTTCTGATGGCGGTGTGGCCTGTCACACCACACGCCCACGGTGGTGGAGACTCGTTATCACGGTTGAGGTCGACGGTGTGGAATGGAAGAGAGAAGATCTCTCTGCACAGTGGTGGGTCGGTGGTGGAGGCCTCTCGAGCTCGGCTGCCTCCCTCCTCCTTTTGTAGCCGCTTGCATAGATTTGAACGGAGAGGCGGGAGCAGATCCACATTCTCCGCTTGTCCTTGAATGCAGGCTTCATTACGGCAGCTGGTGGCGTTGGAGCGGCAGCCAAAGGAAATGCAGCCGTTCCTACAAGAAGAAGAATAAAGGAAGTAATGTTAAAATATTATGTTTATTTATATACAGACCCTTAACTTTTATGTTAACCAAAACAATGTACCTAATTGGTTAACTAATTAGATGAATGCCATTCTAAGCTAATTCTAAATGCACTTAAAATATGAATGCAATGCATGGATTATGTAATTAAATTAAAAATATGAATTAATCTATTTGCATCCTAATTTATGCTAAATAAATGTTAGAATTAACCTAATGTCTAGGCACTTAAATACTTAAATAGCCCACAACTATGGCTAATCAGCCGGCACCCAACACAACCAGCGCATGCGCACGCATGCAGCAGTAGCAGCAGTGCAGCGTTAGCACGCACCAGTAGCGCGTGCATGTTCATACTCCAACACATGCTAGCGTGCACGCCAGCAGGGTCTCCATACAATCTACGAGCATGAGGCGGGACAACGTAGCTCACATTGGCGGGCACATGCTCGGTTGGCACTAGCCTTCAACGACAGTCTTCCAGACATTCAGCGACACTTACAACCGTCGCTAATTGTTCGCTCGCCAGCAAGGCCAGCTGTGTGCGTAAGCGGGCATGAGCTGCCTACAGTGACATTTACAGTGATGATCTTGAGGTCGCTAATGGTCCCATGCTATTCTATCCTCTTTCCATCCACTATAAAAGGATCTACATCCCCTCCATTCCAAGCCATCTCTACCTACTCTACTCCCACCTACTCCCAAGCTCTAGTAAGCCTACCAACGCTCTATTAGAGATTTCTCTCAAGCTCCCAAGGCGCCTATTAGTGTAACGAAACTCTGCCCCACCAAATACTCCTCCAACTTCCCATCCCCATTCATAGGTCACCTTGGAGCCGTCCTCCCACCTCCATTCTGATAGTAGATCATCTCCTTCTTCTCACCTCCATTCCGGAGCTGCGCTGATGCTTTCCTCTACTCGACGTCCTCCTGCTTCTCACCTCAGTCATCCTGCTTCCCAACTCCTTCATCCGAGCTTCCGCTAGGTGCCGTCGTCTCACCGAACAGCTGCTTCGGGAGATTTCTTCTGACCTCCCTATCTTTTTATGTCTTCCTAGATTATTGTAATTGATATTCATGCAATATATCATATTCGATTCTATCTCCCTCTTGTGATTGATTGTCATTTTATTTCAAAAATAAAAAAAATAACAAAACCCTAAAACACCAAAAATAAACAAATCGAAGCACGGTTTTCATACAAAGTAAGCATCGCCTCCTTGTGTTTGACCCGGGACTCCCTTGGAGTTTCAGTATAAATTATATTTGATCACGAGTTTTGCAACTATGATGATGGATTACTTGTAACCCTGATTTCAAACATGCAAAACCAGTGCGATCACCTTGGCGTCGTTGCCGGGAAGGCAACGGAATTTACTTTATTATTTTCTGCACTTCTTTGCATTTACATAGCACTAACCTCACTTGTCTTTGATCTATTGTCTTGCAAGTACCCTACCATGGAGATCCAAGTGTAGTAGGCTAGAGTAAAGTGCGAGTAGAGTGCTTTATAAGTGTCCCCCCCAACCCCCACCCACTAGTTCATTTCACAACACTAATAACTCAAACCCAAATCAACTTAGGTGCTTTTTATAGACCTTAGGATAGATTTGGTTGTTTCATTGCTACCTCCACTCATCTAACCCCCGGATATATAAAAAAGAAAAAAAAAAAATATATATATATACTTTTCTCTTGTGGGATTTCCTGAAAGCTACACACATAACACCCACAACTTCTCACCCTAAGGCACACAATCACGTTGACTCTACCACTTAACCAGGATCTGACTTGTGGACCCGGTACACTTAGCTCAACACACAAATAAGTGAGTAGAAATCTGATTAGGTTAAGACATTTTGTGTGCCTTAATCAAGTGGTACAATAGGCCAATTGCTTGAACTGTTTGGGCCGCACCACTCAATCTAAAATTGATCCATCAAGTAGCTTGCCGCTTAGGGTTGATTCTTAGGGCTGAGTCAGGCACTCCACGTTATTTTTTATTTTTAAAGGAACATATCATCACCTGTGCTTTCAAAAATTGGAGTGTTCTACTAAACCTTGATTGAACCAACCTAAGAATTAAACCCTAAAAGCTACTGAACAAGGTTAAACCCTAAAAGACACATCATCAAATAACCTTGTTTGCAAACCCTGGTTTTGCATGCACACACATTTCAACTGATGATTAAAGGCACAACCCATCTAAAGGGCCCATCACATTCTAAGAGCACAATCATCCCAAGCCTAATTAAAACTAAGTAGACATTGGCCTTAAGGATTGATTCGCTCTTCGGGGCTCAGACTGAGATTTTTTTCAATTAATCTACTTCTATCGGTCCATCTGAAGTTTAGCTAGGGGAGTAGCACCAAACGATCGTGGCCGGGGGATACACTAGGAACTGGAGGCATAAGCCAAAAGAAGAACCTTCTCCCCAGTCCCTCCTTCTAATTGGTTGGATTGACCGGATAAAAGTAGACCAAATCATTTATAATCTCAAGACGAGTCCTAGGAGTCTGTAGGTCTTTAGGCTAACCCACCTAAGGATAGGGTTGAGTGCTTGTATTGTAGGGATCCTTTCTCTCTTCTGATTTCCCTCTTACTCCACAATGTATCCTTCCACATCCTACACACATTTCACAACCTACCCTCCTACTACCACTTATCCCCAAGATGATTACTATCCCGACTTGACTTGTAATTACCCATCCACTAGCCAGGATAACTTTGATTGGGGATACGAATCCAGACCTCAGTGTCCAGGGCCTAACCGTGGATAAGAAGACTACGATTACTATCCTTCCTAAACCTACAATAATTATGGATCTCTATCCTTTGATGACAAAACCAACCCGATCTACAATTAGGAAGGATATGCTGATTATAACACCCACCCTCCCTAGTATTCCATTGAAAATAGGTCATCACCATTCTTTAAACAACCCGAGATGACCTACTATCAGGGAGGAACCCGAGAACCTCAATATCTTGACTCCCCTTGATTTAACCTGAACCCACCCAACCCTGAACCAAGCCAGTTAGTTCAAGTGAACCAGATCCAGGATAGGGTGTTGGCTAATTTGAGGAACACCATACAATCTTTAGAAGCTCAGCCAACACCATGCATTGAAGCATTGGAGTCTATGATCAAAATGATTGATGAACTTAATAGTTCTCTATTGGATTTGCTCTGAAATGTTAGGGATAGGGACCTAGGTGAGTTTCTTCTTAGGAAATTATCGAGGTTGAGGATGAAATTTGTGGTTACCCTAGTCAAATCTTGGGATGATTCTCAAGATGAACGCCCTTCAAGAGAGCCAATGTCTGAACCTGCTCAGGCACCTGTCGGGGGGGATACATATTCTGAGATTGGAGATGACCAGGTTGGGCTAAGGCAACCCATTGAGGATGAGCTAATTGATTCACTCAAGATCCTCGAGCCAGGGAGCGAGGAAAAATATGTTTCTTTGAACCAGGAAATGACAATCGATTTTGAGATATATATAAATAAGGATCATGAATTCTTTGACTCTGAGGGTGAAGAATCTCTTAGTGAAGTCTCACATGAACTTAGGGAAGAGGATTTTAGTGAGACAATTGGGCTTGATGAGCATGACGAACTATTTGATAGCCCGATCATTGAAGATTATGATTGTGTTGGGGCTAACTTGGAGGATTTGAATCCTCATTTACTAGAAGATTCAATCAGTAAACCCATCCCTCAACCACACCTCGAAGGGACCGATTTTGATTTAGAAATCATTACCTCCAAGTCAATCATGATTCAGCCACAATTATTGGACTTGGGTACTTTAGATGGGGTGTACAATGATTTGGAGGTCCCGGAAACATTGATTTCGGAGGATAGGAAGTTGGAATTAAAAATCTGGGAAGCTAATTCTGAGGGAATTTCGATTTTGGATCTAAGGGTTCTTGTTGACTTGAAATCACCTAATTTCTACTAGGACCCTTACGATATCTTTCACGTGTAGCCCAAGCTCTAAATAACTGATTATTTTTTTGAGTTGAACGTTAAGTGGACATCTGCACCTATTGAGCCATCTTTGCCTGTTGTCTGACACTTTGGTCTTGGGTTGCACACCACAAAACCATAGGCCCGACCCCGCAAGCTTAACAACCTTCGATTCTATGTGATTTTCATCCAGAACCTTAGAACCACTCAACCCTAGGGCATGGGTCTGCATCATAAATTGGTCCACATCTGTGGATATATTCTATTGGCGGGTTTGAAGATCAATATTTTGATTTTGATTCTGACCCGCACTTGTGAATTCTTAATTTCTTTTATGTGTGTATATTATGCCTAGCTGAAAGTATTAAATTTAGCACGTGTTTATATCTCACGTTCCCTATGGAGCTGACTTGATTTCTAACAATATTCAGGTGATATTCTGTTTACTTCGCCTTTTCATGTCTTTATTTATACAATGAGGACATTGCATCATTTAGGCATAGGGAGGTGGATATTTAATCTTGAAATGATTTTCTTAACTACATAGAAATTCTTTTAGTTTCTTAAAAAAATGAATGAAATTTGAAAAAGAAGAAAAAAAGAAATTAAGAGAAGAGAACTTAGGCTTTTAGGCATTATTAACTTTAGGAAATGATACAAGAGGACCTAAGCACTTAGACTCTTCAGGTCTTCAAGCTTAATTAGCCCGAGTGTCCACTCGAATGTGGACTTAGTCTCAAGTCCTCACCAAATAATCTTATCTTAAACTAGTCAATAAATTGGGGTGATAAATATACGACTTATCAACTCGTCCTCTGATTTGAGCGGATTTTAAGCTTAAGCATCTACACACTTTTTGCACTGACTCACCTTTCGGCGATTTCTTCGAAAATTGGGTAGCTAATGAACTATCTAGGGTGGTATGGTTGGCAAGTTGTCGGTGGTAACAGCTCATCTGCCGATTGTCCAGAGACTAGTCATAAGACCATTTTCATTGTATTGCCTTTAGGTAAATCTTAGATCAGGGAAGCCACCTACTTAGAAAAATAAAAGAAGAAAAAGAAAAAAATAGAAAAAAATAGAAAAAGGAGAAAATAAAAAAATAATAATAAAGCCACACTTCACCGCACGAGTATGGCTGGCAAGTTGTCATGGGTAACAGCCCATTGTCTAGTTGTCCAGAGCCCAGCTCATAAAAATGCACAATAATTCCTAAAACACTTAGGGAAGAAGCGGGGAAGTAGAATAAACCAGGGAGATATACACTAGCTTCGCCCTTGTGTTGACCCCATAAATAAAAGTAGGGAGAAAGCTACCAATCGAAAAGATAAACCTTTAGGCGAGGTCACCTAGGTCGTAGAAACCCAAAGTTCGTTTCAACAGCTACCTAGTGAGTCTTTCACTATTTTCACAAGATCCTTAGCACTTAGAGTCATTTTCGAGTCTTGGGCAGGTTGGGTAGCTGTAAAAAGTTATCTTGACACTCTTAAACTCCAAAAGTCGAAAAAAAAAAAAGAAAATAAGAAAAATAAAAAATTGTATCTTCCCCTTTCAAATAAGGCGAGGACTTGGGCGATCTGCATTCTGGTAGACACCGGGTACAGTTGAGTTTTTGTTGTTTAGGACCTCAGTTGAAATTTTCTATTGTTAATAAACGACTTTGGCCTAAGCAATCTAATCCTAATTTTGATTTTATACATAGCATGCAGTTTAATTTTGCTAGGGACTAGCAAAAGATAGGAATAGGGGTATGATGTAGACAAAATTATTGAAGATAAAATGCCTATTCATGCATGTTCTTAGGCTTAGATTTGCATTTCATGTTATAAGTATTGCATAGCATGCATCATTCTACATTTAGAGTAGTTGTATAAAATTGAGGTTAATTGCATCCTTTTTATGGTCAAGAGAGAAGAGAATTTATTTCAGGGCCTCGGATGAATGATCAGACTGCATAGATTTGATCAGGAAGACGATTAGAGGCTAACCCTTCGAAATCATCTAGATCAGAGTCCCGCAGCATCATATGAAGTCCGAGGAAGATCAATGGCCAGAAAGGCAATGCGACATCCTTATGGGCTTCGAATGAAAAATCTAACCATAGGATGGATTCAGAGTGACGATTGCAATCCGAAAATGTGGAAATCAACTCGATCCAAGAACCATGGCACCCTCTGCAATATGAAGAAGAATGGATGACCTAGATGGCACCACGTGGCGCCATCCAGGCCACCCAATACTGACCAGCAGTCCCAATACCATCTCCTCATCATTGCTGATCTCGAACCACAGCTGTTGGATCAAAATACAACTACTGAGGATTCATCTCCACTGCGTGCATTAAGATGTCCACGTGACGATCTAGACATCTTGGCACGTTGGTTGGAGAGAGGCACTCTAAAAGGATGGAAGCATGTTTGAATCCCCACAGCCCCCCAATTGTCAATCTAGCTAATGCCCAACGTAGCCAGCGCATGCGCGTGCATGTAGCAGCAGCGGCAGTGCAGTGCCATCACACTTCAGCAGTGCGCACGTGCGTATGCTAGTGCATGCCAGTGCACACGCTAGCAGGGTCTCCATGCAATCTGCATGCATGAGGCAGGACAATGCAGCTCGCATGGGCGGGCACGTGCTTAGTTGTCGCCAGCCTTCAGTGACAACCTGGCAGCCATTCAGCGTCGCTTACAACCGTCGTTAATTATTTGCAAGCCAACAAGGCCAGCTGCGTGCATGAGTTTCCTACAGCGACATTTACAGTGATGACCTGGAGATCGCTAATGGTCCCATGCCTATTCTAGCCTCTTTTCATCCACTATAAAAGACCTACACCCCCTCCCGTCCAAGCCATCTCTACCTACTCTACTCTCACCTAGTCCCAAGCTCTAGCAAGCCAACCAATGCTCTGTTATAGCTTGCTCTCAAGCTCCCAAGGCGTCTATTAGTGTAACAAAACTTTGCCACACCAAATACATCTCCAACTTCCCATCCCCATTCATAGGTCACCTTGGAGTCGTCCTCCCACCTCCATTCCAGTAGCAAATCATCTCCGCCTTCTCACCTCCATTCCAGAGCTGCGCTGAAGCTTTCCTTTACCCCACGTCCTTCTGCTTCTCACCTTCGTCATCCTGCTTCCCAACTCCTTCATTCGAGCTTCCGCCAGGCATCGTCATCTCATCGAACAGCCTCTTCGAGAGATTTCTTCTCACCTCCCTCTCTTTTTATGTTTTCTATATTATTGTAATTGACATTCATGCAATATATCATATTCGATTCTATCTCCCTCTTGTGATTAATTGTCATTTTATTTCAAAAATAAAAAAGATAACAAAACCCTCAAACCCCAAAAAGAAACAAATCGAAGCACGATTTTCATACAAAGTAAACATCGCCTCCTTGTGTTCGACCTGGGACTCCCTTGGAGTTTAGATATAAATTATATTTGATCATGAGTTTTACAACTATGATGATGGGTTACTTGTAACCCCAATTTCAAACATGCGAAACCCATGCGATCATACCCCTTAATCAGAAAGCCGTCCACCTGAGAATTACCTGGGCAGCCAAATAGGGAGAGTCCTACGAAGACCCCTACACGGTAGAGCACCCCCACGAGTTACAGGATTTCCCCCTCCCGACCTCTCTTGTCATTAAGGATCTAGGTAGACTAGAATGGGGACTTGACCTCTTAAGTCTACCAGTTTTAAGTTAAGAGCAAGGGTGCTTATGATTTCACTTGAACTTTAAGATGTTTTTGTGAAAGGTAACCTAATTTCAAGATTTGGTTAACCCAATAAGGTGGCTCAACTTCACCTATTTTGTCCTTTGATAAATTTAGATCCCTCTTTTAGTATTCAAATGAGATTAAGAGCCTTCCTTTAGGGTTTGCTTGAATAGATCAATTCAACCAAGGGTTAGGCACACATTGTTTGAGAAGGTTAATTCTTGATTAAGCAAGTGTCTCTAAAACCCTAAACTGGAAATCCTAATTGGCTCTTGATTGGTCCAATTTAATTCGTCAAAATATGGTACCTAGGGCTCAAGCAAGAAGGTGATTGCCCTAGATACCTTAAACCCTAACTAGGTGCACAAATCAGGGTTGGGTGTTTTCTAGAAATGAACCAAATTAGGCAACTTGTTTGTGATTAATCTAAAAATAGAATGCAATTTGGACCTAACTGATTCCTTTTTTAGCTTTTCAGAATTAGGGGCTTAGGAGAGATTGGATTTATGTTTTACCTGCCCCTGGAGTGGTTGATGTGCAGTTGATCTTCCTTTAATGAAACCTGGAAATATATCATAGTCAAAAGAGATAGAGCAAGTTAGTACCAAATCGGTTATTGCAATCAAGAGATCTAAGTTGCATGTTGCTCCCCGACAACGATGCCAAAATGTTAACAAGCGAAATCGAGGTTATAAAAGCTACATCATAGTATAGGTCGAAATTACTTGAAAATAATTAGAATTTATTACTCGAATAGAAGTCCAAGGTCGAACACAGGGAGCAACTAGCAAAAATAGTTCTCAAGATTGCAATTCAACACAATATAAGTAGTTTATAATAGAACTCCAAATAATAATGATATAAATGAAAGTGAATGTCAAATAATGCAAAAAGAATGGGGTAAAATGGTGATTTGAATCACCAATTATCCCTCACAATTATATCAAATATTTCAATAGTACTAATCAATCTAAATTCCACGTAGGATGAGTGCATAGTGCACTCCCTTCAGAGATCATCCAATGAAACTCTAAGTGCCAAGGCACACTTCCTCTTCCTTCCCTTTCTCTTCTCTGCCTACTCTTCTCTTCTTTATATTCTTCTTCCTTCTCTTTCTCTCTTCTTCTGCCTCCTTAAGCTTTAGAGAAGGCACAGCACAGGGATCAGCAATGCCAGCAGAGGCAAAGGCCTCCCTCAGAGATCACAAGTGTTGAGAAGAGGGCGGCAAAGCAAACCCCCCTCCTCTCTCTCTTTCTCTTCCTCTCTCTGAACCACGCAAACCAGATCAAACTCGGGTATCCAGGTAAACGAACCGAGCCTAGACCTACAAGGTGTGAGCGTGGGCGAGGGCGTGCGTATGCGCCTGCGTGTGGGGACCTCACCCCCTGTGCATGCTGAGGTGATAAGCCACCAGCACTTTTTCAATTTATGCTCTATGGTGGCTTCAGTCATCTACGAGGTGGGACTAAAGTTGTCCCCCTGTTCCATGCGCCACTGCAATGGATTTCTCTCTCCAAATTGAAGCAGAAACAGCATGTGTTGATGCCAATTGAAGGCCTGGAGACTGGCCTAGAACTTCCCCACATGACCTGGGCGTAGCACTTAGGAGGTGCTTGGCTTGGAACATGAAGAATAGGGTGACAAAGATGGCGGCGACCGGCAAAAGACCTGAGATAAGGAATACGGCCTGATGGCCACGTCAAAGCAGCTCCGAAGGTTCGCCAAACTATGGCGAGTACAATGGTGGTGGTTTCATGGAGTTTGGTGCACGGAGGTGGTCAGTCGATGACAGAGTTGGTCGTGTGAAGGTGGGTTACTTGGTGGGTGTTTTGGGTGGTCGGTGGAGTACGATAGGTTAAGGCTTTGGATGAGGGGAGTACGGTGAAGGTTTTGGACCAATTGGTGAGGGGTTTGAGTGTGTGAAGTGAGTGGATAACCCTCGTCGGTGATGTCATTGGAGGTGGGGACGAAGGTAGGGTTAGATGTGTAGCGGTGGTTGATAACACCACGCAAGGGGGTAGTAATTAGGTTGAATATGGCCCATCTTTAGAATAAAAGGCACAACATAAAGTAGAATAGGGGCATTGCATGCATCAAGTACCAAGATTGCTTATAAACTGTATTAATGGCCATTTGTGTAAAGCATTTGTCAAAGCAGGCCTCAGATGAGCAATCGGACCGCACGGATGGATTCAGGACGACGAACGGAGTCTAACGGACTCAAGATCGGCCAAATCCGACATCCGGAGCTCCCACAATGGGCCCAAGAAATCCTGACCGTTGATCTGGAGATCAGCGGCCTAGAACGCGCCACGTCGCCCCGCCCCCGCCGCTCGCATGCCCCCAAGCCAGCCAAGGACGCATCTCGGCCGTTGATCTTAGATCGAACGGCCGAGATCTGCGCGCTCGCCCGCGCTCGCCGCGACAAAGCGCGGGCGTGGCGCAACGGTTAGCGCGCACGCCCGCGTCGCGGCGACGCGCGTTCGAATCACGCGGAGCGGAAATCACTTGCGGGAGAAGGGCGTGGCAAAATTGAGCCGCGCGATCAGAATCGAGCAAGTAGGATTGCGCCACGCGGCGTGACGACAGCGCCCAACTTCCCACGCGCGTGCGCACGCTGGGCGGAAACGCGCGCGCGCACGCGCGCCCGAAGCACGATCCTAGCACAGGTGCGGGAGGATCTCAACCGTCCGATCATCAATCGGACGGCTCTCGTTCGACATCTACGGATCGCGCCTGAAGAGAGAGAGGGGCGGGCGGCTGACCGGCGGCAGAAGGCCTTCACCGACGTATCTGGAAGCGGTTTTAGCGACGTTCTGGATGTCGCTAAAGCACATTCTTCTTTTAGGAAGCCCTTAACTCTATTTAAACCCCCTTCTACCACCATTCAAGGCATCCTCTCCCACTTGCAACTACTCCACTCCTCTCCTAGCTAGTCTTAGGCACTGTTGTAATCGCCGGAGACGACGAGCCACCGACGGAGCCTCCTCCACTACCGTGGCTGCCTCGTCGCTCTCCACTCTCTCTCTACCTCTCTCTCTCTCTCTTTTAAGCTTTCATTTACTTTTGTTGAAGCATGTATTTAATATTGTAAACCATGAACTATGAATGCATGTTTAATGAAATTATTTTCCATTTAGTTGCCATTTTAATTTCTGTTTAAAGTGCATGATCAAAACCAAGAGCTTTCTAACCCTAAACTCTCTCTATCTCTCGCTTTTCAAAACCGTCTCTTTCGCAAGCAAAACTCCGCCTTTCTCGTGACAACAAGTGGTAAACAAAATCCGATTTCCACGCCTCCCTGAGATCGACACTCGGACTCACCTCTGTTTATTTCTTTTAAAACCGACGTATCAAGTGCAACTATAACGACACCTCTTAACACACACGCACTAAGGCACGTCAGTTTTGGCGCCGTTGCCGGGGAGGCAACGGATTTGTTTTATCACCTCCATTCCACCTTCATTCTCATATCGTCTAATGCCTTATTTTCCTTTTTACTTAACGGTTGCAGGAATTCGGCGCATGGACGGCGAAGCGACGCATTCCACTATGGTAGCAAGGAAGTAGGCGCCTCGAGGACCGATAGTGAGTACTCTCTCTCTCATTGTTTGCTTGCGTGAAAAAGCTAAAAAAAAATCATAAAAACTAAAAAAATTGGCGTGGTGAATGATTGCTTGACCCACATTCTTAACACATCACCCTACAAAAAAATGTACACTCTAATATGCTGGATAAATTCTTGGAGTGTTCTTTTCTCTTTCTCTTGAGTGGTGTTTGCGAAGCCACCGTGAGTTGACCTGGGCCGCACCACTCAACCCTAAAACTGACTCATCTAATAGAAGCTGCATGATTATCAGGATGAGTACACTAGGGTTTTAGAGCCTCTACAAAATAAAAGGAAATCTACTTTCACTAAGTTGTGTGCAGAACTTGACGTGCCCACTGAAACTTGTTTGAAAATATTAAGACACGTCAACCCTAAAAAGTACTTAAGTAAGGATGAAACACTAAAAGACACTATATCTTAACAAATCCTTGCTTGAAAATCATGTTTTGCTAGAAACACACACTTTGAAAGTAGAACATTAAGAGGCACCACCCCAATCAACGCCTCATCACATCACCCTAAGCACAAGAACTATCCTAGCCCTTTAAAACTGAGTAGACGTGCCCTAGGCAGGACTGAGTTAAGTCTCAAAAGGTGAGGTTTTGTCTGCTAGGCACTTGGCTTTCATTCCCTTGGTAGAATCTGGTGACTAGGCTGCGTGGCAGTGTCAAACGACCGCAGTTGTGGGGTCTATGGAACCGGAGGCGCAAGCCAAAGGAAGAACCTTCCCTGCAATCCCCTCGTAATCAACCTGGCCAGATTAGCCTTGAGAAGGGGAGTCCAGTGCTTACGGACTTATTCACCCTTTGTGAGATTTCTAGGTCTCCTAAGGAATACTCCATAAGGATTAGGCTTGCGTGCTTGATTGAAACACATTTCTCGCATCTGTCGCCCTCCGCATCCCCTCCTATTCTTCTCTAGTGTATGCACGGGAGGCGCTCACTGCATCCCGAATTGTGTGTTTTGGGGCAGGAATCTAGGCGACGTAATTCTGTTGAAAACATGGCTGAACCTAGGGTAGATGAGGCTGAAGATCAACCCCCACCAGATGCTATGGCTGTCGTCCAGGCTCAAATCAATGCTAACCATCAGCTTCAGCAACAACAAATCCACACCATCATGCAAGCCATACAACGGTTACAGAACCCGCAAGAACAACCACCACCTTTCAATGACATACCAGGACAACCACCACTTGATTTACCACCATTTCAGAACCAGCCAAGACCCTCCGTGATTTCTATAACCCTTCTGCCATTAGAGTCGAGCCACACCTTAGGATCCCCGAAGGGGGAGACGATTTTGAGCTAAAACCTAATGTATTAAGTCTAATCCAGAGCCACTTTCATGGAAGCTCAAATGAAGACACCTTTCAGCACCTAGAAGATCTCGACCGCATAGCAAGAACAGTAAAACCTAGGAACATTAGCCTTGACATTGTTCTAATCAAGATGTTCCCTTTCTCATTAAGAGACAAGGCTTCTCATTGGCTTAGAACCCTAGGTAGACCCATCACCACCTGGGAGGAACTGAGGTATGCATTTTTAAAGAAATTCTTCCCCATAGGAAAGACCAATGCCCTCAGAAGAGCTATCACTGCCTTCACACTCCAGGGTGGGGAACAATTTCATGAGGCGTGGGAAAGATTCAATGAACTTTTGAGGAAATGCCCACACCACGAAGTTCCAAGGTGGCAATTGGCCCAGATCTTCTACCACGGTCTTGATAGCAACCTACGGAACTTCGTCGATGCCTCATGCGGGGGAAACTTCCTAAACAAAGACGAGGAGAGCGCGTTTGAGCTCTTTGAGTCTATGAGCGAGAATTCGCTCAACAATGCCTCCATGAACCCGTTTAACAGATCCAGTCAACCCCGTGGTGGGATTTATGAGGTGCACGCAAATTCTGGAATGGTTGACATGGACATCATTGCCAAAAAGTTGGATCGAGTGGAATTGGTGGACAAGAAGATTGATGAGCTTCTAAACCAGACCAGGAACCCCTTACAGACTTTCACCCTAGCAAAAGGAGCACATAATGTTGACCTGGTCCAACCCTTCACCCAATTGAACCTGGAACAACCCCCAACCATGTTCCAAGGAGGGACCTTTGCTCCCTCGACCCTTGATTACTCCCTTCCTTCTTCATCAACATCGGCTATTCTAGAAGATGTGCAAGCCGTCCAAGGATATGCAAAACCTGACCCTTTCTCCAACACTTACAACACCGGCTGGCGTAATCACCCCAACTTTAGTTGGACAAACCAGAAACTACCGCAATTCCAAAACCAGCCCAGGCCAAACCAACAGCCATCAGTAAGGACCACCAGTTAGACCCCAATATAACCAAAATAGGGCGGCCCCTCCCCCACAAAACCAAATGGACACCCTAATAAAGATGATGGCTGACATGAACCAAAAACATCAGGAAGAAATGGCCTTGGTAAAGGGACAGTTAAGCCAACTCTTGGACTGTAAACAGCAAGGATCTCTACCATGCCAACCACAACCAAACCCGCGAAACATAATTAACAGAGGCCCCAATTCGTAAGGGTTCCAAGGCAACCCCGGGCAGGCTCATATGGTCCAACCGGCTCCACAAACACCTCCTGGGTTTGGCGCCTCTTCATCCTCGTCTTCTCAAGGATCACCCCATGGCCCCAATGCCTCTGCGAATGCGGTGACCTTGAGAAGCGGCACCAAAACCCAGGATCCCAAATGGCCGACTCTCCCCGAGACTTTACCCGACCTAAAAGAAACACCAACCAAGGACCCAAACATGGAACCAATTCAGACACCCTATCCTGAGGCCTTGGAAACAATCAAGAGAAAAAAGAATACTGTGGAAACTGAGGAGCTGATGGAAATTTTTAAACAAGTACAGATTAATATTCCGCTTCTAGAAGCTGTCAAACACATCCCCGCTTACGCCAAGTTCTTAAAGGATGCCTGTACACCCAAGCGTAAGCCGAGACCTCAAGCACCTAGGAAGGTTGTACTCTCTGAGCAAGCCAGTTCCGTGATATCAAGCAACCTTCCACTCAAACGAACTGACCCAGGAGCACCCCTGATTTCCTGCAACATCGGGGACATGACATTTGATAGAGCGCTCCTGGACCTAGGTGCTTCTATCAACCTAATTCCCACAACCTTGTACCACCAATTTGGTTTTGGGGAGCTGGCACCAACCCCTGTCACCATCCAGCTGGCGGATAGATCAGTGAAAACCCTGAAGGGGGTTGTCGAGGACGTGATTGTACGAGTCAAGGACTTCTATTTCCCAGTCGACTTTTTGGTGCTCGACATGGAAGTCCCTGAAAAATTACAGAACGCACCCATAATCTTAGGCAGACCTTTCTTAGCCACGGCTAAAGCAAACATCGATTGCGACACGGGATGCATGGAAATCGCCTTCGGAGACAGGAAAATGCAATTGGGTATCTTCCGGGCAACAAAGTCTTTTGATTGTGATTACATTGAGGAACATGATCCCGTGGAAACTTTAATCGAGGAATGCCTTACCCTCAATTCTGTCTCAGACGACCAAACCCGTAGTTCTGACTCGTCACCATCATTACCTGTGGACCTCTGTAAGGCTGAGTATCATCACATGACACCATTTGAAGAAATCGATGTTGATCAACTACCGCCCTTTCCATTCCCATCGACTGTGGTCCCACCCACACCTGAAATTAAACCATTGCCCGAGAATCTCAAGTACGTCTTCTTGGGACCTGGCCAGACCTTCCCAGTGATTATTAATTCCCATCTAACCAAGGATCAGGAACTAAGGTTGACTGCAACTCTTTCAGAACATCAGGCCGCCATTGGTTGGACCATCTCAGATCTAAGAGGAATTAGCCCCACCTATTGCACCCACAAGATTTACCTGGAAGACGGGGCCCGACCTTCCCGCCAGATGCAGAGACGGTTAAACCCTAACATGCGGGAGGTCGTTAAAAAAGAAATTATCAAGTGTCTCGACGCCGACATCATCTACCCTATCTCTGATAGCCCCTGGGTGAGCCCCACTCAAGTGGTTCCAAAGAAGGCTGGGCTCACCGTTGTCACTAATGATCATGGCGAATCCATTCCCACCCGCACCACCACCGCATGGCGGGTGTGTATTGATTATAGGAAGCTTAACGAAGCCACTAAGAAGGACCACTTCCCCTTGCCATTCATTGACCAAATCCTTGAAAGATTGGCAGGGCAGAAGTATTTTTGCTTCCTGGATGGATATTCAGGATATAACCAAGTCGCAATTGCTCCGAAAGATCAGGAAAAGACCACATTCACTTGCCCGTATGGCACGTTTGCATTCCGTCGAATGCCGTTCGGGTTATGCAACGCACCCGCGACCTTCCAGCGTTGCATGCTAGCCATTTTTTCAGAAATGGTGGGTGAATACTTGGAGGTCTTTATGGATGATTTCTCTGTATTCGGGAATTCATTCGACCATTGTTTGAGCAACTTGGAGAAAATCCTGAAACGATGTATCGAGGTTAACTTGGTGTTAAGTTGGGAAAAGAGCCATTTTATGGTTCAAGAAGGAATTGTCCTCGGACACATCGTTTCGCATAAGGGCATCGAGGTAGATCGAGCTAAGGTTGATTTAATTTCCAAACTTCCTCCACCTAGTTCGGTCCGACAGATTCGCTCTTTCCTAGGACATGTTGGCTTCTACCGAAGGTTCATCAAAGACTTTTCCAAACTTTCCAAACCCTTGACCGACCTTCTAGCCAACGACGCCACTTTCCACATGTCTCCTGATTGCACCCAAGCTTATCATACCCTCCGGGACTTAGTCTCCACCGCACCTGTACTTCAACCCCCAGACTGGTCCCAGGATTTTGAGATTGTGTGACGCATCAGATTTTGCCATAGGCGCTGTCCTGGGACAAAGGCAAGACAAGAATCCCATGGTGATCTACTACGCGAGCAAAACGTTGGACGAGGCCCAACGTAATTATACGGTCACAGAAAAAGAGTTGCTTGCTATAGTCTTTGGACTGGAAAAATTCCGATCATACTTGCTGGGATCCCACGTGACTATGTACACCGACCATTCAGCCATCCGGCACCTGTTGGCCAAAAAGGACGCAAAACCTAGGCTCATCAGATGGATCCTGCTTTTGCAGGAATTTGACCTGGAAATCCAAGACAAGGCCGGATCGAAAAATGTGGTGGCTGACCACCTGTGAAGACTTCATCCAGACCACATTGGACCCTCCCTACCTCTATCTGATACCTTCCCTGATGAACACATCCTAGCCGTGCAAGACAAGAAAATGCCATGGTATGCTGACTATGTCAACTACCTGGTTATAGGACAAACCCCGCACAGCTGGTCTAGACAGCAACGGGCAGGTTCTTGGCTGAGGCCAAGCACTATTTCTGGGATGATCCCATGCTGTTTCGCCTCTGTGCTGATCAGATCATCAGGAGGTGCCTCCCCGAAGACGAAGTTCAGAGTGTGCTTTCCTTTTGTCATGACCAAGCATGTGGCGGCCATTTCTCTGGCAAGAAAACAGCTGCAAAAGTTTTGCAGTCTGGATTTTATTGGCCGTCCCTATTCAAGGATGCACACATCTTTGCCAAGACTTGCTCACGATGCCAAACACTAGGGACAATGACCAAAAAAGATATGTTGCCCCTTCAGCCCATTTTGATTGTCGAAATTTTCGACGTTTGGGGTATCGATTTTATGGGCCCCTTTCCACCATCCAACGGCTTCGAGTATATCCTGGTCTCGGTAGACTATGTTTCCAAATGGATTGAAGCTGTCGCCACCCGACGATGCGATCACAAGACGGTCATGGACTTTGTAAAGAAGAACATCTTTTCCCATTTTGGAATACCCAAGGCCATGATCAGCGATGGTGGAAGCCATTTTATCCATTCCCAGTTCCGTGCCCTACTTAGAAAATACGGGGTAAACCACCGCATTGCCACCCCGTATCATCCACAAACAAATGGGCAGACTGAGGTCTCAAACAGACAAATCAAGAACATTTTACAGAAGACTGTGAGACCTGACAGGAAAGACTGGTCCACACGACTTGATGATGCCCTGTGGGCATACAGGACCGCTTTTAAGACCCCGATAGGCATGTCACCTTACCGCTTGGTCTTTGGCAAAGCTTGCCATCTCCCTGTCGAATTGGAACACCGGGCTTACTGAGCTGTTAAGCAATGTAACATGGATCCCCAGTTAGCTGGTGCGCAAAGGACTCTTCAATTATCTGAGCTTGAAGAAATTCGTCGGGACGCCTTTGACAATAGTCGGCTATATAAGGAGAAAATGAAAGCCGTCCACGACCGACTCATTCATAGGAAAACCTTTGAGCCAAACCAACAAGTCTGGCTATTTGATGCACGCCTGAAACTCTTTCCAGGGAAACTTAGGTCCAAATGGACAGGACCATTTCGGGTGGTCAAGCCCTATTCCAATGGGGCAGTCGAAATCGCCGATCTTAATACCGGGCACACCTTTACAGTCAATGGTCAAAGATTGAAGCATTTCCTGGCCCAGGTGCCCCCCAAGGAAAGTGTCACCCTTGTTGAGGGCTGACACCAAGCACCGCCCAGCTGGAGGCGTTAAACTCAGCGCTTCCTGGGAGGCAACCCAGCAGATTCAGACTGATCTGGTAGTCTACGTCACTCAGGTACAATCTTTTTAAACCCTTCTGCATCCATGAATCTGCCAATGAGGACATTGTCCAACTTAAGCATGGGGGGGATGGTAAATTGCATAATCCTAAGCTTAATTAATCAGTCTGAATGAATAAAAAAAAAATAAATTGAATTTAGGAAGAAAAACTTAGGTATTAGAAACTTGTCAATAGTGGGAAATAATACAAAAAGAACTTAAACACTTAGACTTTTCAGGCCTTCAGGCTTAATCAGCCCTGGTGTCCATTAAAATATAGATTTAGCGGTGAGTCCTGGCAACTTTAAGCTATTCTAATCCACCTACTAAATAAGGTGATAAGTATACAACTTATCAACTCATCCTCTAACTCAGGAAAACTTTGAGTCTAAGCATCTACACACATTTCTGCACAGACTCACTTCTCGGAGATTTTGACAGAAATTGGGTAGCTAATGAACTCTCTAGAGTGGTATGGCTGGCAAGTTGTCGTGGGTAACAGCCCATTGGCAGGTTATCCAGAACCCAGCCACAGGCCATTTCTTTTTCGCTGCCTCTAGGTACATTTGAGATTAGGGAAGCCACCTACGTAAAAAAAAATAATAATAATAATTAAAAAAAAAAAAAGGAAAAATAAGAAAAGAAAATAAACCACACTTCACCGCACAAGTATGGCTGGCAAGTGATCGTGGGTAACAGCCCATTGGTCGGTTGTACAGAGCCCAGCTCAATAATTGCACAAAAAAAGAAGACCAAAAACACCTAAGGAAGAAGCGGGGAAGTAGTACAAGCCGGGGAGATATACACTGGAAAATCCTTGTGTTGAACCCAAGTAAAATGAACGTAGGGAGAAAGCTACCAATCGAACAAATACACCTTCAGGCAAAAATTTATTTTCTTTTCCGGTCACCTAGAGGCGTAGAAACTCGAAGTCTGTCTCAATTACCGTTAAGTAAGTCTATCACAACATTCACACCAAGATGCTTAGCACTTAGGGTTTTGACCGAGTTTTGGGTGGGTTGGGTAGCCGTAAAAAGTTACCAACCCACACTGAATTCTAAAAATTCTAAAAAGACATATATAGATATATACGTATACATAAGTATAGTTATATATACAAAGCAAGGATTCGGGCGATTCGTATTTTGGCAGACACCCGGGCGCTGCTTAGTCTTTGTAGATTAAGATCTTCGTATAGTTCCTCTTATTGACAAGTAACGAAGTGCCTAAGCAATTACTTCTTGAATTCGCCAAAGAAATAAAGGCTAGAATAAACCTTGCTAGGGACTAGCAAGGAGTAAGCATGGGGGTATGATAACACCATGCAAGGGGGTAGTAATTAGGTTGAATATGGCCCATCTTTAGAATAAAAGGCACAACATAAAGTAGAATAGGAGCATTGCATGCATCAAGTACCAAGATTGCTTATAAACTGTATTAATGGCCATTTGTGTAAAGCATTTGTCAAAGCAGGCCTCAGATGAGCAATCGGACCGCACGAATGGATTCAGGACGACGAACGGAGTCTAACAGACTCAAGATCGGCCAAATCCGACATCCGGAGCTCCCACAATGGGCCCAAGAAATCCTGACCGTTGATCTGGAGATCAGCGGCCTAGAACGCGCCACGTCGCCCCGCCCCCGCCGCTCGCACGCCCCCAAGCCAGCCAAGGACGCATCTCGGCCGTTGATCTTCGATCGAACGGCCGAGATCCGCGCGCTCGCCCGCGGTCGCCGCGACAAAGCGCAGGCGTGGCGCAATGGTTAGCGCGCACGCCCGCGTCGCGGCGACGCGCGTTCGAATCGCGCGGAGCGGAAATCACTTGCGGGCGAAGGGCGCGGTAAAATTGAGCCGCGCGATCAGAATCGAGCAAGTAGGATTGCGCCACGCGGTGCGATGACAGCGCCCCACTTCCCACGCGCGCACGCACGCCGGGCGGAAACGCGCGCGCGCACGCGCGCCCGAAGCACGATCCTAGCGCAGGCGCGGGAGGATCTCAGCCGTCCGATCATCAATCGGACGGCTCTCGTTCGACATCCACGGATCGCGCCTGAAGAGAGAGAGGGGCGGGCGGCTGACCGGCGGCAGAAGGCCTTCACCGACGTATCTGGAAGCGGTTTTAGCGACGTTCTGGATGTCGCTAAAGCACATTCTTCTTTTAGGAAGCCCTTAACTCTATTTAAACCCCCTTCTACAACCATTCAAGGCATCCTCTCCCACTTGCAACTACTCCACTCCTCTCCTAGCTAGTCTTAGGCACTCTTGTAATCGCCGGAGACGACGAGCCGCCGACGGAGCCTCCTCCACCGCCGTGGCTGCCTCGTCGCTCTCCACTCTCTCTCTACCTCTCTCTCTCTCTTTTTTAAGCTTTCATTTACTTTTGTTGAAGCATGTATTTAATATTGTAAACCATGAACTATGAATGCATGTTTAATGAAATTATTTTCCATTTAGTTGCCATTTTAATTTCTGTTTAAAGTGCATGATCAAAACCAAGAGCTTTCTAACCCTAAACTCTCTCTATCTCTCGCTTTTCAAAACCGTCTCTTTCGCAAGCAAAACTCCGCCTTTTTCGTGACAACAAGTGGTAAACAAAATCCGATTTCCATGCCTCCCTGAGATCGACACTCGGACTCACCTCCGTTTATTTCTTTTAAAATCGACGTATCAAGTGCAACTATAACGACACCTCTTAACACACACGCACGAAGGCACGTCAGTGGTCGGAGGAGTGATGTTAGTGCGAGAAAAGGATGTAGAGAGATAGAGAAAGAGATGGGGATACCTAGCGACGAGGTAGAGGGGCGAAGGTAGCCGATTGTGGTAGATTGACGTCGAAAAAGGAGGAGAAGACGGTGAGACGGTGACGACGAAGTAGACGGAGATATGCCCTCCCTTTGGCTGGGGAGGGTCGCGACGAAGAGAGGAGTCGAGGGAGCTGACCAATTTGGTCGTTGAATGGTCGGAGGAGGAGGATCGAAGAGGGTCGCTGATGAGAGCCTCATCATGAGCCATAACTAGCTCATTTTGACCTAATAAAGAGAATAAAAGCTCCTACGTAACTTAGAAGAGGGCTTAATTGAGGGAATAAGTGTTCTGAGAAGAAAACATGAAATAAAGGTTAAAACTGTAATTTTACCATTGTAGTACATAAATGGGATTTCTCAGAGACAAAACATAGGTCAAATGGTCTAAATAAGATAAAAAGTGGGTTGATTCAATCAGAAATGGGTTCATGTGCAATCTAGGAATTAAATGGCATCTGGTAACCCTAAAGCAGACCTGCTTAATTCAACAAGGTTTCGATCAGGATAAAAATCAAGTAAACCCTATAAAATTCATGGAAAAATATCCCCTAGGGTTTAGAATGTTCAATTTGGCCTTTGGAACCTAGTTTGACCGAGATTAGGGTCCTAACTTATCAATTGACCTAATTTGAGTTTTTACGCAAAATGTCTAGTCAAACATGCTAAAACCTAAAATCCAACTTCACCATTGGATTTCTTAGGTCCAAATTAGGTTTGTACCAAAATTTGGACCTAAAGGGAGGTCATCTTGACCTACTTTTCAAATTAGTACACCCAATTACATTTTGACCCTTATCTTTTGAAAACCATCACATAAACCCCCCTAGCTTCCTCGCCAATCTTACAATCAGATCCCTCTGCCATTAATGGGGAGGAATCCTTCTTCGACGAGGAAGGGAGGGGGGATGCTCTCTAATCCCTCAGAGATCTCCCAGAATTGGAAGGGAGATTCTCTGAAGGATCCCCTTCCATCTGAGCCCGATCATAATCTTTGATTCCTGTCTAATCTCTCATGCGAACGCATGAAAGATTTGGGATCCCAACCACCTTCCTTCTCCGATGAGACGACAGTGGCTAAAGGCTTGCCCTCCACGCACCAGAAGCTCGGGAAGCACCTATAAAAGGACCTCCGACCCTCTACGAATCTCTCAAACTTGTTTTGGCCGTAGAACCCTCCAAACTTCATCTCTCCTCTCTCCGGCAATTACCTCTCCTCCCTCTTGTCGCTTTGCTGACAAACCAACAATAGAGTCGACTCCACCTCATCCTCCCGCATCGCGCCGCACCAAGCGCATGCCTCCCTGACCTCCTCATCGTCGTTATCTCCCTCAGGGTTGTCTTCTTCGACGACGGCACAAATGAGCCATCTGACTCCGCTGCCCCCTTTCACTCCCAACAATCTAGATAAGTTCCCCATCTTCCACTCTTTCATTTTCCTCACTTTATTTCACACAACCGGCCCTCGACCGTCACTGTCCACCGCCACCTTCGTCATCTCCGACCACCCTCCAGCGAGACTCCCGTCACTCTGCAACCCCACACGTCTCACTGACCATCGCATAACCTCTGCCTCACCTCACTGAATACCCACCACTCATCCTTAAACCAGCTACACTGCCACAACAGTCCCCCGATCACACCCATCCATCTGGCCATAGAGCGACCTAGGCACGCATGCCTTGGCCGCCCCGCAGCCTTCCACCTAGAACCTCATCTTCTCCGTGACACGGCGAAGGTCACCCTATGATCTGATTGAGCTGCAAGGCCCTTTTTGTGTCAGGTAGCTTTTGAGCTTCGACCGTCATTAGCGGTGATTCGAGGAAGCTGCTTGCTTGCTCTAGGTTGCGAGACCTCAAGGTTCCAGGTGCTGCAAACTTGGGAAGGTCTTGCGAATCCAGTCGTCCCAGTAAGTGACGTCGCAAAGCCTACAGTTGTGGCAATTGGAAGCACGGTCTGCTGTGAGCACGCGAGAAAGATCGGTGGGCATTAGTCCCACCTCGGTAAGCTGTAAAGTGCGTGAGTCCTTTAAATTGAATTTGTGTTATTGCCCTGTTGCCTCCGATTACACTTGGGGTGAGGTCCCTCACCTAAACACTGTGCCTCGTCCGTGAGCTCATCACACAGATCTAGTGCGACCCGACCTGACACCATCCTGAGCACTCCTCGCGCACCAAACCCACGCCGGTGCACCTGGACCCGGGTGCGCGACCCGACTCGTTTACCCGGCTCTGGGAGAGCGTGCTGAAGAGTGATATACAGAGAGAGAGAGAGATGCGCGGGAAGGGTAGGGGAGTAGGTTTTGCTGTGTGTGCTTGTGTGCAAGAAGCAGGGATGTAGCAGCTGCAAGCGAAGGAGAAGAAGGAAGGAGGCTCTGCAGAGGAAAAAGAAAGGCACGGCATAAAAGAAGATGCGAGGCCAAAGAGAACAGAACTGAAGAAGGAAGAAGAAAGAGATAAGGGGCAGACAAAGAATCAAGAAAGCAAAGGAAAGGAAGAAGAAAGAGAAGGCCACATAAGAAGAGGCAAGCCAGACCTTGGTCGCAAATCAAGAAGAGAAGAAAAAAAAGAGGAACAGAAGCAGCAAAGCAAGAAAGGAAAAGGAGCTGAAAGAGCAAATCACATAAAGAAGAGACTGAGAAATACTTTAAGACGTCTGATATTGCATCAGACGTCCATTTTTTCTTGAGCAATTTCTTTCTATATCACTCTCATTGAACTAGTCATTTCTTCTTATTTAAAAGGTTGTGTTCTCAAGTTTTGGAATACTTAGATTGCTCCCTGTGTTCGACCTCGGATACTCTGATTTTTTAGTTATAGTCTTTATTTGTTTTCGTAGAAAGTTCATCTATATTACAATGCAATATTTGTTAAAACACGATCTAGCCACATCAACATTTTGGCGCCGTTGCCGGGGAGCAATGGGCACTTCTAAAGCTTTCGATCACAACTTCGGACCCAATGTTGACTTAATTCCTCTCTTTCATTGTGCTTGTCTCAAGGAAAGCAGAGAAAAGAAAAGCAGCTGCACAACAGACACACCAAGGAACAGGTAATTTTCATTAGCCCTCTCTCTTAACCCCCTAAAAGTCTGAAAAGGAACAAAAGAAGAATCAACTTAGGGCTACCTGTTTCATACTTAGTAATTCATCAAAGTTGCCTGATTTTCATTTCAACACATCTTTAACTGCTCATCCAACTGAGGTAACTAGGGCTAAAACTTTCTTGATTGAGCCCTAGATAACAAATTTTTAGGCAACTAAATTGGACCAACTAGAGCCAACTTAAGGATTGCAAAGCTAGGGCTTTTAGAGACACATCTTCTCTTAAACAAAGAAAAAAAGTTTTTCCAAAAAGAGATGTGCCTAAACCTTGTTTGAAAATATCTATACAAGAGAAACCCCAAGCAAATCAGGCTTTTAAATCCATTTGAACCCTAAAAGAAAGGACCCAAAAGCTCTTAAAAGAACAAGAGGTGAAGTTGATCCCTTGGGTCAACCAACCTTAAAATTAGGTCACTTTTTCACTCAAAAGACCTAAAAGTTCAAGTGGAACCTTAAGCACCTTGATCTTAAAGTAAGAAAGGTAGAATTAAGAGGTCAAGGTCCCCATTCTGGTCTACCTGGAACCACAGTGACAAGAGAGGTCGGGTGGGGGAAACCCTATAACTCGTGGGGACGCTCTACCATGTAGGGGTCTTTGCGGGACTCTCCCTCTCTAGCTGCCCGGGTACTTCTTAAGTGGATGACCTTTCTGACAAAGGGGTATCATCCGCCTCGAACCTCTATAGTCTCCCAACAATTTTTGGGTGTCTCGATTGGGTCTAGCACCTTCTAATCTCATCACATCCTTCGGTGCATATTCGGTAGGAGGTCCTTAAGACCATCTTTAAGACCTCCTTTAGAAATTCATTCTCGTCGAGGCCAAGCCTCGATGCCCTTGTTTGTGCAGCAACCCCACCACATAAATCTTTCATCTGATTCAGAACCAAGTTCTCCTTCTTCTCCCATCATGGCACAACCCATTGAAAAGGAGAACAACCTTGAGCACCAACTTCAATGCCTGAATGATCTCTCAAAACATTGTAAACCCACCGCAACGACCAATGATGCGAGCTCACTATAATCCCGCTACGGTGGCGATCGAACCTTGAGTCCGAATCCCGATTGGAGGTCCTAATTTTGAACTGAAGCCCAATATGATTCATGTCGTATCAAAGTTTCATGGGCTTAACTCCGAGGATCCATTCCAACACATTAAACAACTCAAGCATTTGGCCCTGACCTTCGGGTCAGGTCCACAAAACTCGGATATTCTACTCATGAAAATGTTTTCTTTCTCCCTCCTGGACAAGGTCTCCCATTGGTATCAAACTCAGACCCGTCCGATCAACACATGGGAGGAACTTCAGCCTAAATTCTTCAAAAGGTTCTTCCCCGATGGTCGGCCGAATGCCTTGCGCCACCAGATCACTCATTTCACTCAACAACCGGGAGAACCTCTTCACAAAGCATGGGATCGATTGTTAGATCTCATGTGAAAGTGCCCCCATCACAGAGTTCCTAAATGGGAACAAGTCCAGTCTTTTTACCAGGGACTCCGTGAAGACATTCGATTGTTCGTCAATGCAACATGCGGAGGAAACATCATGGGTCAACATGAGGACACAGTGTGGGAGATTCTCGAAAACATGTGCGAGAACTCCATAAATAATGACTCCATGGGCTTATTCGACAGGATGAATGCCTACGCATCGACGAATCTGAGAGGGGCACATGAGATGCAGGACCTGTCCACATCCGTCGACTTGGAACTGATGGCCAGTCGATTGGACAAGGTTTCTATCAGAGAAAAGAAGGTGGACGAGCTAACTCAGCATTTGCAGCAAGCCACCTCTGCGCAGAACTCTTTTGCACGACCACCTCTGGCGAGGGAAACTATGCAAAATATCTACCACCAATCAGCTAAGGGGATGGACCCATATCCACCCCCGTCTGCCTCTCAGATCGAAGTGACCTCCGATCCATTCTACTCGAGTTGGGGGAACTCTGAACCCTCGTATTTTGACTTTCCTGATGTTCCTCAAAACTGCGAGGACCTCAACGCCATCCAGAATGACCCATTCTCCAATACCTACAACCCTGGATGACGAAATCATCCTAACTTTTAGTGGACGGGAAATTCTCAGACTCAAAGACCACCATGTCAACCCCGTCCACAAGCCCCTCGTCCATATTAGCCACCTCAGCCTCAGCCCAATCCCACCTACCAATCCGAGCCAAACCAGGATCAAATGAATCTTATCCTTCAAGCACTGGCTGACATTCAAAAGTCGAATGCGGCAATGTAAAAACAGCACAAGGACGAGATCACAGAGGTTCGCAACCAACTGGCCCAGATGGCAATTCCTGCCAACCTGGCACCCTTCCTTCACAACCTCTGCCGAACCCAAATAACATGCCAACCCAGAGGCGTGTAATGAATCCAAATTCAGGCCACGCACATTTGATTTATCAGGCCCCTGCTGCTCCATGACCAGATGGGATGGAAGCTTCGACATCTTATGTGGGATTTCAGCAGCAGCCACCCCTCTTACCAAACCCAAACCAAAACCAGGCTGGATTAAACTCTATCACAACACGTAGTGGTAAAACAACCCAAGACCCACATTATCCGAACCACTCCAAGCCTGGTAGTAGCCAAGACCCTAGGATAGTTATCTAGGATACCACTGTCCCAGATCAAGAACCTGGACCTATTCTAGACGAACCAACTAGGATTCCATTTCCTGAGGCCTTAACCAAAGGAAAAGGAATAACCAAACCCGTGGCCCCCGAGGAGGATCTGGTCAAGTTCTTTGAATAGGTCCAGATAAACATCCCCTTGATGGATGCAATTTGCCACGTACTAGCTTACACAAGATTCTTGAAAGACGTATGTACACCTAAACGTAAGTTGTGAACCAAGGATGGGAATCCGATCGTACTGTCAGAGCAAGCCAGCTCTGTCATCTTGAGTAAACTCCCACCCAAGGCTAAAATCCCTAGAACTCCCCTGATTTCTTGTAAAATTGGTGAAACCCAATTTGACAGAGCCTTACTAGATCTGGGTGCCTCCATAAATCTAATACCTACATCCCTCCTTGACCACCTTGAAGAGTCTGAACTTAAACCAACTGAGGTGACGTTGCAGTTAGCCGATCAATCCATCAAGTCACCTAAAGGAATACTCAAGGATGTCATTGTTAGGGTACAGGATTTCTACTTCCCGGTGGACTTCATAGTTCTGGACATGGATGCACCTGAGAACCCAAGGGACACACCAATCATATTAGCGAGACCCTTTTTGGCCACTGCTAGGGCCAACATAAACTATGAAGAGGGCCAGATAGAATTAAAATTTCGGAATCAAACTCTGAAGATTAACATTTTTAAGACCCAACAAGGGATTAATTGCGGGGTTATAGAGCAAATATGTGATATCAGAGCCGTGGTTGATGAATTGCATACAGAGGACAACCTGATTATCCCTGATCAACCACTAGAAGATCAAAACCCGCCAACAGAGGAGTGTGAACATGATCTAGACACACCTATGACTCCGACCCTTGTTCTGATACAAACCCCGAACCACCTGCTGCTACTAACAATCCTGTCATGGAACTCAAGCCCCTTCTAGAGCATTTAAAGTACGTCTTTTTAGGTTCCAATCAGACATTTCCTGTGATTATCAACTCTCAGCTCACACCTAACCAGGAACTCCATTTGATTATTGTTCTCCAACAACATCGTAGAGCCATTGGATGGACTCTCAATGATTTGACTAGCATAAGCCCTTCATATTGCACACATCGAATCTACACAGAAGAAGGCACACGACCTTCAAGAGAAATGCAGAGATGCTTAAACCCTAACCTGTAGGAGGTCGTGAAAAAGGAGATCATAAAGTGCTTAGATGTTGGGATCATCTACCCGATCTCCGACAGTCGTTGGGTGAGTCCAATACAGGTGGTGCCTAAAAAGGTCGGACTTACCATCATCACGACTGAAACTGGAGAAGTCATTCCTTCCTGGATAGCTAACTCGTGGAGAGTCTGCATTGATTACAGAAGACTCTATTCCTCCACGAAGAAGGATCATTTCCCACTACCGTTTATTGATCAGATCCTCGAGAAACTAGCGGGAAATAGGTTCTTCTGCTTTCTTAACAGGTACTCCGATTACAACCAGGTGGCAATAGAAGACTAAGAAAAGACCACATTCACCTGCCCCTTCGGGACATACGCATTTCGAAGGATGCCTTTCGGTCTCTGCAATGCACCCGCAACCTTTCAGCGGTGCATGCTTACCATATTCTCAGATATGGTAGGTGACTATCTGGAAGTCTTCATGAATGACTTTTCAATTTTTGGAGCATCATTTGACGATTGCCTCCAACACTTGGTCCAAATACTCAGGCGGTGCATCGATGTGAATTTGGTTCTTTCCTTGGAAAAGAGCCATTTCATGGTGCCTGAGGGAATTATCCTGGGACATTTAATCTCGGAGAAAGGCATCCACGTGGATCGAGTTAAGGTTAACCTGATTTCCAAGCTCCCTATGCCTCGCTCGATTAAGGACATCCGATCTTTTTTGGGGCATGTCGGTTTTTACCATCGATTTATCCTTGATTTTTCAAAAATCGCGTGCCCCCTGGCTACTCTTCTCTCCAAGGATGTGCCTTTTGAAATTTCCAAGGAATGTACTCAAGCATTTGAGATCCTATGTGATTGAGTCACCCAAGCCTCGATCCTACAGTCCCCTGATTGGTCTCAACCCTTTGAGATCATGTGAGATGCATCTGACTTCACTATAGGAGCAGTTTTGGGGCAGAAAATTGACGGGAAACCAGTGGTCATTTACTAAGCTAGCAAAACACTGGACGAGGCTCAGCATAACTATACAGTTACTGAGAAAGAGCTGCTAGCTGTAGTATTTGCACTAGAAAAATTTAGATCATACCTTCTGGGTACCCGTGTTATCATATACTCGGATCACACAGCTGTGAGGCATCTCGTTGCAAAGAAGGACGTGAAACCTTGATTAATCCGATGGATCTTGCTGTTACAAGAATTTGACCTCGAGATTCGTGACAAAGCAGGAAAGCAAAATGTGGTAGCTGATCACTTGTCCTGTCTTCCTTCTGAAATAATTGACCCTCCTGGACCCATCACAGAACACTTTCCTGATGAGCACCTCCTGACTATCAGTACAGGCCTTCCATGGTTCGCAGATATAGTGAATTACCTGGCATCACATCAGATTCCGTCCGATTGGCCGAAGGCCAAGAAGGACAAATTGCATTCCGATGCCAAGTATTACCTATGGGAAGACCCATATCTATTCCGCATTGGTGCTGATCAGATAATTCGACGGTGTGTCGCGGAAGTAGAAATCAAAGACATACTCTCATTTTGCCATGACCAGGCATGCGGTGGACATTTCTCAGGACACAAAACCACATCAAAAGTCCTCCAGTGTGGCTTCTACTGGCCCACAATTTTCAAGGATGCATATGATCACTGTAAGGCATGTACCTGTTGCCAGACTTTGGGCAACATGAGCCATCGAGACATGATGCCTCTAAAGCCGATCCTGGTATGTGAAATTTTTGATATCTGGGGGATTGATTTCATGGGACCCTTTTTAATCTCGGATGGCTTCGAATACATCTTACTCGCAGTTGATTACGTGTCCAAGTGGATAGAAGCCATTCCTACCCGAACCAACAATCATAAAGTTGTTATCAAATTCATTCATCAAAACATCTTCTCAAGGTTCGGGATTCCACGAGCAATAATTTTCGACGGAGGGACCCATTTCACAAACACTCAGTTCAGGTCACTGATGACCAAATACAGGGTGTCACACCAAATCTCTACTCCTTACCACCCCCAAACTAATGGTCTAGCTGAGCTATCAAACTGAGAGATCAAGAAAATCCTTCAGGTTACTGTTCGACCTAACAGAAAAGATTGGTCTTCTCAGCTTCTGGAAGCGTTGTGGGCCTATAGGACCGCCCACAAGACCCAATTAGGAATGTCTCCCTTCAGACAAGTGTACGGGAAGGCATGTCACCTCCCCGTCGAATTGGAGCATAAAGCCTATTGGGTAGTACGGAATTGTAATTTAGATCTTTTTAAGACTGGAACTCACAGAAGGCTTCAAATAAGCGAGATCGATGAATTACGCGTATGAGAACTCACAAATTTACAAAGAATGGGTTAAAGCTTTTCACGACAAACACATTTCTAGAAAGATCTTTCATCCTGGTCAAAAGGTTTTACTCTTTGATGCCCGACTCAAATTATTCCCAGGAAAGCTATGATCTAAGTGGATCAGACCCTACCTAGTCCGACAAATCTTTGGAAATGGAGCCATTGAAATCAGCCCACTCAACCACGATTCTGAACCCTTTGTTGTGAATGGTCAGAGACTCAAACCGTTAATTGACATGACCGATACAAATTTGGCTGAGTCATCCTTTACCCTCCATTCTCCTTGAGCTCATTGTGCCCAGCCGATGGCGTAAAACTCAGCGCTTAACGGGAGGCAACCCATCATTCTTTGAAAAACCTAAAACCTTTTCTGACATTTCTACACAGAATTCATATTGCACTTTAGGGTTCATCCATTAGAACAGCCGACTTCGCCTCAGGTACCCCTACCCGAGATTAGAAATCGTTCGCAACAAGTCACTTCGACCCATTCACTGACCCAACACCTGTCTTAATGCATGAACTAAGCTGAAATTGAACCCACCTAATTTACAATGGGGACATTGCAAATCTTAGGCATGGGGGGGTATGAAAGTGAAAAATGTCAGGAAAATTCATATCAAGAAAAGGTTTCGACCAAAAAAAAACTTGGAAAAAAGGAGGGGGGAGAAACAATTCGAGCCATACAAAATGAGAGGAGGAAAAGAGTAAAATGCCAAAAAAGGAGCACAAAATGAAAAAGAAAAAGAAATAGTCATTAGTAAAAGATTAGCGGATTAACTGAAGTTCTAGACCAGATCAAGAAAAGAGAAAAAGAAGAAAAAAAGTGCTAAGGTGACATAACAAGAGATTAGTGGGAACGCTGGTCTTAGGCCTCTTGGGCTAGATTCTTTAGCTTAAAAATTCATGTATCTGCTAAAATCTGGATAATCCTCAAGAGGTTGGGGAAAATGCGAAGCTTAAGTATTAGGTCTAAGGCTTACGAAGTATTCAGCCTTGTTAGCTAACCTTCGGTTTGCGGGATTAGGTAACCTAAGTATCCCAAATTCACACATAGTCTGGTTCAGTGTGCATAAATAAACAAATCACGCAAAAGCGTTTAATGTTCTGCAAAAGTCACCAAGATTAGGAGCGCCGATCAACACAAGTTGATTTGGACGAGTTCCCGGTGCGGAGAGGTGGGAAATTCCCCTCGAAGATGCGTAACAACATATCATCTCCTCGGTGCTTGCCTCTTAGGATATTTAAATATCGTACCTGGGGCATGTAAGCACTCTGCTGGTTTAGATATCATGGGCGGCATTATCACTAAATGTCGATCGCCAGGGTCTGAATTCGACCACGGAACGCCATGGGCAGGATTATCTCAAAATCTCGAAAGCCAGGGTTCTGGGGGTTGCCATGGGTGAGATTATCTCAAAATCTCAATAGCTAGGGACCCTTGAGGATTGATGATGGGGATGAGGAATCCGATACAGACTGTGTTGAGAAGCTAATCCGAAGCTAGAAATAAAAAGAAAAGAGAGAGAAAGCTCTCCAAACAAATAAATCTTCTGTCTCTCTCTTACAAAAACGCACTGCAAACTGAACCTACGCTAAAAATGTCTCAAGCATGGGTGCTTTAACTGCGGAGTCCAACAAACCCTAGGTTAGTTTCTGTGGGCCTTAAAAACCTTTGCGGAGGACTGAGGCTAAAGCCGGTCAGGTCTGGATTTTGGTTGATACTTGAGTACCTCTAGGCCTATTGTTGGCATTCTGACCTAATCACAAAAGAAAAAGAAAAGCACTTATCATAACTGATGACAGACACTCAGGGTCTAGAACAGAAGTTAAAACCTTGAAATTTTGCCAAGGGACTAGCAAAAGCTAGGCATGGGGGTATGATGAGAGCCTCATCATGAGCCATAACTATTTCATTTTGACCTAATAAAGAGAATAAAAGCTCCTACATAACTTAGAAGAGGACTTAATTGAAGGAATAAGTGTTCTGAGAAGAAAACATGAAATAAAGGTTAAAACTGTAATTTTACCATTGCAGTACATAAACAGGATTTCTCAGAGACAAAATATAGGTCAAATGGTCTAAATAAGATAAAAAGTGGGTTGATTCAATCAGAAATGGGTTCATGTGCAATCCAGGAATTAAATGACATCTGGTAACCCTAAAACAGACCCACTTAATTCAACAAGGTTCCGGTCAGGATAAAGATCAAGTAAATCCTCTAAAATTCATGGAAAAATATCCCCTAGGGTTTAGAATGTTCAATTTGGCCTTTGGGACCTATTTTGACCTAGTTTAGGGTCTTAGCTTATTAATTGACCTAATTTGGGTTTTTATGCAAAATGTCCAATCAAACGTGGTCAAACCTAAAATCCAACTTCATCATTGGATTCCTTAGGTCAAAATTAGGTTTTTACCAAAATTTAGACCTATGGGGAGGTCATCTTGACCTACTTTGCAAATTAGTACACACAATTACATTATGACCCTTATCTTTTGAAAACCATCACATAAACCCCCCTAGCTTCCTCGCCAATCTTACAATCAGGTCCCTACACCATTAATGGGGAGGAATCCTTCTCTGGCAAGGAAGGGAGGGGGGATACCCTCTGATCCCTCAAAGATCTCCTCCTAGAATTAGAAGGGAGATTCTCTGAGGAATCCCCTTCCATCTGAGCTTGATCACAATCTCTGATTCCTGTCCAATCTCTCGTGTGAACGCACGAAAGATTTGGGATCCCAACCACCTCCCTTCTCCGGCGAGACAACGGTGGCTAAAGGCTTGCCATCCATGCACCAGAAGCTCGGCTAGCACCTATGAAAGGACCTCCGACCCTCTGCGAATCTCTCAGACTTGTTTTGACCGTAGAACCCTCCAAACTTCATCTCTCCTCTCTCCGGCCAAGAAACTCGCAAGCTCCGACGATTACCTCTCCTCCCTCTCATCGCTATACTGCCATGCCAGTAGCAGAGTCCACTTCGCCTCATCCTCCCGCATCGCGCTGCACCAAGCATACGCCTCCCTGACCTCCTCCTCGTCGCCGTTATCTCCCTCAGGGTTGTCTTCTTTGACGACGCCACAAATGAACCGACTGACTCCACTGCCCCCATTCACTCCCAACAATCCAGATAAGTTCCCCATCTTCCACTCTTTCATTTCCCTCACTTTATTTCACACAACCGCCCCTCTACCATCACCGTCCACCGCTACCTTCCTCATCTCCGGCCACCCTCCGACGAGACACTCCCGTCACTCCGTAGCCCCACACGTCTCGCCGACCATCACATAACCTCCGCCTCACCTCAATAAATACCCTCCACTCATCCACTGACCCTCTACACTGCCACAACAGCCCCCCGATCACACCCATCCATCCGGCCACAGAGCGACCTAGGCACGCATGCCTAGGCTGCCCTGCAGGCTGCCACCTAGCGCCTTATCTTCGCCGTGACATGGCGAAGGTCCCCCTATGATCTGATTAAGCCGCAAGGCCCTTTTTGTGTCAGGCAGGTTTTGAGCTTCGGCCGCCATTAGCGGTGATTCGAGGAAGCTGCTAGCTTGCTCCAGGTTGTGAGACCTCAGGCTTCCAGGTGCAGTAAACTTGGGAAGGTCTTGCGAATCCAGTCGTCCCAGCAAGTGATGCCGCAAAGCCTGCAGTTGTGGCAATTGGAAGCATGGTCTGCTGCGGGTGCACGAGAAAGAGCGGTGGGCATTAGTCCCACCTCGGTAAGCTGTAAAGTGCATGAGTCCTTTAAATTGAATTTGTGTTATTGCCCTATTGCCTCCGATTACACTTGGGGTGAGGTCCCTCACCTAAAAACTGTGCCTCGTCCGTGAGCTCATCACACGGATCTGGTGCAACCTGACCCGACACCATCCTGAGCACTCCTCGCGCACCACACCCACGTCGGTGCGCCTGGACTCGGGCGCGTGACCCGACCCGTTTACCCGGCTCTGGGAGAGCGTGCTGAAGAGTGATATACACAGAGAGAGAGATGCACGGGAAGGATAGGGGAGTAGGTTTTGCTGTGCGTGCTTGTGTGCAAGAAGCAGGGACTTAGCAGCTGCAAGCTAAGGAGAAGAAGAAGGAAGGAGTCTCTGCAGAGGAAAAAGAAAGGCACGGCAGAAAAGAAGCGAGGCCAAAGAGAACAGAACTGAAGAAGGAAGAAGAAAGAGATAAGGGGTACACAAAGAATCAAGAAAGCAAAGGAAAGGAAGAAGAAAGAGAAGACCACTTAAGAAGAGGCAAGCCAGACCTTGGCCGCAAATCAAGAAGAGAAGAAAAAAAAGAGGAACAGAAGCAACAAAGGAAGAAAGGAAAAGGAGCTGAAAGAGCAAATCACATAAAGAAGAGACTGAGAAATACTTTAAGACATCTGATATTGGATCAGACGTCCATTTTTTCTTGAGCAATTTCTTTCTATATCACTCTCATTGAACTAGTCATTTCTTCTTATTTAAAAGGTTGTGCTCTCAAGTTTTGGAATATGCAGATTGCTCCCTAGTTCGACCTCGGATACTCTGATTTTCGAGTTATAAATCTTTATTTATTTTTGCCGAAAGTTCATCTATATTACAACACAATATTTGTTAAAACACGATCTAGCCGTGTCCACAGTCGTCGGAGCAAGGGTTTTGGCGACCAGAGGAGAAGAATCAGAGGTGGTTGACTCACCAAAACTTGCTGGGGATGCGCAAGGCCACGGGGGTCCTTTTATAAGGCTCTAGATGGAGTTCCAAGCTTGGAAAACAAGCTTAGAAACTCTAAGCTCTTCACCGATGATGGATACCCAATCAATCAAAATGTTTACATTAGGATTCTAGGGAGATTTAGGATCCCTGGATGGGCTCAGTTGAAAGGTAATTACTTGACGAGTTTCCCTTTCAATTTTGAGAGGGATTCGTAAAGAAATCACAAAGATCTTGCCATCTTAAGGTTGCCGAAGTTTGCAGGATTAGGATTTCATGGCGACAGGGACCTTTTTGTGAATATGATGAAAAAGCTAAGGACATAAATGAAAAATATTCAAAAGTTAGGGACATACTTGTGAAATAAAAGAGTCAGACGACAGGACCAAATTGCAAACTAGGTTAAAATTAACTCAGATTAGGCCCAAATTTTGGTACAAACCTAATTTGGATCTAAGGAATTCAATGGTGAAGTAGGATGCCAGTTTTGACCTAGTTTTCCTAGGTAATTTATGTAAAAATCCAAATTACGGCAAAAGTCTGCTTGTGGCTCTATTTTAGGTCAAGACGGGTTCTGATGGTCAAATCAAGCATACCAAGCCCTAGAGAATATTTTTCTATGAATTTTAGAGGGTTTAGGTGAATTTTATCTTAATCAGAACCTCAGTAATTAAGAGGGTCTATTTTTAGGATTTCAAAAGTCATTTAATTCCTTAAATGCGTGAAAGCCTATTTATGTCTATGTTAACCCACTTAATAGACTTTTAAGATCATTTGACCCTTAATTAACTCATAAGAAAACCTATGGTTGTTCTACATTCAAGATATGATGGTAAAATTACAGTTTTAACCCTAGTTTCTTGTATTTCTCTCTGAAAGGTTTGGCAATGAATTATGGCCTTCTGATGGTTATATAGGAGCATTTAATTACTTAATCAGATCAAATTTAGCTAACTATTGCTCATGATGGTGTTCCCATCACGAGGCTTGTATCAATATGTATATGTATATGTGTGTGTGTATGACAGTATGTATCAAGGAACTCTGTGTATCTTTATAGCGAATGATGTTCTACTTGCGTGGTTTTTACTTTCTCTTCAGACTGCTAAGATGGTATGGTTATAGGTTCTTCTTACAAGTGGGGGAGTTTGGAAACCTCCCCTCCCACAAGGATCCTTTGCTGATGTTACTTTGCTCTGTTTCATTTTATTTTACTTAGTTTGATAGAATTAAGCGCCTTTCAACTTGTCATAAACTACTTTTGATCCTAACCATCTTGTTGCTAGGCCATTTTTCAGCCTTCACCCTTGGTAATGCATTGAAATGATTTTCAGGGTGTGACACTAGGACACCCCATACAGGGAGATACCACTAAGGGTTAATGCGGCTACCGCACCAACCTTTCTTATCACCAATGGATCCAAGTAAAAAAGGCCTTAACCTTGGTCCAACCTAACTTCAAGTTACCAAGAAGATTAGTCCTACCTAGGGCATATCTGCTCAATTTTAGGCATGAAGTGCTTTTGTAATATGATGGGCTTTAGGGGGGTATTGCCCTTAAAATTGATTTCAAAAGTGAAGTGCACAATCAAGGGGTTCATAATACAAGCTTAATTGATGTGGTTGCTATTAAGGTCAAGTGCTTATATTAGTGAAGTTTTGGGTTCACTTGGTTAAATATATTCAAATAATGGTTCTGATGAGGCACACAAAAGCTTTTACAAGGCCCAATTGTTTAATAAATTTCCTTTAAATATAGAGATGCAAGTGTGCTCTACCTTAATAGTGCTATATGATGTGTTTTAGCCTAAAGAATCAAAAGTTGTGCGACCTAAATAGTGAAAAAAATGGTCCTATAGCACCACCAACTAAGGCACTCGAATTTTTCTTTTCACATTTTTCAATGCACATTATGTAATTTTTCCAGACTTAAATTGTACTAGGGGTTCTATAGTCTATTTTGACCCCTAGTTAATAATCAAATATTTCGTGTAATGAAACATGCACCAAATATTTTTTTAATATTTTTTCAGGATAATATATTATCACAGAAACCCAATGTAATAAATTTTAAATAAATTGGAGTTTTAAAAAAATTCTGGTGACTTTTGGATGCCCAAAAAATTAGGAACAACAATAGACTTGATAGCAGTTCAGTTTGCAAATTTTTAAACTTTTTGTGTAAATCCAAATGGCACAAAATTTTGATATACTATTCAAGACTTCAATACCCATGTCCAGTAGAAATTTCAAAATTTTGGATGTATAAAATTTTGGAAATTGAATTTTGAAAATCAACATTTAACAGTCCAAAAATGTAGGAGGCGATTTTGTTGATTTTCAAAAGATAATACCCACCAATAAGAGTTTTTTTCTTTTAAAAAAGCAAGCAAATACTAACCTAAGGATCAAGCAAAGCACCTAATTTTGTTTAGTATTTATTTTTCCGAAAGAAAATCTAATCTAATTTAAGATATGAGCACTTACCTGAGATTAAAAACCTACAATCTTTCCATTGTTGCATTTCTTCTAAAATTTTCATGCGTCCTGCACACACGAAATCAATGGAAATAAACAAGATTAGAAATCTCAAATAAGCACTAAGGGGAAAAGCTTCAAGAATAACTCCGTTGCCTCCTCGGCAACGATGCCAATTTGTTCTTTGCAAAATGCATAAAAAGATTTCTACATTATCGTTGTAGTTATGAATCATGTAAAAATAAAATAAAATTTTAAATCTTTTGATAAGTACCGAGTCATTCGCAAGGATGCAAAATGTAATTTTTTTGCGAAAGCTTTTCGAAAAGACATTCTAAATAAATATTTATATATGCATATATGTATATATAGACAAGCATTCATGAGATCAAATAAATGTTTTATTGATAAAGAGAATGTCTCACAAATCTAATGTAATTGAATGCTTAAAAGTAATATGAAATAGAAGAATAAACTATGGAGGAGGAAATAAAAGAAGAAAATGTGGTGGAGATGTCGAAGCCACTTGATAGACGCTAGTGCGAAGTGCGGCAGCACTTCAAATCTTGGGCACCGGAAAGAAGACTAGAGAGAGAGGCTGTAGAGAGATAGGGAGCGTGCACTATGGTTGTCTAAATTAAACTAAGACTAATTCATCTATCTCTAGGTATCTAAGTTATGTTTCAAAGATAGAGGGTAGGTCCTTTTATAGAAAAATAGGTGACTTCCTATTGGTTGACCTAGAGTGCCTACGATCACTAATTTGGATGGTTTAGATTTAATCAAAAGTGATGCCTAGGATTGGTTGAATAGGGACCTTAGGATCTAAGTTGTAGGGCTAGGATAGGATGAGGGTTTTCTCAAAATAGGCAACCTAGGTGGGTGGCTATCAAGGGATAAAATCTTGCCAAGAGATAAGATCTTATCTCTTAGCCAACCACTAAGGGATAAAATCTTCTTAAGTTGCCACCAACTTGAGAGGATTAGGCTAGAATTTTTGTGGGTCTTATGTAGGTAGGGTTAGGGATAGACATAGGTTGTGAGAATAGGTTCCTAATTGGGCTAGGTTGACCCAAAGTCTAGTGGGTTGTGTCCAAATAGGTTCCATGAACCCAATTGACTTATACTAAGTCAATTAAGTGAGATTATGGACCTAAATAGGTTCTTGGGTTAAGGATTGGATCTAGGGTAGGTTGGATAGATTCCTGGATAGTAGGACAACTCTGTGGATAAAGGGTCAAGATCATGGATAGTGTTATCAATGATTTTGGCTTTAAGATCAATTATTTAGTTTGAGCTGACCTAAGGGTAGGAGTTGGGATAAGGGTATCCTAGGGTTCTAAGGGTAGGGTTAGGTTATCCTAGTCCCTCTCTCTCTTCTTATTTACTTGAATTTTCATTTCTTCCTTGATCAAATCTTGGTCTTCAACCAGCTCCTAATTCTACTGCAGTTTCTTTTCCTATTCAACTCAATGCTCCCTCTTATTCCAAGTCCTTAACCTACATTATTCACAAAAGGCTAAAATTAGATAATTAAGTCTAAACTAAACATAATGCACAGAATATGCATGCATGCTCTAAATGCAACATTTACCTCTAAATGCATGATTTTGTTAAGGAGCTAACCCTAAAATAAGCTAATTATGGTAATATATTAGACTATTATCATCGGTCCCTTGCGGGAGGGGCTACTGCAGCAGTGTCGTGGTGTCAATGATGTTGGGTTCTTCTTGAAGCCGCAGTGGTTGAGGATGAAGAGGATGGAGGAGTCATCGGAGTTGCGGTAGAGGAACTCAGGGTAACGGGAATGTCAGAGAGATGTCAAGGATGTGGATGGCTTGCGTTGGCAGAGTCATTGGGGCAAACACAGTCAATGATGAGTCGTCACGATTGCGGATGTCGGTGATGTCACCACCGACCATAGTGGTGGTGTTGTCAGTGCATGGGCACGGTTGTGGATGGCTCGTAGTGGTGGATGATATCACAGTGGCAGAGTAGTTGCTATTGGCACGCGGTCAACGATGGTGGTGCTATGTAAGGATGTTGGAGACTAAGGTTGGTGAAGGCTCGCAGTGTGGAGGTCCTTGGTGGAGGTGGGGGAAGTCTTTTCGGACGTCTGGGTGACGTCTTGGATGACTTATCCCCTTTAGTGGGTTTCCTGTGTGCGTGGTATCTCCTGTCTAAGGGAGAGATTTTGAGAGATAGCCCCTTTAAGTGTGAGCGTGCATGTTTTTATGTGTGTGCATGTGTTGTAAGAGAGAGATGTGTGGAAGAGAGAGATCCTAGAGGAGGGCTTCTTCCTTTTTTTTTGTGTGTGGCTGTCAAATAGCTAATTATGGGATGGGCAAAGCTCTAATTTGGAGAGAGCAATCTCCCTTCCAAAAGGGTTGAAAACTTTATGATCTTGAGTAGACATAATTGGAGGCCAAGGAATTAAAGAGGCTCTTTCCTTTCTTTCATGTGACAAATTAAATCTCTTAAGATGGCATTCTAAATTGAGGTATGATTTAAATCCGTCAAGATTGCCCCTTCCATAATGACCCTACATAAAATAAATGAAATTAATTGATTACGATATAAAAATTGATGCAATGCATGGAATGATATTTCTGCAGCTTTATTGATTTTATCCATGCAATGCATGATTCAGATTACATTTTCATTCCAACAATGATGTACTTAGGCTCTAATTTAGTCTACTAACATGGACTTATCAAATACCCCTATGCCTAAGTTTTGCTAGTCCCAAGCAAAATCATATGAAAAAAATCACCAGATCTATAGACCAGAATTTGCTCTCATGATGCCTTATCGTGCCGTACCTCTAAAGACTAGATCGAAATACCAACTATAGACCTAAAGGTACTCAAGTACTAACCAAGATACAGACCTAACCAGCCTCAGCCTTGGATCCACCGCGAAGGTTTCTACGGCTCGCAAAAGCTACCCAGAGGTTCGTTGACCCCAGCGACTAAAGCACCCGTGCAAATGTGCAGTAAGTCTAGGTTTAGTTTGCCAGTGTATTTTTGATAAGAGAGAGAGGGATATTTATTTTATAGTTTATTCTCTTTTCTTTTTAAGTTCCTCGAAATCCACATCGGATTGGTTCTAAACATGATCTATATCGGATTCCTTGTCCCCACCTTCAATCCTCGTAGGGTCCCTGGTAATCGATGCTTCGAGATAGCACCGCCCATGGCAACCCCTAGAAGACTGGCTTTTGACACTTCGGGATAGTACTACCCATGGTGTTCTATAGCTAAATTTAGACCCTAGTAATCGACATTCTGTGATAATGTCATCCATGGCACCTGAACCAGCACAAGGTGCTTCTGTGCCCCCAGTAGAATATTTAGATATCCTAGGAGACAAGCATTGAGGAGATGGTATGCTATAACACATCATCTAGGGGAGTACTTTCATTCCTCCTCTTCGCGCCGGGAACTCATCCAATCAACTTGTGTCTTCGAGCTGATCCTAAGTCAAATCCTCAGGAAAACTTTTTCAAAATAGAACACCTTTTGGCATTATTCTTAAGTACGCACACTGAACCAGACCAGTGTGTGATTTTTGGTTGCCTAGGTTACCAAGTCCCGTAAACGAAAGGACAGGGAACAGGGTTGAATAATCCTTAAGCCTTAGACTTAATACATTATCTTCGTAACTTCCTCAACTTCTTGAGGAATAGTCCAAATCTTAACAAATATGTGAGTGTTTAAGCCCTAGAACAGACCCAGGAGGCCTAAAGTCGGTATCCCTCACTTCTTTCCTTCTCTTTAGCACTTTAGGATTTAATTCATCATTCATTCTAGCCCAGAACTTAGGTAAACTCTTCCATAACAAATGTTGGGACCAACACAATTTTTGCACCTTTTCTTCTCTATGTCTGCCTCTTCTTCTTTTCCTCTTCAATATACCTACAATTCAGCTCACAAAGATTTCATCTCCTTCTTTCTCTTTTCTCTTTGTTTTATGCAATATGGATGCCCTAACAACTTGCAGAATATGTATAAATGCTATGAATAACCTCAGGTTATACCCCCCATGCCTAAATCTGACAATGTCCTCATTGGAAAACAAAAGCAAGGAAAGATATTACCTGAGGTGGAGTTGGGATGTCTCCCAATGGGTGATTCTTGCAAATCATGCTCTAGAAGTGAAGCAGAAGGAGACCCAAAAATGATACATAACAAACCTGGCCTAGTGGTTAAGTAAGCCAAGATGTTGGCAAGCTGGTGATGGAGAGTGATGCCAAATGCTCACCAAATACAGGTGCAAATAGGGTACCCTTGAGCTATTGTTGGAGGTTTCACATAATACACATCAGTAGTGACCTCCGAGAGTGTGCATGAGGAGACAAAGGCTCCTCCAGTAGATATGTGTGGGAAAAAGAGGATGCAAAGGTGGACACCCTAAGGATGATGGGCTAACATGGGCAAGCGTTGATCCATACCCACCACTCCAGCACAGGATGTTTTGGTTTGGTTATCCCCCCATAAAACTGGAATGTGAGTAAAGACTTTAGGAAGCTATTTCTAAAGGAGTGTAAGTCTCTTAGCTGCAGGGTAGGGAAGAGGGTCAAAGAGGGCTTGAGAGGTTCAATATTCTTCCTTGACAACCATTGTAGTTCTTGAATGTCATCAGAAGCCATTGTAGTAACTAATTGACTTTTATGATGCCTATCATTGGTGTGCATGTCCTGGAATGGGCCCAAATGTTCATCTTCCAACTTGAACCGAATAAGAGTGTTGCCCCTTTCACTATCATGTAAAGGTGAGTTGGAAGTAATAGGGGTGTGAGTGTCCTCGACAACGGTATTCCCAGGTTCTTGTTCGATGCTAAGATCCTAGCCCTAGGGTGTATAGATTCCTTCATCAAGAGTATTAATTTCTTCCATTTCTTCCCAATGTTTGAGAGGATGATTTTTGTAGTCAAAAGTATGTAGGAATCTAAATTTGGCTAAATCAATAAGATCCTTAGGGGGTAAGTCCTTGAACAAAACATATTCCCCTCTAGAGTCACTCCATATTCTGAGTTCGGGCCCCTTAAAGTCATCATCATCCTCCTCTACGCTTCTTCCCTCTTACCCTTGAGACTTAGGAAAAATTTCAAAGCCAGGATTAAGTGTTTCCTTGTCTTCCTCAAAAAACACATCTTCATGTCCCTGAGACCAAAATTGATCCAACTTATCCAATTCCGTATCAATCTCATTAGGGTCACCTCTATTAGACACATGTAGAATCTCAGAATGGTGTGTGGAGGATACTAGTTCCTTAAGTAGAAGGTCATGGTTATTATCATTTTCTTCCAATATGATTTTTTCTGATACCCAAGACTCTTGTAACTTATTAACTTCAGAATCACAATCCTCTGGGAGATCTAACTGAGGAGTAGGGTCCTTAGAGGTGTACGGTATAGGTTTGGCATCCATGGGATGGGGTGTAGAATCCACCTCAAAATTAAGAATGGGGGTTGGGTTGACTATTTGACTACGACCCGCTTCATCAAATGTAATAAAGATACTATCATTTGAGTTGAGTTCATCTAATGGGACCATCTTTCCCTTTGATTGGCTCCAAGAAAGCTCAGGTGGAAGGTCTATTGGATCCTCCTCTTCTGGTTACCATCATTCTACATCACAATTCTTTGAATGGCTACTCCTTTCAATTCCTAGAGTATCCATGTAGCCCCTCTCCCCCTTAATGTCAGGACTTCTCAAATATAGATTGTCGAGTATGGAGGGTTCTACATTATCCCCAAGAGAGTAGCTGCACTCCATGATTAAGTCCCTAATGTCCCCTTCCATCTTATGGTGTGGCTCTCTTAAGGGAGATGCACCTAGCATGGAGGGGTTAGAATCAACCTCAAGGGAGTAAATTAGGTGGCCAATTTTTGCATTTAATTATTGACTTGTCCTCAAAGACTCTCCTAAAGATTCCATCATTTCCATCTATTGTTTTTGCATTTCTTTTTTGAAAGAGGAGAGGCTACTATCAGATTAGGGAGGATAATCAATCTCAAGTTCAAGTTGCCTAGGATTATCGGTCCAACCTCGATAAGACAAATTATTACGAGTGAGTGGGTTGGGCCTAGTCATCGAACAACTAGGATTGGGATACCCTTTTCCTAGGTTCTACTCATTATCACAGGGTTGGGGATTAATCAAACCAATGCTCCTATAGTAGGAGTAGAAAGGATCCCATTATTCATCAGATGATGGATAACTGCAGGTCATGGAATTGGGATTCGGTGCTCTGGGGTGAAAGTTCGAAGTGAAGTAGTTATTGTAATCCATTTGAAACCTGACTTGAAAAACACACCCCAATCAAACATAAGGCAGTGGGACTCTCTTTTTCTTAGAGTAGATTTGAGTCAATCTCTAACCTACCCCTCATAGTTGTCAATTGGGGTCAAATTGTGTCCGTCTATTCCCACTATAGTGGTATAAGAGGGCGAATTGACTTAAGATCCTTGACAGACTCTTTGGAGAAGACGGGGGGCAATTATGTTATCCCTTGGTGACCAAACAAGTTTCTCAATGTAGTTATGCGACCTAAGCCAACCTTCGAGTGCCCTAGGACCTACACCTTCCTTGAATGATATGCTCAAGTGATTTAGTGAGAAGTTACTCCAGGATGGAACTAAGGGATGCAAGTAGGGCGAACCCTTCGTTTGAGGTGATGTAAATGCGATGCCTCTTAACTACCCACTCAATCCTTTAAGGGGTGTCCCTCTCCTTGAAATATCAAAACACTTAGTCACCGCATAATATCACCACCACAAAGTGAAATAGGAGGGTCTACACCGATGAAGAGATTGGCACCTATAGACTTAAGGGATCGAGACCTAATGAGGTGCTTAGTGTGCATGCTCAATGCCAGAAGTGTGCATCACACTGCAATAGTTTATTTTTTAGAAGAAACACACACAAGTTCCTTTTGATCAAATCAAATGTGATTTGTTTTTAACACCAAATTTGATTAGGAGTCCCAATTTCGATTAAGCGACCACTAAATTAGGTCAATTAAATCAATTTGGTGATCTTGAGATTTAATCCACATGCAATGTGTGAATAGGAGCTGGATGAAAAGATACAATGGTATACCTAACTCTAGCAATCTCCGTGCAGATATGTACATAATACAAGGAAATAAATCTAGTGTGCTACTCAATTACCCCTAAATGCGCACACCTAAGGGTATGCCACTCCTAAGCAGCTAGCTCAATATTTTTTTCTCTTTTTCTTTAAATGAAGGCAAGTATAGAACCATAGATAACTCACCCTAATTGGTAAATAAAGTGGGGATAGACCCTCGAAAATTAGCCCCGATGCTACAAGGGAGAGAAGACTGAAATGAAATAAAATTCTCGACGAAGGAGAATCCCCTATGAAAGTGGGATCCAGGTCTCCTTCTCCTTGAGTCCTTTCTACATGTGTGGGCGTTACTCAAGGTTGACGACGTCGCTCAACTGCGTCTGCCATCTCGTCAAATTCCTTGCAGAGAAAAATAGCCAATAGTCAGACTAATGTGCACCTCAAAATAGATAAGAAATAAAATTCGGTGAACCTATTGCATCTGTTGCCTCCTTGCCAATGGTGCCATTTGGTTGGGAGATTTTTGCTTTGAAGATGATGTGTCAGAAAAATATGTTGTAGCAATATAAATCACGTGATGGAAAAATCCCGAATAAAAATATTTATCAGTAGAAACTAACACGAAGTTAAGATGTTGCATCCACAGAGAGGAATAGAACCAATAAGATCACAGATATGTAACAAGTATGTTCACAGAGATGAAAAGTGATTGTGTAGAAATATTCATCAAATCCCTTACACCAATCAATGGATATGTTGCTCTTAATGTAAATTCACAATTTAGGTGGAAGTCGAGGGCTATTTACGCAAATTTCACTCAATAAATCAAATCAATAAATATGTGATTCATGCATGTTAAGTAGCATATGATGTAATTTTTAGTTGCATGTGTACTAGAGTGCAAATCTAAACCCAAATGTGGTGCAAATTGCGATGAATAATAAGAGTCAAACAAATGCATGAAAGGAGTGTAATGCTGCAATTTCACCACAATTTACTAATCAAGAAAATTGAATGTTAGCAATGGCAAGATTCATAACTTTTAATTGTGCCTTTCTTGTAGCAAAATAGGGGAGATGCTCCCCTTTGTGTGCACGTGGAGGAGAAGCCATGGCTGGTTACGAGACGTTCAAAGGAAGTCGAGGATGCGGAGGGGGATCCGATGGAGGTGGTCCCATGGTGGGAGGTGGCTAGAGCTCGTCAGACGGTGGCTTGAAGGTTGTTGATGGTGGGTTCCTCCATGGGTGCGTAGGGGTTGCCATCAACAATTTTGATAGCCTAGCATGGTTCGTGGAGTTGAGGTGAGTGCGTGGGAGTTGACGGTGCAAAGGATCTTACCTAGAGGTGACGACTGCGTGGAGAAGATGAATGTCGGTGATGGGTTCTTCTTTGGGGCCGTTGATGAAGAAGAAGATGGCGTTGCTGATGGCATGGGAGTTTAGGAGGTTGGAGCTGAGGTGGAGGTCGCGGTGTGTGAGCCTGAGATCAGGATGATGGAGCAGAAGGGAGCCGAAAGAGTGTGGTGGGCTTGAAGAGGAGGGTCGGCGGTGTTGCTGAGGTCGCAGTGGACGTCGTGAGTCGGTTGTGGAGTTGTTGCTGGTGCATTTAGGAGGAGGTCACACAGTGGTGTAGTGGATGCACAGGGCTTCCCGTGGACATCGATAGGGGCTCAGGTCCCTGGCAAGGGGGATGATGAGCTAGATTTTGTACACGAAATGATTGAGTTAGAAATCTGTTGTTATAGTTGCGTAAAAATATGCTATCAAATAAAATTTATGTCCAAAACTTTGGTGAGTTCTAGGTCGAACATGGGGAAGCGAACGTTTGATTTAAAATCCACATTTCTTTTTATAAAGTAGAGTAGCTGGTTGAAATTAATCTACACTAGTTATTCTACTTAAAGAATAAATAATAGAAAAGAGAGAAAGAATAATACAGAGAAAAAGAGTGTGTGAACAAATATTTTATAACCACATGTTCATTACAACTGCTTGAAAAAATAAAACTACACTAGAAAATAGTAAAAAGATAGGGATGAGAAAATCTTCCTCAACGGCTGCTTGGAGGATGAGTCGCGTTGACAGAGCATTCGGAAGATGGTGGTGAGATGCTGGACGAAGGAGAATGGAGCTGGAGGACGGAGGATGAAGCAAGGCGATGTTGCAACGGGATCCAATTCCTAAATGGTGGCTAGAGGACAACCATGGGCACTCCACGAAGGGAATGAGAAGATGGAAAATTATTTTACTCTATCTCCAGTGGAGCATCCTAGGTTATGGGACCAGCTCTTAGAGCTTTGAAGGAAGTGAGAAGAGAAGAGCTTGGAGGAAGATATGTGTGGGAGGTGTAGGCCTCTTATATGTGTAAAAATAGGGGTAAAAGTGTCTTTTCCAAGGCCTTAAAATGAATGTAGGGCCTTTAGTAATGTTTGTATACGTTACTGTAGCTGCACATTGCTAAAGATGCACATGCATCCTTGGTTGTGCAATGGGGATCAAAGCATCTCATGTAGCCACGTTGACATTGCCTCACCTTCAGAAGTTGTACACTTCATCCTTGCCCAATCTGAATCTGACAACTGACGTTGCATTAAGATGACTTAAGATTCACACCCGCATGTTAAATCGTGCACGTGATCGCGTGTCATCATGTGCATGTGTGTGCTCACCCATCAGTGTTGCCATGTCACCACCTCCATCGCTGCTCATTGTTGATTGAATGGGTGAATTTCTGCCACATGCCTTCGCAACAGATTAAGAGGGCTCCACGCAATTCGAACCCGTATCGTCCCTTCACAAATGCAGTGCACAACTGCTATGCTGTAACCTCGAGTGTGTCACGCTCTTGTTTTTCCCCTCAAGCGGTCCCAGCTGTTGGACGATGATCCAATGGTTGGGATTGCTCGTGGCTTTTTCTTCAGTGCTAGAGAGATGGGTGCGAAGAACGGACCTCTTCCCTTGGATCTTGATTCAACAGTTGAGATACGACAATGTGAATGAGAAGGAGGGCTGCAATGGCTTGTGGGCGATCTTGGGGTTTGGGATAGTGCCACATGGCACCATCTTAGCCATCTATCTTCTTTTACTCGTAGGGGGTGCCACGGATGTTAGATTGAATCGATTTTCATGTCGTTGGACTACTATCGTTGATCCAAACCCATCTCTGTGGTTGGATTTGTCGTCTGAGGTTTTTATTTGTGCCACCTTGCCCCTTGGCCTTTGATCTTCCTCGAACTGCATATAATGCTACAGAAGTCCGATCAAGATTTTTGAGGTGTTGGACTTCGATCATTGCCCTGATCAGATCTGTATGGTTGGATCTCCAATCTGAGGCCTCGAAATGATGTCACCCTATTCCCTGACCACAAAAAGGTCAAATTAACTTATAATTTGTACAATCTATTCTAAATAGATAATGATGCATGCTATGCAATATTTATAATGCTGAATGCAATTATAAGCCTACAAACATACATGAATGGATAGTTTATGTGAAATAGATGTGTCTACATCAGGGGGCTGCTGTGATAGCATCGTTGTGTCAGTGATGTTGGGTTCCCTTGAAGTCGTAGTCGTTGAGGATGAAGAGGATGGAGTCATCGTTGAAGTTGCAGTAGAGGAACTCACAGTAACAAGAATGACAGAGAGGTCGAGGATGCGGATGGTTCGCATTGGCGGAGTCATTGGGGCGAACACAGTCGATGATGAGTCATCGCAATTGCGGATGTCGGTGATGTCACCACCGACCACGGTGGTGGTGTGGTCAGTGCACGGGCACAGTTGTGGATGGTTCACAGTGGTGGACGATAGCACAATGGTGGAGTAGTTGCGGTTGGCATGCGGTCAATGACGATGGTGCGGTGTAAGGATGCTGGAGGTCAAGGTCGTTGAAGGCTCACATTGTGGAGGTTGTCAGTGGAGGCGGGGTAAGTCTTTCGGGACGTCTGGGTGACATCTTGGACGACTTATCCCCTTTAGTGGGCTGCCTGTATAGGTGGTATCTGCCCCCAAAGGGAGAGAGTTTGAGGGATAGCCCCTCTAAGGGTGAGTGTGCATGTGGTTTTGTGTGTGAGTGTGTTGTGAGAGAGAGATGTGTGGAAGAGAGAGATCCCAGAGGAGGGCTTCTTTGCTTTTTTTTGTGTGTGGTTGTCAAAAAGATAAATATGGGATGCAAAAAGCTCTAATTTGAAGAGAGTAATCTCCTTCCAAAAGGGCCCAAAACTTTATGATCTTGAGTAGACAGAATTGGAGGCCAAGGAATTAAAGAGGCTCTTTCCTTTCTTCCATGTGACAAATTAAATCTCTAAAGATGGCATTCTAAATTGGGGTATGATTTAAATCCATCAAGATTGCCACTTCCATAATGAGCATGCATAAAATATATGAAATTAATTGATGAAGATGTTCAAATTGATGCAATGTATGAAATGATAATTCTACAGCTTTACTAATTTTATCCATGCAATGCATGATTCATATTACATTTTCATTCCAACAATGATGTACTTAGGCTCTAATTTAGTCCACTAACATAGTCTTATCAGGTATGTTGTGGGTTTAGTGAGATTATGATAAGTATGATGGGATTAGGACATGGTTGGGATTATAGTTAGGACAATGCTGGCCGTGGGTTATAGGTTATGTGGTGAAGGTGGTAGTGGAGTAAGGGGTGCTGTGAGGGTGTGAGTGAGTGGATCAATGGTGTGTGTTCACAAGTAAGCTAGGTGTGCACAAGTGTTAGTGCTGTAAGAGAGTTTGTGCGCGAGCATGAGGTGAAAGAGGGAGTGTGTGCGTGAGAGTAGGGGGTGATTGGAGGTGGTGGCTGGCATGGGTGGCAGAAGTGGTGGCCATGTAGAGGTGGTAGGATTGTTATGAAGATTGTGGCTACAACATGTGTGGGTGTGTGTAGTGAAGGTTTGCCCATGTGTGTGTTAGTGTTTCTGGAGTGGGAGGTGGTCGGTGGATACAAAGTGGTGGAGTGTTGGCTGCTCGGTGGCCTGTTGCAGTGTGGATAACAAAAAAAAAATTCAGAAAAAAGGAGAAATAGGGGAAGGGTGGTGGTTGATTGTGGTGAAGAAAAGAGGGAGAGGGAGAACGTAAGGGTGGCTGCAGCAGGTGGCTATGGATGATGGTCGAGTGGGTGAGATGATCAACGTAAGGGTAGGAAGGTTGTAATCAGCGGTGGCTGATGGTGGTGATGGAAGTGTGCAGCTTGTGTGTGTATGAAAAGTGCAGCAAAATCAAACTAAAATGAGTAGATTCAGTAGCAAATAAAAATGGAAATGGAAGCAAACTAATTAATCTACTTGCTATAAAGAAAATCTAGCTACCAATAAGAAGCAAAAGAAGAAGAAGAGGGGAGCATCCATGCCAATGAGGACTCATGAGTCGTTGGCTGTTGGAATTGGTTGGTGTTCATTGGCCTTGATGGCCTACACCACCTCAATGAAGGTGATTAGGGAGGGCCACGAGGTCGTCGGCCACTAGTCAGGGAGGAGGAGAAGTAGAGAGGTGAAGAGATGAAGAAGAAGATGGGGAGGAGCCACCCAAAGAGAGAGAGGGAGGAAGGGGGGTCAGTTGTGGTGATGGAGTAGGTGCACCTTAAGGAGGGGGGGGGGGGGGGGGGGGAGTGTCTAGAAGGCCCTAGAGGTTTCTCTTCTAATTGTGAGATTAAGAGTGGTTAGTTGGGTGTTAATAAGGGTTAGGATCGATTATTAGGTAGGAGTTTATGTGGATGATTTACGGTGATGTCCAAATTTTTTCAAGCTTATCTTGGGCTGGTCTTAGGTCATTTTCGGTTGCTTTCCTCTCTTCCATAATTTAATCTACGTGCATTCTCCCATCTCCACCTCATTTGTTGTGAGAATCTATTGTTGAGTGCTCTATTGCGTGTTTCCTCACATTTCCAATTCAGCATCAACCTCGCTCCTCTCCTATGGACCTATATACATGAATTGATAGTATCAATAGTAGGCTCATAAAATAGAAGAAATTGATTAGGAATATACAAGAATGTAGATGCATGATATGCATGAAATGCATGCTCTATTTACAATGTAAGTTTGGTATTTAGCCTAGTTTAGTCATTTTAGGATCCACGATTGCTACACAATCATGAATGCAGTTGAGAAGGAGGCTTTGAGAACTTTTACACACAAGGAATCCTTTTTCTAGCTGAAGAAATATTTTGGAGAATCATAGAAGTTTAATGTAAATGTCATGTGTTGTTAAATGGGGAATAAGATAACTATTTATAGAAATAGAGGTGTCCTTTCATCGATTATGGATGTTGGAAATCAAATGTTTAGGTAGTTTTCCAAAAGGATTATCGAACATCAAAATTGGAGTAGAAAATGCATTTAAGAAATTAGCCTTTTAATAATACAATGTAGGTCCGAATAATTATGTGACTAATTTTTTATGAAGGCTGATAATCGCCAAGTGATTTTTAATTTGAAATTAAATATTTTATGGAGAGTTACAACACATGAAAATAAGGAAAATCGTGCATAAAAAACATATGATCGACAATGGTCTTCTACAAATCATGTAAGGTTCACATAATAAATATGTACGTTACCTATAAAGTCAATAAGTCAAATGAACGGATAATTCACCAATTAAGTGCATAATAAGATGAAGTATACGAACAATTGCAATTTATTAAATGTTTAATTTAACGAATATCAAAGTGATGTGTATAAGTGTTGACAACCCTTTAACATGGATTCTAATAATAAGAAAAAGATACCATGACTTGAGAATATCTTCTTGATATAATGTTCATCACTTATATTCCATAATATCCTGCAAAATTGAAATATAATACAAACAACATAATAATGATTTTGTAAAACATCAAAATAGAGTAAGTGTAGTACTAATGTACTAACAAGTAGGTGAAGGGGGAAAATCGAAGTCCCGTCAAATTACTCCAGCCCCTTCCTCTACCTGTGTGGAAGTGGAAAAGTGTATCCATGGACTTCTTGGTTGGGTTGTCATGCATCCCAAGGGGGAATGACGCCATTTAGGTAATTGTGGATTGACCGATAGAATTAGTTCACTTCCTAGCTATCCAAGTCTCTACAACACCAAGCCTACTAGCTGATATCTACATCCAAGAAGTGGTCAGGCTTCACGGCACACCCAAGGATATCATGTCAGATTGAGATACCCATTGTACTTTGCACTTCTGGGGCAACTTCTAGGCAGCATTGTGGACTAAATTAAATTTCAACACAGCTTATCACCCCCAATCTAATGGCTAGTCTGAACACACCATACAGACACTCGAGGACCTATAGAGGTCTTATGCCCTGGATTTGAAGGGTTCTTGGGACGAGCACTTATCATTGGTGGAGTTCACTTATAACAACAACCACCAATCTAGTATCAGTATGACTCCATTCAAGACTTTGTATAGGAGGAAATGATTCTCTCCAATTTGTTGGGCGGAGTCAGGCAAGAAGTTTCTTCAAGGCCACAGTTGATTTGACAGGCCACAAACGACATAGCATTGGTGGGTCAGAAGCTTGATAAATGGCAGCTAATCATCATTCTTATGCATTAAAACAAACCTAGCTCTTACGTTTTTGCTTTGCAAATGGGTTTTTGGGTTGCATTTAGGCACTAATTAGGTCAGGCATGCATTGCATTTTTTATTGTGTTTTTGATATGTCTTTGTGTGTTAAGGATAAGCAGATTGTCAAATCCCTAGAACCCTAGCACTCAAGAAGGCAACTGGTGAAGGAGAAGCTCAAATCAGCTGGAACTCAACTTGATCCAGCTCACCATAGCTGGAATCTAGCTCACCTGAACTAGGGTTAGCTCATTCTAGCTCCATTCTATTCATCATAGTTGAATGGTAGCTCAATAGAGCTCATCTTATATCACCCTAGCTTAGGTCAACTCAGATCCAGCTCAACTTAGCTGAGTCTAGCTCATCTCAGCTCCCATTAGTTGACAGGGAGCTATAGCTAGCTCAGTTGAGTTGACTGGGGTTCACCTCAGCTCATGACCGGCTTAATCCAACTCCACTCAACTCCAACAGGCTGAAGATGACTTCATTTTAGCTCAGGATGCTCAAGTCCAGCTCCCGGGGACTCAGCTTAGCTCAGCTCAGTTGAGCTCAACTACCTCAACTAGCCTGATCCTCCCCAGGAGCATGATTGCACAGTAAGTTACGCCAATAAATATGCCATCTTATGTTATTTCCTAGCATTACCCATGCATCTTATGTAGCCATACTTGCATTTGTAAATATGTACTTGCATGCATTTATAAAAAGGGGAAGAGAGTGAGAATAAATGGCCATTCAATCCACTTCTATAATTAACATCTTCATTGTGTGTTGCATTGCAATTTTGCCATTTTCATTTTCTTATCCCATGGTTGCTGTGCACATCTCCATGCACCCTACCCTACTGCAGCATGGCGAGAGGCGTGCACTCCTTCTATAAAACTTCATGCACCCTCCCCTGTTGTGGCAGCCGGCCTCCACTCATAGACACACCATCTCCACCCTCAGACAACACACACAACACCACACACACCTGCCGGCCACCCTCTTTCCCTCTCCCTCTCCATACACAATTCCTCTTCTCACAAGTTGAGAAGAGGCACACTGTGTGCAGGAGAAGTTCACAGTGGTCTCAAGACCCCACTGTGAGCTCCACCACCACCCAGCTCCTTCGTGAGCAGGTGGGCATGGTGGTTTCTTTTTTTTTTTATTTGTGTACTCGCCTTTGTTTACTGATTTCATTTTTTTGTTTTGTTTCTCTTTGTTTCGTCGCCCTCGTCACCATTGTTGCAGAGCTTCAAGCTCTGAAGCTCGGCCTGCACCTCTACATGCCTTGGCGCACCTCCGTGCTTGTGCACAGAACCCAACTACCCTTTCCGCGTGCGTATGAGTGCTCTGTGGCTTCTCCGCATGCCACATCGCCTCCACCTGGTCACTGCTCCTCGCACTACACTGCAGCGCACTGTTCATCACAATCTGTGCGACACTGTGGCCATCGACTCGTTTCTCACTTAGCTGGTGGCTCTACGCTCTCTCTCCTCTGTGCTATCGCCTCCAGCCAGTCGTCGCACCCACGCGCTCGAGCATCCCTCTGCGTTGTGCAGCCCTTGCACGTTGCGTGCTGCGCCCACACATCCCCAATGCACACGCGCGTGGAAGTGGCCCACGCCCAATCGCCAAACGACGCGCGGCACCTTCGGATGTCTTAACTCACATTCCCAGCGTGCAGCCCTTGTGCGTTGTGACTTTGCGTGCAGACTTTGTGCACTGTGAGTGCAGCGTCTCTCCCCCTCTACATGTAGTGCAGTGCTCCTTCAGCACCTGCACTGCGTGCCCTCCACCCACACTCACACACACCCTAACACACACACTCACAGACAGTCACAAACCTGCAGGCATACATATATATATATATACTCACACACTCTCACCCTTAAATATCTGTATATACATATATATATATATACATAAATATAAATATATATATATTTCTATACATATATATATATATCTGTATAGTTATAGCTACTTATATATCCACATATCCACATTCTCCCATACACACATTCACCTCACATCTACTACTCACATACCCATGCACTCACCTCTTCACCACCCATCGTATCGCGGAAATATTCTCACCAGTTGTTAATATTCCCCGATACTCGTGCCAAGCAAGCGCTTCCACACACACTCACACACATCCGCTCCACACTCCACGAGGCACTTAGTCTTGTTGGGTGCGTCTTACTAGACGTGGACCAACATGACACCATGCTACATTCCATCTCCATTCCACCTCGACCCCTATCTATATAATATATAACTATATATATTCTATATCTACTATATATATATGTATTAAGCTAAGTATTTATTTTCATTTCTTTCCTTGCAATTTAGTCTGCTTTCATTTGTATTTTATTTCTTGCTATTAAAAGGACCAAAAAAAAGTATAAAAGAGAAAAGATAATTCTTATCTTGTAGGTACTCGATCTTGTGAGTAACAAGATTGATTTCGGAACCTTAAGTTGGCTTCAAGCCAAGGATCATTTGGCTCAAGGCCAAAGACTCCATTTTTGAAGGTGTGCCTTAAGAACAACATTATCACAAAAAGAAAAACTTAAAAGTAGAAAAATCGAAAACATAATAAATGCAAGGAAGAGATACATTTTTGGAAAGGCGTAAAAACTCCTTGATCTCCTAATCCCCGCCTCCCTGAGATTGACCCTAGGCCTAAAAGTGACCAAGATAAAATCAAGTAGGGTAGGTTAAAAATTTTGTTAAACTAGTGTAGACTCGATTTAGGTTAACTCACTATACTAATTTCAACAATAATATCACCATATTAATAAGACCTATTTGAGTTCGCATCAGAGCACCAAACCCAGCTCACCTCAACTCCTTATGGTAGAGGTCAGCTTACTTTAGCTTGACTTAGTAGCTAGCAAAGAATTAGCAAGCTAAGCCAACTAAAGTAGCTCCATGCCATCTTCTTCAGCAGCTGCCAACTCCAGTTTAAGCTCCAGACTTCTCCTCCTTATCTCCTCTCTTCAAACCCTAGCTCCAATACCTCCTCTTCTACTCCACTACTAGCTAAGCTAGCTTAGCTTAGCTTAACTTAGCTAGACTCCAACTCCCTTGGCAACCCACCACCTTCGAAAGCCACCTTCAAGGTGGCGCCAACTTTACCTAAAAAACCAGCATAAATCCCTACCATTCATCTCCTTTTGATCCCATCTCCACCATCCACCTCAACACCTTCTAGAAGACCCACAATTGGTGCCAACATTAGGTGCCTTTTGGCCACCACAACTAACCCCATTAGCACCCCTTAGGTGGTGCCAATTAACCCTAGCCCTAGGATCAACCTAACCACCCATAACCACTCCTAAAATCAATCCTAGCCCTCCATCTATTCACGCCAACCCTACCCCATTCCACCTCTATAAAAACCCACCACATTCCACCAAAAAAAATCATCCTCCATTAGTGTATATTCCACCTTAGACGCACCTACAACTCCAAGGGGGCATTCTACCCGCCCCCTTGGTGCCTTCTTTCCCTTCCCTCTTCTTCTTGTGCCACACCAAGAAGGAGGAGCATTTCTTCATCAAGGAGGACTGCCAAGCAAGGGAGAAGTACTTAGGGTAGACGTCCACCCTTGAGGAGAGGCTTAGGGCACTCCCCCTTTGGGCCTACCTTGGAGGACACCATTCTGGCAGAGCTATAGAAGGAAGGAGTTGGAGATCATCTTTTCAAGCTCGGGAGCTACTAGGTTTGGAGCAATGTCTTCTTCACCAACATCATCAGGATTAGTGTTTTATTTATTTTTATTTTTGTTGCTAGTAGTAGAAGCATTCCTCTACTAGGCTTTTATGTAAAACACTTTTGCATCAATCAAGTTGCCTTCAATTCTATTCCATTTTGTTGCAATTTTTACAATCTAATTTCTAACACTTTTCACTCCCTCTTCCTAATTACTCTAGGCCTCCACGTGCCTAGAGTGAGCTTAGGGAGAGGCTCTACTTGTCACTTTAGTAGTAGTATGGTGAGTTAGGTGCTAGTCGTTTTCTGTTGCCAACAAAACTCGTCTTGCCGTTATTTCAAAACCCAAAATATATATATATATATTAAAAAATACCAAAAAGAAAGTTGAGTTCTATTTCTAAGCAAGAGATGTATTTTTGCAAATATTTGGCCTCCTTAGGCGACCCTAGATACTCCTCTATCTAGGTTACAAAATTTAAAAGTGTATGCGATTTCGCATGTTACAACGATTCTAAAAGCCCTAATTACAAATCACGCTAAATTTTGCGTCAAAGCTTCTAACCATTCAAAGCAAGCAAAAGTGCTATAATGACCGCTATCGCCGCTATGTGTGCCTCGTGGTAGGAGAACAAGTCTTTATCCGAATATCCCCGAGGTAGGGTATCCATTGACTCGGGGGTCAATGGGAAGCTGAAACCTAGATTTGTGGCAGTCTTTGAGGTGCTCGAGCAAGTGGGACCTGTGGCCTATAGGGTCACCTTGCCCTTACAATTATCTGAGGTGCATAATGTCTTCCACATCAACAATCTCTGACATTACATTCCTTATGAAATTCACATGGTACAGTACAAGAGATTACAATTGGAACCCAACCTAATCTTTGAGGAGCAACCAATATGAATTTTGGACTAATCTAAGAAGAAGCTCTGAAACAAGATAATGACTTTGGTGAAAGTACTGTGGGTGAACTTGAAGTTCAACGAGGTGACTGGGGAAGTTAAGGAGGTGGTAAGAAAAAAATATCCTCATATGTTTGAGTCATACTATACATCAATTTTGAGGATGAAATTTCTTTCACGAGGGAAGGATATGAAGGTCGATTAAAAAACAGAAAAAATGAAGACATTATGCCCGTGACACCCCCATCGACCAACACCCCTCGGTACCTCATGACCAATCACAGCGTTAAGGCCCCCTGCCCGTCTCTTGATTTTCCCTCTCCCCTTCAATTTCCTGCTCCCACTCCCGATCTCCGTCGATCTCTCCCTCCACTCGCTCGGTCTCTCCCTCTCGATTTCTCCTTCAAGCTCTCGGTCTCTCTCCACCTCTCGAACTTCCTCCCCCTGCGACACCTCCTCCACTCAGCCCTGCTCTCCCTCTCGCACCCCCTCTCTAGACATCTCCCACCCGACCTTCTCCTCCCCCTTCAAGCGCCACCGCCGACGTCGCCACTGTCGCCGTTGCTCCTTTGTCCCCCTTGCGCTCGCACAGGAGCGGTTGCACTCACCTCGTCGGGCGATGCTGGAGCCATCGAGGGCATCGCATGGGTCGTCGAGGGAGGCTTCAGGCGGAGAAGAAGGAACGCCGGTGCTCGGCTACACCAACTCGCAGCTGCATGTTGTCGTCACCAGAAGAGATCTGAGGTAGGGCAGTGCCCCACTTGTCATTTTTTATTACTATTTTCTTGTCTCGAGAATGGGAACATAACCTAGGTTAGTTGACATGTGTACAACCGGGTCGATGGTGATATCTTGTTAAACCTAAAAATGGGTACGTGACGTGGCACTGGACCATCCTCAGATTCGATCTAGGCATAGACTGAGCCGCGCAGCTGCTGCTGCTGCAACTCTTGTGTAGGTTGCGTGCGTGTGGTGAGCTTGACAGCGTACGAGTTGCTAGCGTGCAAGTCGAAAGGAGTCGATTTCAGAACAAAACAAATATATATATGCATTGAGGTTCATGCAAGATGAGAAAAAAATTTATTCTTGTTATTATTATTGTTATACATATAATTTCAAATGGAACATAAAATGTATCAGTGCATTTGGTTTCGCTCGATTTTTTTTCTCTCGAAATATGTACATAAATGGAAAATTTTTGATTGGAAGAGTTCAGGAAAGTACAGTATTGCTCGACTAGTGTACAAGGAAGAGTTCTCGAATATGAAGCTGTGAGTTAGTCTAATCAAATTAAAATGTGGCCATTGCGGCACATGTAAGTGCTTATGGGATACATCCTCGGTGTGCTGCCACCTATGGAAACCTAAAATGTGGGTGTTAGGAAGCACCTGTCAAGTCTTTTGAAATGTGGAGGGAGGTGGGTCCCTTCCATAGCAAGTTGCATCCATTGAAATTGGATGACTCTGGGTTAGGTGCACAATTGTGGTGATCCTAACTCAGAAAGCAAGCACAGATTAGCCACGTTGAATCTCTGGCAAAAATATGTCGACGAGCACCAAGTTGCCTCATGTCAAGACAAAAGTGACCATGAGTGGGCCCCTCAAGGAAGAGGTCTTGGATCTCATGGAGGCCAACAGAGGAAGGCAAATAGGGGCAAATGGAGTTGACCCCAAGTTTGTGCCCCGTGACGATTGGGGAGGATTCTCGATGCCACGGAGGTGAAGAATGGATAGCAAGCAGATCAACTTCGAATTGATCATGTCATGGACTCAATTTCTTCCTGTAACAGGATGTTGGGGTAGAAGAGGCTAGCACATGTGTTGAGTGTCTCCACGTATGTTAGAGTTGAGAGCCGAGAGGCCAACAACTTTTCATTTTGAGGAGCATTGGTGATTCTTAAGGGACGATTCGGGGTGGAGGAATCTCTTTGAGGTGCAAGGAAAGGTTTCTTTCATCACAAACCACCTGGGTTCACAACTAAAGTACTCTAATGATAGGGTGATGATTTTAGTCATTACAACAATAATAACTTGTCACTAGGCATAGGTAGTTACTAGTCCCCAATTAGGGAGGTGGCATAGGACTGGACCCCGCGATAGCGTGGTCAGAGGGGGCAGGTTCCGTCATCGTTAGCCTAGGCCAAGCGAAATAAGGGAATATAGTCCATAGTGGACATACGTGATAGGGGAGAAAAGGATAAGCGAGAGTGAGAGTACAGTGTTCGAAAATTCGTTCGTTGGAGGGGATACACACCTGTCAGGACATCTCACTCAACAATTTCCTTCTCTCGTACCCTTTTTATGCCCTATTAAGCCATGTAGCTTACGCTGCCCTTTTGTTTTTCTTTTGTTTTTAGGATAGGATGCCACGTTGCTCCACTAGTTTCATGGGCCGCCCCTACTTGTTGGCACCACACTAGCAGGTGCAGCTGCAGCTACTCACATTCTGTACGAACTCGGCAAGGACCTCTGAAGGTAAATGGTGTACTTGGGAGAGCTCCTTCTCATTAAGGCCTTCTTGATGAGCCTCCTCACTTGCTTGGGCGCCCTCCTTCTGGAGCAGACAAAGTTGTTGTTGGCCCTGGTTGACATGGGCGTGATGGAATGATAGGCAGGGAAGTGGGAAAAGATGGAAGGGATAGTACTTTCTTTTTGGGTTTTACACTGTAACTTGGTAGATAGGTGACTAGAAATGGTGTGAATATATATATATATCCTTGATATAATGCTTTTGAACCTATCTTGTGTATGAACATTATGAGCTGATGTAAATATTTTTGTGATGGCCAAGTATGAATATGTATATTTGAATAGCTTTATGGCAGGGTGTGCTCGCATTAGTGTTCGTTTCCATATTTCTTTTGTGGTTGTGATGTAAAGCCGATTGTGCCTGCTATCGTGTACTTTTGTGCATATGTGGATTGAGTGGGGTGTACTCACTTTTTTTTGGCTTTATATTTGTGCATTGGTCTCTTTTGTAGGTATGAAAATTTGGGAAAAGTAAAAAAATTGTTCATTGCGGGAGATTTTTATAGCAACCTTTAGGAACTGGGAGGTGATAGGTAGTGGCCACTTCGCCACAACGTTGATCCCTAAGGATCTTCATTGCGGGGCGTGACATCAGTTTTGCTATTGTTCCTGTGAAACTGCTAAGAAATAAAAATGTTCATTGTGATGTGATTTTTTAAGATAAATAAAATTGAAACTATGATGAGTCTCGATTCAAATACAGAGAGGTGTAGGATATTTTCATAACTAAATATAAAATACAAAGAAAATATGATCTAACAAATAAGAAAGAGATGAGAAGAAGATCATAATCAGCTAATTTAATTGAGAAGGGGAGTGAGAAGAAAGATTTGCAAATAATATAAATAGAAAATAAACTTTATTACCACTAGAAATATTGTCAATAATATTACAACTAGAATTATCTAGAACATGAACTTGAAAAATAATCAGAACTAGAAAGAGAGTTGCAGAAATGATGAGTCGGAGCGTAGTTCGATTGCGATGGAGTCAAGAACAACGGAGTTGAGATGGAGATGACATCGAAGTCTAAGATGGGATGATGACGAAGCCGCAGATGAAATTCCAGAGAGCAGAGAGGATTGAGAGCCGTAGGTGAGAGGATTATATATGAGGTGAGACTGATAGCCGAAGATGGGAGGAGAAATTTTGAGATGAGGAGAAAAATCATCCCTGTGAGGAGAGAACGTCCGTTCATTTATAGAGAGAGGGTGGACCACGTTTGCACGGATTGAGGGCGTCTGGTTCAGTGGATTGGGTTGGAGTTCGGTGTAGAGGTGACGGTTGGAGAGATTAATTTTCGGTGGAGGCCGGTGAGTCAAATAGTTGATGGGAAGTTGAGAGCGAGAGATTGATCGAGAGTGGGGGACGTAGGAGGAAAAATAAAAATCAGATAGGAGGGGGAAAAGTATGTGGTAGGGAGTGAATAATCGAATAGGAAAAAACATGATAGAGGGAGATCTCCCGTGGAAGCCCGTAGTGGAGAGATGATTAAAATGTATAAATAATGGAGGGAGGATTAATGGGCATCGTTTGTGCATGGGCGGTCTCGTAAGTTGCGAGGGGATGGTTTACGTTGAGGAGATAAGGAGGGGGCCTGGGGGTCGTGTGTTTGCTGTCGTTGCATGGGGATAGGATTGGTTCGTGGGATGAGTACATGGTGGGTTACGTGAGTGCGTGTTGTCGTGCTGTGTGTTTACGTTCGCATGGGAAGGGTTTTAGAGTTACGAAGGGTGGGTTGTGCGTGTGTTTTAGTTGGGTGAAATGTTCTGTCGGGTTATTTACGTGTGGTGGCCATGGGTTTTGCTACATATATAGGATGGGAAGGGGGGGGGGGGGGGGGGGGGGGTTGTTGGTTAGTTTGGTCCATGGGATAGGAACATGACATAAATGGTGGTAGAATGAGGAAAATAGGAATGCGTTAATGGGATTTAGTGTGTGGGATTTTTAGGTGGGAAAATAGGTTTCTAAATAGGTTAGGGGTAGGGATTAAATTGGGTTAGGGTTAAGGAAATAGGTTCTAAATCTAAGCTCAAGTTTATTCTACATTAGTGTGGAGCTCCAATGAGATTCAAACTTGGTACGTACCTGCAAACATGTCAACAATGCTCATCAAGGCATCAGATAGAAGTAGTAGCAAAAAGTTATAATTTAACCCCTAAAGATGCAATATTTACAAAATGCTGCAACATGACTAATTTAACCTAATTAAATGCTTTCTAACCTATTTTGCCCTCAAACTAAAATTAGTTAGGCATAATTAATGTAAACAAATATACAAATATTAGCGACCAGCGGCCTTCTAAATCCAGACAAGCACCAGCAGCACCTCCTCTTAGTCAGCAGCATCGACAATCCATATCGGCTACAACATCTACAATAGCACCATCCTGACAACAGTAGACCAACACAGATACTACTCTATCTCGCTCCATGCCACCTAAGATGAGTCAATTCTCTCCTCAAATGAGATTTTGACTTTGGCTCCAAACACCGCTCGCCTCTTCTGCTGGGTCGAGCACCTCAAATCACTCTTTTGATGAATTCGACATGGATACAGAGTTCCCAGAGAACCTGGAGGCTTTTCTTTATTTCTTTTAGATAGCTATTTCAACTCTTTGGTTTGTACTATTTTTATCTATGTGGTTTGACACTTATCATTACCTATTACTGTTTTTATGTAGTTTTCTATTGCTTTCATATGTTGAACTTTGATGCTCTAAATACAATGGCTTTCCTCTATGCAAGTTTAAATTATCTTTTGAATGTTTTCATAAGTAGTATGCACTAAATTGCATCTGAAATATAGAATGGGGGAGCTCATGCTTTGACTTAGGCATGTTATTATATGCCTTTTGTTGATAACAAAGGGGGAGAAATATTCTATATGCATTTATTTAAAGTAGCATGCGTCATTCACTTTATGCATATATAATTATAATTTTGTTATGATAAAAAAGGGAGATAATGTTGATACCCATGTTAGGATGCAACAAAATTATGTTTTATTACAAACTAATCATTTCAAATTATATTGTAATGAATTCTTGGTGAAATGATTATAACTAAGGAAGACTGGATTCAAGAAGTCATTTATATTTCTAGAGTTATTATGAGTGTGTGTGGAGCTTGTAGAAATTAATGTATACACTAAAGGGAGGTGAATAGTATATTATCGGTGATAATGCAGAATTTAAATAACATTCACTAGAGATCAATAGGAAACAAGAATCAATCACATAAATAGAGATGACACCTGGATTTTAGAGTAGAAACCCTTTTAGGTAAAACCCACTACCTAAGCTTCTCAGCTTAGGATTTTCCAGATGAGTTAACACTAATCAATTCCACTAACACACTGCTTAAATGAGGGTGATACAACCTCTTTAATCCTTCTTCTCTTATATACCTGACCATGAGAAGAAAAATAAATAGGACTCCCAAAGCAACTTGGGTCCCAAATCAAGGCAACATGAATAAAATATAATAGTAAATCCCATGGATCCTCATAGAAAAAGACAAACCGAGCTTTTTCAAGATCGTAGAGACGTGTGCTTTAGATTGTAGTAGTTTCAGGCATAAAGGTGTGAAAGCACTATAAAGAATATGAGAGAATTATTTTTTGAAAGCTCTTAAAGTGTGTTTTGAAGTGGGGGTCAAGGGTCCTATTTATAGGTGTTTCTTAACCTGATCTAGAAAGTCTAGAAATATGACTTTGGTCAATCAAAAATAAGAGTTGGTCGATCAAAATGAACTTTGGTCGATTACAATAAAGTTTTGATCGATTCCATGTTGATTGATTAAATTAATGATTTGATCGACTTGTAGTGCAAATTCAGGATTTGATCGATTAAACAAAAAGGTTTGATAGATCAAAAAGAGTTTGGTTGATCAATGTTAAAAAGTTGGTCAATCAACAGTGTAAAGAATTGAGGGTTTAACCAAGGTTTGTAATCTAACAAGGTTTAAAAATGCATTGGTTATTATTTTTGAGATTCCTTACAATATTCTAGACTTAATAAAAGTAAAAAGAGTCTTCAAGTACTTCATCAAGGATTGATTTCTCTTGTGATGTGATCATTTCTTGATATGACTTCAAATGTCCTGAAATGATTAGTGCATAATAAAACATAATTTTATTACATCAAAACAGGAGTATCAACATTCTCTCCTTTTTTAACGAAAACAAAATTATAATTATATATATATGCAGCAAGTTAGCAAAATAGTATGACATGTTGCTCTTGTTAATTATATGCATTTAGAAATTTATCTCCCCCTTTGTTATTAACAAAAAGCACACATTGAATTCTATTCATAATTAGCTCTCCCTTATTATATGACTTATTGAATTCATAACTTGTTGCTTGTATAAATATATGAAAAGGGTGAATAGAAACAACATTCTATATAGAAAAGTGCATATAGAGTAAAGTACTATGAAAGAGGGAAATAAAGTACTATAGACAATAGAAAATGAAGTACTATAGCCATAAAGATGGGAACTCTACATCCATGTCAAAATCATCTAGAGTGTAGCTGCTAATGTTGGGTCCAGCAGTGGGAGAACTGTCAAAGCAAAGTCGATGTCCTGAAACAGGTGACAACTGAGTCTCTGGAGTATTGCAACATGGAGTGATGAGAGTGCCGATCTGCTACTGTTGAGCAGGTGCTGAGGTAGTCTGGGTAGGAGGAGGTGTTGCTGTTGCTGGTGGTGGAGGAACTCGTCTAGCTCTAGGAGGCCTGTGGTCATGAAACTGAAGTGCATTTATCTGCTCTCCCAGCTGGTCGAGCAACTGCCATTGTCTGGTCAGGTAGTCAGATACCTGAGTCCCATGTTCTATCATCATCGTGTTGGTCTCTCTCTGAAGATGCATCATGAGAGAGATGGCATCGGTGACATCCTGAACACCTAGATAGTCATGCTTGGTGAACTGCTTGTCAAGGTAGGGCCACTCGTGGTTGAAGAAATACGGAGTGGGTCTAAGTGGAGGAGGGTGGTAGGCCTGGAAGTGCTAGTAGGGTGTGTAGGAAGGTGGATTAATAAAATGTCCAACCTAAGAGGGTGGAGACTGAGAAGAGGAGGAAGTAGCTACTTGAGGAGGATGATCTTGTCGTCCTTGACGCTCCTGCTCCATCTTAGAGTAGGTGAGCTCTCCAAAAATACTGACTCTAGTGATGAATTACTTATGGTTGATATACATAAGCACACTGAAGAGTTGGAAGATATGGGAAAGAAGGGTGCCAAAAGGAAAGATGCTCATGGGCTTCCTCTCCGTAAAGGTGAAGATGAAGTGGTTCCAATTAAATGCTTTGTTCTTCATGAAGGTGTAAAGAGCCCCAAGAAAGGGATCAGGATAGTTCCCAAATGAAGTATATTTGGACAAGAAGTTCCAAGGAAATGTTCCACTGAGAAACCGCAGGAGAGGACGGAAGTAGGGGCACTTGGTTGTTTTGCCCAAGTCATAATATTCGGGAGTCATCAAGGTCTCCCTGATAGTCTCGGTGGAGGTGTCATGGTGCAGCTCTAGGTAGGTAGGGCTAGAGGAGGGACAACCAAGAATTTGCATGAGAACGTCTGCATTAATAAAGACCTTAATGCCATAGACATTCAATGTCAATTGAATATCACAACCTTTGCCAATGTTACGAAGGTTGGAGTAGAAGAGATGACAAGGCATGGGATCGATACCCTTAATCCAACTACCCCTAACGCCAGCATAAAAGTTCCTATCAAAGCAACGACCTATTTATGAAAAGTAATGCTATCTCTAAGAAAAGGGAAAATGTGCTCAAAGTAGTCTAGGTCGATAGAGCGACTGACACGAGGAGATAATTTGAATAGAGAGAGAAATTATACGTCGCGTCGTCATTAATAAAGTTTCTATCAAAAGTATCATCACAAGGGGTTGAAGAAGAGGTGTGACAAGAGCATTTTGGAGCCATAATCAGTGATCTGTTCTATTTTGGTAAATCAAAATAGGTCGATTGATCAATTAAAAGGAAGGTTCAATCGATCAAAGAAGAAAAAATGATAGATTAAAAAGGTGACAGAACGAAATGAAAATAGAGACACTTTTAGTTCACCAATGGTGAAATATTGGTTGATCAAAAACCATCAATAACGAAAAAGATAAGGTTGGAACGGATTGAACGAGGTGAAAAATCAAGAACATATGATGAATGAGTGGCTGGAAATGAAACAATAGCCATATCCACATCACACAACATCAGACAAGATACAAATATGATGAAGTGAATAAGATGAAGAGAATGGAGAGAGATATATCGGGATCCACTAAGATTGATCCGAGAGGGCAGCACAAGGGAGGAGGAGGAGGTTGGATGCTGGTAGGTCCACTTTAGTGGGCAAAATTAGAGCCTAAAGACATGGTTAATGAAATAAGAAATGAATTTAGAATGTCCTTTATATTAACAAAATTATGTAAGAGAAAAAAATCATCATTTCATGCATTGCATAATTTTGTTAAGAATCCATCTCAGATTGAAATGCCATTGGGATTATCACATTCTCTACTTTCTATGTGAAGTATTGTCGTCTAATGAGAATTATTGGCTTTCACAAAAACAATTCTTTGTTTGAAGTCATATGCAAAAGGAGAAAAAAAAAGAAAGAAAAGAACGAAATAAGAAGAAAAAGCGAAAGAACGAACAATCATCCACCTTCCTTCTTTTCTCCTCCAATCCCTCTCTCCCTCACGAACGATCGCTCTCTGCCGATTATTCCGCTTCCTTCTTCGACACGCGTTTTCTCATTCTCTATTTTTGCCCATATATAATAGGGACAACAGGAGGAGTGGGAGGCATCGGCTGCGGGGGAGGAGAATTCCTTCCACGACACCTTCATCGTGTGCCTTCCACCACCGCGAGCCACCACCTCACCGTGCAACCCCATCGTTCCCTTAACCGTGCCTCGACCGTCACTACGAGCCTTCACCAACACCCTCACCGTGTGCCGGCCTTTTCAGTTAAGACGACTGGGAAGGTTCCCGGACGTCGGAGACTCGTCCCACTGCCATTGCGTTCACCTCTCTCCTCGGCGCCTACCGCGCGTAGCCACTCGCGCGCTCAATAGGCATAGCACCACCGATAGCAGCAGACCCGCGTGCGGCCACCCCCGTGCGCTGCCCCTCATGCGTGCAACAGACCTTGCTCGTGGCCTTCCCCTTTGACTGCTCAAGCACAACGGCCGCACGCAGAAGCCCCACGCACGACCTCTCCTTCCCTCCAGCCGGCGTCCCTAGCGTCCGCTTATGACAGCAAGCACCATCACCAGCAGCAGGCTTTCCCACGTGCCAACGGCCTCTTCGTCTTCTTCTTCTTCTCCGCCAATAAAGAAGAGGAACCCAAACTTCACGCCGACTCCTCCACACGCAGCTTGCACGTCTGGCCTCCGTTCTCTGCACCATCGACGCCATCCATCTCTCCTCAAGCCTCTGACTACTCCACGGCTGCACGCAGAGGCTTCCCCACCGCAGATCATTGCCGGCAGCATCACCCCACCGGTCACCTTCTCGCTGTCGTTGGCCAACTCCGACCACCTTAGGCTGCAGCACCATCACGGACGCACTCCTCTCCTTCGGCCCATCTCGTCTGATAAGCTGCACCTCCAACAAGACCCTCCGTGCTTGGCCGAAGGGGAGGAAGCCAACTCCCCTGTTTTGCTATAAGAGGAGGGCCATTAGTTGCAATGAAGCTCAATTGAAGAGGTTGGATTTTTGGAAAAGAATTTTCTATTGTGGGGAATTGCATCTTAAACCCTCTCATTCTCTATATTACTAATTCAAGTTATTCTCTTGATTACCTTGATGCTACAACTAATTGTCAAAGTTATTTTTGCATCATATTGAGCTTCATTCAACATACTCCTGCACTAGAAATATTGGTGAATCTATTGAGCTATCCTACCTGTGGATACGACCAGAAGTGTAGTATAATTTCAGTATATTTTTTAGTGACTTTGATCGAAGGTTTTCAACGACATTACATATTTACTGCAACACATATTTTTCTGACAGCATATTTGAAAAGTGAAAATCCTATCGATCAAATGGCGTCATTGCCGGGGAGGCAACAGACGCAATAGATTCACTTGATTTTTATTTTTGATTATTCTGAATTACCCATTTATCTGATCATTCTTTATCTTTCTATGGGAGGAATCTGATGGGGCGATAGGCACAATAGAGCGACGACATCGACCTTGAGTGACATCCACATGCAGAGAAGACGTAGGAGACCTGGATCTCGCTCTCATAGGGGATTCTCTTTCGTCGCAATTTTATTTCTGTCTTCTCGCCTTTGTAGTAATTGGGGCTAATTTCTTGTGGGTCTGTCCCCACATTCTTTAGCTACTAGGGTTTATATTCTTCTGCGTGCGTGATTCATGTTGCTGCTTGCTTGCCTCTAAAACAAACAAGAGAAAATATTGAGCTCTTGTTAGGAGTTGCATGCCCTTAGGTGCACACATTTAGAGGTGATTGAGCAGCACATTAGATCTCATTGTTGCATTGCGAGCATAGTTGCACGAAGATTGCTGGAGGCAGGTACACCTTTGTAACTTTTTACATCCAGCTCCTGTTCATGCATTTGCATTTGGGTTAAAATTCAAGACCACAAGGCTGATTGAAATTACTTAATCTAATGATCGCTTAACTGTATTTGGGACTGATAATCAGATTTGACCTTAAAACCAAATCACACTTGATCTAATTCAAAGGGACTTGTTTGCGTTTTCAAAATAAAAATGATTTGCAGTGTGATGCACATGTCTGGCACTGAGCACGCACATTAGGCACCACACTAAGGCTCGATCCCTTAAGGCTATAGGCACCGATCTCTTTATCGGTGCAGACCCTCCTATCGTGCTTTTGTGGTGGTGGTACTATCTTTTGACCAAGTGTTTTGATACTTCACGGAGGGGGACACCCTTTAAAGGAACAAAAGGGCAGTTAAGAGGCACCGCTTATACATCGCCTCAAAGGAAGGATTCACCCTACTTGCATCCCTTTGTTCGTCCTTGGAGTAACTTCTCACTTGATCACATGGGAGTATCATCTAAGAAAAGTATAGGTCCTAGGGCACTCGAAGGTTGAATTAGGTCGCGTAATTACAGTGAATAACTTGTTTGGCCATCTATATCAACCAATTCTACCTCAACAACAAAGAAGGTCAAGATCTTAAGTCATCACCCCTCTTATACCACTTACGTGGGAGCAGAGGGATAACGCCTTGACCTTTTGACCTATCTTTGGAGTGGAGGTTTCACTTAATCAATAAGAACTTGAATTGTGATTACTATTGTATGCTTGGTGGACGCCCTCTTGAGGGCAGTCTAGTGTTTGGTTCTGAGCTCGAGAGAATTCTTAAGAGAGCCCACCAAGTAGAGAAAAGAGAAAACATAACTGATCAAGGAGCAAATCAACAAAGGTCCCTGAGGGACTATTTTATTCCAACCAACCAACCTGCTCAAGTAATGAGATGACCAGTAGGGGATAATCCATATGAGATCAAGAGTAGCACCATATCTTTGTTGCCCTCCTTTTATGGTACTACTAGGGAGGACCCCTACCAGCAATTAGAGAAATTCACCGAGGTCTGCTCTATGATGGAACTTCAGAACTTTACTGATGAAGCTCTGATGAGAACCCTCTTCCCCTTCTCCCTTAAGGACAAGGCAAAACACTGGTATCACACCTTGGATGCAAGGGTGAATGATTGGAACACCCTTAAGGGAGAATTCTTGAAAAAATACTTCAGGAGGGAAATCATGGGTTTTACTCAAATAGATGGGGAACAATTCCATGAGACTTGGGAGTAATTCAATGATCTGATTCGATTATGCCCACACCATCAAGTGCCTAAATGGCAGTTGGTAGAAAGGTTTTATACTGGACTATCTGATAGGCATAGGCAAACCGTGGATGCTACTTGTGCCAGAACCTTTCTCACCAAAACAGAGGATAAGGCTTGGATATTATTTGAGTCACTAAGCGACAAGTCTGTCTACTTGACCTCATCTTATCAAGATAGGAAACCATCCATCCTCTAAAAGAAAGCTGAAGCTAGTGAAGCTGGGGCGACTTAGAATTTGGCTTTTTAGATACAATTGTTGAATCAAAACTTTGAAAAACTCATGACTAACCCAAACACATTCCCGCAAACTGCATCCCAAGTCCAGACTATTTCTGAATGCTCCATTTGCCAAAGCACTCTTCATGCCACTATTGAGTGCCATTTAGCTAATCAATTCCCCGATTTAGTACAAGTAGACCTGCATGCTACCCAAGGGTTTTGTCCACCGCCTAGGAACAATCCTTTTGGAAACACTTACAATCCTGGATGGAGAAACCATTCTAATTTCTCTTGGAAGCAAGGTGATGCTTCAAATTAGGGGAATATTAGCTAATAGATCGCTGAAGACACCACGTGGGCTCCTAGAAGATGTCCTGGTGAGAGTAGAGGACTTCTTTCCCGTCGACTTTCTGGTATTGGACACTGACCCATCCAACATGCCCACCAAACCCTTAATTATCCTGGGGCATCCCTTTTTGGCTACAGCCAATGCATCGATCAATTGCAAATTAGGGGCACTCAAGATGGGCTTTGGGAACTGAAATATCTGGCTCAATGTGCTTGATGCCTATAAATAACCAGGATAAGAAGATTGTTCCCAAATCGAGGTGATCGATGAGATTATCGAGGAGACGACACCAGCTCTTTTGTGTGATGATCCTCTCCAAATGGTCATTTCCAAGGGCCGCACTCCAAATTTTGAAGGAGGGGATGATGTGCCTGAATTTGAAGAGCTGTTGGGTGTCAAAGCTAAGTCCCTCTCCCCACCATGGACAATCAAGGTAGATTCCCTACCGGAGGTGGGGACATCGAACATAATTCCCTTGATTCAGAAAGCTCTCGACTTGGAGCTTAAATCACTTCCAGAGACCCTCAAATATGTCTTCCTTAGGCCCAATGATACGCTCCCAGTTATCATCTAGACTACTCTATCTGAGACGCAGGAGGGAGCATTAATTGAATGCCTAAAACAGCACAAGGAAGCCATTGCTTGGCCTATAGTTGATATCAAAGGGGTTGACTCAACTCTCTGTATGGATCACATTTACACGGACGACTCTGTGAAACCTTTCAGAGATATGCAGAGGCGGTTAAATCCCAACATGCGGGAAGTGGTGAAAAAGGAAATTTTAAAATGGTTGGATGCGGGGATAATCTACCCCATTTTTGATAGTAAATGGGTTAGTCCTATTCACGTGGCGCCAAAAAAGGCGGGATTCATGGTGGAGACTAATGAGAAAGGGAAGCAAGTCACCACTCGACCCACAACAGGTTGGAGGGTATGCATCGATTACCGCTACCCAGAAAGACCACTTTCCTCTGCCATTTATTGATCAAATATTGGAAAAATTGGCAGGGAATAAATACTTTCGCTTTCTCGATGGATATTTTGGGTACAATCAGATTGCTGTCTTTCCGGACGAATGCCATTCTCCGTATGTCTTTTAGAAGTCCTTATGACACATTTGCCTTCCGCCGAATGCCATTTGGACAATGTAATGCTCCAGGAACATTTCAGCAGTGTATGATGTTTATCTTTTCGGACATGATTGACGAGTTCATTAAGGTTTTCATGGATGATTTTTCCATATAAGGCTCATCGTTTGATCACTGTCTCTCACATTTAAAAAAAGTTCTCACCCATTGTGAGGAGACAGGATTGGTGCTTAGCTGGGAGAAAAGCTATTTTATGGTTCAACAAGGCATTGTTATTGGGCATGTTGTGTCCGAGTGAGGTTTAGAAGTGGATAAGGCCAAGGTTGAGTCCATTTCTAAGCTTCCACCGCCTACCAATGTTAAGTAGATTTGATCATTCCTGGGCCATGCTGGCTTTTATAGGTGCTTCATTAAAGACTTTAGCAAGATTTCTAGACCACTTTGCGACCTACTGGAGAAGGATACTGCCTTCGTTTTTGATGCAAAGTGTGCCAAGGCCTTCTAATTCTTGAAGGAGGCCCTCATAACCATGCCGATCATGCAAGCTCTTGATTGGACCCTCCCATTTGAGCTAATGTGTGATGCCTCTGATTTTGCTATGGGTGTGGTCCTTGGTCAACGGGTTGATAAGAAGCCTCATCTGCTATACTATGCAAGTAAGACTCTTACGGATCCACAACAAAACTGCACTGTGATAGAAAAAGAACTTCTTGCGGTAGTATTTGCGTTGGAGAAGTTTAGGTCATATCTTCTGGGATCCAAGGTTGTGGTTTATACTGATCACTCAGCCTTAAAACATTTGCTCGCCAAGAAGGATACCAAACCTAGGCTGATTCATTGGATTCTATTATTACAAGAGTTTGACCTTGATATTTGTGACAAGAGAGGGGTTGAAAATGTTGTTGCATATCATTTGTCTAGGATCCCAGTTAAGGCTTCAACCCCGTCAGGAGACATCCGTGACAGCTTTCCTGATGAAACGGTAATGGCGGTACAACTTTCGACACCGTGGTATGCTGATGTTGTCAACTACTTGGTCACTGGTGAAACCTGATGAGTCCATTTTAATGGACTATTGTTGCGCGTAAGTAATTCTATTTTAACATTGTATGTTTATTAATAACTACATTAAGTTATAGAATGATTGCATGCATCATTATTTAAGTTTACATCTATTTTATCGCATTCTATAACATAGTATGTAGTTATTTTATGTTTCATGCAGGTCTCGCAACAGCGTTACATCTTCTTCAGTTAATCTATCCATCAGGAATAATCAAGAAGAAGAGGGAGGAGAATCAATGGTGGAAAAGAATAGGGGGTGAAAAGATATTTTCCCCCACAAATTTCTCAACCTATGGTCGGCCTCAACAAACTCACAAATAGCGCCGGCCATGTTTAGTAAATGATTTGGAAAAACCCTTGACTTGCACTGGGGGAGGAGATAAAAAGGGAGGATCGTCAGTTCTTCTGTGAGGCCTTCCCCCTCGCGAGGAACCATCATCGAGGAACCGTGCAACCCGTGTGCACTGTGCACCAAATCTTCCACCGCTCCCTCTAGCCGCGACTACAGATGACTGCACAGCATCCCCCTTCCAGCGCCATCACCTTCCAGTGTGCACCAGCACCCTGCAGGCGCCCGCTCTGCCTCGCCACTCGTGCCAGCAAGCGCTTGCACCTTCCAGCGCTTACACCACCCAAGTCTTCCTCGCACGCCTGCCTGCACCCCTGCAGGCACTCGCTCCACCCTCGCAACCCACGCCACACACTCTTCTGTAGCACCCGCAGGCGCTCTATTTGCCACCACCGCCTGTACGCACCGCACCGCCCGCACCCCTACTGGCGCCTGCTCCGCCCTCGCCAACCGCACCCGCAGGCGCACGCCCTTCTGCAGTGCCTGCAGGCGCTCTGCTTGCCACCACCGCCTGTACGCACCACACTGCCCGCACCCCCGCAGGCGCCCGCTCCGCCTTCGCCACCCACGCTCGCAAGCACACGCCCTTCTATAGCGCCTGTAGGCGCTCTGCCTATCACCACCGCCTGTATGTGCCCCACCCTCGCAGGTGCTGCAGACGACCACACCGCACCCCTCCTTCAGTGCCCTTCACTGCAGGCGTTGCCCTACTCCACTTGCCATCGCCCGCAGGCCTGTTCAGGCACATCACCTCCGCTGCCCCATAGGCGCGCCTCCTCCGACGTTCTTCTCCTCCATCGACCGGCCACCTCCAGCCATCTCCGTCGACGCCGCAGCCTCCATCGGATCGGCCTCATCTTCACCAACCTCCATCACGTGTTAATAACCCCACCAATGCTCCTTCCCGTATGTAAGCAAGAGAGAGAGCAAATACTCTGTTTTTCATTCAATTAATAGTTACAACATATGCCATTGTGGGTGTCCTATTCATTTATTTACCATATTAATATATTATGGTGAATTTGCATGCATGTCCCTTTATTCTTGGTAAATTACTTCTAAGTGAGTATTTCATGAATGAGATAATAGCATGCCACATTACAAATAAGGAATGTTTTACGGGAAATTGGTAGCTACCTTGATTATCATTACCAAGATCATTATAATATTATATTGAGGTAATTTTGCATATAAACCCCTGTGGTTTTAATTAATTACTTAGATTAAGAATTCATGAGGGTAACAAGTTGCACTAAGGAAAATGCATACCCACTGAGATTCCCTAATAAAAAGGCACCATTCACTTATTCATTAGGCTTATTCCTCCCTATGGAGATGACCTAACTATTCGTGGTTAGATTCTGAAAATTAAAATATTTTGAAATGCGATTTTCTACCACGCGATTAAATATAATGCCACATCATTTTATGTTAAAGTTTTCAACGAAAACGAAGATCGCTCTTTCAAATGGCACCGTTGCTAGGGAGGAAAAATGCCTATTGATTTTTTCAGGAATTTTATGTTATTTTTATGCTATTTTGAAAGCTTTTCTGAATTACTAACTGTGGATTTTCTTCTGTGCAAAAACATGCGATGAATGCGACGGGCGCACATGGCGGAGACGATCTTTTTGGTGGACCTTGACACCACCTGGAGGCCAGCAACAGGAACACGTGGGCCTTGATCCCACGTGCATAAGCTTACGAAGAAACCTATTTCTGATTTAGTCAGTAGATCTTAGTTAGATTTAGTTTAGATAGACATTAGAATTTAATTTCTATCTTTTGGACCCTTGGCGGGTATTTTTGGGAACGTGTTCTCAGTGCCTCTTTATTTCTTATCGCTCTTGTATGCGGGAGCGTATTTTCGAGAGTGTGTTCCCATTTATTTAGATTATAGGATTGTTTGCATTGTTTGAACTGCATTTCGATTAGTTAGTTAGATTAAGTCTGTTTGTTTATTATTAACAAAAGAAAAAAATTTGAACTACCTGCTAGAAGCTGCATATCTATAGGACGACCATCTAGGACTGAATGAGCAGCATCTAGTTTATTTTTACAGCATCGCATACATTACACGAAGAAAGCTGGAGTAAGGTACGTCTTCTCTTGAGCATCAATTACCTGTCATGCATATGCATTGAACTTAAATCTAAGACCACTAAGTGCTTGAATCAAATTAATTCAGTGGTCACTTTAAAAATTGGGACTGTTAATAGGTTGGACTTTAAAATCTGTGACTGAAAATTATGTGCAAAAGGATTCTGTTTGTGAAATTTCAAAAATCAAAACACAATCGTATGTTTGCACACTTGAGACACAGTGCACCTCACACATAAGGTCGCTAGATAAATTTCTACCTCTCCTCTTTTGCACCACAAGGGAAGTTAGTCGAAAATCAACAAGCCTATCCACCAAGTTACTTCAGTTCCTCGTGTGTGGGCTCGATTCGAGACTTCCATCCCTTGCGAGTAGGTTATAGGCACCAGCGAAGGTTGGCCTAGGAAGTGTAATTTTTTTGCAAAACTTGTTTGGCCACAAATTGAACATTTAATTCTAAGACCTACAATCTACTAAAAACAAGATCCCACTGAATTTGTGTTTGCTTTGACAGTAGAACTCTTTAGGTGGTTTCTGCTTGTATTTTGAATTCTGCTAAATCCTAAGAGAGTTAAAACTATTTTGCTTAAAGAAATGGATTACCCATACTCCTATCATTTAGATTATCAGAGTCTACTTCCCATCTTTTAATTAGGATCCCATGCCCCGAGCGTATCCATCCTTTGATGGGTACATTGACAATTCATGGGATCATTCTTATTCTTATCCTGGGAGTACTGGCTTGATAACTCCCACTTTTGAGCAGAGCCTAGGAGCGGGATTTCCCAACCCTGAAATCCCTACTTCCATGCAAACACCCAACCCTCCCACCCTTCATGATTTTCCGTATCGAGGCTGGACCGATACCCCCAGGCAACCAGAGCCTGAAATTGACTATCTTCCCCAACCTGATAGTAGTAGCCTCTCCTCTTTTATGATAGAAATGCAAAAATAGCAAAATGAAATGATGGAATCAATGGGAGAGTGTTGAGGAATAGTCAATAGTTAAATGAAGAAATAAGACAGCTTAGCTACACGCTTCCCAATAATTCTGGTCCCTACCCATACGACCATGATCATGAAAATAATTCTGAGGAAACCATTGACAATAGGGATTCAGTTTTATGCAGCTATCACTTAGACTCTCCCAATGAGACACGTCCACTAGAGGACAATGATCATAGTGATTAACCACCCGAGCTTTATTGGAGTCAAAAGCAAGGGAAGATGGTACCTCTTGAGGACCTTGACCCCAATGACAGTATTGTCCTTACCCCTACCAACCTGAGTCAAGGTCGCATTATTCCTATCACTTCCCCTATTGATTATTTGGTGGAATCCCATTTTACCTTTAGTGAGCCTACTCCTAACCCTCCACTTAGGGAATCAACACCTACCATTCAGCATCCTGATTTAAATGCACCCAATGAAGGTGACCCTAAGGGAATGGAGGATGAATTAGATCAATTTTGGTTTCAGGGATATGAAGAGTCTATTTTAGAAGATGGGGATGCCCCAATAGAGGAACCTGGACTGAAAATCTGGAGTGAATCATAGGGGAATTATTTATCATTTGAGGATTTACCTCCAAAGGATATAAACCATATTGTGAAATCCAGGTTCCTCCTTTCTTTTGAGAGTCATCCTCCATCAAAGCATGAGTTGATATTAGAGGAGGACAAACAAAATAATGAGAAGTCTATGGGAGACTCTCGGGAACAAAACACGTCAATTGAGGATTTATACCCCGAGAAGAGTGACGAATTCAATGATATAGGCTTGCTCCAAAATATTAGAACCGATCTTCATTTAGGAATAATTCAGGATACTAATCCAACTCTTGTCTTCATTAATGAATCACATATACACCCTGATAAAAAATTGAGTGAACTAAACGAATCTGGGGATGAGCTGAATAATAATGATTCTGACATTTTGACCTTGCCATCAAAGAGTCGTAATTGGGAGTCTACCCTTGATTCAAATATGACTCCGATCATTAATGCTAGGCAAGGTAACCTGTTGTCTACAACTGTTAGGGAGTATACACAATCTGAATCATTGTTGGAATTAGACCTAACACTGATTAAGCCCTCATTGGACTTAACCATTACCTTCCAACACTACAAACAACCCTTATACCCCTAACCGATCCTTGGCTCAGATCTCTGCTCATGTACATTATTTCTAGAGAACATATCAGGCCAGTACATCCTTGGATAGAATGGTGAGTGTGGATAGATGCTTGTACTTTTACTCTCGCCATTCAAGGGTTCGAACTAATAATGTGTATATCTTTTAAAACCCATCCTGCTCTAGAGGATCCTTGTTATCCTCTACTTATTCCATTTCGGGAGGTCCCTTTTCTTATTCCGTTTATTATTCCTAGATCTCCCAAGGTAGCCAACGAGGTTCTTCGCTTTCATATCTTCTAGCGAGCATTTGGTATTACGTTGCATCATCAGCTCGCCAACATCCGTGGCTACCTGTTTTCTAGGCCCGCACTGTTATGCATATTTTTAGGGCCCAACTTTGTCTGTTTGGAACCAGACTTATAGGTACCTTCTAAGTCTGGCTGCTGACAGAAAATGCAGTGCTTGTTGGGAGGCAACCCAGCGGTCGGAATAACATCGTTGTCAGGTGATTTTTTCCTTTCTCCTCCTATTTTAATTTTACAATGCAGACATTGTAGGATTTAGGCATGGGGGGTGCATTTGCATTTTAGGAAGTATTCATGAATTTAGGTTAACATATATATATATATATAATTCCTCTTTTCTTGAGCTGATTGGGTTAGTCCCTAGCAAAATACCTTTGTCATTAGAGGTTTTTCTTCTCGAATTATTTCTTAAGTTTAGAATCCAGTACATTTAATTCACGTACACGTAGACTTGGTAATGGATCCTTGACAATAAGCATTTGTAGTCTACTGAACCCTTAGACAGTTCATAGGGAGTCAGGCATACTATCTTCTTGTAGATCCACCTCATATTTGTGAGAAGAAAGTAGAGAGATTACTGGTGCACTAAGTCTAGTGCAAGGACTCTTATGTTTTGGATAATTAGATGATGATACTTCAGAGTTAGGCATAGTTTTCATTCTCTATTCCTGTGTGCATACTTTGTGTGAATTCCTGAGAGTCACCAAATAAGGTAGATACACAGAGATGGAGTCTTAATAAAGCTATGACTATGGTGGATGGTTACGACCATCCTTCATAGAGTCCTTGGCTGAAGGAGGGTAATAGTGTCAAAGGTCAGAAATACGCCTGTCATATCCATCCCTTCCCGGTGCCGAGAATAGGCACTTCCACCAAATAAGCCACACAATATCCTCTTGACCATCATCATCCCTAATAATGCCTCATAAAAAAAAGTCTGTGTCGATTTATAAAAAATAAAATTAAGGAAAAGGGAGAAAAGAAAAGAAAAAGAAAAAAAAGAAGAAATAGTTATATTACAAAAAAAAAGGAAAAAAAAGTCCAAGTTTATAATGTAACATTACTTCTGAGGTAATAGAACACCTATCACGTTCCACCAAATATGACCCATACCTACCTTTTAGTATTTCTGATCGCTCGAATACTGGTTGAGGACTCTAACTTAGTTGTAGAGTTATTGGCGACTTTAATTGAAGTGTGAATGCCTTGTAAGGCCACCAAGCAGCGAGTACAATTACTAAGTTTGGCGAGATTTGTGATCTCAGAAAGAAAAGAAAGAAAAGAGTGAGCGCCCAAGAACATCAAGAGAGTGTAGTTTAGCCTCTCTTTGAGTTGACTTGTCTAATAGTCTAGAGATCTAGAGTCTGTAGTACTAGACTACATGTAGTACCAGATGAGTGTGTGCCACCAAATACAAATCCATTCAACTCGATATCTCCTACCTAAGACAAACGCTGGAGTCAAATTACAGATTATCTTTTGCTTTATCCCCGAAAGATGTAGTTGCCTATCCCAAACAATTTTTACCAAGGGTGAAGTATGAACTCCAAATGCGAATTGGTTTTTTTCACTTGGATCTGTTACTTAGGTTATTAGCACGTCACATTTGTCTAGATCTTTAAAGTTTTGAAATAAGAAAAGAAGAAATTTTCTGATCACTTCTCTTATTTTTCACTTTTGCTAGGGGCTAGCAAATCTTAGGCATGGGGGTATTTGATGAGTCCATTTTAATGGACTATTGTTGCGCCTAAGTAATTCTACTTTAACATTGTATGTTTGTTAATAACTACATTAAGTTATAGAATGATTGCATGCTTCATTATTTAAGTTTACATCTATTTTATTGCATTCTATAACATAGTATGTAATTATTTTATGTTTCATGTAGGTCCCACAACAGCGTTACATCTTCTCCACTTAATCTATCCATCAGGAATAATCAAGAAGAGGGAGGAAAATCAATGGTGGAAAAGAATAGGGGGTGAAAAGATATTTTCTCCCACAAATTTCTCAACCTACGGTCGGCCTCAACAACCTCACCAATAGTGCTGGCCATGTTTAGTAAAGGATTTGGAAAAACCCTTGATTTGCACCGGGGGAGGAGATAAAAAGGGAGGATCATCGGTTCTTCTGTGAGGCCTTCCCCCTGGTGAGGAACCATCATCGAGGAACCGTGCAACCCGTGTGCACTGTGCACCAAATCTTCCACCGCTCCCTCTAGCCGCGACTGCAGATGACCACACCGCATCCCCCTTCCAGCGCCATCACCTTCCAGCCTACACCAGCACCGTGCAGGTGCCCGCTCTGCCTCGCCACCCGCGCCCGCAGGCACTTGCACCTTCCAGCGCTTACACCACCCAAGTCTTCCTCTCACGCCCGCCCGCACCCCTGCAGGCGCCCGCTCCGCCCTCGCCACCCGCGCCCATAGGTGCGCGCTCTTCTGCAGTGCCCGCAGGCACTCTGCCTGCCACCACCGCCTGTATGCACCGCACCGCCCGCACCCCTGTAGGCGCCCGCTCCATCCTCGTCACCCGCACCCGCAGGCATGCGCCCTTCTACAGCACCCGCAAGCGCTCTGCCTGCCACTACCTGTACGACCGCACTGCCCACACCCCTGCAGGCACCCGCTCCGCCCTCGCCACTCGTTCCCGCAGGCGCGTGCCCTTCTGCAGTGCTAGCAGGTACCCTACCTGTCACCACCGCCTGTACGCCCCCCCCCGCAGGTGTTGCAGACGACCGCACCACACCCCTATTCCAGCGCCCTTCACTGCAGGTGCCGCCCCACTCCACCCGCCATCGCCCGTAGGCCTGTGCAGGCACATCACCTCCGCTGCCCCACAGGCGCACCTCCTCCGACGTTCTTCTCCTCCGTCAACCAGCCAGCTTTGGCCATCTCCGTCGATGTCTCAACCTCCATCGGATCGGCCTCATCTTCACCAACCTCCCTCGCGTGTTAACAGCCCCACCAACGCTCTTTCCTGTATGTAAGCAAGAGAGAGAGCCAATGCCCTATTTTTCATTCAATTAATAATTACAACATATGCCATTGTGGGTGTCCTATTCATTTATTTACCATATTAATATATTATGGTGAATTTGCATGCATATCCCTCTATTCTTGATAAATTGCTTCTAAGTGAGTATTTCATGAATGAGATAATAGCATGCCACATTACAAATAAGGAATGTTTTACAGGAAATTGGTAGTTACCTTGATTATCATTACCAAGATCATTATAATATTATATTGAGTTAATTTTGCATATAAACCCCTGCAGTTTTAATTAATTACTTAGAATGAGAATTCATGAGGGTAACAAGTTGCACTAAGGAACATGCATACCCACTGAGATTCCCTAATAAAAAAGGCACCATTCACTTATTCAATAGGCTTATTCCTCCTTGTGGAGATGACCTAACTATTCGTGGTTAGATTCTGAAAATTAAAATGTTTTGAAAAGCGATTTTCTACCACGCGATTAAATACAATGACACATCATTTTATGTTAAAGTTTTCAACAAAAATGAAGATCACTCTTTCAAAACCCCCAGTACATGGAATAAGCATAAGCGAGATAGATTTCTCACTAGCACCAAGTATTATCACTGGGAGGACCCTAAGCTCTTTAGAATAGGCTGTGATCAAGTCTTACGTAGACGTGTCCCGAAAGAGGAACAATTAAGTGTCTTGAATTTTTGTCACACACTACACTATGGAGGGCACTTTAGTGTTAAGAAGACTGTGTATAAGGTTCTCCAGTCTGATTTCTGGGGGCCTTCACTTTTCAAAGACACACACACCTTTGTGGAGGCATGTCTTCGTTGTCAACAAACTGGAATTATTGGCAAGAAAGTGAGATGCCCCAACAACCTATTCTTTCGGTCGAGATATTCGACGTCTGGGGCATAGATTTCATGGATCCTTTCCCATCATCTCATGGCTTTGAATATATCCTCGTGGCAGTTGATTGTGTCAAAGTGGATAGAAGCTATTCCGACAAGGGCCAATGATCATTCCGTGGTCCTACCTTTCGTTAAGGCCAATATCATTGCACGATTTGGCTACCCGAGGATGATCATTAGTGATGGGGGACCTCATTTCAGGAATGCACACTTCGCCCGTCTCGTCAAAAGTCTTGGTGTCACCCACAAGGTGGCCACCCCGTATCATTCACAGACAAGCAGACAGGTTGAAGTGTCAAATAGGGAGATCAAACGAATTCTGGAGAAAATTGTAAGACCTGACAGGAAAGATTCGTCGAAGAAACTAGATGACGCTCCATGGGCTTATAGAATGGCTTATAAGACCCCCTTAGGTATCTCTCCCTTCCGTATAGGGTATGGCAAAGCTTGCCATTTTCCTGTTGAGATTGAGCATAGAGCTTATTGGGCTATTAAGAATGTCAACATAGATCTAGAAAACACAGGCAAAGCATGCTTATTATAACTGACCAAGCTTGAAGAATTGAGGAATGAGGCCTATGACATTGCTCAAGCTTATAAGGAGCGCACTAAGGTCTTTCACGATAAACACATCCTCCGTAAAACCTTTCAGCCCCACCAACGGGTCTGGATTTTCAATTCTACACTCAAGCTTTTCCCTGGGAAACTGAAGTCCCATTGGGATGGGCTGTACACTATCATGCAGGTGTTCTCGCATGGTGCAGTTGAAATTCAGAATCCCTCATTTGGTGAGACATTCAAGGTAAATGGCCAACTCTTGAAACCTTATGTTACACTTTCTGATGGCCAGGTACTGGACACCTACAGATTGGAGGAGCCTTTGCTCCAACTGCTCTCCACCTCAGGTTGTGTCTTTCCTTGTTTTAGCTTTATAAAGCGGACATTATCAGATCTAGGCATGGGGGGTATAACCTGGGGTTGTTTATAGCATTTATACATATTCTGCATGCATAATTAGGACTTTAGTTTTTCCACTAAAAAAAAAAAGATAGAGAGATGAAAAGGGAAAGATAGGTAGGAAAAATTGTGTAGTCCCAGCATGTGATTATGAAAGAGTTACCTAAGTTTCGGGCTGGATAGGATGATGAATTAAGTCTTAAAGTGTTAAAGAGAAGGAGATAAGTGAGGGATACTGACTTTAGGCCTCCTGGGTCTGTTCTAGGGCTTAAACACACGTATTTGTTAAGATCTAGACTATTCTTCGAGAGGTTGAGGAAGTTGCAAGGCTGATGTATTAAGTTTAAGGCTTAGGAAGTATTCGGCCCCATTGCCTGCCCTTTAGTTTGTAGAACTTGGTAACTTGAGCACCCAAAAATTACACACTGGTCTAGTTCAGTGTGCATAAAAAAGAATAATGCCAAAAAAAAAAAGTGTCTATTCTCAAACTATTTTCCCAAAAAGTTGACTTAGGAGTGGCTTGAAGACACAAGTTGATTGAATGAGTTCCCGACACGGAGAGGAGGAATAAACCCCTCGAAGATGCATTATAACATATCGTCTCCTCGATGCTTGTCTCCTAGGATATCTAAATATCCTACCGGGGGCACGAAAGCATCTCGTGCTGGTTCAGATGTCGTGGGCGGCATTATCCTGAAATGTCGATTGCCAGGGTTTGAATTTAGCTATAAAACACCATGGGCGGCACCATCTCGAAGTGTCGGAAGCCAGGGTTCTAAGGGTTGCCCTGGGCAATGCTATCTTTAAGCATCGATTGCCAGGGACCCTGCGAGGATTGATGGTAGGGATAAGGAATCTGATACAGATCGTGTTTAGGGCCAATCTAATGTTGAGTCTAGGGGAATTTAAAAAGAAAGGGAGAAAACTCTCAAAATAATATTTCTCCCTCTCTCTCTTACTAAAAATGCACTGGCAAAACTGAACCTAGCCTTGCTGCACATATGCACGAGTGCTTTAACCACTGGGGTCAACGAACCTCTGGGCAATTTTTGCAGGCCTTAGAAACCTTTGCAGCAGACCCAAGGCTGAGGCTGGTTAGGTCCACATCTTGGCTGGTACTTGAGTACCTTTAGGCCTATAGTTGGTATTTTAAACTAATTTCTTGAGTATGGTACGATAAGGCTTCCTGACGGTAAAACCTGGCCTAGAGACCTGGCCCATTTTATATGATTTTGCTCGGGTCTAACAAAACCTAGGCATCGGGGTATTTGATAGGTCCACTTTAGTGGGCAAAATTAGAGCCTAAGGACGTGGTCAATGAAATAAGAAATGAATTTAGAATGTCCTTTATATTAACAAAATTATGTAAGAGAAAAAAAATCACCATTTCATGCATTACATAATTTTGTTAAGAATCCGTCTCACATTGGAATGCCATTGGGATTATCACATTCTCTACTTTCTACGTGAAGTATTGTCGTCTAATGAGAAATATTGGCTTTCACAAAAGAAATTCTTTGTTTGAAGTCGTATGCAAAAGGAAGAAAAAAGAAAGAAAAGAAAGAAAGAAGAAGAAAAAGAGAAAGAGCGAACAATCGTCCACCTTCCTCCTTTTCTCCTCCAATCTCTCTCTCCCTCATGAACATTCCCTCTCTGCCGATTATTCCCCTTCTTTGACATGCTCTTTCTCATTCTCTATTTTTGCACATATATAACAGGGACAACAGGAGGAGCAGGAGGCATCAGCTACGGGGGAGGAGAATTCCTTCCACGACACCTTCATCGTGTGCCTTTCACCACCGCAGACCACCACCTCACCGTGCAACCCCGTCGTTCCCACAATCGTTCTCCGACCGCCACTCAGAGCCTTCACCAACACCCTCACCGTGTGCTGGCCTTTTCAATTAAGACGATCGGGAAGGTTCTCGAATGACAGAGGCTCGTCCCGTGACCACTTCATTCACCCCTCTACTCGGTGCCTACCGCACGTAGCCACTCACGTGCGCAACAGACGCAACACCACCGACAGCAGCAGACCGGCGCACGGCCACCCTCGTACGCTGCCCCTCACGCGTGTAATAGACCTTGCACGTGGCCTTGCCCTTCAACTGTGCAAGCACAACGACCACATGCAGAAGCCCCACACACGACCTCTCCTTCCCTCCAGCCGGCGTCCCCAGCGTCCGCCAACAATCGTGGGAACCATCACCAGCAGCAGGCTTTCCCACATGCCAATGGCCTCTTCATCTTCTTCTCCACCAATAGAGAAGAGGAACCCAAACTTCACACCGGCTCCTCCACACGTAGCCCGAACATCTGGTCTCTGTTCTCCTCACCGTCGATGCCATCCATCTCTCCTCAAGCCTCTGACTACTCCACGACCGCACGCAGTGGCTTCCCCATCGTAGATCATCCCCGGCAGCATCACCCCGTCGGTCACCTTCTCACCGTCGTTGGCCAACTCCGACCACCTTAGGCTGCCGCACCATCATGGATGCACTCCTTTCCTCCGGCCCATCTTGTTCGATAAGCTACGCCTCCAACGAGACCCTCTGTGCATGGCCGTTGGGGAGGAAGCCAACTCCCCTGTTTTGCTACAAGAGGAGGGCCATTAGTTGCAATGAAGCTCGGTTGAAGAGGTTGAATTTTTGGAAAAGAATTTTCTATTGTGGGGTATTGCATCTTAGACCCTGTCATTCTCTATATTACAACTCATTTAAGTTATTCTCTTGATTACCTTGATGCTAGAACTAATTGTCAAAGTTATTTTTGCATCATATTAAGCTTCGTTCAACATACTCCTGCACTACAAATATTGGTGAATCTATTGGGCTATCCTCTCTGTGGATACGATCGTAAGTGTGGTATAATTTTAGTATATTTTTTAGTGACTTTGATCGAAGGTTTTCAACCACATTACATATTTACTACGATGCATATTTTTCTGACAACATATTTGAAAACCGAAAATCCTATCGATTAGACGCTTGCTGGAGGGACGACCGAAGAGGCGGCGGTAGCAAGGTGGCCACCAAGGAGAAGGTGGTTACGACCTTAGTTGATTAAGGCATGATTGATGGTGGTGGCAGGAGGATCTCCTTAGGTTGAAGGTGGGGGGATTGTTTCTTGGTTGGTGGGGAGTGGGCAGGGGGGACCATGGTGGAGAGTGAGGGGTCGACCACGGTGGGGTGATGTAGACACATCTATGTCACATAACCTATCTCTTTATGCATGTTCTTAGGTGTATAATTGTATTCAGCATTATAAATATTACATAACATGTATCATCCTACATTTATATTAGTTTGTACAAATTTTAGATTAATTTACCCTTTTTGTGGCAAGGGAATAGAATGATACCATTTCAAGGCCTCAGATTGAAAATCCAACCATACGGATCTGATCAGGGCAACGATCGGAGTCCAACGCCACTGAGATTGCCCCGATCAGATTTCCGTAGCATTATATACAGTCTGAGAAAGATCAGAGGTTAAAGGCCAAGGTGATGCAAATTCATACATCAGATGACAAATCCAACTACACGGATGGGTTTGGATTGCCGATCATAGCCCAACGGCGTGAAAATTGACCCAATCCGACATCCATGGCACCACTTACAAGCAAGGGAAGACGAATGGTCTAGATGATGCCATGTGGTGCCATCCTAACCCTCCAAATCGGCCACTGCCTTCTGATAGACCCACGCCATCTTTAATATCAGTCGTTAGATCTCGATCCAAGGGCTGAGACTAAGCCTCGCCCACTTGCACACATCCTCAAAGAAGACTCCATCATGCAATCATGACCGTTGGATCTTCATCCAATGGCCAAAAGCACACGAGCCTAATTCAAAAATGCGACACAAAGGAAGCATTGGTGTAGCAGTTGAGCGGTGGATTAGAGAGACGAAGGGGCACATTCGAAATGCGATTCACCTCTCCTAAGCGAGTGGAGAGTGCCCAATTGAAATTCGACCGCTCAATTGAGATCAAGTGGTAGCAGCGGTGGCAACGTGGTGCATCCTCATGCACTAGATGGAGGCGTAGCAGGCATGCGTGTGATGACGCACCATCAGACGCGCCATCATACGTACGTGGGCGCAATGCATGAAGACGAAGTGCTCGCGAAGTTTAAGCAGTCCGATCGTGCGATTGGACGACTGAGATTGATTTAGACTCGCTTGCACTAACGCCTGAAGATGGATGGGAGTCGACGTGGCCTCATGAGAGTCATTGGATGCGAAGGGAGTGGTTGTGATGGTGCATGCGACTTCACCGAACTTTACTATTAGCAACGCTCGCATCCGTCGCTAAAGACCTTGAATTCATTCTTTTAAATCTTAAAATGTCCTTTTTGCCCTCAAACCTCACCTATAAAAGGATCACCCTTACCACACATTCCACCATCTGTTCTCTTCTCTTACCACCTTTAAAGCTTGACGAGCTGGTCCCATACCTGGGATGCTCCATTAGAGCTAGAGTAAAATAATTTTCCCATCTTCTTAACCCCTTCGTGGAGCATCCCGTGGCTGTTTTCTCGCTACCATTTGGGAAGTGGATCCCACTGCAACGCTGCCCAGCTTTTCCCTCCCTCGTCCAGCATCTCACCACTTTCTTCTGAGTGCCTTGTCAACGTGGCTCGTCTTCTAGGCAGCTGTTGAGGAGGATTCTCTTATTCCTCTCCTTTTACTACTTTCTAGTGTAGATTTCTAGCTTTATAGTTGTAGCAAGATGTAATGGACATGATCCTATAGTTATAAAATATTTGTTTATTCTCTCCTTATTTTCTCTTTCTTTATATTATTCTATCTCTCTCTTCTATTGTTTATTATTTAAGTAGAATGGCTAGTGTAGATTTAATTTGACTAGCTAATCTACTTCCTGACAATAATTGCAAACATGATTTTTAATCAAACGTTCGGCTCCCTGTGTTCGACTCGAGACTCACCAGAGTTTCAATTACAAATTTTATTTGATAACGGATTTTTATGCAACTACAATGACGAGTTTTTAACTCAACCTTTTAGCGTACAAAATCTAACTTCATCATGGGGTCTTGGAAAGGAGAGGGACCAAGGTGGTGATGGTGGTGGCAAGTTTGTTGAGGAAAAGAGAGGGTAAATATTTTTTTGAGTAAAAAAGTGTTCGAAAAAGCATTTTTATAGTGATTAGGTTGTCCAAGTAAGGTAGGTGACGTGAGCCAGACTCATTTGTCTAGATAGGTCATTGTAGCTCGTGTTTGCAACATCAATTTTAGATGTAGAAACGGATGTGAGTCCGAGTGTCGAATACAGGGAGGTGTGAAATCAGCTTTTTCTGTCACTTAGTTATCACGGAAATGGCGGGTTTTGCTTGCGCACGAGAAAATGCAGGAGAGAAAAGAGAGTACGAGAGAAAGAGAGAGAGAGAGTAGGGTTAGAGTCTTTTGATCATAGCATTCATGCAAATCAAGATTAGAAAAGTCCGATCAAAAGAGTGACAATAGCTATATAAGAAACAACATCATTTAACATGCAACTTGAGTTTTACATATACAACAATAGCTAAATGCTTAAACAAAAGTAAAGTTAAGTTAGAGTAAAGGGAGTGAGAGAGAGGAGAAGGCGAGGCGGCCACGGCAGTGGAGGAAAGCTCCGTTAGCAGCTCGTCAACTCCGTTGAGTACAAAATATGCTAAGGGAGGCTAGGAATGGGGTAGAAGGATTGCAAGTGTATTCAATGCCTTTACATGGGTAGGTGGAGGGGGTTTATATAGGAAGAAGGGTTTCTAAATTAAGTAGGGGTTTTAGCGACATCTAGGATGTTGCTAAAACCACCCTAAAAATGTCGGTGAAGGCCCCTGCCCATCGGTCTTCCGTGCGCACCTATTCTTCCTCTCGCGCAATCTGTGTGCGTGCCTAGAAGGGCCATCCAATCAAAGATCAAACGGTCGATATTTCGCGTGAGCACATGCTAAGGATTGTGCTTGTGCAGCGCGTGCCTCACGTGTTATCGTGCGTGTGAGCATTCGTGTGCATCTATGGGAACCATGTAGCGCTATCTCTATCATCCGTGCACTCATCAACGGTTCAATTTCTATTGCGTGCGCCTTTGCCTCGGATTCGATTTGCGGTGCGGTTTGATCCTGCGTCGGATGCATGGGGAATGAGCGTCGACCGTTGCGCTATGTTCCGCGGATGGTCGCGGAGAAGGATTTGCGCTCAGCTGCTACTGACCATTGGATGAAGATCCAATGGTCGGATCTTCATGCTGGGTCTCGGTGATGTAGAGAACAAGGGTGATGCGGTGGCTTCTCACCTGTTCGTTCGTCAGATCAGACTGCTTAAAATGCTTGGTGAGATGACGAGGTGCGCCGTAGTTGCGGGCGCATCAGATGCCACCACACGGCCACCTGTGGGCCATTGATCATTAGATCAATAGTCAGAACTTCTTAGGCTAGTTACAGGAGCTCTGGATGTCGGATTTGATTGATTTTGAGTTAGTTGGACTCTGTTCGTTGTTTTGAATCCATCCATGATGTCCGATCGCTCATCTGAGGCCTATTTTGACATGAACTTGTACAAATGGCCACTAACATTGATTTATAAGCAATCTCAATGTGCAATGCATGTAATGCTCCCATACTCATTTATGATGTGTTATTTGTGGATGTTACCCTTAAGATAAACCCCGATTGATAGAATTATCGCCACAAAATGTGGAGTTATCATACCCACATGCTCATTCCTTGCTAGTCCCTAGCAAGGTTCATCCCAACCATTATTCTCAGTCAGAATTCAGGAATTGATTACACAGACATTTTGTTACTTGTCAACAAGAGGAAATATACTAAGGGCTTGATCTATAGAGATTAAAAAACACTCGGGTGTCTACCAAAATATGAATCACCCAGATCCTTACTTTAAGGCATACATATATATTTCTTCTTTTTTCTTCTCTTCTCATTTTTCTGGATTTTTGGAGTTGAGATTGTGTTGGTAACTTTTTACAGCTACCCAACCCACCCAAAACTCGAAAAAGGCTCTTAGTGCTAAGCATCTTGGTGTGAATATTGTGATAGACTCACTCAATGGTAATTAGAACAAACTTCGGGTTTCTACGCCCCTAGGTGACCAGAAAAGGAATTACGTGCCTGAAGGTGTATCTATCCGATTGGTAGCTTTCTTCCTACTTTTATTTTATTTGGGGTCAACACAAGGGTGTTTCCAGTGTATATCTCCCTGGATTGCTCTACTTCCCTGTTTCTTCCTTAGGTGTTTTGGACTTTTTGTGTATTTAGTGAGCTAGGTTCTGGACGACCAGCTAATGGGCTGTTACCCATGACTACTTGCCAGCCATACTCATGCAATGAAGTATGACTTATTTTTTACTTTTTCTTCTTTTTCTATATTTTTATTTTTATTTTTTTATAGTTCTCTCATTTTTTTCTTTTTCTCTTTTCTTTTTCTTTTGTTTAGTATGTGGCTTCCCTGATCTCAGATTTACATAGAGGCAATACAAAGAAAGTGGTCCTGTGGCTGGGCTCTGGAGAACTAGTCAATGGGCTTTAACTCACGACAACTTGCTAGCTATATTACCCTAGAAGGTTCATTAGCTACCCAATTTCTATTAGAATCTCTGAGAAGTGAGCAATGCGAAAATGTGTAGAAGCTTAGACTAAGGCTCCCTTCGAGTCAGAGGGTGGGTTGATAAGTCGTATACTTATCACCCTACTTTATTGGAGAATTATAATAAATTAAATTTGCGAGGATTCAAGGCTAAATCCATATTTTAACGGACACCAGGGCTGATTGAGCCTGAAGGCCTGAAAAGTCTAAGTGTTCAGAACATGCAAATTAGCATCCCTCCATGCTTAAGTTGGACAATGTCTTCATTGACAAGTAAATGGATGCAAAGGGGGTTCAGAAAGAGGTCACCTGAGTGATGCCGTGTACCTAATCAGTCTAAATCTTCTAGGTTGCCTCCCAGGATGCACTGAGTTTAATGCCTCCCACTAGGCAATGCTTCATGTCAACCCTCGATGAGGGTGACAACCTCCTTTGGGGGAACCTGGGCAAGGTAATGCTTTAATCTCTGGCCGTTTACTGTGAAGGTGTGCCCAGTGTTTGGATCTGCAATTTCAACTGCCCCATTGGAAAAAGGTTTGACCACCCGATATGGTCATGTCCACTTGGATCTGAGCTTCTCGGGGAAAAGTTTAAGTCGGGCATCAAAAAGCTAGACTTGCTGGTTAGGCTCGAAGGTCTTTCTATGGATGAGTCGGTCGTGGATGGCTTTCATCTTTTCCTTGTAAAGTCAATTATTCTCAAATGTGTCCCGACGAATTTCCTCGAGCTCGGAGAGTTGGAGCGTCCACTATGCATCGACTAACCGAGAGTCCATGTTACACTGCTTAGCAGCCTAGTAAGCCCAGTGTTCCAATTCGACTGAAAAGTGGCAAGCTTTGCCAAAGACCAGGCGATACGGCAACATGCCTATTGGGGTCTTAAAAGTGGTCCTGTATGCCCACAGGGCATTATCTAGTCATGTGGACCAATCCTTCCTGTCAGGTCTCACAGTCTTTTGCAGAATATTCTTAATCTACCTATTGGAGACCTTACTCTACCCATTGGTTTGCGGATGATATGAGGTGGCAATGCGATGAGTAACCCCGTATTTTCTAAGTAGGGCACGGAACTGGGCGTGGATAAAGTTACTTCCACCATTACTAATCATGGCCTTAGGTATTCCAAGCTGAGAAAAGATGTTTTGCTTAACGAAATCCATGACAGCCTTATGGTCACATCTATGAGTGCCAACGGCTTTAATCAATTTTGAGACATAGTCTATTGAGACTAAGATGTACTCAAAGCCATTGGATGGTGGGAAAGGGCCCATGAAATCGACACCCCAAACGTCGAAGATCTTGAGAATCAAAATGGGTTGAAGGGGCATCACATCTTTTTTGGTCATGGTCCCTAAAGTCTGGCAGCGAGAGAAAGTCTTCGCAAAGTTGTGTGCATCCTTGAATAAGGAAGGCTAGTAAAATCCAGACTGTAAAACCTTTGTAGCCATCTTCTTCCCTGAAAAGTAGTCATCACATGCTTGGTCATGACGAAAGGATAACACACTTTAAACTTCTTCCTCTTGAATACGCCTCCTGATAATTTGGTCGGCACAGAGGTGAAACAACATGGGATAATCCTAGAAATAATGTTTGGCTTCAGCCAAGAACTTATCCCATTGCTGTCTGGACCAGTTGTGTGGGGTTTGTCCTACTACCAGATAGTTGATGAAGACGGCATACCAGGATAGTTTTCTTTCATGCACAGCCATAAGTTGTTTATCAGGAGAGGTATCAGTCAAGGACAAGGAGGGCCCAATGTGGTCTGGGTGGAGTCTGGACAGGTGATCGGCCAAGACATTCTTGGACCCAGCTTTGTCACGAATTTCAAGGTCAAATTCCTATAAGAGTAGGATCCATCTGATGAGCCTGGGTTTAGTGTCCTTTTTGGCCAACAAATGTTGAATGGCTGAGTGGCCCGTATAAATGGTCAAGTGGGTTCCTAGGAGGTAATATAGGAACTTTTCGAGTACAAAAGCTACGGTGAGCAGCTCTTTCTCTGTGACTATATAGTTCTGTTGGGTATCATCCAACATCTTGCTCGCGTAGTAGATCACTATAGGTTTCTGTTCTTGTCTCTATCCCATGACTACGCCAATGGAAAAGTCTAATGCATCACACATAATTTCAAAATCTTGGGACCAGTTTAGGGGCTGTAACACAGCTGCGGTGGAGATTGATTCCCTAAGGGTGGTGTAAGCTTGGATGCAATCAGGTGTCATGTGAAATAGGGCATCATTGGCCAGAAGGTCGATCAAGGGTTTAGATAGTTTGGAGAAGTCTTTAATGAACCTTCAATAGAAACCAACGTGTCCTAGGAAAGATCAGATTTGCCAGACCAAGCTAGGTGGCAGAAGTTTGGAAATCAAATCAACCTTAGCTCAATCCACCTCAATGCCCCTATGCGATATGATGTGCCCGAGGACAATCCCTTCTTGAACCATGAAATGGCTTTTTTCCTAGCTCAAAACCAAGTTAACTTCAATACATCTCTTCAGGATTTTGTCCAAGTTGCTTAGACAATGGTTGAATGAGTTCCTAAATACTGAGAAATCATCCATAAAGACCTCCAGGTATTCACCTACCATCTCTAAAAAGATGGCTAGCATGCAACACTGAAAAGATTGCACTTGTGTAGCGCGTGCCTCACGTGCTATCGTGCGTGTGAGTGTCCGTGTGCATCCATGGGCACCACGTAGCGCTATCTCCGCCATCTGCACACTGATTGACGGTTTAATTTCTCTTGCACGCACCTTCGCCTTGGATTCGATTCGTGGTGCAGTTTGATCCTGCGTCGGATGCGTAGGGAAGGAGTGTCGATTGTTGCATTGCATTCTATGGATGGTCGCGAAGAAGGATTTATGCTCGGCTACTACCGACCGTTGGAACTTTGTGCTGGGTCTCGACGATGGTAGAGAGTGAGGGTGATGCAGTGGCTTCTCAACCGTCCAATCGGACTACTTAAAATGCTTGGCATGATGACGAGGTATGCTGCGGGTGCGGGAGCATCAGATGCTACCACGTGGTCACCTATGGGCTATTGATCATCAGATCAACAGTCAGAACTTCTTGGGTTAGTTGCGAGAGCTCGGGATGTCAGATTTGATCGATTTTGAGTCTGTTGGACTCCGTTCATCATTTTGAATCCATCCGTGTGGTCCGATCACTCATCTGAGGCCTGTTTTGACATGAACTTGTATGAATGACCATTAACATTGATTTATAAGCAATCTCAATGTGTAATGCATGTAATGCTCCCATGCTCATTTATGATGTGTTATTTGTTCATGTTACCCTTAAGATAAATCCTGATTGACATAATTATCGCCACAAAATGTAGAGTTATTAGTAGGAAGTAAAATAGGACAGGTATCAAAGATTAAGAGTTGGTTATAAATCAAATCAAGGTGATTTGATTTGCTGATTACGAATCTCGAATAAGTGATTTTTGCTTAGATTTGGTCAATCAAAACTTCTGTTTGGTCAACCAAATTCAAATTTGGTCGATAGATCGAAATATTGATTGATAAATTTGAGTTTCTAGTGGAGGAAAATTTCCAACCCAAAAATTGATCTATCAAAATCACAGTTGGTCGATCAATTTTTGAAAGTTTTGGAGGAAATTTTCTTGCCCAAGACTTTTCAATATTGATCGATTAAAGAGAACTTTTGATCGACCAATAGCTAACAAGACAAAGAAATTGAACGCAATTAAAGTTCATTAGGTTTTGTTAAGCCTAATTCTCTTATGATTGTTATAAATCTTTCTTTTACTAGGAGTTTTGTAAAGATGTTAGCTAATTATTTTCTATTTGAATGAACTCTAGTGTTATTTCCTTTTTGAATGTATAATCTCTTAGGAAGTGATGTCTAATATCTATATGTTTTGTTCTAGAGTGTTGGATAGGATTTTTAGATAAGTTTATAGCATTAGTGTTATCATAAAGAATCCTAGTGTTTTCAAAGTTAAGTCCAAAATCTCTAAATGTTTGCTTCATCCACAAAATTTGCGAACAGGCTAGAAAAGCGACAATATATTTAGCTTTAGTTGTGGATAGTGAAACATTGTTTTGTTTCTTGCTGATCTAAGAGACTAGTGAATTCCCAAGAAACTAATAAGTTCCACTAGTGCCCTTGCGATCTGTTTGGCTACCTGCATAATCAGCATCACAATAGTAAAGTAAGTCAAGTGTGGCTGACTTGGGATAGAATAGACTAAGTTCTACTGTGTTTTGAAGGTATCTAAGTGTACATTTTAAATAATTGTGGTGTAATTCCTTAGGGCTTACTTGAAACCAAGCATAGAGGCAAGTACTAAATAAAATGTCTGGTCTAGTAGCAGTCAAGTAGAGTAGATAACCTATCATGCTTTTGTACAATTTTTGATCTGCACACTTGCCTAACACACCTTCCTTGAGTTGTGTAGTGGTTGCCATTAGTGTTTATTTCCCTTTTGTGTTATCCATTCCGAACTTCTTTAAGATTTCCTTCATGTACTTGGTTTGCGAAATGAAGATGCCATCTTCTAGCTGATCGATCTGCAGCCCTAGGAAGAACTTTAATTCTCTCATTAGGCTCATCTTAAATTGATCCTGCATAACCTTCTCAAACTCTTGGCATAGAAGATTGCTAGTAGCACCAAAGATAATATCAACACAAATTTGGATTCAAATTAATTGATTATCTTTCTTTTAGTGAAAAGGGTTGGATCAACTAGTCCAAATTTATATTCATTTTCTAGTAGATAATTTCTTAGTCTTTCAAATCAAGCTCTAAGAATTTGTTTTAGTCTATATAGAGCTTTGTTTAATTTGAAAACATGATCTGGTTTATCTGAACTTTTAAAGACCGGTGATTATTTTACATAGACTTCTTTTATGAGTCCATTAAGGAATGCACTCTTGATGTTGACAAAGTAAATTTTCATGCTAAAAATATGTTTTCGTAAATAACACGTTGTTTTGTTATTTGTAGTATAGTTGCACAAAAATCTCGAGTCAAAGAAATTTGTTGTAACGAAACTCGCATTGATTTTTATTCTTTTATAACATGAGTCTCGGTCGTTTGTTTCTATGAGGCGTAAAATGTGAGTATTAGAATTTGGATCCACTTTTCTAACCTAAATCTAATCTAACCTAATTTTTTTGGTCTTTTTGCTTTTACAATTTTTTTTTATGTTTTTGATTTTTGAAAAAATGAAATTGAATATGAGAACTACCTAAGCAAAACCCTAAAACCTACATGCATCTAGGTGAGGGCCATGATGGCCGTGCATATGTTGAACCTAATGTGGACATTCCTAATGATAAAGGAAGAGGTTAAAAAAATATAGAAAAACACATCTATCAATCTCAAGCATTGAATCAACATAATTGGAAATACTATCTATCACAAGTTTTGAACATCATTAATCAATATAAAAATAAACAAACGAAATGATAAGGCATTCTAAATAACTGGATGGCCAAACAAGGTATGAGGAACCTTGTGGCCGTCCAAGAGAGGAGGAGAAGGATGTCCTCTCTATGGAGAGTAGAGGAGCATGGCCAGAGAAGAGAGGGTGGAGGGCCCTTCTTCTATCTAGCCATCCTTGAAGACCCCTTGGAGAAGGTCTTCTCAAGCCTTACAACAAGAGAGGAAGATAGGAAGAGGATGTCCCCTCTTGAAAGAAGAATCCATGCCTATGTGAAGGAGAGGAGGAGTGGTGTGTGTGCCTTCCTTGATGCTCCTTCTTCTTAGCCACCCATGGTGCCTTGGAGGAGGTGCACCCTTAGAGAGGAGAGGGATGAAGGTAGCGGCCTTATGGCTTTGGAAGGAGTGGACAGACTTTGGAGGAAGGGAGGACGAAGAGGTTGCACTTGAGAGGTAGAGAATATGAGATTGAGGAATTCAATGTGCGACACCTCTTTTGGTTGGGTTTTTATGGGAGGTTCTCCTTTTGGTCACGAGTTGGGTTCTTTTCCAAAGATAGGAGTCACCACCTTTGTAGGGATTAGGTTGGTAGTTGCCACTTTTGATGGCAATTAAGTTTACGCCAACTTTTTGGAATCTAAATTAGGTGGGTTTAATTTGGATGGTGTCAGTGTGTGTGGTTTATTTTAAATTTCATAGACTAGGTTGTGGGATTTAGGTGCTCGATAGGTTGGGTCAATGTAGATTAGGTGGTTGTGGACCTAATTAGGCTTAGGTGAGTCTAATTGGAGAGTGGTGAACCTAATTGGGTCTAGGGTAGCCTAATGGAGTATAGGTAGAGTCTAATTAGGTTCTACTGAGCGTAATTAGACTTGTATGGGTGGTAGGAGTCAATTAGATCCTGGGTGAATCTAATTGGGTTCTGGTGCACCCAATCAACTATAGATGGACCTAATTAGGTATGGGCTAGTTCAATTGGGTTGGGGATAGGAAGTTTAGGAACCTGGAAAGTTGGACAAGGTATGTGGATAGCAGGATAACACTGTGGATAGTGTTATCCAGGTTTTGGGATTGTAGGTTTACGTTATCCTAAGTGGAGGTTAGGTATAATGATAGTGTGGATAGGAACATGGATAGTTCTATCCATGTTTTGGGTTCTAAGGCTAAGATGTCCTAATGGAAGTGGTTATTGGGTTTAGGAAGGCTGTCCTAGGGTTTCTAAGGGTAGGGATAATGCTATTCCCCTCACTCTTGTCTGGATCAAACTTCTTTCTTCTTCTCTTTCTCACTTTATTCCACTCTATCTTGCATCCTGGCTTTGTTTGGATCTTCTTATTACCTGCAAATAGCAACAAAAGCATTAAATAACAAGATAATCTCATCTTATTCTTTATAAAATGATGCAATGCATGATATGCATGATATGAATGAAATATTTACAAATTAAGCTAGGTTCTAACATTGTTTACATTGATTAAGACCTATGATTACTGCGCAATTAAACATCCATCTAGAATAACTTGAATCTCATATGGGCAATAAATGCTAGCAACATCCTAATGGATTCTAATATGGCCATAGGTGCATAGGTCTCATTAAAATCAATTCCTTCATCCTAATTATAACCTTAGGCCACAATTCTAGCTTTATTTCTCACCACCTTACCTGATTCATCACTCTTATTTCTAAAAATCCACTTTGTTCAAATCAATGATTGAGATTTTGATCTAGGCATTAATTCCCAAACATTGTTTCTTTCAAATTAATTCAGTTCTTCTTTCATTGCTACAATCCCACAGTCATCAGTGAAGGCATCGTTTATAGTCTTAAGTTCCAACTGTGGTACAAATACACTAAGAGCAAGGTTATTTAGAGAAGATGTAGTTTAAACTCCTTTGTAACTTCACCAATCACAAGATCTTTTTGATGGTCTTTAGTAAAGTTTAGATCTTTAGGTAAGTCACTAGCAATGGTTTCCTCAAGGATATTTGAGGGATCTTCTAGGGTTTGATCATCTCTAGTTGATGCTTTTTCCTTTTGATCGGATTCATCACAGGAGACATGCAGAGTCTCTTCAATTGTGAAATTCTTCTTATTATAGTTGATGTGCATACATCTAATTAGCCTAAAATGTCTATTTATGCATGTTTTTAGTGTCATAGAAGTATCATGCATTATAAATATTGCATAATATGCATCATCATGCATTTAAGTTAATTTATGTAAGTTGCTTAGTAATTCGCCCCTTTTTGTGGCCAGGAATAGGGAAATGTTTATCGGGACATCGTATTGAAGATCCAACCGTACGGATATGATTAGGATGATGATCGGAGTTCAACGACTCTGAGATCATCCTAATCAAATTTCCGTAGCATTAAATATAGATCGAGAAAGATCAGAGGATAAGGGTCAAGGTGCTGTAAATCCATACCTTAGATGACAAATCCAATCACACAGATGGGTTCAAATTGACGATCGCAACCCAATGGTGCGAAAATCGATCAAATCCGACATCCGTTGCACAACTTACAAGCAAGAGAAGATGGACGATCGAGATGGTGCCACCTGGTGCCATCCAGACCTCTCGCTTCCCCCGACCATCTCCTCCACGTCAAAGGTCACGCGATCTTGACCGTTGGATCTCGATCCAACTGTCCTGAGCACGTGACCATTAAATCAGAAACTCGACACAACTGATTACGTAGCGGAGCAATTAAGCATTTCATGCAAAAAAAGCAGTGAGGGTTCGAGCCCCCGTCCGCTTCAAATCGAGCAAGGCAAGCGCATGCGCTCAATTTGACCATTGGATGTTCATAGAGCGGCAACAACGTCAATACATGGTGCCTTATTGAGCACCAGATGGAAGCGCAGTGCGGACGCGCACGATGACATGCCATCAGATGCACCATCGTACGCGGGGGGTACATAACGCTGAAGGTGAAGCGGCTCATGTGCTTTAAGCCGTTCGATCGAACGATCGGACAACTGACATGGTGTGTGTGCGATGAAGCACTAGCGACTGAAGGCAAAGAGGTGAGGGTGTACGTAGCCTTTAACGACGTGGATCTTTAGTGATGTTTATATCTGTCACTAAGGACCACAACATTTATTTTGTAAAGCTTTAAAATGACCTTAGTGCCCCCATTCGTACAACTATATAAGGCCACCCCTACCACCTGATTGTTCATCCCTTCCATCATCTCTCTCCCTCTCTAAGAGCTAAGAACTCAACTTCTAAAGCTTGCTCTAGTGCTCTCAAGCTACGGGAAGCTCTGCTAGAGTTAAAAATAAAATTTTTCACCACTCACCCTCTTCGTAGAGCTCTCATTAGCCTTCTTCTCGACCCATTCTAGAAGTGGATATTGCGACGTCGATGACTTGCCTCATCCTCGATTCTTCCCAATTCATCCTTTGTCCTCCGTCTTTGCTCTTCTTCTTCCAAGCATTGTTCATCTGGCTCATCCTCTAAGCAGCCGTCGAGGAGGATAACTTCTCATCCCCTTCTCTGTATCGCTTTCTAGATTAGATTTTCCACTTTCTAGTTGTAGTTGTAATGACATTACTTTTATTATAAAAGTTGTTTCTCTCTTTCTCTTTCTCTCTCTCTAGTTTTATTGTTTGTATTGCAAGTAGGATAGCATCATTGTGAATGTCTCTTTTATAAACAAAAATTACAAAAAGATATAACTGCGGATTTGGAATCAACGTAGCCTCTCCATGTTCGACCCAGGACTCATTCTAAGTTTGGGTAAAAATTATTTGATTGATGGATTTTCTTGTGAAGTGCACTACGACTATAGAGTTTTATAAACTCAAATCTTTTTGCTACGAAATTCCGCACTATCATTTTGGCGCCATTGCCGGGGAGGTAACGTATCTCAATTATTTTTCCGCATTCCTCGCAGTTTTGCTTTCTAACTTTCTTGTATTCCTTCTCTATTGTCTTGCAGGTACTTCAACTAGGAATCTTCAAGTGGTAGAAAGGTGTAAAGTGTAGTTGAAGACAACTGTAAGTGTTCCCCTATTCTTTCCCCCTCAATAGATTTCATTCCATCACCCTAATTCAAACCCTAATTAACCTAGGTGCTCTCAGAAATCCTAGGATTAGTTTGGTTGTTTTGATTTCCACCTCCACTCACCTCACCCTCGCTTATAAAAAAAATTAAAAAAAATCTCACAGAGGTACACAACCTATTCTAATTCTTCATACTCAACTGATAATATGATCTTTGGAACCATTACACACAAACAAAACATATAATTGAGCAGAAATCAGACTAGGTAACCACTTGTGTACTTAACTCAGTGGTGCAATAAGGCCAATTGGTTGAATTGTTTGGGCTACACCACTTCATATTAAAACAACTTATCAAGTAGCTTACTCATTAGGGTTAAAATTTAAGGTCAGTACTAGGCACTCCACTTTATTTTGATTTCAAAGAAAAAAAAAACATCTTCACTCGTGTTTACAAATCTTGGTGTGCCTTCTAAACTTGATTGAATTTACCTTAATTCAAACCCTAAAAGCTACTTAAGCAAGATTTGAACTCTAAAATCCACTCATCTAAGTAATCTTGCTTGAAAACCTTGGTTGTATATTTACACTTATTCAATCAATCATTAAGGGCACAACCGATTTTAAGTGCTTATCACATTCCAAAAGCACTGCTATCCTAAGCCTAATCTGAAATCAAGTAGATGTTGGCCCTAGGACTCATCAGTCCATTTCAAGGTAGTTCTCATATTATGGTGCGAATTTATGGCATCTGCTTTCTCCAGAAGGTGCTAAGTTGGGTGGCCTGATTGTCAAACGACTTAAGCAAGCAGGGGTTTGGCATAATTAGCGGCCTTCAGGACACTCTCCCCCTGCTTCGCTAGCCCAACTTAACCAGCTTTTAAATTAAGGACAACATAAAATTCATGTTATGGTTTGAGTTTATTTTGGAGCATAGGTCCTTAGGCTACCCAACTTAAGGACATGCTTGTATTATTGTGCTGCAGGGTTCTTGCCCCAGTCCTTCCGACCCCTTTCTAGTTTATGATTGAATGGTCATTGAATCCCCATTTGGAAGGGCCATTAAACCATTCAAGGAGGCGTGGGTTGAATTTTAATCCAATTGATCTCATGGCTGATCAACCACCTCCTTTGCCTCAGAATCCACAAGAGATGCTGCAAAGGTAGCTGGAACAAATGGAGCAAATGCAAGAATGGTTCCAGCAAATGCATGGTCAGGGCGCTTAGCCCTTGAAAGATTTCTATGATCCTTCTAATTACGAGGAACGTCCCAGTGCACAGATTCTAGCTAGTGATGTAAAAATCATGCCCCAGGTGTTAAGCCTGATTAAACATTTTCATGGGCTTGGCTCTGAAGACCCGTTTCAACATTTGGATGACTTGACCACTTTGGTATAGACCACCAAAGCGCGAAACGTGGACGAGAAGCAAATGATCATGAGGCTTTTCCTCCACTCTCTTAGGGATAAGGCTGCACATTGGTACTGGACTATTGGAAGGCCGATCGTAACTTGGAATGATCTTAATTTGGCTTGCCTAAAGAAATTCTTCCTAGTTGAGTGTACCAATGCTTTGCAACGGACGATTACTCCTTTTGTCTAGTGGCTAGGGGAACCACTTCATGGTGCTTAGGAGCGATTCCTGGATCTGTTGCGGAAGTGTCCACACCACAAGGTGCCGAAATGGCAACTCGTGCAGATCTTTTATCATGGGTTGACTGTGCAACTTCATAACCATGTGGATGCTTCTTGTGGTGGTAATTTCCTCAACAGGGATGCAAATAGCGTGCATAAATTATTTGAGAAAATGAGTGAAAATTCTATCAATCATGCCTCCATGGATACTTTCAACAGGTCCCAGCAACCCAGAGCGAATGTTAAAGAGGTCCACGACTCGCATTCATTCGATATGGAACTGATTTGTAATAAACTTGATAAAGTGGATCTGGGTACAAAAAGAATGGAAGAGTGGATAGCTGGAAAATTTGCAAATACTTCTCGATCCACTCAATCCCAGAACTCGAGATTCCATTCTTTATGAGCTCCTATTGGACGGGAGTTTGTAAATCAACTAGAAGCGACTCAACCTGTTAGCCAGCATTACTCGGAACCCCATGGGTTCCAAACTAGGGCCATTGGTCCTAGTTTCTCTGATCCCTCTCCTTTCTCATCTTTCTCGCCCTATGAGGTTATGTATACTGTATAGGAGAACGTTAGGTCAAACCCATATTCTAACTCTTATAATTCGGGTTGGAGGAACTACCCTAACTTCTCTTGGAAAAATCCAGGGCAGCAGACCCAAATCCAACCCAGCAACTATGCACCACAAAGACCAATGGGTCAGGGTCACGTATATACTCAACTGCCCCCTAATCAGGTCAATTAGCCAACTTGGAATGCTCATCAATCCGTACGACAGGCTGAATTGAACCGTCAGCAAATGAAAACCTCGCTGGAAAATTTGCAATCTGGGCTCATTGCTAATACTCGTCAGCTTGGATCTCTGCCATCTCAATCTGTACCCAACCCTCGGAACTTACAAAATTAGGGCAATCGAGCCCAAGGGTATGGGAATAAGAGGGACCCACACGCACATGCTCAGGTGGTTGAGCAGGGTCCTTCCTCTTCTTCTTCATCCAATCTGGGTATTTGGCAAATCAAGCCCCTTCGATCTTTCCTAACCCTTCCCAAGACCCGAACCCATATGCTTCTGAATCTCTATTACCTTGAGGAGTGGAAGGCAAACCCAAGACCCAAAATTACCATCTTCTAGTCAACCAAACCCTGGTAAGCCTGTGGAAGGAAAGGAGAACACTGAAGAAGAAATCAAGGCTCAGGAATCTGAATCCAAAGATCTTACTCATGTTCCATTCCCTGAAGCCTTGCTTAAACCTAAGAAGAAGAAGCCTGTTGATAGCTATGAGGAACTCTTGAATATATTCAAGAATGTTGAAATCAATATCCCGCTCCTTGATGCTATTAAGCGCATTTCGGCTTATGCTAAATTCTTGAAGGATTTATGTGCTCAGAAGCGTAAGCCGAGAGAATCGACCTCGAGGAAGATGATACTCTCTGAGCAGGCTAGTTCTGTTATCCTGCATCACCTTCCTTAGAAAAAGAGAGATGTAGGTGCCCCTTTGATTTCATGTGTTACTGGGGATTACACCTTTTATCAGGCACTTTTGGATCTAGGTGCATCCATCAACCTAATTTTGATTTCTCTTTACGAAAAGTTTGGATTAGGTGAACTCAGGCCGACCTCAATAACGCTGTAGTTAGCAGATTGTTCTATCACAAACCCAAAAGGCGTTATTGAGGATGTAATTGTAAAGGTTAAGGACTTCTACTTTCTGGTAGATTTTTTTGTCCTTGACATGAATGTACTTGAAGACTTAAGGAACATGCCATTATTCTGAGACATCTGTTCTTGGCTATCGCTAAGGCCAACACCACTTTTGAAAGCAGTAGTATGGAGATCACCTTTGGGGATAGAAAAATAAAACTTAATATTTTCAAGGCGATTAACAAATTTGAGGATTGTGGATATATTGAGGAGCTCGAGGATGATGATATAAATCTTGAGACTTGTATGGCTTTTACTGTCCTTGAGAATTCCTCTTACACTAATGAACCTAACCCACAACCCTCCGTGGTAGACCCGCCACACTTTGGAGAGGTTGCTGATTTCCTTCACTCCCAACCTCTTCCTTTAGATCATCCTGATGAATCTTCATCAGCATCTTCCTTACCGTCCATCTTGAGCTTGCCCCATCTTAAACTGAAACCATTGCATGAGAGTCTAAAATATGAATTTTTAGGACTTAAGAAAATGCTCCCTGTGATTATAAGCGCAAAACTGACTAAGGAGTAGGAGATAAAACTGATTTAGGTCCTAAAAGCACATAAGGTGGCAATTGGTTGGACCATCTATGACCTTAGGGGAATTGATCCATCTTATTACAATTATCGAATTTTTATGGAAGATGGATCTCGCCCTTCTTGCCAGATGTAGAGGAGACTGAACCCCAACATGCGAGAAGTGGTCAAGAAAGAAATCATCAAATGGCTCGACACAGGAATCATTTATCCAATCTTGGATAGTCTCTGACTTAGTCTCGTTCAAATTGTTCCCAAGAAAGCTGGGATTACCGTTGTGACTAATGAGAAAGGTGAATCTATCACAACCCGTTTAGCTTCCTCTTGGAGAGTTTATATAGATTACAGGAAGTTGAACATAGCCATGAAAAAGGATCATTTCCCTTTGCCCTTCATCAACCAAATCCTTGAAAGGTTAGTTGGGAAAAGGTATTTCTGTTTCCTAGACGGTTACTCGAGATATAGCCAAGTCCCTATCCATCCTGAGGATCAGGAAAATACGACTTTCACCTCTCCCTATGAAACTTTTGAATTTCGTAGAATGCCATTTGGGCTTTGCAATGCACCTGTGACATTTCAAAGGTGCATGCTAGCCATCTTCTCAGACATGGTGGGAGAGTTTATGGAAGTATTCATGGACGATTTCTCCATTTTCGAAGATTCGTTTGATTCTTGCCTAGCCAACCTAGAATTGATCCTTAAGAGATGCATCAAAACACGGTTGATCCTTAGATGGGAAAAGAGTCACTTCATGACAAAAGAAGGTATCGTCTTGGGTCATGTAGTCTCTGAGTGAGGAATTGAAGTGGATCGAGCTAAGGTGGATGCTATCTCAAAACTTCCTCCTGCCACATCTGTTAAATAAATCCGATCATTCCTTAGTCATGTGGGATTTTATAGGAGGTTCATCAAGGACTTTTCTAAGGTTGCTCGACCTTTGAGCAACCTTCTGGCCAAAGTCACATCGTTTGATTTTGACGAATTGTGCCACAAGGCATTTAATTTTCTTAAAACGGTAGTCACTTTTGCTTCGATGTTGTAACCATCAGTCTAGACAGCCTCGATCGAAATCGTGACTGATGCTTCTGATTACAAGGTCGGGGCTATTTTGGGTCAGAAGATAGATAGGAAGCCCTCTGTCATCTACTACGCTAGCAAAACTTTGGATGAGGGCCAGAGAAACTACATTGTTATAGAAAAGGAATTGCTAGCTGTAATGTTTGCATTGGAAAAATTTATGGCTTATCTCTTAGGATCTCCTACCATTATCTATACCGACCACTCACCCTTAAGGCACATCTTGGCTAGAAAGGATGCCAAACCCCAGCTCATCTGATGGATTCTTTTACTTCAAGAATTTGATCTTGAAATTAAAGATAAATCTAGGGTACAAAATGTGGTGGTGGATCATCTTTCGAGACTCCTAATTGATTCTTCTCTTCCAGATATTTGACTTACTGATTCTTTTCCTAATGAGACTATTCTTATAGTTCCGGGTGTCCAAATGCCTTGGTTTGCAGACATGGTAAATTATTTGCCTGTTGATCAAATTCCCTAGGATTAAACCAAGCAACAACGGGATAGACTTATATTTGAGGCAAAATATTACTTTTGGGATGTCCTTGAATTATACCGCATCGGCTTTGATCAGATTATTCACTGATGTGTTCCAAAGAATGAGTTCCAAAGTATACTTGAGTTCTACCATGCATCTACGTGGTGGACATTTCTTCGGGAAAAAGACAGCTGCAAAAATTTCGCAATCTAGATTTTATTGGCCATCTTTATTCAAGGATTCCTAGGAGTTCTCGAGGTCATGTTCCCGATGCCAAGAACTTGGGAGCATGGCTAAGAGGGACATGATGCCTTTAAACCCGAATCTCCCCGTCGAAATCTTCGACGTTTGGGGCATCAATTTCTTGGGATCCTTCCTCCCTTCATTTGGATAATAGTACATTCTAGTAGCTATTGACTATGGGTCCAAGTGGATTGAGGTTATTTCTACCCGAACTAATGACCACAAGGTGGTCATCGATTTTATCAAGAAGAATATCTTTAGTCGGTTGAGGATTATGAGAGCCATCATCGGCGATAGTGGTACTCACTTCACCAATGGCCAATTCCACAATTTACTGGCAAAATAAGAGGTGAATCACAGAATTTTCACACCTTACCACCCCCAGATGAATGGATAGGTCGGGATCTCCAATTGGGAGATCAAGAACATCCTGCAAAATATGGTTAGGCCTAATAGGAAAGACTAGACTCAAAAGCTTGATGATTCTTTTTTGGGCCTACTGTACAACATACAAAACACATATCAGCATGTCACCGTTTCGTCTAGTGTTTGGTAAGGCGTGCCATTTACCCATAGAGATTGAATATTGGGCATTCTGGGCAATCAAGAAATGCAACTTTGATTTAAGTTTAGCCGAGAAGATCAGGAAACTCCAACTATCTGAGTTGGAGAAGCTTAGAAATGATACATATGAGAATGCTAAGATCTATAAGGCTAGGACCAAAGATCTCCATGACCAGCTGATTTCACGCAAGAGTTTTGAGTTGAACCAGGAGGTCTAGATCTTTGATTCTTGACTTAAGATCTTTCCTGGCAAGCTTAGGTCAAAGTGGAATGACTTGTTCATCATTGTTCGGATATTCCTAAATGGGGTCGTTGAGATTTCTGACCCAAAGGTGGGTAATTCTTTCAAGGTCAATGGACAACGTCTGAAACGACCCCATTCTAATTGGTTAATAAGTTGGGGTGATAAGTACATGACTTATTAACCCATCCTCTGATTTGACGGAACTTATAGTCTTAGCATCTACATACTCTTCGCACTAACGCACTGTTCGACAATTTTAACAGAAACTGGGTAGCTACTGAACCTTCTAGGGTGGTATGATTGGCAAGTTGTTGATGGTAACAACTCATCGGTGGGTTGTCTAGAGCCTAGTCACACGACCATTCTCTTTCTATTGCTTTTAGGTAAATCTTAGATTAGAGAAGTCACCTACTTAAAAAAAAAAGAAATACCCAAAAACAAAAAGAAATATAAGAGAAGTGAAACAAATAAAAGATTAAAAAATAAGGCACACTTCACCACACGAGTATGACTAGCAAGTTGTCAGTGGTAACAGCTCATCGATTGATTGTCCAGAACCCAGGTCACAAAATTCACATATAATTCCAAACATTTAGGAGGAAGCAGGGAATTAGAATAAGCTGGGGAGATATACACTGGGTTCACCCTTATGTTGACCCCATAAAAATAAAAAATATGGAGAAAGCTATCGGTTGTATAGATACACCTTTAGGCAGAATTTGTTTTCAAAGTCACCTAAGGGCATAGAAACCAGAAGTTTGTTTTGATTGTCGATTAGTGAGTCTATCACATTTCACACAAAAAGATGCTTAGTACTTAGAGTTTTTTTTTAGTCTTGGGTGGGTTGGGCAGCTGTAGAAAGCTGCCTCGAAAGTCTAAATTCAAAAATCCAAAAAATCATAGAAAAGAAGAAAAATAAAAAAGATGCATTTGCTTTTGAATAAGGCGAGGGCTTGGGAGGTTTGCATTTTGGCAGACATCCAGGAACTATTGTGTCTCTGTAGTTCAGGTCTTAGTAGAAATTTCCTAGTGTTGAAAAATAATTATTGCCCAAGTAGTGTGATCCTAATTCTGTTTATAAGTAGCATATAGTTTTGCTAGGGACTAGCAAAAGATAGGCATGAGGGTGTTATGTGCATACATCTAATTAGCCTAAAATGTCTATTTCTGCATGTTCTTAGTGTCATAGAGGTATCATGCGTTATAAATATTGCATAACAAGCATCATCATGCATTTAGGTTAATTTGTATAAGTTGTATAGTAATTCACCTCTTTTTGTGGCTAAGAACATGGCAATATCTATTGGGACCTCTAATTGAAGATCCAACCATACGGATATGATCAGGGCGACGATTGGAGTTCAACAACTCCAAGATTGCTTCGATCGAATTTCTGTAGCATCAGATATAGTCTGAGAAAGATCAGAGGGTAAGGGCCAAGGTGGTGTAAATTCGTACCTCAGATGACAAATCCAACCACACAGATGAGTTAGGATCGACGATTGCAGCCCATCGGTGTGAAAATCGATCTAATCTAACATCAGTGGCACCACTTACAAGTAAGAGAAGATGGACAGTTCAGATGGCACCAAGTGGTGCCATCTGAACCTCCCACTACCCCCGACCATCTCCTCGTCATCAAAGGCCACGTGATATTGATCGTTGGATCTCGATCCAACGGTCGTGAGCATGCCACCATTAAATCAGAAACTTGACACAACTGAGCACATAACGTAGCAATTGAGCGCCTTACGCAAAGAGAGCAGTGAGGATTTGAGCCCCAGTCTACTTCAAATTGAGCAATGTAAGAAAGTGCACTCAATTCGATCGTCGGATGTGCATCGAGTGACAACGGCATCAAAGCCGGATGGAAGCGTAGCGTAGAAGTGCACGATGATGCGACATCATACATGCCATCGTACATGGGGGCCGCGCAACACTGAAAGTGAATCGGCTCATGCACTCTAAGCCATTTGATCGTTCCGGTGTGTGCACGATGAAGGCTCAGCAGTTGAAGGCAAAGAGGCGAGGGCGCATGCACAGTATAACAATGTGGGTCGTTAGTAATGTTTATATCACTAAAGACCCTAGCATTTATTTTGTAAAGCTTTAAAATGACTTTTATGGCCCCATTCCTAGAACTATATAAGGCCACCCCTCCCACCTCATTCTTCATCCCTTCCATCATCTCTCTCCCTCTCTAAGAGCTAAGAACTCAAGTTCTAAAGCTCGCTCTAATGCTCCCAAGCTACGGGAAGCTCCGTTAGTGTTAAAATCAAAATTCTCCACCTCTCACCCCCTTCGCGGAGCTCTCATCAGCCATCTTCTCGCCCTCGTTCTGGAAGTGGATCCTGTGACGTCGACACCCTGCCTCATCCTCAGTTCTTCCCAATTCGCCTTCCATCCTTGGTCTTCGCTATTCTTCCTCCAGGTGTCGTCCGTCCGGCTCGTCCTCCAAGCAGCTGTCGAGGAGGATAACTTCTCACCCCCTTCTCTTCATCACTTTCTAAATTAGCTTTTCCGCTTTCTAGTTGTAGCTGTAACGACATTACTTTTATCATAAAAGTTGTTTCTCTCTCTTTCTCTCTAGTTTTATTGTTTATATTGCAAGTAGGATAGCATCATTGTGAATGTCTCTTTTATAAACAAAAATTACAAAATAATATAACTCCAGATTTAGAATCAACATAGCCTCACCGTATTTGACTCGGGACTCATTCTGAGTTTTGATAAAATTTATTTGATTGACGGATTTTCTCGTGAAGTGCACTATGACGACAGGGTTTTTTAAACTCAAATCTTTTCACTACAAAATTCTACACTATCAATAGACTTTGTAGGCTTTACTTCTAAAAGTGTATCGTAAGAATATTCCTTCATCACTTTTAACATCAAACTTATCCAAATTTTCTTTTATTTTCAAGATGAAGCATTTGCAGCCAAATACCTTAAAATAGGAAATCTTAGGTGTCCTATCAAAGTAAAGTTCAAAGGGTGTTTTCTTTAAGATAGGTCTAATAGAGGATTTATTTTGGATGTAATAAGCAGTGCTTACTACCTTAGCCCAAAAATGCTGAGGTAGATTTGAATCGCATAGCTTAGTGCAGGCACACACTTTTAGGATTTTATTCTTTCTTGTTACAACACCATTTTGAGGAACTGCTCTTGGAAAGCCAAATTCTTGTTTTATCCCATAAGTTGAGGAGAAATCTAGGTGGTTTTGATTCTTAAATTCTCCTCCATGATCACTCCTTATCATAATAATGGAGAGGCTTATCTTAGTTTGGATTCTTTTAGCTAACTTTCTAAATTCTTCAAAAGTAAAATCTTTTGACCTTAAGAATAATACTCAAGTGAATTGGGAAAAGTCATCAATAATGACAAGATAGTATCTGCACCCACTTAGCCTTTCAGACTTAGTTGGACCAAAGAGGTCTAGGTGAATCAACTCAAGTTGCTTTGTGATGCTGACCATGCTTTTAGGCCTAAAAGAAGTTTTATGAAGTTTACCAAATTCACAATAATTACAAAGATTTTTCTTCTTAAAGGATATCTTAGGTAATCCTCGTACTAAGTCATGTTTCATAAGCTTATTTATATTTCACATGTGAACATAGCCCACTTGATGGTGCCATAAATATTGACTCATCATCTAATACAACTAAGCAGTTTAGGTTGTTGCAATTGTCAAAGTCAATAGTGTAGATATCTTTTGATCTATTTTCAATCAGAAGAATTTCTTTAGTTTTCTTGTCTTTAATCTTAAAACCTTTTAAGGTAAAATTTACTTTATAACCTTTATCACAAATCTGACTAACAGAAAGCAAGTTATGTTTCAAACCTTTCACTAAATAAACATCATCAAAGGAGGTTTTAGAGTTACCAATTCGGCTAGTACCAATAGTATGACCCTTGTGGTTGTTGGCAAACTGAACCACCTTTCTTGCGATTGAGGTTGAGGAATAGGTCTTCTCCTGTCATGTGCTTTGAGCAATCGTTGTTCATGACCCATCTTCCTTTGCTTTAGATTTGTCATTGGTTTACACCTATGAGGTTAAGAGTTTCTCCTTACAGCTATAAGTTGTTCATCTTTTCTTGAATGATCCAGTCTAAATACTTTATTAATCCTTTGCTTGGGTGTCCTACAAAATACAATTACAAATTTCTTTTTGGTACCCATTTTCTTTTGGGTCCAGATTTGTTAGTTGGTGCCTGTTTAGGTATGACCCTATTCTTGACCTTAGTTCTTGAATGATTTTGTGTGCTAGTTTGTGAACTAGATGCTTCATGATTATTATTAGGTGTGTATCCTAACCAAAATTTTGTTGTGGTTTGGGCATGTGTACCTAGTAGTTTCCCTAAGTTTGCTCTACCTCTGGTGAATTTAGCTAAGTTATCTACAAGAGTGATAGACTTTTGTTTCAACTTTTCTAATTCTTTTTGAAGTGAATCTACTTGTGTCTTTAGAGAGGTGATCTCGTGTGAAAGTTGTTACATTTTGTGATCCAAATCTATATTTCAATTCTGTTTCTTCATCTAGGTCGTTAGTTAGCTTTTTGTTAGATACTTTTGGTGCCTTATCTAAGTCATGCAACTCATAGAAAGCTTTTAAAAGTTCATCAAATCGAAAAGAAGATAACACATCCTCGATTTCCATGAGTCCATAGAGTGCTTCTTCACTTGATGTGTCTTCTTCCTCTTCAGTTAAGCTTCAATTGCTATTATCCCAAGTGACTTGAAGATAACATCAAAAAATCTAAATCCTAAGTTATTTTAGTGTGGTTTGGGTCACTTCAAACTCGTAGACACGATCGTGGTTTGGTGTAAGTACAAGTACCTCTTGAAACATGCCAAAAATGTGTATTTTTGGTCACCCCTAATTAACCCTCATAAAAATGGTACTATGTATGATACCATTGGATTCCTTTCATCGTAAGCTTTCCAACGACGCTTGTTTCGCACAAATGTGAGGTGTATAGCTCAAGTTATAACCAAAATAAGTCAAAAAGACCTAAATGTAAGGTGAACCACACCTAGGGGTAATTTGGGTATTTTGCCCAACTAAACCTAGCCCTAAAAAAAATTAAGTCTAAATAAGTTCTCTTTGATTTTGGGTCGTCATTAGCATTTAAGGGTCATCAAAACCCAAGAGAAAGAGAGAAGGAAAGAGTTTAAGATTTCATTTAGAAATCATAATTAGGGTTCTAGGGACCTGATTGTGATTTTGAAAATTGTGGGCTTCCCATCGTAATTTTCATGGCAGCAGTGGTGGCACATGTTGAGGGTGCAGCACGTGGCGGTGGTGTGCAACGTGCTTACGATGCGTGGCATGTGGAGGAGGCGCGCTATCGCTTGTTTGCACGGAGCGGGGGTGCACGTGGTGCGTTGATTGGTGACATGTGGCTGATCCAACAGTGATGCACGAGGTTCTGGAGATCTACAGGCGTATGCGAGAATCAATGAAATTACGACATGTGTCGCGAGCCGAGCGACACACAGTTGGTTCACCTGAACTAGTTGGTTTGGTCTGGTTCAATACCCCTCGCACGTTTTCAATTGGTTTGAGGCTTTCTTGATCTCGGATTTCGACAAATAAGGTACCGTTGGAATCATCTCGACACAAACTACACGTTGGTACTATTTATTTTCATTTTTTTACCACTATTTCCTTAATGAAAAATCAGAAATGTTCCTAAGTGGTTCCAACCCTATTTGGTCTATGAAAATCATGATTTTTCCTCGGTGCGTGCAAAAATTATGGGGTAGGCATGACAATTGTCACCATGTCCTTTACTCTTGGGTCAGAGTCACCATGACCCTCTAGTGATGCTAGGTAGAGCAGTCTCCACTTATCTTTTCTTCGTATTGTTCTAGGTAACTGGTGTTGGACCCGAATAGGTTGTTAATATGATGATTTTATCGTTGAAGTGTGTATAGTGGTTAACCTAAATCGGACCTAACCATCTCTTTACAAAATTTTTAACCTGGCCTACTTGATTTTATCTTGGTCACTTTTAGGCCGAGGGTCGAACTCAGGGAAGTGGGGTACAAGTCAAGTTTCCATGCCTTTCCTACAACGAATCTCTTCCGTTCGTTTATTGTATTTTTGATGTTTTTTCTATTTAGATTTTTTTTCTGGAATTCTTTGTCCTTGAGGCACACCCTCAAAATTGGGTTCTTAGCTTTCAGCCAAATCAGGGTTCCAAAACGGGTCTTACTATTCGCAAGGCGGGGTACTTGCAAGTCAAGGATTATCTTTTCTCTTTTATATATATATTTTTTATCTTTTTACTAACAGGAAAGCGAAACAGAAATAAAGTAAATATAATGTATATATATGTATGTATATATTATATATGTATAAAGGGGTGGGGGTGGAGGCGGAGATGGAGTGTAGCACGGTGTCGAGTCGGTCGTCGTCTAATAAGACGCAACCAATAAGACGAGGTGCCACGTGGAGTGTGGGATGGATGGTGGAAGATGTATGTGACCATGCTTTTTGTACGCGTGTATCGGGGAATATCAGCAACTGGTGCAGATATTCCCGTGATACCATGTATGGTAAATAATGTGAATATATATATATGTATGTAAATATATCTATATATATATATATATGGTTGTAAATATATAGATATATATATATGTACATATCTATAGGTGTATATATATGTATATATGTATATAGTAATATATGTATATATAGATATATGTAGCTAGATATGTATATATATGTATATATGTATATATAGTTATATAGATATAAATGTATATATGTAAGTATGTATATATATGTATGTATATATATAAGTATATATATATATATGTATGTAAATATATATATGTATATAAATATATGTATATATATATATCAATATATATATGTATACGTATATATATATCCATATATAATAGTGTATAGGTGTGTGTGAGTGTGTGTGGAAGTGTGAGTGTATGTGCATGCAAGCGTCAGTGAAGAGAGTGTTGTGAGCGAGAGTGAGAGAGAGAGAGAGAGCGAGAGAGAGAGAGTGCTGCTGAGGGTTGGAGTTAGGTCGTCTGCAACTTCCAAGCGACGTCTGGAGGCTTCCACGCGTGCGTGTGCAGGCGCGTATGCACGCAAAGAAGAGTGCGTTGGAGGGAGTGGCTACACGCCGAGGAGGCCGCAGTGCACCGCATTGTGTGGAGAGCAGGCGCTGGCGCTCGCAGGTGCACGCGGTGAAGGAAGCGAGCGACGCGGGCGTACGAGGGCTAGTAGATGCGCGGGCAGGGGCAAGCGTGGGCGAAGGCCAGTTGCGGCGCACCGGGTGACCAGATAAGTGAGAAGCTTTCCGGTCACCCCACTATAGCCACAGTGTCATGCAGACTTGCGTGAACATTGGCTACAGTGTAAGGCCACACCGCGCGATCGGGTACAGGCGGTTGTGTGAGTGCGAACGGCTCGACGCGCGTGGTGGAGTGGCTCCGACTGCTGGCTTGCGGGCATGACCTCACGACAGAGTGTGCGGATGGCGGTTGGGTCACGAGCGAAGGGGCGCGACAGGGCGCGCGGAGGTCTGCGGGTGCTGCTGGGTTGCGCTGGGGTGCTTGGCCTGCCGCTGCAGAGGTGCGTAGAGGTCAGTTGCGAGCGGAAGAGAGCCCGACAGGGCGGAGAAGCGAGAGGCGATGGTGCCTGCAGGAGCGCGCGGAGCGCTAGGGCAGCCTGCAGGCATGCGCGGAATGGGCTGGTGGCTTACGCTGCATGCTGCTACTGCCGCCTTGCTGCTGCTGCTGGAGCTTTGAGCTTCAAGCTTGAAGCTCCCACTCTAATGGCTGAAGGTGCTGGAAACGTAAAAACGAGCAAAGAGCCACCACGCCCATCGGCTCTTTGAAGAGTTGGGCGGTGGTGGTCTCACTATAGTGGGTATGCACCACAGTGAGGGCTCCTGTCCATCGGGTGTCTCCTCGGAGGAGGAGGGCCGACGTGTGGAGGGAGAGGACGGTGGCCTAGAAGTGAGCTGCATTGGGTTTTCTTAAAGTGGACCAGGCTGCTGATAAAGGAGAAGTCGTGGTCATTTTATAGAATAAGAAAGCCATGCACAGCCATGCCCTAGCTGTGCATGGCTTGCGCATGGAGTGGTAGGGAGTGGGCTGCTGCAGGGAAGCATGGCACGAGGAGAAGAAGAAGATGCATGCAGCTGCGGGAAAGATTTCAAAAATCAAGTGAAATAGAAAATAAAATGATGGTGAATTAGCAGAGATGCACTTGTGGAAAAATGTTAATTGCAAGGCCACTTATTTATTCTACTCTCCTCTCAATTAAATGCATGCATGCGTGTATTTTTACAATGCAACTATGGAGACCTAATATGCATTGGTAATGCTAGGAAATAGCACAAGACGGTATAATTGCAGGCGTATTTTTGCGGTGCAATCATATCCCCATGCCTTTCTTTTGCTAGTTGCTAGCAAAACATTTTTTTTTTATTGTATTTTGAAATGATCTTTAAGTTGAAGATTTTCTCTTGAGGCAACATAGGTGTGTTTATTGTTGGATATTGTGAGAACCAATTGTAGAGAAGACTACCAGTACTTTAAGTCTCACATGACATGGATCATCTCTTGGCTAACCCGAACTCTTGATATTTAAACCTTAAGTACGATTTCCAGGACCCAGGAGGTGTAACGAGCTCGTGCCCCAGACGTCTTTTAAGACGTCTGGGAGGTGGCCCAGACGTCTGTAAAGACGTCTGGGATCACATCCAGACGTCTGACCAGACGTCCGGGATAGTTTACAGACGTCTGACGAACAGTTATACTCGCACGGGATATTCGTCTGCGCGCCTGTGCGCGCAGACCTGCGATCCGCATCTTCTCTGCGGCTGCAGGCGACTGCGGCCGTCTCTCTCCTCCTCTCCGCGCGGCGTTAAAAGGGGGAGGGGGCGCGCCTCCCCTCCCGTCTCCACCATCTTCCTCCTCTCCTGCTGCGGGCGGAGCGAGCGGACGCAAGGGCGCAGCGGCAGCGGCGCAGCAGAAGGCGCGGAGGAGCTGCGGCGTGCGAGGGCAGGGCTCTGCCGTGAGGGCGAGCTCGCCGGGAGCGGCTTGTCCGGCCGGCGGAGGGCGCAGGGGGCGCAGAGCGTCGCGAAGAGGGACCTGCTGCGGGCGGAGCAGCGGACGCGCGAGGTGCGACGCGGGCGGCGTCGCGAGCGGAGGCCGAGCGAGGTTCTGATTCTGGAAAAATCTCCAGAATCAGACGTCTGGACTGATATCCAGACGGCAAGGTCGACGTCTGTGTGATCATACAGACGTCTGAAAGGTGAGTTCCGCTTTCTCCTTCTTCTTTTGTCGACTGACCGTACTGAAGGAGGAGGGTTGGCTGTGCGCAGGTGTTCGGATTCGTCATCCTTTGCGAATCCGACGTCTGGAAGTTGTACCAGACGGCGGGAGTGACCTCCAGACGTCCGGAGAGACCATCGGACGTCTGGGATCTAGGAGAGACGTCGCCACAGACTTCTGGACGTCCGGGGAACCAGGCCGAACAGGTAATTCTCTGATCCACCGTTTAAGACGTCTGGAAGGAGTTCCAGACGTCTGATTTTGCACAGTATTGTCTTTCTCGACCCGTTTAGGGCCCGTTTGGGCTCCGTTTTCCGCGATTCGAGTTGCGTTCGATTCAGAATTTATTCCTCTACCCGCCTACAGTAGCTATACACTGTTTTGAGACACTCCTTGTGTTTGATCCTTGTGATAGGACCTCGTTCGGTTGCCGTCTTGAGAGTCGCGGAGGCACGCGGGATTCCCGACCACGCCCCCATTACTTCCGTTGTACCTGGTAGAGTGGTTTTAAGCATTAATAAAATCTGTTAAAGTATGGAACCATAACTAGAACCTAGGGCATTGCATGAACCCTAGGAATGAGAAATGTATGGAATGATAGCTCCTAGGTGTTGCATGAATCCTAGGGTCGGAAAACTAGATTGTATGATAGATCCTAGGATATGGCATGAATCCTAGGATGGAAAAACTAGTGGAATGTATATTACTGCAGTCTTGGAAAAATGGAAAGGAATATATAAGCTGCCTGTGAAATTAATTAACAGCTGCCTGTTATGAACAAGGAAACATGTTGAGATCATGGAATGTGAGAACGTGAATCTGGAAAGTGAAACATATGATGTTCTGAGATAAAGAGCTGGAACCCTACGGGGAATTAGGAGTGGAACTCCTGGAAAGAAAAGGAATGGAACTGAGATGTAGTTGTACTGTCTCTTGGGTATGCAGTACCAAGGGAAGTACCTGTACCTGTTTTAGTGCAGAGTGGGGCCAGCCGCCCCAGGGACCCGGGGTTAGGCTTGGCCGCTCTGTACCGACTTGTTGGCCCTCGTGTACGTAGTACCGAGGAGAGCTAGTAGTGTTAGGAGAGTACTAGCTACCCCACGGGCCCCGGGGTTCTGCTAGCCTCCTTCACCGACTTGTTAGGCCCACTAGGGCAAACCAGGGTAGTCAGGCGAGGGTGCGCGGACTGTGGAGGGGCAAGGCCCCGGTTTGGTTACTGTGGAGGGGTTGGACCCCTGTTACTGAGAGGGCTCTGCCCTGGTTCCGTGCTGTGCTTTGGGCGCACCCGTTAACGGAAACGACTGACCGCGTGCCAGTACGGGCTAGCTACCTGTGCGTTTATCGCGCGTGCCGTAGTCACCGTTACGTCTGTCAGTGACCTTGGGGTGGTTGACTGAGGGTAGGATCACCACGGGGGACTCTCCCGGCCAGGAGAGCACCACGTGCTACTTCTACTGTTGGAAAAGACTGCAATCAAGATCGTCCCACGAGGACATTCGAGATCAAGTAAAGGATCTGAGAAGTAATTGAAATAGTGAGAAAAATTGAAAGATGTAAATAAAGGAAGTAATAGAACATAACAGCTACTGTACACTCTACTGTTGCCTTTAGTTAGTTTGCCACTCTACTCAGCGTTTTGCTGACGTGTTACACTCGTTACCTTTTTCAGGACCAGGTGTTGAGCAGCCAGGGTCGGCGGCTGCAGAGGACGCTGGGCCGAGTAGGGTCCAGTAGAGTTGCCACAGTTTTGTACCTTCTTTTGTTTCCGTTCTAGTGAGTAGTTTTGTTTCCGCTGTACCTTCTTTACCTGCAGTTTTTGTTATATGATATATGTTGTTTTACTGTTGTGGTGGTGCCTACTGTAGTAGTTTCTTTCCTTACTGCTGTACTTTTTACTGTTAGTTATATTCATGCTGAATGTGGTTTATTTTACTGTCTTTTGGTTACTTCCTCGTTGGACGACTGGGTCTTGGGATTAGTCGAGTCGGTCCGGTTCTCGTGTCTCGTAGGGACTCGGGAACCGGGTCGTTACAGGAGGTTTTTCCCATACTCGAGAGCTCAAGAGGTTATGGCTTGTGCTTAGTGAATGATCAAGATTGACCAGATGAACATTAAGACTCAAGCCCAGGGTTTCACAAATTTTTAAGTATAGGTTGGTCCCAGTTTCAGCTCGTGATTTCGGATTGACCCTTAAGTAGATGACAGAAAACTCAACTCCCATTTTCTGACATTTGTGGCTCACAAGAAAACAGGGTATTTGCGACTTGCCCTGAAGAACTTTTTAGGGTAGATATTTGCAGACATTTGCGAGATATACTGACTTATTTGCAACATTTTTTTTTTTGAAATACGTGTTAGTATATCTCTTACAACATTATTTGGAGGAGCACACTTTTCTTTTTGGTGGGAGAGTTCTTTCTTGGTGGAAAGAGTCGCTCCTAAACACAAGACTAAAGCTTGGAATAAAAAGTCTACCTACATGCACAGGTAAGGACTCCACCTTCCCTAATGAACACTAGGGTTGGATCTTATGTTCACCTGGTCTTTCCTGATATGTGTAGTGTGAACCAATTTTACTTAAGCTCTCAAGTAAAAGCAAACCAACGGATCTTGTACTGGTGTCTCAGGTACAAGAATACGTCCTTAGATAGGAGAGATTCTGATTTATTTTGTCAATGCTCAAGTTAATTAAGCCCAAGCCTGAGCGAATCAAGCTTCTGTGGCCAGGAAAGTCTTAAAAACAGAGGTTGAATATCCATAAACACTTATTGTATTTTTGTTTCAGCTTCAGATCATTACTAAACAGCATTTATTATTATTATCATATATTATATATATATATTTTTTATTTCTCTTTTTCTTACATATTTATAAATAGGTGGGAACTGCATGATACCATAAAATACCTAGATCCTATGGATGCCTATCCACCCCCCCATGCCAAACAATGCTATGTCCTCATATGCATGCAAGGAAAGATAGAGAAAGGATGGAAGATCGGGTAACGAGAGCTGAGGTGCAGGGTATACAGCAGGGTGGTAGGGTGGATGGATGGTGGGTGGTGAAGTGAAAAGTGAAGTGATCGTGATAGTGGCATGAAAAGTAATGGTGAAAGGTGAAAGATCTGGCATTTCCTGGGACGAGGGTGTCCCCTGCAGATCAGAAAACAGATCAAGAGGAAGAAGTTGGCCCTCAGATTAGCCAAGAAGAGGGGCTCTTTGGATAGATGGATCCAAAAGGGAAAAGCCCCAGTGAATAGGATATGGGCTCAAGGTCCCAGTGTCGAGTTGCAAATCCGCCTGATTTGGTGGGAAAGAAAGGGCAATCCGGTCTTCAAAAGTGTGGATCGACGGTGAGTAGCCCGGATATGACTCAGACCACAAGGTATGGGAAACGAAGAAAACCTCATCAGAAGTCTGACCAGGAGAAGGTACGGGACAAGGGAGGGATGGGGGAACGTCATAATATGTGTTGGTCAGGCAGTCATCAGTGTTTATAGGTAATCCACAGCAGTCTGAATAGGTCCCAATTATTCCGATACAAGCACTGACGGTCATGTCCTCGTTAGATGTGTCATCCTTGATGCCATCACAATCAAAGTTCTTGGCTGCCTTGAAGATGTTAAATCGGAGCTTTTCAGATCCAACGGCAATCTCAATACAGCCCGACTGGCAGTCAATAAGGGCACGGGCTGTGGCCAAGAAAGGTCGACCAAGGATGATCGGACAATCAGAAAGTGAGCTAGGAACTTCCATATCTAAAATAAGAAAGTCAACAGGAAAACAGAGACTGCTGACCCTAACCACCACGTCTTCCACCACACCCTTTGGGATTTTGACAGAACGATCTGCCAATTGTAATGTGACAGGGGTGGGTTTCAGATTTCCCAAGGAAAATTTTTTGAGCATGATGGTTGGTATGAGATTTATGGAAGATCCTAGATCAAGCAGGGCACGGTTAAAACTGCACCCTTGGATGCTACAGGAAATGAGTGGTGTGCCCAGATCTTTCTGCTTCGGTAGTAGGTTTGACTGTATAGCACAACTTGCATGAGGCGAGAGAACCACCAGATTCTTAGTTTTCTTTGACTGTCACCTGGGTGTTGTGTAGTTTTTGAAAAATTGGGCGACAATAGGTATGTGGTCGATAGCCTCGAGCAGGGGTACCTTGATTTCTACATCCCTGAACAAATTACGCAGGTTATCAAAGGCCTACGTGTCTTTCTTCTTTCCTTTTGGCTCCCTTAGTAGAGCCTCAGGGAATGGGACTGATTCTGGCACCAATTTGGGTGTATCGTCCTCTCGTGAATGCGGAGCGCATCCCGAATGAGAGGGCGATGAAGAAGAAGACAGGCTAGGATCAGGTCGAGGTGGATCGATGGTCTGCTTACCACTCCTCGTAGTGATAGCATTGGACGATGCAGGTCCAGTGGGATCATATGGCGGAGGAGGGTTCGCAATGGGGACATAAGAGTGCGGTGCTGCAATGGGATTAGCCTGAAATCCCAGTGGAATGCTCGAAGCTTGTAGAATTTGATGAACCTATCCTTGAGAAGGTTGTACCTGTGGTTGAGGACCACGGGGTACGAAATGTCGTGGGTTGGGAACAAGTTGGGCGGGAAGAGTGCCCTGAGATCGAGTCACCATGTGTAGTTGACTGATCTCAGCATTCTGCTGCGCCAGTTGGTGCTGAAGAGAGGTCATGTTCTCTTCATGGCGCTTTGACATATCCGTCATCATTCGCATCAATTTTTCAAGAGGACTTGATGCGTGTTCGGTTTGCGGTACGCAAGGGCCTGATGGCGGATTTGCCATAGGATTAGATTGGGCCCTTGGGATGATGGGTGCGGACGGTCGCATTGGTCCACCCGTGGGGTTTTGGCATTGTGGGTTGTTGGACCATGCGAAGTTCGGATGATTGCACCACCCTAGGTTATACGTGGTAGAGAATGGGTTGTTCCCCAGGGCGCAAGCATCTTCTATGCTAGAGGATGTGTCCGCATGTAAGTATGCATCCGAGCACACAGAGGCTTGGCCCTCCGTGTTGAAATACTGGCTCGCAGAAGCCAGTTCCACATGACTTACCGAGTCGCTCGGTGCGACACTCGGTAAGGAAGGTCTTATAGGGTTTCTTGGGATAAGCCTGGTGTTGGAAGAATTTGGATTGTGACGAAGTGGTGAAGAGGTGGTGTTTGCTAGAGATCGGGCGGGGTTGGCCAGAAGCTCATCTAGCTTCTTGTGTACGACGGAGACTTCATCAAGTTTTTGAGCAATAAGGGTTAGATCAGTGGATGAATGGGAGGGTCCCGTGTCAACTTCGTGGACATTTCGGAGCTGGCTGGTACAATTAAAGGAGACAATGGAAGCATTGTTCATCAAGTTTTCACTCATATTTTCAAACAATTCAAATGCTCCATTCTTGTCTTTATTCATAAAATTCCCTCCATAGGAAGCGTCTGCTATCTGCTTTAAAGTCTCATTTAGCCCATAGTAGAAAATCTGGGCTATATGCCACATAGGAAGACCGTGGTGTGGACACTTCTTGAGGAGGTCGTTATACCTCTCCCATGCCTCATGAAATTGTTCGCCGTTTTGTTGCATAAATGAAGTGATAGCACGTCGAAGCACATTGGTTCGCTCGATTAGGAAGAACTTCTTGAGAAACGCTGTTCGCATCTCTTCCCAAGAGTGGATGGTTCTCCCAAGGGTGCATAACCATTGCAATGCTTTATCCTGCAATGAAAATGGGAATGTCTTCATGAGGACTATAGGTAACCCGACATTTCTTGGTTTAACAGTTTCAGCCAGTCGGGTTAGGTCTTCCAAGTGGAGAAAAGGATCTTCACTTGCAAGACCATGGAAGTGAAAATTTATTAGGCCAATAATGTTAGGTTTCAGTTCAAAGTCGTCCCTGCCCATGGGGACCCGAATTTGTCCTATGTCTCTGTAGCAATGGGATTCTGATAGGAGCTAAGAGACCTAGGCTCCTCCCATTCGGGAGGGTTCTACATTTCCTCCAATGTTTCCCGAATGGCTTCCATTTGCTCATTATACATTTCCATTTGGGCTTGGTGGTGGGTTCTGGGGTCTAAGGCTCCACCACCTGGTGGGTTCTGAGGGTGGTTTCCTCCCTCGGGATTTGGGGGTGGGCATGCAGCCATGTTTGTGGAGGAGGAGAACGATTTGGCTTCTTTTCTAGATTTATCTGGCAATTCAATCACTTCAGGGTTTTGTGACCTCCTCCCAAACATGCACTACCGCAGGAAGAATTAGGGAGATGAGAAGGGAAAAGGGATGAGAGAAATGACACCGCAAAGGTACACTTGATTACAAATCAATACAGTCAAATTCCTAACCTCTATAGTCTGCCCTTAGACCTAAAGATCTAAGTTACCTACTATCACGAACTACGGAACAGAATGCGAGCACCATGGAACTACCAGGCCAGATTGAAAGGCCGTTTGCCCCAGTCTTAGACACCCGATAGCACGCGGGAACTCTCACCAGCACGTAGACACTACACGCAGGAAGTTAGACTTCCAATCCTTAAGAAGGGTCAAGTTACTACCAATTTTAGTTAGAGGCTTAGGGTCAAGTGCTTTTGGAATGTGAAGGGCGTTGTTTATAGATAATGCCCAAGTGATTGATTTTTAAAGTGTGTAAAACAAGCATGCAACGGGGAAATCTCCCTGAATTGAAGTTTTTAATTGGTGAATGGTTTTTAGAATTCAGCCTTAAGTAGTATGAATTGTAGGATTTCTCTGAATTACCAATTCAACCAATCTCCTGGTTTTTGAGAGAATACAGGTTTTCTTCAAAGCCCAACAAACCCTTCTTCAGTATCAATTGGTTAATGCATGCTAAAATGCAATGGGCTACCCTAATTGGAGATTTCTATGTGTGGATGCACAAATCAGTTTTAGATTAGCGTGAAAGGGAGCCAAAGCTCTTCAATTCAAGTGCTCCCAATCACCAAAAAGATGTCCACACAAGGCTCAACCAAAAGATAAAGAAAATCAAATTGTTGGGGTTGAATTATTCAGGATCGAATCTTAGGCAAGTTGAGAAGTCGTGGTGGGGTTGGAATCAACTCAATTCCAAGTCTCCCTACCAAAAAGGTGATCCCGAATTGCAGGTAAATGAGGCAAAGAGGGGTGCAATCAATCTTTTTATGTTTGCCTCAAAGAATACTTCACACGGCGAAAAATTCAAGAATCAAGATTCTTGGATTTTCACTATGTGAAGTAAGATGGGAAATCGCGAGGCGGTGGGAGTGAAGACAATCAATCAAACAAGTGAATTTTAATCCACTTGCCCCAAGAGATCCCAAGAAGTTTTTCTAGTTTTTTAGTTTTTTTTTATTATTATTAATGTGACAAGTTAACCTTAGTTGCTAAGAAAAGAAGACCTACTTGTTCAGCAACGTGTGCGAAGCTCCAATGCGGTGTCGACGTCTTCACTCTCTCATTCCCACCTTGGATCTGCTCATGTCTTCGACTTCGTTTGCCTGCCTTTCCTTGCAATAGGTTCACCTACACACCAAAAACAGAGACACCTGTGAAGAGAGAAGAGAAATATTGAAAGGAATTGAATAGAAACTTATTTGAAGGTGCACTTCCCCGGCAACGGTGCAAGAAAAGGTGTGGTGTCGGACCCGAATAGGTTGTTAATATGATGATTTTATCATTGAAGTGTGTATAGTAGTTAACCTAAATTGGACCTAACCATCTCTTTACAAAATTTTTAACTTGGCCTACTTGATTTATCTTGGTCACTTTTAGGCCCAGGGTCGAACTCAAGGAAGTGTGGTACAAGTCAAGTTTCTACGCCTTTCCTACAACGAATCTCTTCCGTTTATTTATTGTGTTTTTGGTGCTTTTTCTATTTAGATTTTTTTTCCTAGTAATCTTTGTCCTTGAGGCACACCCTCAAAATTGGGTTCTTAGCTTTGAGCCAAATCAGGGTTCCAAAATGGGTCTTGCTATTCGCAAGACGGGGTACCTGCAAGTCAAGGATTATCTTTTCTCTTTTATATATATATTTTTTATCTTTTTACTAACAGGAAAGCGAAACAGAAATAAAGTAAAAATAGTGTATATATATATGTATATATTATATATGTATAAAGGGGTGGTGGTGGAGGCAGAGATGGAGTGTAGCACAGTGTCGAGTCGGTCATCGTCTAGAAGGACGCAACCAATAGGACGAGGTGCCAAGTGAAGTGTGGGATGGATGGTGGAAGATGTATATGACCACGCTTTTTGTACGCATGTATTGGGGAATATCAGCAACTGGTATAGATATTCCCGCGATACCACGTATGGTAAATAATGTGAATATATATATATGTATGTAAATATATCTATATATATATATGGTTATAAATATATAGGTATATATATATGTACATATCTATAGGTGTATATATATGTATATATATATATATATAAGTATATGTATATATGTATGTAGCTATATATATATATATATATGTATGTATTTATATGTATATGTATGTATATGATACTATATAGATGTATATGTATATATATATGTATATATGTATATAGATATATATATGTATGTATGTATATATATATATCAATATATATATGTATACGTATATATATATATATATACATATATATATATATATATGTATATAATAGTGTATAGGGGGGTGTGTGTGTGTGTGTGGAAGTGTGAGTGTATGTGTGTGCAAGCGTCGGTGAAGAGAGTGTTGTGAGAGAGAGTGAGAGAGAGAGAGAGAGAGCGGGAGAGAGAGAGCACTGCTGAGGGTTGGAGTTAGGTCGTCTGCAGCTTCCAAGCGACGTCTGGAGGCCTCCACGCGCACGTGCGTAGGCACGTATGCGCACAGAGAAGAGTGCGCTGGAGGGAGTGGCCGCATGCAGAGGAGGCTGCAACGCACCGCGCTATGTGGAGAGTAGGCACTGGCGCTCGCAGGTGGACACGGTGAAGGAAGCGTACGACGTAGGCATACGAGGGCTGGCAGACGCGCGGGCGGGCGCACGCGCGGGCGAAGGCCGATTGCGACGTGCTGAGTGATCGGATAAGTGAGAAGCTTTCCGGTCACCCCACTGTAGCCACAGTGTCATGCAGACTCGCATGAACAGTGGCTACACTGTAAGGCCGTGCCATGCGACCGGGTATGGGCGGTTATGTGAGTGCGGACGGCTCGGCGCCAGCGGTGGAGTGGCTCCGACTGTTGGCTTGCGAGCGTGACTTCGCGACAGAGCGCGCGGATGGGGGTTGGGTCGCGAGCGAAGGGGCACGATAGGGTGCGCGGAGGTCTGCGAGTGCTGCTGGGGTGCTTGGCCGGCCGCTGTTGAGTCCGCAGAGGTCGGTTGCGGGTGGAAGAGAGCGCGACAGGGAGGAGAAGCGGGAGGCGATGGTGCCTGCAGGTGCCCGCGGAGGGCGAGGGCGGCCTGCAGGCATGCGCGGAATGGGTTGGTGGCTTGCGCTGCGTGTTGCTGTTGCTGCTGGAGCTTTGAGCTTCAAGCTTGAAGCCCCCACTCCAATGGCTGAAGGTGCTGGAAACGTAAAAACGAGGAAAGAGCCACCACGCCCACCGGCTCTTTGAAGAGCTGGGCGGTGGTGGTTTCACTGTAGTGGGTGTGCACCACAGTGAGGGCTCCTGTCCGTCGGGTGTCTCCTCGGAGGAGGAGGGCCGGCGTGTGGAGGGAGAGGAAGAGGACGGTGGCTTGGAAGTGAGCTACGTTGGGTTTTTTTTGAAGTGGACCAGGCTGTTGATGAAGGAGAAGTCATGGTCTTTGTATAGAAGAAGAAAGCCATGCACAGGCATGCCCTGGCTGTGCATGGGTTGCGCATGGAGTGGCAGGGAGTGGGCTGCTGCGGCTGGCAGGGAGAGGGCTGCTGTAGGGAAGCATGGCGCGAGGAGAAGAAGATGCATGCATCCGTGGGAAAGATTTTAAAAATCAAGTGAAATAAAAAATAAAAAGATGGTGAATTAGCAGAGATGCACTTGAGGAAAAATGTTAATTGCAAGGCCACTTATTTATTCTCCTCTCCTCTCAATTAAATGCATACATGCATGTATTTTTACAATGCAACTATGGAGACCTAATATGCATTGGTAATGCTAGGAAATAGCACAAGACGGCACAATTGCAGGCGTATTTTTGCGGTGCAATCAGTAACCATGGACTTATTTTGGGTGGTTCTGTGTGTATACCACGTTGGTTAGCATGGTGATTCCTCTTTTGCTTAGTCTGGAACCTTCTTAAAGATTTAACTCTGATTTTGGGCACTTTATTATGAAATAATTTGATGTTATATCAATGATTAAAAATTAATGATCCAATGTATCATCATCATTGCATGCGTGAAATGAACTCCAATTTACGTGAAACAAGTTCCATTGTGTTCGTTAATTTATAAATAATATTGGACCAGTGTCATAACTTGGAAAAAATTGGTGGATGGATGAGTTGGGGAATAACATGAATATTTGGAAATCCTGGAAATAATAAATGTAATTTTTAGTGTGATTTGGTTTGATGACAATAAAAGATACGATTATCTAGGAATGACTAGTTAATCAATATGACTATTTAGTTAGGGCTTAGAGGATGGATAACTTATTTTAGCCCCTGCTATTTGTTAGAATTGGCTGTAGCTTTGGTCTTTTAGACCAGTTCTAGGCTGGTTTAGGGAGTAGCTGGCCTACATACGACTCTTTGGTTAGGCTTCACGGCCTACTGAGATAGCAGGATGCGTGGCTTGAGGTTGGGAGTGATTTCTTCTTGGTCGGTGGGTAGGTCCTTGGCAATCTATGGCTTAGTGTACACAGTGCTTGTACATGTTCATGCTACAAGACATAGCCACAATGACCCCAAGGTGGCAGAGTGTGGTGACTCGATGGATATAAGCCGTCTTCTTGACCAAGAGGGTAGCTTATACCGGTCTTGCACATCAGGAAGTTACGCGAGATCATCTCATGCCCTGAGATGTTGATTGATAAATTGTGGACTGTAATAATATGGGCTTAAATGCATAAACAAAAGTGTGTAGGTGCATAAGTAATTAGGCAACACATTATCGATAAATGATGATTTTGATGATAACAAACATCTCAATTAACTGAGATTAAAATTGTATTATATGCATAGATATTGCTAGAATGTTTTTTAGGTTGAAGCTCTCTTGACGAAATCCGAAGCCAAGAAGGAGGAGACCATGCTTATCAAGTTTAGGTCTTTTTGAAACATAGGAAAAATGGTTGAAATCTTATATTTTTTTTATTGTAAGGAGTGCTTCAATTAGATTTCACATTAGCAAAATTATAAGGGTTTCATATGCAACTTCTACAAGAACACCACACTTTGCCTAAATAGGTCAAAATATGTCTAACTAAGTCTATAGGTGTTAGTGCAGGGCCCTAACACTTAGTGAGAACCCAAGATATTAGTTTGGACAATTAGAGGGCCTTTTATAGGCCATCTAACGTTAGGTATGTGATACCTAGCATTAGATAATAGGTTGGGTGTCAACCAGGCTGTCGAGAGATAACGAACTTTGTGTTGAACTTTGTACTTAAAGTTAGACAGTTCACCTAACGTTAAATAAACATTACCTAACATTAGATAGACTCTCCTCTACTAGCCAGGATGCGACCATGAGATAGCGAACTTTGTACCTAACTATCTAACGTTAGATAGTTCACCTAACGTTAGATCACTTTTACCTAACATTAGATAAAGCACCTTTTGACCAGATCAGTTAGTTGTTGGCAAATCAAATTAGGAAACTTTTCAGCCATTGAAGAGGGGTCTTATGCACACGTAAATTAGTCCAGACACCCCTCCATATGTATGAGATGATTTCACTCTTTGGTGGTAACACACCTAAAACACATTCAAAAGTAAATTCAAGCACACATTCAGCAAAGACCCTCATTTGGTGTTCTTGGAAGTAATTGAAGCTTTGATTCTCTAACTCCCACTTGCTTGAAGCTTCACCACATCAACTCCCAACAGCATCATCTTCTCACAATCACTAAGGGAGTTCATTCTAGTCTCCTAGATATGTATTTCATATGAATTATTACATATCTTTTTGGGATTATCCATAGGAGCTAAAAATCTATTTTAATTCAGTTTTCTTCTATCATTCACTTGTAATATGAGGGCTCGGATTTTGGTCTCCTTTCCTCTCAAGTAAGAGGGGTTTGCTCTTGATTGGAATATCAAGAGAGTTTGTATAAGGTGTTTAGTTTCCCATAAGCACCGATCAGTATTCTGAGAGTGACTCAGGGCAATATCCTTGGTTGGGAGTCCTAGGTAGTGGTTTGGGTTTTCACTATATATACTTGTGTTGTGATTGGAAAATTACTTGTGGACTGATTAACTCTTCTATATTTGCATTAATTTTTTAATTAGCATTGCTTTACTGCCTGGAGCACTATTCTGTCCCTTCTAGTGCTTACATTTTGTATCAGAGCTTAGGTTAGTGACTTTTGGAGTAAAATCCATGCACCGATGACAATGGTGGAAACAAGCAACTCGAGGATTGAGGGATTGCTAACCTACCGACAAAGGGATTGTTAATGTATCAACCTCCGTATTTTGATGGGAATGGCTAAACGCATTGGAAAAGGAAGATGACGATTTACCTCAAATCAGCCACCAGAGACCTCTCACTATGGAGGATGGTTGAAAAGAAATTCAATATGCCAGAAGTAGATGCTACCACCAGAGACTACAAGTCAAAAGCGAAGAATGAAGATAATGAGGAAATGGCAATGTTCTTTAGAAGATATGAGAAATATGTAAAAATGAGAAAGCAATTTAAGAAGAGAAAAGATGATGAGATCCCCACTTGCTATGGATGCAAGAAGAAATGCCACATAAGGAAGGATTGTCCTCTACTTAATGAGGATAAGAAAGACAAGAAGGTAAGAAAGGAAAGTAAAGAAAAGGAGAGGACTGATGAAAAATCAAGAAGGAAGAAATTCTTTAAGAAGAAGAAGGCTTTTGCGGCAGCATGGGATGACTTGGTATAGAGTACGAGTGATGACATCAACTCTGACTCCGACTCAAGCAAGGAGGTGGTTGCACACATGTGCCTCATGTCAAATGAGACTGAGGTACAAGACTCTACATCTCTTGATGAGCTATTTGATGCATATGATGAGCTTTTTCATGAATGCAAGAAAATTAAACATGAAAATAAAGTATTGACAAAGTTTAGAGCAGAAGGGAATGATTTGCTAAACAATTATGAGGTTATTATAAATGAAAAATTGGCCTTAGAAAAGGAAAACATAAATATGAAAACTGAATGCTTGAAGTTTGACTAGATTGAATGAAAATCTTATTGCTTCTAACACTAGTTTGCTGGTTGAAAAAGACATATTGATGAAAGAGACTAGCGAGCTTAAAAATAAAATTGCTTGCTTGGAAAAGAATGTGCATGAACATAGGATAAACAAAAATAGATTGATTGATGACTTGGCTAAGTTTATGAATGGTAGAAAGAACTTACAAAAGCTTCTTCCAAGTCAATTGCCATCTATATCTAGGCATGGTCTTGGTTATAGTGAATCTTCCTCTACAACCAAGAAACTAACCAATTTTGTGAAGCCCAACAATAAAAACACCTTTGTGCCAGCCAAGACTCAAAAATCAACTTAGCATGCATATTTGTATAGCCAAAAGGCTAAAAAACAACCTCACCATGCATATACTTTTAGCCCAAAGGCCAAGAACAAATGGATTCCCAAAAGAAAGTATTTTTGGGAAAGGTATTCTAACACTCAAGGATCCAAGAAGGCATGGGTACCTAAAAATGTTCTTAACTCTTGTTTTATAGGCCTTAAAGAAGATGAACAAGTGGATTATGGATAGTGGTTGTTCAAGGCATATGACAGGAGACTCCATGTAGTTCCTACAACTCAAGAAGGAGGACAAAGGACAAGTGGCTGTGGGCAACAACCAAAACTGCCATATTATTGGTAAGGATATAGTAGATAATTCTTTTAAGCAAGCTAGAAATATTGCTTTAGTTGATGGTTTAAAGCATAATCTTTTCAGTGTTAGCCAAATTTGTGATAGAGGTTGTAAAGTAATTTTTGATAAAGATGGTTTCAAAATAATTGATAAACAGACCTTGGAAGTTCTTCTGAAAGGATGATGAGAGATATAGATGTTCTTGAATTTGATAAAGATGAAATGGTTGATTGCTTCTTGCCTCTAGTGAAGAAAATAACTTATGACATAAGAGATTAGGCCATATCAATATGAGATTAATTGATAAAATAGTTAGAAAGGAACTTGATTTTAGTTCCGAGTACTTTAGCTTTGGCAGAATGTACTTGTAAGAACTTGGGTTGCACAACCTTTTCTAGTTTATTTCCTTGGCATGCATTAACTAGTATTTATATTTTCTTGTTGCACCTTACACTTCTTTAAAGCTTATGGTTTAGATGTTTATGTTGAGCCATATGTGTGAACTCTATGTTGAATTATTTGTTGACCTTATGAAGTTTACGTCATGCTTATGATGTCTATGATGAGTTGATGAATTGTGTTGAATGATGCACGAATTTTACTCATGTGCTCATGTGTTGGGTTACGCCTATCCCATTATTTTTTAATGATGTCAAAATGGGGAGAAACAATGATATGAGAGGTTGATAATATATATTGTTATTGGTCAATAATATCTTGTCATTGTTATATTGTTATGGCTCTATGTGCTATGTGCTTCTCTTGGATCATCTCATCTCTTAGATTTTTTTTAAGGAAAGCACTTATTGAAGGGATCTAGAGAAGATTTAGATTAATCTATCATCGTTGTAGTGTAAAATCCTCAATCAATCTCTCAACAAATAAAATTTATAACTCTAATATCTAAATGAAGTCCGAGGTCGAACACAAGGAGCAAATATGGAATTCATATGCTAACCTCGATTAATGAGCACAGGAAATTAAACCAAGAATGATGATATTCAATTAATGCTAATCTATCACTTTAGATGTTCAATGAATAACAGAAGTATTTCAAGACTTTAAGAGACCAAAGAGATATCTAAGACAAAATAATGGTGATTTAGATCACCAATTATTAGCCTAAGCACATGTATATCAACTACTCAATGTATAAAAAATAAATGAATAGTGATCAGACATCTGATTTATATCAAAACTAAAATCCAACTTCACCATTGGATTCCTTAGGTCGAAATTAGGTTTGTACCAAAATTTGGACCCAAGATGAATTTATCTTGACGTAGTTTGCAAATTGGTCATGTCTAATTACATTTCTGCCCTTACCTTTCAAAATATTTTCAGATAGACCCCTACCTTTATCATCATTCTCACAAAAAGGTCCCTGTCACCATTAAACCTATTCCTACTTGCTCCGACGACCTTAAATTAGAAAGAAGTCCCGGATTTCTTGATGAATCCCTTTCAAACTTGAAAGGGAAGTTCGTTAAGAAATCCCCTTCCTTTTGAACCCGATCATATGCCCTAAAACCCACCCAATCTCTCATCCGAACGCATGAGAGATTTGGGTATCAAGGAATCCCCAAACTCCGATGAGCTTTCCAAGCTTGGGAAGCTTGCTTCCCAAGTCCAAAACCTCCTCCTGAGGTCTATAAAAGCACCTCCTGCTCATACTGAACCCCTCAAGCTTGAATTCGACCAGAGTAACCCTTAAATTCTTCTCTCCTCCTCCGGCTGAATTTGGCTTCAAGCTTTGGCAACCCTCCTTGCCTCCCCTCATCATCTGACCACATTACCAGTGGCAGATTCTCCTTCTCTACCTTCTTCCCCGTCGAGCAGTACCCGCCGGTGTCCCTACCTCCTTCATCCTCACCTCCACCGCTTATCAGAGTAGCTTCAACTCCGGTGCCGGCCATACCTCAACCGACGCCAACTCTACTCCCCGTTGTCTACCACCTCTCCTAAATGACTCATCTTCTACTCTTCATTTCTAGACATTCTCCACTTCATTTCGGCCGCCGACTTGCCCGGCCGCCCTTCGTCTTCCACCTCACCAGTGTACCTCCATTGAGCTCGCACGACCACTACGCCCCACCAACCTGGCCACCGTTCATCCCTACACCTCCGCCATGTCCTAGAGAGCAAAAGCCCTTTGGTCTTCGAGGCTATTAGCCTGTCCAACGCTCCACCGAACACACCCACTCTCACACACACAGTCCGACTCCGTTACGCACACACGAACCTTGCCATGCCACTCAACCTCCAACGTTGCACTTGCTGTGGTCCAGCGAAGGTTCTATGCAAGTTTAATTGGGTTGCGAGGTTGTTTGCTTGGTTTTAGGTGTGCCACCTCCTCCGCCATTGACAAAGCTTAGAGCGAAGCTGGAAGCCCTTGCTCCAGCACCTGCAGGTCCCAGGTGAAGTCCCAGGTGTAGCGGAGCGTCTCCAGGACCACAACCCGAGATCCAATTAGGCCCTTTGACCGGGCATTTGACTGCAATCGCAAGAAGGAGCTGTTGCTGTGCGAAGGAAGGGAGGTGGGATAGTCCCACCTCAGAAGCTAACGAGACCCCATTCCTGCATAAATTGAAAAAGTGATACAAGCTATTTGCCTCAGCACACACAGGGGGTGAGGTCCCCACACTCACGCACCTCGCCCGCGACACCTTACATGCGGGTCTGGCAGATCTGTTTACTCGCCTAGCCATGCACTCCTCGGCTGCTACCCACTGTAGGAAGCCTTGGTCCCGGGTGCGTGTGTACCAGATAATCCGACTATCCTGATAGAGGCCCTGGGAGGGTAAAGCCTAAGAGAAAAAGAAAGGAGAGATCACACGGGGTAGGGGGAGGGTTTTGCTGCAGAGAGAATTGGCTGACACTTAGCCAATTCAAGAAGCTTCCCCCTTGTGTGAAGTAGCTGAACAGAGAAGGAAAAAGGAGAAGGCTTGAGCAGCAGAGGAAGAAAGACAAGGAAGAAGAAAAGAAGAAGAAGAAGAGGACTCGCACAAGAAGAAGAGGAGCAGAAGAAGAAATAGAGAAGAAGAAGAAGAGGAGCAGAAGAAGAAACAAAGAAGAAGAACAAATGCAAAAATCTTAGCACTGTAGCATAGGGCTACTTAAGACGTCTAATACTTTAATTGCATATATTTGAGACTTGATTTAAGTGTTATTTGTGAGGAGTAATTAGTGATTTAAATCACCATTTTACTCCATTCTTTTTGCATATTGATCCTGACATTCACTTTATTGCAATATTTATTCTTGCTTTAAATTGTGATCTTGAGCTTTAAATTCCATATTATTCCCTATGTTCGACCACAAAACCTTTTCTAGTAATAAAATTTATTTGTTTGAGCGCTATTTTGGCTATACTACAATACGACAATCTTAAAACACCGATTTAGTGCGTAAACATTTTGGCATCGTTGTAGGGGAGCAACGGGCAATTTAGAACTCTTGATTATAATTCCTGATTTAAATTCTAACTTGCCATATCTCTTTTGCTGTGGTTGTTTCAGGAGGGATACATTCAAGGAAGATCAGCCGCACAGTAAACATGCCAAAGGCAGGGAAGTTCTAACTACTCTCTCCCTCTTAAGCCCCTTATTCTAAAAAGGTAAAAAAAAAAGCCAATTAGGACTACTTGCATTCTATCGTTAGATAATTCATTAAGTTGCCTAATTTGATACATTTTATAACAAATCCTGAGTTGTGCACCCACTTAAAGCATAAGGTTTTTAGGGCTATCACATTCTTGTTTGAACCCTAGGTACCACATTTGTACAAATTAAATTGGATCAAATTAAAGCCAATTAAGGATTTCAATTTAGGATTTTTTAGTAACACACTTGTTTAATCAAGAAATCATCTTTCCAAACAATGTGTGCCTAGACCATGATTGAATTGATCTATTCAAGCAAAACCCTAAAATCAGGCTCTTAAAGTCATTTGTACACAGAAGGAGGGACCTAAGGTTCTCAAGAGAACAATACAAGTGAAGTTGACCCACCTTGTTTGGGTCAACTAATCTTCAAATTAGGTCACTTTTGAACTCAACACATCTTAAAGTTCAAGTGAAATTCTAAAGCACCTTTTCTCTTAATTAAAACTGGTAGACTTAAGAGGTCAAGTCCCCATTTTGGTCTACTTGGAACATCAGTGACAAGAGAGGTCGGGTGGGGGAAACCCTGTAATCCGTGGGGGTACTCTACTGTGTAGCGATCTTTGTAGGACTCTCCCTCTTTGGCTGCCCAGGTAATTCTCAAGTGGATGACTTTTTGACTAAGGGGTATCATCCACCCCGAACCTCTATAGTCATCCAAAATTCTTGGGTGTCTTGATTGGGTCCATCACATTCTACCTTTCACCTACTCCATCGGTGCATGTTCGGGAGGAGGTCTCTAAGACCATCCTTGAGGCCTCCTTTAGCCACTCATTCATGTCGAGGCCAAGCCTCGACCTCCTTGTTTGTGTAACAACCCAATCCTATTGATATCTCTTCTGATTCATTTGAACATGATTCTCCTTCATCCATCATCATGGCACAACCCGCAAAAGAAAATAATCTTGAAAATCAACCTCAATGCCTTAATGATCTATTCCAAGCCTTTGTGAACCCACCGCGGCGTCCAATGATGTGAGATCACTACAATCCCACTGCGGTGGCAATCGAACTTCAAGTACAAATCCCCGCTGGAGGTCCTGACACTAAACTCAAGCCCAACATGATTCATGCCATTCCCAAATTCCATGGGCGTAATTTCAAAGATCCTTTCTAGCATATCAACCAACTCAAGCATCTGGCCCTGACCTTTGGGTCAGAAGCTCAAAATCGGGGTGTTCTACTCATGAAAATGTTCTCCTTCTCTCTCATGGATAAAGCTACTCACTAGTACCAAACCCAAATGCGTCCAATCAACACCTGAGCGGAACTTCAATCCGAGTTTCCGAGAAAGTTCTTCCCTGTTGGTCGGACAAATGCTTTACGACACCAGATCACACATTTCACACAACAAGTAGGAGAACCATTTCATGAAACATGGGATCGTTTTCTGGATCTTATGCGAAATTGCCCCCATCACGAGTTCCTAAATGGGAACAAGTCCAGTCTTTCTACCAAGGATTCTGTGAGGATATTAGATTATTCGTCAATGCAACCTGCGGAGGAAACATCATGGGTCAACAGGAAAACACCGTGTGGGTGATTCTCGAGAATATGTGTGAGAACTCCATCAATAATGAATCCATGGGCATGTTCGATCGGATGAATGCCTGTGCATTGACGAATCAAAAGGGAGCACATGAGATGCAATGCCTGTCCTCTTCCGTCGACTTGGAACTGATAGCCAGTCATCTTGATAAGGTCTCTATTATTGAGAAGAAGGTGGATGAGCTAACTTGACATTTGTAGCGAGCCACCTCTGTGCAAAACTCGTTCACACAACCACCCTCTGGTAGGGAGGCCGTGCACAACATCTATCACCGACCTTCTCAGGGGAAGGACCCATATCCATCCCGTCTGATTCTGGTTATGGAGGAAACTCTGGATCCACCTACTCTAGTTGGGGGAACTCTGAACCCTCATATTCTGATTTTCTCGAGGTTGCTCAGACCTGCGAGGACCTCAACACCATTCAGAATGATCCATTCTCAAACACCTACAACCCTGGATGGCATAATCACCCATATTTCACTTGATTAGGAAATAATCAAAATCAGAGACCTCAATATCCACCCCAACCACAGGCTCCTTGTCCATATCAGTTGCCTCAGCCTCGGCCTAACCCAACTTATCAATCTGGGCTGACAAAGACAGATCAAATGACTCTTATCCTTCAGACTTTGGTTGACATTTAGAAGACGAATGCGGCTATGCAAAAATAGCATAGAGACGAGATCACAGAGGTTTGCAATCAACTTTCCCAAATGGCAAATCCTCACCAACCTGGTGCATTTCCTTCACAACCTCTGCCTAATCTGAATAACGTGTCTAACCAAAGGTGCATTATGAACCTAAATCTGAGCCAAGCTCACTTTGTTTATCAGGCCCCTTCTACTCCATCACCTGAAGGGATGGAGGCTTCGACATCATATACGGGTTACCAGTAGCAAGCACCTCTTCTACCCACACCAAACCAAAACTAGGTAGGATTAAATTTTGTTACTACCCACACTAGCAAAACAACATAGGACCCACCTTATTCAAGCCAAACCCAGCCTAATAATACAAATCCTAACCCAAGCATAGTCATCCAGGACACCTTTATCCCAGATCGAGAACTTAGACCCATTCTAGAGGAACCATCTAAGGTTCCATTTCCTGAGGCCTTGACCAAAGGAAAAAGGATAACCAAGATCATGGCACCTGAGGATGACCTGGTTAAGCTCTTTGAGCAGGTCCATATAAACATCCCCTTGATGGATGCAATACGCCACGTACTAGCTTGCACACAATTTTTGAAAGACGCATGTACACCTAATCGTAAGTCGCGGACCAAAGATGGGAATTCGATCGTATTGTCTGAGCAAGCCAGCTCTGTCGTTTTGAGTAAACTCCCGCCTAAGGCAAAAGACCCAGGCACCCCTTTGATCTCTTGTTAAATTGGTGATATACGATTTGATCGAGCGTTATTAGACTTAGGAGCCTTCATAAATTTGATACCCACATCCCTACAAGACTATTTCGAGGAATCTGAACTTAAACCGAATGAAATGACTTTACAACTAGCAGACTGATCAATTAAGTCACCAAAAGGAATTCTTGATAATGTCATAGTTAGGGTACATGATTTCTATTTTCCAATGGATTTCATTGTTTTAGACATGGATGCTCTTGAGAACGTGAAGAATACACCGATCATACTAGGGAGATCCTTTCTGGCCACTGCTAGGGCCAACATCAATTGTGAGGAGGGCCAAAATGAATTAAAATTTGAGAGCAAGACACTAATGATCGACATCTTTAAGGCCTAACAAAGAATTAATTATGGAGTCATAGAACAAATTTGCGATATTGAAGCGGTGGTTGATGATTTTATTGAGAGCCCGACTATTTCTGATTAACCACAAGAGGATCAAAAACGGCAATTAGAGGAGCATCGAAGAACACAGCGGTGTTGATGGCAGCAGTGGCGGAGAATGGCAAGCACCTGAGAATGAAGAACACAACCTCTCAGCCACATTAAAATAGTTCATGAGCATCACCGGAGGGTGTGGAGTGCAATGGTGGTGGTTGCGTGAAGAATTAGGGCTTAAGGTGGTTGGACGGAGTCGAGAATGGAGGCAAGAAAGTGGGTTGTTCGGTGGCCGTCGTGAGTGCGTGGATGGTGAAATAAATATGGGGGTTTTGTGCGGGTGGATGTGGCGAAGGTGTGTGGCTTGTTGGTGAGGTGGTTGGTGGCTTGTGGTGTGAGATGGGCCTCGTTGGAGAGGTGGGTGGAGTGGAGAATGAAGGTGGCTTGCGTGTGCGTCGATGGTTATTTTTGTGTTTTGAGTAAATGGATTAACCTAAGAAACTAAGGGAACCTAATTTAACCCTAAACTAATGGATGAAAGGGGTAATGCCCACGTCGGTGGTACGCGGGACGTGGGGAAGATGAAACCTCCGGTGGGAGAAGAAGTGACGACGAGGGGAGATAGGCAACGGCCACGGATATTGCGACGTGCAGAAGAAACTGAGGATGAAGAATATGCTCACTATAGTCTGTGAGAGCGGACGAGGAAGGTAGTCGAAGGAGGTTGCCAGAGCTCGTGGAGCATTCGGTCAGAGAGAAGAGGAGATTTTTCGTTCAAAAACAAGCTAAGGATGTAAGGTTTGCAATGTGAGTCCTTTTACAGGCCATAGTGTCGTGCTTCAAGCTTGGAAACAAGATTGAAAGCTTGAAAATTAGGGCCTTAGGTTTTGGAATTTCTAAGAGTTTGCATGAACTGTTGGACGATTTCGGCAAGTCATGGAAGAGCTTAGATGGAAGGGGATGTCCCTAGGAGTCCCCCTTCCAATTTTGGAAGAGTTTCTCCACGAAATTAGTGAGAGAACTCTGATTGAGGATTAGATCTTGTTGGGTTCACATGGCCATGGCGGCAGGGACCTGCGTGTGAAGAAGACAACGAAGTTAGGGGTTATTTGCAAGGATTTCAAAAGTTAGGGGCCATTGTGTGATAAAAAGAGTTTGTTTGGACTGAAATGCAAACTAGGTCAAGGTGATCTTTAATTTGGCCCAAATTTTGGTACAAACCTAATTTGAACCCAAGGAATCTGACGGTGAAGTCGGATTTAGGTTTTGATCAAGTTTGATTGGGTAATTTGTGCAGGAACCCAAATTAGGGCAACTATGAAACTAAGACTCTATTTTAGGTCAAAATAGGTTCTAATAGTTAAATCAAAGGTACCAAATCTTAGGGAATATTTTCATATGATTTTTAGAAAGTTTAGGTAAAATTTATCCTGACCAGAACCTTAGTTAATTAAGGTTTTTTTTTTAGGCTTTTAGATGTCCATTAATACTCAAAGCACGTGAAAACCTATTTTGTTTTGCATGAACCCACTTTTTAAACATTAATGACCATTTTATCTTTAATAAATCCCTGGAAAATCCTATGATTGTTCTGCAATTAAGATATTATGTTAAAACTATAGATTTACCCCTGTTTTACTATTTCTCTCAGAATGGATATGCAATGAATTACGGCTCTTTGGCAGTTATGTAGGAGCATTTATCAATTAATTATGATTAAATAAAGATAGATATGGTTGATGATGACGCTATCATCATACTCCCATGCCTAACTTTTGCTAGTCCCTTAGCAAAATCTTATGAAATTAACTTGAATTCTAGATGATGCCTTGAAGCTCAACGTTCTGATTTATTCTTTTTTTTAGAAATTAGGTCAGAATGCTAATAGTAGGCTTCGAAGTACTTAAGTACCAACCAAGATCCAGACTTGACCAGCTTTATCCTTAGTCTACCGTGAAGGTTTTTAAGGCCAACAGGAATTATCCAAAGGCTTGTTGGACCTAGTGGTTAAAGCATTCGTGCTTGTAACATGGTTAGTACAGGTTTAGTTTGCAGTACATTTTTGTAAGGGAGAGGGATAGAAGAATTTTTTTTTCATTTTTGGAGAGCTTTTTCTCTCTTTTTCTTTCCTTTATTTCTAGCTTTGGATTGGCTCAGAAACATAATTTGTATTGGATTCCTAGCTCCCACCATCAACCCTCGTAGGATCCCTGGAATTCGATGCTTGCATTGCCCATAGCAACTTCCAGAACCTTGGCTCATGACAGTTCGAGATAGTGCTGCCCATGGCATTCTATAGCTAAATTCAGGCCCTGGCGATCGACATTTCAGGATAATCTCGCCAATGGCACCTAAACCTGCATAAGGTGCTTACATGCCCCCTATAGGATATTTACATATCCTAGGAGATAAGCACCGAGGAGACGGTATGTTATTGTGCATCTTTGAGGAGAATTTTCCACCTTTCCGTGTTAGGAACTCATCTAAATCAACTTGTGTTGAAAGCTACTCCTGATCTAGGTAGCTTTTTCATAACAGAATAAACATTTTTGCGTGATTTTGATTGATTAAGCGCACTGAACCAGAATTGTGTGTTGATTAAGGTGCTTAGGTTACTGAGTTCCGTAAACCAGAGGTCAGTTAACGAGGCTGAATAATCCCTAAGCCTTAGACCTAATACTTAAGCTTCGCATTTTCCTGAACCTCTTGAGGATTATCCAGATCTTAATGGATACATGAATTTTTAAGCCCTAAAACAAGCTCAAGAGGCCTAATATCAGCACTCATACTATTTGACTATCCATGTCTCTTTATTATTCTAGGACTTAATTTTTTTCTTTTGATTTAGTCTAAACTTAAGTAGATTCCATAATCATTTGCTGATGACAATCCCTTTTTTGTTTCAAATTGTTGTTCCTTTTTGACATTTAAATCACGTCCTCTTTTCCGCCTCAAGAATGATATGCAATTAAGCTCACACAATTTCCTCCATTTCCATTTTTTGTTCTTTTTTAATTTTTAATTTTTTTGATTTTTTGAATGACTACTTTTTTTGTGAGAAACCTTCAATAGTCCCATGCCTAAGTTTGAATTTTTATGTGTTTGCACTTTAACACCCCCCATGCCTAAGTTTTGCAATGTCCATTGTAAACCAGAGGATATGAAATCACCTTGGTTCATGGGTTAGAACAGGATCAAAAGGGTGGGTGAACGGGTCGGGATGACTGTTACAGACGATTTCAAGCTTTGGTATGAGTACCAAAGGTGGAGTCAGCTGTTCTAAAACTGAACTCTATGTGCAGTAGACATGAAACTCAAAAGGATAATTAGAAGGGTCTCGGGTTTGTGGAATGACGGCCTGCCTCGTGTTAAGCGCTAAATTCTATGCTTTCAACTAAGCAGAAGATGATCAAGGGGAAGGAGTTGTCAAATCAGATGAATTTTGTAAAACAAACACCTTGATCAATAGCCTGGTTGGTCCAACCAAGTGCTTGTCTAAATCAATAAGCTAATGATGTAGCCCAAACCCGATAAATCTGGTGGGTTGATGGATGTGGATTAAGCGATACGGAGCCCACCAGATGTTGTGAGGCTCAAGAAGATATGGAAGTGAGAATCTAGGGTTTGGCTGAGTCGAATCAGCCTTGTTGGAGTAGGGATCCTCAAATGACAAAGAGTCAGTGGAGGATGTAGGAACCCTACAAAAGTGAACAGAGAAAGATGGGTCCTGCTTTGTATTCTGATCGATGTCCGAATCCCAATAAAAAGATGGAAGAGAATCATATGCGATCGGATCATTAAGAGGAGAATTAGAGTAGAAGTTGATTTTGGTGGTGGGTTGAGGTTAGGATCGGATGTGAGAAGGTTCTGTATGTGCTGTAGAAGAGGTGGTTTCCTTCAAATCATTGACCTCAGTGTCAGAATCATTGGACGGGTCGTAGTCGCTAAGGTTATAAACAGGTTTGGAGTCATTAGGAAATAACAGTTCTCTGAAATCAATCTAAGATTCGAAATCATCGAAGAACTTGTGAATATTATGCTTTGAACTTGATTCCAGATCAGAGATTCCACCACAGAAAGGATCAAGGTATGTAGAAGCAACAACCTGACTTGGATCTAACCTATTTTTAGATTTTAAGCTCAGAAAGGTGTCCTGATTAGTCATGTGCTCAGGTTCTTGGATCTTAGGGTAGACCTAATCAATTCCCAACTCACCCAACTCCTCAGTTTCTATATCATAGATTGGCGTGACTTTCAAAAAATCAATTAGTGTCTCTGAGGAGGTTGGACAGGTGTATTCATCAAATATGGGCCCAAAATCATAATTCAAATTCAAAATCTGACTTTCATAATTTTGGGCCACATGATTATCCCAGATAGGCTCGAATTTAGACTCTAGGTTAAGGGTAAGGATTGGATTACTATAATCTAGGTTGGGCTCTACAGGGATGTCAGAATCATTCTCGAGAATCACCTTAATAGGATAAGGCTCGGGATTAACATTCTCGAGAAGTTCTTTTTTAAGCTCATCATCATAGGTGTCAGGGAAATCTAAGCTCAATGGACCAGCTTCCTGGTATCCTAGGGCTAGTTCAGAATTGGGAACACTTGTAATTGGATCCTCATAACCTTCATCAAAATCAGGAATGTCAATTGCGATGAAATTTGAATCTGAATTCATTTGGGTTGGTGGTCCATAATAATTTTGATCATCAAACCCAGGATGTGAGAAATTATGTTGATCACTAGAGTCACTCCAAGATGTTTTATTAACTTCTGACGGGTATTTTTGATCAATGGATCTATATAGCCTATTCAGTAATTCTCCTTGTTTTGCTAAAAAAATACGGAGTTCTTTCGAAACTGAAGGATTTGACCAATATTGCAGAGAATTGTTGTTGTGTAATTTCACCAATTTGATGTGTTCTAGTAAGAGATCATCCTAGGTTGAATCATGGTTGTTGTAGTGGAAAATCGCCGTAAAAAGGTTGAGTTTTGAAAACCCATCATTGTTGTGTGATTTGCGAAGAAATCCGTCAACAAATAAATTTTACTAAAGCTTAAGAAGAATTCTGGGTCAAACACAGGGAGGCTACGTCGATTTGAAATTCGCAATTATATTCTTTTTATTATTTTTGTTTAGAAAGTGAGATAATTACAATGAATTCGATGAGAGAGAGAGAACAAACACTTTATAGTATGAATGATATTTTACAACTAGAAAGTGGGAAATATTACAACTAGAAAGCAGTAAAATCTACTCTAGAAAGCAGTAAAGAGAAAGGAGGTGAGAAGTTATCCTCCTCAATGACTGCTTGGAGGATGAGCCAGACGGGGCAACGCTTGGAAGATGGAGGGCGAAGGCGGAAGACAGAGAACGAAGCGAGAAGAATTTTGGGCGAGGCAGGGCGTCGTCATCGCGGGATCCACTTCCTAAATGGGGGTGAGAAAAACTTTGATTTTAACTCTAAAGGAGCATCCCAGGTTTGGGACAAGCTTCTTTAGAGCCTTGAAGAGGGAGAGAGGTGAAGGAAGGGATGATTGAAATGTGGGGGGAGGTCTTTTTATAGGTGTGGAGATTGAGGGCAAAAATTTCATTTCACACTTGAAAACATTAATTCAGGGTCTTTAGTGACGGATTTAAGTGTCACTACTGACCCCAAATGTGGGCATAGGTTGGGTGCACGCCGTGCCTGCTCCTCTCCCTACACCTTAATGCCTATGCATCTTTAAAAATCCTTAGCCATTTGATCGCGATAGTGCCTTATCGTGCGCCTACGTGCGATCAGGCGTTCAAACGTGCATTCGATCATGCGTGCGTGATCTGTGCACCCGGATCGTGCCACGTTGCCACTTTATCCACCGTTTGCGCAGCATCCAACGGTCCAATTTGACCGCTCTGCACCCGCGCCTTGATTTGAGCTAAGGCGGGGCTCGAACTCACGCCTCCCTGTTCTTTGTAGTGTTATTCACCAACGCGCTACACACGCGTTTGAGGCGCGTTTATGCATTTAGGCACAAGCTCTCTCAGCCATTGGTTCTTAATCCAATGGCTAAGATCGTCCGTGCGGTTGAGGAGAAAGAGGGCAGCAGCGGGTCCTTGGGCCAGTTGGGCGGTTGCGATGGCACCATGTGGTGCCATTTTGGCCTTCCATCTTCTATGTCTTGTAGATGGTGCCACGGATGTCGAATTGGATCAATTTTCATGTCATTGAGCTGCGATGGTCAATCCGAACCCATCCATGAGGTCAGATTTGTCATCTGAAGTGTGGATTTACAACATCTTGGCCCTTGATCTCTAATCTTCATTGGATTATATCTGATGCTATGGATGTTCGATCCGGGCAATCTTAGAGTTGTTGAACTCTGATCATTGCCTTGATCAAATCCGTATGGTTGGATCTTCAATCCGAGGCCTCGACTAAATGTCACCCTGTCCCTGGGCATCAAGAAGAAGAAATTACTATATAATTTGCACAGTTTGACCTAAATGCATGATGATGCATGTTATGCAATATTTACAATGTATGATGCTTATATGATACTAAGAACATGCATAAATAGACATTTTTGGCTATTCAGATATATGCATATCATACCTCTATGCCTATCTTTTTCTAGTCTCTAGCAAAAATTATATGCTATTTATAAAAGAATTAGGTCAGATTTCTTGGGAAAGAGATACTCATCAACACTAGGAGATTTTACTAAGGATTTGAATTACAATGACACAACATCACCCGGGTGTCTGCCAAAATATAGACCGCCTCAAGCCCTTACCTTATTCAAAGAAGGATCTTTTTCTTCTTTTCTAATTTTTTTGGAATTTTGAGTTTAGGGTTTTAGAGCAGCTTTCTATGGCCACTCAACCCACCCAAGACTCGAAGAGAACCCTAAGTTCTAAGCATCTTTATGTGTGAAATGTGATACTCATTGATCGGTGATTAAAACGGACTTTGGCTTTCTATGCCCCTAGGTGACCTTTAAAAGAAATTCTGCCAAAAGGTGTATCTATTCAACCGGTAGCTTTCTCCCGACTTTTATTTTTATGGGGTCAACATAAGGGCGAACCCAATGTTTATCTCCCAGCTTATTCTACTTCTCCACTTCTTCCTAAGTGTTTTGGAATTATACGTGCATTTCTTAAGCTGGGCTCTGGACAACCTACCAATGGGCTATTACCCACGATAACTTGCTAGCCATACTCGTGCGGTGAAGTGTGGCTTATTTCGTTTTCTTTTCTCCTTTTCTTTATTTTTTTTCTTTTTCTTTTATTAAGTTGGTGGCTTCCCTGATCTAAAATTTACCTAACGGTAGCAGGAAAAGAATGGTCATGTGACTGGGCTCTGGACAACCTACCAATGGGCTATTACCCACGATAACTTGCCAGCCAAACATCCTAGAATGTTTATTAGCTACCCAATTTCAGTTAAAACCATCGAAAAGAGAGTTAGTGCAAATAGTGTGTAGATGCTTAGACATAAAATCCCCTTAAATCAGAGGGCGGGTTGATAAGTCGTGTACTTATCACCCTAACATATTTAACCAAATTGAGGTAAATTTAGAATGGTGAGGACTCGATAAACAAATCCACATTTTAGTGGATACTCAGGCTGGTTAAGCCCGAAGATCTGAAGGGTCTAAGTGTTTAGATCCTACTATATCATTCCTTAAGGTTGAAAAATCCTAATGCCTAATTATTCTTTCCTAATTCAATTATTTTTTTAACAAAGAGAAAAAGTAAGTAGAATTTACAAGAATTCCACAAAGTTGACAAAATGGTTCAGAGATGAATCCACCCCCTCATGCTTAACTGATGCAATGTCCTCAATGAAAATAAAATGCATGAGAAGTAGGGTAGAATGAAGAAAATATCACTTGTATTCCATGATACTTGGGTCAGCTCTGAGTCAAACTGTACAATTGCTAAGTTTAATGCCATCAGATAGGCGAAGTCCAGCCAAAGAAATCACATTAAGGTTAAAACAACCTTATCGGAGATAGGTTCTGGAATAACACAATCAACATAAGGTTTCAGACGTTGTCCGTTGACCTTAGAAGAATTACCCATCCTTTGGTCAGAGATCTCAATGTCTCCATTGGGAAATATTCGATCGATGATGAACGGGCCATCCCACTTTGACCTAAGCTTGCCAGGAAAGAGCTTAAGTCGAGAATCAAAGAGCCAGACCTTTTGGTTCGGCTCAAAGCTCTTGCGGGAAATCAGTTGGTAATGAAGAGCTTTGGTCTGAGCCTTATAGATCTTGGAATTCTCATACACATTGTTTCTAAGCTCCTCCAACTCAGATTATTGGAGCTTCTTGGTCTTTCCGGCTAAACTTAGATCAAACTTGCATTTCTTGATCTCTCAAAATGCCCGATGTTTAATCTCTATGGGTAAATGGCACGCCTTTCCATACACCAGACGAAATGGTGACATGTCGATAAGTGTTTTCAATGTCGTACGGTAGGCCCAAAGAGCACCCTCAAGCTTTTGAGTCCAATCTTTTCGATCTGGCAACCATCTTCTGTAGGATGTTCTTGATCTCCCGATTGGAGATCTCGGCCTGTCTATTTGTCTGAGGGTGGTAAGGTGTGGAGATTCTGTGATTTACCTCGTATTTGGCCAGTAAACTACGGAACTTAGAATTTGTGAAGTGAGGACCACCATCACTGATGATAGCCCTCAAAATCCCAAACCGACTGAAGATGTTCTTTTTGACGAAATCGATGACCACTTTGTGGTCATTGGTTCAGGTGGGAATAGCCTCGATCCACTTGGACACGTAATCAACAGCGACAAGAATGTACTGGTATCCAAATGAAGGGAGGAAGGGTCCCATGAAATCGATGCCCCAAACGTCAAAGATTTCGACGAGAAGGATTGGGTTTAGAGGCATCATATCTCTCTTGGTTATGCTCCCAAGTGCCTGGCATCGAGAACATGACCTCAAGAATTCCTGGGCATCCTTGAATAAAGACGGCCAATAAAATCCAGATTGCAGTATTTTTGCGGTCATCTTTTTCCTGGAGAAATGTCCACCACACACAGATGCATGGCAGAAGTCAAGTATACTTTGAAATTCATTCTTCAGAATACATCGTCGAATAATCTAATCAGAGCCGATGCGGTATAGTTCAGGGTCCTCCCAGAAGTAATATTTGGCCTCAAATTTGAGTCTATCTCGTTGTTGTTTGGTTCAATCATGAGGGATTTGACCAATGGCCAAATAGTTTAACATATCTGTAAACCATGGGGATTGGACACCTGGCACTGCAAGAATAGTCTTGTCCGAAAAAGTATTAGCAATCAAAATATCTGGACGAGGAGAATCACTTAGAAGTCTCGAAAGATGATCCGCCACCACATTCTATGCCCCGGATTTATCTTTGATTTAAAGATTGAATTCTTGAAGTAGAAGAGTCTATCGAATGAGCTAGGGTTTGGCATCCCTTTTAGCCAAGAGATGTCTCAAGGTCGAGTGGTTAATGTAAATTATGACGTAAGACCCTAAAAGATAAGTCTTTAATTTCTCCAAAGCGAATACTACAGCTAGCAACTCCTTCTCAGTAACGGTATAATTCCATTGGGCCTCATCCAGAGTTTTGCTAGCGTAGTAGATGACAGAGGGCTTTCTATCGATCTTTTGACCCAAAATAGCCTCGACCGCATAATCAAAAGCATCGGTCGTGATCTCAAATGGGGCTGTCCAGACTGGTGGGTGCAGCATCGAAGCACAAGTGACTGCCATTTTAAGAAAATCGAATGCCTTACGAAACAATTTGTCAAATTCAAATGGCGTATCTTTGGCAAGAAGGTTGCTCAAAGGGTGAGCAACCTTGGAGAAATCCTTGATGAACCTTCTATAGAATCCCACATGAACAAGAAATGATCGAATTTATTTAACAGATGTGGGAGGAGGAAGTTTGGAAATAGCATCAACCTTAGCTTTATCAACTTCAATTCCCTGTTCAGAGATTACATGACCCAAGAGGATACTTTCTTGTGTCATGAAATGACTCTTTTCCCAGCTAAGGACCAATCTTGTTTTGTTGCATCTTTTAAGGATCAATTCGAGATTAGCCAAGCAAGAATCAAACGATTCTCTGAATATAAAGAAATTGTCCATGAAGACTTCCATAAACTCTCCCACCATGTTAGAGAATATGGCTAGCATATACCTTTGAAAAGTTGCAGGTGCATTGCTTAAACTGAATGGTATTCTACAGAAAACAAAGGTTCTGTAGGGACAGGTGAAAGTCATTTTTTCTTGATTCTCGGGATGGATAGGGATTTGATTGTATCTTGAGAAACTTTCTAGGAAATAGAAGTACTTTTGCCCGGCTAACCTTTTAAGGATCTGATCGATGAAGGGCAGAGGGAAATGATCCTTTTTGGTGGTTGTGTTCAGCTTTCTGTAATCAATAATCGATGCAAACACTTCAGGATGAAGTTGAACGAGTTGTGACAGATTCTCCTTTCCCGTTAGTCACAACGGTAATCCCGACTTTCTTGGGAACAATTTGCACGGGACTTACCCAAGGACTATTTGAAATCAGATAAATGATTCCTACATCGAGCCACTTAATTATTTCTTTCTTGACCACTTCTCGCATATTAGGGCTTAGTCTCCTCTGCATTTGACGAGAAGGGTGGGATCCTTCTTCCATGAAAATTTTATGATTGCAATAAGATGACTCAATCCCCTTAAGGTCATGGATTGTCCAACCAATTGCCTCATTGTGTTCCTTTAGGACCTTGATAGTTTAATCTCTTGCTTCTTAGTCAATCTAGCATTGATAATCACAGGGAGCATTTTTTTAGGTCCTAAAAACTGATATTTCAAACTCTCAGGCAATGGTTTCAATTCAAGCTGGGGTGGGTCTAAGATGGAAGGTAAGGATGATGCTGATGAAAATTCATCAAGAGGAAGAGGTTGAAAGTTAACAAAATCAATAACCTCTTCAGAATGTGGTAGGCTTGCCACAGAGGGTTGCGGGTTGGATTCATTGAGACAGGAGGAACTTTCAATTGTAGAGATAGCCATACATGTCTCAATATTTAAGTTATCTTCTTCGTGTTCCTCAACATATCCACAATCCTCAAATTTGTTAATCGCCTTAAAAATATCCAGTTTCAATTTTCGATCCCCAAAGGCAATTTTCATGCTACAGCTCTCACAGTTGATATTGGCCTTAGCGGTAGCCAGGAATAGACGCTCCAGAATGATGGACGTGTTCCTCAAATTCTCAGGTACATCCACGTCAAGGAAATCTATAGGAAAATAGAAGTCCTTAAACTTAACAATAACATCCTCAATAATGCCTCTCGGATTTGTGACCGAATGGTCTACTAACTGCAATGCTACTGAGGTTGGCTGAAGTTCACCTAATCTAAACTTCTTGTAAAGAGATGTCGGAATTAGGTTAATAGATGCACCTAGATCCAGGAGTGCCCTATCAAAGGTGTAATCTCCGATAACACATAAAATCAAAGGGGCACTTGGATCTCTCTTTTTCGAAGGAAGGGGTGCGAGATAACAGAACTAGCCTACTCAGAGAGTATCACCTTCCTTGGAATAGAATCCCTCGGCTTACACTTCTGGGTGCATAAATCCTTACAAAATTTAGCATAAGTCGATATGTGTTTGATAGCATCAAGGAGGGGGATATTGATTTCAACATTCTTGAATATATTCAAGAGCTCCTCGTTACTATCAACAAGCTTCTTCTTCCTAGGTTTAACTAAGGACTCAGGAAAAGGAACAAGAGTCAGATCTTCGGAATCAGGTTCCTGAGCCTTGATTTCTTCTTCTAAATTCTCCTTTCTTTCCTCAAGCTCACTAGGATTTTCCTGACTAGAGTAAGGTAGGTGTGGGTCCTGGGTTTGCCTTCCACTCCTCAAAGTAACGGAGTTGGTAGATGCATATGAGTTTGGGTCTTGGGGAGGGTTAGGAAAGATGGGAGGGGCTTGATTAGCCAAAAACCTCAGATTTGATGAAGAAGTAGAAGAGGAAGGACCTTGCTCAACCACCTGAGCATGTGCGTGTGGGTCCCTTTGATTCCCATACTCTTGGGCTTGATTGCCTGGATTCTGTATGTTGTGCAGGTTGGGTACTAGTTGAGATGGCAAAGATTCGGGCTAACGGGTGTTAGCAATGAGCCCGATTTTTTAGTTGTTCAGCGAGGTTTTCATTTGTTACATGAGCTAGAGCATAGATCCTTGCATCTCTACCATCTGACAGTTTAAATCAGCCTCCCCTACGGGTTGACGAGCATTCCAAACTGGCTGATTGACCTGATTCGGGGGCAGCTGAGTATGAACATGACCTTGACTCATTGATTTTTGTGGAGCATAGTTGCTGGGTTGGAATTGGGTCTGCTGCCTCGGATTTTTCCAGGAGAAGTTAGGATGGTTCCTCCAACCATGATTATAAGCATTGGAATATGGATTGGACCTAACATTCTCCTATACAGCATAGACATCATCGTAGAGCAAGGATGGAGAGAAAGAAAGAGAGGGATCAGAGAAATTGGGATCAAAGGCCCCAGTTTGGAACCCGTGGGGTTCCGAGCAATGCTGGCTCACAGGTTGAGCCACATCTAGTTGATTCACAAAGTCCTGTCCAGAAGGAGCTCGCAAAGAATGGAATCCCGAATTCTAGGATTGAGTGGATCTAGAATTGTTTGCAGAGTTTCCCACCATCCACACCTCCATCCTTTTGGTAGCCAGGTCCACCTTATCTAGTTTATTACAAATCAGCTTCATATCGAATGAATGAGAGTCATGGACCTCATTAACATTCGATCTAAGTTGTTGGGACCTGTTAAATGTATCCATGGAGGCATAATTGACTGAATTTTTACTAATCTCCTTAAACAAATCATGCTCATTATCTGCATCTTTGTTGAGGAAATTACCCCCACAAGAAGCGTCGATGTGATTTCTAAGTTTCTCAGTCAATCCGTGGTAAAAGATCTGCATGAGTTGCCATTTCGGCACCTCGTGATGTCGACACTTCTGCAATAAGTCCTGGAATCGCTCCTAAGCAACATGAAACTACTCTTCTAGCCACTAGGCGAAAGTAGTAATCGCTCGCCTCAGTGCATTGGTACGCCCAATTGGAAAGAATTTCTTTAAGAAAGCCAATTTAAGATCACTCCAAGTTGCTATTAGCCTTCCTATGGTCCTGTACAAATGAGTAGCCTTATCCCTAAGAGAGTGGGGAAAGAGTCTCATGATCATTTGCTCTTCATTCACGTTTCATGCTTTGGTGGTCTGAACCAAAGTGGTGAAGTCCTCCAAATGCTGAAACGGGTCTTCAGAGCCAAACCCATGAAATGTTTGATTAGGCTTAACACCTGTGGCTTGATTTGAATGTCTCCGGTTGGAATCTGGACACCAAGACGTTCCCTGTAATTTAAAGGATTATAAAAGTCCTTCAAGGGCTAAGTGCCCTACATTCTCTGGAACCATTCTTTCTTTCTCTGCATTTGTTCTAGTTGCCTTTGAAACATCTCTTGTTGATTCTAAGGCAGAGGACGTTGTTCAACCATGAGATCAATTTGGCCAAAATTCAATGTATGCCTCCGAGAATGATTTAATGGTCCTTCCAATTGGGGATTCAATGACCTTCTTCCAAGCATAAACTAAGAAGGGGTCGAAAGAGTTGGGGAGAAGAACCCTGCAGCACAACAAAATAAGCCTTTTCTTAAGTTGGATAGCCTAAGGATATATAGACTCTTAAAATCAGTCAAAAGGTTATAGACGATTTACTCTACTTGTATCTAGTCAATCCAACCAGTTAAAAGGAGGGATTGGGGAGAAGGTTCTTCCTTTGGCTTGCGCCTCCGGTTCGTAGTGTACCCCTCAGTTGCGATCGTTTGATTCTGCTCCCCTAGCTAGACATCAGATTAACTAATACAAGCAGGTTAATCGTGAACAATCTCAATCTATTCCCCGAAGAGCGAATTAGTCCTTAAGGCCAACGTCTAATCAATTTTAACTTAGGATTAGGATTATAGTGCTTATGGAATATGGTGGGCTTATAAAATGGGTTGTGCCCTTAATGATTGATTGAATATGTGTGAGTGCATGTACAACTAGGGTTTTCAAGCAAGATTATTTGGATGAGTGGATTTTAAGGTTCTGATGTAAACACATTTACACTACTTAAAATGTCTATTTATGCATGTTCTTAAGAATAGGATTGCAGTTCATGATGTAAATATTGCATAACATGCATCATCTTGCATTCACAGTAGTTTGAATAAAATGGAGGTTAATTGTCTCCTTTTATGTGCTTGGACAGGGCAAACATTTTATCGGGGCCTCGAATCAAAGATCCAACCGTATGGATGTGATCAGGGCAACGATTGGAGTTCAACGACTCCAAGATCACCCTAATTAGGCATCCGTAGCATTAGATAGTGATCGGGGAACCCTAGAAGATCAAGGTCCAGGATGGTGTAAATCCGCACTTCAGATAACAAATCCGACTGCACGGATGAATTCGGATCGACGATCGCAGCTCAACGATGCAAAAATCGAGTCAATCCGACATCTGTAGCACCATTTATAACTTCCAGAAGATGGATGGCCAAGATGGCGCCATGTGGGACCATCTTGACCGCCCAAACGGCCGCTTACATTCTATGAAGACTGCGCACCTGCCCCCTCTCCACCGTTGGATCTCGATCCAACGGCTGTGGATGCGGCTCTTTAAAACCATCCGCGCGACCTTTTGGGCGAGGCAGCGCAGCGGTCCAGCGCCTTATCGCGAGGCGCTGGCGCGTGTTCGAGCCTCACCAAGCGGTTTCTGAGGAGAGCCAGTGCGTTTTGATCAACCGTTAGATCGCAATCCGATGGCCGCACACGCCGGATAGCGTTCACGCACTATTGCACGTGCGGCGTCACGCAGCATCGTACGCGCCAGGGGGGAGCGGCAGTGGGCGAAGATGCGTCTTAAGTAGTCCGATCTCGCGAATTGACGGCTGAGACTCAGCAGACGTGCGCAGACGTTGCGTGTGCGAGCAGGCGAGCAGGTGTGCGCGAGCCGCCCATGTTGCCCACGAAGGAGGTTTTAGCGATGGTTTTATCCATCACTAAAGACCCCTCATTTATTATTTTAAAGTTGTAATGTCCAGTTTGCCCCCACTCCTTGCAACTATAAACAGAGACCCCCTCCATACGAAATTCTCATCCCTTCCTTCTCTTCTCTACCCCTCCAAAGCTCAAGAGAAGCTTATCCCACACCCGGGATGCTTCTCGCGAGATAAAGTCCAAATTTTCGTCCCCCTTCGAAAGTGGATTCCACGACGACGACGGCGTGCTGCTCCGTTCCCGTTCTTCTGCTTCATCCTCCTTCATCCAGGCATCGTCCCGTCCAGCTCGTCCTTCAAGCAACCGTCGAGGAGGATTTCTCTCTCCCTATTCTTTTAACTACTTTCTAGTATAGATTTACTGCTTTCTAGAGTAGTTCTGCTCGTCCTCCAAGCGATCGTCGAGGAGGACATTTCTCCCTCCATTCTTTTAATGCTTTCTAGAGTCAATTTATCGCTTTCTAGTGTAATTATTTTATGCTTTCTAGTTGTAATGAACAATCTCCTCAATGATAAATTCTTTGTTTATTCTACATCTCATTTTGATTTTCATGTGTAATATTCTCTCTCTCTCTTACCCTCTCTCTCTCTTCTATTTATTGTAAATAATTAGATAGTTTTAAATTGAATTATTCCTTAACAAATAAAAAAAAATGCATAGTTTTTAAATTAAACGTCCACCTCCCTATGTTCGACCCAGAATTTTTATTTCGGTATAAATTTTATTTGTTGAACACGAATTCTTCGCTTTCAAACTACAACGACAGGTTTTCCAAAACTGAACAACGTAGCAATTCGATTCGCACGTTCAACATTTTGGCGCCGTTGTCGGGGAGGCAACAATTTCCGATCTTTTCTTCGCATTTCTTGCACTTTATTTGTTTTCTAACTAGCTTTTTCTTGTGTCTATTGTTTTGTAGAGACCTCCATCAAGGAATCAACAAGCGGTAGACTGGAGTAAAGTGCAGTTGAAGACAACTGTAAGTGCTCCCCCATTCTTTCCCCCTCCATAGATTTCATTCGCCACATTAAATCCAAATTTCAATTAACCTAGGTGTTTGCATAAATCCTAGGAATAGTTTGGTTGTTTGGATTTCCACTGACATTCATTCCACTCACATTCATAAAAAAAATAACAAAAAGATAATCTTGTGGGGTAATTTCCAACAAACACAACACACACCCACATTCAAGGCACTTGATCAACTTGATTTGTTTTCTACTCAACCGGGTTCTGATCTATGGAACCGGTACGCACAAAGCAACACATAACAGAGTAGAAATCATTCTAGGTTAACCATTTTTGAGTGCCTAACTTAGTGGTGCAATTGTGGCCAACTGTTTGAGTTGTTTGGGCCGCACCACTTTATTTAAAACCAACTCATCAAGTAGCTCATCCTTAGGATTTTCAATCTAGGTATATTCCAGGCACTCCACTTTCTTTCTGATTTTAAAGGAAAGCAATCTTCACCCGTGTTTTACAACTTGGTTTGCCTAGAAACTTGATTGCAATTCACCTAATTTGAAACCCTAAAAGCTACTTAAGCAAGATTTGAGCATTAAAATTCACGCATTATAAATAATCTTACTTGAAAACCCTGGTTGTGCACGCACTTACACAAATCTCAATCAATCATTAAGGGCACAACCCATTGTAAGGGCCCATCACATTCCATAAGCACCACAATCCCAGGCCTTAATAAAATTGAGTAGACGTTGGCCTTAAGGTTTGATTCACTCTTTAGGGCCTAATTTGAGATTATTTTTGATTAACCTACTTGTACTGATTAATCTGATGTCTAGCTAGGGGAGTAGCGTCAAACGACCGTGGCTGGGGGGTACACTAGGAACCAGAGGCGAAAGCCAAAGGAAGAACCTTCTCCCCAGTCCCTCCTTCTAACTGGTTGGACTAAACAGACGCAAGTAGAGTAAATCATTTACAGTCTTAAGGCGGGTTTTGGGAGTCAGTAGATCCTTAGGCTACCCCACTTAAGGACAACCTTGTTTTGTTGTGCTGTAGGGTCCTTATCCACAGTCCTTCCGACCTTCTCCCAGTTTATGCTGGGAAGACGGTCATTGAATCCCCAATTGGAAGGATTGTTAGAACATTCTAGGAGGTGCAAGTTAGATTTTGGTCAATTTGATCCCATGGCCGAACAACAGCCTCCTCTGCTTGGAAATCCACAGGAAGAATTTTGAAGGCAGCTGGAACAAATGCAGAGAATGCAGGAATGGTTCCAGAGAATGCAGGCCGCTCAGCCCTTGAAGGATTTTTATGATCCTTCAAATTACGGGGAATGTCCCGACGTCCAGATTCCAGCCGGTGACGTAGAAATCAAGCCCCAGGTGTTAAGCCTGATTAAATATTATCATGGGCTTGGCTCCGAAGATCCGTTTTAGCACTTAGAAGATTTGACCACTTTGGTCCAGACCACCAAGGCTCGAAAAGTAATAGAGGAGCAAATGATCATGAGGCTCTTCCCCCACTCTCTTAGGGATAAGGCCACGCATTGGTATAGGACAATAGGAAGACCAATTACAACTTGGAATGAGTTGAAATCGGCCTTTCTGAAGAAATTCTTCCTAGTTGGTCGTACCAATGCTTTGAGACGGGCAATCACTACCTTTACCCAGCAGCCGGGGGAGAGTTTCATGTGGCCTGGGAGCGATTCCAAGACTTATTGCGGAGGTGTTCACACCACAAGGTGCCGAAATGGCAACTCGTGCAGATCTTCTATCATGGGTTGAATGAGCAACTCAGAAACCATGTGGATGCTTCTTGCGGAGGCAATTTCCTCAATAAAGATGCAGATAGTGCACATGATTTATTTGAGGAAATGAGTGAGAATTCAATTAATCATGCCTCCATGGATACTTTAACCGGTCCCAGCAACCCAGATCAAATGTCAATGAAGTCCATGACTCTCATTCATTTGATATGGAATTGATTTGTAATAAACTTGATAAGGTGGACTTGGTTGCTAAAAGAATGGAAGAGTGGATGGCTGGCAATTCTATGAACAACTCTCAATCCCAAAATTCGGGATTCCATTCCTCATGAGCTCCTTCTGGATGGGAGTTCGTGAATCAACTCGATGCGACTCAACTTATGAGTCAGCATTTTTCAGAACCCCATGGGTTCCCAACTGGGGCCTTTGATCCCAGTTTTTCTGATCCTTCCCTTTCTTTCTCTTCATCCTCACCCTATGAGGATGTCTATGTTGTACAAGAGAATGTTAGATCCAACCCTACTCGAATGCCTACAATCCAGGTTGGAGAAACCACCCTAACTTCTCTTGGAAAAATCTGGGGCAACAGGCCCAATTCCAACCTAGCAACTATGCTCCACAACGACCAATGGGTTAGGGTCAAGTATATACTCAGTTGCCTGTGAATCAGGTCAATCAGCCAGCTTGGAATGCCCGTCAACTCGCAAGGCAGGCTGATTTGAACCATCAAATGATAGAGATGCAAGGATCTATGCTCCAGCTCATGTAGCAAATGAAAAACTCGCTGGACAACTTGCAATCCAGGCTCATTGCTAACTCTCATCAACTCGGATCTCTACCATCCCAACCCGTACCCAACCCGCGAAACATTATGAATTCGGGCAATCAAGCCCAAGGGTACGGAAATAAGAGGGACCCGCACTCACAAGCTCAGGTGGTTGAGCAGGGTTCCTCATCTTCTTCTTCTGCAAATCAACAATTCATGGTCAATCAAGCCCCTCCAATCTTTCCTAATCCTCCCCAAGACCTAAATTCTTACGCTTCTGCAAATTCTGTAACTTTAAGGAGAGGTAAGAAGACTCAGGATCCACAACCAAACTATTCTGATCTTTTGAATCCTGAAGAATCTGAGGAGAGAGAGGAGAATTCTAGAGGAGAAATCAAGGCTCAAGAACCTGATTCCAAAGATCTGACTCATGTTCCTTTTCCTAAAGCCTTAACCAAAGCAAAGAAGTCTGTTGATAGCAATGAGGAGCTTCTGAATTTATTTAAGAATGTTGAGATCAATATCCCGCTCCTTGATGCTATCAAGCACATACCAGCTTATGCAAGATTTTTAAAGGAATTATGTACACAAAAGTGTAAGTCGAGAGAATCTGTTTCAAGGAAGGTGATACTCTCTGAGCAGCCTAGTTCTGTTATCCTGCACTACCTCCCTCAGAAAAAGAGAGATCCTGGCGCTCCTTTGATTTCTTGTGTTATGGGAGATTACACATTTGATAGAGCACTTTTGGATCTCGGTGCATCCATCAACCTAATTCCGACTTCTCTTTATGAGAAGTTTGGGTTAGGTGAACTTTGGCCAACTTCAGTAACGCTACAGTTAGTAGACCGTTCGGTCACAAACCCGTGAGGCGTTATTGAAGATGTTATAGTTAAGGTCAAGGATTTCTATTTTCCTGTAGATTTCCTTGTCCTTGACATGGATGTACCAGATAATCTGAGGAACATGCCCATCATTCTGGGGCGTCCGTTCCTGGTTACCGCAAAGGCCAACATTAATTGTGAAAGCGATAGCATGGAAATCGCCTTTGGGAACCAACGAATGAAATTGGATCTTTTTAAGACGATCAACAAATTTGAGGATTGTGGATTTATTGAGGAACTTGATGAGAATAATGTTAATATTGAAACTTGTTTGACAGTTTCTTCAATTTAAAGTTCCTCTTTGGTTGATGAATTTGACCCGCAACCCTCTGACCTGACATCTTCGAAAGAGGTTACTGATTTTGTTCACTCACAACCTCTTCCTCTTGTTGAATCTTCAGCATCTACCCTACCATCAATCATCACCCTACCCCAGCTTGAATTGAAACCATTGCCTGAGAATTTAAAATATCAATTTTTAGGACCTCAGAATACGCTCCCTGTGATTATTAGTGCTAAATTGACAAAGGAGCAAGAGATTAAATTGATTAAGATCCTAAAGGAACATAAGGAGGCAATTGGTTGGACCATTCATGACCTTAGGGGGATCGAGCCATCTTACTGTAATCATAGAATATTTTTGGAAGATGGATCCCACCCTTCTCGCCAGATGCAGAGGAGATTGAATCCAAATATGCGAGAAGTGGTCAAAAAGGAAATCATCAAGTGGCTCGATGCAGGAATTATTTATCCAATCTCTGACAGTCCCTGGGTAAGTCCCGTTCAGATTGTTCCAAAGAAAGCTGGGATTACTGTTGTGACTAATGAGAGAGGAGAATCTGTCATAACTCATTTAGCTTCCTCTTGGAGAGTTTATATTGATTACAGGAAGCTGAACACGACCACTAAAAAGGATCATTTTCCCTTGCCCTTCATTGATCAAATCTTGGAAAAATTAGCCGGGCAGAAGTACTTTTATTTTCTTGATGGCTACTCGGGATACAACCAAGTTCCTATCTATCCCGAGGATTAGGAAAAAACTACTTTCACCTATCCCTACAGAACCTTTGCTTTTCGTAGGATGCCTTTTGGGTTATGCAATGCACCTGCTACTTTTCAAAGATGTATGCTAGCCATATTTTCCGACATGGTGGGAGAGTTTATGGAAGTCTTCATGGATGATTTCTCTATTTTCGGAGAATCATTTGACTCTTGTTTGGCTAATTTGGAAATGATTCTTAAGCGATGTATCAAGACACGACTGGTCCTTAGCTGGGAAAAGAGTCATTTCATGACCCAAGAGGGCATCATTTTGGGTCATGTAATCTCTGAACGGGGAATTGAAGTAGACAAAGCTAAGGTTGATGCTATCGCTAAACTTCCTCCTCCCACATCTGTTAAACAGATCTAATCATTTCTTGGCCATGTGGGATTTTATCGAAGATTCATAAAGGATTTCTCGAAGGTTGCTCGTCCTTTGAGCAATCTTCTTGCCAAAGAAACGTCGTTTGTTTTTTATGAATCATGCCGAAAGGCATCTGATTTCCTAAAAATGGCAGTCACCTGTGCTCCAATTTTGCAACCAACATTTTGGACAGCCCCTTTTGAGATCATGACCGACGCTTCTGATTACGTGGTCGGGGCTGTCCTGGGTGAGAAAATTGACCGAAAGCCCTCTGTCATTTACTACGCTAGTAAAACTCTGGATGAAGCCCAAAGGAATTACACTGTTACTGAAAAGGAATTACTAGCTGTAGTATTTGCTTTGGAAAAATTCAAGGCTTATCTCTTAGGGTCTCATGTTATCGTTTATACTGGTCACTCGACCTTGAGACATCTCTTGGCTAAAAAGGATGCTAAACCCCGGCTTATTCATTGGATTCTTCTTCTTCAAGAATTTGATCTTGAAATCAAGGATAAAACTGGGGTACAAAATGTGGTGGTAGATCATTTGTCGAGACTCCTAGATGATTCTTCTTGTCCGGACATTCCAATTGCTGACACTTTTCCGGATGAAACCATTCTTACAGTTTTAGGTGTCCACACCCCATGGTTTGCTGACATTGTTAACTATTTGGCCGTTGGTCAAATCCCCCAGGATTGGACCAAGCAACAACGGGATAGACTCAAATCTGAGGCCAAATACTACTTTTGGGAGGACCTTAAACTGTATCGCATCGGCTCTGATCAGATTATTTGCCGATGCATACCGGGGAATGAATTCAATAGTATACTCGAGTTCTGCCATGCATCTGGGTGTGGTGGACATTTTTCCGGGAGAAAGACAGCTGCAAAAATCTTGCAATCTGGCTTCTATTAGCCATCTTTATTCAAGGATGCCCAGGACTTCTCAAGGTCATGTTCTCGATGTCAGTCACTCGGGAACATAACTAAGAGAGACATGATGCCCCTAAACCCTATTCTTCCTGTAGAAATTTTTGATGTTTGGGGCATCGATTTCATGGGACCCTTTATCCCTTCATTTGGACATCAGTACATTCTTGTTGCTGTTGATTATGTGTCCAAATGGATTGAGGCGATTCCCACCCGAACCAATGACCACAAGGTGGTCATCAATTTTGTCAAGAAAAATATCTTCAGTAGGTTCGGGATTCCGAGGGCTATCATCAGTGATGGTGGCACTCATTTTACTAATGCCCAATTCCAGAATTTATTGGCCAAATACGAGGTTAATCATCGAATTTCCACACCTTACCATCCCCAGACGAATGGACAAGCCAAGATCTCCAATCGAGAGATCAAGAACATTCTGCAAAAAATGGTTAGGCCTGATCGTAAGGATTGGACTCAAAAGCTTGAGGACGCTCTTTGGGCCTACTGTACGGTGTATAAAACGCCCATCAGCATGTCTCCATTCCATTTGGTGTATGGAAAGGCATGCCATCTACCTGTAGAGATTGAACACAGGGCATTCTGGGCAATTAAACAATGCAATTAGATCTGAATCTAGCTAGGAAGACCAGGAAACTCCAACTATCTGAGTTGGAGGAGCTTAGAAATGATGCTTATGAGAATGCCAAGATCTACAAGGCTCAGACCAAAGCTCTACATGATCAATTGATTTCCCGCAAGAGCTTTGAGCCAAACCAAAAGGCCTGGTTATTCGATTCTAAACTTAAGCTCTTTCCTGGCAAACTTAGATCTAAATGGAATGGCCCATTCATAATTGATCAGTTTTTTTTCAAATGGTGCCGTTCAGATTTCTGACCCAAAGACGGGTAACACCTTTAATGTCAACGGTCAACGTTTGAAGCCTGTTGTTGACCATAATCTTCCAGAACCCGTCTCAGACTCTATTGCTCTAGCCATTCTGTGACTTTTTTGGCTGGACTTCGCCTAGCTGACGGCATTAAACTCAGCAGTTGTACATATGACACAAGGCTCATACGAGCTTCATATCCAGGTGACATCTTTCATATTCTACCATTTCTTTCATGTCTCTTTTTCAATGAGGACATTGCATCAGCTAGGCATGGGAGGGTGGATTCATTTTTGAATTATTTGGTCAGCTTTGTGAAATCCATATAAATTGTTTCTCTCTTCTTATTTATGAAAAAAAAAAATTAGGAAGGATTAGTTGTACATTAGGACTTTTCAATCCTAGGAAATTTTACATTAGGATCTGAACACAAAGACCCTTCAGGTCTTTGAACTTAATTAGCCTGTGTATCCACTAAAATGTGGATTTGTCTTTGAGTCCTCGCCATCTTAATTCTATTATAATTGGAATAAATAAGTTTGGGTGATAAGTACACGACTTATCAACCCACCCTCTGATTTGAGGGAATTTCTGAGTTTTAAGCATCTACACACTTTCTTTGCACTGACTCATTGTTCGGCGATTCTAACGGAAATTGGGTAGCTAATGAACCTTCTAGGGTGATATGGCTGGTAAGTTATCGTGGGTAACAGCCCATAGGTAGGTTGCCCAGAGCCCAGTCACTGGACCTTTCTCTTTTTCTTGCCCTTAGGTAAATCTTAAACCAGGGAAGCCACCGACTTAAAAAAGAAAAAAAGAAAAAAAAAATCAAAAAGAAAAGGAGAAAAGAACAAAGAAATAAGCCACACTTTGCCGCACGAGTATGGCTGGCAAGTTGTCAGTGGTAACAGCTCATCGACTGGTTGTCCAGAACCCAACTCAGTAAATGCACTAAAAATTCCCAAAACACTTAGGAAGAAGTGGAGAAGTAGAATAAATCGGGGAGATATACACTAGATTCACCCTTGTGTTGACCCCGTAAAAAATAAAAGTAGGGAGAAAGCTACCGGTTGTAAAGATACACCTTTAGGCAGAATTCTTGTTAGGTCACCTAGAGGAGTAGAAATCTGAAGTCCATTCTAACTGCCGGTCAATGAGTCTATCAAAATCACAATAAGATGCTTAAAGCTTAGGGTTCTCATCAAATCTTGGGCAAGTTGAATGGCCGTAGAAAGCCACTCTTAAATGCCAAAATTTGAAAATCCAAAAAAATTAAAAAAGAGTAAAAAGAGAAAAAGAAAATTTTCTTTGAATAAGGCGAGGCTTGAGGCGGTCTGCATTTTGGCTGATACCCGGGCACTGTTGTGTCTTTGAAAGTTCAGTTCCTAAGTAGACAATTTCTTAACGATTGTAAATAACTCAGGTCCAAATAATCCAACCTAATTATTTTATAAATAGCATATAATTTTTGCTAGGGACTAGTAAAAGATAGGCATGAGGGTATGATGTAAACACATTTACACTACTTAAAATGTCTATTTATGTATGTTTTTAAGCATAGGATTGCATTTCATGATATAAATATTGCATAACATGCATCATCTTGCATTTAGAGTAGTTTGAATAAAATGGAGGTTAATTGTCTCCTTTTATGTGCTTGGATAGGGCAAACATTTTATCGGGGCCTCGAATCAAAGATCCAACCATATGGATGTGATCAAGGCAATGATTGGAGTTCAACGACTCCAAGATCGCCCTAATCAGGCATCCGTAGCATCAGATAGTGACAACGATGCAAAAATCGAGTCAATCTGACATCCGTGGCACCATCTACAACTTCCAGAAGATGGACGGCCAAGATGGCGCCACGTGGCACCATCTCGGCCACCTAAATGGTCGCTTACATTCTATGAAGACCGTGCACCCGCCCCCTCTCTGCCGTTTGATCTCGATCCAACGGTTGTGGATGCGGCTCTTTAAAACCATCCGCGCGACCTTTTGGATGAGGCAGCACAGCGGTCCATCACCTTATCGCGAGGTGCTGGCACGCGTTTGAGCCTCGCCAAGCAGTTTCTGAGGCGAGCGGGCGCATTTTGATAAATCGTCAGATCGCAATCCAACGGCTGCGCGGGCCCGATAGCATTCACGTGCTATTGCACGCGCGGCGTCATGCAGCATCGTACGTGCCAGGTGGGAGCGGTAGCCGGCGAAGATGGGTCTTAAGCCGTCAGATCTCGCGATCAGACGGCTGAGACTTAGCGGACGTGCGCAGGCGTTGCACGCACGAGCAGGCAAGCAGGCGCGCGTGAGCAGGAAAGCAGGCACGCACGAGCAGGCAAGCAGGCGCGCACGAGCCACCCACGACGCCCACGAAGGAGGCTTTAGCGACGGTTTTATCCGTCACTAAAGACCCCTCATTTATTATTTTAAAGTTGTAATGTCCATTTTGCCCCCACTCCTTGCAACTATAAAAGGAGACCCCCTCCATACGAAATTCTCATCCCTTCCTTCTCTTCTCTACCCTTCCAAATTTCAAGAGAAGCTTGTCCCACACTCGGGATGCTTCTCACGAGATAAAGTCCAAATTTTCGTCCCCCTTCGGAAGTGGATCCCGCAACGATGATGGCATGCTGCTCCGTTCCCGTTCTTCTACTTCGTCCTCCTTCGTCCTGCTTCCTCCTCCTTCGTCCAGGCGTCATCCCGTCAGGCTCGTCCTCCAAGCAACCGTCGAGGAGGATTTCTCTCTCCCTATTCTTTTTACGGCTTTCTAGTATAGATTTACTGCTTTATCATCGAGGAGGACATTTCTCCCTCCATTCTTTTAATGCTTTCTAGAGTAAATTTATCGCTTTCTACTGTAATTGTTTTATGCTTTCTAGTTGTAATGAACAATCTCCTCAATGATAAATTCTTTGTTTATTCTACATCTCATTTTGATTTTCATGTGTAATATTCTCTCTCTCTTACCCTCTCTCTCTTTTCTATTTATTGTAAATAATTAGATAGTTTTAAATTGAATTATTCCGTGACAAATAAAAAGAAACGTGTAGTTTTTAAATCAAACGTCTGCCTCCCTGTGTTCGACTCGGAATTTTAATTTCGGTATAAATTTTATTTGTTGAACACGAATTCTTCGCTTTCAAACTATAACGACAGGTTTTCCAAAATCGAACAGCGTAGCAATTCGATTCGCACGTTCAACAGGTTCAAATCTTACTTAAGTAGCTTTTCGGGTTTAAAATTAGGTAAATTCAATCAAGTTTAAGAGGCAAACTAGATTTTCAAAACATGGGTGAAGATATTTTCTTTTTGAAATCAAAAGTAAAGTGGAGCGTCTGGTATTGACCTAAATTATAAACTCTAAGGGAAAGCTACTTGATGAGTTGATTTTAAGTGAAATGATGCGGCCTAAACAACTCAAATAACTGGCCTTAATGTAACACTGAGTCAGACACACAATTGGATACCTATTCTGATTTCTACTCGATTATGTGTTTGGGTGTGTGTACCAGTTCCACAGGTTGGAATCCCAGTTGAGCAGATAAAATCAAGTTAGGTTATGTGCCTCAAATGTGGGTGTATGTAGTGTGTATGTTAATTTGTCCCACAAGAAGTATCTTTTTGTTTGTTTACTTTTTTTACAAAGGTGTGATGAGTGGGGGTAGAAATCAAGGCATCCAAACTAATCATAGGGTTTATGCGAACACCTAGATTAATTAGGGTTGTGGAATGAAATCTATGGAGGAGGGAAGAATGGGGAGCACTTACAGTTGTCTTTAACTGCACTTTACTCCTTTCTACTGCTTGAAGATTCCCTATTGAGGTACTTGCAAAATAATATAAAAGAAATAAAAGCAAGTTAGAAAATAATTACGTGCATGAAATGCGGAAAGAAAATTGAGATTCGTTGCCTCCCCGGCAATGGTGCCAAAATGTTGAAGTGGAAAATCATTGCAAAAGGGTTGTGTTTTGAAAGCCCATTGTTGTAGTATAATTTGCAAAGAAATCCATCAACAAATAAATTTTTCTGAAACTCAAAAAGAGTTTCTGGTCAAACACAGGGAGGCTACATCGATTTGAAATCTGTAATTATATTTTTTTGTTGTTTTTATTTAGAAAGTGAGATAATTAGAATGAATTCGATGAGAGAGAGAGAACAAACACTTTATAATATGAATGATGTTTTACAACTAGAAAGAGAGAAATATTACAGCTAGAAAGTGGGAAATATTACAACTAGAAAGTAGTAAAATTTACTCTAGAAAGCAGTAAAGAGAAAGGAGATGAGAAGTTATCCTCCTCGACAGCTGCTTGGAGGACGAGTCAGACGGGGCGATGCATGGAAGATAGAGGGCGAAGATAGAAGATAGAGAATGAAGCGGGAAGAATTGGGGGTGAGGCAAGGCATCGTCATCACGGGATCCACTTTCGGAATGGGGGTGAGAAAAGCTTTGATTTTAACTCTAAAGGAGCATCCCGGGTTTGGGACAAGCTTCTTTAGCACCTTGGAGAGGGAGAGAGGTGAAGGAAGGGATGATTGAAATGTGGGGGGCATAGGTCTTTTCATAGGTGTAGAAGTTGGGGGCAAAAAGGTCATTTCATACTTAAAAACATTAATTCAGGGTCTTTAGTGACAGATTTAAGTGTCACTAAAGACCCCAAACATTGACGTAGGTCGCACGCACGCTGTGCCTTCTCCTCTCTCCATGCCTCAACACCTATGCATGTTCAAAAATCTACGATCAGATGTCTTAGAATCCACCTCGCATGTGCCTTGATAGCACCTCATCGCGTGCCTGCATGCAATCGGGCGTTCAAAGGTGTGTTCGATCGCGCATGCGTGATTTGTGCACCCAGATCGTGCCACGTCGTCGCTTTATCCACTGTCTACGCCACATCCAATGGTCCAATTTGACTGCTCCGCTCCTGTGCCTTGATTTGAGGTGAGGCGGGGCTCGAACCCATGCCTCCCTCGTCTTCGTAGCGCTCTTCACCAATGCACGACACACAAGTTTGAGGCGCGTTTATGCATTTAGGCGTGAGCTCTCTCAACCCTTGGATCTTGATCCAATGGCTGAGATCGGCCATGCAGTTGAGGAGAGAGAGGGCAGTGGCAGGTCCTAGGGACAGTTGGGTAGTTGGGATGGTGCCACATGGCACCATCTTGGCCGTCCATCTTCTTTGTTTTGTAGATGGTGCCACGGATGTCAGATTGGATCGATTTTCATGTCGTTGGGCTATGATTGCCGATCCGAACCCATTCGTGTAGTTGGATTTATCATCTGAAGTGCGGATTTACACTATTTTAGCCCTTGATCTCTGATCTTTCTTAGATTATATCTGATGCTATGGAAGTTTGATCAGGGCGATCTTAGAGTTGTTGAACTCTGATCATTGCCCTAATCAAATCCGTACAGTTGAATCTTCAATCTGAGGCCCCTACTAAATGTCGTCTTGTCCCAAGCCACCAAGAAGAAGGAATTAATATACAATTTGTACAGTTTGACCTAAATGCATGATGATGCATGCTATGCAATATTTACAATGCATGATGCTTATCTAATACTAAGAACATACATAAATAGACATTTTTGGCAATTCAGATGTATGCGTATTAGTGGTTTAGTTGTATCCATTTCATCTATATACGGTTCAAAATTTGGTCCATTGTTTTCTTAAATTTATCCTAAATGTCCCTTTTAAAATATTTCTTGTGGTGTCTATATGCATTCTCAATCATTTTGTCTTTGATGGTCATTTGGGACATAGGTTTTTTTTAATCACTTTTCTTAACATGTCAGTTGCAGGATTTACAAGGCTGAGGGAGGAAATGGAGAGAGAGAGAGTGACGACGGGCGATGGGAGGAGAAGATGAGAGAGCGGCTAGGGTTGGGGATGAGGGTGATTGGAAGACATTGAGATCGAGAAATTGGAGGGAGAGGGGATGGCAGTCGTATGAAAGTAGGGAAACCAGATTCTTTCCAAGAGGGGGCTGGAGGAGGTCCAACGAAGAGGTTCTATGCTATAGATGCAGACGAAGAGGTCATATGGCTGTGGTGTGTAGAAATCCCCTCATCTGTTTAGCATGTGGGGGTGATGATCACAAACGTGACTCGTGCACAAGGGTGAGGCTGCAGTACACAAAGAAGAACCCTCCGCGCCCAAAACAAGAGGTGTTGAAGGAGCCCTGGCTACCCTCGCCGCTGGCACTAGGTTATCACACAATTGATGTGGAGATTCCATTCTTAGAGGATATTATCTCTGCAGAGATCATGCTAAGGGGTACACTGATCGGCGAGGTCATGACTGGCAATCCGTCTATTGAGAGGTTTCATCAACTGGTGAGTTCCCTAACCCTTGTTTCATCGGGCTGGAAGGTGGCAGTGCTATCCCAGACTCGTTTTCTTATTTTTGTTCTGAGGATGATTGATGTGGAAAGGCTACGCTTTTGCTTGAGTACCTTCGAGAGCATCAGTGTGCTGTGGAGGCTGGTCTCTCCCTTTGATGGGGCACTTCCTTAACGGCCCCCCCAGAGAATGGGAACTGGGAGGGTGACACTTGAGATTAAAGGATTGCCTCTGCATTTAAGATCTAGAGGGTGGTCGCCATGATGGTTGTATGCATTGCATCTGTCCGTGATGATACTAAATTCACAATTGGGGAAGGTGATGCCCGTTTACTTCAATTTGAGGCTAAGGTTTTTAGAAGTGGGTCACTGCCAGACAAAATCATTCTCAGGTGTGGGGGCTCTTCGTGGCTCATTCATTTATCAGTGGTAAGGCAGGATTTTGTGTTACCAGAACAAGGTCAGGATAAGACGTCTGTTGTTAGATCTGGTGAGGCACAACAGGATGAATTGGTGGGTCGTAAGCCCTCAGATGAGGCTCCTGAATCAAAGAAGAGGAATGACTGCCACAAGGAAGCCTCAGAGAGGGACCAGGTGACTATGGTTGATGACATTGCCATGGGAAGTGCTAATCAAACCCTTGTGGACACAGGCAATGGCCGTATGGCTGATGACACTATCTTAGAGAGGGACTCAGGCAATTCCTCTAGTTGTGAGGAGGTAAAGTCAGGCATGGAAATTGTAATTAGCAGTGGAAGAAGTGCCCCTAAGGAAGTGAATCAAATGCAATTCCCTATTCCTGATGAGCTGAAATTTGGGAAAGGGACAAACCAAAAGAGGGGGTTTGGGCGCTCCCGTTACATGCTTAGGAGGCGAAGAAAGGAGAACTTGAGTCCCATAGTGTAGGAAACTGTTGCAAAGTCCATCATGGTTGAATATGTGGATAATTTGGCTTAAGGGGATCAGCCATGAAAGGGATGAGAGTCCTAACATGGAATGTGCGTGGGTTGCACAACAAAGTGAGAAGGGCGTCTCTTATCAAATATCTTGTGGTGTGGGAGATTGATTGTGCTCTTATTCAAGAGACACATTTGGAGGAGGAAAATGGCCCTGTCTGGGACTCGTTGAGACAGTCTGGGAGAGCAGATTGTGTGGGGAAGGCTGCAGCTGCCAGATCTGGTGGGATGGCAATATGGTGGAAAAAATCCTACCTTAAAGTGACTGAAATCCATCGCAATAGACATGTACTTACCTGTAGATGTCAGAACCTTCAAGGTGATCTGGATTGGTTCATTTCATGCATATATGGACCCTGTGCAGTAGCTGATTGGGTGGAACATTGGGAGGACCTGTCAATAGTGCATCAAAGATTCCAGGAGGTACCGTGGCTTGTTGGTGGTGATTTCAACTATCCTTTATCAAGTGGAGATAGACCTGGGGGCAGTTTTGAAAGTGCAATGGCTGGATTTCAATTGACTATGCAGAGATTGGGTATCACTAAATACCCTATCAGTGGGGTGGATTTCACTTGGAGAAATGGCAGTGGACTGGTATCAAGGTTGGACAGATTCTTTGGCAACCCAAGCCTCTTGGAGAGATTCCACCTATCGTCTGCTATGAGCCTTGATAGGCCATTCTCTGACCACACACCAATTGTGTGGGATAGTGGGGTGAATGCGGATGTTGGATCATACTTCAAGCTTAAAATGTCTTGGTTTAGGGAGGAGGGGTTTGCAGATATGTTGTCAAGCTGGTGCCAGAATAAGGCAGTGACTGGCTCGGCCACACAGCAGCTTGCATCAAAGCTGGCAGATATGCACTCAATGTTGAAGGAATATGGGTAGACAGTGGTGACTATTAGAGAGCATAAGAGGGCTGAGGCATTAGCAGAGATCCAAACACTTGATTTGAAGGAGTGCAGGCTGGTTTTGAGTACCCAGGAGCAGGAACAAAGGAAGTATCTGCAGTAGGTCATTGGTGAGGAGGACTTAAAGAAAGAAATGAACTGGCGTGACAGATCTAGACAACTGTGGCTCATGGAAGGTGATGCCAATACAAAATTCTTTCATCTTACTGCTAGTGCTAGGAGAAGATTTAATCTCATCTCATCTATTAAAATGGGTGAGAGAACCATTACATCTACTCATGTAATTAGATATGAAGTTGGCCGGTACTTTAAAGAAGTAGCCAAGGCTGCACCAAGAGGTTCCTGGAGGATGGCTTCAGCTAATTTTCCAAGTGTCAGTAGTGACCAGATGGCTATGTTAGTTGCCCCCTTTACCGAGCATGAAACAGTGAAAGCAATCAAAGATTTGAATAATGAGGGAGCCTTAGGACCAGATGGGGTTTAGGTCTTCTTTTATAGGGAAATGTGGAACATTCTTAAGAAGGATGTGATGGAAGTTATACTTGAGTTTGAAAAGGGCAACTTTGGTTTTGAAAGACTGAATAAGTCTTATTTGTTTTTACTACCAAAGAAGTCGGGTGCGGAGAAATTTTCAGATTATAGGCCTATTGCTTTGTCGAATTCCATTTATCTTATCATCAGCAAGATCATAGCCAACAAAATTTGTGATGTATTGCAAGATTTGATTATGCCTGTCCAATATGCTTTTCTACCTGGGAGGTCTCTGCAGGAATCATTCATCATGGCGCAAGAAATGGTGATGGGATGGCATAGGTCCAAATCCAAGGCCTTCCTATCGAAGGTTGATTTCACTAAAACCTATGACTCAATTTTCTGGCTGTATCTTTAGGAAACTCTTAAAAGGAGAAAATTTGCCCCTCTTTTGATACAATGGGTGAAGAGATGCATCACTTCCCCCTTGATAAATGGGAAACCATGTCCAACCTGGATTCAGCCTCAGTGAGGGGTAAGGCAAGGCTGCCTACTAGCCCCTTGATTTTCAATCTTGTAGTGGATACCTTGGCAAGATATGCTTGCAAGCTGGCAACAGATGGGTTGATAAGGGGATACTCGATGACTAACAGTAGGGCATTGGTCCCCATTCTTCAATACGTGGATGACATTGTGTTTTTTGTGGAAGGTGGGAAGAGGGAAATGAAGGCGCTATATTATATGGTCAAAATTTTTGGTGAGATTTCTGGTTTAAAATTAAATGGAAGTCCTCCTTGGTCTGCTTTGGTATGAATGGTATAGACCAAAATGACATCTCCCCCATCCTGGGCACGCCTGTGATTTCATTGCCAATCAAATACCTAGGTTTACCACTGAAGTGCACAAAAATGAAGAAAACAAATTGGTCTTTTCTCTTTGAAAAGGCAACTACGAAACTAGAGGGCTAGAGCAGTCACTACTTGTCGAAAGGGGGGAGGTATATTTTATTAAATTCAGTCATCACATCCATTCCAGTCTTCTTCTCTATTCTTAGAGCTCCAAAGTCAATTTGGAAAAAACTAGACGTGATGCGTAAGGGGTTCTTCTGGAAAGGGGTTTCCCATCAAGGTGCCTTCCTCCAACCTATAAAATGGGACTCAATTTGTTCACCTAAGAAGTATGGTGGCATGGGAATCAGATCACTCAAAGAATTTAATGACTCCCTACTATTGAAGTGGGTTGTTCGGTTGCTCCAAGGGGAAAAAAATGTGGACAGAAATCATCCAAGATAGCTATGGGGTGGCCAATGATGAGAAGAACTGCTTAAATCCTCATAAGTATCTCCTTTCTGGTCATCTGTGGTGCGTGCTTTGGCAGATAACTGGAATTTATTCAAGTTTGTCTTGGGTGATGGGAAAAGCTTCAAATTCTGGTTGAAAAAATGGCTGCTTGGTGGGGTGCTAAAAGACAGGTACCCTCTTGCATTTTCGGCTACTATTGATAAAAATGCTTTGGTGTGTGACTATTGGGACACGGCTTCTGAGAATTGGATGTTGAACAATGAGGTGGGGAGCAGCCATGGACCAAGAACATGGGCAAAAAATGAACGTCTTTTGCAGGGACTTGCTGCTTTCAAACCTACGCCTGAGTGTGACACATACAAATGGGATGGGGCTTTCTCCTCAGCAGCTGCTTATGATAAACTTTTCATTTTTCTTCCAGGATGGCAGAGGTTGATGAGATTGGGAAGAAGCTATGGAAATTGAAGGTACCATTGAAGGTACAAATTTTTTTGTGGTTATGCAGAAGAGATGGCCTGATAACAGGAGATTTGAGGCATAGGAGAATGGGCACCCCTACTTATTTCTGCCATTTTTGTGGGATGCATAATGACTCCAGTCTTCATATTTTTTCCACTTGCATGATTACAGATTGCATTTGGAGGAAGCTATGCAGGGAAACTATTCCCACATGGGAGAGCCTATGGAGCTCCTTCTTGAGGGTGAATAAGCCATATATGCCCATGGTGGTAGTATTATGGTCGGTGTGGAGAGCTAGAAATGAGAGTTTGTTTCAAGAGAGATCAGTGAATGTGGATAATATTGTAAACAATTGCTGGAATCTCATACATCAATGGGGTTCATTCATGTAATTTTTTGCCCTCATTTAATCAATAAAAGCTCTCCCAAACTGCTATCGGTGATTCAATAGCACTCCTTTTCAGTTCAAAAAAAAAAAACATGTCAGTTGCATTTTCAAATCAGGTAGTGGAATCAAGATGTAGAATCAAACTCAAGATAGATTGAAGTTGATTAGATTCGAAAGAGAATCCCACAAAGATCTAATGAGGTCCCTTAGGTTAAAAACCTAATGACCTTCCTGTGTGTGTGGTCTAGAGAAAGGGTTATGGACTGGATATTAATTAGACCTAATCAAGGCACCCAAAGATTTTTGGATGACTAAGGCAGTTTAGAGGCGGATGATACCTCTAAACCAGAATTCTGTAGACCCGAGAAATACCTGGGTAGCTAGGAAGGGAGAGTCTCGCAAAGACTCTGACACGGTAGAGCGTCCCCACAGGTTACAGGGTTTTCCCCACTTGACCTTCCTTGTCACTGCAGTTCCGAGTAGACCAGAATGTACAAACTTAAGACCTTAATCAATAGGGATCTAGAGAGGATTTAGATTAAGTTATCATCATTATAGTGCAAAATCCTCAATCGATTCCTCAGCAAATAAAATTTATAACTCGAATATCTAAATGAACCTCGAGGCCGAACATAGGGAGAAAATATGGAATTCACGTGCTAATCTCAATTAATGAGCACAGGAAATTAAACCAATAATGATGATATTCAATGAATGCTAATCTGTCACTTTTGATATTCAATGAATAACATAAGTATTTCAAGACTTTAAGAGACCAAATAGATATCTATGACAAAATAATGGCGATTTAGATCACCAATTATTAGTCTAAGCACATGCATATCAACTACTCAATGCATATAAAGTAAATTAACAGTGATCAGACATCTGATTTATCAAGTCAGATGACTTAAACGCCTCCTACTATAGTGTTGTTCCTATGATCTTTTGTTGCTCTCTTCTTCTTCTTCCTTTCACTTCTCCTTCTGCCTTTAGCTCTCCTCTTCTCTCTTCTTCCTGTACAAACCTTTTCCTTCTTCTCAAAATGACTAAGTGTCTGGCTCTTTCTCTGAAGAGCAAAACGCACCCCTCCCCCACTCTCTCTTTCTTTCCTTCCTCCTCTCCTCTTTCTCTTAGATAGTCGGGTTAATCGAGTATACGGGTCACACAACAGGGTCTAAGGCTGCGGCGTGGGGTCGCAGCCAAGTGAGAGAGCATAGGCAGGTCAGGTCAGGTGCTGGTGTGAGGGACCTCACCCCATGTGTTCGAGGAGATAAGGCACTATCACAAAATCAACTTATGCGCGTCCATGTGCTCCTCTCCCAATGATGTGGGACTGTCTTCCCACTCTTCTTTCCCGTGTGCCTACAGCTGAAGATGTGTCTTCAATTGGATCAGCAGCAGGTGATATGGTCTTGAATTGACCACCTAGGTGAGTTCCTGGACTGATTCCGCACCACCTGGATATGCGACCTGGAGCAAGCATGGCTTGAACTCGAAGAACACGGCGACATTGATGGCGGTAGTGGCGGAGAACGACGAGCACTTAAGAATGAAGAACACGGCCTCTTGACCACATTAAAATAGTTCATGAGCATCACCGGAGGATGTGGAGTGCAATGGTGGTGGTTGCGTGAAGAATTAGGGTGTGAGGTGGTTGGACGGAGTTGGGAACGGAGGTGAGAAAGTGGGTTGTTCGGTGGAGGTCATGAGATGTGTCGGAGGTGTGTGGCTTGTTGGCGAGGCGGTTGGAGGCTTGTGGTGTGAGATGGGCCTTGCTAAAGAGGTGGCTGGAGTGGAGAACGAAGGTGGCTTGCGTGTGCATTGATGGTTATTTTTGGGCTTTGAGTAAAGGGATTTAATCTAGGAAACTAAGGGAACCTAATCTAATCCTAAACTAATGGATGAAAGGGGTGAATGCCCACGCCAGTGGTACACCGGACGTGGGGAAGATGAAACCTCTGATTGGAGAAGCAGCTATGACGAGGGGAGATATGCAGCAGCCGCGAGTATTGAGATGCATGGAAGAAACTGAGGATGAAGAATCTGTTCGCTATAGTCTGTGAGAGCAGACGAGGAAGGTGGTCGAAGGAGGTCGCCGGTGCTCATGGACCATTCGGCCTGAGAGGAGGGAAGGAGATTTTTCGACCAAAAACATGCTAAGGATGTATGGTTTGCAATGTGGGTCCTTTTATAGGCCATAGGGTCGAGTTTCAAGGTTGGAAACAAGCTTGAAAGCTCGAAAATTAGGGGCCTTGGTTTAGGAATTTCTAAGAGTTCGCATGAACTCTTGTACGATTTAGGCAAGTCATGGAATAGCTTAGATGGAAGGGGATCTCCTCAGGAATCCCCCCTCCAATTTTGGAAGAGTTTCTCCGTGAAATCAGGGAGAGAACTCTTGGGTTCACGGCCATGGTGGCAGGGACCTGCATGTGAAGAAGACAACGAAGTTAGGGGGTATTTGTAAGGATTTCAAAAGTTAGGGTCCATTTGTGATAAAAAGAGTCTATTTGGACTGAAATGCAAACTAGGTCAAGGTGATCTCTAATTGGGCCCAAATTTTGGTACAAATATCAGAATGGATATGTAATGAATTATGGTTCTTTAGCCGCTATGTGGAGCACTTATCAATTGATTATGACTAAATAAAGCTAGATATGGCTGATGATGACATTTTTATCATACCCCATGCCTAAATTTTTCTAGTCCTTTAGCAAAATCTTATGAAATTAACTCAAATTCTAGACCATGCCTTGAAGCTCAACATCCTGATTTATTCTTTTTTTTAGAAATTAGGTCCGAATGCTAATAGTAGGCCTAAAGGTACTAAAGTATCAACCAAGATCCAGACCTGACCAGCTTTAGCTTTAGTCTGCAGTGAAGGTTTCTAAGGCCAACAGAAACTATCCAAAGGTTCGTTGGACCAAGTGGTTAAAGCACCCGTGCTTGCAACATGGCAAGTACAGGTTTAGTTTGCAATAAATTTTTATAAGAGAGAGGGATAGAAGATTTTTTTTTTCCATTTTTGGAGAGCTTTCTCTCTCCTTTTCTTTTCATTATTTCTAGCTTTGGATTAGCTTAAAAACATGGTCTGTATCGGATTCCTAGCTCCCACCATCAATCTTGGTAGGGTCCCTAGCAATCGATGCATTGAGAGAGCATTGCCCATGGCAACCTCCAGAACCCTAGCTCTCGACACTTCGAGATAGTGCTGCCCATGGTATTTTGTAGCTAAATACAGGCCCTAGCGATTGACATTTTAGGATAATCTCACTCATGGCACCTGAACCAGCACAAGGTGCTTACATGCCCCCGGTAGGATATTTATATATCCTAGGAGACAAGCACCTAGGAGACGGTATGTTATTACACATCTTCGAGGAGAATTTCCTGCCTCTCCGCACCGGGAACTCGTCCAAATTAACTTATGTTGATAAGCTGCTCCTAATCTCGGTATCTTTTTCAGAATAGAAAAATCACTTTTGCATGATTTTGATTGATTAAGCACACTGAACCAGAGTTGTGTGTGGATTAAGGTGCTTAGGTTACTGAGTCCCGTAAACCAGAGGTCAGTTAATGAGGTCGAATAATCCTTGAGCCTTTGACCTAATACTTAAGCTTTGTATTTTCCTTAACCTCTTGATAATTATCCATATATTAATAGATACGTGCATTTTTAAGCCCTAAAATAAGCTCAAGAGGCCTAAGATCAACACTCATGCTAATCTCCTTGTCTCTCTATTATTCTAGGACTTAATTTTTTCCTTCTGATTTGGTCTAGAAGTTAAGTAGATTCCATAATCATTTACTAATGACTATCCCATTTTTATTTCAAATTGTTGTTCCTTTTTGACATTTAAATTACTTCCTCTTTTCCTCCTCAAGAATGATATGCAATTAAACTCACAAAATTTCCTCCATTTCCATTTTTTGTTCATTTTTAATTTTTTGAAGGAGTAATTTTTTTGTGAGAAACCTTCAAAAACTTGAATTTTTATGTATTTGCACTTTAACACCCCCATGCCTAAGTTTTGCAATATCCTCATTGTAAATCGGAGGGTATGAAATCACCTTCGTTCATGGGTTAGAACAAGGTCAAAAGGGTGGATGAATGGGTCGGGATGACTGTTGCGAATGATTTCAAGCTTTGGTATGAGTATCAAAGGTGGAGTTGGCTATTCTAAAATTGGACTCTAAGTGTAGTAGACATGAAGCTCAGAAGGATAATCAAAAGAGTCTTGGGTTTTTGGAATGATAGCTTGCCTCCCGTTAAGCGCTAAATTCTATGCTTTCAGCCAAGCAGAAGATGGTCAAGGAGAAGGGGTTATCAAATTAGATGAATTTTGTAAAACAAACACCTTGATCAATAGCCTGGTTGGTCCAACCAGGTGCTTATTTAGATCAACAGGCTGATGATGTAGTCCAAACCCAATCATTCTGGTGGGTTGATGGATATGGATTAAGAGATACGAAGCCCACTAGATGCTGTGAGGCTTAAGAAGATAAGGAAGTGAGAATCTAGGGTTTGGCTGAGTCGAATCAGCCTTGTCAGAGTAGGGATCCTCAAATGAAAAAGAATCAGTGGAGGATGTAAGAACCCTACAAAAGTGATCAAAGAAAGATGGGACATGATTTGTATTCTGATCGATGTCCGAATCCCAATCAAAAGATGGAGGAGAATCATATGTGACCGGATCATCGAGAAGAGAATCAGAGTAGAAGTTGATTCCGGTGGGGGGTCGAGGTTGGGATCGAATTTGAGAAGGTTTGGTATGTGCTATAGAAGAGGTGGTTGCCTTCAAATTATTGACCTCATCGTCAGAATCAAAGGACAGGTCGTAGTCGCTGAGGTCGTAAATAGGTTTGGAGTCATTAGGAAACAACAGTTCTTCGAAATCAATGTAAGATTCGAAATCATCGGAGAACTTGTAAAGATTGTGTTCTAAACTTGATTCTAGATCAGAGGTTCCACCACAGAAAGGTTCAAGATATGTTGAAGCAACAACTTGACTTCGATCTAGCCTATTTTTAGATTTCGAACTCAGAAAGGTGTTCTGATTAGGCATGAGCTCAGGTTCTTGGCTCATAGGGTAGACCCAATCAATTCCCAACTCATCCAACCCCTCGATTTCTGTATCATAGATTGGTGTGACTTTCAAAAAATCAATTAGTGTCTCTGAGGAGGTTGGAGAGGCATATTCATCAAATATAGGCCTAGAATCGTAATTCAAATTCAAAATATGACTTTCATCATTTTGGGCCTTGTGATTATCCCAGATAGGCTCGAATCCAGATTCTAGGTTAAGGGTAAGGATTCGATTACTAGAATCTAGGCTGGGCTCTACATGGATGTTAGAATCATTCTCGAGAATCACCTAAATAGGATAAGGCTTGTGATTTACATTCTCGAGAAGTTCTATTTTAAGCTCATCATCACAGGTGTTAGGGAAATCTAAGACTGATGGACCAGCTTCCTGGTTTCTTAGTGTCGGTTAAGAATTGGGAACACCTACAATTGGATCCTCCTAACCCTCATCAAAATCAGGAATGTCAATTACTCTGAAATTTGAATCTGACTTCATTTGGGTTGGGGGTCCATAATAATTTTGATCATCAAACCCAGGCTTTGGGAAATTATGTTGATCACTAGAATCACTCCACTATGTTTTATTAACTTCTGATGGGTATTTTTGATCAATGGATCTATATAGCCTAATCAGTAATTCTCTCCATTTTGCTAAAAAAATATGGAGTTCTTCCAGAACTGAAGGATTTGACCAACATTGCGAAAAATTGTTGAGTAATTTCACCAATTCGACGAGTTCTGCTAAGAGATCATCTCGGGTTGAACTATGATTTAGTCATATCCATATCATCTCTATACGGTTCAAAATTTGGTCTGTTGTTTTATTAAATTTATCCTAAATGTCCCTTTTAAAATTTTCCTTGTGGTGTCTATAATCGTCCTTAATCATTTTGTCTTTGATGGTCATTTGGGACATAGGTTTTCTAATCACTTTTCCTAACATGTCAGGTTGCATTTTCAAATTAGGTGGTGGAATCAAGATATAGAATTAAACTCAGGATTGATTGAAGTTGATTAAATCTGAAAGAGAATCCCACGAAGATCTAACGAGGTCCCTTAGGTTAAAAACCTAATGACCTTCCTGTGTGCGTGCTCTAGAGAAAGGATGAGGGACTGGATATTAATCGGACCCAATCAAGGTGCTCAAAGATTTTTGGATGACTAAGGCAGTTTCGAGGCAGATGATATCTCTAAATCAGAAATTCGTACACCTGAGAAATGCCTGGGCAGCCAGGAAGGGAGAGTCCCACAAAGACTCCAATGCGGTAGAGCATCCCCAAGGGTTATAGAGTTTCCCCCACCTGACCTTCCTTGTCACTGTGGTTCCAAGTAGACCAGAATGTACAGACTTAAGACCTTGATCGATAGCAATCTAAAGAGGATTTCGATTAGGTTATCATCGTTGTAGTGCCAAATCCTCAACCGATTTCTCAACAAATAAAATATATAACCCGAATATCTAAATAAACCCTGAGGTCGAACGCAGGGAGCAAATATGGAATTCACCCGTTAATCTCGATTAGCGAGCATAAGAAATTAAGCCAAGAATGTTGATATTCAATGAATGCTAATCTGTTACTTTAGATATTCAATGAATAACATAAGTATTTCAAGACTTTAAGAGACCAAAAAAGTATCTAAAACAAAATAATGGTGATTTAGATCACCAATTATTTGTCTAAGCACATGTATATCAACTACTCAATGCATATAAAATAAATTAACAATGATCAGACATCTGATTTATCAAGTCAGATGGCTTAAATGTCTCATGCTACAATGCTGTTCCTATGATCTTCTTCTGTTGCTCTCTTCTTCTTCCTTTCTTTTCTCCTTCTTTTGCCTTTAGCTCTCCTCTTCTCTCTTCTTCCTATACAAACCTTTTCCTTCTTCTTCTCAGAACAACTAAGTGTCTGGGTTTTGCTCTAAAGAGCAAAACCCACCCCTCTACCACTCTCTCTTTCTTTCCTTCCTCCTCTCCTCTTTCTCTCAGATAGTTGGGTTAATCGGGTATATGGGTTGCATAACTGGGTCTAGGGCTTCGGCCGTGGGGTCGTAGCCGAGTGAGAGAGCTCAGGCAGGTCGAGTCAAGTGCGGGTGTGAGGGACCTCACCCCATGTGTTTGAAACGATAAGGCACTATCACAAAGTAAACTTATGCGCATCCATGCGCTTCTCTCCCAATGATGTGGGACTATCTTCCCACTCTTCTTTCCCGTACGCCTGCAGCTGAGAATTTGTCTTCAATTGGAGCAACAGTAGGTGATGTGGTCTTCAATTGACCACCTGGGCGAGTTCCTAGACTGAGTCCACACAACTTGGAGATGCGACCTGGAACGAGCGTGGCTTGAACTCTAAGAACACGGTGGCGTTGATGGCGATGGTGGCGGAGAACGACGAGCACCTGAGAGTCAAGAAAATGGCCTCTCAGCCACATTAAAATAGTTCATGAGCATCACCGGAGGGTGTGGAGTGCGATGGTGGTGGTTGCATGAAGAATTAGGGCGTGAGGTGGTCGAACAGAGTCGGGAATGGAGGCAAGAAGGTCGGTTATTCGGTGGCGGTCATGAATGCGTGGATGGTGAAATAAATATGGGGGTTTTGTGTAGGTGGATGTGGTGGAGGTGTGTGTGTTGTTGGTGAGGTAGTTGGCGGCTTGTGGTGTGAGATGGGCCTCGTCAGAGTAGTGGCGAACAAAGGCGGCTTGCGTGTGCGTCGATGGTTATTTTTGGGTTCTGAGTAAAGGGATTTAACCTAGGAAACAAAGGGAACCTAATCTAACCCTAAACTAATAGATGAAAGGGGGGAATGCCCACGCCGGCGGTACACCAGATGTGGGGAAGGTGAAACCTCCAGTGGGAGAAGCGGTGACGACAAGGGGAGATAGGCGACTGTCGCGGGTATTGCGACGTGCGGAAGAAATTGAGGATGAAGAATCCACTCGCTATAGTCTGTGAGAGTGGACGAGGAATATGGTCGAAGGAGGTCACTGGAGCTCGTGGAGCATTCAGCCAGAGAGGTGGGAAGGAGATTTTGCGGCGAAAAATAAGCTAAGGATGTAAGGTTTGCAATGTGGGTCATTTTATCGGCCATTGGGTCGAGCTTCAGGCTTGGAAACAAGCTTGCAAGCTCGAAAATTAGGGGCTTAGGTTTTGGAATTTCCAAGAGTTCACATGAACTCTTGGACGATTTAGGCAAGTCATGGAAGAACTTAGATGGAAGGGGATCTCCTCAGGAGTCTCCCTTCCAATTTTGGAAGAGTTTCTCTGTGAAATTAAAAAAGAACTCTGATTGATGGTCAACTCTTGTTGGGTTCACACGGCCATGGTGGCAGGGACCTGCATGTAAAGAAGATAATGAAGTTAGGGGGCATTTGCAAGGATTTCAAAAGTTAGGGGCCATTTGTGATAAAAAGAATTTGTTATGACTTAAATACAAACTAGGTCAACGTGATCTCTGATTGAGCCCAAATTTTGGTACAAGCCAAAATTGGACCTAAGGAATCTGATGGTGAAGTCAGATTTAGGTTTTGACCAAGTTTAACTAAGTAATTTGTGCAGAAACCTAAATTAGGGAAACTGTCCAACTAAAACTCTATTTTAGGTCAAAATGGGTTACAATGATTAAATCAAAGGTACCAAACCTTAGGGAATATGTTTCTATGATTTCTAGAAGGTTTAGGTGAATTTTATCCTAGCCAAAACCTCAGTTAATCAAGTAGGTCTATTTTTAGGGTTTCAGATGTCTATTAGTTCTCAAAATGTGTGAAAACCCGTTCTGTTCCACATGAACCCACTTATTAGACATTAATGACCATTTGTCCTTTAATAAATCTTTGGGAAACCCTATGATTGTTCTACAATCAAGATATTCTGTTTAAAACTACAGATGTACCTCTATTTTACTGTTTATCTCTCAGAATGGATATGCAATGAATTATGGTTCTTTGGCAGTTTTGTAGGAGCATTTATCAATTGATTATGACTAAATAAAGCTAGATATGGCTAACAATGACGTTATCATCAGCACTTAGTTAGGGGGAGGCATTCAACCTCTTCATTGAGTGGTTTTCATCATCAAAAAGGGGGGAGAATGTAGGTGCTTAAGTAATTAGGCACTACATTATCCATAAGTGATGGTTTTGATGATAATAAACATCTCCAGTAATTGGAATTAAAATTATATTTTATGCATAGATATTGTAAGAATGTTTTTCAGGTTGAAGCTCTCTTGACAGAATTTGAAGCCAAGAAGAAAGAGGAGACCATGCTCACCAAGTTTAGGTCTTTTTGTAACATAGGAAAAATGGTTGTAATCTTATATTTCTAGATTGTAAGGAGAGCTCCAATTAGATTTCATATTAGCAAAATTATAATGGTCTCATATGCAATTTCCATGAGAACTCCACGTAGCCTAAATAGGTCAAAATATGTCAAGCTAAGTCTATAGGTGTTAGTGCATGACCCTAACACTTAGTGAGAACCCAAGATATTAGTTTGGATAGTTAGAGGGCCTTTCGCAGGCCATCTAACATTAGGTATATGATACATACTATTACATAATAGGATGGGTGTCAACCAAGCCATCAGGAGATAACAAACTTTGTGTTGAACATTGTACCTGAAGTTGGACAATTCACTTATCATTAGATAAACATTACCTAAAGTTAGACAATTTACCTAATGTTAGATAAACATTTGCTAATGTTAGATAGACTCTCCTATGCTAGCCAAGATGCAATTCAGAGATAGTGAACATTGTACCTAACTGAGCACCTAACATTAGATTACTTTTACCTAACATTATGTAAAGCACTTTTTGACCAAATCAGTTAGCCGTTGGCAAATTAATTGGAAAACATTTTAGCTTTTGAAGAGGGATCTTATGCACACCTAAATTAGTTCTAGCACTCCTCTATATATTTGGGATGATTCCCCACTCTTTGGTGGTGAGAAGAAGACACAAAACACATTCAAAAGTACATTCAAGCACACATTCAGCAAAGACTCTCATTTGGTGTTCTTGGAAGTGATTGAAGTTTTGATTTTCAAACACCCACTTACTTGAAGCTTCATCACATCAACTCCTAGCAAGATCAACTTCTCACAGTCACTAAGGGAGTTCATTCTAGCCTCCTAGATAATTATTTCATATCATTTATTGCATATCTTTTTTGGACTATCCATAGGAGCTAAAAATATATTTTAATTCAATTTTCTTTGATCATTTACTTCTAATTTAAGGGTCCGAATTGTGGGCTCCCTTCCTTTCAAATGAGAAGGTTTTGCTCTTGATTAGAATATCAAAAGGGTTAGTATAAAGGATTTGGTACCCAATAAGTACCAGTCAGTACTTTGAGTGTGACTTGGGGCAAAATCCTCGATTGGGAGACCTAGGTTGTGGTTTTTACTTGGCTTTGAGTTTCCACTATATATGCTTGTGTTGTGATTCGCAAATTACTTGTGGATTGGTTAACTCTTTTATATTTGCATTAATTTTTTAATTAGCATTGTTTTACTGCCTAGAGAATTATTCAAACACCTCTAGTGCTTTCATTCTGTATCAGAGCTCAGGTTGGTGAGTTTTGGAGTAAAATCCATGCACTGACGGCAATGGAGGAATCGAGCAACTTGAAGACTGAGGGATTGTCAACCTATCGACCTTTGTATTTTGACGGGAATGGCTACATGCATTGGGGGAGAAAGATGACGATTTACCTTAAATCAGCCATCGAAAACCTCTTACTATGAAGGATGGTTGAGAAGGAATTCAAGATGCCAGAAGTACATGCCATCATCGAGGACTACAAGCTAGAAGACAATAATGAAGACGATGAGGAAATGACAATGTTCTCTAGAAGATTTGAGAAATATGTAGAAATGAGAAAGCAATTTAAGAAGAGGAAAGATGATAAGATCCCTACTTGCTATGGATGCAAGAAGAAAGTCCACATAAGGAAGGATTGTCCTTTATTCAATGAGGATAAGAAAGACAAGAAGGAAACAAAGGAAAGGAAAGGAAAGAAGGAGAGAAGGACTGATGACAAATCAAAAAGGAAGAAATTCTTCAAGAAGAAGAATGCTTTTGCGGCAACATTGGTCGACTTGAAGGAGAGTGCGAGTGATGATACCGACTGACTTCGACTCAAGCAAGGAAGAGGTTGCACACGTGTGTCTCATGAGGCAGGGGTACAGTACTGTACTTCTCTTATTGAGCTACGTACTTCATGCATATGATGATTTTTTTCATGAATGCAAGAAAATTAAACAAGAAAACCATGCCTTGAAAAAGCTTAGAGTAGAAGGGAATGATTTGCTAAACAATTATGATCTTATTGTAAATGAAAAATTGGCCTTAGAAAAGGAAAACATAAATATGAAATCTAAATGTTTGAACTTGACTAGATTGAATGAAAATCTTATTGCTTCTAACACTAATTTGCTTGTTGAAAAAGGCATATTGATGGAAGAGACTAGTGAGCATAAAAATAAATTTCTTGCTTGGAAAAGGATCTGCACGAACTTAGAATAAACAAAAACAAATTGATTGATGACTTGGCTAAGTTTACTAATGGTAGAAAGAACTTACAAAAGCTTCTTACAAGTCAATTGCCATCTACCTCTAGGCATGGTCTTGGTTTTAGTTAATCTTCCTCTACGACTAAGAAGCCAACTAATTTTGTGAAGTCTAAAGGTAAAAACAACTTCATGGCACCTAAGGCTGAAAAACCAACTTATCATGAATATTTAAATAGATATAGGGCTAAAAAATAACCTCATCATGCATATGCTTTTAGTCAAAAGGCTAAGAACAAATGGATTACTAAAAGGAACTAATTTTGGGAAAGGTATTCTAGCACTCAAGGACTCAAGAAGGCATGGGCACCTAAAAATGTTCTCAACTCTTGTTTTATAGGCCTGAAAGAAGATGAACAAGTGGATTATGGATAGTGGCTCTTCAAGGCATATGATGGGAGACACTACGTAGTTCCTAAAGCTCAAGAAGGCGAACGAAGGACACGTGGCTATGGGCAACGACTAAAAATGTCATGTTATTGGTAAGGGTATGGTAGGTAATTCTTTTAAGCAAGTTAGAAATGTTGGTTTAGTTGATGGTTTGAAGCATAATTTTTTAGTGTTAGCCAAATTTGTGATAGAGGTTGTAAAGTAATTTTTGATAAAGATGGTTTTGAAATAATTGATAAAAAGACCTCAGAAGTTCTTTTGAAAGGAATAAGAGAAAAAGATATATATGTTCTTAAATTTGATAAAGAAGAAATGGTTGATTGCTTCTTGCCTCTAATGAAGAAAATAACTTATGGCATAGGAGATTAGGCCTTGTCAATATGAGATTAATTGATAAAATAGTTAAAAAAGAACTAGATTTTAGCTCCTAGTAGTCTTGCTTTGGCAGTTAATGTACTTGTAAGAACTTGGGCTACACAAACTTTTCTAGTTTATTTCCTTGGCATGCATTAACCAGTGTTTATATTTCCTTGTTTCACCTTGGACTTCTTTAAAGCTTATGGTTTCGATGCTTATGTCGAGCCATATGTGTGAGCTCTATGTTTAATTATGTGTTGAGCTTATGAAGTTTATGTCATGCTTATGATGTCTATGATGAGTTGATGAATTGTGTTGAATAGTGCACGAATTTTACTCTCATATGTCGATGTGTTAGGTTACGCCAATCCCAATGTTTCTTAATGATGCCAAAAGGGGGAGAAATAATGATATATGAGAGGTTGATAATATATCTTATTATTGTTATATTGTTATCATTCTATGTGCTTCTCTTGCATCATATCATCTCTTAGATTTTTTTGAAGAAAGCACTTAGTCAGGGGGAGGCTTTCAACCCCTCTATTGAGTGTTTGTCAACATTTATAAGGAGAGTTAGGTTGAAGCTCTCTTGATGAAATCCAAAGCCAATAAGAAGGAGACCATGCTCATCAAGTTTAGGTCTTTTTGTAACATAGGAAATAGTTGTAATCTTATATTTCTAGATTGTATGGAGAGCCCTAATTAGATTTCATATTAGCAAAATTAGAAGGGTCTCATATGCAATTCCCACAAGAACATCACACCTAGCCTATAGGTGTTAGTGCATGATCCTAACACTTAGTGAGAACCCAAGATATTAGTTTGGATAGTTAGAGGGCCTTTTACAAGTCATCTAACATTAGGTATATGATACCTAATGTTACATAATAGGTTGGGTGTCAACCAGGCCATTAGGAGATAACGAACTTTGTGTTGAACTTTGTAAATAAAGTTAAACGGTTCTCTTATTGTTAGACAAACATTGCCTAAAGTTAGACAATTCACCTAACGTGTGACATACATTTCCTAACGTTAGATGGACTCTCCTTTATCAGCCAAGATGGAAACAAGCGATAGAGAACTTTATACCTAACTGTGCACCTAACGTTAGATAGTTTACCTACGTTAGTTCACTTTTACCAAACTTTAGTTAAAATACTTTTTAACCAAATCAGTTAGCCATTGGCAAATCAATTGGGAAACATTTTAGCCATTGAAGAGGGGCCTTATACACATCTAAATTAGTCCAAACATCTCACTATGTATATGAGATGGTTTCCCACTCTTTGGTGGTAACAACGTCGAAAACACTTCGAAAGCACATTCAAGCACACATTCAACAATGACTCTCATTTGGTGTTCTTGGAAGTGATTGAAGCTTTGATTCATCAACTCCCACTTATTTGAAGCTTCATCACGTCAACTTCCAGCAACATCATCTTCTTACAATCACTAAGGGAGTTAATTCTATTCTCCAAGATAGTTGTTTCATATGAATTATTGTATATCTTTTTGGGGCTATCCATAAGGGCTAAAAATCTATTTTAATTCAATTTTCATCTATCATTTACTTGTAATATGAGGGCCCGGATTGTGAGCTCCTTTCCTGTCAAGTGAGAGGGGTTTGCTCTTGATTGGAATATCAAGAGGGTTTGTATAAAGGGTTTGGTATCTGATGAGGGGAAAAAAGTGTCATTAGACTTAAAACTCCGCAAGAAGCCCGAGAAGGTATTCGGCCCTACCGATCTGCCTCCGCTCGAGAGGATCTGGACCCATCCACATCTAGGTGGGTATAGACAAATCCTACTCCCCAAAAGATCTGGTTTGGACCGAGGTTAGAAAGATGGTGAAAAGGTCCAAGTCACCCATGTCGATGATAATGATGGTGTTACCACCACCATTAATAACCTAACATCAAACATACCTACACAACAGACATGTCTGGGTAGAAAATACTACTTCAAGATCATCTGCCAGCACTATAAATAGTAAAGAGAGGCCGTCGAGGCTTCTCTTTAGGCAATCTAAGAGAGAAGAGAGATTGTATTACCAATTTTTACTGGTGAATATTCGATAGCATTGCCTTACCCCCAGACGTACACCCGCCATGGTGGAACTAGGTCACGAACCTCCTTGTTTCCCTTGCAATTGGTGGTTCTTGATTCATTGAATTGGACCCTCCGATCACTTAGGAGGTTCAATTAATTGGCATCGTCTGTGGGAAACAATTATCATTTCATAACATTTTCTTACTTTGAATCTTTCTGATGAACCCTACAACTCGCAACTCCTCTCACGCTAATCTTGAAAAGGCATCGGTGTAGGTGGGGTCCAACGCTTCTGTGTCTAAGGGACACTCTTGGCACGCCAACCCCAGTAAAGAGAGGTTGGCTTGACCTCTTCGGCTGCTCGAGGCCCTGGATAGAATCTCCTCCTATAGATGCAGGCGAGGGAGGAGTATGAGGCTAGGTTGGTGGTTTTGAAGGCGAAGTACCATTCTGTCACTGACAAGCTCCACGAGATCAAACATTTCAGGAAGCTCAGCACACCCCAGCTGGAGGAGCCCCAAAGTTTGAGCCCCGAGGATGAGCAACTAAAGTGGTGTTGCATGATGGAAGAGGAGAATGCTCGTCTATGCAAATAGCTCGAGAAACTAAAATGCAAGCTTTGTATCTAGAAAGGGGAGGTTCTTCCCAGTCTGCCAAAATCCCCACGCCCGCCTTTGTCAGGGGAGCAATCAGGAGCTTACCCTCTGTCGACTAGTGGCGAAGGTTCTATACCAGAGATTTTCTACCAGGCCACGCAGGCAATGAGGGGCATATGCCCACATGCGTATGCCACCACCTACCCTTTCACCGAGGAGGTGATGTAGCCCCCAAGCCGGAAAAATTCAAGCAGCTTGTCATGGCCCAATATAACAGGATGGAGGACCCCAACAATATCATTGGAGGTTACCGGTAGATGACACTGGTGTATGGCTACCTTAATGTGGTGCTCTACCAGGTATTCTCATCATATCTGCCTGGCATGGCCTATGAATGGTTCAATGAACTGCTAGCCAGACAGATTACTTGCCTCCAAGAGCTAGTAGATAAGTTCTGCCAGTATTTTGCCGAGCAGCAAAGGGTTAAAGACAACCCAGAAAAGATGTCAGAAGTCAGGCAGTGGAAGACTAAGCCTTTTCGATCCTACCTTGACCAGTTTAAGGCCTAGTACTTCAAGTGCAAGAGGCCTCAAGATGTCATAGCCATCCAGTACTTCAAGTTGGGTCTCTTGACACAATGGTTCTGGTATGTCATCGATAATTTCCCACCTAGAGACATGGTGAAGCTATGGGACAAAGCTACAATGTTCCGAAAGCAAGGTGATTCCTTCTACTCCTGTAGCTGGCTGGCAAAAGGATACGACGATGATACCGATCCCAAAAGGAAAAGGAAGACCACAGGGGAACTCTCCCCTGTATCCACTCGTGGAAGTAGTCACTTCAACAAATGAAAGGTTACCTTCCATGACAAAAGAAGCGATCGGCCCACCAAGGGCTAGAATAATGGGCCCCGCCAACCCAGGCAAGACTTTTTTTGAAGAATACACTCCCCTGGTCATGAATTAGGTGGACGAGTTGGCAAAGGCCTGGTCCATGGATAAGGACCCATTACCCTCGCCTAAACCCATGAAAAAGAAGGCTGACTCTGGGCCCTACTATAAGTACCACAGGGCTTGGGGTCATGCCACTGAAGACTGTCAGGATGTCTGTGACCAAATTGAGTCCCAGATTTGGCATGGAAACTTGGCCTATTTTGTTAAGCGAAATGAGGTCCAAGGTAAGGGGAAGAGACCCATGGAGGACCCAGAGGATTACCACAAAGAAAAGTTCCAGTAGCTTCGGGGAGTTAACATGGTCTTCACCACTGGCTAAGTGTCAGGTGGATCCATGACCCGACTGACCGTTCAGGCAGTGTCACCCTAGCTCCCTCTGGTGGAGTACTACCAACAAGCCTTGGCAGTGATGCTAGAGTTACCCCAGAGTGCTCACCTCCCTCCGCCTATGCCCACTAGCACAGGGGTTGAGGTAATCTTCGGGGTCAACACCGTTCCGAGCCAGCAAGCCACACCCTCCGGGCAGGGCCACTGGGTAGTCCCTTGCACTTTCCTTGCTCTTAAGTGGGGTGATAGGAACATGGTCAAATAGGTGGCATCTAGGCTATTTGCCTCTCTACCTAATCCGGTAGAACACACAGACCTGCTCCTAGTGACACTCCTGCTGGCTGGGCAAATGCAACTTAGACTCTGGGTGGATGAAGGTAGAGTCATGGACAATTTGTTCCTGAAGATGCTACATGGACTAGGCTTCAAAGAGGAGCACCTTTCCACATCAACTCACTCTGTCATAAGGTTTGGCAATCATAAAGTGATGCCAAAGGGAAATTAGCCTTCCCTTATCCATTTGCGATGGGGACAGGCATCTCAACCGAATGACCATGTTCATAGTGGCCGGGTTGATGCGGCCTTTGACGGCATCATTGGTCACCCGACGACCCATGCCTTTTGCTTGATCTCCTCTTCATATTTCCAATTCATGCTTTTCCAATCCCATCACGGGGTGGGAATAGTGCACGAGGATCAATCTGCTAGGCATGAGCTCTTGAGGATTGAACTGGAATAATCCTTGGAAGCAAGACCTCCCAAGCCAAAAAAATGGGGGAAGAAAAGAGCCTAAGTCCAGGCGATCCAGTGGGAAGAGAACCTGGCTGATCCTCCAGTGACTTCTGAACTCCAGCTAGGCTCTTCAGCCATGGCCATACAAGTTTACCTCGATTACGATACTAAGCTCGTCTAGGTAGGAGCGATCCTTGATCCCTCCATGGTTCAAGAGTTGCTACTCCTACTGATCACCAATGCAGATGTTTTTACGTGATCCACTAGTGATCTGTCAGGAGTGAACCAATCCCTAATTCAGCACTGTCTTAATATTCCGGTGGGCACCTAGGTAGTTAAACAAGCAGGCCGTGACAAGTCATCCAAGCAATGGCAAGCGTCTGATGCTGAAGTTCAGAAACTCCTCAAAGCTAGCTTTATTGAAGAATCCTTGTACTTGGCCTGGCTTTCGAATGTGGTGATGGTGAAGAAAGCCAATGGCCAATGGCGCATGCGCATGGACCTTACTCACCTCAATGAAGCTTGCGCAAAGGATTAGTTGCCCCTACCAAGGGTGGACACTCTAGTGGACTCCTGCAACGGACAATCTCACATGTCCTTCCTAGATGCCTATAGAAGATACCACTAGATTAGCCTTGCTCTAGTCGACAAACCCCATACCACCTTTATAACAGATAGGGGTCTATTCAGTATAGAGTCATGCAATTTGGCTTGAAAAATGCTGGAGCAACTTACCAGCATCGTGTAAACATGATTTTTTCTAACATAATAGGAAAATCATTTGAGGTGTATATCGATGATATGTTGATAAAGGGGTCAAACTTCCCCCAAGACTTGGAGTAATTGGTAGAGGTGTTCCAGGTTTTAAGGAGCACCCGCCTCTGCCTGAACCCCGAGAAGTGTGTGTTTGGGGTAATAGCTAGGAAATTCTTGGGTTTCTTGGTTTCCAATAGAGGAATCAAAGCCAACCCCATTAAAATTAAGGCGATCATGGATTTGCAACCACCAAGTACCCTGAAAGGGATGTAGTCATTAGTCGGCAAAATTTCCTCTTTAGGTTGATTCTTATCTCGATCTTCCGACAAATGGCTTCCCTTCTTTGAATGTATAAAAAAGGGTGATGTAGACACATCTATTTCACATAAAATGTCATTTATGCATGTTGTTAGGCTCATAATTGCATTCAGCATTATAAATATTGCATATCCTGTATCATTATGCGTTTAGAATATATTGCAAAAATTATAGCTTGATTTTCACTCTTTATGGCCAGGGTATGGGGCGACAACATTTCAAGGCCTCTGATTGAAGATGCAACCATATGGATCTAATTATGGCGACGATTGGTGCCTCTGAGATTGCCCCGATCGGACCTCCATTGAATCAGATGTAGTCCAAGGAGAATCAGAGGTCAAGGGGTAAGGTGGTGGAAATCCAAACCTTAGATGAAGAATCTAACCACATGTATGGGTTCGGATCAACCTTCTCAGCTTAATAATGCTAGAATTGGTCGAATCCGACATCTGTGAAACCACTTACGAGCATTTGAAAATGAACGGTCAGGACGACGCTACGTGGTGCCATCCCAGTCGCCTAAAACAAACCAAACACGCTCACAACACTCCTTCATCAGATGATCAACACATCTCGGCCATTAGATCATCGATCCAACTACTGAGATTTCATCAAGGCATGCCCCACATCTCACTAAAGGCAAAGGATCAAGCGCTCTCTATCGTTGGATCTCGATCCAATGGTCATGAGCGCACGACCCTAAATTCTAAAACTTGATAAAAGAAGCGCAACGCAGCGATCGTGTGCCTTACGTACGATGCATGACACACACTTAAATTGCTGCAAACAGGTTAATCTGTGACAAGTGGCACGTGGCGAAATTCAGCCACACAATCAAGATTGAACAGTTGCGAAGCGGCAACGTGGGGTGATCAGGTGCGTCAGATGTGAGTGTAGAATATACGTGCACGATGACATGCCATCACACGTGTGATGGCACACAGAAGCATTGGCGCGATTTGGACCGTTGATCAGCGATCCAACGGCTGGAGAGCGATGCTTCTTCAATGCTTGTAATGCGCGTGTGAACTAATGCCTCTTCCGTGCCATTCGATGAAGATCCAACATCCTCACCTCTCTGCACACCTTCTCCGACATTTAGCTTCAGCAATGTGTGTGTGTGTGTGACTAAAGGGTTGTATTTAATTTTTAAAGATGTGAAGTCTCTCTTTTTCCCCCATGCTCTAAACTATAAATAGGACCCCATATCCATTTGTCACATCATTCCTTCTCCTCTCAACCTTCCAGAGAGCTAAGAACAACATTCTCAAGCTCGCTCTAGTGCTCCCAAGCTACGGGAAGCTCCGCTAGGGTAAAGAAACAAAATCTTCCACTTCTCAACCCTTCGTGAATCTCTCACCAGTCGTCCTCTTGCTCCCGTTCCAGAAGCGGATCACGTGACATTGGTGCCCTGTCTCATCCTCGGTTATTCTAGATTCGTCCTCCTGCCTCTGTCTCCACTCTCCTTCCCCCAAGCATCGCTCGTCTGGCTTGTCCTCGAAGCATACGTCAAGGAAGATAATTTCTCATCCCCTATCTTTTTACCGCTTTCTACTGTAGATTTTCAGCTTTATTGTTGCAGTAAGTAGTTGTAAGTGACATTATCATAGTTATCAAAGTTGTTATTCTCTCTCTCTTTCTCTCTCTTGTTTATATTGCAAGTAGAATAGCATTGTGAATGATTTCTTTATAAGAAAAATTACAAAAAAATATAATTACAGATTTAAAATCGACGTAGCCTCCCCATGTTCAACTCGGGACTCACTAGAGTTTCGGTTAAAAATTATTTGGTAGCGGATTTTCTTGCAAATTTTATAGCAGATTTTTATGCAACTATAACGACGGGTTTTTAATTCAATCTTTTTCGTGTATAAAATCGAACTAATCATTTTGGTGCCATTGCCGGGGAGGCAACGGATCTTGATTATTTTCGGCATTTCGCGCACTTATTTGTTCTCTAATCTCTTTTTTCTTTCTTCTATTGTCTTCCAGGTCCCCAACAAGGAATCTACAAGTGGTAGAAAGGAGTAAAGTGTTGTTGAAGACCGTTGTAAGTGCTCCCCCATTCTTCACTCCTCCATAGCTTTTATTTGTTCAACTTAATTCAAACCCTAATTAACCTAGGTGCTCTCATAAACCTTAGTTTAGTTTGGTTGTTTAGTTGTCACCTCCACCCATCTTACCATCCGCTTATAAAAAAATCTAAAAAATATATGATCTAATTGTGGGATTTCCATACCATACAGATCACATACACCTACAGAGGAACAACCTCTTCTAATTTGTCTTACTCAATCGGTAAACCAATCTTTTGAATCGATACACTCAAACAGACACATAATCGAGTAGAAATCATATTAGGTAACCACTTGTGTGCCTAATTCAGTGGTGCATCAAGGCCAATTATTTTAGCTGTTTGGGCTACACCACTTCAATTTAAAATAACTCGTCAAGTAGCTTGCTCCTTAGGGTTAACAATTAAGGTCAAGAACTAGGTACACCTTATTTTGATTTCAAAGGAAAAACATCTTCACTCGTGCCTACAAATCTTGGTGTGCCTCCTGAACTTGATTGAATCAACCTTAATTGAAACCCTAAAAGCTACTTAAGCAAGATTTGAACTCTAAAATCTACATCATCCAAATAATCTTGCTTGAAAACCTTGGTTGTGCACACACACACATTTCAATCATTCATTAAGGGCACAACTCATTCTAGGGGCCCAACACATTCCAAAAGCACAAACATCCCAGGCCTAACTAAAATCAAGTAGACGTTGGCCTTATGAACTTGACTCACTCTTTGGATTCATACTGAGATTATTTACTATTAATCTGCTTTTACTAGTCAATTTGATGTCTAGCTAGGGGAGTAGTGTCAAACGACCGTGGTTGGTGGTATCATAGGAACCTGAGGCGAATACCAAGGGAAGTACTTTCTTCCTAATCCCTCCCTCTAACTGGTTGAATTGACTGGATTAGAGCAGACCAATTGCAGGGTCTTTTCCTCTTCGTCCTTCTGACCCTTTCCTAGTGTATGCTTGGAAGGAGGTCATTGAATCCCTGCTTGGAAGGACCATTAGACCATTCAAGGAGGCATAGGTTGAACTATAGTCAAGTAGATCCCATGGTTGATCAACCACCTCCTCGACCTCCTTTGAACTGGTAGGACCTGATTCAGAGGCAACTGGAATAATTGCAGCAAATGTAAGAATAGTTCCAGCAGATGAATGGTCAGGGCATTAGCCTTTAAAGAATTTCTATGATCCTTCAAATTATGGAGTGCATCCCGGTGTCCAGATTTCAGCCGGTGATGTGGAAATCAAACCCTAGGTTTTAAGCTTGATTAAACACTTTCATGGGCTTAACTCTGAAGACCCGTTTCAACATTTGGAGGACTTGACCACTTTGGTTCGGACCGCTAAGCACAAAACGTGGATGTGGAGCAGATGATCATGAGGCTTTTCTCCAACTCACTCAAGGATAAGGCCGCACATTGATACAAAACTATTGGGAAGCCGATAAACACTTGGAATGGTCTTAAATCATCCTTTCTAAAGAAAATTTTCCTTGTTAGGCGTACCAATGCTCTATGACGGGCGATTACTACATTCGTCCAGTGATTGGGGGAACCACTTCATGGTGCCTGGGAGCAATTCCAGGATCTTTCGCGATAGTGTCCACACCACGATGCGCCAAAATGGCAACTTGGGCAAATTTTCTATCACAGGTTGACTGATCAACTCCATAATCACATGGATGCTTCTTACGGAGGCAATTTCCTCAACAAGGATGATGTCAGTGCACATGACTTGTTTGAAGAAATGAGCGAGAATTCAATCAATTATGCCTCCATGGAAACTTCTAACCAGTCCCAGCAACCCAGATCAGATGTTAATCGAATCCAAAACTCTCATTCATTTTATATGGAATTGATTTGTAACAAACTAGATAAGTTGGACCTGGTTGCAAAAAGGATGGAGGATGTTGGAACTTTGTTGGACATCTTGTTTTGATGTTAAAAAAATTATTATATATTAATATTTGCAATTGAGTGATATTTTAGTTTTAGGTGAAGATCAAGGCAAACAGAGAATTATGTCAAGAAGGCATGATGGCAAGGAGGCATGATGGTAAGGAGGAAAGATGACAAGGAGGAGATGATCATCTTCGGTCTTTAATTTTTTAGATTAGGTTTTTATTTCTTAAAATGTATGCCTCTAAACAAACAAATATAACTTAGATCATAAATTTAATTAGAGATAAAATAGGATTAATATTAGGATCATTTTTCAAAGAACCTACTCAATAGTTAAGCTTTGTAAAATATTAAAATAAAGGTACTTGACAGCAAGTACCGATACTGTTCATCAATATCGATATATGCAAGGCACAGGTTTGAGCCTATATCTCAAACTATGAATAACAAGTACTGGTACTAATCAAGAGTACCAGTATCAGACGGTCACAATTTGAAGAGTCAGTTATGGCCTGGACCTTACAAGTACTGGTACCCATGATGAGTACCGATATAGGTAAGTCACAGTGCCTAGTGAGTCTCAAACCTGGGAGTCACAAGTACCAGTACCCATGATGAGTATCGGTACCAGGACTCTTGTGCGTTAGCTTTAAAAAAAGTGTGAGCAGCTAGTACCAGTACCCGTACTTCAGTACCGGTACCAGTTAGCCTTTGGTTCAAATCTGAACAACTAGAAAATTTATTGAGACTATGAACGTTGGGATTTAAACCCCAATGTCTAGTAGACGTACCATTAAGGTCTTAACTTTATAGAAAGACCCTAGGACTCTTAGTTTACAGACAAGAAAAATGGAAGGACAAATTCTAAAGATATATTTCATATTTCCACCATATATTGGAGAAAAGAAAATGTGTTTGCTACCCTCAATCTCTACGGATTTGCAAACTCAAATATTTGTTTTCTTCACGCATCTACGAAGCAAATTACGTATTTTCTAGGCTCTCCAATTGGTATTATTTTTAATCATTGTTGAGAGGCTTAGGTATTTTGCTGTAAGGTTTATTTCTATCTTACACCAGTGCTCTTATTTTGTATTGAGCATTTGCTCATTGTTTGGGTTGTAACAAACCCATTTCTTGTACTTAGGTTGAGGTAACTAATTAATTACCTCATTTTTAGTAAAGTAATTCCCTCGGGATTGAGGGAATCAGGTTAAAAACTGGTCATGAAATCTCGAAAATGATAAATTCATCATCGTAGGTGCGAAAACACGTCGTTTTAAATTTATGAAACTGTCTCCGAATAATATGAGAATAATGTTAGGAGTACGGGTCGTCTCACAAAGAGGTAGGGATATCTAGATTTCCAACCAAATCAAGTAAATGATTTTTTTTATTATTTATATTTTTTATTTTTTTATAATAAAAGGAAATAAATGAAACAAACATGGAGACAAATACGAAGTGAAAACATAAATGCAAATAAGAACTTTATTACTAATAGAAAGTCAGAATAACAAGAAGAAAAGAAAAATAATCTCAGATAGAAATTCGGCAATGTCGTGATGTGGGTGGAGAGTGCTGTCGATGATCGTCGGTGGAGAATGTGCACGGAGACGAGAGGTCGGAGAAGAAATGTCGTGGTTGAGGGTGGTGCAATGCTCGTCGATAGCATGTGGCTGCTAGGGGCGTGGCTTTATGTTGAGGACGTGCGGACAAGGGTGATGAAGAGTGTCGAGGGTGTTCTCGTAGGGCGGAATCATGAAGGAGCGAGAGAATTGAGAGGGGAATTTGAGTAGAGAACGTGGGTGGTCAGGGAAAAAATAGGTGGAGGAATAAATAAAATGTAGGGGGATTAAGAGAGAGAGGGATCGTAGGTTGGGAATTTGAGTGGAGATGGAGAGGCGAGATTGATGGCCGAAGGTTGGGAATAGGGATGGAGATCAGCCGGAAAGTTTTGGTGAGGGGATATTAATTTGGTGGAAATGAGGGCGGAAGGTGAGGTTGGGAGGGGAAATTATTGGAGATGGGATGAGGAGAGAACGTCTGGGTTAAGGAGTTTAACTTCGGTGGAGGAGATGAGAGAGATTTGGTGGTGAGGGAATCAGGAGGGAAATATAATATCGGAAGGTAGAGGGCCGTGCATGGGCATTTATAGGGTGAGGAGCGATGGATAAGTTGAGGCTTGGGATTCGGTGGGAAGGTTTGGGATTTTGGGTGTTCGGTTGTTAGGAGATAGGATTTGGTTTGTTGAGGGGCTACGTAGGTGGATGTTGCATAGGGGATAGGATGGGTTCCGATGATGGTCGGGGGAAATGCATGGACTATGTAGAGATATGGCTACGTTGGGTGTTGGGAAATGTATGGGTTTTGGAAAGCTACGTAGGTGGCATGGAATTGGAGGTAAGGGTCTTGAGATTTGTTTTGACATGGGAAATATTAGGTGTGGGGGACGTAGGAATTGTATTGGTGTGGCTGTTTCATTTGTTGCATGGGAATGGATATTGGTTTGAGATTTGGGGAGTGGTGAACATGGATGGGTTACTGTGCCAGGGATTGAGATTTTTTCTTTGTTGAAGGGACAAGAGAAAAGGTCACCTAGGTAGGTTTGGAGGAGATATTTGATTACGTAGGATGGAAGGATATTTGGTGGGTGAGGTGTTGAGTAAAGGTTTGGATGTGAATTTATTTGGTAGTTTGGGTAAACATAAGTGGGTATGGAAATTTGGTTTCTAATTAGGTTAAGACTAATTGGTTTTGGATTTGGATTTTGGTATAGGAAATAGATTCAACCCCATCAAAATAATTTCTCCTCTCTATAAAGCTCCAATCAATTTCAAACTTGACACCTGCACACATTAAAAAAAAAGAATCAAGGAACCATATATAAGTAGCAGCAAAAATTATAATTATATCTCTAAAAATGCAATATTTACAAAATACTATAATGTCACTAATATAATCTAATCTATTGCAATGTAAACTATTTTATACTTAAACTAACAATAGTTAGGCATAAATTATGTATATAAATATGGATTTATCATAATCACATGCCTATCTTTTGCTAGTCCTTGAGCAAATGCAAGAACGAAAAATATATGATCCATGCTATTTACAACTTAGCTCCCCAAGGGTTGATTTTTTTTTTATATCAGGGGTTTAACAAAAGTTTTCTTATTTTCTTCTTTCGAAAGTTTGGAGATCCAGACATCATGAAAATGTAGTAATAGTAGCATAAGTAACGGATTCAAGTGAAATGCCAACACACACCTAAAGTTTGTACTAGACCCTCAGTAAAAATTCTATCAGGATAGGAAAACTTCTTCCCTTGGAGATAACATAACAACTACTTTGTGATTTGACCCCAGTTTTTTGGCTTAGGTAGAAGATATTTGAGTCAAATGATTTTATATTTGGTAGCTCATACCCATCTGGTGCTACATATAGACTAGTAGTATAGACTTTCGATCTCTAGACTATCAAATAAGTCAACCCAAAGAGACACTCAAAACTGTGCTCCCTTTCTTGTTCCTTTGCACTTACTCTCTCTCTCTATTTTTTTTTTTTTGGAATTTCTTGAGCTTACAATTCACCATATTGTGTAAATACACTCAATATTTGGTGGCCTCACGTGGCATTAATACTTTAATAAAGTTTTGATAACCTTACAACTAAGTCTGAATTCCTCAGTCGGTATTCGGACGGTTAGAAATACAGAAAAATAGGTATGAGTCATATTTGGTGGATCGTAAATGGTAGTGGGTATTGTTGCCTCAAAGTTTATTCATAGCAAATTAACACATAAACACAACTCTGTACTCGAAGAATTTTTTCTTTCTTCTTTTTTCTTTCTTTTTTTTATATATTTTTTTCTCTCTTTTATTTCTTTTACAACTACTAACACAACACATGGAAACTTTTATTTATGAGGTATTTTTGGGAAATGATGGTGTTCAAGAGGATATTGGGTGGCTTATTTGGTGGAAGTGCCTACTCTCGGCACCAGGAAGGAACGGATGGGATGGTGTATTTCTGACCTTAGACATTAGCACCCTCCTTCAGTCGAGGATTCCATAAAAGACAGTCGTAACTATCCACCTTAGTCATAGTTTTATTAGAACTCGATTTCTGTGTATTTACCTTATTTGGTAGCTCTCAAAATTTCACACAAAATTCGTACGTTGGAACTGAGAGCAGAAAACTATGCATAACTTTGAGGTATCATTATTCAATTATCCAGAACTTAAGAGTCCTCGCACTAGACTTAGAGCACCAGTAGACACTCTACTCTCACCTCACAAATATTTGGTGGATCTAATGAAAGATAGTTTGCCTAACTCCTTAACTAACTGTCCAAGGGTTCAGGAAAAGAAGCAAATGCTTCTCCTTGACAAACTAAAGATGTCTATTGGTTTTCATAATGAATCCATTACAAAGTCTACATGTAAGTGAAATGGATGTACTGGATTCTAAACTAAGAAATAATTCAAGAAGAAAATTCTCAATAAAACCTCCTTGATAAAAATATTTTTGATTTTTTTTTTGAATAAATGCTATATATAAGTGGTTTTTTTTTTAATGCAAATGCATATATGTAAGACTGATGGAAACTAGATATAGGTGACTCAGCAAAAATTTTACCTACCCCCTGCCTATTTCATGCAATGTCCTCATTGTATGCTGATGAATAGAAAGTAAGCATGAGATGGGGAAGATATCACCAGAATAGCTCTGAATTATTCTTGTTAAAACACTAACTCCAACCTAAAAGGAAATTAATCTATTATGTATAAGCAAAATTTGGTTGGGTTGCCTCCCAACAAGCGCTAAGTTTAATGCTTTCAACCGGATGTGCACCTCTCAGTAGTTTAAAAGTGCTGCCCTCTTCGGGACAAGTCCAGGTTCAATGTTCTCAATGTAAGGTTTCAGTCTCTGACCATTCACAGTGAAAGTTTGACCTGTCTTTGGGTTTGTGATCTCAACGGCTCCATGTGAAAAGATATGTGTAATAGTATAAGGGCCATTCCATCTCGACCTGAGCTTTCCTGGGAATAAACGTAACTTGGCATTAAACAACCAAACCCTTTGATTAGATTCAAAGCTTTTTCTAGATATACGCATGTCATGGAAAGCTTTGGTTTTCTCCTTGTAAATCCGGGCATTCTCATAAGCATCATTACGAATCTCCTCGAGCTCAGTCAACTGCAACTTCCTATGCTTTCCTGCTTTATCCAGATGATAGTTGCATTCCTTACTTGCCTAATAAGCCCTATGTTCTATTTCTACGAGGAGGTGACATGCCTTACTGAACACTAACAGTACGGTGACATTCCAATGGTGGTTTTATAGGCTGTACGGTAAGCCCAAAGTGCATCATCAAGCTTGGTAGCCCAATCCTTCCTATCAGGCCTAACCATCTTCTGTAATATATTCTTGATCTCCCTATTTGAAACCTTAGCCTGGTCATTTATCTGTGGATGGTAGGTTGTAGAAATCTTGTGTGTAACCCTGTATTTAGCAAGAAGGTTTCTAAACTGATTATGTGTGAAATGGGTCCCTCCATCACTGATTATAGCTCTTGGCATCTCGAATCGGCTAAAGATGTTCTTCTTAATAAACTCCATAACGATCTTGTGATCATTCGTCTTAGTTGGGATTGCCTCGATAGATTTGGACATAATCTACAGCTATGAGGACATACTGATATCCAAAGGATGGTGTGAAGGGTTCCACAAAGTCAATGCCCCAAACATCAAGATCTCAACCACTAATATGGGGTTCATGGGCATCATGTCTCTCCTAGTCATGTTTCCTATAGATTGGAATTAGGGACATGACTTAGAGAATGTGTAGGCATCTTTGTGAATGCTAGGCCAATCAAATCCACTTTGTAACACTTTGGCGACCATTTTCTTCCCTAAGAAGTGTCCTCCACAAGCAGAATTATGACAAAATGTCAAAATACTTTGGATTTGATTCTCAGGGACACATCTACGGATAATCTGATCAGTGAAAAGTCTAAACAATTCAGGATCCTCCCATAAGTAGTACTTGACCTCAGAATAAAATTTATCTTTCCTCTGCTTGGACCAATCCTCAGGTAGTTGACCAATAGCCAAGTAATTCACAATATCAGCATACCAAGGGGTTTGGACCTCTGAAATAGCTAAGATACTCTCGTCTAGGAAAAAATCAACAATAGGTATGGTTGGATTTGGATTCTCAACTAGGATTTGAGATAAATGATCAGCCACTACGTTCTGCGCTCCTACTTTATCTCTAATTTCTAAGTCAAATTCCTGAAGTAGGAGGATGCACCTAATTAACCTTGGTTTGGCATCTTTCTTAGCTAACAGGTGTCTTAGAGCAGAGTGGTTGGTATAAATAATCACATGGGATCCTAGAAGGTAAGCTCTAAACTTTTCTAAAGCAAAGACAACCGCTAGTAACTCCTTTTTAGTGGTGGTGTAATTCTTTTGAGTATCATCAAGAGTCCTGCTAGCATAGTAGATCACAACAGGTTTCTTTTCTATTCTTTGACCGAAGACAGCACCAATAGTGTAATTAGAGGCATCGCACATGATCTCAAAAGGTGAGTCCTAGTCAGGTGGTTGTAAGATTGGTGCTTGAGTAACAGATTTCTTCAATGAGTCAAAGGCATTAAGACAAAGATCATTGAAGTGGAAGGCTTGGTCTTTGGCCAAAAGATTACTTAGATGTCTAGCAATCTTTTATAAGTCTTTGATAAACCTCCTATAAAAACCCACATGTCCTAGAAAAGATCGTATTTGCTTGACAGATGTGGGTGGTGGGAGTTTGGTGATCAATTCAACCTTAGCTCTATCCACCTCCATTCCCTTATTAGAGACCACATGTCCTAATACGATTCCTTCTTGGACCATAAAGTGGCTCTTCTCCCAGCTCAGAATTAGATTTACCTCAATGCATTTCTTCAATACTCTTTGGAGGTGGGCTAAACAGGAATCAAAAGAGTCCCCAAAGACAGAGAAATCATCCATAGAAACCTCCATAAAGTTTCCGATCATCTCAGAAAATATTGCCATCATGCACCATTGAAAGGACGTGGGTGCATTATAGAGACCAAATGACATTCTACGGAAAGCAAAAGTGCCATAGGGGCACATGAATGTGGTCTTCTCTTGATCTTCGGGACTTATGGCCACTTGATTGTATCCTGAATAGCCATCTAGAAAATAGAAGTATTTCTGACCAGCTGACTTCTCCAAAATTTGGTCAATGAATGGTAAGGAAAAATGATCCTTTTTAGTGGCTGAATTTAGCTTCCTATAATCAATACAAACTCTCCACGAGGAAGCTGTCCTAGTAGGTATAGACTCCCCATGCTCATTAACGATCATGGTCAAACCAGCCTTCTTGGGAACAATCTGAATAGGGCTAACCCAAGGACTATTGGATATGGCATAGTTAATTCCTGCGTCAAGCCACTTAATGATCTCTTTTTTCACAACCTCTCTCATATTCGGGTTTAATCTTCTTTATAACTGGTGAGAAGGTTTCATTCCCTCTTCAAGATAAATGTGGTGATTACAGTAGGACGGGTTGATTCCTCAGAGGTCAGCTATGGTCCAACCAATTGCCATTTTATGATCTTCTAGGACTTGAATGAGTTTATATTCTTGTTCCCTACTTAGTTTGGCATTAATAATCATAGGGAGAGTTTGATTTGGTCTTAGGAACACATACTTCAAGGTATCGGGCAATCGTTTCAGTTCAAGCTGGGGTGGGACAAGGGTAGAGGGTGGGAGGGGTGCAGAAGGTGAATTAGGTAATCTCTCCACTTGAAAAGTCCAAGGAGGTTGTGTGTTAGATGTCGTATGAACCTCTTGTGGGACCTCTTCGATTATGGGTTCTTTAACCAAATGGATTGACATAGACTCTTCAATCACTTTATCTATTTTTTCAAGTTCCTCGATCAAATCGCAGTCCTCATCATCGAGAGTTCGGGATGGCTTAAAAATATTGAGGTGCATCTTTTGATCTCCAAAGGCAATCTCCATTCTTCCAGTTTCGCAATTAATATTAGCCTTGATAGTGGCTAGGAAGGGTCTTCCTAAGATGATGGGTGTGTTGTGTAGTTTCTTTGGTACTTCCATGTCAAGGACGAGAAAATCAACAGGGAAATAGAAGTCATTGACCTTAACTATCACATCCTCCACTACCCCCAGATGAGTTTTAATGGATCGATCGGCTAGTTGCAATGTAACATAAGTGGGTTTCAAATCACCGAGTCCAAATTTCTCAAAGAGCACAGTGGGTATCAAATTTATGGATGCCCCTAAGTCGAGTAGGGCCTTCTCAAAAGTCATGTCACCAATGACACAAGAAATCAACAGGGCTCCAGGATCTTTCTTCTTAGGTGGTAGATTCTTTAGAATTATAGAACACACATGCTCAGAAAGAACCACCTTCCTAGGTGACTTTTTCCTAGCCTGACACTTTTGAGTACAAAGGTCTTTGAGGAATTTGGCATAGGCAGGGATGTGTTTGATAGCATCGAGGAGTGGGATGTTTATCTGGACTTGTTTAAACAACTCAAGCAACTCCTCATTGCTAGATGGGTTCTTTTTTGGTTTTGATTTTTCTAAGGCTTCAGGGAATGGGACATGGGTGGGTATTTCAACCTCGGGTTCCTGAGCCTCCAGATTATCATTCTCAATATTAAATTTTCCATCCTCTAATTCTCCATCCTTTTGTTCAGGCTCAGAATCTTTTTGTGTTGGCCATACAGAATCTTGGGTGGTGGTCCCACTCCTTAAAGTAACAGCATTCGCCAATGCATTTGGGTTTTGAGTGGGGTTTGGTAAAATTGGTTGACCCTGTTGTGGGTTTTGGTTGAAGCCTGGTGGTGCCTGGTTCATCATATTAGCTTGGTTCTATTGGGCCATTCTATTTTGGTTAAACCATGAGTTTGTATTATTATGGTTTTGGATGTTCCTGGGGTTTGGGATGGGTTGTGAGGGGAGAGTCCCATGTTGTCATGAGTCAACAAGCTGACTAAGTTGCCCCTTAATTTCATTCATGTCCTCCTAAGTCTTTCGATTCTGTTGATTGATTTTCTCTTGTTTCTTAGTTAGTATTTCACCCATCATTTTGATCAAGAATTCTGTCAAGGTTGGTTGGGTGGGTGGAGGGAGACTTTGGACATAGCTTTGCCTTGAAGATTGACCCTGATTAAAAGAGTTAGGATAAGGTTGTCTAATCTGGGTTTGGTGGGGCACTTGTCCTATCTTTTGATTTGACCAAGAGAAGTTTGGATTATTTCACCATCTATGATTGTAATTATTAGAAAATGGATCATTCTTAGCGTATTCTTGGATGGCCTGAACATCTTCGAATCCTGAGGACAGGTTGATCGAATAGGAAGAATCATTATAAGCAGGAACAAAGGTTCCTTGTTGAGCTCCATAGGAAGGGTCCTGATAGCTTGGGCTTGTAGAGTGAGTCAGATTTAGGTTGTGAGGGTGCTCTCTTGCAGGAGTTTGGGCATAACAGAGTAGGGAGGAGTGTGTCCCTTGATTGGGTATGGGTTGGGTGGTTTTGATTGTATTAAGAAATTCGTCAAACTTCTTAGAGACTGTGGTTCCCAGCTTTTCACACATCTTTTCTAAGTCAACCTTATTTGGGTTAGTTTGAACTTCATACATTCCTCTTGGTTGACTAGTCCTTCCAAAGGTGTTCATAGAGGCTTGGTTGAGGGAGTTTTCACTCATGCTTTCAAATAGGTCATATGCACTATCCTCATCTTTATTTAAAAAGTTACTCCCACAAGCCGCATCCACATAATTTCTGAACTGCTCATTAAGTCCATGGTAAAAAATTTGCACTAGGTGCAACTTGGGTATGCCATGGTGTGGACAATTTCTGGCTAAGTTAGTAAATCCTTCCCAGGTTTTATGGAGTTGTTCCCCAGATTGTTGAGTGAAGGTTGTGATGGCTCTCCTAAGGACGTTTGTTTTTCCAATAGGGAAGAATTTTCTAAGAAAGGCATTCTTTAGCTCATCCCATGTGTTGATGGGTTTTCTTATGGTTCTGTACCAATGGGCAGCTTTGTCTCTTAAGGAGAAGGGGAAAAGTTTTATCATCAAGACATCAAGATTAATGTTCCTAGGTTTTATAGTTTGACCAAGGGTGGTAAGTTCCTCAATGTGTTGGAATGGGTCTTCAGTGTTAAGTCTATGGAAATGGTTTTGAATAAGTCCTATCCAATGGGATTTGAGTTCAGAATCATCTTCAGGAACCCTTACATGAGGTACGGCATTGTAAGTCGCAGGATCGTAAAAGTCCCGTAAGGGTCGAGGTTGTGGTTGGTTTTGGTTTCTATTGTTGAGCCATTCCTTAAATTGTTCATGCAATTGCTCCATTAGCTCGTTCTGGTTTGGATTGGGTTGGTCAAGAAGTGGTGGATCCATTGTTGAGGCCTCACTGGAATTAGGTTTCCTCCTAGGTTTGAAGCCTAAAGGTCCCTCAAACCTTGGTTTTCTTGATCTTGTACCACGCATGCACAATAGCAATCAATCAAGCGCACACAAGACAAGAATGATTTTTACTTGCTTTTCTCAAAAATTTAATGCTTGTATGTGATCAAGCAAGTTGTCAACTAGTTACGCACCTAAAATCAACCTACGGAGTGCCTTAAGACCTACACTTTGCTTAAATGGTACACTCAAGTGATCTAGTGGGAAGTTACTCCAATGACGAAACTAAGGGATGCAAGTAGGGTGAACCCTTCCTTTGAGGTTATGCATATGCAGTGCCTCTTAACTACCCTTTTTGTTCCTTTAAGGGGTGTCCCCCTCCTTACAGTATCAAAACACTGGGTCACAAAACAATACCACTACCATAAGGCGAAGTAGAAGGGTCTGCACCGATAAAGAGATCAGTGCCTATAACCTTAAGGGATAGAGCCTTAGTGCAGTGCGTAATGTGTGTGCTCAGTGTCAAAAGTGTTTCACATCGTAAATAATTTTTTATTTGGAAAATGCAGACAAGTCCCTTTGAATCAGATCAAGTGTGATTTGATTTTAAGGTCGAATCTAATTATCAGTCCCAATTTCAGTTAGGCGACCACTAAATTAGGTTAATTCAACCAGTTTGGTGGTCTTGAATTTTAATCCAAATGCAAATGCGTGAATAGTAGCTGGATGAAAAGATAGAAAAGCGTATCTGTCTCCAGCAATCTTCGTGCAAATATGTACGCAATGCAAGGAAAAAGATTTAACGTGCTACTAAATCACCCCTAAATGTTCGCACCTAAGGGCATGTGTTTACGTGGCTAGATCATGTTTTAACAGATATCTCGTTGTAATATAGATGAACTCTCTACGAAAATAAATAAAAATTTATAGCTCGAAAATCAAAGTATCCGAGGTCGAACACAGGGAGCAATTTGGATATTCCAAAACTTGAGAACACAACTTTTAATAAGAAGCAATAACTAGTTCAACAAAAATGATAGAATAATGTTATGGAGAAAATGCTCAAAAAGAATTGGACGTCTGATATTGTATCAAATGTCTTAAAATTGGCCTTCAGTCTCTTCTCTTCTTTTGTTTGCTTTGCTCTGCTGCAACTATGGTTTCTTGTTCTCCTTTTCTTTTTCTTCCTTAGCCGCTCCTGCTCCTCTTCTTTTTCCTTCCTTTGCTTTCTCTCTTCTTGATTCTCTTCCTATAGCTAAGTCCTGGCCTTGTCTTTTCTTTAACTTCCTTCTTCTTTTTCTTCCTCCTCTTCCTTTGCTTGGCCGCTCTTTCTTGCTTCTCCTCTTCGTCTGCACCTTGATCTCTCTCTTCTTCTTCTTTCTCTTGGTCTACCGCTCCTTAGCTACAGTGCATCTTTCTTCTTCTTCTCCTTCTCTTGTGGCGACTAAGTCCTGCTTCCTTCTCTTGCTACACTTCTTCCTCCCTTAGCGTCCTCTTCCTGCACAAGTACCACACAGCAAAACCTATTCCCCTACCCTCCGCGCGCATCCCCCTCTCTCTTTGTGTATCTCTCTTCGGTACACTCTCTCAGAGCCAGGTTATCGGGTTAGTCGTGCGCCTGGGTCCAGGCACACCAGCGTGGGTGTGGTGTGCGAGGAGTGCACGGAGGGGTTAATCGGATCTGGGTGCCAGGTCTGCAGGTTAAATGTCACGAATGAGGCGTGATAGGTGAGGCAAGGGACCTCACCCCAGTGATTTCAAGGCAAACAGGGATGAACACAAAATCATTTTAAACCTCTCAGAGAACTCAAGACTTACCGAGGTTTTGCTGGCCTGAAGGAGAGTGTCTTCGCACAATCAACGCAGCTGTAGGTCTTGTGGCACCCACTATCAGGCTGGACTCACTCTCGCACTCAGCCCACGTAGTCTGGAAGCCTGGAACCTGACGCTTGTGGCCTGGAGCTGGAGAACAAGCGAGCTCATGTGCTTGTTAATGGAGGATGGGAGCTCGACCCTACACGACATAAAAGGAGCCTTGCAGCTCTGTTAGACCATAGGAGAACCTTCGCCGTGTCACGATGAAGGTGAGGCAGGTGGTGGCATGGCTCAAATCGGCCTAAGCGTGCGTGCCTAGGTCGGACTGTGACCGTGTGAGTGGGTGCCTTCGGTGGAAGCGTGGAGTGCTTGTGGCGATTTGTGAGTGGGTGGAAAGTGTTCAGTGGTTGATGGCAGAGGTGTTGAGGTTGGTGGCGAGACGTGTGGAGGCGTAGAGTGATGGATGCGTCTCGCCGGAGGTTGGCTGGAGATGGGAAGATGTGGGTGGACAGTGGCAGTCGAGGGGTGTTTTGGGAAATAGAATCAGGGAAAAGAAAGAGTGGAAGACGAGGAGATTATCTGGAGTACTTGGAGAGAAGGGGAGGAAGAGGAGACGAATGGTGCGTTTGTGCCGTCATCGGAGAAGACGACCCTGAGGGGGAGATAACGGCGACGAGGAGGAGGACAGGAAGGCATGTGCTGGTGCGGTGCAACATGGAAGAGCAAGGCGACATGAACCCTGCCGCTAGTATGGTAGCAGAGCGGTGAGAGGGAGGAGGAAAAGTCACCGGAGCTTGCGGGCTATTTGACCGGAGAGAGGGGAGATGAATTCTGAGGGAGTCTGTGGCCAAATGAAGCTTGAGAGATTCGTAGAGGATCGGGGATCCTTTTATAGTTGCTGGCCGAGATTCTGGTGCTTGGAGGGCAAGCCTTCTACCACCGACTCGTCACCGAAGAAGGAAGGTAGTTGGAGATCCAAATCTCTTGTGCGTTCGCACAAGAGATTGGATGCAAATCAAAGATTGCAATTGAGCTCAAATGGAAGGGAATTCCTCATAGAATCTCCCTTCCAAATCTAGGAGGAGATCTCTGAGGAATTAGGGAGTACGCCTCGTCCATTCCTTGTCGGAGAAGGATTTCTCCCCATTAATGATGGAGGCACCTATTTGTAAGAGTGGCAGGGAAGTTAGGGGTGTTTGTGTAATGGTTTTCAAAAGATAGGGGCTAAAATGTAATTAGGTGTACCATTTGTCAAAGTAGGTCAAGATGACCTCCCCTTAGGTCCAAATTTTTGTACAAACCTAATTTGTATCTAAGGAATCCAATGGTAAAGTTGGATTTTAGGTTTAACCACGTTTGACTGGATGTTTTGCACAAAAACCTAAATTAGGTCAATTAATGAGCTAGGACCCTAATCTAGGTCAAAATAGGTTCCAAAGGTCAAATTGAAGGTTCTAAACCCTAGGGGATATTTTTCCATGAATTTTAGAGGGTTTAGTTGATTTTTAAATTGACCAGAACCTTGTTGAATTAAGCGGATCTGTTTTAGGGTTATAGAATGTCATTTAATTCCTAGACTGCACATTAACCCATTTCTGATTGAACTAACCCACTTTTTATCTTATTCAGATCATTTGACCTATGTTTTGCCACTGAGAAATCCCGTTTATGTATTGCAATGGTAAAATTACAGTTTTAACCTTTATTTCATGTTTTCTTCTCAGAACACTCATTCCTTGAATTAAGCCCTTCTCTAGGTTATGTAGGAGCTCTTATTCTCTTTCTTAGGTCAATATGAGCTAGTTAGGGCTCATGATGAGACTCTCATCTTACCCCCATGCCTAGCTTTTTCTAGTCCCTTAGCAAAATTTCATGGTTTTAACTTCTATTCTAGACCCTTAGTGTCTGTCATCAGTTGTGATAAGTGCTTTTCTTTTTCTTTTGTGATTAGGTCAGAATGCCGACAGTAGGCCTAGAGGTACTCAAGTATCAACCAAAATCCGGACCTGACACACTTTAGCCTCAGTCTTCTGCAAAGGTTTTTAAGGCCCGCAGGAACTACCCTAGGGATTTTTGGACTCCGCGGTTAAAGCACCCGTGCTTGAGACATTTTTAGCCAAGGTTCAGTTTGCAATGCATTTTTGTAAGAGAGAGACAGAAGATTTATTTGTTTGGAGAGCTTTCTCACTCTTTTCTTTTTATTTCTAGCTTCGGATTGGCTTCTCAACACGGTCTGTATCGGATTCCTCATCCCCATCATCAATCCTCAAGGGTCCTTAGTAATCGATGCTTCATGATAGCACCGCCAATGGCAACACCAAGAACCCTGGCTTTCGAGATAATCCCACCCACGGTGTTCCGTGGCCGAATTCATACCCTGGCAATCGACATTTCGTGATAATGACGCCCATGGTATCTGAACCAACAGAGTGATTACATGCCCCTGGTAGGATATTTAAATATCCTAAGAGACAAGCACCGAGGAGATGATATGTTGTTACGCATCTTCGAGGGGAATTTCCCACCTCTTCGTGTTGGGAACTCATCCAAATCAACTTGTGTTGATCGGCCACTCCTAATCTAGGTGACTTTTTCAGAACATTGAAACACTTTTTGCGTGATATTGATATTTATGCACATTGAACCAGACTGTGTGTGAATTGGGGTGCTTAGGTTAACGAATCCCGCAAATCGAAGGTCAATTAACGAGGTCGAATACTTCCTAAGCCTTAGACCTAATACTTAGGCTTCGCATTTTCCCCAACCTCTTGAGGATTATCCAGATCTTAGCAGATACGTGAATTTTTAAGCCTAAGAATCTAGCCTAAGAGGCCTATGATCAGCATTCCTGCTAATCTCTTTTTATGTCTCCTTAGCACTTTTCTTTTATTTTTCTCTTTTCTTGATCTTGTCTAGAACTTCAGTTAATCCCTTAATCTTTTACTAATGACCACTTTTTTCTTTTTCATTTTGTGCTCCTTTTTTGACCTTTTGCTCTTTTCCTCCTCTCATTTTGTATAGCCCAAAAACTTTCTCTCCCCCCTCAGTTTTTTTCTTTTTCAAGATTTCTATTTTTTAGGTTGAAACCTTTTCTTGATGAGTTTTCCTGACATTTTGCACTTTCATACCCCCCATGCCTACGATTTGCAATGTCCCCATTGTAAATTAGGTGGGTTCGATTTCAGCTTAGTTCATGCATTAGGACAGGTGTTGGGTGGGCGAACGTGTCGAAGTGACTATTGTGAACGATTTCTAATCTTGGGTAGGGGTACCTGAGGTGGAGTCGGCTATTCTAATGGATGAACCCTAAAGTGCAATATGAATTCGGCGTAGAAATGTCAGAAAAGGTTTTGGGTTTTTCAAAGAATGATGGGTTGCCTCCCGTTAAGTGCTGAGTTTTATGCCATTGACTGGGCACAATGAGCTCAAGGAGAATGGAGGGTAAAGGATGACTCAGCCAAATTTGTATTGGTCATGTCAATGAACGGTTTGAGTCTCTGACCGTTCACAACAAAGGGCTCGGAATCGTTGCTGAGTGGGCTGATTTCAATGGCTCCATTTCCAAAGATTTGTCAGACTAGGTAGGATCTGACCCACTTAGATCGTAGCTTTCTTGGGAATAATTTGAGTCGGGGATCAAAGAGTAAAACCTTTTGACCAGGATGAAAGATCTTTCTAGAAATGTGTTTGTCATGAAAAGCTTTAACCCATTTTTTGTAAATTCGCGAGTTCTCATATGCGTCGTGGCGTAATTCATTGATCTCGCTTATTTGAAGCCTTCTATGTGTTCCAGCCTTAGAAAGATCTAAGTTGCAATTTCGTAATGCCCAATAGGCTTTATGCTCCAATTCGACGGGGAGGTGACATGCCTTCCTGTACACCAGTCTGAAAGGGAGACATACCTAATTGGGTCTTGTGGGCTATCCTATAGGCCCACAATGCTTCCGGAAGCCAAGAAGACTAATCCTTCCTGTCAGGTCAAACAGTAACCTGGAGGATTTTCTTGATCTCTCGGTTTGCTAGCTCAGCTAGACCATTGATTTAGGGGTGGTAAGGAGTAGAGATTCGATGTGACACCCCATATTTGGTCATCAATTACCTGAACTAAGCATTTGTAAAATGGGTCCCTCCGTCGGAAATTATTGCTCGTGGGATCCTGAACCTTGAGAAGATGTTTTGATGAATGAATCTGATAACAACCTTATGATTATTGGTTCTGGTCGGAATGGCTTCTATCCACTTGACACGTAGTCAACGGCGAGTAAGATGTATTCGAAGCCATTTGAGATAAGGAAGGGTCCCATAAAATCGATCCCCCAAATGTCAAAAATTTCGCATACCAGGATTGGTTGTAGAGGCATCATGTCTCGATGGCTCATGTTGCCCAAGGTCTGGTAACGGGTACATGCCTTACAGTGATCGTATGCATCCTTGAAAATTGTGGGCCAGTAAAAGCCACACTAGAGGACTTTTGATGCGATTTTGTGTCCTGAGAAATGTCCACCGCATGCCTAGTCATGGCAAAAGGAGAGTATGTATTTGATTTCTACTTTCGCAACACACCGTCGAATTATTTGATCAGCACATGCGAAATAGATACGGGTCTTCCCACAGGTAATACTTAGCATTGGAATGCAATTTGTCCTTCTTGGCCTTCAGCCAATCGGACAGGATCTGATGTGATGCTAGGTAGTTCACTATGTCTACGAACCATGGAAGCCCTATATTGATAGTCAGGAGGTGCTCATCAGGAAAGTGTTCTGTGATGGGTCCAGAAGGGTCAATTATTTCAGAAGGAAGGTGGGACAAGTGATCAGCTGCCACATTTTGCTTTCTCGCTTTGTTGCAAATCTCGAGGTCAAATTCTTGCAACAATAAGATCCATCAGATTAATCGAGGTTTCACATCCTTCTTTGCAAGGAGATGCTTCACAGCTATGTGATCCGAGTATATGATAACACGGGAACCTAGGAGATATGATCTAAATTTTTCTAGGGCAAATACTAAAGCTAGCAGCTCTTTCTCAGTAACCGTGTAGTTATGCTGAGCCTCATCTAGTGTTTTGCTAGTATAGTAAATGACCACGGGTTTCCTGTCAATTTTCTGCCCCAAAACTGCACCTACAGCGAAGTCAGATGCATCACACATGATCTCAAAGGGTTGAGACCAATCAGGGGACTGTAGGATCGGGGCTTGGGTGACTCGGTCACGAAGGACCTCAAATGCTTGAGTGCATTCCTTGGAAATTTTGAAAGGCACATCCTTGGAGAGAAGAGTAGTTAGGAGGTGTGCGATTTTTGAAAAATCAGGGATAAATCGATGGAAAAACTGATGTGCCCCAAAAAAGATCGGATGTCCTTAATCGAGCTTGGCATAGGGAGCTTGGAAATCGGGTTAACCTTAGCTCGATCGACTTGGATGCCTTTCTCCGAGATTAGATGTCCCAGGACAATTCCCTTAGGCACCATGAAATGGCTCTTTTCCTAGGAAAGAACCAAATTCGCATCGATGCATCGCCTGAGTATTTGGACCAAGTGCTGGAGGCAATCATCAAATGATGCCCAAAAATTGAAAAGTCATCCATGAAGACTTCCAGATAATCACCTACCATATCTGAGAATTTGGCAAGCATGCACCGCTGAAAGGTCGCAGGTGCATTGCAAAGACCGAAAGGCATCCTTTGAAACGCGTACATCCCGAAGGGGCAGGTGAACGTGGTCTTTTCTTGATCTTTTGGATGGATTGCCACCTGGTTGTAGCCGGAGTACCCGTCAAGAAAGCAGAAGAACTTATTTCCCACTAGTTTCTCGAGGATCTGATCAATAAATGGTAGTGGGAAATGGTCGTTCTTTGTGGAGGAATTGAGTCTTCTGTAATCAATGCAGACTCTCCACGAGTTAGATATTTGGGTAGGAATGACCTCTCCGGTTTCAGTCTTGATGATGGTGAGTTCGGCCTTCTTAGGCATAACCTGTATTGGACTCACCCAACGACTGTAGGAGATCAGGTAGATGATCCTTGCATCTAACCACTTAATGATCTCCTTTTTCACGACCTCCTGTAGGTTAGGGTTTAAATGTCTCTGCATCTCTTGTGAAGGTCGTGTATCCTCTTCTGTGTAGATTCGATGTGTGCAGTACGAGGTGCTTATGCCAGTCAAGTCATCAAGAGTCCATCCAATGGCTATATGATGTTGCTGGAGAATAGTAATCAGACAGGATTCCTGGTCAGGTGTGAGTCGGGAGTTGATAATCATAGGAAACGTCTGATTGGAACCCAAAAAGACGTACTTCAGATGCTCGGGAAGGGGCTTGAGTTCCATGACAGGATTGTCAGCAGCAGCAGGTGGTTCGGGGTTTGTATCAGGAACAAGGGTCGGAGTCATGGGTGAGTCTAGATCAGGTTTGCACTCCTCTGTTTGCAGGTTTTGATCTTCTAATGGTTGATCAGGGATAATAAGGTCCTCTGTATGTGATTCATCAACCACGGCTCTGATATCACATATTTGCTCTATAATCCTGCAATTAATCCCTTGTTGGGCCTTAAAGATGTCAATCTTCAGAGCTTGATTCCCAAACTTTAATTCTATTTGGCCCTCTTCACAGTTTATGTTGGCCCTAGCAGTGGCCAAAAAGGGTCTCCCTAATATGATTGGTGTGTCCCTTGGGTTCTTAGGTGCGTCCATATCCAGAACTATGAAATCCACCGGGAAGTAGAAATTCTGTACCCTAACAATGACATCCTTGAGTATTCCTTTAGGTGACTTGATGGATCGATCGGCTAACTGTAACGTCACCTCAGTCAGTTTAAGTTCTGACTCTTCAAGGTGGTCAAGGAGGGATGTAGGTATTAGATTTATGGAGGCACCTAGATCTAGTAAGGCTCTATCAAGTTGGGTTTCACCAATTTTACAAGAAATCAGGGGAGTTCCTGGGTCTTTAGCCTTGGGTGGGAGTTTACTCAAGATGATAGAGCTGGCTTGCTCTGACAGTATGATCGGATTCCCACTCTTGGTTCGTGGCTTATGTTTATGTGTACATACGTCTTGCAGGAATCTTGCATAAGCCGATATGTGGCGAATTGCATCCATCAAGGGGATGTTTATTTGGACCTGTTCAAAGAGCTTGACCAGATCCTCCTCGGGAGCCAAGGGTTTAGTTATCCTTTTTCCTTTGGTCAAGGCCTCAGGAAATGGAATCCTAGTTGGTTCCTCTAGAATAGGTCCAGGTTCTCGATCTGGGCTAGGGGTATCCTGGATAACTATCCTAGGGTTCTGGCTACTACCAAGCTTGGAGTGGTTCGGATAATGTGGGTCTTGGGTTGCTTTACCACTACGAGTTGTTACAGAGTTTAATCCTGCCTAGTTTTGGTTTGGGTTAGGTAAGAGGGGTGGCTGCTGCTGAAATCCCGCATAAGATGTCGAAGCTTCCATCCCGTCTAGTGGAGTAGTAGGGGCCTGATAAATCAAATGTGCGTGGCCTAAATTTGGGTTCATAACGTGCCTCTGGGTCGACACGTTATTTGGGTTTGGCAGAGGTTGCGAAGGAAGGGTGCCTGGTTGGCGGGAATTTGCCATCTGGGCTAGTTGATTGCGAACCTCTATGATCTCGTCCTTGTGCTATTTTTGAATTGCCACATTAATCTTTTGAATGTCAGCCAGTGATTGAAGGATAAGAGTCATTTGATCCTGGTTTGGCCCGGATTGATAGGTGGGATTGGGTCGAGGCTAAGGCGGCTGATATGGACGAGGAGCTTGTGGACGGGGCTGATAAGGTGGTCTTTGAGTTTGAGAATTTCTTGTCCACTGAAAGTTGGGATGATTTCGTCATCCAGGGTTGTAGGTATTGGAGAATGGGTCACTCTAGATGGCATTGAGGTCCTCACAGGTCTGAGGAACCTTAGGAAAGCTAGAATATGAGGATTCAAAGTTCTCCCAACTCGAATAGAATGGATCGGAGGTCACTCCAGTCCGAGTCAGAAGGGGGTGGATACGGGTCCATCCCCTGAGAAGACTGGTGGTAGATGTTTTGCACAGTTTCCCTTGGCAGAGGTGGCCGTGCAAAAGAGTTCTACGCAGAGGTGGCTCGCTGTAGATGCCGAGTTAGCTCGTCCACTTCTTCTCTATGATAGAAACCTTGTCCAACCGACTGGCCATCAGTTCCAAGTCGACGGATGTGGACAGGTCCTGCATCTCATGTGCCCCTCTCAGATTCGTCGATGTGCGGGCATTCGTCCTATTGAATAAGCCTATGGAGTCATTATTGATGGAGTTCTCGCACATTTTTTTGAGAATCTCCCACACTGTGTCCTCATGTTGACCCATGATGTTTCCTCTGCACGTTGCATTAATGAATAATCGAATGTCTTCACAGAGTCCCTGGTAAAAAGACTAGACTTGTTCCCATTTAGGAACTCCGTGATGGGGGCACTTTCGCATGAGATCTAGGAATCGGTCCCATGCTTCGTGAAGAGGTTCTCCCATTTGTTGAGTGAAATGGGTGATCTGGTGGCACAAGGCATTCGTCCGGCCAACGGGAAAGAACATTTTCAAAAATTCGGACTGAAGTTCATCCCATGTGTTGATCGGATGAGTCTAAGTTTGATACCAATGGCTAGCCTTGTCCAGGAGGGAGAAAGAAAACATTTTCATGAGCAGAATATCCCGATTTTGTGGATTTGACCCGAAGGTCTGGGCTAGATGCTTGAGTTGTTTAATGTGCTGGAATGGATCCTCAGAGTTAGGCCCATGAAACTTTGGTATGGCATGAATCATATTGGGCTTGAGTTCAGAATCAGGACCTCCAACCGAGATTTGGACTCGTAGCTCGATTGCCACCGCAGCGGGATTATAGTGAGTGATCTCGCATCATTGGTCGCTGTGGTGGGTTTACAAAGTTTTGGAAGAGATCAGTCAGGTGCTGAAGCTGGTGCTCAAGGTTGTTCTCTTCTTCAATGGGTTGTGCCATGATGGAAGAAGAAGGAGAACCTGGTTCTGAATTAGATGAAAGGTTTATGTGGTGAGGTTGCTGCATAAACAAGGGTGTCGATGCTTGGCCTCGGCGAGAGTGAATTTCTAAAGGAGGTCTTAAGGATGGTCTTAAGGACCTCCTACCGAACATGCACCGAAGGATGTGATGAGATTAGAAGGTGCTGGACCCAATAGAGACACCCAAAAATTGTTGGGTGACTATATAGGTTCAGGGTGGATCATACCCCTTAGTCAGAAAGGTCGTCCACTTGAGAAGTACCTGGGCAGCCAGAGAGGGAGAGTCCCACAAAGACCCTTACACGATAGAGTGTCCCCACGAGTTACAAGGTTTCCCCCACCCGACCTCTCTTGTCACTGAGATTCCAGGTAGACCAGAATGGGGACCTTGACCTCTTAAGTCTACCTTTTTTACTTAAGATCAAGGTGCTTAGGGTTCCACTTGAACTTTTAGGTCTTTTGAGTGAAAAAAGTGACCTAATTTTAAGGTTGGTTGACCCAAAGGATCAACTTCACCTCTTGTTCCTTTGAGAGCTTTTAGGTCCTTTCTTTTAGGGTTCAAATGGATTAAGAGCCTGATTTGCTTAGGGTTTCTCTTGTATAGATCTTTTCAAACAAGGCTTAGGCACACCTCTTTTTGAAATTTTTTGCTTCTTTGTTTAAGAGAAGATGTGTCTCTAAAAACCCTAGCTTTGCAATCCTTAGGTTGGCTCTAGTTGGTTCAATTTAGTTGCCTCAAAAATTGATATCTAGGGCTCAATCAAGAAAGTTTTAGCCCTAGTTACCTTAGTTGGATGAGCAGTTCAAAATGTGTTGAAATGAAAGTCAGGCAACTTTGATGAATTATTAAGTATGAAACAGGTAGCCCTAGGTTGATTTTTCTTTTTTTTTTTTTTTTTTTTTCAGACTTTGAGGGGATTAAGAGAGAGGGCTAATGAAAGTTACCAGTTCCATGGTGTGGTGTTGTGCGGTTGCTTTTCTTTTCTCTACTTTCCTTGAGACAAGCACAACAAAGGAGAGGAATTAAGTCAGTATTGGATCAGAAGTTGTAATCAAAAGCTTCAGAAATGCTTGTTGCTCCCCGGCAACGGCACTAAAATGATTACGCAGCTAGATCGTGTTTTAACAGATATCTCGTTGTAATATAGATGAACTCTCTGCGAAAACAAATAAAAATTTATAGCTCGAAAATCAAAGTATCCGAGGTCGAACACAGGGAGCAATTTGGATATTCCAAAACTTGAGAACACAACTTTTAATAAGAAGCAATAACTAGTTCAACAAAAATGATGGAATATTGGTATGGAGAAAATGCTCAAAAAGAATTGGACGTCTGATATTGTATCAGACGTCTTAAAATTGGCCTTCAGTCTCTTCTCTTCTTTTGTTTTCTTTGCTCTACTGCAGCTATCGTTTCTTGTTCTCCTTTTCTTTTTCTTCCTTAGCCGCTCCTGCTCCTCTTCTTTTTCCTTCCTTTGCTTTCTCTTCCTACAGCTAAGTCCTGGCCTTGTCTCTTCTTTAGTTTCCTTCTTCTTTTTTTCCTCCCCTTCCTTTGCTTGGCCACTCTTTCTTGCTTCTCCTCCTTGTCTGCCCCTTGATCTCTCTCTTCTTCTTCTTTCTCTTCATCTGCCGCTCCTCAGCTATAGTGCATCTTTCTTCTTCTTATCCTTCTCTTGCGGCAACTAAGTCTTGCTTCCTTCTCTTGCTGCGCTTCTTCCTCCCTTAGCATCCTCTTCCTGCACAAGCACCACACAGCAAAACCTATTCCCCTACCCTCCCCATGTGCCTCCCTCTCTCTCTGTGTATCTCTCTTCAGTATGCTCTCTCAGAGCCAGGTTATCGGGTCAGTCGCGTGCCCGGGTCTAGGCGCACCAGCGTGGGTGTGGTGCACGAGGAGCACACGGAGGGGTTAATCGGATCCAGGTGCCAGGTCAGCAAGTTAAATGTCACGGACGAGGCGTGATAGGTGAGGCGAGGGACCTCACCCCAGTGATTTCGAGGCAAACAGGGAAGAACACAAAATCAATTTAAACCTCTCAGAGAATTCAAGACTTACCGAGGTGGGACTAAAAGTCCCACCCTTTTCTACTGGCCTACAGGAGAGTGTCTTCGCACATTCGATGCTGCTGCAGGTCTCGCGGCACTCGCTATCAAGCTAGACTCACTCTCGCACTCAGCCCGCGTAGTCTGGAAGCCTGGAACCTGACGCTTGTGACCTGGAGCTGGAGAACAAGCGAGCTCGTATGCTTGTTAATGGCGGATGGGAGCTCGGCAATGCACGACACAAAAGATGCTTGCAGCTCTATCAGACCACAAGAGAACCTTCGTCGTGTCACGGCGAAGGTGAGGCGGGTGGTGGCATGGCTCAGACCGGCCTAGGTGTGCGTGCCTAGGTTGGACTGTGACCGTGTGAGTGGGTGTGTTCGGTGGAAGCGTGGAGTGCATGTGTTTATCTGTGAGTGGGTGGAAAGTGTTCAGTTGTTGATGGAAGAGGTGTTGAGGTTGGTGGCGAGACGTGTGGAGGCGTGGAGTGATGGATGCATCTCACCGGAGGTTGGCCAAAGATGGGGAAGATGAGGGCGGACAGTGGCAGTCGAGGGGTGTTTTGTGAAATAGAATCAAGGAAAAGAAAGAGTGGAAGACGAGGAGCTTATCCGGAGTACTTGGAGCGAAGGGGAGGCAGAGGAGACGGACGGTGCATTTGTGCCATCGTGGGAGAAGACGGCCCTGAGGGGGAGATAACGGCGACGAGGAGGATAGGAAGGCGTGCGCTAGCGCAGCGCAATGCGGAAGGATGAGGTGAAGTGAACCCTGCCGCTGGTATGGCAGCAGAGTGACGAGAGGGAGGAGGAAAATTCACCGGAGCTTGCGGGCTATTCGACCAGAGAGAGGGGAGATGAATTCTGAGGGAGTCTGCCACCAAATTAAGCTTGAGAGATTCGCAGAGGATTGGGGATCCTTTTATAGTTGTTGGCCGAGCTTCTAGTGCTTGGAGGGCAAGCCTTCTACCACCTACTCCTCGCTAGAGAAGGAAGGTAGTTGGAGATCCAAATCTCTCGTGCATTCGCACGAGAGATTGGATGCAAATCAAGATTGCAATTGAGCTCAGATGGAAGGGAATTCCTCAGAGAATCTCCCTTCCAAATCTGGGAGGAGATCTCTGAGGAATTAAGGAGTACGCCCCCTCCATTCCTCGTCGGAGAAGGATTTAAACCCATTAATGGTGGAGGGACCTGTTTGTAAGAGTGGCAGGGAAGTTAGGGGGGTTTATGTAATGATTTTCAAAAGATAAGGGTCAAAATGTAATTGGGTGTACTGTTTTGCAAAGTTGGTCAAGATGACCTCCCCTTACGTCCAATTTTTGGTTCAAACCTAATTTGGACCTAAGGAATCCAATGGTAAATTTGGATTTTAGGTTTGACCACGATTGACTGGACTTTTTGTAGAAAAACCCAAATTAGGTCAATTAATGAGCTAGGACCCTAATCTAGGTCAAAATAGGTTCCAAAGGTCAAATTGAAGGTTCTAAACCTTAGGGGATATTTTTCCATGAATTTTAGAGGGTTTAGTTGATTTTTAAACTGACCAGGACCTTATTGGATTGAGCGAGTCTATTTTAGGGTTATAGAATGTCATTTAATTCCTAGACTACACATTAACCCATTTCTAATTGAACCAACCCACTTTTTATCTTATTCAGATCATTTGACCTATGTTTTGCCTCTGAGAAATCCCGTTTATATATTGCAATGGTAAAATTACAGTTTTAACCTTTATTTCATGTTTTCTTCTCAGAACACTCATTCTTTGAATTAAGCCCTTCTCTAGGTTATGTAGGAGCTCTTATTCTCTTTCTTAGGTCAATATGAGCTAGTTAGGGATCATGATGAGGCTCTCATTAGCAATGCAACTCCTAAATATGCAGCTCAATTTTTTTTTGTTTGTTTTAGAGGAAGCAAGTGGAAATTGAATCATGCATACAGAAGAATAGCCCTTAATAGCTAAGGAATGTGGGGACAGACCCCCAAAAATCAGCCCCAATTACACGGGCAAGAAGACAGAAATAAAACAAGATCCTATTTTGCAACATGGGAGAATCCCTTGTGAAAGCAAGATCCAGGTCTCTTGCGTATTCTCCAAGTCTATAGGCGTCGCTCAAGGTCGACGTCACTACTCTACTACGCTTGTCGAGTGCCTTGGTCGCATCCCGCCTACGTGAACTCCTTTTCTGCGACTTGCTTTCGCAACCCGTCAAGATTTTGTCTCGTGTAGTTGATACTTGCAAACAAATAGAGAAATATGTGAGGCTCACAAATACTATGTTAGGAAAGAAACTATCTCGAATATAAGCCTCCCCAACAAAGGCGGCAAAAATTGCTCGTGAAATCGCGATAATGATAAATCCATCATTGTAGGTGTGAAAACACTTCGTTTTAAATTTATGAAACCAATTCCGAAAAAAATGGAAATAATGTTGGGAGTACGAGTTATCTCACAGGGAGGTAGGGATATCTAGATGATTTCCAACCTGATCAAGTAAACGATTTTTTTTTTATTATTTATATTTTTTTATTCTTTTATAATAAAAGGAAATAAATGAAACAAACACGGAGACAAATATGAAGTGAACTTGTAAATGCAAATAAGAACTTTATTACTAATAGAAAGTCAGAATAACAAGAAGAAGAGAAAAATAATCTCAGATAGAAATTCGACGATGTCGTGACGAGGGTGGAGAGTGCCGTTGACGGTCGTTGGTGGAGAATGTGTACGAAGACGAGAGGTCGGAGAAGTGATGTCGTGGTTGAGGGTGATGCAACTCTCGTCGATAGTGTGCGGTTGCTAGGGGTCGCAGCCTTATGTTGAGGATGTGCGGACGAGGGTGATGAAGAGCATCGAGGGCATTCTCGTAGGGTGGAATCGTTAGGGAGAGAGAGAATTGAGAGGGGAATTTGAGTAGAGAATGTGGGTGGTCAAGGAAAAGGATCGGTGGAGGAATAAATAAAATGCAGGGGGATTGAGAGAGAGAGGGATCATAGGTTGGGAATTTGAGTGGAGATGGAGAGGTGAGATTGATGGCCGAAGGTTGAGGGGATATTAATTTGGTGGAGATGAGGGCGGAAGGTGAGGTTGGGAGGGGAAATTATTGGGGATGAGATAAGGAAAGAACGTCTGGGTTAAGGAGTTTAACTTCAGTGGAGGAGATGAGAGAGAACTGGTGGTGAGGGAATCATGAGGGAAATATAATATCGGAAGGTAGAGGGCCGTGCATGGGCATTTATTGGGTGAGGAGCGGTGGCTAAGTTGAGGCTTGGGATTCGGTGGGAAAGTTTGGGATTTTGGGTGTTCGGTTGTTAGGAGATAGGATTTAATGTGAGGTTGTTGTGCATGAGCATGGGATTTGGGTTGTTAAGGGGCTACGTAGGTGGATGCTGCATAGCGGATCGGATGGGCTCGGATGATGGTCATGGGAAATGCATGGACTATGTAGAGATATGGCTACGTTGGGTGTTGGGAAATGTATGGGTTTCGGAAAGTTACGTAGGTGGCATGGAATTGGAGGTAAGGGTCATGAGATTTGTTTTGACTTGGGAAATATTAGGTGTGGTGGACATAGGAATTGTGTTGGTATGGCTGGTTCATTTGTTGCATGGGAATGGATATTGGTTTGAGATTTGGGGAGTGGTGGACATGGATGGGTTACGATGCCAGGGATTGAGATTCTTTTTTTGTTGAAGGGACACGAGAAAAGGTCATGTAGGTAAGTTTGGAGGAGATATTTGATTACGTAGGATGCAAGGATATTTGGTGGCTGAGGTGTTGAGTAAAAGTTTGGATGTGAATTTATTTGGTAGTTTGGGTAAACATAAGTGGGTATGGGAATTTGGTTTCTAATTAGGTTAAGACTAATCGGTTTTGGATTTGGATTTTGGTATAAGAATAGGTTCAACCCCATCAAAATAGTTTCTCCACTCTGTAAAGCTCCAATCAATTTCAAACTTGACGCCTTCACACATAAAAAAAAAAAAAACCAATGAAGCAGACATAAGTAGTAGTAAAAATTATAATTATACCTTTAAAAATGTAATATTTATAAAATACTATATGTGACTAATATAATCTAATCTAATGTAATGTAAACTATTTTACTCTTAAACTAATAATAGTTAGGCATAAATTATGTATATAAATATGGATTTATCAAAAATCCTAAGTTTGGAGGCTTAGGTTGTAGAGTACCCAAGTGAGTGGGAACCACTATATATCTTGTGTCAATTTCTGTAGATTGTTATTTGTGCAAATATTTTTGTTATTAGTAATATTAGCCTTGAGTGTTTGTATGTAGCCATCTATAGTAGATCCCCAAGTTTCCTACAGGTGGTATTAGAGCAGGTTGCGAAAAAGACATAACAAACCTCTTCACGATGGCATCATCTTCAACAAAGCGCATTGAAAGACAATTATCGACCCGTCCTGCCTATTTCGTTGGGTCAAACTATGGGTATTGGAAGAGGAGGATGCAAGTCTTCTTCAAGATGATGAATGAGGAGTTATGGACCCTCATTCAAGAAAAGTATTTATATCCAGAGCCACATGGAGTAGCATGGACGGCAGATCAGAAGAAGAAGATTGTGAGCAATATGAAGGTGATGAATGCATTGTATTGTGCGTTATCAAATGAAGAGTTGAACTAAATTTCGGCATGCAAATTCGCATGCCGAAATTTGGAATACTTTCGAGGTCACTTACGAAGGGACCACAATTCGCATGCCGAATTTGGAATACTCTCGAGGTCACCTACGAAGGGACCACCAAGGTAAAAAAAACTCACATATCTATTCTAACTGAAAGCTATGAGTGTTTCTGGATGATGAAAGGTGAGACAATCAAAGATATGTACACAAGGTTTGGAGAGATTGTGAACCCCATGAATAACCTTGGAGTCAAGCTAGCGAAAGAGCAGCTTGTAAGGAAGATCCTACGATCTCTTACAAGTGATTGGGCTCCAAAGACCAGGGCCATCCAAGCGGCGAAGGACCTCTCCACTCTCCCCTTGGAAGATCTAGTTAGAAGCCTTATGGCTTACAAATTCCAGCTAGAAAATATGAAGAAGAACAAGGAGAAGATATTGAGCAAGAAGAAGAATATTGGTTTTAGAGCAATTAAGGAGGACTCAGTTTCAAGCACCTCAGAATTCGAAGATAAAGAAATGGAGATGTTAACAAGAAAATTCCATAAATTCCTTAGGAAACAAGGTAAGCAAATGAACAAAATTTCATCTAATGTTATTTGCTATGAGGGCAATAAAAAGACCCACTTGCAAAAGGACTATCCTATGAACAAGAAAAAGGAAGACATAAGGAAGGACACAAAAGAAGTCAAAAAGAAGAAGAAAGCTTTCAAAGCAACGTGGAATGATAGCGACTCTGACATAGACACTAATTCCGATGAATCGGATGATGATGAGGTCTCACACCTTTGCTTGATTGCAACTTCGAAATATGCGGAAAATGAGGTAAATCCTGATTTTTCTCTTAAAGAATTGCTAGAAGCTTATGAAGAATTTTATCATAAAGCTAGATTGTTTAAAAAGGAAAATAAAGTTTTAAAGAGTAATTATGAAACATTAGAAATAGACAAATCATGTTGAAAAATGGAGTTAGCAATGTCAAAAGAAACTAATAATCAATTGCATGCAAAAATAGTGGAGCTAGAAGTATTTATGAGCATTTTGAAGGAACCTTAAATAATCTCAAAATAATAAATATTGAATTTTGTCATTCTTTAAAATCAAAATTTAAGAGTAGAAAAAATACATAAAATAAATCACATGTACCTAGGCATGCATGAATATACCAAAAGGGCAAAAATCCTAAGAATTATAGATCTAACATAAAAGAGGTCTATAAATCTCAGGGTTTGAAAGGTGCTAACCCAAAAGGACCTACAAGAAAATAGGTACCTAGAAATGATAGTTTACATTATTTTGTAGGGTTAAATCAATGGGATCAACATGATTAATGGGTGTTCAAGGCACATAATGGAACACTCCGACCATTCTATAAACTGCATGAAGATCAAGAAAGGTGGACTTATGGAGCTTGGTATCCACAAGCACCATTCTACTATTGGTAATTTTTTGGTATGATTTTTTTTTATCCCTTCATTTTTTGATGATTGACAAAAAGGGGGAGAAAAGTAAAGAGCAAATAGTCAGATTTAGGGGGAGCATATATTAAGGGGGAGGATTAACTAGTTTAAATTTCCTTCATATAACATTGCTAAAAATAATTTTTGTCTTATAATTATCTATTTGGAAGATTGTTTTGTCAACACCGAAAAAGAGGAAATTGTTGGAACCTTGTTGCACATCTTATTTTGGTGTTAACAAAATTATTGTATATTAATGTTTGTAATTGAGTGATATTTCAGATTTAGGTGAAGATCAATGCAAACAGAGAATTATGTCAAGAAGGCATAATGGCAAGGAAATATGATGATAAGGACGAAAGATGACAAGGAGGAGATCATCTTTGATCTTTAGCTTTTTAGATTAGGTTTTTATTTCTTAGAATGTATGCCTCTTAACAAAGAAATATAACTTAGATTGTAAAATTAATTAGAGATAAAATAAGATTAATACTAGGATCATTTTTCAAATAACGTACTCAATAGTTAAGCTTTGTAAAATCTTAAAATAAAGATACTTGACAGCAAGTATCGGTACTATTTATCAGTACCGGTTTATGCAAGGCATAGGTTTGAGCTTATGTCTCAAACTGTAAACAACAGGTACTAGTACTAATCAAGAATACTGATATTTGATAGTCACAATTTGAAGGCTCAGTGTGGCCTAGACCTTACAAGTACCGGTAGCCATGATGAGTACCGGTATAGGTAGGTCACAGTACCTAGTGAGTTTCAAACTTGGGAGTCACAAGTACCGGTACCCTTGATGAGTGCCGGTACTAGGACTCTTGTGTGTTAGCTGCAGAGAAACTGTGAGCAGCTAATACTAGTACCCATACTTCAGTATCGGTAGCAGTTAGCTGTGGGTTCAAATCAGAATGGCTAGAAAATTTATTTTTAGATCATGAACATTGGGATTTAAACCCCAACGTCTAGTAGACATACCACTAGGGTCCTAACTTTATAAAAAGACCCTATGACTCTTAGTTTGCGCAAAAGAAAAAGAAAAGGAAAAATTTTAGAGATATATTTCATATTTCCACCATATATTGAAGAAAAGAAAGTGTGTTTGCTGCCTTCAATCTCTCTATGGATTTGCAAACTCAAAGACGTGTTTTCTCCACACATCTATGAAGAAAATTACGTATTTTCTAGGCTCTCCAAATGGTATTATTTTTAATCATTCATGAGAGGCTTGGTGTATTTTGTTGTAAGGTTTATTTCTATCTTATACTAGTACTCTTATTTTGTATTGAGCTTTTGCTCGTTGTTTGGCTTGTAACAAACCTGTTTCTTGTACTTGAGTTGAGGTAACCTATTAATTACCTCATTTTTAGTAAAGTGATTCCCTTGGGATTGAAGGAATTGGGTTAAAAATCCTAAGCTGGGAGGCTTAGGTAGTGGAGTACTCAAGTGATTGGGGAACCACTATATATCTTGTATCAATTTCTGTGAATTGTTATTTGTGCAAATAGTTTTGTTATTATTAATATTCGTCTTGAGTGTTTGTGTGCACGTAGCCATCTATAGTAGATTCCAAAGTTTCCTACAGAGGAGTGGATGGCTGAAAATTATGGAAATACTTCAAGATCCACTCAATCCTAAATTTAGGATTCCATTCTTCATGAGCTCCTACTAAGTGAGAGTTCGTAAATCAATTGGAAATGACTCAACCTATGAGCCAGCATTTCTTGGAACCACATGGGTTCCAAACTGGGGCCTTTGATCTTAGTTTCTTTGATCCTTCTTCTTTCCCACCATCCTCACCCTATGAGGATGTATATGCTGTTCAAGAGAATGCTAGGTCCAACCCATATTCTAACTCCTATAACTTAGGTTGGAGGAACCACCCTAACTTCTCCTAGAAGAACCCAAGGCAGCAAACCCAAATGTGACACAACAATTATGCACAACATAGACTGATGGATCAAGTTCATGTATACACTCAGCTACCCCCGAGTCAGGTCAATCAGTCAGGATGGAATGCCCAACAACCCGCAAGGTAAGCTGATCTGAACTATCAGACGGTAGAAATGCAAGGATCTATGTTCCAGCTCATGCAGCAAATGAAAACATTGCTGGACACCTTACAATCCAAGCTCATTGTTAATTCCCAACAGCTTGGATCTCTACCATCTCAACCCATACCCAACCATCGAAATGTACAAAATTAGGGCAATTGAGCTTAAGGGCACGGGAGTCTGAGGAACCCACATGCACATGCTTAGGTGGTTAGGCAAGGTCCTTCTTCTACTCTTGGATATCTGGCTAATCAAGCCCCTCCAATTTTTCCTAACCCTCCCAAAAACTTGAACTTGTAGGCTTCTACAAACTCCATCACCTTGAGGAGTGCTAAGCAAACCCAGGATCCTGAACTACCCTCTTTTAGTCAGTCAAATCCTGGTGAGCCTGAGAAAGGAAGGGAGAAAATTCAAGAAGAAACCAAGGCACAACACCCCAAATCTAATGATTCTACTCATGTCCCATTCCCAAAAGCCTTGTTAAAACTCAGGAAGAAGAAATCTGTTGATAGCAATGAGGAGCTCTTGAATATATTCAAGAATGTAGAGATCAATATCCTGCTCCTCGATGCTAGTAACCATATTTCCGCTTATGCTAAGTTCTTAAGGGACTTAGGCACTTAGAAGCATAAGCTGAAGGAATCAACCCCAAGGAAGGTGATACTCTTTGAGCAGGCCAATATTGTTATCTTGCATCACCTCCCTCAGAAAAAGAGAGATCCAGGTGCTCCTTTAATTTCATGTATTATTGGGGATTACACCTTTGACTTAGCACTCTTGGATTTAGGTGCATCCATAAACCTAATTCTGACTTCCTTGTATGAAAAGTTTGGATTAGGTGAACTCAGGCTGACCTCAGTAACATTGCAATTAGGGGATAGTTTGGTCACAAACCCGATAGGTGTTATTAAGGATGCTATTGTCAAGGTCAAGGATTTCTATTTTCCTGTAGATTTCCTTGTTCTTAACATGGATGCACTTGATGAGTTAAGGAACACGTCCATCATTCTGGGGCATCCATTCTTAGCTACCGCTAAGGCAACATAAACTGTGAAAGCAGTAATATGGAGATCTCCTTTGGGGATAGAAAATTGACACTTGATATCTTTAAGGTTATTAACAAATTTGACGATTGTAGATATGTTGAGGAACTCAAGGATAATGATCTGAATATTGCGACTTGCATGGGTATCACTATTCTCAAGGATTCCACCTGCACCAATAAACCTGAACTGCAACCCTCTGTGGCAGACCCGCCACATTTCAAGGAGGTTATTGACTTTGTTCATTCACAACTTCTTCCTCTAGATCGTCCTGATGTGTCTTCATCAGCATCCTTTTTGCCTTCTATTCTCAGCCTGCCTTAGCTAGAGCTCAAACCATTGCTTCATAGTTTGAAATATGAGTTCTTAGGAGCAGAGAAGATGCTCCCTATGATTATTAGTGCAAACTTGACTAAGGAGCAAGAATTGAAACTGCTTAAGGTCCTTAAGGCACTTAAGGAGACAATTGGTTAGACCATTCATGACCTTAGGGGGATCAAGCCATCTTATTGTAATCATCGAATTTACATAGAAGATAGATCTCACCCTTCTTGCCAGATGCAAAGAAGATTGAACCCCAATATGCAAGAAGTGGTCAAGAAGGAAATCATCAAGCAGCTTCATGCAGGAATCATATATCTGATCTTGGATAGTCCTTGAGTTAGTCTCGTACAAATTGTTCCCAAGAAGGCATGGATTACCGTAGTGACTAACGAGAAAGGTGAATCTATCACGACTCATTCAGTTTCCTCTTAGATTGTTTGTATCAATTAGAGGAAGCTGAACATAGCCACCAAAAAGGATCATTTTCCATTGCATTTCATTGACCAAATTCCTTAAAAGTTAGCCAGGTAGAAGTATTTCTATTTCTGGACGATTATTCGGGATATAACAAAGTTCCTATCCATCCTGAAGACCAGGAAAAGATAGCTTTCACTTGTCCATACGAAACTTTTGCATTTCGTAGAATGCCTTTTGGGCTTTGTAATGCACCTACGACTTTTCAAAGGTACATGCTAGCCATCTTCTCAGACATGGTGGGAGATTGTATGGAAGTATTCATGGACGATTCTCCATCTTTGGAGCTTCATTTGAAACTTACCTGGCTAATCTGGAATTGATCCTAAAGAGATGTATCCAAACTAATTTGGTCCTTAGCTGGGAGAAGAGTCACTTCATGACACAGGAAGGCATCGATTTGGGTCATGTAGTCTCTGATCAGGGCATTGATGTTGATCGAGCTAAGGTGGATGCTATCTCCAAACTTCCTCTGCCTACATCTGTTAAACGTATTCGATCATTTCTTGGTCATGTGGGTTTTTATAGGAGGTTCATCAAGGACTTTTCTAAGGTTGCTCAGCCTCTGAGCAACCTTCTGGCCAAAGATGCACCGTTTAAATTTGATGAAACATGCCACAAGGCATTTAATCTACTCAAAGGTAGTCACCTGTGCTCTGGTGTTGCAACCACTAGTCTGGACAGCCCCATTCAAGATTACGACCAACGCTTCTGATTATGTGGTCGGGACTATCTTGGGTCAGAAGATAGATAGAAAGTCCTCTATGATTTACTACACTAGAAAAACTCTAGACAAGGCCCAGAGGAACTATACTGTTACAGAAAATGAATTACTGGTTGCGCAGCAATCATAGGTCTTAATTGACCTAGATTAAGCTAGGACTTAGCATAAGTTAGGGTTATTCATTCATGCATATACATTATCTACATCTTTACTGCTTTCCTTTAGCTATGCATAAAATAATGTTATAATGTGCTGATTAAGTACATTATGTCAATTGCAGGCAATCAGCAGATCTGGAGCTGGATTTGGAGTAGGATCTGAAGCTAGATCAGGAATAATGGGAGTTGTAGCAGAGCTAGAGCAGAAGGCTTAGTTTAGATGTAGGAATAATAATGTAAGGGAGTTAAAGGTTTTCTATTCTATTAAGTAGGAATAAAGCAGTAAAATGTGAAGAGCTTAGGTCGATCCTAGCCCTAGGACAACCTAGAGACTTCCCCAAGCCTTAGCCACCCTTAGATTAGGTCACAACACCCTAGGAAGCCTTAAAACCCTAGTTCCAACCATTATCCGGACGTCCAGATAAGTTATAGGATGTCCAGGACCCTTAGCCATCTCCCGCACACCTTAAACCCACTTCTACAGTGTTATTGGATGTCCAGACACTTTGTCAGACATCCAATTTCTACAAAGTACCCAAAACAGAACCTTGATTTCCCCCTGACTACAATTGGACATCCAGAACTGAAGTCTGGACTTCTGATTTTTTAGTATAAGTCATCTGATCCTATTTTTGGACGTCTGATACTGGTCTCCAGTCCCTGTTTTGAGATTCAAGCCTTGATCTTGGATCTCTAGCTCCGTAGACCTAATCCCAACCCTATAAGAACCTAAATTAAGGTCTCCTAACCCTAGTACATCACCTCTAGACCTACCTAAGGACCTAATTAGGTCCTCACCAAACCCAATTGACTTAGATCAAAGTCAATTACCTTCACCTGAGTCAATTGGACTCATTGAGTCCAATTGAGCTTAGATCTCAACCCACACAAGTTCAATTGGACTTAGTGAGAGTCCAATTGACCTAAACCCAACCTGATTGAGTTATGTCACCCTCAATTAGGCTCACACTCATTCAATTAAACTTAGGTTAAGTTTAATTGCATTTTCACCTTAGCAATTAGGGTTTGCAACCCTAAAATCAAGACCTACACCTACACAAACCCCTTAGGACCTATCCTAAGCCACCTAGCCACATTGAGCACGACCACACACACACACACACACCAATTCACTCACACACTTCTCTAGAATTCTCTAGAGTTCTCTTGAGATGGCGCCACCTCTTGGTTGCCAAATTTAGCAACCAAGAGGCATTCAAATTGAGATCCATAATTTTTGGATCTCAAAGACCACCTCCACCCACATGTGGCTGGCCACTCTTGAACTCTCTCTAGAGAGTTCCACACCTCTCTAGAGAGAAGCCATTAGGTCTATAAAAAGACCCCATGGGCGGCCAAACACACCCATTCACATCCTTGGCTTCCATTGGCACCACTCACTTCATTAGCTGCATGCATCCCACCTCCACTTAGCTAGCTACTCCACCTCCACAAGCTCACCACCATCATGGAGAACATCATGCCGAGATGCTGGATCAACCCTATCTCTCTCCAAGGGTCGGCCTAAGCTACATTGGCCACCCCTCATTCTCCTCCTGACCACTCCAAGGCCATCGAGGATCACCCCTGAATGCCCTTTTATTCTTCTAGATTTAATTCATGCTCTTCATTATTTTATTGCATTTATTTACTGCTTAGTAGTGTAGTCTTACTTCTCCCCCAATGATGCATGCAAAATCCCCCCATCGATTCTTGTATGCAATCATTTTCTAGTTAGCTAGATTTAAATTCCAAGCATTTCTATACAAGCTTTCCTTTACGATTTTTGTTGCAAACTCTCCCACTGAAAGAATGAAAGAAAAAAGCTTATATATATATATGTCTCCATGTTGTGAAATCACCATGAGCTTATTGATTAATATTATATTTGCATGATTCAAGTTGCCTGCTCTAACTCCTAATATTCTTGCAACTAAGCATATCATACTTAACAACGTAATAATCACGAACCAATATGCGATTTTAAACAAAGTAGAGCAATAAAAGGATTGATTTCAAAAGTAAAAGCAATGCCTCCCAGAGACGAACGACCGAGCCTCAAAGTCTCGTTATCTTTAGAAATCAATTTTTGACGAATGTTTTTGTGTGATTGTACTACAATTTCGACAACTTTCAAATGCCCGAGAGTGATTTTCGTCAATTGCTAACTATGGTTTTTGCTTTGGAAAAACTTAGGACTTATCTTTTAGGATATTATTCTACCATTTACACTGACCACTTGACCCTGAGACATCTCTTAGCCAAAAAGGATGCCAAACCCTGACTCATTTGATGGATTCTTTTACTTTATGAATTCAATCTTGAAATTAAAGGCAAATTTGGGGCACAAAATGTAGTGGCAGATTATCTTTCGAGAATCTTAATTGATTCTCCTCATTCTGATATTCCAATTATTGACACATTTTTGGACGAGACTATCCTTATAGTTTCGAGGGTCTAAAACCCTTGGTTTGCTCACATAGTGAATTATTTGGCCGTTGGTCAAATGCCCCAGGATTGGACTAAACAACAACGGGATAGTCTTGTATCCAAGGTCAAATATTACATTTGCGATAAACTCAAATTATACCACATCAGCACTGATCAAATTATTTGCCAGTCTGTCACGAAAAATGAATTCCAAAGCAAACTTAAGTTATGCCATGCATATGCATGTGGTAGGCATTTTTCTGGGAAAAAGACAGCTGCATAGATTCTGCAATCTAGATTTTATTGGTCATCTTTATTCAAGGATGCCCAGGAATTCTCGAGGTAATGTTCCCAATACCAGGCACTCGGGAGAGTAGCCAAGAGAGACATGATGCCTCTAAGCCCAATTCATTCCATCAAAATCTTCAATGTTTACGGCATCAATTTCATGGGACCCTTCCTACCTCCATTTGGACACTGGTACATTCCCGTAGCTATTTACTATGTGTCCAAGTGGATGACGACTCTGCAAATAATAGCTGTTGAGTCTCTATGGGTTAGGCTCATAGTAGAAATTTCCTCCTATTGACAACTGGTGCCCGGGTGATCGATTCTTGATTCTAGTTGTAATTAGCATTTAGGTTAACCTTGCTAGGTACTAGCAAGGGGTGGACATGGGGGTATGATGACTCTACAAATAATAATGTTAATTACATCAATTAGAGTCAATTTCAAGGGCACATGTGCATTAATATCATATTATAATGGGTCTAGGAGCAATGATGCATATTGTGTTATTTCTGCATTAAGATTACTTAGAATTAATGTCTAATGACCCTATATACAACTGCATATTGAAATAGGTCTCAGATGAGAAATTAAACCGTACAAATAGATCCAGATCGTCGAACGGAGTCCAACGAACTCAAAATTACCTTAATCCAACTACCGTAGCTCCCACAACAAGCCTAAGAAGTTTTGACCATTGATCTGATGATTAATGACCCTCATTGTGCCATGTGGAGTCCACTCTGCCCTCCATCACACGTCCACCTCTCCTCCTCACTGCGTGCATGTGCGATAACCACCATCGAATCACCATCAGACGACCCTCATTGCGCTAAGGTACTCTTCTTCATCAACCCTATGATTGCCATCGGACGGTGACGGGTGCACAAGGGGCAATTGCAAAATGGAGACAACTTCACTCTTATAGCACATTGGTCCCCGCCTCAAATCCCAACCAAAGGGTGCGAGTTCGAGACCTCACGAAGGCCCAAATTTGTTGCACACGAGCAGCAGACGAAATTCACCTGCAGGATCTCTGTCGAGTGGTTCTGACAGCAGCTACGTGGTATGACCTCACCTGCAAGATGTGCACAATCTATGTACATGTGATCCCATGCGCTATCGTATGCATGATCGTACGTGCGGGTGAGGTGCGATTCTAAGTGTATAGTGAGGCACAATGTTGACCCTCGATCGCCTATCGAATGGCTAGTGACAAGAGCACACAAATGGCAAGCAACTATCCTCTATGCTTATGCTGGCGCATGGTTGTGTGTGTGCGGGCGTGCGGCTATGCGCGAGTTGGCTGGAGATGAGTGTGTGTTTGGGAACAATTTTTGGCCAAATGATTTAGCAGAAGCCCTATAAAAGGACCTATGGACCCCCATTGCATGCGCATCTCTTCCTAGCTTCTACCAAGCATACCTCCACATACATGGAGTTTCAAAGCACCTTGGTGTAGCCGCCGAGCCACTGACAAAGCATCCTTCACCACTGTGGCTGCCTCGACAAGCTCCCATTCCACCATAGTTCTCCTTACCGTTAGTTTATCTTATTCTCTTTACTTAATCTTTCCTCTAGTTTTATGTTAATGCATGTAAGACTATGTTGATGATTCATAGTAGTGAATTTTGATGATATCATGTTGTTATTTCCACGTGCTTTGAATTAAGTTCTATTCAAGTATCTTAGGCTATCTGTTATATGCACATGCTCAATCATGGATTTCTAACCCTACTCTCTCTCTCTCTCTTTCTATTTTTCAAGGAAGCAAACAAATCATCACGTGGAAATGAATTAAGCGATTAATTGATTCGATTTCATGCCTCCTTGTATTCAACATTTGGACTCACCATTCGATTTTCTTATTAAAATTGACATATTTGTACACTACAATGAATAAGTCATCATATCATATTTTTCAATGACAATTTTTGGCACCAGGTGGCAATGAATCTTTTTGTTTCTTTTATCCTTGCATTGGTGCTCACATTTCTAACTTGCTTCTCTCTTTCTATTGATTGGTTGCAGGAATCTAGTGTGAAAGCAACAATAGGAGTGCATTTGAAGATGGTAGATTGGGAGAAAAGTGTAGTGAAGACTTTCGTATCACTCTACCTAGCATAGTCTCATCTTTCTTTTATTTTTGAAAAAAAAAGAACAAAATTGCATTTAGGCTCGTGCATAAACCCTAGGTTAGTTGATTGTTTGCTAGCTTAAAAAAAAATTATAAAAAATTAGCGTGGTGGATGGCTACTTGGCCCACATCTTAAACCCACAACCCAAACAGAAAATAAATTCTTTCTTCCATTGTTCTTATTTTTGGAGTGGTGCTTGCAAAGCCAAACGTGTTTAGTATTGGGTTGTACCACTCAAACTAAAATCAATTCACCTGGTAGAATCGCATAAACTTTAGGGTGAATACATTAAGATTGTTTTTCTAGGGCCACATCATCTATGCTAAAGGAAATTAGTGATGAACATCCACTTTGTGCAAAACATTGTGTACCAACTACAAACATTGCTTGAATCAATTAAGAAAAATTCTAACCCTAAAAATCAAATAAATCAAGGAAGGAACATTAAAAGACATTGCATCCAAAAAAAACCCTTGCTTGAAAACCATGTTTTGTTGAGGGTACACACATGCTCAATTGGATTAATTAAGAGGCACAACCCACAACAACACCTCATCACATACCTTGAGCACAAGCATTGACTTAGCCCACATTAAAATTGACTAGACATGCCCTAGTGTAACGAGCGCGTGCCCCAGATGCCTTTTAAGATGTCTGGGAGGTGGCCCAGACGTCGGACCAGACGTCTGGGATCACATCCAGACGTCTGACCAGACGTCCGGGATGGTTTACAGACGTCTGGAGAACAGTTATGTTCGCACGGGAGATTCGTCTGCGCGCCTGTGCGCGCAGACCTGCGATTCTTCCCTCTTTTCTCTGCGGCTGCAGGCGGACTGCCGCCTTCTCTCTCCTCCTCGCGCGGCCTTAAAAGGGTGCGCCTCCCCTCCCGTCTCCATCGTCTCCTCCTTCTTCTCCTTCCTGTGCGCGAGAGCGAGCGGACGCGAGGGCGGCAGCGGCAGCGGCAACCGCAGTGAGCGCGGAGGAGGTGCGGCGTGCGATGGCGGGGCTCTGCCATGAGGGCGAGCTCGCCGGAGCGGCTTGGCCGGCCGGCGGAGGGCGCAGGGAGCACGGAGCGACGCGGAGAGGGACCTGCTGCGGGCTGAGCAGCAGACGCGCGAGGTGCGACGCGGGCGGCGTCGCGAGCGGAGGCCGAGCAGGGTTCTGATTCTGGAAAAATTTCCAGAATCAGACGTCTGGGTTGATATCCAGACGGCAAGGTCGACGTCTGTAAGATCATACAGACGTCTGAAAGGTGAGTTTCCGCTTTCTTCTTCCTTCTTGTCGACTGACCGTACTGAGGGAGGGGGGTTGGCTGTGCGCAGGTTCGCCATCCTTGGCGAATCAGACGTCTGGAAGTTGTACCAGACGGCGGGAGTGATCTACAGACGTCCGTGTGGACCATCGGACGTCTGGGGTATAGGACAGACGTCCCCGCAGACTTCTGGACGTCCGGGGAACCAAGCTGAACAGGTAATTCTCTGATCCACCGTTTAAGACGTCTGGAAGGAGTTCCAGACGTCTGATTTTGCACAGTATTGTCTTTTTCGACCCGTTTACGGCCCGTTCGGGCTCCGTTTTCCGCGATTCGAGTTGTGTTCTTTTCAGAATTAATTCCTCTACCCGTCTACAGTAGCTATACACTGTTTTGAGACACTCCTTGTGTTTGATCCTTGTGATAGGACCTCGTTCGGTTGCAGTCTTGAGAGTCGCGGAGGCACGCGGGATTCCCGATCACGCCCCCATTACTCCCGTTGTACCTGGTAGAGTGGCTTTAAGTATTAATAAAATCTGTTAAAGTATGGAACCATAACTAGAACCTAGGGCATTGCATGAATCCTAGGAATGAGAAATATATGGAATGGTAGCTCCTAGGTGTTGCATGAATCCTAGGGCCGGAAAACTAGATTGTATGATAGATCCTAGGATATGGCATGAATCCTAGGGTGGAAAAACTAGTGGAATGTATATTACTGCAGTCTTGGAAAATTGGAAAGGAATACATAAAGCTGCCTGTAAATTTAATTAACACCTGCCTGTTATGAATAAAGAAACATGTTTGAGATCATGGATTTTGAGAATGTGAATCTGGAAAGTGAAACATATGATGTTCTGAGATAAAGAGCTGGAACCCTACGAGGAATTAGGAGTGGAACTCCTGGAAAGAAAAAGGAATGGAACTGAGATGTAGTTTGTACTGTCTCTTGGGTACGCAGTACCAAGGGAAGTACCTGTACCTGTTTAGTGCAGAGTGGGGCCAGCCGCCCCAGGGACCCGGGGTTAGGATTGGCCGCTCTGTACCGACTTGTTGGCCCTCGTGTACGTAGTACCGAGGAGAGCTAGTAGTGTTAGGAGAGTACTAGCTACCCCACGGGCCCCGGGGTTCTGCTAGCCTCCTTCACCGACTTGTTAGGCCCACTAGGGCAAACCAGGGTAGTCAGGCGAGGGTGCGCGGACTGTGGAGGGGCAAGGCCCCGGTTTGGTTACTGTGGAGGGGTTGGACCCCTGTTACTGAGAGGGCTCTGCCCTGGTTCCGTGCTGTGCTTTGGGCGCACCCGTTAACGGAAACGACTGACCGCGTGCCAGTGCGGGCTAGCTACCTGTGCGTTTATCGCGCGTGCCGTAGTCACCGTTACGTCTGTCAGTGACCTTGGGGTGGTTGACTGAGGGTAGGATCACCACGGGGGACTCTCCCGGCCAGGAGAGCACCACGTGCTACTTCTACTTTTGGAAAAGACTGCAATCAAGATCGTTCCCACGAGGACATTCGAGATCAAGTAAAGGATCTGAGAAATAAATGAAATAGTGAGAAAACTTGAAAGATGTGAATAAAGGAAGTAATAGAACATAACAGCTACTGTACACTCTACTGTTGCCTTTAGTTAGTTTGCCACTCTACTCAGCGTTTTGCTGACGTGTTACACTCGTTACCTTTTTCAGGACCAGGTGTTGAGCAGCCAGGGTCGGCGGCTGCAGAGGACGCTGGGCCGAGTAGGGTCCAGTAGAGTTACCACAGCTTTTGTACCCCTTTTTGTTTCTGCTCTAGTGAGTAGTTTTTGTTTCCGCTGTACCTTCTTTACCTGCAGTTCTTGTTATATGATAAATGCTGTTTTACTGTTGTGGTGGTACCTACTGTAGTAGTTTCTTTCCTTACTGCTGTACTTTCTTACTGTTAGTTATATTCATGCTGAATGTGGTTTATTTTACTGTCTTTTGGTTACTTCCTCGTTGGACGACTACGTCTTGGGATTAGTCGAGTCGGTCCGGTTCTCGTGTCTCGTAGGGACTCGGGAACCGGGTCGTTACAAGATGGTATCAGAGCAAGGTCGTCCCGAGAAGTGAATCAACTGACTGGAAAATAACCAATTCACATGTTTATAGCTAGAGTAGCCACCACAACATATCTCTTGACATGAGCTCTTAGAAGTTTTGTTAGGTACCGTTTGTTTTGACGTTTCCGTTCGTTTCGCGTCTCCTTGCCGGAGATGCCTCGTCGCGGGACTGGCGAGACTGGCCGCGGGCGCGGCCGAGGGCGAGGTCGGCGAGGTGGACGTGCTATCGTTGACGTCTCGGTGGACCAGCCACCACTCCCTGTCGTCCAAGCCCAGGACCTCGCCAGACTGATACGGGATATTGTACTAGAGGAGCTCCACCCACCGCCCCGAGCACCTCCTCCTGGGGTTGCAGAGGGGGAGTCCTCTGTGGGACCACGCGACAGACGCGGCGCTGGACACGAGGGAGGGGATGGGCCCCTGCCGCCCGCACCTTCCTCCGACACTTCTGTACACGAGGCACCTTCGCCTGGAGGTGCACGAGCACCTCCCCTACAGTGCCACTTCGAGCTTTTCGGACAGTTCCGGAAGCTGAAGCCCCCCTCCTTCAAGGGGGATGAGGACCCGACCGAGGCAGAGGACTGGCTTGAGCAGCTGGAGAAGATCTTCGACACCCTTCGCCCCCCGATGGAGTGCCGCGTGGCCTTTGCCACGAACCAGCTGGAGAGTGCGGCACACCGGTGGTGGAGGGCGGTCCGGGGATAGGAGAGGGACGAGCCGACGTGGGACCAGTTCGTCACCCTCTTCTGCGAGCAGTACTTTCCCCAGACGTGGCAGGACCAGAGGAGGCGGGAGTTTGACACTCTCCGCCAAGGGACGATGACCGTGAGCGCGTACCGCACGCGTTTCTTGGAGCTGTCCCGCTTTGCAGCGACAGCGGTAGCCACTGAGGAGGAGCGCCTTTGGAGGTTCACCGAGGGGCTCCGGCCTGCGATCCAGGGGTATGTCAAACCCCTGATGCTGCCCACGTTTTCGAGGGTGGTAGAGGCAGCTATGACTTACGAGGAGACCAACCCGTCCGCGCGAGAGACCGACGGCGGGCGGAAGAGGCCCTTTCAGCCAGACTTCTCACAAGGCCGGCGAGAACGGAGACACGTGACGTCCGCAAGAGAGCCGTCACGTTGTGCAGGGCCATCAGTGGCCTTTGGGGGCCCTCGACGGGGGCCAGTCGCCAGCACCGGACCCCCGCCTAGCCGACAGCAGGGACTCACTGAGGGCGGGAGTCGGGTTCCCCTCTGCCACCAGTGTGGCCAGCCGGGCCACGTCAGGAGGGACTGCCCATCTAGGGCAGGAGGTCAGCAGATACTTCCCGCGCAGAGCACTGGAGGGCGCGCAGGAGGCCGCGGTTCCCAGGCACGAGGAGGAGGACAGCAGTCGCGAGGAGGGTACCGGCCAGCACCTACCCGTCCGACACAGAGTGTGGCTGCTTCGTCCGCACCTAGAGCTGAGGGGCGTATCAACGCCCTAACACACAGGGACGCCAGAGCATCGGGATCCATGGTAGCAGGTATGGTTTCAGTTTTTGGCAGACTCGTTTACACGCTTTTCGATTCCGGCGCTACGCACTCGTTTGTCGCAGCCAGTTTCGCAGTTAGTTTGGACTAGGATTATACACTGTTAGAGAATCCGTTCGTAATCAGAGGTCCGAGTGGTCAGCTGTTTGTAGCTGAGGAGGTGTACACGGGTTGCGGGGTCAGCATCGGGGGACATAGCCTGCCAGCTGACCTGATTATGATACAGATGGAGGACTTTGGAGTGATTCTGGGGATGGATTGGCTGTCCGCTTACCACGCCTTGGTAGACTGTTTTGAGAGGAAGATTGTCTTCTCCATTCCGGAGTTGCCTTCTTTCGAGTTTCACGGGCAGCCAGTGGACGGAGGTTTCAGGTGCATTTCGGCACTTCGGGCGGTGAGACTTTTGAGCCAGGGGTGTGAGGGCTTCCTAGCTTGTGTGGTGGCAGAGCACAGCCCCGTGGCAGACTTCCAGAGCATCCCGGTGGTCAGAGAGTACCCCGACGTGTTTCCAGACGAGTTACCAGGACTACCGCCCGAGCGTGAGATCGAGTTTGAGATCTCACTAGTACCAGGGACCAGCCCCATCTCCACCGCGCCATACAGAATGGCACCGCTTGAGCTGCGAGAGCTCAAGTCCCAGTTGCAGGACCTTTTGGAGAAAGGTTTCGTGAGGCCCAGTGCGTCTCCCTGGGGAGCCCCGGTACTGTTTGTGAAGAAGAAGGATGGGACCCTACGCCTTTGTGTGGACTACCGACAGTTGAATAGGGTCACCATCAAGAACAGATATCCGCTGCCGAGGATCGACGATTTGTTTGACCAGTTGCGGGGTGCCACGATGTTTTCCAAGATCGACTTGAGGTCTGGGTACCACCAGTTGAGGATCAGGGAGACCGACGTCTCCAAGACAGCTTTCCGCACCCGGTACGGACACTACGAGTTTTTGGTTATGCCGTTTGGGCTGACCAATGCCCCCGCTGCTTTCATGGACCTGATGAACCGGGTGTTTAGACCGTACTTGGACCAGTTTGTGGTGGTTTTCATAGATGATGTACTCATCTATTCTAGAGATCGGACGCAACACGGACAGCACTTGCGGATGGTTCTGGACACTCTGAGACGACGCAGGCTGTACGCCAAATACAGCAAGTGCGAGTTCTGGTTGAGGGAGGTGACCTTTTTGGGTCATGTGATCTCTGGAGACGGCCTGGCGGTGGATCCCGCCAAGGTCGAGGCAGTGCTCAGGTGGGAGAGACCCCGTTCAGTCACTGAGATTCGCAGTTTCCTGGGACTGGCAGGTTACTACAGATGGTTCATCAGAGGGTTTTCGTAGATTGCACGTCCTATGACACAGTTGACCCGGAAGGATGTGCCTTTCGCTTGGACAGACGCCTGTGAGGCGTGTTTTCTGGAGCTGAAGGAGAGGTTGACCTCGGCTCCCGTGCTCACCATCCCTGACAGTAGTGGCGGGTTCGTTGTGTACACGGACGCTTCCTTGCAGGGGTTAGGAGGTGTGCTCATGCAGAGGGGTCACGTGGTCGCTTACGCTTCGTGACAACTGAAGCCCCATGAGCATACCTACCCTACCCACGATCTAGAGTTGGCAGCTGTTGTCTTCGCGCTGAAGACATGGAGGCACTACTTGTACGGTGAGACCTTCGAGATTTTTACAGATCACAAGAGCCTCAGATATCTTTTTGACCGGAAGGAGCTCAACATGAGACAGAGACGTTGGTTGGAGCTCCTGAAGGACTACGACTGCAGCATCTCCTACCACCCGGGAAAGGCCAATGTGGTGGCTGACGCCTTGAGCCGTAAGGCGCCTGCACGCTTGGCCAGTCTACAGTTACAGAGTTGGAGCCTTTTGGAGGAGGTGGGCAGTTGGCGACCTCTAGAGTTACGAGGGTACTGTGGGGCAGTGACGGTGACACGGCAGACCAGGCCAGAGTTGATAGACCGCATCATCACGGGACAGATGGCCGATCCGTACTTGCAGTCTTTGCGCGACAGAGTACTATCAGGGGACCCAGGGGACTTCTCTTTCACAGACCAGGTGTTACGCTTGAGGGGACGGTTGTGCGTCCCCAGAGACGAGGAGCTGTTGAGAGAGCTCCTGACTGAGGCACACGGTTCTAGATTCACCATACATCCCGGAAACACGAAAATGTACCATGACTTGAGACGCGAGTTCTGGTGGAGAGGGATGAAGCGGGATGTGGGTGAGTTCGTGCAGCAGTGCTTAGTGTGCCAGCAGGTGAAAGCCGAGCATCAGAGGCCTGCAGGGCCGCTTCAGCCGCTTCCAGTGCCAGAATGGAAGTGGGAGAGCATCACCATGGACTGGGTGGTGGGCTTACCTGTTACCCAGCGAGGACACGACGCAGTCTGGGTAATAGTGGATAGATTGACGAAGACGGCACGATTCTTGCCGATCCGAGTCACTTTGGGAGCAGCACAGTTGGCAGAGAGGTATATCCGTGATGTGGTGCGACTACACGGAGTTCCGCGGGAGATCGTATCCGACCGGGATACCCGCTTTATGTCCCAGTTTTGGGCTGAGTTTCAGCAGGCTTTGGGGACGAGGTTGAGGTTTAGCACGGCTTACCACCCCCAGACGGACGGACAGTCGGAACGCACGATACAGACACTTGAGGACCTTTTGCGAGCCTGTATACTAGACTGGAGGGGCTCTTGGGAGGAGCACCTGCCCCTGGCGGAGTTTGCATACAACAACAGTTATCACTCGAGCATCGGCATGGCTCCCTACGAGGCTCTGTACGGACGGAAATGCACGGCACCCTTGAGTAGGGTTGAGGTGGGGACCAAGTGGGAGGTTGGCCCCAGGTTGATCCGGCAGAGTCAGGAGGTAGTTGAGCAGATCCACAGATGACTCCGCACTGTCAGGAGCAGACAGAAGAGCTACGCAGATCGCAGACGCAGAGAGGTGCAGTTCGAGGTTGGGGACCACGTCTTCCTTCGTGTTTCGCCCATGAAGGGCTTACAACGGTTTGGGGTGAGAGGGAAGCTCGCGCCGAGGTTCGTGGGGCCCTTTGAGGTCCTGCAGCGGGTTGGACCCGTTGCTTACAGACTTGCCCTTCCCCTGCAGCTTTCTGGTGTGCACGACGTGTTCCACGTGTCCAACCTCAGGAAGTACGTAGCCGATCCCAGCCACGTACTGAGTCACGAGAGCGTCGAGGTGAGCGACGACCTGACCTACCCCGAGCGGCCAGTGCAGATCCTAGACCGAGCCGTCCGCAGGCTGAGACGAAAGCAAGTACCCCTGGTAAAGGTTTTATGGAGGAGCCAGCGGTACGAGGAGGCTACCTGGGAGCCTGAGGCGGCAATGCGGGAGCGGTACCCGGAGCTTTTCGCGGGTACGTCTTTTCGGACCGGCTTCGGTCCTCTTTGAGTTTGTTATGGTTATTTGGACATCTTTTTCCCGCACCCTATTTGCGCAAGTTTCGGGGACGAAACTTCCTTTGAGTTTGTTATATTGTAACGAGCGCGTGCCCCAGACGCCTTTTAAGACGTCTGGGAGGTGGCCCAGACGTCGGACCAGACGTCTGGGATCACATCCAGACGTCTGACCAGACATCCGGGATAGTTTACAGACGTCTGGAGAACAGTTATGTTCGCACGGGAGATTCGTCTGCGCGCCTGTGCGCGCAGACCTGCGATTCTTCCCTCTTTTCTCTGCGGCTGCAGGCGGACTGCCGCCTTCTCTCTCCTCCTCGCGCGGCCTTAAAAGGGTGCGCCTCCCCTCCCGTCTCCACTGTCTCCTCCTTCTTCTCCTTCCTGTGCGCGAGAGCGAGCGGACGCGAGGGCGGCAGCGGCAGCGGCAGCCGCAGTGAGCGCGGAGGAGGTGCGGCGTGCGAGGGCGGGGCTCTGCCGTGAGGGCGAGCTCGCCGGAGCGGCTTGGCCGGCCGGCGGAGGGCGCAGGGAGCGCGGAGCGACGCGGAGAGGGACCTGCTGCGGGCTGAGCAGCAGACGCGCGAGGTGCGACACGGGCGGCGTCTCGAGCGGAGGCCGAGCAGGGTTCTGATTCTGGAAAAATTTCCAGAATCAGACGTCTGGGTTGATATCCAGACGGCAAGGTCGACATCTGTAAGATCATACAGACGTCTGAAAGGTGAGTTTCCGCTTTCTTCTTCCTTCTTGTCGACTGACCGTACTGAGGGAGGGGGGTTGGCTGTGCGCAGGTTCGCTGGTTCGCCATCCTTGGCGAATCAGACGTCTGGAAGTTGTACCAGACGACGGGAGTGATCTACAGACGTCCGTGTGGACCATCGGACGTCTGGGGTATAGGACAGACGTCCCCGCAGACTTCTGGACGTCCGGGGAACCAAGCTGAACAGGTAATTCTCTGATCCACCGTTTAAGACGTCTGGAAGGAGTTCCAGACGTCTGATTTTGCACAGTATTGTCTTTTTCGACCCGTTTACGGCCCGTTCGGGCTCCGTTTTCCGCGATTCGAGTTGCGTTCTTTTCAGAATTAATTCCTCTACCCGTCTACAATAGCTATACACTATTTTGAGACACTCCTTGTGTTTGATCCTTGTGATAGGACCTCGTTCGGTTGCAGTCTTGAGAGTCGCGGAGGCACGCGGGATTCCCGATCACGCCCCCATTACTCCCGTTGTACCTGGTAGAGTGGCTTTAAGTATTAATAAAATCTGTTAAAGTATGGAACCATAACTAGAACCTAGGGCATTGCATGAATCCTAGGAATGAGAAATATATGGAATGGTAGCTCCTAGGTGTTGCATGAATCCTAGGGCCGGAAAACTAGATTGTATGATAGATCCTAGGATATGGCATGAATCCTAGGGTGGAAAAACTAGTGGAATGTATATTACTGCAGTCTTGGAAAATTGGAAAGGAATACATAAAGCTGCCTGTAAATTTAATTAACAGCTGCCTGTTATGAATAAAGAAACATGTTTGAGATCATGGATTTTGAGAATGTGAATCTGGAAAGTGAAACATATGATGTTCTGAGATAAAGAGCTGGAACCCTACGGGGAATTAGGAGTGGAACTCCTGGAAAGAAAAAGGAATGGAACTGAGATGTAGTTTGTACTGTCTCTTGGGTACGCAGTACCAAGGGAAGTACCTGTACCTGTTTAGTGCAGAGTGGGGCCAACCGCCCCAGGGACCCGGGGTTAGGATTGGCCGCTCTGTACCGACTTGTTGGCCCTCGTGTACGTAGTACCGAGGAGAGCTAGTAGTGTTAGGAGAGTACTAGCTACCCCACGGGCCCTGGGGTTCTGCTAGCCTCCTTCACCGACTTGTTAGGCCCACTAGGGCAAACCAGGGTAGTCAGGTGAGGGTGCGCGGACTGTGGAGGGGCAAGGCCCCGGTTTGGTTACTGTGGAGGGGTTGGACCCCTGTTACTGAGAGGGCTCTGCCCTGGTTCCGTGCTGTGCTTTGGGCGCACCCGTTAACGGAAACGACTAACCGCGTGCCAGTGCAGGCTAGCTACCTGTGCGTTTATCGCGCGTGCCGTAGTCACCGTTACGTCTGTCAGTGACCTTGGGGTGGTTGACTGAGGGTAGGATCACCACGGGGGACTCTCCCGGCCAGGAGAGCACCACGTGCTACTTCTACTTTTGGAAAAGACTGCAATCAAGATCGTTCCCACGAGGACATTCGAGATCAAGTAAAGGATCTAAGAAATAAATGAAATAGTGAGAAAACTTGAAAGATGTGAATAAAGGAAGTAATATAACATAACAGCTACTGTACACTCTACTGTTGCCTTTAGTTAGTTTGCCACTCTACTCAGCGTTTTGCTGACGTGTTACACTCGTTACCTTTTTCAGGACCAGGTGTTGAGCAGCCAGGGTCGGCGGCTGCAGAGGACGCTGGGCCGAGTAGGGTCCAGTAGAGTTACCACAGCTTTTGTACCCCTTTTTGTTTCTGTTCTAGTGAGTAGTTTTTGTTTCCGCTGTACCTTCTTTACCTGCAGTTCTTGTTATATGATAAATGTTGTTTTACTGTTGTGGTGGTACCTATTGTAGTAGTTTCTTTCCTTACTGCTGTACTTTCTTACTGTTAGTTATATTCATGCTGAATGTGGTTTATTTTACTGTCTTTTGGTTACTTCCTCGTTGGACGACTACGTCTTGGGATTAGTCGAGTCGGTCCGGTTCTCGTGTCTCGTAGGGACTCGGGAACCGGGTCGTTACACCTAGGTAGGACTAATCTAAGTCCTGGAAGTGTAATTGGGTTTGTTAATCACTTGGCCTTAATTCTTATTGTGGAATTTGGTGTCTAAGGCTACGGGGAAGTGTCAAATGTCCGCGATTAGGGGTATCAAGGAATCGGCAGCGCGAGCCAAAGGTTGAACCTTCCCCTCAATCCCCTAATAATCAACTTGGAAGGATTAGCTTTGGAAAAAGGGGTTTAAGTGCTTGCAAATTTGATTATTTTGTCAAGACTTCTATGTCACCTAGGTCTACACCATAAGGCCTAGATTTGATTGCTTGATTATGCACACACTATTCTATTGCCTATTTCCTTCGCATCCCTTTCTATTCTTCTCTAGTGTAGCACGAAGGACATTCACTTTATCCTGAGTTGGTTGCATTAGAGAGAAACCCCACAAGGAGACTAAATTTTTTGAGGGTTGGTGCTACGGAAATGGTTGACCAGAGAGTTGAGGATATTGGGGACCAACCTCAACCTAATGCCATGGCCATTATCCAGGCTCAAATCAGAGCCAACCACCAACTCCAGCAACAACAAATTCAAACCATCATGCAGGCCATACATTGACTACAGAACCCTCAAGGGAAACCCCCACCAAACCCACCTAACCCACCACAACCCCCTGAGGGCCAACCAAGGCCACTCCATGATTTTTATGATCCATCTACTATATGGATCGAGCCAAATCTTAGGGTCCTCGAAGGGCGAGATGATTTTGAGCTAAAACCCAATGTCCATAGCTTAATTCAAAGCCACTTTCATGGGAGCTCAAATGAGGACCCTTTCCAACACTTGAGGACCTAAACCAGATTGCTTAGACCGTGAAACCAAGGAACATTAGTCTGGATGTTATTTTAATAAAGATGTTCCCATTCTCCTTGAAAGTCAAAGCTTCTCATTGTCTTATAACCTTAGGGAGACCTATCTCCACTTTGGAGGAATTGAGGCATGCATTCCTAAAGAAGTTTTTCCCCATAGGAAAGGCTAATGCCCTTAGAAGAGCCATTACTACATTCACCTTACAAAGTGGAGAGCAATTCCATGAGGCGTGGGAAAGATTTAATGAGTTATTGAGGAAATGCCCACATAACTACATTCCAAGGTGCTAATTGGCTCAGATCTCCTACCATGGCCTAGATAGCAACCTTAGGAATTTCGTTGATACCTCATGTGGAGGCAATTTTTCGAACAGGGATGAGGAAAGCACATTCGAACTCTTTGAGTCTATGAGTGAAAATTCACTTAATAATGCTTTCATGACTCAATTCAATAGTTCCATTCATCCCCGTGGTGGGATTTACAAAGTACAAACTAATTCGGGGATGGTTGACATAGACATCATAGCAAAGATGCTGGATCGGGTTGAGTTGGTGGACAAAAAAATTGGTGAGCTTTTGAATCAATCCCAATCCCCACTGTAAGCCTTCTCCATAGCAAAGGAATCTCACAATGTTGACTTGGCTCAATCTATGAACCAAGTGCACCTGGAACAACCCCTGATCATGTTTCAGGGATGGACCTTTGTTCCCTTAAACCCTGATTATTCTTTCACTTCCCCTTTGGCACCTTCTACCTTTGAAGATGCCAATGCCATCCAGGGTTACTCTAAGCCCGATCCTTTCTCCAACACTTACAACCCTGGATGGCACAACCACCCAAATTTTTCCTGGTCAAACAAGAAATTGAACCAATTCTAGAACCAACCTAGGCCAAACCCTCCCTTCTATCAGTAAGGTCCACCTACTAGACCACCCTATAGCCACAATAGGGTAGCTCCTACATAGCAAAACTAAATGGACACTTCAATTAAGATAATGGCTGATATGAATCAGAAATATCAGGAGGAAATGACTTTAGTGAAGGGACAATTGAGCCAGTTGTTGGATAATAAATAACAGGGGTCCCTTCCATCTCAACCACAACCTAACCCGAGGAATGTAATGAACAGAGGCCACAATCCTCAAGGGTTCCAACAAAATTAGGGGCAAGGCCATATGGGTTTACTGCTTCTTCTCAAGGACCCAACCTTGATTCTAAGGCAGTCACCTTGAGAAGTGGCACTTAAACCTAGGACCCCAAATGGCCAATCCCTCCCGTGACCACAACTCGAGATAATTAATGATTCTGAGGATGGACAAGAGGAACTCAAGGATCAGGAACCTTACCCAGTTCAAACCCAAATCACATACCCAGAAGCCTTGGACAAGGTCAAAAAGTAAAGAAATGTGGCTGAGAACGAGGAGTTGTTGGAGATATTCAAACAAGTGCAGATCAATATACCCTTCCTCGAGGCAATCAAACATATCCTGGCTTACGTAAAGTTTTTAAAGGATGTTTGCACACCTAAGTGTAATTGAAGAACCCAAGCACCTAGGAAGGTAGTGCTATTTAAGCAGGCTAGTTCGGTAATTTTGAGTAGCCTACCTCCTAAAAGCATTATCCTTGGAGCGCCTTTGATCTCTTGTAATATTGGTGATTTGGCTTTTGACAGAGCACTCCTAGATTTAGGTGCTTCAATAAACTTGATCCTAACTACCCTTTACAATTAGTTCGGATTTGGAGAACTAAAGCCTACATTGGTGACTATCCAACTGGCCGACCGATTAGTGAAAACCCAAAAAGAGGTAGTCAAGGATGTAATTGTTCAGGTTAAGGGTTTCAACTTGTTGGTTTACTTCTTAGTCCTTGACATGGAAGTCCTCAAACAATTACAAAACACTTCCATCATCCTAGGAAGACCTTTCTTGTCTATGGCCAAAGTAAACATTGACTATGACATGGGATGTATGGAAATTGCCTTTGGAGACAAAAGATGCAATTAGATATCTTCAATGCAGCTAAGTCATTTGATTGTGGTTGGGTCAAGGAATGCGATCCCATAGAAACCCTAGTTGAAGAATACTTGACAGTAAGCTCCTTAGAGGAACATCTGACTCAACCAGCTTTGACTACCCTGACCCATCCCAATCTATGGAGGTTGCAAAACTTTAAAATACTGATTATCACTAGCAACCTCCACTTAAGGAGATTTATGTCACTCAACTCCCTCCCTTCCCTTACCCATCAAACATTGTACCACCTGCACCTTTACTAAAACCTTTGCCCAACAACCTCAAGTATGACTTCCTAGGACCTGATCATATTTTCCTTGTGATTATCAATGCACACCTGACCAGGGACCAAGAGCTTAGGTTGACTACAACTCTTTCTGAACATCGAGAAGTGATTGGGTGGATAATTTTTGACATAAGAGGATTTAGCCCTAGTTATTGTACGCACAATATCTTTTTGGAAGATGTGGCTCAACCTTCTTGATGAACACACATAAATTCATGATAAATTGCTTATTCTCTATAGTTCCTAGGCTTAGCATTGCATATCATGCTATAAATATTGCATAACATCCATTACATGGCATTTAGGATAGTTGTAAATTTTATATATTAATTTCTCCATTTTATATGGCCAGGGGGGCAATGCAACATCCATACAGGTTTTGGATGGAAAATCAAACCGCACATATGGATCCGGAGTGATGATCGCAGTTCGGCATCTCAAGAATCATCTTGATCTGAGCACCGTAGTAACCTCTACAAGAGAAGAAGATGGACGGCCCAAATGGTGCCACGTGGCGCCATCCAGGCCGCCTAACACCGACAAGCAGCACCGCCCAACTCCTTCATCCGCGCCCTTCAATCCTAGCTGTTGCATCAAGATCCAACAGCTGGGAAGCAGATGCACTGGACGTGTTGTGTTTCGCGTGTTAGAAATCGATGTTACAAGTAACCCAACGTCGTAGTTGCAAAACACGTCGATCAGATAAAATTTATACAGAAACTCCAAGGGAGTCCCAGGTCGAACACAGGGAGGTGACATTTACTTTATTGAAAACTGCGCTTCGATTGGTTTCTTCTTGGTATTTTGGGGTTTTGTTTTTTTTTTGTTTTTAAAATAAAAGACAAGCAAATGATTCACAAGAAAGAGATGTGTAACAAATATGATATATATATTAATTCAATGTCACTTACAATGAATTATAAAAGCATAAAAAGAAAGGGAGGTGAGAGGAAATCTCCCGAATCGGCTGTTCGGTGAGACGACGGCGCCTGGCGGAAGCTCGAACGAAGGAGGTGAGGAGCGGGACAACGGAGGTGAGATGCTGGAGGATGTCGGGATGAGGAAAGCTTCGACGTAGCTCCGGAATGGAAGTGAGAAGACAGAGTTGATCTGCTACCAGAATGGAGGTGAGAGGGCGGCTCCAAGGTGACCTATGAAGGGAGATGGGAAGTTGGGAGTATTTGGTGGGGCAGAGGTTCGCTACACTAATAGGCAACTTGGGAGCTAGAGAACAAGCTCTAATGGAGCATTGGTAGGCTTGCTAGAGCTTGGCAGTAGGTGGGAGTAGAGTAGGTAGAGATGGCTTGGAACGGAGGGGGTATAGGTCCTTTTATAGTGGTGGAGAAGAGGCAAAAATCGGTATGGGACCATTAGTGACATCCAGGCCGTCGCTGAAAAAAGCGCTGTAGGCAGCTCATGCCCGTTTGCACCCAAAGCTGGCTCTACTGGCATGCGATGAATTACCGATGGCTGTAAGCGTCGCTTTAAGTCCAGCTCATGCGTCGCTATAGTCCACCTCACGCTCCGTCGGCATCGCTCCTACCTTACCGCGCATGCACGCCCATGCGCTGGCACTGTGCACATGCATGCCTGTGATTGCACCGCAAAAATACACCTCCAATAGTGCCTTCTTGTGCTATTTCCTAGCATTACCTATGCATATTAGGGTTCCATAATCGCATTTGTAAAAATACATGCATGCATGCATTTAATTGAGAGGAGAGGAGAATAAATAAGCAACCTTGCAATTAACTTTTTTCCTCAAGTGCATCTCTGCTAATTGACCATCTTTTTATTTTTTATTTCACTTGATTTTTAAAATCTTTCCCGTGGCTGCATGCATCTTCTTCTTCTCCTCGCGCCATGCTTCCCTGCTCACCTCTTCCTGCAGCCGCAGGCACCACTCCCTGCCGAGCCCCATGCAGCCGCATGCACAGCTAGGGCATGGCTGTGCATGCCTTCCACGTCTATAAAAAAGAGGGTTCGACTCCTTACAGCAGCCTGGTCCTCCACGCCAAAAGAACCCACAGCACTTCTCCTTCCAGGCCACCATCTCCTCCCTCTCCCTCCACATGCCGGCCCTCCTCCTCAGAGGAGACACCCGACGGGTAGGAGTCTTCACTGTGGTGTGCACCCACCATAGTGAAACCACGATCGCCCAGCTCTTCAAAGAGCCGGTGGGCATGGTGGCCTTCTTCACTATTTTCACCTTACACGCCACTTCAGCCATTGCCATAGGCTTCACGCTTGAAGCTCAAAGCTCCAGCAAGGCGGCAGTAGCAGCCGCACGCAGTAGCCTCACCACCTCCTTCCGCGCAAGCCTGTAGGCCGCCCTCGCCATCCGCTCGCGCCTGCAGGCGCCTTCGCCTCCAGCATCTCCACGTGCCCTGTCGCGCTCTCTCTTCCGCAACCGGCCACCGCGCGCCTCTGCAGCGACCGGCCAAGCACCCCAGTGCACCCCAGTAGCAAACGCAGGCCTCCGAGTGCCCTGTCGCGCCCCTTCGCTCGTGACCCAACCCTCCTTCACGCGCTCTGTTGCGAGGTCACGCCCGCAAGCCAGCAGTCGGAGCCACTCCAACGCGTGCATCGAGCCATTCGCACTCACACAACCACCCGTACCCGATCACGCAGTGCATCCTTACACTGTAGCCACTGTTCACGTGAGTCTGTGCGTCACTGTGGCTACAGTGGGCTAACCGGTGAGCTTCTCACTTAACCGGTCACCCGGGGCACCGCTACCGCCGATCACCCATGCGCGTGTCTCGCCCTGCGTCGCCAGCACCCATCTGCGTCGCCGGCTCCCTTCGCACGGGCCTGCGAGTGCCCACTTCAGCCTTTGCGCAGCACGGTGCGCTACGTCTCCTCTCCGCATCCCTCGCCCTCCAGCGCGCACGTCCTCGCGCGCATACGCGCCTGCGCATGCGCTTGAGGACCTCCAGACGGCGCTAGGAAGCTGCAGATGACTTAACCTCAGCAGCGCCCTCTCTCCCGCTCTCTCTCTCGCTCTCTCTCTCTCTCTCACAACACTCTCTTTACCGACGCTCACACACACATACACTCACACTTCCACACACACACACACACCCCTATACACTATTATATACATATATATATACGTATACATATATTTATTGATATATATATATACTTATATTTATACATATAGTAGTACCTATATACTTATGTATTAGTATACATACATACATATATATATATATATATCTATATACTTATATATATATATCTATAGACACATATACATATATCTATACATATATTAGTACTTATATAAATATGTATTAGTCCATATACATACACACACATATATATATATATATATATACATATATATATACACATATACTTATACATACATATATATACATATATTTATATATATATACATATATATACATCTATATAGTCCTATATACATACATATACATACATATATATATATATATATACATATATACACACCTACTTATATATACATCTATATACATATATATATATATATCTATATATACATATATTACTATATACATATACATACATATATATTTACATCTATATAGTTATATACACATACTCATACCTATATATATATATATATATCTATACAGATATCTCTCTATACATATACTTATATATATATATACACATACATATATACATATATAACTACATATATATACCTATATATTTATAACCATATATATATATAGATATATTTACATACATATATATATATATATTTTCACATTATTTACCATACGTGGTATCGCGGGAATATCTGCACCAATTGCTAATATTCCCCGATACACGCATACAAAAAGCATGTTGGCATTCATCTTCCACCATCCATCCTACACCTTACATGCAGCACTTCGTCCTGTTGGTTGCATCTCTCTAGACGACGACTGACTCGACACCTTGCTACACTCCATCTCCGCCTCCACCCCCACCCCTTTGTACATATATAGTATATACATACATATCTATACTATATTTACTTTATTTCTATTTCTCTTGCATGCTCATAAAAAGAAATATATATATATAAAAGAGAAAAGATAATCTTTAACTTGCAGGTACTCCATCTTGCGAATAGCAAGACTCGTTTAGGAACCCTGTTTTGGCTCAAGGCCAAGAACCCAATTTTGAGGGTGTGCCTCAAAGATAAAGATTACCAGAAAAAAATCTAAATAGAAAAACACCAAAAACACAATAAAAGAACGGAAGAGATTCATTGTAGGAAAGGCGTAGAAACTTGACTTGTACCTGACTTCCCTGAGTTCGACCCTGGGCCTAAAAGTGACCATGATAAAATCAAGTAGGCCAGGTAAAAAAAAAATTTGTAAAGAGATGGTTAGGTCCGATTTAGGTTAACCGCTATACACACTTCAACGATAAAATCATCATATTAATAACCTATTCGGGTCCGACACCACACCTTTTCTGGCGCCGTTGCCGGGGAAGTGAGCCTTTAAGTAAGATTTTACTCCATTCCTGTAAATTTTTCTCTTCTCTCTTCATGGTTATCTCTGTTTTTGGTGTGCAGGTGAACCTGTTGCAAAGAAGAAGGCAAGCAGACAAAGTCGGAGACGTGAGTAGATCCAAGGTAGGAACGAGAATGTGAAGATGCCAACACCGCATTGGAGCTTCGCACACATTGCCGAACAAGTAGGTTTTCTTTTCTTAGCAACCTAGGTTAACTTGTAACCCTAATAAAAAAAAAAACTAAAAAACTAAAAATTGGAAAAACTTCTTGGGATCTTTTGGGGCAAGTGGATTAAAATTCACTTGTTTGATTGATTGCCATTACTCCTACCGCCCCGGGATTTCCTGCCCTACTTTGCATAGTGAAAATCCAAGAACCTTGATTCTTGAATTTTTCGCCATGTGAAGTATTCTTTGAGGCAAATAGAAAGATTGATTGCCACACCTCTTTGCCTCATTTACCTGCAATTTGGGATCACCTTTTTGGTGGGGAGACTTGGAATTGAGTTGATTCCAACCCCACCACAACTTTTCAACTTGCCTAAGATTCGATCCCGAATATTTCAACACCAACAATTTTAGTGTCTTTATCTGTTGACTGAGCCTTGTGTGTGGAAATCTTTTTGGTGATAGGGAGCACTTGAATTGAAGTGCTTTGGCTCCCTTTCACATAAACTCTAAAACTGATTCGTGCATCCACAAATAGAAATCTCCATTTATGGTTGCCCATTGCATTTTAGCATGCATTAACCAACTGATATTGAAGAAGGGTTTGTTGGGTTTAGAAGAAAACTTGTATTTTTGCAAAACCTGGAGATTAGTTGAATTGGTATCTCAGCAAAATCCTAAAATCAATACTACTTAAGGCTGAACTCTAAAAACCATTCACCAATTAAAAACTTCAATTAGGGGAGATTTCCCCGTTGCATGCATGTTTTACACACTCTGAAAATCAATCACTTGGGCATTACCCGTAAACAACGCCCTTCACATTCCAAAAGCACTTGATCCTAAGCCTCTAACTAAAACTGGTAGTAACTTGACCCTTCTTAAGGATTGGAGGTCTAACTACCTGCGTGTAGCGTCTATGTGCTGGTGAGAGTTCCCGCGTGCTATTGGGTGTCTAAGACTGGGGCAAACAGCCTTTCAATCTGGCCCGATGGTTCTGCGGTGCTCGCATTTGGTTCCGTAGTTCGTGATAGTAGGTAACTTAGATCTTTAGGTCTAAGGGCACAATGTAGAGGTTAGGAATCTGATTGAATTGATTTGTAATCAAGTGTACCTTTGCTGCATCATTTCTCTCATCTCTTTTCCCTTTTTATCCCCCTAATTCTTCCTGCGGTAGTGCATGTTTGAGAGGAGGTCACAAAATCCTGAACTGATTGAATTGCCTGATAAATTTAGAAAAGAAGCCGAATCGTCCTCCTCCTCCACAAACATGGCTGCACGCCCACCCCCAAATCCCGAGGGAGAAAATCGCCCTCAGAACCCACCAGGTGGTGGAGCCTTAGATCCCATAACACACCTCCAAGCCCAAATGGAAATGTATAATGAACAAATTGAAGCCATTCGGGAAACATTGGAGGAAATGCAGAACCCTTTCAAATGGGAGGAGCCTAGGTCTCTTAGCTCCTATCAGAATCCCGCTGCTACAGAGACCATAGGACAAATTCGGGTCCCCATGGGCGGGGACGACTTTGAACTGAAACTGAACATAATTGGCCTAATAAATTTTCACTTTCATGGTCTTGCAAGTGAAGATCTTTTTCTCCACTTGGAAGACCTTACCCGACTGGCTTAAACGGTTAAACCAAGAAATGTCAGGTTACCTATAGTCCTCTTGAAAATGTTCCCATTTTCATTGTGGGACAAAGCTTCGCAATGGTTATGCACCCTTGGGAGAACCATACACTCTTGGGAAGAGATGCGAACAGTGTTCCTCAAGAAGTTCTTCCCAATTGGGTGAACCAATGCGCTTCACCGTGCTATCACCTCTTTTACGCAACAAAATGGCAAACAATTTCATGAGGCATGCAAGTCGTATAACGACCTCCTCAGGAAGTGTCTACACCACAGTCTGCCTAAGTGGCATATAGCCCAGATTTTCTACTATGGGCTAAATGAGACTTTGAAGTAGATTGCAGACGCTTCCTGCAGAGGGAACTTTATGAATAAAGACGAGAATGGAGCATTTGAATTATTTGAAAATATGAGTGAAAACTCGATGAACAATGCTTCCATTGTCGCCTTTAATCGTACTAGCCAGCCCCGAAATGTCCACGAAGTTGACACGAGACCCTCCCATTCATCCACTGATCTAAGCCTTATTGCACAAAAACTGGATGAAGTCTCCGTCGTGCACAAGAAGCTGGATGAGCTTCTGGCCAACCTCGCCCGTTCTATGGCAAACAACCCTACTTCACCACTTCGTCACAATCCCAATTCTTCCAACACCAGGCTTATCCCGAGAAACCCCGTAAGACCTTCCTTACCGAGTGTCGCACCGAGCGACTCGGTAAGTCATGTGGAACTGGCTTCTGCGAGCCAGTATTTCGACACAGAGGACCAAGCCTCCGTGTGCTCGAACGCATACTTACATGCAGATGCGTCTTCTGGCATAGAAGATGCTTGCGCCCTGGGGAACAACCCATTCTCTGCCACTTATAACCCAGGATGGAGAAATCATCCGAATTTCGCATGGTCCAACAACTCGCAGCACCAAAACCCCGCGAGTGGACCAATGCGACTGTCTGGACCCGTCATCCCAAGGGCCCAGTCTAATCCTATGGCGAATCCGCCATCAGGCCCTTGTGTACCGCAAGCAGAACACGCATCAAGTCCTCTTGACAAATTGATGCGAATGATGACGAATATGTCAAAGCGCCATGAAGAGAACATGACTTCTCTTCATCACCAATTGGAGCAGCAGAATGCTGAGATCAGTCAACTACGCATGGTGACTGATTGCACCACAAAAATACACCTGCAATAGTGCCTTCTTGTGCTATTTCCTAGCTTTACCTATGCATATTAGGGTTCCATAATTGCATTTGTAAAAATACATGCATGCATGCATTTAATTGTGAGGAGAGGAGAATAAATAAATGGCCTCGCAATTTACTTTTTTCCTCAAGTGCATCTTTGCTAATTCACCATCTTTTTATTTTTTATTTCACTTGATTTTTAAATCTTTCCCGCGGCTGCATGCATCTTCTTCTCCTCGTGCCATTCCCTGCTCCATCCCTTCCCTGCGGCTGCCACTCCCTGCCGAGCCCCATGCAACTGCATGCACAGCCAGGGCATGGCTGTGCATGCCTTCCTCCTCTATAAAAAAGAGGGCATGGCTTCTTCTTGCGGCGGCCTGGTCCAGTCAAAAAGAACCCGCAGCTCCACTTCCTTACAGGCCACCGTCCTCTTCCTCTCCCTCCACACGTCGGCCCACCTCCTCGGAGACACCCGGCGGATAGGAGTCTTCACTGTGGTGAGCACCCACCACCGTGAAACCACCACCGACCAGCTCTTCAAAGAGCCGGTGGGCGTGGTGGCCTTCTTCTCTGTTTTCACCTTCACGTCATTTCAGCCATTACTGCAAGCTTCAAGCTATGAAGCACAACCGGCCACCGCACACCCTGCAGCAGTCGGCCAAGCCCCACAGCAGCAGCAGCAAGGCGGCAGCAGGCCGCCCTCACCTTTCCACACGTGCCTGCAGGCGCGCTTACCTCCTGCTCATTCGCACTGCAGTAGCACTCTCTCTTCCGCAACCGGCCATCGCGCGCCACTGCAGCAGCCGACCACGCTTTACTGCACCCCTGCCAGCACTCGCAAGCCTCTCTGCGCGCCCCTGCCAACTCTCACAAGCCACCGCACAAGCAGCCATCACCCCCGCCCTCCACTGCACACGCCAGCAGCCTTCTCCGCGTGCTCTGTCGCAACTTTCCGCCTACAAGCCACCAGCCGAAGCCACTCCACCACGCGCGCTGAGCCATCCCCACTCACACAACTGCCCGTACCCAGTCGCGCGGTGCGGCCTTACACTGTAGTCACTGTTCACGCGAGTCTGAGCAACGCTGTGGCTACAGTGGGGTGATCGGTGAGCTTCTCACTTTACCGGTCACCCGACGCGTCGCTATCGTCATTTGCCCGTGCGCGCGCCCACCTGCGCATCTCCGCCCGCGTCGCCTGCACCCGTCCACGTACGTCTGTGTGCGCCAGCCCTCTCCCATCACCTGCCTTGGCCCGCTCCCTTTGCCCGCGCCTGCGAGCACCCGATCCAGCCCTCGCGCAGCATGGTGCGCTGCATGTCTTCTCTCCGCGCCATTCGCCCTCCCGCACACGCTTCTCTGCACGCATACGCGCCTACGTGCGAGCTTGAACCACCTGACAATGCCCTTCGCGCGCAGACGGCCTAAAACACCCTTTCCTTCCTCTGCAGGCTCTCCCGCTCTCTCTCTCTCTCTCACTCTATCTCACAACACTCTCTCACTCTCTCTTTACACCGACACTTGCACACACATACACTCACACTTCCACACACACACACACACCTATACACTATTATATATGTATACATATATATATTGATATATATATACATATATATACATATATATACTTATATTTATACATATCATAGTATCTATATACTTATGTATTAGTATACATACATACATATATATATATACTTATATATATACATATACTTATATACCTATATATATATATTTATACATATATCTATATACATCTATATATATATATATATAAATATATATACATATATATATACACATATATATACTTACATATATACATATATTTATATACATATATATATATAAATATACATATATCTATATATATATTATTACCTATATAACTAAGTATAGATACATATATATATATATACATATATATATATATACACACCTACTTATATATACATCTATATATACATATATATATATATATATCTAGCTACATATATCTATATATACATATATTACTATATACATATACATACATATATATTTACATCTATATAGTTATATATACATACTTATACATATATATATACATATATATATATCTATACATATATCTATCTATACATATACTTATATATATATATATATATATATATATCTATATATTTAACCATATATACATATACTTATATTTACATATATACATATATATATATTTTCACATTATTTACCATACGCTGTATCGCGGGAATATCTGGACCAGTTGCTGATATTCCCCGATACACGCGTACAAAAAGCGTGGTCGCACACATCTTCCACCATCCATCCTACACCTTACACGTGGCACCTCATCCTCTTGGATGCGTCTTTCTAGACGACGACCGACTTGACACCGTGCTACACTCCATCTCCGCCTCCACCCCCACCCCTTTATGCATATATAATATATACATATATATATACACTATATTTACTTTATTTCTGTTTAGCTTTCCTGTTAGTAAAAAAAAAATATATATATATATAAAAGAGAACAGATAATCCTTGACTTGCAGGTACCCCATCTTGCGAATAGCAAGACCCATTTTGGAACCCTGTTTTGGCTCAAAGCCAAGAACCCAATTTTGATGGTGTGCCTCAAGGACAAAGATTACAAAAAAAAATCTAAATAGAAAAACACCAAAAACACAATAAACGAAAGGAAGAGACTCGTTGTAGGAAAGGTGTAGAAACTTGACTTGTAACCCCACATCCCTGAGTTCGACCCTGGGCCAAAAAGTGACCAAGATAAAATCAAATAGGCCAGGTAAAAAAAAAAAAATTGTAGAGAGATGGTTAGGTCTGATTTAGGTTAACCACTATACACACTTCAACGATAAAATCATCATATTAACAACCTATTCGGGTCTGACACCAGCGACTCGATCTTAGGGCACTCTTCCCGCCCAACTTGTTCCAAACCTGCGAAATTTCGTACCCTGTGGTCCTCAACCACAGGTACTACCTTCTTAGGGGCAGGTTCATCAAATTCTGCAAGCTCTGAGCATTCCACCAGGATTTCAGGCTAATCCCACTGCAGCACCTCACTCTTATGTCCCTATTGCGAACCCTCCTCCGCCATATGATCCCACTGGACCCGCATCGTCCAATGCTATCACTACGAGGAGCAGCAAGCAGACTGTCGATTCGCCTCGACCTGATCCTGGCCCGTCTTCTTCATCACCCTCTCATTCAAGATGCACACCGCATCCGCGAGAGGACGATACACCCAAATTGGTGCCAGAATTAGTCCCATTCCCTGAGGCTCTACTGAGGTAGCCAAAAGGCAAAAAGAAAGATACGCAGGCCTTTGATAACCTGCGTAATTTATTCAGGGATGTAGAAATCAAGGTACCCCTGCTCGAGGCTATCGATCACATACCTACTGTTGCCCATTTTTTCAAAGACTACACAACACCTAGGCGATAGTCAAAGAAAACTAAGAATCCGGTGGTTCTCTCGTCTCATGCGAGTTGTGCTGTACTATCAAACCTACCACCGAAGCAGAAAGATCCAGGCACACCGCTTATTTCCTGTAGCATCCAAGGCTGTAGTTTTAACCATGCCCTGTTTGATCTAGGATCTTCCATAAATCTCATACCGACCATCATGCTCGAAAAATTTTCCTTGGGAAATCTAAAACCCACCCCTGTCACGTTACAGTTGGCAGATCGTTCTGTCAAAATCTCGAAGGGTGTGGTGGAAGACGTGGTGGTTAGGGTCAACAGTCTCTGTTTTCCTGTTGACTTTCGTGTTCTAGATATGGAAGTTCCTAGCTCACTTTCTGATTGTCCGATCATCCTTGGTCGACCTTTCTTGGCCACAGCCCATGCCCTTATCGACTGCGAGTCGGGCTGTATTGAGATTGCCGTTGGATCTGAAAAGGTCAAGCTTAACATCTTCAAGGCAGCTAAGAACTTTGATTGTGATTGTATCGAGGATGATACGTCTAACAAAGACATGGCTGTCAGCGTGGGTATCAGACTATTTGGGACCTATTCGGATTGCTGCGGATTACCTATAAACACTGATGACTACCTGATCAACACATATTATGACGTTCCCACATCCCGCCCTTGTCCCATACCTTCTCCTGGCCAGACTTTTGACGAGGCTTTCTCCGCTTCCCATACCTCGTGGTCGGAGTCATATCCGAGCTACTCACCGCCGGTCCACACTCTTGAAGATCGGATTGCCCTTTCTTTCCCACCAAATCAGGCGGATTTGCAACTCCACACTGGGACCTTGGGCCTATATCCTACTCACTGGGGCTTTCACTTTTGGATCCATCTATCCAAAGAGCCCCTCTTCTTGGCCAATCTGAGGGCCAACTGCTTCCTCCTGACTTATTTTCTATTCCGCTTGGGACACTCTCGTCCCAGAAAATGCCAGATCTTTCACCACCCACCATCCACCCACCCTACCACCTTGCTGTATACCCTGCACCTTAGCTCACGTTACCTAATCTTTCATCCTTTCTCTACCTTTCCCTGCATGCATATGAGGACATAGCATTGTTTGGCATGGGGGGGTGGATAGGCATCCATAGGATCTCAGTATTTTATGGTATCAGGCAGTTCCCACCTATTTATAAATATGCAAGAAAAAGAAAAAGAAAAAAATATATATATATAATAATAATAAATGGTGTTTAGTAATGATTTGAAAGCTGAAACAAAAATGTAATAAGTGTTTATGGATATTCAACCTTGTTTTGAAGACTTTCCATGCCATAGAAGCTTGATTCGCTCAGGCTCGGGCTTAATTCACTTGAGCATTGACAAAATAGATCAGAATCTCTCCTAACTAAGGACGTATTCTTGTACTTGATGCACCAGTACAGGATCCGTTGGTTTGCTTCTACTTGAGAGCTTAAGTAAACTTGGTTCACACTACACATATCAGGAAAGACCAGGTAAACATAAGATCCAACCTTAGTGTTCATTAGGGAAGGTGGAGTCCTTACCTGTGCATGCAGGTAGACTTTTTATCCCAGGTTTTAGTCTTGTGTTTAGGAGAAACTCTTTCTACCAAAAAGAAAAGTGTGCTCCTCCAAATAAAGTTGTAAGAGATATACTGACACGTGTTTCAAAAAAAAAAAAAGATGCAAATAAGTCATTATATCTGACAAATATCTGTAAAATCTTCCTACGAAAAGTTCTGTTTTCCTTGAGCCACAAATGTCAGAAAATGGGAGTTGAGTTTTCCGTCATCTTCTTAAGGGTCAATCCGAAAACACAAGCTGAAATTGGGACCAACCTTTACTTAAAGATTCATGAAACCCTGGGCTTGAGTCTTAATGTTCATCTGGTCAGTCTTGATCCTTCACTAAGCACAAGCCATAATCTCTTGAGCTCTCGAGTACGGCAAAAACCTCCTGGGTCTTGGAAATCGTACTTAAGGTTTAAATATCAAGAGTCCAGGTTAGTGGAGAGATGATCTTTGTCATGTGAGACTTAAAGTACTGGTAGTCTTCTCTACAATTGGTTCTCACAATATCCAACAAGAAACACACCTATGTCGCCTCAGAAGAAAATCTTCAGCTTAAAGATCATTTCTAAATACTACAAAAACATGTTTTGCTAGGGACTAGCAAAAGATAGGCATGGGGGTATGATTACATTGCAAAAATACACCTGCAATAGTGCCTTCTTATGCTATTTCATAGCATTACCTATGCATATTAGGGTTCCATAATCGCATTTGTAAATATACATGCATACATGCATTTAATTGAGAGGAGAGGAGAATAAATAAGTGGACTTGCAATTAACATTTTTTCCTCAAGTGCATCTCTACTAATTCACCATCTTTTTATTTTTTATTTCACTTGATTTTTAAAATCTTTCCCGCGACTACATGCATCTTCTTCTTCTCCTCGTGCCATGCCTCCCTGCTCACCTATCCCTACAGCCGTAGGCACCACTCCCTGCCGAGCCCCATGCAGCTGCATGCACAGCCAGGGCATGGCTGTACATGCCTTCCTCCTCTATAAAAAAGAGGGTTCGGCTCCTTGCAACAGCCTGGTCCTCCACACCAAAAGAACCCACAGTACTTCTCCTTCCAGGCCACCGTCTCCTCCCTCTCCCTCCATACATCGGCCCTCCTCCTCCGAGGAGACACCAGGCGAACAGGAGTCTTCACTGTGGCGAGCACCCACCACAGTGAAACCACCACCGCCCAACTCTTCAATGAGCCGGTGGGTGTGGTGGCCTTCTTCACTGTTTTCACCTTCCACGCCACTTCAGCCAATGCCGTAGGCTTCAAGTTTGAAGCTCAAAGCTCCAGCAAGGCGGCAGCAACAGCAGCACATAGCAGCCTCACCACCTCTTTCCGCACAAGCCTGAAGGTCGCCCTCACCTTCCGCTCGTGCCTGCAGGCGCCTCCGCCTCCACCTTCTCCGTGCGCCCTGTCGCGCACTCTCTTCCGCAACCGGCCACCGCGCGCCTCTGCAGTGGCCGGCCAAGCACCCCAGCGCACCCCAAAAGCACCCGCAGACCTCCGCGTGCCCTGTCGTGCCCCTTCGCTGGCGACCCGACCCCCCTCCGAGCCCTCTGTCGCGAGGTCACACCCGCAAGCCAGCAGCTGGAGAGACTCCACCTCGCGAGCCAAGCCATCCGCACTCACACAACCGTCCCTACCCGATCTCGCGGCGCGGCCTTACACTGTAGCCACTGTTCACGTGAGTCTGCATGACACTGTGGCTACAGTGGGGTGACCGGTGAGATTCTCACTTAACCGGTCAGCCAGTGTGCCGCTACCGCCGATCGCCCGCGCGCGCGTCTCGCCCCACGTTGCCTACACCCGTCTGCGTCGCCAGCTCCCTTCTCGCAGCACGATGCGCTGCGTCTCCTCTCCGTGCTCCTCGCCCTCCAGCGCGCACGTCCTCGTGTGCATACGCATCGGCGCATTCGCTTGAGGACTTCCAGACGGTGCTGGGAAGCTGCAGATGACTTAACCTCAGCAGTTCCCTCTCTCTCCCACTCTCTCTCTCGCTCTCTCTCTCTCACTCTCTCTCACAACACACTCTTTACCAAGGCTCACACACACATACACTCACACTTCCACACACACACACACACCCCTATACACTATTATATACATATATATATTGATATATATATACATATATACATATATATATACTTATATTTATACATATAGAGTACCTATATACTTTTGTATTAGTATACATAGATATATATATATATCTATATACTTATATAAATGCATATATATATATACATACATATATATATATATATATATATATACACACACACATATACATATACTTACATACATATACATATATATATATACATATATCTATACATATATTAGTACTTATATAAATATGTATTAGTCTATATTCATACACACACACACACACACACACACACACACATATATATATATACACATCTGTATACCTATATATATATATATATATACACATATACTTATACATACATATATATACATATATTTATATATATATACATATATATACATCTATATAGTCCTATATACATACATATACATATATATAAATATATCTATATACTTATATATATATATATATACACACACATATATACTTACATATATACATATATCTATATATACATATATTACTATATACATATAAATACATATATATTTACATCTATATAGTTTTGTACACATACTCATACCTATATATATATATATCTATACATATATCTCTCTCCACATATACTTATATATATATATATATATATATACACATACATATATACATATATAACTACATATATATACCAATATATTTATAACCATATATATATATAGATATATTTACATACATATATATATATTTTTTCACATTATTTACTATACGTGGTATCACGGGAATATCTGCACCAGTTGCTGATATTCCTCGATACACGCGTACAAAAAGCATGTTCGCATTCATCTTCCACCATCCATCCTACACCTTACACGTGGCACTTCGTCCTATTGGTTGCATCTCTCTAGACGACGACCGACTCGACACCGTGCTACACTCCATCTCCGCCTCCACCCCCACCCCTTTATACATATATAGTATATACATACATATCTATACTATATTTACTTTATTTCTATTTCTCTTGCATGCCCATAAAAAGAAAAAAAATATATAAAAGAGAAAAGATAATCTTTGACTTGCAGGTACTCCATCTTGCGAATAGCAAGACCCATTTGGGAACCCTGTTTTGGTTCAAAGCCAAGAACCCAATTTTGAGGGTGTGCCTCAAGGACAAAGATAACTAGAAAAAAATCTAAATAGAAAAACACCAAAAACACAATAAACGAATGGAAGAGATTCGTTGTAGGAAAGGCATAGAAACTTGACTTGTACCCCACTTCCCCGAGTTCGACCTTGGGCCTAAAAGTGACCAAGCTAAAATCAAGTAGACCAGGTAAAAAAAAAAATTTGTAAAGAGATGGTTAGGTCCGATCTAGGTTAACCACTATACACACTTCAACGATAAAATCATCATATTAACAACCTATTCGGGTCCGACACCACAGCCTGCATGCTTGCACGTGCACCTGCACTGCTACTCACGTGCGGTGCTACGTGCGTGCACTAGCAGCTTGGCCTGCTCCATGTGGCACAGTCTGGGCCGTCCATCTTCGTCTTATTGTAGGGGCTGCTACAGAGGTTGGATTGAGTCAATTTTCGCACTATTAGGCTACGATCGTCGACCCGAATCTATCTGTGTAGTTGGATTTATCATTTGAAGCTCCGAATTATGTCTCCTAGTCCCTTGGCCGTTGATCTTCCTCGGACTGCATATGGTGCTACGAAACTCCGATTGAGGCGATTTCAGAGGCATTGAACTTCGATTGTCATCTTGATCAGATCCATACGATCGGATCGTCAATCCGAGGTTTCGAAATAAATATCCTTCTCTCCTAACCACAAAAAGGATGCAATTAACCTAAATTATCTACAACTACTCTAAATGCAGAATGATGCATGCTATGCAATATTTATAAAATGAAATGCAAATTTAAGCCTAGGAACATGCATGAATAGGCATTTTACCCACAATAAATGTGTTTATATCATACCTCCATGCCTATCTTTTGCTAATCCCTAGCAAAATTAAACTATATGCTATGTATAAAAGCGAAATTAGGATTAGATCGCTTAAGCCTAAGTCATTTATTAACAATAGAAAATTTCAACTAAGGTCCTGAACTACGAAACAATACCCAAGTGTCTGCCAGAATGCAGATCGCCCAAGTTCTTGCCTTATTTGAGAAGGGAAGATATATATATATATTTTTATTTTTCTTCTTTTATAATTTTTTTTGTACTTTTGGAGTTTGAGAGTTCTAGGATAACTTTTTACGGCTACCTGACCTGCGCAAGACTTGAAAAAGACTCTAAGTACTAAGCATCTTTGTGAAAAGGAGATAGACTCACAAAACGGCCGTTAAGACAGACTTCGGGTTTCTACGACACTAGGTGACCTTGCCTAAAGGTTTATCTTTACGATCGGTAGTTTTCTCCCTACTTTTATTTATGGGGTCAACACAAGGGCGAACCTAGTATATATCTCCCCAGTTTATTCTACTTCCTCGCTTCTTCCCTAAGTGTTTTAGGAATTATTGTGCATTTAACTTTTTGGGAGCGAGGTTCTGGACAACCAGCTGATGAGTAGCTGTTACCACCGACAACTTGCCAGCCATACTCGTGCGGTGAAGTGTGGTTTTATTTATTTATTTTTCTCCTTTTTCTTTTTTTCTTTTTTTTTTGAGTGTTTCCTTTTTTTTTTTCTAGGTAGGTGGCTTCCCAGATCTAAGATTTACCTAAAGACAGTACAACGAAAATGGTCTTGTGGCTGGGCTCTAGACAACTGGCCGATGAGTTGTTACCATCGACAACTTGCCAACCATACCACCCAAGTCGGTCCATTAGCTATCCAATTTTCGAAAAATCGTCGGAAAGTGAGTCAGTGCAAAAAAAATGTGTGTAGATGCTTAGGCTTAAAGTCCCCCCAAATCAGAGGGCGGGCTGATAAGACACATACTTATCATCCCAAATTATTTACAAATTAAAATAAAATTTAATTGGTGAGGACTTGAGACTAAATCCACATTCGAGTGGACACCCGGGCTAATTAAGCCCGAAGACCTGAAGAGTTTAAGTGTTTAGGACCTCTCGTATCATTTCCTAAAGTTAATAACTTCCAAATGCCTAAGTTCTCTTTTCCTAATTTCTTCCTTTTTTTAATCTTTTTTCAAATTTTCAATTCTTTTTTATTTTATAAGAAACTAAAAGAAATTCTACAGAGTTAACATAATGATTTCAGGAATTGATTATCCACCCCCCATGCCTAAATGATGCAATGTCCTCATTGTAAAAATAAAGACATGAAAAGGGCAAACAGAACATCACCTGAGTGTCCTGAAAATCCGATTAGCTCCACAGAGAGAAGAGTGTACACACATGCTATGTTTAATGCTTTCAGCTAAGCATAACATACATACAAAGAATAAATTGAGAATTCACAAGTGCGGATCAGAATCAAAATAAAAAGGTTGATCCTGAAACCCATCTGCAGAAGATGTCCACAGATGTGGATGAGACTATGGTGCAGACCCATGCCCCAAGGTTGAGTGGTTCTCAGGTTTTGGATGAAAATCACCCAGAACCGAAGGTTGTTGTGTTTGTGTGGCCAGGCTTGCAGTTTAGTGGTGTGCAACCCAAGACCAAAGTGTCGAACAGCGGGTAAAGATGGTTCAATAGGTGTGGTTGTCCACTTAACATCTAGCTCAGAAAAATAATCAGTTATTTCGAGCTTGGGTTGCACGTGAAAGATATCATAAGGGTCCTGGTAGAAAGTAGGTGGTTTTATGTCAATAGGTACCCTTAGATCCAAAATCAAACTTCCCTCAGAATTAGCCTCCCAAATCTTTATTTCAACAATTCTATCCTCCAACGTAAAGGGCTCAGGCTTCGGGACCTCTAGCATATTATTCACCCCATATGATTCTCCCAAGTCCAGAAATCGTGGCTGAATCAAGATTGACTTGGGCACAAAGATCTCAGAAGTCAGCTCTTCGGGGTACAGATGAGGACTGGGGTCACTGATTGAATCATCAAGATTCGGATCCTCCAAGTTAACCCCAACCGAATCGAAATCTTCAATCTATCAAATGGTTCATCAGATTCCTCATGCCTATTTGTCTCACTGAAATCATTTTCCTTATGTTCAAGTGAGACATCACCTAAAGATTCTTCACCCCCAGAGTCAAAGAATTGATGATCCTCATTTATATATGTCTCAAAATCATAAATCATTTCTTGATCCAAGGAGACATAATTTTCTTCGTTTCCTGACTTGGGGATCTCGAGTGAATCAATCGGTTCATCCTCAAATGGTTGCTCTAGCCCAACCTGGTCATCCTCGATCTTAGAAAATGTATCCCCCCGACAGGCACCTGAGTGGGTTCAGACATTGGCTCTCCTGAAGGGGGTTCATCTTGAGAATGATCCCAAGATTTGACTAGTGCAGCCACAAATTTCATCCTCAACCTCGATAATTTCCCAAGAAGAAACTCACCCAAGTCCCTATCCCTAACACTTTGGAGCAAATCCAATAGAGAACTATTAAGTTCATCAATCATTTTGAACATAGGCTCTAGTGCTTCATTGCATGGTGTTGGCTGAGCTTCTAAAGATTGTATAGTGTTCCACAAATTAGCCAACACCATATCCTGGATCTGGTTCACCTGAACCGACTGGTTCGGTTCAGGTCTGGGTGGGTTCAAGTTAAATCTAGGGGAGTCAAGATGTCATGGTTCTCTGGTTCCTCCCTGGTAGTAGGTCATCTTGGATTATTCAAAGAAGGGTGATGACCTATTTTCAATGGAATACTGGGGAGGGTAGGTGTTATAATCATTATATCCTTCTCGATTGTAGATCGGGTTGGTCTGGTCATCAAAGGATGGAGATCCATAATCATTATAGCTCTGGGAAGGATAATAATCATAGTCTTGTTGTCCAGGGTTAGGCCCTGGACACTGAGGTCCGGATTCATATTCCCAATCAAAGTCATCCCGACTAGTGGATGGGTAATTACAAGTCAAGTAGGGATACTAATCATCTTGGGGATAAGTGGTGGTAGGAGGATAGGATGTGAAATGTGTGTAGGATGTAGAAGGGTACATGATGAAGTATGGAGGGAAATCAGAAGAGAAAGGAGCCCTGCAATACAAAAATACAAGCCTGTCCTTAGTTTGGGTAGCCTAAAGGTCTACAGACTCTCAGAATCCGTCCTAAGATTATAGACGATTTACTCTACTTATGTCCAGGTAATCCAACCAGTTAGAAGGAGGGATTGGGGAGAAGGTTCTTCCTTTGGCTTGCACCTCCGGTTCCTAGTGTACCCCCCAGCTGCGGTCGTTTGACACTACTCCCCTAGCTAGACATCAGATTGACTAGTATAAGCAGGTTAATCATGAACAATCTCAATCTGGATCCCAACGAGCGAACCAGTCCTTAGGGCCAACGTCTAATCAATTTTAGTTGGGCTTGGGACAATGGTGCTTCAGGATTGTGATGGGCCCATTAGATGGGTTGTGCCCTTAATGATCAGTTAAAATGTGTGTGTCCACAACCAGGGTTTGCAAACAAGGTTATTTGATGATGTGTCTTTTAGAGTTCAACCTTGTTTAGTAGCTTTTAGGGTTTAATCTTAGGTATATTCAATCAAGTTTAGGAAAACACTCCAAGTTTTGCAAGCACTGGTTATGATATATTCCTTTAGAAATCAAAGAAAAAAATGTGGAGTACCTAGTTCAACCCTAAGAATCAACCCTAACTGGCAAGCTACTTGATGAATCGCTTTTATCTTAAGTGGTGCGGCCCAAACAATTTAATCAATTGGCCTATTACACCACTTAGTTAAGGCACACATAAATTTTTGACCTATTCAGATTTCTACTCACTTATTTGTGTGTTGAATTAAGTGTATCGGGTCCATAGGTCAGATCCCAGTTAAGTGGTAGAATTGGTGTGATTGTGTGCCTTAGGATGAGAAGTTGTGGGTGTTAAGTGTGTAGCTTACAGAAAATCCCACAATCAAATAACACTTTTTTTTTTATGTGGATGGCGAGGTGAGTGGAGGTGGCAAACAAACAACCAAATCTATCCTAGGGTTCACAAAAAGCACCTAAGTTGATTTGGGTTTAAGTTATTCGGTTATGGAATGAAAACTAAGGTGGGGGTGGTGTGGGGGACACTTACAAAACACTCTACCCACACTTTACTCCGGTCTACCGCACTTAAATCTCCATGCTAGGGTACCTGCAAGATAGTAGATCAAAGACAAGTAGGGTTAGTGGTATGTAAATGCAAAGAAACGCAATAAACAATAAAGTAAATTCCATTGCCTCCCTGGCAACGGTGCCAAAATGGTCGTGTCATGTTTTGCATGTTAGAAATTGAGGTTACAAGTAACCCATCATCGTAGTTGCAAAACACGTCGATAAAATAAAATTTATACCGAAACTCCAAGGGAGTCCTGGGTCGAACACAGCGAGGCGATGCTTACTTTAGTGAAAACCGCACTTCGATTCGTTTCTTTTTGGTATTTTGGGGTTTTGTTATTTTTTTTTGTTTTTGAAATAAAAGGCAAGCAAATGATTCACAACATAGAGATGTGGAACAAATATGATATATATACTAATTCAATGTCGATTATAATGAATTATAAAAGCATAAAAAGAAAGGGAGGTGAGAGGAAATCTCCTGAATCGGCTGTTCGGCGAGACGATGGTGCCTGGCGGAAGCTCGGATGAAGGAGGTGAGGAGCGGGATGACGGAGGTGAGATGATGGAGGACGTCAGGTTGAGGAAAGCTTCGGCGTAGCTCCGGAACAGAGGTGAGAAGACAGAGTTGATCTGCTACCAGAATAGAGGTGAGAGAACGGCTCCAAGGTGACCTATGAAGGGAGATGGGAAGTTGGAAGAGTATTTGGTGGGGCAGAGGTTTGCTACACTAATAGGCACCTTGGGAGCTTGAGAACAAGCTCTAATGGAGCATTGGTAGGCATGCTAGAGCTTGGGAGTAGGTGGGAGTAGAGTAGGTAGAGATCGCTTGGAACGGAAGGGGTATAGGTCCTTTTATAGTGGTGGAGAAGAGGCAAAAATCAGTATGGGACCATTAGTGACATCCAGGCCATCGCTGGAAACATTGCTGTAGGCAGCTCATGCCTACTGGCACCCACAGCTGGCTCTGCTGGCATGCGATGAATTTCCGACAGCTGTAAGCGTCGCTGTAAGTCCAACTCATGCGTCGCTATAGTACACCTCACGCTGCGCTGGCGCCGCTCGTGCCTTGTTGCGCACGCGCGCGCCCACGCGCTGGCACTATGCGCATGCGCGCTCGCGCGCGCACCAGGGCTGCTACGTGCGTGCAGTGCTGTGTGAGTGCGCTAGCAACCTAGGCTGTGCCACGAGGCACAGTCTGGGCCGTCCATCTTCTTCTTGTTGTAGGGGCTGCAACAGAGGTCGGATTGAGTCGATTATCGCGTGGTCAGATTTATCATTTGAAGCTCCGAATTATGTCTCCTAGTCCCTTGGCCGTTGATCTTCCTCAGATTGCATATGGTGCTACGAAACCTCCATTGAGGCGATTTCAGAGGCATTGGACTCCGATCGTCGTCTTGATCAGATCCGTATAGTCGGATCGTCAATCCGAGTCCCCGAAATAAATATGCTTCTCTCCTAATCACAAAAAGGATGCAATCAACCTAAATTATATACAACTACTCTAAATGCAGAATGATGCATGCTATGAAATATTTATAATATGAAATGCAAATCTAAGCCTAGGAACATGCATGAATAGGCATTTTTCCAACAAAAAATGTGTTTACATCATGCACCAAGCCACTCCACACGACACAAGGGAAGGTTTGCCGCAACGGTGGGAGCATTGGTTTGCAAAAGGAGGGCATGGGTTCGAATCCCCGCAACCCCTCCAATTCGCAATTGGGCAGGGCATATGGAGTGGCAGCGCCAGCGCACGGTAGCGCACGCGCACACTAGCGCATGGCAAGCGTGCACGCAGCACAGAGCAAGCGCACACACAGCCAGGCACGCGCGATCAGCGCGCATAATGAGCGGGGCAGTGTGGCGTGGGTGTAAGGGCAGTTGGCACTAGCTTTCAACGACAACTGGGCCAACCTACAGCGATGCTTACAGCTATCACTATTTCATTAGAAGCCAGCAGAGCCAGCTATGAGTGTGGGTGGAGGTGAGCTGTCTACAGCAACATTTCCAGCGATGGTCTGGAGGTCGCTAAAGGGCCTTTATCCATTTTTAGCCTCTTCTCCTCCACTATAAAAGGACCTACACCCCCTTCCTTGCAAGCCATCTCTACGTACTCTACTTTCACCTACTCCCAAGCTCTAGCAAGCCTACCAATGCTCCATTAGAGGTTGTTCTCAAGCTCCCAAGATGCCTTTTAGTGTAGCGAACCTTTACCCCACCAAATACTACTCCAACTTCCCATCTCCCTTCATAGGTCACCTTGAAGCTGTCCTCCCACCTCCTTTCTGGTTCCGTTGCCGGGGACAACCCGACCATTTTGGCACCGTTGCTGGGGAGGCAACAGAATTTACTTTACTGTTTATTGCATTTCTTTGCATTTACATAGCACTAACCCTACTTCTCTTTGATCTACTGTCTTGCAGGTACCCTATCATGGAGATCCAAGTGCGGTAGACCAGAGTAAAGTGCAGGTAGAGTGTTTTGTAAGTGTCTCCCACACCACCCCCACCTTAGTTTTCATTCCATAACCGAATAACTCAAACCTAAATCAACTTAGGTGCTTTTTATAAACCCTAGGATAGATTTGATTGTTTATTTGCCACCTCCACTCACCTCGCCATCCACATAAATAAAAAAAATTTGAAAGAAAAAAGTGTTATCAAATTGTGGGATTTTCTAAGAGCTACACACTTAACACGCACAACTTCTCACCCTAAGGTGCACAATCACATCGATTCTACCACTTAACCAGGATCTGACCTGTGGACCCAGTACACTTAATTCAACACACAAATAAGTGAGTAGAAACCTGAATAGGTTAAAAATTTATGTGTGCCTTAACTAAGTGGTGCAATAGGCGAATTGATTGAACTGTTTAGGCCGCACCACTTAAGATAAAAGCGATTCATCAAGTATCTTGCCACTTAGGGTTGATTCTTAGGGCTAAACCAGGCACTCCACATTTTTTTCTTTGATTTCTAAAGGAATATATCATCACCAGTGCTTGCAAAACTTAGAGTGTTTTCCTAAACTTGATTGAATATACCTAAGATTAAACCCTAAAAGCTACTAAACAAGGTTGAACTCTAAAAGACACATCACCAAATAACCTTGTCTATAAACCCTGGTTGTTCACACACACACATTTTAACTGATCATTAAGGGCACAACCCATCTAAAGGGCCCATAACATTCCTGAAGCACCATTCTCCCAAGCCTAACTAAAATTGGTTAGACGTTGGCCCTAAGGACTGGCTCGCTTGTCGGGATCCAGATTGAGATTGTTCACGATTAACCTACTTATACTAGTCAATTTGATGTCTAACTAGAGGAGTAGCGTCAAACGACCGCGGCTAGGGGATACACTAGGAACTGGAGGCGCAAGCCAAAGGAAGAACCTTCTCCCCAATCCCTCCTTCTAACTGGTTGGATTGCCTAAACATAAGTAGAGTAAATCATCTATAATCTTAGGACAGATTCTGAGAGTCTGTAGACCACTAGGCTACCCAAACTAAGGACAGGCTTGTATTTTTGTATTGCAAGGCTCCTTTCTCTTCTGATTTCCCTCCTTACTTCACCATGTACCCTTCCACATCCTACACACATTTCACATCCTATCCTCCTACCACTACTTATCCCCAAGATGATTACTATCCCGACTTGACTTGTAATTACCCATCCACTAGCCGGGATGACTTTGATTGGGGATATGAATCCAGACCTCAGTGTCCAGGGCCGAACCCTAGACAACAAGACTATGATTACTATCCTTCCCAGAGCTACAATGATTATAGATCTCCATCCTTTGATGACCAAACCAACCCGATCTACAACCAGGAAGGATATCATGATTATAACACCTACCCTCCCCAGTATTCCATTTAATATAGGTCACCACCATCCTTTGGACAACCTAGAACGACCTACTTTCAAGGAGGGACCCGAGAACTTTGACATCTTGACTCCCCTAGATTTAACCCTAACCCACCCAAACCTGAATCGAACCAGTCGATTCAGGTGAACCAGATCCAAGATAGAGTGTTGGCTAATTTGAGGAACACCATACAATCTTTAGAAGCCCAGCAAACACCATGCACTGAAGCACTAGAGCCTATGATCAAAATGATTGATGAACTTAATAGTTCTCTATTGGATTTGCTCCAAAGTGTCAAGGATAGGGACTTGGGTGAGTTTCTTCTTGGGAAATTGTCGAGGTTGAGGATGAAATTTGTGGTTGCACTTGTCAAATCTTGGGATGATTCTCAAGATGAACCCTCTTCAGGAGAGCCAATGTCTGAACCCACTTAGGCTCCTGTTGAGGGGGATACATATTCGATTGGAGATGACCAGATTGGTCTAGAGCAACCCTTTGAGGATTAACCGATTGATTCACCCGAGATCCCCAAGTTAGGAAACGAAGAAAATTATGTCTCCTTGGATGATGAAATGACTTGTGATGTTGAGACATATACAAATGAGGATCATGAATCCTTTGATTTTGAGGGTGAGGAATCTCTTAGTGATGTCTCACTTAAGCTTGGGGAGAATGATTTTAGTGAGACATACGGGCTCGAGGAGTATGATGACCAATTTGGTAACCCAACTACTGAAGATTCTGATTCGGTTGGGGCTAACTTAGAGGATTCGATACTTGACGACTCAATTAGTAGCCCCATTCCTCAACCACACCTCGAAGAGTTGAATGAACATACTTTTGAGATTATTGTGCCCAAGTCAATCCTGATTCAGCCACAATTGTTGGACTTGGGTACTTTAGATGGGGTGTACAATGATCTGGAGGTCCTGGAAACCTTGATTTCAGAGAATAGGAAGTTGGAAATAAAAATTTGGGAGGTTAATTTTGAGGGAAAAACAAGTTTGGATATAAGGGTACTTATTGACTTGAAACCACCTATCTTCTATACGAACCCTTATGATATCTTTAATGTGCGACCCAAGCCTGGAATAAATGATTATTTTTCTGTGCTAGATGTTAAGTGGACAACCACACCTATTGAACTATCTTTACTCGTTGTTTGACACTTTTGTCTTGGGTTGCACACCACTAAACCGCAGGCTAGGCCCTGCAAACACAACAACCTTCGGTTCTAGGTGATTTTCATCCAGAACCTGAGAATCACTAAACCCTGGGGCATGGGTCTGCACCATAATCTCATCCACATCTGTGGACATCATCTGTGGATGGGTTTTAAGATCAACCTTTTGATTTTGATTCTGACCCGCACTTGTGAATTCTCAATTTCTTCTTTGTATGTATGTTATGCCTAGCTAAAGGCATTAAACTTTGCGTGTGTGTATACACTCTTCTTTCTACGGAGCTGACCAGATTTTCACAACACTCAGGTGATATTCTGTTTACTCCGCCCTTTTCATGTCTTTATTTTTACAATAAGGATACTGCATCATTTAGGCATGGGGGGGTGGGTAATCAATTCCTGAAATCACTATGTTAACTCCATAGAATTTCTTTTAATTTCTTATAAAATTTAAAAAAGAAATTAAAAATTTGAAAAAAGATAAAAAAAGAAATTAGGAAAAGAGAACTTAGGCATTTGGAAGTTATTAACTTTAGGAAGTAATACGAGAGGACCTAAACACCTAGACTCTTCAGGTCTTCAGGCTTAATTAGCCTAGGTGTCCACTCGAATGTGGACTTAGTCTCGAGTCCTCGCCAATTAAAATTCATTTTAATTTGGTAAATAATTTGGGATGATAAGTATGCGACTTATCAACCCGCCCTCTGATTTGGGGGGACTTCAGCCTAAGAATCTGCACACATTTTTTTGCACTGACTCACTATCCAATGATTTTTACGGAAATTGGGTAGCTAATGGACCAACTTGGGTGGTATGGCTGGCAAGTTGTCGATGGTAACAGCTCATCAGCCGGTTGTCTAGAGCCTAGCCACAAGACCATTTTCATTGTACTGCCTTTAGGTAAATCTTATATCAGGGAAGCCACCTAATTAAAAAAAAATGAGAAAGAAAAAACAAAGAAAGGAGAAAATAAAAATAAAATAAAATAAAATAAAACCATACTTCACTGCACGAGTATGGCTGGCAAGTTATCGGTGATAACAGCTCATCGGCCGGTTGTCCAAAACCCAACTCAAAACAAAAAAAATGCCCAATAATTTCCAAAACACCTAGGGAAGAAGCGGGGAAGTAGAATAAACCGGGGAGATATACACTGGGTTCGCCCTTGTGTTGACCCCATATAAACGAAAGTAGGGAGAAAGCTACCGATCGTAAAGATAAACCTTTAGGCAAGGTCACCTAGGGTCACAGAAATCCGAAGTCCGTTTTAACGGCCGTCTAGTGAGTCTTTCACTATTTTTCACAAGATGCTTAGCACTTAGAGTCCTTTTCGAGTCTTGGGTGGGTCGGGTAGCCGTAAAAAGTTATCCCATAACTCTCAAACTCCAAAAGTACAAAAAAATTAGAAAAAAAAAATTATCTTCTGAAATAAGGCAATGCTCGGATGGTCTGCATTCTGGCAAGCACCCGAGCACTGTTGAGTTTTTGTAATTAGGTCTTGGGGATGAGATTTTCTAAAGCAATCAATGAATTTTACCTAATTACTCGAATCCTGATTCTACTTTTATACATAGCATTTAGGTTAATTTTGCTAGGGACTAGTAAAAAGTAAGCATGGGGGTATGATGAACACACATAAATTCATGATAAATTGCTTATTTTTGATAGTTCTTAGGCTTAGCATTGCATATCATGTTATAAATATTGCATAACGTCCATTGCATGGCATTTAGGATAGTTGTATATTTTATATATTAATTCCTCCATTTTATATGGCCAAGGGGCAATGAGACATCCATACGGATTTCGGATGGAAAATCCGATCGTATGGATGGATCCGGAGCGACGATCGCAGTTCGGCATCATGGGAATCATCTTGATCTGAGCACCGTAGCACCCTCTACAAGAAGAAGATGGCTGGCCCAGATGGTGCCACGTGGCGCCATCCAGGCCGCCCAACACCGGCCAGCAGCACGCTCAACTCCTTTATCCGCACCCTTCAATCCTAGCCGTTGCATCAAGATCCAATAGCTGGGAAGCGGATGCACCAAGCCACTCCACACGACAAAAGGGAAGGTTTGCCACAATGGTGGGAGTGTTGGTTTGCAAAATAAGGGCGCAATTTCGAATCCCTGCAACCCCTCCAATTCGCAATTAGGCTGGCGCATGGAGTGGCAGCACCAGCACATATGCACGCCAGTGCATGGCAAGTGCGCACGCCAGCATAGAGCAAGCTCACACAACCAGGTGCACGCGGTCAGCGCTTGTGATGAGCGGGGCAACGCAGCGCGGGTGTAAGGGCGGTTGGCGCCAGCTTTCAGTGACAGCTAGGCTGACCTACGGCGACGCTTACAGCCTCGTAATTTCATTGCAAGCCAGCAGAGCCAGCTATGGGCGTGGGTGGAGGTGAGCTGTCTACAACAATGTTTCCAGCGATGGTCTAGAGGTCGCTAAAGGTCCGTTATCCACTTTTAGCCTCTTCTCCACTATAAAATGACCTACACCCCCTCCCTTCCAAGTCATCTCTACCTACTCTGCTCCCACCTACTCCTAAGCTCTAGCAAGCCTACCAACGCTCCATTAGAGCTTGTTCTCAAGCTCTCAAGGTGCCTATTAGTGTAGTGAACCTCTGCCCCACCAAATACTCCTCCAACTTCCCATCTCCCTTCATAGGTCACCTTGGAGCTATCCTCCCACCTCCATTCCAATAGCAGATCAACTCCGTCTTCTCACCTCCATTCCGGAGCTACACCAAAGCTTTCCTCAACCCAACGTCCTCCAACATCTCACCTCCGTCGTCTCGCTCCTCACCTCCTTCATCTGAGCTTCCGCCAGGTGTCATCGTCTCGCCAAATAGCCGATTCAAGTGATTTCTTCTCACCACCCTCTCTTTATATGCTTTCATAGTTTCTTGTAATTGACATTGGAAGTAATATATATCATATTTGTTCCACATCTCTATCTTGTGATACGTTTGCTTGTTTTCTTTTATTTGAAAAATATAAAAAAAAACAAAACCCAAAAATACCAAAAAGAATGAAACGAAGTGTGGTTTTCAATAAAGTAAACGTCGCCTCCCTGTGTTCGACTCGGGACTCCCTTGGAGTTTCGGTATAAATTTTATCTGATCGACGTGTTTTGCAACTACGACGATGGGTTACTTGTAACCTTGATTTCTAACACATGAAACACACACGACCACTTCTCGCCAGATACAAAGGCGACTGAACCCGAACATGCTAGAGGTCGTTAAAAATGAGATTGTTAAATGGCTTGACACGGGAATCATCTATCTGATTTTTGACAGCCCCTGGGTAAGCCCAACTAAAGTGGTACCAAAGAAGGCCGGGCTCACTATTGTTACAAATGACCAAGGCGAATCCATCCCCACCCACACCACCACCACGTGACGGGTGTGTATTGACTATAGGAAGCTCAATGAAGCTACTAATAAGGACCATTTCCCCTGCCATTCATTGACCAGATTCTCAAACGATTAGTAGGGCGGAAATATTTTTCCTTCCTAGATGGATATTCAAGATATAACTAGGTTGCTATTGCACCCGAAGATCAAGAGAAGTCCACATTCACCTGCCTGTATGGCACATTTGCATTCCGCCATATGCCATTTGAGTTATGCAATGCACCTGCTACCTTTCAACGTTGCATGTTAGCCATCTTTTCGGAGATGGTGGGTGAATACCTAGAGGTTTTTATGGATGATTTCTTAATTTTTGGAGAATCATTTGATCATTTCCTTTGTAACCTGAAGAAAATTTTGAAATGATGTATCGAGGTCAACCTAGTTTTAAGTTGGGAAAGGAGTCATTTTATGGTTCAAGAAGGTATTGTCCTCGGTCACATTGTCTCACATAGGGGCATAGAAGTTGACCGAGCTAAAGTTGACTTAATTTCCAAACTTCTACCTCCTAGCTAGGTCAAACAAATCATATCTTTCTTGTGACACATTAGCTTCTATAGATGGTTCATAAAAGACTTCTCCAAGATATCCAAGCCAACCTTCTAGCCAATGATGTGCACTTTGACATGACACCTGATTGCATCAAAACCTACACCACTCCAAGGGATACAGTCTCGACTGTACCTATTTTACAACCCCAAGACTAGCCCCAAGACTTTGAAATAATGTGTGATGCATCAGACTTTGCTATTGGAGCAATCCTAGGACAAAGACAAGAGAAGAAACCCATGGTGATTTACTACGTGAGCGAAGCCTTAGATGACACTCAATGGAATTACACCATCACAAAAAAGGAGCTGCTTGCCATAGTTTTTGGATTGGAAAAGTTTAGATCATATCTGCTAGGATCCCACATTATCATCTATACTGACCACTCGGTTATCTGGCAGTTGTTAGCCAAAAGGGATGCTAAACCCAGGCTAATCAACTAGATCCTACTCTTGCAAGAAGTTGACCTGGAAATACGTGACAAGGCCAGATCCAAGAATGTTGTAGCTAACCACCTATCCAAACTTCACCCGAAGTATATTGGACCTTCACTACCCTTAACTAATGCATTTCCTGATGAACAAATTCTAGAAGTGCAAGGAAAGAGTTCCCCTGGTATGCAAACTTGGTTAATTACTTAGTGGTAGGGTAGATTCCCTTTGATTGGTCTAGACAACAGTAGGACAAATTCTTGTCTGGGGCCAAACATTATTTATAGGATGATCCCATGCTGTTTAGACTTTGTACTGATCAAATCATTAGGAGTTGTGTCCTTGAAGAAGTGGTTCAAAGTGTGTTATCTTTCTGTTATGACCAAGCTTGTGGTGGCTAGTTCTTTGGAAAGCAAACAGTTGCAAAAGTTTTGTAGTCTGATTTTTATTGGCCATCATTATTCATGGATGCACGTAATTTTGCTAAAACCTGCACTAGATGCAAGACCCTAGGGACCATGACCAAGAAAGATATGATGCCTCTACAACCCATTCTTATCATCAAAATATTCGATGTCTAGGGCATTGATTTCATGGGTCCCTTCTGATGGAGGCGGTTTCTCACATGTTTTAGGAAAACAATGTCGTAGGTTGTAGTATAGTCGTGTGAAACCCTGGATCAAAAATATTAGTAAAATAACAAGGCTTTAGGTCCCAGTTGTTCATCTCTGGGAGGCGTTATAGAAATGATTTCAATCTCATTCACTCTACTCGCTTAAAATCACATGCCGATTTTAAAACTATGGATAACTGTTTTTCCATTTGCATGATTTGCTCTTATTACGTGCGCATGCAATAAGTAAATGACAAATGTGAATGTATGTGTTTCAGTACGCACAGTCCTAGTTATATGATTGCCATTGACAGAGAATGCATTAATGGTTAGATCCTTGATGTTTTCAAGCATCGACATACTAGTTGCAAGAAAGATATAAAATGAGCACAGGCAACTTAATCACAATGAAGTACTGCAAGCAAGCGCATGGTGATTTTTCAGCACATAGATATATATATATATATAAATGATTTTTCATTGATTGCATTAGGATGATTACAGAGCAAAGTTAGCAGGAAGCTTGTACATGAATGATTGAAAGTAGAAAACTATCTAGCAGAAAATGACTGCATGCGTGAATCTGTAGGGGGAATTACACATGTATCATTAATAGAGAATATGAAGTTACATTACTAAGCATAAATAAAGTAGAGAGATTGGAAGAACTACTTAGCTAGGCTATCAGAAAGAAGGGCATTCAAAGGTGGTCTCTATTCGTGTTTTCTCTCAACTCATTTAATTAAGTTAATTTTGTTTAATTAAGAGTAGAAGAAAGTAACTTAGGTTAACTCGAAATTGTGTCAGTTGAGTAGTATAGGATCAAGTTAACCTAACATTTTAGATTTTTTTAACTGGTTGAGTCTAGATCATTCACTGGGAGATATACATTATTTCAAATTCACCAATTAATTCTAAACATCTTATAGGTATAGGAGATATAATTAAGTTAATTTTAATAACATGAATTTTGCAAAATGATTTAAATTTAAGAAATATGGAAAATTCCATATGAAAACTCATTTACTCAAATGATCTACTTTATTAGCAAGCAAACATGTTAGTTTTCTATTTTATTTCAAAAGAATTAAGGTAATAAAGAGTTTTTATAATTACAACATGCCTTATTACAACAATTGAAAGAAAAAATAAATTTAAAATATAGCAAGAAAAATTAATTCTTTTCCTTGTATTCTTCAGCCTCTCTCTCTCTTGTCTTCTTTCTTTCTTTCTTTCTTTCTCTCTTTCTCTATTTTCCTTTTCTTTTATTTATCTTTATCTTTTCTCTTTCTCTTTTATTTCTCTCTTACTCTCTTGAGCTCTTCTCTTCTTTCTTTCTTCTCTTTCTATTCTGCCTCTCTTCTTTCCTTAGTCTCTTTGTGTCTATTAGCCTTCCTCTTTATGCCTTTGCGAGTTCTCCTTCTTTCCTTAGCCTCTTTCCTTCTTCCTTTTCTTAACCTTCTTTCCTTACCCTTAACCTTCAACACTTAGCCTTCAGAGTCTTCAGTACTTAACTCTTCATCTTCTCTGAACCTTAACTCTTCCTTTGAGCCTTCAGCTGAATCAGGTTTTCTTCCTCAATCAAAATTGGTTTTTGATTTGCACCTCAGACTTTTTGGGGATATGCAGCACCCTTTACATGGTGGGACCAGACCCTACTAGGTCCTCGCCTGATTTGATTTATTTCGATTTATTTTCTATTTATTTTCTCGAGCTAATCGGCTCAACGCCTCCTAGGCCTCGCCCTCCCAGGGCCACACATCCAAGCCCACACAGGCGCACCCTCACAGGCACACACGCCCACACACACACACGCATGCTCATTCAAGTGACCGTTCATATTCGTGTGTCAAGTGCTGAAGACTGAGTAGTGTAGTTAACAAATAGCTTTTATACCAAGGTGGGCGCTTAATGATTCTCGATGTGGGACTCAAGTTTCCCCTTCCAGAGCTAACTTCAAATGGGAATATCTCCTAGCTCAGAGCTCCAATTCAAGTGAATAAATACTTGTTAGAAAGCTCTTGAGTAGCTCTATAGAATTATGCTTTCAATTTAATGTTAAGGGGTAGATTTTCTCTTCAATTTTAAGGGAGAAATTATGGGTTTTCTACAGTATATATGGCCTGGAAATGAAATAATGCTCACAGAGTCCACAGACTAGACTTAAGCTCTTAGATAAGACTCTAAATGGGTTCTACAGGTTATTCCGTGGATGCTTGTGTGGGTTTTAAGCTCTTACAAGCTTCAGGAAATGCAAAGAAGGTTGAAGCTTCTGTGAAAGCTTCAGTGACTGTATTCAAACATGAAAAAGGTCTAACAAATAGCTAAGATCAATTTCAATCAATTGGAATAGCTTCTGGAAGTTGTTACAAACTTGTCTGGGCAGAAATCGCAATCAAATTTCATCCAAAAACCACTGCCAATAGTTTGGGTTCAAAAATAACCCAAACTGGCAGTATTTGAATTCTAACTGAATTAACCCATAGAGCTCTTTTAATTCACTCTAAAATCGTTCAACTGAATCTTAGAAACAATTTAAGCTCCTGAATTCAACAGATTGAGCTCAGAGTCAAAGTACCAAACTCGGGTTTGACTATAAGGCCTCAAAATTTGACTTTCTATTCTATGCCTTTCATCAAGAAATTAAAGCCTAAGATAGGATCTTTTCATCCTCAGGAACTTGCTCAACCCCTTAGACAGATGTTCGGACCTAAAAATCGAGGGTTCCAAGCTCATCGGTTGAACTCTAAAACTGATCTGTTTGTCAGAGTGATCAGGTGCTTGTTACAAAGATTTGAACACAAAATTAACTTCAGTGCATTGCACTGAAGCTTCTAGATCCATCAAATGCAGCTTTAGTCTTGTGTCATACTTCTCCAACTCCATCGGAGTTGGAGAAGACAAATCAGTAATCCTAGCTCCAGTTGTTAAAATCCCAAATAAACAACTTCAAACTAATCAGTGATCATCAATTAATCATTTTGGATCTTCTTGTTATGTTCTATAGGTTGAAGATCATGGCGAGCTCCGGCGAGTCCAGAAAAAGATGAAACTTGTGCACAGAGTGAAAAATTGTGCCATTAGATGTAAGATTAAATAGTGAATTTAGTTTGAATGTAATATGAGTTGGTTGAGGCACAGGACTTGGTCTCCCACTCAGATGAGTGGTCAAGACAAGTTAAAAAGAGATTGCGATCATAAATATATAATTAATTTAAAGTTTTAACTACTCCTGAGCCGCCATTGACAACGAGCTTAGGAGCTTAATTAGAATTAGGCTTTTAAGTTATATATGATAATTAATCAAATTAAAGTGATAATTCGGATCCTTTAGTGATGAGTTAATAATGGAGGATCCATTGGAGGTGGAATTAGGTCAACTATTGCTGCCATGGACAGCAGGAGTAGTTGATGAAGGTGGATATGGATTAGGTGAATCAGTGATCAAATTAAAGATTAAATGTGATAGAAATGATCATGGATGATAGAGGAAGGTGATAAGTGGTTTCAAAAGACAAAATTAGGGCTCTGGCAAGCTCAAGGAGCTCGCTGGAGTTGAACAAGATGAAGTCTGAAATCTGACATTACAACTAACTACCTACCTAACTATCTAAACTAAACTATTCTACTCCTACTCCTACTCCTATCCTACTGTTACTTGGACGAAGGGGACAGAGGAACTCCATCGACGGCTCATGAAGGAGGAGTGAAATCAGAGGGTATTTGGAAGATATTCGGTGGCGATTGTGAGGTGAAGTAGAGGATCTCCTTGGTTAGCACTTGTGTCTAAAGACGCGGTTGACCTCGGTGAAGTTCTAGAGCTGATTAAGGTGGATAGAAGAAGTCAGAAAATGAGGTGGAAAGTTCACCGGAGTTGTGGAGGGAATAGCCTATTGGGTTGGCTGCAGTGAAGAAGAGGGAAGGGAGCCAACTTGAAGAAAATCAAGGGGGTCAAGGGGTATTTATAGTCGATGGCGATGAAGGAGGAGGTGGAATCTGGATGCAATTGAGGCTAGGAGGAGGTTATTCACCAGCATCTTCTCCAATGACAGTGAAGTTATCTCCTACCCTAAATTAGGATAAAAGTGTCATCCAGACCGATGGATGAAGATGGGATGGTGAGCGCAAGCTCCAGGAGCTTGAAGGAGAGATGACGTCGGATGGGCGGTGATCATGCTGTGGCAATACCCTCAGTCGTTAGCCATTCAACCGATTGAAGAGAAGAAGAAGAAGAAGTTAGGGACCTATTCGTGATAAAATGTAAACACCTAAATAGAAAATAAGGACTCGATTGAAATGAAATATAAGGACCAAAATGTAAACTCAGGTTTTCAAGGCTTATTTTAATTTAGATCTTTTTCAACTTTTTATATATGATTGTAAATAAGGTAATTATTATATTTAAACCTTGAATTTACATTTTTGACCTTTTTATGTTAATTTATTTAATTAAGTACTGTTACATAAGTTATTACATACTTATGTATATATTATGCTTAAGTTAATTAACTCATTAATTAGATTAATGATTAGTACTATTTCGAGTCCAATTATTAATCAGATTATGAATAATATTAATTGGATCATAAAATAGCATTTTTAACTTATTTTAAGGTCCTTTACTATATATGCCTTATTTTATAGTTAACCCATATATTCACATATTCTTAGCTAATTAACTAGATAGACTAGTTAATTAGGTGTAATTAGAGATCATGATGAGCTTCTCATTAGTCTCCAATGGCCTTTGAGTGGAGGTAGGGAGAAGAAAGAGGGGTAGCCAATGGTGCTTAGGTCGGCCCTTGGAGGAAGGAGGGAGAGATGATCTTGGCATGGCGTGAAGATCGTAAAGTCATGGTGGTGGAGCTCGTGGAGGTGCACATGAAGGTGGACATGGAGATGGCTGTGGTGATGGGTGGATGATTGATGGGAACACTATCATGAGCCCTAACTATCTCATTTTGACCCAATAAAGAGAATAAATGCTCCTACAAAACCAACTGAAGGTCATAATTCACTACATAACCTTTCTAAGGGAAACAGAAGAAACAAGGGGTAAAACTATAATTTTACCAATGTAATACAACCACTACTTTCTTCAAGGGCTAAACAAAGGTCAAATGGTCTTAATAAGATTATAATTGGTTTGGATCAGATAGAAAAGGGTTCGTGTGTATTCTGTGAATTAAATGACTTCTTGAAACCCTAAAAATAGACCCACTTTATTAACTAAGTTCTGGTCAGGATAAAATTCATTTAAACCCTCTAAAAATCAAATAAAAATATTCTCTAGGGTTTAGAACCTTCAATTTGGCCATTAGAACCCATCTTGACCTAGAATGGGGTCCCAGATAGATATTTACCCTAAATTGAGTTTTTGCATAAATTTCTCAGTCAAATGTGGTTAAACCCAAAATCTAACTTTACCATTGGATTCCTTAGGTTCAAATTAGGTTTGTACCAAAATTTGGACTCAAGATGAGTTTGCCTTGACCTAGTTTACAAAGGGGTCCAGCCTGATTACATTTCTACCACTAACTTTCAAAAACACTTACAACCAACCCCCTAGCTTTCTCGTCGTCTTCACAACTAGGTCTTTCTGCCATTATCGTAGAGGAAACCTACTCTGGCGACCATTGACATAGGAGATCTCTTTGATTTCTCAGAGAATCTCCTCCAAAATTGGAAGGGAGATCCTCTAAGAAATTCTCTCTCGTCTAAACCCAACCTTGAGATCTAATTCCCTCCCAATCTCTCATGCGAACACATGAGAGATATGAATATCCTAATAGCTTCCTTCTCTGGCGAGCCTTCCTTGCTTGGGAAGCTTGCTTCTCATGCCCTAACTGACCTTCAGAGCTCTATTTAAAGGAGCCCAAACCTTCCAAATCTCTCCACGCTCGATTTCAGCTGCGACTACCCCTAGTTCCTCTCTTCTCCTCATGGCCGTAGGCTCCTCGATGTCCGACAACATTCCCTGCTTGTCGTCCGACCGCCATACCTGCGGCAGATCCATCTTCCCTGACTTCGTCCGCGTCTCGCCATACCAGCAAGTGCCTCTCTACCTTCGTCCTCACATATCCCACCTCATCGGAGCTGCCTTCGTCTCTGGCATCGGCCACATCAGACCCGACGCCTTCACTTGCCCCCTTCATCCCTTGACCTTCTAGATAAGCTCCCTCTCCCCTCTATTTTCTTCTCCACCTTTTATTCTCCAAAATTGACCACTGCCGACCTCCATCACCTCCATCCCTTCCATCTTCGACCATCGACTCCAGCAAGGTCATCCCACCTCCACAGGCCATCCCAACCCTCGCCGACAAGCCCACGAGCTTCGCCTCACTTCACTGACCACTTCCCCTCACTCCACGCACCACGCTACTCACCCACTCACTCGTACACAGTGTGCCCTAGGCACACATGCACAGGCACCCACGAGCCACACCAACACCCCCAGCATATTCGCCGTTCTTTGGCGACCCTCTTTAAATGTTTTGACATGGCCGTGAGGCCGATTTTGTGTTTCCAGGTTCAGGCACCCATCCTCCATTGTTGAGGAGCTTGAAGCAAGCTTGAAGCCATGCCCAGGCCTTGCTACTCCAGGTGCTGTTGTCCTAGGTGTGCGAAATCCTCTCACACATGCATCCAGGCTCTCAGTTGGAGTTGTATGCTTTTGTAGGCTTGCCAATTGAGGAAGCCACTCTCTGCTGCATGCCACAAGGAAAGGGTGGGACATTTAGTCCCACCCCGGAAGTGAAGGAGCATCCACACCTGCATAAAAGGAAAAAGTGACAGAGGCTATTAGCCTCAGAATCATGGGGTGAGGTTCCACTCACCCAACCCGATCTCATCTGTGAACATGCCCTGAGGACCTGGCTTGACCCAACCCGACTTGCACTCCTCGCCTACTACCGCACGACAATGGGCCTGGTCCCGGATACACACCTGACCAGATTACCCGACTACCTGTGTGGCTCTAGGAGGGCAGATCCTAAGAGAGATAGAGAGGAGGGCTGCGTGCGGATAGGGGTACATTTTGCTATAGGGTTCTCTAGCCAACATTTAGTAGCAGTCTGAAGAAGAAGAGGAAGCCAGAGAAGGAAGAAGAGAAGAAGAAGAGGAGGACCGTAGGGTTGAAGATGAAAGAAAGAAGAAGAGAAGGCCAGAGCAACTAAGGGTCAAGGTAGAAGAAAGGCAACGGCAGAAGACAGAGAAAGCTAAAGAGAAAGAGAAGGACCGCAGAAAGAAGTGAAGAAGGCCTGAAGAGAAGCAGAAGAAGCTAAGGGAAAAATAAGGAAAAAGAAGACAGAAGCTAAAGAAGAAAAGAAGGATCAGACATTTAAGTCATCTGATTCACAAATCAGATGACAGATTCTAATTTTCATTGCATAGTCCTACATTGAATTATTTGGTGATATTGTAGGAGTATTTGGTGATCTACATCACCATTTTACTCCCATATTTTTTGCACTCTGATACTGCTGTTATTGCAATTTCTTTCAGTTTAAATTGTAATTTTGATTTCTAAATACCAATTTGTTCCCTGTGTTCGACCTCGGAAATCTTTTCGAGTAATAAAATTATATTTGTTTTGAATGCTATTTCGGCTATACTACAACACAACACTTTTCAAAACCAATTTAGTGACTCAATAACATTTTGGTGTCGTTGTTAGGGAGCAACGGGTAATTTAGAATTCTTGGTTACAATTCCTGATTTGGTACTAACTTACTATATCTCTTTTTGTTGTGGTTATTTCAGGGAGAAGATTCAAAAGAAGTTAGCCGCACAACGAACACACCAGGGGCAGGTAACTTCTGATTACTCTCTTTCTTAAGCCCCTCATTCTGAAAAGGAAAAATGGATAAAATCAATTAGGGCTATGATGAGTCCATTTTAATGGACTATTGTTATGCCTAAGTTAACTTTATTCTTACATTTTATGTTTGTTAATAACTACATTAGGTCATAAAATGATTGCATGCATCATTACTTAAGTTTACATCTACTTTATTGCATTCTTTAACTTATTATGTAATTATTTTATATTTCATCCAGGTCTAGCACACAGTGCACCCTATGCATCTCCTCCACTTGATCCACTCCATCAGGCTAATTTAAGAGTTAACAAATAATCGAGAAAGTGAGAGAGGAGGAATAATTTTGCAAAAGACCAGGGTGGTGAAAAGAATTCCCCCCCCCCCAACAGCCGACCAGCCTCAACAAAGCCCCTCTCAACGGCCGTCTACCTCAACAAATCCAATAGGCAGCCAATTTTAGTAAGAGATTTAAAATCCCTTGACTTGTGCCGGGGAAGAAGAACGGATGGGGGGAGGAGATAAAAGGTGCAGGGGCATGCTCTTGCAGGAGGATTTTGTGGATTCTCATTCGCCACCGTGAAGGAGGCAAGCACCATGGATCTTGCGTGCACTGTGCAAGAAGTGTGAACTGTGGACCACGTACTCCTCTCACCACTCTCACTGCCAGCCACTACCTTCACCGCATGTAGCACCCTCGTACCCGCGCCCTCTCACCGCAGCCACAACCGCCTGCAACCACAGCAGTAGGAGTGCCTTCACCGCTTGCAGCGCACTCATGCGCGCGCCCTCTCACTGTAGCCACAATTTCCTGTAGCCACAGTAGTAGTAGTGCCTTCACTACGCATAGCTTCCCCTCACCGTGCACAACGCCCTCACCGCCAGTCGCTACCCTAACCACGCGCAGCGTCCCCTCACTACGTAGCCCCACCATGCAGCCAGCTGCGCACACTGCGTCACTCCACGCACATGCAGCCTTGTGCACGCGTGTCCAGCAACCATAGCTGCCAGTTCCTCTTCTTCTTCCTCTTCATCTTCTTCAAAATTCCTCATCTGTTTCACCATCACCGAGAACCCAAAGAAGCCAACATCGCAGCCACACAGCGCCACACCACAGCAACTGTCCGGCTACCGTCTCCCTCGTCGACATCACCAATAGCCTCCAACCACCCTCACCGACTGCGTAGGCCACGAGCAACCACTCATGGACCACGCACGAAGCTGCAACAACAAGCTGCCCCATTGACGCCACAACCGACAGTGCTCCAGTCAGCTACCTCCGGCGACCATCGACTGCCTCCATCGCTCACAGGTCAGCAGATGATCCCTCCTCCATGCGCGCAGAGAAGAGAGAAGGAAAACACTCGGTTTCCATTCGCACTAAAAATTACCAACAGTGCCATTGCGAGGGTACACTATTCCCTTATTTAATGAATTAAATTATTGAGGTGAATTTGCATATCCATCCTCTTATTAAATCAAAATTTCTTGCATATGCATATCTCTCATGAATGATTTAATGCATGTCATATATATTATGGTGAATAAGCTATATTCTAGAAGTTAGTATTTACGGTGTTTACCAGTATCAAGATCAGTATTTTACATGATATTATATAGTGGTGATTTTGCATAGGCACACCTGTATTCTTGATTAATTATTTGAAGTGAGAAATCATGTTGAAAACGCATGCACTAGTTAGTATGCATACACATTGAGATTCCTGAATAAACGAAGCACAACACACTAGTTTAAATAGGCCAATTCCTCCTTGTGGAGATGACCTTACTCTTCGTGGTTAGTTTTGAGAATTAAAATGGTTTGAAAAGCGATTTTCTACCACGCGATTACATACAACAACATGCCATTTTATGTTAAAGCTTTTATCGAAAACAAAGATCGCTCTTTCAAATGGTGCTGTTGCTAGGGAGGAAACATGCCTATTAATTTTTTCAGGAATTTTATGTTATTTTTATGCTATTTTGAAAGCTTTTCCGAATTACTAACTGTGGATCTTCTTCTGTGCAAAAACACGCGATGAACACATCGAGCGTGCACAGCGGAGACGATATTCTTGGTGGACCTTGACGCCACCTAGAGGGCAACAACAGGAGCACGTGGGCCTTGATCCCACACGTGTAGAAGGAGGATTGGCGACTGGAGATCTATTTATACTTAGATTAGGCTAGATAGACCTTAGGCATTTAGTTTTTGTCTTGTGGACCCGTGTTTGGTATTTTCTGGAGTGTGTTCCCATTTTATTTAGATTATAGGATTATTCAAATTGTTTGAGTTGCATGTTGGTTAGTTAGTTACATTAGGTTTGGTTGCGTATTATTATTAATATATATATATATTCAAACTGCCTGCTAGAAACTGCATATCTATAGGGCGACCATCTAGGATTGAATGAGCAGCATCTAGCTTTTCTTTTTGCATTGTAAACATCCTGCATTGAAGAGAGCTGAAGTAAGGTATGCCTTTTCTTATGCATTTATTATCTGCACATGCATTGCATTTGAACTTAATTAAAGAAGACCATTTAAGCTGATTTGAAAATATTAATCAAGTGGTCGCATTATTTATTGAAAAGAAAGAAAAATATACAAGAAGTGTGTGAATAACGTGACTACGATTTTCAAAAGGAAAAATCACTTTTCGCAGTGTGATGCACACTTCCTGCACTGAGCACGCACTATAGGAATTGCACTAGGACTTGGACCCTTAAGGCTATAGGCACCGATCTCTTTATCGGTGCAGACCCTCCTATCGTGCTTTGTGGTGGCGGCACTATCTTTTGGCCAAGGAGCAGGATTTTTCAACCTTGGAATCCCTATGCAAACACCCAACCCTCGCACCCTTCATGATTTTCCATATCGAGGTTGGACCAATACCCCTAGGCAACCAAAGCCTGAAATTGACTATCCTTCCCAATCTAACAGTAGTAACCTCTCCTCTTTTATGATAGAAATGCAACAACAACAAAAGGAAATGATGGAATCTATGGGAGAGATGTTAAGGAATAGTCAACAATTAAACAAAGAAATTAGATAGCTTAGCTACGCTCTCCCCAGTATTCTGATCCCTACCCATACGATCGTGATCATGAAAATAATTCTGAGGAAACCAATGACAATAGAGATCCAGTTTTACGTAGCTATCACTTAGACTCTCCTAATGAGACACGGCCACTAGAGGAGAACGATTCTAGTGATTATCCACCCGAGCTATATTGGAGTCAAAAGAAAGGGAAGATGGTACCTCTTGAGGACCTTGACCCCAATGACAGTATTCTCCTTACCCCTACTAACCCGGGTCAAGGTTGTATTGTTCCTATCACTTCCCCTATTGAGTATCTGGTGGAATCCCATTCTACCCTTAGTGAGCCTAATCCAGACCCTCCACTTAGGGAATCAGCATCTACCATTCAGCATCCTGAGGATTTAAATGCACCCAATGAAGGTGACCCTAAGGGAATGGAGGATGAATTAGATCAATTTTGGTCTCAGGGATATAAAGAGTCTATTTCAGAGGACGAGGATGCCCCAGTGGAGGAACCCAGACTAAAAATCTGGAGTGAATCACAGGGGGATTATTTGTTATTTGAGGACTTACTCCCAGAGGATATAAATAATATGGTGAAATCTGGATTCCTCCCTTCTTTTGAGAGTCATCCTCCATCAAACTAGGAGTTGATATTAGAGGAGGACAAACACAATAGTGAGAAGCCTAGGGGAGACTCTCAGGGACAAAACATGTCAATTGAGGATTTATGCCCCAAGAAGAACACAGAATTGAGTGATATAGGCTTGCTCCAAAACATTAAGCCTGATCCTCCTTCAGGAATAATTGAGGATACTGATCCAACTCCTCCCTTTACTGGTGAATCACATATACACCCCGACAAAAACTCAAGTGAACCAAACAAATCTGGGGATGAAATTAATGATAATGATTCAGTTATTTTGACCCTGCCATCAAAGAAATATAATTTGGAGTCTACCATTGATTCACATATACTGGAAGGTGAAAATATGACTCTGATCATTAATGCTAGGCAGGGTAACGTGAATTTTTCTATAATTGTTAGGGAGAATACACAATCTGAATCATTGTTGGAATTGGACCTAACATCGACCAAGCCCTCATTGGACTTAATCATTACCTTCCAACACTACAAACAACCTTTACACTCCCTAACCAATCCTTGGCTCAGATCTCTGCTCATGTACATTCTTTCTAGAGAACATATTAGGCCAGTACATCCTCGGGAGAATGGTAAGTGTGGATTGATGCTTGTACTTTAATCTCGCCATTCAAGGGTGTGAAATAATAATGTTTATATCTTTTAAAACCCATCCTGCTTTGGAGGACCTTTATTATCCTCCACTTATTCTGTTTCAGGAGGTCCCTTTTCATATTCCTTTTGTTATTCTTAGACCTCCCAAGGTAGCCAACAAGGTTCTCCACTTTCATGTCTTCTGGCGAGCATTTAGAATCACACTGCATCATCAGCTCACCAACATCCATGGCTACCTATTTTCTAGGCCTGCGCTGTTACACATATTTTTAGGGCCTAGCTTTTTCTGTCTAGAACCAGACTTACAGGTTCCCTATAAGTCTAGCTGCTGACAGAAAATGCAACGCTTGTTGGGAGGCAACCCAGCATTATGAGTAACACTGTCATCAGGTGATTTCCTTCCTTTCTCCTCCTATTTTAATTTTACAATGAGGACATTGTAGGATTTAGGCATGGGGGGATGCATTTTGCATCTTAGGTAGTATTCATGAATTTAGGTTAGGTGCATTAACAAATAAAAAAAAAAAATTTAGCTGAATTGGTTAGTTCCTAGCAAAACATCTTTGTCATGGAGGTGTCATTAAAGATTTTTCTTAAAATTGTTTCTTAAGTTTAGAATCCAGTACATTTACTACACTTACACGTAGACTTGGTTACTACACTTGCACGTAGACTTGGTGATGGATCTTTGAAGAAAACCAATAAGCATTTTTAGTCTACTGAACCCTTGGACAGTTAATAGGGAGTCAGGCATACTATATTCTAGCAGATCCACCTCATATTTGTGAGAAGAAAGTAGAGAGATTACTGTTGTGCTAAGTCTAGTGCAAGGAATCTTAAGTTTTGGACAATTAGGTGATGATACATCAGAGTTAGGCATAGTTTTCGCTCTCTATTCCTGTGTGCGTACATTGTGTGAATTCCTGAGAGTCACCAAATAAGGCAGATACACAGAGATTGAGTCTTAAAAAAGCTATGATATGGTGGATGGTTACAACCATCCTTCATAGAGTCTCGGCTGGAGGAGGGTAATAGTGTCAAAGGTCAGAAATACGCCTATCCTATCCGTTCCTTCCTGGTGCCGAGAATAGGCACTTCTACCAAATAAGCCACACAATATCCTCTTGACCATCATCATTCCTAATAATGCCTTATAAATAAAAGCCTGTGCTGTGTTATGTTGATTTAAAAAGAAAGAAAAAGAAAAGAGTCCAAGTTTGTAATTTTATCTTCGTAACATTGTTTCTAAGGCAACAAAAACACCTATCGCAATCCACCAAATATGTCCCATACCTACCTTTCAGTATTTCTGATCTCCCGAATACTGGCTGAGGACTTTAACTTAGTTGTAGAGTTATTAGGACTTCAATTGAAGTATGAATGCCATGTGAGGCTACCAAACAGTGAGTACACCTACTAAATCTGGCGAGATTTGTGATCTCAGAAAGAAAAGAAAGAAAAGAGTGAGCGCCAAAGAACATCAAGAGAGCACAGTTGTTTAGCCTCTTTCCGAGTTGACTTGTTTAATAGTCTAGAGATCTAGAGTCTGTAGTACAAGATTACATGTAGCACCAGATGAGTGTGTGCCACCAAATACAAATCCATTCAACTCGATATCTCCTACCTAAGCAAAAAGCCAGGGTCAATTTACATATTATTTTCTGCTTTATCCCTGAGGGAAGTAGTTGCCTATCCTGATAGAAATATTTACTAAGGGATAAGTACGAACTGCAAATGTAAGTTGGTTATTTTTACTTGAATCCGTTACCTAGGTTATTATCACTTCACATTTGTCTGGATATCTAAAGTTTTGAAATAAGAAAAGAAGAAATCTTCTTATTACTTCTATTATTTTTCATTTTTGCTAAGGACTAGCAAATCTTAGGCATGGGGGTATTTGATGAGTCCATTTTAATGGACTATTGTTACACTTAAGTTAACTTTATTCCTACATTTTATGTTTGTTAATAACTACATTAGGTCATAAAATGATTGCATGCATCATTACTTAAGTTTACATCTATTCTATTGCATTTTTTAACTTATTATGTAATTATTTTATACTTCATGCAGGTCTCACACACAGCGCACCCTATGCATCTCCTCCACTTGATCCACTCCATCAGGCTAATTTAAGAGTTAACAAATAATCGGGAAAGTGAGAGAGGAGGAGGAATAATTTTGCAAAAGACTAGGGTTGTGAAAAGAATTCCCCCCCCCCCCCAACAACCGGTCGGCCTCAACAAAGCCCCTCTCAACAGCCGCCGGCCTCAACAAATCCAACAGGCGGCCAATTTTAGTAAGGGATTTAAAATCCATTGACTTGCGCCGGGGAAGAAGAACGGATGGGGGGAGGAGATAAAAGTCGCAAGGGTGTGCTCTTATGGGAGGATCTTGCGGATTCTCATTCACCACCGTGAAGGAGGCGAGTACCATGGATCTTGCGTGCACTGTGCAAGAAGCATGAACTGTGGACTATGTACTCTCACGGCTCTCACCACCAGCCGCTGCCTTCACCGTGTGCAGCGCCCTCTCACCGCAGCCACAACCGCCTGCAACAACAGTAGTAGCAGTGCCTTCACCTTGCGCAGCGTCCCCTTACCGCACGCAGCGCCCCCACCACCAACCGCTGCCCTCACCACGCGCAGCGTCCCCTCATCGCGTAGCCCCACCTTGCAGCCAACCACGCACGCTGCGTCGCTCCACGCACATGCAACCTTGCCTGCGCCCTTGTGCACGCATGTCCAGTAACCATAGCCACCCCTTCCTCTTCTTCCTCTTCATTTTCTTTAAACTCCCTCCTCTATTTCACCATCACCGAGAACCTAAAGAACCCAACACTGCAGCCACACAGCGCCACACCACAGCAACCATCCCGCCTACCATCTCCCTCGTCGACATCACCAATAGCCTCGAACCACCCTCGTCGACCGCGTGGGCCACGAGCAACCACTCAGGGACCACGCACGATGCTACAGCAACAAGCTGCCCCGTCGACGCTGCAACTGACAGCGCTCTGGTCAGCCACCTTTGACGACCATCGGCTGCCCCGTCACTGCCATCTCAACGGCCATCCTCCGGTGTGCCTCCATCGCTCACAGACTGACAGAAGATCCCTCCTCCATGTATGCAGAGAAGAGAGAAGGAAAACACTCTGTTTCCCTTCGCATTAAAAATTACCAACTGTGCCATTGCGGGGGAACACTATTCCCTTATTTAATGAATTAAATTATTGAGGTGAATTTGCGTAGCCATCCTTCTATTAAATCAAAATTGCTTGCATATGCATATCTCTCATGAATGATTTAATGCATGTCATATATATTATGGTGAATAAGTTATATTATAGAAATTAGTATTTACAGTGTTTACCAGTATCAAGATCATTATTTTACATGATATTATTTAGTGTTGATTTTGCATATGCACACCTGTATTCTTGATTAATTATTTGAAGCAAAAAATCATGTTGAAAACACATGCACCAGTTAGTATGCATACACATTGAGATTCCTGAATAGGCCAATTCCTCCTTGTGGAGATGACCTAACTCTTCGTGGTTAGTTTTGAGAATTAAAATGTTTTGAAAAGTGATTTTCTACCATGCGATTACATACAATGACATGTCTTTCTATGTTAAAGTTTTTATCGAAAACAAAGATCGCTCTTTCAGGCTACTTGCTTTAAATTCTTAGCTAATTCATCAAGTCGCCTGATTTGATTTCAACAGGAAAACTTGATTTGCGCACCGACTTAAGGTAAGTAGGGCAATCACTTTCTTGTTTGAGCCCTAGATATCACATTTGGCAAAATAAATTGGACCAAAATTAGAGCCAATTAAGGATTCCAAGTTAGGGTTTTAGAGACACACTTCCATAAGCAAGAATCAACTCTCCAAAGTGATGTGTGCCTAAACCTTGGTTGAATTGCTCTATTCAACAAAACCCTAAAAATCAGGCTCTTAATCTCACTTGAATCCTAAAAGAGGAACCTAAAACTTCTCAAAGGACAAATAGGTGAAGTTGACCCACCTTGTTGGGTCAACCAACCTTGAAATTAGGTCACTTTTTTGCATTCAATACATCTAAAGTTCAAGTGAAATCTTAAGCACCCTTGCTCTTAATTAAAATTGGTAGACTTATGTTGTCAAGTCCCCATTCTAGTCTACCTGAAACATCAGTGACAAGAGGTCAGGTGGGGGAAACCCTGAAACCCATGGGGGCACTCTACCATGTAGGGGTTTTGCAGGACTCTCCCTCTCTGGCTACCCAGGTATTTCTCAGGTCGACGACTTTCTGACTAAGGGGTATCATCCACCCCGAACCTCTATAGTCATCCAAATTTTTTGGATGTCTTAATTGGGTCCATCACATTCTACTTTCATCTAGACCATCGGTGCATGTTTGGTAGGAGGTCCTTAAGTCCATCCTTGAGGCCTCCTTTAGTCATTCACTCCTGTCGAGGCCAGGCCTCGACTTCCGTGTTTGTGCAGCAACCCGATCACATAGACATCTCTTCTGATTCTTCTGAACCTACTTATCCTTCATCCATCATCATGGCACAACCTGCAAAAGAAGAGAATAACCTTGAGAACAAACTTCAGCACCTTAATGATTTATTTCAAGCCTTTGTGAATCCACCACAGCATCCTATGATGAAAGACTATTACAATCCCATTGTGGTGGCGATCGAACCTCAAGTCCAAATCCCAGCTGGAGGTCCTGATTATGAATTCAAGCCCAACATGATTCATGTTATTCCAAAATTTCATGGGCTGAATTCTGAGGATCCTTTTCAGCACATCAAACAACTCAAGCATCTGGCCCAGACCTTTGGGTCAAATGTCCAAAATCAGGATATTCTTCTCATGAAGATGTTCTCCTCTCTCATGGATAAAGCAGCTCACTGGTATCAGACTCAAACACATCCAATTAACACATGGGTTGAACTTCAATCCGAGTTTCTAAAAGGTTCTTCCCAGTTGATCGGACGAATGCTTTACAACACCAGATCACACACTTCACACAGCAGCCCGGAGAACCACTTCATGAAGCGTGGGATCATTTCTTGGATCTCATGCAAAAGTGCCCCCATCACGGAGTTCCTAAATGAGAACAAGTCCAGTCTTTTTACCAGGGACTCCGTGAAGATATCTGCTTATTCGTCAATGCAACTTGCGGAGGGAATATCATGGATCAACACGAAGACACTCTATGGGAGATTCTCGAGAATATGTGCGAGAACTCCATCAATAATGACTCCATGGGCTTATTCGACCGGACAAATGCCCACACATCAACGAATCCAAGGGGAGAACATGAGACGTAGGGCCTATCCTCCTCTGTCGACTTAGAATTGACAGCCAATCATTTGGACAAGGTCTCTATCATTGAGAAGGTGAATGAGCTAACTTGACATCTACAGTGAGCCACCTCTATGCAAAACCCGTTCGCACAGCTGCCCTCTAGGAGGGAAGCTATGCATAACATCTATCACTGATCTTCTCAAGGGATGGACCTGTATCCACCCCCCTCTGACTCTAGGGCTAGAGGAAACTCTGACCCTGCCTACTCTAGTTGGGGGAACTCTAAACCCTCGTACTCTTACTTTTCTGAGGTTCCTCAGATCTATGAGGACCTCAACACCTTCCAAAATGACCCATTCTTTAATACCTATAACCCTAGATGGAGAAATCATCCCAATTTCCTGTGGATGGGAAATAATCAGAATCAAAGACCACCATATAACCCCGTCTGGAAGCTCCTCATCCATATTAGTTGCCTCAGCCTCGGCCCAGCCCCACCTATCAATCTGGGCCAACTCAAACAAGTCAAATGACTCTTATCCTTCAGACTCTGGCTGACATTCAAAAGACGAATGCAGCTATGGAAAAATAGCACAAGGGCGAGATCATAGAGGTTCGCAATCAACTCACTCAGATGGTGAATTCCCACCAACCTAGCACACTTCCTTCATAACCTCTGCCAAATCTGAATAACATGCCGAGGTGCATTATGAACCCAAATTCGGGCCAAGCTCACATGATTTATTAGGCCCCTTCTTCTCCATCACTCGACGGGATGGAAGCTTCGACATCATACTCAGGATTTCAGCAGCAGCCACCTATTTTACCTACACTAAACCCGAACCAGGAAGGACTAAATTTAGTAACAACCTGTAGTGGCAAACATAAGACCCACCTTACCCAAGCCACTTTCAGCCTGGTAGTAACCCAAACCCTAGGATAGTCATCCAGGATACCCCTGTTTCAGATCAAGAACCTGGTCCTATTCTAGAGGAACCATCCAAGGTTCCATTTCTCGAGGCCTTGACCAAGGGAAAGAGGACAACCAAACCTGTGGCACCTGAGGAGGACCTGGTCAAGCTCTTTGAACAGGTCCATATAAACATCGCCATGTATCGGCTTACGCACGATTCCTGAAAGGCGTATGTACACCTAATCGTAAGCCACTAACCAAAAGTGGTAGCCCAATTGTATTGTTAGAGCAAGCCAACTCTGTAATTTTGAGCAAACTTCCACCTAAAGCAAAAGACCCAGGTACTCCCCTAATTTTCTGTACAATTGGTGAGATCCAATTTGATAGAGCGTTATGGGATTTAGGAGCCTCCGTAAACCTAATACCTACAACCATACTTGACCATCTTGAGGAATCCAAGCTCAAACCGATAGAGGTGACATTACAGTTGGTAGATCAATCTATTAATTCACCTAAAGGAGTTCTTGAGGATGTTATTGTTAGGGTTCAGGATTTCTACTTCCTAGTGGACTTCGTTGTCTTGGATATGGATGCTCCAGAAAATCTGAGGAACACACCAACCATACTAGGGAGACCCTTTCTGGCCACTACTAGGGCTAACATTAACTGTGAGGAGGGACAAATTGAACTAAAATTTGGGAACCAGACATTAAAGATTGACATCTTTAAGGCCCAACAAGGGATTAATTGCGGAGTTATAGAACAGATATGTGATATCAAGGCTGTGGTTAACGAACCATATATTGAGGACAACCTAACTACTTCTGATCAACCACAAGAGGATCAAAACCCGCAATCAGAGGAGTCCAAACTGAACCTAGACACACCCATCACTCCTTCCCTTTCTTCTGACACACACCCTGAACCACCCGCTACTGCTGATAACCCTGTTTTGGAACTCAAGCCTCTTCCCAATCATCTAAAGTACGTCTTTTTGGGTTCCAATCAGACGTTTCCTATGATTATCAACTCTAGACTTACACCTGATCAGGAATCTCGTCTGATTATTGCTCTCTGGCAACATCGAAGAGCCATTGGATGGACTCTCAATGATTTGACTAATATCAGCCCCTCTTACTGCATACACCGCATCTATACTGAAGATGGCACACAACCTTCCCGTGAAATGTAGAGACGTCTGAATCCTAATATGTAGGAAGTCGTGAAAAAGAGATCATCAAGTGGTTAGATGTTGGGATCATCTACCCGATATCCGACAGTCGGTGGGTGAATCCAATCCAGGTTGTGCCTAAAAAGGCAGGACTCACCGTGATCATGAATAAAATCGGAGAAATCATACCAACCCGTGTGGTAAATTCATGGAGAGTCTGCATTGGTTACAAAAGACTCAATACCTCCACAAAGAAGGATCATTTCCTACTACCGTTTATTGATCAGACCCTCGAGAAACTAGCAGGAAATAGATTCTTTTGCTTTTTGGATGGGTACCCTGGTTATAACCAGTTGGCAATCCATTTTGAGGACCAAGAGAAGACCATGTTTACCTACCCCTTCGGGACATACACGTTCCAAAGGATGCCTTTCGATCTCTGCAATGCACCCGCTACTTTTCAGCGGTGCATGCTTGCCATATTCTCAGATATGGTAGGTGATTATCTGGAAGTCTTCATGGATGACTTCTCAGTGTTTGGTGAATCATTTGACGATTGCCTCATACACTTGGTCCAGATCCTTAAGCGGTGCATTATTGTGAATTTGGTTCTTTCCTGGGAAAAGAGCCATTTCATGGTACCTGAAGGAATTGTCATGGGACATCTCATATCAGAAAAAGGCATCCAGGTTGATCAAACCAAGGTGAATTTGATTTCTAAACTCCCTATGCCTAGCTCGATCAAGGACATTCGATCTTTCCTGGGGCACGTCGATTTTTACCATCGATTCATTCCTGATTTCTCAAAGATCGCACACCCCTTGACTACTCTACTATCTAAGGATGTTCCTTTTGAAATCTTCAAGGAATGCACTCAAGCATTTGAGATCCTATGTGATCGAGTTACCCAAGCTCCGATCCTATAGTCCCTTGATTGGTCTCAAGACTTTAAGATCATGTGCGATGCATCTGATTTCATTGTAGAAGTAGTACTTGGGTAGAAAATTGATGGGAAACCCATGGTCATCTACTACGCTAGCAAGACACTTGACGAGGCTCAGCGTAACTACACAGTTACTGAGAAAGAGCTGCTAGCCATAGTATTTTCCCTGGAAAAATTCAGATTATTTCTTCTGTGTTCCTGTGTTATCATTTACTCTGACCTCACAGCTGTGAGGCATCTCCTTGTGAAGAAGGACGCGAAACCTCGATTAATCCACTAGATCTTACTATTGCAAGAATTTGACCTCGAGATTCTTGATAAAGTGAGGAAACAGAATGTGGTAGCTGATCACTTATCTCGCTTTTCTTCTGACATAATTGACCCTTCCGGACCTATTACGGAACATTTTTCAGATGAGCACCTCCTGACTATTAGTATAAGGCTTCCATGGTTTGCTGATCAAGTAAACTACCTAACATCACAACAGATCCCGTCCGATTAGCCGAAGGCCAAAAAGGACAAATTGCTTTTAGATGCCAAGTACTACTTTCGGGAAGAGCTGTATCTATTCCGCATCGGTGCTGATCAAATCATCCGACGATGTGTCTCAGAAGCGGAAATTCAGGACATCTTGTCCTTCTGGGATGACCAGGCATGCGGTGGACACTTCTCTGGTCATAAAACTGCAGTGAAAGTCCTCCAGTGTGGCTTCTATTGGCCCACAATTTTCAAAGATGCATACAATCACTATAAGGCATGCACTCGTTGCTAGACCTTAGGAAACATGAGCCATCCTGATATGATACCCTTAAAGCCAATTCATGTATGTGAAATCTTCGATGTCTGGGGGATCGATTTTATGGGACCCTTTCCTACTTCAGACGGCTTCGAGTACATTCTACTCACTGTTGACTATGTGTCCAAATGGATCGAAGCCATTCCAACCCAAACCAATGATCATAAAGTGGTTATCAAATTCATTCATCATAGCATCTTTTCTTGGTTTGAAATTCCACGTGCTATAATCTCTGATGGAGGGACCCATTTCACTAATGCCCAGTTCAGGTCACTGATGACCAAATACGGGGTGTCACACCAAATCTACGCTCCTTATCACCCCTAAACTAATGGTCTAGCTGAGCTATTAAATCGGGAAATCAAGAAAATCCTCCAGGTTACTGTTTGACCTGCGAGGAAAGACTGGTCATCCTGACTTTCAGAAGCTTTGTGGGCTTATAGGACTACCTACAAAACCCAATTAGGTATGTATTCCTTCAGATTAGTGTACCGGAAGGCATGCCACCACCCCGTCGAATTGGATCACAAAGCCTATTGGGCAGTACAGAACTACAATCTTGATCTTTCTAAGGCAGGAACCCACAGAAAGCTTCAAATGAGCCAAATTGATGAATTACGCCACGACGCATATGAGAACTCATAAATTTACAAAGAGTGAGTTAAAGCCTTTCATGAGAAGCACATATCCAGAAAGATCTTTTACCCTGGTCAAAAAGTCCTACTATTTGATGCCAAGCTCAAACTGTTCCCAAGAAAACTAAGATTAAAATGGATCGGACCTTACCTCATCCGACGAATCTTTGGAAATGGAGCCATCGAAATTAGTCAACTCAGCCACGATTCAGAGCCTTTCATCGTGAATGGTCAAAGACTCAAAACATTCATTGAACTTACCGATACAAATTTGGCTGAGACATCTTTTACTCTCCATTCTCCCTGAGCCCAATGATGGCGCTAGACTCAGTGCTTAACGGGAGGCAACCCGTCATTTTGAAAAACCTGAAACTTTTCGTGACATCCTATGCTAAAGTCATATTGCAGTTTAGGGTTTATCCATTAGAATAGCTGACCCCACCTCAGGTACCTGTACCCAAGCTTGAAATCATTCGAACAGTCATCCCGACCCATTCACCCACCCAAAACCTTTTCTAATGAATGATGTAAGCTGAACTCAAACCCACCTAATTTACAATGAGAACATTGCAAATCATAGGCATGGGAGGATATGAAAGTACAAAATGCCATGAAAATCATCTCACAAGAAAAGGTTTCAAAAAAAAAAAATTCACATATCTCAAAAATACCAAAAAAAGGGCATATCAGTTTTTAGGAGAAAAGGGGGAAGAGTTAAAAATGTAAAAAAGGAGCACAAGTTGAAAAGAAAAGAAAAGAAATAGTCATTAGTAAGAAATTGAAGAATTGACTTAGTTCTAGACTATATCAAAAAGAAAGAAAATGAAAAGGCAAAAGTGCTAATGAAACAAAGAAGAGATTAGTGGGAACGCTGATTTTAGGCCTCTTGGGCTATAATCCTAGCCTTAAAAATTCAAGTATTCGCTAAGATCTAGATATTCCTCAAGAGGTTGAGGAAAATGTGAAGCTTAAGTATTAGGTTTAAGGCTTAGGAAGTATTCAGCCTCGTTAACTGACCTCTAATTTGCAGGACTCGGTAACCTAAGCACCCCAATCCACACACAATCTAGTTTAGTACGCTTAAGTTTCAAAATCATGCAAATGCATTTCAATCGTTTTGAAAAAGTTGCCTAGATTAGGAGCGACTGATCAACACAAGTTGATTTGGACGAGTTCCCAACGCGGAGAGGTAGGAAATTCCCCTCGAAGATGCGCAATAACATATCGTCTCCTCGGTGCTTGTCTCTTAGGATATTTACATATCCTACTAGGGGCATGTGAGCACCCTGTGCTGGTTCAGATGCCATAGGTGGCATTATCCCGAAATGTCGATTGCCAAGGTCTGCATTTAGCTATAGAATGCTATGGGAGGGATTATCTCAAAATCTTGAAAGCTAGGGTTCTGGGGGTAGCCATGGGCGGTGCTTTCTTGAAGCATCGATTACCAGGGACCCTTCGAGAATTGATGCTGGGGACTAGGAATCCAATAAAAACCATGTTGTCAAGCTAATCCGAAGATAGAAATAAAAAGAAAAGATAGAGAAAACTCTCCAAAAAGAAAATTCCTCTATCTCTCTCTTACAAAAATGCACTGCAAGTTAAACCAAGGCTAAAATATGTTACAAGCACAAGTGCTTTAACCGAGGAGTTCAACGAACCTTAGGATAGTTCCTGAGAGCCTTAAAAACCTTCGCGGTAGATTGAGGCTAGAGCTGGTCAGGTCCGATTCTTGGTTGGTACTTGAGTACCTCTAGGTCTACTATCGGCATTCTAACCTAATCTATAGAAGAAAGCACACATCATAGTTTTTTTTTAGCATCAAAAGATTGCATGGACTAGAATCAAAGTTAAAACCTTAAAATTTTGCTAAGGGACTAGCAAAAGCTAGGCATGGGGGTATGATGGGAACACCATCATGAGCCCTAACTAGCTCATTTTGACCCAATAATGAGAATAAATGCTCCTACATAACCAACTGAAGGTCATAATTCACTAGATAACCTTTCTGAGGGAAACACAAGAAATAAGGGGTAAAACTGTAATTTTACCAATGCAGTACAGCCATGAGTTTTCCCAAGGCTAAACAAAGGTCAAATGGTCTTAATAAGATTATAAGTGGGTTGGATCAAACAGAAAAGGGTTTGTGTGCATTCTGTGAATTAAATGACTTCTTAAACCCTTAAAACAGACCTACTTGATTAACCAAGGTTATGGTCAATATAAAATTCAGTTAAACCCTCTAAAAATTGTATAAAAATATTCTCTAGGGTTTAGAACTTTCAATTTGTCCATTAGAACCCATCTTGACCTATAATGGGGTCCTAGATAAATATTTACCCTAAATTGGGTTTTTGCATAAATTTTCCAGTCAAACAAGGTCAAACCCAAAATATAGCTTCACCATTGGATTTCTTAGGTCCAAATTAGGTTTGCATCAAAATTTGGATCCAAGATGAGTTTTCCTGGACCTAGTTTGCAAAAAGGTCCAGCCTGAATATATTTCTACCCTTAACTTTCAAAAACCCTTACAAATAGCCCCCTAGCTTTCTCATCATCTTAACAAGTAGGTCCCTCCACCATTATCGTGGAGGAAACCTACTCTGGCAACCTTTGACAGAGGATATCTCTTTGATTTCTCATGGAATCTCCTCCAAAATTGGAAGGGAGATCCTTTGAGAAATTCTCTCTCGTCTGAACCCAACCTTGAGTTCTGATTCCCTCCCAATCTCTCATACGAATGCATGAGAGATATGGGTATCCTAATAGCTTCCTTCTCTAGCGAGCCTTCCTTGCTTGGGAAGCTTGCTTCCCAAGCCCTAACCAACCTTCTGAGCTCTATTTAAAGGAGCCTAGACCTTCTCGATCTCTCCACGCTCGATTTTCGCCGTGACTACCCCTAATTCCTCTCTTCCCTTCACGGCCATATGCTCCTCGATGTCCGGTGACATTCCCTACTCCTACTCCTCGTCCGACCGGCATACCTGCAACGGATCCATCTTCCCTGACTTCGTCCCCATCTCGTCGTGCCAGCAGGCACCTCTCTCCCTTCGTCCTCACCGATCCCACCTCACCGGCGCTGACTTCGTCTCCGACGTCGGCCACACCAGACCCGACGCCTTCGTTCGCCCCCTTCATCCCTTGACCTCCTATATAATCTCCCTCTCCCTTCTATTTTCTTCACCTTTTATTCTCCAAAATCGACTGCTGCCGACCTCCATCACCTCCATCCCTTCCATCTCTAACCATCGACTCAGGCAAGGCCATCCCACCTACACTGGCCACCCCAACCTTGGCCGACAAGCTCATGAGCTTTGCCTCACTTCACTGACCACTTCCCCTCACTCCATGCACCATGCCACTCGCCCAAGCACCTCACCGCACGCACCCACTCACTCGCACACAGTGTGCCCTAGGCACATACGCATAGGCACCCACGAGCCACGGCAACACCCCCAGCATATTTGTCGTTCTCCAACAACCCTCTCTAAACGTTTTGACATGGCCGCAAAGTCGATCTTGTGTTTCCAGGTTTAGTCACCCATCCGCCATTGTTGAGGAGCTTGAAGCCACACCTAGGCCTTGCTGCTCCAGGTGCTGCTGTCCCAGGTGCGTAGATCCTCTCGCACACGCATCCAGGCTCTCAGTTGGAGTCGAATGCCTCTGCAGCCTCGCCAATTGAGGAAACCACTCTTTGCTGTGGCACGCGAGGAAAGGGTGGGACATTAGTCCCACCTTGGAAGTGAAGGAGCATCCACACCTGCATAAAAGGAAAAGGTGATAGAGGTTGTTCGCCTCAGATCCATGGGGTGAGGTCCCACTCACCCAACCTGGTCTCTTCCATGAACACGCCCTGCAGACCTGGCCTGATCCGACCCAACTTGCACTCCTCACCTACCACCGCACGTCGGTGGGCCTGGTCCTAGGTACGCACCTGACCCGATTACCTGACTACCTGTGTGGCTCTAGGAGAGTAGATCCTAAGAGAGAAAGAAAGGAGAGATACATGAGGGTAGGGTAGGTTTTGCTATAGGGTTCTTTCACCAACACTTAGTTGCAGTCTGAAGAATAAGAGGAAGCTAGAGAAGTAAGAAGAGAAGAAGAAGAGAAGGACCACAGGGCTGAAGGTAGAAGAAAGAAGAAGAGAAGGCCAGAGCAGCTAAGGTCAAGGCAGAAGAAAGGCAAAGGCAGAAGACAAAGAAAGCTAAATAGAAACAGAAGGACTATAGAAAGAAGTGAAGAAGGCCTAAAGAGAAGTAGAAGCTAAGGGAAAAAGAAGAAGACAGAAGCTAAAGAAGAAAAGAAGGATCAGACATTTAAGTCGTCTGATTCACAAATCAGATGGCAGATTCTAATTTCCATTGCATAGTCATACATTGAATTATTTGGTGATATTGTTGGAGTATTTGGTGATCTACATCACCATTTTACTCCCATATTTTTTGCACTATGATATTACTATTATTGTAATTTCTTTCAGTTTAAATTGTGATCATGATTTCTAAATACCAATTTGCTTGCTGTGTTCGACCTCGGAAATCTTTTCAAGTAATAAAATTATATCTGTTTTGAATGCTATTTCGGCCACACTACAACGCAACACTTCTTAAAACCCGATTCAGCGACTCAATAATAATGATAAAACTAAGATGGGTGCAAATGTCCACCCAAGGGTCCTTTAAATAGACCCAAGGGAGACTCTCAAGAGAGGCGTGGAACTCTCTAGAGAGACTCCCAAGACTTGCCGTCCAAGGGAGGTGAGAGGTGGTTCTTAGATCCACAAAAAGTGGATCTAAGAGACAACCCATCCTTGGTTGCTATTTTTGGCAACCAAGGTGGCACCACCTTTGGAAGAGCCTAGAAGGCTCAAGGTGGTGTGGGAGTGCATGAATGGGTGTGTGTGTGTGCGGGGGGGGGGGGGGGGGGGGTTGTGATCTAGGTTAGGCCCTAAGGGGTTTAGGTTAGGGTAGGTCTCCAATTAGGATTGCAAACCTTAATTTGCTACGGAGAAAATGCAATTAAACTTGACATAAGTTTAATTGACTAAGTGTGAACTTAATTAAGAGTGAAATAACTCAATTAAGTTGGGCTTGTTGGTGCTAGAGCACCACGATCATTTATTTTGATGATAACAAAACACGTGTTATTTAACATTTTCAATTTGAGTCCTAGATTTCAGGTCAATTGCAAATGTAGACGTGCTTAAACGGAGTTCGAGCTCGCATCCAGGACGGATTGGAGGAGCTTAGCGGAAAACAGAGGAGGTTCGCGTGGAGCGACAGATTGAAGATAGAAGACAAGAAGAATAGGATAGATTCTTTTTAATCCTTTCTTGTATCTCTTGTCTTTATTTTCTTGCCCTTTTTATTTTCCTTAGAATATTATGTTAAAGAGCCTCAAAGTACCCTAATAGTAGTCCTAGGAACACCTGCACAACCCTAGGATACTAAGATTTTCTGTAGAACACTTAGAAAACCAATATAGGGTTTAAACAGCACTTCCAGACATCTAATTCTCAAATCAGACGTCAGATAAAGTTTTTTAAGACATCTGACTGTTGTTTCAGACGTCTGATAACTGTTAGGCTAGACATAGGTAGTTCTGTCTGATGAAATCAGACGTCCAGACCTTAGACCAGACGTCTTAGGAGACGTCTGATGACTTTGCCAGACGTCCAATTGGTGGACCATTGGCTGGCTTAGCAGACACTTAAGAATATGACCGTTAGAGCCTTATCAGACGTCCATAGGACTTTCCAGACGTCTGATAATTGACCATTTTGCCTTGGCTGGCCCAAAATCTCTTCTCGGAGATTTTCTAGCCGTTGCAACGTTTGGAAATCCATTCCCACAGTAAAAGTAGGTTTCCAGACGTCCAGACATAGTGCCAGAATTCCTATATGTCGTCTGATGGACTTGCACAAAAACCCTGTTTAGATCTGATTTAAGTCAGGAAGGAACCCACCCAAAATCAGATGTCTGACCTTGGAATCAGACATCTTAAAGTGAACTTCCAGACGTCTGATGCAAGAATTAGATGTCTGATAAGCCTGTCAAAACAATGATTGTTCCTGATGTCGGGGTGATTCTCTTGGGTTTTGCACCCAACGGCTATAGAACCTTTCCTAAGCCTTCCAAAGCCTTCCTAAGGCCTCTATAAATAGAGGGGAACCTTTGCAACACAAAATACACCTTGAGACACCAAGATACACAAGAAACACTTTGTAATACACTTTCCACTCTCTTGTGTCCTAGCTAGCTCTTGCTCTCCAAGCTCAAGCTCCATTCTCTTGAGAGCATCAAGCTGTTGCACACCCGCTCTCCCGCCGTAGTTCACGAGAGCGAAGTTGCGCCGTCGCGTGGCTCACGCACCGCGTCATCAACTCGACGCACTCCTTGCAAAGGGGAGTTTCCTAATTCCTATAGAAGCTAGGTTTAAAATTACTTTGTTGGCTCTATAGGATTACTTGTTTATTTTATCTTTGTTATTTGGTTGGGTATTTGCTTTGCAAATTCCCGTCTCCTTCGTGAGACAAAATCCTTCTCGTGGAGAGAAGGGGTTGAGGTACGCTACCCTCGTCTAAGTAGCGTGGTTGTAATTGAGGTTGAATCACCCTCGTTTTAAAGTGATTCGATTTAGTGGATTTTGATCAACTTGGCTGATCGGAAAATCCTAACTCGAGAGGGTTCGGTGGTGGTTTTCACCCGGTTTGGGTTTCCACCTAAAATTACTTGTGTACTTGTGGGATTGCTTATTTGTGAGATTATTTATATTTCATTTCCACAATTGTTACGTCACCCCCTCCGAATAGGGAACTTTCAGTTGGTATCAGAGCAGGTTCTTGCGAGTTCGGAGTAACACCTGGCAAGAAGATCATGGAGGGAAGCTGTTCCACAAGCAGGATTTCCGAGGGGCAGTCCACAACCCGTCCGTCGTTCTTCGACGGGAGCAACTACCCCTACTGGAAGTTGCGGATGAAGACCTGGCTTCAATCCATCGACTTCACGATCTGGGCCAGATGCGAGACGTCATTTGAGATCCCAGAAAAACCCGCAGGAGGCTACTCGCAGCAACAAATCCGTGAGCTCTCTTTAAACGCAAAGACCATGAACGCCCTTTACTGCGCGCTCAGCTCAGAGGAGTTCAACAGAATCTCGCAATACGACACCGCATACGAGATCTGGCACACACTTGAGGTAACTCACGAAGGTACCTCTAAGGTAAAAACTTCTAAACTCAATTTACTTTCACAAGAATTTGAGGCTTTCTCTATGAAATCTAACGAAACTTTAAGTGAGATGAACACTAGGTTCACTCTCATAGTAAACAACTTAAAAGCTTTAGGGAAGACCTTCATCAAGGGGGAGCTTCAAGGGAAGCTTCTTCGTTCCCTTGGACCGGAGTGGGAACAGAAAGTCACCGCCATCGAGGAGGCGAACGAAGTAGAGGAGCTCAACATGGAAGATCTCCTAGGCAATCTAATGGCCTATGAGACAAAGTTGAAGCAGAAGAAGAAGGATACACCGGAGCCCAAACTGAAGAAGACTCTCACCTTCAGAGCCGCGTCGGATAGCGAGGTAAGTTCCGACGATGAAGACTTTAGAATTTTACTTAAAAATTTTTCCAAGTTTTGTAGGGAATTAAAGAAAGAGAAAAAGGAGAAGGAAAGCCCGAGACGTTGATACCACTGCAACGAGAAAGGGCACCTACGACCAGAGTGCCCTCTTCTCAAAAAGGAGAAGAAAAAGGAAAAGGAAAAGAAATCTAAGAAGAAGGCGTTCCAAGCCACTTGGGATGATTCCAGCTCGGAGGAAGAAGAAGAAGAAAAAGAAGAAACCGCTTGCTTTGGTTTCATGGCCAGAGGAAGCAATAGCGACAGCAAAAGCGGAAGCGACTCAGACAATGAGGTAAGTTATGATTTACAAGAAGCTTTTAATGAACTATTTGAGCTTAGTAAATCATTAGAAAGAGAAAACAAAAGCATGAAAAAGAATCTTAGTTTTCTTAAATCTGAAAATGATAGGTTATAAAAACAACTTAAGGACATAGAAGCTAGTCCTAGAATTGATAACCTATTATTAGAAAATCAAGACCTCATCAATGAAAATAATAAATTGATTAAGGAAAATGATAGTCTAAAGTTAGAAATCTCTAATTTAAAGACTAAGATGAGTATTATAGAAAAAGAAATTGCATGTCTTAGGGAAAACTCCAACAGATTAATCAATAAAGTAGATAATTTTTATAGCCCTAAGGTTGAGAAAGGATCTCCATCAAGGAGACCTGCTAACAGATCCGGATACAAGCTCACTTGGATACCGAAGAAAAAATTAGAATCTTATTTTGTAGGGTTCAGGGATAATTACAACACAAAGGACTGGACCTACAAACTCAAAGCTGGTCAACTCAAGTTGAGAGAACCAAGGAGTAGACCAAGGAGGAGAATAAGAAGACCGACGAGACGGTGAACAAACGATGGACCTGCCGCACGTCGACCACCAGATTGGAGACCGGCGCCAATGCCCGGGCCTCCAAGCTACAGATGGGAGCCCCATTTGATGTGGCATCCACCACCACCATTCGGGCCATTTTATTGGCCATGGTAGGTGACGTTAAAATCATTTACCCTATCTTTTTTTATCATAAGCATTTAGATAGGGGGAGTTAAAAAATTTTATGAGCTAATTGTCATTTTTTTAAGGGGGAGATATAAGGTAGCTAAATTTCCTTTAGAAAGGGGGAGAAAAATAATAGCTATCTTGTTGTTATAAAAAAAAGGGGAGGGCATTACCGTTGTCAAAAGAAACTCATAGAAGAACATGTTTTAAGGGGGAGTTATAGGAAATGTAAAACCAATTAAACCTTTTTGATAATGTCAAAAAGGGGGAGGTTTTTTCTACATTATTATTTATGGTTTTGTCATCATCAGAAAGGGGGAGATTGTTGGTGCTAGAGCACCACGATCATTTATTTTGATGATAACAAAACACGTGTTATTTAACATTTGCAATTTGAGTCCTAGATTTCAGGTCAATTGCAAATGTAGACGTGCTTAAACGGAGTTCGAGCTCGCATCCAGGATGGATTGGAGGAGCTTGACGGAAAACAGAGGAGGTTCGCGTGGAGCGACAGATTGAAGATAGAAGAAAAGAAGAATAGGATAAATTCTTTTTAATCCTTTCTTGTATCTCTTGTCTTTATTTTCTTGCTCTTTTTATTTTCCTTAGAATATTATGTTAAAGAGCCTCAAAGTACCCTAACAGTAGTCCTAGGAACACCTGCACAACCCTAGGATACTAACATTTTCTATAGAACACTTAGAAAACCAATATAGGGTTCAAACAGCACTTCGAGACGTCTAATTCTCAAATTAGACGTCTGATAAAGTTTTTTAAGACGTCTGACTGTTGTTTCAGATGTCTGATAACTATTAGGCTGGACATAGGTAGTTCTGTCTGATGACATCAGACGTCCAGACCTTAGACCAGACGTCTTAGGAGACGTCTAATGACTTTGCCAGATGTCCAATTAGTGGACCGTTGGCTGGCTTAGCAGACACTTAAGAATATGACCGTTAGAGCCTTATCAGACGTCCATAGGACTTTCCAGACGTCTGATAATTGACCGTTTTGCCTCGGCTGACCCAAAATCTCTTCTCAGAGATTTTCTAGCCGTTGCAACGTTTGGAAATCCATTCCCATAGTAAAAGTAGGTTTCCAAATGTCCAGACATAGTGCCAGATGTCTTATATGTCGTCTGATGGACTTGCACAAAAACCCTGTTTAGATCTGATTTAAGTCAGGAAGGAACCCGCCCAAAATCAGACGTCTGACCTTGGAACCAGACGTCTTAAAGTGAACTTCCAGACGTCTGATGCAAGAATTAGACGTCTGATAAGCCTGTCAGAACAATGATTGTTCCTGATTTCGGGGTGATTCTCTTGGGTTTTGCACCCAACGGCTATAGAACCTTTCCTAAGCCTTCCAAAGCCTTCCTAAGGCCTCTATAAATAGAGGGGAACCTTTGCAACACAAAATACACCTAGAGACACCAAGATACACAAGAAACACTTTGTAATACACTTTCCACTCTCTTGTGTCCTAGCTAGCTCTTGCTCTCCAAGCTCAAGCTCCATTCTCTTGAGAGCATCAAGCTGTTGCGCACCCGCTCTCCCGCCGTAGTTCACAAGAGCGAAGTTGCACCTTCGCGTGGCTCACGCACCGCATCATCAACTCGACGCACTCCTTGAAAAGGGGAGTTTCCTAATTCCTATAGAAGCTAGGTTTAAAATTACTTTGTTGGCTCTATAGATTACTTGTTTATTTTATCTTTGTTATTTGGTTGGGTATTTGTTTTGCGAATTCCCGTCTCCTTCGCGAGACAAAATCCTTCTCATGGAGAGAAGGGGTTGAGGTACGCTACCCTCGTCTAAGTAGCGTGGTTGTAATTGAGGTTGAATCACCCTCATTTTAAAGTGATTCGGTTTAGTGGATTTTGATCAACTTGGCTGGTCGGAAAATCCTAACTCGAGAGGGTTAGGTGGTGGTTTTCACCCGGTTTGGGTTTCAACCTAAAATTACTTATGTACTTGTGGGATTGCTTATTTGTGAGATTATTTTTATTTCATTTCCGCAATTATTACGTCACCCCCTCCGAGTAGGGAACTTTCAGGGCTTAGATCAATTGGACTCTCACTGAGTCCAATTGAACTTGTGTGGGTTGAGATCTGAGCTCAATTGGACTCTATGAGTCCAATTGACTAGGCAATTGTAATTGACTATGATCCAAGTCAATTGGAGTTAATGAGAGCCTAATTAGGTTCTTAGGAAGGTCTAGAGGTGGTGTACTAGGCTTAGGGTACCTTAATTTAGGTTCCCAGGGGGTTGGAATTGGGTTTAAGGACCTAGGAACTCAAGATCCAAGCTTGAATTTCAAAACAAGAACTAGAGAGTAGTTCGAAATGTCCAATTTAAGTATCAGATGATTTATAGTAAAAAATCAGAAGTCCAGACCTCTTGTTTGGATGTCAAATTTGAGTCAAGAGGGAATCAGGATTCTGTCTTGGGTATTCTGCAGAAATTGGACGTCTGACCAAATGTCTGGACATCCAATAACACTGCAGACATGGGTTTAAGGTGTGTGGGTTGTGGTTAAGGTTCCTGGATGTCCAGTAAATTATATGGTCATCCAAATAAGAGCTGGAACTAGGGTTTTGAGGCTTCCTAGGATATGGTTACTTAATCTAATGGTGGTTAAGGCTTAGGAAGGCTTCTAAGGCTGTCCTAAGGATAGGAATAAACCTAAGTTCTTCATAATTTAACTCTACCTTATTCTTACTTAATAGAATAGCATACCTTAACCCTTACATTATTTCCCTACTATGTCTATTCTAAGGTCTTCTGCTTCACTAGCTTCAAGTCCAGCTTCAGATCCAGCTCCTAAGCTTCTTATTACCTGCAATTTATATAATACACTTAATTAGTACATCATATCATTATTTCATGCATAGCTAAAGAAAAGCAGTAAAGATGCAAGTAATGCTTATGCATGCATTAATTACACTAGCTTATGCAAAGTTCTAACCTAATTTAGGTCAATTAAGACCTATGATTACTGCTCAATCACTTTCCCACCATCAAACGACTTCGAATATATACTAGTCAATATGTCTCGAAATGGATTGAAGCCATGCCTACCCGAAAATGTGATCATAAGGCCGTCATGGACTTTGTTAAGAACATCTTTTCCCGATTCAAGATACCTAAGGCCATGATCAGTGATGGTGGGAGTCCCTACATCAATGCCCAGTTTCATGCTTTACATAAGAAATACAGGATCACTCACTGCATTGCCACCCCGTATCACCCGCAAATGAATAGGCAAACTGAGGTCTCAAATACACAGATTAAGAATATTATGTAAAATACTGTGAGATCCGATAGGAAGGATTAGTCCACACAATTGAATGATGTCCTTTAGGCATACAGGATTGCCTATAAGACCCCAATAGGCATGTCACCATATCGATTGGTCTTTGGCAAAGCTTTCCACCTTTCAGTTGAGTTGGGGCATCGAGCATACTGGGCTGTGAAGCAATGTAATATGGATTTCCATATGGCCGGAACTCAAAGGAAGCTCCAACTCTCTGAGCTCAAAGAGATTCGTCGGGACGCTTATGAGAATAGTATACTTTATAAGAGAAGATGAAAGTTGTCCACGACAGGCACATTAATAGAAACACCTTTGAGCTGAATCAGCAAGTCTGGCTTTTTGATGTGAGACTCAAACTCTTTCCCAGGAAGTTAGATCTAAGTGGACGGGATTGTATCGAGTGGTCAAACCTTTTTCCAATGGGGCAATAGAAATTTCTAATCCCAAGACTAGGCAAACCTTTACAGTTAATGGCCAAAGATTGAAGCATTTTCTTGCCTAAATTCCTCCAAAGGAAGTTGTAACCCTCATTGAGGGTTAAACTGGAGCTTCGCTCAGTTGGAGGAAATAAACTCAGCGCTTCCTAGGAGGCAACTCATAGGATTCAAGCTGACTAGATTCACTGTTGAAACTCAGGTGATTTCTTTCCTTACTCCCTTGCATACATTTATTTACCCATGAGGATATTGTCCAACATAGGCATGGAGGGATGGTAATTCTTATTTTCTAAGTACAAAATGGTTAACTTGAACTAGTTTTTATTTCATTTAAAAAAGGAAAAAAAGGGAATTAGGAAAAGAAAACATAGTCATTTGGAGCTTGTAAACTTTAGGAAATGATACGTTAAGGAGCTGAACACTTAGACTCTTTAGGTCTTCGGCTTAATCAACCCAAGTGTCCACTAAAATGTGGACTTGTTCTCGAGTCCTCGCCACCTTAATTTATATTAATTTGGTTAATAAAGTAGGGTGATAAGTATATGACTTATCAACCCGCCCTCTAATTTGGGGGGACTTTTAGTCTAAGCATATGCACATGTTTCACACTGACACACTCAGCGGTTTTAATGGAAATTAGGTAACTAATAAACCTTTTAGGGTGATATGGTTGGAAAGTTTTTGTGGGTTAGATGCCCCATTGGTTAGTTGTCCAAAGCCTAGCCACAGGACCATTCTCTTTGACGAATGCCTTTAGGTAAATCTTAGACCAGGGAAGCCACCTACTTTAAAGAAAAAAAAGGTCAAAATGAAAAAATAAGCCACACTTCACCACACGAGTATGACTAGTAAATTGTAGTGGGCTAGATGCGCCATTGGCCATATATCTAGATCCCAGCTCATAAAATGCATAAAAATTTCAAAACACTTAAGGAAGAAGTGCGGAAGTAGAATAATCTGGGGAGATATACACTGGGTTTGCCCTTGTGTTGACCACACAAAAATAAAAGTAGGGAGAAAACCAACAGTCAGACAGATACTCCTTTAGACACCATTTTCTTTTTCGAGTCACCTAGGGGCCTAGAAACTCGAAGTCCATTTTAATTGCCGTTGAGTGAGTCTATCACAGTTTTTACTATAAGATGCTTAGCACTTAGGGTCCTTTTCAAGTCTTGGATGGGTTGGGTAGTCGTAAAAGGTTACCTCAAAACTCTCAACTCCAAAATCCAAAAAAAATTAGAAAAGAGGAAAAGGAAAAACAAACAGAGAATTTGCTTCTATGTAGAATAAGGCAAGGACTTGGGAGGTTTACATTTTGGTAGGTAGTCGGGTGCTATTGAGTCTATGTGGTTTAGGTTCTTAGTAGAAATTTCCTCTTGTTGACAAGTAACTCTTGCATGAGAGTTTGATTCTTGATTTTAGTTGTAATTAGCATTTAGGTTAACCTTGCTAGGCACTAGCAAGGGTTGGGCATGGGGGTATGATGACTCTACAAATAATAGTGCTAATTACATTAATTAGAGTTAATTTGGAGGGTGCATGTACATGAATATTATATTATAGTGGGTCTAGGAGCAATACATGCATATTTTGTTATTTCTACATTAAGATTGCTTAAAATTATTGTCAAATGACACTGTGTACAAATGCATATTGAAACAGGTCTCAAATAAGAAATCAAACCATGTAGATGGATCTGGATCGACGAACGGAGTCCAACGAACTCAAAGTCACCTCAATCCAACCTCCATGTCTCCCAAAACAAGCCTGAGAAGTTCTAACCATTGATCTGATGATCAACAACCCTCGTTGCACCATGTGGCATCCACTTCACCCTCCATCGTGCACCCACCTCTCCTCTTCACTGCGCGCGTGCATGATAACCACCGTTGGATCACCATCAGATGGTCCTCATCGCGCCATGTTGCTCTTCATCATCAACTGCATGATCGCCATAGGACAGTGGCGAGAGCACAAGGGGGAATTGCAGAAATGAGATAGCTTTGCGCTTATAGCATGTTGGTCCATGCCTCAAATCCCAACCGACGAGCGCAAGTTTGAGACATTGTGGGGGCCTAAATTTGCTGCTCACAAGCGGCTGATGAAATTTGCTCGCCGGATCTCCATCAAGTAGTTCTGATAGTAGCTATATGTCACAACCTCGTGCCCCGGATGTGCACAATGTACATACGCGTGATCCCACATGTTATCGTACGTGCAATCGCACGCACGAGTGAGGTGTGATCCTAAACATGCGGTGAGGCGTAATCTCAACCCTTTATCGCCCATCGGATGGCTAGTGACACGAGCACACAGATTGTGAGCGGCTACGCGTGCGCACTGGCACGCGGTTGTGCGTGAGTTGGCTAGAGATGAATGCATGTTTGGTCACGATTTAGGCCAAATGATTTGGCACAAGCCCTATAAAAGGCCATATGGACCCCCATTGCAAGGGCATCTCTTCCTAGCTTCTACCAAGCATACTTCCACGTTCATAGAGTTGTAAAGCACCTTTTCAGAGTCGTTAGGCTAACGATGGAGCATCCTCCACCATCGTGGCTACCTTGACAAGCTCCTGTTCCGCCATAGTTCTCCTTACCCTTAGTTTATCTTATTGTCTCTTTACTTAATCTTTCCTCTAGATTTATGTTAGTGCATGTTAGACTATGTTGATGATTCATAGTAGTGATTTTGATGATATCATGGTACTATTTCCACGTGCTTTGAATTAAGTTCTATTCAAGTATCTTAGGCTATTCATTATATGCATATGCTCAACCGTGAATTTCTAACCTTACTCTCTCTCTATTTCTCTTTCTATTTTTCACGCAAGCAAACAAATCATCAAGTGGAAATGAACTAAGCGATTAATTGATTCGATGTCACGCCTTCTTGTGTTCAACACTTGGACTCATCGTTCGATTTTCTTATTAAAATTGATGTATTTTCTTGCTACAATGAATGGGTTATCATATCACATTTTTCGACGTTAGTGGATTGAGGCTATTTCTGTCCAAACAAATGACCACAAGGTGGTCACAATTTTTAGTCGGGTCGGGATCATGAAGACAATCATCAACGATGGTGGTACTCCTTTCACTAATGTCCAGTTCAAGAACTTACTGGAAAAATATGGGGGGAATTACAGAATTTCCACACCTTACCACCCCTAGACGAATGGACAGGCTGAGGTCTCTAGTCCGAAGATCAAGAACATCTTGAAGAAAATAGTTAGGCCTAATAGAAAAGACTGGACTCAAAAGCTTGATAATGCTCTTTGGGCCTATCGTACGACATACATGATGCCCATCGACATGTCACCAATTCATTTGGTGTATGGTTGGCATGCCATTTACTCTTAGAAATTGAACACTGGGCATTCGGGGCGATTAAAAAATGTAATTTCGATCTAGGCTTAAATGGAAAGATCAGGAAACTCCAACTATCTGAGTTGGACGAGCTTAAAAATGATGCATATGAGAATGCCAAGATCTATAAGTCTAGGACCAAAGCTCTTCATGACCAGTTGACATCAGAAAAGAGTTTTAAGCTAAATCAAAAGGTCTGGCTCTTTGATTCTCGACTTACACTCTTTCCTGGCAAGCTTAGGTTCAAATGGAACGACTGGTTCATCATTGATTGTATATTTTTGAACGAAGTCGTCGAAATTTCTGACCCAAAGACGGGAACTCTTTCAAGGTCAACGGACAACATCTAAAACCTTATGTTGACCGCATTATCCCAGAACCCGTCTCAAATAAGTTTGCTTTAACCTTGATTTGACTTCTTTGGCTAGGCCCCGCCTAGTTGATGGCACTAAACTCTGCATTTGTACAGTCTGACTCAGAGCTAACTAGAGCAGCACGTTCTCATGCCTTTTATTTTCAATGAGGACGTTGCATAAGCTAAGAATGAGGGGGTGGATTCATTTCTGAATCATATTTTCAGCTTTGTAGATTTCTTGTAAATTTCCCTTATTTTTCCCTTTATTATTTAAAAAAATGAATTAAGAAAAGAGAACTTCGACATTAGAGTTTTTCAACTTGAGGAAATAATACAATAGGATCTGAACACTTTGACTCTTCAAGTCTTCAGGCTTAATCAGCTCGGGTGTCCACTAAAATGTTAAGTTGTTTCTTGAGCCCTTGCCATTCGTAAATTCATTTCTAATTAGTTAAATAAGTTGTGATGATAGGTATGACTTATCAACCTACCCTCCAATTTAAGGGGACTTTAAGTTTAAAGCATCTACACATCATTTGCACTAACTCACTTTTCGGTAGTTTTTAGGGGCATAGAAACCTGAAGTCTGTTCTAGTTGCCAATCAGTGAGTCTAACACAGTCACAAAAAGATGGTTAGAACATAAAGTTCTTTTCAAGTCCTGGGTGGGTTGGGTAGCCGTAGAAAGCTGTCTCGAAACTCTAAAGTCAAAAATCCAAAAAAATTGAAAAAGAAGAAAAGAAAAAATATATATATATTTACTTTGGATAAGGCAAGGGCTTGGGGCGGTCTGCATTTTGGCAGATACTCAGGTTCTGTTGAGTCTTTGTAGTCCAGGTCTTTAGTATAAATTTCTTAGTGCTGAGAAATAACTATTACCCAAGTAATTTTATCCTAATTCTTTTGTTAATAGCATGCAATTTTGCTAGGGCCTAGCAAAAGATAGCATGGGACTGTGATGTAAACACATATATTTCACATAAAATGTCTATTTATGCATGTTCTTAGACTCATAATTGCATTCAACATTAGAAATATTACATAGCATGGATCATTCTGCATTTAGAATAGATTGTCCAAATTATAGCTTGATCTTCTTTTTATGGCCAAGGTACAAGGCGACAACATTTTGAAACCTCGGATTAAAGATCCAACCATACAGACCTGACCAAGGCGACGATCGAGGTCCAATGCCTCTGAGATTGCCCCGATCGAACCTCCGTAGCATCAAATGTAGTCCGAGGAAGATCAGAGGTCAAGGGGCAAGGTGGTGGAAATCGAAACCTCAAATGAAGAATCTGACCACATGGATGGGTTCGGATCAATGATCGTAGCCTAATGACACGAAAATTGATCCAATCCGACATTCATGCCACCACCTACAAGCATTTGGAAATGGATGGTAAAGATGGAGCCACGTGGCACCATCCCAACTACCAAAAATGGCCCAAGTATGGATGCAACTCTCCATCATCAGATGATCAACGCATCTCAATTGTTGGATCATCGATCCAACTGCTGAGATTCCATCAAGGTGTGCCACACATCTCACTGAAGTCAAAGGATCAAGCGCTCTCGACCGTTGGATCGAGATCCAAGGGTCATGAGCGTGCGACCCTAAATTCCAAAACTTGACAAAGGGAGAGGCGTAGTGTAGCATTTGTGCGCCTTACACACAATGCATGACACATACTCGAATCGTTGCCACTGGATTAATCCATGAGAAGAGGTGCGCGACAAAATTCAACTGCACGATCATGATCAAACGGTTGGGAATGGCGACATGGTACGATTTGGTGCGCCGGATGCGAGCGTAGTGCATACACGTGCGACGACATGCCATCCCACGCATGATCGCACGTGGAAGCATTGTGCGATATGAAGAAGCGGCATGCGATCTGGACCATTGATCTGCGATCCAACAACTGAAGGGCAGTGCCTCTTCAACTCCTATAATGCACACATGAACCGACTCCTCCGTGCTGTGAGATGAATATCCAATGCTCGTCACCTCTTTGCACACCTTCACTGACATTTAATTTCAGCAATGTGTGTGTGTCACTAAAGGGTTGTGTTTACTTTTTTAAGTTGTGAAGTCCCTCTTTTGCCCCCATACTCTCAACTATAAATAGGACCCTATACCCAGTTGTCACATCATCCCTTCTTCTCTCAACCTTCCAAAGAGCTAAGAACAACATTCTCAATCTCACTTACTACTTTTAAGCATAGGAAGCTCAGCTAGAGTAAAGGAACAAAATTTTCCACTTCTCACCCCCTTAGCGGAGCTCTTGCCAACCGTTGTCTTGCTCCCGTTTCAAAAGTAGATCCCACAACGTTGATGCCTTGCCTCATCCCTGGTTCTTCCAGATTCCTCTTGCCTTCGTCTCTGCCCTCCTTCCTCTAAGCATCGCTCATCCTGCTCATCCTCTAAGCATTCGTTAGTGACAATAATTTCTCATCCCTTATCTTTTTACCTCTTTCTAGTATAGATTTCAACTTTATTGTTGTAGCAAGTAATTGTAATTAACATTATCACAGTTATAAAAGTTATTATTCTCTCTCTCTTTCTTTCTCTTATTTATATTGCAAGTAGATTAGTATTGTGATTGATTTCTTTACAAGGAAAATTACAAAAAAATATAATTGCGGATTTAGAATCGACGTAGCCTCTCTATGTTCGACCCGAGACTCACCAAATTTTTTGCTATAAATTTTATCTAATAGCAGATTTTTATGCAACTACAATAACAGGTTTTTAACTCAATCTTTTTCGTGTATAAAATCTTGCTAATCAAAGGGCAAGGGCTACACAGTCGCCCACTGGACTCCTCACTGCCAGAAGGCTTTAGAGGAAGTTAAGGTGGCACTTCGAAGTCCCCCTATCCTGGCGACTCCTAAACACAGGAAAGCTCTTTCTTTGTATCTGGCGACATCCATAACTTCCATCAGCACCGTCCTAGTTGGCGAGAGAAAAGGAGCACAATAATTGGTATACTTTATTAGAAAAACCTATCAAGGTGTAGAAGCTATGTATTTGGTGATTGAGAGACTTGAGCTAGCCCTGGTGACTGCCGCTAGGAAGCACACCCATATTTCCAAGCCCATACTATAATAGTTCTATCCGACTACCCCCTACCGTGAATGTTACATAAGTCCATGAGGTTAGCGCGATAGATAATATAGGCTATGGAATTGGCAGAAATTGATATTCAATGCCATCCAAGGAGATCAATTAAGGGGCAAGTCTTAGCAGACTTTGTGACGGAATTCTCAAAATGAGACTTAGTCTTTCATAAAAGTGTAGTCTCCATACCAAACCAGTCGAACCGGAAGCTAGATGCCCTGTGGAAGGGACCATACAAAATTTGTAGTGACAGTTTGGGAGACTTCTACAAATTGCAAACCCTAGATGGAGAGGTGATTCCTCATACTTGGCATGTGAGTAATTTACACTTGTATCATGTATAAAAAGGAAACATAGTGAAAATAAAAGCTTTTCTTTTTTATTCCATTGAAAATATTGTCTATTACATCCCTCAAGAGCATCATTCCTGGTTGGCCTAAGAAAAAAGAGAAGGGGTTAACCATGGAGGCACAAAGATGATAGCAACATTATCTTTGAAGACTTGGTGACTTCACTTCTAATCTTCAAAGATATCCACTCCAGGAGTCGAAGGTGGCGACGAGATGGCACGAGGATGATGTCAAAAATACACAGTTTGTTAATTATGCGAAATAGTGTCGTTGCAGCGCGTAAATTTCCAATAAAGTTTTACAATTTATATTCTTAGATAGGGTGAGTATCTAGGGTCCTCTAAAGAGACCAAATTATTAATCACATGAATTGATTCTCTCTCTCACATCTCAAATCCGCACTTTTCCTTTTTGTGATTTTTGCTTTTGTTGTTTTTAGGGTTTTGGAAATAATCGGGTTTTTGGAAAGCGAAGATGAACTACGCTAAAACCTATGCCTAAGTGATAGGAATGATGCCCTCTCTTCCAAGCTCACCCTAGGCAAGTGAGCCTAGGGTAATTAGAAGAGAAGGTGTGTGGTGCACTAAACTACTAATAGCATAAAAAACACACTAAGATAAAACTATTAATTGGAAGGCAAATATGAACTTGTATTGCTAGAAATTAAAGTACATGTAGAGGAATGCTTCTTGTAGAAATAATAAACTACAAGCTAATATAAAAGATAAAGAGTTAGATGAAGAAGAGAAGGATCCTCTGTAGAAGTCTGGATGGCCCTTGCAAGTGTGATTGCCCTACACTTAAAAAGGGTGCTCCTTGACTTCTTCTTGATGTAGTCCTCCTCTAAGTTCTCTCCTCGAGGTGGGCATCAACCACCTTAAGGTTCCTTCGCTACCTAGCCGTCTCCTCTATGTAGAAGATCACCTTCTTGGCGTGGCACAAGGGAGAAGAAGGAGAGGAAGAAGTAACCAAGGGGGCAGGTAGGTTGTCCCCTTGATCTTCTTCTCTTCTTCTTCTTCCTTGGCATGAATGGAAGGGGATGTAGGGTGGTTAAGGGTAGAACCTAAACTAATGGAGAAGATGATGGTGTGATGGTGGTTATGAGGGGTAGATATAGGGGTTGAGAAAGTTTGGTTGGCGTGAATGAGATGGAGGGTTAGGATTAGATTTTGATGGGTGGTTGTGGATCCTATAGTGTAGGATTGTTGGTGCCAACTCAAAGGTCATGTAGGGTGGTGGTTATGGTGGTGTTGGTGACTCTTGGTGGTGGAGAGACACCACTAGTTGTTGCCAACAAGGGGGGCTTCTAGAAGGAGGGTTAGGTGGATGGTAGAGATGGCTTGAAGGGGTAGGTGTAGGGTTGGATTTCATGGGTTTTGGAGGGAAAAAGTTGGTGCCATTTTGGAGGTATCTTTTGGTGGTGTTAGTGGGGTGAAGAGGTGTGGTTGTGATGGTGCCAAGTTAGAGTGGGAGTAGGTGTAGGTAGGTAGCTTATTTGGTGGACTAAGAGTGGAGTTGAAGTGGAGCTAGCTAAGGTGATGGTTTTGGTGCCAGGGAGGTGGACTAGCTAAGCTAAGCTAGCTAAGCTAGTAGATGAGTGGAATAGGAGGTAGAGGGAGCTAGGGTTTGGAGGTAAAGAGGTGGAGGTAGCTAGAAGGAGCTGCACTAGAGCTGGTGATTGCTGAAGAGAATTGCAAGGAGCTGGCTTAGTTGGCTTAGCTTGCTAGTTCTTTGCTAGCTGCAAAGCCAAGATAAGATGAGTTGATGTGAGTTAGGTCTGGTCCTCCTGAAGAATACCTAGCTAACTGGTGTAGCTAGCTTACGTTAAGAGCTTAGATCAACCAAGTTGAGCTTAGTTGAGTCTCCAGGAGATAGACTTAAGGTAGCCTGAGCTAGTTGAGGTCATTTTTAGCTGAGTAGGTCTATCTAGTTGATGGCAGTAGCTAGTCCTAGTTAGGTTGAGATTCCAGTGAACTATTCTAAGTTGGAGGAGCTGGATTGGAGCTAGGATTAGCTGTCTTGAGCTAGTTTGAATTGTCATCCAGCTAACGTGAGCTGAATGGAGTTGAGGTGAACTAGTTAGAGCTACCATTCAGCTAAGATGAATTGAATGGAGATAGGGATGAGTTGTTCCCGCTAGAAGGAGCTAGGATCTGGTTGGGAGGAGCTGGATCCAGCTAATATGAGCTTCTTCTTCAGCTTCTACCTTCCTGAGTGCCAAGGTACGAGGGATTTGACTTTCTATCTATCCCTCACACTGAAATGGATGCATTAAAAATATAATAAAATGCAATGCATGCCTAACCTAGGTGAATGCCTAAATGTAGTTTAAAACTCCTTTGTGGAGTTAAAACCCTAAGAGCTAGATCTGTTTCAGGGCATAAGAATAATGATAAACTACCATTTATCAGAGAGCTGATCAGCTGAGTAGGCGGTTCTACAGCCCTTGACGGACACGGCTTGGGCGCATCCTCTTTAGGAGCCGAGCTTCCCGACTGGTCCACAGGCCTCGGCTGGTCCATAGCTCACGGTTGACCCCAGGTCCCAACTGGTCTGTAGGCGGCTCTATAGAAGCCTTCTCGATGATATGACCATCAGCTTTCTAACGATCAAGCTTAGACATGAACTGGTTTATAGACTAGTTGCATAACTCCTCCATCAAAGTGTGCTTGCCCTGAAGAAGGACCTGCACCACCGCCAAGGTGTGCTCCCCGATCTCCCTTGTGACCGCCTCTTGACTCTCCTCCATAGATGGGTCAAAGGTAGAGATTGCCATCACTGTCTCAGGATCAAGCTCCGGCTAGGCAGCATGCTCTAGCTCATGCATCTTCTTGCCTTTATCCTCCACAAGATGTTGGGCCTTGGCAAGCTCGGTCCTCAGGGTCCGCTTTCTCTTGCCTTGCAGACAATTCAGCAAGTTTGTCGATAGTAGTACCTAAGCGAAGGCACTCTTCCTGGAGAGCCACCTCGTACCCCTCCACGACTGAGGAGTGTTTGGCCCTTAGCACCTGCACCTCGTCCTTCAACAAAAGGACATTGGTAGAGGATGACTATAAGCACTCAAACAAGTCTCTCAGAGTCATGACTTCAGCTTACGTGCTCTGATGAGACATTCCACCATCTTCCCACCAAGGTAAACGGCCTTCTTTAAACCTTGACATGCCTATGTCAGCTCCTCCTGCAGTCAGGACACTTAACAAGTCGCCTACTGCTAAGACTGGAGATTACGAAGGGCCTCCTCTGCCATCTTCTTCACCTTCTCTAGGGGGGTAACAGCCTCCCTGAGAAGGCAAACAACATTCTATTGCTCTGCCTTGGCCGTCGTAGCCCACTTGGCGGCCATGTTAGTAGCCTTTGTGGGCTCACTAGGCTCATTAATGCCTAACAAAGCACCGCCACATGGGATAATGGTATTCCCAAGAGCCTCGACCTGTTAAAAATCACAGACAGGTGTAAGGAGGAAGTTTCTCTCTGAAAGCAAGGTAAAGAGCAAGCGAGAAGAAGCTTACCGCTTGGAGGCAATAGTAGAGCAGGTGATTCAAATTCATGCCTCCCAGCCAGGAGGTAACCCAAAGCATGGCATCTTCCAAGTGCCAGAACACCTACCTTTCCAGGTTAAAGGCATTTCTTGAAGAACCCACCTTAGCTAGAACCACCCGGCTGGGTATGGGGGCTTCACGAGCACCCTTTAGAATGGATCTCCTAACAAATCCGACTATCTGGCTAATCTCCCCAGGACCTTCCTAGTTGGAAGGGTCCACTAGTACCTTTGCCCTCATCGAGCTTCGCCTGCAATATGGCTGCACAAAGATGCTGCCATCAAGGAAACCACGGGTGATAGCCACCTCCTACACCAGCCTAGAGAAGGCACTGGCAGAACCGGACAAGGTGCCAGAGGCACTGGTTCCCCCTGTCTGAGCTACCTCTGCCAAGGTAGGGGGCGGGGAATCAACAAGTGTAAACCCTTTCAGTGGTCCTGGTGAGCCAGAAGGGACAGACGAGTCCACTGGTGCTTCCTCCGCCTCAGTCCTGCTCGAACTTTGAGGAGCGGATGCCACCGGCTCCCCCAGAAGAGGCACACTAGCAGGGCTCCTCTTCAGGCATTTGGGAGGGGCCTCCTCCTCTTCATTTCCCTCTCCCTCCTTCCTCTTAGGCTCCTTAGAGTTGGAGGACTGGCTCCCCTCACTCTGCTCCACAGGCTTCTCCCCATGATGCTATCCACGGTGGGACGAACTACTGCCTCAATGCCTGGGGATGTCTAGCTGAGCAAATCGACCAAAGGCTACAACAAAAAAGTCATGGGATTAAGTAACGGGGGACTACGGTACATGTTCTAAAGCTATCGCCTCCCCGCTACTTACATGGCATGGGATAGGAATCAACAACCTACGATAGAGCCTCCTAGACATCTTCCCGCTTGAGCTTCGAGTGGGAAATTGGCCTAAAATTAACAATCCAATCTACGTTCGCCTACGCAGATGGGCTAAGCTCCTCGGGCCTAGGCAACTGGTCCTTATCAAGCGGACCTTTCCAGGTGTAAGGGACACCGTGGTCCTCAACGTTGGAAATGAAGAAAAAATGATGATCTTGCCCCTTCAAATTATCGGGTAGATCAACTATCCAGTACTTGGTATGCCGGCTGTACAAGGTATAGGTACCTGACGGGGGCTTTCCCTTCTTAACTTTAAGGGGCATAAGCCCAAATAGTATGCAGAATAGACCCAAGCAGGGGACAATCCTCAGATGGAAGTAGATAGCGGTAAAGGCATTCAAAACCAGCCAGCAATTTTGGCTAAGTTATGAGGGGGCCAGGCGGTAATAACAAAGGAAGGAAGACAAAAAAGGATTCAAGGGTATCCAAAGACCATGCTTTATGGAATATTTACAAAAAATGAATGAGTCCTTAGACGTGTTGTAGCATAGGTGAGTCTGGGAGCCACAGGGATGAAACAGAACTCCACCAAGTCTGTATTCACTCAAAAATGCCTTAATGGTGGACCAACTATGGAAATCAGAAGGAAAGATATGCAGATCCTTCATCTTAGGCGAGATGCCAGACGAGGATGAAGCGGACTTATCCTTGCCCACGAGCCCTGACATGACCACGTCGAAAAGAGACTCCAAAGACAGCACCTTCTCACGCTTCGCATGAGAAGAAGGCTCGAACAGTCATCGCAAGATGCTCTACTATTGCAAGAGGGTAGGTGGGGCATTAACTATGCCCTACACCCCCTATTTATAACCCCCTTTATGGACGGTTGCCCCCTTGCGGGGTGCAGATTTCTAAGAGAAGAAATCTCTCTTGATACGGCATGGATTTCAAAAGATGCTGCCAAAGTAGAGATACCTTGGTAATCATTACCGATATTAAATGCCCATGCATACATACGTTACACTGCAATAATACCCGTCACATCGCTGGCGAGCACAATATTTTAGCTTCCCATGCCTCATCATGACAGCAATTAATGTTGGTCTTGCCACGCAATAAGACAAAAATCAATCACGTAGTGATTGGCCATCACTTGTGGAAGGTGGCATCCATGTCACATTCACTCCTGGGAAGACGCCTCTTAAGGCTGGTAGTAATCCAGAGGGACGCACCCAAAAGTTGTCTCTTTAGGTTGGCAGGAACTAAGGCATACCCACCTACATTTCTTTCACCTAAAGGCCACCTCTTAAGATGGATAGGAACTCAAGCATACCTGCCCACGTTCCCTTCACCTAGAAGCCACCTCCTAAGGTCGGCAGGAACTCAAACATACCCACCCACGTTCCCTTCACCTAAAAGTCACCTTTTAAGGTCAGCAGGAACTCAGGCACACCCCACCCACGTTCCCTTTAATACAAAGCTGCCTCTCTAAAGCTAGTAGTCTAATTTCAATGATCGTACATCATAAGATTAAAGGCAACTTGGCCATCTAAAATTACAACTCTCACTTTATGACAAATTCTCGCCCTACTTTAATGAAGAAAGTCGAGAAACAATTTGGGGACATCATCTACTATGGAGTGTTAAATACTTTAACTACTCTCTCAGCAGCATCCGCTAGCTAGAGAGTATGGGGCATATGATGAGGTGCAAAAAGCACCCTTGGACTCAAAATTCCAAAAGAAGCTTGAGAAGGGATCTGACTACCTAGCTGGATGCGAAGTAAATATGTAGATCCGACCCTTCCTATTCCACCTCCGCTCGGGTGGATCCAGACCCAACCATATCTAGGCAGGTCCAGATAGATCCGACTTTCCAGAAGATCCAGTTTTGACTGAGGTCAGAAAGACAATGAAAAGGTCCAAGATACCCATGTCAATGACAATGATGGCATTACCACCGCCATTAATAGCTTGACAACAAACATACCCTGACAATGGATGTGTTCGGGTAGACGATCCAACGGCAAGATCATCTCCCAGCACTATAAATAGCAAAGAGAGACCCTCAAGGCTCCTCTTCAGGAAATCTAAGAGAGAAGAGAGATTGTATTACCACATTTTACTAATGAATATTCGGGAGCATTTCCCTCCCCCTAGGCATACACCCCTGATGGTGGAACAGGATCATCAATCTCCTTGTTTCCCTTCCGATTACTTATTCTTGATTTGTTGCATTGGACCCTCCGATAACTTAGGAGGTTCGATCAGTACCTCATAAGTACTGGTTAGTATTTCAAGAGTGACTTGGGGCAAAATCCTAAGTTGGAGACCTAGGTAGTGGTATTTACCCGATTTTGGGTTTCCATTAGACATGCATGTGTTGTGATTGGCAAATTACTTATGAATTGATTAGCTCTTCTATATTTGCATTAATTTTTTAATTAGCATTGTTTTACCACCTAGAGCACTATTCACCCCTCTTTAGCGCTTTCAAAGTGGATAAGTAACAATTAATAAATAGATAATTACTAATACAATGCCCTCTTTCTTTACCCTTGTCGTTGATGCTACTTTGTTGTAGATGTTCTACACTACTCAGATTTTACTGATGCATTTCACAAGTTGAGTACTCAGGTATTGTTGAGCAGTCTGATGTAGTAGCTGTTGTTGGTTCGTCTACTGTGAAACCGAATCCTACTATAGTAGACAGTCTGTTCTAAGCTCTAAGGCTCTTTAGTTCTGTTCTTTTTTCGCTATTAGACTTTTCTTTCCTATCTTTTGGTGATTTTACTCAAGCCCTTGTTACTTCCTAGCTTTTGTGGTGGATTCTCCTTTATATTTTGTCTGCTCCTTATTCCTTTTATTTAATGCATTATTAATGAATGTTTGGCTATTTATGTTCTCTGATTTTGTGCTGGGTGACTTGGATCTTGTGGTTGGTTGTGCTTGTGGTTAGTGATTAACGAGGTTTTATACGCAAAAAAGACTAAGTTAAAAACCTGTCATTGCAGTTGCGTAAAAACCCGCTATCAGATAAAATTTATAGCCAAACTCTGGTGAGTCCCAGGTCGAACATGGGGTAGCAAACGTTTGATTTAAAATCTGCATTTTTTTTTATAAAGCAGAGTAGCTAGTTGAAATTAATCTACATGAGCGAAACTACTTTAAGAATAAACAATTGATGAAAAATAGAGAGAGAATGAACAAATATTTTATAACCATATAATCCTTTCCATTACATCTACTAGAAAATTAAAACTATATTAGAAAGCAGTAAAAAGATAAGGATGAAAAAATCCTCCTCGACGATCGCTTGGAGGACAAGCCATGCTATTAGTGCCTAGAAGATGGAGATGGGATGCTGGAAGATGGTGGACAGAGTTAGAAGACGGGGATGAGATGCAAGACGTTATCAGCATGGGATCCACTTCCCGAATGGTGTTGAGAAGACAACCACGGGTGCTCCACGAAATGGATGAGAAGATGGATAAAATTTTATTTTCCTTTTACTCTAGAGGAGCATTTTGGGTTTGGGACTAACTCCTTAGAGCTTTGGAGAGGAGAGATTGAGAAAGGAACAACAACAACAACAACTAAGCTTTTTCCCATACTAATTGGAATTGGCTATATAGATTCTTTGCCTCCACATAGATTGACTTTCAGCCATTTCAGGACTTAAATTAAAGTAATTGAGGTCATACTTAATAGTTTCCTTCCAACACTTGTTTGGTCTTCCTCACCCCCTCTTAGCCGGTTTAGCCTCCAACTTCTCACATCTCCTAACTGGAGCATCTAGTGGCCTTCTTTGTAAATGTCCAAACCATCTTAGATGTGCTTCTCTCATTTTACCCTCTATCGGTACCACCCTAACCCTTTTTCTAATAAACTCATTTAAAATACGATCATTTCTTGTATGACCACACATCCATCTTAACAACTTCATTTCTGCCACAGACATCTTCTGTACATGCCTATAGTTTATAGCCCAACATTCAGAACCGTACAACATGGCTGGTCTTACCACATCTCGATAGTATTTTCCTTTGACTTTTAAAGGAACCCTCTTATCACAGAGAACACCAGAAGTACCCCTCCATTTCAACCACCCTACATTAATTCTATGTGTAACATCTCTATCAATTCCACCATCATGTTGGAAAATGGATCCCAAGTACTTAAAAATATCTTTCATTGGAATGCACTCTTCTCCCATTTTTACATCAATCCCTTCATCGTTCCCTCTACTGCCAAACTTGCATTCCATATACTCAGTCTTCGTCCTACTTATGCGTAATCCTTTATCTTCCAGGGCTTCTCTCCAAAGCTCAAGTTTTCTGTTCACTCCATCTCTTGTCTCATCAACCAACACAATGTCATCAGCAAAAGGCATACACTAAGGCACCTCAACTTGGATATGCTTCGTCAACTCATCCATAACTAAGGAAAAAAGATAAGAGCTTAAACTCGAACCTTGATGCAGACCAATGGTGATATCAAAGTAGTCCGTTAAATCATCCTTAGTCTTTACACAAGTTGCTGCTCCATAGTACATATCCTTTATGAGGTTGATATATATAACAAGCACTTGTCTCTTCACCAAAATTCTCCACAAGATATCTCTTGGGACAGAATCAAAAGCCTTCTCCAAATCAATAAAAACCATATGTAAATCCTTTTTCTTCGCTTTGTATGTCTCCATCATACGTCTCAAGAGATGTATTGCCTCAATAATAGACCTGCCTGGCATAAAGCCAAACTAATTTCCAGTTACCATAGAAACTTACCTCACCCTTCTTTCAATTATTCTTTCCCAAAGTTTCATCGTACGACTTATCAACTTAATACCTCTATAGTTAGAACAATCTTGTATGTCACCCTTGTTCTTATATAAAGGTACCACAAAACTTTTCCTTCATTCCTCTAGCATCTTCTTACCTCTCCACATAGTATTAAATAAATTTGTGAGCCAAGTTATACCCCGTTCTCTCATCATTCTCCAAACGTCTATAGGAATATCATCAGGCCCAACAACCCTCCCACTTTTTATCATCTTCAAATCCTCCTCTACTTCTTTCTTTTGTATCTTTCAATAACATGCTCGATTCACATACTCTTCTGAGTTGGCTAACTCCCCTAAGATGATATCATTCTTTAGTTTTTCATTAAATAGCTTATGAAAATATCTTTTCCATCTTGTCTTTATATCCTCACTAGCTATAAACACCCTTCCTTCTTCATCCTTGATGCATCTTACATGTGTAAGGTTTATTTGCTTTCCATTCTCTTGCTTTAGCTAACTTGAAAATATCTTTTTCACCTTCTTTAGATTCAAGTTTCTTATAAAAATGTTCCCAAGCTTTTACTTTTGCTTCACTAACTATTTTCTTTGCTTCTTTCTTTGCTCTTTTGTAGCTTTCCATATTTTCATCGATCTTATCTCGATATAAGGCTTTAAAGTAGGCTCTTTTAATTTTAAGCTTCTCCTGCACCTCCACACTCCACCACCAAGCCTTCTTTTGTCCTGAAACACCTCCTTTAGACATGCCTAACACCTCCTTTGCCACCTTCCTAATACAGTTTGCCATATTTAACCACATTTCATTAGCACTACTATCAAGATCCCAAGTCTTTTATTGCATCATCTTCTCTTTAAATCTCACTTGCTCTTTCTTAAGATTCCACCATTTAATTCTCAAATTCTTAGACACTAATTTTCTCTTCTTTGCCTTCTTCAAATGAACATCCAACACCAAAAGATGATGTTGAGAAGTTAAACTCTCTCCTGGAATAATCTTGCAATCTTTACAAGATAAACGATCCCTTCTTCTCAAAGCAAAGTAATCGATCTGCATTCTTGTTAAGCCACTTTTATAGGTAATCAAATGCTCTTCCCATTTTCTGAAGAAGGTATTTGCTATGAAAAGATCATAAGTCATAGCAAAATCAAGGAATGTCTTCCCTTCTTCATTCCTAACACCAAAATCATGATTTCCATACACTCCTGCATACTCTAAAGCATCTTTTCCCACATGCCCATTTAAATCTCCACCCAAGAAAATCACTTCTCTCTATGGGATTCCCTGAATTATCATATCAAGCTCTCCCCAAAATTTATTCTTTATTCTTTCCTCCTGACCAACTTGAGGTGCATAAACAGAAATGACATTCAAGATCTCTTCTTCTAAGATTAATTTTATCAAAATAATTCGATCACCCAATCTCTTAACCTCAACCACACTCTCCTTCAAATCCTTATGAATTATAATGCCCACGCCGTTTCTACCTTTGTCCCTTCTTGAATACCATAGTTTGAAACCTATTCTCTCAATTTCCTTTGCTTTTTCTCCAACCCACTTAGTATCTTGAAGGTAAAGAATTTAAATCCTTCTCCTTACCATTGTATCCACAATCTCAATGAGCTTACTGGTCAAAGTACCAATATTCCAACTATCGAATCTCAGCATTCTTTGTGACACACTTCGATGGCGAAGTGGTGGAACTAGCTTCTCAATTAAGAGATTGAGAAAGGAAGTGATCAAAAAAATGACATGTAGGAGGTCCCTTTTATAGTTGAGGAAAAAGAGCATAGAAGTCATTTTAAAGGCCTTAGATTTAATATACGACCTTTAGTGATGCATGTAAGCATTACTAAATCCTGTCATTATTGAAGGTGCATGGAAGGAAAGCCCACGATGTAGATCGGCCACTCCTCAAGCAGCCATGTTGCATGCCTTCTCCTCTTCAGCCGTGGGTGCACGAAGTCCTGCCCCATCTCAATCGGATGACTGAGGTTGCATCCGAATGACTAAAGATAGCACCCACACATTAGATCGCCAATGTAATCGTGCGTCGAATCTTGCATGCATGCTTCGAGTACATCCGATGCACCACATTGATGCCTCCGCAGCCGCTTGATGCTGATTTGATGGCATTAATTGATTGGTGCATGCTTGTGAGGATTAAAGGGCTATGGCAAGGGCTCGAACGGGTGCCTCTACCTTGAGACTGCCCTTAGCTACCATTGTGCTATACTGCTAGATTGTCAAGAAAATGCATTGCAGCCAATCGCTCATGACTATTGGATGAAAATCCAATGGTTGTGATAAGGTGAGGGAAGCTTCCTTCAGAGCTTGAGAGACATTGGAGAGGCGACGTGGACATCTCTAGACCATTGGATCTTGATCCAACGATCGAGAGATGTCATGGATTCTCTTCATGTGATGCTGGCACTTGAAGAAAGGTGACTTGGACTCTCAACAACAGTTGGATTTGAATCCAACAGTCAAGAGATAGCAAGGGAGGCTTCCTTTGAGGAGGAAGGGTAGATGAAAGATGGCTATCTATGGCTTGGATGATGCCACGTGACATCATCTGAGCCTTCCATCTTCTTTTAGGTTAAAATGTCTATTTATACACATCTATTTGGTTAAAATGTATATTTATGTAAACTCCTAAGCTTAACATTGCATTTGACATTGTGAATAGTTCATAACATTCATCATATTTTATTTAGGTTGACTTGTATAAATTGTATATTAATTCACGTATTTCTATGGCTAGGGGACAGGGCAACATATTTCGGAGCTCCAGATAAAAAATCCAACCATATGGATGGATTCGGATCGACAATCACAGCCAAGCGGTGTGAAAATTGATCTAATTCGATATCGGTAGCACTTTCAAGGAGCATTTGAAGATGGACGACCCAGATGATGCCACGTGGCATCATCTAAACTGCCCAAGGACTACCGCAAGCACCCCCATCATCTCACCCTCATACTTCAGCCATTGGATGGGAATCTTCCACATCCTCAACAGCAAAAGCATCAACACGACATGAAGGGAGCCTTGGCGTGGTGGTTCCGCATGCGACTCTCAAAGGAGGGGTGTAGGCTCGAAACCCGTGAGTGCCTCCAATTCGCAGCAGCAGCGAGTCACGCCTAAATTGAGCCTCTCAATCAGCGATGGATGGTGCAAGCACGGTCACGTGGTTGCATGGATGACCAACAGCACGGATGCGTGCGATCACGCGTGGATGTATGCATGATTTGGCATGATTTCAAAGCATGGCGTCTACGCGATCAGTGGCCCTCCAATGAATAACTAATGGTGGAGATCCATCCTTGCCATAGCCAACAGTGCACGCGTTCTACACGCACATGTGCAAGTACTAGCAGGCCTTTAGTGATGACCAAGGCGAGTCTTCAGCGATGTTTTAAATGTCGTTGATGACCCGTATCTGTTTTATGCCCTCATACCTCCACTATGAAAGGACCACCACCCCTCCCATTCTTCTTCATCCCTTCCTATGCTCTCCTCACCTACTCTATAGCTCAAAACACATCTTAAGCTTGTGTCCCAAGCCCTTGGGATGCTCCACTAAAGAAAAGAAAATGTTTTTCCACCATCTCACTACCATTCGTGATGCTCTCATTGGTCGTCTTCTCAATTCCATTCTGGGAAGTAGATCATCTTCCCTAGTGTCGACGAAGCTCCAGTGAGCTCGCACGGCCACTACACTTCACAAAACTGCTCGCTTCCACTTTCAGAAGCATTGCCACGATCCACTAATCAAAATCCCCAAAGAAATTTAGAGCTTTGACCTCATTTACACCCCACCAAACACATGCACTCACGCACACCTCCTCTGTCAGTGATAACTCTCCACTGACCACCACACACCTTAAAACCACCACCATCATGTTCGCCTCTTCATGACGAACCTTCTGAGCATATCTGACAAGGTTGAGAGGTCGTGCTTCCCATTTCAGGTACATACTGGAGTACCATTGTCACCACCATCCTCCCCAGTACCGTCCTCGTCTCTCCGACCCTCACTCGACCAGCTGCTACCTATAATCGTTGCGACTTAAGGTTCTGGAGTGCCCCAGGTTCGCAACTGAACTTAGGGCAACAACCTCTGCCTTAATTCTTCGACTACATCCGAGCAACTTACGCGAATAAGAGGAGGAGAGGATAGTCCCACATCGTATAGGACAAAAAGCCTGACCTCACATAAAAGGAAATTGTACTCTTGGCTTATCGCCTCTGAGAGCACACGAGTGAGGTCCCTCACACCCCACCGCATGCGCACTGCATGCGCCACACATGTGCCTGTCCAGGTGCCCTCACCTATGGTTCACGCCATGCGGGTCTAGGCATTAGGTCTGATTACCCAGATTCAATCTGTTCTGAAGAGAAAAGAATCTGAGGAGGGGGGAGCATTTTGTACTGTGGCCTTGGGATTCATGCCCTCCCTCTCCTCTCTCTACACTTAGTCATTACTAAAGACTTAGTGAGGCCTTGTTCCTTGCTCTTATGAGGGCCTTCTACTCCTTTGCTATTGTTGTGCCTTGAGGTTAAGGCATTTGAAGCCTTACATTGTCATCTGAGCCTTGTGCTTGTACTGGTTTTTGTTCTAATGCTACAGTGGATATTTAGAATATTTATTACGATTACTATTCAATTATTTGAGTTGATTGTTAATCTTAAACATTAGGGTTAATTTGGTATTCAAGTCACCATTTTAACCCCATCTTTTTGCACTCTCATTTTTTATTTTTATTGCAATATTCTTTTGATCTACATTGAGTAGCATTTTGATTATATTTGTATATTATTCTTGCTACTGTAATTGGTGATTGAATTGGCAATTTGCTCCCTGCGAACGACCTCGAACTCACATCGATTTCGAGTTTTATAAATTTTAATGTTGTGTTTTTGTTGAGTGTACTACAACACACATCTCTTATCACTCGACAATTACACTAACAACATTTTGGCGTCATTACTGGGGAGCAACGTTCAGTTTCATTCCCTGATTGCAATTCTGATTTGATACTAACTTGCTCTATCTACTCTGTTGTGATTTTGTGAGGTACACAGGAGAAGATCAAATGCACAAAAGCCACTCCAGGAGCATGTAACTTCATTTCCTTTTTCCTAAGCCCCTCATTTCTAGAAATAATTAAAACCAAGAATCAATTAGGATCAACTCACATTATTCCAAAGACTTAATCATCCAAGTTGCCTGATTTAATTTGCTTAGAAATCCCCAACCAGATATCTGCACCTACTAGGGACTAAAGGTGCCTAAGGCTATTCACCTTCTTGATTGAGCCCTAGGTGGCAACTTTGAGAAAAATTGGACCTGGAAAATAGACTCAAATTAGGGTTTCCACTTTAGGGTTTCAGGAAAATACACTTGCTTGACTTAAAAGAGAATTGATTTCCCGCATCGTGTGTCACATAAATCTTGATTGAATTGGCATAATCAAGCAAACCCTAAAAGAAGGCTCTAACAATTACTTGAATTACTAAAATTTAGGACTTAATAACCTACTTACAAACCACTTAGGGTGACTTTGGGTTCTTTATCCTATTCATCCAAAACTTTAGGATAGGTTAGGTGAAGTTGACCCACCTTGTGGGCTAACCAACCTTCAAATTAGGTCACAAATCACAATAAATTCTAAAAGTTCATGTCAAATTCAAGACACATTTTCAGGAATAAAATTGGTTAGCTTAGAGGTCTAGCTTGCTCATTCCGATCTACTTGGATTCTCAATGACAAGGAAGGTCGAGTGAGGGAAACCCTGTAACCTATGGGGATGCTCTATTATGTAGGGGTCATTGCTGGACTCTCGCTTCCTAGTTGCCCAAGTAATTCTTGGGTGAGTGACTTTCTGATCAAGAGATATCATCCGCCTCGAACCTCCTTAGTTATCCAAAAACTTTTAGGTGACTCTTGCTTCTTGGTTGCCCAAGTAATTCTCGGGTGAGTGACTTTTTAATCAAGTTGCATCATCCGCCTTGAACCTCCTTAGTCATACGAAGATTTTTAGGTCCCTCAATTGGGTCCATCACACATTCTATCCCTCATCTGGCTCTTTAGTGCATGTTCGGGAGGAGGTCCCTAAGACCACCCTTGAGGCCTCCATTAGTAGTCCATTCTCATTGAGGCCAAGCCTCGACCCACTTGTTTATGCTATCACCTGACCAGATTGACATCTTTTCCAACTCATCTGCTTCTAAGCCCAGAACACCATCATCTGCATCCATGGAGGACCAAGAAGAACTCAATATCCAAAATTAGCTACAATGCCTTAAGGATCTTGTCCAGGCACACCTGAATCCACCGCAACATCCTCAGATGCGAGATCACTACAATCCTACTGGGGTGGAGATCGAACCCAAGGTACAGATCCTAGTTGGAGGGCCTGATGCTAAACTCAAGCTGAATATGATCCAAGCTATTCCCAAATTTCGTGGTTTGAACTCTGAAGATCCCTCCCAGCACATCAACCAACTAAAACATTTGGCCCAGACCTTCAGGCCACCTATTCAGAATCGAGACATCCTACACATGAAGATGTTCTCCTCTCTCATGGATAAAGTTGCCTATTGGTATCAAACTTTAACCCATCCAATCAACACATGAGGGGAGCTCCAAACTAAATTCCTGCATAAATTCTTTCCAGTTGGTCGAACAAATGCTTTAAGGCACTAAATCAAGCACTTCCCACAAAATGTGGGAGAGCCACTTCATGAGGCACGGGACCGCATTTGGAACTCATGAGGAAATGCCCCCATCACGGAGTTCCTAAGTGGGAACAAGTCCAGTCTTTTTACCATGGACTCTATGAGGATATCAAACTCTTTGTTAATGCAACCTGTGGTTGGAGCATCATGGGTCAACATGAAGATACAATTTGAGAAATTCTCGAGAACATGTGCGAGAACTCTATAAACAATGAATCTATGGGTGTGTTCGACCGGACGATCACCCGTGCATTGACAAATACACGAGGGGCACATGAGACTCAAAGCCTATCTGCATTCGTCGATCTGGAGTTGGTGGCCAATCACTAGGATAAGGTCTTGATCATTGAGAAAAAGGTAGATGATTTGACTCGACATCTGCAGAGAACCACCGTTGCACAACAGAACACGTATGTACAACCACCCTCAGGCAGGGAGGCTGTACATAACATTTACTACCACTCTCTCCAGGGGATGGACCCATATCCACCCCCATTTGATCCTAGGTTCAGAGGAAACTTCAGACCCCCCTACTCTACTTGGGAAACTCTGAACCCTCATACTCTGACTTTTCTAGAGTTCCTTAGACCTGCAAGGATCTCCATGCCATCCAAAATGATCCATTCTCTAATACCTACAACCCTGGATGGTGCAATCATCCTAACTTTGCATGGTCGGGAAATAATCTGAACACCAGACCTCAATTCCAACCTCGACCATAGGCTCTGTGCTCATATCAGCCCACGCAGCCTAAGGCCAACCCAAATTACCAATTCGAGCCGTCAAGGGAAGATCACATGACTCTGATTCTACAAACCCTGGCTAACATCCAAAACACCATTGCAGCTATGCAAAAATAGCACAAAGACTAGATCACAGAGGTTCGAAATCAGCTCACACAGATGGCTGGGTCTCGCCATCCTAATGCACTTCCATCTCAACCTCTGCCGAATCCGAATAGCATGCCAAACTAGAAGTGCATTATGAACCCAAATCAAGGCCAAACTCACTACATTTATCAATCCCATTCTGCTCCATCGCCCGATGGGATGGAGGCTTCAACATCGTATTCGGGATATCAGTAGCAATCACCTATTTTGCTGACTCCGAACCAAAACCAAGTAGGTCTTAATTCTATTACCACTCATGGTGGCAAGTCAACTCAGTATCCACCTTATCCTAGCCACTCTAAGTCTGGTAGTTCAGAGCCTAACCCTAGGATGATTATTCAGAACACCCTTATCCCAGATCCAGAGCCTAAACCAATCTTAGGGGCTATAGGCTCCATTTCCTAAGGCCTTGACCAAAGAAAAGAGGAAAACAAAACCCGTGGCACTTGAGGAAGATCTAGTCAAGCTCTTTGAGCAAGACCAGATAAACATCCCCTTGATGGATGCAATCCACCATGTACCAACTTACACATGATTTCTGAAGGATTTATGTACACTAAAGTGTAAACTACGAAATAAAAATGGTAGTCTAATCATATTGTCTGAGCAAGTCAGTTCAATCATCCTGAGCAAACTCGCATGGAGAGCAAAAGATCTTGCCACCCCTATGATCTCCTGTAAGATTGGTGATTTAGAATTCGATTGAGCATTATTGGATTTAGGAGCCTCCATAAACCTGATCCCTACTAGACCACTTCAAGGAAACTGAGCTCAAACTGACTAAGGTGACCTTGCAGTTAACAAACAGATCAATTAGGTCACCTAGAGGAGTTCTCGCGGATGTTTTAGTTAAGATCCGAGATTTCTATTTCCCAGTGGACTTCATCGTATTAGATATGGATACTCCTAAAAAATTGAGGAACACACCGATCATTTTAGGTTGACCATTCCTAGCCACAGCTAGGGCAAACATCAGCTGTTAAGAGGGCCAGATTGAGTTGAAATTTGGGAATAAGACATTACGAATTGATATCTTTAAAGGCCAAAAAGGAATAAACTGTGCAGCAATCAAAGAAGTATGCAACATCGGTTCTGTAGTTGAGGACCCAATTACAGAGGAAAACTCGATTATCCCCGATCCTTAACCTCAAGATGACCTTGACCCACAGAAAGAGGAGCCCAGAGCTGATCCAGATTCAGCCATGGCTACCACCTTAGCTTCTAAGGACCATCCCGAACCTTCACCCACTACTAATAACTCGGTACTAGAATTGAAGCCCCTCCTATATCATTTGAAATGTCTTCTTGGGTTACAATCAAACATTTCATGTGATCATTAATTCCCGACTCACACCTGATCAAGAAACTAATTAAGTTGATTTCTATTCTCTAGTAGTATCGAAGAGCCATTGGATGGACTCTCGATGACTTAACCGGGATAAGTCCCTCATATTGCACACACCATATCTACATCGAAGAGGGCTCATGACCATCTCGAGAGATGCAAAGAAGACTCAATCCTAATCTTCAAGAAGTTGTGAAGAAAGAGATCATCAAGTGGTTAGATGCCAGTATTATCTACCCGTTCTCTGATAGCCGTTGGGTGAGCCCGATCCAAGTTGTGCCTAAGAAGGCAGGGCTCACCGTGTTTATGACTAAATCTAGAGAAATCATTCCTACCCACATTACGAATTCGTGGAGAGTTTGCATAGACTATTGGAAATTGAATGCCTCCATGAAGAAAGATCATTTCCCGCTTCCATTCATTGATCAGACTCTCGAGAAACTAGTAGGAAATCCATTTTTCTATTTGCTGGATGGGTACTCCGGATATAATCAAGTGGCAATTTATTCTGAAGATCAGGAAATGACCACCTTTACCTGCCCCTACGGTATGCACGCATTCTGCAGGATGCCTTTTGGGCTATGAAATGCATCCACCACCTTTCAGCGGTGCATGCTAGCCATTTTCTTAAATATGGTAGGTAATTACCTTGAGGTCTTCATGGATAACTTCTCGGTATTCGGTGAATCTTTCGATGACTGTCTCCAGCATTTGGTCCAGATCCTCAAGAGATGCATCAAAGTGAACTTGGTTCCCTCTTGGGAAAAGAGCCATTTCATGTTTTCTGAGGGCATCGTTCTTGAACATCTTGTCTCTGAGAGAGGTATCCAGGTCGACTGGACTAAGGTGAATCTAATTTCCAAATTACCTATGCCTAACTCGGTCAAAGATATCAGATTGTTCTTGGGGCACGTCAATTTTTACCGTTAATTCATATCTGATTTTTCCAAGATCGTGTGCCCCTTGACGAAAATCCTCTCGAAGGACACACCTTTCAAGATGACAAATGAGTGCATTCACGTGTTTAAGATCTTGCATGATCGAGTCACCCAAGCACCAATTCTGCAATCTCCTGACTGGTCTCATCCCTTCGAGATCATGTGCGATGCATCTGACTATGTAGTAAGAGTGATGCTAGGTCAGAAAATCGATGAGAAATCGGTGCTCATATATTACGCCAGCAATATACTGGACGTAGCTCAACGTAATTACATGATTAAAGAGAAAGAGCTACTGGCCGTAGTATTTGGTCTGGAGAAATTCATATCATACCTCTTGGGTTCCCACATCATCATATACTCTGATCACACTACATTAAGGCACTTACACATAAAGGACACGAAGCCTAGATTAATCTGTTGGACTTGCTATTGCAAGAATTCGATCTTGAAATTCATGATAAGGTGGGAAAGCAAAACGTGGTAGCTAATCATTTGTCCTACCTTCCTTCTTCGATTATCGACTCGTCTGGACCTATTACCGAGCACTTTCCGGATGAGCATCCCTTGGCCATTAATGGACTTCCTTGGTTCGCCGACATCGTGAACTACTTGGTTATGGGGAAAGTCCTACCAGATTGGGCAACTTCCAGGTGGGACAAGCTGATTTCCGATGCTAAGTATTATGTCTGGAAAGATCTGTATCTATTCCACATCGGTAATAACCAAGTGATCCAGAGATGAATTCCCGATGATGAGGTCAACAATGTCATCTTATTCTGTCATGACCAGGCCTGTAGTGGCCATTTCTCTGGGCATAAAACCACAGAAAATTCCTCCACTGTAGGTTCTTTTGGCCCACCATGTACAAAGATGCACAATCGTATTATAAGGCATGTGCCCATTGTTAGACCCTCGTTAACATGGGCCCGTGCGATATGACGTCCTTAAATCTGATCATTGTGTACGAAATCTTTGACATCTAGGGAATTGATTTCATGGGACCCTTTCCAGGATCTAACAGCTTTGAGTACATCTTACTCGGTGTTTGATTACATCTCGAAGTGGATCAAAGCCATCCCTACTAGAACAAACGATCATAAAGTTGTTCTTTGGTTCATTCAGGAGATCTTTTCTAGATTTGGGGTTCCAAAAGCCATCATCAGTGATGGCGGGTCTCATTTCGCCAATGTGCATTTTCACTCCCTGATAAAAAGTACAGGGTGTTGCATCATATCTCAACTCCTTATCACCCCCAGACTAATAGATTGGCTGAGCTGTCGAATTGGGAGATCGAAAAGATCCTTCAGGTCACTGTTCGGCCTGATAGGAAGGATTGGTCTACCTACCTTCCAGAAGCCTTGTGGGCCTATAAGACCGCCCATAAGACCCAGTTAGAAATGTCTCCCTTCAAACATGTGTATGGGAAGGCATGTCACCTCCCCATAAAAATGGACCACAAAGCCTACTAGGTAGTATGGAAGTGCATTCTGGATCTCATGAAGGCTGGAATCCACCACCGGTTGCAAATGAGCGAGATCGAGGAACTTCAGAATGATGCATACGAGAACTCGCGCATCTATAAAGAGTGGGTCAAATCCTTCCATGACAGGCACATTTCGCGAAAATCTTTCCATCCTGGTCAGAAAGTGTTACTCAAGCTCTTCCTAGGAAAACTCATATCAAAATAGATTCGACCATTCATCGTGAGACGAGTGTTTGGAAATGGAGCCGTCGAATCAACAAACTTAGCCATGACTCAGAACCATTTACTGTGAATGGTCAGAGACTCAAATCATTCTTCAAACTCACTGACTCAAATCTGGCTATAGTAACTTTTGATCTCCATTCTCCCTGAGCTTCATTGTGCCCAGCTAATGGCATTAAACTTAGCATTTAATGGGAGGCAACCCATCATTTTTGAAAAACTAGAGACCCTTCTAACCTATCTTTTTGCTAAAATCATATTGTACTTTAGGGTTTATCCGTTAGAACAACCAACTCCATCTTTAATACTTGTATCAGAGCTAGAAATTGTCTGCAACAGTCTTCCCAACCCATTCTCCACCCACCAAACCTATTCTAATGTACGATCTAAACTAAACACCTAATTTACAATGAGGACATTACAAATCTTAGCATGGGGGATATTAAAGTGCAAAATAATGTGATAATCAATTCATAGAGGGATTTCCATAAAAAAAAAAAGTAGAAAGGAGAGATCAAAGTGAGTTGAATTGAAAACAATTGAGGAGGTGAGAAAAGAAGAGAAAAGAAAAGAGAAAGAAAGGAGCAATAAAAAAATGAAAAGAGAGTCCCTTGTAATTGAGTATGGAATTTACCAAACTTCTAGCTGAATCAGATGATGAATTAAGACCTAAAAGGATAAAACTTAGGAAATTAGTGACGAATATCAACCTTAGGCCTCTTGGACCTATTTCAGGGTTTAAAAACTCAAGCATTCATTAAGATCCGGATTAGTCCTCAAGAGGTTGAAGAAAGTGTGAGGCTAATGTAGTAGGCCTAAGGCTTAGGGATTATTTGACTCTATTGCCTACCCTTTAGTTTGCGGGACTTGGTAAGTTAAACACCCAAAATCACACACTAGTCTAGTTTAGTGCGCCTAATAAATAAATCATGCTAAAAGTATTCTGTTATGAAAAGTCATCTCGAAGATCTAGTTTAGGAGCAGCTCCACAACACAATTTGATTAGATGAGTTCCTGACGCAAAGAGGTGAAAAATTCCCCTCAAAGATGTGTATTAACATATCATCTCCTTGGTGCTTATCTCCTTGGATATCTAAATATCCTATCGAGGGCATGTAAGCGCCTTGTGCTGGTTCAAGTGCCATGGGCGAGATTATCTTGAAATGTCGATTGCCAGGGCCTAAATTTAGCTCCAGAATGCCATGGGTGGCACTATCCCAAAGTGTCGAAAGCCAGGGTTCTAGGGGTTTCCATTGGTGGTGCTATCTTGAAGCATCAATTACCAGGGACCCTTCGAGGATTGATGGTGGGGACAAGGAATTCGATACGGACCATTTTTAGAGCCAATTCAAGGTTGGATTTAGGGAAATTTAAAAGGAAAAGAGAAAAAACTCTCAAAATGAAAAGTCCTTCTTCATATCTCTCTTATCAAAATGCTCTGGCAAACTGAACTTAAACACGATATGTCTACAAATGGGTGCTTTAACCACTGGGGTCAACAAACCTCTAGGTAGTTATTGCAGGCCTTAGAAACCTTCATAGCAGACTCAGGCTAAAGCTGGTCAGGTCTGGATCTTGGCTGGTACTTGAGTACCTCTAGGCCTAGTGTTGGCATTCTGATCTGATATCTAGAAATGCAATTTAGTAGGACATCCTAACGGTTACATCCAACTAAGAGATCTGTTTTGATCCATAGGATTTTGATAAAGACTAGCAAAAGCTAGGCATAAGGGTATGATGGTAACACCATCATAGGCCATAACTAGCCACATATAGTCAGATTTGACTAATTAAAGCTCCTACAAAATCATTTGGAGGTCGTAATCCCGCATTGTTCTAATTTGAGAAGAGAATGGGTAATCAGTGTTAGTTCTGTAATTTTAACTGCACATCAAAAACACTGACTAACCATAGGATTTTTTAAGGGTTAAATGAAGTCAAATGAGCTTAAAAGTCCAAAATGTGGGTCAACACTGAAGAAACAGGGTTTCACACTTTTCGAGAACCACAACATACAAAACACTAATTTCAGACCTACTTAAATTGAAGAGGTTTTGATCAGGATGAAATTCATCTAAATCTCCTAAAAATTATAGAAAAATAATCTAAGAGGTTTGGTACCCTTAGTTTGATCATCTGAACCCATTTTGACCTAGAAGAGTCTTAGATAGAATTCTACCCTAATTTAGGTTTCTGTGCAAACTCCCAGTTAAATACGGTCAAAACTGAAATCCAACTTACCATTAGATTCCTTGGGTCCAAATTAGGCTGATACGAAAACTTGGGTCCAATCAGAGTCCATCTTGACTTAGTTTGCAATTCAGTCCTTTAAATCTCTATTTCTCTCAATTAATCCCCTAACTTTCGAATTCTTTGCAAATAGCCCTCTAACTTCTAGTCTTTTTCTTCACTTAGGTCCCTACCACCATTAAAGGTGGGAATGCACCTTAGTCAAGATTTGCGGAGAGATTTCTCTCTCAAATCAACACCAAATCCCTCCAAATTTAGAGGGATTAATCTTGAGAGACCTCTCTATCAAATGGACTAGATCTTGGACCTTGATTCACACCATGTAACTCGCATGAAATTAGAGAAATCTAGGGATCCCTTTCCCTAATATTACAACCCAATTAAGCTCCTTCCCTCATCTGGAACTCGTCCTGAAGCTTTATAAAGGACCCCCTTGACAAGGTCGTTCTCCTTAGATCAGAAAAGATAGAGATTCCTCCTCTACTCTCTTCTCTAGTCATTCACAACTCGAGGTTTGGTGAGCTTCTCCAACACCTTCCTTCGACTGGCCAACAGTCCAATTGATCGGCCCAACGTCCTCCCCTCTTCCTCACGATCATCACCGGCTAAAGTGCGGCTGCTCTTCACCTCTCCTTCCTTGTCACCATGTCGTTGTCGCCTCTACCTTCTCTAGCACCGACCAATCATAGTCAATCACCCTCTCTCACTGTCTCCTTTTCTAAGTCTCATTTCTCTCTTCCTCTCACTATCCTGACTCTCTCCAACCCCTCAAAATCTAGTTTTGATCATCACACACACAACATGCATGTCATCTTCCCTAGCAACGACGAAGCTCTACTAAGCTCGCTTGGTTGCTACACTTCACGAAACCACCCACTTCCACTTCTAGAAGCATCGCCATGATCCACCGATCAAAAGCCCTAAAGAAATTTGGGTCTTTGTTCTCATTTACACCTCACCAAACACACGCACACCTCCTCTATCACAATTAGCTCTCCATTGACCACCACACACCTTAAAACCACCACCATCACATCCGCCTCTTCACGACGAACCTTCTGAGCATATCTGTCAAGGCTGAGAGGTCGTGTTTCACTTTTTAGGTACACACTGGAACACCATCATCTTCACCATCCTCTACGGCCCTCACCCAACTAGCTGCTGCCTACAATCAACATGGATTTAGGTTCTGGAGTGCCCCAGGTGTGCAGCTTAACCCAGTGGCAACAACCTCTGCCTCAATTCCTCGACTACATCCGATCATGTGCTCTTGGCTTATCGCCTCCGAGAGCACAGGGGTGAGGTCCCTCACACTCCACACCGCACACGCTACACATGCACCTATCCACGTGCCCTTGCCCACGGTTCACACCACACGAGTCTAGGCATTGGATCCGATTACCCGAATTTGGTCTGTTCTGAAGAGAAAAGAATCTGAGGAGGTGGGGGGAGGGTTTTGCACTGTGGTCTCAGGATTCATGCCCTCCCTCCCCTCTCTCTACACTTAGTCGCTGTTGAAGACTTAATGAGGCCTTGTGCCTTGCTCTTGTGAGAGCCTTGTGCTCCTCTACTACTATTGTGCCTTAGTGCCTTGAGGTTAAGGTATCTGAAACCTTACACTATCGTCTGAGCCTTGTGCTTATGCTAGTTCTGTTCTAATACTGTAGTGGATATTTAAAATATTTGATTACGATTACTGTTCAATTATTTGAGTTGATTGTTGAGCTTAAACATTAGGGTTAATTTGGTGATTCAAGTTACCATTTTAACCCCATCTTTTTGTGCTCTCACTCTTGATTTTTATTGCAATATTCTTTTGATCCACATTTAGTAGCATTTTGCTTATATTTACATATTATTCTTGCTATTGTAATTGGTGATTGAATTGCCAATTTGCTCCCTGCGAACGATCTCGGACTCCCATGGATTTCGAGTTTTATAAATTTTAATGCTGTTGTGTTTTCGTTGAGTGCACTACAATGCACATCTCTTAACACTCGATGATTATGCTAACAACAACTCTTAGAACCCATCTCCAGATGAAAGAAATGATTTGGTCTACTTCTATTTGATCAATCCAACCAGTTAGAGGGAGGGATTGGGGAGAAGGTTTTTCCTTTGACTTTAGCCTCCAGTTCCTTTGATACTCTACAACAGCGGTCGTTTGACACTACTCCCCTAACTAGACATTAGATGGACTGGTAGATGAAGATGAATAAAAAAATTCTCTGTTGGAGTCCCAAAGAGCGACTTAATCCTTAAGGTCAACGTCTACTCATTTATTCTTAGGCTTGGGATGATTGTACTCTTGGAATGTACTGGGCCCTTTAGATGGGTTATGCCCTTAATGGTCAATTAAAATGTGTGTGTGCACATCCAGGGTTTTCAAATAAGGTTATGTTATGATGTGTCTTTCAGAGATTAACCTTATTTAGTAGCTTTTAGTGTTTAATCTTTAGGTTCGTTCAATCAGGTTTAGTAGAACACTCTAAGTTTTGAAATCACAGGTGATGATATATTCCTTTAAAATAAAAAATAATGTGCAGTGCCTAGTGGAGCCTTAAAAATCAACCCTAGAGAGCAAGCTACTGATGAATCACTCTTATCTTAACTGGTGTGGCATAAATAAATCAATCAATTGGCCTATTTGCACCACAGATTAAGGCACACAATGTCAACCTAATCAGATTTCTACTCACTTATGTGTATTAAGTTGAGGTGCACTGGCTCTACAGATCAAATCCTGGTTAAGAGGTAAAATCAAAGTGATTGTGCACCTTAGGATGAGAAATTGTTGGCATGTGAGGTGTGTAGATTTTAATTTATGTCCCACAATTAGATAAAGATTTTCTTTTTATATATATAAGGGGTAAGGTGGGTGGAGTGACAATCAAACAACCAATTTCCAAACTAGGATTTATGCAACCACCTAAGTTGATTTGGATTTGATTTATTAATGTGGCAAAATCAAATCTAGGGTGTGGGGAATGGGGGAATACAGTTATAGAACCCTCTAACACTACATTACTCCAATCTATTTCGCTTTGGCTCGCCTTGGAAAGGTACCTATAATCAAAGAAAGAAAGGAGCAAAGTGAGCTAAAAAGTTAAGTAAGGTGGAAAACGCTGGAAAATCCAAAGAGCATTGCCTCCCTGGCAATGACGCCAAAATGATGAGCGAGATTTGAGCATGAAAACATTTTGAGTTAAAATCTCGCCATCATAGTGTGTAAAAGTCTACTATTAGATAAATTTTTAACTGAAGCTCGAGGTGAGCCCTGGGTTAAACACAGAGAGGCGAATGTTTAGTTTGAAAATTCTCATTTGCTTTTATTTGTTTTTAGTATTTTTATCTTTTGTAATTTTTTTGGTATTTTATGATGCAAGAGATCAGGTCAATAATATCTAGTTAATATACTTGCAAAATAAGAGAGAGAGAGAAAATATCACTATATATCTAACTAGAATCTATTACAACTAATCTCAAAATATAAGACTACATTAGAAAGGGATAAAAGGATAGAATGAGTTGAGAAGAATCCCCTTCAATGGCTGCTTTTTGGACAACTCGCTTTGACGGTGCCTAGATGAAGGTGGTGAGAGCCTGAAGGAAGAAGAACGAAGCTGGTGGATGGAGGGCAGGATAGGATAGCGTCACTGCAAGGATCTACTTCCAGATCGAGGTGAGTGGACGACCACGAGATGCTCCACGAAGGGGGGTGTGAAGTGGGAAAATCTTTTACTTTTCTACTGTAAGGAGCATCCCAGGCTTGGGACCAGCTCCTTAGAGCTTTGGAGGAGGTGAAGGAAGAAGAGGAAGAGATGAAGAAGAATGGGAGGGGTGGTGGTCCTTTTATAGTGGAGGAGAGGAGGCAAAATAGGATCATGGGTCAACAGAGATTTAAAATCATCGCTAAAGACCCATCGCAAGTGTTGATAAAGGCCCCAGCTCACGCACTCATAGCTACCATACGCGGTCAAAGGAGAGTCATTCAATCGATGATGAATGGCTAGGATCACATGAAAGTGCTACTTTGGATCGCCCCTCAAGCACGCATCAGATGGGGCGTGTAATAGTGTGTTGTATCGTGTGTCCATGCTATTGGCAACATAGTACGTTTGTAATCGCACGATTGAGATTGTACGGTCCAATTTCTACCTTGACTATGCTGAGAGGGGGCGCGGCAAGTTTTGAACTCGCACCCTCTCCTTAAGAGTTTGCCTCGTCGACCAATGCGCTACGAGCACTTTTGAGTCTAGAAGATGTTTTTGCGTGAACGATGAGGAGTTGATCTTCACTCGTTGGATGGAAATCCAATGGCCGAGATTACGACCGCCTTGATGAAAGGGTGGAGGCCAGCGATGTGGCGAGATTAGGGTCGTTGGATGTCGATCCAACGGTCCTGATCATGCACTTTAGGATTTGAGTGGAAGTCTTGGCTGGCTTTAGGCGATCCAGTTTATGCCACGTGGCACTATCTGGATTGTCCATCTTTAGATGCTTGTAGGTAGCACCATAAACGTTGGATTAGATTGAGTTTTGCCTCATTGGGCTACGACCATCAATTCGAATCCATCAATGCAGCTGGATTTGTCGTTTAGAGCTTTGAATAGTGTCACCTAACCCCTTGGCCATTGATCTTTCTTAGATTGCATAAGGTGCTACGGGACTCCAATCAAAACAATTTCAGAGGTGTTGGACTCTCATCGTCATCCTGATCAGATCCATACTGTTGGATCTTCAATCCGAGGTTCCGAAATAAATCTCCTCTCCTAGCCACAAAATGAAGTGAATTAACCTATAATCTATACAATTTATCATAAATGTAGAATGATGCATGCTATGCAATATTTATAAGGGTTTTTTACGTGAATGCCACTAAAATCTTTTGAAATTACTTAAATACCATTCAATTCACTGTATTTACAGATATGCTATTCAAAAAGTAGCACTGTTTTCATATTTACCACTTTATCAGCCATAGCCGTTAAACTTAACAATTTTCAACTGAAATGTAATAAAAATTTATTTTTTGGTCTTCAAAATTTATTTTTAGTCCTTAAAATTTTTTTATCGTCAATTTTTTTTTTTAATTTTCACCCCCTCGCCTCGCCAGTTCACCTCCCTTCCTCACCTCCGACCACCTCCTATGCCCCCTCTCTCATGTGGAGGTCGCGTGGTAGACCTCTAAACATCTGTGGATTATTTTTCAATTTCTACGCGTCTTTTATAGTGTCTCAGTTTCGAACAATTCTCTAAACTCTGAAGGGCATTCCCATAGTTTCGCGTATTATCCAACCCATGTAGGGACCCCCACATATTTTCTCTCTTCTCGTAAGGGAGCTGGGTGCAAGTTTCTACTCTCTAGTTACGTTCAAGAAGAGAGGAGGTGGTTGAGAGGTGGTGGTGGTTAGAGAGGGGGTGGAGGATGTGGCTAGAGGTTAGAGAGTGGGGGTGGAGGTAGTTGGTGGTGAGGAGGAAGGGAGGTGAACTTGCAAGGGGAGGAGGGAGGGAAGGGTGAAAATTCAAAACATAAAATTTGACAACAAAAAAAAATTTGTGGACTAAAAAAAAATTTTTTATTACATTTCAGTCCAAAATCGTTAAGCTTAACGGCTATGGCTGACAGAGTGGCAAATACGAAAACGACGCTACTTTTTCAATGGCATATCTATAAATATAGTGAATTGAATGACATTTAAGTAATTTCAAAAGATTTCAGTGGCATACACGTAAAAAATCCAATTTATAATATGGAATGCATCTATAACCTTAGGAACATGCATAAATAAACATTTTAACCTAAATGGATTTGCATACGTCAAACCTTCATGCCTATCTTTTGTTAGTCTTTAGCAAAACTAAACTATCTACTATGTATAAAAATAGAATTACGATTCAATTACTTAGGCCGAAGTTGTTTATTAACAATAAAAAATTTCAACTATGGACCTAATTACAATGACTTAATAGTGCCCGAGTGCTTGCCAAAATGCAGACCGCCTAAGTCCTTGCCATATTCCGAACAAAAATAATCCTTTTTTTTTTCTTTTTCATTTTTTCTAAATTATTTTGAATTTTTTTATTTAGAGTTTTGAGGCGACTTTCTATAGCTACCCAACCCACCCAAGACTCATAAGAGCTTTAAATTCTAGGCATCTCATGAAAAGTGATAAACTCACTAAGCATCAGTTAAAACAGACTTCACGTTTATATGACCTTAGGTGACTTAAAAGTTTTTGCCTAAAGGTTTATCTTTTCGATCGGTAGCTTTTTCCCTACTTTTAAATTTTTAACGAGGTCAACAAAAGGGCGAACCCAGTGGTTATCTCCCTAGTTTATTCTATTTCCCCACTTCTTCCTTAAGTATTTGGGAATTATTTATGCATTTTTACGAGCTGAGCTCTAGACAACCAGCCATTGGAGTATCAAACCCATGACAACTTGCCAACCATATTTGTTCAGTGAAGTGTGGCTTATTTATTTTTTTTCCTTTTTCTTTTCTTTCGAGTATATATATTTTTTTATTTTTCTAAGTAGGTGGTTTCCCTAATCTAAGATTTACCCAAAGGTAGTAGAAAGGGTATGGTCATGTAGTTGGGTTGTAGACAACAGGCCAATGGGTTATTACCCACGACAACTTGCTAGCCGTACTGCCTTAGAAAGTTCATTAGCTACCTAATTTCTGTAAAAATCATTGAAAAGTGAGTCAGTGCAAATATTGTATAGATGTTTTAGACTTAACGTTCCCTCAAACCAGAGGACGAGTTGATAAGTTATGTACTTATCACCCAATTTATTAGCTAAATTAAGATAGAACTAACGTGACGAGGACTCGCAAAACATGTCCACCTTATAGTGGACTGATGAGGTGTGGCTCATCATAACAAAAATGCCCAAGCTAAGTTAGAAACTATGTTAAACACTATCAAATTAATACAAAGAAAGAGTTAAGTGTGAGAATTAATAGAAATGACCTAAAACACCAAATCTATGTTAAAAATACATAATTAGGTCATTTATTGAGATATTCTATTATTAAATACAAAATGATGATCCATTTGGAAATTTAACTGACAAATGAGCTCAAACCTCAAATCAAAGGTGAAATTAACTTCTAATATGTTCAATTAAGCTTCAATAAAAACTTGATAGCATTTGGACATTACTAAGACCTTGCAATTAGAAATTCACATTTAGGTCCTTCATATATAACATTTCATTCATTAGAAAACTTACCAGGGACCCATTTGTAGGTTGCAAGGACCTAATTGTAAGATTCTAGGGACAGTTCTGCATTCATTCTATACCAGTTATGGGTTCTACGAAATTTCTACCATTTCACTTGAGGACTTTCTCTGCAAAATGCCCAACACACCTGAGAGAATGGTGCACCTCTTGGTGCACTGTTCACACGAAGAACATGATCTATCCTAGTTGTTCACTCCTTGATTCCCACTTGATCTGATGGCTCAAATGCAATCGAAGCTTCACATGACTCCTTGCGTGGCTTCACCTCTACCCACAGATCCCATCTAACGGCCCATCTTTGATTTGGTTGCTCCCACCCTCCTCTTCTCTCATCCTCACTTCCCATGCCCTAATCACTTAATTCCACCATGTGGTGAGCACAATCACTCTCTACTCACATGCACGCAATCGCTCCCTCCTCTTTGAGTGATCCCTTCGTCTACCCCTCTAGCAGCTCCCTCCTTCTTCGATGGTATGTGATAGGGACTACTTTCTCCCTCCTTTTGTCACCTTTAGCTGCCGGCTACTGGCCCATGAGAGTCACCTTCATCCACTACTGGTCTCCTTCTCTTTCGTCCTCCTTAGCCGCCGACTTTGGATCCAAGAGAGTCCCTATCATCTGATTAGATTAGGATTTCCTGCTTTGTTAGAGTAGTTTATATTATCAAGTAGTATACTGTAGCTTAGTTAGTAGTAGATCAGTTAGTGAATCCACTGGTTTGATCGTTAGTTTAGGAGTAGATTAGAGTAGAATTCACACACCCACCTCCTCTTATCAATTCAAATCAAAGGAGATGAATCCATTTTATCATTCATCTCCCTTCTCACATCACAATTTCATGTTCTGAATTTCCCCACATTTTATTTTGCAAATCACCCACTCATTAGAGCATCAAATCAGATATGATGCTCTTGAGCATTCATATGTGATTTGAGTGCTCACAATCCATTTGAGAGGCTCTCCATTCATTCCATTATTCCAGAAAGTCCATCCACTGATTTTGAATGTGAAATCTGATGATTTGGGTTTGTTTTTAGTGGTTTATATCATGAGAATTAGACTCTCTTCATGCTATCTATGGCATAAGAGGGATGATACATCAGATGCTTATATGGTTTTGAAGCTTCCCTTATGAGGTATTTGAGATACTCTTTATGTGGTTTTCTCGCATTGAAATTCTAAGTTACAATCTTAGCTTACATTGTCTATTATGTAAGGTGAGGTGCACACTAGGATTTCAAGATATTTTTGGGGAAAGACTGATCTGAATTTCTCCTGGTATTCTCAATAATTAGAAGAGTTTTCAGAACTAATTCGTGACTCTCTAAAGTGTTGATGATGATTGCATTGCTTGGATTTGCTTTTGAACAAGTTTCCAGATTGATTATGTTTTAAATGATTGCTTGCATTTGTGATTTTAGAGTTAAAATCTCCCCATTTCAGTACATAAAAAGGCTGCATAGCAGCAACATTTTCTTGGGTTGATTTTTTAGTTCAAGCAATTGATGATTGGAGCATGTTTTCAATGGATTCTTTATGTTGTCTATAGCATGAGAGGAGGGAAATGTTCGAGTTTTTTCCTTCTAATAGATAAATTTGATTTGGTGTTTTGATCCCTATACTGTCTAACGTGTAAGGGAAAAAAACCCAATGAAGAATCATTTCTCTCCATGAGTTTTGAGTGGAATTGTATTAAATCATGAATTTACAGAGAAAATGGGTGAACCTTTAGGATCTAAATAACTAATTTTAAATTACTCTTTTGTGTTCTCCATAGCACAAGAGAGTGGATTAATTAATTGTTTAGATCCTCTAGGAGTGATGATAATTTGATCTGATTAGAGATTTTCATTGATGTAACATCTGAGATATGTTTAAGACATCTAGAGCATCTTAAGAATTGCTGATCCAGACACTGGACTTGCTACTGCTCTACTAAATCCCAACAGCAGTGTTGTTGCCGTTGTTTGAAGCTGCTACTGTAGCTGTTGCTCGTATTGAATGATCTGAATTAATAGGGTAGTGAATTGGGTTTTAAAGTGAATTAAAGGGCTGACATGTTTCATATGTTGTATACTATTTGTACAAGCATTCATGTATTTGAAATAATATTTAAATCTCATTTGAATGGCTTGTAATATCATTTTTAATTCCTTTGTCAGCCATTTATGCGTAAATCTGGCAAACATAGAAATTGGATGAAATTAAGTTGAAATTCACGATTATATGCTTGAACACCTTATAGTTGATTTTTTAAACACCTCTGACTCATTCCACTGCACATTCAACCACACACCTCCATCCTAGTTCCTCAAGTTCCCATTGAAACACCCTTTTAAGGCATAGAATGAGCTTCCTTTGTAAATAAATAAAAACCTTAAAAAAGTTCCAAAAAAATAAAATAAGTGTGTAGCGAGTAAGATGAGATATATTTTTAAGTGTTTGCCAAGTTTTAAGGTGTTCTGAACCCCTGACCTAGTAGAACATATCAGTCGACGGTTCACTACACCTTGAAACTTAATAAAAGAACTTTGCATTCAAAAATACCAAAAACATTTCTTATCTATCATCTCTCTCTTTCTCTCTCATCCCCTACCTCTATAAAACATATAAAACACATAAAAATCAGAAAATCCCCAAAAATGCCCAAAAATACTATGTAAACTATGTATATACATGTATATATAAGGTATATATTAGGCTATTAATGTAAATAGTGTAAAATAGATCTATAAATTGTATAAATAACTTATCTATATATTCTATAATGTAATTTAAGTATTTAAGATAAATTAAATCATACATAACTTATCTGTATAATTATTTATTAATTTAATTAACTTATATGTAGTATAAACTATATAAATTAATAAACCCCTGTAAATAACCTCATTTATTAATGATATTGTATATATATAATTATATGTATATAATGTACATTAAGACACCGGTAACATAGTTTAATTTTATTTGTATAATAAATAATTAATTTAATAAGTTATTAGCTAGTTTACTATATTAAATTAAAATAAATTAGTAAATTAAGTTATAACTGAACTAATTTATATTGTATATTTGTATTATAGTATTTTAAGTAATTTAAATTAATTTAACTATATTTATATTATATTACCATATTTATATATAATTTATATATATAACACATTGAAATCAGATATTTAAAATATATAAATTAAAAGAAACTATGTAAAATACCATAAAAATTTGTAATAAATACTTTAATATGTACATTAACTCTGTACGGGGTCAATTAGACCATTAATTAACAATTTAAACATTAATTAAGAAATTAACCTAAATATCAATATGTATAAAGTGTAAACTGTAGCTAATTTATTTATATAGTAAATTTAACTATTTTTGTAAATAAACTATATAATTATATAGCCATATATAAGTGCTTTATGAATATATAAATTATTTTGAAATCAGATAATATTTGGGCCCTCAAATTCAGGGTCAAATCAAGTTATTTCGCATGCTGGCTTGTTGGAGTAGCAGTGCTTGGAGGAACCTCAGTTAGTGCCACATCATGGCATTAGGAACACCCACACTGGTATAAATTGATTTCTTCATACGACCTTCCTAGTCGTCACGGGCACAGGGTGCCCACCCCCATACACATTACCTATACCTGTCCCCTTATTTGAGAATGATTGAGCATTTGGCATTGAAATGAGATTAGCGTGTGGTGCATGGTTAGAAGATGTGCAGTATGCATGAGTCTAATTAGGCCTAATAATGAGTTGTGAATCTGTTAAAATGCACCTAATGAAAACTAGGGTAGCCCTAATAGAGGTCTGGTCCCACCCATAAAGGTGATGCGTATCCGTCTAAAAGGCTTCTCGTAAATTGTACAAATTTTTGGTTAAAAATCATTTGAACCGACTGTGAGCAAGAAAGGAGCTAAGAGAAGAGAAGGCTTGGAATTTGGCTAAGTGTCACCCTATGTTGTTAGTGTGTTAGAGCCTAAGTGTTGAAGCTCCCCCTGTGTGCCTTGCCTTGGTGTGTGTGGGTTGAGTGAGTTGAGCATGTGTAGTGTGTGTTATGTGTGCATTAAGTATTTGTATATATATATGTATACTGTATTTACGTAAATAGCATAAGTAATGTATGTATATAAGCATACTTAGAGTATAGTATAATTGTCTGAGCTATATATGTATATAAATAATATATAGCTTTAGTGACAAATATAGATGTCACTGTAAATATTAATATAGACGCCATTTTTACCTTAGCTTATGTATATAGTTTTTCTAAGGTTATAGCGACACTTTTATACGTTACTATACATACATTTTATGTTACTATAGGTGTTAGTATATTAATTTAAGTTAGTATAGTATATATTATTACTTATTATTCTATATATATATCTAAGTATTAGTATTATAAGTTGTAAATAAATAATATAAAATATTTAATTATAGTTTTTTATGCTTGTTTGTAGATAAATATTTGCAAGCATTGTAATTCATTCTTTTGTATATAATTGTTTCATTCTTTTATTAGTTCATTCATTTATTCATTGTTATACATAAAATCAATCTTTTTGAAATTAAAGAATATTATTAGACTTAGAGAGTGATATATATCAATAACTGCTTCACAGTGAATGAACTGGAATAAACCAATAAAAATTAAGTATATAAATAAAATTAATACAACAACAGTTTGTACTTTTGACATATACTACAACGACATTTTAAAATCCCTTTTTAGTACGGACCGGTAGTCAGTGCTTCATATTTTTGGCACCATTGCTAGGATAAAAATTTGACAATAGCACTTTATTGTGATTGTTTGACAAATGTCACAGAAAATCAATTATTTTTGGCGCCGTTGTCGGGGACAAAAACCCAACAATAGTACTTTCTTATGGTTATTGACGAGTCGTCCATCACATTTTTGGCATCATTGTTGGAGAGGCAACTCTCTATATGCCAAAATTATTCATTAATTCTTTATTTGTAAATATTTTTTTTTATTTTGTATATAAACATTCATCCATTCATTCCTATTCTTCATTGTAGATAATCATTCTTTTATTCATATTCATTATTGTATATACATTCTTTTATTTGTTATATTCTTTGATTTTTTTTGTGTATATGATTTTGACTAATCATTTTTCTTTTGTCTTATTTTCATGGTACCTGAGGAGGAGTTGGAGGAGAATGACTACTTCTCGGTGGACCTGCTTCCCAATTTTTCTTCGATTCTATGACTTCTTCGATGGAGCCATGTTTAGAATAGATGAGACATTTGGATTTAGGTTTAGATTTTATTTTCATTTTTAGGATTCTTTGTATAGTCATAAGTTGTGAGAGCATGTTCTCACAAATTTGATGTAATAGTATGGACTGTGAACACTCACTTATTCTTTTATTCTTTTTCATTTTAGGTTTTTTGACTTCATTTGTTCGATTTGATTTGATTTCTTTCAATAAAAAAATAAAAAAATTGCAAAATTGAAAAAGACCAAAAATATTTCATCTCTACATATCTAGCAGCAGCATGACATAGACATGCCATCCTAGGTTTGCATTATTCCTCCTAGATTTACTTTATGACAATGTGCATTAAATGTTGCGAGCTGGAGTTACGTATGATTTCTAACCTTCTTAAGCTCCTGCCATCCTTGCATTAGACATAATCAAGCAAGACCACTACTTGTTTGCAAAAGATTGAAAAGTGAGACCAGCTACATGAAAAACACTCTCAAAGAGAAGAATCTAATTCAAAGTGTGACTCAATTAAATTCTCTGAAACCTTGTGTGGCTTTTCACCAAAATTCTGTTGATTGATTCTATTGTGTACACACTACACGATCACATAAGGTACACAAAAACACACTTTTCTATCTCATCTCTCTGTGCACCCATAGGAGCTTGAATTCACATGCTAGTCTTATCCAAGTTCTAGGTGGTTTTAGAGGTCTGCACATCGTTAGGTTTCTCTTAGAATGCATATGATTGCATTTATAATATCTGTTTGCACACTTTTTTTCGTAGTAGACCAATAGGAAAAATTCACGACTGTTGTCTTGCTTGAATGTTGTGGTCTTGATTCTGAGAACGAGATTTTGTTTGGTTGGATTGGTTTTTGCCATGGGTTTGTGACTACTTCGCGTAATGTTTTCAAAAACCAAACTCATGGACAGTAGATGATCTTGACACCAACCAGTAGTGCTTTTTTGTGTACTGTTGCCCAAGTCACCTACACTTCCTCCTCCACACAGTTTCCTCCAGGGAAGGAACTGTGAATGATCCTTTTGTGACACTACTGACTTGGAGGAACCTTTGTTCCTCAATATTTTGATCCATCCTCACTTTACTCAGATCAGCAATCACCTCTTCTTCCCAACCCAAATTCGTCTTCTTCATCTTTAACTCTGCATTCATTGATTGAAGAGGTGGAAGTTGTAGATTTATTTTTGGATATACTCTGTCTGTTGACTTGGACCTTGAGCCAAGTAACTTTGAGATGATTTGATTCTATCTACTTGAACCTTGGGCCAAATATCTTTGATTTGATACCCACTTTTTACTTGGGCCTTGTACCAAGTATCTGATTCTGATTCTTATCGACTATGGAGCTATTCTTCACCATTGAGATTGACAACACCTCATTCCATTTTTCATGATCTGAACCTTTCATTGTGCTTCTTTGACTTCTCAATTCTCACCCATTTATCTAGCTCCTACATTCTTGACATTCTACTAGGTTTACGCCTAGCTGAAGGCATTAAACTTAACAAACCTATATTTGTATATAGCTATTTTTATCTTTCTTATTTTCATCTTTCTTGCATTAGGTGTCTACCTATGCTTTTTTAGCATACACTCATTATCACATATGTCATGCCTTTCACTTCTTAACCCAACTTCCCACTCTGATCTTGCATCCACCCTATTCATACAATGAGGACATTGCATCATTTAAGAATGAGGGGTGTAAATGATGAATCATTTACTAAAATGCAATTGTAAACACACCGGTAGTATATATAGTATAGTATTATCAAAAATACCAAAAAGAAATTTTGAATTGAAACATTTTGAAAATTTTGAAAGAAAAATTATAATGTCAAAAATACAAAAAAATGACAAAAAAAATAAAAATTCCAAAAATACAATTATGGACTTGAACTTTACTGTTGAGGGAGAACACTAAAAGACTGAAAATTTCTGAGGAGAGAAGATTTAAAAAGAATATAAGTGTTTAATTATGATCTTATAGCTGAAAACAAAAGTAGAATAAGTGTTTATGGACATTCAACCTTTGCTGGCTAGACTTTTCAAACCACTGTAGCTTGATTTACTCAGGCTTTAGCTTAATACACTTTAAGCTTTGACAAGATAGACCACAATCTCTCCTAACATAGGACATATTCTTGTACCTAAGTCACCAGTACAGAATTCGTTGGTTTGCTTTGGCTTAGGAGTCTAAGTAACCTTGGTTTACACTACATAGTATCAAGAAAGACCTCGTGAATTTGAAGTTCAACCCTAGTGTTCATTAGGGAAGATGGAGTCCTTGCCTGTGCATGCAGGTAGACTCTTTGTCCTAGTCTTTAGTCTTGTGTCTAGGAGAATCTCTTTCCACCAAAGAACTCACCCACCAAATAAGATGTGCTCTACTAAATAAAGTTGTCGGAGACAGACTGGTAGTTATTTGAAAAAAAAAAAGAGAAAGTTTCAGAAAAAGAAATTCTTTGGAATAAGTCAAGTATGTTCTCCAAGTTCTATAAATATAAGCTTTCCACCAAAAAATGTTTTCAGGGTGCAGTATAAATACCTTATTCTACCAAGTATTCTTTGAGCCATAAATGCAATAAGAGTTGGGTCTGAAGTTTTCCTCATTTTTGAGAGTCAATTTGAAAACATGAGCTGAAGCTAGGAGCAACCTGGACTTAAAAAGAAGTAAAACCCTGGGATTGAGTTTTGAAATTCACCTGATTAGTCCTGACCCATCACTAAGCACAGCCATAACCTCTTAGCTTCTGAGTCTTGTAAAACCCTCTAAGTCTTGGAAATAGCACTTAGGGTTTAAATATCAAGAGCCTTTGTTGGTCAAGAGATGGTCTATGTCATATCAGTCTTAAGTTCTGGTCAGTCTTCCTAAGTGACAGGTTCTCACAATGTCCAAACATAAGCACAACTGGTTTATCAGAAAAATCTTTCAGCTTAAAGATCATCTCCAAACAATTAACATTTTTGAAAGAAAAGGAGAAAACTAGATATCTCATCACACTTACCTTGCTGATACTTAAAATGCTTTGCACTTTAATGAGTTATTTGCTAAGGGACTAGCAAAACCTAAGCATGGGGGTATGATGAGGTGTGGCTCATCGTAGCTAAAATGTCTAAGTTAAGCTAGAAACTAGGTTAAACACAATCAAATTAACACAAAGAAAGGGTTAAGTGCGAGAATTAATAGAAAAGACCTAAAACACTAGATCTGTGTTAAAAATGCATAATTGGGTCATTTATTGAGATATTCTATTATAAAATACAAAATGATGATCCATTTGCAAATGTAACACACAAATGAGCTCAAAACTTCAAATCAAAAGTGAAATTAACTTCTAATATGTTCAATTAAGCTTCAATAAAAACTTGCTAGCATTTGAACATCATTAGGACCTTGCAATTAGATATTCACATTTAGGTCCTTCATATATAACATTTCATTCATTAGAAAACTTGCCAGGGACCCATTTGTAGGCTACAAGGACCTAATTGTAAGATTCTAGGGACAGTTCTACATTCATTCTATAGCACTTATGGGCTCTACAAAATTTCTACCATTTCACTTGAGGACTTTCTTTGCAAAATATCCAACACACTTGAGAGAACGGTGCACTTCTTGGTGCACGGTTCACATGAAGAACATGGTCCATCCTAGCCATTCACTCCTTGATTCCTGCTTTATCTGATGGCTTAAATGCAATCGAAGCTTCGTGCAACTCCTAGCATGGCTTCATCTCTACCCCCAGATCCCATCTAACGGCCTATCTTCGATTTGGTTGCTCCTACTCTCCTCTCCTCTCTTCTCATCCTCACCACCCATGCCTTAATCACTTAATTCCACCGCACGGTGAGCACAATCACTCTTGAGCTCTACTTAAGATGACCCTCTACTCGCGTGCGTGCGATCGCTCCCTCCTCTTTGAGTGATCCCTTCGTCTGCCCATCTAGCAGCTCCCTCCTTCTTCGGTGGTCTATGACAAGGACTACTTTCTCCCTCATTTTGTTGCCTTTAGCCACCGGCTGCTGGTCCAAGAGAGTCACCTTCATCTGCTGGAGGTCTCCTTCCCTTTTGTCCTCCTTAGCCGCCAGCTTTGGATCTAGGAGAGTCCCCTTCATCTGATTAGACTAGGATTTCCTACTTTATCAGAGTAGTTTAGATAAGCAAGTAGTATACAGTAGCTTAGTTAGGAGTAGACTAGTTAGTGAATCCATTGGTTTGATCGTTAGCTCAAGAGTAGATTAGAGTAGAATTCACATACCCACCTTCTCTGATTAATTCAGTTTAGAGGAGTTGAATCCATTTCATCCATTTGACCATTCATCTCCCCCCTCACATCACAATTTCATGTTTTGAATTTCCTCGCATTTTATTTCGCAAATCTCCCACTCATCAGCGCATCAAATCAAATCTGATGCTCTTGAGCATTCAGATCTAATTTCAGCGCTCACAATCCATATGAGGGACTCTCCATTCATTCGATTATTCAACAAAGTCCGTCCACTGATTTTGAATGTGAAATCTGATGACTTGGGTTTATTTTCAGTGGTTTGTATTGTAAGATTTAGACTCTCTCTTTGTGCTGTTTACGGCACACGAGGATGAATCGGATGTTTATATGGTTTTCAAGCTTCCCTTAAGAGGGAATGAATCCCAAATTTTTCAGAGTTTATTTGAGATACCTTTTATGTGGTTTTCTTGCATTGAAATTCTAAGTTGCAATATTAGCTTACATTCTCTAAAATATAAGGTGTGGTGCACACTAGGATTTCAAGATATTTTTGGGGAAAGACTAATATGAATTTCTCTTGGTATTCTCAATAATTAGAGTTTTTAGAATTAATTCATGAGTTTCTGAAGTGTTGATGATGATTTCATTGCTTGGATTTGCTTTTGAATGAGTTTTCAGCTGATTATGTTTTAAATGGTTGCTTGAATTTGTGATTTTAGAGTTAAAATTTTCCCATTTTAGTACATAAAAAGGCTGCAAAGCAACAACATTTTCTTAGGTTGATTTCTAACTTCAAGCATTTGATGATTGGAGCATTCTTTCAATAGATTTTAAGTTCTAATTTAATCCTTTTCTTGATGTTGTCTATAGCATGAGAGGAGGAATATATTGGAGTTTTTTTTTTCTAGTAGATAAATTTGATTTAGTGTTTTGATCCCTATAATGTCTAATGTGTAAGGGAGAAAAACACAATGAAGAATCATTTTGCTCCATGAGTTTTTAGTGGAATAGTACTAAATCATGAATTTATAGAGAAAATGGGTGAACCTTTAGGATCTGAATAACTAATTTTAAATTACTCTCGTGTGTTGTCTATAACACAAGAGAGTGGATTAATTAGTTGTTTAGATCCTCTAGGAGTGGTGATAATTTGGTCTGATAAGAGATTTTGACTGCTGTAACATTTGAGATATGTTTAAGACATCTGCAGCAACTTAAGAACTGCTGATCCAAACACTGGAGCTATTGCAATTGCTACTACTGCTGTGCTAAATCCCAGCAACAGTGTTGCTGTTGTTTTCTGAAGCTACTGTTGCTCCTATAGAATGATATGAATTAATAGGGCAGTGAACTGGGTTTGAAGTGAATTAAAGAGCTGACATGTTTCATTTGTTGCATACTATTTGTACAAGCATTCATGTATCTCAAATGATATTAAAATCTCATTTGAATGGCTTGTAATCTCATTTTTACTTTATTTGTCAGCCATTTATGTGTAAATCTACCAAACAAAGAAATTGGATGAAATTAAGTTGAAATTCACTATTATATGCTTGAAGACCTTATAGCTAATTTGTTAAACACCTCTGAGGCATTCTATTGCACATTCAGCCACACACCTCCATCTTAGTGCCTTAGGTTCCCATTGAAACACCCTTTTAAGGCCTAGAATGAGCTTCCTTTGTAAATAAATAAAAACCTCAAAAAAAATCCAAAAAAATAAAATAAATGTGTAGCGAGTATGATGAGATATATTTTTAAGTGTTTACCAAGTTTGAAGTTATTCTGAACCTCCGACTTGTTAAAACATACCAGCCAACGGTTTAGTACACCTTGGAACATAATAAAAGTACTCAACATTCAAAAATACAAAAAGATTTCTTATCTCTCATATCTCTCTTTCTCTCTCATCCCCTACCTCTATAAAACATATAAAACACATAAAAATTATAAAAACCCCAAAAGTGCCTAAAAATACTATGTAAACTATGCATATACATGTATATATAAGGTATATATTAAGCTATTAACGTAAATAGTGTAAAATAGGCTTATAAATTGTATAAATAATTTATGTATTTATTCTATAATGTAAATTAAGTATTTAAGATAAAATTAAATCGTATATACCTATATGTATAATTATTTATTAATTTAATTAACTTATATGTACTATAAACTATATAAATTAATAAACCCCTGTAAATAACCTCATTTATTAATGATATTATAAATATATAATTATATGTATATAATGTACATTAAGACGCCTGTAACATAAGTTAATTATATTTGTACGATAAATAATTAATTTAATAAGTTATTAACTAGTTTACTAAATCAAATTAAAATAAATTAGTAAATTAAGTTATAATTGAACTAATTTATATTGTATATTTGTATTATAGTATTTTAAGTAAATTAAACTAAGTTAACTATATTTATATTGTATTATATTATTTATATATAATTTATATGTATAACACATTGAAATTAGATATTTAATGTATATAAATTAAAATAAACCCTGTAAAATACAATAAAAATATGTAATAAATACTTTAATATGTATACTAACTCTGTACAGGGTCAATTAGATCATTAATTAATTAATTTAAACATTAATTAAGAAATTAACCCAAATATCAATATGTATAAAGTGTAAATTTTAGCTAATTTATTTATATAGTAAATTTAATTCTTTTTATAAATAAACTATATAATTATATAGCCATATATAAGGGCTTTGGGAACATATAATTTATTTTGAAATCATATAATATTTGGGCCCTCAAATCGAGGGCCAAATTGAGCTATTTCACACGCTGGCGTGCTAGAGCAGCAGCGCCTAGAGGCACTTGAGTTAGTGCCACTTCGTGGCTTTAGGAACATCCGCACTAGTACAAATTGAATTTCTCATACGGTCTTCCCAGTCGTCACAGGCGTAGGGTGCCCGCCCCCACACACATTACCTATACCTATCCCCTTCTCTAAGCATGATTGACCATTTGGCATTGAAATGAGAGTAGTGTGTAATACATGGTTGGGAGCTGTGCACTCTGTGTGGGTCTAATTAGTCCCAATAACGAGCCATGAACTGGTTAAAATGCACCTAATGAAAACTAGGGTGGCCTTAGTAGAGGTCTGGTCCCACCCGCAAGGGTGTTGTGTATCCCTCAAAAAGGCTACCCACAAATTGAACAAATTTTTTGTTAAAAACTGGTTTGAACCGGCTGTGAGCGAGAAAGGAGCTAAGCGAAGAGAAGGCTTGGAATTTGGCTAACTATCTCCCTGTGTTGTTAGTGTGCTAGAGCCTGAGTGTTGAAGCTCCCCATGTGTGTCTTGCCTTGGTGTGTGTGGGTTGAGTTAGTTGAGCATGTGTAGTGTGTGTTAAGTATAGGTATATATATATGTATACTGTATTTATGTAAATAGCATAAGTAATGTATATATATAATTATACTTAGAGTATAGTACAATTGTTTGAGCTATATATGTATATAAATAAGATGTAGCTTTAGTGACAGACATAGATGTCACTGTAAACGTTAGTATAGATCCCTTTTTTACCTTAGCTAATGTATATAGTTTTTCTAAGGCTATAGTAACACTTTTATACATTACTATACTTGCATTTTATGTTACTATAGGTGTTAGTATATTAATTTAAGTTAGTATAGTATATATTATTACTTATCATTGTATATATATATCTAAGTATTAGTATTATAAGTTGTAAATAAATCATATAAAGTATTTAATTATAGTTTTTGGTGCTTGTTCATAGATAAATGTGTGCAAGCATTGTAATTCATTCTTTTGTATATAATTATTTCATTATTTCATTAGTTGATTCATTTATTCATTATTGTACATAAAATCAATCCTTTTGGAATTAATGAATATTATTGGACTTAGAGAGTGATGTATATCAATAACTGTCTCCTAATGAACGACCTACAATAAATAAGTAAAAATTAAGTATATAAATAAAATTGACACGGCAAATGTTTGTATTTGTGACATATACTAAAACAATGACATTTTAAAATCCCTTTTTAGTTTCAATCAGAGAAACCCCCTTGATTGCCACCTAGTGAATCAAAGAAATATATTCCCGATATTGTTCTATAATCAATATAAATATAAAACAAAGATATATATTATAAAAAATAGGTTCAAATCTAGATATATATCTATGAAATTCATACTTGACTTTAACCCCTATTCAATATCTTAATAAGAAATTCTGACTTGACTTAATTGACTTATGAATGAAAATATATAAGAAATATCAATACCGGTAATATCTTATTAATATATTATTATTTCATTGACTTATGAATGAAAATATATAAGAAAGATCAATACCGGGAATAGATTCATTTTATTACTTCATTTCTTTAGTTTTTGAGAATCGGTAGTCAACGCTTCATATTTTTGGCGCCGTTGCTGGGGATGAAAACCCGACAATCGCACTTTAACAACCGGGCTAATTAAACCTAAAGACTTGAATAGTCTAAGTGTTCAGGTCCTATCGTATCATTTCGTAAAGTTAATAACTCCTTATTCTAATTTTTTTTATCTTTTGGAATTTTAAAATTTTTCTTAAATAGAAAATAAAAGAAATTCTATGGAGCTAACAAAATATTTTCAAGATTAAGTATCCCCCCCACATGCCTAACTGATGCAATGTCCTCATTGTAAAGATAAAGACATGAAAATGGTGGAATAAACATAATATCACCTGAATTTCATGAAAATCTAGTTGGCTTCGCAGATAAAGTGGAGCATACACTGTAAGTACCTCTGCTTTGATGCACTAAAATTATGCTATTTGCGAAACTAATATTTCAGGACTTCTCTCACGGATAAAAGCTTCTCTCATAGATCAAAGCTAGAAGAATGTTGATCCGTGTCTCAATGAATTTTTATATTGAGTCTAGAATATATTTTGTAAGGAACCTCAAAATAAGTTTCAAATGGATTTTCATACTTCATATTAAAAGCAAGTTTTTAAAGTTATTGAGCGACCAATTCAATTCATTGATTGACTAAAGTCGTTGATCGACCAACAAACATAATTAATCGATCAAAATAGCCATTTTAGGAAGTTGATAAATACACTTTTGATTGACCATTTAGACTAATGAATCAACTAATCATTGATCGATCAAATAACTAAATTGATTGACCAAACCTTATTTTAATCAAGTAATCTACCCTAATTGATTGCCAATTTGATTTCCTTTTAGGGTCGATTTGTTAGTACAAATAGAGGTCATACGTAGCCCTTTTTCGAAACAACAAAATGTAGAAAAGCTATTCAAAAGCAAATAGCTTATCGTGCTTCTCCAAGTGCTTCTACACTCCTGTTTTCATGCCTTTGAAACCATGACGATTCAAACCTCCGTTAAAATTCTAGTTTGACTTTATTGAGGTTCCATAGGTTCTTATTGTTCTTTTATATTGTTGTTTTTTATTAATGGATCCTAAGTTATTGGGAGAAATCCGTTGTTGTTGTTGCTTCTCTTCAGGATAGCAAAAGAAGGGATCATTGCAAAGAGGTTGTACCATCCTCATTCAAGTGGCACGTTAGTGGATTGACTAGCTATGCCTAGTCGAAAAATTCTAGGCTATAAAGCTTAGGTAGTGGTTTTCACCCGATTTGGGTTTCCACTATAAATCCAGGTGTAATCTATGCTTGATTCTTTTGTGGATTTATTTGTGTTATTTGAGCGATACTATTCACCCCTCCCCTCTAGTATACTATTACAATCCACAAGCATCATCATACACACGTGTTAAGTTTAATGCCATTAGTTAGACATATTATGCAAACAAACAGAAGGTTAAAAATTCACAGGTGTAGGTCAAGATCAAATAAGAGGATTGATCTCAGAACCCGCCAGTAGGTGTCCATAGATGTGGACCAAATTGTGGTGCAGACCCATGCCCCAGGGTTGAGTGGTTTTAGGGTTCTGGATGAAAATCACTAGAACTAGAGATTGTTGTGCTTGCTGGATCCGGCCTGTGGTTTTGTGGTATGCAACCCAAGTCTAAAATGGCAGACAATAGGTAGATCTGGTTCAATAGGTTTGGTTGTCCACTTAGGGTTCAGCTCAAAAAGATAATAAATTAATCTGAGCTTGGGTTGCACATCTTAGGGTTGAAAATATCATAAGGGTCCTAGTAGAAGGTTGGTGGTTTCAGGTCAATAGGAACCCTTAGATCCAAAATTATATTTCCCTCAGAAGTAGCCTCTCAGATTTTCATTTTCAAATTTCTACGCTCCAAAATCCAGGTTTTTGGGACCTCCAGATCGTTGTACACCCCATCTAAAATATCCAAGATAAACAATTGTGGATCAATCAGGATTGACTTGGGTACAATGATTTCAAAAGTATCATCATTCAACTCTTTGGGGTGTGGTTGAGGAATGAGGCTACTGATTGAATCTTTCATCAAATCAAGATTTTTATCCTCCAAGTTAGCCCCAACTAAATCAAATTCCTCAGTTATAGAGCCATCCAATGATTGATCAAATTTCTTTGGCCTGTTTGTCCCACTAAAATCATCTTCCTTAAGCTCAAGTGAGACTTCATCTAAAGATTCTTCACCCTTAGAATCAAAGAATTCTTTATCCTCATTTATATATGTCTTACAATCATATGTTGTTCCTGGGTCTATGGAGACATTTTTCCTTGCTCCCTAGAATAGGGATCTCGAGTGAGACAATCGGTTCATCCTCAATGGGTTGCTTTAGACAAAACTAGTCATCCTCGGTCTCATAAAAGTTGTCCCCCCTACAAGTGCTTGAGCAGTTTCTGACATTGGCTCTCCTGAAGGGGGTTCTTCTAGGGAATCATCCCAAGATTGGATTAGGGCAACCATGAATTTCATCCTTAATCTTGACAACTTCCCAAGTAAAAACTCACTTGGGTTCTTATCCTCAATATCTTGGAGCCAATCTAATAAATAACTATTAAGATTGCAAATCATTTTGATCATAGGCTCCAATACTTCAGTGCATGGTGTTGACTAAGTTTCCAAAGATTGTATGGTGTTCCTCAAGTTAGCCAACACCTTATCTTGGACTTGGCTTACCAGAATCGAATGGTTCGGTTCAGGGTTGGGTGGGTTTAGGTTAAATTCAGGGGAGTCAAGGAATTGAGGTTCTTGGGGCCATCCTTGATAATAGGTCATTCCGAGTTGTTGAAAGGATGGTGGTGACCTATATTCAACATAATCCAGGGGAGGGTAGGTGTTATAATCATCATATCCTTCTCCAATATAGATCATGTTGGGTTGTTCATCAAAGGGTGAAGATCTATACTTGGTGTAGGCGTGAGAAGGATAATAATCACAATCTTGTTGTCCAGGGTTAGACCTTAGACACTGAGGCCTGGAATCATTTCCCTAATCAAAGTTATCCCGACTAGGGCATGGGAAGTCATTAGTTGGGTCGAGATAGTAATCACTTGGGGATAAGTGGTGGTAGGATGGTAGGAGTGGAAATGTGAGTAGAATGTGGAAGGATCCTTGGCAAAGTAGGTGGGAAAACATAGGAGAGAAAGGTACCCTGCAGTTTAATCAAACCAAACCTGCCCTTAGATTGGTAGCTTAAAGATATACAGACTCTCAGAACCCGTCTTGAGATGAAAGAACTGATTTAGTCTACTTTTATCAAGTCAATCTAATTAACCAGTTAGAGGGAAGGATTGGGGAGAAGGTTCTTTCTTTAGCTTGTGCCTTCGGTTCCTTTGATACCCCCCAACCACAGTCGTTTAACACTACTCCCCTAGCTAGATGAAACGATCAATCACAGTTCGTATATAATAAAATTTGTCATTGTTGTTGTAGTAATTGTCACAAATACAAACCGTTATCGCATCAATTTTATTTAATTACATAATTTTTACTAGTTTATTCCAGATCGTTCACTGGAAAGCAGTTATTGATATACATCACTCTCTAAGTCTAAGATTATTCTTTAATTCAAAAAATGATTAATTTTATATACAATCAATAATGAATGAATGAATCCATAAAGAATAAATTAAAGGTCTCATTATGTACAAAAAGAATCAATGAAAATGCTTGCAAAAATCTACTTACAAATAAGCATCAAATAATACATAGATATATTCTACACTATCTATTTATAAGTTATATTACTAATAGTTACATAAATATACACTACTAACTAATATTACATATCATACTAACTTAACTTAATATACTAACATATACAGTAACATTTATGGAAGCTACCTCGACAGATACAAACGTCGCTGGACCCCAGAAAAACTATGTACAATCTAAAGCAAAAACTAGGGTCAATAGCGCCACCTATTTTACCTTTAGTGATGTTTTATTCTATCAGTAAAGGTACGTAGTTATTTATATACATGTATATATCTATACTGCTTATACGTATGCTTATTACTTACCTTATACTTATCATTTATATAGACATATACATTATCCATTATACATATACATTTCCTCTTCTATTACTTCTTAAGTCTCTTCTGTGTTCTTCTTCCCTATCCAAACACTTAGCTGTTTACTCTTTTGTGCATAATGAGTAATTAGGGCCTTCTAACTTAGCAAAAATTTGTTAATTGGCAGGCACGCCTTTCGAGGGTACACAACACCCAAGGATCGAGTGGGACCAGACCTCTACTAAGCACGCCCTAGTTTCTTAATTAGGCCACTTAATTACATTTTCAAGTCAGATTTAGGCTTAATCAAGCCCTCGCACAGTAACTGGTCCTCGGCCTACACTACAAACTCATCACAAAGCTTAGTATATGCTCAAGTATTCTCAGATAAATGCTCGGTTGTTTTGGGCGCCCGATGCCCGTGACGATTGAGCATTACATTGCAGAAATACAATTTATTGTGCTAATAGCGCTCACACGCCCACGATGTGGCATTATCTGTGCCACGGCTATGCGCTAGAATTAGGTGTGGTTGTGCCAAAATCGCGATTTTGGCCCTCAATTCGGGGGCCATAATTTATTGTAAATTAAAATTAAATTATAGGAATTTAAAGTATTTACATAGTACTACTTAATTATACAATTAATTTGAAATTTTAATTGTATTTACTATATAAATTAATTAGGTAAATTATACAGTTTATACATAACTGATTTTAGGTTTTATTCTTTAATTACGCATAAATTAGTTATTATATGGTCTAATTGACCTTATACAGACTTAGTAAATATGTTAAAGTATTTAATAGATATTTTTATTATATTTGACAAACTTTATTTCTATTTCGTTTAAATTTACTTAGTATAATTTTAGACTATTTTATTTGTAAAGTGAGTTTAAATAATATATACATTATAAATATACTTAAATTAGGTTAATTTACTTAAAATACATTAGTCCAAATATACATTATAGGTTAGTTGAATTATAACTTAAATTACTAATTTATTCTAATTTAATCTAATAACTTAACTACTAAATTAATAAATTAATTATTTATTCTATATATATAATTGAATTAAGGTACAGGGTTTAATATGTTTATAATATTCATATAAATACATATATTTAGTTTTATAACTTAATATGGTTATTTATAGTGTTTACTAATTTATATAGCTTATTTGTATATATAAATTAGTTTAATTAATAATTAGCTATATAATTAAGATATGTATAGTATAATCTAACTTAAAGACTTAATTTACATACTACAATATATACATAAGTTATTTATATTATGAATATGTATAATTTACATTATACGTTAATAAGCTTACTATATAACTTATATATACACACTTATACACATAGTATACAAAAGATTTTTAATATTTTTAGGGTTTTTTCACTTTTTATGATTTTTATATTTTTTATGGAGGTAGGAGAAGAGAGGGAAAGAAATAGATGAGAAGAACAAGATATTTTTTGTGTTTTTAAGTGTAGTTTCTTTTATTAAGTTTAATGATATACAGAACCGTCAACTGGTAAATTCTACCAAGTCGGGGGTTCAGATTACCATGAAACGTGGTATGAGCTTAGAGAAATACCTAATCTTCAATCAGACATGTTTATTTTATTTTTTTAGATTTTTTATATGATTTGTATTTAATTCCAAAGTTCACACATTCTAGGCCTTTCAAGGGTTTTCTAATGTGTGTTAAGGTCGAGAATGGAACCTGAAGTGTTTCAAAAGGCAGTGGACTGCCTCAAGAGACTCTAAAGAAGATAAATAAAGGATTCAAACATTTTGGCACACATTTCAATTTGGATTCAATTAAATTATACTTAATGGACTGTTAAGCTTAAAACTAGCTAACAAAGGATTAAAAACATGATCACAAGCATTCTAGACAAGCTTAAAAATTCATTGAGTTTACATGAATGCTTGTATACAATTTAGACACACCTTTATACATCAGCCAACTATTCTAACAGAACTAAAACCTAAGCTACTATCCAAAAGATCTTAGACCAGAAATCTTCTGCTGAAACAGCAAAAGCACAACAGCAACAGGGCAACAGCAGCACAATAGTTGCTGGAAATATAGCAGTCCAACAGCTACTGACATCAACAGTTGTTGCAGACCAAACTTAATTCCAGATGGCTTAACTGTTGCTGCAGTTAATCTATCTAAAGAAAGCTAAGTCTGTAGTAGGAACAAGGCTAAATTCAGCTTGTATATCCGAATTTAGCCATTTATATCCCAGATCAGATTCAAGAGAACCTGATCAGGGCTACAAAAGAGCTAATCCAGGGAACACTTAGCTAGAATTGAGAAGGGAAATGTAGCTCCTCTGTAGCAATTTACTATAGTTGCTTGGATTCAAAAACACAAACCAAAAATCACTAAATCAACTTTTGACAAGGGTTTAAATTCACATGAAAACCATGCTCAGATGTTCATCATCTTAAGTCCAAGTTCCTTGTCACAAATATCACAATCATTCAGTCCATAAAATCTATCGATCTAACTCTTTCTAATGCTATAGACAACATGTAGAAAGGATTAGGATCATCACAGTAAATCCAAAAACTGATGATCTAACTCCTTCTAATGTCATAGATAGCATTTAGAAGGGGTTAGAATCAACACAAGAAATCCAGCTGAATCCCAGTATGTTACACATCTTATGGGATATTGAGAATCCCTTAAGAGAGAATCATATTCTCAAAAGAACAAATCATATTAGAATCCCTAATAAAGCCCCAATCAACAAGGTTGATCTTCCTTGGCTCTACAAGGCATTCAACACATTGAAATCCTCAAAATTAACAGATCAGATTATGGCTCTTCTGAGGTGAATTCTGACTTCATAATCACCTCAGATTCCCAGCCCATCAGTGAATCAAAATCAAAATTCTTCAATTTGAAAGATAAAAACATTCGAAACCCAAATGAATAAAAATCTTTGAAATATGAATTCATAGAAAATTCGACAAACTGATTCACTTTTTAGCACAGATCAGGGGCTTTTGTGATAAACATGGGATGAATGGGAAGCCCCTAATGTGATTTTTGACGCTAATTTCAGATCTGAGGATAGAAACCAATCAAATATGAAATTAGGTCATATGAGTGGGTGGATTGTGAAATACAAATCAAGGGAATCATAAATGAGGTGAAAATATATAGAGAAAGAACAAAATGAACAGTGATTGGATGAATTTCTTCCCCTCTGATTTGGGATGATCAGAGGAGGTGAGGGGGGGAATTCTATTATAAAACTACTCCTAATGCTAAACTAATTAGAATAGCATATCAATTACTAATTCTACATCTAATTCTACTCTAATCTACCTATCTAATGCTACAGCTAATCTAGAAAACATTAAAACTACTCTAACAGGAAGAATGGGAACTGTGGGTCCTTAGCTGGTGGCTAAGGAGGAAGAATGGAGGGAGAAGAGCTCTAGCGAAGTGAAAAGCCTACTAGTGAGGCTTCTAGGTCATCCTCATGGGCTATGTGGTCCTTAGCAACGAGGAGAGTCAGAGAGAAGTCGGAGATTACACAACCGATGGCTGTGAAATCAGGGAATTGGTGAGGAGAGACTGGAGTGGAAGAATGATCACTAAGAAGGTAGGAGAGAGCGATCCCTTGTGCGCGTGACCACTAAGGTGCTTAAGTAGAGACCTCAGTGACTCAGATCACCGCACGGGTGAAAATAGGCATCGAGGGCACCGGTGGCAAGGATGAGAGGAGAGAAGCGCGCAGGCCTCCAACTTGAAAATTGACCATAGGATGGGATCTGGGTGATGAGGTGAGCACATGCACCATTTCACGCAAAGCTTCAACTGAGATTGAGTCGTAGATCAAGATGAAAAGAGAGCGGAAGGTCGAGATGCTCCATGTTCTACGCATGCACAGTGCGCGTGTGGAGGCTCTAGTTGCCGGGTTCTTATTGGGTAATTTGCAGGGTGGCCCTTCTACGAAGGGGTAGAACATTTATAGGCAGGCCCATAAGTGGTAGAGAATAGTAACTGAATGGTCCTTAAGGGCTTTCAAAAAGGTCCCTACAGGTTACAAATAGGCCTGGGAAAGTTTTCTAAAGAAGGAAATGTGATGCATAAAGGACCTAAATGTAAATTCTAAGTTTCAAGGCCTTAATGATGTCCAAATGCCTTCAAGTTTTTATATGTGCTTAATTAAACTTTTAAGAAGTTAATTATACTTTTGATTTGGACTTTTAAACTTGTTTGTGTATTAATTAACACTTGGATCATCATTTGACCTTTTTCTCAAAGATATCTCAATTTATGACTTAATTATGCAATCTTAGCACAGAATTAATGTTTTAGGTATTTTTCTTTGATTCCCACATTTAGCCCTTCTTATGTGTTAATTTGGTATTATTTAACCTAGTTTGTAGCTTAACTTTAGCTTTTTAGCTATGATGAGTAGCCACTCATCATACCCCTATGCTTAGGTTTTGCTAGTCCCTTAGCTAACAATTCATTAAAGTGCAAAGCAATTTAAGAATCAGTAAGGTAAGTGTGATGAGATATCTTTTCTTCTTTTCATTTTTCTTAAAGTTTTAAGCATTTGAAGATGATCTTTAAGTTGAAAGAATTTTTCGATAAACCAACTGTGTTTATGTCTGGACATTGTGAGACTCTTTATTACTAAGGAAGACTGTCCAGAACTCAAGACTTAAATGGCATAGACCATCTCTTAACTAACAAGGACTTTTTAGTATTTTTTCAAGATTTCTCAACCTTTTCAATTTTTGTAGTATTTTTGATAAGACTATACTATATATACTATAGGTGTGTCTACAATTGCATTTCAATAAATGATTCACCATTTACACCCCCTCATGCTTAAGTGTTGCAATGTCCTCATTGACTGAATAGGGTGGATGCAAATGCATGCTCAGCTTTTCACTATCCTAGAGTAGGTGATGGAAGGAAGTCGGAATAAGGAGATAAATCTCTGTGCGGATGATTTCAAGTCTGATACAAGATCAGAGTGAAAAGTCAGGCTAGGAAGTGAATTGCATGACATATGTGACTATGAATGTATGGTAAGAATGCAAAGGTAGACACCTAATGCAAATAAAGGTGGAAATAAGAAAGGTGAAAATAGCTATATACAAGGATAGGTTTTGCTAAGTTTAACGCCTTCAGCTAGGCGTAAACCCAGTCGGTAATTCAAAATGTAGGAGCGAAATGGTAGAATTGACAAGTCTAAGATCATGTGGCTCAATAAAAGGTTTTAGTCTTTGTCCATTGACGGTGAAAGGTTCAGATTTGTCAATCTCAGTGATCTCAATGGCTCCATTATCAAAGATTCTCAAGATTTTCAAAGGTCCAGTCCATTTGGATCTTAGCTTCCCTGGGAAGAGTTTCAGTCTAGAGTCGAAAAGGACTTTTTGACCAGGGTGAAATGATTTCCTATGAATGTGACGATCATGGAAGGCCTTAAGTTTATCCTTATAAATCCTCGAGCACTCATAAGATTCATTCCTTAATTTATCTAGCTCGAAAATTTGTAATCTTCTGTGATCACCAGCCTTCTCTAGGTCCAAATTACACTTTCTGATGGCCCAATAGGCTTTCTGCTCAAGTTATACGGGAAGATGACAGTGTTTCCCGTACACAAGTCCAAAAGGAGACATGCCTAATGGGGTTTTGTAAGCTTTCCTATATGCCCACAATGCATCAGAAAGGCAGGAAGATGAATCCTTTTTATCAGGTAGAATGGTAGTCTATAAAATCTTCTTGATCTCCCAGTTGGACAATTCAGCTAGTCCATTGGTTTGAGGGTGATATGGTGTAGCAATCCTATGTGACATCCCATACTTTTAAAGTAGGGACTAAAAATGTGTGTTTTTAAAGTGAGACCCCCCATCACTAATGATGGCTTTTGCTACCCCAAATCTAGAGAAGATAAAATCTTGAACAAATTGTGTCACAACTCTATGATCGTTAGTCCTCGAGGGGATGGCTTCTATCCATTTGGGAACATACTGCTAAGAACACCATCATGAGCCCTAACTAGCTCATTTTGACCCAAAAAAGAGAACAAAAGCTCCTACATAACCAACTGGAGGTCCTAACTCAATGAATAACCCTTCTGAAAGAAAAGTAAGAAACAAGGGGTAAAGCTATAATTTTACCATTGAAGTGCAACAATGGGATTTATCATGGGCTAAACACAGGTCAAATGGTCTTAACATGATAAAAAGTGGGTTGTTTCAAACAGAAAAGGGTTCATGTGAATTCTGGGAATTAAATGACTTCTTGTAACCTTAAAACTGACACACTTAATTTAACAAGGTTTTGGTCAGGATAAAATTCACCTAAACCCTCTAAAATTCATGAAAAAATATCCTCTAGGGTTTAGAGACTTCAATTTGGCCCTTAGAACCTATTTTGACCTAAATTGTGCTCTTAGTCAAATGTTTGCCATAAATTGGGTTTTTGTGTAAATTGCCTAGTGAAACGTGGTCAAACCTAAAACTCAACTTCACCATTGGATTCCTTAGGTCCAAATTAGGTTTTTACCAAAATTTGGACCTAAGGGGAATTCACCTTGACCTACTTTGCAAATAGGTCCAGCCCAATTACATTTCTACCCTTAACTTTTGAAAACCTCTAAAGAAACCCTCCTAACTTCCTCATCGTTCTTTGCAATTAGGTCCCTCTACCATTACAATGGAGGGAATCCTACTCCGGCAAGGTATCGAGGGAAAGAACTCCCTAATTCCTCAGAGAATCCCCTTCAAATTTGAAAAGGAGATTCCCTGAGAAATTACCTCGAGTTTGAACACAGTCAGAGGCTTGATTTGGCACCTAATCTCTCATGCGAATGCATGAGAGATTTGGGCCACCTTCGACCTTCCAACTCCGGCGAAGATCAACCCGTAGCCTCTAAGCTTGAATTTAGCCTGAGATACCCCCTAATTCTTCTCTTCCCCCTCTGGTCAACAACCCAGCAAGCTCTGGCGATCCTTCTCTCTCTCTCTCTTGTTGCTTTGCCATAATACCAGTGGCAGGGTTCCCTTTATCCTCTTCGTCCTCGTCTTGCCACACCAGCCGACGTCCCTGCAACACCCTCGTCATCGCTGTCGTCCTCCCACTAGGTACTTCGTTGCCAGCGATGGCAATACGAGCCGGCCGCCTCCTTTGCATCCCCCTTTGTCTATCCACACTCAATTAAGTCCTCTCTCTCTTCTCATCATTTCCTTGTCTTTTATTCTTGCAAACATGCCTCGACACTCGCAAACCACCACCACCTTCTCCACCTTCAGCCAAACCTCCGACGAGGTGTTCCCACTACTCCACGCCTCCATCCGCCTCGCCAACTACCTCACGAGCACTGCCACACCTCACTGACTCTAACCCCTCACTCCACTCACTGCACCAAGCCCCTAGAACTTCCCTTGAAAACACCCACTTTCGTACGCACAGGGTGACCTAGGCACGCACGCTCAGGCCACCCCATGCCACGCCAACCACCGTACTACCTTCACCGTGTCCAAACAAAGCTCCTTGAGTTTTCTGACGAGGCCACAAGGTCGTTTTCTTCCTGACAGGGTTTGAGGCCTTCGCCGTCATTGGAGAAGCAAGAAGCTTGCTTGGGAGCTTCACCTAGGACTCCTCGCTCTAGGCAATAAGTCCCAGGTTGCGCAGATTCCTTTTGCCCACATCCTCAGCCAGGCAATTGTCATGAATGCCCTACGCAGCTACTACAATCAGAGGAGACATTTGCTGCGGGTGCTTGTGACGAAGGTGGGACAACATAGTACCACCTTGGAAGTGGAGGAGCGAAAGCAGGCAAATAAGTTGTAAAAGTCACATAGGCTTATCGCCTCCTGACCACGGGTGAGGTCCTACTCGCCCTCACTGCCTTGTTTGTAACCCCACTGCCCGCGGACCTAGCCCTGACCCGTATACCTGACTAGCCTGCACTCCTCACCCACCACGCATGCCGGTGGGCATGGTCCTGGGCGCGCATACCTGACCCGATAACTCGAGAAGGCTCTGGGAGAGCGAGCCTAAGAGAGAAAGAAGAGAGATCGTGGGGGAGGGTAGGGGTAGGTTTTGCTCTTAGGAGAAGAATAGGAAGCCAAGGAAGGAGAGGGTAGCAACCAGAGAAGCTAAGGAAGGAGAAGGGAAGGTTAGAGAGGAGAAAGCTGAAGAGGAGCTGAAGGCAGAAGAGAAGGAAAGAAATTAGAGAAGAAAGAAGACAAGGGCCAGAGTAGCTAAAGAAGGAAGAAGAAGAAGAAGGCAAGAAGAAAGAAGGTCATCAGAGACAAAGAATAGAAGAAAGAAAAGAAAGAAGAAGGAGATCAGAGACAGAGATCAGATAGAAGACAAATGAGAAATTGAAGCACCGTAGCATCTATACATTTAAGATGTCTGATTCACAAAATCAAACGTCCATTTTTTTTGCTCTTTATATACATTGATATTTTGTGGTTCTATTTACATTTCTTGCATTATAACTCTGATTTTTCATTGCATATTATATCCAATTTGAAAGTTGTGCTCCTGATTTTTTGACCCCAATTTATTCCCTGTGTTCGACCTCGGACTTAAAATTTCGAGTAATAAAATTCATTTGTTTTCGAGTGATTTCAACTATACTGCAATGCATTAATTTAAACATTGATCTCACCTCGCTAAAACATTTTGGCACCGTTGTTGGGGAGCAATGGCCGATTTAGAAATCTTGATCACAATCTCTGATTTGATACTAACTTGATACATTTCTTTTGTTGTGATTGTTTCAGGGGAGAAGATTCAAAAGAAGACAACCGCACAACAACCACACCCAAGGCAGGTAATCTTTGATTAGCCCTTTCTCTTAATCCCCTCATTCTGAAAAGAAAAAACAAAGATAAAAATCAATTTAGGGCTACCTACTTTCCATATTTAGCTAATTCACCCAAGTTGCCTGATTTTGATTTCAACAAATATTGAATTGTGCATCCATTTAAGGCAACTAGGGCTACCACCTTCTTGATTGAGCCCGAGATATCATATCTGTAGCAACTAAATTGGACCACAATTAGAGCCAAATTAAGGATTCCAATTTAGGGTTTTAGAGACACATCTTTCTAAGCAAGAATCAATTTCCCAAAAAGAGGTGTGCCTAAACCTTAATTGAAAAGACTTATTCCAGAGAAACCCTAAAATTCAATCTCTTAATTTCACTTGAACCCTAAAAGAAAGGACCTAAAGCTTCTCAAAGGACAAATAGGTGAAGTTGACCTCTTGTTGGGTCAACCAACCTTGAAATTAGGTCACTTTTGCACTCAAAACATCTAAAGTTCAAATGGAATCCTAAGCACCTTTGATCTTAAATAAAAGTGATAGACTTAAGAGGTCAAGGTTCCTATTCTGGTCTACCTGGAATCTTAGTGACAAGAGAGGTCGGGTGGGGAAAACCCTATAACTCGTGGTGACGCTCTATCATGTAGGGGTCTTTATGGGACTCTCCCTCTTTGGCTACCCAGGTACTTCTCAGGTGGACGACTTTTCTTACTAAGGGGTATCATCTGCCCCAAACCTCTATAGTCATCCAAATTTTTTGGGTGTCTTGATTGGGTCCAGCACATTCTAATCTTATCTAAACCATCAGTGCATATTTGGTAGGAGGTCCTTGAGACCATCCTTAAGACCTCCTTTAGTGATCCACTCCCGCTGAGGCCAAGCCTCGATGTTCGTGTTTGTGCAACAAGCCCACCACATAGACCTCTCCTCTAATTCATCAGAACCAAATTCTCCTTCTTCCATTATCATGGCACAACCAGATCAAGAAGAGAACAATCTTGAACACCAACTCCAGTGCCTGAATGATCTATTTCAAAACATTGTAAACCTGCTGCAGCGTCCTATGATGCAAGATCACTATAATCCCGCTGTGATGGCGATCGAACCTCAAGTCCAAATCCTAGTTGGAGGTCCTGATTCTGAACTCAGGCCCAACATGATTTATCTTATTTCAAAGTTTCATGGGCTTAACTATGAGGTTCCCTTCCAGCACATCAAACAACTCAAACATCTAGCCCAGACCTTCGGGTCAGATGTACAAAATCAGGATATTCTTCTTATGAAGATGTTTTCCTTCTCTCTCATGGACAAGGCAGCTCATTGGTATCAGACTCAGGCGTGTCTAATCAACACGTGGGTTGAACTACAATCCGAATTTTTGAAAAAGTTCTTCCCAGTTGGTTGGACGAATGCCTTGCGCCACCAGATCACACACTTCACCCAGCAATCTGGAGAACCTCTTCATGAGTCATGGGACCATTTCTTGGATCTCATGCGAAAGTGCCCCATCATGGAGTTCCTAAATGGGAACAAGTTCAGTCCTTTTACCAGGGACTCCGTGAAGACATTCGCTTATTCGTCAATGCAACCTATGGAGGAAATATCATAGGTCAACATGAAGACACTGTGTGGGAGATTCTCAAGAATATGCCTGAGAACTCCATCAATAATGACTCCATGGGCTTATTCGACCGGGCAAATGCCCGCACATCGACGAATCCAAGGGGAGCACATGAGATGCAAGGCCTGTCCACATCTGTCGACTTGGAATTGATGGCTAGTCGGTTAGACAAGGTCTCTATCATAGAGAAGAAGGTGGATGAGTTGACTCGACATCTGCAGTGAGCCACCTCTGCGCAAAACCCATTTGCACAGCCACCTTTTGGGAGGAAAACTGTGCATAACATCTATCACCGATCTTCTCAGGGGATGGACCCGTATCCACCCTCGTCTGACTACAGGACCGGAGGAAACTCCAATCTGACCTACTCTAGTTGGGGGAACTCTGAACCCTCGTACTCTGATTTTCCTAAGGTTCCTGAGACCTGCGAGGGCCTCAATGCCATCCAGAATGACCCATTCTTTAGTACCTATAACCCTGGATGGTGAAATCATCCCAACTTCCTATGGGTGGGAAATACTCAGAATCAAAGACCACCATATCAACCCCGTCCACAAGCTCCTCGTCCATATCAGCCGCCTCAGCCTCGACCCAACCACACCTATCAATCTGGGCCAACCCAAGCAGATCAAATGACTCTTATCCTTTAGACTCTAGCTGACATTTAGAAGATGAATGCGGCTATGCAAAAATAACACAAGGACGAGATCATAGAGGTTCACAATCAACTCGTTCAGATGGCGAATTCCTGCCAACCTGGCACACTCCCTTCACAACCTCTGCCGAATCCAAATAATGTGCCGAAACAGAAGCGCGTTATGAACCCAAATCCAGTCCAAGCCCACGTGATTTACCAGGCCCCTTCTGTTCCATCACCCGACGGGATGGAAGCTTCGACATCTTATGTGGGATTTCAATAGCAGCCACCTATTTTACTAACCCCAAACCAAAACCAGGCAGGACTAAACTCCATAACAACCTGTAGTGGTAAAGCAACTCAAGTCCCACCTTATCCCAGCCACTCTAAGCCTGGTAGTACCCCAAGCCCTAGGATAGTTATCCAGGACACCCCTATCCCAGATCAAGAACCTGGACCTATTCTAGAGGAACCAACCAAGGTTCCATTTCCCGAGGCCTTGACCAAGGGAAAGAGAACAAACAAACCCGTGGCTCCTGAGGAGGATCTGGTCAAGCTCTTTGAATAGGTCCATATAAACATCCCCTTGATGGATGCAATCTGCTACGTACCAGCTTACGCATGATTTATGAAGGACGTGTGTACACCCAAGCATAAACCGTGAACCAAAAGTGGGAGTCCAATCGTACTGTCAGAGCAAGCCAGCTCTGTAATTTTGAGCAAACTCCCACCTAAGGCTAAAGACCCAGGTATGTGATTTAGGTGCCTCCATAAACCTAATACCTACATCCCTCCTTGACCACCTTGAAGAATCTGAGCTTAAACTAATAGAGGTGACATTGCAGTTAGTTGACCGATCCATTAAGTCACCTAAAGGAGTGCTCGAGGATGTCATCGTTAGGGTACGAGATTTCTATTTCCCAGTGGATTTTATAGTCTTTGACATGGATGCACCTGAAAACCCAAGGGATACACCAATTATACTAGGGAGACCCTTTCTGGCCACTACTAGGGCCAATATAAACTGTGAGGAGGGCCAAATTGAACTGAAATTCGGGAACCAAACACTGAAAATTGACATCTTTAAGGCCCAACAAGGGATTAATTGCGGTGTTATAGAATAGATATGTGATATCAAGGCTGTGGTTGATGAGCCGTATATTGAGGACAACCTGATTACACCCGATCAACCACAAGGAGATCAAAACCCACAATCAGAAGAGTCTGACCCTGATCTAGACACACCCATACTCCTTCCCTTGCTCCTAACACACACTTTGAACCGCCCGCTGCTGCTGATAACCCTGTTCTGGAACTCAAGTCTCTTCTCGACCATCTGAAGTATGTCTTTTTGGGTTCCAATAAGACGTTTCCTGTGATTATCAACTCCAGACTCACACCTGACCAGAAATCCCATCTGATTACTGTTCTCCAGCAACATCGTAGAGCCATTGGATGGACTCTCGATGATTTGACTGGTATCTGCCCTTCTTACTGCACACACCGTATTTACATCGAAGAGGGCACACGACCTTCCCGTGAAATGCAGAGACTTTTAAATCCTAATCTGTAGGAGGTCATGAAAAAAGAGATCATTAAGTGGTTAGATGCAAGGATCATCTACCCAATCTCCGACAGTCGGTGGGTAAGTCCAATCCAGGTTGTACCTAAGAAGGCAGGACTCACCGTTATCACGACTGAAACCGGAGAAGTCATACCAACCCATGTGGCAAACTTGTGGAGAGTCTGCATTGATTACAGAAGACTCAATTTCTCCATGAAGAAGGATCATTTCCCACTCTCGTTTATTGTTCAGATCCTCGAGAAACTAGCAAGAAATAGGTTCTTCTACTTTTTGGACAGGTACTACGATTATAACCAGGTGGCAATCCATCCTGAGGTCTAAGAAAAGATCACTTTCACCTGCCCCTTCAAGACTTACACGTTCCGAAGGATGTCGTTCAGTCTCTGCAATGCACTTGCTACTTTTTAGCGGTGCATGCTTGCCATATTCTCAGATATGGTAGGTGATTATCTAGAAGTCTTCATGGATGACTTTTCAGTATTCGGAGAATCATTTGATGATTGTTTCCTGCACTTGGTCCAAATCCTTAAGCGGTGCATTGACGTGAATCTAGTTCTTTCCTGGGAAAAGAGCCATTTCATGGTGCCAGAAGGAATTGTCCTGGGACATCTTATTTCAGAAAAAGGCATCCAAGTCGATCAAGCTAAGGTGAACTTGATTTCTAAACTCCCTATGCCTAGTTCGATTAAGGACATCCGATCTTTTCTGGGGCACATCGATTTTTACTGTCGATTTATTCCTGATTTCTCAAAAATCGTGCATCCCCTTACCACCCTACTTTCTAAGGATGTACCTTTCAAAATCTCCAAGGAATGCACTCAAGCATTTGAAATCCTCTGTGACTGAGTTACCCAAGCCCCGATCCTACAGTCCCCTGATTGGTCTCAACCCTTTGAGATCATGTGCAATGCATCTAATTTAATTGTAGGAGAGGTGTTTGGGCAGAAAATTGACGGGAAACCCATGGTCATCTACTACGCTAGCAAAATACTTGACAAGGCTCAGCGTAACTACATAGTTACTGAGAAGGAGCTGCTAACCGTAGTATTTACCCTAGAAAAATTCAGATCTTATCTCCTTGGTTCCCATGTTATCATTTACTTGGATCACATAGTTGTGAGGCATCTCCTTGTGAAGAAGGATGTGAAATCTCGATTAATCTGCTAGATCTTGTTGTTGCAAGAATTTGACCTCGAGATTCGTGATAAAGCGGGAAAACAGAACGTGGTAGTTGATCACTTGTCCCACCTTCCTTCTGAGATCATCGACCCTTCTAGACCCATCACGGAACATTTTCCTGATGAGCACCTTTTGACTATCAATACAGGGCTTCCATGGTTTGCTGATATAGTAAATACCTGGCATCACATCAGATCCCATCAGATTGGTCAAAGGTCAAGAAGGATAAATTTCTCTCTGATGCTAAGTATTACTTCTGGGAAGGCCCGTATCTTTTCCGTATCGGTAATGATCAGATTATTCGATGATGTGTCGCAAAAGCAGAAATTCAAGACATATTGTCTTTCTGCCATGACCAGGCATGCAGTGGACATTTTTCAGGCCATAAAATCGCAGTGAAAGTCCTCTAATGCGGCTTCTATTGGCCCAGAATTTTCAAAGACTTTTACAATCACTGTAAGGCATGTACTCGTTGCCAGACCTTGGGCAACATGAGCCAATGTGATATGATGCCTTTACAACCGATTCTGGTATGCGAAATCTTCGACATCTGGGGGATTGATTTCATGGGACCCTTCCCTGTTTCGAATGATTTCGAGTACATTTTACTCATTGTTGACTGTGTCCAAATGGATCGAAGCCATTCCGACCCGAACCAATGACATAAAGTGGTTATCAAATTCATTCATCAGAACATCTTTTCACAGTTCAGGATTCCACGTGCTATAATTTCTGACGGAGAGACCCATTTCACTAACTCTCAATTTAGGTCACTGATGACCAAATATAGGGTGTCACACTGAATCTCTACTTCATACCACCCCTAAACTAATGGTCCACGAGCTAGCAAATCGGGAGATCAAGAAAATCCTCTAGGTTACTGTTCGACCTGACATGAAGGATTGGTCATCCTGACTTTTGGAAGCTTTGTGGGCTTATAGGACCACCCACAAAACCCAATTAGGTATGTCTCCCATCAGATTGGTGTACGGGAAGGCATGTCACCTCCCCGTCGAGTTGGAGCATGACGTGCTATAGATGCACTTGTTTAAAAGGATCCTTCTAGCTTGCATTCGCAACGTTGGTTTTAAATGAAGAAATGGACGTGAGTTCGAGTATCGAACTCAGGAGGCATGAAAGTCGGATTTTTCTTGTCACTTGGTGTCACAGAAATGACGGGTTTTTACTTGCGGGAAAATGTGGGAGAAGAGAGAGAGTAGGGTTAGAATTCTTTTTATAGCAACATTCAGGCAATACCAGGTTAAGGAAAGCTCATGAAAAAGAAGGACAATAACTAGAGAAGGAACATTGTCATTTAATCATGCAACTTTAAGTTTTACAAATACAACAATAGCTAAATGCTTAAACAAAAGGAAAGTAAGGCTAGAGTCAAGGGAGAGAAAGGGAGAGAGAGAGGGGAGACAGCAAGGCGACAACGGCAGTGGAAGAAGGCTCCATCGATGGCTCGTTGACTTCGTTGACTACAGGAGGTGCTAAGGGATGCTAGGCGGGTATACAACACTTGCTAAGGGTATTCAATGCTTTACATGGGTGGTTGGAAGGGGTTTATATAGGAAGAAGGGGTTTCTAATTTAAGTATGGGCTTTAACGATGCTCGGGATGTTGCTAAATTCATGCTAAAAGTGTCAGTGTAGCCCCCTACCCGCTGGTCTCACGCACGGGCCCATTCTTCTTCATACACGATCTATGTACGCGCATTGTAGGCCGTCCGATCGAAGATCAGACGGCTAAGATCTCACAGAGGGCACGCTTGGATCACACCTCAAGCACGCGTGAGCACGGGCATTGTCGACCAGTGTAGGCGCATGAGTGGAGGATCGACGCCTGAGGACGTACTGCGTAGCGCTATCGAGACCGCTAGATGGCTATCGGGTGATTGAATTTGGGTGCGCGGACGAATTTGGCAGATGAGCTGTAATGGGCGATTCGAACTTGTGTCTCCTGCATGCAAGGTGGAGGCACGACCGTTGCGCTATGGGTGTGGATGGTCGTGCTTCTTCATCAATCATCAGCCGTTCGATGGAGATTGGACGACCGCGGTTAGATCTGCATGATGGGGCGATGTCGTGCAGGGGGTAGGGGAGCTTGTGGTGCTGCCACGTGGGCACCTCGTGGTCAATCATCAGATCAATGGTCAGAACTTCTTGGGTCATTTGTGGGAGCTCCAAATGTTGGATTTGGCCGATTTCGAGTCTGTTGGATTTCGTTCGTCGTTCCGAATACATTTATGCGATCTGATTGCTCATCTGAGGCCTATTTTGACATGCACTTGTACAAATGGCCATTAATAATGCACTATAAGCAATCTCGATGTGCGATGCATGCAATGCTACCATTCTTGTTTATGATATATTATCTATGCATTTTACCCTTAAGATAGACCCCAATTGGCTGAATTATTACCCCAAAATGTAGTGTTATCATACCCCCATGCAAGGTTCATTCTAGCCATTATTCTCGGTCAAAATCCATGAAGTGATTACTTAGACATTTTGTTACTTGTTAACAGGGGAAATATACTAAGATCTTGATCTATAGAGACTAAACAACGCCTGGGTATCTGCCAAAATATGAATCACCTGAATCCTTGCTTTAAGGCACGTATTTATATTTTTTTTCTTTTTTCTTTTTTTCATCTTTTCTCATTTTAGATCTTTGGAGTTGAAAGTGTGTCGTTAACTTTTTATGGCTACCTAACCCATCCAGAACTCGGAAAAGACTCTAAGTGCTAAGCATCTTGGTGCGAAGATCGTGATAGAGTCACTCAATGGTAATTCAAACAGACTTCGGGTTTCTATGCCCCTAAGTGATCGGTAAAGGAAGTGTTTTTCTTGAAGGTGTATCTATCCGATTGGTAGCTTTCTCCCTACTTTTATTCTACTTGGTGTCACACAAGGATTTTTCCAGTGTATATCTCCCCGGCTTGCTCTACTTCCTCTCTTCTTTAAGTGTTTTGTGTCTTTTTGTGCATTTAATGAGTTGGGTTCTAGACAACTGACCAATGGGCTGCTACCCACGATCACTTGCCTGCCATACTCATGCGGTGAAGTGTGGCTTATTTTGTTCTTTTTTCTTCTCTCTCCCTGTTCTTCTTTTTCTAGTAGGTGGCTTCCCTGATCTCAAATTTACCTATAGGCAATAAAAAGAAGGTGATCTTGTGGCTGGGCTCTAGACAACCGGCCAATGGGCTATTACCCACGACAACTTGCCAACCATACCACCTTAGAAGGTTCATTAGCTACCCAATTTCTGTCAGAATCTCCAAGGAGTAAGTCAGTCCAAAAATGTGTGTAGATGCTTAGACTAAAAGTCCCTCTGAGTTAGAGGGCGAGTTAATAAGCCGTATACTTATCACCTTATTTTATCGTTGGATTAGAATAAATTAAGGTTGCAAGGATTTGAAGCTAAATCCATATTTTAACAGACACCAAGGCTGATTAAGCCTGAAGGCCTAAAAAGTCTAAGTGTTCAAGTTCTTTTTGTATTATTTCCCACTGTTGACAAGTTCCTAATGCCTAAGTTTTTTCTTCCTAAAAATTTATTTATTTATTTATTTTTATTTTATTCATATTGATTAAATGAACTCAGAATCATGCAATTTACCACCCTCCCATGCTTAAGTTGGACAATGTCCTCATTGACAAATACATGGATGCAACAGGGGTTCAAAAAGATATTACCTGAGTGAAGTAAAATACCTGATTAGTCTGAATCCTCTGGGTTACCTCCCAGGAAGCGCTGAGTTTAACGCCTTTAGCTGGGCGGTGCTTTGTGTCATCCCTTAATGAGGGTGACAACCTCCTTTGGGGGAACCTGGGTGAGGAAGTGTTTCAATCTCTGACCATTGACTATGAAAGTATGCCCAGTGTTCGGATCTGCGATTTCAACTGCCTCATTAAAGTAGGGCTTGACTACCCTAAATGGTGATGTCCACTTGGACCTGAGCTTCCCCGGAAAGAGTTTTAGTTGGGCGTCAAAAAGCCAAACTTGCTGGTTAGGCTCGAAGGTCTTTCTATGGATGAGTCGTTCGTGGACGGCTTTCATTTTCTCCTTGTACAGCTGACTATTCTCAAAAGCATCCCAAAGAATTTCCTCGAGCTTGGAGAGTTGGAGCATCCTCTGCGCACCAGCTAACTAGGAATCCATGTTACACTGCTTAACAGCACAGTAAGCCCGGTATTCCAACTCGACAGGAAGGTGGCAAGCTTTGCCAAAGACCAGGCGATAAGGTGACATGCCTATTGGGGTCTTGAAAGCGGTCCAATATGCCCACAAGGCATCATCCAGTCGTATGGACCAGTCCTTCCTGTCAGGTCTCACAGTCTTTTGTAGAATGTTCTTGATCTACCTATTTGAAACCTCGGTCTGCCCATTCGTTTGCGGATGATACAGGGTGGCAATGCGGTGGGTAACCCCGTATTTTCTAAGTAGGTCACGGAATTGGGTGTGGATAAAGTCACTTCCACCATCACTAATCATGGCCTTTGGTATTCCAAACTGGGAAAAGATGTTCTACTTAACAAAGTCCATGATAGCCTTATGATCGCATCGGCGGGTGGCGACAGCTTCAATCCATTTGGAGACATAGTCTACAGAGACTAAGATGTACTCAAAGCCGTTGGATGGTGGAAAGGGTCCCATAAAATCAATACCCCAAATGTCAAGATCTCGACGATCACAATGGGCTGGAGGGGCATCATGTCTTTTCTTGTCATGGTCCCCAGAGTCTGGTAGCAAGAGCAAGTCTTAGCAAAGTTGTGCGCATCCTTAAATAAGGAAGGCCAGTAAAATCTGGACTGTAGAACCTTTGCAGCCGTTTTCTTTCCTGAGAAGTGGCCACCACAAGCTTGGTCATGACAAAAAGATAGCACACTCTGAACTTCATCCTCCAGGATACACCTCCTAATGATCTAGTCGGCATAGAGGAGAAACAGCATGGGATCATCCCAGAAATAGTGCTTGGTTCAGCCAAGAAGTTATTTCGTTGCTGTCTGGACCAGCTGTGTGGGGTCTGTCCTACAACCAGGTAGTTGACATAGTCGGCCTACCAAGGTAGTTTCCTATCTTGCACAGCCAGAATTTGCTCATCGGGAAAGGTGTAGAATAAAGGCAAGGAGGGTCCAATGTGGTCTAGGTGGAGTCTGGATAGGTGATCGGCCACCACATTCTTTGACCCGGCTTTGTCACGAATTTCCAGGTCAAATTCCTGTAAGAGCAATATCCATCTGATGAGCCTGGGCTTCGCATCCTTTTTAGCCAATAGATGTCGGATGGCCGAGTGGTCCGTATAGATGGTCACGTGGGATCCCACAAGGTAAGATCGAAACTTTTTGAGCCTAAAAACTACAGTGAGCAGTTCTTTCTCTGTGACCATATAATTTCGTTGGGCATCGTCCAACATCTTGCTCGCGTAGTAGATCACCACGTGTTTCTTGTCTTGTCTCTATCCCAGGACTGTGCCTTTGGCAAAGTCTAATGCATCACACATGGTCTCAAAATTTTGGGACCAGTCTGGGGGCTGAAGTATGGGTGCTGTGGGGACAAAGCCCCTGAGGGTGTGGTAAGCCTAGATGCAATCAGAGGTCATGTGGAATAGGGCGTCATTGGCCAAAAGGTTGGTCAAGGGTTTAGAAAGCTTGGAGAAATCTTTGATGAACCTTTGGTAGAAGCCAACATGTCCAAGGAACGAGCGGATTTGCTGGATTGAGCTAGTAGGGGGAAGTTTGGAAATTAAATCAACTTTAGCTCGATCCACCTCAATGCCCCTATGTGATATGATGTGACCGAGGATGATTCCTTCTTGAACCATGAAATGGCTCTTTTCCCAACTTAGCACCAAATTAACCTCGATACATCATTTCAGGATTTTCTCCAAGTTGCTCAAATAGTGGTCGAATGAACTCCCAAATACTGAGAAATCATCCATAAAGACCTCCAGGTATTCACCCACCATCTCTGAAAAGATGGCCAGCATGCAACGCTGAAAGGTAGCAGGTGCGTTGATAACCTGAACGACATACGACGGAATGCAAACGTGCCATACGGGCAAGTGAATGTGGTCTTCTCTTGATCTTCAGGAGCAATTGCAACTTGGTTATATCCTGAATATCCATCCAGGAAGAAAAATACTTCTGCCCGGCCAATCGCTCAAGAATCTGGTTGATGAATGGCAGGGGGAAATGATCTTTCTTGGTTGCTTCCTTGAGCTTCCTGTAATTAATACACACCCGCCATGCGGTGGTGGTGTGGGTGGGGATGGATTCGCCATGCTCATTGGTGACAATGGTGAGCCCGGCTTTCTTTGGAACCACTTGAGTGGGGCTTACCCATGGGCTATCAAAGATGGGATAGATGATGTCAGCGTCAAGCCATTTGATAATTTCCTTCTTAACGACCTCTCGCATATTTGGGTTTAACCGTCTTTGCATCTGATGGGAGGGTTGCACCCCATCTTCTAGGTAGATCTTGTGGGTATAATATGTGGGGCTAATTCCTCTCAAGTCTAAAAAAGTTCAGCCAATGGCAGCCCTATGTTTTGATAGGGTCACTGTCAATCTAAGTTCCTAATCCTTGGTTAGGTTGGCATTGATAATTACTGGGAAGGTTTGGTCAGGTCCCAAGAAAACATACTTGAGATTCTCTGGTAGCGACTTTAGTTCAGGTGTGGGTGGAACAATGTTTGATGGAAAGGGGAAAGGTAGGAGTTGATCAACATCAATCTCCTCAAATGGTGTTGGTTGATGGTAATCAACCCTACAAAGGTCCACGGGCATAGATGATGATGGGTTAGAATAGTCGTTACAAGATTGGTTGTCCGAGACAGAACTAAGGGTGAGGCATTCCTCGACCAAAGGCTCCACAGGATCGTGTTCCTCGATACAGTCACAATCAAAAGACTTGGTCACTGGAAGATATCGAACTGCATCTTCTTGTCTCCAAAGGTGATTTCCATACATCCCGTTTCACAATCGATGTTTGCCTTAGCCGTAGCTAAGAAAGGTCTGCCTAGGATGATGGGTGTGTTCTGTAGTTGTTCAGGGACTTCCATGTCGAGCACCAAGAAGTCGACTGGGAAATAGAAGTCCTTGACCCACACAATCACATCCTTGACAACCCCCTTTGGGGTTCTCACAAATCTATCAGCCAATTGGATGGTAACAGGTGTGGGCGTCAACTCTCCAAATCCAAATTGGTGGTACAGGGTTGTCAAAATCAGATTGATGGAAGCACCTAAGTCCAAGAGTGCTCTATCAAATGTCATGTCCCCGATATTGCAGGATATCAGGGGTGCTCTTAGGTCAGTTCGTTTGAGTGGAAGATTGCTTGATATCACAGAACTTGCTTGCTCTGAGAGCACAACCTTCCTAGGTGCTTGAGGTCTTGGCTTACGTTTTGGTGTATAGGCATCCTTTAGGAACTTGGCGTAAGCCAAAATGTTCTTGAGGCTTCGAGGAGCGGAATACTAATTTGAACCTGCTTAAAGATCTCCAAAAGCTCCTCAGTCTCCATAACACTTTTCTTTTTCTTGATTGTCTCCAAGGCCTCGGGATATGGTGTCTGAATGTGAATAGGGTCTATTTCTAGGTCCTTGGGTTTTTCCTGCTCCTCTTCAGAGTCAAAATTTTCAGGGGGTGAAGTCACGGGAGGAGTTGGCCAATTGGGATCCTGGGTATTGGTGCCTCTTCTCAAGGTTACCTCATTTGCATAAGCATTGGGACCATGGGTTGATCCTTGAGAAGATGAGGAAGAAGAGGCACTAAACCCAAGGGGTGTTTGTTGGGCTGGCTGGACCATGTGGGCTTGCCTGAGGTTGCCTTGGAACCCTTGCGAGTTCGGGCCTCTATTAATCATGTTTCGCTGGTTCGGTTGTGGCTGGGAAGGCAGGGATCCTTATTGTTTACAGTCCAACAGCTGGCTTAACTGTCCCTTTACTAAAGCTATTTCCTCCTGGTGTTTTTGGTTCATTTTAGCCATCATTTTTATCAGGGTGTCCATTTGGTTTTGTGGGAGAGGGGCCACCCTATTCAGATTAAAGGGGGGTCTAACTAGTGTTCCCTACTGATAGGGGGCAGGTTTGGCTATTGGTTTGGCCTGGGCTAGTTCTGAAATTGAGGCGGTTTCTAGTTTGTCCAAGCAAAAAGTTTGGGTGATTATGCCAGCCGGTGTTGTAAGTGCTGGAGAAAGGGTCAGGTTTGGAATAACCTTGGATAGCCTGTACATCTTCAAAGATAGCAGATGTCGAGGGGGAGGGAAGAGAGTAATCAAGGGTTGAGGAAGCAAAGGTCCCTCCCTGGAACGTAGACAAGGGTTGTTCCAAGTTCATCTGGCTTAGTGGCTACACCAGGTCAACATTGTGAGCTCCCTTTGCTAGGGAGAGGGTCTGTAGTAGGTTCCTGGTCTGGTTCGGTAGTTCATCTATCTTTTTATCTACCAATTCCACTCGGTCCAATTTCTTAGCAATGATATCCATGTCAACCATTTCCAGAATTTGCTTGTACCTTATAGATCCCACCACGGGGTTGGCTGGATTGACTAAACTGGGTCATGGAGGCATTGTTGAGTGAATTTTTGCTCATAGACTCGAAGAGCTCAAATGTGCTCTCCTCGTCTTTGTTCAGGAAGTTTCCCTCGCATGAGGCATCGATGAAGTTCCGAAGGTTGCTGTCCAGACCGTGGTAGAAGATCTGGGCCAATTGCCACCTTGGTACTTCATGGTGTGGGCATTTCCTCAATAATTCATTAAAACTCTCCCACGCCTCATGGAACTGTTCCTCACCCTGGAGTGTAAAGGTGGTAATGGCTCTTCTGAGGGCATTGGTTTTTCCTATGGGGAAGAATTTCTTTAAGAATGCATGCCTCAGCTCTTCCCAAGTGGTGATGGGTCTTCCTAGGGCTCTAAGCCAGTGAGACGCTTTGTCTCTCAGTGAGAAGGGGAACATCTTAATCAAAACAATGTCTAGGCTAATGTTCCTGGGTTTTACAGTCCGGGCGATCAGATCAAGATCCTCTAGGTGCTGGAAGGGGTCCTCATTTGAGCTTCCAAGAAAGTGGCTCTGAATCAGACTTAAGATGTTTGGTTTTAGCTCAAAATCATCTCCCCCTTCGGGGATCCTAAGGTGTGGTTCGATCCGAATCACTGAAGGATTGTAGAAATTGCGAAGGGGCTTAGGTTGGTCCTGGAATGGTGGTGGATCGAGTGGTGGTTGTCCTTGTGGGTCCTGGAAAGGTGGTGGTGGTTGCCCCTGTGGGTTCTGCAACCGGTGTATGGCTTGCATGATAGTGTGGATCTGTTGCTGTTGAAGCTGGTGGTTTGCTTTGACCTGGTCCTGGATGATGGCCATCGTGTCTGGTGGGGGTTGGTCCCCAACCTCATCTACTCTAGGTTCAGCCATGTCTCTAGCAAGATCAGGTCTCCTGGATTCCCATCCCAAAACAAACAACTCAGGATGAAGTGATCGTCTCTCGTGCATACACTGGAGAAGAACAGGAGGGGATGCGGAGAGTGACAAATGCGAGAAGTGTGTGTGCACAACCAAGCAAGCAAGCCTAGTCCTTATAGTGTATTCCTTAGGGGACCTAGAAATCTCCAAAGGAGCGATCAAGTCCGTAAGCACTAGACTACCCTTCCCAAAGCTAATCTGGCCAGGTTGATTATGAGGGGATTGTAGGGAAGGTTCTTCCTTTGGCTTGTGCTGTCAGTTCCATAGACCCCACAACTGCGGTCGTTTGACACTTCCCCACAGCCTAGTCACTAGATTCTACTAAGGGAATGAAAGCCAAGTGCCCAGCGAACAAAACCACACCTCTTGAGACTTAACCTAGTCCTGCCTAAGGCATGTCTACTCTATTTTAATGGGGCTAGGACAGTGCTTGTGCTTGGGTTATGTGATGAGGCGTTGATTGGGGTGGTGCCTCTTAGTTCTTCAATTCCAGTGTGTGTGCTCCCATCAAAACATGGTTTTCAACTAAGGATTTTAAGATGTGGTATCTTTTAATGTTTGTCCTTACTTTTGTGTCTTTTAGGGTTGACGTGTCTTAATGTTTTCAAGCAAGTTTCAAGTGGGCATGCCAAGTTTTGCACACAATTGGTGAGATTAGATTTCCTTTAATGTGAAGAGTCTCTAAAATCCTAAGGTACTCATCCTAGTGTTCATGCAATTTCTACTAGATGAGTTGATTTTAGGGGTGAGTGGTGCGGCCCAAGTCAATTCATGGTGGCTTCGCAAACACCACTCAGAAAAGAAAGAAGAACACTCCAAAAAGATTAGGTCTTTAAGAATGTTAGAGTGTATAATTTTTTTGTTGGGTGATGAGTTGTGGATGTGAATCAAGCAATCATTCACCACGTCAATTTTTTTATTTTAAAAATTTTTTAATATTTTTTTTTAGGCAAGCAAGCAACCACGGTTAAAGAACTACTCACAATCGATCCTTGCTGTGCTTACTCCATTTCCATCGTCACGAGTTGCGCTACTTCGTCATCCAAGCGTCGAGTTCCTACAATCATCAAGTAGAAGGAGAAAATGCGTTAAATGATGTGAGCATGGATGCAAAATGGAAGTGACAAAATAAATCCGTTGCCTCCTAGGCAACAGCGCCAAAAACTGACATGCTACAGATGCACTTGTTTGAAAGGATCGTTGTAGCTTGCATTCGCAACATCGATTTTAAATGAAGAAATGGATGTGAGTTCGAGTGCCGAACTCAGAGAGGCGTGAAAATTAGATTTTTCTTGTCACTTGGTGTCACGGAAATGATGAGTTTTTGCTTGCGGGAAAACGTGGGAGAAGAGAGAGAGAGTAAGGTTAGAATTCTTCTTGTCGCAACATTCAGGCAATACTAGGTTAAGGAAATCTCATGAAAAAGAAAGACAATACCTAGAGAAGGAACATTGTCATTTAATCATGCAACTTTAAGTTTTACAAATACAACAATAGCTAAATGCTTAAACAAAAGGAAAGTAAAGCTAGAGTAAAGGGAGAGAAATGGAGAGAGAGAGGGGAGATGGCGAGGCAGCCACGGCAGTGGAAGAAGGCTCCATCGGTGGCTCGTCAACTTCATTGACTACAAGAGGTGCTAAGGGAAGCTAGGAGGGTGATACAACACTTGCTAAGGGTATTCAATACTTTACATGGGTGGTTGGAAGGGGTTTATATAGGAAGAAGGGGTTTCTAATTTAAGTATGGGCTTTAGTGACGTCTGGGAAGTTGCTAAATCCATGCTAAAAGTGTTGGTGTAGCCCCCTGCCCAATGGTCTCACGTGCGTGCTTGTTCTTCCTCACACACGATCCGTGTGCACGTGTTGTAGACCGTTCGATCGAAGATTGAATGGCTGAGATCTCGCAGAGGGCATGCTTGGATCACGCCTCAAGTGCACGTGAGTGCGGGTGTTGTCGACCAGTGCAAGCGCACGTGTGGAGGATCGACACCTAAAGACGTGCTGTGTAGCACTATCAAGACCTCTCGATGGCGATCAGGCTGTCAAATTTGGGTGCGCAGGCAAAATCGGCGGATGAGTTGCAGCGGGTGATTCGAACTCGCATCTCCTGTGTGCGAGGCAAAGGCACGACCGTTGCACTGCAGGAGCGGATGGTTGCGTTTCTTCATCAATCATCAGGCGTTCGATGGAGATTGGACGACCGTGGTTAGATTTGCGTGATGGGGCGACGTCGCATGGCAGGCAGGGGTACTTCTGATGCTGCCACATGGGCACCTCGTGGCCATTGATCATCAAATCAATGGTCAAAACTTCTTGGGTCATTTGTGGGAGCTCCGGGTGTCGGATTTGGCTGATTTCAAGTCCGTTGGACTTCGTTCATTGCTTTAAATCCATCTGTGCGGTCTGATTGCTCATCTGAGGCTTGTTTTGACATGCACCTGTACAAATGGCCATTAATAATGCACTATAAGCAATCTAGATGTGCGATGCATGCAATGCTCCCATTCCAATTTATGATGTGTTATCTGTGCATTTTACCCTTAAGATAGACCCCAATTAATAGAAATATTATTCCAAAATGTAGTGTTATCAGAGCACAAAGCCTATTGGGCAGTACGGAACTGCAACCTAGATCTTTCTAAGGCAGGAACCCATAGAAAGCTTCAAATGAGTGAGATCAATGAATTGTGCCATGACGCGTATGAGAACTCGCGAATTTACAAAGAGTAGGTTAAGGCCTTTCACGACAAGCACATATCTAGAAAGATCTTCCATCCTAGTCAAACAGTCCTACTCTTTGATGCCAAGCTTAAACTATTCCCAGGAAAGCTACAATCAAAATGGATCGGACCCTACCTCATCCGAAGAATTTTTGGAAATGGAGCCATTGAGATCAATCCACTCAGCCACAATTTTGAACCTTTCGTCGTGAACGATTAGAGACTCAAACCATTCATTGACTTGACTAATACAAATTTGGCTGAGATAGCCTTTACCCTCCATTCTCCCTGAGTTCATTGCGCCCAACTGATGGTGTAAAACTCAATGCTTAACGGGAGGCAACCTGTCATTCTTGAAAAACTTGAAACCTTTCTTGACATTCCTATGCTGATTTCATATTACATTTTAGGGTTCATCCATTAGAACTGCCGACCCCACCTCAGATACCTGTACCCGAGTCCAGAAATCATTCACAACAGTCACCTCGACCCATTCGCCCACCCAAAACCTCTTCTAATGAATGGTCTAAGCTGAATTTGAACCCACCTAATTTACATTGGGGACATTGCAAATTGTAGGCATAGGAGGGTATGAAAGTGCAAAACACCATGAAAACTCATCTCACAAGAAAAGATTTCAACAAAAAAAATCACATATCATAAAAAGCACCAAAAAAATGAAAAAAATCTTGAAAAAGAACAAAAAAATAATGAGGGGAGAAAAAATTTTGAGGCCATACAAATCATGAGGAGAAAATGAGGAGAAAAAAAAAGTCAAAAAGGAGCACAAAATGAAAATAAAAAAGAAAAATAGTCATTAGTAAGAAATTAAGGGATTAACTGAAGTTCTAGACCATATCAAAAAAAAGAAAAATGAAGGAAAAAAGTGCTAATGAGACACAAAAGAGATTAGTTGGGACGCTGATCGTAGGCCTCTTGGGTTAGACTCCTAGGCTTAAAAATTCAAGTATCTGCTAAGATCTGGATAGTCCTCAAGAGACTGGGGAAAATGCGAAGCTTAAGTATTAGGTTTAAGGCTTAGGGAGTATTCGACCTCATTAACTGACCTTTGGTTTATGGGACTCGGTAACCTAAGCACCCCAATCGACACACAGCTTGGTTTAGTGTGCATAACTATCAAAATCACGCAAAAGTGTTTAAGTGTTCTAAAAATGTCACCTAGATTAGGAGCGGCCAATCAACACAAGTTGATTTGGATGAGTTCCTAGCACGGAGAGGCGGGAAATTCCCCTCGAAGATGCACAATAACATATTGTCTCCTCGGTGCTTGTCTCCTAGGATATCTACATATCCTACTAGGGGCAAGTAAGCACCCTGTGCTAGTTCGACTGCCTTGGGCGGCATTATCATGAAATGTTGATTGCCAGGGTCTGGATTTAGCTACAGAATGCCATGGGCTGGATTATCTTGAAATCTCGAAAGCCAGGGTTCTGGGTGTTGCCATGGGCGGTGCTATCATGAAGCATCGATTGCTAGTGACCCTTCGAAAATTGATGATGGGAACAAGGAATCCGATACAAGCAGTGTTGAGAAACCAATTCGAAGCAAGAAATAAAAAGAAAAGAGAGATAAAACTCTCCAAACAAAAAAAAATCCTCTGTCACCCTCTTACAAAAAATGCACTGCAAACTGAACTGAGGCTAAAATACGTTGCAAGCACGAGTGCTTTAACCGCGGAGTCCAACGAACCTTAGGAGAGTTCCTGTGGGCCTTAAAAACCTTCGTGAAGGATCGAGGCTAGAGCTGGTCAGGTCCGGATCTTGGTTGATACTTGTGTACCTCTAGGCCTATTGTCGGCATTCTAACCTAATCAAAAAGAAAAGAAAAAGCACTCATCATAATATCTGAACATCAAGGAATTCATGGTCTAGAACAGAAGTTAAAACCTTAAAATTTTGCTAAGGGACTAGCAAAAGCTACGCATGGGGGTATGATGGGAACACCATCATGAGCCCTAACTAGCTCATTTTGACCCAGAAAAGTGAACAAAAGCTCCTACATAACCAACTGGAGGTCCTATCTCAATGAATAACCCTTCTGAAAGAAAAGTAAGAAATAAGGGGTAAAACTGCAATTTTACCATTATAGTGCAACAACGGGATTTCTCATGGGCTAAGAACAGGTCAAATGGTCTTAAGAAGATAAAAAGTGGGTTGGTTCAAACAGAAAAGGGTTCATGTGAATTTTGGGAATTAAAAGACTTCTTGTAACCCTAAAACTGACCCACTTAATTTAACAAGGTTCTGGTCAGGATAAAATTCACCTAAACCCTATAAAATTCAAGTAAAAATATCCACTAGGGTTTATAATCTTCAATTTGGCTCTTAGAACCTATTTTGACCTAAATTGGGGTCTCAATCAAATGTTTGCCCTAAATTAGGTTTTTATGTAAATTACCCAGTCAAACGTAGTCAAACCTAAAATCCAACTTCACCATTGGATTGCTTAGGTCCAAATTAGGTTTGTACCAAAATTTGGACCTACGGGAAATTCACCTTGACCTACTTTGCAAACAGGTCCAGCCTAATTACATTTCTCCCCTAACTTTTGAAAGCCTCTGCAGAAACCCCTAATTTCCTCGTCATTCTTTGCAATTAGGTCCCTCCGCCATTACAACAGAGGGAATCCTACTCTGGCGAGGTATCGAGGGAAAGAACTCCCTGATTCCTCAGAGAATCCCCTTCAAATTTGAAAGGGAGGTTCCCTGAGAAATCTCCTCCAGCTTGAACACAGTTAGAGGCTTGATCTAGCACCCAATCTCTCATGCGAATGCATAAGAGATTTGGGTCACCTTCAACCTTCCAACTCCGGTGAGGTTGCCATGCTTGGAAACTTGGCTTCCTTGCACAAGACCTTCTGCCAAGGCCTATAAAAGCTTGCCAAGATCAACTCACAGCCTCTAAGCTTGAATTTGGCTGAGATACCCCCTAATTCTTCTCTTCCCCCTCCGGTCAACAACCCAGCAAGCTTCGGCGACCCTTCTCTCTCTCTCTTGTCACTCTGCCACAATACCAGTGGTAGGGTTCCCTTTATCCTCTTCGTCCACGTCGCGCCGCACCCGCCAACGTCCTTGAAACCCCCTCGTCGTTGCTGTCCTTCCACTGGGTACTTCATCTCCGATGATGGTAGTACGAGCCGGCCGCCTCCTCTGTATACCCCTTCGCCTATCCACACTCAGTTAAGTCCTCTCTCTCTTCTCATCATTTCCCTGTCTTTTATTCTTGCAAACATGCCTCAATGCTTGTAAACCACCACCACCTCCGGCCAGACATCCGACGAGGTGTTCCTGCCGCTCCATGCCTCCATCTACCTCGCCAACTACCTCACGAGCACTACCACACCTCACTGCCCCTAACCTTTCACTCCACTCACCGCGCCAAGCCCCAAGAACTTCCCCCGAACACACCCACTTTCCTGCACACAGGGTGACCTAGGCACGCACGCTCTGGCCATCTCACACCACGCCGACCACCGTACTACCCTCGCCATGTCCAGGTGAAGCTCCCTGAGCTTTCTGATGATGCTGCAAGGTCGTTTTCTTGCTGATAGGGTTTGAGGCCTTCACCGCCATTGACAAAGTAAGAAGCCTGCTTGGGAGCTTCACCCAAGACTCCTCGCTCCAGGCAATACCCAGGTCACGCGGATTCCTTTTGCGCACATCCTCAGCCAGGTAATTGGCATGAATGCCCTATGCAACTACTGCAATCAGAGAAGACATCTACTGCGGGCACTCGCGGCGAAGGTGGGACAACATAGTCCCACCTCGGAAGTGGAGGAGCGGAAGCATCCAAATAAATTGTAAAAGTCACATAGGCTTATCGCCTCTTGACCACGGGGTGAGGTCCCACTCGCCCTCACTGCCTCGTCCGTAACCCCACTGCCCGCGGACTTGGCCCTCACCCGTATACCCGACTAGCCTGCACTCCTCGCCCACCACGCATGTCGATGGGCCTGGTCCCGAGCGTGCATACCTGACCCGATAACCCGAGAAGGCTCTGGGAGAGTGAGCCTAAGAGAGAAAGAAAATAGATCACGGGGGAGGGTAGGGGTAGGTTAGGCTCTTAGGAGAAGAAGAGGAAGCCAAGGAAGGGGAGGGTGGCAGCCAGAGAAGATAAGGAAGGAGAAGGCAAGGCAGAAGAGGAGAAAGCTGAAGAGGAGCTGAAGGCAGAAGAGAAGGAAAGAAGAAATCAGAGAAAAAAGAAGAAGAAGACAAGGGCCAGAGCAGCTAAAGAAGGAAGAAGAAGAAGAAGCCAAAAAGAAAGAAGGCCGTCAGAGATAGAGAATAGAAGAAAGAAAAGAAAGAAGAAGAAGGAGATCAGAGACAGAGATCAGACAGAAGACAAATAAGAGAAATTGAAGCACTGTAGCATCTATACATTTAACACGTCTGATTCACAAAATCAGAAGTCCATTTTTTTTGCACTTTATATACATTGATATTTTGTGGCTCTATTTACATTTCTTGCATTATAACTCTGATTTTTCATTGCATATTATATCCAATTTGAAAGTTATGCTCTTGATTTTTAGACCCCAATTTGCTCCCTGTGTTCGACCTTGGACTTAAAATTTCGAGTAATAAAATTCATTTGTTTTAGACCAATTTCAACTATACTACAACGCATTAATTTAAACATTGATCTCGACTCACTAAAACACATACTCAACTGCTAACAAGATATACTCGAAGACATATGATTTTGGAAAAGGTCCTATGAAGTCAATGCCCCAAATGTCAAAGATTTCGCATACTACAATCGAATTCAAGGGCATCATGTCTCAGCAGCCAATACTGCCGAGGGACTGATAGCGTGAACATGCCCTGCTATATTTGTGTGCATCTTTGAAGATTGTGGGCTAATAAAAATCGCTCTGCAAAATCTTTGCAGTGGTCTTTTTGCTAGAGAAATGATTGCCACACTCCTGGTCATGGCAGAATGACAGAATGCTCTCTATCTCCTTATTAGGGACACACTTCTTAAGAATCTGGCCTTTGCAGTGCTTGAAAAGACATGGTTCTTCCTAATAATAGTGCTTGGGCTTGGATCTAAGTCTATCTTTTTGATGTCGGACCCAATCAATAGGAAGAACTCCAAAAGCTAGGTAGTTGACAATGTCATCATACCAGGGAAGATCAGAATGAATGACCAGCAATTGCTCGTTAGGGAAGTCGTCAGAAATAGGTAATGAAGGAGAGATTGCTTCAGAAGGAAGGTGGGATAAGTGGTCAACTACCACATTCTGCTTTCCAGCCTTGTCACGAATCTCTAAATCAAATTACTGCAGAAGCAGGATCCATCTAATCAAATGAGATTTCACGTCCTTCTTGGTGAGAAGATGTCGAACTACAGTGTGGTCAGTGTAAACTATAATGTGGGAACCTAAAAGGTAAGGTTTGAAATTTTCCAGTGCAAATACTACAGTTAGCAATTCTTTTTTTGTGACGGTGTAATTCCTCTGAGCTTCATTTAAGGTCTTGCTAGCGTAATAGATGCCTATGGGTTTCCCGTCAAGTTTTTGACCAAGGACAGCCCCTACTGCATAATCAGAGACATCACACATGATCGCAAAAGGGTGAGACCAATCTAGAGTTTGCAGTATTGGTGCCCTGGTAACCAAATCACGAAGTGTTGTATAGGCATAAACACAATCGTCAGAGATCTGGAAGTCTACATCCTTAGAGAGGAGATTGGTGAGAGGTTGGGCTATTTTCAAGAAGTCCGTTATAAAGTGGCGATAAAATCCAACATGCCCGAGAAAAGAGATCTATTTAACCGATGAAGGTAGTGGTAGTTCAGAAATCAATTTTACCTTCACACAATCAACCTCTATTCCTCTCTCAGAGATAAGGTGACCTAAAAGTAGTCCTTCTGGTACCATGAAATGTGATTTCTCCCAGGAAAGTACCAGATAAACATTTATGCATCTTTGCAAGACCTTAGTCAGGTGGTCTAAGCATGCATCAAATGTGCTCCCGAAGATCGAGAAGTCATCCATGAAGACTTCTAAGCAATCACCTACTAAATCGAGAAAGATTGCAAACATACACCGCTAACATGTAGCAGGTGCATTGCGTAATTCCAAATGACATCCTATGGAATGCAAAGGTTCTGTAAGGGTAGGTGAATGTCTCTTTTTCCTGATCATCGGGGTGAATTGCCACCTGATTATATCCTGAATAGCCATCCAAAAGGCAAAAAAATCTATTTCCCGCTAGTCTTTCCAGTATCTGATCAATGAAGGGCAATGGGAAATGATCTTTCTTCGTGGCTTGGTTGAGTTTTCGGTAGTCAATACATACACGCCATGAACTAGCAATCCGTGTAGGGATGACTTCTCCAGAATCAGTGGTTATGACGGTAAGTCCGGCCTTCTTAGGCACAACCTGAACAAAATTTACCCAATGGCTATCAGAAATGGGGAAAATAATTCCGTTGTCTAACCACTTAATCACCTCATTTTTCACCACCTCTTGAAGTGTAGGGTTCAATCTACTCTGGGGATGCCTAGTAGGTCAAGATTCTTCTTCAGTGAAAATCCTATGTGTGCAGTAAGAAGGACTAATGCCAGTCAGATCAGAGAGGCACCATCCTATAGCCTATCTATGTGCTCTCAAGACAGATAAGAGTGATGATTCTTGATCAGATGATAAGAAAGAGTTGACAATCACAGGATAGGTCAGATCAGGTCCTAAGAAAATGTACTTAAGAGAATTAGGGAGAGGTTTGAGCCCAACAAGTACAAGATCAGATGAAGGAGCAGGTGTGGAGATTTTAGGAGATCCTAGAGACACTAATGGAATAGGAGGTAAGTCCTCAATCTCTAAAGCTGGTGTCTCAATGAGAGTTAGGTCAGAGTCCAAAGAGTGTTGAGGTTCTAAATTTAGTGAGTCAATTAAGGTATCCTCAACCAGCCGATCGAAAGAATGCAAGGAATAGATTTCCTCAATTAAACTACATGACGGTCCTCTTTGGGCCTGAAAAATATCAATTTTTATCCTCTGATCTCCGAACTTCAATTCTATTAGGCCCTCCTCACAATTAATGTTTTCCTTGGCCGTAGCCAAGAAAGGTGTTCCTAAAATGATAGGTGTGTTCTGAATGTCCTTAGGTACTTCCTTGTCAAGGATTATAAAGTCTACAAGAAAGTAAAAATCCTTGACCCACACTAAAACATCTTCCAACATTCCCTGAGGTGTGTTAATTGACCAGTCAGCTAATTGTAGGGACACCTCAGTTGGCTTCAGATTGCCAACCTTGAAATGTGTCAATAGGGAGGTTGGGATAAGATTGAAGGAAGCACCTAGGTCAAGTAATGGTCTATTAAATGTAGTGTTACCTATCATGCAGGATAGGAGAGGGGTGCCTAGGTCTTTCATCTTAGTAGGGACGGTACTAGATATAATGGAACTAGCTTATTTTGAAAGGATGATTGGACTACTCCCTTTTTGAATCCTTGCTTTACGCTTAGGTGTACATAGGTCTTTCAAAAACTTAACGTAAAGAGGTATGTAGCGAATTGCATCCAACAAGGGGTTGTTTATGTGGACTTGCTCAAAGAGCTTAAACAAATCCTCCTCAGGTGCCACATAGGTCTTTTTCTTTCCATTCCCCTTCTTCTTTAAAGCCTGTAGAAATGGTATAGAAGTGGTGTCAAGAGGATCATTTCTAGGTAGAGAAGAAGCAGGAAACAGTTAATCAGATGGAGGAGTGGAGGTCGAAGGTTCAGGAAAAATGTAGAAGCAGGAATAGGTGGATCTACAGTGCTTCTACCACTCCTAGTGACTATGGCATTTAGTTTAGCCCTAGATGTAGATGGTAGTTCAGAACTAGGTAACAGAGGTGGTTGGGTTTGTTGATAGGAAGAATTTGGATCAGTGTAGAATTCAATGTCATGCAAGGGTTGTGAAATGGCATGTGCTTGACCTTGCACTGCAGGTCTAGGTTGAACATACCTCTGGGTAGGTATGTTCCTAGGGTTGGGTTGTGCTTGAGATGGGAGTGAATGTGGTTGACAGGATTCCATCAAGTGTGGTAGCTGGGCTCTCATCTCAGCTAATGCTGCGTCCTGTCTTTGCTGCGTAACAATATTCTGTTGTTGCATATCAGCAAGAACTTTCATGATAGACCCCAACTGGTCATCTCGTGTAGGCCCAGGTTGAGAGTATTGGGCAGGCATGGGTTGGGGTTGCTGGAAAGCACGCGATGGATATCCATGTGTTTGTGGAGGTGGTTCTTGGATCGAGTTGTGCAATGGTGGTGCAGTAGGTTGTTGAAAAGGAGGTCTCTGTGAATTTCCCGACCACAAGAAATTTGGATGATTACTCCATCCAAGGTTATAGGTCTATGCAAATGGATCATTGTGAATGGCGTGGAGCTCCTCCAAAGCTCCAGAAGGTGCAGGGAAGTTAGTGTAGGGAGGAGCAAAGGTTCCTCCAACCGGTGAAGGATATGGAAATGAATAGTTCGATAGTGCAGATTGTGTCACAGAAAGGTTATTCACAGTTTCCCTCCCTATGGGAAACTGGGAAGAAGTGTGTTGTGCAGGTGACTGAGAAGGAGATGATGAAGGTTTAAAGAGAAATTTACATACTTCATCTACTTTCTTCTCGATTAAGGCCACCTTATCCAGCTGACTAGCCACTATCTCTAAGTCTCTGCTACTGGATTGGGCTTTGTGTACCCTCGAATGTTAGTGGGAAGGTGAGGACTTTCTATTAAAAATGCTCATCAAAGTATTGTTAATAGAATTCTCAGCTATACCTTCGAAGAGCTCAAAGGTTGAGTCCTCATCTCGACATAGGAAATTGCCTTCACAAGCGGCATCTACAAAATTTCGTGTGTCATCATGGAGCTCATGGTAGAAGATCTGGACCTACTGCCAACGTGGGACACCATGGTGGGGAAACTTTCTAAGAAGCTCATGGAATCTCTCTCAAGCCTCGTGCATTTGTTCTCCTAAATTCTACGTGAATGTGGTGATAGCACGCCTTAAGGCATTAGTGCAGCCTACGGGAAAGTACTTCTTTAGGAACTCATGTTCCAAAGAAACCCAAGAGTCTATAGGTGTAGTTCGTGCAAGTGTTCTAAACCAAAAGGCGGCCTTATCTTTTAATGTAAAGGAGAACATTTTCATTAAAAGCATATGCTGATCATGGCCTTGCAGACCCAAGATTTGAGCAAGATTTTTTAGCTCCTCTAAATGCTGAAAAGGGTCCTCAGAAGCAAGCCCATGGAAGTGAGGTATAAGTGCAATGATGTTCGGCTTTAGTTCAGCAGCATGATCCCCATCAGGATATCGTACCATAGGCATAGGTTGGGCAACTGGAGGATTATAGTAATCCTGCAGTTGGCGTCTACAAGGCTGAGGTGGTGCCTGAGGGTTTCTAGGTTGAGGTGGTTGTTGGGGGTTAGCTAAAAGATTAACAACTTGAGCAAGCTGTTGCACCTGTTGGGTTAGGGTATTCATTTGCAATTGTGTTTCAAACAGGTGTTGAAGATGAGGCATAGGTCCTCTCTCTGAGGGTGGGTTAGGAAAATTAGGATATGGTGGAGGTTGGAACATATGGATTGGTGGTGGTGCTGGTGGAGAATGTGCAATAAGATGTGGAGGAAGTTCTTCGAAATCTTCAAATTGTGCTGAATCATGATCATCCTCATGATGTGTGGAATAGTGAATAGGAGTTTTAGACTCGGGAGGTAAGGGATTGGAAGTGGAAGGAAAAGAAGTGGTAGTTGCTTGGGCATCAGCACCCAAGGGGAGTACTAGCTCTGGTTTTGGGATCTCCTACCTTCCATTGAGTCGATTTTTGAAAGTGAATTTTAAAAATCAGTCACAACTCAATAGAAAGGACTAATCTAGCTCAATCTCACAGAAATTAAAAATCCCAATCAAATCTCGATCAATCAATAGACCAATCTAACAATCAAGTGAGAAAAATTGATTTTTTTTCCTAGAGGCTGCTACACAAAATAATATAGTACGCAAACAACTATCTCAAACAATTGTACTCATCCTAAAATAGACCTAGCGGAGTGCAGACCTCTAAAATCCACTGGGAGTCTGGATAAGACTGGCATGCGAATCCAGATCCTGTGGTTGCAGAAGGAGATGAGATAGAAACCCATGTATTGTGATCTTAAGTGATCGTGCTGTGTGCATGATAACAATCAACACAATGCGGTGAAAATCTCAATCAAGGTTTCACTTAGATTTTAACGTCTCCTTTTGTTTTAATTCAAGTAATTTTAAGATAAATTCTATGCTGCTCGTTTCACTTTTTAATCAGTTTAATATAAGAGATGGTCTTTTCAAAATTTAAGTCAAATGAAAGTATGGCAGGAGTTTGAGAAAGGTAAAGAATACGTACCTGACTTTAGCAATCTATAATATGCAAATTTGACTTGGAATAAAATCTAATAGGTAGAATGTGCAACCTAAGATGAATGCCTACGGTTATGCTGCTGCAAGATAAGGATGAAATCTTTTTGAATTTTTGATTTTATAATTTTTTTGGATTTTTGAAATAATGCATCAATCAAAAACAAAGAAAGAAATCGATGCAAAAAAACTGCGAATGGAAAACCGCATCGATGAGAGATGAGTTCGAGAGATAGAAAAATAGAGTCCAGAGAGTCCACAGTTAATACAATAATGTGTGAGAATAGGCTCTCACAACTTATGCTTAACAAGTAGTCCTAAGTAATATACCTGAGTATAACTAGACTCTGCTATACTACTACTATACTACTACTCGTACAGCTACTCTGAGGGAACACTCTGCCTGGATGTCAGGTCAGAAGCGCAGCAGGTCCGCCAGGAAGATGACCTCCACCTGGAAGATGATGCTGCTCCTCCTACTCCTCAAGTGCTGTGGAAAAACAAAAAATGATTAGTAAAAGAATTAAAGATTGTATATACAACAAAAAATTAATCAATAAAAGAATAATTATGTATAAGTAAAGAATATGAATGAAATGAAAATAAGAATTACAACCAAATGAAGAATTAAAGAGTAATTTTGGTGTATAGAGAATTGCCTCCGTAGCAACAGTGCCAAAAATAATATGAAGCAATCAATCACGGTTTGTATATAAAAAAAATTGTCATTGTTGTTGTAGTAAGTGTCACAAATACAAACCATTATAGTGTTAATTTTATTTAACTACATAATTTTTACTGGCTTATTCCAGGTCATTCACTGGGAGGCAGTTATTGATATACATCACTCTCTAAGTCCAAGATTATTCTTTAATTCAAAAAATGATTAATTTTATATACAATCAATAATGAATGAATCCATAAAGAGTGAATTAAGGGTTTCATTATGTACAAAAAGAGTCAACGAAAATGCTTGCAAAAATCTACTTACAAACAAGCATAAAATAATACATAGATATATTCTACACCATCTATTTATAAGTCATATTACTAATACTTACATAAATATACACTACTAACTAATATTACATATCATACTAACTTAACTTAATATACTAACATATACAGTAACATATATGGAAGCTACCGCGACAAATGCGAATGTCGCTGGACCCTAGAAAAACTATGTGCAAACTCTAAAGCAAAAACTAGGGTCTATAGCAACACTTATTTTACCTTTAGTGATGTTTTATTCTGTTAGTAAAGATACGTAGTTATTTATATACATGTATATATCTATACTATTTATACATATGCTTATTATTTATCTTATACTTATTTATTTATATATACATATACATTATCCATTCTACATATACATTTCCTCTTCTTCTATTACTTCTTAAGTCTCTTCAGTGTTCTTCTTCCTTATTTAAACACTTAGTCATTTACTCTTTTTACTTAATGAGTCACTAGGGCCTTCTAACTTAGCAAAAATTTGTTAATTGGCGGGCATGCCTTTCGAGGGATACACAACACCCGAGGACTGGGTGGGACCAAACCTCTATGAAGCGCACCCTAGTTTCTTAATTAAGCCACTTAATTACGTTTTGAGCTCAGATTTGGGCATAATCAAGTCCTCACACAATAACAGGCCCCTGGCCCACACCGTAAATTCATCACAAAGCTCAGTATATGCTCAAGTATGCTCAGATAAATGCTCGGTTGTTTCAGGTGCCTAGTTCCCGTGACGACTAAGCGATAGATTGCAGAAATACAATTTATAGTGCTAATAGTGCTTGCATGCCCACAATGTGGCACCATCTGTGCCACGGCTGTGCGTTGGAATTAGGTGCTGCTGTGCCAAAATCATGATTTTGGCACTCAATTCGAGAGCCATAATTTATTGTAAATTAAAATTAAATTATAGGAATTTAAAGTATTTACATAGTACTACTTAACTGTATAATTAATTTGGAATTTTAATTGTATTTACTATATAAATTAATTAAGCAAAGTATACAATCTATACATAACTAATTTTTAGTTTTATTCTTTAATTACGTATAAATTAGTTATGATATGGTCTAATTGACCTTATACAAGGTTAGTAAATATGTTAAAGTATTTAATATATATTTTTATTATATTTTACAAACTTTATTTCTATTTTATTTAAATTTACTCAGTACAATTTTAGACTATTTTATTTGTAAAGTGAGTTTAAATAATATATACATTATAAATAAACTTAAATTAGGTCAATTTACTTAAAATACATTAGTACAAATATACAGTATAGGTTAGTTGAATTATAACTTAAATTACTAAACCCTAATTTATTTTAATTTAATCTAATAACTTAACTACTAACTTAATAAATTAATTATTATTCTGTATATATAATTAAATTAAGGTATAGGGTTTAATATGTTTATAATATACATATAAATACATATATACAGTATTATAACTTAATATGGTTATTTATAGTGTTTACTAATTTATATAGCTTATTTGTACATATATATAAGTTTAATTAATAATTAGCTTATAATTAAGATATGTACAATATAATCTAACTTAAAGACTTAATTTACATGCTACAATATATACATAAGTTATTTATCTTATAAATATGTATAATTCACATTATAGGTTAATAAGCTTACTGTATAGCTTATATATACACACTTATACACAGTATACAAAGGATTTTTAATATTTTTTAGGGCTTTTTCACTTGTTATGGTTTTTATATTTGTTATGGAGGTAGGAGAAGAGAGGGAAAGAAATAGATGAGAAGAACAAGATATGTTTGGTGTTTTTAAGTGTAGTTTCTTTTATTAAGTTTCATGATATACAGAACCGTCGATAGGAAAATTCTACCAAGTCGGGGGTTCAGATTACCATGAAACTTGGTATGAACTTAGTGAAATACCTAATCATCAATTAGACAAGTTTATTTTATTATTTTTTATTTTTTATATGATTTTTATTTAATTCCAAAATTTACACATTCTAAGCCTTTCAAGGGTTTTCTAATGTGTGTTAAGGCCTAGAATGGAACCTGAAGTGTTTCAAAAGGTAGTGGACTGTCTCAAGAGACTCTAAACAAGATAAATAATGGATTCAAACATTTTGGCACACATTTCAATTTGGATTCAATTAAATTATACTTAATGGACAGTTATACTTAAAACTAGCTAACAAAGGATTAAAGACAAGATCACAAGCATTCTAGATAAGCTTAAAAATTCATTGATTTACATGAATGCTTGCATACAATTCAGACACACCTTTATACATCAGTCAGTTATTTTAACAGAACTAAAACCTAAGCTACTGTCCAAAGGATCTTAAACTAGAAATCTTCTTCTAAAACAGCAGAAGCACAGCAACTGTATGGCAACAGCAGCATAGTAGCTGCTGGAAATCTAGCAGTCCAATAGCTACTAACATCAACAGCTGCTGCAAACCAAAATTAATTCCAGATGGCTTAATTGTTGCTGTAGTTAATTTATTTGAAGAAAGCTAAGGCTGCAGTAGGAACAAGGCTAAATTTAGCTTGTATCTCCTGATTTAGCCATTTATATCCCAGATCATATTCAAGAGAACCTGATCAGGGCTACAAAAGAGCTAATCCAGGGAACACTTAACTGGAATTGAGAAGGGAAATGTAGCTACTTCTGCAACAATTTACTATAATTGCTGGGATTCAAAAACACAAAACAAAAATCACTAAATCAACTTCTGACAAGGGTTTAATTTCACATAAAAACCATGCTCAGATGTTTAGCATCTTAAGTCCAAGTTCCTTGTCACAAATATCGCAATCATTTAGTCCATAAAAACTATTGATCTAACTCTTCCTAATGCTATAGATAGCATGTAGAAAGGGTTAGGATCATCACAGTAAATCCAAAAACTGATGATCTAGCTCCTTCCAATGCTATAGATAGCATTTAGAAGGGGTTAGAATCAACATAAGAAATCCAGCTAAATCCCAGTATGTTACACATCATAAGGGATATTGAGAATCCCTTAAGAGAGAATCAGATTCTCAGAAAAACAAATCATATTAGAATCCCTAATAAAGCTTCAATCAACATGGTTAATCTTCCTTGGCTCTACAAGGCATTCAACACATTGAAATCCTCAAAATTAACAGATTAGATTATGGCTCTTCTGAGGTAAATTATGACTTCAGAATCACCTCAGATTCCTAGCCCATCAGTGAATCAAAATCAAAATTCTTCAGTTTACAAGATAAAAACATTCAAAACCCAAACGAATAAAAACCTTTGAAATCTGAATTCATAGAAAATCTGGCAAACTGATTCACCTTTTACCTCAGATCAGGGGCTTTTGAGATAAACATGGGATGAATGGGAATCCCCTAATGTGATTTTTGATGCTAATTTTAGATCTGAGGTTAGAAACCAATCAGATCTAAAATTAGGTCTTATGAGTGGGTGGATTGCGAAATACAAATCAAGTGAATCAGAAATGAGGTGAAAGCATGTAAAGGAAGAATAAAATGAACAGTGATTGGATGAATTTCTTCCCCTCGGATCTGGGATGATCAGAGGAGGTAAGGGGGGGGGGGGAATTCTATTCTAAAACTACTCCTAATGCTAAACTAATCAGAACAACATATCAATTACTAATTCTACAACTAATTCTACTCTAATCTACCTATCTTATGCTACAGCTAATCTAGAAAACATTAAAACTACTCTAACATGAAGAAATGGACCTATGGGTCCTTAGTCGGTGGCTAAGAAGGAGGAATGGAGGGGGAAGTGCTCCAGAGGAGTGAAAAGCCTACTAGTGAGGCTTCTGGGTTGTCCTCAGGTGCTACATGGTCCTTAGAGACAAGGAGAGTCGGAGAGAAGTTGGAGATTACACAACCGGTGGCTGTGAAATCAGGGAATTGGTGAGGTGAGACTGGAGTGGAAGAATGATCGCTAAGAAGGTAAGAGAGAGCGATCCCTTGTGCACGTGACCACTAAAGTGCTTAAGTAGCGACCTCAGTGACTCAGATCACCATATGGGCGAAAATAGGCAACGAGGGCACCGGTAGCATGGATGAGAGGAGAGAAGTGCGCAGGCCTCCAAGTTGAAAATTGGTCGTAGGATGGGATCTGGGGGATGGGGTGAGCACACGCGTTGCTTCGCGCGAAGCTTCGACTGATATCGAGCTGTAGATCAAGATCAAAAGAGAGTGGACGGTCTAGATTCACTGTGTTCTATGCACTCATAGTGCGCGTGCGGAGGCTCCAAGTGCTGGGTTCTTATTGGGTAATTTGCAAGGAGGCCATTCTGTGATGGAGTAGAACATTATAAGCAAGCCCTTAAGTGGTAGAGAATAGTAACTGAATGGTCCTTAAGGGCTTTCAAAGATGTCCTTGCGGGTTACAAATAGGTCCGAGAAAGTTTTCTAAAGAAGGAAATGTGATGCATGAAGGACCTAAATGTAAATTCTAAGTTTCAAGGCCTTAATGATGTCCAAATACGTTTAAGTTTTTATATGTGCTTAATTGATCTTTTAAGATGTTAATTATACTTTTGAGTTGGACTTTTAAACTTGTTTGTGTTTTCAATTAACACTTGGATCATCATTTCACCTTTTTCTCAAAGATATCTCAATTTATGACCTAATTATGCAATCTTAACACAGAATTAATGTTTTAGGTATTTTTCTTTGATTCCCACACTTAACCCTTCTTATGTGTTAATTTGGTATTGTTTAACCCAGTTTCTAGCTTAACTTTAGCTTTTTAGCTATGATGAGTAGCTACTCATCACTAGACATCAGATGGACCGATAGAAGAAGATTAATAGGAAAAAATCTCAATTGGAGTCCTAAAGATCGAGTTAATTCTAAAGGCAAACATCTCCTCTGTTTTACTTAGGCTTAGGATGATTGTGCTCTTGGAATGTAATGGGCCATTTAGTTGGGTTGTGCTCTTAATGATCAATTAAAATGTTTATGTGTACAACCAAGGTTTTCAAACAAGGTTATTTTATGATGTGTCTTTTAGGGTTTAACCTTGTTTAGTAACTTTTAGGAATTAATCTTTAGGTTTTTTCAATTAGGTTCAGTAGAACACTTTAAGTTTTGAAATCACAGGTGATGATATATTCCTTTAAAAGAAAAAATAATGTGCAGTGCCTGGTTCAACCCTAAAAATCAAACCTAGAGAGTAAGCCAATCAATTGGCCTATTCATACCATAGATTAACGAACATAATGTCTTAACCTAATCATATTTCTACTCATTTATGTGTATTAAGTTGAAGTATACCAGGTCTATAGGACAGATCCCGATAAAATCGTAGAATCAAAGTGATTGTGCGTCTTAGGATGAGAAATTTTGGGCGTGTGAGGTGTGTAGATTTTAATTTATGTCCCACAATTATATAAAGAATTTTTTATATATATATAAGCATTAAGGTAGGTGGAGTGACAATCAAACAACCAATTTCTAACCTAAGGTTTATGCAAGGACCTAAGTCAATTTGGATTTGATTTATTAGTGTGGTGAAATCAAATCTAGGGTGTGGAGAATGGAGGAATACACTTACAAAACCTTCTAATCGTACTTTACTAAGATTTATTCTACTTTGGCTTGCCTTGGAAAGGTACCTGTAATCATAGAAAGAAAGGAGCAAAGTGAGCAAAAAAGTTAAGGTAGAAAACATGGGAAAAATTAAAGAGCGTTGCCTCTCCGACAATGACGCCAAAATGGTGAGCGAGATTTGAATGCGAAAAGATTTTGAGTTAGAAACTCGTCGTCAAAGTGCATAAAAATTTGCTATCAAACAAATTTTTAACTGAAGCTCGAGATAAGCCCCAGGTCGAACATGGGGAGGCGAATGTTTGGTTTTGAAAATCTGCATTTGCTTTTATTTATTTTTGGTGTTTCTATCTTTTGTAATTTTTTGGGTATTTTATAAGGTAAGTGATCAGGTTGATAATATCTAGCTAATCTACTTGCAAAATAAGAGAGATAGAGAGAGAAAATATCACTATATATCTAACCAAAGTCTATTACAGCTAATCTCAAAATATAAGACTACACTAGAAAGCGATAAAAAGATAGAATGAGTTGAGAAGAATCCCTCTTGATGGCTGCTTGAAGGATGTTCGCAAGGCGACATCATCATTTTAAAATAAAGCATTGTAATATAGTTGAAATCGCTTTTAAAACAAATAGATTTTGTTACTCGAAAAAGTTCCGAGGTCGAACACAGGGAGCAATATGGGAATTTAAATATCAAGAATTGCAATATAAGACAAGAAAGGCAAAGAATTGAAATCAAGAATTATTTCAAAATAATGTAGCACTAGGATCAAGTATCAATTTGCAAAAATAATGGAGTAAAATGGTGGTTTAAACCACCATATACTCCTTACAATAATAGCTAAGGAACTTAAATATCAATATATGAAATAATGCTCAAATGTGTCATCTGATGGTAGGATCATACGTCTTAAATGTCTGATTCTACAGTGCTTGGATTTCTTCTTTGTTCTCTATTCCTTCCTTTCTGCTACTTCTTCTTTCTTTCTCTGCTACTCTTTTTCTTCTTCTAAATACGACTAAGTGGCAGAGTCTCATTGGAGCAAAACCCTCCCCAACCCGTATAGCTATCCTCTCCTTCTCTCTTTAGGATCCGCTTTCCTAGAGCCATGGGTAATCGGGTTATCGGATCATACGCACCCAGGTCCAAGCTCTCTGATGTGCGGTGGTGAGCGAGGAGTGAAGGTCAGTCTAGGTGGGTAGACAGGTTGGCCAGATCCACGGGGGACAGAGTCGCGGATGAGGCGCAGGAGTGCATGGGTGAGTGGGACCTTACCCCGTGTTATGAGGCGAATAACCTTTGACACTTTTTCAATATATGTTTGCATAAGGACTTTGCTGCTTCCGAGGTGGGACTATCCCACCCTCCTTTCTTCACACAGTTGCAGCAGCGACTTCCTTCATTGAATTGGTGTAGAGGCTCTGGTCAAAAGCTGCAATTGACCACGCGGGAATACACATGAGTTGATTCCACAGCCGCTAGAGTTGAGTCCTAGAGTTGCAGGTGAAGAACAAGCTCTGAAGCTTGCTTCAGAGCTTTGCATCAATGGCAGAGAGGGGTTGTGCCTGAAATCAGAAATACGACCTTTCAGCCCTATCAAAATGTTTGGGGACGATTGCTAGACTACGGTGAGTGCAACGATTAGTTTTGTGTGGCATCTCGTGGTCCGTGTGTGCGTGTCGAGGTTGTTTTGTGTGTGTGAAAGTGGGTGTGTTCGGGGGTGTGCGTGAGTGAGTGAAGTGGTGAATAAGGAGAGGGGAAATGAGTGGAGAGGTGAGGCAGAGGTTTTGAGGTAGTTGGCGAGAAGTTTGGTGGTCCATGGTGGTGAGATGGGCTTGGCGAAGATGGAGAAGATGAAGTCATGGAGGGTCGTCGGTGGTCGAAATGAGGTGGGGTGAATGCGAAAATAAAGTAAAAGGAATAGGAGACTTAGCTAGGCTGGTAGTAGACAAAACGAGGCAGAGATAACATCGGTTGAGGTGTAGCTGATGCCAGAGACGAAGGTGGCTCCGGTGGAGGAGAAACGACGAGGATGACAGAGAAGGAGGTGTCTGCTGGTATAGTGAGACGTGGAAGGAGGTGAGGAAGATAGATCCACTGTTGGTATTGCGAACGAACGAGGAGGAAAGGAAAAGGAGGTCGTCAGACGTTGAGGAACCTTCGACTGTGAAAGAGAGAGAGGAATTATTGGGAATCTTGGCTGATTTCGAGCATAGGAAACTCGGTGAGGTCTCTGAGTTCTTTTATAGGCCTTTAGAGACTACTTGGGATTGGGAATGAAGCTTCCCAAGCTTGGAAAGCTTCGCCGGAAATAGAAATTTCTTGAGACCCAAACCTCAAATGTGTTCGCATGAGAGATTGGGTAAGTTCTAGGGCTTAGGATTGGGTCCAATAGGAAGGGAATTTCTTGACGAACTTCCCTTTCAATTTTGAAGGGATTCGTCAAGAAATCAGGGCGTTCATTCCATTTTAAGGTCACCGGAGGAAGTAGGAATAAGATTAATGGCATCAGGGATCTTTTTGTGAGAACGATGACAAATTTAGGGGCCTATTTGAAAGGATTTTGAAAGTTAAGGGCAGAAATAAAATTAGACAAGACTAATTTGCAAACTAGGCTAAGACAAATTCATCTTGGGTTCAAATTTTGATACAAACCTAATTTATACTTAAGGAATCCAATGGTGAACTTGGATTTTGGTTTTGACCATGTTTGGCTAGGTAATTTATGCAAAATCCTAAATTAAGGCAAATGTCTATCTGTGGTTCTTTTTGGGTCAAAATGGGTTCTGATGGTCAAATTGAAAGTTCTAAACCCTATAGAATATTTTTCTATGAATTTGATAGGGTTTAGGTGAATTTTATCTTGATCATAACTTCAGTTAATTAAGCAGGTCTATTTTTAGGATTTCAAAAGTCATTTAATTCTCAGAACACGTGCAAGCCCTTTTCTGTCTATCTTGTCCCACTTGTTATCTTTTTAAGGCCAATTGACCTTTATTCAACCCTAAGAAAACTCTTAGTTGTATTGCATTCATGATGAGTTGGTAAAATTACAGTTTTAGCCCTAGTTTCTTATTTTTCTTTCAAAATGAATATGCAATGACTTGTGACTCTCTAGCGGTTATGTAGGAGCATTTATTGACTTAATTGGGTCAAAATGAGCTAGTTATGGCTCATGATGGTGTTCCCATCAGAGGATGACTCACTTTGACGGTGCTTGGATGAAGGTGGTGAGAGGCTGGAGGAAGAAGAGCGAAGCCGTAGGATGGAGGGCAGGGCAAGACGATGTCGCAGTGAGGATCTACTTCTGAATCTGGGTAAGAGGATGACCCAGGATGCTGCACGAAGGGGATTGAGAAGTGGGAAAATCTTTTACTTTTCTACTCTAAGGAGCATCCTGGGCATGGGACCAATTCCTTAGAGCTTTGAAGGAGGTGAGGGAAGAATAGGAAGAGATGAAGAAGAATATGAGGGGTGGTGGTCCTTTTATAGTGGAGGAGAGGAGGCCAAATAAGATTAGGGTTCAAGAGCGACATTTAAAATTGTCGCTGAAGACCCATCGCAAGTGTTGCTAAAGGTCCCAACTCACGCGCCCGCGTTGGCGCTCACACGCTCAAAGTTGCCACACCCGATCGAAGGAGAGCTATTTGATTGAAGATGAATGGCTGGGATCTCACGCGAGCACTACCTTTGGATCGTGCCACAAGTGTGTATCAGATGGTCATGTAATAGCATGTCATATCGTGTGTCCACGCTGTTGGCGACATGGCACATTCGTAACTACACAACTAAAATTGTGTGGTCAAATTTTTGCCTTGGTTGTGTTGAGAGGGGACACGGCGGGTTTAGAACCCACACCCTCTCCTTGAGAGTGCGCCTCATCGACCAATGCACTACGAGCACTTTTGAGTCTAGAAGAGTTTTTTGCGGGCACGATGAGGAGTTGATCTCAGCCGTTGGATGGAAATCCAAAGGCTGAGATTAAGGCTGCCTTGATGAGAGGGTGGAGGTCGGCGACGTGGCATGATTAGGGCCATTGGATGTCGATCCAATGATCCTGATCATGTGCTTTAGGAATTGAGTGGGAGTCTTGGCCTACTTTGGGTCATCTAGATGGTGCCGCATGGCATGATATGGACTATCCATCTTTAGATGCTTGTAGGTGGCACCACGAAAGTTGGATTAGATCGAGTTTCATGCAGTTGGGCTATGATCGTTGATCCAGATCCATCTTTGAGGCTGGATTTGTCATTTAAAGCTTGGAATTGTGTCACCTAGTCCCTTGGCTGTTGATCTTTCTTAGACAGCATAAGGTGCTACAGAACTCCAATCAAGGCGACTTTAGAGGTGCTGGACTCTGGTCATCGTCTTGATCAGATCCATATGGTTGGATCTTCAATCCGAGGCCCCGAAATATATCTCCTCTCCTAGCCACAAAAAGAAGCAAATTAACCTATAATTTGTATAATTTATCCTAAATGTAGAATGATGCATGCTATGTAATATTTATAATCTAGAATGAATCTATATGCTTAGGAGCATGCATAAATAGGTATTTTAACCTAAATAGATGTGTATACATCACTAAGGGACAAGGCGACATATTTCAACGCTCTAGATGAAGAATCCAACTGTACATATGGATCCGGATCGACGATCGCAGCCCAACAAGCAAAAAATCAGTTCAATTTGATATTCCTTAGCACTTTGAGGGAGCATTTGAAGATGACGACCCAGATGATGCCATGTGGCATCATCCGAACCTCCCACGGACTACTGCAGGCACCCCCATTATCTTACCATCGCACCTTAGCCTTTGGATCAAGATCCAACGGCTGGGAAGCTTTCGTAGCCTCAGCAACAAAAGCATCTACATGACACAAAGGGAGCCTTCGCATGGTGGTTCCACGTGCGACTCTCAAGGGAGAGGTGCGGGTTCGAAACCTGCAAGTGCCTCCAATTTACAGCGACAGCAGTGAGGCGGGCCTAAATTGAGCCACTCAATCAACGATTGATGGTGCAAGCATGACCATGTGGCCTCACGGATGACCAGCAACACGAACGCATGCGATCATGTGTGGATGTACGGACGATTTGATGCGATTTGGAATCACAGTGCCCGTGCAATCAACGGCCCTCTGATGAAGATCTGACGGTGGAGATCCGTCCTCACCATAGCCAGCAGTGCACACATGCTACACGCATGTGTGCGAGTGCCAGTAAACCTTCAACAATGCATGTGGGGGGTCTTCAGTGACATTTTTAATGTAGTTGTTGACCCATACCTATTTTATGCCTTCATACCTCTGCTATTAAAGGACCACCACCCTTCCCATTCTTCTTCATCTCTTCTTCTTCATTCACCTCCTTTAAAGCTCTAAGGAGCTGGTCCTATGTTTGGGATGCTCCTTAGAGTAGAAAAGCAAAATAGTTTCCCTCTTCTCATCTCCCTTAGAGGAGCATCTCGTGGTCGTCCTCTCACCCTGAACTGGAAGTAGATCCTCATCGCAATGCCATCCTATGTCATCCTCCTTCCTCCAGCTCCATTCTTCTTCCTCCAGCCTCTCACCACCTTCGTTCATGCACTGTCAAAGCGAGTCGTCATCCAAGTAGCTGTCGGGAGGGATTTCCTCATCTCATTCTATCTTTTTATAGCTTTCTAGTGTAGTTGTAATTTCTTCCTTGATTATCTGTAGCAAACTCTTGTTATATATATATTGATATTCTCTCTTTCTCTCTTCCTCTTATTTTTCAAGTAGATTAGTTAGATAACGATTTTGTCAATCAGATCTCTTGCCTTATAAAAATACCAAAAAAATCACAAAGGATAAAATCACCAAAAACAAATAAAAGCAAACACGGATTTTCAAGACCAAGCATTCACCTCCCTGTATTTGACCTGGGGCTCACCTCGAGCTTCAGTTATAAATTTATTTGGTAGCAGATTTTTATACACTACGATGATGGGTTTCTATAACTCCAATTTTTCTAGAAAAAATTATGCTCACCATTTTGGCACCATTGCCAAGGTACTTTCCCACTCACTATCACAAAATACAAAAAAAATATAAAATACAAAATTCTAGAAAGAAACAAAGCGAAACAAGGATCTCAAAGAATCAACCATCGCCTCCTTATGTTCGACCCAGGGCTCACCTTGAGCTTCGGTAAATTTATTTGGTAGCAAACTTTTGCGACTATGTTGACGGGTGTTGGGATGTCGCAAATCGCATATTTGATAGAAAAAAGTGTCATAGTATAGTCACGAAGTATGATCCAACAAAGATATTGTTTTACAAAAATTACGAGACTTGAGTCCCGGTCATTCATCTCTGGGAGGCAATGCTTTCACTTTTGAAATTGATCTTTTTACTACTCTACTTTGTTTAAAGATGCATGTTGGTTTCCAATCTCCTAACTAAAACTTCACCACTTCTGTTATTAACTCAGATCACATGCGCATGCGCCAAGTAAATTACGAAAGTGAATGTGTGAGATTCTGTGCACACGATTCTAGTGAGGTGATGACTATTTCTGGAGAAAGCAACTATTGTTAGATTTTCAATATCCTCAGGAAACGACATGCTCATGCATAATGGATAGACAGTTAAAGAGCAGGCACTTAAATCACGCAAATACGATAATTATTAAGCTTGTGGTGATTTCAAACACATAAAGAGATATATATATATATATGTAAATGCATTTTCATTCATTCATTGGGGAGTTGTTTGCACAAGGAATCTAGAGGAAAGCATGTACATAAATGCTTGAAAATTCAACCTAGCTACCAGAAAATGATTGCATACAAGAATCGATGGAGGGATTTCACATGCATCATTAGGGGAGAAATAAGACTACACTACTAAGCAGTAAATAAAAGCAATAAAATTATGAAGAGAATGAATTAAATCTAGAAGAATAAAAGGGCATTCAGGGGTGGTCCCCGATGGCCTTGGAGTGGTCGGGAGGAGAATGACGGGTGGCCAATGTAGCTTAGGCCGACCATTGGAGAGAGGTAGGGTTGATCCAGCATCCCAGCATGATGTCCTCCATGATGGTGGTGAGCTCGTGGAGGTGGAGTATGATAGCGATTTCACGCGGTTTGTTAAAATACGTCGTTGTAACACGCGAATCCGCTTTCGCTCTTAAATTTATATTCCTAGATAGGGGAGTATCTAGGGTCGTCCAAGGAGGCCAAATGTTTGCAATAGTGATTCTCTTGCTTGGAATATAACCTCAAATTTCTTTTTGGTATTTTTCAATATATCATTTTTTTGTTTTAAATTAAGACAACATGTGGAATGGTGACGGGAAGGTGATTTACACTTCAATTTAAAATACTACTTCTAAGTGGCAAGTAGAGCCTCTCCCTAAGCTCACTCTAAGCAAGTGGAGGCCTAGAATAATTAGGGAGAGGGAGTGAGGAATGCTAAAAACAAGCAAATAGAAATGCAAACAAGAAATTGCAAAGAAGGCAACTAGATAATTAAAAAAAAATGTTTAACAAAAATGCCTAGTAGAGGAATGCTTCTACTACTAGAAAATTGACATAAAGAAAGGAAAACACAAATCCTCTAGATAGATGGTGAAGAAGAGGGCTTCTTGCTCCAAGGTTGTTGGCTCCCAATCTTGAAAAGAGTCCTTCAACTCCTTCCTTGCAGTGCTCCGCCAAGGTGATGTCCTCCAAGGCAAGCCCTAAGGGGGCGTGCCCTAAGCTTCTCTCCAAGGGTGGACGTCCACCCTAGGTCCTTCTCCCTTGCCTGGCCGTCCTCCTTGAAGTGGAAGAGTCCTCCTCCTCGGCATGGCCCAAGTTGAAGAGAGTGGGGAGAAGAAGGCACCAAAAGGGCTGGTGGTGTGCCCCTTTAATCTCCTTCTCTACTCCTTCTCCTTGGGCGTAGGTATAGGTGGATGTAGGTAGAAAATACACTAAGGGAGGATGCCCAAAAATGGTGGTAGGTGGTGGCTTTTTATAGAATAGGAGGGGGGCTATGGTGACCTTTGAAATGGATGGCCAAGATGAGTTGATGGAGGTGGTTGGAGATCCCATGGCCAAGGAGAGTTGGCGCCACCTTAAAGGGCACCAAGGGGTAGTTATGGGTGTTGACACCCTTTGGTGTTGGAGCCAAAATGGACATTCTAGAAGGTCATTAGGTGGCTTTGGTGTTGGAGCCAAAATGGACATTCTAGAAGGTCATTAGATGGCGCCACCTTAAGGTTCTAGAAGGGGGGTATGTGGATGGTTAGGATGGCTTATGTGGGTAGGTGTAGGGTGGATTAAGGGGCTGAAAGTGGCGCCAATATAGAGGTGGTTAGGGGTGGTTTTTGGCGCCAACTTGAAGTGTCTTTTGGTGGAGATAATGGGGTGAAGGGATGGCTAGGAGGTGGCGCCAACTTAAGTAGGGTAGCTAGCTTAGGTAGGCTTGAGTTGGTGGAGCTAGCTAGGGTTGATTTTTAAGGTAATGGATGGCCAAGGAGCTGGTTGTTGGCTAAGCTAAGCTAAGCTAAGATAAGCTAAGCTAGCTTAGCTAATGGAGGAGTAGAGGAGAAGGTGTTGGAGCTAGGGTTTGGAGGGAGGAGCTGAGGAGGAGAAGTCTGGAGTTGGAGCTGGAGCTGGCTGCTGCTGAAGAGGCTGGCATGGGACTACTCTAGGTGGCTTAGCTTCTAGATCTTTGCTAGTTGCTAAGCCAAGCTAAAGTGAGCTAGCTTCTACCAAAATGAGCTGAGGTGAGCTAGGTCTGGTGCTCCCGGGGAGAATCAAGCTGGTTGAGGCAGCTAAGGTGGCTTAGCTTAACTGAGTTGAGCTAAGCTAAGTCCCTGGGAGCTGGACTTGAGCTTCCTGAGCTGGGATGAGTTCTTCTTCAGCTGGCTGGAGCTGAGTGGAGCTGGATGTAGCTGGATCTGAGCTGGGGTGAACTCCTGTCAACTTAGCTGAGCTAGCTAGAGCTCCCTGTGGACTAGTGGGAGCTGAGATGAGCTAGACTCAGCTAAGTTGAGCTGGATCTGAGCTGACTTGAGCTAGGGTGAGCTAAGGTGAACTCTCTTGAGCTGCCATCCAGCTGAGATTAGCTGAATGGGGCTGGGATGAGCTAACCCTAGTTCAAGTAAGCTAGGTTCCAGCTGCGGTGAGCTGGATCAAGCTGAGGTGAGCTGGATTAGGCTGAGTTCCAGCTAGTCTGGGCTTCTCCTTCACCATTTGCCTTCTTGAGTGCTAGGGTTTTAGGGATCTATATATCTGTACATCCCTAACACTCACAAAAACATATTAAAAAGACAATAAAAAATGCAATGCATGCCTAACCTATTTATTGCCTAAATGCAGCCCAAAAACCCGTTTGCGGAGTAAAATCCTAAGAGCTAGGTTTGTTTTAATGCATAAGAATGATGATAAACTGGCATTTATCACACCCCCATTCTTATCTTTTGCTAGTCTCTTAGCAAAACTTAAAACGGAATTTTTTTTGGGAAATCTAATTTTTTCAACTTTGGAGGAGAAAAAGAGATCAATGGACCTTGGTAGATTAAAAACACTGGAGGTTCGGGATTTGTTAAAGATAAACATCGGGATTTATTTTTGGATTCAGCCATTAGATAGAACGGGATCAATATATCTTCCAAAAAATTCTGAAATTAACCCCTTGTTAATTCAGATGACTTGAAATTTTTGTTTTTAGGAATTTTTTTGGCTCATGAATCTGATTCTCAACTTGCAAAATCCTTTAAAACCTTGTGGCTGTGCTTGTGAAAAGCCAACATTTATAAGGGTGTGTTCATTTATTTATTTATTTATTTATATATATATATATGTTTTTTTTTTCTCCCCCATGCTTATTTTTAGCTTAGTCTTACAACAGATGTGTCGGGATCATCATTCCCGTTACCATTCCTCGAGGGGGTTCTGGCGCCAGTACTTCGAGATAGCACTGTCCATGACACCACCCAGGAGCTCACAACCCCAGAACACGATGCGGTGAAAAGGGGCGCTCCAAACAAACTCAAGCTCTTGCTCCGACACTATAGGTAGAGCACCGTCCAAGACACTTGAGCTGCTAAAATGCGCTTTAATGCTCCCTCTAAAGATATGAAATATAGATATGGAGCAACGCCGAGGCGGCAACATGTTGACATCGCGTCCTTAAAGGAGGCATTTTCCTCCTTCTCGGCGGTGGGAACTCAAACCAATGATCTGCTTCAGACTTTCACTAAGTCCAAACAAGGGAGTTTTTCAAATTTTTAGTTATTTTTCAGTGTTGGCTTGTGTGTGAAGAGTGACACAAGAAGTTTCTCAAAACATGCAAGTTTTTGAATCAGAAGCTAAGTCAAATAATTTTCATATTGCAAAATAGGATCAAGTCACCTGAACTATCATGAGTTCAGGTGGAATTTTATAGAAGGATATCTGATCTTGTCTAAAATAGACCCTGGAATTCTAATGATCAGATCCATATCCTCATCCTTAGTTTGTTAAAGATTAAATCCCATTGTACCAAAAGTGAATTTTTCGACCTTAGTCCCGATTTCAAAATTTTTCCTCAAAAAGTTTTGAACATTTTTATTTTTTTATTTTTTTGGGTATGCAAGCAGGAATTAAACAGAAATGCATGTTTTTAGGTTTTGAAAATCCTAAATCGATCGTAAAATTTAAAAACACCCCCCCATGCTTAAGATATGCCATGTCCTCATGCATTAGGAGGGAAAAGGGATCACCTTAGTGATGACGGTCGGGTTTAGGATGAACAAAACCTGGAAAAAGAAGAAAAAAGGAAAGCAAGAAAATGATGGGTTACCTCCCATCCAGTGCTATCTTTTACGCCATTCAGCCGGGCGTGAAGGTATGCACGGAAGACGTAAGATCATGTAAATAATTGGACACTTGGATCCCCGCAAAAAAGGTGAAGTCTTCTAGATCCCTAGAAAATTGATTAGAAATAATATTGGGATCAAAGTTGGATGGAAATTGATAAGTGTGGCCCGAGTCTGGCCATGGTTTTAATTCAGGTTGGGTGCCAAACTTGGGCGGGGTTGGTGGCAGGTCCACAAGAAAGGGGTCGGGAAGGAATGGTGAGGATTGGGGGAAGTTAGTGTGGAAAAGTTAGGTGCGTGAATAGTGGGTGGGTTAGGGGGGGTATCAGGAATAAATTTGGGGTCAAGACAAGTTTCCGGATCACAGATTTCGCCGACCACTGATTCTGAATCAGAGTCCTCAAAAAAATTGTGGTCAGTAAGGGTATCTATTAACATTGTCTCCTCCACCATATTGGAAATTTCAGTATCTGAGTCCTCAAAGAAGTTATCATCATGGAATCTCCTGGAGGATTTAAAAATATCTAAAGTGATAGTTTGGCCTGCACAGTTGATGTCCATTTTGCCTGTGTGGCAATTGATATTTGCCTTTGCAGTGGCCAAAAAGGGGCGTCCAAGGATTATTGGGGAGTCCAGTAATGATTCAGGTGCCTCAATGTCAAGAACCAGAAAGTCTGCAGGGAAGACACAATTCTGGACCTTGATTAAAACATCCTCGATAATCCCACGAGGTTTGATTGTAGATCGGTCGGCTAATTGCAGGGTAACCTCGACGGGTTTTAATTCACCGATCTGAAATTCTTCGAATAAACTCGTGGGAATAATATTAACTGAGGCACCAAGATCAAGGAGGGCGCGATTAAATGTAGTGTCATCAATAATTACAGAAATTAAAGGCGCCCCCGGATCTTTCATCTTAGGAGGCAGCTTACTCTGTATGACAGAGCTTACTGTCTCTGAAAGATGCACCTGTCCTAGATTTTTAGCCTGCCTTTTAGGAGTACAAATATCCTTAAAAAATTTAGCATAGGCAGGTATATATTTGATGGCATCTAGGAGAGGAATATTGATATGAACTTGCCCAAATAGCTCCATGAGTTCTTCTGTAGTGGGCTCAGATTTCTTTTTTTTGTTGGTGGTGGGGTAGAGAGCTTGTGGGAAAGGGACAGGAATCTTGTCTTGAGATTTTTGTTTTTCTTTTTCTTCCTGATGGGGAGGTGGGGAGTCAATTTGCACAGGTATCTTACCAGGTTCGTGTGAAGGCCCGGGGTCAGTGGTGGTTTTCCCTCTCCTCAAAGTAACTGCATGTGCAGTCGGATTATTATTTAGAGGAGGTGGGGGGGCCTGTGATTGCAGAAACCTGGGCGGCTGTTGAGGTGGTGGATTAGGAGGAGGCTGATGTGGATAATGTGGATTTCTGCCCATATAATGGTTTCCTTGGTGATTAGGGTTGGGTATGGGTTGGGACGGAAGATGTCCTACAGGTCTTTGCATGGGAGTAACCCCAATCTGATTGTTTAGATTTGTGATGTTGCGGGTTACTTCCGTCATTTTTGTTTGCATATCCTGCAGGGTTCGCAGCATCTGGGCATTGATATCTTGTTGGGATGGCCCAGGATGGAAGTTTGGATTCGACCCATACCCATTAAAATGATATGGTTGGGAGGAAACTTGATTATTCCAGGAGTAGTTCGGGTAATTTTTCCAATTGGAAGAATTTTCAAAGGGCTCCTGGATGGCAGAAATATTTTGAGTGGGGTTAAGATCTGGATAGTTGTAGTTCCCCAGTGAATCATGGGCAACCTCAGAATAATCAGCAGGGGTAGTGTTGAGATTGTGCAAATTTTCTCTTTGTGGAAAGCTAGGTTGGGTTAGATGTGGGTGTGGAGCTTGAGTTGAAGTGGCTAGTCTTTCCTCAATTTTCTTTTGATTAATATGCATCTGGTCGAGTTTTTGAGCAATCAATTGAAGATCGTCTTGGGTGACAGGGATAGATTGAGTGCCTATTTCATGAACACCGAACTGCGGGTTTCGGGTTCTGCAAAATGTGTTAATGGAAGCTTGATTAAATGAGTTTTCACTCATTTCTTCGAACAGGTCATAGGCACTTTCTGCATCTTTATTTAAAAAGTTGCCGCCACACGAGGCGTCGACAAACTGTCGGATTTGATCTTCTAATCCATGATAGAAGATTTGCACGAGTTGCCATAAAGGAATCTCGTGGTGTGGGCAACTTCTTAAAAGGTCTTGAAATCTTTCCCAAGAATCATGGAAAGTTTCACCAGATTTTTGGTGAAAGGTCATAATAGATCTTCGTAAGGAATTGGTACGACCTATGGGAAAGAATTTCTTGAGGAAGGCACTCTTGAGTTGAGGCCATGTTGTAATGGGTCGGCCAATGGTCCTGAACCAATAAGCAGCCTTATCTTTAAGAGATAATGGAAAAAGCCGCATCAGCCATATGTCTTCTTGCACATTTCGGGAACGGGTTGTCTGTGCAAGAAGAGTTAGCTCTTCAAGGTGGCTGAAAGGGTCTTCCTTAGGAAGGCCATGAAAGTGTTTAATTAGGTTCAGGACCGCAGGCTTGATCTCAAAGTCCCCTTCTGGTATGACCACCCCTGGTCGTTCCTCATAATAAGATGGATCATAGAAATCTTTTAGAGGAACAACAGGCTGCTGACGGGGTGGCGGGTTTGGCCTTGGATTGGCTAGGTTTTGGATGTTCCTAGTCAATGTTTGTTGATTGGAATTTAATTTATTAATCTGATCGGCCATTAATTTTAAAAGATCAGGAAGGGGGTCTTGATGTTGTGTGTGGGGCAACTCAAGATTAGGGAGCTCCAAGTGTGGGAAGTTAATGGTGGGTGGGTTTTGGGTGGAAGGGTTAGAAGGGTTAGTGATGGGGTTAGAGGTAAAGTTAGAGGTGGAAGTGGAAGGGTCAGTGGACCTATTTTGTTGTGTTTCCATTTTTTCAGGAGAAGAAGATAGAAAAAGTGGTCATTTTACGTGGGGGGCGAAATCAAATGGTCCTTCCAAGTGCGGATTTTGAGACCGTCGCCCGTGCATAAAATGGAAGAACGGGAAGGGGAGGAGAAGAGAAAGAGATGAGAGAAAGTGTGCAATTCAAACAAACAAAAATTAGACCTAACTTAATTGTGACTCCCTAATAATAACCTAAGACTTGGTCTATATAGGAAATAAGTAGTCAATAGTGAATACCCGTTCTATCAACAAATCTAGCCAAGTTGCTTAAGGGGAGGTTTGGGCCCAAACGTTTCCCAGGGAAAACCCCAGGTGCTTGTACAAACCCGCGCCTGGTCGTTTGACACGGCCCCTCAGCCTGAACACCAGATATAGATGACAGAATTAGTACTAACTAAAGAAAACTTAAGACCTAAATAGCAAGCCTAAGTTGATAAAGCCTTAGGGGTCAAGTTGCTACAAATTTTAATTAGGTCTAGGATTCTATAGTGCACACGGAATGTGGAAGGCGTTTATTGGGATGTTGCCCTGTTATTTTGATTTTTTTTTGTGTGTGTGCAGGAATTGGAGAGTGGCTCCAATGAAAATCAAGTTGTCACACTATTTTTTTATATTTTTGTCTTTTAAGATTTGATTTAATCAAATGAGTTTTAGGGTTTTTCTCTTTAAGTTTTCAAACAAGTTTGAAAGTTCACAATCAAAGGAAAGACAAGTTGTATGTGTGATTGTATATTTCCTTTTAATTACGTCTCTAAAGAGAGAAAGAAACCCTAAGCCAATTATCCCTAAGACAGAAAATTACTACCAGTGAATTGATTTTTGGCTTTCTGAATTAAGTAGTGGTCCAAACAAGTCAAACAACACCACTACTTTGAATAAAATCAAACAAGGATTCCAGAAAAGATTTTTTGTAAGATTTTAGGAATTTGTTTGATAATTGTTTTGAATTTTTAATTGTACTGGTGTCAAAGTCTAGAAATGATACCTGTGGGTATTTTGGACTTTTCAGTATTACCACCGACCTCAGAAAATTTTTATGATTTTATATGATATGTAAAATTTCACAAGGATTCCAGCAAGCTAAATTTCAAAAAAATTGGATGAGTATAAAAAATTTAAAAATTCGCAGATAGTAGCAAAATAGGAAGATTAGAGGGTGTGACCCCTCTGCAATCCATGAATTTTTAAAAATTAAATACAAATCCAATTGACCTAAAATTTGGAACAGATGTTCCAAACTTAATTGGGAATCACTCTATGAAATTTTATGATTTTAGGAGGCCTGTGATGTTAGGAATCGATTTTTCAAGTCCGGAAAGAAATCTGGACCCGAAAAATAGAACACCAATACTTGCAATGGAGTGGTGTTAAAGAAGCATACAAGCAAACAATGGATTTTAAAATGCACCACTCCACTTAATTTAAGTGTTTAGGGTCCTAAAAGCCAAGTTTAATATATTTTTGGTAGTTTTAATTATTTATGTGACCAGAAAGAGGAACCAACCTGAATTTTCGCGGGAAGAAAAGGACCTTTGAGCTCTCTCTTCCAGATTCCCGCCTTCCCGCAGTAGTTCCTGCACACACAAAAGAAAGAAAGAGAAGGGGATGAGATCCACTTCAAGCAAGAGAAAATGACTTAATGCAAAGCCGTGCCTCCCCGGCAACGGCGCCAAAAAGTGATAGCGATTTCACGCGGTTTGTTAAAATACGTCATTGTAACACGCGAATCCGCTTTCGCTCTTAAATTTATATTCCTAGATAGGGGAGTATCTAGGGTCGTCCAAGGAGGCTAAATGTTTGCAATAGTGATTCTCTTGCTTGGAATATAATCTCAAATTTCTTTTTGGTATTTTTCAATATATCATTTTTTTGTTTTAAATTAAGACAACATGCGGAATGGTGACGGGAAGGTGATTTACACTTCAATTTAAAATACTACTTCTAAGTGGCAAGTAGAGCCTCTCCCTAAGCTCACTCTAAGCAAGTGGAGGCCTAGAATAATTAGGGAGAGGGAGTGAGGAATGCTAAAAACAAGCAAATAGAAATGCAAACAAGAAATTGCAAAGAAGGCAACTAGATAATTAAAAACAAATGTTTAACAAAAATGCCTAGTAGAGGAATGCTTCTACTACTAGAAAATTGACATAAAGAAAGGAAAACACAAATCCTCTAGATAGATATTGAAGAAGAGGGCTTCTTGCTCCAAGGTTGGTGGCTCCCAATCTTGAAAAGAGTCCTTCAACTCCTTCCTTGCAGTGCTCCGCCAAGGTGATGTCCTCCAAGGCAAGCCCTAAGGGGGCGTGCCCTAAGCTTCTCTCCAAGGGTGGACGTCCACCCTAGGTCCTTCTCCCTTGCCTGGCCGTCCTCCTTGAAGTGGAAGAGTCCTCCTCCTCGGCATGGCCCAAGTTGAAGAGAGTGGGGAGAAGAAGGCACCAAAAGGGCTGGTGGTGTGCCCCTTTAATCTCCTTCTCTACTCCTTCTCCTTGGGCGTAGGTATAGGTGGATGTAGGTAGAAAATACACTAAGGGAGGATGCCCAAAAATGGTGGTAGGTGGTGGCTTTTTATAGAATAGGAGGGGGGCTATGGTGACCTTTGAAATGGATGGCCAAGATGAGTTGATGGAGGTGGTTGGAGATCCCATGGCCAAGGAGAGTTGGCGCCACCTTAAAGGGCACCAAGGGGTAGTTATGGGTGTTCACACCCTTTGGTGTTGGAGCCAAAATGGACATTCTAGAAGGTCATTAGGTGGCTTTGGTGTTGGAGCCAAAATGGACATTCTAGAAGGTCATTAGATGGCGCCACCTTAAGGTTCTAGAAGGGGGGTATGTGGATGGTTAGGATGGCTTATGTGGGTAGGTGTAGGGTGGATTAAGGGGCTGAAAGTGGCGCCAATATAGAGGTGGTTAGGGGTGGTTTTTGGCGCCAACTTGAAGTGTCTTTTGGTGGAGATAATGGGGTGAAGGGATGGCTAGGAGGTGGTGCCAACTTAAGTAGGGTAGCTAGCTTAGGTAGGCTTGAGTTGGTGGAGCTAGCTAGGGTTGATTTTTAAGGTAATGGATGGCCAAGGAGCTGGTTATTGGCTAAGCTAAGCTAAGCTAAGATAAGCTAAGCTAGCTTAGCTAATGGAGGAGTAGAGGAGAAGGTGTTGGAGCTAGGGTTTGGAGGGAGGAGCTGAGGAGGAGAAGTCTGGAGCTGGAGCTAAAGCTGGCTACTGCTGAAGAGGCTGCCATGGGACTACTCTAGCTGGCTTAGCTTCTAGTTCTTTGCTAGTTGCTAAGCCAAGCTAAAGTGAGCTAGCTTCTACCAAAATGAGCTGAGGTGAGCTAGGTCTGGTGCTCCCCGGGAGAATCAAGCTGGTTGAGGCAGCTAAGGTGGCTTAGCTTAACTGAGTTGAGCTAAGCTAAGTCCCTGGGAGCTGGACTTGAGCTTCCTGAGCTAGGATGAGTTCTTCTTCAGCTGGCTGGAGCTGAGTGGAGCTAGATGTAGCTGGATCTGAGCTAGGGTGAACTCCTGTCAACTTAGCTGAGCTAGCTAGAGCTCCCTGTGGACTAGTTGGAGCTGAGATGAGCTAGACTCAGCTAAGTTGAACTGGATCTGAGCTGACTTGAGCTAGGGTGAGCTAAGGTGAACTCTCTTCAGCTGCCATCTAGCTGAGATTAGCTGAATGGGGCTGGGATGAGCTAACCCTAGTTCAAGTAAGCTAGGTTCCATCTGCGGTGAGCTGGATCAAGCTGAGGTGAGCTGGATCAAGCTGAGGTGAGCTGGATTAGGCTGAGTTCCAGCTAGTCTGGGCTTCTCCTTCACCATTTTCCTTCTTGAGTGCTACGGTTTTAGGGATCTATATATCTGTACATCCCTAAAACTCACAAAAACATATTAAAAAGACAATAAAAAATGCAATGCATGCCTAACCTATTTAATGCCCAAATGCAGCCCAAAAACCCATTTGCGGAGTAAAATCCTAAGAGCTAGGTTTGTTTTAATGCATAAGAATGATGATAAACTGGCGTTTATCAGAGTAGCTAACCTAAGTGAAGGTGGGTGTGTATGGAGCTAATGAAGTGAGTGGTGCCAATGGAAGCCAAGGATGTGAATGGGTGTGTTTGGCCACCCATGGGGTCTTTTTATAGACCCAATGGATTCTCTATAGGGAGGTGTGGAATTCTCTAGAGAGAGTCCAAGAGTGGCCGGCCACATGTGGGTGGAGGTGGTCTTTGAGATCCAAAAATTGTGGATCTCAATTTGAATTCCTCTTGGTTGCTAAATTTGGCAACCAAGAGGTGGCGCCATCTCAAGAGAACTCTAGAGAATTCTAGAGAAGTGTGTGCATGAATGGGTGTATGTGTGTGTGTATGGTCGTGCTCTACATGGCTAGGTGGCTTAGGGTAGGTCCTAAGGGGTTTGTGTAGGTGTAGGTCTTGATTTTAGGGTTACAAACCCTAATTGCTAAGGTGAAAATGCAATTAAACTTAACCTAAAGTTTAATTGAATGAGTGTGAGCCTAATTGATGGTGACATAACTCAATCAGGTTGGGTTTTGGTCAATTGGACTCTCACTAAGTCCAATTGAACTTGTGTAGGTTGAGATCTAAGCTCAATTGGACTCAATGAGTGCAATTGACTTAGGTGAAGGTAATTGACTTTGATCTAAGTAAATTTGGTTTGGTGAGGACCTAATTAGGTCCTTAGGTAGGTTTAGAGGTGATGTACTAGGGTTAGGGCACCTTAATTTAGGTTCCTATGGGGTTGGGATTAGGTTTAGGGAGTTAGAGATCCAAGATCAAGACTTCAATCTCAAAACATGGATTGGAGACCAGTATCAGATGTCCAATAATAGGATCAGACGACTTATACTCAAAAATCAAAAGTCCAGACTTCAGTTCTGGACTTGCAATTTGAGTCAGGGGGAAATCAAGGTTCTGTTTTGGGTACTCTGCAGAAATTGGACGTCTGACAAAGTGTCTGGACGTCCAATAACACTACAGAAGTGGGTTTGAGGTGTGCGGGAGAAGGCTAAGGGTCCTGGACGTCTTATAACTTATCTGGACATCCAGATAAGGGTTGGAACTAGGGTTTTAAGGCTTCCTAGGGTGTTGTGACCTAATCTAAGGGTGGCTAAGGCTTGGGGAAGTCTCTAGGCTATCTTAGGGTTAGGATGGACCTAAGCTCTTCACATTTTACTACTTTATTCCTATTTAATAGAATAGCAAACTTTTAACCCCCTTACATTATTGTTCCTATATCTAAACTAAGCCTTCTGCTCCAGCTCTGCTACAACTCCCGTTATTCCTGATCCAGCTTCAGATCCTACTCCAGATCCAGCTTACTGCCTGTAATCGACATAATGCACTTAATCCGCACATTATAACATTATTTTATGCATAGCTAAAGGAAAGCAGTAAAGATGCAGATAATGCATATGCATACATGGATAACCCTAACTTATGCTAAGTCCTAGCTTAATCTAGGTCAATTAAGACCTATGATTGCTGCGCAATCATACCCCCATGCCTAAATCTTGCTAGTCCCTAGCAAATGCAAGACTAAATTATTTACAGCAAAGGTCCTTAAGGGACTGATTATTTTATCAAGTGTATGCATTGAGATTTTTCTCCTTTTTATTTTCATCCTATGCTTTAGAAATCTAGACAATCGTGAAACTACAGCTATGTAGCTTTTGCAATGGATTCAAGTGAAAAACTGATTCACCTCTAAAGCCTGTACTTGACCCTTAGTAAAAATTCTAGCGGGATAGGCGGACTTCTTCCCTCACGGTGTTCAAGATGTTCTATGAATTCCACCCTGGCTTTAGGCTTAGGTAGAGAATTTCTGAGGAAAGGATTATATATTTCGTGGCTCATTCTCACTTGGTGCTATATAGAGACTAGTACTACAGAATCTAGATTCCCAGATTACTAAGTAACTCAACTCAGAGAAAGACGAGAAAAACTATGCTTCCTTTTGATTCCTTTGTATCTATTCTCTCTTACTCTTTTTCTTTTCCTTTTCTTAGAGCTCACAACTTTACCAGATTCATGCATATGACCTATATTTGGTGGTCTCACTAGGCATCAACACTTTAATTGAGCTCTCATAACCCTAACACTAAGTCGGAATTCCTCAGCCAGTATTCGGGCAGTCAGAAACACAAGAAAAATAGGTTAAGGCCATATTTGGTGGATCTCAATTTTATTTGGTGGTATTGCTTCGATGAAATAAACACTAAATATTCACTCTTTTTTTCTTTGCTTTTTCTTCTTTTTCTATTTTTTTCATTTTTTTTCTTTTCATTATTTTTTTCATTTTTTTTCATCATTTTTTTTCTTTTTCCTTTTCTTTTTTTTTCTTTTTCAGCATAACACAACTAGCATACATCCATGAACTTTATTGAGGAGGCATTATTAGGGATTGACGATACTCAAGAGACATTAGGTGGCTTATTTGGTGGAAGTGCCTACTCACGGCACCAGGAGAGACTGATAGGACGGTGTATTTCTGACCTTGATATCAATACCCTCCTTTAGCTGAGGATTCCGTAAAGAATGGTCGTAACCATCCACCTTAGCCCTAGTTTTTTGAAAACTCGCTCTCCACGTATTTGCCTTATTTCGTGGCTCTCAAAATTAACTCAAAATTGATACACAGGAGCCGAGAGCGGAAACTACGCCTAATCTCTGAGTTTCATCACCTAATTATCTAGGATTCTAGATTCCTTGCACTAATCTTAGAGCACCAGCACACTCCACTCTCATCTCACACTATTTGGTGGATTTTTGGAAGAAAATCTGCCTGACTCCCAAAACACTGTCCAGGGTTTCAGGAAAAGAAGCACTACTTCTTCACGACTGACTGAAGACATTTATCAGCCTTCACCGTGAATCCATTGCAAATTCTATGTGTGTGTCAAAAGTTGTAGTAGATTCCAGATTACGGGAATCAACTAGAGGATAAAATCCCTAATGCATTCTCTTAATAAAATAATCTTATTCATGAATGCAATATGTATATATGCTATGAACAATTAACCTCGTATAATTTGTACTTCATGAATTTCCAGTATCGGTTTACAATCAGCTTGACCCTAAATTTAGAACAAAAGGTGAGCAGGTGAGTCGGAAGTGGCTGTTGCGAACGATTTCTAGCTCTAATGCGAGCATTGGAGGTGGAGTCGGTTGTTCTTTTATTTAAGGTCCTAAAGTACATTTTACATGTAGCTTTGAGGTTTTCCTAAATGTTGGCATAAAATTTTTCAATTTTTCTGTATCTACCCCCCCATGCCTAAGTTCTTGCATGTCCTCGTGCATGAATATAAAAGAAAATAAATACTGCAGGGGGAATGGGTAAAAATCACCTGTAATTGCTCCTAAAATTATATTCAGCACCGGCCAACCTGCTAGCATGCAATATATGCAAAGGAAATATACTAAAACAAAAATATGCTATGTATAGAAATGGTAATATATAAATGATGGTGGAATGTGGGGCGAATGGTATCTATATGTGCTGAGTTTAACACCTCCAACTGGGCGAGCACTCAACCACATGTCCTCACTAAGATGAACAGTCTCGTCAGGTGGAGGAGGTTCTTGGGCCAAAAATGGTTTGAGGCACTGGCCATTTACCGTGAATATATGCCCAGATTTTAGGTCCTTGATCTGGACTGCCCCGTTAGGATATGGCTGTATCACAACATACGGGCCAATCCACTTGGACTTAAGCTTCCCCGCAAACAGCTTCAACCATGAATCAAATAACCAAACTCCCTGGTTGGATGTGAATACTTTCCTCCGGATGTGGCGGTCATAAAGGCCTTGGTCTTGTCCTTGTATAATAATGCATTCTCATAGGCCTCCCGCCAGATTTCTTCTAATTCGCTGAGCTGGAGTTTCCATTCTCGACCTCTTGCATCGAGGTCAAGGTTACATTTTCACACTGCCCAAAAGGCACAGTGTTCCAGCTCTACAGGAAGGTGACAGGCCTTGCCATATACCATGCGATATGGTGACATTCCAAGTGGGGCCTTGTATGCGGTCCGATATGCCTAGAGTGCATCGATTAATTTGTCGGACCAGTCCTTCCTGTCTAGTCTAACCATTTTCTGGAGAATCAGCTTGATTTGATGGTTAGACACTTCAGCCTGCCCATTGGTCTGCGGGTGATACGGGGTGGCTATGCGGTGATGTACCCCATATTTCTTTAATAATGACATGAAATGGGCGTGGATGAAGTGGCTTCCCCTGTCGCTAATTAGAGTGCGGGGTATTCCAAATCTCGCAAAAATATTTTGTCGTACAAAAGAAATGATGGTCTTGTGGTTAGCCCGTCTCACTGGGATGGCCTCGACCCACTTTGAGACATAATCAACGGCTAGCAATATGTAGTCGAAGCCATGCGAGTTCGGAAAAGGGCCCATAAAATCGAAAGCCCAGACGTCGAACACTTCTATGACCATGATGGGCTGGAGTGGCATCATGTCTCTCCTGGTCATAGAATCGATCAACTAACATCGTTTGTAGTGTTGGGCATAATCGTGTGTATCTCTGAAGATGGTTGGCCAGAAAAATCCTGACTGCAAAATTTTTGCAACGGTTTTCCATCCTGAGAAATGGCCACCACACGCATCATTGTGGCAGAAAGATAACACACTGGGATTCTCGGAGTCTGGGATGCATCTACGAATAATCTGATCCGCTCCAATGCAGAAGTGCAGTGGGTCATCCCAGAGGTAGTATTTGGCCACTACAATGAATTTGAGTTTTTGGTCCTTGGATAGGTTCGCGGGAATTTTGCCTGCGGCAAGGTAGTTGGCGAAATCCGCATACCAGGGGAACTCAATAGAATTGCCAAAAGAGATTCATTCGAAAATTGTTCATGGATAGGCAGGGAATAAGGAATGTGGTCTGGGTCCAATCTGGATAGGTGATCTGCCACAACATTTTATTTTCCGGCTTTGTCGCAGATTTCGATATCAAATTCTTGCAATAGAAGGATCCATCTAATGAGCCATGGTTTGGCATCCTTCTTTGCCAACAAATGTCGGAGGGCAGAGTGGTCAGTGAAGATGATGACCTTGGACCCTAATAAGTATGATATGAATTTCTCCAACTCGAATACTACTGCTAGTAGTTCTTTTTTGGTGATAGTGTAATTACGCTGAGCCTCATTCAGCGTCTTGCTAGCATAGTATATGACAAAGGGTTGTTTTTCCCGACACTGGCCTAAAACAGCATCGATAGCAAAATCAGAAGCGTCGCACATCATTTCGAAGTCAAGCGACCAGTCGGGTGGTTGGACAATTGGGGAGTCAGAAACAGTGCTTCGTAAAGTCTCGAAGGCACTGAGACATGAGGTATCAAATTCAAATGTGACATCGGTAACCAGGAGATTCGTTAATGGCCGCATAATTTTTGAGAAATCGCGTATAAATCTCCGATAAAAGCCGACGTGACCCAAGAATGATCTGACCTGCTTGACCGAGCTAGGTGGTGGTAAGTGCGAGCTAATCTCTGATTTAGCCCGGTCGACCTCGAGTACATTTTTGGAGATCTTGTGCCCTAGTACTATGCCATCCCTCACCATGAAATGGCTTTTCTCCCAGGATAGTACTAGGTTTACCTCAATACACCGTTTCAAGATCTTGGTGAGGTTATCAAGATAAGATGAGAAATCATCTCCGAAAATAGAGAAGTCATCCATGAATACCTCCACATAATCCCCAATCATGTCAGAGAAGATAGCCATCATACAACGCTGAAATGTCGCTGGTGCGTTGCAGAGGCCAAAGGGCATTTGCTTGAAGGCGAATGTTCCAAAGAGGCATGTGAATGTGGTCTTGTCCTGATCTTCCGGGCTAATCGCTACCTAATTATACCCGGAGTATCCATCCAGAAAGCAGAAGAAACTACGTCCGACTAACCATTCCAAGATCTGGTAAAGTGATCCTTCTAGGTAGCCGTGTTCAGTTTCCTGTAGTCAATGCAGACCCACCAAGATGTCGCAGTGCGGGTCGGGATGGATTCGCCCTTATCATTTTTCATGATGGTGAGTCCTGCTTTCTTGGGCACTATCTGAATCGGACTCACCCACTGGCTGTCTGAGATTGGATATACAATGCCTGCATCCAGCCATTTGATGATCTCCTTCTTAACAAACTCTAGCATATTCGGGTTTAGACGCCTTTGAGGTTGTCTTGAAGGTTTCACCCCCTCATTCGTGTAAATGTGATGAGTGCAATACGAGGGGAGAATATTGCGGAGATCAGCAATACTCCACCCGATAGCATCCCTATGGTCTTGAAGTGTAGAAACCAATTGATACTCCTGTTCTTGGGTTAAGTGGGCATTGATAATGACTGGATGTCTCACTTTCGCCCAAGAACGCATACTTAAGTGAGTAAGGTAAGGGCTTCAATTCAGTCATGGGTAGGTCAAAATCAGATATGAGAGTGGGAGGAGCAGAATCGAGGGTGGGAATCTGCTGATCCATGCACACGTGAATTCCCGCTGAGTCGCTCCCTGTAAAATCGGTTGTGACTACATTAACGAGAAACCCGTTAGCTGTAGTCACGTCTTTCTGCAATAACAGGGGCGATTCAGTAATATATGGATCAGGATAGCTGGATTCAGGGGTGCTGTGGTCAGAAGCACACCCTAAATAGTCAGATCCTCTAGGAGATATGTGTAATGCAGTGGTTTCAGTCCCGTGTGGATCGAGGTTCGAGAACCCTAATAGTGTAGACGAATGAGACATTGGGTCGTCATAAAGGAGCCCAATGTTACCACAGTAAGCCGAATCTTCATCTTCACCATCCTCCTCTATTCGATCACAGTCGAAGTTCTTTGCTGCCCTGAATATGTCTAGCCGAAGTCACTCATTGCCTAGGGCAATCTCCATACACCCGGATGCACAATTGATGTTCGCTCGGGCTGTCGCCAGAAATGGGTGACCCAAAATAATTGGTGCATCTCGGAGATTAGGAGGAACTTCCATATCGAGAACGAAAAAATCTGCGGGAAAGTAGAACCTGTGGACTTTCACGATCACATTATCAACCACCCCCCTCGGTGTTTTGACTGATCTGTCAGCCAGCTGAATCGTAACCAAGGTGGGTTTCAACTCCCCAAATCGAAATCGATCAAAAATGGTAGTGGGAGTTAAGTTGATGGACGAACCTAAATCTAGAAGGGCCCGATCAAATGGAGAATCCTGCAAGAAGCAGGATATGAGTGGGGTACCAGGTTCTTTCTTCTTTGGCGGCAAGTCAGCTAGAATCATGGCGCTAGCCTCTTTTGACAATACCGCATGTCGTCCAATTCTCGACTGTCGCTTTGAGGTACAGTAGTCCTTGAAGAACCTAGCGACAACGGGAATGTGATCGATTGCCTCGAGGAGGGGGACCTAAATATGTACTTCCTTAAACATCAATTTCAGGTCCTCAAAATTCCGCGTGTCCTTTTTCTGTACTGCATTTCGTGTCAGAGCCTCAGGAAAAGGGATGGGAATCTCAGGGTTAAATGGCCTCTTACCCTTATCTACTGTAGGTGGCTCCTGAGATGATGGAGTTGAATTTGCCTGCGGCGAGGGGTGGGAAAAATCAGAACCCGCCTGCCTAGGTGGTGGATAGAATGTCTTCCTTCCGCTTTGCAAAGAAATAGCTTGTGCATCAGCTTGCTATCCATGAGGTGGTGGGGGAGCGCAAGGGGTAGAATACGCAGGATTTTACAAAGGTGGCTAGCCTTGTGCGTAACCGGGTGGTGCAGGAGGCGCCTAATAGTATGGCGTGTGCCTATCCCTGCAGTGCCTAAAACCTAGGCGGGGCACCTTGGTTCTGCACATATTGAGGATTCGGGACAGGTTGGGAGGGTAAGGCTCCCTGATTCCTATGCTCCTGCAACAATTGGTTCTGCGTGTTCTGTATGGTCTGAATCTGATCAGCCATCGCCTTCATAATCTGCAAGCTATCTTGTGTAGACTTCCTCATCGATTCTTATAGCTCCTCTTTCAGCGCCTCCAAAGGGTCAGCCCGCTTTGGAGTGTGGTTAACAACTTGGTGCAGTGGCTGGTATAACGAGCGGGGTTGCTGTTGCTGAGGTGGGAATGGCTACTGCCTTGGGTATGTGTTTTGCGCATTCTTGTATTGCCTGGTCTGGTAGTGTGGATCATGATGTGGTCTCTGTGAATTACCAGACTAGGAGAAGTTCGGATGCTGGTGCCAACCAGGGTTATACGTCTCTGAATATGGGTTATTACGCCCGTATCCTTGGATAGCGCTGACGTCCTCGTAGGCCAAAGATGTCTGTGACGTATATCCATCAAGGGGATATGCATTATAATCTATGGGTGGTGCGTAACCCTGGTTGTAGAGTGCCAGATCTAGATTATTCACGTGATCCTGATATGTGGGATCTTGTAAATGCGGAGAAGATGCATCTCGAGTGAGTAGATTAACTCGAGCAGGAGGGGCTTGGGATGCATAGGAGGATCTTGCGGCGGTAGAGCTTGAGTCGGATTGACCTTGACTGATCTAGTCAATCTTCTTCTCAATTAGGTTTATTCTATCCAGCTGCTTGACGATGATATCCATGTCGACTCGAATAGATTCGGTGTGAGCCTCGTGGACACCAACCTGCTGCTGACCAGGCTGCTGAAACTGGTTCATAGATGTGGCATTCATCGAGTTCTCCACTAATGATTCGAACAGCTCAAATGCGCTATTCTCGTCTTTTGCGAGAAAATTCCCGCCGCTAGATGCATCGGCCAGATACCGATGTGTGTCATCCAGCCCATGGTAAAAAATTTGAGCTAAGTGCCATCTAGGTATACCATGATGCAGGCATTTTCGAAGAAGGTCATGAAATCTGTCCCATGCTTCGTGTAATTTCCCCCCAGCTCCCTGGGAGAAAGTTGTGATTGCGCGCTGCATTGCGTTTGTTCGACCGATTGGGAAGAACTTTTGCAGGAATTCACGTCGTAAGTCTGGCCAAGTTCCAATCGGCTTCCCGATAGTCTTGAACCAGTATGAAGCTTTGTCCCTCAGTGGGAATGGGAAAAGCTTCATCAGAACAATCTCGAGATCAACATTCCTGGGTCAGATCGTTTCAGCAAGTCAACTCAGGTCCTCGAGGTGCTGGAACAGATCTTCACTTGAGTTCCCATAGAAATGAGTGCTGATCAACCCAATTACATTGGGTTTGAGCTCAAATGAGTCTCTGCCTGGGGGAATTCTGACAAGAGGTGCGATGATTTGTGTGGCTGGGTCGTAGAAATCCTGCAGTTGTTCTCCTCGCGGCGGGTGCTGCATCCTATCGAGTGTCGTTAGAATGTGATCCATGCTCTGCTGATGCTGCTCCTTGAATTCGGCGACCCGGGCTTCTAGACAAGCCATTGGGTCCAGATTCTCGATGTCCTAACCCGGTCTAGGTCCAGGTCCAGGATTTGCCATGGTGGCTCTTGGAGTAGAAGAAATGGGGGGGAGAAGATGGTTCGGGCAAGGTGACTCGCCTCCTTGGGAGTGGCTCCCAAGGTGCAACCAAGTGAGGTCGAAGTGACCTCCTTCCGTGCATACATCGCCCAACCGCTATGTTGGTGTAGCCACGCAGGACAAGGCTAAGGCCCTGTCAATCAAATGGTCCTTATAGATCAGGTGACTAGATTTTTCGTTAGAAGTTTGAATTCCTGAAGATAAGTTCATCGTTCAACCAACTGAAGGTGATTCCCACCTCTCAAGCTAACCTAGCCAGTTTGGTTACGGGGGGACTAAGGGGAAGGTTCTTCCTTTGGCTTACGCCTCCGGTTCCATTGACCCCCGAGCCGCGGTCGTTTGACACTACCCCGCAGACTTAGTCACCATCTTTGACAAGAGAGATTAAAAACACCCAGTAGTATGACAACGAACTTGGGTTGATTTCGTGTTTTAAAGTTAGTTTTAACCCGTTTTCTTCAGTGGGGTTTGTGGTGAGTGGCCCATAAGGTGACCAAGCTCACTGGCTAACTAGACTTGATTAAGTCTAGGTTAGCCCAAAGTGTGGTCTTTAGTTGTAACCCTAAAGGTTCAACCTAAGTTGCATGCACTTCTAGGGCTTTTTTTTGTTTCAGCAGACCACAAAAGTAATGTTGGATCTCTGATAATAATTGGAATCTAATTAATTTTAAATTTTGCGATTATATTCCTTTTTCAATTAGTTTTTAGAGAATATTTTTTTTGAATTTTTAGTATTTTAACTGAATTTTTAGGGAATTTTGAATATCAGGGGGTCAGATCTTGAATTTTGACCCCTTGTTGGTTTTTTGCTTTGAAATAGTATCAAATACCATTCAAAAATTCAGGAGAAATATGAAAAATAAAGTCAATGAGATCAACTTTCAAACCCCACTATCTTTAGTCAAAATAGATTTGTAGATTGCTCGGAATTGTTTTTTGAAATTTGAAAAATTTTGAATCTGGGTCAGTCTGACCCTTGTGCACTTTGCGAATTTTTAAAAATTGTATGCTTATAATTCTTTTAAAATAATGGTGGCATTTGAAATATGGTTTGAAAATGAAGGTGTAGCCCCAATTTTAGAATTTTTCTCTTCGGCAATCGAATTTTAAAATCATGCTTGAAATCTAGCCGAAAATCAGGAGATGGTGGAAAAGCTTTTTAAAGAGGTTTGAATTTGAAATCTAAACTTTCCACCAAAATGCTTTTTTTTCTTTCTTTTCAAAACTTTTGCACGTTTTTTTTTTCAAAAATAATTTTTCGAAAGATTAAAAAAATATATCTTTTTTTTTTAAAGTAACTGAGATTCGGAAGGAAACCTAATCTAGATTTTTAAAAAAAATTTTTTTTGAATTTTTTTTCTTTTTTCATGAAAATAAGAAAAATCTTTTTTTTTTCCAAAAAGAATTTGTCAAGGGAAAGTGCAGAAAGTAAATCTACTCCAAGGGTTCAGAAAAAGAAACCTAATCTAAAGAGAGATGATGTACACCTGATTTTTTTCTTTGCCGCACTCGTTGTGTGCGCAGATCCTGTTCTTTTCTGTTTTTCCTGCACATCAAGAAAAACAAAGCAGAGAGAGATTTTTCAGCAATAGTTTCAAGATCGAAATCATAGAAAATGACATTGCCTCCTTGGCAACGACACCATTTGTTGGGATGTCGCAGATCGTGTATTTGATAGAAAAAGGTGTCATAGTATAGTCGCGAAGTACGATCAACAAAGATATTTTTTTACAAAAATTATGAGACCTGAGTCTCGGTCATTCGTCTCTAGGAGGCGTTGCTTTCACTTTTGAAATCAATCTTTTTACTACTCTACTTCATTTAAAGACGCACGTCGGTTTCTAATCTCCTAACCAAAACTTCACCACTTCTGTTATTAACTTGGATCACATGCGTATGCGTCAAGTAAATTACGAAAGTGAACGTGTGAGTTTCTGTGCACATGATTCTAGTGAGGTGGTGACTATTTATGGAGAAAGTGTCTATTGTTAGATTTTCAATATCGTCAAGAAACGACGTGCTGGTGCGTAATGGATAGACAGTGAAAGAGTAGGCACTTAAATCGCGCAAATACGATAATTATTAAGCTCGTGGTGATTTAAAACACATAAAGAGATATATATATATATGTATATATAAATGCATTTTCATTCATTCATTGGGGAGTTGTTTGCACAAGGAATCTAGAGGAAAGCTTGTACATAAATGCTTGAAAATTAAACCTAACTACCAGAAAATGATCGCATACAAGAATCGATGGGGGGATTTCGCATGCATCATTGGGGGCGAAGTAAGGCTACACTACTAAGCACTAAATGAAAGAAATAAAATTATGAAGAGCATGAATTAAATCTAGAAGAATAAAAGGGCATTCAGGGGTGGTCCCTGATGGCCTTGGAGTGGTCGGGAAGAGAATGAGGGGTGGCCAATGTAGCTTAGGCCGACCCTTGGAGAGAGGTAAGGTTGATCTATCATCCTGGCATGATGTCCTCCAAGATGTTGGTGAGCTCGTGGAGGTGGAGTAGCTGACCTAAGTGAAGGTGGGCGTGTATGGAGCTAATGAAGTGAGTGGTGCTAATGGAAGCCAAGGATGTGAATGGGTGTGTTTGGCCGCACATGGGGTCTTTTTATAAACCCAATGGCTTCTCTCTAGAGAGGTGTGGAACTCTCTAGAGAGATTCCAAGAGTGGCCGGCCACATGTGGGTGGAGGTGGTCTTTGAGATCCAAAAATTGTGGATCTCAATTTGAATGCCTCTTGGTTGCTAAATTTGGCAACCAAGAGGTGGAGCCATCTCAAGAGAACTCTAGAGAATTCTAGAGAAGTGTGTGCGTGAATGGGTGTGAGTGTGTGTGTGTGTGGTCATGCTTTACATGGCTAGGTGGCTTAGGGTAGGTCCTAAGGGGTTTGTGTAGGTGTAGGTCTTGATTTTAGGGTTACAAACCCTAATTGCTAAGGTGAAAATGCAATTGAACTTAACCTAAGTTTAATTGAATGAGTGTGAGCCTAATTGATGGTGACGTAACTCAATTAGGTTGGGTTTAGGTTAATTGGACTCTCACTAAGTCCAATTGAACTTGTGTGGGTTGAGATCTAAGCTCAATTGGACTCAATGAGTCCAATTGACTTTGGTGAAGGTAATTGACTTTGATCTAAGTCAATTGGGTTTGGTGAGGACCTAATTAGGCCCTTAGGTAGGTCTAGAGGTGATGTACCAGGGTTAGAACACCTTAATTTAGGTTCCTATGGGGTTGGAAATAGGTTTAGCGAGCTAGAGATCCAGGATCAAGACTTGAATCTCAAAACAGGGACTGGAGACCAGTATCAGACGTCCAATAATAGGATCAGACGACTTATACTCAAAAATCAGAAGTCCAGACTTCAGTTCTAGGCGTGCAATTTGAGTCAGGGGGAAATCAAGGTTCTGTTTTGGGTACTTTGTAGAAATTGGACATTTGACAAAGTGTCTGGACGTCCAATAACACTACAGAAGTGGGTTTGAGGTGTGCGGGAGATGGCTAAGGGTCCTAGACGTCCGATAACTTATCTGGATGTCCAGATAAGGGTTGGAACTAGGGTTTTAAGGCTTCCTAGGGTGTTGTGACCTAATCTAAGGGTGGCTAAGGCTTAGGGAAATCTCTAGGCTATCCTAGGGCTAGGATGGACCTAAGCTCTTCACATTTTACTGCTTTATTCCTACTTAATAGAATAGCAAACTTTTAACCCCCTTACATTATTGTTCCTATATCTAAACTAAACCTTCTGCTCCAGCTCTGCTACAACTCCCGTTATTCCTGATCAAGCTTCAGATCCTGCTCTAGATCCAACTTATTGCCTGCAATCGACATAATGCACTTAATCGGCACATTATAACATTATTTTATGCATAGCTAAAGGAAAGCAGTAAAGATGTAGATAATGCATATGCATGCATGAATAACCTTAATTTATGCTAAGTCCTAGCTTAATCTAGATCAATTAAGACCTATGATTGCTGCGCAATCAACGGATTTTCTATAACTCCAATTTTTCTCTCAAAGGTGTCATTTTAAATAATATGATGAATTATTTCCGTAACATCATATGCTGTCCGAGGAAGATCAAAGGCCAAAGGGCAAGGTGGCTCAAATCTGGACCTCAGACGACAAATCTGTGGCCTTTTGATTTTGAGGGTGAGGAATCTCTTAGTGAATCTCACTTGAAGTTAAGTAAAATGGTTTCAGTGAGACAAATGAGCCTGAGGAATCTGATAAATTATTTCATGCCCTGTAATTGAGTAATTTAATCCTACTAGGGTTGACAAGGAGGATTCAAATCCAGATTTATTGGATGATTCAATCAATAGCCCCATTCTTCAACCACACCATGAAGAATATAATGATGATCTTGATGTCACCAAACCCAAGTCAATTCTGATTTAGCCATGATTTTTGGACTTGAGTAAATCACATGGGGTTAATAATATGGTAGAGGTCCCGGAAACCAAACACTTGATTTTAGAGGAGAGGAGTTTCGAAGTTAAATTATGGGAAGTGAATGCCAAGGGAAATGGAATTCTAGATTTAAGGGTTCCTATTGACATGTACCAGGACCTTTATGATATTTTCAACACTGAGGATGTGTAACCAAGCTTAGATTAATTGATTATCTTTTTTAGCAGAACCCTAAGTGGACAACCAAATCTATTGAACCAGATCTACCTATTGTTTGCCATTTTGGACTTGGGTTGCACACCACAAAACCACAGGTCCAGCCTCGCAAGCACAATAATCTCCGATTTTGGGTAATTTTCATTCTGGGTAATTTTCATCCAGAACCTTAGAACTACCCGATGCTGGGGCTTGGGTTTGCACCATAATTTGGCCTACATCTTTGGACACCTACTGGTGGATCGTAAGATCAATCTTCTTATTTTGATCTTAATCTGCACCTGTGAATTCTTAACATCTTCTTTATTTGTATATTATGCCTAGTTGAAGGCACTAAACTTAGCGAGTGTGTATACTCCACTTTCTCTTTGGAGCTGATCAAATTTTTATAAAATTCACATAATATTTTACTTATTCCGCCCTTTGTATGTCTTTGTTTTTACAATGAGGACATTGCATTAGCTAGCCATGGGGGGTGGATACTTAATCTTGAAAATATTTTGTTAGCTCCGTTGAATTTCTTTTATTTAAAAAAAAGAAAAAAAATAAAATTTTGAGAAGAAAACTTAGGCATTAAGAGTTACTAACTTTAGGAAATGATAAGATAGGACCTGAACACTTAGACTCTTCAGGTCTTCAGGCTTAATCACTAAAATGTGCACCTGTTTCTTGAGTCCTCACCACATTAATTTTATTTTAATTCGACTAATAAATTAGGGTGATAAGTACACGACTTATCAACCCACCCTCTAATTTGAGGGAACTTTAAGTCTAAAGCCTCTACACACTACTTGCATTGACTCACTTCTCGGTGGTTCTATGGAAATTAGGTAGCTAATGAACTTTCTAGGATAGTATGGCTGACAAGTTGTCGTGGGTAATAGCCCATTGGCCGGTTGTCTAGAGCCCAGCTACATAGCCATTCTCTTTTTATTGCCTTTAGGTAACTCTTAGATCAGGGAAGCCACCTACTCTTTTTTTTTTGAAACAGCAAGGAAAGCTATCATACTACGACATCAATCCGAGAGAGCATTTTATTAATTATAAAAAAATGAGTTTAAAAATGGATCCCGATATACATGTGAGGGACCAGCATGCATTTACAATTTGTTCCACATAAACTGTCCTCTCCTGAAATAAAAACTTATTTCTCACTCTCCAAATGCACCACATCACTATTGCCATATGTATATGCAACTTATCCATCATCAAGAATTTTTTCCATAGCAAGCCTCACTTGGGTAGTGGCTCCCCGCATACTCTCCTCTAAACCATATCTGTCACCACACACAATGAGAAGATGTGCCTAGAGCTATCAGTGGGAAGTCCACAAAGCAAGCACGACTATAGTGCCACGCCCATCCTTCTATGTCTAAGATCCTGTGTAACCAATCCATCTCTCCTACACAGCCATAAGAAGATTTAGACCTTTGTTGGAACTTTCAAGAGACATAGCTTTCTTGCTATCAGATTGGCCTCCTCCGAGTTAGACAAAAGTATGATCTTGTCATATGCTCTAGCTGGGGTGAAGATCTCATCCCATCTGTAGTAATCCTACAGTCCAGCCACCAGTCTAAATGCCTTCAAGTCTAGCTATAGCCTTGCCTTCTTTTCCCAAGTTCTGGTGCCATCCCTATTTGAAGCTGCCCCTTCAATTAGACAGGACGCATCAGATTCTAATCAATAGCGGTTGACTAGTTCCCATTTGTCTTCAGTAGCTGCATATGCTCTTGGATATGCACTTTTTAGCACACCCAAAGTTGACCACTCCTACCAGAATTTGAAGGAGTGCCATCACCAAGGACTGGCTGGAACAACTGCTAGTTGTTCCTTATGGCCTACACCACAGAAGCCTAGATTGGAGATGGTTTGAATGGATGAAGTCTGTTTAACGGGTTGTGTGGCTTGCCATAGCTATCACCAATCAAGATTGCCCAGTTCTTACTATCACCGTTAAAAAGCTTGATTGCCCATTTAAGGAGAAAAGCTTTGTTGAATTCTTTTAGAGATTTAATCCCCAAACCACCATGTCTTTTTGGCCTGGACAGTTGATCTTACTTTAGGGGCTGAAAAGAACTCCCCTCATGCTTCAAACCCTTCCAAAAGAAGCATTTTCTCGAAATATCAATGCGCTTCCAAATAGATTTAGCTGCTTTGAATAGAGAGAAAAGGAAAACGAGGATGGAGGTTATCACTGAGTTCAAGAGGGTGAGTCTACCCCCCTTAGATAGGTAGCGGTTGTTCCAACCTTCCAATTCGATTGCAATTTTATCAAATAGTACATTCCAATCGCTTTTTATCAATTTAGAACACTTCAGAGGTAGACCCAAGTACCTGATAGGGAGTGTGATCAAGGGCGTACCCAAAAGGGAAGAGATGGCCATTTGCTCTCCATATGTTAACCCAAAACAGACCAATGAAGATTTATCCACATTCAATTTCAGACATGATATTTCTCTGAATATCTTCACCATATGAAATAAAGCTTGTGCTTCCTGTTCTTTCCCTTCTACAAAGAATACTGTGTCATCAGCATATTGCAAGACTGGAGCCATGGCACTCCTATTTGAGATGGAGTAACCTCTAATCTGACCCACTTCAGATAGTCGACATGCATATCTTGCAAGCATGTCAACCGTAAGATTAAAGACAAGAGGGGCGAGGGGACACCCTTGTCAAACCCCACATTGAGGTTGAATCCACATCCCACATGGTTTACCATTGATAAGAGGAGAAAAGGACGTGGTGGTGATGCACCTTTTCATCCATTGCAACTATATTGCAAGAAACCCTCTCCTCTTGAATACCTCCTAGAGATATGGCCATGAAATTGAATCATAAGCATTTTGGAAGTCTACTTTCCATATAAAAGCTTTGCACTTCCTCCGGTGCCATGCCATCACTACTTCCTGAGCCATTATGAATGACTCTTGTAGAGATCTGTTGGGGAGAAAAGTTGACTGGACTGGGAGAATCTGATCCTGCAGGACACTTCGAAGTCTATTGGCTAGGACTTTACTCACCACCAAATAAATAGAATTCGACAGTGCAATATCTCTATCCACTCCTTGTTTCATTGGAAGCAAAATAAGATTGGACCGATTTATCTTGTCAAAGTTGTAGTTACCCCATTCAAATTCCTTAAGTACCTCCATCACCTCCTCTTTCAATACATTCGAGAAGATTTTGTAAAAAAAGACTTGGACTTTATCTGGACCTAGTGCTCCTTCATTATTCAAGTCATTTATAGCTTCCAGTACTTCACTTTCAGACATTGGAACCACCAACTTGCTTGCCTATTCCTTAGAGATTCGAGAAAAAGTGATCCTGCTATTCTCCACTCTCCCCTAGCTGCTGCCCGCGAGGTTTCCCTAAAGTACTTGGTAGCTGCAGCTTGTATTTCTTGCAGACAAGAGGTTCTTTGACCAACCACCTAAATCGAGGAGATAAAGTTGTGTCTTCTACATGAGCTGGTTGCTAAATGAAAGAATTTCATATTGCCATTTGATAAACATCAGTTTATCATCATTCTTATGCATTAAAACAAACCTAGCTCTTAGGATTTTGCTCCGCAAATGGGTTTTTGGGTTGCATTTAGGCATTAATTAGGTTAGGCATGCATTGCATTTTTTACCGTGTTTTTGATGTGTTTTTATGCGTGTTAGGGATAAACAGATTGTCAGATCCCTAGGACCCTAGCACTCAGGAAGGCAACTGGTGAAGGAGAAGCTTAAAATAGCTGGAACTTAGCTTGATCCAGCTCACCATAGTTGGAATCCAGCTCACTTGAACTATGGTTAGCTCATCCTAGCTCCATTCAGCTCATCTTAGCTAAATTGTAGCTCAAGAGAGCTCATCTTAGTTCACCTTAGCTCAAGTCAGCTAAGATCCAGCTCAACTTAGCTAGATCTTGCTCATCTCAGCTCCCATTAGTTCACTGGGAGCTCTAGCTAGCCCAGCTGAGTTGAGTGGAGTTCACCCCAGCTCAGGACTACATACATCCAACACCACTCAACTCCAGCCAGCTGAAGAGGACTTCATCTTAGCTCAGGAAGCTCAAGTCTAGCTCCCAGGGACTCAGCTTAGCTCAACTTAGTTGAGCTAAGCTACCTCAACTAGCTAGGTCCTCCCTGGGAGCATCTGACTTAGCTCACCTCAACTCCTTTCAATAGAAAATAGCTTGCTTTAGCTTGGCTTAGCAACTAGCAAAGAACTAGCAAGTTAAGCCAGCTAAGGTTGCTCCTTGCAGCTCTCTTCAACAGCCACCAGCTCCAGTGCAGCTCAAGATGACTACCACCAGCTCTTCTCCCTCAAAACACTAGCTCGAAATGCCTCCAACCCTACTCCCTACTAGCTAGGTTAGCTAAGCTAGCTTAGCTTAGCTAGTCGACCTCCATGGCACCAAAACCTACTATCCTACTACCCTACTACCTAAGCTCCAGCAAAAAGACCACCTACTTCTACTTTATTTTGGTGCCAACTATCCCTTCCATCACCACCCTACATCCACCATCAAAACCCATCTCCACCCTCCATTTTTTCCCTCCAAAATCAATATCTTCTGGAAGGTATTTTTGGAGGGAAAACCAAGGCACCTCATTATTTCCCTCCCATTTTTCCCTCCAAACATATCCAAGCACCCCTTCATTTCCCTCCAAGAAAACACCATAACCACCCCCCTTCCCATCCTATGAATACCTACCTTACCACCACATAATTCCCATCCTCCCTTAGTTTAATTTCTACCCATATCCACCTACACCTAAGGCCAAGCAAGAAGAAGAAGAGAAGAAGATTAAGGGGGCATCCTACCCACCCCCTTGGTGCCTTCTTCCCCCTTGTGCCATGCCAAGGAGGAGCACTCCCCCACTAGAAGGATGGCCAGGCAAGTAGGAGCAAGGGTGGTGCACGCCAACCCTTGAAGGAGATCATTGAAGGTGGTAGCTTCCACCTTGGTGGAGCATCTCAAGGAACGAGAAGGAGGAGCCCTTTTAAGCCTAGGAGCCGCTAAGCTTGGAGAAAGGAGCTTCCCCTCTTCACCAACAATTCAGGAGGACTTGCATTTTATTTTATTTGTTGCAATTATCTAGAAGTAGAAGCATTCATGTACTAGGGTTTTTGTAAAACACTCTCTCTTTCAATCAAAGTTGCCTCCTTTAATCTTTTTGTTGCATAGTCTTGTAGAATTCTTGTTTAACATTTTTTTACTCCCTCTTCGTAATTACTCTAGACGTCCACATGCCTAGAGTGAGCTTAGGGAGAGGCTGTACTTATCACTATAATAGTAGTGTAGTGGATTAGTATAGGGAATTTTCTCTCTATCAATAAACTCGCATTGTTCCCATTATTTCAAAACCTATAAGAATCATATATATAAAATACCAAAAAGAAAGTTGAGTTCCCTTTAAATGCAAGAGATTTGATTTAGCAAATAATTTGTCCACCTTGGATGACCTTAGATACTCCATTATCTAGGTTTTATAAATTTAAGAGTTGATCAATTTTACGCGTTACAATGACGTATTTACAAACTGCATAAAATTTCATCAGTTTTTGGTATCATTGCCAGAGAGGCACAGCTTTGCTTAATCAATTTTTCTCTTGCTTGAAGTGTATCTTATCCCCTTTTCTTTCTTTTATCTTGTGTGTGCAGGTATTGCTGGAAGGAAGCAGGAATTTTGAAGCGAGAGCTGAAAAGTTCCTTTTCTTCCCATGATTTTAGGTTGGTTCTCCCTTTCTTGTCACATTTATCCTTAAAAACTACCAAAAAAATATTAAACTTAGCTTTCAAGATCTTAAATATCTCAATTAAGTGGAGTGGTGCAATTTAAAATCCATTGTTTGCTTGTTTACATCGTTAAACACCACTTCACCTCAAGTGTTGGTAGTATGATTTTCAGGTCCAGACTTCTGTCTAGATTCCAAAAATCAATTCTCAACACCACAGGCCTTCTAAAATCATAAACATTCACCCAGTGATTTCAAGTCAAGTTGGGAACATCTTTTCTAAATTTTAGAGCAATTGGATTTGTAATTAATTTTTAAAAATTCGTGGACTGCATAGTGGTCACACCCTCTAATCCTCCTATTTTGCTACTGTCTGCGTATTTTTAGAATTTTTATACTCATCCAATTTTTATGAAATTTAGTTTTTTGGAATCCTTGTGAAACTCTACACATTTCATAAAATCATCAAAATTTTCTGAGGCCGATGGTGGTACTGAAAGTCCAATATACCCATAGGTATCAATTCTGGACTTTGACATCAGTACAAAGAAAAATTCTTTAAAAATATCAAACAAATTCTTAAAATCTTAAAATGATCTTTTCTGGAATTCTTGTTTGATTTTCCATGAAGTAGTGGTGTTGTTTGATCTATTTGGACCACTACTTAATACAGAAAGCCTAAAGAAGATCCATTGGTAGTTAAATTTCTGTCATAGGATCAATTGGATTAGGGTTTCTTTTTCATTTTTAGAGACAAACAACTAAAAGGAAACATATCCTCACCCATACAACTTGATTTCCTCTTGTTTGTTGATCTCAAAACTTATTTGAAGTCTTAAGAAAGGAAACCCTAAAATGCACTAATTTAAAGCAAATCCTAAAAGGCAGAAATACTTAAAATTGTGTGACAACTTGTTTGAAATTAGAACCACTTTCCAATTCCTGCACACACACAAAAAATTGAAATAATAGGGTAATAACCCAATCAATCTCCTCCACATTTGGTGTGTACTTTAATATCCTAGACCTAATTAAAATCTGCAGTAATTTGACCCCTAAGGTTTGATCAACTTAGGCTTACTATCTAGGTCTTAAGTTTTCTTTAGTTAATATCAATTCTGTCATCTATATCTGGTGTTCAGGCTGAGGGGCCGTGTCAAACGACCAGGCGCGGGTTTGTACAAACACCTGGAGATTTTCCTAGGAAACGTTTAGGCCCAAACCTCCCCTTAAGCAACTTGGCTAGATTTGTTGATAGAATGGGTATTCACTATTGATTACTTATTTCTTAGGTAGACCAAGTCTTAGGTTAGTTTTTAGGGAGTCACAATTAAGTTAGGTCTAGATTTTGATTGATTGTTTGCTCACTTTCTCTCATCTCCACCTCTTCTCCTCCCCTACCGTTTCTTCCATTTTGCATGGGCAATAGTCCAAAACTCCACACTTGGAGGGACCACTTGATTTTGCCTCCCCTAAAAGACTTTTCCTGCATTCTTCCATTTCTTTAAAAATGGAAAATCAGAATTGGTCCTCTAACTTGCATGCTAATTATTCTTTCCACAATCTTTCCACCCAAGAGCTTCTTAATTAGGCCCCCCCACCTAATTTATACTCCATAATGGGTCAGCCACAAGTTAAGCAACAATAGTTGCATAAGGATTTAACAAACCTAGCCAACCAAGGGAGTCCTGCCACACCTACCCAAGCTCCACACATTCCACATCTCACCCCTTCTTACATCCGAAAGAGACAAAATTTGCATATGACCTGTGCAGAGTATAATCATTATTCTGAGGCTTTCTATGGTTCAACGGGGAGTTATACTTATCCAAATCATTATCCCACTCATTTGGAGGGTATGGTTCAATTAAACTTATCAATCTGGGCCATCTCAAGAAGACATCAATGGCCAAATGATGAAAATCCTATAGGAGATGCAAAGAAAAACTACAAAAGTCACCAATGTTATTAACAATCTCAATTATCAAATTCTGGTTATTCTGACTCAAGGACCTGTAGAACATTCACCATCCCAGCCCACACCAAACTTTGTCAATCAAAGGAACCAACACCCAAGTGGACACCAACTTCAAAACCACACTAATCAGCCTCCTATTAACCCAATATCTTAACACCAACTCAGTTTCCATCAAGATCAAGCCCCCCCACCTCCTTGCAGTGATAACCAAACTATATATGCAGATACATTGAGGACTGGGAACACCACCACTGATTTAGGGCCATCAATTCAAATTGATGAATTCCACTCTCAGCCTATGCAAATCAACTCTCCTAACCCCAATCTGGAAGAAGAAAAAGAAATCCCAAAAACACTTGATTCAAATCCTACTTCTCACTCTCAAACACTGCAATCCATTCTTTCTAATAAAAAATCAGAGCCCTCTCACCAACATCTTTTGAACTTATTCCGGCAAGTCGAGAAGAATATCCCCCTCCTAGATGCCACCACTGCCTTTGCTAAATGTTTGAATGAAAGGTTTACTCCAAAAGGGCAGGCTCAGAATCTAGGATGGATGGTCCTTTCAAAGACAGTTAGCTCAGTTTTTCAGAGCAAGCTACCTTTCACAAAAAAGGACTTGGGCACATCACTCATCTCGGTTGTCATAAATCCTCCACTTTTTTTCGTGCCCCACTCGACTTTGGTACCTCTAGTAATCTCATCCCCCCAGTCTTATTTGAGGAATTTTGATTCGATGATTTAAAACCTACTAAGGTTCAATTTCAATTGGAAGACCGATCTACCATTCAACCGCGGGGAATTGTTGAGGATAGAATTATCAAGGTCCGGAATTGTCTATTTTCGATGAATTTTCTGGTCCTTGACATAGAGGTACCTGAGGCTCTCATTAATGCCATCCTTGGAAGACCTTTTCTGATTACGGCAATAGCTAATATCAATTCTCGTTCTGGGAAAATGAATATAAGTTGCAATAACTAGACCTTCTCATTAGATTTATTTCAAGCTTCCAAGAGGTCCATTGATCACAAAATTTTTAACACTGATAATAAAATAGAAGCAATATTTGAGAAGTCTATGTTGATCCAATCCCACTCAGCTTTGACCACCATTGATCTAGATTTTATTGATTCTTATTCTAGGGAAGATTATGTGGTCCAAGACTTTTCAGATCAACTAGGATTTGACTTTTACTCTTTCAATCTTCTTGATTTTTCATCAAAAACATCCACACTAACTTTACTGACCCTACATCTCAGTGACTACTTTCTCCCTCCCTTTCCATTGGACCCACCACCCGACCCACCCAAGTTTGGCATTTTACATGAACTTAGACCATGGCCAAACCTAGGTCATTTTTCCATTTCATTTTGATCCCTATTTCTTTATCAATCATCTTTTTAGGGATCTTGAGGAAAACACATTTCTTGAGGACATTCAAGTGTCCAACTATTTACATGATTAACCATCTTCTGTGCATACTTTCACGCCTGGCTGAATGGCGTAAAAGATAGCACTGGATGGGAGGTAACCCATCATTTTTTCTGATTTCCTTTTTCCTTTCTTTTTCCAGGTTTTGACTATCCTAAACTCGACTACCCTTCAGTAGGGTGATCATTTTTCCCTCCTAATGCATGAGGACATTGCACATCATAAGCATGGGGGGTGTTTTTAAAATTTTGATGATCCATTTAGGATTTTCAAACCTAAAAATATGCATTTTTCTTTGTCCTTTTAATTTCCTACTTGCATACCCAAAAAAATAAAAATGTTGAAAACTTTTTGAGGAAAATTTTGAAATCGGGAGTAAGGTTGAAAACTTACTTTTGATACAATGGGATTTAATCTTTAATAACTAGGGATAAGGATACAGATTTGATCATTAGAATTTTAGGGTCTTTCTTTAGACTAGAAGAGATATCCTTATCCAAAATTCCACCTGTCCTCATGATAGTTCAGGTGACTTGATCCTCTTTTGTAATATGGAAAGTATCTGGCTTAGTTTCTTATTCAAAAACTTGCATTTTGTGCAAAACTTCTTGTCAAATTTCACACACAAGCCAACACCTAAAAACTACTAAAAATTAGAAAAAACCCCTTATTTGGCCTTAGTAAAAGTCTAAAGCAGATCATTAGTTTGAGTTCCCTCCGCCGACAAGGAGGAAAATGACTCCATTGAGGATGCGATGTCAACATGTTATTGCCTCGACGCTGCTCCATATCTATATTTCATATCTTTAGATAGAGCATTAAAGAGCATTTTTGCAGCTCAAGTGTCTTGGATGGTGCTCTACACCGCAAGAGCTTGAGTTTGGTTGGAGCGCCCCTTTACACCGCATTGTGTTTTGGGGTTGTGAGCTCCTGGGTGGTGTCATGGATAGTGCTATCTCGAAGTACCGGTGCTAGAGCTCCCTCGAGGATTGGTAACAGGAATGATAATCCCGACACATCTGTTGTAAGACTAAGATAAAAATAAGCATGGGGGAGAAAAAAAATGTTCTAAAACCAAAAACATGCCCTTAAATGTTAGCTTTTCACAAGCATAGACACAAGGTTTTAATGGTTATTGCAAGTTGCGAATCAGATCCAAGAGCTATAAAAATCCTACGAACAAAAAAATTTCAAGTCATCTGAATTAACAAGGGGTTAATTAGTGAATTTCTTGGAGGATATATTGATCCCATTTTTGTCTAATTTTTGGATCTGAAAATAAATCTTGATGTTTATCCTTAACAAATCCCATACCTCCTATGCTTGGATCATCATATGTCCTATAATCTCTTTCTCCTCAAAAGTCGAAAAAAATAGATTTCCTCAAAATTTCATTTTGTAAAAACGTAAAGTTTTGCTAAGAGACTAGCAAAAGGTAGGCATGGGGGTGTGATAAACGTAAGTTTATCATCATTCTTATGCATTAAAACAAACCTAGCTCTTAGGATTTTGCTCCGCAAATGGGTTTTTGGGTTGCATTTAGGCATTAATTAGGTTAGGCATGCATTGCATTTTTTATTATGTTTTTGATGTGTTTTTGTGAGTGTTAGGGATAAACAGATTGTCAGATCCCTAGAACCCTAGCACTCAGGAAGGCAACTGTTGAAGGAGAAGCTTAAAGCAGCTGGAACTCAGCTTGATCCAACTCACCATAGCTGGAATCCAGCTTGCTTGAACTAGGGTTAACTCATCCTAGCTCAAGCTCATCTCAGCTGAATGGCAGCCCAGGAGAGCTCATCGTAGTTCACCTTAGCTCAAGTCAACTCAGATCTAGCTCAACTTAGCTAGATCTAGCTCATCTTATCTCCCATCAGTTCATTGGGAGCTCTAGCTAGCTTAGCTAAGTTGACTGGAGTTCACCCCAGCTCAAGACCAGCTACATCCAGCTCCACTCAACTCCAGCTAGCTGAAGATGACTTCATCTTAGCTCAGGAAGCTCAAGTCCAGCTCCCGGGGACTCAGCTTAGCTTAACTTAGTTGAGCTAACCTACCTTAGCTACCTCAACAAGCTAGGTCCTACCTGGGAGCATTAGACTCATCTCACCTCAGCTCCTTTCAGTAGAAGCAAGCGTGCTTAAGCTTGGCTTAGCAACTAGTGAAGAACTAGCAAGCTAAGCTAGCTATGGTAGCTCCTTGCAGCTCCCTCCAATAGCCACCAGCTCTAGTGCAGCTCAAGATGACTACCTCCAGCTCTTCTCCCTCAAAACCCTAGCCCGAAATGCCTCCAACCCTACTCCCTACTAGCTAAGATAGCTAAGCTAGCTTAGCTTAGCTAGTCCACCTCCATGACACCAAAACCTACTACCCTACTACCCTAGTACCTAAGCTCCAGCAAAAAGACCACCTACTCCTACTTTATTTTGGTGCCAACTATCCCTTCCATCACCATCCTACATCCACCATCAAAACCCATCTCCACCCTCCATTTTTTCCCTCCAAAATCAATATCTTCTAGAAGGTATTTTTGGAGGGAAAACCAAGGCACCTCTTCATTTCCCTCCCATTTTTCCCTCCAAAAATATCCAAGCACCCCTTCATTTCCCTCCAAGAAAACACCATAACCACCCCCCTTCCCATCCTATGAATGCCCTACCCTACCACCACATAATTCCCATCCTCCCTTAGTTTAATTTCTACCCATATCCACCAACACCTAAGGCCAAGAAAGAAGAAGAAGATTAATGGGACATCCTACCCCCCCTCCCATTGGTGCCTTCTTCCCCCTTGTGCCATGCCAAGGAGGAGGAGCACTCCCCCACTGGAAGGACGGTCAGGCAAGTAGGTGCAAGGGTGGTGCATGCCCACCCTTGAAGGAGATCATTGAAGGTGGTAGCTTCCACCTTAGAGAAGCATCTCAAGGAACGAGAAGGGGGAGCCCTTTTCAAGCCTGGGAATCGCTAAGCTTGGAGCAAGGAGCTTCCCCTCTTCACCAACAATTCAGGAGGACTTGTGTTTTATTTTATTTGTTGCAATTATCTAGTAATAGAAACATTCATCTACTAGGTTTTTTGTAAAACACTCTCTCTTTCAATCAAAGTTGCCTTCTTTAATCTTTTTGTTGCATAGTCATGTAGAATTTTTGCTTAACATTTTTTTACTCCCTCTCCCTAATTACTCTAGGCCTCACGTGCCTAGAGTGAGCTTAGGGTGAGGCCCTACTTGTCATTATAATAGTAGTGTAGTGGATTAGTATAGAGAATTTTCTCACTAGCAGTAAACCTGCATTGTTCCCATTATTTCAAAACTATAAAGATCATATATATAAAATACCAAAAAGAAAGTTGAGTTCCCTTTAAAAGCAAGAGATTTGATTTAGTAAACAATTTGTCCTCCTTGGACGACCCTAGATACTCCACTATCTAGGTTTTATAAATTTAAGAGTTGATCGATTTTACGCGTTACAACGATGTATTTACAAACTGTGTAAAATTTCATCAGCATCCCCCTCTTTAAGCCACAATTGTTTGGAGCATTCTCGCCAATCTATCTCTCTTTTCAAATCCTCCTCTGCTATAATCTCCTGCCACCTTCTCCTAACTCCCTGTTCATGGTCAGGAAGTGGTGTAGTAGATTCCTTTTCATCCAGCCACTGCACCTCCAAGAGAGCTTCTTGACGCTTTTGTTCTCTCAAAGTTGCAACAGTTGACCCATATTCATTTATAATTTTTCGCATGGACACAAGCTTTGTTGCCAGCCTGATGGTAGCCATACCCTGCACTTCCTGAGCATGCCACCAGGCCTCCAATGTTTCGCGAAAACCCACTTTTCTAAGCCACAACCATTTGAACTTGAAGTAAGAGCCAGTTTGCACATTCTCACCACTATCCCAAACTAAAGGAGTATGATTTGAGAAGGGTCGTTGAAGCCCAGCGATAGAAGACAATTGGAAATTCTCCATCAGTTCCACATTTCCAAAAAATTTGTCAAGCTTTGACATCAAACCACTTTCGCTTCACCACGTAAAGTCCACCACAGAGGTTGGGAACTCATTAAGACCCAGATTTTGTAAGGTCAATAGAAAACCAATGGAGGCAGTGTCCATTAACCCACTCGGACTATCCATCCTAGTCAGAGTACAATTGAAGTCACCACTCGCTAACCATGACTACCCCTACACAAGAGATGCAACTGAGGATAAGTCCTCCCATAATTCAGGCCTGAGGTTCGCAGCACACGATCCATAAACACCTGCGATTATCAATTCCTTCTCCCCTTGTATCAGCTTGCATCTACAACATATCGCATGCCTAGAGTTAATAATTTCAATCACACTTAGGCATGCCTTTTTCCACCAAAAGGCTATACTTCCTGACCTCCCATGAGTGTTTAAAGCCACAAAGTCAGAAAAGCCTTCTCTTTTCATATCACTCCACACATGGTCATTTTCATCCTCTATGTGCGTTTCTTGGATGATTGCACAATAGATCTCCCATTCCCTCAGATACCTCATAAGCGAGGCCCTTCTCACTCTGTCGCTCAACCCACGCACGTTCCAAGAGAGGACTCGAACCACTCAACCAGGGATCCCCTTTTGTTGGGCTGTTGAAGCTTTTCAACTTTAAGAGCAGCAGCTATGGAGTTTTCATCCATTCTTGCAGAATGTGCATTTCTTCTTTGTCTCAATTTGTATGGGATCTCCCAACTCCAAACTTAGAAATAGTTCCCACCCCGAACTTCTTCCCTTTTGTAGCATGAAAGGATGAGCGATTCTTCAAAGAGTTAACAACAATCTCTTGAAGCACCACCACTGACCTTTCCTCTTCTACCACTTGTTGCTCATTCTTTGAATCCACCATCTCATCTTCTTCTATTCCCATGTAATGGAGGTCTTTTTTTACTTTTTGATTCTAGAGCCTCCCCTGGGGTGTCAAAACCCATTTGTTTCACAATAGGCTCATCCTTAACAACCTCTGCAAAGGCTTTCATCTCTTCTTGCTCTTGGAAGAGTGTCTCCTCTCATCCAAATAGCAGACATATCAGCCACGAGCTACCTCCACACTGGAGGATGATTTTCTACGGAATCGATCCTCCTCTAAATACATCAACATGGATGCAGAGTAATCGACCATCGCCGTCCCCTAAGCCTACCTCTACACCTTTTGCCAGTTTCGCAAACCCAGCCACCATGGATTCAACCACATTCCTTGACCTTAGATGCAATGGTAACCCTTTGATTTCCAGCTTTCCAGATCACACACCTGCCCTCTGCAGCGGACATTCCAGCAATGCACCATCAAAAGGTTAGACCAATCTCCATGAAATCGTCATAGACTTAAAATTGCTCAATTGAAATCTAAGGTGCTCCACATCGATCATCCCCAGACCAAACACTAGAAATCGCATGGGAGAAAGCATGGCGATTTTCCAACCTTCTACTGACAGTGATAGAGAACTTACCAACCATTGAAGCCGATCCAAGGAGGGGTTTCCGACCATCACCTCTCTGACCAACGCCCCTCTCAGAACCAAGATCGTAACCCTAATATCATCAAACATTGGAACCTCCACATCAATGGTGTGACCCATGTAGGTGGAGGGTGGCGGTGGCTGCAGACCTCCCGTGTATCTTCTCTTAGGGTACAAGAATCACGTTTGTGCCCATGACCACCACAAGCTAGGCACACCAGGGGGTAACAGCATACTGCCACCATGTGCCCTCATTGTCAGCACTAATAGCAAACAATCTCTCTATTGACCTCTTTCCACTCCCCCATCATCGTGCGACCCCTTCTTGCCTCCTTCCTCCCCATCAAAGCATTCCCCCTCTTCTCTCTCCAATGCCACATCTTTGATCTCCAAGTCGACCATCCCTCATCTGCCCCCCCATCGCCATGAACCTCCAAGCCACCTACTAATAAAAAGAAAAAAATATATATTCAAAAAGAGAAAAAAGAAAAAAATAGAAAAAAAAGAAAAGGATAGGAAAAAATTAATAAATCACACTTCATCGCACGAGTATGGATGGCAAGTTGCCATGGGTTTGATGCCCCATTGGTTGATTGTCCAGAGCCCAGCTCACAAAAATGCACAAATAATTCCCAAACAATTAGGGAAGAAGTGGGGAAGTAGAATAAAATGAGGAGATATACACTGAGTTCGCCCTTGTGTGACCCAATAAAAAATTTTAAAAGTAGGGAGAAACCTACTGATCAAAAAGATAAACCTTTAGGAAAAAGCATTTAAGTCACCTATGGTTGTAGAAACCTAAAGTCTGTTTTAACAGTAGCTTAGTGAGTCTATCACTTTTCATGAGATGCTTAGAACTTGAAGTTCTTTTTGAGTCTTGAGTAGGTTGGGTACGCATAGAAAGCTGCCTCGAAACTCTAAACTCTAACAAAAAAATCCAAAAAAAATCAGATAAGAAGAAAAAGCAGAAAACAATGTATCTTCCCTTTTCAAAATAAGGTGAGGACTTGGGCTGTCTACATTTTTGCAAACACCTGGGCACTGTTGAGTCTTTGTAATTAGGACCTTATTTGAATTTTTCTTGTGTTAACCAATAAATTTTGCCTAAGTAATCGAAACTTAATTCTATTCTATACATAGCATTTAAACTAATTTTGCTAAGGACTAGCAAATGATAGGAATGGAAGTACGATAAATACACATTTATTCATGATAAAATGTCAGTTCCCAAGCTTAACATTGCATTCCACATTATAAACATTGCATAACATGCATCATTCTGCATTTAGGATAGATTGTATAAATTAAGGTTAATTTACTCCTTTTTGTGGCCAAGAGAAGGAGATTTGTTCCGGGGCTTCGGATTGAAGATCCAACCATACGGATTTGATTGTTCGGAGTCCAACGCATCTGAATCATCTTGATCGAACTTCTGTAGCATCATATGCAGTTCGAGGAAGATCAAAGGCAAGGGGCAAGGTGGCTCAAATCTAGACCTTAGACAACAAATTCGACTGTAGGGATGGGTTCAGATCGACAATCACAGCCCTACAATGAGAAAATCATCTCTATCCAACATCTGTAGCAGCCCCAACAAAGAAAAGAAGATGGATGGCCTAGGTGGCACCACGTGGCACCATCCAGGCCACCTAAAGTCAGCCAAGACCCCCTATGCAACTTCAAAGGAGCATGTGGGATGCGATCTCGAAGGTTGGATCTTAATCCAACAACCAAGAGTAAGCCATGCCGTCGCACCCTTTCTTCTCAAAGATCTCCTTCGATCATAGTCATTAGATCTTCATCCAATGGTAGTAAGCGCGCAACCACCAAGTCATCTGCGTGACCATCCAATCTCTTAATACAGTGGCTGTGTACTACATTTGCGAAGCGACGATGAACGATCGAGTCGTAGTGAGGCGAAATCCAGCAACAGTGGAACGCAATTGAAATTGAGTTGTTGATGAGCAATCAGGCAACGAAGAAGGCGGCTACGTGGCATGACAAGTGACGCACAATCCGAACATGCAATCCAATGCATGATTTAATGTGTTATCTGATGTGCCCTTGAGGCACGATCCATGAGCGAGATCCCTGCGCTATCTTAGCCATACGTTTCCAATCCAATGACTACCATTCGTCCTAGCCGTATCCAGCAATGCACGCGCCATACACGTGCATGTGCGAGTGCTAGCAAGCCTTCAGCAACACATGCGACGGGTCTTCAACAATGCTTTTAATGTCACTGTTGACCCATACCTGTTTTATGCCTTCATACCTCCACTATAAAAGGACCACCACCCGTCACATTCTTCTTCATCTCTTCCTCTTCTTCCCTCACCTCTGCTAAAAGCTCTAAGGAGCTGGTCCCAAGCCCAGGATGCTCCTTAGAGTGGAAAAGTAAAATATTTTTCTGCTTCTCACCCTCTTCCATGAAGCATCTTGTGGCCATCCTCTCACCAAGATTCGGAAGTAGAACATCGTCGTGACTCCATCCTACCTCGTCCTCCTTCCTCCTGCTCTGTTCTTCTTCGTTTGGCTTCTCACCACCTTCATCCAGGTGCTGTCAAAGCAAGTTGTCCTCCAAGCACCTGTCGAGGGGGATTTCCTCAACTCATTCTACCTCTTATCACTTTCTAGTGTAGTCTTTTATTTTGAGATTAGTTGTAATAGACTTTGGTTAGATATATATTGAAATTCTTTCTCTCTTTCTCTTTCTCTTTCTCTTTCTCTCTTACTTTGCAAGTAGATTAGCTAGATAAAGATTTTGTCGATCTAATCTCCTACCTTATAAAACTACCACAAAAAATCACAAAAGATAAAAACACCAAAAATAAATAAAAGCAAATGTCAATTTTCAAAGCCAAACATTTGCCTTCCTGTGTTTTACCTGGGGCTCTCCTCAAGGTTCAGTTATGAATTTATTTGGTAGTAGATTTTTACACAGTACAAAGAAGGAATTTTAAGTCAAACCTTTTGCGTACAAAATCTCATTGATTAGGGCCCATATGTCTCACTAAAATTATTTGCTTCAAACTCGAGTAAGACTTCACATAAAGATTCTTCACCCTCAGAATCAAAGAATTCTGGTTCCGCATTACTATATGTCTCAAGATCATATATTGTTCCTTAATCCACAAAGACATATTTTTCCTCATACCATAGCTCGACGATTTCGAGTGAAGAAATTAATTCATCCTCAATTGATTGCTCCAAACCAATTTGATCATCCCTGGTCTCATAAAATGTATCCCCCCTACAGGTGCCTGAGTAGGTTTTGCCATTGGCTTTCCTGAAAGGTTTCATCCTGGGAATCATCCTAAGATTGAACTAGAGTAATCACAACTTTCATCCCTAACCTTGATAATTTCCTAATTAAAAACTCACCTGGGTCCTTATCCTTAACATCTTGGAGCCAATCCAATAAATACTTGTTAAGATTATCAGTCATTTGAATTAGAGGCTCCAATACTTCAATACAGGGTGTTGGCTGAGCTTTTAAAGATTGAATGGTGCTCCTCAAGTTAGCCAACACCCTATCTTAGACTTAGTTCACTTGAACCGAATGGTTTGGTTCAAGGTTTGGTGGGTTTGGCTTCAGTTTAGGGGAGTCAAGGAATTGAGGTTCTTGGTGCCATCCTTAATATTAGGTCATTTCAAGTTGTTCAAAGAGAGGTGGTGACCTATATGCAATGTAATAATGGGGAGGGTAAGGGTTGTAATCAACATATCCTTCTTATTTATAGATCATGATAGTTTGTTCAAATGAAGGTAGAGATCTATAATCATTTTAGCTCTGAGAAGGATAATAATCACAGTTTTGGTGTCCAAGGTTAGGCCCTAAACACGGAGGTCTGGAATCATATTCCCAATTTGAGTTATCCCAACTAGTTGATGGATAATCATAGGTCAAGTTGGGATAATAATCATCTTTGGAATAAGTAGTGGTAGGAGGGTAGGAGTGGAAGTGTGTGTAAGGGGTTGAAAGATACAAGGAGATGTGTGAGGGAAAACAAAGAAGTGGAAAGGTGCCTTGCATTACAAGTAATTAAACCTGTCCTTAAGTGGGTAACCTAAAGATCTACAAACTTCCAAGACCTGTCTTAAGATTATAGACGATTTGATCTTCTTCTATCTAGTCAATCAAACCAGTTGAGGGAGGGATTGGGGAGAAGTTTCTTCCTTTGGCTTTCGCCTCAGGTTCCTTTGATGCCCCTAACCACGGTCGTTTGACATTGCCTCTTAGCTGGACATCAGATGGACCAGCAGAAGTAGATTAATTGTAAATAATCTCAATATGAGCCCTGAAGAGCGAGTCAAATTCTTAAGGCCAACATCTACTCTATTTTAATTAGGCTTAGGTTTGATTGTACTCTAAAATGTGATGGGCCCTTTAGATATGTTGTGCCCTTAAAGATCAGTTTTGATGTGCATGCGTGCACAACCAATGATTTTCAAATAAGATTATTTTTTGATGCAGTGAATTTTAAGGTTTGAATCTTGCTTAGTAGCTTTAGGATTCAAATTTTAGGTATATTTAGATAAGGTTTTGTGAGACATACCAAGTTTTGAAAGCATAAGTGAAGATATTTTCCATTACAAATCAAAAATAATGTGGTATGCCTGGTTCAACCCTAAAAATTAAATCCTATGGGGCAACCTACTGATGAATCACTATTATCTTAAGTGGTGCGACCCAAATAGCTCAATCAATTGGCCTCTTGCACCACTTAATTTAGGCACTCAAATAATTTTAGCCCAATCTATTTCTAACCACTTATTTGTATAAGTCGTGCAGGTGCACCGGGTCCTTAGGTCAAATTCCCAGTTAAGTGATTAAATTAGATCAATGTGTGGTGCCTTGGATGTGTGTGGGTGTATAAGGTGTGTAAATTCAATTAAATCCCACAATCAGAATATATATATATATATATGTATGTACGGGGGTGAGCTGGGTTTAGGTGGCAAACAAACAATCTACCTTAGGGTTTATAAAAGCACCTAAGTTGATTTACATTTGTGTTATTACATGGTGAAATGAAAGCTAGTGGGTGGAAGGCAGGGTATACTTACAAACCCTTCAACTGCACTTTGCTCTAATCTACCACTTTTGTCTGCCTCGAGAGAGTACCTACAATTACAATAAGAATGGAGACAAGTCAGGTAAAATATAAGTAAGGTGGAAAACGTGGGAAATCAGAGAGCATTGCTTCCCCAGCAATGGTGCCAAAATGATTAATGAGATTTTATACACAAAAAAGATTGAGTTAAAAACCATCGTTGTAGTTACATAAAAATCTGCTATTAGATAAAATTTATAACCAAAACTTTGGTGAGTCCTGAGTTAACACAGGGAGGTGAACGCTTGATTTAAAATCTATGTTTATTTTTATAAAGTAGAGTAGCTGGTTGAAATTAGTCTACGTGAGCTAAACTACTTTAAGAATAAACAATAGAAGAAAAAGAGAATAATATAAGAAAGAGAAAAATAGAGAGATGATAAACAAATATTTTATAACCATATAATCATGTCCCTTATAGAAAGCAGTAAAAAGATAGGGATGAGAAAATCTTCTTCGATGGCCACTTGGAGGACGAGCCATGCTGTTGGCACCTGGAAGACGGAGATGGGATGCTAGAAGAAGGTGGACGGAGTCAGAAGATGGGGATGAGATGTAGGACGTTGCTAGCATGGGATCCGCTTCCCGAATGGTGGTGAGAAAACAACCATGAGTGCTCCACGAAGGGGATGTAAAGATAGACAAAAGTTTTTTTTTTTTTTACTGTAGAGGAGCATCCCAGGTTTGGGACTAGCTCCATAAACCTTTGGAGAAGGGAGATTGAGAAAGGAAGGGATTAAGAAAATGAGATGCATGAGGTCCCTTTTATAGTTGAGGAAGAAGGGCATAAAAGTCATTTTAAAGGCCTTAAAATTTAATATACGACCTTTAGTGATGCATGTAGGCGTTACTAAAGCTAGCCATTGCTAATGGTGCATGGAAGGAGAGCCCTCTGATGGAGATTGGATGCTCCTCAAGCGGCCCTACTGCACGCCTTCTCCTCTTTAGTCATTGGAGCACGAAGTCCCGCCCCATCTTAATTGGATGGCTGAGGTTGCATTCAGATGTCTTAAGATTGTGCTCATGGGTTAGATCACGAGAGTAATCGTGCATCGGATCTCTCATGCGTGCTTCGGGCACATTCGATACACCATGTTGATGCCTTCACAGCCACTTGATGCCGATATGATGGCCTTAGTTGATTGGTGTGTGTTCTTGAGGATTAAAGGGCTATGGCGGGTGCTCGAATGGGCACCTCTGCCTTGAGAGTGCCCTTACCAACCATTGTGCTATGCTACTGGATTGTCAAGAAAATGCATTGCAACCAATTACTCATGACTGTTGGATGAAAATCCAATGGTTGTGATAAGGTAAGGGAATCTTCCTTCAGAGCTTGAGAGATGCTGGAGAGGTAACGTGGACATCTCTTGACCATATCAAGAGATGTCGTGGATTCTATTCAGGTGATGTTGGGCTCTTGAAGAAAGGCGACGTGGACTCTCAACAGCCATTGGATTTGAATCCAACAGTCAAGAAAAAGCAAGGGAGGCTTCCTTTGAGGAGGAAGGGTGGATGGAAGATGGCCATGGGCAGCTTGGATGATGCCAAGTGGCATCATCTGAGTCGTTCATCCTCTTTTGCCAGTAGGTGGTGCCACGGATGTCAAATTGGACTGATTTTCACATCTTTGGGCTGCAATCGTTGATTCGAACCCATCTGTGCGGTCGGATTCTTTATCTAAGGTTTGTATTTTCACAACCTTGCCCCTTAACCTCTGATCTTCCTTGGATTGCATCTGATGCTACGGAGATCTGATCGGGGCAAACTTGGAGGCGTTGGATTCCAATAGTCACCCTGATCAGAGTCGTACAGTTGGATCTTCAATCCGAGACCCCAAAATATATTTCCTTATCTCCTGACAATGAAAAGAGAGAATTAAGCTATAATTTATACAATCTATTCTAAATGCAAAATAATGCATGATAGGTAATATTTATAATGCTAAATGCAATTATGAACCTAGGAACATATATAAATAGACATTTTATGTGAACTAGATGTGTCTACATCAATTAGCACACAACGATTCAGGTTTCGTCGATTGGCGAGACTCGAGTCGTCACATGAAGCACCTTTTTCTTTCCTTCTTGCCTAGGTTGTTTCCTAACCTTTTTAGCTTTCTTCTTTAGTTGAGGGCTTTCTTTTCTCATGTGTCCCTTCTTCTTGCAATTGTAGCAAATGACCTGGTTATCATGTGGTTCCTCCTTTTTCTAGCTCTTTTCATTTTTCAGAAATTTTTTGAACTTTCTTGAAAGTAGAGCTATGTCACCATTATCTTCTTCTTTGGATTCTTCTGAGTCAGTGTCAACCTTTAAGGCAATAAATGATTGCGCAACAATCATAGGACCTAATCAACCTAAATAAAGTCAGATCTTAGCGTAACTTAGGAATAATACATGCATGAGTTGCATAATTGCATCTTAGTTGCTTTACTTAGCTATGTAGAGAATAATGCCATTTTAACTTACTAATTGATAGATAATTGTATTTTCAGATAAATTTGAGCCTTGGATGATAAATCCGACCATACAGATAGACTCATAACAATGATCGTAGTTCAACAACATGAGAATTGTCTCGATCGGAGCTCCATAGCACCACTTGTGAAGACAAGAAGATGGGCGGTCAGAATGACACCACATTATGCCATCCCAACGGCCCACTGCTATCGCCATCCACTGAAGGCCTCTCTACGTGCTTTGTGGGCCATTGGATCATCATCCAACATCCACACAAGCACCACACCATCGGCTCCTCTCCTCTCATCATGCAACTTTCCATCACAGTTGTTGGATCCTCATCCAACGGCTGTGAGCGCGCGAGCAACAAATCAACTTTGTGACACATTATACCTCTTAGCACAGTGGATAAGGCACTACCACATAGCTGGTGATGTGAGTTTGAATCGCACTAGCACCTTTCCTTGCTGCCCCATTGAAATTCAGTCGTCCAATTCAAAGCCAACGCATTAGAGCCATCCATGTAGTGGACGATCAGACACAAGATCAAATGCATAATCACAACCCCGATCGTACGTGCTTATGAGCCTCTGATCCTAATCCTACGGCCAGGACTTCTCATCTTGCCAGCAAGAGTAGGCATTGAGCCCAAGCTTGACCTCCTGCATGAGCAATCAAGGCCATCCATTGTAGATCAGATGCTCCACGTTCTCCCTAACAGTGTGAGACCTTAATGCACGAGGAAATGGTCCAGCAACCTTTGAGCGTGTGGTTGAGGGCTCAAAATGCCTATTTTACCCCTCATCCATGACCATGTAAGGGCCTTACACGTCCCTTTAGTAGGAGGCTCCAACTCCATTTTCACCTCTAACCTCCTACCTCCAATCTCCCAGTCGACCCCTTAGCCACCCAAGGGGCCGACCCTCCTCCCTCTGACGCCACTTCAAGGCCACTATAGCACTCCTAGCTGGAGCACCATCAGCGCCCTCCTCTCTACTCTCCCATAGCTTTTTTTCTCTACTACTTTTACGCATTTATACTCTAATTGCTAATAGCATAGTACTTTTCCTAATTATCATTTTTGTTAAGCATGTCTCTAGAAACATTCTACTTCCATGTCAATCTTTAATAAAATGAGAAGTTTGCCTTCACATCATCATTCTTGTGCTAGTTTATATTAAAAGTTCTTATCATATTCGCTCGAGTAACTTCATGTATGGTGGTTCCTATGAATATTAATAACTTCATGTTACATCAAAATGATCTCGATGGAATCTACATAGTCAAGGAATTTTGCATTGAGCATTTCTTATATACATGCTATATATACCTTAGCTAGACATAAATTCTCTGATTCGAGTTCGCAACTAGCAATTATGCAATGCACAAGATACGCCACTAGACTTTAGGTTAGATTTTTTGCTAGATTTTTGCTTATATTTTCACAAGAAAAGAAAAGAAGAAAAGCAAAAATCACTTTCGCAATTTATGCCTCTCAGAGTTCGACCAAGACTCACCACGAGTTTTGTTACGAGTTTTGTTTAAGCCCAATTTCGCATCTATACTATGACGAAAGCAATCATTTTTGCAACTTTAGGCATAACAAATGGAGATGTTTCCAGGGAGGTAAGGTGAAATTTGAGTTTTGATTTTGCCGATCCATTTGGTGTTTTCTTGTTCGATGGTGTGCAGGAAACAAATGGGAAATCCACGCACGCATAGGGTGCGGGTGAAGATCAAAGGTCACACCATAGTCATTTCTTCCTTTCTAGATCTAGGTATTGATTTGAACTCAATGTTTAGTTTCCCTTTCCTTGATATTTATTTTCAATATATATATATATAATCCTTTTTACTAAAAAGGCTCTTTACTTCAAAAACCTTTTGAAACTAAGTCCTGAAATTTGGCCAGTAGTTTTCTAACGATTTGAAAATTATTTTACCAAATATTTACTGATATAAAAATTTCAAATTTTGGCTTGAACATAGATTTTTAAACCATCTTTCCAACCCACCTTTATTTTGAAAAATTCGTACTGTACAATTTTTAACGATTAGTAAAGTGCATAGGAGTCAAAATGGATTGAGAATTGATTTTTTTAGTCTTCATAGATTTATTTTGGATAGTATATAAATCTGATTGATCTGAATTTTGTGGGTTTAAAAGATATTCAAATAAGCTTTAATTTGATTATTTTTCCTGAATTTTTGGATTTCGTTTGTTACTATTTCAAAGTGAAAAACTAATAAGGGGTCAATCTACCTTATCCAACCCGCTGTAAGTTAAAAATTAATATAAAATAATTGGAAATAGTAAAAATTAAATAAAATTATTTTCTGAATATATAATTTAAAAAGGAATCTACCTGTTAATTTTCATTTAGTTTGTATTCCGTATCTGTTGTAGAGAATATTTTCAAGTTGTTAATTAGTCTGCTGCCTTATTTCTTCTAGAAGCTGCAAAATCCCTAGGTGCCACTTTTAGGCCTTGTTTGGATAGCAGGTTATAGGTCTTTATCCCACATTTGGGGCTGCATAACCCCTGTGGCCTTTATTTGGAGGTGGGCCTCGAAACTAAGGGGAAATCGCATTCCACCCCTTCCACGAAATCGAGGGTATATCATGGTCTATCCCATTTCTCGAAACATGAGTTTCACTTTTGATCCACCATGGCGGTCGTGAAACCCTACCTTGACTACAGTGCTAGCCCTCACATGCATCCACAACCTCCCTAACAAACATGTCCTCTTCCTCCGCTGAAGATGTGCTCAGGAAGGTCTGTGATAGGAGAAACCCTATCATTTAGTTTTTGTTGCCGATGGTGTGCTCAAGCCCAGGCAATGGTTGGTGGCCGAACCAATGGATGCACTGCGGTTTGGCCTTGGGAAATAGCTCACACGTGCGATGGTTTGGTATGTGATTTTCCTTGATTTTAACCTTGTTTCTTTGTCTATTTGTGGTGGATTGGATTCTTCCTTCATTGCGTTAAATCATGAATCCGTGAGCGTCATTCATTCATGGTACACGCTATGTACTGTCGATGCCTTTATGTCCGTCTCGAATGGGTCATTTGAGTTTTGCTTTGCTTTAGGCGTTTCCTTCCCAGGAATCCTAGGAGTAGCAGTGGTCTTTCATTTAGACATTTGTAAGGCTTGAATGTGAGCTTCCCTTGTCTTTAATGCGTGTTTGAATATCCCACCTACTTTACAAAATGGAGATCCAATCGATCTCCATAAAGGCCACCTCCCCTTGAACCATTGTAGGAAACCCTAAACCCATTAGTTATCCATAAAGGGCACCTCCCCTTGAAGCATTACAGGAGGGGAAGCTTTATGTGAGCACCTCATTGCTGCGTCCCTTCATGGTTTTGTTGGCTTCCTCTGCATCCCATGCGTCTGCCATAAGTGCTGGCAGATGGAGGGTAATAAAGGATGTGAGGAAGAGGCGTGGCTATAAAATGACCCTTGATGTTCTGATGGCAGCTTGCATCCTCATCCAACTATTTGTCCTCAAGAAAGACATAGAGGTTGATAGTGAGGAGTCCTCGAGCAACTCCATCATCAGAGAAGGTCATTTCTCTTCCAACCCTATTTTGATAGTTGAAGAAGGGCATTTTCATAGGAATTCTTTTTTTCCCTTATTTGCAAATGAAGGGGATCAACAAAAGGAGGAAGAGGAGGTTGATTTCCCCCCACCCAAACATGGGTATCATCATCAGCCTGCCACGAAATTAATCTCTATTTGGAGGAGGTAATCCATTGATTTTGTCAATCATATGCCTCCAGCATTTGAATGAAGTGCATTTTCTAACCCATCAGTGTACTGATCCATGTAAAAAATATTGGATCGATTGCAGTTTCTATGCTTTCTAAATTTCCATATAGAAAATATTGGATTGATTCACAAAATAACCAAACATGAATTGTGTTCGATGTCATGAAAGATGCCATGGATAATGCTTATAATTATGATCTCAGATTATCTAAAAACAATGCTTCATAAATATGTTATATGAAATATGCTACCATAAATTTGACATCTGTGAATCTTATGTGCACGGAAAAATATTATACTCATAAATCATATATGGTTATTAGCCTTGTGATTATTATACGATCATGTTAACCATGAAAATGCATGTTCTTGACATGTCAGAAAACTTGTACTGAAAGCGAAATTATTCCAAATCGAAACAAAGGCATGTGTAATATAAAAGTAAGCTGATAAATGTTTATAACTTATAAAGCCGTTGTATACATTAGAAGCCATATAGTTATGGGCTTCTATATATTTTTATCAACAAATAGTACGAGTCATTTAGTACACTTCATAAATATTGCGTAGATGTAGGTTGTGCACAACTTTTGTTGCTTTGCTAACGTAGGTTTATCATCCTATTCCTTCAGTACAAGTGAATGGGGAATCATCCCAATTCACTGATGATTCCCTTAGTACAATTTTACTAATGTAGGTTTATCATCCAAATTCTCAGATGTTCCGCATAAAAATGGGTTTATCATCCCATTCCTTCAATATGTTCCTTTAGTAAGTTTATCACGTAGTACTAATGTAGGTTTATCATCCCAATTCTAAGATGATTCAGTAAGTTTATTTGCTTAATTGCAGATACATCCACGCAATTATGTTCCCCATAAAACTTGTACCAAAGAATGCAGATAAACTTACTGAATCATATGAGAATTAAGCATGAAAGGGCAATTTTAATGAAATGTGAGCAGATTGCCTCTAAATATTGCTTTCCTTCTATGTATTTTTCACTGCACTTCCATGTATATCATGTCACTTAAACAATATCCCATTTCCTTCCTCTTGACTTGGACAACCTATACTTTTCCCTACACTTGCAGGGTAGTGGCAAGAATGGATTTTTGTACTGATCCATGTAAATTTGTAGGTTCTCTATGAATGGATGGATTTGATTTCTTCATAGGCTATTATGCAAATAAGTGTTATTTTGTGCTGTTGAATTTATCCACTGCAATCCCATTGCCATTCTCCATTTAATTTATCTGTTGTTTTGAGTGAATCTGCATTCTTATTTTAGCAATCTTCATTTCTCTTATAAGCATTCTGTAATTTTCTAATAGGTCCCATTGGATGCCCTCTATTCAGTATCCTATCAATTTTTGAATTTGCATGATATAACCTCATACACTAGCTGCTCAACTAGAAAAGAATGAAGCATTACAGTAATTTGATGCTGCATGAAGTCAATATGACTAGATGATTAAATTGAAACATGATCTAGATTTTAGTAATTCCAGCCTTCATTTCTCTTATAAGCATTCTAGATAATGATATATTTTGTTACAATAATTCCAAGATGTATACATTGAAGTATGACATATTTTTCCTCCTTATGAAGGGGAACTTCAGTTATGTGTCTTCTGTATCTTAATGATTCATAAGACACAAGCATTTAGTATGGCATGCATTACCTTCTGTTGTAGTTTAGGAAAAATCCAAATGCTTACTAGTGATTGGGAATAAATAGGTTGATGTAACAATTTTTAAGGATTGTAGACTAATTTTAAGATTAACATTGTTCATTTGTAGAATGAATATTGCCGATCAAGCGAGATCGTCATTGTTGAAGACATCGAAATGTAAGAATTGGAATTATGAGATGACCATGGTGCTTCTTAAGATCCTTAGGAAATACTACGATGTATTATGTTGGGTGGAAGTATCATTCAACAAGACAACATGGAATGTGATAGGTTAGGACTTCATAGCAATTACTCATGCCATGTACAACCATTATCAAATACTCAATAGGTGGAAGGAGTTGAAGCGGAAAAATGGTCAGTATGCACAATTGTTGGGGAAGAGCGGTTGGGGATTAGACCCGAACACAAATTGTCCTGTAGCCCCTTCGTCAAATGTTTGGGATGAGGTAATATGCACACTTACGTGCCATGATTATTTTTTCAATCCGAAACCCACTTTAGGAAAGTTTTAATTGATTTCATATATTTCTTCCATGTAGCTACCTAGTGAACTTCGAAACCTAAGAAACAAGCCTTTCCTTTACTAGGATGAAGTTCACACAATCTTTAGAAATGATACCGCTACAGGGGAGAAGCTATGTCATCTACTAGGGAATTGGATGTCACTGATCTCACGGTTGATCCGCCTACGGAGGAAGTCCAAGCAATAGAAGCTTCGCAATTTAAGTTTAGTTTTGCATCTTCTAATGATGTATATACCTACTTGCAGTAACCATAAAATGGTCCTAATGCATTTGCTAGCTCCAGTACACAAAGTACTCATAATTCAAATTCAACTCAACCCGCGGATTATGTACATTCTAAGGTACCTAGTGATGGAAGTGGGAGTAAGCATCCTTCAACATCATCAACGGGTGGGCGGAAGAGACGGAAGTCTGGTGTAGTTGCAATTGTAGCCTCGACTGCGAAAGCTAAGGAATTCATGGGGCTTATGAGGAGCCTTGTGGACCATCACATTAACCCTCGGTAGAGACGGAATCCCATTTTTGGAGATATTAATGATTGTCTAAGGTTACTTCGGCAGCGCATCCCTAGCATCACCGCAGAGGACGTGGTCACCCTCTCAGAGTTGTTCATCCATAGAGGTCATCAGGCTATTTTTAAGAATCTCCTTCTACACGATGCAGAGTTTGGGGCATTCCTCCGTAGACATACTGGCAGTGACTACGGATTTTGAGTTTCTTCTCGATATTCCTTAGATATTTAGTCTCCATATTCTCTATTCCGTCTACGCTATTTTCGCATTCCATTGCATGTAATATTTTCCAGGAGAAATCATACTCTCGTCAAACATTTCAAACTATTTTAATTATTAATGTTAGGCTACTTTAGGTGAAGAGTTTCATGTAGTTATTTTGCACCATAACATGTATCTTACATCGAACTATCTAACCTGTTTACAGGTATGGATTCGAATGAAGAAAGGTCATCCTCTAGTGAATTAGGCTATGAGGAGAATGGTTGTGAAATTTTGGCATTGGTATTGTGATGATAACATTATCATGTGCCATAACTAGCTTTAATTAGTCACAATCAAGAGACAAATGCTCCTACATAATCATTGGAGAGTCGTAATTCACTGAATATACTTTTTGAGAAGAGTGCATTAAAACAGGGTTAAATCTACAATTTTAATAGCACATCTTGAATGTAGAATAATTATAGGATTTCCTAGGTGTTAATCGAAGGACAAATGTTTATTAATGACTAATAAGATAGCCAGTACAGATAGAAACGGGCTTTCGTGCACTTCAAGAGTCAAAATGACACCTGAAACCCTAATTTCAGACCTACTTAAATAATAGAGGTTTTGGTTAGGATAAATTCACCTAAACCTTCTAAAATTCATACAAAAATATTCTATAAGATTTGGTACCATTGATTTGACCATCTGAACCTATTTTGACCTAAAACAAAGTCTTGAACGGAAAGTTGCCCTAATTTGGGTTTCTACATAAATTACCCAGTCAAACTTAGTCAAAGCTAAAATCTAACTTTACCATTAGATTCCTTGAGTTCAAGTTAGGTTTATATCAAAATTTGGGCCCAATCAAAGATCATCTTGACATAGTTTGCATTTCAGTCTAGTCAGACTCTTTCTATCTCACACAAGCCCTAGTTTTTGAAATCCTAACAAAAAGGTCCCTAGTTTCTCATCATCTTTACAAATAGGTCCCTACTGCCATGGTAGGTGTGAACCCAAGGATCCAAGCTTCAAGTGAGATCTCTCTCGTTTCAACTCAAAATCCTTCCAAAATTGGAATGATGGATGTTTAGACAATTAAGAGTCCATCCAACCCCTTTTTAGCGATTGGAATTGATCCTACACACTGTGCGAATGCAAGGATTCCAAGAATCCTATTCCCTGAGTTGCATGTTCAATCAAGCTCTTTCCTGATCTAACTCACCTAGGAGCTCTATATAAGCTCCTGGAGTTGCAGCCGTTCTCTCTAGCTTGGTTTAGATCGGATTCCACCTTCTTCTCCTCTCTCCAGACAAACTCTCTACAAGCTTCGACAAGCTTCTCTGTCCACCCTCTTAGTCAGTCACCACAGACCATAGTCAGCCAGTTCTTCCTTAAGCTCTTCCGCATCTAGCAATACTAGCAAGCTCCATGTTCCTTCCTCTTCCTAACCATTCTCCCCCACCGGAGGTCCTACCTTCTCCTACGTCGGCCATACCACAACTGGCGCCTTCCTCCGCTTTCATTTGTTAGCTTCGATTAGTTAGGTTCCCCTCTCCCTCTACTTCCGTTTCATCTCTTTTATCCCTCAATTCAACCCACGGCACCACCGTTCACCCATCATTGTCTCCACGTCCGGTCACACCTCCGACGAGGTTTCCTCGACGCCACAAGCTGCCAAATGCCTTGCCAACACCTTCACAACCTTCGCCTCATCCACCCACACCAAACCCCTCAAGAAATTGAGGGGATTACAACCTCAATCACACCCCCGAACACACCCACATCTACTCACATTCTCCATCACTGTCCGCCCTCCACACGCACCTTTACACCATGAAACCACCACCACCACATTTACCAAGCCTAGGCGAAGTTCCTGAGGTATTCTAATGTGGTCGTGAGGCGTTATTCATTGTTTCAGGGTATGACCATTGTCCTTCACCGTTGCCATCATCTCCGACGACGTCCACAGTCCTCCAGTCACATTAGCCCTTGATTCCACCTCCAGGCCTTGTAGAAATCCTCCAGTTCCATGGCCAGGTCCTCAATCAAAGGCTCTAGCTGTGGGTTGCGCCACTTGAATAAGACTCTGCAGCAGTTGCACGCAAGCGAAGAAGTAGTGGCTTTAGTGCCACATCGGTGGATAAGGATAGCGCGCACGCACACAAGTTACTTTTGTGCATTAAGCTATTCGCCTAAGCACTGTGGGGTTGGGTTCCTCCTCACGCCTACCAGCACACCTCGACTATCGACATACCCGGTAGCCCTGGTCCCTATACTCGACCCGATAACCCAATTGAGACCCGATTACACGAGTTTGAGAGAGAAGAAGAAGAGGAAAAATTGTGAGAGGGCGGGGGAGGGTTTTTCTCTCTTGTGCTCTGTGTGACACTTGTTGCTGCAGGAATTGGATCCCTTGTGCTGTGAAGAAGGGGAAGGCTTGTGAAGAAATAAAGAAGAAGGAAGGAAAGGCTTGAAGGAAGAAGAAGAAAAGGAGGAAAGCTCTAAAGAAGAGGAGGCTTTGTAAAAGAAGAAGAAGAGGAGGGAAGGGAAGGTCTAAAGAAGAATGGAAATAAAGAAGGCTTTGAGAAGCCTTATGCTGTTAAGCTGTATGATGCTGAAAACCTGTCGTCTAATTGAGCATTATTTCAATGTTACTGTTGAATGATTTAAGAATTAAGTTAACATTTGACTAAATTGATTATGCGATGCATGCTTAATTAGAGAATGTAATTGGTGATCAAAATCACCCCCTTCTAGATTCTCTCTATTCTTTTTAGCTCTAGATACAATGGATTTCATTGAATAGCTAATGTAACAGATTATTATTCATTGAATATCTATTTGAACGCTCAATTAATTATGCTCATTTATTCTACATGAGATTAATGTTGTGAATTCCATATTTGCTCCCTGTGTTCGACCTTGGACTCCTTTATGATTTTGAGTTATAAATTTTATTTGTTTTCGAGCGATTGAGGTTTTACTTCAACAATTACATCTTTTAAAATCTCCTCTCTTGCACGTGAACATTTTGGCACCGTTGCTGGGGACCAACCACAATTCACACATTAGTCTTATCTTTCTTGATTTTTATCTGAGCACTAACTTGCCCTATTTGATTTGATTGTGAGTTTGTAAGGTACATCACGAAGAGATCTTCCACGCAAATCAACCACTCCAGGGGCAGGTAACTCTCACTTCTTCCCTAATCATTCCCTTAATCTTTGAAAGAGAGAAAAAGGAAACAAATCAATTAGGAATCACCTGGCTTATTTTCATAGTAATTTTCATAGTAATTTTCATTCAAAAGGCAAGTTTTCTGATTTGCGAATTCAAAATCAATATCTGATTGAAGTTGAGATATTCTGTTTTAGAGATCCCTACCCAAATTGCCTGTACCTACTAGAGAGTTACACTTAATTTCTGATCATCTTAGACTACGCACTTCTTGCTTGAGTCCAAGGTGAGCATTTTGAGATAAAATTAGACTTGAAATAGAGCCAATTAGGGTTTCTACTCTAAGGTTTTTGAAGTGTTAGTTCACATTTTCCTGAATCAAAGGAAATTCACCCTCCCGCATTTGTGTGCTACACAAACCCTTGCTTGAAAAGATCTAATCAGAAGAACCCTAAAACCAGGCTCAAAATCTCACTTGAATCCTAAAATTGTGGACTTAATAACTTAAGAGTCAATTCAGGGTGATCTCCAGGTCTTGACCCAGGTTTCATTTTGTATTTTTAGTGCAGGTCAAGTGAAGTTGGTCTACTTTGTAGGCCAATCAACCTCCAAATTAGGACACAAGCTAAATTAACTTCTAATCAAGTGAAATCCAAGGAACAAATTAGGAATAAAATTGGTAGACTTAAGGTCTCAATTTGCACATACCGGTCTACTTGAAACCACAGTGATAAGGTAGGTCGGGTGGGGGAAACCCTGTAACCCATTGGGACGCTCTACCAGGTAGGGGTCTTCGCGGGGCTCTCCCTTCCTGGCTGCTCAGGTAATTCTTGGGTGTGTAGTTTTTGATTCAGAGGTATCATCCTCCTCGAAACAAGCCTTAGTCATCCAAAAATCTTTGGGTGCCTTGATTGGGTCCAAATCACATCTAGTCCCTCATCCTTTCTCTAGAGCACATACAAAGGAAGGTCCTTAGGTTTTTAACCTAAAAGGCCTCATTAGATCTTCCATCTGATTTCTGATATGATCTACTTCAATCTGAACATGAGTTTGATTCTACATCCTGATCCACCACTTAATTTGAAAATGCAACCTGGTAATTTAGGAAGACAAATTAGGAAACCTGAAACCCGAATGTCCATGAATGATAGAATGATTGAGGATGCCCTTAAACATTATGAAGATTATGAGAGAACCTCAAATCGAATTATTCAAATTTTAGTTAATGTTCCAGAAACAACAACCCACATTATGAACCGTGCTGGAATGCTATTTACACAAATCTTACATGGTTCAACCTGGGACAATCTTTTATCAGAATATAGTGAATTGTGGAGACTACACAATACTGAGTATATACAATGTTTGTCAAATCCACAACTGTGGGATATGTACTAAAGTCTCATAGAGAAACGTAGGTACATGCTAAATACATTACAGCAAGCAATTGATCAAAGATACCCATACATTCCTTTAGAGGATGATGAGACATCTTGGAATAAGACTGAGTATCAATTTGATTTCCCAAATCTCAGGTTTGAGAATCAAGGTTGCTGTGAACCCCTAACTCAGATGGAATCTGATTCAAATTATGTGAAGATTGATATGCCTAATCTTGAGATGGGTTGGGAGGATCCAATTGCAGGTGTTCTCTATTTCAAACTAGCCGTAGATAATCGAGAACCAGGTTCAACAAGCCTTGAATTCCCAAACACCTGTAATGATAAGCTCGAATTAGAACATCTTGAGTATATAATTTTTGAGCCTTATCCTATTAAGTCAATTCTCGAGCCTAACTCTGACATCCCAATAGAGTCTAGCCTAGATATTAGCGATCCAATCCTTACCCTTAACCTAGAATCTGGATTCGAGTCTATTTGGGATAATCATGAGGTCTAATGTGATGTGAATCAAATTTTGAATCTGGACTACAATTCTGGGCCTATGTTTGATGACTACACCTCTCTAGACTCCTCGAAGATACGAATTAATTTTTCAGAAGTCATACTGACCTATGATACAGAAATTGAGTTGGATGAGTAGGGAATCGATTGGGTCTACCCTAGGAACCAAGAACCCGAGCCTCTGCCAAATAAGGACACCTTTTTGAGTTCAAATTCTGAGATTAGGTTAGATCCAAGTCAGGTTGTTGCTTCTTCGCATCATGATTCACTATGTGGTGGAACTTCCAATCTAGAATCTGGTTTAGAACATGATCTTCGCAAATTCTCTAATAATTTTGAATCTTACTCTGATTTTGGTGAACCATTGTTTCCTAACGAATATGAACTAGTTTACAACCTCTACATCCATGATCCGTTCTTTGATTCAGATGCTGAGGTCAATGATTTGGACCTTAAAGAAGCCACACCTTCTGATCCACATATAGAGCCTTCCAAAGCCCATTCCCAACCCTGACCTGCCATCGAAATCAACTTCTACTCTAATTCACCTCTCTCTAATCCAGTTGCATATGCTTCTCCACCATTCTTTCATTAGGTCTCGAACATTGATCAAACTAATAACCACTCCTTATCCTTTTCTAATCCTATCAGTAGGGTTCCTACATCCTCTACTACTCCATTTTCTTTTGAGGATCCCTACTCTAACTAGGCTGAGCCGACTCAGCCAAACCTTAGATTCTCATTTCCACGTCTATTTGAGCCTTAAAGTATCTAGTCGGCTCTGCATCTATTGATTCACATCTATCAACCCACCAAACTGATTGGGTTTGGGCTACATCATCAGCTTGTAGATCTAAACAAGCACCTAGTTGGACCAACCAGGCTATTGATCAAGGTGCTTGTTTTACAAAACTCTTTTGATCTGACCACCCCATCCTCTTGATCACCTTCTACTTGGCTGAAGTACTTGAATTCAGCACTTAACAAGAGGCAACCTGTCATTCCAAAAACCTGAGATTCTTCCGATCACCTTTTGAGCTACACTCCTATTGCACTTTTGAGTTCAACTTTAGAGAAACCGACTCCACCTTTGGTACTTGTATCAAAGCTTGAAATCGTTTGAAATAGTCATCCCTGACCCATTCACCCACCCTTTGATCCTATTTGAAGCCTTGAACCAAGCTAATTTCATACCCTCCGGTTTACAATGAGGGCATTGCAAAACTTAGGCATGGGGGGGTGTTAAAGTGCAAACATATGAAAATTCAATTCTCTGAAGGATTCTCACAAAAAATACATATTCAAAGATTGAAAAAAAATAAAAAAATTGAAACAAAAGAAAAATTGGAGAAAGGGGAGGAATTTTGTGAACTCAAATGCAAATCTATCTTGAGGAAAAGAGAGGAGAATTCCAATGTCAAAAAGGAGCAATATTCAAGAATAAAAATTGATAGTCATTAGCACTTGATTATGGAGATTACTTAAGTTATAGACCTAATAAAAAAGAAAAGAAAATTTAAGTCCTGCAATGAGAAAAAGACAGTGATTAGTATGAGTGTTGATCTTAGGCCTCTTGGGCTTGTTTAGGGCTTAAACATTCACGTATCCGTTAAGATATGGATTATTCCTCAAGAGGTTGAGGAAAGTGCGAAGCTGATGTATTAGGTCTAAGGCTTGGGGATTATGCAGCCCCATTGCCTGCCCATTTGTTTGTGGGACATAGTCACCTAAGCACCCAAAATCACAGACTTAGTCTGGTTCAGTGTGCTTAACAAAGAAAAATCTGCTAAAAAGTGTTCTGTTCTGAAAAATCATCTCAAAGATCTTGCTCATGAGCGGCTCGACAACACAAGTTGATTAGAAGAGTTCCCATTATGGAGAGATGGGAAATTTCCCTCAAAGATGCATAATAACATATCATCTCCTCGGTGCTTATTTCTTAGGATATCTAAATATCATACTGGGGGCATGTAAGCACCTTATGCTGGTTCAGGTGCCATGGGCAGGATTATCCAGAAATATCGATTGCCAGGGCCTGAATTTAGTTACAGAATGCCATGGGCAGCACTATCTCGAAGTGTCCAAAGGCAGGAGTTCTAGGGGTTTACATGGGTAGTGTTATCCTGAAACATCGAATGTCAGGGACCCTTCGAGGATTGATGGTGGGGACAAGGAATCCGATATAAACCATGCTTAGGGCCAATTTGAGGTTGGATTTAGGGAAAAATAAAAAGAAAAGAGAAAAAACCCTCCAAATGAAAATCCTTCTATCTCTTTCTTACAAAAATGCACTAGCAAATTGAACCTTGACCTGTTACATCTAAGCACAGGTGCTTTAACCACTGGGGTCAACGAACCTCTGGTTAGTTTTTGCGGGCCTTAGAAACCTTCACGGCAGACTCAGGCTGAAGCTGGTCAGGTTTGGATCTTGATTGATAGTTGAGTACCTCTAAGCCTACTATTAGCATTCTAATCTAATTTCTAAAGAGTAGAACAAATCAAGCATTTGAACATCAATGCATGGTCTAGAACTCTAGTTCTTTCCATAAGATTTTGCTAAGGGAATAGCAAAAGTTGGACATGGGGTATGATGATAATGTCATCATGCACCATAACTAGCTTTAATTAGTCATAATCAAGAGACAAATGCTCTTACATAATCACCGGAGAGTCGTAATTCACTAAATATCCTTTCTAAGAAGAGTACATTAAAATAGGGTTAAATCTATAGTTTTAACAGCACATCTTGAATGTAGAATAATCATAGGATTTTTGGAGGTTAATCGAAGGTCAAATGTTCATTAATGACCAATAAGAGGGTCAGTATAAATAGAAATAGATTTTTGTGCACTTCGAGAGTCAAAACAGCACCCCAAACCCTAATTTCAGACATGCTTAAATAACAGAGGTTTTAGTCAAGAAAAAATTCACCTAAACATTCTAACATTCATAGAAAAATATTCTATAAGGTTTGGTACCCTTGAATTGACCATTTGAATCTATTTTAACATAAAATAGTCTCAGACGGAAAGTTACCTTAATTTGGGTTTCTACGTAAATTACCCAATCAAATTTGGTCAAAACTAAAATATGACTTCACAATCAGATTTCTTGGGTCCAAATTAGGTTTATACCAAAACTTGGGTCTTATCAAAGATCATCTTGACCTAGCTTGCATTTCAGTCCTGGTAGACTCTTTTTGTCTCACACTAGCCCCTAGCTTTTGAATCCTTGCGAAGGTCCCTAAGTTTCTCATCATCTTTGTAAATAGGTCCCTACCTCCATGGCAGGTGGAACCCAAAGATCCAAGCTTCAAGAGAGAAGATCTCTCTCGTTTCAACTCTAAATCCTTCCAAAATTGGAACGATGAATGTTTGGATAATTAGGAATCAATCCAACCACTTTTTAGGGATTGGAATTGATCCAACACATAGTGTGAATGCAAGGATTCCAGGAATCCTATTCCTTTCGTTGAGAGCTCAATCAAGCTCTTTCCTGATCTAGAACTCGCCCAGTAGCTCTATATAAGCTCCTGGAGTTGCAGCCGTTCTCTCTAGCTTAGTTTGGATCAGATTCCACCTTCTTCTCCTCTCTCCAGCCAAACACTCTGCAAGCTCCGACGAGCTTCTCCGTCCACCCTCTTTGTTGGCCGTCACCGACCATAGTCAGTCAGTTCTTCCCGCACAAGCTCTTCCGCATCTTGCAATACTAGCAGGTGCCATGTTCCTCCCTCTTCCTCGCCGTTCTCCCCCACTAGAGGTCCTTCCTTCTCCTACATCAGCCATACCACAACTGGTACCTTCATCCCCTTTAATCCATTAGTTTAGGTTAGTTAGGTTCCCCTCTACCTCTACTTCCTTTTCATCTCCTTTATCCCTCAATTCAACCCACGACATCGCCATTCACCTGTCATTGTCTCCATGTCCGACTGCACCTCCAGCGAGGCTTCCCCGATGCCACAAGCCACCAAATGCCTCACCAACACCTTCACAACCTCTTCCTCATCTACCTGCACCAAATCCCTCAAGAAATTGAGGGGATTACAACCTCAATCACACCCCCAAACACACCCACATCCGCTCACCTTCTCTGTCACCGTCTGCCCTCCACACGCACCTTCATGCCACGAAACTGCCACCACCACATTTGCCAAGCCCAGGCGAAGTTCCTGAGGTATTCTAATATGGTTGTGAGGCCTTATTCATTGTTTTAGAGTACGATTGCTATCCTCTGCTGTCACCATCATCTCCGATGACGTCCATAATCCTCCAGCCGCATTAGCCCTCGATTCCTCCTCCAAGCCTCGCAGAAATCCTTCAAGTCCACACCCAGGTCCTCAATCACAGGCTCAAGCTATGGGCCTGTGCCACTTGAACAAGACTCTACAACAATTGCACGCAAGCGATGAAGTAGTGGCTTTAGTGCCACATCAATGGATGAGGAGAGTGCACGTGCACATAAATTGTTTTTGTGCATTGAGCTATTCGCCCAAGCACTGAGGGGTCGGGTCCCTCCTCATGCCTACCTGCACATCTCGGCTACCCGCACACCCGGTAGCCCTGGTCCCTAAACCCGACCAGATTACCCAGTTGAGACCTGGTTACACGGGTCTGAGAGAGACGAAGAAGAGGAAGAATTGTGACAGGGTGGGGGAGGGTTTTGCTCTCTTATGCTCTGTGCAACACTTGTCGCTGAAGGAATTGGCTCCCTTGTGCTGTGAAGAAAGAAGGGGAAGGCTTGTAAAGAAATAAAGAAGGAAGGAAAGGCTTAAAGGAAGAAGAAGAAGAAAAGGAGGAAAGCTCTGGAGAAGAGGAGGCTTTGTAGAAGAAGAAGAGGAGAGAAGGGAAGGTTTGTAGAAGAAGAAGAGAAATAAAGAAGAAGTCTTTGAGAAGCCTTGTGCTGTTAAGCCATTTGATGTTACAAACCCATCATCTTATTAAGCATTATTTGGATGTTACTGTTGAATGATTTAAGCATTAAGTTAACATTTTATTAAATTGATTATGAGATGCGTGCTTAATTAGAGGATCTAATTGATGATCTAAATCACCACTTTTTAGCTTCTCACTATTTTTTTTGTCTTTAGATACATTGGATTTCATTAAATAGCTAATGTGACAGATTATTATTCCTTGAACATCTATTTGAATGCTCAATCAATTGTGTTTATTTCTACATGAGATTAATGTTGTGGATTCCATATTTGCTCCCTGTGTTTGACCTCGGACTCCTTTACAATTTTGAGTTTAAATTTTATTTGTTTTCAAGCAATTGAGGCTTTACTACGACAATTACATCTTTTAAAACTCCGATTTCACATGATGAACATATTACCAATGGCATTCCAATTCCACCCTTTACTAAGATCCCAATCCCCCGTCAACCATGAAACATTGATCCAAATTTGTCTGGCCCCAATTGGATACATGAGACACTTGGAGGACACCCTGAAAGATGTTTCAATGAATTCAGAGTAACAAAGGAGGCATTAACATCTATTGTTGAGTTGTTAAAGGAGAGAACCAATTTGTATGATTCCCGCAATGTTACGGTTAATGAGCAGCTTGCCATATTTCTGATGACAATCTCTCAACCAGTGTCAAACTGGCATTTCATCGAGAGATTCCAGCATTCAAGGGAGACAATATCTTGGTATTTTAACAATGTCTTTAATGCTATTTGTTTAGTAAGGAAGTTGTTTATACAACTTCTTGGTGGTAATGCTGATGTACCACCAGAAATCAGAAACAAAAGGAAATTATACCCATACTTCAAGGTAAGACCGTGCGTACTCTGCTTTTCTCAGATAGCCAATTGCAAAAATTCTTATTTAAGCATTTTTTGTTTCTACTTGCAAGGATGTTCTTGGAGCAATAGACGAGTGCCATGTTTCAGCAACAATTGCCACATCTAAACAAGCTTGGTTTCGAAATCATAAAGGATGGACTAGTCAGAATGTCATTGCGGTGGTTGTTTTGACCTACAATTTGCTTATGTTGGAACGGGATGGGAAGGCTCTACTACAGACATGAGGGTTTTAAAGTGGGCAACATTTAATGGACTCACCATACCCCAAGGTCGGAGCTATTTGGTCGACCTGGGATATGCAAACACTGACCGGTTCATTGCCCCTTTTCATGGTGTGTCATATATCTCCATGACTACAGAAATCGAGGCACTAGGTATAGGAACTACAAGGAGTTGTACAACCACAGGCATGCATAGCTTCGAAATGTGGTTGAACGGTCTTTTGAGGTTTTGAAGAAAGGGTTCAAGATTTTGGTGGTCAGACCATTCTTCCCTTTGAAAACCCAATGTCAAATTGTTATGGCATGTTGTGTTGTACACAACATGATTCGTCGATGGAATATTGCCGATGAATTGTTCACCAATAGTTATGACGAGTATGCAGACAATGGTTGATGTAAAAATGTCTATATCACATAAATCGTTTATTTTTGCGTGTTCTTAGATATTAAGTTGCATCATACATTACAAATATTGCATAATATGCATCATCATGCATTTAGGTTAGATTGTACAAATTTTAGGTTAATTTCTTCTTTTTATGGTCAGGTGATAGGGTGACATTTAATCGGGGCCATGGATTGAAGATCCAACTATATGGATCTGATCAGGGGAACGATCGGAGTTCAGTGACTCCAAGATCACCCTGATCGGACTTCTATAGCATCAGATATAATCTAAGGAAGATTAGAGATCAAGGGCCAAGATGGTATAAATCCGCTCTTTAGATGACAATCCGACTGCATAGATGGGCTCGGATCGACGATCACAGCACAACAGCGTGAAAATCGTTCCAATCCGACATCCGTGGCACCATATACAACACAGAAGATGGATGGCCAAGATGGCACCAAATGGCACCATCTCAGCCACCCACACCGACAAAAGGCTTCGCTCCCTCTCTCCCCTCAACTATGCAATTAAATATGGGATCCAACGGCCACAAGCACCCGACCCTTAAAACATAAGCACGACCAAAAACGTGCTGATGGCGATCTCACGCGGTTTGTTAATTAGGTCGTTGTAACGCGTAAAACCGATCAACTCTTAAATTTATATTCCTAGATAAGGGAGTATCTAAGGTCGCCCAAGGAGGCCAAATGTTTGCAAAATTGATTCTCTTGCTTGGAATAAAAATCTCAACTTTCTTTTTTGGTATTTTTCAATATATCATTTTTTTTGTTTTTGAATTAAGACAACATGCAAAATGGTGGCGGGAAGGTGATTTACACTTCAAATTTAAAATACTACTTCTAAGTGGCAAGTAGAACCTCTCCTTAAGCTCACTCTAGGTAAGTGGAGGCCTAGAATAATTAGGGAGAGGGAGTGAAGAATGCTAAAAACAAAGCAAGTAGAAATGCAAATAAGAAATTGCAAAGAAGGCAACTAGATTAATGAAAAGTGTTTTACAAAAAGGCCTAGTAGAGGAATGCTTCTACTACTAGAAGAATTAAAATAAAGAAAAGCAAACACAAATTCTCTAGATAGATGGTGAAGAAGAGGGCTTCTTGCTCCAAGGTTGGTGGCTCCCAATCTTGAAAAGAATCCTCCAACTCCTTCCTTGCTGTGCTCCGCCAAGGTGATGTCCTCCAAGGCAAGCCCTAAGGGGGCGTGCCCTAAGCTTCTCTCCAAGGGTGGACGTCCACCCTAGGTCCTTCTCCCTTGCCTGGCCATCCTCCTTGAAGTGGAAGAGTCCTCCTCCTTGGCGTGGCCCAAGTTGAAGAGAGTGGGGAGAAGAAGGCACCAAAAGGGCTGGTGATGTGCCCCTTTAATCTCCTTCTCTACTCCTTCTTCTTGGCTGTAGGTATAGGTGGTATAGGCAGAAAAATACACTAATGGAGGATGATCTAAAATGGTGGAAAGTGGTGGGTTTATATAGAGTAGGAAGGGGGCTAAGGTGACTCTTGGAATGGAGGGCTAAGATGGAGAGATGGAGGTGGTTGGGGATCCTAAGGCTAAGGGCAATTGGCGCCAACTCAAGGGGTGTTAAGGGGGTGGTTATGGTGGTGTTGGTGCTTTTGGTGGTGGAGAGACACCACCATTTTGGCGCCATCCTAGGGTCTTCTAGAAGGGGGGTTAGGTGGATGGTGGAGATGGATTTAAGGAGAGGTGTATGGTGGAGATGAAGGGAATTTTGGAGGAAAAGTTGGTGCCAAAAGGGAAGGGTTCTAGAAGGTTATTTTGGAGGGAAAATAGGTGGCTTTTGGTAGTGGTGATGGGGTGAAGGGGTGTGATGGTGGTGGCGCCAACTTGGAGTAGGATAGCTAGCTTAGGTGAGCTTAGTTGATGGAGCAAGCTAGGGTTGAGTTGAAGGTGGTGGATGGCCAAGGAGTTGGGTGCTATCTAAGCTAAGCTAAGCTAGCTTAGCTAAAGGGAGAGTAGAAGAGAAGGTGTTGGAGCTAGGGTTTGGAGGGAGGAGCTAAGGAGAAGTCTGGAGCTGAAATTGGAGCTAGCTGCTGCTGAAGAGGCTGGCATGGAGCTACTCTAGCTGGCTTAGCTTGCTAGTTCTTTGCTAGCTGCTAAGCCAAGCTAAAGTAAGCTAGCTTCTACCATAATGAGTTGAGGTGAGCTAGGTCTAGTGCTCCCGAGGAGAATCAAGCTGGTTGAGGCAGCTAAGGTAACTTAGCTCAACTGAGTTGAGCTAAGCTAAGTCCCCGGGAGCTGGACTTGAGCTTCCTGAGCTGGGATGAGTTCTTCTTCAGCTGGCTGGAGTTGAGTGGAGCTGGATATAGCTAGATCTGAGTTGGGGTGAACTCCTGTCAACTCAGCTGAGCTAGCTAGAGCTCCCTGTGGACTAGTGGGAGCTGAGATGAGCTAGACTCAGCTAAGTTGAGCTGGATCTGAGCTGACTTGAGCTAGGGTGAGCTAAGATGAACTCTCTTGAGCTGCCATTCAGCTGAGATTAGCTGAATGGAGCTGGGATGAGCTAACCCTAGTTCAAGTGAGCTAGGTTCCAGCTGTGGTGAGCTGGATCAGGCTGAGTTCCAGCTAGTCTGGGCTTCTCCTTCACCATTTGCCTTCTTGAGTGCTAGGGTTTTAGGGATCTGTATATCTGTTCATCCCTAACACTCACAAAAACATATTAAAAAGACAATAAAAAATGCAATGCATGCCTAACCTATTTTATGCCTAAATGCAGCCCAAAAACCTGTTTGTGGAGTAAAATCCTAAGAGCTAGGTTTATTTTAATGTATAAGATTGATGATAAACTGGCGTTTATCACGTGCCTCAGTACAGTGGTTGAGGACTCAATGTGCGAGAGGAGGGCGTAGGTTTGAAGCCCCACGTGCCTCAAATCGAGCACAAGTGCAGGGTGAGGCTTAATTCAACCGTTGGATGGCAATCGTGTAGGTGGGAGATGCACGATGTGGCAGCACGAATGGGCGTGGATTACGCACATGCGTAATGTTGTACATTTGCTCGCGCGATCATGCATGCATGTGTTGAGGCATTGAAGAGGAAGCGGAAGCAAGCGTCTCTATTGTCTGATCTTGTGATCGGACGGCTGAGATCATCTGATTATGGGAATGCGTTGAGAGCACGGGGAGAGGAGATGGTGAGCACAAGACCTACGCCCACATTCAGGGGCTTTAGTGATGCTTAAATCTGTCAGTAAAGACCCTGTATTAATGTTTTTAAGCATGAAATGACCAAATTGCCCTCAATCACTACAACTATAAAAGGAGACCCCTACCACTCAAATTTCTCATCCCTTCCTCTCTTGTCTCACCCCCTCCAAAGCTCTAAGAGCTTGTCCCAAACCCGGGATGCTCCTCTAGAGTTAAAAATATAATTTTTCCACCTCATCATCCTGTTCATGGAGCATTCCGTGGTGGTTCTCTCACCGCCATTCGGGAAGTGGATCTTGCTACGATGTCACCCTGCCCCGTTCTCCGTCATCCGTTGTTCTCCTTCGCCCCACATCTCACCACCTTCGTCCGGGCACTCCGTCAACACGGCTCGTCCTCCAAGCAGCCGTTGAGGAGGATAACTTCTCTCCACCTTCTCTTTACTGCTTTATAGCATAGATTTACCAATTTCTAGTTGTAATCATTCTAGCTTTCTAGTGTAGTGATTAGTTGTAACGAACATTACTCTGTGGTTATGAAATCCATGTTTATTCTATCTCTATTTTATCTTTATTTGTAATATTCTCTCTCTGTCTTCTATACATTATTTTTTAAGTAGATAGCTAGTTCAGTTTCAATTCGACCAGTTAATCTGCTTCGTGATAATAAGGCAAACGTAGTTTCTAATCAAATGTCCGCCTCCCTATGTTAGACCCAGAATTTCTTTTGAGTTTCAATAAAATTTATTTGATGACAGTTTTTCTCGCAAATCACACTACAACGACGAGTTTTCCAAACTCAAATCTTTTTGCAATGGTTTTCCTCTTGAACAATGGTGACACAAATGTTATGTGCTAGGATATTGATCAACAATCTATTTGTACTGGGGAGTTCATTAGAGAGCAATTGCAAATCAAATATGGGAAGATCATAACCACGACTGAAACTAATAGTGTAGCTCCTTTATATATGGTACTTACGATTGTTACTTTCTCTCAAATTATGACACTGTTAATTCCTTTTGTACACTATCGGTAGTTTATTTTTAATATTTAGCTAGTCTACTTCCTTTTCTAGAAGTAATGATTCACAGTTCCTAGACTTGGAATATTCAACGAGATAGGGTTTTGTTGATCATTCTACACAACTTGAAGCTTCAAGGTTAATTTATGAATGGGGGTTTCACACAAGCTTCTTGGCACTAGTGCATAGTCGAAATCAATTTACAACTGCAAACCAATTACAACAAACGTAATGTCCTTCACAGATGGATGCATTTGAAGATAATTTACAAAGGAATTTGTTGTTTACTTGAGGATGATGAGTAGCAGTGGGAAGAAACGATGGGCATAGTCCTTCCTATTTCTAATCTCTTATGGAATGTGGTAAGGGGAACACTATCTACATAGGTTAAGATTATGGATGACCACTGTATTACATTTCTTAATCTCATTCCAGGTGCATCCCCGATTAAGGTCGCTTCGCAACTACACTTTTCCAATGAAGTGGGTTTTATATTCGATTTTCGATGAGATTTGATGGAGTTGACATGCCTTTCAGAAACTTCATGACTTGACTATTTACTTTCATAAGCTATCAGTTGAACTTCTACTATGTCATTTCCTAGTTTTCTGTACTACGAATAGACCTGATGTTATCTAAGTAAGTTTCATTTCACTGTAAGAGTGGAATGACTTATCCGTATTCAAGTACAATTTCGATGGTTAAATTGAGAGATGTTTTCTTAGTAACAGTACACAAGTGCAGATATGGCCGATGGATTCATGACCACAACCCATGGTCATGCTAAGTTGACCTTGGAGGCATACAACGGAACTCAGTACTCGACGATAGATCAAGTTTTATACATTTGTTGTAGAGGTAATGAAGTAAGTATTCCTACTTCAAGTCCGAATTTATTCATTTCAATTAGGAAATTAATGGAAATATGTTATCACTAGGGTTGCAACTACAGGATCTATTCTAATACAATGGAACCAACCATTGATTCTACAAGAGTAGAGTCTTAGTTCTTGGCTATGCAATACCGATTCCTAGAGGTAAACCGCATTCGTCTCTCTAGTGACGGACAGGCAAATCAAGAGTATATTGAATGGCTCCTCAACAAGGTCTCTGATTTGGAACTTAGGGATAGTAAAGTTCATCAAATGGATGCAGAACTTTCATCCTATAACTGGGATCTTCAAAGGATGCGAGAGTGACTAAATGACATCGAAATTAACAACGTCGTAAGGGAAGTTGAAATACATGCCCAACATGCAGGAATCGTTGACAAGCTTAGGAATTTGTCCTATTAGTAGCCGTGGGTTATTTCGTGATTGGCCTTCGATAATTATGTTTGTTGTCTTATCTTTTCATGACGACATTAGATAATGTTATCAAAATGTAGTACTTCAACGTAATTATCATCATCTTTCATTTCAATGCCATAGCATGTTATATGTAGCGTAGTTGCAATGACGCTTTTGATCATTTAGGCTATCTTTACTAGTATGCTTATGAAATGCCTTCATATCTTCAATATTAGGATGAGCACTCCATTCGCTTGGTCTCTATACACAGATGTCATGTTTCTTAACAACATGAAACATTAACAGCTTTCTGGAGAGTGGATCAACAACACCCTTATGAGGAAAGGATGGAGGGAAGTTGCTGTTAACTTCAACACTCAATTTAGTGTCAATTTTCCTATGAGGGCATTACGTAATAGGTGGATGGAGATTAAGCGGACATACACCTTGATCTGCCAGCTTCTAGACATGGATGGTTGGATGTGGGACAACGAGACAAGTCTCATTATCCCACCTTCTCCGCAGTAATGGGATATCGTGGCTACAAAGTTTCATCGACAAGTTAGGGGCAAACCATATCCGCAATACTTCTTTATGGTGGATCTTCTGGGAGATTGATTGGTTAATACTATGACAGTTAACTTAATGCATCTTTCTCATAGAACTTGGTAACTCATAATGCATAGGCAATGTTATTTGTAATAACAATTTTGCAAATGTAATAACATCCTCAGCAAGTAAGTACAAATGAACTCATGTATTAAGTAACTTTATTGCTTTATGATGGTTTAATTTCCAATCCATAATGAAATGTATAACATCCACTCAAACAATCGTTAAATGGTAAGGTTTGTAGCAGGTACAACTTGTCCTTTATGAAGAGCCTTCGGCATTTCGAGATATAAATTCTCTCCATAACATTACATGGATAGAAGCATTAACTTTTGTTTCTTACTACAGGTACATTCTAAGCAATCCGTGGGTGATAATGAAAGATTGTACAAAGAAGATTTTCAGGGACAGGCACACTACATTATGGATGGATGGCGTGAAATAATATTTATGCAACTCCAAAATGTAGGAAAGTTAGGGTGCAAACAGGTTATGGTTGGCACCAGCGATGCCCGTCCTTTTTGTGGCATCCTAGCAATTGCATTTGCACCCAATGACTACATTTCACTATACTGTACAAATCTACCTGAGCCCACTTACATCCAATCACTAACAATTTCTAGATTCAAAGCATAACACAAATTTGGTAACAATCTTTTCATTCAAGCTAAATTAACTAACATTTAGTATATGTCCTTAACAATTTAAAATTGACTTATGAAATATCATTATTTGTCGTTTGTAGGATCGGAAATGGATATTGTGAATCCTTGATTGCAGTCCTTCTTCCACTGCCACTTCTCTCGATAGATAAGTCCTCTCTCTTTCAAATATCATGTCATTTCACTTAGCTGTTGTCTATCAGCTACCTCAGTTGCATTATTTTGATATAAAGTTTTCAATCTATTGCCAATACTACATTAAAATCAATTGTATAAATTAAAGAGCGACTGTGAATGTTTAGGAGAATGGTCTATGTGTTAATCTTTACATAGTTACACACAAGCACCTTTTGTTGATGCTTTAAAATTTACAACATTGTTCAGACATTTTTTTTGTAAATTTCAGTGTTGTATGCAATTATCATGGCAATCTAATTCTGTACTCGAACTATGGGAAACACATACGAGTTAGTTGATGTTATTTCCTGATGTTTCAATTTCTACTATTGACAGCCATCGGGGGGGCATCGATTGGTCACATTATTTATTAATGGCCCTTCTTCCTCTATAAGTACATGTGTGCATCCATGTTTGCTTTCTCATTCCACAATAGGACTATGACCTGTAGAGTCCTAATGGAGATATATGCTTTAGGAGTTGCCCTCCTGTTGCTCCTATGCTTTAGGGAGCTCGTGGATTCATATACTAAGATATGTTAATTGTTCAAGCATTTTAGTTCTTCATGTTATCACACACAAGAAATGATCATTCACATAATGGTTATAAGTGCATGTTAATTAATTGATTACCTTTTTTTTTTTTGGACTTTCCTCATTGTTAATTATCAGGAGGCTTAACTGGTGGAGTTTGGTATCAGCCTTCATTCAAAGAGGGTATATAGAAAATATGCTATCAAATAATTTGAGCACTAATCTTTTTGTTTATGCCATTGGAGTCCCCTATTGGCAAGAAAATCTCACTGAATAAATGATTCTTTCTTTCCCTATATTTTGCAGCACAAGCACAGGCATTCCACATTACTAATGTCAAGCAGGTGCATAAACCCGATCTCCTTTAATAATGTGTCATTAATTCCACATTTTACATCCCATATAAAGCGCCAAAATGGTAATTTTAAATTGTCTGGTGGATAGGCTCTTTTCATGGTTCCTTAGTTAAATGAGATGTAATTTGGTTTCTTTTCTTTGCAACCAAATAAGTAATCAAACCTGCTTTTTTGGTAGGAGGAAGGTCACAAGATTGGGGATAAAAAAAGCAATGATCTTTCTTTCAAACTCCACTTTCAGCATTGAGATGAGATAATTCCGCTATTCTACAATTCTAGAAGAAGCAGCTGACATTAGATAACAGCATCTCCTAGTTGTTGAACAGAGGTTTAGCATCAACCTTACCAAGTCAATGATCTTTGACAGCGAAATACGCATGATTTGTAAAAGCAGTTTTTTAACGTCGTTGTAACACGCGAATCCGCTTTCGCTTTTAAAATTTATATCCTAGATAGGGGAGTATCTAGGGTCGTCCAAGGAGGCAATATGGTTGCAAAATTGATTCTCTTGCTTGGAATATATCTCAACTTTCTTTTTGGTATTTTTCAATATATCATGTTTTTGTTTTAAATTTAAACTAAGGTAACATGCGAAATTATGGCGGGAAAAGTGTTTACACTTCCAATTAAGTAAACTACTCTAAAGTGGCAAGTAGAGCCTCTCCCTAAGCTCACTCTAAGCAAGTGGAGGCCTAGAATAATTAGGGAGAGGAAGTGAAGAATGCTGAAAATAAGCAAATAGAAATGCAAACAAGATATGCGAAGAAGGCAACTAGATAATTGATAAAGTGTTTAACAAAAATGCCTAGTAGAGGAATGCTTCTACTACTAGATAATTGAAATAAAGAAAGAAAACACAAATCCTCTAAATAGATGGTGAAGGAGAGGGCTTCTTGCTCCAAGGTTGGTGGCTCCCAAGCTTGAAAAGAATCCTTCAACTCCTTCCTTGCAGAATTCCGCCAAGGTGATGACCTCCAAGGCAAGCCCTAAGGGGGCGTGCCCTAAGTTTCTCTCCAAGGGTGGACGTCCACCCTAAGCTTTTCTCTTTTGCCTGGCCGTCCTCCTTGAAGTGGGAGAGTCCTCCTCCTTGGCGTGGCTCAAGTTGAAGAGAGTGGGGAGAAGAAGGCACCAAAAGGGCTGGTGATGTGCCCCTTTAATCTCCTTCTCTACTCCTTCTTCTTGGCCGTAGGTATAGGTGGTTTAGGTAGAAAATATACTAAGGGAGGATGGGAATTATGTGGTGGTAGGGTAGGGTATTTATAGGATGGGAAGGGGGGGTGGTTATGGTGTTTTTGGAGGGAAATGAAGGGGTGCTTAGTTATTTTTGGAGGGAAAAATGGGAGGGAAATGAAGAGGTGCCTTGGTTTTCCCTCCAAAAATACCTTCTAGAAGGCAATTTTGGAGGGAAAAAATGGAGGGTGGAGATGGGCTTTGATGGTGGATGTAGGGTGGTGATGGAAGGGATAGTTGACACCAAAATAAAGTAGGAGTAGGTGGTCTTTTTGCTGGAGCTTAGGTAGTAGGGTAGTAGGTTTTGGTGCCATGGAGGTGGACTAGCTATGTTAAGCAGCTTAGCTAGCTTAGCTAATAGGGAGTAGAGTTGGAGGCATTTGGAGCTAGGGTTTTCAGGGAGAAGAGCTGAGGAGGAGAAGTCTGGAGCTGGAGCTGGCTGCTGCTGAAGAGGCTGGCATGGGGCTACTCTAGCTGGCTTAGCTTGCTAGTTCTTTGCTAGTTGCTAAGCCAAGCTAAAGTGAGCTAGCTTCTACCAAAATGAGCTGAGGTGAGCTAGGTCTGGTGCTCCCGGGTAGAATCAAGCTGGTTGAGGCAACTAAGGTAGCTTAGCTCAACTGAGTTGAGCTAAGCTGAATCCCCGAGAGCTGGACTTGAGCTTCCTGAGCTGAGATGAATTCTTCTTCAGCTGCCTGGAGTTGAGTGGAGCTGGATGTAGCTGGATCTGAGCTGGGGTGAACTCCTGTCAACTTAGCTGAGCTAGCTAGAGCTCCCTGTGAACTAGTGGGAGCTGAGATGAGATAGACTCAGCTAAGTTGAGCTGGATCTAAGCTGAGGTGAACTCCTGTCAACTCAGCTGAGCTAGCTAGAGCTCCCTGTGAACTAGTGGGAGCTGAGATGAGCTAGACTCAGCTAAGTTGAGCTGGATCTGAGCTGACTTGAGCTAGGGTGAGCTAAGGTGAACTCTCTTGAGCTACCATCCAGCTGCGATTAGCTAAATGGAGCTGGGATGAGCTAACCCTAGTTCAAGTAAGCTAGGTTTCAGCTGTGGTGAGCTGGATCAAGCTGGGTTCCAGCTAGTCTGGGCTTCTCCTTCACCATTTGCCTTCTTGAGTGCTAGGGTTTTAGGGATCTGTGCATCTGTACATCCCTAACACTCACAAAAACACATTAAAACGACAATAAAAAATGCAATGCATGCCTATCCTAATTTATGCCTAAATGCAGCCCAAAAACCCATTTGCGGAGTAAAATACTAAGAGCTAGGTTAGCTTTAATGCATAAGAATGATGATAAACTGGCGTTTATCAATCTTCCATTAGAATTCTTCCCATAATTATTTTAACTTTTTTGAGACAGAAAGGAATGCTATCGAGAGCGATAGCAAACCTGGAATTATTTTATTAAAAAATCAACTATAAGTATTTACAAAGAATCACTCCACTCCTTAACAAGAGAGTCACAACTCCATACAATTTTCCCCACACAGACCAACAACCCCCTAAATACCTTTCCATTTCTCACTCTCCACACACTCCATAACAAGGCTGCCATAGCTACATGTGGTTTCCTATGCATTTGAAAGTCCCTTCAAAGGCCATCCCACGTGGGCAAAGGATATCCACACACGGACCTCCATATTTGGTCAGTCACCAAGCACGAAGAGAATAGGTGCCTCGCACTATCAGTGGGGAAATCATAGAGAGGGCATTGTTGAAGTTGAGTTCCCATCCTTCTGTGTCGCAACTCTCCCGTGACAAGTCCTTCTCTCCTACATAGCCAAAGGGAGATTTGCACTTTGAGGGGTATGCGTAGCTTCCAGAAACATGCACTTTGTCTATCAATTTCTTCCATATTGGCTCGATCATTAACACGCAACAGTACTTTGTATGCTTCAGCAGAAGTAAATTTTCCATGGGACCATTCAAACCTGTCCAATCCACCCTTTGGCTCGAAGCTTTCCAAGTCATGAAGCAGTCCATCCATATCTTCACGTGATCTGAAACCTTCACGCAAAGTGCATCTAGCAGGCACCCACTGCTTGCAGTCTACCTCCCAATAACTAGCAACTGAAGCTGCATTGTTTGCTACTGCATCAAAGGCATGTGGATACATCTCCTTTAGCAGCCTCCACTTAGACCACCGGTCAGTCCAAAACAAAAAATTTGCACCATCCCCAAGCATTGGTTGGATGTGTTGCCAATTTTCTTGCAGAGCCTTGGCCACTGATTTCTAGAATGGTGAAGGTATGCGTGGATCAAGTCTTGCCCATTCCACATGCATGGATCCATATGAATCCATGATTGCCTCCATTGAGAAGCTTAATGACCCATTTTAGCAGTAAGGAATCGTTGAATTCTTTCAGCGAGCATATCCCCATACCACCATCTTTCATTGGTCTACAAAGCCCTTGCCATTTCACCGGTTGGAGGAATTTACCTTCAGATTTGACCCCTTTACAAAAGAATCATTTGCGCACCACATGCAATCCTTTCCCCATAGATTTTGGTGATCTGAACATAATGAAATAAAACACCGGAATGGAGGTGATGACGATGTTAAGAAGGATCAATCTCCCACCTTTGAATAGAAAGCAACTACTCTAGTTGTCAAGCTTTGCGGTGACTTTATCGAATAGGAAGTTCCAATCACTTTTCTTCATTATTGAATCTCTCAATGGCAGCCCCAAGTATTTCAAAGGCAGGGTTGTGATTAGCGTGTGCAAAATTGCAGAAATCGTGGTGCTCTCATACCCCTCCATTCCAAAATAGATCAGGGATGATTTATCACCATTGAGCTTCAAGCCTGAGATTTCCCCAAAAATAGACACCATACTAAATAGTATCTTAGCCTCCTTTCTGCCTCCCTCCACAAAAAGGACTGTGTCGTCAACATATTGGAGAACTGGTGCCAAAGCTCGAGAATTCAACATCAAATAGCCTCTCACCGTGCCTGCACTTGATAGTTTGCAAGTATACCTAGCAAGGGTGTCCACAGCCAGATTAAAAATAGAGGGAGCTAATGGGCATCCCTAACGAACTCTACATTGTGGTTGAATCCAATTACCACATGGCTTCCCATTAATTAGTGGAGAGAAGGATGTTGTTGTTATGCATTTCTTCATCCATTGGATCCAAACAGAAGGGAGTACCCTTCGCTTAAAAATTTCCCATAAATAGGGCCAGGAGACTGAATCATAAGCTCGTCTGAAGTCCACCTTCCACATATAGGCCTTACACCGTCTTCATCGCCACCCCATCACAATTTCCTATGCAATAATGAAAGATTCTTGTAGAGACCTATCCGGGAGAAAGGCAGATTGCACTGGGCTGATCAAGTCCTTCAATATCCCCTTCAATTGATTAGCCAGAATTTTCCCAATAATTAGATAGATGGAGTTGGACAACGCAATCGGTCTAAACTCTAATAACCTCTCTACCCTCGTTTTCTTTGTTAACAAGAAGAGATATGATCTGTTAATTCTCTCAAAGCCTGAGTTCCCATCTTGAAACTCTCTTATGACGTCCAAAACATCAGACTTTACCATTGGCCAAAAATCCTTATAGAAAAAAATCTAGAATCCATCTGGGCCTGGGGACCCTTTGACATTTAAAGCCTGCATAGCCTCTACCACCTCCTGCTCAGATATAGGTGCTATCAACTATTCCCCCTCCACATTCCCGATTCTCGGCATATATGAGGATGTCATCCTCCACTACCCCCTTCCCAAGGATCTAGTGGATTCTTTGAAAAATCTGATCATTTCTCTTTTGACATCGTCCATAGAAGTGAGGACTTATTCTCCAACTCTCGACATAGCTATGAGATTATGATGCTGCCTTGAACTGGTTGCTAAGTGGAAGAACTTCATGTTCGTATCCCCTTCTTTCAGCCATAATTATCGAGATTTCTCCCTCCAGTCAATCTCTCTCTTCAAATCCTCCTTCGCCACCATCAATTGACAATGGACACGCTGGCCCCTTTCCACATTAGATAGCAGGCCCATATCTTCTCTGACATCCAAGCTCTTCACCATCTCTAAAGCCTCAATTCGTCGTTGACCTCTTAAAATCTCAGAAGTGCGTCTAAACTCCCTTAGTAGAGTTTGCAAGTCCCTTAGTTTAGTGGCTAATCTAAAGGTTGTAGAGCCTACCACAAGCTTTGAGTTCCACCATTGAGATATCATCTCCCTGAAGCCCTCCTCCTTCAGCCATGACTTTCTAAATTTAAAATAGGTACCACATGAGGCACCTTCACCACAGTCCCACATAAGTGGGGTGTGGTCTGAAAATGGTCGATCTAGACCCATCACTGATGATAATTGGAACCACTCCAGCAATTTTGAGTTCCCAAAGAATAGATCCAACTTGGACATTTTCCCATTACCATTCCTCCATGTATATTCAATTCTGGTGGATGGATATTCATTTAGACCCAGCTCTGCCACGGCCAAGTGAAACCCAGTCGACTCTTGGTCCACCCTCTTGCTCGCCCTATCTCCCTCAGACAGTGTGCAGTTGAAATCTTCCCCCACCAACCATGGCTTCCCAAATGTTCTTGATGCCACATGAGTAAGCTCTTCCCATAGCCCAGCTCTCTGTCTAGCTGCACATGGACCGTAGATACATGTAACAAATAGCTCATGTTCTCCACAGACCGTTATGAAACTGCAGGTCAATTGGTAAGTCTCCTTCCAAGAATCCACTAACAGTAGGCGAGATCGCTTCCACCAGATAGCCAAGCCACCAGATCTGCCCACCGCAACTAAGGATTGCACGTTTCCCTATCCTGCCTGCAGCAATGAGGACCACACAGAGGCATCCCCTTCTTCAAGATGTGTCTCTTGTAGGAGTGCACAATCTACTTCCCACTCCCGCAAGTAACATGCCAAAGATGCCTTCCAAATGCCATCGCGCAACCCATGCACATTCCCAAGTAAGGTTCTTCATTCCTTCAACTAATTATCACCCATCGTTCCATTTAGAAAATGCTCCACCTTCAGAATAGTTGCAATGATCCAATCATTCCCCTTTCCACCTCCCACTGTGCGTCCCCTTAGCTTATAGGGAGATCTGGCAGCTTTCACTTTGTATGAAGATCCTATCCAAATTTTAGATTCCCCATAGTATCAGGATTAAGCACCATCACTGCCTTCCCATCTTGCTTATCCTCCTGATTTCTCCCTTGAATTCCCTCCATTGCACTGCCAACTTCCTGATCCCCTCCCAAATCACTACTGTCAACCACCACCCTGATAGGTTGCTCCGCAACTGCTATCTCCTCTTCATGACCTCATACTCATGTTGTTCCATCCTCTTCTTAGGCTCTAGACAGTCCGCCTGGATAGTTTTATCATATTTAGGTCATTTCCTTCCACTAACAACCACTGCAAAGGATCTTCTATTCCCCAACTTGGTAACCCTTATTTCACCAAAAAGTAATTTCAAACGAAGCTCCATGAACTTCCCCTATATTGGAGAATGTTCTTCTCCGGCATTGGCCCCCCTCTATTCATTCGAACATCCAGCATTAACGACCTTCCATCCCCTTCCTACATCCTGATGGGAACACCATCATGAGCCATAACTAGCTCAATTTGATCTGATTAAGTCATTAAATGCTCCTACATAACAGCCAGAGGACTGCAATTCATTGCATATTCATTCTGAGAGAAAGACAAGTAACTAGGGTTAAAACTGTAAATTTACCATCATATCATGAATGCAGAATAACCATGGGTATTCCCAAGGGGTAATTAAGGGTCAAATGATCTTAAAAGGCTAACAAGTGGGTTATAACAGACAAAAAAGGGTTTGCGTGTGTTTTGAGAATTAAATGACTTCTGAAACCCTAAAAAGAGACCTGCTTAATTAACTGAGGTTCTGGTCAGGATAAAATTTACCTAAGCCCTCTAAAATTTATATAAAAATATTATCTAGGGTTTGGTACCTTCAATTTGACAATTAGAATACATCTTGACCAAAAATAAAGTATCAGACTGATATTTGCCCTAATTTAGGTTTTTACATAAATTACCTTGTCAAACGTTCTCAAAACCAAAATCTAACTTCACCATTGGATTTCTTAGGTTTAAATTAGGTTTGTACCAAAATTTGGGCTCAATCTGAGATTGTCTTGACCTAGTTTGCAACTTAGTTCTGTTTGATCACACATATGCCCTTAACTTTCAAAATCCTTACAAAAAGGCCCCTAACTTTGTCATAATTTTTGCAAATAGGTCCCTAGCACCATTAAAGGCAACTTCGAGCTTCATCGTTGAGATCGAGCGAGGATTTCTCACTCGATTCTCAATCAATCAATCCCAAAATAGACACTCAGATTCTTGACTAAGTTGCCTTCCATTTAAGCCCAATCTTGGGCTCCAAGACTTGCCCAAAGTGCCATTCGAATTGATTGAAATTTGAGTTTCTATCTCTGGCGAAGCTTTCCAAGCTTGAAAGCTTGATTCTCAAGCTTTGTTCACTTCCTGATGACCTATAAAAGACTCCCCAGATCAAATTGAAGCTCCGATGCTCGAATTCGGCCTGGAATACCTCCAATTCCTCTCCTCTTTCTTTGCCGAAGCGCTCCACGACGTCCAGCAAGTCTCCCTACCTCCTCTCATCGTCTGTTCGCAATACTAGTGATGGATTTATCCTTCCCTCTCTCCTTCGTGTCGTGCAGTACAAGCCGACACCACTATCTTCCTCGTCCTCGCCATCCAACCCCTACCGGAGCTCCTTCCTTCTCTGGCATTAGCCATACCACAACCGACGCCATCTCCGCTCCCCATCATCTGCTACCTCTCTCAAAAGACTCCTCAACTTCTCCTCATCATGACAGTACCATCAACACTCTGATTCGACCCCGCTGACGCCCTCCACAACTTCATCCTCCATCTCGCTGGCATACCTCTGACAAGCCCTAGTAGCCACCACACACGCCCAAACGAGCTGCTATCACCTCCCACACCTCCATTGTACCCATGCGAGTAAAACACCTCAAGAAATTGAGGGGATTACTTGCCAAAATTCTCCACCTAACACACCCACCTCCACCTTCATTTTCTACGTCTGCCAGCAGTCATCACACATGCACACGCCACGCAACCACCACCGTTGCACCCACTGTGGTCCGGCTATACTTCTTGAGCTTTCTGTTGCGGCCAAAAGGCCTTACTTCTGTTTTCAGGTATCACCCCACCTCTGCCATTGCCACAGAGCTTCGAGCTTGCTTTGAAGCTTTCTTCGGCACCTACAGTTCCAGGCACCACCTCCAGGGGATGTGGGTACATCTCAAGAATCATCCCAAGTCTTTGATTGAGGCCTCCATCGTCGTCCGCCATCCAATTGAGTGAAACCTTCTCCATCTGCTGCTGCGTGTTCTACGCGAAGAAAGACGGGGACGGATAGTCCCACATCATGGGTTTTGGAGCAGGAGAAGCCATATAAGATTCAAAACTGCTACAACCTTATCGCCTCAGACACAAGGGGTGAGGTCCCTCATGCCTCTCATGTGTCTTGTCCGCGACACTACCCCCACGGACCTGGTGCAGACCCGATTACCTGCCTGCACTATCCACTCCTTGCTCACCACCCACTGCCGGTGAGCCTGGACTCGGGTGCGCACTAGGTCTGATTACCCATATACCCGGTACTGTTGAAGGCTTTTTGAGAGCGTGACCCAAGGAGAGAAAGAGGAGAGTGTGTGGGGGTCAGAGGGGTTTTGCTCTCTGGAGAGATTGGCTAACACTTAGACAAATCTAAAGACCCCATCCCCCTCTGTGTGAAGAAGAGAATCAAAGGAAAAGAAGAGGAAGAAAAGAAGAGCAGTAGAAGAGCCTGTGAAGAAGAAGGAAAGTAGTTGAAGAAGAGAAGTAGAGAAGAAAATGAATAGAAGAAGTGCGGCAAAGGAAGAAGAGAGACAAACACAGAGAGAGAAGAAGAAATTAGAAGAGTGATCACTGTTCATCAGACGTTTAAGAGGTCTGATCATTCAATCACACGGCTGATTTGAGTTTATTTCTACAAAGTTATTGAGTTCCACTTGCTATTATTGTAAGGAGTAATTGCTGATTCAAATCACCATTTTACTCCATTCCTTTTGCAATTTGACACTTGATATCATTTCTACATTATTCTTAGTCAATTCCTGATCATAATTTCTTATCTCTATTGTTTAAAATTGCAATCTTGAGAATTGAATTCCTACTTGCTCCCAGCAAATGACCTTGGACATTTCGAGTATAAATTTTATATATTTTTTGCAAGATTTCGACTATACTATAATGTAACGATTTAAAACCCGATTTCAAGTGATGAATATTTTAGCGTCGTTGCAGGGGAGCAACACGCAATTTAGATCTCTTAATTGCAATATCAGATTTGGTACTAAGTTACTCCATCTCTTTTGATTGTGATCTATTTCAGGGACTCATTAAAGGAAGATCAGCCACACATCAGCCACTCCTGGGGCAGGTAAAAAACACAAATCCAATCTCTTATAGGCCCCTGATTCTGAAAGGCTAAAAAAGGAAGAAATCAATTACGGCTACTTGCATTATATTCTTAGACTAATTATCAAGTTGCCTAATTTGATACATTCTATTTAGAGAACATTCAAACCCTAATTTGTGCACCTACTTAAGATCTTAAGGTATCTAGGGCTGTCACCTTCTTACTTGAAGCCTTAGGTACCACATTTCGACAAATTAAATTGGACCAAATCAGAGCCAATTAGGGTTTCCAGTTTAGGGTTTTACAGACACACTTGCTTAATCAAGAATTGATCTTTCCAAACAATGTGTGCTTAAGCCTTGATTGAATTGATCTATTCAACCAAAACCCTAAAATCAGGCTCTTAAATTCATTTGAACACTAAAAGAGGGAGCTAAATATTTCAAAGGACAAAATAGGTGAAGTTGACCCACCTTGTTGGGTTAACCAGTCTTTAAATTAGGTCACTTTGCACAAAAAATATCTTAAAGTTCAATTGAAATCATAAGCACCCTTGCTCTTAACTTAAAATTGGTAGACTGAAGAGGTCAAGTCCCCAATCTGGTCTACCTGGATCATCAGTGATAAGAGAGGTCGGTTGGGGGAAACCCTGTAACTCGTGGGGGCGCTCTACCATGTAGGGGTCTTTGCAGGACTCTCCCTCTCTGGCTACCCAGGCAATTCTCTGGTGGTCGACTTTCTGACTAAAGGGTATTATCTACCCTGAACCTCTGTAGTCATCCAAAAAAATTTTCGCATGTCTTGCTTGTGTCCATCACATTCTACCTCTCATCTACTCCATCAGTGCATGTTCGAGAGGAGGTCTCTGATTGATCTGGGCCGACTTATCAATCTGGGCCGACTCATGCAGATCAAATGACTCTTATCCTTCAGACTCTAGCTGACATTCAGAAGACAAATGTTGCTATGCAAAAAACAACACAAAAATGACATCACAGAGGTTCGCAATAAACTTGCCCAGAAGGCAAATCCCTACCAACCTAGTGCACTTCCTTCACAACCTCTACCTAATCCGAATAACGTGCCGAACAAGAGGCACGTTATGAACCCAACTTAGGGCCAAACTCAATTTGTTTATCAGGCCCCTTCTACTCCATCACCCAACGGGATGGAGGCCTCGACATCATATACAGGTTATCAGCAGCAATCACCTCTTTTGCCAACACCAAACCAGAACCAGGTAGGATTGAATTCTGTTACTACCCGTAGTGGCAAAGCAACATAGGACCCACCTAATCTAAGCCACTCCCAACCTGGTAATGCAAACTCAAACCCTAGGATCGTCATCCAGGATACCTCTATCTCAAATCAAGAACCTAGACCCATTCTAGAGGAACCATCTAAGGTTCCATTTCCTGAGGCCTTGACCAAGGGAAAAAGGACAGCCAAACCCATGGCACCTGAGGAGGACCTAGTTAAGCTCTTTGAGCAGGTCCATATAAACATCCCCTTGATGGATGCAATACGTCACGTATTGGCTTATGCATGATTTTTGAAAGACGTGTGTACACCTAAGCGTAAGTCGCGAACCAAAGGTGAGAACCCGATCGTACTGTCAGAGCAAGCTAGCTCCATCATTTTGAGCAAACTCCCGCCTAAGGAAAAAGACCCAGGCACCCCTCTGATCTCCTGTGCAATCGGTGATATGCAATTCGACCGAGCCTTATTAGACCTAGGATCTTCCATAAATTTGATCCTACATCCCTACTAGACTACTTCTAGGAATCTGAGCTTAAACCGACCGAGATGACATTGCAGTTACTAGATCGATCTATTAAGTCACCAAAAGGAATTCTCGAGGATGTCATAGTTAGGGCACATGATTTCTACTTTCTAGTAGATTTCATTATCTTAGACATGGATGCTCCTGAGAATGTGAATAATACACCGATCATATTAGGGAGACCCTTTCTGGCCACTGCTAGGGCTAATATTAATTGCGAGGAGGGCCAAATTGAATTAAAATTTCGGAGCAAGACACTAATGATCGACATTTTTAAGGCCCAACAAGGAATCAAGTACAGAGTTATAGAACAAATTTGCGATATCGAGGCTGTGGTTGACGACCTATGTATCGAGGAAAACATAAATATTTTTGATCAACCACAAGAAGATCAAAACCTGCAATTAGAGGAGTCTGAACCTAACCTAGACACACCCATAGCTCCTTCCTTTGCTCCCGACACCTACCCTGAACCACTTGCTGCTGCTGACAACCCAGTTATGGAATTAAAGCCCCTCCCTAACCATCTCAAATATGTCTTTTTGGGTTCCAATCAGACATTTCCTATGATTATCAACTCCCGACTCACACCTGATTTCTATTCTCCAGTAGCATCGAAGAGCAATTGGATGGATTCTCGATGATCTGACTGGTATCAACCCTTCATACTGCACACATCACATCTACACTGAAGAGGGATCACGATCATCCCGTGAAATGCAAAGATGCCTAAATCCAAATTTGTAGGATGTCGTGAAAAAGCATATCATCAAGTGGTTAGATGTAGGGATCATCTACCCGATCTCCGACAGTCATGGGGTGAGTCCAATTCAAGTTGTGCCTAAGAAGGCAGGGCTCACCGTCATCACGAATGAAACAGGAGAAGCCATACCGACCCGTATAGCAAACTTGTGGAGAGTCTGCATTGATTACAAAAGACTCAATTCCTCCACGGAAGGATCATTTCCCACTATCGTTCATTGATAAGATCCTCGAGAAACTAGTGAGAAATCGATTCTTCTACTTTTTGGATGGGTACTTTGGTAGGTCGCAATCCATTTTGAGGACCACAAGAAGACCACCTTCACCTGCCCCTTCGGAACATGCGCATTTCAAAGGATGCCATTTGGTCTCTGTAATGCACCCGCTACTTTTTAGTGGTGCATGCTTGCCATATTCTCAGATATGGTAGGTGAATACCTTGAGGCCTTCATGGATGACTTCTCAATATTTGGTGAATCATTTGATGATTGCCTCCTGCACTTGTTCCATAGGATCAAATGCAGAAAAAGTAGATGTATCAGAAGGGGAAATTATTGGTTGCTTTAGTGCAACCGGCTTAGGATTACCTATCAACGGAGATACGAGAGGTAGTTTCAAGGATCGCCTCCCGTGCATAAACCAAAAGAATGTGCAAAGGCACACTTACACCACTGAAAACAGCGGCAAACAAAACCCAAAAACAACTCAAAAAGTGTGTTTTTCTCTTCGTTCAAAGGAAAGAAGAGAGTCCTAGAATACGCAAAAGTAATTTGGACACAAACAAGTATAATATCAGTATCAAAATATGCATCTTAAACCCATGTCTATGCAAGTGCGAATCCTTGAGGCTCAACAGTCTAAGGTCTAGGATCGAGACTACTCACTGTTGGCTCCCCAGGGCTCTAGTAGTGGATAGACTTGTTGATCTTCAACCAAAGCCCTAAGAGGTGCAAAGAGGAGAGATAGAAAAATTAGACTCGTGTGACTCTAATGATTTCATTGTGTGCGTGATAGCATGCAACAGACGTGAGCATAAAAACCCGCATGCATTCTGCAAACAGATTGAGTCACAAATTTTAATTGTCCTCTTTTTACTTAATCTTTTTACAAAAATGATAGAAAGAAGTAAGGTGACCACTTTTTAGGTAATTTCAAACAAAAATATGGTCTTGTTTATAATTCAATGAGAGGGATCTACATGGGTTTTGCGCGTGTTTTCCTGCTGATGCGAGAAAAATAGAAGAAAAATTCCCGACTTAGATTGCAGGTATATTAGCAGGTATGTGCACTCCTAGGAGTGTATGCCAAAAATATGCTGCTGCTAGTCAAGAAGGCATGCATATTTTTGTATTTTTTAATTTTTATAGCTAAATGCAAAAATACAAACTACACAAAAGACTAAGTAAGAAATAGACATAATGGTATGTATAATGGAAAAACAGAAAAACTGAAAACCCACCTCCTTTCCTGAGAATACCCACAAAGGTAACCCTAAAAAGAAGATAGAAAATAGAACAAAACAAAACTAATTAGTAAAAAGAAATATGTACAAAAGAAAATAGTAATGGCAAATATAAATTACAGTTACCTCCCTAGAATGATGCCATTAAAATGATCATTTAATTCCTCAACACAGTTAATTAAGTTATTTAGGCTTAATTAAATGCTTGAGAAAGTAACTTAGGTTAACTCGAATTAATGTCGATTGTGTAGTATAGGGTTAAGTTAACCTAACATTTTAGATTTTAAATTCTTTTTAACTGGTTGAGTACAAGTCGTTCACTGTGAGGCATAACTTAATCTTAATTCACTATTAATTCCTAAGCATAAATTACTAACTACTTAATCAATCAGGTTATAATTAAATTACTTTAAGTACATGAATCTTGCATAAGAGATATTCAAATAAAAGCATGTAACATTCCATTAAGAAAGAACATATTTACACATGTGATTTTTCATTAAGAATCAAGTAAACATGTTTATTACACCTATTACAACTAATTACAAAAGATTAACGCAAGAAAAAGTTATACAAGTGAATACAAATGCCTTATTACATCAATTAAGCTGAAAATATTAAAAGGAGACATGTTATTGCAATAAAAACACAAATTGGACGTCTAATAAGAAGATCGGACTTCATAAAAGTAAAAGATTAGAAGACTAATTACAACAAGAGACGTCTGATTCTCTCTTTATTCATTTCTTTTATTCTTAATCTTCAACCCTCTCTTCTTGTCTTTACTTCTCTGTCGTTACTCTCTCTCTCTCTTTTCCTTTATTCATTTTTTTTCTTCTTCTTCTTCCTCTTCCTCTTCCTCTTCCAAACCCTCTCTGTTCTCTTTACTTAGCTTTCTCCTTAGGTTTTCTCTCTTTTAAGTTTCCCTTAGTATTGTGCATATATGTTCACACTTAACCAAACAAAATTTTATTTTTTTAATTGGCAACTCAGACCGGTCGGGGATACACAGCACCCCCTAGAAGGTGGGACCAGACCCTACTGGGTCCGAGCCTAGTTTTACTTAGATGTTTTATTTTTTATTCAAGCCCATGCACAGTCTCCAGCCTCCCAGGCTCACACACACTCACTCGGGCCCACGCTCACGCCTACAGGCACATACACACACACACACATGCGCAGGCACGTGCAACGCATGCACCCGCACCCAAGCTCGTTTCCTTACACCCTGCGCTGATTACCAGTAAGGCTAATACACTTTTCATATTATACCAGTGCAACACCTCATAGATTACCAATGTGGGACTATGTATGTCTACTCCAAGCTGAACTTCGACCGGTGATTCTGGCCAACTCGCTGGATGATTTCCGATTGAGCTAAAGCTCGATCGAAAGCCCTTTGGATGCTCTACATGTATGTAACACCAATTTGGTGTTCGAGTCAGATCTAGCCCTTCAATTTGAATGGTGAAGCAGGGAGGTTGGTACAGCCAAAATGGCCTGCAGTAGATGAAAGCAGGTCTAATGATCTACAGAAGATGTTTCTGACCTCCAAATAAGGTCCAAGCTCTATTTAGTAGGTGATTCTGTGTCAAATTAATGGAGAAAGGAGTTATGTTAAGCTTCTAGAAGAGGAAGAACCTCATGAGCTTTGTTAAGGAGCTTCAGAGCTCCATTTTGAGCTCTGAACAGCTTGACAGAGAGCTAAAGATCTTTGGAAAAGATTTGAACAATCTTTGCGAGGTGTTAAGATTCTATCTAGGCAGATTTAGCATTCAAAACTCACTTGTAACTTGAAGAACTCAATATTGGGTTCTAAAGAACCCAAACTAGACAGTAACATGGCTTGCCCTTAATCCTCAATAAAACACCTTCCAATCAACTCTCATGGACTCTATATCATCGCAACGAATATATCAATTCATTAAATAGAAGAATTGATCAAGAAAACCTCAAATCAGCTCTATAATTGACCAAAATTACCTTGGGGTTGACTTTTAGAATTAGAGCTTCTCTAACCTAATTAAGACCCTAGTTCAGTTCTATTTAACCTCAGGAATTGATTCAAAGTCTCAAAAGGAAATTTTAATCAAGAATTCTAGGGTTTCAGGCCTCATCGCCTGAGATCCTAATAGAGTTTGTTTGACAAAACAAACTACAGCTTCTCTAAATAAACAACTAGCTAAGATGAACTCAGCAGACTTTGTTCTTACTTCTAGACCTCTTACAGTAGCCTAAATGCTAACAGAAATGATTCACTAACTCCGCTAGAGTTGGAGAAGACAAAGGTCATCTACAAGATCCAGACATTAAACACTGATCCAATCACTAATTCATGATCCTTAAGCCCCAATAATGCAGTCTGAAACTCCACAGAGCCTATCAAGGGTTGAAGTCCGATTTTGGCTCACCGGAGCTCGCCGGAGCTCTGGTGAGTCCAGTTCTGATATACAAAGTTGAAAACCTCAATAAATGAGGCCATTACTAACCTGTGGAGATTCCTAGGACCTAGACAGATCCTAAGAACTCCTTCATTGGCTTAAAGAATGATCAGAACTTAGGATTCATCAGGGAATTCAAAAATTGAGCATTCTAAGTTCAACAAAACTCAGAATGCTTCCTCTCACTCAATTGAGTGAGGGAAAGTATTCTAAGGGGTGAGGCGATATTAATGGAATAATTAATTAGGTGATTAACTCACCTCTGAGCTGCCATTGATAGCGAGCTCAGAGAGAAGGTAGAATTTAGGCCTTTCTAATAGGAGGCTCTATAGAAGTAATTAAGCGGTTGACGAGGTTCCTTAGGTGTTAGGGAAGTGATGAAGAACCTCAATTGAAGGTGGAATAGGTTCTAGACACCTCACAATGGACAGTGAGGTGTCCAGGTGAGTGTGACTGAAATTAGGCGAATAGGTGAGTAATTAGGATGGATCTGAGGTTAATTAGGGCCCTAATAAGATGGTCTAGTGGTGTGGGACCCTGAATAAGTGTGTAACAGACTTGGGGAACTCCGCCATGGACAGCGGAAGTCACCGGTGACGGTGAAATGGTTTAGGCGATATAGGTGATAATAGTGAGTGGAAGGAAGTGGAAATGGATCATGGAGAGATATGGAGAGTGAAACAATTCTAGAAATGCAAACAAAGGCCCAGCAAGGCCAGACTTGGCCTCATCAGAGCTGAGGAAGGCAATACTGGAAATCTAACTAAGCTAATTACACTAATCTAAGATACACTAAGTAATCTACGATTACCTAGACGAAAAGAGGGAGAAGAATCTCCATCAAAAGGTGTGTAATGGAGGACAAAATTAGAGGGTAGGGGATAAAGCTCTAGTGAGAAGATGAAAGTGGTGATAGAGAGGAAGTGGTGCTTCTCGGCCCTGTCACAGCCGCCCAGAGAGGAAGAGGAGGTGAGAGAGGCGAGTCCCTCGCATGGAGGAGCTCCGATAGGGGGATGAGAGGTCACCGAAGGTAACAGAAGAATAGCCTATCGTCGGCCCAAGTTGGGGAAGAAGGATAGGGGATCGACCCTTGAAATCGAAGGGGTCAAGGTCTATTTATAGGTTTCAGCGGCTGTGAAGGAGGGTGTATCTGGACACCAATAGGTCTAGGTTCAAGGTAACCACCGACATCATCTCCAACGCCAATGAGATTACTCTCTAACCCTAAATAGGATTCACAGATCATCCAAACCATGGGATGAAGTGAAGAAGGTGAGCACATGCTCCAGGAGCTTGGTGAGGGTGGAATGGTGTCAGATGGAAGGTGATCATGAGGTGACGTCACCGCCGAACGTCAGCCGTTCAAGCGGCTGAAGAAGAAATGAAGAAGAAGAAGGTATTCATAGGGACCTATATGCAAGGAAAGATAAGGACCAATGTGAAAGGAAAGGACTCATGAAATGAATTCCAAGGATCGAAATGCAAACAAAGTCTTTTAAGGTTAATTTAAATTATTTTCTTTTCTAACTTTTTATATTTATTTATAATTTAGCTAAATATTATATTAAAGCCTTGTATTTCCATTTTTGACCTGTTTATTTATATTTATTTACTTATTAACTTAAGTTATTTAAGACTTAGGTTTTAAGTTATATTTAAGTTAAATAAGATATTAATTAGGTAGCTAATTAATGGTATTTCGAGTCCATTTATTAATTAAGTTATTAATAATATTAATTGGCTTATAATTTATCCTTTTTAACTTATTTTAAGGTCCTTTATTGATTTGTCCCTTATTACATAATTAACCCTTTTATAAACATATTCCTAGCTAATTAACTAGGCAAACTAGTTAATCAGGGGTAATTAGAAGCCATAATGAGCCTCTCATTAGCTAACGACCTAAGTCATTCACTGAACTCACCGATATGAACTTGGCTGAGGTATCTATTGAGCTCCATTCTCCCTGAGCTCATTGCGCTCGGCTAATGGCATTAAACATAGCACTTAATAGGAGGCAACCCGTTATCTTTTTGGAAAACTCGAAACCCTTCTTGACACATCTTATGCTGAACTCATATTGTCCATAAGAATAGCTGACTCCACCTCTGGCACCCGTACCCGAGCTTGAAATAGTCCACAACAATCACCTCAACCTGTCTACCCACCCAAAACTTGTTCTATTGTACGATCCAAGCTGAACTCTAACCCACCTAATTTACAATAAGGACATTGCAAATCGTAGGCATGGGGGGGTATTAAAGTGCAAAACGTTGTGAGAATCACTTCACAAGAAAGGGATTTCATCAAAAAAATTACATATTCCAAAAAAATCAAAAAAATAAAAAAATTGAAAAACAGAAAAAATGAAGGGAGGAAATTTTGAGTGAATCAATTGCATATCATCTTTGAGGAGGAAAAGGGGAGGTGATCTAAATGTCAAAAAGGAGCATAATTTGGAAAAGAAAAAAAGAGATAGCCATTATTAAAAGATTAAGGAATTGACTTAGTTCTAGACCAAATCAAAAAGAAAGAAAATGAAAGACAAAAAGTGCTAAGAGACAAAAAGAGATTAGTATGAACATTGATCTTAGGCCTCTTGGGCTGTGAGTTTAGGCTTAAAAGTTTAAGTATTCGCTAAGATCTGGATAGTCCTCAAGAGGTTAGGGAAAATGCGAAGCTTAAGTATTAGGTCTAAGGCTTAGAGATTATTCGACCTCATTAACTGACCACTAGTTTGCTGGACTTGGTAACCTAAGTACCCCAATCCACACACAGTCTGGTTCAGTGCGCTTAATTATCAAAATCACACAAATGCGTTAATCTGTTCTGAGAAAAAGTTACCTAGATTAGGGGCGGTTGATCAACACAAGTTGATTTGGAAGAGTTCCCGACGCGGAAAGGTGGGAAATTCCCCTCGAAAATGCTTAATAACATATCGTCTCCTCAGTGCTTGTCTCCTAGGATATCTAAATATCTTATCGGGGGCATGTAAGCACATTATGCTGGTTCAGATGCCATGGGCGGCATTATCACGAAATGTCAATTTCCAAGGTCTAAATTTAGCTACAGAACGCCATGGGTGGGATTATCCCGAAATCTCAAAAGCCAAGGTTTTGGTGGTTGCCATGGGTGGTGTTATCTCGAAGCATCAATTGGGAGGATTGATGGTGGGAACTAGGAATCCAATACAGACCGTGTTGTAAAGCCAATCCAAAGCTAGAAATAAAAAGAAAAGAGAGAGAGAAATCTCCAAAAATAAAGAAAAAATTCTTCTGTCTTTCTCTTAAAAATACACACTACAAACTGAACCTGGGCTAAAACATGTCTTAAGCATGAGTGCTTTAACCGTGGAGTTCAACGGACCTTTGGTTAGTTCCTATGGGCCTTAGAAACCTTCGCAGCGGACCAAGGCTAGAGCTAGTTAGGTCAGGATGTTGGTTGGTACTTGAGTACCTCTAGGCCTACTATCGACATTCTAACCTAATCTACAAAAGAAAGCACACATCTAAGCATGAAAAGGCATGTGGTCCAGAATTTGAGTTAATTCCATGAGATTTTGCTAAAAGACTAGCAAAAGCTAGGCATCGGGGTATGATGGGAACACCACCATGAGCCATAACTAGCTCAATTTGATCTGATTAAGTCATTAAATTCTCCTACATAACCTCCAGAGGACTGCAATTCATTACATATTCATTCTGAAAGAAAGACAAGTAACTAAGGTTAAAACTATAAACTTACCATCATATAATGAATGCATAATAACCATGAGTTTTCCTAGAAGGTAATTAAGGGTCAAATGGTCCGAAAAGGCTAACAAGTGGGTTAGAACTGATAGAAAAGGATTTGTGCGTGTTTTGAGAATTAACTGATTTTTGAAACCCTAAAAACAAACTCGCTTAATTAACTGAGGTTCTGGTTAAGATAAAATTCACATAAACCCTCTAAAATCCATATAAAAATATTCTCTGTGGTTTGGTACCTTCAATTTAACCATCAAAACCTATCTTGACCCAAAATAAAATATCAGACTGACAGTTGCCTTAATTTGGGTTTTTGCATAAATTACCCATTCAAACATGGTCAAAATGAAAATCCAACTTCACCATTGGATTCCTTAGGTTCAAATTAGGTTTGTACCAAAATTTGGGCGCAATTTGAGATTGTCTTGACCTAGTTTGCAACTTGGTCATGTCAGATCACACATATGCTCCTAACTTTCAAAATCCTTACAAAAGGCCCCTAACTTTATCATCATTTTTGCAAATAGGTCCCTAACACCATTAAAGGAAACTTTGAGCTTCACCATTGAGATCGAGCAAGGATTTCTCGCTCGATTCTCAATCAATCAATCCCAAAATAGATACTCAAATTCTTGACGAAGTTGCCTTTCATTTGAGCCACATCTTGGGCTCCAAGACTTGCCCAAAGTGCCATGCGAATCAGTTGAAATTTGGGTTTCTATCTCTGATGAAGCTTTCCAAGCTTGAAGGCTTGATTCTCAAGCTTCATTTGCCTCTTGATGACCTATGAAAGACTCCTCAGATCAGACCGAAGTTTCGATGCTCGAATTCAGCCTAGAACACCTCCAATTCCTCTCCTCTTTCTTGGCCGAAGCACTCCTCGACGTCCGGTGATGAGTCCATTTTAATGGACTAATATTAAGCCTAACTGCCTTTAATCGTACATTGTATGTGTGTTAATAATTGCAATTAAGTTGTAGAAGATTTGTACGCATCATGATTTCAGTTTATAACATTCTATAACTTAATGATTTTGTTGTTTTTATGTGCAGGCATTATATTTAGGAAGAGCAAGGGTTGGGGAGCAAATTTTCCCAACAACCGGCGGGTCTTTTCCCTTTCCTCTGGCCAGTTGTAACTCTTCTCCAACGCCCGCCGGTTGAAAATAGAAAAGGGACTTGGAAATCCTTGGATTGGCACCGAGGAGAGAGAGGAGTTAAAGAGAGGAGGTGAAGAGAAGAATGGAGATCATCTTTCCCCTAGCAGAAAAGAAAACTCCACTGCATGCACTGTGTACTCAGCGCACCCACCCTCACCACCTTGCGCACGCCCGTCGACCGGCTCCCAACCGCGCGCCTCTCCCGCACAGCATCTCCCTCCAGCTGCGCCTAAAGGCACTATGCACCTTCACCTCTCACCTTCCTTCAGCGCCACCTGTAGGTGCCCACACCGCATCACCAACTGCAGGCGCCCGCATGCCACCAGCCACAGGCGCTGCGTGCAGAGCGCCCGCACCAAGCCTGCAGACCGCCTCCCCCTCACAGTGCCTCTCTACCCTGCAGGCGCGCCTGCAAGCCCCACCGCTCACCCACTCCATCTGCAAGCGCACCTACTTTCCGCTTCTGCACCGCACTACAGCAATGCACCCGCGTGCCCATCTCCCTTCCACGCGCGCTCCAACATCTGCAGCACCCACCTCGCCTGTACGCCTCACCGCAGTCGTTCCAACCTTCAGCACACCAAGCCCACAGCCGTACCTCACCCGCCAGTGCCCTCCACCACTCTGCAGGTGCACCTATAGGCGCTACCTTCGCCCACTTGCAGACTGCATGCCTGCACACTTGCCTTCGCGCTCCAGCCTCTGCTCACTGTCTCACCGTAAGCGCACACACGGCAACGCCGCTTGCCGCCAGCACCTTCATCCTTCAAAAGAGCCAACAGGCCAGCGCTCTGGCCACCTCCACCGGCCACCTCCGACGCCGCCACTACCACCATCGGAGAGCCCTCATCCTTGCCGTCCTCCTTAGCCTCTCCAAAGCCCCGCCGGTTCTCTCTTTCCATCGCGAGGAGGAGAGAGCAAAAAAGCTCTGTTTTCCCACTAATTTGTATTTACTTTCAGTGCCATTGTCACATAATTTGATTTCATTTATTATTATTATATTGTGGTAGAATTGCGCTTGAACACTTATAGTTCCTTATAATTGCATGATATTGATATTCACTAGTTTGAAGATTGATTTTTGGGCTTAACTTAAGTACTAATTTTCTCTAGTACACATCACGTGAAAATTTTCATAAATTCATCATAAATTTATTGAGGATTTCTGTGAGGGAAAACTACACATATACCCTTATCTTTTTAAGTTATTGCAAATCTACTTTCCCTCACATTTTATGCCAGATTTAAATTGGGATTTCACACTATCTGAAATAATATTAAATAATTAAGTATTTATTACATAATTGCCTCCCTGTGGACACGACCCGCTCTTTTGCAAGTGGTTATTTTCATTTTTTTTTATTAGTTGATTTTTCCACCACTTAAATACTATAGCGCAAAGTGAAAAGTCGTCTTTCAAATTGGCGCCGTTACCAGGGAGGCAACAGACGCAATAGATTTACTTTATTATTTTTAAATCTTCTGAGTTGCAAAATTATCTAATCATTTTGATTATTGTGCGAGGAATCTAAAGAGGCGACGAGGCGCAACAGAGCGGCGACAGCAACCACAAGTTAAGCCAAATGAGGAAAAGACGAAGGAGACCAAGATCCTATTTCGCAGAGGATTCTCTGTCGTCACAAATTTAATTCTGTCATTTCGCCCTTGTAGTAATTGGGGCTGAATTTTTGGGGGCTTGTCCCCGCATTTTTTAGCTACTAGGGCTTATAATATTTTTGGTGCATGCGTGATTATATTTTCTGCTTGCTTGCTTTCAAAACCAATAAAGAAAATATTGAGCTGCCTATTTAGAAGTTGCATGCCCTTAGGTGCGTGCATTTAGGGGTGATTGAGCAGCACATTAGATCTTATTATTGCATTGCAAGCATATTAGAATGAAGATTGCTGGAGACAAGTATATCTTTCTAACTTTTGCATCCAGCTCCTGTTCACGCATTTGCATTCAAATTTAAATTCAAGACCACCAAGTTGTTTGAATTTGCTAATTCAGTGATCACATAACTAAAAGCGAAACTAATAATTTGATTCAACCCTAAAAGCAATTCACATTTGATCTGATTCAAAGGGACTTGTCTGCGATTTCAAAAGAAATTACAAAGATTTGCGGTGTGTTGCACACTTTTGACATTGAGCATGCACATTAGGCACCGCACTAAGGCTCGATCCCTTAAGGTTATAGGCACCGATCTCTTTATCGGTGCAAACCCTCCTATTGTGCTTTATGGTGGTGGTGATACTATCTTTTGATCAAGTGTTTTGATACTCCATAGAGGGGGACACCCCTTAAAGGAACAAAAGGGTAGTTAAGGGGCACCGCATATGCATCGCCTCAAAGGAAGGGTTCACCCTACTTGCATCCCTTTGTTTGTCCTTAGAGTAACTTCTCACTTGATCACCTGGGAGTATCATCCAAGCAAAGTATAGGTCCTAAGGCACTCGAAGGTTGAATTAAGGCACGTAATTGCAGTGAAAAACTTGTTTGGCCATTTATATTAACTAATTCAACATCCACAATAAAGAAGGTTAAGATTTCAAGTCCACACCCCTCTTATACCACTTACATGGGAATGGAGGGATAAGTTTTGATCTTTTGACTTATTTTTGGAGTGGAGGCTTGACTTACTCAATAAAAAAAAAAAAAATCTGACTTGTGTTTTGTATGCTTAGTAGACGCTCTCTTGAGGGTAGTCTAGTGTTTGATCCTGATCCTGAGAGAATTCTTAGGAGAGCTCACCTAGGAGAAGAAAAAGAAGGAATGGCTGAGCAAGGTGCAAATCAACAAAGGACCCTAAGGGACTATTTTATTCCTACCAACCAACCTGCACAAGCACTAAGACGACCGGCAGGGGATAATCTGTATGAGATTAAGAGCAATACCATATCTTTATTGCCCTCTTTTTATGGTACTACTAGGGAGGACCCCTACCGGCATTTGGAGGAATTCACCGAGGTCTGTTCCAAGGTGAAGCTCTAGGGCTTTACTGATGAAGCCCTGATGAGGACTCTATTTCCTTTCTCCCTAAAGGATAAGGCCAAGCACTAGTATCATACCCTCGATGCAAGGGTAAATGATTGGGCTACCCTTAAGGGAGAATTTTTAAAAAAGTATTTTCCTATAAGTAAAACCAACCATTACAGAAGTGAGATTATGGGTTTTACTCAATAGAAGGGGAGCAATTTCATGAAACTTGGGAGCGCTTTAATGACCTTCTTAGGTTATGCCCCCACCATCAAGTGCCAAGATGGCAGTTGGTCGAAAGGTTCTATAACGGATTATCTGAAAGACATAGGCAAACCATTGATGCAGCCTGTGCAGGAACCTTCATGACCAGAACTGAGGATGAAGCCTGGGCATTATTTGAAACTTTAAGCGACAACTCCATACATCTGTCCTCTACATATCAAGAAAGAAAACCATCAATCTTGCAGAGGAAGATAGAGGCCCATGAAGCAGGGGCTTCTCAGGATTTGCCTTATCAGATTCAACTATTGAATAAAAACTTTGATATGCTTTTAGCAAACCCCGGCATGAACCTGCAAGCAGCCTCTATTTTTCAGGCTTCAAGAGAATGCTCCATTTTCCAAAGCACAACGCATGCCACTACGGAGTGCCATCAGGCAAACCAATTCCCTGAGTTGATTCAGGTCGACTTAAACGTGACCCAAGGTTTCCACCCCCCTCACAATAACCCTTACTCCAACACTTATAATCCAGGGTGGCGGAACCATTCAAACTTCTCTTGGAAGCAAGCTGATGCTTCTAACTCAGGGAATACAAGACCCTTACCTCCCCAGCCCACATACCAACCTTCTTATGAAAACCCTCCTCCAAATAAGCCCTCTGAGATGGATGAACTGAAGGCCATGATGAAAGCAATGCAAGAGCATCAGAATATGGTCATCCAATCTCAGAATAAGATGATTACTAATATGCAATCCCAAATTGGTCATCTTACTGAGGCAGTTAGGCAACGTGATCCGGGGAAGCTGCCTAGCTCTTCTGAGGAGAACCCTAAGGGCAAGGGGGTTGTATTCAGGGAGCATGCCTAAGCAATGATCGTGTTGAGGTGTGGAAAAAAGATTGACAAGCCTAATAACACTCCTACGGTTACATCTCAGAATTCCCCTTCCACACCTGACCCGACTTCCATCTCACCCGAGGAAGAGCCACACCACTCACCCTCACAAAAAATCACCCACAATGAGGATGTCGTCTTTCCACCACCCTTTTCGCGCCATGGCGATCCCTCTAACTAGAAGCCGAGGGTGCCCTATCCAGAGAGCCTATCTGCTCCTGGGGAATCTTCTGTTGGCTTATCTGGAGCCAAGGATAGGATGGAAGAGATTATGGATACTTTTAGGCAAGTCCAGATTAACTTGCCTCTGTTGGAAGTGATTAAACAGATTCCATCCTATGCCAAGTTTCTGAAGAACCTGTGCACCCAGAAGCATCGATCTAGGAAATAGGTCCAAACCAAGGTCATTCTGCCTGACCATGTTAGCTCAGTTCTTCAGCATGGAACACCCCCCAAAATGAAAGACCCAGGGGCCTCGTATATTTCAGTGGTTATAGGTAACCAACACATTGACGAGGCTCTGCTCAATCTGGGTGCGGGGGTAAACATTCTACCGAGCTCTGTCTACGACCGTTTGGGAGGAGGAAAGCTGAAGCCTAGTCCAGTAATCCTCCAGGTTGCAGACAGATCACCTAAGACACCACGGGGATTGTTGGAAGATGTCCTTGTGAGAGTGGAGGATTTCTTCTTCCCCGTTGACTTTCTGGTACTTGATACTGACCCATTTAATAAGCCCACAAAGCCGTCCATTATTCTGGGATGCCCCTTTTTGGCCACAGCCAATGCCTCTATAAATTGTAGATCCAGGGCACTTAAAATGGGATTTGGGAACAAGAAGATCCGGTTGAATGTTTTTTATACTTACAAGCAACCCGGATTTGAAGATTGTTCTCAGATTGAGGTCGATGAAATAATTGAAGAGACTGCTCCAGCACTCTTATGTAGAGATCCCCTCCAGAAGGTCATATCTCAGGACCATCCCTTGATTATTAAAGAAACTGAAAGGAAAATGCCTGAACTAGAAGAGCTACTGGGGGTACACACTGAGTCTCTATCCCAACCTTGGACTGTGAAGGTAGATCCGTTGCCTGAGGCGGTGACATCTCAACTAAAACCCTCAATCCAAAAGGCTACTGAATTGGAGTTGAAAACCCTCCCGAGCACAATGAAATATGCTTTCCTTGGCTCTAATAACACGCTCCCCATTATTATCTCGTCTGCATTATCTGAATTACAGGAGGGAGCTCTGCTTGAGTGTTTACAAAGGCACAAGGAAGCAATTGCCTGGACAATTGCTGATATTAAGGGTATTGATCCCTCTCTCTGCATGCATCATATATACACGGACGAGTTCGTGAAGCCTTTTCAAGACAGGAAGAGAAGGCTCAATCCAAATATGCGGGAGGTTGTTAAAAAGGAGATTCTGAAATGGCTGGATGCAGGGATTGTCTATCCAATTTCATATAGTAAATGGGTCAGTCCAATTCACGTAGTTTTGAAAAAGGCAAGAATCACTGTGGAGGAGAATGACCATGGAGAACTGGTGACCACTAGGCCCTCAATTGGTTGGAGGGTCTGCATTGATTACCCTCGTTTAAACACGGCTACCCAGAAAGACCATTTCCCCTTACCGTTTATCGACCAAATTTTGGAACAATTGGCGGGGAACAAGTACTTTTGTTTTCTTGACGGGTACTCTGGGTACAATTAGATAGTCATTTTTCCTGATGATCAGGAGTGTACCACCTTCACGAGTCCTTATGGCACTTTTGCGTTCCGCCAAATGCCATTTGGGTTACGTAACGCTCCTGCCACTTTCCAACGTTGTATGATGGCTATCTTTTCTAATATGATCGACGAGTTCATTGAAATTTTCATGGATGACTTCTCCATTTATGGCTTGTTGTTTGACCTATGCCTTTCGCACCTTGATAAAGTCTTAACCCGTTGCGAAGAGGCAAAACTGGTGCTTAACTGGGAGAAAAGCCACTTTATGGTCCAGCAGGGCATTGTGTTAGGGCATATAGTTTCCGAGAGAGGATTAGAGGTCGACATCGCAAAAATTGATTCCATCTTTAAGCTTCCATTGCCCACCAATGTTTATCAGGTTAGATCTTTCCTTGGCCATGCTGGATTTTATAGGCACTTTATTAGAGACTTCAGTAAAATCTCTAAGCCACTCTGCGACCTGTTAGCGAAGGATGTCTCCTTCGATTTTGATGATAGATGTGGCGAGTCTTTCCAAGCTTTGAAAAAACCCCTTATTATCGCATCGATTCTCCAAGCACCAGATTGGACCCTCCCATTTGAGCTTATGTGCGATGCTTCTGATTTTGCAGTGGGAGAAGTCTTAGGTCAAAGGGTTGATGGCAAACCTCACATGCTGCATTATGGCAGCAAGACCCTTACGGATCCTCAGCAAAACTACACGGTCACTGAAAAGGAATTACTTGCTGTAGTATTTGCTTTGGAAAAGTTTCGGTCTTATCTTTTGGGATCCAAGGTTGTGGTGTTCACTGATCATTCAGCCCTTAAGCATCTTCTGGCTAAAAAGGACACCAAACCTCACCTAATTCATTGGATTCTTCTACTCCAAGAATTTGACTTGGAAATTAAAGACAAGAAAGGAGTTGAGAATGTGGTAGCAGACCATTTGTCTAGGATCCCTATTGAGGCATCAAACCCTGCTGGCGGTATTCAAGAGACTTTCCCTGAAGAGTCTCTAATGGCCGTGGAAGGTAAAACTCCTTGGTTTGCTGACATAGTGAACTATCTGGTCACGGGCATCACCCCCAGTACTTGGGACAAGCAGAAGCGAGACAGGTTTATCGCCAATGCTAAATTTTATCACTAGGAGGAACCCGAGCTTTTTAGAATAGGCCCTAACCAGTTGTTTTGCCGTTGCATCCATGATGAGGAACAAAGAAGTGTTCTGAGTTTCTACCATAACCTCCACTGTGGGGGACATTTTAGTGGGAAGAAGATTGCTCATAAGGTTCTTCAGTCTGGTTTTTGGTGGCCCACATTATTACGAGATGCACATACGTATGTGGGCGCATGTCTTCGTTGCCAGCAGACGGGAACCATTGGAAAAAGGGATGAGATGCCCCAACAACCTATCCTCCCTGTTGAAATCTTTGATATTTAGGGCATTGACTTCATGGGTCCCTTTCCTGTGTCCTTCGGATATGAATACATCCTTGTGGCTATTGACTATGTATCAAAATGGATAGAAGCCATCCCCACACGAACCAATGACCATTCCGTGGTCTTGGGCTTTGTTAAGGCTAATATCATTTCTCGGTATGGGTGCCCAAGGACGATCATAAGTGATGGAGGACCTCACTTTAATAATGTACACTTCACAAGACTACTCCAAAATTTGGGAGTCAACCACATGATAGCCACACCTTATCATCCCCAAACGAGTGGACAAGTTGAAGTGTCTAATAGGGATATTAAGCGAATTTTAGAAAAGACTCTCAGGCCTGATCGGAAGGATTGGTCTAAAAAACTCAATGATGCTCTTTGGGCCTACAGAACTGCAAACAAGACTCCTTTGGGCATGTCTCCTTTTCGTCTTATCTAGAGAAAAGCATGCCACCTTCCCGTTGAAATCCAACATAAAGCTTATTGGGCTATTAAAAAAGTTAACTTGAATCTGGATAAAGCGTAAAAAGTACGTATGCTAGAATTAAGTGAGCTTGAGGAGCTTCGTAATGAAGCTTATGAAACTGCTCAAGCTTACAAGCAACGTACAAAAGTCTTCCATGACAAGCACATCATTAGAAAGACTTTTGAGCCCAACCAGTGGGTCTGGCTTTTAATTTCTAGACTTAAATTATTTCCTAGAAAGCTCAAGTCCCACTGGGATGGGCCATGCGTTGTTAGCAATACCTTCCCTCATGGAGCTGCAGAGATTAGGAACCCTATTTCAGGTGCAAGCTTTAAAGTAAATGGCCAGCGACTTAAACCATATATTACTCTTTCCGATGGCCAAGTTTTGGACGCATTACGGCTTGAGGAGCCTTAGCTCCTCCCACTCTCCTCCTCAGGTGATATTCTTCCATGTCTATATTTTTCCAATGAGAACATTGTCAGTCTTAGGCATGGGGGGATATAACCTGAGAATGTTTATAGTGTTTATAGCATTTATAAATATTTGCATACATATTTATATATATTAAAAATATATATTTTTTTTTTCTTGAGCTAATTGGGTTAGTCCCTAGCAAGATACCTTTGTTATTGGAGGTTTTTATTCCGGAATTATTTCTTAAGTTTAGAATCCAGTACATTTGCACGTAGACTTGGTAATGGATCCTTGGGGAAAACCAATAAGCATTTGTAGTCCACTGAACCCTTGGATAGTTCATAGAGAGTCAGGCATACTATCTTCTAATAAATCCACCTCATATTTGTGAGAAGAAGTAGAGAGATTACTGGTGCAGTATGTCTAGTGCAAGGACTCTTAAGTTCTGGATAATTAAATGATGATACTTCAGAGTTAGGCGTAGTTTTCACTTTCTGTTCCTGTGTGCGTACTTTGAGTGAATTCCTGAGAGTCACCAAATAAGGCAGATACACAGAGATTGAGTCTTAATAAAGCTATAACTATGGTGGATGGTTACGACCATCCTTCATAGAGTCCTCAACCTAAGGAGGGCAATAAGGTCAAAGGTCAAAAATACGCCTGTCCTATCCATTCCTTCCCAGTGCCGAGAATAGGCACTTCCACCAAATAAGCCACACAACTTCCTCTTGACCATCATCATCCCTAATAATGCCTCGTAAATAAAAGTCCGTATCGTGTTGTGTTAATTGAAAAAGAAACAAAAACAAGAGGAAGAAAAAAAGGGGGGGAAAAGAGAAAAGAAGTAGAAAAAGAAGAAATAGAAAGAAGAAAAAGAAGAAATAGTTATATTACGGAAAAAAAAAGAGTCCAAGTTACTAATTTTGTTTTTGAGGCAACAGAACACCTTTCACGTTCTACCAAATATGACCCATACCTACCTTTTAGTATTTTTGATCGCCCGAATACTGGTTGAGGACTCTAACTTTGTTGTAGAGTTATTAGGACTTTAATTGAAGTGTGGATGCCATGTGAGGCCACCAAATAGTGAGTATAATTTCTAAATCTGGCGAGATTCGTGATCTCAGAAAGAAAGAAAAGAGAGAGTGCCCAGGAACATCAAGAGAGCACAATTGTGTAGCCTCTCTCAGAGTTAACTTGTCTAATAGTCTAGAGATCTAGAGTCTACGGTACTAGACTATATGTAGCACCAGATGAGTGTGTGCCACTAAATGCAAATCCATTTAACTCGATATCTCCTACCTAAGCCAAATGTCGGGGTCAAATTACAAATTATCGTCTGCTTTATCCCTGAGGGAAGTAGTTGCCTATCTCGACAGAAATTTTTGCCAAGGGTGATGTATGAACTCCCAATGCGAGTTGGCTCTTTCACTTGGATCTGTTACCTAAGCTATCAGCACTTCACATTTGTATGGATTTCTAAAGTTTTGAAGTAAGAAAAGAAGAAATCTTCTGATTACTTCTATTATTTTTCATTTTTGCAAGGGACTAGCAAATCTTAGGCATGGGGTATTTGATGAGTCCATTTTAATGGACTAATATTAAGCCTAGGTGCCTTTAATCGTACCTTGTAGGTGTGTTAATAATTGTAATTAAGTTGTAGAAGATTTGTACGCATCATGATTTAAGTTTATAACATTCTATAACTTAATGATTTTGTTATTTTTATGTGTAGGTATTATATTTAGAAAGAGAAAGGGTTGGGGAGAAAATTTTCCCAACAACCGGCGGGTCTTTTCCCTTTCCTCCGGCCAGTTGTAACTCTTCTCCAACGCCTGCCGGTTGAAAATAGAAAAGGGATTTGGAAATCCCTGGATTGGCGCACGCGGGGAGAGAGATGAGTTAAAGAGAGGTGGTGGAGAGAAGAATGGAGATCATCTTTGCCTTGGCGGAAAAGAAAACTCCACCGCATGCACTGTGTACTCAGCGCACCCACCCGCACCACCTTGCGCATGCCCGTCGCCGACTCCCAACTGCGCGCCTCTCCCGCACAGCATCTCCCTCCAGCCGCACCTAAAGGCGTTGTGCGCCTTCACCGCTCACCTTCCTTCAGCGCCATCTGCAGGCACCTGCACCGCATCACCAACTGTAGGTGCCCGCACGCCACTAGTCGCAGGTGTTGCATGCAGAGCGCCCGCACCAAGCCTGCAGACCACCTCTCCCTGCAGACTGCCTCCCCCTCACAGTGCCTCTCCACCCTACAGGCGGACCCGCAAGCCCCACCACTCACCTGCTCCATTTGCAGGCGCACCTACTTTCCGCTACTGCACCGCACTGCAACAACGCACCTGCACGCCCATCTCCCTTCCACGCACGCTCCAGCATCTTCAGCACCCGCCTCGCCTGTACGCCTCACCACAGCCATTCCAACCTTCAGCGCACCAAGCCCGCAGCTGCTACCTCACCCGCCAGCGCCTTCCACCACTCTGCAGGTGCACCCACAAGTGCTACCTCTGCCCACCTGCAGACCGCACTCCCGTATGCCTGCCTTCACGCTCCAGCCTCTGCTCACTGCCTCACCGCAAGCACGCGCACGCCAACACCGCCTGCTGCCAACACCTTCATCCTTCAACAGAGCCAACAGGCCGGTGCTCCAGCCACCTCCGTCGCTGCCGCTGCCACCATCGAAGAGCCCTCATCCTCGCCATCCTCCTTAGCCTCTCCAAAGCCCTACTGGTTCTCTCTTTCCATCACGAGGAGGAGAGAGCAAAAAAGCTCTATTTTCCCACTAATTAGTATTTACATTCAGTGCCATTGCCACATAATTTGAATTTATTTATTATTATTATTATTACATTATGTCAGAATTGCACTTGAACACTCATAGTTCCTTATAATTGCATGATATTGATATTCACTAGTTTGAAGATTGATTTTTGGGCTTAACTTAAGTACTAATTTTCTCTAGTACACATCACGTGAAAATTGCATAAATTCACCATAAATTTATTCAGGATTTCTGTGAGGGAAAAATGCACATATACCCTTATCTTTTTAAGTTATTACAAATCTACTTTCCTTTACATTTTATGTCAGATTTGAATAGGGATTTCGAACTATCTGAAATAATATTAAATAATTAAGTATTTATTGCATAATTTCCTCCCTGTGGACACGACCTGCTCTTCTGCAAGTGGTTATTTTCATTTTTTTTTATTAGTCGATTTTTCCACCACTTAAATACTATAACACAAACTGAAAAGTTGTCTTTCATCCGGCAACTCTCCTTGCCTCCTCTCATCATCCATTCACAATATCGGTGATGGATTTATCCTTCCCTTTCTACTCCACATTACGTAGTACCAGCCGACGCCTCTATCTTTCTCATCCTCGCTGTCCAACCCCTACGGAAGCTCCTTCCTTATCTGGCGTTGGCCATACTGCAACCTGCGCCATCTTCGCTCCCCGTTGTCCGCTACCACTCTCAAACGACTCTTCAGCTTCTCGTCACAACTGTACCATCAACACTCCGATTCGACCCTGTTGACACCCTCCTCAACTTCATCCTCCATCTCGTCGGCAAACCTCCGGCGAGCCCTAGCAGCCACCACAAATGCCCAAACGAGCTGTTATCACCTCCCACACATCCGCCATACCCACGTGAGTAAAACCCCTCAAGAAATTGAGAGGATTACTTGCCCAAATTCTCCACCAAACACACCCCCCTCCACCTTCATTTTTTGCGTCCACCAGCACTCATCACACACGCACACGCCACGCAACCACCACCGTTGCACTAGCCGTGGTTCGGTGATACTCCCTGAGCTTTCTGACATGGCCGAAATGCCTTACTTCTATTTTCAGGTATCACCCCACCTCTGCCATTACCGCAAAGCTTCGAGCATGCTTTAAAGCTTTCTTCAGCACGTACAGTTCCAGGCACCACCTGCAAGGGATGTGATTGCACAGTAAAAATATACCAGTAATTATGCAATCTTGTGTTATTTCCTAATAGTACCATTGTATCTCAAGTAACTACAGTTGCATTTGTAAATTAACACATGCATGCATTTACTGAGAGGGGATGATAATGCGAATAATTGGCCATCTAATTAACATCTTCATTAAGGGCTGCATTGCAAATTCACCATTCTCATTTTTTTATTTTGACTTTGAAAATCTTCTCCATCGCGCGGCTCAGGGCATGGGGCATTCCTCTGCCAGCAGCATGGCTAGACTTCCTCTGCCAGCAGCATGGCAGTGGCATGCGTCTCCTTCTTTAAAAGGACTTGCCCTCTCCCTTGCGCAAAGAGAGCCTGGAACACACACCACCCCCAGACACCTTCCTCCAAGCCAATCTCCTCCCCTCTCCCTCTCCATACGCAGTATCTCTTCCCATTGAAGAGACACATTGCGGGCAGGAGAAAGCTCATAGTGGTCCCACAACCACCACTGTGAGTTCCACCATCGCCCAGCTCCTTCGTGAGCAGGTGGGCGTGGTGGTTTCACCCTCTATTTTCACCGCTGAACACCCTCGTCGCCATTGTCAGAGCTTCAAGGTCGGAAGCTCCAGTAGCAGCAATGGCCGCCAGCAGCAGTGCAGGCCACCGCGTGCATGCCAGCAGACCTTCGCGAGCTCTCCCCGCACATGCAGGCGCTTCCCAACGCACCCGCGCATGCAGAACTGATGCTACCGGTTGCCCGCTCCAGCGCGACACTGTAGACACTATTCACGCCTCTCAACGCGACACTGTAGACACTGTAGCCACCAGCTTGTTTCTCACTTAGACGATGGCATAGCGCTCTCTCTCCTCGCTCGCAACCTACTCCAGCCGGTCGTCCGCGTCTGCGCCCGCGCCTGCTCCTGCCCGCAGCGCTGTGCATTGTGCTACACAGTGCGCTATGCTGCACTCTCGCACTAGCCTGCGCGCGAAGGCAGTACGCGTGCTCCCTCCAACGCCCACGCGCAGCCCTTGTGTGCCTGCGTGTGAATTGGCCACCAGACGACGCTCGCTTCCGCTAGACGACTTAACTCCTCTGCTCTCTCCCACAATCACCTGCCAGTACACACACACACTCACTTGTACACACTCACGTGTACTCTCTCACACACACTTATACACACACACACACACATAAACTCACGTCTACACACATATATATTTATATATCCACTCACATATATGCATAAGTATATATATATGTATACATAGATACATATACAAATATATCTATATACATATATACATATATATATCTATATACATATATTACTATATATATATATATCTATTTATAAATATATATATATACATATATATATCTATATTTACATATCTATATATATATATATAACTACATATATACCTATATAGTTATAACCCTATCAGTATATATACATATATATATATATATCTTTACATACACATCACCTACCTGTATCCATACGCCCTTGCACTAGTCACTCCACCACGCATTATATCGCGGGAATATCTACACCAGTTGCTGATATTCCTTGATACCCACATACAGCAAGCGCCACCGCACACACTCCCACACATCCATCCTACGCTCTACGCGGCACTTCATCTTGTTGGTTGCGTCTTACTAGACATGGACCAACTCAATACTGTGCTACATGTCATTTCCACTTCCACCCCACCCCTATATATATAATATATATATCTATATATATAAAGACTGTATTTATTTCTCTACAAGCAACCTACCTCATTTTTTTATTTCTCTTTTGTTTCCTGCTATTAAAAAGATAAAACAAAAGAGTAAAAGAAAAAAGATAATCCTTATTTTGCAGGTACTTGGTCTTGCAAATAGCAGGGCCAGTTCTTTTGGAAACCCTAAGTTGGCTCAAAGCCAAGAATAATTTGGCTCAAAGCCAAGGACCTGATGTTGAGGGTGTGCGTCAAGGATAATATTATCAACAAAAGAAAATCTTAAATAGAAAAAAAAAACCAAAAACATAATAAACTCACGGACGAGATACATTTTAGGAAAGACGTAGAAACTTCTTCACCGTTAATCCTTGCCTCCTTGAGATCGACCCTGGGCCTAAAAGTTACCAAGATAAAATTAAGTAGGCCAGGTTAAAAAATAAAAATTTGAAAAAAGATGGTTAGACTCAATTTAGGTTAACCACTATACTCACTTTAACAATAATTTCACCATATTAACACAACCTATTCGAGTTCTACCACGCTTTTTCTAGCGTCGTTGCCGAGGAGGTGCGTATTAAGGTAAGTTTCTACTCCATTCCTTTGATTTTCTCTTCTCACACCCTTCTCTTCACAGGTGTTTTTGTTTGCTGGTGTGTAGGTAAACTAGTTTCAAGGAGGTGGCAAGCAGAGGAAGTCAGAGACATGGGCAGATCCAAGGTGGGAATAAGAGCATGAAGTCGCCGGTGTCACACTGGAGCTTTGCCCACGTTGCTGAAAAGGTAGGTCACTCTCTCTTAGCAACTTAAGTTAACTTGTCACCTAAATAAAAAAAAAAAACCTAAAAAACACTTCTTGGGATTTCTTGGGGCAAGTGGATTAAAAATCACTTGTTTGATTGTCTGCTATCACCCCCACTGCCCCGGGATTTCCCGCCAAACTTCGCATAGCGAAGATCCAAGAATCTTGATTCTTGAATCTTTCATCGTGTGAAGTATTCTTTGAGGCAAGATTAAATAGATTGATTGCCATCCCTCCTTGCCTCATTTATCCATAATTCGAGATCACATTTCTTTTTGGTGGGGAGACTTGGAATTGAATTGATTCCAACCCCATCACGACCTTTCACCTACTTAAGATTTTACCGCGAATATTTCACCCCAAAATTTTAATTTTCTTTACATTATCTTGTGGTTGACCCTTGTGTGTGGAACATTATTTTGGTGATTGGGAGCACTTGAATTGAAGTGCTTTGGCTCCCTTTCACACTAACCTAAAATTGACTCGTGCATCCACACATAGAAATTTCCACCTAGGGAAGCCCAGTGCATTTTTAGCATGCATTAACCAACTCACAATGAAGAAGGGTTTGTTGGGCATAGAAGAACTTGTATTTTCTCAAAACCTGGAGATTGGTTGAATTGGTAACTCAGTGAATTCTTAAAATCCATACTACTTAAGGCTAAAATTCTAAAAACCATTCACCAACTAAAACTTTAATTTGGGGAGATTTCCCCATTGCATGCTTGGTTTATGCACTTTCTAAAATCAACGCACTTGGGCATTACCCGTATGCAATGCCCTTCACATTCCTGAAGCACTTGATCCTAAGCCTCTAATTAAAACTGGTAGCAACTTGACCCTTATTAAGGATTGGAGGTCTAACTACCTGTGTGTAGAGCCTACATGCTGGTGCAGGTTCTCGTGTGCTATCGGGTGTCTAAGACTAGGGCAAACGGCCTTTCAATCTGGCCCGGTGGTTCCGCGGTGCTCGCATTTGGTTCCATAGGTTGTGATAGTAGATAACTTAGATCTTTAGGTCTAAGGGCACATTGTAGAGGTTAGGACTTTGATTGCCTTGATTTGTCATCAAGTGTACCTTTGCGACATCATTTCTCTCATCCCCTTTTCCCTTCTTATCCCCCCAATTCTTCCTGCGGTAGTGCATGTTTAGGAGGAGGTCACAAAACCTCGAATTGTTTGAATTGTCTGATAATTCTAGAAGGAAAGAAACCGAATCGTCATCTTTCTCCACAAACATGGCTGCACGCCCACCCCCAAATCCCGAGGGAGGAAATCGCCCCCCTCAAATCCCACCAGGTGGTGGAGCCATGGACCCCATAACCCGCCTCCAAGCCCAAATGGAAATGTATAATGAACAGATTGAAGCCATTAGGGAAACCTTGGAGGAAATGCAGAACCCTCCCGAACGGGAGGAACCTATGTCTCTTAGCTCTTATCAAAATCCCGTTGCTACAGAGACTATAGGACAAATTCGAATCCCCATGGGAGGGGACGATTTTGAACTGAAACCCAATGTAATTGGCCTGATTAACTTTCACTTCCATGGTCTTGCAAGTGAAGATCCTTTTCTCCATTTGGAAGACCTAACCTGATTGGCTGAAACAGTTAAACCAAGAAACATCGGGTTATCAATTGTCCTCATGAAAATGTTCCTGTTTTTGTTGCGGGATAAAGCGTCGCAATGGTTACGCACCCTTGGGAGAACCATCCATTCTTGGGAAGAGATGCGAACAAAATTTCTCAAGAAATTCTTTCCAATCGGGCGAACCAATGTGCTTTGCCATGCTATAACTTCCTTTACGCAATAAAACGGCGAACAATTTCATGAGGCTTGGGAGAGGTATAATGACCTCCTCCGAAAGTGTCCGCACCACGGTCTGCCTACGTGGCGTATAGCCCAGATTTTCTATTATGGGCTAAATGAGACTTTGAAGCAGATTGTAGACGCTTCTTGCGGAAGGAATTTCATGAATAAAGACGGGAATGGAGCATTCGAATTATTTGAAAACATGAGTGAAAACTCAATGAACAATGCCTCCATTCATCGTACCAGCCTACCCCGTAATGTTCACGAAGTTGAAACGGGACCCTCCCATTCATCCACTGATCTTAGCCTTATCGCACAAAAATTGGATGAAGTCTCCGTCGTGCACAAGAAGCTAGACGAGCTTCTGCCCAATCTCGCATGTTCTATGGCAAACACCCCCACCTCACCACTTCGTCACAATCCTAATCCTTCCAACACCAGGCTTATCCCCAAAAACCCCGTGAGATCTTCCTTACCGAGCGTCGCATCGAGCAATTCGGTAAGTCATGTGGATCTGGCTTCTGCAAGTTAGTATTTCAACACGGAGGACCAAGCCTCCATGTTCTTGGATGCATATTTACATACAGACTCATCTTCTGGCTTAGAAGACGCTTGCGCCCTAGGGAACAACCCGTTCTCTGCCACTTATAACCCAAGGTGGCAAAATCATCTGAATTTCGCATGGTCCAACAACCCGCAGCACCAAAACCCCACGAGTGGGCCAATGAGACCGTCCACACCCGTCATCCTAAGGGCCCAGTCTAATCCTGTGGCAAACCCGCTATCGGGTCCTTGCATACCGCAAACAGAACACGCATCAAGTCCTCTTGATAAACTGATGCGAATGATGACAGAAATGTCTAAGCGCCATGAAGAGAACATGACCTCTCTTCAGCCACAATTGGCGCAGCAGAATGCTGAGATAAGTCAACTACGTATGGCGACTCGATCTCAAGGCACTCTTCCAGCCCAACCTGTTCCCAATCCGCGAAATTTCATACCCCGTGGTCCTCAACCACAAGTACAACCTTCTCAGGGGCAGGTTCATCAGATTCTGCAGGCTTCGAGCATTCCACCAGGATTTCAAGTTAATCCTGCAGCAACTACACCTCACCCTTATGTCCCTATTGTGAACCCTCCTCCACCTTATGATTCCACTTGACCCGCGACGTCCAATGCGATTGCTACAAGGAGCGGTAAGCAAACCGTCGATCCGCCTCGACCTAATCCTGGCCCATCTTTTTCATCGCCCTCTCATTCGGGATGCGCACCGCATTCGCGAGAGGACGATACACCCAAATTAGTGCCAGAATTGGTCCCATTCCCTGAAGCTCTACTGAGGGAGCCAAAAGGCAAGAAAAAGGATATGCAGGCCTTTGATAACCTACGTAATTTATTCAGGGGTGTTGAAATCAAGGTACCCCTATTAGAGGCTATCGACCACATACCTACTATCGCCCGATTTTTCAAAGACTACATTACACCCAAGCAACAGTCAAAGAAAACAAAGAATCCAGTGGTTCTCTCGCCTCATGCGAGTTGTGCTATATTGTCAAATCTACCACCGAAGCAGAAAGATCCAGGCACACCCTTATTTCTTGTAGCACCCAAGGTTGCAATTTTAACCATGCTCTGCTTGATCTATGATCTTCCATCAATCTTATACCAACCGTTATGCTTGAAAAGTTTGCCTTAAGAAATCTGAAACCCACCCCTGTCACGTTACAGTTGGCAGATTGCTCTATCAAAATACCAAAGGGTGTGGTGGAAGACGTGGTGGTTAGGGTCAACAGTCTCTGTTTTCCTATTGACTTTCTTGTTTTGGATATGGAAGTTCCTAGCTCACTTTCTGATTGTCCGATCATCCTTGGTCGACCTTTCTTGGCCACAGCCCGCACCTATATCGACTGTGAGTCGGGCTGTATTGAGATTGCCGTTGGATCTGAGAAGCTCAAGCTTAACATCTTCAAGGCATCCAAGAACTTTGATTGTGATTGCATCGAGGATGACACGTCTGACGAGGACATGGCCGTTAGTGCATGTATTGGACTAATAGGGACTTATTCTGACTGTTGTGGATTGCCTTTAAACACAGACAATTGCCTGACTGACACATATTGTGATGTTCCCCCATCCCTCCCTTTTCCCGTACCTTCTCCTGACCAGACTTTTGACGAGGTTTTCTCTGCTTCCCATTCCTCGTGGTCTGAGTCATATTTGGGCTACTCACCGTCGGTCCACACTCTTGAAGACCGGATTGCCCTTTCTTTCCCACCAAATCAGGCGGAATTGCAACTCCACACTGGGACCTTGATCCCACATACTGCTCATTGGGGCTATCCCTTTTTGGATCCATCAATCCAAGATGCCCCTCTTCTTGGCCAATCTGAGGGCCAATTTCTTCCTCCTGCCTTGTTTTCTTCTGATCCACTTGGGACACTCTCATCTCAAGAAATGCCAGATCTTTCACCATCCACTCCCGAGCTGAAAGAGTTGCCTAATACGCTCAAGTATGTTTTCTTGGGACCAAATGAAACACTCCCCGTAATCATTAGTTCAAAATTGACCAGGGAGCAAGAGTGCAAACTAACAAAGGTCCTTATGGAACATAAGGCAACCATTGGATGGTCCTTATCAGACTTGACTGGCATTAGCCCCTCCTACTGCACTCACCGTATATATACAGAGGAGGAGGCTCGATCTTCCAACGAGATGCAGCGACATCTCAACCCTAACATGCGGGAGGTCATTAAAAGGGAAATTATTAAGTGGCTGGATGCGGGTATAATCTACCCAATCAACAATAACCCCTGGGTGAGCCCGATTCATATCGTGCCCAAAAAGGCGGGACTCACCATCCGTGTCAATGACAGGGGAAAATCCATCCCTACACTCACTCCTACATCTTGGAGAGTGTGTGTAGATTATAGGAAACTTAATGCTGCAACTAAGAAAGATCACTTTCCGCTACCTTTTATTGGCCAAATCCTGGAGCGGTTAGCAGGAAATAAATCTTTTTGTTTCCTGGATGGATTCTTTGGATATAACCAGGTGGCAATTGACCCTCGGGACCAAGAGAAAACCACTTTTACCTACCCCTTCGGCACCTTTGCATTTAGAAGGATGTCATTCAGACTTTGTAATGCACCAGCAACTTTCCAGAGATGCATGCTGGCGATATTCCATGACATGGTGGGTGACTTTCTTAAGGTTTTCATGGATGACTTTTCGATCTTTGGACCCTCTTTTGATGATTGTCTTGCCAACCTGACCAGTATCCTTTGGAGATGTATTGATGTGAACCTCTTGCTTTCCTGGGAAAAAAGTCATTTTATGGTACAGAGGGAATTATTCTTGGGCATATCATCTCCAATAGGGGTATCGAGGTTGATAGAGCTAAGCTTGATGTAATTGCTGATTTACTTGTGCCTGGCTCTGTCAAAAAAATCTGCTCCTTCTCGGGACACGTCGGTTTCTATAGGAGATTCATCAAAGACTTCTCTAAGATTTCTAGACCTTTAACTCATCTCTTATCGACCAACGTACCCTTTGATATGGGCCTCGACTGCATACAAGCATTCACACAGCTACGTGATGTTGTCACCAAGGCCCCTATTCTCCAGCCACCTAATTGGTCCCTTGACTTTGAACTCATGTGTGACGCTTCCAACCTTGCAGTTGGAGCCATCCTGGGACAAAGACGCGATAGACACCCCTTCGTGGTGTACTACGCCAGTAAGACATTGGACGAGGCGCAGCACAATTATACAACCACTAAGAAAGAACTACTGGCGGTCGTCTTTGGGCTGGAGAAATTTTGCTCTTACCTTTTGGGCTCGCATGTTATTGTATTCACTGACCACATGGCCATTCGCCATCTCATGCACAAGAAGGATGCCAAGCCTAGACTAATTCGTTGGATCCTTCTGCTCCAAGAATTTGACATTGAGATCCGCGATAAGGCCGGAGCCCAGAATGTTGTGGCTGATCATCTCTCAGGACTGGACCCTGACCACATTGGACTTACCCTGCCGATCAATGAGGTTTTTCCCGATGAGCACCTATTAGCAATTAATGTGGCAAGTGGACCTTGGTATGTCGACATTGCCAATTACCTTACTTCTGGTTCCCTTCCACGTGGCTGGCCTAAAAACTAGCACGAGCGTCTCATTGCAGAAGCAAAGTATTATTTCTGGGATAATCCACTACTTTTTCGAATAGGTGCTGACCAGATCATCCATCGCTATATTCCTGACAGCGAATTCCCCAGTGTGCTATCCTTCTGCCATGATCAGGCCTGTGGAGGCCATTTCTCTAGGAGGAAAACTGCAGCCAAGCTGTTGCAATGTGGTTTCTTTTGGCCCTCCCTTCACCAGGATGCACATGATTATGCCAAACATTGCACTAGGTGCCAGTCGTTAGGGTCAATGTCACATCGTGACATGATGCCCTCGCAACCAATCCTAGCTGCTAAAATCTTCGACATTTGGGGAATCGATTTCATGGATCCCTTTCCTCCTTCCAACGGCTTCGAATACATCCTCGTTGTTGTTGATTATGTTTCGAAATGGATCGAGGCTATTCCCACGCACCATGCTGACCATGTCATATCCACTCGATTTGTCAAAGACCACATTTTTGCATGCTTTGGGATCCCTCGAGCCTTTACCTCGGATGGAGGAAACCATTTTACTCTTGCTTCTTTTCAGGCACTTCTGAGGAAATATGGAGTCCACCATTGTATCGCATCTCCGTATCATCCCCAGACAGATGGCCAGGCTGAGGTGTCGAACCGGCAAATCAAGCAAATTCTCTAGAAAATGGTTCGGCCTAACCGTAAGGATTGGTCCAACAAGCTAATTGACGCACTTTGGGCGTACCGGACCGCCTTCAAGGCTCCCCTTGGTATGTCTCCTTATAGAATCATTTACAGGAAGCCTTGTCATTTGCCCTTGGAGCTGGAGCACCACGCTTATTGGGCGGTTCGCCAATGTAACCTCGACCCAGACCTATGTAGTCGAGAAAGGAAACTCCAACTCCAAGAGCTGGAAGAGCTCCGTCGTGAAGCTTATGATTCCGCCCTAACTTTCAAGCAACACACTAAGGCTTTTCATGATAGCCGTCTTTGGCGGAAGGAATTTGAGCCATCTCAGCAAGTTTGGCTTTACAATGCCCAGCTCAAATTCTTTCCAGGGAAATTGAAGTCCAAATGGACTGGTCCCTTCCTGGTCTCGAGACCATTTCCCAACGGGGTCGTTGAAATTGAAGATCTCAAATCTAGGCTTAAATTTACGGTCAATGAGCAGCGTTTAAAACCTTATCTTACTCATGAACCTACCCCCGTTGGAGAAACTGTTGCCCTGCTTGAGGGTAACTAATTTTGTGCCTCATTCTGAGTCCAGCTGGGGATGTTAAATTCAGCGCTCGTTGGGAGGCACCCCAGCAACACTCCTCCACTGTCACATACACTTCACTTCGCACCTTTTCACTTTACCACCAACCATCCACCCACCCTACCACCCTACCCTGCATGCATATGAGGACATAGCATCGTTTGGCATAGGGGGGTGGATAGGCATCTATAGGATCTGGGTATTATATGGTATCATGCAGCTTCCATCCATCTATAAATATGTATATAAAAAAAAAAAGGTGTTTAGTAATGATCTGAAGGTGAAAAAAAAATACAATAAGTGTTTATGGATATTCAACCACTATTTTAAAAGACTTTCCAGGCCACAGAAGCTTGATTCGCTCAGGCTAAGCTTAATTCACTTGAGCATTGACAAGATAGATCAGAATCTCTCCTAACTAAGGACTTATTCTTGTACTTGAGACATCAATACAAGATCCGTTGGTTTGCTTCTACTCGAGAGCCTAAGTAATCTTGGTTCACACTACACATATCAAGAAAGACCAGGTGAACATAGGATCCAACCCTAGTGTTCATTAGGGAAGGTGGAGTCCTTGCCTGTGAGCGCAGGTAGACTTTTTATCCTAGGCTTTAGTCTTGTGTCTAGGAGAAACTCTTTCCAACAAAAAGGAACTCTCCCAAAAAAAAAAAAAGTGTGCTCCTCCAAACAAAGTTGTAAGAGATATACTAACACTTGTTTCAAAAAAGAAAAATCTGTGCAAATAAGTTAGTATATCTCGCAAATGTTTGTAAATTCTTCCCCCTAAAAAGTTTTTTAGGGCAAGTTACAAATACCCTGTTTCTACCACATATTCTTTGAGCCACAAAGGAGATAAAATGGGAGTTGAGTTTTCCGTCGTCTTCTTAAGGGTCAATCCGAAGACACGAGCTGAAACTGGGACCAACCTGCACTTAAAGATTCGTGAAACCCTGGGCTTGAGTCTTAATGTTCATCTGGTCAATCTTGATCCTTCACTATGCACAAACCATAATCGCTTGAGCTCTCGAGTACAGCAAAAACCTTCTGAGTCCTGGAAATCGTACTTAAGGTTTAAATATCAAGAGTCCAGGTTAGTCGAGAGATGGTCTATGTCATGTAAGACTTAAAGTACTGGTAGTCTTCTCTACAATTGGTTCTCACAATATCCAACAAATAAACACACCCATGTTGCCTCAGAAGAAAATCTTCAGCTTAAGATCATTTCTAAATACAATACAAAATGTTTTGCTAGGGACTAGCAAAAGATAGGCATGGGGGTATGATTGCACAGCAAAAATACACCAGTAATTATGCCATCTTGTGTTATTTCCTAGCACTAACATTGTATCTTAAGTAACTATAGTTGCATTTGTAAATTAACACATGCATGCATTTATTGAGAGGGTAGGATAATGCGAATAATTGGCCATCTAACTAACTTCTTCATCAAGGGCTGCATTGCAAATTCACCATTCTCATTTTTTTATTTTGACTTTGAAAATCTTCTCACTCGCCCAGCTCAGGGAATGGGAAATGCACCTCTTCGCGCCATTCCTCTACGAGCAACATGGCGGTGGCATGCATCGCCTTCTTTAAAAGGACTTGCCCTCTCCCTTGCACAAAGAGAGCCTGGAACACACACCACCCCCAGACACCTTCCTCCAGGCCAATCTCCTCCCCTCTCCCTCTCCATACGCAGTATCTCTTCCGAATGAAGAGACACACTACGGGAAGGAGAAAGCTCATAGTGGTCCCACAACAACCACTGTGAGTTCCACCACCGCCCACCTCCTTCGTGAGCAGGTGGGCATGGTGGTTTCACCCTCTGTTTTACCGCTGAACACCCTCGCCGCCATTGTCAGAGCTTCAAAATCAGAAGCTCCAGCAGTAGCGGAGGCCACCACGCACATGCCAGTAGACCTCTGCGAGCTCTCCCCACGCGTGTAGGTGCTTCCCAGCATGCTCGCGCAGGCAGAACCGGTGCTACCGGTCGCCCGCTCCCACGCGGCACTGTAGCCACTATTCACGCCTCAGTGCGACACTGTAGCCACCTGCTTGTTTCTCACTTAGCCGGTGGTACAGCGCTCTCTCTCCTCGCCCACAACCCAGTCCAACCGATCGCCCACGTCTGCACCTGCTCCTGCGTCTGCGCCCACGCCCGCTCCCACCCACAGCGTTGTGCACTGCGCTACGCAGTGTGCTGCGCTGCACTCCCGCACCAGCCTGCGCCCGAAGGCAGTACGCGCGCTCCCTCCAGCGCCCGCGTGCAGCCCTTGTGCGCCTGCGCATGCCCTGGCCACCAGACGACACCCGCTTCTGCCAGACGACTTAACTCCTCCGCTCTCTCTCACAGTCACCCGCCAGTACGCGCACACACACACATGTACTCTCTCACACACACTTGTACACACACACACTTATAAACTCACGTCTACACACATACATATTTATATATCCACTCACATATATACATAAGTATATATATATATACATATATACATATATATATCTATATTTACATATCTATATATATATACATAACTACATATATACCTATATAGTTATAACCCTATCTGTATATATACATACATATATATATATATTTATCTTTACATACACATCACCTACCTATATCCATACGCCCTTGCACTAGTCACTCCACCATGCATTATATCGCGGGAATATCTGCACCAGTTGCTGATACTCCCCGATACCCGTGTAAAGCAAGCGCCATCGCATACACTCCCACACATCCATCCTACACTCTACGCGGCACTTCGTCTTGTTGGTTGCGTCTTACTAGACGTGGACCAACTCGATACTGTGCTACACGTCATTTCCACTTCCACCCCCACCCCTATATATATAATATATATATCTATATATATAGAGACTATATTTATTTCTCTACAAGCAACCTACCTCATTTTCTTATCTCTTTTGTTTCCTGCTATTAAAAAGATAAAAAAAAAGAGTAAAAGAGAAAAGATAATCTTTGTCTTACAGGTACTCGATCTTGCAAATAGCAGGGCCAATTCTTTTGGAAACCCTAAGTTGGCTCAAAGCCAAGAACAATTTGGCTCAAGGCCAAGGACCTGATTTTGAGGGTGTGCCTCAAGGACAATATTATCAACAAAAAAAATCTTAAATAGAAAAAAAAAAACAAAAACATAATAAACGTATGGAAGAGATACGTTTTAGGAAAGGTGTAGAAACTTCTTCACCGTTAATCCCCACCTCCCTGAGATCGACCCTGGGCCTAAAAGTGACCAAGATAAAATTAAGTAGGCCAAGTTAAAAAAAAAAATTTGAAGAAAGATGGTTAGACTCGATTTAGGTTAACCACTATACTTACTTTAACGATAATTTCACCATATTAACACAACCTATTCGAGTTCTACCAGGATGTGACTACATCTTAGGAATCATCCTAGGACTTTGATTAAGGCCTCCATCATTGTTTGCCATCCAATTGAGTGAAACCATCTCCACCTGCTGCTGACTGTTCTACGCGAAGAAAAAAAGGGGATGGATAGTCCCACATCATGAGTTTTGGAGCAGGAGAAGCCGCATAAGATTCTAAACTGCTACAGCCTTATCACCTCAAACACAAGGGTTGAGGTTCCTCACGCCCCTCATGTGTCTCGTCCGCAACACTGTCCCTGCAGACCTAGCGCAGACTCGATTACCCACCTATGCTATCCACTCCTCGCTCACCACCCATTGCCAGTGAGCTTGGACCCGGGTGCGCTCTAGGTCTGATTACCCGTATACTCTGTACTGTTGAATGCTCTGGGAGAGCGTAACCCAAGGAGAGAAAGAGAGGAAAGCGTGCAGGGGTTAGGGGGTTTTTCTCTCTGGAGAAATTGGCTAGCACTTAGCCAAATCTGAAGACCCCTTCCCCCTTTGTGTGAAGAAGAGAAGCAGAGGAAAAGAAGAAGAGGAAGATAAGAAGAGCAGTAGAAGAGTCTGTGAAGAAGAAGAAGGAAAGCAGTTGAAGAGAAGCAAAGAAGAAAAAGAATTGAAGAGCCACAGAAGAAGAGAGACAAACACACAGAGAGAGAAGAAGAAATCAGAAGAGAGATCATTGTTCATCAAACGTTTAAGACGTCTGATCATTCAATCAGATGGCTGATTTGAGTTTATTTCTACATAGTTATTGAGTTCCACTTGCTATTATTGTAGGGAGTAATTGGTGATTCAAATCACCATTTTACTCCATTCTTTTTGCAATTTGACACTTGACATCATTGCTACATTATTTTGAGTCAATTCCCGATCATAATTTCTTATCTCTATTATTTAAAATTGCAATCTTGAGAATTAAATTCCTACTTGCTCCCAGCGAACGACCTCGGACTTTCGAGTATAAATTTTATCTGTTTTTCACGAGATTTCGACCATAGTACAATGCAACAATTTCAAACCTGATTTCAAGTGACGAACACAGCCCCACCTCAACACCCTCTTCAAGTGTCGCGAACCCTGCAGTTACCTTCTCCACAACACCCCACATCCTCAGATGTAATGGTAGGCCCCAAATCTCCAATCTCCCCAATCTGATCTCTGCCCGCCGGGGGGGGGTCTTTCTTGTGAGGCACCATCTAAAGGCGAGACCAATCACCATATGATCATTCAACAATTGAAGCAGCTAGTGCTGAAGCAAAGCTTCTCCACATCTAGCATTCCTAGCCCAAATAAAATAAATCTCGATTTACCCAGCATTGGTTTCTTCCAGCTAGGAGAAGAGAGGGACAAAGAACTCACCAATCTACAAATTTCATCAAAACATGCGGACCCTAACGTGTCCTTACCAATTAGGGCACCCCATAGCACCAACTCAGCAGCCGTGACATCATCAACAACCGGTACCTCCACATCCATCACCTGGTCAAGAACCTATGGAGGGGGTGGTGGATAGGCTCTCTCCCAAACCTGATTGCGGAGCACATTTCCTCCATAGGGTTTCGTTGTCTTACTCTTATGGCATGAGTCATTCCTCTGCCCCAAGCCACCACATGCAAGGCACAAGATCGAAGCCCTACAGATGGCCACCATGTGACCTCGTCTTCTACACCTATAGCAAACAACATCGCCATTCTTCTAGCTCCACCTCCCTTTACTGCCCTCTACCCACACCCTACTGGAAGATGCAATGAAGGTTTTCCTATTCGAATCCTTACGATTCCATCCCTTGGATCTCCATGTCTGCCATCATTCATCAACCCCTCTATTGTCGCCGTCACCCCTCCCAAACCCTCAAGACATTTTTTCTCTCTTCTAGTTATCATAATAATTATTCTAACTTTGTGAAGTATGTTATCATGTTTCACTAGCTCAGCCATTCTCTGAGCTGTTGACTGTAGGGTGGCCATGCTCTTGCAGAAGGCAAACTTGATATATCACTACTAATAGAGCTGGCTACCTCCAGAAGTATGGAAGAAACCACATCCATGAACAACAGCTACACCAACCTTCTCTATTATTTCCCTAATGAACTCCACCTATACTATATAGGAAGTAGGAGTTTAAGCAAAGAAGAAAGAAACTTTCTTTCCTTACAATGCCAATGCTAACAATATTTGTTTCTTGCTTTCTAGGCTCATTTTTCTTTCCTTAGATTAAAAGAAATGACATCCTAGGAAAAAGATGAACCACATTTGCTTACACATAATCAACTATTTCCCTCCTCATCAGAATGATCAATTCATTGTAGAAGTTATTTACAAAAAAAGTTACTTGTAATTGAGGGCTTACAACTAAAGTAGTATATATGTGTATTAGTAATTTTCTTTTATTCTTAGGGTGATATGTGATACATATCATTTATTCTTGGATATCTGGTGATGGTTAAATTAATATTCTTGGCTATATATCTTGGAAACTATAGTTAGTTTTTTTTCATATTTTGCAATTGGATTTCATATATGCAGACTGTAATGGCTGGTGGGATTTCATATATGCAGAGTATCCTAGATGCAACTAAAGCATCCTATATCCAGAGTATCCTATTGCTGTAATGGCTAGTGGGATAAAACTAAAGCAGTATATATGCAGTTGGATTTCATGTAATGGTTGGTGGAATTTCATATATGTAGACTGTAATTGTTGGTGGGATTTCATATATGCAGACTGTAATGGCCGGTGGGTTATTAATATTTTTGGCTACATTTTGTGATGTGGAAGGACCCTAGTTCGGATGACCAACATGTTCTTCTACAGATAGATGTTTCTCTATAGATTTCAACATGAAATGAGGATTGTCATTTCCTACATATTGACTCAAGCAAAGAAGTTGGTTTCTTATGTGACTCGACCCTAGTTTGATCCATTTAGTACTCTATCGTGATATGGATTTTCACGAGCTAAGATCATGCAAGCTTTGGCCTGGTAGAGTCTCTTTCATTGCTCAGGAACAAGCCCTTGCTACAATGTTATTTTTCCAACATACTACTAATTTCCTTTTATGAAATTGGGACAAGAACGGATGCTTGGACCTGGCCTTGTGCAGCACTGAGCATGTCGATAATGCCATGATCATTCTTTCAAAAAGGTTATCTATCATGTACCATTTATAATTGTTGAAATATATAAGTACAATATGGGTGAGAACTAGTTTATGTAAGATTCATGCAAAGTACATTGTAATATCAAGTACCATTTCAAATATATGAGATTGCTTGCCATTTTGTTTATTTTTGTTGTTTAGAATTATATTTCATCCTAATTTCTTCAATGAATGGGGTTTGATGTGACATGAGTTTCAAAAATTTTCCTGTGGGTGCAACTATCTCCATTTGGAAGTTCATTTTCCAATAAGTAAAGGTTTTAATCTCCGAAGTGTTATCTATATATTGACTGCAAAATGAGGGATATTATAAAATTAGAGGGATATCTAATGGAAAAATTCTTTCATTAAAATAACATACTTTTACACATTACTTATTGCACTCCAATTGTATCTTGAAACTAACTAATCCCCTAACCACATCATTGAAAGTTATGTCCCTACTTGCGACTCTTTAATTCTTCCACTTTTTAAAAAAGAGTTAAATTATAATTCCTTCAAATCATATCATTATAAGTTAAACCAAATTCTTAAACCAATAACATTTTACTATCATTAATCTACTAGTTTAATTTATCCAACCATCAACACTGCAACCAAAGTTGCCAACGTTATTAATAATACTGCATTTAATGATTGTCACCAATGATGAAGCTCAATTTCATCAACTTCTCATGTCAAAAATGTCCAACTAAGTGAAACTTATTCAATTAATCCATCAAAAAAAGACATACATAATATTTACATACATCTTACATTCATGAACTTCTGTCATTTACCTATTTTGGGAAAAAATTATTAACTTCTATACATCTTGCAAATATAAAGGTAAACATTAGGGTAACATGGTCCATTTTCATCATTTCAACTAACTTTCCCTCCAAGTCAAATACATAACTTCCAACTTATCCTCCAACTCCATCCCCATTACCAAACACCCATATCCCGCCAAACGTAGGATAACCCAAATTTATCCCATCACAAATAACTTTTCCAATTTATCTCCCAAATAACTTTTCCAATTTATCTTGGGATAAATGGCATATCCCTTGCACAACTAAATTTATCCCTCATAATTTATCCCGCTATCCAAATAGGCCCTTAGGGTTTTGATCAATTGTAGAGATCAATTGACTAGGTTTGGACTCAATTGAGTCCATTACCTAGTGGGTGAGCCCAATTATTTGGTTGGCCACCTCACCCACTTCAATTCAAAAAAGATTTGAGCTATTAGGTCAACAAGTGGGAGTAAGGTTAATTAAAATCATGAATGAAATCTTATCTTAACCTACATTCGTGTTTAACTACTAGGTAATCTCAATTTCTCCAACCACACCCAGTGACCAAGCCTGTGTGGTAGTACCAAATGGCCACGTCTAAGGGGAATTAAGGAACCGGAGGTGCAAGCGAAAGGAAGAACCTTTTTGTTAGTCTCCTCATACTCAAACTGGCTGGGTTAATCGGAGAAATGGAGATTCCCTTTAGTCGATTTAAAGAGGAATACACTCCTTAGTCCGAACGCTAAACAAAAAATCTGGTCATTGACTCTAAGGACCACATCTGATTGTAAGGCCTTTGCCTTGCTGGCTTGACTTCCCAACCCATGTAGTTGGTGTATGCAAGGGTGAAGGTCATTAAGACCTGAGTTGGTTGGACCTTGGGAGACTAACCCAAGGCAACACAAGCAACTCCTTGCATCAACTTCTTCCTCTTCCCTCCCATCTACTTCGTTAGCCAAAATGGCTAACCCAATTCAAAACCTTGGTCCTGAGGACAAGAGTCCTATGGCCCATCTAGAGGCCTATGCCGTTGCATCTGAGGAGCGACATTAGCAAAGCATAGATTGGATAGTGAACACCTTGGATAGAATGTAGCATCCACCACAAGGAGAACAACTATGGGACTTTAGCGATCTAGTTGCATTGATTATGGCACCTCAAGTCCAGATTCTCGTAGGCGAAGATGCATTTGAGCTCAAGCCGAACATAATAAGTCTGATTCAGACTTATTTCCTTGGTCACTAGAATGAGGATCCCTTCCAAAATATAGAGGATTTGAGTCGAATCGTTAAAATGGTTCAACCCAAAAATGTTGATTTATGGATTGTTCTCATGAAGCTTTTCTCGTTCTTGCTGAGGGATAAAGCTCTGTACTGGTTCAAGACCATTGGGAGGCCAATTGAAACCTGGGGGGAATTACGTCGAGAATTCCTTCAAAAGTTCTTCCCAATCAATCATACAAATGCGATGAGGTAGGCAATCATGACATATTCCCAAGGACTGGAGAAGTTACATGATTTATGGGACCAATTCTATGACCTTCTCTAGAAGTGTCCTCACCATGGTGTGCTTCGATGGCATCTTGCTCAAATCTTTTATCATGGTCTAGATGACACACATTGGTATCTAGTTGATGTTCTAGTGGCAGGAACTTCCTAACCAAAGACGAAAACAGCGCCTTTGAGTTGTTCGAGTCTTTAGCAAAGAATTCCATGAACGCTGCCTCCATGAACCAATTCCAGCGACCTAGACAACAAGTTACTGTCCACGAGGCTCATGCAGAGTTAGCTCAAGCTGACATGGACATTATCACCAAGAAGCTGGATAAGGTGGACTTACTAGATAAGAAGATTGACAAATTGATTCATTCTCGTCCAGGATATCTAAGAAATGCTACTACATCCCACCCTTCTTCTGCATCTCGAGCCCCTCCTGCTCAAGTACATATACTCACTAGGGATGTATCCTCTCCTCTTTCATAGGATCCTACGTATCAGGAATGCATGAACAATCTAGATATGGCACCCTATAATCAAGATTATGCACCTCATGATGATTACCGTGCATATTCCCCTGACGAATATATGTCTCAAACATCTTCGCCTATGAAGATGTTAGTGCTATCCAAGGATACAGCAGTAATAACTCGTACTCTGAGATGTATGACCCTGGTTGGCACCATCATCCGAACTTCTCTTGATCTAGAAACTCATAGATACCCAATCAAGATTCACAGCACCAAACCAGGTAATATGGGAATGTGCCAAACTCGTACCCCAGGCAACAGCCGTTCTCGTCTGAACAGCAGTCACGATCTATTTACCAGCCACTGCATAATGCTGCCAGTCACCCTCTAAGGTGGGCTGACCCTTTGGAGGAGATGAAAGAGGAGTTGAAAGAATCAATGCGACAATTGAACCAATAAAATCTCAAGATCATGAGAGCTATGGCTGACCAGATTCAGATCATCCGAGCACGCAGAACTAGATGTTGCAAGAGCATAGATTATAGGAAGCCTTACCCTCCTAGACCATCCCGAACCCTAGATATGTACAGAACCAAGATGCCCTACCTAGGTTCCAAGCACCACAGGGACAGGCACACACAGTACTCTAGGCACCTCTTGTACTGCTTGGTTGCACTCTGGTTCAACCTGCTCTACTGTTGAACTCGACCTTTTCTGCCCCTTCCACTCCTGTACCACCTCAGGGACAATACGTCGATGCAAAGCTATCACTTTGTGAAGTGGAAAGATTATATAAGACCCACTATGTAGGCAGGCGGGTCATGATTCTTCTTGTCCTCCACCACAGGATGGCTCATCCTCCTCCTCTCATCATGATTAGGAGCTTCCTAAGGTAGATAAGGGAAGATGACCTTTGGTTGACCCTGAGATTCCTGTCCCTTTTCTTAAAACTCTCATGTGCGATTTAGTTAACAAAAAGGGATCGAGGAATTTTGAGGACCTAAAAGCTATGTTCAAGGGAGTCCATATTCAGGTCCCCTTCCTAGAAGCAATATATCACATTCCTACTGTCGCCAAGTTTTTTAAGGACTATTGTACCCCGAGGCAATAACAGAAAACATGACGACATACGATATTGAAAAAGAAGCCTAGCACAGTTATTTTGGCTAACTTACCTCTAAAAAAGAAAGACCCTAGTGCACATTTATTTCCTGCTTTTTATAGGATTCTCCATTTGACTGGGCCCTTCTAGATCTAGGTTCATCAATCAACTTAAATCATACTGCCATATATGATTGATTTTGATTTGGGGAGTAGAAGCCCATGTTGGTAACCATTCAGTTGGTTGACCGATCGGTGAAAACACCGAGGGGGGTAGTTGAAAATGTCATAGTGAAAGTCCATGGATTTTGCTTTCTAGTGGACTTTTTCATGTTCAACATAGAGGTTCCTCCTAATCTTCGTGATGCACCAATCATTTTGTGTCACCCATTTTTGGCGATAGCTCGAGTGAATATCCATTGTGCATCCAAATGTATGGAGATTGCCCTAGGTCATGAAAGACTTAGATTGCACATTTCCAGGGCATCGAAGAACTTCTACTGTGATCAGATTAAGGAGGATGGTGAAGATGAGAACCTGACTTATTGTGGAAACTTTGGGCTTCTTTGTAGTGACCCAATGTCTCATTCATCTTCACTTTCAAGGTTTCTGGACAATGATCCACATGGGACCGAGACTGATGCATTGCACATTTCATCCTCAGGATCTGATTGTTTGGGGTGTCTTTCTAACCTTAACACCCCACATTATGTATATTCTGATTTTCCTGATATATCATCTTGCCCCTGCTGGTGTAGGATGGCATGATTGCTCAGAACGATTTTGGTCTACTTAAGAGACACGTGAATGGGATCCTTGATCCATGTCTACCCTTAATGGCACTTCCAAACCATAGTGTAGGGATCACGAGCTCAGTTTTCACAGCCTCCGCGGAGGAGGAAGGCCCAGGATACCCAAGGAGACACTTGGGTATCAACCTTTAGTTAGCTCACCCTGTTTTGGACCCCATGGTCATAATGGTGCGGGTTCTGAATTCTGCTTCCTCACCGATGCAGTCGCTACCGACCTTCCTTCAGGTGTGGGACACGGTAATGTGTATCAAGATTATTAGATATACACTGTTGATTCTTCTCCTTCCCTGCGAGAATCTTCTCCTGCAGACGACTCTATATCTCCTCCATACGTGATTGAACTCAAACCCTTACCTGATTCATTAAAATATGTGTTCTTGGGAAATAGTGAGCCATATCCAGTTATTATTAGTTCTCACTTAGCCTAAGAACAGGAGTAGCAATTGATTTCTATACTTCAAGCACATAGGACTACTATTATGTGGAGTATTTATGATCTCCACGGTATTCGTCCCTCTTATTGCATTCATCATATATACACGGATGAGGGGGTGAAACCTTCTCAACAACCTCAAAGACGGCTAAATCGAAATATGTTGGACGTTTTCAAGAAGGAGATCATCAAATGGTTGGATGTTGATATTATATATCCTATATCTGACAACCAATGGGTGAGTCCAATCCAGATTGTGCCTAAATAGGTGGGACTCACTATAATTAAGAACGAGAAAGGTGAATCCATCCCAACCAGCACTGCAACCTCATGGCAGGTCTACATCGATTATTGTAAGCTAAATACGGCTACCAAAAAGAATCATTTTCTTGTACCTTTCATTGATTAGATCTTCAAAAGGTTAGTTGGGGAAGCTTCTTTTGTTTCGTGGATGGATACTCTAGGTATAACCAAGTTTTAATTAACTTAGAAGATTAGGATAAGACAACTTTCATATGTCCCTTTGGTACATTCTCTTTCAAGCGAATGCTCTTTGGCCTTTGCAACGCACTGATGGTAACATCATCATTTGTGATAACTATCCTATTCTAGCCTAACTTCAAGAATAAATGCTCCTTAATAAGCATCTGAAGGTCGTAATTCCATTCTAAATTGAATGTGAGAAGAAGATGAGAAATCTCATCAATTCTGTTGTTTTAATGAGAAATCACAAATGCAAAATAAATGAGGGGTTAATTGCTGGTTAATCTAAGGTCAAATAAACTTAAATTTCCAAAGAAGTGGGCTCAAACTAATCAAAATAGGGTTTTCTACGATTTGAGGATTATTTTATTAATAAAAACCCTAATTACATCTTCAATTCAATTAAGCAGGTTATGATAGAAATAAATGTGAACTAAACCTCCTAAAAATCATTGAAAAATATTCTATGAGATTTGAAACCTTCACTTTGACCAAAGAAACCCATTTTGACAAAAAATAGAGACTTGGGTGGGAAATTATTGCATTTTAGGCTTCAATGTAAATCTCCCAGTCAAATTATGTCAAAACCTAAATCTAAGGTCACTAATAGATTTCTTGGATTTAAATTAGGTTGCTCCTAAATTTTGAGCCCAATTTGAGTCTATCTTGATCTGGTTTGCATTTTTGCCCATTTGATTCTATTTATTACATGAAACCCCTTAAGTTTCGATGTTTCATTACATAAATGCCTCCACTTTTTGATTTTCCTTACGATCAGGCCCTTCCATTGCCTTCTTCTTCACATCCAAATAAGGAATGCACAGTAAGGAAACCACCAAAATCTAATCTTTTGATTGCAAATTTCTTCAATCAAATCATCACCAAATCCCTCTAAATTTGAAGGGATTAGTATTCAGATCCTCCTCTTTCAATTAAACCTGACATTGAGAGCCAATTTGGACCTTATGACTACCGATGGAGCTCGAAAATCATGGAACAAACTTGCCAAAATTGCAAGGAATTCATGTGAATTCCAACCAATTGAGGGCAAGCCCTACCTCTATTTAATCTTTAGCATCCTTCCACATCCAATTAGTCGAGATTGGACCATGTCTCCACCTTGCTCTTCCACACACGACCTCTGCAACCTTAGCTCCGGCAAGCTCCTCCGAGAACCCTCGTCCACGCGTGCTAAGGCCAAATTGGCACCACCATCCTCTTCTTTTCTTCCTTACGACCTTTGCCGGCCAAAGCAAGGTCGTTTCGACCTCATCTTGCTCAAAATTCACCTTACCGGACCCACCTTCCTCTCCATGTCCGACCGGCCAATTCCAAATGCAAACCCTCCCTCATTCATCCACTTAGGTAGTTCTTCTTCTCCTCCTCCCATAGTATAATTTAGGCCTTTAGATTTAGGAATTCGAGCCCTAGCTCTACTATTCTTCACTTTCTTCCTCACGGTCGACGAGAGCTCTGGCAAGCTTGAACCACCACTCCATCCCACTATTCACCAAACAACCTACACCACAAGCTCCACAATGACTTGTAGATCAAAATCCCTCAAGAAATTAAGAGCTTTGAGCTACAAATCATTGGGTTGAACAACCCATCGTTCCACGTTGTCCATCACCTCCGTCTGGCCACCACACACCTCCAAACAGCAAATCACCACCACCATCACCTACATCATGCTCCGACAAAGCTTTTGAGGTATCTAATTGCAGCCGTGAGGCCGTACTTTTGTCTCAAGTGATTCATCATCTACTTCATCTTCCCTGATGTCATTGCGTTCATCTGGAGAAGCTCAAACAAAGGACTTAAGCTCCCTCTAGGCAAAATCATTCAAGGAATCTCTCTAAGCCATTGGATTCAAGATCCAATGACTACCACTCTCCAATTGAGCATCGCCAACGAGCTACTGCTTCACGCTGAAATAAAGAAGAATGAGGGGATCTTAGTCCCACCTTATTAAAGGAGTCAAATTTGGAATAAATTGAGAAGTGCCCCTTACCCAATCACCCTAGCACACAGGGGGTTGGGTCCCCATCCTACCACTACCATGCACACATGCCCACACACATGTGGGCTCGCCTAGGTCTGAACCTGGCCTGGGTTTTGCTCTTGGTTCGCACATGGGTTGGGTCTATTTTGTGGCTTGGTTTGAAGGCTCTTTGTGCTTGAAGTTTCACTAGGTGTTGATGCTGAATTAGGCTTAGTTGAAAACACAAATTTTTGCTTTTAACACATACATTTTTGGAGTTTAACTGTGACATTCATTGCTTAGTCTATTTATTTTTGCAATAAGATATTGTTTCTCATTTTAGTCATTCGATTAGTGATTGAATTGTGATTCTTTTACTCCTTGAGATGACCTCGAACTCACATTCGAGATATAAATTTAAGTGTTTTCGTCGCTTTAATCACTATACTACGATGCGAATTTGAAATCCAACTTTAGCACATTAACACACCTGCGACTTTTCAAGATTATATGATGGTCATATTCTCCAACATGATTGGGGACTTCATGGAAGTATTCATGGATGACTTCTCCATTTTCGAAGATGATTTTCGGTCTTGTCTTGATAACCTCACTAAGATCTTAAGGAGATGTAGTGAAGTTAACCTAGTACTTTCATGGGAGAATAGCCATTTCATTGTGAGGGATGGCATAGTACTAGGTCACAAGATCTCTACAAATGGACTCGAGGTTGATTGAGCAAAGTCTGATGTTATTTCCTGATTACCTCCACCTAGCTCTGTCAAACAGATTAGATCCTTATAGGGTAACGTTGGATTTTACAAAAGATTCATTCAAGATTTCTAGAAAATTACACACCTATTTATGAATCTTCTTGTAGCTAACGTCCCATTTAATTTTGATTCCTCGTGTCTCAGCACTTTAGACTTTACAAAGCGCTGTATCTAATTTCCCTATTCTCCAACCACCTGACTGGCCTCTCAATTTTGAGATTTTGAGCGATGCCTCTACTTTCATTGTCGGAGCGATTCTTGGCCAACATCGAGAATGCCACCCTTTCATTGTCTACTACACTAGCAAGATGCTGAATGAGGCTAAGCGTAATTACACAATCATTGAGAAGGAACTGGTAGCCGTTGTTTTCGGGATGGAGAAATTTCGCTTCTATCTTTTAGGGTCAAAAGTCATCATTTTTACTGATCACTCTGCCCTCCAGCATTTGTTAGCAAGGAAGGATGCCAAACCCTGCTTGATCAAATGGATCCTTTTGTTGCAAGAATTTGATATCGAAATCCATGACAAAGCCAAAGCGCATAATGTAGTGGCGGATCACTTATCTCAACTTGACCCAACCCACATTCCATATTCCCCACCTATATCTGATAATTTTCCAGATGAATCTTTGTTGGCTATAGATTCATTGGAGTTTCCTTGGTATGTGGATATCGCAAATTATCTTGCTTTTGGCAAGCTACCTGTGGGATTTTCCAAGGACCAAAAACGTAGATTCATGTCAGAAGATAAATTCTATTTTTGGGATGAGCTCCTACTTTTCCATATTAGATCTGATTGGATAACTAGGAGGTGCATCCCTGACTCTAAGATCTTGATTGTGTTATCTTTTTGCCACAATGATGCCTATGGTGGTCATTTTGCTGGCAAAAAAATCACTGTAAAGATTTTGTAGTCGGGTTTCTTCTAGCCGACCATTTTTAAAGATACACAATAATTCACCAAACACTGTAAGCAATGCCAGTCGGTCGATTCTATGACCAGGAGAGACATGATGCCTTGCCAACCTATCTTGGTTATAGAAGTGTTCGACATTTGGGGCATTGATTTTATGGGCCTATTCCCAGACTCGCATGGCTTTGAGTACATTCTTCTTGTAGTTGATTATGTCTCGAAGTAGGTTGAGGCTATCCTAGCAAGGTGAGCTGATCATAAAATCATCATATCTTTCATTCGGGAATTTACTTTGCGAGAATTGGTGTCCCCCATGCTCTGATTAGTGACGAAGGGAGTCATTTCATCCACGCCCATCTTCGATCATTATTGAAAAAATATGGGGTACATCACCGCATTGCCACCCCATATCATCACAAACCAATGGATAGGCTGAGGTGTCTAATCATCAGATCAAACCCATCCTTCAAAAGACAGACCCGATCAGAAGGACTGGTCCAATCGATTGATTAATGCATTATGGGCATATTGGATCGCATACAAGGCCACACTCAGAATGTCACCATACCGCATGGTGTATGGAAAGGCCTGTCACCATCCAGTTGAGCTAGAGTACCATGCCTTTTGGGCTGTGTAGAAATGTAATTTTAACCTCGAGGCAGGAGGTTATGAAGGGAAGCTCCAACTCAACGAATTGGAAGAAATCCATTGAGAGGCCTACGAGAATGAGAAGATTTATAAGGATAAGACCAAGGCCTTTCATGACTGCCACATCTGGAGAAAATCTTTCACGCCTAACTAGCAAGTTTGGTTACTTGACTCCCAACTCAAATTCTTTGTGGGCAAGTTGAAGTCCAAGTGGACTATCCCTTTCGTTGTAATTCACCCATATCGTAATGGGGCGGTTCAAATCATCGATACAACAACTGGGTATGTTTCTACTATAAATGGCTAGCATCTCAAGCCATTTATGGCCCAGGAACCTCCTCCCACTGATGAAGACGTCAGCCTCCTTGAGGACGTGTGATTGAGTTTTTGCCTAGATGGAGGCGTTAAACTCAGTAATTATCTATATGTAAATATATATTTATATATAGCATATTTGTCTCATTTCATAGGTGTTGGAAAAAGCTAAGCAGAAAATTTAGGAGCTATTCCAGGTAATTTCTACCCTTTTATACCTCTGATCTTTCAAATCTTTTCATTCTGTTCATGCATAAGGACATGCAAGAAGATAGGCATGGAGGGTAATACACATACATTGATTTTTCGCCAACACCTATGATTTTTAATAAAATCCTTCCATTATTGCATTCGCATTTTCATAATCTCTCATGGTATTTTTCATGTAAATAAGTTTTCAGAAAGAAAAGAAAAATACATATATATACAAAAAAAGTATGTTTTCAGTGTTGTTTTAGAAATTAAGTTATGAGGAATCAAGAATTCTCGATGAGGATTTACCAACTTTAAGAAATGTGGAACAAAGTCTTTCCGCCTAGACTCTTCAGGTCTTAGAAGACTTAATTTTTCAATTATTTACCTAAATTTGGATTAATTGTTTGCCCAAGTTTTTTGGGGGACCTGAAATAGCTTAAAGTATTAAGTCAAAAAGGGTAATGAGTAAATGACTTATCTTCCTGCCCTTTAATTTGAATGGTCTTTGAGTCCCAAGCATCTTCAATTGCACTATGCATTGACTCATCTTTTGGATGACTTTATTGAGTCATTAGTAGTCAATAAGATGTAGTCTAGGCCTGTAGATCTAATGACCTTGTCGGGTTTCTAGCTTTTAGGACTATGCATGTTTGTAGGAGATGTATTTAGAACGAATGAAGGAGAGCCACTCACCCAGAAAAATGAGTTGGAGAGAAAAAAACATTTTTAGCTGATAAAAACATTTTTAGAAGGAGAGAAATATATATATACAGGAAAAAAATTTTTTTACACATCCTACCCAATAAAATCATCTCGCTACATATGGATGCTATTCCTTTCCATTTCCGAATAAAAATACCTCACTACAAATGGGTGTTTATCCTATAAGAAAAAGAGAAAAAAATACGGAGAAAAAAATTAGGAATAAGAGACCAACAAGTCTAGCCGGGGAGATATACACCTAGTATGTTGACCTCAGGGTAGAAAAGTAGTGGGGAGAAAGTTGCCAAATCCTAGTATGGCTTAACCAAAGATAGGATTATCCAAATGAGAGCTTAGAAATATTCTAAGTTTTATTGAATGTTATGAGTCGATTTAGTTGTCCTTTATGGAGAGTTAAAACTATTTCACACACTAGATGTTAGTTTCTCTCATTCCCTTCAAGTCTTGTGCTAGTCTACTGAGTTAGGGAAAGTTACCCTTGTGACCCAAGTCTGTGGCTAATAGGGTTCTTGATTTGATTTGGGCGGTCCAAATTTGAGTCAGTACTCAGGAGCTATTGAAGTCTTTACTATTAAGGATTTGCCCGTGATTTCTTTTTGTTGGTGAAAAATCATATTGACATTTTTTATTCCAACTTGCTTTGTGGTAAAAATATATTGTAATTAAATAAGAGAGTTTGTTTTCACTTTGCCTTTATAAATAAAGAAAAGAAAAATTTTCACATATTTGACTTTTGCATTTCTTTCTGCGGGATTTTTGTATGATGGTTTTGCTAGAGATTAGTAAAATTTAGGCATGGGGGCATGATTGCATAGCAATCATAAGACTTAATCAACCTAATTTAAGTCAGATCCTAGAGTAACTTAGAAATAACACATGCATGAGTTGCATAATTGCATCTTAGTTACTTTACTTAGCTATGTAGAGAATAATGTCATTTTAACTTACTAATTGATAGATAATTGTATTTTTGAATAAATTAGAGCCTTAGATGATAAATTCGACCATACGGATGGACTCAAAGCAATGATCATAGTCCAACAACGTGAGAATCGTCTCGATCGGAGCTCCATAGCACTATCTGTGAAAATAAGAAGATGGACGGTCATGATGGCACCACGTGGCTCCATCCCAATGGCCCACCGCTACCCCCATCCACTGAAGGCCACTCTACGCACTTTGTGGGCTGTTGGATTGTCAACCAATGGCCACAAAAGCACCATGCCATCGGCTCCTCTCCTTTCATCAAGCAACTTTCCATCATAGCCGTTGGATCTTCATCCAATGGCTGTAAGCATGCGAGCAACAAATTAACTTTGCAACACATTGGAGCTCTTGGCATAATGGATAAGACGCTACCACATAGCTAGCGATGTGAGTTCAAATTGCAGCAGCCCTCTCCTCACAGCCCAATTGAAATTCAGCCATCTGATCTAGAGCCAACACATCATAGCCATCCACATCGTAGACGATCAGATGCACAATTGCATGTCAAATCATACGTGCTAAGGAGCATGCACTTATGAGCCTCTAATCCTAATCCTATGACCAAGACTTCTCATCTCTCCAGTAGGAGTGGGCATTGTGCATAAGCTTGACCTCCGCGCGAGCAATCAGAGCTGTCCATCACAGACCAGAAGCTCCACATTCTCCCTGCCAGTGTTTGATATTAGCACTCAAGCAGCAGCCTTTGAGCACATGGTTGAGGGCTTAAAATTCCCATTCTACCCCTCTTCCACCACCATATAAGCGCCTTAGACCCCTCCTTCAGTAGGAGGCTCTGGCTCTTCCATTTTCACCTATAACCTCCTATCTCCAAGCTCCCAGCCATCCCCTTAGCTACCCAAGGGGCTAGCCCTTCTCCTCCCTCTAACGCCACTTCAAGGCCACCATAGTACTCGTCGAAGCACCAACGGCACCCTCCTTTCTACTCTCCCTTAGCTTTTCTTCTCTACTACTTTTATGCATTTATACTCTAGTTGCAAGTAGCATAGTACTTTTCATAATTATCATTTTTGTTAAGCATTTCTCTAGAAACATTCTTCTACTTCCATGTCAATCTTTAATAAAATGGGAAGTTTGCCTTCACATCAGCATTCTTGTGCTAGTTATCTTTAAAGTTGCTATCATATTTGCTCGAATAATTTCATGTATGGTGGTTCCTATGAATATTAATAACTTCATGTTGCACAAAAACAATCTTGATACAATCTACATAGTGACGGAATTTTGCGACGAGCATTTCTTATATACATGCTATATATACCTTAGCTCCATGCAAGTTCCCCTATTTGAGTTTGCAATCGACAATTATGCGGTACAAGAGATCTGCCACTAGACTTTAGGTTATATTTTTTGCTAGATTTTCACTTTGATTTTCATAAGCAAATGAAAGAAGAAAAGCAAAAATCACATTCATGATTTATGCCTCCTAGAGTTCGACCCGGACTCACCATGAGTTTCGTTGCAAGTTTTGTTTAAGTCTAATTCCACATCTATATTATGACGAAAATAATCATTTTCATGACTTTAGGCTTAACAATATCCTTCTTTTTCGTGCCTTCACCACCATGTTCTTTTATATGCTTTAGCTGAACCTCATAAGCCATTAAGCTAACTATGAGATCATCCAATTAAAGTATAGAGAGATCCTTGGATTCTTGGATTGCAGTTATCTTCATTTTCCAATCATTGGTAAGAGATCGAGGAATCTTTCAAACCAGGGCTTCATTTGCAATCACTTGATCCATATTCCTCAGGGAGTTTATGATGTCGGTGAATCTCATGTACATCTCCTTGATAGTTTTCCCTTCTTCATGCGAAAGGGCTCATACTTTTGCATGAGAAGATTTATTCGAGTCTCTTTTGCTTTTGAAGTCCCCTCATGGGTTACATTAAGAGTATTCCAAATCTCGTAAGTTGTTTTTCAAGTTGATGCATAATTAAATTCTTCCTTTGAAAGATTGTAGAAGATAGCATTCCTAGGTTTGGTATTGTGAGTAGCCATCTTCTTTTGATCTCAAGCGATAGCAATGCCTTCTTTCTTCTCTAGTTGTGTGTACTTAGAGGTTATTAATATGACTTGAACCATGACCATCATCAAATAATCACAATAAAGTGCTGTTGACGGGTATTTATCTCCAGCAACGGTGCCAAAAATATGACAAGTTCGACGGTTGATTTGTAATAGAAAGGGTTTTAAATGCCATTGTAGTATATGTGTCACAGATGCAAATTGATGTCGCGTCAATTTTATTTTTTAACAATTTTTACTGGTTTGTTTTCAGATCGTTCAGTGGGAGGCAGTTACTAATATACATCACTCTCTAAGTCCCAAAATGTCCTTTTATCCCAAAAATGTTAAATTTTATTTATAATAATGAATGAATCGATAAATGAAAGAATTGGTTAATTATTTACAAAAAAATCAATTAATGTTTACTACAATGCCTAAAACAAATGTACAACATATCGGCATAAAAAACTAATAGTACACTATGTTAATTATATACAACTAATATAAGTAATACTTAAGTATAGGTACAAAAATAGCTAATAATATCTATTACACAAAATTAGATTAACATACTAATATCTATTGTAATATATATATTACATATACAGTAACATATACAAGTGTCGCTGTAACCTTAGTAAAAATATACACAACCTAAAGCAAAATAGTTATCAATACTAACATATATAATTGTCACTAAAGCTCTAATGTTATTTATATAGATATAGAACTCAAACAGTACCTACTCTACTTATACTATTACATTTATTAATTATAGACATATAGATATTTATAATTACTTATTTGCATGCATATATATATTAATTACTATTATACATATACTATATATACATATACATATGTTACATGTACACACACTTATACACATACACATAGCTACTAAACTCACTCTCCTCTCTCTCTGACATCTACATTTCAAGCCAAAAATTGGATTTTTAAGTGGGTGGGCCGGCCACTTTCAAGGGATACACAACACCTAAGAGGGTGGGACCAAACCTTTACTAACAGCCAGCCTTAGTTCATTTTAGGTACATTTTAGTCCATTCTCAACCCAGCATAGGCCCATACAGGCCTACATATAGTGTGTGGCCCCCGACTTAGGCACTGTCACACATGTATGCTCAATCATATGCTCAGATCAGAGGAGATGGGTAATAGGTGTAATGGGTGCGCTATGCGCTATCGACACAAAAGCTGGTAGCATGAAAATAATTTATACGGCATGGCCTACTCTGTCGTTAACGATGTGGGGCTATCCCATTGGTTGAAATGTGTACTGCTGTGCGTGTTGATTTGTACACAAGTCAATGGTTTGGCCCTCGATTTGAGGACCCAATTTAAGTCTGATTTTAAGATAAATTATATTTTTGAAAAGTCCTTATATAAGGTTGTATAATGGTATAGTTAATTTAGGGAAATAAATTATTTAGATATATAATTAAATTAGTTGAAGTTGGCTAATTATACATATTAAATTAGGATTTAATTTGTTAATTAATGTATAACTTGGTGACTTAATTACAAAATTAACTTTATACAGAGTTAAATTATTTATTACACATTTTTATTATATTTTAAGTACTTTATTTTAATTTATTTACATTTAAATACACATGTTAGATAGTTTTACCTATAAAAAATCTATAAATACTATAGTACACTATAAATACAGTATAAATAGGTTGAAAATACTTAATAAAATATAATACAAATATACATTATAATTTACTTCAACATTAACTTAAATTACTAATTTATTTTATTTTAGCTTAATAAATTACCAAGCTAACCTAATAACTTAATTACCTATTGTAATTACTTAATTAAATTAAATTATTGGTATTATATAATTCACATTATATAGTTAAATGTGTATGTACAGTATTAGGTACAATTATGTACATTTAAATATGCTTATAGAATTACTTAGGTTATTATACATTTAATTTATATCAATTAATATCTAATAAGACAATAAAGTTATATGTATAATAAATCACTCTCAATACTTAATTTAATACATAGAATACAGATATAAGTTAATTATGCATACTATATACATATTATACACTATAAACGTACAGCTTAGCTTTAATTTATATATACAAGTATATAGATAATTTATAATGTATTTTTGGGTATTTTTGGGATTTTTCTGATTTTTATGATTTTTATATGTTTATGGGAGGTAGGAGATGAGAGAGAAAGAGTGAGATGAGAGAGATATAATTCTTTTTGTTGCTTTCAGTTTGGTTTTCTTTATTAAATTCTATGGTATAGTAAACCATCAGCTGATATGTTCTACCAAGTCGAGAGTTCATATTATCTTAAAACATGGCACAAATCTAAAAGTATACTCCATCCTACTCAAGACACCTTTTATTTTATTTTTTTGGAATTATTTTATGATTTTTATTTATTTACAAGTTAAGCACAATTTAGGCTTTAAAGGGTGTTGGAAGTGAAAACCTAAGGCCTAAAAGAGGTTCCAATGGCTGAGATATTCAATAAAGCACTTCAATAAGTTTAGCACATCACATGGAAGGTATATGATCATTTAATCGTGAATTTCACCTTGAATTTCACTCAAATTTCTTATTGAACGGTTGATTACATGAATATGCTGACAATGGATTAAAATCAGATGTACAGGCAATTCTAAATTGAATTTAAATCAATTTCAAATACATGAATGCTTGCACATTATGTTCTAATATTATAGAATGCAATGTCATCCCATTACAACTCAAATCCACCCTAAATCTCAGCCAAACAGTGGCTGAAATAGCTGCTCAAATTCTGTAGCTAAACTGCTGCAAATGTTGCTCCAAAACAGTTGCTCAGATGCTGCTGAAATGCTAGCTTCAAGGATTAGACGACTTAAAAATGCATACTCAAATCACTTCAGCCATTGCTGCTGCTATCAGACTTAGCAATAAGTGCTGCTGCACTATAAATAACCTATATTAGACATGGAAAAGTTTGATCTAAGGCCAATTCCATCTCGACAAACTCATTTGCTAAAACATCTTTTGACAATTATTTATGGAGATATGAAAACATACAAATTCATCCATGAATTTCAAAATCCCAAAATATCCTAATATGATCTTTTCCTTACACCATAGACAATGCAAGGGAAATAAATCATGTTAGGTTACTGAAATCATTTCAAAACCACATCAGATCTTCATTAAACACTCCAAATCCATTTAACATCTGCAAATCAGATTAGAACCATTTTTTTTGAAACTTAGAATTTATTTCAAAGTGAAAATCAAATGTTGCCCGGATTAGACCTTTTGTTTTAGATTTAATTACTGATTATATCAGTTGATCTTCTTGAACACCATTAATTGGTGATTAAGGTGATCCAGCGATCATCTCATAATCTGTTGGGTTCTCGTTTAGTCTCAAATAAGTACCACGAGTTATCCACAACAAAACTACCCAAAACAAAGCTTAAATTGGGTACATGCTCATCCACAAATTAAAAACAAAATCCAACACCTTAGATTCATTGCATTACACCCAATTTAGCAATTTATACCTTGAATTGCTTGATTAAATTCAATTAAAACCAAATTGACTCCAAATCGCGAGATTGGGTGAGAAGCACAAATTTGAAAGAATCGAGCAAATCAAGTCAATTAAATCAAGATTGGTGGTCCTTGTGAACTGATGGAGTGATTAGGAAGACCCCTAAGTGATTGTGAGCGCTACCGAGGTCATGAAGTTCGAGAATTTCAAATCTAGATATGCTTGGATGGATGGGGTGAAATGTGAATCAAATTGCATGGGAAATTAGTAGAAAGTGGATAATGAGGTGAAGAGGAAGATTAATGAATCAATATGAGCGTGTGAAAACACCTCTCCGATCTGAATTGATCGGAGAGGGTAAAATCGAATCTATTCTAATCTACTCCTATCTAATACTAAACCATTCATCAGTCTATCATCTAAACTACTCCTACATGATCTACAATACTCTAATTACTAATCAAATCTAATCTAGAAAGCTAAAAATCCTATTTAACAAGAAGAATGGGGTTGCCGAGATCCAAAGCTGATGGCTAAGGAGGAAGAAGGGAGGGAGGTCTCCAGTGAGTGAAGAGCCCTCTAGTGGAGCTCTAAGGTTGTCCTTAGGCATACGTCATCCCTAGCTATGACGAGGAATTGAAGGTGAAAAGCCACACCCCTGTCATAGGTGTGTCAAGTGAAGGGGTTAGGAGGTACTGGAGAGGAAGGAAGGTGACCAACTTGAGAGGTGTAGGAGGGAGCTAATGGCATGCGCGCGAACTGTGGAGGTGCTTAAGTATCTGAGGGAGTGAATCAGAGCACCACAAGGTGCATTTATGCGCAATTAAGGTAGACAGTGGATGAGAACTTGAAAGGGGTGCGTGAGCATCCAAATCAAATATTAGATGCTAGATCGAATCTAGGGAGGATGGTGAACCTACGCGCAATGGCACGCGAAGATTGAATTTCGATCAACCATTGGATGATGGATGTAGGAGAGCGATGGCCTAAATTGCACAAGTTCAACGGTATGAACAGTGGATGCTGATTGCACCGCAAAATACGCCTGCAATAATGCCTTCTTATGCTATTTCCTAGCATTACCTGGGCATATTAGGATTCCGTAGTTGCATTTGTAAAAATACATGTATACATGCATCTAATTGAGAGGAAAGAAGAATGAAATAAGTGGTCTTGCATTTTACCTTTTTTCCTCAAGTGCTTCTTTGCAAAAATCCACCACCTCTATTTTTATTCCCACTTGATTTTTGATTTTCCCTACGGCTGCATGCAACTTCTCCTCGCACCATTCCCTGCCGCAGCTGCCCTTGCCATTCCCTACCAAGCCATTCCATCCCTCTCCCTGCAGCTGCATGCGGCCATGCCATTCCTCTTCTATTTAAAGACCGCAGCTCCTGCCTTTGCAAAGGAGGCCTGGTCGCAGCAGCCAATAACTCCACCTGTAGCTCCATCACCACCACCGTCCTCTCCTCCATTCCCCTCCATACACCGGTCCTCCTCCGAGGAGAAACCTGGCGGGCAGGAGCTCTCACTGTGGTGCACACCACCACAGTGAGACCACCACCGCCCAGCTCTTCAAAGAGCCGGTGGGCGTGGTGGCTCTTCTTTCATTTTTTTTACGTTCCTGCACCTTCCCGCCATTGGAGCCGCTTCAAGGTCTGAAGCTTGAAGCAGCAGTAGCAGCAGCTAAGCGGCGGCAGCAGCAGCAGCAACAGTAGCCCAGCAGCTTCCACGCTTCGCTGCAGGTGCCCAGCCCCTCCGCGCGCGCCTGCAGGCCTTCCTCGCCTCCACTTTCTCCGCTCTGTCACACGCACTGTCGCCCGCAACCGGCCACTATGCGCCTCTGCAGCGGCCGGCGAAGTGCCTCCCCGCCCCCTGCAGCACCTGCAAGCTTCCACGCAACCCGCAGGCGCCCACACCCTCCAGCCCCATGTGCTCTGTCACGAGCTCTCCGCACTCGCAACCGGCCGGTGCAGGCGCTCTCCTCTGCGCGAATACGCACCCGCGCGCGTAGAAGCTCCAGATGACGCCCTTCGTACCCAGACGCCTTAACTCTCTCCAGCAGTGCAGCTGCTCTCTCTTCTCTCTTTCTCTCTCTCGCTCTCTCTCTCTCTCACAACACTCACAGCACTCTACACCGATGCACACACACACCTACACTCACACTTTCACACACACCTATACTATAAACATATATATATACGTATACTTATATATAGTGATATATATATACATATATTTATACACATATATATATATACATATATATATATATATATATACATATATATATATACCTATATATATACATACATATACCTATATATACATATACTACTATGCATATACATATATATATATACTTACATCTAGATATATAGTAGTATTAGTATACTTATATGCATATATATATATATCTATATACTTATATATATACTTATATGTATATATATACAAATATATATACATATCTAGATACATATACCTATATACATATATTATTATATATATATATATATATATATATATGTACATCTATATAGTATTATATCCATACATACATATATATATATATACATCTATACATATATATCTATAACTATATATACATACATACATACATATATATATATATACTTAGCTACATATATCTATATATACATATATTACTATATACTTAGTTATATATATATACATACACATATATAGTATATATATACATAGACACTTATATATATACATATATACATATCTAAATATATATATATACCTACATATTTTTAACCATATATACATATACATATAGAAATATTTACATATATACATATATATATATGTTTTCACATCATTTACCATACGCTATATTGCGGGAACATCTGCACCAGTTGCTGATATTCCTCGATACACGCGTATAGAAAGCGTGGTTACATACATCATCCACCATCCATCCCACACTCCACGCAGCACCTAGTCCTGTTGGTTGCATCTTTTTAGACGACGACTGACTCGACACCGTGCTACACTCCATCTACGCCTCCACCCCTACCCCTTTATATACATAATATATACATATATATATGCTGTATTTACTTTATTTCTGTTTCGCTTTCCTATTAGTAAAAAAATAAAAAAATATATATAAAAGAGAAAAGATAATCTTTGACTTGCAGGTAACCCATCTTGCAAATAACAAGATTCATTTTGGAACCTTGTTTTGGCTCAAAGCCAAGAACACAATTCTGAGGGTGTGCCTCAAGGACAAAGATTACCAGAAAAAAATCTAAATAAGAAAAACACCAAAAACACAATAAACGAATGGAAGAGACTCCTTGTAGGAAAGGCGTAGAAACTTGACTTGTACCCCACTTCCCTGAGTTCGACCCTGGGCTTAAAAGTGACAAGATAAAATCAAGTAGGCCAAGTAGAAAAAATTTTTTGTAAAGAGATGGTTAAGTCCGATTTAGGTTAACCACTATACACATTCCAATGGTAAAATCATCATATTAACAACTTATTCGGGCTCGACCATACATCTTTTCTGGTGCCGTTGCTAGGGAAGTGCACCTTCAAGTAAGTTTCTATCCAATTCCTTTCAATTTTTCTCTTCTCTCTTCACCGGTATCTCTATTTTTTTTGGTGTGCAGGTGAACCTGGTACAAGGAGAAGGAAGGCAGACGAAGTCGAAGACGTGAGTAGATCTGAGGCAGGAACGAGAACGTGAAGAGGCCGACATCGCATTGGAGCTTCACACGCGTTGCCGAACAAGTAGGTCTTCTTTTCTTAGCAACTAGGATTAACTTGTCACCTTATTAAAAAAAAAATTTAAAAACCAAGGAGTAGAAAAACTTCTTGGGATATCTTAGGGCAAGTGGATTAAAATTCACTTGTTTGATTGATTGTCCCTGGGATTTCCCGCCCTACTTCGCATAGCAAAAATCCAAGAATCTTGATTCTTGAATTTTTCGCCGTGTGAAGTATTGTTTGAGGTAAATACAAAAAGATTGATTACACCCCTCTTTGCCTCGATTATCTACAATTCGGGATCACCTTCTTGGTGGGGAGACTTGGAATTGAGTTGATTCCAACCCCACCATGACTTTTCAACTTGCCTAAGATTCGATCCTGAATACTTCAACCACAACAATTTGATTTTCTTTATCTTTTTGTTGAAGCCTTGTGTGTGGAAATCATTTCTGATGATTGGGAGCACTTTAATTTAAGTGCTTTGGCTCCCTTTCACATAAATCTAAAACTGATTCGTGCATCCACACATAGAAATCTCCAATTAGGGTAGCCCATTGCATTTTAGCATGCATTAACTAACTGATATTGAAGAAGGGTTTGTTGGGCTTAGAAAGAAAACTTGTATTCTCACAAAAACCTGGAGATTGGTTGAATTGGTAATACAGCGAAATCCTAAAATTCATACTACTTAAGGCTGAACTCTAAAAAGCATTCACCAATTAAGAACTTCAATTCGGGGAGATTTCCTCGTTGCATGCTTGTTTTACACACTCTGAAAATCAATCACTTAGGCATTACCCGTAAACAACGCCCTCCACATTCCAGAAGCACTTAATCCTAAGCCTTTAACTAAAATTGGTAGTAACTTGACCCTTACTAAGGATTGGAGGTCTAACTACCTACGTGTAGCGGCTGTGTTGGTGAGAGTTCCCGCGTGCCATCGGGTGTCTAAGACTAGGTCAAACGGCCTTTCAATCTGGCCCGGTGGTTCCGCGGTGCTCGCATTCGGTTCCGTAGTTCATGATAGTAGGTAACTTAGATCTTTAGGTCTAAGGGCACACTGTAGAGGTTAGGAACTTGACTGTATTGATTTGTAATCAAGTGTACCTTTGCGACGTCATTTCTCTCGTCTCTTTTCCCTTCTCATCTCCCCAAATCTTCCTGTGGTAGTGCATGTTTGGGAGGAGGTCACAAAATCCTGAACTGTTTGAATTGACTGATAAATCTATAAAAGAAGCCGAATCATCCTCCTCCTCCACAAACATGGTTGCACGCCCACCCCCAAATCCCGATGGAGGAAACCACCCTCAGAACTCACCCGTGGTGGAGCCTTAGATCCCATAACCCGTCTCCAAGCCCAAATGGAGATGTATAATGAGCAAATCGAAGCCATTTGGGAAACATTGGAGGAAATACAGAACCCTCTCGAACGGGAGGAGCCTAGGTCTCTTAGCTCCTATCAGAATCCTGCTGCTATAGAGACCATAGGACAAATTTGGGTCCCCATGGGTGGGGATGACTTTGAACTGAAACCAAACATTATTGGCCTAATAAATTTTCACTTCCATGGTCTTGCAAGTGAAGATCCTTTTCTCCACTTGGAAGACCTAACCTGACTGGCTGAAACTGTTAAACTAAGAAATGTCAGGTTACCTATAGTCCTCATGAAGATGTTCCCGTTTTCATTGCGGGATAAAGCGTCGCAGTGGTTACGCACCCTTGGGAGAACCATCCACTCTTGGGAAGAGATGCGAACAACGTTTCTCAAGAGTTCTTCCCAATCGGGCGAACCAATGTGCTTCGCCGTGCCATCACTTCATTTACGCAACAAAACAGCGAACAATTTCATGAGGCATGGGAGAGGTATAACGACCTCCTCAGGAAGTGTCCGCACCATGGTCTGCCTAAGTGGCATATAGCCCAGATTTTCTACTATGGGCTAAATGAGACTTTAAAGCAGATTGTAGACGCTTCCTGCAGAGGGAACTTTATGAATAAAGATGAGAATTGAGCATTCGAACTGTTTGAAAATATGAGTGAAAACTCAATAAACAATGCCTCCATTGTTGCCTTTAATCGTACCAACTAGCCCCGAAATGTCCACGAAGTTGACACGGGACCCTCCCATCCATCCACTAATCTAAGCCTTATTGCACAAAAACTGGATGAAGTTTCCGTCGTGCACAAGAAGTTGGACGAGCTTCTGGCCAACCCCGCCCGATCTCTGGCAAACACCACCTCTTCACCACTTCGTCACAATCCAAATTCTTCCAACACCAAGCTTATCCCGAGAAACCCCGTAAGACCTTCCTTACCGAGTGTCGTGCCAAGCAACTCAGTAAGTCATGTGGAACTGGCTTCTACGAGCCAGTATTTTGACACGGAGAACCAAGCCTCCATGTGCTCGGACGCATACTTACATGCGGACGCGTCTTCTAGCATAGAAGATGCTTGCGCCCTGGGCAACAACCCGTTCTCTGCCACTTAAAACCCAGGGTGGCGCAATCATCCAAACTTTGCATGGTCCAACAACTCGCAGCGTCAAAATCCCGTGGGTGGACCAATGCGACCGTCCGCACCCATCATCCCAAGGGCCCAATCTAATCCTATGGCAAATCTACCATCAAGCCCTTGCGTACCACAAACTGAACACGCATCAAGTCCTCTTGACAAATTGATGTGAATGATGACGGAAATGTCAAAGCGCCATGAAGAGAACATGACTTCTCTTCAGCACCAATTGGCGTAGCAGAATGCTGAGATCAGTCAACTACGCATGGTGACTCGATCTCAGGGCACTCTTCCTACCCAACCTGTTCCAAACCCATGAAACTTCGTACCCTGTGGTCCTCAACCACAGGTACTACCTTCTTAAGGACAGGTTCATCAAATTCTGCAAGCTCCGAGCATCCCACCGAGATTTCAGGCTAATCCCGCTACATCACCGCACTCTTATGTCCCCATTGCGAACCCTCCTTCGCCGTATGATCCCACTGGACCCGCATCGTCCAATGCTATCACTACGAGGAGAGGTAAGCAAACCGTCGATCCGCCTCGACCTAATCCTAGCCCGTCTTCTTCTTCATCGCCCTCTCATTTGGGATGCGCACCACATTCGTGAGAGGACGATACACCCGAATTGTTGCCAGAATCAGTCCCATTCCCTGAGGCTCTACTGAGGGAGCCAAAAGGCAAAAAGAAAGATACATAGGCCTTTGATAACCTACATAATTTGTTCAGGGATGTAGAAATCAAGGTACCCCTACTCAAGGCTATCGACCACATACCTACTGTCGCTCGATTTTTCAAAGACTACACAACACCCAGGCAACAGTCAAAGAAAACTAAAATTCCGGTGGTTCTCTCGCCTCATGCGAGTTGTGCTATACTATCAAACCTACCACCGAAGCAGAAAGATCCTGGTACACCACTGATTTCCTATAGCATCCAAGGATGCAATTTTAACCGTGCCCTGCTTGATCTAGGATCTTCCATAAATCTCATGCCGACCATCATGCTCGAAAAATTTTCCTTGGGAAATCTGAAACCCACCCCTGTCACATTACAGTTGGCAGATCGTTCTGTCAAAATCCCGAAGGGTGTGGTGGAAGACATGGTGGTTAGGGTCAACAGTCTCTGTTTTCCTGTTGACTTTCTTGTTTTAGATATAGAAGTTCCTAGTTCACTTTCTGATTGTCCGATCATCCTCGGTCGACCTTTCTTAGCCACAGCCCACTCCCTTATCGACTGCAAGTCGGGCTGTATTGAGATTGCCATTGGATCTGAAAAGATCAAGCTGAACATCTTCAGCTAAGAACTTTGATTGCGATTGCATCGAGGATGACACGTCTAACGAGGACATGACCGTCAGTGCGTGTATCGGACTATTTGGGACCTATTCGGACTGTTGCAGATTACCTATAAACACTGATGACTGCCTGACCAACACAAACTGTGACGTTCCCCCATCCCTCCCTTGTCCCGTACCTTCTCCTAACCAGACTTTTGATGAGGTTTTCTCCGCTTCCCATACCTCGTGATCTGAGTCATATCCGGGCTGCTCACCGCCGGTCCACACTCTTGAGGACCGGATTGCCCTTTCTTTCCTGCCAAATCAGGCGGATTTGCAATTCCACACTGGGACCTTGAGCCCACATCTTACTCACTGGGGCTGTTCCTTTTTGGATCCATCTATCCAGAAAGCCCCTCTTCTTGGCCAATCTGAGGGCCAACTTCTTCCCGACTTGTTCTCCGATCTGCCTGGGACACTCTCGTCCCATGAAATGCTAGACCTTTCACCATCCACCATCACTTTTCACACCACTATCACACTCTTCACTTCACCACCCACCATCCACCCACCCTACCACCCTGCTGTATACCCTGAACCTCAGCTCTCGTTACCCGATCGTTCATCCTTTCTCTACCTTTCCCTGCATGCATATGAGGACATAGCATTGTTTGGCATGGGGGTTGGATAGGCATCCATAGGATCTGGGTATTTTATGGTATCATACAATTCCCACCTATTTATAAATATGTAAGAAAAAGAAAAAGAAAAAAAAAATATATATATATAATATTAATAAATGGTTTAGTAATGATCTGAAAGCTGAAGCAAAAAATACAATAAGTGTTTATGGATATTCAACCTCTGTTTTGAAGACTTTCCAGGCCACAGAAGCTTGATTCGCTCAGGCTCGGCTTAATTCACTTAAAGCATTGACAAAATAGATTAGAATCTCTCCTAACTAAGGACGTATTCTTGTACCTGAGACACCAGTACAGGATCCATTGGTTTGCTTTTTCTTGAGAGCTTAAGTAAACTTGGTTCACACTACACATATCAGGAAAGACCAGGTGAACATAAGATCCAACTCTAGTGTTCATTAGGGAAGGTGGAGTCCTTACCTGTGCGTGCAGGTAGACTTTTTATCTTAGGCTTTAGTCTTGTGTTTAGGAGCGACTCTTTCCACCAAAAAGGAAAAAGTGTGCTCCTTCAAAAGAATGTTGTAAGAGATATACTGACACGTGTTTCAAAAAAAAAAAAGTTGCAAATAAGTCAGTATATCTCATAAATGTCTGTAAAGTCTTCGCCCTACAAGAATTTCTTCAGGGCAGGTTACAAATACCTTGTTTTCCTTTGAGCCACAAAAAAATCAGAAAATGGGAGTTGAGTTTTTCGTCATCTTCTTAAGGGTCAATCCAAAAACACGAACTGAAACTGGGACCAACCTATACTTAAAGATTCATGAAACCCTGGGCTTGAGTCTTAATGTTCATCTGGTCAGTCTTGATCCTTCACTATGCACAAGCCATAACCTCTTGAGCTCTCGAGTACGGCAAAAACCTCCTAGGTCCAGGAAATCGTACTTAAGGTTTAAATATCAAGAATCCTGGTTAGTTGAGAGATGATCTATGTCATGTGAGGCTTAAAGTACTGATAGTCTTCTCTACAATTGGTTCTCACAATATCCAACAATAAACACACCTACATTACCTCAGAAGAAAATCTTCAGCCTAAGATCATTTCTAAATACTGTTTTACTAGGGACTAGCAAAAGATAGGCATGGGGGTATGATTGCACCGCAAAATACGCCTGCAATAATGCCTTCTTATGCTATTTCCTAGCATTACCTATGCATATTAGGATTCCGTAGTTGCATTTGTAAAAATACATATATACATGCATCTAATTGAGAGGAAAGAAGAATGAAATAAGTGGCCTTGCATTTTACCTTTTTTCCTCAAGTGCTTCTTTGCAAAAATTCACCACCTCTATTTTTATTCCCACTTGATTTTTAATTTTCCCTACGACTGCATACAACTTCTCCTCGCACCATTCCCTGCCGCAGCTGCCCTTGCCATTCCCTGCCAAGCCATTCCATCCCTCTCCCTGCAGCTGCATGCGGCCATGCCATTCCTCCTCTATTTAAAGACCGCAGCTCCTGCCTTTGCAAAGGAGGCCTGGTTGCAGCAGCCAATAACTCCACCTGCAGCTCCATCACCACCACCGTCCTCTCCTCCATTCCCCTCCATACGCTGGTCCTCCTCCGAGGAGAAACCCGGTGGGCAGTGGCTCTCACTGTGGTGCACACCACCACAGTGAGACCACCACCGGCCAGCTCTTCAAAGAGCCGGTGGGTGTGGTGGCTCTTCTTTCATTTTTTTTACGTTCCCGCACCTTCCCGCCATTGGAGCCGCTTCAAGGTCTGAAGCTTGAAGTAGCAGCAGCAGCTAAGCGGCGGCGGCAGCAGCAGCAGCAGCCCCAGCAGCTTCCGCGCTTCCCTGCAGGTGCCCAGCCCCTCCGCGCGCGCCTGCAGGCCTTCCCCGCCTCCGCTTTCTCCGCTCTGTCGCACGCACTGTCGCTCGCAACCGGCCGTTGCGTGCCTCTGCAGTGGCTGGCCAAGGGCCTCCCTACCCCCCTGCGGCACCTGCAAGCTTCCGCGCAAGCTGCAGGAGCCCTTGTCCTCCAGTCCTGCGTGCTCTGTCACGAGCTCTCCGCGCTCGCAACTGGTCGGTGCAGGCACTCTCCTCTGCACGAATACACGCCCACGCGCATAGAAGCTCCAGACGACGCCCTTCGCACCCAGACACCTTAACTCTCTCCAGTAATGCGGCTGCACTTTCTTCTCTCTTTCACTCTCCCGCTCTCTCTCTCTCTCTCACAACACTCACAGCACTCTTCACCGACGCACACACACACCTACACTCACACTTTCACACACACACACACACACACCTATACTATAAACATATATATATACGCATACTTATATATATAGTGATATATATGTACATATATTTACACACACATATATATATATACATATATATATCTATATATATATATATACTTATATCTATACATATAGTAGTACCTATATACTTATGTATTAGTATACATACATCCATACATATATATATATATATATATACCTATATATATACATACATATATATATATACATATATACATATACTACTCTGCATATACATATATATATATATATACTTACATCTAGATATATATACATATCTAGATACATATACCTATATACATATATTATTATTATATATATATATATATATATATATACATCTATACAGTATTATATCCAAACATACATATATATATATACATCTATACATATTTATCTATAACTATATATACATACATACACATACACTTAGCTACATATATCTATATATACATATATTACTATATACTTAGTTATATATATATACATACACATATATAGTATATATATACATATACACTTATATATATACATACATATATATCTACATATATATATACCTATATATTTTTAACCATATATACATATATACATATATATATATTTTCACATCCTTTACCATACGCTGTATCGCGGGAACATCTGCACTAGTTGCTGATATTCCCCGATACACGCGTGCAAAAAGCGTGGTTACATACATCATCCACCATCCATCCCACACTCCACGCGGCACCTAGTCCTGTTGGTTGCGTCTTTCTAGACGACGATTGACTCAACACTGTGCTACACTCCATCTATGCCTTCACCCCCACCCCTTTATATACATAATATATGCATATATATATACTGTATTTACTTTATTTCTGTTTCGCTTTCCTGTTAGTAAAAAGATAAAAAAAAATATGTAAAAGAGAAGATAATCTTTGACTTGTAGGTACCCCATCTTGCGAATAGCAAGATTCGTTTTGGAACCTTGTTTTGGCTCAAAGCCAAGAACAAATTTTGAGGGTGTGCCTCAAAGACAAAGATTACCAGAAAAAATCTAAATATGAAAAATGCCAAAAACACAATAAACGAATGGAAGTGACTCATTGTAGGAAAGGCGTAGAAACTCGACTTGTACCCCACTTCCCTGAGTTCGACCCTGGGCCTAAAAGTGACAAGATAAAATCAAGTAGGCCAGGTAAAAAAGTAAAAATTTTGTAAAGAGATGGTTAGGTTCGATTTAGGTTAACCACTATACACATTTCAATAATAAAATCATCATATTAACAACCTATTCGGGCTCGACCATATAGATGCTCAACTCGCAAGTGTATTGGGATTTTTGTGGGGAAGCCCTTAAGGGCAAAGGGGTAGAAGATTTGTAGACAAGCCCATTGTAACGACCCGATTCCCAAGTCCCTACGAGGCATGAGAACCGGACCGACTCGACTAATCCCAAGACCTAGTCGTCCAACGAGGAAGTAACCAAAAGAGCAGTAAAATAAACCACATTCAACATGAATATAACTAACAGTAAGGAAATACAGCAGTAAGGAAAGAAACCACTACAGTATATACCACCACAACAGTAGAATAACATTCATAACATAATATGAACTACAGGTAAAGAAAAGTACAGCGGAAACAAGAACTACTCACTATAACGGAACAAAAAGAGGTACAAGAGAGCAGTGGTAACTCTACTGGACCCTACTCGGCCCAGCGTCCCCTGCAGCCGCTGACCCTGGCTGCTCAACACCTGGTCCTGAAAGGTAATGAGTGTAACACGTCAGCAAAACGCTAAGTAGAGTGGCAGCTAAACTAAAGAAATAGTAAAGTGTACAATAGCTATTTTAAATTTTCTTTCTTCCTTTATTTACGTCTTTCTATTGTTTCACAATTTATCTATTTCTCAGATCCTTCACTTGATCTCGAATGTTCCTCGTGGGAACGATCTTGATTGCAGTCTTTTCCGAACAGTAGAAGTAGCACGTGGTGCTCTCCTGGCCGGGAGAGTCCCCCGTGGTGATCCTACTCTCAGTCAACCACCCCAAGGTCATTGACAGACGTAACGGTGACTACGGCACGCGCGGTAAACGCACGGGTAGCTAACCCGCACTGGCACGCAGTCAGTCGTTTCCGTTAATGGGTGCACCCAAAGCACAGCACGGAACCAGTACAGGGCAGAGCCCTCTCAGTAACAGGGGTCCAACCCCTCCACAGTCCGCGCACCCTCGCCTGACTACCTTGGTTTGCCCCAGCGGGCCTAACAAGTCGGTGTGGGAGGCTAGCAGAACCCCAGGGCCCGTGGGGTAGCTAGTACCTCCCTACACTAGTAGCTCTCCTCGGTACTACGTACACGAGGGCCAGCAAGTTGGTACAGAGTGGCCAGTCCTAACCCCGGGTCCCTAGGGCTGCTGGCTCCGCTCTGCACTAAACAGCGGGGGTACAGTCGCTCTCCTTGGTACTCTGTACTCAAGGGCCAGCTCACTTCCCCAATTCTATTCCATTCACTTTCCAAGAGTTCTACTCCTAATTCCCCGTAGGGTTCCAGCTCTTTTAACTCAAAACATCCAGGTTTCACTTTCCAGTTTCACGTTCTTACAATCCATATTCTCAATCACGTTTATTTATTCATAACAGGCAGCTAGTATTTCCTTTCCACATTTTTCAAGACTGCAGTATTCATACATTCCACTAGTTTTCCCATCCTAGGATTCATTCCATATCCTAGGATCTATCATACAATCTAGTTTTCCAGCCCTAGGATTCATGCAACACCCTAGGAATCTACCATTCAATCTATTTCTCATTCCTAGGATTCTTTCAATGTCCTAGGTTCTATTTATGGTTTCATAATTTAACAGATTATACTTAAAGCCACTCTACCAGTTACAATAGGTGAACTGGGGGCGTGGTCGGGAATCCCGCGTGCCTCCGCAACCCCCGAGACTGCAACGGAACGGGGTCCTATCACAAGGATCAAACACAAGGAACTTCTCAAAACAGTATACGGCTACTGTAGACAGGTAGAGGATGTAATTCTAAAAAGAATGCAACTCGAAACGTGGAAAACGAAGCTCGAACAGGCCCGAAATGGGTCAAAAACGACGAAACAGTGCAAAATCAGACGTCTGGAACTTCTTCCAGACGTCTTAAAAAGTGGATCAGGGAATTACCTCGCTCTTCGTGGGCTCTCAGACATCCAGAAGCCTACAGGGGTGTCTGGCCTAGTTCCCAGACGTCCGATGGTCACCCAGGACATCTGGAAGTAGTTCTCGCCGTCTGGCACTGGAGCCAGACGTCTGATTCACGTTGGATGCGAATCTCCAGCCCTGCGCGTGTTGGTGCTAGAGCAACACAATCATTTGTTTTGATGATAACAAAACACGTGTCATTTAACATTTGCACTTTGAGTCCTAGATTTCAGGTCAATCGCAAATGGATACGTGATTAGACGGAGTTCGAGCTCGCATCCAGGACGGATTGGACGAGCTTGATGGAGAATAGAAGAGATTCGCGAGGAGTGATATATTAAAGATGGAAGGAAATGAAGAATAGGATGGATTTCCTTCTTTTGTACTTGTTGTATTTTTCGTTTCTTTTGTTGCTCTTTATTTCCTTAGATATTCCATGTTAAAGAGCCTCAAAGTACCCTAACAGTAGTCCTAGGAACACCTGCACAACCCTAGGATACTTAGGTTTTCTGTAGAACACTTAGAAAACTAATATAGGGTTCAAATAGCACTTCCAGACGTCTGATTCTCAAATCAGACGTCTGATAAAGTTTTTTAAGACGTCTGACTGTTGTTTCAGACGTCTGATAACTGTTAGGCTGGACATAGCTACTTCTGTCTGATGAAATCAGACGTCCAGACCTTAGACCAGACATCTTAGGAGACGTCTGATGGATTTGCCAGATGTCCAATTAGTGGACCGTTGGCTCGCTTAGCAAACACTCAAGATTATGACCGTTAGAGCCTTATCAGACGTCCTTAGGCCTTTCCAGATGTCTGATAAATGACCGTTTTGCCTCGGCTGACCCAAAATCTCTTCTCAGAGATTTTCTAGCTGTTCCAATGTTTGGAAAATCCATTCCCACAGTAAAAGTAGGTTTCCAGACGTCCAGACATAGTGCCAGACGTCCTGAATGTCATCTGATGGACTTGCACAAAAATCCTGTTTAGATCTGATTGAAGTCAGGAAGAGACCCACCCAAAATCAGACGTCTGACCTTGGAATCAGACGTCTTAAAGTGAACTTCCAGACGTCTGATGCCAGAATTAGACGTCTGATAAGCCTGTCAGAGCAATGATTGTTCCTGATTTCGAGCTGATTCTCTTGGGCTTTGTTCCCAACGGCTATAAAACCTTTCCTAAGCCTTCCAAAGCCTTCCTAAGGCCTCTATAAATAGAGGGGAACCTTTGCAACACAAAGAGACCAAGATACACAAGAAACACTTTGTAATACACTTTCCACTCTCTTGTGTCCTAGCTAGCTCTTGCTCTCCAAGCTCAAGCTCCATTCTCTTGAGAGCATCAAGCTGTTGCGCACCTGCTCTCCCACCGTAGTTCACGAGAGCGAAGTTGCGCCGTCGGGTGGCTCATGCACCGCGTCATCAACTCGATGCACTCCTTGCAAAGGGGAGTTTCCTAATTCCTATAGAAGCTAGGTTCATAATTACTTTGTTGGCTCTATAGGACTTGTTGTTTCTTTTATCTTTGTTACTTGGTTGGGTATTCGCTTTGCGAATTTCCGTGTCCTTCGTGAGACAAAATCCTTCTCGTGGAGAGAAGGGGTTGAGGTACGCTACCCTCGTTTAAGTAGCGTGGTTGTATTGAGGTTGAATCACCCTCGTTTAAAGTGATTCGGTTTAGTGGATTTTGATCAACTTGGTTGATCGGAAAATCCTAACTCGAGAGGGTTAGGTGGTGGTTTTCACCCGGTTTGGGTTTCCACCTAAAAATAATTGTGTACTCGTGTGATTGCTTATTTGTGAGATTATTTATATTTCAATTCCGCATTTTTTACGTCACACTGATCTCGCCCCCTCCAAGTAGGGAACTTTCAGCGCGTACCCATTTCCTCTCTCTCTTAGTACGGTCAATCGAGAGGAAGAAGATGGAAAAACTCACCTTTCAGATGTTTGGACAGTCTTCCAGATGTCGTGCCCGTCGTCTGGCTATCAGCCCAGACGTCTGATTCTGGAAAAGTTTCCAGAACCAAGGCGCCACTCGCCCTCCGCTCTCGACGCCCGGCCATGCCGCGAGTACTCCGCCTACTGCGCGAGCTGCAGCAGTCCTCCCGCGTCGCTCCGCGCCTGCTGCGCCCCCCACCGGCCGGCCCTAGCAGCCCCGGCGAGCTCGCCCTCACTGCCAAGTGCTTCCTCCCCCGCGCAGCACCTCCTCCCGCACCCGCCGCGGCTGTCACCACCGCCGCTGCACCCTCGCGCTCGCTCTCGCGCACTGGCTGGAAGGAGACAGAGGTGACGGGAGTAAGGGAGAGGGCGTGGCCTTTTAAGGCCACGCGAGGAGGAGAGAGAGAGAGCGCGACAAAGGGCATAGGAGGGAGAGGGAAAAAGAAGAGGCGGAGCAGGTCTGCGCGTATAGGCGCGCAGACGCAACGGTGTGCGCGTAGAAAAATGAATCCCAGACGTCTGGAAGTGATACCAGACGTCTGGTACAACGTCTAGGACACCTCTCAGACGTCTTAAAAGACGTTTGAAAGCACGGCTCGTAACACCCATTAGTGGCAAAGAATGATGGCAGAGTAGTCCTTAAATCTTACAAGTAGGGCCCTGGTGGCTTGCAATTCGGTCCTTGAGGGTTTTAAACGTGAAGAAATGTGAATGACCTAAGGAACTAGATGTAAGGTCAATGATGCAGGGTCCAGATGATGTCCAAGTGCAACGAAGCTTTTATTGAAGCTCAATTGAACATTTAAGAAGCTAATTCCACCTTTGATTTGAACTTTTGAATCCAAATGTATGTTCAATTTGCAATTAGGTCATCAACTTATCATCTTTTAATAGAATATCTCAATTTATGAGCTAATTTTACATTTTTAAGACAAATTTTCTATTTTAGGTCATTTTCATTAATTCCCACACTTAACCTAGTTCATATGTTAATTATGTTGTGTTTAACCTAGTTTCTAGCTTAACTTGGTCATTTTAGCTATTATGAGCCACACCTCATCATACCCCCATGCTTAGGTTTTACTAGTTCCTTTGTAAGCAACTCATTAAAGTGCAAAGCATTTAAGTATCAACTAGGCAAGTGTGATGAGATATCTATTTTCTTTTCTCAAATTTTTATGTGTTTAAAGATGAACTTTAAGTTGAAAGATTTTTCGATAAACCAACTGTGTTTATATTTGGACATTGTGAGAATCCATCTCTTAGGAAGACTAACCAAAACTTAAGACTGATATGACATAGACCATCTGTTAACCAACAAGGATTCTTGATATTTAAACCTCAAGTGTGATTTCCAAGACTCAAAAGGTTTTTTTTTTTGAAAATGACTCAGAAGGTTTTACAAAGCTCAGATGCTAAGTGGTTATGGTTGTGCTTAGTGATAGGTCAAGACTAACTAGGTGAACTTTAAAACTCAATCCCAGGATTTCACTTCCTTTTAAGTCCAAGTTGGTTCTAACTTTAGCTCATGTCTTCGAATTAACTCTCAAAAATGAAGAAGACTCAAACCCAACTCTTATTGCATTGTGGCTCAAAGAATATTTTGTGGAAACAGGGTATTTGTAATGCACACTGAAAATATTTTTGGTGGAAAACTATTTACGGGACTTGGAGAACATACTTGACTTATTCTAAAGAATGTCTCTTTTTGAAAATTATTTTTTGACTTTTCTAATCTTTTTTCACAAATAAATGTTGGTATGTCTCTAACAGCTTTATTTGGTAGAGCACACTTATTTGGTGGGTGAGTTCTTTGGTGGAAAGAGTGTCTCCTAAACACAAGACTAAAGACTAGGACAAAGAGTCTACTTGCACACACAGGTAAGGACTCCACCTTCCCTAATGAAAACTATGGTTGAATTTCAAGTTCACAAGATCTTTCCCGACACTGTGTAGTGTAAACAAAGGTTACTTAGACTCCTAAGCCAAAGAAAACCAGTGAATCCTGTACTGGTGACTCAGGTACAAGAATAAGTCCTAAGTTAGGAGAGATTGTGGTTTATCTTGTCAAAGCTTAAAGTGTATTAAATCAAAGCCTGAGTGAATCAAGCTATAGTAGCCTAGAAAGTCTAATCAGCAAAGGTTGAATGTACTAAAAACACTTAAGATTCTTTCAATGCTTTTTCTCTCCTCAATTTCAGTGTTGGAGTTATCCCTCAACTATAAGTGCATTCAGGTACCTTATTATGCTTTTGGATTCTTTTGTTTTTGACATTTTTTTGTATTTTTGTCTTTCTAATTATTTTTTCAAATTTTAAAATTTTTTTCAATTTTTTTGGTATTTTTGATAATACTATATTATATACAATACATGTGTGTCTATGATTGCATTTTAGAAAATAATTTCACCATTTACACCCCCATGCTTAAATGATGCAATGTCTCATTATATGAATAGGGTGGATACAAATGCATGGTCTGCTTTTCATTAACTTAGGCTGGGTGATGGAAGGAAGTCGGAATGAGGAGATAGAAATCTCTGTGCGGGCGATTTCAAGTCTGATACATGATCAGAGTGGGAAGTCGGGCTAAGAAGTAAAATGCATGACATATGTGACAATGAATGTATGCCAAAAATGCAAGGATAGACACCTAATGAAAAAATGGAAAACAAGAAAGGTAAAAATAGCTATGTACAAAGGATAGGTTTTCTATGTTTTATGCCTTCAGCCAGGTGTAAACCCAATAGAAGATGTGTCATCAGAAATAGGTTCAAGATGTTGGAGCAAAATGGTAGATTTGACAAGTCTAAGATCATGCAGCTCAATGAAGGGTTTCAGTCTTTGTCCATTGACAGTGAAAGGTTCAGATTTGTCAATCTCAGCGATCTCAATGACTCCATTGTCAAAGGTTCTTAATATTTTGAATGGTCCAATCCATTTGGATCTAAGTTTCCCTAGGAAGAGTTTAAGTCTTAAGTCAAATAGGACTTTTTGACTAAGGTGAAAGGTTTTGCCACAAATGTGACAGTCATGGAAGTCCTTTAATTTATCCTTATAAATCGTCAAGATTTCATAAGATTCATTCCTTAATTCATCTAGCTCAGAAATATGAAGTCTTCTATCATCACCGGCCTTCTCTAAGTTCAAGTTACACTTTTTGATGGCCCAATAGGCTTCGTGCTCAAGTTCTACAAGAAGATGACAAGGTTTCCCATATACAAGTCTAAAAGAAGACATACCTAATGGGGTTTTGTGAGCTATCCTATATGCCCACATCTCATTAGAAAGGTGGGAAGACCAATCCTTTCTATCAAGTTGGATGGTATTTTGTAAAATCTTTTTGATCTCCCCATTGGGCAATTCAGCAAGCCCATTTGTTTGAGGGTGGTAATGTGTAACAACCCTATGTGTCACCCCATACTTTTGTAGCAAGGACTAGAAGTGGATATTCCTCAAGTGGGACCCTCCATCACTAATGATAACTTTTGGTACCCCAAATTTAAAGAAGATGTAGTCTTGGATAAATTGTGTGACAACTCAATGATCGTTAGTCCTCGAGGGGATGGCTTCTATCCGCTTAGAAACATAATCAACTGCCAACAAGAGGTACTTGAAGCCATGAGAATTCAGAAAAGGTCCCATGAAGTCAATGCCTCAAATATCAAAGACTTCGCATACTATGATTGGATTCAAGGGCATCATGTCTCAACGGCCAATACTACCGAGAGACTAACAGTGTGGACATACCATACTATATTCGCATGCGTCTTTGGAAAGTGTGGGCCAGTAGAAATCGCTCTGCAAAATCTTAGCAGTGATCTTTTTGCCAGAGAAATGACTGCCACATGCCTGGTCATGGCAGAACGACAGGATGTTTTCATCTCCTTATCAGGTACATACTTCCTAATGATGTGGTCAGAGCAAGATTTTAACAGCCAAGGCTCTTCCCAGTAAAAGTGTTTGGCTTCAGAACTAAGTCTGTCTTTTTGATGTCAATTCCAATCAAAGGGGAATGCTCCAGAAGCCAGGAGTTGACAATGTCAGCATATTAGGGAAGATCAGAATGAATGACCAACAATTGCTCTTAAGGGAAGTTGTCAATGATGGGAAGTGGAGATATCACTTCAGAAGGAAGGCGGGATAAGTGGTTAGCTACCACATTTTGCTTCCTAGCCTTGTCACAAATCTCTAAATTAAACTCCTGCAATAGTAGGATCCATCTAATTAGACGAGATTTTTCATCCTTCATGCGAGAAGATGTCATACTACAATGTGGTTAGTGTAGACTATAATCTGGGAACCTAAAAGATAAGGTTTGAATTTTTCCAGTACAAATACTACTGCTTGCAATTCCTTTTCAGTGACGGTGTAATTCCTCTAAGCTTCATCTAAGGTCTTGCTAGCGTAATAGATTACTGTAGGTTTCCCATCTAGTTTTTGACCAAGGACAGCCCCTACTGCATGATCAGAGGCATCACACATGATCTCAAAAGGGTGAGACCGATCCGAGGGTTGCAGTATTGGTGCCTTAGTAACCTGATCACAAAGTGTCGTATAGGCATGAGCATAATTATCAGAGATCTGGAAGTCTACATCCTTAGAGAGGAAATTAGTGAAAGGTTGGGCTATTTTTGAGAAATCCGCTATAAAGCGACAATAAAAATCAACATGCCTGAGAAAAGATCAAATTTTCTTAACTAATGTAGGTAATGGCATGTCAGAAATCAATTTTACCTTTGCACGATTAATAACACTACATTTTGGGGCAATAATTCTACCAATCGGGGTTTATCTTAAAGATAATATGCATGAATAACACATCATAAATGGACATCGGAGAATTACATGTATCACACATTGAGATTGCTTATAAACTAGTGTTAATGGCCATTTTCACAAGTTCATGTCAAACAGGCCTCAGATGAGCAGTCAGACCACACGGATGGATTTAGAATGACGAACGGAATCCAACGGACTCAAGATCAACCAAATCTGACATTTGGGGCTCCCGCAAATGGCCCAAGAAGTCCTAACCATTGATTTGATGATCAACGGCCCACGCATGGCCATGTGGCGCAAGATTGGCAACTCCAACCGCCACATGTGCCTCCATCACCCGCAGGAGTGATCTCAGCCATTGATCTTCGATCGAACGGCTGAGAATAGCTGCCAACGCCCACTCAACTGCAACAACCGCTCGACATAGCACAGCGGTTCACTCTCCCTCCCCTACACACTCGTCGCGAGTTCGAATCGCGGTAAGACAAAATGTGCCAGCAGGATCACACGCAAGCAAAATTGGGTCATGGATCAACGCGCGGGCGGTGGTGATCACGAGACGTGGCCCCTGTAGATAAGCACTCTCAGACCCCCACAATGATGTGCGGGGCATGCCCTGCGCAAGCGTGATCTGCGAGCGTGCCCTCCGCACAATCTCAGCCGTCTGATCTTTGATCAGACGGCCCTCAAGGCGATCACGTGGATTGCACGCGAGAAGAAGAACGGGTGTGCACATTGAACCAACAGTAAAGGAGCTTCACCGACATTTCAGGATGTGTTTTAGCGACATCCCAGACGTCGCTAAAACCCCTACCTCATTTAGAAAGCCCTTTTTCCTATATAAACCCCCTCCAACTACCCATGTATGGCATTCAATACCCTTGCAAGTGTTCCACCCTACTCTTAGCTATCCCTAGCACACTTTTGTAATCGTTGGAGTCGATAAGCCACCAACGGAGCCCTCCTCCATTGTCGTGGCCACCTCGCCATCTCCTTTCTCTTTCTCTCTCTCTCTAGCTTAGCATTACTTTACTTATGCTTAAGCATTTATCTAGTGTTGTAATTGTAAAACTGAAGTGTGTGTTAAATGACGATGTTTCTTTTCTAGCTATTGTCGCTCTTTCTCTTCTTGTCAAGTTTTTTCCATATCGTGAGTTGCATGAATGCCATGACTTAAAAGAACTCTAACCCTACTGTCTCTCTCTCTCTCTCTCTTTCTCTCTCTTTTACTCACTTTTCTCCAACATTTTCCCATGCAAGCAAAAACCCACCATTTCCGTGACACTAAGTGAGAGAAAAACCCGATTTTCATGCCTCCCTATGTTCAACACTCGGACTCATGTCCATTTCTTTATTTAAAACCGACGCAGCAAATGCGAACAAATGCGTCTGTAGCACGTCAACAATCAACCTCAATTCATTTCTCAGAAATAAGGTGACCTAAAACTAGCCCTTCTGACACCATGAAATGTGATTTCTCCTAGGAAAGTGCCAAATTCACATTGATGCATCTTTGCAGGACATTAGTTAGGTGGCCTAAGCATGCATCGAATGTGCTCCCGAAGATCGAGAAGTCATCCATGAAGACTTCTAAGCAATCACCTACTAAATCGAAGAAGATTGCAAACAAACATCGCCGAAATGTAGCAAGTGCATTGCATAATGCAAATGGCATCCTACGGAATGCAAAGGTTCCATAGGGGCAGGTGAAAGTCATTTTTTACTGGTCATCAGGGTGAATTTCCACATGATTGTAACCTGAGTAGCCATCCAAAAAATAGAAAAATTGATTCCTTGCCAATCATTCCAGTATCTGATCAATGAAGGGCAATGGGAAATGATCTTTCTTCATGGCTTAGTTGAGTTTGCGGTAGTCAATACATACTCGCCACGAACTAGCAATCCATGTAGGGATGACTTCTCTAGAGTCAGTGGTTATGACGGTAAGTTTGACCTTCTTAGGCACAACCTGAATAGGACTTACCAATTGACTGTCAGATATAGGGAAGATAATTCCATTGTCCAACCACTTAATCATTTCATTTTTAACCACCTCCTGAAGTGTAAGGTTCAATCTATGTTGTGGCTATCTAGTTGGTCCAGATCCTTCTTCAGTGAAAATCCTATGTGTGCAGTATAAAAGACTAATGCCAGTCAAGTCAAATAAGCTCCATCCTATAGCCTGTCTATGTGCTCTCAGGACAGATAAGAGTTTTGATTTTTGATCAGATGATAAGTGGGAGTTGACAATCACAGGATAAGTTTGATCTAGTCTTAAGAAGACATATTTTAAAGAGTCAGAAAGAGGTTTAAGCTCAACAAGTACAGGATCTAGTGAAGGAGCAGGTGTGGAGATCTCAGAAGATCCTAGAGACCCTAAGGGAATAGGAGGTAAGTCCTCAATTTATAAGGGTAATGTCTCAAGAAGAGTCAAATAAGAGGTCAAAGGGTGTTGAGCTCTAAATTAAGTGAATCAATTAATGTATCCTCAACCAATTTATCCAGAGAATCCAAGGAACAGATTTCTTTAATTAAACTACAGGATGGTCCCCTTTGGGCCTGAAAAATATCAATTTTCATCCTCTGATCTCCAAATTTCAACTCTATAAGGCCCTCCTCACAATTTATGTTCACCTTGATCATAGCCAAGAAAGGTCTTCCTAGAACGATAGGAGTTTCTGGATATCCTCAAGTACTGCATGTCAAGGACTATAAAAGTCTATGGGAAAATAGAAGTCCATGACCTGCACTATAACATCTTCCAACACTCCTTGAGGTATCTTAATTGATCAGTTAGTTAGTTGCAGGAATACCTCAGCTGGCTTCAGATTGCCAACCTCGAAATGTGTCAGTAGGGAGGTTGGGATAAGATTGATGGAGGCACCTAGATCAAGTAGTGCTCTATTGAATGTCGTGTTTCCTATCATATAGGAGAGAAGAGGGGTGCCTGGGTCTTTCTTCTTAATAGGGAGGTTTGAAATAAGGGAACTCACTTGTTCCGAGAGAATGATAGTACCACTCCCTTTCTGGATTCTAGCCTTATGCTTAGGTATGCATAGGCCTTTCAAAAACTTAGCGTAAGGTGGAATGTGGGGAATCACATCCAACAAGGGGATGTTTATATGGACTAACTCGAAGAGCTTGAGCAGATCCACCTCAAGTGCCACACAAGACTTCATCTTTTCATTACTCTTCTTTTCTAAGGCCTTGGGAAAAGGTACTGAAGTGGTAATAGGAGGATCAATAAAAGGCTTAGAAGAGTCAAGTATAGTTAAATTAGTTGGAGTGGAGGTGGAAGGTCCAGGTAAAGATGTAGAAGTCGGTACAGGTGGATCAGTTGTGCTTCTACCACTCCTAATAGTGACGATGTTCAAATCAGCTTGCGGTATAGACAAAGGATTAGAATTAGATAGAATAGGTGGTTATGGATTAGAATAAGTAGCATCAAAATATGAAGAACTAAGATCAAAATAAAGCTCAAATTTGTGCATGGTTTATGATATGAAGTGCGCTTGACCTTGCAAAGGAAGTCTCGATTGTGCTTGAGATGGGAGTGAATGTGGTTGACGGGATTCTGTCAAGTACGATAGCTGGGCTCTCATCTTAGCTAATGCCATGTCCTGTCTCTCAACAAGAGCTTTCATGATTATCCCCAATTGATCATCTCGTGTAGGCCCAGGTTGAGAGTATTGGGCGGGCTTGGGTTGGGGTTGCTGGTAGGCACACGGTGGATACCCATGTTGTTGCGGAGGTGGTGCTTGGATCGGGTTGTGAAGTGGTAGTGTAGAAGGTTGTTGAAAGGTAGATCTTTATGAATTTCCCAATCAAGAGAAATTAGGATGATTCTGCCATCTAGGGTTGTAGGTTTGTGAATATGGATCATTGTGAATGGCGTGGAGCTCCCCCAAAGCTCCAAAAGGTGCAAGGAATTCAATGTAGGGAGGAACAAAGGTTCCTCCAACAGGTGAAGGATACGAAAAAGAATAATCCGATAATGCAGGTTGTGTCATAGAAAGATTGTTCACAGTTTCCCTCCCTATGGGAAACTGAGAAAAAGTGTGAGGTGCAGGTGACTGAGAAGAAGATGATGAAGATTTAGATAGGAATTTCCATACTTCATCTACTTTCTTCTTTATTAAGCCCATCTTATCCTGCTAACTAGCCACAATCTCTAAGTCTCTTGTGCGGGATTGGGCTTCATGTACCCTCGTGGGTGAGTGGGAATGTGAGGACTTTCTATTAAGAACACTCATCGAACCATTATTAATAGAGTTTTTGACCATGCCTTCGAAGTGCTCAAATGCTAAGTCCTCATCCTGACAAAGGAAATTGCCTCCACAGGCAACATCTATGAAATTCCTTGTGTCATCATGGAGCCCGTGATAGAAGATCTGGACCTGTTGTCAGCGTGGGACACCATGGTGGGGACACTTTCTCAGAAGCTCGTGGAATCTCTCCCAAGCCTCGTGCATCTATTCTCCTGAATTCTAGGTGAAGGTGGTGGCACGCCTCAAGGCATTTGTGTAGCCTACAGGAAAGTACTTCTTAAGGAACTCATGTTCCAAAGAAGCCCAGGTTTCTATTGGTGTAGTCCATGCTAAAGTTCCAAACTAGAAGGTGGCTTTATCCTTGAGTTAGAATGAGAACATTTTCATTAAAAGTGTGTTGATCATGACCTTGCAGACCCAAAGTCTGAGCAAGATTTTTCAGCTCCTCTAGATGCTGAAATGGGTCCTCAGAAGCAAGACCATGGAAGTGAGGAATAAGTGCTATAAGATTTGCCTTCAATTCAACAGCATGATCCCCAATGGGATAGCATACCACATGCATAGGAGGTGCAACTGTGGACTTATAGAAATCCATAGTTGAGGTCTACGAGGTTTAGGTGCTTGGGGAGCTCTAGGTTGAGTTTGGGGGTTTGCTAGAAAATTAACAGCTTGTGTAAGTTGTTGCACCTGTTGGGTTAGAGTGTTCATTTGCAATTGTGTTTCAAACAGGTGTTGCAGACTAGGTTGTGGACCTCAAATGGTGGTTGGTTAGGAAAGTTAGGGTATAGAGGAGGTTGGAACCTATGGTTTAGTAGTGGTGGTGGAGGATGTGTAAAGAGATGTGGAGGAAGTTCTTCAAAATCCTCGAATTGTGCATAATCATTGTCATCCTTAGGATGGATAGGATGATGGATGGGAGTTTAAGGCCTAGGAGGAATAGGATTGGATGTAGAAGCTTGGGCATCAGCACCCAAGGGAGATACTAACTCAAGGTTTTGGGATCTCCTACCTTCCATTGAGTCAATTTTTGAAAAATGAAGTTTCAAAATAGTCACAACTCAAAGGAAAGTAAGTACTCTATCAATCTCAAATCACAAAATCAGAAATCCCAATATCAATCTCACCACTCAAAAGACCAATCAATCAAGCAAGCAAGAAAATTCAAATTTTTCCTAGGGTCTGCTACGTAAAGATAGTAGTGAGCAAACAAATGTTTGATTACAATTATACACGTCCTATGGAAGACCTAGCAAAGTGCAGACCTCTAAAGTCCATCCAGAATCTGGATAAGACTGGTGTACGAATCCAGACCCTATGGTTCCTCAAGGAGATGAGATAAAAACCCATGTGTTTGTGATCTTAGGTGATCCAGAATCTGGATAAGACTGGTGTGCGAATCCAGACCCTATGGTTCCTCAAGGAGATGAGATAAAAACCCATGTGTTTGTGATCTTAGGTGATCATGTAGTGTATACACGATAATCAATCAACAAAATTTCAGTGAAAACTTAGTCAGGGTTTCAAACAATTTTAATGTCTCCTTTTGAATTTGATTCAAGTATTTAGAGATGTATTCTATGCAGCTTGTCTCACTTTTCAGTTCATTTCAAGCAAAAGATGGTCTTTTTAGTTTAAGTCAAATGCAGAGGATGGCAGGAGCTCAGAAAGGATAGAAATGCATACCTAACTCCAGTAATTCTACAATATGCAATTGATTGTATTAAAATCTAGTAGGAAATGTGTAACCTAAGTATGGATGCCTAGAATATGCTGTTGCTAGATACGGGATGAAATATTTTTGGTATTTTTTATTTTATAAATTTTTTTAAATTTTCGAAATACAACAAGAGAAAACAAATAAAAAAGAAATTGATACGAAAAAATCACGTACAGAAAAACTGCGTCGATGAGAGATGAGTAGAGAGATATAGAGAGAGTCCAAAGAGAGTCCAAGTTATACAACTAGTGTGTGAGAACAGGCTCTCACAACTTATGCCTAACAAATATAATCCTATGAGTATACCTAGATCTAAACTACCACTAAACTAATCTAAGAAAGCAGGAAAATGCAGCTCCTACGGGAGAACTCCTCCAGGAAGTCGAGTCTGAAGTGCAGCGAATCCACCAGGAAGAAGCACTCCATTTGGAAGAAAACATTACTCCTACTCCTCCACAAGTGCTGCAAAAACACCAAGTGATTAGTAAGACAATTATATGCAAAACAAATCAAAGAATATAATGAATAAAAGAGTCTATATACAACAAAGAATATGAATAAAAGAATGATTATATACAAACAAATCCAAAAATATGTACAAATGAAGAATAAAAGATAAATTTTGGCATAGAGAGAATTGCCTCCCGGTAATGGCGCCAAAAATAATATGACTTGAACCGTGACCATCGTCAAACAATCACAACAAAGCATTGTTGATGAGTTTTTATCCTTGGCAACGGCACCAAGAATATAATAAATTCAACAATCGATTTGCAATAAAAAAGATTTTAAATGTTGTTGTAGTATATGTGTCACAGATGCAAACCGATGTCGCGTTAATTTTATTTATTTATAATTTTTACTGGTTTATTTTCAGGTCATTCATTAGGAAGCAGTTATTGATATACATCACTTTCTAAGTCCAAAAATGTTCTTTTATCCCAAAAAATGTTAAATTTTATTTACAAGAATGAATAAATGAATCGGTAAATGAAAGAATTTATTAATTATTCACAAAAGAATCAATTAATGTTTACTACAATGCCTAAAACAAATGTACAACAAACATGCATCAAAAACTAACTAATAGTACACTATGTTAATTATATACAACTAATACAAGCAATATCTAAGTACAGGTAAAAAAATAGCTAATAATATCTATTACACTAAATTATATTAACATACTGATATTATAGAAATATATATTACATATACAGTAATATACAACTGTCGTTGTAACCTTAGTAAAATATATACACAACCTAAAACAAAACAATTACTAAGACATATACAAAAGTACAGTGACATATAGAGCTGTCACTAAATGTTTAATGTTATTTATATACGTATAAAACTCAAACAAGTACCTACTCTACTTATACTATTACATTTATTAATTATATACGTATACATATTTATAATTACTTATTTACATACATATATATATTAATTACTATTATACATATACTGTATAGACATATACATATGTTACATGTACACACACTTATACACACGCAGACCTGCTAACTCACTCTCCTCTCTCTCAGACATCTGTAGTTCAAGTCAAAAATTGGATTTTTAAGTGGGAAAGCCGGCTACTTTCAAGGGATACATAACACATAAGAGGGTAGGACCAGATCTCTACTAACAGCCAGTCCTAGTTCATTTTAGGTACATTTTAATCCATTCTCGACCTAGCATAGGCACATATAGGCCTACATATAGTACGTGGCCCCCGGCCCAGGCACTATTCACACATGTATGCTCAATCATATGCTTAGATAAGAGATGGGTAATAGGTGTAATGGGTGCACTGTGCGTTGTCGACTGAGAAGTCGGCAGCGTGAAAACAATTTATATGGCGTGGTCTACTCTGCCGTTAACAATGCGGGACTATCCCACAAGCTGAAATGTGCGCTTGTATGCATGTTAATTTATGCTAAAGTCGATAATTTGGCCCTCGATTTGAGGACCCAATTTGAGTTCGATTTTAAGATAAATTAGATTTTTGAAAAGCCCTTATATAGGGCAATATAATGGTATAGTTAATTTAGGAAAATAAATTATTTAGATATATAATTAAATTAGTTGAAGTTGGCTGATTATACACATTAAATTAGGATTTAATTTGTTAATTAAAGTATAAATTGGTGACTTCATTACAAATTTGACTTTATGCAGAGTTGATATACATAATAAATTATTTATTACACATTTTTATTAAATTTTAAGAACTTTATTTTAATTTATTTACATTTACATGAACATTTTAGATAGGTTTACATATAAATAATCTATAAATACTATAGTACACTATAAATACAGTATAAATAGGTTTAAAATATTTAGTAAAATATAATACAAATATATATTATAATTTACTTCAATATTAACTTAATTTACTAATTTATTTTATTTTAAGTTAATAAATTACCTAACTAACCTAATAACTTAATTATCTATTGTAAATACTTAATTAAATTGAATTACAGGTATTATATAATTCACATTATATAGTTAAATATGTATATACAGTATTAGGTACAATTATGTACATCTAGATATGTTTATAGAATTACTTAGGTTATTATACATTTAATTTATATCAATTAATATCTAATAATAAAATAAAGTTATATATATAGTAAATCACTCTCAATACTTAATTTGACATATAGAATACAAATATAAGTTAATTATACATACAATAAACATATTATACACTATAAACATATAGCTTAGGTTTAATTTATATATACAAGTATATACATAGTATATAGTGTATTTTTGGTCATTTTTCAGGTTTTTCAGATTTTTATGATTTTTATATGTTTAGGGGAGGTAGGGGATGAGAGAGAAAGAGTGAGATGAGAGAGATATAATTCTTTTTGTTATTTTTTATTTGATTTTCTTTATTAAATTCCAAGGTATATTGAACCGTTAGCCGATTTATTCTAACAAGCTAGGGGTTCAAATTACCTTGAAACTTAGCACAAATCTAGAAATATACTCAATCCTACTCAAGACACCTTTATTTTATCTTTCTGGAATTTTTTTATGATTTTTATTTATTTACAAGTTTAGCACATTGTATGCCTTAAAGGGTGTTGGAAGTAAAAACCTAAGACCTAAAAGAGGTTCCAACGGCTTAGATATTCAATGAAAGCACTTTAATAAATTTAGCACATCACATCGAAGGTATATGATCATTTAAACATGAATTTCACTCAAATTTCATATTGAACAGATGATTACATGAATATGCTGACAATGGATTCAAATCAAATGTATAGGCAATTGTAAATTGAATTTAAATCAATTTCAAATACATGAATGCTTGCACATTATGTTCTAACAATATACAATGCAATGCCAGCCAATTATAACTCAAATCCACCCCAAATCTCAGCCAAACAGTGGCTAAAATAGCTGCTCAAATTCAGCAACTAAACTGCTACAAATGCTGCTCCAAAACAGCAGCTTAAATGCTGCTAGAGATGCTTAGACGCTAGCGTCAAGGATCAGATGACTTAAATGCATACTCAAATCACCTCAACAGCTACTGTTGCTATTAGACATTGCAATAGGCACTGTAAATAACCCATATTAGACATGAAAAAGTCTGATCTATGGCCAATTCCATCTCGACAAACTCATTTGCTAAAACATCTTTTACCAATTATATATGGAGATCTAAAAACGTACAAATCCATCCATAAATTTCAAAATCCCAAAAATATCCTAGTATGATCTTTTCCTTACATCATGTACAATTCAAGGGAAATAAATCATGTTAGGTTACTGAAATCATTTCAAAACCACATCAGATCTTCATTAAACACTCCAAATCTCAATGCACATCTACAAATTAGATTAGAACCATTTTTTTTGAAACTAAGAAATTATTTCAAAGTGAAAATCAAATGTTGCTAAGATTGGCCTTTGGCTTTAGATTTAATTACTGATCAAATCAGCCGATCTTCTTGAACACCATTAATTGGTGATCAAGGTGATCCAGCGATATCTTAGAATCAGTTGGGTTCTCGTTTAGTCTCAAATCAGTATCACTAATTGTCCTCGACAAAACTACCCAAAACAAAGCTTAAATTGGGTACATGCTCATACACAAATTAAAAACCAAATCCAATGCCTTGGATTCATTGCATTACACCCAATTTAGCAATTTAAACCTCAAATCACTTGATTAAATTCGATTAAAACCAAATTGACTCCAAATCGCGAGATTGGGTGTGAGACACAAATATGAAAGAATCAATCAAAACAAGTCAATTTAATCAAGATCAGGGGTCCTTGTGAACTAATGGAGTGAATGGGAAGACCCCTAAGTGATTGTAAGTGCTATTGAGATCATGAAATTCGAGAATTTCATATCTAGATATGCTTGGATGGATGGGGTGAAATGTGAATCAAATTGTGTGGGAAATCAGCAGATCATAGATAATGAGATGAAGAGGAAGATTAACGAATCGATATGAGCATGTGAATACACCTCTTCGATTTGAATTGATCGGAGGGGGCAAATCCAATCTATTCTACTCTACTCCTAATCGATACTAAACTATTCATCTCTAATTACTAATCTAATCTAATCTAGAAAGCTGAAAATCCTATCTAACAAGAAGAATGGGGTTGCCTGGATCCGAAGCTGATGGCTAAGGAGGAAGAAGGGAGGGAGGTCTCCAGCGAGTGAAGAGCCCTCTAATGGAGCTCTAGGGTTGTCCTTAGGCGTATGTCATCCCTAGCTATGAGGAGGAATTGAAGGTGAAAAACCACGCCCCTATCACAAGTGTGGTGAGTGAAGGGGTTAGGGGGTATTAGAGAGGAAGGAAGGTGAACAACTTAAGAGGTGTATGAGGGAGCTGATGGCGTGCGCATGAGCTATGGAGGTGCTTAAGTAGCTGAGGGACTGAATCAGAGCACCGCTAGGTGGGTTTAGGTGCAATTAGGGCGGATGGTGGATGAGAACTTAAGAAGGGCACGTGAGCATCCAAATCAAATCTTAGTTGCTAGATCAGATCTAGGGTGGATGGTAAACCTACGTGCAAAGGCGCATGAAGATTTAATTTCAATCAACCGTTGGATGATGGATGTAGGAGAGCGACGACCTAAATTGTGCAAGTTCAACGGTGTGAAAAGTGGATGCTCAACTCGTAGGTGTATTGGGATTTTTGTGAGGAAGACCATAAGGGTGAAGGGGTAGAAGATTTGTAGACAAGCCCATTAGTGGAGAAGAATGATGGCAGAGTAGTCCTCAAATCTTACAAGAAGGTCCCTGGTGACTTGCAATTAGGTCCTTGAGGGTTTTAATCATGATGAAATGTGAATGACCTAAGGACCTGAATGCAAGGTCAATGATGGAGGGTCCAAATGATGTCCAAATGCAACCAAGTTTTTATTGAAGCTCAATTGAACATTTAAGAAGTCAATTCCACCTTTGATTTAAATGTTTGAATCCAAATGTGTGTTCAATTTGCAATTGGATCATCAATTTGTCATCTTTGAATAGAATATCTCAAGTTATGACCTAATTTTACATTTTTAACATAAATTTGTTGTTTTAGGTCATTTCCGTTAATTCCCACACTTAGTCCATTTCATGTGTTAATTATGTAGTGTTTAACCTAGTTTCTAGCTTAACTTAAACATTTTAGCTATGATGAGCCACACCTCATCAACTATCACATCTCAGACTTCATAATCCATTGATTCAAGAAAAATTTGCATTTTGGTCTTCCAGTATCCATAGTTGGTGCATCAAAGAGTGGTGGTTTAACGGCTAAATGCCTTTCAGCGTATACCTAAGAGGACTTTGACATCCTTGCTAGAGTAAACGAGGCTCTAATACCAGATCTGAGTGAGTGCGGATCCTGTAAGAACTTATGTATACACTAAAGTGGGAGTGAATAGTGTACTATCGATATTAATGCAAAATTTAAAATAGCATTCACCACAGATAAATAGCAAATAAAAATCAATCATAGAAATAGAGAGATGATACCTGGATTTTAGAGTGGACACCCTTTCGAATAAAAACCACTACCTAAACTTCTAAGCTTAGGATTTCGCTGACTAGTTAACACTAGTCAATTCCACTAACGCACCACTTCAACAATGGTGGCACAACCTCTTATATTATAGCACTTCTTCTCTTATATACCTAACTAAGAGAAGAAAAACAAACGGGACTCATAAAGCAACTTGGGTCCCAAATCAAGGCAACAATAATAAAATACACTAGTAAATCCTATGGAACCTCAGAGAAAAAGTCAAACTGATCTTTTTCAAGATCACAGAGATGCGTGCTTTAGATCACAGTAGTTGCAAGCATAGAGGCGCAAAGGCAGTAGAGAGAATAAGGGAAATTTGCTTTTTGAAAGCTCTTGAGGTGTGTTTTGAAGTGGGGGGTCGAGGGTCCTAATTATAGGTGTTTTTCGACCTAATTTAGAAAGTTTGGAAATATAAATAAGAGTTGGTTGATCAGAAATAAGAGTTGGTTGATCAAAATAAACTTTAGTCGATTAAAATAAAGTTTTAATTGATTCCATGTTGATCAATTAAACAAAAAGATTTGGTTGATAAAAAAAAGTTTGGGCTATCAATGTTAAAAGTTGATCAATCGAAAGTGTTAAGAATTTAGGGTTTAGCCTAGGTTTGTACTCTAATGAGGTTCAAAAGCGCATTGGTTGTTATTTTTGAGGTTCCTTATAATAGTCTAGACTTAATAAAAGTAAAAAGAGTCTTCAAGTTCTTTATTGATTTCTCTTATGGTGTGATCATTTCTTGATTCTAACTTGAAATGTCTCGGAATAATGAGTACACAATAAAAGCATAATTTTGTTACATCAAAACAAGGGTATCAATAGCTTTTTTAACTTTTATTAAGTCTAGAAATATGTAAAGAACATCAAAAATATAACCTATTTGATTTTGACCTTTGATAGATGACAAACTTAAGTTGAAAACTAAGTTTTCAATACTATTGATCAACCAACCTTAACATTGATAGACCAAACTTATCTTTTTAATCAATCAAAATCACTCAACGGTCAAATCCTGATTTTGTACCTTGAGTTGATCAAATTCATACTTTAATCGATCAATATGAAATTGATTAAAATAATATTTTAATCAACCAAAGTTCGTTTTGATCGATCAAATAGCTTTTTTGATCGACCAACACCATTTTCACAAACTTTCTAAATTAACTAGAAAACACCTATAAATAAGACCCCTCAACCCCCACTTGAAAACACACCTCTTAAAGCTTCTATAAAGCAAAAAGTGCTTATTCTCTCTCGTGCTTTCACCCCTCTACATCTGTTCTCAGCGCTTTCTAAAGCAAGGCTCTCAAAGGCATCAAAATCCATAGTTTGCATATTTTATGAGGTTCATAGGATATTCTGTATATTTACTTCATATTCTTGTTGCTTTGATTTGAGACCCAACTAGTTAGAAGTTCCATTGTTCTTCTCTTGTCACACTACAACAATTTTCACTTTTGTCATTGGTTGAAAATTGAAGGCAAAAACCTTTTAATTGACACCAAAAAGAGACGACATAAGTAATGTCATTGTTTCTTTTTCCCGTCAGCTACAAGGAACATCCAACGTCGAAATATCGTTCATTCAATGGATGAATTGAATCCTTTGCCATCATTTGACAATCGACAGAAATTTGATTTCCTATCACTTATAAAAAATGCGATGCCATTTTAGACATTACTTTTTCCCACATTAACGTGCCATTTTTGAGTTTTGCCATCACTTAAAAGAAAATGCCATCGCTTATACAAGTGATGGTAAAAATAGTTTTGCCGTTGCTTTTTGAAATAAGCGACGTCAAAAACCCTTCATTCGATAAAAAACTTACTTTTTTTTGCTGTCGATTATTTTATGAACTGACACAAAAATATTTCTGTCATCGCTTTCTGTAATAAGCAATGATAAATAGTCACGTTTGTTAAAAAAAAGCCTTTTAATGTCGTCGGTTATTGCAAAAATTGACAACAAAGGTAAGGGTATTTTTTTAAAATTATGCAAAATAGGATTCTTATACAATCTTAAATTCTGAAAATTAGGCTCTGGTTGCACAAGAACATTAATATGGAAATTGAATTAATGTGTACAAGCATCCTCACCTTCGGATGTGATCAAGAATAACAAGCCTTGGGCCTAGAGGTACCCGAACTTCCTGTAAAGCACTACAATGGGGAGTGGAAGCATGTCTTAGAACTATTTCAGAACATCCAAAATTGAATCTTCTAGCATGTTAGGTAGTATGTTTATGCCATTATGTGCATTTATGTGCATACAGTTTGCATGTGGGCGTGCACTTGCATGCACTTAGGGTTGTGCCAATATGTTCCCATGTGCCCAAGGACGTGTATGTATATGAACTGGTGTAGATTCGTGGGCTCGTGTTGGCAATTAGCATGTATTTGTAAATGGTGCTGATCAATTTACCTATCTGTCAAAAGATGCAAGGTTTGGTCAGTGGGCATCCCTTTCTTAAAGTTCTTCGTATACTATTCAAGTCCAAAGCTCCTCAACATATTCTTGGTTCGCACATAGTATATATCATCTAATGGTTGTTTTTGAAGTGATGGGTTACTACGCTATTGAATTTGATTTTGAAAACCTATTGTTGTAGTTTGAATAGTGAAGAACTCGTGTTCAACAAATAAAATTTATATCTGAATAGAAATCCAGGGTCAAACTCAGGGAGGCGGACGTTTGACTAAAAATATGCTTTTGTTTTATTTGTCACGAAGTAGAATACCTGGTTGGAAACTATCTATTTAACAAATAATAAATAGAAGAGAGAGAGAGAATATTACAAATAAAAGCAAAAGGGATGTAGAATAAACATGGATTTCATTATCAAAAATTGTTCATTACACCACTCCTTACAACTAGAAAGCGGGAAATGATTACACTGGAAAGCAATAAATCTACTCTAGAAAGTAGGAAAAAGAATGGAGAAAGAGATATCCTCCTCGACGATCGCTTGGAGGACGAGTCGGACGGGACAATGCCTGGAAGACAGGGAACGAAGTTGGAAGAAGGAGGATGAAGTGGGAAGAACGGGAACGAAGCAGCACGTCATCGTCGTCGCGGGATCCGCTTCTCGAATGCAGAGCGAGGACAACCGCAGAATTCTCCACAAAGGGGGACGAAGGTGGAAAAATTATGATTTTTACTCTAGAGGAGCATCCCGGGTTTGGGACAAGCTCTTAGAGCTTTGGAAGGGGTGAGAGAAGAGAAGAAGGGATGAGAAATTCGTATGGAGGGGGTCTCCTTTTATAGTTTCAAGGAGTGAGGGCATTTTGGCCATTACATGTTGAAAATCATTAATTCAGGACCTTTAGTGACGGATAAAGGCTTGAACGTGGCCTTCGTGGGTGGCGCGAGCACCCGCTCGCCACCCTACGCCTCAATGTGCGTTCACGTCCATCAGATCTCGATCGTTTGACCGTGAGATCGAACGGTTGACAACGCACCTCGCCACACCTCATTTGCGCACCTCAACACGTGAGATCCCGCATCATGCGGGTTATCAAATGGCACGTGGACACTATCGGGTGCATGCAGCTGCTAGATCTTCATCGTGCGGTCGATCATGCTCACCCCAATTTGAGGCTTGCGGGGACTCGATCCCGCGCCTCAATGCCACGTTAAGGTACTCGACCAACGCGCTACGAGCACGTTTGTGTCGAGCGCTTAACTTAAGCGCGTGCACCTCGCAGCTATTGGATCTTGATCCAATGGTGGAGAAGCTCTAGTGCTAAATGCTTCAGCGGGTGCTTGCGGCCGGTTGGGCGGCCAAGATGGCACCACGTGGTGCCATCTTGGCCATCCATCTTCTAGGTGATGTAGATGGTGCCACGGGTATCGGATTGAATCGATTTTCGTGCCGTTAGGCTGCGATCGTCGATCCAAATCCATCCGTGCGGTCATATTTATCGTCTGAAGTGCGAATTAACACCATCTTTTCCCTTGATCTTCTAGGGTTCCTCGATCTCTATCTGATGCTATAGATATCCGATTAGGGTGATCTTGGAGTTGTTGAACTCCAATCGTCGCCTTAATTAAATCCGTATGGTTGGATCTTTGATCCGGGGCTCCGATAAAAAGTCGCCCTACCCCTAAGCATAGAAAGAGACAATTGACCTCCATTTTATTCAGACTAATCTAAATGCAAGATGATGCATGTTATGCAATATTTATAGTATGTAATGAATTCTATGCTTATGAACATGCATAAATAGACATTTTATGTAATATAAACATATTTACATCACAACCCCATGCCTATCTTTTGCTAGTCCCTAGAAAAAACTACATGTTATTTATAAAAGAATTAGATTAGATTACTTGAGCATAAGTTATTTTCAATATTAAGAAAATTTTTACTTAGGATCTGAACTTTCAAAGACACAACAGTGCCCGGGTATCTGCCAAAATGCATACCGCCTCAAGCCCTAGCCTTATTCAAAGAAAATTTTATTTTTTTCTCATTTTCTTGTTTTATAATTTTTTTTTTGGATTTTTGAGTTTAGGGTTAAAGAGTGGCTTTCTACGACCATTCAACTCACCCAAGATTTGATGAGAACCCTTAGTTCTAAGCATCTTATTGTGGATGTGATAGAATCGTTGATTAGCAATTAGAATGAAATTCGGGTTTCTACACCTCTTGGTGACCTTGAAAAGAGAGTTCAGCCTAAAGGTATATCTTTACGACCGGTAGCTTTCTCCCTACTTTTATTTTTATGGGGTCAACACAAGGGTGAATCCAGTGTATATCTCCCTGATTTATTCTACTTCTTTGCTTCTTCCTAAGTGTTTTGGGAATTTTAAGTACATTTCTTGAGCTAGGTTCTGGACAACCAATCGATGAGCTGTTACCACCGACAACTTGTCAGCCATACTCGTGCGGCGAAGTGTGATTTATTTCTTTTGTTTTCTTTTTCTTTTCTTTTTTTCTTTTTCTTTTCTTTTTTTTCTTTTTCTTTTCTTAAGTAGGTGGATTCCCTGGTCTAAGATTTACCTAAAGGCAGTAGAAAGAGAATGGTCCAGTGACTGAGCTCTGGACAACCAACCTATAGGTTGTTACCCACAATAACTTGCCCGCCATATCATCCTAGAAGGTTCATTAGCTACCCAATTTCCGTTAAAATTGTCGATCAACAAGTCAGTGAAAAGAAAGTGTATAGATGCTTTAGACTTAAAGTACCCTCAAATTAGAGGGTGGGTTGATAAGTCATGTATTTATTACCCAAAATTATTTAATCAAATTACAATAGAATTAAGATGGCAAGGACTCGAAAAATAAATCCACATTTTAGTGGATACACAGGCTGATTAAGTCCGAAGACCTAAAGGGTCTCTGCATTCAAATCATATTGTTTTATTTCCTAAGATTGAAAATTTTCTTAAGCCCAAGTTCTCTTCCCTAATTCCACAAATTCTTTTTTTCATTTTATATATGTATATAAATGAAAGAAAGTAAAACGAATCTACGAAGCTGATGAATTAATTCAGAGATGAATATCCACCCCCCCATGCCTATCTAATGCAATGTCCTCATTGTATTAAAAAGACATAAAATAGAGTGGAATACAGTAGAAAGCACCTGAATTGCATGAATGATGGGTTCGCTCCAAGATAAACAAAAACTGTATATGTGCTAAATTTAGTGCCTTCATCTAGGCACACTATACAAAGAAGAGAAATAAAGGATTCACAGGTGCAGGTCAGAATTAAAATAAAAAGATAAAACCTCTGACCTGCCAGCAGATGTCCACAAATGTGGACCAGATTATGGAGCAGACCCATACCCCATGACCGAGAATATCTAAGGTTCTGGATAAAAATTACCCAAAACCTAAAATTAGTATGAAAGCGAGGTCGGGCTTGTCATTTATGAGGATGTAGCCCAAGACCAAAGAGTTAGGTTACAGAGAAATCAAGCTTCAAAAGATAATCAATGAATGTGTGCTTAGGTTGGACATCCTCAGAACAAATGTCGTAAGGGTCTTGGTTTGATGATTTCAGCTTAATTGGAACCCTTAGACTCGGTCTTCTACTTCCTCCAGAGTTTGCTTCTCAAATCAAAATTTCCTAGCTCCTATCTTCCTTCAGAATGTCAAATTCTGGCATCTGCTACATATTAATCACCCAGTCTGAAATTTTCAAGTCTAAAAGATGTGGATGAATCAGAATTGACTTGGGTCTAGTTATCTCAAAAATAGAATCATCAGTAAGTTCAATGGGCTGTAACTGACAATCATGACATTGGATTGAATCCACCAGAAAATGTGATTCTGGATCCATCATGTGAGCCCCAATAAGATCAGTTTCATCAATTATTGGGCTATCAAATGATCTATCAGATTCCTCAGGCCCAATCATCTCACAGAAATCGTGTACTGTAAACTCATGTGAGACTTCGCAAACTGAATCTTCACCATCAGAATCAAAGAAATCAAAATCCGTATTAATGTATGTCCCAAAATCATCCATCACTTTCTGATCCATGGAGACATACGTTTCCTCGTACCCTGGTTCAAGGATCTCAAGTGAAGAAATCAGATCATCCTTAATTGGTTGCTCTAATTCAATCTGGTTAGCCTTGTAACACGTGTCCCCTCCAACAAGTGCCTGAGCGTGTTCTGACATAGGCTCTCCTAAAGGGGGTTCATCCTGGGAATCATCCCATGATTGAACTAAAGCAACCATAAATCTCATTCTCAATTTTGCTAACTTCCCAAGTATAAACTCACCTGGGTTCTTATCCTTAACATCCTGGAGCCAATCCAACAAATACTTGTTCATATCATCAATCATCTCAATCATGGGCTCCAATTTTTCAATAAATGGTATTGGCTGAACTTCTAAAGATTGTATGGTATTCCTCAAGTTAGCCAAAACCTTATCTTGAACCTGGTTACCATGAACCAAATGACTTGTTTCAAGGTTGGGCGGGTTTGGGATAAGTGTAGAAGAGTTAACGAATTGAGATTTGCGATACCCTTCCTGATAATAGGTCATTTCAGATTATTCAAAAGGTGGTGATGACCTAAAAGTAGTGCATTCAGAGGATGGGTAAGGATCAATGTATCCTCCTTGATTGTAGATCGTATTAGGTTGTCCATGAAAGGGTGGCGATCTATAATTGATGTGGCTCGGAGAAGGATAGAAATCACAATAATGATGTTCAGGGTTAGATCCTAAACATGGAGGTCTGGAACTATATCCCCAATCCAAGTTATCCCAACTAACCAATGGTTGATTACAGTACGAGTCGGGATAATCGTCATATTGAGGATAACTCATAACAGGACGGAAAGAGTGGGAATGCATATAAAATGTGGAAGGATTCATGATAGCTGGGATGAAGAATGGTGCCCTACAATACAAGCAATCAAACTTGTCCTTAGGTTGGCTAGCCTAAATACCTACAGACTCCTAGAACCTGTCTTGAGATAAAGAAATGATTTGATCTACTTTTGTTTGTTCAATCCAACTAGTTAAAAGGAGGGACTTGGGAGAAGGTTCTTCCTTCGGCTTGCAACTCCGGTTCCTAGTGTACCCCCTAGCCGATCGTTTAATTCTGCTCCCCTAGCTAGACATCAGATTAAACAGTAGAAACAAACTAATTGAAAATAATCTCATTCTGGACTTTGAAGAGCGAGTTGAATCCTTAAGGCCAACGTCTACTCTGTTTTATTTAGGGCTAGGTTTGAATGTGCTTTCGAATGTGATGGGCCCTTTATCTGGGTTGTGCCCTTAATGATTGATTGATGTGTGTGCGTGCATAACCAGTGATTTTCAAGCAAGATTATTTTTGATGCAGTAAATTTTAAGGTTCAAATCTTGCTTAGTAGCATTTAGGATTCAACTTTAGGTATTTTCAAACAAGTTCTGTTGGCACACCAGGTTTTGAAAGTGTAGGTAAAGATGTTTTCCTTTGAAACTTAAAAGAATGTGCAATGCCTGGTAAATCCCTAAGAGTTGAACCTATGCGGCAGCTACTTGATGAGTTGATTTTGATAGAAGTGGTGCGACCCAATCAACTTAAACAATTGGCTTGTTGCACCACTTAATTAGGCACATAAGTGATTACCTAATTTGATTTCTACTTAATTATGTGTTTGGATGTGTGTATCGATTCCAAAGATCGATTTACCGGTTGAGTTTGAAAATCAGATGAGGTTGTGTACCTCTGTGAGATTTTTTTTTTCTTTTTAATTGTGGAGGTTGAGGCAGGTGTAGGTGTCAAATAAAAAAATAAATCTAACCTTAGAGTTTATACGAACACCTAGGTTGATTTATGTTTGTGTTATTATGTGGTAGAATGAAAACTAATGGGTGGGAGGTGGGGAAAAACTTATAGAACCTTCAACATCACTTTGTTCCAATCTACTACTTTTGCTCGTCTCAAAAGAGTACCTGCAATCACAATAAGAAAGGAGAGAAGTGAGGTAAATGATTCATAAGTTGGAAAATGCGAAAAAAAATAAAAAAGCGTCGCCTCCTCGGCAACGGCGCCAAAATGTTGAAGCGACGGGTTACTATGCTATTGAATTTGGTTTTCAAAACCTATCGTTGTAGTTTGAATAGCAAAGAACTCGTGTTCAAATCGGAATAGAAATCCTGGGCCGAACTCAGGAAGGTGGATGTTTGATTAAAAATATGCATTTGTTTTATTTGTCACGAAGCAGAAGAGCTGGTTGGAAATTATCTATGTATTTAGCAAATAATAAATAGAAGAGAGGGAGAGAGAGAATATTACAAATAAAAGCAAAAGGGATGTAGAATAAACATGGATTTCATTATCAAAAATTTTTCATTACACTACTCTTTACAACTAGAATGCGGGAAATGATTACACTAGAAAGCAACAAATCTACTCTAGAAAGTAGAAAAAAGAATGGAGAAAGAGATATCCTCCTCGACGATCGCTTGGAGGACGAGCCAGACGGGACAATGCTTGGAAGACGGGGAATGGAGCGGGAAGATGGAGAATGAAGTGGGAAGAACAGGAATGAAGTAGCACATCGTCGTCGTCACGGGATCTGCTTCTCGAATATAGAGCGAGGACAACCGCAGGATGCTCCATGAAGGGGGACGAAAGTGGAAAAATTAAGATTTTTACTCTAGAGCATCCCGGGTTTAGGACAAGCTCTTAGTGCTTTGGAACGGGTGAGAGAAGAGAAGGGACGAGAAATTCGTATGGAAGGGGTCTCCTTTCATAGTTGCAAGGAGTGAGGGCATTTTGGTCATTACATGTTGAAAATCATTAATTCAGGACCTTTAGTGATGGATAAAGGCCTGAACGTGGCCTTCGTGGGTAGCACATGCGCGCCTGCTTGCCTCCCCGCACCTCAACACGCGTTCACATCCATCAGATCTCGGTCGTTCGATCGTGAGATCAAACGGCTGAGAGCGTACCTCTCGCGCCTCATCTGCATGCCTCAATGCGTGAGATCCCGTGTCACGTGGAGCATCAGATGGCGTGTGGACGCTATCGGGTGCGTGTAGCCGCTGGATCTTCACCGTGCGGTTGATCGTACCCACGCACCCGCCCCAATTTGATGCGTGCGGGGGCTCGATCCCACACCTCAACGTTGTGTTAAGGCGCTTGACCAACGTACTACGGGTGCATTTATGTCAAGCGCTTAACTTAAGTGCGTGCGCCTCACAGATGTTGGATCTTGATCCAACAGCAGAGAAGCGCTGGTGCTAAGTGCTTCAGTGAGTGCGTGCGACCGATTGGGCGGCCGAGATGGTGCCACGTGGTGCCATCTTGGCCGTCCATCTTCTGGGTGATGTAGATGGTGCCATGGGTATCTGATTAAATCGATTTTCATGCCTTTAGGTTGCAATCGTCGATTCGAATCCATCCATGCGGTATGATTTGTCGTCTAAAGTGTGGATTAACACCATCTTGGCCCTTGATCTTCTAGGGTTCCTTGATCTCTATTTAATGCTACGGATATCCGATTAGGGCAATCTTGGAGTCGTTGAACTCCAATTGTCGTCCTGATCAGATCTATACAGTTGGATCTTCGATCTGAGGCTCCGATAAAAAGTCGCCTGGTCCCTGACCATAAAAAGAGACAATTAACCTCCATTTTATTCAGACTAATCTAAATGCAACATGGTGTATGTTGTGCAATATTTATAGTATGTAATGCAATTCTATGCTTAAGAACATGCATAAACAGACATTTTATGTAATATAAACATGTTTACATCATTTGTGATGTGAATTTCTTACTAAACTAGAAGCATAGAAACATTTATTAGTAATAGGGGATAACAGTAATAACTAACCTATAAAAAAGAAGCCTATCGCAATGACAATTTGGAAGTATAGGTGTAGCAGGCCATTATGGTAAATTATAGTATTGCACTTGGTTCATTTTCCTTGTGTTGTTGAAATTTTGGAGTAAAGATTTGTTATTCACTACATTATCAATGCAACACATCTACAGTTTCTAACATCTAAACTTGAATATAACCTATGTTCCAATTTATTAATTGGTGAAAAAGCACACCTATGGGTTTTAAGATAGTGGTTTCCTTGCAGTTCACACTCCACTTAGTGAGTTTTATGGATATTTAGAACAAGGGCCTTTATACATATTACACAGATAACCCTTGGTTTTTTCATTTTTCGACATATATTCCCACATGGTTGACAATATCTACATAGATGCCCTTACAATTGAGCTTCGGCAATAAATTTGCTACTTGCAATGGAAAAGGTAAAAAAAAGGTACTTTTTCTTTGCTTAAATTCATATACTCAAACTAATGACATTATGCATTCCGTCACCTCCGCAAGAAATTTACTATTTTCGATGGAAAAGTAAACTAATGACATCAACTTTGGTATGACTAACTACATTTGATCAATATATAGGTTCATATAGATGAAGAGGCATGTGTGAAATCAAGCAGCTTTATGAAGTCATATGTATAAATATGATAACTCTAAAGTACACATGTAATATCAACTGTTCATAAGGGCATCAATGTAGAGACCCTAATAAAATATACATCTTTTGGCCTTTAAATGGACAGGCTATGCAACATGAGAAATCTGCCCACTCAACATCCATATTGAATGCTTTTCTTAATCAAACAATTAACTATGATGCCAAAGAACAATGTTATTGTTGAACGATTATGAATCACTACGTTAACGTGTTCGGTTTTGGAAAACCTGTCGTTGTAGTTCGAAAGCAAAGAATTCGTGTTCAACAAATAAAATTTATACCGAAATTAAAATTTCGGGTCGAACACAGGGAGGCGGACGTTTGATTTAAAAACTACGCATTTCTTTTTATTTGTCACAAAATAATTCAATTTAAAACTATCTAATTATTTACAATAAATAGAAGAGAGAGAGAGAGTAAGAGAGAAAGAGAATATTACACAGAGAAATAAAAATGAGACGTAGAATAAACAAGGAATTTTTCATTGAGGAGATTGTTCATTACAACTAGAAAGCATAAAACAATTACTCTAGAAAGCATTAAAAGAATGGAGGGAGAAATGTCCTCCTCGACGATTGCTTGGAGGACGAACAAAACTACACTAGAAAGCAGTAAATCTATACTAGAAAGCAGTAAAAAGAATAGGGAGAGAGAAATCCTCCTCGACGGTTGCTTGGAGGACGAGTCGGACGGGACTACGCCTGGATGAAGGAGAACGAAGCAGGACGAAGCAGAAGAACGGGAATGAAGTAGCACGCCGTCGTCGTCGCGGGATCCACTTCCGAAGGGGAACGAAAATTGGACTTTATCTCCCGAGAAGCATCCCAGGTGTGGGACAAGCTTCTCTTGAGCTTTGGAGGGGTAGAGAGGAGAAGGAAGGGATGAGAATTTCGTATGGAGGGGTCTCCTTTTATAGTTGCAAGGAGTGGGGGCAAAATGGACATTACAAGTTCAAAATAATAAATGAGGGGTCTTTAGTGACGAATAAATCCATCACTAAAGCCCCAACATGGGCGTACCCTCCACGCCCACGCATGCCCGCTCAGCTTCTCGCCCGCGCAACGGCTTCCCATGTTCGTCGATCTCAGCCGTCCGATCGTGAGATCGGACGGCTTAAGACGCATCTCCGCCTGCTGCTGCGCCTGCTTGGCGCGTGCGATCGCGAGTGACACCATGCGTTCAATCGTGCGTGAATGCTATTGGGCACACGCGGCCGTCCGATCGTGATCCAACACCTGCTTGCACCCAATCGCTTGTGCCTGATTTGAGGCTCGCGGGACTCGATCCCGCGACCTCTACTTCGCCCGCCGCTTCATCTCCGCTGCGCTACGCCATCAAGAAGGTCGCGAGGATGATTTTAAAGTGCCGCTTCCGCAGCCGTTGGATCGAGATCCAACGGCGGAGAGGGGGCGGGTGCGCAGTCTTCATGGAATGTAGGCGGCCGTTTGGGCAGCCGAGATGGCACCACGTGGCGCCATCTTGGCCATCCATCTTCTGGAAGTTGTAGATGGTGCCACGGATGTCGGATTGACTCGATTTTTGTGTCGTTGAGCTGCGATCGTCAATCCGAATTCATCCGTGCAGTCGAATTTGGCATCTGAAGTGCGGATTTTCACCATCCTGGCCCTTGATCTTCTAGGGATCCCCAGTCACTATCTGATGCTACGGATGCCTGATTAGGGCGATCTTGGAGTCGTTGAACTCCAATCGTCGCCCTGATCACATCCATATGGTTGGATCTTTGATCTGAGGCCCCGATAAAATGTTTACCTTGTCCAAGCACATAAAAGGAGACAATTAACCTCCATTTTATTCAAACTACTCTAAATGCAAGATGATGCATGTTATGCAATATTTATATCATGGAATGCAATCCTATGCTTAAGAACATGCATAAATAGACATTTTAAGTAGTGTAAATGTGTTTACATCAGTTATGGTATAAAATTCAGTAAATTATTCACATTATGGCACCTTTTACCTCTATAAGGTCCCCAATACCGAAATACCCTTTATTGGCTTAATTAACAAAATAAAAAATAATGGTTAAAAGTAGACTTGTTTCATCATCTTACATAATGTCAAAAACTTGCATCACTTGAACTTACTCTGGCTTATGTGAAAGCAACATAATCAAAATATCAAGTATTCTGAATAAACAGGAAGAGTATCAAGTTCATATCTCAAACAGGTAGAGTATCGGATTGATGGACACCCCACACTTGTTTGCTAGTGCATTACCTTGATTGAGTAATTAAAAATTAATAGAATGAGAAGGGAAGAACATGCAAGTATGTAATTGACATCCTAATCCAGGATATAACATATATAATCTAAACCCTTTATTCAGTATAAACTATGAGCGAGAAGACTATCCAACCTACTACAATTCTCTCGATTGAAATATTATCTCAAGATAATGAAAGATTGTAGCCCATTATACTATTAGATATGGATCCTAAGGGGGAAAAGAAGTATTACATATTCTTACCTGAAAAATACCACCTTGGATTAGAGTGAAAAAAAGTCCAGAAGTGAATGCATTGGTAGCTTGATTTGGCCCACCCATTCCACTGACAAGGGAAAATGTGACCCCAGAACCAAAAGCTGCTGCCATGCTGCAAATTTGATTGCAAAGTACACCAGACATCATTAGCAGAAACAAAAATGCTTATGGAAGCTTCATCCAACATGATAGCACACAATGACATGAAGAATCCATATAGAACCCACATCATATAGAATCCATATAGAACCCACATGAGACACTCTTACAAGAGAACCTGAAGGGAAACAAAATACAAAAAATTATTGAAAGGAGTCTTTAAACATGGTCTTGCTTATGCAAAGCCACAATATAGCATAATGAGGAAAAGAATTGATACATGCAAACAAAGATTGGCCTACATGATATGAGAGACAACATGTTTTTAATCTCATCACTCTGTGAATATTTCATAAAAGCCTCTTCAATGTAAGCAAGGCCACATACATAGACTTGTACGAATGCAAGCAAATACATGCAAACCAAGTCTTACTTATGCCATAAGCCTAATCAATGGCTCACCCATGGTAGCCCAGAGTCTTTCCATGACCTAAATTAGTCCATTTAGGCAAATATCATTCGAGAAAGGTAATCCTCTGTAAATCTATACATGCATGTTTGAGATTCTCAATGTTTTGAAAGAAGAAGCAAAAAATGAACACTTCACTTTGTTAATAATGATAAAGGAAGCAAGTTCCTTTTTGAAGACATAAAAACACCGGTGACAATAACTAAGAAATTTGCCAGAGTTTTGGGGCCAATTCTTATTCTTATTGCATTTTTTCAAAAAAAATCTACCTTGGCAATAGTGGGAGCATGTAGTTAAAGGGCTTAGTGAACATCTACACTTGTAGCATCCAAGACACTGGACAACAAGTTAGATGGCAATACCTCTCAAAAAGGGAAAAAGTATCAGTGCCAGAAAATTCTGTGTTCTTTTTTTGATAAGATGATAGTCAGAGAAAATTGCATGTTAATTCCATTGCTAGAAACCTATGCCATCATCAAGGCTATCTCGTCAATCTATTTGCTCATTATCATGTTCTAATGTCACATTTAGCAGGATATTGAATAGTTAGTTTTTCCTAGGATTCTGTCACAGAAGACTCACTGCTAGCTTGCATGAAAAGGTATAGCATACAGCTATGATCAACAAAAAAGGATCATAATATGAAGAGAAAGTCACTGATTATGTCTCCCAATGTGTCTAATAAATTCATGCATAAGCTCACAATATAAGTTATTTTTTGAAAAGGTAAAGGGTGACCATCCATTTGATAGCCACCCAATTGTATTAATCAACAATCAGCAGCTAACTACCATAGTTACAAGTGTTTGTCCCAAGAAGAAATCATTACCAGTGTTTGTCCCATGAAGAAATCAAGGAGTATATACAACAATAGATTTCTGGATATAAGCCCTTTTACCTTAAAAGTGATCGCATTACTCCCGAACCAATGTCTACATAAAGCAACCAGCACTTTGGCTCTTTATCTCTTAGACCAGGAAACAACTGCAACTGAAGCAGCTCATGTGTTCCTTGGTCAGATAGGAAACATACAAAGAATAGCAACCAGCTTCCTAGATCTCTAACAAAAATTGAAGTTCTATATATGGTGGCCATAGAATGAAAGAAGGTGGTGCAACTTTGTTTGGCGGAAACAGTTGCTCCATTTTAGCAAGAGCATGTTAAAGTATACAGCATGCAATTAATCTCACTAAGAACTTATTCATATTAAATGTCAGCACCAATGATAATATTTCCATGAAGAAAATGTTTGAAGAAAGATAAAAGAGATTAGCATGAAGAAGCACTAGGAAGTAAATCTTAAATGAAGATGATTCAAAGGATAACATGTACAATCTGCTTGATAAAATAATTAGTGCTTGTGAATACGTACACACTACCTGCTTTGATAAATCTCTCAGCCATAATAGCATTTTGGCAAGTAAATTCACCGTATAGAGGGATTTTGAAAGAATAGAATTGGAACAAACATTAGTTAATTCATGCTAACAAGGATGGTGTGATCTAAAAAATTATTGCATAATGTACATTAGCTAGATATCTAATTTCTTCATTAAAGAAATTATTTTGTGTAAATAATCTTCCCTCTTACTTGAGAGGCTATAGTATAAATGAAACAAAATCCTCACAATTAAGCTTCAAAATGCAGTGCTTAAATGGTGGTGAATCCTAGAGGCAAACACCACACTAAAGTTGATTCTAGAAAGGAAGAGGAGGGGGTAGGAGGAGAGGCAGAGGGGGGCAGAGTGGAGACGAGGAGGAGGAGGAGGGGGCAAGAGGAGGGTAGCAGGAGACGAGGAGGAGGAGTTGGTGACGAGGATAAGGAGGAAGGGGTAGGGTGGCAAGAAAAAGGGGTAGGAAGAGAAGAGGGCCGACGAAGAGGAGGGAGACGAGGAGAAAGAGGAGGAAGACGAGGAGGAGAAGGAGGGTGACAAGGACTTACTTGATGGGGAGGAGAAGGAGGGGCAGTGTTGATGAGTTCTGCTGAGGAGGAGGAGCTCTACAGGGAAGTTGTGTGTAGTGTGGGGGACGAGAGGGCTCTGTAAGGGTATAGATGGTCTGACCTTTGCTGTTGGTTTAATTATTAAGTGACGGCAAATGTCTAATTTAATCCCAAATCTCTTGCCCAAAATTTGTTGAGAAATTTTAACCTGATATTTGCCATTACTTTTTAAAATAATCGACAGCAAATGTCTAATTTAATTCTAAATCACATGGCCAAAATTTGAGGCTAAATTTTAACCCAACATTTGTCGTCGCTTCTTCTAATAACAGACGGCCAATATTAATTACATATTACATTTTTTACGAGGTTTAGACGCTCAATTTAGTGTGGTATTCGCCATTGCTTATTTCAAGAAGCAACGGTTTACCAAACGACAGTAAATAACCAACAACAAATCACCTTTTTCTAGTAGTGTCAGGTGTAAAAGAGAAGGTTTTGTAAGAGGTTGTATCACCCTCATTTTTAAGTGGTGCATTAGTGGATTAACTAGCTTTGACTAGTTGAAAAATCTTAAGCTGAGAGTCTTAGATAGTGGTTTTTACCCAGAAGGTTTTCCACTATAAAATCAAGGTGTGATCTGTCTTATTTTTATGGATTGCATTTTTAATTTTATATTATTTGCTTTGGTACACTATTCACTCCCCTCTAGTGTAGACCTATATGATCCTATAGCCACATCTTGTACTCACAGTGCACACACAAATCCTTAATGAATAGTTGAGGGTTAGATTCCCTCCCCAGATGTATACCCATGAGGTTAAACTGGGTCACCAACTTGTTGTGTTCCTCATTGACATTCTTGTGATACTTCCATCTCTTATATTTCTTGTTGAGTCCATTAGGCTCGATCAACAACTTACCTACATAAAAAGTGTAGCTTATTTGACATCTTTATACACAATTAACATTTGAAAGTGAAAATGTGGAGATCAAAACCATTCAATAAGAACATGAAGTGCACCATGTTTTATTAACATCGGATGATCTTAACATCTCTATTAAACAAGGTTAAATTTTATAATACTTAAATCATTAAAATTAATCCCCTTTCAATGTATAAAGGAGTATTGGATTGACTTAAAATTTTGTGCATAGTATTCATAAGAAGTTATCTCAATTTTGAAAATTTCACTTTAAAACATTATGCTTAAATAAAATGTTAACTAAAATTTGTGACTTATATGCATCTAGGCTATATATACCTTTTCCTACGGGACAAATATGTATACAGAACATATATTTATGTTAGAGAAGGGAGCATGCATTCAAGTATAGGAAAGGTTTCTAACATCTAGAGTTTTATCTTTGTCCATAAGTAATATTTTGATAACTACACTTTAGGTATTTAGATCATCTCAAATGAGCATTCTATATACCAAATTGCAAGTCAATATAATATGTCTAGCCCTTACATCAAGGGTGATCAACTTTCAACAATTTTGAACCATCAAAGGATTGCCAAGATTTAACCCACTTGATCAAGGGTCGGGGTTAAGGCTTATTTTGGAAGAAATTTGAAACACATCATTATTAATGAAGAGTTTCATTTCATAATATTACTTGTAGAGAAAAGAAATAAGCATGGATGTAGAAAACCTTTCCTACAGGGTTTAGGATTTATATACACACCAAAACACTAAACATATGTCTACATACGCATATGCATGTCTCTCGTATGTACATATAGAAAAATTATCCAGTGGATGTGGATGGCGTGGAAGGAGAGAACAAAGAAGAAGATGATGTGGAGGGGTGGGGTGGGGTGGAGGGAGGTAGTTGTTATTCGAGAAAATTATAAAGAGAAAAATACAACTTTTTGAATATGCTTTTAACTCCCTAACCATGGATCCCTTTAATTGATTTGATTAGAAACCAGCCATACTTCAATTTCAATGAGCCACCCATCATTGGATTGTCTCATAAAGAACTTTGATTCAGTATGCCCTAAAACCACATCAGAGGTGATAAATTATGATTTTACCCCAAATTACTCTAATAATTATGTTTTAATCATGCCCTCTCCTGTCCTGTATAGGGTTAGATGCCTGAAGCATACGTGAAGTCTGAGGAGCCTCCGACCTATTTTTCCAAAGTCCCTGTGACTCCTCAATAATCGTAGGTAGAGTAGCCTCATTCCATGAACTTTATGATTAAGCCCTTGTTTATGCACTTACGTATAGCATGCATCTCTTTACTTCTTGTTGAGGAGTACTAGGGTCCATTATGAGTGATTAAAGGATGTTTCCTGCCTGAACACGAATAATAAAATGCAAATCTGATGGTGTAGGGACTGATCTTGTGCTTATTCTAAATTTATTGAAATGTGAAACCCATGCGATGGGAATCTAATAGAATTGATGAATCTAATTAACATACTAATTGGATATGAGTTGAGAAAAAATACCAAACTTGCATTAACGGATATTGATAATTGGTTATTGGGAAAATTGATGGAATAAAAGCACTCATGATATGAAGTTAGATGGAATTAATGTGAATTATGCAAGAATATGGCTGAATGAAAGGAAGAAAATTATCTCTTACTTTTGTTATATTAAATGACAGAAAAAAGGTGAAAGATAGTAGGTTAGTGGACCTGGAAATTGTGATACCCGTTGAAAGTCAATCTCATATTTGGTATCAACAGTACAACCTGCTATGCCTATTCGAAACAAAGACTGGCTCAGGGAGTGATGTAACTCCTTGAATGGTCACTTCTTACGCCTTCGTCAAGTGGATCAAATTTTGACAATTCTTAGAATATTGAAAGTTGATCACATTTGATGCAAGGGCTAAAGATAGATTGGCTTAAAATTTAATGTATGGCATATCCAATTGAGGTGACGTGGATCCCTAAAATTTAATTCCAAAATATTACTTGTAGCTAAAAATATAATTGTAGCAGGATACAGAAAACTATTTTTATGTTTGACTGTAGGCTCCAGCACACACACATTTATTTTATGTATATATTTTGTTATATATAGGTGAGGTTGTATGTGTGTTGACGTCAACTACTAAATTGAATTTTATGATATATTTATCAATTGTATTTAATATTTACTAGAGTCAGATGAACGCCATGTTTGTCAATTTATTGCTTTTCAACTATCTTATATCTACATAAATACCACTTGTCCCCTTATCTATTACTTCCGAACAAAACAACAATGTGATAGCCGCTACTTATCCCTTGCTTTACCACCAACTTTATCCGAGTCCAAAAATTAACTTATCTCACTACCATCCTTTCTTCCATTTCTACCCTGTTTTTTATTCCTATCCCGGCATCCAAATGCTACCTAAGACCCCATCTGGTGGGGCATTTAGACATAGGGTTATCCTACGCGTCATGGTTGTAATACAGACTTCAAAGTTGTAATACAGTTTGAGATAATACAACAAATATCTAACGTCATAATATACATCCGAGAATTGTAATACAAATTAAACGGCGGTTGTAATACAAATGTGTGAGTTGTTTAGTTGTTCAACATAAGCGGAATGCGAGGTTGTAATACATATTAGCAACATATGATAATGAGTGTCGTACTATTATATGTTGAAAACTTCTTTGTTACGGTTATGCACCATATCTGTAATATCCTTTTATATTCTATTAATAATAAACAACTATTTGCCATGTTTAGTTTGAGATAATGAGTGCTCAAATGACTATTTATGAGCACAGTGCTCTTTATATATATATATATATATATATATATATAGGAGGGCCTATTCACTGAGCATTATGCTCACAAATTAACAAATAAGCCTAAGATCGTAATTATTAGATCACAATCTCATGATACCCATAAATATCGCTTATTTACACGATGGTGGTTTCCCATTCAAACGAATATAACGACTTTACCATATAAAGTAATATATTATTTGAAACAATAAAACAACCTTCAAAAAAAAATTGATTGTGTTTACTATAAATAGATGAGGTGCAGGAAACACACTACTTTCAAATTAAAAATAATGTGGCATGCTTGTTATAATCGTGAAAACATTGTAATGTAACTGCATATGCATTGTAACTATAAGGTATCAGTTTGTAAAGTGGATGTATACGTATTGTAAGTAAAGTAATAGAAATTATAACAAAATAACATATGTATTGTAACATTATAATATGTATTACAAAGGTTTAATATTCGAAGAATCATAAAACGTGTAATAAAATATGCACGTCTGTGTAATACAATAGATTGTGCACGTGTTGTATTCATATGATATAAATAAATTATACGTTATATTCTTTAATACAAATAAATAGGAATTTGTCTTTTAGTAAGGAGTTTGATATTTGTATTAAGTTTGACACCAGAATGGCATTAATGGAACACGTTGTTAAAAATGAAAACATAAAATGCGTAATATTGGTATAAGATTGTAATACAATGCTTTGAAACATTTAAATATAACGACATGGTGGTTCTTTGCCTGATAAAGTTGCATCGAAAAGGCATATTTTGCATGCAATATTTTGTGATACACCTCCCTGACTTTGTAATACGAGCAATGAAGGGGTGCAATTGAGTAGCAAAAAGATGTGCAGGAGCCTATAGCGACGTGATGGTTGACATAAAAGGCAAGCATACAATTAATAGCTTATTTTTAGCGAAAGAAAAAGCATAACGTCCTTACTTGGTCTTGCCTGTTTGTGAGAAAGCGTTGCGTGCGAAAGAAATAAAAGCAGGGTGCTTAAGAGGGGCGGAAAGGTGATCAAGCAATCTCTTTTTCAGATTCAGGTTAGAAATAGTTTACCTCAAGAGCAATCTTGCATATTTTTTATTTTTTAAATCGATATGATAAATGAAAATGCGTAACTAAATCTATGTTGTTTCATGTTTTGATTATTTTAGGATTTTGTTAGATGTTTATGATGTGGAAGAGATCATAAACCCTGTATTTGTTTAAGATTTCAAGTAAAGTACCATTACAAACATAATATACGAATAAAAAAAATTGAATACAAAAAAAGCGTTTGAAAAAAGTACTTCTAATAATGAATATGTCATTTAGTTAGTAATGTTGAATGTTAGATAAAGTTGTTTGATAATGATATTCCTTGGTATGTTAGGATGGTGTATTCTAGAGCATTGAGTACTAATAGAAGACCATCTGGTAATGAGGTAGAAAGCACCAACAAGAGTAGGGGGAAAGGAAAAGGACAAGCAACATTTGAGGATCAGGAGCATACAAAAAAATCATCCAAAGAGCACATTCCTATAGAAAAGCCAATGACTGATACACAAACCATGATGAAAAAAACTTGTAAGTAAATAAATTTTTACTTATTTAAGATTATGCATTAGTGCTTTTTTATTAAATTGATAAGGGATATACTTGGGGATAAATGTAGATGTAGAGAAAGTAACACATCGATGTTGCATCCAACATTTCAAAGAATTCATGGATAAGCACCCACTCTTAGAAAAGCAAAAAGAGCTGGAAAAAATTGCATTTCATCGTCTGATAGGGATTGGGAAGATAAACATAGACACAAAGATACTGAAGTGGATAATTGAGAGATATGCTAGTGAAAGAAAATTCTTGCTGGGAGATAGGATTGTAGAGTTCTTGAATGATGACATCAAATTAATATTGGGTTTACCGTGTAGTGTTTATGAAATTAAAGTTAATGAAAAAGCACTCCCATGGTGAAGCTACTACCATGAAAACAGATTCAAGAAAGAAAGACACATCAACCGAAGGTCAATTGAACCTATTGTACAAGCATACTACCATTATAATGATGATCATTCCGTGTACATTTTTGTAACGGGACTCATTACACTTATATTCACAATGTTCCTATTTCCTAATTCGGGGTATTCATTCCCTCGAATACTGTTAAACTATGTTGATTCTCTTGAGGATACCAAGTACTTCAATTGGTCTTCGGTCGTGGCAAAGTTCATGCTAAGCAAAATGAGGGAAGTTGCAAGGAAGCTAAATTGTAAAGAAGAGAATAGGTCCTGTGGGTCACTGGGCTACGTGAACGGATGCGTAGCTTGTTTATGTGTAAGTGTGTATATAATATAAAACACAATATGACATATGACTAGTGCTTTTTAAAAAGTTTGTGATTTGACTTGAATTATATACACTGATGTACAGGTGTGGATGCTGGAACATTGCTTCCAAAATTCATGCGTTAATCCTAATCTAAGGGCAAGGATTAGAAAGTGAATGGGGGCAAACGTTGTGAAGCTTAAGGACATGGTGCTTATTGGGGATAATGTGGTAAGTTTCCTTAAGGACTTATTTAAATTGGTTTTGTCAATTAGAGATAAAGTTCAAACTTGCTTATGATGTAAAACAAAAAATACAAACATATGGGAACTTGTTTAGTTGCTGAGAAAAATGAATTGTTTAAGGTTGAGGCAAATGACTACATTTTCTCACTTGAGACCTTTGAGATGAAAGGTTTTCTATATAGAAGACCTTTTCAACTTGTTGATATGCCGACTGACCTGGTACCACTTTACATCAATGAAACAGGTGAAAGATGTCATGTTTTTTAGGATGATGGTATTTGAAGGAGGGAGTCCTGCATTAATGAGAATAGGGGTTTGAAGGATGAATTGGAGAATGGAAAGCAAAAGATATGCATGCTTGAGAATGAGCTTGCAGAGTCAAGAAAATTGGTTCAGAAGTTGCTAGAAGAGGACTTTGTGAAAACTACTAGAAGTGTTGGGGTGGGAACAACTGAAGTTGGAAGCAGTGGTGAAGGAGTGGAGCAGGCAAAGTCAAAGGGCAAAGAAGGTTTTGAAACACCATCATTCGATTTGGGTTTGACACAAGAAGCGCATACAAAGGTGGTTGAGAAAAAAAGTGGAGAAGGGGATGCTGAAGATAACAATGGCAGTAAAAATGCAAGACAATAGCAAAAACACATTGCTGATGAAGTAACTTTCTCTTCAAAAACTGACACTGCGTGTAATACAAGCAGTACTGTCGAGACGAAGGGAAACGAAAGTGTGGGAAGAAAGAGAGGAAGAACACCAAGTTCAATGGTTGAGAGAATAAAAAGGAGAATAGAAAAGAAGAGTAGAAGAGGAGGGAATAAAATTCAAGGTGTTGTAAGGAATTTGGAAGAAGAGGAGAAGACATGTGAAGGAGTTGAGAAGAAAAAATCAAGGAAAAAAAAGAAGCCAAATCATGAGGAGCTAGCCGTATATAGTTTGGATAATGATGATCATGGTGAAGAGCAAGAAGGTGATCAAAAGCAAAATGAACCTAAAGATATAGGTGCCAATCTACCTTTGAATCAAGGTGTTGATGGTGATGAGGTATGTGATTCAAATAAACTACACTTCCAAATGATAAATCAAATGTCATGAGTACCCCTGTGATCCTCATGATAATTACCAAGGGCGTGATAAAGTGAGCGAGGAGGAAAACAACATTATCCAGACATTTCTGAGGGATCCAACAGACAAGTAATATGATCAACATCGATAATACTTATAGCTGATTTGTTATAGGTGATCAAGAGCAAAATGAACCTAAAGATCCAGATGCCAATCTACCCTTGAATCAAGATGTTGATAGTGATGAGGTATGTGATTCAAATAAACTACACTTCCAAATGATAAATCAAATGTCATGATATATTATAAATGTTAAAGTTGCATGTATAATTTAATTGTGAAATGGAATTTGAATAACATGCATACAGTACCTCTGTGATCCTCATGATAATTACCAAGGGCGTGATCAAGTGAGAGAGGAGGAAAACAACACTATCCAGACATTTTTGAGGGATCCAGCAAACAAGTAATATGATCTACATCGATAATACCTATATCTGATTTGTTATAATAAAAAACATCCTTCGTGATCAGAAAAATATAATGTAGGTTGAATAGAAACTACCATACGCCGCTGGACAACTACTGTAGAGTGCAGCATCTCCACAACTTACTGTATGGAGGCATGGTCGAGGACAGTGTAAGCAAAACTAATTCATAAAATATATTTTTGTTCGATAAATATATGTAATACATTTCAAGTTATTAATATGAAAAGGGATTAATGTTTGTAAATGTGTTTTTACGATATAATCTAATAATAAATATAATTGAATAACATCTATTACATGCTCTTTTGGTAATAACTGTTGAGAGCAGAATACTACGCGATCGAAGTTGGTTTCGGAAAACTCGTCGTTGTAGTTCGATTTGCGAAGAAATCCGTTAACAGATAAATTTATACCGAAATTCTAAGAATTCCAGGTCGAACACAGGGAGGCAGACGTTCGATTTAAAACTGCGTTTGTTTAATTGTCACAAAGCAGATTAGCTAGTCGAATTAAATCTAAACTAACTATCTACTTAAAGAATAAAGAATAGAAGACAGAGAGAGAATATTACAAATAATGACAAAAGAGAGAAAGAATAAACATGGAATTCATAATCATAAGTTGCTGTTCATTATGATTACAACTATCCATTACACTAGAAAGTAGAAAATCTACACTAGAAAGTGGGAAATCTATTCTAGAAAGCAGTAAAAGAAAGATAGAGAGAGGTTATCCTCCTCAACGAGTGCTTGGAGGATGAGTTGGATGAAAAAATGCCTGGCAGACGAGGGATGGAGTGAGAAGAAGGAGGACGAAGCAGGAAGAAGCGGGAACAAGGCAACACGGCGTTGTCGTCGTGAGATCCACTTCCAGAACGAGGATGAGAAAATTGGATTTTGGCTCTAGAATAGCATCCCAGGTGTGGGACAAGCTTTTCTTAAGCTTTGGAGAGGGAGAGAGGTGAAGGAAGGGATGAAGAAGTGGAGGTCGGCTCTCCTTTTATAATTGTAGGAATTGAGGGAAAATTTATCATTTCAAGCTTAAAACATTAATATTAGGTCTTTAGTGACGAATTTATTTGTCACTAAAGGTCTAATCGTGGCCGACGTGCATGCGCTGCGCTCGCCTCCCCACCTCTCATGCTCAAAATGGCTGCGCATGTCTTTGAAATCTTAGCCAACCAATAGCGAGATCGGACGACTCAGATTTCTCCTCGCATGCCTTCATTTGCGCCTTCACCGCACACCCACGTGGGATTGGGCGTGTGCGTTGTGAGTCAGATCACACGTGTGCGTTATTGGCTGATCCGCGCTAGCCGCAGCCGATCGCACGGTCGCGATTACTTGCCTACGCGCTGCGGATGGCGATTCGAACGCGCGTCTAGAGTTCATGCAGCGCCGCTGGACCACTGTGCTGCGGTGCTTACTTTGTCGCAATTTTGATTTCAGGCATGCGTGCTCACTGCTGTTGGAACAAGATCCAACGGCCCAGATCGTCCACGCCCTTCGCCTTAAGAGAGTGTAAGCGGCTCATTTGGGTCATTCCTAGCCGTTGGATGAAGATCCAACGGCTAGGATCGAGCGATGGAGATCCTTTGGAGATGCAACGATGATCCTTAGGGCTGATTGGGTGGCTGAGATGGCACCACGTGGCACCATCTTGGCCATCCATCTTCTGTGTGTCGTAGATGGTGCCACAGATGTCGAATAGGATTGATTCTCGTGCCGTTAGGCTGCAATCATAGATCTGAACCCATTCGTGTGGTTGGATTTGTCGTCTGAAGTGCGGATTGGCACCATCTTAGCCCTTGATCTTTATGCTTCCTCAGTCTCTATCTGGTGCTACTGATGTCCGATCAGGGCGATCTTGGAGTCGTTGAACTCCAGTCGTCGCCCTGATCAGATCCGTACGGTTGGATCTTCGATCCAAGGCCCCAATAAAAGGTCGCCCTGTCCCTGACCATAGAAGAAGACAATTACTATACAACTTGACCTAAATGCATGATTATCCATGTTATGCAATATTTACAATGTATGATGCTAATATGACACTAAGAACATGCATTAATAGACATTTTTGGCTATTTAGATGTATGCACATCACACCCCCATGCCTATCTTTTTCTAGCCCCTAGCAAAAACTACATGCTATTTATAAAAGAATTAGGGTTGGATTACTCGAGCACAAGTCATTTTCAACATTAAGAAATTTTTACTTAGGACCTGAACTTTCAAAGACACAACAACGCTTGGATATCTGCCAAAATGTAGACCCCCTCAAGCCCTCGTCTTATTCAAAGGAAGATCTCTTTTTCTCTTTTTTCTTCTTTTCTAATTTTTTTTGAATTTTTGAGTTTAGGGTTACAAAGTTGCTTTCTACGGCCACTCAACTCACCCAAGATTTGATGAGAACCCTAAGTTCTAAGCATCTTTTTGTGGAAGTGATAGGCTCATTGATCAGAATAGAATTTGGCTTTCTATGTCCCTGGGTGACCTTAAAAAGAATTTTGCCTAAAGGTGTTTCTGTACAACCGGTAGCTTTCTCCCTACGTTTTCTTTTTATGGGGTCAACACAAGGGTGAATCCAATGTATATCTCCCCAGCTTATTCTACTTCTCCGCTTCTTCCTAAGTGTTTTAGGAATTTGACATGCATTCTTGAGCTGGGTTCTGGACAACTTACCAATGGGCTGTTACCCACGATAACTTGCTAGCCATACTCGTGCGGTGAAGTGTGGCTTATTTCTTTTATTTTCTTCTTCTCCTTTTCTTTTTCTTTTCTCTTTCTTTTTTTAAGTAGGTAGCTTCTCTGGTCTAAGATTTACCTAAAGGCAGCAAGAAAAGAATGGTCCAGTGGCTGGGCTCTGGACTACCTACCAATAGGCTGTTGCCTATGATAACTTATCAGCGATACCACCCAAGAAGGTTCATTAGCTACCCAATTTCAGTTAAAATCGCCGAACAACGAGTCAGTGACGAATAATGTGTAGATGCTTTAGACTTAAAGTTCCTTCAAATCAAAGGGCGGGTTGATAAGTCGTGTACTTATCACCCAAACTTATTTAATAAAATTGAAATAGAATTTAGGATGGCAAGGACTCGATAAGCAAATCCACATTTTAGTGGATACCCGGGCTGATTAAGCCCAAAGACCTGAAGGGTCTTAGCGTTCAGATCCTACTGTAATATTTTCTAAGATTGAAAAGTCCTAATGCCCAAGTATTCTTTCTAATTCAAATTTTTTAAAAAAAGATAAATCAAAAGAAAATAAAAGGAATCTACGGAGCTAAAAAATAATTCAATGATGAATATCCACCCCCCCATACCTATCTAATGCAATGTCCTCTTTGTATTAAAAAGACATGAAATAGAGTGGAGTAGAAAGTACTTGAATTACGTGAATAATGGGTTCGCTCTGAGATGAGAAGAACCTATATATGTGCTGAAGTTAGTGCCTTCAGCTAGGCACCCTATACAAATAAAGAAGAAACAAAGTATTTACAGGTGCAGGTCAGAATCAAAATAAAAAGATTCACCTCAAGACCTACCAGCAAATGTCCATAGATGTGGACCAGATTGTGATGTAGACCCATATATGCAAGTAGGGTCGAGCCTACAATTTGTGAGGATGCAACCCAAGACCAAAAAGTCGAATAACAGAGAGATCAAGCTCAAAAGGATAATCAATGAATGTTTGCTTGGGTTGAACATCCTCTAAGAAGATGTCATAAGGGTCTCGGTAGAAAGGTGATTTTAGACAAATTGGAACCCTTAGACTATATCTTTCACTTCCTCCAGAATTTACTTCCCATATCATCATTTTCAACTTTCTATCCTCTGCAATCAAGATTTCAAATTTCGGGACCTCTTGCATATTAATTACCCCATCTAAATTTTCCAAGCCTAAAAGATGTGACTGTATCAGAATGGACTTGGGTTTAGTGATTTCAAAATCAAAATCGTCAATAAATTCTATGGGGTGTGATTGAGGATCAGGGATATGAATTGAATCCTTCAAAACAAGATCTGAATCTGCCATGCGAGCGCCAACAGGATCAAATTCCTCAATTTTAGGGCCATCGAATGATTTACCGAATTCCTCTAGACCAGTTGTCTCACTAAAATTGTGTTCTGTAAACTCATGTGAGACTAATGATTCTTCACCTTCAGAATTAAAGAGATCTGAATCCATATTAATGTATGTCTCATAAGTATTAATCACTTTCTAATCCATAGAGACATACATTTCCTCATACCCCGACTCAGGGATCTCGGTGAAGAAATCAAATCATCCTTATTTGATTGCTTTAGAACAACTTGGTTAAACCTAGTCTTGTAACACGTGTCCCCCCAACAAGTGCCTGAGCAGGTTCTAACATTAGCTCTCCTGAAGGGAGTTCATCCTAGGAATCATTCCAAGATTGAACTAAAGCAAGCACAAATCTCATCCTCAATTTCGATAATTTCCCAAGTAAAAACTCACCCGGGCCTTTATCCTTAACATCTTGGAGCTAATCCAACAGATACTTGTTCAGATCATCAATCATTTCAATCAGGGGCTCCAATTCTTCAGTGCAAGTTGTTGGTTGAGCTTCTAAAGATTGTATGGTGTTTCTTAAGTTAGCCAACACCTTTTCTTGGACTTGGTTAACCTGAAGCACATGGTTTGGTTCATGGTGGGGTGGGTTTGGGTTCAGTGCAGGGGAGTTAACAAATTGAGGATCTTGATACCCGCCCTGATAATAGGTCATTTTAGGTTGCTTATAAGGTGGTGATGACCTAAAGGCAGTGTATTCAGGGAAAGGGTAAGGATTAGTGTATCTTTCCTGATTGTAGATCATATTAGGTTATTCAATTGAGGGTGATGATCTAACATCAATGTTGCTTGAAGAAGGATAAGAATCAAAATCATGGTGTCCAGGGTTAAACCCTGAACATGGAGGTCCGAAACTGTATTCCCAATCAAGATTATCCCAACTAGAAGATGGATGAGAATAAGTTTGGTTGGAATAATAATCATTTTGGGAATAAGATGTATTAGGAGGATAAGAATGGGAAAGCATGTAGAATATGGATGGATCCATGACAGAATGGGAGGAAGAAAGGTGCCCTGCAATACAAACAAACATACCTATCTTTAAGTGGGCTAGCCTAAAGACCTACAGACTCCCAGAACCCATCTTGAGATAAATAATCGATTTGATCTACTTCTTTCCAGTCAATCCAACCAATTAGAGGGAGGGACTGGGGAGAAGGTTCTTCCTTTGGCTTGCGCCTTAGGTTCCTAGTGTACCCCCCAGCAGCGATCGTTTGATTCTACTACCCTAGCTAGACATTAGATTAAATGATAGAAACAGACTAATAAAAATAATCTTAGTCTAGGCTCTGAAGAGTGAGTCCAATTCTTAAGGCCAACATCTACTCTGTTTTTGTTAAGTTTGAATGTGCTTTGGAATGTGATGGGCCCTTTATTTGGGTTGTGCCCTTAATGATTGATTGATGTGTGTGCATGCATAACCAATGGTTTTTAAGCAAGATTATTTTTGGATGCAGTGAATTTTAGTGTTAAATCTTACTTAGTAGCTTCTATGATTCAACTTTAGGTGTATTAAATCAAATTCAGTTGACACACCAGGTTTTGAAAGCACAGGTGAAGATGTTTTCCTTTGAAACTTAAAAGAATGTGGAGTGCCTGGTAAATCCCTAAAAGTTGAACCTATGTGGCAGCTACTTGATGAGTTGATTTTAGTTGAAGTGGTGCAGCCCAAACAAGTCAAATAATTGGCCCGATGCACCACTTAGTTAGGCACACAAATGATTACCTAATCTGATTTCTACTCGATTATGTGTTTGAGTGTGTATACCGATTCCAAAGATTGATTTACAGATTGAGTTTGAAAATTAGAAGAGGTTGTGTACCTCAGTGAGAGAATTTTTTAAAAAATTTTTTCTTTTATATGTGGAAGGTGAGATGGGTGTAGGTGTCAAACAAACAATCAAAACTAACCTTAAAGTTTATGCAAACTTCTAGGTTAATTAGGGTTTGTGTTATTAGGTGATGGAATGAAATCTAGTGGGTGGGAAGGTGGGGGTAAACTTACAAACCCTTCAACAACACCTTACTCCAATCTACTATTTTTGCTCGACTCATGAGAGTACCTGCATACACAATAAAAGAGGAGAAAAGTGAGGTAAAAGATAAGTCAGGCAGGAAAATGCGAAAAATCAAAGCGTGTCACCTCCTCGATAATGGTGCCAAAATGTTGAGAGCAGAATACTACGCGATCGAAGTTGGTTTCGAAAAATCCGTCGTTGTAGTTCAATTTGCAAAGAAATCTATCAACAGATAAATTCATATCGAAATTCTAAGAATTTCAGGTCGAACACAGGGAGGCAGGCGTTCAATTTAAAATCACATTTGTTTAATTGTCACAAAGTAGATTAGCTAGTCGAATTAAATCTAAACTAACTGTCTACTTGAAGAATAAAGAATAGAAGACAGAGAGAATATTACAAATAAAGAGAGATAAAATAAACATGGAATTCATTATCACAAGTTGATGTTCATTATGATTACAACTATCCATTATACTAGAAAGTAGGAAATCTACACTAGAAAGCGAGAAATCTATTCTAGAAAGTAGTAAAAGGAAAGATAGAGAGAGGTTATCCTCCTCAATGACTGCTTGGAGGATGAGCCGGACGGGACAACACTTGGAAGACGGGAGACGGAGCAGGAAGGAGGACGAAGCAGGAAGAAGCAAGAATGAGGCAGCATGTTGTCGTCATCGCAGGATCCACTTCCAGAACAGGGATGACAAAATTGTATTTTGGCTCTAGAATAGCATCCCAGGTGTGGGACAAGCTTTTCTTGAGCTTTAGAGAGGGAGAGAGGTGAAGGAAGGGATGAAGAAGAAGTGGAAGTCGGGTCTCCTTATATAGTTGTAAGAATTGAGGACAAATTTGTCATTTCAAGCTTAAAACATTAATATCAGGTCTTTAGTGATGGATTTATCCATCACTAAAGGTCTGATCATGGTCGACGTGCGTGTGCCACGCATGCCTCCTCGCCTCTCGCACTAAAAATGCCTGCGCACGTGTTTCAAATCTTAGTCATCCGATCGCGAGATCGAACGACTCAGATTTCTCCTCACGTGCCTTTGTCTACGCCTTCACCGCACGCCCGCATGCGATCGGGCATGTGCGCTATGCATCAGATCACGCCTGTGCGCTATTGGCTGATCTGCATCGCCCGCAGCTGATCACACAGTCGCGATTACTCGTCCGTGCACTGCAGATGGCAAGTCGAACGCATGTTGCACACTCGCGCAACGCCGCTCGACCTCTGTGTTATGGCACTTACTTTGTCGTGATTTTGATTTTAGGCATGCGTGCTCAAGGCCGTTGGATCAAGATTCAAGGGCCTAGATCGTCCATGCCCTTCGCCTTAAGAGAGTGTGAGTGGCTCATCTGGGTCGTTCCCGGCCGTTGGATCAAGATCCAACAGCTAGGATCGAGCAGTGGAGATCCTTTGGAGATGTAGTGGCGATCCTTAGGGCCAATTGGGCGGCTAAAATGGTGCCACATGGTGCCATCTTGGCCGTCCATCTTTTGTGTGTTGTAGATGGTGCTACGGATGTCGAATTGGATCGATTTCGTGTTGTTAGGCTGTGATCATCGATCTGAATCCATCCGTGTGGTCGAATTTGTCGTCTGAAGTGTGGATTGGCACCATCTTGGCCCTTGATCTTTAGGCTTCTTGGATCTCTATTTGATGCTACGGATGTCCGATCAGGGCGATCTTCGAGTCGTTGAACTCCAATCGTCACCTAGATCAGATCCGTATGGTTGGTTCTTCTATCTGAGGCCTCAATAAAAAGTTGTCCTGTCCCTGACCATAGAAGGAGACAATTACTATATAATTTATACAACTTGACCTAAATGCTTGATTATGCATGTTATGCAATATTTACAATGTATGATGCTAATATGACACTAAGAACATACATTAATAGACATTTTTGGCTATTTGGATGTATGCACATCAATAACCCAATGAAAACATGTATTAAATGTATTACACATTTTCGATTTTTTTGGCACCCTCCATATATGGTGGTAATTTTGTACTCAAATTGTAAGCAAATCATAGATGCATACATGGATTACTTGTTCTTCAAACATTCCATGTTATCCGAAGGGGAAGCACCCTACTTCTTTGCATCCCTAACCATCATGGTACTATAATCATCATTTCCAATTGATAATAAAAGCTTGATAACTGTTTAAAAAACACTACCGACTATCATCCACAGAGTTTGATAAAAAAATAAGGCCCATGTCCTAACAAAGGATGAGCAAGAGAACCTCGCAAAGATATTTGACGCATGTCCAAGCACCTATGGAAAAATACAGAAGGCATTCTTCCCAGTCCATTTGCCAAGGCATTGGATATTACTTCTTGCCTACTTTGAAACTAATCAATTCATGGTGTACAACTCCTTACCAAATAATTGGAGAAGCAGACAAGAGGCATTCCAATGGGTGAGCTCTATTTCAATATTCATTGACTAATCTCTCATTAAATTACATACAAAATGTAAAACTTTTGTGTTTACTACTTGCAGAAAGATATCGTTACAAAATTCTTCATGTGTAATATACTAAGGTTGAACACAAGGGGTTGGAAGATTCAATTTGTAACAGATGTGCCACAACAATTGGAAACTATCATCGATTGCGGCATATACTTTATCAAGTACATGGAGCTGATGTGTGAAGATAAACAAGTATGTTTTGGCCATGGAGATATAGGGAGATTCAGAGCACAGATAGCGACAGTGTTGCTTGAATGTGGAAATGATCAAAACGATGCTCTCATTTTCAATATCCTCTCCAAGAGACATGTGAAGTAGTCTTTTAGTTAGTTGCTGCTATGGTGATATAGATGATATATGTTTGAATCTTTTTAGTGTAGAACAAACTATTGGAATTTTTTGTTTTTGCTATGGTTTACATTAATATAGAACATGCTTTTTGGTTTTTTTGTATGTAATAATATGACAAACTTCGTATGTGTTATAGATTTACAACTTTTTTGTGCCATACAAACTATTGATGGTTTCCATGCTGCTTACATTCAAATACAAGTTTATCGATGACTTTTGATTGTATATGATTCATTCCTTTTGGAAATTGGTGCTTATGTTTTTACAAGTATAATCTTAGATGGTCGAACTATACTCATGCATCCTAGTTGAAAAAAATGTCTAAATAAGAATGATGTATTTCTATGTCAAATGTGTTAAAGCTTAGTGCATGTTACAAAATTTATTTCTAAGAGATCATAAATTATAAAAAGACACTATTTCGTGTTACAGTGCAATTATCCAACAACCATGCTCTTGCCCCTACTCTTCTCAGCTAAATGCAATTTGGAACACCAAGAATTTCTGAAAAGTAGACAAGGAACAGAGGGAATATGGAGGTGAGAGATGTCTACTTGCAGTTGGCTTTAATGGAACCTATATTTCTTCTCCTCTTATTGCTACACAATATAATAGGGGTGTGCAGGGGGAATGGGAAGAGGAAGATGTAGATGATATCGATAGGTAGGTGCTAGAGGCCAACATTACCCCCATAATTGCATTTTAATGCTTGTGTGCTACAACCATTGGTCGAAGTGGTTAGTCATAGAATTGAATGCAAAAAATCCAATGTCTTCTATGAACAAACAAAAGATAGCAATGAATAGACAATTAATAAAATAACAACCATTGCATACTAACAAACTAAAAGAGCAACGTATCCTTACATTAAATCTAATAAAAAATGCGGAAAATAACAAAACATCTAAGATATCATCCTCGATAGCATTCCTTTCTGTTTCAAAAAAAAAAAGAAAACATCTACAACGCAAAAGACCCAACATATGTGGGGAAAATTTAGACATAAGCGCAATAAGCTTCAATAGATGACTCATCGCTGTCAGAGCTTATATCACGTATCTTAGCGTCTCCTCTGAACAAAACACAAAAGTGAAAAACCATTACAAAATTGAATAATCAAAATCACAAAAATCAGATAACCGAAACAAATATAAGCAATGAATGTATAGGGTGCAAGCATACCTAGAAAATGTCAATTGAGAATTTGAAGTTTTGATCAGGCAATTTCTTGAATCATGGCCAATGTTAAACTTCATACAAAACTTACATTGACGACCTTTTGTTTGCTTTTGCTCTGTAATAGACTTCATGCGACTACTGCCTATTTTAGGCCTTCCACTCTTGCCAGTACCCTTTGTCTTTACAATTCTAGGTTCCTTGACCATAATACAATTAGATGGTGATATGTTCAATGATCGCACAACTGGCGCTTCATCGAGGGAGATCTTGATTTTTGTCATGTCATGTATCTCAAAAATACCAGATATAATTAAATCCTTTGCTCTAGAAAATGTGTGGTCATATTTTAATGACTCATTGATGAGTTTTGAACAAAGTATATGTAAATCCTTTGCATCCTTGTTGTGGGAAGAAACATTGTATATAGGATAGACACCAGACTTTTTAATGTTATTTTTCCATCTTGACAATATATATGAGTCATCTATTGTGCATGCATTCATGAATTTTAGAACCACAAATATGTGTTTGCAAGGAATTCTATCAAAGTCCATTAACGTGCACTCACATCGATAAGCATCACCATGTTGCAATATCTAACTTTGTGAGTGTCGTGAATCGAACCAATGCAAGAGGTTCTAAAAATGTTTCCTGGTTCATGAAGTGATATGTCAGCAACATTCAATAAGAGACATCCAGTAATATCCCTTTGAACTTGAAAAAAATTTGTTTTAGTGTATACATCCGCTAGTTGCTTTTCAATGTTCCATGATGTCTCCATCAAAGGGTGCCTTGTAATGCAATCATTATCCATTGAATTTTCATTTTCTCTTATTCTGTTTATAGCCGATTGAAATCTGCATATAAATTCATATAGAGTATTCTGCTTGATCACTGAATTGTTCAAGAAAGAATGTAAACTCTCTCTACGTTTGGTGGTCCTCAAACCAGCAAAGAATTGATTGCACAAGTATGCTGGAGCCCATCTGCTTCTCAACTCAAATATTGTCTTCAACCAATTGTTATTTGATAAATTCCACCTATCAATTATGAACTGCCATCATACATCAAAATGTTTGGGATCTTTGTAGTGCCAAATCAAGTTGCTTAACTCTGATATTGTTGACCCACCTGAGTTCAACAATCCTACCTTTGAGCTAAATTTGTTTACAATATGCCATGCACAAAAGTGATGAACTAAATTGGGAAAACAAGACGAAATAGCGGCAACAATTGATGGATCCTGGTCAGTGATAATAGATAAAGGATATGTACCAACTGAATAAATGAAATGGCTAAACAACCACTCAAGTGATTTTTTTGATTCGGACATTAAAAGATCATTTGCAAAGATGATGGTACTCTTGTGATGATTTACACCATAGAAAGTGGCAAAACTAAGCTTGTATCTGTTCGTATTATAGGTTGTGTCAAATAATAATACATCTCCAAACAACTTGTAGTCCTCAAGTGATACCAGGTCCATCCACATGTAGCTTGTCAAAAATTGATCTTCATGAACTGCATATGAATACTTAAATTCAGGGGTGGATCACTTGCAATACTCAAAATGGCCTATCACCATTTGAGGATCAAACCCATAAATTTTCTTCCTTTCATCCCTCTTCAAGTTGTAAATGTCCCTTACAATATTAGTTACTTGGCCTCCAACACCACCATGCTTTGCAATGAGTGATGGTAACACCATCATGACTCATAACTATCTTTAATTACTCATAATCAAGTGACAAAAGCTCCTACATAGTTTCCTGAGAATCATAATTCCATACAAAGCCAGTTTGGGAAGAAAACATTAAATCAGAGTTAATTTTACAGTTTTAACATCATATCATGAAAGCAGAGTAACCATGGGGTTTTCCAAGGGTTAATCTAGGGTCAAACGAGCATTAAAGTCTAATAAGAGGGTCTACACAGACAAAAATAAGGTTTCACGCATTTCAAAAATTGATTCAGTACCCGAAACCTTAATTTCATATCTACTTAAATTACAAAGGTTCTGGTCAGAATAAAATTCATCTAAACCACCTAAAATTCATAGAAAAATATTCCTTAAGGTTTGGTATCCTTGATTTGGCCATCTGAACCTATTTTGACCTTCAATAGAGTCAGACAGATTTCTGCCCTAATTTAGGTTTCTATACAATTTGCCTAGTCAAACTTGGTCAAAACTCAAATAGGACTCCACCACTAGATTCCTTGGGTCCAAATTAGGTCTGTACCAAAGTTTGGGCCCAATCAGAATTCATCTTGACCTAGTTTGCAATCTAGTCCCTTAGAACTCTATTCTTCACATCTAAGCCCCTAGCTTTTGCAATTCTTTGCATTTAGCCCCCCAACTTCACTTTCTTCTTCATGGAAAGCCCCCTGCTGCCTTTAGCAATGTAAACCCAAAGCACAAACCTTCAATCTGGGATTTCTCCCTAATTTCTCGACCAATCCCTTCCAAAATTGGAAGGGATGATCTTAAGAAAGTCCCCAATCACCTAAATCACATCTTGGACCCTGATTTGATCCACAGAGCTCATGCCAACTCCTCAAGATCAGGGATCTTCTTCCCTAAATTTTTGAGCTCCTCAAGCCTGTTTTCCTTATATAGAGCTTGCCCAGGAGCTCTATATAACCTCTAGCATCTCCCACTTTCAAAAACTAGTCGAGTTTAGGCCTGAAATCCTTCAGTTCTTGTAACGACCCGATTCCCGAGTCCCTACGAGACACGAGAACCGGACCGACTCGACTAATCCCAAGACCCAGTCGTCCAACGAGGAAGTAACCAAAAGACAGTAAAATAAACCACATTCAGCATGAATATAACTAACAGTAAGAAAGTACAGCAGTAAGGAAAGAAACTACTACAGTAGGCACCACCACAACAGTAAAACAACATTTATCATATAACAAAAACTGCAGGTAAAGAAGGTACAGCGGAAACAAAAACTACTCACTAGAACAGAAACAAAAAGGGGTACAAAGCTGTGGTAACTCTACTGGACCCTACTCGGCCCAGCGTCCTCTGCAGCCGCCGACCCTGGCTGCTCAACACCTGGTCCTGAAAAAGGTAACGAGTGTAACACATCAGCAAAACGCTGAGTAGAGTGGCAAACTAACTAAAGGCAACAGTAGAGTGTACAGGAGCTGTTATGTTCTATTACTTCCTTTATTTACATCTTTCAATTTTTCTCACTATTTCATTTATTTCTCAGATCCTTTACTTGATCTCGGATGTCCTCATGGGACGATCTTGATTGCAGTCTTTTCCAAAAGTAGAAGTAGCACATGGTGCTCTCCTGGCAGGGAGAGTCCCCCGTGGTGATCCTACCCTCAGTCAACCACCCCAAGGTCACTGAAAGACGTAACGGTGACTACGGCACGCGCGATAAATGCACAGGTAGCTAGCCCGCACTGGCACGCGGTCAGTCGTTTCCGTTAACGGGTGCGCCCAAAGCACAGCACGGAACCAGGGCAGAGCCCTCTCAGTAACAGGGGTCCAACCCCTCCACAGTAACCAAACCGGGGCCTTGCCCCTCCACAGTCCGCGCACCCTCGCCTGATTACCCTGGTTTGCCCTAGTGGGCCTAACAAGTCGGTGAAGGAGGCTAGCAGAACCCCGGGGCCCGTGGGGTAGCTAGTACTCTCCTAACACTACTAGCTCTCCTCGGTACTACATACACGAGGGCCAACAAGTCGGTACAGAGCGGCCAATCCTAACCCCGGGTCCCTGGGGCGGCTGGCCCCACTCTGCACTAAACAGGTACAGGTACTTCCCTTGGTACTGCGTACCCAAGAGACAGTACAAACTACATCTCAGTTCCATTCCTTTTTCTTTCCAGGAGTTCCACTCCTAATTTCCCGTAGGGTTCCAGCTCTTTATTTCAGAACATCATATGTTTCACTTTCCAGATTCACGTTCTCAAATTCCATGATCTCAAACATGTTTCTTTGTTCATAACAGGCAGCTGTTAATTAAATTCACAGGCAGCTTATATATTCCTTTCCATTTTTCCAAGACTGCAGTAATATACATTCCACTAGTTTTTCCATCCTAGGATTCATGCCATATCCTAGGATCTATCATACAATCTAGTTTTCCGGCCCTAGGATTCATGCAACACCTAGGAGCTATCATTCCATATATTTCTCATTCCTAGGATTCATGCAATGCCCTAGGTTCTAGTTATGGTTCCATACTTTAACAGATTTTATTAATACTTAAAGCCACTCTACCAGGTACAACGGGAGTAATGGGGGCGTGATCGGGAATCCCGCGCGCCTCCGCGACTCTCAAGACTGCAACCGAACGAGGTCCTATCACAAGGATCAAACACAAGGAGTGTCTCAAAACAGTGTATAGCTACTGTAGGCGGGTAGAGGAATTAATTCTGAAACGAACGCAACTCGAATCGCGGAAAACGGAGCCCAAACGGGCCCTAAACGGGTCGAGAAAGACAATACTGTGCAAAATCAGACGTCTGGAACTCCTTCCAGACGTCTTAAACGGTGGATCAGAGAATTACCTGTTCGGCTTGGTTCCCTGGACGTCCAGAAGTCTGTGGGGACGTCTGCCTAGATCCCAGACGTCCGATGGTCCCTCCGGACGTCTGGAGGTCACTCCCGCCGTCTGGTACAACTTCCAGACGTCTGATTCGCAAGGGATGGCGAATCAGCAAACCTGCGCACAGCCAACCCCCCTCCCTCAGTACGGTCAGTCGACAAGAAGGAAGAAGAAAGCGGAAACTCACCTTTCAGACGTCTGTATGATCTTACAGACGTCGACCTTGCCGTCTGGCTATCAATCCAGACGTCTGATTCTGGAAATTTTTCCAGAATCAGGACCCTGCTCGGCCTCCGCTCGCGACGCCGCCCGCGTCGCACCTCGCGCGTCTGCTGCTCAGCCCGCAGCAGGTCCCTCTCCGCGTCGCTCCGCGCCCCCTGCGCCCTCCGCCGACCGGCCAAGCCGCTCCGGCGAGCTCGCCCTCGCGGCAAAGCCCCGTCCTCGTACGCCGCAGCTCCTCCGCGCTCACTGCGGCTGCCGCTGCCGCTGCGCCCTCGCGTCCGCTCGCTCTCGCGCACAGGCAGGAGAAGAAGGAGGAAGATGGTGGAGACGGGAGGGGAGGCACGCCCCCCCCTTTTAACGCCGCGCGGAGAGGAGAGAGAAGGCGGTCGCAGCCGCAGAGAAAGAGGGCAGAAACGCAGGTCTGCGCGCACAGGCGCGCAGACGAATCTCCCGTGCGAGCATAACTGTTCTCCAGACGTCTGTAAACTATCCCGGACGTCTGGTCAGACGTCTGGATGTGATCCCAGACGTCTTGACAGACGTCTGGGCCACCTCCCAGACGTCTTAAAAGGCGTCTAGGGCACGCGCTCGTTACAATATAACAAACTCAAAGGAAGTTTCGTCCCCGAAACTTGCGCCAACTAGGGTGCGGGAAGAAGATGTCCAAATAACCATAACAAACTCAAAGAGGACCGAAGCCGGTCCGAAAAGACGTACCCGCGAAAAGCTCCGGGTACCGCTCCCGCATTGCCGCCTCAGGCTCCCAGGTAGCCTCCTCGTACCGCTGGCTCCTCCACAAAACCTTTACCAGGGGTACTTGCTTTCGTCTCAACCTGCGGACTGCTCGGTCTAGGATCTGTACTGGCCGCTCGGGGTAGGTCAGGTCGTCGCTCACCTCGACGCTCTCGTGACTCAGTACGTGGCTGGGATCGGCTACGTACTTCCTGAGGTTGGACACGTGGAACACTTCGTGCACACCAGAAAGCTGCGGGGGAAGGGCAAGTCTGTAAGCAACGGGTCCAACCCGCTCCAGGACCTCAAAGGGCCCCACGAACCTCGGCGCGAGCTTCCCTCTCACCCCAAACCGCTGTAAGCCCTTCATGGGCGAAACACGAAGAAAGACGTGGTCCCCAACCTTGAACTGCACCTCTCTGCGTCTGCGATCTGCGTAGCTCTTCTGTCTGCTCCTGACAGTGCGGAGTCGTCTATGGATCTGCTCAACTACGTCCTGACTCTGCCGGATCAACCTGGGGCCAACCTCCCACTTGGTCCCCACCTCAACCCAACTCAAGGGTGCCATGCATTTCCGTCCGTACAGAGCCTCGTAGGGGAGCCATGCCGATGCTCGAGTGATAACTGTTGTTGTATGCAAACTCCGCCAGGGGCAGGTGCTCCTCCCAAGAGCCCCTCCAGTCTAGTACACAGGCACGCAAAAGGTCCTCAAGTGTCTGTATCGTGCGTTCCGACTGTCCGTCCGTCTGGGGGTGGTAAGCCATGCTAAACCTCAACCTCGTCCCCAAAGCCTACTGAAACTCAGCCCAAAACTGGGACGTAAAGCGGGTATCCCGGTCGGATACGATCTCCCGCGGAACTCCGTGTAGTCGCACCACATCACGGATATACCTCTCTGCCAACTGTGCTGGTCCCAAAGTGACTCGGATCGGCAAGAATCGTGCCGTCTTCGTCAATCTATCCACTATTACCCAGACTGCGTCGTGTCCTCGCTGGGTAACAGGTAAGCCCACCACCAAGTCCATGGTGATGCTCTCCCACTTCCACTCTGGCACTGGAAGCGGCTGAAGCGGCCCTGCAGGCCTCTGATGCTCTGCTTTCACCTGCTGGCACACTAAGCACTGCTGCACGAACTCACCCACATCCCGCTTCATCCCTCTCCACCAGAACTCGCGTCTCAAGTCATGGTACATTTTCGTGTTTCCGGGATGTATGGTGAATCTAGAACCGTGTGCCTCAGTCAGGAGTTCTCTTAACAGCTCCTCGTCTCTGGGGACGCACAGCCGTCCCCTCAAGCGTAACACCTGGTCTGTGAAAGAGAAGTCCCCTGGGTCCCCTGACAGTACTCTGTCGCGCAAAGACTGCAAGTACGGATCGGCCATCTGTCCCGTGATGATGCGGTCTATCAACTCTGGCCTGGTCTGCCGTGTCACCGTCACTGCCCCACAGTACCCTCGTAACTCTAGAGGTCGCCAACTGCCCACCTCCTCCAAAAGGTTCCAACTCTGTAACTGTAGACTAGCCAAGCGTGCGGGCGCCTTATGGCTCAAGGCGTCAGCCACCACATTGGCCTTTCCCGGGTGGTAGGAGATGCTGCAGTCGTAGTCCTTCAGGAGCTCCAACCAACATCTCTGTCTCATGTTGAGCTCGTTCTGGTCAAAAAGATATCTGAGGCTCTTGTGATCTGTAAAAATCTCGAAGGTCTCACTGTACAAGTAGTGCCTCCATGTCTTCAGCGCGAAGACAACAGCTGCCAACTCTAGATCGTGGGTAGGATAGGTATGCTCATGGGGCTTCAGTTGCCGCGAAGCGTAAGCGACCACGTGGCCCCTCTGCATGAGCACACCTCCTAACCCCTGCAATGAAGCGTCCGTGTACACAACGAACCCGCCACTACTGTCAGGGATGGTGAGCACGGGAGCCGAGGTCAACCTCTCCTTCAGCTCCAGAAAACACGCCTCACAGGCGTCTGTCCAAGCGAAAGGCACATCCTTCCGAGTCAACTGTGTCATAGGACGTGCAATCTGCGAAAACCCTCTGATGAACTGTCTGTAGTAACCTGCCAGCCCCAGGAAACTGCGAATCTCAGTGACTGAACGCGGTCTCTCCCACCTGAGCACTGCCTCGACCTTGGCGGGATCCACCGCCAGGCCGTCTCCAGAGATCACATGACCCAAAAAGGTCACCTCCCTCAACCAGAACTCGCACTTGCTATATTTGGCGTACAGCCTGCGTCGTCTCAGAGTGTCCAGAACCATCCGCAAGTGCTGTCCGTGCTGCGCTCGATCTCTAGAATAGATGAGTACATCATCTATGAAAACCACCACAAACTGGTCCAAGTACGGTCTGAGCACCCGGTTCATCAGGTCCATGAAAGCAGCGGGGGCATTGGTCAGCCCAAACGGCATGACCAAAAACTCGTAGTGTCCGTACCGGGTGCGGAAAGCTGTCTTGGAGACGTCGGTCTCCCTGATCCTCAACTGGTGGTATCCAGACCTCAAGTCGATCTTGGAAAACACCGTGGCACCCCGCAACTGGTCAAACAAATCGTCGATCCTCAGCAGCGGATATCTGTTCTTGATGGTGACCCTATTCAGCTGTCGGTAGTCCACACAAAGGCGTAGGGTCCCATCCTTCTTCTTCACAAACAGTACCGGGGCTCCCCAGGGAGACGCACTGGGCCTCACGAAACCCTTCTCCAAAAGGTCCTGCAACTGAGACTTGAGCTCTCGCAGCTCAAGCGGTGCCATTCTGTATGGCACGGTGGAGATGGGGCTGGTCCCTGGTACTAGTGAGATCTCAAACTCGATCTCACGCTCGGGCGGTAGTCCTGGTAACTCGTCTGGAAACACGTCGGGGTACTCTCTGACCACCGGGATGCTCTGGAAGTCTGCCACGGGGCTGTGCTCTGCCACCACACAAGCTAAGAAGCCCTCACACCCCTGGCTCAAAAGTCTCGCCGCCCGAAGTGCAGAAATGCACCTGAAACCTCCGTCCACTGGCTGCCCGTGAAACTAGAAGGAAGGCAACTCCGGAATGGAGAAGACAATCTTCCTCTCAAAGCAGTCTACCAAGGCGTGGTAAGCGGACAGCCAATCCATCCCCAGAATCACTCCAAAGTCCTCCATCTGTATCATAATCAGGTCAGCTGGCAGGCTGTGTCCCCCGATGCTGACCCCGCAACCCGTGTACACCTCCTCAGCTACAAACAGCTGACCACTCGGACCTCTGATTACGAACGGATTCTCTAACAATGTATAATCCTGGTCCAAACTAACTGCGAAACAGGCTGCGACAAACGAGTGCGTAGCGCCGGAATCGAAAAGCGTGTAAACGAGTCTGCCAGAAACTGAAACCATACCTGCTACCACGGATCCCGAAGCTCTGGCGTCCCTGTGTGTTAGGGCGTTGATACGCCCCTCAGCTCTAGGTGCGGACGAAGCAGCCACACTCTGCGTCGGACGGGTAGGTGCTGGCCGGTACCCTCCTCGCGACTGCGGTCCTCCTCCTCGCGCCTGGGAACCGTGGCCTCCTGCGCGCCCTCCAGTGCTCTGCGCGGGAAGTATCTGCTGACCTCCTACCCTAGATGGGCAGTCCCTCCTGACGTGGCCCGGCTGGCCACACTGGTAGCAGAGGGGAACCCGACTCCCGCCCTCAGTGAGTCCCTGCTGTCGGCTAGGCGGGGGTCCGGTGCTGGCGACTGGCCCCTGTCGAGGGCCCCCAAAGTCCACTGATGGCCCTGCACAACGTGACGGCTCTCCTGCGGACGCCGCATGTCTCCGTTCTCGCCGGACCTGTGAGAAGTCTGGCTGAAAGGGCCTCTTCCGCCCGCCGTCGGTCTCTCGCGCGGACGGGTTGGTCTCCTCGTAAGTCATAGCTGCCTCTACCACCCTCGAAAACGTCGGTAGCTTCAGGGGTTTGACATACCCCCGGATCGCAGGCCGGAGCCCCTCGGTGAACCTCCAAAGGTGCTCCTCCTCAGTGGCTACCGCTGTCGCTGCAAAGCGGGACAGCTCCAAGAAACGCGTGCGGTACGCGCTCACGGTCATCGTCCCTTGGCGGAGAGTGTGGAACTCCCGCCTCCTCTGGTCCTGCCACGTCTGGGGAAAGTACTGCTCGCAGAAGAGGGTGACGAACTGGTCCCACGTCGGCTCGTCCCTCTCCTGTCCCCGGACCGCCCTCCACCACCGGTGTGCCGCACTCTCCAGCTGGTACGTGGCAAAGACCACGCGGCACTCCACCGGGGGGCGAAGGGTGTCGAAGATCTTCTCCAGCTGCTCAAGCCAGTCCTCTGCCTCGGTCGGGTCCTCATCCCCCTTGAAGGAGGGGGCTTCAGCTTCCGGAACTGTCCGAAAAGCTCGAAGTGGTGCTGTAGGGGAGGTGCTGGTGCACCTCCAGGCGAAGGTGCCTCGTGTACAGAAGTGTCGGAGGAAGGTGGGGGCAGCAGGGGCCCATCCCCTCCCTCGTGTCCAGCACCGCGTCCGTCGCGTGGTCCCACAGAGGACTCCCCCTCTGCAACCCCAGGAGGAGGTGCTCGGGGCGGTGGGTGGAGCTCCTCTCGTACAATATCCCGTATCAGTCTGGCGAGGTCCTGGGCCTGGATGCCAGGGAGTGGTGGCTGGTCCACCGAGACGTCAACGACAGCATGTCCACCTCGCCGACCTCGCCCTCGGCCGCGCCCGCGGCCAGTCTCGCCAGTCCCACGACGAGGCATCTCCTGCAAGGAGAGGCGAAACAAAATGGAAACGTCAAAACAGACGGTACCTAACAACACTTCTAAGAGCTCATGTCAAGAGATATGTTGTGGTGGCTACTCTAGCTATAACATGTGAATTGGTTATTTTCCAGTCAGTTGATTCACTTCTCGGGACGACCTTGCTCTGATACCATCTTGTAACGACCCGATTCCCGAGTCCCTACGAGACACGAGAACCGGACCGACTCGACTAATCCCAAGACCCAGTCGTCCAATGAGGAAGTAACCAAAAGACAGTAAAATAAACCACATTCAGCATGAATATAACTAACAGTAAGAAAGTACAGCAGTAAGGAAAGAAACTACTACAGTAGGCACCACCACAACAGTAAAACAACATTTATCATATAACAAAAACTGCAGGTAAAGAAGGTACAGCGGAAACAAAAACTACTCACTAGAACAGAAACAAAAAGGGGTCCAAAGCTGTGGTAACTCTACTGGACCCTACTCGGCCCAGCGTCCTCTGCAGCCGCCGACCCTGGCTGCTCAACACCTGGTCCTGAAAAAGGTAACGAGTGTAACACGTCAGCAAAACGCTGAGTAGAGTGGCAAACTAACTAAAGGCAACAGTAGAGTGTACAGGAGCTGTTATGTTCTATTACTTCCTTTATTTACATCTTTCAATTTTTCTCACTATTTCATTTATTTCTTAGATCCTTTACTTGATCTCGGATGTCCTCGTGGGACGATCTTGATTGCAGTCTTTTCCAAAAGTAGAAGTAGCACGTGGTGCTCTCCTGGCCGGGAGAGTCCCCCGTGGTGATCCTACCCTCAGTCAACCACCCCAAGGTCACTGACAGACGTAACGGTGACTACGGCACGCGCGATAAACGCACAGGTAGCTAGCCCGCACTGGCACGCGGTCAGTCGTTTCCGTTAACGGGTGCGCCCAAAGCACAGCACGGAACCAGGGCAGAGCCCTCTCAGTAACAGGGGTCCAACCCCTCCACAGTAACCAAACCGGGGCCTTGCCCCTCCACAGTCCGCGCACCCTCGCCTGACTACCCTGGTTTGCCCTAGTGGGCCTAACAAGTCGGTGAAGGAGGCTAGCAGAACCCCGGGGCCCGTGGGGTAGCTAGTACTCTCCTAACACTACTAGCTCTCCTCGGTACTACGTACACGAGGGCCAACAAGTCGGTACAGAGCGGCCAATCCTAACCCCGGGTCCCTGGGGCGGCTGGCCCCACTCTGCACTAAACAGGTACAGGTACTTCCCTTGGTACTGCGTACCCAAGAGACAGTACAAACTACATCTCAGTTCCATTCCTTTTTCTTTCCAGGAGTTCCACTCCTAATTTCCTGTAGGGTTCCAGCTCTTTATTTCAGAACATCATATGTTTCACTTTCCAGATTCACGTTCTCAAATTCCATGATCTCAAACATGTTTCTTTGTTCATAACAGGCAGCTGTTAATTAAATTCACAGGCAGCTTATATATTCCTTTCCATTTTTCCAAGACTGCAGTAATATACATTCCACTAGTTTTTCCATCCTAGGATTCATGCCATATCCTAGGATCTATCATACAATCTAGTTTTCCGGCCCTAGGATTCATGCAACACCTAGGAGCTATCATTCCATATATTTCTCATTCCTAGGATTCATGCAATGCCCTAGGTTCTAGTTATGGTTCCATACTTTAACAGATTTTATTAATACTTAAAGCCACTCTACCAGGTACAACGGGAGTAATGGGGGCGTGATCGGGAATCCCGCGCGCCTCCGCGACTCTCAAGACTGCAACCGAACGAGGTCCTATCACAAGGATCAAACACAAGGAGTGTCTCAAAACAATGTATAGCTACTGTAGGCGGGTAGAGGAATTAATTCTGAAACGAACGCAACTCGAATCGCGGAAAACGGAGCCCAAACGGGCCCTAAACGGGTCGAGAAAGATAATACTGTGCAAAATCAGACGTCTGGAACTCCTTCCAGACGTCTTAAACGGTGGATCAGAGAATTACCTGTTCGGCTTGGTTCCCCGGACGTCCAGAAGTCTGTGGGGACGTCTACCTAGATCCCAGACGTCCGATGGTCCCTCCGGACGTCTGGAGGTCACTCCCGCCGTCTGGTACAACTTCCAGACGTCTGATTCGCAAGGGATGGCGAATCAGCAAACCTGCGCACAGCCAACCCCCTCCCTCAGTACGGTCAGTCGACAAGAAGGAAGAAGAAAGCGGAAACTCACCTTTCAGACGTCTGTATGATCTTACAGACGTCGACCTTGCCATCTGGCTATCAATCCAGACGTCTGATTCTGGAAATTTTTCCAGAATCAGGACCCTGCTCGGCCTCCGCTCGCGACGCCGCCCTCGTCGCACCTCGCGCGTCTGCTGCTCAGCCCGCAGCAGGTCCCTCTCCGCGTCGCTCCGCGCCCCCTGCGCCCTCCGCCGACCGGCCAAGCCGCTCCGGCGAGCTCGCCCTCGCGGCAGAGCCCCACCCTCGCACGCCGCAGCTCCTCCGCGCTCACTACGGCTGCCGCTGCCGCTGCACCCTCGCGTCCACTCGCTCTCGCGCACAGGCAGGAGAAGAAGGAGGAAGATGGTGGAGACGGGAGGGGAGGCGCGCCCCCCCTTTTAACGCCGTGCGGAGAGGAGAGAGAAGGCGGTCGCAGCCGCCTGCAGCTACAGAGAAAGAGGGCAGAAACGCAGGTCTGCGCGCACAGGCGCGCAGACGAATCTCCCGTGCGAGCATAACTGTTCTCCAGACGTCTGTAAACTATCCCGGACGTCTGGTCAGACGTCTGGGCCACCTCCCGGACGTCTTAAAAGGCGTCTGGGGCACGCGCTCGTTACAGTTCTTCCCTTCTCTGGCCGTCCTCTGGCTCGACACTAGCGCCCCTCATTGACAGCTTCTTCAGGCCAGCCAACAGCCAAATTCGCCTAGCCTTGACCTTCCTCACCTTCCTCCTCCTTTCATGGACGAAAGTAGAGGCCATCTATCCCTTCGTCGTCCCCGCTTCCTCTCAATAGAGTTCCCTTCGTCTCCGACGTCGGCCAATCACAGCCGGTGCCAAATCCTCCCTCCTTCCTCCCTAATTTAGGTCCCTTAGCTTCTTCCCTCTCTCTAATTCATTTTCATCCCTTTAGATCTTAGGTTTGACTACCAAAACATCCTCTCCCTCACTATCTTCTACCGCTCTGGTCAAACTCTGGTGAGGCCATCTACCCTCCACAAACCACCACTCGACACCTCGACACTCCCACAACCTCTGTCGAACCTCAAAACCCCTCAAGAAATTGAGGGTATTACACCTCCAAAACTCCTATCGAACTCACTCTCCACTGCACCTCTTCCCATACTTCGCTAGGTCACCACACACACCCACATGCCACACAGACACCATCATCACCTTCACCATCCTTTGGCGATCCTCCTAGACCTATTGATTGGGGCCTAGTACCCTTGTTTGTGAGTTTCAGGTTTCGCCATGCCTCGCTGTTGTCGTCGTCTTCCTTGGCATTGTCAAGCTTCATCTGACTTGCTCCGGCTTTGCTACAACTTCCATTAGGTGCAGGCAGTCACCACGGAGGAGCCTAAGCTTCCAATTAGCTAAGATAGCACCAGTACACCTTCACTATTACTAGACTTGGCTACAGTTACTACACGAAGGAGGAGCAAGGGACTTAGTCCCACTTCGTTAGTTGACAAACTCATGACAACACATAAATTGATTTTGTGAATCCAACTATTCACCCAAGATCACCGGGGGTTGGGTCCCTACTCACGAGCCTCTCATGCCTCGCCCGCGAACATGCCCCCGGGTTTGGCCACTATTCATAACCCGCCTTACTCTAACATATACTCGATTATCTAAAAGAGAATAGCAGAGGAGATATCTGTGAGGAGGACGGGGGAGGGTCTTGCTCTGTGTGCCTTGGGCACGTGCTGAAGAAAGAGAGGCTTATACTTAGCCTCTGAAGAGAGTTAGCCGTGTGCTGTGCTTGAAGGCTTGAGGAAGGAGAAGGCTTGAAGAAGAAAAGGCCTTGAGAAAAGAGAAGGCCCTGGTCTTGAGAAGGCTTGAAGAAGAAAGGTTCTTGAGAGAGCCTTGTGCTTTGTTGATGTCGTGCTTCTGTTAAGGTGTCTAATGCCTTGTTCTTGTCATCTGAGAGGTTGATTCTGATACTATTGGATCATTTAAATACCTTAGTTGATTAATTGAGAATATTGTTGAATAATTTGAATTCTTGGGGTATATGCTTAATTAAGATGAATAATTGGTGATTCAAATCACCATTGTTTTATCTTTTTATTTCTTTTTATTCCATGATCTTCTGAGATACATTTGATTATCAATCTGACAAGCTTTATTCACTGCATATCTGTTATTGTGCTTATTTATTCTGCATGAAAATTAATGTGTGAATTCCACATTTGCTCCCTGCGAATAACCTCGAACTCCAATTAGATTATGAGTTTTATAAATTTAAATGTTTGCTGTGAGATTTAGGAGTGTACTACAACGAACGCATATTAAATCTCCACGATTTGCTCACAACAATGAATGCAACTTGCTTGTTGACGGGAATGTCAACATCAGACATAATGTCAAGGATAACCTTTGTATGGTCCGTTATCTTCCTAATTGGCTTTAGATATCTCCGCTTACTAGGAGAAGAAATTGGGTGATTGTGTGTATCAACAAAATTTTGAACTTCCCACTTGTTGATGAACAAATTCAACTTAATAGTTATCTTAGCCAAACATCCTCTCCTATGGGTACAAAACTTCTTCATGTTATTCTTTGAAGGTGATATTAAATCCAGAAAGGGATCTGAAAATGATGTTGACTTGCTTCTTAATACATCAATGGAATGCTCAGAGAAGCCCTCCGTGCAACAAACTTTTTATATGATAAAATCTTCTCTTTGCTAATCTTGTCCATTGAAAATTTCATACTACTCTTGCAGATGCTAAAACCATGACTAATAGCATATTGTTGGTAAAAAAATTTTTCCTCAGAAATAGAGTTGAACCCATGCCAACCTTCGGTACAGACTCAGTATCTTCATCCTTCGAAGACAACTCAGCCTCTGAATCTTCAACTAATATTATACATTGCTGGGGATCTAAATGTAGTGATGATGATAATGAGTCATATAATAATAATACATAAGATGATGTGTTACAAATGTGTGCTTGAGTGGAAATATAACATTATTACGTTGTATTACAAACCATTCAAGAATGGTATTACAAACACCAGTGACATGCTGTAGTGTATTACAAACCATTAAGAAAATGTATTATGATTGTTTCAGTTAGTTGATGTGCTGTAACACACACTAGTGTCATGCTACGTTTGTATTACATTATAACATTATTAGGTTGTGTTACAAATCAATATAATGGCGACCATTGTAATGCTACAATTTATTACATATTGGGATGTTTACTGATGAGCCCATATTTGTGGGCTATTTAGGTATTTCAATGCCTAGACATTAAGTTATCCTTATCATTTATTTAGCATGCATTAGGATGTAAGTAGATTAGTTTATATTTTTGACTTGATTATATAATTCATGCATTGCATTCATAATTAAATGTATTTAGAATTGACTTAGAATGGCATGCATTTGATTAGTTAACCAATTAGGTGCATTACATGTATTGTTTTGGATTTAACAAGAAGTTAAGGGTTTGTACATAAATAACCTATCATTACTTTTTATTATTTCATTCACTTTCTTCTCCAACAAATGCATGCAAGAGACGCAACCACCTAAGAGAATCAAGGAAGAAGTGAAAGAAGTGAATCTCTGTTCCCCATGTTCTTCATCGCTTCGTCTCTTCCCCTCAACCAACACAAGTTATTCTCTTGCAATATAAAATGAAGCTTCAACGACAAAGCGAAGGAGGCCACCATCCCACTCCACCATTGTGCAGGGCTTCAAGCTCATCATCTCATCACCGTGGACCTTGACTGTGGCAAGAGTTCTGCTACTATGGGCGTGCAGGGTGACAACCCACACCACCATCCGCAGAGCCTCGCAACACCACCACAACTGTGACCATTATCGCACAAGAAGCCATCGCCACTCTATCCACACACGGTCACAGTCACTCCACCACGCATGCGCACCTCACATCCATCCTCGCTGTGCCATTCCCTCCAATTAAGTCATTCGGGAAGGTTCCTGGATGTCTAAAGACCCAACAGCACCACCTCCATCTTCACTTCTTCTTTGTTTCTTCTTCTTTTTCCTCTATTTTTCCTCCACCTCAATGGAACTCATAGCCACCTTCAGCAGATAGCCGCAGCACCCACTTCCTTGTTGGCCAACACCTCAGCTCACACTTGTCGCTAGCGCTTGACGCGCGCCACGTACATTCTTCACACACCATGCACGGTGGTCGCTCAGCAGTTGCAGTTGTAGCAACCCAACACATGTGTGCACCTCCCGCGCACCACCAACTACACATGCGCACCTCTCCACACGCATTTCCAACAACACACGTATCCCCTCGTCGAGCTCCCATGCGCCCGCACGCCACCCTCGTGTGTGCACCTTCGCGTATAGCAACCAGCAATGCAGAGCAGCTCCACCGCCACCCATCACTGTCCACAACTCCAACCAGCCACCTCAGGCTGCCCTGCATTTTTTCGCAACCACCATCACGAAGCCCTTGGCTGACTTGTCCTCCATTGTGAGCCTCATCTCTAGCCGTGGCCTCCTTCATGCGTGAGGCCAAGGTGAAGGCAGTCCTCTATTTTATTCTCTATTTTCTTTTTACATTTAAATGTTATTGTGAGAAGTGGAATTTTGGTTTTCCTAATTAACTATTGTGGCACACTTATGAGCATACCCTTCCTCATTTACATAAATGCGATTTCAGCATGATCATATCATTGTTATTATGATTTAAAGGCGATTTTGACTCGATTTCTTTGGGAAATTAATTGTGAACATCTACTTTTGATCTGTGCGAGCTTGAATAGGCCCATTCCTCCCCATGGAGATGGCCCACTCCTCATTGAGTGGTTAATTTTAATTCAATACTTTGATTAGTCGATGTTTCACCACTTAGAAATACAAATGACAAATCATTTAATTATCATCTTGTTAAGAGAGAATTGTCTTTTCATTTATGATCTTCCCAGGTAGTATTAAAAATTCAGTGATGTTATGTATTACACGGAAAAAAATGGATTACTGTACCAACATCTGATAGCTTTTGTCATTCTAATACAAACCAAATATGAATAGTAACGTAACATTATTATGTTGTATTACAATCCAATCAAGAACAGTATTACGATTGGTGAGTTGAGTTGACGTACTGCAAAAAGTAGCAAGTATGTGCTGTATTGTATTATAAATCATTAAGAAAATGTATTACGATTGTTGAAGTTAGTCGACATGCTGCAATGCACACCAGTGTCATGCTTTGTTTGTATTACATTATAACATTATTATGTTGTGTTACAAACCAATATAAAGGCATTGTAATGCTACAATTCATTACATGGTGGGATGTTTATGATCTTTCCACGTAGTATTACAAATTCAGTGATGTTATGTATTACACAAAAAATTAGATTAGCGTACTAACATCTGATAGCTTTTGTCATTCTAATACAAAATTATGTTTGTATTATAATCTAATGCCTTGTATATATCCAATCGTCTATTCAGGGTGCATCTAATTTGTAATGCATTCATAAGCAAGATTTCCTGAAAAGGGTGATGTGTGACTGATTAATATGTGTTACACATCTAAGTATGAAAGAAAGTAATACAACACAAACAACTAGAAAATTGGTTACAGATATCAAAGAGATATAAGTTGAAGATATGAAAAAAGCAACAACGATTACAAATGAACTAACAAAATGCATGCTTGTCTATTTAAGCATGTGTATTGTAGATTCAACTGTGGAAACTGAATAATAGTGATTATAACATACTTGGTTGATGTTGAATCAAACATGATGTCCTGAATAATGTTAATTCAAAGTGCAATAGAATTATCTATGACAAAAATAACATAGATGTCAAGAGATATATGAAAGCCACTGTGACAATAAGATAGGGGAACAAGAAAAAAAATTTTGACTGCATACTATAGCATTCAAAGAGAACGAGTTAGAACCAAACTGTGAATCAATGTTATACAAAGCTATTGTAGATTGATGCGTAAATGCATAATACAAAATATTCCTAAACTATCATTTCGTTACTTAAATCTCGAGTATGATATCAACAACCTTTCCAAATATAAAATGAAGCCTTCTATGAAAATGTAACATTGGTAGCATTTTTGCAAATCCATGGACTTGTAATGTAAGCGATTTCATCAATTTTGTAATAGATCATACAGTGGTAAAAAGAGGTTTATTTGTTAGTTTTTTGGCACAGTGCTCATTGGATACATTCTATATATATATATATGTTAATTTGCAAATAAATATTTATTTCTATTGAAGTTGGAATGGATACATAGATTCCCACTTTAGGTTATACTATTCAACTCAAAAGGAATATAAAGTTATCCTTCATAATTGAGATTTTTGTAGCTTAAGTCAGTAGGGAATTGTGGACTTGATGGGTTTGGATTGGACATAGAGAAAGCCAACAAAAATGTTTGTCAGACTAGTGATAGGCCTTTCCATACCATTTTTCTCTATCTTAGTTAAGGAGGAGGTGGATGAAGGGATCGATTGAATCATTTTGTGATATCGTAAAAGAATAAATAACAACGTTTGAAAATTCTGAATGAGATAAAACGATGCCAACACTTAATCAAGCAATAAAATCAAAAAATGCCTGAAGCCGAAATCATATGAGAGAAACTAATTTTCTCCCATTTTGGGATCCCACGGGTATAGAGAGGTTATACCTTCACGGGTGACATGGTATAACATCTCATGTGCGATACCTCCTACAATAAGTCCTGGTAGACCTGAAACTCCTCTTCCATGAGTCGATGACACCATTCAATCTAATTTAGATAGTGAATCTCAAAAGGAGTATCTAGATGAGTAGGAAATGGTTTTTAACTCATTCCTCATGTACACCTCAGCTTGGTCTTAGCTTCTTGAGATGAGAATGAACTTAGATTACGTCAAATAATGAAGAATGTTGAATTCCTAAATCAAATGAGAATTTGCATTGGAAAATGCAAAGGAACATCCTTTATTGATTCAAATCAAGTCTAGCTCCCTTGATCACATATTATCTAGACAAGGATCTAGATATATTGATTTGGTATTAATTGCCTGTGCCCAGTCCAAATGAATTGGGAATTGGGACAATCCTGTGAACATCACAAGCACAATAATAATTATTGGCATTGTGATACGGATTAGTCGAGTACTTTGATTTGTAGAATATTAGATTCACAAAAGATAAATGCTTAAATCTAATTCATGGAATGATTCTTGGAGAGTTACTTGAACTTGATTAAGATAAGGCCACCAAGATTGATTGTGTTGGCCTAGTGTCCTATCCAAATGAGTTTGATTTTGGATAGATTGTAATATTCTTGGATTTTGCAGATGATAATAGTTGTCATCGGTGTGATGAGAATTTCAAAAAGGGAAATTTTGAACTTTGGAATGCTAGATTTTGTAATGTTGAATGTCCATCTAGAATTCAATCCAAACATGATGCATGACAGGAGAGTTATCGAACTAGTCCTGATCAAGCCGTTTAACTCAATTGTCAACATCAGATATATAGAAAATAATTGGGCATAGAGGCAATTAGTAGTTTTTATGGTCATCTGGAGCATGGATATGTTCCTATTTTAAATGGGAATTCTCAAGATGTAAGAAACTTATGGAATATCGAATTGCATGAGTTAGATACTTGGAATGAGAATTACACCAAAAGAAATAAGGAATCTTACGATATTATTAAAACCTGGTCAAGAACCCAAACTAACTTTGAAAGGAATCAGTTCAAATAGATTTGCTAAACTACTTCGAAAGGTTTCAAGATAATAAAACTCACTCATGAAATTATGACTCTCATGACTTAAATGAGTTTAAGAATGATCTACCTTTATATGATGAAGCATTGAGGATCATAACATGAGAGATTGGGTGAAGGCTATAGGCTTTGAATCCTATCATGATTCAAATAAGCACCTAGACCTCAATGATTCATATAGTGAAATGACCTGCTGCCCTTTTGAGTTGTTTAAGATGTCTGGATTAGCCATCAGACGTCTGTCCAGACGTCTGGATAGAGGGTCGAACGTCTGAAAGTAAAAGAACCGTACCTTATATTCTTTTTCTACGCGTGCACACACACACACACCTCTCTCTCCTCACCCTAAACCCTAACCTTTTCCTATTTAAACCCCACACCCACACCACTCTCCCCATCTCCACCAGCCACCACCTCCATCTTTCCCTCCTACTGGTTGCCACCTTCCTCCCTTCCCCTGAGTGTGGTGAGTGGAGAAGAAGAGAGAGAGACGGGACGTGGAGGAGGAGGAGAGGGGAGCGAGAGCGTGGGAGGAGCTCGACGGGAGGAGATTGTGAGGGAGCCGCGGGAGCTTGGAGGAGCTCGTGCGGGAGGAGTCGAGGATGCGAGCGAGGAGGAGGAGCTTGTGGGTAGAAGCCTTGGCCTCCTGCAGCCGCTGGAGATACTGCTGCAGCTCCTGCTAGCCATCTCGCGAAGGAAACAACTCGCGGGAGAGTTCTGGGTACTGGATATTTTCCAGTATCAGACGTCTGGAGCATCTCCCAAACGTCTGGAGTAGCAGGGGGACGTTTGGAGTTGAAGATGGACGTCTGAAAGCACGCATAGTGCCGAGGTACATGCTTCTGCACAGTTTCAGGCCATGCAGGCCGTACCACAGGGTTGTGTTTATCCATTTTTAGCATTGCACAGGTGTACACAGGGGCAGAGCATTGGAAAGGCGCGGGGTGCACCCTTCGAGGTGTTTTTGGATGTCTGGACACGTCGCCAGACATCTAACCATACCTCCAGACAATTGGAAGGAGAGTTCGATGTCTGGAACTCTCCTCAAATGATCACGGAAGGATCTGGACATCTTAGAAAGCTACAAGAAACCTAAGGTGAGTATTGACATCTGATTTTGGACAGTGTGAGTGTTTTTGGCCTGTTTAGGGCCCAAATGGAATCAGATTTCCGCAAACGAACTACCGTTGTTTTTCGCTTGAGTTTCTCTACGAGTTAGTGTCACTTGTATACAGTTTTGGACTCGTTTGATGTGGTTGGTCAATTGTATAGGTCTCCAGCAAGTCAAGTACACGATACTTGTGGAGGCGACGGGATCTTTGATCCGAGGCCCCATTCCTCTATTTTCTGGTAGAGTGGTTTACATTAATATTATGATTTAAACAAATAAACTGCATGTTTAGAATAACTTGAATGAACCCTAGGATGAGAATGAACCCTAGGGTAGGAACAAATGAGTATGGTTTGAGCTACACTATATACTTGAGATGCATGTTAAACCCTAGGATGAGAATGAACCCTAGGGCAGGAACAAATGAGTATGGTTGAGTTATACTGTTTACTTGAGGTGCATGTAAAACTCTAAATGCTAGCGAATGTATTGGTTACTTTAATGTGATACTTTCTCAGTTAGTAAATCATGAGCTTCCTGTTATAAGAATGAAACCAAAAATGTGAATAGAGAGATCGGAATGTTGGAACATGAAATGAAAGGAATACCAGCATGAACCCTACGAGGAATTAGAACTCCTGTAGATGGGAAGTGAGTTAGCCCTTGTGTATGAGGTAATAAGGAGAGCAACTGTCCCTTTTAGTGTAGAGGGGTACTAGCCGCCCTTTGGGTTGAGCCCCTAGGTCAGGCTTAGTCACTCTACACCGACTCTATTTAGCCCTCGTGTATATGGTACCGAGGTGAGCTACTTAGTGTAGGGAGGGAGCTAGGCATCCTGGGGGCCCGGGGTTAGGACTAGCTGCCCTACACCGAGTCTTGTTAGGCCCATTGGGTGAACTAGGATAGTCGGACGAGGGTATGCAGACTGTGGAGGGGCGAGACCCCTGTTTTGAGAGGGAAAGGCCCTGTACTGTTCCATGCTATACCTTTAGGTGTACCCACTAGCGGAAACAATTGACCACGTGCCAGTGCGGGATAGCTACCCGCGCACTTATTATGCATGCCGTAATCACCGCTACCTTGAGACCGTGACCTCGGGGTGGTTAACTGGGTGTAGGACTACCACGGGAGACACTCTCAGCCAAGAGAGCATCACGTGTACATCCTACATCATGGAAAAGACTGCAATCAAGATCGTTCTCATGAGGAACAGGCTAGATCAAGAAATGATTAGATGAATAAGGAGTAACAAAGTAGAAGTTCTTGGTTGAGATAAATGAAAATGATAATTACTTAGTTGCATTAACTAATTGCTTGTTTTAATTACATGTAAATGGTTGAATTACCACTCTACTCAGTGTTTGCTGACTTTGGAAATTTTATAATCTTGTTTAAGTCAGGGAATTGAGCAGCCTGCACCATCAGCTACAGAGGGAGTTGAGCCCAGTCGAGCCTAACCTTAGCTGCGTTTTCTTACTGTTTCCCTAGCTTCTGTTGTAGTAGTGAGTATTTTGTTCTATGTAATACTGTTTCAGTACTTTTCCACTGCACTTTCCTCTGTCGTAGTTGTGATGGCCTGTAACATTGAAAGACTCTTTGCTCTATTTCTTTTACCATCTCTTGATTGTTTTTCTGCTTAGTTATATTGGATGTGTGGTTGTGAATTATTTTCTGCTTTTAGTTATTTCTTGTTGGACGACTAGGTCTTGGGATTAGTCGAGGTGAGCCGGTCTCGGGTCCTGTAGGGATCTGGGATCGGGTCGTAACATATAGTGTTGTGGATGCATTCAATGATATGCCCTAGCTCATGTGAGAGATAGTGCAAGCATGTTAATAGTAATATGCAGATAAGTGTTGTGCTTATGAGATGAGACAATAATATCTAGAATATAGAATTTGGAAGTTTGATAAAAAAAATGTTTTCAATAATCAACCTGAAGATTTCTAAAGCATGAAATGCTTCGTAGATTTTCATACGATGAAAGTTGATGCATGTTTCCTGACATCTATTTGAGAAGAAGATGTCAACTCAAAAGGGTTGACAGAGGAAACAAGATGCATGTGTACTATACACACAAACCAAGCATGGTCCCAATAGAAATGTCTAATACAGGCGAGGATGATATGTTATGATACCACAAGTCATAAGACGCTTGGATACAATAAAAAGTTGTCCTAATATTCCTTGTGGAAGGAATGAAATCATGAAAGGATAATCTTAATGAGGTGAGATGCATTAATTCAGTTGATATGAATGGGTTAAGATGCAATATCTGTAGTCTAATGTGGATGGTCCGCTTGAGACTTATTTTTTGTGTGGTGCACTATTTGCTTTGGAAGCACATATACCGCAATATGAATGCTAAAATGAAGATGTTGTAGCTTATGAAGCTGTTACATAAATGATGTTAATGCGTAAGGCCTTTAGATGGACTTGACGTAGTTCCCTTTGCTGAAAACTCCCAATATTGTGGTGACTACAAGAATAGTGCTCTTATTAAGAAACAATTTCCTAAAACGAAAAGCATGTCTACAGAGAGAAAAATCCTTATAATAAATTAGATTGTACATATGATAAAATTGTTATTATATGCAATACTTTAGCTTATGACTTGACACTTCGATCGATCAAGGTTTTATGGCAAAGCACTTGAGTGTTAAGTTAGCATCATACATCAAATAAGTAGTTTAGGATTAGCTCTTAAGGTAAGTGGGAGTCTGTTGCAATTATGTCTCCTGGGTGAGACAAACTAAGTGGAATCACTTTATTGATGATTCAGACCTGAATGTTAGATCATATGTAAAAACTAGTATGGCTAGTTGGATCCCTTAGTACAATCAAGAAAATGTATTGTAGCAATGTTGGATGTATCGATTATAGGTATTGAAGGTCCAAATAGTTTGGATTAAGGATTTTGATAAGTCATCATGAATCATCATGACATCCAATGGTTGTCTCCAATCTCAGAAAAGATGGGAATTTTCTTGAGAGACTATTACATCACGGCGCCATTTGACCGGGTCGATCTTTCGCTTTTAAGTCGTTTGTAGTTTAATGTGGTGGAAAAATCGACTAATCAATTTTTAATAAGAAATAACCACTCGCAGAGGAGCGGGTCGTATCCACAGGGAGACAATAACGTATTAAAATTCGCGCCACTTAAAAATGTTTGTTTGGAGTCAATTTGGACAAGAACCAAGCCAAGATTGCCTTTAGATTAAGGTTTAAGCAAGAAATAATGCTGAAATGGCAATTATGAGAAACTACAGGATATTTTCCGCAATGCAGAGTGAATAGAATATGAATAAAATCTGGCAATGGCAGAAAATGTAAATTTTAATCAATGCTTTACTGTAGCAAAACAGGGGAATTTTTCCCCGTTGTCTTACGCGACGAGGAGCCGATGGCCGGGCGCGGGAAGCTCGGAGGAGGTCCCTTGGATCAAGGGCTTCGAATCGGTGGTGGCGGCGAGTCGCGCGGCGGCCGGAGGTGGCCGGACGAGCTCCGGCGGAGGTGCTGCAGGCGGTTGTGCGTGGGCGCGCGGAGGGTCTGCGGAGGGCGCTGGCGCGCGGAGGCGTGGCTGTGGTGGTCTACAGGCGGGCGCTGGCGCGCGGAGGCGTGGCTGCGGTGGAAGCTGCAGAGGTCGGTTGCTGGCGGTTCTGCAGGAGGTTGTGCGTGGGCGCGCGGAGGGTCTGCTGAGGGCGCTGGCGCGCGGAGGCGTGGCTACGGTGGTCTGCAGGCGCGGGGAAGAGGGCGTGTGTAGTGAGGCGTGCGCGGGACTGCTGGCGAGAGGGCGTAGGGGGGTGGTTCTGCAGGTGCTGTTGCAGATGGTGGGGCGCGCAGTGTAGTCGGTGCGGGAAGGTGCTGCGGGTGGACTTCAGATGGGTGCGCCGGTGGTTGCGCGTGGAGATGGCGAAGGCTGCAGGCGCAGGGAAGGTGGCGTGAGCGGGCGTGAGGGCTGGAGGTTGTGCACGCCTTGCATGCAGTTGGAGATGAGCGGGCTGCTGCGGTGTGGGTGGTGGAAGTGAAGTGAGAGGACGGAGATTGCTGCTGGAGTGGGGGTGGACTTCAGACGTCCGGGAAATTTCCCGGACGTCTTAAGTGACTGAAAGGGTGATTGCACAGTGGCTCGGCGGTGGTGGTTGGTGACGACGGCGAGGGAGATGCACGCTGATGTGCTCACGGTAATGCGGGCGAGCTCCGGATGGCGGTGTGGCCTGTCACACCACACGCCCACGGTGGTGGAGACTCGCCGCCACGGTAGAGGCCGGCAGTGTGGAGTGGAAGAGAGAGGATCTCTCTGCACAGTGGTGGGTCGGTGGCGGAGGCCTCCCGAGCTCGGCTGCCTCCGTGCTCCTTTTGTAGTGTCTTGAACAATTTTGAAATCAGCCGCCGACCAGATCCACCGTATCCGCTCCCCCTTGAATGGCTTTCACTGCATCACGCGGGCGTTGGAGCGGCAGCCAGCCGTTCTGAAAGAAGATGAATAAAGCAAATATTATTAAAATATTAGGGTTATTTATGTATAGACCCTCAACTTCTATGTTAATAAAAACAATATACCTAATTGGTTATCTAATTAGATGAATGCTATTCTAAGCTAATTCTAAATGCACTTAAGATATGAATGTAATGTATGGATTATGTAATTAGATTAAAACTATGAATTAATCTATTTACATCCTAATTTATACTAAATAAATGTTAGAATTAACCTAATATGTAGGCACTTAAATACTTAAATAGCCCACAACTATGGGCTAATCAAATACCCCCATGCCTAGTTTTTGCTAGTCCCTAGCAAAATTAAGCGAAACCTAGCACTCTAAGTAGACTAGTCAACTCACTTAGTCTTCCTTCAGAAGCATATTAAGTTCAGGTTCTAAACCCAAGGTTCCTAAGTAGTTGCTAAGTTACAGACTAGGTCGGCTAAAGACGAGTTGCCAGCACAAGTTTGCCTGATTTCTGACTCTACCCTAAAGTTTATTGATCCCTGAGATTAAAGCATCCGTGCTTGTGCATTGGTCCGAGTTATTTGAGTTAAAGGATTTTTTTATATATATATATATATATTTTTTTTTTTTTTTTTTTTTTTTTTTTTGTTTGATTCTTCTAAGTCTAACCTCAGATCAGCTATCAACACGGTCTGTGTCGGATTCATTGTCCCCATTACCATACCTCGAAGGGTGCCTGGCTTTCGATGCTTCGAGATAGCACCGCCCATAACGACCCCAAGAACTCCTGGCAATCGACACTTCGAGATAGTATCGCCCATGGATTTCTTAAGCGAATTCAGGCCTATGGCAATCGGCACTTCGAGATAGGGCCGCCCATGGTACCTGAACCGCGCAATGCGCTTACATGCCCCCAGTAGGATGGATATCCTAAGAGACAAGCGCCGAGGAGGTAATATGTTATCATCGCATCCTAAAGGTGAGTATATACTCGACCTCTCCTGCGGTGGGAACTCTTCCAATCAAAATGTGTTTTCAAGCCTCTCTTAAGCCAAAACTAAGAGAACCAGACCAAGTGTGAAAAATTTGGATGCTTGGGTTACAAGGACCCGTAAACCAAAAGGTAGAATAAGACTCCAGGTACTATCCCACCTTTTAACTCAAACCCTAGCTTCCCTTCCTCAACCTCTTGAAGAATGGTCCGCAACTTAACTCCTACTTAAGTTTTTAAGTCCACAAAGGACCCTAAAGGTCTAAAGCTAGTAGCTTATTTAGCTTCTAAAGTTTGACCCTAGAATTAATTTAGTCTACGCTAGAGTTCTGATTTGCTTAAGAATGCAGGACTTAGCCAGTTAAGCTCAAAACTTTTTTTTTTTTTTTTTTTTATATGTACAAATGTATGCAATTATGCTATGTATATCCCCAAGTACACCCCCCCATGCCTAAAATCTGCAATGTCCTCATTGCATAGAAGGATATTACCTGGGTCAAAGCTGGGCTGAATAGCCGAAGAACCTGCAAATCAGGTTCAAGAATTGCAGAAATAGGCCCTAAAAATGAGGAAAGCAAAATTGGCCTAGAAAATAGGTAACCTAGGATGTTGGCGAGCTGATGATGAATCCCGATAGCAAATGCTCGCCCAACTAAAATGGGAATGAAATCTTCCCAGGTCACCAGAAGAGGTTCTAAAGGATAAACAGTTAAAATAACCTCCAAAGGGGTAGGGGTAGGATGACAAGGATCCTCCAAAAAGAATGGGGAAGGAATGGTATAGAGATAAACCCCCAGGGTAATGGACTGACTAAAGAAATCATCAATCCATACCCGATACTCCATTACAGAAAATATTGGTCTGTTAAGCCCCCTAGTCAGAACAAAAATGAGCAATTCTCTAAGGCAAGGATCGTCTAGGGTGTCCAAGTTACGAGGTTGTGGGATGGCCATAAGATCTAGGTTGGGTTTAATCAGCTTGGTGTCCATCCCAAACACTCTTTCTAAATCCTCAATTTCATCCCTAACATTCCTTGCACCATCACGTGGATCTTCCTGCTCTTCATCAGGAGTCACAATTTCGCTTTCAGATATAAGAGAATCAGAGGGTGACTTCGAAGTGAATGAAGGCAGGTTGGAAGCAACAGATCTAGGGATTATCCTATTAATGTCATCCCCGGGTTTTTGTTCTTTACTCAAATCTTCCCCGGAGTCTATATGTGAATCCACATAAATCTTAGAAATTGCTTCCAAATTTTCCATCATTTTATCATGAGGAGAAATATCATCAATGGGTGTGCCAAGGAAACCTAATTTGGTCAAATTTGTGACATCCTCAGGGGCTAACTCTTCAAATAAGACATAATCACCCTTAGTGTCACTCCAAATCTTGAATGTAGGTTCCTCATATAATTCGTCTTCCTCCTCATCACACAATTCATCATGTACCCGAGGTCTAGAATCATTTAATATCTCAGCAGATCCCCTAGGGTGCTCTATCTGAGGTAAATTATTTACATTGGTTACATCAGACTCCTCAGATAGGTCAATTTCTTTAGGGTTAGGTTCCCTAAGGGTGGGTTTGAGTTCCATATCATGATCAGAAGGGAGGGTAGGATTAACAACTTGACTTTGACCCACTTCATCAAATGTCACGAAAATACTATCATCTGGGTCGAGGTCTTCCAATGGCACCATCATTCCCTTCTTTTGACTCCAATATAATTCAGGTGGATACTCAACCTTATCATCATCTTCCTCGGGTTGCCACCTTTCTTCATCCAATGCATAGCTACTTTCATGTGTATTTTCCTCCCACCTAAAGTGTAGATCTCTCAAGGAAGTGTCATCTAATGGGGAGGTTTCAAAATCGATCCTCGAAAAGTAGCTATTTTCCCCAGAATTTCCCTTCAACTTAAAGTGTAGCTTTCCCACGGGAGATGCATCTATTGTAGAGGGGTATACGTCATCGTCAATGGGGCAGATTGGGTGGCTAATTTCATCTCTTTCTTGTTGGCCTGCTCTCAAAGATTCTCCTAACAATTCACTCATTTCATTTTGCATTTTCTGTATTTCCATCTTCAAAGAGGAGAGGTCATTTTTATCATAAGAGAAGTCAGGCTCAGGCTTATAGTACCCAGGAGTGTTTGTCCAACCATTATAAGTTTTCAGGGAGGGTGGGTTGGGTATTTCTTTGGTATGTGGGATATTGGGCAAAGCAAATCCCGCTCCTGAGTTCTGCTCACTAATTTGGGGCTTAACTAGGCCAATACTCCTATAATAGGAGTAAAACGGATCCCAATGATTGTCATTATGTCCATCAAGGAATGGACCATCTCGGCGTCTGGGATCAAAGGATGCAGAGTGGGGGTGAGGGTGTGGGCAAGATGTGAAAGGATGAAAATCAATGTGGTCCATTCTAACTCACACTTCAATCAGAATTCCCCAAGCAAGGCACAATTCAAAAAGGACCTTTTAGGTCTTTCCCAATTTAGGCTTTTGATTTTAAGTCAGATTGCAGGTGACAATACAATTTGTTCAATCAATTTACGCGCCTATTGTCGACCTACGGCTCGCCTAAAAAGACCTAGTTGGAGCTTAGGTGTTCTTCCCTAAATCTCAAATGGTCAAGTAAATCCAAAGACGGAAGATCGAGAGATGCAAGTAGGCCTAAGCCTTCCTTTGAAGCTGTGCTTTCGCGGTGCTCCTCAACTACCCCCAAAAATCCGTGACAGGGTATCCCCCTCTTTGGATTTACAAAACCTTTGATCTCAAGTTCCGAACACTTCAAAATCCAACGAAAGGAGGGCTCTTGTCCTAGTATTTCCAAACCTAAGGAGTGTCTAGAAGCGTGCCGTGGTGCAAGTGAAATAAGTGTGCATACACCGTAAAAGATTTTGAACTTTGAATCGCACGCCAAGTTTGAAAATGAAATCCTTGGTTTTTAAAATGTCCTTCCTTTAATTAGTCCTTTTTCTAAAAAAAATGTGACCACTTGTTAGATTTATTCAGTACAGATTAGGTGGTCTTCGCATTAAATCCCAAATACAATGCGTGATCAAAAATAGGATGCAAAGTAAGAGAATGCGTACCTTGCCTCCAGCGATCTTTGATGCAAAAATGTACGCAATGCAGAAAAGCAAATCTAGAGGCTGCTCATACAGACCTAAATGGTTTGTCCTAGGGCAGGCAGCTTCTAGCAGGCAGCTCGTTTTTTTTTCTTTTTCTATTTTTTTTTAGAACTACTTATGCACAAGCAAATAAAAGAAATAATAAAAAAAAATAAACCTAAATCTAAAGAAAAGGGAACAGGCTCCCAAAAATTACCCAACACGGGTCCAAAATAAAATCAGGGAACAAACCCTCAAAATATGCCCCAGAACAAGGGTTTCAAACTAACTGTAATGAAAAATTAAGTCTTCAGTCTTAATTCTATTCTAATTAAATTAGCGATTAAATACAGTGGTGTCCGTCGCGTCCTTGTCCTTCTCCTCCTTTCAAAATTGCTTGTCCACTTCTCGTCTGGCGACGTCAAGGGTCGCCTCTCACAGTGGCTGATTCTTGCACAAAATTTCTCGCACAGAAAAGAAAATAATGAATGGTCAAATCTCTGTGCAATTGACAAATAATCAAAATAAAATTAGGCGAAATTATTGCGTCTGTTGCCTCCCCGGCAACGGCGCCATTTGACCGGGTCGATCTTTCGCTTTTAAGTCGTTTGTAGTTTAATGTGGTGGAAAAATCGACTAATCAATTTTTAATAAGAAATAACCACTCGCAGAGGAGCGGGTCGTATCCACAGGGAGACAATAACGTATTAAAATTCGCGCCACTTAAAAATGTTTGTTTGGAGTCAATTTGGACGAGAACCAAGCCAAGATTGCCTTTAGATTAAGGTTTAAGCAAGAAATAATGCTGAAATGGCAATTATGAGAAACTACAGGATATTTCCGCAATGCAGAGTGAATAGAATATGAATAAAATCTGGCAATGGCAGAAAATGTAAATTTTAATCAATGCTTTACTGTAGCAAAACAGGGGAATTTTTCCCCGTTGTCTTGCGCGACGAGGAGCCGATGGCCGGGTGCGGGAAGCTCGGAGGAGGTCCCTTGGATCAAGGGCTTCGAATCGGTGGTGGCGGCGAGTCGCGCGGCGGCCGGAGGTGGCCGGACGAGCTCCGGCGGAGGTGCTGCAGGCGGTTGTGCGTGGGCGCGCGGAGGGTCTGCGGAGGGCGCTGGCGCGCGGAGGCGTGGCTGTGGTGGTCTGCAGGCGGGCGCTGGCGCGCGGAGGCGTGGCTGCGGTGGAAGCTGCAGAGGTCGGTTGCTGGCGGTTCTGCAGGAGGTTGTGCGTGGGCGCGCGGAGGGTCTGCTGAGGGCGCTGGCGCATGGAGGCGTGGCTGCGGTGGTCTGCAGGCGCGGGGAAGAGGGCGTGTGTAGTGAGGCGTGCGCGGGACTGCTGGCGAGAGGGCGTAGGGGGGTGGTTCTGCAGGTGCTGTTGCAGATGGTTGGGCGCGCAGTGCAGTCGGTGCGGGAAGGTGCTGCGGGTGGACTTCAGATGGGTGCGCCGGTGGTTGCGCGTGGAGATGGCGAAGGCTGCAGGCGCAGGGAAGGTGGCGTGAGCGGGCGTGAGGGCTGGAGGTTGTGCACGCCTTGCATGCGGTTGGAGATGAGCGGGCTGCTACGGCGTGGGTGGTGGAAGTGAAGTGAGAGGACGGAGATTGCTGCTGGAGTGGGGGTGGACTTCAGACGTCCGGGAAATTTCCCGGACGTCTTAAGTGACTGAAAGGGTGATTGCACAGTGGCTCGGCAGTGGTGGTTGGTGACGACGGCGAGGGAGATGCACGCTGATGTGCTCACGGTAATGCGGGCGAGCTCCGGATGGCGGTGTGGCCTATCACACCACACGCCCACGGTGGTGGAGACTCGCCGCCACGGTAGAGGCCGGCAATGTGGAGTGGAAGAGAGAGGATCTCTCTGCACAGTGGTGGGTCGGTGGCGGAGGCCTCCCGAGCTCGGCTGCCTCCGTGCTCCTTTTGTAGTGTCTTGAACAATTTTGAAATCAGCCGCCGACCAGATCCACCATATCCGCTCCCCCTTGAATGGCTTTCACTACATCACGCGGGCGTTGGAGCGGCAGCCAGCCATTCTGAAAGAAGACGAATAAAGCAAATATTATTAAAATATTAGGGTTATTTATGTATAGACCCTCAACATCTATGTTAATAAAAACAATATACCTAATTGGTTATCTAATTAGATGAATGCTATTCTAAGCTAATTCTAAATGCACTTAAGATATGAATGTAATGTATGGATTATGTAATTAGATTAAAACTATGAATTAATCTATTTACATCCTAATTTATACTAAATAAATGTTAGAATTAACCTAATATGTAGGCACTTAAATACTTAAATAGCCCACAACTATGGGCTAATCAGATGCCCTTGATGCACATCCTCTACACAGAAATAGAAGTTTGGGACTATCACGTGGGTTGAGTTAAGAAGTTAACTCAATAAGATGGAGATTGATGAGTCCATTTTAATGGACTATTATTATGCCTAAGTAATTCAATTCTAACATTGTATGTTTGTTAATAATCACATTTGGTCATTAAATGATTGCATGTGTCATTGTTTAAGTTTACATTTCTTCTTATGTAATTATATTTCCTGCAGGGTCCCGCAACAGCGCACTCATCTTCTCCAATTAATCTACTCTATCAGGCTAATAATTGGGAAGAAGAGGGAGGAGGATCAATTGTGGAAAAGAATAGGGGGTGGAAAGATATTTTCCCCCCACAAATATCTCCACCTACGGCCAACAGAACCCAACAAGCGTCGGCCATGTTTAGTAAGGGATTTTGAAAATCCCTTAACTCACGCGGAGAGAGGAGATAAAGGAGGAGGCTTAGCAAAGGATCGGGGAGCTTCGGTTCTTCTTTCCCCCTGGAAGGGGATCCCTTCTTCTCCACCTTCTCCACTGTGGAGAGGGTGGACAATCGTGGAGACTGCTTGCACTGTGCACCAACACTGCACCCACCGCCCCCACATGCGCTGGTCCATCGGTGCCTGCACCTAGCCTCATCACCCTTCTCCACACTGCCTGAAGGCACTCAATGCCCTTGCACGCCCTCTCCAGGTGTAGCCTCACCACCCTTCTACGCACTGCCTGTAGGCGCTCAACGCCATCTTGCCCTCGCCACACCACAGCGCCATCACCTTCCACCTCTAGTGCCCTTGCACGCCGTCTACAGGCGCAGGCCAACCTTCCATCACTACAGGCACTTCACCTGTGCTCTCACCGTGCCCCTTCCAGCACTCTCACCACGCCCTGCAGGCGCTGCAGGTAGTAGCGCGCCTCACGCCATCACCTTCCACCGCCCACAGGCACTGCCTCCACTCTAGCCCGTAGGTGCTGCGCTCCCTCCAGCACCCTCGCGCGCCCTCACCCGTGCCCTTGTGTGCCTCGCCCTCCAGTGCTGGTTCACCTTCCACCGCACCCTACAAGCCTCGCCCGCAGGCACTGCACCGCAGACAGCAGATGCCCACGCCCGCAGGCCACTCCAGCCACGCTCCCGCGCACGCCTTGCGTGTGCGCACCCAGCGCATAGCCGCGTGGGCAGCAGTAGCGACGCCACCCTCTCCACGTGCAGCCTTCTCCACCAACAGGGCCAATAGGCCAGTGGCCATTCTCCTCCGTCCGACTGCCGCCGACCACCTCCGGCCGCCACGTCACCGCCATTGCGTAGCCTTCATCGAGGCACACCACCCCGTCGACTCTCGCCGCCAACCGTGCACGGCCGTTCTTACGAGGAAGAGAGAGGAGAAATGCTCTGTTTTCTCCTCAATTAATATTTACATCTAATGCCATTGCCATTTAGATAATAATATTTTATTCAGGCCACATTGCATCGATGCACTTATACTTTCCTGAAATTATGTCACTTGTGTTATGTGCATGATTTAACTTTGAATTTTAAGTCAGATTTGCATGCAAGTTAAATTTACATGATATGCCATTACACATGCATCGTACATATATTTTTGGAGCTTAATTCCTGACGTGAAAATTGCATAAATACCCTTGAACTTTTAGGGAAATTGCAAGCTTTAGTTAGAATAGCAAATTCCTCGCATTAAAGTTGTAGTGTCTGCAAACAGCATATTCCTCGACTCGTGAATTTATTGGTCTATTCCTCCCTGAGGATGCGACATCCTTTTTGTGGTTTAAATTCATATCTATGTTAATCGTTGATTGAGAGATTTCCACCACATTAACTACAACGACATATCATTCTATTGCTATCATAAGAAAGAGAAACTCTCTCCATTAAATGGCGCCGTTGCCAGGGAGGCAACAGATGCAATAGATTCACTTCATTATTTTTTTATATTCTGAGTTGCACAGTTATCTGATCATATTTTTTATTGTGCGAGGAATCTGATGCGGCGACAGGCGCAGCAGAGCGACCACATTGACCTGGAACGACGCGCATGGCAGAGACGATCTTTTTGGTGGACCTTGATGCCACCTGGAGGCCAGTAACAGGAATACGTGGGCCTTGATCCCACCTGCATAGGCTTACGGAGAAGCCTATTTTTGATTTAGTCAGTAGATCTTAGTTAGATTTAGTTTAGATAGACATTAGAATTTAATTTCTGTCTTTTGGACCCTTGTTGGGTATTTTTGGGAATGTGTTCCTAGGCTTCTTTATCTCTTATCGCTCTTGTATGCGGCAATGTATTTTCGGGAGCATGTTCCCATTTATTTAGATTATAGGACTATTTGAATTGTTTGAACTGCATGTCGGTTAGTTAGATTAGGTCTGTTTGCTTATTATTATTATTGAAAAAAAAAATTTAAACTGCCTGCTAGAAGCTGCATATCTATAGGACGACCATCTTGGATTGAATGAGCAGCATCTAGTTTATTTTTACTGTATTGCATACATTATTGCACGAAGAAAGCTGGAGTAAGGTACGTCTTCTCTTGAGCATCAATTACCTTTTATGCATCTGCATTGAACCTAAATCTAAGACTACTAAAGTGCTTGAATCAAATTAATTTAGTGGTCACTTTAAAAATTTGGACTGCTAAGAGGTTGGACTTTAAAATCTATGACTTAAAATTGTGTGCAAAAGGACCTTGTTTGCGAAATTTCAAAACTCAAAACACGATCGGATATTTGCATACCTGAGACATTATGCACCTTAGACATAAGGTCACTAGATAAATTTCTACCTCTTCCTCTTTTGCACCACAAGGAAGTTTGTCGAAAATCAACAAGCCTATCCACCAAGTTACTTCGGTTCCTCGTGTGTAGGCTCGATTCGAGACTTCCATCCCTTGCAAGTAGGTTATAGGCACCAGCGAAGGTTAGCCTAGGAAGCGTAATTTGTGCAAAACTTATTTTGCCACCAACTGAACATTTAATTCTAAGACCTACAATCTACTAAAAATAGATCCCATTAAATTTGCGTTTGCTTTTGATAGTAGAACTCTCTAGGAAATTTCTGCTCGTGTTCTGAAGAGAGTTAAAACTATTTTGCTTAAAGAAATGGATCACCCTTACTCCTATCATTTTGATTATCAGAGTCCATACTTCCCATCTTTTAACTAGGATCCCATACCCTGAGTGTATCCATCCTTTGATGGGTACATTGACAATTCATGGGATCATTCATATCATTATCCTGGGAGTACTGGCTTGATAACTCCCACTTTTGAGTAGAACCTGGGAGCGGGATTTTCCAACCATGGAATCCCTACTTCTATGCAAACACCCAACCCTCCCACCCTTCATGATTTTTCGTATCGAGGTTGGACTGATACCCCTAGGCAACCAGAGCCTGAGATTGACTATCCTCCCCAACCTGATAATAGTAGCCTCTCCTCTTTTATGATAGAAATGCAAAAATAGCAAAAAGGAAATGATGGAATCCATGGGAGAGATGTTGAGGAATAGTCAACAGTTAAATGAAGAAATAAGATAGTTTAGCTACACTCTTCCTAGTAATTCTGATCCCTACCCATACGACCATGATCATGAAAGTAATTCTGAGGAACCCAATGACAATAGGGATCCAGTTTTATGTAGCTATCACTTAGACTCTCCCAATGAGACATGGCCACTAGAGGAGAACGATCATAGTGATTATCCACTCGAGCTATATTGGCATCAAAAGCAAGGGAAGATGGTACCTCTTGAGGATCTTGACCCCAATGACAGTATTCTCCTTACCCCTACCAACCTAGGTCAAGGTTATATTGTTCCTATCACTTCCCCTATTGATTATCTGGTGGAATCCCATTCTACCCTTAGTGAGCCTACTCTTGACCCTCCACTTGAGGAATCAACACCTACCATTCAGCATCCTGAGGAATTAAATGCACCCAATGAAGGTGACCCTAAGGGAATGGAGGATGAATTAGATCAATTTTGGTCTCAGGGATATGAAGAATCTATTTCAGAAGATGAGGATGCCCTAATAGAGGAACCTGGACTAAAAATCTAGAGTGAATCACAAGGGAATTATTTATTATTTGAGGATTTACCACCAAAGGATATTAATAATATGGTGAATTCCAGATTCCTCCCTTCTTTTGAGAGTCATCCTCCATCAAAATAGGAGTTGATATTAGAGGAGGACAAACAAAATAGTGAGAAGCCTAGCAAAGACTCTCGGGGACAAAACACATCAATTGAGGATTTATACCCTGAGAAGAATAACGAATTCAGCGATATAGGCTTACTCCAAAATATTACGACTAATCATCCTTTAGGAATAATTAAGGATACTGATCCAACTCCTGTCTTCACTAATGAATCACATATACACCTCGACAATAATTTGAGGGAACCAAATAAATCTTGGGATGAGCTTAATGATAATGATTTTGATATTTTGACCCTGCCATCAAAGAGTTGTAATTAGGAGTCTACCCTTGATGCAAATACGACTCCGATCATTAATGCTAGTTAGGGTAACGTGAAATTGTCTACAACTGTTAGGGAGTATACATAATCCGAATCATTGTTGGAATTGAACCTGACACCGACTAAGCCCTCATTGGACTTAACCATTACCTTCCAACACTACAAACAACCCTTATACTCCCTAACCAATCCTTGGCTCAGATCTCAGCTCATTTACATTCTTTCTGGAGAACATATCAGGCCAGTACATCCTCGGGTGGAATGGCGAGTGTGGATTGATGCTTGTACTTTTAGTCTCGCCATTCAAGGGTTTAAACTAATAATGTGTATATATTTTAAAACCCATCTTGCTCTGGAGGATCCTTGTTATCCTCCACTTATTCCATTTCGGGAGGTCCCTTTTCATATTCCTTTTGTTATTCCTAGAACTCCCTAGGTAGCCATTGAGGTTTTCAACTTTCATATCTTCTGGCGAGAATTTAGGATTACGTTGCATCATCAGCTTGCCAACATCCATGGCTATGTGTTTTCTAGGCCCGTGCTGTTACGCATACTTTTAGGGCCTAACTTTTTCTTTCTGGAACCAGACTTACAGGTTCCTTCTAAGTCTGGCTGCTGACAAAATGCAGCACTCGTTGGGAGGCAACCCAGCATTCTGAATAACACTATTGTCAAATGATTTCTTTCCTTTCTCCCCCTATTTTAATTTTACAATGTGGACATTGTAGGATTTAGGCATGGGGGGTGCATTTTGCATTTTAGGAAGTATTCATGCATTTAGGTTAGCATATAAAAAAAAATTCTCTTTTCTTGAGCTGAATGGGTTAGTCCCTAGCAAAATATCTTTGTCATTGGAGGTTTTTCTTCTTGAATTATTTCTTAAGTTTAGAATCCAGTACATTTATTTCACGTGCACGTAGACTTGGTAATGGATCCTTGAGGAAAACCAATAAGCATTTGCAGTCTACTGAACCCTTGGACAGTTAATAGGAAGTTATGCATACTATCTTCTAGTAGATCCACCTCATATTTGTCAGAAGAAAGTAGAGAGATTACTGGTGCGTTAAGTCTAGTGCAAGGACTCTTAAGTTTTGGACAATTAGATGATGATACTTTAGAGTTAGGCGTAGTTTTTGCTCTTTGTTCTTGTGTGCATACTTTGTGTGAATTCCTGAGAGTCACCAAATAAGGCAGATACACAGAGATGGAGTCTTAATAAAGTTATGACTATGATGGATGGTTACGACCGTCCTTCATAGAATCCTAGGCTGAAGGAGGGTAATAATGTCAAAGGTCAGAAATACGCCTGTCCTATCCATTCTTTCCCAGTGTCGAGAATAAGCACTTCCACCAAATAAGCCACACAATATCCTCTTGACCATCATCATCCCTAACAATGCCTCGTAAATAAAAGCCTGTATCGTGTTATGTAAATTGATAAAGAAAGAAAAAGGAAAAAGAGAAGAAGAAACAAATAAAAAAAAAAAGGAGAAAAGAGAGAGAAAAAAAAAGAAGAAAAGAAAGAGAAAAGAAAAAGAAAAGAGTCCAAGCTTATATTTTATCATTGTAACATTGTTTCTGAGGCAACAAAAACACTTATCGCATTCCACCAAATATGACCCATACCTACTTTTTAGTATTTCTGATCGCCTGAATACTGGTTGAGGACTCTAACTTAGTTGTAGAATTATTAGGACTTTAATTGAAGTGTGGATGCCATGTGAGGCCACCAAACAGTGAGTATAATTATTGAATCTGGCGAGATTTGTGATCTCAGAAGAAAAAGAAAGAAAAAAGTGAGTGCCTAGGAACATCAAGGGAGAACATTTGTTTAGCCTCTCTACTAGTTGAATTGTCTAATAGTCTAGAGATCTAGAGTCTGTAGTACTAGACTACATTTAGCACCAAATGAGTGTGTGCCACCAAATACAAATCCATTCAACTCGATATCTCCTACCTAAGCCAAACGCCGGGGTCAAATTACAGATTATCTTCTGCTTTATCCCTGAGGGAAGTAGTTGCCTATCCCAACAACAATATTTACTAAGGGTGAAGTATGAACTCCCAATGCGAATTGACTTTTTCACTTGGATTTGTTACTTAGGCTATTATCATGTCACATCTGTTTGGATTTCTAAAGTTTTGAAATAAGAAAAGATGAAATATTCTGATTACTTCTATTATTTTTCATTTTTTGCTAGGGACTAGCAAATCTTAGGCATGGGAGTATTTGATGAGTCCATTTTAATGGACTATTATTACGCTTAAGTAATTCAATTCTAACATTGTATGTTTGTTAATAATCACATTTGGTCATTAAATGATTGCATGTGTCATTGTTTAAGTTTACATTTCTTTTTATGTAATTATATTTCATGCAGGGTCCCACAACAGCGCACTCATCTTCTCCAATTAATCTACTCTATCAGGCTAATAATCTGGAAGGAGAGGGAGGAGGATCAATTGTGGAAAAGAACAGGGGGTGGAAAGATATTTCCCCCCCCACAAATATCTCCACCTACGGCCAATAGAACCCAACAAGCGTCGGCCATGTTTAGTAAGGGATTTTAAAAATCCCTTAACTCACGCGGAGAGAGGAGATAAAGGAGGAGGCTTGGCAAAGGATTGGGGAGCTTCGGTTCTTCTTTCCCCCTGGGAGGGGATCCCTTCTCCACCTTCTCCACTGTGGAGAGGGCGGACAACCGTGAAGACTACTTGCCACACTGCACCCACCGCCCGCCCATACTGCACCGCAGGCAGCAGACGCCCACGCCCGTAGGCAGCACACCCACAGGCCATTCCAGCCGCATTCCCACCCACGCCTTGCGCGCGCATGCCCAGCGCGCAGCTGCGCGGGCTGCAGTAGCGGCGCCACCCTCTCCACGCGCGGCCTACGCCTCCAACAGTGCCAACAGGCCGGCGGCCATTCTCTTTCGTCCGGCCGCCGTCGGCCACCACCAGCCACCTCCAACCGCTGCATCACCGCCATTATGTAGCCTTCGTCGAGGCACACCACCCCGTCGACTCTCACCGCCAACTATGCAAGGCCGTTCTTGCGAGGAAGAGAGAGGAGAAATGCTCTATTTTCTCCTCAATTAATATTTACATCTAATGCCATTGCCATTTAGATAATAATATTTTATTCAGGCCACATTGCATTGATGTACTTATACTTTCTTGAAATTATGTCACTTGTGTTTTGTGCATGATTTAACTTTGAATTTTAAATCAGATTTACATGCAAGTTAAATTTACATGATATGCCATTACACATGCATCATGCACATATTCTTGGAGCTTAATTCCTGACATGAAAACTGCATAAATACCCCTGAACTTTTAGGGAAGTTGCAAGCTTCAGTTAAAATAGCAAATTCCTCGCATTAAAGTCGTTGTAGTGTCTGCATTTATTGGTCTATTCCTCCCTGTGGATGCGACATTATTTTTGTGGTTTAAATTCATATCTATGTTAATCTTTGATTGAGAGATTTCCACCACATTAATTACAACGACATATCATTCTATTGCTCTCATAAGAAAGCGAAACTCTCTCCATCAAAGATGTAGAAGTTCTTCTCTTATCACTGTCATGAAGAAGTCATATCCTTTGACTTGAAACATATATGTATCTCTATTCTTAAATATGCACATTTGGTGGACCAATAATTGATTCACCAACCATAGTATTGAGACTGGAAAGGTGGTGTGTATATGAGGGCAAAGGAGACACATGATCTCTCAAATGAATCATATGAATCTACTATCATAGGTGTATATAGTAGTTTGGAAAGCACAAGCTCATTCTATGTATATTGGGATGTTCAAAATTCTATGCATGGTTGTACGAGTCATAATCAAACTCATATATGAAAGAGAAGAAGATAGTCCTTTGGGAAAGAATTAGATCTTCATTCTCATCCCAATGCTAGAAAGAGAACATAAAATTATGTAATGCATGATAGAATGGACAGTCAAATTGGTTCTATACGTCTTCCAATGTGAAGGAATCATAGGTATTTGGAATACCTAAGGTAGGCATATAGACATAAATCCTAATTCCTGAACATTTCATTATTGGTGTAATGAAACAAATAGTGATTTTGATAGATTCCTAGTTAAATATAAATCAAATACTATTCAAGAAGTTAAATTGGTTTTTGATTTGGCATTTAATTATGCCTAATATGATTTAGACTGGATCCAAAGGATTTGAATGCGAATAAAATGCCTTTGGTACTTAAACATAATTGTCCAAAATTAGTTGAAAGGAAAATGTTACAAAATTGCTACTAGGAGTAATTCTAACCATTGGATTTGATCCAATGATCACCATCATATTAGGAATTATAGGATTCCCCATAAATATCCCACAAGGAAAGTGGGAAACCCTAATTGATTGAATCAATCTCTAATTGATGTGCATCCAATGTCCTCCATTGAGAAAGGGAGAAAGGTGAAGGAGAGCCCTACCGCCACCTTCTCCCTACTTTTGGATCTCCAGGAACCAGAGTATGTTTACTGTAACGACCTAAAAATTTTGGGTAAAATTTTTAACCCAGTTAAGTAAGGTGTCTAATGTGTTAAATGACCCTTAAAAAACATGACATTCATTTTGTCAACTAAGCCTTTACCTTTTTTGTGGTGGTGAGGGGCCCTTTGCAAGAGAAGTTGGTTTGAGGGACTTGCTTTCCCCTAAAGTAAGAAGTGGGAGGGGGCACGGGCAAAATGACCCTTTAGATATTTAGGTGTTGTCTTCCTTGGGAAGCCAATGGCTACTCTTGGCTCCACCCTTGGGCAAGAGGAGAGGAGAACCGTCACCATCCCCCCCCTTGGTGGCTGTTCCAGTTGCTGCCAGTGCCTTGCTGCTGGTGGTGCTGACGTAGGGGGAGAAACAAAAGAGGAGGCTGAAGTGTAGGAGTAGCTATTGCACTTGTTTCTACTATGTGGTGGTCGCTATTGTGATTTCAATAAGTGGGAAGGAGTAGAAGGCAGGAGCTACAACCAAAAGCTTAAGGTAGGGATGTTAACTCCCTTTCCTTTGAGTGCCTCTTCAGATTTTGAGTTAATGGGGGCTAGAGGTATAATGGAATACACGCTTAGGGTTGGTGGATGAAAAAGGGGGTTGGAGACAAGTTGGGAGGATTAGAAACCTTATTTTATTGCCTGTTAGGTTTCATCTGGCACTAAATGCTTGTTTTATACCTAGCATCATTAGGATAATGGAATCTGTATAAGGAAACTTTAGGTTGTGATGTAGGATAGAAATCGTGCTGGAGTAGGGCTTGGAACCACCCAGTACCGGTACTGATGATCAGTACCCATACTAGAGGGTTCCCAAGACCCCCCTAACGTATTCACCAGGGGGAATAGAACCAGCCCAGTATCGGTACTGATGATTAGTACCCGTACTAGCCTATATGGGACCACTATATAGAACTGGTCCAGTGATAATACTAATGATCAGTACCGGTAGTAGATGGTTCCCAAGACCCTCCTAACGTATTCGATAGGGGGAACAGAACTGGCCCAGTATCGGTACTGATGATTAGTACCGGTACTGGCCTAGATGGGACCACTATACAGAACTGGTCCTGTACTGGTATTGATCATTAGTACCATTATTGGTTTGAAGGGCTATGATTTAGCTGTAGCTGGTGCAGAACCAACCCAGTACCTGTATTGAGGGTCAGTACCGGAACTAGCCTAAGTGAGCATGCCCCCTCTTCAGCACTTGGATAAATGTGGAGAACATGCAAGGCTTGACATGTGATATGAGGTTAAGAGGAATATGTAAATCTGCTAATACCTGAATGACCACTAGGTAATGGAGGTGATAAATCAATCCTGGGAGGCTACGAAAGAAACCTAGATAAATGAATCAAGTGTATGGTAAATATACAACATGTGAGCTAGTTGTTTCTGATAGGATCTAAATGAAAAGCCCATTTGGATTCCGAAGGTCTACGATCAGACCCTAGGAAATCCACTAGGTCCTTAGGATGTCATTCCAGATTTGGGACCAAATGAAATAAAAATATAGTAGGTCTCCTAGGTGGGCCCGTAAGGTTGTGCCTTAGACTTGGTGAATCAGGTTCACTACTTTAGAGGGAGACTCGAGATACTGTGGTAGCTAAGAGCTACCTAGAGATCTACCTTGGGACTTGAGAAGTTCCCAGGAGTGGTGGTGAGCCTTAGGCCATCATCAAAAGAAGGTACCTGAGCATACCTGAATCTGACTCACTGTAAAAAGGGTACTCGAGTGAGAGGCTCATCAAGCACCCGCATGTGTGAAGATTGGTAAGGGTACCATGATGGGTCTGGTTGAGATCTCGTCCCATGGCGGACTAAGAGGGCGCACCCCGTGGTTATGCTCCTAGCAGGAGCAATGGTGTCACCCGATAATTCTAACCAACCCTGCGACATAATACACGTAGATTACATACTAGGCCTTACTGACAGCAAATGGGGGTGGCTCCTCGCCGAAAGGAGGCACTGGCTTGGGTAGCTCCTAAGAGGCTTGACTCTTCTAACGGAGGTCAGCAACATTCTCGATACGTCAAGAATGGGTATGTCTTTCACAAGGGTTGCTCGTCCTATTAGCACCTCTCCTGATTAGGGAGAGGCCACCAAGCAAGGATCTAAGGGAAGGATATGTCGAAATCTCCTCTAAATAGAGAAGGATGATCTTCTGAATCTGACACATGTGGCGATGGAGAGAATAAATGTTAGCACTAAAATAACCCATCTTATGAATCCGACTAGAAGTTTATGATGGAGAGTGGTGGAGAATGAATATAAAAGAAAAGAAAAACAAAAAGGTAAATGAACCCTTTGTATCACCTCTTCTTGCTGGATTTCACATGTAGTCAGATCCCTATTGAGCTGTATAGCTCATCCCTATTTTCTTGTGACCCATTTCAGCTTCTGATGCCGTGGGCTCGCAAATTCCGCCTTACTCGCAAGCAGCTTCGACGCCTAGTGGTGGCAGATCAGCTTTTCGTGATGACACTCATACGCTTGGAGAGGGCAATAGTGGAAGCCTAATTCCTGGGAAGGTGGGCGGACCCGCCTACTAACTCCCTTCAGAGTGCTGCTACAGAATTTGTGTGGGCCGCCTGTCAGATAGAGCAGGTGATCTGTTTTGACGGTTTTTGACCTAGGAGGACATGGGAGGACTTTTGAGTGACTGGTTCCTCCTTTTCACTTGGAGGCTTCTTATGTAAGCCATCTCTTTCTTTTGTGGTCGTTAATAGTTGTGGCTCCCCTTTTGTAGTCCTTCCCTCTAGTTGATGTTGTTACCTTTGTGGTACGGGAAAGAATGAGACTTGTATCAATATGTATATATATATACGTGTGTGTATGACAATATGTATCAAGGAACTTGGTGTGTCTTTATAGAGAATGATGTTCTACTTGCATGGTTTTTGCTTTGTCTTCAGACTGCTTAGATGGTACGGTTATAGGTTCTTCTTACATGTGGGGGAGTTTGGAAACCTCCCCTCCTACAAGGATCTTCTGCCGATGTTACTTTACTCTGTTTCATTTTATTTTACTTTGTTTGATAGAATTAAGCGCCTTTTGACTTGTCATGAACTGCTTTTGATCCTAACCTTCTTGCTGCTGGGCCATTGTTCCGCCTTTAGCCTCGGTAATCCATTGAAATGATTTTCAGGGCATGACATACGTGGTATCAGAGCCTAGGCTTAGGGTCATAGACTATAAATTTAATTATAGTCTTTCATTTTGCATACTATGTTGTTGACTTTCTTGCCATGTGCTAATGGAGGTTGTGTTCATTTTAGGATGCCTCCGAAACGTAAAGGACAATCGGTAGGTGAACAGAACTCACCTGATCCCTTTGCAATCCTCGTGTAGTTCCAGGACACAATGCAACAAATGTAGGCGACTTTGCAAACCGTGGCTTCTGCCATTGGTAAATCTGGTATGGGATCGGCTGATCATGGCAACGATGAGGCTGGTGGTAGTGGGGGTGGTGATAATTCAGGTGAGTCCCCATGTGATGGGAGGTCTAGCAAGCCACCATATGCGACTCTCTCTACCAATGCTAAATTCGAGTAGTTCAGAAGGATGAAGCCACCAACATTTTCTAGTGCTGGGGATCCATCTTCTGCTAAAGGCTGGATTTTGAAGATTCTTTTCTGTGCTAAAGATTACAGAGGAAAATAAGGTGGCATTGGCTACATTCCAGTTTGAGGGTATAGCCAAGCAAGTGGGCCACAGTCAAGACAACTGAGGCTACCCCGATCACATGGGACAAGTTTCTAAAGCTCTTTAATGACTAGTTCTACCTAATGGAGTAGAGGGCTCAGAAATGAGATGAATTTATTCGCCTTCAGTAGGGCCAGATGACTGTTACTGAGTATCAAGTAAAATTCATGGAACTCCTTCGCTTCATAGGGAAGCTTTTGCTGGGGAAGATGTTCAAGTATGGCAATTTGTTAGTGGACTGAGGAATAATCTACAAATGAAGCTAGCAAGAACCCCGATGGATATTCTGTCAGGAGTGGCAAAAAGGGCCATGGCAATGGGACAAGTACTCCTTAGTGTGCGCCAGCAGGAACAAGCACATAAAAGATCTGAAGCCCACCTCAAGAGACTCACGGACAAGGGAGGAGATTTAATCCTACTTTAAGTGACTTACAGACATCGGAGCCCACCTCCTCCAGCCAAGTGCAAGAAATGATAGTTTCTGAGGTAGTCTCTCAAGGCACTCAAGGACCAAAGAAGAAGTAGACCAGCCATTGGAAGTAACAAGGATGCAAGAACTATGGGAAAAACCATCCGAGAGAGTGTAGCCTTCAACGACTCTGCTTTTTGCGCCATCAGCTAGGGCACCTATGGAAGGACTGTCCACTTAACAACCAATCAGTTTCAGCGTCTGTGGGGCAGCCCAGTGCGAGCCAGGTAATAGGGAGAGTTAAAGCCATAACACTGAAGGATGCGTAGGCCTCTACTTCGGTGGTCTGAGGTATGGTTTTGATCTACGATACCTTGGCTGATGTCCTTTTCTACTCGGGGGCTACTCATTCATTTATATCACCTAGATTATGGAATACGCTGGGTAAGCCTATGTTAGATTTGGTCACCCCTTATAAAGTCAACAGGCCTAGTGGCCAGTTGTTCTTGTCCAAGCTGTGGGTACCAAACTACCCTATTTACGTTGCTGATCACGAACTATCGGCTGACTTGATAATCCTTGATATGAAGGATTTTGATGTTATCTTGGGAATGGATTGGTTGTCTAGACAACATGCCCGTTTAGATTGTTTCGAGAAGAAAGTAGTCTTCTCGTTGCCGGGATGGCCACGATTCGAGATCCAGGGTCAGTGTGCATTGCCAAGAGGATCTCTGTTTTAAAGGCTTGTAGACTGTTATCTAGAGGATGTGATGGGTACCTGGCCTATGTTGTTGTAACCAAAGAGGATAGGTCAGAGATTCGAGATGTGCCTGTGGTGAAGGACTTTCTAGACATCTTTCCTGAGGAATTGCCAGGGATTCCTCCACATCGGGAAATTGAGTTTGAGATGCTACCAGCACCTGGAACAGGTCTGATCTCTAGGACTTCGTATAGGATGGCTCCATCTGAGCTTAAGGAATTAAAAATCCAACTATAGGGGCTTTTGGATAAAGGTTTCATCTGACCTAGTGTGTCGCCGTAGGGAGCCCTCGTACTGTTCGTTAAGAAGAAAGATGGTAGTTTGCAACTTTGCATCGATTACAGGCAGTTGATCACAATCAAGAATACGTACCAGCTACCCTGAGTTGATGGCCTGTTTGACCAACTACAGGGATCCCGGGTCTTCTCAAAAATTGACTTAAAGTCAGGATATCCTTAGCTGTGAATTAAAGAGGAAGATATCCCAAAATCTGCTTTTCGCAATCGATATGGATATTATGAGTTTTTGGTCATGTCGTTTGGACTAACCAATGCTCCTGTAGCCTTCATGGATTTGATGAATCGAGTGTTCAGACCCTTCTTAGATCGGTTCATCATGGTATTTATCGATGATGTCCTGATTTACTCATGGAGTGCTGATCTCCATGTGGAACATTTGAGAATGGTATTGGATACCCTACGATGTAATCAGCTTTACACTAGGTTCAACAAGTGTGAATTTTGGCTACCAGAGGTCATCTTTCTAGGCCACGTGATCAACGACAAGGGGGTGTCAGTGGATTGCACCAAGGTCGATGCAATGTTAAGGTGGTCTCAACCGAGGTCGGTAACAAATATCCGGAGTTTCTTGGGGTTGGCAAGATATTATCGACGTTTTATTCAAAACTTCTCCAAAATTGTGGTTCCTTTGACAAGCCTAACAAAGAAAGGGGTCGATTTCGTGTGGACCTCAGACTGTGAGCGGAGTTTTCAAGAACTGAAGAAGAGGTTGACTTCGACACCGATCTTAACTCTTCCTTCAGGAGGTGGTGGATTTGTGGTGTACAGTGATGCTTTACACCTTGGTCTAGGTTGTGTGTTGATGCTGAATGGCAAGGTAATCGCTTATGCCTCAAGACCACTACGAAACCATGAATAGAATTATCAGACACATGATTTAGAGCTAGTAGCTATTATTTTTCCCTTAAGGTTTGGAGGCATTACCTTTACGGTGAGACCTTTGACATCTTCACCGATCACAAAAGCCTCAAGTATATTTTTTCTCAGAAGGAACTGAATATTGGGCAGTGTCGATGGTTGGACCTATTAAAAGACTATGACTCTAGCATCTTATACCACCCAGGCAAAGGCAATGTAGTGGCTGATGTGCTGAGCCGTAATCGGATAACGATGGTAGCCCAACTCCAGATCGAGGAGTGGGATTGGCTTACTGAGATCAGTAATTGGAAGCCCATCATTGGTCAGAAGTTCTTAGGCACCTTAACACTATCGTGTAGTCTGCGGCTGGAGTTAATCTCTGAGATCAAAGAGATGCAATTGACCGACCCAAAGTTAGCTTGGATTCAGGACAAGGTTTAGATGGGGTAGTCGCGGGACTTCTCCCTACTTGAAGGGGCACTTTACTTTCAGAAACGACTTTGTGTGCCTAGAAATGAGACCTTGAAGCGACAACTGATGTATGAAATGCACAACTCTCGACTGACGATACATCCAGGTAGCACCTGCATGAGTAAGGACATTTGCAGAGACTTTTGGTGGAAGGCCATGAAGCATGATATAGCACAATATGTCAGCAGATGTCTGACCTACCAACAAGTTAAGGTAGAACACAAAAGTCCTACGGGTTTGTTGCAACCTCTCCCGGTGCCAGAATGGAAGTGGGAGAGTATCTCAATGGACTTTATGGTGTGATTACCAAGGATGTCCTGTGGGCACAATGCTATTTGGGTCATTGTTGACCAATTATCTAAGTCAACTCATTTTGTGGCAATAAAAACCACCTTTAAACCGAGCCAACTTGCTGTGATTTATGTTAAGGAGATTATTAGACTTCACGGCATCCCCAAGGATATCATTTCTGACAGGGATCTGAGGCTCGTATTGCAGTTCTAGATCAGCTTGCAGGAAGCTTTGGGCACTAAGTTGAAGTTCAGCTCGGCATATCACCCCCAGACAGATGGACAGTCTGAGCGGAGTATTCAGACTTTGGAAGACCTGTTGAGGTCCTGTGTTCTTGAAAGGCAAGGATCTTGGGACGACCACTTGCCATTAGCCAAATTTGCTTACAATAATATTTACCATGCCAGTATAGGCATGGCATCGTTTGAAGCTTTGTATGGGAGGAAGTGTCCTTCGCCTTTGAGCTGGGTGGAAACAGGAGAGAAATTCGTGCAAGGCCTTGAGTTGATCCAGCTGATGTCAAAGAAGGTTGCATCTATCAGGAGGAATTTGTTGGCCTCTTAGTCCAGATAGAAAAGTTATAGTGACCATCGATGACAAGATTTGCGATTTCAAGTCGACGATAGAGTGTTTCTACGCATATCACGAATGAAAGACATTTACCATTTTGGAATTAGGGGAAAGTTAAGCCCCCGGTACGTAGGCCCTTTCGAAATCGTGGAAAGAATCGGCTAGGTAGCTGATGAGAGACTCATCATGGCTCTTAAATACCCCTAATTAACTAGTTTCCGTAGTTAATTAGCTAAGAATATGTATTATTAAGGGTTAATTATAATAAAGGGGATTAAATACTAAGGACCATTAAAATAACATAAAAATACTAAATTAATTATCTATTAATCATAATTATAATTTAATTACTAATTTGGACTCAAATAATAAATATTTAGCTAGTTAATTAATATCTAAATTAACTTAATAATATTTAACCCTAAGTACTTAATTAACTTAACTTAATCATTTAATTAAATAAAGATAAAAAGGGTAAAAATGTAAATTCAAGGTATGAATATATTATTTATCTAATTTATAATAACATATAAAAAGTTGAAAAAGAAATAAATTAAAATAAGCTTTAAATTCCTCTATTTACATTTAGGTCCTTAGGTTTTTATTCAATTGAGTCATTTATTCATTATAGGTCCTTAGGTTTCCTTACACTAAGGTCGTTGTGAGCACTGCCGGCATCACCTTCTTCTTCTTCTTCTTCGCACTAAACGGCTAAGGATGACTAGTGACAATACCATCCGATCACTCTCCATCTCGCATCTGAACTCCTCTGCCCATGCTGCCAGCCTTCCGCTCACCACCACCATTCCATCCTACAATCCCAATCCTCCAAAACCTAACAAACTCTGGCATGGTGACTTCATCATCATTGGAGATGAAGGAACTTACACCTTTGCACCTAGACGCAATTACGTCCAGATGCAAGCCCCCTACCTCCATCGCTACTTATAAATACCCCCCAACTCCTCTGATGCTAAGGATCGAACCCCTTTCCCTCTACTCCACATTGAGGTCAGTCAGTAGGCTTCTTCCACAACTCCGGCATCTTCATTCTTCGTTCTCGAGCACTGCCACAGAGGAAGATTTGCCTCTCTCACCTACTCTTCCTTTCCTCCGCCTTGCCACCAGCGTTGGAGCGCCCCACTTCTCTGGTCTCCTCTACTTCGATCGGCCGGAGCTTCTTCTCTCACCAATTCTAGATTTAGATCTCATTTTTGCATTGCCAACGGTGGATTCTCTCACCTCCTTTGTTAGGTAAGTATATCTAACACTTAGGAGTAGGTTAAGCTAGGTAAGTAGGTAGGTTACAGTAGGAGTAAAGAGTAATTAGCTCAACTTTTCACCTCGTCTTCCCCAACTTCGATGAGGCCAAGTCTAGCCTTGATGGACCTCATCTCACCCTTCCCTCCACCTGAACACGTTCCTTATCTCCTCACAACTCCATTTCACTTCTTTCCCCTCAAATTTACCAGCTGACTTGCCTAGAACCACTTCACCTCCACCGTCGACCTCCGTTGTCTATGGTGGAGATCAACAACATAGACCACCTCTATTAAGTGCCCTCCACCACTTCTCCATCACTTCAGGGCCGCGTTCTACCTTTTAATTCATCTAATTAAACATCTAAACACTTAAACCACCATCACCTTCACCTGACACCTTACTATCTATGGTGAGGTGTTCAGAGTCATTTCCACACCCATATAGGTCCTCCATCACCTTCAAAACACCCTAAGGACCTTTCCTACCTAACCAATTGCACCTATAATCAACTAGACAAAAAATGCCCAAATCATTCAACCTCTTGAGCTCATTGTCAATGGTGGCTCAGGAGGAGTTAGTTCACATAATTAAACATCCACACATCATTGCCTGACTCTAATTAGTAGTTCCCCTCATTCAATTTATAATGAGATTATCTCTTGAGTTCTGTCGAACTAAAAGCCTTGATTTCACTGAATTCATGGTGAATTCAATGTCAAGTTCTTAATTGATGCATTTGTCATCTTCTTGAGGTTCCTTGCAACCTCAGGAATGTGTCCAGATCATTCATGGTCTATTTCTTGAAGCTTTCAACTCCAACACCTATTTCTGAGTTCACTGGAGCACCGGCGATCCAATCTAAAGCTTCAACTATTAGAAATCCTTGTAAAGCTCCAGATCATATAAGTTTAGCCTCAAGATAAAGATTCTGTGCTCATAGTTGTGTTTTAATGTCTCAAGTTTCTTCTTGAGCTCTATCTCATCCAACTCTGGCAGAGTAGGAGAAGCCTATTCATTAAGATTTACAACTTAGAAACAGGTTCGTAAGCATCAGCAGAACCTAAGGAGTTTGTGCTAGGTCTTCAATTGGTCTGCCAGCCTCTGATTCTTTCCACTGAGCACCTACTCCGCAATCCAGGTGGCAGTGCCTGTGAGCATAGTCTGAACCCTCAAAACCCTAATTTGATGTTGCAGTTCAATTCCTGAGGATAAAATGAGTTGAGATAGGGCATTAATTTGATTAGGGAAGTTTTGAATGTGAAAGTCAACCTTTGAGCCTGTTAGGTCAAACTTGAGGAATTTAGGCTTTATTTTATGATTGAGTAGGTTGTTAAGGTTCCTGGAATGATTTAAAATACATTTAGATTGGTTTAAGTGAGATTTAATACGGATTAACTTAGTTTCCATCCACTGTATAGTATGGGTTGTTTTGGGACCCAAAACTGTCTTTGAGCATTTTTGTTGAGATTTAAACTTACATCTCATCCAATTTTGTTGTGTTTGATCTCCTAAGGATGTTCAGATCTCTTCCTGATCATTTTAACTTTCTGTTGGACTGATTCTGAGCTCAATCAGAGCTTTGAAGCTTCCAAGTTAAAGATTCCAAGCTCCTGCTCCTTACTGAAGCTTCCCTGTTATCTCTTTCCCTCTTTAAATTGTAAGGAATGCTTCATTGTAGCATTCCAAGCCCTTGGTCGAGGGCAAACCTTCTTTTGTAGGTCATTAGACCTGATACTCCTCCATTACAATACATTCTAACATGGCTAAGTAGCCATGTTTATCACCCAAATCGGTGGATCAAAACTAATCCAAACACCAAATTGGTGTTAAAATTGGATTAAGGATCCTTAGAGCTTTCCATCGAGCCCTTGATTGCTTTATTTGGACTTCTAAATCATCTCGAATCCATTTTGAAGATTCGCCTAATGCAACTTTTCATTGAGGAGGACCGACTGAACTTAGTCCTACCTCGGGTAACTACGAAGGAACGCCATAGTATATTATGATTTTGTGAACCTAGCACTTCAGTCGACAATGTTGGGTGCACAAAGCCGATCCTTACCTCTGAGCATATTGGGCGCATGCGTGTGCATGTGCATGTGTGTGTGCGCAGGTGTGCGTGCCTGTGTGTGTGCTCAGGTGGATGAGATAGCTTATGGGCCTATGATGGGCCTAAGACTGTGCATTTGGGCTGAAATGAACTAAAATCCACCTAATATAAACTAGTCCCAGCTTAGTAGGGTCTGGTCCCACCCCACTGGGGTGCTGTATATCCCCGAAAGGCTGGGCTGCCCACTAAATACCTAATTTTTGTTAAGTAAGGAGATTAAAGTGGGTTAGGTGAGTGATTGAATCGGCTAAATGTGGATGTTTAAGGCACAACAAAGAAAAGAGAATTAAAAGAAGAATGAGTTAAGCTTGAGAGAGAGAGAGAAGTAAAGAAAGAGAAGCCTAAGAAGGCAGAGAAATTAAGTGCCGAAGAATAAAAGGATAAAATGAATGAAAGAAATTAAAGAAATCAAACGTTCAATATAACTTTCATAAGCCTAATTTATATTTTTAAGTCATCTAACTTCTTTTCCAGATGTCTGATTGAAGGTTGAAGCTGTATTTTGAGCTTAAATGTTGTAAAAGACATGTATATTCATTGTAAACATTTTCCATGTCTTTTATTTGTAACAATAATACGTTTACTCCTTTATATTCATTGAATACCATTCTTGTAAACTTGTTTCTAATGAATGGAATATTGCATGTTTTAGTTGCTTAATCTCTTGTGCAATTATTCATGTGCTTAAAGTATTATAATTATTAATCTGGTTGATTAAATAGTTAGCAATCATGCTTTAGGAATTAATGGTGAATTAAATTTACTATTATGCCTCCCAGTGAATGACCTGGACTTAACAAGTTAACTGAACTTAAAAATCTAAAATGTCAGGTTAACTTGGCCCTCTACTACACTCATGACACTAATTCGATTTAACCTAAGTTACTTCTGATGCATTTTATTAAGACTAATAACCTTAATTAACTATATTGAGAAATAACACATCAGTAGTGTATCGCCTTGCGTTACCTTCGCACCTATCAACCGTACATGACGTTTTTCATGTATCCATGCTAAGGAAATATATTGCTGATGAAAGCCATGTTGTGCATTATGACGACTTGCAAATTGAACCTAATCTCAGTTATGAGGATCACCCAATGCAAATCCTGGATCGTTCGATTAGGTGACTACGTAGCAAAGTAGTGCCCTTGGTGAAGGTTTTGTGGCATAGTCAGAAATTTAAGGAAGCCACCTTGGAACCCGAATCTATGATGCAGATCTGTTACCCCCACCTCTTTAGGGTTTGAGGTATGCTTGATTTTGTGGGCGAAATCCTTTTAAGGGGGTTAGGGTGTAACGACTTGAAAATTTTGGGTAAAATTTTTAACACAGTTAAGTAAGGTGTCTAATGAGTTAAAGGACCCTTAAAAAACATGACGTTCATTTTGTCAAGTAAGCCTTTACCTTTTTTGTGGTGGTGAGGGGTCTTTTGCAAGAGAAGTTGGTTTAAGGGACTTGCTTGCCCTCAAGTAAGAAGTGGGAGTGGGTATGGGCAAAATGACCCTTTAGATATTTAGATGTTGGCTTCCTTAAGAAGCCAACAGCTACTCTTGGCTCCACCCTTGGGTAAGAGGAGAGGAGAGACCGTCATCATCTCCCCCCCTTGGTGGTTGTTCCAGTTGCTGCCAGTGCCTTGCTGCCGGTGCTGCTGATGGGGGGGAGAACAGGAGATGGGGCTGAAGTGCAGGAGTAGCTGCTGCACTTGTTCCCACTGTGTGGTGGTCGCTACTGTGATTTCAACAAGTGGGAAGGAGTAGAAGGTAGGAGCTACAGCCAAAAGCTTAAGGTAGGGATGTTAACTCCTTTTGCTTTGAGTGCCTCTTCAGATCTTGAGTTAATGGGGGCTAGAGGTATAATGGAATACACACCTAGGGTTGATGGATGAAAGAAAAGGAGGTTGGAGATACGTTGGGAGGATTAGAAACCTTATCGTGTTGCTTGAGAGGTTTCATCGACCACTAAATTCTTGTTTTATAAGGATAATGGAATCTATATAAGGAAACTTCAAGTTGTGATGTAGGATTGAAATCGTGGTAAAGTAGGGTCTAGAACCACACAGTAAGTACAGGTACTGTTGATCAGTATCGGTACTAGATGATTCCCAAGACCCCCCTAATGTATTCGATAGGGGGAATAGAACCGGCCCGTTACCGGTACTGATGATCAGTATCGGTACTAGCCTAGATGGGACCACTATACAGAACTAGTTCAGTACCGATATTGATGATCAGTACCGGTATTGGATTGAAGGGCTATGATTTGGCTGTAGCTGGGGTAGAACTAGCCTAGTACTCATACTAAGGGTCAGTACTGATACTAGCATGAGTGAGCATGCCCCCGCTTCAGCACTTGGATAAATGTGGAGAATATGCAAGCCTTGACATGCGATACGAGGTTAAGAAGAATATGTAAATCTGCTAATGCCTGAAAGACCACCAGATAAATGGAGGTGATAAATTAATCCTGGGAGGGTATGAATGAAACCTACATAAATAATCATGTGTATGGTAAATGTGCATGTGAGTTAGTTGTTTTTGATAGGATCTAAATGGAAAACACCTTTGCATTCTGAAGGTCTATGCTCAGACCCTAGGAAATCCACTAGGTCCTTAGGATGTTATTCCAGACTCATGACCAAATGAAATAAAGCTATAGTAGGTCTCTAGGTGGGCTTGTAAGGTTGTGCCTTAGACTTGGTGAACTGGGTCACTACTCAGGAAGGAGACCCAAGATACTGCGATAGCTAAGAGCTACCTAAAGATCTACCTTGGAACTTGAGAAGTTTCAAAGAGTGGTGGCTGACGAGCATGGAAATCGCGTATTTTGAAATCGTCGAAAATCGTAGTATAGTCGCGAAATCCCCTTGACAAAAATATTTATAATAACGAACTCGCATAAATTTATTTTCTTTTTAAAACTTGAGTCCCGGTCGTTCGTCTCTGAGAGGCGTGAAAACAAGTCGAGATTTGGATCGGCTTAGTCTAACCTAAATCTAATCTAACCTAATATTTTTGGCTTTTTGTATTTTTGATCTTTATTTTGAAACACGAAATGAAAGCATGCATCAAAGTTGTAAGCCATGAAGATAATAGCATGCATATAAAACCATTAGACAAGAGTATCATGCATCAAAAATTAAGTCACTATAAAATATGGATTCATGGAAATAAAGCTAAACTAAAGAAAGGGATCAACCAAGAGAGGCTAAGGAGAAGCCTTCTTGGCCGTCCACTAAAGAGAGGAGGATGGGTGTGTGCACCCAAGTGAAGAGAGGAGGGTGTTGCACCCTTTCTCTACCAATGGCCATCTTTGAGAAGACCTTGAAGATGGTCTCCTCTATGGCCGTTTAAGAGGAAAATAAATGGGGCGTGAACCCTGTATGGTGGAAGAAGAAGGCATGCCCACATGGTGTTGCATCCTCATGCTCTTCTTCTTGCCACCCTTGAAGAGGCTTGGAGGAGAGCTTCTTCTAACAATCCATGGAGGAAGCCTTGGAGGAGGAGGGTGACCTTGAGAGGGAGAGGAGGAGGTGTGGTCGCAAGTTGAGAGGTGGAGAGAATGGATGGAGATGGTGCAATTTCGTGGCTCTTTCTTTGCCCTTATGGAAGGCTCCATTTGGTTGCCACTTTTGGTGGCTTCAAAATTAGCTAATGCCACATTTTTAGGATCTAGGTTTGACACAAGATTTTAGGGTTCCCAAGAGAGTGTGCATGGGTTTGGTAGGGGTAGAATGGGAAGGTGTGCGGGTGTGTATTTTTCGTAGGACTAGGTTGTGGGTTTGGGTAGGATTAGGTGCTAAATAGGTTGGGTCAATCTAGATTAAGTGGGTGTGGACCTAATTAGGCTTACGAAAGTCTAATTGGATAGGAATGAACCTAATTAGGTCTAGGTCAAGTCTAATTGGATGTGTGCATGTGATTAGGCTAGGGTAACCTAATAGGTATGAGTCAATTAGATCCTGGGTGGATCCAATTGGGCTCAGATGCACCCAATCAACTGTAGATGCACCCAATTAGGTATGGGATGGTTTAATTGGGTTAAGGATAGGATAAGTAGGGCTATGGATAGTGGACTAGGATTAGGAGGTCTCTAATTAGGTTTCCTAGGGTGTCCAGTGGTGTTCCTAGGTGAAAAAAGGCAAGTTAGGGCTTCCAACACCAAAATCAGGAACCAGGCAGTAGTATCAGATGTCCAGGATAGTGGTTAGACGTCTTATACTACAAAATTGGATGTCTGGACAATAAATTGGACGTCCAATTCTGTGTCAGTATGAGTTCTGGCTTCCTGGATTGTTATTCTACAGAAATGAGATGTCCAGCCAGATGCCTGGACGTCCTAAAAGGTGCTGGAGAGTGGGTTTTAGGTTTTCTAAGGTAGGTTTTGGTTCCTAAGTGTTTGAGAGAGGGATAGAGTGGATACGAACGTGGATAGTGTTAAGACCAGTGTTGTTTGAGCCTTTTAAGACATCTGGACTGTGGGTTAGACGTCTGGTTAGACATCTGGACACCTTTCCTGATGTTTGGAAATCGAAAATCTTTGGGTACGGGCTCGTGCCTGCGTGCGTGCTGTATGCAGGTAGTACCCTCCCAGTTTTCCTCCTTCTCTCTCTTCCCCTGCCTCCAAGCAAACCCTAAACCCACCTTATAAAACCCCTCCTCCTCTCTTGTTCTCCTCACTTCTCAGCCACCAGCCACCTCCCTCTCTTCTTTCCCAGAGCGAGCGAGAGCGCGAGAGTAGCGTAGAGGAGGAGCGGCATGAGAAGGAGAGGAGGAGGTGAGCTTGCGAGCTCGCGTGGGAGCTCCACGATGAGCGCATGGCCGGAGCAGCTTGTGCTCGAGGCGGAGGAGTGAATCGGGGAGGTCCTCCCCGACACTGCTGTAGCTAGAGCTGCAGATGAGGGGGCGCAACGCGGCCATGCGCAGCGCAAGAGCAGCAGAAGCAGGTTTTGGTTCTGGGTTTTTACTAGAATCAGATGTCTAGAGCGACGTCTAGACGATGGAGCAGATGTCTGGAGGCGGTTCCAGACGTCTGAGGAGAGGACTTCGTGAAGGTACATCCTCTTTCCAAATACGGTCATGCAGGCCGCTTCGCCGAAACCCTTTTTGCATGCCTGTTTTGAGAGATCTACTAGTGGCATGCAGGATTTGCTTCAGGAAGGCGCGGGACATGCCTTCCCATGCATTTCAGACATCTGGACGACGTACCAGACGACGGGAAGCACTTTCAAACGTCTGGAGAGGTATTCGGACGTCTGGAGCTGGGTCCAGATGGTCCAGAAGAGTTCCTAGATGTTTGAGGATTGGCGCAGAGACTTGGGTATGTTACTGGACACTTTTAAAATGTCTAGAAGTTGTTCCAGACGTCTGATTTGAGATAGAAACACTATTTTGACCCGTTTAGGGTCTGTTTGAGTTCCGTTTTACGCAATTAAGATACCGTTGTGTTCCTTGCAAGTTCCTTTACTTGTTAAAAGGCTTTCCATACTTTTCTGATAGTTTCCTTGTGATTGTTCCTTGTCATAGGACTTCGTTCTGTTGCAGGTTCGGGGCTTGCTGAGGCACATGAGCCTGTCGTTCAAGCCCCCAATACTCCTGGGTTTACTGGTAGAGTGGCTTCCCCCTAATTTAATTATAACCTAAATACATGTGTGGATTGAATGATTAGAACCTAGGTTATGGCATGAATCCTAGGACGAGAAACACTTGAAATGTTTGTAATGGATGATTAAATTGCCGTCTTGAATGAGTAGATAGAATGATAACAACTGCCTGTAAATAAATAACAACTGCCTGTGAAATATGAAGTACTTGTACTAGCTAACTGTTGCATGTAAATTTCCTGTTGTTAAATGACATAATGCGAGCTGCATGTATATATAAATTGAGAATGGAAATGTGAATGATGGAAATGTGAGTTGCCTGTGTATAACCTATATATGGAAATGTGAACGATAGCAATACAAGCTGCATATGTATAACCTGAGAATGGAAATAGAAATGATGAAACTTGGTATGGCTTGGCTTGAGGAATGTGAGCATGAACCCTACAGGGAATTAAGAGTAGAGCTCCTGGAAATAAATGGAATGAATCTGGAAACATGAGCGGGGAAGTGAGCTGGCCCTTGAGTACGGAGTACCAAGGAGAGTGATTGTCCCCCTGTTTAGTGCAGAGCGGAGCTAGCCACCCTTAGGTTGGGACCTGGGATTAGGATTGGCCACTCTATACTGACTTCTTGGCCCTCGCGTACACAGTATTGGGGAGAGCTACTAGTGTAGGGAGAGAGCTAGTCACCCCACCGGGCCCAGGGTTCATCTAGCCGCCCTACACCGATTTGTTACGCCCACTGGGCAAACTAGGGTAGTCAGGAGATGGTGCGCGGACTGTGGAGGGGCAAGACCCCTATTTGGTTCTTAGGGGCTAGACCCCTATTACTGAGAGGGCTAGGCCTTATACTAGTTTCGTGCTGTACTTTGGGTGTACCTGCTAATGGAAACGACTGACCGCATGCCAGTGAGGGGTAGCTACTCGTGCGCTTATCGCGAGTGCCGTAGTCACCATTACGTCTGTCCGTGACCTTGGGGTGGTTGACTAGGTGTAGGATCACCACGGGGGACTCTCCCGGTTAGGAGAGCACCACGTGTGCCTTCTACTCTTCGGAAAAGACTGCAATCAAGATTGTTCCCACGAGGAACATTCGAGATCACGAAAGAGACCTAATAAATAAAGTGGGGAAAAGGAATAATTAGTTAAAGGAAGTAATTGAAAAACAATAGCTACCTGTCCACCTTTACTACTTTAATTAGTTGGTTGCCACTCTACTCAGCGTTCGCTGACTTTGTGTACTTATAACCATTTTTAGGTCCAGGTATGACCAGCCAGAGCCCACCGCTGTAGAGGGTGCTGGGCCCAATAGAGCCCAATAGCTGTAGTTTCTCTTGTTGTACTCTTTTGTGTAATGAGTAGACTCTGTACCGTTATATTCTGTACTTTTACGTTATTTCTGTACCTAGTTGTTTTTCTACTGTTGTGGTCGTATGTACTGTAGTAGTTTTACTTCTTTACTGTTGTACCTTTTTACTGTTAGTTGCTTAGCATAGTGAATGTGGTTTACTTTCTTGCTTTTGGTGACTTTCTCGTTGGATGACAGGGTCTTGGGATTAATCAAGTAGGTACGGTCTCATGTCCTATAGGGATTCGGGAACTGGATCGTAATAAGATGGTATCAGAGCAAGGTCGTCCTGAGAAGTAAACCAACTAGCTTGAGAATAACCAATTCACGTGCTTGTAACTAGAGTAACCACCACAATGTACCTTTTGACATCTGTTATGAGGTTCTTTTGCTGAATGTCCGTTGAAATTGACATCTTCCTGTTCTATTGTTCGCGTCTCCTTGCAGGAGCTACCTTGACATGGAGTCATTGAGGCTGGCCGCAGATGCAACCATGGACGAGGTTGGAGGGGCGGATGTGTTGAGTCCGATGTTTTAGTGGACCAGCCACTTCTTCCAGGCGTTCAGGCCCAGGACCTCACCCAGCCGATACGGGAGATTGTACGAGAGGAGCTCCACCTGCCTCCACGGGCGCCACTCCCAGGGGACGTGGAGGGGGAGTCCTCTATGGGACCATGAGACAGACGCAACACTGGACGTGGGGGAGGGGGTGGTCCTCCACCGCCCCCACCGCACTTTGACACTTCCAAGCGTGAGCCCTCCCTACCTAGAGGCGTGCCCATTTCCCCACTTCAGTGACATTACGAGCTTTTCGGACAATTCCTGAAGATGAAGCCCCCCTCCTTCCACGGGGATGAGGACCTGACCGAGGCGGAGGACTGGCTCGAGTAGATTGAGAAGGTGTTCGACACCCTTCACCCCCCTGCGGAGTGCCGCGTGGCCTTTGCCATGTACCAGTTGGAAAGTATGGCACATAGGTGGTGGAGGGCGGTCAGGGGTCAGGAGAGGGCGTAGCTGATGTGCGACCAGTTTGTGGCCCTCTTCTGTGAGCGGTACTTCCTGCAGACGTGGCAGCATCAGAGGAGGCGGGAGTTCCACACTCTCTGCCAGGGGACGATGACTATGAGCGCCTACCGTGCGCATTTTCTAGAGCTGTCCTGTTTCATCGCGACAGCTGTGGCTACTGAGGAGGAGTGCCTGTGGAGGTTCACTGAGGGGCTCTGACCTGCCATTCGGGGGTACGTAAAACCCCTGAAGCTGCATACGTTCTCAAGAGTGGTCGAGGCAGCTACGACCTATGAGGAGACGAACCCGGCCACATGTGATATTGGCAGTGGATGGAAGAGGGCCTACCAGCCAGACTACTCATAGGGCAGGCGAGAGAGGAGGCACGCAGTGCCCGCAGGAGAGCCATCACGCTTTGCGGGGCTGTTAGTGGCCTTTGGAGGCCTCCGATAGGGGCCAACTGCCTACATTGGACCCCTACCCAGACGTCAGCAGGGACCTACCGAGGGCGGGAGTCGAGTTCCCCTTTGCTACCAGTGTCGCCAGTCGGGCCACATCAGGAGGGACTGGCCATCTAGGGCTGGAGGTCAGCAGATGCTCCCTGCACCGTGCGTCGGAGGACGAGTAGGTTGCCGTTGTTCCCAGACGCGTGGGGGAGGATAGCAGTTGCGGGGTGGGTACCGGCCAGCAGCTACCCGTCCGACGTAGAGTGTGGCTGCTTCTTCCACACTGAGAGTTGAGGGGCGTATCATCGCCCTGACACACAGAGATGCTAGAGCTTCAGGTTCAGTGCTGGCAGGTATGGTTACAGTTTCTGGTAGATTAGTTTACACTCTTTTTGATTCTAGTGCCATGCACTCGTTTTTTGCTACTAGTTTTGCTGTCAGTTTGGGACATGACTGTGTGTTGTCAAAGGATCCTGTTGTGATCAGAGGCTCGGGTGGTTAGCTGTTTGTAGCTGAGGAGGTTTACACAGACCGTGAGGTCAGTGTTGGGGGACACATCCTCCTTGCTGACTTGATTGTGATACTGATAGAGGACTTTGGAGTGAACCTAGGGATGGACTGGCTGTCCGCTTACCACGCTTTGGTGGACTGTTTCGAGATGAAGATCGTCTTCTCCATACCGGAGATGCCTTCTTTTGAGTTCCCCAGACAGCCAGTGGATGGAGGCTTCAGGTGCATTTCTGTACTTCGGGCAGTGAGACTTTTGGGCCAGGGGTGTGAGGGCTTTCTGGCTTGTGTAGTGGCAGAGCCTAGCCCCGTGGTAGACTTTCAGAGCATCCCGGTAGCCAAAGAGTACCCCAACGTGTTTCCAGAGAAGCTGCCAAGCCTACTGCCTGAGCGTGAGATCGAGTTCAAGATCTCATTAGTACCAGGGACCAGCCCCATTTCTATAGCACCTTATAGGATGGCACCACTTGATCTGCGAGATCTCAAGTCCTAGTTACAGGACCTTCTGGAGAAGAGCTTTCTGTGGCCCAGTGCATCTCTGTGGGGAGCCCGGTATTATTTGTGAAGAAGAAGGATGGTACCCCATTCCTTTGTGTGGACTACAGGCAGCTGAATGGGGTCACCATCAAGCATAGGCATCTGCTGCAGAGGATTGAAGACTTTTTTTACCAGTTTCGAGGTGCTACGGTTTTCTCCAGGATAGACTTGAGGTCTGGTTACCACTAGTTGAGGATCAGGGAGACCGACATCTCCAAGACAGCTTTCCGCACCTAGTACAAACACTACGAGTTTCTGGTCATGCTGTTTGGGCTGACCAACCCCCTCGCTGCTTTCATGGATTTGATGAACCGGGTGTTCAGACTGTATCTGGATCAGTTTGTGGTGGTATTTATTGATGATGTGCTCATTTACTCGCATGATCAAGCGCAGCATGGATAGCACTTGCGGATGGTTTTGGACACAATGAGATGACATAAGCTATATGCTAATGCAGCAAGTGCGAGTTTTGGCTGAGGTAGGTGACCTTCTTAGGTCATGTGATTTCAGGGGATGGCTTGGCTGTGGACCCAGCCAAGGTAGAGGCAGTGCTCAGGTGGGAGAGATCACGTATAGTGACAGAGATCCGCAGTTTCCTGGGACTGGTAGGCTACTACCAGCGGTTTATCAGGGGTTTCTCATAGATTGCACGTCCTATGACACAGTTGACTCGGAAGGACGTGCCCTTTTCTACGACAGACACTTGTGAGGCATGTTTTTAGGAGTTGAAGGAGAGGCTGACTTCGGCTCCTGTGCTCACCACCCCGGACAGCAGTGGCAGTTTCGTTGTGTACACGGATGCTTCGTTGTAGGGATTAGGGGGTGTGCTCATGCAACGAGGTCACGTTGTCACTTACGCTTCTTGGCAACTGAAGCCCCATGAGCATAGCTACCCTACCCACGACCTAGAGCTACCAGTCGTCATCTTCACGCTAAAGACATGGAGGCACTGCCTGTATGATGAGACTTTTGAGATATCCACAGATCATAAGAGCCTCAGGTATTTGTTTGATCATAAGGAGCTTAACATGAGACAGAGACGCTGGTTAGAGCTCTTGAAGGACTATGACTGCAGCATCTCCTTCCATCCTGGGAAGGCCAATGTGGTGGTTGACGCCATGAGCCGGAAGGCGCCCGCCCACTTGGCCAGTTTACAGGCACGGAGTTGGAGACTCATGGAGGAGTTGGGCAGTTAGCGACCCCTTGAGTTACAGGGGCATTGCGGGTCAGTGACAGTGAAACGACAGACGAGACCAGAGCTGATAGACCGCATCATTACAGGACATATGATAGACCCATACCTGTAGTCGTTGTGTGACATAGTGCTATCAGGGGACCTTGGAGACTTCTCCTTTACTGACGGGGTACTGCGCATGAGGGGACGTTTGTGCGTTCCTAGGGACGAGGAGTTGTTGAGAGAGCTCGTGACTGAGGCACACGGTTCTAGGTTTACCATACATCTCGGGAACACAAGGATGTATCATGATCTGAGACGTGACATTTGGTCAAGGGGGATGAAGCGGGATGTAGGTGAGTTCGTGCAACGATGTTTAGTGTGCTAGCAGGTGAAGGCCGAGCATCAGAGGCCTGCAGGGCCTTTGCAGCCTCTTCCAGTGCAAGAGTGGAAGTGGAAGAACATCACCATGGACTTGGTGGTGGGTTTGCCCGTTACCCAGCGAGGACATGGTGCAGTCTGGGTGATTATAGACAGATTGACAAAGACGGCACGTTTCTTGCCGATCCGAGTCACCTTGGGACCAGCACAGTTGGCAGAGAGGTATATTTGCGACGTGGTACGTCTGCATGAAGTTCCATGTAAGATTGCATCCAATCGGGATACCCATTTTACATCCCAGTTTTGGGTTGAGTTTCAGCAGGCTTTGGGGACATAGTTGAGGTTCAGTATGGCATACCATCCCCAGATGGATGGATAGTCAGAGTTGACGATATAGATGCTTGAGGACCTTTTGCGTGCCTGTGTACTGGACTGGAGGGTCTCTTGGGAGGAGCACTTGCCCCTAGCAGAGTTTGCATATAAGAACAGTTATCACTTGAGCATCGACATGGCACCCTACGAGGCTCTATACGGATGGAGGTGTACTGCGCCCTTGAGTTGGGTTGAGGTGGGGACCAAGTGGGAGGTTGGCCCCAGGCTGATCCGGTAGAGTCAGGAGGTGGTTGAGAAGATTCACAGATGGCTCGCACTGCCAGGAGCAGACAGAAGAGTTATGCCGATCGGAAGTGCACAAAGGTGCAGTTCGAGGTTGGGGATCAAGTCTTTCTACGCATTTCGTCCATGAAGGGCCTACAGCATTTTGGGGTGAAAGGGAAGCTTGTGCCAGGGTTTGTAGGGCCCTTTGTTGTCCTGGAGTGGGTAGGACTCATTGCTTATAGGCTTGCCCTTCCTCCCTAGCTTTCTGGTGTGCATGACGTGTTCCACGTGTCCAACCTCAGGAAGTACATGGACGATCCCAGTCACATTCTGAACCATGAGAATGTCGAGGTGGGTGACGACCTGACCTACCCCAAGCGACCAGTGCAGATACTAGATAGAGCCGTCTGGAGTTTGAGATGGAAGTAGGTACCCTTGGTGAAGGTCTTGTAGATGAGCTAGAGGTACGAGGAGGCTACCTGGGAGCCTGAGGCGGTGATGTGAGAGCAGTACATGGAGCTTTTTGAGGGTACGTCTTTTCGGATCGGCTTTGGTCCTCTTTAAGTTTATTATGCGTATATTGTTCCTTTTTCCACACCCTAGCTAGCTCAAGTTTCGAGGATGAAACTTTCTTTAAGTTTGTTATGATGTTAAGACCCGTGCTGTTTGAGCCTTTTAAGACGTCTGGACTGTGGGTTAGCCGTCTGGTTAGACGTCTGGAAATCAAAAATCTTTGGGTACGAGCTCGCGTCTGTGCGAAGACAGTACCCTCTCATTTTTCCTCCATCTCTCTCTTCCCCCGCCTCTAAGCAAACCCTAAACCCACCTTATAAAACCCCTCCTCTCTCGTTCTCCTCACTTCTCAGCCACCAGCCACCTTCCTCCTTTCCCAGAGCGAGCGAGAGTGCAAGAGCGGCATAGAGGAGGAGCGGCGTGAGAAGGAGAGGATGAGGTGAGCTTGCGAGCTCGCGTGGGAGCTCACCGGTGAGCACACGGCTGAAGCGGCGTGTGTGTGAGGCGGAGGAGTGCGTCAGGGAGGTCCTCCCCGACACTGCTGCAGCCGGAGCTGTAGATGAGGGGGTGCGGCATGGCCATGCACGGCACGAGAGCAGCGGAAGTAGGTTTTGGTTCTGGGTTTTTCCCAGAATCAGGCGTCCGGAGCGACGTCCAGATGATGGAGCGAACGTCTGGAGGCGGTTCCAGATGTCTGAGGAGAGGGCTTCGCGAAGGTACGTCCCCTTTGCGGATACGGCCATGCAGGCCGCTCTGCTGATATCCTTTTTGCATGCCATTTTTGAGAGATCTGCTGGTGGCATGCAAAATTCACTTCGGGAATGTGCGGGACACGCCCTCCCACTCATTTCAGACGTTTGGACAACGTACCAGATGACGGGAAGCACTTCCAGATGTCCGGAGAGGTGGTCGGATGTCTAGAGCTGGGTCCAGACGGTCTAGAAGAGTTCCTCGATGTCTGAGGATTGGTGCAAAGACTTGGGTATGTTACTGGACGATTTTAAGATGTCTGGAAGTTGTTCTAGACGTCAGATTTGAGACAGAAACCCTATTTTGACCTGTTTAGGGTCGTTAGAGTTCCGTTTTACACAATTAAGATATTGTTGTGTTCCTTGAAGTGTTCCTCTACTTGTTAGAAGGATTTCCATATTGTTCTGATAGTTTCCTTGTGATTGTTCCTTGTCATAGGACTTCGTTCCATTGCAGGTTCGAGGCTTGCTGTGGCACATGAGCCTGTCGTTCAAGCCCCCAATACTCCTGGGTTTACTGGTAGAGAGGCTTCCCCCTAATTTAAATATAACCTAAATGCATGTGTGGATTGAATGGTTAGAACCTAGGATATGGCATGAATCCTAGGACGAGAAACACTTGAAATGTCTGTAATTGATGATTAAATTGCAGTCTTGAATGAGTAGATAGAATGATAACAATTGCCTGTAAATAAATAACAGCTGCCTGTGAAATATGAAGTACTTGTGCTAGCTAATTGTTGCATGTAAATTTCCTGTTGTTAAATGACATAATACGAGCTGCATGTATATATAAATTGAGAATGGAAATGTGAATGATGGAAATGCGAGCTGCCTATGTATAACCTGTATATGGAAATGTGAACGATAGCAATACAAGCTGCATATGTATAACCTGAGATTGGAAGTAGAAATGATGAAACCTGGTATGGTTTGGCTTGAGGAATGTGAGCATGAACCATGCGGGGAATTAGGAGTAGAGCTCCTGGAAGTAAATGGAATGTATTTGGAAACGTGAGTGGGGAAGTGAGTTGGCCCTTGAGTACGGAGTACCAAGGAGAGCAATTGTCCCCCTGTTTGGTGCAGAGCGGAGCTAGCCGCCCTTGGGTTGGGACCCGAGGTTAGGATTGGCCACTCTGTACTGTCTTCTTGGCCTTGCGTACACAGTACCATGGAGAGCTACTAGTTTAGGGAGAGAGCTAGCCACCCCATGGGGCTCGAGGTTCAGCTACCCGCCCTACACCGACTTGTTAGGCCCACAGGGCAAACCAGGGTAGTCAAGCGAGGGTGCGCGGACTTTGGAGGGGCGAGACCCCTGTTTGGTTCTTAGGGGCTAGACCCCTGTTACTGAGAGGGCTAGGCCCCATACTGGTTCCATGCTGTACTTTGGGCGCACCCGCTAACGGAAATGACTGACCGCGTGCCAGTGCAGGGTAGCTACCCGTGCGCTTATCGCGAGTGCCGTAGTCACCATTACATCTGTCCATGACCTTGGGGTGGTTGACTAGGTGTAGGATCACCACGGGGGACTCTCCTGGCTAGGAGAGCACCACGTGTGCCTTCTACTCTTCGGAAAAGACTGCAATCAAGATCGTTCCCACGAGGAACATTCGAGATCAAGAAAGAGACCTGATAAATAAACCAAGTGGGGAAAAGGAATAATTAGTTAAAGGAAGTATTTGAAAAACAACAGCTACTTGTCCACTTTTACTACTTTAGTTAGTTGGTTGCCACTCTACTCAATGTTCGCTAACTTTGTGTACTCATAACCCTTTTCAGGTCTAGGTGTTGAGCAGCCAGAGCCCATGGCTACAGAGGGTGCTGGGTCCAGTAGAGCCCAGTAGCTGTAGTTTCTCTTGTTGTACTCTTTTGTGTAGTGAGTAGACTCTGTACCGTTATATTCTGTACTTTTATGTTCTGCACTTTATATTCTGTACCTGGTTGCTTTTCTACTGTTGTGGTGGTATGTATTATAGCAGTTTTACATCTTTACTGCTGTATTTTTTTACTGTTAGTTGCTTAGCATAGTGAATGTGGTTTACTTTCCTACTTTTGGTTACTTTCTTGTTTGATGACTGGGTCTTGGGATCAGTCGAGTCGGTCTGGTCTCGTGTCCTGTAAGGATTCGGGAATCGGGTCGTAATAAGATTGTATCAAAGCAAGGTCGTCCCAAGAAGTGAACCAACTAGCTTGAGAATAACCAATTCACGTGCTTGTAACTAGAGTAACCACCACAACGTACCTTTTGACATCTGTTCTGAGGTTCTTTTGCTGAATGTCCATTGAAATTGACATCTTCCTGTTCTATTGTTCACGTCTCCTTGCAGGAGATGCCTCGACTTGGAGTCATTGAGGCGGGTCGTAGACGCGGCCGTGGACGAGGTCCGAGGGGCGGATGTGTTGAGCCCGATGTTTCAGTGGACCAACCACTTCTTCCAGGTGTTCAGGCCCAGGACCTCGCCCAGCTGATATAGGAGATTGTATGAGAGGAGCTCCACCTGCTTCCATGGGTGCCTCTCCTAGGGGACGTGGAGGGGGAGTCCTCTGTGGGACCATGAGGTAGACGCAGCACTGGACGTGGGGGAGGGGGTGGTCCTCCACCGCCCCCACCGCACTCTGACACTTCCGAGCACGAGCCCTCCCTGCCTGGAGGCGTGCCCGTTTCCCCACTTTAGTGACATTACGAGCTTTTCGGACAATTCCGGAAGTTGAAGCCCCCCTCATTGAAGGGGGATAAGGACCCGACCGAGGCGAAGGGCTGGCTCGAGCAGATTGAGAAGGTGTTCAACACCCTTCGCCCCCTTGCGGAGTGCTGCGTGGCCTTTGCCATGTGCCAGTAGGAGAGCGCAGCACATAGGTGGTGGAGGGCGATTAGGGGTCAGGAGAGGGAAGAGCCAACGTGGGACCAGTTTGTTGCCCTCTTCTACATGCAGTACTTCCCGCAGATGTGGCAGGATCATAGGAGGTGGTAGTTCCACACTCTTCGCCAGGGGACGATGACTGTGAGCGTGTACCGTACACGTTTTCTGGAGCTTTCCCCTTTCGTCGCGACAACTGTGGCTATTGAGGAGGAGCACCTGTAGAGGTTCACTGAGGGGATCCGACTTGCCATTCGGGGGTACATAAAATCCCTGAAGCTGTCCACGTTCTCGAGAGTGGTGGAGGTAGCTATGACCTATGAGGAGACGAACGTGGCTACACATGACACTGATAGCGGACGGAAGAGGCCCTACCAGCCAGACTACTCACAGGGCCAGCGAGAGAGGAGGCATGCGGTGCCTGTAGGAGAGCCGTCACACTTTGCAGGGCTGTTAGTGGCCTTTGGAGGCCCCTGACAGGGGCCAGCTGCCAGCACTGGATCATCGCCCAGCCGTCGGCAGGGACCTACCAAGGGCGGGAGTCAAGTTCCCCTTTGCTACCAGTGTGGCCAGTCGAGCCAAATCAGGAGGGACTGCCCGTCTAGGGCTGGAGGTCAGCAGATGCTCCCCACACTGAGAGTCGGAGGATGAATAGGTGGCCATGGTTCCCAGGCGTGTGAGGGAGGATAGCAGTTGCGGGGCGGGTGCTGGCCAACAGCTACCCGTCCGACGCAGAGTGTGTCTGCTTCTTCCGCACTGAGAGCTGAGAGGCATATCAACGCCCTGACACACAGAGATGCCAAAGCTTCAGGTTCAGTGGTGGCAGGTATGGTTACAGTTTTCGGCAGATTTGTTGCTACTAGTTTTACTGTCAGTTTAGGATAGGACTGTGTGTTGTTAGAGGATCCTTTTGTGATCAGAGGCCCAGGTGGTCAGCTGTTTGTTGCTGAGGAGGTTTACACAGACTGTGAGGTTAGTGTTGGGGGACACAGCCTCCCCGCTGACCTCACTGTGATACCGATGGAGGACTTTGGAGTGATCCTAGGGATGGACTGGCTCCGCTTGCCATGCTTTGGTGGACTGTTTTGAGAGGAAGATCATCTTCTCCATACTGGAGATGCCTTCTTTTGAGTTCCATGGACAGCCGCTGGATGGAGGCTTCAGGTGCATTTCTGTACTTTGGGCAGTGAGACTTTTGGGCCAGGGGTGTGAGGGCTTTCTGGCTTGTGTAGTAGCAGAGCCTAGCCCCGTGGCAGACTTTCAGAGCATCCCGGTAGCCAGAGAGTACCCCGACGTACGTGATAGTCCATGATGACGTATTAAGAGGATGTGCGGTCTAGTTGATGACTCATCATGGGTACCATGATGGGTCTGGTTGAGATCTCGTGATAGTCCATGATGGGTACCATGGATACCACGTGATAGTCCATGATAGTCATGTTGGTACCATCATGGGTACCACGTGATAGTCCATGATGGAGATTGATAGTCTCTCAAGATGTCACTTTGCCGAGGGTACCATGATGGATCTGGTTGAGATCTCGTTCGATGACGGACTGAGAGGGCTCACCCTGTGGTTATGCTCCTAGCGAGAGCAATGGTGTGGCCCGACAATTTTGACCAACCTTGCGACATGATCCATGTAGATTACATACTAGGCCTTATTAACGATGAATGGGGGTGGCTCCTTGCCGACACAAGGCACTGGCCTGGGTAGCTCCTAAGAGGCCCAACTCTTCTGATTGAGGTCAGCAACATTCTCGATACCTCAAGAATGGGTATGCCTTGCAAGGGTCGCTCGTCCTATTAGCCCCTGCCCTGATCAGGGAAAGGCTACTAGGTGAGGATCTAAGGGAAGGATACGTCGAAATCTCCTCTAAATAGAGGGATGATCTTCCAAATCTGACAAATATGATGAGGGAGAGACTTGTTATCGCTCTGAAACAAGTTTTAAAATTGTCACGTTGTAGTATAGTTCAAATTAGTGCAAAAAGAAAATAAAATTTATAACTCGAATATCATAAATGAAGTCCGAGATCATTCGCTGGGAGAAAATAGGAATTCACACACTAATCTCAATAATAAATGTAAATGAGAACAAGAAATAAGCCAATAAATTACTCAGAAATGATAATCAATGTAAAGCATGAGTTTAACAATAAGTATGCATGGAAAAAAGAAATCTAAAAGCAAAAACAATGGTGATTTAGATCACCAATTATTCAATTTAAGCATATATGTATTGAGTTCAAATAATGCAATAGTGCCATCAACCAGTAAATTTAGGTAATCAAATATATCAACAGTAACAACCAAGGCACTGTGCTTCTTCTTCATCCTCCTCTTTTTACTCTCCTTCTGCTTCTGCTCTTCTTTTCTTCTCTTCTTGGCTTCTTTTCTCTTCTTGTTCTGTCAAGGCCTTCTCCTTCAATTCTCCTTTCTCTTCTATCAAGACTTCTTCCTTCTCCTCTTCTTTCTTCTTCATGCATAGAGGGAGGTAGTCCCTCTAGCAGCTAAGTGTCACAGAGAGCAAAACCCCCTGCCCCTGCTCTCTCTTTCTTTCTCTCTCTAGGATCCTCTTTCTCGCCTTCCCAAGGCCACATCCGGGTAATTGGGTTAACGGGCACACGTGCACCCGGGACCAGGCTCACCAGCAGTGGGTGGTGAGCGAGGAGTGCTTAGCTTAGGTAGGTAATCGAGTGAGCACCAGACCCGCGGAGTAGGTGTCGCATGTGAGGCATGCATGGGTAAGGAGGACCTCACCCTCGTGTTAGGAGGCAAAGAGGCATAGGCATAAATTCAATTTAAGCCACTACATTTCTTCACTCATTTCTGAGGTGGGACTAAATGTCCCCCTCCTTCCTTCGCATAGCAACAAGGGATGGCACCTTCGATTGCAGTTGTAGGGGCCTCAGCATCTCCAATTAGTGGCCTGGGGATGCATCTGGAGAGAGTCCGTAGCTTCTGGGAGTGGCCTCAGTGAAGAACAATGGCTGAAGTGTGAAGAACGAGATCGGAGAGTGTGGTAGCAACGACGGAGGTCTGGTCACACCCTAAAACATGAAGTATGGGCTAAAAGCCCCAATCAGATGGCTCAAAAGCTTCGCCGAAGCACGGTGAAGGTAGTGAAGGTGGTTTCATGCCACGTTGGGGTGTGTGGTGGCTGGCGGAGGTCAGTGAAGGTGGGCTTATTCGGTGGGCGATTTGGGTGAGTGGAGTGGCAAATAGGGAGAGGAGTTTTGTAGAGGGTGGTGTAGCGAAGGTCGTGAGGTGGTTGACGAGGAGGATGGAGGGGTGTAGCGGCGTATATGCCACGCCGGAGGAGCGGTCGAAGGTGGAGAAGACGAGGGTGAGTGGCGTAGTCGAGGGCTTGTTTTTGGGCTTTTTAGGTATAAAACTAACCTAAGAATCTAAACTAACTAATCTAACCTAATCTAATCAGATGAAAGGGGGAGAACGTCACTGTTGACGCGCAAAACTCGATCGTGTTTTAACAGTTATTACGTCGTAGTATAGGTGATCAAGCGTCGTCAACAAATAAAAGATTTTATTACTCGAAAATCGGACTATCCGAGGTCGAACACAGGGAGCAATCGAAATTTACTACTAATCTCTAGAATGTAATTGAGCACTATAATTACTCAAAACTTTAGTTCAAATGTAAATGCATGAGTTTGAAAAGCAATTATGGTAAAAAGAAAGAATTGGATGTCCGATCATGAGATCAGACGTCTTAAAAGATGTCTTTCCCTTCTTTGATTCTTCTTCCTTTCTCTGCGGTGCCTTGCTTTTCTTCTACCTTCTTTCTTTCTTCTCCTGCAATATCTCTCTCTTCTTCTTTTCTTCTGTCTTCTACGGGTCTTCTTCTTCTTTTTTGGCAGAACTTCCTTCCCTCGTTTCTTCTTCCTTTCTGCTTTGCCTTTCTTCCTTCGCAGAGCCTCTTCTTTCCTTGCAGCAGCTGAGTGTTGACTTCTTCCTCTCCTGCACACACCACAGCCAAGGCAAAACCTACTCCTCTACCCACACCCGCACGTCTCTCTCTTTCTATAAACCACTCATCATCACGCTCTCCCAGAGCTGGGTTAACGGGTCGAATCGCGGGCCCGTGACTAGGCGCACCGGTGTGTGGGTGATGCGCGAGGTGTGCCCAGGGTCGGGTCGGATCGCGGCAAATCCGCGTGGTGAAATCGCGGATGAGGCACCGTGAAATAGGTGAGGGACCTCACCCCAAGTGCTTTCGGAGGCGAAGAGAAGATATGACAAAATCAATTTAAACCACGCCAGCGCCTTGTAGGTTACCGATGTGGGACTATTTGTCCCGGCCTTCTCTCGCGCATGCCCGTAGAACTCTCTCCTTCAATTGCCAAGGCTATGGACTTCGTTGCGTTTCTCGCTGGACCAGATATCTTCGCAATGCCTCCCCAAGTGAGCTACACCTGGAGCTTGGCCGTCCTGAAGCCTGGAGCGAGCTTGGAGCTTCTTTGAGTCGCCGTCAATGGCGGCAGGGGCTTGAGAACTGTCAGACACGAAAATGGCCTCGCGGCCTAATCAGATCACCGGGGAACCTTCTCCTTGTCACGGCGAAGGTGAAGAGAAAGGTGACAGGCCGCGGGGCGGCCTAGGCGTGCGAGCCTAGGTCGTCCTGTGGCCGGATGGATGGGTGAGTTCGAGGGTGCGTTGTGGAGGTGTAACGTGGCTGTGGAGGTGTAACGTGGCAGTGGAGGGACGGAGTGTGTTCAGTGTGGTGAGGCGGAACTTTTGCGACGGTCGGCGATTCGTGTGGAGTTGCGGAGCGACGGTGGCGACTCGCCGGAGGGCTGCCGGAGGGATAGAAGATGACGGTGGTCAGGTATGGTCAAGGGGTCGATTGAGTGAAATAAAGTGAGGAAATGAAAGAGGGGATGGAGGGGAATGATTTTAACCTAATTAAGGGATGAAAGGGGACGAAGAGGCGGACGGCTGTACCTGCTGTCACCGGAGAAGAAAATGCCCAGTGGGGGAGGACAGCGGCGATGACGGGGCTAGGGCAGCACGCGCAGGTATTGCGCGACGCGGAGGAGAATGAGGAAGAAGTCTCTGCCACTGGTTTTGTGGCAGAGCGAAGAGGAAAGGAAGGAGAGCTCTCCAGAGGCAGCTGGACACCCTAGCCGGGAGGGAAGAAAGGAATCTGAGGTAGAATCCTGGCTAGGTCGAGTTGAAATTGAGCGGCCGGGTTTGGGGGTTCTTTTATAAGCACAGGCCATGCGTTCTAGAGCGTGGAGGGCAAGCATTCGTCACTGACGGCTCGCCGGAGAAGGAAAGTGGGTGGATACCCAAATCCCTCGTGCGTTCGCACGAGAGATTGGGATCAAATCAGGGATCATGACTGGTCTCAGATGGAAGGGAATTCCTTAGAGAATCTCCCTTCCATTTCTGGGAGGAGATCTCTGAGGAATCAGAGAGTATTCCCTCTCAAATCCTCGCCGGAGTAGGATTTTTCTCCAATAATGGTGGAAGGACCTGATTGCAAGGTTGGCGAGGAAGTTAGGGGGCCCTCTGCGATGATTTTCAAAAGTTAGGGACTAAAATGTGATTTGGGTGTACTAAATTGCAAAGTAGGTCAAGATGACCTCCCCTTAGGTCCAAATTTTGGTACAAACCTAATTTGGACCTAAGGAATCCAATGGTGAAGTTGGATTTTATGTTTGGCCACGTTTGACTAGATATTTTGCGTAAAAACCCAAATTAGGTTAATTAATGAGCTAGGACCCTAATCTAGGTCAAACTGGGTTCCAAAGGCCAAATTAAGTGTTCTAAACCCTAGAGGATATTTTTCCATGAATTTTATAGGGTTTAATTGATTTTTATCCTGACCGAAACCTTGTTGATTTAAGCGGGTCTTTTTTAGGGTTACCAAATGTAATTTAATTCCTGGATTGCACATAAACCCATTTCTGATTGACTCAACCTAATTTTTATCTCATTTAGACCATTTGACCTATGTTTTGCCTCTGAGAAATCCCGTTTATGTACTGCAATGGTAAAATTGCAGTTTTAACCTTTATTTTATGTTTTCTTTTCAGAACACTTATTCCTTCTATTAAGCCTTCTTCTAGGTTATATAGGAGCTTTTATTCTCTTTATTGGGTCAAAATGATCTAGTTATGGCTCATGATGAGGCTCTCATCATACCCCCATGCCTAGCTTTTGCTAGTCCCTTAGCAAAATTTCAAGGTTTTAACTTCCATTCTAGACCCTGAGTGTGTGTCATTAATTATGATAAGTGCTTCTTTTGTGATTAGGTCAAAATGCCGACAAAAGGCCTAGAGGTACTCAAGTACCAACCAAAATCTGGACCTGACCCACTTTAGCCTCAGTCCACCGCAAAGGTTTCTAAGGCCCACAGAAACTAACCTAGGGTTTATTGGACTCCGCGGTTAAAACACCCGTGCTTGAGACATTTTCGGCCTAGGTTCAGTTTGCAGTGCATTTTTGTAAGAGAGAGATAGAAGATTTATTTGTTTGGAGAGCTTTTCTCTCTCTTTTCTTTTTTTATTTCTATCTTCGGATTAGCTTCTCAACACGGTCTGTATCGGATTCCTCGTCACCATCATCAATCCTCAAGGGTCCCTGGCTATCGATGCTTCTAGATAGCACCACCCATGGCAACCCCCGAAACCCTGGCTTTCAAGATTTCGAGATAATCCCACCCATGGCGTTCCGTGGCCGAATTCAGACCCTGGCGATCGACATTTCGTGATAATGCCGCTCATGGTATCTAAACCAGCAGAGTGCTTACATGCCCCCAGTAGGATATTTAAAAATCCTAAGAGACAAGCACCGAGGAGATGATATGTTGTTACGCATCTTCGAGGGGAATTTCCTGCCTCTCCGCGTCGGGAACTCATCCAAATCAACTTGTGTTGATTGGCCGCTCCTAATCTAGGTGACTTTTTCAGAACATTAAATGCTTTTGCGTGATTTGGATATTTATGTGCATTGAACCAAACTGTGTGTGAATTTGGGGTGCTTAGGTTATCGAATCCCGCAAATCGAAGGTCAATTAACGGGGCCAAATACTTCCTAAGCATTAGACCTAATACTTAAGCTTCGCATTTTCCCCAACCTCTTGAGGATTATCCAGATTTTAGCGGATACGTGAATTTTTAACCTAAAGAATCTAGCCCAAGAGGCCTAAGACCAGCGTTCCTACTAATCTCTTGTTATGTCTCCTTAGCACTTTTCTTTTATTTCTTTTCTTGATCTGGTCTAGAACTTCAGTTAATTCCTTAATCTTTCACCAATGACTATTTCTTTTTCTTTCTCATTTTGTGCTTCTTTTTGTCATTTTTGCTCTTTTTCTCCTCCTTATGTTTATGTGGCTCACAAAATTTCCTTCCTCCCCCATTTTTTTGTTCTTTTTCATAATTTTTCAATTTTTTGTGTTTTTGACATATGTGAATTTTTTTTTTTATCCTTCTGATTTTTTCTTGGTTCTGTATGTATGCACTTTGTCACCCCCCCATGCCTATGTTTTGCAATGTCCTCATTGTAAACGGAGGGTGTGAAATAGTGTTGAGGTCAGGGACTTAGAACAGGATACATCGAGTGGGTGAATGGGTCGAAAATGACTGATGCAGATGATTTCAAGCTCCAGTACGTGTACCAGAGGTGGGATCAACTGTCTAAGGTTGAACTCAAGGTGCAATGGATGTGGAGTACAGACGGATCATCAGATGGGTCTCTATTTTTGCGATGACGGGTTGCCTCCCATTAAGCGTTAAATTCAATGCCTTCAGCCGAGTGGAAAATGGGGTGAAGAAGGAGTGGTCAAATCAGCAGAATTTTGTAAAACAAGCACCTTAATTAAGAGCCTGGTTGGTCCAACCAGGTGCTTGTTAAGATCAGTAGGCTGATGATGCAGCCCAAACCCATTGAGTCTGGTCGGTTGATAGATGTAGATCAACAGATGCGGAACCCACCATAAGCAATGTTATTCAAATGGATATGGAAGTGAAAACTCGGGTTTAGGCTGAGTCGAATCGGCCTGGTCAAAGTAGGGTTCCGAAAAATAATCAATGTAAGGTGTGGAAACCCTATAGGGGTGATGACGGAATGATGGCTCCTGATTGTCGGTCTGATCAATACCTGATACCTGGTATAGATATGGAGTTGGATCATCTGCAAACGGCTCAGTGAGAGGTGAATCGGAATAGAAATTGAGTCTAGTTGCTGGTCGGGGTAGAGAACGGGTTTTGATTGGTTCTGTATATGTGGAGTAGGTGGCTTCAAAGAAAATTGGCTTATTATAATCAGGAAGCAGATTTTCTCCGATGTTATGGTCAGATTCGAAATCGTCGGAGAGTTTGCGAAAATCAAAATTGAAATGAGATTCAAGATCATGAGTTCCACCACCATAGAATAAATCATATGTTGTAGATTCAGTAGCCTGACTGGGGTCTAGCCTAAATGTTAATTCTGAGCTTAAAAAGGTGTCCCTATCTGGTAGAGGCTCAGGTTCTAAGCTAGTAGGGTAGACCCAATCAAAACCCATTCGTCCAACTCCTCGGTTTCTATATCGTAAATTGGCGTGACTTCCGAAAATTCAATAAGTTCCTCTGAGGATGTTGGCGATGGATATTCATCAAATAAAGGCCTGAAATCATATTCTTCATTAAAATATTGATCTTCTTCATATGGGGCCTGGAAATCTTCCCAATAGGTTTCAGATCTAGATTCTGGGCTTAGGATGTGGGTTGCATTGCTAGAATCTAGGTTCAATAACCTTCGAGGGTCACCTTATCAGAATAGGAGACGAAATTTATACCCTCGAGAGGTTCAGCTCTACTCTCATTCTTGCAGGAGTTTTGGGATTCTAGAATGGGCTCATCATGGTATTTTCCTGCATTTGGAGCTTCCCAACCTGCTTCAATATCAGGCACATTGTACTCCATCTGGGTTGGGAATCCACAACCATTTTGTGCCTCGAACACGAGATCAGATTGATCCTTGATGTTGTCCCAAGATAGTTCATCCTCTGTTTGTGGTATATACGGGTACTTCTAGTCAATAACTTGTTTTACTAATCTCATTATCTCTTCCCATTTTTCAAGATTATCTTGGTGTTGCTTCCAAAGTCGAGGATTTATCATACATTGAAGGTATTCAAGATTGTGTAGTTTTTCTATCTTAATATATGCAGTAATGATCAAGTCACAGGTTGATCCTTTTGTGGCTTCTGCTAATAGTACTTGGGCACAAGTTATGATAAAGGTTGTGGTTGTTGGGACATCAACCTGAATGTTTCCTACGGGTGTTGAGGTTTCTTCTTTTTCATAGAATTTCAGGGCATCCTCAATCATTTTATCTCTCATGGATCTCTGATATTCAGGTTTCTTGAATGGTGGTCCTAAGTGGTTTGGCTGCATATTTGGATCAGGTGGTGGAATCCAGATGTAGAATCAGAGTTTGAATCAAGATGTAGAATCAAGTTATGAAGCGATCAGATTTGAATAACGAGTCCCACTGAAAATGTGTGTGTGTGCTCTAAAGAGAAAAGATGAGTGATGGTTATGGTTGTTGTAAATGTTTGTTGGTAATAATTGTTGATTATGTCGTTGTAGTATAGGGTGTATAATATAACATTAAGGATGTCGTATAGTGGTGAGTATGGGTGAGTTCCAGTCATTACAACCATTATTATCATTTGCTTATTTATCTAATTTTTACTGGTTTTGTTCCAGGTCGTTCTCTGGGAGGCAATTTATTGAATTTAATTCGGTCACTCTTTGATTATCTCCAAAATTGTCTTCTTATTCAAAAAGAAACTTTACATTTAAAGAATGAATGAATGTTTTATTTACGTAGTTGCTAAGAAGTGCTTGCAAAAATGTAACTATGAACAAGCATCAAACAATCTATTATTATACTCTAAACTATGTATTTACAAGTTATACTATTAACACTAATATGTTAGTTCATACTACATTAGGATACCATGGTGTAAAAACTTAACTTACTAGTCATTTATTTATAGTGACATATATATCAGTTTTAGTGACAGATATAAACGTCGCTAAATCTCAGGAAACACTATATACAACCTAAAGAAGCAAACTGAGGTCTTTAGCGACATTTATAGTGTCGTTTTATTCTGTTAGTAATTATGTGGGTTTAATTTTACATATGTACAGAGTCTTTTCTGTTGTTATCTCGTGTTATCTCTTTTTTTTTTTAAGTCGTCTGTCCTTTCATTTTGTTCTGTGTAGTCTTTCAGAGGCTGCGGTGGAGAGTCCTTAGTGTAAAATGTGTTTAATTAGCGGGCGCGCTTTTCGAGGGATACACAGCACCCTTACGGTGGGACCAGACCTCTACTAAGCGCGCCCTAATCTCAGATTAGGTGCTTAATTACATTTTCGTATCAGCGCAGGGCCTCAGCCCAACGCCTTCAACAAGTTCGCACACGCTCGGGCTCCCAGCCCCACACATTCAGTATTATCACATATCAGAATCGGGTTATCGGATCAGACGGAACAGGTAACGTTTCGGGCGCCCGGCGCCTTGACGACTGGTAAGGTTATAACATAAATTATATTTATATGCTGCGTTTCGTTTGCAGCCCACGATGTGGCGCTATTCCAGTGCCACATCGTGCGCTGGAAACCAGACGCAGCTGCGTCTGTGCGCGTTTTTGGCCCTCGATTTGGGGGCCATAAATTATTAAAAAAAATAAAATAAAATATGGTAAATAAAATATTTACATAATACTACATAATTGATTAATTAATTTTGAATTTTAAATATATTTACTATACAAATAAATTCGCTAAACTAGGCTGATTATACAGGTTGATTTAAGTGATTAAATAGTTAATTACTTATAAAATAATTAGTAAATGGTCTAATTGTCCTTAAACAGTTTTAACTTACATACTTAAGTATTTAATACATATTTTTATTGTATTTTTACGAATTTGTTTATGTTTTATTTAGGCTAAAATAGCAGTTCTGTGTAGTTTATAATTAAAACTAAGTTACAGTAAGTTATACTAGGTATAATTATACTTTGACTAACTTAAATTACTTAATATATACATATATATATATATTCCCACGTTTATAGATTTATTTACTTGATTATTGCTCTAACCTATTAACTTAGCTACTAAATCAGTAAATATAAATCTGTACATATATATATACATAAATCAGTGAATACATACATACTAGATTAGTATACATACATATTTTTACATGGATTGCATATGTATACGAATTTCTATACAGGTTTTATACATATTTACAATATAACTATGTATCTAACTGATATGCTATAGTTATAGTTATAATACTATGAATGGGTGTATTTACAGTTTTAAAATAAGTCTATGCCATTAGGCTTTTGTATAAAGTTAGGGAATTAGAGTTGATTGATTTTTTTTTATTTGAGTTTAGACAGCAGCCGCAGCTACTGTCAGAGGAGATGGAGAAGAGAAGAGAAGAATGTGATGTTTTAGTGTTGTTTACAGTGGCAGTGGCTTAAGCCACTGTCAATTGGCTAACTGCTGCTGCAGTTAGTCCACTTGAAGAGGGGGGAAGTATTCTACAGAGAAGAGGGAAATTTAGAGAAGGGAGTTTAGAGAAGAGGGGAATGTAGCTGCTATATGCAGCATGTTGCTGTATAACTGGGAATAAGATAAAATTCAAAACAAACTAAACATTGAAGAGATGAAATCCAAATCTGAAAGGGGTTTAAATCTCATGTAAATTCAGCTCAAATACTCATTAGGAAAAACCTTAGCAGAAGCATCCTTTCAGATCAAAACAGCAAATGGCATTGAGTTAGTCTTCCTAATGCCATAGACAGCATGAAGGAAGACTTAGCTCAATCAATTAAAACCAAAGAAACACAATCCCAGTTTCTTGCAACCTTAAGGAGTATGGAAAACTCCTTAGGTTAGAGAATCACCATACAGAAATGATCATCAACACAAATAGTGCATGGCAGTTCTGAAATAGCAAAAAGAGACTAAGAATGCATTAAGGAAATTTAATGGAAGCTGGCGAATGCATTCAAAACAAAATATAAACAGAATCATGGAAGGCTCTTCTGATTGGTTCTCTGTCACGAGAGAACTTCTCAGAATCCTTGCCTACAATGAAAACCAAAAATCCCTTCAATTTGTCAGATCTGTCAAAACATTTCAGAGAGTAAAAATCCTTTAAAAACCCAGATCAAAAGTGCTCTGACAAACTGAGGCAATCCATTTAAAACAGAGGGGCTTTTATGAAACAAATGGAATGAGTGAGAAGCCCCAAATGGTGCTTGTGACGCCACTTTCAGATCTGAGGCAGTGTGCCATCAGATCTGAAATTGGGTCAGGATGTGTGGGTGATTGATGAAAAATTCGTCGTTAAAAGGAAAAAAACAAGAATCAGAATCTGGATGATGGAAAAACAAAACATGAAGAGGAAGATAAATTGAACAGTGAACAGATGATTCTTCCACTCTGATCTGGACTGATCAGAGGAGGTGAGGGAGGGGATCTAATACTAATTCTACTCCTAAGACTAATCTAACTTCAGCTAACATTAAACACTAACAATTAAAACTAAATCTATTCTAAACTACTGCAAGCTAAATCTAAAACTACTTGTGCAGAATTAAAAACTAAACTGAAAGGAAGAATGGGACCTATGGGTCCTTAGCCGGCGGCTAAGGAGGAAGAAAGGAGGAGGGTGACTCCAGCGGAGGGAAGAGTCTGCTAGTGAGACTCCAGGGTCGTCCTCAGGTGCTACGAGGTCCTTAGCGACGAGGAGGGTCGAGAGCAGGCGATGATTCCACAGCCGGTGGCTGTGCAATCAGGGTCTAGATGAGGAGGAGAGACTGGAGTGGAGGAATTGATCGCTAAGAGATGTAGGAGGGAGCGATCCCCTGCGCGCGACACCACTGAGGTGCTTAAATAGCAGCTCAGTGACTGAGATCACCGCAAGGGTGAGGTTAATCAGAATCAGGCCGGCGGTGAGGATGAGATGGGTAGAGCGCGCGGCGAGTCAAGAGAGAGATCTGACCGTCAGATGAGATCTGGGAAGAGAGGTGAACGCACGCACCGAATCGCGCGAAGGTTCCATTTGATTCCAGCCACAGATCGAGATCAAAAGTGCGATGGACGGTCGAGAATGGCTGTGTTCTTCGCGCGCTACAGTGCGCGTGAAGAACACAGGCTTCTCTCTGAAATGAGGGAAAACTTGCAGGAAGACCCTTAAACGAAGGGGTAGAAGAATAGCGTGCAGGTCCAAAAGTGAGAAGAACTATAACTGGAAGGGCCCTGCAGTCATACAGAAGGGTCCCTGTGGCTTGCAAAAAGGTCCAAGAAGGAGTTTTGAAGGGTAGAAATGTAATGCATGAAGGACCTAATTGTAATCTATTTATTTCTAAGCCTAAATGATGTCCAATTGCTTTCAAATTTTTACATGTGCTTAATTGAACATTTAAGACATTGATTTTACTTCTGATTTATCTTTTCAAACTTGTTTATGTGTTCAATTGATGCATGGATCATCATTTGTTCTTTAGTTTTCAGAATATCTTATTTTTATGACCTAATTAGGAGATTTTAACACACATTAAAAGTTTTAGGTCTTTTCTTTAATTCCCACACTTAACCCTTTTTATGTGTTAATTTGATATTGTTTTGCTTAGTGTCTAGCTTAATTTCGGCCTTTTAGCTATGATGAGTAGCCACTCATCATACCCCCATGCTTACGTTTTGCTAGTCCCTTAGCAAACAATCTGTTGAAGTGTAAGGCAATTTAAGTATCAGCAAGGTAAGTGTGTAAAGATATCTTTTTTTTCTTTTTCAAAAATTTTTAAGTGTTTTATGATGATCTTTAAGCTGAAATTTTTTTTTTTTTTTTTTTTTTTTTTAATAAACCAACTGTGTTTTTGGACATTGTGAGAACCTGGTTACTGAGGATAACCTACCAGAACTCGAGGCTTAAATGACATAGACCATCTCTCAACCAACAAGGATTCTTGATATTTAAACCTTAAGTCGAATTCCAGGACTCAGGGGGTTTTTACAGAGACTCAGAATGCTATGAAGTTATGGCTGTGCTTTGTGATAAGTCAGGACTAACCAGGTGAATTCTAAGGCTCATTCCCGGGGTTTCACTTCTTTTTAAGTCCAGGTTGGTCCTAACTTCAGCTCATGTTTTCGGATGACTCTCAAAAATTGATGGTATTCAATCACAACCCTTGTTGTATTTGTGGCTCAGAGAAGATTTTTTTTTTTTTTTGGATAAACAGGGTATTGTTTTGAACCCTGAAAACATTTTTGGTGGAAGAGTAGTTTTTCAGACTTTTTGGAGAACATACTTGACCCCTTTTTTTTCTTTCTTTTTTTTTTTTTTTTTTTTTTTTGAACAGTATGTCTCCGAAACTTATTTGGTATAGCGCACTGTATTTGGTGGGTGGATTTCTTTTGTGGAAAGAGCTTCTCCTAGACACAAAACTAAAGATTAGGACAAAGAGTCTACCTGCACGCACAGGTAAGGACTCCACCTTCCCTAATGAACACAAGGGTTGAGGCTTAGGTTCAAGTGGTCTTTCCTGACACTGTGTAGTGTAAGCCAAGGTTACCTAGACTCCTAAGTCAAAGCAAACCAACGAATCCTGTACTGGTGACTCAGGTACAAGAATTACCTAAAGTTAGGAGAGACTGTGGTCTATCTTGTCAAGGCTCAAAGTGTATTAAGCCTAAGCTTGTTTCAAGCTTCTATGGCCCGGCAGGTCAAACCAGTAACGGTTGAATGTCCATATACACTTATTCTATTATTTTTTTATTTTAGCTATAAGATCACTTATCTTTTCTTTCTTTTTCTTTTTCTTTTTCTCCCTCCCCTCTTGAAATGAATGTCCTCCTTTGATAATGAAGTACATGTCCCTTATTGTATTTTTGGAATTTTTCTGATTTGTTATTTTTTTGTATTTTTAGCTTTGTAATTTTTTCAAAATTTTTTTCAAAATTTTTCAATTTTTTTTTTGAAGTATATAATTTTTTTTTTGATAATACTATATGTACTATAGTTGTGTCTACAATTGCATTTTGGTTTAAATGGTTTACCATTTACACCCCCCATGCTTAAATGTTTCAATGTCCTCATTGAATGAAAGGGTGGATGCAAATGCATGCTCTGCTTTTCACTATCCTAGACTGGGTGATGAAAGGAAGTCGGAATGAGGAGATACAATCTCTGTGCGGACGATTTTAAGTCTGATCTAGGATCAGAGTGAACAGTCGGGCTAGGAAGTGAAATGCATGACATGTGTGTCAATGAATGTATGCTCAGAATGCAAGGGTAGACACTATATGCAAATAAAGGCAAGAGTAAGAAAGGTGTAAAACAGCTATATACAAGGGTAGGTGTTTGCTAAGTTTAACGCCTTCAGCTAGGCGAAAACTTAGTTGGTAGCTCAAAATGTAGGAGCGAAATGGTGGAATTGACAAGTCTGAGATCATGCGGCTCAATGAAAGGTTTCAGTCTTTGTCCATTAACAATAAAGGGTTCAGATTTGTCAAGTTCAGTGATCTCAACGGCTCCATTATCAAATAATCTCAAGATTTTGAAAGGTCCAATCCATTTTGATCTTAACTTCCCAGGAAAGAGTTTCAGTCTAGAGTCGAAGAGGACTTTTTTACCCGGGTGAAAAGATTTCCTAAGAATGTGACGGTCATGGAAGGCCTTAAGTTTGTCCTTATACATCCTTGAGCTTTCATAAGATTCATTCCTTAATTCATCGAGCTCAGACATTTGTAATTTCCTAAGATCACCGGCCTTCTCTAAGTCTAAGTTACACTTTCTGATGGCCCAATAGGCTTTGTGCTCTAATTCTACAGGAAGATGACAGTGTTTCCCATACACAAGTCTAAAAGGAGACATGCCTAAAGGGGTTTTGTGGGCTGTCCTATATGCCCACAACGCATCAGAAAGGCGGGAAGACCAATCCTTTCTATCAGGTCGGATGGTAGTCTATAAAATCTTTTTGATCTCCCGATTAGATAATTCAGCAAGTCCATTGGTTTGAGGGTGATAAGATGTAGCAATCCTATGTGACACCCCATACTTTTGAAGTAGGGACTGAAAATGTGTGTTTCTAAAATGAGACCCTCCATCACTAATGATGGCTTTAGGTACCCCGAATCTAGAGAAGATGAAATCTTGGACAAATTGTGTCACAACTCTATGATCATTAGTCCTTGAGGGGATGGCTTCAATCCATTTTGAAACATACTCAACTGCCAACAATATGTACTCGAAGCCATAAGATTTAGGAAAAGGTCCCATGAAGTCAATGCCCCAAATGTCAAAGATTTCGCACACCATGATTGGATTCAAGGGCATCATGTCTCGGCGGCCAATACTACCGAGAGACTGACAGCGTGAACATGCCCTGCTATATTCGTGTGCATCCTTGAAGATTGTGGGCCAATAGAAACCACTCTGCAAAATCTTTGCAGCGGTCTTTTTGCCAGAGAAGTGACCGCCGCACGCCTGGTCGTGGCAGAATGATAAGATGCTTCTAATCTCCTTATCAGGGACGCACTTCCTAAAGATCTGGTCTTTACAATGCTTGAAAAGCCAAGGTTCTTCCCAGTAATAGTGCTTGGCCTCGGATCTAAGTCTGTCTTTTTGATGTCGGACCCAATTAGTGGGGATGAGTCCAGAAGCCAGGTAGTTGACAATGTCAGCATACCAGGGAAGATCAGAATGAATGACCAGCAATTGCTCGTCAGGGAAGTGGTCAGAGATGGGTAAAGAAGGAGAAATCGCTTCAGAAGGAAGGTGGGATAAGTGGTCAGCTACCACATTCTGCTTTCCAGCCTTATCACGAATCTCTAAATCAAATTCCTGTAAAAGTAGGATCCATCTAATCAGACGAGATTTCGCGTCCTTCTTGGCGAGAAGATATCGAACTGCCGTGTGGTCAGTGTAGACTATAATGTGGGAACCTAAAAGATAAGGTCTGAATTTTTCCAGTGCATATACTACAGCTAGCAATTCCTTTTCCGTGACGGTGTAATTCCTCTGAGCTTCATCTAAGGTCTTGCTAGCGTAATAGATGACTGTGGGTTTCCCGTCCAATTTTTGACCAAGGACAGCTCCTACTGCATAATTAGAGGCATCACACATGATCTCAAAAGGGTGAGACCAATTCGGGGGTTGCAGTATGGGTGCCTTGGTAATCAGATCACGAAGTGTCGTATAGGCACGAACACAATCGTCAGAGATCTAGAACTCTACGTCTTTAGAGAGGAGAGTAGTGAGAGGTCGGGCTATTTTCGAGAAATCCGCTATAAAGCGGCGATAAAAACCAACATGCCCGAGGAAAGATCGAATTTGCTTAACCGACGAAGGTAGTGGTAAATCAGAAATCAACTTTACCTTCGCGCGGTCAACCTCAATTCCTCTCTCAGAAATAAGGTGACCTAATACAAGTCCTTCAGTTACCATGAAATGAGATTTCTCCCAGGAAAGTACCAGATTCACATTAATGCATCTTTGCAGGACCTTGGTCAGGTGGTCTAGACATGCATCAAATGTGCTCCCGAAGACCGAGAAGTCATCCATGAAGACTTCTAAACAATCGCCTACTAAGTCAGAAAAGATTGCAAACATACACCGCTGGAATGTAGCAGGTGCGTTGCACAATCCAAAAGGCATCCTACGGAATGCAAAGGTTCCGTAGGTGCAGGTGAATGTTGTTTTCTCCTGATCATCGGGGTGAATTGCCACCTGATTATATCCTGAATAGCCATCCAAAAAGCAGAAAAATCTATTCCCTGCCACTCTTTCCAGTATTTGATCAATGAAGGGCAAAGGGAAATGATCTTTCTTCGTGGCTTGGTTGAGTTTTCGGTAATCTATACATACTCGCCACGAACTAGCAATGCGTGTAGGGATGACTTCTCCAGAATCAGTGGTGATGATGGTAAGTCCGGCCTTCTTTGGCACAACCTGAACAGGACTTACCCATCTACTGTCAGAAATTGGGTAGATAATTCCATTGTCCAGCCATTTAATCATTTCACTTTTTATCACCTCTTGTAATGTAGGGTTTAATCTACGCTGGGGCTGTCTAGTAGGTCTAGATCCTTCTTCAGTGAAAATCCTATGTGTGCAATAAGAAGGACTGATGCCAGTAAGGTCAGAAAGGCTCCATCCTATAGCCTGCCTATGTGCTCTTAGGACAGATAAGAGTCGTGACTCTTGATCAGAAGAAAGGGAAGAGTTAACAATCACCGGATAGGTCTGATCAGGTCCTAAGAAAACATATTTGAGAGAGTCAGGAAGAGGTTTGAGTTCAACAGGCACAGGATCAGAAGCAGCAGGTGTGAAAGTTTCAGGAGATCCTAGAGATACTAATGGAATGGGAGGAAGGTCCTCAGTCTCTAAATTTGGTATCTCAGTGGAAGTCAAGTCAGAGTCCAAAGAGTGTTGAGGTTCTAAATTTAATGAATTGATCAAGGTGTCCTCAACCAATTGATCCAATGAATCCAGGGAGAAGATTTCTTCAATTAAACTACAGGTCGGTCCTCTTTGGGCCTGAAAAATATCAATTTTTATTTTCTGATCTCCAAACTTTAATTCTATAAGGCCCTCCTCACAATTGATGTTTGCCTTGGCCGTAGCCAAGAAAGGTCTTCCTAAAATGATAGGTGTATTCTGGATATCTTCAGGTACTTCCATGTCAAGGACTATAAAGTCTACAGGGAAGTAAAAATCCTTGACCCGCACTATGACATCTTCCAACACTCCCTGAGGTGTCTTAACTGATCTGTCAGCTAATTGCAGGGACACCTTGGTTGGCTTCAGATTGCCAACCTCAAAATGTGTCAGTAGAGAGGTTGGTATAAGATTGATGGAAGCACCTAGGTCAAGTAGTGCTCTATTGAATGTGGTGTTACCTATCATGCAGGATAAGAGAGGGGTGCCTGGGTCTTTCATCTTAGTTGGGAGGGTACTAGAGATGATAGAACTAGCTTGTTCCGAGAGAATGATTGGACTACTCCCTTTTTGAATTCTTGCTTTACGCTTAGGTGTACATAGGTCTTTTAAAAACTTAGCGTAAAGAGGGATGTGGCGGATTGCATCCAACAAGGGGATGTTTATGTGGACTTGCTCAAAGAGCTTAAGCAAATCCTCCTCAGGTGCCACACAGGTCTTTTTCTTTCCTTTCTCCTTCTTCTTTAAAGCTTCAGGAAAAGGTACTGGAGTTGTGAGAGGTTCAGTCATAGGTAGAGGAGAAGTAGGAAGTGGAGGAGCAGAACTAGAAGTGGTAGGTGTTGGAAGAGGTGCATCTAGTGTGCATTTACCACTCCTAGTGACTATGGCATTTAGTTCAGCTCTAGAGGTAGATGGTAAATCATTGTTAGGTAGCAGAGGTGGTTGTGTTTGTGCAAGAGAAGAATTTGAGTCAGTGAAGAATTCAGTGTTGTGCACTGCTTGTGAAATGTCATGTGTTTGGTTTTGCAGTGCTGGTCTAGGTTGGGCATACCTTTGAGCAGGTATGTTCCTAGGGTTGGGTTGTGCTTGGGATGGGAGTGAATGTGGTTGACGGGACTCCGTCAAGTGTGATAGCTGGGCTCTCATCTCAGCTAAGGCCGCGTCCTGTCTCTGCTGCATAGCAATATTCTGTTGTTGCATATCAGCAAGAGCTTTCATGATAGACCCCAACTGGTCATCTCGTGTAGGCCCAGATTGAGAGTATTGGGTGGGCCTGGGTTGGGGTTGCTGGTAGGTACGCGGTGGATATCCGTGTGATTGTGGAGGTGGTGCTCGGATCGAGTTGTGCAATGGTGGTGCAGAAGGTTGTTGAAAAGGAGGTCTTTGTGAATTTCCCGACCACGAGAAATTTGGATGATTACGCCATCTAGGGTTATAGGTTTGTGTGAAAGGATCATTGTGAATGGCATGAAGCTCCTCCGAAGCTCCAGAAGGTGCAGGGAAGTCAGTGAAGGGAGGAACAAAGGTTCCTCCAACCGGTGAAGGATATGGAAATGGAAAATCCGGTAATGCAGTTTGTGTCACAGAAAGGTTATTCACAGTTTCCCTCCCTGTGGGAAACTGAGAAGAAGTGTTTTGTGTTGGTGACTGAGAAGAAGATGGGTGTTTTGAGAGAAATTTCCATACTTCATCTAGTTTCTTCTCGATTAAGCCCACTTTATCCAGTTGACTAGCCACTATCTCTAAGTCTTTGCTACTGGATTGGGCTTCATGTACCCCCGTGTGTGAGTGGGAATGTGAGGACTTTCTATTAAACACGCTCATTGAAGCATTATTAGTAGAGTTTTCGGCCATGCCTTCAAAGAGCTCAAAGGCTGAGTCCTCATCCCGACACAGGAAATTGCCTCCACAAGCGGCATCTACAAAATTCCGTGTGTCATCATGGAGCCCATGGTAGAAGATCTGGACCTGTTGCCAGCGTGGGACACCATGGTGGGGACATTTTCTCAAAAGCTCATGGAATCTCTCCCAAGCCTCGTGCATAGGTTCTCCTGAATTCTGGGTGAAGGTGGTGATGGCACGCCTTAAGGCATTAGTGCGGCCTACAGGAAAGTACTTCTTTAAGAACTCATGTTCTAAAGAAGCCCAAGAATCTATAGGTGTAGTCTGTGCAAGTGTTCTAAACCAAAAGGCTGCCTTATCTTTTAATGAAAAGGAGAACATTTTCATCAAAAGCGTGTGCTGATCATGTCCTTGCGGACCCAAAGTTTGGGCAAGATTCTTCAGCTCCTCTAAATGCTGAAAAGGGTCCTCAGAAGCAAGTCCATGGAAGTGAGGAATGAGTGCTATAATGTTCGGCTTTAGTTCAGCAGCACGACCCCCATTGGGATAACGTACCACAGGCATTGGTTGGGCAACTGCGGGATTATAATAATCTCGTAGTTGAGGTCTACGGGGTTGGGGTGGTGCCTGAGGATTTCTAGGTTGAAGTGGTTGTGGTTGGGGGTTAGCTAATAGATTTACAGCTTGAGCAAGCTATTGCACCTGTTGGGTTAAGGTATTCATTTGTAGTTGTGTATCGAAGAGGTGCTGAAGATGAGGCATAGGTCCTCTCTCCGGGGGTGGATTAGGATGATTAGGATAAGGTGGAGGTTGGAACCTAGGGATAGGTGGTTGCTGTGGTAGAGGATGTGCAACTAAGTCTGGAGGAAGTTCTTCAAAATCCTCAAAGTGTGAAGAATCAAGATCATCCTCTTGGCGAGGGGGATTGTGAAAAGTATTTTGAGACTCAGGAGGTAAGGGATTAGAAGTGGAAGGCAAAGAAGATGATGCAGTAGCTTGGGTAGCAGTACCCAAGGGGAGTACAAGTTCTGGGTTTTGGGATCTCCTACCTTCCATTGAGTTGGTTTTTTTTTTTTTTTTTTGAAATCCCGTTTACTCTAATTCGATCCAACTCAATGGGAAAAAAATTTTAACGTTCACAATAAAACAGAAGAATCCCAATAAAATCTCAATTCAAGAAGACCAATCAATCGAAATGAATCGGAGAAAATTTTTCCTAGAGGCTGCTACGCAAAGTATGTTATACGCAAACACTTGTTTCAAACAATTGTACGTATCCTAAGATAAACCTAGCGAAGTGCAGACCTCTAAAATCCACTGGGAATATGGATAAGACTGAGCGTGCGAATCCAGATCCTGTGGTTGCAGAAAGATGAGGTAGAAACCCGTGTATTGTGGCCTTAAGTGATCGTGCTGTGTGCACGATAACATTCAACACAAGGCGATTAAAATCTCAAACATGGTTTCACCCAATTTTGCTATCTCCTTTTTGATTTAATTGAAGTGATTAAAATGTGTTTTCTATGCTGCTCGTTTCACTTTTTACTAAATTCAGAACAAGTAGTGGTCTTCTTTAATTTTAAGTCAAATGCAAATATGGTAGGAGTTAGAGTTAGGTAAGAAATGCGTACCTGACTCCAGCAATCTTCTAATGCAGATTTGACTTGAATTAAAATCTAGCAGGAATGAAATGCAATCCTAAAAATGGATGCCTAGGGTTATGCTGCTGCTAGATAAGTATGAGGTCTTTTTGATTTTTTTGATTTTTTGATTTTTCTGAAAAATTTTATATGCAATTCAAAAGTAAGGAAAGAAATTAAGAAGATAAAGAAATAAAGTCCAGACAGTCCAGAATTATTACAAAAATTGTGTGAGAACAAGCTCTCACAACTTATGACTAACAATTGCTCCTAATCAATAAACCTAAAACTATCTATACTAAAACTAATACTAAAATCCTACAGCGACTTCGAGGCAAAACTCCACCAGGAAGACGGATCTGGAGCGCAGCGACTCCACCAGGAAGACGACACTCCTCCTCAAGTGCTGTGGAAAAAACAAATGATTAGTAAAAGAATAAAGGAATGTATACACAATTAATTCAATGGAAAATAAAAGCAATTATAATGAATGAATGAAGAATTTCTATATACAAAAGAATGAAAAGAAAATTTTGGTGCAAAGAGCGTTGCCTCCCCGGCAACGGCGCCAAAATAATGATGGTTATGGTTGTTGTAAATGTTTGTTGGTAATAATTGTTGATTATGTCGTTGTAGTATAGGGTGTATAATATAACATTAAGGATGTCGTATAGTGGTGAGTATGGGTGAGTTCCAGTCATTACAACCATTATTATCATTTGCTTATTTATCTAATTTTTACTGGTTTTGTTCCAGGTCGTTCTCTGGGAGGCAATTTATTGAATTTAATTCGGTCACTCTTTGATTATCTCCAAAATTGTCTTCTTATTCAAAAAGAAACTTTACATTTAAAGAATGAATGAATGTTTTATTTACCTAGTTGCTAAGAAGTGCTTGCAAAAATGCTAACTATGAACAAGCATCAAACAATCTATTATTATACTCTAAACTATGTATTTACAAGTTATACTATTAACACTAATATGTTAGTTCATACTACATTAGGATACCATGGTGTAAAAACTTAACTTACTAGTCATTTATTTATAGTGACATATATATCAGTTTTAGTGACAGATATAAACGTCGCTAAATCTCAGGAAACACTATATACAACCTAAAGAAGCAAACTGAGGTCTTTAGCGACATTTATAGTGTCGTTTTATTCTGTTAGTAATTATGTGGGTTTAATTTTACATATGTACAGAGTCTTTTCTGTTGTTATCTCGTGTTATCTCTTTTTTTTTTTAAGTCGTCTGTCCTTTCATTTTGTTCTGTGTAGTCTTTCAGAAGCTGCGGTGGAGAGTCCTTAGTGTAAAATGTGTTTAATTAGCGGGCGCGCTTTTCGAGGGATACACAGCACCCTTACGGTGGGACCAGACCTCTACTAAGCGCGCCCTAATCTCAGATTAGGTGCTTAATTACGTTTTCGTATCAGCGCAGGGCCTCAGCCCAACGCCTTCAACAAGTTCGCACATGCTCGGGCTCCCAGCCCCACACATTCAGTATTATCACATATCAGAATTGGGTTATCGGATCAGACGGAACAGGTAACGTTTCGGGCGCCCGGCGCCTTGACGACTGGTAAGGTTATAACATAAATTATATTTATATGCTGCGTTTCGTTTGCAGCCCACGATGTGGCGCTATTCTAGCGCCACATCGTGCGCTGGAAACCAGACGCAGCTGCGTCTGTGCGCGTTTTTGGCCCTCGATTTGGGGGCCATAAATTATTAAAAAAAATAAAATAAAATATGGTAAATAAAATATTTACATAATACTACATAATTGATTAATTAATTTTGAATTTTAAATATATTTACTATATAAATAAATTCGCTAAACTAGGCTGATTATACAGGTTGATTTAAGTGATTAAATAGTTAATTACTTATAAAATAATTAGTAAATGGTCTAATTGTCCTTAAACAGTTTTAACTTACACACTTAAGTATTTAATACATATTTTTATTGTATTTTTACGAATTTGTTTATGTTTTATTTAGGCTAAAATAGCAGTTCTGTGTAGTTTATAATTAAAACTAAGTTACAGTAAGTTATACTAGGTATAATTATACTTTGACTAACTTAAATTACTTAATATATACATATATATATATATTCCCACGTTTATAGATTTATTTACTTGATTATTGCTCTAACCTATTAACTTAGCTACTAAATCAGTAAATATAAATCTGTACATATATATATACATAAATCAGTGAATACATACATACTAGATTAGTATACATACATATTTTTACATGGATTGCATATGTATACGAATTTCTATACAGGTTTTATACATATTTACAATATAACTATGTATCTAACTGATATGCTATAGTTATAGTTATAATACTATGAATGGGTGTATTTACAGTTTTAAAATAAGTCTATGCCATTAGGCTTTTGTATAAAGTTAGGGAATTAGAGTTGATTGATTTTTTTTTATTTGAGTTTAGACAGCAGCCGCAGCTACTGTCAGAGGAGATGGAGAAGAGAAGAGAAGAATGTGATGTTTTAGTGTTGTTTACAGTGGCAGTGGCTTAAGCCACTGTCAATTGGCTAACTGCTGCTGCAGTTAGTCCACTTGAAGAGGGGGGAAGTATTCTACAGAGAAGAGGGAAATTTAGAGAAGGGAGTTTAGAGAAGAGGGGAATGTAGCTGCTATATGCAGCATGTTGCTGTATAACTGGGAATAAGATAAAATTCAAAACAAACTAAACATTGAAGAGATGAAATCCAAATCTGAAAGGGGTTTAAATCTCATGTAAATTCAGCTCAAATACTCATTAGGAAAAACCTTAGCAGAAGCATCCTTTCAGATCAAAACAGCAAATGGCATTGAGTTAGTCTTCCTAATGCCATAGACAGCATGAAGGAAGACTTAGCTCAATCAATTAAAACCAAAGAAACACAATCCCAGTTTCTTGCAACCTTAAGGAGTATGGAAAACTCCTTAGGTTAGAGAATCACCATACAGAAATGATCATCAACACAAATAGTGCATGGCAGTTCTGAAATAGCAAAAAGAGACTAAGAATGCATTAAGGAAATTTAATGGAAGCTGGCGAATGCATTCAAAACAAAATATAAACAGAATCATGGAAGGCTCTTCTGATTGGTTCTCTGTCACGAGAGAACTTCTCAGAATCCTTGTCTACAATGAAAACCAAAAATCCCTTCAATTTGTCAGATCTGTCAAAACATTTCAGAGAGTAAAAATCCTTTAAAAACCCAGATCAAAAGTGCTCTGACAAACTGAGGCAATCCATTTAAAACAGAGGGGCTTTTATGAAACAAATGGAATGAGTGAGAAGCCCCAAATGGTGCTTGTGACGCCACTTTCAGATCTGAGGCAGTGTGCCATCAGATCTGAAATTGGGTCAGGATGTGTGGGTGATTGATGAAAAATTCGTCGTTAAAAGGAAAAAAACAAGAATCAGAATCTGGATGATGGAAAAACAAAACATGAAGAGGAAGATAAATTGAACAGTGAACAGATGATTCTTCCCCTCTGATCTGGACTGATCAGAGGAGGTGAGGGAGGGGATCTAATACTAATTCTACTCCTAAGACTAATCTAACTTCAGCTAACATTAAACACTAACAATTAAAACTAAATCTATTCTAAACTACTGCAAGCTAAATCTAAAACTACTTGTGCAGAATTAAAAACTAAACTGAAAGGAAGAATGGGACCTATGGGTCCTTAGCCGGCGGCTAAGGAGGAAGAAAGGAGGAGGGTGACTCCAGCGGAGGGAAGAGTCTGCTAGTGAGACTCCAGGGTCGTCCTCAGGTGCTACGAGGTCCTTAGCGACGAGGAGGGTCGAGAGCAGGCGATGATTCCACAGCCGGTGGCTGTGCAATCAGGGTCTAGATGAGGAGGAGAGACTGGAGTGGAGGAATTGATCGCTAAGAGATGTAGGAGGGAGCGATCCCCTGCGCGCGACACCACTGAGGTGCTTAAATAGCAGCTCAGTGACTGAGATCACCGCAAGGGTGAGGTTAATCAGAATCAGGCCGGCGGTGAGGATGAGATGGGTAGAGCGCGCGGCGAGTCAAGAGAGAGATCTGACCGTCAGATGAGATCTGGGAAGAGAGGTGAACGCACGCACCGAATCGCGCGAAGGTTCCATTTGATTCCAGCCGCAGATCGAGATCAAAAGTGCGATGGACGGTCGAGAATGGCTGTGTTCTTCGCGCGCTACAGTGCGCGTGAAGAACACAGGCTTCTCTCTGAAATGAGGGAAAACTTGCAGGAAGACCCTTAAACGAAGGGGTAGAAGAATAGCGTGCAGGTCCAAAAGTGAGAAGAACTATAACTGGAAGGGCCCTGCAGTCATACAGAAGGGTCCCTGCGGCTTGCAAAAAGGTCCAAGAAGGAGTTTTGAAGGGTAGAAATGTAATGCATGAAGGACCTAATTGTAATCTATTTATTTCTAAGCCTAAATGATGTCCAATTGCTTTCAAATTTTTACATGTGCTTAATTGAACATTTAAGACATTGATTTTACTTCTGATTTATCTTTTCAAACTTGTTTATGTGTTCAATTGATGCATGGATCATCATTTGTTCTTTAGTTTTCAGAATATCTTATTTTTATGACCTAATTAGGAGATTTTAACACACATTAAAAGTTTTAGGTCTTTTCTTTAATTCCCACACTTAACCCTTTTTATGTGTTAATTTGATATTGTTTTGCTTAGTGTCTAGCTTAATTTCGGCCTTTTAGCTATGATGAGTAGCCACTCATCAATGAGGGACTGGAGATGTTTTTGACCCAATCAAGACACCCAAAGATGTTTGGATGACTATGGAGGTTCAGGGCGGATGGTACCCCTGAATCAGAAGATCGTCCACCTGAGAATTACCTGGGCAGCCAGAGAGGGAGAGTCCCGCAAAGACTCCTACACGGTAGAGCATCCCCACGGGTTACAGGGTTTCCCCCACTCGACCTCTCTTGTCACTGAGATTCCAAGTAGACCAGAATGGGGACCTTGACCTCTTAAGTCTACCACTTTTATTTCAAAGGTGCTTTAGGGTTCTCACTTGAACTTTAGATAGTTTGATGTTGTGACCTAATTCAGAGGTTGGTTAACCCAAGGGGTCAACTTCACCTGACCTGTCCTATAGATGGTAGAATGATTCTAGGTTTGGAGCCTAGAGATCACCCTGATTCGACTCCCAGGTTATTAGGTCCAAGATTTTAAGATTCAAGTGATTTTTGAGCTTCTTTTTTTTTCTTAGGGTTTGTCTTGTTTAGATCTCTTCAATCACAGGCTTGGGTAGCACACTGATGCGGGAGGGTTTATTTCCTTTTATGCAGGAATGTGTGACTAGCACTTCAAGACTCTACTATAGAAACCCTAATTTGGTTCTATTTCCAATCCTCTTTTTCTTTTTGAAAAGGTTCTCTTTGGATTTAAAAACAAGAAGTGTGTTGTCCGTAGAGATTAAGCATTATTTTTATTAGGCACATGAATTTATGGGATGGAATCTAAAAAAAATCGCTTCAACTTTAAGAAGAATTAAAAAATTTTCGCAAAATTAGGAAATGTTTGCCTTAAAGATGGTGATTACTATATAAAGAAGGTAATTGATTCCAAAATTGATTTTCTTCCTTTTTCCTTTTCAGGATTTAGGGAATGGTTTAAGGAAGAAAAGAAATTACCTGCCCTGGAGTGGTTGACTTGCGGGAGGGATTTTCTCGTGAAATTCCTGCAAGATCAAAACAAAGCAAAGTAGGGCAAGTTAGTGTTCAATAAGATAAAAAGAATGTAGAGACTAGTGATAAATTGCACGTTGCTCCCTGGCAACGGCGCCAAAATGTTGACGCACGAAACTCGATCGTGTTTTAACAGTTATTGCGTCGTAGTCTAGGTGCAAGCATCGTCAACAAATAAAAGATTTTATTACTCGAAAACTGGAGTATCCAAGGTCAAACACAGGGAGCAATCGGAATTTACTACTAATATCTAGAATGTAATTGAACACTGTAATTACTCAAAACTTTAGCTCAAATGTAAATGCATGAGTTTGAAAAGAAATTATGGTAAAAAGAAAGAATTGGACATCTGATCATGAGATCAGACATCTTAAAAGATGTCTTTCCCTTCTTTGATTCTTCTTCCTTTCTCTGCGATGCCTTGCTTTTCTTCTGCCTTCTTTCTTTCTTCTCTTGCAATATCTCTCTCTGCTTCTTTTCTTCTGTCTTCTACGGGTCTTCTTCTTCTTCCTTGCAGAACTTCCTTCCCTCGTTTCTTCTTCCTTTCTGCTTTGCCTTTCTTCCTTCGCAGAGCCTCTTCTTTCCTTGCAGCGGCTGAGTGTTGGCTTCTTCCTCTCTTGCACACACCACAGCCAAGGAAAAACTACTCCTCTACCCACACCCGTGCGTCTCTCTCTTTCTGTAAACCACTCATCATCATGCTCTCCCAGAGCCGGGTTAACAGGTCGGATTGCGGGCCCGTGACCAAGCACACCGGTGTGTGGGTGATGCGCGAGGTGTGCTCAGGGTCGGGTCGGATCGCACCAAATCCGCGTGGTGAAATAGTGGATGAGGCGCCGTGAAATAGGTGAGGGACCTCAACCCAAGTGCTTTCGGAGGCGAAGAGAAGATATGACAAAATCAATTTAAACCACGCCAGCACCTTGTAGGTTACCGATGTGGGACTATTAGTCCCGACCTTCTCTTGCGTGCGCCTGCAGAACTCTCTCCTTCAATTGCCAAGGCTGCGGACTTCGTTGCGTTTCTCGCTGAACCATATATCATCGCAATGCCTCCCCGAAGCCTGGACCGAGCTTGGAGCTTCTTCGAGTCACCGTCAATGGCGGCAGGGGCTTGAGAACTGTCAGACACGAAAATGGCCTCGCGGCCTAATCAGATCATCGGGGAACCTTCGCCTTGTCACGGTAAAGGTGAAGAGAAAGGTGACAGGCCGCGGGGTGACCTAGGCGTGCGTGCCTAGGTCGTCCTGTGGCTGGATGGATGGGTGAGTTCGGGGATGCGTTGTGGAGGTGTAACGTGGCAGTGGAGGGGCGGAGTGTGTTCAGTGCGGTGAGGCGGAACTTTTGCGACGGTCGACGAGTCGTGTGGAGTTGCGAAGCGACGGGGGAGACTCGCCGGAGGGTTGCCGGAAGGATGGAAGATGACAGTGGTCAGGCATGGTTGAGGGGTCGATTGAGTGAAATAAAGTAAGGAAATGAAAGAGGGGATGGAGGGGAATGATTTTAACCTAATTAAAGGGACAAAAGGGGATGAAGAGGCAGACGGCTGTACCTGCTGTCACCGGAGAAGAAAATGCCCAGTGGGGGAGGATGGCGGCGACGACGGGGCTAGGGCAGCGCACGCGGGTATTGCACGATGCAGAGGAGAATGAGGAAGAAGTCTCTGCCACTGGTTTTGTGGCAGAGCGAAGAGGAAAGGAAGGAGAGCTCGCCGGAGCCTGCTGGACACCCTGGCCGGGAGGGAAGAGAGGAATCTGAGGTAGAATCCTGGCTAGATCGAGCTGAAATTGAGCGGCCGGGTTTGGGGGTTCTTTTATAGGCACAGGCCATGTGTTTTGGAGCGTGGAGGGCAAGCATTCGTCATCGAAGGCTCACCAGAGAAGGAAAGTGGGTGGATACCCAAATCCCTCGTGCGTTCGCACGAGAGATTGGGATCAAATCATGGATCATGACTAGCCTCAGATGGAAGGGAATTCCTCAGAGAATCTCCCTTCCATTTCTGGGAGGGGATCTCTGAGGAATCAGAGAGTATTCCCTCTCTAATCCTCTTCGGAGTAGGATTCTACCCCAATAATGGTGGAAGGACCTGATTGCAAGGTTGGCTAGGAGGTTAGGGGGCTCTCTGCGATGATTTTCAAATGTTAGGGACCAAAATGTGATTTGGGTGTACTAAATTGCAAAGTAGGTCAAGATGACCTTCACTTAGGTCCAAATTTTGGTACAAACCTAATTTGGACCTAAGGAATCCAATGGTGAAGTTGGATTTTATGTTTTATCACGTTTGACAAGACATTTTACGTAAAAACCCAAATTAGGTTAATTGATGAGCTAGGACCCTAATCGAGGTCAAACTGGGTTCCAAAGGCCAAATTAAGTGTTCTAAACCCTGGAGGATATTTTTCCATGAATTTTATAGGGTTTACTTGATTTTTATCCTGACCAGAACCTTGTTGATTTAAGCGGGTCTGTTTTAGGGTTACCAAATGTCATTTAATTCCTGGATTGCACATAAAACCATTTCTGATTGACTCAACCTAATTTTTATCTCATTTAGACCATTTGACCTATGCTTTGCCTCTGAGAAATCCCGTTTATGTACTGCAATGGTAAAATTATAGTTTTAACCTTTATTTCATGTTTTCTTCTTAGAACACTTATTCCTTCTATTAAGCCTTCTTCTAGGTTATATAGGAGCTTTTATTCTCTTTATTGGGTCAAAATGAGCTAGTTATGACTCATGATGAGGCTCTGATCAGGCACCGGCGTTGGTAGGCCGACGTTGGGGAAGATGAAACTCCGGTAGAGGGGGACAGCGAGGACGAAGGAGATAGGGACGTCAGCCAGTATTGCGCGACGCGGAGGAAGGTGAGGAAGATAAATCTACCACTGGTATTATGGTCAGACGACAAGAGTCAGAGGGAGTCACCGAAGCTCGATTATCTATTCGACCGGATGAGGAAAGAGGAAATTAGGGATTTTCCGCCCGAAATCGAGTCTAGGGAATTCATTCTAATAAAGGATTTCTTTTATAGGCCTCTAGAGGATGTTTTGAGCTTGGGAAGTAAGATTTCCAAGCTTGGAATGATGTCAGAGTTGGAAGCTCTATGATACCCTAATCTCTCATGCATTCGCATGAGAGATTGAGAAGGTTTTAGGGCCCATGGATGGATTAAATGGAAAGAGGACTCCTCAAGGAATCTCCTTTCCAATTTTGAAAGGGATTGATTGATCAGAGGAGTTCCTTTCAATCAAAGGTCGTCGAAGTTGTAGGAGTAGGATTTCATTATGGTAGGGACCTTTTTGTGAAGAACAAAACAAAGATGGGGGGCTATTTGTAAGAAATTCAAAAAGCTAAGGATCTGAATGAGATAAAAAGAGTTTGGCTGGACCAAAATGCAAACTTGGTCAAGATGATCTCAGATTGGGCCTAAATATTGGTATAAACCTAATTTGGATCCAAGAAATCCAATGGTGAAGCTAGATTTAGGTTTTGACCTTGTTTTACTGGGTAATTTATGTAAAAACTCAAATTAAGGAAAATGTCAATCTGAGACTCTGTTTTTGGTTAAGATAGGTTCTGATGGCCAAATAATGCATACCAAAACATAGAGGATATTTTTATATGAATTTTAGAGGATTTAGATAAATTTTATCCTGACCAGAACCTTAGTTAATTAAGTGGGTCTGTTTTTATGGTTTCAGATGTCGTTTAATTCCTGAAATGCGCGAAAATGCATTTCTGACTGTTCTAACCCATTTGTTAGACTTTTAAGACCATTTAACCCTTAATTAGCCTCTAAGAAAACCCATGGTTATTCTGCATTTGAGATATACTATTAAAACTACAGTTTTACCCCTATTTTATTATATTTCACACAAAATGGATTTGCAGTGAATTATGTCTCTCTGGTGGTTATTTAGGAGCATTTAATGACTTTATCAGATCAAATTGAGCTAGTTATGGCTCATGATGGTGTTCCCATCAACACTAAAATAACCCATCTTATGAATCCAACTAGAATTTTATGATGGAGAGTGGTGGAGAATGAATATAAAAAAAAAGCAAAACAAAAAGGTAATAGAACCCTTTATATCACCTCTTCTTGATGGATTTCACATGTAGTCCGATCTCTACTGAGCTGTATAGCTCATCCCTATTTTCTTGTGACCCATTTTAGGTTTCGATGCAGTGGGCTCGCAGATTTCGCCTTACCTGCGAGCAGTGCCGGCACCTAGCGGTGGCAGACCAACTTTTCGTGATGACACTCATATGCTTGGAGAGGGCGAAAGCCCAATACCCGCGAAGGTGGGCGGACCCACCTACTGAGTCCCTTCACAGTGCTGCTACAGAATTTGTGTGGGCTACCTATCAGCTAGAGCAGGCGATCTATTTTGAGGGCTTTCGACTCAAGAGGATATGGGAGAACTTCTGAGTGACTGGTTCCTCCTTTTCACTTGGAGCCTTCTTACGTAAGCCATTTCTTTCTTTTGTGGTTGTTGACAGTTGTGGCTCCCCTTTTGTAGTCCTTCCCTCTGGTTGATGTTGTTACTTTTGTGGTAGGGAAAGGAACGAGATTTGTATCAAAATGTATATGTATATGCATGTGTGTATGACAGTATGTATCAGGGAACTTGGTGTGTCTTTATAGTGAATGATGTTCTACTTATGTGGTTTTTTCTTTGTCTTCAAACTATTTAGATGGTACGGTTACAGGTTCTTCTTACATGTGGGGGAGTTTGGAAGCCTCCCCTCCTACAAGGATCCTCTGCCGATGTTACTTTACTTTGTTTCATTTTATTTTACTTAGTTTGATAGAATCAAGTTCCTTTCGACTTGTCATGAACTACTTTTGATCCTAGCCATCTTGCTACTGGGCCATTTTTCTACCTTCACCCTCAGTATTCCATTGAAATGATTTTCGGGGTGTGACATCTAAGAACTCCACTAGATGTCCATGATCACCATCTTTTGGATGTCTAGGATCTTGGCAAGAAGTCCAAAGTAACATTTGGATGTATAAAACGAGCTATGGATGTTGAATATCTAATTGGCCCGAGTTCCTGAATTGTAAGGTCAATCTATGGAGGAGTTTTGAAGTGTTGGATCTCTCAGGAATTTTGAAGGAGTTCATGGAGCATGAAGAGTTCACACAGCACACGTAGGATCAAGTGTTCTTAATGCAAAGGGCATCATCAGGCTATTGAGAAGAACGGAATCCCACAAAGCTGAGACTTAATTGAGGATGCGCAATACTTGGGGTGTCGTACTATGCTGACCCTTTAGGTATACCTTGATAGTCGTGGGGATCTTGAAACAAGAAGATATTATATCTTCCCATGTAGTTATGATTACCTAGGTAAATGTTGTTTCTCGATTCCTTCTATTCAATTTTGGGCATCGATCGTTATGTGATTGAATTGATTCAAAAGATTTTAAATTAACTAGATTTCAAGCTTCCATATTGCCATGGGGCCGAACTCTTCAATCCTCAATAATTTTGTCTTGTTTAGTTGTCCATTATGCTTGGATTTTTCGTTACGTGGATCCTATTTAATACTAGGGAAATGCAGCATCATTAAAAACTTATCGCTAATAAAAGTCTTTCAATATGAAACACATGTGTCAAAAACATATCTCTAATTCAGCATTAATGGTCTCAATCTCTTCTCCTTTCAATTAAAGTCTAATTTGAAAAGGAAAAGTGATAAGGCTAGATTTTTCTAAATACCATTTATAAAGGAAAAATCTTTCAAGTATCCAACATGAACCAATCCTAAAGGGGAACTTGACTCGTTAATCACTTGAGTTGATTCAAAAAGGTGAAGTTAACAAAGGATCCCAAGAAAAGGCAAAGCATGGATCCCATATTGATCTAGGAATCACTACCCAACCATTTCTCGACATGTTTAACCTTATGAGGACCTCCTTTGAATTGTGTTTAGTAGCTTCCTATTAGCTAGAGAAGTGTTGAATACCTTTCCTTATTTAAGAGAGAAGAGCTATCAATGGCTTCTCATTTCTTGCCTGCAAACTCTATGTAGCAAACATGAGATCCACAAAAATAGTTGCTAAGAGATGAGAAAGAAATCTCATTTAAAAGCAATAAGAGAATTAAGCTAAGAGAAAGTACAAGGAAAACTTGCCTTTGCTAAGAATCGATTGGATCGACCTGTGGAATCATGAAAGTGTGAATTGGGCTTTTAAAATTTTAAAACATGATCGAATCAATGCTAAAACTCAATTAAGCAATAAAACAAAAACACCCTAATAAATTAGAACCACATAATTGGAACTAGTTTTTAATCTTTCCGGGTTCCATCAAGTAAGGGATTATACCTTTGTGAGTGACACTAATTAACACCCAAAAAAGTGATGCCTACTACAATAATTTCGACGTGCCTTAGAACCCTCCTTCTTGATGGGTGGATGAAGCCATTCATGTTGATGAAGATCAATCTTGTTATTATACAAATGATTTCGTGAACCCTAAGAGCAACCTTTGCTCTCTCCACCAACCACGGTCACAAGGAATCTTTTCCAATCAACTTGGATATCGAAGACACTGCCTGAAGATCGAAGATGGTGCAGATTAGACACCCAACAAGTCTATTGGACAATGGAAAGGACTCCAAGACATCTGGGAAGAGTCTTGGGCATCTAACACTAGAGAATAGGGAGTGATGGCGGCGCCCACCTCATTCTATCTTTCAGTGGATTTTAGTGGAAGGATTGTTGATTGATTAAAGGTTTTAGGGCTTGCCTCTAGGAGATATTTATAGGGATTCCATACCTAATCCTAATTTAATGAGATCCCTTGGATCTTTATCCAAGGGATGGGATTTAATCCTACTTGAATTTTATAAGATAAGCCCATAACAATTTATGGGATGTTTAGATCTATTATCCAAATATTAATTAATTGCAATTTAACCCTTGGAATTAACTTAATCAAGTTAGGTGCAATTAATCATCAAATTAAATGCAATTTAACTCATTAAATAAATGTAATTTATCCTGCGAGTAGGAATCCATCAATATCTTTATTGGTTTCATATGCCAATAATAAAGAGTTTACGATTTGTGGAATTACAATAATGTGCCTCCCCAGGGATTCCAAATACCCGTTAATCCATCATACATGGAGGATAATATTATCCTGAGGTGTAATTCCATTAGATAGTTGTCATTCTTCCTTGGATAATATTATTTCTAACATCTCTTTTTATTATTGGGTCAAGAACAAAGATTGGATCTCTTTCCAAAAGTCTGTCCTCTTCTCTTTCTTGCTTGAGACTAATCAAGGCTCTACGACATGTGGAATTGTCCTTCTCAATATAGTCAAACTGAGATCATTCATCAAATCTATCACATACACCTATGGAGTATATTTGTGTAATCCCTTCGAGAGATTATGTACCTTTTATAGCTTCCCACATACACTAGCTTTTTAATATCAACACCAAGGTGGATGCATCTACTATTAGTCCACTAAATGCATGTATTTATGGATAGAGACATCTATCTCAGGTCAAAGGATATGCTTTCTTCATGATAACATTAGAGATGGACTTTGGCTATCTTCTGTTTCATTAGGTTAACTCCTTAACTTGACCTACATGATGGTTCTAAATCTCCATTCAACAACATCAATGATGCAATAATCTCTAGAGAAGGTTACCATCCCAACTTAAATAGGAGGCAAGTGATTGAATCAAATGGTTTCTTGATGTACTATCAGAGTCTCTAAATTATTTAGATCTTCGAATCAACACACATTGGGTTTACTCGATATGGCTAAGTATATTAGCATATTTGTACTAAGATACAATTTATATATCGGAAAATAATCAAATTCTTTTATTCAGATGTAATCTAATCATATTACATTATTCAGATGACTCCCTCATAGTATACAAAATCCAACAACCTTTCCATGGAATCGTTTACCACTCCATATAGGATGTTGATGTAAACACATTTACACTACTTAAGATGTCTATCTATGCATGTTCTTAAGCATAGGATTGCATTGCATGCTATAAATATTGCATAACATGCATCATCTTGCATTTAGAGTAGTTTGAATAAAATGGAGGTTAATTATCTTCTTTTATGTTCATGGATAGGGCAAATTTTTTATCAGGACCTTGGATCGAAGATCCAACCGTACAGATGTGATCAGAGTGACGATTGGAGTTCAACGACTCTAAGATTGCCCTAATCAGACATCTGTAGCATCAGATAGAGATCGGGGAACCATAGAAGATCAAGGGCCAAGATGGTGTGAATCCACACTTCAAATGATAAATCCGACCACACAGATGGATTCGAATCGACGATCGCAGCCTAACGACGCAAAAATCTAGTCAATCCGACACCCGTGGCACCATTTACATCATCCAGAAGATGGATGGCCAAGATGGCGCCACGTGGCGCCATCTCGGCCGCCCAATCGTTCGCACGCACCTCTTGAAGGCCTTCGCATCAGCCCTTCCCTGCCGTTGGATCAAGATCCAATGGCTGTGACATGCCCGTGCTTAAGTTAGGCGCTCGACACAAATGCACCCATAGTGTGTTGGTCGAGCGCTCTAACACGAAGCGTAGGCGCACGTTCGATCTGCGCCGCGCTGCAATTGGAGTGGAAGTGCACGTTTGATCGACCGCATGATCGCGATCCAATGGGCATGCACGCTTAATCAAGATGACGTGCCCACGCATGCCTGCGCGTGACGCGGGATCGTATGTGGGTGGGCGCACGCTGAGTGGGTGAAGGCGAGACTTAAGTCGTCCGATCGTGATTAGCTGGACGTGCGCGTGCGTTGAGCACGCGACAGGCGAAGAGGCGTGCATGCGTCGCCCACTACGCCCATGTTCGGACCTTTAGAGACGGTTTTATCTGTCAGTAAAGGTCCTAAATTAATGTTTTTAAAATTGGAATGACCAAAATGCCCCCGCTCCTTGCAACCCCCTCCATACGAAATTCTCATCCCTTCCTTCTCTTCTCTCCCTCCCCAAAGCTCAAGAGAAGCTTGTCCCACACCTAGGATGCTTCTCGTGAGATAAAGTCAATTTTTCGTCCCCCTTTCGGAAGCAGATACCACGACGACGACGACGTGCTGCCTCGTTCCTATTCTTCCCAGTTCATCCTCCTTCGTCCTACTTCATCTTCCTTCGTCCAGGCATCGTTCCATCCGGCTCGTCCTCCAAGTGACCGTCGAGGATGATATTTCTCTCTCCATTCCTTTAATGCTTTCTAAAGTAGATTTACTGCTTTCTAGTGTAATCATTTTCCCATTTTCTAGTGTAACGAACAATCATTCTGATGATGAAATTTCTAGTGTAATGAACAATCGTTCTGATGATGAAATTTCGTGTTTATTCTACATCTCGTTTTAGTTTCTATTTGTAATATTCTCTCTCTCTTTTATATTTATTGTAAATAGTTAGATAGTTCTAATCAATTAATTTACTTCGTGACAAATAAATCAAACGCATTGTTTTTAAATCAAACGTCTGCTTCCCTGTATTCGACCTGGGATTTTCATTCCGGTATAAATTTTATTTGTTGAACACGAGTTCTTTGCTTTCAAACTACAATGGTAGGTTTTTCAAAACCAAACACGTTAGCGTAGTAACCCGTGCGTTCAACATTTTTGCACTGTTGCCGGGGATTCAACATTTTGGTGCCGTTGCCGGGGAGGCAACGATGTTTGATTTTTCTTTGCGTTTTCTAACTTACAAATCATTTACCTCACTTCTCTCCTTTCTTATTGTGATTGTAGGTACTCTTTCAAGACGAGCAAAAGCGGTAGATTGGAGTAAAGTGATGTGGAAGGTTTTGTAAGTTACCCCCACCTCCCACCCAGTGATTTCATTTCATCACATAATAACACAAACATCAATCAACCTAGGTGTTCTTATAAACTCTAAGGTTAGATTGTTTGTTGTTTGACACCCACATCTGCCCCAATCTCCACATTTAAAAAGAAAAAAAAAATCTCACAGAGGTACACAACCTCACCTGATTTTCAAACTCAACCAGTAAACCGATCTTTAGAGCGGGTACACACATTCAAACACATAATTGAGTAGAAATCAGATTAGGTAATCACTTGTGTGCCTAATTAAGTGGTGCAATAGGCCAATTGTTTGAGTTGATTTGGCCGCACCACTTCAATTAAAATCAACTCATTAAATAGCTGCCACTTAGGTTCAACTATTAGGGATTTACCAGGCACTCCACATTCTTTTTAAGCTTTAAAGGAAAACATCTTCACCTGTGCCTTCAAAACCTGGTGTGCCAACAAAACTTGTTTGAAAACATCTAAAGTTGAATCCTAAAAGCTACTAAGCAAGATTTGAACTCTAAAATTCACCGCATCAAAAGTAATCTTGCTTGAAAACCACTGGTTGTGCATGCACACACAAATCAATCAATCATTAAGGGCACAACCCAGATAAAGGGCCCATCACATTTCAAAGCACATTCAAACCTAGCCCTAACTAAAACAGAGTAGACATTGGCCTTAAGGATTCGACTCGCTCTTCAGAGCCCAGAACGAGATTATTTTCGATTGGTCTGTATCTACTGTTCAATCTGATGTCTAGCTAAAGGAGTAGAATCAAAAGATCGCAGTTGGGGGGTACACTAGGAACCAGAGGCGCAAGCCGAAGGAAGAATCTTCTCCCTAATCCCTCCTTCTAACTGGTTGGATTGAACAGACAGAAGTAGATTAAATCATTCCTTTATCTCAAGATGGGTTTTTGGAGTCTATAGGCCTTTAGGCTAACCCACTTAAGGACAGGTTTGATTATTTGTATTGCAGGACGCCTTTCTTCCTCCTATCTCTCATGAATCCTTCCACATATTACACGCATTCCCGCTCTTTCCCTCCTGTTTTGAATTATCCTCAACATGATGATTATCTCGACTCGTACTATAATCAACCATCAGTTACTTGGGATAACTCAGATTGGGGATATCGTTTCGAACCTCCGTGTTTAGGGTCTAACCTTGAACACTTTGATTGTGATTTCTATCCTTCTCAAAGCCACATCGATTATAGATCATCAACCTTTCATGAACAACCTAATACGATCTACAATAAAGAAGGATACACTGATTCTTACCCATCCTCTGATTACACTGCCTTTAGGTCATCATCACCTTTTGAACAATCTGAAATGACCTATTATTAGGAAGGGTATAACGAATCTCAATTCATTAAATCCCCTGCATTGATCCCAAACCCGCCCAACCCTGAACCAACTCATTTGGTTCAGGGTAACCAAGTTGAAGATAAGGTTCTGGCTAACTTGAGGAATATCATACAATCTTTAGAAGTTCAGCCAATACCTTGCATTGAGAGATTGGAGCCCCTGATTGAAATGATTGATGATTTGAATAAGTATTTGTTGGATTGGCTCCAGGATGTTAAGGATAAGAACCCGGGTGAGTTTCTACTTGGGAAGTTAGAGAAATTGAGGATGAGATTTGTGGTCGCTTTGATTCAATCATGGGATGATTCCTAGGATGAACTCCCTTCAGGAAAGCCAATGTTAGAACCCGTTCAGGCACCTGTTGGGGGGGACATGTGTTACGAGGCTGACTAGATTGAATTAGAGCAACCAATTAACGATGATCTGATCTCTTCACCTGATATCCCTGAGCCAGGGTACGAGGAAACGTATGTCTCCTTGGAAAAGAAAGTGACAGATGATTTTGGGGTATACATTAATACGGATCTTGATTTCTTTGATTCTAATTGTGAAGATTTAAGTGGCGAAGTCTCACGCGAGTTTATAAAACATGATTTTTGTGAGACGATTGGGCCTGAGGAATCTGATAGATCATTTGATAGCCCAATAATTGAGGAAACTGATCTTATTAGGGCTCACATTACGGATCTGGAATCGCATTTTCTGGATGATTCAATTCAATGCCCTGATTGTCAGTTACACCCCATTGAGCTTATCGATGATTTTGTTTCTGAGATAATTAGACCCAAGTCAATTTTGATTCAACCACATCTTTTAGACTTGGAAATTTCAGATGGGGTGATTAATATGCAAGAGGTCCCGGAATTTAACATTCTGAATGAGGAGGATAGAAGTTGGAAACTTCTGATCTGGGAAGCTAACTCCAGAGGAAGTAGAAGACTGAGTCTAAGGGTTCCAATTCATCTGAAACCATTAAACCAAAACCCTTATGACATCTGTTCTGAGGATGTTCAACCCAAGCACACATTCAATGATTATCCTTTTGAGCTTGATTTCTCTGTAACTCAACTTTTTGGTCTTGGGTTGCATCCTTATAAATCGCATGTACGATCCCGCTTGGATACTGATTTTAGGTTTTGGGTAATTTTTATCCAAAACCTGAGATATTCTCGATTATGGGGTATGGGTCTGCATCACAATCTGGTCCACATTTGTGGACATCTACTGGTAGGTCCAAGGTTTCATCTTTTTATTCTGATTCTGACCTGCACCTGTGAATTCTTCATTTCTCTTCTTTGTATAGTGTGCCTAGCTGAAGGAACTAAATTCAGCACGTATATAGTTTTTTTTAGTTTTCATCTCGGAGCAGACCTGACATTCACGCAATTCAGGTGCCTTTTACTCTATTCCACTCCGTTTTATGTCTTTTTGATACAATGAGGACATTGCATTAGATAGGCATGGGGGGGTGGATATTCATCTCTGAATTTATTCATCAGCTCTGTAGATTTGTTTTATTTTCTTAAAAAAAAATTATGGAATTAGGAAAGAGAACTTAGGTTTAAGAAAATTTTCAATCTTAGGAAATAATACATTATGATTTGAACACAAAGACCCTCTAGGTCTTTGGACTTAATCAGCCCGTGTATCCATTAAAATGTGGATTTATGTTTCAAGTCCTCGCCAACCTAAATTCTATTTTAATTGGAGTAAATAAGTTTGGACGATAAGTACACGACTTATCAATCCGCCCTCTAATTTGAGGGAATTTTGAGTTTTAAGCATCTACACACTATTTTGTCACTGACTCGTTCAACAATTCTAACGAAAATTGGGTAGCTAATGAACCTTCTAGGGTGATATGGCTGGCAAGTTATCGTGGGTAACAGCCCATAGGTAGGTTGTCCAGAGCCCAGTCACTGGATCTTTCTCTTTTTGCTACATTTAGGTAAATCTTAGACCAGGGAAGCAACCTACATAAAAAAAAAATCAAAAAGAAAAGGAGAAAATAAAAAAAATAAATAAGCCACACTTCGCCGCATGAGTATAGCTGGCAAGTTGTCAGTGGTAACAGCTCATCGACCAGTTATCCAGAACCCAGCTCAATAAATGCACTGAAAAATCCTAAAACACTTAGGAAGAAGCGGAGAAGTAGAATAAACCGGGGAGATATACACTGGATTCACCCTTATGTTGACCCCGTAAAAAAATAAAAGCAGGGAGAAAGCTACTGGTTGTAAAGGTACACCTTTAAGCAGAATTCTTTTTTTAGGTCACCTAGAGGCATAGAAATCCGAAGTCCATTTTAATTGCCGGGGAACGAGCCTATCACATTCACAATAAGATGCTTAGAACTTAGGATTCTTATCAAATCTTGGGTGAGTTGAATGGCCGTAGAAAGTCACTCTTAAACCTTAAAACTTGAAAGATCGAAAAGAATTAGAAAAGAAGAAAAAGAGAAAAATAAAATTTTCTTTGAATAAGGCGAGGGCTTGAGGCGGTCAGCATTTTGGCAGATACTCAGGCACTGTTGTGTCTTTGAAAGTTCAAATCCTAAGTAGACATTTTCTTAATGATTGAAAATAAACTCAAGCCTAAATAATCCAACCTGATTTTTTTATAAATAGCATATAGTTTTTGCTAGGGACTAGCAAAAGATAAGCATGGGGTATGATGTAAGCACGTTTACATTACTTAAGATGTCTATTTATGCACGTTCTTAAGCATAGGATTGCATTGCATGCTATAAATATTGCATAACATGCATCATCTTGCAATTAGAGTAGTTTGAATAAAATGGAGGTTAATTGTCTCCTTTTATGTTCATGGACAGGGCAAATTTTTTATCGGGGCCTCAGATCGAAAATCCAATCATACAGATGTGATCAGGGCGACGATTGGAGTTCAACGACTCTAAGATTGCCCTAATCAGACATCTGTAGCATCAGATAGAGATCGGGGAACCCTAGAAGATCAAGGGCCAAGATGGTGTGAATCTGCACTTCAAACGACAAATCCGACCACACGGATGGATTTGGATCGATGATCGCAGCCTAATGACACAAAAATTGAGTCAATCTGACACCCGTGGCACCATCTACATCATCCAGAAGATGGACGGCTAAGATGGCGCCATGTGGTGCCATCTCGGCCGCCCAACGTCCGCATGCACCCGCTGAAGGCCTCCGCATTAGCCCTTCCCCACTGTTGGATCAAGATCCAACTGCTGCGATGCGCCCGCGCTTAAGTTAGGCGCTCGACACAAATGCGCCCATAACACGTTGGTCGAGCGCTCTAACACGAAGCGTAGGCGCGCGTTCGATCCGCGCCGCGCTGCAATTGGAGCAGAAGCGCACGCCCGATTGACCACACGATCACGATCCAACGGCCATGTGCACTCAATCAAAATGATGCACCCACTCACGCCCACGCGTGACTCGGGATTGTACGCGGGCGGACGCACGTTGAGGAGAGGGCGGAGTGACTTAAGTCGTCCGATCTCACGATCCGACGGCTGAGATCGACTTGACGTGCGCATGCATTGAGCGTGCGACAGGTGAAGAGGCGCGCGCGTGCCGCCCACTACACCCAAGTTTGGACATTTAGAGACGGTTTTATCCGTCACTAAAGGTCCTGAATTAATATTTTTAAAATTGAAATGACCAAAATGCCCCCACTCCTTGCAACTACAAAAGGAGACCCCCTCTATATGAAATTCTCATCCCTTCCTTCTCTTCTCTCCCTCTCCACAGCTCAAGAGAAGCTTGTCCCACACCCGGGATGCTTCTCGCGAGATAAAGTCAATTTTTCATCCCACTTTCGGAAGCGGATCCCGCGACGGCGACGACGTGCTGCCCCATTCCTGTTCTTCCCGCTTCGTCCTCCTTCATCCTGCTTCGTTCGCTTTCATCCCGGCGTCGTCCCGTCCGGCTCGTCCTCCAAGCGACCGTCGAGGAGGATATTTCTCTCTCCATTCTTTTAATGCTTTCTAGAGTAAATTTACTGCTTTCTAGTGTAATATTTTCCCATTTTCTAGTGTAATGAATAATCGTTTTGATGATTAAATTTCATGTTTATTCTACATCTCATTTTAGTTTCTATTTGTAATATCCTCTCTCTCTCTTACTCCCTCTCTCTCTTCTATTTATTGTAAATAATTAGATAGTTCTAATCAATTAATTTACTTCATGACAAATAAATCAAATGCGTTGTTTTTAAATCAAATGTCCGCCTCCCTGTGTTCGACCTGGGATTTCCATTCCGGTATAAATTTTATTTGTTGAACACGAGTTCTTCGCTTTCAAACTACAGCAACAAGTTTTTTAAAACCAAACACGTTAGCGTAGCAACTCGAACGATTCAACAGATGTCAAGCAACATAGTAAAGACATATGATCCTGTAGAGAGTCTTTTAATTCTCTCATTGGTTTGGTACCTCCATTTCTCATAAATTATGGAACACAGCATTTGTAGTTAATAAAAGAAGATGGCACACCTAAAAATGGGGCTACAGCAAAGAGAAAGAACCAACACATCAAAGATGGACCAATCCCAAGACATTATCCCACAATTAACCATTTTCTCCTATTTAGGGCTAAGGGTTTATCATTTCTTTCTTTTCCATGTTAACTTATGGGACTTTATATAGAATGCCCATAAGAAAAACACAGGTGGACAAGAGCACTCATTATGTGAATACTTAGGCATGAAGGAACTAAGGAGAAGAGAATACATCTATCTTGTAAGCAACACTCACTTCAGTAAACATTGATTAATGTCACTGTTAGTTTTAGAGTATGAGGACACTTGTTGAAATTCACAAATGTACCCCCCATTTGTTTTTTCTATTAAAAATGGAATAGTTCTTTAGTAGTATTTAATAGGGATCAGACTTTAGCCCATTCACAACAACCATATCCGCATCATGTCTAAACTAAACTAGACTCCTAGAAGACTTCCTAGGATGTTTGGACACTTCAAGTTTGGATGAGGGGGTTCAACTAAAAGGAGATCAAATTGACCTAGGACATGCAACAAGTGGCATAGGAGACAAAGGTGTTGTGTCATGACCCTTGCACTAATCCATTTTTCCTTTAGTCACCAATATACTCCTTTATTTATCTAGCTTTGGAACTACTCATCACAAATAAATGCCTAAATGGTAATAATAGTAGAATAAAATAAATAAAACTAATAAAATTCTTAGTTCCCATTGTTACTTGATTATTCCTATTCACATATTATGTGTTAAGCTAAACCCTAATAGGACAAATATAACAAGGAATGAGAGAATGCCCAGCAACTAACAGTAATGAAAGCAAAACTAATGTTATAATCTGACCATTGAATTAACTACCTCTAGCTTATTTCTCATCTAGGTCCCTTAGCTAATCCACCTCTCCTACTCTCAAATGTAGCTATTACTCTATCTCTTTCAAAATTTAGCTTAGTCTTTTTACTTCCCTCGAGCCTCTTGCTCGAGTTAAACCGTTCTTTAATGTTGTGTCCCTTTTATAAATAACTTTTGACCTTTGCAAGACAAATACTTGTAGCTTATTTGGTAATTATGAGCCCCTAAGATCCTTCACCATATTGTTACATATCCTAGAGGTTTCCTAAACCTTCTCACTTCCTAGGTATCTATTCATACTATGTAATGCCTATGTTACTTGGTCGAACCTCCGGGTGTTAATATCGCTCATCAATATTCATTAGAGTTAAATTTTATAGTACTTAAGTCATAAAAAATAAATTACCTTAGATATAGTTGTTAATAGTGTCATATTTGCTTCAAATTTAATATATAATATATTTATATGAAATGATTTAAATCTCTAAAGTTTTAATCAAAAATATTAGTTATAGTGAAAAGAATTATTACACCTGTGTATAATTTATACGCAGATAACCTATATGCCCTCAATCCCCGGTGTGTGTGTGTGTGTTATATATGTGTTTATGTCTATACATGCATAGGTGCTAGGGTTCACGTTCATGACGGCATTCATGCTGGTGTTGGCGATACCTTACGACCAATGGAAGCAGAAGGATCACAACATCGGATTCGTGATATTGTACAGTCTGACATTCTTCTTTGCGAACTTCGGGCCGAACTCCACAACGTTCACAGTGCCTTCGGAGATATTTCCGGCGCGGATGAGGTCAACGTGCCACGGGATCTCGGCAGCGTGTGGGAAGGCAGGCCTTCGGGTTCCTGTAGTTAGCGCAGAGCCAAGACAAGATCATGACCGACCACGGTTACCCCGCAGGAATCGGCGTCCGCAACTACCTCTTTCTGCTCGTGGGCATCAATGTGCTTGGGCTTGTCATGACCATCCTCGCCACACCAGAGACCAAAGGGATGTCGCTCGAGGAGATGAGCGGGGAGAACGAGCCCCTCAGCGACACCGAATAATATTACAATAAAAATACACAACAAATAAAAAATAAATAAACAGATCGATCGATCGATCAGCTTCCCATCCCATCGATGACGGTTGTTGGTTACAAGCCAAGCGGAGCAGAGAAGGGCAATGGAAGGGAAAGACGTATGTATGTGTGTGTGCTTCTCTGATCGGTCCCCAATAATAAGTGGTTTACTAGCATGCATGTACCTTTCTTCTTCTTGTTCTTTACTCTTTTTCTTTTCTTTTCTTTTTCCCTATAAATAGTACTGTTATTACGTACTGCTGCAATCAGCTCTTCCACGCATAAATTGACGAGTGATTTCACATGGAACTCTTAAGATGTCCAATTTAGTAAATGTATAAACGGTCCCATTTCGTATCTATCAATATATAGCGATTATATCTTAGGATGAATTTTTATACGGTAATACATAATGAATTTGGATTTTCCGTCTCATAAAATCTGTGATATCTATTGGAATACATTAGCTTTGGAGATGATGAGCCGATCTATTCTATTCTTTTTTGGGATTATCTTACATTTAAGATAGATTACCAATTAGAAGAAGCAAAATAAAGCAAGTAAGAAATCAACCAGCAAAAAAAACCCATAATTGAGGACTTGATTAATAATGTATTGTATTCTTGGTTTCCAATTGTCCATCCTATATTACATATATACATATTATAAACAAAGATTATGTACATTTGTTATATACAGAGGGTGTAGAATATATTGTTGGATTTTGAATGCCCTTTGTGAGCTATCTAAATAATGTATTGCCATTACATTATATAAATAAAAGAATTAGATTATTTTTATTACATAAATATTAGATGCCTTAGTATGAATATGGTGACATATTTGGTTAGATTGAATAAATCCGATGTGTATTGATTCAGAAATCTAAATGGTTCAGAGGATCCAATAGCATACTAGGAAACCATCATATTTGACTCAATTATTTGTTTTCGATCTAAGTTGGGAAGACAACTTTCCCTATAAATTATCATTTGATTGATGTTCTTGAATAGAAATTTAAAATTGTTATGCGGATCGGGTCAAGAAATTGCCCAAATGAAAGGACAGTCAAAGTTCATCTCTAATGCTTTCATGAAGATGGTATATCTTTTCATCTGAGATAGATAATTGTCTCTATTCACAAATACATGCATTTGGCAAACCAATGTTAGATGCACCTACCTTGGTGTTGAAATTAGAAAGCTGGTGCATATGGGAGGGAACAAGAGATATATGATCTGTTGAAGGGATCGCACAAATCTTCTTCATGACTATATGTAGCAGATTAGAGGTATGACCTCACTCTGAGTATATTGGGAAAAATAAATTCTACTTGTGACCCTTGAGTCCTGATTAGACTCAAGCATGGAAGAGAAGAATATAGTCCTTGGAAAAGGAGCTAGTATCCATTCTTGTCCTAATGATACGAAGAGACATCGAAAATAATATTATTTAATTTGGAGGAATGACAGTTATCTAATGTGATTAGACCTCAGTGATAATATTTGTCATCCATATGTGAATGATTCACTGGTATTCAAAATATTTGGGGAGGTGTAGCACCATAATTCCAAGAATCCTAAATGCTTCACTATTGTTGTGATGAAACCAATGGTAATTTTGATGGGTTCCTACATGTAGAGAAATCAATTGTTATTTAAGGAATTAAATAGCATTTGATTTAATGTTTAACTAGGCCTAATTTGATTGAGCTTGATCTAAGAGGGTTGGATAGCAATTAAACGTAGTTTGGATGCTAAATTCAAACACCGCATAAGTTGTTATGGGTTAATAATGCAAAATACAAGTAGGATTAAATCCCAACCCTTGGAAGGAGATCCAAGCATCCCAATTATATTAAGATTAGGTTGAAAGTCTTGTCGACTATCTGGTCGTCCAAGAACTCTTGTTCTAGGCATCATCTATGGTCCCTAGAAGTCTTCTCACTCCAACAAAAAAGACCTAAGATGACATTTAATTAAACTTAACACTGTTATCTTTGAAGATGTTAATAATTTAACATGGCTAAAATAAAAAGAGAAGCATATACTCTACTTTCATTGACATCTTTTTTATCAAACTTCGTCGAAAGAAATCTATTTAGACATGAAAAAAAAAATGTCCCCAAATTTATCCCAATTGCACCTTTCCCCCCACCCTTCCTACGTCATAGAAAAACCCCATTATCTAATCCCGATCCCATCACCATTATCCTAAGAAAAGGAGCCACCCTGCCCCTCCCCTACGAAAAATTTCCCCCTCCTGCCCTACCACTCCCTTCCTCCCTGCACAAAACCTACTCCTCCGTCAAAATTCGTCGATCGACTCGATCCTCATCCTCAATCACAACTCTCTTCCTCAACATCCGCCTCCTCGCCTTGTCGACCTCGTTGACTGCATCATGCTTGGTGCCCTCACCCTCCTTTGCCTCTCCATCCCTGTCATCTGCATCGTGCTCAATTTCCTTTCCATCCTCCACCACACCCTATTCCCTCTCCAACTTCCACCACCCTCCTCCCTCGTCGAGGTGAGTTATTTCAAACCCTATACAACGATTCCAACCAATGCCCCACTACAATCATCCCCTGCTTTCCAACATCCTTCCCAAATAAGCTTTGCTTTTTCCCAAAAATTTGGTGGCAATGTATAGGTTTGTGTTATCTCACAACTACTTATGAAGCTTTTGTGTTGTGGTATTCTTTTGGGATTTCATGCTAGTTGATAGAGTGCAAAAACTTAATCACATCCCTAGTATGAGTGGTTCATGGAACTTCTATGTTCATAAAATAGCATGATGAAAATTCACTATAAACGTCAGAGTTTGAAAACTCGCTGTTGTAGTCGCAAAAATCCGTTTATCAAATAAAATTTATAATTGAAACTCAGGTGAGTCTCGGGTCAAACATGGGGAGGTGAATGTTTGATTTGGAGAAAATTGCATTTCTTTTCATTTGTTTTTGGTATTTTGTTGTTTTCTAATTCTGTTTTGTATTTTTATAGCAAGAGATCAGGTCGAAATATTTTTATCTAACTAGTTATTTGAAAAATAAAGGGGGGAGAGAGAGAGAGATAATATATAGGTAATTCAAATGTTTATTACAAGCTAGATACAGAAATTAAATCTACTCTAGAAAGTAGTAAAAAGAAGGTGAAGAGAGAGAATTGCCCTTGTCAGCTACTTGGGGGATGAGCTGCATTGACGTGATGATCGGAGGAAGGTGGTAAGGTGCCAGAGGAAGGAGGATGGAGTCAGAAGAAAGGAAAACGAAGTGGGATGGTGTCGCAGTGGGATCTACTTCCCAAATGGATGTGAGAGGGCAGCCAATGGGAGCTCCATGAATGGGGGTGAGAAGTAGGAATAAAAATTATTTTTCTACTCTAGTGAAGCATCCCAGGCTTGGTCGAGGCGAGCTCCCATTCGTCCGATCATGATCTGAGGGCTGAGAGCGCATCTTACACGCCCTTCATAAATTTCACTAGAGCATGTGGATTTGCATGTGATCATGCCTCGCTCCATTTGCATAGCCATGTGGTACTGCCATCGCCCTTTGATTGGCATTGCGTTGTGGAGATCGTGCAATGAATTTGCTTTGAAGATGCAAGTACTAAAATAGGGGCGACGTGGCCTATCTGAGGTCGCATGATCAAGATCATGCGGTCTAATTTCTTTCTTCGTGCATTGGAAGGGAATTGCAAATGGGGATTCTATCTCTCATCTGTGAGATGAGAGCGTGCCCCCTTCTCTGTTGTGCTGTAGCGGCTAAGGACAGGCATGGATCATTGGATCATGATCCAATGGTCCATATTAGATCTTGATTTTTCCTTTGAGGTTGTGAAGGCCGCTGATGAAGGTGCAATGTGGCAATCTCTCTCCTGTTGGATGAGGATCCAATTGTCGAGATCAGTGGTTGTGGGTGAGGAGGCAGGATAACAGGCAGTTTGGAGGGTCTGGATGGCACCACGTGGTGCCATCTGGACTGTCCATTTTCTTCTCTTCATGGGTGATGCGACGAATGTTGTATTGGATCGATTTTCACATTGTTGGGCTGCGATCGTTGACCCGAACCCATCCATGCAGTTGAATTTGTCTTCTGAGGTCTAGATTTACATCACCTTGCCCCTTGGCTATTGATCTTCTATGGCTTCTAGTGAATCCTATAGATGTTCAATTAGGGTGATTTCAGAGGCGTTGGACTTCGATCATCACCCTGATAACATATGTATGGTCGGATCTTCTATCTAAAGACTAGAGATGTGTCACCCTGTTCCCTAGCCATTAAAAGAGGTGAATTAATCTATAATTTACATATTCAAGTCTACATGTGATATGATGCATGTTATACAATATTTATGGTGCGAAATGCATCTATAAGCCTATGAACATGCATAAATAGGCATTTTATCTCAAATAATTATGTATTCGTCATAGTGTTTGATGGATGTTAACGCATGGTTATATCCAGAGACCTATAATTGTCCTTGTGTGCAATTTCCTAGATTTCTTATTGATATGGCCCCCCTCATCACCATTGATTTTATGAAGTTCCTTGAAAGTGTAGCTTTGACTTGGTTAGAGTTTAAAGTTTAAATAATTAGTGGGGTGAAAAAGAAAAATAGAAGTTCTGCTTGGAGCAACATTCCTTTTTTATATTGAAAAGGAAAGAGCCAAAGTAGCATTACTTCCTCTTCAAATCGCACCATTCTAAAGGAGGTACGTGCCTCTTATTTCCCTCTACGAGCTTGTCAGGTTCAACATGAAGTATCTTGAAAATTACTTTCACAGGTATATTTAGAGACCCCTATGCAAACTAGCCCAACTACATTTACACACAAGTGATGCTACATGTTAACTATGTGCTTACATGCCAAGGTTTATGATTGTATGAATAGCTATTCAACTAAACCATTATAGTCCCATTCATCATTTCGGGTATGCATCATGATTGGATTATTTGATTTCATTCTGAGTACATGTACTTTCAAAGATTATCTATAGCCTTTCTTGCAAAAAAATAGACAAGAGTATCAGGTGTTTGATGAGTATGGCACTCCATATGATGGGCCCTTTTTGAACAAAGGAATCAAACTCATGTGTCGTGTAATTTATACTTCTAGCAAATAGAATAATCGCAGAGGTCATATCTAAGGCTTTTCATGAATGTTCATTATTACGTAGACATTGATGGGAACACTATTATGAGCCAAAACTAGCCCATTTTGACCCAATTAAGTCAGTAAATACTCATACATAACTGCCAGAGAGTCACAATTCATTGCATAATCATTCTGAGGGAAAGGCAAGAAACTAGGGTTAAAACTGTAATTTTACTAACTTATCATGAATGCAGTACAACCACTGGTTTTCTCAAGGGCTGAATGAAGGTCAATTAGTCTTAAAAAGATAACAAGTGGATTAGAACAATCTGAAAAGGATTTACACGTGTTTTGAGAATTAAATTACTTTTGAAACCTTAAAAATAGACCCGCTTAATGAACTGAGGTTATGATCAGGATAAAATTCACCTAAACCCTCTAAAATTCATAGAAAAATATTCTTTAGGGTTTGGAACCTTCAATTTTACCATCAGAACTCATTTTGACCCAGAATAGAATCACAGATAGATAATTACCCTAATTTAGGTTTTTGCATAAATTACCTAGTCAAACATGGTTAAAACCAAAATCCAACCTAACCATTTGATTTTTTAGGTCCAAATTAGGTTTGTACCAAAATTTGGACCCAAGATGAGTTTGTCTTGACCTAGTTTGCAAATTGGTCCTATCTAATTACATTCTACCCTTAACTTTCAAAACATTTCAAACAAGTTCCCAACTTTGTCGTCGTTCTCACAAAAAGGTCCCTGCCGCACAGAACTCCTAATCCTACAACTCTGGTGTCAATCAATCAAGGATTTCTCCTGGATTGATTGATGAAACCTCCGCAAAATTGAACCGTTGATTCCTTTTGAAATCCTCTTTAAATCAGACTGATTCTTGTGCTTCAAATCTTTCTCAATTTCTCATTGAAATGCATGAGAAATTTGGGTTTCCAACTCCGACGACCTTCCAAGCTGGAAAGCTTGGCTTCAAAGCTCTAATCGACCCCCTGACACCTATATAAAGACTCCTAAGGCCTGCCCGATCATTCCAAGCTTGAATTCGACAAGAGAAACCCTCAAATTCCTCTCTCCTCCTTTGGTTAATTTGCTCTTCAAGCTCCAACGACTCTCCCTACCTCACCTCGTCGTCTGACCATAATACCATCGACAGACTCTTCCTCCTTGCTCTCTTCCACGTCGAGCAGCACCAGCCAGTGTCCCTACCCCCTTCATCCTCGTCATCCACCTCTTATCAAAGCAGCTTTATCTCCGGCGTCGGCCATACCTCAACCAGTGCCAACATCACTCCCTTTTGTCTGCCTCCTCTCCTAAACAACTCCTCGTCTTCCACTCTTCATTTTTAGACACTTGCCACTAAGTTTCGACCGTAGACTCGACCCACCGTCCTCCGTCTTCCACCTCGTTGGCGTACCTCCAGCAAGCTCGCACGGCCACTATGCTCCACCAATCTGGCCGCCATTCTTCCCTACACCTCTGCCGTGTCCCAGAGAGAAAAAGCCCTTTGTTCTTCGAGGCTATTACTCTCTCCACCGCTCCGTCGAACACACCCACCTTCGCGTTCATCCTCTGACCTCCGTAACCCACCAAACACCTCCACGAACCACAAGACCATCCCCTACACATTCGCTGTGGTCTAGTGAAGCTCATGAACTCTTTTAACTATGGCTCTTAGCCCACTTTTGTTCTTTCAGGTTCCCAGGTCTCCGCTGCCATTACTGAAGCTTCGAGTGAAGCTCAAAGCTTGCTTCAGCATCTACAGACCCTAGGCGAAGTCCCAGGCGCTGCGGAGCACTTCCAGGATCATAGCCTAAGAGCCAATTTGGCTCTTTGACTGCGCAGTTGACCGCAATCACAAGGAGCACCAACTTTGGCTACACGCAGAAGAAGGGAGCACGGTTTAGTCCCACATCGGTAGTGGCAAAGGAGTTGAAGGCGCATAAAGTGAATTTTTGCCATAAGCTTATCGCCTCAGCATCCGTAGGGGGTGAGATCGCCGCACGCATGCCTCATGCTCCTTGTCTGCAACTCTGACCCCGTGGACCTGGTGCGCCCAATAGCTCGCCTAACCCTAAGCACTCCTTGGCTGTGATCCACGCCCGCAGCCCTGGTCCCGGGTATGCTTTAGGTCCGATTACCCGTATACCCGGTACTGTTGAAGGCTCTAGGAGAGCATGACCTATGTAGAGAAAGAGAGGAGAGAGCTTGTGCAGGGAAGGTGGAGGGTTTTGCTGCAGGGGAAGTTGGCTGACACTTAGCCAATTCAAGAAGTCCCCCCCTAAGAGACGAAGAGAAGCAGAAGAAGGAGAAGGCAACAAAAAAAAGAAGAGAAGATGGAGCAGTAGCAGAAGAAGAAATAGAGAAAGAAGAAGAAGAAGCTGAAGAGAAAGAGAGGGCTATACACTGTAGCTCGAGACGGTGAAGTCGTCTGATTAAACACTCAGCCATCTGATATTGCTAGGCTTTATTTGGTTGATACTATTAAGATATTTGCTGTTATTGTGAGGGGTAATTGGTGATTCAAATCACCATTTTACCCCATTCTTTTTGCACTATTGACATTTGTTTTCATTTATATATATCATTATTATTTGGGGTTCTATTATAAATTGCTTACATTATGTTTAAATTACAATTCTTGAGATCTAAATTCCATATTACTCCCTGTGTTCGACCTCGAAACCTTTTTGAGTAATAAAATTTATTTGTTTAGGCACTATTTTAGCTATACTACAACACGATAATCTTAAAACACCAATCTAGCACACAAACATTTTGGCACCGTTGCTGGGGAGAAATAGACAATTTAGAACTCTTAATTGCAATTCTTGATTCAGATTCTAACTTGCTAATCTCTTTTTCTGTGGTTATTTCAGGAGGGATACATTAAAGGAAGATCAAACGCATAGTAAGCATGCTAGGGGCAGGTAACTTCTAAATACTCTCTATCTTAAGCCCCTCATTCTGAAAAGGTTAAAAGAAAAAAATCAATTAGGGCTACTTGAATTCTATCCGTAGATAATTCATCAAGTTTCCTGATTTGATACATTTTATTTGGATAACAGATCCTAATTTGCGCACCAACTTAAAGCTTAAGGTATCTAGGGCTATTACATTCTTGTTTGAGCCCTAGGTACAACATTTGGACAAATTAAATTGGACCAAATCAGAGCCAATTAAGGATTCTAGTTTAGGGTTTTTAGAGACACACTTGCTTAACAAGAAATCATCCTTTCAGACAATGTGTGCCTAGACCTTGATTGAACTGATCTATTCAAGGAAAACCCTAAAATTAGGCTCTTAAAGTCATTTGAATACTAAAAAAGGGATCTAAGATTCTCAAAAGGATAATGCAGGTGAAGTTACCCACCTTGTTTGGGTCAACCATCCTTCGAATTAGGTCACTTTTGCACTCAACACGTCTTAACGTTCAAGTGAATTTCTAAGCACCCTTACTCTTAATTAAAACTGGTTGACTTAAGAGGTCAAGTCCCCATTCTGGTCTACCTAGAACATCAGTGACAAGAGAGGTCAAGTGGGGGAAACCCTGTAACCCATGGGGGCACTCTATCGTGTAGGGGTCTTTGTGGGACTCTCCCTCTCTGGTTGCCCAGGTAATTCTCAGGTGGACGGCTTTCTAACTAAGGGGTATCATCCGCCCCGAACCTCTATAGTCATCCATAATTTTTGGGTGTCTTGATTAGATCCATCACATTCTACCTCTCATCTACTCCATCGGTGCATGTTTGGGAGGAGGTCTCTAAGACCATCCTTGAGGCCTCCTCTAGTCACTCATTCACGTCGAGGCCAAGCCTCGACCTCCTTGTTTGTGCAACAACCCAATCCTTCTAATATCTCTTCCGATTCATCTGAACTTGATTCTCCTTCATCCATCATCATGGCGTAGCCTGTAGAAGAAAATAATCTCGAAAATCAACTTCAGCACCTTAATGATCTTTTTCAAGCCTTTGTGAACCCACCACAGCGTCCAATGATGCGAGATCACTACAATCCCGTTGCGGGAGCAATCAAACCTCGAGTACAAATCCCCGCTAGAGGTCTTGACACTGAATTCAAGCCCAACATGATTCATGCCATTCCCAAATTCCATGGGAGTAATTCTGAAGACCTTTTTAGCATATCAAGTAGCTCAAGCATCTGGCCCAGACCTTCGAGTTAGAAGCTCAAAATCAAGATATTCTACTCATGAAAATGTTCTCCTTTTCTCTCATGGATAAAGCTACTCACTGGTACCAAACCCAAATGTGTCCAATCAACAGTTGGGTAGAAATTCAATTCGAGTTTCTAAGAAAGATCTTCCTTGTTGGTCGGACAAATGCTTTAAGTCACCGGATCACACATTTCACACAAGTAGGAGAACCACTTCACGAAACATGGGATTGTTTTCTGGATCTCATCCGAAAGTGCGCCCATCATAGAGTTCCTAAATGGGAACAACTCTAGTCCTTTTACTGGGGACTCCATGAGGATATTAGATTATTCGTCAATGTAACCTACGGAGGAAACATCATGGATCAACACGAAGGCACCGTGTGGGAGATTCTCGAGAATATGTACGAGAACTCCATCAATAATGAATCCATGGGCATGTTTGACTGGATGAATGCCCGTGCATAACGAATCCAAAAGGAGCACCTGAGATGCAGGGCCTATCCTCTTCCGTCGACTTGGAACTGATGGCTAGTCATCTGGACAAGGTCTCTATTATTGAGAAGGTGGATGAGCTAACTCGACATTTGCAGTAATCTACATCTGTACAAAACCTGTTCACACAACCACCCTCTGGTAGGGAGGCCGTGCACAACATCTATCATCGACCTTCTCAGGGGATGAACCCCTATCCACCCCCATCTGATTCTGGCTACCAAGGAAACTCTGGATCCACCTACTCTAGTTGGGGGAACTCTGAACCCTCATATTCTAATTTTCTCGAGATTCCTCAGACCTATGAGGACCTCAACACCATTCAGAATGATCCATTCTCAAACACCTACAACCTTGGATGGCATAATCATCCCAACTTCACGTGGTCAGGCAATAATCAAAATCAGAGACCTAAATATCTTCCCCAACCACAAGCTCCTCATCCATATCAGTCGCCTCAGCCTCGGCCTAACCCAACTTATCAATCTGGATCGACTCAGACAGATCAAATGACCCTTATCCTTCAGACTCTAGCTAACACTTAGAAGACGAATAGGACTATGCAAAAGTAGCACAGAGACGAGATCATACAGGTTCGCAATCAACTTGCCTAGATGGCAAATCCTAGCCAACCTGGTGCACTTCCTTCACAACTTTTGCCTAATCCAAATAACGTGCCAAACTAGAGGCACGTTATGAACCCAAATCCGGGACAAGCTCACTTTGTTTATCAGGCCCCTTCTACTCCATCACTTGATGGGATGGAGGCTTCGACATCGTATATGAGTTACCAATAGCAAGCACCTCTTCTACCCACACCAAACAAAACCAGGTAGGATTAAATTCTGTTACTACCCGCACTAGCAAAACAACACAAGACCCACCTTATCCAAGCCAAACCCAGCCTGGTAATACAAACCTTAACCCAAGGATAGTCATCCAAGACACCTCTATCCCATATCAAGAACCTGAATCCATTCTAGAGGAACCATCTAAAGTTCCATTTCCTAAGGCATTAACCAATGGAAAAAGGATAACCAAAATCGTGGCACCTGAGGACCTGTTTAGGCTCTTTGAGTAGGTCCATATAAACATCCCCTTGATGGATGCGATATGCCACATACCGGCTTACGCATGACTTTTGAAACACGCATGTACACCTAAGCGTAAGCCGTGAACCAAAGATGGGAATCTGATCGTATTGTCAGAGCAAGCCAGCTCTGTCATTTTGAGCGAACTCCCGCCTAAGGCAAAAGACCCAGGCACCCCTTTGATCTCCTGTGAAATTGGTGATATACGATTTGAACGAGCTTTAATAGACTTAGGAGCCTCCATAAATTTGATACCCACATCCCTACTAGACTACTTCGAGGAATCTGAGCTTAAATTGACTGAAATGACTTTATAACTAGTTGACCGATCAATTAAGTCACCAAAAGGAATTCTCGAGGATGTCTTAGTTAGGGTGCATGATTTCTATTTCTCAGTGATTTCATAAATTTAGACATGGACACTCCTGAGAATGTAAAGAATACACTGAGCATACTAGGGAGACCCTTTCTGGTTACTGCCACGACCAATATCAATTGTGAGGAGGGACAAATTGAATTGAAATTTGGGAGCAAGATACTAAAGATTGACATCTTTAAGGCCTAGCAAGGAATTAATTGCGGAGTCATAGAACAAATTTGTGATATTAAAGTAGTGGTTGACGACTTCATCGAGAACCCAACTATTTCTGATCAACCATAAGAGGATCAAAACCTGCAATTAGAGGAGCCTGAACTCAATACACCCATAGCTCCTTCCTTTGCTCATAATACCCATCCTGAGTTACCAGCTGCTGCTGAAAACTCGATTTTGGAATTAAAGCCTCTTCCTGATCATCTTAAGTACGTCTTTTTGGGTTCCAATCAGATGTTTCCTATGATTATCAACTCCCAACTCAAACCTTGTCAAGAAACACTTTTGATTTCTAATCTTTAATAACATTAAAGAGCCATTGGATGGATTCTCAATGATCTCACTGGTATCATCCCCTCATACTACACACACCACATCTACATTGAAGAGGACTCATGACCATCCTGTGAAATGCAGAGACGCCTGAGTCCCAATCTGCAGGATGTCATGAGAAAGGAGATTATCAAGTGGTTAGATGCAGGGATCATCTACCCGATCTCTGACAGTTGGTGGGTAAGTCCAATTCAAGTTGTGCCTAAAAAGGCAAGGCTCACCATCATCACGACTGAAATCGGAGAAGCCATACCGACCCGTATAGCAAACTCATGAGAGTCTGCATTGATTACAGAAGACTTAATTCCTCTATGAAGAAGGATCATTTCCCACTACTGTTTATTGATTAGATTCTTGAGAAAGTAGCGGAAAATTGATTCTTCTACTTTCTGGACAGGTACTCCAGTTACAACCAGGTTGTAATCCATCCTGAGGACCAAGAAAAGACCACCTTCACCTACCCCTTCGAAACTTACGCATTCCAAAGGATGCCATTCAGTCTTTGCAATGCACCCGCTACTTTTCAGTGGTGCATGCTTGCCATATTCTCAGATATGGTAGGTGAGTACCTTGAAGTCCTCATGGACGACTTCTCGGTATTTGGTGAATCATTTGACAATTGTCTCCTGCACTCGGTCCAGATCCTCAAGTGGTGCATCGACGTGAACTTGGTTCTTTCCTGGGAAAAGAGCCACTTCATGATACCTAAGGGAATTGTCTTGGGACATCTTATCTCTGGAAAGGGCATCTAGGTTGATCAAGCCAAGGTGAATTTGATTTACAAACTCCTTATGCCTAGCTTGGTCAAAGACATCCGATCCTTCCTAGGGCACGTTGATTTTTACTATTGATTCATTCCTGATTTCGAAAATCTCGTGCCCCCTGACTAAACTTCTATCAAAGGATGTCCCTTTTGAAATCACCAAGGAATGCACTCAAGCATTTGAGATCCTGCATGATTGAGTTACCCAAGTACCTATCTTGCGGTCCTTTGATTGGTCTCAATCCTTTGAGATCATGTGCGATGCATCTGATTACGCTGTAGGGGCAGTACTTGGGCAGAAAAGAGATAGGAAACCTGTGGTTATTTACTACGCTAGCAAAGCCATTGAGAGGCTTAGTGTAACTATACAGTTATTGAGAAAGAGCTGCTAGCCGTAGTATTTGCCCTAAAGAAATTCAGATCATATCTTTTTGGTTCTCGTGTTATCATTTACTCAAATCACATTGCTGTGAGGCATCTCCTTGCGAAGAAGGACACGAAACCTCGACTAATTCGTTTGATCTTGCTGTTGCAAGAATTTGATCTCGAGATTCGCGACAAGGCGAGGAAATAGGATGTGGTAGCTGATCACTTATCCCGCCTTCCCTCTGATATTATCAACCCTTTCAGACCCATTACTGAATATTTTCCTGATGAGCACCTCCTGACTACCAGCACAAGACTTCCATGGTTTGCTGATCTAGTAAATTACTTGGCATCACATTGGATACCATCCAATTGGCCAAAATCCAAGAAGGACAAATTACTTTCCAATGCCAAGTACTACTTTTGTGAAGACTTGTATCTTTTCTGCATTGGTGCTGATTAGATCATCCGACGATGTGTTCCGAAAATAGAAATTCAGGATATTTTGTCCTTCTACCATGACCAGGCCTGCGGTGGACACTTCTCTGGTCATAAAACTGCAGCAAAAGTCCTCCAGTGTGACTTCTATTGACCCACGATTTTCAAAGATGCATACAATCACTTTAAGGCATGCATTCGTTGCTAGATCCTAGGCAACATAAGCCACCGTGACATGATGCCCTTACAGCCAATTCTCGTATGCGAAATCTTCGATATCTGGGGGATTGATTTTATGGGACCCTTCCCTAGTTCGGACGGCTTCGAATACATTCTTCTCACTATTGACTATGTGTCCAAATGGATCGAAGCCATTCCGACCTAAACCAACGATCATAAGGTGGTTATTAGATTCATTTATCAGAACTTATTTTCTTGGTTCGGGATTCCATGTGCCATAATCTTTGATGGAGGGGCCCATTTCACAAATACTCAGTTCAGATCACTGATGACCAAGTATGAGGTGTCACATATGTTCTCGACTCCTTATCACCCCCAAACTAACGATCTAGCTAAGTTATCAAATCGGGAGATCAAGAAAATCCTCCAGGTTACTGTTCAACCTGATAGGAAAGATTGGTCATCCCGACTTTCAAAAGCTTTGTGGGCTTATAGGATCGCCCACAAAACCCAATTAGGCATGTCTCCCTTGATATTGGTGTATGGGAAGGCATGTCACCTTCCCATCAAATTGGAGCACAAAGCCTATTGGGCAGTACGAAACTGCAATCTCGATCTTTCTAAGGCAGGATCCCACAGAAAGCTTTAAATGAGTGAGATCGATGAATTACGCTATGACGCATATGAGAACTCATGAATTTACAAAGAACGGGTTAAGACCTTTCACGACAAGCACATATCCAGAAAGATCTTTTTCCCTAGTCAGAAAGTCCTACTCTTTGATGCCAAACTCAAGTTGTTCCCAGGAAAACTCAGATCAAAATAGATTGGACCTTACCTTGCCTGACAAATCTTTGGAAATGGAGCTGTTGAAATCATTCAACTCAGCCACGATTCAGAACCTTTTGTCATGAACGATCAGAGCCTCAAACAGTTCATTGAACTCATCGATACAAATTTGGTTGAGGTTTCTTTTACCCTCCATTCTCCTTAAGCTCATTGCGCCTGGCTGATGGCATTAAACTCAGCGCTTAACTAGAAGTAACCCGTTATTTTTGAAAAACCCGAAACCCTTCCTGATATATCTTATGCTGAACTCATATTGCACTTTAGGGTTCATCCATTAGAACAGTCGACTCCACCTCTGGTACCTGTATCCAAGCTTGAAATCGTCCGCAACAATCAACTCGCTCGATTCACCCACCCAACACCTGTTATAATGAATGATCTAAGCTAAACTCTAACCCACCTAATTTACAACGAGGACATTGCAATCGTAGGCATGGGGCAGTATTAAAGTGCAAAACGCCATGAAAATCACTTCACAAGAAAGGATTTCATTAAAAAAATCACATATTCCAAAAATACCAAAAAAATAAAATAATCTTCTAAAAATGAACAAAAAATATGAGAAGGGAGGAAATTTTGGTGGCATATAAGATTTTGAGGAGAAAAATGAGATAAAATTGTCAAAAAGGAGCATAATTTGAAAAGAAAAGAGATAGTCATTAGTAAAAGATTAAGGAATTGACTTAGTTGTAGATCAAATCAAAAGAAAGAAAATGAAAGACAAAATGTGCTAGTGAAAGAAAGAAGAGATTAGTAGGAACACTGATTTTAGGCCTCTTGGGCTGCAATCCTAGGCTTAAAAATTCAAGTACCCGCTAAGATTTGGATAGTCCTCAAGAGGTTGAGGAAAATGTGAAGCTTAAGTATTAGGTCTAAGGCTTAGGGATTATTCGACCTCATTAACTAACCTCTGGTTTGCGGGACTCGGTAACCTAAGCACCCCAATCCACACAAAGTCTGGTTCAGTGCGCCTAAGTATCAAAAACAAGTAAATGCATTAAACTTGTTTTGAAAAAGTTACCTAGATTAGGAGCGGCAGATCAACACAAGTTGATTTGGATGAGTTCCTGACATGGAGAGGTGGGAAAATCCCCTTGAAGATGCGCAATAACATATCGTCTCCTCAGTGCTTGTCTCCTAGGATATCTATATATCCTACCGGGGGCATGTAAGCACCTTGTGCTGGTTCAGATGTCATGAGCAGCATTATCTCGAAATGTCGATTGCTAGGGTCTGGATTTAGCTAAAGAACGCCATGGGTGGGATTATCTCGAAATCTTAAAAGCCAGGGTTCTGGGGGTTGCCATGGGATGTGCTATCTAGAAGCATCGATTGCAAGGGACCTTGCGAGGATTGATGGTAGGGACTAGGAATCTGATATAGACCCTGTGTAAAGTTAATCCGAAGCTAGAAATAAAAAAACAAGAGAGAGAAAACTCTCTAAAATAAAGAAAAATTCATCTATCTCTCTCTGACAAAAATGCATTGCAAACTGAACTTGGGCTAAAACATGTTACAGGCACAGGTGCTTTTACCGCAGAGTTCAACGAACCTTAGGTTAGTTCCTGTGGGCTTTAGAATCCTTTGCAGCAGACTAAGGCTAGAGCTGGTCAGGTTCAGATCTTGGTTGGTACTTGAGTACCTCTATGCCTACTATCGGCATTCTAACCTAATCTACAGAAGGAAGCACACAACAAAGTTTTTTTTTTAGCATCAAAATGTTTTATGGCCTAGAATGAAAGTTAATACCTTGAAATTTTACTAAGGGACTAGCAAAAGCTAGGCATGGGGGTATGATGGGAAAGCCATCATGAGCCATAACTAACTCATTTTGACCCAATTAAGTCAGTAAATACTCCTACATAACCGCCAGAGAGTCACAAGTCATTGCATAATCATTTTGAGGGAAAGATAAGAAACTAAGGTTAAAGCTGCAATTTTACCAGCTTATCATGAATGCAGTACAACCACGGGTTTTCTCAGGGGTTGAATGAAGATCAATTGGTCTTAAAAAGATAACAAGTGGGTTAGAACAATCAGAAAAGGGATTGCACGTGTTTTGAGAATCAAATGACTTTTGAAACCCTAAAAATAGACCCGCATAATGAACTGAGGTTTTGGTCAGGATGAAATTCACCTAAACCCTCTAAAATTCATAGAAAAATATTTTCTATGGCTTTGAACCTTCAATTTAACCATCATAACCCATTTTGACCCAAAATAGAATCACAGATAGACATTTGCCCTAATTTAGATTTTTACATAAATTACCTAGTCAAATGTGATCAAAACCAAATCCAACTTTATCATTGGATTTCTTAGGTCTAAATTAGATTTGTACCAATATTTGGACCCAAGATGAGTTTATCTTGACCTAGTTTGCAAATTGGTCCTATCTAATTACATTTCTACCCTAAACTTTCAAAACCCTTTCAAACAGGTCACCAACTTTGTCGTCGTTCTCATAAAAAGGTCCCTACCGCATAGAACTCCTAATCCTATAACTCTGGCGACAATAAATCAAAGATTTCTCCTTGATTGATTGATGAAACCTCCTCAAAATTGAACCGGAGATTCCCCTTGAAATCTTCTTTCAATCAAACCGATTCTTGTGCTTCAAATCTTTCCCAATTTCTCATGCGAATGCATGAGAAATTTGGGTTTCCAACTCCGATGACCTTCTAAGTTGGAAAGCTTTGCTTCCAAGCTCTAATCAACCCCCTGACACCTATATAAAGACTCCCAAGGATTGCCCGATCCTTCCAGGCTTGAATTCGACCAGGGAAACCCTCAAATTCCTCTCTCCTCCTCCAGCTAATTTGCTCTTCATGCTCCGGTGACTCTCCCTGCCTCACCTTGTCGTCTAACTACAATACCAGCGGTAGACTCTTCCTCCTTGCTCTCTTCCATGTCGAGCAACACCAGCCGGCATCCCTACCTCCTATCATCCTCGCTGTCCACCTCTTATTAGAGCAGCTTCTTCTCCGGTGTCGACCATACCTCAATCGGCGCCAACATCGCTCCCTTTCGTCTGCCTCCTCTCCTAAACAAATCATCTTCCACTCTTCGTTTTCAGACACTTCGCACACCGTTTCGACCGCTGACTCGACCCATCATCCTCTGTCTTCCACCTCACTGGTGTACCTCCGGTGAGCTCGCACAGCCACTACGCTCCACCAATCTTGCTACCCTTCATCCCTACAGCTCCGCCGTGTCCTAGAGAGCAAAAGCCCTCTGGTCTTCAAGGTTATTAGTCTCTCCACCACTCCACCAAACACACCCATCGTCACGTTCATCCTCCAACATCTGCAACCCACCAAACACCTCCACGAACCACGAGACCATCCCTACGCATTTGCCATGGTCTAGCGAAGCTCGTGAACTATTTTAATTGGAGCTCTTAGCCCATTTTCGTGCTTTTAAGTTCCCAGCTCTCCACCACCATTATCGAAGCTTCGAGTAAAGCTCAAAGCTCGCTTCAGCATCTACAGACTTCAGGCGAAGTTTCAAGCACAGTAGAGCACTTCCAGGATCACAGCCTAATAGCTAATTTGGCTCTTTGACTGTGTCGTTGATCGCAATCACAAGGAGCATTAGCTTTGGCTGCACACAGAAGAAGGGAGCACGGCTTAGTCCCACATTGGCATCGGCAAAGGAGTTGAAGGCACATAAAATGAATTTCTACTTAAGGATTATCGCCTCAACATGCACATGGGGTGAGGTCCTCGCACGCACGCCTCTCACACATCATCCGCGACTCTGACCCTACGGACTTGGTGCTCTTGATAACCCGCCTAACCTTAAGCACTCCTCGGCTGTGATCCACGCCCACAGCCTTGGTCCCAGGAACGCTTTAGGTCCGATTGCTCATATACCTGATACTGTTGAAGGCTCTGGGAGAGTGTGACCTACGTAGAGAAAGAGAGGAGAGAGCTTGCACGGGGAAAGGGGAGGGTTTTGCTACAGGGGATGTTGGCTAACACTTAGGCAATTGAAGAAGTCCCCCCCCTAAGAGAAGAAGAGAAGCAGAAGAAGGAGAAGTTAGCAGAAAAAAGAAGAGAAGAGGGAGCCGCAACAGAAGAAGAAACAGAGAAAGAAGAAGAAGAAGAAGTTGAAGAGAAAGAGAAGGCTATACACTATAGCTCGAGACGGTTAAGCCATCTGATTAAATAGTCAGCCATCTGATATTGCTAGGCTTTATTTGGTTGAGACTGTTGAGATATTTGTTGTTATTGTGAGGGGTAATTGGTGATTCAAATCCCCATTTTACCCCATTCTTTTTGCACTATTGACATTTGTTTTCATTTATATATATCATTATTGTTTGGAGTTCTATTATCATTATTGTCAGGGGTAATTGCTTACATTGTGCTTAAATTGCAATTCTTGAGATCTAAATTCCATATTGCTCCCTGTGTTCAACCTCGGAACCTTTTCAAGTAATAAAATTTATTTATTTAAGCACTATTTTGGCTATACTACAATATGACAATCTTAAAACACCAATCTAGCACACGAACAGACATCCAGAACCTAACATGCATAAGCACAAGGAGTTTAAAGAATTTTACAACAAGGATGGATTTGATTTGGACATTTCTTCCTCTACTAGGGCTACATTGTTCTCTATCAAAAATCAAGGAAGAGCTCAAGGGTGATCCTTTATTATTTGACATTCTTATTTCCTATGCTTCAAAATGATGTAATTGGATATGGAGTTCTGTATCGGCGATTTAATAGACAGGGAAGATGAGTGGGCACACCATGTGTTTTTTACATTGTTCTATACAACTTTCCCTTGCAACTTAGAAGATACACTGATATTGTTGTATATTGAAGCCTCTCTATAGTTCTCAAAGCTGAGAAAATCTTTCTGCAAGTTCAAAGTATGGTGTCTAGTGAAGATCAAATAGACATGTGTTTTACAACCACTAAATTTAATATAGAAGCTATGGAATCACAAGCAGGTAGGGAGGCACTAGCCACTGCAGCTTTGGAATGCAACTAGCCACTGCAAAGTTGGAATGCAAACATCTTGGAACACAAGTCCTCTTAGAAATTGCTACTCATTATAACAATAGAAAACTAGCTAGCAGGAATGATGAAGAGTCTAGGTAAAGGGATTATCTATGGGCTATGTTGAGAAAACTTGCTAGCAGGCATGCTTAGGAAAGCTGAATTTGTAGCAATGTTAAGGTAAGTATCTTGTTGGCTTTAGAGAATAATTTTTTTTTTGAAACAGAAAGGAAAGCTATCGTCTTACGATAGCAATCCGGAATGGTATATTATATAAACAAGTAAGAGAAATTACAAAAGAGATCCCCAAAAATGTATGAGGGACCAACACTCTCTTACAATTCTTTCACAGCACACCGGCCTTGATGAGAACCTCATCATGAGCCATAACTAGCTCATTTTGACCCAATACAAAGGATAAAAGCTCCTACATAACTCAAGGAAAGGCTTAACTCAGAGAATTCTGAGTTTAAGGAGAAAACAAGTCATAAGGGGTAAAAATGCAATTTTACCAGTATAATCTGCATACAGGGTAATTCAGGGTCCAAACACAGGTCAAACAAATCGAATAAGAAGGAAAGTGGGATGATCTGATAAGGGCTACAGCAATTCCAAGGAACTAAATGATAATCTGTAACCCTAAAGCAAACCCACTTCAATTCACGAGGTTCGAGGCAAAGTAAAAATAGAATAAACCCTCTAAAATTCATAGAAAAATAATCTCTAGGGTTTAGAACCTTCAATTTGGCCTTCAGAACCCATTTTGACCTACATTGAGAACCATGCCCAATTAATAACTTAATTTGGGTTTTTGCATAAATTGACCGGTCAAACAAGGTTTAATCTAGAAATAAAATTCACCATCAAATTCCTTAGGTCCTAATTAGTCATGTATAAAAACTTGAGCCTAAGAAGAAACCTTCTTGACCAACTTTGCACTTTGGTCCTCATATATTTACTTTTTGTCCCTCAACTTTTGAACCCTCACATTTCTGCCCCTAACTCTCCTTCGTTGTTTGCATTCAAGTCCCTCCTGCCAAAACCTGCCAGCACCATGCTCCGGCGACCTTGCGCGGAGCATGGCGCCGCGCAGGGTGAGGGGGAGGGGCTGGCAAGTCAACCGGGGGTGCCCTGCGTCGTCAGCCGTCGCAGGAACACCCCCCTGGTCGCTGCAATCCACCATACCGGCCGTGCGAACGCACGGACGGTATGGGTTTCCATCTCCGGCGTCCTCCAATGAGGGAGACACGTCGTCTCCCTCCGCCCTCCTCTCTGATTCCACCTCTATAAATACCCCCGTCGCTCCGCGTTCTGAGCAGCTCGGTCCTGACGGAGAAAGACCCCCACTTCCTCTCTTCCCACTCCGACAGGAAGCTCTACAGCTCCGGCAGCCTCCCCTCTTCCTCCTCGTCGCTCTGCCGCACTACCAGCTGCAGGGTTGCCCTCCCTCGCTCTTCCCGCGCCACGCCGCACCCAGCTGGCGCCTCTCCGGCCCTCTCCTCACCGCCGCCCCTTCCCCCGGGCATCTTCTTCTCCGGCGACAGTCGATACGACTGTCGCCCGCTCCGGCCCCTCCTCGTCCTGCTAAGTAGGTAGAACTCCTCCTCTTTCTCCCCTCTTCCTTTTCCTCATTTTACATCTTTACTGTTACCCCGATCCGACCAATCGCACTCACCTTCTCCATCTCCAGCCCCTGCTCCGGCGACCCGCTCCCATCACTCCAGCAACCCACACGGCTCGCCGACCACCGCAGAACCTCCGCCTCCTCACCCTGATCAACCTCCGCCCTTCCACTTCCCCCAAATCACCCTCTGCAACTCCACCGAACAAACCCATCTCCCAACCCACAGTCCAACCTAGGGCAGCTCTTAGGCTTCGCCCTACCGCCTGCACACCCCCCGACCACCTTCGCCGTGCCACGGCGAAGGTCCTCCGCGTTTCTGATTGGGCCGAGAGGCCGTTTCTCTGTGGGCAGGTACCTGCGCTCGTCGCCGCCATTGTTGAAGCGAAGCAGCTTCGACCTGCTGTCCCAGGTGCGCCACGCCCAGGTCACGCTCCCAGGCTGTGCGGGGGCATTTCGGCAAAGCGTTAGGCTGCAGTTGAGGCGAATCCCTCACGCGAAGGCCTCGCGTAAAGCTGCGATTACCAGCTGCTTCCTCCGCGCAGGCGCGAAATTGGGGTGGGACATTTAGTCCCACCTTGGAAGGCTCTGAAGGAGCACAGCGGTAGAAAGCGAAAAAGTGCTGGAGGCTTATTGCCTCAGCACACGGGGTGAGGTCCCCTTCACCCGCCCGGTTACCCGGTCTCGTCCGCGCTCACGCCCCGCGGACCTGGCCCGACCCGACTTAGACTGACCTGCACTCCTCGCCCACCACGCACGCCGGTGGGCCTGGACCAGGGCGCGACCCGTACCCGGTAACCCGGCAGCTCTGGAAGAGCTTTCCTAAGAGCAGATTCTGTGAGAGAGAGACGCGGGGGAGGGTAGAGTTAGGTTTTGCCCCTCTGATCAAGCTGTGTAAGTGTGCAGGCACAGGTGAAGAAGAACCGTGGAAGAAGACGAAGGCTGAAGGAAGGAGGAGCACCGAGCGGCACTGTAGCTGCGGCGGTTTAAGTCGTCTGATTGGAAAATCAGACGACGTCCTGAAGGCAAAGAAGGAGAAGGAAGGCGAGGCAGAGGAGGAACACAGAGCGGCCAAGTGAAGGCTCTGCAGAAGAAGAGCACGAGAAGAAGATCTGAAGAAAGGAAAAGAAGAAAGAAAGAAGAAGAAGAAGAACATCACCACTGCAGATAAAGAAGAAGAACAAAGGAAGAGATCAGAAGATCTGAGAAGGAAGAAGAGGAGAAGCAAAGAGAAAAGAAGAAAAGCCAACAAATTCTCTCTCTCTCTTTCTTTATTTTTTTAAAAGAAACTTGTACCCCTAGAATACAACTTGCTCCCTGAGTTCGACCTCGGGAACTCTTTTATTTTCCGAGTAACAGATTGTATTAAACTGGTAATCACCTCTCTCTATACTATACTACGACGAAATAATAAAACTATAGAGGAAGGTCGCCACCAGTTTTTGGCGCCGTTGCCGGGGAGCGACAGCTATTCTAGAGGTAAACATTCCTGTTTCTTTTTAATTTCTGATAATCTCCTCTCTTTTATGCAGCTACAGGAAATCAAGAAGACAAGCAACCGCACGACAACCACTCCGAGGACAGTTAAAATTTTTTTTTTCCCTCTCGCTATTAACCCCTAAAGTCTAAAGAGGAAGAAAAGAAAAGAACAAGCAATATAGGGCTAACCTGTCTTCCATACTTAGTAACCATAAAGAGTTGCATGTTTTCAACTCATTACTCCTGCACACTATTAAGGGTATTTAAGGGCTAACACATTCTTGCTTGAGCCCTAATTACCCAACAAAGAATTAACTGGACCAAGTAGAGCCAACCTAGGATCCAACACTAGGGATTTAGAGACACACTCCTTAAGCAAGAATTGAGAAAACCAAATGAAGTGTGCCCAAGCCCTTGTCTGAAAGTACCTATTCAAAGAAAACCTAAAACAATTGGCTCTCTAAACACTTGAACCCTAAAAGACAAGACCTAAAAGCTCTCAAAGAAAACAAGAGGTAAAGTTGACCCCTTGGGTCAACCAACCTTAAATTAGGTCACTCTTTGCACTTAAAAGACTAAAGTTCAAGTGAAACCTTAAGCACCCTGATCTTAAAATAAAAATTGGTAGACTTAAGAGGTCAAGATCCCCATTCTGGTCTACCTGGAACTGCAGTGACAAGAGAGGTCGGGTGGGGGAAACCCTGTAACCCGTGGGGACGCTCTACCGTGTAGGGGTCTTTGTGGGACTCTCCCTCTCTGGCTACCCAGGTAATTCTCAGGTGGACGATCTTTCTGATCAAGGGGTCCATCTGCCCCGCACCTCTATAGTCACCCAACACATTTTTGGGTGTCTTGATTGGGTCCAGCACCTTCCAAACTCATCTCTTCCAACGGTGCATGTACGGAAGGAGGTCCTTAAGACCACCCTTAAGACCTCCTTTAGAAATTCGCTCTCGTCAAGGCCGAGCCTCGACGCCCGTGTTTGCGCAGCAGCACCCTCACATTATTCTCTCTTCTGATTCAAAACCAAGTTCTTCTTCTTCCCCCATCATGGCTCAGCCAGTTGAGGTAGAAAATAATCTGGAGCACCAGCTCCAGCGACTCAATGACCTCTTCCAAAACTTCGTGCACCCACCACAGCGTCCTACGATGCGAGACCACTACAATCCTGCTGCGGTGGCCATTGAGCCTCGAGTCAGAATCCCGACTGGAGGACCTGATTCCGAATTAAAGCCCAACATGATTCATGCTATACCTAAATTCCATGGGCTTAATTCTGAAGATCCCTTCCAGCACATCAAACAGCTAAAGCATCTGGCCCAAACTTTTGGGTCAGATATGCAAAATCGGGATATTCTTCTCATGAAGATGTTCTCCTTTTCTCTTATGGACAAGGCCGCCCATTGGTATCAAACTCAGACCCGGCCGATCAACACTTGGGAAGAACTTCAATCCGAGTTTTTGAAAAAGTTTTTTCCCATTGGTCGGACCAACACCTTGCGCCATCAGATTACACACTTCACTCAACAATCAGGAGAACCTCTCCATGAGGCATGGGATCGTTTTCAGGATCTCATGAGAAAGTGCCTCCATCACGGAGTTCCTAAATGGGAACAAGTCCAATCTTTTTACCAGGGACTCCGTGAGGACATCCGCCTTTTCGTCAATGCAACTTGCGGAGGAAACATCATGGGTCAACATGAAGACACCGTATGGGAGATTCTCGAAAACATGTGCGAGAACTCCATCAACAATGACTCCATGGGATTATTCGACAGGACGAATACCCGCGCAGCGACGAATCTTAAGGGAGCACATGAGACGAAGGGCCTGTCCGCATCAGTCGACCTGGAATTAATGGCCAGTCGATTAGACAAGGTCTCAATCATTGAGAAGAAGGTGGATGAGCTGACTCAGCACTTGCAGCGAGCCACCTCCGTGCGTAACTCCTTTGCACAACCTCCTTCCACACAGGAGACTGTGCAAAACATCCTCCACCGATCTTCCCCTAGGATGGATCCATATCCATCCCCATCTAATTCTCGGATCGGAGGATCATCCGATCCTTTCTACACCAGCCCGGGGAACTCCATTCCCCCTTTCCCTGATTCTCAGGAGGTTCCTCAGACCTGCGAGGACCTCAACGCCATCCATAACGACCCATTCTCCAACACTTACAACCCTGGATGGCGAAACCATCCCAATTTTCAGTGGGCGGGAAATTCCCAAACCCAAAGACCACCTTTTCAGTCCCGCCCACAGCCCTCTCGTCATTACCAGCCGCCTCAGCCTCGGCCCAACCCTACTTATCCATCAGGGCCAAATCAGGATCAAATGTCCCTAATCCTTCAGACTCTGGCTGACATTCAAAGAACGAATGCGGCTATTCAAAAATAGCACAAGGACGAACTTACAGAGGTTAAAACTCAACTGGCCCAGTTGGCAAATTCTCGCCAGCCAGGCACACTCACTTCCCAACCTCTTCCTAACCCGAATAACATGCCGACCCAGAAGCGCGTTATGAATCCAAATTTAGGCCACGCACAATGGATTTATCAGGCCCCTACTGCTCCATCTCCAGACGAGATGGAAGCTTCAACTTCTTATGCGGGATTTCAGCAGCAGCCACCCCTCTTACCAAACCCAAACCAAAATCAGGCCGGATTAAATTCTGTAACAACACGTAGTGGTAAAACAACTCAAGACCCGCATTATCCAAACCACTCCAAGCCTGATAACCATGACCCTAGGATAGTTATCCAAGATACCACTGTTCCGGATCCACAACCTGGACCTATCCTAGAAGAACCAACCAAGATCCCGTTTCCCGAGGCCTTGACCAAGGGAAAGAAGACCACCAAACCTGTGGCCCCTGAGGAGGACCTGGTCAAGCTCTTTGAGCAGGTCCACATAAACATCCCCTTGATGGATGCAATCCGCCACGTACCAGCTTACGCACGATTTCTAAAGAATATATGTACACCCCAGCGTAAGCCGCGAACCAAGGAAGGGAGCCCATTTGTTCTGTCAGAGCAAGCCAGCTCTGTAATCCTCAGTAGACTCCCACCCAAGGCAAAAGATCCTGGTACTCCCCTGATTTCCTGCAAGATAGGTGGTACCCAATTTGATAGAGCATTGTTAGACTTGGGTGCATCCATAAACCTGATACCCACATCCTTACTTGACCATCTAGAAGAATCTGAGCTAAAACCAACCGAGGTAACACTACAATTAGCAGATCGAACTATAAAGTCACCAAAAGGGATTCTCGAGGATGTTATCGTAAGAGTGCGGGATTTCTATTTCCCAGTGGACTTTATAGTCTTAGATATGGACGCGCCTGAGAACCTTAGGGATACACCAATCATTCTAGGGAGACCTTTCTTGGCTACTGCTAGAGCCAACATCAGCTGTGAGGAGGGCCAAATAGAGCTTAAGTTTGGAGATCAAACACTGAAAATTGATATTTAAGGCCCAACAAGGAATTAATTGCGGTGTCATCGAACAAATTTGTGACATCAGGACTTTGGTTGATGAATCACACTTCCAGAATGACTCGATTATGCCTCATCAACCACAGAAGGATCTTGACCCGCAAACAGAGGAGTCGAATCCAGATATGAACAGCCCAGTAACTCCCACCCTTGAACCTCACATCTATACTGAACCACCCGCTGCTGCTGATAACCCCATCCTAGAACTGAAACCCCTTCCTGCTCACTTGAAATACATCTTTTTGGGTTCTAATCAGACCCTTCCTGTGATTATCAATTCCAACCTCAGTCCTGAACAGGAATCCCGTCTGATTGTTGTCCTCCAGCAACATCGCAGAGCCATCGGGTGGACTCTCAATGATTTGACTGGAATAAGTCCCTCTTATTGTACTCATCATATCTATTCAGAAGAGGGCACACGACCTTCTCGTGAAATGCAGAGATGCTTAAACCCCAATCTGCAGGAGGTCATGAAAAAGGAGATCATCAAGTGGTTAGATGCCGGAATCATCTACCCGATCTCCGATAGTCGCTGGGTGAGCCCAATTCAGGTCGTGCCCAAGAAGGCAGGACTCACCACTATAACGACTGAGACCGGAGAAATCATTCCTACCCGATTAGCCAACTCGTGGAGAGTCTGTATAGATTACCGCCGACTCAATTCCTCCACGAAGAAGGATCATTTCCCACTACCCTTCATTGATCAAATTCTCGAAAAACTTGCGGGAAATAGGTTCTTCTGCTTTCTTGACGGGTACTCCAGTTATAACCAGGTGGCAATCCATCCTGAGGACCAAGAAAAGACCACGTTCACCTGCCCCTTCGGAACATACGCTTTTCGAAGGATGCCTTTCGGTCTTTGCAATGCGCCCGCTACTTTTCAGCGATGCATGCTTGCCATATTCTCAGATATGGTAGGTGATTATCTGGAAGTCTTCATGGATGACTTTTTAGTTTTCGGAGCATCATTCGACGATTGCCTCCAACACTTGGTCCAGATACTCAGGCGGTGCATCGATGTGAATTTGGTTCTTTCCTGGGAAAAGAGCCATTTCATGGTGCCTGAGGGAATTGTCCTGGGACACTCAATTTCGGAAAAAGGTATCCAAGTGGATCGAGCTAAGATTGATCTGATTTCTCACCTTCCTATGCCTAGCTCGATCAGGGACATCCGTTCCTTTTTAGGGCATGTCGATTTTTATCGACGATTTATCCCTGATTTTTCAAAAATCGCGCGCCCCCTGACCACTCTTCTCTCCAAGGATGTTCCTTTCGAAATTTCCAAGGAATGCACTCAAGCATTTGAAATCCTGTGTGACCGAGTCACCCAAGCCCCGATCCTACAGTCCCCTGATTGGTCTCAACCCTTTGAGATCATGTGCGATGCATCCGACTTCGCTGTAGGAGCGGTTTTGGGGCAGAAAATTGACGGGAAACCTGTGGTCATTTACTACGCCAGCAAAACACTCGATGAGGCTCAGCGTAACTATACGGTTATTGAGAAAGAGCTGCTAGCTGTAGTATTTGCCCTAGAAAAATTCAGATCGTACCTTCTGGGTTCCCGTGTCATCATATACTCGGATGACACAGCTGTGAGGCATCTCCTTGCAAAGAAGGACGCGAAACCTCGATTAATCCGATGGATCTTGCTGTTGCAAGAATTTGACCTTGAGATTCGCAACAAAGCGGGAAAGCAAAATGTGGTAGCTGATCACTTGTCCCGTCTTCCTTCTGAAATAATTGACCCTTCCGGACCCATCACTGAGCATTTTCCCGATGAGCACCTGCTGACTATTGGTACTAGCCTTCCATGGTTTGCTAATGTAGTAAATTACTTGGCATCTCATCAGATCTCGTCCGATTGGCCGAAGGCCAAGAAGGACAAATTACGCTCCGATGCCAAGTATTACATTTGGGAAGACCCGTACCTCTTCCGCATAGGTGCCGATCAGATCATCCGGAGATGTGTCCCGGAAGAGGAATTCAACAATATCCTCTCTTTCTGCCATGACCAGGCATGCGGTGGCCATTTCGCCGGGCATAAAACCGCATCAAAAGTCCTCCAGTGCGGCTTTTACTGGCCCACACTGTTCAAAGACGCGTACAGTCACTGCAAGGCAAGCAGTCGTTGCCAGACTTTGGGCAACATGAGCCATCGCGGCATGATGCCTATGCAACCGATTCTAGTATGCGAAATCTTTGATGTTTGGGGGATTGATTTTATGGGCCCCTTTCCTGTTTCGGATGGTTTCGAATACATTCTGTTGGCTGTGGACTACGTGTCCAAATGGATCGAAGCCATACCGACCCGAACCTGTGATCACAAAATCGTTCTCAAATTCATTCATCAAAACATTTTCTCAAGGTTTGGGATTCCTCGTGCAATAATCTCTGATGGGGGGACCCATTTCACAAATGCTCAGTTTAGGTCACTGATGACCAAATACGGGGTGTCTCACCGAATCTCTACTCCTTACCACCCCCAAAATAATGGTCTAGCTGAGCTGTCTAATCGGGAGATCAAGAAAATCCTGCAAGTCATTGTTCGACCTGACAGGAAGGACTGGTCGTCCCGACTTCCGGAAGCATTGTGGGCCTATAGGACCGCCCACAAGACCCAATTGGGGATGTCTCCCTTTAGACTGGTGTACGGAAAGGCATGCCACCTTCCCGTAGAACTGGAGCATAAAGCCTATTGGGCAGTACGGAACTGTAATCTTGATCTTTCCAAGGCTGGGACCCACAGAAAACTCCAAATCAGCGAGATCGATGAATTACGCCTAGACGCGTACGAGAACTCGCAAATCTACAAGGAGCGGGTTAAAGCCTTCCACGACAAACACATCTCGAGAAAGATCTTTCATCCTGGTCAAAAGGTCCTACTCTTTGACGCCTGACTAAAACTCTTCCCAGCAAAATTGAGATCCAAGTGGGTCGGACCATATTTGGTCCGACAGGTTTTTGGAAATGGAGCAATCGAAATCAGTCCACTCAGCCACGATTCTGAACCTTTCATCGTGAACGGTCAGAGACTCAAGCCATTCATTGATGTAACTTCTACTGATTTGGCTGAAGCATCTTATATCCTCCATTCCCCTTGAGCTTATTGCGCCCAACCGATGGCGTAAAACTCAGCGCTTAATGGGAGGTAGCCCGTCATTCTCTTTGAAAACCTGAAACTTGTTCTGACACCTTTTTGCACTTGAAGTTCACACTTTAGGACAGCCAACTCCACCTCAGGTGCTTGCATCTGAGATTAGAAATCGTCCGCAACAGTCACCCTGACCCATTCACTCATCAAAACAGCTGTCCTAATGTATGAACTTAGTTGAATAAAACCCCTAGGTTACAATGAGGACATTGCAAATCTTAGGCATGGGGGGGTATGAAAGTGCAAAACTTGTAAGAAAAGGTTTCAAACAAAAAAAATTCACATATGCCAAAAACACCATAAAAATTAAAAATTTTCGAAAAAGAATAAGAGGAAAAGAGGAGAAGGAAATTTTGTGAAGGAGAAGGAGAAAAGAAACAAAATGAAAAAGGAGCACAAAATTATGAGAAAAGGTGATAGTCATTAGTAAGGAACTAAGGAATTAACCTAAGTTCTAGACCTCATTCAAGAAAATAACTGAAAAGTGCATAATGAGATTAGTAAGAACGCAAACCTTAGGAATTCTTGAATAGACTCTTAGTACCCATTAAGATCTAGACAATTCTCAAGAGGTTGAGGAAAATGAAAAGCTTAAGTACTAGGTCCAAGGCTTAGGGAGTATTTGGCCTCGTTAACTAATTTTTGGTTTACGGGACTTAGTAACCTAAGCACCCTAACCTCACACACAGCCTGGTTCAGTAAGCGTAAAAAATCAAAATCACGCAGAAGGGTCGCAAAATTCTGAAAAGAACACCTAGAGTAGGAGCGGCCGACCAACACAAGTTGATTTGGACGAGTTCCCAGCGTGGAGAGGTGGGAAATCCCCTCGAAGATGTGTAACAAAATATCATCTCCTCGGTGCTTGTCTCTTAGGATATTCACATATCCTACTGGGGGCATGTAAGCACTCTGCTGGTTCAGATTCCATGGATGGCATTATCTCGAAGTGTCAATTGCCAGGGTCTGGATTCGGCCACGGAACACCATGGATGGGATTATCTCGAAATCTCAATAGCTAGGGTTCCGGGGGTTGCCATGGGCGGTGCTATCTCGAAGCATCGATCGCCAGGAACCCTTGAGGATTGATGATGGGAGCAAGGAATCTGATACAGACCGTGTTGAAAAGCCAATCCTAGGCTAGAACTAAAAAGAAAAAGAGAGAGAAAACTCTCCAAACAGAAAAACTTTCTATCTCTCTCTTATAAAACACACTGCGAATTGAGCCAGGGCTAAAATCATTTCAAGCACGGGTGCTTTAACCACAAAGTCCAATAAACCTTAGGTTAGTTCTTGTGGGCCTTAAAAACCTTTGCTAAAGACTGAGGCTAAGGCTAGACAGATTTGGATCTTGATTGGTACTAGAGTACCTTTTAGGCCTATGGTCAGCATTCTAACCTAATCTAAGCTCAAATAAAAAAGCACTTATCTGAAGATATTAAGAACTTCATGGTCTAGAACAAGGGTTGAAACCTTAAGTTTTTGCTAAGGGACTAGCAAAAGCTAGGCATGGGGGTATGATGAGAACCTCATCATGAGCCATAACTAGCTCATTTTGACCCAATAAAAAGGATAAAAGCTCCTACATAACTCAAGGAAAGGCTTAACTCAGAGAATTCTGAGTTTAAGGAGAAAATAAGTCATAAGGGGTAAAAATGCAATTTTACCAGTATAATCTGCATACAGGGTAATTCAGGGTCCAAACACAGGTCAAACAAACCGAATAAGAAGGAAAGTGGGATGATCTGATAAGGGCTACAGCAATTCCAAGGAACTAAATGATAATCTGTAACCCTAAAGCAAACCCACTTCAATTCATGAGGTTCGAGGCAAAGTAAAAATATTATAAACCCTCTAAAATTCATAGAAAAATAATCTCTAGGGTTTAGAACCTTCAATTTGGCCTTCAGAACCCATTTTGACCTACATTGAGAACCATGCCCAATTAATAACTTAATTTGGGTTTTTGCATAAATTGACCAGTCAAACAAGGTTTAATCTAGAAATAAAATTCACCATCAAATTCCTTAGGTCCTAATTAGTCATGTATAAAAACTTGAGCCTAAGAAGAAACCTTCTTGACCAACTTTACACTTTGGTCCTCATATATTTACTTTTTGGCCCTCAACTTTTGAACCCTCACATTTCTGCCCCTAACTCTCCTTCGTTCTTTGCATTCAGGTCCCTCCTGCCAAAACCTGCCAGCACCATGCTCCGGCGACCTTGTGCGGAGCATGGCGCCGCGCAGGGTGAGAGGGAGGGGCTGGCAAGTCAACCGGGGGTCCCCTGCGTCGTCAGCCGTCGCAGGAACACCCCCTGGTCGCTGCAACCCACCATACCGGCCGTGCGAACGCACGGACGGTATGGGTTTCCATCTCCGGCATCCTCCGGCGAGGGAGACACGTCGTCTCCCTCCGCCCTCCTCTCTGATTCCGCCTCTATAAATACCCCCGTCGCTCCGCCGTTCTGAGCAGCTCGGTCCTGACGGAGAAAGACCCCCACTTCCTCTCTTCCCACTCCGACAGGAAGCTCTCCAGCTCCGACGGCCTCCCCTCTTCCTCCTCGTCGCTCTGCCGCACTACCAGCTGCAGGGTTGCCCTCCCTCGCTCTTCCCGCGCCATGCCGCACCCAGCTGGCGCCTCTTCGGCCCTCTCCTCGCCGCCGCCCCTTCCCCCGGGCATCTTCTTCTCCGACGACAGTCGATACGACTGTCGCCCGCTCCGGCCCCTCCTCATCCTGCTAAGTAGGTAGAACTCCTCCTCTTTCTCCCCTCTTCCTTTTCCTCATTTTACATCTTTACTGTTACCCCGATCCGACCAATCGCCCTCACCTTCTCCATCTCCGGCCCCTGCTCCGGCGACCCGCTCCCATCACTCCAGCAACCCACACGGCTCGCCGACCACCGCAGAACCTCCGCCTCCTCACCCTGATCAACCTCCGCCCTTCCACTTCCCCCAAATCACCCTCTGCAACTCCACCGAACAAACCCATCTGCCAACCCACAGTCCGACCTAGGGCAGCTCTTAGGCTCTGCCCCGCCGCCTGCACACCCCCCGACCACCTTCGCCGTGGCACGGCGAAGGTCCTCCGCGTTTCTAATTGGGCAGAGAGGCCGTTTCTCTGTGGGCAGGTACCTGCGCTCGTTGCCGCCATTGTTGAAGTGAAGCAGCTTCGACCTGCTGTCCCAGGTGCGCCGCGCCCAGGTCACGCTCCCAGGCTGTGCGGGGGCATTTCGGCAAAGCGTTAGGCTGCAGTTGAGGCGAATCCCTCGCGCGAAGGCCTCGCGTAAAGCTACGATTACCAGCTGCTTCCTCCGCGCAGGCGCGAAACTGGGGTGGGACATTTAGTCCCACCTCGGAAGGCTCTGAAGGAGCGCAGCGGTATAAAGCGAAAAAGTGCTGGAGGCTTATTGCCTCAGCACACGGGGTGAGGTCCCCTTCACCCGCCCGGTTACCCGGTCTCGTCCGCGCTCACGCCCCGCGGACCTGGCCCGACCCGACTTAGACTGACCTGCACTCCTCGCCCACCACGCACGCCGGTGCGCCTGGACCAGGGCGCGACCCGTACCCGGTAACCCGGCAGCTCTGGGAGAGCTTTCCTAAGAGCAGATTCTGTGAGAGAGAGACGCGGGGGAGGGTAGAGTTAGGTTTTGCCCCTCTGATCAAGCTGTGTAAGTGTGCAGGCACACGTGAAGAAGAACCGTGGAAGAAGACGAAGGCTGAAGGAAGGAGGAGCACCGAGCGGCACTGTAGCAGCGACGGTTTAAGTCGTCTGATTGGAAAATCAGACGACATCCTAAAGGCAAAGAAGGAGAAGGAAGGCGAGGCAGAGGAGGAACACAGAGAGGCCAAGTGAAGGCTCTGTAGAAGAAGAAGAGCACGAGAAGAAGATCTGAAGAAAGGAAAAGAAGAAAGAAAGAAGAAGAAGAAGAACATCACCACTGCAGATAAAGAAGAAGTACAAAGGAAGAGAGCAGAAGATCTGAGAAGGAAGAAGAGGAGAAGCAAAGAGAAAAGAAGAAAAGCCAACAAATTCTCTCTCTCTCTTTCTTTATTTTTTTAAAAGAAACTTGTACCCCTAGAATACAACTTGCTCCCTGAGTTCTACCTCGGGAACTCTTTTATTTTTCGAGTAACAAATTGTATTAAACTGGTAATCACCTCTCTCTATACTATACTATGACAAAATAATAAAACTATAGAGGAAGGTCGCCACCAGGCCTCTCCTAAAAAACTCTCTCATTTCTTGCCTTCCACACACACCATAGAGGGATAGCCATGCATACATGTGGCTTCCCTCTCATACCAAACCCATGCCAGATAGAATCCCATTCCGGTAGCGACTCCTGACATGTCCTCCAAATAGCATCAGTGACAAGGCAAGAAGAAAAGAGGTGATTTACATTGTCAGTATTCATCTCACACAAAAAACAAACATGGTGATCAGTTCCCAACCTTCTATGTCGTAGATCCCTTGTGATCAATCCATCTCTTCTACATAGCCAGAGAAATATCTGTACCTTGAGAGGAATTTTTAGAAGCTAGATCTTCTTGTCAATGAAGTCTCATCTCCATCCACTTTCATGGCTCAAAATTCTGTTATAGCCAGACTGCACATTATAAATCCCCTCCCAAAGGTACTTGTCCTCCACTCCAAGCCTAGGCCTAAAGCTCTCAAGGTCTAAAATTAGCCTCCTCCTTTCTTCCTACAGCTGGGTAGCTCTCCTACTGGAGTCCTCAATCAGATTCCAGCTATTGCTGCTGCAAGACCAGACCCTGCAGATAGTGGCCTCCTTGTCAGATTTAAATCAAAATTTTCTGGCATCTTTAGAAGTGCACCCATCTATTAAATATTCCATCAAAATTTTCAAGCTTCATCTTATTTTGACCCTTTTGTGGGTGATTGTGATCAAGTCATTAAACGAAGTCCTTTGTTTGAAGGTGTTGACCTACAGAGACGTAGATATAGCTAAGTGATATATTATATATGGTAATGACAACATGTACAAGGATAGCAGAAGTGGAGACGACCCATACAGATAAAAATTTAAATGCAAGTACATTCTCGAGCTTTCAAAAAGAAAAAAAAAAGCATTCTCAAGAAGTAGTCAAATAGAGGTGTGAATGGAAGATGTCGTGGAATGATTGGACAAATAGGTGCATGATATCTTTTTATTGCATCTTTGCTTTTGTGTTAGAGAAGTGTGGATCATAAAAGAAGAACTAGGTCATCCATTGTAAAGCATTTGAAGCATGATTGCACATTCAAATAATCCTTGCTAAGACATAGAAGCATTTGCTGGAACCAATGAATCGCACGTCACTCCTTGATATTTCTATATATATTTACATTAACTATGCCTAAATAATGCTAATATGAGAGTTGGTTAGGGTAGAATGCATTTAGTTAGGTCAGTTTGGTCATATGGGTGCATTTTGTAAATATTGCATAATTTTAGGTAATATAGGAATAGGTTTTGGTATGACATCGACAATTTCCTGCCTAGAGATATGGTAGAGCTCTAGGACAGAGCTACAAGGTTCACAGAGTAGGATGACTCTTTCTGCTCCCGCAGCCACCTCACAGAGGAATACAAAGACGATGCTAGCTTGGTCAAGGAGAAGTGAGCCCCGATAGATCCCGTTCCCGTCTCCATCAGTGGAGGCAGTCACTTTAGCAAGTGCAAAGCTAGCTTCCCAAAGTAGAGGAATGATCGGCCAAGCAAGGACTGAAATAGTGGACCCCGCTAGCCTAGGTGGGGTTACTTCGAAGAATTTACTCCCCTGATCGTGTACCAGGCGGATGTGTTGGTGAAGGTATGGTCTACAGGCAAAGACCTGCTACCCCCGCCCAAGTCGATGAAGAAGAAGGTCGACTCCGGGCCCTATTGCAAATACCACAAGGCCTGGGGGCACACCCTTGAAGATTGTTCAGACTTGTGGGATCGGATCGAGTCCCAGATCCAGCATGGAAATCTGGCCCACTTCGTCATGCGGAATGAGGGCCAGGGTAAGGGCAAAGGGCCCATGGAGGGCCTAGAAGACTATCACAATGAAAAACTTCAGTAGTTTCGTGGGGTCAACATGTTCCTCGTAGAGGGTCGAGAGCCCAACATGGCCATGGTCCGCTACCTCGAATAGGCAGTATCCCCCTTGCTCTCCCCGACTGAGTACCACCACCGGGTCTTGGCGGCTATGCTTAGGTTCCCCCAAAACACTCACCACCCACCCTCCATAGGCACGAAGGTTGAAGTGATTTTCGGGGTCAATGCCACCCCGGGTCAACAACTCACCACCTCAGAGAAGGTGGCTCAAAGTGAGTTCCCTACCCTCCAGTAGGGTCGGAGAGGCCCCGTCAAGCATGCGGCCTCCAGAGTGTTTGCTTCCTTGCCAAATCCAGGAATTAATGCACTGTTCGCCTCCGAAGCACGTAAAAATAATTTTGTTTCATTGTAGTTACGAATCACATTGAAACAAATAAATTTATAAATGTTTCAGTAAGTACCAAGTCATTTGTAGGGAGGAAAAATAGGATTCTCAAAGCCTTTCGTACTAACTAATATAACCTAATGAAAGCATGGAAATAGAGATAGGAAATTCATATAATCAAATTTTTATTGCTACTTGGAAACATTTTTCAAACTAGAATTTAAAAGAACTATGCTAAAGAATAACGAGAGAGAAAAGTAGATGAAGGACAACACCACTTGTGGGATGCTTGTGCGAAGTGTAGAAGCACTTCAGATGTAGAGCACCAGGAGGAAGACTGGAGAGAAGTTGCAGAGAGAGAGGTTGGAGAAGTGTCTGGTGGAAGTTGCCTCTCAACTGGGGGCCCTAGGGATCTTTTTATAGCTTCAGTAAGGGGCAAAGTGGGTATTTAGACCCTCCAACTTGTGCAACAACCTTGGAACCATTAGATCCATCAATTGGGAGATCAACGGATGAGATCGCACCTCAAATGGACCTTTATCGCACCTTAAACACGTGGATCACCTCAGATGGTGCCACGTGTCACGCTTGTAGCCACTACATTTGATCTACACGCTCTTCCTCGCACTCCTTGCACGTGCGATCGCACACTTTCAAACTTATTAGATTGGATGGCTCTCGTCGTGCGTTGCACCACCTTAAAACCTTGCATGCAACAAGGGGTAGTTCAAGCATTAAATAACACATCATCTGCACCATCGCATCCAACTCGCCTTCGCGCACCACATGGTCTTTTCTATGACCTTCGATCACCATCACACAGTCGTATTTCACCCAAGTGCACATACTCTTTTGATTTCGCGCTCTGCACGATTTGAGCATGCTTCTTGCGCTCCTACGTGAGGTTGGTGACCAATGCACTACGTGTTTGTGTCTTGATTTTAGTTTCACGTGCGACTGCCCTCAGCCGCTGGATGACGATCCAACAACTGAGATGGATTCCCACTTGATGAGGCATCGAGAGGTGGGCAACGTGGCTCAATGGTGGCCGTTGGATGATGATCTAATAGCCCTCATTTCTCCTTCAATGATTGGGTACGCAATGAGGGGCTGCTAGGATGGTGCCACGTGGCACTATCCTGGCCGTTCATCTTCCCGCTTTTGTAGTTGGTGCCACAATGCTCCGATTGGGTTGATCTTTTCACCTTGGACTATGATCGTTGATTCGAATCAATCTGTGTGGTCAGATTTGACATCTAAGGCTTGGATTTATGCTATCTAGCCCTTGTCCTCTGATCTTCTATGGGCTGTATGTGCTACTACGGTTGCCTGATCAAGATGATTTCAAAAGCACTAGGCTCCCGTCATCATCTAGATCTATCATCTGCGGCTCTGAATCATCTGCAATTAATATTGTCTCTCTTTTAGAGCATAAAATCGTAGTATTATCTATAAAGCTACCAAACTAACTACTATGCAAAGAATGATGCTTATGCATTATTGTTCCTAAATTATGTTAGAATCTAACTTAATTCGAGTAAATTAGGTTGTATGATTACTGTACAATCACACCCCCATGCCTAAATCTTGCTAGTCCCTAGCAAATGTAAGAGAAAATGCAAAGTGATCCTAAATGACTAAATTCTATCAAGAGTTTGACTAGAAATTTATTTTTTTTGTTTTCATCCAAAACTTTAGAAATCTAGACAGTTGTGAAAGTGTAGTGTTGTAGCCTATGCAACAGATCCAAGTGAAAAGTCAATCCACATCTAAAGCTTGTACTTGACCCTTAGTAAAACTCTATCTGGAGAGGCAAACGTCTCCCCTCGAGGTTATAAAATAATCTATAATTTTAGCCCTGGCTTTGTGGCTTAGGTAGAGGATGTTTGAGTCAAGTGGGTTTGTATTTGGTGGCTTACACTCTTCTGGTGCTGCACATAGGCTAGTACTTCAGAACTTAGATTTCCAGACTTATTAAAAAAATCACTCAAAGAGAGGTGGAGAAACTATGCTCTCCTTAGTTCCTTTGTACTCTTTCTCTCTCTCTTTCTTTCTTTCTTTTTTTGTTGTCTCTTTTTCTTCTCTTTTCTTTTCTTTTTCCTTTAGAGTTCACAATCTCACTAGATTTGTTAATATATTTGGTGGCCTCTCACGTCATTAACACTTTGATTAACTTCTGATAACCTTATGACTAAGTCAGTAATCCTCAGCCAATATTCAGGTAGTCAGAAATACAAAAAAGTAGGCCAAGATTGTATTTGGTGGATTTCAAAGGGAATGGGTGTTGTTGCCTCAATGTGCTTGACATGAAGTGAACACAACGCAGTTAACACATTTTCATATATATATTTTTCTATTTTTCTATCTTTTTTTGTCTTTATTTTCATAAATATTTATTTTTATCAACACAACATATTGCAGCACCTATGCACATTTTTATTCATGAGGCACTATTTGGGATTGAGGGTATTCAAGAGGATATTGAGTGGCTTATTTGGTTGAAGTAACTACTCTCGGCACTAGGAAGGAAATGGATGGGACAATGTATTTCTGACCTTGATATTAAAATCCTCCTTCAGCCGAGGATTCCGTAAATGATGGTTGTAACCATCCACCTTAGTTTTAGTTTTATTAGAACCCGCTCTCTGCATATTTGCCTTATTTGATGACTCTCCAAAAGTTCACATACTAAGAATTTGTATATAGGAACCGAGAGTGAAAACTATGCCTAACTCCAAGTATCATTATTCAATTACCCAGAAACTAAGATTCCTTATACTAGCCTTAGAGTCCCAGTAGTCTCTCTACTCTCACCTCATAATTGTTTGGTGGATCTACTAGAAGATGTTTGTGTAACTTTCTAATTACTGTCCAAGGGCTCAGGAGAAGAAGCATTTCTTCTTCTTGACAAACTAAAGACGTCTATCGGTCTTCACAGAGGTTCCATTGCAAATTCTACGAGTAAGTGTGAAATTGTACTAGATTCTATGTTCAGGAATCAACTTAAGAATAAATCCCAAATAAAACCTTCTTAATAAAAATCCTTTACGCATGAATGTAATTTTTTTTTCTGACATAAAAATAAGACATGCAATGCCCACCCCCCATGCCTATTTATTACAATGTCATTGAAATGTATGCAGAGAAATTAAATGATAATAAGCGAGAGGAGGGGATACACCTGACTGAGCTTGTTAATTCAGGTCAGCTTAATCAGTCATAAATGAAAAATACCTGTGTAGAATATTGGGTTGCCTCCCAACCAATGCTAAGTTTAACATCATTTGTTGGACCTAAACGCAAAAGAAATATGTATTTCAATATTGTGGGTCAAGAGGAGTAATAATTGTTGCTGAGAGATTCAAGATTAGTATAAAGATAAGATCGTGTGGCCCCAGAATCAGTGATCCACAAATGCGGACCAACTGATGATGCAGTCCCACTTCAAAGAGTTTTTCTGATTTTAAAAATAGAATAGGGTCAAATAGACGAGGTTCATGATGAAGAGCTTGCTCATTAATCCAATTCCATAATTCAAGAAAAGGTGCTGGAGGGTCTGGATTGAAATCATGATTGAAATTTAGATCTAGTTCTGAATTAAAATCATACGGATCCTCATAATGGTAATTGATGTCAAAAATCATGAATTCTCTAGGCTCTGGGTCATATGAGGATAAAGGTAGAGTTGTGTTGAATTCCTCGAAATCCTCATCAGAAATTACCTCTTCCACATTAGAAACCATTTCCTTCTCAGAATTAAGCCATGCATTTGAACAAGTTGGATTATAAGTTCTGGCCCAGTCCCTAATGCCTTGAACTTGTTTTTCTGAGGTTGTTTCTTCATTTTCCTAGTTCATGTCATTTGGTTGTCCAATGTCTTGAACCCTCTCAAAATCCAATAATTCATGAATTTCAGGGTGGATATACTGATGATTCTTTATGTCATCGTCTAATTCATTATAAGATACTCCCAATAGTTCCTTGATCTCACGAATGTCTTTTTCAATTTGATTATCTATGGGAGGTGGTAAATCAGAAGCATCCTCAAGTATATCACTTCCCTGCCTTTCTTGTTGATATGAGGATTTGGCAGAATTCAAATTCTCCTTAGTGTGAATTGCCAAAACCTTTTCAATTGTTCCCACTACCTCAATAGAACCACAATTCACTTTAGTCTTTTAGGAAGTTTTAAAGATATTGAGTTGACAAGTTTTCCTCCCAGAAGTGATTTGCATACTTCCCATCTTACAGTTGATTAGAGCCTTGGCTGTGGCCAAGAAAGGTCTTCTTAAGATTATCAGGGTGTGGTTCAAATTTTCTAATGCCTCCTTATCGAAAACTAGAAAGTCCCTAGGGTACTAAAAATCCCTCACTTTTATAATCACATTTTGTAAGGGTCCTTTTAGAATCTTGGTTGTGTATGTTTTGACGAAAAGGGGTGAGATTTGAGTGATAAATAATAAAATGCAAAAATATACTAAACAATCTCACAAAATTAGCAATCGCAAGAACAAAGGATTTTTAGGTGGGAACCCCAACTCGGGTAAAAGCCACCACCTAGACCTCTTGGTTTAGGATTTCCCGATCGATCGAGTCAATCAAATCCACTAACAAACTACTTCAAATGAGGGCAGTTCAACCTTTTATAGCTATACTACTTATACAAGGGTAGTGTACCTCAAACCCTCCTTTTCACGAGGAGTATTTTGTCCCACGAAGGAGACGGGAATTAGCAAAGCGAATACCCAACCACAAAAGGAAATTACAACAGTCCTATAGAGCCACAAAGTATTAATGTTAATCTAGCTCTTATAGGAAAAAGAAACTTCCCTTAGATGGAAGTCGGAGTGCGTGAACCATGCAAGGCATGAAGAGGCTCTCGAATGTAAAGAGACGGGAAAGTGGTTGTGCAGCTAAAAGGATGCTCTCGAATGTTGTTGAACGGCGGAGGACTATGCTATCGAAATTGGTTTTGAAAACTTGTTGTTGCAGTTTGAATAGCGAAGAACTCGGGTTCAATAAATAAAATTTATACCGGAAAAGAAATCCTGGGTCGAACTCAGGGAGGCTACATCGATCAAAATTCGCAATTATATCTTTTCTGTTATTGGTTTAAAGAGTGAGTAATTACAATGCAATGGAATCAATATAAATAATAAGAGAGAAAGAGAGAGAAAACATGCACTTGAAGTTGCAAAATGTTTGTACAAGTAAAAAAGTGAGAAATTACACTAGAAAGTAGAAAATTATTACAACTAGAAAGTAGGAAAATTCTACTCAAGAAAGTAGGAAAAAGGAATGGGAGAGAGAAGTTATCCTCCTTGATGATCGCTTGGAGGACGAGCCGGACGAGACAATGCCTGGAAGAGGAGAAACGGAGTAGGAAGAAGGAGGTCGAAGCAGGAGGAACGGGAACGAGGCAGCATGTCGTCGTCGTCGCGGGATCTGCTTCTGGAATAGGGGCAAAAAATTGATTTTATTTCTTGAGGAGCATCCCGGGTGTGGGACAAGCTTCTCTTGAGCTTTGTAGAGGGAGAGAAGAGAAGGAAGGGATGAAAAATTCATATGGAGGGGGTCTCCTTTCATAGTTGCAAGGAGTGGGGGCATTTTGGACATTTTAATTTGAAAATCATTAATATGGAACCTTTAGTGACAGATAAATCCGTCACTAAAGGCCTGAACGTGGCCTTCGTGTGTGCGCGCCACGCTCTTCCTCACCTCTGTGTCCTTCAACGTACGTGCACGTCCACGTGTTTACAGCCGTCCGATCAAGAGATCGGACAACTTAAAATCGCCTACGCTTGCGCCGCGCACTCACGTACGATCACTCATTAGCGCCGTGCGTCTGATCGTGCATGGGTGCTATTGCTCGCTCAGCACCGCATGATCTTCATCTCACGACTCTGCTTGCTCGCCCGCTCCATGTGCCCACTATTCAATTTGAGGCTCCGCGGCTCGAACGCGCGACCTCGTCTTTTCGCGAAGGCGCTCGACCAACGTGCTGCGGGCAGCTTTATGTCGCGCGGATGTTTTGAGCGTGCGGGCCTGCAGCCATTGGTTGAGCATCAAATAGTGGAGAAGCATCGATCAGATGAAGAGGAAAGGTAGAGGCAGGTTCTTGGGGCCGATTGGGTGGCTGAGATGGTGCCACGTGGCACCATCTTGGCCATCCATCTTATGAGTATTGTAGACGATGCCACGAATGTCGGATTGGATCGATTTTCATGTCGTTAGGTTACGATCGTCGATCTGAATCCATTCGTGTGATCGGATTTGTCGTCTGAGGTGCAGATTAACACCATCTTGGCCCTTGATCTTTATTGTTCCTCGGTCTCTATCTGGTGCTACGAATGTCCGATTAGGGCGATCTTGGAGTCGTTGAACTCCAATCGTTGCCCTGATCAGATCCGTATAGTTGGATCTTTGATCCGAGGCTACAATAAAAAGTCACCCTATCCCTAACCATAAAAAGGAGACAATTACTATACAATTTATACAACTTGATCTAAATACATGATTATGCATGTTATGCACTATTTACAATGTATGATGCTAATGTGACACTAAGAACACGCAATAATAAATATTTTAGGTTAATCAAATGTATGCACATCACACCCCCATGCCTATCTTTTGCTAGTCCTTAGCAAAAGCTACATGCTATTTATAAAAGAATTAGGTTGGATTAATTAGGCATAAGTTATTTTCAACATTAAGAAATTTTTTACTCAGGATTTGAACTGTCAAAGACACAACAGCACTCGGGTATCTGCCAAAATGCAGACTGCCTTAAGCCCTCACCTTATTCAAAGAAAAATTTCTTTTTCTCTTTTTCTTCTTTTCTAATTTTTATTTTTATTTTTTGAGTTTAGGGTTAAAGAGTGGCTTTCTATGGCCATTCAATCCACCCAACATTTGATAAGAACCCTAAGTTCTAAGCATCTTATCGTGAATGTGATAGACTCATTGATCGACAATTAGAATGGACTTCGGGTTTCTATGCCTCTAGGTGACCTTAAAAAGAGAGTTCTGCCTAAAGGTGTATCCTTACGATCGGTAGCTTTCTTTCTACTCTTATTTTTATGGGGTTAACACAAAGGTGAATCCAGTGTATATCTGCTCACCTTATTCTACTTCTCCGCTTCTTTCTAAGTGTTTTAGGAATTCTTAGTGCATTTCTTGAGCTAGGTTCCGGACAATTGGTCGATGTGCTGTTACCACCGACAACTTGCCAGTCATACTCATGCGGTGAAGTGTGGCTTATTTCTTTTGTTTTCTTTTTTTTTTCTTTCTTTCTCCTTTTCTTTTTCTTTTCTTTTTGACTTCTTTTTTCCTTTTTTTTAAGTAGGTGGCTTTCCTGGTCTAAGATTTACCTAAACGCAGCAAGAAGAGAATGATCCAGTGACTGGGCTTTGGGAAACCTACCTATGGGCTGTTACCCACGATAACTTACCAGCTATATCACCCTAGAAGGTTCATTAGCTATCCAATTTCCGTTAAAATCGCCGATCAACAAGTCAGTGAAAAGATAGTGTGTAGATGCTTTAAACTTAAAGTTCCCTCAAATTAGAGTGTGGGTTGATAAGTCGTGTACTTATCACCCAAACTTATTTAATCATATTACAATAGAATACAAGATGGTGAGGACTCAAAAAACAAATACACATTTTAGTGGATACCCGGGCTGATTAAGCCCAAAGACCTGAAGGGTCTTTGTGTTCAGATCCTAATGTAATATTTACTAAGATTGAAAAGTCCTAATATCCAAGTATTCCTTCCTAATTCAATTTTCTTTTATGTATATATAAGAAGAGAAATATAATTTACAAGAATTTAACAGAGCTGACAAAATGATTCAAAAATGAATCTACCTCCCCATGCCTAGCTGATGCAATGTTCACATTGAGAGAAAGAGACATGAGAGGAAGGGTAGAGTACGGAAGATATCACCTGAATATGAAGTTCGGGTCAGCTCTGAGTCATATGTACAATTGCTGAGTTTAATGCCATCAGCTAGGCGAAGTCCAGCCAAAGAAGTCACAGCATGGCTAGAGCAACCGTGTCTGAGATGGGTTCTAGAAAAGTACGGTCAATAGCAGGCTTCAGACATTGACCGTTGACTTTGAATGAATTACCTGTCTTCGGGTTAGAGATTTGAATGACTCCGTTTAGAAAATTCTGGTCGATAATGAACGGGCCGTTCCATTTTGACCTAAGTTTGCCGTGAAAGAGCTTAAGTCGAGAATCGAATAACCAGACCTTCTAGTTCGACTCAAAGCTCTTGCAGGAAATCAATTGGTTTTGTAGAGCTTTGGTTCGAGCCTTGTAGATCTTGGCATTCTCATATGCATCATTTCTAAGCTCCTCCAACTCAGATAGTTCGAGTTTCCTAGTCTTCCCAGCTAAACTCAGATCTAGATTGACTGCTTGATTGCCCAGAATGCCTTATGTTCATTCTCTACGGGTAAATGTTACGCCTTTCCATACACCAGATGAAACGGAGACATGCCAATGTGCGTTTTATACCGTACGGTAGGACCAAAGAGCGTCCTCAAGCTTTTGAGTCCAGTCTTTGCAATCAGGCCTAACCATTTTCTGCAGAATATTCTTGATCTCCCAATTGGAGATCTCGGCCTGTCCATTTGTTTGGGGATGATAAGGTGTGAAGATTTGGTGATTAACCTCGTATTTAGCCAGCAAATTACGAAACTGGGCATTAGTGAAATGAGTGCCACCATCACAAATGATGGCCCTCGGAATCTCGAACCTACTGAAGATGTTCTTCTTGACAAAATCGATGACCAACTTGTGGTCATTGGTTCGGGTGGGAATCGCATCAATCCATTTGGGCACGTAATCAATAGCGACGAGAATGTGCTGATGTTTGAATGAAGGGAGAAAGGGTCCCTTGAAATTGATGCCCCAAACATCGAAGATTTCAACAGGAAGAATTGGGTTTAGGAGCATCATATCTCTCTTAGTTATGCTCTCGAGTGCCTGGCATCGGGAACACGACCTTGAGAAATCTTGGGCATCCTTGAATAAAGATAGCCAATAGAATCTAGATTGCAAAATTTTTGCAGCCGTCTTTTTCTTAGAGAAGTGTTCACCACATGCAAATGCATGGCAGAAATCGAGTATACTGTTGAGTTCATTCTCCGGAACACATCGGGGAATAATCTGATCAGAGCTAATGTGGTACAGTTCAGGGTCCTCCCAGAAGTAGTATTTGGCCTCAGATTTGAGTCTATCCTGTTGTTGCTTGGTCTAATCCTGGGGGATTTGACCAATAGCCAAATAATTAACAATGTCAGCAAACCATGGGGTTTGGATGCCTAAAACTGTAAGAATGGTTTTGTCCAGAAAGGTATCAGCAAACGGGATGTCCGGACAAGAAGAATCACTCAGAGTCTTAACGAATGATCCGCCACCACATTTTGTATCTTGGATTTATCCTTGATTTCACGATCAAATTCTTGAAGCAGAAGAATCCAACAAATAAGGCGGGGTTTGGCATCCTTTTTGGCCAAGAGATGTCTCAAAGTCAAGTGGTCGGTATAAATAATGACATGAGACCCTAAGAGATAAGCCCTGAATTTCTCCAAAGCAAATACTACGGCTAGTAATTCCTTCTCAGTAATAGTGTAATTCCTCTGGGCCTCCTCCAGAGTTTTACTTGTGTAGTAGATGACAGAGGGCTTCTTGTCAACTTTCTGACCCAAAACAGCCCCGACCGCATAATCAGAAGCGTCAGTCATTATCTGAAAAGGGGTTGTCCAAACTGGTGGTTGCAGCACTGAAGTACAAGTGACTGCTGTTTTAAGAATATCAAATGCTTATGGCATGATTCGTCAAAATCAAACAGCGTTTCTTTGGCGAGAAGATTGCTTAGAGGACGAGCAACCTTCGAAAAGTCCTTGATGAATCTCCTGTAGAATCCCACATGACCAAGAAATGATCGAATTTGTTTAACAGATGTTGAAGGAGGAAGTTTAGCGATAGCATCAACCTTAGCTTTATCCACTTCAATTCCTCATTCGGAGATTACATGACCCAAGATGATGCCTTCCTGTGTCATGAAATGACTCTTTTCCCAGCTAAGGACCAAACTTATTTTGATGCATCGTTTAAGAATCATTTCAAGATTAGCTAGACAAGAGTCAAATGATTCTCCAAAAATAGAGAAATCGTCCATGAAGACTTCCATAAACTCTCCCACCATGTCAGAGAATATGGCTAGCATACACCTTTGAAAAGTTGCAGGTGCATTGCATAAATCGAATGGCATCCTACGGAAAGCAAAGGTTCCGTAAGGATAGGTGAAAGTAGTTTTTTCCTGATTCTTGGGATGGATAGGAACTTGGTTGTATCTTGAGTAACCATCAAGAAAACAGAAGTACTTCTGTCTGGTTAATCTTTTCAAGATTTGATCAATGAAAGGCAGAGGGAAATGATCCTTTTTAGTGGTCATGTTTAGCTTCCTATAATCAATACAAACCCTCCAAGAGGAAGCTGAATGAGTTGTGACAAATTCTCCTTTTTCATTAGTCACAATGATAATCCTAGCTTTCTTGAGTATAATCTGCACAGGACTTACCTAAGGACTATCAGAGATCAAATAAATGATTCCTGCATCGAGCCACTTAATAATCTCCCTCTTGACCACTTCTCGCATATTTGGATTTAATTTCCTCTACATCTGGTGAGAAGGGTGGGATCCATCTTCCAGAAATATTCTATGATTGCAGTAAGATGGCTCAATTCCCCTAAGGTCATGAATGGTCCAACCAATTTCCTCCTTGTGTTCCTTCAGGACCTTAATCAGTTTAATTTCCTACTTCTTTGTTAATTTAGCACTGATAATCACAGGAAGTGTCTTGTGTGGTCCTAAAAACTGATATTTCAGATTCTCAGGCAATGGTTTCAGTTCAAGCTGGGGCGGGTTGATGATTGAAGGTAAGAAAGATGCTGATGACTCATCAACTGGAAGAGGATGAGAGTGAACAAAATTAATAACCTCTTTAGAAGATGGTGGGTCTGCCATAGAGGGTTGCAGGTCCAATTCATCATCAAAGGAGGAACTTTCAGATGCAGAAACTATTATACAAGTTTCAATATTCACATTATCATCCTTAAGTTCCTTGATAAATCCACAATCCTCAAATTTATTAATCGCCTTAAAAATATCCAATTTCATTCTTTGATCCCCAAAGGCGATTTCCATGCTACCGCTTTCACAGCTAATGTTGGCCTTAGCGGTAGCTAGGAACGGATGCCCCAGAATGATGGGTGTGTTCCTAAGATTTTTAGGTACATCCATGTCAAGGACAAGGAAATCTATAGGAAAATAGAAATCCTTAACCTTAACAATAACATCTTCAATAACACCTCGCAGGTTTGTGACCGAATGGTCTGCTAGCTGCAGCGTTACTGAAGTCGACCGAAGTTCACCTAATCCAAACTTCTCATAAAGAGAAGTTATAATTAGGTTGATGGATGCACCCAGATCCAGCAATGCTCTATCAAAAGTGTAATCTTCGATGACACGACAAATCAATGGAGCACCTGGATCTGTCTTTTTCTGAGCGAGGTGGTGCAGGATAACAGAACTAGCCTACTTGGAGAATACCACCTTCCTCGGAATAGATTCTCTCGATTTACACTTTTGCGCACATAAATCCCATAAACATCTCGCGTAAGCCGGTATATGCTTGATAGCATCGAGGAGCGAGATATTGATCTCGACTTTCTTGAAAATATTCAGAAGCTCCTCATTATTATCAACAGACTTCTTCCTTGATCTGATCAAGGCTTCAGGAAAAGGAACATGAGTTGGATCTTTGGAATCAGGTTTCTGAGCCTTGATTTCTTCTCCAGAGTTCTTCTTTCTCTCTGCAAGTTCTTCAGGATTTGGTAAATCAGAACAATGTGGTTGTGGATCCTGAGTTTGTTTACCACTCCTTAAGGTAACAGAATTTGCGGATGCATACGAGTTTGGGTCTTGGGGAGGGTTAGGAAAGATTGGAGGGGCTTCATTAGCCAAGAATCATTGATTTGCAGAAGAAGAAGAAGAGGAAGGACCCTACTCAACTACCTGAGCATGAGTGTGTGGGTCCCTCTGATTTTCGTACCCATGGGCTTGGTTGCCCGGATTCAGGATATTTCGCGGGTTGGGTATGGGTTGGGATGGTAGAGATCCGGGTTGACGAGAGTTAGCTATGAGCCCAGTTTACAAGTTATCCAACAAGGTTTTCATTTGCTGCATGAGCTGGAGCATGGATCCTTGCATCTCTACCATTTGTCGGTTCAAATCAGCCTGCCCTACGGGTTGCCGGGCATTCCAAGATGGCTGATTGACCTGATTCAGGGGCAACTGAGTATAAACATGACCCAGACCCATTGGTCGTTGCGGTGCATAGTTGCTGGGTCGAAATTGGGTCTGCTACATTGGGTTTTTCCAAGAGAAGTTAGGGTGGTTTCTCCAACTTGGATTATAAGCATTGGAGTAGGGCTTGGATCTAACATTCTCCTGTACAGCATAAACATGTTCATAGGGTGAGGATGGAGAGAAAGAAAGGGAAGGATTAGAGAAACTAGGATCAAATGCCCCAGTGTGGAACCCATGGGGTTCAGAATAATGATGGCTCACAGGTTGAGCCGCATCAAGTTGATTCACGAACTCCCGTCCAGAAGGAGCTCGTGACAAATGGAATCCCGAATTCTAGGATTGAGTGGATCGAGAGTTGTTCATTGAATTTCCAGCCATCCACTCCATTCTCTTGGCAACCAAATCCACCTTATCAAGTTTATTACAAATCAATTCCATATCGAATGAATGAGAGTCGTGGACTTCATTAACTTTCGATCTGGGCTGCTGGGATCGATTAAAAGTATCATGGAGGCATGATTGATTGAATTCTCGCTCATTTCCTCAAACAAATCGTGCGCGCTATCTGCGTCTTTGTTGAGGAATTGCCTCCGCAAGAAGCATCCATGTGATTTCCGAGTTGCTCAATCAAAGGAACTCCATTATACACCACCTCAACAGCCCTAATCACCAAGGAAACCATTATACAGGCAGAACTCCACACTATCCAAATCAGCCTCCTCCTAATCCACCACCTCAGCAGCCTCCCAGGTTTCAACAATCATAGGCCCCCCCACCTCCTCCAAATAATAATCCGACTGCACATGCAGTTACTTTGAGGAGTGGGAAAACCACCACTGACCCCGGGCCTTCACACAAACCTGGTGAAATACCTGTGCAAATTGACTCCCCATCTCCCCATCAGGAAGAAAAAAAAAACAAAAATCTCAAGACAAGATTCCTGTCCCTTTCCCACAAGCTCTCTACCCCACCACCAACAAAAAAAAGAAATATGAGCCCACTACAGAAGAACTCATGGAGCTATTTGGGCAAGTTCATATCAATATTCGTCTCCTAGATGCCATTAAATATATACCTGCCTATGCTAAATTTTTGAAGGACATTTGTACTCCTAAAAGGCAGGCCAAAAATCTAGGACAGGTGCATCTTTCGGAGACAGTAAGCTCTGTCATACAGAGTAAGCTACCTCCTAAGATGAAAGATCCAGGGGTGCCTTTAATTTCTGTAATTATTGATGACACTACATTTAATCGCTCCCTCCTTGATCTCGGTGCCTCAGTTAATATTATTCCCACGAGTTTATTCGAAGAATTTCAGATCGGTGAATTAAAACCTATTGAGGTTACCTTGCAATTAGTTGACCGATCTACAATCCAACCTCGTGGGATTGTCGAGGATGTTTTAGTCAAGGTCCAGAATTGTGTCTTCCCTGCAGACTTTCTGGTTCTTGACATTGAGGCACCTGAATCATTACTGGACTCCCCAATAATCCTTGGACGCCCCTTTTTGGCCACTACAAAGGCAAATATCAATTGCCACACCGGCAAAATGGATATTAACTATGCAGGCCAAACTATCACTTTAGATATTTTTAAATCCTCCAGGAGATTCCATGATGACAACTTCTTTGAGGACTCAGATACTGAAATTTCTAATATGGTGGAGACAATGTTAATAGATACCCTTACCGACCACAATTTTTTTGAGGACTCTGATTCAGAATCAGTGGTCGGTGAAATCTGTGATCTGGAAACTTGTCTTGACCCCAAATTCATTCCTGATACCCCTCCTACCCCACCCACTATTCACGCACCTAATTCTTCCACACTTACTTCCGCCAATCCCCACCATTCCTCCCCCGACTCCTTTCTTACGGACCTGCCACCAACCCCACCCAAGTTTGGCATCCAACCTGATTTGAAAACATGGCCAGACTCGGGCTACACTTATCATTTTCCATCCAACTTTGATCCCAATATTATTTCTAATCAATTTTCTAGGGATCTAGAAGAAGAGACCTTTTTTGCAGGCATCCAAGTGTCCAATTATCTACATGATTTTATGTCTTTCGTGCATACCTTCACGCCTTGCTGAATGGCATAAAAGATAGCACTAGATGGGAGGTAACCCGTCATTTTTTCTTGCTTTCCCTTTTTTTCTTCTTTTTCTAGGTTTTGTTCCTCCTAAACCCAACCGTTCTTCACTAAGGTGATCCCTTTTCCCTCCTAATGCATGAGGACATGGCATATCTTAAGCATGGGGGGGAGTGTTTTTAAATTTGACGATCGATTTAGGATTTTCAAAACCTAACAAAAAAAAAATGCAATTTTCTTTAATTTACTTCCTGCTTGCATACCTAAAAAAATAAAACTGTTAAAAACTTATTGAGGAAAAATTTTGAAATCGGGACTAAGGTCGAGAAATTCACTTTTGGTACAATGGGATTTAATCTTTAACAAACTAAGGATGAGGATATGGATCTGATCATTAGAATTCCAGGGTCTATTTTAGACTAGATCAGATATCCTTCTATAAAATTCCACCTGAACTCATGATAGTTCAGGTGACTTGATCCTATTTTATAATACAGAAAGTATTTGACTTAGTTTCTGATTCAAAACTTGCATGTCTTGAGAAACTTCTTGTGTCAATTTTCACACACAAGCCAACACCTAAAAACAATTAAAAATTTGAAAAACTCCCTTGTTTGGACTTAGTGAAAGTCTGAAGCAGATCATTGGTTTGAGTTCCCACCGTCGAGAAGGAGGAAAATACCTCCTTTGAGGATGCGATGTCAACATGTTACCGCCTCGGCACTGCTCCATGTCTATATTTCATATCTTTAGACGGAGCATTAAAGAGCATTTTAGCAGCTCAAGTGTCTTGGACGATGCTCTACCTATAGTGTCGGAGCAAGAGCTTGAGTTTGCTTGGAGCACCCCTTTTCACCGCATCGTGTTTTGGGGTTGTGAGCTCCTGGGTGGTGTCATGGACAGTGCTATCTCGAAGTACTGGCGCCAGAGCCCCCTCGAGGAATGGTAACGGGAATGATGATCCCGATACATCTGTTCTAAGACTAAGCTAAAAATAAGCATGAGGAAAAAAAAAAATATATATATATATAATAATAACACGTCCTTATAAATGTTGGCTTTTCACATCACAGACACAAGGTTTTAAAGGATTTTACAAGTTGTAAATCAGATTCATGAGCCATAAAAATCCTAAAAACAAACATTTCAAGTCATCTGAATTAACAAAGGGTTAATTTGTGAATTTTTTGGAGGATATATTGATCCCATTCTATCTAATGATTGAATCCAAAAGCAAATCCCAATGTTTATCTTTAACAAATCCCATACCTCCTGTGTTTTAATCTACCAAGGTCCCTTAATCTCTTTTTCTCCTCAAAAGTTAAAAAAATTAGATTTCCCAAAAATTTCGTTTTCCAAAAAAATTAAAGTTTTGCTAAGAGACTAGCAAAAGATAAGCATGGAGGTGTGATAAACGTCAGTTTATCATCATTCTTATGCATTAAAACAAACCTAGCTCTTAGGATTTTTACTTCGCAAACGGGTTTTTGGGCTGCATTTAGGCATAAATTAGGTTAGGCATGCATTGCATTTTTTATTATCTTTTTAATGTGTTTTTTGTGAGTGTTAGGGATGCACAGATACACAGATCCCTAAAACCCTAGCACTCAAGAAGGAAAATGGTGAATGAGAAGCCCAGACTAGCTGGAACTCAGCTTGATCCAGCTCACCACAGCTGGAACCTAGCTTACTTGAACTAGGGTTAGCTCATCCCAGCTCCATTCAGCTAATCTCAGCTGAATGGCAGCTTAAGAGAGTTCATCTTAGCTCACCCTAGCTCAAGTCAGCTCAGATCCAACTCAACTTAGCTGAGTCTAGCTCATCTCAGCTCCCACTAGTCCACAGGGAGCTCTAGCTAGCTCAGCTGAGTTGACAGGATTTCACCCCAGCTTAGATCCAGCTACATCCAGCTCCACTCAACTCCAGCCAGCTAAAGAAGAACTCATCCTAGCTCAGGAAGCTCAAGTCCAGCTCCCAGGGACTTAGCTTAGCTCAACTTAGTTGAGCTAAGCTACCTTAGCTGTCTCAACCAGCTTGAGTCTCCCCGGGAGCACCAGACCTAGCTCACTTCAGCTCATCATGGTAGAAGCTAGATTACTTTAGCTTGGCTTAGCAACTAGCAAAGAACTAGCAAGCTAAGCCAGCTAGAGTAGCTCCATGCCAGCCTCTTCTGCAGCAACCAGCTCCAATTTCAGCCCTAGACTTCTCCTCCTCAGCTCCTCCCTCCAAACCCTAGCTCCAACACCTTCTCCTCTACTCCTCCATTAGCTAAGCTAGGTTAGCTTAGCTAGCAACCAGCTCCTTCGCCATCCACCACCTTCAAAGTCAACCCTAGCTAGCTCCACCTACTTAAGCCTACCTAAGCTAGCTACCCTACTCAAGTTGGCGCCACCTCCTAGCCATCCCTTCACCCCATTATCACCACCAAAAGACACCTTAAGTTGGCGCCAAAAACTACCCCTAACCACCTCTATATTAGCGCCAACTTTCAGCCCTTAATCCACCCTACACCTACCCACATAAGCCATCCTAGCCATCCACCTACCCCTCCTTCTAGAATCCCTCTTGGCGCCAACTTAGACCACCTTCTAGAACCCTTTTTGGCGCCAACATCAAGGGGTGTCAACACCCATAACTACCCCCTTGGTGTCCCTTAAGGTGGCGCCAACTCACCTTGGCCATAGGATCTTTAACCACCTCCATCTCTTCATCTTGGCCCTCCATTTCAAGGGACACCTTAGCCCCCTTCCTATTCTATGAAAACCCACCACCTACCACCATTTTGTGGCATCCTCCATTAGTGTATTTTACTACCTAAACCACCTATACCTACGGCCAAGAAGGAGTAGAGAAGTATATTAAAGGGGCACATCACCAGCCCTTTTGGTGACTTCTTCTCCCCACTCTCTTCAACTTGGGCCACACCAAGGAGGAGGACTCTTCCACTTCAAGGAGGATGGCCAGGCAAGGGAGAAGGACCTAGGGTGGACGTCCACCCTTGGAGAGAAGCTTAGGGCACGCCCCCTTAGGGCTTGCCTTGGAGGACATTACCTTGGCGGAGCACTGTAAGGAAGGAGTTGAAGGATTCTTTTCAAGCTTGGGAGCCACCAACCTTGGAGCAAGAAGCCCTCTTCTTCACCATCTATCTAGAGGATTTGTGTTTGCTTTTCTTTATTTTAATTTTTCTAGTAGTAGAAGCATTCCTCTACTAGGCTTTTTTCTAAACACTTTTCATCAATCTAAGTTGCCATCTTTGTAATTTTCTATTTTACATTTCTACTTGCTTTATTTTTTTTAGCATTTTCCACTCCCTCTCCCTAATTATTCTAGCCCTCCACTTACCTAGAGTGAGCTTAGGGAGAGGATCTACTCGCCACTTAGAAGTAGTAGTTAAATTGAAGTGTAAATTACCTTCCCGCCACCATTTCGCATGTTGTCTTAATTGAAAAACGAAAAAAAAATGATATATTGAAAATACCAAAAAGAAAGTTGAGATTTATTCCAAGCAAGAGAATCACTATTGCAAACATTTGGCCTCCTTGGACGACCCTAGATACTCCCCTATCTAGGAATATAAATTTAAGAGTTGATCGGTTTTGCACGTTACAACGACGTAATTAACAAACCGTGTGAAACAGCTATCAACACTGCACACAGCAGTGTGCCTCCATCATCTCCCATGCACGGCCAGCAGACACCGCACGCTGCAGCGCACCACCACACCTGCTTGCATTCCTGGAAGCCACCCTTGCCAGCTCCTTGCGCACCCACAGCAGCCGTGCACGCCACCAATAGTGCACATGCAGCCTTGCACGCGCCCTTGTGCACGCGTGTCCAGCCACTGACGCGCCAATAGCCCTTCATCTTCTTCTTCTTCTTCTCCACCAACAGAGAAGAGGCACCCAAACTTTACGTCAGCTCCTCCACACGTAGCCCGCACATCGGGCCTCTGTTCGACGTGTCGTTGACTCCACCACGCTCACCTTGACTCCACGAGTGCTACCACATCATAAAAAAACTCGACGGTAGTCCCCGCGCACGCACGTAGGAACCCACCACCGACGACCTCTATCTTCCTGTTCGGCGAACTATGGCCACCTCTCGACGTGAGACCACCACTGTTGGAACACCCTTCACGCCTTCAACCTTCACCGAGCTTTGCACGGCCATCCATCCCTCCTCCTCTCACAAACAAGGGCTTCAAATGCCCTGTTTTGCTACAATGCACCCCCTATTAAAATTTACATTTGAATGCCATTAAAAGTGTGAGATTTTAAGTATTTTATTATTATATTCTGGTGGATTTGCAAGCATGCACTTATATTTTCGCATATTTGATTGGTTCTTGCTATACATGTCAATTCACATTGAAACTTGATTCATAGTTGCATGCAATTAAGTACTTCCTTTGCCACTAGACTTGCGTTATTTAGAGATTTTGGAAGCTTGAACTTTGATGTAAAATTTATATAAATAGTCCATAATTTTTCATAAAATTGCAAGTATATTCAGAGCAGCACATTTATTGGTCCATTTGGCAAATATTTCTACAAATCTGGTTATTGCTTATCGGTGATTTATTGTAGTTGTTCCTCCCTGTGGATACGACATCCTTTTTGTGGTTTAAATTGAGATCTATTTTAATCTTTGATTGAGAGATTTCCACCACATAAATTACAATGGCATATCATTCTATTACTATTTTAATTAAGTGAAACTCTCTCTTTCAAATGGCACCATTGCCGGGGAGGCAATAGACGCAATAGATTCACTTTATTATTTTTGAGTATTCTGAGTTGCTCAATTATCTGATAATTCTTTATCTTTTTGTGCAAGGAATCTGACAGGGCGACAGATGCAACAGAGTGGCGACATCAACCTCAAGCTAAGCCCACATGAGGAGAAGATGCAGGAGACCTGGATCCCGCTTTCACAGGGGATTCTCCTTCATCACAAATTTTATTTCTGTCTTCTCACCCTTGTAGTAATCGAAGCTGAATTTTCAGGGGTCTGTCACCACATTCTTTAGCTACTAGGGTTTACATTTTTCTGCGTGCATGATTCCATTTTCTACTTGCTTGCCTTTAAAACCAACAAAAGGAAATATCGAGCAACCTATTTAGGAGTTGCATGCCCTTAGGTGTGCTCATTTAGGGGTGATTGAGCAGCACATTAGATCTCATTGTTGCATTGCAAGCATATTGGCACGAAGATTGCTGGAGACAGGTACACCTTTCTAACTTTTGCATTCAGCTCCTGTTCACACATTTGCATTCATATTAAAATTCAAGACCACCAAGTTGATTGAATTAATTCAATGGTCGCCTAACTAAAAGTGAGACTGGTAATCAAATTCGACCTTAAAATCAATTCACATTTGATCTTATTCTAAGGGACTTGTTTGCGTTTTCAAAAAAATAAAAAAAAGATTTAGGTGTGATGCACACTTCTGACATTGAGCACGCACATTAGGCACCACACTAAGGCTCAATCCCTTAAGGCTATAGGCACCGATCTCTTTATCGGTGTAGACCCTCTTATCGTGCTTTGTGGTGGTGGTACTATCTTTTGACCAAGTGTTTTGATACTTCACGGAAGGGGACACCCCTTAAAGGAACAAAAGGGTTAGTTAAGGGGCACCGCATATGCATCGCCTCAAAGGAAGGGCTTGCCCTACTTGCACCCCTTTGTTCGTCCTTGGAGTAACTTCTCACTTGATCACTTGGGAGTATCATCTAAGCAAAGTATAGGTCCTAGGGCACTCGAAGTTTGAATTAAGTCAAATAATTGCAATGAATAACTTGTTTGGCCATCTATATCAACCAATTCTACCTCTGCAACAAAGAAGGTTAAGATTTCAAGTCATAACCCCTCTTATACCACTTATGTGGGAACGAAGGGATAAGCCTTGACCTTTTAACCTATCTTTGGAGTGGAGGTCTCACTTACTCAATCAATAAGAACTTGAATTGTGATTGATATTGTATGCTTGGTAGACACTCTCTTGAGGGTAGTCTAGTGTTTGATCTTGAGCCTGAGAGAATTCTTAGGAGAGCTCACCTAGGAGAGAAAAGAGAAGGCATGGCTGATCAAGGAGCAAATCAACAAAGGACCTTGAGGGACTATTTTATTCTAACTAAGCAACCCGTACAAGCACTTAGATGACCGGCAGGGGATAATCCATATGAGATTAAGAGCATTACCATATCTTTGTTGCCATCCTTTTATGGTACTACTAGGGAGGACCCTTACCGGCATTTGGAGGAATTCACCGAGGTTTGTTCCACAGTGAAGCTCCAGGGCTTTACTAATGAAGCCTTGATGAAGACTCTATTTCCATTCTCCCTAAAGGATAAGGCCAAGCACTGGTATCATACCCTTGATGCAAGGGTAAATGATTGGGCCACCCTTAAGGGAGAATTTTTGAAAAAGTATTTTCCTATGAGTAAGACCAACCATTATAGAAGAGAGATTATGGGTTTTACTCAGCAGGAAGGGGAGCAATTTCATGAGACTTGGGAGCACTTTAATGACCTTCTTAGGTTATGCCCCCACCATCATTTACCCTTGCAAGATGGCAGTTGGTCGAAAGGTTCTATAACGGATTATCTGAAAGGCATAGGCAAACCATCGATGCAGGCTGTGCAGGAACCTTCATGACCAGAATTGAGGATGAAGCCTGGGCATTATTTGAAACATTAAGTGACAACTCTATACATTTGTCCTCTACCTATCAAGAAAGAAAACCATCAATCTTGCAGAGGAAGATAGAGGCCCGTGAAGCTGGGGCTTCTCAGGATTTGGCTTATCAGATTCAATTATTGAATAAAAACTTTGATAGGCTTTTAGCAAACCCCGGCATGAACCTGCAAGCAGCCTCTATCTTGCAGGCTTCAAGAGAATGCTCCATTTGCCAAAGCACAATGCACACCACTATGGAGTGCCATCAGGCAAATCAATTCCCTAAGTTGATTCAGGCCGACTTGAACGTAGCCAAAGGTTTTCGCACACCTCCTCGTAATAACCCTCATTCCAATACCTATAATCCAGGGTGGCAGAACCATCCAAACTTCCCTTGGAAGCAAGGTGATGCTTTTAACTCAGGGAATTCAAGGCCCTTACCTCCCCAAACCATATACCAACCATCTTATGAAAGCCTTCCTCAGAATAAGCCCTCTGAGATGAATGAACTTAAAGCCATGATGAAAGCGATGCAAGAGCATCAGAATATGGTCATTCAATCTCAGAATAAGATGATTATTGATATGCAATACCAAATTGGTCATCTTAATGAGGCAGTTAGGCAACGTGATCCGGGGAAGCTGCCTAGCTCTTCTGAGGAGAACCCTAAGGGCAAGGGGGTTGTATTCAGGGAGCACACCCAAGCTGTGATCGTGCTGAGGAGTGGAAAGAAGATTGACAAGCCTGATAACACTCCTACGGTTACGTCTTAGAATTCCCCTTCTACACCTGACTCGATTTCCATCTCCACCGAGGAAGAGCCACATTGCTCTCCCTCACTTGAAATCACCCACAATGAGGATGTTGTCCTTCCACCACCCCTCTCCTGCCATGATGACCCCTCTACCCAGAAGCTGAGGGTGCCCTATCCAAAGCACCAATCTGCTCCTGGGGAATCTTTTATTGGCTCACCTAGAGCCAAGGATAGAACGAAGGAGATTATGGACACTTTTAGGCAAGTCTAGATTAACTTGCCTCTGTTGGAAGCTATCAAATAGATCCCGTCCTATGTCAAGTTTCTGAAGGACTTGTTCACCCAAAAGCGCTGATCTAGGAAATAGGTCCAAACCAATGTCATTCTGCTTGACCATGTTAGATCGTTCTCCAACATGGAACACCCCCCAAAATAAAAGACCCAAGGGCCCCGTAGATTTCAGTGGTTATAGGTAACCAACACATTGATGAGGCTCTACTCGATCTGGGTGCGGGGGTGAACATTTTATCGAGCTCTGTCTACGACCTTTTGGGAGGAGGCAAGTTAAATCCTAGTCCAGTCATCCTCTAGGTCGCAAACAGATCACTTAAGACACCACGGGGATTGCTGGAAGATGTCCTTGTGAGAGTGGAGGACTTCTTCCCTGTTGACTTTCTGGTGCTTGATAATGAACCATCTAATAAGCCCACAAAGCCATCCATTATTTTGGGATGCCTCTTCTTGGCCACAACCAACGCCTCTATCAATTGTAGATTAAGGGCACTTAAAATGGGCTTTGGGAACAAGAAGATCTGGTTGGGAACAAGAAGTTGGAGTTGAAACCCCTCCCAAGTATAGTGAAATATGCTTTCCTTGGCCCTAATGACACACTCCTCGTTATTATCTCATCTGCATTATCTGAATCGCAGGAGGGAGCTCTGCTTGAGTGTTTACAAAGGCACAAGGAAGCAATTGCCTGGTCAATTGTTAATATTAAGGGTGTTGATCCCTCTCTTTGCATGCATCATATATACATGGTCGAGTCCATGAAACCTTTCCGAGACATGCAGAGAAGGCTCAACCCAAATATGTGGGAGGTTGTTAAAAAGGAGATTCTGAAATGGTTGGATGAAGGGATTATCTATCCCATTTTAGATAGTAAATGGGTCAGTCCTATTCATGTAGTACCCAAAAAGGCAGGAATCACTGTGGAGGAGAATGACCAAGGAGAGCTGGTGACCACTAGACCCTCAACTAGTCGAAGGGTCTGCATTGGTTACCCCCATTTGAACATGGCTACCCAGAAAGACCATTTCCCCTTTACATTTATCGATCAAATTTTGGAACGACTGGCGGGAAAACAAGTACTTCTGTTTTCTTGACAGGTACTCTGGGTATAATCAGATAGCCATTTTTCATGACGATCAGGAGCGTACCACCTTCACGAGTCTGTATGGCACATTTTCATTCTACCGAATGCCATTCGAGTTATATAATGCTCCTACCACTTTCCAACGTCGTATGATGGCTATCTTTCCTGATATGATCGACGAGTACGTTGAAATTTTCATGGATGACTTCTCCATTTATGGCTCGTCATTTGACCTATGCCTTTTGCACCTTGATAAAGTGTTAACCAGTTGCGAAGAGGCAAAGCTGGTGCTTAGCTGGGAGAAAAGCCACTTTATGGTCCAGCAGGGCATTGTGTTAGGGCATATAGTTTCTGAGAGAGGATTACAGGTGGACACTGCAAAAATTGATTCCATCTCTAAGCTTCCATTGCCCGCCAATGTTTGTCAAGTTAGATCTTTCCTTGGCCATGCTGGATTTTATAGGTGCTTCATTAGAGATTTCAGCAAAATCTCTAAGCCACTTTGCGACCTGTTAGCGAAGGATGTCTCCTTCGATTTTGATGATAGATGTGGCGAGGCTTTCTAAGTCTTAAAGAAAGCCCTTATTACTGCACCGATTCTCCAAGCACCAGATTGGACCCTCCCATTTGAGCTAATGTGCAATGCATCTAATTTTGCAGTGGGAGCGGTCTTAGGTCAAAGGGTTGATGGCAAACCTCATGTGCTACATTATGCCAGCAAGACCCTTACGGATCCTCAGCAAAACTACACAGTCAATGAAAAGGAACTTCTTACTATAGTATTTGCTTTGGAAAAGTTTCGATCTTATCTTTTGGGATCCAAGGTTGTGGTGTTCACTGATCATTCTGCCTTAAAGAATCTTATTGCTAAAAAGGACACCAAACCTCTCCTAATTCGTTGGATTCTACTACTTCAGGAGTTTGACCTAGAACTTAAAGATAAGAAAGGAGTTGAGAATGTGGTAGTAGATCATCTGTCTAGGATCCCTATTGAGGCATCAAACCCTACTGGCAGTATTCAAGAGACTTTCTCTGATGAGTCTCTGATGGCCGTGGAGTCTAAAACTCCTTGGTTCTTTGACATAGTGAACTATCTGGTCACGGGCATTACCCCCAGCACTTGGGATAAGCAGAAGCGAGAGGTTTCTTACTAATACTAAATTTTATCACCGAGAGGAACCTGAGCTTTTTAGAGTTGGCTCTGACTAGCTTTTTCGTCGTTGCGTCCCTGATGAAGAACAAAGAAGTGTTTTGAGTTTCTACCGTGACCTCCATTGTGGGGGACATTTTAGTGGGAAGAAGATTGCCCATAAGGTTCTTCAGTATGGCTTTTGGTGGCCCACATTTTTTCGAAATGCACATGCATATGTGGGCACATGTCTATGTTGCCAGCAGACGGGAATCATTGGAGAAAGGGATGAGATGCCCCAGCAACCTATCCTCCCTGTTGAGATCTTTGATATTGGGGCATCGACTTCATGGGTGCCTTTCCTGTGTCCTTCGGATATGAGTACATCCTTGTGGCTGTGGACTATGTATCGAAATGGATAGAAGCCATACTCACGTGAACCAATGACCATTCCGTGGTCTTGGACTTTGTTAAGGCTAATATCATTTCTCGGTATGGGTGCCCAAGGACGATCATAAATGATGGAGGACCTCAATTCAAGAATGTACACTTCACAAGACTACTCTAAAATTTGGGAGTCAACCACATGATAGCCACACCTTACCATCCCTAAACGAGTGGACAAGTTGAAGTGTCTAATAGGGAGATTAAGCGAATTTTAGAAAAAACTGTCAGGCCCGATCGTAAGGATTGGTTTAAAAAACTAAATGATGCTCTTTGGGCCTACAGAACCACGTATAAGACTCCTTTGGGTATGTCTCCTTTCCATCTTGTCTACGGAAAAGCATGCCATCTTCCCGTTGAAAACCAACATAAAGCCTATTGGGCTATTAAAAACGTTAACTTGAATCTGGATAAAGCAGGAAATGCACGTATGTTAGAGTTAAGTGAGCTTGAGGAGCTTTGTAATGAAGCCTATGAAACTTCTCAAGCTTACAAGCAATGTACAAAGGTCTTCTATGATAAGCACATCATTAGAAAAGACTTTTGAGCCTAACCAGTGGGTTTGGCTTTTCAATTCCAGACTTAAATTATTTTCAGAAAAGCTCAAGTCCTGCTGGGATCGGCCATACGTTGTTATCAATACTTTCCCTCATGGAGCTGTAGAAATTCGAAACCCTACTTCTGGTGCGAGCTTTAAGGTAAATGGCCAGTGACTTAAACCTTATATTACTCTTTCAGATGGCCAGGTTTTGGACGTACTTCGGCTTGAGGAGCCTTAGCTCCTCCCACTCTCCTCCTCAGGTGATATTCTTCTATGTCTGCATTTTTCCAATGAGGACGTTGTTAGTCTTAGGCATGGGGTGGTATAACCTGAGAATGTTTATAACATTTATAAATATTTGCATATAATGTTTATAGTATTTATAAATATTTGCATATATTTAGGACATAAAAAAAAAAGAAAAGAGAGAGAGAAAAGAAGAGTCTAAGTTTATAATTTTATCTTCGTGACATTGTTTCTGAGGCAACAAAAAATACCTATCACGATCCACCAAATATGACCCATACCTACCTTTCAGTATTTCTGATCACCCGAATACTAGCTGAGGACTCTAACTTAGTTGTAGAGTTATTAGGACTTTAGTTGAAGTGTGAACGTCATGTGAGGCCACCAAACAGTGAGTACACTTACTAAATCTGGCGAGATTTGTGATCTCAGAAAGAAAAGAAAGAAAAGAGTGAGCCCCAAGGAACATCAAGAGAGCACAGTTGTTTAGCCCCTCTCTAAGTTGACTTGTTTAATAGTCTAGAGATCTAGAGTCTGTAGTATTAGATTACATGTAGCACCAGATGAGTGTGTGCCACCAAATACAAATCCATTCAACTCGATATCTCCTACCTAAGCCAAAAGCCGAGGTCAAATTACAGATTATCTTCTACTCTATCCCCGAGGGAAGTAGTTGCCTATCCCAACAAAAATATTTACCAAGGGTGAAATACGAACTCCCAATGCAAATTGGCTTTTCACTTGGATCTATTGTCTAGGCTATTAGCACTTCATAGTTATATGGATCTCTAAATGTTTGAAATAAGAAAAGAAGAAATCTTCTGATTACTTCTATTATTTTTCATTTTTGCTAGGGACTAGCAAATCCTAAGAATGGGGGTATTTGATTAGTTAATTTTAATGGACTATTGTTACTCCTAAGTTAACTTTATTCTTACATTTTATGTTTGTTAATAACTAAATTAGGTCATAGAATAATTGCATGCATCATTACTTAAGTTTACATCTATTCTATTGCATTCTATAACTTATTATGTAATTATTTTATGTTTCATTATTGTAGGAATAACTTATGTTATATTTCAATGTGCCACTCTCCCATGTAGGTCTCACACACAGCGCACCCTATCCATCTCCTCCACTTGATCCACTCCATCAGGCTAATTTAAGAGTTAACAAGTAACCGGAAAAGTGAGAGAGGAGGAGGAATAATTTTGCAAAGAAACTAGGGTTGTGAAAAGAAGTCCCCCCCCCCCCCCCCACGAGGATCTCTCAACAACTGGCCAACCTCAACAAATCCATCTCTCAAAAGGTGGCCAATTTTAGTAAGGGATTTTAAATTCCTTGACTTGCACCGGGGAAGAAGAGTGGACGAGGAGGAGATAAAAGTTGCAGGGGGTGCTCTTGGCAGGGGATCTTTGGAATGCACCTTTGGAATGCACAGTGGACCCTACTCTCACCGTGAGGAGAACCTGCACTGTGGCCCTTTCAACCCTCTGCAACCACACCCGATCGCTATCGAGCAGACATCGCACGCAGTAGAGCGCATCTCCATCTTCTCCACGCATGGCTTGTAGACACTGCATGCAGCAGCGTGCGCCTCCATCTTCTCCCACGCATGGCCAGCAGACACCACACGCAGCAGCGCGACACCATGCTTTCCTGAGTTCTAGCAAGCCACCCTTGCCAGCTCCTCGTGCACCCATAGCAACCGTGAGTGCCACCAACAGTGCACACACAGCCTTGCGCGCACCCTTGTGTGTGCGTGTCTAGCCACCGATGCGCCAACTGCCCTTCGTCTTCTTTTTCTTCTCCGCTAACAGAGAAAAGGCACCCAAACTTCACGTCGGCTCCTCCACATGCTGCCTGCACATCGAGCCTCTGTTCGATGCGCCGTTGAATCCACCTCACTCACCTTGACTCCACAAGCACCGCCACATCATCAGAAAAGTCAATGGCAGTCCCCACGCATGCATGGAGGAACCCACCGCCGACGACCTTCGTCTTCCTGTTCGGCGAACTTCGGCCATCTCTTGACGTGAGACCACCACTGTTGGAGTGCCCTTGACACCTTCAACCTTCACCGAGCTTCGCACAGCCATCCATCCCTCCTCTTCGCACAAACAAGTGCTTCAAATGCCCTATTTTGCTACAGTGCACCCCCTATTAAAATTTACATTTGAATGCCATTGGAAGTGTGAGATTTTAAGTATTTGATTATTATATTCTGGTGGATTTGCAAGCTTGCACTTATATTTCCTCATATTTGATTGGTTCTTGCTATACATGTCAATTCACATTGAAACTTGATTTATAGTTGCATGCAATTAAGAAGTACTTCCTCTGCCACTAGACTTGCATTATTTAGAGATTTTGGAAGCTTGAACTTTGATGTGAAATTTATATAAATAGTCCATAATTTTTCATAAAGTCGCAAGTATATTTAGAGCGACATATCTATTACTCCTTTTGGCAAATATTTCTACAAATCTGGTTATTGCTTATCTGTGATTTATTGTAGTTGTTCCTCCTTGTGGATACAACATCCTTTTCATGGTTTAAATTGAGATCTACTTTAATCTTTGATTGAGAGATTTCCACCACATAAATTACAATGACATATCATTCTATTGCTATTTTAATTAAGTGAAACTCTCTCTTTCAAAACTGCTCCCCTGGCCACTGGGTAAAGGTAGTAATTACCCGTATCAAAGCATTGGTATGTTCGACAGGGAAGAATTTCTTCATAAAGGCCAATTTCAACTCATTCCAAGTTGCAATTGGTCTTCCTATAGTCCTGTACCAATGAGCGGCTTTATCCCTAAGAGAGTGGGGAAAGAGCCTCATGATCATTTGCTCCTCATTCACATTTTGCGCCTTGGTGGTAAGGACCAAAGTGGTCAAGTCCTTCAAGTGCTAAAACGGGTCTTTAGAGCCAAGCCCATGGAAATGTTTAATCAGGCTTAACACCTGGGGCTTGATTTCTACGTCTCCGGTAGGAATCTCGATGCCGGGACGTTCCCGGTAATTTGAAGGATCATAAAAATCCTTCAAGGGCTGAGTGCCCTGCATTCTCTGGAACCATTCTTGCATTCTCTACATTTGTTCCAGCTACCTTCGAAATTCCTCCTGTGGATCCTGAGGTAGAGGAGGCTGTTGATCGGCCATGGGATCCATTTGGCCAAAATCCAATCTACGCCTCCTAGAATACTCTAGTGCTCCTTCTAATCAGGGATTCAATGACCTTCTTCCTAGCATAAACTAGGAAAAGGTCAGAAGGACTGGGGATAAGAACCCTGCAACACAACAAAACAAGCCTGTCCTTAAGTGGGTAGCCTAAGGATCTACAGACTCCCAGAACCTGCCTTAGGATTATAAATGATTTACTCTACTTGTATCTGCTCAATCCAACCAGTTAGAAGGAGGGACTAAGGAGAATGTTCTTCCTTCAGCTTGCGCCTTCGATTCCTAGTGTACCCCCCAGCTGCTGTCGTTTGACGCTACTCCCCTAGCTAGACATCAAATTGATCAGTACAAGTAGGTTAATTGTAAACAATCTTAGACTAGGCCCTGAAGAGCGAATAAGTCCTTAAGGCCAACGTCTACTCAATTTTATTGAGGCTTGGGATTGTAGTGCTTCTGGAATGTGATGGGCCCTTAAAATGGGTTGTGCCCTTAATGATCAATTATGTGTAAGTGCATGCACAACCAAGGTTTTCAAGCAAGATTATTTGTGATGAGTAGATTTTAATTTTCAAATCTTGCTTAAGTAGCTTTTAGGGTTTAGAGTTAGGTTGATTTCAATCAAGTTTGAGGCAAACTAGATTTTCAAGCATGGGTGAACATTGCTTTTCTTTTAAAATCAGAAATAAAGTGGAGTGCCTAGCATTAACCTAGATTGAAAACCCTAAGAGGAAGCTACTTGGTGAGTTGGTTTTAAATTGAGTGGTGCGGCCCAAACAACTCAAATAATTGAGCACAATTGCACCACTAGGTTAGGCACACAGAAATGATTAACCAAGACTGATTGCTACTCTTTTATGTGTTGATTTGTGTGCACCGGTTCCACAGATTAGAATCCGTTGAATAGAAGAAAATCAAGTAGGTTAAGTGTCTTGAATGTGGGAATATGTTGTGTGTATGTTAAATTACCCCACAAAATTATCTTTTTATTTTTTTTTATGAGAGGGTGAAATGTGAGTGTGAGTGGAAATCCAAACAACTAAACTAATCCTAGGATTTATGCAAACACCAAGGTTAATTGGAATTTGAATTTAGTGTGATGAAATGAAATCTATGGAAGGGGGAAGAATGGGGAGCACTTACAGTCTTCTTCAACTGCACTTTACTCCGATCTACCACTTGATGATTCCCTGATAGAGGTCTCTGTAAAATAATAGACACAAGATAAAATAAGTTAGAAGACAATAAAGTGCGTGAAATGTGAAAAGAAGATCAGAAAATCATTGCCTCCCTGGCAACGGTGCCAAAATGTTGAATGGCAGAGGACTACACTATTGGAATTGGCTTTGAATACTTGTCATTGTAGTTTAAATAGCGAAGAACTTGAGTTCAACAAATAAAACTTATATCGGAAAAGAAATCTCAGGTTGAACTCGGGGAGGTTACATCGATCAAAATTCACAATTACATTTTTTGTGTTTTTGGTTTAAAGAGCAGAGTAATTACAATGCAATGGAATCAATATAAACAAGAAGAGAGAGAGAAAGAGAGAAAACATCCACTTGAAGTTACAAAATGTTTGTACAACTAAGAAAGCGAGAAATTACACTAGAAAGTAGGAAAACTATTACAACTAGAAAGTAAGAAAATTCTACTCTAGAAAGTAGGAAAAATGAATGTGAGAGAGAAGTTATCCTCCTTGACAATCGCTTGGAGGATGAGGTGGACGACACAATGCCTAGAAGATGAGGAATGGAGCAGGAAGAAGGAGGTCGAAGCAGAAGGAACTAGAATAAGGCAACACGTTGTCGTGGTCGCGAGAACTGCTTCCAGAATGGGGGCGAAAAATTGATTTTTTCTCTTGAGGAGCATCCCGGGTGTGGGATAAGCTTCTCTTGAGCTTTGAGAGGGAGAAAAGAGAAGGAAGGGATGAGAAATTTGCATGGAGGGGGTCGCCTTTTATAGTTGCAAGGAGTGGGGGCATTTTGGACATTTAATTTGAAAGTCATTAATATGGGACCTTTAGTGATGGATAAATCCGTCACTAAAGGCCTAAACATGGCCTTCATGTGTGTGCACTACGTGCCTCCTTGCATCCGTGTCCTTCAATGCACGTGCATGTCCACACGCATACAGCCGTTCGATCAAGAGATCGGATGGCTTAAAATCGCCTATGCTTGGCTCGCTCGCCTGCATGCTATCACACGTCAGCGCTGAGCCTCTGATTGCGTGTGGGCACTATCGCTCGCTTAGCGCCGCATGATCTTCATCGCATGGCTCCGCTTACACGCTCACTCCACGCGCCCACTCTTCAATTTGAGGCGCCGTGGCTCGAACGCGCGACCTCTTCCTCTCGGAAGGTGCTCGACCAATGAGCTATGAGCGGCTTTGTGTTGCGTGGATGTTTTGAGCGTGCGGGCCTATAGCTATTGGATGAGCATCCAGTAGTGGAGAAGCATTGATTAGATGAAGAGGAAAGGTAAAGGCAGGTTCTTGGGTCCGGTTGGGTGGCTGAGATGGCACCACGTGGTGCCATCTTAGCTGTCCATCTTCAGAGTATTGTAGATGGTGCCATGGTCGTCGGATTGGACCGATTTTCACATCGTTAGGCTGCGATCATCGATCCTAATCCATCCGTGCAGTCGGATTTGTTGTTTGAGGTGTGGATTAACACCATCTTGGCCCTTGATCTTTAGGGTTCCTCGATCTCTATCTAGTGCTATGGATGTCCGATTAAGGCGATCTTGGAGTCGTTGAACTCCAATCGTTGCCCTGATCAGATCCGTATGGTTGGATCTTCGATCCAAGGCACCGATAAAAAGTCGCCCTATCCTTGACCATAAAAGGGAGACAATTACTATACAATTTATACAACTTGATCTAAATGCATGACTATGCATGTTATGCACTATTTACAATGTATGATGCTAATGTGACAATAAGAACATGCATTAATAGACATTTTTGGTTAATCAGATGCATGCACATCAAATGTATGCTTAGGAGCTTGGAGAGCAAGGTGACTTTCCTTCTTGATTCTCTCATATCTTGGATGCTAAATGAGTGGAAAGTAGTATTGCTTGGTGTATGTAACAAAGGAAGGGTCCTCCTCTATTTATAGATGACTTAGGAACCTTTAGGAAGGCTATGGAAGCCCGAGGTAGCCGTTGGAAACAAATCCAAGGCTAATCAGACCAGAATCAGGGTTATTAATGATTCTGATAGTGTCATCAGACGTTTGAAGATATTATCAGACATCTGGGTCATCATCTGATTCTATGATCGGTTATCTGATCTAGAAGGGTGGATCAACTGGATGGTGTTGGATCAGAACAAACACCAAAAGATAACTTTTAAGACATCTAGGAAAATAGTCAAACATCTAATTCTAGATGGGTTTCCTTCCTATTTTTGTCCTAACCTAAATAGGGTTCTAGGTCGTATTGATCAGACAATAGGTCGGTCGTCTGGCATAAAGTCTGGATGTCTAGAAATACAATCTTCTGTGGGAATGGATTTCCTAAGGTTAAATGGCTATAATCATCTGAAAAAAAGTGATTTGGGCCTAATGTCTTTTTATTAGGTATCTAGGGATCTCTATGGATGTCTGAAAGTGAATGTAAATCAGATTAAGGGTTGATCCTCAATGATTAAGCTTGACAAGCCAACGATCCTCTAGTTGGACGTCTGGCAAGGTCATCAGATGTCTTCTAAGACATCTGGACTAAGGGCTGGATGTCTGAAACTGGCAGACAAAGAGCAGGTTTCTAGCCTAAGTGTTTTAGACGTCTGATCAAAAAGTTAGACATCTGATATTCAGATTGGATGTCTGATCAGGCAGTCTGATGCCTACTTTGGTTTTCTGATTTAACTAAGAGTTTATCTAAGTATCCTAGGGTTTTGTATGTGTTCCTAGGACTACTTTTTGATACTTTAGACTCTTTAACATATTATCTAGACATATAAAAGAGCAAAGAACAAGAACAACAAATACAGAGTACAAGACAAAAAATATCTATCCTATTCTTCTTATCTTCAAGCTCTCTCTTCACACGAAACTCAATCTTCTTTTCTCCATCAAGCACCTCCAATCCACCATGGATGCGAGCCTGAGCTCCTCCTTCACACTTGTAATCATTTGCATTTTCCTGAAACCTTAAACTCAATGCAAATGTTAAATTACAGGTGTTTTGTTATCATCAAAATTAATGATCGTGGTGCCCTTGCACCAACAAGTTGACCTATCAGCAAGCTGAAGGGCAACAACAGTGTGTTGTAAGGGACCTAAATCTAACTCTTCATATAATGCCATGGGGATTAGATTGATGGAGGCACCAAGGTTCAATAAGACTTGTTCCAAGATAAAACCATCCATCTCATATGAAATTAAGGGGGTCCCAGGATCTTTCATTTCAGAAGGGAGCGTCTTTAAGATGATGGCGATGGCTTGTTCAGAAACTATGACCCTTTTTGATGATTTGGCCTGGCATTTCGGTGTGTACAATTCCTCAAGAAATTTTGCACAGACCGGGATGTTCTCAATGGCTTCAAGGAGTGGTATATTCACCTGGACTTGCTTTAAAATCTCAAGCCACTCCTTGGATTGATTGGTTTACTTTTCCCTGGATTTGTTCAAAGCTTCAAGAAAAGCTGCTTGAGAGAAATCATGAGTGTTCAAATCCTGAGTCTTATTTTCTAGATTACCTTGGTCTCCCAGGTCAGATTCGGGCTTCTGAAGATATTGGTAGGATTTGGATGTAGAAGGATAAGGATCTTGGATTTGTTTCCCACTTCTCACGGTGACAGCACAGGCACAAGCATTAGGGTTAGAAGGGTAAGGTGGATTTTGCAAAATAGGCTGAGTTTGGTTAGGGTTATGGTTGACAAATCCAGGTGGGTGCTGGGGAGCAGGTTGAATTATGTGTGCTTGTTTCTCCCGTGTGTTGTTTTGGTTAACCCTATTGAAGTTCCTTGGGTTGGGGATGAGTTGGGATGGCAGCATCCCGTGTTGTCTAGCATCTACCAATTGGTTTAATCGTCCCGTCAAATCTATCCTTAATTGATTCATTTCTTATTTATGTCACAAATTCATTTCCCTTATTTATTAGTGGACCAGACTCAGATTAGAAGGTTGGGTTTCCTGAGTAGGTTGTGGCTGATATGTGTGCTGTTGTGTACCTACTGGATTGCCCATAAGTGTTAGGCTTAGTCAAGTTAGGTCCCTGGCTGGGTTTTTGACTTGACAAGGCAAAGTTAGGATGGTTACTCCATCTAGAGTTGTAGGTGTTTAAATATGGGTCATTTCTAGTGCATCCCTGGAGTGCATTAACATCCTCAGGATAATTAGGCATCGGGATGCCTAATTTAGAATTTGAGGGCATCAAGGTCCCTCCTTCATACCCAAGGAGAGATGGGTCTAAGTAAAGTTGCCTCATGGGTGGGGCCATGATTAGGTCATTAATATTGTGCACTACTTCCTAACATAGAGGATTGGGGAGTTGGGTGCAAGTTAGCAAAGAAGCTCCTTGGGTAGGCAGAGGGTTTGTTCTGGAATGTGTACCTAAGAAATTCCTACCCTTCAGAAGTTGTCCAATTTCTTATCCAAACTCTCTACATTCTTCCCAACGAGTTCCACCTTATCCAATCGTTGTGCTATCAATTCTAAATCAACCGCATTTGAATTATCGTTAACTTCATAGACTCCGCTCCTTCACTAATTTGATCTGTTGAAGGCAAACATTGAGGCATTGTTGAGGGAATTCTCACTCATATTCTCGAATAATTGAAAGGCTCCCTCTACATCTCTGCTTAGGAAATTGCCCCCACATGCTGCTTTTTGAGGTGAATTCGTCGTTGTTAAAGCGATGCATCATAGTATAGGACAAAATCGCTCAAATCATTTAAATTTATAACTCAAAATCACAAGAGTTCGACGTTGAGTATAGGGAGCAAATAATGGAATTAACAACATTAATCTCATTCAGAATAAATGAGCATAATCAATTGATCATAAAATAGGTATGCAATGAATGAAACTGATGAGAATTAATATTCGAATATAAATCAATGTATCTCAAGGTTACATGGAATCAAAAAGGAAAGAGAATCAAAATAATGGTGATTTGAATCACCACTTATTCTCTTTAGTTAAGCATGCATTCAATTACTCAATTTATTCAAATCGGAATTCAATGTAAACCATAGTACTTAAATCATTCAACAGTGCCAAATCAGATAAGATGACTTATGTGAGCATAGCCACAAGGCTCTCAAAGCCTGTCCTTCCTTCTTTTCTTCTTCACAAGCCTCTCCTTCAGCTTCTCTTTCCTTCTCAAGCCTCTCCATCATAGTACAGGGGAACCAACTCCCTTTAGCGACTAAGTGTCGCACATGGGTTGTCTTTCAGAGAGCAAAAACCCTCCCCCACTCTCTCACAAGTCCCTCCTCTTCTCTCAAGACCCAGCATATAGTCGGATCATATGTCGGGTTATCTAGTCATGTATAGTGACCAAGCTTGCGGGCGTGGTGTCAAAAACGAGGTGTAAAGTAGGCGGGTTATCAGGTGTGCGAGGTGGTGAGGGACTTGACCCCTCGTGTTCCTAGGCAACGGGATGAGAACACAAAATCAATATATGTGAGCGCGAGAGCCTTGCGATTCACAATGTGGCACTAATGCCACTCCTTTACTTGTGCATCATCCGAAGGTGTTGCTGCTCAATTGCAGCTACTAGAGGCTTCACATTTTCAATTGGCACTACAGCTGGCTATGCATGTGAAGTCTGCAACTCTTGGAAGTGGAATCAGAGCCTGAGGTGGCCGGAGGCGGGCGGCTGTGGTCGAGGATGAAGTGTGGAGGCAATGGTTGGTGGACGAAGACCTAAAACAAGAATAAGGCCTCACAGCCATGTTAAAACATCTCAGGATGTTTGCCAAGTGATGGCGAATGTGGTGGTGGCGTTTGCATGGGGTGGGAGTGGGTGTGGAGGTTAGGCGAGGTCGCGGACAGAGTGCAGAGCTGGTCGTGTCCGGTGGGCCATTTTAAAGGCCAATCCCCTCAATTTCTTAAGGGGTTTTGGTCAGTTGGGCATGATGATGCTTATGGAAGTAGCGGCGTGCAATGCAGTGGCTTGTGGAGCTGTGGAGGCCTCGCTGGTGCTCGGTCGGTTGTGGGGAAGATGGTGGCATGGAGGTCGTATCAGTGAGGAGGATAAGAGGAAGGAAGTAACCTAGCATAGGATGAAGAGGAAGTAGATTTCCATGCTGGTGTGATGGCCAAACGTGGGGAAGATGAAACCTCCGTTGAGGGGATGGTGGCGAGGAGAGGGGAAGGCTACCTTGGCTTTGGCACACCAGGCACGGACGAGTGTGTGGAAGAGTTTGGCACTCCCAATTTGATGGCTGGGAGGCCGTAGGATGATGGGGGAGAGAGCACGTCGGAGCTGGTCAGAGGAGGTTGGAGGGAGAGTTTTTGGTGAAGTGCAGCCAAACCAAGCTAAGGAGAAGCGGAAATGCATGAGGGAGCTTTTATAGGCCTTAGGGGATGTTCCCAAGAAAGGAAAGAAGCTTTCAAGCTTCGAGAGTTTTGCACACATGGGATACCCGAATCTTCCATGTGTTCACATGGGAGATTCAAAAGGACTCAGGGTCCGTGGCCAGGTCCATTTGGAAGGGAATTCCACAAGGAATCTCCCTTTCAATTTTCGGAGAGTTTGATTGAGAATCGAGTAAGAAATCCTCGCTTGAATCTTGACGGAGCTCTTGTGTTCACACTAATGGAGGTAGGAACCCATTTACAAAGAATGATGAGAAAGTTAGGGACCAATATGCAAATAATTCAAAAGTTGAGGGGCTAATTGAGAGAAAGAGTCTCACTGGACTAAAATGCAAACTAGGTTAAGATGAACTATGATTGGGCCCAAATTTTGGTAAAAATCTAATTTGGAATCAAGGAATCTGATGGTGAAGTCGGATTTCAATTTTGACCAAGTTTGACTAGGTAATTTATTTAGAAACCCAAATTAAGGCAACTTTTCGTCTGAGATTTTGTTCTAGGTCAAAATGGGTTTAGATGGTTAAACCAAGGTTACCAAACCTTATGGAATATTTTGCTATGAATTTTAGAAGGTTTACATGGAATTTATCCTAAATAGAACTTCTATTATTTAAGCAGGTCTAAAATTAGGGTTTTGGGTTATGGATTAGTTCTCGAAGTGCGTGAAACCCTATTTCTGCCTGCACGGACCCTTTTATTAGTCATTAATGAACATTTGACCTTAGATTAACCCCTGGGAAACCCTGTGATTATTCTGCATTCATAATATGTTGTTAAAACTGCAAAATTAACCCTGATTTAATGCACTCTTCTAAGAAAAGATATTTAGTGAATTACGACTCTCCGACGATTATGTAGGTGCATTTGTCAATTAATCCTGACTAATTAAAGCTAGTTATGGCTCATGATGATGTTATCATCAGCTGCATCAATGAAATTCTTCAAATTGTCACTTAACCCATAATAGAAAATATGGGTCAAGTGCCACTTTGGGATCCCATGATGAGGGCATGTCCTAGCTAAGTCATTAAATCTCTCCCAAGCCTCATGTAGTTGTTCCCTAGGGTTCTACTTGAAGGTTGTAATGGCACATCTAAGGGCATTGGTCTTTCCCACGGGAAAGAATTTTTTCAGAAATGTGCTTCTCAAATCTTCCCAAGTTAAGATTGGTCTACCAATAGTTCTCAACTAATGAGCAGCTTTATCTTTTAAGGAAAATGGGAACATTTTCATCATCAGGTACCTTCATTCATGTTCCTAGGGCCAAAGGCCCTTCCTATGTATAGAAGTTCTTCAAGGTGGTGGAGGGGGCCATCGGAATCATGGCCATGGAAGTGGGGATTCAGACTGATGATTTGTGGTTTGAGTTAAAAATCATCCCCATCCTGAGGTACCTTAACAAAAGGTTCTGGTTGGGCATTAGGAGGATTGTAAATGTCTTTGAGAGGCTGGTCTACTCTCCCATTTTGGAGTCGAGCAATGGCCTACACTATGACCTCCATCTGTCTTTAACGATGTCGGCCTTGCTTAGTAATCTCCCTCTGTAAGAGAGCCATTTGATCCTGATGACTAGCCATTGAAGAGGGTTTAGAGTTAGATCTTGGAAAATCAAGTCTTCTCCTAGGATTTCTTTCAAAAGGTGGTAGCAAATCAAGATGTAGAGATCTTCTATCTTGCATGCACCAAAAGAATGTCTATAGATGAGAGGGGAAAATAGATGCGAGAATACCCCACCCTCTCAATACAAGTAATCAAGCTAGTCCTTAAAAGTGTAAACCCTAAATAGACCTAATCCTGGCTCTCCAAAAAATGACTAGGTTAGATCAATCCTTGAATTACTTGGCTGACCAGAAGGGTGGGACCCCCTAAGGCACCCCACACGGTGGGGCACTGTTGAACGTCAGAAGACTATGCTATCGAAGTTGGTTTTGAAACTTGTCGTTGTAGTTTGAATAGTGAAGAACTCGGCTTCAACAAATAAAATTTATATCAGAATAGAAATCCTAGGTCAAACTCAGGGAGGCTACGTCCATCAAAATTCGCAAATATATATATATATATTTGTTTTTTTTTAAAGAGCAGAGTAATTACAATGTAATGGAATCAATATAAACAATCAGAGAGAGAGAGAGAGAAAACATCCACTTGAAGTTGCATAATGTCTGTACAACTAAGAAAGTGAGAAATTACACTAGAAAGCAGGAAAACTATTACAACTAGAAAGCAAGAAAATTCTACTCTAGAAAGCAGGAAAAAGGAATGGGAGAGAGAAGTTATCCTCCTCGACTATCGCTTGGAGGACGAGCCAGATGAGACAATGCCTGGAAGAGGAGGAACGGAGCGGGAAGGAGGTCGAAGCAGGAGGAATGGGAACGAGGCAGCACGTCATCGTCGTCGCGGGATCCGCTTCCGGAATGGGGGCGAAAAATTGATTTTATCTTTTGAGGAGCATCTCGGGTGTGGGACAAGCTTCTCATGAGCTTTAGAGAGGGAGAGAAGGAAAGGATGAGATATTCGTATGGAGGGGGTCTCCTTTTATAGTTGCCAGGAGTGGGGGCATTTTGGACATTTTAATTTGAAAATCATTAATATGGGACCTTTAGTGATGGATAAATCCATCATTAAAGGCCTGAATGTGGCCTTCGTGTGCACTGCCGCATGCCTCCTCGCCTCCACCTCCTTCAACTCATGCACACGTCTGCATGCTTACAGCCATCTGATCAAGAGATCGGACGGCTTAAAACCACCTATGCTTGCACCGCGCGCCCGCGTGTGATCACACGTCAGCACCATATGTCTGATTGCACGTGGGCACTATCGCTAGCTCAGTGCCGCACGATCTTCATCGCACGACTCCATTCGCTCGCCCGCTCATTACACCCGCTCTTCAATTTGAGGCGACGTGACTCAAACGCGTGATATCCACTTGTCACGAAGGTGCTTGACCAACGCGCTGCAGGTGGCTTTGTGTCGCGTGGATGTTTTTAGCACGCAGGCCTGCAGCAGTTGGATGAGCATCCAACGGCGGAGAAGCATCAATTAGATGAGGAGGAAAGGCAGAGGTGGGTCCTTGGGGCCGGTTGGGCAGCTGAGATGGTGCCACGTGGTGCCATCTTGGCCATCCATCTTCTAAATATTGTAGATGGTGCCACGAGTGTCGGATTGGATCGATTTTCATGCTGTTAGGTTGCGATTGTTTATTTGAATCCATCCGTGTGGTCAGATTTGTCGTATGAGGTGCAGATTAACACATTCTTGGCCCTTGATCTTTAGGGTTCCTAAGTCTCTATCTGGTGCTACGGATGTCCGATTAGGCCGATCTTGGAGTCATTGAACTCCAATTGTCACCCTGATAAGATCCCTACAGTTGGATCTTCGATCCGAGGCCCCGATAAAATATGACCCTATCCCTACCAATAAAAAGGAGACAATTAGTGTATAATTTATACAATTTGATCTAAATGCATGATTATGCATGTTATGCACTATTTACAATGTATGATGTTAATGTGACACTAAGAACATGCATTAATAGACATTTTAGGTTGATCAGATGTATGCACATCACACCCCATGCCTATCTTTTGCTAGTCCCTAGCATAAACTACATGCTATTTATAAAGGAATTAGGTTGGATTACTTGGGCATAAGTTATTCTCAACATTAAGAAATTCTTTTACTTAGGATCTGAACTTCTAAAGACAAAACAATGCTCGGGTATCTGCCAAGATGCAGACTGCCTCAAGCCCTTGCCTTATTCAAAGAAAAATTTCTTTTTCTCTTTTTCTTCTTTTCTAATTTTTTTGGATTTTTGAGTTTACGGTTAAAGAGTGGATTTCTATGACCATTCAACCCACCCAAGATTTGATGAGAACCCTAAGTTCTAAGCATCTTATTGTGAATGTGATAGACTCGTTGATCGACAATTAGAATGGACTTCGGGTTTCTACGCCTCTAGGTGACCTTAAAATGAGAGTTCTACCTAAAGGTGTATCCTTATGACTGGTAGCTTTCTCCCTACTTTTATTTTTATAGGGTCAACACAATGGTGAATCCAGTGTATATCTCCTCGGTTTATTCTACTTCTCCGCTTCTTCCTAAGTGTTTTGGGAATTTTTAGTGCATTTCTTGAGTTAGGTTCTGGACAACCGGTCGATGAGATGTTACCACTGACAACTTGCCAGCCATACTTGTGTGGTGAAGTGTGGCTTATTTCTTTTGTTTTCTTTTTTTTTTCTTTCTTTTCTCCTTTTCTTTTTCTTTTCCTTTTGACTATCTTTTTTTCTTCTTTTTTTCAAGTAGGTGGCTTCCCTGGTCTAAGATTTACCTAAAGGTTGTAAGAATAGAATGGTTCAGTGACTGGGCTCTGAACAACCTACCTATAGGCTGTTACCCACCATAACTTGCCAGCCATATCACCTTAGAAGGTTCATTAGCTACCCAATTTCTGTTAAAATCGTCGATCAACAAGTCAATGAAAAGACAATGTGTAGATGCTTTAGATTCAAAGTTCCCTCAAATCAGAGGGTGGGTTGATAAGTCGTGTACTTATCACCCAAACTTATTTAATCACATTATAATAGAATTCAAGATGGCGAGGACTCGAAAAGACCTGAACGGTCTTTGTATTCAGATCGTAATGTAATATTTACTAAGATTGAAAAGTCCTAATATCCAAGTATTCCTTCCTAATTCAAATTTTTTTTATGTATATATAAGAAGAGAAATAGAATTTAAAAGAATTTCACAGAGCTGACAAAATGATTCAAAAATGAATCCACCTCCCCATGCCTAGCTAATGCAATGTTCACATTGAGAGAAAGAGACATGAAAGGAACAGTAGAGTATGGAAGATATCACTTGAATATGAAGTTCGGGTCAACTCTGAGTCATATGTACAACTGCTGAGTTTAATGCCATCAGCTAGGCGAAGTCCAGCCAAAGAAGTCACAACATGGCTAGAGCAACCGTGTCTGAGATGGGTTCTAGAAAAGTACGGTCAATAACAGGCTTCAGACATTGACCGTTGACTTTGAATGAATTACCCGTCTTCGGGTCGGAGATCTGAATGTCTCCGTTTAGAAAATTCTGGTCGATAATGATTGGGCCGTTCCATTTCGACTTAAGTTTGCCGGGAAAGAGCTTAAGTCGAGAATTGAATAACCAGACCTTCTAGTGCGGCTTAAAGCTCTTGCGGGAAATCAATTGGTCATGTAGAGCTTTGGTCCGAGCCTTGTAGCTCTTGGCATTCTCATATGCATCATTTCTAAGCTCCTCCAACTCAGATAGTTGGAGTTTCTTGGTCTTCCTGGCTAAACTCAGATCTAGATTGCATTGCTTGATTGCCCAGAATGGCCTATGTTCAATCTCTACAGGTAAATGGCACGCCTTTCCATACACCAGACGAAACAGAGACATGCTGATGGGCATTTTATATGCTGTATGCTAGGCCCAAAGAGCATCCTCATGCTTTTGAGTCCAGTCTTTGCGATCAGGACTAACCGTTTTCTGCAGAATATTCTTGATCTCCCAATTGGAGATCTCAGCCTATCCATACGTCTGGGGATGATAAGGTGTGTAGATTCGATGATTAACCCTGCATTTAGCTAGCAAATTGCAGAATTGGGTATTAGTGAAATGAGAGCCACCATCACTGATGATGGCCCTTGGAATCCCAACCTATTGAAGATGTTTCTCTTGACAAAATCAATGACCACCTTGTGGTCATTGGTTTGGGTGGGAATTGCCTCAATCCATTTGGACACGTAATCAATAGCAACAAGAATGTACTGATGTCCAAATGAAGGGAGAAAGGGTCCCATGAAATCGATGCCCCAAACGTTGAAGATTTTGATAGGAAGAATTGGATTTAGGGGCATCATATCTCTCTTAGTTATGCTCTCGAGTGTCTAGCATCGGGAACATGACCTTGAGAAATCCTGGGCATCCTTGAATAATGACGGCCAATAGAATCCAAATTGCAAAATTTTTGCAGCCATCTTTTTCCCGGAGAAGTGTCCACCACATGCAGATGAATGGCAGAACTTGAGTATATTGTTAATTTGTTCTCCAGAACACATCGACGAATAATTTGATCAGAGCTGATGCGGTACAGTTCAGGGTCCTCCCAGAAGTAGTATTTGGCCTCAAATTTCAGTCTATATCGTTGTTGCTTGGCCCAATCCTGGGAGATTTGACCAACGGCCAAATAATTAACAATGTTAGCAAAGCATGGGGTTTGGATGCTTGAGACTGTAAGGATGGTTTCGTCCAGAAAAGTATCAGTAATCAGGATGTTCAGACGAGAAGAATCACTTAGAAGTCTCGACAAATGATCTGCCACCACATTCTGTACCCTGGATTTATCTCTGATTTCAAGATCAAATTCTTGAAGCAGAAGAATCCAACGAATAAGCCAGGGTTTAGCATCCTTTTTGGCCAAGAGATGTCTCAAGGCCAAGTGGTCAGTATATATAATGACGTGAGACCATAAGAGATAAGCCCTAAATTTTTCCAAATCCAATACTACGGTTAGTAATTCCTTCTTAGTAATAGTGTAATTCCTCTAGGCCTCGTCCAGAGTTTTACTAGCGTAGTAGATGACAGAGGGCTTTCTATCAATTTTCTGACCCAAAATTGCCCCGACCGTGTAATCAGAAGCCTTGGTCATGATCTCAAAAGGGGTTGTCTAGACTGGTGGTTACAACACCAGAGCACAAGTGACTGCCATTTTAAGAAAATCAAATACCTTTCGGCATGATTCGTCGAAATCAAACAGCGTTTCTTTGGTGAGAAGATTGCTCAGAGGATGAGCAACCTTCGAAAAGTCCTTGATGAATCTCCTGTAGAATCCCACATGACCATGAAATGATAGAATTTGTTTAACAGTTGTGGGAGGAGGAAGTTTAGCGATAACATCAACCTTAGCTTTATCCACTTCAATTCCCCATTCAGAGATTACATGACCAAAGATGATGCCTTCTTGTGTCATGAAATGACATTTTCCTAGCTAAGGACCAATCTTGTTTTGATGCATTATCTAAGAATCATTTCAAGATTGGCTAGACAAGAGTCAAACAATTCTCCAAAAATAGGGAAATTGTCCATGAAGACTTCCATAAACTCTCCCACCATGTCAGAGAATATGGCCAGCATACACCTTTGAAAAGTCGCAGGTGCATTATATAAACCAATTGGCATCCTATGGAAAGCAAAAGTTTCGTAGGGACCAATAAAAGTAGTTTTTTCCTGATTCTCAAGATGGATAGGAACTTGGTTGTATCCCGAGTAGCCATCAAGAAAGCAGAAGTGCTTCTGCCTGGCTAATCTTTCCAAGATTTGATTGATGAATGGCAGAGGGAAATGATCATTTTTCGTGGTTGTGTTCATCTTCCTGTAATCGATACAAACCCTCCAAAAGGAAGCTAGATGAGTTGTGACAGATTATCCTTTCTTATTAGTCACAATGGTAATCCCAACTTTCTTGGGCATAATCTGCACGGGACTTACCCCATGACTATCAGAGATCGGATAAATGATTCCTGCATCGAGCCACTTAATAATCTCCTTCTTGATCACTTCTCGCATATTTGGATTTAATCTCCTCTGCATCTGGCGAGAAGGGCGGGATCCATCTTCCAAAAATATTCTATGATTGCAATAAGATGGCTCGATCCCCCTAAGGTCATGAATGGTCCAACCAATTGCTTCCTTGTGTTCCTTCAGGACCTTAATCAGTTTAATTTCCTGCTCCTTTGTTAATTTAGCGTTGATAATCACAGGGAGCATCTTGTGTGGTCCTAAAAACTGATATTTCAGATTCTCAGGCAATGGTTTCAACTCAAGCTGGGTTGGGCTGATGATTGAAGGTAAGGAAGATGCTGATGACTCATCAAGAGGAAGAGGTTGAGAGTGAATAAAATCAATAACCTCTTCAGAAGATGGTGGGTCTGCCATAGAGGGTTGCGGGTCCAATTCATCATCAAAGGTGGAACTTTCAAATGCAGAAACCATCATACAAGTTTCAATATTCACATTAGCATCATCAAGTTCCTCGATAAATCCACAATCCTCAATTTTATTAATCACCTTAAAAATATCCAGTTTCATTCTTTGATCCCCAAAGGCGATTTCCATGCTACCGCTTTCACAGTTAATGTTGGCCTTAGCAGTAGCCAGGAATAGATGCCCCAGAATGATAGGCATGTTCCTCAGATTTTCAGGTACATCCATGTCAAGGACAAGGAAATCAACAAGAAAATAGAAATCCTTAACCTTAACAATAACATCTTCAATAATGCCTCATGGATTTGTGACCGAACGGTCCGCTAAATGCAACCTGATTCGGGGGCAACTGAGCATAAACATGACCCAGACCCATTGGTCATTGCGGAGCATAGTTGCTGGGTTGGAATTGGGTCTGCTGCCCTGGGTTTTTCTAAGAGAAGTTAGGGTGGTTTCTCCAACCTGGATTATAAGCATTGGAGTAGGGGTTGGATCTAACATTCTCCTGTATAGCACAAACATTCTCATAGGGTGAGATGGAGAGAAAGAAAGGGAAGGATTAGAGAAACTAGTATCAAAGGCCCCAATTTGGAACTCGTGGGGTTCCGAATAATGCTGGCTCGTAGGCTGAGCCGCATCAAGTTGATTCACTAACTCCCTTCCAGAAGGAGCTCGCGACGAATGGAATCCTGAATTCTGGGATTGAGTGGATCTAGAGTTGTTCATTGAATTTCCAGCCATCCACTCCTCCATTCTCTTAGCAACCAAGTCCACCTTATCAACTTTATTACTAATCAATTCCATATCGAATGAATGAGAGCTGTGGACTTCATTAACATTCGATCTAGGCTGCTGGGACCGGTTAAAAGTATCAATGGAGGCATGATTGATCGATTATCGCTCATTTCCTCAAACAAATCATGCGCGCTATCTGCATCTTTGTTGAGGAAATTGCCTTCGCAAGAAGTGTCCACGTGATTTCTGAGTTGCTCAGTCAACCCGTCGTAGAAGATCTGTATGAGTTGCCATTTCAACAGCTCGTGGTGTGGACACCTTCGCAATAGGTCTTGGAATCACTCCTAGGCCACATGAAACTGCTTCCCCGGCCACTAGGTAAAGGTAGCGATTTCCCATTTCAAAGCATTGGTACATTCGACAGGGAAGAATTTCTTCAGAAAGGCTGATTTCAACTTATTCCAAGTTGCAATTGGTCTTCCTATAGTCCAGTACCAATGAGAGACTTTATCCCTAAGAGAGTGGGGGAAGAGCCTCATGATCAATTGTTCCACATTCATGTTTCACGCCTTGGTGGTCTGGACCAAAGTGGTCAAGTCCTCCAAGTGCTGAAATGGGTCATCAGAGTCAAGCCCATGGAAATGTTTGATCAGGCTTAACACTTGGGGCTTGATTTCTATGTCTTCGGCAGGAATCTGGACGTCAGGACATTCCCCATAATTTGAAGGATCGTAAAAATCCTTCAAGGGCTGAGTGCCCTGCATTCTCTAGAACCATTCTTGCATTCTCTACATTTGTTCCAGCTACCTTCGAAATTCCTCCTGTGGATCCCGAGGTAGAGGAGGCTGTTGATCGGCCATGGGATTGATTTGGCCAAAATCCAATCTACACCTCCTAGAATACTCTAGTGCTCCTTCCAATCGGGGATTCAATGACCTTCTTCCCAGCATAAACTAGGAAAAGGTTGGAAGGACTGGGGATAAGACTCCTGCAGCTCAACAAAATTAGCCTATCCTTAAGTGGAGTAGCCTAAGGATCTACAGACTCCTAGAACCTACCTTAAGATTATAAATGATTTACTCTACTTGTGTCTGCTCAATCCAACCAGTTAGGAGGGACTGGGGAAAAGGTTCTTCCTTCGGCTTGCGCCTCCGGTTCTTAGTGTACCCCCGAACCGCAGTCGTTTGACGCTACTCCCCAGGCTAGACATCAGATTAATCAGTACAAGTAGGTTAATCGTAAACAATCTTAGACTAGGCCTCAAAGAGCGAATCAGTCCTTAAGGCCAACGTCTACTCGATTTTATTGAGGCCAAGGATTGTAGTGCTTATGATGTGATGGGCCCTTAAAATGGGTTGTGCCCTTAATGATTGATTATGTGTAAGTGCATGCACAACCAGGATTTTCATGCAAGATTATTTGTGATGAGTAGATTTTAATGTTCAAATCTTGCTTAAGTAGCTTTTAGGGTTTAAAATTAGGTTGATTTCAATCAAGTTTGAGGCAAATTAGGTTTTTAAGCATGGGTGAAGATTGCTTTCCTTTAAAACCAGAAATAAAGTGGAGTGCCTAGTATGAACCTAGATTGAAAACCCTAAGAGGAAGCTACTTGGTGAGTAGATTTTAGGTTGAGTGGTGCAACCCAAACAACTCAAACAATTAGCCACAATTGCACCACTAGGTTAGGCACATAGAAATGATTAACCAAGAGTGATTTCTACTCTTTTTTGTGTTGATTCGTGTGTACCAGTTTCACAGATCAGAATCCGATTGAGTAGAAGAAAATCAATTAGGTTAAGTGCCTAGAATGTGGGTGTATGCTATGTGTATGTTGAATTACTCCACAAAATTATCTTTTTATTTTTTATTTTTTTATATGAGAGGGTGAAATGTGAGTGTGAGTGAAAATCCAAACAACCAAACTAATCCTAGGATTTATGCAAACACCTAGGTTAATTGGAATTTGAATTTAATGTGGCAAAATGAAATCTATGGAGGGGGGAAGAATGGGGAGCATTTACAGTCATCTTCAACTGTACTTTACTCCGATCTACCGATTGACGATTCCCTGATAGAGGTATCTGCAATACAATAGATAGATGGGAAAGCAAGTTAGAAGACAGTAAAGTGCGTGAAATGTGAAAAGAAGATCGGAAAATCCCTACCTCCCCGGCAACGACGCCAAAATGTTGAACGTCGAAAGACTACGCTATCAAAGTTAGTTTTGAAAACCTGTCGTTGTAGTTTGAATAGCAAAGAACTCGGGTTCAACAAATAAAATTTATTCCGGAATAGAAATCCCGGGTCGAACTCAGGGGGCTACATCAATCAAAATTCGCAATTATATATATTTTTTATTTTTGTTTAAAGAGCAGAGTAATTACAATGCAATGGAATCAATATAAACAATTGGAGAGAGAGAGAGAAAACATCCACTTGAAGTTGTAAAATGTTTGTACAACTATGAAAGTGAGAAATTACACTAGAAAGCAGGAAAACTATTACAACTAGAAAGTAGGAAAAAGGAATGGGAGAGAGAAGTTATCCTCCCCGATGATCGCTTGGAGGACGAGCCGGACGAGACAACGCCTGGAAGAGGAGGAACAGAGCGGGAAGAAGGAGGTTGAAGTAGGAGGAACAGGAACGAGGCAGCACGTCGTCGTCGCAGGATTCGCTTCCGGAATCGAGGTGAAAAATTGATTTTATCACTTGAGGAGCATCTCGGGTGTGGGACAAGCTTCTCTTGAGCTTTGGAGTGGGAGAGAGGAGAAAGAAGGGATGAGAGATTCGTATGGAGGGGGTCTCCTTTTATAGTTGCAAGGAGTGGGGGCATTTTGGACATTTTAATTTGAAAATCATTAATATGGGACCTTTAGTGACAGATAAATCCATCACTAAAGGCCTGAACGTGGCCTTCGTGTGCACGTGCCACGCCCCTCCTCGCCTCCGCGTCCTTCAATGCATGTGCACGTTCAAGCGCTTATAGCCATCCGATCAAGAGATCAAACGGCTTAAAACCACCTACGCTTGCACCGCGTGCCCGCGTGCGATCACGCGTCAGCGCCGTGCGTCTAATCGCACGTGGGCACTATTGCTCACTCAGTGCTGCATGATCTTCATTATACGGGTCCATTCGCTTGCCCGCTCTACATGCTCGCTCTTCAATTTGAGGTGCCGCAGCTCAAACGCACGACCTCCTCTTCTCACGAAGGCGCTCGACCAACGCGCTGTGGGCGGCTTTGTGTCACAAGGATGTTTTCAGCGCACGGGCCTGTAGCTGTTGGATGGGCATCCAACGGTGGAGAAACGTCGATCAGATGTAGAGGAAAGGCAGCGGCGAGTCCTTGGGGTCGATTGGGCGGTTGAGATGGTGCCATGTGGTGCCATCTTGGTCATCCATCTTCTGAGTATTGTAGATGGTGCCACAGGTGTCAGATTGGATCGATTTTCACGTCGTTAGGCTGCGATTATCAATCCGAATCCATCCATGTGGTCGGATTTGTCGTCTGAGGTGCGGATTAACACCATCTTTGCCCTTGATCTTTAGGGTTCCTCGATCTCTATCTGGTGCTACAGATGTCCGATTAGGCCGATCTTGGAGTCGTTGAACTTCGATCGTCGTCCTGATGAGATCCGTATGGTTGGATCTTCGATCCGAGGCCCCGATAAAAAGTTGTCCTGTCTCTAACCATAAAAAGGGGACAATTACTATACAATTTATACAACTTGATCTAAATGCATGATTATGCATGTTATGCACTATTTACAATGTATGATGCTAATGTGACACTAAGAACATGCATTAATAGAAATTTTAGGTTGACCAGATGCATGCACATCAGGCACCACTAAGGGTTAACGCGGTTACCGCACCGATCTTTCTTGTCACTAGTGGGTCCAAGTAGACAAAGCCTTGACCTTAGCCCTATCTAATTTCAAGTCACCAAGAAAATTAGTCTTGCCTAGGGCACGTCTACTTAATTATAGGTTTAGGCTTGAGGTGCTTTTGGAATATGATGGGCGTTAGGGGGTGTTGCTTTTTAAAATTAATTTTAGAAGTGTGAAGTGCATAGCCAAGGGGTTCACAAGAAATTTTTTATGATGAAGTGAATTTTTAATGTTCAATTGCTTGTATAATTGTGTTTTAGGGTTTCGTAGTTAGATAAATTCAAGCAATGTTTTGATGAGCACACAAGAGTTTCTTTGCAAGTCCCAATCTATGAGATAGATTTCCTGTAGAAGTATGCAATGTAAAGGGTGCTCTACCTTAAGGTTTGGAAACCCTAGAAGCAGATAGTGCTAAGATGATCCTTTTAAGTCCAAATCAGGGAAGTGATGCGACCCAAACAATGCAATCATTTGATCCTATTGCACCACCAACTGGCACTCAGAAAATATTTTTGAAGAATTTTAATGCATGTTTTCTATTTTTTCCATATTTAAAGTGTACTGGGGTTCCGTAGTTTATTTTGACCCCCAGTTGGTGATTGAATAGTAAGTGCAATCAAACGTATAAGAAATTTCTTTTTCAGATTTTTCCTAAATTCTTGATTTCCATAGGAATTCAGTGCCATAAATTTTAAGTCAATCAGAGTTATAGAAAAATTCTTATGATATTTTGAACTCTGAGAAATCAAGAATAATAATAGATTTGATAACAGTTTAGTTCACAACTTTTTAAAATTTTTCTATAACTTAGAATGAAGGAAACTTTGAATATGTTCTTAACTTCAAAACCCACATTCAGTAAAAATTTTAGAATTTTTGGACATGTGAATTTTCAAGAATTGAATTTTTCATATGAGAGTTGTTTTAGGCCGAAAATATAGGTGGTGGTTTTGTTGATTCCCATAAACAAGAGATTTTTTTTTTCAAAATGCAAGCAAATGCTAAGCTAAGGTTCAAAACACCTATATTATTTTTTTGGATTTTTTTTCGAAAGGAAATCTAACTTAATTTAAGATATGAGTACTTACCTAATATTCGACACATACAATTTTCCTATTGTTGCGTTTCTTCTCGGATTTTCACACTTCCCGCACACACGAAATTGACGAAAATAAAGCAGGTTAGAAACCTCAAATAAGAACTACGAAGAAAAGCTTGAAAATTTTCCGTTGCCTCATCGGCAACAGTGCCAACTTATTCGCCCACGAAATGGGTAAATAATTTTGTATTGTTGTAGTTAAGAATCACGTCGAAACAAATAAATTTATAAATGTTTCGGTAAGTACCAAGTCGTTCACAGGGAGGCAAACCAGGATTCTCAAAGCCTTTCGTACTAACTAATCTAACCTAATGAAAGAGTGGAAATAGAGATAGGATGTTCATAGAATTAGATTTTTATTTCTACTTGGAAATAGTTTTCAACCTAGAATTTAAAACAACTATACTAAAGAATAAAGAGAGAGAAAAGTAGATGAAGGACAGCACCACTTGTGGGATGCTTTTGCGAAGTGTGCCAGCACTTCAAATCTAGAGCACTAGGAGGAAGACCAGAGAGAAGATGCCTCTCAACTAGGGGCCCTAGGGCTCTTTTTATAGCTTCAATGAGGGGCAAAGTGGGTATTTAGGCCCCCCAACTCATGCAACAACCTTGGAACCATTAGATCCATCCATAGGGAGATTAACAGATCAGATCGGACCTCCAATGGATCTTTATCGCACCTCAAATACGTGAATCACCTCAGATGGTGCCACGTGTCACACCCACAGTTGCTGGATCTGATCTGCGTGTTCTTCCTCACGCTCCTCGCGCACTTGATCGTGGGTTTTCAAACTCAACCATCTGATCTGATGATCGGACAACTCTTGTTGTGCGTCGCTCTGCCTTAAAATCCCATGTGCAACGATGCATCAGTTTGAGTGTTAGATAATGCGTCATCCACATCGCCACATCCAAATCTCCTCCACGTGCCACACAAACATGTTCGCAACCTTTGATCACCATCGCACGACCATATTTCATCCAAGTGCACTGCCTCTTTTGATTTCACGCTCCAGGCAATTCGAGCATGCATCTCGTGCTCCTGCATGAGGTCGATGACCAATGCACTATGCTCGTGTTTGTGTCTTGATTTTGATTTCATGTGTGGCCGCCTTCAACCGTTGGATGACAATCCAATGACTGAGATGGATTTCCACTTGATAAGGCATGAAGAAGTGGGAGACGTGACTCAACGGTGGTTGTTGGATAATAATCCAATGGCCCTCGTTTCTCCTTTAGTTAGTGGGGGAGCAACGGGGGCTTCTGGGATGGTGTCGCGTGGCAATATCCTATTCGTTCATCTTTCCACCTTTGTAGTTGGTGCTATGAGCTCCATCGGGTTGATCTTTACGTCATTGGACTGCGATCGTTAATCCGAATCCATCCGTGTCGTCGGATTTGACATTAAGGCTTGGATTTATGCTATCTGGCTCCTTGGCCTCTGATCTTTTACAGGCTGTATGTGCTGCTATGGTTGTTTGATCAAGATGATTTCAGAAGCGCTGGGCTCCCGTCATCATCTTGATCTATCATCTGCGGCCCCGAATCATCTTTAATTAATACCATATCTTTTAGAGCATAAAATGGCAGTATTATCTATAAAGCTACCGAACCAACTACTATGCAAATTGTGATGCTTATGCATGCATTGTTCCTAAGTTATTCTATTTATGTAAATTGGGTTGTATGATTGCTGTGCAATCATGCATACTGACCCGCTGCTGGTGACTCTCCTAGTAGCGGGACAACAACAACCCTAGCTCCTCATGGATGAGGGTAGTGCCATGGACATCCTCTTCTACAAAATGCTATTCTGGTTGGGTTTCACAGAAGAGCACCTCTCCCTGTCAACTCACTTGGTTGTAGGATTCGAAAACCATAAGGTGATGCCAAAAGGAGAAATCAGCCTCTCCTTGTCCGTTTGTGACTAGGACAAGCACCTTAATCAGACGACCACGTTATAGTGGCAGGATTGATGGCAGCATTCGATGGCATCCTCAATCGACTAACTACCTACACCTTCCACCTAATCCCCTTGTCATACTTCCAATTTATGCTTTTCCAATCTCCACGGGGAGTAGAAATAGCTCAAGGGAATCAGAAGGTTGGGGGCGAGCTCCTCAAGATTGAGCTAGAGCGATCCATGGAGCCAAAGTCCCCTAGGCCACAAAAATGGGGGAAGAAAAGAAACCAAGTCTAGGTGATCCAACAACAGATAATTCCCATTGATTCGCCAGTTACTTCGGGACTATAGCCAGGCTCTTCAGCCATGGCCATACAAATGTATCAGGATGACACTACCTAACTCGTTTGGGTCGGAGCAAACCTTGAGCCCTCTGAGGTACAGGAGCTGCTACTTCTACTCCGAGCCAATGTAAACGTTTTCACCTGGTCAGCCAATGACTTGCCTGGAGTAGACCCATCCCTGATCTAGCATCGCTTGAAGATCTAGATGGGCACCCACATGGTCAACAGGTGCGTCGGCATAAATCGGCTAAGCAATGGCAAGCAGTTGAAGTCGAAGTCTAGAAGTTCCTGGAAGTTAGGTTCATCAAAGAATCCCTGTACCCGGTATGGCTCTCTAATGTGGTAATGGTGAAGAAAGCCAATGGCCAATGGCGCATGTGCGTAGACTTCACCAACCTTAATGAAGCCTTCCCAAAGGATGAGTTTCCCCTACCAAGGGTGGAAGCCCTATGGACTATGGTAGTAGACAATCCCAAATGTCTTTCCTGGACGCCTGTAACGGGTACCACTAGATCAGCCTTGCTCCAGCAGACAAAGCTCACTCCTCCTTCATCATTGATAGGGGTCTGTTTAGAGTCATGTCCTGTGGCTTCAAAAACACTGGAGCAACTTACTAGCACCTTGTAAATATGGTTTTCTAAAAAGTAATATTAAAATCTTTTGAGGTGTACATAGATGATACACTTTTAAAGGGATCCAATTTCCCTGAACACTTAGAATATTTGGTAGAGGTGTTCCAGATTCTAAGGAGCACTCGTCTCCGCCTGAACCACCACAAATATACCTTTGGGGTCTCAACTGGTAAGTTTATAGGGTTCTTGGTCTCCAACCGGGGTATTGAAGCCAACCCAGACAAGATCCATGCAATCATAGACCTACAACTGGCAAGCACCATGAAAGGGATGCAATTGTTAGTCGACAAGATCACCTTGTCAGGTCGATTCTTGTCTTGATCTTCTGACAGATGCCTCCCATTCTTTGAGTGCATAAAAAGAGGCAAAGGCTATACTACCGCCCACTGGACCCCATACTACCATAAGGCATTAGAGGAAGTCAAAGCCACGTTCCAAAGTCCGCCCATCTTAACGACTCCCCAACTTGGGGAGATCCTTTCACTATACCTAGCGGCATCCACATCTGCCATCACCGTTGTTCTAGTTGGTGAGTAAGGGGAACACAGCAACATGTATACTTCGTCAGCAAAACCTATCAAGGCATATAAGCTAAGTATATGGTCATTGAGAAACTAGGGCTAGCTCTAGTTATTACAACTAGGAAGCTACGCTCATAGTTCCAATCCCACACCATAATGGTCCTGTCAGACAACCCTTGTGGTGAATTCGACATAAGCCTACGGAGTCTACAAGATAGATCAAATGGGCTATGGAGTTGGCAGAATTCAACGTCAAGTACAAGCCAAGGAGAGACATCAAAGGACAAGTCTTGGAGGTGTGGAAGAATTCACGGACCCCAATGCCTCCCTTGCACTCTCTTGGCAACTGTACATTGATGGCTCATCTATGACAGCTGGGTCTAGGGTCGAGATAGCTTTGACAGACCCAGACGGTGTTACCCATAAGTACGCCATAAAATTGGACTTCCCTGCCTCCAATAACCAGGCAGAGTACAAGGCCATGATGGTAAGCATTTGGGTAGCTAAATCCACAGGAGTCACCTTGCTAGAAATTTACAAAGACTCCCAACTGATCGCTAACCAAATAAATTATGAATACCAAGCTCGAGAGACAAACATGATCTTGTATGCTGACAAGGTTAAGGAGGAGTTGGTAGTCTTTATGACCATCTTGATCTGGCAGGTGCCCAGAGCAGACAACCCCCTGGTGAATGCGTTGGCCAGGGTCACTGTTGCCATCCCTTTGGGACAAGATGAAGATATCTGTCTCCAAACCCTAAAAGAGCAACTGTCCTTGCTCCCAAGACGTTCGTAATAGATCAATCTATCTCTTTGATGATGCTTGTCATCGCCTCTCTAAACTCTAGAGATCTACCCCCGAGGGAACCACGACCCAGGGATTTCCGCTTGAAAGCCTCAAGGTACACCTTGATAAAGGGGCAGTTGTACAAGCGGGGGTATTCCACCCCACTGTTGCACTACCTAACACAAGAGGAAGCAACCCAGGCCCTTCCAGAAGCCCACAGAGGTGTGTGCGGAAATCATAAAGGGTACAAGGCACTTCTAGACTGATTATTCCAGGTGGGCTACTTCTGGCCCCAAATGAAGCAACACTGAAAGGACTTCGTGCACAAGTGTGACAAGTGCCAGAGGTTCGCTACCCTGCAACACTTTCCTCCAAGAAAGTTCATGCCTTTGATGTCACCCATCTCCTTTACAAAATGGGGCATGGACTTCGTTGGCCCTTTCCCACTAGCCCTAGCTCAGAAGTGGTTCATACTGGTGGCTGACGATTACTTCTCTAAATGGGTCGAAGCTGAGGCCATGGCTGATGGGAACACCATCGTGAGCCATAACTAGCTCAATTTGGCCTGATAAAGTTGATAAAAGCTCCTACATAACCATTAGAGGGTCATATATGCAAAATGTTCTATTTTGAGAAGATAAGAAACTAGGGTTATTTATGTAATTTTAACTACATTTCACAAATACAGAATAACCATGGGGTATTTCAGGGGTTTTTTAAAGGTCATATGGTCATTAATGTCTAATAAGTTGGTCCATTCAGACAGTAACTGGTTTTCATGCATTTCGAGAATTAAATGACATCTGAAACCCTAAAGATAGATTTGATTAATTCACTAAAGTTATGGTTAAGGTAAAATTCACCTAAACCCTCTAAAATTCATAGAAAAATATTCTATAGGGTTTGGTATCTTTGATTTGACCATCATAGTCCATTTTAACTTAAAATAGAGTCACAAACAGAAAGTTACCCTAATTTAGGCTTTTATATAATTTACCTTATCAAACTTGGTCAAAAGCTAAATATAAATTCACCATTAAATTTCTTGGGTTCAAATTAGGTTTGTACGAAAATTTAAGCCTAATCTGAGATTGTTTCGACCTAGTTTGCATCTTGGTCCAGTCTGACACTTTTTCTATCGAATAGCCCCTCAGCTTTTGAAATCCTTGCAAAAAGCCCCCCAACTTCTTCATCATCTTTGCAAATCAGTCCTTGCCTCCATTGGAGGTCAACTGACCTCCAGGTAGGCTTTGACCGACTAAAATCCCACGCAAATGCAATCAAATCCCACCAAATTTGGTGGGATTGATGTTCACACATAGGAAAACCTATTAGGATCGATTCTAATTCCTAAAACCCACTGATTCGTCCATGCGAACTCACAAAATTAGTGGGATTATTCTTGAATCCTAAGAAATCTTTGAAGCTTGTTTCATATTCTTTAAGCTCCCCTAAGCTTATAAAATGACACCCCATGGCATTCCTCACCTCCTTAACAAGTTTTTGGGACATACAACCTTCGTCCTCTTCCTCTCCAGCCTGCTCCAAGCTCCGCTTCGGTGACCTTCTACCTCCGACTCCCTTTCTGGCTACCACATAAAATAGGTGGCAAGTTCTGACTCCCCCATTCAAACTGCATCTCGCAATACCAGCGCGATGCTCTCCGATCCCCTCCTCGTCACTGTACTCCACGGAGCATTCACCTTCTCCGGTGTCGGGTCATTACGGCCAACACCTCCTCCATATCCTCATTGTTCGCTAGCACCTCTTCTCAAATCCTCTTCATCGACTGATCACCCGAGCACCTTCTGACTTCGTTTTCGACCACGAATCCGCCCACTCCACCGTTGTCTCCCCCATCTTCGGCATACCTTCGGCAACCTCGACAACCCGCTAGACGCCACCAAACCACTCGCCTCTGACTCCTACACCATCACCATGTCCACATGAGCAAAACCCCTCAAGAAATTGAAAGGATTGCTGCACCAATCACCTCCCCAAACAACTCCACCACAACACTCACCTTCCGCCTTCGCCAGCCCACCATGACCACTCTCACCGCACGCCACCACCACCATCACATTCGCCACACTTGTGCGCATCTACTAGGCTATTTTGATGATCCCCTTATGTTGTCTTCATTGTTTTAAGTGTTTGCCCCTTCACCACCATTGACGTAGCAGCTTCAAGCAACCTTGAAGCATCGTTCTTGCCCTATTCCTTAGCCAATCTAGCTCCAAGTGATGCGGAATACTCCCAGGCATCCTCCCAGGTGGTCAACAGAAGACCACACCCTCTGTAGTTGCTGCAATTGGAGAAGCTTCATCACAGCAGATGCACACGAAGGAAGTGGGATGTTTAGCCCCACATCATAGAGCGGCACGCCCCTTGCAGTGAATAAATTATTTCTGTGCTGAGGGCTTATCGCCTTAAGCACACTCGGGGTGAGGTCCCTGCACCCGTCTCACTGGCCCAACCAGGCTCACTCCTCGGCTACTACCCACTGGAAGTAGCCCTAGACCCGATATCGCTCATACCCAATTACTCGACTACCTATCCAATTTTCTAAGAGAAGAAGAGAAATAGAGGAGGAAAGGGGGGGTTTTGCTTTAGTGAACTCCTTTCAACACTTAGTCTGCAATCGTGCCTCTGTGCTGTGCTATACCTCTCTCTTGAGGCTTGAATGAAGGAAGAAGAGGCCTTTGCCTCTTTGTTGAAGCTGCCCCTCCTGAGCACTTAAGCCGTCTGGGGCTTATTTCCATCATCTGATTGCTGAGGCATGTGATTATGTGGTTGCACTTATTATTCATATAGCTGTGAGGTTTTAAACTTAAAGGATAATTTGGTGATTCAAATCACCATTTTTACCTTAATCTTTTTGCACTTTGACATTTGATTCTATTGATATATTATTCTATTTCATTCTGAGTAAGATTTTTATCATATTTTTGAATATATTTGTGATTAGTGGATTGAATTGCCATTGTTGCTCCCTGCGAATGATCTTGGACTTTTCTGAGTTATAAATTTAATTGTTTAATGCGATTTTGTCCTATACTATAACACATTTCTTAAACATCGACGATTTCACATAAACAATGGCTAGCCCAACAGCTAATAGTGTTATATCGTTCATCAGCAAAATCATTATAGCTCAATATGGGATACCCCATTACATTGCCATAGATAATGGCACCCAGTTCACCTGCAAAAAATCCAAAAAATTTGGTAGAAATTGGGATATCCACTTATGCTTCACATCTGTGGGACATCGCCAGGTGAACGGACAAGCGGAAGTGACCAACTACACTTTCATCTCAGCGCTAAAACGTTGGCTGGATTCAGCCAAAGAGAGATGGGCAGACAAGCTGCTGGATGTGCTTTGGGGCTACAGAACTTATTGGAGGACTTCCACGGGCCATACATCATTCAACCTGGTATATGGCATGGAAGCCTGGTTGCCTATTGAAATAGTCCTCCCTACTTACAGGACACAACTCTGACCCCGCCACCAATGATGACCAAGTTTGCTTATCCTTAGACCTTCTGGATGAACTAAGAGATGAGGCATTAGAGGCAGTGCTCAAACATAAAGAAGCAACCATTGCCAACTACAATAGGCGGGTTTATAAGCAGACATTCTCCCAAGGAGACTTAGTCCTGTGCAAGTATGAAGTTTCCATGACAAGTTAGTCAGACGAGATGTTAGACTCACACTAGGAAGGGCCTTATAAGATTTGTAAAGACAGTCCAGGAGACTTCTACAAATTATAGACCCTAGGCAGCAAAAGCAGGGGATGCTTTTAGCATGCGAGCAACTTACGTTTGTATCATGTATTAATACAGACAAGCAATAAAGATAAAAATTTTCTTTCATTCAAAAAAGTGTTGCCTGTTACAACTTTACAAAAAAAAAGGTAAAAAAAGGGAAGACATAACAGGACCACTCAGAAGAGTAAGTGCCTTCATTCCCAGTCTTCGAAGATGTCCGCCTCAGGCATTTTGGGCAGTGACACAGCAGTGCAAAGAGAACTGATCAGATGAACTAGTGATCCTATAGCCTTTGACAGATCCAGCTTGGGCACCTCCTCAGGGGTTGGGCTTCCCTACTGTCTCAAGGACTCCAACTCCTCCTCCCTAAGCAGTTCTATAGGAGCCTTGTCCATAACATGACCATCACCTTTTTGATGGTCTGCTTGGACAAGAGCTGGTCCATAGACCAGCCGCACAGCTCCTCCATAGAGGTGCATTTGCCTTCCAGCAAGGCTTGCACCATTGCCACGATGTGCTTCCCCACCTTCCTCAACAAGGCCTCCCGTTTCTTGTCCAAGGAAGGGTTAGTGGTGAAGAACTTCATCACCATGTCAGGGTTGAGGCTCAGTTGATCGACCCTCTTTAGCTTGCATATTGCCTTGCCTCGGTCCTCCGCGAGTTGCTGAGCCTTGCTAAGGTCAGCCTTCAGCACTTCCTCACTTGCCAACACCTTGGCAAGTTTGTCGATAGCCACGCTCAAGCGAATGCACTCTTCCTCAAGGGCCACCTCATAGCCCTCCACCATCGAAGAGCATTCGACCCTTAGCACCTACACCTCCTTTAGGAAGAGGATGTTAGTGTGGGAAGTTTGTAGGCACTTGGATAAGCCTTGCAGAGCCATGACTTTAGTCTTGTGGGCTCCAATACAGCTACCCTCCAACCTCTCGCCCTGGGGGGCTGCTAACAACCACTTATTGGGTTTTAAGTATGTCATGTTGTGGTATAGGTGATCAAGCATTGAAAACAAATAAGAAGTTTTTATTACTCGAAAACCTAGGTATTCGAGGTCGAACACAGGGAGAAAATGGAATTTATTCACTAATCTCAATAATGTAATTTGAACACTTAAATCTACTCAAAATCTAATTCAAAATAGAATGCAAGAGTTTATGAATTGAAATGTAGCAAAATAGAAGAGAAATTGAGAGGAATATAATAAAAAGTTTGATTCTTTTCTTGGTTCTCTTCTTTAGCTCTTCTTCTTTTCTTTCTTTCCTTTTTCTTCTTTGGTTCTCCTCTTTCTTCTTTCTTACCTTAGCTTTCTCGACCCTTGCCTTAGCTTTGCCTTCTTTGCTTTTCTTCTTATTCTACTCTTTAACTTTCTTCCTTCTTTTACTTCTCTTCTTCCTTGGTTCTCCTCTTTCTTCTTTCTTCTTCTATTCTTTGACTTTCTTCCTTCTTCAGCTTCTCTTCTTCCTTGGTTCTCCTCTTTCTTCTTTCTTCTTTTGTTCTTTAGCCTTCTTTTCATCTTATTCTTCCTTAGCAGCTCCTGCCTTCAGCTTCCTTTCTTCCTTCCTTCTTCTTCCTTTGCTTCTCTGTGGCCACAGCTTCCTTCCTCTTCCTTTGGCCTTAGCTTCTCTTCTTTTCCTTCTTCTCTTCCCTGCACACTGAAGAGCAAAACCTATCCCCTACCCTTCATGCGTACTCTCTCTCTATTTCTCTCTTTGGTTTGCTCTCCCAGAGCTAAGTAATCGAGTCAGGTTTCGCATGCCTGGGTCCAGGCGCACCAGCGTGGGTGGTGCACAAGGAGTGTGAGGGTTAATCAGGTCGATCAGCCAGGTCCACGGGGCATAGGTTGTGGATGAGGTGTGCGTGTGTGGGCTAGGGACCTCACCCCATGTCACTTGAGGAGAACAGCTAGAAAAAAAAAATCAATATAAGTCGCGCACCTCACTCATGAGTTTTCGAGGTGGGACTAAAAGTCCCACCCGCTTTGCTCATGGCCCGTAGGAGGCTTTCGCCTAATTTCCACTGCTGGGTGCCTCGCAAGGCTTGCTATCTGTCTGGATGTGTTCACGAGACCATCCCACACCTTCTGGACTTGGAGACCTGGAGTGCTGGGGCCTGGAGCGATGCTTGGGAGCTCCTTCAAGCCATTGCTAATGGAGGCAAGGGTTGGACCTACACTTCACTCAATACGGCCAGTTGGCCTCATTAAACCAGATGGGGAGCTTCGCCGTGGCACGGCGAAGGTGCCTAGGTGGATGGCTGGCCACAGGGCGGCCTAGGCGTGCGTGCCTTGGTCGCTCTGTGGCTGTGAAGGTGGGTTAGGTCAGGGGACATTTAGGTATGTGATGGCGATTAGTGGAGGGGCGGATGGCGATCAGTGGATGATGGTGGAGGTGATGAAGGGTCTGGCGAGGCGTGTGGAAGTGCAGAGCAGTGGAAGCACCTTCGTCGGTGGTCGACCGGAGATGGAGAAGGTGATGGTGGTCTGCGGCGTCAAGGGGTCGAAAGTGATAATTAAGAGAGGGGAAATAAAGAGGGGAGAGGGAGGAAACATTTTGACCTAGTTTAATGGACCAAGGGCGATAGGAGAGCGGCTGGTTGTACTTGTCGCTGCTGGAGAAGAAGACTTCCAGAGGAGGGAGAATGACAATGATCAAGGGGCTGGAGCATGCGAGCGGGTATTGCGTGACGTGAAGGAAAGAACCGAAGATGGGTCTGCCACTGGTATTGTGGCAGAGCGACGAGAAGGAGGAAGATAGGTCATCGGAGCCTGCTGGAGACCTGGCTAGAGGAGAAGGGAAGAATTGGAGGTGGTTCTCCAGCCAAGTCATGCTGAATGGGAGCAGCCGGAGGTTGCGGTCCTTTTATAGGCGCTGGCAGGGGCTCTTGTGCTTGGAAGACAAGCTTCCAAGATCACGAGTCCTCATCGGAGATGGAATGTGGAAGATATCCACATCTCTCGTGCGTTCGCACAAGAGATTGGGTGCAAATCAGACCTTGTAATTACGTTCAGATGGAACGGAATTCCTCAGAGAATCTCCCTTCCAAATCTGGGACATCTCTGAGGAATCAGGGAGAAATCCTCCTTGGATGAGCTACCTCTCCACTATAAGCCCCTCACTCAAACCACCAGACCCCCCAAGACTATCGACTAGGATTGGGACAACTTGGATATGTATAGTCCCGGCACTAGTGGCTTCGAAAATGGATCCCTTGGTAGATCCGACAATTCGCCCTATCATCCTAGGCCCTCCTCTACCCGAAGGGTCCACTGGCACCCTCGCCCCCATCGAGCTTCGCCTATAGTGTGGCTGCACAAAATGCTCCCACTAAGGAAGCCCTTGGTCATGGCCACCTCCTGCGCCAACTTAGAAAAGGTTCCAACTAGGTCAGACGAGGCACTGGATGCACTTACAGTACCTGAAGGAGCCTTCTCAGCTGCGATGGCAGGCGGAATGTCGAGGATGACACACTCAAGCGGGTCTGAGGGGGCAGGAGAGTCCATTGGGGCATCCCCCACTTTAGCCCTACTCGAACTCTCACTAGCAGATGGCGATGGCTAAACATCCCCTAAACCCCTCCTTGGGTGCTTGATAGGGGTCTCCACCTTCTCCTTGCTCCCCCTCTGCCTCTTCCCTCTTGGGCTCCTTGAAGCAAGAGGATTGGCTTCCCTCACTTCACTCAATAGGCTTCTCCTCCCCTTTATGCGATCGATTCTAAGAGGAACCACTACCTTGCCGCCTGAGAGTCTCCAGTCGAGCAAACTGATCAAAAGCTGCAAACAAATAATGGAGTTATCAAGCCATTATGTAATAATGTAGACATATTTATTTAGTATAAAATGCCTATTTATACATGTTCCTAGGCTTAAATATGTATTCCATACTCATAGCATGCATCAATCTGCAATTATAATAATGTGTATAAATTTTAGGATAATTGCGACCTTTTATGGCTAGGAGAAGAGATTTATTTCAGGCCCTCGAATTGACGACCTGACCATACGGATATGATCAAGATGATAATCAGAGTCAAATGCCTCCGAAATCATCTTGATCGGAGTTTCATAGCACATTATACAATCTTAGGAAGATTAAAGGGTAGGGGGCAATGTGGCACCAATCAGCACCTCAGATGCCAAATTCGACTGCATGGATGGATCCAGATCGACGATCGCATCCCAGCAATGTGAAAATCGACCCAATCTGATGTCCGTGGTGCCACCTACAAAGCAAACAGAACGGATGGCCATGATGGTGCCACATGGTGCCATCATACTAGCCTAAGATCGGCCGTAGCCTCCACTTACATCTAAAGAGCATCCATACATAAAATTCCCGATGATTAGATCTTGATCCATCGTTCGAGGAATGGCCTCCACATGTTCGTCCATGCGACAAACCGCACCTATAGCGTAGTGGTCGTAGGATACCCTCCCAAATCGCAAGTAAGAGTTCAAACTGCGATGGGGGGAGAAATCTAGCAGCGAAGGCATGCAATTGGAATTGGACCATGTGAGGGAGATTTGGTGGTGAGGACAGCGGCGACGTGGTGTAACGAGCGCTGCGTAATCTGCACATGCCCGATCACACACTGACTGATGCTCCATTTGATGTGCCCTCCAGCACGCGATCTGAGCGCACGATCCTCACGCAATCCTAGATGTCCATCTTTGATTGAATGGTTCGCCATCGACCTCGCCTTTGCAGCTTTACATGTGCGATGATGCTTGAGTCGACGTGCGATGCTCACAATCTGAAGAGCGAGTACGGGTGGATCCTTGACTGCCAGTTGAAGATCTGACGGTGCTCCAACGGCCATGCCTCGCCAGCTACTACATACGGAGGGCGTGCGTGTGCAAGCAGCAGCAGGCCCTTCAGCGACGCCGTTGATGTCACTAAATGCCCTATACATGAAATGTCCCCTCTCCTTCACGATAAAAGGACCCCTACACCTCCCATTCTTCTTCATCTCTTCCTCCAAGGCTCTAAAGAGAGATTATCCCAAGCCCGGGATGCTCCTCTAGAGTAGAAAACCAAATATTTTTATCGCCTCTCATCCCCCTTTGTGGAGCAACCCGTGGCTATCCTCTCACCACCTTTCGGGAAGTAGATACTCATTGCAATTCCATCCCGTCTTGTCATTCTTCCTTCTTCGCTGTTCTCCTTCCTTTAGCTTCCCACCACCTTTATCCAGGTAACGTCAGAGCGAGCCATCCTCCAAGCGACCATTGAGGGGGACTCTTCTCACCTCTCTCTATCTTTATCGCTTTTGTAGTGTAGTTTTCCACTTTCTTATCAGTGCCAACACTTGTTTAAATAGATATGTAATTATTTCTCTCTCTCCCTCTCGTATTTTGCAAGTAGATTAGTTAGATAAACATTTGTCCATTTGATCTCTTCCATTCTAAAAATACAAAAAAAATCATAAAAGATAAAAACAACAAAAAGAAATAAAATCAAAATGCAGATTTCAAAACCAAACGTTTGCTTCCCCATGATCGACCCGAAACTTACCTCGAGTTTCGATTATAAATTTTATCTGGTAGTGGATTTTTACACACTACGACGATGACTTTTATAACTCAAATCTTTTCACGTATGAAATCATGCTCATCATTTTGCTGCCGTTGCCAGGGAGGCAATGCTCTTTGATTTTTCTCGCATTTTTACCACCTTAACTTTTATCTCACTTTTTCTCTGATCTTATTGTGATTGTAGGTACTCTTCCGAGGCGGGCCAAAGCAGTTAAATGGGAGAAAACTGTAGATGAAGGTTCTATAAGTGTATCCCCACCACCCACACTCTAGATTTCACCACACTAATAAATCAAACCTAAATCGACTTAGGTGCTTTCATAAACCCTAGGTTAGTCATGGTTGTTTGATTGTCACTTCACCTCACCTTACCCACCCGGATAAATTCAAAAAAATAAAAAATACTCTTCTCTTGTGGGATTAATTAAAGGAGACATACTTAACACCCACAAATTCTCATCCTAAGGTGCATAATCACTTTGATTCTACCACTTAATCGGGAACTGACCTGTAGACCCGGTACACTTCAACTCAATACACATAAGTGGGTAGAAATCTGATTAGGTTAAGACAATGTGTGCCTTAATCTATGGTGTGAAAAGGCCAATTGATTGATTTGTTTAGGTTGTACCAGTTAATATAAAAGTGATTCATCAAAAGCTTGCCCCATAGGGTTGAATTTTAGGGCTAAACTAGGCACTCCACATTCTTTCTGAGTTTTAGAGGAATATATCAACACCCATGTTTTCAAAACTCAGAGTGTTCTCCTGAACTTGATTGAATACACCTAAGATTAAACCCTAAAAGCTACTAAACAAGGTTAAACCCTGGTTGTGCACACACACACATTTTAATTGATCATTGAGGGCACAACCCATCGAAAGGGCCCATCACATTCCAAGAGCACAATCATATCAAGCCCAATTAAAACTGAGTGGATGTTGGCCTTAAGGATTGATTAGCTCTTTAGGATTCCAACTGAGATTTTTTTCAATTAATCTACTTCTATTGGTCCATCTGATGTCTAGCTAGGGGAGTAGCGTCAAACGATCGTGGTTGGGGGGTATCAAAGGAACTAGAGGCGCAAGCCAAAGGAAGAACCTTCTCCCCAACCCCTCCCTTTAACTAGTTGGATTGACCAGATACAAGTAGACCAAATCGTTTCTAGCATCTCAAGACGAGTCTTAGGAGTCTGTAGGTCTTTAGGCTAACCCACTTAAGGATAGGTTTGGTTGATTGTATTGTAGGGCACCTTTCTCTGTTCTATTTTCCCTCCTACTTCACCATGTATCCTTCCACACCGTACACACAATTCCAATCCTACTCTCCTGCCACAACTTATCCTCAAGATGATTACTATCCCCACTCGACTTATGATTACCCATCCACTAGTCAGGATAACTTTGATTAGGGATATGATTCGGGACCTAAATGTCTAGGACCTAACCCTGGACATCATGATTTTGATTATTATCCTTCCCAGAGCTACACTGAGTATAGATCTCCAGCCTTTGATGATCAAACCAACCATATCTACAATCAAGAAGGATATGATGATTATACCACCTACCCTCTCCAGGATTATACTGAATATAGGTCACCACCTCCCTTTGAACAACACGAAATGACCTACTATCAAGGAGGAACACAAGAATCTCAATTTCATGACTACCCTAGTTTTAACCCAAACCCACCCAACCCTGAACCGAATCATTCGATTCAGTTGAACTAGGTCCAAGACAGGGTGTTGGCTAACTTGAGGAACACCATACAATCTTTAGAAGCTCAGCCAACATCATGCACTGACGCATTGGAGCACATGATCAAAATGATTGATGAGCTTAGTAGTTCGTTATTAGATTGGCTCCAAGATGTTAAAGATAGGGGCCCAAGTGAGTTTCTACTTGGGAAACTATCGAGATTGAGGATGAAATTCGTGGTTTCCTTAGTCCAATCTTGGGATGATTCCTAGGATGAATCCCCTTAGGGAGAGCTAATGTCAGAACCCACTCAGGCACCTATTGGGGGGGGCATACTTTACAAGATCGGGGATGATCAGGTTGGTCTAGAGCAACCCATTGTGGATGAACAAATTTTCTCACCCAAGATCCTCGAGCAAGGGAACGAAGAAAAATATGTCTTTATAGACCAAGGAACAACATACGATCTTGAGAAATATATAAATGAGGATCAAGAATTCTTTGATTCTGAGGGTGAAGAATTTTTAGGTGAAGTCTCACTTGAGCTTAAGGAGGATGATTTTAGTAAGACTAATGGGACTAAGGAATTTGATGAATTATTTGATGGCCATATAATTGAGGAATTTGATTCGGTTGGGGATAACTTGGAGGATTCGAGTCTTGATTTACTAGAAGATTCAGTCAGTAGCCCCATTCCTCTACCATACCCTGAAGAATATATTAACGATTTTGAAATTATCAAACCCAAGTCAATCCTGATTCAGCCATGATTTTTGCACTTGGGTAAATCTCATGGGGTGAATGATATTCTAAAGGTCCCAAAACTCGAACACTTGGAGGATAAGAATTTGGAAGTTAAAACCTGGGAGGCTAATTCTAAGGGAAGTATAATTTTGGATCTAAGGATTCCTATTGACCTGAAATCACCTACCTTCTATCAGAACCCTTATGATATCTTGGATGTGTAACCTAAGATCAGAATAATTGACTATCTTTTTGAGCTTAACTCTAAGTGGTGACATGAATCTATTGAACTAGATCTACCTATTGTCTGCCACTTTAGACATAGGTTGCACACCACAAAACTGCAGCCCTAGCCTCGTAAACACAACAATCTTCAGTTCTGGGTGATTTTCATCCAGAGCCTTAGAACCACTCAACCCTGGGGCATAGATTTGCACCATAATCTGGTCCACATCTGTGGACACCTATTAGTGGGTCCTGTAATCAATATTTTTATTCTAATTCTGACCGACACTTATGAATTCCTAATTTCTTCTTTGTTTGTATATTATGCCTAGCTAAAGGCAATAAACTTAGCACGTGTGGATATTCCATTTTCTCTACGGAGCTGATCTAATTTTCATGAAATTCAGGTGATATTCTATTTATTCTGCCCTTTTCATGTCTTTATTTCTACAAGGAGGACATTGCATCATTTAGGCATGGGGGGGTGGATACTTAGTCTTGAAAATATTTTGTTAGCTCTATGGAATTTCTTTTATTTTTTTAAAAAAAATTAGAATTAGGAGTTGTTAACTTTATGAAACAATACTTTAGGACCTGAACACTTAGACTCTTCAAGTCTTCGAGCTAAATTAGCCCAGGTGTCCACTAAAATGTGGACTTGTTCTCGAGTCCTTGCCATGTTAAATTTACTTTAATATGGCTAATAAATTAAGGTGATAAGTATGCAACTTATCAACCTACCCTCTGATTTAAGGGGACTTTAAGTCTAAAGCATCCACACACTATTTACACTGACTCACTTTTCGGTGGTTCAAATGGAAATTGGGTAGCTAATGAACCTTCTAGGGTGGTATGGCTGGCAAGTTGTCGGTGGTAACAACTCATTGGCTGGTTGTCCAGAGCCCAGCCATACGACCATTCTCTTCCTGTTGCCTTTAGGTAAATCTTAGATTAGGGAAGCCACCTACTTAAAAAAAAAGAAAAAAAAGAGAAATAGACAAAAAAGAATAGAAAAAGGAGAAATAAATAAATAAATAAGCCACACTTCACTGCATGAGTATGGCTAGCAAGTTGTTGGTGGTAACAGCTCATCAGTCGATTGTCTAGAACCTAGCTCACGAAATGCACAAATAATTTCCAAAACACTTAGGGAAGAAGTGGGGAAGTAGAATAAACCTGGGAGATATACACTGGGTTCGGCCTTATGTTGACCTCATAAAAAATGAAAACAAGTAAGGAGAAAGCTACTGATCGGAAAGATAAACCTTGAGGTAGAATTTTAGGTCACCTAGGGTCGTAGAAACTTGAAGTCCATTTTAACAACCGCCTAGTGGGTCTATCACCTTTCACAGGATGCTTAGAACTTAAAGTTCTTTTTTAGTCTTGGGTGGGTTGGGTAGCCGTAGAAAGCTACCCTGAAACCTTAAACTCAAAATTCCAAAAAAAAAATGAAAAAAAGAAAAATATAATATATATATGTATCTTCCCTTTTCAAATAAGGCAAGAACTTGGGTGGTCTCCATTTTAGCAGGCACCTGGGCACTGTCGAGTCTTCGTAGTTTAGGACCCCTGTTGAAATTTTCTGTTGTTAATAAATAACTAATGCCTTAAGCGATCGAGCACTAATTTTATTTTTATACATAGCATACAGTTTAATTTTGCTAGGGACTAGCAAAAGATAGGCATAGGGGTATAATGTAAACACATTTATTTTTGATAAAATGCCTATTTATGAATGTTCCTAGGCTTAGATATGCATTCCATACTATAAATATTGCCTAGCATGCATCATTCTGCATTTAGAATAGTGTGTATAAATTTTAGGATAATTGCATCCTTTTATGGCCAAAAGAGGAGATCTATTTTAGGGCCCCGGATTGACGATCTAACCATACGGATCTGATCAAGACAATAATCGGAGTTCAACACCTTCGAAATAATCTTGATCAGAGTTCCATGGCACATTATGCAATCCGAGGAAAATTAAAGGCCAAGGGGCTAAGTGGCACCAATCAGAACCTCAAATTCCAAATCTGACTGCATGGATGGATCCAGATCAACGATCGTAGCCCAACAATGTCAAAATTGACCCAATCCGACATCCATGGTGCCACCTATAAAGCAAATAGAATGGACATCCATGATGGCACCACGTGGCACCATCATAGCTGCCTATGAGTGGCTGCAGCCTCCATTGACTTCTAAAGAGCATCCACACGAAGAATTCCCAACCGTTGGATCAAGATCCAATGGTCGAGGAGCGGCCTCCACACATGCGTCCACATGACAAACTGCATCCACAATGTAGTGGTCTCAGGCAATAGTCCCAAATCAGGAGCATGAGTTCGAGCCTCGGTGAGGGGAGGAATCTAGCAGCGAAGGCACACAATTGGAATTGGACTGTGCGATGAAGATTCGGTAATGAAGATAGTGGCAACGTGGCGTAACGAGCATCGTGCGATCTGCACATGCCCGATCACGCGCTGACAACACTCCATCTGACGTGCCTTCCGGCGCTCGATCCTTGCGCAATCTTAGCCCTCCATCTTCGATCGAACGGTTCGCCATAGACCTAGCCTCTGCAACTGTATGCATGTGATGATGCTTGAGTCAACGCGTAATGCTCGTGATCTGAAGAGCGAGTGCGGGTGAATCCTCAACTATCAGATGAAGATCTGACGGTGCTCCAACAGCCATGCCTCACTAGCTACTACGTGCGGAGTGCATGCATGCGTGAGCGTGAGCAGGCCCCTTAGTGATGTTTAGGGTAGAGCTTTAGCGATGCCTTTGATGTCACTAAATGCCCTGTACACAAAATGTCCCCTCTCCTTCACTATAAAAGGACCCTTACACCTCTCATTCTTCTTCATCTCTTCCATTCTCTCCCTCACCACCTCCAAGGCTCTAGAGAAAGCTTGTCCTAAGCCTGGGATGCTCATCTAGAGTAGAAAGCAAAATATTTTTCCGACCTCTCATCCCCTTCATGGAGCAGCCTGTGGCCATCCTCTCACCACCTTTCGGGAAGTAGATCCTTGCCACGTTGCCATCCCATCCTGTCCTCCTTCCTCCGCTACCGTTCTCCTTCCTCCACCTTCCTACCACCTTCATCCACGCAACGTCAGAGAGAGCCATCCTCCAAGCGACCGTCGAGGGGGACTCTTCTCACCTCCCTCTATCTTTATCACTTTTGTATTATAGTTTTCCACTTTCTTATCTGTAGCAAACACTTGTTTAGATATATATGTAATTGTTTCTCTCTCTCTCGCTCTTATTTTGCAAGTAGATTAGTTAGATAAACATTTGTCGATCTGATCTTTTGCGTTCTAAAAATATCAAAAAACTCATAAAAGATAAAAATAACAAAAAGAAATAAAATCAAAGTGCGGATTTCAAAACCAAACGTTTGCCTCCCTATGTTTGACCTAGGACTCACCAGATTTCTATGCACTACAACGATGGATTTTCTAACTCAAATATTTCACCTATGAAATCACGCTCATCATGTAACGAGCAAAGGGGGGTACACGTTCTACAACTGCTACCTCCTCCCTACTAACATGGCATGGGATACAAATCCACAACCCACCATAAAGCCGCCCGGATATCTTCCCGCTCGAGCTCTGAGCAGGCAATTGGCCCAAATTCAACAATCCTATTAGCATCAGCTTAAGCAGTCGGGTCAAAATCCTCAAGCCTATGAGGTAGGTCCTTATCAAACAGACCTTGCCAGGTATATGGGACATCGTGACCCTCTAGAAGGGAGAAGAGAAATGGTGATCTTACCCCTTCAAACTGTCAGGCAGGTCAATTATATGGTATTTGGTGTGTTAGCTGTACAGTGTATATGCACCAAACGAGGGTTTCCCCTTCTCCACCTTGAGGGGCATGAGGCCAAAAGGCAAGCAGAACAAGCATAGGTAGGGGAAATCCTCAAAGGAAAGCAATGGCAATAAAGGCATTCAACCCCAGCCAACAATTCAAGCTGAGTTGAGAAGGGGCCAGGTAGTAGTAAATGAGGAACAAGCACATGAAGGGGTTTAAGGGAATCCAGACACCATATTCAATGGCATATTTACAAATGATAAACGAGTCCTTTGACCCATCCAAGCATAGGTGGGTCTGTGACCCGCAGGGGTGGAATAGAACTCCATCAAATCTGTACTCACTCAAAAATACCTTAATGACAGAACAACTACAAAAGTCAAAAGAAAAGGCATAAAGGTCCCTCGTCTTAGGCGAGATGCTAAATGAAGATGAGGACTTACCCTTGCCTACATGTCTAGACATCGTTAAACACCGTCTCAACACTTGCCGGAAAAAAGGAGGTCCGAGACAACACCCCTTCGCTCTTTGCCTGAGCAAGAGAGCACTGCACCACCCATAGAAAGCACTCACTAAGGGTCAAGTGGGCCATTTACTATGCCCCACACCCCTTATTTATAACCCTCGTACCTAGCTGTTCCCCCCATACAAGGTGTGAGTTTCCAAAAAATGAAATCCTATCGTATTGACAAGGATTTCAAAAGATACCCCCTTTAAGGCAGGGACACCTTAGTAATCATTACTGACAATTAATGCCTGCAAGTGCGTATACCGTACGACAGAAATACCGGTCATATCCCTACTAACCGCGGTATTTTGTGACAAGTTTGCATTCGATGATGATAATTCTGTCAACCAGGGTTTATCTTGAGGATATATGTGCACTAATAACACACCATATGGGCATGGGAGCACTACATGCATCGCAAATTAAGATTACTTATAAATCAATGTTTAATGGCCATTTGTACAAGTTCATGTTGAAATAGGCCTCAGATGAGCAATCGGACCACACAGATGGATTCAGATCGACGAATGGAGTCAGATAGACTCAAAATCACTTAAATCCGACATCCGGAGCTCCCTTGACCAGCCCAAGAAGTTATGGCTGTTGATCTTCAAATCAACAACCCAAAATGTGCCATATGGCATCCACCTGCCCGCGTCCACCACCCTCTCACAGCATCAAATGACCTTTAAGCCATCTGATCTTCAGATCCGATGGCTGAAAATCTGCAATAGGTGAGCTCTCCACCGTGCCTAAAGGACTTCAAAATATGATCGTTGGATCTCCATCCAATGGTTGATATCACTTGCGCCTAATCTCACCTCTCCACCAATCCGTGAGGGCACCACAGTGGTCGAAGGCTCGCACTCGCAAAGCAACGTGAGTGTTCGAGCCCCACTACACCCCAAATGGCGCTCCAGCCCACACCACAGCTGAGTTAGATCGCCCGATCACCACCAAACGGCTCTAAGGTAGGCTACGCAGCGTGCTCTCACATGCCCGATGCGAACGTAGGTGATCACGCATGAGGCACCCGCCCGAAGGACACAGTGTGATCAGAACCAGCGCTCAGGGCGCGATGATCGGACGGTCGACGTGCGTGCACATGGATCGCGTGGAGGAAGAGGCACTTGTGCATGCTTGGACTGGCAAGCGAGGGGATTCACCGACATTTATGGAATGGGTTTAGCGATGTCACGGACGTCGCTAAAACCCTTATTTTGGAAACCCCTTCTTCGCTATATAAACCTCCTCAACCACCCCATTCAAGGGTATTCAATTCACACACACTCTCCATGCAATACTAGCCCTCTCCTAGCTCCACTTAGCATCCCATATCTGCCCCGGAGTTGTCGAGCTGCCGACGAAGCCCCCCTCCACCACCGTGGCTACCTCGCCTCCTCCTTAAACTCATTTTACTTTAGTTTTATGCTGCACTTGTTTAAGCTTTCATCTATTGTTGTAGTTGTAAACAAACTCTAATTGCATGCTATATGTTAATACTGTTTCTTATATCATAGCTCACATCTTCTTAGAATGAATGTCATGATTTAAACACAAGCTCTAACCTTAATCTCTCTCTCTCTCTTTCTTGTTTTCTCACAAGCAAACCATTTCTAGGACAACTAAAGCAACAAATTAATCTGATTTCACGTCTCCTCGTGTTCGACACTTGGAGTCACCAAATCCACATCATAAATTAAAATTGACATCGCGAACACATGCTACAATGACACAATTAAACCAATGAGTTTTGCGTGCATTAGTTCTTGGCATCGTTGCTGGGGAGGCAACGGATTTCTTTTGTTGCTTTCATCCCACATTCATATTTGCATCTTCTAACTCATTTTTTCCCTCTACTTAATTGGTTGCGGGAACTCAATGCTTGGGCAGCAGAAGAGTGCGATCTGGGATGATAGATACAGAGTAAAGTGGTGCGAAGACCTTTTGTTAGTACCACTTCACCCATTGAGAGTTTTCTTGCTTAAAAAAATACAAATATATATATATAATAAAAATTAGAGTGGTAAATGGCTACTTGACCCACATTCTAAACTCATCACCCAACTAAAAAAAATACACTCTTACATTCTTGAAACCTTTCTGATGGAGGGATTTTCGCTTATTTATGAAGATGATAGTAATAAAGTGATATGTCATTGTGTTTTATGTGGTGGAAAATCTCTCAATCAAAAATTAAAATAAATATAAAATTTAACCACAATAAAAATGTCGCATCCACAGGGAGGAATAGAACCAATAAATTCATGAGTAGAGGATTATACTGTTTGCAGACAACTTTGTGACTTCAATGCGAGGAATATGCTACTCTAAATGGAGCTTACAATTTCCTTAAAAGTTCAAGGTTATTTATACAATTTTCATGTCAGGAATTTAGTCCCAAAAATATGTATATGATGCATGTGTAATGGCACATCATGTAAATTTGATTTGCATGCAAATCTGATTTGAATTTCAATGTTGAATGATGCACATAACACAAGTTAAGTAAATTCATGAAACTATAAGTGCATCCATGCAATGTGGCCTGAATAAAATAATAATATTAAAGTGGCAATGGCATGGAATGTAAATTTTAATTGGGGCAAAACTAGAGGATTTCTCCTCTATCTTCCTCGCTTGAACGGCTATGCGTGGTTGGCGACAAGAGTCGACGGGATGGTGCACCTCGACGAGCGCTTCGTGATGGTGGTGACGCGGTAGCAGGATGGTGGACGAGAGCGCTGACCTGTTGACGGAGAAGATGAAGAGCTGCTACATGCAAGGCGTGCGACTGTGCGATGGGCACACAAGGGCACTGCCTGTGGGCGTGGCTGCCTGTAGGTGGTCTGCTTATGTGTGCTTGGCTGCCTGCGGGTGGCTGGGCTGCGCGTGCGTGTGCGGTGGGGGCAACGCAGTGAGGGCATCATGCGGAGGGGGGTGCGCTGCAGTGTCTGCTTTACATGCACTGGTTGTGGAGGTGGTGTTTGCAAGGGTGGCAGGCTGGAGAAGATGAACCGCATTCTCACTAGAGAGGGTGCGGCTGCGCACAATGGTGCTGCGAGGGTGGGCTGGCAAGGTGGGTAGGCGGTGGAAGAGGCTGGAGTGTGCTTGGTCAAGGCGCTGGTGGCTGCTTGCCGTGGTGAGGGGGGGCTGGCAAGGTAGGCAAGTGGTGGAAGCTATTGGCAGTAGCTCTGCAAGGGCGCACGAAGGCTATGGCAGTGGATGGTGGCATGCCTGCAAGGCACGCGGTGGGAGGATGAGTGCGTGAGGAGCCTGTGGCTATGGTGTTGGAGAGCTTACAGGTAGGCTAGAGGCACTGTGCACGCCTTCTCTACAGTGCACGCAGTCTCTTCTCCCCAATGGTCTTCTCTCCTCGAAGCCCCTCCACCTTTCTCTTTTATCTCCTCCCCTAGCGCAAGTCAAGGGATTTTCAAAATCCCTTACTTAACTTGGACAGCTGTTGATGGAGTTGTTGAGGCAGGCCATAGGTTGAGAGATTTGTGGGGGGGAAATATCTTTTCACCCCCCTGTTATTTTCCAAAATTGATCCTCCTCTCTCTTCTTCTCGGTTATTAGCCTAATGGAGTGGATGAAGTGAAGGAGATGCAATGGGTGCGCTATTGCGGGACCTGCATGAAATATAAAATAATTACATAATATCAATAGAATAAATGTAAACTTAAATAATGACACATGCAATCATTTAATGACCTAATGTGATTTTTAACAAACATAAAATGTTAGAATAGAATTACTTAGGTGTAACAATAGTCCATTAAAATGGATTCATCAAATACCCCCATGCCTAAGATTTGCTAGTCCCTAGCAAAAATGAAAAATAATAGACGTAATCAGAAGATTTCTTCTGTTCTTTTTTTAAAACTTTAGAGATCCAGACAAATGTGAAGTGATAATAGCCTAGATAACAAATCCAAGTGAAAAGCCAATTCGCATTGGGAGTTCATACTTCACCCTTGGTAAATATTTCTGTCGGGATAGGCAACTACTTCCCTCAGGAATAAAGTAGAAGATAATATATAATTTGACCCCGACTTTTGGATTAGGTAGGAGATATCGGGTTGAATGGATTTATATTTTGTGGCACACACTCGTCTGGTGCTACATGTAGTCTAGTACTACAGACTCTAGATCTCTAGACTATTAGACAAGCCAACTTAGAGAGAGGCTAAACAACAGTGCTCTCTTGATGTTCCTTGGTGCTCACTCTTTTCTTTCTTTTCTTTTTAAGATCACAAATCTCGCCAGATTTAGTAATTGTACTCACTGTTTGGTGGCCTCACATGGCATTCACACTTCAATTAAAGTCCTAATAACTCTACAACTAAGTTAGAGTCCTCAGCCAGTATTCGGACGATCGGAAATACTGAAAGGTAGGCATGGGTCATATTTGGTGGTTTGCGATAGGTATTTTTGTTGCCTCAGAAACAATGTTACAAACTTGGACTCTTTTCTTTTTCTTTTCTCTCTCTTTTCTTCACTTCTCTTTTTTTTTTATAGTATAATTGTTTCTTCTCTTCTCTTTTTTTTTATTTTTTTATTTTTTTATAATTCAATATAACACGACACATGCTTTTATTTATGAGTCATTATTAGGGATGATGATGGTCAAGAGGATATTGTGTGGCTTGTTTGGTGGAAGTGCCTATTCTTGGCACCGGGAAGGAATGGATAGGAGAGGCATATTTTTGTCCTTTGACACTATTACCCTCCTTCAGCCGAGGACTCTATGAAGGACGGTCATAACCATCCACCATAGTGATAGCTTATTAAGGCTCACTCTCTACGTATCTGTCTTATATGGTGACTCTCAGAAATTCACACAACGTACGCACACAGGAATAGAGAGCAAAAACTATGGCTAACTCTGAAGTATCATCTAATTGTCCAAAACTTAAGAGTCTTTGCACTAGACTTAGTGAACCAGTAATCTCTCTACTTTCTACTTACAAATATGGGGTGGATCTACTAGAAGATAGTATGCCAGACTCTTTATTAACTGTCCAAGGGTTTGGTAGACTAAAAATACTTATTGGTTTTCTTCAAAGATCCATTACCCAGTCTACGTGCATGTGAAGTAAATGTACTGGATTCTAAACTTAAGAAATAATTTAAGAAGAACATTATTTAATGACACCTCCATGACAAAGATGTTTTGTTAGGGACTAACCAATTCAGCTCAAGAAAATAAGAGTTTTTTCTTTATCTGTATGCAAATATTTATAAATGCTATAAACATTCTTAGGTTATAACCCCCCATGCCTAAGACTGACAATGTCCTCATTGGAAAAGTGCAGACATAGAAGCATATCACTTAAGGAGAAGAGTGGGAGGAGCTAAGGCTCCTTAAGCCGAAGTGCATCCAAAACCTAGCCATCTGAAAGAGTAATATAAGGTTTAAGGCACTAGCCATTTACCTTAAAGCTCGCACCTGAAGTAGGGTTTCGAATTTCTAAAGCTTCATGAGGGAAAGTATTGATAACAACGTATGGTCCATCCCAGTGGGACTTGAGCTTTTCAGGAAATAATTTAAGTTTGGAATTGAAAGTCCAGACCCACTGGTTGGGCTCAAAAGTCTTCCTAATGATGTGCTTATCATGGAAGACCTTTGTACGTTGCTTGTAAGCTTGAGAACTTTCATAGGCTTCATTACAAAGCTCCTCAAGCTCACTTAATTCTAACATATGTGCCTTTCCTGCTTTATCCAGATTCAAGTTAACGTTTTTAATAGCCCAATAGGCTTTATGTTGGATTTCAATGGGAAAGTGGCACACTTTTCTGTAGACAAGATGGAAAGGAGACATGCCCAAGGGAGTCTTATATGCAGTTCTGTAGGCCCAAAGAGCATCATTTAGTTTTTTAGACCAATCCTTCCGATCGGGCCTGACAGTCTTTTCTAAAATTCACTTAATCTCCCTATTAGACACTTCAATTTGTGCACTCGTTTGGAGATGGTAAGGTGTGGCTATCATGTGGTTGACTACCAAATTTTGGAGTAGTCTTGTGAAGTGTACGTTCTTGAAGTGAGGTCCTCCATCACTTATGATCATCCCTGGGCACCCGTACCAAGAAATGACATTAGCCTTAACAAAGCCCAAGATCACGGAATGGTCATTGGTTCGTGTGGGTATGGCTTCTATCCATTTCGATACATAGTCTATAGCCACAAGGATGTATTCATATCCGAAGGACACAGGAAAGGGACCCATGAAGTCAATGCCCCAAATATCAAGGATCTCAATAGGGAGGATAGGTTGTTGGGGCATCTCATCCCTTTTTCCAATGGTTCCTGTCTGCTGGCAATGTAGACATGCGCCCACATACGTATGTGCATCTCGGAATAATGTGGGCCACCAAAAGCCAGACTGAAGAACCTTATGGGCAGTCTTCTTCCCACTAAAATGTCCCCTACAATGGAGGCCATGGCAGAATCTCAGAACACTTCTTTATTCTTCATCAGGGATGCAACGGCGAAAAAGCTGGTCAGGGCCTACTCTAAAAAGCTCGGGTTCCTCCTAGTGATAAAATTTAGCATTAGCAAGAAACCTGTCTCACTTCTGCTTGTCCCAAGTACTGGGGGTAATGCCCGTGACCAGATAGTTCACTATGTCAGCGAACCAAGGAGTTTTAGCCTCCACGGCCATCAGAGACTCATCAGGGAAAGTCTCTTGAATACCGCCAGCAGGGTTTGATGTCTCAATAGGGATCTTAGATATATGATCTACTACCACATTCTCAACTCCTTTCTTATCTTTAATTTCCAGGTCAAATTCCTGAAGTAGAAGAATCCAACGAATTAGGCAAGGTTTGGTGTCCTTTTTAGTAACAAGATGCTTTAGGGCAGAATGATCAGTGTACACCACAACCTTTGATCCCATAAGATAAGACTAAAACATTTCCAAAGCAAATACTACAGCAAGAAGTTCCTTTTCAGTGATCGTGTAGTTTTGCTGAGGATCCGTAAGGGTCTTGTTGGCATAATGCAGCACATGAGGTTTGCCATCAACCCTTTGACCTAAGACCTCTCCCACTACAAAATCAGAAGCATCGCACATTAGCTCAAACGGGAGGGTCCAATCTGGTGCTTGGAGAATCAGCACGGTAATAAGGGCTTTCTTCAAGACTTGGAAAGCCTCACCACATCTATCATCAAAATCGAAGGAGACATCCTTCGCTAACAAGTCGCAGAGTGGCTTAGAGATTTTACTGAAATCTCTAATGAAGCGCCTATAAAATCCAGCATGGCCAAGGAAAGATCTAACTTGACGAACATTGGTGGGCAATGGAAGCTTAGAGATGGAATCAATTTTTGCGGTGTCCACCTCTAATCCTCTCTCGGAAACTATATGCCCTAACACAATGCCCTGCTGGATGATAAAGTGGCTTTTCTCCCAACTAAGCACCAGCTTTGCCTCTTCGCAACTGGTTAAGACTTTATCAAGGTGCGAAAGGCATAGGTCAAACGATGAGATATAAATGGAGAAGTCATCCATGAAAATTTCAACAATCTCATCGATCATATTAGCAAAAGATTTCCATCATACGTTGTAAAGTGGCAGGAGCATTACATAACCCGAATGGCATTCGGTGGAACGCAAATGTGCCATACGGACTTGTGAAGGTGGTACGCTCTTGATCGTCAGGAAAAATGGCTATTTGATTATACCCAGAGTACTCATCAAGAAAATAGAAGTACTTGTTCCCTGCCAATCGTTCCAAAATTTGATCGATAAATGGTAAGGGGAAATGGTCTTTCTGGGTAGCCGTGTTCAAACGGCAGTAATCAATGTAGACCCTCCAACCAGTTGTGGGTCTAGTGGTCACTAGCTCTCCTTGGTCATTCTCCTCCATAGTGATTCCTGCCTTTTTGGGTACTACATGAATAGGACTAACCCATTTACTATCTGAAATGGGATAGATAATCCCTACATCCAGCCATTTCAGATCTCCTTTTTAACAACCTCATGCATATTTGGATTGAGCCTTCTCGGCATGTCTCGAAAAGGTTTCACACACTTGTCTGTGTATATATGATGCATGCAAAGAGAGGGATCAACACCCTTAATATCAGCAATTGACCAGGCAATTGCTACCTTGTGCCTTTGTAAACACTCAAACAGAGCTCCCTCCTGCAATTCAGATAATGCAGACAAGATAATAACGGGGAGAGTGTTATTATGGCCAAGGAAAGCAAATTTCAATGTGCTCGGGAGGGGTTTCAACTCCAACTCAGGAGCCTTTTGGATTGAGGGTTTAAGTTGAGATGTCCCCACCTTAGGTAGCAGATCTACCTTTACGGTCCAGGGTGGGGACAGAGACTCAGTGTGTATCCCCAGCAACTCTTCTAATTCAGGCATTTCCCTTTCAGTTTCTTTAAAAATCGAGGGATGGTCCTTAGATATGACATTTTGAAGGGGATCTCTACATAAGAGTGCTGGAGTAGTCTCTTCAATTATTTCATCAACGATCTCAATCTGAGAACAATCTTCAAATCTAGATTGCTTGTAACTATCAAAAACATTCAACTGGATCTTCTTGTTCCCAAAGCCCATTTTAAGTGCCCCAAATCTACAATTGATAGAGGCATTGGCCATGACCAAGAATGGGCATCCCAGAATAATGGAGGGCTTTGTGGGCTTATTTGATGGGTCAGTATCAAGGACCAGAAAATCAACAGGGAAGAAGAAGTCCTCCACTCTCACAAGGACAACTTCCAACAATCCTCGTGGTGTCTTAAGTGATCTGTCTGCGACCTGGAGGATTACTAGACTAGGCTTTAGATTGCCTCCTCCCAAAAGTTCGTAGACAGAGCTCGGTAAAATGTTCATCCCTGCACCTAGATCGAGCAGTGCCTCGTCAATGTGTTGGTTACCTATAACCACTGAAATATACGGGGCCCCTAGGTCTTTCATTTTGGGGGGTGTTCCATGCTGGAGAACCGAGCTAACATGATCAGGCAAGATGACCATAGTTTGGACCTATTTCCTAGATCGACACTTTTGGGTGCATAGGTCCTTCAAAAACTTGGCATAGGATGGGATCTATTTAATAGCTTCCAACAGAGGCAAGTTAATCTAGACTTGCCTAAAAGTGTCCATAAGCTCTTCTGTCCTATCCTTGGCTCCATACAAGCCAACAGAAGATTCCCCAGGAGCAGATAGGCACTTTGGATATGGCACCCTCGGCTTCTGGGTAGAGGGGTCATCATGGCAGGAAAGGGGTGGTGGAAGGACGACATCCTCATTGTGGGTGATTTTGTGCAAGGGAGAGCAATGTGGCTCTTTCTCGGTGGAGATGGAAGTCGGGTCAAGTGTAGAAGGGGAATTATGAGACGTAACCGTAGGAGTGTTATCAGGCTTGTCAATCTTCTTTCAACTCCTCAGCACAATCACCGCTTGGGCATGCTCCCTGAATACAACCCCCTTGACCTTAGGGTTCTCCTCAAAAGATCTAGGCAGCTTCCTCGGATCACGTTGCCTAACTGCCTCAGTAAGATGACAAATTTGGGATTGCATAGCAGTAATCATCTTATTCTGAGATTGGATGACCATATTCTGATGCTCTTGCATCGCTTTCATCATGGCTTTAAGTTCATCCATCTCAGCAGGCTTATTCTGAGGAGGGTTTTCATAAGATGGTTGGTATATGGGTTGGGGAGGTAAGGGTCTTGTATTCCCTAAGTTAGAAGCATCACCTTGCTTCCAAGAGAAGTTTGGATGGTTCTACCACCCCGGATTATAGGTATTGGAATAAGGGTTATTGCGAGGAGGAGGGCGGAAACCTTGGGCCACGTTCAAGTCAGTTGCCTGATGGCACTCCGCAGTGGCATGTGTTGTGCTTTGGCAAATGGAGCATTCTCTTGAAGCTTGAAAGATAGAGGCTGCTTGTGGGTTCATACCGGGGTTTGCTAAAATCCTATCAAAGCTTTTATTCAATAATTGAATCTGATAAGCTAAATCCTGAGATGCCCCGGCTTCATGGGCCTCTATCTTCCTCTGCAAGATTGATGGTTTTCTTTCTTGATAGGAAGAGGACAAATGTATGGAGTTGTCGCTTAATGTTTCAAATAATGCCCAGGCTTCATCCTCAGTTCTGGTCATGAAGGTTCTTGCATAGGCTGCATCGATGGTTTGCCTATGCCTTTCAGATAATCCATTATAGAACCTTTCGACCAACTGCCATCTTGGCACCTGATGGTGGGGGCATAACCTAAGAAGGTCATTAAAGCACTCCCAAGTCTCATGAAATTGCTCCCCTTCCTATTGAGTAAAACCCATAATCTCTCTTCTGTAATGGTTGGTCTTACTCATAGGAAAATACTTTTTCAAAAATTCTCCCTTAAGTGTGGCCCAATCATTTACCCTTGCATCGAGGGTATGATACTGCTGCTTTGCCTTATCCTTTAAGGAGAATGGAAATAGAGTCCTCACCAGGGCTTTATTAGTGAAGCCTTGGAGCTTCACCATGGAATAGACCTCGGTGAATTCCTTCAAATGTCGGTAGGGGTCCTCCCTAGTAGTACCATAAAAGGAGGGTAGCAAAGATATGGTACTGCTCTTGATCTCATATGGATTATCCCCTGCCGGTCGTCTCAGTGCTTGTGCGAGTTGGTTAGTTGGAATAAAATAGTCCCTTGGAGTCCTTTGTTGATTTGTTCCTTGATCAACCATTCCTTCTCTTTTCTCTCCTAGGTGAGCTCTCCTAAGAATTCTCTTGGGCTCAGGATCAAACACTAGCCTACCCTTAAGAGAGAGTCTACCAAGCATACAATATCAATCACAATTCAGGTTCTTATTGATTAAGTGAAACCTCCACTCCAAAGATAAGTCAAAAGGTCAAGGCTTATCCCTCCGTTCCCACGTAAGTGGTATAAGAGGGGTGATGACTTGAAATCTTAACCTTCTTTGTTGCGGAGGTCGAATTGGTTGATATAGATGGCCAAACAAGTTTTTCAATGCAATTACGTGCCTTAATTCAACCTTCGCATGCCCTAGGACCTATACTTTGCTTGGATGATACTCCCAGGTGATCAAGTGAGAAGTTACTCCAAGGACAAACAAAGGGATGCAAGTAGGGCAAACCCTTCCTTTGAGGCGATGCATATGCGGTGCCCCTTAACTACCCTTTTGTTCCTTTAAGGGGTGTCCCCCTCCGTGAAGTATCAAAAAACTTGGTCAAAAGATAGTACCACCACTACCACAAAGCACAATAGGAGGGTTTCCATCAATAAAGAGATCGGTGCCTATATCCTTAAGGGATCGAGCCTTAGTGCGGTGCTTAATGTGTGTGCTCAGTGTTAGAACTGTGCATCACACCACAAATCCTTTTAATTTTTTTGAAAATGTAGACAAGTCCCTTAGAATCAGATCAAATGTGAATTGATTTTAAGGTCAAATCTTATTATCAGTCCCAGTTTTAGTTAGGCGACCACTGAATTAGTAAATTCAAACAACTTGGTGGTCTTAAATTTTAATGTGAATGCAAATGCGTGAACAGGAGCTGCATGCAAAAGCTAGAAAGGTGTACCTGTTTCCAGCAATCTTCGTGCTAATGTGCTTGCAATGCAATAATAAGATCTAATGTGCTGCTCAATCACCCCTAAATGCATGCACCTAAGGGCATGCAACTTCTAAACAGGCAGCTTGATATTTTCTTTTGTTGGTTTTAAAGGCAAGGAAGCAGAAAATGGAATCACGCATGCAGAAAAATGTAAACCCTAGTAGCTAAAGAATGTGGGGATAGACCCCCAAAAATTCAACCCCAATTACTACAAGGGCGAGAAGATAGAAATAAATTTTGTGACAACAGAGAATCCCCTATGAAAGCAAGATCCAGGTCTCCAACGTCTTTTCCTCGTGTGGTTTAGATCGAGGTTGATGTCACCGCTCTATTGGGTCTTGTCGCCTCGTCAGATTCCTCGCACAATAAGATAAAGAATGATCAGATAATTGCGCACTCAGAATACTCAAAAATAATAAAGTGAATCTGTTGCGTCTGTTGCCACCTTGGAAACGGCGTCACTTGATGGAGGGATTTTTGCTTATTTATGAAGATGATAGCAATAAAGTGATATGTTGTTGTGTTTTATGTGGTGAAAAATGTCTCAATTAAAAATAAAAATAAATATCAAATTTAACCACAATAAAAATGTCGCATCCACAGGAAGGAATAGAATAAATAAATTCACGAGTAGAGGATTATACTATTTGTAGACAACTTCTCGACTTCAATGTGAGGAATATGCTACTTTAAATGGAGCTTGCAATTTCCTTATGCAATTTTCATGTCAGGAATTAAGCTCCCAAAAATCTGTATATGATGCATGTGTAATGGCACATCATGTAAATTTGATTTGCATGCAAATCTAATTTGAATTTCAATGTTGAATGATGCACATAACACAAGTTAAGTAAATTCATGAAACTATAAGTGCATCCATGTAATGTGGCCTAAATAAAATAATAATATTCAAGTGGAAATGGCATGCAATGTAAATTTTAATTGGGGCAAAAACAGAGGATTTCTCCTCTCTCTTCCTTGCTTGAATGACCATGCATGGTTGGCGGCAAGAGCCGATGGGATGGTGCACCTCGACGAGTGCTTCATGATGGTGGTGACGCAGCGGTCGGACGGTGGAGACCACTGGCCTGTTGACGGAGAAGATGAAGAGCTGCTGTCTGCAGGGCGTGCAGCTATGCGATGGGCATGCACACAAGGGCACGCGAGGATGCTGCCTATGGGTGTGGCTACCTACGGCCGATCTTGGCTGCCTGTGGGCAGTCTGCTCGAGTGCGCTTGCTGCTTGTGTGCGCTTGACTGCCTACGGGTAGCTGGGCTGCGCGCGTGGGTGCGGTTGGGGCAGCGCGGTGAGGGTAGCATGTGGAGGGGGGTGTGCTGCAGTGTCTGCTTTGCGTGTGCTAGTTGTGGAGGCGGTGTCTGCGGGGGTGGCAGGCTGGAGAAGATGAACCATGCTCTCGCTAGAGAGGGTGCGGCTGCACACAAGGGCGCTGCGAGGGTAGGCAGGCTGGAGTGCACTTGGTCAAGGTGCTGGTGGCTGCTTGGTGAGGTGAGGGGGGGCTGGCAAGGTGGGTAGGCAGTGGAAGTTGTTGGCAGTAGCATTGCAAGGGTGTGCGAAGGTTGTGGCAATGGGTGGTGGCACGCCTACAGGGCGCGCAGTGGGAGGATGAGCGTGCCAGGAGCCTGTGGCTGTGGTGTTGGAGAGCTTGCAGGTAGGCTAGAGGCATCGTGCGCACCTTCTCCATAGTGCACGCAGTCTCTTCTCCTTGATGGTGTTCTCTCCTCCAAGCCCCTCCACCTTTGTCTTTTATCTCCTCCCCTAGCACAAGTTAAGGGATTTTCAAAATCCCTTACTAAACTTGGCTGGCTGTTGATGGAGTTGTTGAGGCTGGCTGTAGGTTGAGAGATTTGTGGGGGGGAAATATCTTTTGACCTCCCTGTTCTTTTCCAAAATTGATCCTCCTCACTCTTCTTCTCAATTATTAGCCTAATGGAGTGGATTAGCTGGAGGAGATTCAATGGGTGCATTGTTGCGGGACTTGCATGAAATATAAAATAATTACATAATAAGCAATAGAATAAATGTAAACTTAAATAATGACACATGTAATCATTTAATGACCTAATGTGATTATTAACAAACATAAAATGTTAGAATAGAATTACTTAGGCGTAACAATAGTCCATTAAAATTGACTCATCACTTTCTAGAGTGTTCTTTCTTTTGAGTGGTGTTTGTGAAGCTGCCATGATTTGACTTGGGTCACACCACTCACCATAATTAAAATCTACTCACCTTGTAGAATTGCATGAACACTAGGGTGAATGCACTAAGGTTGTGTGCAAAACCTTGTGTGCCCACTTGAACCTTGTTTGAAAATATTAAGGAACTTCAACCCTAAAAAGCATTAAAGTAAGGACAAATCACTAAAAGACACCACATCCTAAAATCCTTGCTTGAGAACCATGTTTTGTTAAGTGCACACACACGCCTAAATCTGTTAACTAAGAGGCACAACACCAAACAACACCTCATCACATATCCTGAGCACAAGCACTAGCCTAGCCCCTCATTAAAATGGAGTAGATGTGCCCTTGGCAGGACTAGTCTAAGTCTTGAAGGTGTGATTAGGTTTGCTAGGCACTTGGCCTTCATTCCCATTGTAAAATCTGGTGTCTATGCTACGAGGAAATGTCAAACGACTGCGGTTGTGAGGTCTATGGAACCGGCGGCGCAAGCCAAAGGAAGAACCTTCCCCTCAATCCCCTCATAATCAAACTGGCCAGGTTAACATCGGGAAGGGAGGTTAAGTGCTTGCAAATTTGATCATTCCCTTTGAGGCTTCTAGGTCACCTAGGTATCTATAAGGACTAGATTTGTTTGCTTGTTTGTGCACACACACTTCTCTCACCTGTTCTTCTCTCACCCCTCCACCTCTTCCCAACCATGGATTTCAATGCCTATCCATCTTACCCAAACTATCCCCAACATGATTTGTATTCTAACCTAGGTAGATCGTATCCACAGCTTACTTGGGATAACCAACTACCTAGTTCATGATATCACCTAGAATACCCCCTTGCCTCAACTATCCCAAATGTAACCAACCTGCACCAACCTCTTATTGGGATACATCCAATCCACCCACCCAGGGGTATGATCCAAACCATGGGGATCCTTATCTCGATTCACCTCATGAAGACTCTCCAATTAGGTCCCTCCCACTCACTAACCACTTTGATGGGATCAACACTCTAGGAGAACACCAAGATCACTAGCCTTCTCAGGACTATAACCAAGAAAGGTCATCTGAATTCAATGAGCTCTCCTACTTGACCTTTGGATTTGAAGGGCTTCTAGACAAATGGAAATCAAAGGATGATCAGAAACCTAGTCAAATCAAGAATGATTAACCATTGATTTGGTCTCATTATGAAGAATCCGACTGGGAGGAGGACTTAGAACATCAATTATTCTGGAGTAGGACTAAACAGAGAATGGTTCCTCTTGAAGAATTGGACCCTAAAAATGATAGAATAGAGGACCCACCCAAGAACTTAAACCCCAATATAGATTCCAGTACACATCCTCAACCACACCTTCCTAGCCTTGATTTGAAGAAATCTAAGGGAAACCGAATGACACCCTGTTAATTCTTGATAACCTCCAATTAGTGTTACACAGACAGAATCAAGAATTGATTTAAGGGCAATAGGCCATGATGGATATGTTCCAACAATTGGTGGAAGAGGGCCAAAGAAAACTTTTGGAAACAACTCCATTTATGGAATTTGTGAAGCAAGGCCATGTCATGATCAATTGGACTACACCAATTTACCCAAAATTGGTTCAATCCACCATTGATACTCCCTAGGAATTGGACAACTCCGTAGAAGATGTCATTAAGGATTCCTCAAAACATGATTTGGGGAGAGTTGAGGGCACACATCAGGAGAAAAACTGAGAATTTGGGGGGCGATGTCGTCGAAGCCAAATCTAATCTTCCTAAGGAAAGTGATTTGGTGGAAAAGACATCCAACATTGGAGATGGGGAATGGGATTGTAATTTTGAAACAATTGATTTTGAATCAGTTGAAGCCCCCATCACCAATTTAGAGCAGGGCCAAGAGAATGAATCTGAGTTAGAGGATGGAAACAACCCTACCTCTAAAGCATCCTCGAACATTGAGTCTGATATGAAAGAGGTTGAAGAGAATACTCTTGGGGTCAAGGACTTGGAGGGAATAAGCCATGAAACCCTAGTTGATGAAGAGATGGATTTTTCTTTGGAGAGTTGATATGAAATTAGTGTCTGGCATACTAGTAGGGCATGTTATAACATGCCTACTAGATCTAAGAAAAATATAAATTGTAATTTTATAACATGCCCTACTAGAATTGGTACATCTTTAAGGAATTACAATTTTATAGGGACACAAGCTGAGTATAGAACCTACATCTTTAGTTCTGGCATTTTAGATTCAGGGTGCTCTCATCCACATCAACTGCTCTACATGCCCACAGACTAAGAGATGAACAAACACAGGCATGCATGTTACATCTGTTGTAGAGTTCCCGTCCCTTTGGGACGGGACTCCACCACAACCTAGTTCGCATCTATGGACTTCTGATTTTGGGTCTTGCTGATTTTGTCTGCACCTTCTTGACCCAGGCCATTCTTGTTTGTGCATTATGCCTAGCTGAAGGCACTAAACTCAGAGCTTCCTGGGAGGTAACCCAGAAGATTTAGACTGATCAGGTACATGGTGGCACTCAGGTGATTTCTTTCTATACCCCATTGCATACATTTATTTGCCAATGAGGACATTATGCAACTTAAGCATGGGGGAGTGCTAATTCACATTCTCTGAGTTTATATTATTAGCTTGAATTATATATATATAAATAAAAAAAATTAGGAAGGAAAACTTAGGCATTAGGAGCTTGTCAACTGTGGGAAATAATACGAGAAGAACCTGAACACTTAGACTTTTCAGGCCTCCATGCTTAATCAGCCTTGGTGTTGACTAAAATGTGGATTTAGCCCCAAATCCTCGCAACCTTAATTTACATTAATCTGATCAATAAGATAGGGTGATAAGTATACGACTTATCAACCCACCCTCTGACTCAAAAGAACTTTTATTCTAAGCATCTGCACACATTTTTGCACTGACTCACTAATCGGAGATTTAACAGAAATTAGGTAGCTAATGAACCTTCTAGAGTGGTATGGCTGACAAGTTGTCATGGGTAACAACCCATTGGTCGGTTGTCCAGAACCCAACCATAGGACCATTCTTTTTTATTGCCTCTAGGTAAATCTTAGATCAAGGAAGCCACCTACTAAAACAACAGAAGAAAAAAGAAAAAAATGGAGAAATAGAAAAGAAATAGAAAAAGAAGAAAAAGAAAAAAATAAATAAGCCACACTTCACCGCACGAGTATTACTGGCAAGTTGTCATGGGTAGCAACCCATTGGTGGGTTGTCCAGAACCCAACTCACTAAATGCGTGAAAAAGCCCAAAACACTTGAGGAAGAAGCGGGGAAGTAGAGCAATCCGGGAAGATATGCACTAGAAGCACCCTTATGTTGACCCCACACAAAATAAAAGTAGGGAGAAAGCTACCGGTCGAACAGATACACCTTTAGGCAAGCATTTCCTTTTCCGGTCACCTAGGGGCGTAGAAACCCAAAGTCTGTTTTAATTACCGTTGAGTGAGTCTATCACAATTTTCACACCAAGATGCTTAGCACTTAGAGTCTTTTTTGAGTTATGGGTGGGGTGGGTAGCCATAAAAAGTTACCTACACACTCTTAACTCCAAAAATTAAAAAAAGTAGAAAAGATGAAAAAGAAAAAAAAATATATATCTGTATATATGCTTTAAAGCGAGGACTTCGATAGTTTGCATTTTTGCAGACACACGAGCGTTGTTTAGTCTTTGTGGATTAGGCTCTTAGAATATTTCCTCCCGTTGACAAGCAACATATGTCTAGGTAATCAATTCCTAATTTCGACAGAAAATAATAGCTATGATAAACGTTGCTAGGGACTACCAAGGGATGAGCATGAGGGTATAATAATTCTGCATTTGATGATGATAAGTCTGTCAACCAGGGATTATCTTGAGGATATATGTGCACTAATAACACACCATAATGGGCAAGGGAACACTACATGCATCACGAATTAAGATTTCTTATAAATCAATGTTTAATAGCCATTTGTACAAGTTCATGTTGAAACAGGTCTCAGATGAGCAATCGGACCACACTAATGGATTTAGATCGACAAATGGAGTTCAATGGACTTGAAATCACTTAAATCTGACATCCAAAGCTCCCTCGACCAACCAAAGAAGTTATGGCCATTGATCATCAGATCAACGACCAAAAATGTGCCATCTGATCAATGAACTTTAAGCCGTCCGATCTTTAGATTCGATGGCTGAAAAGATCAACGGCCAAAAACATGCCATGTGGCACCCACCTATCTGCATCCACCGCCCTCTTGCAGCATCAAATGAACATTAAGCCATCCGATCTTTAGATTCGATGGCTGAAAATTTGCAACAGGCGAGCTCTCCACTGTGCCCAAAGGACTTCAAAATCTGACCATTGGATCCCTATCCAACGGTCGATATCGCCTGCGCCTGATCTCACCTCTGCACCAATTCGCGAAGGTAGCACAGCGATCGAAGGCTCACACTCGCAAAGCAGCGGCGATCGTTCGACCCCTACTGCACCCCAAATCATGCTCTAGCCCTCACCACAGCTAATTCAGACCACTCGATCACCATCAAACGACTCTAAGGCGGGCTACGCGGTGCGCTCTCACGTGCCCGATGCGAACTTGTGCGATCACACGTGAGGCGTGCGCCCGAAGAACGCAGCACGATCTGAACTAGTGCTCAAGGTGCGATCTCAGCCATCCAATATTTGATCGGACTGCGCACGTTGTGTGCACACGAATTTCATGGAGGAAGAAGCATGCATGCATGCTTGGATCGGCGGGCGAGGGGCTTCACCGACATTTATGGAATGGGTTTAGTGGCGTTCCAGACATCGCTAAAACCCTTAGTTTGGAAACCCCTTCTTCTCTATATAAACCTCCTCAATCACCCCATTCAAGGGCATTCAATTCATAAACACTCTCTACAAAATGCTAGCCCTCTCCTAGATCCACCAAGCATCCCATATCTACCCCAAAGTTTTCGAGCCGCCGACGGAGCCCTCCTCCACCGCCGTGGCTACCTTGCCTCCTCCCCGTACTCTTTTTACTTTAGTTTTATGTTGCACTTGTTTAAGCTTTCATTTATTACTATAGTTATAAACAAACTCTAATTGCATGCTATATGTTAATGTTGTTTCTTATATCATAGCTCCCATCTTCTTAGAATAAATGTCATGATTTAAACACAAGCTCTAACCCTAATCTCTCTCTCTCTCTTTCTCATTTTCTTGCAAGAAAACCAAACATTCCTGTGACAACTAAAGCAACAAATTAATCTGATTTCACACCTCCTCATGTTCGACACTTCGAGTCACCAAATCCACATCTTAAATTAAAATCAACGTCGCGAATGCATGCTAGAATGACATAATTAAACCAATGTGTTCTATGCACATCATTTAGGCCTTAAAGACTAATTATGATGACAATTAATGCTGATCTTGTCAAACAACATGATAGTGTAAATCCCGCAGTAATTGGCCATTACTCGCGAAAGTTGAACAGGAGGACATGCCTCATGCTGGTGCCTAAGGTTGGCAATATAATAAGCTGACACGCCTCATGCTGCCTCTTAAGGCCGACAATACAACAAGCAGACGTGCCTCATGTCACCTCCTAAGTTCAGTAATATAGCAGGCAAATGTGCCTCCTGTTGCCTCTTAGGGTCGGCAGAAATACATGCAAATACGCCTTCAGCCTCCTCCTAAGGACGACAATACACCAGGTGAATGCCTCTGACCACATCTTAAGACTAGGCAACATGATAGATCAACATTTAGGGCAAATTCCACTCCATAAAAAATGCTTCCCTACTTAACTAAATAGTCAGGGCACCATTTGGGGGCATTACCTATCACTGAGTTTTTACCACTATAGTTACTCTCTCTACAAGCATCCACTAGCTGGATAGTAAGGGGCATATGATGAGGGGTAAAAAATTCCATCGGACACAAAACTCCATGAAAAGCTCAATAGGAAAGGGTCTGACCCAAAAGACTCGGATACAAGTGGGTTTGGGGATCTGGCCCACCTACACCTAGAAAGGCCCAGATATGGGCAAGTTCAAGGTATTTGACTGGCTTAAGGATTTGACGCCAAAAAGAGACGATAGAAAAAGACCAACACAACCATACTACCAATAAATGATGAGATGGCCATCACAATTAATAACCTGACAACATACATACCCTGGAAATGGGCATATCCAGTTAGAAGATCTTGCAAAAGGACTGACCCCAGCACTATAAATAGCTAAGAGAGACCCTCAGAGGCCTACTCTTAGGCAATTCGAGAAAAAAGGAGAGATTGTATTCTTATTCTTTACTAGTGCATATTTGGGAGTATCATCCTCCCCCCAGACCTACACCCTTTCGCAGTGGAATTGGGTAAACAACCTCCGTGTCTCTGTGTGATTGCTTGTGTTGTTGAGTGGGACCCTCTGATTACTTAGGAGGTCTAATTAGGGGGTGAGAAGTAGGACTTGCAAATGATATACTTGAAAACTAAACTTTTATTGCTACTAGAAATAATCTCAATAGTACAACTAGAACATAATATCTACTAGAAACAGGAACTAGAAATCAACTACAACTAAAAATAAAAGACTAGAAGAAGATGATGAGTTGAAGCTTGGTTTGTGATGTGACAACCTTGAAGATGGAGATGAGGATGAAGTAGATATAGAGGGTGAGGAGGGCATCCACCAGGAAGTAGTAGAGTTTAGGAGTGAAGAAGCTTTTTTAATGGAGGTGAGAGGGTAGACTAAATAGGGTAGCTAAAGAGAAGGTGGTGAGATGTGGGATTTATTCTAAACTATGGAAGACTTAATGAAGGAAGGGGGCAGAGTAGGCTCCTATTTATAGAGTTTCCTAGGTGTTTGATAGAGGGCTAGGATTTAATGGTAGGATGATTGAGGGTGGAGATTAAAGGAGGTTTAGGATGGAAGTTGTTGCAATAGCCTAATACAGTTTCTTCGTGGTTTGCTAATAATGCAAAATAATGTCATTGTGCACTTAGAACCGATCAACTCTTAAATTTATAATACCTAGATAGTGGAGTATTTAGGGTCGTCCAAGGAGGCCAATTTGTTAATCACATGAAGTGGTTTTCTCTCTCACCTCTCAAATCCGCACTTGTTTTTTGTATTTTTGATTTTATTTTTTTTAGGGTTTTAGGAATAATCGGGAAATGGATGTGAAGATGAAATCACGCTAAAAACTATTCCTAAGTGACAAGAATAAGGCCTACACCTCTAAGCTCACCCTAGGAAAGTGTGCCTAGGGTAATTAGAGAGTAGAAGTGTGTGTAACAATTTTAGGAAAACCTAATTGCTTGAATGGAAGAAGAACCAAAGTAAAAAGGAGAAAAGCTTTTTATTAACTAGATATGCAAGTTCATAAGTAGACAAATGCTTGGAATAAAAAAAAAAGTCTAGGTAATACAAAAATAGAAAGTAATGAAGAACAAGATGAAGATCCTCCAATAGAAGCTTTAAGAAACCCTTGCTCCAACTGTGGCTGCTCCTGCAATTGAAAAAAACTTCTCTTTGGCTTCTTCCTTCAAGTGGTCCTCCAACCCTCCTCCAAGGTTGGACGTCCACCACCCTTGTTCCTCCTCTTTCCTGGCCGTCCCCCTAGATAAAGGCTTCCTCCTTGTCATGGCACAAGGGAGAAGAAGAAAGAAGAAGAAGGCACCAAGGGGGCGGGCAGGTTGCCCCCTTGATGTTCTTTTCTTCTTCTTCTTCCTTGGCCTTAGATGTAGGTAATGTAGGTGGAATATGCAAAAGGAGAAGATGGGGATATGGTGACGGTTAGATGAGGTAGATATAGGCTAGGGGATGGTTGTTGGAGTGGGTTTAATGGATGGCTAGGATAGGGTCGTTGAAGAATGGATGGAGGGGATTAAGTGGCACCACTTAAGGGATGTGGATGGTGGTGATTTTGGCCATGGAGGTACCCCATGGTGGATGTCCATGGTGGAGAGGTGCCTCCATTTTGGCACCAATAGGGGGTATTCTAGAAGGTGGAAAAAATGGAGGGAAAATGGAGGGTAGATGTGGCATGTGTGCTGAGGTGTAGGGTTAGGATTGCCCCATTGTTTTGGCTCCAAAAAAAGGGGTAGTTATGGTGGGTTGGCATCACTTTTGGTGGTGGTTGAGGGTGAAGGGATGTGTGGTGGTGGCGCCAACATGGAATGGGAGTAGGGGTAGCTTATGTGGAGCTAAGTAGGGTTACTTGGTGGAGCTAGTTAGGTGGAGTTTTAGGGTTAGGGTTTAGATGCTAAGGAGGTGATCAGCTAAGCTAAGCTAGCATAGCTTGCTTAGTTTGTAGGGAGTAGGATAGAGAGGTAAAGAGAGCTAGGGTTTTGGAGGTGAGGAGCTGGAGGGAGCTATCTTGAGCCACACTAGAGCTAGTGGTTGCTGAAGAGAATTGCAGGGAGCTACATTAACTAGCATAGCTTGCTAGTTCTTTGCTAGATGCTAAGCCAAGCTAAGATAAGCTGGCTTCTACTGATATGAGTTGAGCTGAGTTGAGTCTACAGGAGCTGGACTTGAGTTGGCCTGAGCTAGTTGAGGTCATCATCAGCTGATTAGGTCTGGCTAGTTGATGGCAGTAGCTAGTCCTAGTCAGGTTGAGCTTTTAGTGAACTGTTCTGAGCTGGAATGGAGTTGGGATTAGTTGTCTTAAGCTAGTTTGAGCTTCCATCCAGCTAAGGTGAGCTGAATGGAGCTGAGGTGAACTAGCTAGAGCTACCATTCAGCTAAGATGAGCTGAATGGATCTAGGGATGAGTTGATCTAGCTTGAAGGAGCTAGGATCCAACTGGGATGAGCTAGATATAGCTGGGATCCAGCTGATAGGAGCTTCTTCTTCATCTTTTGCCTTCTTGAGTGCCAAGGTATGCGGGATTTGACTTTCTATCTATCCCTGACACTCAAATAGATGCATTAAAAATATATAAAATGTAATGCATGCCTAACCTAGGCGAATGCTTAAATGCATCCCAAAAATCCATTTGAGGAGTTAAAATTCTAAGAGCTAGATTTTTTTTAGGGTATAAGAAGGTTGATAAAGTGGTGTTTATCACAACCTTATAGGATTTCACTCACTTGTCTCAAGCTTTTGGTCTTGTTTTGTTTCAACTTTCAAATTGCAAATAAAATCAAAGTTGTAGCCCATGAAGTTAGTTTTCCAACGCAACTTGAATCACTTAATTTGTATTTAAAATACAGAAGTTATGGCTAAAATATTAAACATGTGTCGAGCTGTTACGAATTTCGAGATTAGGAATATGATTTGGTTTAGGATTTTAGGATAGGGCTTTAGGTAGGTAATTTAGGACCCTAGGATGTAGATCTAGTGGTGGATAAATTATGATGTAACTTGGCCATCCAAAATATTATTTATTTGAGGATAAAAGGGATGGCCAAATAAGGTTTGTTGGGTTAGGATATACGAATAGGTTGGGCTTTTGGTAGGTTTGTTCGTGAGGTTGCTTACATTTGAAGTATTAGTCCTTGAACTGGTCCAGGTAGGATCTCAGAGATTCATTCTGCCACTACTGAATCATTGACAACCTTTTAGGGTTGTCTCTAACCCTCTGCTACCTGGCAAAATATTGGCAGAACTTGTTTGCTAACTCTTGAAAGCATGTGATCTATCCAATCGGAAGTTCATTGAACCACTCATGGGCTATGCCGGACAGGGAGGACAGGAATACTCGGCAGAGCACTCCATCAAAGTAGCCATGTACCAGCATCATTTGATGGTAACTCCCAACAAAGCATTGGGGTTGGTCATTCCGTCATATTGGGCCGTGACAGGCAGCTTGGATTTCTCCGGTAAGGGGGCCGTCATCACCTCCTCAGTGAAAGGGTTGGTGGTGATGTATGCCTAGGGGCATAAACCCCGCATCGCCCTGGTGACCTAGTAGACGATCTCAAGGATCGAGCCTTCACTGCTAGTCGCCAAGGGTTGAGCCCTTGAGTTCTCTTCCGATGAAGGTGGGTGGGTAACATTAGTCAGGTTAGGAGGAGCTTCCCCTTTCTAGCTACTAAGCTGATATTTTAATTTTTTGAGCTATTTGTGCATACGGACGCTCTCGTCCTCCATGGTACGATGCCACCTTTGCTACTCGTCTTCGAGTCTTGACTGGCAGAGCTCCTCCGAGGGAGGTTTGCTGAACTCCCAGATCTATTTGATCTCCAGGAGTTTCTCCATGACTGAAATCTCTTCAACCCTAAAAGTAGCGAACTTAGCCTGATACTACTCCTCCCTCGCCTACATTTCTAGGAGAGGATCATGCTCAGGGTCCTCCAGCAGTCGGCTGGGGACTGCCTGCTTCTCCTTGCTTGGCCTAGCCGACTGAGGGGTCTCTTGGACATTGAGACATTGGATTCAACCTAGGTCGGCACTTTCTTGGGTTTGGTGTGGGAGGAGTTGCGAGTCATAGGAACCATTGGGGGGACTCTGAGAGCTGGGAAACATTATCAACTGATAATCATTTCCCACAGACCGCACCAATTGATCAGACCTTCTAAGTAATTGGAGGGTCTAACTCAACAACACAAGCAATCACACAGAGATAGGGACGTTGTTTACCTAGTTCCACCGTGAAAGGGTGTATGTCTAGGGGGAGGATGATACTCCCAAATATGCTCAAGTACAGAACAAGAATATAATCTCTCTTTTTTCTTGAATTTCCTAAGAGTGGGCCTCCAAGGGCCTCCCCTAGCTACCTATATTGCTGGGGTTGATCCTTTTGCGAGATATTTTGACCGGATATGCCTATTGCTAAGGCATGTGTGACGACCCAAGTCTCACCAAGTGACGGAACCCTGGTCACCATATGTTTTCAACTAGCACGAACACCCACAAGATCGTAATCAGCCAACACTTAGCCATAAAACATCAATAGCCAACATTCATTCATAATGCATTAAATGAAAGAAAACTAAAGTGCTAACAATATAATTAAAATTCACCATGAAACAAAAAGTAATGAGACTCTCCTATAATCAACAAAAGATAGGAAAACAAAATTTAATAGTGGAAGAACCTATTACTATAAGCCACTGGCTTAGTACAGACCATCTCCTCAAGTAGGACCTGATTCCACAGAAGCTTGACCGACGACAGTCGCTACACTCAACTGCTCGCAACACCTAAGTATGGAACCTGAAACTATACATCTATGAAAACTTAGTAGAGTAGATAACGAAACAAGTGGTAACAGTAATAGGAGTACAAAAAAGGGCACTATGTTAACAGGTCATCCATTTATAACTTATTTCTTAGTTAATTCCGTACATGTACCTTGCCCATGTTCTTATAGTCCATAATCTGTCAATCGATGTCTTGTGGCATGAGACAATCTCACGTAACTTCCTACGGTGCAAGATCGGTATAATCCATTCTCCTGGCAAGGAAAATCGCTTATACCCATCGAGTTGCCACACTACATCACCTTGGGGTCATTGCGGAAAGGGGTGGTTGCTATGTCATGTAGCGTGAACACATAAAAGTGCTATGTATGTTGAACCACAGACAACTAATGACCCACCCTCTACCTGAGAAAGAACCAAACCTTGAGCCCTGCATCCTACTATCCTAGTTGGCCGCTAAGCCTAACCAAAGAGTCGTGAGGAGGCCAGCAACTCCCCAAACTAGCCCTTGAAACCGATCTGAAAGTCCAAAGCTAAAGCCAAACTCCAGCAAGTAGCGGGGTTAAAACCAATTATCTTATCCTTTTAATTCTTGACATATTCATCGTATTGATTATATAACCAATTCCAGATAACTGTATCTCTTATTTTTGCCAATTCAGAAAATTCTTCGTAATTTCATATTACTAAATTCTAGGATTAACAGATATCCTCATTAACCTTGAAATGTATCAGTTTACAGAGAATTTCCAAATTACAATATTTGTCCCATATTATTTATCAGTCAATGAATCCAATGGAACTTGTTTCACAGAAATCAAAGTTTGTTTTATGCATGCGATAACAAGGGTATATATAATCATTAATTCTTAATCCTTCTCATAGAAATAGGCTCTTTCATATTTAAAGTGCACATAAGTTAGGGAAACTACCAGAGGGGATCCAAACTCAGCAACAAGGAGGGGGATATGCTAATCAAAGAAATATATGCAAAAGATCACTTTAGACGGGTCCACAGGTACCTAGAAATCGATTAGAGTCGATAAAACAAAAGACTACTCTACCTAATGTCACCGGAGGGTCACCATGACTCTGAATCGTGTGCATAGGGCCTAGGAACAGTCTCCACACCTGCCTCGGAGTCTGCACATGTATCAGGGGTAAGGCCTTGTTCACACGGGCCAAAAATAGGGTCAAAGACTCCTAGTCAAGTTTCTAATTTCTCACTAAAGGAACTGTGGTCAAAAGTGAAAATAATCTATACCAATGTGTGGTATGCGTTGATACAATTCTAACGGTACCTTATTTGTCGAGTTATGACGTTGGGAAGGCCTTGAACTAGATGAAACAATGCGAGGGAGTCCTGAATCAAACCGATTCAACCAAGGGGTTATTATATAGGCCCAAAGGATGTTGCAAGTAGGTTTATTAGGGTGAAATACCCAAAATATTATTAGGGTTGGGTCCACTATACATTTAAGTCCTTGTTGACTTGTTTTGGCCATAACTAAAGCTATACGCCTTGAATTTGCTAAAGACAAGCGTCGCCGGAAGACTTGCAATGAGAAGAATCCAATGGTATCATGATGGCACCTTTTTGACAACATTTGGATAGAGGTTGACTAGATATACTCATTTTTTGGCAATTTAAGGAGGTGCTAAACCAGCACCGAACCATAATTGGGTTTCTGGGTTCAAATTGACTCGGATCACCTTGAAATAACTCGGACCTGCATTTTAGGATGTTATTGTTTGTATGTTGTCAGGTTATTAATTGTGGCGGCCATGCCATCATTTATTGGTGGCATGGCCATGTTGAACTTTTTTGGTCGTCTCTTTGTTTACGTCGAATCCTTAGGTGGGTTGGATCCCCCGAACCTGCTTGTATTTAGGCCTTTTCAGGTGTAGACAGGTAAGATCCCTAGGCCCACTTATATCTGACCCTTCCTAGGTGTAGGCAGGTCGAGTGCTCAAACCAGCTTGTATTCGAGTCTTTCTCGGTTGGACCCTTCTTATTGGGCTTTTCGTGGAGTTTTGAGTCTGAGGACATCCTTTTCCCCTCATCAACCCTCTTCTCGATATAAATGCTTGGTTTTGATCTCCTTTTTCTCACTTCCGTCTTTACTATAGTTAGTTCATATTTGCTTTGTATTTTGCATTTAGTTAGATAGATCCTACACCTCCCCATGTTCACCCCGGGACTCACTAGAGTTTCGGTTATATTATTCTATTTTCGAAAAAATAGCACTACAATGAACACCCTTTCTATCTTTGTAGTTTTCTTCAGATCAAATTTTAGTGTCGTTGTCGGGGAGGCAACGGATTTCGTTTTCATATTTGCTTTTGTTGTTTGCATTTAATTCTCTAACTTGTTTCTATTTCTCTCATTGTGTGCAGGATCTCATGGCTGTAGTTTCCTATTACAGAGGGGGTGAGATTTGCGTGAAGCAAAAAATAAGTGGAAATAAAAATAACCAATCTCACAAAATGCAACAAACACAGATACACACGGATTTTTAGGTGGAAACCCAAACCCAGGTAAAAACCAACCACCACCTAAGTCTCCCGAATTAGGATTTCCTGATTGATCGAGTCGATCAAATCTACTATCAAGTCACTTAAATGAGGGTGACTTAATCTTTTACAACACACTACTTTATACGAGGGTAGTGTACCTCAAACCCCTCCTCTTCATGAGGTGTATTTAGTCTCTCGATGGAGACGGGAATTTGCAATAGGAATACCCAGCCAAAGAATAATATAACAAAATCCTATAGAGCCACAAAGATTGAAACCTACCTACTATAGGAGTTAGGAAGCTTCTCTTTGGCGGAAGTGCATCGACGAATGACACGGGTGCATGAACCACGCAATGGCATAATGATGCTCTTGAAATCTATGACGAGAGAGCGGGTGCACGAGGAATGTAATGCTCTCTAGATGTAGACTATGGATTTGGAGAGCAAGAACTTTTCTAATGGTGTCTTGGATACAAATTGATGCGGAAGTAGTGTTTCTTAGTGTGTCTTGGTGTATCTCACAAAGGAGGGCTTCCCCCTCTATTTATAGATGGCCTAGTGTTGATGGGCGAAATTGGAGTTTTAAAATCATTGCGTTGTAGTATAGTCGAAATCACTTGTCAACAAATAAAATTTATAACTCGAATATCTAAATGAAGTCCGAGGTCAAACACAGGGAGCAAATAGGAATTTACGCGCTAATCTTAATGAATATATAAATGAGCATAGGAATAAGGTAGGAATAATGATATTCAATAAATGCTAATCTATCATATTAGATTTCCAATGAATAACATAAGTATTTCAAGACTTTAAGGGACCAAAAAGATATCTAAGATAAAATAATGGTGATTTGAATCACCAATTATTAATCTAAGCACATATATATCAAATACTCATTAATGTCAAATAAATGAATAGTTATCAGACGTCTGAATATCAAGTCAGATGACCTAAATGTCACCTGCTACAGTGCTTTTCCTCTAATCTTTTCTTCGGTTCTCTTCTTCTTACTGTCCTTTCTCTTCTCTGGCACGACTCCTTTTTCTTATCTTCTACTTCTTAGCTCTTCCTCTTCTTCTCACGCACAAGGGATTTGCACAACTCCTCAATGACTAAGTGTTGACGCTTCACTCTACAGAGCAAAACCCTCCCCTCCCTCGCTCTCTCTTTCTTTTCTTTCTTCCTCTCCTCTTTCAGATAATCAAACCTTAACTGGGTAATCGATATGCGTAACCAGGTCCAAGTATGCGTGCGTGGGTGTTGAAGCTGAGGAGTGAAGGATAGGTGGGTTGGGTTGAGTGCGGGTATGAGGGACCTCACCCCATGTGTTTGGAGGCAAACAGCCGTATGAAGAAAATCAACTTATGCATAGCTGTGTAGCCTTCCATGAACGATGTGGGACTAAATGTCCCCTTGCTCTTTGCGTGCCGTTGTAGTAAAGAAGTCTTTCCAATTGTAGCAGCTGCAGGTGATGTGGTCTTCAGTTAACCACTTGGGAGTGGTCCTGGATTGATTCCGCACTGCCTGGGAGTCACGTCTAGAGCTCGTGAGCCTTAGAACACGAAGAATGATGTCAAAGATAAGGCACGGCAGCAGAGCTCCGATGAAAGACCTGAAAACAACAATAAGGCCTCAAGGCCACATTAGAATATCTCAGGGGGATTGCCGAGAGATGGAGAATGTGGTGGTGGTAGTTTCGTGGCATGTGGAGGTGTGTGGTGGTCGAACAGAGTCGAGGACAGAGGCGAGAAGCTGGGTTCTTTGATGGAGCTTTCAGGTGGGTGGAGTGGCGAATAGGGAGAGGGGTTTTGATGGGAGTTTGGTGGCGGAGGCTGTGGAGGTGTTGGCGAGGTGGGTGGACTTGTGTAGCGTGTGAATGACCTCATCGGAGGATGGCCGGAGAAGAGGAAGAAGGTGGTGTGTGTATGCGTCGAGGGGTGTTTTTGTATTTTGATAGGGGAAACTAAGCTGAGACTCTAAAGGGAACTAAAATATCCTAATTTAATTGGATGAAAGGGGGGATTTTCCCACACCGGTGGTACGCCAGACGTGGGGCAGATGAAGCCTTTGGTGATAGGGGCAACAACAACGAAGGGGTGTAGGCGGCTCTCGTTGTTATTGCGACGCACAGAAGAAGTCAAGGAAGAGGAATCCACTCGCTATGGTCTGTAAGAGTGGATGAGGAAGGTGGTTGGAGTAGGTCCCCAGAGCTTGCGAAGCATTCGGCGGAGAGGAGGGAAGAAGGGGATTTTTCAGCCAAAAACAAGCTAAGGAGGTAAGGCATGCCATGGGCATGCTTTTATAGGCCTTAAGGAGGAGTTTCAAGCTTGGAAACAAGCTTGTAACTCCATGATTTTGCAAGTAGGGCATGCAGATTCAAGGAGTTCACATGAGCTCCATGAATGGATTTTGAAGGTAGGAGTAGGTCCAAATTGAAGAGGATCTCATCGTGAATCTTCCTTCCAATTTTGGAAGGTTTGGCCACGAAATCAGGGAGCAATCCTTAATTGAAGGTTGCCAGTGAAGTGGGTTTAGGAGTTCTATAGGTATGGAGGCAATGGGGACCTACTTGTGAAGATGAAGACAAAGTTGGGGGGTCATTTGCAAAGAATTTGAAAGTTGAGGGGCTTCTTGTAAGAAAAAGAGTCAAAACAGGATCAAAATGCAAACTAGGTTAAGATGATCTTTGATTGGGCCCAAATTTTGATACAAGCCTAATTTAGACTCAAGGAATCTGATGGTGAAGTCACATTTTGGTTTTGACCAAGTTTGACTGGGTAACTTGTGTATAAATTCAAATTACTGCAATTGTCTGTCTAAGACTGTTTTAGGTCAAATTATGTTCTAATGGTCAAATAAAAGGTACCAACCCTTAAGGAATATTTTTATATGATTTTTAGTAGGTTTAGGTGAATTTTATCTTGACTGAAACCTCAGTTAGTTAAGTAGGTATGTTTTTAGGGTTTCAATGTCCGTTGATTCTTGAAACATGTCAAAACCTGTTTCTGTCTGCATGAACCCACTTATTAGGCATTTATGATCATTTGACCTTCATTTAACCCCTAGGAAATCCCATGATTGCTCTGCATTTAGGTTATACTATTAAAATTGCAATTTTACCCCTATTTTAATGCATTTTTCTCAGAAAGGATGTACAGTGAATTATGGTCTTCTGGCGGTTATGTAGGAGCATTCATCAATTGATTATGACTGAATAAAGCTAAATATGGCTGATGATGACATTATCATCATACCCACATGCCTAACTTTTGCTAGTCCCTTAGTAAAATCTTATGGAATGAACTTGAATTCTAGACCATGCCTTGATGTTCAAAGTTCTTATTTATTCTTCTTTTTTAGAAATTAGGCCAGAATGCTAATAATAGGCCTAGAGGTACTCAAGTTCCAATCAAGATCCATACCTGACCAGCTTTAGCCTCAGCCTGTCGCAAAGGTTTCTAAGGCTCGCAAAAACTATCCTAAGGTTCGTTGAACCCAGCAGTTGAAGCACCCATGCTTGTAACATGGTTAGTCTAGGTTCAGTTTGCAGTACATTTTTGTAAGAGAAAGGGATACAAGAATTTTTTGCATTTTTGGAGAGCTTTCTCTCTCTTTTTCTTTTATTTATTTCTATTATCAGATTGACTCAAAAACACGGTCTGCATCAGTTCCTAGTCCCCACCATCAATCCTCACAGGGTCCCTGGCAATTGATGCTTCAACATAGCACCGCCCATGGCAACCCCTAGAACCCTGATTTTTGACACTTTGAGATAGTGTCACCCATGGCGCTCTGTAGCTAAATTCAGGCCCTAGCGATCGACATTTCGGGATAATCCTGCCCATGGCACCTGAACCAGCACAAGGTGCTTATATGTCCCTGATGGGATATTTAGATATCTTAGGAGACAAGCACCGAGGAGACGATATGTTATTGCACATCTTCGAGGTAAACTTCCCACCTCTCCGTGTCGGGAACTCCTATCAACTTATGTTGGTAAGTCGCTCCTAATCTAGGTAGCTTTTTTAGAACAGAACACATGCTTTTACGTGATTTTGATTATTAAGCGCACCAAACCAGACTTAGGTGTGCATTAAGGTGCTTAGGTTACTGAGTCCCGCAAACCAGAGGTTAATTAACGAGGTTGAATAGTCCCTATGCCTTAGACCTAATACATAAGCTTCACATTTTCCTCAACCTCTTGAGGATTATCAAGATCTTAATGGATACTTGAATTTTTAAGCCTAAACCAAGCCCAAGAGGCCTAAGATTAGCACTCATACTAATCCTCATGTCTCTCTGTTATTCTAGGACATAATTTTTTCTTTTGATTTGGTCTAGAACTTTAGTAGATTCAATAATCATTTGCTAATGAATATCCCTTTTTTGTTTCAAATTGTGGCTCCTTTTTGACATTTAAATCACTCATTCTCTTTCCTCCTCAGGAATGATATGCATTTAAGCTCACAAAATTTTCCTCTCTTTTCTCCATTTTTTTATTTTTTTTATTTTTTATTTTTTTGGTTTTTTGAATGAGTAATTTTTTTGTGAGGACCCTTTAGAAACTTGAATTTTTATGTGTTTGCACTTTAACACCCACCCATGCCTAAGTTTTTTAATGTCCTCATTGTAAACCTGAGGGTATGAAATCAACTTGGTTCTTGGGTTAGAATAGATTCAAAAGGGTGGGCGAACGAGTTGGAATGACTATTATGGATGATTTCAAGCTTTGATATAAGTACCAAAGGTGAAGTCGGCTGTTCTATAACTAAACTCAGAGTGCAATAGATGTGAAGCTTAGAAGGATAATCAGAAGGGTTTCAGGTTTTTGGAATGATGGGTTGCCTCCTGTTAAGCGCTAAATTCAATGCCTTCAGCCGAGCAGAAAGTGGTCATGGAGGAGTGGTCAAATCAAAAGAATTTTGTAGAACAAGCACAATGATCAAAAGCCTGGTTGGTCCAACCAGGTGCTTATTCAGATCAATAGGCTGATATGCAGCCCAAACCCAATTAATCTAGTGGTTTGATGGATGTGGATCAGTAGATGTGAAACCCACCAGATACTTTGAAGCTCAAATGGATGTGGAAATGAAAATCCAGGGTTTGGATGATTCGATTCAGCCTGATTAGAGTAGGGATCCTCAAATGTGAAAGAGTCTATGGAGGATGTAGGAACCCTACAAGAGTGATCAGAGAAAGATGGGATGTGATTAGTAGTCTGATCGATGTCCAAAACCCGATCAAAAGATGGAGAATCATATGCAACCGGATCATGGAGAGGAGAATCAAAGTAGAAATTGATTCTGGTAGCAGGTTAGGGTTGGGATCGGATTCGAGAAGGTTCTGTATGTGCTGTAGAAGACGTGGCTTCCTTGAGAACTATGTGTGTTGAGGGCTCCTCTAGAAAGGATTCAAAGGCCGGTTAATCTAGGAGTCCTCATAATGTCCATCAAAATCAAATGTAAATGCCTGAAGAGTGCTTGTAGGATCATGAAAATCTAAGTCAAGAAGAGATTCGAACTCTGGATTGCTGACACTCTTGACACTTACTTCTGACTCCTAAAGATAAAAAAGGAATGATTCCATCTCAATAGAACCTGATTTTGAATCAATGATCTCAGGATCAAGGACCTCAAAGTCAGAGTCAAAGAATGGGTCATGGACGCTGAGGTCGTAGATTGGTTCATAATCATCAGGAAACAAAGGTTCTCAAAAATCAATGTAGGATTCGAAATCATCAAAAAATTTACAAGAATAAGTTTCCGAATCTGATTTTGGATCGGGAGTTCCACGATAGAGAGAATCAAGATGTGTAGAATTAGCAACCTAACTTGGATCTAACCTATTTTCAAATTCCGATCTTAAAAAGGTGTCCTGATTAGGCATAGGCTTGGGTTCTTGGCTCTTAGGGTAGACCCAATCAATTCCCAACTCATCCAACTCCTCGATTTATGTATCATAGATTGGTGTGACTTTTGAAAAATCAATGTGTTCTCTGAGGAGGTTGGAGAGGTGTATTCATCAAATATAGGCCCAGAATCATAATTCAAATTCAAAATCTGACTTTCATCATTTTGGGCCCCATGATTACCCCAAATAGGCTTGAATCCAAATTCTAGGTTAAGGGTAAGGATTGGATCACTCGAATCTAGGCTAGGCTCTATAGGGATGTCATAATCATTCTCGAGAATCACCTTAATAGGATAAGGCTTAGAATTTACATTCTCGAGAAGTTTTGTTTTAAACTCATCATCACATGTGTTGGGGAAATCTAAGCTCAATGGACCAGCTTCCTGGTTCCTAGGGTCGATTCAGAATCAGGAATACCTGCAATTGGATCCTCCCAACCTATCTCAAGATTAGGAATGTCAATTGTTATGAAATTTGGATCTGAATTCATTTGTGTTGGGGTCCACAACAACCTTGATTCTTGTACCCGGGATTTAGGAAATTTTGTTGATCACTAAAATCACTCCAAGATGTTTTATTAACTTCTGATGGGTATTTTTGATCAATGGTTCTATATAACTTATTCAGCAATTCTCCCTATATTACCAAAAATTTCTAGAGGTCTTTCGGAAATAAAGGATTTGACCAACATTGCAGACAATCATTGGTGTGTAGTTTCACTAATTCACTGTGCTCTGCTAGGAGATCATATAGGGTTGAACTATGGTTCATTTGTATCCATATTATATCCACATGGTTCATGATGTGGTCCATTGTTTTCTGAAATTTATCCTGAATGTCCCTTTTAAAATATTCCTCATGGTGTCTATAAGCATCCTCAATCATATTTTCTTTCATGCTCATTTGGGACTCAGGTTTCCTAAATAGTCTTCCTAGATTTCCAGGTTGCATTTTTGAATCAAATGGTGGAATCAAGATGTAGAATCAAACTCAAGATCAGATAGGAACTTGATTAGATCTGAAAGAAATTTCCAAGAAGATCTAATGAGGTCTCTTAGGTTAACAACCTAATGACCTTCTTGTGTATGTGCTCTATGGAAAAGATGTGGGATTGGATATTATTTGGACCCAGTCAAGGCACCCAAAGATTTTTGCATGACTACGACAGTTTCGAGGCAGATGATACCTCTGAATCAGAAATCTGCACATCCGAGAAATACCTAGGCAGCCAGGAAGGGAGAGCCCTACAAAGACCCCTGCATGGTAGAGCGTCCCCACGGGTTAGAGGGTTTCCCCCACCCGACCTTCCTTGTCACTATAGTTCCAAGTAGACTAGAATGTACAAACTTAAGACCTCAAATCTACCAATTTTAGCCTAATTAATGCCTTGAATTTCACTTGATTTAGAAATTGATTTGACTTGTGACCTAATTTGAAGGTTGATTGGCCCACAATGTAGACCAACTTCACCTGACCTACCCTAAAGATGTCAGAATGAAATCTAGGTGAAGACCTAGGAATCACCTTGAATTGAATCTCAGGTTATTAGGTCCACAATTTTTAAGGTTCAAGTGAAACTTAGAGCTTGATTTTTAGGATTTTTCTTGCTTAGATCTTTTCAAATAGGGTCTTAGGTAGCAAACAAATGCGGGAGAGTTAATTTTCTTTAATGTGGGCAAAATGTGAGCTAACTCGTCAAACCCTAATGTTGAAAAACCATAATTAGCTCTATTCTAAGTATAATTAAATCATAAGATGTACACCTTGGAATTCAAACAAGAAGGTAAGTAGTCCAAGATGCTTATTATTTAAGCGTAATCCCTAATAGGTACAGGAAATAGGGTGGGGATATCTAAAAAAATAGTCTCAAGCTTCAATCATTTATGAATTTTTTCGTAAATCAGGAAACTTGCCTTCTGAATGGAAATTACTATGAAAATAAGGCAGGTGATTCCTAATTAGTTTTGTTTCCTTTTTATATTCCCAAGATTAGGAGGTTGATTAGGGAAGAATAGAAATTAGCTACCCTGGGAGTGCCTATTTTGCATGGAAGATCAACTGGGATGTTCCTCTCAAAATCACAAGAAATCAAACTGGGCAAGTTAGTGCTTAAACATAGTCAAATAGAATAAGAATAGCGGTGAATTGCACGTTGCTCCCCGACAACGGCACCAAAATGTTGAAGGGCGAAATCAAAGTTTTAAAATCGTCGCATTGCAATATAGTTGAAATTGCTTGTCAACAAATAAAATTTATAACTCGAATATCTAAATGATGTTCGAGGTCAAACACAAGGAGCAAATAGGAATTTATGCTCTAATCTTAATGAATATATAAATGAGCATAGGAATAAGCCAGGAATAATGATATTCAATAAATGCTAATTTGTCACATTACATTTTCAATGAATAACATAAGTATTTCAAGACTTTAAGAGACCAGAAAGACATCTAAGACAAAATAATGGTGATTTGAATCACCAATTATTAGTCTAAGCAAATATATATCAAATACTCATTAATGTCAAATAAATGAACAATGATCAAACGTCTGAATATCAAGTCAGACAACTTAAATGTTGCCTGCTACAGTGCTTTTTATCTTATCTTTTCTTCTATTTTCTTCTTTCTTTCCTTTCTCTTCTTTGGCATGGCCCCTTCTTCTCTTCTGCTTCTCAGCTCTTCCTCTTTTCCTCACACGTAAGGGCTTCGCACAACTCCTCAACGACTAAGTGTTGAGGCTTCACTCTGTAGAGCAAAACCCTCCCCTGCCCTACTCTCTCTTTCTTTTCTTTATTCCTCTCCTCTTTTAGATAATCGAACCGTAATTGAGTAATCGGATATGCGTAACTGGGTCCAAGGTTGTGTGCATGGGTGTCGTAGTCAAAGAGTGAAGGATAGGTGGGTCAGGTCGAGTGCGGGTGTGAGGGACCTTACCCCATGTGTTTGGAGGAAAACAACCGTATGAAGAAAATCAACTTATGCATAGCTGTGCGGTCTTCCATGAATGATGTGGGACTAAATGTCCCGTTGTTCTTCACGTGCACCTGCAGCGAAGAAGTCTTTCCAATTACAGTAGCTATAGGTGATGTGGTCTTTAATTGACCACCTGGGAGTGGTCCTGGGTTGATTCCACACTGCCTAGGAATCAAGTCTGGATCACGCGAGGCTTAGAACATGAAGAATGACGTCAGAGATAAGGCATGGTGGTGGAGCACCAACAAAAGACCTAAAAACAATAATAAGGCCTTACAGCCACATTAGAATATCTCATGGGGATTGTCGAGAGATGGCGGATGTGGTGGTGGCGGTTTCGTGGCCTGTGGAGGTGCGTGGTGGTTGAACGGAGTCAGGGACGAAGGTGAGAAGGTGGGTGGAGTGGCGAATAGGGAGAGGGGTTTTGATGGGCTTGAGGTGGAGGAGGTTGTGGAGGTGTTGGCGAGGTGGGTGGACTTGTGTAGCATACGGATGACCTCGTCGGAGGGTGGCCGGAGATGAGGAAGAAGGTGGCGTGCGTATGCGTCGAGGGGTGTTTTTGTGTTTTGAATAGGGGAAACTAACCTAAGACTCTAAAGGGAACTAAACTATCCTAATTTAATTAGACTAAAGGGGGGATTTACCCATGCTAATGGTATGTCGAATGTGGGGAAGATGAAGCCTCCAGTGATAGGGGCAGCGACGATGAGGGGGTGTAGGCAGCTCTCGCTGGTATTACGATGCATGAAAGAAGTCAAGGAAGAGGAATCCACTCGTTATGGTCTGTGAGAGTGGACGAGGAAGGTGGTCAGAGTAGGTCGCCGGAGCTCGTGGAGCATTTGGCTGGAGAGGAGGGAAGAAGGGGATTTTCCAACCAAAAACAAGCTAAGGAGGTAAGCCATGCCATGGGCGTCTTTTTATAGGCCCTAAGGAGGAGTTTCAAGCTTGAAAACAAGCTTGTAACTCCATGATTTTTGCAAGTAGGACATGCAGATTCAAGGAGTTCCCATGAGAACCATGAATGGATTTGGAAGGTAGGAGTAGGTCCAAATTGAAGAGGATCTCGTCGTGAATCTTCCTTCCAATTTTAGAAGGGTTTAGCCGCAAAATTAGGGAGTAATCCCTGATTGAAGGTCGTCGGTGAAGTGGGATTAGGAGTTTTGTAGGTATGGAGGTGGTGGGGAACTACTTGTTAAGAAGGAAAAAAAGTTGGGGTGTTATTTGCAAAGAATTCAAAAGTTCAAGGGCTTCACGTAAGAAAAAGAGTCAGAACAGGATTAAAATGCAACCTAGGTCAAGATAATCTCAGATTGGGTCCAAATTTCAGTAAAAACCTAATTTGTACCCAAGGAATCTGATGGTGAAGTTGGATTTTGGCTTTAACCAAGTTTGACTGGGTAAATTGCATAGAAACCCAAATTAGGGCAATTATCTATCTGAGACTCTATTTTAGGTCAAATTGGGTTCTAATGGTCAAATCAAAGGTACCAAGGCTTAGGGAATATTTTTATATGATTTTTATAAGGTTTAGGTGAATTTTTTCTTGACTGGAACCTCAGTTAATTAAGCAAGTCTATTTTTAGGGTTTCTGATGTCCATTAGTTCTTGAAACATGTGAAAACCCATTTCTGTCTGCATGAACCCACTTATTAGGAATTTATGAACATTTGACCTTCATTTAAACCCTTGGAAACCCCATGATTGCTCTGCATTTAGGTTGTACTGTTAAAACTACAGTTTTACCCTTATTTTAATGCATTTCTCTCAAAAAGGATGTGCAGTAAATTACGGTCTTCTGGCGATTATGTAGGAGCATTTATCAATTGATTATGACTAAATAAAGCTAGATATGATTGATGATGATGTTATCATCACCTAGGAATGGTTTGGAAGCCGTTGGGAGCAAACCCAAGCCAGATTGGGCTAGAATCAGGGTCACTAATGATTCTGACAAGGTTATCAGACGTCTGGGTCTAATATGAAATGTCTGGAAATCACCTATAAGAAGTTTGGGCCTAATATCAGACATCTAATTCTAGGCGTGTTTCCTTCATTGATTTGAGTCAGACTTGAACAGGGTTCTTGTGAAAGGTGGTCAAATGATAGGTTAGACGTCTGGCACTAGGTTTAGATGTCTGGCACTAGGTTTAGACGTCTGGAAACCTAATTAACTACGGGAATGGATTTCCCAAGACACAAACGACTATTAGATCTGTGCAAAGTGATTTTGGCTCATTCGAGGCTAACATCTATATATCAGACGTCTGAGGTCCTCTATGGACGTCTGATAGAAGATCAAGGGTCATTCTTGAACAATTATATTTCTAAGCCAATGTTCCTCTAATTGGACATCTTGAAAAGTCATCAGACATCTACTAAGGCATCTAGACTAAGTGCTGGGCATCTAAATTTGGCAAACAGTAAATGGTTCTCAGCCTAAGTGTTTTTGGATGTTTGATAAAACAATCAGACATCTTAAATGTCAAGATCAGGCATCTAATTTCTAGATTGGATGTCTGATCAGGATATCTGATGCCTAGTTTGGTTTTGTAAGTTCTCTACGAAATGTGTAAGTGTCCTAGGGTTGAGTAAGTGTTCCTAGGACTACTGATATGTTACTTTGAGGCTCTTCAACATATTATCTAGACAAACAAAAGAACAAAGAATGAAAATAACAATTATAGAGTACAAGACAAAAGAACATCTATCCTATTCTTCTTGTCTTCAAGCTCTCACTCCGAGTGAAGCTCCTTCTCCTCCAACGAGCTCCTCCAATCCACCATAGACGCGAGCTCTTCACATTTGTATCCATTTGCAATTGACCTGAAATCTTGGACTCAAAAGTAAGTGTTAGACAAGTGTTTTGCTATCATCAAAATTACCAATCATGGTTCCCTTGAACCAACAGTGGTGACTTGGGATTTCGAAGATAGATGGTAGACTTAGAGAAAACTGCAGGTAGAGATATTGAAGTAGGTATTGACATCTTCATCTTAGGATAATTTTTGCATTAGGAGTCATTTATCTTCATCCTAAAAAAAAAATTATTTCAACCATCTAGATGAGGTGTTCATTTGATCCTTAGGATTAGTCATTTTCTTGAGTTTCTTGAAAAAAAATAAAAATCTCTTTTAGTGGATGTTATCCCTTTGAAATCAACAAAACCACTTCCTTGAAACTTGGTCCGCAAATAAAACTGGTTTTCAAAAATCATTTCCTGGATTTTTATTAGCCTAAAGATTATAAAATTGCTACTATACATAGTTATTGAAGTTAGAAAGATTTGGTCCAGACTTCATGCTCATATGAGTTATATTTAATTTTTAAGAACTTGTGAACTACATTGATATCCATTCTGATTTTGCTTCCTGATTTGCAAAGTCCATAAATCATGGGACTTTTTATACTAGTCCGATTAAGCTAAGATTTGCAATGTTAGATTCTTGTGATAATTGAGCACTAAGAAAAAATCTAATAAAAATTATTTGAGCATGTTTGATTTCACTAAAAATCCAATCATTGACTGGGTGTCAAAGCAGACTTAAAAACCCTAGCGCACATTTAATTCTGAAAAAATTAGAAAATGTGCATTACAAATTTTGATTATTTTTTAAAGTGCTTTAGTTAGTGGTGCATTAGGACCATTGATTTCTTTAATTGGATCGCACCACATTTCGCTTGTTGGACTTAAAATTCATCATTTAGAGCTATCTATTCATGGGGTTTCCACATTAAGGTAGGGCACACTTGCATTTCCATACTTAAAAGGGAATTTATCAAAAATTGGGATTTGTAAAACTTCTTGTGTGCTTCAAAAGAACCTTGATTGAACTTATTTAATGAAGTGAACCCTAAAATACATTAATACAAGCCTTGAACCTTAAAAGATACCACATCAATTAAGCTTGTATTGTGAACCACTTTATTGTGCACTACACATTTCAAATCAATTTCTAAGGGGTACCAACCCAATAAACAATGCGCCATCACATTACATAAGCACGCACACCCTAAGTTTAATAAAAGTGATTAGACGTTGGCCCCCGATAACACAGGTTTTACATGTTTGAAATCGGGGTTACAAGTAACCCGTCGTCGTAGTTGCAAAACTTGTGATCAAATATAATTTATATCAAAACTCCAAAGGAGTCCCGGGTCGAACATAGGGAGGCGACATTTACTTTGTAAGAAAATCGCACTTCGATTTGTTTCTTTTTGGTGTTTTAGGGTTTTATTTTTTTTTTGTTTTTGAAATAAAATGACAATCAACCACAAGAGAGAGATAGAATTGAATCTTATATATTGCATAAATGTCAATTAAAATAATATAGAAAAGATAAAAAGAGAGGAAGGTGAGAAGAAATCTCCCAAAGTGACTGTTCGACGAGACGACAGCACCTGGCAAAAGCTCGGATGAAGGAGTTGGGAAGCAGGACGATGAAAGAGAGAAGCAAGAGGACGTTGGGTAGAGGAAAGCTTCACCGTAGCACTAGAATGGAGGTGAGAAGGTAGAGATGATCTACTACCGGAATGAAGGTGGGAGGATAGCTCCAAGGTGACCTATGAATGGGGATAGGAAGTTGGAGGAGTATTTGGTGGGGCAGAGTCTCGTTACAATAATAGGTGACTTGGGAGCTTGAGTGCAAACTCTAACAGAGTGTTGGTAGGCTTGCTAGAGCTTGGGAGTAGGTGGGAGTAGAGTAGGTAGAGATGGCTTAGAACGGTGGGGGTGTTGGTCCTTTTATAGTGGATGAAAAGAGGCTAGAATAGGCATAGGAAAATTAGTGACCTCTAAGCCATCACTGGAAGTGTCATTGTAGGCAGCTCACACCCGTTCACTCCCATAGCTAGCCATGCTGGAGTACGAATAATTAGCGATGGCTGTAAGCGTCACTGTATGTCTTCTAAGCTATCATTGAAGGCTGGTGCCAACCGAGCATGTGCCCATCCCATGTGCGCTACGCTATCACGCCTCATGCGCACGGATTGCGCGGCAGCCCTACTGGTATGCGTGCTGGCATGCACTGGTGTACGCATGTGCGTGCGTTGCTGGTGCATGCACGTGCATGCTCTAGCATTCAATTGACAAAGGGAGGGGCGCTGTAGGTCTCGAATCCTCATCTGGCATTGGCAAGGAGGGTGCTTCACCATTTAGCCAAGGCACGCTCTTGGTCAAGTGTAGAGCTTGTTGACCTGCGGTTCAGGCCACCCTCAACCATTGGATTGAGATCCAACGGCTGAGATCCCTCCATGCGGTGGGCTTGAGGACATGCTGGCTCAGGTGGGGTGACCTGGATGGTGCCATGTGGTACCATCTGGGTCGTCTGTCTTCTTCTTGTGGAGGGTACTACAGAGCTCCGATCGGGGTGATTCTCACGATGACAGACTGCGATCATCGCTCTGAATCCATCCGTATGGTCGGATTCTTCATCCAAAGCCCGTAGGGATGTCGCTCTGCCTCCTGACCACATAAAATGATGGAATTAATGTACATAATATACAGCTATCCTAAATGCCATGCGATGGATGTTATGCGGTATTTATAACATGATATGCAATGCTAAGCCTAGGAACTATCATAAATAAGAATTTTTTCATGAATTCATTTTTGTTTATCATACCCCCATGCTTACTTTTTGCTAGTCCCTAGCAAAATTAGCCTAAATGCTATTTATAAAAGTAGAATTAGGATTCGATCTCTTAGGCATAATTTGTTGGTTATTTTAGGAACTTTCAACCCAAGACTTGGTTATGAAGTCTCGACAGTGTCTAGGTGTCTGTAGGCCGTCCATGCCCTCGCCTTATTTGAGAAGAGAAGATATAAAATTTTTTTCTTATTTTTCTTCTTTTCTAATTTTTTGTACTTTTGGAGTTTGAGAGTTTTGGGATAACTTTTTACGGCTACCTGACTCGCCCAAGACTCGTAAAAATCTCTAGGTGCTAAGCATCTAGTGAAAAGAGTGAAAGACTCACTAGGCTGCCGTTAAAACGGACTTCGGGTTCCTACAACCCTAGGTGACCTTGCCTAGAGGTTTATCTTTTCGAACGGTAGCTTTCTCCCTAATTTTATTTATGGGGTCAACACAAAGGTGAACCCAGTGTATATCTCCCTAGTTTATTCTACTTCCCTGCTTCTTCGCTAAGTGTTTCTGGAATTATTGTGCTTTTTATTTTGTGAGCTGGGTTCTGGACAACCGGCTAATATGCTATTACCCACGATAACTTGCCAGCCATACTCATGCGGTGATGTGTGGTTTTATTATTTATTTTTTTCTCCTTTTTCTATTTTTTCTCTTTTTTTCTTTTTTTTTCTTTTTTAAGTAGGTGGCTTTCTTGATCTAAGATTTACCTAAAGGCAGTACAATGAAAATGGTCTTGTGACTAGGCTATGGACAACCGGCCGATGAGCTATCACCACTGACAACTTGCCAGCCATACCACCCTAGATAGCTCATTAACTACCCAATTTCCGAAGAAACCGCCAAAAAGTGAGTCAGTGCAAGACAACTGTGTAGATGCTTAGGCTTAAAGTCCCCCCAAATCAGAGGGCGAGTTGATAAGTCGCATACTTATCATCCCAAATTATTTACCAAATTAAAATAAAATTTAATTGGCGAGGACTCAAGACTAAGCCCACATTTGAGTGAACACCCAGGTTAATTAAGTCCAAAGACTTGAAGAGTCTAAGTATTCAGGTCTCAAAGTATCAATTCCTAAAGTTTGCAACTCCTAATGCCTAAGTTCTCATCTCCTAATTCTAATTTTTATTAATAGAGTCAAATAATAGGAAATTACTATTACAGCTGACAAAAAAATTATAAGATATATCCACCCCCCATGCTTAGCTATTGTAATGTCTTCATTATGAAAAATGAAAGCATGCAGCAGAGTAGAAGTGGAAGAATAGCACCTAGTTTCCGTGAGACTCTGGTCAGGTTGGAACAGTCTTTACATGTGCTAAGTTTAGTTCCTTCAGCTGGGCGATGATCGGCCTACGGTGCTTAAGGCAAGGTAAGAGCAACCTTGTCCGAGATGGGTTTAGGGAGCACATAGTCAATAAAGGGTTTGAGATGCTGTCCATTGACCTTGAAGATATTACCCGTCTTTGGGTTAGAGATTTTGACGGCCTTGTTAGGGAAAATCCGCTCAATAACAAATGGGTCGTCCCACTTAGACCTGAGTTTTTTGAGGAGAAGTTTTAATCAAGAATCGAAAAGCCAGACCTTCTAGTTTAGCTCAAAGCTCTTACATGAAATCATCTGGTCATGGTGAGCTTTGGTCCTTGCCTTATAGATTTTGGCATTTTCATAAGCATCATTACGAAGCTCCTCCAACTTAGATAGTTGGAGTTTCCTAGTTTTCCTGGCCAACTCAAGGTCAAAATTACATTTCCTGATGGCCCAAAATGCCTGGTGTTCAAGTTCTATGGGTAAGTGACATGCCTTACCAAACACCAGACGAAACGGAGACATACCAATAGGAGTTTTGTATGTTGTACGATAAGACCAAAGAGCATCATCTAGCCTTTGGGTCCAATCCTTCCTATCAGGCATAACGATTTTCTGCAAAATGTTTTTGATCTCCCGATTAGAGACCTCGGCCTATCCGTTCATCTGAGGTTGGTAAGGTGTGGCAATTCGATGATTCACCCCGCATTTCCCTAGTAAATTTTGAAACTGGGCATGAGTGAAATGTGTGCCACCATCATTGATAATTGCCCGAGGAACCCCAAACTGACTGAAGATATTTTTCTTCACAAAATCGATGACCACTTTGTGGTCATTGGTCCGAGTGGGAATTGCCTCAATCCATTTGGACACATAATCAACAACGACTAGTATACAATGGTGTCCAACTGAAGGAGGGAAGGGTTCCATAAAGTCGATGCCCAAAATGTCAAAAATTTCGATGGAAAGAATTGGGTTCAGGGGCATCATATCTCTCTTAGCCATGTTTCGAGTGTCTGGCATCGGATGCATGACTTTTAGAATTCCTGGGCATCCTTAAATAATGATGGCCAATAGAATCCAGATTGCAAGATTTTTGCTGCCGTCTTTTTCCTGGAAAAGTGTCCACCACACAAAGATGTGTGGCAGAACTCAAGTATGCTATGGAACTTGATTTTCGGAATGCATCAACAAATAATCTAGTCTGCGCTGATGCGGTACAGCTCAAGATCGTCCCAAAAATAATATTTGGCCTCAGACACAAGTCTATCCCATTGTTGTTTAGCCCAATCCTAGGGGATTTGACCAACAACCAAATAATTGACAATATCCGCAAACCAGGGGGTTCAAATGCCCGAGACTATAAGGATAGTTTCATCCAGATATGTATTAGAGATCGGGACATCTGGATGAGGAGAATCAATTAGGATTCTCGAGAGGTGATCCACCACTACATTTTGTGCTTCGGCTTTATCCTTGATTTCAAGATCAAATTCTTGAAGTAGCAGAATCCAGCGAATAAGCCAGGGTTTGGCATCCATTTTGGCCAAGAGATGTTTCAAGGCTGATTGGTCGGTATAGATGATGACACGAGAACCTAAAAGATAAGCCCTGAATTTTTCTAAAGTGAAAACTACAGCTAGCAATTCTTTCTCAGTAACAGTGTAGTTCCTTTGGGCTTCATACGGAGTCATGCTAGCATAGTAAATCACAGAGGCCTTTTTCTCAATCTTTTGACCTAAGACAGCCCTGATGGCATAATCAGATGCGTCAACCATAATCTCAAATGAGGTTGTCTAGACCGGTGGTTGCAGCACCAGGGAACAGGTGACTATCATTTTTAATAAATAAATGCCTTACGACATGGTTCAGCAAAATTGAATGGCATGTCTTTGGCCAGAACATTACTTAAGGGCCGAGCAACCTTTGAGAAGTCCTTAATGAATCTTCAGTAAAAACCCACATGCCCAAGGAAAGTGCGGATCTGTTTTACGGATGTGGGTAGAGGAAATCTAGAGATAGCATCCACCTTAGCTTTATCAACTTCAATACCCCAACTAGAGACCACATGACCCAGGACAATGCCTTCCTGAGTCATAAAGTAGCTCTTTCCCTAGCTAAGGACCAGCTGTGTTTTGATGATCTCTGGAGGATCAATTCCAAGTTCGCTAGGCAAGACTCAAAAGAATCTTCGAAAATGGAGAAATCATCCATGAATACCTCAAGACAAACTCCCACCATGTTAGAAAAGATGGCCAGCATGCACCTCTGAAAAGTCGCAGGCGCATTGCAAAGTCCGAAAGGCATTCTACGGAATGCAAAGGTTCCGTAGGGACATGTGAAGGTTGTCTTTTCCTGGTCTTTGGATGGATAGGGACTTGGTTATATCCCGAATAACTGTCCAGGAAGCAAAAGTATTTTTGCCCAGCTAACCTTTCAAGGATTTGATCGATGAATGGTAAGGGAAAGTGATCCTTTTTAGTGGTTGTGTTCAGCTTCCTCTAGTCAATGCAGACTCTCCAAGTAGAAGCTAAATGAGTGCTGAAGGTTTCCCCTTTCTCGTTAGTCGTAATAGTTATTCCTGCCTTCTTGGGTACAATTTGAACGGGGCTAACCCATGGACTATCTGAGATTGGGTAAATAATCCTAGCATCGAGCCACTTAATTATCTCCTTCTTGACCACTTCTCTCATATTCGTGTTTAGTCACTTTTGCATCTCGCGAGAAGGGAGGGATCCATCTTCCATAAAAATACAATGATTACAATACGATGGCTCGATCCACCTAAGGTCGTGGATGGTCCAACCAATTGCCTCCTTGTTATTCTTAAGGACCTTAATTAACCTCGATTCTTTCTCCTTAGTCAAATCATCACTAATAATCATAGGGAGCATGTTTTCTGGTCCTATGAACTCATATTTCAAATTTTTGGGCAATGGTTTTAATTCTAGCTGAGGTGGGTTTAGAATAGAAGGTAGGGAGGATGATGATGAAGATTCATCAGGACTATCCAGTGGAAGAGGTTGGGAATGAACAAAATCAACAGCCTCTTCAGGATGTGGCAGGTCAACCACGGAGGGTTGTGGGTTGGGTTTGCTAAAGCTGGTGGAGACTTCGAGTGCACTGATTGTCATACAAGTCTCAAGATCCTGATCCTCAAGTTCCTCAATGAATCCACAATCCTTAAATCCTCTTATCACCTTAAAAATATCCAGAGTTAACTTCTTATCCCCAAAGGCGATCTCCATACTACTGCTTTCACAGTTTATGTTGGCCTTGGTGGTAGCTAGGAACAGACGCTCTAGAATGATGGGCGTGTTCCTCAAATCATTAGGTACATCCATGTCAAGGAAGAAGAAATATGTGGGAAAATAGAAATCCTTGACCTTGACAATTACATCCTCAATAATGCCCCTCGGTGTGGTGATCGAACAGTATGCTAATTGTAGCGTTACTGAGGTTGGCCTGAGTTCACCTAACCTAAACTTCTCATAAAGAGAAGTCGGGATTAGGTTGATGGATGCACCTAGATCCAACAGTGCCCTATCAAAAGTGTATTTCCCAATAATGTACGAGATCAAGTGGGCACCTGGATCTTTCTTCTTTTTAGGAAGGTGATGTAGGATCATAAAACTTGCCTGCTTAGAGAGAATCACCTTCCTCGGAGTAGGTTCTCTTGGCTTATGCTTTTGAGTACATAGTTCTGTCAAAAATTTAGCGTAAGCCAGGATGTGCTTAATAACATCGAGGAGCGGAATATTGATCTCTACTCTCTTAAATAAATCCAAGAGCTCCTCGTTGCTATCTACGATTTTCTTCTTCTTGGTTTTCAATAGGGCTTCAGGGAATGGGATATGAGTGGTATTTTCAATTTTCGTTCCCTAGGCCTTATTGTCTTCTTCAATCTCCTCTTCTCTCTAAAGCTCCCCAGGGTTTTGGCACCTAGATGGTAATTTAGAGTCCTGGGTTTGCTTTCCACTTCTCAAGGTGACAGAGTTTGCAGAGGCATAAGGGTTTAGGTCTTGAGGTGTGTTAATGAAGATTGGAGGGCCTTCGTTGGTCATGTAATAAGAAGAAGATGAGGGACCCTACTCTACCACCTGAGCATGTGCATGTGGGTCCCTTTGATTCTTGTAGCCTTGGGCTCTATTACCTTGATTTTACACATTGCGTGGGTTGCGTATGGTTTAGGATGGTAGAGATCTAGGTTGTCGAGTGTTAGCAATTATCCTGGATTGCAAGTTATCCAATGATGTCTTCATTTGCTGCATAAGTTGAAGCATTGACCCTTGCATTTCTACCATCTGCCGGTTTAACTCAGCTTGCCCTGCAGATTGTTGGGCATTCCAAGATGGCTGAGTAACTGGTCTTGAGGGCAACTAGGTGTATACTTGACCCTGTCCCATAGGTCTTTGAGATGCATAGTTGCTGGGTCAAGTTTGGGTCTGTTGCCCCTAATTTTTCCAAGAGAAGTTAGGGTGGTTCCTCCAACCCAAGTTATAAGTGTTGGAATACGGATTGGACCTAACATTCTCCTACATTGCATTCGCATCCTCATAGGACTAGGATGGAGAGAAGGATCAGAAAAACTGGGATCAAAGGCTCTAGTTTGGAACCCATAAGGTTTCGAGAAATCCTGGCTCACAGGTTGAGCCAAATCAAGTTGGTTCATGAACTCCCACCCCGTGGGAGGTTATGAGGAATGGAATCCTGAATTCTAGGATTGAGTAGGTATAGAAGTGTTTCCTGAATTCCCAGACATCCATTCTTCCATTCTCTTAGCAACCAAGTCCATTTTATCTAGTTTATTACAAATCAATTCCATGTCAAATGAATGAGAATCCTGGATCTCATTAGCACTTGACCTGGGTTGTTGGGACCAATTAAATGCATCCATGGAGCTGTGATTAATTGAGTTCTCGCTCATTTCCTCAAATAAGTCATATGTGCTATCTGAAACCCTATTGTGGAAATTGCCTCCGGAGGAAGCGTCCACGTAATTATGGAGTTGCTCAAAAGTTTGGCACCTCGTGGTGTTGACACTTCCTCAAAAGTTCCTGGAATCGCTCCCAGGCACCATGAAACGACTCCCCCGGCCGCTGGGCGAAAGTGGTAATTGCCCGTCGCAAGGCATTGGTCCTCCTGATAGGGAAGAATTCTTCAAGAAATCTGACTTAAGAGTAGCCCAAATTTATATCGGCCTTCCTATCGTCTGGTACCAATGTGCGACTTTAACCCTGAGATGGTAGGGGAAGAGCATCATGATCATTTGCTCTTCGTTCACATTCCTTGCTTTGGTGGTTTAAACCAAAGTGGTTAGATCCTCCAAGTGCTGGAATGGGTCCTCTGAGCCAAGCCCATGAAAATGCTTAATCAAGCTGAAGACTTGGGGCTTGATTGCAATGGCCCCGATGGGAATCATGATGCCAGGACATTCCTCATAGTTTGAAGGATCATAAAAATCCTTCAAGGGACGAGCACCCTGACCATTCATATGTTGGAACCATTGCTGCATCTACTGCATTTCTTCCTACTACCTTTAAATCAACTCCTGTTAGTTCGAGGGTGGTGGAGGTGGTTGTTAATCATCCATGGGATCTTCTTGGCCAAAGCTCAACCTCCGCCTCCAGGAATGGTTTAATGGTCCTTCTAATCTAGGATTCAATGACCTCCTTCCAAGCATACATTGGAAGGAAGTCGGAAGGACGAGGAAGAGAGGGAACTTGTAGCACAAGAATACAAGCCTATCCTTAGATGGGTAACCTAAAGGTCTACAGACTCTCAAAATCTGTCCTAAGATTATGGATGACTTATTCTACTTATGTCCAGGCAATCCAACCAGTTAAGAGGGACTGGGGAGAAGGTTCTGCCTTTGGCTTGTGACTCCAGGTCCTAGTGTACCCCCCAGCCATGGTCGTTTGACACTACTCCCCTAGCTAAGCATCAGATTGACTACTATAAGAAGGTTAATCATGAATAATCTCAATCTAGATCCCGTAGAGCGAACCAGTCCTTAAGGCCAACGTCTACCCAATTTTAGTTAGGCTTGGGATAATGGTGCTTCTGGAATGTGATGGGCCCTTAATGGGTTGTGCCCTTAATGATTTGTTTGAGAATGTGTGAATGTGCACAACCATGAGGTTTTCAAGCAAGATTATTAATGATGAGGTGAGTTTTAGAGTTCGAATCTTGCTTAATAGCTTTTAGGATTCAAATATTAGGTGTTTTCAACCAAGTTTTGTGAGGCAAACCAAGTTTGTTTTTAAAAGCACATGTTCAACTATTTTCCTTTAGAAATTAAGAAAAATATGGAGTGCCTGGCTTGACCTAGTTATTGAATCCTATGGGGCAGCTACAAAATGAACCTCTTTTAGATTAGGAGGTATGGCCCAAACAATTCAATCAATCGGCTTAAATACACCACCGATTAAGACACACAAAAAAGGTGGTTAACCTAATATGATTTCTACTCTTTTATGTGTTGAATTTGTGTACCGGGTCCACAAGTCGGAATCCCAGTTGAGTAGATGAAAATCATGTCAGGTTATGTGCCACTGATGTGAGTGTATAAAGTGTGTAAATCAATTCGTCCCACAGAAAGTATCTTTTTATTTTTTCTTTATAAAATGCAAGGGTGAGATGGGTGAAGGTGGCAAACAAGACAAACAAAGTCTATCCTAGTGTTTATGCAAACACCTAAGTAGATTAGGTCTTGGTTATGATTGTGGCGAAAAAAACTAGTGGGGGGGAATGTAGGGGACACCTATAAAACACTCTACCCACACTTTACTCCGGTCTATCGTACTTGGATCTCCATGCTAGGATACTTGCAAGACAGTAGATCAAAGACAAGTGGGGTTAGTGCTATGTAAATGCAAAGAAGCGTAGAAAACAATAAAGTAAATTCCATTGCCTCCCCGATAACGACGCGAAAATGATAATGCGGGTTTCGCGTGTTTGAAATTGTGGTTCCAAGTAACCCATCGTCATAGTTGAAAAACTCGTGATCAAATATAATTTATACCGGAACTCCAAGGGAGTCCCGGGTCGAACACAGGGAGGCGACATTTACTTTGTATGAAAATCGCACTTCGATTTGTTTCTTTTTGGTGTTTTAGGGTTTTGTTATTTTTTTTGTTTTTTAAATAAAATGACTATCAATCACAAGAGTGATAGAATTGAATCTGATATATTGCAAAAATGTCAAATACAATAATATAGAAAACATAAAAGGAGAGGGAGGTGAGAAGAAATCTCCCGAAGTAGCTGTTCGGTGAGACAATGGCTCCTAATGGAATCTCGGATGGAGTTGGGAAGCAGGACGATGAAGGTGAGAAGCGGGAGGACATCAGGTAGAGGAAAGCTTTAGCACAGCTCTGGAATGGAAGTGAGAAGGCGGAGATGATCTGCTACCGGAGTGGAGGTAGGATGATGGCTCCAAGGTGACCTACGAATGGGGATGGGAAGTTAGAGAAGTATTTGGTGGGGTAGAGTCTTGTTACACTAATAGGCGCCTTGGGAGCTTGAGAGCAAGCTCTAACAGAGAATTGGTAGGCTTGCTAGAGCTTGGGAGTAGGTGGGAGTAGAGTAGGTAGAGATGGCTTAGAAGGGAGGTGGTGTTGGTCCTTTTATAGTGGATGAAAAAGGCTAGAATAGGCATAGGACCATTAGTGACCTCCAAGCCGTCGCTGGAAGTGTCGCTGTAGGCAGCTCATGCCCGCTCATGCCCACAGCTGGCCTTGCTAGCGTGTGAATAATTAGCGATGGCTGTAAGCGTTGCTATATGTCTTCCAAGCTATCTTGAAGGCTGGCACCAACCGAGCATGCGCCTACCCCATGCGCGCTACGCTGTCCCGTGTCATGAGTGTGGATTGTGCGGTGGCCTTGTTGGTGTGCGTGCTGGCATGCACTGGTGTATGCGTGCACACACTGCTAGTGCATGTTGGTGCTGCACTGCCACTACATGCGCACGCGTTCAATTGATGAAGGAAGGGGCGCTGTGGGTCTCAAACCCACATCTGGCATTTCCAAAGAAGGTGCTTCACCATTTGGCCAAGGCGCGATCTTGGTCAAGTGCAGAGCATGTTGACGTGTGGTTCAGGCCACCCTCAACGGTTGAATTGAGATCCAACGGCTGAGATCCCTCCATACGATGGGCTTGACAACGTGCTGGCTCAAGTGGGGCAGCCTGGATGGTGCCATGTGGCACCATCTGGGTCATCCGTCTTCTTCTTCTTGTGGAGGGTACTACAGAGCTCCGATCGAGGTGATTCTCGCGATGATGGATTGCGATCATCACTTTGAATCCATCCTTATGGCTGGATTCTTCATCCGAAGCCCATAATGATGTTGCCCTACCTCCTGGCCACGTAAAATGACAGAATTAATGTACATAATATACAACTATCCTAAATGTCATTTGATGGATGTTATGCAGTATTTATAACATGATATGCAATGCTAAGCCTATGAACTATCATAAATAAGCATTTTATCATGAATTCATATGTGTTTATCAGCCCCTAATTAATTACTTGAGTCCAAACTTTGGAATCTAAGTAAAGAAAACATGTGAATAATCTAAATTTCTCTTGTAAAACCTGGTGTCTAGAATGTGGGATAGCGTCAAACAACCATGTCTAAGGGGTACAAAGGAGCCTAGTACTAAGATGGGTCGAACCTTCTCCTTAGTCGCCTCATACTCAACCTGGTAAGGTTAAATTGAGAAAGGAGGATTTTATTCACTTTGTCTTCTTTACTTAGTCCATCTAAAGTTTCTAGGTCATCTAAGGCTACACTTTAAGGCTTAGTTTGTTTGTTTAATTGGGGATTCTCTCATCTGTCCTCTCTCTCTCATCTAGTAACTTTCTTCCGATGCATTAATGGTAGAAGATCTCAGAATCCTATGTTGGTACCTCCTTTAGAAAGAACTCCTAAGAGAGGACTTTTTTTTCTGAATCTGAATCCATTCCCATGGCTAGTCACCATTAGGAAGAGATGAGTGGATGGAAGGAACCAATTCTTGATCCTATTGCCAACCCCAGAGACAAATCTAGAGGCAAGGCCAGTGCCATGATCATCATATTGACACCCTAGTATAGGCCTTGAACCAAATCCAAACTGGTAGAGCAGATCGACCTCTTAGAGACTATTATAACCCTCCTAATGCCCAACAAGAACCATATGTTAGGATACCCTAGGAGGGGGCTTATTTTGAGCTTAAACCTCAGATCATCAACCTGATTCCTTACTTCCATTGCTGTAGCTCTAATGACCCTTTCCAGCACCTTGAGGAACTCCTAAATATAGAAAGGACCTTTAGCCCAAGAGATATGGATTAAGGTATCTTGATGATGAAAATGTCTCGTTCTTCTTGAAAGATAAAGATACACAATGGTTGAGGGAAATTGGTAGACCTATTTTGACTTCAGATGATTTAGACATGAATTTTTGAAAAACAATTTCCCCATATGTAAAACCAATGCCATTAGATGTACCATTTCAACCTTTAAGCAGAACCCTAGGGAACAACTTCATGAGGCTTGGGAGAGGTTCAATGATCTGACCAGGAAGTACCTGATAAGCGCCAATTTATCATCATTCTTATGCCCTAAAACAAATCTAATCTTAGGGTTTTAACTCCGCAAATGGGTTTTTGAACTATATTTATCCATTCACTTAAGATAGGCATGAATTGCATTTTGTTATTTTTTGATGTGTTTATTTGAGTGTTAGGGATAGGTAGAAAGTCAGATCCCATAAACCTTGGCACTTAGGAAGCCAGAAGATGAAGGAGAAGCTCACATCAGTTAGATCTCAGCTGGATCCACCTCATCCTAGCTAGATCCTAGCTCCTTTTAGCTTGATCAACTCATCCTTAGCTCCATTCAGCTCATCTCAACTGAATGGTAGCTCAAGCTAGTTCACCTCAACTCCATTCAGCTCATCTCAACTGGATTGCAGCTCAAACTTGCTCAAGACAGTTGATACTAGCACCATTCTAGCTCCAGCTCAAAATAGTTCGCTAGGAGCTCTACCTAACTAGGACTAGCTATTGCCATCAATTAGCTAGGCCTAGTCAGCTGAAGAAGTCCTCAACCAGTTCAGGCCAGCTCAAGTCTAGCTCCCAGAGACTCAACTCAGCTCAACTTAGTTGAGCTAAGCTACATGACCTAAGCTAGTTACCCCAACTAGATAGGTAATCTCCAGGATGACCAGACCCAGCTCACCTCAACTCACATTAGCAGAAGCTAGCTCATCATAGCTTGGCTTAGCAACTAGCAAAGAACTAGTTAGCTAAGCTAGCTAGGGACCTTACGTGCAACTCTCTTTAGTAGCCATTGATAAATGCTGGTTTATCATATTCTTATGACCTAAAATAGATCTAGCTCTTAGGTTTTTAACTCCGCAAATGGGTTTTTGGGTTGCATTTAGGCATAATCTAGGATTAGTCATGCATTGCATACCTTTTGGTTTTTTTTTTTTTAACATCTTTACTTGAGTATTAAGGTTAAGCAAATTTTCAAACCCTTAAAACCCTAGCACTCAAGAAGGAAGAAGGTGAAGAAGAAGTCCAGATCAGCTGAACCCTAGCTGGATCCATCTCATCTCAGCTGGATATTGGCTCACATTGGTTAGGTTTAGCTCCTTCTAGCTCTTAGCTGGATGGTAGCTCAAGGTAGCTCATCTTAGCTCAACCCACCTCAGCTTAGCTCAGATCCAGCTCAACTTAGCTGAGTCTAGCTCATCCTAGCTATAGTCAGTTCACTGGGAGCTCTAGCTAGCTCAGCTTAGTTGACGAGAGTTAATTCCAACTCCAGCTCATTCTAAGTCCACCTCTACCCAGCCCTACTTAGCTCACAACAGCTGAACTTCCTCCAGCTTAGCTACTACTTGCCTACTTAGTAGCTAAGCTCGCTCGAGAGTTCTCATCAGAGGCAATTCTAGCTCAACGTAGCTTCAGATAGGTTGAAACCAACTCATCTTAGCTCAACTACTCATGCCTAACAACTAGCACAAGAACTAGCTAGATAAGCTAAGTAGTTGAGCTCCTCATGAAGACCTCCTCAACAGATTCAGCCCCAGTGCAGCTCCAATGCAACTAAAGTCAGCTCTCCTTTAGCTCCTCTTCTCAAAACTTTAATGATAAATGCCAGTTTATCATCATTCTTATGCATTAAAACAAACCTGGCTCTTAGGATTTTGCTCTGCAAATGGGTTTTTGGGTTGCATTTAGACATAAAATAGGTTAGGCATGCATTTTACTTTTTATTGTCATTTTGACATTTTTTGTGAGTGTTACGGATATACAAATTGACAGATCCCTAGAACCTTAGCACTCAGGAAGGCAACTAGCGAAGGAGAAGTCCAAACCAGCTAGAACTCAGCTTTATCCAGCTCACCATAGCTGGAATCCAACTCACTTGAACTATGGTTAGCTCATCCTAGCTCCATTCAGCTCATCTCAGCTGAATGGCAGCTCAAGAGAGCTCATCTCAGCTCACCTTCGCTCAAGTCATCTCAGATCTAGCTCAACTTAGCTGAGTCTACCTCATCTCAGCTCCCATCAGTTGACTAAGAGCTCAAGCTAGCTCAGCTGAGTTGACTGGAGTTCACCCCAGCTTAGGTCTAGCTACATTCAGCTCCACTCAATTCCAGCCAGCTGAAGATGACTTCATCTTAGCACAAGAAGCTCAAGTCCAGCTCCCGAGGACTGAGTATAGCTCAACTTAGTTGAGCTAAGCTACCTTTGCTACCTCAATTAGATAGATCCTCCCCGGGAGCATCAGACCCAACTCACCTCAACTCATTTTAGTAGAAGCCAGCTTGCTTTAGCTATTAGAACCTAGTTCCACCTCTCTCCTGAGTTTTCGTGTTAACAAAATCATTTTAAAATCTAATGTGTTTATGAAGTATTACAGGACAAAAGAATTTATGGATGCAAGCAACAAGATAGCATTGAAGGGACAGGATAGCATATGAAGCAAGAAGATTATAGTTTTTTTTGTATTCATTGTATTTTAGAGTCTTTGTATGTCTCCTAACAAGTAAAACATAATCTAGGAGTTAAAATCAAAGTAGAGATAATTAGGGTTCAAAATATTGTTCATTCATTCGTTTCAAAACTCAAATTCGATTCTTTCAAAATAAAGTCATATAGAGTAGATGGGATAACTCTAAAAATTGACTTAAATTCATTCTTAGTACTTGGCACAGGTTTGGGTTTTTAGTCCCAAACTATGAACAACAAGTACTGATACTCATGATGAGTATCGATATAAGGTGCTCACAGCTTGTAGACTGATGTAGTTCCTGAACCTTACACGTATCGGTACTCATAATGAGTACTGGTACATATTGGTCACAAGACCCAAATAGGTGAGTCACAAGTGCCGGTACTCATCATGAGTACTGGAACCTAGTGACTTAGTTGGGCCGACTGTAGGCAGTCAGTACTGGTACCAAATGTTTAGTATCGATACCAACTAACCGTTGTGACCAGTCTGAACGGCTATTTTGTAGTTAAACCTATCTCTAATCTTCCCAAATTGCCCCTAACAGCTAGTATTCGTAGGAGAGATGATTAGTGGCTTATATAAGCACTATTTGAGTGTCTTTTGCACACAACTAAGAACACAAAAAATACTATCCTTTCCTACACCTCCAATTCTCAAATTTTCTAGCTACAAAGGAACTTGATTTGTTGCATTCTTCTCATGGCCTCTCTCCATTTGCAACAAGTCATCAAAAGTGATCGTGTTCTTCATTGTTTAATCGTTCATTTACGCCTTAGTATTTTCATTAGATTAATTTATGTACTATTATTAAAAAATATACGTATTGGAGACTTAGGAATTTTTTGTAAGCTTTTATTTGCATCATGCTTACACCTGTATCTTTATTTCTTTTTGATGTCTTGTAATTGGGTTGAGGTAACCCGTTAATTACCTCAGGTCATTAGTGAATTGATTCCCTTCATGTTGAGGGAATCAGGTTAAAAATCTTAAGTTAGGAGGCTTAGGTAGTGGAGTATCCAAGTGAGGGAAACCACTATATATCTTGTGTGTTTTTGTGGTTTGTTATTCTGCAAATTTTTATCTACCACACTATTCATCCCCCCTTCTAGTGTGCTTGTGCATTATAGATCCTACAGGTGGTATCAGAGCAGGTCGCGAATAGAAGAAGTAATCTTTCTCTCTCGTAATGGCAACATCAGTCAAGTGCACCAAAGGATAGTCATCCACACGTCCTCCCTACTTTGATGGGACAAACTATGGAGGAGGATGCAAATCTTCCTCAAGGCCATGGATGAGGACTCATGGACTCTCATTCAAGAGAAGTACACAGATCTGGAGCCACAGGAAGGTGTTGTTTGGACCACAGACCGAAAGAAAAAGATCGTGGGAAATGCAAAAGTGATGAACGCACTCTATTGTGCATTATCAATGGAAGAATTTAACCGTATCTCTACATGTGAGTCCGCATACGAGATATAGAACACACTGCAAGTCACCAATGAAGGTACAAGTAAGGTAAAAGAAACCCATATTTCTATTCTAACAAAAAGCTTTGAGTGTTTCAGGATGTCGAAAGGTGAAACAATCAAAGAAATGTACATAAGATTTGGAGAGATCGTGAATCTAATGAAGAACCTTGGAGTCAAGCTGAAGGAGGAGCAGCTTGTATGGAAGATCTTGAGATCCTTTACAAGCGATTGGTCTCCAAAGTCCACAGCCATCCAAGAGGCGAAGGACCTCTCTACTCTCTCTTTGAATGACTTGATTGGAAGCCTCATGGTGTATGAAGTCCAATTGGAGAATATGAAGAACGAAGAATAATATGTAAGCAAGAAGGAGCTTGCTTTCAAAGCTATAGCGGAGAAGTCAGACTTCGATGATTTCAACTCCGACAAAGAAGAGGAGCTTGCTATTTTAAAGAGAAGATTCAGAAGATTTATTCGAAAATAAGGTAAGAGAGTCAGTAAATTTACAAATGACATTATTTATTTTGAATGCAAGAAGAAGGGGCACGTACGAAAAGATTGTCCAATGATCAAGAAGAAGGAAGAAAAGAATGACAAAGAACTCAATCGAAAGAAGAAGATTTCAAGAAAGGCATATAAGGAGACTTGGGATGATAGTGATTCTGGCACGGAAATCATCTTCCAAAGAATCTGAAGAAATAGAAGTTGCACATCTTTGCTTAATGGCAAACAACAATAGCTCAGAAAATGAGGTAGATTCTGAAGACACTTTTAATGAGTTACTACATGCATATGAAGATTTATATCACAAAGCTAGGATGATTAAAAAAGAAAATAAGGTCTTGCATGATAGTTATAAAACTCTAGAAATAGAAAAATATTGTTTAGAAATAAAATTAGAAATGTCAAAGGAAACTAATAAATCAATTGCATGCAAAAATAGTAGAATTAGAAGATATTTATGAACACCTTGAGGGCACTTTGAATAATCTAAAAATAATAACTAGGTTGAATACAGAATTTTGTAATAATTTAAAAGCCAGGTTCAATAATAAAAAGAACACACAAAATAAATTACATGCACCTAGACATGCATGGATTTATCAAAAGGTCAAGAATCCTAAAAATTATAGATCTAACACTAAGGTGATCTATAAACCTAAGGATTTAAAGGGTACTAACCATCAAGGGCTCAAAAGAAAATGGGTACCTAAAATAGATTTAATAAACTATTTTGTAGGACAAGAAGGACAAATGGATCCTAGACAATGGGTGTTCCAAGCACATGACAGGACACTCCGACCTCTTTATCAAGTGGACCAGAATCGAAGATGAAGGACACATCAAGTTGGGCAACAACAAACGTTGTCGCATTATTGGTGAAGGTATAATAGGTAATTCTTCTAAGCAGGTACGTAATATTCTTTTAGTAGAAAACTTAAAACATAACCTACTTAGTGTTAATCAAATATGTGATAATGGATGTGATGTTTCATTTACTAAAGTTGGAATCCTCGTTTACTAAAGGAGGATGAGAGAGAGAGGAAGAGAGAGTGGTTAGCGTCGGGCGACGAGCGGCGGTGATGTGGAGGCATCTAACGCTAAAGAAAGGGGTGAGTGGAAGATGTGGAGGTCGAGGAACTGGAGGAGAAGGGAGCGGGTCTGGCAGGAGAGGGCTGGTAGGACGACTGAAAACTATCCAAAAAAGCCCTAGAGGAGAATGAACAGTGACGTCTTGTGTTTTAGATGTCGACAAAGGGGGCACTTGGCGGTGATTTGCAGAAACCCTTTGATTTGCTTGGCGTGCAAGGGCAATGAGCACAAACGTGATTCTTGCCCTAGGAGGAAGCCGCTGCATACAGAGATGGCATTTTTGCACCCTAGTTGGGTGGTGAAGAAAGAATCCCGACTGCCACCACCACCGGCATTTGGCAGGCATTCAATTGAAGTGGAGATCCCGATATTTGAAGAGATTTCTTCTGCAGAGATCATGCTGAGGGGCGCTCTGATTGGTGTGATTGTGGTAGGCAAACCATCGATAGAAAGGTTTCAAGATCTGGTATGTTCCTTAAACCTTATGTCTGTGGGCTGGAAGGTAGCTATGCTATCCCAATCTCGTTTTAAGGTATATGGTTTGGGCATGATGGATGTTGAGAGACTGAGATTTCGTTCGAGCTCGTTAGAAGAGATTAATGCGATCTGGAGAATGGTGTCCCCCTTTGATGGGGCTCTCCCTAATCGGCCTCCTCAAAGAGTGGGTTCTAGGAGGGTTCTTCTTGAGATTAGTGGACTGCCATTGCATCTGAGATCTAAGGGAGTTGTTACTAAGATGGTTGCAGGCTTTGCTTCCATTTGTGAAGGGTCTAAAGTCATGATTGGAGAAGGGGACATCCAATCTCTTAGAATTGAGGCTGATGTCTTCAATGCTAGCTCGATTCCTGACAGGGTTACGATCAGATGCGGGGGTTCCACATGGCTTATTTGTCTAACAATGGTTGGACAAGTGCTTGGGCAATTAGAACAATGGCAGGTTAAGACGTTTGGAGCCAACACTGAGGAGAGGAAACAGGATGAAAGGGTGGGCCGCTCTTCACCAGATGAATCTCCTAAGTCCAAAAAGAGGAAGGACTGCCAGCAGGACTATGCAGAGGAGGACCTGATGCACATGGAAGAGGTTAATGCAGTAGGAGGTTGCAACCAAGCCTTGGTAGCCAAAGAGGATGGTTATATGGAGGTTACTGATGTTTCTGAGAAAGAATCAGATGTCCTTAGCAGCAAAGAGGAGGGGATGACAGGAATGGAACAGGTACTCAGAAATGACAGCAGAGCTCTCAAAGAGGTGAATCAGGTGTAGTTCTCAATTCCTGCTGATCTAAAATTTGGTAGCGGATCCAATCAGAAAAGAGGTGTGGGTAGATCCCCTTATATGCTTAGAAGGAGAAGGAAGGAGAACTTAACCCCTATTGTGGAGCAGAACATTGCAAACTCAATATGGTTGAGTTTGTGGGCTGTGTGGCTCAAGGAGAGCAATCTAGCAAGGAATGAGAGTGTTGACTAGGAATGTGCGTGGGTTGCGCAATAAGATGAGGACTTGTGTAGATATCTCTCTGACTGGGAGATTGATTGTGCTCTCATCCAAGAGACACATGTGGAGATTGAGAATGGTCAGGAATAGGATTGCTTTAAGCAATATGGACGCATTGATGTTGTTGTAAAGGGTGCATCTGGAAGGTCTGGTGGAATGGCTTTTTTGGTGGAGAAAGTCTTGTCTTTTGGTAATTGAAGTCATTCGTGACAGGCACATGCTTACTTGCAGATGCCAATCTCCCCAAGGAGATATGGAATGGTATGTCTCATGCATTTATGGCCCTTGTGCGGCTGCAGACAGGTCTGGTCTTTGGGAGGAACTCTCTGCAATGCATCAAAGAGTGTAGGAGGTCCCTTGGCTTTTAGGGGGTGACTTTAATTGTCATCTCTCAAGTGATGACAGTCCTGGTGGAAGGTGGACGGTTCAATGGTAGGCTTTCAAATGGTTGTGCAGAATCTGGAAGTGACAGAATATCCTATTAGTGGAGTGGAGTTCACTTGGAGAAATGGTAGTGGATAGACTTCTAAGTTGGACAGATTTTTTGGCAGTCCTAGCTTGTTAGAGAGCCATCAATTATCAGCTATGATGAGCCTTGATAGGCCTTTCTCTGATCACACTCCGCTAGTATGGGACAGTGGGATGAATTTTGACATTGGATCTAATTTCAAACTCAAGAGATCTTGGTTTAGGGAGGAGGGGTTTGTGCAAATGGTGTCTCAGTGGTGGCAGAACAAGGCAGTGCAAGGGTCTGCCACACAGCAGGTGGCTGCAAATCTGACAGGCTTGCGTGACATGTTGAAAGAATATGGACAGGTAGTGGCATTGATCAGAGAACAAAGGAGGAGGGAGGCTCTGGCAGTGATCAGAGAATTGGATCTGAAGGAGTGCAGGCAGTCTTTGAACCCCCAAGAGCAGCAGAAAAGACAACAGATGCAGTCAGTAGTGGGGGAGGAGGATCTGAAAAGAGAAATGGACTGGCATGAAAGATCTAGAGAGCTATGGCTCAAAAAGGGTGATGCAAACACGAAGGTTTTTCATCTCGCGGCCAGTGCTAGGAGGAGATTCAATCTTATCTCATCAGTTAAAGTAGAAGAGAGAACTATTACTTCTGTAAGTGAAATCAGAACTGAAGCAGGCAAATACTTTAAAGATTTGGCCAAGGCTGCACCAAGGGGCTCTTGGAGGATGGCATTGGTGGACTTCCCTAGTGTCAGTTGTGATTAGAGAGACATGTTAGTTACTCCTATATCTGAACAAGAAGTATTAAAAGCAATTAAAGACTTAAACAATGAAGGGGCCCCTGGTCCGGATGGGATTCAGGTTTTCTTTTACAGAGAACTGTGGAGTGTTGTCAAAGTGGATGTATTGAAGGTTATTCATGAATTTGAACTAGGCAACTCTAGTTTTGAGAGGTTGAATAAATCCTATCTATTCCTACTTCCTAAAAAATCAAGTGCGGAGAAGTTTTCTTATTACAGACCCATTGCACTATCTAATTCTATTTACCTTATTATTAGTAAGATTATAGCCAACAAATTGCGGGAGGTATTGAAGGACTTGATAATGCTAGTCTAATCTACCTTTCTTCCTGGGAGATCGCTACAAGAGTCCTTCATTATGGCATAGGAGATCGTAATGGGATGGCACAGGAGAAAGACCAAGGCCTTTTTATGGAAAGTAGACTTCTCCAACGCTTATGATTCAGTCTCTTGGTCGTACCAGTGGGAAATCCTTAAAAGAAGGAAATTTCCACCTCAGTTGATACAATGGGTGAAGAGATGCATCACGACAGCCTCCTTTTCCCCATTGATAAATGGGAAACCATGCTGAACTTGGATTCATCCCCAATGTGGAGTTAGGTAAGGATGTCTACTTGCCCCTCTGATTTTTAATCTTGCAGTGGATACATTGGCAAGATATGCATGCAAACTGGCAGTGGATGGATTTATAAGGGGGTATTCAATGTCTAATAACAGGGCTTTAGCTCCCATCCTCTAATTTGCAGATGACACTATTTTTTTTGTGGAAGGGGGGAAGAGGGAAGTGCAAGCACTTTTTCATTTGGTTAAGATTTTTGGTGAGATTTCTAATCTTAGACTTAATGGAAACAAATCCTCCCTGGCCTATTTTGGGATGAATGGAATGATCCAGAATGACATCTCTACCATTTTGGGTACACCTGTGGTCTCATTGCCTATCAAATATCTGGGATTGCCTCTGAAATGAACTAAAATGAGGAAAGTAAATTGGTCCTTCCTTTTTGAAAAGGTGGCTACGAAATTGGAGGGTTGGAGTAGTCGTTACCTATCAAAAGGGGGGAGGTATATATTACTGAATTATGTCGTTACATCGATTCCAATCTTTTTCTTCTCTATTCTCAAAGACCCAAAGTCAATTTGGAAAAAACTTGATGTGATGCGCAAGAGATTCTTCTGCAAAGGGCCTCTCACCAAGGGGCTTTTCTTCAACCTTTAAAATGGGATTCAATTTGCAAGAAAAAAAAGATTGGTGGCATGGGTGCTAGATCCCTCAAGGAATTTAATGATGCTTTGCTGTTGAAGTGGGCCATTCGACTGCTACAGGGGAAAAAAATGTCGACAGAAATAGTCCAGGATAGCTATGGGGCTGCCAATGATGAGAAGAATTGCCTAAACCCCCATAAACCATCTCCATTTTGGTCTTCAGTGGTGCGTGCCCTGAGGGATAATTGGATTTTATTCAAATCCATACTAGGTGATGGGAAAAGCTTCAAATTCTGGCTGGAGAATTAGGTACCTGGGGGGTGATTAAAGACAGGTTCCCCCTTGCTTATGCAGCGGCTTCAGATAAAATGTTGTGGTTTCTGATTATTGGGATGTGGAGTCTGAGTAGTGGTCATTAAATAATGCTATGTGGAATAATCATGAAACAAGAACACGAGCAGAGAATGAGCGTCTCATTTAAGAACTTGTTACCTTCAAACCCACACCTCATGAGTATGACACATACAAATGAGAGGGTAAGTTTTCTTCCATGGCTGCCTATGACAAGTTGAGTAATTCTTCTAGGATGGCGGAACTTGATGAGGTGGGAAAAAAGTTATGGAAATTAAAAATACCACTGAAGGTACAATTTTTTTGTGGCTCTACAAAAGGGACGTTCTGATTACTGGAGATCTGAGACATAGGAGAATGGGAATTCCCACTCAGTTTTGCCACCTATGTGGGATGCATAATGATTCTAGAACTCATACTTTCTCTTCGTGTGTGATCACTGATTATATCTGGAGGAGAGTTTGTAATGATTCTCTTCCCACATGGGAGAATTTGTGGTGTCATCTTGTGGATGGGAATAAGTCATGTTTACCTATGGTCGCTGTGTTATGGTCTATATGGAGGGTTAGGAATGAGTGTGTTTTTCAGGAGACCCCAGTGAATGTGGATAAGATTGTAAATTGTTGCCGGAGTCTCATACAGCAATGGGGTTCAAATATGTAATTGTGTTCATTTTTTATTAATAAAAGCTCTCCCTGTTTGCTATCGGTGACACAATAGCATTCCTTTCTTTTTCAAAAAAAAAAAAAGAAAACTTAAAACATAACCTGCTTAGTGTTAATCAAATATGTGATAATGGATGTGATATTTTTTTTACTAAAGTTGGATTTAAAATATTAAAAGAAGGAACAAATGTGGTTTTAATTGAAGGCTATAGATATGAAAATATCTATGGTCTTCATTTTTCACAAAAGAAATTTGTAAAATACCTGCTTGCTTCGCATATTGAAGTAGATCTTTGGCACGGAAGGCTAGGTCACATTAATCACAAACATCTTAATAGGTTAGCCAAAAATGAGTTAGTAAGGAGCCTACCCAAACTAACATATAAAAGGGATGCTTTGTGCAAGTCTTGTGAACTCAAAAAAATGCACAAGGCTTCTTTTAAACCTAAAGACTTAGTTTCAACAACACAACCTTTAGAGTTGTTACACCTTGATCTATTTAGACCAACATGATTCGAGAGTCTAAATGGATCAAAATTTTACCTAGTTATTGTTGATGACTCCTCTAGGTTCACTTGGGTCATCTTCTTGAAACATAAGGATGACACATTTGATTCCTTCCTAAGTCTTGCTCGAAGATTTCAAAAGGAAAAATCATCCTTAATTCTTAGACTTAGGACTGATCATGGGGGTGAATTTGAAAATAAAAAATTTTCAAGTTTTTGTGCCAATTCTGGCATAACCCATGTATTTTCATTTCCACAGGCACCAACTAAAAGTGGTGTTGTAGAGCGCAAGAATTGCACTCTACAAGAATGCGCCCAAACTTTGCTCTTGGAGTTTGGGCTTCAAAAATATTTCTAGGCAAAAGCCATTAATACGACATGTTATGTTCTTAATAGAACTCTCTTAAGGCCTATTATTAAGAAAACTCCATATGAGCTATATTATGAAAAGTCTCCTAGGATTTCATATTTTAGAGTGTTTGGAAGTCAATGTTATTTATTAACCACCCGTGATCGGCTTGATAAGTTTGATTCTAAAGGTGATGATGTCATTTTTATTGGCTATTCAACAAGAAGCAAAGCTTATCGAGTCTTTAATAAAAGGACTTTTGTTATAGAAGAATCCTTGCATGTTTCATTTGATGAAACAAACTTAGGTGAACTTAAACCAAATCATTTAGATTCTGATAATGAAGATACCCCCTTCATCGATGTATCAAAAATGGAAGATACAAGAAATGTACATGATCTTCCAAATGAATGGGTACACCATAAGGATCACCCTTAAGAACAGATCATAGGTGATATTGAACAAGGTGTTAAAACCCGATCTCACTTTAGAGCTGATTTTGTCCACAATGCCTTTGTTTCTCAACTTGAACCCAAGAAAGTTGATGAGGCATTAAAGGATAAGTCATGGGTTGTAGCTATGCAGGAGGAGCTACTCCAATTTACAAGGAACAATGTATGGAACTTGCTACCCACTCTTGAGGGTAATTCCATCATTGGAACCAAGTGGGTGTTCTGAAATAAATTGGATGAGTCTGGTTCAGTGATCAGGAATAAAGCCAGACTACTAGCTCAAGGCTATAACCAATAGGTGGGTATTGACTTTGATGAGACATATGCTCCTGTAGCTCACTTGGAGTCCATACGAATGCTACTTGCCTTTGCAAGTGCAAAGGACTTCAAGCTATATCAAATGGATGTCAAGAGCGCCGTTCTTAATGGTTATATTAAGGAAGAAGTTTATGTTCATCAGCCTCCCGGGTTCGAGGACCCAACACACCCAGAGCATGTATACAAGCTCAATAAGGCATTATATGGACTTAAACAAGCTCCCAAGGCCTGGTATGATAGGCTTAGGACCTTTCTTCTTCATCACAGATTTAGAATTGGAGTTGTTAATTCAACTCTTTTTGTAAAAGAAAGGAAATGACATCCTACTGGTTCAAATATATGCCGACGATATTATATTTGGATCAACTATGGAGTCCCTGTGTCAACATTTTTGTGAGACTGTGAAGACTGAGTTTGAAATGAGTATGATGGGTGAACTCAAATTCTTTTAAGGACTCCAAATTTAGCAATTAGACATAGGAATTTATATTAGTCAAACAAAATGTGTTCTTCAAATTCTCAAGAAATTTAACTTTGAAAATGTAAATGGTAAAGAGACTCCGATTGCTCTATCTGCTTCTCTTGGTGAAGATTTATCCGGCAAGAGGGTAGACGAAAAGAAATACCAGGGCATGGGAGGTTCACTGCTATATGTTACAGCTTCTAGACCTGATATTCTTTTTGCTACATATTTATGTGCAAGATTCTAATTCGAAGCCAAGGAATCTCATTTTAATGCAGTAAAAAGAATACTTAGATACCTAAACAACACAAAAGATCTTGGTCTTTTCTATCCTAAAGCATAAACCTTAGATCTATTATCCTATAGTGATGTAGACTTTGCAGGGAGTCAGACAGATCGATAGAGCACTAGCGGCACATGTCATTTTATTAGAGAATCTCTGGTCTCATCGTTCTCTAAGAAACAGACTTGCGTTTCACTTTCTACGATTGAAGCAAAGTAGATTGCTGCTTCACTTGCTTGCTCTCAGGTGATTTGGATGAGACAGACTTTTTCGAGTTTGGATTGATTATTGTGCAATCCAAAATTTTATGTGATGATACAAGTGTAATAAATTTATCAAAAAATTCGGTACGTCATTCACGTACCAAACACATAGATGTTAGACATCATTTCCTTAGAGATAATGTGCTTCAAGGTTGCATTCAATTAGAATTTGCTGACACACAAAACCAATTGGCAGACATCTTTACAAAACCTCTTGCAGCAGAGAGATTCTGCTTTATAAGAAGAAAATTAGGACTTTGTACAATGAAAGAGATTCAAAACTAACAATTTGATTGATATCTAATTTGTTTATATTTATAAAAATCCCTGAGGCCCTCATTGCAATTTACCCATGCTTGCTAAAAAGGGGTAAACTGTAATATTTCCATATGTCTGGAAATATTAGGGTGCTGTTTGCAATATGGTTGCTTAGCTTAGGTTGTTGACTACATTATTTTTTCAACACCTAAGTTGTTAATTACATTTCTCTCAATCACTTAAGTGGTCATGTGACTAGCACATGACCCATCCCATATAAAAGAGGCCAAGTGCAAACACTTGCCTCATTTTATCACTTGCAAACCCTTGTTCTTTTCACAAGAGCCTCTCCAACCCCTAGCCAAGAAGAGAAGGATCATCTCCAAGCGTCAACTCTATGTACACTCTTATCTTGTCATTTCGTGCTTCATTGAGTCATCTTGTATCTTGTTTTCACTCTCTTAAAACCATTCCTATTGTTGCACTTCATTCATGTCGGGTACCAAATGATATCGGTACCCATCATCAGTACCGGTACTAGCTAGCTGCAATAGAGCTTGCTTTAGATAGTAGGTACCGGTACTAATTACCAGTACTAGTACATGCAGGCTTAAATGTGTTTTTATACAAACACATGAAAGGAAGTTTTCTATATTTCTAATTGTTTTCCTATTCCTTGTTTTTGCATGATTTCAGATGGCACCTAAATCTAAGAGTAAGGGAAAAGCACCTCAAGATGCTTTTCACATGTTTTGCATCAATGAGGATGCTAGGTCGAAGTTTAATTGGTATAAAGGTGTAAAACTTCATCATTGTAGGCTAGTTGAGTGTAAAGATTTCTCTCTTCAACTCTTTAATTTTACCACTCGTCTTTTCGAACAAAAACTCATGTATTTCTTTGATGAATCATTTTTTGCCAATGTTCCTGGAGTATACCCTGATGTCAATTGTCTATTCTTTGCTGGTCTCCAAGAACAAGAAAACCAAGGTCACATTGTCCTAACAATAAATGTTTTTGGTCAGAAAATCACCATCACACCAAAATTCTTGTCAACCATCACTAAATTGCTTAATGAAGGTTGTGCATTTAACACACTTAAGGAGCAATTTCCTACTTATAAAATCCATGAAACTCTCTTGCTCTCTAACTATCAGGGCAAAGCATTGGTTGCCCCAAACATGACCTTATTTGCTTGCATCCTTTTTCATATCTTAGCATGGAACTTAAGGGCTAAAAATTTAGGATTCCACAAAATTTCTGTTGATATTGTACCCTTAATTTATGCTATCATCACAAGCTTCCCGGTAAATTGGAACATAGTTTTCATTCACTTCCTTAGACCCCATTACCGTGCATCAGCTTTAACATTGGATATCTTGGTATCCCACATTCTTCACAAGAATAAAATTAACCTCTTTAATTTTACTCCTCTTAGAAAAGTGGTCTATTTTAGATGGTCCACTCTCCAGAAAATGGGAGTGAAACCTGCTAAAGAGGAATCGTCTAGTGATACTGAAGAAGAAGAGTATGTTGAACCAAATGCTCAATCTTCTTCTTATCAACCTTCAGACTCATCTTCGACTTTTGTCCCTATAACATATCCATATTCAGAAGTCGAAACACCTTGGGTAAACCTATCTCATGGGTCTAACACCGATCCAAATTTGATAAATAGTTTCAATTACATTGGTCAAACAATATCTAATCTCAAATTTGCCTTCTGTCACATGGAACGCAAGTTACATGACCTTTCTCTTTCTATTGTGTCTTCCCATGTCACTTCTTCCACTCAACAATCTAAACAAAGGAAACAGACTCAACCGAAAGCTCCTCAAGAATACAGTGAAAGAAGGCAAAAGCACTTCCAAGATCCATCTTCTGTCTCTTCTCCAATTGTGGAAGAAGAACCTTCTCTCCATGTTGATGAGGAAGAAGAAGACACTGAAGATGAAGAAGTTTCATATCAAGATAGTGATGAGGAAGATAAAGATGATGACGACGACGACGATGATGATGATGATGGTGGACATGTACAAAAGCTTATCAAAAAATGTCCTAGAAATTAGTTTAGTTTTCTTTTTGTTGCTTGTTGAACTTGTGTAACATTTATGTATTGCTAAACTTGTATGTCTTTTAAGATTTCTTATGTGTGGCTTTGCTAAAATTGTCTTAAGCTTTATCTTTATGAACTTTATCATGTTTAGTTTTTATGAAGGTTGTATAGAGTTGGTTGCTTATATATCATGCTTTGATTGCTTAAAAATGTATTATTTGCTCATATTTTTGCTTGCTTGACAAAAAGGGGGAGAAATGATTGGATACTTCATATTTAATATAGGGGGAGCTTTGTTTGAGGGGGAGGTTTTTCACTCCTTGTGGAGTTTTTTATTCTTCTCTTATTAAGTCTCTATTTATTTTTAAATATGAGTATCTTGTTTGTTTTGTCAACACAAAAAAGGGGGAGATTGTTGGAACCTAGTTCCACCTCTCTTCTATGTTTTAGTGTTAACAAAACCATTTTAAAATCTAGTGTATTTATGAAGTATTACAGGATAAAAGAATCTATGGATGCAAGCAACAAGATAGCATTGAAGGGACAAGATAGCATATGAAACAAGAAGATTATAGTTTTTTTTGTATTCATTGTATTTTAGAGTCTTTGTATGCCTCCTAACAAGTAAAACATAATCTATGAGTTAAAATCAAAGTAGAGATAATTAGGGTTCAAAATATCGTTCATTCATTCATTTCAAAAGTCAAATTCGATTCTTTCAAAATAAAGTCGTATAGAGTAGATGGGATAACTCTAAAAATTAACTTAAATTCATTCTTGGTACTTGGCATAGGTTTGGGTGTTTAGTCCCAAACTATGAACAATAAGTACCAATACTCATCATGAGTACTGATACAAGGTGCTCATAGCTTGCAAACTGATGTTGTTCTTGAACCTTACAAGTACCGGTACTTGTCATGAGTACCAATACATGTAAGTCACAAGACCCAAATCTGTGAGTCATAAGTACCAATGACTCATCATGAGTACCGGTACCTAGTAACTTAGTTGGGCTGACTGTAGGCAGTCAGTACTGGTACCAAAAGTTTAGTACCGGTACCAACTAACCGATGTGACCAGTCTGAACGGCTATTTTGCAATTAAACCTATCTCTAATCTTCTCAAATTGCCCCTAACGGCTAGTATTCGTTGGAGAGGTGATTAGTGGCTTATATAAGCACTCTTTCAGTGTCTTTTCCACACAACTAAGAACACAAAAAATACTATCCTTACCTACACCTCCAATTCTCAATTTTTCTAGCTGCGAAGGAGCTTGATTTGTGGTATTCTTCTCAAGGCGTCTCTCCAGTTGCAGCAAGTCATCAAAGGTGATCATGTTCTTCATTGTTCAATCATTCATTTATGCCTTAGTATTCTCATTAGATTAATTTATATACTCTTATTAAACAATATACTTGTTGGAAACTTAGGAATTTGTTGTAAGCTTTTATTTTGATCTTGCATGCACCTGTTTCTTTATTTCTTTTTGATGTCTTGTAATTGGGTTGAGGTGGCCCGTTAATTACCTCAAATCATTAGTGAATTGATTTCCTCCGAGTTAAGAGAATTGGGTTAAAAATCCTAAGTCGGGAGACTTAGGTAGTGGAGTACCTAAGTGAGGGGAACCACTATATATCTTGTGTGATTTTGTGGTTTGTTATTCCTGCAAATTTTTATCTACCACACTATTCATCCCCCCTTTTGGTGTGCTTGTGTATTATAAATCCTACATTAGCTTGTATTAGCAGCTAGCAAAGAACTAGCAAGCTAAGCCAGCTAAAGTAGCTCCATGCTACCCTCTTCAGTAGCTACCAGCTCCCATTTAGTTCCATACTTCTTCTGTCCAGCTCCTCTCCTCAAACCATAGCTCCATTTGCCTACTCTTCTACTCTACTACTAGCTAAGCTAGGTTAGCTAGCTTAGCTTAGCTAAACTACAGCTCCCTTGGCAATCCAATACCCTAAAACCCTACCTAACTAGCTCACCAACTAAACCCTACCTAAGCTTACCTAAGCTACCTCCACTCTACTCCAAGTTGGTGCCACCACCTAGCCACCCTTTCACCCCTGAACCACCACCAAGAGACACCTATTTTGGCGCCAACTAACCCTTTTAGAACCCCTTCCTTTTGGCGCCAAAATGAACTCCAATCACCACCCTACACTTCACCAACCAACCCATCTCCACCCTCGATTCTTGGCTCCCAAACACCTCTTTCTAGAAGCCAGAAGTGGCTCCACTTTTAGGTGTCCTTTGGCCACCATAACTATCCCGTTAGCACCTGTTTAGGTGGCACCAAATAGCCCCCTCCATTGGATCATTATAACCACCCTTAACCACCTTGTAATCCCATCCTAGCCCTACATGTGTCCACACTAACCCCTCCCCTCCTAAACCCTTTAGATACCCCCCTTAACCACCATCATAAATCATCCTCCCATAGTATATTTTCCACTCTAATTCCAGCCATAACCCACGGCCAAGAAGAAGGAAGAGAGAAGAAAATTAAGGGGTCACATCACCTACCCCCTTGGTGCCTTCTTCTTCCCATTCCTTTACCTTGTGCCACTCCTAGGAGGAACAATCAATCACTAGGAGGATAGCCAGGCAAAGGAGGTGTTTTTAGGGTGGACATCCACCCTTGGGAGAAGCAAGTGCATGCCCCCCCTTGGGCTTGCAACTATCTTGGAGGGCACCTTCCTGGAGGAGCCTTTCAAGGAAGGAGAAGGAGCCCTCTTTTCAAGTCAAGGAGCTACTTGGCTTGGAACAAGAAGCCCCCTCTTCTTTACCATTTCATATAGAGGATTTGTGTTTTTCTTTTCTTGTATTCTCAAGTAGAGTAGAAGCATTCCTCTATAGGTTTTGTGTAAACAATTTCCATCAATTCAAGTTGCCTTTAGTTATCTTTTTGTTGAATAGTCTTTTAGAATTTTTGTCTAGCATTTTTTTTTACTCCTTCTTGCTAATTACTTTAGGCCCCCACGTGCCTATGGTGAGCTTAGGGAGAGGCTCTACTTGTCACCTTAGTAGTCATGTAGTGAATTAGGTGTAGGGTATTTTCTCGCTATCAACAATTTGTGTGTTTATTGTCATTTCAAAACTATAAAAATTATATATTTGAAAAGATAAAAAGGAAAGTTGATTTCCATTTCCAAGTAAGAGACATATTTTGCAAACATTTGGCTTCATTGGACGACCCTAGATACTTCCTTATCTAGGTTTTATAAATTTAAAAGTGACTTGATTTTGTGTGTTACAACGATAAAACCCTAATTTTACAAACCGTGCAAAAATCCAATCACCTAACTCCACTACTATTCTACAAGTTAAGCTAGCGTAGCTAGCTTAGCTAAGCTCAAAACCAGCTCCACCTCCATGGCCATCTACCAACTACCTAAGCCCTAGCCTAACTCCACCGTAACTCTACTCCAAGTCCACCACCTAAACTAACCACCTACCTCCACTTATAGTTGGCACCACCATCCCCACACCTCTTCACACCACCACATCCAAGAGCCACCATGAAAAGTGGCACCAACTTTCCCTCCAAAACCCCTTCATATCACCACCATCCATCTCCCTTAGAACCCATCTCCACCATCCACCTAACCCCCTTCTAGAAGCCCTCCTTTGGTGCCAACTTTAACACTCCCTTCCACCACCATAGCTACCCTTAACCACCACCTCAGTTGGTGCCAAAACCACCTATCCACACCCCTTCAAAATGGCGCCAACTCTACCTCCAATCACCACCATCCAAACACCACCATAACCCATCTCCTCCATCCACATGTTGGTGCCAAAGACAAGCCCCATAACCACACCAAAATTGGTGCCAACTCAACCCAAACCCACCTATCCTACATCCTTTCATGTGGTGCCAATTAACCTCAACCCTCCACCATATAACCACCACCTAATGACCTAATCCTAACCCTCCATCCATCTCCACGCCAACCATAATCCATAACCTACATAGAGTTGGCACCAACTCCATTTAACCCAACCATAACTACCACTCAACACACCCCTACATATGGTGCCAACCTAATCTAAACCTCCATCCATTAACCACCCTCCTAAGCATCCATCCTAGCCCTACAACACACCATACAACCCCTTAACCCTAGTCTCCACCTAGGGTTGGCGCCAACTCCTAAGAAGCCTCTTCATGTTGGCACCATTAACCCTAGCCCTAGGATCCCATAACCACCCCCTATAAGCCATCCTAGCCATCCAGCCTTTAACCATACCTGCACCCCTACCCATCCTATAAAAAGACCACTAACTACCCACTTCAAATCATCCTTGGTTACATTTTTCTACCCATATTCCACCCATATCCAACGTCCAAGGAGAGAAGGAGTGGAGGAAGAAGATCAAGTAGACACCCTGTCTCCTTGGTGGCTTCAACTTCTTCTTCCTTGTGTCTCCACAAAACTAAGGAGGAAGGCCAGGCAAGGAGGACATCCAAGGGAAGAGATATTGAAGGTGGTCCATGCCACCTTAGGGAGAAGTTCTTGGAGTGGAGATCTTCCACACCAAGGAGGGGGAGGCACGCCCACCTAGGGCTTACCAAGAAGAAGATGAGAGCCAAGCACCAGGAGCAAGTTTTCTTCAACCCATGGGCAGCATGCGTTGGAGTGGAAACTCTGAAACATCATAACCATCTTCTTCATAAACATTCTTCGACATTTTCTTTGTATTTTTGCATAGTAGTTTAGTGTTTGTTTTCTTGGTTGGAGATTATAAGTGAGAACCCCTCTCACTTGTGAGTTCTCTAACTCGTTGTAAAACATTTTTTCAATTAAACAAAAGCATTCCTCTACTTTCTTTTAGATAGCTTGTGATTGTGTTGTGACTTGCTTCTTCATTACTCTAGGCCTTCCATGCTTAGGGTGAGTTGGAGAAGCAAGGCACTTGTTGCTTTGCATTTTCTGTAGCTCTAATTTCTATCTCTCTCCATGATTGTTTTGCTTGTATTTTAAAAACCCTAAAAAATTTGCATATTTCAAAGCCCAAAAAAGAAGTTGATTTTAAAGATTCAAGTGAGAGATTTTGTTTAAAGCATTCCTACCTCTCTTGGGATGACTCGAATACTTTCCCAAGTACTCGGAGTTTATAAATTTAAAACCAATCCAAATTGCATGTTACAATGACCTAATTCACGACTTTTAAAATCATGCTTTTTAGCGATCGGCCATCAGCTCCAGTGCAGCTCAGATACAACTCTTCCTCAGCTCATACTGTAAAACCCTAGCTCTAGCTCCTCTCTCTACTATCCCTCTACTAGCTAAGCTAGTATAGCTAGCTTAGCTTAGCTAATGGCGTCCCAACCTAACCCTAAAACCCACCTAACTAGCTCCACCAAATAAGCCTACCTAGAGTCGACATAAGCTCCCTACTCCAACTCCACTTTGGTGCAAACAAGTCACCACCTTTCACACCACCACAACCACCAAAAGACACCCTCATTTTGGCACAAAAATGCCCTTAACTACCCCCCTTTCCTGGCACCAAAATAACCCCATACCCTACCCTACACATCACCACACAACTCATCTCAACCCTCCATGCCAACCACCACCTCTCCACTCCTATATCTACCCCCCATAACCACCACCATAACATATCTTCCCTTAGTTTAATTTCCATCCATATCCACCTACACCTAAGGCCAAGGAAGAAGAGGAGAAGAAGATCAAGGGGGCAACCTACCCCCCCTGGTGCTTTCTTCATCTCTCTTCCTCTCCCTTGTGCCACGCCAAGGAGGAGGAAATCTTCATCTTGAGGGGATGGCCAGGAAAGAGGAGGAGCAAGGTGGTTGATGCCCACTGAAGTCGGTGGGTTTGATGACCGGGTTTTGGTTTTGTTATAACATTGTAGTATAGCCGGTTACTACCAACATTTCAAATATATAAATTTTTTTACTCGGAAAATAAAAGAGTTCCCGAGGTCGAACTCAGGGAGCAAGTTGTATTCTAGAGATATACATGTTTCTTTTACAAAATAAAGAAAGAGAGAGGGAAAGAATTTGTTGTTCTCTTTGTTTTCTCCTCGTGATGTTCTTCTTTCTTTCTTTCTTTCTTCAGATCTCCTTCTTCTTTGTTCTGCAGAGGTGATGCTCCTCTTTCTTTCTTCAGATCTCCTTCTTCTTCTTCCTTGGTTTCTGTCTTGGCCTCTCTTCTTCTTTTTCTGCAGTCTCTTCTGTGAAGGTTTCTTCTTCCTTGGCTCTGCTGTAATTCTTCTCTGCAGCCTATTCTCTTCTTCTGCCTTGCTCAGCCTCTTCTTTAGAGTTTCTTCTTGTTTCTCCTCCCTGCGGCTAAGTGTCAGCTTCTTCTTTTCTTTTTCAGCCAGGGACGTCACCCCTCCTTTCTTCTTTTCCCTTCAGGCCGTCGTCTGATTTCCAAATCAGACGACTTAACTACCTGTTGCTACAGTCAGCTTCCTTCTTCTTCCGCGGGTCTTCTTCTTCGCCTGTGCCTGCACACTTCAGAGTTTTTCGTCAGAGGCAAAACCTACTCTACCCTCCCCCCCCCCGCGTCTCTCTCTCTCTCTGAAACCACTCTTGGGAAAGCTCTCCCAGAGCTACCGAATAACCGGGTTCGGGTCAGGCCCGGGTCCAGGCCCACCGGCGTGCGTGTTGGGCGAGGAGTGCAGGTCAGTCTAAGTCGGGTCGGGTTAGGTCCGCGGGGCGTGAGCGCGGACGAGACCGGGTAACCGGGCGGGTGTAAGGGGACCTCACCCCGTGTGCTGAGGCAGTAAGCCTTCAGCACTTTTGCATCTTATGTCGCTGCGGCTCTTCAGGCGTTTCCGAGGTGGGACTAAATGGCCCACCTCAATTGCGCGCCCGCAGCGGAGAATTCAGCAGGAGATGGCGGCGTCACGCGAAGCTCTCTTCCTTAGCTGCGAACCTGTGTTTTGCCAAAACTCATCGCAAGGCCTGGGAGTTGAATCTGGGCTTGGCGCTGAGCGTGGCGCGCCTGTAGCTGCAGGCGGAAGCAGTTCCTCCTGCGCGTCAATGGCGGCGGAGGTCGGGTGGCCTGTTCACAAGAAAACGGCCTCTCGGCCTAATCAGAAAGTGCCAGGAGCTTCGCCAGGGTGCGGCGAAGCTCGTGTGGGTGGTGGCGAGGCGCGGGGCGGCGTGCGAGAGCTGCCCTAGGTCGGACTGTGGGTCGGAGGATGGGTCTGTTCGGTGGGGTTGCAGAGGGTGATGTGGGGGGAGTGGCAGGGCGGAGGTTGATTAGGGTGAGGAGGCGGAGGTCCTGCGGTGGTCGGCGAGCCGTGTGGGTCGCTGAGGTGATGGGAGCGGCTCGCCGGAGGGTGGTCGGAGACGAAGGGGGTGAAGGTGGTCAGGGTCGGTCGAGGGCTTAATTGAATAAATTGAAAGCGGGGAAAGAAAGAGGAGAAGAAGGGGAGTAGCTCTAGCTTACTTGCAGGGATGAAGGGGGAGGAACAGGGCGACAGTCGTATCGACTGTCGCCGGAGAAGACGATGCTCAGGGGAAGGGGCGGCGGCGAGCAGAGAGCCGGAGAGGCGCCAGCTGGGTACGGCGTGGCGCGGGAAGAGCGGGGGAGGAAGTCTCTGCTGCTGGTATTGCGGCAGAGCGAAGAGGTGGAGGGGGAGGAAACCGCCGGAGCTGGTGAGCGTCTGCCGGAGGAAGAAGAGAAGAAAGTTGGGGATTTTCTCCGTCAGATCCAGGCTGCCCTGGTCGGTGGAGCAACGGGGGGTATTTATAGGGATCAAACAGGGAGGAAGGCGGAGGGAGACGACGTGTCTCCCTCGCCGGAGGATGGTCGGAGACGGGAACCCATACCGTCCGTGTGTTCGCACGGCCGGTATGGTGGGTTACAACGACCAGGGGGGTGTCCCTGCGACGGCTGACGACGCAGGGCACCCCCGGTTTACTTGCCAGGTCCCTCACCTCACCCTGCGCGGCGCCATGCTCCGCGCAAGGTCGCCGGAGCATGGTGCTGGCAGGTTTTGCAGGAGGGACCTGATTGCAAAGAACGAAGGAGAGTTAGGGGCCAAAATGCGAGGGTTCAAAAGTTGAGGGCCAAAGAGTAAATATATGAGGACCAAAGTGTAAAGTCGGTCAAGGAGGTTTCTTCTTAGGCTCAAGTTTTTATACATGACTAATTAGGACCTAAGGAATCTGATGGTGAATTTCATTTTCATATTAAACCTTGTTTGACCGGTCAATTTGCGCAAAAACCCAAATTAAGTTATTAATTGGGCATGGTTCTCGATGTAGGTCAAAATGGGTTCTGAAGGCCAAATTGAAGGTTCTAAACCCTAGAGATTATTTTTCTATGAATTTTAGAGGGTTTATTCTATTTTTACTTTGCCTCGAACCTCGTGAATTGAAGTGGGTTGTTTTAGGGTTACAGATTATCATTTAGTTTCTTGGAAGTGCTGTAGCCCTTGCTAGATCATCTCATCCCACTCTTATTCTTATTAAGCTGCTTTGACCTATGTTTGGGCCCTGAATTACCCTGTATGCAGATTATACTGGTAAAATTGCATTTTTACCCCTTATGACTTATTTTCTTCTCAAACTCAGGATTCTCTGAGTTAAGCCTTTCCTTGTGATATGTAGGAGCTTTTATCCTTTGTATTAGGTCAAAATGAGCTAGTTATGGCTCATGATGAGGTTCTCATCATACCCCCATGCCTAGCTTTTGCTAGTCCCTTAGCAAAAACTTAAGGTTTCATCCCTTGTTCTAGACCATGAAGTTTTTAATAGTTTTAGATAAGTGCCTTTTTTATTTGAGCATAGATTAGGTTAGAATGCTGACCATAGGCCTAAAAGGTACTCTAGTACTAATCAAGATCCAAATCTGTCTAGCCTTAGCCTCAGTCTTTTAGCAAAGATTTTTAAGGCCCACAAGAACTAACCTAAGGTTTATTGGACTTCGTGGTTAAAGCACCCATGCTTGAAATGATTTTAGTCCTGGCTCAGTTCGCAGTGCGTTTTGTAAGAGAGAGATAGAAAGTTTTTCTGTTTGGAGAGTTTTCTCTCTCTTCTTTTTTTTTTAGTTCTAGCCTAGGATTGGCTTTTCAACACGGTCTGTATCAGATTCCTTGCTCCCATCATCAATCCTCAAGGGTTCCTGGCGATCGATGCTTCGAGATAGCACCGCCCATGGCAACCCCCGGAACCCTGGCTATTGAGATTTCGAGATAATCCCATCCATGGTATTCCGTGGCCGAATCCAGACCCTGGCAATTGACACTTCGAGATAATGCCATCCATGGAATCTGAACCAGTAGAGTGCTTACATGCCCCCAGTAGGATATGTAAATATCCTAAGAGACAAGCACCGAGGAGATGATATTTTGTTACGCATCTTCGACGGGATTTCCCGCCTCTCCGCGCTGGGAACTCGTCCAAATCAATCTTATGTTGATCGGCCGCTCCTATTCTAGGTGTTCTTTTCAGATTTTTGCGACGCTTCTGCGTGATTCTGATTTTTACGCTTACTGAACCAGGCTGTGTGTGAGGTTAGGGTGCTTAGGTTACTGAGTCCCGTAAACCAAAAATTAGTTAACGAGGCCGAATACTCCCTAAGCCTTAGACTTAATACTTCAGCTTTTCATTTTCCTCAACCTCTTGAGGAGTGTCCAGATCTTAATGGGTACTAAGAGTCTATTCAAGAATGCCTAAGGTTTGCATTCTTTACTAATCTTATTGTGCACTTTTCTTGAATGAGGTCTAGAACTTAGGTTAATTCCTTAGTTCCTTACTAATGACTATCACTTTTTCTCATAATTTTGTGCTCCTTTTTCATTTTGTTTCTTTTCTCCTTCACAAAATTTACCTTCTCCTCTTTTCCTCTTATTCTTTTTCGAAAATTTTTTAATTTTTATGGTATTTTTGGCATATGTGAATTTTTTGTTTGAAACCTTTTCTTACAAGTTTTTGCACTTTCATACCCCCCCATGCCTAAGATTTGCAATGTCCTCATTGTAACCTAGGGGTTTTTATTCAACTAAGTTCATACATTAGGATAGCTGTTTTGATGAGTGAATGGGTCGGGGTGACTGTTGCGGACGATTTTTAATCTCAGATGCAAGCACCTGAGGTGGAGTCGGCTGTCCTAAAGTGTGAACTTCAAGTGCAAAAAGCTGTCAGAACAAGTTTCAGGTTTTCAAAGAGAATGACGGGCTGCCTCCCGTTAAGCGCTAAATTTGATGCCTTCAGCCAAGCGGGAAATGCGATGGAGAGGGGATGGTCAAATCAGCGGAGTTTTGTAAGACAAACACCTTGATTAAGAGCCTGGTTGGTCCAACCAGGTGCTTGTTCAGATCAACAGGCTGATGATGCAGCCCAAACCCAATCAATCTGGTGGGTTGATGGATGTGGATAAAAAGGTGTGGAGCCCACCATAAACTATGAAGCTCAGATGGATGTGGAAGTGTAAACGCAGGGTTTGGCTGAGTCGAATCAGCCTGGTCAGAGTAGGGACCCGTAGAATAATCAATGAATGACACGGAAACCCTACAGGGGTGATCAGAGAATGATAGAGCATGGTATGTAGTCTGATCAATGTTCGAAACCCGATGTGGAAATGCAATCGGCTTGGTGAGAGGTGAATCTGAATAGAAATTGAGTCCGGTTGCAGGTTGAGGTTGGGAAGAGGTTTTGATCCATTCTGTGTGTGCGGATGAGGTGGCCATTGTGTACGAGGGCTCTTCTAGAGACGGATGATAGGTGGTTTCCTGTAGAGAGTCCTCTGGGTAACTATCAAATGCCGGAAGAGTGTCTGTAGGATGAAAGAAATCGGATTCGAGAAAAAATTTGGATTCTGGGTTACAATCACTCTTGGCATTTTCTATTTTTGGTTCCAGAGGATCGAAAAGGAATGATTCTGTGTTATCAGTGATCTCGGGAATCAGGACCTCAGAGTCAGAGTCATGTGAACTGAGGTCGTGGATAGGCCTGGCGTGTTCAGGAAGGGGAATCTCTCCGCAATTATAGTCAGATCTGAAATTGTCGGAGAGTTGGCGAAAATGATCATGAATTCCACCACAGCAAAAATCATCAGATGCGGAATCAGCAGCCTGACTGGGTTCTAGCCTATATGTCACTTCTGGGCTCAAAAAGATGTTCTGTTCAAGCTCTAAGCTAGTAGGATAGACCCCATTAAAACCTTGCTCATCCAACTCCTCAGTTTCTGTATCATAAATTGGCATGTTTTCCGAAAAATCGATCAGATTTCCTGAGGATGTTGGAGAGGGATATTCATTAAATAGAGGCCCGGAATCATATTCTGTAAAAATTTGATCTTTCTCATAAAGGGCCTCATAATCTTCCCAATAAGTTTCAGATCTAGGCTCTAGGCTTAGGATGTGGGTAGAATTATTAGAACCTAAGTCTGAATAACCTTCGAGGGTCACCTTATCAAAACAAGGGGTGGAATTTATACCCTCCAGAGGTTCAAGTCTAATCTTGTTATTGCAGGAGTCTTGGAGTTTTAAGCTTGGTGATTCATGGCCTAGGGTTGGCTCAGCATTGTGTTCTCCTGCAATATCCCAACCTAATTCAACATTGTCTTCTATCTGGGTTGGGATTTTACAACCACTTTGTGCCTCAATCCTGAGATCTGGGAAACTGAATTGTTCCTTAATACTGTTCCAAGATGGTTCATCCTCTGTTTCTGGTATATACGGGTATTTCTGGTTGATAATTTGTCTTACAGATTTCATCATTTCTACCCGTTTTATAAGGGCATCTTGGTGTTGTTCCCAAAGTGCAGGATTTGTCAAGCATTGAAGGTATTCAGATTGGTGTAATTTTTCCATCTCAATGTATCCTGTCATGAGCATATCTCGGGTTGATCCTTTTGAAATTTCAGTCAATAGAATTTGGGCACAGTTTATGATGAAAGCTGTGGTTGTTGGAACATCAACCTGAATGTTTCCTATTGGTGTTGAGGTTTTTTCTTCTTTTTCATAGAATTTTATGGCATCCTCGATCATTTTATCTTTCATAGATCTCCGATATTCAGGTTTCTTGAATGGTAGTCTTAGGTGGTTTGGCTGCATATTTGGATTAGGTGGTGGAATCAAGATGTGGAATTAAAGGCTTCGATGTCGACTCATGTTGTGCCAAGATGGAAGAAGGGAGTATCAGAGGAAAGATTAATGTGGTGGTGCTGCATAAACAAGGGAACTGAGGCCTAACCTCAGGGCAAGTGAATTCCTAAAGGAGGATTCAAGGACCTCCTTCCAAGCATATACTGAAGGATGTGATGAGATTAAAAGGTGCTGGACCCAATCAAGACACCCAAAAAATGTGTTGGGTGACTATAGAGGTGCGGGGCAGATGGACCCCTTGATCAGAAAGATCGTCCACCTGAGAATTACCTGGGCAGCCAGAGAGGGAGAGTCCCGCAAAGACCCCTACACGGTAGAGCGTCCCCACGGGTTACAGGGTTTCCCCCACCCGACCTCTCTTGTCACTGCGGTTCCAGGTAGACCAGAATGGGGATCTTGACCTCTTAAGTCTACCAATTTTAAGATCAGGGTGCTTAAGGTTTCACTTGAACTTTAGTCTTTTTAAGTGCAAAGAGTGACCTAATTTAAGGTTGGTTAACCCAAAGGGGTCAACTTTACCTCTTGTTTTCTTTGAGAGCTTTTTGGGTCCTTTCTTTTAGGGTCCAAGTGTTTAAAGAGAGAGCCAATTGTTTAGGATTTTTCTTGTTAATTATTTTCAATCAATGGCTTGGGCACACCTGTTTTGGATTTCCTCAATTCTTGATTAAGGGGTGTGTCTCTACTGAAATCCTAATGTTTGACCTTATGTTGGCTCTACTTGGTCCAGTTAATTCTTTGTTGGGTAATTAGGGCTCAAGCAAGAATGTGTTAGCCCTTAAATACCCTTAATAGTGTGCAGGAGTAATGAGTTGAAAACATGCAACTCTTTATGGTTACTAAGTATGGAAGACAGGTTAGCCCTATATTGCTTGTTCTTTTCTTTTCTTCCTCTTTAGAGTTTAGGGGTTAATAGTGAGAGGAAAAATTTACCTGTCTTTGGAGTGGTTGTCGTGTGGTTGCTTGTCTTCTTGAGTTCCTGTAGCTGCACAAAAGAGAGGAGATTATCAGAAATTAAAAGAAACAGGAATGTTTACCTCTAGAATAGCCGTTGCTCCCCGGCAGCGGCGCCAAAATGAAGTCGGTGGGTTTGATGACCGGGTTTTGGTTTTGTTATAACATTGTAGTATAGCCGGTTACTACCAACATTTCAAATATATAAATTTTTTTACTCGGAAAATAAAAGAGTTCCCGAGGTCGAACTCAGGGAGCAAGTTGTATTCTAGAGATATACATGTTTCTTTTACAAAATAAAGAAAGAGAGAGGGAAAGAATTTGTTGTTCTCTTTGTTTTCTCCTCGTGATGTTCTTCTTTCTTTCTTTCTTTCTTCAGATCTCCTTCTTCTTCTTTGTTCTGCAGAGGTGATGCTCCTCTTTCTTTCTTCAGATCTCCTTCTTCTTCTTCCTTGGTTTCTGTCTTGGCCTCTCTTCTTCTTTTTCTGCAGTCTCTTCTGTGAAGGTTTCTTCTTCCTTGGCTCTGCTGTAATTCTTCTCTTGAGCCTATTCTCTTCTTCTGCCTTGCTCAGCCTCTTCTTTAGAGTTTCTTCTTGTTTCTCCTCCCTGCGGCTAAGTGTCAGCTTCTTCTTTTCTTTTTCAGCCAGGGACGTCACCCCTCCTTTCTTCTTTTCCCTTCAGGCCGTCGTCTGATTTCCAAATCAGACGACTTAACTACCTGTTGCTACAGTCAGCTTCCTTCTTCTTCCGCGGGTCTTCTTCTTCGCCTGTGCCTGCACACTTCAGAGTTTTTCGTCAGAGGCAAAACCTACTCTACCCTCCCCCCCCCCCCGCGTCTCTCTCTCTCTCTGAAACCACTCTTGGGAAAGCTCTCCAAGAGCTACCGGGTAACCGGGTTCGGGTCAGGCCCGGGTCCAGGCCCACCGGCGTGCGTGGTGGGCGAGGAGTGCAGGTCAGTCTAAGTCGGGTCGGGTCAGGTCCGCGGGGCGTGAGCGCGGACGAGACCGGGTAACCGGGCGGGTGTAAGGGGACCTCACCCCGTGTGCTGAGGCAGTAAGCCTTCAGCACTTTTGCATCTTATGTCGCTGCGGCTCTTCAGGCATTTCCGAGGTGGGACTAAATGGCCCACATCAATTGCACGCCCGCAGCGGAGAATTCAGCAGGAGATGGCGGCATCACGCGAAGCTCTCTTCCTTAGCTGCGAACCTGTGTTTTGCCAAAACTCCTCGCAAGGCCTGGGAGTTGAATCTGGGCTTGGCGCTGAGCGTGGCGCGCCTGTAGCTGCAGGCGGAAGCAGTTCCTCCTGCGCGTCAATGGCGGCGGAGGTCGGGTGGCCTGTTCACAAGAAAACGGCCTCTCGGCCTAATCAGAAAGTGCCAGGAGCTTCGCCAGGGTGCGGCGAAGCTCGTGTGGGTGGTGGCGAGGCGCGGGGCGGCGTGCGAGAGCTGCCCTAGGTCGGACTGTGGGTCGGAGGATGGGTCTGTTCGGTGGGGTTGCAGAGGGTGATGTGGGGGGAGTGGCAGGGCGGAGGTTGATCAGGGTGAGGAGGCGGAGGTCCTGCGGTGGTCGGCGAGCCGTGTGGGTCGCTGAGGTGATGGGAGCGGCTCGCCGGAGGGTGGTCGGAGACGAAGGGGGTGAAGGTGGTCAGGGTCGGTCGAGGGCTTAATTGAATAAATTGAAAGCGGGGAAAGAAAGAGGAGAAGAAGGGGAGTAGCTCTAGCTTACTTGCAGGGACGAAGGGGGAGGAACAGGGCGACAGTCGTATCGACTGTCGCCGGAGAAGACGATGCTCAGGGGAAGGGGCGGCGGCGAGCAGAGAGCCGGAGAGGCGCCAGCTGGGTACGGCGTGGCGCGGGAAGAGCGGGGGAGGAAGTCTCTGCTGCTGGTATTGCGGCAGAGCGAAGAGGTGGAGGGGGAGGAAACCGCCGGAGCTGGTGAGCGTCTGCCGGAGGAAGAAGAGAAGAAAGTTGGGGATTTTCTCCGTCAGATCCAGGCTGCCCTGGTCGGTGGAGCAACGGGGGGTATTTATAGGGATCAAACAGGGAGGAAGGCGGAGGGAGACGACGTGTCTCCCTCGCCGGAGGATGGTCGGAGACGGGAACCCATACCGTCCGTGCGTTCGCACGGCCGGTATGGTGGGTTACAACGACCAGGGGGTGTCCCTGCGACGGCTGACGACGCAGGGCACCCCCGGTTTACTTGCCAGGTCCCTCACCTCACCCTGCGCGGCGCCATGCTCCGCGCAAGGTCGCCGGAGCATGGTGCTGGCAGGTTTTGCAGGAGGGACCTGATTGCAAAGAACGAAGGAGAGTTAGGGGCCAAAATGCGAGGGTTCAAAAGTTGAGGGCCAAAGAGTAAATATATGAGGACCAAAGTGTAAAGTCGGTCAAGGAGGTTTCTTCTTAGGCTCAAGTTTTTATACATGACTAATTAGGACCTAAGGAATCTGATGGTGAATTTCATTTTCATATTAAACCTTGTTTGACCGGTCAATTTGCGCAAAAACCCAAATTAAGTTATTAATTGGGCATGGTTCTCGATGTAGGTCAAAATGGGTTCTGAAGGCTAAATTGAAGGTTCTAAACCCTAGAGATTATTTTTCTATGAATTTTAGAGGGTTTATTCTATTTTTACTTTGCCTCGAACCTCGTGAATTGAAGTGGGTTGTTTTAGGGTTACAGATTATCATTTAGTTTCTTGGAAGTGCTGTAGCCCTTGCTAGATCATCTCATCCCACTCTTATTCTTATTAAGCTGCTTTGACCTATGTTTGGGCCCTGAATTACCCTGTATGCAGATTATACTGGTAAAATTGCATTTTTACCCCTTATGACTTGTTTTCTTCTCAAACTCAGGATTCTCTGAGTTAAGCCTTTCCTTGAGATATGTAGGAGCTTTTATCCTTTGTATTAGGTCAAAATGAGCTAGTTATGGCTCATGATGAGGTTCTCATCACCCACCTTTGAGGAAAGCTTGGAGGATTACTTGAAGAAGAAAGTCGAGGAGAACCTTTTTTAAGTGTGGGGCAACTACTCTTGGAGCGAGGGCCATCCAAAGCTTTCACCAGAGGATCCTTTCTTCTTCTTCTTTATCTTTCTTAATTCTTGTATGAGCTAGTGTTTGACTTATTTTTTTGTAACAAGCATTCCACTACACTTCATCTAGTTGCTAGTAATACAAGTTTTCAACTTTGCCTTTCAATTTCATGTTTTATGTTTAGTGTGTTTTTCATGCTCTTAGTAACTTAGTGCACCACACTCTTCTCTTCTAGAAGGGAGGATTTCATTCTTGTCACTCTAGAATAGTTGATAGGCGTATGATGTGCATACATCTAAATAGCCAAAAATGTCTATTAATGCATGTTATTAGTGTCATATTAGCATCATACATTGTAAATATTGCATAACATGCATAATTATGAATTTAGGTCAAGTTGTATAGATTGTATAGTAATTGTCTCCTTTTATGGTCAGGGATAGGGTGACTTTTTATCGGGGCCTCGAATCAAAGATCCAACCATACGGATCTGATCAGGGCGACGATTAGAGTTCAATGACTCCAAGATCGCCCTGATCGAACATCCGTAGCACCAGATAGAGACCGATGAAGCCTAAAGATCAAGGGCTAAGATGGTGCCAATCCGCACTTCAGACGACAAATCCGATGGCATAGATGGGTTCGGATCGATGATCACAGCCTAACGACATGAAAATCGATCCAATCCGACATCTGTGGCACCATCTACAACACACAAAAGATGGATGGCCATGATGGCACCATGTGGCACCATCCCAGCCGCCCAACTGACCCTAAGGATCGTTGCTGCATCTCCAAAGGATCTCTACCATTCGATCCTAGCCATTGGATCTTGATCCAATAGCTAGGAACGACACAGATGAGCCGCTCACACTCTCTTAAGGCAAAGGGCGAGGACGATCTGGGTCGTTGGATCTTGATCCAACAGCCGCAAGCACGCGAATCCAATGGCCGCAAGCATGCACGCCTGAAATCAAAACTACGACAAAGGAAGCGCCGCAGCACAACGGTCGAGCAACGTTGCACGAGAGTGCGACGTGCATTCGACTCGCCATCCGCAGCACACGAGCAAGTAATCGTGACCGTGCGATCGGCTGCGGACTACACAGATCAGCCAATAGCACGCACACATGGTCTGATGCACAGCGTGCATGCCCGATCACACGCAGATGCACGGTGAAGGTGCAGATGAAGGTACGCGAGGAGAAATCTGAGCCATCTGATCTCGCGATTGGACGACTAAGATTTGAAAGACATGTGCAAGTGTTTTGCATGCAACCATGATCAGACCTTTGTGACGGATAAATCCATCACTAAAGACCTAATATTAATGTTTTAAGCTTGAAATGACAAATTTGCCCTCAATTCCTGCAACTATAAAAGGAGACCCGACCTCCACTTCTTCTTCATCCCTTCCTTCACCTCTCTTTCTCTCCAAAGCTCAAGAAAAGCTTGTCCCACACCTGGGATGCTATTCTACAGCCAAAATTCAATGTTCTCATCCCCATTTCGGAAGTGGATCTCACGACGACGATGATGTGCTACCTCGTTCCCTCTTCTTCCTGCTTCGTCCTCCTTCCCACTCCGTCCCCCATCTTCCAGGCATTGTCCCATCCAACTCATCCTCCAAGCAGTCATCGAGGAGGATAACCTCTCTATCTTTTCTTTTACTACTTTCTAGAATAGATTTCCTACTTTCTAGTGTAGATTTCCTGCTTTCTAGTGTAATGGATAGTTGTAATCATAATGAACATCAACTTGTGATAATGAATTCCATGTTTATTCTATCTCTCTATTATCTTTATTTGTAATAATATTCCTCTCTATCTTCTATTTTTTATTCTTTAAGTAGATAGTTTATATTTAATTCGACTAGCTAATCTGCTTTGTGACAATTAAACAAACATGATTTTGAATCGAACATCTACCTCCCTGTGTTCAACCCGAAATTCTTAGAATTTCGATATAAATTTATCTACTAATGGATTTTTTCACAAATCGAACTACAACGAAAAGTTTTTTAAAACCAACTTCGATCGTGCAGTTTTCCGCATCTCAACCTTTCGGAGCCATTGCCAGGGAGGGATGCGCTTTGATTTTTTGCATTTTCCCACCTTAGTTATCTTTTACCTCACTTTTCTCCTCTTTTATTGTGATTTCAAGTACTCTTACGAGGTGAGCAAAAATAGTAGATTGGTGTAAAGTGCTGTTGAAGGATTTGTAAGTTTACCCCACTTTTCCACCCACTAGATTTCATTCTATCACCTAATAACACAAACCCTAATTAACCTAGGAGCTTGCATAAACTCTAAAGTTAGCTTTGATTGTTTGTTTGACACCTACACTCGTCTCACCTTCCACATATAAAAGAAAAATTAGAAAAAAAATCTCTCACTGAGATACACAACCTCTTCTAATTTTCAAACTCAACCAGTAAACTGCTGTTTGGAACTGGTACACACACTCAAACACATAATTGAGTAGAAATCAGATTAGGTAATCATTTGTGTGCCTAACTAAGTAGTGCATTAAGCAAATTGTTTGAGTTGTTTGGGCTACACCACTTCAACTAAAATCAACTCATCAAGTGGCTGCCACATAGATTCAACTTTTAGGGATTTACCAGGCACTCCACATTCTTTTAAGTTTCAAAGGAAACCATCTTCACCTATGCTTTCAAAACCTAGTGTGCCAACTGAACCTGATTGAATACACCTAAAGTTGAATCCTAAAAGCTACTAAGCAAGATTTAAACCCTAAAATTCACTAGATCCAAAAATAATCTTGCTTGAAAGCCATTGGTTGTGTATGCACACACATCAATCAATCATTAAGGGCACAACCCAGATAAAGGGCCCATCACATTCCAAAGTACATTCAAACCTAACCCTAATTAAAATAGAGTAGATGTTAGCCTTATGAATTGGACTCACTCTTTGGACCCCAGACAGAGATTATTTTTTATTAGTCTGTTTCTACCATTCAATCTGATATCTAGCTATGGGAGCAGAATCAAATGATCACGACTGGGGGCTACACTAGGAACCTGAGGCGCAAGCTAAAGGAAGAACCTTCTCCCTAATCCCTCCCTCTAACTAGTTGGATTGACCAGAAAGAAGTAGATCAAATCTATTATTTATCACAAGACAGGTTCTGGGAGTCTGTAGGTTTTTAGGCTAGCCCACTTAAGGATAGGTTTGTTCGTTTGTATTGCAGGGTACCTTTCTTCCTCCCGTTCTATCATGGATCCTTCCACATTCTACATGCTTTCCTATTCTTATCCTCCTAATACATCTTATTCCCAAAATGATTATTATTCCAACCAGACTTATTCTCATCCATCTTCTAGTTGGGATAATATTGATTTGGAATACAATTCTAGACCTCCATGTTCGGGGTTTAACCTTCGACACCATGATTTTGATTCTTATCCTTCTTCGAGCTACACTGATGTTAGATCATCGCCCTCATTTGAACAACCTAATATGATCTACAATCAAGAAGGATACACTGATCCTTACCCCTTCCCTGAATACACTGGCTTTAGGTCATCACCACCTTATGAGCAACCTGAAATGACCTATTATCAGGGTGGGTATCAAGATCCTCAATTCGTTAACTCCCCTGCACTAAACTCAAACCCACCCTACCCTGAACAAAACCATGTTGTTCAGGTTACCTAGGTCTAAGGAAAGGTGTTGGCTAACTTGAGGAACACCATACAATCTTTAGAAGCTCAGCCAACACCTTGCACTGAAGAATTGGAGCCCCTGATTGAAATGATTGATGATCTGAACAAGTATCTGTTGGATTGGCTCAAGGATGTTAAGGATAAGGGCTTAGGTGGGTTTTTACTTGGGAAATTATCGAAATTGAGGATGAGATTTATGCTTGCTTTAGTTCAATCTTGGGATGATTCCCAGGATGAACTCCCTTCAGGAGAGCTAATGTCAAAACCCGCTCAGGCACCTATTGGGGGGGACACGTGTTACGAGACCAGGTTTGACCAAGTTCTAGAGCAATCAAATAAGGATGATTTGATTTCTTCACTGGAGATCCCTAAGTCAGGGTACGAGGAAACGTATGTCTCTATGGATAAGAAAGTGATTAATAATTATGAGACATACATTAATACAGATTCAGATTTCTTTGATTCTGAAGGTGAAGAATCATTAGTCTCACATGAGTTTACAAAACACGATTTTAGTGAGACAACTAGGCTAGAGGAATTTGGTAAATCATTTGATGCCCTAAAATTGAGGAATTTGATCCTGTTGGGGCTCGCATGGCAGATTCATATCTTGTTTTGAAGGATTCAATTCATAGCCCTGATCCTCAATCACACCCCATAGAATTTATTATCGATTTTGATTTTGAAATCACTAAACCCAAGTCCATTCTGATTCAGTCACATCTTTTAGACTTGGAAAATTCAGATGGGGTAATTAATATGCAAGAGGTCCTAAAATTTGAAATCCTGATTGCAGAGGATAGAAATTGGAAAATGATGATATGGGAAGTAAATTCCGGAAGAAGTGAAAGATTGAGTTTAAGGGTTCCAATTTGTCTAAAATCACCTTTCTACCGAGACCCTTATGACATCTTCTCAGAGGATGTTCAACCCAAGCAAACATTCATTGATTATCCTTTTGAGCTTGATCTCTCTGTTATTCGACTTTTTGGTCTTGGGTTGCATCCTCACAAATCGCAAGCAAGACCCCTCTTGCATACTGATCTCAGGTTCTGAGTAATTTTCATCCAGAACCTTAGATATACTCAACCATGGGGTATGGGTCTACCTTCTCCACTCTGTCGCTCCTCCAGCAGTAAGCAACACCGCTACCCGTGCCCTCTTCTCCAATGCAGTAGTAGCAAGAAGAGCTCCACCGCCAAACACCAACATCAGCCTCCTCTCTGACCGGCCACCTCTAACACCCTCGCAACTCGCCACCACCACCAATGCGTTGCCCTCGGAGGACTTATCCTTCATTGCGAGCCTCACCTCCGACCTTGGCTTCCTCCTTGTACACAAGCTCGAGGAAGAAATCCCCTATTTCAGGTTATATTTCTATTTACATCTAATGCCATTTCTATGGATACTTTTAATTAAAATAATATTTTATGTGTGGGTCATTTGCATGGAACCTCTTCCTCTTTTGCATAAATGCTAATTTGAAGCTTGAGCTTCATTGTTATCTTAGGTTAAAGGGGTTTTGGCCACATTTCGTGGAGATTTCTTTGGTGAACATTTGTTTTTGACCCATGCAAATTTTAATAAGCCAGTGACTCCCTGTGGAGCAACCCGCTCCCTTGTGTGTGTTTATTTCTTTTTCATTTGTTTTGATCATGCATTTTGCCACTCCACATTCGGTTTCTATACTACAACACAATCTTAGATCATATTTTCGAACACCGTTTTCACGCTCTATCAAATGACACCATTGCTGGGGAGGCAACGAGCCTGTTAAACTTGCATTTATGCATTTATTTGTTCACATTTTACTTGAGGCATATTTCACTTCAATTATCTGTTTGGTGCGAGGTACGCATATCTAAAGTTGAGTTGTTGCACTAGCCTCAGCGACATCAAGGTGGACCTTGTTTCCATCGCCAAAGGAGGATATCTGAGGTAATCATCTTCATCTCCGCCAATCTTCAGTAGTTAGATTTTATTATTTTCTTTATTTATTTTTATCACATTCATTGGAAGGTCCTTGTTCTGGGGTCACACATCTTTTTAGGGGTTTGCTCTTCGCCATTGTTTTAGGACCCTGCATGGGTAATTTTTTGGGAGGTTATTCCCATTTCTTTAGCTTTAGGTTTTTATTTTATTTTGTGGTTAGTTTATCATTTTTCTTGTGCATAAGTAGGTAAAATAATAATAAAAAAAACACACGAGCTACCTACTAGAAGCTGCCTACCCTTAGGGACGACCATTTAGGATTGTATGAGTGGCATCTAGACTTTTCATTTTTTTTGAATTGTGTGCATTTTTGCATTGCTGATCACTGGAGGGAAGGTACGTCCCCTTTCTTTGCATCTATATTTGTTCACGCATTTGCATTTGGACTTAATTCGTAGACCACATAATTTGTCTTGAAGTGATTTAATAAAGTGGTCACATTTAATTTTCTGAAAAAGGACTAATTAAAGGAGGAACATTTAAAAACCAAGGACTTGATTTTCAAACTTGGCGTGTAATTCAAAATTCAAAATCTTTTGCAATGTATGCACACTTGTATCTCTTACACCACGGCATGCATTTACACTCTCCTTAGGTTTGGAACTGCTATGACTAGAGCCTCCTATTACTAGGGTTTAAAGCAATCCAAACTTTACTTCAAAGGTGAAGTTGCCTCTAAATCTTGCGGATTGAGGGTAGTTAAGCATCATTGCGAAAGCAACACTTCAAAGGAAGGGCTTGACCCTACTTTCATCCCTCTTTGTTGTGTCTGGTGGTGACTAAACTTTTTGGCCTCTTGGGAGGATCACCTAAGTCTCAGTTAGGTCTTCTTGGGCATATTGTAGGTTGACAAGTAGGCACGTAACTGTTTAGATAACTTGATTTTTCACCTACAATTGAACTTAAATCTCAAAAGCCTTATCTGATTAAAGACCTAAAAAGTCCTTTGATTTGTGTTTGCTTTGGGAAAACTGACTGTGGTGTGAGTAAGAATGACCATGTTGACTTTCATCCTTTTACTTCTTGCCCACACCCTTACCCCCATTCTACGATCTTTGATCCCATACGCTGAGATGGTCCATCCTTTGATGGACAAAATGGCAATCATTAAGATCCTTTTTACTCCTACTATGGGAGTATTGGTTTGATTAAGCCCCATCACGGTGAGCAAAATCTAGGAGTGGGAAACATCTTGCCTACTATCCCACATATCATAGAAATTCCCAACCCACCCTCCCTGAATGATTGTAATGGTTGGATAGAAATTTCTAGGTATTATACCCCTGAGCCTGACTTCTCTCCTGAAAATAGTAATGACTTTTCCACCTTGAAATTGGAAATACTGAGAATGCAAGATGAAATGATCAAGTTATTAGGAAAATCTTCGAGAGCATGCCAATAAGGAAAAGAAGACATTACACACCTAACTTACACCCTTGAGGATGACTTCCACCCTTCTACGCAAGATGCATCTCCCTTAGGAGATCCACACCCTAAGTTGGAGGGGAATGTTGGGAATTATGTAAGGAATAATAGCTACTTTTTGAGGATTGATTTTGAACCTTCCCTGCTAGATGACACTTCCTTGAGAGGTCCACACCTTAAGTGGGAGGAGAATATGAATGAAAGTAGCTATGCATTGAATGAAGAAAGGTGACATCCCGAGGAAGATGATGATTAAGTTGAGTATCCACCTAAACTATATTGGAGTCAAAAGAAGGGAATGATGGTACCATTGGAAGACCTTGACCCAGATGATAGTATTTTTGTGACATTTGCTGAAGTGGGTTGAAGTCAAGTTGTTAATCCCACCCTCCCTTTTGATCATGAGATGGAACTCAAACCCTCCCTTAGGGAACTTGACCTTGAAAGTCACTTATCTGAGGAGTCTAATGATACAATTAGGAACATTTTACCCCAAATAGAGTGCCCCAAGGGATCTGCAGAAATGTTTGATGAATTTAAACCTCGGGTGAATGATGAATTGACTATTGAGGAGGATGAATTACTTGAGAAACCTACACTTAGGATTTAGAGTGACATTGAGGGTAAATATGTCATCTTTGAGGAATTAGGACCCGAGGATGTTGCAAATTTGATCAAATTAGGTTTCCTTAGCACACCCATTGATGATATCCCTCCTCATGATAATCAAAAAATGGAAAATGTGGAAGAAACTTTTGAGATTTATGTGGATTCACATATAGACTCCAAGGAGGAATTGAGTAAAGAACAAGAACATGGGGATGAGATTGATAAAGTAATCCCTGAATCTATTGCTTCCAACCTACCTTCATTTGATTCAGAGTCACCCTCTAATTTTCCTATGTCTGAAGGTGAAATTTTGACTCCCTACCTTGAAATGATCATTGATGAAGTACAGGATGACATACATCACATCAGTAGGGATGCTAGGGATGCAATTGGGGAATTAGAAAGGTTGTTAGGGATGGACATCAAGCTAACTAAATCCAACCTAGATCTTATGGCCATCCCACAACCTCGAAACTTGGACACCCTAGACAATCCTTGGCTTAAAAACATGCTCACTACTGTTTTGACTAGGGAGGCTTAACTAACCAATATTTCCTATATTGGGGTACCAGGTGTGGATTGATGCTTGCTATGGTTAGTCCATCACCCTGGGGGTATATCTTTGCACTATTCCTTCCCCATTCCTTTTGGAGGATCCATGTCATCCTCCCCCTACCCTTCTGCAGGTCATTATTCTCTCCTATCATTTAGAACCTCCTTCGGTGACCTAGGATGATTTCATTCCCTTCCTGGTTGGGTGAGCATTTGCTATCAAGATTCATCATCAGCCCACCAACATCCTAGGTTACCTCTTTTCTAAGCCTATATTGTTACGCTCATTTTTAGGGCCTATTTCTTTAGTTTTGGAACTAGACTTGCAAGTTCCTTAACTATTCAGCTACCAACAAAATAATGGCTGCCCAACTCTGACCCAGGTAATACCCTTCTTTGCAATAGCGACATTGCACATTTTAGGCATGGGGGGTGTACTTAGGGGATATACATAGCATATATACATAATTGCATACATCTAGATAACGTTGCATAGCATGCATTTGCACCAAAAGAAAAATTGCATTGAGCTTAACTGGCTAGGTTCTACAATCTTAGGCATAAGACCAAGGCTTTAGGTTAGATTAAGCTGACTCTAGGTGTCTGACTTTAGAAGCTAAGTTGAGCTACTAGCTTTAGACCCTTAGGGTCCTTTGTGGACTTAAAAACTAAAGGAGGAGCTAAGATGTGGACCATTCCTCAAGAGGTTGAGGAAGGAAAGCTATGGTTTGAGTTAAGGGCTGGGTAGTACCTGGTATCTTTTTTTACCTTGTGGTTTACAGGTCCTCATAATTTAAGCATCCACATTTCACACACACTTGGTCTTGTGTAAATAGTGATCACCTTAATTCCTTTCTTGAAGAAAATTTGCTTCTCTCTATTCTAACTTAGGAGAAGCTTGAAAACACAACTTGATTGCACATGTTTCTGCCGACTGAGAGGTGGAGTCTATACTTATGTTGATGACGCAATGATAACATGTCACGTCCTCGGTGCTTGTCTCTTAGGATATCCATCCTACCAGGGGCATGTAAGCACATTGTGTGGTTCAAGTACCATGGGTGGCCTTATCTTGAAGTGACGATTGTCACAGGTTGGAAGTTGCTTAAGAAATCCATGGGCGATACTATCTTGAAGTGTCGATTGCTAGGAATTCTTAGGGTAGCCATAGGCGGTGCTATCTCAAAGCATTGAAAGTCAGGCACCGTTCGAGGTTTAGTGACAGGGACAATGAATCCAACATAGACCGTATTGATAGCTAATCCAAGGTTGGACTTAGAGGAATAAAATAAAAAAAGAAATATATATTACAAAAAAGCTTTTTACTCTCTTTCTAAGTTGGCAATGATACCAACCTCAAATAAATAAGACCTTTACACATGCACAGATTCTTTAATCTCTGAGACTAATAGACCCTAGGGTAGAGCGAGAAATCAAAGGAACTTGTGTCTGCAACTTGTCCTTAGCCATCCTAGTCTGTAACTTAGCAATTACTTGGGTACCTTAGGTCTAAAGCCTGTAGTTTAACATATTACTAAGGAAAGATAGATTGGGTTGGCTAGTCTACTTGGAGAGCTAGGAGCTAGGTCATGCTTGAATATGCTAGGGACTAGCAAAAACTAGGCATGGGGGTATTTGATGAGCCCATATTTGTGGGATAATTAGTTACGTAAATGCCTAGACATTAGATTAATATTAAAAATACATAGCATGCATTAAGATATAAATAATTTAGTTTATATATCTTTGCTTGTATGCATTGCATTCATATATAAATTATTTAGCATGCATTAGAATTTAAGTAGGTTAGTTATTATTTAGTTTGCATACATACATTACATGAATTGTTTAAAATTTAGATATTCTATAAGGTTTCATACATAAATAAACCAACCTTTTAATTGTTCATTTTTTCTTTCCTTCTCTATAGGGAATCTGTGGCCCTCTTCAAAGCAGCTATGCAGCATTGAAGACCTGCATTCAAGGAGGAGCGGAAGAAGTGGATATGGTTAGTTGCTTCCTTTAATGCTCCATCTTCTTCTTCTTCATCTTCCCCTGTAGCTATAAGAAAGGGGGAGCCACAACCAGGCTCCAGGAGGCCACCACCCCGCATTCACCACTGTGCAGTGCTCAAAGTTCCTCCCATTCCACCATCACGGCCCTCTTCGCCACTGTGGGTGTGTGGAGTGACAGTCCACACCACCACCCACAAGCCTTGCAATTCGATCACCGTGCACACCATCTCCTCATCGTCACCTCCAACAGCAACACCACTATTCATCTTCTTCCACATTTTTTTCTTCCTCTATTTTTCCTCCAACAAAAGGAACCCAACCATCATTCTCACACCAACCCATTGCCGCAACCTCCAACAGCCACTAGCACCCTCCTCTGCCAGGAGCGACTATGCGTGGTTTAGTCTGTGCATGGACCAGCAAGCTCACTACACACTTCTCCTACTCGAGCCTCACCGCATGCACCACTCTCCTCACATGTCCCTATGCACATGCACCAGTAGAGCCATGCATGCACACCACACTCCAGCGTACAGCCCCAGCCGTGTGTGTGTGCCCCTCTCTTCTTCGTGCACTCCTCCAGTAGCAAGCAACACCGCCACCTGCACACTCTTCTCCAACGCAGTAGCAGTAGGAAAAGCTCCATCGTCGGACACCCACATCAGCCTCCTCTCCAACCGACCACCTCCGACACCCTCGAGACTTGCTACCACCACCACCATGTTGCCCTCGGAGGACATGTCCTTCACCACGTGCCTCACCTTTGACTTTGGCTTCCTCCTCGCATAAGAGCTCAAGGAAGAAATCCCCTCTTTCGAGTTATATTTCTCTTTACATCTAATGGCATTGTTGTGGGATATTTTTAATTAAAATAATATTTTGTGTGTCTCATTTGCATGGAACCTCTTCATCTTTTGCATAAATGCTAATTTAAAGCTTGAGCTTCATTATTATCTTAATTTAAAGGGGTTTTGGCCTCATTTCCTGGAGATTTCTTTGGTGAACATTTGGTTTTAAGTCATACGAATTTTAATAAGCTAGTGCCTCCCTATGGACATGACCCACTCCCTTGTGAGTGGTTATTTATTTTTCATCTATTTTGATCGCACATTTTTCCACTCCACATTCAATTTCTATACTACAATGCAATCTTAGATCATATTTTCGAACACAATTTTCACACTCAATCATTCGTGGAGCTCCCGTGGTTGTCTTCTCATCACCATTCCGGAATCGAATCTCGCGACGTCGACGCCCTGCCCTATGCCCAAACATGGGACTCACCAGAGTGCAGTCGAGGACGCACATTTATCTTCAGCAACAAGCATCTACAACGACGCGCGTAACCATCACTAAAGGCCCTGTACTTAATTCTAAAGATGTAAAGTCCCTCTTTTACCCCCATCTCCTCAACTATAAAAAGGACACTACGCCCCTCATTCTATTCATCCATTGCTCTCTTCTCTCACCCTCTCTAAAGCTCTAAAGAAGCTTATCCCAAACACGGGATGCTCCTCTAGAGTAAAAATCAAAATTTTGTCCACTTCCCATCTCATTCGTGGAGCGCCTATGGTTGTCTTCTCACACACATTTGGGAATTAGATCCCGCAACATTGACACCCTACCTCATCCCCGAACATGGGACTCACCAAAGTATGGCTATGGATGCACGCTCATTTTCAGCAACGTGCGGCTACAGCGACGAACATATCCTATGACGTCAACGCCATGCCTCATCCAGGAACACAAGACTCACCAGAGTATGGCCGAGGACACACACACATCTTCAGCAATGTGCGATTATAGTGACACACGTATCCGTCACTAAAGGTCCTGTACTTAATTCTAAAGATGTGAAGTCCATCTTTTACCCCCATCTCCTCAATTATAAAAGGGACCCAACACCCCTCATTCTATTCATCCATTCCTCTCTTCTCTCATCCTCTCTAAAGCTCTAAAGAAGCTTGTCCCAAACTTGAGATACTCCTCTAGAGTAAAAATCAAAATTTTGTTCACTTCCCATTCGTTCGTGGAGCGCCCATGGTTGTCTTCTCACCAACATTTGGGAATCAGATCCCACAACGTCGATGCCTTGCCTCATCCTTGGCTCTTCAAGATTCATCCTCCTGCCTCCATCTTCGCTCTCCTTCCTCCAAGCGTCGTCCATCCTACTCATCCTCTAATCATTCGTCGATAAGGATAATCTCTGATCTCCTATCCTTCTATTACTTTCTAGTGTAGATTTTCAACTTTATAGTTGTAGCAAGTAGTTGTAATCGACATTATCATAGTTATAAAAGTGATTCTCTCTCTCTCTCATGTTTATATTTCAAGTAGTTTAGCTGTTTATAGCCATTGTGAATATCTCCTTTATAATGAAAATATAGTAAAAAATATATATAATTGCGATTTTATAATTAATGTAGCCTCCTCATGTTCGAGTCGGGGCTCACTAGAGTTTCAGTAAAATTTATATGATAGCAGATTTTATGATAGCAGATTTTTACGCGATGCAATGATGGGTTTTCTAACTCAAATCCTTTTACGAACAAAATCTTGTTTATCAGGTGGCGACTAGACCAAGACCATGAGAAGGTCATCTACACGTTGCACCAAGGGAGGAGTACACCCACAAGCAATGGAAGAGCTTGGGCGTGCCCTTAGGGAGGAGAGATAAAGAAAATAACTTCCAAAAAAATAGAAGGATAGAGTAGAGGAGGGTTAGCCTAGGTGTTGGAGACGGAGAGGAGGGTGGTGGAGGTGCTCCAAGGAGGAGGGCACCATCAGCCTTCAATGGTGAGGACGACCTTGAGGTGAAGGTGGAGAAGTTCTCCTACAATGGTGGATGTCCTCTTGGAGAGGAAGAAGAAGGATGGACGAATTTTTTTGGAGAGGAGAAAAATGTTAATGTGTGCATGATTTTTCTATTTTTATTGAGAGTTATCACCTATGGAAATCGCCACTTATTGTGAGATTTTCAAAGTGAGTCAACTTTAATTTTCAAAGATATAAATCGCCACATTTTGTGGCATTAAGTTGACATTTTTGTTGCTTGGGTGCAAGGATGGTAGGCACCACTTTTTAAGGGATCTAATTATTCCTACTTGGTGGCCTAGCAAAGATGGAAAACAGCAACAATCATGGGATCAATTTGGATCATCTTATTGCCTATTTTTGTGGGATTTAGAGTATGCAATAATGGCCATTTCCAAGATGGAAATTGCCACTTTTGTAGGGCTTAAGTTGTGTGACATAGAGCCTTGCGAAAAGTGGAAGTCACCACTTTTGTAGGGGTTAAGTTGTCACCTATTATGTTGGGGACAAAATAGGAAGGGTATAGTGTGTGTGTGTGTGTGTGTTTAAAATTTGTAGAATATGTTGTGTAGAATTAGGTGGGATTCAGGTTGGGTTGACCTAAATTAGGTAGGTGCGAGCCTAATTAGATCTAAGTGAATCCAATTGGATTGGTGTGAACTCAATTAATTCTAGGTGAACCTAATTAAGTAATAAGTGAGCTTAATTAGGTCTAGGTGAGTCCCATCAGGGCTTAGTAAGCCTAGTTATATCTAGGTTAACCTAATTGATTTTAGGTGAACCCAATTAAATCTAAGCTAGACAAATTAACTGAAGATGAGTCAATTTAAATCACACCTAACCCAATTGAAAATCTAATAGGGAGTTGGGTTAGGAAAGGCGAAATTAGGATATAGGTAGGCTAACTGGGATAATGGGTAGTAGCGATAAGGTCCTGGATAGCAAGATAACACTGTGGATAGTGTTATCCAGGTTTTGGGATTAGGTCAACTAAGGTGGTTGTGGCTTTGGGTTTTGGGTCAAGCTATCATAGGGTTTGGAGATTGGGGATAAAGTTATCCATCTCTCCCTTTTCTTTGTTTCATGCAAGTTCTCTCTCTCTTCTTCTACCCTTAATTCCATGCTTTATTCTTCTCTATCTATCAGCAATCTTCTCTGCTTCAATTTATTTCATGCTAGGATTGTCTTCTGGTCTTCTTATTGCTTACGAAACAAATAAAACATCAAATATCAGGATAATCACATATTATTCTATGAACAACTATATAAAATGATGCAATGCATGATATGCTACTTATAAATGCAATATTTATAGAATAGCTAGGGTTTTAACATTATTACGGTTGATTATGACCTATGATTACTGTGCAATCACCCGTGTTCAACTCGAGACTCACCGAGTCTTAGTTATTTTTATTTGATAAGCAGATTTTTGCGACTATGATGACCAGGTTTCCCCAACTTGATTTTTCTTATGTAAAATCTCACTCATCATTTTGGCACCGTTACCGGGAGGCAACAGTCTTTGATTTCCCATGCTTTTCCACCTTACTTATCTTTTACCTTACTTGTCTCCATTCTTATTATGATTGCAAGTACTCTCTCCTAAGGCAGGCGAAAGCAATAAGATTGGAGCAAAGTGCAGTTGAAGGGTTTGTAAGTCTTCCCCCATTCCCCACCCATTAGATTCATTTCGTCATAATAATAGTTCAAATCCAAATCAACCTAAGCACTTTTGTAAGCTCTAGGTTAGAATTGGTTGATTGATTGCCACTCCACCTATTCACCCCTTCGTATAAATTAAAAATACTAAAAAAAAGTTATGTTCTGATTGTGGGAATTGATTTGAAATATACATACATTAACACCCACAATTCTCGACCTAAGGTGCACCACTCTACTTTGATTCTACCACTTAACCAGAATCTAACTTGTGGATCTAGTACGCATTAACTCAATACACACATGAGTAGAATTTTGAATAGTTTAAACATTTTTGTGTGCCATAATTAAGTGGTGCTATAGGCCAATTGATTGATCTGTTTAGGCCGCACCACTTTAGATAAAATTGATTCATCAAGTAGTTGCCCCTTAGGACTCAATTGTTAGTGTTGAACCTGGCACTCCACATTATTTTTCAATTTTAAAGGAATATCACATCTGTGCTATCAAAACTTGGAGTGTTCTACTGAACCTGATTGAACAAACATAATAATTGAACACTAAAAGCTACTAAACAAGGTTAAATCTTAAAAGATAAAACATCAAATAACCTTGTTTGAAAACCCTAGTTGTGCACGCACTCACAAATTAATTGATCTTTAAGGGCACAACCTAGATAAAGGGCCCATCACATTCCGAAGCACAATCAAACCTAAGCCTAATTAAAACTAAGTAGATGTTGTCCTTAAGGATTAACTCGCTCTTCATGGCCTAGACTGAGATTATTTTTTATTAATCTTCTTCTACCAGTCCATCTAATGTCTAGCTAGGGGAGTATCATCAAACGACAGTAGTTGGGGGGTATCAAAGGAACATGAGGCATAAGCCAAAGGGAGAACCTTCTCCTCAATTCCTCCCCTTAACTAGTTGGATTGACGGAAAAGAAGAAGATCAAATTGTTTATAATCTTACGATAGGTTTTCGGAATCTGTAGATCTTTAGACTACCTACTTAAGGACAAGTTTGATTTCTTGTACTGCAGGGCACCTTTCTGACCACCACCTACCCATCCACTTGTTGGGATAATCCAGATTGGGAATATAATTTTTGAGCTTAATGTACAGGGCTTAACCCTGGACATCATAACTTTGATTACTATCATTCTTACACCTACACTAAATATAGATCTCCACCCTTTGACGAACAACATGATTTGATCTACAATCAAGAAGATATGATGATTATATCACTTACCCTCCCAAAGATTACACTGCATATAGGTCACCACCACATAATGAACAACGTTAGACAACCTATTACCAGGGAGGGACCCAAGAACTTCAAGTTCTTGACCCTTATGGAGTCAACCCAAATCCACCAACCCTGAACTGAACCATTCGGTTCAAGTAAACCAGGTCCAAGATAGAGTGCTGCCTAACTTGAGGAATACCATACAATCTTTAAAAGCTCAACCAGCATGCTGTACTAAAGCATTGGAACCTCTGATCAAAAGGATTGATGAGCTTAACAAGTCTTTATTGGATTAGCTCTAAGATGTTGAGGATAACGACACAAGGGAGTTATTACTTAGGAAATTGTCAAGATTGAGGATGAAATTTATGGTTGCTTTAGTCCATTCTTAGGATGATTCTCAGAATGAACCCCCTTCAGGAGAGCCAATGTTGGATCCCATTCAGGCACCTGTAGGGCGGACACATTTTACAATACCTGGGATGACAAGGTTGAATTTGAGCAACCAATCGAGGATGTACCATTTGTCTCACCCGAGATTCTCGAGCCATGGTACAAGGAAAAATATGTCTATTGACCAAGGAATAACATACGATCTTGAGACATATATTAATGCAGATCTAGAATTTTTTTATTCTGAGGGAGAAGAATCTTTAGGTGAAGTCTCACTTGAGGTTAAGGAGAATGAATTTAGTGAGATGAATGGGCCGAAGGAACCTAATGAATTATTTGAGTGCCCTATAACTGAGGATTATGATTCAATTGGGGATAACTTGGAGGAATCATATTCAGATTTAATGGATGATTTAATCTGTAGCCCCAGTCCTCACCCACAACTCGAAGGGTATAATGATTTTATTTCTGTAATCACTGAATCCAAGTTAATCCTAATTCAGTCACAATTGTTAGACTTGGATATTTTAGATGGGGTCAATAACATGCTGGAGGTCCCAGAAATTGAAATTATGATTTCAGAGAATAGGATTCTGGAAGTGAAATTATGGGAAGTAATTAATGGGGAAATGGAAGTTTGGACCTGAGGATTCCTGTGTGCCTAAAACTACCAAACTATTATCAGGATACCTATGACCTTTATGACCTAGATCCAGGAGGGAATAAACACCTTAAGTTAATTGAAATGCTCTATCATCACCAAGAACCTAATTTTCTAAGAGTTGATCACTCTGATAATCCAAATGTGCAACATTATAGATTAGGGTTGCATCCATCCAAGCAAACCTTTGGTCTGCATGCCCAAAGGAAATAAGACAAGAGGACTAGGGCATGTATGACTAACAACTTCCTAAGTTCTTGTTCACTAGGGATGGGATTGCACCATAACCTTGTTCGCATCTGCGAACTTTTGACTCTGGGTCTAGCTGATTATTTCTTCCCCTTCTTAACCCAGATCATTCAATTGATTGATCCTTGATTTTTTGCATACTGTGCCCAATTGAAGGCACTAAACTTAGTACTTATATAGTCTATTTTTATCTCAGAATTGACCAGATCATCACAGAATTCAGGTGGTTTCTTGTTTACTTCACTCCTTTTCATGCATTTATTTTTCACAATGAGGACATTGCATATCTAGGATGGCAGGTGGATATTCATATCTAAATTATTTTATTAGTTATGTATATTACTTTTATTTATTTTCTCTTTATTTACAAAAAAAGATGAAAAAATGAGAATCAGGAAAAGAGAACTTCGTCATTAGGAGTTTTTCAACTTTAGGAAATAATACGATAGAACCTGAACACTTAAACTCTTCAGGTTTTCAGTTTTAATTAGCGTGGGTGTCCACTAAAATGTGGACCTGTTTCTCGAGTCCTCGCCACTTTAAGTTCATTTTTATTTGGTTAATATGTTGGGGAGATAAGTACATGACTTATCAACCTACCCTCTAATTTAAGGGGACTTCTAGTCTAAGCATCGACACCATTTTGTATTGACTCACTACTCAGGCGGTCTTAACAAAAGTTAGGTAGCTAATAAACATACTATGGTGGTATGGCTAGTACGTTGCTATGAGTAACTCCTCATAACTAGGAGCTCAGAGCCCAGTCACATGACCTAATCTCTTTGACCATTTCCTTTAGATAAATCTTAGATCAGGGAAGTCACCTGATCAGAAAAAGGAAAAAAAAAAGAAAGCTAGAAAAAAAATGAAAAAACTAGAAAAAGGAGAGAAAAAAATTGAATAAGCCACACTTTACCAAAGAGGTATGGCTGACAAGTTGTCTTGGATAACCCCCTATTACCGTTTGTCTAGAGCCCAGCCCACAAAAATGTATAAATAATCCATAAATCTAGTGAGAAACAAGGAAGTAGAATAATCTGGGGAGATATACACTAGGTTCGCCGTTGTGTTGACCCCACAAAAATAAAAGCAGGGAGAAAGCTACCGATCGAAAAGATAAACCTTCAGGCAGAACTTTTCTTTAGGGTCACCTAGGATTTGTAGAAACCTAAGGCTATTTTGTTTTGTTGTTTAGTGAGTCAATCACATTTTTACAATGAGATGCTTAGAACTTAGACTCTTCTTGAGTCTTGGGTGGGTTGGGTAGCCGTAGAAAGCTACTTCAAAACTCTAAACTCAAAGAAAAATCCAAAAAAATTAGAAAAGAAGAAAAAGAGAAAAAAATGTATTTGCTTTTATATGAGAAAAGGCGAGGACTTGGGTAGTTTGCATTTTGGCAGACACCCAGGTACTATTGAGTCTTTGTAGTTTTGGTTTTTCGTAGAAATTTTCTATTGTTGATGAAGAACTATTGACTAAGTAATAAAGATCCTAATTCTATTTATACATAGCATGTAGTTTAGTTTTGCTAGGGACTAGCAAGAGATAGGCATGGGGGTGAGATGTAGACACATCTATTTCTCATAAAATGCCTATTTATACATGTTCCTAGGCTTATAGAAGAATTCAACATTACAAATATTGCATAACATGCATCATATAGCATTTAGACTAAATTTTGTAAATTGTATATTAATTTATTCTTTTTTTTAGCCAAGGGAGAGGGTGACACATTTATGGGCCTTAGATTGAAGATCCAACTGTATGGCTCTAATCAGGGTGACAATCAAAGACCAACGCTTCCAAAATCGTCTTGATCAGACCTCTGTAACATATTATGCAATCCGTAGATCAAATGCCAAGGGGCAAGGTGACACAAATCCAAGCTTCAGACGACAAATCTGGCCACTCTAATGGGTTCAGGTCAACAATTGCAATCCAACAACGCAAAAATTGACTCAATCCGACATCCATAGTGTCACCTACAAGCCAAAGAAGATGGATGGATAAGATGGCACCACGTGGCACCATCCCAACCTCCTAAAGGCACCCAACGCCTCCTCTCATCTCCAAAGACACCCCCAACGCATGATCTGGGCCATTGGATTCTCAACCAATGGCAATGAAGCCTTGACGTTGCCACCATCTAGCCTCAAGAGCACACTTCCTCTCCATTATTGGATCTTGATCCAATGATTGGGCACGTTCTACACCGTTGATAGCGCAATGGATAGGAACCCTACCCTCTTAATGAGGAGGTGCGGGTTTGAATCCTAAAGCATCGTTCCTCCTCAGAGCGGGTGGAATTTAATTAGACCATGCAATCTCTGATAGATGGTTAAGAGGCATCCACATCGCCCGCCCTTCACAATAGCTCGTGCAGTGCACGCAATAAGCACCATTGATCTGTGATTAGGCAGAGGTGGAGGCACCATTTGGAGGCCTAGATGAGCGGGTTGTGCTGACATGCAATTTCACGTGCATTGTACATGATTTGAAAGCGCAAGGCGCATGCAACTCAGCTCTCCATCACCCATCAGACGATCCAACCTATTCCCTAGCTGTGCATGCTCTAGCCCTACATATGTGCACATGTACCACACTCGCTGTGCATGATGCGCTAGTCGATACACACCTTCCATGTCCCCTGCACGACCATTACTCCTTTTTTGTGCCAAATGATTTGGCATAGCCTAGATAAACCCCCCTACACCCCCCATTCTTAAATGATCCCTTCCTAGTCTCTCCTTATCCACTCTAGAGCTCAAGAAGCCTCTTGAGCTTGTGTCCCAAGCCCAAGATGCTCCACTAGAGAAAACTAAAATAATTTTTCCTCCCTCTTATTTGGCATAAAATCGCATTTTAGGATATTCTCGTCATAGTATAGCATGAAAACACGTTGAAGCAATAAAATGTAATGAGATGGTGAGTCCCGATCAAACTCAAGGAGGAAGTAAAAATGACTTGATTTTAATATTGATCTAGAACTAAAATCTAACTAGAACTAGACATTAAGCAATACATATATAAAGCAAGTCAACTTTATTTAGATAATAATCATGCAATTGTTCCATTAGTTGGATGCTTGATAGGAATATTAACTAGAACTAACTAGAACAAGCATTACAAGAACTAGAACTACTACAACAAATAAAAATAACTATCTAGTCTACTAGAACAAGGGCACCAAGGGTAGCCCTTGGTGACCTTTGGAGAGGCATGGAGTAGCAGCAACGGTGCACCAAGGGTAACCTTGGTGGACATCTTAGAGGAAGAGTGCAGAAGGGAGCTGGAGATGTCTAGAGGAATAGATGGATGGAGAGATGCCTTCAAATGGGAGCTCTGGGGCCCTTTTTATAGTTAAAATGAGGGACAAAGTAGGTATTTTGGACCCTCAATTCGTGCAACAACCTTGGATTAATCAGATTCATCGATCGGGAGATCAACGGACCAAATCATGCCTCAATAGGATCTCCTTCGTGCCTTTATCGTGCTCCTCACCCATGATCGCACCACGTGACAGCTGATGGGAACACCATCATGACCCATAACTAGCTCATTTTGACCCAATTAAGTCAGTAAATGCTCCTAAATAACTGCAGAGTTAGAAGTCACTTCATAATCATTCTAAGGGAAAAATAAGAAATAGGGTTAAAACTATAATTTTACCATCTTATCATGAATACAGTACAACCATGGGTTTTCTCAGGGGTTGAATGAAGGTCAATTGGTTTTAAAAAGATAACAAGTGGGTTAAGACAGACAGAAAAGGGTTTGTGCGTGTTCTGAGAATTAAATGACTCTTGAAACCCTAAAAATAGACCCGCTTAATTAACTTAGGTTCTGATCATGAAAGAATTCACCTAAACCATCTAAAATTTATAAAAAAATATTCTCTAGGGTTTGAAACCTTAAAATTGACCATCAGAACCTGTTTTAACCCAGAACAAAGACACAGACAGACATTTGCCCTAATTTGGGTTTTTGCATACATTACCCAGTCAAACTTGATTAAAATCAAAATCCAACTTCACCATTGGATTCCTTAGGTCCAAATTAGGTTTGTACCAAAATTTGGACCTAAGAGTTTGTCTTAGCCTAGTTTGCAAATTAGTCCTATCTAATTACATTTCTAGCCTTAACTTTCAAAATCTTTTCAAATAGGCCCCTAACTTTGTCTTTATTCTCACAAAAGGTCTCTGCCGCCATTAAACCTATTCCTACTTGCTCTGGTGACCTTAAAAAGGAAAGAACTCCCTGATTTCTTGACGAATCCCTTTCAAATTTGAAAGGGAAGTTCGTCAAGAAATTCCCTTCCTTTGGAACCTGATCCTAAGCCCTATAAAACCCACCCATTCTCTCATGCAAACACATGAGAGATTTGGGTATCAAGGAATTCCTAAACTCTGGGGAGCTTTCCAAGCTTAGGAAGCTTGCTTCCCAATCTCTAACCATCCTCCTGAGGTCTATAAAAGCACCTCCTGCTCATAGCAAACCCCTCAAGCTTAAATTCGACCAGAGTAACCCTCAAATTCCTCTCTCCTCCTCCAGCTGAATTGCTCTTCAAGCTCCGATGACCCTCCTTACCTCCCCTCATCATCTGACCGCAATATCAGTGGCAGACTTTTCTTCCTTTCCTTCTTCCACATTGCACAGCACCTGCCGGCATCCCTTCCTCCTCCATCCTCGCCGTCCACCCTTTATCAGAGCAGCTTCGTCTCCGACGTCGGCCATACCTCAATCAGTGCCAACTCTACTCCCCTTCATCTGCCACCTCTCCTAAATGACTCCTCATCTTCCACTCTTCATTTTCAGACAATCGCCACTCTGTTTCGACCTTCGATTCACTCCACCATCCTCCATCTTCCACCTCACCAGCGTATCTCCAGCGAGGTCGCATGGCCACTGTGCTCCACCAACCCAGCCACCATTCATCCCCACACCTCGGCCGTGTCCTAGAGAGCAAATGCCCTCTGGTCATTGAGGCTATTATCCTCTCCACTGCTCCGTCGAACACACCCACTATCGTGTTCATCCTCTGACCTTTGTAGCCACCACACACCTCCACTAACCACAAGACCAACCCCTACGCATTCGCTGTGGTTTGGCAAAGCTTGCGAACTGGTTTAATTGGGGCCACAAGCTCGTATTGTGATTTTCAAGTTCTCCTCCGCCGTTGCCATTGACAGAGCTTCATGCAACCTTAAAGCCGGTGTTCTTGCTAGCTCTATCCTAGGTTTCGATCCTAGGACGCACGGAAATCATAGCTCCAGGTCTCCAGACCATCAATTGAGTGGAAGAGGTGCACCAACTACGCCAATCAGAGGAACCTCCTTACTGCAGATGCATGCAAAGAAAGGGGCGCAGTTTAGTCCCACATCAAAAGTGGCAAAGGAGTTAAAGGTGCATAAATTGAAAAGGTCTCTTAGCCTTATCGCCTCAGCACGCACATGGGGTGAGGTCCTCTCACATGCCTCGTCTGTGACTCTGGCCCCACGGATCTGGCTAACTTTATAACCCGCCTAGCCAAGCACTCCTCGGCTGCTACCCACTGCAGGCAACCCTGGTCTTGAGTGCATGTGTACTTAATAACCTGACTATCCTAACAGAGGCCCTGGGAGGGCAGAGCCTAGGAGAGAAAGAGAAGGAGAGATCGCGCGGGGTAGGGGGAGGGTTTTGCTGCAGAGGAAGTTGGCTGACACTTAGCCAATTCAAGAAGCCCCCCTTGTGTGAAGAGGCTAAACAAAAAAGGAAGAAGAAGGAGAAGGTTTGAGTAGTAGAGGAAGAAAGAAGAGGTTGAATAGAGAAGAAGAAGAAGAGAGGGAGCTGCAGTAGAAGAAGAAAAAGAGGAGAAGAAGAAATAGAAGAAGAAGAAAAATCTTAGCACTATAGCACAAGGCTACTTACGACATTTGATACTTTCATTGCATATATTTGAGACATTGATTTAAGTGTTATTTGTAAGGAGTAATTGGTGATTCCAATCACCATTTTACTCCATTCTTTTTGCATATTAATCCTGACATTGTTCTTATTGCGGTCTTTATACTTGATTTAAATTGTGATCTTGAGCTTTAAATTCCATATTTCTCCCTATGTTCAACCTCAGAACCTTTTTGAGTAATAAAATTTATTTATTTTCAAAGCAATTTCGACCTATACTATGACACAGCTTTTATAACCTCGATTTCACTTGCGAACAGCAACCGCTCAGCTACTTGATCTGTCACCTCCACATTCCACGTGCTCGCTGGCACGTCTAACCTCAGTTGTCTGATCGAGAAGATCGATGACTTAAAATGCACGCGTTACCACCTTTGATCGTCGCATGCAATGGCACGCTCATCTGCGCATTCGCCCTCTGCCTGATCTAACGCATCGCCGCGTGCCACGCAGCCATCCTCGTGCCCTTCGATTGAGATAGAATGATCCAATTTCATTGTGCCTCACTGCCCGCTTTGATTTCCGCTCCTCACTCCTCGAACTCACATCTTGCACTCTTTTGTGAAGTCAATGACCAATGCATTATGCGCTCATTTGTGTCTCAATTTTGATTTCACGCATGGCCGCCCTCAGTTGTTGGATGACGATCCAATGACTGAGGTGATCTTCCTCTTTGATGAAGTGCGCAGGGACATGTCAATGTGGCATGTTTATGGTCATTGGATGACAATCCAATGGCTCTTAAAGCACCTCAGAGGATATGTGGTCGGGTGGAGACCGTTGGGATGGCACCACATGGCACCATCCTGACCATTCTTTTTCTCACTTTTGTAGATGGTGCTACAGGGCTTCGATCGAGGTGATTCTCACATCGTTGGACTACGATCATTGATCTGGATCCATCTGTGCGATCAAATTTGGCATCTAAGTTTCAAATTTCCACCACCTTGTTTCTTGGCCTTTTCTCTTCTACAGACTTCATAAGATGCTACGGAAATCCGATCAAGACAATCTCGAAAGCATTAGACTCCAATCGTCATCCTAAATAGATCCATACAGTAGATTTTATCATCTGCAACCCTAAATTACCTGCAATTATTATTGCCTCTCAATTAGAATAAAAAATAGCATTTTTATTTACAAAGCTAACAAATCAACTATGATGCAAAATATGCTACTCATGCATGCGTTATTCCTAAGTTAAGCTAGAATCTAACTTAATTTAGCTAGATTAGGTCCTATGATTACTACGCAATCATACCCCCATGCCTAAATCTTGTTAGTCCGTAGCAAATGCAAGACTAAATGCATTTCATCAAGAGTTTGACTAGAGATCTATTTCTTTTGTTTTCTTCCAAAATTTAGAAATCCAAATAATTGTAAAAGTGTAATGTTGTAGCCTATGCAACGAATCCAAGCAAAAGTAATCTACATCTAAAACTCTATCGAGATAGGCAAACTTCTTCCCTTGGGGATATAAAATAATCTCTAATTTAGCCCCAGCTTTTGGCTAAGGTAGAAGATGCCTAAGTCAAGTGAGTTTGTATTTGGTGGCTCACATTCCTCTTATGATACATATAGACTAGTACTACAGAACCTAGATTTCCATACTATCAAATAAATCAACTTAGAGAGAGGAAGAAAAACTATACTCTCTTTAGTTCCTTTGTACTATTCTTTCTCTTATTTTTTCAAGCTCTCAATTTCACCAGATTTGTAAATATATTTGGTAGTCTCTCATGACATTAACACTTCAATTAAGTTCTGGTAACCGTATATCTAAGTCATAAATCCTTAGCCAGCATTTGAGAGGTCAGAATACAGAAAAGTAGGCTTGGGCTGTATTTGGTGGATCGTAATGGTAGTAGGTATTATTACCTCAATGTGCTTGACATGAAATAAATACAACTCAACACTTTTTTTTCAGACTTTTTCTCTTTTTCTTTTTTTTTCTACTTTTCAAAATTTTTTCTTCTTTTCTTTTTTTTAATTTTTTATTTCACATATATATATCTACCAACACACTACAATGCAACATGACATATACACTTTTATTCAAGAGGCATTATTTGGGATTGGTAATGTTTAAGAGGATATCGGGTGGTTTATTTGGTGGAAGTGCCAATTCTCGGCATCGGGAAAGGAATAGATGGGACATCATATTTCTGACCTTGACATTAATACCCTCCTTCAGCGGAGGATTCCATAAAGGACAGTCGTAACCATCTACCTTAGTCCTAGTTTTATTAAAACCTACCTCATTGTGTACTTGCCTTATTTAGTGGCTCTCAAAAATTCCCATAAAGAAATTGTATGCAGGAACCAAGAGCGAAAACTATGCCTAAATCCGAATATCATTATCCAATTATCTAGAAATTAAGATTCCTTGTATTAGACTTGGAGTACCAATAGACTCTCTACTCTCACCTCGTAATTGTTTTGTGGATCTACTAGAAGATGGTTTTCCTGACTCCCTAATTACTGCCCAAGGGTTTAGGAAAAGAGGCAATTCTTCTTCTCGACAACCTAAAGATGTTTATCGATCTTCACAATGGATCCATTGCAAATTTTGCTTGCAAGTGTCAAATTGTACTGGATTCTAAATTCAAGAATCAATTAAAGAATAAAATCCCTAATAAAACCTCTTGATAAAAATTTTTTAAGGTGTTGGTAGGAAAATTTTTTAGTTTATGTGTACTACCCCCCCCCCCATGCCTAAGTTCTTGCATGTCCTCATGCATAAAGGAAAATGAATTAAGATAGGGAGTAAGTGGATAGAAATCACCTAGAGTTGTTCCTGATTCATCATTTAGCATATTCCAACACTACAATGACAATCAAAATATGCCAAAATGAAATATGCTATGTATAAAGCAAATGTTATCTCTGAATGCAGAGTTTAATGCCTCTAGATAGGTGAAACTCCATTAGATGGATGAACGATTGTAGGAGAAAGAGTCAAGATGGTAAGTATTTGGAGTTTCACTGTCATCATTGGGCCAAAAATGTAGAGCAGCTGGCCATGAATACCAAGTCCACAGGGTCGACAATATAAAATATTAGGGCTTGGAATTGGTTGTAGCCAAGTGCTACAAGAGAAATAAATCAGGGTGCCAAGTGGCCGCCCAGAGGAGTGGTGTATGATTAATGCAAATGATGTGGATAAGGAATCGATAGTGGGAAACAAATCTTACGAGTCCTGAAGGTGGTGGAAAATGAAAGGAGGGACCTGAGTGGATTTGGGTGTGGGTGGTTGCGGAGTAGGCGTGTCGGATAATATCCAGTGTTCCATCCCAACCACTCTAGATTCGCCCAATTCATTGTCATCCCTGGTTTAATCAAAAAACTTGTATGAACAACCCAAATTCTATTCATGGTGTGAATCCTCAAATATAATGGGTGGCAATTCATTATCCCCATGATGTGGAAAATTAGAATCTAAATGCAATAGAGTTGCAAATTCCTTCATTTTCCATTCTGTGGCTTTTGTGAAATCCTAGATATCGGAATCCAAGAGCAAAGATGAGAAAGAAGGTGTAATAGATTCATCTAACCCCAAATCCACAAATGCCTCAAGATTTTTCAGATTTCCTCACAATTAGAAATGGGGTTTTTATCATATTCTTCCTCAACTTCGATTGGATTCTTTGACAATTCGAAATCAACCCAATGGATGTATGGAATCTCATGTAAATCTATGTATTTATCATCTGAGCTTGTCATGAGGGTTTTAGTAAATTCCACTCCAGATATCTCAGAATCCAAATCATGTGCCTCATCGATTTTGTTTGGCAAATCAATGTTCACCATGGTGACAGAATCATTATAACTTAAATCAATGAGACCGATAGAAGCTGTGTGCAGAGTCAAATCACCAAGAAGTTCTATGTTCCCACAGTGCTCAGGTTCATCATCATCTGAGTCCTCCTCGTTAAAATTATAATGTGGGTCCTTGTTTGCCTTGAAAAAATCCGATCTGAGTTTCTCATTCCCCAAGGCGATCTCCATACACCCGAATGCACAATTAATGTTAGCCTGAGCGGTTGCCAAAAATGGGTGGCCTAAGATGATAAGTGCATCGTGTAGACTAGGAGGAATGTCCATATCCTAGATGAAAAAATCCACTAGGAAGTAAAGCCCCTGGATTTTACAATGACATTCTCCACCACACCTCGGGGCACTTTGACTAATCTGTCATCCAATTAGCTAGTGATCGAAGTGGGTTTTAGCTCCCCAAATTGGAAGTGGTCAAAAATACCAGTGGGGGATAAATTAATGGATGAACCTAAATCAAGCAAGGCCCAGTCAAAAGGAGCATCCTGTAGCTGACAGGAAATGAGTGGGGCTCCTAGGTCTTTCTTCTTAGGTGGTTAATCAGATAAAATACTACACTAGCTTCCTTGGACAATACCACCTTATTGGTCTTCCTTGGCTGTCGCTTGGGTATACAATATTCTTTAAAGAATTTAGCGACAGTAGGAATGTGATCAATGGCATCAAGGAGGGGAACCTTAATGTGAACATATTTGAAGATTTCCTTTAAGTCCTCATTGCTTTTGATTCCTTTATCTTTCCTTTAGGTTCACGAGTTAAGGCTGTAGGGAAGGTAAAGGAATGTCGGTGATCTCAGTGATTGATTTTTCCTTAGATTGCTCCTTTGAAGGGTTACAATGCGAAGAGGGGTTAGCCTGAGAAGTATCATGACCTACGTGCCTACATGGTAGGTCCTTTGTAACTTTTCCGCTCCTTAGTGTGACAGCATTTGCATCCATATACTATCTATGAGGTGGGGGACGAACAAAAGGGGAAGATTGGGTGGGATTCGATGATAAGGCTGGCTGATTGATTAGACCATATTGGTGGGCTATTTAAATGTGTAAATGCCTAGATATTAAGATATCCTTAATATTTAGCTAGCATATATTAGGATGTAAATAAATTACTTCATATTTTTTAGCTTAATTGCATAATTCATTCATTGCATGCATTTAGAATTAACTTAGAATTTCATGCATTTCATTAGTTAATCAATGACGTGAATTATTTGCATTGTTTTAATTTAACATAGAAGTTAAGGGTTTGTGCACAAATAACCATAATATTTTATTATTTTCTTATTCTCTTCCTCCACAGGTAACGGTTGCTTCTTCTCGTCGCGCACCCATTCACTCACAGCTACAGGCATTCATTGGCCATGAAGAGCATCTGATCCCGCCTCTTTGTTTTCAAATTCATCACCTGCAGCTACAAAGGGAGGAGGAGAGACCATGCAATGGGAGACACTGCCCCACTCCACCACCGTGGTCTCCAAGGTCGAGCTTCACCACACCGTCAGCCGACGAGGTGACAGCTCACTACGCCAATCCGGTGAGCTTAGCCATCACCGTGCAACAACCAGATCACCTTCCCTGTCCATGCACCACCAATACCATCTTCTTCTTCTTCATTCTTCTTCTTCCTTTGCTTCTCTTCACCTCAAAACAAACCCAACGCACGCCATCCCCATGCGCAGTAGCAGCCACCTCCTACTGCCCAAGCACATTTTCCCTTCCATGCACAGCCCGCGTGACCACCCTCCGCCTCCACTGCGCGCAGGCACATGACGCCTCGCTATAGCCCTCGCCATTCCCGTGCACACATAGCCCACAGACACAGCAGCGTGTGTGTGCCCTGCGCTCCCCCTCGCCTCCACCATGCGCATCCCCTCACTGCCTTGCAGAAACTGTGCATGCAGCAAGTGCTCTGCCGACTCCCCATGTAGCTGCATGCACGCACCTGCATGCCTGCCACATGCATCACCAGCAGCAGCTCTGCCCACACGCAGAGCACGCTACACCTTCTCCTGCAACCCCTTCAAGTTCTACTCCAGCAACAACAGAGCCGCTCTACTCACGTGCAACATGCACTCCCTCGTCATTCCAGACCTCCACCCGGGCACAGCACATGTCCTCCAGTGCCCTTCAACAACTCCGCCTGTGCATAGAGCGTGCGTCCTCCAACACCTCTAGCAGCCGTCGGAACCCACCTTCACCATAGCTTCATCCGGTCGGCTCCGACCGCCTCGCGTTTCGCCACGACCGCCATTGCAAAGCCCTCGGTCTAGAGATCTTCCTCCGTGTTTTGCACCTCCGGCCATTCCCTCCTCGCATATGGACATGGGGAAGAAATCCCCTGTTTTTGTACAGTGAAACTTGCATTAGTTATTACCATCATTTGCCATTGCCACTTCATTTTTCTGATTTTAATATTATGGTGATTTTATGAGAACCCCCTTCATTATTTAGCTAATTAAGAAAATCAATTTCTTAACCTTAATCTAAGTGGGTTTTCATTCAATTCTTTGAAGAATTTTGCTATAGGAGAAGCTTAATTTGTAATTACATTTAAGTGACATTGTGAGGATTTTATTCTTATTTTATTGTGATACACAATAAATTGAACACCCTCCTAATTGGTTTAAATGCAATTTCAACTTACACTTTTATTTAAATTCCTATCTACACTATTTTTTGACATAATTTCTTGAGGAAATCATTTGTGAACAATAATTTTTAATTATCTCAAGTTTTAAATAGGTTATTGCCTCCCTGTGGACATGACCTGTTCTCCTGTGAGTGGTTTAATTTTATTTCTAGTTGTTTTGATTAGTCGATTTTCCACCACTTAGAAATACTATGATAAATCTTCATAATCATCATTTTTGAAAGCGAAAGTTGACTTGTCAAATGGTGCCGTTGCCGGAGAGGCAACAAGCCTATTAAACTTGCATTCATTTATTTATTCGTTCACACATTATTTTTGAGGTGTGATGTGCATACATCTAAACAGCCAAAAATATCTATTAATGGATGTTCTTAGTGTCATATTAGTGTCATTCATTGTAAATATTGCATAATATGCACAATCATTTATTTAGGTTAAGTTGTATAAATTGTACAGTAATTGTCTCCTTCCATGGCCAGGGATAGGGCAACTTGTTAATCGGGGCCTTGGATCGAAGATCCAACCATATGGATCTAATTAGGGAGACGATTGGAGTTCAATGACACCAAGATTGCCCTGATCGAACATCTGTAGCACCAGGTAGAGACCGAGGAACCCTAAAGACTAAGGGCCAAGATGGTGTCAATCTACACTTCAGACGATAAATCCAACTGCACGGATGGGTTTGGATCGATGATCGCAGCCTAACAATGCAAAAATTGATCCAATCTGACACCTGTGGCACTGTCTACAACAATCAGAAGATGGACGGCCAAGATGGCGCCACGTGGCACCATCCTAGCTGCCCAATCAACCCATAGGACCGCCGCTGCATCTCCAAAGGGCTTCCAACGCATGATCTGGGCTGTTGGATCTTGATCCAATGGCCGCAAGCGCGTGCGCCTGAAATCACAATCGCGACAAAGTCACTGCCGTAACACAGCGGTCTAGCGCATTGTGTAAGCGTGCTACACACGTTCGAATCCGCATCCGTAGCGTGTGGGCAAATAATCGTGATTGTGCAATCGACAGCGGGCTGCACAGATTAGCCAATAGCCTGCACGCACAATCTGACACACAGCGTGCACGCCCGATCGCACGTGGGTGCACGGTGAAGGCACAGATGAAGGCGCGCAAGGAGAAATTAAGCCATCCGATCTCGTGATCGGATGACTAAGATTTGAAAGACGTGCATGGGCATTTTTGGGCATGGAAGGCAGGGAGGTGCACGCGACATGAGCACGTCGGCCACATTAAGACCTTTAGTGACGGATAAATCCGTCACTTAAGTTCCTGAATTAATGATTTGAGATGAAATGACCCATTTGTTCCCTCCAATCTACACCTATATATAGCCCTCTGACCTCCACTTCTCCTTCATCCCTTCCTTCTCCTTTCTCCCTCTCTAAAGCTTAAGATAAGCTTGTCCCACACTCGAAATGCTCCTCAAGAGCAAAATCCTAAGTTTGCGCCCCCTTTCCGAAAGTGGATCCCACGACGACGATGACGTGTTGCCTCATTCTCATTCTTCTGACTTCATCCTCCTTCTTCCCACCTCGTCCTCCATCTTACAGGCGTCGCCTCTGTCCAGCTCATCCTCCAAGCATTCGTTGAGGAGGATAACATCTCACTCCTTTCTTTTATTGCTTTCTAGAGTAGAATTTCCTACTTTCTAGTTGTAACAATTTCCCTCTTTCTAGTGTAATCATTTCCTACTTTCTTAGTTGTAAAAACATTATTTAATACCAAGTGATTGTTCTCTCTCTCTTTCTCTCTTTTTGTCTATAGCGATTCCATTGTGATTATTTCGCCTTTTAATCAAAAATACAAAAAAATATAATTGCGGATTTTGAGATCTACGTAACCTCCCTATGTTCGACCTAGAACTTCTTTATGGATTTTCGGTATAAATTTTATTCGTTGAACAGATTTCTTTGTGACTCGAAGTACAACGATGGGTTTTCAAATCCAACTCCAAATGCGTAGTTTTCCACCTTCAACATTTTAGCGTCGTTGCTGGGGAGGCAACGATTTTTCGTTCTTTTCGCATTTTGCGCACTTTATTATTTTCTAACTTGCTTTATCTCTTGTCTATTGTTTTGCAGATACCATGATCAGGGAATCGTCAAGCGGTAGATCAGAGTAAAGTGCAGTTGAAGACGACTGTAAGTGCTCCCCATTTTACCCCCTCCATAGATTTCATTTCACAACATTAATTCAAACTCCAATTAACCTAGGTGTTTGCATAAATCCTAGGATTAGTTTGGTTGCTTGGATTTCCACCCACATTCATTTCACCCTCGCATAAAAAAAATCAACAAAAAGATACTTTTGTGGGACAAATCAAACATGCACACAACAAACACCCCCATGCCTAATTAATTTTATTTTACTCAACTGGATTCTGATTTGTGGAACCGATACAGACAAATCAACATATAAAAGAGTAGAAACCAGTCTAGGTCAATCGCTTTGTGTGCCTAACTCAGTGGTGCAATTGAGGCCAATTGTTTGAGTTGGTTGGGCCGCACCACTTAACTTAAAATAAACTCACCAAGTGGCTTCCCCTTAGGGTTTTCAATTTAGGTTCATACTATGCACTCCACTTTATTTTTGATTTTGAAAGGAAAGTGATCTTCACCCGTGCTTGAAAACCTAGTTTGCCTCAAACTTGATTGAATTAAACCTAATTCTAAACCCTAAAAGCTACTTAAGCAAGATTTGAACCGTAAAATCTACTCATCACAAATAATCTTGCTTGAAAACCCTAGTTGTGCACGTACTCACACATACTCAATTGATCATTAAGGGCACAACCCGTTTTAAGGGCCCACCACATTCCATAAGCACTACAATCTCAAGCCTAAATAAAATCAAGTAGACGTTGGCCTTAAGGACTGATTCGCTCTTCGGGATCCAGTCTGAGATTATTTATGATTAACCTACTTGTACTGATCAATCTGATGACTAGTGATTACACAGCAATCATAGGTCTTAATTGACCTAAATTAGGCTAGGACTTAGCATAAGTCAGGGTAATTCATGCATGCATAAGCATTACTAGCACCTTTACTTCTTTCTTTTGGCTATGCATAAAATAATGCTATAATGTACTGATTAGGTGCATTATGTCAATTGCAGGTAATAAGCTGATCTGAAGCTAGATCCGAAGTGGGATCTAAAGCTGGATTTGAGGAATAAAGAATTATTGGTGTTGCAGTAGAGCTGAAGTGGAAGACCTAGATTAGATGTAGTAGATAATAATGTAAGGGGTTGAGGTATGTTATTCTATTAAGTACGAATAAAGCAGTAAACTACGAAGAACTTAGGTCCATCTTAGCCCTAGGACAGCCTAGAAGCTTCCCAAAGCCTTAGCCACCCTTAGATTAGGTCATCGCACCCTAGGAAACCTTAAAACCCTAATTATAGCCTCTATCTGGATGTCCAGATGAGTTATATGGCATCCATAACCCTTAGCCAACTCCCACACACCTTAAACCCACTTCTGTAGTGTTATTGGGCATGCAGACATTTGGTTAGATGTCCAATTTCTATAGAATACCCAAGACAAAACCTAGAATCCCTCTTGACTCTAATTGGACATCTAGAAAATAAGTCTGGACTTCTGATTTTTCACTATAAGACATCTGACACTATTATTAGACGTCTGGAATTGCTCTCTAGTTCCTGTTTTTGAATTCAAGCTTGGATCTTGAGTTCCTAGGTCCCTAAACCCAATTCTAACAACCTAGGAACCTAAATTAAGGTGCCCTAACCATAGTACATCACTTCTAGACATCCCTAAGGACCTAATTAGGCCCTCACTAAACCTAATCGACTTGAATCCTAGTCAATTTCATCAGTCTATTCAATTGGACTCATTGAATCTAATTGAGCCTAGATCTCAGCACACACTGTCCAACTGGACTCAGTGAGAGTCCAATTGACCTAGACTTAACATAATTAAGTTATTTTACTCTCAATTAGGTTTCCACACACCCAATTAAACTTGTATTAAGTTTAATTGCACTTTACCTTAGTGAATTAGGGTTTACAACCCTAATTTGAGACCTACCTTGACCTAAACCCACTAGAACCTAACCTAATCAACCTAGCCACCTAAGTTTCGACCCACACACACCCACACACACCACCTACATGAAATTAACCTAGCTAGAGTTCTCTAGAACTCTCTATCATGTGTTGTTGCCTTGGTTGCTAAAATTAGCAACCAAGAGCCATTCAATTTTTAGATCCACATTTGGTGGATCTAAAAACCACCATCCATCCTCTCTCTCACACTCTCCCATGAGCTCCCACCATAGGCCTCTCTAGAGAATTCCATAATTCTCTAGAGAGCTTCCCTTAGGTCTATAAAAAGGCCTAAGGGGTGGCACTTTGCACCCATTCACTCTTGGCTCCATTTTAACTTAGCTTCATTCCACCTCCACTCCACCATCACAAGTAGCTTCACCATGGCCACCACCATCTCCACGCCAAGATGTTGGATCACCTCCTCAATCTCTCTCTAAGGGCTAGCCTAAGCACCATTGGCCGCCCCTCCTCCTCTCAACCAAGTCAAAGGCCATCGGAGCCCACCTCTGAATGCCCTTAGTTCTGATAGATTAGATTATAGTTCTTCATAGTTTTACTGCTTTGTTTAGTACTTAATAGTGTAGCTCTATATTCTCCCCCAATGATGCATGCATAATCCCCCCTTAGATTCATGTATGCAATCGTTTTCTACTAGCTAGATTTATGCTTTCAAGCATTCCTCTACAAGCTTTCCATGAGCTTTATGTTGCAAACACCATCATGAATTAATGAAAATCTTTTTCTATATATATATATATATATATTTGTGAAAATCACCATGAGCCTTGTTGTAATATTTTTATTTGATTGTAGTTGCATGTTTTAATTTCTGATACTCTAGCAACTAAGCATGTCATGCATAAATACAAGCTTTGCTTAAATCGAAATGCGATTTTGAATAAGTAGAGCAAGAGAGATCGATTTCAAATCTGCATTTCCATAAATGCCTCCCAGAGACGAACGGTCAAGAGTCCAAGTCTTGTTATCTTAGAAATTATTTTTGTTGATCGTATTTCGCAACTATACTACGATGCATTTCTGATAAAGTACATGCTCTACGATCCCAACAAATGGCACCTTTACTGGGGAGGCAACGTCATTTTTTATTTCGATCTCTGGAATTATCATTGATAAATCTTCTTCTGCTTGTCTTTTGATGTGCAATAAAATAGGGAAAAATGGGATCTGCGCACACGAGTGCGGAAAAGATACCAGGTGCACATCATATCTTTCTTAGTTTAGGCTTGATTTGAACCTTAGGTTAGACTTCCTTCTAGCAATTTCAATTGAAAAAAAAAAGCTTATTTATCTTGGAAAAATAAAAAAAAAGTCTAGGTAGTTAGATTAGGTTTCCATTTGAATCTTAGGTTAGTTTGCTTAAAAAAAAAAAGAAAAGAATTTAAAAAAAAAAAGCTTTTCCCTTCAAAACAAAATTTCAAAAGTTTTGAAAAGAAAAAAAAATCATTTTGGTGGAAAGTTTGAATTTTGAATTCAAACACCTTTTAAAATGTTTCCCACCATTCTCTGATTTTCGGCCAGATTTCAAATTTCGATTAAAAATTCAATTTGCTGAAAAATTAATGAGCGAAAAATTCTGAAATTCAAACTATATCTTCATTTTTAAACCACCTTTTAAAAGACAGCATTCATTTGAAAAAATTCCAAGTACAAAATTTTTAAAAATTTGAGAAGTGCAAGGGGGTCAGACTAACCCAGATTTGAAAATTTTCAAAATTCAAAAAGTAATTCCGAGCAATCCGTGAATCTATTTTAACTAAAAATGGTGCCGTTTGAAAGCTAATTTCATTGGATTTAATTCCCATATTTCTCCTAAATTTTTGAAGATCATTTGATACTATTTCAATTTGAGAAATCGACCAGGGGTCACAATTCCAATTCTGACACCTGACATTCAAAAATCCCTAGAAATTCGATTGAAATAGTAAAAATCATAAAACAATATTCTCTGAAAAGATAACTGAAAAAGGAATCTACTAGCAAAATTTCAGTTTATTTGTATTCAAACTTTATCCAGAGAATTATTTGTGTTTCATTGGTCTACTGAAATCGCAAAGAAAAAAAAACCTAGAATTGCATGAATCCTAGGTTATACCTTTAGGGTTACATTCTAGAGACCACATTCGGGCTAGCCTAGACTTAGTCAAGTCTAGTGTTTAGCCAGTGAGCTTCGTCACCTTGTGGGCCACTCACCACAAACTTGAATTGAAAAAAAATGGGATGAAATTAATTTTAAAACACGTAAGCAAACCCGAATTCGTTGTCGTACTACTGGATGGCTTCAACCTCACTTGCCGAACCTGGTGAATAAGTCTGCGGGGCAGTTTCAAACGACTGTGGCTTCGGGGTAACAGAACCGGAGGCGTGAGCTAAAGGAAGAACCTTCCCCTTGTCCCCTCGTAACAAGACAGGCTGGGTTAGCTTGAGAGGCAGGAATCACTTTCAGTCGATTGTACGATGAATTTTTCTTCAAGAATTCAAACTTAAAATGAAAAATCTGGTCATCCGATCATAAGGACCATCTAATTGACAGGGCCTTAGCCATGTCTGGCTTGGCTACATCAACCCAGGGGTTGGGTGGTGTATGCAAGGAAGGGGGTCACTCAGACCTCGGCTGATTGGACCTTGGGAGCTACTCCCAAGGAGGCAAGTCACCTCGCCAGGACCATCTTCTCCCCCAACTTCTTCTGCTCCCTTAGCCGAGATGGCTAACTGTAATCTTGGACCAGGACCTAGACTGGGTTAGGATGCAGGTAATATGGACCCGATGGCTCATCTTGAGGCCCAGGTGGTTGAATCAGAGGAGCAACATCAGCAAAGCATGGACTGTATCTTGACAACGCTTGAGAGAATGCAGCATCCACCGCGAGGAGAACAACTTCGGGATTTCTATGATCCATCTGCATCGATCGTCGCACCCTTAGTCCGAATTCCCATATGTGGAGACGCATTTGAGATCAAGCCTAATGTGATTGGTTTGATCAATAGTCATTTCTATGGAAACTCAAGTGAAGATCCGTTCTAGCACTTAAAGGACCTAAGTCAACTCACAAAGACGATTCGACCCAGGAATGTTGATCTTGGGATTGTTCTAATGAAGCTTTTCCCATTTTCTCTGAGGGACAAAGCTTCATACTGGTTCAAGACCATTGGGAAGCCGATTGGAACCTAGCCAGAATTATGACATGAATTCCTGCAAAAGTTCTTCCCGATCAATCGAACGAATGCAATGAGGCGTGCAATCACGATTTTCTCCCAAGGAGCTAGGGAGAAGTTGCATGATGCCTGGGACCGATTTCATGACCTTCTCCGAAAATGGCTGCACCATGGTATGCCCAGATGGCACCTAGCTTAGATCTTTTACCATGAGCTGGATGACACACATCGGTATCTGGCTGATGCATCTAGTGGCAGGAATTTCCTCGCGAAAGACGAGAATAGCGCATTTGAGTTGTTCGAATCTTTGGTAGAGAACTCGATGAATGCCACGTCCATGAACCAGTTCCAGCGTCCATGAGGTTCACACCGAGTCTATTCGAGCTGACGTGGATATCATCGTTAAGCAGCTGGATAGAATAAACCTGATCGAAAAAAAGATTACCAAATTAATCAGGGTCAATCTAAACTGAACTCTACTACTCCAAGACCCTCCTATGCACCCCGAGCCCCTCCTGCTCGAGTTAATCTACTCACCTAGGATGCATCTTCTCCTTATTTATGAGATCCTACATATCAGGATCCCGTGAACAATCACGATCTAGCACCATATGACCAGGGTTACACACCACCTGCTGACTATAATACATATCCTCTTGATGGATATACGTCTCAGATGTCTTCGGCCTACGAGGACATCGATGCTATTCAAGGATATGGGCGTAATAACCCGTATTCAGAGACATATAACCCTGGTTAGCACCAGCATCCGAACTTCTCCTGGTCAGGTAACTCACAAAGAGCACATCAAGATCTACACTACCAGACCAGGCAATACGAGAATGCGCAAAACACATACCCTAGGCAGCAGCCATTCCCATCTCAGTAGCAGCAACCCCATTCTATGTACTAGCCGCTTCACCAGCTACCAGTCACCCTCCAAAGCGGGCTGACCCTCTGGAGGCACTGAAAGAGGAGTTATAAGAATCGATGAGAAAGTCTATGTAGAGTAGCTTGCAGATAATGAAGGCGATGGCTGACCTGATACAGATTATACAGAACATGCAAAACCAGCTATTGCAGGAGCATAGGACTCAGGGAGCCTTGCCCTCCCAACCTGTCTCAAACCCTCAGTATGTGCAGAACCAAGGCACCCCACCTAGGTTTCAGGCACCACAGGGACAGGCACATGCCATATTATAGGCGCCTCCTACACCACTTGGTTATGCTCAAGACTAGCCACCTTTGATGCAGAACCCCACAAACTCTGCCCCTTTCACTCCCCCACCACCTCATGGACAACAAGCTGACACAAATGCTATCTCATTGAGTGGAAGGAAGACATTCAACCCACCACATAGGCAAGTAGGTCCTGATTTTTCTCACCCTTCATCGTAGGCAGGTTCGACTCCTTCTTCATCTAAGGAGCCACCTATGGTAGGTAAGGGTAAGAGGCCACTTGACCCTAAAATTCCCATCCCTTTTCCTGAGGCTCTGACGCAAAATGTAGTACGAAAGAAGGACACACAGAATTTTGAGGACTTGAAGTTAATGTTCAAGGCAGTACATATTCAGGTCCCTCTCCTCTAGGCAATTGATCACATCCCTGCTGTTGCTAGGTTCTTCAAGGACTATTGTACCCCAAAGCGACAACCTAGAATTAGACGACAGGCGGTACTATCAAAAGAGGCTAGCACCATGATTCCAATCGACTTACCGCCGAAAAGGAAAGACCCTAGTACCCCACTCATATCCTGCTTCTTGCAGAATTCTCCATTTGATCGGGCCATTCTAGATCTGGGTTCGTCCATCAACCTAACTCCCACTACCGTATTTGATCAATTTTGATTTGGGGAGTTAAAGCCAACCTCAGTCACAATTCAGCTGGGTGATAGATCAGTAAAAACACTGAGAGGGGTGGTTGAGAACATGATCGTAAAAGTCCACGGATTCTGCTTTCCCATAGACTTTTTCATTCTCGATATGGAAGTTCCTCCTAATCTCGGAGATGCACCAATCATTTTGGGTCACCCATTTCTAGAGACAGCCCGAGCAAACAATGATTGTGCATCTGGGTGTATGGAGATAGCCCTAGGTAATGAGCGACTTCGACTTGACATATTCAAGGCATCAAGGATTTTTGACTGTGATCGCATAGAGGATGGTGAAGATGAAGATTCAGCATACTGTGGTAACATTATTGTGATCACCCAACGTCTCATTCATCTGCACTATCAAGGTTCTTGGACCTCGATCCACATGGGACTGACACCATTGCATTGCACATATCTCCCCGTTGATCTGATTGTTTAGGGTGTGTTTCTGACCACTGCACCTTTAAATCTAGCTATCCTGATCCGTACACTACTGGATCGCCCCTATTGTTACAAGAAGACGTGACCACAGCTAATGGGTTTCCCGTTAATGCAGTCACAATCGATATCTCATAAGTAGCGAATCAGCAGGAATTCACATGCATCTGGATCATCAGATTCCCACCTTCGAGTTTACTCCTCCTATCCATTTCTAACTCTGACCCACCCGTGATTGAATTGAAGTCCTTACCTGACTCACTTAAGTATGTGTTCTTGGGTGAAAGTGAGACATACCTAATCATTATTAGTGCTCACTTAACCCAAGAACAAAAGCATCAACTAATTTCGATTTTACAAGACCATAAGGCTACTATAGGGTGGACCAATGCTGATCTTCGCGATATTCACCCCTCATATTACACCCATCACATTTACATGGATGAGGGGGTGAAACCTTTGAGATAACCTCAAAGATAGCTAAACCCAAATATGCTAGAGGTTGTTAAGAAGGAGATCATCAAATGGCTGGATGCAGGTATTGTATACCCAATCTTTGACAGCCAATGGTTGAGTCCGATCCAAATAGTGCCCAAGAAAGTAGGACTCACCGTAGTGAAAAATGATCAAGGTAAATCCATCCCGACCTGCACTGCGACATCATGGCGGTTCTGCATTGACTATAGGAAACTGAACATGGTGACCCAAAAGGATCACTATCCTTTGCATTTCATTGATAGATCTTGGAACAGTTAGCTAGATGTAGTTTCTTTTGCTTTCTAGATGGATACTCTGAGTATAATCAAGTAGTGATTAGCCCAGAAGATCAAGACAAGACCACATTCACATGCCCCTTTGGAACATTCGCTTTCAAGCAGATGCCCTTTGGCCTCTGCAATGCACCAGTAACATTTCAGCATTGTATGATGGCCATCTTCTCTGACATAATTGGGGACTATGTGGATGTGTTCATGGATAACTTCTCCATTTTTGGAGATGATTTCGCACCTTGTCTTGATAACCTCAGCAAAATCCTGAAACGGTGTATTGAGGTAAGCCTAGTACTATCCTGGGAGAAAAGCCATTTCATGGTGAGGGATGGCATAGTACTAGGGCACAGGATCTCTAAAAATGGACTCGAGGTCGATCAAGCTAAATCTGAGATTATTTCCCACTTACCGCCACCTAGCTCAGTCAAGTAGATTAGATCATTTTTGGGTCACATTGGCTTCTATTAGAGATTTATATGAGATTTCTCAAAAATTGCATGACCTTTGATGAATATCCTTGTTGCCGATCCCCATTCGAATTTGACACCTTGTGTCTTAGCACCTTCGAGACTTTACAAATCACTGTCTCTGATTCCCTGATTCTCCACCCACCCGACTGGTCACTTGATTTCGAGATGATGTGCGACGCTTCTGATTTCACCATCAATGCTATTTTAGGCCAGCATCGGGAGAAACAACCTTTTGTCATATACTATGCTAGCAAGACATTGAATGAGGCTTAGCGTAATTATACTGTCACCGAAAAAGAACTGCTAGCAGTAGTATTCAGGTTGGAGAAATTCAAATCCTATCTATTAGGGTCCAAAGTTATCTTCACTGACCACTCCACCCTCTGGCATTTGTTGGCAAAGAAGGATGCCAAACCCCGGCTCATCAGATGGATCCTTCTATTGCAAGAATTTGATATTGAAATTCGCAACAAAGCTAGAAAGCAGAGTGTTGCGGCAGATCACCTATTCAGACTGGACCTAGCCCACATTCCTTATTCCCTGCCTATCCACAACCAATTTTCGAATGAATCCCTTTTGGCAGTTCACTCTGTTGAGTTCCCTTGGTACACAGATATCGTAAACTATCTTGCCATAAGCAAGATTCCCGCGAACCTATCCAAGGACTAGAAACTCAAATTTACTGCAGAGGCCAAATTCTACCTCTAGGATGACCCACTACTCTTCCGCATTAGAGTGGATCAGATTATTCGAAGATGCATCCCAAATTCTGAGATCCCCAGTGAGTCATCTTTTTGCCACAACGATGCTTGTGGTGGTCATTTCTCGGGATGGAAAAATGCTACAAAAATTTTACAGTCGAGATTTTTCTAGCCAACTATTTTTAGAGATACACACAAATATGCCCAACATTGTAAACGATGCTAGTCGGTTGGTTCTATGACCAACAGAGACATGATGCCACTCCAACCCATCATGGTTGTAGAAGTGTTCGACGTCTGGGGCATAGATTTTATGGGCCCTTTTCCAAGCTCGCTTGGCTTCGTGTACATATTACTAGCTATTGACAATGTCTTGAAGTGGGTTGAGGCCATCCCGGCAAGACGGACTGATCAAAAGACCATCATTTCTTTTGCACGGGAATACAACTTCACGAGATTCAGAATACCCCACGCTCTAATTAGCGACGGGGGAAGCCACTTCATCCATTCCCACTTCAGGTCATTATTAAAGAAATACGGGGTACATCAACGTATAGCCACCCCGTATCACCTGAAGACCAATGGGCAGGCTAAAGTGTCTAATCATCAGATCAAGCTGATTCTCTAGAAGACGGTTAGACCAGACAGGAAGAACTAGTCTGATAAATTAGTTGATGCACTCTGGGCATATCGGACCGCGTACAAGGCCCCACTAGGAATGTCACCATATCGTATGGTATAAGGCAAGGCCTGTCACATTCCTGTAGAGCTGGAACACCATGCCTTTTGGGCGGTGCGAAAATGTAACCTTCACCTCGGTGCAGGAGGTCAAGAACGGAAACTCCAATTCAATGAATTAGAAGAGATCCGACGAGAGGCCTATGAGAACGCATTGATATACAAGAACAAGACCAAGGCCTTTCATGACCACCACATCCAGAGAAAAGCATTCACGCCCAACCAGCAAGTCTAGTTGTTTGATTCGCGATTGAAACTATTGTCAAGGAAGCTTAAGTTCAAGTGGACTAGCCCATATGTTGTGATTCACCCATCTCCTAATGGGGCGGTCCAAATCAAGGATCGAAAATCTGGGCATGTATCCATGGTAAATGGCCAGCACCTCAAGCCATTCACGGCCCAGGAGCCTCCTCCAGCTGACGAACTCATTCATCTTATTGAGGATATCTATGTAAGTTCTCGCCCAGCTGGAGGCGTTAAACTCAGCACGTATAGATAGCATATCCCAACATTCTACCATCACCTGTACATACCATTTTTATACATAGCATTTTCTTTCTTCTTTTAGCATATTTCCTTGTCGCATATTGCATATTGTTAGGTCAGCCGGTACTGAATGTCAAACTTCAAGAGCAATTCTAGGTGATTTCTACCCATTTACTCCCTGTTGTATTTATCTTCTTTTATATTCATGCATGAGGGCATGCAAGAACTTAGGCATGGTGGGGTAGATATGAAAAAACTGAAAATTTTTATGCCAACATTTAGGAAAACCTTAGAGCTGCATGTCAAACGTACTTTAGGACCCTCAATAAAAGAACAATCAACTCCAACTCCAATGCTCGCATTAGAGCTAAAAATCGTCTGCAACAACCACTTCCAACTCACCCGCTCACCTCTTGTTCTAAATTTAAGGTCACGTTGAATGTAACCTGAAAGGGAAATTTCATGAAGTATGAATATAAGAGGTTACTTGTTTATATCATATATACATAGTGCATCCATGAATAAGAATATCCTAGTAAGAGAATGCATTAGGGATTTTATCCTCTAGTTGATTATTGCAATTTGGAATCCAGTGCAATTTTTCACACACACGTTGAATTTGCAATGGATTCACGGTGAAGGCTGATAAACGTCTTTAGTCTGTCGAGTAGAAGCAGTCTTCTTCTCCTGAACCCCTCGATAGTGTTTTGGGAGTCAGGCAGATTTTCTTCCAAAAATCCACCAAATAGTGTGAGATGAGAGTAGAGTGTACTGGTGCTCTAAGATTAATGCAAGGAATCCGGAATCCTAGATAATTAGGTGATGATACTCAAAGATTAGGCATAGTTTTCGCTCTTGGTTCCTGTGTATACATTTTTGTGTGAAATTTTGAGAGCCACCAAATAAGGCAAATACACAGAGAGCGAGTTTTCATAAAACTAGGGCTAAGGTGGATGGTTACGACCATTCTTCATGGAATCCTCAGCTAAAGGAGGGTATTGATGTCAAGGTCAAAAATACACTGTCTTATCCGTCTTTCCTAATGCTGTAAGTAGGCATTTCCAACAAATAAGCCACCCAATGTCTCTTGAGTACCACCAATCCCTATTAATGCCTCTTTAATAAAATTCATGAATGTGTTGCTAGATTATGTTGAGTTACAAAATTATATATGAAAAAAAAAGAATGAAAAAATGAGAAAAAGAAAAAGAAAGAGAAGAAAAGAGCAGAAAAAAAGAGTGAATATTTAGTGTTTATTTCAGTTGCATTGAGTCAATACCACCAAATAAATTTGAGATCCACTAAATATGACCTTAACCTATCTTTCTGTGTTTTTGACAGCTAGAATACTAGCTGAGGAATTCTGACTTAGTGTTAGAGTTATGGGAACTCAATTAAGGTGTTATTGCCAAGTAAGACCACCAAATACAGGTCATATGTGTGAATCTGGTGAAATTGTGAGCTCTAAGAGAAAGAAAGGAAAGAAAAGAAAAAGAAAAAGAGAGAATGAATACAAAGGAACTAAAAGAGAGCATAGTTTTTCTCTTCTTTCTCTGAGTTGAGTTACATGATAATCCGGGAATCTAGATTCTATAGTACTAATCTCTATGTAGCACTAGTCGAGAGTGAGCCACCAAATATATAATCTTTTCCCTCTATGATTCTCTACCTAAGCTTAAAGCCGAGTGGAATTCATAGAATATCTTGAATACCCTGAGGGAAGAAGTCTTCCTATCCTGCTAGAATTTTTACTAGGAGTCAAGTACAGGCTTTAGAGGTGAATTAATTTTTCACTCGAATCCATTGCAAAAGCTACATAGCTACACTTTCATGATTGTCAGGATTTCTAGAGCATAGGATGAAAACAAAAAGGAGAAAATCTCTAGGCATACACTTGATAAAATAATCAATCTCTTAGGGACCCTTCTGTGAATAATTTAGTCTTGCATTTGCTAGGGACTAGCAAGATTTAGGCATGGGGGTATGATTGCATAGTAATCATAGGTCTTAATTGACCTAAATTAGGCTAGGAGTTAGCATAACTTAGGGTAATTCATGCATGCATAAGCATTACTAGCATCTTTGCTACTTTCTTTTAGCTATGCATAAAATAATGCTATAATGTACTGATTAGGTGCATTATGTCATTTGCAGGTAATATGCTTATCAAAAGCTAGATCTGAAGCTGGGTATAAAGCTGGATTTGAAGAATAAAGAATAACTGGTGTTGTAGTAGAGTTGGAGCGGAAGACCTAGATTAGATGTAGTAGATCATAATGTAAGGGGTTGAGGTATGTTATTTTGTTAAGTAGGAATAAAGCAGTAAACTATGAAGAACTTAGGTCCATCCTAGCCCTAGGACAGCCCAGAAGCTTCCCCAAGCCTTAGCCACCCTTAGATTAGGTCACCGCACCCTAGGAAACCTTAAAACCCTAATTCTAGCCTCTATCTGGACATCCAGATGAGTTATAGGACGTCCAGAACCCTTTGCCAACTTCCGCACACCTTAAACTCACTTCTGCAGTGTTATTGGACGTCCAGACACTTGGTCAGACGTCCAATTTCAACAGAATACCAAAGACAGAACCTACAATCCCTCCTAACTCAGATTGGACGTCCAGAAAATAAGTCTGGACTTCTGATTTTTCACTATAAGAAGTCTGACACTATTATTAGACGTTTGGAACTACTCTCTAGTTCCTATTTTTGAATTCAAGCTTGGATCTTGAATTCCTTGGTCCCTAAACCCAATTCTAACCCCTAGGAACCTAAATTAAGGTGTCCTAAAACTAGTACATCATCTCTAGACCTCCCTAATGACCTAATTAGGCCCTCACTAAACCTAATCGACTTGGATCATAGCTATTTCATCAACCTATTCAATTGGACTCATTGAGTCCAATTGAGCCCTGATCTCAGCACACACTGTCCAATTGGACTTAGTGAGAGTCCAATTGACCTAGACCTGACTTAATTGAGTTATTTTACTCTCAATTAGGTTTTCACACACCCAATTAACTTGTATTAAGTTTAATTGCACTTTACCTTAGTGAATTAAGGTTTACAACCCTAATTTGTGACCTACCCTGACCTAAACCCAATAGAACCTAACCTAATCAACCTAGCCACCTAGGTTTCGACCCACACACACCCACACACACCACCTACATGAAATTAACCTAGCTAGTGTTCTCTAGAACTCTCTACCATGTGTTGTTGCCTTGGTTGCTAAAATTAGCAACCAAGAGCCATTCAATTTTTAGATCCACATTTGGTGGATCTAAAAACCACCATCCATCCTCTCTCTCTCTCACTCTCCCACGAGCTCCCACCATAGGCCTCTCTAGAGAATTCCATAATTCTCTAGAGAACTTCCCTTAGGTCTATAAAAGGACCCAAGGGGTGGCACTTTGCACCCATTCACTCTTGGCTCCATTTTAGCTTAGCTTCAATCTACCTCCACTCCACCTTCATGACTAGCTTCACCATGGCCACCACCATCTCCACGCCAAGATGTTGGATCACCTCCTCAACCTCTCTCCAAGGGTTGGCCTAAGCACCATTGGCCAGCCCTCCTTCTTCTCTTAACCAAGTCAAAGGCCATCGGAGCCCACCTCTGAATGCCCTTAGTTCTAATAGATTAGATTATAGTTCTTCATAGTTTTACTGCTTTATTTACTACTTAATAGTGTAGCTCTATATTCTCCCCCAATGATGCATGCATAATCCCCCCTTAGATTCATGTATGCAATCATTTTTTACTAGCTAGATTTATGCTTTCAAGCATTCCTCTATAAGCTTTCCATGAGCTTTATGTTGCGAACACCATCATGAATCAATGAAAATCTTTTTCTATATATATATCTATTTGTCAAAATCACCATGAGCCTTCTTGCAATATTTTTGTGTGATTGAAGTTGCACGTTTTAATTTCTAATACTCTGGCAACTAAGTATGTCGTGCATAAATATGAACTTAGCATAAATCGACATGCGATTTTGAATAAGTAAAGCAAGAGAGATCGATTTCAAATCTGCATTTCCATAAACGCCTCCCAAAGATGAATGACTGGGACTCCAAGTCTCGTTATCTTTATAAATTATTTTTGACGAGCATTTTCACGCACTATACTATGATGAGATCTCTGTTTTCAAAACACACGTGAGAATCGCCCACTGTCATCTAGCTAGGGGAGTAGCGTCAAACAGCCACAGCTGGGGGGTACACTAGGAACCAGAGGTGCAAGCCGAAGGAAGAACCTTCTGTCGAGTTCCTCCTTCTAATTGGTTGGATTGAGTAGACACAAGTAGAGTAAATCGTCTATAATCTTAGGGTGGGTTCTGAGAGTCTATAGATCCTTAAGCTACCCCACTTAAGGGCAGGCTTATTTTGTTGTGCTGCAGGGTTCTTATCCCCAGTCCTTCCGACCTTTTCATAGTTTATGCTAAGAAGGAGGTCATTGAATCCCCGATTGGAAGGACCACTAGAGTATTCTAGGAGGCATAGATTGGATTTTGGCCAAATTGATCCCATGGCCGATCAACAGCCTCCTCTGCCTTAGGATCCACAAGAGGTATTTCAAAGGCAGTTGGAACAAATGCAGAGAATGCAAGAATGGTTCCAGAGAATGTAGGGCACTCAACTCTTGAAGGACTTCTATGATCCTTTAAATTCCAGCATCCAGATTCTAGCCAGAGATGTAGAAATCAAGCCCCAGGTGTTAAGCCAAATCAAACATTTCCATGGGCTTGGCTCTGAAGACCCATTTCAGCACTTGGAGGACTTGACCACTTTTGTCCAGACCACCAAGGCACGAAACATGAATGAGGAGTAGATGATCATGAGGCTCTTCCCCCACTCTCTAAGAGATAAATCTGCTCATTGGTACAAGACAATAGGAAGGCCAATTGCAACTTGAAATGATTTGAAATCGACCTTCCTAAAGAAATTCCTCCCTATCGGGTGTACCAATGCTTTGAGACGGGCAATTACTACCTTCACCCAATGGCCAGGGGAGCAATTTCATGTTGCCTGGGAGCAATTCCAGGACTTATTGCGGAGGTGTCCACACCACGAGGTGTCGAAATGGCAACTCGTGCAGATCTTCTACCACGGGTTGATTGAGCAACTTAGAAATCACGTTGACGCTTCTTGCGGAGGCAATTTCCTCAACAAAGATGCAGATAGCGCACACGATTTGTTTGAGGAGATGAGCAAGAATTAGATCAATCATGCCTCCATGGAAACTTTTAACCGGTCCCAACAGCCCAGATTGAATGTTAATGAAGTGCACGACTCTCATTCATTTGATATGGAATTGATTTGTAATAAACTTGATAAGGTGGACTTAGTTACTAAGAGAATAGAAGAGTGGAATCCTGGAAACTCAATGAACAACTCTCAATCCACTCAATCCTAGAATTCGGGATTCCATTCATTAAGAGCTCCTTCTGGATGGGAGTTCGTGAATCAACTTGATGTGGCTCAACCTATGAGTCAGCATTATTTGGAACCCCATGGGTTCAAAACTATGGCCTTTGATCCCAGTTTCTCTGATCCCTCCCTTTCATTCTCTCCATCCTCACCCTAAGAGGATGTCTATGCTGTACAGGAGAATGTTAGGTCCGACCCTTACTATAATGCTTATAATCCGGGTTGGAAGAACCATCCTAACTTTTCCTGGAAAAACCTGAGGTAGCAAACCTAATTTTGACCCAGCAACTATTCTCCGCAACGACCAATGGGTCAGGGTCACGTTTATACTCAGCTGCCCCTAAATCAGGTCAATCAGCTGGCTTGGAATGCCTGTCAACCCGAAGGGTAGGCTGATTTGAACCGACAAATGGTAAAGATGCAAGGATCTATGCTCCAGCTCATGTAGCAAATGAAAACCTCATTAGACAACTTGCAAAATGGGTTCATTGCTAATTCTCTTCAACCCAGATCTCTACCATCTCAACCCGTACCCAACCAACATAATATCTAGAATCCAGGCAATCAAGCCCATGGGTATGGGAATCAGAGGGACCCATAAACACATGCTCAGGTGGTTGAGCAGGGCCCTTCCTCTTCTTCTTCTTCCTTAAATCAAAGGCTTATGGCTACTGAAGCCTGTCCAAATTTTCCTAACCCTCCCCAAGACCCAAACCTGTATGAATCTGCTAATCTGTTACCTTGAGAAGTGGTAAACAAACTCAGGATCCACAACCACACTGTTCTGATTTACCGAATCCTGAAGAGCCTGAGGAGAGAAAGGAGAACTCTGGAGAAGAAATCAAGGCTTAGGAACCTGATTCTGAAGATCCGACTCATGTTCCTTTTCTGAGGCCTTGATTAGACCAAGGAAGAAGTCTATTGATAGTAATGAGGAGCTTCTAAATATTTTCAAGAATGTTGAGATCAATATCCTGCTCATTGACGCTATCAAACATATACCGGCTTACGCAAAATTTCTGAAGGGTTGATGTACACAGAAGCGTAAGTCGAGAGAATCTGTTCCGAGGAAGGTGGTACTCTCCAAGCAGGCTAGTTCTGTTATCCTGCACAACCTCCCCCAGAAAAGGAGAGATCCAGGTGCTCCTTTGATTTCTTGTGTCATCAGAGATTACACCTTTGATAGAGCACTGTTGGATCTGGATGCATGATGAGAGGCTCATCATGATCTCTAATTACCCCTAATTAACTAGTCTTCCTAGTTAATTAGCTAAGGATATGAGAATATATGGTTTAATTATAAAATAAGGGATATATAGTATAGGACCATAAAATAAGTTAAAAATGCTATTTTATCATTCAAATAATATTATTAATAATTGGACTCAAGATCTTAACAATCATTCCTTTAATTAATAGATTAATTAACTTAAGCATAATGTATACATAAGTATGTAATAACTTAAGTAACCTTACCTAATTAAATAAATTAACCTAAAAAGGTTAAAAATGTAAATTCAAGGTATAAACATAATAATTACCTTATTTATAATCACATATAAGAAGTTGAAAAAGATCTAAATTAAAATAAACCTTAAAAACCTAAGTTTACATTTAGATCCTTATAATTCATTTCAATCAGGTACTTACTTCTCATACAGGTCCTTAGGTTTTATTGCATAAAGGTCCCTGTCTACTTCTTATTCTTCTTCCTTCAGCCTATTGAATGGCTAATGACTGAGGGTGCTTCCACCGCTCGATCACCACACATCCGATGCTGCTCCACCTTCTCGAAGCTCTTTGTGCTTGTGCTCACCATCCCATCTACATCCATCGGTCTGGATGATACTTTTGTCCTAATTTTAGGTGGGAGTTAACCTCATCGTCGTCGGAGACGACGCCGGTGGTTAACCTCCTTTAGCTCCTTACATGTCCAGACTCCACTGCCCTCTTCATCGCCCTCAACTATAAATAGCCCTCGACCCCCTCGATTTCTCTCAAGTTGGCTACCTTCCCTCTTCTTCACTATAGCGAACAAAATAGGCTATTCTTCCACAACTCTGGCAACCTTCCACATCATCTTACGACTTCCTCCGTCCACCTCATTTTGGTTAGGGACTTCGCTGAGGTCAACCGCGCCCTTAGACAAAGCCATCGACCAAGGAGTGCCTCTGCCTCCTTCATATTCGCCTGCCAAAGATCTTCCTCAAAACCCTCTGATTTCGTCCTCCGTCATGAGCCTTTGACGGAGTTCCTCTACCTCCTTCATCAAGGTAACAGTAGGTAGGAGTAGGAGTAGTATAGATAGTTAGTTAGTTAGTTAGATTAGCGAAATTTCAGAATTCTCAAGATCGGCTTCTTCGACTCCAGTGAGTTCCTTGAGCTTGCTGGAGTCTTAATTTGGTCTTTTGAATCCACTGTCCACCTTCCTCTATCACTCATGATCATTTCTAACTCATTTAATCACTAATATGATCACTAAATCACCTCATTCAAATCCACCTCCAATATCTACTGTTGGTGTCCATGGCGGTAGTAGCTGACTTAGCTTCACATCCAATGGATCCTCCATCACTTACTCATCACTAAAGGATCCTAATTATCACATCAATTTGATTAAATACTATATATAACTTAAAAGCCTAATTTTATCTAAGTTCCTAAGCTCGCTGTCAATGGCGGCTCAAAAGTAGTTAAAACTTTAAATTAACTATATATTAATGATCACAATCACTCTTTGACTTGTCTTGACCACTCATTTATGTGGGATATCAAGTCCTATGCCTCAACCAACTCAGATTACATTCAAATTGAATTTACTATCAAATCTTAGTTCTAATGAGTAAATGAAGAAATTAATGCAATCATGAGGTTCCTTGTGACCTCAGGAACCTTTTTAATTCGAAAATGGCACAAATTCTCACTTTGTGCGTGATTTGCATTCTTTCTAGACTCATCGGAGCACCGGCGAGCTTCGACGAGTCAAAATTGATCTTCAGCCTATAGAAGTTGATGAGAAGCTTCAGATTGATGTAATATTGATCATTGATTATTTTGAGGTCATTTATTTGGGATTTTAACAACTGAAGTTTGGATTACTGATTCATCTTCTCCAACTCCGACGAAGTTGGAGAAGTCAGATAGAAGGATTAAAGATGCATTTGATAGATCTAGAAGCTTCAGTGCAATGCACAGAAGCTAATTTTGCCCTCAAATTAGTGTAACAAACCCCTAATTATTTTTATGAACAGACCACATTTCTAGTTTAGGCGACGAGCCTGAAACCCTAGATTCTTAGATCCAAACATTTGTCTAAGGGGTTGAGCAAGTTCTTGGGGTTGAGAAGATGTTAATCCAGGCTTTAATTTCTTGAGAAGATGTTTAGAACAGAAAGTCAAATTTGAAAGCCTTTTAGTCAAACCCAAACTTGAGAAATTGATTCTGAGATAAATCTATTGAATTGAGGAGTCTGAATTGTTTCTGAGATTCAGTTGAACGATTTAAGAGTGAATTAGAAGAGCACAGATATGTAATTTGGTTGGAATTCATTCACTGCCAATTTGGGTTGTTTTTGAACCCAAACTATTGGCAGTGGTTTTTGGATGAAATTTGATTACGATTTCTGCCCAGACAAGTTTTTAACAACCCTTAGAATCTATTTTAATCAATTGAAAATGATCTTAGCTGTCTGTTAACCCTTTTTCATGTTTGAATATTGTCTCTGAAGCTTTCAGAGAAGCTTCAACCTTATTTGTGTTTCCTGAAGCTCTTGAGAGCTTAAAACCCACACAAGTAGCTGCGGAATTACTTGTAGAACCTATGTAGACCTTTACTAAGAGAGAAAAGTCCAACCTATGGACTCTGCAACCTTAATTTCATTTCTAAGCCATATAATACCATAGAAAACCCTTAGATTCGCTCTTCAAATTGAAGAGGAGAACATCCCCTTAACCTAAAATTGATTACACAATCTTGTAGAGCTACCTTAGAGCTTTCCATCAAGCTTTGATTTGCTTGGTTTGGAGCTCTGAGTCAGGAGATATCCTCAGTTGAAGTCGGGTCTGGAAGGGGGAAACATAGTCCCACATCGGAAACTTTCGAGCGCGCGCCTTGATATAGAACGAATTTGTGTAGTGGGCAATGTAGTAATCAAGCGCTCGATGTTAAAAGGAATCTAAACATCTGAGCATCTGTGTGTGTGTGTGTGCAGGCAAGTGTGTGCCTGCGGGTGTGTGCCCGAGTGGGCGTGTGCGATGTTGGCCCTGGGAGGGCGAGGCCTAGGATGTGGTTGGGCTAGATTGGCTCAAAAGAAAAGTGAACCAATAATAAACCATAATTCTAATCAGGCGACGACCGGGTAGGGTTTGGTCCCACCCTGAGAAGGGTGCTGCGTATCCTCGAAAGGTCCTCGCCGCAAACCATAAACTAATTTTTGGTTAAAGGAAAACCTGGTTCAGCTAAAGGGAATGAAGGAAAGGAAGAGCAGGTGTTGTGCTGAGAAGCTAAGTGTTGAAGCAGAAGAGGCTAAGGGAATAAAGGAAAGGGAAGAGAAAGAGAGGAAGAGAGAAAACAGAAGGACTTGCAAAGAAGGAAAAAGAGAAGGAAGGAAAGATAAAGGTTGAAGGAACAGGCATGAAGACTTAACAAAATATGAAGACTAAGGAGGAAGCTTAAGGAAATACTAAGGGAATAAAAGAAAGAAAGGAGAAGATGAAGGCAGGAGCAATAGAGAAAGAAGAAAGAGAGCTCGAGAGAGAGAGTATTAAAAATAAATAAATAGAATAAAAGGAAATATAGAAAGGGAGAAAGAGAGAAGAAGAAGAAAGAAAGAGAGAGAGGCTAAAGGCTGAAGAATTAAAAGAAATAAAGAAGTTATTTTTCTTGTTATATTTTTAATTTCTCTTGTTTTTAATTGTTGTAATAAGGCTTGTTGTAATAGACAAATTTTCATTTGCCCTAAATCTATTAAGATAAATGTTGAAAATAAGGTTTCATGTGGGATTTTGCATAATTCTTCAAATTAAATCAATTTTTGCAAAATTCATGTTTCTACAATTAATTTACCTCCTATACTTATATGATAAGTAGAGTTAATTAGTGAATTTAAAATGACATATACCTCCCAGAGAATGACCTAAACTCAACTAGTTAAAAATTCTAAAATGTTAGGTTAATTCAGCCCTATACTACTAACTGACACAACTTTGAGTTAACCTAAGTTACTACTCTTAATTAAGTAAAATTAACTTAATTAACTGAGTTGAGGTGAGAAACAATCATTTTTTAATGGCGCCGTTGCTGGGGAGGCAATCTCTTAATTCACTAAAATTTATTTGGTTTAATTGTCTAATTAAGAGGTAATTGTAATTATAATTTCTGTTTTTAATCTTTTTGTTCTAATTAGTTGTATTTTGTTTTGTTTTTGTTTTATTTTCTGTCTTCTTTTCAGGTTTACCTTCGCGGGTAATCTCAGGAGAAGGTTGGATTCTATTTCTTTTGTTGTTTTTGTTGTAAGTATTTCTAGTCTTAGTCTTTAGAGTAGTTTGATTTGTTGCATTTTAAAAAAATAAAAAAATACAAAAATACATCCTATCTGACTAGCAACAGCATATAATAGGGATACACTCTTAGGAATGCATTTTCTGCTAGTATATTTTTGCGAATCTGACTTAGGAATTCTTTACTGTTTTTCTCGCATCAACAAGAAAACATGAGAAAAAATCGCGTAGATCCCTGTCTTTGAGATTTTAAAAAAGATCTCATATTTTTGTTTGAAAAGACTTAAAAATCAGCCATTGTAATTCATTTGATATATTTTTGAAAACGATTAACTAAAAATAGGAAATTAAAAATTGTGACTTAAATCTGACTGCAGAATGCATGCGGGTTTTTCTATCGTTATCATCTGTTGCATGCTATCGCGCACACAGTGAGATCACTAGAGTCACATGAGTCTATTTTTCTATCTCTCCTCTTTGCACCACTTAGGGCTTTGGTTGAAGATCAACAAGTCTGTCTCACTACTAGAACCTCGGGGAACCAGTAGTGAGCGGTCTCGATCCTAGACCTTTGACCTTCAAGCCTTAAGGATACGCACCTACGTAGACACAGATTAGGATGCGTATTTTGATACTGTTAAACTATTTGTTTGCATCAAATTACTTTTGCATATCTTAGGAATCTCTTCTTTCCTTTGAAAGAAGAGCAAAACCCACGTTTTTGCGCTGTTTTGCAGGCTTTTGTGCCACTGTTTTTCTATGGTGTGCGTGTGCATTTGCACATTTTTTCTCATTTTATGGATGGGAGGCGATCCTTGCATCTGCCTCTTGCATCGTCTTTGACAGGTGATCTCAGGCCGGTTGCAGATAAGCAACCAATGGTTTTCCCATTTGATCCATCTACCTCTATGGATCAATTACAGAATCAAAATCCCGAGATCCCTTCCTCTTTTGGTTGGGGGGAGATGCTGCCTTTTGATGTTCATGAGGCACTCCTGAACCAGAACCTTAGGATGCTTGAGAAGACTAGACAAATCAATCTATGAACAGCAGCCCTAAATAATCTTCAAACTCTTCAAACCCGTCCTCCACCTCAACTTGAGGCAGGCTTTGTTATCCCTGATTTATCGATTCCTCATCCAAGGCCTCTACTCAGAGATTACTACAATCCATCTAATGCACAAGTAGAGCCTAATGTTAGGATACCTTTTGAGGAGAATGACCCTGAATTAAAGCCAAATATCATTGGTCTAATCCCACACTTTCATGGATTTGCATCCGAGGATCCATTCCAACACATAGAAGATCTAAAGAGCCTATCTCAAACTCTTGGACCTCGAAATCAGAATAGGGAAATCCTACTAATGAAGATGTTCTCTTTTAGCTTTAAAGACAAAGCTACTTATTCGTATACAACAATTGCAAGACCAATCTCAACTTGAGCTGAACTTGAATCCTCATTTCTAAAGAAATTCTTTCCTATTGGTCGAACTAATGGTTTAAGGCGAGCCATTACTACTTTCAATCAAAATCAAGGAGAACCAATTCATGAAGTGTGGGAATGTTTTCATGAATTGCAAAGGAAATGCCCACATCATGACATCCCTTGTTGGCAACTCATGCATATCTTCTACTACTGTTTACAAGAGGGCATTCGCAATCTAGTTGATGTCTCTTGTGGAGGGAATTTCCTAAATCCTGATGCAGAATCTACCTCAGAATTATTTGAAGGGATGGCGGAAAACTCGATCAATAACGCATCAATGTCGCAATTTACGTGGGGCGCAAACACGAATCATCCAAATCCGCACACGGGCATCCATGAGATTAGTAACCCATCCAATTCAATGGATTTGGAAATAATCGTAGAAAAACTAGACAAAGTTGATATCGTAGCAAAGCATCTCGATGAGGTCAAAAATACAATGAAGACTCTTATGCCTCTACTTGCTACGAATCCCGCATATCCACCTATTTCAATTCCCTCGGGGAGGGAATTTGTGAATAATCTAGATTCTAGAGATCCATCTTCCTTGGGTTTTCTATCTACTCATCCACCAACCCAAGGAGGGACCTTTGTCCCACAATCTTACCCACCCTTTTCCCCACCCGTACCTTTTACAGAAAACATGCCTTATCCTTTAGATTTAAATGCTATTCAGGGATACACACCAAGATCAAACCCATATTCAAATTCCTATAATCCTGGATGGCATAATCACCCTAATTTCTCTTGGTCTGACCAAACACAAAGACCATCATATCTGACTCATACTAGGCAAAACCCACCTACATTGTCATTTCAGCAACACAATGCGAGGCCATTTTACGCAGGTTCGCAAAACCCCATAGGGCCAAATAGAGATTCACAGCTAGATCAAATTTTGAGAGTTGTGACTGAGAGCCAACGACAAAATGCTGAGGCTCTTGTTGAAGTCCAACAACAGTGTTCAGTAGAATTGGCTGATCTCAGGGGTCAAATCATGCAATTAGCTGAATCTCGTCAGCTAGGGGCCCTTCCATCCCATCTAATTCCAACCCTAGGAATATCCAGCAAAGACAACACCTGGGAGTTCAAAATCCGAATCAGGGACATGTCCATCTCCTTAATCAATTACCCCTGAATCCAAGTCTAAATTCAAATCTGAATCCACCCACTTCTAATCATGATTTTGAATATCCAAATCAACAACAATCAATTTTGAATCAACCTTTAATCAATAATCCATCTTTACAAAACACACAAGCATCTTCTTCTTCATCAGCTGCTTCATCTTCTCATGTGGGTATTAACTCTGTTACAACCCGCCATGGAACTTCCATTAGGGATCCAGTTTATCCAAGGAACCTATCCTAAGACCCTAGTACATCTAGATCAACCCCTGTTTCTACACCTAGAAGAGGTGCAGAACCCGATCCCATAATTCCCGCTAAATCGCGAGATCAGGGAAATACCTCAGTAGAACAGGAAATCCACGTCCCATTTCCAGAAGCTTTGAAGAAGACTAGGAAACGAAAATGACCTGTTACATTAGATGAGGATTTGATTAAGATTTTTGAATAGGTACACATTAATATCCCACTCCTAGATGCTATCAAATACATTCTGACTTACGCAAGATTTCTTAAGGAATTGTGTACTCCTAAGCATAAGCCAAAGAAAGGAAGCACTGTGGTACTTTCAGAGCAAGTGAGCTCAATTATTTCAAGTATGCTTCCTTTGAAAAAAAAAGATCCAGGATCTCCATTTATTTCTTGTATAATTGGGGGTCAGTGTTTTGATAGAGTCCTCCTAGATTTAGGAGCTTCTATTAACCTCATTCCTTTTTCTTTGGTAAAACATTTTAAAATAGAAAACCTTAAGCCTACCAATGTGACTTTACAATTAGCTGATAGATCTATTAAGTCACCTAAAGGAATGTTGGAGGATGTTATTGTAAGAGTTCGGGATTTTTACTTCCCTGTAGATTTTGTTGTCCTTGATATGGAAGTACCTAAATACATTAGCCACACCCCAATTATTTTAGGGAGACCCTTTTTGGCTATTGCAAAAGCCAACATTGATTGTGAATTAGGAAAGATTGAATTGAAATTTGGGGAGAAGAGAATTAAGTTAGATATATTTAGAGCTTCTAGTTGATTTGATTGTGAATAGATTGAGGAAATAAAATCTATAGTAGCTTTTGAGGATGACATTAGTTCTTTAGAACTAGAGAGCACACCTTTTGATATCCCATACCCTCAAAGCAACGAAATCATTTTGTTGGAATCTTTACTCAATCCTGAATCTGAATCTGAATCATTTAATTCACTTCTTGCAATCAAAAATCCCACCCCAAATCCTACTGTTGATTCTACTCCTGTGCTTGAATTAAGACCATTGCCTAAAATCTTAAATATGTATATCTCAAATCTGATCAAACATATCCTGTAATAATCAATTCTCATCTATCTAAATCACAAGAATCTAAATTGATCAAGGTTCTTTGAGATCACAAGAAGGCAATTGGGTGGACTCTAGATGATCTCACTGGGATTAGCCCCAATTTTTGTACTTGTAGCATCTATATTGAAGATGGGGCATGACCTTCAAGAGAAGCTCAAAGATGTCTAAATCTGAATTTAAAGGAGGTCGTTAAGAAAGAAATAATCAAGTGGCTTAATGCTGAAATTATCTATCCCATATCTGATAGCCCTTGGGTGAGTCCAATTCAAGTGGTACCCAAAAAGGCAGGACTCACCGTAATCAAAACTGAATCTAGAGAAACCATTCCCACATGAATTGCGAATTCGTGGCAGGTTTGCATTGATTATCGTAAGTTGAAAATTGTTACAAAGAAGGACCATTTTCCTTTACCATTCATTGATCAAATCCTTGAGAGATTAGCTGGTAATAGGTTCTTCTACTTTCTAGATGGTTACTCTGGATATAATCAAGTTGCAATTTATCCCGAAGATCAAGAGAAAATGACTTTCACTTGCCCCTTCAGAACCTTTGCTTTCCGAAGAATGCCATTAGGGCTTTGCAATGCACCCGCAACTTTTCAACGTTGCATGTTAGCCATTTTTACCGAAATGGTGGGTGAATATGGAGGTTTCTATGGATGATTTTTCAGTCTTCGGGGAGACATTTGATATTTGCTTGGATAACATGTCGAAGGTTCTTAAAAGATGCATTGAAGTAAACCTTGTCCTTAGTTGGGAGGAGCCATTTTATGATTTCAGAGGGCATAGTACTTGGCCACCTCATATCTGAGCGGGGTATTCAAGTAGATCGAGCCAAGATCAATCAAATTGCAAATCTTCCAATTCTTGACTCGATCAAAGGCATTAGAACATTTCTCGGGCATGTGGGATTCTATAGGAGATTCATTCTTGATTTTTCAAAAATTGCCCGACCACTCACACACCTCTTCACAAAGGATACTACTTTTGAGATGAGTGAGGAGTGTATTACAGCATTTGAAATTTTGAGAGACAGAGTTACACAGGCTCCAATTTTGCAACCACCTAATTGGGATTTACCATTCGAAATCATGTGTGATGCATCATATTATGCAATAGGAGCTGTTTTGGGATAGAAAATTGAGAAGAATCCAATAGTAATTTACTATGCTAGTAAAACATTAAATGAGACACAAAGGAATTACACAATTACAGAAAAAGAGTTATTAGCAATAGTATTTGGATTAGAAAAGTTAAGATCTTATATACTCTGATCTCAAATTATTGTGTACTCTAATCACTCATCTATTCGACACCTATCTAAGAAGGACACGAAACCTAGGTTGATCAGATGGATCTTGCTTTTGCAAGAATTTGACCTAGAAATTCATGATAAGGCGGGTCGATAGAATGTTGTTGCCGACCATCTTTCCCACCTTCCTTCTAATACAATCGAATCATCTCCTCCAATCACTGAACACTTCCCTGATGAACATCTTTTGACTATATCCACAGATCGTCCTTGGTATGCAGATATTGTTAATTATTTGGTTACACATCAATTCCCAACAGATTGGGACGGGAATCGCAAATCACGACTCAAAGTAGAAGCCAAATACTATTTTTGGGAAGATCCATATCTTTTTCGACTCTGTAATGAACAAATCATCAGGCGTTGTGTCACTTCTTTTGAGATTGATTCTATCCTATCTTTTTGTCATAATCAGGCCTGTGGTGGTCATTTTTCTGGTAGAAAGACCACTACAAAAGTTTTGCAATGCGGGTTTTATTGGCTCATGTTATTTGCTGATTCATAGACTTATTGTAAGGCATGTAGTCGTTGCCAAACACTTGGTGGCATGTCACAAAAAGACATGATGCCTTTGAACCTGATTATAGTCTGTGAAATCTTTGATATTTGGGGCATAGACTTTATGGGTCTGTTTCCATCCTCTTTTGGCTTCCACTACATTTTACTTACTGTTGATTACATTTCCCATTTGATTGAAGCCATACCCACATGCACAAACGATCATGGAGTTGTCGTTCCTTTTATACAGAGTCATATTATCGCTCGTTTTGGGGTACCTCGTGCCATTATTTCTGACGGCGGTTCCCATTTTAGTAACACCCAGTTAGAACTTTACTTAGAAAATATGGGGTTACACATCGTATTTCTACACCTTATCATCCCCAGACTAATGGGCAAACTGAGGTCTCTAATCGGGAGATCAAAAAGATCCTTCAAATGACAATCCGGCCCGAGAGGAAGGATTGGTCTTCCCGTTTAGATGAGGCTTTGAGGGCTTATAGGACTGCCCACAAAACACCAATAGGCATGTCACCATACAGACTTGTTTACGGGAAACCCTGTCATCTTTCCGTAGAAATTGAACACACGGCCTATTGGGCAATTAAAGCTTGTAATTTTGACCTCACAAAGGCTAGTGGAAATCGTAGGTTGCAGCTTAGTGAACTTGAGGAATTACGTCATGATTCCTATGAGAGTTCAAATTTGTATAAGGAGAAACTTAAAGCCTTCCACGACAAATTTATTTCCCGCAAATCCTTTTTACCTGGTTAGAAGGTGTTGTTGTTTGATGCCCGTTTGAAGCTCTTATCTAGCAAACTTAGGTCTAAATCGCAAGGGCCATTTATTGTTGTTAGAGTCTTCGACAACAGAGCTGTCGAAATCACTGAACCCAACAAGGATCAACCCTTCAAAGCCAATGGCCAACGTTTAAAACCTTTCTTGGAATCACATCCTTTGGGTCATGTTGGAGAATGTTACATGCTCCACTAGGGTTTTTCTCACCATCCATCCACCATTTTTGTACATAGTTGTTTCTTATTTTATACCTTTTGATTTTTTTCTACACTTACTCTGATTTTTCACTTCATATTTTACTGATTACCTTCATTTAGTCCGATTGACCACTTTGACCTTTGGTTAGACTTGAAATCATCCGCACAGAGAACTTTGATCTCCTCTATTCGACTCCTTCCATCACCCTATACTAAATGAAGTGTAATATCTTTTCACCCTTCTTACAATGAGGACAATGTAAATTCTTGGCTTGGGGGGTGTTGAAGTGAAATTTTCACTTTAAGTGTGTGTAAATAGATAGAAAAATAAAAAAAAACACATAAAAATTAAATATCCATGAAGTTTAAAAAAAAAGAAATTCCAAAATTGATAAAAATTTTCAAAATAAAAAATTTCATAAAAATTTTAAATTCATAAAAATTGGAAAACCTTATAAACATAAAAATAAAAATATAAAAACAAAAATTTGAAAAATGAAAATTCATAAAAATAATAAAGGGGTATATTCATCTACAATAAAGAAGAAAGGAAGAAATATATATATATATGTATATATTTAATTAAGAGCTTAATTTTTCCTTTAGGTCATAAACTAGAAATGTATATAGAATACATATAGAGTATTTAAGAGCATTCAACTTTTATTTAGATTTTTACTTAAACATTTTATAAAAGCACACTTTTGTTTTTTTTAAATTTTTAAATAAGATTTTATTTGAATTTGGAATCTTTAAATCTTTTAAGCTTTGTTTTTCTATTCTTACCTTAAATTAAGAAACTAAGTGTATTAAGATTTAAACTTAAGTTTTGGGGTTAAATTATAACTTTATATTCAATTTGATTTTATCATAAAGTTAAGTAAAAGGGCCAAATATTCAAAGTTAATTAAATAGAGAGTTAGTAGAATTTTAGTTTACAAGTCTTACAAGCTAAAGACAAATAACTAGACTTGGTAAGTTTTATCTTGACGAATCCTATAAGAGGAAACTAAGAATTTAAAGAACCTGAGAGTGAAGAGCTTTGTTGTCCAAGCTCTAGTTTGAGAGCTAAGTAACCTAAACATCTAAATTCACACCATAGAATTGTCTTGTTGGCATCTTAGACCGCGAAAACACAGAGGTTAAGAGATCGGTTCTGAATCCTCTTTAATCCAAGGATTTCCGCGGGGCGATTCTTGAAAGGGTAAAGGATGTGCCACTCACCTAGAAAAAGGATTTGGAGAATAATCTTAGTAATAAAAATGAGAAGGGGGAAATTAAAAAGAGAAAGAAAAATAATAATAAAACACCCTGCAGTTAAGTACCTTGTTACAAATGGGTGCTTATACAGATTTGCATAATAAAAATAAAGCATCTCAATACAAATGGATGCTACTCTTCCTTCCATCAAATAAAAAGAACACCTCACTACATATGAGTGTTCTAACCTATAGAAAAAGTGAAAAGAAAAATATGGAGATAAAAATATTAGGAATAAGAGACCCAGTGGTCCACTGGGGAGATATACACAAAAAGTGTTGACCTCGAGATAGAAAACTGGTGAGGAGAAAGCAACCAAACCTGAGTAAGGACAAGCCAAAGGCTTGAATTGGAATAATTGGGATTGGAAATTGATGTCTTAAGATCTGGAGTTTTGCAACTTTAGATGCCTTAGGACAATTCTCTTCACTAAGCACAGATGTTTTAAAATCATAGCTATTGAACCTTGGTATTGGGCAATGAAGCCTAGGAAATCAGGTTTTGAGGATTTATAGTTGAGACCTAAAGGAGAAGAATTGACAGAATCTTAGGTCTAGAAATTATTCTTAGTACTGTAGGCTAGTAGATTAGAGTTTTACTACTCTAAGTTTGATTAATAATGAGTATTTGTTAATTTGCTTAAACTTATATTGATAAAAGTCAAATATCATAAACAAAGGATTAACTTAAATCTAGTGAGTTTTTGAGTTAAAATTTAATTCCCAACTCTAAAGTTTTGTTTCCTTAAAATACTTCGTATTCTAGTTTGGGTTAAAAATAGTTACAAAGGAATAAGAGATTTTTGAGAATTCTAATTCTTAATAAAATTCTTGTTAACAACATTGTTTTAAGTGTGTTTTGGAAATGTTATAAGTATAAGTCTAAGTAAAAAAAAAAATTATTTATTTTTATTAAACCTAAAAATTTTCTAACCTAAGCTTTCCTCTACCTAGATATTATTTATATTAGTTTAAAACCAAGTGCTTTAAATCATCATATTTTAGTTACTTTTGCTAGGGACTAGCAATACTTTCACTTGGGGGTATGATGAGAGGCTCATCATGATCCCTAATTACCCCTAATTAACTAGTCTTCCTAGTTAATTAGCTAAGGATATGAGAATATATGGTTTAATTATAAAATAAGGGATATATAGTATAGGAGCTTAAAATAAGTTTAAAATACTATTTTATCATTCAAATAATATTATTAATAATTTGATTAATAATTGGACTCGAGATCTTAACAATCATTCCTCTACTTAATAGATTAATTAACATAAGCATAATGTACACATAAGTATGTAATAACTTAAGTAACCTTACCTAATTAAATAAATTAACCTAAAAAGGTCAAAAATGTAAATTTGAGGTCTAAACATAAATATTCCCTTATTTATAGTCATATATAAAAAGTTGAAAAAGATCTAAATTAAAATAAACTTTAAAAACCTGAGTTTACATTTAGATCCTTATAATTCATTTCAATCGGGTCCTTAATTCTCATACAGGTCCATAGGTTTCATTGCATAAAGCTCCCTATCTACTTCTTCTTCTTCTTCCTTCAGCTGGTTGAACGGCTGATGACTAAGGGTGCTTCCACCGCTCGATCACCGCACATCCGACGTTGCTCCACCTTCTCCAAGCTCCTGGAGCTTGTGCTCACCATCCCATCTTCATCCATCAGTCTGGATGATACTTTTTTCCTAATTTTAGGTGGGAGTTAACCTCACCATCGTCGGAGACGATGCCGGTGATTAACCTCCTCTAACTCCTCACACATCCAGACTCCACCGCCCTCTTCATCGCCGTCAACTATAAATAGCCCTTGACCCCCTCGATTTCTCTCAAGTTGGCTACTTTCCCTCTTCTTCACTATAGCCAACCTAATAGGCTATTCTTCCACAACTCCGGCGACCTTCCACATCATCTTCTGACTTCCTCCATCCACCTCATTTTTAAAATGCAACAAATCAAACTACTCTAAAGACTAAGACTAGAAATACTTACAACAAAAACAACAAAAGAAATAGAATCCAACCTTCTCCTGAGATTACCCGCGAAGGTAAACCTGAAAAGAAGACAGAAAATAAAACAAAAACAAAACAAAATACAACTAATTAGAACAAAAAGATTAAAAACAGAAATTATAATTACAATTACCTCTTAATTAGACAATTAAACCAAATAAATTTTAGTGAATTAAGAGATTGCCTCCCCAGCAACGGCCAAGGTCTGCCGCATCCTTGGACAAAGCCGTCGACCAAGGAGTGCCTCTGCCTCCTTCATATTTGCTTGCCGGAGATCTTCCTCAATACCCTCTGATTTTATCCTCTGTCATGAGCCTTCGATAGAGTTCCTCTACATCCTTCATCTAGGTAACAGTAGGCAGGAGTAGGAGTAGGAGTAGTATAGATAGTTAGATTAGCATAATTTCAAAATTCTCAAGATCATCTTCTTCGACTCCGACGAGTTCCTTAAGCTTGATGGAGCCTTAATTTGGTCTTTTGAATCCACTGTCCACCTTCCTCTATCACTCATGATCATTTTTAACTCATTTAATCACTAATTTAATCACTAAATCGCCTAATTCAAATCCACCTCCAACAGCTACTGTTGCTGTCCATGGCGGCACTAGCTAACTTAGCTTCACATCCAATGGATCCTCCATCACTTACTCATCACTAAAGGATCCTAATTATCACTTTAATTTGATTAAATATTGTATATAACTTAAAATCCTAATTTTATCTAAGTTCCTGAGCTCGCTGTCAATGGGGACTTAGGAGTGGTTAAAACTTTAAATTAACTATATATTAATGATCGCAATCATTCTTTGACTTGTCTTGACCACTCATCTGAGTGGGAGATCAAGTCCTGTGTCCCAACCAACACAGATTACATTCAAATTGAATTTACTGTCAAATCGTAGTTCTAATGAGTAAATGAAGAAATTAATGCAATCCTGAGGATCCTTGTGACCTCAGGAAGCCTTTTAATTCGAAAATGGCACAAATTCTCACTCTGTGCATGATTTGCATTCTTTCTGGACTCATCGGAGCTCCGACGAGCTTCGGTGAGTCAAAATTGATCTTCAGCCTATATAAGTTGATGAGAAGCTCCAGATTGATGTAATATTGATCATTGATTAGTTTGAGGTCATTTATTTGGAATTTTAACAACTGGAGTTTGGATTACTGATTCATCTTCTCCAACTCCGGTGGAGTTGGAGAAGTCTGACAGAAGGATTAAAGATGCATTTGATAGATCTAGAAGCTTCAATGCACTGAAGCTAATTTTGCCCTCAAATTAGTGTAACAAACCCCTGATTATTTTTACGAACAGACCACATTTTTAGTTCAGGCAACGAGCCTGAAACCCTAGTTTCTTAGATCCAAACATTTGTCTAAGGGGTTGAGCAAGTTCCTGGGGTTGAGAAGATGCAAATCCAGGCTTTAATTTCTTGAGAAGAGGTTTAGAACAAAAAGTCAAATTTGAAAGCCTTTTTGTCAAACCTGAACTTGAGACAATGATTCTGAGATCAATCTGTTGAATTGAGGAGTCTGAATTATTTCTGAGATTTAGTTGAACGATTTAAGAGTGAATTAGAAGAGCTCAGATATGTAATTTGGTTGGAATTCATTCACTGCCAGTTTGGGTTGTTTTTGAACCCAAACTGTTGGAAGTGGTTTTTGGATGAAATTTGATTACGATTTCTGCCCAGACAAGTTTTTAACAACCTTTAGAATCTATTTTAATCAATTTAAAATGATCTTAGCTGTCTGTTAACCCTTTTCCATGTTTGAATACAGTCTCTGAAGCTTTCAGAGAAGCTTCAACCTTATTTGTGTTTCCTGAAGCTCTTGAGAGCTTAAAACCCACACAAGCAGCTGCGGAATTACTTGTAAAACCTATTTAGACCTTTACTAAGAGAGGAAAGTCCAACCTATGGACTTTGCAACCTTAATTTCATTTTAAGGCCATATAATACTGTAGAAAACCCTTAGATTTGCTCTTCAAATCGAAGAGGAGAACATCCCCTTAACCTAAAATTAATTACACAATCTTGTAGAGCTACCTTAGAGCTTTCTATCAAGCCTTGAATTGCTTGATTTGGAGCTCTGAGTCGGGAGATATCCTCAGTTGAAGTCGAGTCTGGAAGAGGAAACATAGTCCCACATCGGAAACTTTCGAGCACATGCCTTGGTATAAAACAAATTTGTGTAGTGGGCAATGTAGTCGTCAAGTGCTCGGCACGAAAAGGAATCTGAACATCTAAGCATCTGTGTGTGTGTGCTTGCGGGTGTGCGCCCGAGTGGGTGTGTGCCCGAGTGGGTGTGTGCGATGTTGGCCCTGGGAGGGCGAGGCTTGGGAGGCGGTTGAGCCAGTTTGGCTTGAAAGAAAAATGAACCAAAAATAAACCATAACTCAAATCAGGCAAGGATCGAGTAGGGTCTGGTCCCACCTTGAGAAGGGTGTTGTGTATCCTCGAAAGGTCCTCGCTGCAAACCATAAACCAATTTTTGGTTAAAGGAAAACCTGGTTCAGCTGAAGGGAATGAAGGAAAGGAAGAGCAAGTGTTGTGCTGAGAAGGTAAGTGTTAAAGCAGAAGAGGCTAAGGGAATAAAGGAAAGGGAAGAGAAAGAAAGGAAGAGAGAAAATATGACTTGCAAAGAAGGAAAAAGAGAAGGAAGAAAAGATAAAGGTTGAAGGAACAGGCATGAAGACTTAACAAAATATGAAGACTAAGGAGGAAGCTTAAGGAAATACTAAGGGAATAAAAGAAAGAATGGAGAAGATGAAGGCAGGAGCAATAGAGAAAGAAGAAAGAGAGCTCAAGAGAGAGAGTATTAAAAAATAAATAAATAAATAGAATAAAAGGAAATAAAGGAGAGAGAGAGAAGAAGAAAGAAAGAGAGAGAGGCCGAAGGCTGAAGAATTAAAAGAAATAAAGAAGTTATTTTTCTTGTTATATTTTTAGTTTCTCATGTTTTTAATTGTTGCAATAAGGCTTGTTGTAATAGACAAATTTTCATTTGCCTTAAATCTATTAAGATAAATGTTGAAAATAAGGTTTCATATGGGATTTTGCATAATTCTTCAAATTAAATCAATTTTTGCAAAATTCATGTTTCTACAATTAATTTACCTCCTATACTTATAACATAAATAGAGTTAATTAGTGAATTTAAAATGACATATACCTCCCAATGAATGACCTGGACTCAACCAGTTAAAAATTCTAAAATGTTAAGTTAATTTGACCCTATACTACTAACACCACTTCGAGTTAACCTAAGTTACTCTCTTCTACTCTTAATTAGGTAAAATTAACTTAATTAACTGAGTTGAGGTGAGAAACAATCATGCATCCATTAACCTAATTCCGACTTCTCTTTACGAGAAGTTCGGATTAGGTGAACTTCGGCTGACTTCACTAACACTGCAGTTAGCGGACCGTTCGGTCACAAATCCACGAGGCATTATTGAAGATGTTATTGTTAAGGTTAAGGATTTCTATTTTCCTGTAGATTTCCTTGTCCATGACATGGATGTACCTAAAAATCTAAGGAACATGCTCATCATTCTTGAGCATCCATTCCTGGTTACCGCCAAGGCCAACATTAACTATGAGAGTGGTAGCATGGAAATCACCTTTGAGGATCAAAGAATGAAATTGGATATTTTTAAGGCGATTAACAAATTTGACGATTGTGGATTTATTGAGGAACTTGAGGACGATAATGTGAATATTGAAACTTGTATGACAGTTTCTGCATTTGAAACTTCCTCCTCTGATGATTATTTGGACCCGCCACCTTCTGAAGAGGTTATTGATTTTGTTCTCTCAACCTCTTCCTCTTGATGAGTCTTCATCAGCATCATCCTTACCTTCAATCATCAACCCACCCCAGCTTGAACTGAAACCATTGCCTGAGAATCTGAAATATCAGTTTTTAGGACCACATAAGATGCTCCTTGTGATTATCAATGCTAAATTAAGAAAGGAGTAGGAGATTAAACTGATTAAGATCCTAAAGGAACACAAGGAGGCAATTGGTTGGACCATTCATGACCTTAAGGGGATCAAGCCATCTTACTGCAATCACAGAATATTTTTAGATGGATCCCGCCCTTCTCACCAGATGTAGAGGAGATTAAACCCAAATATGTGAGAAGTGGTCAAGAAGGAGATTATCAAGTGGCTCGATGCAGGAATCATTTATTTGATCTCTGATAGTCCTTGGGTAAGTCCCATGCAAATTGTTCCCAAGATAGTCAGGATTACTGTTGTGACTAACGAGAAAGGAGAATCTGTTACAACTCATTCAGCTTCCTTTTGGAGAGTTTGTGTTGATTACAGGAAGCTGAACACAGCCACGAAAAGGAATCATTTCCCTTTGCCTTTTATTGATCAAATCCTTGGAAGACTAGCCAGGCAGAAGTATTTCTGTTTCCTTGATGGCTACTCGAGATACAATCAAGTCCCTATCCATCCCGAGGATTAGGAAAAAATGACTTTCACTTGTCCCTACGGAACCTTTGATTTCCGTAGGATGCCATTCGACTTATGCAATGCACTTGCAACTTTTCAATGGTGTATGCTGGCCATATTCTTTGACATGGTAGGAGATTTTATGGAAGTCTCTATGGATGATTTCTTTGTTTTTGGAGAATCGTTTGACTCTTGTCTAGCTAATCTTGAAATGATCCTTAAATGATGCATCAAAACAAGACTGGTCCTTAGCTGGGAGAAGAGTCATTTCATGACACAAGAAGGCATTGTCTTGGGTCATGTAATCTCTGAATGGGGAATCATAGTGGACAAAGCTAAGGTTGATGCTATCGCTAAACTCCCTCCTCTCACATCTATCAAACAAATTCGATCATTTCTTGGTCATGTGGGATTCTATAGGAGGTTCATCAAGGATTTTTCTAAGGTTGCTCGTCCTCTGAGCAATCTTCTTGCAAAGATACGCCATTTGATTTCAACTAATCATTTTTTTGAAATCCGGAGCAGTATATTATATGAACACGTAAGGGAAATTACAAAAAGGATCCCCAAGAGTGTATGAGGGACTAGCACTCTCTTACATTACTTTCACAACATACCGGCCTCTCCTGAAAAGTCTCTCATTCCTTGCCTTCCATACACACCAAATAGTAGCAGCCATGTGAACATGAGGCTTCCCTCTCACATCAAACTCGTGCTGGATAGAATCCCACTCTGGTAATGGCTCCTGGCATATTTTTCTCCAGATGGCATCAGTGACAAGGCAAGAAGAAAAGAAGTGATTTACATTATCAGTATCCATTGATTTCAACTAATCATGCCATAAGGCATTTGATTTTCTTAGAATGGCAGTCACTTGTGCTCCGGTGTTGCAACCGCTAGTTTGGACAGCCCCATTTGAGATCATGACCGATGCTTTTGATTACGCGGTCGAGGCTATTTTGGGTTAGATGATTGATAGGAAGCTCGCTGTCATTTACTATGCTAGTAAAACTCTAGACGAGGCCCAGAGGAACTACACTGTTACTGAGAAGGAATTACTACCTGTAGTGTTTGCTTTGGAGAAATTTAAGGCTTATCTCTTAGGGTCTCACGTCATCATATATACTGACCATTTGACCTTGAGACATCTCTTGGCCAAAAAGGATGCCAAACCCCAGCTTATTCGATGGATTCTTCTGCTTCAAGAATTTGATCTTGAAATCAAGGATAAATTCGAGGTACAGAATGTGGTGGCAGATCATTTGTTGAGACTTATGAGTGATTCTTCTCGTCCGAACATTCCGATTGCTGATACTTTTTCGGATGAGACTATCCTTATAGTTTCAGGTGTTCAAACCCTGTAGTTTACTGACATCGTTAATTATTTGGTCCTTGGTCAAATCCCCCATGATTGGAATAAGCAACAACGGGATAGACTCAAATCTGAGGCCAAATATTACTTCTAGGAGGACCCTGAACTGTATCGCATCGGCTCTGATCAGATTATTCGCTAATGCATTCCAGAGAACGAATTCAAGAGTATACTCAAGTTCTGCCATGCATCTGCGTGTGGTGGTCACTTCTCTGGCAAAACGATGGCTACAAAAATTTCGCAATCTGGATTCTCTTGGCCGTCTTTTTTCAAGGATGCTCAGGATTTCTTGAGGTCATGTTCCTGATGCCAGGCACTTGGGAGCATAAGTAAGGGAGATATGATCCTTTAAACCCGATTCTTACCGTCGAAATTTTTGATGTTAGGGGCATCGATTTCATGGGACCCTTCCTCCCATCATTTGGACATCAATGCATTCTCATCGCTGTTGATTACGTGTCCAAGTGGATCGAGGCCATTCCCACCCGAACCAATGACCACAAGGTGGTCATCGATTTTGTTAAGAAGAACATCTTCAGCAGGTTCGGGATTCCGAGGGCCATCATTAGCGATGGTGGCACTCATTGCATTAATTCCTAGTTTCATAATTTGCTAGCAAAATACGGGTTAATCATAGAATCTCCACACCTTACCATCCCCAGATGAATGGACATGCTGAGATCTCCAATCGAGAGATCAAGAATGTTCTGCAGAAAATGGTTAGGCCTGATCACAAAGACTGGACTCAAAAGCTTGAGGATGCTCTTTGGGCCTACCGTACGACGTATAAAATACCCATCGGCATGTCTCCGTTTCATCTGGTATATGGAAAGGCATGCCATTTACTTATAGAAATTGAACATAGGGCATTCTGGGCAAGCAAGCAATGTAATCGAGATCTGGGTTTAGACGGGAAGACCAGGAAACTCCAACTATCTGAGTTGGAGGAGCTTAGAAATGACTCATATGAGAATGCCAAGATTTATAAGGCTCAGACCAAAGCTCTTCAAGACCAATTGATTTCCCACAAGAGCTTTGAGCCGAACCAGAAAGTCTGGCTCTTTGATTCTCGACTTAAGCTCTTTCCCGGCAAACTTAGGTCGAAATGGAATGGCCCGTTCATTATCAATCAGCTATTTCCAAACAGGGTTGTTCATATCTCCGACCTGAAGATGGGTAATTCATTCAAAGTCAACAGTCAACGTCTGAAGCTTGTTATTGACCATACTGTTCCAGAACCCATCTCAGACATGGTTGCTCTAGCTATGTTGTGACTTCTTTGGCTAGACTATGCCTAGCTGATGGCATTAAACTCAACAGTTGTACAATTTGACTCAGAGCTTACCCGAGCTTCATATTTAGGCGATATTTTCTATATTCTACCTTCCTTTCATGTCTTTTATTCTCAATGCGGACATTGCATCAGCTAGGCATGGGGGGGTGGATTCATGTCTAAATCAATTTGTCAGCTCTGTGGAGTTCTTGTAAATTCTACTTATTTTCTTATATATACATAAAAAAAATTGAATTAGGAAGGAATACTTGAACATTAGGACCTTTTAATCTTAGGAAATATTATAGTAGGATCTGAACACTAAGACCCTTCAGGTCTTTGGGCTTAATCAGCCCAGGTATCCACTAAAATGTGAATTTGTTTATCAAGTCCTTACCATCCTGAATTTTATTTTAATTTGATTAAATAAGTTTGGGTGATAAGTACATGACTTATCAACCCACCCTCTGACTTGAGGGAACTTTAAGCCTAAGAATCTACACACTATTCGTCACTGACTCATTGTTCGATGATTTTAACGAAAATTGGGTAGCTAATGAACCTTCTAGGATGATATGGCTGGTAAGTTATCGTGGGTAACAGCCCATAGGTAGGTTGTCCAGAGTCCAGTCACAGGACCACTCTCTTCTTGCTGCCTTTAGGTAAATCTTAGACTAAGGAAGCCACCTACTTAAAAAGAAAAAGAAAGTTCAAAAAGAAAAGAAAAAGAAAAAAAAGAAAAAGGAGAAACCAAATAAAAAGAAATAAAAGAAATAAGCACACTTTGCTGCACGAGTATGGCTGGCAAGTTGTTGGTGGTAACAGCTCATCGACCGATTGTCCAGATCCCAACTCAAAATATGCACATAAAAATTCCTAAAACACTTAGGAAGAAGTGGAGAAGTAGAATAAGTTGGGGAGATATACACTGGATTCACCCTTGTGTTAACCTTATAAAAAATAATAGGGAGAAAGCTACCGGTCATATAGATACACCTTTAGACAGAACTCTTTTTAAGATTACCTAGGGGCGTAGAAACCCGAAGTTCGTTTTGATTACCGATCAACGAGTCTATCACATTCACAAAAAGATGCTTAGAACTTAGGGTTCTCATCAAATCTTGTGTGGGTTGAGTGGCCGTAGAAAGCCACTCTGTAACCCTAAACTCAAAAATCCAAAAAAAGATTAAAAGAGAAGAAAAAGAGAAAAAAGAGATCTTTCTTTGAATAAGGCAAGGACTTGAGGCGGTCTACATTTTGGCAGATACCCGGGCACTGTTGTGTCTTTCAAAATTTAGGTCCTAAGTAAAAATTTCTTTATGTTGAAAATCACTTGTGCCTAAGTAATCCAACCCTAATTCTTTTAAAATTGCATATAGTTTTTGCTAGGGACTAGCGAAAGATAGGCATGGGGGTGTAATGTGCATGCATCTAAATAGCCAAACAAGTCTATTAATGCATGTTCCTAGTGTCATATTAGTATCATATATTGTAAATATTGCACAATATGCATAATCATGCATTTAGGTTAATTTGTATAAATTGTATAGTAATTGTCTCCTTCTATGGCCAGAGACAATGCAACTTGTTATCGGGGCCTCGGATTGAAGATCCAACCGTACGGATCTGTTCAGGGTGGCGATCGAAGTTCAACCACTCCAAGATCACCCTGATCGGACATCCATAACATAAGAGATCGAGGAACCCTAAAGATTAAGGGCCAAGATGGTGTCAATCCGCACTTCAAACAACAAATCTGACCCCACAGAAGGGTTTGGATAGATGATCACAACCTAACGGTGCAAAAATCGATCCAATCTGACACCTGTGGCACTGTCTACAACACTTCAAAGATGGACGACCAAGATGGCACCACGTGGCGCCATCCCAGTCACCCAATCGGCCCTCAGGACCGCTGCTGCATCTCCAAAGGGCTTCCAACGCATGATTTGGACCATTGGATCTTGATCCAACTGCTGCAAGCGCGCACGCCTGAAATCATAATCGTGACAAAGTCACCACTAAAGCACAGCGGTCGAGCGCATTGCGAGAGCGCACGACGCGTGTTCGAATCTGCATCCGCAGCGCGTGGACAAATATTCGTGACGGTGTGATCGGTAGTGGGCGGCGTGGATTAGTCAAAAGTGCACACACGTGATCTGACTCACAGTGCGCATGCCCGATCACACGCAGGCGCGCAGTGAAGGCGTAGGCGAAGGCATGCAAGGAGAAATTAAGATGTTCGATCTCGCAATCGGAAGGCTAAGATTTGAAAGATGTGCGTAGGCATTTTTAGGAGCGGAAGGTGGGGAGGCTTGCGTGGGGCATGCACATCAGCCACATTCAGACCTTTAATGTTGGATAAATCTGTCATTAAAGGCCCTAAATTAATGATTTAAGATGAAATGACCCATTTGTCCCCTCTAATCTACACCTATATATAGCCCTCTGACCTCCACTTCTTCTTCATCCCTTCTCCTCTCTCCCTCTCCAAAGCTTAAGAGAAGCTTGTCCCACACCCAGGATGCTCCTTAAGAGCAAAATCCAAGTTTTCACTCCAGTTCCAGAAGTGGATCCTGCGACGACGGCGATGTGCTGCCTTGTTCCCATTCTTTCGACTTCATCCTCCTTCTTCCCACCTCATCCTTCGTCTTCCAGGCATCGCCTCTATCTGGCTTGTCCTCCAAACATTCGTCGAGGAGGATAACATCTCTCTCCTTTCTTTTATCACTTTCTATAGTAGAATTTCTTGCTTTCTAGTTGTAACAATTTCCCACTTTCTAGTGTAATCAGTTCCTGCTTTCTTAGTTGTAAAAATATTATTTAATACCAAGTGATTGTTCTCTCTCTCTCTCTCTCTTATTGTCTATAGCGATTCCATTGTGATTATTTTGCCTTTTAAACAAAAATACAAAAAATATAATTACGGATTTTGAGATCGACGTAGCCTCCCTGTGTTCGACCTGAAACTTCTTTATGGATTTTCGGTATAAATTTTATCTGTTGAATGAATTTCTTCGTGACTTGAACTACAATGACGGGTTTTCGAATCCAACTCCGAACGCATAGTTTTTTGCCTTCAACAAGCCGTATTTAACTTTGATCTTTTTGGTGCGAGGTACTCATATCTGCTTGACGAGTTGTTGCACCAACCTCAGCTATATCGAGGTGGACCTTGTTTCCACTTCTCAGAGGACACTGGGAGCTCCATTTTTGAAGGTAGGAGCTCAACACACTATGGTGGGCCTTGTCTCCACAACTAAAGGAGGACATCTGGAGTGATCATCTTCATCTCTGTTGATTTGTTTTTAGTAGATAGAATTTAGGTTTTAGAACTTAATTTTCATTGCATGTTTGGTTTGAGACCCTTGTTCTAGGGTACATTTTAGGGGTTTGTTCCCCGACTTTCTTTTAGGCTCATGTTGGGTAACTTTTCAGAAGTCTGTTCCCATTTATTTAGACTTAGATTTTTATTTTCTTTCATGGATTGATTTTTCATTATTTGTGCATAGGTAGGCAAAAATAAAAAAACACACAAGCTGCCTGCCCATAGGTCTAATCATTTAGGATTAAATGAGTAACATCTAGATCTAATTTCCTATCTTGCATATTGCATGAAGAATGCTGGCATCAAATATGCACTTCTAACTTTGCATTTCTACCTGTCATGCAAATGCATTTGGATTAATTTCAAGACCACCTATCTGTATTGAATAGATCTAACAAGTGGTCACATTTAATTTTTTTGAAAAAAAAGGGACTAATTAAAGAAGGGACATTCAAAAACCAAGGATTTGATTTTCAAACTTGACGTGCGATTCAAAATTCAAAATCTTTTGCGGTGTATGTACACTTATATTTCATGCACCACGGCACATTTTTAGGCACTCCTTAGGTTTGGAACCGATAGGACTAGAACCACCTATTACTAGGGTCTAAAGTGACCCGAACTTTAGTTCAGAGGTGAAGTTGCCTCCAAACCTTGCGAATTAAGGGTAGTTAAGAAACACCGCGAAAGCAATGCTTCAAAGGAAGGGTTTGACCCTACTTGCATCTCTCTTTACCGTGTTTGGTGGTGACTAAACTTTTTGGGCTTTAGGGAGGATCACCTAAGTTTCAGTTAGGTCTTCTTAGGTGTATCGTAGGTGGACAAGTAGGCACGTAACTATTTTGATAACTTGATTTTTCACCTACAAGTGGACTTAAAATCTCAAAAGCCTAACTGATTAAAGACCTAAAAAGTCCTCTGATTGTGTTTGCTTGGGGAATCTGATTATGGTGTGAGTTAGAATGGACCACGTTGACTTTCATCCTTTCACATCTTGTCCACACCCTTACCCCCACTCTACGATCTTCGATCCCATATGCCGATACGGTCCATCCTTTGATGGACATAATGATAGTCATTGGGATCTGTTTTACTCCTATTATAGGAGCATTGGCCTGGTTAAGCCCCAAATCAGTGAGCAGAACTTAGGAGCGGGATTTGCCTTGCCCAATATCCACACACCATAGAAATACCCAACCCACCCTCCCTGAATGATTATAATGGTTGGATAGAAACTCCTAGGTATTTTAAGCCTGAGCCTGACTTCTATCTTGATAGTAATGATGATTTCTCCTCCTTGAAGATGGAAATTCAGAAAATGCAAGATGAAATGATTCAATTGTTAGGAGAAACTTTGAGAGCAGGCCAACAAGAAAAAGAAGACATTAGCCATCCAACCTATCCCATTGAGGATGACATGCACCCCTCTACGCTAGATGCATCCCCCGTGGGAGAGCCATACCCTTAGTTGGAGGGAGGTTTTGGGGATTATGTAAGGGAGAATAGCTATCTTTCAAGGATTGATTTTGAAACCTCCCTGCTAGATGACACTTCCTTGAGAGGTTCACGCCTTAAGTGGGAGGAGAATATGTATGAAAGTAGCTATACATGGGATGAAGAAAGGTGGCAACTTGAGGAAGAAAATGATCAGGTTGAGTATCCACTTGAATTATATTGGAGTGAAAAGAAGGGAATGACGGTACCATTGGAAGACCTTGACCCCGATGATAGTAATTTCGTGACATTTGATGAAGTGGGTCAAAGTCAAGTTGTTAATCCTACCCTCCCTTCTGATCACAAGATGGAACTCAAGCATACCCTTAGGGAACCTAACCCTTTAGAAATCCACCTATCTGAGGAGTCTGATGTTACCAGTGTAAACCATGTACCCCAGATAGAGTGCCCTAGGGGATCAACTGAGATTTTAGATGATTCTAGACTTCAGGTATATGATGAATCGTATGATGCGGAGAAGGATGAATTATATGAGGAACCTACATTCAAGATTTGGAGTGACACTAGGGGTGATTATGTCTTATTTGAAGAATTAGCCCCCAAAGATGTCACAAAGTTCACCAAATTAGGTTTCATTAGCACACCCATTGATGATATCTCTCCTCATGATAAAATAAAGGAAAATTTGGAAGCAACTTTTGATATTAATGTGGATTCACTTATATACTCCTGGGAGGACTTGAGTAAAGAACAAGAACTAGGGGATGAGACTGATAAGATAATCCCTAGATTTGTTGCTTCCAACCTACCTTCATTTGATTCGGAGTCACCCTCTGATTTGCCTATGTCTGAAGGAAAAACTTTGACTCCATACCTTGAAATGATCACAAATGAAGAGTTGGTAGATACTTGTGATATTACCAGAGATGCTAGGAATGTGATTGAAGAACTGGAAAGGTTCTTAGGTATGGACATTGAGCTGATTAGACCCAACCTACATCTTATGGCCATCCCGCAACCTCAAAATTTGGAAATCCTAGACAATCCTTGTCTCAGAGATATGCTCATTTCTATTTTGAGTAGGGGGCTTAACAGACCAATATCTCTTGTAATGGAGTATCGAGTATGGATTGATGATTTCTTTAGTCAGTCCATTACCCTGGGGGTTTATCTCTACACCATTCCTTCCCCATTTCTTTTGGAGGATCCTTGTCATCCTCCCCTTACCCCTTTGGAGGTTGTTATGCCAGTTTATCCTTTAGAACCTCCTCTGGTGACCTGGGATGATTTCATTCCCATCCTGGTTGGGCAAGCATTTGCTATCAGGATTCATCATTAGCTCGCCAACATTCTAGGTTACCTGTTTTCTAGGCCAGCATTACTTTGCTCATTGTTAGGGTCTATTTCTTTGGTTTTGGAACCTGACTTACAGGTTCTTTCGTTACTCGGCTGCCAACAAAATAACGGTAGCCCAACTCTGACTCAGGTAATACTCTTCTATGTAATGAGGACATTGCAGATTTTAGGCATAGGGGGGTGTACGTGGGGATATACATAGCATTTATACATAGTGCATTCATGCATTTAGCTAAAGCATTCCGCATTGCATACATTTGCATTAACAAAAAAAATAAGAACAAAGAGAAAAACATTTTGTATAATTGAGCATAACTGGCTAGGGCCTACATTCTTAAGCAGACCAAAACTTTAGGTTAGATTAAGTTGACTCTAGGTGTCGAACTTTAGAAGCTAAGTGAGCTACTAGCTTTAGATCTTTAGGGTCCTTTGTGGACTTAAACACTTAAGTAGGAGTTAAGTTGCGGACCATTCCTCAAGAGGTTGAGGAAGGAAAGCTAGGGTTTGAGTTAAAGGCTAGGTAGTACCTAGAGTCTTGCTCTATCTTTTGGTTTACAGTTCCTCGTAACCTAAGCATCCACATTTCACACACACTTGGTCTTGTGTAAATAAGTGATCACCCTAATTCATTTCCTTAAGAAAAGTTGGTTCTCTTAGTTTTGACTTAGGAGAAGCTTGAAAACACAATTTGATTGGAAGAGTTCCTGCCACAGGAGAGGTAGAGTATATACTCACCTTGAGGATGCAATGATAACATGTCACCTCCTCAGTGCTTGTCTCTTAGGATATCCATCCTACTGGGGGCATGTAAGAGCATTGTACGGTTCAGGTACCATGGGCAGCCCTATCTCGAAGTGTCGATTACCACAGGCCAGAATTCGCTTAAGAAATCCATGGGCGATACTATCTCGAAGTGTCAATTGCCAGGAGTTCTTGGGGTTGCTATGGCCAGTGCTATCTCAAAGCATCGAAAGCTAGACACCCTTCGAGGTACAGTGATGGGGACAATGAATCCGACACAGACTGTGTTGATAGCTAATCCAAGCTTAGACTTAGAGGAATCAAACAAAAATATATATATAAAAAAATCATTTTTCCTCTCTAGGTTGCCATCCTCAAATAACTCAGACCAATGCACATGCACGAATGCTTTAATCTCGGGGATCAATAAACCCTCGGGTAGAGTTAGAAATCAAAGAAACCTGTGCCTGCAACTCATCTTTAGCTGACCTAGCTTGTAACTTGGCAACTACTTGGGATCCTTAGGTCTAAAGTTTGAACTTAACATGTTACTAAAGTAAGACTGATTGGGTTGGCTAGTCCACTTGGAGAGCTAGGTTATTGCTTGAGTTTGCTAGGGACTAGCAAAAACTAGGCATGGGGGCATTTGATTAGCCTATATTTGTGGGCTATTTAAATGTGTAAATGCCTAGATATTAAGATATCCTTAACATTTAGCTAGCATATATTATGATGTAAATAAATTACTTCATATCTTTTAGCTTAATTACATAATTCATTCATTGCATGCGTTTAGAATTAACTTAGAATTGCATGCATTTGATTAGTTAATCAATTTGGTGAAATGCTTGCATTATTTTAATTTAACATAGGAGTTAAGGGTTTGTGCATAAATAACCATAATATTTTATTATTTTCTTATTCTCTTCCTCCACAGGTAACGACTACTTCTCCTCGCGTACCCATTCATGCACAGCTGTAAGCATTCATTGGCCATGAAGAGCATCTGATCTTGCCTCTTTATTTTCAAATTCATCACCTGCAGCTACAAAGGGAGGAGGAGACGACCATGCAATGGGAGACACCGCCCCACTCCACCACCATGTATTCCACTCCACCACCGTGGTCTCCAAGGTTGAGCTCCACCACACCGTGGACCAACGAGGTGATAGCTCGCAGCGATAATCCGGTGAGCTTGGCCATCTCCGTGCAACCACCACATCACCTTCCCTATCCACGCACCACCAATACCATCTTCTTCTTCTTCTTCTTTCTTCTTCTTCCTATGTTTCTCTTCACCTCACAAATAAATCCAACGAATGCCATCCCTACGTGCAGCAGCAGCCACCTCCTACTGCCCAAGCGCATTTTCCCTTCCACGCACAGCCCGCGCGACCGCCCTCCGCCTCCACCGCACGTAGGCATGTGATGCCTCACTGCAGCCCTCGCCATTCCCGCACACACACAGCCCACAGACACAGCAGCATGCGTGTGCCCTATGCTCCCCCTCGCCCCAACTGCATGCATCTCCTCACCGCCCTACAAAAACCATGCGTGCTGCAAGTGCTCCACCAGCTCACCGTGCAACTGCACGCACGCACCCGCGTGCCTGCTACACAAATCACCAACAGCAGCTCTGCCCGTGCATAGAACGTGCTGCACCTTCGCCCGCAGCCCCTCCAAAAGCTGCTCCAGCAACAACAGAGCCACTCCACCCACGTGCAACGTTCGCTCACTCGTCATTCCAGACCTCCACCCAGGTGCAACGTGCGTCCTCCAGCACCTGCACGCACAGCACGCATTCTCCAACACCTCTAGCAGTAGCTGGAACCCACCTTCACAATAGCTCCGTCCGACCAGCTTCGGCCGCCCCGCGTTTTGCCACGACTGCCATCGCGAAGCCCTCGGTCTAGACATCTTCCTCCGTGCTTTGCACCTCCGTCCATTCCCTCCTCACGTACGGACATGGGGAAGAAATCCCCTATTTTTGCATAGTGAAACTTGCATTAGTTATTACCATCATATGCCATTACCACTTCATTTTTCTGATTTCATTATTATGGTGATTTTATGAGAACCCCCTTCATTGTTTAGCTTATTAAGCAAATCAATTTCTTAACCTTAATCTAAGTTCGTTTACATTCAATTCTTGGAAGAATTTTGCTATAGGAGAAGCTTAATTCGTAATTACATTTAAGTGACATTGTGAGGATTTTATTCTTATTTTATTGTGGTACACATTACATTAAACCCCCTCCTATTTGGCTTAAATGCAATTTCAACTTACACTTTTATTTAAATTCATATCTACTCTATTTTTTGACATAATTTCTTGAGGAAATCATGTGTGAACAATAATTTTTAATTATCACGAGTTTTAAATAGGTCATTACCTCCCTGTGGTCACGATACACTCTACTGTGAGTGGTTTAATTTTAATTCTAATTGTTTTGATTAGTCAATTTTCCACCACTTAGAAATACAATGATAAATCTTCTTAATCATCATTTTCAAAAGTGAAAGTTGACTTGTCACTGACCTGAAACATAACCAGAAGGTATAGAAGGTGCTTGTAATACTACATGCGCCAGTCCTTTTGGTGGTTGGAACCTATGTCGGGTGCCTTGGTTCTATACATGATGGGAACATCATCATGAGCCCTAACTAGCTCATTTTGACCCATAAAAGAGAACAAGAGCTCCTACATAACCAACTAGAGGTCTTAATTCACTGAATAACCATTCTGAGAGAAAAGCAAGAAACAAGGGGTAAAAATGCAATTTTACCATTGTAATGCAACAACGGGATTTCTCAAGGGCTAAAAATGGGTCAAAAGGTCTTAACAAGATAAAAAGTGGGTTGGTTCAGACAACAAAGGGTTCGTGTGAGTTCTGGGAATTAAATGACTTCTTATAACCCTAAAATAGACCCACTTGATTAACCAAGGTTCTGCTCAGGATAAAATTGACCTAAACCCTCTAAAAATCGTAGAAAAATATTCTCTAGGGTTTAGAACTTTCAATTTAGCATTGGAACCTATTCTAACCTAGAATGGGGCCTCATCTAAATATTTGCACTAAATTGGGTTTTTGCATAAATTGGCCAGTTAAATGTGGTCAAACCCAAAATCCAACTTCATCATTGGATTTCTTAGGTCCAAATTAGGTTTGACCACATTTGACTAATCCAACTTCATCATTGGATTTCTTAGGTCCAAATTAGGTTTGTACCAAAATTTTGACTTAAGAGGAACTCATCTTGACCAACATTGCAAATAAGTCCAACCTGATTACATTTCTACCCCTATCTTACAAACAATATTGCATTTGGCCCCCTAGATTCTTCATCATCCTTGCAAATAGGTCCCTCCACCATTATAGTGGAGGGAATCCTACTCCAGCGAACTTTAGAAGGCGATTCCTCCATGATTGCTTAGAGAATACCTCCAAAAATTAGAAAGGAGATTCTCTGAGTAATCTCCTACAGTATGAACCCAACACTGAGTCCTAATTTGTACCCAATCTCTCATGCGAGCGCATGAGAGATTTGGGTCTTTTTGAAGCTTCCAACTCTGGCGGACATACCTTGCTTAGAAGCTTGGCTTCCAAGCACAAATCCATCCACAGAAGCCTATTTAAGCAGCCCCTGATTCAACCGCTTTTGCCCAGCTTGGAATTGGGTTGGTCCTCTTCACATTCTTCTCTCCTCGCTGGCCACAACATCTCTGCAAGCTCCGGTGGTTCCACCCCCTCTCTCTCATCGCCCAACCACAATACCAGTGGTTAGGTTATCTTCCTCTCAATCGTCCACGTCGACCATACCAGCACTGACACCGCCACTGCCCTCATCTTCGTCGCCACCTCATCTACGGAGATCTTCGTCTCCAATGTCTGCCGTACTAGCCCGGACGCCTCTCCTATCTCCTTTGTCCTTATTTTAGGTCTGTTAGCTGATAAACGCCATTTATCATCATTCTTTTGCATTAAAGCAATCCTAGCTCTTAGGCCTTTGCTTCTCAAATGGGTTTTTTGCGTTACATTTAGTCATAAATTAGGTTAGGCATGCATTGCATTTTTCTTGTCCTTTTAATGTATTTTTATGAGTGTTAGGGATGAACAAATATATAAATCCCTAAAACCCTAGCACTCAGCAAGGCAATTGGTGAAGAAGAAGCTCAGACTAGTTGGAACTCAGCGTGATACAGCTCACCATAGCTGCAATCCAGCTCACTTGGACTAAGGTTAGCTCATCTTAGCTGAATGGCAGCTCAAGCAAGCTCATCTTAGCTCACCCTAGCTTAGGTCAGCTCAGATCCAGCTCAACATAACTAAGTCCACCTCATCTCAGCTCCCACTAGTCCATAGGGAGCTCTAGGTAGCTCAGCTGAGTTGACTTGAGTTCACCTCAACTTAGGTCCAGCCACATCCAGCTCCACTCAACTCCATCCAACTGAAGATGACTTCATTCCAGCTCAAGAAGCTCAAGTCCAACTCCCAGGGACTCAGCTTAACTCAACTCAGTTGACCTAAGCTACCTTAGCTGCCTTAACTAACCTGATCCTCCCTGAGAGCACCAGACCCATTTCACCTTAGCTCATTATGGTTAAAGCCAGCTCACTTTAGCTTGGCTTAGTAGGTAGCAAAGAACTAGCAAGCTAAGCAAACTAGAGTAGCTCCTTGCCACCCTCTTCAGCAGCTGCCAGCTCCGGTTCAAGCTCCAGGCTTCTCCTCCTCAGTTCCTCTCTTCAAACCCTATCTCCAATACCTCCTCCTCTACCCCACTACTGGCTAAGCTAGCTTAGCTTAGCTTAGCTATGCTCCAGCTCCCTTGGCTTTTACCACCTAAAAACCCTACCTAACAACTCCACCAACTAGCTCCACCTAAGCTCCATATAAGCTAACCCTACTTCCACCTCACCTTGGCGCCAACCTAGCCTACCCTCTACCTCTAAAAGACACTACAAAGTGGCACCAAAACCACCCTAACCACCCTCCTTATTGGCGCCACTTTTTCCCTCCAAAACCCCCTTCATCTCCACCACATATCTTCTCTTAAACCCATCCCCACCATCCTCCTAACCCTCCTTCTAGAAGCCCTCATGGTGGCACCAAAGCCAAGGCATCCCTTCATGGTTGGTGCCACCTTTAGGTGGCTCTTCACCACCATAACCACCACCTTCACACCCCCGTACTTGGCGCCAACAATTCTCCACCATAAGATCACCTAACCACCCCCATCTTCCCATCTTAGCCATCCATCTCAAGAGTCACCTTAACCCTCTCATCCTATCCTAAAAAAAGACCAACACCCACCACCATACAACCCATCCTTGGCTAGTAAAATACCTCTCATATTTTACCTAAAGCTCATGCCCAAGAGAGAAGAAGAAGAAGATTAAGGGGATACTCTGTCCCCTTGGTGCCTTCCCCTCTTCTCTTCTCTCTTGTGCCCACGCCAGCCAAAGGAGAAGCCAGGCAAGGAAGACCTTTGGAGGAGGTCTTAAAGGTGGTCCACACCACCTTGGAGGAGAGCTTAAGGGTGGTGCATGCCCACCCTTGGAGGAAAGAATTGAGGTCTAGAGCATCCACCATGGAGGAGCATTCAAGGAAGGAGAAGGAGACCTTTTCAAGCCAAGGAGTAGCTAGGCTTGGAGCAAGAGGACTCCCTTCTTCACCAGATTCTGCAAGAGGATTTGTGTTTTTTTATTTCTTTTATATTTTCCATTTTAAGTAGAAGCATTCCTCAACATGTTTTTGTAAAACATAAATTCTACTAAATCAATTTTCCTTCTTTTCAATTTCTTTTGCAATTGCTTTATCTTTGTTCTAGCACTTTTTCACTTCCACTTCCTAGTTATTCTAGGCCTTCATGTGTCTAGAGTGAGCTTAGGAAGGGGTCATTTTTGTCACTTAGGTTTTAGATTAGTGATTGTAGGTGTTAGTTGCTTTTCCATCAACAATTCGCATTTTGCCTTCATTATTTTAAAGCTTAAAAATTATATATTTAAAATACCAAAAAGAAAGATTGAGTATCCTTTAAAAGTAAGAAATTTGAATTGCAAACTTTCCTTCTTGAACGATCCTAGATACTCTCCTATCTAGGAATAGAAATTTAAAAGCATATGCGATTTCGCGTGTTACGACTTTAAAAACCCTAATTACAAATCATGTGATGTTTTGGCATCACTTTTTGGTGTCATTGCCGGGGAGGCGTGGCTTTGCATTTTAATTGATTCTCTTGCTTGAAGTGGATCTCATCCCCTTGTCTCTCTTCTCTCTCGTGTGTGCAGGAACTACAGGAAGAAAGTGGGAATTTGGAAGCGAGAGCTCAAAGTTCCTTTTCTTCCAACGATTTTAGGTTAGTCCCCTATTTCTTATCACATTTAGGCTAAAAGACTAAAAAAAAAAATTAAACTTGACTTTGAGGATCCTAAACATTTTAATTAAGTGGAGTGGTGCCCATAAAAATCCATTGTTTACTTGTATGCTTCATTAAACACCACTCCAAACCTAGTATTGGTGTTCTATTTTTCGGGTCTAAATTTCTGTCTAGGCTTCAAAAATCAATTCCCAACACCTCAAGTCTTCTAAAATCCTGAAATTTTACATAGTGATTTCAAATCAAGTTAGAAACGTCTGTTCCAAATTTTAAATCAGTTGGCATTGTATTTAATTTTTACAAATTCATGGACTACCGAAGGGTCACACCCTCTTATCTTCCTATTTTGCTACTGTCCGTGAATTTTTATAATTTTTATACTTATCCAATTTTTGTGAAATTTAGCTTTCTGGAATCCTTGTAAAATTCTACATTTCACATAAAATCACAAAAATTTTTTGAGGCCAGCGGTGGTATAGAAAGTCCAAAATACCTATAGGTACCTTTTCTAGACTTTGACACCAGCACAAATAAAAATTCAAAACAAACATCAAACAAATTCCTAAACTCTTAACAAAATCTTTTCTGGAATTCTTGTTTGATTTTACATAAGGTAGTGGTGTTGGTTGCAATGTTTGGACCGCTACTTATTCAGAAAGCCTAAAAATAATTCATTGGTAGTAATTTTCTATATTAGAGTTCAAATCCAATTAGGGTTTCTTTCTTGCTTTCTAGTCCCACAACATAAAGGAAACATATCATCACCAATACAACTTATTTTCCTTTCGTTGTGAAAGTTTCAAACTTGTTTGAACATTTAAAAAGAGAAACACTAAAACACATTCAATTAAATTAAATCTTAAAAGACAAAAATACAAAAATTGTATGACAACTTATTTTTAATTGGATCCACTTTCCAATTCCTACGCACACACTAAAAATTGAAATAATAGGGCAACAATCCAATGAACGCCCTCCACATTCCGTGTGCACTTTAGTATCCTAGTCCTAACTAAAATTCATAGCAATTTGACCCCTAAGGTTTCATCAATTTAGGCTTGCTATATAGGACTTAAGTTTTCTCTAGTTAATACCAATTCTGTCATCTATATCTGGTGTTCAGGCCGAGGGGTCGTGTCAAATGACCAAGCGCGGGTTTGTACAAGCACTTAGGGATTTTCTTGGGAAATGCTTGGGCCCAAACCTCTCCTTAAGCAACTTGGCTAGATTTGTTGACAGAACGGGCATTCACTATTGATTGCTTATTTCCTAAGTAGACCAAGTCTTAGGTTTATTTTTAGGGAGTCACACTTGAGTTAGGTCTAGAATATGTTGTTTGAATTGCACACTTTCTCACATCTCTTTCTCTTCTCCTCCCTTCCAATTCTTCCAAAACAGTGCATGCACGGACGAAGGTCCCAAAAACCACATCTTGAGGGACCATCTGATTTAGCCCCCCACACCAGAAAATCTTTGTTTTCTTCTCCCTCCTCTTCTAAAAAAATGGAAAACCCAGGAAACCGACAAAAAAATTCTGCTTCCACTTCTAACCCGTCAGCCGACCCATAAGCTGACTTCCCCCTCCCTCACCTCCCTCATTTGGAGCAACCAAAAATTCCTGCAGGGCCAGGTGGCCCTCCAATTCTAACTCAAAATACAAACCCCTTTGCCTTGATGGTTGACCATTTGGTTCGGCTGCAACAAAATCAAGAAGATTTGGCTAGGATTGTAAGGAACATAGCTAACCAAGGGCAAAACCCACCACCCCACCAACAGCTTGTCGTTCCTCTTAAGGATTTCTATGATCCTTTCAATTACAAGGAAAGACTCGGGGTGGTCATACCACAAGGGGATTTTGAGATCAAACCAGCCATTCTAAATCTTATCAAGCATTTTCATGGTTTTCCAAGAGAGAACCCTTTTTATCATCTCAAGGAATTAACTGTCCTCGCTCAAACCACTCGTTCCCGTAATGTGCAGGAAGACATATGGTTAATGAGACTTTTTCCTCTCTCTCTTAAAGATAAAGCTTCACATTGGTTTAGAACGGTTGGGTGCCCGATTAGCACTTGGCCCCAATTAAAGAGCTTTTTTCTAAAGAAATTTTTTCCAATCGGTCGAACTAATGCTTTAAAAAGATCCATAACGACCTTTCAACAAAAAATTGGTGAACCCCTCCATGAAGCTTGGAAAAGATTTTAAGAACTTTTAAGAAGTTGTCCCCACTATGAAATTCCACAATGGCAGTTAGTGCAGATCTTCTATCATAGATTAGAAGATCAATTGAAGTGATTTGTGGATGCCTCATGTGGGGGTAATTTCCTTAATAAAGATGCTGAAAGTGCCTATCTCCTCTTTGAAGAAATGAGTGAAAAGTCATTTAATATGACTTCAATGGACACTTTTGGTAGAGCACAAAACCCCAAACATGGAGTCCATGAAATTGACTCCAAATCCACCACTATTCCAGTCACTCAAGATGATCTATATATGTTTGCTCAACGACTTGACCAGATGCAAATTCACTAGAAAAAAATTGAAGAAAAGCTCACAAACAAACAAGCTCCACACTTTAACTCTCCACACACTGACACTCCACAACTTCTCCGAAGAGAAAATCTACACAATATTGATGCCACACCTGCTGGTCAGCAATTTCTAACTAATTTCCCATAGGAATTGACTAGGAATTTTGATCAAGATATTTTTAATCCCACCATGGAAAATATTTATGCTCTTCAAGGGCAATTTAGAAACCCATCCAATGCTTTCAATCAAAACTGGAGGACCAACCCGAATCACTCTTGGAAAAGCCTGAACCTGATTCCTTTTCCTAAACAAAATTATTTAGGGAATTATGGGCAACCTGTGTATCAACTTGGACCATCCCAGGAAGATATTAACACTCAGGTCATGAAAACTCTACAAGGTATGCAGAATCAAATGACAGAAGTAACTTGCATGATTACCAACTTGCAACACCAAGTTAAGGTTACTCTTAATCATCAACCTATTGGGAATTTACCTTTTCAACCCATGCCCAACCCGAATAATCAAAGGAATCAGTTCCAAGCTGGATATCCCAGTCAACCCATTCAACTAGCACCTCAGCATCCCCTAGGTTTCAATAACAGTCAGGCTTCTCGCCCTCATCCTAGAAACAACCAGACTGCCAACGCAGTTACTTTGAGGAATGGGAAAACCACTCAAGACCCCCTGCCTGTTAAAGAAACTCATTTCAATGAGAAACAGATTAACTCTTCCCCATCTTCTTCTAACATTGTTCAGGAACCTATTAATGCAAAATAGGGAAACCCTGCACCTTTTCCACAAGCCCTCCAATCTCCACAAAATAAGAAAAAGAAGAAATCCGAGCCCACTGATAAGGAATTAATGGATTTATTTAGGCAAGTTGAAATTAACATCCCTCTCCTAGATGGCATAAAATATATCCCTGCCTATGCAAAATTTCTAAAAGATTTGTGTACCCAGAAATTTAGGAAAGGTGATCCTTCCTGAGACAGTTAGCTCAGTTGTGCAGAGTCGATTGCCTCTTAAGAGAAAAGATCTAGGTGCCCCCTTGATTCAAGTTATCATTAATGATACTTCTTTTGATCACGCCTTGTTGGATCTCAGTGCCTCAATTAATCTTATCCGCACAATTGTTTTTGAGGAATTTAAGATCGGTGAATTAAAGCCTGTTGAGGTTACTCTTCAATTAGCTGACCAATCTATAATTAAACCAAGGGGAATTGTTGAGGATGTCCTTGTCGAGGTCAAAAATTGTCTATTTGCAATAGACTTTTTAGTCCTGGACATAGAGGTACCGAAAGCACTAAAGTTTGCCCCTATAATTCTTGGAAGACCATTCTTTGCCACCACCCGCGGAAATATTGATTGTGATTTTGGAAAAATGAAGATCATGTGTGGCAGTGAATCTATAACCCTAGATATTTTCCAAGCTTCTAGGAGGTTCAAAGAACCTGATTTCTTTGATGATTTGGATTCAAAAATAGAAAATATCGTGGAGGAAACTTTGCATATTTCACATTTAGGTTCCTGTTTTGCCATTAACACGGTTCCTGAACAATCCACTTCTTCTCACCCTTCCACCCTCACCACACATTCAGCTAACCTTCCAACTGACCCTTTCACTCTCACTTCACCACTAACACAAAAAGCAAAAATTCTTTCTGAGCCGGGCCCACAATTGGAATTAAAACCTTTGCCCGACTCCCTTAAATATGTTTTCTAGGGTCCAAATCAAACCCTATCCTTGATTGCAAATTCTGGACTTACTGGGGCACAAGAACACAAACTTCTCCAGGTTTTGAGTAAGTACAGAAAAGCTATTGGCTGGACCCTTTTTGATCTTATGGGTATTCATCCATCCTATTGTACACATCGTATATATTTAGAGGACGATTCTCGCCCCTCCCGCTAACCACAAAGGTGCTTGAACCCTAATATGAAGGAGGTGGTAAGAAAGGAGATTATTAAGTGGCTTGACACTAATATCATCTACCCCATTTCTGACAGCTCCTGGGTTAGTCCAACACAAGTTGTGCCCAAGAAGGCTGGACTGACAGTTGTCACCAATGACAATGGGGAGAATATAGCCACATGAACTGCCTCTTCTTGGCCCATGTGTATTGATTACAGAAAATTAAACACCACCACCAAGAAGGACCATTTCCCACTTCCCTTTATTGATCAAATCTTGGAGCAATTAGTCGGATGGGATTTTTACTATTTTCTAGATGGTTATTCCGGCTATAATTAAGTAGCGGTTCATCCTGAGGACCAAGACAAAACAACTTTCACCTGCCCCTTTGGAACTTTTGCTTTCCGAAGAATGCCCTTCGATCTTTGCAACACACTTGCGACTTTTCAAAGGTGTATGCTTGCAATATTTTCGGACCTAGTAGGTGAATGCTTAGAAGTCTTTATGGATGACTTCTCTATTTTTCGAGATTATTTTGACCATTGTCTCAAGAACCTTGAAAGAACTCTGCAAAAATGCATAGAAGTCAATCTGGTCCTCAGTTGGGAAAAAAGTCACTTCATGGTCTAGGAAGGTATTGTCTTGGGCCATGTTATTTCAAAACACGGAATCGTGGTAGATAAAGCAAAAATAGATGCTATATCTAAGCTCCCACCGCCCACTACTATCAAACAGATCAGATCCTTTTTTAGTCATGTGGGTTTCTACCGTATATTCATACAAAATTTTTCCCAAATCTCCAAGCCCTTAAGTCAGCTGCTTACTAAAGACCAACCATTCGATTTTAATGATAAATGCCTGGAGAGTTTTTTGAGGTTGAAGAAGGTGGTTACTAAGGCACCAATTTTGCAGGGATCTAATTGAATAGTCCCTTTGAATTAATGATAGATGCCTCAGATTTTGCTGTAGGGGTCGTTCTAGGGCAAAGAATTGGCAAGAAGCCCATTGTGATCTATTATGCTAGCAAAACTCTTGATGATCCACAACGGAATTACACGGTTACTGAAAAGGGACTTCTTGCCATTGTATTTGCCTTAGAAAAATTTAGATCTTATTTTTTGAGGTCACATGCCATTGTATATACCGACCACTCAGCATTTAAATATTTGCTGACAAAAAAAGATGTGAAACCCTACCTTATCCGTTGGATCCTACTGCTTCAGGAATTTGACCTGGAAATCAAGGACAAGGCAGGATCGCATAATGTAGTGGCCGACCATCTCTCTCGTCTTATGACAAATGGCATAATGACCCCACCTGATCAATTCCCTGATGAAAGCGTTTTAGCTGCTACTACCCTCCCTTGGTTTGCACCCATTGCAAACTATTTAGCAACAGAACGAATCCCCACTGATTGGCCAAAAACAAAATGGGATAAGTTCTTTGCTGACATTAAATACTATTTTTGGGAGGAGCCTGACCTTTTCCGCATTTGTGCCGATCAGGTCATTCGACAATGTGCCCCTGATTCTGAAATCCATGATAGTCTAAAACATTGTCACTCAATAGTTTGTGGCGGACATTTTTCAGGCAATAAAACTGTAGCTAAAATCCTTAATGCGGGATTCTTTTGGCCCAACTTGTGCAAAGATGCTCATAATTTTGTTCGATCCTGTGTGCATTGCCAAAGCATCGGCAACATGACTCGAAAGGATATGATGCCCCTTAATCCTATTTTAGAGGTTGAAATTTTTGATGTTTGGGGCATCAACTTCATGAGGCCATTCATCAACTCTGGTGGTACTTATATATACTAGTCTCAGTTGACTATGTTTCAAAGTGGATAGAAGCAATACCTACCCGCACTAGTGATCACCGTGTGGTTGTCGAATTTCTTAAGAAAAATTTTTCTCAAGATTCAGCATTCCAAAAGCCATTATCAGTGATGGAGGCTCACATTTCACTCATTCACAATTCCGTCACCTTCTTTCTAAATATGGGGTTAATCACAAAATTTCCACACCTTATCACCCCCAAACAAATGGCCAGGCAAAAGTTTCTAACCAGGAAATTAGAAATATTTTACAAAAGACAGTTAGGCTCAACCGTAAAGATTGGTCTACCAAATTGGATGATGTTTTATGGGCTTATCGTACCGCTTTCAAAACCCCACTCGGCATGTCTCCATTCTGTCTGATTTTTGGGAAGGCATGCTGTCTCCTGGTAGAACTAGAATATAGGGCTTTTTGGGCAATAAAATAATTAAACATGGATTTATCTAACGCCGGTATCCATAGAAAACTACAATTAAATAAATCGGAAGAATTACGTAATTTTTCCTATGAAAACATAGGGATTTATAAAGATCGAACAAAGAAATTTCATGATAAATACATTGTTCGGAAACACTTTGTCGTTAATCAACGCATTTGGCTTTTTGATGCTGAATTACATCTTTTTCCTAGAAAATTAAAATCCAAATGGACCGGCCCCTTTATTGTCCACAAAACTTATTCATATGGCGCTGTTGATCTTTTTGATCCTAAAACTAATACGACATTTCAAGTCAACGGCCAACGTTTAAAGTCCTATTTTGATCATACCTTGAATCTTCTGTCTGAATCCTTTGATTTCACTGAGCCAACCACCTTTGATCACTAATGCAAACTATGCCCAACTGAATGGTGTAAAAGATAGCATTGGATGGGAGGTAACCCATCATTTTTCCTGCTTTCCTTTTTCCCCTCTTTTTCTAGGTTTTGACCATCCTAAACCCAACCGCTCTTCATTAAGGTGATCCCTTTTCCCTCCTAATGCATGAGGACATTGCATATCATAAGCATGGGGGGTGTTTTTAAAATTTGACGATCGATTTAGGATTTTCAAAACCTAAAAACATGCATTTTTCTTTAGTTATTTTATTTTCTTGCTTGCATACCCAAAAAAATAAAAATGTTGAAAACTTTTTGAGGAAAAATTTTGAAATCTGGACTAAGGTTGAAAAACTCACTTTTGGTATAATGGAATTTAATCGTTAACAAAATAGGGATGAGGATGTGGATCTGATCATTAGAATTTTAGGGTCTATTTTTAGACTAGATTAGATATCCTTCTCTAAAATTCCACCTGAACTCATGATAGTTCAGGTGATTTGATCCTCTTTTGTAATATGGAAAGTATCTGACTTAGTTTTTGATTCAAAAACTTGCATTTCTTGCAGAACTTCCTATGTCAAATTTCACACACAAGCCAACACTTAAAAAATAAGTAAAAACTAGAAAAACTCCCTTGTTTGGACTTAGTAAAAGTCTGAAGCAAATCATTGGTTTGAGTTCCCACCACCGAGGAGGAAAATGCCTCCTTTGAGGATGTGATGTCAACATGTTACCACCTTGGCGTTGCTCCATATCTATATTTCATATCTTTAGATGGAGCATTAAAGTGCATTTTAGCAGCTCAAGTGTCTTAGACGGTGCTCTACCTATAGTGTCGGAGCAAGAACTTGAGTTTGCTTGGAGTGCCCTTTTACACCGCATTGCGTTTTGGGGTTGTGAGCTCCTAGGTGGTGTCATGGATAGTGCTATCTCGAAGTACTGGTGCCAGAGCCCCCTCGAGGATTGGTAGCGGGAATGATGATCCCAACACATCTGTTGTAAGACTAAGCTAAAAATAAGCATGAGGGAGGAAAAAAAAAGTTTTAAACTAAAAAAAGCACACCCTTATAAATGTTGGCTTTTCACAAGCACGGACACAAGATTTTAAAGGATATTACAAGTTGCAAATCAGATTCAAGAGCCAAAAATATCCTAAAAGTAGAAATTTCAAGTCATCTGAATTAACAAGAGGTTAATTTGTGAATTTTCTGGGGGATATATTGATCCCGTTTTGTCTAATTTTTAGATCAAAAAATAAATCCTGATGTTTATCCTTAACAAATCCTATGCCTCATGTGTTTAGATCAACCAAGGTCCCTTAATCCTTTTCTCCTCAAAAGTCAAAAAAATTAGATTTCCCAAAAATTTCATTTTATAAATCAAAGTTTTTCTAAGAGACTAGCAAAAGATAAGAATGGGGGTGTAAAAAATGCCAGTTTATCATCATTATTTTGCATTAAAACAATCCTAGCTCTTAGGGTTTTACTTCGCAAACGGGTGTTTTGGGTTGCATTTAGTCATAAATTAGGTTAGGCATGCATTGCATTTTTCTTGCCCTTTTAATGTGTTTTTGTGAGTGTTAGGGATGAACGGAAATACAGATCCCTAAAACCCTAGCACTCAGTAAGGCAATTGGTGAAGAAGAAGCTCAGACCAGCTAGAACTTAGCTTGATCCAGCTCACCATAGCTGCAATCCAGCTCACTTGGACTAGTGCTAGCTCCTCCTAGCTCCTCCTAGCTCCATTTAGCTCATCTCAGCTGAATGGCAGCTCAAGAGAGCTCATCTTAGCTCACCCTAGCTCAGGTCAGCTCAGATCCTGCTCAACTTAGCCAAGTCTAGCTCATCTCATCTCCCATTAGTCCACAGGGGGCACTAGCTAGCTCAGCTGAGTTGACTGGAGTTCACCCCAGCTCAACTCCAGCCACATCCAGCTCCACTCAACTCTAGCCAGCTGAAGATGACTTCATTCCAGCTCAGGAAGCTCAAGTCCAGCTCCCGAAGACTCAGCTTAGCTCAACTCAGTTGAGCTAAGCTACCTTAGTTGCCTCAACCAGCTTGATCCTCCCTGGGAGCACCAGACCCACCTCACCTTAGCTCATTATGGTTGAAGCCAGGTCACTTAGCTTGGCTTAGCAGCTAGCAAAGAACTAGCAAGCTAAGCCAGCTAGAGTAGCTCCTTACCACCCTCTTTAGTAGCTGCCAGCTCCAGTTCAAGCTCCAAGCTTCTCCTCCTCAACTCCTTTCTTCAAACCCTAGCTCCAATACCTCCTCCTCTACTCCACTACTAGCTAAGCTAGCCTATCTTAGATTAGCTTAGCTATGCTCCAGCTCCCTTGGCTTTTACCACCAAAAAACCCTACCTAACAACTCCACCAACTAGCTCCACCTAAGCTCCACATAAGCCACTACAAAGTGGCGCCAAAACCACCCTCCTTATTGGTGCCACTTTTTCCCTCCAAAACCCCCTGCATCTCCACCACATATCTTCTCTTAAACCCATCTCCACCATCCACCTAACCCTCCTTCTAGAAGCCCTCATGGTGGTGCCAAAACCAAGGCATCCCTTCATGGTTGGTGCCACTTTAGGTTGCTCTTCACCACCATAACCACCACCTTCACACCCCCCTACATGGCACCAATAATTCTCCACCATAAGATCTCCTAACCACCCCCATCTTCCCATCTTAGCCATCCATCTCAAGAGTCACCTTAGCCCTCTCATCCTACCCTATAAAAAGGCCAACACCCACCACCTTACAACCCATCCTTGGCTAGCAAAATACCTCTCATATTCTACCTAAAGCTCACACCCAAGAGAGAAGAAGAAGAAGAAGATTAAGGGGATACTCTGTCCCCTTGGTGCCTTCCCCTCTTCCCTTCTCTGTTGTGCCCATGCCAGCCAAAGGAGAAGCCAGGCAAGGAAGACCTTTGGAGGAGGTCTTGAAGGTGGTCCATGCCACCTTGGAGGAGAGGTTAAGGGTGGTGCACGCCCACCCTTGGAGGAAAGAATTGAGGTGGAGAGCGTCCACCTTGGAGGAGCATTCAAGGAAGGAGAAGGAGACCTTCTTTTCAAGCCAAGGAGCAGCTAGTCTTGGAGCAAGAGGACTCCCTTCTTCACCAGATTCTGCAAGAGGAATTGTATTTTTTTATTGCTTTTATATTTTCCATTTTAAGTAGAAGCATTCCTCTACATGTTTTTGTAAAACACAAATTCTACTAAATCAATTTGCCTTCTTTTCGATTTCTATTGCAATTGCTTTATCTTTGTTCTAGCACTTTTTCACTTCCACTTCCTAATTATTCTAGGCCTCCACGTGTCTAGAGTGAGCTTAGGGAGGGGTCATTTTGTCACTTAGGTTTTAGCTTAGTGATTGTAGGTGTTAGTTGCTTTTCCGTCAACAATTCACATTTTGCCTTCATTATTTCAAAACATAAAAATTATATATTTAAAATACCAAAAAGAAAGATTGAGTTTTCTTTAAAAGCAAGAGATTTGAATTGCAAACTTGCCTCCTTGGACGACCCTAGATGCTCCCTTATCTAGGAATAGAAATTTAAAAGCGTATGTGATTTCACGTGTTACAATGACTTTAAAAACCTTAATTACAAATCACACGATTTTTTCGCATCATTAGCTTCCCTCTCCCTTCTACTCCCGTTCTGCCTCTTTATTTCTCAAAAACACCACTTGACGCCACCAGTCACCATCACCTTCTCCACCTCCGGCCATACCTCCGGCGAGGTGCCTCGATCGCTCTGCACCTTCATCTGCCTTGCCAACCACCCTACGACGTCCACAACACCCCACTGATCATCTCCCACTACTCCAATCTCTCTATTGACCACCCAAAAGTGCCCTTGAACACACCCACTCACATGGCCACAAAGAACCCTAGGCATGCCACCACAGCCGTTGCTACGCCACGCCAACCACCACCACATATTTGTTGTGCCTTGGCGAATCTCCCTGGATGTTTTAACATGGCCGCAAGGCCATGCTCATTATTTCAGGTTCAGGCACACCGGCCGCCATGGCTGAAGAAGCTTGGAGCCTGCTTCCTATGTTCCAGCTGCTGCTGCTCCAGGAGTGAGTCCCAGGTGATGCGGACTTGAGGCACGAGCACGCTTAGTTTCCCAATTGGAGTCAACAGCCTACACAGCCTCGCCAATTAAGCCAGACATCTCTGTTGCGACATGCGTAAGTGAGGTGGGATGTTTAGTCCCACCTTGGAACTAGACGAGCAGACGGATGCACATAAATTGATTTTATGCATTAGCCTTGTAGCCTCCTACTCACGGGGTGAGGTCCCTCTCTCCCCCTCTCACAGCCTCGTCCATGGCACTGCCCACGCAGACCTAGCCATGACCCATTTACCTAACCGACTCACTCCTCACTCACCACCTACGCTGGTGAGCCTGGACCCGGGTTTCTGTTAGGTTCGATTACCCTACCCGGATGTGGCTCTGGGAGAGCAAATCGAAATAGAGAAGAGAGAAGAGAGGAACGCTATGCAGGGGAAGGGGGTTTTGCTATGGAAGGATTGGCTCCACACTTAGCCAAATCCAAGGAAAGAAAAAGAAAGAAGGAAGGAAAAAGAAGGAAGGAGAAGGGTCAGAGAAGAAGCTAGTGAAGAAGAAAGACGGAAGGAGGAAGAAAGCTGAAGGAAGAGAAAGAGAAGAAGGAAGAAGCCAAGGCAACGAAGAAGAGAGAAGAAGGTAGAAGCTGAGGTTCGCAAGGCAAAAGCTGAAGAGGAAAAGGCTGAAGGAAGAGAAGAAGAAGAAGAAGGAAGGAGATGCCAGAGAACAGAGAAGAAGGAAGATAAAGAGAAAGAGAAAGAAGAATAGAAGAAGAAGTAGAAGAAAGAAATCAGAGAAAGAGAGCCACTGTAGCACATCATTTTTAAGTTGTCTGATTTTATAATCAGACGTCCAATTCTTCATAAACTCTCCATTTATTTTTATCTATAATTATTCTCATACTCATGCTTTATATTTTTAATTAGCTTTTGAGTAGTATTATGTGTTCAATTGCATTTATTATTTAGATTAGTGCATGAATTCCATTTGCTCCCTATGTTCGACCATGGACTTTAAATTCGAGTAATAAAATTGTATTTATTTTGAATGCTTTTTCAACTGTACTACAACGTGACCTTTTTAAAACCCGATCAAGCGTGACGAACATTTTGGCGTCGTTGCTGGGGAGCAACGTGCAATTCACCACTATTCTCTGCATTATTTTGATTATATTTGAGCACTAACTTGCCTATTTGTTTTATTATGATTTTGCGAGGTATTTCACGAGGAGATCTCCCACGCAAATCAACCACTCCAGGGCAGGTAACTTCTCTATTCTTCCCTAATTGAACCTCCTAATCTTGGGAAGATGAAAAGAAAATAATCAAATTAGGAATCACCTGCGTTCTTTTCATAGTAATTATCATTTCAAAGGCAAGCTTCCTAATTTACAAAAATTTTTTCAAATCTCAGTGAAGTTGAAGTGATCTTTTAGAGATCCCACCCCAAAATTCCTGTGCCTATTAGGGATTATGCTTAATTTCTCACCTCCTTGGACTACGCACTTCTTGTTTGAAGTCCAAGGAGAACGTTTGTGAAAATCAAAGAGGACTTGGAAATAAAGCCAAATTAAGGATTCTACATTAGGGTTTTCAAGTGCTAGTTCACACTTGCTTGCATAAACGGAAACAAACCCGCCCACATTTGTGTGCTACCCAAGCCCTTGATTGAAAATATTTAATCAAGAAAAACCCTAAAATCATATTCTAAACTCACTTGAACCTTAAAATACTTGGACCTAATAACCTGGGAGTCAAATCAGGGTGATTTCTAGGTCTTGACCTACAGTCATTCTGCCATCTTTAGAGCAGGTCAGGTGAGGTTGGACTACATTGTAGGACAACCACCCTCCAAATTTGGTCACAAGTTAAAACAACTGCTAATTCAAGTGAAATCAAAGGCACAAGTTAGGATATAAAACTGGTAGACTTAAGAGGTCAAGTTATCCATTCTGGTCTACCTGGACCCTCAGTGACAAGAGAGGTCGGGTGGGGGAAACCCTGTAACTTGTGGGGGCACTCTACCATGTAGGGGTCTTTGCGGGACTCTCCCTCTCTGGCTGCCTAAGTAATTCTCAGGTGGATGACTTTCTGACCCAGGGGTATCATCCGCCTCGAACCTCTATAGTCATCTAAAAATCTTTGGGTGCCTTGATTGGGTCAACTTCACATCCAGTCCCTCATCCCTTCTATTTAGAGCACACATAGATTTTCTTTGGGAGTCTCTACTCAGATCAAATCACTTCGATCCAAACCTTAATTTCGATTCTACATCTTGATTCCACCATCTGATTCAAATATGCAGCCTGGTTACTTAGGAAAACTATTAAAGAAACCTTAATCACAAAGATCCATGAGAGATAGAATGATTGAGGATGCCCTTGAATTTCATGAGATTGAATACAAAACCTCAAAATCGGTAGAAGACATTCAGGTTAGTATACCAACAACAACAACCTTCATCATAAACTGTGCCCAATTGTTATTAACAGAAGCAACAAAGGGATCAACCTGAGACATTCTCATAATATGATACGTTGAGATAGAAAAATTACATAACTTTGAATACCTCCAATGTATGGCAAATCCTGTACTTTGAGAACAACACCAAGATGATCTTGAAAAAAGGGAAGAGATGATGAGATTGTTGAAACAAGTTATCGATCATAAATACCCATACATGCCCCAAATAGTTCATGAAACATCTTGGAATAGTATTGAGGATCAATCTGATTTCCCAAATCCCGGGTTTGAGGCACAAGGTTGTTGTGGATTCCAAACCCAGATGGAATATAACATGCCTGATCTTGAATTAGGCTGGGAACTCCCAATTGCAGGAGAACACGATTTTGAGCCAGCCATAGAAAACCAAAATCCTGGCATAGAATTTTGAGACTCCTATAATGTTGAGATTAAAACAGAACCTCTCGAGGGTGTAAATTTTTCCCCTTATTCTGATAAGGTGACCCTCGAAGGTAATCCTGACCTAGATTCTAGTAATTCAACCCACATACTCAGCCTAGAATTTGGATCTGAAACTTATTGGGAAGATTACAAGGCCCCATAGGACGACGATCAAAGTTTAAATGTAGATTATGTTTCTAGGCCTTTATTTGATGAATATCCCTCTCCAACATCTTTAGAGATGTAGATTGATTTCTCCGAAGTCACGCCAATCTACGATATAGAAATCGAGGAGTTGGAAGAGTGGGGTTTAGATTGGGTCTTTCCTACAAGCCTAGAACTCAAGCCTAGAACAAATAAGGACACCTCTTTGTGCTTAGAATCGAAGAATAGGCTAGACCGAAGTCAAGTTGCTGAGTCTACATCTTGTGATTTATTCTATGGTGGAACCTCTGATCTCGAATCGAACTTAGAACTTGATTCTCACAATTTCTCTGACGATTTTGAATCTTACCATGATTTTGTAGAACCATTGTTTCCTGACTACGACGAGCCAATCTACGACCTCAGCTCACATGATTCATTCTCCAACTCTAACTCTGAGGTTCCTGATCCTGAGATCACTAACTAAATTCAGGTTCCAATGAGATGGAATCATTTCTTTTCGATCCTCAGGAATCAAGACCAGAAAGTGCCGAGAGTGATTATAACCCAGAATTCAAATCTTTTCTTGACCCAGATTTTCTTCATCCTATAAACACTCTTCAAGCATTCACTTTTGAATTTAATGGCTACTATGAGGACTTTTTAAATGAACCCACCTTCAAGTCCTTTTTAGAGAAGCCCTCATACACAATTCTTATTGATGCCACATATACGGAACCCATCCAAACCCGTTTTCAACCCCGACCCACAATCGGACTCAATTTCTATTCCGATTCCCCTCTTACTGAGCCGAGTGCAAATGATTCACCTCCACATCCTTATCGGGTTTTGGACATTGATCAGACTACAAATCGTACCCCATCATTCTCTGATCATTCCTATAGGGTTTTCGCATCATCCACTGATTATTTTAAGGATCCCTACTTTGACCAGGCTGATTCGACTCAGCCAAACCCTGGATTCAAACTTCCATATTATTCCGAGCTCCATGGTATATGGTGGGTTCCACACCTCATGACCTACATTTGTCAACCCACCAAATTGATTGGGTTTGGGTAGCATCATCAGCCTGTTGATCTGAACAAGCACCTAGTTGGACCAACCAAGCTTTTGATCAAGGTGCTTGTTCTACAAAACTCAGCTAATTTGACCACTCTCTCTCCATACCATTTCCCGCTCTGCTGAAGGTGTTGAATTTAGCACTTAACAGGAGGTAACCTGTCATTCCAAAAACCCGAGATCCTTCTGTACTTCACGTTTACTACACCCTGAGTTCAGTTTTAGAATAGTCAATCCCAACTCTGGTAGACGTGCCAGCACTTGAAATCATCCGCAACAGTCATTCCTGACCTGTTCGCCCATCCAATAATCCTATTCTAAATTCCTGAAACTCGAACCTATTCCACACCCTCTGTTTACAATGAGGACATTGCAAAACTTAGGCATGGGGGGGTGGTAAAGTGCAAACATACAAAAATCAGAATTCAGAAGGGTTCTCACAAAAAAATCACATATTCCAAAAAATACCAAAAAAATGGGAAATTGTGAAAAAGAACAAAAAAAATTGGAGGAGAAAAGAAAATTTTGAGGCCATACAAATCTTGAGGAGAAAAAGGGAAAAATCTCAAAAAGGAGCACAAGTTGAAAAGAAAAAGAAAAGAGATAGTCATTAGTAAGAAATTAAGGGATTAACTGAGTTCTAGACCATATCAAGAAAAAGAAAATGAAAGGAAAAAAGTGCTAAGGAAACACAAAAGAGATTAGAAGGAACTCTGATCTTAGGCCTCTTGGGCTAGACTCCCAGGCATAAAAATTCAAGTATCTGCTAAGATTTAGATAGTCCTCAAGAGGTTGGGGAAAAAGCGAAGCTTAAGTATTAGGTCTAAGGCTTAGGGAGTATTCGGCCTCATTAACTAACCTTTGATTTGCAAGACTCGGTAACTGATGTAAACATGTTTACATTGCATAAGATGTCTATTTATGCATGTTCTTAAGCATAGGATTGCATTGCATACTATAAATATTGAATAACATGCATCATCTTTCATTTAGATTAGTTTGAATAAAATGGAGGCTAATTGTCTCCTTTTATGTTCATGGATAGGGCAAACTTTTTATCGGGGCTTCGGATCGAAAATCCAACCGTACAAATGTGATCCGGGCGATGATGGAGTTCAACGACTCCAAGATTGCCCTAATCAGACACCTGTAGCATCAGCTAAAGATCGAGGAACCCTAGAAGATCAAGGGCCAAGATGGTGTGAATCCTCATTTCAAACAACAAATCTGACCGCATGGATGGATTCGGATCGACAATCGCAGCCTAACGGCGTGAAAATCGACTCAATCTGACACCCGTGGCACCATCTACATCATCCAGAAGATGGACAGCCAAGATGGTGCCACGTGGTGCCATCTTAGCTGCCCAACCAGTCACCCTCAACCACTGAAGATTCTAGCGCCCACGCATCTCCGCCATTGGATCAAGATCCAACAGCTGAGAAAGGAGCTCAACTAGCACTTGAAGACCCTGAAGAATCTCTAGAAGGAGCTATCTCGACCGTTGGATCTCAATCCAACGGTCCTGATCGCGTGTTCAGAAGATCAGCCGCTTTCCCATCCACGCACGTAGCACAGTGGATAAGGTGCTCAGTCGCCTTTAGGTGCGGGTTCGAGTCCGCATGATGTTGCAGTTAGGCACAGGTGAGCGAGCACATTCGACCGTGCGATGAGGATCGAGCGGTCGTGAGCGCTCAATAGCACCCATGCGCTATCTCACGCCAGCGCCTCACGCGAGATCAGATGTAGGTAGGTGCGCAAATGAGGCGCTGCGAGGTCGAGATAAGCTATCCAATCTCACGATCGTACGGCTGAGATTCGCAGATTGTGGAGCGTGCATTATACGTGAGGAGGCAAGCGGCCATGCGGGCGACGCCCCACTACGCCCACAATGGGGCTTTAGCGACGATTTTATCCATCACTAAAGATCCCTGATTTAATGTTTTTCAAATTAAAATGACCAAATTGCCCTCACTCTTTGCAACTATAAAAGGAGACCCCCTCCACACGAAATTCTCATACCTTCCTTCTCTTCTCTCCCTCTCTAAAGCTCAAGAGAATCTTATCCCACACGTGGGATGCTTCTCGTGAGATAAAGTCAATTTTTCATCCCCCTTTTGGAAGTAGATCCTGCAATGACGACAACGTGCTGCCCTGTTCCCATTCTTCTTGCTTCGTCCTGCACCGTTCCCTGTCTTCCAGGCGTCGTCCCGTCCGGCTCATCCTCCAAGCGACCGTCGAGGAGGATATCTCTCTCCCCATTCTTTTTACTACTTTCTAGAATAGATTTACTGCTTTCTATAGTAGATTTACTGCTTTCTAGTGTAATTGATTGCGATTTCACGCGGTTTGTTAAAATACGTCGTTGTAACGCGTAAAACCGATCAACTCTTAAATTTATATTCCTAGATAGGGAAGTATCTAGGGTCGTCCAAGGAGGCCAAATGTTTGCAATAGTGATTCTCTTGCTTGGAATACAATCTCAACTTTCTTTTTGGTATTTTTCAATATATCATTTTTTTGTTTTAAATTAAGACAACATGCGAAATGGTGACGGGAAGGTAATTCACACTTCAATTTAACTACTACTTTCTAGTGGCAAGTAGAGCCTCTCCCTAAACTCACTCTAGGCAAGTGGAGGCCTAGAATAATTAGGGAGAGGGAGTGAAAAATGCTAAAAAGCAAAGCAAGTAGAAATGCAAAATAGAAAATTGCAAAGAAGGCAACTAGATTACTGAAAAATGTTTTACAAAAAAGGCTAGTAGAGGAATGCTTCTACTACTAGAAAAATTAAAATAAAGAAAAGCAAACACAAATCATCTAGATAGATGGTGAAGAAGAGGGCTTCTTGCTCCAAGGTTGGTGGCTCCCAAGCTTGAAAAGAATCCTTTAACTCCTTCCTTGCAGTGCTCCGCCAAGGTGATGTCCTCCAAGGCAAGCCCAAAGGGGGCGTGCCCTAAGCTTCTCTCCAAGGGTGGACGTCCACCCTAGGTCCTTCTCCCTTGCCTGGCCGTCCTCCTTGAAGTGGAAGAGTCCTCCTCCTTGGCGTGGCTCAAGTTGAAGAGAGTGGGGAGAAGAAGGCACCAAAGGGGCTGGTGATGTGCCCCTTTAATCTCCTTCTCTACTCCTTCTTCTTGGCCATAGGTATAGGTGGTTTAAGTAGAAAAATATACTAAGGGAGGATGGGAATTATGTGGTGGTAGGGTAGGGTATTTATAGGATGGGAAGGGGGGTGGTTATGGTGTTTTTTCGGAGGGAAATGAAGGGGTGCTTGGTTATTTTTGGAGGGAAAAATGGGAGGGAAATGAAGAGGTGCCTTGGTTTTCCCTCCAAAAATACTTCTAGAAGGCAATTTTGGAGGGAAAAAATGGAGGGTGGAGATGGGCTTTGATGGTGGATGTAGGGTGGTGATGGAAGGGATAGTTGGCACCAAAATAAAGTAGGAGTAGGTGGTCTTTTTGCTGGAGCTTAGGTAGTAGGGTAGTAGGTTTTGGTGCCATGGAGGTGGACTAGCTAAGTTAAGCAGCTTAGCTAGCTTAGCTAGTAGGGAGTAGAGTTGGAGGCATTTGGAGCTAGGGTTTTCAGGGAGAAGAGCTGAGGAGAAGTCTGGAGCTGGAGCTAGAGCTGGCTGCTACTGAAGAGGCTGGCATGGGGCTACTCTAGCTAGCTTAGCTTGCTAGTTCTTTGCTAGTTGCTAAGCCAAGCTAAAGTGAGCTAGCTTCTACCAAAATGAGCTGAGGTGAGCTAGGTCTGGTGCTCCCAGGGAGAATCAAGCTGGTTGAGGCAGCTAAGGTAGCTTAGCTCAACTGAGTTGAGCTAAGCTGAGTCCCCGGGAGCTGGACTTGAGCTTCCTGAGCTGAGATGAATTCTTCTTCAGCTGGCTGGAGTTGAGTGGAGCTGGATGTAGCTAGATCTGAGCTGGGGTGAACTCCTGTCAACTCAGCTGAGCTAGCTAGAGCTCCCTGTGGACTAGTGGGAGCTAAGATGAGCTAGACTCAGCTAAGTTGAGCTGGATCTGAGCTGACTTGAGCTAGGGTGAGCTAAGATGAACTCTCTTGAGTTGCCATTCAGCTGAGATTAGCTGAATGGAGCTGAGATGAGCTAACCCTAGTTCAAGTGAGCTAGGTTCCAGCTGTGGTGAGCTGGATCAAGTTGAGGTGAGCTGGATCAAGCTGAGTTGAGCTGGATCAAGCTGAGGTGAGCTGGATCAAGCTGAGTTCCAGCTAGTCTGGGCTTCTCCTTCACCATTTGCCTTCTTGAGTGCTAGGGTTTTAGGGATCGATGTATCTGTACATCCCTAACACTCACAAAAATACATTAAAAGACAACAAAAAATGCAATGCATGCCTAACCTAATTTATGCCTAAATGCAGCTCAAAAACCCATTTGCGAAGTAAAATCCTAAGAGCTAGGTTTATTTTAATGCATAAGAATGATGATAAACTGGCATTTATCAGTAATCATTTTCCCGCTTTCTAGTCGTAATGTTTAGTGTAATGAACAATCTTTCTGATGATGAATTCCATGTTCATTCACATCTCCTTTTGGTTTTTGTTTGTAATATTCTCTCTATCCAATTCTCTCTCTGTTCTATTTAGTGTAAATAGATAGATAATTTCTAATTAATTATTCTGCCTCGTGACAAATAAAACAAATGCGTATTTTTTAAATCAAACGTCCGCCTCCCTGAGTTCAACCTGGGATTTCTATTCCGGTATAATTTTACTTCTTGAACACGAGTTCTTCACTTTCATACCACGATGACAAGTTTTCAAAACCAAACACGTTAGCGTAGCAACTCGTAGAGTTCAACATTTTGGCGTTGTTGCCAGGGAGGCGACGCTATTTGATTTTTTTTCACGTTTTCCAACTTACGAATCATTTACCTCACTTCACTCCTTTCTTATTGTGATTGCAGGTACTCTTTTGAGATGAGCAAGAGCAGTTGATTGGAGTAAAGTGCTGTTAAAGGTTCTGTAAGTCTTCCCCCACTTCCCACTCATGAGTTTTCATTTCACCACATAATAACACAAACATCAATCAACCTAGGTGTTCTTATAAACTCTAAGGTTAGTTTTGTTTGTTTGTTTGACACCCACACCCGTCCCAACCTCCACATTTAAAAAGAAAAAATTAAAAAAATCTCACAGAGGTACACAACCTCATCTGATTTTCAAACTTAACTGGTAAACCAACCTTTGAAGCTGGTACACACATCCAAACACATAATTGAGTAGAAATCAGATTAGGTAATCACTTGTGTGCCTAATTAAGTGGTGCAACAGGCCGATTGTTTGAGTTGATTGGGCCGCACCACTTCAATTAAAATCAACTCATCAAGTAGCTGCCACATAGGTTCAACTCTTAGGGATTTACCAGGCACTCCACATTCTTTTTAAGTTTTAAAGGAAAACATCTTCACCCGTGCTTTCAAAACCTGGTGTGCCAACAAAACTTGATTGAAAACACCTAAAGTTGAATCCTAAAAGCTATTAAGCAAGATTTGAACCCTAAAATTCAATGCATCAAAAGTAATCTTGCTTGAAAACCACTGGTTGTGCACGCACACACACACACATCAATCAATAACTAAGGGCACAACCCATATAAAGGGCCCATCACATTCCAAAGCACATTCAAACCTAGCCCTAAATAAAACAGAGTAGACGTTGACCTTAAGGATTCGACTCGCTTTTCAGAGCGCAGAACGAGATTATTTTCGATTAGTCTGTTTCTATTATTCAATCTAATGTCTAGCTAAGGGAGCAGAATCAGATGATCGTGGCTGGGGGGTACACTAGGAACCGGAGGCACAAGCCAAAGGAAGAACCTTCTCCCCAGTCCCTCCTTCTAACTGGTTGGATTGAACAAACAGAAATAGATTAAATCATTCCTTTATCTCAAGATGGGTTGTGGGAGTCTGTAGGTCTTTAGGCTAGCCCACTTAAGGGCAGGTTTGATTGCTTGTATTGCAGGGTACCTTTCTTCCTCCCATCTCTCATGAATCCTTCCACATATTATACGCATTCCCGCTCTTTCCCTCCTATTTTGAATTATCCTCAACATGACGATTATCCCGACTCGTACTGTAATCAACCATCAGTTAGTTGGGATAACTCAGATTGGGGATACAGTTCTGGACCTCCATGTTTAAAGTCTAACCCTGAACACTATGATTGTAATTTCTATCCTTCTCGCCACATCGATTATAGATCATTACCCTTTCATGAACAACCTAATACGATCTACAATCAAGAAGGATACACTAATTCTTACCCATCCTCTGATTACACTGCCTTTAGGTCATTACCACCTTTTGAACAATATGAAATGACCTATTATCAGGAAGGGTATAACAAATCTCAATTCGTTAACTCCTTTGCACCGATCCTAAACCCGCCCAACCCTGAACCAACTCATTTGGTTCAGGGTAACCAGGTTCAAGATAAGGTTCTGTCCAACTTGAGGAATGTCATACAATCTTTAGAAGTTCAACCAATACCTTCCATTGAAAGATTGGAGCCCCGGATTCAGATGATTGATGATTTTAATATGTATTTGTTGGATTGGCTCCAGGATGTTAAGGATAAGAACCTAGGTGAGTTTCTACTTAGGAAGTTGGCGAAATTAAGGATGAGATTTATGATCGCTTTAGTTCAATCGTGGGATGATTCCCAGGATGAACCCCTTTCAAGAAAGCCAATTTCAGAACCTGCTCAGGCACCTGTTGGGGGACACGTGTTACAAGGCTGACTAGATTGAATTAGAGCAACCAATTAAGAATGATCTGATTTCTTCACCTGAGATCCTTGAGCCAGGGTATAAGGAAACGTATGTCTCCATGGATCAGAAAGTGATAGATGATTTTGGGACAAACATTAATATGGATCTTGATTTCTTTAATTATGATGTTGAAGATTCAACTTGCGAAGTCTCACACGAGTTTACAGAATATGATTTTTGTGAGACGATTGGGCCTGAGGAATCTGATAAATCATTTGATAGCCCAATAATTGAGGAAACTAATCTTATTGGGGCTCACATTACGGATCCAAAATCGCATTTTCTGGAGGATTCAATCCAATGCCCTGATTGTCAGTTACACCCCATTGAGCTTATCGATGATTCTATTTTTGGGATAACTAGACCCAAGTCAATTCTTATTCAGCCACATCTTTTAGACTTGGAGATTTTAGATGGGGTGATTAATATGCAAGAGGACCTAGAATTTGACAATCTGAATGAGGAGGATAAGAGTTGGGAAATTTTGATTTGGGAAGCAAATTTCGGAGGAAATAGAAGACTGAGTCAAAGGGTTCCAATTAAGCTGAAACCATCAAACCAAGACCCTTACGACATCTATTATGAGGATGACCAACCCAAGCACACATTCATTGATTATCCTTTAGAGCTTGAATTCTCTGTAACTCGACTCTTTGGTCTTGGGTTGCATCCTCATAAATTGCAGGCTCGACCCTGCTTGCATACTGATTTTAGGTTCAAGGTAATTTTTATCCAAAACATAAGATATTCTCGATCATGGGGTATGGGTCTGCACCACAATCTGGTCTACATCTGTGGACATCTGCTGGCAGGTCTAAGGTTTCATCTTTTTATTCTGATTCTGACCTGCACCTGTGAATTCTTTATTTCTCTTCTTTGTATAGTGTGCCTAGCTGAAGGCACTAAATTCAGCACGTATACAGCTTTTTTAGTTTTAATCTTGGAGCGGACCTGACATTCACGCAATTCAGGTGCTTTCTACTCTATTTCACTCTATTTTATATCTTTTTAATACAATGAGGACATTGCATTAGATAGGCATGGGGGGTGAATATTCATCTCTGAATTTATTCGTCAGCTCCGTAGATTTGTTTTATTTTAGTTTTTTATTTAAAAAAAAAATTGGAATTAGGAAAGAGAACTTGGGTTTAAGAAAATTTTCAATCTTAGGAAATATTACATTATGATCTGAACACAAAGACCCTTTAGGTCTTCAGACTTAATCAGCTTGTGTATCCATTAAAATGTGGATTTATTTTTTGAGTCCACGCCAACCTGAATTCTATTTTAATTGGAGTAAGAAACTTTGGGTGATAAGTACACGACTTATCAACCTACCCTCTGATTTGAGGGAACTTTGAGTTTTTAGCATCTACACACTTTCTTTGCACTAACTCGTTGTTCGACAATTTTAACATAAATTGGGTAGCTAATGAACCTTCTATGGTGATATGGTTGGCAAGTTATCGTGGGTAACAGCCCATAGGTAGGTTGTCCAAAGTCCAGTCATAGGACCTTTCTCTTTTTACTGCCTTTAGGTAAATCTTAGACCAAGGAAGACACCTACTTAAAAAGAAAGAAAAGGAGAAAAGAAAAAAAAGAAAATAAGCCACACTTTGCTGCACGAATATGGCTGGCGAGTTGTCGATGGTAATAGCTCATCAACTGATTGTCTAGAACCCAGCTCAATAAATGCACTGAAAATTCCCAAAACACTTAAGAAGAAGCAAATAAGTAGAATAAACCAGGGAGATATACACTGGATTCACCCTTGTGTTGACCCCGTAAAAATAAAAGTAGGTAGAAAGCTACCAGTTGTAAATATACACCTTTAGGTAGAATTCTCTTTTTAAGATCACTTAGAGGCGTAGAAATTTGAAGTCTATTTTTACTGCCGATCAACGAGTCTATCACATTCATAATAAGATGCTTAGAACTTAGGGTTCTCATCAAATCTTGGGTGAGTTGAATGGGCGTAGAAAGCCACTCTTAAACCCTAAAACTTGAAAATCCAAAAAAATTAGAAAAGAGGGAAAAGACAAAAATAAATTTTTCTTTGAATAAGGCGAGGGAAAAATAAATTTTTCTTTGAATAAGGCGAGGGTTTGAAACAGTCTGTATTTTGGCAGATACCCAGGCACTGTTTTGTCTTTGAAAGTTCAGATCCTAATTAAACATTTTCTTAATGATTGAAAATAACTCAAGCCCAAATGATCCAACCTGATTCTTTTATAAATAGCATATAGTTTTTTCTAGGGACTAGCAAAAGATAGGCGTGGGGGTGTGATGTAAACATGTTTACATTGCATAAGATGACTATTTATGCACGTTCTTAAGCATAGGATTGCATTGGATACTATAAATATTGCATAACATGCATCATCTTGCATTTAGATTAGTTTGAATAAAATGGAGGTTAATTGTCTCCTTTTATATTCATGGACAGGGCAAACTATTTATCGGGGCCTCGAATCGAAGATCCAACCAAACAGTTGTGATCAGGGCAACGATTGAAGTTCAACGACTCTAAAATCGCCCTAATCAGACACCTGTAGCATCAGATAAAGACTGAGGAACCCTAGAAGATCAAGGGCCAAGATGGTGTGAATCTGCATTTCAAACGACAAATCCGACTACATGGATGGATTCAGATCGATGATCGCAGCCTACTAGCACGAAAATCGACTCAATCCGACACCCGTGGCACCATCTACATCATCCAGAAGATGGACAGCCAAGATGATGCCACATGGTGCCATCTCGACCTCCCAACCAGTCTCCCTCAACCACTGAAGATTCTAGCACCCATGCATCTCCGCCGTTGGATCAAGATCCAACGGCTGAGAGAGGAGCTCAACCAGCGCTTGAAGACCCTGAAGAATCGCTGGAAGGAGCTATCTCGACCGTTGGATCTCAATCCAATGGTCCTGATCGCGTGTTCAGAAGATCAGCCGCTCGCCCATCCATGCGTGCAGCGCAGTGGATAAGGCGCTCAGTCCCCTTTAGGCGCGGGTTCGAGTCCGCATGATGCTGTGGTTAGGCGCAGGCGAGCAGGCACAGTCGACCGTACGATGAGGATCGAGCGGTCGTGAGCGCTCAATAGTGCCCACACACTATCGCAAGCCTGCAGCTCACGTGAGATCAGACGCAGGCAGGCACGTAGAGGAGGCGCTGCAAGGCGTGAGATAAGCCATCCGATCATGATTCGCAGATCGTGGAGCACGCGTTACATGCGAGGAGGTGAGCGGCCGCATGGGTGGTGCCCCACTACGCCCATGATGGGGCCTTAGCGACGGTTTTATCCGTCACTAAAGACCCCTGATTTAATGTTTTTCAAATTAAAATGACCAAATTGCCCTCACTCCTTGCAACTATAAAAGGAGACCCCCTCCACACGAAATTCTCATCCCTTCCTTCTTTTCTCTCTCTTTCCAAAGCTCAAGCGAAGCTTGTCCCACACCCAGGATGCTTCTCGTGAGATAAAGTCAATTTTTTGTCCCCCTTTCGGTAGCGGATCCCACGACGACGACAACGTGCTGCCCCATTCCCATTCTTCCCGCTTCGTCCTCCTTCGTCCTACTCCATTCCCCGTCTTCCAGGCGTCATCCTGTCCGGCTCGTCCTCCAAGCGATCGTCGAGGAGGATATCTCTCCCCATTCTTTTTACTACTTTCTAGAATAGATTTACTGCTTTCTAGAGTAGATTTACTGCTTTCTAGTGTAATCATTTTCCCGCTTTCTAGTCGTAATGTTTAGTGTAATGAACAATCCTTCTGATGATGAATTCCATGTTCATTCTACATCTCTTTTTGGTTTTTGTTTGTAATATTCTCTCTCTCTCATTCTCCTCTATCTAGTGTAAATAGATATATAATTTCTAATTAATTATTCTGCCTCGTGACAAATGAAACAAATGCGTATTTTTTAAATCAAACGTCTGCCTCCCTGAGTTCGACTCGGGATTTCTATTCCAGCATAAATTTTATTTGTTGAACACGAGTTCTTCGCTTTCATACTACGACGACAGGTTTTCAAAACCAAACATGTTAGCGTAGCAACTTTTAGCATTCAACAGTAACCTAAGCACCCCAATCCACACACAGTCAGGTTCAGTGCGCATAAGTATCAAAATCACACAAATGCGTTTAAATTGTTCTGAAAAAGATGCCTTGATTAAGAGCGGCCGATCAACACAAGTTGATTTGGACGAGTTCCCATCACAGAGAGGTGGGAAATTCCCCTTAAAGATGCGCAATAACATATCGTCTCCTCGGTGCTTGTCTCCTAGGATATTTACATATCCTATTGGGGGCATGTAAGCACCCTATGCCGGTTCAGATGCCATGGGTGGCATTATCACGAAATGTCAATTGCCAGGGTCTGGATTTAGCTACAGAATGCCATGGGCAGGATTATCTCGAAATCTTGAAAGCCAAGGTTCTGGGGGTTGCCATGGGCGATGCTATCATGAAGCATTGATTTCCAAGGACCCTTCGAGCATTGATGATGGGGACTAGGAATCCGATACAAACCATGTTGAGGAGCCAATCCGAAGCTAGAATTAAAAGGAAAAGAGAGAGAAAACTTTCCAAACAAAGAAAATTCTTCTATCTCTCTCTTACGAAAAAATGCACTACAAATTGAATAGAGGCTAAAATATGTTACAAGCATGGGTGCTTTAACCATGGAGTCCAACGAACCTTAGGAGAGTTCCTGTGGGCCTTAAAAGCCTTCGCGGCAGACTGAGGCTAGTGCTGGTCAGGTCCAGATCATGGTTGGTACTTGAGTACCTCTAGGCCTATTATCGGCATTCTAACCTAATCTGCAGAAGAAAGCATTCATCATTGTTTTTTAGCGTCAAAAGAATTCATGGTCTAGAATCAAAACCTTAAAATTTTGCTAAGGGACTAGCAAAATCTAGGCATGGGGGTATTATGGGAACACCATCATGAGCCTTAACTAGCTCATTTGACCCATAAAAGAGAACAAGAGCTCCTACATAACCAACTGGAGGTCCTAATTCACTGAATAACCATTCTGAGAGAAAAGTAAGAAACAAGGGGTAAAACTGTAATTTTACCATTGCAGTGCAACAACAAGATTTTTCAAGGGCTAAACATAGGTTAAAAGGTCTTAACAAGATAAAAAGTGGGTTGGTTTAGACAGAAAAGGGTTTGTGTGAGTTATGGGAATTAAATGACTTCTTGTAACCCTAAAACAGTCCCTCTTGATTAACCAAGGTTCTGGTCAGAATAAAATTCACTTAAATCCTTTAAAAATCATATAAAAATATTCTCTAGGGTTTATAACTTTCAATTTGGCCATTGAAACCTATTTTGACCTAGAATGGGGTAGCTAAATATTTGCACTAAATTAGGGTTTTACGTAAATTACCTAGTCAAACGTGGTCAAACCCAAAATCCAACTTCACCATTAGATTCCTTAGGTCCAAATTAGGTTTGTACCAAAATTTGGACTTAAGGAAACTCATCTTGACCTACTTTGCAAGTAAGTCCAACCTGATTACATTTCTACCCCTATCTTTCGAAAACCCTTGCATTTGGCCCACTAGCTTCTTCATCGTCCTTGCAAATAGGTTCCTCCGCCATTATAATGGAGGGAATCCTACTCTGGCGAACTTTAAAAGGCGATTCCTCCTTGATTGCTTAGAGAATCCCTCCTAAAATTAGAAGGAAGATTCTCTGAGTAATCTCCTCCAGTATGAACCCATCATTGAGCCCTAATTTGTACCCAATCTCTCATGCGAACGCATGAGAGATTTGGGTCTTTTTGAAGCTTCCAACTCTAGTGGACATACTTTGCTTGGAATCTTGGCTTCTAAGCACAAATCCATCCACAGAAGCCAATTTAAGTAGCCCCTGATTCAACCGCTTCTCCCCAGCTTGGAATTGGGCCGGTCTCCGCAAGCTCTGGCGGTTCCTCCCCCTCTCTCTTGTCTCCCAACCACAATACTAGTGGTTGGGTTAACTTCCTCTCAATTGTCCACGTTGACCATACCAGCCCTGACGCCGCCACTGCCCTCATCTTCACCGCCGCCTCATCTATGGAGATCTTCGTCTCCGATGTCAGCCATACCAGCCCAGACGCCTCTCCTATATCTTTCATCCTTAGTTTAGGTTTTTTAGCTTCCCTCTCCCTTCTACTCCTGTTCCCCCTCTTTATTTCTCTCGAACGACTACTGCCACACTCCACCACCATCATCCCCTTCACCTCTGGCCACCAACTCCGGCGAGTTCGCTCCACCTCCATAGACCACCTCCCTCCTCATTGACCAATCCATAAGCACCTCCTCGACTCACTAATCATAACCCCCACTCATATCACTCCGCCACTCATCCAAACGCAACCACGAACACACCCATACACACGGCCATAGTGTGCCCTAGGTACACTCCCTCAGGTGATCCCACGGCATGTCGACCACCTCTGCATACTCGCCGCACCTTGGTGAAGCTCCCTAAGCTTTTAATGTGGCCATGAGGCCGTTGTCATAATTTCAGGTCCAAGAGCTCTCTGCCATTAACACCAGGCTTGAAGCTTGCTTGCAAGCTTCTCCAAGCCGTGCACACTCCAGGTCACAGTCCTAGGTTGCGAGGAAAGACTTCGCGAACATCTTCAGGCATCCAATTGGTGTCGAGGGCCGAAGCTGTAGCTGCAATCAAAGAAACGCTTCTGCTTCAGGCACGTGCGAAGGAGGTGGGAAGATAGTCCCACCTCGGAAAGTTGTGGAGCACCGTACCCGCATAAAAGGAATTTTTGCATTAGCCTTGTCGCCTCCTACTCATGGGGTGAGGTCCCTCTCTCACCTGACCCTTCCGCCTCGTTCGCGACCACACCTCGTGGAACTAGTGACCCGACCCTGCTAGCACACCTTGCCCACCAGCGCATACCGGTGGGCCTTGTCCCGGGTGCGTACCCGACCCGATTACCTGAGAAGTGTGGCTCTAGGAGAGCGGAACCCAAGAGAGAAGAGAGAAGAGAGCTTGCGTGGGTAGGGGGTAGGTTTTTCTCTACAAGGGAAGAGGAGCCAAGCCAAAGGAAGAGGAAGGAGAAGACAAAGCCGAAAAGAAGCTAAGGAAGAAGAAGGAGAAGGGTTGCAGTAGAAGGAAGAAGCCAAAGCCAAAGATAGGAAGGCAAGGAAGGCAGAGAAAGAAAAGAGAAGGAAGAAACTGAAGGAAGAAGAAGCTAAAGGCAGCTGGCAGAGAGAGAAAGAAGAAGGTAGAGGAAGAAAAATACTATGGTAGGAAAGCTAAGGTAGAGAACAAGGAAGAAGGAAGATAAAGAAGATTGAAGGCAAAGGCAGAGACAGAGAACGAAGAACAGGAGAAGAAGAAAAGAAAGAGCCAAGCACTGTAGCATAAGCATTTTAAGATGTCTAATTCACAAATCAGACATCCAATTTTGAGCTTTATTCACATACATTGGTTCCTTTAGTATTTTGTGCCTTACATTTACTCCTATCTTTTTGCACTATAACATTGATCTTATTGCATATTCTTTTAAATTCTAAAGTTGTGATCTTGATTTCTAAACCCTAATTTACTCCCTATGTTCGACCTTAGACTTTAAAATTCGACTAATAAAATTGTATTTGTTTTGAACATTTTTTTGGTTGTACTACAACGTGACCTTTTTAAAACCCGATCAAGCACAATGAACAGTACATATCTTGGGTTAGGAACAGGTTGGGAAGGCAAGGCCCCCTGCGATCTGTGCTCCTGTAGCAGCTGGTTCTGCATACCTTGAATGTTCTAAATCTGATCCACCATCGTTTTCATGAATTTCAAATTGTCATAATTCGATTAACGCATAGATTCCTTTAATTCTTCTCTCAACGCCTCGAAAGAGTCAACCCACCTTGGAGGGTGATTGGCAGCTTGATGCAGCAGCTGATAAGTAGAATGGGATTGCTGCTGAGATGGGAATGACTGCTGCCTTGGGTATGTGTTTTGCGTATTCTCGTATTGTTTGGTCTGGTAGTGTGGATCTTGATTGGGTCTTTGTGAGTTACAAGATGAGGAAAAGTTAGGATGCTGGTGCCAACCAGGATTATACATCTCTAAATATGGGTTATTACACCCGTAACCTTGGATAGCATTGACATCTTCAAAGGTCGAAGATGTCTGAGATGCTTATTCATCAAAGGAATACTCACTAGAATCATCATGGGGTGCGTAACCCTGATTATATGGCACCAGATCCATATTATTCATGGGTTCTTGGTATCCAGGATCCTATGAAGATGTAGCAGATACATCCCGAGTGAGTAAATGTACTCGAGTGGGAGGGACTCGAGATGTAAAAGAAGAGTGGATGGAACTGAATTGCCAGGAAATCCAGGTCGAGCTTGAATTAATTCGTCGAGCTTCTTATCCAGCTTGGTGATAATGTCCATATCAGCTCGGGTAGATTCGACGTAAGCTTCGTGGACACTAACTCATTGTTGTCCAGGTCACTGGAATTGATCCATAGACATGGCATTCAATGAGTTCTCTACTAAGGGCTCTAATCATTCGAATGCGCTATTCTCATCCTTTGCGAGGAAATTCCCACCACTAGATTCATCTGCCAGGTACCAATGTGTGTCATCCAGCCCATGCTAAAAGACTTGTGCTAGGTGCCATTTGGGCACACCATGGTGCGGCCATTTCCTAAGAAGATCATGAAATTTATCCTAGGCATCTGGTTGGGTTTTTAAGTGGTTTGTAAATTGTTGGTTTTAGAAGTCATTGCAACATGCAAAAATTGATTTACTTTTAAATTTATAAGACCTAGATAGTGGAGTATCTAGGGTCGTCCAAGGAAGCAGCTTTTGAAAATATAGATCTCTTACTTGAAAATGCTAAAATCAACATTCTTTTTGGGTTTTTCAATATAAGAATTTTAGGGTTTTGAATAACAAAGCAATCGCAAGGTTGGGGCAAGGATTACGCCTAATTCACTAAGCTAAACCCAAGGTGACAAGAATAGCCTCTCCCTAGGCTCACTCTAGGCACGTGGAGACCTAGAGTAATTAGGGAGAGGGAGTGAAAAAGTGCTAGAAACAAGATAATAACAAATGCGACCAAAATTGAAAAGAAGGCAAATTGACTTGATGGAATTGTGTTTTACAAAAATAGTAGAGGAATGCTTCTACTTGAAATTAAAAATACAGAAATACTAAAAGCACAAATCCTCTTGCAAAATCTGGTGAAGAAGATAGTCTTCTTTCTCCAAGCCTAGCTGCTCCTTGGCTTGAAAAGAGGTCTCCTTCTTCTCCTTCCTTGAATGGCTCCTCCAAGGTGGATGCTCTCCACCTCAATTCTCTCCTCCAAGGGTGGGCGTGCACCACCCTAGTTTCTCCTCCAATGCATAGCCGTCCTCCTTGATGTAGAGAGCCTCCTCCTCTTGGTGTGACACAAAGAGAAGAGTGGAGAGGAAGAAGGCACTAAGGAGGCAAGGGATCGCCTCCTTAATCTTCTTCCTTCCTTCTTCTTCTTGGCCATGAGTTATAGGTGGGCTTAGGGTAGAGTTAACACTAAGGAAGGATGATTTTTTTGGTGGTATATCGTGGGTATATATATTGGTCGAGAGGGGGGTAGTAGGCGTGGACATTTGGAGGGCTAGGATGGGTTTTAGGAGGTGGTTAAGGGGTGGTTATGGAAATCTAGGGTGTAGGATGGGTGGTGCCACCGTAAGGGATGTGGTGGTGGTGGTTATGGTGGTGGAGAGAAACCATAGGTTGGTGCCAACCAGGGAGAGGCACCATTATTTTGGCACCAACTACGGGGGCTTCTAGAAGGTGATTATGTGAATGGTGGATAAGGGTTGTAAGGGTAGGTGTAGGGTGGTGATTGATGGGGTTTTGGAGGGAAAAAGGTGGCACCAAAAGGAGGTGGTTATGGTGGTTTTGGTGCCACCTTCTTGGTGGTTTTTGGTTGTAGACATGGGGTGAAGAGGTGTGGTTGAGTTGGCGCCAAGTAGGGTAGCTTATGTGGAGCTTAGGTGGACTTGAAGTGGAGGCTTATGAAGGTGGAGTTAGGGTTAGCTAAGGTGGATGACTAAGGAGTGGAGAACTTAGCTAAGCTAGCTTAGGTAGTAGGTGAGTAGTGGAGAGATAGGAGGGATTAGGGTTTTGACCAGAGGAGCTAAAGGACAGTTGTCTAGAGCTGCATAGGAGCTGGTGGCTACTAAAGAGAATAGCAAGGAGCTACTTTAGGTAGCTTAGCTTGCTAGTTCTTTGCTAGTTGCTAAGACAAGTAAAGTAAGCTGGTTTCTGCTAAGATATGCTGAGGTGAGCTAGGTCTGATTTGTTAGTGGCACAAGAAAGGGGGTTGAATTATGCAACAAAATTTAACACAACAAATCATAGCAATAGCACCAGAATTTAGAGAGGAAACCCTTGCGGGAAAAACCTCTACCTAGATCTCTCAATCTAGGATTTTGCCCCTACCCAAGTAGGAATTACTAACAAGTAATATTACAAAACCCCTCTTCCTGGACAAACCCCAAGAAGAGTTTTGCCCCTCTACTAAGTGGAAACGGGAAACCCAAAAACTGGATACCCAAATAAACTAACAAAAGCAATATAATCTATGAGCCTTGAATGAAATAAATAAGAATACTCCCTTCTTCAAACCTATGAGTAGCAGGAAGAAGAGTTGCTCTCAAGAACAGTAGCTGATTCAACAGCAATCATGCAACCTAAATCACCTAGATTAAGCTAGATTCTAGCATAACTTAGGAATAATGCATTCATAGGCATCATAATTTGCACAATAGCTAGTTTATTAGTCATATAGATTATATTGTCATTTTATGTAGCAATGAGAGATTATTTTAATTGCAGATGATTTAAAGCTGCAGATGTCAGATCAAATCGAACAGATTTGATCAGAATGACTATGGGAGTCCAACACTTCTGAAATCGTCTCGATCAGACAACCAGAGCATCGTGTGCAGTCCATAAAAGAATGGAGATCATGGAGCCAAAGGAAAAAGATCCGAGCCTCAGATGAAAAATCCAATTGCACGGATAGATCCGGATCAACGATCGCAGTCCAATGGCGCAAAAATAAACTCGATCGGAGGTCTACATCACCAGATACAAAAAGAAGAAGATGGATGACCATGATGGCACCATGTGACTCCATCACAACCACCCCTCACCTCTAGCCCATCTCTAAAGACCATCCCTCGCCCGCTCTCAACCGTTGGATGGCCATCCAACAGTCCACAATGTATCCACGCCGACCATCCAAAGGCTAAGGATAACTAGATGCAAAGAGGAAACTTCAACAGAACACACACGTAGCGCGTTGGCTCACGCACTTGTGTTGGAAGCGAAGCACGTGGGTTTGAGCCGCGCAACCCCAAAATCAAGAAAGAGCCACACATAGGTGCTATTGCCCATCGGATGGAGATCGACGCTCGCAGGTGCAACCATGTGGAGTGACAAGGAGCGCTAGATGCTAATGTGGGATCCCATGCGTGATGACATGCATTTTCTTAGACGTGAAGGAAGTGCAGGCGATCTTTAAGCTATCTGATCTCACGATTAGACGACCAAGGATGAGGCACTCATTTTGAATGAGTGGCAAGCGCGTGAAGAGAGAAAGGAAGGGCAGGAGTTGCTGAGGAGTGCACATAGCCGTCAGATCAGGATCAAATGCTCCAGAGGCTGCCACGTGTCGCCACCAGGTTCAATCTGCGTGATGAAGGTGCGTTGGAGACTATTTTGAGGCCAGATCTGATCCATTGATCTCCCGATCAGTGGAGGGCTAAAATACCCTCTTTGCCCTCCATCAAAGTTATAAAAGAAGGCCCAGGGCCCCCCAATTGAAAAACAACTCCTATTAGAGTTCAATTACAACTCTCTCTCTCCAGACCAGGCTCTCCCTCTGCAACTCTACTCCGATCTTCATCCTGGCGCTCTGGACCTAAGGTGTTACCGCATCTCGCACAAGCATCGTACAAGCGACGTTGTCTTTCTACCTCTTTCTATCTCTCTCAATCTATCTATTTCTCTCTCTATCTATCTATCTTCTTTCTATCTATCTATCTATCTCTTCTTTTTGCATAGCAATTTCTACTGTGAAAAACTCTTTATCAATGCAATGGAATTTGATCTTATGGATATATGATGCTTCTTTATACATATATACATATATAAATACCTATTAGAACTAGTTTTATTGAAAAGCTTCTGTTAAAATCGAGGTTGCCTCCCTGCAAACGACCGAGTACTCACTGATCTTTACAAATTTATTTATCAACGTGTTTTTGCACTATACTACAACAGAATAATCTTTTAAAATGCGATTTATGTGTTGGTCAAGTTGTCATCGTTGTCGGGGAGGCAACAAAAATTTTTGAAGCTTTTTTGGCGCAAATTTGAGATTTCTAACTTGCTATTTTTTTTTAATTTCATGTGTGCAAGAAAGCGAGGAAATCAAAATGAAACACGACAACGAGAATTGTAGGTTCGAACCTCAGATAAGCACCCATAGTTAGATTAGTTAGATTTAGGATTTGCTTGAACCTTAGGATTAGTTAGAATTTGTTTGCTTATTGAAAAAAAGATCTCTCTTGATTTTCGGGCTGAAATAAAGTTTTATCTTAAAAATTCAATTCCTGAAGATTCGTATCTCCAAAAATTCTCAAATTTCACTTGGACGTGGGTTTCAAACTCAAGAACAACATATCCAAATTTTGAGCAAATAAGAGCTATAAAAAAATTTGAAAAATTCATGCACTGATCTATTATCAATACAGCTATTGTTCCTGATGTTTTAAAGATCAAAATATCATAAGAATTTTTATACAAATTTGATTAACTTGAAATTTATGGCACTAAATTTTTGGACAATAAAAAATTTAGGAAAAATCTGAAAAAAATATTTCTTGCATGTTTGCTTGCATGTATTATTCAATCACAAACTAGGTGTCAAAACAGATTGCAAAACCCCAAGTACACTTTCAATCAGAAAAAATAGAAAACATGCATTAAAATTCTTGAAAAAATAATTTTTTGAGTGCCTAATTAGTGGTGCAATAGGACCAATTGATTGCATTACATGGGTGGCACCACTTCTCTGAATTTGGACTTAAAAGAAGCATCTTAGCACTATCTACTTTTAGGGTTTCAAATTGAGGATAGAGTATACCTGCATTTCCATAATTAAGGGAAATGTATCAAACAAACTAGGATTTGCAAAAACTCTTGTGTGCCTCATCAGAACCTTAATTGAAGAGATTAAATCAAGTAAACCCTAAAATTCACTTCATCATAAAAAATTGCTTGTGAACCCTTTGCCTGAGCACTTCACATCTCTGAAATCAATCTTAAAGGCAAACACCCCCCTAACACCCATTATATTCCAAAAGCACAATCAAACCCAAGTCTGAAACTGAGTAGACATGCCCTAGGTAGGACTAATAGACTTGGGGACTTGAAACTATATTGGGCTAAGGTTAAGGCCTTGTCTACTTGAACCCACTGGTGACAAGGTCGATCCGGTAACCTCGTTAACACTTAGTGGTGTCCCATCGTACGAGGTGTCCTAAGGGGTCCCACCCTTCTGGCCAGCCCAGTAATTCAAGAGTTGACCTAACCTAATCGTGTTTCAGGGAACCAGGATTAAGTCTATTTAGGGTTAACACTCTAAGGACCAGTTTGATTGCTTGTATTGAAAGGGCAGGGAAATTCTCTCATCTATCTTCTCTCACTCACCTATTAACTTTCTTCTAGTACATGGATGCTAAAAGGTCTCTAAACCCCGATTTGGTACCACTTTTAGAGAATAACCTAAGGAGAAGACCTAATTTTTTTGAATACATTCTAATTACTAATTAAGGAGGAAACCATGGACCCATACTCTTTTGCCTTGCACTTTTCTCCCTATCCTAACCCTTCCCTTACTTCAATTGATTTAGGATGGGAGAACTCTCCTCAACACCTGGGACTTGATTCCCTTGCCTACACCTCATATTCCTCGGGTATAGCTAGGCCAACCTCGAATTCCATATGAATTGCTGCATATCAAGGATCTCTACAACATCAAAAGAAACTCTCCATGCAGGACCAGCACTTGATTGGCAAGACCAGCACTTGATTGGCTACAGTGTGTCTTTTCTTCTTTCCTCTGTGGCTTTCTTCTTCTTCTTTTTCCTTCGGATCTCTTGCGGTCTGCTTCCTCTTCTTCACCTATGCCTGCACACTCAAAGTTCGATCAAAGGGCAAAACCTACTCTACCATCCCCCCGCCTCTCTCTCTCTCAGAATTCGCTCTTAGGAAAGCTCTCCCACGGCAATCGGTTAATCGGGTACGCGGGTCGCGCCTGGGTCCAGGCCCACCGGCGTGCGGTGGTGGGCGAGGAGTGCAGGTCGGGCTAATCAGGTCGGGCCAGGTCCGCGGGGCGTGAGCGCGGATGAGGCCGTGTAATCGGGCGGGTGAAGGGGACCTCACCCCGTGATCTGAGGCGAACAGCTTAAGGCACCTTTTGCCTTTAAGCGCCCGCTCGCCTCAGTGAGTTTCCGAGGTGGGACTAAATGTCCCACCCCAATTGGCCGCCCGCGCGGAGGAGGCAGTGCATAATCGAGGCTCCACGCGAAGGCTTTACCCCAACTGCAGCCTGGGACTTCTTTGCAGAGATGCCGTGCGCAGCCTGGTAGTCTGACCTGGGCGTGGCGCGCCTGGAGGAGCAGGTCGAAGAAGCTGCTTCACTCAGCAATGGCGGCGGCGAGCGAAGTACCAGCTCACAGAGAAACGGCCTTGATGAGAACCTCATCATGAGCCATAACTAGCTCATTTTGACCTAATACAGAGAATAAAAGCTCCTACATAACCTTAGAAAGGCTTGGCTCAGAGAGATTCTGAGTTTGCAAAGAAAACATAAACTGAGGGGTAAAAATGCAATTTCACCAATCCGATCTGAAAATAGGGTAACTCAGGGTCCAAACATAGGTCAAAACAACCTAATAAGAAGAAAAGTGGGATGAAATGACTCAATAAGGGCTACAGCAACTCCAAGGAATTAAATAACAGCCTATAACCCTAAAAACAAACCCACTTCAATTCACGTGGTTCAAGGCAAGGTAAAAATAAAATAAACCCTCTAAAATTCATATAAAAATAATCTCTAGGGTTTAGGACTTTCAATTTGGCCTTAGGAACCCATTTTGACCTACATTAAGAACCATGCCCAATTAACAACTCAATTTGGGTTTTTGCGTAAATTGATCGGTCAAACAAGGTTTAATCTAGAAATAAAATTCACCATCAGAATCCTTAGGTCCTAATTAGTCATGTATAAAAACTTGGGCCTAAGAAGAAACCTTCTTGACCAACTTTTCATTTTGGTCCTCATCCATTACTTTTTGACCCTCAACTTTTGAAACCCTCGCATTTTGGCCCCTAATTCTTCATCGTTTTTTGTATTTTGGTCCTCCCTGCAAAACCCTGCGTAGCGCCATACTCAGGCGAGGCATGGCGCAGCGCAGGGTGAGGGCGACCCCCTGCCAAGACAACGGGGTGTTCCCTGCGACGTCTGCTGTCGTAGGGACACCTCCACGATCTCTGCCATCGCCCACACCTTCCGTGCGAACGCGCGGAAGGTATGGGTCGTGATCCGGCCATCCTCCAGCGAGGGAGGCACGTCGTCTCCCTCCGCCCTCCTCTCTGATTTCGCCTCTATAAAAGCCACCGCCGTCTGCCATTTTCGGTAGCTCGGATCTGACGGAGACATCCCACCCTAAATTCCTCCCTTCCCACTCCAACAGACGCCCCCTTTATCCGGCGGCCTCTCCTCCTCCTCCTCGTCGCCCTGCCGCACTACCAGCAACAGGGTTACCTTCCCTCGATCTTTCCGCGTCACGCCGCACCTAGCTGGCGCCTCTCCGGTCCCTTCCTCGCCGCCGCTCCTTCCTCTGGGCAATTTCTTCTCCGGCGACAGTCGATACGACTGTTGCCTGCGCCAACCCCTCCTCGTCCAGCTTAGTAGGTAGAACTTCTCCTCTTCCTCCCCTCTTTCTTTTCTATACTGAAAACCCTTACTGTCGCCACCTATTTCCCACCGATCACCCTCACCTTCTCCACCTCCGGCCAAACTCCGGCGAACCACTCCCATCGCTCCAGCACCCCACACGGCTCGCCGACCGGTGCATAACCTCTACCTCCTCACCCTGATCCTCCTCCGCCCTTCCACTGCCCACCAAACGCCCTTTGCAGACCCACCGAACACACCCACCTCTTCGCCCGCAGTTTGACCTAGGGCGATCTGTTTGCTCCACCACACCCCCTGCAGACCCTCTGACCACCTTCGCCGTGCCACGGCGAAGGTCCCCCGCCTGTCTGATTTGGCCGAAAGGCCGTTCTTCTGTGACCAGGTGACTCGCCCGCCGTCGCCATTACTGAGCAGGCAGAGCTCCTTCGCCTACAGGTGCAGGCACACCTTCGCCCAGGTTCGACTCCCAGGTTGCGCGGGGCGTCCCCGCGAAACGTCCCAGGTTCGCAGTTGGAGCGAAGGCCGCGCGTGAAGCCACGATCGCCCGCTGCTCCCTCCGCGACGGGCGCTCAATTGGGGTGGGACATTTAGTCCCACCTCGGAACTTTTCAGAGGCGCACGAGCGCATAAAGGCAAAAAGTGCCTTATGCTGTCTGCCTCCTGACCACGGGGTGAGGTCCCTCTCACCCGACCCGGCCTCGTCCGTGATCACGCTCCGCGGACCTGGCCCGACCCGATTAACCCGACCTGCACTCCTCGCCCACCACCGCACGCCGGTGGGCCTAGACCCGGGCGCGACTCGTACCCGATTACTCGGTTGCTCTAGGAGAGCTGTCCTAAGAGCGAACTTAGAGAGAAAGAGACGCACGGGGGAGAGGGGGTAGAGTAGGTTTTGCCCTCTGACTCTGAATTCTTGAGCGTGCAGGCACAGGTGAAGAAGGAAGCTAAGGGAGACACTGTAGCAACAAGCGGTTTAAGTCGTCTGATTTTCAAATCAGACGACGTCCTGAAGATAGGAGAAGGCAAAGAAGAAGAAGGAAGGTGAGGCAGAGGAAAGAAAGGAATACAGAGCAGCCAAGTGAAGAAACAGAAAAAAGAAGAAGAAGACAAAGAAGAAGAAGAAGAGCACGGGAGGAAGATCTGAGGCAAGAAAAGAAGAAACAAAGAAAATCAAAAGAAGAAAAAGACAGGATCGTTCAACCAAGAAATAGAGGAAGAACACGAAGAACAAAAGCCAAAGAGAAGAGAAGACAAAGAGGAAGAAAGAAGAGAAGGAGAAGAGCCAAACTTTCATCTCTCTCTCTCTCTTTATTTTTGTAATAGAACATGTATATCTCTAGAATACGACTTGCTCCCTGAGTTCGACCTCGGGAGAACTGTATTTTCCGAGTAACAAATATTAGCAAATGATGGCAATAACTATCTATACTACAACGACTTAAGAAAAGCTAGTTGCTGCCACCGTTCTGCCAGGCCTCTCGGCCTAATCAGATACGCTACGGCAAAGGTGGTCGGGGGGTCTGCAGGTGGCGGGGTGGAGCCTAAGGGCCGACCTAGGTCAAACTGCAGGTTGGGAGATGGGTTTGGTCGGTGGGTCTGCAAAGGGTGATTGCTGGGAAGTGGAAGGGCGGAGGTTGATCAAGGTGAGGAGGTGGAGGTTCTATGAGGGTCGGCGAGCCGTGTGGGGTGCTGGAGTGACGGGAGCGGGTTGCCGGAGTTTGGCTGGAGATGGAGAAGGTGAGGGTGATTAGGTGCGGTCGAGGGGTAATTAGATAAAAATAGCAGGGGGAAAAGAGAGAGAGGAGTCTGGGAAGTAGTTCTAACCTAACTAAAGGGACGAAGGGGGTGAGGAGGCGGACGGCTGTACCTGCTGTCGCCGGAGAAGAAGGTGCCCAGTGGGGGAGGACGGCGGCGACGACGGGGCAGAGGCAGCGCGTGCTGGTATTGCGCGACGCGGAGGAAGATTAGGGAGGTGGCTCTGCTGCTAGTATTGCAGCAGAGCGACGAGGAGGAGGAGAAGAAACCGTTGGAGCAAGGGGGCATCTGTCGGAGTGGGAAGAGAGGAAGTGAGGGGGTATCTCCGTCAGATCCGAGCTGAGGAGAACTGCAGAGCTTGTGGGGTTTTTATAGAGGTAGAGACGGAGAGGAGGGCGGAGGGAGGCGACGTGCCTCCCTCGTCGGAGGATGCCGGAGGAAGGAGATCCATACCGTCCATGTGTTCGTACGGCCGGTATGGGTGGTTGCAGCACTCAGGGGGGTGCTCCTACGACGGCTGACGACGCAAGGCACCCCCATTTGACTTGGCAGGCCCCCCTTACCCTACGCGGCGCCATGCTCCGCGCAAGGTCGCCGGAGCATGGTGCTGCTCAGGTTTTGCAGGAAGGACCTAAACGTAAAGAATGAAGGAGAGTTAGGGGCCAAAATGTGAGGGTTCAAAAGTTGAGGGCCAGAAAGTAAATATATGAGGACCAAAGTGTAAAGTTGGTCAAGAAGGTTTCTTCTTAGGCTCAAGTTTTTATACATGACTAATTAGGACCTAAGGATTCGGATGGTTAATTTTATTTCTAGATTAAACCTTTTTTGACCGGTCAAATTACGCAAAAAACCAAATTAAGTTGTTAATTGGGCATGGTTCTCAATGTAGGTCAAAATGGGTTCCTAAGGCCAAATTGAAGGTTCTAAACCCTAGATATTATTTTTCTATGAATTTTAGAGGGTCTATTCCATTTTTACTTTGCCTCGAACCTCGTGAATTGAAGTGGGTTTATTTTAGGGTTACAGAATGTCATTTAATTCTTGAATTGCTGATGAACCCATTTCTGATTGATTCAACCCACTTTTTATCTTATTTAGATCATTTGACCTATGTTCGATCTCTGAGAAATTCCGTTTATGTATTGCAATGGTGAAATTGTAGTTTTTAACCTTTATTTCATGTTTTCTTCTCAGAACACTTATTCCTCAATTAAGCCCTTTGCTAAGTTATGTAGGAGCTTTTATCCTTTGTATTAGGTCAAAATGAGCTAGTTATGGATCATGATGAGGTTCTCATCAATCAACAATTAGGAAGAACTTCAGTCCGAATTTTTGAAGAAGTTCTTTCCTGTTGGTCGAACCAATGCCTTACGCCATCAGATTACTCACTTCACTCAGCAAACGGGAGAACCTCTCCATGAGGCATGGGATCACTTTCAGGATCTCATGAGAAAGTGCCCCCATCATGGAGTTCCTAAATGGGAACAAGTCCAGTCATTTTACTAGGGACTCCGTGAGGATATCAGGCTTTTCGTCAATGCAACTTGCGGAGGGAATATCATGGGTCAACATGAGGACATCGTGTGGGAGATTCTCAAAAAATGTGCGAGAACTCCATCAACAGTGACTCCATGGGCTTATTCGACAGGACGAATATCCGCGCATCGACGAACCTTGGGGGAGCACATGAGATGCAGGGCCTGTCCGCATCAGTTGACCTGGAACTAATGGCCAGTCGATTTGACAAGGTCTCCATCATTGAGAAGAAGGTGGACGAGCTGACTCAGCACTTGCAGCGAGCCACCCCTGCACATAGCTCCTTTGCACAGCCTCCTTCCACACGGGAAACTGTGCAAAACATTCTCCACCGATCTTCTCCTAGGATGGATCCATATCCACCCCCATCTGATTCTCGGATCGGAGGGTCATCCGATCCTTTCTATACCAGTCCAGGGAATTCCATTCCCCCTTTCTCTGATTCCTTGGAGGTTCCTCAGACCTGCGAGGACCTCAATGACATCCAGAATGACCCATTCTCTAGCACCTATAACCCTGGATGGCGAAACCATCCCAACTTCCAGTGGGCGGGAAATTCCTAAACCCAGAGACCACCCTTTCAGCCCCGTTCACAACCATCTCATCCTTACCAGCCTCCTCAGCCTCGGCCCAACCCTACCTATCCATCAGGGCCAAATCAGGACCAAATGTCTCTCATCCTTCAGACTCTGGCTGACATTCAAAGAACGAATGCGGCTATTCAGAAGAAACACAAGGACGAACTTACAGAGGTTTGAAATCAAATGTCCCAGTTGGCAAATTCTCGCCAGCCAGGCACACTTCCTTCCCAACCTCTTCCTAACCCAAATAACGTGTCGACCCAGCGGCGCGTTATGAACCCAAACCCGGGCCAAGCACACATGATTTATCAGGCCCCCTCTGTTCCTTCACCCGATGGGATGGAGGCTTCCACTTCCTATGTGGGCTATCAGCAGCAACCCATCTTACCCAACCCCAACCAAAACTAGGCAAGGCTAAATTCTGTAACAACCCGTAGTGGTAAGGAAACCCAATGTCCACCCTATCCAAACCACTCCAAGCCTGGTAGTAATCCCAACCCTAGGACAGTAATCCAGGACGTTCCTATCCCTGTCCCAGATCAAAGACCTGGACCTATCCTAGAAAAACCAACCAAGGTTCCGTTTCCCAAGGCCTTGACCAAGGGAAAGAAGACCACCAAGCCCGTGGCACCTGAGGAGGACCTGGTCAAGCTCTTCGAGCAGGTCCAAATAAGCATCCCCTTGATGGATGCAATTGGCCACGTACCGACTTACGCACGATTCCTAAAGAATGTGTGTACGCCCCAGCGTAAGCCACAAACCAAGAGTGGGAGTCCAATTGTACTGTCAGAGCCAGCCAACTCTGTAATCCTAAGCAGACTCCCACCCAAGGCTAAAGATCCTGGTACTCCCCTGATTTCCTGCAAAATAGGTGATACCCAATTCGACAGAGCATTGCTAGACTTGGGTGCTTCCATAAATCTGATACCCACATCCTTACTTATCCACCTAGAAGAATCTGAGCTAAAATCGACTAAGGTGACATTGTAATTAGCAAATCAATCTATAAAGTCACCAAAAGGGATTCTTGAGGATGTTATTGTAAGAGTGTGGGATTTCTACTTTCCTGTAGACTTTATAGTCTTAGACATGGACACACCTGAAAACCCTAGGGATACACTGATCATTCTAGGGAGACCTTTCTTGGCTACTGCTAAAGCCAACATCAGCTGTGAGGAGGGCCAAATAGAGCACAAATTTGGAAATCAAACCCTAAAAATTGATATATTTAAGGGCCAACAAGGAATCAATTGCAGTGTCATCGAACAAATTTGTGATATCAGGACTTTGGTTGATGAAACGCATTTTGAGAATGACCTGATTATACCTCATCAACCACAATCAGATGAGTCAAAACCAGATTTAGACAGACCCATAACTCCAGCCCTTGAACCTCACATTCACCCTGAACCACCCGCTGCTGCTGATAACCCCATCCTTGAACTGAAACCCCCTCCCGATCATTTGAAATACATCTTTCTGGGTTCTAATCAGACCCTTCCTGTGATTATTAATTCCAAGCTTAATCCCGAACAGGAATCCCGTCTGATTGCTATTCTCCAGCAACATCGCAGAGCCATTGGATGGACTCTCGATGATGACTGGAATAAGTCCCTCTTATTGCACACACCATATTTACTCAGAAGAGGGCGCACGACCTTCTCGTGAAATGCAGAGACGTTTGAACTCCAATCTGCAGGAGGTCGTGAAAAAGGAGATCATCAAGTGGTTAGATGCAGGGATAATCTACCCGATCTTCGATAATCGTTGGGTGAGCCCAATCCAGGTTGTGCCTAAAAAGGCAAGGCTCACCACCATAACGACTGAAACCGGAGAAGTTATACCTACCCGATTAGCCAACTCGTGGAGAGCTCGCATAGATTACCGACGACTCAATTCCTCCACGAAGAAGGATCATTTCCCACTACCTTTCATTGATCAGATTCTCGAGAAATTAGCGGGAAATCGATTCTTCTGCTTCCTTGACGGGTACTCCGATTATAACCAAGTAGCTATTCATCCTGAGGGCCAAGAGAAGACCATGTTCACCTGCCCCTTCAGAACATACGCATTCCGAAGGATGCCGTTCGGTCTCTGCAATGCACCTACGACTTTTCAGCGGTGCATGCTTGCCATATTCTCTGATATGGTAGGTGATTATCTGGAAGTCTTCATGGATGACTTTTCAGTTTTCGGGGCATCATTTGATGATTGCCTCAAGCACTTGGTTCATATACTCAGGCACTGCATTGATGTTAATTTGGTTCTTTCCTGGGAAAAGAGCCACTTTATGGTGCCTGAGGGGATCGTCCTAGGACATCTGGTTTTTGAGAAGGGCATCCAGGTGGATCGAGCTAAGGTTGATCTAATCTCTTGCCTTCCTATGCCTAGCTCGATCAGGGACATCCATTCTTTTCTGGGGCACATCGGTTTTTACCGTCGTTTCATTCCTGATTTCTCGAAAATCGTGCGCCCCCTGACGACTCTCCTCTCTAAGGATGTACCCTTTGAAATCTCCAAGGAATTCACTCTAGCCTTTGAAAACCTTCGTGAACGAGTCACCCAAGTGCCAATCCTACAATCCCCTGACTCATCTCAACCCTTTGAGATCTTGTGCAATGTGTTTGATTTCGCTGTAGGAGCGGTTCTGGGGCAGAAAGCTGACAGGACACTTGACGAGGCTCAGCGTAACTATATAGTTACGGAGAAAGAGCTACTAGCCGTAGTATTTATCCTTGAAAATTTTCGATCTTATCTCCTGGGTTCCCACGTCATCATCTACTCGGATCACACGGCTGTGAGGCATCTCCTTGCCAAGAAGGATGCGAAGCCCCGACTAATCCGATGGATCTTGCTGTTGCAAGAATTCGATCTCGAGATTCGCGATAAGGCAGGAAGACAAAATGTGGTAGCTGACCATTTGTCCCGCCTTCCTTTTGAGATTATCAACCCTTCCGGACCCATCACGGAGCATTTCCCTGATGAGCACCTGCTGACTATTGGTGCTAGACTTCCATGGTTTGCTGATATAGTAAATCACTTGGCATCTCATCAGATCTCGTCTGATTGGCCGAAGGCCAAGAAAGACAAATTACGCTCTGATGCCAAGTATTACATTTGGGAAGATCCGTACCTCTTCCGCATAGGTGCTGACCAAATCGTCTGGAGATGTGTCCCGGAAGGTGAAGTCAATGATATTCTTTCCTTCTGCCATGACTAGGCAGGCGGTGGCCATTTCTCTAGGCACAAAATCGCATCGAAAATCCTCCAGTGTGGCTTCTACTGGCCCACACTATTCAAAGATGCGTACAGTCACTGCAAGGCATGCAGTCATTGCCAAACTTTGGGCAACATGAGCCATCGTGACATGATGCCTTTGCAGCCGATTCTCGTATGCGAAATCTTTGATGTTTGGGGGATTGATTTTATGGGCCCCTTTCCTGTTTCAGATGGTTTCGAATACATTCTACTGGCTGTGGACTATGTGTCCAAATGGATTGAAGCCATACCAACCCGAACCTGTGATCACAAAATCGTTCTTAAATTCATTCATCACAATATCTTCTCACGGTTCGGGATTCCTCGTGCTATCATCTCAGATGGGGGGACCCATTTCACGAATGCTCAGTTCAGGTCACTAATGACCAAATACGGGGTGTCTCATAGAGTCTCTACTCCTTATCACCCCCAGACTAATGGTCTAGCTGAGCTATCAAATCGGGAGATCACGAAAATCCTACAGGTCTCTGTTCGACCTGACAGGAAGGACTGGTCATCCCGACTTCCGGAAGCCTTGTGGGCCTATAGGATCGCCCATAAAACCCAATTAGGCATGTCTCCCTTTAGACTGGTGTATGGGAAGGCGTGTCATCTTCCCGTCGAACTGGAGCACAAAGCCTATTGGGAGGCATGGAACTGTATTCTAGATCTTTCGAACGCTGGAACCCACAGAAAGCTTCAAATCAGCGAGATCGATGAGCTACGTCTTGATGCATACGAGAACTCGCGAATCTACAAGGAGTGGGTTAAAACCTTCCATGACAAGTATATCTCTAGAAAGATCTTTTATCCTAGTCAGAAGGTCCTACTGTTTGATGCCCGACTCAAACTTTTCCTTGGGAAGCTGCGATCCAAGTGGGTCGGACCATACTTGGTCCGACAGGATTTTGGAAATGGAGCTGTCGAGATCAGTCCACTCAGCCATGATTTTGAACCTTTCATCGTGAACGGTCAGAGACTCAAACCGTTCATTGATGTAACTTCTACTAATTTGGATGAATCATCTTATATCCTCCATTCCCCATGAGCTTATTGCGCCCAGCCGATAGCATAAAACTCAGCGCTCAACGGGAGGCAGCCCGTCATTCTCTTGGAAAACCTGAAACCTTTTTTTTGACACCTTTGTGCACTTAAGGTTCACCCTTTAAGATAGCCAACTCCACCTCAGGTGCTTGCATGTAAGATTAGAAATCGTCCGCAACAGTCATCCCGACCCATTCACTCACCAAAATATCTGTCCTAAGGAATGAACTAAGATGAATAAAAACCCCCTAAGTCACAATGAGGATATTGCAAATCTCAGGCATGGGGGGGTACGAAAGTGCAAAGCTTGTAAGAAAAGGTTTTAAACAAAAAAAAAAAAGAGGAAAGGAATTTTGTGGAGGAAGGAAAAAGAAACAAAATGAAAAAGGAGCACAAAAATGAGAGAAAAGTGATAGTCATTAGTAAGAAACTAAGGAATTAACCTAAGTTCTAGACCTCATTCAAGAAAAGAACTGAAAAGTGCACAACGAGATTAGTAAGAACGCAAACCTTAGGCATTCTTGGATAGACTTTTAGTACCCATTAAGATCTAGACATTCCTCAAGAGGTTGAGGAAAATGAAAAGCTTAAGTATTAGGTCCAAGGCTTAGGAAGTATTTGGCCTTATTAACTAACTTTTGGTTTACGGGACTCAGTAACCTAAGCACCCTAACCTCACACACAGCCTGGTTCAGTAAGCGCAAAAATCAAAATCACGCAGAAGTGTCTCAAAATTCTGAAAATAACACCTAGAGTAGGAGTGGCCGATCAACACAAGTTGATTTGGACGAGTTCCCAGCGCGGAGAGGTGGGAAATTCCCCTTGAAGATGCATAACAAAATATCATCTCCTCGGTGCTTGTCTCTTAGGATATTTACATATCCTACCGGGGGCATGTAAGCACTCTGCTGGTTCAGATTCCATGGATGGCATTATCACGAAATGTCAATTGCCAGGGTCAGACATCAGCCACGGAACACCATGGATGGGATTATCTTGAAATCTCAATAGCCAGGGTTCCGGGGGTTACCATGGGCAGTGCTATCTCGAAGCATCGACTGCGAGGAACCCTTGAGGATTGATGATAGGGACAAGGAATCTGATACAGACCGTGTTGAAAAGCCAATCCTAAGCTAGAATTAAAAAGAAAAAGAGAGAGAAAACTCTACAAACAGATAAATCTTCTATCTCTCTTTCTTACAAAATGCACTGCGAACTGAACCAGGGCTAAAATCATTTCAAGCACGGGTGCTTTAACCACAAAGTCCAATAAACCTTAGGTTAGTTCTTGTAGGCCTTAAAAACATTTGCTAAGGACTGAGGCTGAGGCTAGATAGATCCGGATCTTTGTTGGTACTAGAGTACCTTTTAGGCCTATGGTTAGCATTCTAACCTAATCTAGGTTTCAAATGAAAAAGTACTTGTCTAAAATCATTAAGAACTTCATGGTCTAGAACAAGGGTTGAAACCTTAAGTTTTTGCTAAGGGACTAGCAAAAGTTAGGCATGGGGGTATGATGAGAACCTCATCATGAACCCTAACTAGCACAATCTAACCTAGATATGTAAGAAAAAACTCCTACATAACCCAAAGAAGGGCTTAACTCAGAGAATTCTGAGCTTAAGAAGAAAATAATTCATAAGGGGTAAAATGGCAATTTCACCAATGCAGTTTGTAAATAAGGTAATTAAGGGTCCAAACACAGGTCAAACAAGCCTAATAAGAAGGAAACTGGGATGGTCGGATCTAAAAAGGGTTATAGCAACTTTAGGAAATTAAATGACATTCTGTAACCCTAAAATAAATCCACTTCAATTCATGAGGTTCGAGGTAGGATAAAAATCAAATAAATCCTCTAAAATTCATATAAAAATGATCTATAGGGTTTAGAACCTTCAATTTGGCCTTAGAAATCCATTTTAACCTATAAAGAGAACCTTGCCCAATTAGTGACTTAATCTGGGTTTTTACGTAAATTGACTGATCAAACATGGTCCAACCTAGAAATAAAATTCACCATTAAAATCCTTAGGTTCAAATTAGTCTTGTATAAAAACTTGAGCCTAAGAGGAGACCTCCTTGACCGACTTTGCAATTTGGTCCTCTTCATTTACTTTTTGACCGTTATCTTTCAAAACCCTTGCTTCTTGGCCCCCATCTTTTTCATCGTTGTTTGCAGAGCGGTCCCTCCTACAAAAATCTACGCAGCACCATGCTCCAGCGACTTTGCGCGGAGCACGGCACCGCATAGAGAGGGGTGACCGCCCTGCAAAGTAGACGGAGGGTTCCCTGCGACATCCTCTGTCGCAGGGACCTGGCCATGCTCTCTGCCAGCTCCCATACCTTCCGTGCGAACGTGTGGACGGTATGGGTCCCCTCTCCAGCCATGCTCCGACGAGGCTGCCGCGTCGCCAACAGGCGCCTCCCTCTGCACTAGCCCCTTTATAAGGACCGGCACCCCCTGCCGGTTCCTGTAAGCTCTTTTTGAAGAAGAACAACCCCCCACTTCATCCCCTCCTCCTCCGTCAGACGGCCTGTAGCTTCCGGCAACTCCCTCCTCTTCCTCCTCATCGCTCTACCGCCTTACCTGCAGTAGGGTTCTCCTAGCCCTCTCGTCTGTGCCGTGCTGCACCCACCAGCACCCTCCGCCTGCTTCCTCGTTGCTGCACTTCTCCTCCAGGGCCCTTTCTTCCCCAGCTCCGGTAGGTACGAGCCGGTGGCTTCGCCCTCCCCTTCGTCCAAAACCTTGGTAATTAGCTTCCTCTCCTCCTCCCTTACATTTTCCCTCTCTCAATTTATCTTTTTGCCTCACCGTACACGACTTCCACCTCCGCCTGCTCCGTCTCCGACCACCCTCTCCAGCGAGCTCATCCCACCTCCACAAACCTTCTCACCCCTCGCCGACTACCTTAAAAGCTTCCCCTCACTCCACTCAACAAATACCCCCTTCCCATCCACTGCCAGATGCCACCCGACGACACCCCGAACAGACCCATCTCTCCAGCCACAGTCCGACCTAGGGCTACTACCATACGCCGCCTCACACCTCGCCACCACCCGCACTGCCTTCGCCACACTCCGGCAAAGCTCCCTGCATCCTCTAATTGGGCTGAGAGGCTGTATTCTTGTTTTCAAGTCGACGACCCTTCATCGCCATTACCGAGCTTCTGAAGCTCCTTCACTAGCAGCTGCAAGTGCTCTCTCGCCCAGGCTCATGCCCTAGGACGCGTGGCTTGCCTTCGTGAAGCATCCCAGGCCTGCAGCTGGGGCAAAGGCCTCGCGTGCTGCTGCGATTGCCTGCAGCTTCCTCAGCTGCAGGCACCAATTTGGGTGGGACATTTAGTCCCACCTCGACAGTTCTGAAAGCGCCGCAGCCAAATAAATGGAAAAAGTGTTGTAGGCTTATCGCCTTTGAACACAGGGGTTAGGTCCCTCACGCACGCCGCCTGCCACGCACTCGCCCTCACCCCCGCTCACGCCCCGCGGGTCTGGGCCGGATCTGATTACCCTAACCCGTGCACTCCTCGCCCACCACCGCACGCTGGTGGGCCTGGTCCCAGGCGCGATACTCGTACCTAAATACCCAGCTCTGGGAGAGCGATCCTATGAGAGAAATCTGAGAAAGAGAGAGACACGGGGAAGGGTAGGGGTAGGTTTTGCTTTCTGATCCTTGTGTGAGCGTGCAGGAGCAGAAGGAGAAGGAAGGAAGGCGGCTGAAGCCTTAGCCGCTCAGGGCAAAGAGGAAGAAGAAGAAGTAAAGAAGAAGAAGAAGAAGAAGAAGAAGAAGCAAGAGAGAAGAAACAGAAGAAGAGAAGCACTGTAGAAAACCTACAGTTAAGTCGTCTGACCGCTGCATCAGATGACGGTTGAGCAGCGGCCAGAGGAGATAAAGCAAGAGAAGAAAGAAGAAGATTGTCACAACTGCAGAAGAAGAGAAGAAAAAGAAAGAAAGAGAAGAACAAAGAAAGAATAGAAGAAGAAGAAGAACTCTGCGGAGGAAAAGAAGAGAGAAGACAGCCGTGAGCAGAGAAGAAGAGAAAGAAGAAGAAAAGAAGAGTAGCTGAAAGGAGAAGGAAAAGGAGAAGAGAAGAAGAAGAAGCCAAGACAAGGTCCTTCTCTCTCTCTCTCTCTCTCCCTTATTTTTATAATCCAATAGAGAACCTTTGTATTTCTAGAATTCTAGTAGCTCCCTGAGTTCGACCTTGGGAAAACCATTTCCGAGTAAAAAATTTTGTAATGATAACCTGGTAGCTGTCTTACTACTACAACGACTGTAACTTGACAAACGCAAACAAGCTAACCGGACAGCAAAACCCACGACGGTCATCAACTACTATCAAAAGCTCCAAATCATTAATAAATGATATAGTGATCACAATTCACTCATCTATTCTTTGTTTTATTTATTTTATCACTCTGATTGATATTGTCTTCCTTAGCTCTAGTAGAGTGGAGGATGTCAATCCCCTTGATCTCAAACCTTCACAGTAGGTTCATGAGCATCAGTGGGGTGCTCTGAGTTCTAAACAATCCTTAGATAGGTTGTTAACACTCCAAGTAGCTCTACCAAACAACCTTCCATTTGACCTCAAGCAACAAACCTAAGATCAAAGTTCTATTGATCAAAACTCCAATTTGAGTTGTTAAAATCCCTCCATAGGTCAATTGGAGTTGATCTAAACAACCAATTGATTACTAACTTCTTTAGAGCATAGAGTCAACTCCTGAGTTTGTATGGTCAACTTTGGGTCATAAATGGGAGCTTAAGGCTTCTAGGTTTAGTTTAGGAGTTGATCTATATTCCCTAGGTTGTTAGGAACTTGTTAGGATCTATTCCTAGGAGTTTTATGTTTATTTGTGTTTGATTTGATTCTCTAAGATTGTTGGGTTCCTATAGCAGTAGATGAGTTCTAATTGAGTTTCAGGATAAGATTCCAGGCCATTTAGAGCTTAACTAAGTCAGTTTTAATCTTCTAGAAGTATCTAGAATTGATTTAGAGGATCTAGTTTAACAATTGATTCAATCTGTTGTTCTAAGCCTTCCTCTGTTGATCTATGGTTTGAATAAGGATCTTGAGGTGTTTTGTAGCTTAAGAAGTTTTCCACTAATCTTCTAGACATGTGGAATGGGTAATAGGCACTGAGAGTCTTCTTAGGTGCGTGAGAGAGAAAGATTAGGACAGGCACTATAGGTGTATACTTTATGCTCTTGTTGTAGTTCAACAATGGTGAACAACTACTTTTAGAGTTTGATTTGAAGCTGATTTAGAGAACCAATCAATCAATTGATTGGTGCATTCGAGAAAGCTAACTTAACTCTAGAGATCTAGACTTTGGTTTAGCAAAGATCTATTGTTGATCGATCGCAATCAGATGATGAAGTAGGTGCCGAAGTCACGGTTGCGCTGAAGGAAGAGGGACCCATATAGTCCCACCTCATTAACTATAGGTCACCTGAAGGCATATATAATGAATCGTGTGCATAGCCCTCATCGAGCGACTATGACGTGGTGCGCTACATGTATCCTTGCGTGCTGATATAGACAGATCTATTTCACATAAACAGTCTATTTACGCAAGTTCTTAGGTGTATAATTGCATTCAGTATTATAAATATTGCATAGCATGCATCATTTTGCATTTACATTAGTTTGTACAAATTTTAGCTTAATTTACCCTTTTTGTTGCTAGGGGACAGGGTGATATCATTTCGCGCTCTTGGATTTAAGATCCAACTATACAGATCTGATTGAGGCGATGATTGGAGTTCAACACCTCCGAAATCGCCCCGATCGGACCTCCGTAGCACCAGATGCAGTCCGAGGAAGATCAGAGGTGAAAGGGTAAGGTGGTGCAAATCCATATCTCAGATGACAAATCCAACTACACGGATGGGTTTGGATCGATGATCGTAGCCCAAAAACATGAAAATCGACCCAATCGGACATTCATGGCACCATTTACAAGAATTTGAAGATGGACGACCCATATGGCACCATGTAGCACCATCCAAGCCCCCCACAGCCATCGACCTCCTCCTCCTTTGTCTAAGCTCACAAGATCTCGACCATTGGATTGAGATCCAATGGTTGAGAGTGCACGTGCTTAAATTCATGAACTTGACAAAGTTAGCAACATGTCACAATGGTGAAGCACTCTTCGCGAAGAGCATGACATACGATTAATTTGCGAGGAGAGGCGCATGATGGGTCGGCCCGGATAGGTCGTTAATATGATGATTTTATTGTTGAAATATATATAGTGGTTAACCTAATTCGGACCTAACCATCTCTTTACAAAAATTTTTAACCTGACCTAATTGATTTTATCTTGTCACTTTTAGGCTCAGGGTCAAACTCAGGGAAGTGGGGTTCAAGTCGAGTTTCTACGTTTTCCTTAAAACACGTCTCTTCCGTTCGTTTATTGTGTTTCGGTATTTTTCTTATTTAGGTTTTTTTTCTGGTAATCCTTGTTCTTGAGGCACACCCTCAAAATTGTGTCCTTAGCTTTTAGCCAAAACAGAGTTTCAAAACACGCCTTGCTACTCGCAAGACGGGGTACCTGCAAATCAAAGATTATCTTTTCACTTTTATACTTTTTTTATCTTTTTACTAAGAAGGAAGCTAACAGAGAAAGTAAATATAGTAGCTATAGATATATATATTTATATGTAGTATATATATAAAGGGGTGGGGGTGGAGGTGACGGAGTGTAGCACTATGTCGAGTCAGTCGATGTCTAGAGAGACGCAACCAACACGACTAGGTGCCGCATGGAGTGTGGATGGAGGATGGATGATGAATGTGTCCACGCTTTTTTTGTACGCGTGTATCGGGAAATATCAGCAACTGGTGCAGATATTTCCGCAATACAATGTATAGTAAATAACGTGAAAATATATGTACATATGTATATAAGTAAATATATCTATATGTATATAAATGTATAAGTATATATATAGATATAGATAGATATATACGTATATATATATATAGGTGTATATGTATATATATATATGTATGTATATATGTATATAGCTATGTATATATGTATATAAGTATATATATATATATTATACTATATAGATATATATATATTTATATAAGTATATGTATCTAGATATATGTATATATAGATGTATAGATATATGTATGTATATATATATATATATATATATACATACCTATATACATACATATATATATATATAGATGTATATAAGTATATATATGTTACTATAAGTGTGTGAGTGTGTGTATGTGTTGGTATAGGTGTGTGTGTGTCGGTGAATGTGTGTGTGTGTGTGTTGCTGTGAGTAAAAGAGAGAGAAAGAGAGAGAGAGAGAGAACGGAGAGAGAGAGAGCGAATACGTGAGAGAGAGCGGGAGTGGGCGGGAGAGATCAGCAGAGAGAGAGAGTGGACGCGCGAGTTAAGACGTCTGCTCGCGGCGGCGGACGTCTGGAGTCGCGTCGTCTGGAGAAGGCAGCGGACGTCTGGAAACGGCGGGTGCGGGCGCGCGCCTTCATAGGGTTCCTGCAGGCATGCGCGAGGACGACGGGCAGGTGATGGCGCGGAGGAGCGAGCGTGGAGGAGGTCTGCAGGTGGTCGCGGAAGGTCGCAGAGGAGGGCAGGGGTCGGCGCGAGGCCTTAGCCTGCCGCTGCAGTGCGTGCGGCGGCCGGTTAAGGGGTGCAACTACGGCGATGATAGAATGGAGACGGAGCGGGGAACGCCCTGCAGACGCGTGCGGAGGCGGTGAGCCGCTACGGGGACGGTCGCGGAGGAGGCGGGGGGACCTGCTGCTGCTGCTGCGGCTGCTGCGTGGCTGCTGCTGCCGTGGCTTCAAGCTTCGAAGCTTGGAACGGCGTCAATGGCGTTAAAGAGAAAAAACGAAGAGAGGGAAGGCACCACGCCCACCGGCTCGTCGAAGAGCTGGGCGGTGGTGCTCCCACTGTGGTGGTGTGCACCACAGTGGGTTCTCCTACTCGCTAGGTGCCTCCTCGGCGGAGGGCCGACGTATGGGAGGGGAAGACGGTGGAGGAAGGAGGTGGACTGCGGGTTTTGGTGTAGCCGCAGCAGCGTCCTATCTTTTTTTTGGGTCCTCCCCTCGCAAGGAAGAGCTGCGGCTTTAAATAGAGGAGGAGTGCGTGGCTGCAAGCATGGCTGCAGCAGGGGGGATGGCGTGGGAGTGGCAAGCGCAGGGAGTGGCGTTGGCAGGGAATGGCATCGCATGTAGCATGGCGTGCATGTGGGCGCGGGGAGAAGAAGGCAGCCACGGGAATGAGAAAAAAAAGAAGAAATCAAGAGGAAAAATAAAAAGGTGGAATTTGCAAGGAGGCACTTGAGATAAAATGTGAATTACGAAGCCATTTATTCATCTTACAAATGTGACTGCAGGATCCTAATATGCAATGTTAATGCTAGAAAATAGCATAAGAAGGCATTATTATAGGCGTGTTTTGAGGTGCAAACAGCGCACGATTGAAATTTGCCTGCACAATGAGGATCGAGCAACTCCTGACTCCACTACGTGGCGTGCCTAGGGGCACTGGATGGAGGCACCAGATGCATGCGCATGATGATGCATGATTGTATGTGTGATCACACATCGATGCTGTGGGTGAAGAAGTCAAATCGAGCTCACGTGATCTAGACTGTCCGATTGAACGATCAAACGGTTGAGAGTGATTGGGTGCGATTAAGCTGCGCAACGGCTAAAGGCGTGGAGTCGTTGACGTGGCCACGTGAGGTGCATGTGATCAACGTGCAATGGCGAAGAATGAGGTGTGGCTATAGCAACGCTTATCTACAGTGATGTTTATAAATGTCACTAAAGGTCCTGATATTAATGTTAACACGTGATCTAGACTGTTCGATTGAACGATCGAACGGTTGAGAGTGATGGCGTGGAGTCACTAACATGGCCGCGTGAGGTGCGTCCGATCAACGTGCAATGGCAAAGATTGAGGCATGGCTATAGCAACGCTTATCTACAGTGATGCTTATAAATGTCACTAAAGGTCCTGATATTATTGTTAAAGCTTTGAAATGACCTTTTTGCCCCTATATCCTCAACTATAAAAGGACCACCCCTACCACACATTTCATCATCCCTTCTCTTCTCCTCTCACCTCCTCTAAAGCTCTTCGAGCTAGTCCCATACCCAGGATGCTCCACTAGAGCTAGAGTAAAATAATTTTCCCATCTTCTCACTTCATGGAGCATCCCGTAGTTGTCTTCTCGCTACCATTCAAGAAGTGGATCCCGCTTGACGAAGCCCTATTCCATCCTCTATCCTCCAACTCCATTCTCCCTTATCCAGCATCTCACCACCCTCTTCCAGGTGCTCCATCAATTCAGCTCATCCTCCAAGTAGCTGTCGAGGAGGATTTTCTCATCCCTATCTTTTTATTTCTTTTTAAAATAGATTTTTAGCTTTGTAGAAGTAGCAAATAGATGAAATGAACATTCTCATATGGTTATAAAATATTTGTTCATTCTCTCTCTATTTTCTCTTTCTTTGTATTATTCTATCTCTCTTCTATTGTTTATTATAAAGTAGAATGGCTAATGTAGATTTAATTCAACTAACTAATCTACTTTGTGACAGTAATTCTAAACGTGATTTTTAATCAAATGTTCACCTCCCTATGTTCAACCTGGGACTCACATGAGTTTCAGTAAATTTATTTGATAACGAATTTTCTTACGAATTTTACGACTTGGGTTTTTCCAAATCCAACTTTCTGCAATGAAAATCTCACTAATCATTTTGGTCCAGTTGTTGAGGAGGCAACACTCTTTGATTTCCCACATTTTTTTCCTTACTTATCTTTTACCTCACTTCTCTTTTTTCTTACAGTGATTGCAAGTACTCTTTTGAGGCGAGCCAGAGCTATAAGATTGGAGTAAAGTGTTGTTGAAGGGTCTGTAAGTTTTCCCCACACCACTCACTCCCTTGATTTCATTCCATTACATAAATAACTCAAACCTTAATCAACCTAGGAGTTTACATAAACCCTAGGCTAGAAATTGTAAGTACCTCTGTTTTGATGCACCAAAATTACGATTTTTGCAAGACTAATATTTCAGGACTCTTTCTCTTGGATCAAAGCATCTCCAATGGATCAAAGCTAGAAGAATGCTGATCTATGTCTTAGTGTCTTATCTTTATTGAGTCTAGAATATTTTTGTAAGGAACCTCAAAATAAGTCTCAAATGGATTTTCGCACCTCTTGCTAAAAACATGTTTTAAGGGATATTGATTGACCAAATAAGATTAATTGATCAATAAAACTAATTGATCGACCAACCAACTTAACTAATCAATCAAACTAGTACATTTTAAGAAATTGATTAATACAATGTTGATCGACCATTTAGGCTAATTAACCGACCAATAATTGATCAATCAAATAACTAGAATGATCAACCAAATGTTCTTTTAATCGACCAATCTACTTTAATTGATCAACCAATTTGATTTCCTTTTTAGGTCGATTTGCTAGTATAAATAGAGGTCGTATATAGCCCTTTTCACACACTCTTAAGTAGAAAAATTCTCTCCAAAAGCAAAGAGCTTCATGTGCTTCTTCAAGTGCATTCTGTGCTTCTATTTTCACGCCTTCTGAAGCACGATGATTCAAATCTTCCTCGAAATTCTGGTTTGACATTTACTAAGGTTCCATAAGTTCTTCATCGTTCTTTTACATTGTTGTTTTTGATTAACGGATCCCAAGTTATTGGGAAAGATCTGTTGTTGTTGTTATTGTTGTGCTTCTTTCAGGTTGTAAGGAGAAGTGGCTTGTAAAGAGGTTGTGCCACCATCGTTCAAGCGGTACATTAGTGGATAAAACATGAATTTGCTTTTCATAGAGCCGCACCTCAAAATGGTGTAGTTGAAAGGAAAAATAGGACCCTACAATAGTGTGCCTATACAATGTTGTACAAATCAAAGGTGCCTCAATATTTTTGGGCAAAAGTTGTAAATACTACTTGCTATATCCAAAATAAATCCCTGATTAGACCAATCCTAAACAAAACACCTTTTGAACTCTATCATGGAAGAACACCTAGAATTTCCTACTTCAAGATATTTGGATGTAGATGTTTTATACTCAATACCAAGGATAATCTTGATAAATTTGATGCTAAGAGCTCAGAAGGAATCTTCTTAGGTTATTCGACCAGACGTAAAGCCTATAGAATTTTTAACAAGAAGAATTTTGTTGTTGAGGAGACTATACATGTATCATTCAATGAAACACTAGTTCACCCTCAATCTTTTGCAAACGATGATGGTGACCTAATAGATGACCCATTAAACATACCAGAAGAGAACATTGTTGATGAACTACCCAAAGATATATCCTTTATGAAGGATCATCCAAAAGAATTGGTGATAGGAGAACTATCCAAAGGAGTACAGACCAGATCTTCCATCAACACTTTAGCTATCACAACCTTTGTTTCTCAGTTAGAACCTAAAAATATTAATGATGCTTTTTCTGGCAACTGCTGGATTATTGCAATTGAAGATGAGTTGAATCAATTCAAAAGAAACCAAGTATGGGAACTTGTTCCAAAACCTGACTCTCAAACCATTATAGGAACCAAATGGGTTTTTAGGAATAAACTTAATGAATCAAGAGAAGTAGTTAGAAATAAAGCTAGACTTGTGACCCAAAGGTATAATCAAGATGAAGGAATAGATTTTGATGAAACATATGCACCTGTAGCTCGCTTAGAATCCATTTGATTGTTGTTAGCCTTTGTCGCCCATATAGAGTTTAAACTCCTTCAGATGGACGTCAAAAGTGCCTTTCTAAATGGATTTATCAAGGAGAAAGTCTATGCTCAACAACCTCCTGGTTTGGAGGACACTAAACATCCAAAATACGTATACAAATTAAATAAAGCACTATATGGTCTAAAACAAGCTCCACGAGCTTAGTAAAACAGATTAAAAGCTTATCTAATTGAAAATGAATTTAAAATTGGCAAAATAGATCCAACCTTATTCATAAAAAGAAAAGAAAATGATCTCTTAATAATACAAATTTATGTAGACGATATCATTTTCAGTGCAACTAATGATCTATTATGCCAAGAGTTTGCAATGGTAATGCAAGATCAATTTGAGATGAGCATGATGGGAGAACTTCGGTTCTTTCTCGAACTTCAAATTGACCAGCTATCCTCTGGAATTTTCATATCTCAAACCAAATACATCACGGAAATCTTGAAGAAATTCTCCATGGACAAAGTAAAAGGAAAAGAAACACCTCTTGCAACTTCTACACAACTAAAATCTGACGACACAGGTAAGTTTGTAAATCAAAAATTGTATAGAAGCATGATAGGATCTTTATTATACTTGACCGTTGGCAGACTTGATATTCTATTTTGCACTTGCTTGTGTGCTTGCTTTCAAGTAAACCCTAAAGAAGTACATTTAAATGTTGTTAAAAAAATACTTAGGTACTTAAACCACACACAAGACCTAGGACTTTTCTATCCGAAGTCAGACTCATTGGAACTTTATCCTTTTTTGATGCTGATTATGCAGGTGGCTTTACAGATTGAAAGAGTACTAGTGGAACGTGTCAATTTCTTCAAAATTTCCTAGTCTCTTGGTTCTCAAGAAAACAACACACTATTTCACTTTCAACAACAAAAGCTGAATATATAGCTGCATCTTTATCCTATTAATAACTATTATGGATGAAACAAACTCTAGAAGATTTTGGCCTATCCTACAAGACTAACAAAATACTTTGTGAAAACACTAATACCATAAATCTGTCAAAAAATCCAGTTCAACACTCTAGGATTAAACACATTAATGTTAGACATCATTTTCTAAGAGATTATGTCCTAAAAGGAGAAATCAAATAAGAATTTCCTAAAATAGAAAACCAATTAGCTGATATCTTTACAAAACCTTTGCCAAAGGAAATATTTAACCTAATTTTCCATTCACTAGGTTTATCTAAGTTAAAAGAGCTTAATTGATCATTTTGATTGATTGGTTAAAGAGCATCTTTAGAGGATTAGTTTTAGTTTTACTTTTTATAAGCTTCATTGATTGTAAAACTTTATAATTTTGTGGATAATTTTTATCTTGTTGTGCTTATCTAGACTCATTTATATTATTGTTATATGCATGGTTATTATCTCTCACAACTACATTTTACTTTCTTTAAAATACATGTTGAAATTATTACTACTTCATTTACATGCTTAAGGGGGAGATAATTGAAATTGATAGCAGCATGCTTTACCTTTTGCTAAAACAAAAAGGGGGAGATATTATTGCATAACAATTTCAATTCATAATTATAATTTTGCTGTCATCAAAAGGGGAAGAATATAAATACCTCTATTTTGATGCACCAAAATTATGCTTTTTGCAAAACTAATATTTCAGGACTCTTTCTCTTGGATCAAAGCTAGAAGAATGCTAATCTGTGCCTTAGTGTCTTTTATCTTTATTAAGTCTAGAATATTTTTTGTAAGAAACCTCAAAATAATTCCCAAACGAATTTTCCCGCCTCTTGCTAAAATCAAGTTTTTAGGGATATTGATCGACTAAATAAGATTAATTGATCGACAAAACTAATTGATCAACCAACCAACTTAATTAATCGATCAAACCAATCCATTTTAGGAAATTGATTATTACAATGTTGATAGACATTTAGGCTAATTAATCGAACAATAATTGATCGATCAAATAACTAGAATGATCAACCAATCCTTCTTTTAATTGACCAATTTACCTTAATTGATCAACTAATTTGATCTCTTTTTCAGGTCGATTTGCTAATATAAATAGAGGTCATATGCAGCCCTTTCTACACACACTCTTAAGTAGAAAAATCCTCTCCAAAAGCAAAGAGCTTCTAGTGCTTCTTCAAATGCATTATGTGCTTCTATTTTTCCGACTTTCAAACCATGACGATACAAACATTGCCTAAAATTCTAGTTTGACATTTATTGAGGTTCCATAAGATCTTCATTGTTCTTTTACATTGTTGTTTTTTATTAACAGATCCCAAGTTGTTGGGAAATATCTATCGTTCTTGTTGTGAATCTCTTCAGGTTGTAAAGAGAAGTGGCTTGTAAAGAGGTTGTGCCACCCTCGTTCAAGTGGTACATTAGTGGATTGACTAGCCTCACCTAGTTAAGAAAATCCTAAGCTGAGAGGTTTAGGCAGTGGGTTTCACCCAGTTTGGGTTTCCACTATAAATCCAATATACTATTTCGATCCAGGTACAACCCTCAGAAATTGGGTGTTTGATTGTCACTCCACCCACCTTACCCCCGTGTATGTGTATATATATATATACTCCTAAGTCAGACTCGAATCGCTCGTGCTACTCGGCCAGGGTACCACTCACTGGTTATACCATCTTTGGAAAAGATGGCGATGATTGGCTCGCTTCCGGTCACCTCTATATTGAGGTATGGAATAAAGATATTACTTTCTTTTCTTTTCCTCCCTTGAGGTCGATCCTCCATCCCTATCGATCAGTCGGATTTTCAAGGTGAATACTTTACCGACTCATTCGTTATCCCTGGCCAAGGGATAATTTGAGGCCTCCTTTGACCACCATCTCCTCTCCAGGGGATGGCACCCTGGTATCAGGAGATGGCTCTTCTCTTATAGGAGGGTTAAGGCTATCTTTCTTCTTAAGGGTATAACTACTTCACCCCAAGTAAGGGGTGGTGGTTAACTCTACCTATTAACCTAACCCTCTTATTGACGCATGCTGGGGCATGCTAGTTGGCTCACTCATGCTACCTAGCCAGGGTATCACTCACTCACCTTATGAACTAACAACTCAATATGGAATCAAGGGGGAATCCCCCCTGGCCCCCCTGGGAGGGTGAGGTCTATTGATTATGGTAGAACCACTTCAAACTTTGGTTTGCTGGTTCCCTCTCCCTGTGACCCTCACCCTCCTTATGACGCATGCTGAGGCATGATAGTTTAATAGCTAACTCATAACTCCAATAAGGAATTTGGTGGGAAAACCCCCCAGGCCCCCCTTCCCGGTTGGGCTCTGCCCTCCCTCCATTAGCTGTCGATATTTATTTAAAAGAAAGATAATCGGGTGCTTCAATCCCCGCACCAGCTCTCTATAACCAGCAAGCGCCTAAAGGGGTGCTTGCTCGTAATGCCCTTTGAGAGGGTAGTTTATTACTCAGTGGCCTATGCAATACGTGGTTGATTAGGTGGTTGTAAGGTGTATATTAATCATTAGTGGGATGCTCGCCCAAGCAGTTGGGGTAGCTTGGGCTTCGTACAACTCATAAATCAAAGACGTTATTAGGTGTATATTATAAAAAACAACGCAGCGAGGCTCACTCCAATATACATAGTATTCCACACATGTGCATGTGCCCACATGTGTACTACTATGAACACGTGATTCACTCATTCAATTACGTTTTACTTCATTCTCCATCCTCCAATGGAGAACTCGTTTCATTTCATTTCATTCGTGAATCATGGGTTCGCGTCATTATTCAAATTCCAACGTAACTATTTTAGCTAAGGAATTTGAATAACTAGCTCACACTGACGAACGCAGCAGGGTGAACGGGGCTTGAGGACAAGCCTGTCTTGGGTCGAGGACGACCCTCATCACCCTCGCATTCTATGGGTCGGGTTTCCTCCTGCCCCCATCAGGGGAAACCCTCCATGGAATGCTTTACAGGCTCCTCCCGATATACTAACCATCCTTAAGGTTAGTATATTGGTATCCTTCCTATAAAGCTAGCTAGGTTTATAGGAAACAATATCACGTACTTTCAAAACTTAATCATATAGTAAGTATGAGTTAGAGCAGTCCTTAGAGGAGATAATATGATAAATACAATAAAAGAGAAGAAGAAAAGCTCTCTCTATCTCTAATGGGTATTGGTCTCATATACCCATTAGAGGGTATGGTGTTAGCTAGCTTTATAGTATTGTTTTTTCCACCGTGGAGGTGGATATATATATATATATATATAATCTGATTGTGGGATTTAATTAAACAAACACACCTTATATACCTACACACTTAAGGCGCCTCACTTTGATCAGATTCAATCACTTAACTAGGAATCTGACTTAAGGACCTGGTACACTTGCACGACTTATACAAATAAGTGATTAGAAATCTAATTAGGTTAACCATTTTTTGTGCCTTAATCAAGTGGTGCTACTAGCCAATTGTTTGACCTATCTGGGCTGCACCATTTAACATAAAATTGATTTATCCAGTAGCTTGTCATAGGATTCGACTTTTAGAACTAAACCAGGCACTCCACATTCTTTTTGAGTTTTAAAGGAAGATATCTTCACCTATGCTTTCAAAACATGATGTGCCAATTGAACTTTGACTAAACAAACCTAACAGTTGAACTGTAAAAGCTACTAAACAAGGTTGAAGCCTAAAAGGCAAATCATCAATAAACTTGATGTGAAAACCCTGGTTGTGCACGCACACACATCAAAACTGAACTTTAAGGTCACAATCTAGATAAAGGGCCCATAACATTTCTGAGCACATTCAAACCTAAGCCTAACTAAAACTGAGTCAACATTGGCCTTAAGGATTTGACTCACTCTTCGGGGCCCAGTTTGAGATTATTTATGATTAATCTGCTTCTACCAATCCATCTGATGTCTAGCTAGGGGAGCAGTGTCAAATGACCACGATTGAGGGGTATCAAAGGAACTTGAGGCGAAACCCAAGAGAAGAATCTTCTCCCCAATCCCTCCCTCTAACTGGTTGGATTGACCAAAAGGAAGTTGTTCAAATTGTTTCTTTCATCTCAAGATGGGTTTTGAGAGTCTATAGGTCTTTAGGCTACCCCACCTAAAGACAGGTTTGATTGTTTGTACTGTGGGGCACATTTCTTTTCTCTTGCCCCTGCTTTTCCATGGATCCTTCCACATCCTACTCGCATTTTCACTCTTACCCTCCTATCACTACTTATTCCCAAGATGATTATTATCCCAACTAGACTTATTCTCACCCATCTACTAGTTGGGATAATCCTGATTGAGGATACAATTTTGGACCTTCGTGTTCAGGGTCTAACCCTAGACACCATGATTTTGATTGTTATCCTTCTCCGAACTACACTGATTGTAGATCTCCACCCTTTAATAATCAACCTAACTCGATCTACAATCATGAAGGATATGATGATTACAACTTTAACCCTCCCCAGGTGATGATAATGTCATCACCAACCATATCTAGCTTTAATTAGTCATATTTCATCATTAAATACTCCTACATAACAGCCAGAGTACCCTAATTCACTGCAAATCCATTCTAAGAGAATAACAAGAAAACAGGGGTAAAACTATAGTTTTAACAGTATATCTCAATTGCAAAACAATCACGAGATTTCTCATGGGTTAAATAAAGGTCAAATGATTTTAAATGTCTAATAAGTAGGTCCATGCAGACAAAAAATGGGTTTTCACATGTTTCGAGAATTAAATGACTTCTGAAACCCTAAAAACAGACCTGCTGAATCTACTGAGGTTCTAGTCAATAAAAAATTCACATAAACCCTATAAAATCATATAAAAATATTCTCTAGGGTTTGGTACCTTCAATTTAACCATTAGAACCCGTCTTGACCCAAAATAGAGCCATAGATAGACTTTTGCCCTAATTTGGGTTTTTCCATAAATTACATAGTCAAACTTAGTCAAAACCTAAATATAACTTCACCATTAGATTCTTTGGGTCAAAATTAGGTTTTCACCAAAATTTGGGCTCAATCTGAGATCATCTTGACCTAGTTTGCAATTTGGTCCTATTTGAGTCTTTTCTCTCACATGCATGCCCCTAACTTTCAAAATCCTTACAATTAGGCCCCTATCTTTGTCGTCACTCTTTGTAAACAGATCCCTCTGCCATTACCACGGAGGAATCCTTCTCCGGTGACCTTTCATTGAAGAGAGCTCCTTCTCTAATCAACGAATCCCTTCTAAAATTGGAAGGGAGATTCCTTGAGAAGTTATCTTTCCAACGAATCTGGTCTTGAGCCCAACAACCTTCTCAATCTCCCATACGAATGCATGAGAGATTCGGGTATCTCATGGGTTTCCTACTACGGCAAGCCTTCCAAGCTTGGTAGCTTGCTACCCAAACTCAAACCTCTCTCTAAGACCTATATAAGCATGCCCAACGCAATGCGGTGTTTTCTACGCTCGATTTCGTCCTAGAACACCTCTATTTCACCTCTCCTCTCCGACCGAGAGGCTCCTCTATGTCTGATGACTCCTCCTGATCTTCTTCGTCATCCATCAGCAATGCTATTGGCAGATTCCTTCCCCTCGACCTCTTCCGCTCTTGGCTGTACCAGCAGGAGCTTCCCAACCTCTGTCGTCGTCGTCGTTACCACCACCTACCGAAGTACCTTCGTCCCTGGTGCCAACGTACCCCTAACGTCATTCTCCCTCCTTTTTTTCACTTAGAATAGGTAGTTAGTTCCTTTAGTCTCCTAGATTAGTTTCCTCTACCAAAAACCAAAAACAACCCCTCGTCATCGTGAATTGCCATGTCTTCTTCGTCTCTAGCTGCTCCTCCTGTGAGGCATTCCCGTCACTACATCCTTCTACCCGCCTCACCGAAAAGCTCTACACCATTGCCACATCCACCCGCATCAAAGCCCCATCTTTATTTCCTACTCCACTCCCGTAACCCTCCAAACAAACCCACTGTAGCGCCCCTCCAACCTCTACAGACTGCCATACACCTCTACAAGCCATGAAAACACCACCAATGCACTCCACGCCCTACGACAAACCTCCTGAGCTTGTTTAATTGGGCCACAAGGCTGTGTTTATGTTTTCAGGTATTCTCCCTTAGCCATTAACGAAGGAGCTCCAAGCAAGCTTGGAACCGTGTTCTTATGGTGCAAGCTCCAAGTTACCTCTCTAGGAGATGAGGAAGTATTCTAGGAAGACTTCCAAGTTTTTGACTTGAAGAAATAGTAGCTATTCCTGCCTCAATTCACTACGCCATCCATACACTGTGGCTGCCAAAACACAAGGAAGAGATATGGGAACATAGTCCCATATCGTAGAGAGAGGAACACTCAGCCACGCATAAATTGCAGTACATATGGTTGTTTGCCTTGACACACATGGGGGGTGAGGTCCCCCGTGCCCCTTACTTGCCTTGCCTGTGACACTAACCACGCGGGCCTGATCCGACCCATATACCCGGCTAGCTCTATACTCACACCTCGGCTGTAATCCACGCTCACAGCCCTGGTCCTGGGTGTGCATTGATCTGACACCCAAATACCCAATACTGTGCATTGATCCGATACTCAAATCACCATTATTTTGTCTAGATTTCTTTTGACTCTTCATATACTCATGTTATACATTGAATATTAGTTTTTGAGTAATTAATTGTGCTCATTTATAATGTTTGTTGAGATTAGCGATTGAATTCCATATTTTCTCCCAGCGAATGACCTTGAACTTCATTTCTGATATTCGAGTTATAAATTTTATCTATCGTTCGAGCTATTTTTGAGGAATTATTACTACAACGAACACATCTTTCAAAACCCTCGATCTAGCCCGTGTCAACATTTTGGCACCGTTGCTGAGGAGCAACGTGCAATTCATCTCTATTCTCTTGGTATATTTTGATTATATTTGAGCACTAACTTGCCCTATTTTATTTATTGTGATTTTGCGAGGTACTTCGGGAGGAGAACTTCCACCCAAATCAACCACTCCATGGTAGGTAATTTCTCTATTCTTCCCTAATCAACCTCCTAATCTTGGGAAGACAAAAAAAGAAAATAATCAATTAGGAATCACCTACCTTATTTTTCATAGTAATTATCATTTAAAAAGCAAGTTTCCTGATTTGCGAAATTATTTTCAAATCTGATTGAAGATTGAGATGATTTTGTTTAGAATTCCCTACCCTAAATTTCCTCTGCCTATTTGGGATCACGCTTAATTTTTTATCATCTTGGACTATGACCTTCTTGTTTGAGTCCAAGGTGTACATATTGAGATCAAATTGGATGCAGAATAGAGCCAATTAGGGTTTCTACTTAGGGTTCTGAAGTGCTAGTTCACATTTGCCTGTATAAAAGGAAAGTTACCCTCTCGCATTTGTATGCTGCCCAAGCCCTTGATTGAAAAGATCTAATCAACAAAAACTCTAAAATCAGGCTCTAATTTCACTTGAGTCTTAAAATCTTAGACCTAATAACCTAGGAGTAAAATCAAGGTGATTTCTAGGTCTTGACCTGGATTTCATCCTACTAGCTTTAGGGCCGGTCAGGTGAAGTTGGTCTACGTTGTAGGCCAACCAACCTCCAAATTAGGTCAGAAGTTGAATTAACTTCTAATCAAGTGAAATCAAAGACACAAATTAGGACATAAAGCTGGTAGACTTAAGGTCTTAAGTTCGTACATTCTAGTCTACCTGGAACCTCAGTGACAAGGAAGGTCAGGTGGGGGAAACCTTGAACCCGTAGGGATGCTCTACCATGTAGGGGTCTTTGCGGGGGTCTCCCTTCCTGGCTGCCTAGGTACTTCTCAGGTGTGCAAATTTCTGATTCAGAGGTATCATCCACCTCGAAGTTGCCTTAGTCATCCAAAAATCTTTAGATGCCTTGATTGGGTCAAATCTCACATTCAGTCCCTCATCCCTTCTATTAGAGTAGATACATAGGAAGGCTATTAGGATTTTAACCTAAGAGGCCTCATTTGATCTTCTTGGGGATTTCTAAATCTAATCTAATCAGCTTCAAATCTAATCTTGAGTTTTGATTCTACATCTTGATTCCATCATTTGATTCAAAAAAATGCAACCCAGCTATATAGGAAGACTATTTAGGAAGCCTGAGTCCCAAATGAGCATGAAAGAAAAGATAATTGAGAATGCTTATAGAAACCATGAAGAATATTGTAAAAGGGACATTCATGATAGATTCAAGAAAACAATCACCCACATTTTAAACCGTATGAAGATGATATGGATACAACTAAACCACGATTTAACCTGGGATGATCTCTTAGTAGAACACATGGAATTGGTGAAATTACACAACAATGATTGTCTGCAATATTGGTCAAATCCTTCAGTTCTGGAAGAACTCCATAATTTTTTGAAACAACGGGGAGAATTGCTGAATGGGTTTTATAGAACCATCGATCAAAAATACTCGTCAGAAGTTAAGATGACGTCTTGGAGTAATTCCAGTAATCCATGTAATTTCCCAAATCCTAGGTGTGATGATCAAGGTTGTTATGGACCCTTAACCCAAATGAAATCTAATTCAAATTATGAACAAATTGATACACCTGATCTTGAGACGAGTTGGGAGGATCCGATTGCAGGTGATCACGATTTTGAGACAACCATAGAAACTCAAAAGACTAGTTCACAAAGCTTAGATTTTCCAAACACCTATGATAATGAGATTAACTTAGAACCTCTTGAGGGTGTAAATTCCATCCCTTATTCTGATAATGTGACTCTCGAGATCAATTCTAAAACCCCTATAGAGCCCAATCTAGATTCTAGTGATCCAACCCACACCCTTAACCTAGAATCTGGATTTGAGCCTTATTGGGATGATTACAAGGCCCCGTGTGATGGAAATCATATTTTGAATTTGGATTATGATTATGGACCTGTATTTGATGAGTGCACCTCTCCAACCTCCTTAGAGATACAGATTGATTTTTCGGAAGTCACACCTATCTATGATACAGAAATTGAGTTGGAAGAGTTGGGTTTTGATTGGGTCTTCCCTACAAGCTAAGAACCCGATCCCATGCCTAATAGGGACACCATTTTGAGCTCAAAATCTGAAGCTAGGTTAGATCCAAGTCAGGTTGTTGATTCTATATCTTTTGTTTTACTCTATGGTGGAACCACTGATCTCGAGTCAAATATAGAACATGATTCTCGCAAGTTCTCTGACGATTTTGAATCTCACTCTGATATTAGAGAACTGTCATTTCCTGATGATTACGAGCCAATCTATGACCTTAGCAACCATGACCCATCTTTTGATTCTGACGCTGAGGTCAATGATTTGAAAGAAAACACCTCTTCTGCAACGCATATAAAACCTTCTAAAACCCATTTTCAACCTTGACCTTCCATCAGACTCAATTTCTACTCTAACTCTCCTCTCGATGATCTGGCTACACATGATTCTTCTCCACATTTCAATCAGGTTTCAGATTTTGATCAGATGACAAATCATGCCCCATCCTTCTCTGATCACTCCTGTAGGGATCTCACATCCTCTACCGACCCTTTTTCATTTGACGATCCCTACTCTGACCAGGCTAATCTGATTCAGCCAAACCCTAATTTTTCACTTCCACATCATTCCGAGCTTCATAGTATCTAGTGGGTACTGCATCTCTTGATCCACATCTATCACCTCGCCAGATTAATTGGGTTTAGGCAGCATCATTAGCCTGCTGATCTGAACAAGCACTTGGTTGGACCAACTAGGCTATTGATCAAGGTGCTTGTTCTACAAAATTTGTCTGATTTAGCCACTCCTTCTCCATGACCATTTCTGCTCGGCTGAAGGCATTGAATTTTGCACTTAACGAAAGGCAACCCGTCATTCCAAAAACCTAAGATCCTTCTGATTATCTTTTTGTACCTCACATCTAATGCACTTCGAGTTCAGTTTTAAAACAGTCAACTCCACCTCTGGTACACGTACCAAAGCTTGAAATTGTCTTCAACAGTCATCCCGACCTGTTTGCTCACTTGTTGAACCTGTTCTAACTCTTGAACCCTAATTGTTTCATACCCTCCGTTTATAATGAGGACATTGCAAAACATAGGCATGAGAGGGTGTTAAAGTGTAAACACATAAAAATTCACAGTTCTGAAGAATTCTCACAAAAAAAATACATATTCCAAAAAGATAAAAAAATTGAAAAAAGAATAAAAAATGGGAGAAAGGAGGAAATTCTGAGAATTAATTGCATATCATTCTTGAGAAGGAAGAGAGGAGGTGATTTTAAATGTCAAAAAGGAGCAACAATTTGAAAGAAAAGAGTTAGTCATTAGTAAAAGATTACGGAATCTATTTAAGTTCTAGACCAAATCAAAAGAAAGAAACTAAAAGGACAAAAGTGCTAAGAGATACGAAGATTAGTATGAATGCTGATCTTAGGCCTCTTGGGTTGTGTTTAAGCTTAAAAATTCAAGTATTCAATAAGATCTAGATAGTCCTCAAGGGGTTGAGGAAAATGCGATGCTTAAGTATTAGGTCCAAGGCTTAGGGATTATTCGGCCTAGGTAACTGACCTTTGGTTTGCAGAACTCAATAACCTAAGCACCCTATCCACACACAGTCTAGTTCAGTGCGCTTAATTATCAAAATCACGCAAATGCATTAATTCTCTTATGAAAAAGCTACCTAGATTAGGAGCAGCTTATAAACACAAGTTAATTTGGATGAGTTCCCGATGCAAAGAGGTAGGAAATTCCCCTCGAAGATGCACAATAACATACCGTCTCCTCAGTGCTTGTCTCCTAAGATATCTAAATATCCTACTAGGGGTATGTAAGCACCTTGTGCTGATTCAGGTGCCATGGGTAGGATTATACCGAAATGTCAATTGCCAGGGTATGAATTTAGCTACAGAACACTTTGGGCGGCACTATCTCAAAGTGGCAAAAGCCAGGGATCTGGGGGTTGCTGTTGAACACATACGAATCGCTACACTAACGTGTTTGGTTTTGGAAAACCAGTCGTTGTAGTTTGAAAGCGAAGAACTCGTGTTCAACAAATAAAATTTATACCAAAATTGAAATTCCGGGTCGAACACAGGGAGGCGGACGTTTGATTTAAAAACTATGCGTTTCTTTTTATTTGTCACGGAATAATTCAATTTAAAACTATCTAATTATTTACAATAAATAGAAGCGGCAATGGCGCCAAATTATTGAACGAATACGAATCACTATGCTAACGTGTTCGGTTTTGGAAAACATGTCGTTGTAGTTTGAAAGATAAGAACTCATGTTCAACAAATAAAATTTATACCGAAATTGAAAGTCCGGGTCGAACACAGGGAGGCAGACGTTTGATTTAAAAACTACGCGTTTCTTTTTATTTGTCATGAAGTAATTCAATTTAAAACTATCTAATTATTTACAATAAATAGAAGAGAGAGAGAGGGTAAAAGAGAGAGAGAATATTACACATAGAAATCAAAATGAGATGTAGAATAAATAAAGAATTTATCATTAAGAAGATTGTTCATTACAACTAGAATGCATAAAACAATTGCACTAGAAAGCGATAAATTTACTCTAGAACGCATTAAAAGAATGGAGGGAGAAATGTCCTCCTCGACGATTGCTTGGAGGACGAGCAAAACTACTCTAGAAAGCAATAAATCTATACTAGAAAGCAGTGAAAAGAATAGGGAGAGAGAAATCCTCCTCGATGGTCGCTTGGAGGACGAGCTGGACGGGACGACGCTGTTGGTGCTAGAGCACCACGATCATTTGTTTTGATGATAACAAAACACGTGTTATTTAACATTTGCAATTTGAGTCCTAGATTTCAGGTCAATTGCAAATGTGGACGTGTTTAGACGGAGTTCGAGCTCGCATCCAGGACGGATTGGAGGAGCTTGACGGAAAACAGAGGAGGTTCGCATGGAGCGACAGATTGAAGATGGAAGGAAATGAAGAATAGGATAGATTTCCTTCTTTTGTACTTGTTGTATTTTTCGTTTCTTTTGTTGCTCTTTATTTCCTTAGATATTTCTGTTAAAGAGCCTCAAAGAACCCTAACAGTAGTCCTAGGAACACCGGCACAACCCTAGGATACTTAGGTTTTCTGTAGAATACTTAGAAAACCAATATAGGGTTCAAACAGCACTTCCAGACATCTAATTCCAAAATCAGACGTCTGATAAAGTACTTTAAGACGTCTGACTGTTGTTTCAGACGTCTGATAACTGTTAGGCTGGACATAGCTAGTTCTGTCTGATGAAATCAGACGTCCAGACCTTAGTCCAGACGTCTTAGAAGACGTCTGATGGACTTGCCAGACGTCCAGATAGTGGACCGTTGGCTAGCTTAGCAAACACTGCAGAATATGACCGTTAGAGCCTTATCAGACGTCCTTAGGCCTTTCCAGACGTCTGATAATTGACCGTTTTGCCTCGGCTAACCCAAAATCTCTTCTCAGAGATTTTCTAGCCGTTGCAACGTTTGGAAATCAATTCCCACAGTAAAAGTAGGTTTCCAGACGTCCAGACATAGTGCCAGACGTCCTGTATGTCGTCTGATGGACTTGCGTAAAAACCCTGTTTAGATCTGATCCAAGTCAGGGAGAGACCCGCCCAAAATCAGACGTCTGACCCTGGAATCAGACGTCTTAAAGTGAACTTCCAGACGTCTGATGCTAGAATTAGACGTCTGATAAGCCTGCCAGAACAATGATTGTTCCTGATTTCGGGCTGATTCACTTGGGCTTTGTACCCAACGGCTATGGAAGCTTTTCTAAGCCTTCCAAAGCCTTCCTAAGGCCTCTATAAATAGAGGGGAGCCTTTACACACCTAAAAATACAAGAGACACACTTAGAAAACACAAGAGACACACTTGGATACACTTAGCTACACACTTCCACACTCTTTTGTGTCCAGAAAAGATCTTGCTCTCTAAGCTCAAGCTCCATCATCTTGAGAGCATCAAGCCTTCGCGCACCCGCTCTCCCGCCGTTGTCTATGAGAGCAAAGTTGCACCGTTGCGTGGCTCACGCACCCGCGTCATCGTCGACGCACTCCTTGCAAAGGGGAGTTTCCTAAATCCTATAGAAGCTTAGGTTTATTACTTTGTTGCCTCTATAGGTTTGTTGTTTATTTTATCTTTGTCTTTTGGTTGGGTATTCGCTTTGCGAATTCCCGTCTCCTTCGTGGGACAAAATCCTTCTCGTGGAGAGAAGGGGTTGAGGAACGCTACCCTCGTACTTGTAGCGTGGTTGTACTGAGGTTGAATCACCCTCGTTTTAAAGTGATTCGGTTAGTGGATTTGATCAACTAGGTTGATCGGAAAATCCTAACTCGAGAGGGTTAGGTGGTGGTTCTCACCCGGTTTCGGTTTCCACCTAAAAATTACTTGTGTACTTGTGCGATTGTTTGTTTATTCTGTGGTATTGTTCATTTCCGCATTTTATTACGTCACCCCTCCTAGTAGGGAAGCACCTTCAATTGGTATCAGAGCAGGTCTCGCGAAATCGGCGTTACAAACCGGCGAGGATCTAGATCATGGAGGGAAGCATAGCCGCAATCAGAATCTCCGAAGGGCAGTTAACCGTCCGACCACCCTACTTTGACGGGAACAACTACAGCTACTGGAAGCTGAGGATGAGGATGTGGCTTCAAGGCACGGACTTCGCTCTATGGGGACGTTGCGAAGCCTCATACGAGATCCCGGAGCGACCGGACGCAGGATACTCGCAGCAGCAGATTCGGGAACTCTCGCTCAACGTAAAAACAATGAACGCGTTGTATTGCGCGCTCAGCCTGGAGGAGTTCAACAAAACTCGCAATGCGCCACCGCATACGAGATTTGGCACACACTTGAGGTAACTCACGAAGGTACCTCTAAGGTAAAAGCTTCTAAAATTAATTTACTTTCTCAAGAATTTGAATCTTTTTCTATGAAACCTAATGAGTCTTTAAGTGAGATGAACACTAGGTTCACTCTCATTGTAAATAATTTGAAAGCATTAGGGAAGACCTTCATCAAGGGGGAGCTTCAAGGGAAGCTTCTTCGTTCCCTTGGACCGGAATGGGAACAGAAAGTCACCGCCATCGAGGAGGAGAACGAAGTAGAGGAGCTCAACATGGAAGATCTCCTAGGCAATCTAATGGCCTACGAGACAAAGTTGAAGCAGAAGAAGAAGGATGCACCGGATCCCAAACTGAAGAAGACTCTCGCCTTCAGAGCCGCGTCGGATAGTGAGGTAAGTTCCGACGACGAAGACTTTAGAATTTTACTTAAAAATTTTTCCAAGGTTTGTAGGAAATTAAAGAAAGAGAAAAAGGAGAAGAAGGAAAGCCCGAGACGTTGCTACCACTGCAACGAGAAAGGGCACCTACGACTAGAGTGCCCTCTTCTCAAAAAGGAGAAGAAAAAGGAAAAGGAAAAATCTAAGAAGAAGGCATTCCAAGCCACTTGGGACGATTCCAGCTCGGAGGAAGAAGAAGAAGAAAAGGAAGAAACCGCTTGCTTTGGTTTCATGGCCAGAGGAACCAACAGCGACAGCGAAAGTGGAAGCGACGACAGCGACAACGAGGTAAATCTCGATCTGCAGGAAGCATTTAATGAACTTTTTGAGATTAGTAAATCACTTAGGATAGAAAATAAAAGCATTAAAAAGAACCTTAGTTTTCTTAGAAATGAAAATGATAGGTTAGAAAAACAACTCAAGGACATAGAAACTAGTCCTAAGGATAATAACCTGTTATTAGAAAATCATAGCCTCATCAATGAAAATAATAAGTTGATTGAGGAAAATGATAGTCTAAAGTTAGAAATTTCTGATTTAAAGACTAAGATGAATACTATAGAAAAAGAAATTGCATGTCTTAGGGAAAACTCTAACAAACTAATCAACAAAGTAGATGATTTTTATAGCCCTAAGATTGAGAAAGGATCTCCATCAAGGAGACCCGCTAACAGATCCGGATCCAAGCCCACTTGGATACCGAAAAAGGAATTAGAATCTTGTTTTGTAGGATTCAGGGTAATTACAACACAAAGGACTGGACCTACAAACTCAAGGCTGGTCAACTCAAGTTGGAAGAACCAAGGAGTAGACCGAGGAGAACAAGAAGACCGACGAGACGGTGAACAAACGACGGACCCGCCGCACGTCGACCACCAGATTGGAGGCCGACGCCAATGCCAGGGCCTCCAAGCTACGGATGGGAGCCCCATCCGATGTGGCATCCACCACCACCATTCGGGCCATTTTATTGGCCATGGTAGGTGAGGTAAAACCCTTTACCCTATCTTTTTATCAGTAGCATTTAGATAGGGGGAGTTAAAAAAATTTATGAGCTAATTGTCAATTTTTAAGGGAGAGAAATAAGGTAGCTAAATTTCCTTTAGTAAGGGGGAGAAAAATAATAGCTATCTTGTTGTTACAAAAAGGGGAGAATATTACCTTTGTTAAAATAAATTCATAGAAGAGCATGTTTTAAGGGGGAGTTATAGGAAATTTAAAATCAAACCTTTTTGATAATGTCAAAAAGGGGGAGGATTTTTTGTATTATTATTTACGATTTTGTCATCATCAAAAAGGGGGAGATTGTTGGTGCTAGAGCACCACGATCATTTGTTTTGATGATAACAAAACACGTGTTATTTAACATTTGCAATTTGAGTCCTAGATTTCAGGTCAATTGCAAATGTGGACGTGTTTAGACGGAGTTCGAGCTCGCATCCAGGACGGATTGGTGGAGCTTGACGGAAAACAGAGGAGGTTTGCGTGGAGCGACAGATTGAAGATGGAAGGAAATGAAGAATAGGATAGATTTCCTTCTTTTGTACTTGTTGTATTTTTCGTTTCTTTTGTTGCTCTTTATTTCCTTAGATATTTCTGTTAAAGAGCCTCAAACAACCCTAACAGTCGTCCTAGGAACACCGGCACAACCCTAGGATACTTAGGTTTTCTGTAGAATACTTAGAAAACCAATATAGGGTTCAAACAGCACTTCCAGACGTCTAATTCCAAAATCAGACGTCTGATAAAGTACTTTAAGACGTCTGACTGTTGTTTCAGACGCTGATAACTGTTAGGCTGGACATAGCTAGTTCTGTCTGATGAAATCAGACGTCCAGACATTAGTCCCGACGTCTTAGAAGATGTCTGATGGACTTGCCAGACATCCAGATAGTGGACCATTGGCTAGCTTAGCAAACACTGCAGAATATGACCATTAGAGCCTTATCAGACGTCCTTAGGCCTTTCTAGACATCTGATAATTGACCGTTTTCCCTCGGCTGACCCAAAATCTCTTCTCAGAGATTTTATAGCCGTTGCAATGTTTGGAAATCAATTCCCACAGTAAAAGTAGGTTTCCAGACGTCCAGACATAGTGCCAGACGTCCTGTATGTCGTCTGATGGACTTGCGTAAAAACCCTGTTTAGATCTGATCCAAGTCAGGGAGAGACCCGCCCAAAATCAGACGTCTGACCTTGGAATCAGACGTCTTAAAGTGAACTTCCAGACGTCTGATGCTAGAATTAGACATCTGATAAGCCTGTCAGAACAATGACTGTTCCTGATTTCGGGCTGATTCACTTGGACTTTGTACCCAACGTCTATGGAAGCTTTTCTAAGCCTTCCAAAGCCTTCCTAAGGCCTCTATAAATAGAGGGGAGCCTTTACACACCTAAAAATACAAGAGACACACTTAGAAAACACAAGAGACACACTTGGATACACTTAGCTACACACTTCCACACTCTTTTGTGTCCAGAAAAGATCTTGCTCTCTAAGCTCAAGCTCCATCATCTTGAGAGCATCAAGCCTTCGCGCACCCGCTCTCCCGCCGTTGTCTACGAGAGCAAAGTTGCACCGTTGCGTGGCTCACGCACCCGCGTCATCGTCGACGCACTCCTTGCAAAGGGGAGTTTCCTAAATCCTATAGAAGCTTAGGTTTATTACTTTGTTGCCTCTATAGGTTTGTTGTTTATTTTATCTTTGTCTTTTGGTTGGGTATTCGCTTTGCGAATTCCCGTCTCCTTCGTGGGACAAAATCCTTCTCGTGGAGAGAAGGGGTTGAGGAACGCTACCCTCGTACTTGTAGCGTGGTTGTACTGAGGTTGAATCGCCCTCGTTTTAAAGTGATTCGGTTAGTGGATTTGATCAACTAGGTTGATCGGAAAATCCTAACTCGAGAGGGTTAGGTGGTGGTTTTCACCCGGTTTGGGTTTCCACCTAAAAATTACTTGTGTACTTGTGCGATTGTTTGTTTATTCTGTGATATTGTTCATTTCCTTATTTTATTACGTCACCCCTCCTGGTAGGGAGGCACCTTCAATTGGTATCAGAGCAGGTCTCGCGAAATCGGCGTTACAAACCGGCGAGGATCTAGATCATGGAGGGAAGCATAGCCGCAATCAGAATCCCCGAAGGGCAGTCAACCGTTCGACCACCCTACTTTGACGGGAACAACTACAGCTACTGGAAGCTGAGGATGAGGATGTGGCTTCAAGCCACGGACTTCGCTCTATGGGGACGTTGCGAAGCCTCATACGAGATCCCGGAGCGACCGGACGCAGGATACTCGCAGCAGCAGATTCGGGAACTCTCGCTCAACGCGAAAACAATGAACGCGTTGTATTACGCGCTCAGCCCGGAGGATTTCAACAGAATCTCGCAATGCGCCACCGCATACGAGATTTGGCACACACTTGAGGTAACTCACGAAGGTACCTCTAAGGTAAAAACTTCTAAAATTAATTTACTTTCTCAAGAATTTGAATCTTTTTCTATGAAACCTAACGAGTCTTTAAGTGAGATGAACACTAGGTTCACTCTCATTGTAAATAATTTGAAAGCATTAGGGAAGACCTTCATCAAGGGGGAGCTTCAAGGGAAGCTTCTTCGTTCCCTTGGACCGGAATGGGAACAGAAAGTCACCGCCATCGAGGAGGCGAACGAAGTAGAGGAGCTCAACGTGGAAGATCTCCTAGGCAATCTAATGTCCTACGAGACAAGTTGAAGCAGAAGAAGAAGGATACACCGGAGCCCAAACTGAAGAAGACTCTCGCCTTCAGAGCTGCGTCGGATAGTGAGGTAAGTTCCGACGACGAAGACTTTAGAATTTTACTTAAAAATTTTTCCAAGGTTTGTAGGACATTAAAGAAAGAGAAAAAGGAGAAGAAGGAAAGCCCAAGACGTTGCTACCACTGCAACGAGAAAGGGCACCTACGACCAGAGTACCCTCTTCTCAAAAAGGAAAAGAAAAAGGAAAAGGAAAAATCTAAGAAGAAGGCATTCCAAGCCACTTGGGACGATTCCAGCTCGGAGGAAGAAGAAGAAGAAAAGGAAGAAACCGCTTGCTTTGGTTTCATGGCCAGAGGAACCAACAGCGACAGCGAAAGTGGAAGCGACGATATCGACAACGAGGTAAATCTCGATCTTCAAGAAGCATTTAATGAACTTTTTGAGATTAGTAAATCACTTAGGATAGAAAATAAAAGCATTAAAAAGAACCTTAGTTTTCTTAGAAATGAAAATGATAGGTTAGAAAAATAACTCAAGGACATAGAAACTAGTCCTAAGGATAATAACCTGTTATTAGAAAGTCATAACCTCATCAATGAAAATAATAAGTTGATTGAGGAAAATGATAGTCTAAAGTTAGAAATTTCTGATTTAAAGACTAAGATGAATACTATAGAAAAAGAAATTGCATGTCTTAGGGAAAACTCTAACAAACTAATCAATAAAGTAGATGATTTTTATAGCCCTAAGATTGAGAAAGGATCTCCATCAAGGAGACCCGCTAACAGATCCAGATCCAAGCCCACTTGGATACCGAAAAAGGAATTAGAATCTTGTTTTGTAGGATTCAGGGATAATTACAACACAAAGGACTGGACCTACAAACTCAAGGCTGGTCAACTCAAGTTGGGAGAACCAAGGAGTAGACCAAGGAGGAGAACAAGAAGACCGACGAGACGGTGAACAAACGACGGACCCGCCGCACGTCGACCACCAGATTCTAGACCGGCGCCAATGCCAGGGCCTCCAAGCTACGGATGGGAGCCCCATCCGATGTGGCATCCACCACCACCATTCGGGCCATTTTATTGGCCATGGTAGGTGAGGTAAAACCCTTTACCCTATCTTTTTATCAGTAGCATTTAGATAGGGGGAGTTAAAAGAATTTATGAGCTAATTGTCAATTTTTAAGGGGGAGAAATAAGGTAGCTAAATTTCCTTTAGTAAGGGGGAGAAAAATAATAGCTATCTTGTTGTTACAAAAAGGGGAGAATATTACCTTTGTTAAAATAAATTCATAGAAGAGCATGTTTTAAGGGGGAGTTATAGGAAATTTAAAATCAAACCTTTTTGATAATGTCAAAAAGGGGGAGGATTTTTTGTATTATTATTTACAATTTTGTCATCATCAAAAAGGGGGAGATTGTTGGTGCTAGAGCACCACGATCATTTGTTTTGATGATAACAAAACACGTGTTATTTAACATTTGCAATTTGAGTCCTAGATTTCAGGTCAATTGCAAATGTGGACGTGTTTAGACGGAGTTCGAGCTCGCATCCAGGACGGATTGGTGGAGCTTGACGGAAAACAGAGGAGGTTCGCGTGGAGCGACAGATTGAAGATGGAAGGAAATGAAGAATAGGATAGATTTCCTTCTTTTGTACTTGTTGTATTTTTCGTTTCTTTTGTTGCTCTTTATTTCCTTAGATATTTCTGTTAAAGAGCCTCAAAGAACCCTAACAGTCATCCTAGGAACACCGGCACAACCCTAGGATACTTAGGTTTTCTGTAGAATACTTAGAAAACCAATATAGGGTTCAAACAGCACTTCCAGACGTCTAATTCCAAAATCAGACGTCTGATAAAGTACTTTAAGACGTCTGACTGTTGTTTCAGACGCTGATAACTGTTAGGCTGGACATAGCTAGTTCTGTCTTATGAAATCAGACGTCCAGACCTTAGTCCCGACGTCTTAGAAGATGTCTGATGGACTTGCCAGACATCCAGATAGTGGACCATTGGCTAGCTTAGCAAACACTGCAGAATATGACCGTTAGAGCCTTATCAGACGTCCTTAGGCCTTTCGAGACATCTGATAATTGACCGTTTTGCCTCGGCTGACCCAAAATCTCTTCTCAGAGATTTTATAGCCGTTGCAATGTTTGGAAATCAATTCCCACAGTAAAAGTAGGTTTCCAGACGTCCAGACATAGTGCCAGACGTCCTGTATGTCGTCTGATGGACTTGCGTAAAAACCCTGTTTAGATCTGATCCAAGTCAGGGAGAGACCCGCCCAAAATCAGACATCTGACCTTGGAATCAGACGTCTTAAAGTGAACTTCCAGATGTCTGATGCTAGAATTAGACATCTGATAAGCCTGTCAGAACAATGACTGTTCCTGATTTCGGGCTGATTCACTTGGGCTTTGTACCCAACGTCTATGGAAGCTTTTCTAAGCCTTCCAAAGCCTTCCTAAGGCCTCTATAAATAGAGGGGAGCCTTTACACACCTAAAAATACAAGAGACACACTTAGAAAACACAAGAGACACACTTGGATACACTTAGCTACACACTTCCACACTCTTTTGTGTCCAGAAAAGATCTTGCTCTCTAAGCTCAAGCTCCATCATCTTGAGAGCATCAAGCCTTCGCGCACCCGCTCTCCCGCCGTTGTCTATGAGAGCAAAGTTGCGCCGTTGCGTGGCTCACGCACCCGCGTCATCGTCGATGCACTCCTTGCAAAGGGGAGTTTCCTAAATCCTATAGAAGCTTAGGTTTATTACTTTGTTGCCTCTATAGGTTTGTTGTTTATTTTATCTTTGTCTTTTGGTTCGGTATTCGCTTTGCGAATTTCCGTCTCCTTCGTGGGACAAAATCCTTCTCGTGGAGAGAAGGGGTTGTGGAAAGCTACCCTCGTACTTGTAGCGTGGTTGTACTGAGGTTGAATCACCCTCGTTTTAAAGTGATTCGGTTAGTGGATTTGATCAACTAGGTTGATCGGAAAATCCTAACTCGAGAGGGTTAGGTGGTGGTTTTCACCCGGTTTGGGTTTCCACCTAAAAATTACTTGTGTACTTGTGCGATATTGTTCATTTCCGTGTTTTATTACGTCACCCCTCCTTCAAAGGGAAATTTCAGATGCCTGGACGAAAGAGGACGAAGCAGGACGAAGGAGGACGAAGCAGAAGAACGGGAACGGAGCAGCACACCGTCGTCGTCGCAGGATCCACTTCCGAAGGGGGACGAAAATTTGGACTTTATCTCGCGAGAAGCACCCGCGTGTGGGACAAGCTTCTCTTGAGCTTTGCAGAGGTAAAGAGAATGAAGGGATGAGAATTTCATTTGGAGGGGGTCTCCTTTTATAGTTGAAAGGAGTGGGGGCAAAATGGTCATTACATCTTCAAAATAATAAATGAAGGGTCTTTAGTGACGGATAAATCCGTCACTAAAGCCTCCTTTGTGTGCATCGTGGGCGGCTCGCACGCGCCTGCTCGCCTGCTCGCGCACGCAATGCCTCGCATGTCCGCTGAATCTCAGCCGTCCGATCGCGAGATCGAACGGCTTAAGACACATCTCCACCCGCTGCTGCACCCTCCTGGCATGTACGATCGCGCGTGACGCCACGCGTGCAGTAGCGCGTGATCTCGATTGAGCGCTGACTGTCGTCCGATCGCGATCCAACGCTCGCCATCGCCCGCACGCCCACGCCTTCCTCCCCTTCGTTGCAGTTCGAACCCGCGCCCGTGGCTCACGTAAGCGCGCTCAACCGCTGCACTACGAGGCGCAGATGGTCGAGCGAACTCTTTTAGGAGCGGCTGACCACAGCCATTGGATCGAGATCCAACGGCGGAGAGAGAGTGGGTGTGGGGCCTTCAGGGATTGCATGCGACCATTTGGGCAGCTAGGATGGCGCCACGTCCAACCTCTGGAAGTTGTAGATGGTGCCACAGATGTCGGATTGACTTGATTTTTGCGTCGTTAGGCTGTGATCGTCAATCCGAATTCATCCGTGTGGTCAGATTTGTCATTTGAGGAGTGGATTTACACCATCCTGGCCCTTGATCTTCTAGGGTTCCCCGATCATTATCTGATGCTACGGATGCCTGATTAGGGCGATCTTGGAGTCGTTGAACTCCAATCGTCACCCTAATCACATCCATACGGTTGGATCTTCGATCCAAGGCCTCAATAAAATGTTTGCCCTATCCAAGCACATAAAAGGAGACAATTAACCTCCATTTTATTTAAACTACTCTAAATGCAAGATGATGCATGTTATGCAATATTTATATCATGAAATGCAATCCTATGCTTAAGAACATGCATAAATAGACATCTTAAGTAGTGTAAATGTGTTTACATCATACCTCCATGCCTATCTTTTGCTAGTCCCTAGCAAAAACTATATGCTATTTATAAAAGAATTAGGCTGGATTATTTGGACCTGAGTTATTTTCAATCATTAAGAAATTGTCTACCTAGGAACTGAACTTTCAAAGACACAACAGTGCCCGGGTATCAGCCAAAATGCAGACCGCCTCAAGCCCTCGCCTTATTCAAAGAAAAATTCTTTTTCTCTTTTTACTCTTTTCTAATTTTTTTTGGATTTTCAAATTTTAGGGTTTAAGAGTGGCTTTCTACGGCCATTCAACTCACCCAAGATTTGATGAGAACCCTAAGTTTTAAGCATCTTATTGTGATTGTGATAGACTCGTTGACCGGCAATTAAAACGGACTTCGGATTTCTACGCCTCTAGGTGACCTCAAAAAGAATTCTGCCTAAAGGTGTATCCTTACAACCGGTAGCTTTCTCCCTACTTTTATTTTTTTACCGAGTCAACACAAGGGTGAATCCAGTGTACATCTCCCCGGTTTATTGTACTTCTCCGCTTCTTCGTAAGTGTTTTGGGAATTTTTAGTGCATTTACTGAGCTGGGTTCTGGAAACCGGTCGATGAGCTGTTACCACCGACAACTTGCCAGCCATACTCGTGCGGCGAAGTGTGGCTTATTATTATTATTTTTTTCTTTTCTCCTTTTGATTTTTTTTTTTTAAGTAGGTGGCTTCCCTAGTCTAAGATTTACCTAAGGGCAGCAAAAAGAGAAAGGTCTAGTGATTGGGCTCTGGACAACCTACCTATGGGCTGTTACCCACGATAACTTGCCAGCCATATCACCCTAGAAGCTTCATTAGCTACCCAATTTCCGTTAAAATCTCCGAACAACGAGTCAGTGCAAAGAAAGTGTGTAGATGCTTAAGACTAAAAATTCCCTCAAATCAGAGGGCGGGTTGATAAGTCGTATACTTATCACCTAAACTTATTTATTCCAATTACGATAGAATTAAGATGGTGAGGACTCAAAGACAAATCCACATTTTAGTGGATACATGGGCTAATTAAGTCCAAAGACCTGAAGGGTCTTTGTGTTCAAATCATAATGTAGTATTTCCTAAGATTGAAAATTTTCTTAAACCCAAATTCTCTTTCCTAATTCAAATTTTTTTTTTTAATAAAAGAAAATAAAACAAATCTACGGAGTTGATGAATGAATTCAGAGATAAATATCCACCCCCCCATGCCTATCTAATGCAATGTCCTCATTGTATTAAAAAGACATAAAACAAAGTGGAAAAGCGTAGAAAGCACCTGAATTGTGTGAATGTCAGGTCTGCTCCGAGATGAAAACTAAGAAAAACTGTATATGTGCTGAGTTTAGTGCCTTCAGCTAGGCACACTATACAAGGAAAAGAAATGAAGAATTCACAAGTGCAGGTTAGAATTAAAATAAACAGAAGAATCTTCTGACCTATCAAAAGAGGTCCACAGATGTGGACCAGATTGTGGTGCAGACCCACACCCTATAATCGAGAATATCTTAGGTTCTGGATAAAAATTACCCAAAACCTAAAATCAGAATGCAAGTGAGGTCGGGCCTACGATTTATGAGGATGCAACCCAAGACCAAAAAGGCAAGTTACAGAGAATTGAAGCTCAAAAGGATAATCGTTGAATGTGTGCTTGAGTTTGACATCCTCGAAACAAATGTTGTAAGGGTTCTGATTTGATGGTTTCATCTTAAAAGGAACCCTTCGACTCAATCTTCCATTTCCTCCAAAATTAACTTCCCAAATCAGAACTTTCCAGCTCCTATCCTCCTCATTCAGCATATCAAATTCCAGGACCTCTTGTATATTAATCACCCCGTCTAAAATCTCCAAGTCTAAATGATGTGGTAGAATCAAAATTGACTTGGGTCTAATTATCTCAGAAACAAAATTATCGATAAGCTCAACGAGGTGTAACTGATAATTAGGGCATTGAATTGATTCCTCCAGAAAATGCGATTCTGGATTCGTAATGTGTGCCTTAATAAGATCAGTTTCCTCAGTTATTGGGCTATCAAATGATCTATCAGATTCCACAGGCCCAATCGTCTCACAAAAATCATGTTCTGAAAACTCGTGTGAGACCTTGCAACTTGAATCTTCACCATCAAAGAAATCAGGATCCGTATCAATGCATGTCCCAAAATCATTTGTCACTTTCTGTTCCAGGGAGACATACGTTTCCTCGTAACCTGGCTCAGGGATCGCAGGTGAAGAAATCAGATCTTCCTTAATTGGTCGCTTTAATTCAATCTGGTCATAACACATGTCCCCCTCAACAGGTGCCTGAGCCGGTTCTATCATTGGCTTTCCTGAAGAGGGTTCATCCTAGGAATCATCCCACGATTGAATCAAAGCAACCACGAATCTCATCCTCAATTTCACTAATTTCCCAAGTAGAAACTCACTAGGGTTCTTATCCTTAACGTCCTTGAGCTAATCCAACAAAGGCTTATTCAAATCATCAATCATTTCAATCAGGGGCTCCAATCTCTCAATGCAAGGTATTGGCTGAACTTCTAAAGATTGTATAATATTCCTCAAGTTAGCCAGAACCTTATCTTGAACCTGGTTAACCTAAACCAAATGAGTTGGTTCAGGGTTGGGCAGGTTTGGTATCAATGCAGGGGAATTAACGAATTGAGATTCGTTATACCCTTCCTGAAAATAGGTCATTTCAGATTGTTCACAAGGTGGTGATGACCTAAAGGCAGTGAAATCAGGGGATGGGTAAGGATCGGTGTATCCTTCTTGATTGTAGATCGTATTAGGTTGTTCATGAAAGGAAGACGATCTATAATCAATGTAGCTCTGAGAAGGATAGAAATCAGAATCAAAGTGTTCAGGGTTAGACCCTAAACACGGGGGTCCAGAATTGTATCCCCAATCCAAATTATCCCAACTGACTGATGGTTGATTACAATACGAGTTGGGATAATCGTCATGTTGAGGATAATTCACAACAGGAGGGAAAGAGTGGGAATGTGTGAAATATGTGGAAGGATTCATGATACATAGGAGGAAGAAAGGTGCCCTGCAATACAAACAATCAAACCTATCCTTAAATGGGTTAGCCTAAAGACCTACAGACTCCCAAAACCCGTCTTGAGATAAAGGAACGATTTTATCTACTTCTGTTTGTTCAATCCAACCAGTTAGAAGGAGGGACTGGGGAGAAGGTTCTTCCTTCGACTTACGCCTCCAGTTCCTAGTGTACCCCCCAGCCGCGATCGTTTGACTCTGCTTCCTTAGCTAGACATCAGATTGAACAGTAGAAACAGACTAATCGAAAATAATCTCGTTCTGAGTTCTGAAGAGCGAGTTCAATCCTTAAGGCCAACGTCTACTCTGTTTTATTTAGGGCTAGGTTTGAATGTGCTTTAGAATGTGATGGGCCCTGTAAATGGATTGTGCCCTTAATGATTGATTGATTTGTGTGTGCGTGCACAACCAGTAGTTTTCAAGCAAGATTATTTTGGATGTGGTGAATTTTAAGGTTCAAATCTTGCTTAGTAGCTTTTAGGATTCAACTTTAGGTATTTTCAAACAAGTTTCATTGGCACACCAGGTTTTACAAGCATAGGTAAAGATGTTTTCCTTTAAAGCTTAAAAGGAATGTGGAGTGCCTAGTAAATCCCTAAGAGTAGAACCTAATTGGCAGCTACTGATGAGTTTATTTTATTTCAACGGGTGCAGCCCAATCAACTCAAATAATTGGCCTGATGCACCACTTAATTAGGCACACAAATAATTACCTAATCTAATTTCTATTCAATTATGTGTTTGAATGTGTGTACCGGCTCCTAGGATCGGTTTAACGGTTGAGTTAGAAAATTAGATGAGGTTGTGTACCTCTGTGAAATTTTTTTTTATTAATTTTTTAAATTTTTTTAATGTGGGGGTTGGGGTGAGTATGGGTGTCAAACAACAAACAATCTAACCTTAGAGTTTATAAAAACACCTAGGTTAATTGATGTTTGAATTATTATGTTGTGGAATGAAATCTAATGGGTGGGAGGTGGGGGATAACTTACAAAACCTTCCATAGCACTTTACTCCAATCTTCCGCTTTTGCTCGTCTCAAAAGAGTACCTGCAATTACAATAAGAAAGGAGAAAAGTGAGGTAAATGATTTGTAAGTTACAAAACACGAAGAGAAATCAAAGAGCATCGCCTCCCCAGCAACGGTGCCAAAATGTTGAATGTTCGAATTGCTCCCTGGCAACGGTGCCAAAATGTTGAACGCATACGAATCACTACTCTAACGTGTTCGGTCTTGGAAAACCTGTCGTTGTAGTTTGAAAGAGAAGAACTCATGTTCAACAAATAAAATTTATACCGAAATTGAAATTCCAGGTCGAACACAGGGAGGCGGACGTTTGATTTAAAAACTACGTGTTTCCTTTTATTTGTCACGGAATAATTCAATTTAAAACTATCTAATTATTTACAATAAATAGAAGCGGCAATGGCTCCAAAATGTTGAACGCATACGAATCGCTACGCTAACGCGTTTGATTTTGGAAAACATGTCGTTGTAGTTTGAAAGCGAAGAACTCGTGTTCAACAAATAAAATTTATACTGAAATTGAAATTCCGGGTCGAACACAGGGAGGCAAACGTTTGATTTAAAAACTACGTGTTTCTTTTTATTCGTCACGAAATAATTCAATTTAAAAATATCTAATTATTTACAATAAATAGAAGCGGCAATGGCGCCAAAATGTTGAACGCATACGAATCGCTACGCTAACGTGTTCGATTTTGGAAAACATGTCGTTGTAGTTTGAAAGCGAAGAACTCGTGTTCAACAAATAAAATTTTTACTGAAATTGAAATTCCGGGTCGAACACAGGGAGGCGGACATTTGATTTAAAAACTATGCGTTTCTTTTTATTTGTCACGAAGTAATTCAATTTAAAACTATCTAATTATTTACAACAAATAGAAGAGAGAGAGAGGGTAAAAGAGAGAGAGAATATTACACATCGAAATCAAAATGAGATGTAGAATAAACAAAGAATTTATCATTAAGAAGATCGTTCATTACAACTAGAAAGCATAAAACAATTGCACTAGAAAGTGATAAATTTACTCTAGAAAGCATTAAAAGAATGGAGGGAGAAATGTCCTCCTCGACGATTGCTTGGAGGACGAGCAAAACTACTCTAGAAAGCAATAAATCTATACTAGAAAGTAGTGAAAAGAATAGGGAGAGAGAAATCATCCCCGACGGTCGCTTAGAGGACGAGCCGAACAAGACAACGCCTGGACGAAAGAGGACGAAGCAGGACAAAGGAGGACGAAGCAGAAGAACGGGAATGGAGCAGCACGCCATCGTTGTCGCGGGATCCACTTCTGAAGGGGGACGAAAATTTGGACTTTATCTCGCGAGAAGCATCTCGAGTGTGGGACAAGCTTCTCTTGAGCTTTGGAGAGGTAGAGAAGAGAAGGAAGGGATGAGAATTTCATATGGAGGGGGTCTCCACTTATAGTTGCAAGGAGTTGGGGCAAAATGGTCATTACATCTTCAAAATAATAAATGAGGGGTCTTTAGTGATGGATAAATCCGTCATTAAAGCCTCCTTTGTGGGCGTTGTGGGCGGCTCGCGCGCAACGCCTGCGCACATCCGCTGAATCTCAGCCTTCCGATCGCGAGATCGGATGGCTTAAGATGCATCTCTGCCCGCTGCTGCGCCGGCCTGGAGCATACGATCGCGTGTGACGCCACGCGTGCAATAGTGCGTGATCTCGATTGAGTGCTGACGGCCGTCCGATCGCGATCCAACGCCCGCCATCGCCCACATGCCCGCACCTTCCTCCCCTTCGCTGCTGTTCGAACCCGCGCCCGCAGCTCGCGCAAGCGCGCTCGGCCGCTGTGCTACGTGGCGCAGATGGTCGAGCAGACGCTTTTAGGCGCAGCTGACCACAGCCGTTGGAGCGAGATCCAACGGCGGAGAGCGAGCGGGTGCGGGGCCTTCAGGGATTGCATGCAGCTGTTTGGGTGGCCAGGATGGCACCACGTGGCACCATCTTGGTCGTCCAACTTCTGGAAGTTGTAGATGGTGCCACGGATGTCGGATTGACTTGATTTTTGTGTCGTTGGGCTGTGATCATCGATCCAAATTCATCCGTGCGATTGGATTTGTCATTTGAAGAGCGAATTTACACCATCCTAGCCCTTGATCTTCTAGGGTTCCCCGATCATTATCTGATGCTACGGATGCCTGATTAAGGCGATCTTGGAGTCGTTGAACTCCAATCGTCGTCCTGATCAAATCCATATGGTTGGATCTTCGATCCGAGGCTCCAATAAAATGTTTGCCCTGTCCAAGCACATAAAAGGAGACAATTAGCCTCCATTTTATTCAAACTACTCTAAATGCAAGATGATGCATGTTCTGCAATATTTATATCATGAAATGCAATCCTATGCTTAAGAACATGCATAAATAGACATCTTAAGTCATGTAAATGTGTTTACATCTGTTGCCATGGGCAGTTCTATCTCGAAGCATCGATTGCCAGGGACCCTATGAGGATTGATAGTGGGAGCTTGGAATCTGATACAGACTGTATTATAAAGCCAATATGAAGATAGAAATAAAGAATAAAAATAGAGAGAAAACTTTCCAAAAACATGCAAAAATTCTTCTATCTCTCTCTTACAAAAACGCACTGCAAATTGAACCTGGACTAACCATGTTTTAAGCACATGTGCTTTAACAGCAGAGTTCAATGAACCTTATGTTAGTTTCTGTAGGCCTTAGAAGCCTTCACGGTAGACTGAGAATAAAGATGGTCAGGTTTGGATCATGGTTGGTACTTGAGTATCTCTAGGCCTACTATTGGCATTCTAACCTAATCTATAAAACAAAGCACACATTAGAGATCTGAACATATGGTCTAGAATTCGAGTTAATTCCGTAAGATTTTGCTAAGGGACTACTAAAAGTTAGGCATGGGGGTATGATTCTAACATCATCATCAGCCATATCTAGCTTTAATTAGTCATATTCCATCATTAAATGCTCCTAAATAACAACCAAAGGACCCTAATTCACTACAAATCCATTCTGAGAGAATAACAAGAAAACAGGGGTAAAACTATAATTTTAACAGCATATCACAATTGCAGAATAATCATGAGATTTCTCAAGGGTTAAATAAAGGTCAAATGATCTTAAATGTCTAATAAGTAGGTCCATGAAGATAGAAATGGGTTTTTGCATGTTTCGAGAATTAAATGACTTCTGAAACCCTAAAGACAAACCTGCTTAATCTACTGAGGTTCTGGTCAGGATGAAATTCACATAAACCATCTAAAAATTATATAAAAATATTCTCTAAGTTTTGGTACCTTCAGTTTAACCATCAGAACCCATCTTGACCCAAAGTAGAGCCACAGACAGACTTTTGCCCTAATTTGGGTTTTTGCATTAATTACCCAATCAAACTTGGTCAAAACCTAAATCTAACTTCACCATTGGATTCTTTGGGTCCAAATTATGTTTGTACCAAAATTTTGGCCTAATCTGATATCACCTTGGCCTAGTTGCCAATTTGGCCTTGTCTAAGTCTTTTCTCTCACACACATGCCCCTAACTTTCAAAATCCTTACAATTAGGCCCCTATCTTTGTCGTCACTCCTTGCAAACAGATCCCTCCACCATTATTGCAGAGGAATCCTTCTTCGACGACCTTTCATTGAAGAGAACTCCTCTAATCAAAGAATCCCTTCAAAAAATGGAAGGGAGATTCCTTGAGAAGTTATCTTTCCAATGAATCTGGTCTTGAACCCAACAACCTTCCCAATCTCTCATACGAACGCATGAGAGATTTGGGTATCTCATGGGTTTCCTATGCCGGCAAGCCTTCCAAGCTTGGAAGCTTGCTTCCCAAACCTCAAACCTCTCTCTAAGACCTATATAAGCACGCCCAATGCAAGGTTGTGCTTCTCATGCTCGATTTCTACCTGGAACACCTCTATTTCATCTCTCCTCTCCAGCCGAGAGGCTTCTCGACGTTCGGCGACTCCTTCTTCGTCGTCTGTCCGCAATACCAGTAGTAGATTCCTTCCCCTCGACCTCTTCCACTCTTGGTCATACCAACAGGAGCTTCCCAACCTCTGTCATCATCGCCATTACCAACTACAGGAGTACCTTCATCCCTAGCACCGACGTACCCTCAGTGTTGTTCTCCCTCCTTTCATCCACTTAGAATAGGTAGTTAGTTCCTTTAGTCTCCTAGATTAGTTTCCTCTACCAAAAACCAGAAACAACCCCTTAACACCATGAATCACCCTCCTCTTCTCTGTCTCCGGCTGCTCCTCCAACAAGGCATCCCCATCGCTACATCCTTCGATCCGCCTCGCCAAAACCCTCTACACCATCGCCACATCCATCCGCATCAAAGCCCCATCTTTATTTCCTACTCCACTCACTCCCGTAACCCTCCAAACAAACCCACTGTAGCACTCCTCCGACCTCCACAGACTACCATACACCTCCACAAGCCATGAAAACACCACCAACGCACTCCACGCCCTACAGCAAAGCACTTGACCTTGTTTAATTGGGCCACGAGGCTGTGTTTATGTTTTCAGGTATTAGCCCTTAGCCGCCATTAACGAAGGAGCTCCAAGCAAGCTTGGAACCATGTTCTTATGGTGCAAGCTCCAGGTTACCTCTCCAGGAGATGCGGAAGTATTCCAGGAAGACTTCCAAGTCTTTGATGTGAAGAAATAGCAGTTGTTCCTACCTCACTTCACCATGCCATCCATGCGCTGTGGCTACCAGAATGCGAGGAAGAGATGTGGGAACATAGTCCCACATCATAGATAGAGGAAGGCTCAGCCACACATAAATTGCAAAAGTACATATGGATGTCTACATCGACATACTTGGGGGGTGAGGTCCCCCACGCCCCTCACATGCCTCACCCGTGACACTATCCACGCGGGCCTGGTTCGACCCATATACCTGACTAACCCTATACTCACACCTCGGCTACAATCCACGCCCACAGCCCTGGCCCAGGTATGCATTGATCCGATACCCGAATACCCGGTACTATGCATAGCCCTGAGAGGGCATGAAAGAGGAGAAACCAGAGAGAAGGAAAGAGAGAGAGTGTGCGGGGTTAAGGGGTGTTTTGCTCTATTGTGTAATGGCTAACACTTAGCCACATTTGAAGATGAGTGCCCCCTATGCATAAAGGAAAAGAGAAGAAGAGGAAGGAGAGCTGAAGGGAAGAGCAGAGGATAAAAGAAAGAAAGGAGAAGGAGGAAGGCTTGTGCACGTAGAGAAAGAAGAAGAAGAAAGAAGACAGAGTAGAGAAAGAAGAGATGAAGAAGTATAGTGACCTCTTGGCACTGTAGTAGTGGACACTTAAGTCGTCTGGCTGAAAGGATCTGTTGTCTGATTCCCTTGACAGGGAGTGCATTGTGCACTTGGTTTGAATGGTTGATATTATTTGAGTAATTGCTATATGTGTTAGACTAATAATTGGTGATCCAAATTACTATTATTTTATCTATATTTCTTTTGACTCTTCATATACTCATGCTATACATTGCAAATTAGTTTTTGAGTAATTAATTTGCTCATTTATATTATTTCTTGAGATTAGCGATTGAATTCCATATTTGCTCCCAACGAACGAACACCGACTTCATTTCTGATATTCAAGTTATAAATTTTATCTGTTGTTCGAGCTATTTTTGAGGAATTATTACTACTATGAACACATCTCTTAAAACCTTGATCCAGCCTGTACAACACCAAGATTGCACTGCATATAGGTCACCAACCCTCTTTTAACAACCCGAAATAACCTATTCTTAGGGAGGACACCAAGAACCTCAATTCTTTGACTCACCAGGACTGAACCCAAACCCACCCAACCCTAAACCAAACCATTGGTTCAGGTGAACCAGGTCCAAGATATGGTGCTGGCTAACTTAAGAAATACCATACAATTTTTACAAGCTCAACCAACACCTTGCACTAAAGAATTAGAGACTCTGATTCAAATGATTGATGATCTTAACAAGTATTTATTGGATTGGCTCCAAGATGTTAAGAATAAGGACCCAGATGAGTTTTTACTTGGAAAATTATCAAAATCAAGGATGAGATTTGTGATTGCTCTAGTCCAATCATGGAATGATTCCCAGGATGAACCCCCTTTAGGAGAGCCAATGTTAGAACCCGTTTAGGCACTTGTAGGGGGGGCACATTTTACAAGACTGGGGATGACCAGGTTGGTCTAGAGTAACTAGTTGAGGATGAATTGATTTCTTCACCGGAGATCCCTAAACCAGAGTATGGGGAAAAGTATGTCTCCATGGACTAGGTAATGATAGATGATTTTGAGACATAAATGCGGATTTAGAATTCTTTGATTCTAAAGGTGTAGAATCTTTATGTGAAGTCTCACCTGAGTTTGAAGAAGATAATTTTAGTGACACAAATGGCTCGCGAAGTATGATAAATCATTTGATTGCCTATAAATGAAGATTATGATCCTACTGGGGCTGACATGGAGGATTTAGATCCTAAGTTAATAGCTGATTTAATCAATAACCCCAATCCTCACACACATCTTGTTGACCATAATAATGATTTTGTTTTCGTGATCATCGAACCCAAGTCAATTTTGATTCAGCCACAAATCTTGGACTTGGATACTTTAGATGGGGTGCATAACATGCAGAAGGTCCCGAAATCTAAAATATGATTATGGAGGACAGGAGCTGGGAAATGAAGATTTAGGAAGTCAATTCCAGGGGAAGCAGAAATTTGAGTCTAAGGGTTCCTATAGACTTGAAACTACCAACCTTCTACGAGGATCATTATGACATTTTCTTCTCTGAGGATGTCCAACCTATGCACAATTTATCTGATTATCTTTTTGATACAAATTTTCCTATTGTCCAACTTTTTGAACTTGGGTTGCATCCTCATAAACTGCAGGCCTAGCCCTTCTTGCAAAATAATCTTAGGTTATGGGTAATTTTTATCCAGAACCTTAGAACCACTCGACCGTGGGGTATGTGTCTGCATCACAATCTCGTCCATATCTATGGACATCTTCTCCTTGTGGGATATAAAATCGATTTTTTTATTTTGATCTCAACTCGTACTTGTGAATTCTTGATTTCTTCTTTATTTGTATAGTGTGCCTAGCTGAAGGCAATAAACTTAGCACATATACAGTCTATTTTCATCTCAGAGCTAACTAGGTAATCACAAAATTCAGGCGTTTTCTTCTCTACTCTCCTTTTCATGTCCTTTTAATACAATGAGGATATTACATTAGATAAGCATGTGCGGGTGGATATATTCATCTTTGAATCATTTTGTTAGCTCCATAGATTCTTTTTATTTTCTTTTTATTTATTAAAAAAAATTGAATTAGGCAAAGAGAACATAGGCATTAGAATTTTTCAACTTTAGGGAATAATACGATAAGACCTGAACACTTATACCCTTCAAGTCTTCGAGCATAATTAGCCCAGTTATCCACTAAAATGTGGACTTGTTTCTCGAGTCCTTGCAATTCCCAGTTTATTTTTAATTGGTTAAATAAGTTGGAGTAATAAGTACACGATTTATCAACTCACCCTCTAATTTGAGAGGACTATACTCTAAGCATCTGCACACTATTTGCATTGACTCACCTTTCTGCAATTTTAATAGAAATTGGGTACTTAATGAACCTTCTAGGGTGGTATGGCTAAAAAGTTGTCATGGGTAGAGCCCATTAGCCGATTATCTAGAACCCAGCCACATTACCATTCTCATTCTACTACCTTTAGGTAAATCTTAAATCAGGGAAGCCACCTACTAAAAATAATATTAGTAATAATAATATAAAAAAATACCTAGAAAAAAATAATGAAAAATAGAAAAGAGGAAAATAAGCCATAATTCACCGCATGAGTATGGCTAGCAAGTTGTCGTGGGTAACAGCCCAATTGCTGGTTTTCTAGAACCCAGGTCACGAAACACACATTTAATTCCAAACACTTAGGAAGAAGCGAGGAAGTAGAATAAGTCAGAGAGATAAACTCTAGGTTCGCCCTTGTGTTGACCCCATAAAAATAAAAAGTAAGGGGAAAGCTACCAGTCAGATAAATACATCTTTAAGCAGAATTTCTTTTCAAAGTCACCTAGAGGTGTAGAAACCTAAAGTCTGTTCTGATTGTCGATCAGTGAATCTATCATACTCACAAAAAGATGCTTAGAACTTAGAGCTCTTTTTGAGTCTTAGGTGGGTTGGGTAGCCGTAGAAAGTTGCCCCGAAACTCTAAACTCAAAAATCCAAAAAAATTAGAAAAGAAAATGAAAGAAAAAAATTGTATTCGCTTTGGAATAAGGTGAAGGCTTGGACAGTCTACATTTTGGTAGACACCCAGGTACTGTTGAGTCTTTATAGTTTAGGTCTTTAGTAGAAATTTCTTAGTGTTGAGAAATAACTATTTCCCAAGTAATTTGATCCTAATTCTGTTTATAGATAGCATGTAATTTTGGTAGAGACTAGCAAAAGATAGGCATGGGGGTATGATGTAGACACATCTACTTCACATAAATTATTTATTTATGAATGTTCCTAGGCGTATAATCGCATTCAGCATTATAAATGTTACATAGCATGCATCATTCTACATTTAAAATAGTTTGTACAAATTTTAGGTTAATTTTCCCTTTTTATTGCTAGGGGATAGGGCGATATCGTTTCAAAGCCTCGGATTGAAGATCCAACCATACAGATCTAATTGGGGCGACGAACGAAGTTCAATGGCTTCGAGATCGTCCTGATCAAACCTCCATAACATCAGATGCAGCGCGAGGACGATTAGAGATCAAGGGGCAAGGTGGTGCAAATCCATATCTTAGATGACAAATCTAACTACACGGATGGGTTCAGATCGACAATCGTAGCCTAACAGCATGAAAATCGACCCAATCCGACATCTGTGGCACCATATACGAGCATTTGAAGATGGACGACCCAGAAAGCACCACGTAGCACCATCTAAGCCACCCACAGCCATCGATCTCCTCCTTCATTTAAGCTCTCAAGATCTCAACCATTGGAACGAGATCCAATGGTCGAGTGCGCACGTGCTTAAATTCATGAACTTGACAAAGTCGACAACACAGTACAACGGTGAAGCATTCTTCATGAAGAGCATGATGCGCAATCAAGCCATGGTCAATAACTTAATTTGCGAGGAGAGGCACGCAATTGAAATTTGTCCGCACAATGAAGATCAAGTGGCTGCGGACTCTGCTATGTGGCACACCTAGAGCAGTTGGATGGAGGCGCTAGAGGCACGCACGATCGTATGCATGATCGCATGTGGACGCTACAGGTGAAGAAGTCGAATCGGGCTCATGTGATCTCGACCATCCGATCAAACGATCGAACGACTGAGAGCGATTGGGCCCAATTAAGTTGAGCAACTATTGAAGGCATGGAGTCGCTGACGTGGTCGCTGAGGTGTGTTCGATCAACGTGCAATGGTGGAGATTGAGGCACAGCTATAGCAACGCTTATCTACAGTAATGCTCATAAACGTCACCAAAGGTCCTGATATTAATGTTAAACTTTTGAAATGACCTTTTTGCCCTATGTCCTCAACTATAAAAGGACCACCCCTACCACACATTTCACCATCCCTTCTCTTCACCTCTCACCTCCTCCAAAGCTCTATAAGCTAGTCCCATACTCGGGATGCTCCACTAGAGCTAGAGTAAAATAATTTTCCCATCTTCTCACCCTCTTCATGGAGCATCTCGTGGTTGTCTTCTCACCACCATTTGGGAAGCGGATCCCGTTGCGATGCTACCATGTTCCATCCTCTATCCTCCAGCTCCATTCTCCCTCATCCAGCATCTCACCATCCTCTTCTAGGCACTTCGTCAGCGCGGCTCGTCCTCCAAGCAACCATCGAGGAGGATTTTCTCATATGTATCTTTTTATTACTTTCTAGAATAGATTTCCAGCTTTGTAGTAGTAGCAAGTAGATGTAATGAACATGCTCCTATGGTTATAAAATATTTTTTCATTCTCTCTCTATTTTCTCTTTCTTTGTATTATTCTATCTCTCTCTTCTATTGTTTATTATTTAAGTAGAATAGCTAGTATAGATTTAATTCGACCAGCTAATCTACTTTGTGAGAATAATTCTAAATGTGATTTTTAATCAAATGTTTTCCTCCCTGCATTTGACCCGGGACTCACATGAGTTTCGGTAAATTTATCTGATAGCAAATTTTCTTGCGAATTTTTCAGTGTCTCAGGCTTTCTCAAATCCAACTTTTCGCAACGAAAATCTCGTTAATCATGTGCTATCTGAAGCCCTATGCGTTGCACATGTCTTCAAACATGTGTATGCATACAGGCATAGCGTGGGTGTGTGCGTGGGTGTGTGTGTGTGACATGTGGCCTAGTAACGGTACTGATCCGACCCTCTGATCCATTGATCCTATGAATGGCGGCAACATTTTTTTAGAGTGTAAGTGTTTCTACACTTAATTAAATATGAAGGCTTCTCGTGCTATGAAGCCTCTATTAAGGCTTAAGTAGCCCAAGTTTTTGATGAAATCAGCCTAAGTTGTAAATAAATAACTATGGATTTATATGTTGTTATAAAATAACATTTTATCAATTTTTCTTTATTCATTACTGAACTTGTGTTTTTTTATGGGATGATTGCCAAGTTTTAATGTTCATTTTTTTATGCAATTGTTCATGTAGTTAATATATTATGATTATATATTTAATTAAGTTAAGATAATTTTGTAAGTTAAGTACTTAGGTTGATTATTAGTTAATTATGAATGTATAAATTGAGTCTTTAAAACTTAAGTTATTAAGTAATTTAATTAACTATACTATGGTTAGTAAGTTAAGTATTCTTTAATTTAAGTAGTTGGGTATCTTAGTTTAATTTAAGTATCTAGTATTAATTATGTGTAGTAATTAATTGATTTATGTATTAAGTATTTACTTCTACATAAACTAAATAATTAAGTATATACTAAGTTATAAACTAATGTATAATAAGTTAAGTAAACTTAGTTAAGTAAGTTATAATTATAAGTCATATAAGTATTATAAGTATAAGTCAGGTATATATTGATAATTAATTATTACAATTGAAAATAATGAATAACTTAAGAATAATTGGTGAATAAAATGCTTATTTAGCCTCCTAGCGAACGACTTGGACTCAACTAGTAAAAATTTGTAAAATATGTGAACTATCTTACTCACTATACTATGACTTAACAATGACAAATTAACAAAGTGAAGTAGTTTATCATTATTTTTTTTGGCGTTGTTGCTGGGGAGGCAATATTTTGTTTTATTCACAAAAATATTCCCTTGTTTTTTTCTTAACTTGTAATTATGATCCTTTTCTATATATTCTATTATGATTCTTTTGTATATACTATTCTTTCTTGTAAGATAATGTATATATCATTTTTGGTGTCGTTGCCTACGAGGCAACTCGCATAAATTATATTCACCATTATCATTTAATTTATTCTTGTTTTGTATTATTTATTTCTAACTTATTGTGTTTGTCTTATCTTCTTTCAAGTATTTATCTAAGATCCCTAAGTAGAAAGAAGATGTGTTTCATTTCTTGCTTTTTTTCGGTATATAGCTTTGTTAGATACTCTTTCCCTAGTCTCTAGTTAGTTTGCTTTGTTGAATTTAGTTAGAAACATAAAAAATACCAAAAAGATATTCTTCATACTAACAGCTGTATCCATTAGGCATATACTCTTAGGAGTGAATATTTCTGCTAGGTTACTGTTTCGAGGTATCCCTTGTGGAGATAGAGTATATTTTTACCATGTAGATCCCTATCTTGTATTAAGCATGACCATATTTTGATTGAATATACTAAAAAGTGAAACACATTTTGTTATCTTCTTTTTATTTAGAAGACATTTTTATAGAACGAGGAATCAACTTAAAACTCGTGACATATTTTTGTATTGCGAACTTGTGTGTGTGTTTTTCTATCGCTATTGTTGCATGCTATTGCACACACAGCACAATCACTAGAGTCACACTAGTTTGTCCTTCTACTGCTCCTCTTTTCACCTTAAGGCCTAGGTGACGGGAGTGATTTCTTGCATGTTTTAGGAAAACAATGTCGTAGGTTATAGTATAGTCGCATGAAACCCTCGATCAAAAATATTTGTAAAATAACAAGATTGTGAGTCATAATCGTTCGTCTATGGGATGCATTATGAAAATGATTTCAATCTCGCTCACTCTACTCGCTTAAAATTGCATGCCAGTTTCTAACCTACGAATCACTATTTTTCCATTTGCATGATTAATTCTTATCACGTGCACATGCATTAAGTAAATGACAAATGTGAATGTATGTGTTTCAGTATGCACGATCCTAGTTATATGATGGCCATTGACAGAGAAAGCATTAATGGTTAGATCCTCGATGTTTTCAAGCACCGACATGCTACTTGCAAGAAAGATATAAAATGAGCACAGGCAACTTAATCACAATGAAGTACTGCAAGCAAGTGCATGGTGAATTTTCACACATAAATATATATATAAATGACTTTTCATTGATTTCATCAGGATGATTACAGAGCAAAGCTAGCAGGAAGCTTGTACATGAACGATTGAATGCAGAAAATGACTACATGCATGAATCTATGGCGGGCTTACACATGCATCATTGAGGGAGAATATGGAACTAAACTACTAAGCATAAATAAAGTAGAGAGATTAGAGGAACTACTTAGCTAGGCTATCAAAAAGAAGGGCATTTGGAGGTGGTCTCTAATGGCCTTTGAGTGGAGGTGCGGAGAAGAAAGAGGGGTGACCATTAGTGCTTAGGCCTGCCCTTGGAGGAAGAATGGAGAGATGATCCTGGCTTGGTGTGAAGGTGGTGGAGCCATGGTGGCAGAGCTTGTGGAGGTGCACATGAAGGTGGAGGTGGAGATGGCTATGATGATGGGTGGATGACAAAACCAAGATGGGTGCAAATGGCCACCCAAGGGTCCTTTAAATAGACCCTTGGCATTCTCTCTAGAGAGGTGTATAACTCTCTAGAGAGAGCTCCAAGTGTGGCCATCCAAGGTGAGGTGGAGGTGGTTCTTAGATCCACCAAAATTGGATCTAAGAGAAGACCAATCCTTGGTTGCTATTTTTGGCAACCAAGGTGGCGCCACCTTTGGAAGAGCCTAGAAGGCTCTAGGTGGTGTGGGAGTGCATGAATGGGTGTGTGGGTGTGTGTGGGTTGGTGTGACCTAGGTGACTAAGTGGTCTAGGTTAGGTCCTAAGGGGTTTGGGTTAGGGTAGGTCTCAAATTAGGGTTACAAACCCTACTTTGCTAAGGAGAAAATGCAATTAAACTTGACATAAGTTTAATTGAGTCAGTGTGAACTTTATTGAGAGTGAAATAACTCAATTAAGTTGGGCTTATATCAATTGGACTCACTGAGTCCAATTGATCTTGTGTGGGTTGAGATCTGAGCTCTATTGGACTTTGAGTCTAATTGACTAGGTAATTGTAATTGACTGCGATCCAAGACAATTGGGCTTAATGAGAACCTAATTAGGTTCTTAGGAAGGTCTAGAGGTGGTGTACTAGGCTTAGGGTACCTTAATTTAGGTTCTCAAGGGGCTAGAAATTGGTTTAGGGACCTAGGAACTCAAGATCCAAGCTTGAATTCCAAAATAGGAACTGGAGAGCAGCTCCAGACCTCCAATAAGAGTGTTAGATGACTTGTACTAAAAAATCAGAAATCCAGACCTCTTGTCTGGACATCTAATTTGAGTCAGGCAGGAATCAGGGTTCTGTCTTGAGTATTTTGCAAAAATTGGACGTCTGACCAAGTGTCTGGACATCCAATAACACTGTAGAGATGGGTTTAAGGTGTGCGGGTTGTGGCTAAGGGTTCTAGATGTCCAATAACTTATCTGGACATCCAGATAAGGGCTGGAACTAGGGTTTTGAGGCTTCATAGGCTATGGTGACCTAATCTATGGGTGGTTAACGCTTAGGAAGGCTTCTAGGGCTATTCTAAGGCTAGGAATGAACCTAAGTTCTTCATAATTTGACTCTACCTTATTCTTACTTAATAGAATAGCATACCTCAACCCTTACATTATTTCCCTACTACGTTTATTCTAAGGTCTTCCACTCCAGCTCTAATGCAACACTAGCTTTAGGTCCAGCTTCAGATCTAGCTCCAGATCCAGCTCCTAATCTTATTACCTACAATTTATATAATGCACCTAATTAATACAGTATATCATTATTTCATGCATAGCTAAAGAAAAGCAGTAAAGATGCAAATAATGCATATGCATGCATTAATTACACTAGTTTATGTAAGTTCTAGCCTAATTTAGGTCAATTATGACCTATGATTGCTGCACAATTATACCCCCATACCCAAATCTTGCTAGTCTCTAGCAAATGCATGATTAAGTTATTTACAGAAGGGTCCCTAGTGGACTGATTATTTTTATCAAGTGTATGACTAGAGACTCTTTTACTTTTCATTTTCAACCTAAAATCTAAAAATCCAGACAATTGTGAAAGTGCAGCTATGTAGCTTTTGCAAAGGATTTGAGTGAAAAACCTAATTTACCTCTAAAGCCTATACTTGACCCTTAGTGAAATTCCAGTGGGATAGGCAAACTTCTTCCTTCAGGTTATTCAAGATATTCTATGAATTCCACCCCAGCTTTAAGCTTGGGTAGAGAATGTTTGAGGCAAATGGCTGTGTATTTGGTGGCTCACTCTCATTTGGTGTTACATAGGGATTAGTACTACAGAATCTAGATTCCCAAATTATTAAGTAACTCAACTCAGAGAAAGATGAGAAAAACTATGTTTCCTTTTGGTTCCTTTGTATCCATTCTCTCTTTCTCTTCTCTCTCCCTTCTTTTCTTTTTCATTTTCTTTTTGAGCTCACAATCTCACCAGATTTATACATATATTCCATACTTGGTGGTCTCACATGACATTAGCACTTTAATAGAGTTTCAATAACCCTCACACTAAGTCAGCATTCCTCAGCCAGTATTTAGGCTGTCAGAAACACAGAAAGAGTGGGTTAAGGCCATATGTGGTGGACCTCAATTTTATTTGGTGGTATTGCCTCAATGCAAATAAAATAAGCACTAAAATATTTGCAGACTCTTTTTTTTTAATATTTTTTTCTTTTCTTTTTCTCTCTTTTTTCTAATAATTTTTTTTTTCTAATTTTTTTCTATATCTATATATTTATATCAACATGACGCAATACAGCACATGGCATACACGACTTTTATTCAAGAGGCATTATTAGGGATTGGTGGTACTCAAGAGATATCGGGTGGCTTATTTGGTGGAAGTGCCTACTCTTGGCACTGAGAAGAGATGGATAGGATGGCGTATTTTTGACCTTGATATCAATACCCTCCTTCAGCCGAGGATTCCATAAAGAATGGTCGTAACCATCCACCTTAGTCCTAGTTTTATGAGAACACGCTCTCCGCGTATTTGCCATCATTAGTGACTCTCAATATTTCACACAAAATGTATATGCAGGAACCAAGAGTGGAAACTATGCCTATTCTCTGAGTATCATCACCTAATTATCCAGAATTGAAATTCCTTGCACTAATCCTAGAGCATCAATACTCTCTACTCTTATCTCACACTATTTGGTGGATTTTTAGAAGAAATCTACCTGACTCCCAAAACACTGTCCAACGGTTAGAGAAAAGAAGCACTGCTTCTTCTCGACAAACTAAAGGCATTTATCAGTCCCCACCGTGAATCCATTACAAAATCGATGTGTGAGTGTGAAAATTGTACTGGATTCCATATTACAAGAATCAACTAAGGGATAAAATTCCTAATGCATTCTCTTAATAAAAATGATCTTATTCATGAATGCATTATGTATATATGCTATAAACAAGTAACCTTTTTCATTTGTACCTCATAAAATTCCCTTATCGAGTTACATTCAGCTTGGTCCTAAATTTAGAACAAAATGGTGAGTGAGTGAGTCGAATATGTCTGTTGCGGATGATTTCTAGCTTCAATGCTAACATTGGAAGTGGAGTCAGTTGTTCTTATATTTAGGATCCTAAAGTACATTTGACATGCTGCTCTGGGGTTTTCTAAGTGTTGGCTAAAAAATTTTTCAATTTTTCTGCATATCTACCCCCTTATGCCTAAGTTCTTACATGTCTGCTTGCCTGACTATAAAGGAAAATAAATTACGACAGGGAGAAGTGGGTAGAAATCACCTAGAATTACTCCTGAATTTTAATGTTCAGCACCGACCATCCTGATAGTATGCAATATTCGAAAAGGAAATATGCTAAAAGAAAATATGCTATGTTTAAAGTGAGCATGTATCGGGTGATGAAGAATGCTAGTAGATGCTGAGTGTAACACCTCCAGGTGGGCAAAAACTCAATCACACGTCCTCAATAAGATGAATGACTTCATCAGCTGGAGGAGGTTCCTAGGCCATTAATGGCTTGAGGCACTGGCCATTGACCATAGAGACATGCCCAAATGTTGGGTCCCTGATTGGACCGCTCCATTGGGAAATGGGTGGATAACAATATATGGGCCAGTCCACTTGGACTTGAGTTTCCCTGCAAAGAGTTTCAGTTGTGAATCAAATAACCAAACCTGCTGGCTGGGTGACATGCGCTTGTGCGTGTGTGTTAAGATGTGTCATTATAGCCGCACTTGCAACGTCGGTTTTAAAGTAAATAAACGGAGGTGAGTCCGAGTGTCGGTCTCAGGGAGGTGTGAAAATCAGATTTTGCTTATCACTTGTTGTCATGGGAAGCGCGGAGTTTTTCTTGCGAAAGGTGCAGTTTGAAAAGCGAGAGAGAGAGAGAGAGATTAGGGTTAGGGTTATTTCTTGCTTGATCATGCAACTTCAACAGAAATTAAAGTAAACAACTGACCAGAAAGTAACTTCATTAATCATGCACTTTTAGTTCATAGCTTACAACATTAAATACATGCTCAAACAAAAGTAATGGAAAGCATAAAAGAAAGGAAGAGAGAGAGGGAGGAGGGAGCAGCGAGGCAGCCACGATGGTGGAGGAGGCTCCGTCGGCGGCTCGTCATCTCCAGCGATTACAAGAGGGCCTAAAGCTAGCTAAGAGAGGGGTGGAGTAGTTGCAAGGGAAGTAAATGCCTTGAATGAGTGGTTGGAGGGGGTTTAAATAGGGTTAAGGGCTTTCTAAAAGAAGAAGGGGCTTTAGCGACGTCCGGGATGTCGCTAAAACCATTCCAAAAGCGTCGGAGAAGACCTCCAGCCCGCCGGTCAACCGCCCTCCCCGTTCTTCGCGCTCGATCCGCGGCCACTATGTGAGAGCCATCTGATCGAAGATCGGACGGTTGAGATCTTCCTTGGATGCGCTCAGATCGCACCTCGGGTGTGCGTATGCACAGGCGTCGTCGCCTGACGTGCGCGCGCACGTGAGCGCTCGCGATCTCAGGGCGTGCTGTGTGGTGAGTTCACAGCCGCCCGCTGCTGATCGGGCGGCCCAATTTCACTGCATGCTTCCTTCGTCTTTAATTTCACGCACCGCGCAACTCGAACCCGCATCGCGTGTGTGCGGGCGTGCGAGCTAACCGTTGCGCCATGCCTGCACTTTATCGCGTCAACTGCATGGTTCTCGGCCGTCCGATCAAAGATCGATGGCCGAGATTTGATCTCAACTGATGGATGAAGTGGCAAGCGGTGGGAGCGGGGGCGACGTGGCGCAATGAGGGTCGTTGATCACCAGATCAACGGTCAGAACTTCTTGGGCCCATTGTAGGAGCTCCGGATGTCGGATTTGGCCGATCTTGAGTCCGTTGGAATATGTTCGTCGTTCTGAATCCATCCGTGTGGTCCGATTGCTCATCTGAGGCCTACTTTGACAAGTACTTACACAAATGGCCAATAATACAGTTTTATAAGCAATCTTGGTACATGATGCATGCAATGCTCCCATTCTACTTATGTTGTGCGTTTTATTCTTAAGATGGGCCCTATTTAACAGAATTATCACTCCCTTGTGCAATGTTATCATACCCCCATGCTTACTCCTTGCTAGTCCCTAGCAAGGTTTATTCTAACCTTTATTATTATTATTTTTTTAGAATTTAAGAAGTAATAACTTAGACACTTCGTCACTTGTCAATAGGAGGAAATATACCAAGATCTTAATCTACAAAGACTAAGCAGCGCCCAGGTGTCTGCCAAAATACGAATCGCCCGAATCCTTGCTTTAATGTATATAACTATACATATGTATATGTATATATATATTTTTAGAATTTTTTCGGAATTTAGTGTGGGTTGGTAACTTTTTATGGCTACCCAACCCACCCAAAACTCGATCAAAACCCTAAGTGCTAAGCATCTTGGTGTGAAGATTGTGATAGACTCACTTAACGGTAATTCAGACAAACTTCGGGTTTCTACGCCCCTAGGTGACTGGAAAAAGAAATATATTTGCCTGAAGGTGTATTTGTTCGATTGGTAGCTTTCTTCCTACGTTTGTTTTAATTTAGGGTCAACACAAGGATTTTTCCAATGTATATCTTCCCGTCTTGTACTACTTCCCCGCTTCTTCCTTAAGTGTTTTGGTTCTTTTTGTGCAGTTGTTGAGCTGGGCTCTGGACAATCGACCAATGGGCTATTACCCACGATCACTTGCTAGCCATACTCGTGCGGTGAAGTGTGGTTTATTTTCTTTTCTTCTCCTTTTTTTTTTCGTAGGTGGCTTCCCTAATCTCAAATGTACCTAGAGGCAATGAAGAAGAAATGGTCAGTGGCTGGGTTCTGGACAACCTGCCAATGGGCTATTACCCACGACAACTTGCCAGCCATACCACCCTAGAGAGTTCATTAGCTACCCAATTTCTGTCAAAATCTCCGAGGAGTGAGTCTGTGCAAAAATGTGTGCAGATGCTTAGACTCAAAGTTTTTCTGAGTTAGAGGGTGAGTTGATAAGTCGTATACTTATCACCTTATTTAGTAGGTGGATTAGAATAGCTTAAGGTTGCAAGGATTCGAAGCTAAATCCATATTTTAATGGACAACAGGGCTGATTAAGCCTGAAGGCCTAAAAAGTCTAAGTGTTTAAGTTCTTTTTGTATTATTTCCTACTATTGACAGGTTTCTAATGCCTAAGTTTTCTTCCTAAATTCAATTTTTTTTTTAATTTTATTTTTATTTTTATTCAGACTAATTAAATGAGCTCAGGTTTATGCAATTTACCACCCCCCCATGCTTAAGTTGGACAATGTCCTCATTGGCAAGTACATGGATGCATAAGGGTTCAAAAAGATAGTACCTGAGTGACGTAAAATACCGGATCAGTCTGAATCCTCTGAATCTGTGTCATCCCTCAACGAGGGTGACACTCTCCTTTGGGGGAACCTGGTATAGGAAGTGCTTCAATCTTTGACCATTAACTGTAAAAGTGTGCCTAGTGTTAGGATCAGCGATTTCAACCGCCCCATTAGAGTAGGGCTTAACCACCCAAAATGGTCCTGTCCATTTGGTCCTGAGTTTCCCCAGGAAGAGTTCTAGGCGGGCGTCAAATAGCCAGACTTGCTGGTTAGGGTCAAAGGTTTTTCTATGAATGAGTCGGTCATGGACGGCTTTCATTTTCTCCTTATACAGTAAATTATTGTCAAAGGCTTCCTGACGAATTTCTTTGAGCTCAGATAATTGGAGCGTCCTCTACGCACCGGCTAACTGGGGATCCATGTTACATTGCTTGACAGCCCAGTAAGCCCGGTGTTCCAATTCGACAGGAAGATGGCAGGCTTTGCCAAAGACCAGGCGATAAGGTGACATGCCTATCGGGGTCTTGAAAGCGGTCCTATATACCCACAGGGCATCATCAAGTCGTGTGGACCAGTCTTTCTTATCAGGTCTCACAGTCTTCTGTAAAATGTTCTTGATTTGTCTATTTGAGACCTCGGTCTGCCCATTTGTTTGTGGATGATACCGGGTAGCAATGCCATGGTTCACCCCGTATTTTCGAAGTAGGGCACGGAATTGGGAATGGATAAAATGGCTTCCACCATCACTGATCATGGCCTTCGGTATTCCAAACCGGGAAAAGATGTTCTTCTTAACAAAGTCCATGACAGTTATGTGATCGCATCGGCGGGTGGTGATGGCTTCAATCCATTTGGAAACATAGTATACCGAGACCAGGATGTACTCGAAGCCATTGGATGGTGGAAAGGGGCCCATAAAATCGATACCCCAAACGTTAAAGATTTCGACAATCAAAATGGGCTGGAGGGGCATCATATCTTTCTTGGTCATGGTCCCCAGCATTTGGCAACGTGAGTAAGTCTTGGCAAAGTTGTGTGCATCCTTAAATAGGGACGGCCAATAAAATCCGGACTGCAGAACCTTTGCAGCCATTTTCTTTCCATAGAAGTGGCCACCACAAGCCTGGTCATGACAAAAGGAAAGCACACTCTGAACTTCATCTTCGGGGATACACCTCCTGATGATCTGGTCAGCACAGAGGCAAAACAGCATGGGATCATCCCAGAAATAGTGCTTGGACTCAGCCAAGAACCTGTCCCGTTGCTATCTGGACCAGCTGTGCGGGGTTTGTCCTACAACTAGGTAGTTGACGTAGTCAGCATACCATGGCATTTTCTTGTCTTGCACAGCCAGGATGTGTTCATCAGGGAAGGCGTCAGATAAAGGTAGGGAGGGTCCAATGTGGTCTGGATGAAGTCTAGACAAGTGGTTAGCCACCACATTCTTTGATCCAGCCTTGTCGCGGATTTCCAAGTCAAATTCCTGCAAAAGCAGGATCCATCTGATGAGCCTGGGCTTTGCGTCCTTCCTGGCCAACAGGTGTCGGATAGCTGAATGGTCAGTGTAAATCGTCACGTGGGATCCCAGCAAGTATGATCGGAACTTTTCAAGTCCAAAGACTATAGCGAGCAGCTCTTTCTCTGTGACCGTATAATTTCGTTGGTCCTCGTCCAACATTTTGCTCGCGTAGTAGATCACCACGGGTTTCTTATCTTGCCTTTGTCCTACAACAGCGCCTATGGCAAAATCTGATACATCACACATAATCTCAAAGTCCTGGGACCAGTCTGGGGGTTGAAGTACAAGTGCGGTGAAATGGTCCAACCAATGGCAGCCCGATGTTCTAAAAGGGTCGCAATCAATCTGAGTTCCTGATCCTTGGTTAGATGAGAATTAATAATCACTGGGAAGGTCTGGTCAGGTCCCAAGAAGACATACATGAGATTCTCGGGCAATGGCTTAAGTTTAGGTGCGGTTGGAACCACAGTCGATGGGAAGGGAAAGGGCAGGAGTTGCTCAGTATCGATCTCCTCAAATGGTGTTGTGTGATGGTACTCAGCCTTATAGAGGTCCACGGGTATTGATGGTGACGGGTCAAAACAGTCATTACGGGTTTGGTGGTCTGATACAGAATTGAGGGTGAGGCATTCCTCGATCAGAGTTTCCACGGGATCATGTTCTTCAACGTTATCGCCATCAAAAGACTTTGTCGCCCGAAAGATATCCAATTGCATTTTCCTATCCCCGAAGGCGATTTCCATATATCCCGTGTCACAATCAATGTTTGCCTTAGCCGTAGCTAAGAAAGGTCTGCCTAAGATTATGGGTGCGTTCTATAATTTTTCAGGGACTTCCCTGTCGAGCACCAAAAAGTCAACCAAGAAATAGAAGTCCTTGACCCGTACAATCACGTCCTCGACAACCCCCTTCGGGGTTTTCACTGATCTATCCGCCAGCTGGATGGTGACAGGGGTTGGTGTCAACTCTCCAAAACCAAATTGGTGGTACAGGGTTGTTGGAATCAGATTGATAGAAGCACCTAACTCTAGGAGCGCTCTATCAAATGTCATGTCCCCAATATTGCAGGAAATCAGGGGCGCTCCTGGGTCAGTTCGCTTGAGTGGAAGGTTGCTTGATATTACGGAATTTGCTTGTTTAGAGAGCACAACCTTCCTAGGTGCTTGAGGTCTCGGCTTACGGTTGGGTGTACAGGCATCCTTTAAAAACTTGGCGTAAGCAGGGATGTGTTTGACAGCTTCAAGGAGCGGAATATTAATTTGTACTTGCTTAAAGATTTCCAACAGCTCCTCAGTTTTCACAACATTCTTCTTTTTCTTGATTATTTCCAAGGCCTCAGGGTAGGGTGTCTGAATGTGGATTGGTTCTATTTCTGGGTCCTTGGTTGGTGCCTCTTCCGAGTCGAGTATTTCAGCGGGTGAAGTCTCGGGGAGAGTCGACCATTTGGGATCCTGGGTCTTGGTGCCGCTTCTCAAGGTCATCGCATTCGCAGAGGCATTGGGTCCATGGGTTGATCCTTGAGAAGATGTGGACGAAGAAGCACCAAGCCCAGGAGGTGTTTGCGGGGCTGGTTGGACCATGTGAGCCTCCCCGGGGTTGCCTTCGAACCCTTGCAAATTTGGGCCTCTGTTAATTATGTTTCGTGGGTTCGGTTGTGGCTGGGAAGGTAGGGATCCTTATTGTTTACAGTCCAAGAGTTGGCTTAACTGTCCCTTTACTAAGGCCATTTCCTCCTGATGTTTCTGGTTCATGTCAGCCATCATCTTTATTAGGGTATCCATTTGATTTTGTGGGGGGGGGGGGCACCCTATTCTGATTATATTGGTGTCTAACTGGTGGTCCTTGCTGATAGGGGGGCAAGTGTGGCTGCTGGTTTGGCCTGGGCTGGTTTTGAAATTGTTGTGGTTTCTGGTTTGTCCAACCAAAGTTGGGGTGGTTACGCCAGCCAGTGTTGTAAGTGTTGGAGAAAGGGTCCGGTTTTGCATAACCTTGGACGGCTTGCACATCTTCAAGGATAGCCGATGTCGATGGAGAGGGAAGGGAGTTATCAAGGGTTGAGGGAGCAAAAGTCCCTCCCTGGAACGTGGTCAAGGGTTGTTCCAGGTTCAGTTGGGTTAAGGGCTGGACCAGGTCAGCATTATGCACTCCGTTTGCTAGGGAGAAAGTTTGTAAGGGGTTCTTGGTCTGGTTCAGTAGCTCATCAATCTTTTTGTCCACCAATTCCACTCGATCCAATTTCTTGGCAATGATGTTCATGTCAACCATTCCAGAATTTGCTTGTACCTCATAAATCCCGCCACGGGGTTGACTGGACCTATTAAACTAGTTCATGGAGGCATTGTTGAGTGAATTCTCGCTCATAGACTCAAAGAGCTCAAATGCACTCTCCTCGTCTTTGTTTAGGAAGTTCCCCCCACATGAGGCATCGACAAAGTTCCGTAGGTTGCTGTCCAGACCATGGTAGAAAATCTGGGCCAATTGCCATCTTAGTACTTCGTGGTGTGGGCATTTCCTCAAGAGTTCATTAAATCTTTCCCATGCCTCATGAAATTGTTCCCCACCCTGGAGTGTAAAGGTAGTGATAGCTCTTCTGAGGGCATTGGTCTTTCCTATGGGGAAGAATTTCTTTAAAAATGCATGCCTCAGTTCTTCCCAAGTGGTGATGGGTCTATCTAGGGTTCTGAGCCAATGAGAAGCCTTGTCTCTTAATGAGAAGGGAAACATCTTGATTAGAACAATGTCAAGGCTAATGTTCCTAGGTTTCACAGTTCGTGCTATGCGGTCGAGATCCTCTAGATGCTGCAAGGGGTCCTCATTTGAGCTTCCATGAAAGTGGTTCTGGATCAGACTTAAGACATTCAGTTTCAGCTCAAAATCATCTCCCCCTTCAGGGATCCTAAGGTGCGGCTCGACTCTAATAGCGGAGGGATTATAGAAATCGCGGAGGGGCCTCGGCTGATCCTGAAATGGTGGTATATCAAGTGGTGGTTGCCCTGGTATGTCTTGGAAAAGTGGTGGTGGTTGTTCTTGTGGGTTCTGTAACCATTGTATGGCTTGCATGATGGTGTGGATTTGTTGTTGCTAAAGCCAGTGGTTTGCATTAATTTGGGCTTGGATGATGGCCATAGCATCTGGTGGGGGTTGATCCTCAGCCTCATTTACCCTAGGTTCAGCCATGTTTCCAACAGAATTATGTCGCCTAGATTCCTGCCCCAAAACACACAACTCGGGATGCAGTGAGCGTCTCCCGTGCATACACTAGAGAAGAACAGGAGGGGATGTGGAGGGCGACAGATGCGAGAAATGTGTTTCAATCAAGCACATAAGCCTAGTCCTTATGGTGTATTCCTTAGGAGACCTAGAAATCTCACAAAGGGTGATTAAGTCCGTAAGCACTGGACTCCCCTTCCCAAGGCTAATCTGGCCAGGTTGATTACGAGGGGATTGTAGGGAAGGTTCTTCCTTTGGCTTGCGCCTCTGATTCCGTAGACCCCACAACCGCGGTCGTTTGACACTGCCCCGCAGCCTAGTCACCAGATTCTACCAAGGGAATGAAAGCCAAGTGCCTAGTGAATAAAACCTCTCCTTTCGAGACTTAACTCAGTCCTGCCTAGGGCATGTCTACTGAGTTTTAGAGGGCTAGGATAGTGCTTGTGCTAGGGTTATGTGATGAGGCCTTGATTGGGGTGGTGCCTCTTAATTTTCCAATTTCAAAGTGTGCGCTTCTATCAAAACATCGTTTTCAAGTAAGGATTTTTAAGATGTGGTGTCTTTTAGTGTTTCATCCTTACTTTAGTGCTTTTTAGGGTTGACGTGTCTTAATGTTTTCAGACAAGTTTCAGTGGGCACGTCAAGTTTTGCACACAATTCAGTGAAAGCAGATTTCCTTTTATTCCATAGAGGCTCTGAAACCCTAATGTACTCATCCTAATGATCATGCAGCTTCTATTAGATGAGTCGGTTTTAGGGTTGAGTGGTGCGGCCCAGGTCAACTCACGGTGGCTTTGCAAACACCACTCAAAAGAAAAAGAAAAGAACACTCCAAGAATTTATTCCGGATGTTAGAGTGTACATTTTTTGTGGGGTGATGTGTTAAGGATGTGGGTCAAGCAATCATACACCACACCCATTTTTTTCAATTTTTACAATTTTTTTATTTTTTCACGCAAGCAAATAATCATGAGTGAAGAATTACTCACTATCGGTCCTTGTTGTGCCTACTCCCTTGTTACTGTCGTGGGATGCATCGCTTCGCCATCCAAGCGTCGAATTCCTGCAACCATCAAGTAAAAAGGAAACAAGGCATTAGACGATGTGAGAATGGATGTGGAATGGAGGTAAAAAATAAATCCGTTGCCTCCCCGGCAACGGCGCCAAAAACTGGCGTGCGCTTATGCGTGTGTGTTAAAAAGTGTCATTATAGTTGCACTTCCAACGCTGGTTTTAAAGTAAATAAACGAAGGTGAGTCCGAGTGTCGGTCTCAGGGAGGTGTGAAAATCAGATTTTGCTTATCACTTGTTGTCACGGGAAGCACAGAGTTTTGCTTGCGAAAGGTGCAGTTTGAAAAGAGAGAGAGAGAGAGAGATTAAGGTTAAAGTTATTTCTTGCTTGATCATGCAACTTCAACAGAAATTAAAGTAAACAACTGAACAAAAAGTAACTTCATTAATCATGCACATTTAGTTCATAGCTTACAACATTAAATACATGCTCAAACAAAAGTAATGGAAAGCTTAAAGGAAAGGAAGAGAGAGAGAGGGGGGGAGAGCGGCGAGGCAGCCATGGCGGTGGAGGAGGCTCCGTCGGTGGCTCGTCGCCTTCGACGATTACAAGAGGGCCTAAAGCTAGCTAAGAGAGGGGGGAGTAGTTGCAAGGGAAGTGAATGCCTTGAATGAGTGGCTGGAGGGGGTTTAAATAGGGTTAAGGGCTTTCTAAAAGAAGAAGGGGCTTTAGCGACGTCCGGGACATCGCTAAAACCATTCCAAAAGCATCGGTGAAGCCCTCCAACCCACCGGTCAACTGTTTGCACCATTCTTCTTCGTGCTCGATCCACGGCCGCTACGTGAGAGCCATCGGATCGAAGATCGGACTGCTAAGATCTTCCTTGGATGCGCTCGGATGGTGCCTCGGGCCCGTGTGTGCGCAGGCGTCGTCGCCCGGCGTGCGCGCACGTGTGAGCGTTCACGATCTGAGGGCGCACCATGTGGCGAGATCACGACCGCCCACTGCTAATCGAGCAGCCCAATTTCACCACGTGCTTCCTTCGTCTTCAATTTCACGCACCGCACGGCTCGAACCCGTGTCGCGTGTGTACGGGCGTGCGCGCTAACCGTTGCGCCACGCCCGTGCTTTGTCACGTCGACTGCATGGTTCTCGACCATTCGATCGAAGATCGATGGCCGAGATTTGATCTCAACTGATGGATGAAGTGGCGAGTGGTGGGAGCGGGGGCGACGTGGCGCAATGAGGGCCGTTGATCACCAGATCAACGGTCAGAACTTCTTGGGCCCATTGTAGGAGCTCCGGATGTCGGATTTGGCCGATCTTGAGTCCGTTGGAATCTGTTCGTCGTTCTGAATCCATCCGTGTGGTCCGATTGCTCATCTGAGGCTTGCCTTGACAAGTACTTACACAAATGGCCAATAATACAGTTTTATAAGCAATCTTGGTACATGATGCATGCAATGCTCCCATTCTACTTATGTTGTGCCTTTTATTCTTAAGATGGGCCCTATTTAATAGAATTATCACTCCCTTGTGCAGTGTTATCACTGGGCATGAATTCCTTCCTCCAGATGTGGCGATCGTGAAAGGCCTTGGTCTTACCCTTGTATATCGAGGCGTTCTCATAGGCCTCCTACCAGATTTCTTCTAATTCGCTAAGCTGGAGCTTCCTTTCATGACCTCCCGCATCGAGGTCAAGTTTGCACTTTCCCACTGCTTAAAAGGTGTGGTGTTCTAGCTTGACAAGAAGGTGACAGGCCTTACCGTATACCATACGGTATGGTGGCATTCCGAGTGGGGCCTTGTAGGCCATCCAATATACCCAAAGGCCATTGAAAGAGATGTGGTGTAGACCTGGACAAGTTATGTTAATATGGTGATTTAATCATTGAAATGCATATAGTGGTTAACCTAAAGCGAGCCTAACCATCTCTTTACAAAATTTCTAACTTGGCCTACTTGATTTTATCTTGGTCACTTTTAGGCCTAGGGTCAAACTCAGGGAAGTGGGGTTAGAAGAAGTTTCTACGACTTTCCTACAACGAATCTCTTCCGTTCATTTATTATGTTTTTGGTATTTTTCTATTTAGAATTTTTTTCTGATAATTCTTGTCCTTGAGGCACACCCTCAAAATCAGGTTCTTGGCTTTGAGCCAAGTTAGGGTTCCAAAATTGGTCTTGCTATTCGCAAGACTGAGTACCTGCAAGTCAAGGATTATCTTTTCTCTTTTATATATTTTTTTGTTAATCTTTTTAATGGCAAGAAAGAGAAATAGAAATAAAGTAAATATAGTATATATATGTATATATTATATATGTATATAGGGGTAGGGGTGGAGGTGGAGATGGCGTGTAGCACAATGTCGAGTCGGTCGTCATCTAGAAAGACGCAACCAACAGGACGAAGTGCCGTGCGGAATGTAAGGTGGATGGGTGGAAGATGAGTGCGAACACACTTTCAGTACACGTGTATCGGGGAATATCAGCAACTAGTGTAGATATTCCCCCGATACAACGTATGGTAGGTGATATGAAAGTATATATATATATATGTATATATATATATATGGTTATAATTATATAGGTATATGTGTACTTATATATGTATATATATATATAGGTATGTAAATATATGTATAGATAGATATGTGTATGTATATATATATATATATATATATATATATATAGATGTATATATATATATGTATATATATATATAGATGTATATATATATATGTATATATATATATAGATGTATATATATATATGTATATATATATAGTAATATATGTATATAGATATATGTAGATAGATATGTATATATATATTTGTATATATATATATATGTATAAGTATATGTGTATATATGTATCTATACTTATACTTAGTTATATTGGTAATAATATATATATATATATATATATAAATGTATGTATGTATACTAATACTTAGCTATATAAGTACTACTATATGTATAGATATAAGTATATATATATATATAAATAGGTATATAAATATATATATATATAAATATATATATGTATGTGTATATATATATATATAAGTATATATTAGTGTATAGGTGTGTGTACGAGAGTGTGAGTGTGTGTGTGTATGTGTGTGCATAGAGTGCGAGAGAGTGCTATGAGAGAGAGAGAGAGAGATAGAGAGAGAGACTGCTGGAGTTGGCGTGAAGGAGTGCTATTAAGGCGTCTGCACGTAGCTAGCGATGTCTGGTGATCCACGTGCGCGTGCAGGCGCGTAGGCGCGTGGAGAGGCATGCGCTGGAGGGAGTGAACGTGAGGGAGAAGGACCGCAGCGCACCACGCTGCGTGAAGAGCGGGCATTGAAGCGGTGGGTGCAGGCGAAGGGAGACGCGGACGTAGATGCTAAAGTGGGCGGGCATTGGCAGACGCGAGCGCACGCAGGCGCTAGAGCGGGCGTGGGGCGGGATGCGGGTGCGGGCTGGAACCGGTTGCGGCACTCCAGGTGACCAGATAAGTGAGAAACTTACTGGTCGTCGCACTGTAGCCACAGTGTTCCGCTGAAACGCGTGAATAGTGGCTACTGTGCTGGGACGAGCCGCGCGACCAGGCGTATCCAGTGTTGTGAGTGCGGGAGGCGTGGATGGCTCGACGCGCGTGCGAAAGATACCCCGGCTAGGCTGCTGGCGGGACTCGCGACAGAGCGCGCGGAAAAGGGGCGCGGGCGAAGGAGCTCAACAGGGCACGCGGAGAGGGGTGCGGGTGACCTGCTGGCATGCGCGGTGGAGCTTGGCCGGCTGCTGCAAGGGCGCGCGGTGGCTGGTTGAGCTTCAAATCTTGAATCTTTGTGGCAATGGCGGAATTGTGGCTAAACAGAGAAGCCCACCACGCCCACCGGCTCTTTGATGAGCTGGGCGGTGGTGGACTCAGTGGTGGTTGTGTACCACTGTGAGTTGCTCCTACCTACAGCGTGGCTCCTCAGAGGAGGAGAGGCTGCATATGGAGGGAGAGGGGAGGAGACGGCCTGGAAGGGAAGAAGGCTGCTGTGTTTTGGCTTGGACCAGGCTCTCTTTGCAAGAAGAAGCCGTGCCTTTTTTATAGAGGAAGAAGGCATGCACAGCCATGCCCTGGCTGTGCATGCGGTTGTGCATGGCTGGCATGGCTTGGCAAGGCATGCGGCTGCAGGGCAAGCTTGCTGCAGAGCATGGCGCGAAGAGGAAGAAGAGGCCATGTCTTGCAGCCGTGGGAAGAATTCAAAGTCAAATAAAAATAAAACATAAAGATGGTGAATTTTGCAAAGCAGCACTTGAGGAAAAATGTAAATTTCAAGGCCATTATTTCACTCTCCTCCCCTCTAAAATAAATGCATGCATGCGTGTATTTTTACAAATGCGACTATGGATACCTAATATGCACTGGTAATGCTAGGAAATAGCATAAGACGGCACAATTGCAGGTGTATTTTTGCGGTGCAATCATACCCCCACCCCTATCTTTTGCTAGTCCCTAGCAAAACATTTTTTGTGTTGTATTTAGAAATGATCTTTAGCTGAAGATTTTCTTTTGAGGCAACATAGGTGTGTGTTTATTGTTGGATATTGTGAGAACCAATTGTAGAGAAGACTACCAGTACTTTAAGTCTCACATGACATAGATCATCTCTCAACTAACCAGGACTCTTGATATTTAAACCTTAAGTACGATTTCCAGGACTCGGGAGATTTTTGCCGTACTCGAGAGCTCAAGAGATTATGGCTTGTGCTTAGTGGAGGATCAAGACTGACCAGATGAACATTAAGACTCAAGCCCAGGTTTTCACGAATTTTTAAGTAAAGGTTGGTCCCAGTTTCAGCTCATGTCTTTGGATTGACCCTTAAAAAGATGATGGAAACTCAACTCCCATTTTCTGACGTTTGTGGCTCAAAGAAAATAGGGTATTTGTAACCTGCCCTGAAGAACTTTTGTAGGGCGAAGACTTTACAGACATTTGCGAGATATACTGACTTATTTGCGTCTTTTTTTTGTTTTTTGAAACACATGTCAGTATATCAGTACAACATTATTTTGAGGAGCGCACTTTTCTTTTTGGTGGGAGGGTTCCTTTTTGGCGGAAAGAGTCTCTCCTAAACACAAGACTAAAGCCTGGGATAGAAAGTATACTTGCATGCACAGGTAAGGACTCCACCTTCCCTAATGAACACTAGGGTTGGATCTTATGTTCACCCGGTCTTTCTTGATATGTGTAGCATGAACCAAGATTACTTAGGCTCTTGAGTAGAAGTAAACCAACGGATCCTGTACTGGTGTCTCAGGTACAAGAATACATCCTTAGTTAGGAGAGATTCTGATCTATCTTGTCAATGCTCAAGTGATTAAGCCGAGCCTGAGCGAATCAAGCTTCTGTGGCCTGGAAAGTCTTCAAAACAGAGGTTGAATATCCATAAGCACTTATTGTATTTTTGTTTCAGCCTTCAGATCATTACTAAACACCATTTTATATATATATATATATATATATATATATATATATAAATTGCATGATACCATAAAATACCCAGATCCTAAGGATGCCTATCCACCCCCCCATGCCAAACGATGCTATGTCCTCATATGCATGTAGGGTAGGTTAAAGGAAGGACGAAAGATCGGGTAACGAGAGCTGAGGTGTAGGGTATACAGTAGGGTGGTAGGGTGGGTCGATGGTGGGTGGTGAAGTATCTGGCATTTCTTGGGATGAGAGTGTCCCAGGCGGATCGGAAAACAAGTCAGGAGGAAGAAGTTGGCCCTCAGATTGGCCAAGAAGAGGGGCTTCTTGGATAGATGGATCCAAAAAGGAATAGCCCAGTGAGAAGTATGTGGGCTCAAGGTCCCAGTGTGGAGTTGCAATTCAGCCTTATTTGGTGGGAAAGAAAGGGCAATCCGATCTTCAAGAGTGTACACCGACGGTGAGTAGCCCAGATATGACTCAGACGACGAGGTATGGGAAGTGGAGAAAACCTCGTCAGAAGTCTGGTCAGGAGAAGGCACGGGAATAGGGAGGGATGGGGGAACGTCACAGTATGTGTTGATCAGGCAATCATCAGTGTTTACAGGTAATCCACAGCAGTCAAAATAGGTCTCAAGTAGTCTGATACACGTGCTGACGGCCATGTCCTCGTTAGACGTGTCATCCTTGATGCAATTGCAATCAAAGTTCTTGGTTGCCTTGAAGATGTTAAGCTTGATCTTTTCAAATCCAACGGCAATCTCAATACAGCTCGACTCGCAGTCGATATGGGCGCAGGCTTGTGGCCAAGAAAGGTCGACCAAGGATGATCGGACAATCAGAAAGTGAGCTAGGAACTTCCATATCTAAAATAAGAAAGTCAACAGGAAAATAGAGACTGTTGACCCTAACCACCACGTCTTCCACCACACCCTTTGGAATTTTGACAGAACGATCTGCCAACTGTAACGTGATAGGGGTGGGTTTCAGATTTCCCAAGGAAAATTTTTCGAGCATGATGGTTGGTATAAGATTGATGGAAGATCCTAGATCAAGCAGGGCACGGTTAAATTTGCAACCTCGGATGCTACAGGAAATACACGGTGTGCCTGGATCTTTCTGCTTCGGTGGTAGATTTAACAGTATAGCACAACTCGCATGAGGTGAGAGAACCACCGGATTCTTAGTTCTCTATGACTGTCGCCTGGGTGTTGTGTAGTCTTTGAAAAATCGGGCGATAGTAGGTATGTGATTGATAGCCTCGAGCAAGGGTACCTTGATATCAACATCCCTGAACAAATTACGCAGGTTATCAAAGGCATGCGTATCTTTCTTCTTACCTTTTGGCTCCCTCAGTAGAGCCTCAGGGAATGGGACTGATTCTGGCACCAATTTGGGTGTATCGTCCTCTCACGAATGCAGTGCACATCCCGAATGAGTTGGTGATGAAGAAGATGGGCTAGGATCAGGTCGAGGCGGATCGACAGTCTGCTTACTGCTCCTTGTAGTGATTGCGTTGGACGATGCGGGTCCAGTGGGATCATACGGCAGAGGAGGGTTCGCAATAGGGACATAAGAGTGAGGTGCTGTAGTGGGATTAGCCTGAAATCCTAGTGGAATGCTTGAAGCTTGCAGAATCTAATGAACCTGCCCCTGAGAAGGTCATACCTGTGGTTGAGGAACACGGGGTACAAAATTTCGCGAGTTGGGAACATGTTGGGTGGGAAGAGTACCCTGAGATCGAGTCGCCATGCGTAGTTGACTGATCTCAGCATTCTGCTACGCCAATTGGTGTTGAAGAGAGGTCATGTTCTCTTCATGGCGCTTTGACATTTCCATCATCATTCGCATCAATTTATCAAGAGGACTTGATGTGTGTTCTGTTTGCAGTACGCAAGGGCCTGATGGCGGATTCGCCATAGGATTAGACTGGGCCCTTGGGATGACGGGTGCGGATGGTCGCATTGGTCCACCCGCGGGGTTTTGGCACTGTGGGTTGTTGGACCATGCGAGGTTTGGATGATTTTACCACCCTGGGTTATAAGTGGCAGAGAACGGGTTGTTCCCCAGGGTGCAAGCGTCTTCTATGCCAGAAGATGCGTCTGCATGTAAATATGCATCCGAGCACGCGGAGGCTTGGTCCTCCGTGTCAAAATACTGGCTCGCAGAAGCCAGATCCACATGACTTACCGAATCGCTCGATGCGACACTCAGTAAGGAAGGTCTTACGGGGTTTCTCGGGATAACCCTGGTATTGGAAGAATTGGGATTGTGACGAAGTGGTGAGGTGGGGGTGTTTGCCATAGAACGAGCGGAGTTGGCCAGAAGCTCATCCAGCTTCTTGTGCACGACGGAGACTTCATCCAATTTCTATGCGATAAGGCTGAGATCAGTGGATGAATGGGAGGGTCCCGTGTCAACTTTGTGGACATTTCAGGACAGGCTGGTACGATTAAAGGCGACAATGGAGGCATTGTTCATTGAGTTTTCACTCATATTTTCAGATAATTCGAATGCTCCATTCTCGTCTTTATTCATGAAATTCCATCAGCAGGAAGCATCTGCAATCTGCTTCAAAGTCTCATTTAGCCCATAGTAGAAAATCTGGGCTATATGCCACTTAGGTAGACCGTGGTGCGGACACTTCCTGAGGAGGTCATTATATCTCTCCCATGCCTCATGAAATTATTCGCCATTTTGTTGCGTAAATGAAGTGATAGCACGGCAAATCACATTGGTTCGCCCGATTGGGAAGAACTTCTTAAGAAACGCTGTTCGCATCTCTTCCCAAGAGTGGATGGTTCTCCCAAGGGTGCGTAACCACTGCGACGCTTTATCCTACAATGAAAATGGGAACATTTTCATGACGACTATAGGTAACACGATATTTCTTGGTTTAACAATTTCAGCCAATCGGGTTAGGTCTTCCAAGTGGAGAAAAGGATCTTCATTTGCAAGACCATGGAAGTGAAAATTTATCAGGCCAATTATGTTAGGTTTTAATTCAAAGTCGTCCCCGCCCATGGGGACCCAAATTTGTCCTGTGGTCTCTGTAGCAATGGGATTCTGATAAGAGCTAAGAGACCTAGGCTTCTCCCATTCGGGAGGGTTCTGCATTTCCTCCAATGTTTCCCTAATGGCCTCAATTTGTTCATTATACATTTCCATTTGGGCTTGGAGGCAGGTTATGGGATCTAAGGCTCCACCACCTGGTGGGTTTTGAGGGCGGTTTCCTCCCTCAGGATTTGGGGGTGGGTGTGCAGCCATGTTTGTGGAGGAGGAGGATGATGCGGCTTCTTTTCTAAATTTATCAGACAATTCACATAGTTCAGGGTTTTGTGACCTCCTCCTAAACATGCACTACCACCGAAAGAATTGGGGGGATAAGAAGGGAAAAGAGATGAGAGAAATGACGCCGCAAAGGTACACTTGATGACAAATCAATACAATCAAATTCCTAACCTCTACAGTATGCCCTTAGACCTAAAGATCTAAGTTACCTACTATCACGAACTACGGAACTGAATGCGAGCACCGCGGAACCACCGGGCCATATTGTAAGGCTGTTTGCCCCAGTCTTAGACACTCGATAGCATGCGGGAACCCTCACCAGCACGTAGGCACTACACGCAGGTAGTTAGACCTCCAATCCTTAATAAGGGTCAAGTTACTACCAATTTTAGTTAGAGGCTTAGGATCAAGTGCTTTTGGGCGTTATTTACGGGTAATGCCCAAGTGATTGATTTTTAGAGTGTGTAAACCAAGCATGCAATGGGGAAATCTCCCCGAATTGAAGTTTTAATTGGTGAATGGTTTTTACAATTCAGCCTTAAGTAGTATGGATTTTAGGATTTCGCTGAAATACCAATTCAACCAATCTTCGAGTTTTGAGAGAATACAAATTTTCTTCTAAGCCTAACAAGCCCTTCTTTAATGTTAGTTGGTTAATGCATGCTAAAATGCAATGGGCTTCCCTAGATGGAGATTTCTATGTGTGGATGCACGAGTCAATTTTAGATTAGTGTGAAAGGGAGCCAAAGCACTTCAATTCAAGTGCTCCCAATCACCAAAAGGATTTCCACACACAAGGCTCAACCAAAAGATAAAGAAAATCAAATTATTGGGGTTGAAGTATTCGGGATCGAATCTTAGGCATGTGAAAGGTCGTGGTGGGGTTGGAATCAACTCAATTCCAAGTCTCCCCACCAAAAAGGTGATACCGAATTGCAGATAAATGAGGCAAAGAGGGGTGCAACCAATCATTTTATTTTTGCCTCAAAGAATACTTCACATGGAAAAAGATTCAAGAATCAAGATTCTTGGATCTTTGCTATGCAAAGTTTGGTGGGAAATCCCAGGGCAGCGGGAGTAAAGGCAAACAATCAAACAAGTGAATTTTAATCCACTTGCCCCAAGAGATCCCAAGAAGTTTTTCTAGTTTTTAGTTTTTTTTTTATTAAGGTTACAATTTAACCTAGGTTGCTAAGAAAGAAAGACCTACTTGTTCAGCAACGTGTGCGAAGCTCCAGTGCAGTGTCGGAGTCTTCACGCTCTCGTTCCCGCCTTGGATCTGCCCACGTTTTCGACTTTGTCTGCCTGCCTTCTCCTTGCAATAGGTTTACCTACACAACAACAAACAAAAACACCCATGAAGAGAAGGGTGTGAGAAGAGAAAAATTAAAGGAATGGAATAGAAACTTACTTGAATGCGCACTTCCCTAGCAACAGTGCCATGAAAGAGATGTGGTGTAGACCCGGACAGGTTATGTTAATATGGTGATTTTATTGTTGAAATGCGTATATTGGTTAACCTAAAGCGAGCCTAACCATCTCTTTACAAAATTTTTAACCTGGCCTACTTGATTTTATCTTGGTCACTTTTAGGCCTAGGGTCGAACTCAGGGAAGTGGGGTTAGAAGAAGTTTCTACGCCTTTCCTACAATGAATCTCTTCCGTTCGTTTATTATGTTTTTGGTGTTTTTCTATTTAGATTTTTTTCCTGATAATTCTTGTCCTTGAGGCACACCCTCAAAATCAGGTTCTTGGCTTTGAGCCAAGTTAGGGTTCCAAAATTGGTCTTGCGTACCTGCAAGTCAAGGATTATCTTTTCTCTTTTATATATTTTTTTGTTTATCTTTTTAATGGCAAGAAAGAGAAATAGAAATAAAGTAAATATAGTATATATATGTATATATTATATATGTATATAGGGGTGGGGGTGGAGGTGGAGATGGCATGTAGCATGGTGTCGAGTTGGTCGTCGTCTAGAAAGATGCAACCAACAGGACGAAGTGCCGTGCGGAATGTAAGGTGGATGGGTGGAAGATGAGTGCGAACACGCTTTCAGTACGCGTGTATCGGGGAATATCAGCAACTGGTGCAGATATTCCCGCGATACAACGTATGGTAGGTGATATGAAAGTATATATATATATGTATATATGTAAATATATATCTATATGTATATATATATATGGTTATAATTATATAGGTATATGTGTACTTATATATGTATATATATATATATAGGTATGTAAATATATGTATATATTTATATATATATATATATATAACTATATAGATGTATATATATATATGTATATATATATAGTAATATATGTATATAGATATATGTAGATAGATATGTATATATATATATATATTTATACGTATATAAATATATGTATATATGTAAATATATATATGTATATATATATAAGTATATAGATATATATATATAAATGTATGTATATAAGTACTACTATATGTATAGATATAAGTGTATATATATATATATATAAAGGTATATAAATATATATATATATAAATATATATATGTATGTATATATATATATAAGTATATATTAGTGTTTAGGTGTGTGTATGAGAGTGTGAGTGTGTATGTGTGTGCAGAGAGTGTGAGAGAGTGTTGTGAGAGAGAGAGAGAGAGACTGCTGGAGTTGGCGTGAAGGAGTGTGGTTAAGGCATCTGCACGTAATTGGCGACGTCTGGTGATCCAAGCGCGCAGGCGTATAGGTGCTCGTTGGAGGGAGTGAGCGCAAGGGAGAAGGACCGTAGCGCACCGCGCTGCGTGAAGAGCGGGTGCTGAAGCGGGCGGGTGTGGGAAAAGGGAGACACGGATGCAAATGCTGAAGCAGGCGGGCGTTGGCAAATGCGAGTGCACGTAGATGCGCGAGCAGGAGCTGGAGCGGGGGCGGGGCGGGACGCGGGTGCGGGCTGGGATCGGTTGCGGCACGCCGGGTGACCGGATAAGTGAGAAACTTACCGGTCACCGCACTGTAGCCATAGTGTTCCGCTGAAAAGAGTGAACAATGTCTATAGTGTCGGGGCGAGCCACGCGACCGGGCATATCCGGTGCTGTGAGTGCGGGAGGCGTGGATGGCTCGGCGTGCGCACGGAAGAGGCTGTGCCGGCTGGGCTACGGGCGGGACTTCATGACAGAGTGCGCGGAGAAGGGGCACGGGCAAAGGAGAGCGACAGGGTAGGCAGAGAGGGGTGCGGGTGACCTGCTGGCATGCGCGGTGGAGCTTGGCCGGCTGCTGCAGGGGCACGCTGTGACTGGTTGAGCTTCAAAGCTTGAAGCTTTGTGGTAATGGCGGAATTGTGGCTAAACAGAGAAGACCACCACGCCCACCGGCTCTTTGATGAGCTGGGCGGTGGTGGACTCACAGTGGTGGTTGTGCACCACTGTGAGTTGCTCCTACCCGCAGCATGGCTCCTTAGAGGAGGAGAGGCTGCGTATGGAGGGAGAGGGGAGGAGAAGGCCTGGAAGGGAAGAAGGCTGTTGTGTTTTGGCTTGGACTAGGCTCTCTTTGCAAGAAGAAGCCGTGCCATTTTAATAGAGGAAGAAGGCATGCACAGCCATGCCCTGGCTATGCATGCGGCTGTGCATGGCTGTCATGGCTTGGCAGGGCATGCGGCTGCAGGGCAAGCTTGCTGCAAAGCATGGCGTGAAGAGGAAGAAGAGGCCATGTCTTGTAGCCACGGGAAGAATTCAAAGTCAAATAAAAATAAAACATAAAGATGGTGAATTTTGCAAAGCAGCACTTGAGGAAAAATGTAAATTTCAAGGCCATTATTTCACTCTCCTCCCCTCTTAAATAAATGCATGCATGCGTGTATTTTTACAAATGCGATTATGGATACCTAATATGCACTGGTAATGCTAGGAAATAGCATAAGATGGCATAATTGCAGGTGTATTTTTGTGGTGCAATCAGCCATCAACTAATTTATCGGACCAGTCCTTCTTGTCCGGTCTAACCATCTTTTGGAGAATTAGCTTGACTTGACGGTTAGATACTTCAGCTTGGCCATTGGTTTGCGGATGATACGGGGTGGCTATATGGTGATTCACCCCATATTTATTTAGTAATGACTTAAAATGGGCGTGGATGAAGTGGCTTCCCCCATTGCTAATCAGAGCATAGGGTACTCTGAATCTCACAAAGATGTATTCTTATACGAAAGAAATGACGGTCATATGATCAACTCATCTCGTCAGGATGGCTTTGACCCACTTTGAGACATGGTCAACAGCAAGCAATATGTACTCGAAGCCATGCGAATTCGGAAAGGGGCCCATAAAATTGATGCCCCAAACATCGAACGCTTCTACAACCAAGATGGGTTGGAGAGGCATCATGTCTCTCCTAGTCATAGAACCAACCGACTAGCATCGTTTATAGCACTAGGAATACTCATGTGTATCTCTAAAGATAGTTGGCTAGAAAAATCCTGACTGCAAAACTTTTGTAGCGGTTTTCCGTCCCGAGAAATGCTCACCACAAACTTTGTTGTGGCAAAAAGACAACACACTAGGAATCTCAGAATCTGGGATGCATCTTCTACTAATCTAACCGGCTCCAATGCGAAAGAGCAATGGAACGTCCTAGAGGTAGAATTTGGCCTCCACTATGAATTTGAGTTTCTGGTCCTTAGATAAATTTGTGGGAATCTTGCCTACAACAAGATAATTCATGATATCCGCATTCCAGGGAAACTCAACAGAGTCAATTATTAAAAGAGATTCATCCAAAAATTGAGCTAAAACAAGGAGTATGGGATGTGGGCTAGGTCCAGTCTGGATAAGTGATCGTACACAACATTCTATTTTTCGGCTTTGTTGCATATTTCAATATCAAACTCCTGCAATAGATGGATCCATCTGATAAGATGGGGTTTGGCATCCTTCTTTGCTAACAAATGCCGGAGGGCGGAATGGTCTGTGAAGATTATTACTTTAGACCCTAACATGTATGATCGGAACTTCTCCAACCCGAGCACTATTGTTAGCAGTTCCTTTTCAGTAATAGTATAATTACGCTGAGCCTCATTCAGCATCGTGCTAGCATAGTATATGATGAAGGGTTGTTTCTCTCGATGCTGGCCTAAAATAGCTCTGACAGGAAATCAGAGGCGTCGCACATCATCTCAAAATCAAAAGACCAGTCAGGTGGTTGGAGAATCGAGGAATCAAAGACAACACTTCGTAAAGTCTCGAAGGCACTGAAACACGAGGTGTTAAATTCGAATAGCGTATCAGCTACCAGGAGATTCATCAATGGCCGCACGATTTTTGAGAAATCGCATATAAATCTCTGGTAAAATCCGCCATGACCCAAGAATGTTCTAATCTGCTTGACCGAGCTAGGAAGGGGTAATCAGGATATGATTTTAGATTTTTCTCGGTCGATCTCGAGTCCATTTGCAGAGATCCTGTGCCCTAGTACAATGCCATCCCTCACCATGAAATGGCACTTCTTCCATGAGAGTACTAGGTTTACCTTCATACATCATTTGAGGATCTTGGTGAGGATATCAAGACAAGATGCAAAGTCATCTCCAAAGACAAAGAAGTCATCCATGAATACTTCCATGTAGCCAGAGAAGATGGCCATCATACAACATTAAAATGTCGCTAGTGTGTTGTAAAGGCCGAAGGGCATCCGCTTGAAGGAGAATGTTCCGAAGGGACATGTGAAAGTGGTCTTGTCTTGATCTTCTGGGATGATTGCTACTTGATTGTACCCAAAGTATCCATCTAGAAAATAAAAGAAACTGCATCCGGCTAACCATTCTAAGATCTGATCAATGAATAGTAAAGGAAAGTGATCCTTCTCGGTAGCTGTGTTCAGTTTTCTGTAATTCATGCAAACCCACCATGATGTCATAGTGTGGGTTGGGATGGATTCTCCCTTATCATTTTTTACTACGATGAGTCCTACTTTCTTGGGCACTATCTGGATCGAACTCACCCATTGGCTATCAGAGATCGGGTATATAATGCCCACATCCAGCCATTTGATGATCTCCTTCTTAACAACCTCTAGCATGTTCCAGTTCAGCTATCTTTGAGGTTGTCTCGAAGGTTTCACCCCCTCATTTGTGTAAATGTGATGAATGCAATACGAGGGGTGAATATTGTGGAGATCAGCAATACTCCACCCTATGGCAGCCCTATGGTCTTGTAGCACGGAAATCAACTGGTGTTCCTGTTCTTAGGTCAAGTGAGCATTTATAATGACTGGGTATGTCTCACTGTTTCCTAGGAACACATTTGAGTGAGTCAGGTAAGGGCTTCAATTCAATCAGGGGTGGATCAAACTCAGAAGTGGGGGTGGGAGTTGGAATGGGAGGAGCAGAATCAGAGGTGGAAGTCTGATGATTCGGATACGTGTGAATTCCCGCTGATTCACCACCTATAAAGTGATAGGTTGTGACTGTCTTAACGGGAAACCCGTCCGCTGTTGTCACTTCTTGCGTCAACAGGGGCGATTCAGTACTGTGTGGATCAGGATAGCCAGAGTCAGGGATGCTGTGGTTAGATATACACCCCAGACAATCAGATCCTCAGGAAGGTATGTGCAGTGTGGTAGTCTCAGTCCCGTGTGGATTGAGTTCCAAGAACCCTAACAGTGCAGACAAATGAGACATTGGGTCATTGCAAAGGAGCACAATGCTACCACAGTATGTCAATTCTTCGTCTTCACCATCCTCCTCGATACGATCAGAATCAAAGATCCTTGATGCCCTGAATATGTCAAGTGTAAGTCGCTCATTACCTAGGGCTATCTCCATACACCTAGATGCACAATCAATGTTTGCTCGGGCTGTTGCCAAAAATTGGCAACCTAAAATAATTGGTGCATCACGGAGATTAGGAGGGACCTCCATATCTAGAACAAAAAGGTATGTAGGAAAGCAGAATCCATGGACTTTTATGATCATGTTCTCAACCACCCCCTCGGTGTTTTCATTGATCTATCAGCCAACTGAAATGTGACCGAGGTGGGTTTTAACTCTCTGAATCGAAATTGATCATATACGGTGGTGATGGACGAACCCAGATCTAGAAGGGCCCGATCAAATGGAGAATCCTATAAGAAGCAAGAAATGAGTAGGGTACCAGGGTCTTTCTTTTTCAACAGTAAGTCGACTAGAATCACGGCGCTAGCCTCCTTCGACAGTATTGCATGTCGTCCTATTCTTGGCTGTCTCTTCAGGGTACAGTAGTCCTTAAAGAACCTAGCCATAGCGGGACTGTCATCAATGGCCTCAAGGAGTGAGACCTGAATATGTACCTCCTTGAACATTGACTTCAGGTCCTCAAAATTCCGTGTATCCTTTTTCCACACAACATTTCACGTCAAAGCCTCTAGAAAAGGAATGGGAATCTCAAGGTCAAGTAGCCTCTTGCCCTTATCTACCATAGGTGGCTCCTGAGGTGAAGGAGTCGAACCATCCTGCGGTGAAGGGTACAAAAAATCAGAACGCATCTGCCTAACTAGTGGGTCATATGTCTTCTTCCTACTCCTCAATGAAACACCTTTTGTATCAGCTTGTTGTCCATGAGGTGGTGAAGGGGAAAAAGGGGTAGAGTATGCGGTGTTCTATATCAAAGGCAGCTGACCTTGAGCATAGCCAGGTGGTACAAGAGGCTCCTGTTATACAGCGTGTGCCTATTCCTGTGGTGCTTGAAACCTAGGCGGAGCACCCTGGTTCTGCACATATCATGAGTTTAGGATAGGTTGCGAAGGCAAGGCTCCTCGGGTCCTATGCTCCTTCAACAACTTGTTTTGCATGTTTTGTATGTTCTGTATCTGGTCAGCTATTGCCTTCATGATCTGCAAGTTATCCTGTGCAGACTTTCGCAGTGATTCTTGCAGTTCCTCTTTCTATTTCTCCAAATCAACCCGCTTTGGAGGGTGACTGGCAACTTGAAGCAGTAGCTGATACAACGAGAGTTATTGCTGCTACTGAGACGAGAACGACTGCTACCTATGGTACGAGTTCTATGCATTCCCGTTGTAGCGGAAAACTACGTGATCGGAGTTGGATTTGAAAACCCGTCGTTGTAGTTCGATTTGCAAAGCAATCCTTCAACAGATAAAATTTAACCAAAATTTGTAAAGAAATTTCGGGTCGAACACAGGGAGGCTACGTCAAGAGCCTCCAGGAGTTGAGCAGAGGGGTGAGGTCTGGTGCGAATGGTTGGGATGGTGCCATGTGGCATCATCTTGACCGTTGACAAAAAGCCATTTTTGCGCATTTGGAAGTCGTCAGAAATCGTAGTATAGTCGTGCAAAAACGTTCGTCAAAAATTGATTTCTAAAGATAACGAGACTTGAGTCTCGGTCATTCGTCTCTGGGAGGCATTACTTTTACTTTTGAAATCGATCTTTTTGCCACTCTACTTTGTTTAGAATCGCATGCCAGTTTGTGATTATTACGTATTTAGGTATGACATGCTTAGTTGCAAGAATATTAGGAATCGGAAATAGGCAACTTGAATCACACAAAAAGAATGACAATTATTAAGCTCATGATGATTTCAAACATGTAGAGACAAATATATATATAAGCATTTTTCATTCATTTAGCGGGAGATTCATTTGCAACATAAGACGTAGAGGGAAGCTTGTATATAAATGCTTGAAAATTAAATCTAGCTACCAGAAAATGATCGCATACAAGAATCGATGGGGGGATTTCGCATGCATCATTGGGGGATAAATAAGACTACACTACTAAGCAGTAAATAAAAGCAGTAAATATACGTAGAGCATAATCTAAATCTAGCATAATGGAAAGGCATTCAGGGGTGGTCCCCGATGGCCTTTGAGTGGTTGAGAGAAGGAGGGGTGGCCAATGGAACTTAGGCCGGCCCTTGGAGAGAGGTTGGGGAGCTGATCCAGCTTCCTGGCGTGGAGATGGTGGCCTCCATGGTGGTGCTCAACTCGTGGAGGTGGAGTGGAGATGGGAGTGGCTATTCTAAGTGGAATGGATGCCAAGGAAGTGAATGGGTGTAAATGGCCACCCAAGGGGTCTTTTTACAGACCTAAGGGAAGCTCTCTAGAGAATTATGGAATTCTCTAGAGTGGCCTATGGTGGGAGCTCGTGGGAGAATGAGAGAGAGATGGTGGATGGTGGTTTTTAGATCCACCAAATGTGGATCTAAAAATTGAATGGCTCTTGGTTGCTATTTTTGGCAACCAAGGCAACCACAAATGGTAGAGATTTCTAGAGAACTCTAGGCTAGATATTTTCGTGTGGATGGTGTGTGTGGGTGTGTGTGGGTCGAAACTTAGGTGGCTAAGTTGATTAGGTTGGGTTCTAGTGGGTTTAGGTCAAGGTATGTCTCAAATTAGGGTTATAAATCCTAATTCACTAAGGTAAAGTGCAATTAAACTTAATACAAGTTTAATTGGGTGTGTGAAAACTTAATTGAGAGTAAAACAACTCAATTAAGTTAGGTCTAGGTCAATTGGACTCTCACTGAGTACAATTGGACAGTGTGTGCTGAGATCAGGGCTCAATTGGACTCAATGAGTCCAATTGAATAGGTTAATGGAATTGACTAAGATCCAAGCCAATTAGGTTTAGTGAGGACCTAATTAGGTCCTTAGGGAGGTCCATAGGTGGTGCACTAGGGTTATGGCACCTTAATTTAGGTTCCTATGGGGTCGGAATTGGGTTTAGGGACCTAGAGATCCAAGATTAAGGCTTAAATCTCAAAACAGGAATTAGAGAGTAGTATTAGACATCTTATACTCAAAAATCAGAAGTCCATACTTGTCTGGACGTCCAATCAGAGTTAGGAAGGATTTCGGGTTCTGTTTTGGGTATTCTGTAGAAATTAGACGTCTGACAAAGTGTCTAGACGTCCAATAACACTGCAGAAGTGGGTTTGAAGTGTGCGGGAGTTGGCTAAGGGTCCTGGACATCTTAAAACTTATCTGAACATCCAGAGAAGGGTTGGAACTAGGGTTTTAGGGCTTCCTAGGGTGTTGTGACCTAATCTAAGGGTGGCTAAGGCTTGGGGAAGTCTCTAGGCTATCCTAGGGCTAGGATGGACCTAAGCTCTTCACATTTTACTACTTTATTCCTACTTAATAGAATAGCAAACTTTTAACCCCCTTACATTATTATTCCTACATCTAAACTAGGCCTTCTGCTCCAGCTCTGCTACAACTCCTGTTATTCCTGATCCAACTTCAGATCCAGCTCCTGATCAGCTTATAGCCTGCAATTGACATAATGCACTTAATCAGCACATTATAACATTATTTCATGCATAGCTAAAGGAAAGCAGTAAAGATGTAGACAATGCTTATGTATGCGTGAATAACCCTAACTTATGCTAAGTCCTAGCTTAATCTAGGCCAATTAGGACCTATGATTGCTGCGCAATCATACCCCCATGCCTAAATCTTGCTAGTCCCTAACAAATGCAAGACTAAATTATTTACAGCAAGGGTCCCCAGGGGACTGGTTATTTTATCAAGTGTTTGCATAGAGATTTTTCTCCCTTTTGTTTTCATCCTATGCTCTAGAAATCCAGACAATCGTGAAGGTGCAGCTATGTAGCTTTTGCAACGAATTCGAGTGAAAACTAATACACCTCTAAACCCTGTACTTGACCCATAGTAAAAATTCTAGCGGGATAGGCAGACTTCTTCCCTCGGGGTATTCAAGATATTTTATGAATTCCACCCTGGCTTTAGGCTTAGGTAGAGAATCTCTGAGGGAAAGGATTATATATTTGGTGGCTCATTCTCACTTGGTGCTACATAGAGACTAGTACTATAGAATCTAGATTCCCGGATTACTAAGTAACTCAACTCAGAGAAAGACGAGAAAAACTATACTCCCTTTTGATTCCTTTGTATTCATTGTCTCTTACTCTTTTTCTTTCTTTTTCTTAGAGCTCACAACCTCACTAGATTCACACGTATGTCCTATATTTGGTGGTCTCACTAGGCATTAACACTTTAATTGAGTTCTCATAACCCTAACACTAAGTCCGGATTCCTCAGCCAGTATTCGGGCAGTCAGAAACACAAGAAAAATAGGTTAAGGACATATTTGGTGGAGCTCAATTTTATTTGGTGGTATTGCCTCGATGAAATAAACACTAAATATTCATTCTTTTCTTTGCTTTTTCTTCTTTTTCTATTTTTTTTTTCAATTTTTCTTTCTTTTCATCGTTCTTTTTCTTTTTCTCATTTTTTTTAATATTTTTTTTTCAGCATAACACAACTGGCATACATCCATGAACTTTATTAAGGAGGCATTATTGGGGATTGGTGGTACTCAAGAGACATTGGGCGGCTTATTTGGTGGAAGTGCCTACTCACGGCACCGGGAGAGATGGATAGGACGATGTATTTCTGACCTTGACATCAATACCCTCCTTCCGTTGAGGATTCCGTAAAGAATGGTCGTAACCATCCACCTTAGCCCTAGTTTTATGAAAACTCGCTTTCCGCATATTTGCCTTTTTCGGTGGCTCTCACAATTTCGCACAAAAATGTATATGCGGGAACCGAGAGCGAAAACTATGTCTAATCTCAGAGTGTCATCACCTAATTATCTAGGATTCCAGATTCCTTGCACTAATCTTAGAGCACCAGTATACTCTACTCTCTCACACTATTTGGTGGATTTTTGGAGGAAAATCTGCCTGACTCCCAAAACATTGTCCAAGGGTTCAGGAAAAGAAGCAATGCTTCTTCTCGACAAACTGAAGACGTTTATCAACCTTCACCGTGAATCCATTGCAAATTCTACGTGTGTGTGAAAAGTTGTACTGGATTCCAGATTACAGGAATCAACTAAAGGATAAAATCCCTAATGCATTCTCTTAATAAAATAATCTTATTCATGAATGCAATATCTATATATGCTATAAACATGTAACCTCATATAATTTGTACTTCGTGAAATTCCTGTATCGGATTACAATCAGCTTGACCCTAAATTTAGAACAAAAGGTGAGCGGGTGAGTCGGAAGTGGCTATTGCGAACGATTTCTAGCTCCAATGCGAGCATTGGAGGTGGAGTCGGTTGTTCTTTTATTTATGGTCCTAAAGTATGTTTTGCATGCAGCTCCGAGGTTTTCCTAAGTGTTGGCACAAAAAAAAATTTAGTTTTTCTGTATCTACCCCCCCCATGCCTAAGTTCTTGCATGTCCTCATGCATGAATGTAAAAGAAAATAAATGCTGCAGGGAGAGAATGGGTAGAAATCACCTGTAATTGCTCCTGAAATTATATTCAGCACCGGACAACCTGTTAATATGCAATATAAAAAGGAAATATGCTAAACAAAAATATGCTATGTATAAAAATGATGGTGGAATGTGGGGTGAATGGTATCTATATGTGCTGAGTTTAACACCTCCAGCTAGGCAAAAACTCAATCAGATGTGTCATTTCTAGCATAGGAGTCAACTAAGATTAAGAGAAAGATATGATCGTACGCTCCCAGAATCAGTGGTCCGGAGATACGAACCAGCTGATTGTGCACCCCTACTCCAAAAAGTCTAGCTATAAGAAAGTGTGGAGTGGTGGTGGAAAATAAAGGATAATCAGAGGGGGGATCATGATGTTGATTCAGCTAATTTATCATGTCCCACAATTCAGCAGGAAGTTGCTGAGGGAGTAGATCAAAATGTACCTCAGAACCAGAAGCTGAGTCATAGGGATCCTCATAATGATAATTGACATCAAAGATCATTCCCTCTTCAGGCTCTAGGTCATATGGGGGTATTCGTGAAAGTAGAAAATCTATGGGGAGGTCACTGAAATCCTCATCAGAAATTACTTCATCCTCATCAGTACCCATCTCTGATTCATCAGAGGCTATCTCCTCAGGCTCAAAGTCGACCCATCTACTAGGATGATAGGTGCGTCCCCAGCTCCTTCTGCTCAAAGCTTCACCCTCATATGCATTGGGTTCCTCAGTAATTCCTGCCTCAGGTAGCATATTTATTTCTTCAGTTAAGTCATCCATAGCTACTTCTGGTTTTCGGATGTTACGATCAGAGATAGAAAGTGTCATCTCAGAATCTCTAATATCCAAATTAGGGATGTAGGTGAAAGAAGAAGAGTGCAGATCAGAAGATGTTGGCTCTAGCACAGGTTCACCTACAATGGGAAGTGGTCTAGATTGATCAGTAGTGTCGCATGTAATGTCTGCCTTAGGATCCATATCCTCAATTGGATCCGCTTCCCTTATCTCGATTGGGTTATCCAACCCAAAAGGTGTCTCCCAGGATTCAAGATAATCTGATTGTGGCTTAGTTTTGGAGATATCAGTCCTTTCCTCAATTTTCTGAATGGAGTTCTCAGATGAACCCATTCGGCAAACTTCCTGCTCCTATCTCATATCCACGCTAGATTCTTTTTCCCCTGAGTGATCTTCGGGCATCTGCTCCCAAGAATCTTTTGTGTGTTCTTCCGGTGTAGTTGTTTCAGATTCTTCGAGGTCTTCTATGCTATTTTCCACTTGATATCTCAAAAGCAATAGTTCTTGAGTTTCCCGATTTTGTCCCATTTGCCTTGTTATCTCTGCTGTTTCCTGAAGGAGCTCCATCACAGCTTGTTGATGCGGAATCCGGCTTTGTCTTTGGTTCGACTCAATGATAGCCTAGATTTCGCGTAGATAGGATGCGGCCTTTTCCTTAGCGCTTGCTATAGCTCTCTATATTCTATAATGCGGCCGCATATGCACCGATAGCTCTTTAGGGGTGCCAGGGGGTGAATCAGGTGTACCCATGTTCCATGGGTGAGAAGCAGGAGTATGAAATCCATATCCTAGGTTATAAGATGCGATCCTTTGAGGGACCGACTAGTATGGGTCATAATATCCAGGGTTAGGATATGGGTTAACCATTTCGGTAACCTGAGGAGAAGGATCAGGAGAAGCGAAAAGTCGTCTTCACCACCTTGGGTTCTGATCCAAAGGTTGAGCTGATTCAGTGACCCGAGCTCTCAGATAAGCTCGTGGGTCCAGCTCTTCTGGATCCTGATTAGGTCTAGATCCAATGTTAGCCATCGCAGCTCAGCAGATAGACGAAGTGACTTGCCTCCTTGGGAGCGACTCCCAAGGTCCAACCAAGTGAGGTCAAAGTGACCTCCTTCCATGCATACACCGCCCAACCCCTGGGTTGGTGTAGCCACGCAGGACAAGGCTAAGGCCCTGTTAATCAAATGGTCCTTATAGATCAGGTGACTAGATTTTCCATTAGGGATTTGAATTCCTGAAGATAAGTTCGTTGTACAACCGACTGAAAGTGAATCCCGCCTCTCAAGATAACCCAGTTAGTTTGGTTACGAGGGGACTAAGGGGAAGGTTCTTCCTTTGGCTTACGCCTCCAGTTCCGTTGACCCCCGAGCCGCAGTCGTTTGACACTACCACGCAGACTTAGTCACCAGGTTTGGCAAGAGAGATTAAACTCACATAGTAGTACGACAACGAACTCGGGTTGATTTCATATTTTAAAGTTAATTTTAACCCGTTTTCTTCAGTGGGGTTTGTGGTGAGTGGCCCACAAGGTGACCAAGTTCACCAGCTAACTAGACTTGATTAAGTCTAAGTTAGCCCAATGTGTGGTCTCTAGTTGTAACCCTAAGGGTTTGACCTAGGTTGCATGCACTTCTAGGGTTTTTCTTTGTCTTAGTAGACCACAAAATTAATGTTGATTTTATACAAATAATTGGAATCAAATTAATTTGAAATTTTGCGAGTAGATTCCTTCTTCAATCAGTTTTTCATAGAATATTTTTTTGGAATTTTTACTATTTCAACCAAATTTTTAGAGAATTTTGAATATCAGGGGGTCAAATCTGGAATTTTGACCCCTGGTCGATTTTTCGCTTTGAAATAGTATCAACTGATCTTCAAAAATTAGGGAAAAATATGTAAAATAAAGATAGTGAAATCATCTTTCAAACCCCACCATTTTTAGTCAAAACAGATTTACGAATTGCTCAAAATTTCTTTTTGAAATTTAAAAAATTTTGAATATGGATCAATCTGACACTCATGCACTTCACAAATTTTTCAAAATTTTATACTTGGAATTTTTTTAAAGTAACAGTGGAATTGAAAGATGGTTTGAAAATGAAGGTTTAGCCCAAATTTCAAAATTTTTCGCTAACGAATTTTTTGGCAATCGAATTTTTAAGTTAGATGTGAAATCTGGCTGAAAATCAGAAGATGATGGAAAAGCCTTTTAAAGAGGTTTGAATTCAAATCTAGGCTTTCCACCAAAAAGGATGTTTTTTTTTTGTTTTCAAAACTTTTGCATGTTTTTTTCTTCAAAAAATATTTTTCAAAAGATTCATAGAAAATATTTTTTTTTCTTTTTTTTAAAGTAACCTAGATTCGAAAGGAAACCTAATCTAAATTTTTTTTTTCAAAATTTTTCTTTTAGATTTTTTTCTTTTTCACGAAAATGAGAAAAATATTTTTTTTTTCACAAAGAATTTTTGAAAAGAAATTACAGCAAGTAAATCTACTCCTCAGAAAGAGAAACCTAATCTAAGATAGATGATGTGCACCGGATTTTTCTTCACCGCGCTCGGTGTGTGCGTAAATCCCATTTTCGTTCCGTGCTATCCAACACATCAAAAACAAAGTAGAGGCAGATTTGTTAGTGATAGATTAAAAGATCGAAATCAAGAAAAATGACGTTGCCTCCCAGGCAACGGCGTCATTTGACAAAAAGCCATTTTCGCGCATTTGGAAGTCATCGGAAATCGTAGTATAGTCGTGCAAAAACGTTCGTCAAAAATTGATTTCTAAAGATAACGAGACTTGAGTCCCGGTCGTTCGTCTCTGGGAGGTGTTGCTTTTACTTTTGAAAGCGATCTTTTTGCCGCTCTACTTTGTTTAGAATCGCATGCCAGTTCGTGATTATTACGTATTTAGGTATGACATGCTTAGTTGCAAGAATATTAGGAATCGGAAACAGGCAACTTGAATCACACAAAAAGAATGACAATTATTAAGCTCATGGTGATTTCAAACATATAGAAACAAATATATATATAAGAATTTTTCATTCATTCAGTGGGAGAGTCGTTTGCAACATAAGACGTAGAGGGAAGCTTGTACATAAATGCTTGAAAATTAAATCTAGCTACCAGAAAATGATCGCATACAAGAATCGATGGGGGGATTTCGCATGCATCATTGGGGGAGAAATAAGACTACACTACTAAGTAGTAAATAAAAGCAGTAAATATACGAAGAGCATAATCTAAATCTAGCAGAATGGAAGGGCAATCAGGGGTGATCCCCGATGGCCATTGAGTGGTTGAGAGAAGGAGGGGCAGCCAGTGGAACTTAGGCCGGCCCTTGGAGAGAGGTTGGGGAGCTGATCCAGCTTCCTGGCGTGGAGATCGTGGCCTCCATGGTGGTGCTCAACTCGTGGTGGTGGAGTGGAAATGGAAGTGGCTATTCTAAGTGGAATGGATGCCAAGGAAGTGAATGGGTGCAAATGGCCACCCAAGGGGTATTTTTATAGACCTAAGGGAAGCTCTCTAGAGAATTATGGAATTCTCTAGAGAGGCCTTTGGTGGGAGCTCGTGGGAGAATGAGAGAGAGGGTGGATGGTGGTTTTTAGATCCACCAAATGTGGACCTAAAAATTGAATGGCGCTTGGTTGCTATTTTTGGCAACCAAGGCAACCACACATGGTAGAGAGTTCTAGAGAACTCTAGGCTAGATATTTTCGTGTGGATGGTGTGTGTGGGTGTGTGTGGGTCGAAACTTAGGTGGCTAGGTTGATTAGGTTGGGTTCTAGTGGGTTTAGGTCAAGGTATGTCTCAAATTGAAGTGTGCGGGAGTTGGCTAAGGGTCTTAGACGTCTTAAAACTTATCTGGACATCCAGAGAAGGGTTGGAACTAGGGTATTATTACTTCCTAGGGTGTTGTGACCTAATCTAAGGGTGGTTAAGGCTTGGGGAAGTCTCTAGGCTATCTTAAGGCTAGGATGGACCTAAGCTCTTCACATTTTACTACTTTATTCCTACTTAATAAAATAGAAAACTTTTAACCCCCTTACATTATTATTCCTACATCTAAACTAGGCCTTCTGCTCCAACTCTGCTACAACTCCTGTTATTCCTGATCCAGCTTCAGATCCAGCTCCTGATCAGCTTATTGCCTGCAATTGACATAATGCACTTAATCAGCACATTATAACATTATTTCATGCATAGCTAAAGAAAAGCAGTAAAGATGCAGACAATGCATATGTATGCGTGAATAACCCTAACTTATGCTAAGTCCTAGCTTAATCTAGGCCAATTATGACCTATGATTGCTGCGCAATCAACCATCCATCTTTTTTGTGTTGTAGATGGTGCCACAGATGTCAAATTGGATCGATTTTCATGTTGTTAGGCTACAATCGTCGCTCTGAACCCATCCATGTGGCCAGATTTGTCGTCTGAAGTGGGAATTGACACCATCTTGGCCCTTGATCTCTGAGCTTCCTTAGACTATATTTGGTGCTACAGATGTCCGATCGGGGCAATCTTAGAGTTGTTGAACTCCAATTGTCGCCCTGATCAAATCCGTACGGTTGGATCCTCTGTCCGAGGCCCTGATTAAAGGTTGCCCTATCCATAGCCATGAAAGGAGATAATTTCTATACAATTTGTACAATTTGACCTAAATGCGTGATTATGCATGTTATGCAATATTTACAACGCATGATCCTAATATGGTACTAAGAACATGCATTAATTGATATTTTTGGTTATTTGAATGTATGCGCATCACACCCCCATGCCTATTTTTTTCTAATCCCTAGCAAAAACTACATGCTATTTATAAAAGAATTAGGATTAGATTACTCAAGCAAAATTCATTTTCAACATTAAGAAATTTTTACTTAGGAACTGAACTTCAAAGACACAATAGTGCCTGGGTATCTGCCAAAATGTAGACCGCCTCAAGCCCTCGCCTTATTCAATGAATGATCTCTTTTTCTTCTGTTCTAATTTTTTTTTGGATTTTTGAGTTTAGGGTTTTGGAGCGGCTTTCTATGGCCACCCAACCCACCCAAGACTCGATGAGAATCCTAAGTTCCAAGCATATTTTTGTGAATGTGATAGACTCGTTGATCGGCAATCAAAATAGACTTCGGGTTTCTACGCCCCTTGGTGACCTTAAAAGGAATTCTGCCTAAAGGTGTATCTATACGACCAGGAGCCTTTTCCCTACTTTTATTTTATGGGGTCAACATAAGGGTGAATCTAGTGTATATCTCCCCAGTTTATTCTACTTCTCCACTTCTTCGTAAGTGTTTTAGGAATTAAACATGCATTTCTTGAGCTGGGATCTACACAACCTACTAATGGGTTGTTATCTACGATACTTGCCAGCCATACTCTTGAGGTGAAGTGTGGCTTATTTCTTTTGTTTCTTTTTCTTTTCTTCTCTCCTTTTCTTTTCCTTTTTCTTTTTCTTTCTTTAAGTATGTGGCTTCCTTGGTCTACGATTTACCTAAAGGTAGTAGGAAAAGAATGGTCCTGTGGCTGGGCTCTGGACAACCTACCAATGGGCTATTACCCACGATAACTTGCCAGCCATATCACCCTAGAAGGTTCATTAGCTACCCAATTTCCATTAAAATCGCCGAACAACAAGTTAGTGTGAATAGTGTGTAGATGCTTAGACTTAAAGTTCCCTCAAATCAAATGGCAGGTTGATAAGTCATGTACTTATCACCCCAACTTATTTAATCAAATTGAAATAGAATTTAGGTTGGCGAGGACTCTATAAACAAATCAACATTTTAGTGGATACCCAAGCTGATTAAGCCCAAAGACCTGAAGGGTCTTAATGTTCAAATACTACTGTATTATTTCCTAAGATTGAAAAGTCCTAATGCCCAAGTATTCTCTCCTAATTCAAATTTTTTTTTTGAGAAAAAATAAGTAGAATTTACAAGAATTTCACAGAGCTAGCAAAATGATTCAGAAATGAATCCACCCCCCCATGCCTAGCTGATGCAATGTCTATATTGAGAATAAAAGACATGAAAGGAAGGGTAGAATGTACAAGACATCACCTGAATATGATGCTCGGGTCAGCTCTGAGTCAGACTATACAATTGCTGAGTTTAATGGCATCAGCTAGGCGAAGTCCAGCCAAAGAAATCACAATGCGATTAGAGCAACCTTGTCTGAGACGGGTTCTGGAACAATACGGTCGATAAAAGGCTTCAGACATTGACCGTTGACTTTAAATGAATTACCCGTCTTTGGGTCAGAGATCTAAACGACCCTATTTGGAAATATTTGATCGATAATGAATGGGTCATTCCATTTTGACCTAAGTTTGCCGAGAAAGAGCTTAAGTCAAGAATCAAAGAGCTAGACCTTCTGGTTCGGCTCAAAGCTCTTACGGGATATTAATTAGTAATGAAGAGCTTTGGTCCGAGCCTTGTAGATCTTGGAATTCTCGTATGTGTCGTTTCTAAGCTCCTCCAACTCAGATAGTTGGAGTTTCCTGGTATTTCCAGCCAAACTCAAATCCAGATTACACTGCTTGATTGCCCAGAATGCCCTATGTTCAATTTCTACGGGTAAATGGCATGCCTTTCCATACACCAGATGAAATGTTGACATGCCGATAGGTGTTTTGTACGTCGTACGGTAAGCCCAAAGAGTGTCCTTAAGCTTTTGAGTCCAGTCTTTACGATCAGGCCTAACCATTTTCTGAAGAATATTCTTGATCTCCCGATTGGAGATCTCGGCCTATCCATTCGTGTGGGGTGGTAAGGTGTGGAGATTCTATGATTTGCCCCATATTTTACCAGTAAATTACAGAACTGGGCATTAGTGAAGTGAGTACCACTATCACTGATGATGACCCTCGGAATCCTGAACCAACTGAAGATGTTCTTCTTGACGAAATCAATGACCATCATGTGGTCATTAGTCCGAGTGGGAATAGCCTCGATCCACTTGGACACGTAATCAACAGTGACGAGAATGTACTGGTGTCCAAATGAAGGGAGGAACGGTCTCATGAAATCAATGCCCCAAACATCGAAGATTTCGACAGGAAGAATCTGGTTTAAAGGCATCATATCTCTCTGAGTTATGCTCCCAAGTGCCTGGCATCAAGAACACGATCTCGAGAATTCTTGGGCATCCTTGAATAAAGACGGCCAATAGAATCCAGATTATAAAATCTTTGCAGCCATCTTTTTCCCAGAGAAATGTCCACCACACGCAGATCCATGGCAGAACTCAAGTATACTTTTGAATTCACACATCGGTGAATAATCTCATCAGAGCTGATGCGGTACAGTTTAGGGTCCTCCCAGAAGTAATATTTGGCCTCATATTTGATTCTATCTCATTGTTGCTTGGTCCAATCCTAAGCGATTTGACCAATGGACAAATAATTTACGATGTCTACAAACCATGGAGTTTGGACACCTGATATTGCAAGGACAGTCTCGTCCAAAAAAGTATCAGCAATCGGAATATCCGGACAAGAAGAATCACTCAAAAGTCTCGAAAGATGATCCGCAACCACATTCTGTGCCCAGGATTTATCTTTAATTTCAAGATCGAATTCTTGAAGCAGAAGAATCCATCAAATAAGCTGGGTTTTGGCATCCTTTTTGGTCAAGAGATGTCTCAAGGTCGAGTGGTCGGTATATACTATGACATGAGACCCTAAGAGAGAAGCCCTAAATTTCTCCAAACAAATACTATAGCTAGCAATTCCTCCTCAGTAACAGTGTAATTCCACTGGACCTTGTCCAGAGTTTCACTAGTGTAGTAGATGACAGAAGGCTTCCTATTGATCTTCTGACCCAAAATAGCTCTGACCAGGTAATCAAAAGCATCGATCATGATCTCGAATGGGGCTATCCAAATCGATGGTTGCAACATCGGAGCACAAGTGACTGCCATTTTAAGAAAATCAAATGCCTTACAGCATGATTCGTTAAAATCAAACGGCGTATCTTTGGCCAGAAGGTTGCTCAGAGGCCGAGCAACCTTAGAGATGTCCTTGATGAACCACCTATAGAATCCCACATGACCAAGAAATGATCAAATTTGTTTGACAGATGTGGGAGGAGGAAGTTTAGAGATAGCATCAACCTTAGCTTTGTCAACTTCAATTCCCCATTCAAAGATTACATGACCCAAGACGATGCCTTCTTGTGTCATGAAATGACTCTTTTCCCAGCTAAGGACCAATATTATTTTGATGCATCTTTTAAAGATCATTTCAAGATTAGCCAGGAAAGAATCAAACAATTCTCTGAAAACAGAGAAATTGTCCATGAAGACTTCCATAAACTCTCCCACCATGTCAGAGAATATGGCTAGCATACACCTTTGAAAAGTCGTGGGTGCATTGCATAAGCCAAATGGCATCCTACGGAAAGCAAAGGTTCCGTAGGGATAGGTGAAAGTCATTTTTTCCTGATCCTCGGGATGGATAAGGACTTGATTGTATCCTGAGTAATCGTCTAGGAAACAGAGGTACTTTTGCCTGGCTAGTCTTTTAAGGATTTGATCGATAAAAGGCAAAGGGAAATGATCATTTTTCGTGGCTATGTTCAGCTTCCCGTAGTCGATGCAAACCCTCTAAGAGGAAGTGAACGAGTTGTGACAGGTTCTCCTTTCTCATTAGTCACAATGGTAATTCCAACTTTCTTGGGAAAAATTTATACAGGACTTACCCAAGGACTATCAAAGATCAGATAAATGATTCCTGCATCAAGCCACTTGATAATTTCCTTCTTGACCACCTCTCACATATTAGGGTTTAATCTCCTTTGCATTTGGCCAGAAGGGTGGGATCCATCTTCCATGAATATTTTGTGATTGCAGTAAGATGGCTTAATCCCCCTAAGGTCATAAATGGTCCAACCAATTGCCTCCTTGTGTTTCTTTAGGACCTTGATCAATTTAATCTCCCGCTTCTTAGTAATCTTGCACTAATAATCACAAGGAGCGTCTTTTGAGGTCCCAAAAACTGATATTTCAAACTCTCAGGCAATGGTTTCAATTCGAGCTGGGGCGGGTTTAGGATGGAAGGTAAGGATGATGCTGATGAAGATTCATCAAGAGGAAGAGTGATGTAAACACATTTACACTACTTAAGATGTCTATTTATACATGTTCTTAAGCATAGGATTGCATTGCATGATATAAATATTACATAACATGCATCATCTTGCATTTAGAGTAGTTTGAATAAAATGGAGGTTAATTGTCTCCTTTTATGTGCTTGGACAGGGAAAATTTTTTATAGGGGCCTCGGATCGAAGATCCAACCATACGGATGTGATCAAGGTGACGATTGGAGTTCAACAACTCCAAGATCGCCCTAATCAGGCATCTGTAGCATCAGATAATGACCAGGAAACCCTAGAAGATCAAGGGCCAGGATGGTGTAAATTCACACTTCAAATGACAAATCCGACCGCACGGATGAATTTGGATCGACGATCGCAGCCTAACGACGCAAAAATCGAGTCAATCCGACATCCGTGGCACCATCTACAACATCCAGAAGATGGACGGCTAAGATGGCGCCACGTGGTGCCATCTCGGCCGCCCAAACGGCCGCATGCAATCACTGAAGCCTCCGCATCTGCCCCCACTCCGCCGTTGGATCTCGATCCAATGGCTGTGGACGGCTGCACCTAAAAACATCCGCTCGACCATCTGCACCCCGTAGCGCAGCGATCACGAGGCGCTCCGTGTTCGCAAGATGCGGGTTCGAATCGCGATCTGTGGGCGCACGCGATTAAAGGGGGACCGCCCGATCGGCTACGGGCGGCTCAGATCTCCCAATAGCGGCCATGCGCTATTTCACGTGAGGTGAGGATGCGCCATCGTACGCGTTGAGGCGGGCGCACAGCAGCGGGCGAAGGCGCATCCTAAGTCGTCCGATCTCGCGATCGGACGGCTAAGATTTGTTGAACGTGCGGATGCGTTGAGAGAGAGAGCAGCTGAGCGGGCGCGCATGGGGAGCGCCCACTACACCCACGTTGGGGCTTTAGCGACAGTTTTATCCGTCACTAAAGACCCCTTAGTTAATGTTGTAAAGATGTAATGACTAATTTGCCCCCACTCCTTGCAACTATAAAAGAAGACCCCCTCCACACGAAATTCTCATCCCTTCCTTCTCTTCTCTACCTCTCCAAAGCTCAAGAGAAGCTTGTCCTACACCCAGGATGCTTCTCGTGAGATAAAGTCCAAATTTTCGTCCCCCTTTGGAAGTGGATCCCGCGACGACGACGACGTGCTGTTCCGTTCCCATTCTTCTGCTTCGTCCTCCTTCGTCCTGCTTCGTCCTCCTTCATCCAGGCGTCGTCCCATCCGACTCGTCCTCCAAGCGACCGTCGAGGAGGATATCTCTCTCCCTATTCTTTTTACTGCTTTCTAGTATAGATTTACTGCTTTCTAGAGTAGTTCTGCTCGTCCTCCAAGCGATCGTCGAGGAGGACATTCCTCCCTCCATTCTTTTAATGCTTTCTAGAGTAAATTTATTGCCTTCTAGTGTAATTGTTTTATTCTTTCTAGTTGTAATATTGGAATGAACAATCTCCTTAATGATAAATTCCCTATTTATTCTACATCTCATTTTGATTTCTGTGTGTAATATTCTCACTCTCTCTTACTCTCTTTCTCTCTTCTATTTATTGTGAATAATTAGATAGTGCTAAATTGAATTACTTTGTGACAAATAAAAACAAACGCGTAGTTTTTAAATCAAACGTCCGCCTCTCTGTGTTCAACCTGGAATTTCAATTTCGGTATAAATTTTATTTGTTGAACACGAGTTCTTCGCTTTCAAACTACAACGACAGGTTTTCCAAAACCTAACACATTAGTGTAGCAATTCATTCGTTCAACATTTTGGCACCGTTGCCAGGAAGGCGACGCTCTTTGATTTTTCTTCATATTTTCTAACTTACAAATCATTTACTTCACTTCTCTCCTTTCTTATTGTGATTGCAAGTACTCTTTCGAGACAAGCAACAGCGGTAGATTGGAGTAAAGTGCTGTGGAAGGTTCTGTAAGTTATCTCCCACCTCCCACCCATTAGATTTCATTTTACAACATAATAATTCAAACATCAATCAACCTAGGTGTTCTTACAAACTCTAAGGTTAGATTGTCTATTGTTTGACACCCATACTTACCCCAACCCCCACATTAAAGAAAAAGAAGAAAAATTAAAAAAAATCTCACAGAGGTACACAACCTCATCTGATTTTCAAACTCAACCGGTAAACCAATCTTTGGAGCCGGTACACACATTCAAACACATAATTGAGTAGAAATCAGATTAGGTAATCATTTGTGTGCCTAATTAAGTGGTGCAACAGGCCAATTGTTTGAGTTGATTGGGCCGCACCACTTCAAAGTAAATCAACTCATCAAGTAGCTGCCAGTTAGGTTCAACTCTTAGGGATTTACTAGGCACTCCACATTCTTTTAAATTTTGAAGGAAAACATCTTTAGCTGTGCTTGCAAAATCTGGTGTGCCAACAAAACTTATTTGAAAACACCTAAAGTTGAATCCTAAAAGCTACTAAGCAAGATTTGAACCTTAAAATTCACCGCATCAAAAACAATCTTGCTTGAAAACCACTGGTTGTGCATGCACACACAAATCAATCAATCATTAAGGGCATAACCCATTTAAAGGGCCCATCACATTCCAAAGCACATTCAAACCTAGCCCTAAATAAAACAGAGTAGACGTTGGCCTTAAGGATTGGACTTGCTCTTCAGAACCCAGAACGAGATTATTTTCAATTAGTCTATTTCTACTGTTCAATCTGATGTCTAGCTAGGGGAACAGAATCAGACAATCGCGGCTGGGGGGTACACTAGGAACCAGAGGCGCAAGCCGAAGGAAGAACCTTCTCCCCAGTCCCTCCTTCTAACTGGTTAGATTGAACAGACGGAAGTAGATCAAATCGTTTCTTTATCTCAAGACGGGTTTTGGGAGTCTGTAGGTCTGTAGGTTAACCCAATTAAGGATAGGTTTGATTTTTTGTATTGTAGGGCGCCTTTCTTCCTCCTGTGTCTCATGAATCCTTCCACATATTACATGCATTCCCGTTCTTTCCCTCCCGTTGTGAATTATCCTCAACATGACGATTATCCCGACTTGTACTGTAATTAACCATCAGTTAGTTGGGATAATTCGGATTGGGGATACAGCTCTAGACCTCCATGTTTAGGGTCTAACCCTGAACACCTTGATTCTAATTTCTATCCTTCTCAGAGCCACATCGGTTATAGATCGTCAACCTTTTATGAACAATCTAATATGATCTACAATCAAGAAGGATACACCGATCCTTACCCATCCTCTGATTTCATTGCCTTTAGGTCATCAACACCTTTTGAACAATCTGAAATGACCTACTATCAGGAAGGGTATAACGAATCTCAATTCGTTAATTCTCCTTCATTGATACCAAACCCACCCAACCCTGAACCAACTCATTTGGTTCAGGTTAACCAGGTTCAAGACAAGGTTCTGGCTAACTTGAGGAATATCATAAGTTCAGCCAATACCTTGCATTGAGAGATTGGAGCCCCTGATTGAAATGATTGATGATTTGAACAAGTCGTTGTTGGATTGGCTCCAGGATGTTAAAGATAAGAACCCGGGTGAGTTTCTACTTGGGAAATTGGCGAAATTGAGGATGAGATTCGTGGTTGCTTTGATTCAATCATGGGATGATTCCCAGGATGAACCCTCTTCAGGAAAGTCAATGACAGAACCCATTCAGGCACCTGTTTGGGGGGACACGTGTTACGAGGCTGACCAGATTGAATTAAAGCAACCAATTAAGGATGATCTGATTTCTTCACCTAAGATCCCTGAGCTGGGGCACGAGGAAACATATGTCTACTTGGAACAGAAAGTGACAAATGATTTTGGGACATACATTGATACGGATCCTGATTTCTTTGATGGTGGAGATTCAAGTTGCGAAGTCTCACGTGAGTTTTCTGAACATGATTTCTGTGAGACGATTGGGCCTGAGGAATATGATAGATCATTTGATAGCCCAATAACTGAGGAAACTGATCTTATTAGGGCACACATTATGGATCCAGAATCGCATTTTCTGGAGGATTCAATTCAATGCCTTAATTATCAGTTACACCTCGTTGAGCTTATCGATAATTCTGTTTCTGAGATAATTAGACCCAAGTCAATTCTGATTCTACCACATCATTTAGACTTGGAGATTTCAGATGGGGTGATTAACATGCAAGAGGTCTCGGAATTTAACATTCGGAATGAGGAGGATAGGAGTTGGGAAGTTCTAATTTGGGAAGTTAACTTTGGAGGAAATAGAAGATTGAGTCGAAGGGTGCCTATTAAGATAAAACCATCAAACCAGGACCCTTATGACATTTGTTTTGAGGATGTCAAACCCAAGCACACATTCAACGATTATCCTTTTGAGCTTAATTTCTTTGTAACCCGACTTTTTGGTCTTGGGTTACATCCTCATAAATCGCAGGCCCGACCCCGCTTGCATTCTGATTTTAGGTTTTGGGTAATTTTTATCCAAAACCTAAGATATTCTCGATTATGGGGTCTGGGTCTGCACCACAATCTAGTCCACATCTGTGGACCTCTGCTGACAAGTCAGAGGATTCTTCTGTTTATTGTGATCCTGACCTGCACCTGTGATTTCTCCATCTCTCTTCTTTGTATAGTGTGCCTAGCTGAAGGTACTAAACTCAACACATATACAGTTCTTTTTAGTTTTCATCTTGGAGCGGACCTGACATTCATGCAATTCAGGTGCTTTCTACGCTTTTTCACTCTGTTTTATGTCTTTTTAATATAATGAGGACATTGCATTATATAGGCATGGGGGGTGGATATTCATCTCTGAATTCATTCGTCAGCTCCGTAGATTTGTTTTATTTTCTTTTATTTTAAAAAAAAATTGAATTAGGAAAGAGAATTTGGGTTTAAGAAAATTTTCAATCTTAAGAAATACTACATTATGATTTGAACACAAAGACCCTTCAGGTCTTTAGACTTAATCAGCCCATGTATCCACTAAAATGTGGATTTGTTTTTCAAGTTCTCGCCAACCTGAATTTTATTTTAATTGGAGTAAATAAGTTTGGGTGATAAGTACACGACTTATCAACCCGCCCTCAGATTTGAGGGAATTTTGAGTTTCTAGTATCTACACACTATCTTATCACTGACTCGTTGTTCGACGATTTTAACGGAAATTGAGTAGCTAATGAACCTTCTAGGGTGATATGGCTGGCAAGTTATTGTGGGTAACAACCCATAGGTAGGTTGTCCAGAGCCCAGTCACCGGACCTTTCTCTTTTTGTTGCCCTTAGGTAAATCTTAGACCAAGGAAGCCACCTACTTAAAAAAAAAAAATCAAAAAGAAAAGGGGAAAAGAAAAAAAAAGAAATAAGCCACACTTCCCGCAAGAGTATGGCTGGCAAGTTGTCGGTGGTAACAACTCATCGACCGGTTGTCCAGAACCTAGCTCAATAAATGCACTAAAAATTCCCAAAACACTTAAGAAGAAGCGGAGAAGTAGAATAAACCAGGGAGATATACACTAGATTCACCCTTGTGTTGACCCCGTAAAAAAATAAAAGTAGGAAGAAAGCTACCGGTTGTAAAGATACACCTTTAGGCAGATTTTTTTTTTAGGTCACCTAGAGGCATAGAAATCCGAAGTCTATTTTAATTATCGATCAACGAGTCTATCACATTCACAATAAGATGCTTAGAACTTAGGGTTCTCATCAAATTTTGGGTGAGTTGAATGGCCATAGAAAGCCACTCTTAAACCCTAAAATTTGAAAATCCAAAAAAATTAGAAAAGAGTAAAAAGAGAAAAAGAAATTTTTCTTTGAATAAGGTGAGGGTTTGAGGCGGTCTGCATTTTGGCAGATATTCGGGCACTGTTGTGTCTTTGAAAGTTCAGATCCTAAGTATACAATTTCTTAATGATTGAAAATAACTCATGCCCAAATAATCCAACCTAATTCTTTTATAAATAGCATATAGTTTTTGCTAGGGACTAGCAAAAAATAGGCATGGAGGTATGATGTAAACACATTTACACAACCTAAGATGTCTATTTATGCATGTTCTTAAGCATAGGATTGCATTGCATGAAATAAATATTGCATAACATGCATCATCTTGCATTTAGAGTAGTTTGAATAAAATGGAGGTTAATTGTCTCCTTTTATGTGCTTGGACAAGGCAAACTTTTTATCGGGGCCTCGGATCAAAGATCCAACCGTACGGATGTGATCATGGCGACGATTGGAGTTCAACAACTCCAAGATCGCCCTAATTAGGAATCCGTAGCATCAGATAATGACCAGGAAACCCTAGAAGATCAAGGGCTAGGATGGTGTAAATTCACACTTCAAGTGACAAATCTGACCGCACGGATGAATTCGGATCGACGATCGCAGCCTAATGACGCAAAAATCGAGTCAATCCGACATCCATGGCACCATCTACAACATCCATAAGATGGACAGCTACGATGGTGCCACGTGGTGCCATCTCGGCCGCCCAAATGGCCGCATGCAATCACTGAAGCCTCCGCATCTGCCCCCTCTCCTTCGTTGGATCTCGATCCAACGGCTGTGGATGGCTGCACCTAAAAATGTCCGCTCGACCATCCGTGCCCCGTAGTGCAGCGATCGCAAGGCGCTCCGCATTCGTAAGATGCGGGTTTGAATCGCGATTTGCGGGTGCGCGTGATTAAAGGGGGACCACCCGATCGGATGCAGGCGGCTCAAATCTCCCAATAGCGGGCACGCGCTATTTCACGCAAGGCGAGGACGCGCCATTGTACGTGTTGAGGCAGGCATACAGCAACGGGCAAAGGCGCATCCTAAGCTGTCCGATCGCTAAGATTTTTTGAATGTGCGGATGCGTTGAGAGAGAGAGCAGCTAAGCGGGCGCGCGTGGGGAGCGCTCACTACACCCACGTTGGGGCTTTAGCGACGATTTTATCCGTCACTAAAGACCCCATATTTAATGTTCTAAAGATGTAATGACTAATTTGCCCCCACTCCTTGCAACTATAAAAGGAAACCCCCTCCACATGAAATTCTCATCCCTTCCTTATCTTCTCTACCTCTCCAAAGCTCAAGAGAAGCTTGTCCCACACCCGGGATGCTTCTCGTGAGATAAAGTCCAAATTTTCGTCCCCCTTTGGAAATGGATCCTGCGACAGCGACGACGTGCTGCTCTGTTCCCATTCTTCTGCTTCGTCCTCCTTCATCCAAGCGTCGTCCCATCTGGCTCATCCTCCAAGCGACCGTCGAGGAGGATATCTCTCTCGGTATTCTTTTTACTGCTTTCTAGTATAGATTTACTGCTTTCTAGAGTAGTTCTGCTCGTCCTCCAAGCGATCGTCGAGGAGGATATTTCTCCCTCCATTCTTTTAATGCTTTCTAGAGTAAATTTATTGCCTTCTAGTGTAATTGTTTTATGCTTTCTAGTTGTAATAGTTAAATGAACAATCTCCTTAATGATAAATTCCCTGTTTATTTTACATCTCATTTTGATTTCTGTGTGTAATATTCTCTCTCTCTTACTCTCTCTCTTCTATTTATTGTAAATAATTAGATAGTGTTAAATTGAATTACTTTGTGATAAATAAAAACAAACGCGTAGTTTTTAAATCAAATGTTCGCCTCCCTGTGTTTGACCTGGAATTTCAATTTCGGTATAAATTTTATTTGTTGAACACGAGTTCTTTGCTTTCAAACTACAATGACAGGTTTTTCAAAACCTAACAAGTTAGCGTAGCAATTCGTTCGTTCAACAAAGAGGTTGAGAGTGAACAAAATCAATAACCTCTTCAAAATGTGGCGGGTTTGCCACAGAGGATTGTGGGTCAGATTCATCAAAACAGGAGGAACTTTTCAAATGCAGAAACCGCCATACATGTTTCAATATTCAAGATGTCTTCCTCTATAAATCCATAATCCTCAAATTTGTTAATCACCTTAAAAATATCCAATTTCAATTTCTGATCCCCAAAGGCGATTTCCATGCTACCGCTCTCACAGTTGATATTGGCCTTAGTGGTAGCTAGGAACGGACACCCTAAAATGATGGGCGTGTTCCTTAAATTTCAGGTACATTCATGTCGAGGACAAGGAAATCTACAGGAAAATAGAAATCCTTAACCGTGAAAATAACATCTTCAATAACACCTCGCGGATTTGTAATCGAATGGTCCGCTAACTGCAACATTACTAAAGTCGACCAAAGTTCACCTAATCCGAACTTCTCGTAAAGAGAAGTTAGAATTAGGTTAATAGATGCACCTAGATCCAGAAGTGCCCTATAAAAAGTGTAATCTCCAATGACACAAGAAATCAAGGAGCACCTGGATCTCTCTTTTTCTGAGGAAGGTGATGCAGGATAATAAAACTAGCATGCTCGAAGAGTACCACCTTCCTCAGAATAGATTCTCTCGACTTATGCTTCTATGTGCATAAATCCCTTAAAAATTTAGCATAAGCCGGTATGTGTTTAATAGCATCAAGGAGCGAGATATTGATCTCGACATTCTTGAATATATTCAAGAGCTCCTCGTTACTATCAACAGGCTTCTTCCTAGGCTTAATCAAGGCCTCAGGAAAAGGAACATGAGTTAGGTCTTCAGAATCAGGTTCTTGAGCCTTGATTTCTTCTTCGGAGTTCTCCTTTCTCTCCTTAGGCTCTCCAGGATTTGGTAGATCAGAATAGTGTGGTTTTGGATCCTGAGTTTGTTTTCCACTCCTTAAGGTAACTGAATTAGTAGATGCATACAAGTTTGGGTCTTGGGGAGGTTTAGGAAAGATTGGAAGGGCTTCATTAGCCAGAAACATAAGAAGCATAAGAGGAAGGACCCTGCTCAACCACCTGAGCATGTGAGTGAGGGTCCCTCTGATTCCCATCCCCTTGGGCTTGATTGCCCAGATTCTGGATATTATGCGAGTTGGGTACAAGTTGAGATGGCAAAGATCTGGGTTGACAAGAATTAGCAATGAACCTGATTTGCAAGTTGTGCAGTGAAGTTTTCATTTGCTGCATGAGCTGGAGCATAGATCCTTGCATTTCTACCATATGTCGGTTTAAGTCAGCCTACCCTACGGGTTGACGGGCATTCCAAGCTGGCTGATTGACCTGATTCGGGGGCAGCTGAGTATAAACATGACCTTGACCCATTGGTCTTTGTGGAGCATAGTTGCTGGGTCGGAATTGGGTTTGCTGCCCTAGGTTTTTCCAGGAGAAGTTAAGGTGGTTCCTCCAACCCAGATTGTAAGCATTGGAGTAAGGATTGGACCTAACATTCTCCTGTACAGCATAGACATCCTTATAAGGCAAGGATGGAGAGAAAGAAAGGGAAGGATTAAAGAAACTTTGATCAAAGGTCCCAGTTTGGAACTCGTTGGGTTCCAAATAATGCTGGCTCACAGGTTGAGTCACATCTAGTTGATTCACGAACTCCCATCCAGAAAGAGCTCGCAACGAATGGAATCCTGAATTCTGGGATTGAGTGGATCGAGAATTGTTCATTGAGTTTCTAGCCATCCACTCCTCCATCCTTTTGGTAACCAGGTCCACCTTATCTAGTTTATTGCAAATCAGTTCCATATCGAATGAATGAGAGTCGTGGATTTCATTAACATTTGATCTGGGTTGTTGGGACCAGTTAAAAGTATGCATGGAGACATGATTGATTGAATTTTCACTCATCACCTCAAACAAATCGTGCATGCTATCTCTGTCTTTGTTGAGGAAATTGCCTCTGCAAGAAGCATCCATGTGATTTCTGAGTTGCTCAGTCAACCCGTGGTAGAAGATCTGCACGAGCTGCCTTTTCGGCACCTCATGGTGTGGACACTTTCGTAATAAGTCCTAGAATCACTCCCAGAAAACATGAAACTGCTCCCCCGACCGCTGAGTGAAGGTAGTAATCACCCGTCTCAGAGCATCGGTACGTCCGATAGGGAAGAATTTCCTCAGGAAAGCTAATTTTAGATCATTCCATGTTGCGATCGCCTTCCTATGGTCCTGTACCAATGAGCGGCTTTATCCCTAAGAGAGTGGGGAAAGAGCCTCATGATCATCTGCTCTTCATTTATGTTTCACGCTTTGGTGGTCTGGACCAAAGTGGTCAAGTCCTCCAAATGCTGAAACGGGTCTTCAGAGCCAAGCCCATGAAAGTGTTTGATCAGGCTTAATACTTGGGGCTTGATTTCTATGTCTCTGACAGGAATCTGGATGCCGGGACGTTCCCCATAATTTGAAGGATCATAAAATTCCTTCAAGGGCTGAGTACCCTACATTCTCTAGAACCATTCTTGCATTTTTTGTATTTGTTCCAGCTGCCTTTCAAACATCTCTTGTTGATTCTGAGGGAGAGGAGGTTGTTGATCAACCATGGGATCTATTTGGCCAAAATCTAATCTACGCCTCCTAGAATACTCTAATGGTCCTTCCAATTGGAGATTCAATGACCTCCTTCCAAGCATAAACTAGGAAAAGGTTGGAAGGACTGGGGATAAGAACCCTACAGCACAACAAAACAAGCCTGTCCTTAAGTGGGGTATCCTAAGGATCTACAGACTCTAAGAATCCATCTTAAAATTATAGACAATTTACTCTACTTGCATCCAATCAATCCAGCCTGTTAGTAGGAAGGACTGGGGAGAAGGTTCTTCCTTTAGCTTTCGCCTCTAGTTCCTAGTGTAACCCCCAGCCGCAGTCGTTTGATTCTACTTCCCTATCTAGACATCAGATTAATTGGTACAAGCAGGTTAATCGTAAACAATCTCAAACTGGGCCCCAAAGAGTGAATCAGTCCTTAAGGCCAACGTCTACTTGATTTTATTTAAGCCTGGGATTGTAGTGCTTATGGAATGTGGTGGGCCCTTAAGATGGGTTGTGCCCTTAATGATCGATTGTGATTTTGTGAGTGCGTGCACAACCAGAGTTTTCAAGCAAGATTATTTTTGATGAGTGGATTTTAACATTCAAATCTTGCTTAAGTAGCTTTTAGGGTTTGGAATTAGGTTAATTCGATCAAGTTTTGAGGCAATCCAAAAGTTCAAACATGAGTGAAGATTGTTTTCTTTTGTAACCAAAAGTAAAGGGGAGTACCTGGTATTTACCTAAATTGAAAACCCTACAAGGAAGCTACTTGATGAGTTGATTTTAGGTTAAGTGGTGCGACTCAAACAACTCAAACAATTGGCTAAAATTTCACCACTGAGTTAGGCACACAAAATGATTGACCTAGACTAATTTCTACTCTTTTATATGTTGATTTGCGTGTACCGGTTCCACAGATCAGAATCTCGATTGAGTAGATAAAAATCAATCAGATTATGTGCCTTGAATGTGGGTGTATGTAGTGTGTATGTTAATTTATCCCACAAGAAGTATCCTTTTGTTTTTTTTTTTTTTTACGAGGGTGAGATGAATGTGGGAGGAAATCCAAGAAACCAAACTAACCCTAGTATTTTTGCAAACACCTAGGTTAATTGGGGTTTGAATTAATGTTGTGAAATGAAATCTATGGAGAGGGAAGAATGGGGAACACTTACAGTTGTCTTCAACTACGCTTTACTCCGATCTACCACTTGAAGATTCCTTATTGAGGTACCTGCAAAACAATAGACAAGAGATAGATCAAGTTACAAAACAATAAAGTGCATGGAATGCGGAAAGAAATTCGAGAATCATTGCCTCCCTGACAATGGCGCCAAAATGTTGTAGCAGAAAACTACGCGATCGGAGTTGGATTTGAAAACTCGACGTTGTAGTTTGATTTGCGAAGCAATCCATCAACAGATAAAATTTAACCAAAATTCATAAAGAAATTCCAGGTCAAACACAGGGAGGCTACGTCGATCTAAAATCTGCGATTATTTTTTTTTGTATTTTTTCTTAAAAGTGAGATAATCACAATGGAATTGATATTAACACTAAGAGAGAGAGAGACAACAATCACTTGATTTATGAATAATGTTTTTATAGCTAGAAAGCTGGAAATGATTACAACTAAAAAGTAGGAAACGATTACAGCTAGAAAGCAGGAAATTCTATTCTAGAAAGTGATAAAAAGAAGGGAGAGAGTTGTTATCCTCCTCGACGATTGCTTGAAGGATGAACCGGACGGAGTGACGCCTGGAAGACAAAGGATAGGGTGGGAAGAAGGAGGACGAAGCAGGAAGAAGTGGGAATGAGGCAAACGTCATCGTCATCGCAGGATCCACTTTCGAAACGGGGGCGAGAAAACTTTGAATTTGGCTCTAAAGGAGCATCCCAAGTTTGAGACAAGCTTCTTAGAGCTTTGGAGAGGGAGAGAGGTGAAGGGATGAGAATTTCATAGGGTAGGGGTCCCCTTTTATAGTTGCAAGGAATGGGGGCAATTTGGTCTTTACATATTCAAAAACATTAAATGAGGGGGTCTTTAGTGATGGATTTAAGCGTCACTAAAGGACCCACGTCACCGCAACTTTGCACGCCTGTCATCTCCTCGTCTCCTGCGTGCCTAAAGCACGTGCACGTCCAAGCAGTCTCAGTCGTCCGATCGCGAGATCGGATGGCTCATATTGCTCCTCAACCGCTTCAGCTTCTCACACTTGCGCGTGAGATCAAGTGTGAAACTGGGCATCCAATTGAATGTGCGCCCGATTGGATGATCTGGGCCATTCGTAACTAATCGCACGATCGAGATCACACGTGTCCACACAAGGAGAAGCGCTTCACGGGCGGCTCAAACTCGGGCTCTTTGCACGAGCAGCACCTTAAGCACTACGTTACGCAGTGGTTTGAGGCACAACACTGCTTTTGCGCTCAACCAATCTTGGTCGTTGGATCTTCATCCAACGGCTGAGATCTCACGTCACACAATCCTTCAGGAGTTGAGCGGAGGGGTGCATCGGGTGCGGATGGTTGGGATGGTGCCATGTGGCATCATCCTAACCATCAATCTTCTTTGTGTTGTAGATGGTGCCATGGATGTCAGATTGGATCGATTTTCACGCTATTAGGTTGTGATCGTCGCTCCAAACCCATCAATGTGGTCAGATTTGTCGTCTGAAGTGAGGATTGACACCATCTTGGCCCTTGATCTCTGAGCTTCCTCGGACTATATCTGGTGCTACGGATGTCCGATCAGGGCGATCTTGGAGTCGTTGAACTCCAGTCGTCACCCTGATCAGATCTATATGGTTGGATCCTCGATCTGAGGCTCTGATTAAAAGTCACCCTGTCCCTGGCCATAAAAGGAGACAATTACTATACAATTTGTACAATTTGACCTAAATGCATGATTATGCGTGTTATGAAATATTTACAATGCATGATGCTAATATCGTACTAAGAACATGCATTAATAGACATTTTTGGCTATTTAGATGCATGCACATCACCTGTACTATCTGGTCTGGTAGTGTGGATCATGATGTTGTCTCTGTGAGTTACCTGACTAGGAGAAGTTCGGATGTTGGCACCATCCAGGGTTATACATCTCTGAGTATGGGTTATTACACTCGTATCCCTAAATAGTATTGATGTCTTTGTAGGCCGACGATGTCTGAGGCGTATATTCATCAAGGGAATACGTGTTATAATCATCATATGGTGCGTAACCTTGATCATATGGTGCCAAATCGAGATTGTTCTCGGGATCCTGATACGTGGGCTCTCGTGAATATGGAGGAGGTGCATTCCAAGTGAGCAGATTAACCCGAGTAGGAGGGGCTCGGGGTGCATAAGAGGGTCTCGGGGCAGCAGAATTTTCGACCAGATCCTGTTGACCTCAAGCGAGGTCATTGAGCTTCTTCCCCAGTAAATCCACCTTTCCTAGCTGCTTGGCGATGATTTCCATATCAGCTGGAGCAGACTCTACTTGAGCCTCATGGACACTAACTCACTGCTATCCAGGCCACTGGAACTGGATCATTGATGCGGTATTCATTGAATTCTCCACTAGAGACTCAAACAACTCAAATGCGCTATTTTCATCTTTTGAGAGGAAATTCCTGCCACTAGATGCATCGGCTAGGTATCGATTTGTGTCGTCCAGCCCATGATCAAAGATTTGAGCTAAGTGCCATCTAGGCACACCATGGTGCGGGCATTTTCTCAGGAGATCATGAAATCAGTCCCAGGCATCATGCAACTTCTCCTTATGTCCCTGGGAGAAAGTTGTGATCACTTGCCTCATGGCAATCATACGACCGATCGAGAAGAACTTTTGCAGGAATTCATGTCATAATTCCGGCCATGTTCCAATCGGCTTCCCGATGGTCTTGAACAAGTACGAAGCTTTTTCTTTGAGAGAAAATGGAAAAAGCTTATTAGAACAATTCCAAGATCTACGTCTCTGGGTCGAGCTATTTCTGCATTTCGACTCAAGTCCTCTAGATGCTAGAATGGATCCTCATTCGAGTTTCCATAAAAGTAATTCTGGATTAGCCCAATTAGATTGGGCTTGAGCTCGAACATGTCTCTGTCTGCGGGAATCCGAACTAGAGGTGAGACAATCGGCACTGCTGAATCGTAGAAATCCCAAAGTTTTTCTCCTTGTGGTGGATGTTGCATCATGTCCAAAGTAGTCAAGATGCGATCCATATTTTGTTTCTGCCATTCCTCAAATTCAGTGACCTGGGCTTCCAGACAAGCTATCTGGTCCAGATTTGCTAGATCCTAACCAGGTCAGGGTCTAGGGTTAGCTGTCTCAGTTAAGAACATAGAAGAAGAGGGTGGGGGAGAAGATGGCCCAGGCAAGGTGACTCACCTCCTTGGGAGTAGCTCCCAAGGTCCAACCAATTAAGGTCTAAGTGACCTCCTTCCTCGCATACACCAACCAACCCCTAGGTTGATGCAGCCAGCCAGACAAGGCTAAGGCCCTATCAATCAAATGGTCCTTATGATCAGATGACCAGATTTTTCATTTTAGGTTTGAATTCCTGAAGAAAAATTCGTTGAGAACCGACTGAAAGTAATTCCCACCTCTCAAGCTAACCGGACAAATCTGTGTACGAGAGGACTAAGGGGAAGGCTCTTCCTTCGGATTTCGCCTCCAGTTCCTTTGTACCCCTGAGCCGTGGTTGTTTAACACTACCCCGCAGACCTAGTCACCAAGTTTGGCCAGAGGGGTTGAAATCACCTAGACAACAAATTTGGGTTAATTTCGTATTTTAAAATTTATTTTAACCCTTTTGTTTTTTCTTCACTAAGGTTCGTGGTGAGTGGCCCACAAGGTGGCCAAGCTCACCAGCTAAACACTAGACTTAATTAAGTCTAGGTTAGCTCAATTGTGGTCACTAGAAATTTGACCCTACATGTTGAACCTACAGTTCATGCAAATTCTAAGTGTTCAGTAGACCAACGAAAAAAAAAAAATTTTCTGAACACAAATGGAATCCAAATAAAGTGAAATTTGGTAAGTAGATTTATTTTTAAATTATCTTTTCAGGGAATATTTTCTTATAATTTTTACTATTTCAACCGAATTTATAGGGATTTTTAAACGTCAGAGGGTCAGATTTGGAATTTTGACCCGAGGTCAGTTTTTTGCTTTGAAACAGTATCACATAATTTTCAAAAATGTGAGAAAAATATGGAAATTAAATATAATGAGATTAGCTTTGAAACCTCAATGTTTTAATCAAAACATACTCGCAACTTGTTCAGAATTGATTCTTGAGTTTTGAAAATTTTCAAATCTGGGTCAGTTTGACCCCCTTGTACTTCGTGAATTTTTAAAAATTTTGTACTTTGAATTTATTCAAATAAATGGTGTCGTTTGAAAGGTGGTTTAAAAGTGAAGTACTTTCCCTAATTTCATAACTTTTTGCTCACTAATTATTCAAAAAATGAATGCTTAATTTGAAAATTGAAGTCTAGCCGAATTTCAAATAATGGTAGGAAAGCTTTTTAAAAGAAGTTTGAAATTCAAATTCAACCTACCACCAAAAATGATTCTTTTTTATTATTTTTTTATTTTTTTAAAAATTTTTAAATTCTTTTTTTGGAGGGAAAAACTTATTTAAAATTTTTCTCTTTTTTCTTTAAACAAAAACTAAACTAACCTATGATTCAAAAAGAAACCTAATCTAACCTAATAAAATTTTTTTCATTTCAAAATATGTAGATTTTTATTTTTCAGAAAGAAATTTCTAGCTAAGAAAAAATAATCTAACCTAGGGTTCGAAAAAAAAAATCTTAAGTAAAGAGAGAAGATGTGCACCTGCAATTTTTCTTTTCCGCACTCGACGTGTGCGTAGATCCCATTTTTCCTAATTTCCTGCACATCATAAAACAAGTAGAGGTGGATTTACCACTAAAAGTCCTAAGATCAAAAATCAATCACATTGCCTCCTTGGCAATGGCACCATTTGATGGGAGCAGTTTCTTGTGTGTTTTAGGAAAATAATGTTGTAGGTTGTAGTATAGTCGCGTGAAACCCTCAATCAAAAATATTTGTAAAATAATGAGACTTTGAGTCCCAGCTTTTCGTCTCTGGGAAGCGTTATGGAAATGATTTCGATCTCGCTTGCTCTACTCGCTTAAAATCATACGCCGATTTCTAACCTATGGATCAATGTTTTGCCATCTGCATGATTAACTCTTATCACGTGCGCATATGTTAAGTAAATGTCAAATGTGAATGTTTGTGTTTCAGTACGCACGATCCTAGTTATATGATGGTCATTGACAAAGAATGCATTAATGGTTAGATCCTCGATGTTTTCAGGCTTAGACATGCTAGTTGAAAGAAAGATATAAAATGAGCACATGCAACTTAATCACAATGAAGTACTGCAAGCAAGCGCATGGTGATTTTTAACACACACACACACACACACACACACACACACACACACACACACACATATATATATATATATATTTCATTGATTGCATTAGGATGAGTGTAGAGCAAAGCTAGAGGGAAGTTGCACATGAATGATTGAAAGCAGAAAGCTATCTAGCAAAAAATGACTGCATGCATGAATCTACGGGGGGATTACACATGCATCATTGAGGGAGAATATGGAATTACACTACTAAGCATAAATAAAGTAGAGAGATTAGAAGAACTACTTAGGTACGCTATCAGAAAGAAGGGCATTCGAAGGTGGTCTCCAAGGGCCTTTGAGTGGAGGTACAGACAAGAAAGAGGGGAGACCAATGGTGCTTAGGTCAGCCCTTGGAGGAAAGAGGGAGAGATGATCCTGTCTTGGCATGAAGGTGGTGGAGTCATTGTGGTGGAGCTCATGGAGGTACACATGAAGGTGTTGGAGATGGCTATGGTGATGGGTCGATGATAAAACCAAGATGGGTGCAAATTGCTACCCAAGAGTCCTTTAAATAGACCCTTGGAATTCTCTCTAGAGAGGTGTAGAACTCTCCAAAGAGAGCTCCAAGTGTGGCCATCCAAGGTGAAGTGGAGGTGGTTCTTAGATCCAGCAAAAGTGGATCTAAGAGAAGACCCATCCTTGGTTTCTATTTTTGGCAACCATGGTGGCGCCACCTTTGGAAGAGCCTAGAAGGCTCTAGGTGGTGTGGGAGTGTGTGAATGGGTGTGTGTGGGGGGGGCGGGGGTTGTGACCTAGGTGGCTAAGTGGTCTAGGTTAGGTCTTAAGGGGTTTGGGTTAGGGTAGGTCTCAAATTAGGGTTGCAAACCCTAATTTTCTAAGGAGAAAATGCAATTAAACTTGACATAAGTTTAATTGAGTGAGTGTGAACTATATTGAGAGTGAAATAGCTCAATTAAGTTGGGCTTAGATCAAGTGAACTCTCACTGAGTCCAATTAGACTTGTGTGGGTTGAGATCTGAGCTCAATTGGACTCTATGAGTCCAATTTACTAGGCAATTGTAATTGACTATGATCCAAGTCAATTGGGCTTAATGAGAACCTAATTAGGTTCTTAGGAAGGTCTATAGGTGGTGTACTAGCCTTAGGGTACCTTAATTTAGGTTCCCAAGGGGTTGGAATTGGGTTTAAGGACCTAGGAACTCAAGATCCAAGATTTAATTCCAAAACAGGAACTGGAGAGTAGTTCCAAACATCCAATAAGAATGTCAGACAACTTGTACTAAAAAATCAAAAGTCCATACCTCTTGTTTGGGCATCTAATTTGAGTCAAGAGGGAATCAGGGTTCTGTCTTGGGTATTCTATAGAAACTGGATGTCTGACCAAGTGTCTAGACGTCCAATAACACTACAGACATGGGTTTAAGGTGTGCGGGTTGTTGCTAAGGGTTTTGGTTGCCCAATAACTTATCTGGATGTCCATATAAGGGCTGGAACTAGGGCTTTGAGGCTTCCTAGGTTATGGTGACCTAATCTAAGTGTGGCTAAGGCTTAGGAAGGCTTCTAGGGCTATCCTTGGGCTAGGAATGAACCTAAGTTCTTCATAATTTAACTCTACCTTATTCTTACTTAATAGAATAGCATACCTCAACCCTTACATTATTTCCCTACTACCTTTTTTCTAAGGTCATTCTCTCCAACTCTGATGCAGCACTAGCATCAGGTCCAGCTTTAGATCCAGCTCCAAATCCAGCTCCTGAGCTTCTTATTAGCTGTAATTTATATAATGCACTTAATTAGTACATTATATTATTATTTCAGGCATAGCTAAAGAAAAGCAGTAAAGATGCAAGTAATGCTTATGCATGCATTAATTACACTAGCTTATGCTAAGTTCGAGATTAATTTAGGTCAAGTAAGACCTATGATTGCTACACAATCACTAGGTCGAAGATCAACAAGTCTGTCTTACTACTTGAGCCCTAGGGAACCAGTAGTGAGAGGTCTCGATCCTAGACCTTGGACCTTTGAGCCTGAAAGATATGCACCATGTAGACACTTAGGATGCGTATTTGTATTGATACAATATCGGTTTGTGTCCTTGTATTTTTACGCGTATTCTAGGTTTTCTTTTCTCTAGAAAAGAAGAAAGCCCGCTTTTATTTCTCTATTTTGGCTTTTCTTGCCATTGTTTTCTCACGGTAGTGTGCGTGTGCCTTTGGACATTGTTTTAGTTTATTCACAGAAGGTGATCGCTGAGACTAGCTCTTGTCCCTCCTTTAACAGGTTTACCTAGACCCACTGCCCTGTGCAATAATCTTTCTCTATTACTTGTTCTGCTTCTTCTATGTTTGATCACACTGATCAACTGCAGAGTCTCGAGAACCCCCTTAGTTAGGTGGATTTACCACCTTTTGATATAGATGAGGCACTGCTAAACCAAAACCTCCAAATGTTGGAGCATAGCCGTCAGATCAATTTGTTGACGACTACTCTCCAAAATCTCCTGGCTTGTTGACCTGAGGCAGGTCTTGGTTTTGCACCACAACTTTGACCTAGGCCTTTACTTAGAGACTACTACAATCCTTCTAAGGACCTAGTGGAACCATGTGTTAGGATTCTCGTAGGGGAAAATGTCCCTGAGTTGAAGTTGAATATCAGTAGTCTTATTCCCCACCACCATGGTCATAGCACCGAGGATCCATTTCAACACATTGAGGATCTAAAGAATTTGAGTCAGACTTTGGGTCCTAGGAATCAAAGTAGGGAAATCCTATTAATGAAGATTTTATCCTTCAACCTTACCGAAAGGTCGCTTACTGGTATAGAACAATCACACGACCTATCACAACTTAGGCTGAACTCGAATATGCTTTCCTGAAGTTCTTTCCTATAGGTCAAACCAATGCACTCATGTGAGCTATCACAACTTTCTCACAAAATCAAGGAGAACCAATTCATGAAGTGTGGGAGCGCTTCCATGAATTGTAAAGGAAATGCCCACATCACAACATCCCTCATTGGCAACTAATGCACATCTTTTACTATGGATTGCAAGAGAGCGATCTCAATCTGGTCGACGCCTCTTGTGGGGGAAACTTGTTGAATCAAGATGAAGAATCTGCCTTAGAACTTTTCGAGGGAATGATGGAGAACTCGATCAACAATGCCTCCATGAAATAATTCATGATAGGGAACCCACATCGGAATCCGCATCATAAGGGCATTCAAGAAGTTGAGAGCCAATCCAGTTCACGAGACCATGAGATCATAGCAAAAAAACTGGATAAGGTGGATATCGTAGCTAAACACCTTGACGAGGTTCACAATTCAATGAAAAACCTTTTACCACTTGTTGGATGCTTTCGTTGAGTATTAATAAATATATGTGTCATAGTATAGTTGACAAAATCACACAAACACTTAAATTTATAAACTCAAATCTACTTGGAGTCTGAGGTTGTTCGTAGGGAGCAAATATGGAATTCACGCACTAATCTCAATTTAGAAATAATGAGCAAAATTAATCAAACACCAGATAAAAGATATTCAATGAATAAACTGCCCTGGATTAATATTCAATAATATCTCAAGAATTCATGGGATAAAAAGAAAGAGAAAATCAAAACAATGGTGATTTCAATCACCAATTATTCTCTTAATTAAGCATGCATCCCAAGTATTCAAATAATTCAAATAATCCAACAGTAGTTTCAACCATTAATCCATATAAGCTAAGTTCACAGTTTCAGATGCATAATGCCACAGTACCACCTCAGATGTCGATGTAAGGCCTTAGATGCCTTAACTATCAGAGCATAGCACCACAGTAGGCACACAAGGGAAAACCTTCCTAAGGCAAACAGCACAAGGGCATCGCCTTCTCTCAATGCACACAAGGGCAAGCATTATCCCTCAGAATCTAAGTGTTAAGGTTCTTCTTCAGCATGTGCCCCAAGGTGTTCCAACATGAAACGGAACCCTCCCACCTCCTCACAAATCCCTCCTCTTTCTTTTCTCAATACCGGGCATAATTGGGTCCAAATTCGAGTAATCAAGTCTATGCAATATTAGGTCTAGACTTACCAGGGGTGCGGGTGAGTGAGGAGTGAGGGCTAAGTGAGTGCGTGGGGGACCTGACCCCCCATATTTCTGAGCAAGGAGCCTCCTTCACAAAATCCTTATCTGCATAGCAGAAGCCTCCTCCATGCCCATTGTGGGATTATCCCACATCCTTCCTTCGCATGATGCAGCAACTAGGATTCTCTTGCAATTAAAGCTGCTACTACCATGCTTCGTCCAATTGGTGCTCCAGACAGGTTCCTAAGACGAGTCTGCAGCCTTGCAAAGTGATGCGAGGTCGGTTGATGGCGTGAAGGCTGTAAACAATGGCGTGGTGATTGTCGACGGTGACCTAGACCTGAAACAATGAGCACATGCTCTATGCCCCAACTAGAGCATTCAATACAATCACTGTGAGGTGAGGAAGTGAAAGGTGGTGGTGGTAGAATGTTTCGTAGTGTTTGGCAGCTGGACAAAGTTGGAGATGATGGACAAAGGATTGGTTGTCTAGTGGAGCCATTGGGTGATGGTGAGGCAAAATTAGTTGAGGGGTTTTGAAGGTGGAGGTAAGTGGAAGATTTTGGGAGTGTTGTGGGGTAGTTTAGTGGTCGAATGTGGTTGGGCGACCACATCGGAGGGGGAGAGGAGTGGTTATTAGTCGAAATAGGTAGATAAGGAGTTAATCCTAGTCTAGAGAAGGAGAGAGAGAGTTTGAAATCCTAGCTAACGATCGAAAGGGAGGGAAAGGCACCGACTTTGATTGGCCGATGCCGGAGAAGGTGAATCCTCCAGTGAGGGAGATCGGTGAGGACGGAGGGGTTGGAGAGCCCTCACTAGTATTGCAAGGAGTGGAAGAATGAGTAGAGGAGATTCCCGCTGCCTATGGTATGTGGCAGTGGGCAAGGAAGCTGGAGAAGGAGGTGTCACTGGAGCTGCGGCAGAGGCAACTGGAGAGAGGAATTTGTAAAGAAATAAGGCCTGAACCGAGCTAAGGATGACGGCTAAATGCTCATGAGCTTTTATAGATCTCCTAGCCAAGCTTAAGATGAGGAAAGAGCTCTGATTGCTCGGAGATTAGATCACAAGGAACCCATAAGTTTCGTGGGGTTCGTACGGTCTCTCTGCTATGAACCAGAGCCCAAGATCTTGATAAAATTGATCCTCGTTGTCTGAACAACAATCCCACCAAATTTGGTGGGATTTGGTGATGATCTGATGCCTTTTTGATGTGGTCAAAAGTCAGTTGAAGGTCGATTTGACCTCCAATGGTGGTAGGGACTGTTTTATGAAGAAGACAAGGAAGTTAGGGGCTTTTCTATAAATATTTCGAAAGCTAGGGGCTTGTCTGAAAGAAATAGAGACTTAATGGACTAAAATGCAAACTAGGTTAAGATGGGCTCTAATTATGCTAAAATTTTGGTACAAACCTAATTTAGACCCAAGGAATCTAGTGGTAAAGTCATATTTGAGTTTTGACCAAGTTTGATTGAGTAATTTGCGCAGAAACCCAAATTAGGGTAGAATTCTATCTGAGACTGTTCATGGTCAAGATAGGTTCAGATGGTCAAACCAAGGATACCAAACCTCTCAGAATATTTTCTATGAATTTTAGGAGGTTTAGATGAATTTTACCCTAACCAGAACCTCTTCAATTTAAGCGAGTCTGAAATTAGGATTTTGTGTTATGATTCAGTTCTCAAGACGCGTGAAACCCGATTTCTGTCTGTATGGACCCACTTTTTGGACTTTAATGCTCATTTGACCTTCAATTAACCCTTGGGAAACCTTATCGTTATTCTGTGTTTATGATACGATGTTAAAACTGCAAGATTAACCCTTTTTTAGTGTTTTCTTCTCAAAATAGATTTGCATAGAATTACAACTCTCAGGCGATTATGTAGGAGCATTTGTCACTTGATTTTCATTAATTAAAGGTAGTTATGGCTAAAAGTAAAAGTTAGGTATAGGGGTATGATGGTGTTACCATCATACCCCCATACCTAACGTTTACTAGTCCCTAGAAAAATCCTATGGAAAGAACTAGATCTCTAGGTCATGCTTTGATGTTCAGGTGCCTGATTTGTGCCTCTCTAGAAATTAGATCAGAATGCCAACAATAGGCCTAGAGGTACTTAAGTACCAGCCAAGATCCAGACCTGACCAGCTTCAGACTGGCAATCGACATTTCGGGATAATCCCGCCCATGGCACTTGAACTAGCATAATGTGCTTACATGCCCCCGGTAGGAGATATCCTAGGAGACAAACACCGAGGAGATGATATGTTAATACGCATCTTCAAGGGGAATTTCCCATCTCTTCGTGTCGGGAACTCATCCAATCAACTTGTGTTTTCAAGTCGCTCCTAAGCTAGATCTTCATAATAGCTTTTTAGAATAGAACACTTTTGGAATGATTTTCTTTATTAAGCGCACTGAACCAGATTAGTGTATGGATTTTGGGTGCTTAGGTTACCAAGTCCCGCAAACCAAAGGGCAAGCAACGGGGTCGAATGATCCCTAAGCCTTAGACCTACTACATCAGCTTCGCACTTTCCTCAACCTATTGAGGACTAATCTAGATCTTAACTAAGACATGAGTGTTTAAGCCCCAAAAAAAGCCTAAGAGGCCTAAGATCAGCACTCATACTAATCTCCTTGTCTCTAGCATTTCAGGACTTTATCTTTCTTTTGATTAGGTATAGAATTGAAGTAAATCCCATAATCAATTGCTATGACTATCATTTTTTCTTGATTTTTGCTCCTTTTTGCATTCTGCATTTCCTCCTCTTTTCCTCCTTAAGAAAGATTTGCAATCATTTCTTCAAAATTTTTCTCCCTTCTTTTTCTTATAATATGTATTTTTTTGTGAGAACCCCTCAAAGAATTGAATTTCCATTTGTTTTGCACTTTAACACCCCCCATGCCTAAGTTTTGCAATGTCCTTACTATAAACTAGGTGGTTACGAAGTCAGCTTGGTTCAAGGTTAGAATAGGGTCAAAGGGTGTGTGAACAAGTCGGGATGACTATTGTGGATGACTTCAAGCTTTGATACAAGCACCAAAGGTGAAGTCGACTGTTCTAAAGTTGAACCAAAAGTGCAATAGGAGTGTAGCTCAAAAGGATGATCAGAAGGGTCTCGAGTTTTTGGAATGAGGAGTTGCCTCGCATTAAGAGCTAAATTCAATGCCTCAGCCTAGCAAAAAGTGGTCAAGGAGAAGGGGTGGTCAAATTAGAGGAATTTTGTAGAACAAGCACCTTGATAAGTAGCCTAGTTGGTCCAACCAGGTGCTTGTTTAGATCAACAGGCTGATGATACAAACCAAACCCAATCATTCTGGTGGTTTGATGGATGTGAATCAATATGTAAGGAGCCCACCAGATATTTTGAGGCTCAAAAGGATGTGGAAACGAAAATCCAGGGTTGGATGAATCGGCTCAACCTGATCAAAGTAGGGATCCTCAAAAGAAAATGAATCTATTGAGGACGTAAGAACCCTACTATTGAGATTAGAGAATGATAAGAAGTGATTAACGGTCTGATCAACGTCTAATTCCCAATCAAAAGATAGAGGCGAATAATATGCAACTGGATCAAAGAGAGGTGAATTAGAGTAGAAATTGATTCTGGTGGCAGGTCGAGGTTGGGATTGAATTTTGGAAAGCACTAACTTTGTGATGGAAGATGTGGCTTTTTCAAAATCTGGGTGCGATGACGGCTCTTCTAGAAATGATTCAAAGATAGGTTCTTCTAGAGAGTCTTCATGATGCTCATACAAATCAAATGTAAATATCTGGAGAGTGCTTATAGGATGATGGAACTCCAAGTTAGTGAAAGATTCGAACTCTAGATTGTGGACACTCTCAGCACTTACTGTTTCTGATTCCTGTAGATCATAATAGAATGATTCCAACTCAATGGAACATGATTTCAAATCAATAATCTCGGAATCAGGGACCTCAGAGTCAGAATCAAAGAACAGGTTGGAAATCAGACTATGATTCGAAATCATTGGAGTATCTATGAAAATCAATTTCTGAACCTGATTCCAGATCAGGATTTCCACCATAGGATAAATCATGATGCATAGAATCAACAACTTGACTTAGATCTAACCTAATCTCAAATTCCAAGCTCCAAGAGGTGTCCTTATTAGGCATAGGCTCAGGTTCTTCACTCCTATGGTAGACCTAATCAAATCCCAACTCTTTCAACTGCTCTGTTTCTTTATCATAAATCGGTATGACTTTCGAAAAATCAATTTGTGTCTCTAAAGATCTTGGAGAAGTAATCATCAAATGCAGGCCCAGAATCATAATCCAGATCTAAAATCTCATTCTCATCACATTGGGCCTCTTGATCATCCCAGATAGGCTCAAATCTAGATTCTAAGTCAAGGGTAGGGATTGGATCACTAGAATCTGGACATGGTTCTATTGGGATGTCAGAATCACTCTCGAGGATTACCTTAACAGGATAAGTGATTATGAAATCGCGATAATGATAAATATGTCATCGTAGGTGCAAAAACACATCATTTTACATTTATGAATCATCACCTAAAAATATGAGAATATTGTCGGGAGTACGGGTCGTCTCACAGGGAGGTAGGGATATTTAAATGATTTCCAACCTAATCAAGTAAATAAATTTTTTTTATTATTTATATTTATTTATTTTTTATAATAAAAGGAAATAAATTAAACAAACACGGAGACAAATACGAAGTGAATACGTAAATGCAAATAAGAACTTTACTACTACTAGAAAGTTAGAATAACATAGAATAACAAGAAGAAGTGAAAAATAATCTCAAATAGAAATCTGGCGATGTCGTGACAGGGGTGGAGAGTGCCGACGACGGTCATCAGTGGAGAATGTGCACGGAGGCGAGAGGTCGGAGAAAAGACATGCAGGAATGAGTAGGAAGATGCACAGGATACGTTGAGACACTGTGGAAATTGCTACGAGAAACCAGTGGAAGTTCGTCGACAAGGGGGAACCAGGGGCCATCGTTGTGAGGGTGCTTTCCATTCAAGAATGGGCTGTGGTCACCGAAGAGAAGAAGAATAATGAGAGGAGGGGCTATTCGATCTCAGAGGAAGGGCCTGTGGTCTTCAGTTGGTGGAGAAATCATGAGAGGGAGAGGGAGTACGTGAGGGGTATTGGTCTCGATCTCAGAGAGAAGAACGAAGGTAGGGGGAATGTGGTATTCAGTTTGTCGCTGTGCATGAGAGATAAGAGAGAGAAGGGTGATGAGCAGTGCGGAGAGAGGGAATCTCAGAGAGGGAGGGGGTATGGTTGAGAGAGAGATGATCATTGTGTTGTTTTTTTTTTAAGGGAGGGGGGCCTTTGGTCCTTTTATATCTCGTGCAAATCCTTCTTCTTTCCTTGATTCTCTCTGATGCTGCCACGTGGCGCACTGTGCACTCTCAGATCCTTCATCGCACGGCTCCCGCTCGCCCGCACCTGCGCCTTCGCGTTTTCACCTTCAAATCCTGCCTCATCATCTCAGTCGTCCGATTTCAAATCCTACGTGTGCTTCTTGTACCTTCCTGATCTCACAACAACCCGCGTGATCATGCCACGTGGATGCATCTCAGCCCTCCAATTGCGCATACACGCCTGTACGCGCCCACCTGTGATGCCACATCAATTTTTACGTAGCACAGGACTTGAACCTGCGTCCCACGCATATGCATGCGCATGCGCGGGTGAGCCAACACGCTGTACAAACCCTTTAGTATATATGCTTGTTAGTTTCCATTTATACCCATCCAATTTGGGCAGGCGACGTGGCGTGCTCATGGCCATTCATCTTCTTTTCCTTGTATCTGGTGATGTAGGCCTCTGATTAAGTTGATTTCTGCATCGTTGGATAGTGAACGTCGATCCAGATCCATTCGTATGGTTGGATTTATCATCTGAGGTCTGGATCTTCTTCAATTTGCCCCTTAGATCTTGCTCTTCTGGGGACTCGAGTGCTACGGGAGTTTGATTGATGCGATCTTGGATGCGTTGGACTCTCGTCATTATTCCAAACAGATCCATAAGGTTGGATCAGTCATCTACAACCTTGGATTACCTGCAATCATTAATACCTCTCAAATAACATAGTTTAATACATAAAACACATATATCAACTACGATGTAGAATACAATGAGTATGCATGCAGAATGTTCATGTTAAGATAAGTTCTAGCTTAATTCAGGCGAGTTTGGGCCTATGATTGCTGTGCAATCAATAAGTTTTGAGAATTACAGTCTCGAGAGGTTCTGATTGAAGCTTACTACAGATGTTTAGGAAATCAAGGCATGATGGACCAGCTTCATGGCTCTCTAAGGCTGGTTTAGAATCAAGAACACCTACAATTGGATCCACCCAACCAACATCAAAATCAGGTATGTCATTCTGTACAAAATTTGAATCTGATTCCATTTGGGTTGGTGGTCCACAACAACTTCTATTTTTAACTCGAGTTCTGGGAAATCATGTTGATCCTCAATGTTGTTCCAAGATGTCTCATCAACTTCTTAGTGTTGGTATGGGTATTTTTGATTGATGGCTTCATATACCATATTCAACAATTTTCCACGTTTCTCCATGAGACCTTGGTGCTTTTCTAAAAGTGGGGGATTTGACCAACATTGTAGATACTCGTTGCTATGTAATTTCCCCAATTCAATATATTCTAATAGATATCATCCCGGGTTGAACCATGTATCATTTGTATCAATATCATTGTAACACAATTCATAATGTGGGTTGTTGTTTTTGAGACATTAATCTGAATGTGTCTCGATGGATCAGAGGCTTTGTAATACTCATCATGATGTTTAAAAGCATCCGCAATCGTCTTTTCTTTCATGGTCATTTAGGATTCAGGTTTCCCAAATATTCTTCCTAAATTGTCAGGTTGTATTTTCAAATCAGGTGGTAGATGAAGATGTAGAATCAAATTTAGGTTTAGATTGAATCGATCAGATCAGATCAAAAATCCCCAAGAAGATCAACTCTAATGAGGCCTCTAGGTCAACAACCTAGGGACCTTTCCTATGTATGTGCTCTAAAGAATAGATGAGGTACTGGATATGAATTGGACCCAATCAAGGCACCCAAAGATTTTTGGATGACTAAGGCTGTTTCGAGATGGACGATACCTCTGAATCAAAAATACACACACCAAAGAATTACTTGGGCAGCCAGGAAGGGAGAGGCCCACAAAGACCCCTACACAGTAGAGCGTCCCCATGGGTTACAGGGTTTTCCCTACCCAACCTTCCTTGTCAGTGTGGTTCCAAGTAGACCAGAATGTATGAATTAAGACCTTAAGTCTACCAATTTTATTCCTAAGTTGTGCCTTGAGTTACACTTGATTTAGAAGTTGATTCAATTTGTAACCAAATTTAGAGGTTGATTGGCCCACAAAGTGGACCAACTTCACCTGACCTGCCGATGGAGGACGAAATCTGGGTCAAGACCCAAAATCACCTTTAATTGACTCTCAGGTTATTAGGTCCAAAATTTTAGGATTCAAGTGAATTTAGAGCCTGATCTTTTCAAACAAGAGCTTGGGTGGCTATTGGGAATGCGTAGATCTCATATTTGATTGGAAAATGTCATAGTATAGTTGCGAAATATGATCCAACAAAGATATTATTTTATCAAGATAATGAGACTTGAGTCCCGGTCGTTCGTCTCTGGGAGGCATTTGTTTTACTTTTGAAATCGATCTTTTTGTCACTCTACTTTGTTTAAAAATGCACGCTGATTTCCAATCTCCTAATTAAGATTTCACTACTTCTGTTATGAATTTGGATTACGTGCACGTGCGTTAAGTAAATCACAAAGGTGAACGTGTGAGTTTCTGTGCGCACGATTCTAGTGAGGTGGTGACTATTTATGGAGAAAGCGTCTATCGTTAGATTTTCAATATTCTCAGGAAACGACATTCTTGTTGCGGAATGGATAAACAATTAAAATAGGCAACTTGAATCACGCAAATATAATGGTAATCAATAAGCTCATGGTGATTTCACAACATGGAGACGTATATATATAAAAGCATTTTTCATTCATTTAGTGAGAGAGTTGTTTGCAACAAAAACTATAGAGGAAAGCTTGTACAGAAATGCTTGGAATTTAAATCTAGCTACCAGAAAATGACTGCATACAAGAATCAATGGGGGGATTTTGCATGCATCAATGGGAGAGAATAAAGAATACTCTACTAAGCAGTAATAAAAAGCAATAAAACTATGAAGAGCATAAACTAAATGTAGCATAACGAAAGGGTATTCAAGGGTGGTCCCCGATGGCCTTGGACTGGTCGGGAGGAGAATGAGGGGCGGCCAATGTAGCTTAGGCCGACCCGTGGAGAGAGGGAGGAGTGATCCAGCATCCCAGCATGATGTCCTCCATGATGGTGATGAGCTTGTGGAGGTGGAGTTGCTAGCCTAAGTGAAGGTGGGCGTGAATGGAACCAATGGAGTGAGTGGTGCCAAGTATGTGAAGTGGAAAACCAAGGGATGTGAATGGGTGCACTTGGCCGCCCATGGGGTCTTTTCATAGACCCAAGAGCTTCTCTCTAGAGAGGTGTGGAACTCTCTAGAGAGAGTCCAAGAGTGGCCGGCCATGAGAGGATAGAGGTAGTTTTGGAGATCCAAAAAATGTGGATCTCAATTTGAATGCCTCTTGGTTGCTAAATTTGGCAACCAAGAGGTGGCGCCACTTCAAGAGAGTTCTAGAGAACTATAGAGAAGTGTGTGTGCGTGAATGGGTGTGTGTGTGTGTGTGTGTGTGTGTGTGGTCATGCTCTAGGTGTCTAAGAGGTTTAAGTTAGGTCCTAAGGGGTTTAGGTAGGTGTAGGTCTTGAATTAGGGTTACAAACCCTAATTGCTAAAGGGAAAATGCAATTAAACTTAACCGAAGTTTAATTGAATGAGTGTGAACCTAATTGAGAGTGAAATAACTCAATTAGGTTGGGTTCAGGTCAATTGGACTCTCACTAAGTCCAATTGAACTTGTGCGGGTTGAGATCTAAGCTCAATTGGACTCAATGAGTCCAATTGACTTAGGTGAAGGTAATTGACTTTGATCTAAGTCAATTGGATTTGGTGAGGACCTAATTAGGTCCTTAGGTAGGTCTAAAGGTGATGTACTAGGGTTAGGACACCTTAATTTAGGCTCCTATGGGGTTGGGATTAGGTCTAGGGAGCTAGAGATCCATGATCAAGACTTGAATCTCAAAACAGCGACAGGAGACCAGTATCAGACGTCCAATAATGTGATCAGACAACTTATACTCAAAAATTAAAAGTCTAGACTTCTGTTCTGGATGTCCAATCTGAGTCAGGGGAAAATCAAGGTTCTGTTTTGGGTATTCTGCAGAAATTGGATGTCTGACAAAGTGTCTGGACGTCTAATAACACTGCAGAAGTGGGTTTGAGGTGTGCGGGAGATGGCTAAGGGTCCTGGACATCCTATAACTTATCTTGATGTCCAGATAAGGGCTGGAACTAGGGTTTTAGGGCTTCCTAGGGTGTTGTGACCTACTCTAAGGGTAGTTAAGGCTTAGGGAAGTCTCTAGGCTATCCTAGGGCTAGGATGGACCTAAGCTCTTCACATTTTACTGCTTTATTCCTACTTAATAGAATAGAAAACCTTTAACTCCCTTACATTTTTATTCCTACATCTAAACTAAGCCTTCTGCTCCAGCTCTGCTGCAACTCCCGTTATTCCTGATCCAGCTTCAGATCCTTCTCTAGATCAGCTTATTGCCTGCAATTGACATAATGCACTTGCTAGTCCCTAGCAAATGCAAGACAAAATTATTTACAGCAAGGGTCCCTAAGAGACTGATTATTTTATCAAGTGTATGCCTAGAGATTTTCTCCTTTTTGTTTTCATCCTATGCTATAGAAATCCAAACAATTGTGAAAGTGCAGCTATGTAGCTTTTGCAATGGATTCGAGTGAAAAACTAATACACCTCTAAAGCCTGTACTTGACCCCTAGTAAAAATTATAGCGGGATAGGTGGATTTCTTCCCTCGAGGTAATCAAGATATTCTATGAATCTCACCTCGGCTTTAGGTTTAGGTAGAGAATCTCTGATGGAAAAGATTAGATATTTGTTGGCTCACTCTCACTTGGTGCTACATAGAGACTAGTACTACAGAATCTAGATTCTCGGATTACTAAGTAACTCAACTCAGAGAAAGACGAGAAAAACTATGCTCCCTTTTGATTCCTTTGTATCTATTCTCTCTTTCCCTTTTTCTTTTCCTTTTCTTTTCTTCCTAGAGCTCACAACTTCACCAGATTCACAAATATGACCTGTATTTGGTGGTCTCACTAGGCATTAACACTTTAATTAAGTTCTCATAACCCTAACACTAAGTCAGAATTCCTCAGCCAGTATTCGGGCGGTCAGAAACACAAGAAAAATAAGTTAAGGCCATATTTAGTGGATCTCAATTTTATTTGGTGGTATTGCCTCAATGCAACTGAACTAAATATTCACTCTTTTCTTTGCTTTTTCTTCTTTTTCTATTTTTTTTCAGTTTTTCTTTCTTTTCATCAAATTTTTTTTTTCAACATAACACAACTAGCACACATCCATGAACTTTATTGAGGAGGCACTATTAGGGATTGGTGGTACTCAAGAGACATTGGGTGGCTTATTTAGTGGAAGTGCCTACTCACGGCATCGGGAGAGATAGATAGGGCAGTGTATTTCTGACCTTGACATCAATATCCTCCTTCAGCCGAGGATTTTGTAAAGAATGGTCATAACCATCCACCTTAGCCTTAGTTTTATAAAAACTCGCTCTCCGCGTATTTGCCTTATTTGGTGGCTCTCAATATTTCGCACAAAAATGTATACACGGGAACCGAGAGTGAAAACTATGTCTAATCTCAGAGTATCATCACCTAATTATCTAGGATTCTAGATTCCTTGCACTAATCTTAGAGCACCAGTACACTCTACTCTCATCTCACACTATTTGGTGGATTTTTGGAGGAAAATCTACCTGACTCCCAAAGCACTGTCCAAGGGTTCAGGAAAAGAAGCACTGCTTCTTCTCAACAGATTGAAGATGATTATCAGCCTTCACCGTGAATCCATTGCAAATTCTACGTGTGTGTGAAAAGTTGTACTGGATTCCAGATTACGGGAATCAACTAGAGGATAAAATCCCTAATGCATTCTCTTAATAAAATAATCTTATTCATGAATGCAATATGTATATATGCTATAAACAAGTAACCTCGTATAATTGTACTTCATGAAATTCTCGTATCGGGTTACAATCAGCTTGACCCTAAATTTAGAGCGGCTGAGTCGGAATTGGCTGTTGTGGATGATTTCTAGCTCCAATGTGAGCATTGGAGGTGGAGTCAGTTGTTCTTTTATCTAGGGTCCTAAAGTACGTTTTACATGTAGTTTCGAGGTTTTCCAAAATGTTGGCATAAAAATTTTTCAATTTTGTTGTATCTACCCCCCATGCCTAAGTTCTTGCATGTCCTCATGCATGAATATAGAAGAAAATAAATACTGCAGGAAGAGAATAGGTAGAAATCACCTGTAATTGCTCCTGAAATTATACATTCAGCATCGGCCAACCTATCAGTATGCAATATACAATATGCTAAAAGAAAAAATATGCTATATATTAAAGTGGTTATGTATAAATGATGGTGAAATGTGGGATATATGCTATTTATATGTGCTGAGTTTAACGCCTCCAGCTGGGCAAAAATTCAATCAGATGTGTCATTTCTAGCATAGGAGCCGACTAAGATTAAGAGAAAATTAAATCAAATGTGGGATATCTATATGTACCGTCGGCCAATGCTTTGTCTTGCTTGTGGAGGCTTTGGTCACAAGCGGGACTCCTGCTTGACGTCTCGCGATGATACTAGGGGCAGGGTGTGCACTGCATCTTCATTTCCTAGGGGTGAGGTGTAGTTGCCTCTTTCGCCCCCCCATCAACTCTCGGGGGGCACACTATGGATGTGGAGATTCCCCTCACCGAGGACATTAAGGTGACAGAGCTAGTCTTGCGTGGAGCCTTGATTGGGGAAGTGCTGATGGGTACTCTTTCCCTGGAGAGAGTTTGGCAATTAGTAAGCTCTCTTTCCCTATCGACTGATGCTTGGAAAATTGTGGTTATCTCTCCATCGCGATTTGTGCTTTTTGATGTGGTGTGGTAGATGTCGAGAAGTATTGTTTTCAGAACAGCAATTTGGGTGGATTGTCAGTGATCTAGCGGTTGGTATCCCCCATTGATGGTTCTTTGCCTGAGCGTCCCCCTCAAAGAGCTACTCCCAGGTCTGGTTCTCTTGAGATCAGAGGCCTACCTCTGCATCTAAGGTCTAGGACGGTGGTGGAAAATATGGTCGCTGGGTTTGCATCTGTGGCTGAGGATACTGATGTCGATCTGACTGAAGGTGATGCCAGTGTTTTGAAAGTGAGGGTGGATGTCTTCAGGGCTGGATCTATTCCTGATAAATTGATTCTCAGGTGTGGGGGTAGCTCTTCAATGCTCCTATTGAAATTTCATGTGGCAAACATGGATGTGGAGTCGAGTCATCATCCCCCCTCTTATGCTGAGGTGCTGCGAGCCAAAGCTAGTTCCTTACAACCAAACTGTGCTAGTCAGGAGTTGGTGGTAGAACACACTAAAAGTATGGAATTGATAGATGGGGTGGGGAGCTTGAGGGTTGAGGAGATGAGGACTGAAACTCTGGAGGATGGGGGTGGGATACCTCTGATCTAGGATGAATCTGCAGTGGTGGTTAAAGAAGGGGAGGAAGTAAATGTGATTAATGAAGCTGTGGCTGAGGACCTGAAAGCTCCTACTAGTGATCCTGTTGATTCTGATTTGGTAGATCCCTCTGTAAACTCCTTTGACTTGCAGTATAGCTCTCCTGTGGCTGATGACTTGCACTTGAAGTCTAAGACTCCTTCTACCTATGGGCTTGGGAAACCTCCTTACAAGCTGAGGCTAAGAAGACACACTCCTACACAAAAAGTTGATGAGTCTGTCATTGCAGCTGTGATGAAGGTTGGCAAAGCATCTGCTGCTAAGAAGGGGACAGATCTGACATCCAAATGAGGATTCTTACTTGGAATGTGCGTGGGCTGCACGACAGAAGTAGGAGGGGGTCCTTGCTTAGATATTTGCGAGAATGGGTGATTGATTGTGCCATCCTCCAAGAGACGCATATTGATAGTGAATCTGACAGGGCATGGGTGGAGATGAGAGCTGGTCTTGCAAATGACCTTGTGGTGATCAATTCTAATGGTAGATCTGGGGGAATTGCCATCTGGTGGAAGAAGCATGTGCTGCGTTTGGAGGAGGTCTCTTTGGCTAGGCACCTTTTGACTTGCAGGTTCAAAAGAGGCCAGGGGGACAATGATCTCTTTGTGACAGGTGTGTGGTCCAAGTGACCCTAGCAGAAGACAGGAGCCGTGGGAGGATTGGAACTTAGCTTTAGATTTTGTGAATGGGGTGGTTTGGCTTGTTGGAGGGGACTTCAATTGTGTTTTGGTGGGGAGTGATAGACCCAATGGGGTGGTGGATAGCTCTGCCACTAGTTGATGGTCCAAGCTTTAGGCTTGTGAATTTCCCTCCTCGGGCTCTGAATTCACTTAGAGGAATGGTAATGGGCTCATATCCAAGATTGATAGGTTTTTTGGCAATGATGGGCTGATGGATCTCTTCCAATTGTCCCTTGTTTGTGGTCTTGAACGTCCCTTCTCTGACCATACACCTTTGGTCTGGGACAATGGAGAATAGGTGTTGGCTGGATCCTACTTCAAGTTTAGGAAGTCATGGCTGAGGGAGCCAGGGTTCAGAGATGTGTTTGCTGGTTGGTGGAGGGCCCAGCAGGTTGAAGGCACGGCTACCTTCAGGTTGGCTTCCAAGATTTTGGCTTTGAAAGGAATGTTAAAGGAGTATGGTGATGTTATCTCTGTCCTCAAGCATCAGAAACGTCGAGAGGCCTTGATGAAGATTCAGGAACTGGTTGCCAAGGAAGCTGTGGCTTAGCTATCTGAGCTGGACTATGCTGACAGAAAGAAGTGGTAGGGGGTGGTGGCTGAAGAAGACCTGAAACTGGAGATGGATTGGAGGGAACGATCAAGGTAGCTATGGCTAAGTGAGGGGGATGCAAACACTAAATTCTTCCACTTGGCTGCCAGCTCTAGGAAAAGAGTTAATCTGATATCATCAATTGTTAAAGAGGGGTAGAGAGTTACCTCCATCTCTGATATCAGAGCTGAGGCTGTCAGGTACTTCAAGGAGTCTTCAAGAGCTATAGGTAAGTGCTGTTGGAGGATGGCAGCTAGTGATCTCCCCAAAATTACAGAGGCTCAGGGGTCCAGCCTGATTGAATCTATGTTTGAAGTTGAAGTCTTGAAGGCCATCAAGGATCTCAATTGTGAAGGATTGCCTGGTCCTGATGAGATCCAAGTTTTCTTCTACAAAGAATTATGGGATATTGTGGTTACTGAGGTTATGGAAGTGATCAGAGAGTTTGAGGGTGGCAATTTTGGCTTTGAAAGAATAAATAGGTCCTATCTCTTTCTTCTGCCAAAGGCTCCAAGTGCTGAATCTTTTCAGGAGTTTAAACCAATTGCCTTCTCTAACTCTTTGTACTTGGTGATTGGCAAGGTCCTAGCCAATAGATTGAGGCCTATTTTGCAAGAATTGATCCATCCTGCTCAATCAGCCTTCCTCCCCGACAGATCTCTACAAGAATCCTTTATCATGGCCCAAGAGATGATTTGTGGATGGCACAAGAGAAAATGTAAGGCTTTTCTTTGGAAGGTTGACTTTTGCAAAGCTTATGACTCCATCAGTTGGTCCTATTTTTGGGAAGTGCTTAAAAGAAGAGGCTTTCCCCCTACTTGGATTCATTGGGTGAAAAGATGTATCATCACTGCCTCTTTCACCCACTTGATAAATGGGAAGCCTTGTGAGTCTTGGATTCAGCCCTAGTGTGGTATCAGGCAAGGATGTCCCCTGGCTCCCCTGATTTTTAACCTGCCAGTTGACAACTTGGCCTGGTATGCTTGTAAGCTTGCTGAAGTAGGTCTTATTAGAGGGTACTCTTTGTCTTGCAGGAGTAATTTGGCTCCCATTCTTTAGTATGCAGATGATTCAATTTTTTTTATAGAGGGTTCTATGGATGAAGCACTGGCTTTGCATCATATGATTAAAATCTTTGCTGCGCTCTCTAGCTTGAGGTTAAATAGGGATAAATCTAGTTTGGTCTATTTGGGCTTACCTGAGGAGGAGCAAGGAGCTTTAGCTGCTATTTTGAGGACCCCCCACATCAGTCTTCTTATTAGATACTTGGGGTTGCCTTTGGGGTGCTCTAGAATGAAGAAGAGAGATTGGAGCTGCCTCTTTGACAAGATTTCAGTGAAATTGGATGGCTGGCATAGCAGTTTCCTCTCCAAAGGTTGAAGACTTATCTTGCTCAACTCTGTGATCACCTCCATCCCCGTTTTCTACTTTTCCATATTTAAAGCACCTAACTCCATTTGGAAAAGGTTGGATGTGTTGAGAAAAAGGTTCTTTTGGAAGGGAGCTAAACATGAGGGCAGATTCTTGCAGCCACTCAAATGGGAGCTGATTTTCCTTCCAAAAGATATGGGTGGACTTGGGATTAAGTCTCTGAAACACTTCAATGATGCTTTGCTACTTAAGTGGGCAGTTAAACTCTTGCAAGGAGACCTGAAGCCATGGACTGTCCTGATCAGAGATAGCTATGGTGCTTCCAATAGTGTGCTATCCAGACTTCAGCCCAGCAGTCCTCCTTTCTTGAAATCAGTGACAAGAGCTTTGGCTGATCACTTCCACTTGCTGCAGCTGGCTCTTGGGAATGGCAGCACCTTCAGCTTCTGGAAGGAGGGGTGGTCAGGGCTGGGTGTCTTGAAGGAGCTCTATCCAAGGGCATTTGCGGCAGCATCTGACAAGGAGGCTACTGTCAGTAGGGTCTGGTCTTGCAGCAATAGTAGCTGGAATCTGATTGAGGAGGATTCCAACAGGAGGGGTACCCGGCTGTGGGAAGAAAGGACGAGGCTAATTTCAGACCTTGAGAGCTTTAGGCCAAGGCCTGGAGTGGAGGACAAGTACCTTTGGGAGGTGATTTATAATGTGCAAACTGGCTACAACAGAATTTTAAACCACGAAAGTGGGTGGAGCTGCGACTTCATTGTCAAGAAGATCTGGCTTCTAAAAATTCCCCTTAAGGTACAGATATTTCTTGGCTATGTAGGAGAGATGGATTGATCACAAGTGATCTGCGACATAGAAGGTTGGGAACTGATCATCAAGTTTTTATTTATGTGAGATGAATACTGACAATGCAAATCATCTCTTTTCTTCTTGCCTTATCACTGATGCTATTTGGAGGAGGACATGTCAGGAGCCGCTACCAGATTGGGATTCCATCTAGCATGGGTTTGGTATGAGAGGGAAGCCACATGTACACATGGCTGTCACTCTATGGTGTGTGTGGAAGGCGAGAAATGAGAGAATTTTTAGGAGAGGCCGATGTGCTGTGAAAGAATTGTAAGAGAGTGCTGGTCCCTCATAAATTTTTAGGGATCTATTTTATAATTCCTCTTACTTGTTTATATACTATACCGCTCTAGATTGCTATCGCAAGATGATAGCTTTCCTTTCTATTTCAAAAAAAAGATTAAGAGAAAGATATGCTCGTATGCTCTCAGAATCAGTGGTTCGGAGATGCGAACCAGCTGATTGTGCACCCCTACTCCAAAAAGTCTAGCTATAAAAAAGTGTGGAGTGGTGGTGGAAAATAGAGGATAATCAGAGGGGGGATCATGATGTTGATTCAGCTGATTTATCATGTCCCACAATTCAGCAGGAAGTTGCTGAGGGAGTAGATCAAAATGTATCTTAGAACCAGAATTTGAGTCATAGGGATCCTCATAATGATAACTGACATCAAATATCATGCCCTCTCCAGGCTCTGGGTCATATGGGGGTATTCGTGAAAGTAGAAAATCTGTGGGGAGGTCACCTAAATCCTCATCAGAAATTACTTCATCCTCATCAGTGTTCATCTCTGATTCATCGGAGGTTGACTCTTCAGGCTCGGGGTCGAGCCATTGACTAGGATGATAGGTGCGTCCCCAGCTCATTCTGCTCAACGCTTCACCATCATATGCATTGGGCTCCTCAGTAATTACTGCCTCAGGTAGCATATTTATTTCTTCGTTGAAGTTATCCATAACTACTTCTGGTCTTTGGATGTCAGGATCAGGGATAGAAAGTGTCATCTCAGAATCTCTAACATCTAAATTACGAATGTAGGTGAAAGAAGAAGAGTGCAGAATGGAAGATGTTGGCTCTAGCACAAGTTCACCTACAATGGGAAGTGGCTTAGGCTAATCAGTAGTGTCACATGTAATGTTCACCACAAGATCCATATCCTCAACTGGTTCTGCTTCCCTTATCTAAGTTGGGTTTTCTAACCCATGAGGTATCTCCCAGGATTTAGGATAATCCGATTGGGGCTCAATCCTGGAGATATCAATCCTTTCCTCAATTTCCAGAATGGGGTTCTCAGATGAACCCATTCGGCATACTTCCTGCTCCTGTCTCATATCCAAGATAGGTTCTTCTTCCCCTAAATTATCTTCTGGCATCTGCTCCCGAGAATCTTCTGTGTGTTCTTCTGGCGTAGTCATTTCAGATTCTTCGAGGTCTTCAAGGCTATTTTCCACTTGATATCTCAAAAGCAATAGTTCTTGAGTTTCCTGATTTTGTCCCATTCGCCTTGTTATCTCTACTGTTTCCTAAAGGAGCTCCATCACAGCTTGTTGGTGCGGAATCCAGCCTTGTCTTTGGTTTAGCTTAGTGATAGCTTGGATTTCATGTAGATAAGATGCGGCCTTTTCCTTAGTGCTAGCTATAGCTCTCTGTATTCTGTAATGCGGTCGCATATGCATCGGTAGCTCTTCAGGGGTTCCAGGGGGTGAATCAGGTCTACCCATATTCCATGGGTGAGAGACAAGAGTATGAAATCCATATCCTAGGTTATAAGATGCGGTCCTTTGAGGAACCGGCTGGTATGGATCATAATATCCAGGGTTAGGATATGGGTTAACCATTTCGGTAACCCGAGGAGAAGGATCAGGCGAAGTGAAAAGTCATCTTCACCTCCTTGGGTTCTGATCCCAAGGTTGAGCTGATTCAGTGACTAGGGCTCTCAGATAAGCTTGTGGGTCCAGCTCTTCTGGATCCTGATTAGGTCCAGATCCAGGGTTAGCCATTGCAGCTAAGCAGATAGCGGAAGTGACTTGCCTCCTTGGGAGCGGCTCCCAAGGTCCAATTAGTTGAGGTCTAAGCGACCTCCTTCCTTGCATACACCACCCAACCCCTAGGTTGGTGTAGCCAAGCAGGACAAGGCTAAGGCCCTGTCAATCAAATGGTCTTTATGGATCGGGTGACCATATTTTTCGTTGGAAGTTTGAATTCCTGAAGAATTTCGTCGTACAACCGACTAAAAGTGATTCCCGCCTCTCAAGCTAACCTAGCCAGTCCGGTTACGAGGGGACTAAGGGGAAGGTTCTTCCTTTGGCTTATGCCTCAGATTCCGTTAACCCCTGAGCCGCGGTCATTTGACACTGCCCTGTGACTTAGTCACCAGGTTTGGCAAGAGAGGTTAAAATGCCCAGTAGTATGACAACGAATTCGGGTTGATTTTGTGTTTTAAAATTAATTTTAACCCATTTTCTTCAGTGGCGTTTGTGGTGAGTGGCCCACAAGGTGACCAAGCTCACCGGCTAAGCACTAGACTTGACTAAGTCTAGGTTAGCCCAAGTGTGGTCTCTAAGTTGTAACCCTAAAGATTTACCCTAAGGTTCATGAACTTCTAGGGTTTTGTTCTATTTCAGCAGACCACAAAAGTAAAATTTGTTCTCTAACAGCAGTTGGAATCCAATTAACTTGAAATTTGTCGAGTAGATTCCTTTTTCAATTATATTTCCATAGAATATTTTTTTATAATTTTTACTATTTCAACCGAACTTTTAGGGATTTTTGAATGTCAGAGGGTCAGATCTGGAATTTTGACCCATAGTTGGTTCTTCATTTTGAAACATTATCAATTGACCTTCAAAAATTTGGGAAAAATATGGAAAATAAATACAATTAGATCAGCTTTCAAACCCCACCATTTTTGTCAAAATAGATTCACAGATTGGTCGAAATTGCTTTTTGAAATTTGAAAAATCTTGAATTTGGGTTAGTCTGAACCTCATGCACTTCGTGAATTTTTAAAAATTGTATAATTGAAAATTTTTCAAATGAATGATGGCGTTTGAAAGTTAGTTTGAAAATGAAGGTTTATCCCGAATTTCAGAATTTTTTGCTTGCTAATTTTTTGGCAATCGAATTTTTAAATCATACTTGAAATCTGGCTGAAAATCAGAAGATGGTGGAAAAGCTTTTAAAGAGGTTTGAGTTTGAAATCTAAGCTTTCCACCAAAAAAAAAATTTTTTTTTTCAAAATATTTTGCACTTTTTTTTTGCAAAGAATTTTTTAAAAGATTAAAAGAAAATATCTTTTTTTTTCCAAACTAACCTAGATTTGAAAGGAAACCTAATCCAGATTTTTTTTTTCAAAATTTTTCTTTTTGATTTTTTTTTTCACGAAAATGAGTAAAATCTTTTTTTTTTTACAGAAGAGATTGTAGGAAGTAGATATATTCCTAGGGTTCAGAAAAAAAACCTAATCTAAGAGAACATGATCAACACCTTATTTCTTTTCTGCGCTCGTTGTGTGTGGAGATCCCATTCTTTTTCCATGTTTTCCTGCACATAAAAAAAAACAAAGTAGAGGCAAATTTGTCAAAAATAGATTAAAAGATCGAAGTCAAGAAAAATGACGTTGCCTTCACGACAACGGTGCCATTTGTTGAGAATGCATAGATCGTGTATTTGATTGGAAAACGTGTAGTATAGTTGTGAAATACGATCCAACAAAGATATTATTTTATCAAGATAACGAGACTTAAGTCCCGGTTGTTCGTCTCTGGGAGGCGTTTGTTTTACTTTTGAAATCGATCTTTTTGTCGCTCTACTGTGTTTAAGAATGCACTCCGGTTTCCAATCTCCTAATTAAGATTTCACCACTTCTATTATGAACTCGGATTACGTGCATGTGCGTTAAGTAAAATCACAAAGGTGAACGTGTGAGTTTCTGTGCGCACGATTATAGTGAGGTGGTGACTATTTACGAAGAAAGCATCTATCGTTAGATTTTCAATATTCTCAAGAAACGACATTCTTGTTGCGGAATGGATAGACAATTAAAATAAGCAACTTGAATCACCCAAATATAATGTTAATCAATAAGCTCATGGTGATTTCACAACATGGAGACATATATATATAAAATCATTTTTCATTCATTCAGCGGGAGAGTTGTTTACAACAAAAACTATAGAGGAAAGCTTGTATAGAAATGCTTGTAATTTAAATCTAGCTACCAGAAAACGACTGCATACAAGAATTAATGGGGGGATTTTGCATGCATCATTAGGGGAGAATAAAGACTACTCTACTAAGCAGTAATAAAAAGAAATAAAACTACAAAGAGCATAAACTAAATCTAGCAAAACGAAAAGGCATTCAGAGGTGGTCCTCGATGGCCTTGGATTGGTCGGGAGGAGAATGAGGGGCGGCCAATGTAGCTTAGGCCGACCCTTGGAGAGAGGGAGGAGTGATCCAGCATCCCAGCATGATGTCCTCCATGATGGTGGTGAGCTCATGGAGGTGGAGTGGCTAGCCTAAGTGAAGGTGGGCGTGAATGGAACCAATGGAGTGAGTGGTGCCAAGTATGTGAAGTGGAAAACCAAGGGATGTGAATGGATGCACTTGGCCACCCATGGGGTCTTTTCATAGACTCAAGGGATTTTCTCTAGAGAGGTGTCGAACTCTCTAGAGAGAATCCAAGAGTGGCCGGCCATGAGAGGATAGAGGTAGTTTTGGAGATCCAAAATATGTGGATCTCAATTTGAATGCCTCTTGGTTGCTAAATTTGGCAACTAAGAGGTGGTGCCACTTCAAGAGAGTTCTAGAGAACTCTAGAGAAGTGTGTATGCGTGAATGGGTGTGTGTGTGTGTGTGTGTGTGGTCATTCTCTAGGTGTCTAACAGGTTTAAGTTAGGTCCTACGGGATTTGGGTAGGTGTAGGTCTTGAACTAGGGTTACAAACCCTAATTGCTAAGGGGAAAATGCAATTAACTTAACCTAAGTTTAATTGAATGAGTGCAAACCTAATTGAGAGTGAAATAACTCAGTTAGGTTGGGTTTAAGTCAATTGGACTCTCACTAAGTCCAATTAAACTTGTATGGGTTGAGATCTAAGCTCAATTGGACTCAATGAGTCCAATTGACTTAGGTGAAGGTAATTGACTTTGATCTAATTCAATTGGATTTGGTGAGGACCTAATTAGGTCCTTAGGTAGGTCTAGAGGTGATGTACTAGGATTAGGACACCTTAATTTAGGCTCCTATGGGGTTGGGATTAGGTCTAGGGAGCTAGAGATCCATGATCAAGACTTGAATCTCGAAACAAGGACTGGAGACCAGTATCAGACGTCCAATAATGTGATCAAATGACTTATACTCAAAAATTAGAAGTCCAGACTTTAGTTCTGGACGTCCAATCTGAGTCAAGGAGAAATCAAGGTTCTTTTTTGGGTATTCTGCAGAAATTGGACGTCTGACAAAGTGTCTGGACGTCCAATAACACTGCAGAAGTGGGTTTGAGGTGTGCAGGAGATGGCTAAGGGTCCTGGACATCCTATAACTTATCTAGACGTCCAGATAAAGGCTGGAACTAGGGTTTTAGGGCTTCCTAGGGTGTTGTAACCTACTCTAAGTGTGGCTGTTACGAACGCTTGCCCCAGACGTCTGGGAGGTGACCCAGACATCGTAACAGACGTCTGGGATAACATACAGACGTCTTACAAGACGTCTGGGATCGTTTCCAGACGTCTGGAAAATAGTTTTTTTCGCACGCGAGATTCGTCTGCGCGCCTGTGCGCGCAGACCCGCGATTCCTCTCTCTCTCTCTCTTTTTCCCTCTCTCTCTGCGGCTGTAGACCTGCCGCGCACTCTCTCCCTCCTCCTCGCACGGCCTTAAAAGGCCACGCCTCCCCTCCTGTCGTCTCCACCGTTCCCCTCCTCTTCTCCTTCCTGTGCGCGAGAGCGAGCGAGCGCGAGGGCGGCAGCGGCGGCCGCAGTGAGCGCGGAGGAGGTGCGGCGTGCGAGGGCGGAGCTCTGCCGTGAGGGCGAGCTCGCCGGAGCGGCTTGGCCGGCCGACGGAGGGCGCAGGGGGCGCGGAACGACGTGGAGAGGGACCTGCTGTGGTCTGAGCAGCAGGCGCGCGAGGTGCGACGCGGGCGGCGTTGCGAGCGGAAGCCGGGTGGCTCCCTGTTCTGGAAAAATTTCCAGAATCGGACGTCTGGGTTGATAGGCAGACGGCGAGGACGACGTCTGGTAGCTCCTACAGACATTTGAAAGGTGAGTATTCCGCTTTCTTCTTCCTTCCTGTCGACTGACCGTACTAAGGGAGGGAGTTGGCTGTGCGCAGGCTCGCTGATTCGCCATCCCTAGCGAATCAGACGTCTAGAAGTTGTACCAGACGGTGGGAGTGACCTCCAGACATCCGGGGTGACCATCGGACGTCTGGGAGATAGGCCAGACGTCCCCGCAGACTTCTGGACGTCTGGGAAACCACGCTGAACAGGTAATTCTCTGATCCACTTTTTAAGACGTCTGGAAGAAGTTCCAGACGTCTGATATTGCACAGTATCGTCTTTTTCGACCCGTTTAGGGCCCGTTCGGGCTCCGTTTTCCGCGATTCGAGTTGCGTTCTTTTCAGAATTAATTCCTCTACCCGTCTATAGTACCTATACACTGTTTTGAGACACTCCTTGTGTTTGATCCTTGTGATAGGACCTTGTTCAGTTACAGTCTTGGGAGTCGCGGAGGCACGCGGGATTCCCGATTATGCCCCATTACTCCCATTATACCTGGTAGAGTGGCTTAAGTTTATTATTAAAATCTGTTAAAGTAAGGAACCATAACTAGAATCTAGGACATTGCATGAATCCTAGGATGAGAAATGTATGGAATGATAGCTCCTAGGTGATGCATGAATCCTAGGGCTGGAAAACTAGTTGTATGCTAGATCCTAGGTGTGGCATGAATCCTAGGATGGAAAAACTAGTGGAATGTATAATACTGCAGTCTTGGAAAAAATGGAAAGGAATAAAAAGCTGCCTGTTACGAATAAAGAAACATGATTGAGATCATGGATTGTGAGAACGTGAAACTGGAAAGTGAAACATATGATGTTCTGAGATAAAGAGCTGGAACCCTACGAGGAATTAGGAGTGGAACTCCTGGAAAGAAAAAGGAATGGAACTGAGATGTAGTTTGTACTGTCGCTTGGGTACGCAGTACCAAGGGAAGTACCTGTACCTATTTAGTGCAGAGTGGGGCCAGCCACCCCAGGGACCCGAGGTTAGGATTAGCCGCTCTGTACCGACTTGTTGGCCCTCGTGTACGTAGTACCGAGGAGAGCTACTAGTGTTAGGAGAGTACTAGCTACCCCACGGGCCCCAGGGTTCTGCTAGCCTCCTTCACCGACTTGTTAGGCCCACTAGGGAAAACCAGGGTAGTCAGGCGAGGGTGCGCGGACTGTGGAGGGGCAAGGCCCCGGTTTGGTTACTGTGGAGGGGTTGGACCCCTGTTACTGAGAGGGCTCTGCCCTGGTTCCGTGCTGTGCTTTGGGCGCACCCGTTAACGGAAACGACTGACCGCGTGCCAGTGCGGGCTAGCTACCTGTGCGTTTATCGCGCGTGCCGTAGTCACCGTTACGTCTGTCAGTGACCTTGGGGTGGTTGACTGAGGGTAGGATCACCACGGGGGACTCTCCCGGCTAGGAGAGCACCATGTGCCTACTTCTACTTTTGGAAAAGACTACAATCAAGATCGTTCCCACGAGGACATTCGAGATCAAGTAAAGGATCTGAGAAATAAATGAAATAGTGAGAAAATTGAAAGATGTGAATAAAGGAAGTAATAGAACATAACAGCTACTGTACACTCTACTGTTGTCTTTAGTTAGTTTTCCACTCTAGTCAGCATTTTGCTGACGTGTTACACTCGTTACCTTTTTCAGGACCAGGTGTTGAGCAGCCAGGGTCAGCGGCTGCAGAGGACGCTGGGCCGAGTAGGGTCCAGTAGAGTTTACCACAGTCTTTTGTACCTCTTTTGTTTCTGTTATAGTGAGTAGTTCTTGTTTCCGCTGTACTTTCTTTACCTGCAGTTCTTGTTATATGATAAATGTTGTTCTACTGTTGTGGTGGTATCTACTATAGTAGTTTCTTTCCTTACTGCTGTACTTCCTTACTGTTAGTTATATTCGTGCTGAATGTGGTTTATTTTACTGCTCTTTTGGTTACTTCCTCGTTGGATGACTAGGTCTTGGGATTAGTCGAGTCGGTCCGGTTCTCGTGCCTCGTAGGGACTCGGGAACCGGGTCGTTACAAGATGGTATCAGAGCAAGGTCGTCCCGAGAAGTGAATCAACTGACTGGAAAATAACCAATTCGCATGTTTATAGCTAGAGTAGCCACCACAACATATCTCCTGACTTGAGCTCTTAGAAGTTTCGTTAGGTACCGTCGGTTTTGACGTTTTCGTTTTGTTTCGCGTCTCCATTGTAGGAGATGCCTCGTCGTGGAGCTAGGAGGGTGGGCCGCGGGCGCGGCCGAGGTCGGGGCTCGAGGGACAGATGTGTCGGGCTTGGAGTACATGCTACCCCTCCTCTTCTCCTGAGCATATCGTCTCCGGACCTCGTCCAACTAATTCGAGAGGTGGTTCGAGAAGAATTTCAGCTTCCACCCACGTCGCCACCCCCTCCTCCCCCTTCCGAGCGTACGATAGGGGAGTTAGTGGTGGAACGAGATTTCCGCCACCACACTAGGCGTGTTAGGAGAACTCAAAGGAGACACGTGGCGTCCGCAGGAGAGTCGTCACGTTTTGCAGGGCCATCAGTGGCCTTTGGGGGCCCTCGACAGGGGCCAGTCGCCAGCACCGGACCCTCGCCTAGTCGACAGCAGGGACTCACTGAGGGCGGGAGTCGGGTTCCCCTCTGCTACCAGTGTGGCCAGTCGGGCCACGTCAGGAGGGACTGCCCATCTAGGGCAGGAGGTCAGCAGATACTTCCCGTGCAGAGCACTGGAGGGCGCGCAAGAGGCTGCGGTTCCCAGGCACGAGGAGGAGGACAGCAGTCGCGAGGAGGGTACCGGCCAGCACCTACCCGTCCGACGCAGAGTGTGGCTGCTTCGTCCGCACCTAGAACTGAGGGGCATATCAACGCCCTAACACACAAGGATGCCAGAGCTTCGGGATCCGTGGTAGCAGGTATGGTTTCAGTTTCTGGCAGACTCGTTTACACCCTTTTCGATTCCGGCGCTACGCACTCGTTTGTCGCAGCCAGTTTCGCAGTTAGTTTGGACCAGGATTATACACTGTTAGAAAATCCGTTCGTAATCAGAGGTCCGAGTGGTCAGCTGTTTGTAGCTGAGGAGGTGTACACGGATTGCGAGGTCAGCGTTGGAGGACATAGCCTGCCAGCTGACCTGATTATGATCCAGATGGAGGACTTTGGTGTGATTCTAGGGATGGATTGGCTGTCCGCTTACCACGCCTTGGTAGACTGTTTTGAGAGGAAGATTGTCTTCTCCATTCCGAAGTTGCCTTCTTTCGAGTTTCACGGACAGCCAGTGGATGGAGGTTTCAGGTGCATTTCGGCACTTCGGGCGGCGAGACTTTTGAGCCAGGGGTGTGAGGGCTTCCTAGCCTGTGTGGTGGCAGAGCCCAGCCCTGTGGCAGACTTCCAGAGCATCCCGGTGGTCAGAGAGTACCCCGACATGTTTCCAGACGAGTTACCAGGACTACCGCCCGAGCGTGAGATCGAGTTTGAGATCTCACTAGTACCAGGGACCAGCCCCATCTCCACCGCGCCATACAGGATGGCACCGCTTGAGCTGCGAGAGCTCAAGTCCCAGTTGCAGGACCTTTTGGAGAAAGGTTTCGTGAGGCCCAGTGCGTCTCCCTAGGGAGCCCCGGTACTGTTTGTGAAGAAGAAGGATGGGACCCTACGCCTTTGTGTGGACTACCGACAGCTGAATAGGGTCACCATCAAGAACAGATATCCACTGCCGAGGATCGACGATTTGTTTGACCAGTTGCGGGGTGCCACGGTGTTTTCCAAGATAGACTTGAGGTCTGGATACCACCAGTTGAGGATCAGGGAGACCGACGTCTCCAAGACAGCTTTCCGCACCCGGTACGGACACTACGAGTTTTTGGTCATGCTATTTGGGCTGACCAATGCCCCCGCTGCTTTCATGGACCTGATGAACCGGGTGTTTAGACCGTACTTGGATCAGTTCTTGAGCCGTAAGGCACCTGCACGCTTGGCCAGTCTACAGTTACAGAGTTGGAGCCTTTTGGAGGAGGTGGGAAGTTGGCGACCTCTAGAGTTACGAGGGTACTGTGGGGCAGTGACGGTGACATGACAGACCAGGCCAGAGCTGATAGACCGTATCATCACAGGACAGATGGCCGATCCGTACTTGCAGTCTTTGCGCGACAGAGTGCTATCAGGGGACCCAGGGGACTTCTCTTTCACAGACCAGGTGCTACGTTTGAGGGGACGGCTGTGCGTTCCCAGAGACGAGGAGCTGTTGAGAGAGCTCCTGACTGAGGCACACGGTTCCAGATTCACCATACATCCCGGGAACACGAAAATGTACCACGACTTGAGACGCGAGTTTTGGTGGAGAGGGATGAAGCGGGATGTGGGTGAGTTCGTGCAACAGTGCTTAGTGTGCCAGCAGGTGAAAGCCGAGCATCAGAGGCCTGCAGGGCCGCTTCAGCCGCTTCCAGTGCCAGAGTGGAAGTGGGAGAGCATCACCATGGACTTTGTGGTGGGCTTACCTGTTACCCAGCGGGGACACGACGCAGTCTGGGTAATAGTGGATAGATTGATGAAGACGGCGCGTTTCTTGCCGATCCGAGTCACTTTGGGACCAGCACAGTTGGCAGAGAGGTATATCCGTGATGTGGTACGACTACACGGAGTTCCGCGGGAGATCGTATCCTATCGGGATACTCGCTTTACGTCCCAGTTTTGGGATGAGTTTCAGCAGACCTTGGGGACGCGGTTGAGGTTTAGCATGGCTTACCACCCCCAGACGGACGGACAGTCTGAGCGCACGATACAGACACTTGAGGACCTTTTGCGTGCCTGTGTACTGGACTGGAGGGGCTCTTGGGAGGAGCACCTGCCCCTGGCGGAGTTTGCATACAACAACAGTTATCACTCGAGCATCAGCATGGCTCCCTACGAGGCTCTGTACAGACGGAAGTGTACGGCACCCTTGAGTTGGGTTGAGGTGGGGACCAAGTGGGAGGTTGGCCCCAGGTTGATCCGGCAGAGTCAGGAGGTAGTTGAGCAGATCCACAGACGACTCCACACTGTCAGGAGCAGACAGAAAAGCTACGCGGATCGGAGACGCAGAGGGGTGCAGTTTGAGGTTGGGGACCACGTCTTCCTTCGTGTTTCGCCCATGAAGGGCCTACAGCGGTTTGGGGTGAGAGGGAAGCTCGCGCCGAGGTTCGTAGGGCCCTTTGAGGTCCTGGGGCGGGTTGGACCCGTTGCTTACAGACTTGCCCTTCCCCCGCAGCTTTCTGGTGTGCACGACGTGGTCCACGTGTCCAACCTCAGGAAGTACGTAGCCGATTCCAGTCACGTACTGAGTCACGAGAGCGTCGAGGTGAGCGACGACCTGACCTACCCCGAGCGGCCAGTGCAGATCCTAGACCGAGCCGTCCGCAGTTTGAGACGAAAGCGAGTACCCCTGGTAAAGGTTTTGTGGAGGAGCCAGCGGTACGAGGAGGCTACCTGGGAGCCTGAGGTGGTAATGCGGGAGCGGTACCTGGAGCTTTTCGCGGGTACGTCTTTTTGGACCGGCTTCGGTCCTCTTTGAGTTTGTTATGGTTATTTGGACGTCTTTTCCCGGACCCTAGTTGGCGCAAGTTTCAGGGACGAAACTTCCTTTGAGTTTGCTATATTGTTACGAACGCGTGCCCCAGACGTCTTTTAAGATGTCTGGGAGGTGACCCAGACGTCGTAACAGACGTATGGGATAACATACAGACGTCTTACAAGACGTCTGGGATCATTTCCAGACGTCTGGAAAATAGTTTTTTTCGCACGCGAGATTCGTCTGCACGCTTGTGCGCGCAGACCCGCGATTCCTCTCTCTCTCTCTCTTTTTCCCTCTCTCTCTGCGGCTGCAGACCTGCCGCGCACTCTCTCCCTCCTCCTCGCGCGGCCTTAAAAGGCCACGCCTCCCCTCCTGTCATCTCCACCGTTCCCATCCTCTTCTCCTTCCTGTGCACGAGAGCGAGCGAGTGCGAGGGCGGCAGCGGCGGCCGCAGTGAGCGCGGAGGAGGTGCGGCGTGCGAGGGCGGAGCTCTACCGTGAGGGCGAGCTCGCCGGAGCGGCTTGGCCGGCCGGCGGAGGGTGCAGGGGGCGCGGAACGACGCGGAGAGGGACCTGCTGTGGTCTGAGCAACAGGCGCGCGAGGTGCGACGCGGGCAGCGTCACGAGCGGAAGCCGGGTGGCTCCCTGTTCTGGAAAAATTTCCAGAATCGAACGTCTGGGTTGATAGGCAGACGGCGAGGACGACGTCTGGTAGCTCCTACAGACGTCTGAAAGGTGAGTATTCTGCTTTCTTCTTCCTTCCTGTCGACTGACCGTACTAAGGGAGGGAGTTGGCTGTGCGCAGGCTCGCTGATTCGCCATCCTTAGCGAATCAGACGTTTGGAAGTTGTACCAGACGGCGGGAGTGACCTCCAGACGTCCGAGGTGACCATCGGACGTCTGGGAGATAGGCCAGACGTCCCCGCAGACTTCTGGACGTCTGGGAAACCACGCTGAACAGGTAATTCTCTGATCCACTTTTTAAGACATCTGGAAGAAGTTCCAGACGTCTGATATTGCACAGTATCGTCTTTTTCGACCCGTTTAGGGCCCGTTCGGGCTCCGTTTTCCGCGATTCGAGTTGCGTTCTTTTCAGAATTAATTCCTCTACCCGTCTACAGTACCTATACACTGTTTTGAGACACTCCTTGTGTTTGATCCTTGTGATAGGACCTCGTTCAGTTGCAGTCTTGGGAGTCGCGGAGGCACGCGGGATTCCCGATTATGCCCCCATTACTCCCGTTATACCTGGTAGAGTGACTTAAGTTTATTATTAAAATCTGTTAAAGTATGGAACCATAACTAGAATCTAGGACATTGCATGAATCCTAGGAATGAGAAATGTATGGAATGATAGCTCCTAGGTGATGCATGAATCCTAGGGCTGGAAAACTAGTTGTATGCTAGATCCTAGGTGTGGCATGAATCCTAGGATGTAAAAACTAGTGGAATGTATAATACTGCAGTCTTGGAAAAAATGGAAAGGAATAAAAAGCTGCCTGTTACGAATAAAGAAACATGATTGAGATCATGGATTGTGAGAACGTGAAACTGGAAAGTGAAACATATGATGTTCTGAGATAAAGAGATGGAACCCTACGGGGAATTAGGAGTGGAACTCCTGGAAAGAAAAAGGAATGGAACTGAGATGTAGTTTGTACTGTCTCTTGGGTACGCAGTACCAAGGGAAGTACCTGTACCTGTTTAGTGTACAGTGGGGCTAGCCACCCCAGGGACCCGGGGTTAGGATTGGCCGCTCTGTACCGACTTGTTGGCCCTCGTGTACGTAGTACCGAGGAGAGCTACTAGTGTTAGGAGAGTACTGGCTACCCCACGGGTCCCGGGGTTCTGCTAGCCTCCTTCACCGACTTGTTAGGCCCACTAGGGCAAACCAGGGTAGTCAGGCGAGGGTGCGCGGACTGTGGAGGGGCAAGGCCCCGGTTTGGTTACTGTGGAGGGGTTGGACCCCTATTACTGAGAGGGCTCTGCCCTGGTTCCGTGCTGTGCTTTGGGCGCACCCGTTAACGGAAACGACTGACCGCGTGCCAGTGCGGGCTTGCTACCTGTGCTTTTATCGCGTGTGCCGTAGTCACCGTTACGTCTGTCAGTGACCTTGGGGTGGTTGACTGAGGGTAGGATCACCACGGGGGACTCTCCTGGCCAGGAGAGCACCACGTGCTACTTCTACTTTTGGAAAAGACTACAATCAAGATCGTTCCCACGAGGACATTCGAGATCAAGTAAAGGATCTGAGAAATAAATGAAATAGTGAGAAAATTGAAAGATGTGAATAAAGGAAGTAATAGAACATAACAGCTACTGTACACTCTACTGTTGTCTTTAGTTAGTTTTCCACTCTACTCAGCGTTTTGCTGACGTGTTACACTCGTTACCTTTTTCAGGACCAGGTGCTGAGCAGCTAGGGTCAGCAGCTGCAGAGGACGCTGGGCCGAGTAGGGTCCAGTAGAGTTTACCACAGTCTTTTGTACCTCTTTTGTTTCTGTTATAGTGAGTAGTTCTTGTTTCCGCTGTACTTTCTTTACCTGCAATTCTTGTTATATGATAAATGTTGTTCTACTGTTGTGGTGGTATCTACTGTAGTAGTTTCTTTCCTTACTGCTGTACTTCCTTACTGTTAGTTATATTCATGCTGAATGTGGTTTATTTTACTACTCTTTTGGTTACTTCCTCGTTGGACGACTAGGTCTTGGGATTAGTCCAGTCGGTCCGGTTCTCGTGTCTCGTAGGGACTCGGGAACCGGGTCGTTACAGTGGCTAAGGCTTGGGGAAGTCTCTAGGCTATCCTAGGGCTAGGATGGACCTAAGCTCTTCACATTTTACTGATTTATTCCTACTTAATAGAATAGAAAACCTTTAACTCCCTTACATTATTATTCCTACATCTAAACTAAGCCTTCTACTCCAGCTCTGCTGCAACTCCCGTTATTCCTGATCCAGCTTCAGATCCTTCTCTAGATCAGCTTATTGCCTGCAATTGACATAATGCACTTAATCAGGACATTATAACATTATTTCATGCATAGCTTAAGGAAAGGAGTAAAGATGCAGATAATGTGTATGCATGCATGAATTATCCTAACTTATGCTAAGTTCTAGCCTAATTTAGGTCAATTAAGACCTATGATTGCTGCGTAATCAGTGGCACACAAATGTGGGAAATCAGTTTTCTTTAATGCAGGAAAATATGTGCTAACACTTCAGAACCCTAAAGTGGAAACCCTAATTGGTTCTATTTCAAGTCCAATTTTAATCTCAAATGTAACACCTTGCACTCAAACAAGAAAGTGAGTAGACCAAGATGTTTAAAATTTAAGTGCAGATCCCTACTAGGTACAAGAAATCAACATAGAGAATCTCTAATCAAAATTATCTCAATCTTCAATCAGATATCATGCAAGTTCGCAAATCAGGAAATTTTTGCCTTTGAATGATAATTACTAGAAAAAATAAGGTAAGTGAATCATAATTCATTTATTTCCTTTTTCTCTTCCCAAGATTAAAAGGTTGATTAGGGAAGAAAAGAAATTTTACCTGCCCTTGGAGTGGTTGATTGCGTGGAAGATCTTCTCGTAATGTACCTTGCAAGATCACAGCAAAATAGCTAGGGCAAGTTAGTGCTTAAATCAATCAAGAAAGATAAGACTAGTGGTGAATTGCGCGTTGCTCCCCAGCAACGGTGCCAAAAAGTTGGATGCTTTCATCAAGTGTTAAGAAATATATGCATTGTAGTATAATCGATAAAATCACACAAAATACTTAAATTTATAAACTTGAAATCTACCTGGAGTCTGAGGTCGTTCGCAGGGAGAAAATATGGAATTCACGCACTAATCTTAATTCAGGAATAATGAGCATAATTAATCAAACACCAGATAAAAGATATTCAATGAATAAATTGCTCAGGATTAATATTCAATAATAATCAATAATATCTCAAGAATTCATGGGATAAAAAGAAAGAGAAAATCAAAACAATGGTGATTTAAATCACCAATTATTCACTTAATTAAGCATGCATCCCAAGTATTCAAATAATTCAAATAATCCAAAAGTAGTTTCAACCATTAATCCATGTCAACTAAATTCACAGTATCAAATGAATAATGCCACAGTACCACCCTAGATGTCAATGTAAGGCTTCAAACACCTTCATTATCAGAGCATAGCACCACAGTAGGCACATAAGGGCAAACCTTCCTAAAGCACAACAGCACAAGGGCACTGCCTTCTCTCAAAGCACACAAGGGTAAGCATTATCCCTTAGAGGCTAAGTGTTAAGGTTCTTCTTTAGCACTCACCCTGAGGTGTTCCAACATGCAGCAAAACCCTCCCCCCTCCTCCTCACAAAACCCTCCTCTTTCTTTTCTCAATACCAGGCACAATTGGTCCAGATTCGAGTAATCAGGTCTATGTAGTATTGGGTCTAGACTCACCGGGGGTGCGGGTGATCAAGGAGTGAGGGCTAAGTGAGTGCGTGGGGGACCCGACCCCCCATGTTACTAGGCGAGGAGCCTCCTTCATAAAATCCTTATATGTGCAGCAGAAGCCTCCTCCACACCCAAAAGAAGAAGAAGAAGAAAGCTCAAGCAAAGGAAGGAGAAGGCTCGGCTGAAGTCAGAGAAAGAGAAGAAAGAGAAAGAAGAGAAAAGAAGGAAGAAAGAAGAAGACATCAGAAGAAAGAAAGAAGAAGAAGAAGAGAAAGCCCAAAAGCATCTGATTTTTTACATCTCTATTCATATTTTTGAGCATCTATATACATTGAAACTAGGTCTATTGCTTCAAAATTTGGTTGAACATCACATTTTATTAAATTGAAGTTGTGTTCTTAGTTTTTTAAATCCCTATTTGCTCCCCATGTTCGACCTCGGATTCATAGTTTTTCAAGTAATAAATTTTCATTTGTTTTCGAAGCGATTTCAACTATACTGCAATGCAATATTTATAAACCCGATTTCGCTTTCACATAAACAATAGGAAAGTAATTTGTTACTATTATGTTTTAGAGAATTGTCAATACATATTTTTAGATTTTTCTTGAAAGAGGTAAAAGATGACTACACATGGTTGGTAATCACTTGCTTCATCAGATTCCAACAAATTCTACATGGGGATAATTTGAAAGCATCAACCCAACTTGATGCCAAAGAAGTCACATGCTGTATCACATTTATTCAGTTATTCTTTAGAATTATCAACAAAAAACTAACTCAACAAAGCATCAACCCAATGATGCTGCTACTGTGCACACTTCCTCAAAAAATTTAGAAGATTTAGTAAATGAATCTGAGAGGTTGTTGGTGTACCTATGTTTTCTTTTTTTTTATTTTGGTTGCTTGTAACATCAAAACATATACAGATGCAAAACATGGAACTAATGCTTGCATCTACTAAGTGAATTATGAGCAGAACTTTTCAACTTCATTGTGTCAACTTTTTCAAGGAGCCAAATTTTCATGATGAATTATAGGTGGTCTGATTGTAGGCTGAAAGTTGCCTATTTGCTAGTGTATTATTTAAGATTGCCCATACATTCCTAGTTCATGTAGAAGTGTTTGAAATTAATGAGAGGGGAAAGCATCTTGAAGGATTTGGGATGATTGATCAGTGTTTTTATAATTAAATAAAAGTTTATTTTACAAAAAGCTTTCAATTTTATCTGATTAGCTTATGATCATTACATCTAGGATTAGTTGTTTTATTGAAACTTATTTTTAACATAGCTCTGCTGATCCAAAATCAAGGCACTCATGAACTATCAACAAATGAATTGCATTGAACTGAGGTGATATTTGTTTTTTATTGAATAATGATTATTCATAACATCCATTTAGGCATGGCCACATGGGTGATGGGAAGGGACCTTTATTATGTCTTTTCAGTTTTCTTTTTGTGGAAAAATGTAAGTTCTTGCTTGTTTGCATGAGCACCATGTTTTTCTATATGCTTAGTAACTATAACAGAACGGTTTCTCCCATACAAAATTACATATGTGGTTTTTATCTCGTGCTTTGCCAAAGTTCTTTTCTCTCTTCACACTTTTTTGATTGGTTGCAGTATGGTAGCATCTGCTTGTTGAGCATGAGAATCGTCGTTTAAAGTATAAAATCGTAGTATACTAACGAAAATTGCAACAACACTTAAATTTATAAAACTCAGGAAACAAAATTGAGTTCGATGTCGTTCGCAGGGAGCAAATTGGAATTCACAACACTAATCTCAATATAAACCAATGAGCACAATGATAAAAATATGCAATGAATAAAATCTACTCAAAATGATATTCAATAATAACAATTGTATCTCAAAAAACAATGGGATAAAAAAAATATTAAAAGTTCTAAAAATGGTTATTTGAATCGCCATTTAGATCCATAATTAACCACATATCCCAAAGTATTCAATTTAACTCAAATCAATATCTCAACAGTGGTCTTGAACTACTACTCCATGTCAGCATAGAGCTAAATATATCCACAATACCTCAAATATAGCTACAATACCCAAATCAGACGTCAGTCATAACCATCAGATGCCTTAAGTGTTCAAACCTCAGCACAAGGCACAGAAGTGCTGAGCCTCAGAGATGCTAAGTGCGTGAATGCATCCCAAAGCACCAGGCATAAATCCCAATGCAAAACCCTCCCCCACACTCCTCAGAAATTCTTCCTCTCTAAGCCCTAATCAGATCCTGAACCAGGCAATCAGGTGTTCGTCGCAAAATGCATTAAAAGATTTTGTATCATTGTAGTGTGAATCATACTGAAATAAATAAATTTATAATATTTTGGTAAGTACTAAGTCATTTGCAGAAGGCAAAACATGATTCTTAAAGCTCTTCCTACTAACTAACCTAACCTAATGATAGCATGGAAGTAGAGATTAGTTATTCAGAGAATCAAATTTCTATTACTATTTGGAAATAGTTTTCAAACTAGAAATTAAAACAACTATGCTAAAGAATAAAGAGAGATAAAAGTAGATGAAGGACGATGTCGCTTAAGGGATGCTTGTGCGAAGTGCGATAGCACTTCAGATCCAGAGTGTCGAGAAGACTGGAGAGAAGTTGTAGAGAGAGAGAGGCTGCAGATGTGTCTGGTGGGAGTTGCCTCTCAACTGGGGGCCCTAGGGCTCTTTTCATAGCTTCAATGAGGGGCAAAGTAGGTATTTAGGCATCCTAACTCGTGCAACAACCTAGGTGCGATCAGATCCATCAATTGGGAGATCAATGGACCAAATCACGCCCCAAAATAACCTTCTACGTGCCTTAAACGTGCAGATTAATCCTATTGCTAACATGTGGCGGCTTCTGAGCCACTGGATCCAATCGCACCGGATGACTCATTCTTCATGTGCGCTTCCTCGTGCATGTGCATGCCCATTCAATCTTAGTCGTCCGATCGTAAGATCAGACAACTTACTTCACACGCCGCACTGCCTTATGAACCTGCATTGATTGGGGCGTTTGTTCACACGTCCAACCGAGTGTCCATTGCATCACCTCATCCAATGCTCCACCGCATGCCACGCAGCCACATCCTCGCCACTCAATTTGATCCAACAGCCCAATCACACCCACGCTACACTGCCTCCTTGATTTCAAGCTAACCACGATTCAAACCCACACTGGCTACTTACGTGCAAGCACTGAGACCAACGTGCTACACACACCTTTGTGTTGTGACTTTGATTTTCAAGCGCGATCGCTCTCTACCATTGGATGAAGATCCGACGGTTGAGATGCTCTAGTTGATGAAGGTGTGGTGAGGGGTGACATGGCTTGATCGTGGCCATTGGATGACGATCCAATGGCCCACAATGAGGCTTCAGCAATTGGCGTGCAACGATGGATCATTGGGATGGTGCCATGTGGTAAGGGGTGACATGGCTTGATCGTGGCCATTGGATGACGATCCAATGGCACACAATGAGGCTTCAACGATTGGCGTGCAACGATGGATCATTGGGATGGTGCCACATGGCACCATCCTGACCGTCCACCTTCCTGCCTTTATAGTTGATGCTACAGGGCTTTGATTTAGCTAATTTTTGAGCCATTGGACTGCGATTGTTGATCCAAATCCATCCATGCGGTCGAATTTGTCATTTGAGGTTTGGATCTCTGCTATCTTGCTCCTTGGCCTCTAATCTTTTATGAGCTGAATGTGGTGCTACGGAAGTCTAATCAAGACGATTCTTGAGTTCCACTCCTTTGCATGCTTCCAGCGTATGCAGCGTTGTTGAGCTTCGACCAATTGAGGCTGGTGCTGTTGTTATTCACTCAATCGAGGGCCTGGACACCTTCCTGATGTGAGACCATGTAACCTGCAGGTGGTAACGGGTCTAATGAATGGCCAGAGGAGCATGATCGGTGACGAAGAAGACGACCGACGGCAGCAACACTTGAAAATAAGAATATGAACTCTCATCCCAATTAGACTATCTTAGAAGTTTCGCTGTAGTGTGAGGGAGGTGACGGTGGTGATGATTTGGTGCTTGGAGCGTCATAGTGGCCAAACGATGACGGTGGAGGTGATCGAAAGGTGGGTTGCTTGGAGGGGCAAAAGAGTGGTTGATGCTTCTAATTGGTAAAGGGCTTTTGGCTGATGAGCGATGAGGAAGCTTCTGGTGGCAATGGCTATGCGTTGGTGGATGGTAGCGGTGGGGTGACCACGTCGGAGGCATGGCCAGAGGCGGAGAAGATGAAGTGGGAGAAGAGTGAATTGGTGGTTGAATTGAGGTCTAATGGGGATAAACTAATACTAGAGGGAGAGAGGAAGATAGAACCCTAGTTTATTGGTCAAAAGGGGTGGGAAACCATGCCGGTGTGATGGCCACTCACAGAGAAGGTGAATTATTCGGCGAGATGAGCAACGACAAAGGGGTCGAAGCGGATGGAACTTTGGCTAGCTGTCGTCGAAAGAAGATGGTGCACCCAATTTGACTATTGGACACATGGAAGAGGAGAGGTGAGAGGGCCTCCAGAGTCGTGGTTGGAGACAACTGAAGGAAGAAGAGAAGAGGTATTTTGGGCCTAGACCGAACTAAAGAGAATGATGGAACCTTTAAGAGCTTTTATAGAGCTCAAGAACAAGCTCTAAATGAAGAAAGAAGCTCAATTGGGTTGAGATTTGGGAACAAGAAACCCCACAATTTTTTTGGGTTCACTGGGGCTCTATGGTGCGAATTTGGAGCCAAGATCTTAATTGATTCCCTGTAATGTGATCATCAATCCCACCAAATTTGGTAGGATTTGGTGCTGATTCGATGTAGTTTCAAGATGGTCAAAGGTTGGTTCTTGCTCGGTTGACCATTAATGGTGATAAGGACCAGTTTGTGAAGGAGATGAGAAAGTTAGGGACCCCATTGTAATAAAATTGAAAGTTAGGGGGTTGATGGTGAGAAATAGAGATTCTAGGGACTAAATTGCAAACTAGGTCAAGATGGACTCTGACTAGGCCCAAATTTTGGCCTTAACCTAATTTGGATCCAAGGAATCTAATGGTGAAGTTGAATTTTATTTTTTACCATGTTTGACTAGGAAAATTACAAAGAAGCCCAAATCAAGGTAAAATCCCGTCTGAAACTCTATTCTAAGTCAAAATGGGTTTAGATGGTCAAATTAGGGGTACCAAACCTCTTAGAATATTTTTATATGAATTTTAGAAGATTTAGATGAATTTTATCCTAACCAAAACCTATTCAATTTAAGTAGGTTAGAAATTAGGGTTTTATGTACTATTACGATTCTCGAAATGCGCAAAACCCTATTTCTGTTTGTGTTGACCCACTTTTTGGATGTTAATGCTCATTTAACCTTCAATTAACCCTTGGGTGACCCTGTGGTTACTCTGCATTCAGGATGTGATGTTAAAACTGCAAATTAAACCTGATTTGTTATTCTCTCCTCAAAACATATCTGAGTCAAATTATGGTCCTCAAGTAATTATTTAAGAGCATTTATCTCTTGATTTTGACTAATTTAAGCTAGTTATGATAAATGATGGTGTTACCATCAAATGGAGATGCTTCTATTGAAGATAGGGTAGAGTTGGTTGAAGATCAATCCGTGAATCATAATTCAGAGTCTCATGCATCACCTTCTCATTCTAAGAAGCCAGCCTTGGAGAATGTTAACTCACAGACTATGGAAAATTATGGAGATATTGTTTGAGCGAAATCAAGGGGTTTTAAGGAGTAATCATCGTAGCAAAGCCTCAATCACTCGAAAATAATTAAATTTATAACTCAGATTCGAAAAAGAGTCTGAGGGCGATCACAAGGAGAAAATATGGAATTCACACAATAATCTTTATTTAAAATAGATGACCACAATCAATTGATAATAATAACATATATTCAATGAATGAAACTGATCAGATCGATATTCTAATGTATCTCTAAAAATTGGTGATTTAGATCATCAATTAGGTCCTCAAATTAAGCATGCATCTTATATTCAAAGTATTCAAATAACTTAACAATTTAGTCAAAATTCAATGTAAACGTAGATTCTTAAATCATTCAACAGTGTTCAGTATCAACTCAAAATAAATGACTTAAGTGAGCACAAGCACAAGGCTCTTCAGAGCCTTGTCCTTCTTTTATTCTTTCTTTAAAGCCTCTCCTTCCTTCTCAAGCACAAGCATGACCCTTCTTCTTAAGAGGCTTTCCTTCTTCACAGCATAAGAGAACCAACTTCCTTCAGCGGCTAAGTGTAAAGCCCTCAAGAGAAAAACCCTCCCCCCTCTCTCTCAGAAGTCTCCCTTCTCTTCTCTCTCAAAGACCCAGGTTTAGTTGGGTAGCCGATCAGGTTATCAGGTCGAGAGCATGGACCAGGCCTGCAGATGTGTGTCACAGGCGAGGAGTGAGCATAGGCGAGTAAGTGGGTAGGAGGGTGTGCATGGGGACCCGACCCCCATGTCTTGGGTTGAAAGATGAGATCACAAAATTAACTTAAGTGTTGCTGAGGGTCTCTCATGCTCCTTGGGGTCAAGTGAGACTCCCCCTAAAGTTGGGAGAAATTACATCAAAAATGACCCCCAAATAAGGAGCATAGAACCTATATTCTATAGAAATCAAACGTCTGGCATAGGTTGCAGACATCTGGAACTTAATATTAAGGATTTGAGCTTGTTCCAGGTTGTCGTCTGATTTTTCCATCAGGCGGCTAGTCAAGGGTTATCAAATGTTTGACTAAAAAATTGGGCATCTGATCTCTAATTCCAAGAACTCCGAGAATTGGACCCAAGCTACAAGTTGTCGTCTGATTTTTGGATCAGACGTCCAACAATTGGTCATAAGAAGTTTGAATGAACAATTAGACGTTCGCTCTTTGAATCTAGGGAGTACTGAGATTAGATCTCAGACCCAATTAGTTGTCAAACAAACTAAATCAGATGTCTAGCCCAATCGTCTGGAGATGGGTCTATACAGCTGGAAATCAATATTTTATTGATTTTGTAATTAGAACCAAGTCATTTGGATAGACCTTTAGATGACGAATACTTGAAAATATGTATACCTTAAATTTGATAATTAGACATCTACAGATAATCTTAGACGTCTCATTTTGAGACTTAAGACATCTATGAGTCTTATCAAATGTTTGATTTTGCACAGATTATATGTTGAGCATGATTTCTACGCTAAAAGTTTGAGTTTGAAACCCGTCATTGTAGTCACATAAAAATCTGTCAAATAGATAATTTAACCGAAACTCTAGTGAGTCCCAGGTCGAACACGAGGAGAAGAACGTTTGATCAAAAATCGCGTTGGATTTATTGTCACAAAAGCAAAGTAGCTGGTTGAAATTAATCTACTAACTATTCTACTTGAAGAATAATTAATAGAAGAGAGAGAAAGAATAATACAAATAAAGAGAAAATAAGGAGAGACTAAATAAATATTTCATAATAATAGAAACATGTTCATTACATCTATATGCTACACTAGAAAGTAGGAAATATACACTAGAAAGGGATAAAAGAGAAGGGGATGAGAAATTATCCTCCTTGACGGCTGCTTGGAGGATGAGCCATGTTGACAGGGCACCTGAACGAGGGTGGTGAGATGTTGGATGAAAGAGGACGAAGATGGAGGACAGAAGATGGAATAGGGCGACGTCGCAACGGGATCTGCTTCCTAAATGGCTGCGAGAGGACAACCATGGGATGCTCTACGAAGGGGGTGAGAAGATGGAAAAATTATTTTTATAACTCTAATTGAGCATCCCGAGTATGGGACTAGCTCATAAAGCTTTGGAGGGGGTGAGAGAAAAGAGAAAGGGATGGTGAAATGTGCGGTAGGGATAGGCCTTTTATAGTTGTAGGAATGGCGGGCATAAAGGTCATTTTAAGGCTTAAAATAAATTGCAGCCTTTAGTGACGTAAATGCCTACGACGCTGTATCCGCGCCTCCATCTCTGCCGCTCTCTCCACATCCAATGACTTGAGGCAGCCACGACACCGCCTCAGCTTCAGCTTTTCACCCACGTTCACTAAGCATCTCACCTCCTCAGTTGTTCGATCATCAATCAACGGCTTAAACCACGTTCACCCATGACTTTAGATAGCTCATCAACATCAAATCGCACGTCCAGCAAAGCATCATCATGCACGTGCATGCACTCACCCATCTACGCCGCCACGTCGTCACCTTCGTAGCCGCTTGATGAAGATCATGCAGCTGAATTTGAGCACTCGCCATTCACACGAATTATACCCACAGATCGGGTTTCGATCGTGCGTTGCTTCTTGAAGATAAGATGCTGCATGAATACGCCATCTTCTTGGATTCCCCTGCGGATTCTTTTTGTGGTCTCACGTCTCAACCGTTGGATGAAGATCCAATGGCTGAGATCGAATATCGATTGCACCTTCAGAGGTTGAGAGAAGGGCCTTGGCGGGTTTGGATGGTTGGGATGGTGCCACGTGGCATCATCCTGGCCATCCACCTTCTATTGCTCATAGATGGTGCCACAAATGTCGGATTGGATCGATTATCACATCGTTAGGCTACGATCGTTGATCCAAACCCATCCATGTAGTTGGATTGTCATCTGAGGTATGGATTTACACCATCTTGACCCTTGACCTCTGATCTTTCTCGGACTGCATCTTATGCTATGGAGGTCCGATCAAGGCAATCTTGAAGGCATTTCACTCCGATTGCCACTCTGATTAGATCCGTATGGTTGGATCTTCAATCCAAGTCCTCGATAAATTTTGCCCTATCCCCTGACCACAAAAAGAGGCAAATTAACCTAGAATTTATACAAGCTAATATAAATGCAAAATGATGCATGTTATGTAATATTTATAATGCATGATGCTTCTTTAGACCTAGGAACATGCATAAATAGGCATTTTAGGTCAATTATATGTATGCACATCATTATGCATTTTGATCCTTGAACTGATTTGAAGGAGTCCTGACTTGATAAAATCAAGATTCCTTCAATGTTCACTAACAAGCAAGATTAACACTTAACTCACTAAATCCTTTAAATATCGGTGAGCTTACATATGCCCATTTTTCTATGGATAAAATTAAAACAATCATAGTTCAAAGGTGATAAATACGCATTTATTCATGATAAAATGCCTACTTATGTGAGTTCCTAAGCTTAACATTGCATTTGACATTGTGAATATTGCATAACATTCATCATATTGCATCTAGGATGACTTGTATAAATTGTATATTAATTCATTTATTATTGTGGCTAAGAGATAGGGTGATATATTTTGGAGCTTCAGATGAAGAATTCAACTGTATGGATGGATCCAAATCGACGATCGTAGACCATTGACATGAAAATCGACTCAATCCGACATCTATAACATCCCCTACAAGCAACTGAAGATTAACGACCCAAATGATGCCACATGGCATCATCCAAGCCGCTCAAAGCCAAATGAAGCCCACCCTCTCTCGTTGAAGGAACTTCATCTCTACTTCTCCACCATTGGATCATAATCTAACAGTGGATAAGATGCCATGCCTCATCAAGCTCATGGCCATTGGATGAAGATCCTCCATCACCGTTTAAGCCATCTGAACGCATCCTCTGCCATTTGATTATACTTCCTCACGTGCGATCAAGGGTGCCATAGCCACTGATGAAGTAATGGACGGTCAGCAGCCTTCCACGGAGAGGTCCAGCTGTGGTCCTCCTCGCTCCAACAATGAACAACTTGCTCCAATAGATGCACAGCGTGGTCTAGCATATAGCGCGTGAATCGCACACATGAAGAGCGGTCCAGAGTGGTCCAGCGAGCACACAGCTCACTCTAGCGTGGTCTAGCAGTCTCCAACGCATGCAAGTGATTCTTTTGGCCAGCCCACACCCCTTACCACACCTATTTAAACCCCTACACACCCCCCTTACCACTCATCTCTTCCTATTCTCTCCACATCTCCTCTAAAGCTCTACGGAGCTCGTCCTAAGCCCAGGATGCTTCTCTAGAGTAGAAAGTAAATAATTTTTTTGGCATTCTCACCCCCTTCGTGGAGCATCCCGTGGTCGTCTTTTCACCACATTCGAGAAGCGGATCCTCCCTGCAACGCCGTCCTGCCCAGTCCTCCTTCCTTCGGCTCCATTCTTCTTCATCCAGCTTCTCACCACCTTCATCTGGGGTGCCATCAAAGCAAGTCATCCTCCAAGTGACCATCGAGGAGGATTTCTCTCACCCCTCTATCTTTTACTATTTCTAGTGTAGTTTTATTTTATGCGATTAGTTGTAATAAATATTTTAGACTACTCTTCTAATATTTGTCTCTTTCTCTCATTTATTTTGCAAGTAGATTAGCTAGATATTTCGACCTAATCTCTTGCCTTACAAAAATACAAAAAAAAAAAGAAAAACACAAAAACACCAAAAACAAATAAAGATGAAGTGGATTTCTCTAAATTAAATGTTTGCCTCCCTGTGTTCGACTCGAGACTCACTTCCAATTTTGGTTATAAATATTATCTGATGATCTAATTTTCCTGCAAATTTACAATGACTCGGATTTTCCAAACTTTGACTTTTCTTCACACCATTTTCTGCTCATCATTTTGGCACCATTGCTCGGGAGGCAACGCTCTTTGATTTCCCGTTTCCTACATTACTTAACTTTTATCTCTTTTCTCCTTTCTTGCTATGATTGCAAGTATTCTTTCCAGGCGAGCCAAAGCAGTTAGACTGGAGCAAAGTGCTGATGATGTTTATGTAAGTTTAGCCCCACCACCCCCACCCAGTAGATTTTGCTTCACCACATCAATACTAAGACTCAAATCTACTTAGGTGTTCACATAAATCCTAGGATAGATTTGTTTGTCTTGTTTGTCACCTTCACCCACCTCACCCCTGCACACACACACACACACATATATATATATATTAAATTCTGATTTGATTATGGGATGTAATCAAAAAAATGCACGCTATATACACCCACACACCAAGGTACACTCTTGATTCTACCACTTAACTAGAATCGGATCCATGGATGCAGTACACCTTAACTCAACACACATAAGTGAGTAGAAATCTGAATAGGTTAAACATTTTTTGTGTGCCTTAATTAAGTGGTGTAACAAGCCAATTGTTTGATTTGTTTGGGCCATACCACTTCTAATAAAATTGACTCATCAATAGCTTGCCCCATAGGATTCAATTTTTAGGGTTGAACCAGGCACTCCATATTCTTTTTTATTTCTAAAGGAACATACATACACTGGTGCTTTCAAAACTCAGAGTGTTCTACTAAACCTGATTGAACAAACCCAACAGTCAAATCCTAAAAGCTACTAAACAAGGTTGAACCCTAAAAGACATATCATCAAATAACCTTGTTTGAAAACCCTGGTTGTGCGTGCACACACATTAAAAATGATTATTAAGGGCACAACCCATTAAAGTGCCCATCACATTCCCGAGCACATTCAAACCTAAGCTTAATTAAAACTGAGTAGACGTTGTCCAGACTGGCTCGCTCCTCAAGGCTCAGATTGAGATTGTTTATGATTAACCTACTTCTACCGATCCATCTGATGTCTAACTAGGGGAGTAGTGTCAAACAACCACAGTTGGGGGGTATCAAAGGAAGCCGAGGTGTAAGCCAAAGGAAGAACCTTCCCCCCCAATCCCTCCCTCTGACTGGTTGGATTAACCAAATAGAAGAAGATCAAATCATTTATAATCTTAAGACGGGTTCTGGTAGTCTGCAGATCTTTAGGCTACCCATCTAAGGACAAGTTTGAATTGCTTGTACTGTAGGGCACCTTCCTCTTCTCTATTTTCCCTCCTACATCTCCATATATCCTTCCACATCCTATTCACACTTCCACTCCTAGCACTACTTATCGCCAAGATGATTATTATCCTGACTCAACCTATGACCAACCATCTGCTAGTTAGGATAACACTAATTGGGGATATGACTCCAAACCTCAATGTCCAGGGCCTAACCCTAGATATCAAGACTTTAATTGCTATCCTTCTCATGCCTACACTGTCTATAGATCTTTGCATTCCCATGAACAATCGAATATGATCTATAATGAAGAAGGATATGAAGATTACAACCCCTAGCCTCCCCAAGACCACACTGCATATAGGTCACCACCCATCTATGAACAACCCGAAATGACCTACTATTAGGGAGGGCCCCAAGAACCTCAATTTCTTGACTTTTATGGACTAAACCCAAACCCACCCAACCTTGAACCGAACCATTCACTTCAGGTAAACCAGGTCCAAGATAGGGTGCTAGCTACCTTGAGGAACACCATATGATCTTTAGAAACTCAGCCAACACCCTACACTGAAGAATTAGAGCCTCTAATCAAAATGACTGACGATTTGAATAGGTCTTTGTTGGCTTAGATCCAAGATGTTGAGGATAAGGGCCCAAGTAAGTTTTTACTAAGGACATTGTCAAGATTAAGGATGAAATTTGTAGTTGCCCTAGTTCAATCTTGGGGTGATTCTCAGGATGAACCCCCTTCAAGAGAGCAAATGTTAGAACCAGCTCAGGCACCTGTAGAGGGGGACACATTTTATGGGACTAAGGATGACCAGATTGGTCTAGAGCAACCCATTGAGGATGAAATGATTTCTTTACCTGAGATTCCTGAACTAGGGTACAAGGAAAAATATGTCTCTGTGGACCAAGGAATAACATACGATCTTGAGACATATATTATTGCAAATTTAGAATTCTTTGATTCTAAGAGGGAAGAATCTTTAAGTGAAGTCTCACTTGAGGTTAAGGAGAATGATTTTAGTAAGACAAACAGTCCAAAGGAACCTGCAGGGCATGGGTGATATCTGGATGAACCTGCGAACTTTAGAATTCTTTACTTGGAATGTGCATGGGATGTGCGATAGAAGTAGGAGGGGGTCTTTGCTTAGATATCTACGTGAATGGGAGATTGATTGTTCCATCCTCCAAGAGACACATATTGATAGTGAATCTGACAGGGCATGGGTGGAGATGAGAGCTGGTCTTGTAAATGACCTTGTGGTGATCAATTCCAATGGCAGATCTGGGGGAATTGCCATCTGGTGGAGGAAGCATGTGCTGCGTTTGGAGGAGTTCTTAGTGGCTAGGCACCTTTTGACTTGCAGGTTTAAAAGAGGCTAGGGGGAAAGTGATCTCTTTATGACAGGTGTGTATGGTCCTAGTGACCCTAGCAGGAGGCAGGAGCTATGGGAGGATTGGAACCTGGCTGCAGGTTTTGTGAATGGGGTAGTTTGGCTTGTTGGAGGGGACTTCAACTGTGTTTTGATGGGGAGTGACAGACCCAATGGGGTGGTGGATAGCTCTGCTACTGGCTTCCAGTTGATGGTCCAAGCTCTGGGCTTGTGTGAGTTTCCCTCTTCAGGATCTGAATTCACTTGGAGGAATGGTAATGGGCTCATGTCCAAGATTGATAGGTTTTTTGGCAATGCTGGGCTGATGGATCTCTTCCAATTGTCCTTTGTTTGTGGTCTTGAACATCCCTTCTCTGATCATACACCTTTGTTCTGGGACAGTGGTGAACAGGTGTTGGCTGGATCCTATTTCAAGTTTAGGAAGTCTTGGCTGAGGGAGCCAAGGTTCAGAGATATGTTTGCTAGATGGTGGAGGGCCCAACAGGTTGAAGGCATGGCTACCTTCAGGTTGGCTTCCATGATTGTGGCTCTAAAAGGAATGCTGAAGGAGTATGGTGATATTGTCTCTGTCCTCAGACATCAGAAATGTCGAGAGGCCTTGTTGAAGATTCAAGAATTGGATACCAAGGAAGTTGTGGCTCAGCTATTTGAGTTGGACTTTACTGACAGAAAGAGGTGGCAGGGGGTGGTGGCTGAAGAAGACCTAAAACTGGAGATGGATTGGAGGGAACGATCAAAGCAGCTGTGGCCAAGTGAGGGGGATGCAAACACTAAATTCTACCACTTGGCTACCAGTTCTAGGAGAAGAGCTAATCTGATCTCTTCAAGGCAGAGAATTACCTCCATCTCTGATATCAGAGCTGAGGCTATCAGATATTTCAAGGAGTCTTCAAGAGCTGTAGGTAGGGGCTGTTGGAGGATGGCAGCTAGTGATCTGCCCAAAATTACTGAGGCTCAGGGGTCCAGCCTGATTGAACCTATGTCTGAAGCTGAAGTCTTGAAGGCCATTAAGGATCTCAATTGTGAGGGATTACCTGATCCTGATGGAATTCAAGTTCTCTTCTACAAAGAATTATGGGACATTGTGGGCACTGAGGTTATGGAAGTGATCAGAGAGTTTGAGAATGGCAATCTTGGCTTTGAAAGAATAAATAGGTCCTATCTATTTCTTTTGCCAAGGACTCCAGGTGCTGAATCTTTTCAGGAGTTTAGACCTATTGCCCTCTCTAACTCTTTGTACTTGGTGATTGGCAAGATCCTGGCCAATAGATTGGGGCCTGTTTTGCAAGATTTGATCCATCCTGCTCAATCAGCCTTCCTCCTTGGCAGATCTCTACAAGAATCCTTCATCATGGCCCAAGAGATGATCTGTGGATGGCATAAGAGAAAATGCAAGGCTTTTCTTTGGAAGGTTGACTTCCACAAAGCTTATGACTCCATCAGTTGGCCTTATCTTTAGGATGTGCTTAAAAGAAGGGGCTTTCCTTCTACTTGGATCCGTTGGGTGAAAAGATGTATCACCACTGCCTCTTTCACCCCCTGATAAATGGGAAGCCCTGTGGGTCATGGATTCAGCCCTAATGTGGCATCAGGCAAGGATGTCCCCTGCATCCCCTGATTTTCAACTTGGCAGTTGACAACCTGGCTTGGTATGCTTGTAAGCTTGCTGAAGCAGGTCTTATTAGAGGGTACTCTTTGTAGTGCAGGAGTAATCTGGCTCCCATTCTTCAGTATGCAGATGATACAGTTTTCTTTGTAGAAGGGTCTATGGATGAAGCAATGGCTTTGCATCATATGATTAATATCTTTGGTGAGCTCTCTGGCTTGAGGTTGAATAGGGATAAATCTAGTTTGGCCTGCTTTGGTTTATTTGAGGAGGAGCAAGGAGCTCTAGCTACTATTTTGATGTCTCCCCGCATCAGTCTTCCTATTAGATATTTGGGGCTGCCTTTGAGGTGCACTAGAATGAAGAAGAGAGATTAGAGCTGCCTCTTTGACAAGATTTCAGTGAAATTGGATGGTTGGCATAGCAATTTCCTCTCCAAAGGTGGAAGACTTATCTTGCTCAACTCTGTGATCACATCCATCCCTGTTTTCTATTTTTCCATATTTAAAGCACCTAACTCCATTTGGAAAAGGTTGGATGTGTTGAGAAAGAGATTCTTTTGGAAGGGAGTTAAACATGAGGGCAGATTCTTGCAGCCACTCAAATGGGAGCAGATTTGTTGTCCAAAAGATAGGGGGGACTTGGGATTAAGTCCCTGAAACACTTTAATGATGCTTTGCTACTTAAGTGGGCTGTTAAACTCTTGCAAGGAGACATGAAGCTGTGGACTGTCCTAATCAGAGATAGATATGGTGCATCCAACAGTGTGCTGTCCAGACTTCAACCCAGCAGGCCTTCTCCCTTTTGGAAATCAGTGATAAGAGCTTTGGCTAATCACTTCCACCTGCTGCAGCCGGCTCTTGGGGATGGTAGGACCTTCAGCTTCTGGAAGGAGGGGTGGTCAAGGATGGGTGTCTTGAAGGAGCTCTATCCAAGAGCTTTTGCTACAGCATCTGACAAGGAGGCCACTATCAGCAGGGTTTGGTCTTGCGGCAGCAGCAGCTGGAATCTGATTGAGGAGAATTCCAGCAGGAGAGCTACCAGGCTGAAATGTTGGCTGGAGTGTATAACCGGGTTTTGTTATGTCGTTATAGTATAGCCAGTTATTGCCATCATTTCAAATATATAATTTTTTTACTCGGAAAATAAAAGAGTTCCCGAGGTCGAACTCAGGGAGCAAGTCGTATTCTAGGGGTACAAATTCTTATTACAAAAATAAAGAGAGAGAGAGAGAGATGAAAATTTGGCTTCTTCTTCTTCTCCTCTTCTTCCTCTTTGGCTTTTGGTTTCTTTATCTCCTTGTGGTCTTCTTCTTCTGCCTTCTGTTCTTCAGATCTTCTTCTCGTGCTCTTCTTCTGCTTTTGCTGTCAGGACGTCGTCTCTCCTTCTTTCTTCTTTCTCTTTCTTTCTTCTTTATCTGCAGCAATGGGTGATGTTCTTCTTCTTCTTTCAGCTCTTGTTTCTGCTTGCCTCTTTCTTTTTCTTTTCCCTTGCGGTCCTGTTCTTCTTCTTCTTCCTCTTTTCTGCCTTCAGAGCGTTGTCTGATTTTCCAATCAGACGACTTAAACCGCCCCTGCTACAGTGCCGCTCGGTGCTCCTTCCTTCAGCTTTCGTCGTCCTTCTTCTCTGCCTCACTCGTCTTCTTCTTCTTCGCCTTTTCCTCTTTGCTTCGAGCAGTCCTGGCTGCTCTTCTTCCGTCAGTCTTCTTCTTCGATTCTTCTTCTTCACCTGTGCCTGCACTCTTCGAAGTTTTCGTCAGCGGGCAAAAACCTACTCTACCCGCCCCCCCGCGTTTCCCTCTCACAGAAGCCGCTCTTAGGAAAGCTCTCCCAGAGCTGCCGGGTAGTCGGGTACGGGTCGAGCCCGGGTCTAGGCCCACCGGCGTGCGTGGTGGGCGAGGAGTGCAGGTCAGGCTTAGTCGGGTCGGGCCAGGTCCGCGAGGCGTGAGCGCGGACGAGACCGGGTAACCGGGCGAGTGAAGGGGACCTCACCCCGTGTGCTGAGGCGATAAGCTCCAGCACTTTTTCACTTTATACCGCTGCGCCTCTTCAGAGTTTTCCGAGGTGGGACTAAATGTCCCACCCCAAGTTGGCGCCTGCGCAGAGGAAGCAGCTGGTAATCGCGGCTTTACGCGAGGCCTTCGCACGAGGGCTTCGCCTCAGCTGCAGCCTGACGCTTTGCCGAAATGCCTCGCACAGCCTGGGAGTCGAATCTGGGCGTGGCGCGCCTGCAGCTACAGGCGGAAGCAGCTCCTTCTGCACGGCAATGGCGGCGGAGGACGGGTGACCTGTTCACAGCAAAATGGCCTCTCGGCCTAATCAGAAGGTGCCGGGAGCTTCGCCAGAGTGTGGCGAAGCTCGTGCGGGTGGTGGCGAGGCGTGGGGCGGCGTGCAAGGGCTGCCCTAGGTCGGACTGTGGGTCGAAAAGTGGGTGTGTTCGGTGGACTTGCAGAGGTCGGGTGGCGGGAATTGGAAGGGCGGAAATGGATCAGGGTGAGGAGGCGGAGATTATGTGCAGGTCGGCGAGCCGTGTGGGGTGCTGGAGTGATGGGAGCGACTCGCCGGAGGATGGCTGGAGGCGGAGAAGGTGAGGGTGATTGGTCGGAATCGAGGGCGACAGTAAATGTTTAAAGTGAGGAAAAGGAAGAGGGGAGAAAGGTGAGAAGTTATACCTACTTAGAAGGACGAGGAGGGGCTGGAGCAGGCGACAGTCATATCGACTGTCGCCGGAGAAGAAGCTGCCCAGAGGAAGGAGCGACGGCGAGGAGAGGGCTGGAGAGGCGCGCGCTGGGTGCGGCGCGGCGCGGGAAGAGCAGGGGAAGGTAGCCCTGCTGCTGGTAGTGCGGCAGAACGACGAGGAGGAGGAGGGAAAAACCGCCGGAGCTGGAGGGCTTCCTGTCAGAGTGGGAAGAGAGTGAAAAGAGGGTGTTTCTCCGTCAGGACCGAGCTCCGAAGAACGGCGGAGCGACAGGGGGTATTTATAGGGGCTGAACCAGAGAGGAGGGCGGAGGGTGACGACGTGTCTCCCTCGCCAGAGGATGCCGGAGTAAGGTTACCCATACCGTCTGTGCGTTCGCACGGCCGGTATGGTGGGTTGCAGCGACCAGGGGGGTGTTCCTGCGACGGCTGACGACGCAGGGCACCCCCGGTTGACTTGCCAGACCCTCTCCCTTACCCTGCGCGGCGCCATGCTCCGCGCAAGGTCACCGGAGCATGGTGCCGGTCAGGTTTTGCAGGAGGGACCTGAACGCAAAGAACGAAGGAGAGTTAAGGGCCAAAATGCGAGGGTTCAGAAATTGAGGGCCAAAAAGTAAATAGATGAGGACCAAAATGTAAAGTTGGTCAAGAAGTTTTCTTCTTATGCTCAAGTTTTTATACATGAATAATTAGGACCTAAGGAATCTGATGGTGAATTTTATTTCTAGATTAAACCTTGTTTGACCGATCAATTTACGCAAAAACCCAAATTAAGTTATTAATTGGGTATGGTTCTCAATGTAGGTCAAGATGGGTTCCTAAGGCCAAATTGAAGGTTCTAAACCCTAGAGATTATTTTTATATGAATTTTAGAGGGTTTATTCCAATTTTGCTTTGCCTTGAACCTCGTGAATTGAAGTGGGTTTGTTTTAGGGTTACAGATTATCATTTAGTTCCTTGGAATTGCTGTAACCCTTATCAGATCATCCCACTTTCCTTCTTATTTGGTTTGTTTGACCTATGTTTGGACCTGTATGCAGATTATACTGGTAAAATCGCATTTTTACCCCTTTTGACTTCTTTTCTCCTTAAACTCAGAATTCTCTGAGTTACGCCTTTCCTTGAGTTATGTAGGAGCTTTTATCCTTTGTATTAGGTCAAAATGAGCTAGTTATGGCTCATGATGAGGTTCTCATCATACCCCATGCCTAGCTTTTGCTAGTCCCTTAGCAAAAACTTAAGGTTTCAACCCTTGTTCTAGACCATGAAGTTCTTAATAGCTTCAGATAAGTGCTTTTTCATTTGAGCTTAGATTAGGTTAGAATGCTGACCATAGGCCTAAAAGGTACTCTAGTACCAATCAAGATCCAAATCTGTCTAGCCTCAGCCTCAGTCCTTAGCAAAGGTTTTTAAGGCCCACAAGAACTAACCTAAGGTTTATTGGACTTTGTGGTTAAAGCACCCGTGCTTGAAATGATTTTAGCCCTGGCTCAGTTCGCAGTGCGTTTTATAAGAGAGAGATAGAAAGTTTTTTCTGTTTGGAGAGTTTTCTCTCTCTTTTTCTTTTTAGTTCTAGCCTAGGATTGGCTTTTCAACACGGTCTGTATCAGATTCCTTGCTCCCATCATCAATCCTCAAGGGTTCCTGGCAATCGATGCTTCGAGATAGCACCGCCCATGGCAACCCCCGGAACCCTGGCTATTGAGATTTCGAGATAATCCCATCCATGGTGTTCCGTGGCCGAATCCAGACCCTGGCAATTGACACTTCGAGATAATGCCATCCATGGAATCTGAACCAGCAGAGTGCTTACATGCCCCCAGTAGGATATGTGAATATCCTAAGAGACAAGCACCGAGGGGATGATATTTTGTTACGCATCTTCGAGGGGATTTCCCGCCTCTCCGCGCTGGGAACTCATCCAAATCAACTTGTGTTGATCGGCCGCTCCTATTCTAGGTGTTCTTTTCAGAATTTTGCGACACTTCTGCGTGATTTTGATTTTTACGCTTACTGAACCAGGCTGTGTGTGAGGTTAGGGTGCTTAGGTTACTAAGTCCCGTAAACCAAAAATTAGTTAACGAGGCCAAATACTCCCTAAGCCTTAGACCTAATACTTCAGCTTTTCATTTTCCTCAACCTCTTTGAGGAATGTTCAGATCTTAATGGGTACTAAGAGTCTATCCAAGAATGCCTAAGGTTTGCGTTCTTACTAATCTCATTATGCACTTTTCAGTTATTTTCTTGAATGAGGTCTAGAACTTAGGTTAATTCCTTAGTTCCTTACTAATGACTATCACTTTTTTCTTATATTTTGTGCTCCTTTTTTCCTTTTGTTTCTTTTCTCCTTCTTCTTCACAAAATTTCCTTCTCCTCTTTTCCTTTTATTCTTTTTCGAAAAATTTTTTTTAATTTTTATGGAGTTTTTGGCATATATGAATTTTTTGTTTGAAACCTTTTCTTACAAGTTTTTGCACTTTCATACCCCCCCATGCCTAAGATTTGCAATGTCCTCATTGTAACCTAGGGGTTTTTTTTTTTTTTAGTTCATTCCTTAAGACAGAAATTTGGATGAGTGAATGGGTCAGGTTGAATTTTGCGAACGATTTCTAATCCCAGATGCAAGCATCTGAGGTGGGGTCGGTTGTCTACAAGGGTGAACCTTAAGTGCAAAAAGGTGTCCGAAAAAGGTTTTGGATTTTTAGGAAAATGACGGGTTGCCTCCCGTTAAGCGCTGAGTTTTACGCCATCGGTTGGGCGCAATAAGCTCAAGGGGAATGGAGGATATAAGATGCTTCAGCCAAATCAGTAGAAGTCACATCAATGAATGGCTTGAGTCTCTGACCGTTCACGATGAAAGGTTCGGAATTGTGGCTGAGTGGACTGATTTCGATAGCTCCATTTCTAAAAACTTGTCGGACTAAATATGGTCCGACCCACTTGGATTGCAGCTTTCCCGGGAAAAGTTTGAGTCGGGCATCAAAGAGTAGGACCTTCTGACCAGGATGAAAGATTTTTCTCGAGATATGCTTGTCGTGTAAGGCTTTAACCCACTCCTTGTAGATTCGCGAGCTCTCATACGCGTCTGAGCGTAATTCATCGATCTCGCTGATTTGAAGTTTTCTGTGGGTTCCAGCCTTCGAAAAATCTAGATTACAGTTCCGTACTGCCCAATAGGCTTTATGCTCCAGTTCTACGGGAAGGTGACACTCCTTTCCGTACACCAGTCTAAAGGGAGACATGCCTAATTGGGTTTTGTGGGCGGTCCTATATGCCCACAATGCTTCCGGAAGTCGGGACGACCAGTCCTTCCTGTCAGGTCGAACAGTGACTTGCAGGATTTTCTTGATCTCCCGATTAGACAGCTCAGCTAGACCATTAGTTTGGGGGTGGTAAGGAGTAGAGATTCGGTGAGACACCCCGTATTTGGTCATCAGTGACCTAAACTGAGCATTTGTGAAATGGGTCCCCCCATCAGAGATTATTGCACGAGGAATCCCGAACCTTGAGAAAATGTTTTGATGAATGAATTTGAGAACGATTTTGTGATCACAGGTTCGGGTCGGTATGGCTTCGATCCATTTGGACACGTAGTCCACAGCCAACAGAATGTATTCGAAACCATCCGAAACAGGAAAGGGACCCATAAAATCAATCCCCCAAACATCAAAGATTTCGCATACTAGAATCGGTTGCATAGGCATCATGTCGCGATGGCTCATGTTGCCCAAAGTCTGGCAACGACTGCATGCCTTGCAGTGACTGTATGCGTCTTTGAATAGTGTGGGCCAGTAAAAGCCGCACTGGAGGACTTTTGATGCGGTTTTATGCATGGCGAAATGGCCACCGCATGCCTGGTCATGGCAGAAAGAGAGGATATTGTTGAATTCCTCTTCCGGGACACATCTCCGGATGATCTGATCGGCACCTATGCGGAAGAGGTATGGGTCTTCCCAAATGTAATACTTGGCATCGGAGCGTAATTTGTCCTTCTTGGCCTTCGGCCAATCGGACGGGATCTGATGAGATGCCAAGTAATTTACTACATTAGCAAACCATGGAAGGCTAGTACCAATAGTCAGCAGGTGCTCATCGGGAAAATGCTCAGTGATGGGTCCGGAAGGGTCAATTATTTTAGAAGGAAGACGGGACAAGTGATCAGCTACCACATTTTGCTTTCCCACTTTGTCGCGAATCTCAAGGTCAAATTCTTGCAACAGCAAGATCCATCGGATTAATCGAGGTTTCGCATCCTTCTTTGCAAGGAGATGCCTCATAGCTGTGTGATCCGAGTATATGATGACACGGGAACCCAGAAGGTACGATCTGAATTTTTCTAGGGCAAATACTACAGCTAGCAGCTCTTTCTCAGTAACTGTATAGTTACGCTGAGCCTCATCGAGTGTTTTGCTGGCGTAGTAAATGACCACAGGTTTCCCGTCAATTTTCTGCCCCAAAACCGCTCCTACAGCGAAGTCGGATGCATCGCACATGATCTCAAAGGGTTGAGACCAATCAGGGGACTGTAGGATCGGGGCTTGGGTGACTCGGTCACGCAGGATTTCAAATGCTTGAGTGCATTCCTTGGAAATTTCGAAAGGTATATCCTTGGAGAGAAGAGTGGTCAGGGGGCGCGCGATTTTTGAAAAATCAGGGATAAATCGTCGATAAAAACCGACATGCCCCAAGAAAGATTGGATGTCCTTGATCGAGCTAGGCATAGGAAGGTGAGAAATCAGATCAACCTTAGCTCCATCCACTTGGATGCCTTTTTCCGAAATTGAGTGCCCCAGGACAATTCCCTCAGGCACCATGAAATGGCTCTTTTCCCAGGAAAGAACCAAATTCACATCGATGCACCGCCTGAGTATCTGGACCAAGTGTTGGAGGCAATCGTCAAATGATGCTCCGAAAACTGAAAAGTCATCCATGAAGACTTCCAGATAATCACCTACCATATCTGAGAATATGGCAAGCATGCATCGCTAAAAAGTAGCGGGTGCATTGCAAAGACCGAAAGGCATCCTTCGGAAAGCGTATGTTCCGAAGGGGCAGGTGAACGTGGTCTTTTCTTGGTCCTCAGGATGGATTGCCACCTGGTTGTAACCGGAGTACCCGTCAAGAAAGCAGAAGAACCTATTTCCCGCTAGTTTCTCGAGAATCTGATCAATGAAAGGCAGTGGGAAATGATCCTTCTTCGTGGAAGAATTGAGTCGACGGTAATCTATACAGACTCTCCACGAGTTGGCTAATCGGGTAGGAATGATTTCTCCGGTCTCAGTCGTTATAGTGGTGAGTCCTGCCTTCTTGGGCACGACCTGAATTGGGCTCACCCAACGACTATCGGAGATCGGGTAGATGATTCCGGCATCTAACCACTTGATGATCTCCTTTTTCACGACCTCCTGCAGATTGGGGTTTAAGCGTGTCTGCATTTCACGAGAAGGTCGTGTGCCCTCTTCTGAATAGATATGATGAGTACAATAAGAGGGACTTATTCCAGTCAAATCATCGAGAGTCCACCCGATGGCTCTGCGATGTTGCTGGAGGACAACAATCAGACGGGATTCCTGTTCAAGACTGAGGTTGGAATTGATAATCACAGGAAGGGTCTGATTAGAACCCAAAAAGATGTATTTCAAGTGAGCAGGAAGGGGCTTCAGTTCGAGGATGGGGTTATCAGCAGCAGCGGGTGGTTCAGTATAGATGTGAGGTTCAAGGGTGGGAGTTACTGGGTTGTTCATATCTGGATTTGACTCCTCAGTTTGCGGATCAAGATCTTTCTGCGGTTGATGAGGTATAATCAGATCATTCTGGAAGTGTGTTTCATCAACCAAAGTCCTAATGTCACAAATCTGTTCGATGACACCGCAATTGATTCCTTGTTGGGCCTTAAATATATCAATTTTCAGTGTTTGATTCCCAAATTTGAGCTCTATTTGGCCCTCCTCACAGCTAATGTTGGCTCTAGCAGTAGCCAAGAAAGGTCTCCCTAAAATGATTGGTGTATCCTAGGGTTCTCAGGTGCGTCCATATCTAAGACTATGAAGTCTACAGGAAAGTAGAAATCCCTCACTCTCACAATAACATCCTTGAGAATCCCTTTTGGTGACTTTATAGATCGATCTGCTAATTGTAATGTCACCTCAGTTGGTTTCAGCTCAGATTCTTCTAGATGGTTAAGGATGTGGGTATCAGATTTATGGAAGCACCCAAGTCTAGCAATGCTCTGTCAAATTGTGTATCACCTATCTTGCAGGAAATCAGGAGAGTACCAGGATCTTTAGCCTTGGGTGGGAGTCTGCTTAGGATTACAGAGCTGGCTTGCTCTGACAGAACAATTAGACTCCCACTCTTGGTTCGCGGCTTACGCTGGGGTGTACACACATTCTTTAAAAATCGTGCATAAGCCGGTACGTGGTGGATTGCATCCATCAAGGGGATGTTTATGTGGACCTACTCAAGGTGGACCTACTCAAAGAGCTTGACCAGGTCCTCCTCAGGTGCCACGGGCTTGGTTCTTCTCTTTTCTTTGATTAAGGCTTCAGGGAATGGGACCTTGGTTGGTTCTTCTAGGATAGGTCAGGGTTCTTGATCTGGGACAGTGGTATCTTGGATAACTATCCCAGGGTCATGGTTATCAGGCTTGGAGTGGTTTGGATAATGCGGGTCTTGAGTTGTTTTACCACTATGTGTTGTTACAGAATTTAATCCGGCCTGATTTTGGTTTGGGTTTGGTAAGAGGGGTGGCTGCTGCTGAAATCCCACATAAGAAGTTGAAGTTTCCATCTCGTCTGGAGATGGAGCAGTGGGGGCCTGATAAATCCATTGTGCGTGGCCTAAATTTGGATTCATAACGTGCTTCTGGGTCGGCACGTTATTCGGGTTAGGAAGAGGTTGGGAAGGGAGTGTGCCTGGCTGGCGAGAATTTGCCAACTGGGCCAGTTGAGTTTTAACCTCTGTAAGTTCGTCCTTGTGCTATTTTTGAATAGCCGCATTCGTTCTTTGAATGTCAGCCAGAGTCTGAAGGATTAGGGACATTTGATCCTGATTTGGCCCTGATGGATAAGTAGGGTTGGGCCGAGGCTGAGGCGGCTGGTAATGACGAGAGGGCTGTGGGCGGGACTGAAAAGGTGGTCTTTGGGTTTGGGAATTTCCCGCCCACTGAAAATTGAGATGGTTTCGCCATCCAGGGTTGTAAGTGTTGGAGAATGGGTCGTTCTGGATGGCGTTGAGGTCCTCGCAAGTCTGAGGACCCTCTTGAGAATCAGGGAAAGGGGGAATGGAGTTCCCCGGGCTGGTGTAGAAAGGATCGGATGATCCTCCGATCCGAGAATCAGATGGGGATGGATATGGATCCATCCTAGGGGAAGATCAGTGGAGGATGTTTTGCACAGTCTCCTGTGTGGAAGGAGGTTGTGCAAAGGAGTTACGCGCAGAGGTGCCTCGCTGCAAGTGCTGAGTCAGCTCATCCACCTTCTTCTCAATGATTGAAACCTTGTCCAATCGACTAGCCATTAATTCCAGGTCGACTGATGCGGACAGGCCCTGCGTCTCATGTGCTCCCCTAAGATTCGTCGCTGCGCGGGTATTCGTCCTGTCGAATAATCCCATGGAGTCATTGTTGATGGAGTTCTCGCACATGTTTTCGAGAATCTCCCACACGGTGTCGTCATGTTGACCCATGATATTTCCTCCGCAAGTTGCATTGACGAAAAAGGCGGATGTCCTCACGGAGTCCCTGGTAAAAAGATTGGACTTGTTCCCATTTAGGAACTCTGTGATGGGGGCACTTTCTCATGAGATCCTGAAAACGATCCCATGCCTCATGGAGAGGTTCTCCTGATTGTTGAGTGAAGTGTGTAATCTGATGGCGCAAGGCGTTTGTCCGACCAACGGGAAAAAACTTTTTCAAAAACTCGGATTGAAGTTCTTCCCAAGTGTTGGTCGGCCGGGTCTGAGTTTGATACCAATGGGCGGCCTTGTCCATAAGAGAAAAGGAGAACATCTTCATGAGAAGAATATCCCGATTTTGCGCATCTGACCCAAAAGTTTGGGCCAGATGCTTTAGCTGTTTGATGTGCTGGAAGGGATCTTCAGAATTAAGCCCATGGAATTTAGGTATAGCATGAATCATGTTGGGCTTTAATTCGGAATCAGGTCCTCCAGTCGGGATTCTGACTCGAGGCTCAATGGCCACCGCAGCAGGATTGTAGTGGTCCCGCATCATAGGATGCTGTGGTGGGTGCACGAAGTTTTGGAAGAGGTCATTGAGTCGCTGGAGCTGGTGCTCCAGATTATTTTCTTCCTCAACTGGCTGAGCCATGATGGGGGAAGAAGAACTTGGTTCTGAATCAGAAGAGAGAATAATGTGAGGGTGTTGCTGCACAAACACGGGCATCGAGGCTTGGCCTTGACGAGAGCGAATTTCTAAAGGAGGTCTTAAGGGTGGTCTTAAGGACCTCCTTCCGTACATGCACTGTTGGAAGAGATGAGTTTAGAAGGTGCTGGACCCAATCAAGACACCCAAAAATGTGTTGGGTGACTATAGAGGTGCGGGGCAGATGGACCCCTTGATCAGAAAGATCGTCCACCTGAGAATTACCTTGGCAGCCAGAGAGGGAGAGTCCCGCAAAGACCCCTACATGGTAGAGCGTCCCCACGGGTTACAGGGTTTCCCCCACCCGACCTCTCTTGTCACTGCGGTTCCAGGTAGACCAGAATGGGGATCTTGACCTCTTAAGTCTACCAATTTTTACTTTAAGATCAGGGTGCTTAAGGTTTCACTTGAACTTTAGTCTTTTAAGTGCAAAGAGTGACCTAATTTAAGGTTGGTTGACCCAAGGGGTCAACTTTACCTCTTGTTTCCTTTGAGAGCTTTTAGGTCTTGTCTTTTAGGGTTCAAGTGTTTAGAGAGCCAATTGTTTTAGGTTTTCTTTGAATAGGTATTTTCAGACAAGGGCTTGGGCACACTTCATTTGGTTTTCTCAATTCTTGCTTAAGGAGTGTGTCTCCAAATCCCTAGTGTTGGATCCTAGGTTGGCTCTACTTGGTCCAGTTAGCTCTTTGTTGGGTAATTAGGGCTCAAGCAAGAATGTGTTAGCCCCTAAATACCCTTAATAGTGTGCAGGAATAATGGGTTGAAAACATGCAACTTTTTATGGTTACTAAGTATGGAAGACAGGTTAGCCCTATATTGCTTGTTCTTTTTTTTTCTTCCTCTTTAGAGTTTAGGGGTTAATAGCGAGAGGAAAAAATTTACCTGTCCTCGGAGTGGTTGTCGTGCGGTTGCTTGTCTTCTTGATTTCCTGTAGCTGCACAAAAGAGAGGAGATTATCAGAAATTAAAAAGAAACAGGAATGTTTACCTCTAGAATAACCGTTGCTCCCCGGCAACGGCGCCAATTGAAACGTTGGCTGGAGTGTATAACCGGGTTTTGTTATGTCGTTATAGTATAGCCAGTTATTGCCATCATTTCAAATATATAATTTTTTTACTCGAAAAATAAAAGAGTTCCCGAGGTCGAACTCAGGGAGCAAGTCGTATTCTAGGGGTACAAATTCTTATTACAAAAATAAAGAGAGAGAGAGAGAGATGAAAATTTGGCTTCTTCTTCTTCTCCTCTTCTTCCTCTTTGGCTTTTGGTTTCTTTATCTCCTTGTGGTCTTCTTCTTCTGCCTTCTGTTCTTCAGATCTTCTTCTCGTGCTCTTCTTCTGCTTTTGCTGTCAGGACGTCGTCTCTCCTTCTTTCTTCTTTTTCTTTCTTTCTTCTTTATCTGCAGCAGTGGGTGATGTTCTTCTTCTTCTTTCAGCTCTTGTTTCTGCTTGCCTCTTTCTTTTTCTTTTCCCTTGCGGTCCTGTTCTTCTTCTTCCTCCTCTTTTCTGCCTTCAGAGCGTCGTCTGATTTTCCAATCAGACGACTTAAATCGCCGCTGCTACAGTGCCGCTCAGTGCTCCTTCCTTCAGCTTTCGTCGTCCTTCTTCTCTGCCTCGCTCGTCTTCTTCTTCTTCGCCTTTTCCTCTTTGCTTCGAGCAGTCCTGGCTGCTCTTCTTCCGTCAATCTTCTTCTCCGGTTCTTCTTCTTCACCTGTGCCTGCACTCTTCGAAGTTTTCGTCAGCGGGCAAAAACCTACTCTACCCTCCCCCCCCGCGTTTCTCTCTCACAGAAGCCGCTCTTAGGAAAGCTCTCCCAGAGCTGCCAGGTAGTCGGGTACGGGTCGAGCCTGGGTCCAGGCCCACCGGCGTGCATGGTGGGCGAGGAGTGCAGGTCAGGCTTAGTCGGGTCGGGCCAGGTCCGCGAGGCGTGAGCGCGGACGAGACCGAGTAACCGGGCGAGTGAAGGGGACCTCACCCCGTGTGCTGAGGCGATAAGCCTCCAGCACTTTTTCACTTTATACCGCTGCGCCTCTTCAGAGTTTTCCGAGGTGGGACTAAATGTCCTACCCCAAGTTGGCGCCTGCACGGAGGAAGCAGCTGGTAATCGCGGCTTTACGCGAGGCCTTCGCGCGAGGGCTTCACCTCAGCTGCAGCCTGACGCTTTGCCGAAATGCCTCGCACAGCCTGGGAGTCGAATCTGGGCGTGGCGCGCCTGCAGCTGCAGGCGGAAGCAGCTCCTTCTGCACGGCAATGGCGGCGGAGGACGGGTGACCTGTTCACAGCAAAACAGCCTCTCGGCCTAATCAGAAGGTGCCGGGAGCTTCGCCAGAGTGCGGCGAAGCTCGTGCGGGTGGTGGCGAGGCGTGGGGCGGCGTGCAAGGGCTGCCCTAGGTCGGATTGTGGGTCGGAAAGTGGGTGTGTTCGGTGGACTTGCAGAGGTCGGGTGGCGGGAATTGGAAGGGTGGAAATGGATCAGGGTGAGGAGGCGGAGATTATGTGCAAGTCGGCGAGCCGTGTGGGGTGCTGGAGTGATGGGAGCGACTCGCCGGAGGATGGCCGGAGGCGGAGAAGGTGAGGGTGATTGGTCGGAATCGAGGGCGACAGTAAATGTTTAAAGTGAGGAAAAGGAAGAGGGGAGAAAGGTGAGAAGTTATACCTACTTAGCAGGACGAGGAGGGGCCGGAGCAGGCGACAGTCGTATCGACTATCGCTGGAGAAGAAGCTGCCCAGAGGAAGGAGCGACGGCGAGGAGAGGGCTGGAGAGGCGCGCGCTGGGTGAGGCGCGGCGCGGGAAGAGCAGGGGAAGGTAGCCCTGCTGCTGGTAGTGCGGCAGAACGACGAGGAGGAGGAGGGAAAAATCGTCGGAGCTGGAGGGCTTCCTGTCGGAGTGGGAAGAGAGTGAAAAGAGGGTGTTTCTCCGTCAGCACCGAGCTCCGAAGAACGGCGGAGCGACGGGGGGTATTTATAGGGGCTGAACCAGAGAGGAGGGCGGAGGGAGACGACGTGTCTCCCTCGCCGGAGGACGCCGAAGTAAGGTTACCAATACTGTCCGTGCGTTCGCACGGCCGGTATGGTGGGTTGCAGCGACCAGGGGGGTGTTCCTGCGACGGCTGACGACGCAGGGCACCCCCGATTGACTTGCCAGACCCTCTCCCTTACCCTACGCGGCGCCATGCTCCGCACAAGGTCGCCGGAGCATGGTGCCGGTCAGGTTTTGCAGGAGGGACCTGAACGCAAAGAACGAAGGAGAGTTAGGGGCCAAAATGCGAGGGTTCAAAAGTTGAGGGCCAAAAAGTAAATAGATGAGGACCAAAATGTAAAGTTGGTCAAGAAGGTTTCTTCTTAGGCTCAAGTTTTTATACATGACTAATTAGGACCTAAGGAATCTGATGGTGAATTTTATTTCTAGATTAAACCTTGTTTGACCGATCAATTTACGCAAAAACCCAAATTAAGTTATTAATTGGGTATGGTTCTCAATGTAGGTCAAGATGGGTTCCTAAGGCCAAATTGAAGGTTCTAAACCCTAGAGATTATTTTTATATGAATTTTAGAGGGTTTATTCCAATTTTGCTTTGCCTTGAACCTCGTGAATTGAAGTGGGTTTGTTTTAGGGTTACAGATTATCATTTAGTTCCTTGGAATTGCTGTAACCCTTATCAGATCATCCCACTTTCCTTCTTATTTGGTTTGTTTGACCTATGTTTGGACCTGTATGCAGATTATACTGGTAAAATCGCATTTTTACCCCTTTTGACTTCTTTTCTCCTTAAACTCAGAATTCTCTGAGTTACGCCTTTCCTTGAGTTATGTAGGAGCTTTTATCCTTTGTATTAGGTCAAAATGAGCTAGTTATGGCTCATGATGAGGTTCTCATCATACCCCATGCCTAGCTTTTGCTAGTCCCTTAGCAAAAACTTAAGGTTTCAACCCTTGTTCTAGACCATGAAGTTCTTAATAGCTTCAGATAAGTGCTTTTTCATTTGAGCTTAGATTAGGTTAGAATGCTGACCATAGGCCTAAAAGGTACTCTAGTACCAATCAAGATCCAAATCTGTCTAGCCTCAGCCTCAGTCCTTAGCAAAGGTTTTTAAGGCCCACAAGAACTAACCTAAGGTTTATTGGACTTTGTGGTTAAAGCACCCGTGCTTGAAATGATTTTAGCCCTGGCTCAGTTCGCAGTGCGTTTTATAAGAGAGAGATAGAAAGTTTTTTCTGTTTGGAGAGTTTTCTCTCTCTTTTTCTTTTTAGTTCTAGCCTAGGATTGGCTTTTCAACACGGTCTGTATCAGATTCCTTGCTCCCATCATCAATCCTCAAGGGTTCCTGGCAATCGATGCTTCGAGATAGCACCGCCCATGGCAACCCCCGGAACCCTGGCTATTGAGATTTCGAGATAATCCCATCCATGGTGTTCCGTGGCCGAATCCATACCCTGGCAATTGACACTTCGAGATAATGCCATCCATGGAATCTGAACCAGCAGAGTGCTTACATGCCCCCAGTAGGATATGTGAATATCCTAAGAGACAAGCACCGAGGGGATGATATTTTGTTACGCATCTTCGAGGGGATTTCCCGCCTCTCCGCGCTGGGAACTCATCCAAATCAACTTGTGTTGATCGGCCGCTCCTATTCTAGGTGTTCTTTTCAGAATTTTGCGACACTTCTGCGTGATTTTGATTTTTACGCTTACTGAACCAGGCTGTGTGTGAGGTTAGGGTGCTTAGGTTACTAAGTCCCGTAAACCAAAAATTAGTTAACGAGGCCAAATACTCCCTAAGCCTTAGACCTAATACTTCAGCTTTTCATTTTCCTCAACCTCTTTGAGGAATGTTCAGATCTTAATGGGTACTAAGAGTCTATCCAAGAATGCCTAAGGTTTGCGTTCTTACTAATCTCATTATGCACTTTTCAGTTATTTTCTTGAATGAGGTCTAGAACTTAGGTTAATTCCTTAGTTCCTTACTAATGACTATCACTTTTTTCTTATATTTTGTGCTCCTTTTTTCCTTTTGTTTCTTTTCTCCTTCTTCTTCACAAAATTTCCTTCTCCTCTTTTCCTTTTATTCTTTTTCGAAAAATTTTTTTTAATTTTTATGGAGTTTTTGGCATATATGAATTTTTTGTTTGAAACCTTTTCTTACAAGTTTTTGCACTTTCATACCCCCCCATGCCTAAGATTTGCAATGTCCTCATTGTAACCTAGGGGTTTTTTTTTTTTTTAGTTCATTCCTTAAGACAGAAATTTGGATGAGTGAATGGGTCAGGTTGAATTTTGCGAACGATTTCTAATCCCAGATGCAAGCATCTGAGGTGGGGTCGGTTGTCTACAAGGGTGAACCTTAAGTGCAAAAAGGTGTCCGAAAAAGGTTTTGGATTTTTAGGAAAATGACGGGTTGCCTCCCGTTAAGCGCTGAGTTTTACGCCATCGGTTGGGCGCAATAAGCTCAAGGGGAATGGAGGATATAAGATGCTTCAGCCAAATCAGTAGAAGTCACATCAATGAATGGCTTGAGTCTCTGACCGTTCACGATGAAAGGTTCGGAATTGTGGCTGAGTGGACTGATTTCGATAGCTCCATTTCTAAAAACTTGTCGGACTAAATATGGTCCGACCCACTTGGATTGCAGCTTTCCCGGGAAAAGTTTGAGTCGGGCATCAAAGAGTAGGACCTTCTGACCAGGATGAAAGATTTTTCTCGAGATATGCTTGTCGTGTAAGGCTTTAACCCACTCCTTGTAGATTCGCGAGCTCTCATACGCGTCTGAGCGTAATTCATCGATCTCGCTGATTTGAAGTTTTCTGTGGGTTCCAGCCTTCGAAAAATCTAGATTACAGTTCCGTACTGCCCAATAGGCTTTATGCTCCAGTTCTACGGGAAGGTGACACTCCTTTCCGTACACCAGTCTAAAGGGAGACATGCCTAATTGGGTTTTGTGGGCGGTCCTATATGCCCACAATGCTTCCGGAAGTCGGGACGACCAGTCCTTCCTGTCAGGTCGAACAGTGACTTGCAGGATTTTCTTGATCTCCCGATTAGACAGCTCAGCTAGACCATTAGTTTGGGGGTGGTAAGGAGTAGAGATTCGGTGAGACACCCCGTATTTGGTCATCAGTGACCTAAACTGAGCATTTGTGAAATGGGTCCCCCCATCAGAGATTATTGCACGAGGAATCCCGAACCTTGAGAAAATGTTTTGATGAATGAATTTGAGAACGATTTTGTGATCACAGGTTCGGGTCGGTATGGCTTCGATCCATTTGGACACGTAGTCCACAGCCAACAGAATGTATTCGAAACCATCCGAAACAGGAAAGGGACCCATAAAATCAATCCCCCAAACATCAAAGATTTCGCATACTAGAATCGGTTGCATAGGCATCATGTCGCGATGGCTCATGTTGCCCAAAGTCTGGCAACGACTGCATGCCTTGCAGTGACTGTATGCGTCTTTGAATAGTGTGGGCCAGTAAAAGCCGCACTGGAGGACTTTTGATGCGGTTTTATGCATGGCGAAATGGCCACCGCATGCCTGGTCATGGCAGAAAGAGAGGATATTGTTGAATTCCTCTTCCGGGACACATCTCCGGATGATCTGATCGGCACCTATGCGGAAGAGGTATGGGTCTTCCCAAATGTAATACTTGGCATCGGAGCGTAATTTGTCCTTCTTGGCCTTCGGCCAATCGGACGGGATCTGATGAGATGCCAAGTAATTTACTACATTAGCAAACCATGGAAGGCTAGTACCAATAGTCAGCAGGTGCTCATCGGGAAAATGCTCAGTGATGGGTCCGGAAGGGTCAATTATTTTAGAAGGAAGACGGGACAAGTGATCAGCTACCACATTTTGCTTTCCCACTTTGTCGCGAATCTCAAGGTCAAATTCTTGCAACAGCAAGATCCATCGGATTAATCGAGGTTTCGCATCCTTCTTTGCAAGGAGATGCCTCATAGCTGTGTGATCCGAGTATATGATGACACGGGAACCCAGAAGGTACGATCTGAATTTTTCTAGGGCAAATACTACAGCTAGCAGCTCTTTCTCAGTAACTGTATAGTTACGCTGAGCCTCATCGAGTGTTTTGCTGGCGTAGTAAATGACCACAGGTTTCCCGTCAATTTTCTGCCCCAAAACCGCTCCTACAGCGAAGTCGGATGCATCGCACATGATCTCAAAGGGTTGAGACCAATCAGGGGACTGTAGGATCGGGGCTTGGGTGACTCGGTCACGCAGGATTTCAAATGCTTGAGTGCATTCCTTGGAAATTTCGAAAGGTATATCCTTGGAGAGAAGAGTGGTCAGGGGGCGCGCGATTTTTGAAAAATCAGGGATAAATCGTCGATAAAAACCGACATGCCCCAAGAAAGATTGGATGTCCTTGATCGAGCTAGGCATAGGAAGGTGAGAAATCAGATCAACCTTAGCTCCATCCACTTGGATGCCTTTTTCCGAAATTGAGTGCCCCAGGACAATTCCCTCAGGCACCATGAAATGGCTCTTTTCCCAGGAAAGAACCAAATTCACATCGATGCACCGCCTGAGTATCTGGACCAAGTGTTGGAGGCAATCGTCAAATGATGCTCCGAAAACTGAAAAGTCATCCATGAAGACTTCCAGATAATCACCTACCATATCTGAGAATATGGCAAGCATGCATCGCTAAAAAGTAGCGGGTGCATTGCAAAGACCGAAAGGCATCCTTCGGAAAGCGTATGTTCCGAAGGGGCAGGTGAACGTGGTCTTTTCTTGGTCCTCAGGATGGATTGCCACCTGGTTGTAACCGGAGTACCCGTCAAGAAAGCAGAAGAACCTATTTCCCGCTAGTTTCTCGAGAATCTGATCAATGAAAGGCAGTGGGAAATGATCCTTCTTCGTGGAAGAATTGAGTCGACGGTAATCTATACAGACTCTCCACGAGTTGGCTAATCGGGTAGGAATGATTTCTCCGGTCTCAGTCGTTATAGTGGTGAGTCCTGCCTTCTTGGGCACGACCTGAATTGGGCTCACCCAACGACTATCGGAGATCGGGTAGATGATTCCGGCATCTAACCACTTGATGATCTCCTTTTTCACGACCTCCTGCAGATTGGGGTTTAAGCGTGTCTGCATTTCACGAGAAGGTCGTGTGCCCTCTTCTGAATAGATATGATGAGTACAATAAGAGGGACTTATTCCAGTCAAATCATCGAGAGTCCACCCGATGGCTCTGCGATGTTGCTGGAGGACAACAATCAGACGGGATTCCTGTTCAAGACTGAGGTTGGAATTGATAATCACAGGAAGGGTCTGATTAGAACCCAAAAAGATGTATTTCAAGTGAGCAGGAAGGGGCTTCAGTTCGAGGATGGGGTTATCAGCAGCAGCGGGTGGTTCAGTATAGATGTGAGGTTCAAGGGTGGGAGTTACTGGGTTGTTCATATCTGGATTTGACTCCTCAGTTTGCGGATCAAGATCTTTCTGCGGTTGATGAGGTATAATCAGATCATTCTGGAAGTGTGTTTCATCAACCAAAGTCCTAATGTCACAAATCTGTTCGATGACACCGCAATTGATTCCTTGTTGGGCCTTAAATATATCAATTTTCAGTGTTTGATTCCCAAATTTGAGCTCTATTTGGCCCTCCTCACAGCTAATGTTGGCTCTAGCAGTAGCCAAGAAAGGTCTCCCTAAAATGATTGGTGTATCCTAGGGTTCTCAGGTGCGTCCATATCTAAGACTATGAAGTCTACAGGAAAGTAGAAATCCCTCACTCTCACAATAACATCCTTGAGAATCCCTTTTGGTGACTTTATAGATCGATCTGCTAATTGTAATGTCACCTCAGTTGGTTTCAGCTCAGATTCTTCTAGATGGTTAAGGATGTGGGTATCAGATTTATGGAAGCACCCAAGTCTAGCAATGCTCTGTCAAATTGTGTATCACCTATCTTGCAGGAAATCAGGAGAGTACCAGGATCTTTAGCCTTGGGTGGGAGTCTGCTTAGGATTACAGAGCTGGCTTGCTCTGACAGAACAATTAGACTCCCACTCTTGGTTCGCGGCTTACGCTGGGGTGTACACACATTCTTTAAAAATCGTGCATAAGCCGGTACGTGGTGGATTGCATCCATCAAGGGGATGTTTATGTGGACCTACTCAAGGTGGACCTACTCAAAGAGCTTGACCAGGTCCTCCTCAGGTGCCACGGGCTTGGTTCTTCTCTTTTCTTTGATTAAGGCTTCAGGGAATGGGACCTTGGTTGGTTCTTCTAGGATAGGTCAGGGTTCTTGATCTGGGACAGTGGTATCTTGGATAACTATCCCAGGGTCATGGTTATCAGGCTTGGAGTGGTTTGGATAATGCGGGTCTTGAGTTGTTTTACCACTATGTGTTGTTACAGAATTTAATCCGGCCTGATTTTGGTTTGGGTTTGGTAAGAGGGGTGGCTGCTGCTGAAATCCCACATAAGAAGTTGAAGTTTCCATCTCGTCTGGAGATGGAGCAGTGGGGGCCTGATAAATCCATTGTGCGTGGCCTAAATTTGGATTCATAACGTGCTTCTGGGTCGGCACGTTATTCGGGTTAGGAAGAGGTTGGGAAGGGAGTGTGCCTGGCTGGCGAGAATTTGCCAACTGGGCCAGTTGAGTTTTAACCTCTGTAAGTTCGTCCTTGTGCTATTTTTGAATAGCCGCATTCGTTCTTTGAATGTCAGCCAGAGTCTGAAGGATTAGGGACATTTGATCCTGATTTGGCCCTGATGGATAAGTAGGGTTGGGCCGAGGCTGAGGCGGCTGGTAATGACGAGAGGGCTGTGGGCGGGACTGAAAAGGTGGTCTTTGGGTTTGGGAATTTCCCGCCCACTGAAAATTGAGATGGTTTCGCCATCCAGGGTTGTAAGTGTTGGAGAATGGGTCGTTCTGGATGGCGTTGAGGTCCTCGCAAGTCTGAGGACCCTCTTGAGAATCAGGGAAAGGGGGAATGGAGTTCCCCGGGCTGGTGTAGAAAGGATCGGATGATCCTCCGATCCGAGAATCAGATGGGGATGGATATGGATCCATCCTAGGGGAAGATCAGTGGAGGATGTTTTGCACAGTCTCCTGTGTGGAAGGAGGTTGTGCAAAGGAGTTACGCGCAGAGGTGCCTCGCTGCAAGTGCTGAGTCAGCTCATCCACCTTCTTCTCAATGATTGAAACCTTGTCCAATCGACTAGCCATTAATTCCAGGTCGACTGATGCGGACAGGCCCTGCGTCTCATGTGCTCCCCTAAGATTCGTCGCTGCGCGGGTATTCGTCCTGTCGAATAATCCCATGGAGTCATTGTTGATGGAGTTCTCGCACATGTTTTCGAGAATCTCCCACACGGTGTCGTCATGTTGACCCATGATATTTCCTCCGCAAGTTGCATTGACGAAAAAGGCGGATGTCCTCACGGAGTCCCTGGTAAAAAGATTGGACTTGTTCCCATTTAGGAACTCTGTGATGGGGGCACTTTCTCATGAGATCCTGAAAACGATCCCATGCCTCATGGAGAGGTTCTCCTGATTGTTGAGTGAAGTGTGTAATCTGATGGCGCAAGGCGTTTGTCCGACCAACGGGAAAAAACTTTTTCAAAAACTCGGATTGAAGTTCTTCCCAAGTGTTGGTCGGCCGGGTCTGAGTTTGATACCAATGGGCGGCCTTGTCCATAAGAGAAAAGGAGAACATCTTCATGAGAAGAATATCCCGATTTTGCGCATCTGACCCAAAAGTTTGGGCCAGATGCTTTAGCTGTTTGATGTGCTGGAAGGGATCTTCAGAATTAAGCCCATGGAATTTAGGTATAGCATGAATCATGTTGGGCTTTAATTCGGAATCAGGTCCTCCAGTCGGGATTCTGACTCGAGGCTCAATGGCCACCGCAGCAGGATTGTAGTGGTCCCGCATCATAGGATGCTGTGGTGGGTGCACGAAGTTTTGGAAGAGGTCATTGAGTCGCTGGAGCTGGTGCTCCAGATTATTTTCTTCCTCAACTGGCTGAGCCATGATGGGGGAAGAAGAACTTGGTTCTGAATCAGAAGAGAGAATAATGTGAGGGTGTTGCTGCACAAACACGGGCATCGAGGCTTGGCCTTGACGAGAGCGAATTTCTAAAGGAGGTCTTAAGGGTGGTCTTAAGGACCTCCTTCCGTACATGCACTGTTGGAAGAGATGAGTTTAGAAGGTGCTGGACCCAATCAAGACACCCAAAAATGTGTTGGGTGACTATAGAGGTGCGGGGCAGATGGACCCCTTGATCAGAAAGATCGTCCACCTGAGAATTACCTTGGCAGCCAGAGAGGGAGAGTCCCGCAAAGACCCCTACATGGTAGAGCGTCCCCACGGGTTACAGGGTTTCCCCCACCCGACCTCTCTTGTCACTGCGGTTCCAGGTAGACCAGAATGGGGATCTTGACCTCTTAAGTCTACCAATTTTTACTTTAAGATCAGGGTGCTTAAGGTTTCACTTGAACTTTAATCTTTTAAGTGCAAAGAGTGACCTAATTTAAGGTTGGTTGACCCAAGGGGTCAACTTTACCTCTTGTTTCCTTTGAGAGCTTTTAGGTCTTGTCTTTTAGGGTTCAAGTGTTTAGAGAGCCAATTGTTTTAGGTTTTCTTTGAATAGGTATTTTCAGACAAGGGCTTGGGCACACTTCATTTGGTTTTCTCAATTCTTGCTTAAGGAGTGTGTCTCCAAATCCCTAGTGTTGGATCCTAGGTTGGCTCTACTTGGTCCAGTTAGCTCTTTGTTGGGTAATTAGGGCTCAAGCAAGAATGTGTTAGCCCCTAAATACCCTTAATAGTGTGCAGGAATAATGGGTTGAAAACATGCAACTTTTTATGGTTACTAAGTATGGAAGACAGGTTAGCCCTATATTGCTTGTTCTTTTTTTTTCTTCCTCTTTAGAGTTTAGGGGTTAATAGCGAGAGGAAAAAATTTACCTGTCCTCGGAGTGGTTGTCGTGCGGTTGCTTGTCTTCTTGATTTCCTGTAGCTGCACAAAAGAGAGGAGATTATCAGAAATTAAAAAGAAACAGGAATGTTTACCTCTAGAATAACCGTTGCTCCCCGGCAACGGCGCCAATTGAAACGTTGGCTGGAGTGTATAACCGGGTTTTGTTATGTCGTTATAGTATAGCCAGTTATTGCCATCATTTCAAATATATAATTTTTTTACTCGAAAAATAAAAGAGTTCCCGAGGTCGAACTCAGGGAGCAAGTCGTATTCTAGGGGTACAAATTCTTATTACAAAAATAAAGAGAGAGAGAGAGAGATGAAAATTTGGCTTCTTCTTCTTCTCCTCTTCTTCCTCTTTGGCTTTTGGTTTCTTTATCTCCTTGTGGTCTTCTTCTTCTGCCTTCTGTTCTTCAGATCTTCTTCTCGTGCTCTTCTTCTGCTTTTGCTGTCAGGACGTCGTCTCTCCTTCTTTCTTCTTTTTCTTTCTTTCTTCTTTATCTGCAGCAGTGGGTGATGTTCTTCTTCTTCTTTCAGCTCTTGTTTCTGCTTGCCTCTTTCTTTTTCTTTTCCCTTGCGGTCCTGTTCTTCTTCTTCTTCCTCTTTTCTGCCTTCAGAGCGTCGTCTGATTTTCCAATCAGACGACTTAAATCGCCGCTGCTACAGTGCCGCTCAGTGCTCCTTCCTTCAGCTTTCGTCGTCCTTCTTCTCTGCCTCGCTCGTCTTCTTCTTCTTCGCCTTTTCCTCTTTGCTTCGAGCAGTCCTGGCTGCTCTTCTTCCGTCAATCTTCTTCTCCGGTTCTTCTTCTTCACCTGTGCCTGCACTCTTCGAAGTTTTCGTCAGCGGGCAAAAACCTACTCTACCCTCCCCCCCCGCGTTTCTCTCTCACAGAAGCCGCTCTTAGGAAAGCTCTCCCAGAGCTGCCAGGTAGTCGGGTACGGGTCGAGCCTGGGTCCAGGCCCACCGGCGTGCATGGTGGGCGAGGAGTGCAGGTCAGGCTTAGTCGGGTCGGGCCAGGTCCGCGAGGCGTGAGCGCGGACGAGACCGGGTAACCGGGCGAGTGAAGGGGACCTCACCCCGTGTGCTGAGGCGATAAGCCTCCAGCACTTTTTCACTTTATACCGCTGCGCCTCTTCAGAGTTTTCCGAGGTGGGACTAAATGTCCTACCCCAAGTTGGCGCCTGCACGGAGGAAGCAGCTGGTAATCGCGGCTTTACGCGAGGCCTTCGCGCGAGGGCTTCACCTCAGCTGCAGCCTGACGCTTTGCCGAAATGCCTCGCACAGCCTGGGAGTCGAATCTGGGCGTGGCGCGCCTGCAGCTGCAGGCGGAAGCAGCTCCTTCTGCACGGCAATGGCGGCGGAGGACGGGTGACCTGTTCACAGCAAAACAGCCTCTCGGCCTAATCAGAAGGTGCCGGGAGCTTCGCCAGAGTGCGGCGAAGCTCGTGCGGGTGGTGGCGAGGCGTGGGGCGGCGTGCAAGGGCTGCCCTAGGTCGGATTGTGGGTCGGAAAGTGGGTGTGTTCGGTGGACTTGCAGAGGTCGGGTGGCGGGAATTGGAAGGGTGGAAATGGATCAGGGTGAGGAGGCGGAGATTATGTGCAAGTCGGCGAGCCGTGTGGGGTGCTGGAGTGATGGGAGCGACTCGCCGGAGGATGGCCGGAGGCGGAGAAGGTGAGGGTGATTGGTCGGAATCGAGGGCGACAGTAAATGTTTAAAGTGAGGAAAAGGAAGAGGGGAGAAAGGTGAGAAGTTATACCTACTTAGCAGGACGAGGAGGGGCCGGAGCAGGCGACAGTCGTATCGACTATCGCTGGAGAAGAAGCTGCCCAGAGGAAGGAGCGACGGCGAGGAGAGGGCTGGAGAGGCGCGCGCTGGGTGAGGCGCGGCGCGGGAAGAGCAGGGGAAGGTAGCCCTGCTGCTGGTAGTGCGGCAGAACGACGAGGAGGAGGAGGGAAAAATCGTCGGAGCTGGAGGGCTTCCTGTCGGAGTGGGAAGAGAGTGAAAAGAGGGTGTTTCTCCGTCAGCACCGAGCTCCGAAGAACGGCGGAGCGACGGGGGGTATTTATAGGGGCTGAACCAGAGAGGAGGGCGGAGGGAGACGACGTGTCTCCCTCGCCGGAGGACGCCGAAGTAAGGTTACCAATACTGTCCGTGCGTTCGCACGGCCGGTATGGTGGGTTGCAGCGACCAGGGGGGTGTTCCTGCGACGGCTGACGACGCAGGGCACCCCCGATTGACTTGCCAGACCCTCTCCCTTACCCTACGCGGCGCCATGCTCCGCACAAGGTCGCCGGAGCATGGTGCCGGTCAGGTTTTGCAGGAGGGACCTGAACGCAAAGAACGAAGGAGAGTTAGGGGCCAAAATGCGAGGGTTCAAAAGTTGAGGGCCAAAAAGTAAATAGATGAGGACCAAAATGTAAAGTTGGTCAAGAAGGTTTCTTCTTAGGCTCAAGTTTTTATACATGACTAATTAGGACCTAAGGAATCTGATGGTGAATTTTATTTCTAGATTAAACCTTGTTTGACCGATCAATTTACGCAAAAACCCAAATTAAGTTATTAATTGGGTATGGTTCTCAATGTAGGTCAAGATGGGTTCCTAAGGCCAAATTGAAGGTTCTAAACCCTAGAGATTATTTTTATATGAATTTTAGAGGGTTTATTCCATTTTTGCTTTTCCTTGAACCTCTTGAATTGAAGTGGGTTTGTTTTAGGGTTACAGATTATCATTTAGTTCCTTGGAATTGCTGTAACCCTTATCAGATCATCCCACTTTCCTTCTTATTTGGTTTGTTTGACCTATGTTTGGACCTGTATGCAGATTATACTGGTAAAATTGCATTTTTACCCCTTTTGACTTATTTTCTCCTTAAACTCAGAATTCTCTGAGTTAAGCCTTTCCTTGAGTTATGTAGGAGCTTTTATCCTTTGTATTAGGTCAAAATGAGCTAGTTATGGCTCATGATGAGGTTCTCATCACAGGCTGTGGGAAGAAAGGAGGAGGCTAATTTCAGACCTTGAGAGCTTTAAGCCTAGGCCTGGAGTGGAGGACAAGTACCTTTGGGAGGGGATTTATAGTGTGCATTCTAGCTATAATAGAATTTTGAACCTTGAAAGTGGGTGGAGATGCAATTTTATTGACAAGAAAATCTGGCTTTTAAAAATTCCCCTCAAGGTACAGATTTCTCTCTGGCTTTGTAGGAGAGATGGATTGATCACAAGTGATCTGCGACATAGAAGGTTGGGAACTGATCACCATGTTTTTTTTTTGTGTGAGATGAATACTGACAATGTAAGTCACCTCTTTTCTTCTTGCCTTGTCACTGATGTTGTTTGGAGAAGAACATGTCAGGAGCCGCTACCAATTTGGGATTCTATCTGGCATGGGTTTGGTATGAGAGGGAAGCCACATGTACGCATGGCTGTCACTCTATGGTGTGTGTGGAAGGCGAGAAATGAGAGACTCTTTCCGGAGAGGCCAGTGTGCTGTGAAAGAATTGTAAGAGAATGTTGGTCCCTCATACATTTTTGGGGATCTCTCTTGTAATTTCTCTTACTTGTTTATATAATATACCGCTCCAAGTTGCTATCGTAAGACGATAGCTTTCCTTTCTGTTTCAAAAAAAAAATAGTGCAAAGGAATCTGATCAATCATTTGAGGGCCTTATAATTGAGGGTTATGATCCGATTAGGGCTAACCTGGAGGATCCTAATGAAATCAATAGCCCCAATCCCCAAACACACTCATTGAGCATAATCATGGCTTTATTGAGATCACAAGACCCAAGTTAATTCTAATTCAGCCACAAATTTTGGATTAGAATACTTTGTATGGGGTGAATAATATGCTAGAGGTCCCGGAAACTATGATTGTGGAGGATAGGAATCTGGAAATGAAGATCTGGGAAGCCAATTCTGGGGAGACAGAAGCATTGATCTGAGGGTTTCTGTTTGCCTAAAACTACCAACCTTTTACCAAGACCCCTTTGATATTTTGACTTTGACGATGTGTAACCCAAGTACAGAATATTTGATTATCTTTTTGAGCTGAACTCTAAGTGGACATTCAAACCTATTGAACTAGATCTACCCATTGTCCGATGCTTTAGACTTGGGTTGCACACCACAAAACTGCAGACCCAACCTCACAAGCAAAAATAGCTTCGATTCTAGGTAATTTTCATCCAGAACATTAGAATCACATGACCCTACGGCTTGGGTTTGCATCATAGCCTGGTGGTCCACACTTGTTGACACCTTCTTACAGGCTTCCAGGTCAAACATTTTATTCTGATCCTGACCCACCTTTTCGAGTTTTTATTTCTTCTTTATACATTATGCCTAGCTGAAGGCACTAAATTTAGCACTTGTGTATATTCTTTGTGGAGCTAACCGAATCGATCACAAGGTGATATCCTATTTATTCCTCCCTTTTCATGCCTTTATTTTTATAATGAGGACATTACATTAGCTAGTCATGGGGGGTAGATACTTAATTCTGAATCATTCTTGTCAACTCTGTGGATTCTTTTATATATTTTCTCTTCATTTATAAAAAAAATCAAAATTCAAAAAGACCAAAAAGAAAAAAAGAGAATTTGGAGAAGAGAACTTAGGCACTAGAATTTGCCAAGTTATAAAATGATACAATAGAACCTGAACACTTAGGTTCTTTAGGTCTTTAGGCTTAATTGGCCCAGGTGTCCACTAAAATGCGGACCTGTTTCTCGAGTCCTCGCCACATTAATATTATTTTAATTTGGCTAATAAATTGGGGTGATAAGTATGCGACTTATCAACCCGTAATCTGATTTTAGGGGGCTCTAAGTCTAAAGCATCTACACACTATTTGTATTGACTCACTTCTCAATGGTTCTAACAAAAATTAGGTAGCTAATGAACTTTCTAGGGTGGTATGGCAACCAAGTTTTCGTAGGTTTGATGCCCCATTAGTTGGTTGTCCAGAACCTAGCACATGACCATTCTCTTTTATTGCTACCTTTAGGTAAATCTTAGATTAAGGAAGCCACCTACTTAGAAAAAGAAAAAGAAAGAAAAATAATAATATTCAAAAAGAAAAGAAAAAAGTAGAAAAATTAAAAAAAGTCGCACTTCATCGCACGAGTATGGCTAGCAAGTTGTCGTGGGTTTAACACCCCATTGGCCATTTGTCCAAAGCCCAGTTCACAAAATGCACAAATAATTCCCAAACACTTAGGGAAGAAGCAGGGAAGTAAAATAAATCGGGGAGATATACACTGGGTTTGCCCTTGTGTTGACCCCATAAAAATAAAAGTAGGTAGAAAGCTACCAGTCGGAAAGATAAACCTTTAGGCAGAAATTTTTAGGTCACCTAGGGTCGTAGAAACCCGAAGTCCATTTTAACTGCCGCTTAGTGAGTCTACCAATTTTTCACAAATAACATGCTTAGAACTTAGAGTTCTTTTCAAGTCTTGGGCCGGTTGGGTAGCCGTAGAAAGCTGTCCCGAAACTCTAAACTCAAAAATCCAAAAAAAAAAATTACTTTTGTACAAAATAAGGTGACGACTTGAGCAGTCTGCATTTTGGCAAGCACAGGGGCACTGTTGAGTCCTTGTAATTAGGTACTTAATTGAAATTTTCTAGTATTAATTAGCAAATTTTGCCTAAGTGATCGAATCTTGATTCTATTCTATGCATAGCATTTAGGTTGATTTTGCTACAAACTAGCAAAAGATAGGCATGAGGGTATGATAAATACGCATTTATTCAAGATAAAATGCCTACTTATATGAGTTCCTAAGCTAAACATTGCATTTGACATTGTGAATATTGCATAACATTCATCATATTGCATCTAGGATGACTTGTATAAATTGTGTATTAATTTGTTTATTATTGTGGCTAGGAGACAGGGTGATATATTTTGGAGCTTTAGATGAAAAATCCAATCATACAGCTGGATCCAAATCGACGATCGCAGCCCATCGACGTGAAAATCAGCCCGATTCGACATCCATAGCATCCCCTACAAGCATCTGAAGATAGACAGCCGGGATGATGTCACGTGGCATCATCCAGGTCGCTCAAAGCCAACTAAAGCCCACCCTCTCCCCCTGAATGATCTTCATCATCGCTTCTCCACCATCGGATGAGGATCTAATAATGGATAAGGTGCCACGCCTCATCAAGCTCATGGCCATTGGATGAAGATCCAATGGCCAAGGACGTGTGGACATCAATACATCTGCTCGACCATTCACCTCCACAGCACATTAGTTGAAGAGGCGACTGTTGATGCGGTAGTCGTCATAGTTTAGGAGAGAATCGCATCGTAGTATAGCGACGAAAATCGAATAGACATTTAAATTTATAGTGTTCAAAAAACATGAGTTCCGAGGTCGTTCGTAAGGGGCAAAATTGGAATTCAATCCACCAGTCAATTATAAATGATGTAAATATGAGCACAATAAACAAGTCACAATAATGACATGCAATGAATAATCAATCACAAGTATATCCAATAAATAGCCCCATTGTATCTCAATAGTCAAATAACAAAACTATAATAAAGAGCCCAAAAAATGATGGTTGAAACCATCAATTAAGCCTTTAACACTTGGATCAATTCCCAATCAAATCTCAAGCACTTAGCCAAATTAGAGTGTCAATTCTTCACAAATCAAACAACTTAAACTCCATGCCCAACACCTTCAAATTTAACCTAAGTCCTTGGGCACAGATCCCGACGGCAAAACCTGCCCACCTCCCTCTCAGATCTTGTCCTTTCTCTCTCTTCCTAATCGGGTAATCGGATCTAGACCAAGGACTAGACCCGTGGGGAATGAGCATAGGTGAGGAGTGGTGAGTAGTGACAAGGACCTAACCCCACATTCTTGGGTGAGGGGTCTATGGATGAAAAACCTTATGAATGAAAATCTAGATCAATGTTGCCCGATGTGTTGTTGGTGCAAAGGCACCACATTCGTTAATTTTGATTATTTAACATTTTAATTGAGTTTAAGTTTTCAAGATAATTGCAAATGGTTACAAGTGTGGAGGAGGAGTTCAAGCCAGCATCCATGGCGGATTGGAGGAGCTTAATGGAGGAGAAGAGCTTCGAGTGGAGCAAGAGCTTGAAGACAAGAAGAATAGGATAGCTTCCTTTTTATCTTGTTCTTTGTATTTGTATCTTTATGTTCTTTGCTCTTTAGTTTGCTTAAATTATTTGTTAAAGAGCCCAAAGTAACAAAACTGTAGTCCTAAGAACACTTACTCTACCATAGGATATTTAGACATCTTGTAAAGAACTTAGAAAACCAAAGTAGGCATCAGACAACCTGATTAGTGGTCCAATATGGACATCAGGCGTCTGATCTTAGACTATAAGACATCTAACTGTTTGATCAGACGTCCAAAACAGTTAGGCTGGAAACCACTCTCTGTCAGCCAGATTCAGGCATCCAGCCCTTAGTCCAGACATCTTAGAAGATGTCTGATGACCTTGCCAGACAACCAACTAGAGGACTATTGGCTTGTCAGACATAATCATTGAGGATTAACCCTTAATCTAATTTATATCTACTTTTAGATGTCCGTAGAGCATCCTAGACATCTGATAAGACGTTTGGCTAAGATCTAACCCAAATCATTGTTGTCAGATGATTATAGTCATTTGAGCCTCAGGAAATCCATTCCGGCAGTGATTTGTGTTTCTAGACGTCTAGACATACTGCCAGATGTCCGATCTATCATCTGTGCAACTTATCACTAGAACCCTATTTCAATCTTGTGAAAACAGGAAAGAAACCTTCTTGATTAGACGTCTGATTATTAGCCCACACGTCTTATAATTGAATCTTAGGCATCCGTCTTGATCCAACTCAATCCAGATCTTCTACCCTTCTAGATCAGATAACAGATCCCTAGATCAGACGTTTACCCAAAATCTGATAACCCTGTCAGAATCATAAATGACCCTGATTTTGGCCTGATTTGCCTTGGGTTTTTTCCCAACGGGTTCCTAAGCCATCTATAAATAGAGGAGGACCCTTCCTTTTCTAAACACACCTTGAGAAACCATTTCCACATCTATTTGTGTCTAAAGGAAGAAGGAAATCACTTTGAGAAGTTTTGTTGCTATCTAAGCCCTCTAGCATCGATCCGAGAGCACCGTTACGCTGCCGACTTCACATCGCACCACTTCCATATAAGGGAAGTCCTTTTTTTTTCCTATAGAAGCTAGTTTAATTTACATTCACTTTATGGCTCTATAGGATATTGTAATTGTTTTTGTTCGGGTATTCGCTTTGTGAATTTCCATCTCCATTGCAAGACAAAATACTTCTCGTAAAGAGGACAGGTTTTGAGGAAATCTACTCTCGTACATAGTAGCGTGGTTGTAAGAGGTTGAGTCACCCTTGTTTTAAGTGACTCGGTTAGTGGATTTGATCAACTAGGTCAATCGGAAAATCCAAAGTTGAGAGGCTTAGGTGGTGGTTTTTACCTAGGTTTGTGTTTCCACCTAAAAATCCCTTGTATACTTGTGATTGCATATTTGTGAGATTGATTATTTATATTTTCACATTTTATTTTATATCATGCAAATCTCACCCCCTCTGTCAGGACCTACATTTGGTTTCAGAGCAAGTTTTGTAAATCGACGTTACAACCCAGCAAGGATTCTATGGAGGGAAGCATTTTCGCCACAAGACACTTGGAGGGGCAATCTACCGTCCGACCGCCCTCCTTCAGCAGAAGCAACTATAGCTTTTGGAAGCTAAGGATGAGGATGTAGCTTCAAGCCACCGACTTCGTACTATGGCGACGATGCAAAACCCCATACGAGGTCCCTGTGAGACCCGAGGCAGGCTACTTGCAGCAGCAAACTCGCGAGCTTTCCCTCAATGCAAAAACTATGAATGCATTATACTGTGCATTGAGCCTGGAGGAATTCAACCGGATCTCGCAATGTGCCACCACATACAAGATTTGACATACGCTTAAGGTAACTCACGAAGATGCCTCCAAGTTAAGAGCCTTTAAAATTAATGTTTTATCTCAAGAGTTTGATCTTTTTATATGAAACCAAATGAATCTTTGAGTGATATGAACACTAAGTTCACTGTTATAGTGAACAACTTGAAAGCCTTAGGTAAAACCTCTATCATGAGGGAGCTTCAAGGAAAGCTTCTTTGTTCCCTCAGACCAGAATGGGAACAAAAGGTCAGCGAATGAAGTTAAGGAGTGCAACATGGAGGATTTTTTAGGCAATCTCATGGCTTATGAGATGAAGATGAAGAAGAAGGACACACCGGAGCTGAAGCCAAAGAAGCCCCTTGCCTTCAAAGCCACTTCAAACAGCGAGGTAAGTTCCGATGAAGAAGACCTTAGGATTTTATTTAAGAAATTCTCTAAGTTTTGTAAGAACTCAAAGAAAGAGAAGAAGGAAAAGGAGCAAGATAGCCCAAGATGTTGCTATCATTGCAATGAAAAGGGGCATCTTCGACCCGAATGTCCTCTTCTCACGAAAGAGAAGAAAGGAAAGGAGAAGAAATACAAGAAGGCTTTTCAAGCCACGTGGGATGATTCAACCTCGGAAGAGGAAGATCCCGAAGAGAAGAACGAAACCGTTTGCATGGGTTTCATGGCTATCGCATGTGAAAGCGAGGATGAAGACAACAACAAAGAGGTAAACTCTTTTAATGAATTACAAGAAGCATTTGAGGAATTGTATATTCTTAGTAAGTGATGTAGACATAATTATTTAGGATAAAATGCCTATTTATGCATGTTCCTAAGCATAGACATGCATTCCATGTTATAAATATTATATAGCATGCATCATTCTACATTTAGAATAGTTTGTATAAAGTTTAGGTTAATTCATGTCCTTTTATGGCTATGAGAGGAGATTTATTTCGGGGCCTCGGATTTACGATCCGACCATACGAATCTGATTAAGACAATGATTAGAGTCCAATGCCTTCGAAATCATCTTGAATCCCATAGCACCTTATGGATTCTGAGGAAGATCAATGGCCAAGGGACTAGGTGATGCAATTTAGAGCTTCAAATGACAAATCTGACTGCTTGGATGGATTCGGATCGACGATCATAGCCCAACAGCACAGAAATCGACCCAATTCGGCATCCATGATGCCACCTACAAAGGAAAGAAGATAGACGGCCTAGATGGCACCACGTGGCACCATCTAAGCTGCCCAATATCGGCTGCACCTCATGAGCTGAAGGAGAGCCATGCCAAATCGTGACCGTTGGATCGAAATCCAACAGCCATAATCATGCCACGTCGCCCACTTCATCTGAAGAGTTCACCAACTTTGAATCTCGATCGTTCGATCTCCATCCAACGATCGAGAGCTCATGCCATCTGATCTCTCCGCTCAACAATCCAGCACAACAGCGCAACAATCGTGAAGGTCACTGTCAAAGCTATGGCTCGCGTTCAACTCCTCCAATGCCTCAAATTCAGCCTAGTGGCGAGGTACGCCCAAATTCAACCGCTTGATCGTGATTGAGTGGCCGAGATACAGCCATGTGGTGCAGTGGATGAGCATGAATACGCTCACATGTGCATGCTCTGACCAACACCCAATTTGATGCACCATCAAGCATGCGATCTGAGAGCACAATCTCAGCCATTCGCTTTTGATCCATCGATTGCCAACCGTCCTCTCCTCACCAACTACTGCGTGCAGAGAGTGCATGTGTGTGAGTGACAGTAGGCTCTTCAGCGATGTTTAGGGCGGAGCTTCAGTGATGCCTTTAATGTCACTAAATACCCTATATATGAATTGTCCTCTCCCCTTCCACTATAAAAGGACCAACACCCTGCCATCCACCTTCATCTCTTCCTTTCTTTCCCTCACCACCTCCAAGGCTCTAGAGAAAGCTTGTCCCAAGCCCAGGATGCTCCTCTAGAATAGAAAACCAAACTATTTTCCCACCTCTCAGCTCCATTCATGGAGCATCCCATGGTCATCCTCTCACCACCATCCAGAAGAAGATCCTCACTACGACACCGTCCTGCCCCGTCCTCCTTCCTCTGGCATCATCTTTGTTCGTCTTGCTCCTCACCACCTTCCTCCAGGCGACGTCAAAGCGAGTCATCCTCCAAGCGACTATTGAGGGGTACTCTTCTCACCTCTATCTATCTTTTACTACTTTCTAGTGTAGTTTTCTGCTTTCTTAGTTGTAGCAAACTATTTGAGATATATATGAGATTGTTTCTCTCTCTCTTTGCAAGTAGATTAGATAGAAATTATTTCCACCTGATCTCTTGCCTTATAAAAAATACAAAAAAATTAAAAAAGATAAAGACAACAAAAACAAATAAAAACGAAATGTGGATTTCTCAAAACTAAACGTTCGCCTCCCTGTGTTCGACTCGAGACTCACCTCGAGTTTTAGTTATAAATTTTATCTGGTTAGCAGATTTCTATGCACTACGACGATGGGTTTCCAACTCAAATCTTTTCACGTACGAAATCGCGTTCACCAGTAAGTCAATAAAAATATAAAACAAGAGCATGAAAAAGAATCTTAGTTTTCTTAAATCTGAAAATGAAAGATTAGAAATTAAAGTTGGGGATCTAGAGATTAGTCCTAGCATTTCTAAAAGAGATGACTTGTTGTTAGAAAATAATGACCTAATAAAAGAAAATAGTAAATTGATTGAGACCACTAGTTTAAAAATGGAAATTTTAAATTTAAAAATCAAGATGCATGTTATTGAAAAGGAACTAGCTAGTCTAAAAGAAAATTCAAATATCCTTTTATGTAAATTAAAAGCTAGTCCTAAGGTTGAGAAAGGATCTCCTTCAAGGAGACCTACTAACAAATCCAGATTCAAATTGACTTGGATACCAAAGAGAGAACTTGAAAATTATTTTGTAGGTTTCAAGGGAGATTACAATATGAGAGATTGGACCTATAAGATGAAGGACGTTCTACTCAAGCTAGGTGGACCAACGTCAAAACCAAAGAAGATGATGAGAAGATTGATGAGAAGACCGGCGGGTGATCGAATCGTCACATGTCGACCGTTCGATTGGAGACCAGCTCTGATGCCCAGACCTCCAAGCTATGGATGGGAGCCCCATCCATTTTGTCATCAACCTTCATTTGGGCCATGCTATTGGCCATGGTAAGTGAGGTACACCCGATAACATTTTTGGACGACTAAGGCTGTTTCGAGGTGAATAATACCTCTGAATAAAAGTTTCGCACAACCAAAAATTACCTGGGTAGCCAGGAAGGGAGAGCCCTGCAAAGACCCCTACATGGTAGAGCATCCCCACAGGTTACAGGGTTTCCCTCACTCGACCTTTCTTGTCACTGCGATTCCAAGTAGACCGGTATGTGCGAATTGAGACCTTAAGTCTACCAATTTTATTCCTAATTTGTGCCTTTGATTGCACTTGATTAGAAGTTAATTCACTTTGTGACCTAATTTGGAGATTGATTGGCCTATAAAGTAGACCGACTTCACCTGACCTACCCTAAAAGATGCAAATGAAATCTCGATCAAGATCCAGAGGTACCCTGAATTGACTCTCAGGTTATTAGGCCCACAATTCCAGGGTTCAAGTGAGATTTAGAGCCTGATTTTAGGGTTCTTTTTTATTAGATCATTTCAAGCAAGGGTTTAGGTAGCACACAAATGCGAGAGGGTTAATTTCCTTTGATTCAGGAAAGTATGCACTAACACTCCCAAAAACACTAGAGTAGAAACCCTAATTGGCCCTATTCAAGTCCAATTAAATCTCAAGATGTACATGTTGGACTCAAACAAGAAGGTGAGTAGTCCAAGATGATAAAAAATTAAGCATAAATCCCTAGTAGGTATAGGAAATCAGGGTAGAGATCTCTAAGCAGAAGCATCTCAACTTCAATCAGATGTGAATTTTTTTGGCAATCAGGAAACTTGCCTTTTGAATGAAAATTACTATGAAAATAAGGTAGGGGATTCCTAATTGATTTTGTTTCCTATTCTCTCTTCCAAAGCATAAGTGAATGATTATGGAAGAAGAGATATTACCTGCCTTGGGAGTGGTTGACTTGCGTGGAAGATTTCTTTGTGATGTACCTTGCAAAATCATAATCAAATCAAACAAGGCAAGTTAGTGCTCAGATAAATAATCAAGAAAGATAAGACTAATATGTGAATTGTGCGTTGCTCCTTGGCAACGGTGCCAAAATGTTATCGAGCGAGATCGTCGAGTTTTAAAGGATTTAATCATCGTAGCAAGTCAAAATCGCTAAAAAATAGACAAAATTTATAAACTCAAAATCAACAATGGAGTCCAAGGTCAAACACAGGGAGCAAATGTGGAATTCACAACATTAATCGCATTCAGAATCAATGAACACAACTAATTGATCATTCAAATAGATATTCAATGAATAATAACCATTCATATTAGTTATTCAATGAAATCCAATGTATCTAGAGACAAAAAGAATGGAGAGAATCTAAAGAGTGGTGATTTGAATCACCAATTAAATCCTCTAATTAAGTATGCATCTCCTAATCAATTTAACCTTAACCATAGTACTTAAATAATGCAACAACATCTCAAATAATGCTCAATCAGATGATAGATGTATCAATTAGAAGACTTAAGTGATCATTAGTAAGCACAGGCACAAGGCTTCTCAAAGCCTTTCTCTATTTCTTCTTCTGCTCTGCTTCTCTTGGGTTCTTTTCTTTCCTTCTCCCTTCATCTTCTTCAGAGGCACGACCCTTCTCTTCTTTTTCTCCATCACAAGCACAAGGAAACCAAGGCCTCAGCAACTAAGTGTCAGCCACACACACAAGACCAAGAGAGCAAAACCCTCCCCCACTCTCTTACAAATTCCTTCTCTTCTTCTCTCTCACAAACCTAGCTTAACCGGATCCATATTCGAGTTAACAGGTCTCAAACAGTGTCCAGGGTCACCAACATGAACGGTGACAAAGGAGTGAATAGGCAGGTGTGAGGGGACCTCACCCCCGGTGTCTGAGGGGAACATCCATACTCACGAATTCCTTATATATGCTGTGGGTGCCTCAGTGATTGCCGATGTGGGACTATGTGTCCTACTCTTTGCTCGTGCACAGCAGTTGAAGGTCTCTCCTCAATTGAAACAATTGCTGCTATGCGGCTTTCAATTGATTCTCCATATCAGTTCCTGAAGCAATTCTGCAGCACCTGGGCTTGGTACCAAGGTCGGAGCAAGTTGGAGAAAGCCAGCCAGTGGTAGAAATGACGACGGCAATGGTGATGTATGGCGAAACCTAAAAATAGTAACACAAGCTCAAAAGCCCCAATCAAATAGTCCAGGAGTATCACTAGAGGACATGGAGTGTGATGGTAGTGGTTTCATGGCACTTAGTGAAGTGTGGAGATCAGACGACCTCGAGAAAGGTGTACGGAGGAAGGTGTGTTTGGGGGTGGTTATGAGGGGGTGTTTGGTGGATTTGAGTGAGAGGTTTTGTGCAAGGATGAGCGGCGATGCTAATGGAAGTTGTGGCTTGGCGAATGGTGGTGTGTAGCAAGCTCACAACCACGCCGGAGTTCGGTCGAAGCGAAGAAAGATGGAGGGGGAGGCTGTGGTTGTGCGTCGAATTGGTGTTGAAGTATGTGTAACCTACTCTAGGGAGAATGAGTAGAGAAGACCTAAATTAAGGACAAATAGGAAGGAGATTCCCACGCCGGTGTGATGGTTAGATGTAGGGAAGATGAAGTCTCTGAGAAGGGGGCGGCAACAACAAAGGGGCATGGGCGACACATGCTAGTATTGCGAGGCGTGGAAGAGCTTGAGGAAGACGATCCCACCAACTATTGTCTGTGGTGGCTGGAGAAGAAGTCATTCAGAGAAGGTCATCGGAGCTCATGGAGGATTTGGTCAAAGAGAAGGGAAGGAGGGAAACCTACCAAAAATAAACTGAGGTGAGATTTGCATCAGGGGATCTTTTATAGGCCTCAAGGGGGCATTCCAAGCTTGGAAGCTCGAAGATTTTGTGAAATAGGAAACCCACATTTTCAAATTGTTTGCATTAGGTTTTGGGCAAGACTTAGAGCCCAAGATGCGGCTCAAATGAAAGAGGATCTTCTCAGGAGTTCCCCTTCCAATTTTGGAAGGGTTTGGGTGTTAAATCAGGGAGATCTTCCTAATAGAAGGTAGAGTGTAGGTGTGTTCACATGGCAATGGCGACAGGGGCCTCATTGTGAAGGTGATGAAAAAGTTAGGGGGGTCTTTGCAATAGATTTTTAAAGCTGAGGGGTTAATTGAGAGAAAAAGAGTCAAACTAAACCAAAATGAAAACTAGGTCAAGATGATCTCTAATTAGGCTCAAATTTTGGTACAAACTTAATTTGGACCCAAGAAATTTGATGGTGAAGTTTGATTTTGGTTTTGACGAAGTTTGACTGATCAATTTACGTAAAGACCTAAATTAGAGTAACTTCCTGTCTGAGACTCTATTTTAGGTCAACATGGGTTCCAATGGTCAAATCAAGGATACTAAACCTTATGGAATGTTTTTCTACTATTTTTAGAAGGTTTAGGTGAATTTTATCCTAACAAGAACCTCTATAAATTAAGCGAGTCTAAAATTAGGGTTTCGGGCGTCCGTTGATTCTCGAAATGCATGAAAACTTGTTTCTGTCTACATAAACCCTCTTGTTAGTCATTAATGCTCATTTGACCTTCATTTAACCCCTGGGAAACCCCATGATTACTCTACATTTATGATCTTCTATTTAAAATTGCAGATTTAACCCTGATTTAATTCATTCTTCTTAAAAAGGATATGCAATGAATTATGACTCTCCGACGGTTATGTAGGTGCAGTATCAATTGATTCTAACTAATTAAAGCTAGTTATGGCTGATGATGACATTATCATCACCTACATGTGGGATTATTAGGAACCCTATTCTTCGCGCGCCACAGCTAAGTGAAGCTTCAGTTGGTTGTTGCTACTGTTGTGCTTCTTTCTTCAAATTGAGGGTCCAGAAGCCTCTATGGTATTCGTCCGCATTAGATTGAAGTGGTGGTTGTGAAGATGGTGCACAAAGTTGGTTACACGATGCCAGAGAAATGGAGCTTGTCGACAATCACCTAAAATCATAAAAATGGGCTTAACGCCCCAATTAAATCATCTAGGACCTTCACTAAGGTGCGCAGAATGCAACGGTGGCAGTCATGAGGTGTATGGAATATGGTGGTGGTCGGACGGAGTCGAAGGTTGTTGAGTCAAAATTAGTCGTAGTTTAGGAGAAGATCGTGTCATAGTATGGCAACGAAAATCGAATCGACGTTTAAAATTTATAATGCTCAAAAAACATGTGAGTTCCAAGGTCGTTCACAAGGAGCAAATTTGAAATTCAATCCACTAATCAAAATACTAGAAATAAGCACAATAATTGATGTGAACATGTTTACACTACTTAAGATGTCTATTTATGCATGTTCTTAAGCATAGGATTGCATTGCATACTATAAATATTGCATAACATGCATCATCTTGCATGTAGATTAGTTTGAACAAAATGGAGGTTAATTATCTCCTTTTATGTTCATGGATATGGCAAACTTTTTATCGGGACCTCGAATCGAAAATCCAACCGTACAGATGTGATCAGGGTGATAATTGGAGTTCAACGACTCCAAGATCGCCCTAATCAGACATCTATAGCATAAGATAGAGACTAGGGAACCCTAGAAGATCAAGGGCCAAGATAGTGCGAATCCGCACTTCAAACAACAAATCCAACCACACGAATGGATTCAGATCGATGATCGCAGCCAAATGGCATGAAAATTGACTCAATCAGACACCCGTGGCACCATCTACATCATCCAGAAGATGGACGACCAAGATGGTGCCACATGGCACCATCTCAGCCATCCAACGGACCCTCAAGACCACCGTTGCCTCTCCAAAGAAGATCCAACGTGCGATCTGGGCCGTTGGATCATGATCCAACAGCCATGAGCAAGCGCCGCTTAAAACGACTCCGCGACCACCTCTCCTCAGTAGTGTAGCGGGTGAACGCCCTAACGCGAAGCGCAGGCACGCGTTCGATCCACGCCACACCGCAATTGGAGCAAAGGCGCACGCCCGATCTACCGCTCGATCGTGATCGAGCGGCTGTGGGCACTTGATAGCACCCATACACTATTGCACGCCACGCCTCACGCGGAATCGCACGCAGGCGGGCGCGCAAAGGAGGCGAGCAATAGCGCGATTTAAGCCGTCTGATTTTGTGATCAGACGGCTGAGAGCGACTAGACATGTGCATGCGTTACGCGCGAGGAGGTGAGCAGGCACGCGTGCGTCGCCCACTACACCCACATTAGGACCTTTAGCGACAAATTTATCCGTCACTAAAGGTCCTCAATTGATGTTTTTCAAATTGGAATGACCAAAATGCCCCCACTCCTTGCAACTATAAAAGGAGACCTCCTCCACACAAAATTCTCATCCCTTCCTTCTCTTCTCTCCCTCTCCAAAGCTCAAGAGAAGCTTGTCCCACACCTGAGATGCTTCTCATGAGATAAAGTCAATATTTCGTCCCCCTTTCAGAAGTGGATCCCGCGATGACGACGACGTGCTGCCCCATTCCCGTTCTTCCGCTTCATCCTTTTTCATCCTGCTCCGTCCTCCTTCGTCCAAGCGTCGTCCCATCCGGCTCGTCCTCCAAGCGACCGTCGAGGAGGATATCTCTCTCCCTATTCTTTTTACTGCTTTCTAGAATAGATTTATTGCCTTCTAGAGTAGATTTATTGCTTTCTAGTGTAATCATTTTCCCGCTTTTTAGTGTAATGAACAATCTTTCTGATGATGAAATTCCATGTTCATTCTTCATCTCTTTTTGATTTTTGTTTGTAATATTCTCTCTCTCTTACTCTCTCTCTTATATTTATTGTAAATAGTTAGATAGTTCTAAACAATTAAATTACTTCGTGACAAATAAAACAAACGCGTGTTTTTAAATCAAACGTCTGCCTCCTTGTGTTCGACCTGAGATTTCCATTCCGGTATAAATTTTATTTGTTGAACACGAGTTCCTCGCTTTCATACTACGACGACAGGTTTTCAAAACCAAACACGTTAGCGTAGCAACCCGACGTTCAACATTTTGGCGTTGTTACCGGGGAGGCGATGCTCTTTGATTTTTCTTCACGTTTTTACAACTTATGAATCATTACCTCACTTCTCTCCTTTCTTATTGTGATTGCAGGTACTCTTTTGAGACAAGCAAACACGGTAGATCAGAGAAAAGTGCTGTGGAAGGTTCTTATTGTGATTGTAAGTTATCCCCCACCTCCCACCCATTAGATTTCATTTCACCACATAATAACACAAACATCAATCAATCTAGGTGTTCTTATAAACTCTAAGGTTAGATTGTTTGTTGTTTGACACCTACACCCGCCCCAACCCCCAAATTAAAAAAAGAAAAATTTAAAAAAATCTCACAGAGGTACACAACCTCATCTGATTTTCAAACTCGACCGGTAAACCAACCTTTGGAGCCGGTACACGCATCCAAACACATAATTGAGTAGAAATCAGATTAGGTAAGTATTTGTGTGCCTAATTAAGTGGTGCAATAGGCCAATTGTTTGAGTTGATTGGGCCGCACCACTTCAATTAAAATCAACTCATCAAGTAGCTGCCACTTAGATTCAACTATTAGGAATTTACCAGGCACTCCACATTCTTTTTAAGCTTCAAAGGAAAACATCTTCACCTGTGCTTTCAAAACCTAGTGTGCCAACAAAACTTGTTTGAAAACACCTAAAGTTGAATCCTAAAAGTTACTAAGCAATATTTGAACCCTAAAATTCATTGCATCAAAAGTAATCTTGCTTGAAAACCACTGGTTGTGCACGCACACATAAATCAATCAATCATTAAGGGCACAACTCATATAAAGGGCTCATCACATTCCAAAACACATTCAAACCTAGCCTTAAATAAAACAGAGTAGACGTTGGCCTTAAGGATTCAACTCGCTCTTCAGAACCCAGAATGAGATTATTCTTGATTAGTCTATTTCTACTGTTCAATCTGATGTCTAGCTAGGAGAGCAGAATCAAACGATCGCGGCTGGGGGGTACACTAGGAACCGGAGGCGCAAGCCGAAGGAAGAACCTTCTCCCCAGTCCCTCCTTTTAACTGGTTGGATTGAACAGGCAGAAGTAGATCAAATCGTTTCTCTATCTCAAGACAAGTTTTGTGAGTCTGTAGGTCTTTAGGCTAGCCCACTTAAGGACAAGTTTGATTGTTTGTATTGCAGGGCGCCTTTCTTCCTCCCATCTCTCATGAATCCTTCCACATATTACACGCATTCCCGCTCTTTCCCTCCTGTTTTGAATTATCCTCAACATTACGATTATTTTGACTCATACTATAAGCAGTCATCAGTTAGTTGGGATAACTTAGATTAGGGATACAATTCCGGACCTCCGTGTTTAGGGTCTAACCCTGAACACTATGATTGTGATTTCTATCCTTCTCAGAGCCACATCGATTATAGATGGTCACCCTTTCATGAACAACCTAATATGATCTACAATCAAGAAGGATACACTGATTCTTACCCATCCTCTGATTACACTGCCTTTAGGTCATCACCACCTTTTGAACAATCTAAAATGACCTATTATTAGGAAGGGTATAACAAATCTCAATTCGTTAATTCTCCTGCATTGATCCCAAACCCGCCCGACCCTAAACCAACTCATTTGGTTCAAGGTAACCAGGTTGAAGATAAGGTTCTGGCTAACTTGAGGAATATCATACAATCTTTAGAAGTTCAGCCAATACCTTGCATTGAGAGATTGGAGCCCCTGATTGAAATGATTGATGATTTGAATAAGTATTTGTTGGATTGGCTCCAGGATGTTAAGGATAAGAACCCGGGTGAGTTTCTACTTGGGAAGTTAGCGAAATTGAGGATGAGATTTGTGGTCGCTTTGATTCAATCATGGGATGATTCCCAGGATGAACCCTCTTTAGGAGAGCCAATTTCAGAACCCGTTCAGGCACCTGTTGGGGGGGACACATGTTACGAGGCTGACCAGATTGAATTAGAGCAACCAATTAAGGATGATCTGACTTCTTCACCTAAGATCCCTGAGCTTAGGTATGAGGAAACGTATGTCTCCTTGGAACAGAAAGTGACAGATGATTTTGGGACATACATTAATATGGATTTTGATTTCTTTGATTCTGATGGTGAAGATTCAAGTTGCGAAGTCTCACGCGAGTTTACAGAACACGATTTTTGTGAGACGATTGGGCCTGAGGAATCTGATAGATCATTTGATAGCCCAATAACTGAGGAAACTAATCTTATTAGGGCTCACATTACGAATCCAGAATTGCATTTTCTGGAGGAGTCAATTCAATGCCCTGATTATCAGTTACACCCCATTGAGCTTATCAATGATTCTGTTTTTGAGATAACTAGACCCAAGTCAATTATGATTCAGCCACATCTTTTTGACTTGGAGATTTCAGATGGGGTGATTAATAGGCAAGAGGTCCTAGAATTTGACATGCTGAATGAGGAGGATAGGAGCTGGGAAATTTTGATTTGGGAAGCAAGTTTCAGAGGAAGTAGAAGACTGAATCGAAGGGTTCCTATCAAGCTGAAACCATCAAACCAGGACCCTTACGACATTTGTTCTGAGGATGTCAAACCCAAGCACACATTCAATGATTAACCTTTTGAGCTTGAATTCTCTGTAACCCGACTCTTTGGTCTTGGGTTGCATCCTCATAAATCACAGGCTCGACCCTACTTGCAAATTGATTTTAGGTTTTGGGTAATTTTTATCCAGAACCTGAGATATTCTCAATTATGGGGAATGGGTCTGCACCACAATCTGGTCCACATTTGTGGACATCTACTGATAAGTCAGAGGTTTCTTATGTTTATTCTGATTCTGACCTGCACCTGTGAATTCTTTATTTCTCTTCTTTGTATAGTGTGCCTAGCTAAAGACACTAAATTCAGCACGTATACAATTCTTTTTAGTTTTCATCTCGGAGCGGACCTGACATTCACGCAATTTAGGTGCTTTCTATGCTATTCCACTCTGTTTTATGTCTTTTCAATACAATGAGGACATTGCATTAGATAAGCATGGGGGGTGGATATTCATCTCTGAATTTATTCGTCAGTTCCATAGATTTGTTTTATTAAAAAAATTAAAAAAGGGAAAAAATAAAAAATAAATTGAAATTAGGAAAGAGAACTTGGGTTTAAGAAAATTTTCAATCTTAGGAAATACTACATTATGATTTGAACACAAAGACCCTTCAGGTCTTCAAACTTAATCAGCCTGTGTATCCATTAAAATGTGGATTTGTCTTTCGAGTCTTCGCCACCTGAATTCTATTTTAATTGGAGTAAATAAGCTTGGGTGACAAGTACACGACTTATCAACCTGCCCTCTGATTTGAGGGAACTTCGAGTTTTTAGCATCTACACACTTTCTTTGCACTGACTCGTTGTTCGACGATTCTAACAAAAATTGAGTAGCTAATGAACCTTCTAAGGTGATATGGCTGGCAAGTTATCATGGGTAACAGCCCATAGGTAGGTTGTCCAGAGCCCAGTCACTGGACCTTTCTCTTTTTGCTGTTTTTAGGTAAATCTTAGACCAGGGAAGCCACCTACTTAAAAAGAAAACAAAAAAGTCAAAAAGAAAAGGAGAAAAGAGAAAAAAGAAATAAGCCACACTTTGCCACACGAGTATGGCTGGAAAGTTGTCAATGGTAACAGCTCATCGACCGGTTGTCTAAAACCCAACTCAATAAATGCACTGAAAATTCCCAAAACACTTAGGAAGAAGCAGAGAAGTAGAATAAACCGAGGAGATATACACTAGATTCACCCTTGTGTTGACCCTATAAAAATAAATAAATAAATAAAAGTAGGGAAAAAGCTACCAGTTGTAAAGATACACCTTTAGGCAGAATTCTCTTTTTTAGGTCACCTAGAGGCATAGAAATCTGAAGTCCGTTTTAACTGCCAGTCAACGAGTCTATCACATTCACAATAAGATGCTTAGAACTTAGGGTTCTCATCAAATCTTCGGTAAGTTGAATGGCCGTAGAAAGCCACTCTTAAACCCTAAAACTTCAAAATCCAAAAAAAAAATTAGAAAAGAGGAAAAAAGAGAAAAAGAAAATTTTCTTTGAATAAGGCGAGGGCTTGAGGAGGTCTACATTTTGGCAGATACTCAGGCACTGTTGTGTCTTTGAAAGTTCAGATCCTAAGTAGACATTTTCTCAGTGATTGAAAATTACTCAAGCCCAAATAATCCAACCTGATTCTTTTATAAACAGCATATAATTTTTGCTAGGGACTAGCAAACGATAGGCATGGGGGTATGATGTAAACATGTTTACACTACTTAAGATGTCTATTTATGCATGTTCTTAAGCATAGGATTGCATTGCATACTATAAATATTGCATAACATGCATCATCTTGCATTTATATTAGTTTGAATAAAATGGAGGTTAATTGTCTCTTTTTATGTCCATGGATAGGGCAAACTTTTTATCGGGGCCTCGGATCGAAAATCCAACCATACAGATGTGATCAAGGCGACGATTGGAGTTCAACGACTCCAAGATTGCCCTAATCAAACATTTGTAGCATAAGATAGAGATCGAGGAACCCTAGAAGATCAAGGGCCAAGATCATGTAAATCTGCACTTTAAACGATAAATCTGACCGCACGGATGGATTCGGATCGACTATCACAGCCTAACAGCATGAAAATCGACTCAATCAGACAGCCATGGCACCATCTACATAATCCAGAAGATGGACGGCCAAGATGGCGCCATGTGGCAATATCTCAGCCATCCAACTGGCCCTCAGGACTGCCGCTGCATCTCCAAAGAAGATCCAACACGCGATCTGGGCCGTTGGATCTTGATCCAATGACCATGAGCAAGCGCTGCTTAAAACATCTCTGCGACCATCTCTCCTCCGTAGCGCAGCAGGTGAATGCCCAAACGCGAAGTGCAGGCACACGTTCGATCGACGTCGCGCTACAATTGGAGCGGAGGCGCATGCCCGATCGACCGCTCGATCGCGATCGAGCAGCTGTGGGCACTCGATAGCGCCCATACGCTATTGCACGCCGTGCCTCATGCGGAATTGCACGTGGGATGGCACGCAAAGGAGGCGGGCGGTAGCGCGATTTAAGCCGTCCGATCTCACGATCGGACGACTGAGAGCGGCTAGACGTGTGCGTGCGTTACGCGTGAGGAGGTGAGCGGGCACGCGCGCGTCACCCACTACTCCCATGTTAGGACCTTTAGCGACAAATTTATCCGTCACTAAAGGTCCTCAATTAATGTTTTTCAAATTGGAATGACCAAAATGCCCCCACTCCTTGCAACTATAAAAGGAGACCTCCTCCACACAAAATTCTCATCCCTTCCTTCTCTTCTCTCCCTCTCCAAAGCTCAAGAGAAGCTTGTCCCACACCTGGGATGCTTCTCGCGAGATAAAGTCAATTTTTCGTCCCCCTTTTGGAAGTGGATCCTGTGATGACGACGACGTGCTGCCCCATTCCCATTCTTCCACTTCGTCCTCCTTCATCCAAGCGTCGTCCCATCCGGCTCATCCTCCAAGCGACCGTCGAGGAGGATATCTCTCTCCCCATTCTTTTTTCTGCTTTCTATAATGGATTTATTGCTTTCTAGAGTAGATTTATTACTTTCTAGTGTAATCATTTTCCTGCTTTCTAGTGTAATGAACAATCTTTCTAATGATAAAATTCCATGTTCATTCTTCATCTCTTTTTGGTTTTTGTTTATAATATTCTCTCTCTCTTACTCTCTCTCGCTTATATTTATTGAAAATAGTTAGATAGTTCTAAACAATTAAATTACTTCGTGACAAATAAAACAAACGCGTGTTTTTAAATCAAATGTCCACCTCCCTGTGTTCGACATAGGATTTCCATTCTGGTATAAATTTTATTTGTTGAACACGAGTTCTTCGCTTTCATACTACGACAACAGGTTTTCAAAACCAAATACATTAGTGTAGCAACCCGACGTTCAAAAATAATCAATTCACAATAATGATATGTGATAAATAATTACTCACAAATATATTCAATAATGATCAAATTGTATGTCAAGACAAAAATATAATAAAGAGCTCAAAAAGTGGTGGTTGAAACCACATTTAATCTCAACACTTAGCTCAAATCCCAATCAGATCTCAAGTTCTCAAAGGGTATTAGACACCCTAATTAATCGATCAATTTAAGCCACACAAATGGCCTAATCGGCCAATTCCACAAGCAACTTAATACTCAGCCCAAACCTCCTCAGAATTTTCCTAAGTGTTAAACAAGTATCAACAGTGCAAAAGCCCCCCACCACCTCCTCAGAAATTCTTTCATTTCTCTATCCACCCAATCAGGTAAATGGGTAATTAGATCCGGACCAAGGACCAGGCCCATGTGCGTGTGGGCATGGGCAAGGAGTGCATAGGGAGTGAGAGGGACCTCACCCCATGTTTCTGAGGTGATAGGGTAGAGGAGACAAAACCATATGTATCAAAATCTAAATTAGTTGTCCATGATGTGGAACTATTTGGAGTTCTTTTCTTCATGTTATAGCTACGTGTGGCTACATCCAAATCGAAGCTATAGGTGTTGTTCTCTCACTCAATTGAAGGTGTGAGTGGCTTCATGTCTGCAATCCATAGCTTCAGAAGGTGGAGTTAAGGTGGATGAACGGTGGCAAATGGTGGAGCAATGGTAGACGTTGTTGGCGTTGGTGGGCAACGGCAACGAGACCTAAAAGCACAAAAATGGGCTTATTGCCCCAATTAGAACATTCATAAGGGTCGCCAAAGTGCAAGGAACACGGTGGTGGTCTTGATTTAGTGAATGGAGGTCGGACGTGGATGCATGACGTCAGAGAAGATGGAATGATGGGTCATCCAGCAAGGTTGTGGAGCGATCAAAGCACCCAATTTTGTTGGGGCTTTTGTTTGTGGAGGTGAGAAGAAGGTGTGGGTAGGTTAGCAAGTTGTTTGGTGGTGTGTCCCTGCATGCGACCATGCTGGAGGAAGAGAAGATGAAGTGGGAGAAGGTGGATATGGTGGTCAAAACTAGATTCTAAGGATGTAATCCTAAGCTAAGAGAAGTAGGGAGTAAGTGGAACTAACTATTTGGATGAAAAGAGGGAAATTTCGCATCGGCTTGCCTCGCTAGATGCAAAGGGGATGAATACCTCCGATGAGGAAGGACGACGAGGACGAAGGGGATAGGTGCTCCTACTTTGGTATGCGAGAAGCGGAGGAAAGAGAGGAAGAGATTAGGTCACTTGATTTGTTCATCGGGTGACCGGAAGAAAAAGGTTGAAGAAGCTCACTGAAGACAAGGTCGGAGGTGGTCGAAGAAGGAAAAGAAGAGGTATTTTGGTCGTAAACTTGGCTGGTTTGAATATAGGAACGAACAAGAGCTTATATAGAGCTCAAATTGGCTCTTAATTCCTAAAATTTGCAAGATTCCTTTAGGAATCAGAGGAGTTTCCTATTTTTTAATCTAGACCTCTATGGAGCTTTATATGCTCCAATCGGGTAGCGAATAGGGTACAATTGGTAGGGAATCACTTGACTACCAATCCCTCCAAATTTGGAGGGATTTGGTGATCAAACATGAGGGATTTCCTAGTTTAAAGGTCTGTGTTGGGTTCTCACGCTGCCTATAGGTCACAATTAGGAAAGAAGAATTAGGCAGTAGGGGCTTATTTGAGAAGGTGACGAGAAGTTAGGGCACTATTAGTAAGAACAATGTAAAAGTTGAGGGTCTGATTGAAAATATCAGAGATCTGGGGACTAAAGTGCAAACTATGTCAAGATAGACTCTGATTGGGCCCAAGTTTTGGTGTTAATCTAATTTGGACCCAAGGAATATAATGGTAAACTTGGATTTGATTTTTGACCATGTTTGACTTGGTAAATTGCATAGAAGCCCAAATTAGGGTAAATTCCCATCTAAATCTCTATTTTTGGTCAAAATGGGTTCAGATGGTAAAAGTAAAAGCACCAAACCTCTTAGAATATTTTTCAGTGATTTTTAGAAGGTTTATATTGGATTTATCTCTACCAAAACCCTTTTAATTTAAGTACGGCTGATAATTAGGATTTTCAGTATTGTTTTCATCCTTGAAATGCGTGAAACCCTGATTCAGTTAGTATGAGCCCACTTCTTGGTCTTTTATGTTCATTTGACCTTGAATTAACCCCTGATTAACACTTTTCTTAATCTGCATTAGTGATTGGATGTTAAAATGGCAGAATTAACCTTATTTTCCTACCTTCTTTTGAAATCAATTCAACACGGAATTGTGATCCTCAAATGATCATTTAGGAGCATTTATCACTGAATTTCAGCTAATTCAAGTTAGTTATGATGAATGATGGTGTTACCATCAAGAGTGACAGGCGGCGAAGGGTTTGTTTGGTGTAGTGAAGTAGCTGCAGCGCCTAATTAGATTAGAGCTTTTGTTCATGGAGGAAATGCAGAGTTTATGGATATGGTCATGTGTTGTTTGGTGGTCTGTATCGTGCGTGTGACCATGCCAGAGGTGTGGTCAGAGGCGGAGAAGGCGAAGGGGAGTTGGAGTGAATAGGGCTCTAAACTAGGTTTTAGGGGTCAATTTCTAATCTAAAGGAAGAGGGGAAGATAAGGACCTAAGCTAGTGGATGAAAGGAGGGAGATTCGACAGCAGCTTGCTTCACCGGATGCAGAGGGGACGAAGCCTCTGATGGGGTGGACAGCAATGATGAAGGAGGTAGAAGGCCCTAGCTAATGTACACTAAGGTCAAATGATGTTAGGGAAGATATTGGGTTATCAAATTTGACTGTTAGATGGCTGGAGGATGGAGATCAAGAAGGTTCACTGGGGTTGACGGAGTTTGAGGCCAGAGAGGAGGGAAGAATGAGATTTCCAGAGTAGAATCGATAGATTTGGGCGTAGAAACATAGGAGAGCTTATATAGAGCTCAACTAGGCCTTTAATTCCTAAAATGCATTCACTTTGATTAGGATTTTGGAAACAAGAAATCCTATAATTTCATCAAGTTTTCTTGGGCTCCTTGCTCTAAATCTAGATCTAAAATGTGTTCCAATTGGTTTCTCAAGGTCTAAACACCAATCCCTCCAAATTTGGAGGGATTTGGTGCTGATTTGAGAGAGATTCTCTTTTAAATCTCGGCAGGTTTGGGTTTGTTGGTGTGGGGACTTCCAGCTTTGGAAAAAGGAGTAGAAGATGGTCAAGGGACCTAATTGTTAGGTCAACTCAAAATGTAGGGGGCAATGTGTAAAGAAACCTAAGACTTTGGGGTTCTTATGTGATAAATAGATAACTTAAGGGTTAAAATGCAAACTAGGTCAAGATGGAATCTGATTAGAACCAAATTTTTATGTTAACCTAATTTGGATCCAAGGAATCTAGTGGTAAACTTGGATTTGAGTTTTGACCACATTTAACTAGGTACATTTCATAGAAGCCCAAATCAGGGTAAATTCCCATCTGAATCTCTATTTTTTGTCAAAATGAGTTTAGATGGTCAAAACAAAGACACTAAACCTCCTAGAATATTTTTCAATGATTTTTAGGAGGTTTAGATCGAATTTATATCGACTATAACTTTTTCAATTCAAATGCGGCTGATAATTAGGGTTTTTTAGTAATATTTGAATCTTCGAAATGCGTGAAACCCTGATTTAGTCAGTATGAGACCACTCTTTGGTCTTGTAAGTTCATTTGACCTTTAATTAACTTATTTATTAATCTTCATTAATGATGGGATGGTAGAACAGCAGAATTAATCCCATTTTTCTTCTTCTCAAATCAATTCAATACGAAATTGTGATCCTTAGACGGTCATTTAGGAGCATTTATAACTGGATTTCAGCTATTTCAAGTTATTTATGATGAATGATGGTGTTAGCATCATATTCTCATGCCTAACTTTTGCTAATCCCTAGCAAAAACTTATGGAAAGAAGTAGATCTCTATATCGAAATTTGTGTTAGGATGCCCATTTGTGCCACTTCTATAGAAATTAGATCAAAATTCAACAATAGGCCTAGAGGTACTCAAGTACAAGCCAATATCCAAACCTGACCAGCCTCAGCCTTGGATTGGCCGCGAAGGTTTCTTAAGCCAGCAAAAACTACCCAGAGGTTCGTTGACCCCAAAGGTTAAAGCACTTGTGCATTGTGGCAAGTTTAGGTTCAGTTTGCCAGTGCATTTTTTATAAGAGAGATAGAGAGGGAGATTTATTTTGAGATCTTTCTCTATTTTCTTTTTATATTCCCCTAAATCCAACATCGGATTGGCTCTAAACATGGTCTATATCAGATTCCTTATCCTCATCATCAATCCTCGAAGGGTCCCTAGCTTTCGATGCTTCGAGATAACACCACCCAAGGCAACTCCCAGAACCCTATCTTTCGACACTTCGGGATAGTGCTGCCCATGGCATTTTGTAGCTAAATTCAGGCCTTGGTAATCGACATTTCAGGATAATCTCGCCCATGGCACCTGAACCAGTACAAGGTGCTTACGTGCCCCTGGTAGGATATGTGGATATCCTAGGAGATGAGCACCGAGGAGATGATATATTATAACGCATCTTTGAGGGGAGTATTTTTCATTCTGCCTCTCCGCATAGAGAACTCGTCCAATCAACTTGTGTCTTCAAATCGCTCCTAAGCCAGACGGTCGGGAAAACATTTTTCAGAATGAAACACTTTTAGCATTATACTTCATTAAGCGCACTGAACTAGATTGGTGTATGATTTTTGGGTACTTAGGTTACCAAATCCCGCAGACCAAAGGGTAGGCAATGGGGTCAAATAATCCCTAAGCCTTAGACTTAATATATCTACCTCACACTTTCCTCAACCTCTTGAGGACTAGTCTAGATCTTAACAAATATGTGAGTGTTTAAGTCTTAGAATAGGTCCAAGAGGCCTAAGGTCAGTACTCTTTACATATCTCCTTGTCTCTAGCACTTCAAGACTTTAATCCTTATTTTGATTTGGTCTAGAACTTAAGTAGCTAGGATCCATAATCAATTGCTAGGACTATCAATTTTTTTCTGATTTTTCTCCTTTGTCATTTTTTTGTATTTTCTCCTCTCTTTCCTCCTCACGAGAGATTTTTCAATTAGTTCACAAAATTTTCCTCCCTTTTTCTACTTTTTTTTTGTATATATATTTTTTTGTGAGAATCCCTCAGAGAATTGAATTTCTCATTTGTTTTGCACTTTAATACCACCCATATCTAAGTTTTACAATGTCCTCGTTGTAAACCAAGTGGTTTGAATTCAACTTAGTTCAAAGTTTAGAACAGGGTCAAAGGGTGGGTGAACGGGTCAAGATGACTATTGCGAATGATTTCAAGCTCTGATACAAGTATTAAAGGTGGAGTTGATTGTTCTAAAGTTTGAAACCTAAAGTGTAATATGAATGCAGCTCTAAAAGAATCAGAAGGGTCTCATGTTTTTGAATTGACGAGTTACCTCCCGTTAAGCACTAAATTGAATGCCTTTAGCCAAGCATATGGTGGTCAAGCTGAAGGGGTGGTCAGATTAGAGGAATTTGTAGAACAGGCACCTTGATGAGTAGCCTGGTTGGTCCAACCAGGTACTTGTTCATATCAATTGGCTGATGATGCAAACCAAACCCAATCAGTCTGGTGGGTTTATAAATGTGAATCAATATGTGTGGAGCCTACCAGATACTCTGTGGCTCAAATAGATGTGGAAATGTGAATTGAGGGTTTGGCTGTATTGGCTCAGCCAGATCAAAGTAGGGGTCCTCAAAAGATAATGGATCGGTGAAGGAAGTAGGAACCCTACTGAAGGGATCAAAGGGGGACAATATATGGCTGTCGATCTGATCAGTGTCCCATTCATTATCAAAACATGGTGGTGAATCATGTGCAACCAAATTAGAAAGAGGTGAGTTAGAATAGAAATTGATTATGGTGGCAAGTCAAGGTTAGGATCAATTTCTAAATGGCTCTGGCTCGAGAGTAAGAGGTAAGTATACCTCGAGATCCAAATCATTGGCCTCAGATGATGATAATATCATCATGAGTCCTAACTAACTTTAATTAGTAAGAATCAAATAACAAAAGCTCCCACATAATTGCTAGAGTCATAACTCACTACATATCCTTTCTGAGAAGAGTGTATTAAAATAGGGGTAAATCTTCAGTTTAACCAGCATATTATGAATGCTGAATAATCATGAGGTTTCCCAGGGGTTAATCTAAGGTCTAATGAGCATTAATGACTAATAAGAGGGTCCATACAAAAAGAAACAAATTTTCGCACATTTCAAGAACTAATACAACACTCGAAACCCTAATTTCAGACCTACTTGAATGACAAAGGTTCTCAGGATAATTCCATCTAAACATTCTAAAATTCATATAAAAATATTCCATAAGGTTTGGCACCCTTAATTTGACCTTTTGAACCCATTTTGACCTAGAATAGAGCCTCAGACGGAAAGTTTCCCTAATTTGAATTTTTGCATAAATTGCCCAGTCAAACTTGGTCAAAACTATAGTCCGACTTCACCATTAGATTCCTTGGATCCAAATTAGGTTTTTAGCAAAATTTGGACCCGACCAGAGATCATCTTGACCTAGTTTGCATTTTTATCCAATCAGACTCTTTCTCTCTCAAATAGCCCCTCAACTTTTGAATTATTTGCAATCAGGCCCCTAGGTTTCTCATCATTCTTTGCAAACAGGTCCTTACCGCCATTGGTGTGAACACACCAAGCTCCGTCAAGATTCAAGCGAGGATTTCTTACTCTATTCTCAATCAAACTGTCCCAAAATTTAACCAAAGATTTCTTGAGGAATCCCCTTCTAAATGGACCCGACCATGAATCCTAACTCCTTCCCAATCTCTCATGCAAATGTATGAAAGATTTGGATACCTTTTTAGCATGAAACCCCCAAAGTTCACAAGCTTGTTTCCAAGCTTGGAACTCATCTCTAAGGCCAATAAAAAGACCCACGATGCATTTTCGTGCTCCTTAGGTAGGTTTAAGGACACAAATCCCTCTTCTTTCCCTCCCACGGTCGGCTTTGACCTATGTTCCGGTGGCCATCTCGACCTCCCTCATCCATGCCTCCAACGGCCAAATTGGAAGTGCAGCACTCTTCCTTATCTTCCTCTACATCTTGCCATCCACCGCAAGAGCATCCTCCCCCTTTCCTCACCGTCGTCTTCCTCAACGAAGCAACTTCTTCCACGACGCTGACAATCACACCAGCGCTCGTAACCTTCACCCCCTTCATCCTATAGTAGGTCTAGAATCTTCCTCTTCGTCTCCTTAATCTTCCTAACCCCTTTACCTCCTAAATTGACCGTCGTTCACGTCATTCAGCCTCCGTCTTCCCTACGACCAGCCGAGCTTCAATGATGCCCCCACAACTCCACAAGCCATCGCTCACCTCGCCACAACTCCCAAAATGTCCGCCGTACCCTACTGACCAAAACCCTCAAGAAATTGAGGGGATTAGGCCACCAAACACCCAATCGAACTCACCCACTTCCGCTCATCTTCCTTGAGTCTGTCCGGCCACCACACACACCTACTCATCATGTAGACACCGTCACCGCACTCCTCGTCCATCGAAGATGCTTGTGAACTAGTCTAATTGGGGCTACAAGCCCGTATTGTGATTCGTAGGTGTCCGTCACCCTTCGCCATCGCCACCACTTCGTCCGACCATGACCACCTGCCTCGGGCTGCATTCATCCTCGAATCCACTTCCAAGATGTGCACAACTCCTCCAAGCATCCCTCTAGACCCTCAATTGAAGACCACATCCGTGACATCACCTCCAATTGGATGGACTGACACCAGCAGTTGCATAAGAAGAAGGGAGAGTGGGATAGTCCCACATCGGTGGATGAGGGCCTCACAGCAACACGTAAATTGATTTTTTGCTCAGGCTTTATCGCCCAGCACACGAGGGGTTGGGTCCCTCCTACCCCCTTCACCCGTTAACCCGACCTAACTCACTCCTCGATCACCACCCACGCTGGTGACTCTGGACACTGTACGTGACCCGGTTACCTATGTATGGATCCGAATATGCCCTAGGTCTTGAGAGAGAGGAGGAGGAAGATTTGTGAGATAGCAGGGGAGGGTTTTGCTCTCTGAACCACACCCTTGTGCGACCTGTGCGACACTTAGTCGCTAAGGGAGTTGGGTCCCTTGTGCTGTGAAGGAATAGAAAGGGAAGGCTTGTGAAGAAAGAAAGAAGAAGGAAGGAAAGGCTTAAAGGAAGAAGAAGAAGAAGAGAATGCATTGAGAAGAAAAAGAGAAGCTGAAGAAGAAGAAGAAAGGAAGAAGCTGAAGAAGAAAGGATTTTTAAAGTTGAAATAATTGAGTAATTGCATGCATGTTTGATTAAAGAGGATTAGTGGTGATCTAAATCACCATTGTTTTGATTCTCTTTTCTTTTTGATTCTATGCAACCTTGAGATACATTGATTGATATTAATTCTGATCAATTTCATTCATTGCATATCTAATTTGTGAACAATTGATTGTGCTCATTGATTTCAATTAAAGATTAATGTTGTGAATTCCATATTTGCTCCCTATGTTCGGCCTTAAACTCTTTTGATTCTGAGTTATAAATTTAAGTGATTTAAGCAATTTTTGTCCTGTACTACGATGCATTTCTTAACAAATGACAAATTTGCTTAAAAATCAGAGTCAGAGTCAAAGAATGGATCATGGATACTGAGGTTGTAAATTGTCTCATAGTCTAGAAACAATGATTCTCCTAAATCAGAGTATGATTCAAAATCATCGAAGAATTTGAGAAAATCATCTTCTGAACTTGACTCAAGATTGAGATTTCCACCATAGAATAAATCAAGATGCATGGAGTTGTCAACTTGATATTGGTCTAACCTAGCCTCAAATTCCAAGTTCGGAGGGATGTCCTTATTAGGCATAGGCTTGGGTTCAGGACATCTAGGGTAGATCTAATCAAATCCCAACTCTTCCAACTCGTCAGATTTTGTATCGTAAATTGATTTGACTTCTGACAAATTCATTTGTTCTTCTGAGGAATCTGAAGAGGTATAATCATCAAATATATGCCCAAGATCATAGTTCAAATCTAAACTCTTGTTCTCATATATTGGGCCTCATGATCATCCCAACTAGCCTTAGGTCTAGATTTTAGGTTAGGTGTAGGACTTGGGTCACTAGAATTTGGACTTGATTCTATTGGGATGTCATAATTACTCTCGAGGAATACCTTAACAGGATAAGGTGAGGGGGATTCATCCTCGAGAGGCTCTGAATTGCATTTATCTCAAGTGTTTAGAAAATCTAGGCATGAGAAACCAGCTTCACAGCTTCCTATGGATGGCTCATAATCAGGAACACCTGTAACTGTATCTACCCAACCCATATCTTGATCAAGTATTTCATTCTGCACAAAATCAAAATTTGGTTCCATTTAGGTTGGGGATTCATACAACCTCCATTTTCGTACCTGGGCTCTGGGAAATTGTATTGATCCTCGAAATTGCTCTAAGATGCATCATTAGTTCCTGGGTAGTGATTTGGGTATTTTTGATCAATGGCTTGTTGCATCATATTTAGCATATCCCCATGTTTCTCAATGACATCCTGGTGCATTTCCCAAAGTGGTGGATTTGTCAAACATTGTAGATGCTCAATGTTACGTAATCTCTACAATTCACTGTACTCTGATAAAAGAGCATCTCGGGTTGAACCACATATCATTTGTGTCATCATTATCTTGGCATTGTCCATAATGTGGCTTTTTGTTTCTAGTACATTAACCTGAAATCTACTAAATGGATTTAAGGTCATGTAAAATTCTTCACTATGTCTAAGCACAGCTGATGAGACCACATTTGTGGGCTAATTGAATGCATAAATACCTAGATATTAGAATGATGTCTACATGTACATAGCATACTTATATTTATAAATAGATTAGTTTATAAAAATGCTTGCATGCATATTTTATACATTGGCATTCACATGTAATAGAAGATAATATGCATTATGGTGACATGCATGCATTACATGCATTATTTTGGATTATCTTTGTAAATAACCCAATTTCTTTATATCTTCTTCCCTGCAGAGTCCACGGCTTCCTCGTGCATCCACCAGCCACCGCACCCTCGCCACCAGACTTCTCGCAACAGCACAACTTCAACGCAATGCCTCCCCAACAAATCAGATTTACTCGTCGAGTTGTTGGTCGTGGGAGAAACAAACAGGAGAGGCATTTAAAAGAAGAGGCGTAGCGACCATTGAAGGGGCCTCTTCCTCACTCTCCACAGTGGACCTCTCGCCTGCATCGTGAACCCCGAGCACACACGGTGGCTCCATCTTCCACAACATTACCCTCGCCTCTCACCAGTCATATGGTGACAGTGTGTGGCCAGAACACCAACAACCCGCTCTTGCCATCCCTACCCTCCTCGTCTTCAACCTCCTGCCACCCATAAGAAGAACCCAACATCCTCCACAGCACATGCCCACAGCCACGTGCACCCCCAGCTAACAACATGCCCTCGGGCATCCGCCTCCTCACCTCCACGGCGTGCCACCAGTGCATCTGAACTCCACCAACGCCCACGTGAATCACCCTTACACGCAACCTGCCTACTCACCGTGCAAGCAACCACCATGCGGTAATGATCTCGCGTGACCACACCACTGCACAGGCAGCCACCTCACGTGCAACCACAGTGTTTCCTCCTTGCGTGCGCGTGCACACTCGCACCCATAGCCATTGCAGCCAGCCTTTCCCCTCTCTTCGTACACTGTTTTTCTTCTCCAAGAAGAACCCGACGCCAGTCGTTCATCTCCACGAGCAGCCGCCACATTCGGCCACCGCACTCTACGTCGTCGGCGCCGTTGACCTCTCCTCGACACCTCGAGCTCACCTACATCTGCAGCCGACTCTCCCACAATCCATGCACACCGCGGGAAGCCACCACTGCCGACGGGTTCTTCTCCACTAGCCAACCATCTTCGGCCATCGTCGGCCGAACCACTGCCGCCATCGCAAAGCTTACCCTCCAGCCATACTCCCCTGGGCATCTCTTTTCCAGTGGGTCCTCCATCTCCTCGCGTGAGCCAAGGGAGCAAATCCCCTGTTTTGATACCTATTTCTATTTACATCTCCATGCCATTGCCAACATTTGATTTTCCATTTTTTATGAATTTATCGTGGAGAAATTGCTGCCTGACACTTATTTTGTACGTATTTGTTCATCTTTTGTGAGTCATCTCTATGCACACCACATTTGGATTCAGATTTGCACTCAGTCTACATGTAATTAAAAATTACATACTCTGCCACTACACATGCATCATCCAGGTATTTTGGGAGCTTGATTTCGGATGTGAAATTTACATAAACAACCCTTGACTTCTCCATAAATTGAAATTTACATTTAGAGCAGCATATCCATTGAATTGATTTAGCAAATATTTCTGTGAACATGACAGCTACATACCAATGAATTTATTGCAGTCGTTCCTCCCTGTGGATACGACCTAATCCACCGTGGTTAGTTTTCTTGATATATATTTTTTTGTTCAGAGTTTTCCACCATGATTTACACATTACGATGACATATTATTTTAATATATTATTTATGCAAGCGAAAAAAAAAACCCGACCAAATGGTGCTGTTGCCGGGGAGGCAATGGACGCAATAGGTTCACCTAATTTATTTCTGATTATTTTGAGGTGCACATTTATTTGACCATTCTCTATTCTTTTGTGTGAGGTAATTCTTCAAGAGGAGGAGTGCACAATGGACGCTTGTTTGAGTGGACCTTAACACCACCTGGAGGACAGCAAGAGGAGTCTATGGGCCTTGATCCCACGCACGTAAAGGCATACGAAGGAGCCTTTCCTGATTTAGTCATTAGATATTAGTTTAGATTTAGACTGATAAAATTAGTCTAGTATATGTTTTCTCGCCCTTGTAATTTGGGGCTAGTTTTTGGGGGAGTGTCCCCAGTTCTTTAGATTCTAGGTTTATTTTTAGATAGTTAGTAAAAAAAAAATCGAGCTGCCTTATAGAAGCTGCATATCCATAGGTAGATCATCTAGGAGTGCTTGAGCAGCATCTAGATTTTTCTTATTGCATTGTGGGCATTTTTGCATCATAGAGTGCTGGAGCAAGGTATGTATTTTCTATCTTTCTACATCAGTTATCTGCACATGCATTGCATTTGGACATAATTAAAGAAGACCACTAAAATTGACTTGAAAAGATTAATAAAGTGGTCACATTATTTCTTGAAAGGAAGGTAAAATACAGGAAGTGTTTAAATAACTTGTTTGAGATTTTCAAAACAAAATTAATTTTTCGCGGTGTGATGCACACTTCCTGCACCAAGCACGCACTATAGGCACTGCACTAGGATTTGGACCCTTAAGGCCTTAAGGCTATAGGCATTGATCTCTTTATCAATGCAAACCCTCCTATTTGATACTCTAAGGAGGGGGACACCCCTTAAAGGAATTCAAGGGTAGTTAAGAGGCACCGCTAATGCATCGCCTCAAAGGAAGGGTTCACCCTACTTGCATCCCTTGGTTCCATCCTTGGAGTACCTTTTTACTTAAGCATCTGAGAATATCATTGCAGCAAAGTGTACATCTTTAGGGCATTCAAAGGTCTATTTAGGGTACGTAATTGATTAACAACTTGATTGGTCACCCAAAAGAACTAAAAGTAACCTCAACCTCTTTAATAGCCTTTGACCAGGAATCTCAAGTGCCTCACTTCTCTTATACCACTTACGTGGGAACGAAGAAATATTGCCTTGACTTCATTTGGCCAAACTAGGAAGGTTGGAAGAAAGCTTAAAGTGTTTTAACTCAACAAAAGGCCTCTTGCCTTATGTTTGCTTGGTGTATGCTTGGTAGGAGCTCTCTTAGAAATAGTCTTCTTTTCAACCCTAAGCCTGAGAGAATTATTAGGAAAGCCAACCAAGAAGGAAGAAAAATGGCTAAAGAAAGACCTAAAGATGAGATTAGGACTGATAAAATTAGAGAACCTTGAGAGACTATTTCTTCCCTACAACCCACCAAGCTCTATCAATCCGAAGACCTAGAGTGGATAATCCATATGAAATCAAGAGCAGCACCATATCTTTGCTCCCCTCTTTCTATGGTATTGCTAGGGAGGATCCCTACAAGCATCTTGAGGAATTCACCAAGGTCTGTTCCACGATGAAGCTCCAGGGCTTTACTAATGAAGCCTTGATGAGGACTCTATTTCCATTCTCCTTTAAAGATAACGCCAACCACTAGTATCATACCCTCGATGTAATTGTAAATGATTAGGCCACCCTTAAGGGAGAATTCTTGAAAAAGTATTTTCCTATGAGTAAGACCAACCATTACAGAAGATAGATTGTAGATTTTACTCAAGAGGAAAGGGAGCAATTTCACGAGACTTGGGAGCATTTTAATGACCTTCTTAGGCTATGCCCCCACCATCAGGTGCCAAGATGGCAATTGGTCAAAAGGTTCTATAACAGATTATCTGAAAGGCACAGGCAAACCATTGATAAAGCCTGTGCAGGAACCTTCATGACCAAAACTGAGGATGAAGCCTGGGCATTATTTGAAACATTAAGTGACAATTCCATACATATGTTCTCTTCCTATCAAGAAAGAAAACCATCAATCTTGCAGAGGAAGAAAGAGACTCATGAAGCTAGGGCTACTCAGGATTTGGCTTATTAAATTTAATTGTTGAACAAAAACTTTGATAGGCTTTTACCAAACCTCGGCATGAACCCACAAGTAGCCTCTATCTTTCAAGCTTCAAGTGAATGCGCCATTTGCCAAAGCATGACACACACCACTGCGGAGTGCCACCAAGCAAATCAATTCCTTGAGTTGATTCAGGTTGACCTGAATGCGACCCAAGGTTTCCACCCACCTCCTAGCAATAACCCGTATTCCAATACCTATAATCCAGGTTGGCGGAACCATCCAAACATCTCATGGAAGCAAGTTGATGCTTCCAACTCAGGGAATGCAAGACCCCTACCACCCCAACCCATAGACCAGCCATCCTATGCAAACCCTCCTCGAAATAAGCCTTCTGAGATGGATGGACTTAAAGCCATGATGAAAGCAATGTAAGAGCATTAGAATATGGTCATCCAATCTCAGAATAAGATGATTACTGATATGCAATCCCAAATTGGTCATCTTACTGAGGCAGTTAGGCAACAGGATCCAGGGAAGTTGATTAACTCTTCTAAGGAGAACCCAAAGCACAATGGGGTCATATTCAGGGAGCACGCCCAAGCTGTGACCATGCTAAGGAGTGCAAAGAAAATCGACAAGCCTGATAAGACTCCTATGCTCACCGCTCAGGATTCCCCTCCTACACCAGACTCAACTTCCACCTCCACCAAGGAAGAGCCACACTGCTCTCCCACGCTTGAAATCACCCACCCTGAGGATGTCATCATTCTACCACCCCTTTCCCACCACGACGACCCCTCTACCCAGAAGCCGAGGGTTCCCTATCCAGAGTGCTTATCTGCTCCTGGGGAATCTTCTATTGGCTCATCTGGAGCCAAGGATAGGACGGAGGAGATTATGGACACTTTAGGCAAGTCCAAATCAACTTGCCTCTGTTGGAAGCTATCAAACAGATCCTGTCCTATGCCAAGTTTCTAAAGGACTTGTGCACCCAGAAGCACCGACCTAGGAGACAGGTCCAAACCAAGGTCATACTGCCTGACCATGTTAGCTTAGTTCTCCAACATGGAACACCCCCCAAAATGAATGACCCAAGGGCCCCGTATATTTCAGTGGTTATAGGTAACCAACACATTGACGAGGCTCTGCTCGATCTGGGTGCAAGGGTGAACATTTTACCAAGCTCTGTCTACGACCTTTTGGGAGGAGGTGATTTAAAGCCTAGTCCAGTCATCCTCCAGGTCACAAACAGATCACTTAAGACACCATGGGGATTACTGGTTGACTTCTTCCCTGATGACTTTCTTGTGCTAGATACTGACCCATCTAATAAGCCCACCAAGCCATCCATTATTCTTGGATGCCCCTTCCTGGCCACAACCAACGCCTCTATCAGTTGTAGATCAAGGGCACTTAAAATGGGCTTTGGGAACAAGAAGATCTGCTTGAATATTTTTGATACCTACAAGCAATCTGGATTGGAAGATTGTTCCCAGATTAAGGTAGTTGATAAAATCATTGAAGAGACTACTCCAGTACTCTTATGTAGAGATCCCCTTCAAAAGGTCATATCTAAGGACCATCCTCCGACTATTGAAGAAACTGAAGGGGATATACCTGAATTAGAAGAGTTGCTGGGGGTACACACAAAGTCTCTGTCCCTACCCTGGACTGTGAAGGTAGATCCACTACCTGAGGCGAGGACATCTCAACTTAAACCCCCAATCCAAAAGGCTCCCGAGTTGGTGCTGAAAGCCCTCCCGAGCACATTGAAGTATGCTTTCCTTCGCCCTAACGACATGCTTCCCGTTATTATCTCATCTGCATTATCTGAATCACAGGAGGGAGCTCTATTTGAGTGTTTACAAAGGCACAAGGAAGCAATTTCTTGGTCGATAGCTGATATTAAGGGTGTTGATCCCTCCCTCTGCATGCGTCATATATATATGGACGAGTCCATGAAATCCTTCCGAGACATGCAGAGAAGGCTCAACCCCAATATGCGGGAGGTTGTCAAAAGGGAGATTATGAAATGGCTAGATGCAGGAATTATCTATCCCATTTCAGATAGTAAATGTGTTAGTCCTATACATGTGGTGCCCAACAAGGTAGGAATCACTGTGGAAGAAAATGACCAAGGAGAGTTGGCAACCACTAGACCCTAAGAAAATGACCAAGGAGAGCTAGCTGGCAACCACTAGACCCTCAACTGGCTGGAGAGTTTGCATTGATTATTGCCATTTGAACACGACTACCCAAAAAGACCATTTCCTCTTATCATTTATTGATCAGATTTTGGAACGATTAGAGGGGAACAAGTACTTCTGATTTCTTGATGGGTACTCTGGGTATAATCGGATAGCCGTCTTTCCTAACGATCAAGAGCGTACAACCTCCACAAAATGTGTTCCACCAAATGCCATTCGGGTTATGTAATGCTCCTACCACTTTCCAATGTTGTATGATGGCTATCTTTTCTAATATGATCGGTGAGTTGGTAGAAATTTTCATGGATGATATCTCAATTTACGGCTCATCGTTTAACCTATGCCTTTCGCACCTTGATAAAGTCTTAACCCGTTGTGAAGAGGAAAAGCTGGTGCTTAGCTGGGAGAAAAGCCACTTTATGGTCCAGCAAGGCATTGTTTTGGAGCATGTAGTTTCCGAGAGAGGATTAGAGGTGGATACCGCAAAAATTGATTAAATCTCTAAGCTTCCATCAGCCACCAATGATCATCAGGTTAGATCTTTTCTTGGCTATGCTAGATTTTATAGGCGCTTCATTAGAGATTTCAGTAAATTCTTTAAGCCACTTTGTGACTTGTTAGCAAAGGATGTTTCCTTTGATTTTGATGATAGATGTGGCGAAGCTTTCAAAGTCTTAAAGAAAGCCCTTATTACCGAGCCAATTCTCCAATCACCAGATTGAACCCTTCCATTTGATCTAATTCGTGATGCTTCTAATTTTGTAGTGGGAGCGATTTTAGGTCAAAGGGTTGATGGAAAACCTCATGTGTTGTATTATGCCAGCAAGACCCTTATGGATCCTCAGCAAAACTACACGATCACTGAAAAGGAACTTCTTGCTGCAGTATTTTCTTTGGAAAAGTTTTCATCTTATTTATTAGGATCCAAGGTTGTGGTGTTCATTGATCATTCTACTTTAAAGTATCTTCTTGCTAAAAAGGACACCAAACCTCATTTGATTCTTTCGATGCTGCCACTCTAGGAGTTTAACCTGGAAGTTAAAGATAAGAAAGGAGTTGAGAATGTGGTAGCAGATCATCTGTCTAGAATCCCTATTGAGGCATCAACCCTTGCTAGCGGTACCCAAGAGACTTTTCCTGATGAGTCTCTAATGGCTGTGGAGGCCAAAACTTCTTGGTTCGCTAACATAGTGAACTATTTGGTCACGAGCATTACCCCCAGTACTTGGGACAAGCAAAAGCGAGACAGGTTTCTTATTGACGCTAAATTTTATCACTGGGAAGAACTTGAGCTTTTTAGGATAGGCCCTGACCAGCTCTTCTGTCGTTGCGTCCCTGACGAAGAACAAAGGAGTGTTCTGAGTTTTTGCCATGACCTCCACTGTGGAGGGCATTTTAGTGGAAAAAAGACTACCCATGAGGTTCTTCAGTTTGGCTTTTGGTGGCCCACATTATTCCGAGAAGCACATACATATATGGGCGCATGTCTACGTTGCCAACAGACGGGAACCGTTGGAAAAAGGGATGGATGCCCTAGCAACCTGTTCTCCCTGTTGAGATCTTTGATATTTGGAGCATCGACTTCATGGGTCCCTTTCCTGTGTCCTTTGAATATGAGTACATCCTTGTGGCCATGGACTATGTATCAAAATGGATAGAAGCCATACCCACGCGACCAATGACCATTCTGTGGTCTTGGATTTTGTTAGGGCTAATATCATTTCTCAATACGGGTGCCTAAGGATGCTCATAAGTGATGGAGGACCTCACTTCAAGAACGTGCACTTCACAAGATTACTCCAAAATTTGGGAGTCAACCACATGATAGCCACACCTTACCATCCCCAAACGAGTGGACAAGTTGAAGTGTCTAATAGGGAAAGTAAATGAATTTTAGAAAAAACTATCAAGCCTAACCGTAAGAATTGGTCTAAAAAATTAAATGATATGCTTTGGGCCTATAAAACAACGTATAAAACTCCCTTGGGCATGTCTCCTTCCATCTTGTCTACGGAAAAGAGTGTCACCTTCCCGTTGAAATACAACACAAAGCTTATTGGGCTATTAAAAAGGTTAACTTAAATTTAGATAAAGTAGGAAAGGCACGGATGCTGGAGTTAAGTGAGCTTGAGGAGCTTCGTAATGAAGCCTATGAAACTTCTTAAGTTTACAAGCAACGTACAAAGGTCTTCCATGATAAGCACATTATTAGAAAGACCTTTGAGCCCAACCAATGGGTCTGGCTTTTCAATTCCAGGCTTAAATTATTTCCAGGAAAGCTCAAGTCCCACTGGGATGGGTTGTACATTGTTATCAATACCTTCCCTCATGGAGCAATAGAAATTCGGAACCCTACTTCTGGTGTGAGCTTTAAGGTAAATGGCCAATGACTTAAATCTTATGGTATTCTTTCAGATGGCCAGATTTTGGATGCACTTCGACTTGAGGAGCCTTAGCTCCTCCCACTTTCCTCCTCAGGTGATATTCTTCTATGTCTTTATTTTTCCAATGAGGACATTGTCAATCTTAGGCATGGGGGGGTATAACCTGAGGATGTTTATAGCATTTATAAATCTTTGCATGCATTTAGGATAGTGCATTAGCCAAAAAATATATATATATCATTTTTTTTCTTGAGCTAAATTGGTTAGTCCCTAAAAGAAAATTTTATCAAGGAAGTGTCATTGAAGATTTTCTTCTTAAATTGTTTCATAAGTTTAGAATCCAGTACATTTACTTCAATTGCACATAGACTAGGTAATGGATCTTTGTAGAAAATCAATAAACATTTTTAGTCGACTAAATCCTTGGACAATTTGAAGCGAGATAGGCAAACTATCTCCTATTAGATCTACCTAATATTTATGAGGAGAAGTAGAGAGACTACTAGTGTGCTAAGTTTAGTGCAAGGATCCTTAAGTTCTGGATAATTAAAATGATGATACCTTAGAGTTAGGAGTAGTTTTCGCTCTCTGTTCCTGCGTGCAAATAGTGTGTGAATTCCTGAGAGTCACCAAATAAGGCAAATACACAGAGATTGACTCCTAATAAAACTATGACTATGGTGGATGATTATGACCATTCTTCATAGAGTCCTCGGCTGAAAAAGGGTAATAATGTCAAAGGTCAGAAATACGATTGTCCTATCCATTCCTTCTCGTTGCCGAGAGTAGAAACTTCTACCAAATAAGCCACACAATATCATCTTGACCATCATCATCCCTAATAATGCCTCATGAATAAAAGTATGCATCGTTTTGTGTTAGTAGTAAAAAAAAGAAAAAATAATAAATAATAATAATAAGAGAGAAAAAATAGAGAGAGAGAAAAAGAAAAAGAAAAGAATTCAAGTTTATAGTTTTATTTTCATGTCATCTTTCATTATGTGTCGATGTTTTTGAGGCAACAACAAAAACACCCATCACGATCCACCAAATATGACCTATACCTATTTTTCAGTATTTCTAATCACCTGAATACTGGCTGAGGACTTCTAACTTAGTTGTAGGGTTATTAGGATTTTAATTGAAGTGTGAATGCTGTGGGAGGCCACCAAATAGTGAGTACATTTAGAAAATCTGGTAAGATATGTGATCTTAGAAAAGGAAAAAGAAAAAGAAAAAGAAAAGAGAGAGTGAGTGAGCGCAAGGGAACGCAAAGAGGGCACAATTTTTAGCCTCGCTCTGGGTTAACTCATTTGGTAGTCTAGAGATTTAGAGTCTGCAGTACTAGACTATATGTAGCACCAGATGAGTGTGAGCCACCAAATATAAATCGATTCAACTCAGTATCTCCTACCTAAGCCAAAAAGTCGGGGTCAAATTATAGATCATTTTCTGCTTTATCCCCGAGGGAAGTAGCTACCTATCCCGGTAGAATTGTATCAAGGGTTAAGTACGAACTTCAAATGAAAGTTGTTTTTCACTTGGATCCGTTACCTAAGCTACTATCACTTCACATTTGTCAGAATCTCTAAATTTTTGGAATAAGGAATGAAGAAATCTTTTGGTCACTTCCATTACTTTCCACTTTTGCTAAGGACTAGCAAAAACTAGGCATGAGGGCATTTAATGAGACCACATTTGTGGGCTAATTGAATACATAAATGCCTAGATATTAGAATGATGTCTACATGTACATAACATACTTAGATTTATAAATAGATTAGTTTATAAAAATGATTGCATGCGTAGTTTATACATTGCATTCACATGTAATAGAAGATAATATGCATTATGGTGACATGCATGCATTACATGCATTATTTTGGATTATCTTTGTAAATAACCTAATTTCTTTATATCTTCTTCCTTGCAGAATCCGCAGCTTCCTCACGTGTGCACCAGCCACAGCACCCTCGTCGCCAGACTTCTCGCAACAGCACGGCTTCAACGCAACGCCTCCCCAACGAATCAGATTTACTCGTCGAGTTGTTGGTCGAGATTCGTGGCAGGAGAAACAAACGGGAGAGGTAGTTAAAAGAAGAGGCGCAGTTACCATTGAAGGGGCCTCTTCCTCTCTCGCCATGGTGGACCTCTCACCTGCACCGTGAACCCTATGCATGCACAGTGGCCCCAACTTCCCCAACATCACCCTCACCTCTCGTCAGTCACACGATGACGGTGTGTCAGCAGAACACCACCAACCCACTCCTACCTTCCCTATCCTCCTCATCTTCAATCTCCTGCCACCCATAAGAAGAACCCAATGAAAGAGCAATCTTCATTTTCGATAAAAACTTTAGCATAAAATGGCGTGTCGTTGTATTTAATCTCGCGGTAGAAAATCACTTTTCAAAACCTTTTAATTCTCATAATCTAACCATAAAAATAGTTAGGACATCTCCACAGGGAGGAATTAGCCTATTAAACTAGTGAATGGTGTCCCGTTTATTCGGGAAACTCAACATGTGCACATACTAACTGGTGCACTTATTTTCAACATAAATTCTAGATTTAAATAATTAATCAAGAATATAGGTATGCATATGCAAAATCACCACTATAGGAATAGAAGAATCTTGATATTGGTATGGGTAAAAATGTGTTAATATTTATCTCTTTCAGAGCAGAGCCCACTCATAAAATCAATAACTCATATTCTATATTATTTATGAGAAGTATGCAACTCAAAGTAATTCAGATATCAAAGAGGGATGTCCATGCAATTCTACCTTATATTAAATCAGGAAAATAAATGAATAGTGTATCCTGCAATGTCATAAGTTGTAATTTTTAATATGGCATGCACTGTAGAGAAACAGGGGAAAGGTTTCCCCTGCTCGCACGTGCGAAGGAGGGGTTTGTCGGCCGTAAGTCTGGGCGAAGGAGACGTATGGGAGGAAAGGCTCGCAACGATGGTAGTGGCACGGCGGGAGGTGGCCAGACATGGTCGGACGGCGAAGGAGAACACTGGCGGTAGTGACAGCAAGTGGTGTGCGAGGAGGTCATTGAGGGCAGCTGGCGGTCGTGCAGAGGCCGTGGGAGTGAGGCTAGAAGAACAGTGATGTTCTCTCTCACAACAACAACAACGAGGAGGGAAGGAAAAGAGAGAGATATCTCTCTCAACAACAACAACGGAGAGAGGAGGAAAAGAGAGAGATGGAAGAGGAAGAAGAAGAGAAAGCGGCGGCAGTGGTTGGCTACGTGAGGGGTTGAGGGCAGGGATGGCTATGGGGTGGTCTATATGGATGGCTGAAGGTGGTGCTGCTAGCATGCGGATGTTGGGTTCACACAGGGGGCAGTGGTTGCTGTGGTGGTGGTGATGTCGACGGAGCATGGGAGGCACGCATGCTGTCACCGTCACAACACGAAGTTGGTGAAGGCTAGGCGATGTTGAGGATGCAAGGGCCACCGTGTACGCTCTAGCCAAGGTGTAAGCTCCGGTCACGGTGCACACCTGCTACAAAGTGGTGGCGAGGGCACAGATCCCCGCAGGGGGAAGGGAGATCCTTTTGAAGAAGATGGCCGACCCTCTTTTAAAAGTCCCTGGTTTGTTCTCCTTCAACCGTCTACTTCTCCAACCACTCACGAACATCACAAGTGGTTGAAACAAATGGATAAGTTCTGGTGTTTTTTCATCAGATGTCCAATAAATTCTCTAGACGTGTTAAAATATGTATACATCAGTGCATTTCTGATGGTGGTTACCAAACGTCCAAATTAAACTTCAGACATCTTGTAGAGTGATTTTGGCTGTATGCTGATTGCACCCAAAAATACGCCTGCAATTGTGCCATCTTGTGCTATTTCCTAACATTACCAATGCATATTAGATTTCCATAGTCGCATTTGTAAAAATACACCCATGCATGCATTTAATTGAGAAGGGAGGAGAGTGAAAGAAATGGCCTTGCAATTAACATTTTTTCCAAGTGCTGCTTCACAAAATTTCCATCTTTATTTTTATTTCTATTAGATTTTTGAAATCTCTTCCCATGGCTGCATGGCAACCTCTTCTTCCTTGCGCCATTCCCTGCTCACCACTCCCTGCAGCTGCATGCAAGCCATGCAGAGCCAGGGCATGGCTGTGCATGCTTTCTCCTTCTATAAAAAGCAGGGCAGCTCCTTTGAAAACAGCCCGATCCTCCACACAAAAAAATCCAAGAGCAGCTCTTCTTCTCCAGGCCACCGTCCCCTCCCCCTCTCCCTCCATACACAGACCCTCCTCCTCTGAGGAGACACTCTGCGGGTAGGAGTACCTCATGGTGGTGCACACCCACCACCGTGAGACCACCATCGCCCAGCTCATCAAAGAGCCGGTGGGCGTGGTGGTATTCCCTGTTTTTTTTGCTTGAAGCCACTTCAGCCATTGGAGCAGGAGCTTCAAGCTTTGAAGCTCAAAGCTCCACACGCAGCAGCAGCAGCCGCCCAGCCCTTTCCGCGCACGCCTGTAGGCCGCCCTCGCCTCCCGCTTCTTCGCACTGCACTAGCCTGTCCGCCCGCAATCGGCCACCGCGCACCCCTGTAGCGGCTGGCCAAGCCTCACCACGCACCCCAGCCAACACCTGCAAGCCACCGCGCAAGCAGCAGGTCACCCTTGCCCTCCACCGTGCACGCCAGTAGCCCTCTCTGTGCACTCTGTCACAAACCACCTTGCCGCAAGCCTGCAGCGGTGCCACTCTTCCACACGCACTGAGCCATCCGCACTCACAGCACCTGCAGCACCCAGTTGCATGGCTCGCCCAACCACTGTAGCCACTATTCACGCGTTTCTGCAGAACACTGTGGCTACAGTGTGGTGACCGGTGAGTTTCTCACTTATCCAGTCACCCGGTGCGCTGCAACCGGCCAGCGCCCGCACCCACGCCCGCTCCAGCGCCCGCCCGCACATCTGCCTTCGCCTGCACCCGCCTGCTTCAACGTCTGCGAGTGCCCGCTACCTTCTCCTGCGTATGCTCACCCGCTCCCAGCGCCTGTGTCTACCAACCCGCACCTGACTCTTCACGCAGCGCGATGCGCTGCAACCTCCTCTCTCCATGCCCACGCCCTCCAGCATGCGCCTCTCTGCACGCATACGCTCCTGCGCGCGCGCGTGGAACCTTCAAACGACGCCTGGCTACCTCTGACGACTTAAACGCCTCTCTTCTCCTCAGTAGAAGCCCTCTCGCTCTCTCTCTCTCTCTCTCACAGCACACTCTCCCTCTCTCTCTGCAAACACACATACACACACACTCACACTCTCGCACACACACACTCTCACTTATATATTGTTATATACATATATATATATATATATACGTATACATATATATGTTGATATATATACATATATTTATATACATATATATATATACTTATATCTATATATATAGTAGTATTTATATAACTAAGTATTAGTATACATACATACATATATATATATATACATACATATATTTATCTATACATATAGTTACATACCTATATATATATACATATACATATATATACATATATAAGTACATATATACCTATATATTTATAACCATATATACATATAGATATACTTACATATATATATATATAAATATATATATATATTTTTTCACATTACTTACCATACGTGGTATCGCGGGAATATCTGCACCAGTTGCTGATATTCCTCGATACATGTGTACAAAAAGCGTGGTCACACACATCTTTCGCCATCCATCTTACACTCCACGCGGCACCTCGTCCCGTTAGTTGCGTCTTTCTAGACGACAACCGACTCGACACCGTGCTACACTCCGTCTCCACCTCCACCCCCACCCCTTTATACAAATATAATATATACCTATATATATATATACTATATTTACTTGATTTCTGTTTCGCTTCCCTATTAGTAAAAAGATAAAAAAAAATATAAAAGAGAAAAGATAATCCTTGACTTGCAGGTACTCCGTCTTGCGAATAGCAAGACCCATTTTGGAACCCTGATTTGGCCCAAAGCCAAGAACCTAATTTTGAGGGTGTGCCTCAAGGACCAAGATTATTAGAAAAAAAAAATCTTAAATAGAAAAACACCAAAATTACAATAAACAAACAGAAGAGATTCGTTGTAGGAAAGGCGTAGAAACTTGACTTGTAACCCCACTTCCCTGAGTTCGACCCTGGGCCTAAAAGTGACCAAGATAAAATCAAGTAGGCCAGGTTAAAAATTTTGTAAAGAGATGGTTAGGTCCGATTTAGGTTGACCACTATAGACACTTCAACGATAAAATCACCATATTAACACACCTATGCGGGCCCGACCAACATCTGCCTGATGCCTTTAGGTGTCATGTGCCTATCCTGCATTCACCAAATGATTATCATAACATATCATATGACATAAAATTGGTGCGTAAGATGATACGCATACTACATTGAATTCCTACTTAATTCCTAATCAAATATCAACTAAGAATGACTAATTAAAGAGTACTTAGGCCAAATAATGGTCCACAAAAGTGGACTTATCACCCAACATCCTCCACAATGCACGCCCACAGTCGCGTGCACTCACAGTCAACAACGTTCCCTCGGGCATCCACCTCCTCACGTCCACGGCATGCCACCAGTGCATCCGACCTCCACCAACTCCCGCGCGCACCACCCTTGCACGCAGCCTGCCTACTCACCATGTAAGTAGCCACCGTACGGTCACACTCTCACGCGACCACTCCACTGCGTGGGCAGCCACCTCATGTGTACCCACAGTGCTTCCTCCTTGCGTGCGCGTGCACGCTCGCACCCACAGCCATAGCAGATGGCCTTTCCCCCCTCTCCATGCACTGTTCTTCTTCTTCAAGAAGAACCCAATGCCAGTCGTTCAGCTCCACGTGCAACCGCCTCAACCGACCGTCGCACTCCGCACCGTCGACGTCATTGACCTTGCCTCAACACCTCGAGCTCACCTACATCCACAGCTGACTCTCCTGCAATCCACGCACGCCATGGGAAGCCACCACCGCCAGTGGGTTCTTCTCCACTGGCCGCCATCTCCTGCCATCGTCGGCCAAACCACCGCTGCCATCACAAAGCCTACCCTCTAGCCATCCTCCCGTGGGCATCTCTCCTCCAGCCGGTCTTCCATCTTCTCGCATGAGCCAAGGGAGCAAATCCCATGTTTTGATAATTATTTCTATTTACATCTCCATGCCATTACCAACATTTGATTTTCCATTTTTTTATGAATTTATTATGGAGAAATTGCTACCTGACACTTATTTATGTGCGTATTTGTTCAAATTTTGTGAGTCATCTCTATGTGCACCACATTTGGATTCAGATTTGCGCTCAATCTGCATGCAATTAAAAATTACATACTCTTCCACTACACATGCATCATCCACGTATTTTGGGAGCTTGATTTATGACCTAAAATTTACATAAATAGCCCTTGACTTCTCCATAACTTGAAATTTACATTCAGAGTAACATATCCATTGAATTGATTTAGTGAATATTTCTGCGAACATGATGGCTACATACCAGTGAATTTATTGCAGTCGTTCCCCCCTGTGGATACGACCTAATCCATCATGGTTAATTTTCTTGATATATATTTTTTTGTTCGGAGTTTTCCACCACAATTTACACATTACAACAACATTATTCTGATACATTATTTCTGCAAGCAAATAAAAAACCCAACTAGCAGCCTCGATCATTTTCTCTTTTATGCTTGATGGTAACACTATCATGAGATATAACTAGCTTTAATTAGTCATAATCAAATGACAAATGCTCCTACATAGTCGCCTGAGAATCATAATTCCATTCAAATTCATTCTGAGAGAAGAACATTAAATCAGGGTTAATTCTACAGTTTTAACATCACATCATGAAAGTAGAGTAACCATGGGGTTTGCCAAGGGTTAATCTAACATCAAATGAGCATATAAAATTTATCTAAACCTCCTAAAATTCATATAAAAATATTCGTTGTTGTTTGGTATCCTTGATTTGACCATTTGAACCTATTTTAACCTTAAACAGTCACAAATAGATTTCTACCCAAATTTGGATTTATACGCAAATTATCTAGTCAAACTTGGTCAAAACTGAAATCCGACTTCACCATCAGATTCCTTAGATCCAAATTAGGTTTATACCAAAATTTGGACCCAATCAAAGTCCATCTTGACTTAGTTTGCATTTTAGTCCATTTAAACTCTTCCTCTTAATTATGCCCCTAACTTTAGAAATATTTGCATATCAGACCCTAACTTTGTCATCACTTTCACAGAAAGGTCCCTGCACCATTGAAGGTCAACTAACCCTCAGGAAGCATTTGACCGGATCAAATCCCATTCAAATTGCCACCAAATCTCACCAAAATTGGTGAGACTGGTATTCACACGGTGAGGAATCGTTTGGACTTATTTTAGGAATTAGAACTTGCATGAAAAGCTCATGCAAATGCATGAAAATCCATGGGTTTCTTTGACCTAATCCCCAAGCAAATCATGGCTATTTCCCTGTCTAGAGCTTGCCCTGAGCTCTATAAAAGCTTCCCCTTTACAATACCGTGCTCCTTAGCTTGATTTTTCGCCTCAACTCTTCAAAACTTCCTTCTTCGGCCACCTCCACCGCAACTTCAGTGATGTCTTCTTCCCTGACTTTCTCCCTCCCTGCCACATACCATAGGCAGCGGGACCGTCTTCAGCTCCTTCTTCCACTTCTCGCGATACCAGTAAAAGCTCTCCAGACCCTCTTCTTCCTCGCCACTCCATCATCGGAGGATTCTCCATCCCCAGCACTGGCCAATCACAGCTAGCGCCTCTCCTCATCCCCTTTATCCTTTAGCTAGGTAACCACCTTCCTTTCCCTCACCTAATCCTTTCCATCCTCTTCCTATTCCAATTCAACCGCAGACACCACCTCAATGCCATTGTCTTCCCCACGTCTGATGTACCTCCGATGTGACCTTTCACGCTCCACACCACACCAAATTACTCACCACTGCTCCCAAAACCTTCACCACCTCACTCCCACTAAAGCCTCTCAAGAAATTGAGGGGATTACACCCTCAATTGCCCTACCGAACTCCGTTTCATCAGCTCACCCTCCTTGACTTCGCCCCAACTCCACACACTGTCTCACTGCACTCAACCACCACCAACACATTTGTCGTACTCAGATGACCCTCTTGAGCAATTTTGATGCGACTGTGAGGTCTTATTCTTTGTTTCAAGTTGTTGCAGAGCTCCATTGCCGCCCCCACGTTCTCCAGCTCCGTCTGACATTTTCAAGTTGTGTTCTTCCTCATTGATACTCCCAGGTGCAGTGGCCCAGCTCTAGAAAGTCTCCCAGGCAGCCAATTGAAGCTTCCAGCTAATCATTTTCCCGTAATTGGAGCCTTCCCTTCCTACAGCTTGCACCCAAAAAGGCCGACAACATAGTCCCACATCGTGGGATTTCAAAGTGCCAACAACGTATATTATGATTTTCTGATATCCGCTTACCAGCCAAGACACTAGGCAGTCCGATCCCTACGCACATACCCAAGCACACCTCGCCCGCAATCCACGCACGTGGGTCTGGCCACTATTCATGACCTGATAACCCGAATACCCAATTAGCCTCAACTCTGAGAGAGAAGAAGAGGAGAGATTTGTGACAGGAGGGGGGAGGGTTTTTCTTCTCGTTGGAACACCTTGAGGTGCGTGCTGAAGGTTAATACTTAACCTCTGAGGAAGGAAAGGTGTGTGCCTTGCTGTGCTAAAGAAGAGGTTTTGACACTTAGCCTCTGAGTTGCCTTTGTGTGCTATGGAGAGAAAGGCCTTATTCTTGAGAAGGCTTGAAGAAGAGAAAGGCCCTTGTGCCTTCTGTGGTGCTATGCCTTGTCTGATAAGGCGTCTAATGCCTTGCTTTGTCGTTTGAGGCATGGTGGTTATTGTGGGAACATTTAGGTACCTAAGTTGTTGTGGATTAATTAATTAAGGAATATTGTTGATTTATTTGAATGATTTGAATGCTTGAGATATATGCTTAATTAAGAGGAATAATTGGTGATTCAAATCACCATTGTTTTGCTTCTCTATTTCTTTTTATCCCATGACTCTTTGAGATATTATTGATTGTTATTGAATATCAATTTGACCAATTTATTCATTGCATCTCTTATTGTGCTTAAATTACTATGATCATTTATTCTGAATAGAGATTAGTGCATGAATTCCACATTTGCTTCTTGCGAATGACCTCGGACTCCAATTAGATTCTTAGTTTATAAATTTAAGTGTTTTGCATTTTTGTTGACTATAATACATGCATTTTCTTAAATATCAATGATTTCATCTAGAACATTTTGGCGCTGTTGCTGAGGAGCAACCCGTAATTCACCATTAGTCCTATTTTTCTTGATTGATTTGAGCATTAACTTGCCCTATTTGCTTTGCTTGTGATTTTGCGAGGTACATCACGAAGAGATCTTCCGCACAATCAACTACTCTAGGGGTAGGTAAAACTCTCTCTTCTTCCCTAATCAACCTCCTAATCTTAGGAAAGAGAAAGGGAAACAAAATCAATTAGGATTCACCTGCCTTATTTTCTTAGTAACTATCATTCAAAGGCAAAGTTTCTTGATTTGTGAAATTAACTTAATATCTAATTGAAGTAAGATGATTTGCTTAGAGATCCCTACCCTGATTTCCTGTACCTATTAGGGATTTATGCTTAAAATCACAAACATCTTAGACTACTCACTTTCTTGTTTGAGTCCAAGGTGTTACCTTTGAGATTAAATTGGACTTGAAATAGAACCAATTAGGGTTTCCACATTAGGGTTTTGAAGTGCTAGTACACACTTGCATACATTAAAGGAAATTGATCTTCTCGCATTTGTATGTTACCCAAGCCCTTGGTTGAAAAGATCATTTCAAGAGAACCTTAAAATTAGGCTCTAAATTCACTTGAACCCTTAAATTTTGGACCTAATAACCTGAGAGCCAATTCAGGGTGATTTTTGGGTCTTGACCTAAATTTTATCCTCCATCTTTAGGGTGGGTCAGGTGAAGTTGACCTACTTTGTAAGCCAATCAACCTCCAAACTTGGTCACAAATTCAATCAACTTCTAAATCAAGTGAAATTCAAGGCACAAATTAGGACTAAAATTGGTAGACTTAAGGTCTCAATTCACACATTCCTGTCTAGTTGGAACCGTAGTGGCAAGGAAGGTCAGATGGGGGAAACCCTATAACCCTTGGGATGCTCTACCATGTAGGGGATTTTGTGAGGCTCTCCCTTCTTAGCTGCCCAAGTACTTCTCAAGTGTGTGGATTTTTGATTCAAAGGAATCATCCACCTCGAAACTGCCTTAGTCATCCAAAAATCTTTAGGTGCCTTGATTGGTCCAATTCATATCCAGTCCGTCATCTATTCTTTAGAGCACATCACAAGAAAGGGCCCTAGGTTTTTGACCTAGAGGCCTCCATTAGAATTGATCTTCTGTGAAATTTTTTATCTGATCTAATCAACTCAATCTGAACCTGAATTTGATTCTACATCTTTATCCACCACCTGATTTGAAAATGCAACCTGACAAGTTAGGAAGAATATTTAGGAAACCTGAATATCAAATGAGAATGAAAGAAAAGATGATTGAGGATGCTCTAAACATCATGATGAGTACTACAAAACCTCTGATCCATCTAGACACATTCAGGTTAACGTTCCAAAAACAACCCACATTATGAATCGTGTTGCAATGATATTGACACAAATAATACATGGTTCAACCCAGGATGATCTCTTACTAGAATATATTGAATTAAGGAAACTACATAGTAATGAGTATCTACAATGTTGGTCAAGTCCCAGATTGCGCAGCAATCATAGGTCTTAATTGACCTAGATTAGGCTAGAACGTAGCATAAGTTAAGGAAATTCATGCACGCATAAGCATTATCTGCATCTTTACTGCTTTACTCTAACTATGCATAAAATAATGTTATAATGTGCTGATTAAGTATATTATGTCGATTGCAGGCAATAAGCAGATCAGGAGCTAGATCCGGAGCAGGATCTAAAGCTAGATCTGAAATAACGGGAGTTGTAGCAGAGCTGGAGCAGAAGGCCTAGTTTAGATGTAGGAATAATAATGTAAGGGGGTTAAAGGTTTTCTATTCTATTAAGTAGAAATAAAGCAGTAAAATGTGAAGAGCTTAGGTCCATCCTAGCCCTAGGATAGCCTAGAGACCTCCCCAAGCCTTAGCCACCCTTAGATTAGGTCACCGCACCCTAGGAAGCCCTAAAACCCTAGTTCCAACCCTTCTCTGGACGTCCAGATAAGTTTTAGGACAACCAGGACCCTTAGCCAACTCCCGCACACTTCAAACCCACTTCTGCAGTGTTATTGGACGTCCAAACACTTTGTCAAACGTCCAATTTCTACAGAATACCCAAAACAGAACCCGAAATCCTTTCTGACTTTGATTGGACGCCCAGACAACAAGTCTGGACTTCTGATTTTTTAGTATAAGACGTCTGATTCTATTATTAGACGTCTGATACTGCTCTCCAATTCCTGTTTTGAGATTTAAGCCTTGATCTTGGATCTCTAAGTCCCTAAACCCAATTCCAACCCCATAGGAACCTAAATTAAGGTGCCCTAACCCTAGTACATCACCTCTAGACCTCCCTAAGGACCTAATTAGGTCCTCACTAAACCTAATTGACTTGGATCTTAGTCAATTCCATCAGCCTATTCAATTGGACTCATTGAGTCCAATTGAGCCCTGATCTCAACACACACTGTCCAATTGGACTCAATGAGAGTCCGGTCGACCTAGACCTAAATTAATTGAGTTGTTTTACTCTCAATTAAGTTTCCACACACCCAATTAAACTTGTATTAAGTTTAATTGCACTTTACCTTAGTGAGTTGGGGTTTATAACCCTAATTTGAGACATGCCTTGACCTAAACCAACTAGAACCTAACCTAATCAACCTAGCCACCTAAGTTTCAACCCACACACACCCACACACACCATCCACACGAAAATACCTAGCCTAGAGTTCTCTAGAACTCTCTACCATGTGTGGTTGCCTTGGTTGCCAAAAATAGCAACCAAGAGCCATTCAATTTTTAGATCCACATTTGGTGGATCTAAAAACCACCATCCACCCTCTCTCTCTCACTCTCCCACGAGCTCCCACCATAGGCCTCTCTAGAGAATTCCATAATTCTCTAGAGAGCTTCCCTTAGGTCTATGAAAAGACCCAATGAGTGGCCATTTGCACCCATTCACTTCCTTGGCATTCATTCCACTTAGGCTAGCCACTTCCATCTCCACTCCACCTCCACAAGTTGAGCACCACCATGGAGGCCACCATCTCCACTCTAGGAAGCTGGATCAGCTCACCAACCACTCTCCAAGGGCCGACCTAAGCTCCATTAGCCGCCCCTCCTCTCAGCCACTCAAAGGCCATCGAAGACCACCTCTGAATGCCCTTCCTTGTGCTAGATTAGTAGCTTAGCTTTTCATATATTTACTGCTTTTATTTACTGCTTAGTAGTGTAGTCTTACTTCTTCCCCAATGATGCATGCGAAATCCCCCCATCAATTCTTGTATGCGATCATTTTCTGGTAGCTAGATTTAAATTCCAAGCATTTCTGTACAAGCTTTCCTCTACGGTTTTGTTGCAAACAACTCTTCCACTAAATGAATGAAAGAAAAAAGCTTTTATATATATATGTCTCCATGTTGTGAAATCACCATGAGCTTATTGATTAATATTATATTTGTGTGATTCAAGTTGCCTGCTCTAACTCCTAATATTCTTGCAACTAAGCATGTCGTACTTAACTTCGTAATAATCATGAACCGGCATGCGATTCTAAACAAAGTAGAGCGGCTTTAAAAATAAAAGATCGATTTCAAAAGTAAAAGCAATGCCTCCCAGAGACGAACGACCGGGACTCAAAGTCTCGTTATTTTTACAAAATAATATCTTTGTTGGATCGTATTTCACAACTATATGACGCTTTTATCAAAAATGTGAGCTACAATTTCCCCAACAAAATGGCACCGTTGCCGGGGAGGCAACGTCATTTTTCTTAAGTTCGATCTTTTAATCTATCACTGACGAATCTGCCTCTACTTTGTTTTTGATGTGCAGGACAACACGGAAGGAAAACGGGATCTACGCTCACATCGAGCGCGGCGAAGAAAAATCAGGTGCGCATCACATTCTCTTAGATTAGGTTTATTTTCTAAACCCTATGATTAGAACTACTTTCTGCAATCACTTTTGTGAAAGAAAAAAGAAAAGATTTTTCTCATTTTCATGAAAAAGAAAAAAAATCAAAAAGAAAAATTTTAAAAAAAATCTAGATTAGGTTTCCTTTCAAATCTAGGTTAGTTTAAAAAAAAAAAAAGATATTTTCTTTGAATCTTTTGAAAAAAATTCTTTTTGAAAAAAAAACGTGCAAAAGATTTGAAAAAAAAAAAGTATTTTTGGTGGAAAGCTTAGATTTCAATTCAAACCTCTTTAAAACCTTTTCCACCATCTTCTGATTCTTGGCCAGATTTCAAATCTAACTAAAAAATTCGATTGCTAAAAAATTCGTTAGCGAAAAATTCTGAAATTCGAGTTGAACCTTCATTTGCAAACCATCTTTCAAATGCCACCATTAATCTGAAAAAATTTCAAGGATACAATTTTTAAAAATTTGCGAAGTGCACGGGGGTCAGATTGACCCAGGTTCAAAATTTTTCAAATTTCAAAAAGCGATTCCGAGAAATCCGTGAATCTATTTTGACTAAAAATGGTGGGGTTTAAAAGTTGATCTCATTAGCTTTTTTTTCCATATTTTTCCCGAATTTGTGAAGGTCATTTAATACTGTTTCAAAGTGAAAATCGTCCAGGGGTCAAAGTTCAAGATCTGACCCCTTGACATTCAAAATTTCCTAAAAAGTCGGTTGAAATAGTAAAAATTCCAAAAAAATATTTTCTAAAAAACTAATTGAAAAAGGAATCTACTCGCAAAATTTCAATTTAATTTGATTCCAATTATTATCAAAAAATCAACATTATTTTTGTACTTTGTTGAAACAGAGAAAAACCCTAGAAGTGCATGCAACTTAGGTTAAATCCTTAGGGTTACAACTAGAGATCACACATTGGGCTAACTTAGACTTGATCAAGTTTAGTTAGCTGCTGAGCTTCGTCACCTTGTGGGCCACTCACCACAAACCCCACTGAAGAAAATGGGTTAAAATTAACTTTAAAATACGAAATCGACCCGAGTTCATTGTCGTACTACTAGGTGAGTTTAATCTCTCTTGCCAAACCTGGTGACTAAGTCTGCGGAGTACTGTTAAATGACTCCAGCTCGGGGGTCAACGGAACCGAAGGCGTAAGCCAAAGGAAGAACCTTCCCCTTAGTCCCCTCATAACCAAACTGGCTAGGTTAGCTTGAGAGGCGGGATTTACTTTCAGTCGGTTGTACGACGAACTTATCTTCAAGAATTCAAATTTCTAACGAAAAATATGGTCACATGATCTATAAGGACCATTTGATTGACAGGGCCTTAGCCTTGTCCTACGTGGCTACACCAACTCAGGGGTTGGGCGGTGTATGCACGGAAGGAGGTCACTTCGACCTCACTTGGTTGGACCTTGGGAGCCACTCCGAAGGAGGCGAGTCACCTGGCCCGGACCATCTTCTCCCCCCATTTCTTCTATCTGCTGAGCCACAATGGCTAACCCTGGATCTGGACCTAATCAAGATCCAGAAGAGTTGGACCCACGAGCTTATCTGAGAGCTCGGGTCACTGAATCAGCTCAACCTTGGGATCAGAACCCAAGGTCGCGAAGACGACTTTTCGCTTCGCCTGATCCTTCTCCTCGGGTTACCAAAATGGTTAACCCATATCCTAACCCTAGATATTATGACCCATACCGGTCGGTCCCTCAAAGGATCGCATCTTATAACCCAGGATATGGATTTCATACTCTTGCTTCTCACCCATGGAATATGGGTAGACCTGATTCACCCCCTGGAACCCCTGAAGAGCTACCGGTGCATATGTGGCCGCATTACAGAATACAGAGAGCTATAGCGAGCACTAAGGAAAAGGTCGCATCCTATCTACACGAAATCCAGGCTATCATTGAGCCGAACCAAAGACAAAGTTGGATTCTGCATCAACAAGCTGTGATGGAGCTTCTTCGGGAAACAGTAGAGATAACAAGGCTAATGAGACAAAATCGGGAAACTCAAGAACTACTACTTTTGAGATATCAAGTGGAGAATAGCCTTGAAGACCTTGAGGAATCTGAAACAACCACGCCGGAAGGACACACAGAAGATTCTCGGGAGCAGATGCTGGAAAATCACTCAGGGGAAAAAGAATCTAGCGTGGATATGAGATAGGAGCAGGAAGTATGCCAAATGGGTTCATCTGAAATTGAGGAGAAAAGGACTGATATCTCCAAGACTGAGCCGCAATCAGATCATCCTGAATCCTGGGAGACACCTCATGGTTTAGATAACCCAATCGAGATAAGGGAAGTAGATCCAATTGAGGATATGGATCTTGAGGCAAACATTACATGCAACACTACTGATCAGCCTAAGCCACTTCCCATTGTAGGTGAACCTGTGCTAGAGCCAACACCTTCTGATCTGCACTCTTCTTCTTTCACCTACATCCCTAATTCGGATGCTAGAGATTCTGAGATGACACTTCCTATCCCTGATCCTGACATCCGAAGACCAGAAGTAGCTATGGATGCTTTGACCGAAGAAATAAATATGCTACCCGAGGTAGGAATTACTGAGGAGCCCAATGCATATGAGGGTGAAGCTTCGAGCAGAATGAGCTGGGGACGCACCTACCATCCTAGTCAACGGCTCGACCCCGAGCCTGAAGAGACAGCCTCTGATGAATTAGAGATGAGTACTGATGAGGACGAAGTAATTTCTGACGAGGATTTCATTGACCTCCCCACAGATCTTCTACTTTCACGAATACCCCCATATGACCCAGAGCCTGGAGAGGGCATGATCTTTGATGTCAATTATCATTATGAGGATCCCTATGACTCAGATTTTGGTTCTAAGATACATTTTGATCTACTCCCTCAACAACTTCCTGCTGAATTGTGGGACATGATAAATCAGCTGAATCAACATCATGATCCCCCCTCTGATTATCCTCTATTTTCCACCACCACTCCACACTTTCTTATAGCTAAACTTTTTGGAGTAGGGGTGCACAGTCAGCTGGTTCGCATCTCCGGACTACTGATTCTGGGAGCATACGAGCATATCTTTCTCTTAATCTTAGCCGGCTCCTATGTTAGAAATGACACATCTGATTGAGTGCTCGCCCAATTGGAGGCGTTAAACTCAGCACATATAGATACCATTCGCCCCACATTCCACCATCATTTATATATAACCATTTTTATACATAGCATATTTTTCCTTTAGCATATTTCCTTTGCATAGTGCATGCTGACAGGTTGGCCGGAGCTGAATATAATTTCAAGAGCAATTACAGGTGATTTCTACCCATTCTTTCCCTGCAGTATTTATTTTCTTTTACATTCATGCATGAGGGCATGCAAGAACTTAGGCATGGGGGGGTAGATACAAAAAAATTGAAAAAATTTTATGCCAACACTTAGGAAAACCTCGGAGCTGCATGTAAAACGTATTTTAGGACCTTAAATAAAAGAACAACCAACTCCACCTCCAGTGCTCGCATTGGAGCTAGAAATCGTTCGCAACAGCCACTTCCGACCCACCCGCTCACCTTTTGTTCTAAATTTAGGGTCAAGCTGATTGTAACCCGATATGGGAAATTCACGAAGTACAAATTATATGAGGTTACATGTTTATAGCATATATAGATATTGCATTCATGAATAAGATTATTTTATTAAGAGAATGCATTAGGGATTTTATCCTTTAGTTGACTCCTGTAATCTGGAATCCAGTACAACTTTTCACACACACGTAGAATTTGCAATGGATGCACGGTGAAGGCTGATAAACGTCTTCAGTCTGTCGAGAAGAAGCAATGCTTCTTTTCTTGAACTCTTAGACAATGTTTTGGGAGTCAGGCAGATTTTCCTCTAAAAACCCACCAAATAGTGTGAGATGAGAGTAGAGTGTACTGGTGCTCTAAGATTAGCGCGAGGAATCTGGAATCCTAGATAATTAGGTGATGATACTCTGAGATTAGGCATATTTTCCGCTCTCGGTTCTTGCGTATACATTTTGAGTGAATTTTGAGAGCCACCAAATAAGGCAAATACGCGGAGAGTGAGTTTTCATAAAACTAGGGCTAAGGTGGATGGTTACGACCATTCTTTACGAAATCCTTGGCTGAAGGAGGGTATTGATGTCATGGTCAGAAATACACCGTCCTATCCGTCTTTCCCGGTGCTGTTAGTAGGCACTTCCACCAAGTAAGCCACCCAATGTCTCTTGAGTACCACCAATCCCTAATAATGCCTCCTCAATAAAGTTCATGGATGTGTGCTAGTTGTGTTATGTTGTGAAAAAAAAAAGAAAGAAAAAAAAATTGAAATGGAAAAAAAATGATGAAAAGAAAGAAAAATTGAAAAAAAAAAACTTAGAAAAAGAAGAAAAAGCAAAGAGAAAAAAGAATGAATATTTAGTATTTATTTCATCAAGGCAATACCACCAAATAGAGCTCCACCAAATATGGCCTTAACCTATTTTTCTTGTGTTTCTGACTGCCCAAATACTAGCTGAGGAATTCCGACTTAGTGTTAGGGTTATGAGAACTCAATTAAAGTGTTAATGCCTAGTGAGACCACCAAATACAAGTCATATATGTGAATCTGGTGAGGTTGTGAGCTCTAAGAAAAAGAAAGAAAAAGAGTAAGAGAGAATGAATATAAAGGAATTAAAGAGAGCATAGTTTTTCTCGTCTTTCTCTAAGTTGAGTTACTTAGTAATCCGGGAATCTAGATTCTGTAGTACCAGTCTCTATGTAGCACCAAGTGAGATTGAGCCACCAAATAAATAATCCTTTCCCTCAGAGATTCTCTACCTAAGCCTAAAGCCGGGGTGAAATTCATAGGATATCTTGAATACCTCGAGGGAAGAAGTCTGCCTATCCCACTAGAATTTTTACTAGGGGTCAAGTATAGGCTTTAGATGTGAATCAGTTTTTCACTCGAATCCATTGGAAAAGCTACATAGCTACACTTTCACGATTGTCTGGATTTCTAGAGCATAGGATGAAAACAAAAAGGAGAAAAATATCTATGCATACACTTGATAAAATAATCAACCCCTTAGGGACCCTTGCTGTAAATAATTTAGTCTTGCATTTGCTAGGGACTAGCAAGATTTAGGCAAGTTGGTATGATTGCACAGCAATCATAAGTCTTAATTGACCTAGATTAGGCTAGAACTTAGCATAAGTTAGGGAAATTCATGCACGCATAAGCATTATCAGCATCATTACTGCTTTACTTTAGCTATGCAAAAAATAATGTTATAATGTGTTGATTAAGTATATTATGTCGATTGCAGGCAATAAGCAGACCTGGAGCTAGATCTGGAGCAGGATCTGAAGCTGGATCTAAAATAACGGGAGTTGTAGCAGAGCTGGAGCAGAAGGCCTAGTTTAGATGTAGGAATAATAATGTAAGGGGGTTAAAGGTTTTCTATTCTATTAAGTAGAAATAAAGCAGTAAAATGTGAAGAGCTTAGGTCCATCCTAGCCCCAGGATAGCCTAGAGACCTCCCCAAGCCTTAGCCACCCTTAGATTAGGTCACCGCACCCTAGGAAGCCCTAAAACCCTAGTTCCAACCCTTCTCTGGACGTCCAGATAAGTTTTAGGACATCTAGGACCCTTAGCCAACTCCCGCACACTTCAAACCCACTTCTGCAGTGTTATTGGACGTCCAGACACTTTGTCAGACGTCCAATTTCTACAGAATACCCAAAACAGAACCCGAAATCCTTTCTGACTTTGATTGGACGCCCAGACAGCAAGTCTGGACATCTGATTTTTGAGTATAAGACGTCTGATTCTATTATTAGACGTCTGATACTGCTCTCCAATTCCTGTTTTGAGATTTAAACCTTGATCTTGGATCTCTAAGTCCCTAAACCCAATTCCAACCCCATAGGAACCTAAGTTAAGGTGCCCTAACCCTAGTACATCACCTCTAGACCTCCCTAAGGACCTAATTAGGTCCTCACTAAACCTAATTGACTTGGATCTTAGTCAATTCCATCAGCCTATTCAATTGGACTCATTGAGTCCAATTGAGCCCTGATCTCAACACACACTGTCCAATTGGACTCAATGAGAGTCCGGTCGACCTAGACCTAAATTAATTGAGTTGTTTTACTCTCAATTAAGTTTCCACACACCCAATTAAACTTGTATTAAGTTTAATTGCACTTTACCTTAGTGAGTTGGGGTTTATAACCCTAATTTGAGACATGCCTTGACCTAAACCAACTAGAACCTAACCTAATCAATCTAGCCACCTAAGTTTCAACCCACACACACCCACACACACCATCCACACGAAAATACCTAGCCTAGAGTTCTCTAGAACTCTCTACCATGTGTGGTTGCCTTGGTTGCCAAAAATAGCAACCAAGAGCCATTCAATTTTTAGATCCACATTTGGTGGATCTAAAAACCACCATCCACCCTCTCTCTCTCACTCTCCCACGAGCTCCCACCATAGGCCTCTCTAGAGAATTCCATAATTCTCTAGAGAGCTTCCCTTAGGTCTATGAAAAGACCCAATGAGTGGCCATTTGCACCCATTCACTTCCTTGGCATTCATTCCACTTAGGCTAGCCACTTCCATCTCCACTCCACCTCCACAAGTTGAGCACCACCATGGAGGCCACCATCTCCACGCCAGGAAGCTGGATCAGCTCACCAACCACTCTCCAAGGGCCGACCTAAGCTCCATTGGCCGCCCCTCCTCTCAGCCACTCAAAGGCCATCGGAGACCACCTCTGAATGCCCTTCCTTGTGCTAGATTAGTAGCTTAGCTTTTCATATATTTACTGCTTTTATTTACTGCTTAGTAGTGTAGTCTTACTTCTTCCCCAATGATGCATGCGAAATCCCCCCATCAATTCTTGTATGCGATCATTTTCTGGTAGCTAGATTTAAATTCCAAGCATTTCTGTACAAGCTTTCCTCTACGGTTTTGTTGCAAACAACTCTTCCACTGAATGAATGAAAGAAAAAAGCTTTTATATATATATGTCTCCATGTTGTGAAATCACCATGAGCTTATTGATTAATATTATATTTGCGTGATTCAAGTTGCCTGCTCGAACTCCTAATTTTCTTGCAACCAAGCATGTCATACTTAACTATGTAATAATCACGAACCGGCATGCGATTCTAAACAAAGTAGAGTGGCTTTAAAAATAAAAGATCGATTTCAAAAGTAAAAGCAACGCCTCCCAGAGACAAACGACCGTGACTCAAAGTCATGTTATTTTTACAAAACAATATCTTTGTTGGATCGTATTTCGCAACTATACTACGACACTTTTATCAAAAACATGAGCTACGATTTCCCCAACAATCCCCTACTAATGAAAAAACACCAAGGTCTCATGGAGAAATGTGGAAAATTGCTGAATATGGTGTATGAAGTCGTCAATCAAAAATACCCATATTTCCCCTCCAAAATTGATGAAAATCCTTAGAGCAACATTGAGGATAATATGATTTCCCAAATCCCAGATATGAAAATAAATGTTGTTGTAGACCCCCAACCCAAATGGAATCAGATTCAAACTTTGTGTAGATTGACATACCTGATCTTGATATGGTTTGGGAGGATTCAATTGCAGGTGTTCTTGATTCTGAACCAGCCTTAGAGAGCCATGAAGCTAGTCCATCATGCCTTGATTTCCTAAATACCTATAGTAAGCTTGAGTCAGAACCTCTCAAGGATGTAATTCCCTAACCTTATTCTGTTAAGGTAATCCTTGAGAATAATTTTGACATTCGAATAGGACCATGTCCAGATTCTAGTGACCCGATTCCTAACCCTAACCTAGAATCTAGATTTGAGCCTATTTGGGATGGTCATGAGGCCCACTGTGAAGAGAAGCAAATTTTGGATCTAAACTATGATTCGGGGCCTATATTTGTTGATTACACCTCTCCAAACTCCTCAGAATTACAAATTAATTTTCCAGAAGTCACACCGATCTATGACACAGAAATAGAGTGGGAAGAGCTGGGATTTGATTAGGTCTACCCTAGAAGCCAAGAACCTGAGCCTGTGCCTAATTTGGACACCTCTTTGAGCTCAGAATTTGTGATTAGGTTAGATCCAAGTTAGCTTATTGATTCTATGCATCATGAATTATCTTATAGTGGAAATCCCAATCCGGGAATCAGGTTCAAGAACTGATTTTCACAAATTCTCCGATGATTACAAATCATACCCTGATTTCAGAGAACCTTTATTTCCTGATGATTACGAGCCAATCTACGACATCAACATCTATGAACCATTCTTTGATTTTGACTCTGAGGTCCCTGTTCCCGAGATCATTGATTCAAAATCATGTTCCACTGAGTTGGAATCATTCTATTATGATCTGCAGGAATCAGAAATAGTAACTGCCGAGAGCGTCCATAATCCAATGTTTGAATCTTTCACTGACTTAGAATTCCATGATCCTATAAGCACTCTCCAGGCATTTACATTTGATTTGAATGAGTGTCAAGAAGACTATCTAGATGAACCTATCTTTGAATCATTTCTAGAAGAGCCATCTCCTCACCCAGATTTTGAAAAAGCCACATCTTCCATCACAGAGCCAGAGCCTTCTAAAATTCGATCCCAATCCCGACCCGCCACCAGAATCAACTTCTATTCTGATTCACCTCTCTCAGATCCGATTGCATATGATTCTCCTCCATCTTTTGATTGGGTATCGGACATTGATCAGACTGAGAATCACTTCTTATCCTTCTCTGAGCTCACTCGTAGGGTTCCTACATCCCCTACAGATCCATTTTCTTTAGAGGACCCCTACTCTGATCACGCTGAGCAGACTCAGCCAAACCCTAGATTGTCATTTCCACATCCATTTGAGCCACATAGTATCTGGTAGGCTCCACATCTACTGATTCATATCCATCAACCCACCAGACTGATCTGGTTTGGTCTGCATCATCAGCCTGTTGATCTGAACAAGCACCTAGTTGGACTAACCAGGCTACTGATCAAGGTGCTTGTTCTACAAAACTCCTCTGATTTGAGCATCCCTTCTCCTTGACCACATTCTACTCAGCGGAAGGCATTGAATTTAGTACTTAACGGGAGCAACCCGTCATTCCAAAAACTCAAGACCCTTCTGATCATCCTTTTAAGCTACACTCTTACTGCACTTTTTGAGTTCAACTTTAGAATAGTCGACTCCACCTTGGGTACTTGTATCAAAGCTTAAAATCATTTGCAATGGTCATCCCGACCCATTCACCCACCCTTTGATCCTATTCTAAACTTTGAACCAAGCTGAATTTGTACCCTCCTAGTTTACAATGAGGACATTGTAAAACTTAGGCATGGGGGGGGTGTTAAAGTGAAAACATATGGAAATTCAATTTTCTTAGGGGTTCTCACAAAAAAATACATATTCAAAAATGATAAAAATAATAAAAAAATGAAAAAGAAAAAAAATTGGAGAAAGGGGAGAAAATTTTGTGAATTGATTGCAAATCTTTCTTGAGGAGGAAATTTAGAATATCAAAAAGAAGCAAAAATAAAAAAATGGTAGTCATAGCAATTGATTGTGGAATCTACTTAAGTTCTAGACCAAATCAAAAGAAAGATTAAGTCCTGAAATGATAGAGACAAGGAGATTAGTATAAGTGCTGATCTTAGGCCTCTTGGGCTTATTTTAGGTCTTAAACATTCACGTATTCATTAAGATCTAAATTACTCCTCAAGAGGTTGATGAAAGTGTGAGGCTAATGTAGTAGGTCTAATGCTTAAGGATTATTCGGCCTCGTTGCCTGCCCTTTGGTTTGTAGGACATGGTAACCTAAGCACCCAAAAATCACACACTAAGTCTGGTTTAGTGCATTTAATAAAGAAAATCATGCCCAAAAGTGTTCTGTTCTAAAAAGCCATCTCGAAGATCTAGCTTAGCAGTGGCTCGACAACATAAGTTGATTGGATGAGTTCCCAATGTAGAGAGGAGGGAAATTCCCCTTGAAGATGCATAATAACATATAATCTCCTCGGTGCTTATCTCCTAGGATATCTAAATATTCTACTAGGGGCATGTAAGCACCTTGTGTTGGTTCAAGTGCCATGGGCAGGATTATCTCGAAATGTCGATTGCTAGGGCCTAAATTTAGCTATAGAATGCCATGGGCGGCACTATCTTGAAGTGTCGAAAACCAGTGTTTTGGGGGTTGCCATGGGCGACACTATCCCGAAGCATCGAAAGCCAAGGACCCTTCGAGGATTAATGGCGGGGATAAGGAATCCAATACAGACCGTGTTTAAGGCCAATCAAAGGCTGGATTTAGAGGAAAATAAAAAGAAAAGAGAGAAAACTCTCCAAATGAAAAACCCTTCTCTATCTCTCTTTTACAAAAATGCACTAGCAAACTGAACCTAGACATGTTACATTCTACGCACGAGTGCTTTAACCGCTGGGTTCAACGAACCTCTGGGCAGTTTTTGCGGGCCTTAGAAACCTTCGCTGTAGACTTAGAATGAAGCTGGTCAGGTCTGGATCTTGATTGATACTTGAGTACCTCTAGGCCTATTGTTGGCTTTTTGACCTAATTTCTAAATAGTGGAACAAATCAGGCATTTGAACATCAATGCATGGTCTAGAGATCTAGTTCTTTCCATAAGATTTTGCTAGGGACTAGTAAATGTTAGGCATGGGGGTATGATGGTAACACCATCATGAATAATAACTAGCTTTAATTAGTCATAATAAAATGACAAATACTCCTACATAGTTGCCTGAGAGCCATAATTTCATTCAAATACATTATGAGAGAACATTAAATCAGGGTTCATTCTACAGTTTTAACATCACATCATGAAAGTAGAGTAACCATGGGGCTTTCCAGGGGTTAATCTAAGGTCAAATGAGCATTAAAGTCCAAAAGTGTGTCCATACAGATAGAAACGGGGTTTCATACATTTCGAGAATCAAATCATAACACAAAACCCTAATTTCAAATCCACTCAAATTACAGAAGTTTCAATCATGATAAAATTTATCTAAAGCTCCTAAAATTCATATAAAAATAGTCCTTGAGGTTTGGTATCCTTGATTTGACCACTGGAACCTATTTTGACCTTAAACAGATTCACAAACAGATTTCTACCCTAATTTGGGTTTCTACGCAAATTTCCCAAACAAACTTGATCAAAACTGAAATCCAACTTCACCATCACATTTCTTGAGTCTAAATTAGGCTCTTACCAAAATGTAAGCCCAATCAGAGTCCATTTTGACCTAGTTTGCATTTTAGCCCATTTAAACTCTATTCCTCTTAATTAAGCCCCCAACTTTCAAAATATTTGCAGATCAGTCCCTAACTTTGTCGTCATTTTCATGGAAAGGTCCCAACCACCACTGAAGGTCAACTGACCTTCAGGCAGCGTTTGACCAAATCAAATCCCATTCAAATCGCCACCAAATCTCACCAAAATTGGTGAGATTGGTGTTCACACGGTGAGGAATCGTTTGGACTTGTTTTAGGAATCAGAACTTGCGCAAAAAGTTCACGCGAATCCACAAAAATCCGTGGGTTTCTTTGACCTAATCCCCAAGCAAATCATGGCTATTTCCCTATCCAAAGCTTTCCTCGAGCTCTATAAAAGCTTCCCCTTTGCAATACCATTCTCCTTAGCTCGATTTTTGGCCTCCAACTCTTCAAAGCTTCCTTCTTCGGCCACCTCCACCGCAGCTCCGGCGACATGTTCTTCCCTGACTTCCTCGCCTGCTGCCACATACCATAGGCAGCGAGACCGTCTTCAACTCCTTCTTCTTCTCGTGATACCAGCAGAAGCTCTCCAAACCCTCTTCTTCCTCTTTGCTCCATCACCAGAGGATTCTCCTTCCCCAGCGCTGGCCAATCACAGCCGGCACCTATCCTCATCCACTTTGTCCTTTAGCTAGCTAACCTCCTTCCTTTCCTTCTCCTAATCATTTCCACCCTCTTCCTATCCCAATTCGACCGCCGACATGCCCTCAATGCCACCATCTTTCCCACATCTAACGTACCTCCAGCGTGACCTTCCGCGTTCCACACCACACCAAATTACTCGCCACTGCTCCCAAAACCTTCGCCACCTCATGCCCACTAAAACCCCTCAAGAAATTAAGGGGATTACACCCTTAATTTCCTCACCGAACTCCGTTTCATCCGCACACCCTCCTCAACTTCGCCCCAACTCCACACGTTGTCTCATTGCACGCAACCACCACCAACACATTCGCCATACTCAGGCGACCCTCCTGAGAGATTTTGATGCAAACCGCGAGGCCTTGTTCTCTATTTCAGGTTGCCACCGGAGCTCCGTTGCCGCCACCACCTTCTCCAACTCCTTCCGACGTCTTCAAGCTGTGTTCTTCCTAGTTGATACTCCCAGGTGTTGTGGCTCAGCGCCAAGAAGTCTCCCAGGAAGCTAATTGAAGCTGCTAGCTAATCCTTTGGTTGCAATTGGAGCCTTCCCTTCCTATAGCTTGCACGCGAAGAAGGCCAACAACATAGTCCCACATCGTGGGATTTCAATGTGCCAATAGCATATATTATGATTTTTTCATATCTGCTTACTGCCCAAGACACTGGGGGTCGGGTCCCCCACACACATACCCGAGCACGGCTCGCCTGCGATCCACACATGTGAGTATGGCCACTGTTCATGACCTGATAACCCGAATACCTGATTAGCCTCGACTCTGAGAGAGAAGAAGAGGAGAGATTTGTGAGAGGAGGGGGGAGGGTTTTGCTTCATGTTGGAACACCTCGAGGTGCATGCTGAAGGTTAATACTTAACCTCTAAGGAAGGAAAGGTGTGTGCCTTGTTGTGCTGAAGAAGAGGCTTCGACACTTAGCCTCTGAGTTGCCTTTGTGTGCTATGGAGAGAAAAGCCTTGTTCTTGAGAAGGCTTGAAGAAGAGAAAGGCCCTTGTGCCTTTTGTGGTGCTGTGCCTCTTCTGATAAGGCATCTGATGCCTTGTTCTGTCGTCTGAGGCATTGTGGTTACTGTGGGAACACTTTAGTACCTAAGTTGCTGTGGATTAATTAATTGAAGAATAGTGTTGATTTATTTGAATGATTTGAATTCTTGGGATATATGCTTAATTAAGAGGAATAATTAGTGATTCAAATCACCATTGTTTTGCTTCTTTATTTCTTTTTATCCCATGACTCTTTGAGGTATCATTGATTGTTATTGAATATCAATTTGACCAATTTATTCATTGCATCTCTTATTGTGCTTAAATTACTATGATCATTTATTCTGAATAGAGATTAGTGCATGAATTTCACATTTTCTTCCTGCGAACGACCTCAGACTCCAATTAGATTCTGAGTTTATAAATTTAAGTGTTTTGCATTTTCATTGACTATACTACACGCATTTTATTAAACATTGACGATTTCATCTACAATAATGCTCTTATGGGATTCAGGTTTATTGAACATGTTTCCTATGTTGTCAGGTTGTATCTCCAAATCAGGTGGTGGATCAGGATGAAGAATCAAATTCATGTCCAGATTGATTTGATCAAATCAGATAAGATTTCACCCACATGATCAACTCTACTAGAGGCCTCTAGGTCAGACCTAAGGACCTCTTCCTGTGTTTGTGCACTAAAGAATAGATGAGGAAGTGGATGTGTATTTGACCCAATCAAGGCACCCAAGAATCTTGGATGGCTAAGGCTGTTTGAGGCAAATGGACCTCTTGATCAAAAATCCGCACACCCGAGAATTACCTAGGCAACCAAGAAGAGAGAGTCCCGCAAAGACCCCTACACGATAAAGCATCCCCACGGGTTACAAGTTTTCCCCCACCTGACCTTCCTTGTCACTGCGGTTCCAAGTAGACCGGAATGTATGAATTGAGACCTATGTCTACCAATTTTATCCCTAATTGTGCCTTGAATTTCACTAGATTTAGAAGTTATTTCAAATTGTGACCTAATTTGTAGGTAGATTGATTCACAAAGTGAACCAACTTCACCTAACTTGTCCTAAGTTGTGGATAAATTTTGGGTTAGAGCACCCAAATCATCCTGAATTTGTTCTCAACAGGTTATTAAGTCCCAAGTTTTATAGTTTAAGTGAATTTAGAGCCTTAATTTTAGGGTTCACTTGATTAGATTAGTTTAAACAAAGGCTTGGGTAGCACACAAATGCAGGAAGATCAATTTCCTTAATTGCATGCAAGTGTGTACTAACACTCCAAAAACCCTAATGTGTAACCCTGATCGTTCAATTCTTAACACAGTTAATTAAGGTTATTAGGCTTAATTAATCATATAAAGAAAATACTTAGGTTAACTTGATTTGTCAAACTGTTGTCTTTAATTATAGTATAAGGTCAAGCTAACCTACATTTTAGATTTAAATTCATTTAATTGGTTGAGTCCAGGTCATTCACTAGGAGGTATTTAAACTTAATCAATTCACCATTTTTATTCTAAGTTACTTAATGATTAATTAATTATGTTAACTACTATCCTAGTTAAGTTAATTACTTAGTAATTACTTTTATTAAGTTAAGGGTCTTACTCTACTTATATGTTATAACTTAGCATACTATAATGTAATTAATTAAAGGTTTAATTAGTTACTAATTACAAAATATGTTCGCCACATGAACAATTACATAATAATTGAACTTGAAAGCATGACAATCATTTCATTAATAAAGGAAAATGTACATAAATGATTCTACATTGAATAACAAGATTATTTACATCAAATGTTCTTACAAAAGATAAAAGCATAAAAATAAAATTTCATTACAAAACAATTACCTCTATTACAATTAAGCTCAAATCACTTAATCTCTCTCTCGTTTAATCCCAGCCATTATTCTCATCAGTCATATGTTATTTCAGCATTTAATTTTCTTTGTATTTAGTTCATTTCATTCTCTCTCCTCAAACTCTCTTTACTTAGCCAATTTCCTCGCTTTATTCCTTCTCTTTACTCCCTTTTAATTCTCCAACACTTAAGCCATTTTCAACTCTTAAAACACTCATTCTCTCACGCCTAACCAAAATGTTGGCTTAGTGGGTGAACCACATTTGTTCATGGGATACATAGCACCCATAAGGTGGGACCAGACCATTATTAGAACCCAATTCTAGTTTTTATTTAGTGTGGATTTTTGTATATTATTGTGCACAGTATTGGGCTATATCCAGCCCATATTCACTCTCACACCCACCCGAGCCCACGCACACATGCGCAACATGCACGTGGACAACACGTATGCACACACACCATATTACATGCTCAAGAGTTGCACCCTACGCTGACAATCGAAGAGGCTCAGCGCTCTTTTGGTTTTATTCAATTGCAAGTGCTCTTAGTTCCAGGATGTGGGACAAACAAAGCCTATCTCCTTCAACATAGAGTTTCTGGTCATCGACTTCAAACAACGATTGCTGCCAGCATAGATCACCATTTTAATTGATCCAAGTCTTAAAAGAAAGCTCTTAGAATCTATTATCTAATTTTGTCAACAATTTAGAGTTTGGATCAAAAGTAATCCATGAAATCAAAGGAGGAACATGGCACTATTGCCATGCACTCTATGTGCTTCAGGAGTTGAATCTCAGGTATAAAGTCATGCGAATGACATTGAATCTCTTAAATGTGATTCCAAATGATTTCAGGAGATCATTCTACATAGGTTTGAGAGATTGAAGGTAGAGAAAAGCTTACGAGAGCTTCAGAAGCTTAAGAGCTTCCGACATATAGCTCAGAAGTCTGAATTCAGAGCTAAATAGCTCATCAAATAGATCAAAGCATTGAAATAGATCTGGATCAACTCGGTAGACTATAAACGATTGAACTGGGTAGAAATTAGCATTGAATCTCACCAACACCAAGAACAGCTTTGGGTTGCAGTGAACAACCTAAAATGCATAGACATTGAAATCCTAAACAAACCTTGATCAAACGAGTTCAAATCAATCCCAAATAATTCGTAAAGCAACCAGAATTTTGAATCAACTTATAAATCTGAAAATTATCTCTTAAATCATCAAACTCGAACTAAGGTTGACCAAAGAAGATCAAGAGTTGACTTTTCAGATTAAAGAGTCTCCGATCAAATTAATTCCCTAAATAGCTTTAATTTATCATGATGAATTGTTTCAACACCTCAAATCCATGTTTTGAACTCTGCAACAATGGTTCCAGGCTTCTCTGCCTAAGATCAAAAGGTATGACAGTCGACAAAACATTCTAGGGATCCTCATATTCAAGTAAAGCCTAGATTAGCATCTAGAAGATCTTTTCTTGATTTTTAACCTAAATCCAGGTGCTAACTCTCAACAGGTACGCCTCTCCAACTCCGTCGAAGTTGGATTAGACAATGATCATTCAAGAGGAATCTTCATCAAAATGCTATTCTAGTATCAGAATTTGATCCTTAACTCATAACTAAGTGATCTGGAGCTTCTCGAGTTATTCCAAACTATGCAACTCGTGCTCAAGGTCATCGAAGATTACCTGAGCTTCAGTGAAGGTTGAAAATTTCAGCCGAAGAGTAAACTCCATGAAACAAATCAAGAAAGGTCCTAAAAGGTTCCTGAGGTTGCTACAAACCTCAGGAACTCAACAATTGATTCAATCAATGATGGAGAACATGAATTATTCAAGAAACTCAGTTAAAGTGCATCTTCAGTTCACATGAACTCAAGAATTCCCCTCTCACTTAATTAAGTGAGGGGAAATGAGTAACGTAGCTAGGCGATGATGTATACATGATCAATTTGGTGAAGGAACTCCTTCTGAGTCACCTTGGATAGTGTGCTCAACCTTACCCTCTCACTTAATTAAGTAAGGGGAAATGAGTAACATAGCTAGGCGATGATGAATACATGATCAATTAGGTGAAGGAACTCCTTTTGAGTCACCTTGGATAGTGTGCTCAGAAGATTGAAGGTGATTGGGGTGTTTTGTATATAATGTGGAATTGATCTAATTAAGGGAAAGACTGGGGTCCTTGTGTCATGAGGAAGTGGTGGAAGACCCCAGATGTATGTGAAAACTACTTTGAAATGTCTGCCATGGACAACGGAGGTGCTTAGTTGTGTGTGAGGTGATTTAGGTGAATTAAGTGATCAATTAAAGAGGGAAGAAGTGATTGATGACCACAAAGGGATAAGGAAGGTGATTGCGTAGTGGAATAGGTGATTCAAAGTCCTATGAGGTCGGGTTTGGCCTCACCGGAGACGAAGAAGATGACATTACTTCTAAGAATTACACTACTCTACCTACCTAATAAACTAGCTAAAACTAATCTACGCTAAGAACTACTCTATCTACGAGTTACCTGGATGAAATGCTGAGGGACTTCACCATTGGCAGGGCAGAGATAGGAAGAACTCCAACAAAGTCGGAGCAAACTCTGGCTAGGTTTGAAACGAAATAGGAGAGATGGGGCGCTCAGAAGCCTTGTCACGACTTCTAAGAGGAAGAACAGTTGAGAAGAGCCAAGCTCCTTTGGTGGAAGTGCTCCGAAGAAGGGGAAAAAGATCGTCGATCAAAGAGAATAGCCTATTGTCACACTAAATTTGGGGAAGAGGGATAGGGAACTAATGACACGAATCAAAGGTAGGGAGGTCTATTTATAGGTGGTAGCGAAGGTAAGGGGGTTGTATCAGGATGGTATAGTGTCTAGGTACGTTGTAACCACCAACGTCTTCTCTGACGCCGATGAGCTTACTCACCTAGGAAATTAGGATTTTAGGCAGATCCGATCCATAGGATGGATTGGTAGAGGTGAGCAAAGCTTGGATGCAAGCTTCAAAGGAGGAATGACGACTAATGGGCGATCATCGGAGGGTATGGACATCAGAGCTCTTGAATCGTCCTAAAGTTGGAGAAGAGGTTGAAGAAGACTTGTACACAGGGGTATTTTTGCAAATAAAGAAGGACCAGATTGAAATAGAAAGGACTCGATTGCAATGGAAATTAGGGACTTAAACGTAAATAATGAGTTTTAAGGCTTATTTTAATTTATTATTTTTCAACTTTTTATATATTATTATAAATAATGTAAATAATATATTTATGCCTTTAAATTACATTTTTGCCCTTTTTAGCTATATTTATATAAATGATAAGATTAATTATGTTAATTACATACTTTTTTTTTCAAAGAGTGAGGATTGCTATCATGATCCGATAGCAATCCGGAGGGTAGTATATTTCTTATCAAAAAAAGTATTGCAAAAGAGATCCCCATCTATGTATGAGGGACCAGCATTCATATACAATGTTCTCACATCTCATCGGTCTCTCCTGAAAAAGTTTACAGTTACGTGCCCTCCTCACACACCACAAAACGGCTGCCATAGCCCCTAATGGCCAGCCAGGATTAGTGAACCTCTGCCACAACGAATCCCAGGTGGGAAGAGGTTCTAAGAAAATCATCCTCTAAATCTTGTCGGTGACCAGGCAAAAGGAGAAAATGTGTGTCGTACTGTCAGAATGTAAACCACAAAGAGGGCAAGCATTCAGAGTAGTCCCCATCCTTCTGCGCCTAAGATCACCAGTGATCAAGCCTTCCCGTCTGCAAAGCCACAAGAATATCTGAACCTTCAAAGGGACTCTCAAGAGCCAAATCTTTCTGTCGACAGGGTCACACTCCACCTCACTGTTGAACCTAATGACCTTCTCATACGCCTGCTGCACTGAAAAAGTACCCTGCCAGACATATGTATCAGTCGCATTCATCCTAGGATGCACCTGCTGTAGATCAGCCATTAGGTTCTACCTATCCTCCCATAGTCGAGTGCCTGATCTGCAGTGTTCTAGCCCTTCCAGCCACTAGCAGCCCTCTGTAGCAGACCACAAGCTGCTGACTTTGGCCTCCTTGTCTGCAGTAGCAGCATAAGCTCTCAGGTAGACCTCTTTCAGCACCCCCAGACTAGACCACTTCTCGTTCCACAAGCTGAAGTCTCTGCCATCTCCGAGCCTAGGCTGCAGCATATGCCAGTACCTGCTGATTACATTGATCACTGATCGCCAAAAAGGGGAGGGTTTCTTCGGTTGTAGCCTCTGCAGACTGTTGTTTGATCCCCCATAGCTGTCCCTGATCAGATCTACCATCAACCCCTCCTTGCAGTCCAGAATCCTGATGGCCCATTTAATCAATAAAGCCTCATTGAACTCCTTGAGTGCCTTAATTCCCATACCACCAATCTCCTTTGGCCTGCAGATTTTGCTCCATCTGATGGGCTACATAAAGCTGCCCTCATGACCAGCTCCTTTCCAAAAGAATCTTTTCCTCATAACATCCAATCGCTTCCAAATAGACTTAGGGGCCCTAAATATGATAAAATAGAAGATCGGGATGGATGTAATGATCGAATTGAGAAGGATTAGTCTTCCACCCTTAGACAAAAATTTACTACTCCATCCTTTCAGCTTTCCAGAAACCTTATCAAACAAGACATTCCAATCAGATTTTTTTAATTTTGCAGCCCTCAATGGCAGTCCTAAGTACCTCAGTGGCAGTTTAGTTCGAGGTGACCCCAATGTACTCTCCAAGTCCATCTGCTCCTACTCATTCATGCCAAAATAGATCAAGATAGACTTTTCCTTGTTCAAACATAGGCCTGAAATGTCCCCAAAGATCTTTACCAATAACCCCAGAGCATGTGCCGCAGGCTTGGACCCTTCTACAAAGAATACCGTGTTATCTGCATATTGCAAAATGGGGGCCAGATTTCTCCTGTTAGATAATGAATACCCTTTAATTATACCCACCTCTGCCAATCTGCAAGCATACCTTGCAAGCCCATCCACCGCAAGGTTAAACACCAAAGGGGCTAGAGGACATCCTTGTCTAACCCCACGCTGAGGCTGAATCCAAATACCACAAGGCTTCCCATTGATCAATGAAGAAAGGAAGCAGTAGTGATACAACGCTTCATCCATTGGATCCATAAGAGAGGAAAGCCTCTCCTTCTAAAAACCTCCCAAAGATATGGCCAAGAAATTGAATCATATGCCTTCTGGAAATCAACTTTCCACATGAATGCCTTGCATTTCCTTCTGTGCCATCCACTAACCATTTCCTGAGCCAAAATGAAAGATTCTTGGAGTGATCTGTTAGGCAGGAATGTAGCTTGCACCGGATGAATCAGGCCCTGTAGAACAGTTCTTAGCCGATTAGCCAAAATCTTACGATGACAAGGTAGATGGAATTTGAAAGGGAGATCGGCCTAAAGTTTGAAAATTTTTCTGCTCCCATTGACTTCGGCAATAGAAAAAGATAAGACTTGTTAATCCTTTCAAACCTAGCATTTCCCTTCTCAAATTCTCTGATGACATCCATCACTTCCTTGCCCACCACACTCCACATCTCTCTGTAAAAGAAAACTTGTATTCCATCAGGGCCCGGGGAACCTTCCATATTTAGCTCTCTGATTGCCCGTAGGGTCTCCTGTTCAGTGATGATTGCAGTCAGCTGAGCAGCCTGTTCACTCGTTACCATAGGAACATCACTCCCTACCATTCTTCATTTCCCCCTCTTAGCTGCCCGAGAGGCCTCTCTATAATATTTAATGGCTTCAGATTTAATCTCCTGAGTGGAAGAGATCCTATGTCCATCTCTGAGAATAGAAGAATAAAGTTAACACACCTCTGAGAGCTAGTTGCAAGATGGAAAATTTTCATATTGGCATCTCCCTCCTTAAGCCATAATTGCCTTGATCTCTCCCTCCAATCGATTTCTTGTTTAAGGTCTTCATCCAGTATCACACCCTGCCACATTTTCCTCTCAACAAGTTCTTCCTCAGACAAAGGGCCAGCTACTTCCTTAGAGTCCAGCTACTGAATTTTATTCAAAGCCTCCCTCCTCCTTTGCTGCCTCATCAAGCTAACAGTAAAACCATACTCTTTTAAGACAATGCGCAAATCAGTCAGCTTGGTTGCCAATCTGATAGTAGCAGAACCCTCCACCTTTTTAGCTTGCCACCAAGAGCTGACCATCTGACAGAAGCCCAGTTCATTCAGCCATGATCTTTTAAGCTTGAAATAGGAGCCAACATGGGTTTCTTCCCCACTATCCCACACCAAAGGGGTGTATCAAAGAAAGGTCAGCTCAATCCACTCACAGTCGACAACTGGAATCTTTCAAGAATGTTCACATTCCCAAAGAATCTATCTAGTCTAGATGCCAACCCATTTCCATTGCACCAAGTAAATTCCACACCAGAAGATGGATATTCACTCAAATGCAGAGATTGAACCATCATCTGGAAGCCAATAGCTGAGCTGTCTATGCCACCATTAGGTCTGTCTGCCCCTGTTAACACACAATTGAAATCCCCACCCGTCAACCACACTCCCTCCTGCACCAACTCAGCCACAGTAGTCCACTCCTCCCACAGCTCCTGCCTGGCAGATGCAACACATGGTCCATATACCCCAGTAATCCAGATATACTCCTGCCCCTGGTGAATTTGGAATTTGCAAGTCAACATATGCCTGGCTTTGTGAACTTCTAGACATTGAGCCCACACCTTCCTCCACCAGATAGTAATACCCCCTGACCTCCCCTGTGCATCAATCTTCACACATTCATTCATCCCTGAAGCCAGCAAGTCAGACCAAAGCCTATCAGAACTGCTTTCAATGTGCGTCTCTTGAATGATTGCACATTCAATCCCCCATTCTCTCAAATATCTCATCAGAGAAGCCCTCCAGCTTTTGTCGTGCAACCCACGCACGTTCCAAGTGAGGATTCTCATCTATCCTCACAGGACCCCTCCCCCCTAAGGGTTTGGCATTTACATACCTGCATAACTTCCGCAATCTCATCTTCATCCATCAGAATGACAACCTTTGACTTTCTCTGTCGAAGGCTCTATTGTGATCTGCCCTTACCAGTTTTAGCGCAAGAACCACCTTCACATTTAAGGCCCTCCTTCTGATGCAGGTCCTGTTTATCCTTCAGAGACTCAAGCTGCATCTCATGACTCCCCTGCTCCTTAATCTCCATATCACCTGTCAGCGCATCCCCTACCACCATGGACATTGGTCCTGCTGTTTCCACCCCACTCGATTCCTCCTTTTCTTCATTCTGAATCTCCCCCTTCTCCCCCACACGGAGGTCCTTATGGATTTCGATAGTTGGGGGTTCATCGAAAAGAGCCGTGCATAGTTCCTGCGCAGCCACCTCCTCATCAGCTGCAAGTCCAAGCGACTTAACTTGCTTTGCTACAGTGTCACCCACCAAGAACCTCAGCCTCAGCATCCAGGAGCTCCCACCACATGTCAGAACCAGTCTATTAGGTACAGAGCCAACTTTAAATACATCGACCATCACATTCAACAAGCACCCATCACCCTCAAGCAGTCCAATAACCGCATCCTCTGCAACTAATGCAAATCCTGAAATCATTGATGATACGACCTCCTTCGACCTCAGATGCAAAGGCAATCCCTCGATCTCAAGTTTTCCCGATCTGGATCCCACTCTCTGGGGTGGTCTCTCCGGCAAGGCTCCATCAAAGGGAGAAACCAGTCTCCAGATCACTGTGAGGCCATCATTGCAGGATGTTTGAAATTGCAGCCTCTCAACATCCACCATACCCAAGCCAAAGAGGACAAATTGTGTATTTGACAAAAAAGCAGACTGCCAGGAGTTGGTTGAAAGGGAGAGAGAGTTTACCAAGATGTGGACATTCTCCGCCGTCGATCTTCCAGACATAACCTCCCCGACCAGAGCTCCACGCAAAGCCATCTCTGTTGCTTTGATGTTTTCTGTCATAGGAACCTCCACATCAACCGTAAGCCCCCCCGAGCTGCGTAGAGAAGGCGACGGAGGCGGCACCTGCAAAGCCCTAAAATTCAAACTTCCAGAGCGCGGGAAAGGACGTTCTTTCATCTGCCCCCCTAAACCCCTACATGAATCCCTCTTGTGACCAAATCCCCCGCATCCTAAACACACCACGGGAGATCGGCAAGTAGCCGCCATATGTCTCCGACGACGGCAGCGGAAACATACGGACTTGCCGTGCACCTTTGCGCCCCTTCTATCATACCATCTCGCCTCCATCCCCCTTTTACCATGCACATTAGAATCCCTCTGCTCCTTCTGCCTCCAAACCCTCAACCTCCAAGTATGCCAGCCTTCACCATCCCTGCTTCCACCAGCCGTCACCCCTACTTCCCCTGCCGTCGCCTGCATCTTCCACTTCTCTCCCACCAAGAGATAAGACTAATTGATTTGAATTACATACTTAAGTCATACTTAATCCCCCTGTTAATTACATACTTAAGTCATTAAATACTTCATATATAACTAATTATTATTGATTTGAATCCAAATTATTAATTAAACTTATATTAAGATTAATTGAGCTTTAATTATGTCATTTTAACTTATTTTACTAGTCCTTACTATTTTACCCTTCTATTATAATTAACCATGTATTTAGTGTATTCTTAGGTAATTAGCTAAGTAAACTAACCAATTAGTGTTAATTAAGAGCCTTAATGAGTCTCATCATAACCCCAAGCCAAAATTTTGTTAGTCCCTTGCAAAATTAACCAAGAATATAATGTTTTAAGCACCAGGGTGATTAAATAATTATAAATAACTCTATAGTAGAGGAATGCTTAGGTTAGAATGTTTTTAATATTTATATTTTTATATTTTTGTGTTTTAAATAAATAACCATAAATAAATAGAGCATTAGTGGGAATCCTTTTATAATGGACTCAAAACCCTAAATACCTTCCAGAAATACGTATTCATAAAAATAGAATCTCGACGAAAATTTCTTTCGAATCAGCACATCGAAAACCCATTTATTCCCTGTATCCACTCTAAACTATAAAAATCAAAGAAGTCAAGATGAATAAGGTAACAAGACTCAAAGACTGGAAGTTAAATTCTAACTCAAAAATTCAATAGACTTTAGTCCTTAAGCTCGTGAAATCCGATTTTTACCAACCTAAGTTTTTGTAAATCAACTAAACACCCTTTATTAATCAACTTTAGAGAAGAGTAAAATCCCTAAACTAGCCAATCCACAGCATCAAGGACATACTTCTAGACCTAGGGTCTTGTCGATCTATCTCCTTTAGGCCTTAACTACTAGTATCGAAAATTCGATTTCTCAAGCTTCACTACCCACTACAAGGTTTAGTAGCTATGAGTTTAAAGCATCTGTGCAAGTGAAGTAGACTCGTCCTACAGGCATCCGAAGTTACAAAAATCCAGATTTTAAGACATCAATTTCTAATCCAAGTTATTCCAATTCAAGCCTTTGGCTTGACCTTACTCATATTTGGTTGCTTTCTCCTCACCTATTTTTATCCTGAGGTCAATGCTCTAGGCAAATATTTCCTCGGTGGACCACTAGGTCTCTTATTTCTATATTTTATCTTCATATTTTTCCAATCCATTTTCTATAGGTTAAAACACCCATATGTAACGAGGTGTTTTCATTAATTGAGGAAGGGGTAGCATTCATATGTAGCAAGATGCTTTATTTGGTGGATAAAAACTGCATAAGCATCCATTTGTAGCGAGATGCTTAACTGCAAGGTGTATATAACAATTTTTCCAAGAAATTTATTTTTTTCCCTCCTCATTTTTCTTATTAAAAGTAAATACTCCAAGTCTTTTTTCTAGGTGAGAGACACATCCTTCACCCGTTCAAGAGTTTCCCTGTGGAAATCCTTAGACTAAAGAGGATTTCAAATCGATCTCTTAACCTCTATGTTTTCGTAGTCTCAGATGCCAGCAAGACAATTCTAATGTATGTGAAGTTTGGACACTTAGGTTACTTAGCTCGCAAACCAGAGCATGGACAACAAAGCCTTTCATTGTCATGTCCTTTAAACCATTAGTATCAACCCACAGGATCTATTAAGATGCAACTCGCCAAGTCTAGCCGAACATCCTCGATTGATTAAGCTAGCTATAGCCTATTAGACCTTATGATTAAGGACTCTACTAACTCTTCACTTAATCAACTCTAGGTATCTAGTCTCTTTACTTGGTGGTAAAAATAGATATCCAAAATTAGAAGGATCTAACCTAGTCTTATTAACTAAGAAAGTTACAATTTAGTTCCAAAATTTAACTCTTGTATAAAGTTTAATGACATCTTAGTTACTTTGTTTCAGAATAAAGAGTAGGAAAAATAGATCGTATTAGGGTTTCAGACTCTTTACTCAAGAAAACAAAATCCCGTTCAAAATTCACAAACAAATACATTGTTTGAAAAGATATTCAGGAGAAAGTCCAAAGTAGGGATTCAATGCTCTTATTTAATGTACACTATTTACAATATAAATATGTATATATATTATTTTATTTTTGACCTTAGGAATTTTAACTCTTAATTTATTAACTATAAATATTTAAATAAGGTATTTATAATTTCTTCTTCAATTCTTCTTATGAATAAATGTAATCCCCCCTATTTTTGCTATTTTTATTTTTTATATTTATATATATATATTATGCTTTATCACTTTGTTTCCAATTTTTATTTATTTTTTTCAATTTTTCTTACAATTTTTAAATTTTTATACTTTTTTACATTTATTATTAGTATATTATTATTTTCTTCTTTTCTCTACCATTACACTTAGAGTATTAAGGGTTCACTTCACATCCTCCCAAGCCAAAATTTTACAATGTCCTCATTATAAGAAAAGGGTGAAAAAGACTCAACAATTCACTTAATATAGGGTGATGGAAGGAGGAGATCAAAGATTTCTGTGTGAACGATTTCAAGTCTGACCTAAGTTAGAGTGATCAATCGGACTAAGTGAAGAGTAGAAAATGAGGAAGTGGCAGATAAAGTACTCAAGTGTAATGGTAGATAAAAGTGTGGAAAGTGGGAAACAACTATATACAAGTGCTAAGTTTTACACCTTCAGATAGGCATAAATCCTAGTAAAAAGTAACTCCCGCAACAAAATAAATACGTGAAAAATAAGGGAGTCAAGGAAGAATTGCTTAAAAATAGGAAAACAGAATAACCACCTAAATCAGATGAGTAAAAAAAAATAGAAATAGTAACATCGCCCTGATTTTTCCTTAAAAGATCTCACAGAATCAAAATCAAAATCACATGAAAATCTCGAGAAGATATAAATTGATTTCGTGAAAAGTGAATCTGGTTTGGATCGAGGTAAAGATATTAAAGAATGAGGCAAAGAGGATAAAGTGAGTTCAAATCCAATTAGAAGATCAGCAACAAATCAATTATGATTTTGAATGATAGGTGGATCATTTTGGTACAATAAAGGTGGTTGCTGATGCGAGTTTGGAAGATTACTCTCGGGAGGTGCAGAGGGTGGGTTCTGATTCGAATCAAAGGCCTAATTAACAACGTAAACATTGCCCTGATGCTGCCTAGGATGTGGCAGATTCCTAGGATTTAGAACTGGCTGAGATGGAAGAGTACCTAGTTAATGAGACTCAGCCAAAAGCATGATTTGATTTCATAAATCAATCAGTTTATTCGTACATTGCCTTTGAACATTAGTCAGAGCCTCACCATTATGTCACTGGCTCTTAGTCACAACTTGCAAAATCTGATCAAGCTGCGTATCACTATTTGGCCTCGAGTAGTTATGCCTACTCACGTGAATGGGCCTTGTATTCAGTTGTTGAGAAGACAATGAAGGCAGGTTTTGACGGGTCTGATTTTGATAGGTAGGTCTTTGGTTTTGATCTACCCAAGAGAAATTTGGGTAGTTTCTCCATCCAGGGTTATAGGTATTTAAATATGGGTTAGATCTAGAATCATTCTCATAGATAACGTAAAGATTATAATGATTTGTTGTGTTTTCTGCGAAAGACAGGATTGGGGAAAAGGGTTGGAATGATGGGACAAGGGTCCTCCTTCGGTTGGTGAATGAGTAGGGAGAAAACCCAAAGAAGAAGGATCTCTTGAATCCAGATTATTCACAAATTCCTTCCTTACAGGAATTTACAAAATAGGAAAATGCGTGGGATTCTGTGTAGCGATTAGAGGTGTAAGATTTTTCATCATGTTGTGGACCTCGTTGAGATGCTTCGCTATGATGTCGATTTTGTCCAGTTTCTCAACTATAATCTCTAAATCCCGTGAACTGGACGGATTCGTGATCTCATCAGTGCCCTTCAGATTCACGCTTCCTCTGTTAAACTAGATCATGGAGGCAGAATTAATGGAGTTCTCCACTATTCCCTCAAAGAGTTCATGAGTGGATTCCTCATCTCAGTTCAGAAAGTTGCCTCCACATGAAGCATCCATGAGTTTTTGCACATTCTGGTGTAAACCGTAATAGAATATGTGCATAAGCTGCCAATGTGGGATATTGTGATGTGGGAATTTTCTAAGTAGATCTTGGAATTGTTCCCATGATTCATGAATAGGTTCTCCTTGATTCTGAGTAAAAGTCGTAATGGATCACCTAAGTGCGTTCATGCAACCTATAGGAAAGAATTTCTTCAGAAAAGCATATTCGAGTTCAGCCCAAGAGTTGATAGGTCGTGCTATGGTGCGATACCAATAAGTGACTTTACCTTTAAGGCTAAAGGAGAACAATCTCATAAGTAGGATTTCCTAATTTTAATTTCGAGGTCCCAAGGTTTGAGATAAATTCTTCAGATCTTAGATGTGTTGGAATGGATCAACGGATGCGTGACCGTGAAAATGTGGGATTAGACAATGATGTTTGGCTTTAACTCTGGGTCATTTTCACCAAAGAGAATCCTAACATTAGGCTCTACTTGGGCATTGGATGGATTATAGTAATCATGGAGTAGAAGCCTAGGTAAAGGACGAGGAGGGGGAGGATCAGGACCTCCCTCAGGTCGACAAGCCTGAAGGTTTTGAAGAGCAACTATCAACAAATTGATTTGACGATTCTGCTCAAGCATTTGCAGATTCTGGCTCAGGAGTGCCTCATGAATATCAAAAGGCAGCATCTCCCCCTAGCCAGAAGAAGAAGCAAGGATCGTGGGATTCTGGTTCTGCGGTTGATCCATGGAATCAATCATAGAAAATGTAGAGAAAGTAGATGGGAAAATTGGCTGCTTAAATGCAACCGATCTAGGTAAACCTGTCAAAGGAGAGACAGGGGGCGATTTCAACGATCGCCTCCTATTCATAAACATAAGAAATATGTAAAGGCACAGTCACACCACTATGGTAAAACAACGGCAAGCAAACCCGAAAATAGTGCGAAAAACAAGTTCTCTTCTTTTCAAAGGAAAAGACCTAGAATACACGTAAAATATGCAAAGATGCAAACAAGTAATGTATCAATACAAATATGCACCCTATGCGTGTTTACGACAGTGTGTATCCTACAAGCTCGAAGGTCTAAGGTCTAAGATTGAGATCGCTCACTACAGACTCCCCAGGGCTCTAATAGTGAGACAGACTTGTTGATCTTCGACCAAAGCCCTAAGAGGTGCAAAGGGGAGAGGTAGAACCAAAAGACTCGTGTAACTCTAGTGATCACATTGTGTGCGCAATAGCATGCAACAAACAATATCACTAAAAACCCGCATGCAATTCTGCAAACAGAGTTTATGTCACGAGTTTTAATAGTCCTCTTTTTAGTTAATATTTTACAAATGATAGAAAGAAGTAAATGTGATTGATTTTTAGGCCTTTTCAATCAAATATGTGGTCTTACTTATTAATCCAAAGACAATGATCTACGCAGGTTTTTGCATGTTTTTCCCATAAATGTGAGATCAAATCCCAAGTTAAAAGCTACTAGCAGGTATATGTACTCCTAAGTGTGTATTCCAAATGGTATGCTGCTATTAGTCAGAAAGATATGTATTTTTGTTTTTTTTTTATATCTCTAACCTAAATGCAATAAACAAACCTAACTAAAGAGATAAAGAAAAGAAATCTCATAATGGTTATATATAGCGAATACGTGGGAAAGAATGAAAAATGAAAATTCGCCTTCCTCCTGAGAATACTTGTGAAGATATCCCTGAAAGAAGACAAAAACAAAGTAAAAAACTACTAGTTACAAATGAAATATGTACAATACAAATAATTAAAATGATAATGGCAAATATAATTACAGGTTACCTCCTCGGCAACGGTGCCATTAAAATGATTGTTCAATTCTCAACACAGTTAATTAAGGTTATTAAGGTTAATTAATCGTATAAAGAAATGACTTGGGTTAACTTGATTTGTTAAATTGTTATCATTAATTGTAGTATAGGGTCAAGCTAACCTATATTTTAGATTTAAATTCATTTAACTGATTGAGTCCAGGTTGTTCAATAGGAGATATTTAAACTTAATCAATTCACCATTTTTATTCTAAGTTATCTAATGATTAATTAATTATGTTAATTACTATCTTAGTTAAGTTAATTACTTATTAACTAGATTTATTAAGTTAAGTGTCTTACTCTCGTTATATGTTATAACTTAGCATACTATAATGTACTTAATTAAAGGTTTAATTAGTTACTAATTACAAAATATATTAGCCACATGAACAATTGCATAATAATTGAACTTCAAAGCATGGCAATCATTTCATTAATAAAGGAAAATGTACATAAATGATTCTACAATGAATAACAAGAAGATTATTTACATCAAATGTTCTTACAAAAGATAAAGGCATAAAATAAAATTTCATTATAGAACAAATGCCTCTATTACAATTAAGTTCAAATCACTTAATATCTCTCTCATTTAATCTCAGCCTTTATTCTCATCAGACGTCTCTTATTTCAACATTTAATTCTCTTTGTATTCAATTCATTCATTCTCTCTCCTCAAACTCTCTTAGCCAATTTTCTTGCTTTATTCCTTCTCTTATACACCCTTTTAATTCTCAACACTTAAGCCATTTTCAACTCTTAAAACCCTCACTTCTCTCCCACTTAACCAAAAAGTTGGTTTAGTGGTGAACCGGGTTCGTTTATGGGATACACAACACCCATACGGTGGGACTAGACCATTACTAGAACCCAATTCTAGTTTTTTTTTAGTGTGGATCTTTGTATATTATTGTGCATAGTATTGGGCCATATCCAACCCACATTCATGCTCACGTCCACTCAGGCCCATGCACACATGCACACATGCACGTGCACAACACACACGCACACACACTAAATCACATGCTCAAGAGTTGCACCCTGCACTGACGACCAAAGAGGCTTAGCGCTCTTTTGGTTTTATTCAGCTATGAGTGCTCATGGTTCCACGATGTGGGACAAATAAAGCCTGATCTCCTTCAGCGTATCTGGTCATCAACTTCGAACAACGATTGCTGTTGGCATAGATCACCATTTTAACTGATCCAAGTTTTAATAGAAAGATCTTGGAATCTATTATCAGATTTTGTCATCAATTTAGAGTTTGGATTAAAAGTGATCCATGAAATCAAAGGAGGAACATGGCACTATTGCCATGCACTCTATGTGCTTCAGGAGTTGAATCTCAAGTATAAAGTCATGCGAATGACATTGAATCTCTTAATTGTGATTCCAAATGATTTCAGGAGATCATTCTGCACAGGTTTGAGAGGATTGAAGGTAGAGAAAATCTTGAGAGAGATTCAGAAGCTTAAGAGCTTTGACATGAAGCTCAGAAGTCTAAATTTAGAGTCAAATAGCTCATTAGATAGATCAAAGCATTTAAAATAGATCTGGATCAACTCAGTAGACTGTAAATGATTGATTTAGGTAGAAATTTGCATTGAATCTCACCAAGAATAGCTTTGGGTTGCAGTGAACAACCCAAAATGCATAGACATTGAAATCCTAAACAAACCTTGATCAAAAGAGTTCAAACCAATCCCAAATAATTCGTAAATCAAATAGGAATTTGAATCAACTTATAAATCTGAAAATTATCTCTTAAATCATCAAAATCAAACAATAGTTGACCAAAGAAGATTGAGAGTTGACTTTTCATAGTAAAGAGTCTCCGATCAAATTAATTGCCTAAATAGCTTTAATTTATCATGAGGAATTGTTTTAACACCTCAAATCCTTTTTTTGAACTCTACAACAAAGGTTTCAAGCTTCTCCGCCTGAGATCAAAAGGTATGTTGGTTGACAAAACATTCCAGGGATCCTCAGATTCAAGTAAAGCCTAGATTAGGATCTAGAAGATCCTCTCTTGCTTTTTAACCTAAATCCAGGCCTTAACTCTCAACAAGTACACCTCTCCAACTTCACCAGAGTTGGAGAAGATGATGATCATTCAAGAGGAATATTCATCAAAACACTATTCTAGTCATCAGAATTCGATCCTTAACTCATAACTAAGTGATCTGGAGCTTCTTGAGTTATTCCAAACTATGTAGCTCATGCACAAGATCGTCAAAGCTTTGGTGAAGGCTGAAAATTGCAATCGGAGAGTAAACTCCATGAAACATATCAAGAAATGTCTTAAAAGGTTCTTGAGGTTGCTATGAAGCTCAGGAACTCTACAATTGATTCAATTAATGATGAAGAACATGAATTATTCAAGAAACTCAGTTAAAGTGCATCTTGAGTTCGCATGAACTCAAGAATTGCCCTCCCAATTATTTAAGTGAGGGGAAATGAGTAATGTATCTAGGCGATGATGAATACATGATCAATTAGGTGAAGGAACTATTTTTGAGCCGCCATGGGTAGCATGCTTAGAAGGTTGAAGGTGATTTTGGCATTTTGTATATAATGTGTAATTGATCTAATTAAGGACAAGACCGAAGTCCTTATGCCATGAGGAAGTGGTGGAAGACCCCAGATGTATGTGAAAACTACTGTGAGACCTCCGCCATAAACAGCGGAGGTGCTCAGTTGTGTGTGAGGTGATTTAAGCGAATTAGTGATCAATTAAAGAGGGAAGAAGTGATTGATGATCACAAAGGGATAAGGAAGGTGATTGTGTAGTGGTTAGGTGATTCGAAGTCCTGTGAGGCTGGATTTGGCCTCACCAAAGACAGAGAAGATGACATTGCTTCTAAGAATTACACTACTCTACCTACCTAATTAACTAGCTAAAACTAAACTACGCTATCTACAAGTTACCTGGACGAAATGGTGAGGGACTCCACCATTGGAAGGGCAGAGATAGGAAGAACTCTGAAGAAGTCAGAGTAAACTCTGGCAAAGTCTAAAATGAAATAGGAAAGATGGGGTGCTCAGAACCCTTGTCACGACTTCTAAGAGGTAGAGCAATTGAGAAGAGCCGAGCTCCTCTGGTGAAAGTGCTCTGAAGAAGGGGAAAAATATCATCTATTAGAGAGAATAGCCTATCGTCGTGCTCAATTTGGGGAAGAGGGATAGGGAGTCAACGACGCGAATCTGAGGTAAGGAGGTCTATTTATAGGTGGTAGCGGAGGTGGGGGGTTGTATCGGGACAGTATAGTGTCTAGGTACGTCGTAACCACCAGCATCTTCTCCAACACTGGTGAGCTTACTCACCTAGGAAATTAGGATTTTAGGCAGATCCGATCCATGGGATGGATTGTGGGAGGTGAGCGGAGCTTGGATGCAAGCTTCGAAGGAGGAATGACGATAGATGGGCGGTCATTGGAGGAAATGGACACCGGAGCTTGTGAACCATCCCAAAGATGAAGAGGTTGAAGAGGACTTGTACACAGGGGTATTTTTGCAAATAAAGAAGGATCAGATTGAAAGAGAAAGGACTCTATTACAATGGAAATTAGGGACTTAAACGTAAACAGTAAGTTTTAAGGCTTATTTTAATTTATTTATTTTTCAACTTTTATATATTATTATAAATAATGTAAATAATATATTTATGCATTGAAATTACATTTTGACCTTTTTAGCTATATTTATATAAATGATAAGATTAATTAGGTTAATTACATACTTAGTTCATTAAATTAATTAAGTTAAATTAAATACTTTATATATAGCTAATTATTATTTATTTGAATCCAAATTGTTAATTAAACTTATATCAAGATTAATTGAACTTTAATTATGTCATTTTAACTTATTTTACTAGTCCTTACTATTTTACCCCTCTATTATAATTAACATTGTATTTAGTGTATTCTTACGTAATTAGCTAAGTAAACTAGCTAATTAGTGTTAATTAGGAGCCATGATGTGTCTCTCATCAAACCCTAATTGACTCTAATTCCAAGTCCAATTTGAATCCCAATATGACACCTTGGACTCAAACGAGAAAGTGAGTACTCCAAGATGTTGAGAAATTTAGCATGAATCCCTAATAAGTATAGGAAATAAGGATGGGGAATCTCTAATCAAATCACATCAACTCCAATTTGATTTCAATCAATCTTGTAAATCAGGAAACTCTGTGCCTTTAAATGATAATTACTAAGAAAGTAAGGCAAGTGGATCCTAATTGGTTTGTTTCATTTTTCTCTTCATAAGATTAGGAGATAATTAGGGAAGAAAAGAAAATTTACCTACTCCTGTTGTGGCTGATTGCGCGGAAGATCTCTTCATGATTCACCTCACAACAACAAAACAAGCAGATAGGGCAAGTTAGAAATCAACTCAATAATCAAGAAAAATATGACTAGTGGTGAATTGTATGTTGCTCCCCAGCAACGGCGCCAAAATGTTGATGCAGTAGTTGTTGTAGTTTAGGAGAGAATCACTTCTTAGTATAATGATGAAAGTTGAATCAAAATTTAAATTTATAGTGCTCGAAAAACGTGAGTTTCGAGATCATTCACAAGTAGCAAAATTGGAATTCAATCCACTAATCAATTATAAATGATGTAAATATGAGCACAATAAACAGGTCACAATAATGATATGCAATGAATAATCAATCACAAGTATATTCAATAAATAGCCCCATTGTATCTCAAGAGTCAAATAAAAAAAATATAATAAATAACCCAAAAAATGGTGGTTGAAATCACCAATTAAGCCTTTAACACTTGGCTTAATTCCCAATTTGATCTCAAGCACATAGCCAAATCAGAGCCTCAATTCTTCACCCGAGGTGTGAGCGAGGGTGAGGAGTGCATGAGTAGTGAGAGGGACCCGACCATGTGTTCTTGGGTAAGGGGTCTATGGACAAAAAACCTTATGAATGAAAATCCAAATCAGTGTTGTCCGATGTGGGACTATCAAGTGCCCTATTCTTCGTACACCGTAGCTGGGTGAAGCTCCATCTGCTATTACTGTGCTTCTTTCTTAAAATTGAGGGTCCAAAAGCCTTCGTGGTATCCGTCTACATCAGATTGAAGTGGTGGTTGTGAAGATGGTGCATGGAGCTGGTTGCATGATGCTTGAGAAGAGGAGCTTGCCGGCGATCACCTCAAAGCACGAAAATGGGCTTAACGCCCCAATTAAATAGTTCAAGACCTTCGTCCAGGTGTGTGGAATGCAACGGTGGTGGTCGTAAGGTGTTTAGAGTACAATGGTGGTCGGATGGAGTCGGGGGTGACAAGTGACGATGGGTTTGTTCGGTGGAGTGGTGGAGTAGCCACAGTGCCTAATTAGATTAGGGATTTTGTTCATGGAGGAGAGGAGGAGCTTATGGATGTGGTCATGTGCTATTTGGTGGTCTATAGCGTGCTCGCAACCACTGATAAACACACATGTATTCATGATTAAAGGCTTACTAATGATAGCCCCTAAGCCTAGCATTGCATTCCATAGTATAAATACTGCATAACATTCATCAAACTACATTTAGTGTAATGTATGTAAATTGTACAAAAATTTCTGCATTATTGTGGCCATGAGACAGGGCGTGACATTTATAATCTTCAAATGCAAAATCCGACCATACGAATGAATCCAAAGCAACGATCACAGTCTGGCAATGTGGAAATCATCTTGATTCGAGCACCGTAGAATCTTCTGCAAACAAAGAAAGGTGGACGATCCAGATGGTGCCACGTGGCACTATCCAGAGCACCCAACGTTGCCCAGCTCCCCTCCAAAGCGCCTCAAGAGGAGATTCCAACCATTGGATCTCAATCCAATGGCTGAGAACCCACCACTCAACACCAAAGGAATATGGCCTGATGAAATCTTGACCGTGGGATCTTCATCCAATGGTCTAGAGTCGGGGGAGGCAACAGCTCTTGGTGCGACAATCCAGCACCTTACCTCATCGGTAGTGCATCTATTCCTTAAGGAAGAAGCACAGTTCGAGCTTTAATTCGCTGCAGCCTCCTCGATGCCAACCAAATTGGACCAGTCGATCTTGATCGAGTGGTTAAGATCGCGCACACGCGATTCAACGCCTGCCCGACAACGCGCGGATGCATGCCAGATCATATGCGTGCAATCTGGAGTGCCCATTTAAGATGATCATGTGCACTCTCTGTCGTCGGACCTTTGCGAAGGCACGATGCACGAGCACTCAAATCTCGTGAAGGCGAGATCTGCGTGCACCCTCAGCTACATAATCGTGAATCCAACGGCTGATGTTCTTCCCCCCACCAGCAAGTGCGCGATTCAAATTCAAGTGCTTGAGACCTCCACTCAATCCGCACCATCCACTCACGATCTGATGGCTGCAGATGCTCCAGCATCAGCCAGCTGTAGTGCACGGATCACCAGTGCCTAGCGCGATGCATGCGCGCAGCTGTGCGCGGGCAATGCACGCATGGTGCGTGTCGTGTGCGCAGCATTGAAGTGCATGGCCGTGGCAAGCCTCTTCCCTTCACCTATTTCACCTCCGCATTGAGCCTCATCTCTACCTAGCCATTCCTCACCTACTCTATGTTGGTGCTAGAGCACCACGATCGTTTGTTTTGATGATAACAAACCACGTGTCATTTAACATTTGCACTTGGAGTCTTAGATTTCAGGTCAATTGCAAATGGAGACGTGATTAGACGGAGTTCGAGCTCGCATCCAGGATGGATTGGAGGAGCTTGATGGAGAACAGAGGAGATTCGCGAGGAGCGATGGCTTGAAGAAGGAAGGAGATGAAGAATAGGATAGATTTCCTTCTCTTGTACTCTTTGTATTTTTTGTTTCTTTTGTTGCTCTTTATTTTTGTTACTTAGATTCATGTTAAAGAGCCTCAAAGTACCCTTACAGTAGTCCTAGGAACACCAGCACAACCCTAGGATACTTAGGTTTTCTGTAGAAAACTTAGAAAACCAATATAGGGTTCAAACAGCCTTTCCAGACGTCTAATTCCAAGATCAGACGTCTGATAATGTGTTTTAAGACGTCTGACTATTGATTCAGACGTCTGATAACATTTAGGCTGGACTTGTTAGCTCTGTCTGCTGAAATCAGACGTCCAGACCTCTGTCCAGATGTCTTAGAAGACGTCTGATGACTTTGCCAGACGTCCAATTAGTGGACCGTTGGCTGCCTTAGCAAACACTGAAGGATATGACCGTTAGAGCCTTATCAGACGTCCTTAAGCCTTTCCAGATGTCTGATAAATGACCATTTTGCCTCGGCTGACCCAAAATCTCTTCTCAAAGATTGTCTAGCCGTTGCACTCTCTTGGAAATCCATTCCCACGAAAAAGTAGGTTTCCAGACGTCCAGACACAGTGCCAGACGTCCTGTATGTCATTTGATGAACTTGCACTAGAACCCTATTTAGATCTGATTCAAGTCAGGAAGAAACCCGCATAAAATCAGACGTCTGACCTTATTTTCAGATGTCTTAACGTGATCTTCCAGACGTCTGATGCCAGGATCGGACGTCTGATAACCCTGTCAGTGCAATCATTGTTCCTGATTTCAGCCTAATTCTCTTGGGCTTTGCTCCCAACGGCTATGGAAGCTTTCCAAAGCCTTCCAAAGCTTTCCTAAGGCCTTTATAAATAGAGAGGAACCTCTTGCACACAACACACACCTAGATACACCTAGACATACCAAGAACAAGCATTTCCACTCTTTTATGTCCACAAAGAAGCTCTTGCTCTCCAAGCTCAAGTTCTACATCTTGAGAGCATCAAGCCTTCACGCACCCACTCTCCCGTCGTAGTTCACGAGAGCGACGTTGCGCCGTCGCATGGCTCACGCCCCGCATCATCGATTCGACGCACTCCTTGCAAAGGGGAGTTTCCTAATTCCTATAGAAGCTAGGTTTAAATCTTTGTTGGCTCTATAGGACTATATTTGTTATTTTACTTTGTTATTTGGTTGGGTATTCGCTTTGCGAATTCCCGTCTCCTTCATGGGACAAAATCCTTCTCGTGAAGAGAAGGGGTTGAGGAACGCTACCCTCGCACTTGTAGCGTGGTTGTAATTAAGGTTGAATCACCCTCGTTTAAGTGATTCGTTTAGTGGATTTGATCAACTTGGTTGATCGGAAAATCCTAACTTGAGAGGGTTAGGTGGTGGTTTTCACCCAGTTTGGGTTTCCACCTAAAAATAATTGTGCTCATTGTCTGATTGAATTTTGTGAGATTGTTTTACATTATATCCCGCATTTTATTACGTCACCCCCTCCTGGTAAGGCGAATCTACACTCTAGAGCTTCAAGAAGCCACCCAAGCTCCCAAGAGCTCTTTCCCAAGCTCCATGACCTCCGATTAGTGTAGCATTCCCTTACTCCACCAAGCATTCAACCATACCCTCACCTCCTTCATAGGAGACCGTAGAGTCGTCCCCTCACCTCTATTCAGGTAAATGATCACCTCCACCTCCTCATCACCATTCCCTCAGCTCGATCAAGCAACCCTCTTCCCAAGTTCCTCCTGTACCTCATCCCCGATGTCCAGCATCTCATCTCCTCCATCCAAACCGCCACCAAGCACCATCATCTCACTAGACATCCACTTTGGGAGATTCCTTCTCATCTTTATTCTCTTGTTATTTTGTTTAGAATATTTTTGATTAGTGAAATAAACAACATTTTGATATATCAAATTTGCTTCATTTCTCTACTCTCTATCTCTTTATTTATCCTTGGTCGAAGATTATCTTGGCTATTTCCTCAATACGAAAATACTAAAAAAATCACAAAACCCCAAAAACACAAAAAAGAAATAAAGCGAAACGTGGATTTCGAAGAAACAAATGTCGCCTCCCCGTGTTCGACCTATGATTTCTTTTCGAGTTTCGGTAAATTTTATTTGATAGCAAGTTTTGCAACTACAACGAGTTTCTCAAAACCCTAGCTTTTCTTTGCGAAGACCCTCCCATCATTTTGGCATCATTGTCGAGGAGGCAACGAACTTTAATTCGATATTCCGTGTTTTTCTGCATTACTTACATTTTTTTAACCTATCTTTCTTCTTCGATTTACTATCTTGAAAGAACCTGATTGAGGAGCTGAAGGCGGTAGATTGGAGTAAAGTGCGGGTAGAGATATTTGTAAGTCCCCCCCTTCCCCACCCACTAGATTATTTCGCCACCTTAATAATCAAGATCTAATCTACTTAGGTGTTTTCACAAACCTTAGGATAGAAATTGTTTGCCTTGTTTGCCACCTCCACTCATCTCACCCCTATATAAAAAGAACACAAATATATATATACTTTCTGATTGTGGGACAAAATTAGCATACACACTGCACACACCCACATTTGAGGCACATAACCTCTTTTGATTATATCTACTCAATCGAGATTCCGACCAGTGAAACCGGTACACGCATCAACACACATAAAAGACCAGAAATCAGATTAGGTTAATCACCTTTTGTGTGCCTTAATTGATGGTGCATCTAGGCCAATTGGTTGAATTGTTTGGGCCGTACCACCTAACTTAAAACTGATTCATCCTGTAACTACCCCATAGGATTCAAATAGTTAGGTCAAGCCAAGCACTCCATTTTTGCTTGATTCATAATGGAAAATACTTGAACCCGTGCTTTCAAACTTGGTTGCCTCTCAAAAACTTGGTTGAATACACCTAATATTTGAATCCTAAAAGCTACTAAGCAAGATATAAATCCTAAAACTCACTTCATCCTCAATAATCTTGCTTGAAAACTCTTGGTTGTGCACATTCACACATTTTCAAATGAACTATTACGGGCACAACCCATTAACAAGGCCCATCACATTCCGAAAGCACTACTATCCTAAGCCTAACTAAAATTGAGTAGACGTTGGCCCTAGGATTCACAAAGTTCGTTTCAGGGTACTCTCTTGAATGCACTTCGTATTAGTGACGTCTGCTTGCTTCAAAAGGTGGTAAGTTGGGGGGTTCGATTGTTAAATGACTTAAGTAGGGGTTTCGCATAATTAGCAGCATTCGGGACACGCTCCCCCTAATTTGCCAGCCCAACTTTACCATCTTCAGGAGCAAGGACAACACCAAATTTGTGATGTGGTTGGAGTTTATTTCTGAGGCATAGGTCCATAGGCTACCCAATTTAAGCATAGGCTTGTATTTTTGTGCTGCAGGGTTCCATTTTTTTTCCCCACCCTTTCGAATTCCTTCTAGTGCATGCTTGGAAGGAGGTCATTGAACCCTTGCTTGGAAGGACCTTTAGACCATTCCCAAAGGTGGAAGTTGAGTTATAGCCGAGCAGGTCCCATGGCTGATCAACAACCACCTCCCCTATCCCTGAACTAGTAAGAGATGATTCAGAGGCAGTTAGAAGAGTTGTAGCAGATGCAACAATGGTTCCAACAGATGAATGGTCAGGGTGCTCGGCCCTGGAAGGATTTTTATGATCCTTCAAATTACGGGGAACATCCCGGTGTCATGATTCCTGTCGAAGACATAGAAATCAAGTCTCAGGTCTTAAGTTTGATTAAACATTTCCATGGGCTTGGCTCAGAGGACCCATTCCAACACTTGGAGGATCTGACCACTCTGGTTCAGACCACCAAAGCTAGGAATGTGAATGAGGAGAAAATGATCGTGAGGATTTTTCCCCATTCTCTCAGGGATAAGGCCACACATTGGTACCAGACCATTGGAAGGCCAATAAAAACATGGGCTGCTCTTAAGTCAGCTTTCCTGAAGAAATTCTTCTCAATTGGAAGGATAAATGCTTTGCAACAGGCGATTACCACTTTCGCCCAATGGCTGAGGGAACCGTTTCATGGTGCTTGGGAGCGATTCCAGTATCTTTTGAGAAAGTTCCACACCATGAGGTGCCAAAATGGCAACTTGAGTAGATTTTTTAGCACGAGTTGGTCGAACAACTTCGTAATCATGTGGATGCCTCTTACGGAGGTAATTTCCTCAATAGGGATGCAGATAGCTCATATGACATGTTCGAGGAAATGAGTGAGAATTTGATAAATCATGCCTCCATGGATACTTTCCATTGGTCCCAACAACCTAGTTCAAATGCTAATGAGATTCAGAACTCTCATTCATTTGACATGGAATTGATTTGCAACAAATTGGATAAGGTGGACCTGGTTGCAAAAAGGATAGAAGAGTGGATGGCTGGAAATTTAGGAAACACTTCTACACCAACTCAATCCCAGAATTCGGATTTCCATCCCTCACGAGCTTCCATGGGGAGGGAGTTTGTGAACCAACTAGAGTTGACTCAACCTATGAGCCAGAATTTCTCAGAACCTTATGGGTTCCAAACTGGGGCCTTTGATCCCAATTTTTCTGATCCTTCCTTCTCTCCATCCTGGCCCTATGAGGATGCATATGCGATATAGGAGAATGCTAGGTCCAACCTATATTCCAGCACGTATAATCCAGGTTGGAGGAACAACCCTAACTTCTTTTGGAAAAATCAGGGGCAACAAACCCACACACGACCCAGCAACTATGCACCTCAAAGACCTATGGGTCAGGGTTAAGTATATATCCAGTTGCCCCCGAGATCGGTCACTCAGCCATCTTAGAATGCCTAACAACCCGCTGGGCAGGCTAATTTAAATCAGAAGATGGTATAAATGCAAGGATCTATGCTCCAACTTATGCATCAAATGAAGACATCATTGGACAACTTGCAATCCGGACTTATTGCCAACACCCAACAACTCGGATCTCTACCATACCAACCTGTACCCAACCGTAGCAATGTACAAAATCAAGGCAATAGAGCTGATGATAACATCATCATGACCCATAACTAGCTTTAATTAATCAGAATCAAGTGACAAATGCTCCTACATAATTGCCTAAGAGTTGTAATTCCCTGCACATCCATTCTGAGAGTAATACATCTAAACAAGGTTAATTCAATAGTTTTAATAAATCATGAATGTAGAATAATCATGAGATTTTCTAGGGGTTAGTCTAAGGTATAATTATCATTAAAGTCTAATAAGAGGGTCCACACAAATAGAAATAGGGTTTCATGCATTTCGAGAACTGATACAGCACCTAAAACCCTAATTTCAGACCCACTTAAATTACTGAGGTTTTGGTTAGGATAAAATTCATATAAACCTTATAAAATTCATAAAAAAATATTCCATGAGGTTTGGTATCCTTGATTTGACCTTTGGAACCTATGTTGACCTTAAATAGAGTCACAGGTAGAGTTCTACCCTAATTTAGGTTTCTATGCAAATTACCCAGTCAAACTTGGTCAAAACTGAAATCCAACTTCACCACTAGATTTATTGGGTCCAAATTATATTTTTACCAAAATTTAGGCTCAATTAGAGTTCATCTTGACCTAGTTTGCATTCTAGTCCCTTAAAACTCTATTCTTTGCATCCAAGCCCCTAACTTTCGAAAATCATTGCATATCAGTCCCTATCTTTATCATCTTCTTTGCAGATCAGTCCCTACCACCATTGGAGGTCAACTGACCTCCAGTCTAGCTTTGACAACGCCTAAACCCATTCAAATCATCATCAAATCCCACCAAATTTGGTAAGATTGATGTTCACACTATAAAGAATCTATTAAGGTAGATCTTGGCTTTTGAAACACACGGATTAGGTCATGCAAGTCCATGAAAATCTGTGGGTTTCTTTGACCTATTCCCCAAGAAATCATGGTTGTTTCTTGATCTAGAGTTCGGTCTAGAGCTCTATAAAAGCTCCAGAATCTCAAACCATGCTCCTTAGTCGTTTCTAGGTCGGAATTCTTCTTCCCTTCTCTCCAGCCTCGAGCTCCACCGACTCCTGCGACCTCCTCAATCCCTCTCAATAAAGCCTCCAACGGTCAAATTGAAGGCTCCTCCTTCCTCCTCTCCTTCCTCCGCTCCTCACAATACCAACGAGAGCATCCCAGACTCCATCGTCGCCGCTTCTCCCACCAGAGAGTTTGTCTCCTCCGACGTCGACCAATCAAAGCTGACACGGACCACCTTCCCCTTCATCCATTAGTTATCTCTCTTTCTTCCTCTCCCTCTTCTGAATCTCCCCAACCACTTCTTCTATTTCAACCACTATTCACCGATCTCCCCCTCCGTCTTCCTTTACTCCGGCCGAGCTCCAGTGAGGTCCACACTCCACCACAAGCACCCAAACGCCATGCTACCAGTCTCACAAGCTCCGCCAAACCTCCGCGAACAAAACCCCTCTTCCTATTTCACGTTCCACCCACTCTAAAGACCCATCAAACACACCCACCTCCAAACACCTTCTCTGACTTTGCCACCTCTCCATATGCACACCTCACCTACGATCGACACGCCCACAAGCCTGGTCCCCTGCCTGGATCTAAATACCTGACTATATGCCCGATTACACTCAGGTCTGAGAGAGAAGAGAGGAGGAGAGACTTTTGAGAGAGAGGGGGTGGGTTTTGCTCTCTGATGAAGTTGGCCTTGAAGAAAGAGAGGCCTTGTCACTTAGCCTCTGAAACTTGTTGGTTGTGCCTGTGCATGAAGGTTTGAGAAGAAGAAGAAGAGAGAAGGCTCTCTCAAGAGCCTTGTGCTTGTGTTCTGTTGATCTGTTAAGGCATCTGATACAGATAGGGCAAAGTCTGATTTGGTTCTAAGCACTATTGAGTTATTTAAATACCTAAGTTAATATTGATTATCTGATTGAAGGTACTGTTTGGTTATTTGAATGATTTGAGTATAACATATATGCTTAATTAAAGATGAATAATTGGTAATTCAAATCACCATTATTTTTTCTTTCTATTCTTTTTGTCTCATAATCATTTGACTTACATTTGAATATCAATTTGACAAGTTGCATTCATTGAATATCTGTTATTGTGATCAATTTATTGTGCTCATCTATTTTAAATGAAGATTAATGTGTGAGTTCCACATTTGCTCCTTGCGATCGACCATAGACTCCCTTTAGATTCTAAGTTTATAAATTTAAATATTTTGTTATGCGATTTAGGAGTGTACTACAACAAACACATTTTAAAACTCCACTCTTGTTGTTGAATGCAGAAAATTACACGTTCGCAGTTGGATTTAAAAATCCGTCATGGTAGTTCAAGTCGCAAAGAAATCCATTCAACAGATAAAATTTATACTGAAAAATCCGTAAAGAAATTTCAAGTTGAACACAAGGAGGCTACGTCGATCGCAAAATCCGCAATTATATTTTTTTGTTTTTTTATTTAAAAGGTGAAATAATCACAATGGAATCGATAAAAATACTAAGAGAGAGAGAATAATCACTTGATATTTGAATAATGTTTTACAACTAAGAAAGTGGAAAATGATTACACTAGAAAGCGGGAAACTGTTACAACTAGAAAGTGGGAAAATTCTACTCTAGAAAGTGGAAAAAGAAGGTAGAGAAAAGTTATCCTCCTCGGCGAATGCTTGGAGGACGAGTCGGACGGAGGCAATGCTCGGAAGATGGAGGACGAGGCGGGAAGGAGGACGAAGTTGGAAGAACAGGAACGAGGCAACACGTCGTCGTCGTCGTGGGATCCACTCCGAAATGGGGGTGAAAACTTAGTTTTAGCTCTTGAGGAGCATCCTGGGTGTGGGACAAGCTTCTCTTAAGCTTTAGAGAGGGAGAGAGGAGAAGGAAGGGATGAAGAAGAAGTGGAGGTTCGAGGGTTATATATAGGTGTAGATTGGATGGGGCAAATGGGTCATTTCATCTCAAATCATTAATTCAAGGCCTTTAGTGACGGATTTATCCGTCACTAAAGGCCTGAACGTGGCCGACGTGCGCATGTCGCGCACACCTCCCCGCCTTCCGCTCCTAAACGCACCAGCGCAAGCTTGGTTGACCTCAGCCGTCCGATCATGAGATCGGACGATCGAGATCGAACCTCGCAATGCCCGTTCAAAACGCTTATGCTGCGTGCTCGCGTGCGACGTGGCATGCAGATGCGCGTCATCGTGCGCTTATGCGATCGAAGGATCCTCCGCACGCCACGCCTCCTCCCCTCGGTCGCCCGATCTTCATCTAACGATCGAATCGCACCTGCACCCGCACCCATCTTAATTGAGGCGCTCAGTGTGGCTCAATCGCGTGACCCCTCGCTCGCCCACAGGGGCACAACCGCTGTGCTGAGTGCCCATCTTTATCGTGCAGAGGAATTGAGCATGCGGATCTATGGCTGTTGGATGGGCATCCAACGGTGGAGATTCGTCAAGCACTTGAAGAAGAAAAGTGAAGGGGAGTCCTTGGGGTTGGTTGGGCAGCTGCGCCACGTGGCGCCATCTTGGCCGTCCATCTTCTGTGTGTTGTAACGGTGCCATGGGTGTCGAATTGGACCGATTTTCGTGTCGTTAGGTTGCGATCATCGATCTGAACCCATCCATGCAGTCGGATTTACCGTCTAAAGTGTGGATTGGCACCATCTTGGCCCTAAAGGGTTCCTCGATCTCTATCTGGTGCTACAGATGTCCGATCAGTGCGATCTTGGAGTCGTTGAACTCCAATCGTCACCCTGATCAGATCCGTATGATTGGATCTTCGATCTGAGGCCCCGATTAACAAGTTGCCCTATCCCTGGCCAAAAAAAAGAGACAATTACTATACAATTTATACAACTTGACCTAAATGCATGATTATGCATGTTATGCAATATTTATAATGTATGATGCCAATATGACACTAAGAACATGCATTAATAGACATTTTAGGTTAATCAGATGTATGCACATCACACCCCCATGCCTATTTTTTGCTAGTCTCTAGCAAAAACTACGTGCTATTTATAAAAGAATTAGGTTGGATTACTCGGGCACAAATCATTTTCAACATTAAGAAATTTTTACTTAGGACCTAAACTTTCAAAGATACAACAGCGCCTAGGTATCTACCAAAGTGCAGATCGCCTCAAGCCCTCACCTTATTCAAAGAAAGATCTCTTTTTCTCTTGTTCTTCTGTTCTAAATTTTTTGGATTTTTGAGTTTAGGGTTACAGAGTGGCTTCCTACGGCCACTCAACCCACCCAAGATTTGATGAGAACCCTAAGTTCTAAGTATCTTTTTGTGAGTGTGATAGACTTGTTGATTGGCAATCAGAATGAACTTCGGGTTTCTACGCCTCTAGGTGACCTTAAAGAGAGTTCTACCTAAAGGTGTATCTATATGACCGGTAGCTTTCTCCCTACTTTTATTTTTTTATGGGGTCAACACAAGGGTGAATCCAGTGTATATCCCCCTGGCTTATTCTACTTCTTCGCTTCTTCCTAAGTGTTTTGGATTTTTTTGTGCATTTCTTGAGTTAGGTTCTAGACAATCGATGAGCTGTTACCACCGACAACTTGCTAGCCATACTCATGCGGTGAAGTGTGGCTTATTCCTTTTGTTTCTTTTTCTTTCTTTTCTCCTTTTCTTTTTTTTCCCCTTTTTCTTTTCTTTTTGAACTTTCTCTTTCTTTTTAAGTAGGTGGCTTCCCTGGTCTAAGATTTACCTAAAGGCAGCAAGAAGAGAGTGGTCCTATGACTGGGCTCTGGACAACCTACCTATGGGTTGTTACCCATGATAACTTGCCAGCCATATCACCCTAAGAGGTTCATTAGCTACCCAATTTCCATTAAAATCGCCAAACAACGAGTCAGTGATGAATAGTGTGTAGATGCTTAGACTTAAAGTTCCCTCAAATCAGAGGGCAGGTTGATAAGTCGTGTACTAATCACCCAAACTTATTTTAATCAAATTAAAATAGAATTTATAATGGTAAGGACTCGATAAACGAATCCACATTTTAGTGGATTACCTAGCTGATTAAGCCTAAAGACCTAAAGGGTCGTAGTGTTCAGATCCTACTGTAATATTTCCTAAGATTGAAAGGTCCTAATGTCCAAGTATTCCTTCCTAATTATTTTTTTCAAAGTATATATAGGAAAATAAGTAGAATTTACAAGAATTCCACAGAGCTGACTGAAAGAGCGATCTTCGTTTTCGTTAAAAACTTTAACATAAAGTGTTGTGTCGTTGTATGTAATCGCGTGGTAGAAAATCACTTTTCAAAACATTTTAATTCTCAAAACTAACCACGAAGAGTTAAGTCATCTCTACAGGGAGGAATTAGCCTATTTAAACTAGTGCGTTATGCTTCGTTTATTCGGGAATCTCAATGTGTATGCATACTAACTGGCGCACGCGTTTTCAACATGATTTCTTACTTCAAATAATTAATCAAGAATACAGGTGTGCACATGCAAAATCACCACTAGATAATATCATGTAAAATAATGATCTTGATACTGGTAAATGCCGTAAATACTAATTTCTAGAATACAGCTTGTTCACCATAATATATATGACATGCATTAAATCATTCATGAGAGATATTCATCTGCAAGCAATTTTGATGAAGTAAAAGGATGGCTATGCAAATTCACCTAAATAATTTAATGCCTTAAATAAATGAATAGTGTTCCCCTGTAATGGCACAGATGGTAATTTTTAATTGGAGGAGAAACAGAGGATTTCTCCTCTCTCCTCCTCGCGTGAATGGCCGTCCATGGATGGCTACGAGAGTCGACGGAATGGTGCACCTTGACGGGTGCTTCGCAATGGTGGTGACGCGACGGCCGGAGGTGGCCAGCGACAGCTGGACGGAGGAGGAAGACCCGGCAGCTTTGGGTGTTGGCACAGGCGTGGAGTCACAGAGGTGGCGTGGCTGTCGCACGTGGCTGCAGGTGAGGTCAGTCGTCGGTGGTGTGGGATGCCGGTTGTTGGTGAGTTGATGCACGCGGCCACTGCTGAGGCTGAGGAGGAGTGGTTGCACGATGATGGCTATGGGTTCTCTTCTTTGTTGCAGCAGTGGAAGAAAGGAGATGAAGATGAAGTGGAGGCGGCCACGCGTGCGGCTGCTAGTGGTATCACGCATGAGTTGGCGTAGGCGCAGTGAGGACGCTGCGCAGTGAGAGCAGTGGCTGGCGGTGAGGATGTTACACGCGCGTGCGGCGGTGGCTGCCTGTGGTCGTGGCTGCGGTTAAGGCCGGGCATGGCCTCGCGCGAGCTGAAGGTGGCTGCGGTGAGGAGTGGGCAGGTATGGCTTGCTGCAACGCCGAGGCTGAAGATGGTGAAGATAGAGAGGGATCGGTGGTGGTGGTGGTTGTAATGGAAGCGGTGCATGCTGTCACCATGCACCACCTGGTGGGTGTGATGTTTGAAGGAAGGCGATGGTGAGCATGGTGCACGCTATGTTCATGGTGTACGCCGTTTCCACGATAGCAGAGGTGGAGAAGAAGTCCCCGCCAGGGGGAGCGGATCAAATCCTCCCACCAGAGCACAACCTTGTGCCTTTTATCTCCTCCCCCATCCATTCTTCTTCCTCGGCGCAAGTCAAGGGATTTTAAATCCCTTTCTAAAATTGGCCACCTGTTGGATTTGTTGAGGCCGGCAGCTGTTGAGAGGGGCTTTGTTGAGGCCGGCCAGCTATTTGGGGGGGGGAATTATTTTCACAACCCTGGTCTCTTGCAAAATTATTTCTCCTCCTCTCTCACTTTCCTGATTATTTATTAACTCTTAAATTAGCCTGATGGAGTGGATTAAGTGGAGGAGATGCATAGGGTGCGCTGTGTGCGAGACCTGCATGAAATATTACATAATAAGTTATCGAATGCAATAGAAGAGATGCAAACTTAAGTAATGATGCATGAAATCAGTTTATGACCTAATGTAGTTATTAACAAACATAAAATATAAGAATAAAGTTAACTTAGGCGTAACAATAGTCCATTAAAATGGACTCATCAAGTACCCCCATGCCTAAGATTTGCTAGTCCCTAGCAAAAATGAAAAATAATAGAAGTAATCAGAAGATTTCTTATTTTCTTATTTCAAAACTTTAGAGATCCAGACAAATGTGAAGTGATAATAGCCTAGGTAACGGATCCAAGTGAAAATAACCAACTTACATTTGCAGTTCGTACTTATCCCTTAGTAAATATTTCTATCAGGATAGGCAACTACTTCCTACGGGGATAAAGTAGAAAATAATCTGTAAATTGACCCCGACTTTTGGCTTAGGTAGGAGATACTGAGTTTAATGGATACGTATTTGGTGGCACACACTCATCTGGTGCTACATGTAATCTAGTACTACAGACTCTAGATCTCTAGACTTATTAAACAAGTCAACTCGGAGAGAGGCTAAACAACTGTGCTCTCTTGATGTTCCTTAGCGCTCGCTCTTTTCTTTCTTTTCTTTTTGAGATCACAAATCTCGTCAGATTTAGTAAGTGTACTCACTGTTTGGTGGCCTTACATGGCATTCACACTTCAATTAAAGTCTTAATAACTCTCCAACTAAGTTAGAGTCCTCAGCCAGTATTCGGGCAATCAGAAATACTGAAAGGTAGGTATGGGTCATATTTGGTGGATTGCGATAGGTGTTTTTGATGCCTCAGAAACAACGTCACGAAGAAAAAATTATAAACTTGGACTCTTTTCTTTTTCTTTTCTTTCTCTCTTTTCCTCTTCTTTTTTTTTCGTTTTTTTTTAAAATATAATTGTTTCTTTTTTTCCTTCTTTTTCTTTCTTCATAAATCAACATAACACGACGTAGACTTTTATTTATGAGGCATTATTACGGATGATGATGGCCAAGAGGATATTGTGTGGCTTATTTGGTGGAAGTGCCTACTCTCGGCACCAGGAAGGAATGGATAGGACAAGCGTATTTCTGACCTTCGACACTATTACCCTCCTTCAGCTGAGGACTCTATGAAGGACAGTCGTAACCATCCACCATAGTCATAGTTTTATTAAGACTTAATCTTTGTGTATCCGCCTTATTTAGTGACTCTCAGGAATTCACACAATATCCGCACACAAAAATAGAGAGTGAAAACTATGCCTAACTCTGAAGTATCATCATTTAATTGTCCAAAACATAAGAGTCCTTGCACTAGACTTAGCGCACCAGTAATCTCTCTACTTTCTTCTCACCAATATGAGGTGGATCTACTAGAAGATAGTATCCTGACTCCCTATTAGCTGTCCAAGGGTTCAATAGACTAAAAATGCTTATTGCTTTCTTTAAAGATCCATTACCTATTCTACATGCAAGTGAAGTAAATGTACTGGATTCTAAACTTAAGAAATAATTCAAGAAGAAAAATCTTTAATGACACCTCCATGACAAAGATGTTTTGCTAGGAACAAACCCATTCAGCTCAAGAAAAGAATTTTTTTTATATACTAACCTAAATGCATGAATACTTCCTAAAATGCAAAATGCACCCCCCATGCCTAAATCTTACAATGTCCTCATTGTAAAATTAAAACAGGTGGAGAAAGGAAGGAAGTCACCTGATGACGATGTTATTTAGAATGCTGGGTTGCCTCCCAACAAACGCTGCATTTTCTGTCAGCAGCCAGACTTATAAGGAACTTGAAAGTCAGGTTCCAAACAGAAAAAGCTAGGCCCTAAAAATATGCGTAACAACGTGGGCCTAGAAAATAGGCAGCCACGGATGTTGGTGAGCTGATGATGCAGCGTGATTCCAAATGCTTGCCAGAAGACATGAAAGCAGAGAACCTCGTTGGCTACCTTGGGAGGTCTAGGAATAACAAAAGGAATATAAAAGGGACCTCCCGAAATGGAAAAAGTGGAGGATAACAAGGATCCTCCAAAGCAGGATGGTTTTAAAAGATATAAACATTATTATTTCAAACCCTTGAATGGCGAGACTAAAAGTACAAGCATCAATCCACACTCACCATTCTACCTGTGGATGTACTGGCCTGATATGTTCTCCAGAAGGAATGTACATGAGCAGAGATCTGAGCCGAGGATTGGGTAGGGAGTGTAAGGGTTGTTTATAGTGTTGGAAGGTAATGATTAAGTCCAATGAGGGCTTAGTCAGTGTCAGGTCCAATTCCAACAACGATTCAGATTGTGTATTCTCCCTAACAATTGTAGAAATATTCACGTCACCCTGCCTAGCATTAATGATCGGAGTCATATTTTCACCTTCCAGTATATGTGAATCAATGGTGGACTCCAAATTATATTCCTTTAATGGCAAGGTTGAAACAACAGAATCATTATCATTATTTCATCCCTGGATGAGTTTTTATCGAGGTGTATATGTGATTCACCAGTAAAGGGAGGAGTTGGATCAGTATCCTCAATTATTCCTGAAGGAGGATCAGTCTTAATGTTTTGGAGCGAGCCTATATCACTCAATTCTTTGTTCTTCTCGGGGCATAAATCCTCAATTGACATGTTTTGTCCCCGAGAGTCTCCCCTAGGCTTCTCACTATTGTGTTTGTCCTCCTCTAATATCAACTCCTGGTTTGATGGAGGATGACTCTCAAAAGAAGGGATGAATCCGGATTTCACTATATTATTTATATCCTCTAGGGGTAAGTCCTAAAATAACAAATAATCCCCCTGTGATTCACTCTAGATTTTTAGACCGGGTTCCTCCATTAAGGCATCCTCGTCCTCTCAAAATAGACTCTTTATATCCTTGAGACCAAAATTGATCTAATTCATCCTCCATTCCCTTAGGGTCACCTTCATTAGGTGCATTTAAATCCTCAGGATGCTGAATGGTAGGTGTTGATTCTATAAGTGGAGGGTTAGGAGTAGGCTCACTAAGGGTAGAATGGGATTCCACAGATAATTAATAGGGGAAGTGATATGAACAATACGACCTTGACCCGGGTTAGTAGGGGTAAGAAAAATACTGTCATTAGGGTCAAGGTCCTCAAGAGATACCATCTTCCCTTTCTTTTGACTCCAATATAGCTCGGGTGGATAATCACTAGGATCGTTCCCCTCTAGTGGTCGTGTCTCATTGGGAGAGTCTAAGTGATATCTACGTAAAACGGGATCCCTATTGTCATTGGTTTCCTCAGAATTATTTTCATGATCACGGTCGTATGAGTAAGGATCAAAATTACTGGGAAGAGCATAGCTAAGCTCTCTAATTTCATTGTTCAATTGTTGACTATTCCTCAACATCTCTCCCATAGATTCCATCATTTTCTTTTGTTGTTTTTGCATTTCTATCATAAAAGAGGAGAGGCTAGAACTATCAGATTGGGGAGGATAGTCAATCTAAGGCTCTGGTTTCCTAGGGGTATCGATCCAACCTCGATACGGAAAATCATGAAGGGTGGGAGGGTTGGGTGTTTGCATAGAAGTAGGGATTCCAAGGTTGGAAAATCCCGCTCCTAGGCTCTGCTCAAAAGTGGGAGTTATCAGGCCAGTACTCCCAGGATAAGAATATCAATGATCCCATGAATTGTCAATGTACCCATCAAAGGATGAATACGCTCGGGGCATGGGATCTTGGTTAAAATGATAGGAGTAAGGATATTCCATTTCTTTCAATTAAATAGGTTAAACTCTCTTAGAATTTAAAAGAATTCAGAACACAAGCAAAAACTTCCTAGAGAGTTTTATCGCTGTCAAAACAAATGCAAATCCAGTGGGATCTGTTTTTAGTAGATTGTAGGTCTTAGAATTACATGTTCAATTGATGGCCAAACAAGTTTTGTAAGAATTACTCTTCCTAGGCCAACCTTCGTTGGTGCCTAAAACCTACTTGCAAAGGATGGAAGTCTCGAATCGAGCCCACACATGAGGAACCAAAGTAACTTGGTGGATAGGCTTGTTGATTTCCCACTAACTTCCCTTGTGGTGCAAAGAGGAGAGGAAGAAATTTATCTAGTGACCTTATGTGTGAGGTGCACAGTGTCTTAGGTGTGCAATCATACATTCGTGTTTTGAGTTTTGAAATCTCGCAAACAAGATCCTTTTGCACACAATTTTAAGTCACAGATTTTAAGGTCCAACCTCTTAGCAGTCCCAATTTTTAAAGTGACCACTAAATTAATTCGATTCAAGCACTTTAGTGGTCTTAGATTTAGGTTCAATGCAGATGCATGATAGGTAATTGATGCTCAAGAAAAAGACGTACCTTACTCTAGCTTTCTTCAATGTTGGATGTTTTCAATGCAAAAAGAAAAGCTAGATGCTGCTCATTCAGTCCTAGATGGTCATTCTATAGATATGCATCTTCTAGCAAGCAGTTCGAATATATATATTTTTAATAATAATAATAAGCAAACAAACCTAATCTAACTAACTAACCAACATGCAGCTCAAATAATTCGAATAATCCTATAATCTAAATAAATGGGAACACGCTCGTGAAAATATGCTCCTACATACAAGAGCGATAAGAAATAAAGAAACACTGGGAAGACATTCCCAAAAATACCCGACAAGGGTCTAAAAGATAGAAATTAAGTTCTAATGTCTATCTAAACTAAATCTAAACTAAGATCTAATGACTAAATCAAAAAAAAGCTCCTCCGTAGGCCTACGTGTGTGGGATCAAGGCCCACAAGCATCTGTTGCTAGCCTCCAGGTGGCACCAAGGTCCACCAAAAAGATCGTCTCCACCGTGCGCGCCCGTCGCATTCGTTGCGTGTTTTTGCACAGAAGAATATCCATAGTTAGTAATTCAGAAAATCTTTCAAAATAGCATAAAAATAATGTAAAATTCCTAAAAAAATTAATAGGCGTGTTTCCTCCCTGACAACGATGCCATTTGAAAGAGCAATCTTCGTTTTCGTTGAAAACTTTAACATAAAATGATGTGTCGTTGTATGTAATCGCGTGGTAGAAAATCACTTTTCAAAACATTTTAATTCTCAAAACTAACCACGAAGAGTTAAGTCATCTCCACAGGGAGGAATTAGCCTATTTAAACTAGTGTGTTGTGCTTCGTTTATTCGGGAATCTCAATGTGTATGCAAACTAACTGGCGCACGCGTTTTCAACATGATTTCTTACTTCAAATAATTAATCAAGAATACAGGTGTGCACATGCAAAATCACCACTAGATAATATCATGTAAAGTAATGATCTTGATACTGGTAAACGCCGTAAATACTAATTTCTAGAATATAGCTTGTTCACCATAATATATATGACATGCATTAAATCATTCATGAGAGATATTCATCTGCAAGCAATTTTGATGAAGTAAAAGGATGGCTATGCAAATTCACCTAAATAATTTAATGCCTTAAATAAATGAATAGTGTTCCCCCGTAATGGCACAGATGGTAACTTTTAATTGGAGGAGAAACAGAGGATTTCTCCTCTCTCCTCCTCGCGTGAATGGCTATGTGTGGATGGCTACGAGAGTCGACGGAATGGTGCACCTTGACGGGTGCTTCATAATGGTGGTGACGCAGCAGCCGAATGGAGGAGGAAGACCAGCAGCTTTGGGTGTTGGCACAGGCATGGAGTCACAGAGGTGGCGTGGCTGTCGCATGTGGCTGTAGGTGAGGCCGATCGTCGGCGGTGTGGGATGTCGGTGGTTGGTGAGCTGATGCGCGCGGCCGCTACTGAGGCAGAGGAGGAGTGGCTGCACGATGATGGCTATGGGTTCTCTTCTTTGTTGCAGTGGTGGAAGAAAGATGGAGATGAAGAAGACAAAGTGGAGGCGACCACGCGTGCAGCTGCTGGTGGTATCGTGCGTGAGTTGGCGTAGGCGCGGTGAGAGCAACGGCTGGCGGTGAGGATGTTGCACGCGCACATGGCTGTGGTTGCCTGTGGGCGTGGCTACGGTTAAGGTCGGACGTGGCCTCATGCAGGCTGAAGGTGGCTGCGGTGAGGAGCGGGTAGGTGTGGCTTGCTGCAACGCCGAGATTGAAGATGGTGAGGACAGAGAGGGGCCAGCGGTGGTGGTTGTAATGGAAGTGGTGCACGTTGTCACCATGCACCATCGGGCGGGCACGGCGTTTAAAGGAAGGTGATGGTCAGCACAGTGCACACTATGTTCATTGTGTACGCCGTTTCCATGGTAATAGAGGTGGAGAAGTCCCCGCCAGGGGGAGTGGATCAGATCCTCCCACCAGAGCACACCCCTGCACCTTTTATCTCCTCCCCCCATCCATTCTTCTTCCCCGGTGCAAGTCAAGGGATTTCAAATCCCTTTCTAAAATTGGCCGCTTGTTGGATCTGTTGAGGCCAGCAGCTGTTGAGAGGGGCTTTGTTGAGGCCGACCAGCTGTTGGGGGGGGGGAATTATTTTCACAACCCTGGTCTCTTGCAAAATTATTCCTCCTCCTCTCTCACATTCTTGATTATTTGTTAACTCTTAAATTAGCTTGATGGAGTGGATCAAGTGGAGGAGATGCATAGGGTGCACTGTGTGCGAGACCTACATGAAATATTACATAATAAGTTATCGAATGTAATAGAATAGATGTAAACTTAAGTAATGATGCATGCAATCATTTTATGACCTAATGTAGTTATTAACAAATATAAAATGTAAGAATAAGGTTAACTTAGGCATAACAATAGTCAATTAAAATGGACTCATCACTGACAAAATGATTCAGAAATGAATCCACCCCCATGTCTAGTTGATGGAATGTCCGCATTGAGAATAAAAGACATGAAAGGAAGGGTAGAATGCAGAAGATATCACCTGAATATGAAGCTCGGGTCAGTTCTGAGTCAGATTGTACAACTGCTAGGTTTAATGCCGTCAGCTAGGCATAGTCCAGCCAAAGAAGTCACAACATAGCTAGAGCAACCGTGTCTGAGATGGGTTCTGGAACAGTACGGTCAATAACAGGCTTCAAACGTTGACCGTTGACTTTGAATGAATTACCCATCTTCGGGTCAAAGATTTGAACAGCGTTGTTTGGAAATATCTGATCAATAATGAACGGGCCATTCCATTTTGACCTAAGTTTGCTGGGAAAGAGCTTAAGTTGAGAATCAAAGAGCCAAACTTTCTGGTTTGGCTCAAAGCTCTTGCAGGAAATCAATTGGTCATGAAGAGCTTTGGTCTGAGCCTTATACATCTTGGTATTCTCATATGTGTCATTTCTAAGCTCCTCCAACTCAGATAGTTGGAGTTTCCTAGTCTTCTCGGCTAAAATCAGATCTAGATTGCACTGCTTGATTGCCTAGAATGCCCTATGTTCAATTTCTACCGGTAAATGGCATGCCTTTCCATACACCATACGAAATAGAGACATGCCGATGGGCATTTTATATGCCGTACGGTAGGCCCAAAGAGCGTCCTCAAGCTTTTGAGTCTAGTCTTTGCAATCAGGCCTAACCGTTTTTTGCATAATATTCTTGATCTCCCAATTGGAGATCTCGGCCTGTCCATTCGTCTGGGGATGGTAAGGTGTGGAGATTTTGTGATTAACCCCATATTTTGCCAGCAAATTATGGAACTGGGCATTAGTGAAATGAGTGCCACCATCACTGATGATGGCCCTCGGAATCCCAAACCTGTTGAAGATGTTCTTCTTGACAAAATCGATGACCACCTTGTGGTCATTAGTTCGGGTGGGAATAGCCTCGATCCACTTGGACACGTAATCAACAGTGACAAGAATGTACTGATGTCCAAATGAAGGGAGGAAGGGTCCCATGAAATCGATGCCCCAAACGTCAAAGATTTCAATGGGAAGAATCGGGTTTAGAGGCATCATATCTCTCTTAGTTATGCTCCCAAGTGCCTGGCATCGGGAACATGACCTCGAGAAATCCTGAGCATACTTGAATAAAGAGGGCCAATAGAATCCATATTGCAAAATTTTTGCAGCCGTCCTTTTGCCGGAGAAGTGTCCACCACACGTAGATGCATGGCAAAACTCGAGTATACACTTGAATTCGTTCTCCGGAACACATCGGTGAATAATCTAATCAAAGATAATGCGGTACAATTCAGGGTCCACCCAGAAGTAATATTTGGCCTCATATTTGAGCCTATCCCATTATTGCTTGGTCCAATCCTAGGGGATTTGACCAACGGCCAAATAATTAACAATGTCAGCAAACCACAGGGTTTGGACACCTGAAACTGTAAGGATGGTCTCGTCTGGAAAAGTATCAGCAATCGGAATGTCCGAACGAGAAGAATCACTCAGAAGTCTCAACAGATGATCCGTCACCACATTCTGTAGCCTGGATTTATCCTTGATTTCAAGATCAAATTCTTGAAGCAGAAGAATCCATCGAATAAGCCGGGGTTTGGATCCTTTTTGGCCAAGAGATGTCTCAAGGCTGAGTGGTCAGTATATATGATGACGTGAGACCCTAAGAGATAAGCCCTGAATTTCTCCAAAGCAAATACTATAGTTAGTAATTCCTTCTCAGTAACAATGTAATTCCTCTGGGCCTCGTCCAGAGTTTTACTAGCATAGTAGATGACAGAGGGCTTCCTATCAATCTTCTGACCCAAAACAGCCCCAACCGCGTAATCAAAAGCGTCGGTCATGATTTCAAAAGGGATTGTCCAAACTGATGGTTATAACACTGGAGTACAAGTGACTGCCGTTTTAAGAAAATCAAATGCCTTACGGCATGATTCATCAAAATCAAACGGCATTTCTTTGGTGAGAAGATTGCTCAAAGGACGAGCAACCTTCAAAAAGTCCTTGATGAATCTCTTGTAAAATCCCACATGACCAAGAAATGATCGAATTTGTTTGACAGATGTGGGAGGAGGAAGTTTAGCGATAGCATCAACCTTAGCTTTGTCCACTTCGATTCCTCATTCAAAGATTACACGACCCAAGACGATGCCTTCTTGTGTCATGAAATGACTCTTTTCCCAACTGAGGACCAGTCTTGTTTCAATGCATCGTTTAAGAATCATTTCAAGATTAACTAGACAAGAGTCAAACGATTCTCTAAAAATAGAGAAATCGTCCATGAAGACTTCCGTCAACTCTCCCACCATGTCAAAGAATATGGCCAACATACACCTTTGAAAAGTCGCAGGTGCATTGCATAAGTCGAATGGCATCCTACGGAAAGCAAAGGTTCCTTAGGGACAGGTGAAAGTCATTTTTTCCTGATCCTTGGGATGGATAGGGACTTGGTTGTATCCCGAGTAGCCATCAAGGAAACAGAAGTACTTTTGCCCGGTTAGTCTTTCAAGGATTTGATCAATAAAAGGCAAAGGGAAATGATCCTTTTTCGTGGCTGTGTTCAGCTTCCTGTAATCAATACAAACTCTCCAAGAGGAAGCTGAACGAGTTGTGATAGATTCTCCTTCCTTGTTAGTCACAATGGTAATCCCGACTTTCTTAGGAATAATTTGCACGGGACTTACCCAAGGACTATCAGAGATCAGATAAATGATTCCTGCATCGAGCCACTTGATAATCTCCTTCTTGATCACTTCTCGCATATTCAGGTTTAATCTCCTCTGCATGTGGCGAGAAGGGCGGGATCGATCTTCCAAAAATATTCTGTGATTGCAATAAGATGACTCGATCCCCCTAAGGTCATGAATGGTCCAACCAATTGCCTCCTTGTGTTCCTTTAGGACCTTAATCAGTTTAATCTCCTACTCCTTTGTTAATTTAGCACTGATAATCACATAGAGCGTCTTATGTGGTCCTAAAAACTGATATTTTAGATTCTCTGGCAATGGTTTCAGTTCAAGCTGGGGTAGGTTGATGATTAAAGGTAAGGAAGATGTTGATGAAGACTCATGAAGAGGAAGTGAGAGTGAACAAAATCAATAACCTCTCCAGAAGATGGCAGGTCTGCCAAAGAGGGTTGCGAGTTCGAATCTTCATCAAAGAAGGAACTTTCAAATGCAGAAACCGCCATACAAATTTCAATTTTCACATTATTGTCCTCAAGTTCCTCAATAAATCTACAATCCTCGAATTTGTTAATTGCCTTAAAAAAATCCAATTTCATTCTTTGATATCCAAAGGCGATTTCCATGCTATCGCTCTCACAGTTAATGTTGGCCTTGGCTGTAGCCAGGAACGGATGACCCAGAATGATGGGCGTGTTCCTCAGATTTTCAGGTACATCCATGTTAAGGACATGGAAATCTACAAGAAAATAGAAATCCTTAACCTTGACAATAACATCTTCAATAACGCCTCACGGATTTGTGACCAAACGGTAGGCTAACTGCAGCATTATTGAAGTCGGCCGAAGTTCACCTAATCTAAACTTCTCGTAAAGAGAAGTCGGAATTAGGTTAATGGATGCACCCATATCCAACAGTTCTCTATCAAAGGTGTAATCTCCGATGACACAAGAAATCAAAGGAGCACCTGGATCTCTCTTTTTCTGAGGGAGGTGATGCAGGATAACAGAACTAGCCTGCTCGGAGAGTACCACCTTCCTCGGAACAGATTCTCTCGACTTACGCCTCTATGTACAAAAATCCTTTAAAAATTCTGCGTAAGCCGGTATATTGATCTTGACATTCTTGATAATTTTCAGAAGCTCCTCATTACTATCAACAGACTTCTTCCTTGATCTAATCAAGGCCTCAAGAAAAGGAACATGAGTCAGATCTTCGAAATCAAGTTCCTAAGCCTTGATTTCTTCTCTAGAGTTCTCCTTTCTCTCTTTAGGCTCTACAAAATTCAGTAAATCAGAACAGTGTGGTTGTGGATCCTGAGTTTGTTTACCACTCCTCAAGATAATAGAATTAGTAGATGCATACGGGTTTGGGTCTTGGGGAGGGTTAGGAAAGATTGGAGGGCTTCATTAGCCAAGAACCTTTGATTTGAGGAAGAAGAAGAGGAAGGACCCTGCTCAACCACCTGAGCATGTGCGTGTGGGTCCCCCTGATTCCCATACGCATGGGCTTGATTGCCTGGATTCTGGATATTATGCAGGTTGGGTACGGGTTGAGATGGTAGAGATCTAGGTTGACAAGAATTAGCAATGAACCCATTTTGCAAGTTTTCCAGCGAGTTTTTCATTTGCTGCATGAGTTGGAGCATGGATCCTTGCATCTCTACCATTTTCGATTCAAATCAGCCTGCCCTATGGGTTGATAGCATTCCAAGCTGGCTGATTGACCTGGTTCGGTGATAGCTAAGTGTAAACGTGACCCTGACCCATTGGTCGTTGCGGAGCATAGTTGCTGGGTCAGAATTGGGTTTGCTACCCCAGGTTTTTCCAGGAGAAGTTAGGGTGGTTTCTCCAACCCAGATTATAAGCATTGGAGTAAGGGTTGGACCTAACATTCTCCTGTACAGCATAAACATCCTCATAGGGTGAGGATGGAGAGAAAGAAAGGGAGGGATCAAAGAAACTGGGATCAAAGGCCCCAGTTTGGAACCCGTGGGGTTCCGAATAATGCTGACTCACAGGTTGAGCTACATCAAGTTGATTCACGAACTCTCGTCCAGAAGGAGATCGCAATGAATGGAATCCCGAATTCTGGGATTGAGTGGATCAAGAGTTGTTCATTGAGTTTCCAGCCATCCACTCCTCCATTCTCTTAGTAACCAAGTTCACCTTATCAAGTTTATTACAAATCAATTCTATATCGAATGAATGAGAGTGGTGGACTTCATTAACATTCGATCTGGCCTGCTGGGACCGGTTAAAAGTATCCATGGAGGCATGATTGATTGAATTCTCGCTCATCTCCTCAAACAAATCATCTGCGCTATCTGTGTCTTTGTTGAGGAAATTGCCTCTGCAAGAAGCATCCACATGATTTCTGAGTTGCTCAATCAACCCGTGGTAGAAGATCTGCACAAGTTGCCATTTCGACACCTCGTGGTGTGGACACCTCCGCAATAAGTCCTAGAATCACTCCCAAGCAACATGAAACTGCTCCCCCGGCCGCTGGGTGAAGGTAGTAATTGCCTGTCTCAAGGTATTAGTACGTCTGACAAGGAAGAATTTCTTTAGGAAGGCCGATTTCAAATCATTCCAAGTTGCAATTGGCCTTCCTATAGTCCTGTACCAATGAGCGACTTTATCCTTAAGAGAGTGGGGGAAGAGCCTCATGATCATTTGCTCCTCATTCACATTTCATGCCTTGGTGGTCCGGACCAAAGTGGACAAGTCCTCCAAGTACTAAAACATGTCTTCAGAGCCAAGCCCATGGAAATGTTTGATCAGGCTTAACACCTAGGGCTTGATTTCTACGTCTCCGGCAGGAATCTGGACGCCGGAACGTTCCCCGTAAGTTGAAGGATCATAAAAATCCTTCAAGGGTTGAGCGCTTTGCATTCTCTACATTTGTTCTAGCTGCCTTTGAAATACCTCCTGTGGATCCTAAGGTAGAGGAGGCTGTTGATCGGCCATGGGATCAATTTGGCCAAAATCCAATCTACGCCTCCTAGAATACTCTAGTGGTCCTTCCAATCAGGGATTCAATGACCTCCTTCCCAGCATTAACTAGGAAAAGGTCAGAAGGACTAGGGATAAGAACCCTGCAGCACAACAAAACAATCATGTCCTTAGATGGGGTAGCCTAAGGATCTACAGACTCTCAAAACCTACCTTAAGATTATAAATGATTTACTCTACTTGTGTCTGCTTAATCCAACCAGTTAGAAGGAGGGATTGGAGAGAAGGTTCTTCCTTCAGCTTGCACCTCCGGTTCCTAGTGTACCCCCCAGCCGTGGTCGTTTGATGCTACTCCCCTAGCTAGACATCAGATTGATTAGTACAAGCAGGTTAATCGTAAACAATCTCGACTGGACCCCGAAGAGCGAATCAGTCCTTAAGGCCAACGTCTACTTGATTTTATTTAGGCTTGGGATTGTAGTGCTTATGGAATGTGGTGGGCCCTTAAAATGGGTTGTGCCCTTAATGATCAATTGAGTATGTGTGAGTGCGTGCACAACCAGGATTTTCAAGCAAGATTATTCGTGATGAGTAGATTTTAAGGTTCAAATCTTGCTTAAGTACCTTTTAGGGTTTAGAATTAGGTTTAATTCAATCAAGTTTGAGGCAAACCAGGTTTTCAAGCACGGCTAAAGATCACTTTCCTTTTGAAATCAAAAATAAAGTGGAGTGCCTGGTATGAACCTAAATTGAAAACCATAAGGCGAAACTACTTGGTGAGTTGATTTTAGGTTGAGTGGTGCGGCCCAAACAACTAATTTCTACTCTTTTATATGTTGATTTTTGTGTACCAGTTCCACAGATCAGAATCCAGTTGAGTAGAAAAAAATCAATTAGGTTAAGTGCCTTGAATGTGGGTGTATGTTGTGTGTGTGTTTGATTTATCCCACAAAAAGTATCTTTTGGTTGATTTTTTTTTTTATGCGAGGGTGAAATGTGGGTGGAAATCCAAGCAACCAAACTAATCCTAGGATTTATGCAAACACCTAGGTTAATTGGTGTTTGAATTAGTGTTGTGAAATGAAATCTATGGAGGGGGAAAAATGGGGAGCACTTACAATCGTCTTCAACTGCACTTTACTCCAATCTACCACTTGATGATTCTCTAATAGAGGTATCTGTAAAACAATAAACAAGAGATAAAGCAAGTTAGAAAACAGTAAAGTGCACGAAATGCAAAAAGAAAATCGAAAAATCATTGCCTCCCTGACAACGACGCCAAAATGTTGAATGCGGAAAACTACGCGTTCGCAGTTGGATTTGAAAACCCGTCGTTGTAGATCGAGTTGCGAAGAAATCCATTCAACAGATAAAATTTATACCGAAAAATCCATAAAGAAGTTCCGGGTCGAACACAGGGAGGCTACGTCAATCTCAAAATCCATAGTTATATTTTTTTGTATTTTTGTTTAAAAGGCGAAATAATCACAATGGAATTGATAAAAATAATAAGAGAGAGAGAGAACAATCACTTGATATTTGAATAATGTTTTACAACTAAGAAAGTAGGAAATGATTACACTAGAAAGCGGGAAACTGTTACAACTAGAAAGCGGGAAAATTCTACTCTAGAAAGCGGAAAAAGAAGGGAGAAAGAAGTTATCCTCCTCGGCGAATGCTTGGAGGACGAGCCGGATGGAGGTGACTGATTGCACAGCGAAAATACACCAATAAATATGCCATCTTGTGTTATTTCCTAGCACTACCATTGCATCTTATGTAGCAATAGTGGCATTTGTACATAGACACATGCATGCTTTTCTTCTAAAAGAGGGGAGGAGAGTGAATAATTGGCCATCTAATTAACATCTTCATCAAGGGTTGCATTGCAAATTCACCATTTTCATTTTTTTATTTTGACTTTGAATTCTTCTCCCTCGCGCGGCTACAAGGCATGGGGCATGTGCCTCTTCGCACCACTCCTCTGCCAGCAGCATGGCGGGACATGCAACGCCTACAGCATGGCTATGGTAGGCTCCTTCTTCTTTAAAAAGCCTTGTCCTCTCCCTTGCGCCGGGGAGCCTGAACACACACCACCTTCAGACACTGTCCTGCATCGTCAGGCCAACCTCCTCCCCTCTCCCTCTCCATACGCAGTATCTCTTCTCACTAAAGAGACACACTAGGGGCAGGAGCAAGCTCACAGTGGTCCCACAACCACCACTGTGAGTTCCACCACCGCCCAGCTCCCTCGAGAGCAGGTGGGCGTTGTGGTTTCACCTTCTATTTTCATCGCTGGAAGCCCTCACCACCATTGCCAGAGCTTCAAGGTCGAAAGCTCCAGTAGCAGCAACTGCTGCCTGAAACAGCGTAGGCCACCGCGCACACGCCAACAGACCTCTGCGAGCTCTCCCCTCGCACGCAGGCACTTCCCAGCGCGCCCACGCACGGAGAATCGGTGCTACCGATTGCCTGCTCCCACGCGGCACTGTAGCCACTATTCACTCCTCTCAGCGTGACACTATAGCCACCGACTTGTTTCTCACTTAGCTGGTGGCACAGCGCTCTCTCTCCTCACCCGCAACCTGCTCCAACCGATTTCCCGCATCTACGCCCGCGCCCGCTCCCGCCCGCAGCGCTATGCGCTGCGCTGCACTCCCGCACCCGCCTACGCACGAAGACAGGGCGCTTTCCCTCCAATGCCCACGTGAAGCCCTTGCGGGCCCACGCTCCTACAAGATCAGACAGCGGATGCTCCCGCTAGACAGCTTAACTCTGCTCTCTCTCTCTCACTCACCCGCCAGCGACACACCCATACTCATACACACACACACTCGTACACTCACACACTCACTTGTACACACCCACACATACATACACATATACGTATATATATATATCCACTCACTTATATACCTAAATATATATATATATATACATACATACATATACATATATACATATATATATATATAAATATATATATACATATATACATATTCATACCTATAAAACTATATATAAGTATATATACATACATACATACATACATACATACATATATATATATATATATATATATATATATATTTATACATATATACATATATACATACATATATACATACATATCCATATATATATACATATAAACATACACATATACATATACATATATTACTATATATATATATATTCTTAAATATATATATACACACATATATATATCTATATATATATATATATACACAACTACATATTTACCTATATAGTTATAACCCTATCTATATATATACATATATATATATATTTATATACACATCACCTACCTGTATCCATATGTCCGTACAATAGTCACCCCACCGCGCATCATATCGCAAGAATATCTACACCAGTTGCTGATATTCCCTGATACTCGCATAAAGCAAGCGCCTCCGCACACACTCCCACACTCTACGCGGCACTTCATCTTGTTGGTTGCGTCTTACTAGACGAGGACCAACTCGACACTGTACTACACTCCATTCCCGCTTCCACCTTCACCCCTATATATATATAATATATACATATCTATATATATAGAGACTATATTTGTTATATTAAGCTAAGTATTCCTTTCTCCACAAGCAACCTACCTTGTTTTTATTTTTCTTTTGTTTCCTGCTATTAAAAAGATAAAAAGAGTAAAAGAGAAAAGATAATCCTTGTCTTGCAGGTACTCGGTCTTGCAAATAGCAAGACCAGTTTTTTGGAACCCTAAGTTGGCTAAAAGCCAAGAACAATTTGGCTCAAAGCCAAGAACTTGATTTTGAGGGTGTGCCTTAAGGACAATATTATCAACAAAAAAATCTTAAATAAAAAAAAAATAAAAACATGATAAATGCACGGAAGAGATACGTTTTAGGAAAGGCGTAGAAACTTCTTCACCTTTAATTCCCACCTCCCTGAGATCGACCCTAGGCCTAAATGTGACCAAGATAAAATTAAGTAGGCCAGGTTAAAAAAAAAAATTTGTGAAAGATGGTTAGACTCGATTTAGATTAACCCACTATACTAACTTCAACAATAATTTCACCATATTAACACAACCTATTCGAGTTCTACCACACTTTTTCTGGCACCGTTGCAGGGGAGGTGCACATTGAGGTAAGTTTCTACTCCATTCCTTTGATTTTCTCTTCTCACACCCTTCTCTTCACGAGTGTTTTTGTTTGCTGGTGTGCAAGTAAACTAGTTGCAAGGAGGAGGCAAGCAGAGGAAGTCGAAGATGTGGGCAGATACAAGGTGGGAACGAGAGCGTGAAGTCGTTGGCGCCGCACTGGAGCTTTGCCCACGTTGCTGAAAAGGTAGGTCTCTCTCTCTATTAGCAACTTAGGTTAACTTGTCACCTAGATAAAAATAAAAATAAAAATAAAAAAAACCTTAAAACACTTCTTGGGATTTCTTGGGGCAAGTGGATTAAAAATCACTTGCTTGATTGTCTGCTATCAACCCCACCACCCCGGGATTTTCGGTTAAACTTCGCATAACGAAGATCCAAGAATCTTGATTCTTGAATCTTTCGTCGTGTGAAGTATTCATTGAGGCAAGATTAAATAGATTGATTGTCATCCCTCCTTGCCTCATTTATCCACAATTCAGGATCACATTTTTTTGGTGGGGAGACTTGGAATTGAGTTGATTCCAACCCCGCCACAAACTTTCACCTGCCTAAGATTTGATCCCGAATATTTCAACCCCAAAATTTTAATTCTCTTTACATTATCTTATGGTTGAGCCTTGTGTGTGGAACATCATTTTGGTAATTGGGAGCACTTGAATTGAAGTGCTTTGGCTCCCTTTCATACTAACCTAAAATTGACTCGTGCATCCACACATAGAAATTTCAACCTAGGGAAGCCCATTGCATTTTTAGCATGCATTAACCAACTTACACTGAAGAAGGGTTTGTTGGGTATAGCAGAACTTGTATTTTCTCAAAACCCGGAGATTGGTTGAATTGGTAACTCGAAGAAATCTTAAAATCCCTACTACTTAAGGCTGAAATTCTAAAAACCATTCACCAACTAAAACTTCAATTCGGGGAGATTTCCCCATTGCATGCTTGGTTTACACACTTTCTAAAATCAACACACTTGGGCATTACCCGTATACAATGCCCTTCACATTCCTGAAGCACTTGATCCTAAGCCTCTAATTAAAACTGGTAGCAACTTGACCCTTATTAAGGATTGGAAGTCTAACTGCCTACGTGTAGCGCTTATGTGCTGGTGCGGGTTCCTACGTGCTATCGGGTGTCTAAGACTGGGGCAAACGGCCTTTCAATCTGGCCCAGTGGTTCCGCAGTGCTTGCATTTGGTTCCGTAGGTTGTGATAGTAGGTAACTTAGATCTTTAGGTCTAAGGGCACATTGTAGAGGTTAGGACTTTGATTGCCTTGATTTGTCATCAAGTATACCTTTGCAGCGTCATTTCTCTCATCCCCTTTTCCCTTCTTATCTCCCCAATTCTTCCTGCGGTAGTGCATGTTTGGGAGGAGGTCACAAAACCCTGAATTGTTTGAATTGTCTGATAATTCTAGAAGGAAAGAAACTGAATCATCATCCTCCTCCACAAACATGGCTGCATGCCCACCCCCAAACCCAAAGGGAGGAAACCGCCCTCAAATCCCACCAGGTGGTGGAGCCATGGACCCCATAACCCACCTCCAAGCCCAAATGGAAATGTATAATGAATAGATTGAAGCCATTAGGGAAAACTTGGAGGAAATGCAGAACCCTCCCGAACGGGAGGAGCCTAGGTCTCTTAGCTCTTATCAAAATCCCGCTACTACAGAGACCATAGGACAAATTCGGGTCCCCATGGGCAGGGACAATTTTGAATTGAAACCCAATATAATTGGCCTGATTAACTTTCACTTCCATGGTCTTGCAAGTGAAGATCCTTTTCTCCATTTGTAAAACCTAACCCGATTGGCTAAAATAGTTAAACCAAGAAACATCGGGTTATCAGTTGTCCTCATGAAAATGTTCCCATTTTCGTTACAGGATAAAGCGTCGCAATGGTTACGCACCCTTGGGAGAACCATCCATTCTTGGGAAGAGATGCGAACAGCATTTCTCAAGAAATTCTTCCCAATCGGGCGAACCAATGCTCTTCGCCGTGCTATAACTTCCTTTACGCAAAAAAATGGTGAACAGTTTCATGAGGCTTGGGAGAGGTATAATGACCTCCTCCGGAAGTGTTAGCACCACGGCCTGCTTAAGTGGCATATAGCCCAAATTTTCTATTATGGGCTAAATGAGACTTTGAAGCAGATTGCAGACGCTTCCTGCGGAGGGAATTTCATGAATAAAGACGAGAATGGAGCATTCAAATTATTTGAAAACATGAGAAAATTCAATGAATAATGCCTCCATTGTCACCTTTAATCGTACCAGCCTGCCCCATAATGTTCACGAAGTTAACATGGGACCCTCCCATTCATCCACTGATCTTAGCCTTATCGCTCAAAAATTGGATGAAGTCTCCGTCGTGCATAAGAAGCTGGATGAACTTCTGGCAAATCCCACCCGTTCTATGGCAAACATCCCCACCTCACCACTTCGTCACAATCCTAATCCTTCCAACACCAGGCTTATCCCCAAAAACCCCCTGAGATCTTCCTTACAGAGTGTCGCACCGAGCGATTCGGTAAGTCATGTGGATTTGGCTTCTGCAAGCCAGTATTTTGACACGAAGGACCAAGCCTCCGTGTTCTCGGATGCATATTTACATGCAGACTCGTCTTCTGGCTTAGAAGATGCTTGCGCCCCGGGGAACAACCCGTTCTCTGCTACTTACAACCCAGGGTGGCGAAATCATCCTAATTTCGCATGGTCCAATAACCCACAGCACCAAAACCCCGCAGGTGGGCTAATGCGACCGTCTGCACCCATCATCCCAAGGGCCCAGTCTAATCCTGGGGCGAATCCGCCATCGGGTCCTTGCTTACCGCAAACAGAACACGCATCAAGTCCTCTTGATAAACTGATGCGAATGATGACGGAAAAGTCTAAGTGCCATGAAGAGAACATGACCTCTCTTCAGCACCAATTGGCGCAGTAGAATGCTGAGATCAGTCAACTACGGATGGCGACTCGATCTCAGGGCACTCTTCCAGCCCAACCTATTCCCAACCCACGAAATTTCGTACCCCGTGGTCCTCAACCACAAGTACGACCCTCTCAGGGGCAGGTTCATCAAATTCTGCAAGCACCGAGCATTCCTCCGGGATTCCAGGCTAATCCCGCTGCAGCACCTCACCCTTATGTCCCTATTGCGAACCCTCCTCCGCCTTATGATCCCATTGGACCCACAACATCCAATGCGATTACTACGAGGAGCGGTAAGCAAACTATCGATCTACCTCGACTTGATCTTGGCCCATCTTTTTCATCGCCCTCTCATTCCGGATGCGCACTGCATTCTCGTGAGGACAATACACCTAAACTAGTGCCAGAATCAGTCCCATTCCCTAAGGCTTTACTGAGGGAGCCAAAAGGCTAGAAAAAGGATACACAGGCCTTTGATAACCTGCGTAATTTATTCAGGGATGTTGAAATCAAGGTACCCCTGTTAGAGGCTATCGACCACATACCTACTGTCGCCCGATTTTTCAAAGACTACACTACACCCAGGCGATAGTCAAAGAAAACAAAGAATCCGATGGTTCTCTCGCCTCATGCGAGTTGTGCCATACTGTCAAATCTACCACCGAAGCAGAAAGATCCGAGCACACCGCTTATTTCTTATAGCATCCAAGGCTGCAATTTTAACCGTGCTCTACTTGATCTAGGATCTCCCATCAATCTTATACCAACTATCATGCTCGAGAAATTTGCCTTAGGAAATCTGAAACCCACTCCTGTCACATTACAGTTGGCAGCTCATTCTGTCAAAATACCAAAGGGTGTGGTGGAAGACATGGTGGTTAGGGTCAGCAGTCTCTGTTTTCCTGTTGACTTTCTTGTTTTGGATATGGAAGTTCCTAGCTCACTTTCTGATTGTCCGATCATCCTTGGTCAACCTTTCTTGGCCACAGCCCACGCCCATATCGACTGCGAGTCGGGATGTATTGAGATTACCGTTGGATCTGAGAAGCTCAAGCTTAAATCTTCAAGGCAGCCAAGAATTTTGATTGCGATTGCATCAAGGATGACACGTCTAACAAGGACATGGCCATCAGCACATGTATCGGACTAATAGGGACTTATTCTGACTGCTGTGGATTGCCTTTAAACATTGACGATTGCCTGACCGACACATATTGTGATGTTCCCCCATCCCTCCCTTTTCCCGTACCTTCTCCTGACCAGACTTCTGACGAGATTTTCTCTGCTTCCCATACCTCGTGGTCTAAGTCATATTCGGGCTACTCACCATTGGTCCACACTCTTGAAGACCGAATTGCCCTTTCTTTCCCGCCAAATCAGGTGGAATTGCAACTCCGCACTGGGACCTTGAGCCCACATACTGCTCACTGGGGCTATCCCTTTTTGGATCCATCAATCCAAGATGCCCCTTTTCTTGGCCAATCTGAGGGCCAACTTCTTCCTCCTGCCTTGTTCTCTTCTGATCCACTTGGGACACTCTCGTCCCAAGAAATGCAAGATCTTTCACCATCCTCTCCCGAGCCGAAAGAGCTGCCTAATACGCTTAAGTATGTCTTCTTGGGACCAAATGAAACTCTCCCTGTAATCATTAGTTCAAAATTGACCAGGGAGCAAGAGTGCAAACTAACAAAGGTCCTTATCGAACATAAGGCAACCATTGGATGGTCCTTATCAAACTTAACTGGCATCAACCCCTCCTACTGCACTCATCGTATATACACGGAGGAGGAGGCTCGACCTTCCCGCGAGATGCAGCGACGTCTCAACCCTAACATGCAGGAGGTCGTTAAAAAGGAAATTATTAAGTGGCTGGATGCGGGTATAATCTACCCAATCAGTGATAGCCCCTGGGTGAGTCCGATTCACGTCATGCCCAAAAAGGCGAGACTCACCATCCGTGTCAATGACAGGGGCGAATCCATCCCTACACGTACTCCTACATCTTGGAGAGTATGTGTAGATTATAGGAAACTTAATGCTGCAACTAAGAAAGATCACTTTCCGCTACCTTTTATTGACCAAATCCTAGAGCGGTTAGCGGGGAATAAATTTTTCTGTTTTCTAGATGGATTCTCTGGATATAACCAGGTGGCAATTGACCCTAGGGACCAAGAGAAAACCACCTTTACCTGCCCCTTCGGCACCTTTGCATTTAGAAGGATGCCGTTCGGACTTTGTAACGTGCCAGCAACTTTCCAGAGATGTATGCTGGCGATATTCCATGACATGGTGGGTGACTTTCTTGAGGTTTTCATGGATGACTTTTCGATCTTTGGACCCTCTTTTGATGACTGTCTTGCCAACCTGACCTGTATCCTTCGGAGATGTATTGATGTGAACCTTGTGCTTTCCTGGGAAAAAAGTTATTTTATGGTACATGAGAGAATTGTTCTCGGGCATATCATCTCCGATAGGGGTATCGAGGTTGACAGAGCTAAGCTTGATGTAATTGCTGATTTACCTGTGCTTGGCTCTATCAAACAAATCCGCTCCTTCTTGGGACACGTCGGTTTCTATAGGAGATTCATCAAAGACTTCTCCAAGATTTCTAGACCTTTAACTCATCACCTATCAACTGATGTACCCTTCGATATGGGCCCCGACTGCATACGAGTATTCACTCAATAGCGTGATGCTATCACCAAGGCCCCTGTTCTCCAGCCACCTGATTGGTCCCTCGACTTTGAACTCATGTGTGACGCTTCCGACCTTGCAGTCGAAGCCATCCTGGGACACAGATGCGATAGACACCCCTTCGTGGTGTGCTACGCCAGTAAGACGTTGGATGAGGCCCAGCGTAATTATACTACCACTGAGAAAGAACTACTGGCGGTCGTCTTTGAGCTGGAGAAATTCCGCTCTTACCTTCTGGGCTCGCATGTTATTATGTTCACTGATCACGCGACCATTCTCCATCTCATGCACAAAAAGGATGCCAAGCCTAGACTGATTCGTTGGATCCTTCTGTTCCAAGAATTTGACATTGAAATCTGCGATAAGACCGGAGCCCAGAATGTTGTTGCTGATCATCTCTCGAGACTGGACCCTAACCACATTGGACTTACCCTGCCGATCAATGAGGTTTTTCCCGATGAGCACCTATTGGCAATTAATGTTGCAAGTGGACCTTGGTATGCCAACATTGCCAATTACCTTGCTTCTGGTTCCCTTCCATGTGGCTGGCCTAAAAACCAGTGCGAGCATCTCATTGCAGAAGCAAAGTATTATTTCTGGGATAATCCACTACTTTTTCGAATAGGTGCTAACTAGATCATCCGTCGCTGTATTCCTGACAGTGAATTCCCTAGTGTGCTATCCTTCTGCCACGATCAGGCCTGCGGAGGCCATTTCTCTAGGAAGAAAACTGCAGCCAAGGTGTTGCAGTGTGGTTTCTTTTGGCCCTCTTTTCACCAGGATGCACACAATTATGCCAAACATTGCACTAGGTGCCAGTCGTTAGGGTCAATGTCACGTCGTGACATGATGCCCTTGCAACCCATCCTAGCTACTGAAATCTTTGACATTTGGGGAATCGATTTCATAGGTCCCTTTCCTCCTTCTAACGGCTTCAAATACATCCTCGTTGCTATTGATTATGTTTCGAAATGGATCGAGGCTATTCCCACGCACCATGCTGACCATGTCATATCCACTCAATTTGTCAAAGACCACATTTTTGCACACTTTGGGATCCCTCGAGCCATTATCTCGGATGGAGGAAGTCATTTTACCCATGCTTCTTTTCGGGCACTTCTGAGGAAATATGGAGTCCACCATCGTATCACATCTTTGTATCATCCTCAGACGAATGGCTAGGCTGAGGTGTCAAATCGGCAAATCAAGCAAATTCTCCAGAAAATGGTTCGGCCTGACCGTAAGGATTGGTCCGACAAGCTGATTGATGCACTTTGGGCATATCAGACCGCCTTCAAGGCTCCCCTAGGTATGTCTCCTTATAGAATCATTTACGGGAAGCCTTGTCATTTGCCCGTGGAGCTGGAGCACCGCGCTTATTGGGCGGTTTGCCAATGTAACCTCGACCCAGACCTGTGTGGTCGAGAAAGGAAACTCCAACTCCAAGAGCTGGAAGAGCTCCGTCGTGAAGCCTATGATTCTGCCTTAACTTTCAAGCAACGCACTAAGGCTTTTCACGACAGCTGAATTCAACGGAAGGAATTTGAGCCATCTCAGCAAGTTTGGCTTTACAACGCCCAGCTCAAATTCTTTCCAGGAAAATTGAAGTCCAAATGGACTGGTCCCTTCTTGGTCTCGAGACCATTTCCCAATGGGGCCGTTGAAATTGAAGATCCCAAAAATGGGCATAAATTTACGGTCAATGGGCAGCATTTAAAACCTTATCTTACTCATGAACCTGCCCCCGTTGGAGAAATTGTTGCCCTGCTGGAGGGTAACTAATTTCGTGCCTCATTCTGAGTCCAGGTGGAGAAGTTAAATTCAGCGCTCATTGGGAGGCACCGCAACAACACTCCTCCACTGTCACATACACTTCACTTCACCACCCACCATCCACCCACCCTACCACCCTACTATATACCCTTCACCTCAGCTCTCGTTCCCCGATCTTTGGACCTTCCTCTACCCTACCCTACATGCATATAAGGACATAGCATTGTTTGGCATGGGGGGGTGGATAGGCATCCATAGGATCTGGGTATTATATGGTATCATGCAGCTTCCATCCATCTATAAATATGTACATAGCAAAAAAAAAAAAAGGTGTTTAGTAACAATCTGAAGGCTGAAACAAAAATACAATAAGTGTTTATGGATATTCAACCACTATTTTAATAGACTTTCCAGGCCACAAAAGCTTGATTCGCTCAGGCTCGGCTTAATTCACTTGAGCATTGATAAGATAAATCGGAATCTCTCCTAACTAAGGACGTATTCTTGTACCTGAGACATCAGTACAGGATCCGTTGGTTTGCTTCTACTCGAGAGCCTAAGTAATCTTGGTTCACACTACACATATCAAGAAAGACCAGGTGAACATAAGATCCAACCCTAGTGTTCATTAGGGAAGGTGGAGTCCTTACCTGTGCGTGCAGGTAGACTTTTTATCCGAAGCTTTAGTCTTGTGTCTAGGAGAAACTCTTTCCACCAAAAAGGAACTCTCCCACCAAAAAAGTGTGCTCATCCAAATAAAGTTGTAAGAGATATACTAACACTTATTTCAAAAAAAAAATGTGCAAATAAGTCAGTATATCTCGCAAATGTCTATAAATTCTTCTCCCTAAAAGGTTTTTCAAGGCAAGTTACAAATACCCTGTTTCTACCATATATTCTTTGAGCCACAAATGTAATAAAATGGGAGTTGAGTTTTCTGTCATCTTTTTAAGGGTCAATCCAAAGACACGAGCTGAAACCGGGACCAACCTGCACTTAAAGATTCGTGAAACCCTGGACTTGAGTCTTAATGTTTATCTGGTCAATCTTGATCCTTCACTATTCACAAACCATAATCTCTTGAGCTCTCGAGTATGGCAAAAACCTTCTTAGTCCTGGATATTATACTTAAGGTTTAAATATCAAAGAGTCCAGGTTAGTCGAGAGATGGTCTATGTCACGTAAGACTTAAAGTACTGGTAGTCTTCTCTGCAATTGGTTCTCACAATATCCAACAAATAAACACACCCATGTCGCCTCAGAAGAAAATCTTCAGCTTAAGATCATTTCTAAATACAATACAAAATGTTTTGCTAGGGACTAGCAAAAGATAGGCATGGGGGTATGATTGCATAGCAAAAATACACCAATAAATATGCCATCTTGTGTTATTTCCTAGCACTACCATTGCATCTTATGTAGCAATAGTGGCATTTGTACATAGACACAAGCATGCTTTTCTTTTAAAAGAGGGGAGGAGAGTGAATAATTGGCCATCTAATTAACATCTCCATCAAGGGCTGCATTGCAAATTCACCATTTTCATTTTTTTATTTTGACTTTGAATTCTTCTCCCTCGTGCGGCTGCAGGGCATGGGGCATGCTCCTCTTCGCACCACTCCTCTGCTAGCAGCATGGCAGGACATGCAATGCCTGCAGCATGGCTGTGGAAGACTCCTTTAAAAAGCCTTGTCCTCTCCCTTGCGCCGGGGAGACTGAACACACACCACCTCCAGACACTGTCCTGCATCGTCAGGCCAACCTCCTCCCCTCTCCCTCTCTATACACAGTATCTCTTCTCACTGAAGAGACACACTGCGGGCAGGAGCAAGCTCACAGTGGTCCCACAACCACCACTGCGAGTTCCACCACCACCCAGCTTTCTCGAGAGCAGGTGGGCGTGGTGGTTTCACCTTCTGTTTTCATCGCTGGAAGCCCTCACCGCCATTGCCAGAGCTTCAAGGTCGAAAGCTCTAGCAGCAGCAACGGCCGCCTAAAACAACGCAGGCCACCGCGCGCACGCCAGCAGACCTCCGCGAGCTCTCCCCGCGCACACAGGCACTTCCCAGCGCACCCGCGCACGTAGAACCGACGCTACTGGTCGCCCGCTCCCGCGCGGCACTGTAGCCACTGTTCACACCTCTCAGCGCGACACTGTAGCCATCGGCTTATTTCTCACTTAGCCGGTGGCACAATGCTCTCTCTCCTCGCCCGCTTCACGCCCCAGTCGGTCACCCGTGTCTGCGCCCACGCCCGCTCCCGCTTGCAACATTGTACGCTACGCTACGCAGTGCGTTGCACTGCACTCCTGCACCCGCCTGCGCACAAAGATAGCATGAGCGTTCCCTCCGGTGCCTGCGTGAAGCCCTTGCACGCTCGCACTCCTGCGAGATCAGACAGCGGATGCTCCTGCCAGACAGCTTAACTATGCTCTCTCTCTCACTCACACCCGCTAGCAACACACCCATACTCATACACACACACTCGTACACATACACACTCGTACACTCACCACTCACTTGTACACACCCACACATACATACATATATATACATATATATATATATATCACCTCACTTATATACCTAAATATACATATATATATTTCTATATACATACATGCATATACATATATACATATATATATATAATATATATATATATACATATATACATATTCATACCTATAAAACTATATATAAGTATATATACATACATACATAGATATATATATATATATATATATATACATATATACATATATACATACATATATACATATATATCCATATAGATATACATATATACATACACATATACATATACATATATTACTATATATATATATATATCTATATAGTTATAAATATATATATATATTCATAAATATATATATACACATATATATATCTATATATATATATATACACAACTACATATTTACCTATATAGTTATAACCCTTTCTATATATATACATATATATATATATATATATATTTACATACACATCACCTACCTGTATCCATGCGTCCGTACAATAGTCACCCCACCGCGCATCATATTGTGGGAATATCTGCACCAGTTGCTGATATTCCCCGATACTCACATAAAGCGAGCGCCTCCGCACACTCTCCCACACATCCATCCTACACTCTACGCGGCACTTCGTATTTATTATATTAAGCTAAGTATTCCTTTCTCCACAAGCAACCTACCTTGTTTTTATTTCTCTTTTGTTTCCTGCTATTAAAAAGATAAAAAGAGTAAAAGAGAAAAGATAATCCTTGTCTTGCAGGTACTCGGTCTTGCAAATAGCAGGACCAGTTTTTTGGAATCCTAAGTTGGCTAAAAGCCAAGAACAATTTGGCTCAAAGCCAAGAACTTGATTTTGAGGGTGTGCCTCAAGAACAATATTATCAACAAAAAAATCTTAAATAAAAAAATAAAAAATAAAAACATAATAAACGCATAGAAGAGATACGTTTTAGGAAAGGCGTAGAAACTTCTTCACCTTTAATTCCCGCCTCCCTGAGATCGACCCTAGGCCTAAAAGTGACCAAGATAAAATTAAGTAGGCCAGGTTAAAATAAAATTTTTGTGAAAGATGATTAGACTCGATTTAGATTAACCCACTATACAAACTTCAACGATAATTTCACCATATTAACACAACCTATTCGAGTTCTACTAGCGACGCTTGGAAGACAAAGGATGAGGCGGGATGGAGGATGAAGTCGAAAGAACGGGAATGAGGCAACACGTCATCGTCATCGTGGGATCCACTTCCGAAATGGGGGTGAAAACTTGGTTTTAGCTCTTGAGGAACATCCTGGGTGTGGGACAAGCTTCTCTTAAGCTTTGGAGAGGGAGAGAGGAGAAAGAAAGGATGAAGAAGAAGTGGAGGTTGGATGGTTATATATAGGTGTAGATTGGAGGGGACAAATCGATCATTTCATCTCAAATCATTAATTCAGAGCCTTTAGTGACAGATTTATCTGTCACTAAAGGCTTGAACATGGCCATGTGCATGCGCCTCTCCGCCCTCCGCGCCTAAACGCACCTGCGCACATTTGGTTGATCTCAACCGTCTGATCGTGAGATCGGACAGTCAAGATCAATCCTCACAGCGCCCATTCAAAACGCTTATGCCGCACGCCCGCGTGCGATGAGGCATGCAGACGTGCGTCATCATGCGCGTACGTGATCGAAGGATCCTCTGCGCACCACACCTCCTCCCCTCAGCCGCTCGATCTTCATCTGGCAGTCGAATCACGCCCGCGCCCGTCTGAATTGGGTCACTCAGCGCGGCTCGATTGCGCAACCCCTTGCTTGCCCACAGGGGCACGACCGCTGCACTGAGTGCCCATCTTTGTCACGCGGAGGAATTTCACACGCGGATCTGCGGCCGTTGGATGGGCATCCAACTGTGGAGATTTGTCGAGCGGGTGAAGAAGAAAAGTGGAGGCGAGTCCTTGGGGCTAGTTGGGCGGCTAAGATGGTGCCACATGGTGCCATCTTGGCCGCCCATCTTCTGTGTGTTGTAGACGGTGCCATGGGTGTCAGATTGGATCGATTTTCATGTTGTTAGGCTGCGATCATTGATTCGAACCCATCCGTGCGGTCGGATTTGTCGTCTAAAGTGTGGATTGGAACCATCTTGGCCCTAAAGGTTTCCTCGATCTCTATCTGGTGCTACGGATGTCCGATCAGGACAATCTTGGAGTCGTTGAACTCCAATCGTCTCCTTGATCAGATCCATACGGTTGGATCTTCGATCTGAGGCCCCGATTAACAAGCTACCTTATCCCTGGTCAAAAAAAAGAGACAATTACTATACAATTTATACAACTTGACCTAAATGCATGATTATGCATGTTATGCAATATTTACAATGTACGATGCTAATATGACACTAAGAACATGCATTAATAGACATTTTAGGTTAATCAAATGTATGCACATCATTTGCATAACAACATTTTGGCACTGTTGCCGGGGAGCAACGTGCAATTCACCATTAATCTTATCTTTCTTGATTTATCAGAGCACTAACTTGCCCTATCTGCTTTGCTTGTGATTTTGTAAGGTACATCACGAAGAGATCTTCCATGCAAATCAACCACTCTTGGGACAGGTAAACTCTCTCTTCTTCCCTAATCAAACTTTTAATCTTTTAGAAGAGAAAAAAGGAAACAAATCAATTAGGACCTACCTGCCTTATTTTTCAGTAATTATCATTTAAAGGTAAGTTTCCTGATTTGTGAATTCAAATCAATATCTGATTGAAGTTGAGACGATTCTATTTAAAGATCCCTACCCTGATTTCCTGTACCTACTAAGGATTTACACTTAATTTCTGATCATCTTAGACTACTCACTCTCTTGTTTGAGTCCAAGGTGTTACAGTTGAGATCAAATTGGACTTGAAATAGAACTAATTAGGGTTTCTACTTTAGGGTTTTAAAGTGTTAGTTCACAATTGTCTGAATTAAAGGAAATTGATCCTCCCACATTGGTGTGCTATCCAAACCCTTGCTTGAAAATATCTCATCAGAAGAACCCTAAAATCAGGCTCTAAATTCATTTGAACCCTAAAATTATAGACCTAATAACTTGAGAGTCAATTCAAGGTGATCTTTGGGTCTTGACCCAGATTTCATTCTTCATCTTTTAGGGCAGGTCAGGTGAAGTTGGTCTACTTTTTGGGCCAACCAACCTCCAAATTAGGTCACAAATTGAATTAACTTCTAATCAAGTGAAATCCAAGGCACAAAATTAGAACTAAAATTGGTAGACTTAAGATCTCAATTCGTACATTCCAATCTACTTGGAACCGTAGTGACAAGGAAGGTCGAGTGGGAGAAATCCTGTAACCCATGGGGACACTCTACCATGTAAGGGTCTTTGCGAGGCTCTCCCTTCCTGGCTACCCAAGTACTTCTTAGGTGTGTGGATTTTTGATTCAAAGGTATCATCCGCTCGAAACAAGCCTTAGTCATCCAAAAATCTTTGGGTGCCTTAATTGAGACCAATTCATATCCAGTCCCTCATCTATTCTTTAGAGCACATACACAAGAAAGGTCCCTAGGTTGTTAACCTAAAGGCCTCATTAGAATTGATCTTCTTAGGGATTTCTGATCTAATCCAATCACTTCAATCTGAACCTAAATTTGATTCTACATCTTGATCCACCACCTGATTTGAAAATACAACCTGACAATTTAGGAAGAATATTTAGAAAACCTAAATCCCAAATGACCATGAAAGAGAAAATGATTGAGGCTGCCCTTAAACATTATGAAGATTATGACAAAACGTCAGATCCATTTAGGCACATTCAGGTTAATGTTTCAAAAACAACAACCTTCATTACAAATTGTGTTCAACCGATATTGACACAAATGACAAATGGTTCAACCCGGGATATTCTCATGACAGGATACATTGAAATTTAAAGATTGCATAATTTTGAGTATCTTCAATGTCTGATAAATCCATGACTTTGGGAAAAGCACCAAGATGACCTTGAGAAATGGGAGAACTTGATAACTATGTTGAAACAGGTCATCAATCAAATTTACCCATATCAACATTCAAAGATTGCTGAGACATCTTGAAGCAATATTGAGGATCAATATGATTTCCTAGAATCCGGGTTTGAAAATCAAGTTGTTGTAGACCCCCAACCCAAATGGAATTTGATTCAAATTATGTGCAGAATAACACACCTAATCTTGACATGGGTTGGGAAGATCCAATTTCAGGTGTTCCCGATTCTGAACCAACCTTAGAGAGTCATGAAGTTGGTCCATCATGCCTTGAATTCTCAAACACCTATAGTAAGCGTGAATCAGAACCTCTCGAGAATGTAATTCCTAAACCTTATCTTATTAAGGTAATTCTTGAGAATGATTCTGACATCCCAATAGAACTCAATCCAAATTCTAGTGACCCAATTCCTGACCTTGACCTAGAATCTAGATTTGAGCCTATTTGGGATGATCAAGAGGCCCAATTTGATGAGAATCATATTCTAGATCTAGATCATGATTCTGGGCCTATATTTAATGAATACACCTCTCCAAACTCCTCAAAGATTCAAATTAATTTTTCGAAAGTCAGACCGATTTATGATACCAAAACAGAGGAGTTGGAAGAGTTGGATTTTGATTGGGTCTATCTTAGGAGCCGAGAACCTGAGCCCATGCCTAATAAGCACACCTCTTTGAGCTCAGAATTTGAGATTAAGTTAGATCCAAGTCAGGTTGTTGATTCTATGCATCTTGATTCATTCCATGGTGGAAATCCCAATCTAGAATTAGGTTCAGAAACTAATCTTCACAAATTCTCTAATGATTTCAAATCATACTCTAATTTCAGAGAACCTTTATTTTCTGACGATTACAAACCAACTTACGAGCTCAGCATCCATTATCCATTCTTTCATTCTGATGCTGAGGACAATGATTTTGACCTCAAAGAAGCCACACCTTCTAATCCACATACAGAGCCTTCCAAAATCTGATCCCAACCCCGACCCGCCACCGGAATCAACTTCTACTCTGATTCACCTCTCTGATCTAATTGCATATGATTCTCCTCTATCTTTTAATCGGATATCAGACATTGATCAGACTATTAATCACTTCTTATCCGTCTCTGATCTTATCTGTAGGGTTCCTACATCCTCTACAGCTCCATTTTCTTTTGAGGATCCCTACTCTGACCAGGCTGAGCCGACTCAGCCAAACCCACAATCCACATTTCCATATCTATTTGAGCAACAAAGTATCTAGTGGGCTCTATATCTTTTGATTCACATCCATCAACCCACCAAACTGATTGGGTTTGGGCTGCATCATCAGCCTGTCGATCTGAACAAGCACCTAGTTAGACCAACCAGGCTATTGATCAAGGTGCTTGTTCTACAAAATTCATCTAATTTGACCACCCCTTCTCCTTGACCACCTTCTACTTGGCTGAAGGCATTGAATTTAGCGCATAACAGGAGATAACTTGTCATTCCAAAAACTTGAGACCCTTCTGATCATTCTTTTGAGCTACACTCCTATTGCACCTCTGGGTTTAACTTTAGAACAACTGACTCCACCGTTGGTACTTGTATCAAAGCTTGAAATCATCTGCAACAGTCATCTCAACCCGTTCACCCACCCTTTGATCCTGTTCTAAACTTTAAACCAAACGGAATTTGTACCCTCCTAGTTTACAATGAGGACATTGCAAAACTTAGGCATGGGGGGGTGTTAAAGTGCAAACATATGAAAATTCAATTCTCTGAAGGGTTCTCACAAAAAAATACATATTCAAAAATGATAAAAAATAAAAAAATGAAAAAGAAAAAAAGATTTGGAGAAAGGGGAGGAACTTTTGTGAACTAAATTGCAAATCTTTCTTGAGGAGGAAAGAAAAGGAGAAAATTCAAATTTCAAAAAGGAGCAAAAATCAAGAAAAAATGATAGTCATAGAAAATTCATTTTGGAATCTACTTAAGTTCTAGACCTAATCAAAAGAAAATTAAATCCTGAAATGATAGAGATAAGGAGATTAGTATGAGTACTAATTTTAGGCCTTTTGGATCTATTTCAAGGTCTAAACATTCACATATCCATTAAGATCCAAATTAGTCCTCAAGAGGTTGAGGAAAGTATGAGGCTGATGTGGTAAGTCTAAGACTTAGGGATTATTCGACCCTGTTACCTGTCCTTTGATTTGCAAAACATGGTAACCTAAGCACCCAAAAACCACACACTAAGTCTGGTTCAGTGCACTTAATAAAGAAAAATCATGCCAAAAAGTATTCTATTCTGAAAAGACATCTCGAAGACCTAGCTTAGGAGCGACTCAACAACACAAGTTGATTAGACGAGTTCCCGACGTGGAGAGGTGGAAAATTCCCCTCGAAGATGCGTAATAACATATTGTCTCCTCGGTGCTTGTCTCCTAGGATATCTAAATATCCTACTGGGGGCATGTAAGCACCTTGTGCTGGTTCAGGTGCTATGGGTGGGATTATCCCAAAATGTCGATTACCAAGGCCTGAATTTAGCTACAGAATTCCATGGGTAGCACTATCTTGAAATGTCGAAAGCCAAGATTTTTAGGGGTTGCCATGGGCGGTGCTATCCCAAAGCATCGAAAGCCAGGGACCCTCCAAGGATTGATGGTAGGGACAAGGAATCCAATACAGACCGTGTTTAGGGCCAATTCGAGGTTGGATCTAGGGAAATATAAAAAGAAAAGAGTGAAAACTCTCCAATTGAAAATCCTTCTCTATCTCTCTATTACAAAAATGCACTAGCAAACTGAACCTAGACATGCTACATTCTATGCACGGGTGCTTTAACTGCTAGGTTCAACGAACCTCTGGGTAGTTTTTGCAGGCCTTAGAAACCTTCGCGGGTGACCCAAGCTGAAGCTGGCCAGGTATGGATCTTGATTGATACTTGAGTACCTGTAGGCCTATTTTTGGCATTCTGACCTAATTTCTAGAGAGTAAAAATCAGGCATCTGAACTTAAATGCATGGTCTAGAAATTTAGTTCTTTCCATAAGATTTTGCTAAGGGACTAGCAAAAGTTACGCATGGGGATATGACAATAACATCATCATGAGCCATAACTAGCTTTAATTAATAAGAATCAAGTGACAAATACTCTTACATAATTGCCAAAGCATTGTAATTCCCTGCACATCCATTCTGAGAGTAATACATCTAAATAGGGTTAATTCTGCAGTTTTAACAGCAAATCAGGAATGCAAAATAATCATGAGGTTTGCTAGGGGTTAACCTAAGGTCTAATGAGCATTAAAGTCTAATAAGAGGGTCCACATAGACAGAAATATGATTTCACACATTTCGAGAACTAATATAGAACCTAAAACCCTGATTTCAGACTCGCTTAAATTACTGAGGTTTTGGTCAGGATAAAATTCATCTAAACCTTCTAAAATTCATATAAAAATATTTCATGAAGTTTGGTATCTATGATTTGACCTTTGGAACCTATTTTGACTTTAAACAGAGTTACAGGCAGAGTTCTACCCTAATTTGTGTTTCTAAGGAAATTGTCCTATCAAACTTGATCAAAACTGAAATCCAACTTTACCACTAGATTCCTTTGATTCAAATTATGTTTGTACCAAAATTTGGGCTCAATCAAAGTTCATCTTGACCTAGTTTGCATTCTAGTCTCTTAAAACCTATTCTTTACATCCAAGCCCCTAACTTTTGAAAATCCTTGCATATCAGTCCCTAGCTTTGTCATCTTCTTCGCAGATCAGCCCCTGCTACCATTGGAGGTCAACCGACCTCCAGGTTGGCTTTGACCACACCTAAACCCATTCAAATCATCATCAAATCCTATCAAATTTGGTGGAATTGATGTTCACACTATGAAGAATCTATTAGGGCAAATCTTGGCTTTTGAAACGCATAGATTAGGTTATGTGAATCCACGAAAATCAGTGGGTTTCTTTGACCTATTCCCCAAGAAATCATGGTTCTTTCTTGATCTAGAGCTCGGTCTGGAGCTCTATAAAATCTCCACAATCTCAAACCATGCTCCTTAGTTGTTTCTAGGTCGGAATTCTTCTTCTTCCCTTCTCTCCGGCCTCGAGTTCCACTGACTCCAGTGTGAGATTCCCTACTAGGAGGGGGTGACATAATAATTGCGGAAATAAATATAAACAATCTCACAAAATAGACAATCACACAAGTACACAAGTATTTTTAGGTGGAAACCCAAACCAGGTGAAAACCACCACCTAACCCTCCCGAGTTAGGACTTTCCGATCAACCAAGTTGATCAAAAACCACTAAACGAATCATTTTAAATGAGGGTGATTCAACCTCAAATACAACCACGCTACAAGTGCGAGGGTAGCGTTCCTCAACCCCTTCTCTTCACGAGAAGGATTTTGTCCCTCGAAGGAGACGGGAATTCGCAAAGCGAATACCCAACCAAATAACAAAGATAAAAGAACAATAATCCTATAGAGCCAACAAAGTAATTTTAAACCTAGCTTCTATAGGAATTAGGAAACTCCCCTTTGAAAGGAGTGCGTCGGCGACGCGGATGCGTGAACAACATGACGCCGCTACGTCGCTCTCGTGAACTACGGCGGGAGAGAAGGTGCGCAAAGCTTGACTCTCTCAAGATGAAGAATTAGAGCTTGGAGTGCAAGAGAGTCTTTTTGGAGACAAAAGAGTGTGAAAGTGTGTAGCTAGGTGTGTCTTGTGCTTCTTGGTTGTCTGTTTGTGTGCAAGAGGTTCCCCTCTATTTATAAAGGCCTTAAAAAGGTTTTGGATGGCTTAGGAAAGGCTCCATAGCCGTTGGGTGCAAAGCCCAAGTGAAACAACCCGAAATCAGGAACAATCATTGCACTGACAGGGTTATCAGACGTCTAATTCTGGCATCAGACATCTGGAAGACCACTTTAAGATGTCTGATTTCAAGGTCAGACATCTGATTTCGTGCGGGTTCAGTCCTGACTTGAATCGGATCTAAATAGGGTTCTTGTGCAAGTCCATCAGATGACATACAGGACGTCTGACACTATGTCTGGACGTCTGGAAACCTACTTTTTCGTGGGAATGGATTTACAACGGCTAGAAAATCTCTGAGAAGAGATTTTCGGGTCAGTCGAGGCAAAATGGTCAATTATCAGACATCTGGAAGGGCTTAAGGACGTCTAAGAAAGCTCTAACGGTCATATCCTTGAGTGTATGCTAAGAGAGCCAACGGTCCACTAATTGGACGTCTGGCAAAGTCATCAGACATCTCCTAAGACATCTGGTCTAAGGTCTGGACGTCTGATTTCATCAGACAGAACTAACTTGTCCAGCCTAAATGTTATCAGACGTCTGAATCAACAGTCAGACGTCTTAAAACACTTTATCAGACGTCTGGAAACTCTATTTGAACCCTACATTGGTTTTCTAAGTTCTTTACAGAAAACTTAAGTATCCTAGGGTTGTGCCGGTGTTCCTAGGACTATTGTTAGGGTACTTTGAGGCTCTTTAACATAATTTTCTAAGGAAATAAAGAGCAAGAAAATAAAGACAAAAGTACATGAAAGGAATAAAAAATGGAATTCTATCCTATTCTTCTTATCCTTCCATCTTCAATCTACCGCTCCTCGCGAATCCCCTCTATTCTCCATCAAGCTCCTCCAATCCGTCCTGGATGCGAGCTCAAATTCCGTCTAATCACGACTACATTGCAATTGACCTGAAATCTAAGACTCCAAGTGCAAATGTTAAATAACATGTGTTTTGTTATCATCAAAACAAATGATCGTGGTGCTCTAGCACCAACAATCTCCTCCTCTTTTATGATGACAAAACCATAAATAAAAATGCAAAAAATCCTCCCCCTTTTTGACATTATCAAAAAGGTTTAATTGATTTCCTATAACTCCCCCTTAAAACATGCTTTTCTATAAATTTCTTTTAACAAAGGTAATGTCCTCCCCTTTTTTCATAACAACATAGCTATTATTTTTCTCCCCCTTTCTAAAGGAAATTTAGCTACCTTATATCTCCCCCTTAAAAATTGACAATTAGCTTATAATTTTTTTGCTCCCCCTATCTAAATGCTTATGATAAAATGATAGGGTAAAGGGTTTTACCTCACCTACCATGGCCAATAAAATGGCCCAAATGGTGGTGGATGCCACATCGGATGGGGCTCCCATCCGTAGCTTGGAGGCCCAGGCATTGGCGTCGGTCTCCAATCTGGTGGTCGACGTGCGGCGGGTCCATCGTTTCTTCGCCATCTCGTCGGTCTTCTTGTTCTCCTCCTTGGTCTACTCCTTAGTTCTCCCAACTCAAGTTGACCAGCCTTGAGTTTGTAGGTCTAGTCCTTTGTGTTGTAGTCATCCCTGAAACCTACAAAACAAGATTCCAATTCTTTTTTCGGTATCCAAGTCAGCTTGGATCCGGATCTGTTAGCGGGTCTCCTTGACGGAGATCCTTTCTCAACCTTAGGGCTATATAGGTTATCTACCCTATTTATCAATTTATTTGATTTCTCCCTAAGACATGCAAGTTTATTTTCTATAATACTCATCTTAGTCTTTAAATCAGAAATTTCTATTTTTAGACTAACATTTTCCTCAATCAATTTATTATTTTCATTGATGAGGTTTTGATTTTCTAATAATAGGTTATCATTTTTAGGACTAGCTTCTAGTTCCTTAAGTTTTATTTCTAACCTATCATTTTCAGATTTAAGAAAACTAAGATTCTTTTTCATGCTTTTGTTTTCTATTTTTAGTGATTTACTAAGCTCATACAACTCATTAAAAGTATCTTGTAAATCGTAACTTACCTCGTTATCTAAGTCGCTTCCGCTTTCGCTGTCGCTTCCTCTGGCCATGAAACCGAAGCAAGCGTTTCTTCTTCTATGGACTTTTCTTCTTCTTCTTCCTCCGAGCTAAAATTGTCCCAAGTGGCTTGGAACGCCTTCTTCTTAGATCTCTTTTCCTTTTCCTTCTTCTTCTCCTTTTTGAGAAGAGGGTACTCTGGTCGTAGGTGCCCTTTCTCGTTGCAGTGGTAGCAACGTCTCGGACTTTCCTTCTCCTTTTTCTCTTTCTTTAATTCCCTACAAAACTTGGAAAATTTTTTAAGTAAAATTCTAAAGTCTTCATCGCAGAACTTACCTCGCTATCCGACGTAGCTCTGAAGGCGAGAATCTTTTTTGGTTTAGGCTCCGGTGTATCCTTCTTCTTTTGCTTCAACTTTGTCTCGTAGGCCATTAAATTGCCTAGGAGATCTTCCATGTTGAGCTCCTCCACTTCGTTTTCCTCCTCGATGGCGGTGACTTTCTGTTCCCATTCCGGTCCAAGGGAACGAAGAAGCTTCCCTTGAAGCTCCCCCTTGATGAAAGTCTTCCCTAAAGCTTTCAAGTTATTTACAATGAGAGTGAACCTAGTGTTCATCTCACTTAAAGATTTGTTAGATTTCATTGAAAAAGATTCAAATTCTTGAGAAAGTAAATTAATTTTAGAGGTTTTTACCTTAGAGGTACCTTCGTGAGTTACCTCGAGTGTGTGCCAGATCTTGTATGCGGTGGCGCATTGCGAGATTCTATTGAACTCCTCCGAGCTAAGCGCGCAGTAGAGGGCGTTCATGGTCTTCGTGTTCAAAGAGAGTTCACGAATTTGTTGTTGCGAGTAGCCTCCCGCGGGTTTTTCTAGGATCTCAAATGGCGTCTCGCACCTGGCCCAAATCGTGAAGTCATTGGCTTGAAGCCAAGTCTTCATCCGCAGCTTCCAGTAGGGGTAGTTGCTCCCATCGAAGAATGGCGGACGGGACGTGGACTGCCCCTCGAAGATTCGAATTGCGGATGTGCTCCCCTCCATAGATCTTCTTGCTTGATTGTTACGCCGAAATAGCAAGACCTGCTCTGATACCAACTGAGATTCCCTACTAGGAGGGGGTGACGTAATAATTGCAGAAATAAATATAAACAATCTCACAAAATAGACAATCACACAAGTATACAAGTATTTTTAGGTGGAAACCCAAATCGAGTGAAAACCACCACCTAACCCTCTCGAGTTAGGATTTTCCGATCAACTAAGTTGATCAAAAACCACTAAACGAATCACTTTAAACGAGGGTGATTCAACCTCAAATACAACCATGCTACAAGTGCGAGGGTAGCGTTCCTCAACCCCTTCTCTTCACGAGAAGGATTTTGTCCCTCGAAGGAGACGGGAATTCGCAAAGCGAATACCCAACCAAATAACAAAGATAAAAGAACAATAATCATATAGATCCAACAAAGTAATTTTAAACCTAGCTTCTATAGGAATTAGGAAACTCCCCTTTGAAAGGAGTGCGTCAGCGACGCGGATGCGTGAACAATACGATGAAGCTACGTCGCTCTCGTGAACTACGGCGGGAGAGCGGGTGTGCAAAGCTTGATTCTCTCAAGATGAAGAATTAGAGCTTGGAGAGCAAGAGAGTCTTTTTGGACACAAAAGAGTGTGAAAGTGTGTAGCTAGGTGTATCTTGTGTTTCTTGGTTCTCTGTTTGTGTGCAAGAGGTTCCCCTCTATATATAGAGGCCTTAGAAAGGTTTTGGATGGCTTAGGAAAGGCTCCATAGCCGTTGGGTGCAAAGCCCAAGTGAAACAACCCGAAATCAGGAACAATCATTGCACTGACAGGGTTATCAGACGTCTAATTCTGGCATCAGACATCTGGAAGACCACTTTAAGACGTCTGATTTCAAGGTCAGACGTCTGATTTCGTGCGGGTTCCGTCCTGACTTGAATCGGATCTAAACAGGGTTCTTGTGCAAGTCCATCAGACGACATACAGGACGTCTGACGCTATGTCTGGACGTCTGGAAACCTACTTTTTCGTGGGAATGGATTTACAACGGCTAGAAAATCTCTGAGAAGAGATTTTCGGGTCAGTCGAGGCAAAACGGTCAATTATCAGACGTCTGGAAGGGCTTAAGGACGTCTGATAAGGCTCTAACGGTCATATCCTTGAGTGTATGCTAAGAGAGCCAACGGTCCACTAATTGGACATCTGGCAAAGTCATCAAACATCTCCTAAGACGTCTGGTCTAAGGTCTGGACGTCTGATTTCATCAGACAGAACTAACTTGTCCAGCCTAAATGTTATCAGACGTCTGAATCAACAGTCAAACGTCTTAAAACACTTTATCAGACGTCTGATTTTGGAATTAGACGTCTGGAAACTCTATTTGAACCCTACATTGGTTTTCTAAGTTCTTTACAGAAAACTTAAGTATCCTAGGGTTGTGCCGGTGTTCCTAGGACTATTGTTAGGGTACTTTGAGGCTCTTTAACATAATTTTCTAGGGAAATAAAGAGCAAGAAAATAAAGACAAAAGTACATGAAAGGAATAAAAAATGGAATTCTATCCTATTCTTCTTATCCTTCCATCTTCAATCTATCACTCCTCGCGAATCCCCTCTGTTCTCCATCAAGCTCCTCCAATCCGTCCTGGATGCGAGCTCAAATTTCGTCTAATCACGACTACATTGCAATTGACCTAAAATCTAAGACTCCAAGTGCAAATGTTAAATAACACGTGTTTTGTTATCATCAAAACAAATGATCGTGGTGCTCTAGCACCAACAATCTCCCCCTTTTTGGTAATGACAAAATCATAAATAATAATGCAAAAAATCCTCCCCATTTTTGACATTATCAAAAAGGTTTGATTAATTTTGAATTTTTTTTTTTTATAACTCCCCCTTAAAACATGCTCTTCTATAAATTTCTTTTAACAAAGGTAATGTCCTCCCCCTTTTTTATAACAACAAGATAGCTATTATTTTTCTCCCCCTTTCTAAAGGAAATTTAGCTACCTTATATCTCCCCCTTAAAAATTGACAATTAGCTTATAATTTTTTGCCCCCCCTATCTAAATGCTTATGATAAAAAGATAGGGTAAATGGTTTTTACGTCACCTACCATGGCCAAAAAAATGGCCCGAATGGTGGTGGTGGATGCCACATCGGATGGGGCTCCCATCCGTAGCTTGGAGACCCGGGCATTGGCGCCGGTCTCCAGTCTGGTGGTCGACGTGCGGCGGGTCCATCATTTGTTCGCCGTCTCGTCGGTCTTCTTGTTCTCCTCCTTGGTCTACTCCTTGGTTCTCCCAACTCGAGTTGACAGCTTTGAGCTTGTAGGTCCAGTCCTTTGTGTTGTAGTCATCCCTGAAACCTACAAAACAAGATTCCAAATCTTCCTTCGGTATCCAAGTGAGCTTGGATCCGGATCTGTTAGCGAGTCTCCTTGACGGAGATCCTTTCTCAACCTTAGGGCTATAAAAATTATCTACTTTATTGATTAATTTGTTGGAGTTTTCCCTAAGACATGCGATTTCTTTTTCTATAATATCCATCTTAGTCTTTAAATCAGAAATTTCTATTTTTAGACTAACATTTCCCTCAATCAATTTATTATTTTCATTGATGAGGTTATGATTTTCTAATAATAGGTTATCATTTTTAGGACAAGCTTCTAGATCCTTAAGTTTTATTTCTAACCTATCATTTTCAGATTTAAGAAAGCTAAGATTCTTTTTCATGCTTTTATTTTCTATCTTAAGTGTTTTACTAACTTCAAAAAGTTCATTAAAAGCTTCTTGTAAGTCGTAACTTACCTCGTTGTCTGAGTCGCTGTCGCTTCCTCTGGCCATGAAACTGAATCAAGCGGTTTCCTTCTCCCCGAGATCTTCTTCCGAGCTCGTCTCCTCATGAGTGCCTTCCAACCTCCTCCATATCTCGTGGGCGGTGGTGCACTCTTGGATTTGTTCGAATTCCTTCAGACTCAACGCGCAATACAAGGCATTCATTGCCTTTGCGTTGAGTGAAAGCTCTCGAATCTGCAGTTGCAAGTAGCCTCCTTGGGGTTGCTTCGGGATCTCGTATGGGGTTTCGCAACATCCCCATATCTCGAACTCAGTGGCTTGGAGCCACGTCTTCGTCCTCAACTTCCAATATCCGAAGTCCCTCCCGTCGAGATAGGGTGGTCGGACGGTGGACTGCCCTTCGGAGATTCTGATTGCGGCTATGCTCCCCTCCATGATCTTCTTGCCAGGTGTTACTCCGATCTCGCAAGAACCTACTCTAATACCAATTGAAATTCCCCACTAGGAGTGGGTGACGTAATAATTGCGGAAATAAATATAAACAATCTCACAAAATAGACAATCACACTAGTACAAAGTATTTTTAGGTGGAAACCCAAACCGGGAGAAAACCACCACCTAACCCTCTCGAGTTAGGATTTTCCGATCAACCAAGTTGATCAAAATCCACTAAACGAATCACTTTAAACGAGGGTGATTCAACCTCAAATACAACCACGCTACAAGTGCGAGGGTAGCGTTCCTCTACCCCTTCTCTTCACGAGAAGGATTTTGTCCCTCGAAGGAGATGGGAATTCGCAAAGCAAATACCCAACCAAATAACAAAGATAAAAGAACAATAATCCTATAGAGCCAACAAAGTAATTTTAAACCTAGCTTCTATAGGAATTAGGAAACTCACCTTTGAAAGGAGTGCGTCGGCGACGCGGATGCGTGAACAACATGACGGCGCTACGTCGCTCTCGTGAACTATGGTGGGAGAGCGGGTGCGCAAAGCTTAATGCTCGCAAGATGAAGAATTAGAGCTTGGAGAGCAAGAGAGTCTTTTTGGACACAAAAGAGTGTGAAAGTGTGTATCTATTTGTATCTTGTGTTTCTAGGTGTGTGTTTGTGTGCAAGAGGTTCCCCTCTATTTATAGAGGCCTTAGGAAGACTTTGGATGGCTTAGGAAGGGCTCTATAGCCATTGGGTGCAAAGCCCAAGTGAATCAACCCGAAATCAGGAACAATCATTGCACTGACAAGGTTATCAGACGTCTAATTCTGGCATCAGACGTCTGGAAGACCACTTTAAGATGTCTGATTTCAAGGTCAGACGTCTGATTTCGTGCGGGTTCCTTCCTGACTTGAATCAGATCTAAACAGGGTTCTAGAGCAAGTCCATCAGACGACATACAGGACGTCTGGCACTATGTCTGGACGTCTGCAAACCTACTTTTTCGTGGGAATGGATTTGCAATGACTAGAAAATCTCTGAGAAGAGATTTTCGGGTCAGTCGAGGCTAAACGGTCAATTATCAGACGTCTGGAATGCCTTACGGACGTCTGATAAGGCTCTAACGGTCAGATTTCAGTGTTTGCTAAGCCACCCTAACGGTCCACTAATTGGACGTCTGGCAAAGTCATCAGACGTCTGGTCTAAGGTATGGACGTCTGATTTCATCAGACAGAACTAACTATGTCCAGCCTAAACGTTATCAGACGTCTGAATCAACAGTCAGACGTCTTAAAACACTTTATCAGACGTCTGATTTTGGAATTAGACGTATGGAAACTCTGTTTGAACCCTACATTGGTTTTCTAAGTTCTCTACAGAAAACCTAAGTATCCTAGGGTTGTGCCGGTGTTCCTAGGACTATTGTTAGGGTACTTTGAGGCTCTTTAGCATAATTTTCTAAGGAAATAAAGAGCAAGAAAATAAAGACAAAAGTACATGAAAGGAATAAAAAATGGAATTCTATCCTATTCTTCTTGTCCTTCCATCTTCAATCTATCGCTCCTCGCGAATCCCCTCTGTTCTCCATCAAGCTCCTCCAATCTGTCCTGGATGCAAGCTCGAATTCCGTCTAATCACGTCTACATTGCAATTGACCTGAAATCTAAGACTCCAAGTGTAAATGTTAAATAACACGTGTTTTGTTATCATCAAAACAAATGATCGTGGTGCTCTAGCACCAACACAGTGACCTCCTCAATCCCTCTCATCAGGGCCTCCAACAGTCAAATTGAAGGCTCCTCTTTCCTCCTCTCCTTCCATCGCTCCTCGCAATACCAGCGAGACCATCACAGACTCCTTCATTATCGTCGCTTTTCCCACCGGTGAGTTCGTCTCCTCCGACATCAGCCAATCAAAGTCGACGCTGACCACCTTCCTCTTCGTCCATTAGTTTGCTCTCTTTCTTCCTCTCCCTCTCCTTAATCTTCCCAACCTCTTCTTCTTCTATTTCAACCACTGTTCGCCGATCTCCCCCTTCGTCTTCCTTTGCTTTGGCCGAGCTCCAGTGAGGCCACACGCCACCACAAGCACCCAAATGCCATGCTATCAGTCCCACAAGCTCCACCACACCTCTGCAAATAAAACCCTTCTTATTTCATGTCCCACCCACTCCAAAGATCCACCGAACACACCGACCTCTAAACACCTTCTCAGATTTCGCCACCTCTCCATATGCACACCTCGTCTGCAATCCACATGGCCGCAGGCCTGGTCCCTCGCCCAAATCTGAATACCCAACTATATGCCCGATTGCACTCAGGTCTAAGAGAGAAGAGAGGAGGAGAGACTTCTGAGAGAGAGGGGGTGGGTTTTGCTCTCTGAGGAAGTTGGCCTTGAAGAAAGAGAGGCCTTGACACAGCCTCTGAAAAATGTTGGCCGTGCCTGTGCTTGAAGGCTTGAGAAGAAGAAGAGAGAAGGCTCTCTCAAGAGCCATGTGCTTATGTTCTATTGATCTGCAAGGCATCTGATATAGATAGGGCGACATCAGATTTGGTTCTAAGCACTATTGAGTTATTTAAGTACCTAAGTTAATATTGATTATCTGATTGAAGGTACTGTTTGGATATTTGAATGATTTGAGTATGACATATATCTTAATTAAAGATGAATAATTGGTGATTCAAATCACCATTACTTTATCTTTCTATTCTTTTTGTCTCAATCATTTGAATTACATTTGAATATCAATCTGACAAGTTTCATTCGTTGAATATCTGTTATTGTGATCAATTGATTATGCTCATCTATTTTAAATGAAGATTAATGTGTGAGTTCCACATTTGTTCCCTGTGAATGACCTCGGACTCCCTTCAGATTTTGAGTTTATAAACTTAAATGTCTTATTGTGCGATTTAAGAGTGTACTACAACGAATGCATTTTAAAACTCTCTCGCATAACAAGAGCCCAAGGGTACGGGAATCAGAGGGACCCACACGCACATGCTCAGGTGGTTGAGCAGGGTCCTTCTTTTTCTAACCTTGGTTATCTGGTTAATCAATCCCCTCCTATCTTTCCTAACCCTCCCCAAGACCCGAACCCATACGCATTTGCAAATTCTGTCACCTTGAGGAGCGGGAAACAAACCCAGGACACTAAACTACCTTCTAGCAACCAAAACCCTGGGGAGCCCAAGGGAGAAAAGGAGGAGGCTGAATAAGAAAACAAGGCCCAAGGACCTGAAATTGAGGACACCACCCACATCCCGTTCCCTGAGGCCTTATTGAAAACCAGGAAGAAGAAAACCCTAAATAGCAACGAGGAGCTCCTGAATTTATTCAAGAGTGTAAAGAGCAATATCCTGCTCCTCGATGCTATTAAGCACATCCTGGCTTATGCAAAATTCTTAAAAGATCTATGTACCCAAAAGCGTAAGCCAAAAGAACCCACCCCAAGGAATTTGATTCTCTCTGAGCAAGCAAGTTCTGTTATCTTGCATCACCTTCCTCAGAAGAAGAGAGATCCAGGTGCCCCCTTGATTTCATGTGTCATTGGGGATTACACTTTTGATAGGGCACTATTGGATTTAGGTGCATCCATCAACCTAATCCCGACCTCTCTTTATGAAAGGTTTGGGTTAGGTGAACTTAGGCCAACCCCAGTAACACTACAGTTAGCGGACCATTCGATCACCGCACCGAAAGGCATTATTGAGGATGTTATTGTCAAGGTCAAGGACTTCTATTTTCCCATAGATTTCTTAGTCCTTGACATGGATGTACCTGAAGATTTGAGGAACACGCCTTATTGGTGCATGGGCACCACGATCATTAATTTTGATGATAACAAAACACTTGTATTTAGCATTTGCATGTGAAGTCTAAGATTTTAGGTTATTTGCAAATGGATACAAGTTTAAAGGAGAAGTGTGAAGAGCTCACGTCCATGGTGGATTGGAGGAGCTCGTTGGAGGAGAAGGAGCTTCTCTTAGAGTGAGAGCTTGAAGATAACAAGAATAGGATAGATTTCTATTTGTCTTGTAGTCTGTACTTAGTCTTTGTATTTTTATTCTTTTGCTCCTTTTCTTTGTCTAGATTATATGTTAAAGAGCCTCAAAGTAACTAAACTATAGTCCTAGGAACACTTACTCAAACCTAGGATACTTAGGCTTTTCATAGAAAACTTAGAAAACCAAAATAGGTGTCAGATAGCCAGATCAAACATCCAATCTAGAAATCAGACGTCCGATCTTTAACTTTAAGACGTCTGACCATTTGATTAGACGTCCAAACACTTAGGTTGTACTTAATGCCTTATGTCTGTTAATTTTAGACTACCAACCCTTAATCCAAATGTCTTAGAAAATGTCTGATGAACTTGACAGACATCTAACTAGAGGACCGTTGACCTTATCAGGCTAATCTTAGAGGATTAACTCCATATCCAACCTACTTTCACTTTCAGACGTCCGTAGTGATCCCTAGACATCTAATAAGTAGACATTAGGCCCAAATCACCTTTTGTCAGATGATTATAGCCGTTTAGCCTTAGGAAATCCATTCCTGCAGAAGACTTCATTTCCAAACGTCTAGATTTTGTGCTAGACGATCGACTTGTCGTCTGACCCATAAGACCTAGAACCTTGTTTAGGTCTGGACAAAATCAGGGAGTGCTAACAGGTTAAAGCGAGGTTTCAAAATCGCTTCACTATAATATAGCCAAAATAGCTTGAAAATAGATACAATGTATATCTCAAAGAATCATCAGAAAATCCAAGGTCAAACACAGGGAACAAGTATTGCAATTTAATCTCAAAAAATCACAATTCTAGCACATATTTGAACAATAATTCCATTCAAGAATAATGTATATATGAGAATCAATATCAAAATGCAAAAAGAATGGGGTAAAATGGTGATTTAAATCATCAATTACCCCTCACAATAATCCCAAATAAGTGAACAGTAAGGCTCGATCAAATAATCCACGTAGATAAGTAACCAAAGAGGTCTCTCAATCTCTTCAGTGGCTAAGTATTGAGGGGTTTCCTTGAAGAGCAAAACCCCCCCCACTTCCTCTTCTCTTTCTCTTTAACCTGCCTAAACAGGTCACTATCTGGGTGTTCGGGGATCCGATTGACTAGGGCTACCGGTAGTGGTGGTAGTTGAGGAGTGAATGCGTGAGTTGAGGGACCTGACCCCTCGTGTACTGGGTGAGGGGTCATAGGCACAAAAATAATTTATGCGGCACTATCAGCTCCTAATCCCACGATGTGGGACTATCTAGTCCCTATTCTTCGTGCGAGCAGCAGTTGGTGAAGAACCCTTTAATTAAGGTCAAATGGGGCTCGTTCTCTGCCAATTGTGAGCCTGGAAGGATGCCTGGAGGGAATCCATGTCGCCTGGAGTGAGACCTGGAGCTGCTATGGCAAGAACACAGCTCCAAGTTGCTTGAAGGAGCTCCATCAATGGTGGCCAAGCGTGATGACCTGAAACATGAAACATGGTCTTGTAGCTATGTCAGGGAAGCTGAGAAGCTTCATGCGAGTGCGGCGAGGGCGATGGTGGCGGTGGTGTGCCATGGAGGTCATCATAAGTGGCTGGTAGAGGTGAAATACGAAGGCGAAGGGGGAGGTGTTTGGTGGAGCAATCGACGCAGCAATCCCCTTAATTTCTTGAGGGGTTTTTGCTCATGTGGACACAGCGATGGTGTGGAGGTTAGTGGTGAACAGATTGGTGGAGTAGAGAGAGCGCGTGACCTCGCCAGAGGTATGCTGGCGAGGTGGAAGGTGAGGTTGGAGCGAGCATGTGGTAGTCGAGCGGATGTCTGAGGTTGTTGGGATGATTAGTAGAGGTTGAGGGATTGATTGTAGTGGCTACTGGATGAAGGGAGGAGGAGGCACCGGTTGCAGTATGGCCGACACTAGAGAAGGTGAATGCTCTGATGAGGTAAACCGTGATGAGGACAAGGCTGGAAGGACACCGCGCAGGTATGGTGAGGTGTGGTTTGAAACAAGGAAGGAGGATGGCTGCCTATTGTATGTGGCGGATGGCGAAGAGGCCAGAGGTAGAAGGTCGCCGGAGACGAGTTGGAGCAAGCCAGGGATAGGAGAAAGAAGAGGAATTGTGGCTCAAAAACTCGCTAAGGACAGTTTGTCCTCATGGGGTCTTTTATAGGCACTAGAAGGTTGTTTTAAGCTTGGAAACCAAGCTTGGAAGCACGTGGTCCTCACACAAAAGGAAACCTGAACCTTTGAAAGGTTCGCATGAGCTTTTGGGAGCGAAGTAGATGATAAACGCCAGTTTATCATCATTCTTTTGCAATAAAACAATCCTAGCTCTTAGGGTTTTGCTTTGCAAATGGGTTTTTGGGTTGCATTTAGTCATAAATTAGGTTAGGCATGCATTGCATTTTTTTATTATCTTTTTAATGTGTTTTTGTGAGTGTTAGGGATAAACAGATTAACAGATCCCTAGAACCCTAGCACTCAAGAAGGAAACAGGTGAAGGAGAAGCTCAAACTAGCTGGAACTCAGCTTGATCCAGCTCACCATAGCTGGAATCTAGCTCACTTGGACTAGGGTCAGCTCATCCTAGCTCCATTCAGCTCATCTCAGCTAAATGGCAGCTCAAGAGAGCTCATCTCAACTCACCCTAGCTCAAGTCAGCTCAAATCCAGCTCAACTTAGTTTAGTCTAGCTCATCTCATCTCCCATGAGTTCATAGGGAGCTCTAGCTAGCTCAGTTGAGTTGACTGGAGTTCACCTCAGCTCAGGACCAACCTGATCCAGCTCCACTCAACTCCAGTCAGCTGAAGATGAATTCATTCCAACTCAAGAAGCTCAAGTCCAGCTCTCGGGGACTCAGCTTAGCTCAACTTAGTTGAGCTAAGCTACCTTAGTTGACTTAACCAACTCAATCCTCCCCGGGAGCACCAAACCCAGCTCACCTCAACTCAATTCAGCAGAAGCCAGCTCACTTTAGCTTGGCTTAGCACCTAGCAAAGAACTAGCAAGTTAAGCCAGCTAGAGTAGCCCCATGTTGACCTCTTCAACAGCTGCCAGCTTCAATTCAGCTCCAGACTCTTCATATCCAGCTCCTCTCCTCAAACCCTAAGCTCCACATGCCTACTCCTCCAATCCACTCCTAGCTAAGCTAGCTTAGCTTAGCTTAGCTAGACTCCAGCTCCCTTGGTCATCCACCACCTTTAACTCAACCCTAGCTAGCTCCACCAACTAATCCACCTAAGCTAGCTACCTACTCCTACTCCAAGTTGGTGCCACCATAATCACACCCCTTCACCCCATCACCACCACCAAAAGCCACCTATTTTCCCTCCAAAATAACCTTCTAGAACCCTTCCCTTTTGGCGCCAACTTTCCCTCCAAAAACCCATCAATCTCCACCCTACACCTAAGCCTTAAACCCATCTCCACCATCCACCTAAGACCACTTCTAGAAACCCTATAGTTGGTTCCAAATATAGGTGCCCTTTCACCACCATAACCACCCCATGACACCCCTTTAGTTGGCGCCAACTAACCCTAGCCCTAGGATCATTCTAACTACCCATAATCCCCACCTAAACACATCCTAGCCCTCCACCTAACCCACGCCTACTACCCCCCTCTCCACCTCTATAAATACCCATCATATTCCACAAAAAAAATTCACTCTTGTCTACAACTTTTCTACCTATATTTCCACCTACATAGAAGGTCAAGAGAAGAAGAAGAAGAAGATTAAGGGGATATTCTGTCCCCTTGGTGCCTTCCCCTCTTCTCTTCTCTCTTGTGCCCACACCAGCCAAGGAAGGAAGCCAGGCATTGGAGGATAACCTAGCGTACACGCCTACCCTAGGAAGTGGAGGAGAAAGGGTGGTGCATGCCCACCCTTGGAGGAAAGAATTAAGGTGGAGAGCATCCACATTAGAGGAGTTAAGCATGCCCCCCTAGGGCTTGCTTTGGAGGACACCATTCAGGCGGAGCTATAGGAGTTGGAGGTCTTCTTTTCAAGTCTGGGAGCTACCAGTCTTGGAGCAAGAAGAGCTTCACCCTCTTCATCACCATCATCATCTAAAGGATTTGTCTTTATTTTATTCTTGCAAATTTTTGTAGAAGCATTCATCTACTTGTAGACAATTTCCTTTAATATAAAAAAGAAGTTGTCTTGATTTCTTGTTGCACTCTTTTTTGCATTACCTTGCTTTCTCTTTAGTGTAGTTTCACTCCTTTCTAATTATCCTAGGCCTCCATGTGCCTAGGTTGAGGTTAGGAAGTGGATAATTTTTGTCACTTAGATTAGCATACTAGGTGTAGTAATTTTTTCCCCAATAGCTTCGCATATTGCCTTAATTTCAAAAACATAAAAATGATATATTGAAAAAGACCAAAAAGAAAGTTGAGATTTATTTTCCAAGCAAGGGATTTGTTTTGCAAGCATATTGCCTCCTTGGATGACCCTAGATACCCCACTATCTAGGAATATAAAATTTAAAAGCGAATCCATTTTTGTGCTTTGCAACGACTTAAAATCCTAAATTAACAAATCGCGCAAAAACGCGAGAAATTTTTGGCGCTGTTGCCGGGAGGCACGGCTTTGCTTCTATCACCTTTCTCTTGCTTGAAGTAGATCTCATCCCCTTCTCTTTTCTTCTATCTCGTGTGTGCAGGAACTGCAGGAAGCAAGGGGAATTCTAGAAAGAGCTCAAATCCCTTGTCTTCTCGTGGATTCAGGTTGGTTCCCTTTATCTTGTCACATAAAGAATTAAAAGACTACCAAAATATATTAAACTTGGCCTTCAAGACCTTAAACTACTTAATTAAGTGGTGTGGTGAAGTTTAAAATTCATTGTTTGCTTGTATGCTTCATTAAACACCACTCCAATTCAAATGTTGGTATTCTATTTTTTGGGTCCAGATTTCTGTCCGGACTTGAAAAATCAATTCCCAACACCACAAGCCTCCTAAAATCTTGACATTTCACTCAAAAATTCCAAATGAAGTTGGAAACATCTATTCCAAGTTTCAAACTAATTGAATTTGTATTTAATTTTTAAAAATTTGTAGATTGCCGAGGGATCACAACCTCTAATCTTCCTATTTTGCTACTGTCTATGAATGTTTAGAATTTTTATACTCATCCACTTTTTGTGAAATTTAGCTTTTTGGAATCCTTGTAAAACTGTACTTATCATATAAAATTACCAAAATTTTCTAAGGTCAGTGGTAATACTAAAAAGTTCAAAATACCCACAAGTATCATTTTTAGACTTTGACACCAGTACAAATAAAAATTCAAAATAATTACCAAAAAAATTCGTAAAATTTTAAACAAATATTTTCTGGAATCCTTGTTTGATTCTATTTAAATTAGTGGTATTGTTTGAATTTTTTGAACCACTACTTAATACAGAAATCCTAAAAACAATTCATTAGTAGTAATTTTCTGCCTTAGGATCAAATTACATTAGGGTTTTCCTTTGTATTTCTAGAAAACCACTTTTAAAGAAAATTGACCATCACTAATACAACTTGTTTTCCTTTGATTGTGGAAGATTCAAACTTGTTTGAACATTTAAAAAGAGAAACCCTAAAATACGTTAAATTAAATTAAATCCTAAAAGACAGAAATACAAAAATTGTGTGACAACTTACTTTTCATTGGAACCACTTTCCAATTATTGCACACACATTAAAAATTGAAATAATAGGGCAACAACCCAATCAACGCCCTTCACATTCCGTGTGCACTTTAGTATTCTAGACCTCACTAAAATTCATAACAACTTGACCCCTAAGGTTTCATCAACTTAGGCTTGCTATATAGGTTTTAAGTTTTCTCTAGTTAATATCAATTTTGTCATCTATATATGGTGTTCAGGCTGAGGGGTTGTGTCAAACGACTAGGTGCGGGTTTGTACAAGCACCTGGGGATTTTCCTGGGAAACGCTTGGGCCCAAACCTCCCCTTAAGCAACTTGGATAGATTTGCTGACAAAATGGGTATTCACTGTTGATTACTTATTTCTTAAGTAGACCAAGTCTTAGGTTAATTTTTTAAGGAGTCACACTTAAGTTAGGTCTAGAATTTGTTGTTTGAATTGCACACTTTCTCTCATCTCTCTCTTCTCCTCCCCTCCAATTCTTCCAAAATAAGTGCATGCACGAGCGAAGGTCCCAAAGACCACATCTTGAGGGACCATCTGATTTTGCCCCCCGCACCAGAAAATCTTTGTTTTCTTCTCCTTCCTCTTCTAGAAAAATGGAAAACCTAGGAAACCAACAAAAAAATTATACTTCTGCTTCTAACCCGTCAGCTGACCCACAAGCTGACTTCCCCATCCCTAACCTCCCTCATTTGGAGCAACTAGAAATTCCTGTAGGGCTAGGTGGCCCTCCAATCCTAACTCAAAATACAAACCCCTTTTCCTTGATGGTCGACCATTTGGTTTGGCTGCAATAAAATCAAGAGGATTTAGCTAGGACTATAACAAACCTAGCTAACCAAGGGCAAAACCCACCACCCTGCCAACAGCCTGTCGTTCCTCTTAAGGATTTCTATGATCCTTCCAATTATGAGGAAAGACCCGGAGTGGTCATACCACAAGGGGATTTTGGGATCAAACCAGCCATTCTAAATCTTATCAAGCATTTTCATGGTCATCCAAGAGAGGACCCTTTTTGTCATCTCGAGGAATTAACTGTCCTCACTCAAACCACTCATTCACGCAATGTGCAGGAAGACATGTGGTTGATGATACTTTTTCCTCTCTCCCTAAAAGATAAAGCTTCACATTGGTTTAGAACAGTTGGGCACCCAATTACCACCAAGCCCAATTAAAGAGCGCTTTTCTAAAGAAATTTTTTCTGATTGGTCGAACTAATGCTTTAAGAAGATCCATAATGACCTTTCAAAAAAAAATTAGTGAACCCCTCCATGAAGCCTAGGAAAGATTCCAAGAACTTTTAAGAAGTCCCCACCATGAAATTCCGTAATGGCAGTTAGTGCATATCTTCTATCATGGATTAGAAGATCAATTGAAGCGATTTGTGGATGTCTCATGTGGGGGCAATTTCCTTAATAAAGATGCCGAAAGTGTCTATCTCCTCTTTGAAGGAATGAATGAAAACTCATTTAATATGACTTCAATGAACACTTTTGGTAGAACACAAAACCCCAGACACGGAGTCAATGAAATTGACTCGAAATCCACCTCTGTTCCAATCACTCAGGATGATCTATATATGTTAGCTCAACGATTGGACCAGATGCAAATTCACCAAAAAAAATGGAAGAAAAGCTCACAAACAAACAAGCTCCACACTTTAACTCTCCACACACTAACACTCCACAACTTCTCCGAAGAGAAAATCTGCACAATATTGATGCCACACCTGCTGGTCAGCAATTTCCAACTGATTTTCCACAAGAATTAACTGGAAATTTTGATTATTTGAATCAAAATATTCTTGATCCCACCACGGAAAATATTTATGCTCTCCAGGAGCAATTTATAAACCCCTCCAACACTTACAATCAAAACTGGAGGACTAACCCGAATCACTCCTGGAAAAACTCAAACCCGATTCCTTTTCCCAAACAAAATCATTTTGGGACTTATGGGCAACTTGCATATCAACCTGGACCATCCCAGGAAGATATTAATACTCAGGTCATGAAAACTCTACAAGGCATGCAGAATCAAATGACAGAAGTAACCCGCATGATTACCAACTTGCAACACCAAGTTAAGGTTACTCCTGATCATCGACCTGTTGGGAATTTACCTTCCCAACCCATGCCCAACCCGAATAATCAAAGGAATCAGTTCCAAGGTGGATATCCCAATCAACCCATTCAACCAGCACCTCAGCATCCCCTAGGTTTCAATAACAATCAGGCTTCCCATCCTCATCCTAGAAACTAGACTGCAAATGCAGTTACTTTGAGGAATGGGAAAACCACTCAAGACCCCCTGCCTGTTAAAGAAACTCATTTCAATGAAAAACATATCAACTCTTCCCCATCTTCCTCTAACACTGTTCAGGAACCCAATAATGCAAAACAGGGAAACTGATGAGTCCATTTTAATGGATTAATATTACGCCTAAGTAACTTTAATTGTATCTTTTAGGTTTGTTAATAACTATATTAAGTTATAGAATGTTTGCATGCATCATGATTTAGGTTTACATCTATTATATAACTTAATATGTTCTTTTTATGTGCAAGAAAAATAATTGGCAAAAGAATGAGGAGGAAAGGGTAAATTACCCTTTCAAATAACCAGCAGCTATTCTTTTTCCCATCCTCCGGGCACCCTCAATAGTCGCCGGCCAGAAATAGTTAAGGGATTTGAAAATCCCTTAACTCTCGTGGGCGCAAACCAGGAGGAGTTAAAAAGGCAAGGCGGAGAAAGGAGAAGAGATCCATCTTCCCCCTTGCGAGGAACAACCCCAAGCGTGCACTGTGGACCAGCGCGCGCCCTACTCCTTCTCCGCGCACCCATCTCCAACCGCATCCTCCTTTCAGTCGCATCTTCCAGCCAATGCCCCACCTCGTAGGCGCATGCCCATCTGCAGGCTCCCTACTGCGCACCTGCAGCCGTGCCCTAGCGAGCTGCCCTCGCCCCTGCAGGCACCCGCTTCAGCGCCTAGCGCTCTCTATAGACCGCCTCGCCTCCAGCGCGCCCCACCATCTCACCCGCATGCCCACAGGCGTACAACGCTTGCTCCTGCACAGCATCGCCCTCCCACGCCCGCAGGCGCGCGCCTCAACCTCCAGCTCCCTCCTTCGCATCCACCCTCTAGCGCTCTCTGCAGACCGCCTCACCTTGCGTGCCCCCTCCTTCAGGCAGCCAGGCGCACCCACACTCCTGCAGGCTCACCCGCAGACACCCCACCGCACCCTCCTTCGAGCAGGGCATGCCTCAATCTCCAGCGCCAGCACCCTACACACTCACCGGCCACCGCCACGCCACCGCAGGCGCTTCACAACCGGCAGCACCGCCCGCTGGCGTGCGCCATCTGCAGCACCTTCTCGTCTCTCTCAAGCAACACCTTCACGGCAGCAGCAGCCTCCTCCGACGTCTTCTCCTCCGCCGGCTGGCCATCTCCATCGATGCCGCAACCTCCATCGGATCGGCCTCATCCTCTCCAACATCCCTTGCTTGTGAAAGCCCTGCCGGTGCTCTCTCTCTCTCGCGAGGAGGAAAGAAAGAAAATGCTATGTTTTCTCTGATAATAAAAATTACATTCACTGTCATTGCCACCAGAATTTGGTTTTTATTTATTATTATTATACTGTGGCAAAATTGCACATGCACACTCATATTCTCTGATAATTGCACATTAATGATATTCACCTATTTCAAGATTGGTTTTGGGCTTAACCTGTGCACTAATTTTCTCTAGTATATGTCACGTGAAAATTACATAAAATCATCATATATTTATTAAAGATTTCAGTGAGGGAAAACTGCACATATACCCTTATCTTTTTAAGTTATTGTGAATATACTTTCCATCGCATTTTATGTCAGATTTGAATAGGGATTTCGCAATTTATCGAAAGAATATAAAATAATGGAGAGTTTATTGCATAATTGCCTCCCTGTGGACACGACCCGCTCTTCTATGAGTGGTTATTTTTATTTTTTTTTATTAGTCGATTTTTCCACCACTTAAATACTACAACGCAAAGCGGAAAGTCGACTCGTCAAATTGGCACCATTGCCAGGGAGGCAACAGACGTAATAGATTCATGTTATTATATTTTTCTTTTTTTTTTAATATTATGAGTTGCGAAATCATCTGATCATTTTTATTGTGCAAGGAATCTGACACGGCGACAGGTGCAGCAGAGCGACGACATTGAACCTGAATAATGCACACAGCGGAGATGATCTCTTTGGTGGACCTTGACGCCACCTAGAGGACGGCAACAGGAACACATGGGCCTTGATCCCACACACAGGCTTACGGAGAAGCCTATTTCTGATTTAGTCAATAGGTCTTAGTTAGATTTAGTTAGATAGACATTAGAATTTAATTTCTGTCTTTTGGACCCTTGTCGGGTATTTTTGGGAACGTGTTCCCAGTGCCACTTTATTTCTTATCCCTCTTGTATGCGAGAGCGTATTTTCGGGAGCGTGTTCCCATTTATTTAGATTATAGGATTATTTGAACTATTTGAACTGAATTTCAATTAGTTAGTTAGATTAGGTCTGTTTGTTTATTATAAAAAAAAAGGAAAAAAAAAATTTCAAACTGCCTACTAGAAGCTACATATCTATAGGATGACCATCTAGGACTGAATGAGCAGCATCTAGTTTATTTCTATTGCATTGCATTCATTATTGCACGAAGAAAGCTGGAGTAAGGTACATCTTTTCTTAAACATCAATTACCTGTCATGCATATGCATTGAACCTAAATCTAAGACCACTAAAAGTGCTTGAATCAAATTAATTCAGTGGTCACTTTAAAATTTGGGACTGCTAAGAGGTTGGACTTTAAAATCTATGACTGAAAATTGTGTGTAAAAGGATCTTGCTTGCGAAATTTCAAAAATCAAAAACACGATCGTTTGTTTGCACACTTGAGACACTGTGCACCTTACACATAAGGTTACTAGATAAATTTCTACCTCTCCTCTTTTGCACCACAATGGAAGTTAGTCGGAAATCAACAAGCCTATCCACCAAGTTACTTTGGTTCCTCGTGTGTGGGCTCGATTCGAGACTTCCATCCCTTGTGATAGGTTATAGGCACCAGCGAAGGTTGGCCTAGGAAGCATAATTTTTTTGCAAAACTTGTTTGGCCACCAATTGAACATTTAATTCTAAGACCTTCAATCTACTAAAAACAGATCTCATTGAATTTGCGTTTGCTTTGACAGTAGAACTCTCTAGGAAGTTTCTGCTTGTATTCTAAATTCTTCTAAATCCTAAGAGAGTTAAAACTGTTTTGCTTAAAGAAATGGATTACCCTTACTCCTATCAGTTAGATTATCAGAGTCAATACTTCCCATCTTTTAATCAAGATCCCATGCCCCGAGCGTATCCATCCTTTGATGGGTACATTGACAATTCATGGGATCATTCTTATTCTTATCCTGGGAGTGCTGGCTTGATAACTCCCACTTTTGAGCAGAGCCTAGGAGCAAGATTTTCCAATCTTGAAATCTCTACTTCCATGCAAACACCCAACCCTCCCACCCTTCATGATTTTCCGTATCGAGGTTGGACTGATACCCCTAGGCAACCAGAGCCTGAAATTGACTATCCTCCCCAACCTGATAATAGTAGCCTCTCCACTTTTATGATAGAAATGCAAAAATAGCAAAAAGAAATGATGGAATCAATGGGAGAGATGTTGAGGAATAGTCAACAGCTAAATGAAGAAATAAGACAACTTAGCTACACGCTTCCCAATAATCCTAATCCCTACCCATACAATCATGATCATGAAAATAATTCTGAGGAACCTAATGACAATAGGGATCCAATTTTATGTCTCTATCACTTAAACTCTCCCAATGAGACACGGCCACTAGAGGACAACGATCATAGTGATTATCCACCTGAACTATATTGGAGTCAAAAGCAAGGGAAGATGGTACCTCTTGAGGACCTTAACCCCAATGACAATATTCTCCTTACCCCTACCAACCCGGGTCAAGGTTGTATTGTTCCTATCACTTCCCCTATTGATTATTTGGTGAAATCCCATTCTACCCTTAGTGAGCCTACCCATGACCCTCCATTTAGGGAATCAACACCTATCATTCAATATCCTGAGGATTTAAATGCACTCAATGAAGGTGACCCTAATGAAATGGAGGATGAATTAGATCAATTTTGGTCTCAGGGATATGAAGAGTCTAATTCAGAAAATGAGGATGCCCCAATAGAGGAACCTGGACTGAAAATCTAGAGTGAACCACAGGAGAATTATTTATCATTTGAGGATTTACCTCAGAGGATAAAAATAATATGATTAAATCTAGATTCCTCCTTTCTTTTGAGAATCATCCTCCATCAAAACAGGAGTTGCTATTAAAGGAGGAAAAACAAAATAATGAGAAGTCTATGGGAGACTCTCGAGGACAAAACACGTCAATTGAGGATTTATACCCCGAGAAGAATGACAAATTCAAGGATATAGGCTTGCTCCAAAATATTAAGACTGATCCTCCGTTAGAAATAATTGAAGATACTAATCCAACTCCTAATGAATCATATATACACCCCGACAAATATTTCAGAGAACAATTTGGGGATGAGCTGAATGATAATGATTCTTACATTTTGACCCTGCCATCAAAGAGTTGTAATTTAGAGTCCACCCTTGATCCAAATATGACTCCGATCATTAATGCTAGGCAGGGTAGTATGCAGTTGTCTATAATTGTTAGGGACTATACACAATCTGAATCATTGTTGGAATTAGACCTAACACCGACTAAGCCCTCATTGGACTTAACCATTACCTTCTAACACTATAAACAACCCTTATACTCCCTAACCGATCCTTGGCTCAAATCTCTGCTCATGTACATTGTTTCTAGCGAACATATCAGGCCAGTACATCCTCGGGTAGAATGGTGAGTGTGGATTGATGCTTGTACTTTTACTCTCGCCATTCAAGGGTTGGAACTAATAATGTGTATATCTTTTAAAACCCATCCTGTTCTGGAGGATCATTGTTATCCTCCACTTATTCCGTTTCAGGAGGTCCCTTTTCATATTCCGTTTATTATTCCTACACCTCCCAAGGTAGCCAACGAGGTTCTTTGCTTTCATATCTTCTGGCGAGCATTTGGTATTACGTTGCATCATCAGCTCACCAACATCCGTGGCTATCTGTTTTCTAGGCCCGCACTGTTACTCATATTTTTAGGGCCTAACTTTTTCTGTTTGGAACCAGACTTATAGGTTTCTTCTTAGTCTGGCTACTAACAGAAATGCAGCGCTTATTGGGAGGCAACCCAGCGGTCTGAATAACACCATCTTCAGGTGATTTCTTTCCTTTCTCCTCCTATTTTAATTTTACAATGGGGACATTGTAGAATTTAGGCATGGGGGAGTGCATTTGCGTTTTAGGAAGTGTTCATGCATTTATTTTAGTATAAAAAAAAATTCCTCTTTTCTTGAGAAGATTGGGTTAGCCCTAGCAAAATACCTTTGTCATTGGAGGTTTTTCTTCCGGAATTATTTCTTAAGTTTAGAATCCAGTACATTTATTTCACGTGCACGTAGACTGGGTAATGGATCCTCAAGGAAAACCAATAAGCATTTGTAGTCCATTGAACCCTTGGACAGTTCATAGGGAGTCAGGTATACTATCTTCTAGTTGATCCACCTCATATTTGTGAGAAGAAAGTAGAGAGATTACTAGTGCGCAAAGTCTAGTGCAAGGACTCTTAAGTTTTGGATAATTAGATGATGATACTTCAGAGTTAGGCGTAGTTTTCACACTCTGTTCCTATGTGCGTACTTTGTGTAAAGTGCTGAGAGTCACCAAATAAGGTAGATACACGGAGATTGAGTCTTAATAAAGCTATAACTATGGTGGATGGTTACGACCATCCTTCATAGAGTCCTCAGCTGAAGGAGGGTAATAGTGTCAAAGGTCAGAAATACGCCTGTCCTATCCATTCCTTCCCGATGCCGAGAATAGGCACTTCCACCAAATAAGCCACACAATATCCTCTTGACCATCATCATCCTAAATAACGCCTCATAAATAAAAGTCTGTGTCGTATTATGTTGATTTATAAAAAAAAAAAAAGAGAAAAGAAAAGAAAAAAAAGAAGAAACAGAAAGAACAAAAAGAAGAAATAGTTATATTACAAAAAAAAAGTCCAAGTTTATGATGTAACACTATTTCTGAGGCAACAAAACACCTATCGCGTTCCACCAAATATGACCCATACCTACCTTTTAGTATTTCTGATCGCCCAAATACTGGTTGAGGACTCTAACTTAGTTGTAGAATTATTAGGACTTTAATTAAAGTATGGATGCCGTGTGAGGCCACCAAATAGTGAGTACAATTTCTAAATCTGGAGAGATTTGTGATCTCAGAAAGAAAGAAAAGAGGGAGTGCCCTAGAACATCAAGAGAGCATAGTTGTGTAGCCTCTCTCAGAGTTGACTTGTCTAATTGTCTAGAGATCTAGAGTCTGCAGTACTAGACTATATGTAGCACCAGATGAGTGTGTGCCACCAAATATAAATCCATTCAACTCGATATCTCCTACCTAAGCCAAACGCCGGGGTCAAATTACAGATTATCCTCTGCTTTATCCCCGAGGGAAATAGTTGCCTATCCCGACGCAATATTTACCAAGGGTGAAGTATGAACTTCCAATGTGAATTGGCTCTTTCACTTGGATCTGTTACCTAGGCTATCAGCACTTCACATTTGTCTGGATTTCTAAAGTTTTGAAGTAAGAAAAGAAGAAATCTTCTGATTACTTCTATTATTTTTCATTTTTGCTAGGGACTAGCAAATCTCAGGCATGGGGGTATTTGATGAGTCTATTTTAATGGACTAATATTACGCCTAAGTAACTTTAATTGTATCTTTTAGGCTTGTTAATAACTATATTAAGTTATAGAATATTTGCATGCATCATGATTTAGGTTTACATCTATTCTATAACTTAATATGTTTTTTTTATGTGCAGGAAAAATAATTGGCAAAAGAATGAGGAGTAAAGGGTAAATTACCCTTTCAAATAATCGGCGGCTATTCTTTTCCCCATCCTCCAGGCACCCTCAACAGCTGCCGGCCAGAAATAGTTAAGGGATTTGAAAATCCCTTAACTCTCATAGGAGCAAACCAGAAGGAGTTAAAAAGGCAAGGCAGAGAAAGGAGAAGAGATCCATCTTCCCCCCTGCAGGGAACAACCCCAAGCGTGCACTGTGGACCAGTGCGTGCCCTACTCCTCCGTGTGCCCATCTCCAGCCTCATCCTCCTTTTAGCCGCATCTTCCAGCCAGCGCCCCACCCTGCAGGCGCACACCCATCTACAGGCTCCCCACCGCACGCCTGCAGCCGCACCTTAGCAAGCCGCCCTCACCCCTGCAAGCACCCGCTTCAGTGCCTAGCTCTCTCTGCAGACCGCCTCGCCTCCAGCGTGCCCCCCTTTCGCCCGCACACCCACAAGCATCTAACGCTTGCTCTTGCACCGCACTACCCTCCCACGCCCGCAAGCGCGCACCTCAACCTCCAGTGCCCGCCTTCGTGTCCACCCTCTAGCACTCTCTGCAGACCGCCTCACCTTGCGTGCCCCCTCCTCCAGGCAGCCAAGCACACCTGCACTCCTACGGGCGCACCCACAGACACCCCACTGCACCCTCCTTCAAGCAGGGCGAGCCCCAATCTCTAGCACCAGCCACCGACATGCCACCGCAGGCGCTTCGCAACCACAGCCACCGTCATTTGCAGTGCGCGTCTCTCTTAAGCAACACCTTCACGGCAGTAGAAGCCTCCTCCGACGTCTTCTCCTCTGCTGGCCGGCCACCTCCGGCCATCTCTGTCCACGCCGCAACCTCCATTGGATCGGCCTCGTCCTCGCCAACATCCCTTGCTTGTGAAAGCCCCGCCAGTGCTCTCTCTCTCGCAAGGAGGAGAGAGAGCAAATGCTCTATTTTCTCTGATAATAAAAATTACATTCACTGCCATTGCCACCAGAATTTGATTTTTATTTATTATTATTATATTGTGACGAAATTACGCATGCACACTCATATTCTCTGATAATTGCACATTAATGATATTCACCTATTTCAAGATTGGTTTTGGGCTTAACCTGTGCAATAATTTTCTCTAGTATATGTCACGTGAAAATTACATAAAATCATCATATATTTATTGAAGATTTCAGTGAGGGAAAATTGCACATATACCCTTATCTTTTTAAGTTATTGTAAATCTACTTTCCATCGCATTTTATGTTAGATTTGAATAGGGATTTCGCAATTTACCGAAAGAATATAAAATAATTGAGAGTTTATTGCATAATTGCCTCCCTGTGGACACGACCCGCTCTTCTATGAGTGGTTATTTTTATATTTTTTTTATTATTCGATTTTTCTACCACTTAAATACAACAACGCAAAGTGGAAAGTCAACTCGTCAGAAACCTGCACCATTTCCACAAGCCCTCCATTATTCACAAAATGAGAAAAAGCAGAAATCTGAGCCCACTGATAAGGAATTAATGGATTTATTTGGGCAAGTTGAAATTAACATCCCTCTCCTATATGCCATAAAATACATCCCTACCTATGCAAAATTTCTAAAAGATTTGTGTACCCCGAAAAGGCAGCCCAGAAATTTAGGAAAGGTGATCCCTCTTGAGAGAGTCAGCTCAGTTGTGCAGAGCCGACTACCTCTTAAGAGAAAAGATCCAGGCACCCCCTGATTCAAGTTATCATTAATGACACTTCTTTTGATCGCACCTTGTTGGATCTTGGTGCCTCAATTAATCTTATCCCCACAATTATTTTTGAGGAATTTAAAATCAGAGAATTAAAGCCTGTTGAGGTTACTCTTCAATTAGCAGATCGTTCTACAATTAAACCAAGGGGAATTGTTAAGGATGTCCTTGTCTGGGTCAAAATTTTTCTATTTGCAGTAGACTTTTTAGATCTGGACATAGAGGTATCGAAAGCATTAAAGTTTGCCCCTATAATTCTTGGAAGACCATTTTTAGCCACTGCCTACGCAAATATTGATTGTGATTCTAGTAAAATAAAGATCATGTGTGGTGGTGAATATGTAACCCTAGATATTTTCCAAGCTTCTAGGAGGTTCCAAGAACCTAATTTCTTTGATGACTCGGATTCAAAAATGGAAAATAAAGTGGAGGAAACTTTGCAGATTTCACATTTAGGTTCCTATTTTGCCATTAACATGGTTCCTGAACAATTCACTTCCTCTCACCCATCCACCCTAACCACACATTTAGCTAACACTCCAGCTGACCCTTTCACTCTCACTTCACCACTAACTCAAAAAGCAAAAATTCTTTCAGAGCCAAGCCCACAACTAGAATTAAAACCATTGCCCGACTCCCTTAAATATGTTTTCCTGGAACCCAATCAGACCCTACCCCTGATTATAAATTCTGGACTTACTGGGGCACAAGAACACAAACTTCTCTAGGTTTTGAGTAAATATAGAAAAGCTATTGGCTGGACCCTTTTTGATCTTAAGGGTATTCATTTGTCCTACTGCACACATCGCATATGTTTAAAGGGCGATTCTTGCCCCTCCCACCAACCACAAAGGTGCTTGAACCCTAATATGCAGGAGGTGGTAAAAAAGGAGACTATTAAGTGGCTTGATGCCAATATCATCTACCCCATTTCTGACAGCTCCTGGGTTAGTCCAGCACAAGTTGTGCCCAAAAAGGCTGGACTAACAGTTGTCACCAATGAAAATGGGGAGAATATAGCCACTCGAACCACCTCTTCTTGGCGCGTGTGTGTATTGATTACAAAAAATTAAACACCGCCACCAAGAAGGACCATTTTCCACTCCCCTTTATTGATCAAATCTTGGAGCGATTAGCCGGATGGGATTTTTACTATTTTCTGGATGGTTATTCTGGTTATAATCAGGTAGCAATTCATCCTGAGGACCAAGACAAAACAACTTTCACCTGCCCCTTTGGAACCTTTGCTTTCCAAAGAATGCCCTTCGATCTTTGCAACGCACCTGTGACTTTTCAAAGGTGTATGCTTGCAATATTTTCGGACCTGGTTGGTGAATGCTTAGAAGTCTTTATGGATGACTTCTCTATTTTTGGAGATTCTTTTGACCATTATCTCAGGAATCTTGAAAGAACGCTCCAAAAATGCATAGAAGTCAATCTGGTCCTCAGTTGGGAAAAAAGTCTTTTCATGGTCCAGGAAGGTATTGTCTTGGGCCATGTTATTTCAAAACAAGGAATTGTGGTAGATAAAGCAAAAGTAGATGCTATATCTAAGCTCCCACCACCCACTACTGTAAAATAGATCAGATCCTTTTTGGGTCATGTGGGTTTCTACCATAGATTCATACAAAATTTTTCCCAAATCTCCAAGCCCTTAAGTCAGCTTCTTACTAAAGACCAGCCATTCGATTTTAATGATAAATGCCTGGAGAGTTTTTTGAGGTTGAAGAAGGAAGTTACCGAGGCACCAATTTTACAGGGACCTGATTGGAATATCCCCTTTGAATTAATGACAGATGCCTCAGATTTTGCTATTGGGGCAATTCTAGGGTAAAGAATTGGGAAGAAGCCCATTGTGATCTATTATGCTAGCAAAACTCTTCATGACGCACAACAGAATTACACGGTTACTGAAAAAGAACTTCTTGCCATTTTATTTGCCTTAGAAAAATTTAGATCTTATCTTTTGGGGTCACATATCACTGTATATACCGACCACTCAGCACTTAAATATTTACTGACAAAAAATACTGCGAAACCCCTCATCCTTTGGATCCTGCTGCTCCAGGAATTTGACCTCAAAATCAAGGATAAGGTGAAATCGCAAAATGTAGTGGCCAACCATCTCTCTCGTCTTATGATGAATGACATAATGACCCCACCTGATCAATTCCCTGATGAAAGCATTTTAGCTGCCACCACCCTCCCTTGGTTTGCGCCCATCTCAAACTATTTAACAACAGAACGAATCCCTGCTGATTGGCCAAAAACAAAACGGGATAAGTTCTTGCTGACATTAAATATTATTTTTGGGAGGAGCCTGACCTTTTCCTCATTTGTGCCAATCAGGTCATTCGACGATGTGTCCCTGATTCTGAAATCCATGATATTCTGACACATTGTCATTCAATGGCCTGTGGCGGACATTTTTCAGGCAAGAAAACTGCAGCTAAAATCCTTAATGTGGGATTCTTTTGGCCTAGCTTGCCAAAAGATGCTCATAATTTTGTTCGGTCCTGTGTGCGTTGCCAGAGCATCGGCAACATAACTCGAAAGGATATGATGCCCCTTAATCCTATTTTAGAGGTTGAAATTTTTTATGTATAGGGCATCAACTTCATGGGACCGTTCATCAACTCTGGTGGGTATTTGTATATACTAGTCGCAGTCGATTATGTTTCTAAGTGGATAGAAGCAATACCCACCTGCACTAATGATCACCGTATGGTTGTTGAATTTCTTAAGAAGAATATTTTCTCAAGATTTGGCATTCCAAAAGCTGTTATCAGTGACGGAGGCTCACATTTCACTCATTCACAATTCCATCACCTTCTTTCTAAATATGGGGTTAATCACAAAATTTCCACACCTTATCACCCCCAAACAAATGGCCAGGCAGAAGTTTCTAATCGAGAAATCAAAAATATTTTACAAAAGACGGTTAGGTCCGACTGTAAAGTCTAGTCCACCAAATTGGACGACGCTTTATGGACCTACCGTACCACTTTCAAAACCCCGCTCGGCATGTCTCCCTTCTGTCTGACTTTTGGGAAGGCATGCCATCTCCCAGTAGAACTAGAACATAGAGCTTTTTGGGCAATATTACAATTAAACATGGATTTATCTGACGTTGGTATCCATAGAAAACTACAATTAACTAAATTGGAAGGATTACATAATTTTTCCTATGAAAATGCGAGGATTTATAAAGACCGAACAAAGAAATTTCATGATAAATACATTTTTTAGAAACACTTTGACGTTAATCAATGCATTTGGCTTTTTGATGCTAGATTACGTCTTTTTCCTGACAAATTAAAATCCAAATGGACCGGCCCCTTTATTGTCCTCAAAACTTATTCGTACGTCGCTATTGATCTTTTTTATCCTAAAACTAATACGACATTTCAAGTCAACGGCCAACGTTTAAAGCCCTAGTTTGATCATACCTCGAATCTTCCGTCTGAATCCTTCAATTTCACCGAACCAACCACAGTTGATCACTGATGCACACTACGCCCAGCTGAATGGCGTAAAAGATAGCACTGGATGGGAGGTAACCCATCATTTTCTTTCTGCTTCTTTTTCTTTCTTTTCCCCAGGTTTTGACTATCCTAAATCTGACCACCTTTTACCACGGTAATCCCTCTTTCCCTCCTATTGCATGAGGACATTGCATATCTTAAGCATGGGGGGTGTTTTTAAAATTTTGACGATCGAATTAGGATTTTCAAAACCTAAAAACATGCTTTTTTTTTTTAGTCATCTTTATTTTCTGGCATGCATACCCAAAAATATATAAATACTAAAAAATTTTTTGAGGAAAAATTTTGAAATCTGGACTAAGGTTGAAAAAAAATCACTTTTGGTACAATGGGATTTAATCTTTAACAAACTAGTGATGAGAATATGGATCTAATCATTAGAATCTCAGGATTTATTTTTAGACTAGATCAAATATCCTTCTCCAAAATTCCACCTGAACTCATGATAGTTCAGGTGACTTGATCCTCTTTTGTAATATGGAAAGTATCTGGCCTAGTTTCTGATTCAAAAACTTGCATTTCTTGTGAAATTTCCTATGTCAAATTTCACACACAAGCCAACACCTAAAAATCACTAAAAATTAGAAAAAAAAAAACCCCTTGTTTGGACTTAGTAAAAAGTCTGAAGCAGATCATTAGTTTGAGTTCCCACCGCCGAGAAGGAGGAAAATGCCTCCTTTGAGGACGCGATGTCAACATGTTACCGCCTCAGCGCTACTCCATTTCTATATTTCATATCTTTAGACAGACCATTAAAGCGCATTTTAGCAGCTCAATTCTCTTGGATGGTGCTCTACCTATAGTGTCGAAGCAAGAACTTGAGTTTGCTTGGAGCGCCCCTTTACATTGCATTGTGTTTTGGGGTTGTCAGCTCCTGGGTGGTGTCATGGATAGTGCTATCCCGAAGTACTAGCGCCAGAGCCCCCTCGAAGACTAATAACAAGAATGATGATCCCGACACATCTGTTGTAAGACTAAGCTAGAAATAAGCATGGGGGACACAAAAAAAAAAGTTTCAAACCAAAGATACATTCTTATAAATGTCAGCTTTTCACAAGCATGGACACAAGGTTTTAGAGGTTATTGCAAGTTGCAAATCAGATACAACAGCCAGAAAAATCCTAAAACTAAAAATTTCAAGTCATCTGAATTAACAAGGAGTTAATCTGTGAATTTTCTTGAGGATATATTGATCCTATTTTGTCTAATTTTTTGATCCAAAAAATAAATCCTGATGTTTATCTTTAACAAATCCCGTACCTCCTGTGTTTAAACCAACCAAGGTCCTATAGTCTCTTTTTCCTCAAAAGTCAAAAAAATTAGATTTCCCAAAATTTTTGTTTTGTAAAAATTAAAGTTTTGCTAAGAGACTAGCAAAAGATAAGCATGGGGGTGTGATAAACACCAGTTTATCAACATTCTTTTGCATTAAAATAATCCTAGCTCTTAGGGTTTTGCTTCGCAAATGGGTTTTTGGGTTGCATTTAGTCATAAATTAGGTTAGGCATGCATTGCATTTTTTTATTGTCTTTTTAATGTGTTTTTGTGAGTGTTAGGGATAAACAGATTAACAAATCCCTAGAACCCTAGCACTCAGAAAGGCAACAGGTGAAGGAGAAGCTCAAACTAGCTGGAACTCAGCTTAATCCAGCTCACCATAGCTGGAATCACGCTCACTTGGGCTAGAGTGAGCTCATCCTAGCTCCATTCAGCTCATTGATAATGAATTTTACGCAGTTTGTAAAATATGTCGTTGTAAAGTGCAAAATCGATCAACTCTTACATTTATAAACCTAGATAGTGGGGTATCTAGGGTTGTCCAAGGAGGCAAAATTTTTGCAAAATTCAGGTATCTTGCTTGGAAATAGAAATCGCCTTTCCTTTTGGTCTTTTCAACTATATCATTTTTTTAGGGTTTTGAAATAACGAGCATTCGCAAAGTTGTTGACAAAGAAAAAGGTGATCTAAACCTAATCCACTAAACTATTGCTAGAGTGACAAGAAAGGCTTCTCCGTAAGCTCACTTTAGGCACGTGGGGGCCTAGAGTAATTAGGGAGAGGGAGTGAAAAAGTGCTAGATCAAGATTAAAAAAAAATAAATAAATGCGACAAGAATTTAAAAAAAGGCAACTTGAATTGAATTGAACTTATTCTACACAAAACACATAGAGAAAGCTTCTAATCTACTTGAAATGCAAGAAGATAAAAACACAAATCCTCTAAATGAAATGGTGAAGAAGATGATGGCTTCTTGCTCCAAGCCTGGTAGCTCCCGAGCTTGAAAAGAGTCCTCCAACTTCTTCCTTGCTATGCTCCTCCAAAATGGTGTCCTCCAAGGCGGAAGCTTCCACCTTAACTTTCCTCCTCCAAGGGTGGGCGTGCACCACCCTTGCTCCTCCTTGCCTGATAGTCCTCCTAGTGGGGGAGTGCTCCTCCTCCTTGGCGTGGCACAAGGGAGAAGAGAAAGGGGAAGAAGGCACCAAAGGGGGCGAGTAGGATGCCCCCTTAATCTTCTTTTCTTCTTCTTCTTCCTTGGCCTTGAATTATGGTGGGTATATGGTAGACTAAACTAATGGAGGATGGGAATTATGTGGTGGTAGGGTAGGGTATTTATAGGATGGGAAGGGGGTGGTTATGGTGTTTTTTTGAAGGGAAATGAAGGGGTGCTTCTATATTTTTTGAGGGAAAAATGGGAGGGAAATGAAGAGGTGCCCTGGTTTTCCCTCCAAAAATACCTTCTAAAAGGTATTGATTTTGGAGGGAAAAAATGGAGGGTGGAGATGGGTTTTGATGGTGGATGTAGGGTGGTGATGGAAGGGATAGGTCGCACCAAAATAAAGTAGGAGTAGGTGGTTTTTTTGCTGGAGCTTAGGTAGTAGAGTAGTTGGGTAGTAGGTTTTGGTGCCATGAAGGTGGACTAGCTAAGCTAAGCTAGCTTGGCTAGTAAGGAGTAGGTTTGAAGGCATTTGGAGCTAGGGTTTTCAGGGAGAAGAGCTAGAGGTAGTCATCTTGAGTTGCACTGGAGCTGGTGGCTGCTGAAGAGAGCTGCAAGGAGCTACCTTAGCTGGCTTAGCTTGCTAGTTCTTTACTAGCTGCCAAGCCAAACTAAAGCAAGTTGGCTTCTACTGAAAGGAGCTGAGGTGAGCTGGGTCTGATGCTCCCGAGGAGTACCTAGTTAATTGAGGTAGCTAAGGTAGCTTAAGTCAACTAAGTTGAGCTAAGCTGAGTCCCCGGGAGCTAGACTTGAGCTTCCTGAGCTAAGATGAAGTCATCTTCAGCTGGCTTGAGTTGAGTGGAGCTAGATGTAGCTAATCCTGAGCTGAGATGAACTCCAGTCAACTCAACTGAGCTAGCTAGAGCTCCCTGTGAATAATGGGAGCTGAGATGAGCTAGATTCAGCTAAGTTGAGCTGGATCTGAGATGACCTGAGATAGGGTTAGCTAAGATGAGCTCTCTTGAGTTGCCATTCAGCTGAGATGAGATGAATGGAGCTAAGATGAGCTAACCCTAGTTCAAGTGAGCTGGAATCTAGCTATGGTGAGCTAGATCAAGCTGAGTTCCAACTAGTCTGAGCTTTTTCTTCACCAGTTGCCTTCCTGAGTGTTAGGGTTTTGGAGTTCTGACAATCTATATATCACTATCACTCACAAAAACACATTAAAAAGATAATAAAAAGTGCAATGCATGCCTAACCTAATTGATGCCTAAATGCAGCCCAAAAACACATTTGCGGAGCAAAATCCTAAGAGCTAGGTTTGTTTTAATGCATAAAAATGATGATAAACTGGCGTTTATCACACCCCCATGCTTATCTTTTGCTAGTCTCTTAGCAAAACTTAAATTTTTACAAAATAGAATTTTTGGGAAATCTAATTTTTTTTACTTTTGAGGAGAAAAAGATTAAGGAACCGTGGTTAGTTTAAACACAGGAGGTACGGGATTTGTTAAAGATAAACATCGGGATTTATTTTTGGATCCAAAAGTTAGACAAAATGGGATCAATATATCCTCCAGAAAATTCCCAGATTAACCCCTTGTTAATTCAGATGACTTGAAATTTCTATTTTTAGGATTTTTTTGGCTCTTGAATCTGATTCGCAACTTGCAATAACCTTTAAAACCTTGTGTCCATGCTTGTTAAAAGCCAACATTTATAAGGGCGTGTTTTTGGTTTAAAACCCTTTTTTTTTGTCCCCCGATGCTTATTTCTAGCTTAGTCTTACAACAAATGTGTCAAGATCATTATTCCCATTACCAATCCTTGAGGGGGCTCTGGTGCCAGTACTTTGAGATAACACTGTCCATGACACCACCAAGAGCTCACAACCCCAAAACACAATGCGGTGTAAAGGGGCGCTCCAAGCAAACTCAAGCTCTTGCTCCGACACTATAGGTAGAGCACCGTCCAAGACACTTGAGTTGCTAAAATGTGCTTTAATGCTCCGTCTAAAGATATGAATATAGATATGGAGCAGCGCCGAGGCGATAACATGTTGACATTGCGTCCTCAAAGGAGGCATTTTCCTCCTTCACGACGGTGGGAACTCAAACTAATGATCTGCTTCAGACTTTTACTAAGGCCAAATAAGGGGTTTTTCTGATTTTTAGTAGTTTTTTAGGTGTTGGCTTGTGTGTGAACTTTGACATAGGAAGTTCCGTAAGAAAAGCAAGTTTTTGAATCAAAAACTAAGCCAGATACTTTCCATATTACAAAAGAGGATCAAATCACCTGAACTATCATGAGTTCAGGTGGAATTTTAGAGAAAGATATCTGATCTAGTCTAAAAATAGATCCTGAAATTCTAATGATCAGATCCGTATCCCCATCCCTAGTTTGTTAAAGATAAAATCCCATTGTACCAAAACTGAGTTGTCAACCTTAGTCTCAATTTCAAAATTTTCCTCAAAAAGTTTTTTTCAGTATTTTTATTTTATTTGGGTATGCATACAAGAAAATAAAAATGACTAAAGAAAAATGCGTGTTTTTAGGCTTTGAAAATCCTAAATCGATCATCAAAATTTTAAAAACACCCCTCATGCTTATAATATGCAATGTCCTTATGCATTAGGAGGGAAAAGGGATCAGCTTAGTGAAGGGTAGTCGGGTTTAGGATGGTCAAAACCTAGAAAAAGAAAGGAAAAAGGAAAGCAAGAAAAATGATGGGTGACCTCCCATTCAGTGCTATCTTTTACGCCATTCAGCTGAGCATGAAGGTATGCACGGAAAATGGACAATCATGTAAATAATTGGACACTTGGATGTCCTTAAGAAATGTGTTTTCCTCAAGATACCTGAAAAGATGAATGGTAAAGAAATCGGGATCAAAATGAAATGGAAAAATGGAAGAATGACCTGGATCTGGCCATGGTTTAAGTGCATGTAAAATGCCAGACTCTGGTGGGTCGGGTGATAGGTCCAATGGAAAGGGAGAGGGAAAGGAGTCAATGAGATGTAGGGTGGGTGAAGTTAGTGTGGATGTTTTTGGTGAAAAATTAGGAAGATTAAAAGAGTAAAAGTCAAACCCTAGTTGAACTAAAAAGTCTCGAACCACAAAATCATCCTTAGAATAGGAATCAATAAAATCTAGATCCATGGTGGTCAAAGCTAAGTAGGATTTGATCAACAAAGATTTCTCACAAATTGCTTCCATTGTATTATCAGTGTCCTTGAAAATTTTATGATTAGTGGAGCTCTTGGAAGGTTGAAATAAATCTAATGAGAAAATTTGGATACAGCAACTTATATTCATCCCAGAATGAGAGTTGATATTAAGTGTTGCGGTAATCAGAAGGGGTCTCCAAGAATGGTATTAGTGAGAGCTGCAGGTACCCCTATGTCAAGGACCAGAAAATTTACCGAATTTAGACAATTCCGAACCTTGACAATATGATCCTCAATGATTCCCCGCGGCTGAATGATAGATTGATCTCCCAATTGAAATTGAACCTTAGTAGGTTTAAAATCACCGAATCGAGATTCCTCGAATATGGTCGAGGGAATGATATTAATGGAGGTACTTAAGTTGAGAGGGGCGCGAAAAAAGGTGGTGTCATTTAGGACAACTGAGATGAGAGATACGCCCAGGTCCTTTTTTGTGAGAGGTAGCTTGCTCTGAACAACTGAGCTTGCTGTCTTAGAAGGGACCACCCTTCCTAGATTCTAAGCCTCCCTTGTTGGAGTAAACTTTTCTTTCAAAAATTTAGCAAAGGTAGGGGTGGCATCTAGGAGGGGAATATTCCTCTCAACTTGCTCAAATAAGTCCAAAAGATCTTGGTGAGAGGACTCTGATTTTTCATCAAAAAGATTGGATTGCAGTGTTTGAGAGTAAGAAGTAGGATTTGAATCAAGTGTTTTTGGGATTTCTTTTTCTTCTTCCTGAGTGGGGTTAGGAGAGTTGATTTGCATAGGCTGAGAGTGGGTTTCATCAATTTGATTTGAAGGCCCTAAATTAGTGGTGGTGTTCCCACTCCTCAACATATCTGCATATGCAGTTTGGTTATCACTGGGAGGAGGTGGGGGGGCCTGATGTTGATAGAAACCAGGTTGGTGCTGAGATATTGGGTTAATAGGAGGATGAATAGTGTGGTTCTGATGTTGGTGTCCACCCAGGTGTTGGTTCCTTTGATTGACAAAGTTTGGTGTGGGCTGAGATGGTGAATGTTCTGTAGGTCCTTGAGTCGGAATAACACTAAGATTTTCATAGTTTTTCTTTGCATCTCCTGCAGGGTTTTCATCATTTGGGCATTGATGTCTTCTTGAGATGGCCTAGATTGATAAGTTTGATTTGAACCATACCCTCCAAATGGGTTTTGTTGTTAGTGAGGAACTGGATTGGTCCAGGAGTGAGTCGGATAATTCCTCAAATTAGAGGAATTTTGCAATTGCTCCTGGAAGGTGGAGACATTTTGAGTGGGGTAATGATTTGGATAAGTATAATTCCCCGTTGAACCATAGAAAGCCTCAGAATAATGATTATACTCAGCACGGGTCCTATGCAAATTTTGTCTCTTTGGGATGTGAGAAGGGGTGAGATGTGGAATGTGTGGAGCTTGGGCAGGTGTGGCAGGACTCCCTTGGTTGGCTACGCTTGTTAAATCCTTATGCAACTGTTGTTGCTTAACTTGTAGTTGAGCCATTATGGAGTAGAAATTAGGTGGAGGGGCCTGATTAAGAAGCTCCTGGGTGGAAAGATTGGGGAAAGAATAATTAGCATGCAAGTTAGAGGACCAATTTTTATTTTCCATTTTTAAAGAAGAGAAAGAATGCAGGAAAAGTCTTTTTGGGGAGGCAAAATCAAGTGGTCCCTCCAAGTATGGAGTTTTGGACCGCCGCCCATGCAAAATGGAAGAAATGGTAGGGGAGGAGAAGAGATGAAGATGAGATAAAGTGTACAATCAATCAATCAAAATTCTAGACCTAAATTAAATGTGACTCCCTAAAAATTAACCTAAGACTTGATCTACCTAGGAAATAAGTGATCACTAGTGAATACCCGTTCTGTCAACAAGTCTAACCAAGTTGTTCAAGGGGAGGTTTAGGCCCAAGCGTTTCCTAGGAAATCCCCAGGTGCTTGTACAAACCCGCGCCTGGTTGTTTGACATGTCCGCTCAACCTGAACACCAGATATAGATGACAGAACTGATATTAACTAAAGAAAACTTAAGACCTAGATAGCAAGCCTAAGTTGATGAAACCTTAGGGGTCAAGTTGCTATAGATTTTAATTAGGTCTAGGATACTAAAGTGCGCACGGAATGTAGAGGGCGTTGATTGGGTTATTGACCTGTTATTTCAAATTTTATAGTGTATGCAAGAATTGAAAAGTGGTTCCAATTTCAAACAAGTTGTCACACAATTTCTTGTATTTTTGTCTTTTAGGATTTGATTTAATTCAATGTGTTTTAGGGTTTCTCTTTTTAAATTTTCAAAGTTTGAAAATCCACAATCAAAGGAAAAATAAGTTGTATTGGTGATGGTTAATTTCCTTTAATGTGAGTCTCTAAAAAGAAAGAAAGAAACCCTAAGCCAATTGTCCCTAAGACAGAAAATTACTACCAGTGAAATATTTTTAGGCTTTCTGTATTAAGTAGTGGTCTAAACAAGCCAACCAACTCCACGACTTTGAAGAAAATCAAACAAGGATTCCAGAAAATATTTTTTTAAGATTTTAGAAATTTATTTGATATTTGTTTTGAATTTTTATTTGTACTAGTGTCAAAGTCCAGAAATGATACATGTGGGTATTTTAGACTTTTCAATATTACCACTGACCTCAGAAAATTTTGATGATTTTATATGATGTGTAAAATTTTAGAAGGATTCCAAAAAGCTAAATTTCACAAAAATTTGATGAGTATAAAAATTCTAAAAATTCATGGACAGTAGCAAAATAGGAAGATTAGAGGGTGTGACCCCTCGATCGTCCATGAATTTTTAAAAATTAAATACAAATCCAATTAGTCTGAAATTTGGAAAAAATGTTCACAACTTGATTTGAAATGTCTTTGTAGAATTGCAAGATTTTATAAAGCTTGTGGTGTTCGAAATTGATTTTTCAAATCTAGACAGAAGTCTGGATCTGAAAAAGCAGAACACCAATACTTGAAATTGAGTGGTGTTAATGGTACAAACAAGCAATCAATGAGTTTTAAAATGCACCACTCCACTTAATTAAGTTGTTTAGGGTCCTGAAAGCCAAGTTTAGTGTATTTTGGTAGTCTTTTAGTTTAGGTGTGACAAGAGAAAGGGAACCAACCTAAATCCATGGGAAGATAAGGGATTTGAGTTCTTTCTAGAATTTCCACTTGCTTCCTGTAGTTCCTGCACACACGAGATAGAAGAAAAGAGAAGGGAATGAGATCCACTTCAAGTAAGAGAAAAGTGATAAAAGCAAAGCCGTGCCTCCCTGGCAACAGCGCCAAAAAGTGATAACGAATTTTACGTGGTTTGTAAAATACGTCATTGTAACTCACAAAATCGATCAACTCTTAAATTTATAAACCTAGATAGTGAGGTATCTAGGGTCGTCCAAGGAGGCAATATGTTTGCAAAATTCAGGTCTCTTGCTTGGAAATAGAAATCACCTTTCTTTTTGGTCTTTTCAACTATATCATTTTTTTTAGGGTTTTGAAATAACGAGCATTTGCAAAGTTGTTGACAAAGAAAAAGGTGATCTAAACATAATTCACTAAACTATTGCTAGAGTGACAAGAAAGGCTCTCCCTAAGCTCACTTTAGGCATGTGGGGGCCTAGAGTAATTAGGGAGAGGGAGTGAAAAAGTGCTAGATCAAGATAAAAAGAAAAAAAAGAAATGCGACAAGAATTTAAAAGAAGGCAACTTTAATTGAATTGAACTTATTCTACACAAAACACATAGAGGAAAGCTTCTAATCTACTTGAAATGCAAGAAGATAAAAACACAAATCCTCTAAATGAAATGGTGAAGACGATGGCTTCTTGCTCCAAGCCTGGTAGTTTCAGAGCTTGAAAAGAGTCCTCCAACTCCTTCCTTGCTATGCTCCTACAAGATGGTGTCCTCCAAGGTGGAAGCTTCCACCTTAAGTTTCCTCCTCCAAGGGTGGGCGTGCACCACCCTTGCTCCTCCTTGCCTGACCGTCCTCCTAGTGGGGGAGTGCTCCTCCTCCTTGGCATGGCACAAGGGAGAAGAGAAAGGGGAAGAAGGCACCAAAGGGGGCGGGTAGGATGCCTCCTTAATCTTCTGTTCTTCTTCTTCGTTGGCCTTGAATTATGGTGGGTATATGGTAGACTAAACTAATGGAGGATGGGAATTATGTGGTTGTAGGGTAAGGTATTTTTACGATGAGAAGGGGGTGGTTATGGTGTTTTTTTGGAGGGAAATGAACGGGTGCTTGCATATTTTTGAAGGGAAAAATGGGAGGGAAATGAAGAGGTGCCTTGGTTTGCCCTCCAAAAATACCTTGGTTATCACTCATCTCAACTAAATGGCAGCTCAAGAGAGCTCATCTCAGCTCACCCTAGCCCAGGTCAGCTCAGATCCACTCAACTTAATTGAATCTAGCTCATCTCATCTCCCATGAGTTCACAGGGAGCTCTAGCTAGCTCAGTTGAGTTGACTGGAGTCCACCTCAACTCAGGACCAGCCTGATCCAGCTCCACTCAACTCTAGTCAGCTGAAGATGAATTCATTCCAGCTCAGGAAGCTCAAGTCCAGCTCCCAGGGACTCATCATAGCTAAACTTAATTGAGCTAAGCTACCTTAGCTGCCTCAACCAGCTCAATCCTCCCTGGGAGTACCAGACCCAGCTCACCTCAACTCAATTCAACAGAAGCCAGCTCACTTTAGCTTGGCTTAGCACCTAACAAAGAACTAGCAAGCTAAGCCAGCTAGAGTAGCCCCATGTTGACCTCTTCAGCAGCTGCCAGCTCCAATTCAGCTCCAGACTCTTCATATCCAACTCCTCTCCTCAAACCCTAAGCTCCACATGCCTACTCCTCCACTCCACTACTAGCTAAGCTAGCTTAGCTTAGCTAGACTCCAGCTCCCTTGGTCATCCACCGCCTTTAACTCAACCCTAGCTAGCTCCACCAACTAGTCCACCTAAGCTAGCTACCTACTCCTACTCCAAGTTGGCGCCACCACCATCACACCCCTTCACCCCATCACCACCACCAAAAGCCACCTATTTTCCCTCCAAAATAACCTTCTAGAACCCTTCCCTTTTGGCACCAACTTTCCCTCCAAAAACCCATCAGTCTCCACCCTACACCTAAGCCTTAAACCCATCTCCACCATCCACCTAAGACCCCTTCTATAAACACTATAGTAAGTGCCAAATATAGGTGCCCTTTCACCACCATAACCACCCCATGGCACCCCATTAGTTGGCACCAACTAACCCTAGCCCTAGGATCATTCTAACTACCCATAACCACCACCTAAAAACATCCTAGCCCTCCACCTAAGCCAAGCCTACTACCCCCCTCCCCACCTCTATAAATACCCATCATATTCCACCAAAATAATTCACCCTTGACTACAACTTTTCTACCTATATTTCCACCTACATAGAAGGTCAAGAGAAGAAGAAGAAGATTAAGGGGATATTTTGTCCCCTTGGTGCCTTCCCCTCTTCTCTTCTCTCTTATGCCCACGCCAGCCAAGGAAGGAAGCCAGGCATTGGAGGATAACCTAGGGTACACGCCTACCCTAGGAAGTGGAGGAGAAAGGGTGGTCCACGCCCACCCTTGGAGGAAGGAATTGAGGTGGAGAGCATCCACCTTGAAGGAGTTAAGCACGCCCCTCCTAGGGCTTGATTTGGAGGACACCATTTTGTCTGAGCTATAGGAGTTGGAGGTCTTCTTTTCAAGTCTGGGAGCTACCAGTCTTGGAGCAAGAAGAGCTTCATCCTCTTCATCACCATCATCATCTAAAGGATTTGTCTTTATTTTATTCTTGCAAATTTTTATAGAAGCATTCATCTACCTGTAGACAATTTCCTTTAATATAAAAAATAAGTTGCCTTGATTTCTTGTTGCACTCTTTTTTGCATTACCTTGCTTTCTCTTTAGTGTAGTTTCACTCCTCCTTTCTAATTAAACTAGGCCTCCACGTGCCTAGGTTGAGCTTAAGAAGAGGATAATTTTTGTCACTTAGATTAGCATACTAGGTGTAGTAATTTTTTCCCCAATAGCTTCGCATATTGCCTTGATTTCAAAAACATAAAAATGATATACTAAAAAAGACCAAAAAGAAAGTTGAGATTTATTTTCCAAGCAAGGGATTTGTGTTGCAAGCATATTGCCTCCTTGGATGACCCTAGCTACCCCACTATCTAAAAATATAAATTTTAAAAGTGAATCCATTTTTGTGTGTTACAATGACTTAAAATCCTAAATTAACAAACCGCGCAAAAACACGAGCAGTAGAATCCATGGACGGTCTCATTTGGAAGGGAATTCCTCAAGGAATCTCCCTTTCAATTTTGGGATTGATTGATTGAGAATCGAGCGAGAAATCCTCTCTCGAATCTCAACGGTGGAGCTTTTGTTCACACCAATGGTGGTAGGGACCTATTTTCAAAGATGACAAGAAACTTAGGGACCTGTCTGCAATACTTTCAAAAGTTAGGGGCTGGTGTGAGATAGAAATAGTCTGATTAGACTGAAATGCAAACTATGTCAAATTGATCTCTACTTGGGCCTAAATTTTGGCAGAAATGTAATTTTGACCTAAGGAATCTGATAGTGAAGTCTGATTTTGGTTTGACCAAGTTTGAATGGGCAATTTACATAGAAACCCAAATTAGGGCAACTTCCTATCTAAGATTCTATTTTAGGTCAAAATTGGTTCAAATGGTCAAATCAAGGATATCAAATCTTATAGAATATTTTTCTATGATTTATAGAAGGTTTAGGTGAATTTTATCCTATCTAGAACCTCAGTTAATTAAAGAGGTCTGAAATTAGGGTTTCGAATGTCCATTAATTCTTAAAATGCGTGAAAACTTGTTTCTGTCTACACGGACCCTCTTATTAGTCATTAATGACCATTTGACCTTTAGTTAACCCCTGGAATTCCTTGTGGTTATTCTGTATTTATGAAATGTAGTTAAAATTGCAGGAATAACCCTATGTTCTCTTTTTTCTTAAAACAGAATAGAATGCACATAAGACCCTCTGATGGTTATATAGGAGCTTTTATCAACTTTATCAAACCAAATTGGACTAGTTAGGACTCATGATGATGTTCCTATCATATCCCCATGCCTAACTTTTGTTAGTCCCTTAGCAAAATCTTATGAAAAGAACTAGAGTTCTAAACCATGCTCTGAAGTTCAAAGTCCTGATTTTGTTTTACTCTTTTAGAAATTAGGTCAGGATGCTAATAGTAGGCCTAAAGGTACTCAAGTATCAATCAAGATCCAGACCTGACCAACTTCAGTCTCAGTCTGCCGCGAAGGTTTCTAAGACCCACAAAAATATCCAGAGGTTCGTTGAACCCTACGGTTTAAGCACCCGTGCATAAACGTAACAGGTCCAAGTTCAATTTGCCAGTGGAATTTTTTTAGAAGAGAGAGGGATAGAAGTAAATTTTTTTCATTTGGAGAGTTTTCGCTCTCTTTTCTTTTTAGGTTTCCATAGATCCAGCCTCGAATTGTTCCTAAACATGTTAGTATCAAACTCCTTGTCCCCACCTTCAATTCTCGAAGGGTCCCTGGCAGTCGATACTTCGGGATAGCACTGTCCATGGCAACCCCAGAACCCTAGCTTTTGATACTTCAGGATAGTGCCACCCATGGCATTCTATAGCTAAATTCAAGTCCTAGCAATTGACATTTCGGGATAATCCTGCCCATGGCACCTGAACCAACACAAGGTGCTTACATGCCCCGATAGGATATTTAGATATCCTAGGTGACAAGCACTGAGGAGACGATATGTTATTACGCATCTTCAAGAAAATTTCCCACCTCTCCGCGTCGGGAACTCGTCCAATCAACTTGTGTTGTCGAGCCGCTTCTAAGCTTAGATCTTCAAGATGATTTTTTAGAATAAAACACTTTTGGCAGATTTTTCTTTGTTAAGCACACTGAACTAGACTAAGTGTGCGATTTTTGGGTGCTTAGGTTACCAAGTCCTGCAAACCAAAGGGCAGGCAATAAGGCCAAATAATCCCTAAGCCTTAGACCTAATACATCAACCTCGCACTTTCCTCAACCTCTTGAGGATTAATTTGGATCTTAACGAATACTTGAGTGCTTAAACCCTAGAACAGATCCAAAAGGCCTAAGATCAATACTCACATTAATCTCTTTGTCTCTTTGTCATTTCAGGACTTAATTTTTTCTTTTGATTACGTCTAGAACTTAAGTATTTCCATGATCAAGTGCTAATGTCTATCATTTTGTTCTTGCATGTGCTCCTTTTTAAGATTTGAATTCTCTCATCTTTTCTTCCTCATGAATGATATGCAATCAATTCTCAAATTTTTCCTTCCTTTTCCATTTTTTGTTCTTTTTCAAAAAATTTGTACTTTTTTGGTTTTTTGGATATGTATTTTTTTATGAGAACCCCTCAGAAACTATAATTTTCAATGTGTTTGCACTTTAACACTCCCCCATGCCTAAGTTTTGCAATTTCCTCATTATAAATCGAAGGGTATGAAATTAGCTTGGTTCAAGGGCTAGAATAGGATCAAAGGGTGGGTGAACAGGTCGGGATGACTGTTGCGGACGATTTCAAGCTTTGATATGAATACCAAAGGTGGAGTCGGTTATTCTAACTCTAAACTCTAAGTGCAGTAGGAGTGTAGCTCAAAAGATGATAAGAAGGGTCTTGAGTTTTTTCAAAAGATGACCAGTTGCCTCCCGTTTGCTAAGTTTAATGCCATCAGCTGGGCGCAATAAACTCAAAAGGTTATGTCAACTGATGATGAGTGATAGGGGAAAATATGAGATCGTGATGAATGAGAATCATATGGCCACAGATGAGTATCAAATTATGATGAAGATTCATTGTAGAAGATCTATGATATGGATTAGGTTGATTCATTTCTGGATGGCTCTTATGGAGTTTCTGCAAAGGAATCACTCAAAAAATGTATTGATTATGGAGTTCTGAAATAAGATCATCTTGGGTCCAGAATCCAATAGAGGTGAATCAAATCAACAAATCCTAGATGTGAGGTTCCTCTCATGCTATGTGGCCTAACGAATCGATATCCAATGAGTCATTTTGATTCTTTTCTATTGAATGAAAGATCATCTCCTCAAGAAATGACTCAAAGATTAGGCCTTCCAATGAATCTTGTTGTCAACGATTTTGTGCGGATTTAAAGGCGTATTACGTTGTAGTAGAACCGACAAAACGTTTAAACAAATATAAATAATTTTATTACTCGAACAACTAGAGTATCCGAGGTCGAACACAGAGAGCAATCTCAGTACTTTGTAAAACCCAAGAATACAACTGTTAAATGCAAATATAATTGATTCAAATAGTTTTTAAAAAAAGTAGAATTAGACGTCTGATTTATGTATCAAACGTCTTAAATGTGATCTTTCTTTCTTTCTTCCTTCTTCTCCTTTCTGCTTCTGTATCTTTCCTTCTTCTGCTTTGCCTTTCTGATCTCTTTGCAATCTTCCCTTGTCCTTCTTCTTCTTCTCTGCGAAGACTTCTAATCTTTCTGCTTTCCTTCTCCTGCGAAGGCTTCTTTCTTCTTCTTCTGTCTTCTTCTTTGGCTTGCTTCTTACTCTTCTCTTCTGTGGTCTTGCCTTGCTTCTCTCTTCTGCAGCGGCGAAGTCCTTCTCCTGCGATCAACCTACCTGCACAGGAGCAAAACCTAACCCTTCTCCCCCTACCCGCGCGTCTCTCACTCTCAAGCAATTCACTCTGAGCTGCTCTCCCAGAGCCACATGCATAATCGGGTCGGATGGCGCACCTGAAGGTGGTGTGATGCACGAGGAGTGCATAGGTCTAGGTCGGGTCGGATCTGCCAAGTCCGCGTGGTCAGGCCGCGGACGAGGCGGGTGTGGTCAGTGAGGGACCTCACCCCTGTGCTTACTGAGGCGATAAGAGTATATCACAAAAATAATTTATAGTGTACCTAAGGTTTGTAATCCCACGATGTGGGACTAAAGGTTTCGTCCTTCCCTCACGCGCGCCCGCAGACTCTCGTGTGCAATTGCCCACGCTGAAGGCCTTGCTGGTGCTCCTCGCTGAACTCAGTCACCTCGCGACACTTGCGAGAGTCTGCTGCACCTGCCGCCTGGGAAGCCTAACGCCTGCTGCTGCTCCAAGCTTCCTGCTGCTTCGGCTGTTAATGGCGGCCGGGGCGTTCACCTGAGATTCCACAGAACGGCCTATTGGCCCAATCAGAATAGCTGGAAACCTTCGCCGTAGCACGGCGAAGGCGGTGGGTGATGCTGCAGGTTGCCGGTCGGACTAGGCGTGCGCGCCTAGGTCAACCTGTGGCCGGAGATGGTGGGTTGGTCGGGGGGTGCTTGTAGAGGTCTGGAGTGGCAGTGATGGGGTGGAATGGGTTCCTGGTGGTGAGGCGAAACTCATGAGGTGGTTGGCGAGCCGTGTGGAGTGGCAGAGTGGTGTGGGCGGCTCGCCGGACTGCGGTCGGAGGCGAGGAAGATGGAGGCGGTTAGGTACTGTCGAGGGGTAATCAAGTAAAATAGTTGGGGGAAAAGAGAGAGGAGAGGATGGAGAACGTATCTGTGATTGTCTGGAAGGAAGGAAGGCGGCAGAGAGGACGGCTCGTAACTGCCGTCGTCGGGGAAGAAAGACCCTGAGGGAGGAAGCGGCGACGAAGACGAGGTCAGAAGTGCGCACGCGGGGTACAGCGCGACGCGGGAGGAAGCGGCGGAGAGGACTCTGCTGCTGGTATGGCAGCAGAGCGACGAGAAGGAGGGGAGGAGGTCGCCGGAGCTTGTGGGTCGTTTGGCCGGAGATGGGAGAGGGAGGAATTTGGAAGAGATCTCCGTCAAAATCAAGCTTAGCCCCTTCGGCCGGAGTTGTGGGTTCTTATATAGGCGCTGGACTGGGTGTGCAGGGCGTGAAGGGCACGTAATTGCCTGAGATTGGTCGCCGGAGATGGAAAGGAGTTAGGATACCCAAATCTCTCGTGCGTTCGCACGAGAGATTGGGTTCACACCAGCGATTGTAATTGACTTTATAAGGAAGGGAATTCCTCAGAGAATCCTCCTTCCATTTCTGGGAGGGAATCTCTGAGGGATTAGAGAGCAATCCCTCTCCGAACCTCGTCGGAGCTCGGTTCTGCCCTAGCAATGGCGGCAAGACCGGTTTGCAAAGGAGGCGAAGAACCTAGGGGGTTCTCTGCAACGGTATTCAAAAGATAGGGACCAATTTGTGATTTGGGTGTACTAAATTGCAAAGTAGGTCAAGATGACCTCTCCTTAGGTCCAAATTTTGGTATAAACCTAATTTGGACCTAAGGAATCCAATGGCGAAGTTGGATTTCAGGTTTGACCTCGTTTGACTGGACATTTTGCGTAAAAACCCAAATTAGGTTAATTGAAGAGCTAGGACCCTAATCTAGGTCAAACTAGGTTCCAAAGGCCAAATTAAATGTTCCAAACCCTAGAGGATGTTTTTCCATGATTTTTAGAGGGTTTACTTGCTTTTTTTCTGATCAAAACCTTGTTAATTAAAGTGGGTCTGTTTTAGGGTTACCAGGTGCCATTTAATTCCTAGATTACACATGAACCCATTTCTGATTGATTCAACCCACTTTTTATCTCATTTAGACCATTTGACCTATGTTTTGCCTCTGAGAAATTCCGTTTATGTACTGCAATGGTAAAATTGCAGTTTTAACCTTTATTTCATGTTTTCTTCTCAAAGCACTTGTTCCTTCAGTTAGGCCTTCTTCTAGGTTATGTAGGAGCTTTTATCTTCTTTATTGGGTCAAAATGAGCTAGTTATGGCTCATGATGAGGCTCTCATCAAATCTTTACTATGATTTTCATCCCAATCAAAAGTGAATGTTTGGAGAGTGCCTTTTGGATTATCTACCTTGAATTCTGTAAAGGATTCGTACTGTAGGTGAAGGTCACTCTCAATATCTGCCAAGGCTGATTTCTAAAGGTCCTCAAAAAATGTCTCCAACTTCATGGAATAAAAATCTGAATCTGATGTGTCATCATTTTCCCAAAAATCCCTTGGTATGTCCTCAAGATCAAAAGTGAAGTCTTCCACTACTCTCATGTCATTTGAATTATGCTCGGTCAAGTCAGGATCATCCATTATGTGAAAAATTTCCAGTTCTAGTTCTAGAATCTCTACTAATGATAAGATCATGAGGTCTTGAATAAAATCTAGTTGTTCTGCCAAGCTTTTTTCTTTTCCTTTAGTTGCCTTGAAAATATTAATCTCAGTTCGTTCATCTCCAAAGGCAATTATCATGTGCCCTGATTCACAATTGATTATGGCTCCTGCAGTAGCCAAGAATGGTCTCCCTAAAATCAAGGGCATGTCTTGTATTTGATGTGGCATCTCCATGTCAAGAATTAGGAAATTGGCTAGGTAGCTAAAGTCCTTGACTCTAACTACCACATCCTCTACCAACCCAAGCAGGGTGATTATGATTCGATCAGCTAATTGCAGAGTAACATCAGCAGGTTTTAGCTGTCCAATCCGTAGTTTTTCAAATAAGGTGGTTGGGATTAGGTTGACTAAAGCACCAAGTTCTAGTACAGCCTGCTTGAAATTTGTACCACCGATCTTGCAGGGGATCAGCAGGGTGCCTAGATCAGGTTTCTTAAGGGGTAGAATATTTTGGATTATGGCACTCACACTTTCAGACAGTACTACCTTCCCTTGTGATGGTTCTTCCACCTCTTGTTTGGATAAGTTAGGTGAGGTAGGATTGAGAGTAAGGATATCAAGTAACGGAATAGTGACTTGTGCATTCCTCAAAAGTCCTGTTACATCATATTTCGACAGTCCTCTAGTGTGGAGGTGGGATAAGATCTGGGATAGGGGAATGGATTAGCTATCTTTGGGGATGGGTTTATGTTATTTTCTCATGCCCACAACATTGATCATAGCACAATCATGATGCAGAGGTGGAGGAGAGCGAATTGGATTTTGTTGCTGAATAGTAGGATAGGTCGTGGTGTGATTTGGATCAACTGAGGTGGATGAGGTAAACATGCAGGTATGAGTGGATGGGCCTGGTTGAGTGTAGCTTGTTTGACCTTGGATTCGATTCACTATGTGTTTTTAAGTCAACATGTTGTTTGGATTTGGCAGAGGTTAGGAGGGAAGTGTGCCAGGCTGGCGAGCATTTGCCAACTAAGCCAGTTGATTGCAAACCTCTGTGATTTCTTCCTTGTGTTATTTTTGCATGTCAACTAGGGTTTGGAGAATCAGAGACATTTGATCTTCCTTAGGTGGTCCGAATTGGAAATTTGGATTGGGCCTCGGTTGAGTAAGCTGATAAGGTCGTGGAGCTTGTGGTCGAGGTTGGAATTGAGGTCTTGGGTTTGGGTTATTTCCTGACCACGCAAAGTTGGGGTGATTGTGCCATCTAGGGTTATAAGTGTTTGAGAATGGATTATTTTGGATGGTGTGGAGATCCTCACAGGTCTGAGGAACTCCAAGGAAATTAGAGTAAGAGGGTTCAGAGTTCCTCGAACTAGAGTAGGCTGGTCCTGAGTTTTCTCTAAGACCATAATCAGATGAGGGTGGATAAGCATCCATCCCCTAAGAAGAGTAGATGTTGTGTACACCCTCCCTTCCTGAGGATGGGTGCACAAATGTGTTTTGCTGTGCTAAGGTGGTGCTTTGTCAATGTCGAGTCAAGTCGTCCACCTTCTTCTCAATGGTTGAGACCTTATCCAAGCGACTGGCTATCAACTCCAAATCAACAGACTTGGAAAGTCCTCGGGTCTCGTGTACCCCCCGATTATTTGTCAATGCGTGGGTGGTCATCTGGTCGTACACACCCAATGACTCATTGTTCAGGGAGTTCTCGCACATGTTCTCGAGAATTCCCTAAATCGTGTCTTCATGTTGACCCATGCTGATGCTACCACAAGTTGCATTGACAAAGAGTTTGATATCATCATGGAGCCCATGGTAAAAAGAGTGGACTTGCTCCCATTTTGGAACTCCATGATGGGGGCACTTATGCATGAGATCCAGAAAACGATCCCATGCCTCATGCTGAGGTTCTTCTGCTCCTTGCGAGAAGTGCGTGATCTGCTACCGCATAGCATTCGTCTGACTAATGGGAAAGAATTTTTGCAGGAAAGCGATTTGATGTTCTTCCCAAGTGGTGATCGGATAAGTGAGAGTCTGCAACCAATGACTGGCTTTATCCAAAAGAGAGAAGGAGAACATTCTCATGAGTAAGCTATCTCGATTCTACATGTTTGGCTCAAAGGTCTAGGCCAAAAGCTTTAGATGCTTAATGTGCTAGAAGGGATCCTCAAAGTTCAAGCCATGGAATTTCAGGATTGTATGAGGCATACTTGGCTTGAGCTCTACCTCAAGTCCTCCTGCAGGGATTTGCACTCGAGGCTCGATTTCCACCACATCAGGATTGTAGTGATCTCGCATTTAAGGACGCTGCGGTGGGTTAATGTGGGCATTGAATTGATCTCTGAGGTCATGGAATTGATGTTGAAGGTTAGGTTCTTCTATTTGGGGTTCCATGACTGTGGCTGGAGATACGGGCTCAGAAATGGAAGAGTCGGAGATGTCAATTTGATTGGGAAGTTGCACATGCAAGAGGGTCGAGGCTTGGCCTCAACGGGAGTGAAAAGCTAATGGAGGCCTCAAGGGTGGTCTTAAGGACCTCCTCCCGAACATACACTAGAGGATGAGATAAGGGACAGAAAATGTGATGGACCCAATCAAGACACCCAAATATTTTTGGATGACTATGGAGGTTTGAGGTGGATGATTCCTCTTGATCAGAAAATCGCTCACTTAAGAAGTAATTGGGTAGGTAGGAAGGGAGAGTCCCGCTAATGTAAACACATTTACACTACTTAAGATGTCTATTTATGCATGTTCTTAAGCATAGGATTGCATTGCATGATATAAATATTGCATAACATGCATCATCTTGCATTTAGAGTAGTTTGAATAAAATGGAGGCTAATTGTCTCCATTTATGTGCTTGGACAGGGCAAACTTTTTATCAGGGCCTCGGGTCGAAGATCCAACCATACAGATGTGATCATGGCGACGATTGGAGTTCAATGACTCCAAGATCGCCCTAATCAGGCATCTGTAGCATCAAATAGTGACCGGGAAACCCTAGAAGATCAAGGGCCAGGATGGTGTAAATCCACACTTTAAATGACAAATCTGACCTCACGGATGAATTCGGATCGACGATCGCAACCTAACGATGCAAAAATCAAGCCAATCCGACACCCGTGGCACCATCTGCAACATCCAGAAGATGGACGGCCAAGATGGCACCACGTGGTGCCATCTTGACCACCCAAACTCCCGCATGCAACCGCTGAAGCCTCCGCATCTGCCCCTCTCTTCCATTGGATCTTGATCCAACGGCTGTGAACGGCTGCACCTCAAATCGTCCACGCAACCATCCGTGCTCCGCAGCGTAGTGGGCGAGGGCATTATCGCGAGCAACGGACATGGGTTCGAGCCGCAGCGAGGAGGCGAAGGGCACGGGCGAGCGAGCGTGGGCGTGCGTCGGATCTTGATCGGGCAGCCATCCGCGCTCAATAGCATTGACGCGCTATCGCACGCCCGCACCTCACGCTGCATCGCAGGCGTTGGGGCGGGCGCGCAGCGAGCGGGTGAAGGCATGATCTGGGCCGTCCGATCTCACGATCAGATGGCTGTGGACGGCTGAACGTGCGGCATGCGTTGAGAGCGAGCAACCGAGCGGGCGCACGTGGGCAGCGGCCACTACGCCCACGTTGGGGCTTTAGCGACAGTTTTATTCGTCACTAAAGACCCCTTACTTAATGTTTTAAAGATGTAATGACCAATCTTCCCCCACTCCTTGCAACTATAAAAGGAGACCCCCTCCACACGAAATTCTCATCCCTTCCTTCTCTTCTCTACCTCTCCAAAGCTTAAGAGAAGCTTGTCCCACACCTGGGATGCTCCTCGTGAGATAAAGTCCAAATTTTCGTCCCCCTTCGGAAGTGGATCCCACGACGACGACGACGTGCTGCTCCGTTCCTGTTCTTCTGCTTCGTCCTCCTTCGTCCAGGTGTCGTCCCATCCATCTCGTCCTCCAAGCGATCGTCGAGGAGGATAACTTCTCTCTCCGATTCTTCTTTACAGCTTTTCTAGTGTAGAATTTTCCTGCTTTCTAATGTAGCTGATTTCCCGCTTTCTAGTGTAATTCTTATTTGGTTTGATTGTACAAACATTTTGAAATATTGAATGCATGTTCTCTCTCTCTCTCTTTCTCTCTCTCTCTCTCTCTCTCTCTCTTTATCTTTCTTCTCTTTAGTCTAATAGCTTCATTGTAATTACATCGCCTCGCTTTTCAAAAATTCTAAAAAAAATATAATTGCGAATATAGATCGACGTAGCCTCCCTGTGTTCGACCCAGAATTTAAATTTCGATATAAATTTTATTTGTTGAACACGAATTCTTCGCTTTCAAGCTACAACGACAAGGTTTAAAACCAAACACGTTAGCGTAGCAATTCGTATGTTCAACACCCGCAAAGACCTCTACACAGTAGAGTGTCACCACGGGTTACAAGGTTTCCCCCACCCGACCTTCCTTGTCACCGTGGATCCAAATAGACCAGAATGAGCGACTTGACCTCTTAAGTCTACCAAATTTTAAATCTAAATTGAGCTGCTTAGAATTCCACTTGAACTTTAGAGTTGACTTATGCTTGGTGACCTAATTTGAAGATTGGTTGACCCCACAAGGTGAATCAAATTTACCTGATTTGTCCTGAGATTATTAGGTCCCAATTTTAGGATTCAAGTGGATAATTAGAACTTGATTTTAGGGTTTGCTTGATTATGTAAATTCAATCTAGGGTTTAGGAAACACACAATGCGGGAAGGTAGATTCTTTTTATTTCAGGAAAGTGTGTTTTCTCAACCCTAAGATGGAAACCCTAATGTGGCTTTTATTTGGTCCAACCAGTTTCTTACAATTTTTGCACCTAGAGCTCAATCAAGAAGTTGAGTAGCTCTAAGTACCTTAAATGCTGATGTAAACACATTTATTGAGGGTAAAATGCCTATTCATGCATGTTCCTAGGCTTAGATTTACATTTCATGTTATAAATATTGCATAGCATGCATCATTTTGCATTTAGAGTAGTTGTATATAATTTAGGTTAATTGCATCCTTTTTGTAGTCAGGAGAGAAGGGTATTTATTTCGGAGCCTCGGATTGACGATCCGACTGTAAGGATCTGATCAAGACAACGATCGGAGTCCAACACCTCCAAAATCGCCTCGATCAGAGTCCCGTAGCACCATATGCAGTCCGAGGAAGATCAACGGCCAAGGGACTAGGTGACATAATTCAGAGCTTTAAATGACAAATCCGACCGCGTGGATGGATTTGGGTCGATGATCGCAGCCTAACAGCACGAAAATCGACTCAATCCAACCTCTGTAGCAGCCCCTACAACGAAAAGAAGATGGATGGCCCAGATTACGCCACGTGGTGCAGCCCAGGCCGCCCATGCGCACGCACACGCCACGCACACATGCAACAGCTCGGGTGTGCGCGCACACGTGGAGGCACGCATACGCACAGCGCAGCGCAAGCGCGTGAGCATGCGCGCGCATGGCAAAGACAAGCGCAGCGCAGCGCCAGCGACGCACGAGTAGGACCTACAGCGACGCATGAGCTGGACTTACAGCAATGCTTACAGCCATCGCTAATTCTTCGCACGCCAGCAAAGCCAACTGTGGGCGTGAGCAGGCATGAGCTGTCTACACCAACTCTTCCAGTGACGACCTGGAGGTCACTAATCGTCCCATACCTATTTTTGCCTCTTCTCCCTCACTATAAAAGTACCTACACCCTCGCCCTTCCAAGCCATCTCTACCTACTCTACTCCCACCTACTCCCAAGCTCTAGCAAGCCTACCAACACTCTTTTAGAGCTTGCTCTCAAGCTCCCAAGGCTCCCATTAGTGTAGCGAACCTCTGCCTCACCAGATACTCCTCCAACTTCCCATCCTCATTCATAGGTTACCTTGGAGTCGTCCTCCCACCTCCATTCTGATAGTAGATCATCTCCGTCTTCTCACCTCCATTTCGGAGCCACGCCGAAGCTTTCCTCTACCCAACGTCCTCCTGCATCTCATCTCCATCATCCTGCTTCTCACCTCCTTCGTTCGAGCTTCCGCCAGGTGTCGTCGTCTTGCCGAACAACCGATTCAGGAGATTTCTTCTCACCTCCCTCTCTTTTTATGCTTTCATAGTTGATTGTAATTGACATTGAAGTGATAGCTATATCATAATTGTTCCTTATCTCTGGTGTTCCATCTCTATCTTGTGTTCTTTCAAAAATACGAAAAAAATAACAAAACCCTAAAATACCAAAAAGAAACAAATCGAAGTGACGTTTTCAATTAAAGTAAACGTCATCTCCCTATGTTTGACCCTGGACTTCCTTGGAGTTTCGGTATAAATTTTATTTGACCACGAGTTTTGCAACTACGACAACAAGTTGTAACCCTGATTTCAAACTCGCGAAACACATGCGATCATTTTGGCACTGCTGCCGAGGAGGCAATGGATTTACTTTATTGTTTTCTACACTTCTTTGCATTTACATAGCACTAACCTCTACTATCTTGCAGGTACCCCAGTATGGAGATCCAAGTGCAGTAGACCGAAGTAAAGTGCGAGTAGAGTGTTTTGTAAGTGTTTCCCACATCCCCCCCCCCACTAGTTCATTTAGCCACAATCATAACCAAGACCTAATCTACTTAGGTGTTTGCATAAACCCTAGGATAAACTTTGTTTGTCTTATTTGCCACCTTCACCCATCTCACCCACATCTTATAAAAAAAAACAAAAAGATATTTTCTGTGAGACGAATCAATTTACACACTTTATACACCCACATCAAAGGCACATAACCTGACTTGATTTTCATCTACTCAACCGGGATTCCGACCTATGGACCCAGTACATGAATTCAACACATAAAAGAGTAGAAATCAAATTAGGTTAATCACTTTTTCTGTGTGCCTTAATCGGTGGTGCATTTGAGCCGATTGATTGAATTGTTTGGGCCACACCACCTAATCTAAAAGAGATTCGTTTTGTAGCTGCCTCATAGGATTCAATACTTAGGTTAAGCTAGGCACTCCATATTTTCTTGATTTACAAAGGAAAAATACTTGAACTCATGCTTTCAAAACTTGGATTGCCTCACAAAACTTGATTGAATATACCTAGTATTTGAATCCTAAAAGCTACTAAGCTAGATTCAAACCCTAAAACTCACCTCATCATTAATAATCTTGCTTGAAAACCTCTTGGTTGTGCACATTCACACATTCTCAAACAAATCATTAAGGGCACAACCCATTAAGGGCCCATCACATTCCAAAAGCACCATTGTCCCAAGCCTAACTAAAATTGAGTAGACGTTGGCCTTAAGGACTAGTTCTCTCTACGGGATCCAGACTGAGATTATTCACAATTAACCTACTTCTACTAGTCAATCTGATGTCTAGCTAGGGGAGTAGCATCAAATGACCACGGCTGGACGGTACACTAGAAATCGGAGGTGCAAGCCAAAGGAAGAACCTTCTCCCCAGTCCCTCCTTCTAACTGGTTGGATTGTCTGGACATAAGTAGAGTAAATCGTCCATAGTCTTTGGACGGATTCTGAGAGTCTGTAGACCTTTAGGCTACCCAACCTAAGGATAGGCTTGTATTTTTGTGCTGCAGGGTCCCTTCTCCCCGTCCTTCCGACTTCCTTCCAGTGTATGCTTGGAAGGAGGTCATTGAACCCTAGATTGGAAGGACCATTAGACCATTCCCGTAGGTGAAGGTTAAGCTTTTGCCAAGCAGATCCCATGACTGATCAACAACCACCTCCCTTGCCCCCGAACCAACAGGAGCTGATTCAGAAGTAGTTGGAAGAATTGCAGCAGATGTAGTAATGGTTCCAATGAATGAATGGTCAGGGCGCTCAACCCATGAAGGATTTTTATGATCCTTCAAGTTATGAGGATCGTCTCAGCATTGTGATTCCCGCCGGAGATGTTGAGATCAAGCCCCAAGTTTTGAGTCTAATTAAACACTTTCACGGGCTTGGCTCAGAGGACCCATTCCAACATTTGGAGGACCTGATCACTCTGGTTCAGACCACCAAATCGCGAAATGTGGATGAATAATAGATGCTCATGAGGCTTTTTCCCGATTCACTCAGGGATAAGGCCGCACATTGGTATCGTACCATTGGAAGACCGATTGCTACCTGGACAGCTTTGAAATCAGCCTTCCTGAAGAAATTCTTCCCAATTAGGCGAACCAATGCGTTGCGACGGGCAATTACCACTTTTGCCCAGAGGCAGGGGGAACAGTTTCATGAGGCCTGGGAGAGATTCCAAGATCTATTGCGGAAGTTTCCACACCACGAGGTGCCTAAATGGCAACTTGTGCAGATTTTTATCCCATGTTGAATGATCAACTCCATAATCATGTGGATGCTTCTTGCAGAGGTAATTTCTTCAACAAGGATGCAGATAGCTCATATGATTTGTTTGAAGAAATGAGCAAAATTTCTTTAAACCATGCCTCCATGGAAACCTTCAACCGATCCCAACAAATTAAATCAAATGCCAATGATGTCCAAGCTTCTCATAAATCTGATATGGAATTGTTCTTCAATAGATTAGATAAGATGGATCTAGTTACTAAACGAATGGAAGAGTGGATGTCCGGAAGCTCTAATTTTTCTAGATCCACTCAATCCCAGGGATTGGGATTCCATTCTTCGCAAGCTCCTACGAGACGAGGGTTTGTGAATCAACTGGAGCTGGCTCGACTTCGAGCCAACTCTTCTCGGAACCTTATGGGTTCCAAATTGGGGCCTTTGATCCCAGTCTTTTTGATCCTTCTTCATCCTCATCTTATGAGGATGTTCATGCTGTGCAAGAGAATGTTAGGTCCAACCCTTATTCAAATTCCTACAATTCTGGTTGGAAAAATTGTCCTAACTTCTATTGGAAAGATCAAGGGCAACATACCCAATATCGACCCAACAACTGTGTACCGCAAAAATCAATGGGTCAAGGTCATGTATATACTCAGTTGCCCCTGAATCAGGTTAATCAGCCCATGTGGAATGCTCAACAACCCACTGAGTAGGCTGACTTGAACCTGAAAATGGTAGAAATACAAGGGTCAATGCTCCAGCTCATGCAACAGATGAAAACTTTGCTGGACACCTTGCAATCCGAACTTAGTACAAACAATCGACAACCCAGATCTCTACCATCATAATCTATACCAAACCCAAGGAATGTACATAACCAAGGTGTTGGGCCTCAAGGGTTTGGTAATGATGGGGAGTTGCATGCTCAAGCTCATGCTATCTATTAGGCTACCCCAGCCCCTCCTAGAGTGAACCAAGTTCCTACCATAATCAACCGAGAGCCTCCTGTTTTGCCCAACCCTCCTCAAGGCACTAACCAGCAACATTTTGCCACGGCAAACACCATCACCTTGAGGAGTGGTAGTAGACACAAGGGACCTACCCAACCCCATTAGGCCCCATAGCAAGAATTCCAAACTCCCAACTAAGAATGTGATCAACAAAACATCAGAGTCTAATTCGGGAGTATGTTGTTGTTGTATGGGCAAACAAAAAAGTCGGAGGAGAAATTGGAGGAAAGGATGTCCTTACTTCAGGCTTTCAAATTGACAATCATTTTACTCCTCGTGGCTATCGGATCAATCCCCGCCTGCGCCATAGGTTTACTGAATGGATATAAAGAAAGGCGTAGAGAGAAATCTGAAAATAATAGGAGAGTAGTTTTGTTCGATAACACAAGCACATTGATCCTAAACAAGATACCTCCTAAGAAGCAAGACCTGGGAGCCCCGCTAATTTCCTACACAATAGGAAACATTACTTCTAACTGGGCCCTCCTCGACTTGGGTGCTTCCATTAATGTGATCCCCACCTCACTACACATGGAATTGGGTCTAGGCTACTTAAAACACACTGACATAACATTGCAGTTAGTCGATAGATCCATTACAAAACCAAGGGGTATTTTGGAGGATTTTTAGTCAAGGTTAATGATTTGCATTACCTTGTTGATTTCATGGTCCTGGACATGGAAACCCCAAAATAACTCAACCACACCCCGATTATTTTAGGAAGACCTTTCTTGGCTACTGCTAAGGCAAGGATTGATTGTGAATCGGGAAATATAAAAATGGCCTCAGGGGATAAGACAAATCGATTCACTATTTTCGAGGTCTCAAAGAAGAATAAAATTAAGTGTGGCTCGATAGAGGAGCTTGGTAGAATAGAGGAAGTAATGGCCATACATACCTTAGACAACCTTTTAATGGCCAACTCAACCCAAACTCGGGAAGAAGATCACACGATTGCGGAAATAATTGAGGACAAAACAAAAATGCGGCCAATTGTAGCAATGTGGGATGAGGAAGATATACATGAAATCAAAAATTTGTTGGATGATTCATATGATCAAGATAAAACCCAACAACATCCTTATCTTGAATGCTTAGGTTTGAGGTCCAACTTGTGGGTGGGAATTCTGAGGATCAGGATGGTTGGTTTAAGAACCCAAAGTGTGAGGATGAAATTGAACATTGGGGAAGAACTCTTCAAACATTAGGTATTCTAGAGTACCCACAAATCCCCAGCACATCACAAAACCCTCATCGTCCTTTTTCACCCAACCATTGCACAAATTCTATACCCAACCACACTTCCTCTGTAATAAATCAACAAAACTCCTATTGGAGACCATTTGGGCTCTCCCTACACCACCAGCTTGCTACTTTCATTGTTCATCTCTTTGGCAAGCCCACTTTCAATCTTCGAGACCCATACTTGGGGGCCTAGAAACTGTGTTGTTGTGGCCTTAGTGTTTAGTTATTTTTTATTGAGAACCTCACCTAGCTGAAGGCACTAAACTTAGCACATGTAAAGAGTGTTCCAAGCTGACCTGAGTCTCATGAAAACCAGGTGCTATTCTTCCACTTCTACTCTCCTACATGCTTTCATTTTTCACAATGAGGACACTGCAATAGCTGAGCATGGGGGGTGGACATATTTTATAACCTTTTTGTCAGCTGTAACAGTAATTTCTTGTTATTTGATTCTTTAAAAAAAAATGAAAATTCAAAAAGATAAAAAAAGGAAGAATTAGGAGAAGAGAACTTAGGCATTTGGAAGTTATTAACTTTAGGAAATGATATGAGAGGACCTAAACACTTAGACTCTTCAGGTCTTCGGACTTAATTAGCCTGGGTGTCCACTCGAATGTAGACTTAGTCTCGAGTCCTTGCCAATTCAAATTCATTTTTAATTTGGCTAATAAATTGGGATGATAAGTATGCGACATATCAACTCGCCTTTTGATTTGGGGGGACTTTAAGCCTAAGCATCTGCACACTTTTTTTACATTGACTCACTTTTCGATGATTTCTTCAGAAATTAGGTAGCTAATGAACTATCTAGGGTGGTATGGCTGGCAAGTTGTCAGTGGTAATAACTCATCGGTAGGTTGTCCAGAGCCCAGTCACAAGACCATTTTCATTATACTGCCTTTAGGTAAATCTTAGATTAGGGAAGCCACCTACTTAAAAAAAAAAGAAGAACAAAAAGAAAAAAATAATAAAATAGAAAAAGGAGAAAATAATAATAATAATAAACAAAACCACACTTCACCGCACGAGTATGGCTAGCAAGTTGCCATGGTTAACAGCCCATTGGCCTGTTATCCAAGACCCAGCTCACAAAAAAATGCACAATAATTCCCAAAACACTTAGGGAAGAAGCAGGGAAGTAGAATAAACTGGAGAGATATACACTAGGTTCACCCTTGTGTTGACCCCATAAATAAAAGAAGTAGGGAAAAAGCTACCGATAGAAAAGATAAACCTCTAGGAAAGGTCACCTAGGGTCGTAGAAACCCGAAGTCCGTTTAATGGTTGTCTAGGAGTCTTTCACTATTTTCACAAGATGCTTAGCACTTAGAGTCCTTTTCGAGTCTTGGGCAGGTCAAGTAGCCGTAAAAAGTTATCCCGAAACTCTCAAACTCCAAAAGTACAAAAAAATTAGAAAAGAAGAAAAAAAAATGTATCTTCCCTTGTCAAATAAGGCGAGGAGTTGGGCGGTCTGCATTCTAGCAAACACTCAGGTACTGTTGAGTCTTCGTTGTTTAGAACCTTAGTTGAAATTTTCTATTGTTAATAAATGACTTATGCCTAAGTGATCTAATCCTAATTCTACTTTTATACATAGCATATAGTTTAATTTTGCAGCTCACCTCCATCGTCCTGCTCCTCACCACCTTCGTCCGAGCTTCCACCAGGCGCCGTCGTCTCGCCGAACAACCGATTCGGGAGATTTCTTCTCATCTCCCTCTCTTTTTATGCTTTTATAGTTGATTGTAATTGACATTGAAGTGATAGCTATATCATAATTGTTCCTTATCTCTAGTGTTCCATCTCTATCTTGTGTTCTTCTTTCAAAAATACGAAAAAAATAACAAAACCCTAAAATACCAAAAAGAAACAAATCAAAGCATGGTTTTCAATTAAAGTAAATGTTGCCTCCTTGTGTTCAACCCGGGACTCCCTTGGAGTTTCGATATAAATTTTATTTGACCATGAGTTTTGCAACTACAACGACGAGTTACTTGTAACCCTAATTTCAAACTCGCAAAACACGTGCGATCAAATGCCTAGTAGATGCAGGAATTTTGGAGAGAGGTTTTCTAAATCAAATCAGGCAACTCAAGATGATTAATTCTAAATATGAAATGCAAGTTGATCCTAATTGATTTGCCTTTCTTAGATCTTTATAGAAAGAGGGGCTTATGGAGATGGAAATGAGATTACCTGCCCCTGGAGTGGTTGTTGTGTGGCTGATCTTCTCCTATGTACTAATGAGACACTCATCATGATCTCTAATTACCCCTAATTAACTAGTCTTCCTAGTTAATTAGCTAAGGTTATGAACATATAAGGGTTAATTATAGAATAAGGGATATTTAGTAAAGGAGCTTAAAATAAGATAAAAATGACATTTTATCATTCAATTAACATTATTAATAATTTAGTTAATAATTAGACTCGAAATCCTATTAATCATTCCCTTAATTAAGAAGATAATTAACTTAAACTTAATGCATACCTAAGTATATAATAACTTAAGTGATTTTACTTAATCTAATAAATTAAACTAAAAAGGTCAAAAACGTAAATTCAAGGTGAAAACATAGTATTTAACTTATTTACTAACATATATAAAAAATTGAAAAAGATCTAAATTAAAATAAACCTTCAAAACCTGAGCTTACATTGTGGTCCTTAATATTCATCACAATCGGGTCCTTATTTCTCACATAGGTCCTTAAGTTTTATTACCTTTAAGTCCCTCTTCGTCTTCTTCTTCTTCTTCAGCCGAATGAACGACTGGCAGTAGAGAGTCACGCAACCGCATGATCACCTCCCTGCCGACATCAATCTTCTTTGTCGAAGCTCTTGCAACTTGCGCTCACCACCTCCACTTCATCCACCGATCTGGATTAATCGGAAGTCCTATTTTTCAGTGGGAGATAACCTCACCGTCATCGGAGACGATGACGGAGGTTAAGCTCCTCAAGCTCCTTCTTCGGCCAGACCTCACCATTCTCTTCGCCGCCAACTACTATAATACCCCCTCACCCCTCGGATTTTACTAAAGTTGGCTCCCTTCCCTCTTCTAACACTACAGCCGACCCAATAGGCTATTCGTCCAAAACTCCGCCGACTTTCCATTTCACTTTCCGACTTCCTCCATCCATTCTGATCAGCCGAGGAGATCCGCCGTGGTCTTCCGCGTCTCTGACACAGGCGCCAACCCAAGGAATCCTCTGCTCCACCTCAAATCCGCCCGTTGGAGATCTTTCTTCCACCCTCTGATTTCGTCGTCCACCATGAGACTTCGGTGGAACCCTATTGACCCCTTCGTCCAGGTAACAGTAGATTAGGAGTAGGAGTAGGAGTAGGCTAGCTTAGTTAGTTAGTTTAGGTAGTTAAATTAGAGTAATTTTAGAATTTTAGTTTCATCTTCTCCAACTTCGACGAGCTCCTTGAGCTCGCCAGAGCTTTAATCTTGTCTTTTCAACTCACTGTACACCTTCCCTTAACTTCCATAATCACTTCTAGCACATTTAATCATTTAATTGATCACCTAATCGCCTAATTGACATTCCACCTCCACCGACTACTATCACTGTCCATGGTGATAGTAATCGACCTAATTCCACCTTCATAGGGTCTTTCATCATTTATCCATCACTTATGGACCCTAATCGACACTATAATACATAGAAATATCACATATAAATTAAACACCCAAATCTAATTAAGCTCCTGAGCTCGCTGTCAATGGCGTCTAAGGAGTAGTTCAAATCTTAAATTAAATATATATTTATGAATATAAACATCTGTTGACTTGTTGTAACCTCTCAATCGAGTGGTTAAACAAGTCCTGAGCTTAATTCAAATTAGATTTTTAAAGAAACAAATTCACTGTCAAATTTAACTCTAATGAACAGAATGGGAATTAAATGTGATATTGAGGTTCCTTGCAACCTTAGGATCCTTTCTAAATCAAAAATGGTAAGTTTTCACAATCTATACACACTTTTCATATTTTCTGGACTCACTGGAGCTCCGACGAGCCAAATTTGAGTTTCAGCCTCTAGAATTTGTTGAGAAGCTCCAGAATGATAAAATGTGGATCACTGATTGTTTTGAGGATGTTTATTTGAGGATTTAACCACTGGAGTTGTAGATATGAACTTCATCTTCTCCAACTTCAGTAGAGTTGGAGAAGTCTGATAAAGAGATTTAAAAAGCATTGAAGGAACCTAGAATCTTTAGTGCAATGCATTGAAGCTGTTTAAACCCTTAGAATACCGTAACAACCTTCCAATTGCTCTGTCGAACAAACACATTTTGAAACTTAGGCGATGAGCATGTAACCCTAGAAATCTTGGTTAGAGCATCAATCTGAGAATCTGAATGAGTTTCTGAGGGCAAGAAAATCCTATTCGAGGCTTTGATTTCCTGTGGAGAAGCTTTTAACAGAAAGTCAAAATTTTGTACCTTCACAGTCAAACTGAGTGTGATTATGGAGTTCTGAGCTCAAATTAAGGAATTGATGCAATTAAGTTGTTTCTGGGATCTTGTTTGATGGTTTTAAAGTGATTGAAGTGAGCTCAGATGAGTTATTTAGTGAGAATTTGAACTCTGTCAATTTGGGTTACTTTCGAACCCAAACCTACAGCAGTGTCATTTTGATGAGATATGAACTTGAATCCTGCCCAGTTAAGTCAATTATAACCCTTAGAATTAGTTTAAATCAATTAGAAACAATCTTAAGTGTCTATTGCACATAATAAAGACTGAAAATCTGAACTCTGAAGCTTTCAGAGAAGTGAAGAGCTTCTCTGTTGTTCCTGAAGGTTTTGAGAGCTTAGAGACTACTCTAACAGATGCAGAATCATATTTAGAACCTATACAAACCTTTAAATGAGAGAGAAAAGTCCATCTGAGGACTCTATAGATGCTAATTCCATTTCCAGGCTATAAATAACCTGTAGGAACCCCTGATTTCACTCTTCAAATTGAAGCGAAAAACATCCTCTAAACCTTAAATTGACCCTGCAATTGTATAGATCTACCTTAGAGCTTTCTAACAAACTTTAAATCACTCGATTTGGAGCTCTGGGTAGGAAGTTATGATCATTTGAAGTTGGGTTTGGAAGGGGTTAGATAGTCCCACATCGTCAGATTCTTAGAGCACGCATGGGAATAAAATGATTTTGTTACATTGGCTCTTCAGCCGTCAGTGCTCGGCTCACCGATTACCGATCTGATCTGAGCATGTGCATGTGTGTGTGCGGGCTTGTGTGCCTGTGGGTGTGAGCCCTTGTGGGCGTGAGTGAATGTGCCCTAGGAGGGCGAGAGGCCTGGAAGGCTAGGTTGAGCCGGATTGGCTCAAGACTATGAACTGATATGAAATGAACAGAAATCGAACCTAATTGAGATTAGGCGAGGGTCGAGTAGGGTCTGGTCCCACCCTGGTCTCAAGGTGCTGTGTATCCTCGAAAGGTTCTCGCCGCAAATAAATAATTTTTGGTTAAAAGGTAAAAAAAAAACCCGGTTCAACTGATGGTTCAAAGGATAGAGGAGCTGAAGTCAAGCCGCTGAAGGATGTTAAGGTTAAGCTAAGTGTTGAAAGTTAAAGTTAAGTGTTGAAGCTGAAGTAAAGGAAAGAAAGAACAACATGCACTAAGGGAAGAGAAGAAGGCAGGAGAAGACTATGGAAAAAGGAAGAAGAAGACTAAGGGAAGAGAAGAAGAAGGTAGGAATAGAAGAAGAAAGGTAAGAAAGAGCTCGAGAGAGAATAAAAATAAAGGAAAAGAAGAGAAAGAAAGGAGAAGAAGATAAGAGGCTGAAGAAATAAATGAAGAAAATCTTTTCTTGCATCATTTTAATTACTTTTTGAATTTGTTTTAATTGTAAAAAGGCACGTTTTAATAGAACAACTTTTAATTGCCTTAATTTCTTTGGAATAAAATTGGAAAACTAACATGTTTACTTGATAATAAAGTACATCATTTGAGTAAATATGTTTTTCATATGAAATTTTGTATATTCTTTATAGTTTAAACATTTTGGCAAAATTCATGTTTTAAAGCCAACCTAGTTATACCTCTTAAACTTATAAAGGAAAATAAAAGAAAATTGGTGAATGTAGAAATTATTATACCTCCCAGTGAATGACCTGGACTCAACCAGTAAAAATTTCTAAAATGTTAGGTTAATTCGACCCTATACTACACAACCAACACAATTTCGAGTTAACCTAAGTGACTTCTTCTACTCTTAATTAAGTGAAATTAACTTAATTACTGAGTTGAGTAAAAGCACGTGTCATTTTAATGGCGCCGTTGCTGGGGAGGTAATATTTTGCTCATCAAAATATTCCCTGGCATTTCTTCTTCTAAACATCATTTTAATGGCGCCATTACTGGGGAGGTAATATTTTGCCTCACTAGAATTTAGTTGGATTAATTGTCTAATTAGGAGGTATTTTTGTAAATATATTTTTGTTTTTACTAACTTTTGTTCTAATTAGTGTGTTTTGTTTTATTTTTGTTTTATTTTTGTTTTTATTTTCTATCTCCTTTTCAGGTTTACCTTCACTGGTGATCTCAGGAGAAGGCGGGAATCAGTGTTACTATTTTTGTTTTTGTAAGTATTTCTTAGTCTTTTGTATTGTTGCATTTAAATAATAAATAAAAAAATACAAAAATACATCTTTATCTGACTATCATAGGCATACACTCTTAGGAGTGCATTATCTTGCTAGTATTAGAGCGATCTGACTCAGGAATTTTTAAAATATTTTTCTCGCATCAGCGAGAAAACGCGAGAAAACCCATGTAGATCCCTATCCTTTGAGATTTAAAAAGGCCACATATTTTTGTTTGAAAGAATTAAGAAAGCGGCCATTGTAGTAGATTGATATATTTTTTGAAAAATATTAACAAAAAAGAGGAAGTAAAATTTGTGACTTAAATCTGATTGCAGGAATGCATGCAGGTTTTTATATCGCTATCGTATGTTGCATGCTATCGCACACACAGCACGATCACTAGAGTCACACGAGTCTATTTTTCTATCTCTCCTCTTTTCACCTCTTAGGGCTTTGGCTGAAGATCAACAAGTCTGTCTCACTACTGGAGCCCCAGGGAGCCAGTAGTGAGCGGTCTCGATCCTAGACCTTAGACCTTTGAGCTTTAAGGTACGCACCTACGTAGTCACAGATTAGGATGCGTATTTTGATAATGTTACTCTATTTGTTTGCATCAAATTACTTTGCGTACCTTAGGAATTTCTTCTTTCCTTTGAAAGAAGAGCAAAACCCACATTTTTGCACTGTTTTGCGGGTTTTTGTGCCGTCGTTTTCTTATCGGTGGTGTTCGTGTGCCTTTGCACATTATTTTCCATTTATGGATGGGAGGCGATCCTTGCATCCGCCTCTTGAACCACCGTTGACATGTGATCCTAGGCCGGTTGCAGATAAGAAACTAATGGTTTTCCCGTCTGATCCATCTTCTATGGATCCAATGCAGAATCTTAATCCCGAGATCCCTTCTTCTTCTGGTCAGGGGGAGATGCTGTCTTTTGATGTTCATGAGGTGCTCCTAAACCATAACCTTAGGATGCTAAAGCAAACAAGACAAATCAATTTTTTAACAGCAGCCTTAAATAATTTACAGACTCTTCAAACCCGTCCACCTCGACCTGAAGCGGGTTTTGAAAACCCTGATTTACCGATCCATCATCCAAGGCCTCTACTTAGAGATTATTATAACCCATCTAATGCACAAGTAGAGCCTAATGTTAGGATACCTATTGGGGAGAATGATCCTGAATTAAAGCCAAATATTACAGGTTTAATCCCCCACTTTCACGGATTTGCATCCGAGGATCCATTTCAACACATTGAAGATCTTAAAAATTTATCCCAAACTCTTGGTCCTTGAAATCAAAATAGGGAAATCCTACTAATGAAGATGTTCTCTTTTAGCCTTAAAGATAAAGCAACATATTGGTATAGAACTATAGCAAGACCAATCTCAACTTGGGCTGAACTTGAATCCGCATCAAAATTATTTGAAGGGATGGCGGAAAACTCGATCAATAATGCATCAATGTCGCAATTTTCGTGGGGCGCGAATACAAATCACCAAAATCCGCATAAGGGCATTCACGAGATTAGTAATCCGTCCAGTTCAAAGGATTTAGAGATTATTGCAGAAAAATTGGACAAAGTAGATATCGTAGCAAAGCATCTCGATGAGGTTAGAAACACAATGAAGACTCTTACGCCTCTACTTGCTACGAATCTCGCGTATTCACCTGTTTGCAAATTCCCGTGGGGAGGGAATTTGTGAATAATCTAGATTCTAGAGATCCATCTCCCTTGGGTTTTCTATCTACTCCTTTACCAACCCAAGGAGGGACCTTTGTCCCACAATCTTACCACCCTTTTCCCCACCCTTAACTATTGTAGAAAACACGCCGTATCTTTTAGACTTGAACGCCATTCAGGGATACACACCAAGATCAATCCCATATTCAAATTCCTATAATCCTGGATGGTGTAATCACCCTAATTTTTCTTGGCCTGACCAAACACAAAAACCATCATATCCAACTCAGACCAGACAAAACCCGCCTACATTGTCATTTCAGCAACACAATGTGAGGCCATTTTACGTGGGTTCGCAAAACCCCGTAGGGCCAAATAGAGATTCACAGCTAGACCAGATTTTGAGAGCTGTGACTGAGAGCCAGCGACAAAATGCTGAGGCTCTGGCTGAAGTCCAACGACAATGTTCGGCAGAATTGGCTGATCTTAGGGATCAAATCACGCAGTTAGCTGAATCTCGTCAGCTAGGGACCCTTCCATCCCAGCGAATTCCAAACCCTAGGAATATCCAGCAAAGACAACACCCGGGAGTTCAAAATCTGAATCAGGGACATGTCCATCTTCTTAATCAATTACCCCTGAATCCAAATCAAAATCAAAATCTGAATCCACCTATTCACAATCTTGATTTTGAATATCCAAATCAACAGCAATCAGTTGCAAATCAACCATTAATTAATGATCTATCTTTCCAAAATTCACAAGCATCTTCTTCTTCAGTTGCTTCTTCTTCTCATGCGGGTATTAACTTTGTTACAACCCACCGTGGAACTTCCACTAGGGATCCAGTTTTTCCAAGGATCCTATCCCAAGACCCTAGTACATCAAGATTAACCCCTATTTCTACACCTGGAAGAGGTGCAGAACCTGATCCCGCAATACCCGCTAATTCGCAAGATCAAGATAACACCTCAGTAGAATAGGAAACCCATGTCCCATTCCCATAAGCTTTGAAGAAGAGTAGGAAACAAAAACAACCTGTTACATTAGATGAAGATTTGATTAAGATTTTTGAACAGGTACATATTAATATCCCACTCCTAGATGCTATCAAACACATTCTGACTTACGCGAGATTTCTTAAGGAATTGTGTACTCCTAAGCATAAGTCGAAGAAAGGAAGCACTATTGTACTTTCAGAGCATGTGAGCTCTATTATTTCAAGTACGCTTCCTTTAAAAAAAAAAGACCTAGGATCTCCATTTATTTCCTGTATAATTGGGGGTTAGTGTTTTGATAGAGTTCTCCTAGATTTAGGAGCTTCTATTAACCTCATTCCTTTCTCTTTGGTAAAACACTTTCAAATAGAAAACCTTAAGTCTACCAATGTGACTTTACAATTAGGTGATAGATCTATTAAGTCACCAAAAGGAATGTTGGAGGATGTTATTGTAAGAGTTTGGGATTTTTACTTCCCTGTAGATTTTATTGTTCTTGATATGGAAGTACCCGAATACATTAGCCACACCCCAATTATTTTAGGGAGACCCTTTTTGGCTACTACAAAAGTCAACATTGATTGCGAGTCAGGAAAGATTGAATTGAAATTTGGGGAGAAGACAATTACGTTAGATATATTTAGAGCTTCTAGTGGATTTGATTGTGAATGGATTGAGGAAATAAAATCAATAAAAGTTTTTGAGGATGACATTAGTTCTTTAGAACTAGAAAGCACATCTTTTGATATCCCATACCCAACGATGGGATTCAGATCGACAAATGGAGTCCAACAGACTTGAAATCACTTAAATCCGACATCTGGAGCTCCCTCGACCAGCCCAAGAAGTTCTGGCCGTTGATCTGATGATCAACAACCCATAACATGCCACGTGGTGCCCCGCCTTCCCACATCCACCGCCCTCTCTCTTCATCGCGCGATCTCAGCCACACATCTCTCATTGGACGGCTAAGGATCCACGAGCTCAGCACCGCACCCCTAGCACATCCAAAGAGCTTCAAGATCTGACCGTTGTATCTCCATCCAACGGTCGATATCGCGTGCGCCTAACTTTGCCATTGCACCAACTCAAGGAGGCAGTGCAGCGGTTGAATGCTCTTACTCACAAGCAGCGGCGAGCGTTCGACTCCATTGTGACTCAAATCACATCCAAGCACGCACTGCGGGAGATTCAAACTGTCCGACCAATGCTGAGTGGTGCGGATGGAAGCTACGCGGTGCACCCTCAAGCGCCCGATGGGCATGCACGTGATCACATGCGAGGCACATGCTCTCCCGCATGCAAGGGAAATTTGACCAGCTCTCAGGGTGCAATCTCAGTCGTCTGTTCTTTGATCGAACGGTCCACATGGCGCACACACGAATCTTGCGGGAGAAGGAAGCACGCGCGCACGCTTAGACCGGCAAGCGAAGGGCTTCACCAACGTTTCTGGAATGGGTTTAGCGATGTCTTGAACATCACTAAAGCCCTTAGTTTGGAAACCCCTATTCTTTATATAAACCTCCCCAACCACCCCATTTAAAGGCATTCAATACGCACACACACCTTCCATACTACTCTAGCCTTCTCCTAGCTCCACCAAATACTCTAAACCCACCCTGGAGTTGTCAAGCCGCCGACAGAGCCTCCCTCCACCGTCGTGGCCACCTTGACTCCTTGTTGCACTCTTTCTTTACTTTAGTTTATATTGTACTTGTTTAAGCTTTCATCTATTGTTGTAGTTGTAAACAAACTTGAATTGCATGCTATATATTGATGATTGTTTCATATATTGTAGCTCACATCCTCTTAATGCTTGTCATGTTTTAAACACGATCTCTAACCTTACTCTCTCTTTATCTCTTGCATTTTCTCGTAAGCAAGCAAAACCACCATTCCTATGACAACTAAAGTGACAAAATAATCCAATTTTACGCCACCTTGTGTTCAACACTTGGACTCACCAACTCCACATCTTAAATTAAAACCGACGTCGCAAACACATACTACAATGGCATAGTTAAACAACCGTGTTCCGCACGCGTCAGTTTTTGGCGCCGTTGCCGGGGAGGCAACGGATTTCTTTTGTCGCTTTTATCCCGCATTTGCATTCACATCTTCTAACTCATTTTGCTCTCTCTACTTGATTGGTTGCAGGAACTCAATGCTTGGGCGACGGAAGAGCGCGATCCAAGACAGTCGACTAAGAGTAAAATACTGTGAAGAAGGTTGTGAGTATTACTCCACCTAGTGATTGTTTGCTTGCCTAAAAAATACAAAAAAATATGAAAATCAAAAATTGGTGTGGTGAATAGCTACTTGACCTACATTTCAAACCCATCACCCAACCAAAAATAAAAAATATACACTCTAACGTTCTTGAAGAGATAATCTTTTTTAGTGTTCTTTTTTCTTTTGAGTGGTGTTTGCGAAGCCACCATGACTTGATTTGGGTCGCACCACTCACCATAATTAAAAGCAACTCACCTGGGAGAATTGCATGAACACTAGGGTGACCACACTAGAGTTGTTTTCTAAGGCCACATCATTCTAAACGGAAAAGACTTTCGCTTGTTGTGTGTAAAACCTTGTGTGCCCACTTGAACTTTATTTGAAAACATTAAGGAACTTCAACCCTAAAAAGCATTAAAGTAAGGGCAAATCATTAAAAGACACCACATCTTAAAATCTTTGCTTGAAAACCATGTTTTGTTAAGTGCACACACATGCTCAAATCAGCTAACTGAGAGGCACAACCCCAAACAATGCCTCATCACATATCCTAAGCATAAGCACTTACCTAGCCCTCATTAAAATGGAGTAGACGTGTCCTAGGCAGGACTAGTCTAAGTCTTGAAGGTGTGATTAGGTTTGCTAGGCACTTGGCCTTCATTCCCTTTATAGAATCTGGTGTCTAGGCTACGAGAAGTGTCAAACGACCGCGGTTGTGGGGTCTACGGAACTGGCAGCGAAAGCCAAAGGAAAAACCTTCCCTTCAACCCCCTCGTAATCAACCTGGCCAGATTAACATCGGGAAGGGTGGTTAAGTGCTTACAGATCTGATCATCCCCTTTGAGGCTTCTGGGTCACCTAAGGTATACACTCTAAGGACTAGACTTGCTTGCTTGTTTGTGCACACACTTCTCGCACCTGTCTCTCTCTGCATCCCTCCCCGTTCTTCCTTAGTGTATGCACGGGAGACGATCATTGCATCTCGAGCTGTTTGTTTTAGATAGGGAAATCATGAGGAGACTTGATTTTACATGGGAAATGGCTGAACCAAGAATTGATGAGGTTGAGGACCAAACCCCACCCAATGCTATGGCCATCATTCAGGCCCAGATCTCTACCAACCACCAACTTCAACAAAAACAAATCCAAACCATCATGCAAGCCATACACAGATTGCAAAACCCTCAAGGGCAACCCCCACTAAACCCACCTAACCCACCACAACCTCCTGAGGGCCAACCTAGGCCTCTTTACGATTTTTACGATCCGTCTGCTATCCGGATTGAGCCACATCTTAGGGTCCCTGAAGGGGAGATGATTTTGAGATGAAACCTAATGTCCTGAGCTTAATTCAGAGCCACTTTCATGGGAGCTCAAATGAAGACCCCTTCCAACACTTTGAGGACCTAGACCGGATTGCCCAAACTATGAAACCCAGGAACATCAGCTTGGACATTGTTTTGATTAAGATGTTCCATTTCTCCCTAAAAGACAAAGCAACTCACTGGCTCAGAACCTTAGGGAGACCCATCTCCACCTGGGAGGAACTGAGGCATGCATTCATGAAGAAAATTTTCCCCATAGGTAAAACCAATGCCCTCAGAAGAGCCATTACCACATTTACACTACAAGGTGGGGAATAATTCCATGAGGCATGGGAAAGATTTAATGAATTGTTGAGGGAAAGCCCACACCATGAGGTTCCATGGTAGCAAGTGGCCCAGATCTTCTACCATGGTCTGGACAGTAACCTTAGGAACTTTGTTGATGCCTCATGTGGAGGAAACTTTTTGAATAAAGATGAGGAGAGCAAGTTTGAACTCTTTGAGTCCATGAGTGAGAACTCAATCAATAATGCCTCCATGACCTAGTTTAATCGATCCAGTCAACCCCATGGTGGGATCTATGAAGTGCAAGCCAATTCTGAAATGGTTGACATGGACATTATAGCCAAAAAGTTGGATCGAGTTGAGTTGGTGGACAAAAAGATTGATGAGCTGTTGAACCAAACCAAAAACCTGCTATAGACCCTCTCTCTAGCAAAGGGAGCTCACAATGTAGATTTAGTGCAGCCAATGAACCAAATGCACCTGGAACAACCCCTAACCATGTTCCAGGGAGGGACCTTTGCCCCCTTAAACCCTGATTACTCCCTCCCCTCCCCCTCGACACCTTCTATCTTTGAAGATGTCCAGGCCATCCAAGGTTACTCCAAACCTGACCTCTTCTCCAACACCTACAATGCCGGATGGCATAATCACCCGAATTTCGCTTGGACGAACCAAAAATCGAACCAATTCCAGAACTAACCTAGGCCAAACCCCCCCTCATATCAGCAAGGTCCACCAGCTAGACCACCCTATAATTAGAATAGGGAAGCCCCTCCCCCACAAATCCAAATGGACATACTGATAAAAATGATGGCTAATATGAATCAGAAACATCAGGAGGAAATGTCATTAGTGAAGGAACAGTTGAGCCAGCTGTTGGATTGCAAACAACAAGGATCCCTTCCTTCTCAGCCACAACCGAACCCGAGAAATGTGATTAACAGAGGTCCCAATTCTCAAGGATTCCAAAACAATCATGGACATACCCACATGGTCCAGCAAGCCCTACAAACACCCCTTGGGTTTGGTGCTTCTTCTTCCTCTTCTTCTCAAGGATCTACCCATGGTCCCAATGTCTCAGCCAACGCGATTACCTTGAGAAGCGACACTAAAACCCAGTACCCCAAATGGCCAACCCCTCCTTTGACCTCACTTCCTGAGATACCTGATTCTGAGGATGAGCGGGAGGAACCTAAGGACCTGGAGACTGACCCAATTCAAACCAAAGCACCATACCCTGAGGCCTTGGAAAAAGGAAGAAAAAGAAAACTGTAGTTGAGAATGAGGAGCTGTTGGAGATTTTCAAACAAGTTCAAATTAATATTCCACTCCTCGAAGCAATCAAGCATATCCTGACTTATGCTAAGTTCTTAAAGGATGTCTATACACAGAAGTGTAAGTCGAAAACCCAAGCACTTAGGAAGGTAGTGCTCTCAGAATAAGCTAGTTCAGTGATATTGAGCAGCCTGCCTCCCAAACAAACTGACCCAGGAGCACCCCTGATTTCTTGTAATATCAAAGACATGACATTTGATAGGGCGCTCTTGGACTTAGGTGCTTTGATCAACCTCATCCCGACCACCCTTTATCACCAGTTTGGATTTGGGCAATTGAAACCCACACTTGTGACTATCAAACTGGCTAATAGATCTGTGAAAGCCCCGAAGGGGGTTGTCAAGGACGTAATTGTTCAGGTCATGGACTTCTCTTCCCGATCGACTTTTTGGTCCTCGACATGGAAGTCCCTGAATAGATACAAAACACACCCATCATCTTGGGCAGATCCTTCTTAGCTACGGCTAAGGCAAACATTGATTGCGACACAGGATGCATGGAAATCACCTTTGGAGATAAGAAGATGCAATTGGATATCTTCAAGGTGGCTAAGTCTTTTGATTGTGGCTGGGTTTAGGAGCATGATCCCATGGAACCTTTGGTTGAAGAATGCCTCACTCTTAGCTCTTCAGCAGACCATCTGACTCAATCAGTTGATGACTACCCTGAACCACCCCAACCTGTGGAGGTTGACCTATGTAGAGCTTATTACCTTCAACAACCTCCATTAGAGGAGATTGATGTTGATCAACTCCCCCCTTTCCCCCACCCATCAAATGTTGTCCCACCTACACCCGAACTAAAGCCTTTGCCCGATAATCTCAAGTATGTCTTCCTAGGACCTGACCAAACCTTCCCTATGATTATCAATGCCCACTTAACTAAGGATCAAGAACTTAGGTTGACTGCAACCCTCTCTGAACATTGAGCAGCCATTGGGTGGACAATTTCTGACCTAAGGGGAATTAGCCCTACCTATTGCACTCATAAGATCTATTTGGAAGATGGGGCTCGACCTTCTCGCTAGATGCAAAGGCGATTGAACCCAAATATGCGAGAGATCGTTAAAAAAGAAATAATCAAGTGGCTTGACACAGATATCATTTACCCGATTTCCGATAGCCCCTGGGTGAGCCCCACTGAAGTGGTACCCAAGAAAGCTGGGCTCACAGTGGTCACCAATGACCATGGTGAATCCATCCCCACCCGCGCCGCTACCGCATGGCGGGTGTGCATCGACTATAGGAAGCTTAATGAGGCCACCAAGAAAGATCATTTCCCTCTACCATTAATTGATCAGATTCTTGAGCGATTGGCAGGACAAAAATATTTTTTCTTCCTGGATGGATATTCAGGATACAACCAAGTTGCTATTGCACCAAAGGATCAAGAGATGACCACATTCACTTGCCCATATGACACGTTCACATTCCGTCGTATGCCATTCGGGTTATGCAACGCATCCGCGACCTTTCAGCGTTGCATGCTAGCCATTTTTTTAGAGCTGGTTGGTTAATACTTGGAGGTCTTTATGGATGATTTCTCCGTGTTCAGGAACTCATTCGACCATTGTCTTAGCAACTTGGAGAAGATTCTGAAGCGATGTATCGAAATCAACCTGGTTTTAAGCTGGGAAAAGAGCCATTTCATGGTTTAGGAAGGGATTGTCCTCAGTCATATCATCTCGCACAGGGGCATCGAAATGGATCGAGCTAAGGTTGATTTAATTTCCAAACTCCCACCCCCTAGCTCGGTCAAGCAAATTTGATCTTTCCTAGGACATGTTGGCTTCTATAGAAGGTTCATTAAGGATTTTTCCAAACTTTATAAGCCCTTGACTGACCTTCTAGCCAACGATGCCCTTTTTCACATGACACCTGATTGCATCAAGGCTTACAGCACTCTTAGGGAAACAATATCCATTGCACCTGTTTTGCAAACCCCAGACTAGTCCTAGGACTTTGAGATTATGTGCGATGCTTCAAATTTTGCCATCGACGCAGTCCTAGGACAAAGAAGAGAGAAGAAACCCGTGGTGATCTACTGCACAAGCAAAACGTTGGATGAGGCTCAACGAAATTACACTGTTACAGAAAAAGAACTGCTCATTGTAGTCTTTGGATTAGAAAAGTTTCGATCATACCTTCTGGGATCCCACGTGACTATTTACACTGACCACTCGGCTATTCGACATTTGTTGGCCAAAAATGACGCTAAACCCAGGCTCACCCGATGGATCCTGCTCTTGTAGGAATTTGACCTGGAAATACGTGACAAAGTTGGGTCCAAAAACATCACAGCCGATCACCTATTCAGACTTCACTCAAACCACATCGGATCCTCATTACCTTTGACTGACACCTTCCCTAATGAACAACTTCTAGCGGTGCAAGGAAGAAAGCTACCCTGGTATGCAGACTTAGTCAACTATCTAGTAGTAGGATAGACTCCACACAGCTAGTCCAGACAACAACGGAATAACTTCTTGGTTGAAGCCAAGCACTATTTCTAGGATGATCCTTGACGTGCCTTCGTGCGTGTGTGTTAAGAGGTGTCGTTATAGTTGCACTTGATACGTTGGTTTTAAAAGAAGTAAATGGAGGTGAGTCCCAGTGTCGATCTCAGGGAGGCGTGGAAATCGGATTTTGTTTACCACTTACTGTCACGAAAAAGGCAGAGTTTTGCTTGCGAAAGAGATGGTTTTGAAAAGCGAGAGATAGAGAGAGAGTTTAGGGTTAGAAAGCTCTTGGTTTTGATCATGCACTTTAAACAGAAATTAAAATGGCAACTAAATGGAAAATAATTTCATTAAACATGCATTCATAGTTCATGGTTTACAACATTAAATACATGCTTCAACAAAAGTAAATGAAAGCTTAAAAGAGAGAGAGAGAGAGGTAGAGAGAGAGTGGAGAGCGACGAGGCAGCCACGGCGGTGGAGGAGGCTCCATCGGCGGCTCGTCGTCCCCAGCGACTACAAGAGTGCCTAAAACTAGCTAGGAGAGGAGTGGAGTAGTTGCAAGTGGGAGAGGATGCCTTGAATGGTGATAGAAGGGGGTTTAAATAGAGTTAAGGGCCTCCTAGAAGAAGAATGTGCTTTAGCGACATCCAGAACGTCGCTAAAATCGCTTCCAGATACTTCGGTGAAGGCCTTCTGCCGCCGGTCAGCCGCCCGCCCCCTCACTCTCTCCAAGCGCGATCCGTGGATGATGAACGAGAGCCGTCCGATCGAAGATCGGACGGCTGAGATCCTCCCGCGCTCGTGCTGAGATCGCGCTTCGGGCACGCGTGCGCGCGCGCGTTTCCGCCCGGCGTGCGCGCACGCGTGGGCTCTCGGGCGCTGTCGTCGTACCGCGTGGCACAATCCTGACCGCCCGCTGCTGATCGGGCAGCTCAATTTCGCCGCGCCCTTCACTCGCGCTTGATTTCCGATCCGTGCGATTCGAACGCGCGTCGCTGCGACGCGGGCGTGCGCACTAACCGTTGCGCCACGCCCGCACTTTGTCGCGATGACCGCGGGCGAGCGCGCGGATCTCGGCCGTTCGATCGAAGATCAACGGTCGAGATTCATTCTTGGCTGGCTTGAGGGCGAGCGAGCGGTGGTGCCGGGGTGACATGGCGCTTTCTGGGCCGTTGATCTCCAAATCAACAGTCAGAATTTCTTGGGCCCATTGTGGGAGCTCCGGATGTCGGATTTGGCCGATCTTGAGTCCGTTGGACTCCGTTCGTCGTTCTAAATCCATCCGTGCGGTCCGATTGCTCATCTGAGGCCTGCTTTGACACATGCTTTACATAAATGGCCATTAATGTAGTTTATAAGCAATCTTGGTACTTGATGCATGCAATGCTCCTATTCTACTTTATGTTATGCCTTTTATTCTAAAGATGGGCCATATTCAACCTAATTACTACCCCCTTGTGTGGTGTTATCATACCCCCATGCTTACTCCTTGATAGTCCCTAGCAAGGTTTATTCTAGCCTTTATTTCTTTGGAGAATTCAAGAAGTAATTACTTAGGCACTTCGTTACTCGTCAATAAGAGGAAATATACGAAGATCTTAATCTACAAAGACTAAGCAGCGCCCGGGTGTCTTCCAAAATACGAATCGTCCAAATCCTTGCTTTGTATATATAACTATACATATGTATACGTATATATCTATATATGTCTTTTTAGAATTTTCGGAATTCAGTGTGGGTTGATAACTTTTTACGGCTACCCAACTCACCCAAAACTCGGTCAAAACCCTAAGTGCTAAGCATCTTGGTGTGAATGTTGTGATAGACTCACTTAACGGTAATTGAGACAGACTTCGAGTTTCTACGCCCCTAGGTGACCGGAAAAGAAAATAAATTTTTGCCTGAAGGTGTATTTGTTGGATTGGTAGCTTTCTCCCTACGTTCATTTTACTTGGGGTCAACACAAGGATTTTCCAGTGTATATCTCCCCGGCTTGTACTACTTCCCCGCTTCGTCCTTAGGTGTTTTGGTCTTTTTTTGTGCAATTATTGAGCTGGGCTCTGGACAACCGACCAATGGGCTGTTACCCACGATCACTTGCCAGCCATACTTGTGCGATGAAGTGTGGTTTATTTTCTTTTCTTTTCTTTTCTTTTCTTTTTTTTTTTTTTTCGTAGGTGGCTTCCCTAATCTCAAATGTACCTAAAGGCAGCGAAAAAGAAATGGCCTGTGGCTGGGTTCTGGACAACCTGCCAATGGGCTGTTACCCACGACAACTTGCCAGCCATACCACCCTAGAGAGTTCATTAGCTACCCAATTTCTGTCAAAATCTCCGAGAAGTGAGTCTATGCAAAAATGTGTGTAGATGCTTGACTCAAAGTTTTCCTGAGTTAGAGGGTGAGTTGATAAGTCATATACTTATTACCTTATTTATTAGGTGGATTAGAATAGCTTAAAGTTGCAAGGATTCGCCGCTAAATCTATATTTTAATGGACACCAGGGCTAATTAAGCCTGAAGGCCTGAAAAGTCTAAGTGTTTAAGTTCTTTTTGTATTATTTCCCACTATTGACAAGTTTGTAATGCCTAAGTTTTTTCTTCCTAAATTCAATTTTTTTTTTTAATCAATTAATTTATTCATTCAGACTGATTAATTAAGCTCAGGATTATGCAATTTACCATCCCCCCATGCTTGAGTTGGACAATGTCCTCATTGGCAGATGCATGGATGCAGAAGCGTTCAAAAAGATAGTACCTGAGTGACGTAAACTACCAGATCAGTCTGAATCCGCTGGGTTGCCTCCCAGGAAGCGCTGAGTTTAACGCCTCCAGCTGGGTGGTGCTTGGTGTCAGCCCTCAACAAGGGTGACACTTTCCTTGGGGGGTACCTGGGCCAGGAAATGCTTCAATCTTTGACCATTGACTGTAAAGGTGTGCCCGGTATTAAGATCGGCGATTTCGACTGCCCCATTGGAATAGGGCTTGACCACCCGAAATGGTCCTGTCCATTTGGACCTAAGTTTCCCTGGGAAGAGTTTCAGGCGTGCATCAAATAGCCAGACTTGTTGGTTTGGCTCAAAGGTTTTCCTATGAATGAGTCGGTCGTGGACGGCTTTCATTTTCTCCTTATATAGCCGACTATTGTCAAAGGCGTCCCGACGAATTTCTTCAAGCTCAGATAATTGAAGAGTCCTTTGCGCACCAGCTAACTGGGGATCCATGTTACATTGCTTAACAGCCCAGTAAGCCCGGTGTTCCAATTCGACAGGGAGATGGCAAGCTTTGCCAAAGACCAAGCGGTAAGGTGACATGCCTATCGGGGTCTTAAAAGCGGTCCTGTATGCCCACAGGGCATCATCAAGTCGTGTGGACCAGTCTTTCCTGTCAGGTCGCACAGTCTTCTGTAAAATGTTCTTGATTTGTCTGTTTGAGACCTCAGTCTGCCCATTTGTTTGTGGATGATACGGGGTGGCAATGCGGTGGTTTACCCCGTATTTTCTAAGTAGGGCACGGAACTGGGAATGGATAAAATGGCTTCCACCATCACTGATCATGGCCTTGGGTATTCCAAACAGGGAAAAGATGTTCTTCTTTACAAAGTCCATGACCGTCTTGTGATCGCATCGTCGGGTGGCGACGGCTTCAATCCATTTGGAAACATAGTCTACCGAGACCAGGATATACTCGAAGCTGTTGGATGGTGGAAAGGGGCCCATAAAATCGATACCCCAAATGTCGAAAATTTCGACAATCAAAATGGGCTGAAGGGGCATCATATATTTTTTGGTCATTGTCCCTAGTGTTTGGCATCGTGAGCAAGTCTTGGCAAAGATGTGTGCATCCTTGAATAGGGACGGCCAATAAAATCCAGACTGCAAAACTTTTGCAGCTGTTTTCTTGCCAGAGAAGTGGCCGCCACACGCTTGGTCATGACAAAAGGAAAGCACACTCTGAACTTCGTCTTCGGGGAGGCACCTCCTGATGATCTGATCAGCACAGAGGCGAAACAGCATGGGATCATCCCAGAAATAGTGCTTGGCCTTAGCCAAGAACCTGTCCCGTTGCTGTCTGGACCAGCTGTGCGGGGTTTGTCCTATAACCAGGTAGTTGACATAGTCAGCATACCATGGCATTTTCTTGTCTTGCACGGCTAGGATGTGTTCATCAGGGAAGGTATCAGATAGAGGTAGGGAGGGTCCAATGTGGTCTGGATGAAGTCTTGACAGGTGGTCAGCCACCACATTTTTCGATCCGGCCTTGTCTCGGATTTCTAGGTCGAATTCCTGCAAAAGCAGGATCCATCTGATGAGCCTGGGTTTTGCATCCTTTTTGGCCAACAGGTGCCGGATGGCTGAATGGTCGGTGTAGATAGTCACGTGGGATCCCAGCAAGTATGATCGAAATTTTTCCAGTCCAAAGACTACAGCGAGCAACTCTTTTTCTGTGACCGTATAATTACGTTGGGCCTCGTCCAACGTTTTGCTCGCGTAGTAGATCACCACGGGCTTCTTTCTTGCCTTTGTCCCAGGACAGCGCCTATGGCAAAATCTGATGCGTCACACATAATCTCAAAATCCTAGGACCAGTCTGGGGGTTGAAGTACAGGTGCGGTGGAGACTAAGTCCCGGAGGGTATGATAAGCTGGGTGCAATCAGGAGACATGTGGAAAGTGGCGTCGTTGGCTAGAAGGTCGGTCAAGGGTTTGGAAAGTTTGAAAAAGTCTTTGATGAACCTTCGTAGAAGCCAACATGTCCTAGGAAAGAGCGAATCTGTCAGACCGAACTAAGTGGAGGAAGTTTGGAAATTAAATCAACCTTAGCTCGATCTACCTCGATGCCCCTATGCGAAACGATGTGTCCGAGGACAATTCCTTCTTGAACCATAAAATGGCTCTTTTCCCAACTTAACACCAAGTTAACCTCGATACATCGTTTCAGGATTTTCTCCAAGTTGCTCAAACAATGGTGGAATGAATTCCCGAATACAGAGAAATCATCCATAAAGACCTCCAAGTATTCACCCACCATTTCTGAAAAAATGGCTAGCATGCAACGCTGGAAGGTCGCAGGTGCGTTGCATAACCCGAACGGCATTCGACGGAATGCAAACGTGCCATACGGGCAAGTGAATGTGGTCTTTTCCTGATCTTCCGGAGCAATTGCGACTTGGTTATATCCTGAATATCCATCCAGGAAGCAAAAATACTTCTGCCCTGCCAATCTTTCAAGGATTTGGTCAATGAATGGCAAGGGGAAGTGGTCCTTCTTAGTGGCTTCATTAAGCTTCCTATAATCAATACACACCCGCCATGCGGTGGTGGTGCGGGTGGGGGATGGATTCGCCATGATCATTAGTGACAACGGTGAGCCTAGCCTTCTTTGGAACCACTTGAGTGGGGCTCACCCAGGGGCTATCAGAGATAGGGTAGATGATGTAGGCGTCGAGCCACTTGATAATTTCTTTTTTAACGACCTCCCGCATGTTAGGGTTTAACCGTCTCTGCATCTGGCGGGAAGGTCGGGCCCCATCTTCCAGGTAAATCTTGTGGTGCAATAGGTGGGGCTAATTCCTCTTATATCTGAGATGGTCCAACCAATGGCGGCCCGATGTTCTGAAAGAGTTGCAGTCAACCTTAGTTCTGATCCTTGGTTAGATGGGAATTAATAATCACTGGGAAGGTCTGGCCAGGTCCCAAGAAGACGTACTTGAGATTCTCGGGCAATGGTTTAAGTTCAGGTGCGGGTGGGACCACAGTCGATGGGAATGGAAAGGGCGGTAGTTGATCAACATCGATTTCTTCAAATGGTGTCATGTGATGATACTCAGCCTTACAGAGGTCCACAGGTAATGATGGTGACGAGTCAGAACTACGGGTTTTGTGGTCTGAGACAGAACTGAGGGTAAGGCATTCCTCGATTAAAGTTTCCACGGGATCATGTTCCTCAATGTAATCACAATCAAAAGACTTTGTTGCCCGGAAGATATCCAATTGCATTTTCCTGTCTCCGAAGGCGATTTCCATACATCCCGTGTCGCAATCGATGTTTGCTTTAGCCGTAGCTAAGAAAGGTCTGCCTAAGATTATGGGTGCATTCTGTAATTTTTCAGGGACTTCCATGTCGAGCACCAAAAAGTCGACTGGGAAATAGAAGTCCTTGACCCGTACAATCACGTCCTCGACAACCCCCCTTCGGGGTTTTCACTGATCTATCCGCCAGCTAGATGGTGACAGGGGTTGGTGCCAGCTCCTCAAAACCAAATTGGTGGTACAAGGTTGTGGGAATTAGGTTGATAGAAGCACCTAGGTCCAGGAGCGCTCTATCAAATGTCATGTCCCCGATGTTGCAGGAAATCAGGGGTGCTCCTGGGTCAGTTCGTTTGAGTGGAAGGTTGCTTGATATCACAGAACTGGCTTGCTCAGAGAGTACAACCTTCCTAGGTGCTTGAGGTCTCGGCTTACGCTTGGGTGTACAGGCATCCTTTAAGAACTTGGCGTAAGCGGGGATGTGTTTGACAGCTTCTAGAAGCGGAATATTAATCTGTACTTGTTTAAAAATTTCCATCAGCTCCTCAGTTTCCACAGTATTCTTTTTTCTCTTGATTGTTTCCAAGGCCTCAGGATAGGGTGTCTGAATTGGTTCCATGTCTGGGTCCTTGGTTGGTGTTTCTTCTAAGTCGGGTAAAGTCTCGAGGAGAATCGGCCATTTGGGATCCTGGGTTTTGGTGCCGCTTCTCAAGGTCACCGCATTCGCAGAGGCATTGGGGCCATGGGGTGATCCTTGAGAAGACGAGGATGAAGAAGCGCCAAACCCAGGAGGTGTTTGTGGGGCCGGCTGGACCATATGAGCCTGCCCGGGGTTGCCTTGGAACCCTTGCGAATTGGGGCCTCTGTTAATTATGTTTCGCGGGTTTGGTTGCGGTTGGGAAGGTAGAGATCCTTGCTGTTTACAGTCCAAGAGTTGGCTTAACTGTCCCTTTACCAAGGCCATTTCTTCCTGATGTTTTTGGTTCATGTCAGCCATCATCTTTATTAGGGTGTCCATTTGGTTTTGTGGGGGAGGGGCCGCCCTATTTTGGTTATATTGGGGTCTAACTGGTGGTCCTTGCTGATAGGGGGGCAAGTGTGGCTGTTGGTTTGGCCTGGGCTGGTTTTGGAATTGCGGTAGTTTCTGGTTTGTCCAACCAAAGTTGGGGTGATTACGCCAGCCGGTGTTGTAAGTGTTGGAGAAAGGGTCAGGTTTTGCATATCCTTGGACGGCTTGCACATCTTCTAGAATAGCCGATGTTGATGAAGAAGGAAGGGAGTAATCAAGGGTCGAGGGAGCAAAGGTCCCTCCCTGGAACGTGGTTGGGGGTTATTCCAGGTTCAGTTGGGTGAAGGGTTGGACCAGGTCAACATTATGTGCTCCCTTTGCTAGGGTGAAAGTCTGCAAGGGGTTCCTGGTCTGGTTTAGAAGCTCATCAATCTTCTTGTCCACCAATTCCACTCGATCCAACTTTTTGGCAATGATGTCCATGTCAACCATTCCAGAATTTGCTTGCACCTCATAAATCCCACCACGGGGTTGACTGGACCTGTTAAACTGGTTCATGGAGGCATTGTTGAGCGAATTCTCGCTCATAGACTCAAAGAGCTCAAACGTGCTCTCCTCGTCTTTGTTTAGGAAGTTTCCCCCGCATGAGGCATCGACGAAGTTCCGTAGGTTGCTGTCCAGACCGTGGTAGAAGATATGAGCCAATTGCCACCTTGGAACTTCGTGGTGTGGGCATTTCCTCAAAAGTTCATTGAATCTTTCCCACGCCTCATGAAATTGTTCCCCACCCTGGAGTGTGAAGGTAGTGATAGCTCTTCTGAGGGCATTGGTCTTTCCTATGGGGAAGAATTTCTTTAAAAATGCATGCCTCAGTTCCTCCCAGGTGGTGATGGGTCTACCTAGGGTTCTAAGCCAATGAGAAGCCTTGTCTCTTAATGAGAAAGGGAACATCTTGATTAGAACAATGTCAAGGCTAATGTTCCTAGGTTTTACTGTTCTTGCTATGCGGTCGAGATCTTCTAGGTGCTGAAAGGGGTCTTCATTTGAGCTTCCATGAAAGTGGCTCTGGATTAGACTTAATACATTAGGTTTTAGCTCAAAATCGTCTCCCCCTTCGGGGATCCTAAGGTGTGGCTTGACTCTAATGGCAGAAGGGTTATAGAAATCACGGAGGGGTCTTGGCTAGTCCTGAAATGGTGGTAAATCAAGTGGTGGTTGTCCTGGTATGTCATTGAAAGGTGGTGGTTGTTCTTGTGGGTTCTGTAACCGTTGTATGGCTTGCATGATGGTGTGGATTTGTTGTTGCTGAAGCCGATGGTTAGCATTGATTTGAGCCTGGATGATAGCCATAGCATCTGGTGGGGGTTGATCTTTAGCCTCATCTACCCTAGGTTCAGCCATGTTTTCAACAGAATTACGTCGCCTAGATTCCTGCTCCAAAACACACAATTCGGGATGCAGTGAGCGCCTCCCGTGCATACACTAGAGAAGAACAGGAGGGGATGCGGAGGGCGACAGATGCAAGAAATGTGTTTCAATCAAGCACGCAAGCCTAATCCTTATGGTGTATTCCTTAGGAGACCTAGAAATCTCACAAAGGGTGATTAAGTCCGTAAGCACTGGACTCCCCTTCTCAAGGCTAATCTGGCCAGGTTGATTACGAGGGGATTGCAGGGAAGGTTCTTCCTTTGGCTTGCACCTCCGGTTCCATAGACCCCACAACCACGGTCGTTTGACACTGCCCCGCAGCCTAGTCACCAGATTCTACCAAGGGAATGAAAGCCAAGTGCCTAGCAGACAAAACCTCACCTTTTGAGACTTAACTCAGTCCTGCCTAGGGCACGTCTACTCAGTTTTAAAGGGCTAGGATAGTGCTTGTGCTTAGGGTGATGTGATGAGGCATTGATTGGGGTGGTGCCTCTTAATGTTCCACTTTCAAAGTGTGTGCTTCTAGCAAAACATGATTTTCAAGCAAGGATTTGTTAAGATATAGTGTCTTTTAGTGTTTCATCCTTACTTGAGTACTTTTTAGGGTTGACGTGTCTTAATGTTTTCAAACAAGTTTCAGTGGGCACGTCAAGTTCTGCACACAACTTAGTGAAAGTAGATTTCCTTTTATTTTGTAGAGGCTCTAAAACCCTAGTGTACTCATCCTGATAATCGTGCAGCTTCTATTAGATGAGTCAGTTTTAGGGTTGAGTGGTGCGGCCCAGGTCAACTCACGGTGGCTTCGCAAACACCACTCAAGAGAAAGAGAAAAGAACACTCCAAGAATTTATCCAGCATATTAGAGTGTACATTTTTTTGTAGGGTGATGTGTTAAGAATGTGGGTCAAGCAATCATTCACCACGCCAATTTTTTTAGTTTTTATGATTCTTTTTTTTTAGCTTTTTCACGCAAGCAAACAATGAGAGAGAGGGTACTCACTATCGGTCCTCGAGGCGCCTACTCCCTTGCTACCGTCGTGGAATGCGTCGCTTCGCCGTCCATGCGCCGAATTCCTGCAACCGTCAAGTAAAAAGGAAAATAGGGCATTAGACGATGTGAGAATGAGTGTGGAATGGAGGTGATAAAACAAATCCGTTGCCTCCCCGGCAACGGCGCCAAAAACTGACGTGCCTTCGTGCGTGTGTGTTAAAAGGTGTCGTTATAGTTGCACTTGATACGTCGGTTTTAAAAGAAGTAAATGGAGGTGAGTCCGAGTGTCGATCTCAGGGAGGCGTGGAAATCGGATTTTGTTTACCACTTATTGTCACGAAAAAGGCGGAGTTTTGCTTGCGAAAGAGATGGTTTTGAAAAGCGAGAGATAGAGAGAGAGTTTAGGGTTAGAAAGCTCCTGGTTTTGATCATGCACTTTAAACAGAAATTAAAATGGCAACTAAATGGAAAATAATTTCATTAAACATGCATTCATAGTTCATGGTTTACAACATTAAATACATGCTTCAACAAAAGTAAATGAAAGCTTAAAAGAGAGAGAGAGAGAGGTAGAGAGAGAGTGGAGAGCGACGAGGCAGCCACGGCGGTGGAGGAGGCTCTGTCGGCGGCTCGTCGTCTCCGGCGATTACAAGAGTGCTTAACACTAGCTAGGAGAGGAGTGGAGTAGTTGCAAGTGGGAGAGGATGCCTTGAATGGTGGTAGAAGGGGGTTTAAATAGAGTTAAGGGCCTCCTAGAAGAAGAATGTGCTTTAGCGACATCCAGAACGTCGCTAAAACCGCTTCCAGATACGTCGGTGAAGGCCTTCTGCCGCCGGTCAGCCGCCCGCCCCCTCACTCTCTCCAAGCACGATCCGTGGATGATGAACGAGAGCCGTCCAATCGAAGATCGGACGGCTGAGATCCTCCCGCGCCCGTGCTGAGATCGCGCTTCAGGCGAGCGTGCGCTGCGCGCGTTTTCGCCCGGCGTGCGCGCGCGCGTGGGCTCTCGGGCGCTGTCGTTGTGCCGCGTGGCACAATCCTGACCGCCCGCTGCTGATCGGGCGGCTCAATTTCGCTGCGCCCTTCACTCGCGCTTGATTTCCGCTCCGTGCGATTCGAACGCGCGTCGCTGCGACGCGGGCGTGCGCGCTAACCATTGCGCCACGCCCGCGCTTTGTCGCGGCGACCGCGGGCGAGCGCGCGGATCTCGGCCGTTCGATCGAAGATCAACGGCCGAGATTCGTTCTTGGCTGGCTTGAGGGCGAGCGAGCGGTGGTGCCGGGGTGACGTAGCGCTTTCTGGGCTGTTGATCTCCAGATCAACAGTCAGAATTTCTTGGGCCCATTGTGGGAGCTCCGGATGTCGGATTTGGCCGATCTTGAGTCCATTGGACTCCGTTCGTCGTTCTGAATCCATCCGTGCGGTCCGATTGCTCATCTGAGGCCTGCTTTGACACATGCTTTACACAAATGTCCATTAATGCAGTTTATAAGCAATCTTGGTACTTGTTGCATGCAATGCTCCTATTCTACTCTATGTTGTGCCTTTTATTCTAAAGATGGGTCATATTCAACCTAATTACTACCCCCTTGTGTGGTGTTATCAATCCTATGCTGTTTAGACTTTGTGCTAACCAGATCATTAAGAGGTGTATTCCTGAAGAAGAAGTCCAAAGTGTGCTATCCTTTTGTCACGACCAAGCTTGTAGTGGCCACTTCCCTGGGAAGCAAACGACTATAAAGGTTTTGTAGTCTGGATTTTACTAGCCATCCTTATTCAAGGATGCGCACAATTTTGCCAAGACTTACTCTCGGTGCCAGACATTAAGGACTATGACTAGAAAGGATATGATGCCCCTCCAGCCCATTCTAATTGTTGAAATTTTCGATGTTTGGGGCATCGATTTTATGGGTCCCTTCCTACCATCCAACGGCTACGAGTACATATTAGTCTTAGTGGACTATGTCTCAAAGTGGATCAAAGCCGTAGCCACCCGAAGATGTGACCATAAGGCTGTCATGGACTTTGTTAAGCAAAACATCTCTCGATTTGGGATTCTAAAAGCCATGATCAATGATGGTTGGAGTCACTTTATTCATGCCCAATTCCGTACCCTAGTTAGAAAATACGAGGTTGCTCACCGCATTGCACCCCGTATCACCCGCAAACAAATGGGCAAACTGAGGTATCTAATAGACAAATCAAGAATATTCTGCAAAAGGCCGTGAGACCTGACCGGAAGGATTGGTTCACAAGACTAGATGATGCCCTTTGGGCATACAGGATCGCTTTTAAGACTCCAATAGGCATGTCGCCTTATCAATTGGTCTTTGGCAAAGCTTGCCACCTTCCGGTCTAGTTGGAACACTAGGCATACTAGGCTGTTTAGCAGTGCAATATGGATTCCCAGTTAGCCGGAGCTCAAAGGATGCTCCAACTTTCTGAGCTCAAGGAAATCCATTGGGACACCTATGAGAATAGTCGACTTTACAAAGAAAAGATGAAAGCCGTCCACAATAGACACATTCATAGGAAAACCTTTGAGCCCAATCAGCAAGTCTGGCTTTTTGATGCAAGACTTAAACTTTTCCCTGGGAAGCTGAGATCAAAATGGACAGGACCATATTAGGTGGTCAAACCTTATCCTAATGGGGCAGTTGAGATTGCAGATCCTAACATTGGGCAGTAAACGCCCAAAGATTAAAACATTATCTTGCCTAGGTTCCCCCAAAGGAAGTAGTCACCCTCATTAAGGGTTGACATAGAGGTTCGCCCAGTTTGAGGTAATAAACTCAGCGCTTCCTAGGAGGCAACCCAGAAGATTCAGACTGATCAAGTAAACTGTGTCACTCAGGTGATTTCTTTCTATACCCCCTTGCATACATTTTATTTGTCAATGAGGACATTGTCCAACTTAAGCATGGGGGGTGGTAATTCTCATTCTCTGAGTTTATATTATTAGCCTGAATTATATATATAAATAACTAAATAAATAAAATTAGGAAGGAAAACTTAGGCATTATGAACTTGTCAACTGTGGGAAATAATACGAAAAGAACCTGAAACACCTAGACTTTTCAGGCCTTCAGGCTTAATCAGCCCTGGTGTCCACTAAAATAGGGATTTAGCCATGAATCCTCGCAACCTTTATTTACACTAATCTGATTAGTAAATAAAGGTGATAAGTAGACAACTTATCAACCCACCCTCTGACTCGGAGGGACTTTTAGTCTAAGCATCTACACACATTTTTTTGCATTAACTCACTCCTCGGAGATTCTAACAGAAATTGGGTAGCTAATGAACTTTTTAGGGTGGAATGGCTGGCAAGTTGTCGTGGGTAACAAGCCATTGGCCGGTTGTCCAAAGTCCAGCCACAGGACCATTCTCTTTTATTGCCTTTAGGTAAATCTTAGATTAGGGAAGCCACCTACTGAAACAACAAAAGAAAAAGTAAAAAAGAAAAAAGAAAAACGGAACAAGGGAGAAATAGAAAAAAATATATATAGAAAAAAAAGAAAAGGAAAAAAGTAAATAAGCCACACTTCACTGCACGAGTATGGCTGGCAAGTGGTCGTGGGTAACAGCCCATTGGCCGGTTGTCCAGAACCCAGCTCACTAAATGCACGAAAAAGCCCAAAACACTTAAGGAAAAAGCGGGGAAGTAGAGCAATCCGGGGAGATATACACTGGAAACACCCTTATGTTGACCCCACTCAAAATAAAAGTAGGGAGAAAGCTACCGATCGGACAGATACACCTTTAGGCAAGCATTTTCTTTTCCGATCACCTAGGACCGTAGAAACCCGAAGTCTATTTTAATTATCATTGAGTGAGTCTATCACAATCTTCACTCCAAGATGCTTAGCAATTAGAGTCTTTTTCGAGTTATGGGTGGGTTGGGTAGCCGTAAAAAGTTACCTGAATACTCTTAACTCCAAAAATCCAAAAAAATGAGAAAAGATGAAAAAGAAAAAAAAATGTCTTTATGCTTTAAAGCGAGGAATGGGCGGTTTACATTTTGGCAAACACACGGGCGCTGTCTAGTCTATGTGGATTAGGCTCCTAGTAGATTTCCTCCCGTTGACAAGGAACATATGTCTAAGTAATCAATTCCTAATTCTGACTGGAAATAACGACTAGGATAAACCTTGCTAGGGACCAGCAAGGGATGAGCATGGGGGTGTGATAACTCTACATTCAATGATGATAATTCCATCAACTGGGGTTAGTTTTGAGGACATATGTGCATTAATAACATGTTATGATGGGTATAGGAGCACTGCACGCATTGCGATTTAAGATTGCTTATAAATTAATGTTTAATGGCCATATGTACAAGTGCATGTTGAAATAAGCCTCGGGTGAGCAATCGGACCACACGGATGGATTCAGATCGACGAATGGATTCCAATAGACTTGAAATCACTTAAATCCAACATCCAAAGCTCCCTCAACTAGTCCAAGAAGTTCTAGTCATTGATCTGATGATCAACGACCCATAACGCGCCACGTGGCACCCCGCCTGCCCGCATTTGCTGCCCTCACTCTTCATTGTGCAATCTCAGCCACACATCTCTCATCTGACGGCTAAGGACCCGCAAGCTCAGCACCGCACCCCCAATGCATCCAAAGAGCCTCAAGATCTGACCATTGGATCTCCATCCAATGGTCGATATCGCGTGCCCCTAACTTCGTCGTTGCGCCAACCCAAGGAGGCAGCGCAGGGGTCGAATGCAAACACTCGCAAGCAACGACAAGCGTTCGACTCTCGTTGCGCCTTAAATCGCATCCAAGCACGCACCACAGGCAATTCAGACCGTCTGATCAATGCTGAGCAGTGCGGATGGAAGCTACGTGGTGCACCCTCAAGCACCCAATGGGACACATGCGATCATGTGCGAGGCATGCGCTCTCCCGCACGCAAGCGCAATCTGACCAACGCTCAAGGTGCAATCTCAACCGTCCGTATTTTGATTAGACGGTCCACATGGCACGCACAAGGATCGCACGGGCGAAGGAAGCACGCGCGCATGCTTGGTCCGACGGGTGAGGGGCTTCACCGACGTTTCTAGAATGGGTTTAGCGACATTCCAGACATCGCTAAAGCCTTTAATTAATTTGGAAACCCCTCTTCTCTACATAAACCTTCTCAACCACCCCATTCAAAGTCATTCAATACACACATACCTTCCATACTACTCTAGCCTTCTCTTAGTTCCACCAAATACTCCAAACCCGCCCCGAAGTTGTCAAGCTATCGACAGAGCCTCCCTCAACCGCCATGGCCTCCTTGACTCCTTCTCACACTCTCTCTTTACTTTAGTTTATATTGTACTTGTTTAAGCTTTCATCTATTGTTGTAGTTGTAAACAAACTTGAATTCCATGCTATATATTGATGAATGTTTCATATATTGTAGCTCACATCCTCTTAATGCTTGTCATGTTTTAAACACGATCTCTAACCCTTCTCTCTCTCTCGCGCGTTTTCTCGCAAGCAAGCAAAACCACCATTCCTGTGACAACTAAAGTGACAAAATAATCTGATTTTACACCTCCTTGTGTTCAACACTTGGACTCACCAACTCCACATCTTAAATTAAAATCGATGTCGCAAATGCATACTACAATGGCATAGTTAAACAACTGCGTTCCACACACATCAAGCCACAACAAATCAAATAAAGCAAGTTAGACCAAGATCAGAAATTGTAATTAATGAAATCAATTTGCACGTTGCTCCCCAACAATGGCACCAAAATGCTAACGGGCTAAAATGGAGTTTTAAAATTGCTTCTGTGTAATATAGCCGAAATAGCTCAAAAACAGATACAATTTATATCTCAAAAAATCCTCAGAAAATGCGAGGTTGAATACAGGGAGCAAGTATTGCAATTTAATCTCAAAGATCACAATTCTAGCACATATTTGAACAATAATTCCATTCAAGAATAATGGATATATGAGAATCAGTATCAAAATGCAAAAAGAATGGGGTCAAATGGTGATTTAAATCATCAATTACCCCTCACAATAATCCCAAGTAAGTGAGCAATTAGGCTCAATCAAATAATCCACGTAGATAAGTAACCAAAGAGCCATGGGAACATAAGTCAGCAGGATCAGACGTCGGGCAAGATGCTCAGATGCCTTAATAGAAGCTTTGCTACAGTGCCTTTCTTCTTTTCTCCTTCAGTTCTTCTTCTTCTTCTTCTTCTTTCACCCACAAGGGTCTCTCAATCTCTTCAGCAGCTAAGTATCGAGGGGTTTTCTTGAAGAGCAAAACCCCCCCACTTCCTCTTCTCCTTCTCTTTAACCTGCCTAAACTGGCCTCTATCCGGGTATTCGGGGATCCAATTGACCAAGGCTACCGGTCGTGGTGGTAGCTGAGGAGTGAATGCATGCGTTGAGGGACCCGACCCCTCGTGTACTGGGAGAGGGGTTGTAGGCACAAAAATAATTTATGCGGCACTATCAGCTCCTAATCCCACAATGTGGGGCTATCCAGTCCTTGTTCTTCAATTGAGCAGCAATTGGTGAAGAAGCCTCTAATCGAGGTCGAAGGGGGCTCATTCTATACCAATTGTGAGCCTAGAAGGATGCTTGGAGGGAATCCGCGTTGCCTAGAGGTGAGACTTGGAGCTGCTGTGGCAAGAACATAGCTCCAAGGTTGCTTGAAGGAGCTCTGTCAATGGAGGCCGAGTGTGATGACCTGAAACACAAAACACGGCCTTGTGGCCACATCAGGGAAGCTCAGAAGCTTTGCGCAAGTGCGATGAGGGCAGTGGTGGCGGTGGCTTGCCGTGGAGGTCGTCATAAGTGGCTGGCAGAGGTGAAATACGAAGGCGAAGGGGGAGGTGTTCAGTGGAGCAATCAGCACAGCAATTGCCTGAATTTCTTGAGGGGTTTTTGCTCATGTGGACACAATGATGATGTGGAGATCAGTGGTGAACGAATTGGTGTAGAGCGAACATGCGAGCTCGCCAGAGGTATGCCAGCGAGGTGGAAGATGAGGTTGAAGCGAGCATGATGGTAGTTAGGATGATCAATAAAGGTCGAGGGATTGATTGTAGTGGCTATTGGACGAAGGAAGACGAAGGAGGCGCCAGTTGCAGTATGGCTGGCGCCGGAGAAAGTAATGCTCCAATGAGGTAGACCGTGACGAGGACGGCGTTGGAAGGACACCGTGTAGGTATAGTGAGGTGTGGTTTGAAACGAGGAAGGAGGATGGCCGCCTATTGTACATGGCGGTCAAAGAAGAGGCCGGAGGTAGAAGGTCACCAAAGATGAGTTGGAGCGAGCCAGAGGTAGGAGAAAGAAGAGGAATTGTGGGTTAAAAACTCACTAAGGAGGACAGTTTGTCCTCAAGGGGTCATTTATAGGTACTAGAAGGCTGTTTCAAGCTTGGAAACCAAGCTTGGAAGCACGTGGTCCTCGCACAAAAGGAAACCCAAACCTTTTAAAGGTTCGCATGAGCTTTTGGGAGCAAAGTAGGATCCATGGACGATCTTATTTGGAAGGGAATTCCTCAAGGAATCTCCCTTTCAAGTTTGGGATTGATTGATTGAGAATCGAGTGAGAAATCCTCGCTCAAATCTCAACGGTGGAGCTTCTGTTCACACCAATGGTGGTAGGGACCTATTTGCAAAGATGACGAGAAACTTAAGTACCTGTCTGCGAGAATTTCAAATGTTATGGGCTGGTGTGAGATAGAAAGAGTCTAACTGGAATGAAATGCAAACTAGGTCAAAATGATCTCTGATTAGACTCAAATTTTGGTACAAACCTAATTTGGATCCAAAGAATCTGATGGTGAAGTCAGATTTTGGTTTTGACCAAGTTTGACTGGGCAATTTACGTAGAACCCAAATTAGGGTAACTTCCTATCTAAGACTGTTTTAGGTCAAAATGGGTTCACATGGTCAAATCAAGGATACCAAACCTTATAGAATATTTTTGTATGATTTTTAGAAGGTTTAGGTAAATTTTATCCTGATCATAACCTTAGTTAATTAAGTAGGTCTGAAATTAGGATTTCGGATGTCCATTAATTCTTGAAATGCGTGAAAACCCATTTCTGTCTGCACGGACCCTCTTATTAGTCATTAATGATCATTTGACCTTTAATTAACCTCTAGAGTTCCCCGTGGTTATTCTATATTTATGAAATGCATTTAAAATTGCAGAAATAACCCTATGTTCTTCTCTTTTTCTTAAAACAGAATAGAATGCACAAAAGATCCTCTGATGGTTATGTAGGAGCTTTTATCAACTTTATCAAACCAAATTAGGCTAGTTAGGTCTCATGTTGGTGTTCCCATCAGGGAGGAAACCCGTCTAGAATTAGACGTCTGACCTTAAGTCCAGATGTCTTAAAAGTCATCTCAAAATGACTGTTATGATCCAACATCGTCTAGTTGATCCACCCTTCTAGATTAGACGTCTAATTATAAAATTAGATGATGACCCAGATGTCTGATAATAGATCCAGACATCTGATAGCCCTGTTAGAATCATAAATAGCCCTGATTTCGGCCTGATTTGCTTTGGGATAATTCCCAATGGCTAGAAGAGGCTTATAAACCCTTCTTAGAGCCTCTATAAATAGAGGAGGACCTTTCCTTTGCATAACACATCAAGTAACACTACTTCCACACTCTTTTATGTCATAGAGAAGTAATTATCAAAGAATAGAAGTGATCTTGCTCTCCAAGCCTCATTCAACAAATCCGAGAGTATCGTTACTCTGCCGAGATCACACTTACGTACTTCCATATAAGGGAAGTCTCTTTCGCCTATAGATGTTAAGTTTAAGATATATACTTTGTGGCTCCATAGGTTCTGTTGTATTTTCCTTGTTTTTGGTTGGGTATTCACTTTGCGAATTCCCATCTCCTTCGTAGGATAAAATACTCCTCCTGAAGAGGGGTTTGAGGTACACTACCCTCATATAAAGTAGTATTGTTGTAAGAGGTTAAGTCACCCTCGTTTAAGTGACTTGATGGTGGATTTGAACTACTTTGTCGATCAGAAAATCCTAAATTGATAGGTTTAGGTGGTGGTTTTTACCCAGGTCTGTGTTTCCACCTAAAAATCATTGTATACTTGTGATTGCATGTTTTTGTGAGATTGATCTATTCATATTTCCACATTATTTTTCATATCATGCAAATCTCACCCCCTCCCATAGGGAATTACATGCCCATCATTCTAGGGTGCCCGTTCCCAGCTATTGGCAAGGCTAACAGCAATTGTGAGAGTGGATTGCCTTTGGAGACAGGAAATTGACACGATATTTTCAAGGCAATGAAAGGATTTGAGGATTGTGGATTTATTGAGGAGCTCGAGGATCATGTTTTCAATGTTGAGACGTGTATGTCAATCAATGTACTCGAGGACTCAACCAGCACTAGTGAACCTAACCCACAACCCTCCATGGCAGACTCACCACACCCTGAAGAGGTTGTTGATTTTATTCACTCCCATCCTCTTTCACTGGATCATCCTGATGAATCTTCATCAGCATCCTCTTTACCCTCTATACTGAACCCAACTAGAATTGAAACTATTGCCTGAGAATTTAAAATACGAGTTCTTAGGACCTAAGAATACGTTCCTTGTGATTATCAGTGCTTATTTGACTAAGGGGCAAGAATTTAGATTAATTAAGGTCCTTAAGAAGAATAAAGAGGTAACTGGTTGGACCATCCACAACCTTAGAGGGATCAAGCCATCTTACTATAATCATCGCATTTTCATGGAAGATGGATCCTGCCCTTCTCGCAAGATGCAAAGGAAACTAAACACTAACATGCGAGAAGTGGTCAAGAAGGAAATAATCAAGTGGCTCGATGCAACATTATTTACCTGATCTCAACTAGCTCATGGGTTAGCCCTATTTAGATTGTACCCAAAAAGGCAAGGATAATCGTCATGACTAATGAGAAAGGGGAATCTTTCACCACCCATTCAGCTTCCACTTGGAGAGTTTGTATTGATTATAGGAAGCTGAACACAACCACTAAAAAGGACCATTTCCCTTTTCCATTCATTGATCAAATCCTAGAAAGGTTAGCTGGGCAAAAGTACTTTTGCTTCCTAGATGGTTATTCGAGATATAACCAAGTCCCTATCCATCCTGAAGACCAGGAAAAGACAACTTTCACATGTCCCTACGGAACCTTCGCATTCCGTAGGATGACTTTTAGGCTTTGCAATGCACTCGTGACTTTTCAAAGGTGCATGTTGGTCAATTTTTCTGACATGGTGGGAGATTGTCTTGAGGTGTTCATGAATGATTTCTCCATTTTTAGAGATTCATTCGAGTCAAGCCTAGCTAACTTGGAATTGATCCTCAAGAGATGCATCAAGACACGACTGGTCCTTAGCTGGGAAAAGAGCCACTTTATGACCCAAGAAGGCATTGTCTTGGGTCATGTGGTCACTAATCGAGAAATTGAAGTTGATAAGACTAAGGTGGATCATTGGCTGGTTGTCTAGAGCCCAACTACATGATCATACTCATTCTATTGTTTTTAGATAAATCTTAGATCAGGGAAGCCACCTACTTAGAAAAAGAAAAAAATGATACTCAAAAATGAAAAGAAAAAAATAAAAAAATAGAAAAAGGAGAAAAAAATAATAATAGAAAAATAAACCACACTTCACTGCACGAGTATGGCTAACAAGTTGCTGTAGGTAACAGCCCATTAGCTGATTGTCTAGAGCCCACCTCACAAAAATGCACAAATAATTCCCAAAACACTTAGGGAAGAAGCAGGGAAGTAGAATAAATCAGGGAGATATACACTGAGTTCGCCCTTGTGTTGACCCCATAAAAAAATTAAAAAACTAAGGAGAAAGCTACTGATCAGAAAGATAAACCTTTAGGCAGAAACTCTTAAGGTCATTTAGGGTTGTGAAACCTGAAGTCCATTTTAATGACCGCCTAGTGAGTCTATCACTCTTTCACAAGATGCTTAGCACTTAGAGTCCTTTTCGAGTCTTGGGCAGGTCGGGTAGCCATAAAAAGTTATCCTGAAACTCTCGACTCCAAAATTCCAAAAAATTTTGAAAAGAAGAAAAAGCAAAAAAAAAAATGTATCTTCCCTTCTCAAAATAAGGTGAGGATTTGAGCAGTCTACATTCTGGTAGGCACCCGGGCACTGTTGAGCTTTTGTAATATGTCCTTAATGAAATTTTCTAATGCAATCAACAAATCTTGCATAAGTAATCAAATCTTGATTCTATTTTTATACATAGCATTTAGGTCAATTTTGCTAGGGACTAGCAAAAGATAAGCATGGGAGTACAATAACACATGTATTCATGATTAATGGCTTACTTTCCTAAGCCTAGCATTGCATTCCATAGTAGAAATACTGCATTTAGTGCAATGAGTATAAATTGTACAATAATTCCTGCATTATTGTGGCCAGGAGATAGGGCGCAACATTTCAAAGCTTCAAATGCAAAATCCAACCATATGGATGAATCCGAAGTAATGATCGCAGTCCGGCAACGCGAAAATCATCTCGATCTGAGCACTGCAGCATCTTCTGCAAGCAAGGAAAGGTGGATGGTCCAGATGGTGCCATGTGGCACCATCCAGAGTGCCCAACGTCACCCAGCTCCCCTCCAAAGCACCTCAAGAGGAGATCTCAACGGTTGGATCTCAATCTAACAGCTGAGAATCCACCGCTCAACGCCAAAGGAAGATGGCCTGATGAAATCTCGATCGTTAGATCTTCATCCAACGGTCGAGAACCAGGGGAGGTAGCAGCTCTTAGCACGATAATCCAATGCCTTGCCCCATCGGTAGCATGCCCATTCCTCAAGGAAGAGGCACAGGTTCGAGCTTCGATCCGCTACAGCCTCTTCGATGCCAGCCAAATTGGACCGCTCGATCTTGATCGAGCGGTCAGGATCGTGCATGCGTGATTAGACGCCCGCCCGACGACGCGCAGATGCACGAATGCAATCTGGGGTGCCCATTTAAGACGACTGTGTGTGCTCTCTGTCATCGAATCTTCATGAATGCACGATGCGCACACGTTCAAATCTCGTGAAGGTGCAATACGTGCGCGCCCTCAGTCGCACGATTGCAAATCCAACGACTGACGTTCTTCCCTCCGCCAGCGAGCGCGCGACCTCCGCTCGATCTGCGTCATCCACTCGCAATTTGACGGCTGTGGTGCTCCAGCAATGGCCAGTTGTGGTGCGTGCATGTGCCATCACCTAGCGTGCAATGCTCGTGCGAGTATGCTGCGCTGCGCACAACTATGCATGGGCAGTGCGCACGTGGCGCATGTCATGTGCGCAGGACATTGAAGTGCATGGTCACGGCAAGCCTCTTCCCTTCACCTATTTAAACCCCCCTTCACCTCCCCATTGAGCCTCATCTCTACCTAGCCATTCCTCACCTACTCTAGAGCTTCAAGAAGCCTCCCAAGCTCCCAAGAGCTCTTTCCCAAGCTCCATGACCTTCTATTAGTGTAGCATTCCCTTACTCCACCAAGCATTTAACCACACCCTCACCTCCTTCACAGGAGACTGCAGAGTCGTCCCCTCACCTCCATTCAGGTAGACGATCACCTCCACCTCCTCATCACCATTCCCTCAGCTCGGTCAAGTGGCCCTCTACCCAGGTTCCTCCTGCACCTCATCCTTGACGTCCAGCATCTCATCTCCTCCATCCAAGTTGCCACCAAGTGCCGTCGTCTCACCAGACATCCACTTTGGGAGATTCCTTCTCATCTTCATTCTCTTGTTATTTTGTTTAGCATATTTCTGATTAGTGTAATAAACAACATTTTGATATATCAGATTTGCTTCATTTCTCTACTCTCTATCTCTTTATTTATCCTGGGTCGAAGATTATCTTGTCTATTTATTCATTACGAAAATACTAAAAAAATCACAAAACTCCAAAAAGAAATAGAGCGAAATGTGGATTTCAAAGAAACAAACGTCGCCTCCCCATGTTTGACCTGGGACTCCTTTTCAAGTTTCAGTAAATTTTATTTGATAGTGAGTTTTGTGACTACAACGATGGGTTTCTCAAAACCCTAACTTTTCTTCATAAAACCCCGCTCATCAACCATGCCAAAGGTAGAGAAGACGAGGGGGAGTCAGAGTGAATAGGGCTCTAAACTAGGTTTTAGGGGGTTTATTTCTACTCTAAAGGAAGAGGGGAAGATAAGGACCTAAGCTAGTGGAGGAAAGGAGAGAGATTCCTTGGCGACTTGCTTCGTCGGATGCAGAGGGGACTAATTCTCTAATGAGGTGGACGGCGATGACAAAGGAGGTAGAAGGCCTTAACTAATGTGCACTAGGGTCAGATGATGTCAGGGAAGATATTGGGTCATCCAATTTGACTGTTGGACAGCCACAGAATGGAGATCGGGAAGGTTCATCAGAGTCAACGGAGCTCACAGTCGGAGAGGAAGGAAGAATGAAATTTCTGGCATTGAATCAATTGATTTGGGCATAGAGACATAGGAGAGCTTATATAGAACTCAATTATGCCTTTAATTCCTAAAATCCATTTACTTTGATTAGGATTTTGGAAACAAGAAATCCTACAATTTCTTCAAGTTCATCTGGGCTCCTTGCTCCAAATCAGGATCTGAAATGTGTTCCAATTGGTTTCTCACGGTCTAAACACCAATCCCTCCAAATTTGGAGGGATTTAGTTCTTTGAGAGATTTTCTCTTAAATCTCGGTAGGTTTGGGTTTGTCGGTGTGGAGACTTCTAGTTCTAGACAAAGGAGAAGAAGATGGTCAAGGGATGTAACTGTAAGGTCAACTCAAAAGGTAGGAGGTAATGTGTAAAGAAACCTGAGACTTGGGGGTTCTTCTGTGATAAATTGAAAACTTAAGGGTTAAAATGCAAACTAGTCCAAGATGGAATCTAATTAGGCCTAAATTTTGATGTTAACCTAATTTAGACCCAAGGAATCTAGTGGTGAACTTGGATTTGAGTTTTGACCACGTTTGACTGGGTAATTGCATAGAAGCCTAAATCAAGGCAAATTCCCATCTAAATCTCTATTTTTTGTTAAAATAGGTTTAGATGATCAAACCAAAGGTACCAAACCTCTTAGAATATTTTTCAATGACTTTTAAGAGGTCTAGATTGAATTTATCTTGACTATAACCCTTTTAATTCAAGTGTAGCTGATAATGAGGATTTTTAGTAATATTTTAATCCTCAAAATGCGTGAAACCATGATTTCGTTAGTATGAGCCCACTTTTTGGTCTTGTAAGTTCATTTGACCTTTAATTAACCCCTTGATTAATCTGTATTAATGATGGGTGATTGCACAGAAAAAATACACCAATAATTGTGCCATCTTGTGTTATTTCCAAGCATTGCCAATGTATATTAGGTAGCCATAGTCGCATTTGTAAAAATAAACACATGCATGCATTTAATTGAGAGAGGAGGAGAGTGAATAAAATGGCCTTGAAATTAACGTATTCCTCAAGTGCTGCCTCGTAAATTCTTCATCTTTACTTTTATTTTTTATTTGACTTTGTATTTCTTCCCCGCAGCTGCAAAGCATGGCTTGAGCTTCTTCGCGACATGCTCTGCACAGCCATTCCCTGCCAGCCATGCACAGCCATACACAGCCATGCACAGCCAGGGTATGACTGTGCTTGCCTTCTTCCTCTTTAAAAAGGGTACGGCTTTCTTCTTTGAGCTAAGCCTGGTCCAAAAACACAAAAAAAAAACACCAACAGCACCTCCTCCTTCCAGGCCGTCTCCTCCCCTCTCCCCTCCATACGTAGCCTCTCTTCTCCTTGAAGAGCCACGTCGCAGGCAGGAGCAACTCACAGTGGTGCACAACCACCACTGTGAGTCCCACCACCGCCCAGCTCATCAAAGAGCCGGTGGGCGTGGTGGTTCTCTCCTCTATTTCGTCGTTTCAGCCCATCGCCACCATTGACAGGAGCTTCAAGCTTTGAAGCTCAAGCTCCGCAGTAGCAGTAGTAAGGCGTCAACAGCAGCAGCGCAGGCCTCCACATGCCTCAGGAGCCAATTCCACACCCTCTGAGCACGCCTGCAGGCCACCCTCGCCCTTCTCCGCGCGCCCTGTCGCAAAGCTCCGCTCGCGGCCCAGCCGGGGCAGTCCTTCCTCGCTCGTGCCAGCTCGCTCAGCGGCGCCCACACACGCAGAACAGCCAGCAGGCGGTCGCGCGAGCCGAGCGCGCATTGTAGCCACTGTTCACGCTAGAGAGCGCAACACTATGGCTACAGTGCTGTGACCAGTAAGTTTCTCACTTATCTGGTCACCCGGCGCTCTCTCTCCACGCCGCGACCGTCTGCTGCCCGTCCACGCACGCCTGCGCCCGCGTCTCTCCCCGCACCTGCTCTCGCGTCTGCATCCGCCCGCTCTCAGCGCCCGCTTCTTCGCTTCAGTGCCCGCCTCTTTGCGCAGCGTAGTGCGCTGCGGTCCTTCCCCTTGCGCCCGCTCCCTCCTGCGTGCGCGCGCCTCTTCGCACGCCTACGCGCCTGTGCGTGCACGTGGCCATCAAACGTCGGCCGCTGCTTCAGACGACTTAACTCCCGCACTTCTTCACGCCAGCAGACGCTCTCTCTCTCTCTCTCGCTCTCTCTCACAGTACTCTCTCACTCCCTCAGCAGACACATACACACACACACACTCTCTCGTACACACACCCACTCACTTATACACTACTATATACTTATATATATATATATACATATATCAATACATATATTAATACTTATATAACTAAGTATTAGTATACATACATACATATATATATATATATATATATACATCTATATACTTATATATATATATATATATATATATATATATATATATACACATATATATATTTACATATATACATATATTTATATACGTATAAATATATATATATATATATATATTATATAGATTATTACCTATACAACTAAGTATAAGTATATATACATATATATATATATACAAATATACATACATATATCCATATATATCTATAACTATATATATATATAGCGATATATAAATACATACATATATCTAATTATAAATATATATATATATATACATATACATACATCTATCTATACATATATTTACATATCTATATATATATATATATATACACATATATAGCTACATATACATTTATATAATTATAACCATATATATATATATTTACATAAATACATACATATATATTTTTTTTTTCATATCACCTACCATACGTTGTATCGTGGGAATATTTGCACCAATTGCTGATATTCGCCGATACACGCGTACAGAAAGCGTTTTTCGCACACATCTTTCACCCATCCATCTTACACTCCACACGGCACTTCATCCTATTGGTTGCGTCTTTCTAGACGACGACCGACTCGACACCGTACTACATGCCATTTCCACCTCCACCCCCACCCCTATATACATATATATACTATATTTACTTTATTTCTATTTCTCTTTCCTGCTAGTAAAAAAAGATAAAAAAAATATATAAAAAAGAAAAGATAATCCTTGACTTGCAGGTACTGAGTCTTGCGAATAGCAAGACCAATTTTGGAACCCTAATTTGGCTCAAAGCCAAGAACCTGATTTTGAAGGTGTACCTCAAGGATAAAAATTATTAGAAAAAAATCTTAAATAGAAAAATACCAAAAACATAATAAACGAACGGAAGAGATTCGTTGTAGGAAAGGCGTAGAAACTTCACCTCTAATCCCACTTCCCTGAGTTCGACCCTGGGCCTAAAAGTGACCAAGATAAAATCAAGTAGGCCAGGTAAAAAATTTTGTAAAGAGATGGTTATGCTCGATTTAGGTTAACCACTATACTCATTTCAACGATAAAATCACCATATTAACACAACCTATCTGGGCCCGACCATACCTTCTTTCTGGTGCCGTTGCCGGGGACGTGCGTATTCAAGTAAGTTTCTACTCCATTCCTTTAATTTTTCTCTTCTCACACCCTTCTCTTCATGGGTGTTTCTGTTTGTTGCTGTGCAGGTGAACCCGTTGCAAGGAGAAGACAGGCAGACGAAGTCGGAGACGTGGGCAGATCCAAGGCGGGAACGAGAGCGTGAAGTCGCCGACACCGCACTGGAGCTTCGCACACGTTGCTGAACAAGTAGGTCTTTCTTTCTTAGCAACTTAGGTCAACTTGTCACCTTAATAAAAACTTAAAAAAAAAAAACTAAAAAAACACTTCTTTGGATCTCTTGGGACTAGTGGATTAAAAATCACTTGTTTTATTGTTTGTCATCACTCCCACCGCCCCGGGATTTCCTGCCAAACTTCACATAGCGAAGATCCAAGAATCTTGATTCTTGAATTTTTCGCCGTGTGAAGTATTCTTTGAGGCAAAAATAAAAAGATTGATTGCCATCCCTCTTTGCCTCATTTATCTGCAATTCGGGATCACATTTTTGGTGGGGAGACTTTGAATTGAGTTGATTCCAACCCCACCATGACCTTTCACGTGCCTAAGATTCGATCCTGAATACTTCAACCCCAACAATCTAATTTTCTTTATCTTATGGTTGAGCCTTGTGTGTGGAAATCATTTTGGTGATTAGGAGCACTTGAATTGAAGTGCTTTGGCTCCCTTTCACACTAATCAAAAATTGATTCGTGCATCCACACATAGAAATCACCATCTAAGGAAGCCCATTGCATTTTAGCATGCATTAACCAACTGACATTGAAAGAGGGTTTGTTGGGCTTAGAAGAAAACTTGTATTCTCTCAAAACCCGAAGATTGGTTGAATTGGTATTTCAGCGAAATCCTAAAACCCAAACTACTTAAGGCTGAATTCTAAAAACCATTCACCAATTAAAACTTCAATTCGGGGAGATTTCCCTGTTGCATGCTTGGTTTACACACTCTATAAAATTAATCACTTAGGCATTACCCGTAAATAACGCCCTTCACATTCCAGAAGCACTTGATCCTAAGCCTCTGACTAAAACTGGTAGCAACTTGACCCTTATTAAGGATTGGAGGTCCAACTACCTACGTGTAGCGCCTACGTGCTGGTGAGGGTTCCCGCGTGCTATCGGGTGTCTAAGACTGGGGCAAACGGCCTTTCAATCTGGCCCGGTGGTTCCGCAATGCTCGCATTCGATTCCGTAGGTCGTGATAGTAGGTAACTTAGATCTTTAGGTCTAAGGGCACACTGTAGAGGTTAGGAATTTGATTATATTGATTTTTCATCAAGTGTATCTTTGCGGCGTCATTTCTCTCATCTCTTTTCCCTTCGTATCCCCCTAATTCTTCCTGCGGTATTGCATGTTTGGGAGGAGGTCGCAAAACCCTAAACTATGTGAATTGCCTAATAATTTTAGAAAAGAAGCCGAATTGTCTTCCTCCTCCACAAACATGGCTGCATGCCCACCCCCAAATCCCAAGGGAGGAAACCGTCCTCAAAACCCACCAGGTGGTGGAGCCTTAGATCCCATAACCCGCCTCCAAGCCCAAATGGAAATGTATAATGAACAAATTGAGGCCATTAGGGAAACATTGGAGGAAATGCAAAACCCTCCCGAACAGGAGGAGCCTAGGTCTCTTAGCTCCTATCAGAACCTGGCTGCTACAGAGACCATAGGACAAATTCGGGTCCCCATGGGTGGGGACGACTTTGAATTGAAACCTAACATAATTGGTCTGATAAATTTTCACTTCCATGATCTTGCAAGTGAAGATCCTTTTCTCCACTTGGAAGACCTAACCCGATTGGCTGAAATAGTTAAACCAAGAAATATCGAGTTACCTATAGTCCTCATGAAAATGTTCCCGTTTTCATTGCGGGATAAAGCATCACAGTGGTTACGCACCCTTGGGAGAACCATCCGGTCTTGGGAAGAGATGAGAACAGCGTTTCTCAAGAAGTTCTTCCCAATCGGGCGAACCAATGCGCTTCGCCGTGCTAGCACTTCATTTACGCAACAAAACGGTGAACAGTTTCATGAGGCATGGGAGAGATATAATGACCTCCTCAGGAAGTATCTGCACCACGGTCTGCCTAAGAGGCATATAGCCCAGATTTTCTACTATGGGCTAAATGAGACTTTGAAACAGATTGCAGATGCTTCCTGCAAAGGGAATTTCATGAATAAAGACGAGAATGGAGCATTCGAATTATTTGAAAATATGAGTAAAAACTCAATGAACAATGCCTCCATTGTCGCCTTTAATCGTACTAGCCTGCCCCGTAATGTCCACGAAGTTGACACGGGACCCTCCCATTCATCCATAGATCTTTAACCTTATCGCACAAAAATTGGATGAAGTCTCCGTCGTGCACAAGAAGCTGGACGAGCTTCTAGCCAACCCTGCCCGTTCTATGGCAAACACCCCCACCTCACCACTTCGTCACAATCCCAATTCTTCCAATACCAGGCTTATCCCGAGAAACCCCGTAAGACCTTCCTTACTGAGTGTCACGCCAAGCGACTCGGTAAGTCATGTGGATCTAGCTTCTGCGAGCTAGTATTTTGACATGGAGGACCAAGCCTCCGTGTGCTCGGACGCATATTTACATGCGGATGCGTCTTCTGGCATAGAAGACACTTGCGCCCTGGGGAATAACCCGTTCTCTGCCACTTATAACCCAGAGTGGCAAAATCATCCGAACTTTGCATGGTCCAACAACCCGCAGTGCCAAAACCTCGCGGGTGAACCAATGAGACCGTCTACACCCATCATCCCAAGGGCCCAGTCTAATCCTATGGCGAATCCGCCATCAGGTCCTTACATACTGCAAACAGAACACACATCAAGTCCTCTTGATAAATTGATGCGAATGATGACGGAAATGTCCAAGCGCCATGAAGAGAACATTGACCTCTCTTCAGCACCAATTGGCGCAGCAGAATGCTGGGATCAGTCAACTACGCATGGCGACTCGATCTCAGGGCACTCTTCCCGCCCAACCTGTTCCCAACCCACGAAATTTCATACCCCGTGGTCCTCAACCACAGGTACGACCTTCTCAGGGGTAGGTTCATTAGACTCTGCAAGCTCCGAGCATTCCACCGGGATTTCAGGCTAATCCCGCTGCAGCACCTCACTCTTATGTCCCTATTGCGAACCCTCCTCCGCCATATGATCCCACTGGACCCGCATCGTCCAATGTGATCACTACGAGGAGCGGTAAGCAGACCGTCGATCCACCTCGACCTAATCCTGGTCCGTCTTCTTCATCGCCCTCTCATTCGGGATGCGCACCACATTCGCGAGAGGACGATACACCCAAATTGGTGCCAGAATCAGTCCCATTCCTTGAGGCTCTACTGAGGGAGCCAAAAGGCAAGAAGAAGGATACGCAGGCCTTTGATAACCTGCGTAATTTGTTCAGGGATGTTGAAATCAAGGTACCCCTGCTAGAGGTTATCGACCACATACCTACTATCGCCCGATTTTTTAAAGACTACACAACACCCAGGCGACAGTCAAAGAAAACTAAGAATCCAATGGTTCTCTCGCCTCATGTGAGTTGTGCTATACTGTCAAACCTACCACCGAAGCAGAAAGATCCGGGCACACCGCTTATTTCCTATAGCATCCAAGGCTACAATTTTAACCGTGCCCTGCTTGATTTAAGATCTTCCATCAATCTTATACTAACCATCATGCTCGAAAAATTTTCCTTGGGAAATCTGAAACCCACCCCTATCACGTTACAGTTGGTAGATCGTTCTGTCAAAATCCCAAAGGGTGTGGTGGAAGACGTGGTGGTTAGGGTCAACAGTCTCTATTTTCCTGTTGACTTTCTTGTTTTAGATATGGAAGTTCCTAGCTCACTTTCTGATTGTTCGATCATCCTTGGTCGACCTTTCTTGGCCACTTTCCACGCCCATATCGACTGTGAGTCAGGCTGTATTGAGATTGCCGTTGGATCTGAAAATCTCAAGCTTAACATCTTCAAGGCAGCCAAGAACTTTGATTGCGATTGCATCGAGGATGACATGTCTAACGAGGACATGGCCGTTAGCACATGTATCGAACTAATTAGGACCTATTCTGACTGCTGCGGATTACCTGTAAACACTGACGATTGCCTGACCAACACATATTGTGACGTTCCCCCATCCCTCCCTAGTCCTGTACCTTCTCCTGGCCAGACTTCTAACGAGGTTTTCTTCGTTTCCCATACCTCGTGATCTGAGTCATATCCGGGTTACTCACCGCCGGTCCACACTCTTGAAGACCGGATTGCCCTTTCTTTCCTGCCAAATCAGGCGGATTTGCAACTCCACACTGGGACCTTGAGCCCACATACTACACACTGGGGCTATTCCTTTTTGGATCCATCTATCCAAGAAGCCCCTCTTCTTGGCCAATCTGAGGGCCAACTTCTTCCTCATGACTTATTTTCTAATTCGCCTGAGACACTCTCGTCCCAAGAAATGCCAGATCTTTCACCATCCACTCCCGAGCTGAAAGAGCTGCCTAGTACACTTAAGTATGTTTTCTTGGGACCAAATGAAACTCTCCCTATAATTATTAGTTCAAAATTGACCAGGGAGCAAGAGTGCAAACTAACGAAGGTCCTTATGGAACACAAGGCAGCCATTGGATGGTCTTTATCAGACTTATCTGGCATTAGCCCCTCCTACTGCACTCACCATATATATATGGAGGAGGAGGCTCGACCTTCCCGTGAGATGTAGCGACGTCTCAACCCTAACATGCAGGAGGTCGTTAAGAAGGAAATTATTAAGTGGCTGGATGCGGGTATAATCTACCCGATCAACGATAGCCCCCGGGTGAGTCCAATCCATGTCATGCCCAAAAAGGCGGGACTCACCATTCGTGTCAATGACAGGGGCGAATCCATCCCTACACGCACTCCTACATCCTAGAGAGTGTGTGTAGATTATAGGAAACTCAATGCTGCAACTAAGAAAGATCACTTTCCGCTAGCTTTCATTGACCAAATCCTAGAGCGGTTAGCGGGAAATAAATTTTTCTGTTTCCTGGATGGATTCTCAGGATATAACCAGGTGGCAATTGACCCCCGGAACCAAGAGAAAACCACCTTTACCTGCCCCTTCGGCACCTTTGCATTTAGAAGGATGTTGTTTGGACTTTGCAACGCGCCAGAACTTTCCAAAGATGTATGCTGGCAATATTTCATGACATGGTGGGTGACTTTCTCTAGGTCTTCATGGATGACTTCTCGGTCTTTGGACTATCTTTTGATGACTGTCTTGCCAACCTGACCCATATCCTTAGGAGATGTATTGATGTGAACCTCATGCTTTCTTGGGAAAAAAGTCATTTTATGGTACACGAGGGAATTGTTCTCGAACATATCATCTCCGATAGGGGTATTGAGGTTGACAGAGCTAAGCTTGATGTAATTGCTGATTTACCTGTGCCTGGCTCTATCAAACAAATCCGCTCCTTCCTGGGACACGTCAGTTTCTATAGGAGATTTATCAAAGATTTCTCCAAGATTTCTCGACCGTTAACTCATCTCTTATCGACCGACGTACCCTTCGATATGGGCCCCGACTGCATACGAGCATTCACGCAGCTACGTAATGCTGTCACCAAGGCCCCTGTTCTCCAGTCACCTGATTGGTCCCTTGACTTTGAACTCATGTGTGATGCTTCCGACCTTGTAGTCGGAGCCATCCTGGGACAAAGACGCGATAGACACCCCTTCATGGTGTACTACGCCAGTAAGACATTGGACGAGGCCCAGCGTAATTATACTACCACTGAGAAAGAACTACTGGCGGTTGTCTTTGGGCTGGAGAAATTCCGCTCTTACCTTCTGGGCTCACATGTTATTGTTTTCACTGATCACGTGACCATTCGCCATCTCATTAACATGAAGGATACCAAGCCCAGACTGATTCGTTGGATCCTTCTGCTCCAAGAATTTGACATTGAGATCTGCGATAAGGCCGGAGCCCAGAATGTTGTGACTGATCATCTTTCTAGACTGGACCCTGACCATATTGGACTTACTCTACCGATTAATGAGATTTTTCCTGATGAGCACCTATTGGCAATTAATGTAGCAAGTGGACCGTGGTATTCCAACATTGCCAATTACCTTGCTTTTGGATCCCTTCCACGTGGCTGGCTTAAAAACCAGCGCGAGCGTCTCATGGAAGAAGCAAAGTATTATTTCTGGGATAATCCACTTTTTCGCATAGGTGCTGATCAAATCATCCGTCGCTGTATTCCTGACAGCGAGTTCCCCAGTGTGCTATCCTTCTGCCACGATCAGGCCTGCAGAGGCCATTTCTCTGGGAGGAAAACCGCAGCTAAGGTGTTGCAGTGCGATTTCTTTTGGTCCTCCCTTCACCAGGATGCACACAAGTATGCCAAACATTGCACTAGGTGCCAGTCGTTAAGGTCAATGTCACGTCATGACATGATGCCCTTACAACCCATCCTAGCTGCGGAAATCTTTGACATTTGGGGAATTGATTTCATGGGTCCCTTTCCTCCTTCCAACAGCTTCGAATTCATTCTCGTGGCTGTTGATTATGTTTTGAAATGGATCGAGGCTATTCCCGCGCGCTGTGCTGACCATATTATATCCACTCGATTTGTCAAAGACCACATCTTTGCGCGCTTTGGGATCCCTCGAGCTATTATCTCGGATGGAGGAAGTCACTTTACCCATGCTTCTTTTTGGGCACTTCTGAGGAAATACGGAGTTCACCATCATATCACATCTCTGTATCATCCTCAGAAGAACGGCCAGGCAGAGGTGTCGAACTGGCAAATCAAGCAAATTCTCCAGAAAACGTTCGGCCTGACCGTAAGGACTGGTTCGACAAGCTAATTAACGCACTTTAGGCGTATCGGACCGCCTTCAAGGCTCTCCTTGGTATGTCTCCTTATAGAATCGTTTACGGGAAGCCTTGTCATTTGCCCTTGGAGTTGGAACACCGTGCTTATTGGGCGGTTCGCCAATGTAACCTTGACCCAGACCTGTGTGGTCGAGAAAGGAAACTCCAACTCCAGGAGCTGGAAGAGCTTCGTCGTGAAGCCTACGATTCTGCCTTAACTTTCAAGCAACGCACTAAGGCTTTCACGACAGCCGTATTCGGCGGAAGGAATTTGAGCCATCTCAGCAAGTTTGGCTCTACAATGCCCGGCTCAAATTCTTTCCTGGGAAACTAAAGTCCAAATGGACTAGTCCTTTCCTGGTCTCAAGACCATTTCCCAATGGGGCCGTTGAGATTGAAGATCCCAAGTCTGGGCATAAATTTACGGTCAATGGGCAGTGTTTGAAACCCTATCTTACTCATGAACCTGCCCCCGTTGGAGAAATTGTTGCCCTGCTGGAGGGTAACTAATGTTGTGCCTCATTCTGAGTCCAGCTGGGGACGTTAAATTCAGCGCTGGTTGGAGGCACCCCAACAACACTCCACCACTGTCATGCTCACTTCACTTTTCACCTCACCACCCACCATCCACCCACCCTACCACCCTGCTGTATACCCTGCACCTCAGCTCTCATTACCCGATCTTTCGTCCTTTCTCTACCCTACCCTGCATGCATATGAGGACATAGCATCGTTTGGCATGGGGGGGTGGATAGGCATCCTTAGAATCTGGGTATTTTAGGGTATCATGCAATTTCCATCTATCTATAAATATGTATATAAAAAAAAAATGTGTTTGGTAATGATCTGAAGGCTGAAACAAAAATGCAATAAGTGTTTATGGATATTCAACCACTATTTTGAAGACTTTCCAGGCCACAGAAGCTTGATTTTCTCAGGCTCGGCTTAATTTACTTGAGCATTGACAAGATAGATCGAAATCTCTCCTAACTAAAGACGTATTCTTGTACCTGAGACACCAGTACATGATCCATTGGTTTGCTTCTACTCGAGAGCCTAAGTAATCTTGGTTCACACTACACATATCAAGAAAGACCAGGTGAACATAAGATCCAACCCTAGTGTTCATTAGGGAAGGTGGAGTCTTTACCTGTGCACGCAGGTAGACTTTTTCTCCCAGGCTTTAGTCTTGTGTTTAGGAGAGACTCTTTCCACCAAAAAGGAACTCTCCCACCAAAAAGAAAAGTGTGCTCCTCCAAATAATGTTGTAAGAGATATACTGACACGTGTTTCAAAAAAAAAAAAGGGATGCAAATAAGTCAGTATATCTCACAAATATCTGTAAAGTCTTCCCCTACAAAAATTCTTCAGGGCAAGTTACAAATATCTTATTTTCTTTGAGCCACAAATGTCAGAAAATGGGAGTTGAGTTTTCCGTCATCTTTTTAAGGGTCAATCCGAAGACATGAGCTGAAATTGGGACCAACCTGCACTTAAAAATTCGTGAAACACTGGGCTTGAGTCTTAATGTTCATCTGGTCAGTCTTGATCCTTCACTATGCACAAGCCATAATCTCTTGAGCTCTCGAGTACGGTAAAAACCTCCTGGGTCCTGGAAATCGTACTTAAGGTTTAAATATCAAGAGTCCTGGTTAGTTGAGAGATGGTCAATGTCATGTAAGACTTAAAGTACTGGTAGTCTTCTCTACAATTGGTTCTCACAATATCCAACAATAAATACACCTATGTCGCCTCAGAAGAAAATCTTCAGCTTAAGATCATTTCTAAATACAATACAAAAATGTTTTGCTAGGGACTAGCAAAAGATAGGCATGGGGGTATGATTGCATAGCAAAAATACACCAATAATTGTGCCATCTTGTGCTATTTCCAAGCATTGCCAGTGTATATTAGGTAGCCATAGTCGCATTTGTAAAAATAAACGCATGCATGCATTTAATTGAGAGGGGAGGAGAGTGAATAAAATGGCCTTGAAATTAACGATTCCTCAAGTGCTGCCTCGTAAATTCTCCATCTTTATTTTTATTTTTTTATTTGACTTTGTATTTCTTCTTCGCAGCTGCAAAGCATGGCTTGAGCTTCTTCGCGACATGCTCTGCACAGCCATTCCTTGCCAACCATGCACAACCATACACAGCCATGCACAGCCAGGGCATGGCTGTGCTTGCCTTCTTCCTCTTTAAAAAGGGCACAGCTTTCTTCTTTGAGCTAAGCCTAGTCCAAAAACACAAAAAAAAGACACCAACAACAATTCCTTCTTCCAGGCCGTCTCCTCCCCTCTCCCCTCCATACGTAGCCTCTCTTCTCCTTGAAGAGCCACGCTGCGGGCATGAGCAACTCACAGTGGTGCACAACCACCACTGTGAGTCCCACCACCGCCCAGCTCATCAAAGAGCCGGTGGGCGTGGTGGTTCTCTCCTCTGTTTCATCGTTCCAGCCCATCGCCGCCATTGACAGGAGCTTCAAGCTTTGAAGCTCAAGCTCCGCAGTAGCAGCAGCAAGGTGTCAATAGCAGTAGCGCAGGCCTCCACGCCCCTCAGGCGCCAGTTCCGCGCCCTTTGTGTGCGCCTGCAGGCCCCCCTTGCCCCTCTCCGCGCGCCCTGTCACAAAGCTCCGCCCGTGGCCCAACCGGCGCAGTCCTTCCTCACGCTCTCTAGCTCGCTCAGCAGTGCCTGCACATGCAGAACCGCCAGCAGGCGGTCGCGCGAGCCGAGCGCGCACTGTAGCCACTGTTCACGCTAGAGAGCGCGACAATGTGGCTACAGTGCGATGACCGGTAAGTTTCTCACTTATCCAGTCACCCGGCGCTCTCTCTCCGCACTGCGACTGTCTGCTGCCCGTCTGCGCATGCCCACGCCCGCTCTCGCGTCTGCATCCGCCGGCTCTCAGCACCTACTTCTTCGCTTCAGTGCCCGCCTCTTAGCTCGCCTACGCGCGTGCGCGTGCGCGGGGCCATCAGACATCGGCCACTGCTTCAGACGACTTAACTCCCGCACTTCTTCACGCCAGCAGACACTCTCTCTCTCTCTCGCTCTCTCTCACAGCACTCTCTCACTCCCTCAGCAGACACATACACACACACACTCTCGTACACACACCCACTCACTTATACACTACTATATACTTATATATATATACATATATATTTATATATATATATATATATATATTTATGTACATATATATATATACATATATCTATACATATATTAATACTTATATAACTAAGTATTAGTATACATACATACAAATATATATATATACATCTATATACTTATATATATATATATATATTTATAATTAGATATATATATATGTATATAATAATATATGTATATAGTTATATATATATATATGTATATATATATATATATATATACACATATATAGCTACATATACATTTATATAATTATAACCATATATGTATATATACATATAGATATATATTTACATAAATACATACATATATATATATTTTCATATCACTTACCATACGTTGTATCGTGGGAATATCTGCACCAGTTGCTAATATTCCCCGATACACGCATACAGAAAGCGTTTTTCGCACACATCTTTCACCCATCCATCCTACACTCCATGCGGCATTTCGTCCTGTTGGTTGCGTCTTTCTAGACGACGACCGACTAGACACTGTGCTACACGACATTTCCACCTCCACCCCCACCCCTATATACATATATAATATATACATATATATATATACTATATTTACTTTATTTTTGTTTCTCTTTCCTGCCAGTAAAAAAAGATTAAAAAAATATATAAAAAAGAAAAGATAATCCTTGACTTGCAGGTACTCAGTCTTGCGAATAGCAAGACCAATTTTGGAACCCTAATTTGGCTTAAAGTCAAGAACCTGATTTTGAGGGTATACCTCAAGGACAAAAATTATGAGAAAAAAAATCTTAAATAGAAAAATACCAAAAACATAATAAACGAACGGAAGAGATTCGTTGTAGGAAAGGCGTGGAAACTTCACCTCTAATCCCACTTCCCTGAGTTCGACCCTAGGCCTAAAAGTGACCAAGATAAAATCAAGTAGGTCAGGTAAAAAATTTTGTAAAGAGATGGTTAAGCTTGATTTAGGTTAACCACTATACTCATTTCAACGATAAAATCACCATATTAACACAACCTATCCGGGCCCGACCAATGGGCTGGTAAAACAACAGAATTAACCCCATTTTTCTGTGTTCTTCTCAAATCATTTCAGTATGGAATTGTGATCCTTAGACGATCATTTAGGAGCATTTATCACTGGATTTCAACTAATTAAAGTTAGTTATGACGAATGATGGTGTTACCATCAGCAACTCTAAACTTGCAAATGCGAGTTAGAAGCCCCGTGTACAAATTTAATATGCTAATGTGTGCGCAGGTGAAATTCAACCGTTGATGTGGAGGCACGGTGGGGATAGCAGCAATGTAGAAGCACCGGATGTACACGATTCTTAAGCTATCTAAATGCATCCTCCACCATCTGATTCCACTTCCTCGCATGCGATTAAGGGCGTCTCAGCCATTGATGAAGCAATGCATAGTAGGCAACCTTCCTCAAAGCGGTCCAGCTGCAGTCCTCCTCGCTCCAGTAATGCATAGCTCGCTTTAGTGGATGGTCAGCGTGGTCCAACATAGTAGCACACGAATCGCGTGCGTGAAGAGCAGTCCAACGGGCACACAGCTCACTCCTGCGCGGTCTAGTGATCTCCAACGCACGCAAGTTCTCCTTTTAGCCTACCTACACCTCTTACCACACCTGTTTAAACCCCTACAGACCCCCTTACCACTCATCTCTTCCTATTCTCTTCACACCTCCTCCAAAGCTCTAAGGAGCCTGTCCCAAGCCTGGGATGCTCCTTTAGAGTAGAAAGTAAATAATTTTTCCTGCATTCTCACCCCTTCGTGGAGCATCCCATGGCCATCTTCTTACCACATTTGGGAAGCAGATCCTTGTCATAATGCCATCATGCCCCATCCTCCTTCCTTCGACTCCGTTCTTCGTTTAGCTTCTCACCACCTTTGTCTGAGGCGCCATCAAAGCGAGTCATCCTCCAAGTGACCATCAAGGAGAATTTCCCTCACCCCTTTATCTTTTACTGCTTTCTAATGTAGTTTTATTTTTCTCAATTAGTTGTAATAAATAATTTGGACCACTCTTATAATATTTGTCTCTTTCTCTCATTTATTTTACAAGTAGATTAGCTAGATATTTTGACCTGAACTCTTGCCTTATAAAAATACAAAAAAATAGAAAAACACAAAAACACCAAAAACAAATAACGACGAAATGTAGATTTCTCTAAATCAAACGTTCGCCTCTCTGTGTTTGACCTGAAACTTACTTCGAGTTTCAGATATAAATATTATCTAATGATTGAATTTTCTTATGAATTTACAATGACTCAGGTTGTCCAAACTTCGACTTTTCTTTGCATGATTTTTCACTCATCAAAAGGTTTAGTGAAAATATCAGCAAGCTGCAACTCAGTACAAATAAATTCAACCTTGATTTCCCATGTGAGTACATTGTCCTGCAAAAAATGATGTCGAATGTCAATGTGTTTTGTACGGGAGTGGTGTATAAGGTTTCTCGATTGGTTGATAGCACTAGTATTATCATATAATATTTTTATCTTACTAAATTTGAAATCAAAATCTCTTAAAGTATTCTTCATCCATAAAACCTTGGAACATGCTAGAGTGGTGACTATATATTCAGCCTCCATGGTTGATAGGGCTACACTAGAATATTTCTTCGAAAACCAAGAGACTAGCGATTTGCCTAACGTAGCCCGCATCACTACATGTAATTAAGTTGAAATCACTACACTTAGGGTAGAACAGGCCATAATCTAATGTATTGACTAGATACCTAAATATTCTTTTAACAACATTTAAGTGTGATTGTTTAGGGTTTGATTAAACCAAGCACATAAGCCAGTACTAAACAAGATATCTGCCCTACTAGCAGTTATTGGTGCAAGTGCACCACTATCGTTGATTTTGATGATAATCAAACACTTGAGTTTTAACATTTGCAATTGAGTTTAAGATTTTAGGAATATTGCAAATGATAACAAGTGTGAAGGAGCTCAAGCTCAAGTTCATTGAGTCATGGAGGAGCTTGATAGGAGCAAAAGTATCAAGGAGCATGGAAATGAAGAAAGAAGAATAGGATAGAATCTTTCTATTTCATATATTTGAATGTTTATTGTTCTTTCTTTTCTTTAGATTATTTGTAAAAAGCACTACTAGAAAAATGAAAATTGATCACGGCTATTTGGTCACGATTTTATAAATCGTGACAAAAAATAACTTTTGATCACTTTTGAAAATTGTGACCAAAACCCTTAATCATGATTCCACTTGAATTCGTGATCAAAACTTTTAATCATGATTTTCAAGATCTTGACAAATACTTTTTACATTAAAAAAATCCCTTTACCCATCACTCCAAAAATTTTCCCCTTCCCTCCCTCCACTCCCGACTTCCCCTCTCCTATTGCCGTCAACTTCGCCTCCTCCCAACTCCCCCAATCCTTGATGACATCACCTTCTCCTTCCCTCTCCCGACTCCCCCAATCCCTGACGGCATCACCTCCCACTTCCCTTTGTTGACGCAGGAGGCCATAGCATTCCTCAACGGCGGAGGCTAATATGCACAAGCATGTTGGGGCTCATTTTGGGTAGGTGGAAACCCCACTTTTGGGTCCAGGGGACCATGTTTCACAAATGGGGAAAGATCACATAGGTTAATGTGTAGTAGGTAGATTTGGTAGGATATTGTGTTGTCTTTTTCTTGATGTAATCAGCTACTTAAAGCCCACCTATGGCATGAATGGGGAATAACAGAGAAGAAACAAGTTCCTTTATTCCCACAATATTCCATCTTCCACCTTCCATCTAGACTAGCTCGAGTGGTAGAAGGTCTACCTCCCACCTGATAGCCTAGCAACGCCTCCATCTTCCGCCGATCACCCTGCAAGAACATCTGTTAATAGGTCCACCTCGCCACGTTCCGTATCTGTACGCTCGTGTCGTGGCATGCATGTATCAAGTGGTATCAGAGCCTCACGATCCTCGGCGACGATCATGATGGTTGAGGAGCAGCTCGACCGTCTGGAGCGCTTGCAAGAAATGCTTGTAAAGTTGCAAGCAGACTGCAATAGAATGGGGAAGAGGTTCAAAATCACGAGCCCTCGTGAACCATCTCTGCCTCTATTGCCACCACCATTGCCAACGCCATCACGCGCCGCCTCTGCTCCTCCTCCACTGCTTCCCGCCCACTGGTCACCACCACCCCCACTCTCCCTTCTCCACACCCACACACGTGCACCTCCAACTCCACAACCATGTCTCGCTCTCTTCCAGCCACCAACATGCATCTCCACCGCCATCGCACCACTCCTCCACCTCCTCACGACCTCCTCCCGCACCAGCGACAACGGGATCGCTAATGTCGTCGTCGTCGTCACCAAGCACCACCACTGTGCTAGGAGGCCCGGCAACCTCACCTCCGCCCCCTCGGACACCCCCAAATTCCTCCTCATCATCGGCGACCTCAACAATGAGGCCTCCACGACAAGGCCCTCCTCACCTAGTACTTGACCCTCACCGCTACCGGCTGACAGTACCTTGGCCTCCCTGGCCGCACTCGTTGCCTCGGCATCCTCGGTAGCGCCTCTGCCTCTTCGCTGCTACTGCGACAAGGAGTTGGTGGCTTCCGCCCTCCCTTCGTCCTTGGCCGATATGCCATCCTCCACTCTGACGCACACCTCTGCAGACTAGAGTCAAACACCGTCATGGAGATCGCCTGCTCCCAAGTAGTCTCCCTTGTCTTCGTTCTGGCCGACAACGGCTAGTTCGACATCGTCCAGGACCTCGAGGAGGAGAGCGACAAGGGCTGTGATAGCGTCGCCACCATCGTCTGCGACGCCTACGGGGTCCCCTCCGCCTTCAACTCCCACCTCCATGACCGCCACACCTCACGTGCCCTCTCCCATAGCTGCCGGACCCTTGCGCTGATCAAGTGTTCCCACCTGGCTACTACGAAGGCCAACCCCCAGGGCCCCTCGCTCTATCGCCCCTTTGACCCCCTACGCCGCTACCACCTCGTCCTCTTCCCATGTTGTCAAGCACTACCTGTAGACCCTTGGTGTATATGTCGGTCACGTCACTAGCTCCTCGTCGTCAACATTTCGGTCATCGAGGATGATGACTTTCAGAAGGGGGATGGACTGATACACACAAGCACATTGGGGCTCATTTTGGGTAGGTGGCAGCCCCACTTTTGGGTCCAGGGACCATGTTTCACAAAAGAGGAAAGATCACATAGGTTAATGTGTAGTAGGTAGATTTGGTAGGATATTATATTGTCTTTTTCTTGATGTAATCTGCTACTTAAAACTCACCTATGACATGAATGGGAAATAACAAAGAAGAAACAAGTTCCTTTATTCCCACAATATTCCATCTAGACTAGCTCAGAGTAGCAGAAGGTCTACCTCCCGTCCAATAGCCTGATAACGCCTCCATCTTCCGCCGATCACCTCCCAAGAACATCGGTTAGTAGGTCCACCTCGCCACGTTCCGTATCCGTATGCCCGTGTCGTGGCATGCGCGTATCAGAGGTAGCAACAGCGTCGCCTCCCCTCCCCCCTTGACTCCGCCGCCTCCCTCCCGTCCTCCTGTTCCCTCTGGCGAGGGCCTACCCTCTCGCGACCACCGTAACGATATCGCCTCGTTCACAAAGCAATTTGATCGCAACTAAACTTCGATCCGCTCCTCCTCTCTGAATCATCGACCCCGCTCTAGGGTTTCGAAATCGATCCAACCCCCGCCCCACGTAGCTGTCTTTGCAGGCGAAATGGATACGTCGAGTCCTGCAGAGTTTGTGAACGGGGAGCTGCTCCAGATGTACGTGGAGCGGAGGGTGCCCATGGTGGTCCAGGTCACTAGGGTCGACGGTGCGGCCATCGCGGGGCACTCCACCGACGGACAACAGCTGGTGGTGAGGGGCGCCCCTTCTTCCTTCCCACTCTCCTACTTCATCGAGGTCATCGGCCTCGCTGAGGGCAACTAGTCCATCTGCGTCGAGATCTGCATCGACTTCGGGGAGCAGTTCGATATGGGTCATTTTTACATTTCATCCCCCGACTCTCTCTCTCTCTACCTATTTTGATTGCTGTAATTCTAGTCCAATTCGATTCCAGATGGATTGTCAGAGTGCGATCCCATTCTAGCGTTTTGTTACGCCGTTATCTTAATTGGTTTTAGCTCGTGGAAAATGTTGTAATTCTAGTAGCAGAAGATTTTTTTGTTAACCGATATTCCCGCCGTCTCCCAAAGCAATCTAACCGCAACATCGCCTCATTCCTGCCTGGATACTTCCTAGTTCGAACATCGCCAGGTTATTTGTCTTTGCTGTATTGTTTTACCATTCTAAAGATTCAAGAAAGTATCATTATATAATAGAGTAATCTTTCTTTTTCAATTTTCTTTTTCCTGTATGTGTCGTAGCTCGTTATTATATGATAATGGGCTATTTCACCTGCCATGTTTGACACATCCAATTGCATACAATGGACTTAGTTGATGCTTTTGTTTGTCTCCTGCTACATTATTGGTGGTTGGAGGTATGTTGGGAGTTTAATGTTGTCTTGCATCTGAAGCAGAGATTAGGGATTGGCTTTGGTAAGTCAAAATCTCAATGATAGAACAATGCCCAGGGAGATTAGCAGAGAGCAAGTCAAAGGATGTAAACCTCGGTGTAACTAAAGACAGTCACTAAGTAAAAAGCTGGCTTTACACGATTGAGTAACGACTAGATCTTAATTTTCTATGTTTTTGACCATTGATCTTAGATAAGGAAATAATAAAAACAAGATCAAGATACAACATGTACCCCATCAGAATAATTTATATGTAAAATACAATGTACTTTACAAGGTTTCAATTCATACGATCAGATTTCCAACAATAAACTAAAACACATAAGTAGGACAAGAATTACATGAATGCTTTTTCTGGATTAAGCTATTTCTTCTATTTGGCTAATGATCAATGTCACATAAATTTGAAAAAAATTGAAAATGTAGTTCGTTACCTCCAAAAGAGAGAAACAATTTCAATTTGTCCTTTTCTGGGGCTATTACTATAGTTCTGAAAGTAATACTTATCTATTCGTGATCATTTAGGTGCATATAGTGATTCTCGTGCTCTTCCTGCAATAAGGAAGGAAGTCGCAGAGTTTATAGAAAGATGGGCCTCACCGTTTGCATGACCTGGGCCTTCAATGATGGAGCCTACCATGCTCTCCAGGTCTCCCTTGGATGCTTCGATGAGCAAGTCTTCAAGGTGTCATCCTAATCTTTTTACATCATCCCCTCTTCTCTGCTTTTTCTTTTTCTTTTTTTTAGCTAGATGTTTTGGTTTTTCCTGTTGATCCAATATTGTTATGATGATTGTGTGGGTTTTATTGTTAATTAGATGTTTGGAAGTTCTTATCTTTTTGTGTCACAGGCATTGGATTGAGTGATCGTGGAGGTGCGGAGATATGGGATCAGATTGGTTTGTTGCTCTTGTTTCAAAGACAAGGTTCTTGCCTGTGCTATGCACTTTGTTGGAGATGGTGGCACTCAAAATGGCATAGATGAGAATAGCACTGTAATCAATGTGGTTGGATTGTTCAAAATTCATATGCTCGCTTCTTGGTTCCATCAACGAAGGGGTCTCCACTGTGATGATTTCGTACTCAAGCTGGAATGGGGTGAAGATGCATGCGAACCATCCACTTATAGCTGGTTACTTGAAGAACAAACTGAAATTCAGGGTTTGTCATCGACATGTCCTTATCAGATGGTTTCTTACAGAGTGCAGCAACTCTGCCTCCTTCGCCTCCTCCTGATGCTAATAGTTCTGCTGTAGCAAGTAGCAGTGAAGCTGCTGGTTCCAGCACAGATGGGTAACCTTTTGTACCCTTTCATCCAATATCTTGTTTGATGTCTGTTACGTTTGGATGCCATAATGCCATAATGTCATAACTAGTGAGAGGGCCTGAGTTTATTGCTGAGCTGATGTAAGTGATACCGAATCCGCACTATTACAAAAGGGGGACATACGAGCTGAAAAATGTGGGCTTTGTTTAGAAGTAGTGCTTGTTAGTGTTGCTTTGTGGGTATCCTGTTCTTTTTGGATTATGTTGCTTTCTTCTAATGCAGATTATTGAAATGCTAATAAAAGGGATTTTACTGCTTTGATAGTTGTCCACACTAATCGGTGCGAACCAAGTTGGATTGATTACTATTATATACTATATTATAATAAGGGCCTCGGAATTTCCCTCATAAGCGAAGCTAAAGCTATTTTTTTCCTGTGAATTTCTTGTTTCTTATGTTCTTGTGGGATTCAATCATCGAGAGAGGATAGGAAAGCTTTAGCTGAAATTCTTATTCTCCTGTTCTAAAATGAATGTGAGTTTGACTAAAGGGAATCGACTATTTTTTTTTTCTTTTTGCAGAGATTAAAGGCTCAATATTCTTGCAGGGAAGGAGATTTGTAAGTGGCTTTGTTAATCTACCAACTATTTTGCTTGGGATTTGCTGTAAGACTTTTGATTTCTTTTTGGAGAATGCAGTTTAAGATTAGCTCAATTTGATGGATAAAGTAAGACCTACAAATGTCTTTTCAGAAGGAAATTTGTTAGTGGCTTAATTTCGATGTTGCCTCCTCGAGCGCAAGTACATGTCTTTTACAAAAGAGAGCTATGCCTTCTCAGTGTCAAAATTGTTCCATGTTGTCACAAAAGAACATTCTTTTATTTAGTTATGTCTTTTCTTTCTAGCAACAGCTAGGACGGATGCATATGACATTGATTCTTATTCAACATCTTAACTGCTAATCTCAGTTGAAGTTGGAGCATTTTATCAGTTCAGAAATGGAGATAAATTGGTGTCAAGTGTTTTATTTTCATAACATTCTCCTCTTCAAGGCATCAAAATTAATCAGCCAATAATCTTGATGTATGTACAGATTGCATGAGTTTGATATTCTAGTTGGTAACCATTAAATGTTGAAATTAATGCTTAGATATGAGATTAGAACATGAACGTCGCAGCCTCTTTTTATTTTAAGTACCAAACAATTAGCTAAGTTAAACTGATATGGCATTGGTTTGCAGTGGCGCCTATCCAACAATAATGTCCACTGGTTGATCCTTCTTGATGTGCAGGCATCATTACTTAAATTATTTTTATGATGTGGATATCATATCAGATAGCAAAAGTTCCACCATTTTCAGTTCAATGAAACTATATATACTTACTCTTCATAACTGTTCTAAATCCTACATAATGTGTTTAACTTATCTATAATACTAATAAGTTACTAAGATGGATGCTTGAATGGTTCCAGCATTAAAAATGGCCAGGAAAAATGGTTCAGCATGGATGCTTGCTATTTCCAGGAGAGCAGATTACTTTTGGTATCTCACTAAGTTCAAAAGTGGTTAGGAAAAGGATTGGCAGTGCTTCAGTGCCGATCTGTTCTGAGTGTGGTGGTTATCAGATCTGAAGTTGCAGTGCTGTCTAGATCTGCTTTAGCTCTTAGCGGTGGCACAACGGCTTTTCATATCTGAGGGGCGCATGAGCTCAGATCTGATTTGAGGTGCGGTGTTCTACTCTCAGTAGCAGCAAGTTGTGAGAGCAGCATACCTGAGGTGATCCAGGTGCGATCTACGAGAAGTGGCTGGACGGCGCTCAGATATTCAGATCGATGGGGTGGCATTTACATGCACTCAGATCTGATCTGTTGACGAGTAGCAGCATCTGGGCCCTGATCTGCATTTGCTGTGGTTGTATAAGGTATGAAGAGGTACCTTTTCTTCAGTTCTTGTGGTGCGGCGGCGTGTGCTTCATTTTTGGTTTTCATTGCATCAATCTGGAAGGGCGTGGTGGTGCTTTGTTTGCTGGATTTGATTATATATCTGCAAAGCTTTTTCATTTTTGGTTTTCATTTTTGCAGAGGTTTTTCTATATCTGCAGAGCAGATAGGAATATATTATGGCTGGAGTTGGCACTTCTTTTGCTGCAGTTACTAAGGGTGCCATAGATCCAATTGATTTTGGGCCAACTATCATGGTTAAGACAACTACTTGAAGGATGAGCCAACAATCAGGTCACATCTTCTCCAAAGAAGACTTCTTTTGACTTTTGCACACATCCTAAAAAATAAATACAAGAACGAAAATGTATTGTCTAGAGCAAAGAAATTATATTGCTGCATCAGGATGGTTGCTGTTTTATGGGTTTATGGCTTGAAGCAAGGCAGAAAATTGATTTAGGTTTATATATTTGTGGAGTGGAATTGGAATAATTTGGTTAAATGTTATGTGAAAAGAAAATATACCACTTGTCATGTTCGATTATTGGTAGCTTGTTTTTACAATTTCTCATGAGGACACATTACTTTGGTTGAGAGATGTGCGAAGTCCCTTTGTTTTCCTTTTTTTTTTAAAGTTCTTTCTTGACCATTGATTTTCATCATGTAGGAAGATAATTAAATCATTCATATAAGGATTCCTACCTGTGATTGCTCTAAAAATTTTTCTGATTCTTGTGCCAATTATACTCATGCTTATGTCAAAATTTGAGGGAATTTTCTCGGTCTATGCTGGAGATGAGAGTCGCATCAAGATATAATTTGCTTGGTTAACGTATTTCTTACAAGCATACTTGTTGGGTGTTCGAAGCGTAAATTGTGTTTTAAAAGAGGATTTTATCGTAGTATAGTGCAAAAATACGTCGACAAGTAAAATATAACGAAACTTGGTACGTCCCGGTCGAACTAAGGGAGGCAGAAAATACGAAATTGAAATCGATAAGCTAACTAAACTTCTAAAACTAGACTTGACTCCTAAACGCGTAATTCAATTTCTAACTAGCAAATATTAATCTTACCCGTTTTCTTATTTTCATGGATAATGAGTGCACTCGTTAAGAAGATATAAAATGTAAATATGTGCGTTTAAGTTTCTACGATTTTCGTTATGTTAGTACTGTTGAGTGAGTTCAAAAAAACATGCAAGTCGTTAATGTGGATTAATGCGGTTATACGAATATGTTTTTTTTTTTCAATTTTTGTTTTGCAACTTTTTTTGGGATTTTTGATTTTTGGAAATAAAGATCTACTCTAATTAGATACTAGAAAGAAATAGCAGGAGAGATTTGAAGTACACAAACTTTATAGATATCACATAATTGTTCAACGTCTAGTTAAATACTTGACAATAATAAAAAAAGATTAGAACCACTAGAATTAAATATATTAGAAATAAAACTAATGAGAAAAATTATATCTATAAAAAGAGGGCACCAAGGACTAATCCTTGGTGGTCTTTGGAATTCATGGCGGAGCAGCAACGATCCACCAAAGGTGGCCTTGGTGGATGGTGGAGGGGGAAGGAGACAGAGAGGAGGCCGGAGATGATGGAGAGCTGGAGAGAAAAGAGGAGGAAGAGGATGGATGGAAGAGGAGATACGGTGAATAATCGAGGGAAAGAGGGGTTAGACATTGGGAGTTGTTGGAGAGGGGTGTCCACCAAGGGAAATCGACAGGAGGGTTTTTTTTAATAATAGGAGGGGATAAAATAATCATATGTTGGGATTTCGTTTTAGTGGTGGAGAAAAATTGGATATTGGCTGTTTGGTGGAGTTGGCGGTGGGAGTTCGGATGTTTTGCGGGGAATGCATGGACTACGTGGTGAATGGTTATGTTGGGTGTTTGGGAAAATGTATGGGTTTTGATAAAGATAAGAGGAAGGAAAGTTATGTTGATGGCATGGGATTGGAGGTAAGGGTCGTGGGATTTGTTTTGATGTAGGAAATATTAGATGTGGTTTCTTTTGTTGCATTGTGTTTATGCGTGAGTTTGCACGCATGGAGACTAGCATGGGTTACGTGAAGGTGTGTGAGTTAGGCTTAGGAGGTCTCTAAATAGGTTTTGTAAGGTAGGTTTTGTTTCTTAAGTGTTTGGGAGACCTAAATAGGTTTTGGGCACTGGTGCAAAGGGATTAGGTTTAGGCTGGCTTTGGGTTAGGATAAGCTTGTTTGGTAGTCGATTGGGTAATACATTTATTCCTCCTTTCTTCTCCTTTTACTTCCTCTGTTCTTTGGCTTCCTGGATCTTTTCTTCTTAATCCTCTACATTTTTTCTTGGTCCTCTTCATTCACACATGGACCTGCAATCATAACATAAGACATTATGGCATAAATAAGTCCATAAAATACATTATTTATTAATAAGCAACTAAATATGATGTAAATGCAAACTATTCATAAAATGAATGGAATATTTATAACTATGCTAGAAATCTATCATAATCTAGGCATTTTAGAACCTATGATTGCTGCGCAATCATACCCTTATGCCTAAACTTTGCTAGCCCTAGCAAATGCAAGAATGAAAAACGAATGCAAAGTGTATGATCAATGCTATTTACAACTCAACTCCCAAAGGATTGCTTATTCTTTTATCAAGGGTTTGATAGAAGATTTCTTGTTTTCTTTCAAAAATCTAGAAATCCAACTGACGTAAAAGTGTAGTGATAGTAGCCTAAGCAACGGATCCAAGTGAAATGCCAACCCACACTTAAAGTTCGTAGTTGACCCTCGGTAAAAATTCTATCGAGATAGACAAACTTCTCTCGAGAATATAAATAATCTGAAATTTCTACCCTGACTTTCTAGCTTAGTTAGAAGATGTTTGAGTAAAATGATTTCATATTCGGTGGCTCACATTCATCTGACGCTACATAGAGACTAGTACTACAAACTTTAGATCTCTAGATTATCAAATAAGTCAACCCAGAGAGAGACTCAAAACTGTGCTCCCTTTTGGTTCCTTTGTACTCACTCTTTCTCTTTTTTTCATTCATTCTTTTGTTTTTTAGAGCTCACAATTCACTAGATTGTGTAAATACACTCAATATTTGATGGCCTCACATGGCTTAACACTTTAATAAGTTCTGGTAATCCTATAACTAAGTCAGAATTTCTTAACCAGTATTCGAGCGCTTAGAAATACAGAAAAGTAAGTATGGGTCATGTTTGGTGGATCGCAATTGGTAGTGGGTATTGTTGTCTCAATGAAATTTATTCATAACACAAACACATCTATGAACTCAAATATTTTTTTTTAATCTCTTTTTTTCTCTTCTATATATTTTTTTCTTCTTTTTTATCTTTGTTTTTTTTTACTTTTTTTTCTTTTTTATTTTTTTGTAACTACCAACACAACACAACATAACTTTCATTTTTGAGGCATTATTGGGAAATGATGGTGTTCAAGAGGATATTGTGTGACTTATTTGGTGGAAGTGCCTACTCTCGGCACTGGGAGTGAATGGATAGGACAATGTATTTCTAACCTTTGACACTGACACCTTCCTTCAGCTGAGAAGTCCATAATGGATGGTTGAGATCATCCACCTTAGTTATAGTTTTATTAGAACTTGATTTCTGCATATTTGCCTTATTTGGTGGTTCTTAAAAATTCACATAAAGTGCGTATGCGGGAACCGAGAGCGGAAAACTATGCCTAACTCTAGGGTATCATTATTCAATTATCTAGAACTTGAGAGTCCTCACAGTAGACTTAGAGCACCAGTAAACGCTTTACTCTCATCTCACAAATGTTTAGTGGATCTACTGAAAGATAATTTGCCTGACTCCCTAACTGCCCAAGGGTTCAAGAAAAGAAGCATTGCTTCTTCTCGACACACTAAAAATGTGTATTGGTTTTCATAATGGATCAATTACAAAGTATATGTGCAAGTAAAATAATTGTACTGGACTCTAAACTAAGAAATAACTCAAGAAGAAAATCCTCGATAAAATCTCCTTAATAAAAATCTTTTTTTTTTTTGAGGTGTTGGCAGAAAATCTTAAGTGTATTACCCCCTCATGCTTAAATTCATGCATGTCCTCATACATGAAAATAAATATAAAACATATAATAATTTAAAGTGCAGAGAAAGGGAAAAGGTAGAAATCACTTGGAAAAGCTTCTGAATATTAACATTCAGCATATTCCAACACCTATATAAATGAGAAGACAAATATGCTATATATATAAAAAGAAAATAAGAGTTATGTACATATGTATAAATAAATAATTGCTAAGTTTAATGCCTCGAGCTGGGTGAAAATTCTGTCACACGTCCTCAAGAAGATGTATCATTTCGTCAGTAGAAGGAGGTTCTTGGGCTAAAAATGACTTGAGGCACTGGTCATTTACGGTAAAAACATGTCCAGTTTTCGCATCCTGGATCTGGACAGCCCCATTTGGATATGGGCGAATCACTATAAAAGGTCCAGTCCACTTCGATTTTAACTTCCCTGCAAAGAATTTTAGCTTTGAATCGAACAACCAGACTTGCTAGTTTACAGAAAATGACTTCCTCCGGATGTGGTGGTCATGAAAGGCCTTGGTTTTATCCTTGTAAATTTTTGCACTTTTATAGGCCTCCCGCCATATTTCCTCTAACTCACTGAGTTGGAGCTTCCTTTCACAACCTCCTGTATCGAGGTTAAAGTTACACTTTTGCACCGCCCAAAAGGCGTGGTGCTCCAGCTCAACCGGAAGATGACATGCCCTTCCATATACCATTCTATATGGTGACATTCTAAGCAGGGCCTTCTATGTGGTTTGATATGCCCCAAGTGCATCAATTAACCGATCAGACTAATCTTTTCGGTTATACACCTCAGCTTGCCCATTAGTCTATGGGTGATATGGGGTAGCAATGCGGTGGTGAACCCCATATTTCTTCAATAAAGCTTTGAAATGAGAATGAATAAAGTGACTTCCCCCATCGCTAATCAATGCATGGGGAACACTAAATCTCTCAAAAATACATTCTCAGAGAAAAGAGATAACAGTCTTATGATCAGCACGCCTTGCAGGAATAGCTTCCACCCACTTCGAGACATACTCTACCGTTAGCAGAATATACTCGAGGCCATGTGAGTTTGGGAATGGGCCCATAAAATCGATGCCCTAGACATCAAACACCTCTACGACCAAAATCGGTTAGAGAGGCATCATGTCTCGCCTAGTCATGAAACCTACTAACTGGCATTGCTTGCAGTTCGTGGCATAAAGTTGTGCATCCTTAACAATTGAAGGCCAATAGAAACCAAATTGCAAATTTTTGCAGCAGTCTTTCTGTTGGAAAAATGCCCATCACAGGCCTCGCTGTGGCAAAAGGATAACACACTCGAGATCTCAGAATCTAGAACGCATCTCCTGATCACTTGGTTAGAACCAATTCGGAACAGCAGGGGATTGTCCCAAAAATAATGCCTGGTCGCAGGAAGAAATCTCATCCTCTGGTCCTTAGATAATATCGACGGTATCTTGCCTGCGATAAGATAATTCGCGATATCCGCATACCAAGGAGAATCAACAGAGTCAATGGCTAACAGTGATTCATCCAGAAATTTATCAGAAATAGCAGGGGAAAAATGAATACGGGCTGGGTCAATTCTCGACAAATGATCAGCCACAACATTCTGGGCTCCAGCTTTGTCTCTTATTTCAATGTCAAATTCCTGTAGAAGGATTCATCTAATAAGGTGTGATTTGGCATTCTTCTTAGCCAACAAATGCCGGAGGATTGAATGATCCGTGTAAATAATGACCTTGGACTCAAGTATGATATAAACTTTTCTAGCCTGAAAACTACCGCTAGCAGCTCCTTTTCTGTAACAGTATAATTACGTTGAGCCTCATTCAGTGTCTTGCTAGCGTAGTATATCACAAACTGGCGGCACTCGCGACGCTGGCCTAAGACTGCTCCGACAGCAAAATCAGATGCATCGCACATCATCTCAAAGCCTAGTGACCAGCTAGGTGGTTGGAGAATGGGATAATCAGATACAACCTTTCGTAGAGTCATGAAAGCATTGTGACAGTTAGAATCAAAGTCAAATGGGGCATCAACAACTAAAAGATTTGTCAGTGGTTGAGCAATTTTAGAGAAATCTTTAATGAATCTTCTATAGAACCCAACATGCCCCAGGAAGGACCTAATCTGCTTGATCGAGCTAGGGGGAGGTAAACGAGAAATGATATCTAGCTTAGCACGGTCAACTTCTAATCCATCCTTAGAGATCCTATGACTTGGTATTATGCCATCTCTCACCATGAAATGGTTCTCCTAAGATAGTATTAGGTTGACTTGAATGCACCATTTAAGGATCTTAGTGAGATTATCAAGATAAGAGTCAAAATCATCTTCGAAAACGGAGAAGTCATCCATAAACACTTCCACATGGTCCCCAATCATGTCAGAAAAGATGGCTATCATGCAACGCTGAAAGGTAGCAGGTGCATTGCACAGGCCAAAAGGCATTCGCTTGAAAGCGAATGTACTAAAAGGACATGTGAAAGTCTTCTTGTCTTAATTAGCTAGGCTAATCGCTACTTGATTATACCCAGAGTATCCATCTAAAAAACAAAAATAACTTCGTCTAGCTAATCTTTCTAAAATTTGGTCAATGAAGGGCAATGGAAAGTGGTCCTTCTTAGTAGTCGAATTGAGTTTTCGGTAATCGATGCAGACCCGCCAAGAAGTCACAACGTGGGTTGGGATGGATTCACCTTGTTCGGTTTTGATCACGGTGAGTCCAACCTTTTTGCGAACAATCTATATCGGACTCACCCACTGGCTGTCTGAAATAGGGTATATGATATCAACGTCTAGCCATTTGATCATTTCCTTTTTGACAACCTCCATCATATTTGGATTTAGTCTTCGTTGAGGTTGTCGCATTGGTTTCGTCCCCTCATCCGTATATATATGAGTGTAGTAGGATGGGCGAATACCACGAAGATCGGAGATACTCCACCCAATAGTAGTCCTATGATCTTGAAGCACAATAATCAATTTAAGTTTTTGTTATTGGGTTAAGCGGGAGCTGATAATAACAGGGAAAGTCTGATGCTCAGCTAAGAACACTTAAGAGAATTAGGTAAGGGCTTCAATTCGAGCATAGGTGGAGATGTAGAACCACTAGTAGAATGAGGAGGGAAGGAAAGGGAAGGATCAAGGAGGTATACCTGATTATCATTATGCTCAGAGCCATCAGACTCAACTATTGCAGGAAAGGTAGTAGTGGTTGCAGCAACAAGATGATCATGTAATGCTGGAGAGGGTAACAATGGATCATAAATCTCGTCAGAATACCTCTCATACGGACTGTGTTTGTACCAACCATACTGCTTTGCAAATGTAGTAGTGAGTTCGAACCATAAAGTCCTCCAGATGTACCAGGATATACCAAGTCTGAGGTACTGGAATCAGATACACACCCTAAGCAATCAGTTGAGAAAGTTGAAATATGCAGAGCAGTAGTCTTAGTCCCTATGTAGGAATTGGTCGACCTTGATGTTAATGAGGATGAATAAGACATTGGGTCACTACAGAGAAGCCTAATGTTGCCACAATACTCCTGATATCATCCTCATACTCGTCCTTGATTAGATCACAATCAAAATTTTTGGATGCCCTGAATATATCCAGTCTTAATCTCTCATTCCCTAGGGTAATTTCCATGCATCTGGATGCACAATTGATGTTTGCTTGAGCGGTCGCCAAAAATGGGCTGCCTAGAATAATAGGTCCATTACGGAGATCAGTAGGAACCTCCATATTAAGAATAAAGAAATCCGCTAGAAAATAGAATCCGCAGACTTTCACAATGACGTTCTCAACAACCCCTCTTGGTACCTTCATCGATCGGTCCGCTAACTAAATAGTAATTGAGGTAGGCTTCAACTCCCCAAATCTAAACTGATCATAAACAGCAGTGGGAGTCAAATTAATGGAGGAACCCAAATCAAGAAGGGCTCTGTCAAATGGTGAGTCCTGCAAGAAGCAAGAGATCAAAGGTGTACTGGGGTCCTTTTTAGGCGGTAGATTACTTAGTATTACCGCACTAGCTTGCTGAGACAAAACCTCCTTGGGTTTTGTTCTCTTCTTTTGCTGTCGCCTTGGGGTACAATAGTCCTTGAAGAACTTGGCAATAGCAGGAATGTGATCTATGGCATCGAGAAGAGGAACCTGAATATGTACTTCTTTGAACATAGCCACGAGGTCGTCATGGTTCTTAACTCCCTTTTTCTGCCTCATTGAATCTCTAATGATAGCTCCAGGAAAAGGGAGAGGAATCTCAGGGTCTTCAGTCATTGGTCTTTTTCCTTTGTCTTCCTTAGGTGGTTCCCTATCAGAATAAGAGGAAGAACCATCTTGAGGAAGAGGGCGCGATAAATCATGATCCGCCTGCTTATATGGTGGATCTTTTGTGGTAGTTTCACTCAATGTAACAACTTTTGCATCGGCAAACTGATCATGAGGTGGGGGAGGAGCAGAAGGAACATTCTGGGTAGGATTAGGTAGCAAACCAGGTTGATTATATCCAGGTGGTATAGGAGGTGCCTGAAGTATCGCATGTGCCTGACCCTGCAGTGCAGGATACCTAGGTGGAAGACCTGGGTTTTGCACATTCCTTGGGTTAGGGATAGGTTGGGAGGGCAAGGCTTCCTGCATCCTAGTCTCCTGTAGTATCTGAAACTGATTCTCATGTATTTTATGAACTTGGTTTGTTAATTGCACATGACTCTTTGCCATTGATTGAATTTCTTTCTTAACTCTTCCAACGCATCAGATTGCGAAGGAGGGTCAAGTGCAGTATTGCGAACAGTCTGATATATGGACCAAGATTGTTGCTGATATGGGACTGGCTGCTGTTTAGGAAAATGAAGGTGCAGAGTTCCCATACTGTTTGGGCTGGTGCTAAGGAGCAAAAGTAGGTCTTTGTTGATTTCCACTCTAGGAGAAATTGGGATGCTGGCGCCAACCAGGGTTGTACGTCTCCGAGTATGGGTTTTTACGCCTATAACCATGAAGGACGCTGACATCCTCATAGGACGAAGATGCCTGAGACGACATATCATATGAGTCAAGTCTCATATCATCTCTATAAAGGTTCGACTGGTCAACAGATGCTAGCTCAAGACTATTCATAGGCTCCCTATAGGAAGGAGCCCATGAAGTAGCAAAAGAGTAGACAGATGCATCCCAAAGTAAGAGGTACTCGGGATGAAGCAGTAGATGGAATAGATGTTGGCACAGAAGATGCAACCCTAGATCTCATTGCATAAGACTGACTAAGCTCGTCAACCTTCTTATGCAGTAGATCCATACTATCCAGCTTTTTCATAATAATGTCCATATCAGCCCAGGTTGACTCGGCCTGGGCCTCATGGACCGATACGTGCTGCTATGTAGGGCATGAGAATTGGTTCATTGATGCAGCATTGAGAGAGTTTTCCACCAAGGACTCAAATAACTCAAAAGCTCCTGCCTCGTCCTTGGCAAGGAAGTTCCCACCACTAGACGCATCGGCCAGACACCGATGTGTCTTATCCAGCCCATGATAGAACACTTGGGCAAGGTGCCAATGAGGCACCCCGTGGTGAGGATACTTCTTCAGAAGATCATGAAAATGCTCCTAGGCCTCATGCAACTTCTCACCCGACTGCTGGGTGAAAGTTGTGATGGCTCGCCTCATCGCATTTACCCGACCAATAGAGAAGAACTTTCGGAGGAACTACGTAGATCGGTTTCCCTATGGTCTTGAACCAATAGGAAGCTTTATCCTTCAAAGAAAAAGGGAAAAGCTTCATAAGAACAAATCAATGGCTACATTTCTGGGTCGGACGGTCTCAGCAATCCTACTCAAATCCTCCAGGTGCTGGAATGGATCCTCATTCGAGTTATCATAAAAGTAAGTCTGAATTAGACTTATCACATTAGGTTTTAACTCGAATGCATCACCATCTGCGGGCATTCAGACTTGAGGTAACACATTACATGTTGCCGGATCATAATGGTCCTGCAATTGTTCTCCATGCGGGGGGTTCTGCATTCTATCTAAGGTGTTGAGGATGGCCTCAAACCTCACAATGTTCTAATTTTGCGTAGCCAATCTTGCCTCAACCCTGGCTATCAATTGGGCCTTATTCTCCTCAAAGGGGAGGAAGAGGAGGATCTTGCTCAGCCATTGTAGCTGAGGAAGAAGGAAGAGAAGTGGAAGTAGGCGAGAGGTGTCATTGACATACAGTAGATGGCCGTCTTTGAGGAGGCTCCCAAGGACCAACTAGGATAGGTCTTAGTGACTTTTTACCGTGCATAAACTAGCATAAGGGCTGGTTAAGAGTCCTAGGATAGGATGTAAAGTGCAAGGAGTTAAGTGACTACTTAATCCTTAATTAGTTGTTAGCCTAGTGTTTAAGGTCTGGTTGGAGGCACTGGGACAAAAAGTAAACCCTAAGGTGGAAGCCTAGGATTTATGCTTCTAGGTTTAAGGTCTGCAGACCCTGTTCTTCGATAAAATCATTCCTCAGATTAGTACAGAAGTCCAAACAGTATGAAAATTGATATGCAACTTCCTTTTACAATTATCTTTTCATAGAATATTTTTTCAAGATTTTATAATATCCAAAAAAATAGTTATGATTTTTATATCCGTAGGGGGTCAGACCTCTCTGGTCTATTTCAGATCAAAATCGTAGCACAACTACTCCAAAAATTTTGAAAATTTTACTGATCAAACTATATTTCAGCAACTTTCAAATGACAAATTTCAACTCAATCAAATCTGTGTAGAGGTTGGAATAATTCTCCAAAGTCTAGACATACAATGATGAAAAAATTGATTCTGACCCTGTGTAGTTTATGAATTTTAAAAAATTTCACAGATCAAATTTTCTTGTAAAAATGGTGACGTTTGAAAGATAATTTGATCTTTCAGTTATAGTTTGAATTTCAAGATTTTTGGAGGTATAGATTTTTGGCAACCGAATTTTAAAAATAAGTTTTAAGTTTCAGCCGAATTGCTAAAAATAGAATCAAGGGTGTTTAAAGGATAAAATGCTATTAATAATCACCCTTGATAAAAAATGTCAAAGAATATGATTAACAAACTTAAATTAAAAAATTTAAGTTTATTTTTATATTTTGATATTGTTGAGTTTTTTTTTATTACTATCTAAAACAAACTTTCAAATAAAAGCAATCCTAACCGATCCTAACAACAAATCCTAATAGATTTTTTTTTCAAAACCTAATACTAACTAAAATGAATTTAAACGGAATGTGTGTATGTTTTTTTTTTCAGCCACGGATTGACACATGGGAAGATACATCCCCGCTTTGAACCTGCACACACTGAACAGACACAAAACTAATGAGATCAATTTTAAAATTGTCGTGCCTCCCTGGCAACGACATCAATTTGTTCGAAGCGCAAATCGCGTTTTAAAAGATGATTTCGTTGTAGTATAGTGTGAAAATACGTCGACAAATAAAATATAACGAAACTTGGTAAGTCTCGGTCAACCTCAGGGAGACGGAAAATACGAAATTGAAATCGATAAGCTAACTAGACTTCTAAAACTAGACTCGACTCCTAAACGCGTAATCCAATTTCCAACTCGCAAATATTAATCTCACCTGTTCTTTTATTTTCGCGGATAATGAGTACACTCGTTAAGGAGATATAAAATGTAAATATGTGCGTTTCAGTTTCTACGATTTCCGTTGTTAGTATTGTTGAGTGAGTTTAAAAAACGTGAGTCATTAATGTTGATCGGTACGGCCATACGAATGTTTTTTTTTTTCGATTTTTGTTTTGCAAATTTTTTGGGATTTTTGATTTTTGGAAATAAAGATCTACTCTAACTAGATACTAGAAAGAAATAATAGGAGAGATTTGAAGTACATCAACTTTATAGATATCATATAATGCTTTCACGTCTAGTTGAATACTTGACAATAATAAAAAAATACTAGAATTGCTAGAACTAAATATACTATAAATAAAACTAATGAGAAAAATTATATCTATAGAAAGAGGGCACCAAGGAGTAATTGTTGGTGGCCTTTGGAATGTGTGGCGGAGCAGTAATGGTCCACCAAGGGTGGCCTTGGTGGACGGTGGAGGAAGAAGACGGAGAAGTCGGAGATGATGGAGAGCCGGAGAGGAGGAAGAGGATAGATGGGAGAGGGGATATAGTGGATTGAGGAGGGCCCCCGGATTTTTTCGGTGGAAAGGGATTAAATAATCGAGGGAGAGGGGTTGGATGTTGGGAGAGTTGTTGGAGGGGTGTCCACCAAGGGAAAATTGGCAGGAGGTTTTTATTTTAATAATAGGAGGGGATGAAATAATCATAAGTTGTTGGGATTTCGTTTTAGCGGTGGAGAAAAATTGGTTATGGTCATTTGGTGGAGTTGGTGGTGGGAGTTCGGATGTTTCGTGAAAAATGCATGGACTACGTGGTGAATGGTTACGTTGGGTGTTTGGGAAATGTATGGGTTTCGGTAAAGATAAGAGGAAGGAAAGTCACATAGGTGGCATGGGATTGGAGGTAAGGGTCATGGGATTTGTTTTGATGCGGGAAATATTAGGTATGGTTGTTTCCTTTGTTGCATGCATTGTGTTTGTGCGTGAGTTTGCATGCATAGAGAACAGCATGGGTTATGTGAAGGTGTTTAGGGTTAGGCTTAGGAGGTCTCTGAATAGGTTTTCGAGGATAGGTTTTGGTTTTAAGTGTTTGGGAGGCCTAAATAGGTTTTGGGCACTAATGCAAAGGGATTAGGTCTAGGTTAGCTTTGGGTTAGGATAAGCTTATTTGATAGTCGATGGGGTAATACCTTTATTCCTCCTCTCTTCTCCTTTTACTTCCTCGGTTGTTCTTTGACTTCCTGGATCTTTTCTTCTCATTCCTCTACCTCTTTTCTTGGTCTTCTTCATTCACACATGGACCTGCAATCATAACATAGGACATTTTAGCATAAGTAGGTCCATAAAATACATTATTTATTAATAAGCAACTAAATATGATGCAATCCAAACTATGCATGGAATGAATGCAATATTTATAACTATGCTAGAAATCTATCATAATCTAAGCATTTTAGAACCTTTGCTGTGCAATCACTGGGTCCGGTCTCCAGTAGTTGAAAAGTTTTATCCACCAATCAGCAAGCCAGTATGTTTATTTCACCTTATCAAAATCTCCTTGAAATTCTTATTAATGATTTCCTTTTAATTTAGTTTCATCAACAGTATGGTACGGACAGAGATAAAAGGTTCCCTATTTGTATCCATGGATGGTGGATCATTATAGAAAATCTAATTAGATCTCATAACATTTTCAATTTTGTAAATAAAATAGATTTCTCATTTTCATGGTAAAAATTGTTTTTTCTTATCTTTCATGATTCTGGTACAACTCTTTATTTGAATTATGCTAGGAATTTACTCCTATAATCCCATCAGGATAAATCAGTTGTCTGTTTAGATTGTTGCCTTGTAGCTTGGAAGGATATTTCTGCTGCATTTGTAAATGGTACTTGTATGCCTAATGACTTTGTATTTACCATAAATAGCCTGCAAATTCATATCAGATAAATTTGATCCAAGCATGTGATGCAATAATAGATGATAAATTTGGTGGTGGACATGTGATTTTTTATACCAAAAGGATACTTATCTGCATCAATGAATTTCCCTAGTCTACAACCCTAACTCTAGAAAAAGATTGCTCAGGGGTTGAGATTGGGTTGTGAACTTTGAGTCTGGAATTGGCTTCAAAAAGTTATCCTCTGGAAAATGGCATATGATACATGTTACAAATTGACTCTGTTAGCAAGGATCGACTATTTAACGCAAATTCAAGAACCTGATTTAAAGTTGGGAATTGCACTGATAAAAAAATGGTTAGTCTTCAAATTTGTAGAGTAAGTTCCTTTTGTTTTTCCAGGGGTACTGGCTTGAAGGATTATAACAAAGGAATTGAGCATAACTGATATGGAGCTGATCATAAACTGAAAGCAATAGGTTCTATTACATGCCATTCATGTTTTGGGATAGAGCCAAAGTAACCTCTAGATCTTGGGAGAATAGACTGAAGCCAAACTGTTGCCTCTTTACTGATCACAATTGATCTCTTACTTGTTATACTGTTATCTTCAATGAGTAATTTCAACGGCTAGGTTTCCTTGAAATGATATAGACATCACAACACCCAGATTGATTCACATGTGGTTTATTCAAATACCTAATTTACCACCCTCCTCCCAAGCTCTTTTCACTGGTATTACATTTCGTCATTGTTGCTATTCATGTATTTTTCTATCTCTCATCCATACAACTTGAAAATGGATTTGCTAAAGTGGATTTGCCGTTCTGGCTTGCTCATGAGTTCTTTTTTCCTGCATGCCTCAACCAAAAGTGTTCTTTTTTTATTTCATTTTGATGAGATATGAAAAGTTCATTCAATTGATTTACCTTTGTAATAAACATGCTCTTGTCGATACATCCTCGAAGACGTTAGTCGTTGCTTCTAGATGAAGTTGTGTAGAAGGACCAACTCTGAAGATTCCAAATTAGAAGTTAGAACATCATTTATTATCTTTATCATGGATGTCATGCCTCAGGCATTTTTTTTTTTATTTTTAAAGATTTTAAGCACTTGCTGTTCATGGATGTAACAGTTTAAGTTTTATATTTATAGCTTCTGATTATTTTGAGAGAATAGTTGTAATTATGTTTATTTGATTAGAATACTGCTATTTTTATTTGTCATTTTTCTGTACAAGCCAGCACGGGGGAATATCACCAAACTCCAAAAGGTAGAATGTGATCTCAGATGTTTTTATTATTTTTTTCTTACTAATGGACTTTTGGTCACGGTTAATAAACCGTCACTAAAGACTTTTGGTCATTGTTTTTGAACCGTCACCAAAGGTCCCTCAGCATCGTTCGCAACTCCTTGGTCATGGTTATAAACCATGACCAAAGCTCTTTCTTTGGTCACGGTTCCACTTAGAACAATGACCAGAGCCTTTTGTCACGGTTTTTAAATTGTGACCAAAAGTGGGGACTTTTGGTCAAGGCTTTAGGTGGAACCGTCACAAAAAACCATTTCACCACGCAACTTTTGGTGATGCTAATTGGCGACTGTTTTTAACCAACCCTGACCAAAGCCCTTCTTTGTTGTAGTGGAGCCCAAAATATATTAACTAAAGTTGTAGGAACACTTACCTATCCTAGAACATTTAGGGAAATCCTAGAATAAAGTTAGAAAGCCAAATCATAATCAAATAGCTTTATCAGACGCCCAAGATGATTCCTAGACATTTGATATCACCTTTTTCGACGTCTGATGTTTAGATCAGATGTCTAATATAGAGCTGTTGGATATTGTCAGAACACAATCTTCTCGAAGACACTTGATCCATATGTTTATATTATTTTTAGACATCCATAACCCTATCCAAATGTTTGATAAAGAGATATTGGACCCTGTTAGACCCAAATCCAACCATTAGCTTCTTAGGAATCAATTCCCGCACCCTTTGTTCCAGATGTCTAGAAACCTGATTAGACGTTTAATAAGACGTTTGACATCTGTGCACTAGATCCCTATTTGGATTTGATCAAATCTAGAAACAACCTCCGCATAATTAGACATCCGATATTAATATTAGATGTCTTAAAATTCACATTCAAACGTCTGGTGCTTAGCATCATGATCCTTGTTTAGGTTCAATTATTTCTAGGAACACCATCCTTTAGGTTCAGACGTCCAAAAATTTAGTTAGACGTCTAACCCAAAAATTTGATGTTTGACTCTACTGTCAGAGTCATTATGATGTTGATTTCGGCCTGATTTGTCTTGGAATCTTTCCCAACGGTTAGAAGGCCTCTCCCAAGCCTTGTTGAGGGTTCCTAACACATCTATAAATAGATAGGAGTCTCTCCTTTGTTCCACACGACATACAGATAATTCTTCCCACTATTATACCAAATTTGTGAGAGATCAAAAGAAGAAAATTGTAGTACTTTCTCTCTAAGCTTTCTACCATACATTCAAGAGCACTGAAACTCTGTCGCATTTCATGTGTACTCTCTTCCACTTGAGGGAAGTCCTTTTGCCTATAGTAGCATAGTTTAATCTATACTCTCTATAGCTTTTCTTGTATTTTCGTTTACTTGGATGGGTATTCATGTGGTGAATTCTTGCCTCCTTCGTAAGACAAAATTCTCTTCGTGGAGAAGAGGGATTGAGGTACACTACCCTCAGTTGTAAAGTAGTGTGGTTTATATTAAGGTTGTACTACCCTCATTTTATGTAGTACGGTTAGTAGATTTGATCGACTCGGTCGGTCGAAAAATCCTAAGTCGAGAGGCTTAGGTTATGATTTTTATCTAGGTTGGGTTTCCACCTAAAAATACATGTGTCTTGTGGTGGATGTTATTTATGTTATTACATTTTAATTTGTAGTAAACTTCAATTCACTATTCAGCCCCCTCTAGTGGAATTTTAGTTGGTATCAGAGCAAGGGCTCGCGATTTTGATGTTACAAATCGGTGAGGATCCTAACATGGAAGGGAGCATCTTTGCTACAAAATAATTCAAGGGGCAATCCACTGTTCGTCTACCATATTTTGAAGGTAAGAATTATCCTTATTGTAAGTTACGAATGAAAATGTGGTTGCAGGCAAACGACTACATTTCAGAGAAATGTGAGACTCCCTACAACATCCCGGAGAAGCCCACAGGGGGATACTCACAGCAACAAATCAAGAAGCTCTCACTCAACACAAAAATGATGAATGCATTATACTGTGCATTGAGCCTCAAAGAGTTCAGTCGCATTTCACAGTGTATCATTGCCTACAAGATTTGTCACACACTCGAGGTAACACATGAAGGTACATCAAAGGTAAAGTCTTCTAAAATATATTTACTTTATCAAGAATTTGAATATTTTTCTATGAAAAGTAATGAAAATTTGAATGAGATGTATATTAGGTTCACATTGATTGTGAATAACCTTAAATCTTTGGGGAAGACCTTCCTTTAAGGAGAGCTTCAATCTAAGCTCTTACCTTCCCTTGAACTGGAGTAAGAACAAAAGGTCACCGCTATTGAGGAAGCTCATAAAGTTGAGGAGCTCATTATGGACGATCTCCTAGGCAACCTTATGGCCTATGAGAATAAGATGATGCAAAGGAAGGAGACATTGAAGCCAAAGATGAAGTACCTTGCCTTTAAAGTTGGATCAGATAGTGTGGTTAGTTTCGATGACGAGGAACTCGATTTTGACACTAACAAATTTGTTAAGTTCCTTAAGCTTAGAGAATGGAAAGAGAAGGAGAAGAAAAAAAGGAAGGAAAAACTAGCTCGTTGCTACCACCACAACAAAAGGAGGCACCTTAGACCAGAGTGCCCACTCTTGAGGAAGGAAAGGAAGAAGGAAAAGACGCACAAGAAGAAGGCATTCCAAGCTACTTGGGATGACTCAACTTCGGAGGAAGAAGAGGAAGAACCCAAGAAGGAATCAAAGAATGAATCGCATGCATTGACTTCATGGCAATCGTGGATGAGAGCGAGAAGGAAGGTGGAGAAAATGATGACCATGAGGTAAATCATTTTTTAATAGAACTCCAGGATGACTTTGAATCCTTATTTGTTGAGTATAAGATTGTTAAAAATGAATGCAAGAAGCTTAAATTTGAAAATAAATAAGTTTGAATGGATTTTGAAAATAAAATTCATTTAGAGAAAATTAAGAAAATAAAAGCAAATGAGTCTTTGTATAGATTTGAAAACCATATTTTGAAAGAAGACATTGAAGAATTCAAAGATAATATTTAAAATTTGGAACTTGAAATAGTCCATCTGTAGAAGTCAAATCAGCTCCTTGATTGTCTAGCCAAATTCACTAAAGGGAAGGCAAACTTGGACAAATTGATTGCCTATCAAAATCCAACCTCTAATAAAATTGGGCATGGTTAGAACATATTGAAAACTTGATCTTAACTTGGATGACTGTTTGGGAGAGGATGGGTGGTCAACGAGAGAGCGATCGACGACGCGGTTAGGAGGGAGGCCTTACAGCTAGACAATAGCGTTGTTGAGTGGACATTGGCGCGACAACCGTGGTTATAGGGCAATGGTGGTGGAGGGAAGGTGGAGGGATGTTATTTATTATCATTGTAGGGAGTGCGGTCATCTCACCGCGGCGTGTAGAAACAAGGTCCTATGTCTTGCGTGTAGGAGGATGGGACACATGCATTTCTACTGTCGAAGACGCGCTATGCCGGTCGGGGATGGTGGTGGATCTATGAACCGGAGGCATGACACGGTGCAAGATGGGAAGGCTAGGGTTTTCTCAAAACCCCAACTGCCACCTTGACCACCACTTGCACTATGCCTTGACGTTGAAGTTGCAATGTCGGTAGAGGTTCTCGAAGCTGAGTGCATGCTTTGCGATGCACTCGTTGGAGAGGTGATGGTTGGAGTGGTAGACCTGGAGATACTTTGACCGATGGTGAGTTCCCTATCTCCCTTGTTGAATGCGTGGAAGATTTTGACCCTCTCATCGTTGAGGTTCTTGGTTTTTGGATTGAATGGGGAAGATGTTGATCGTTTGTATTTTTACATGACCATGGTGGATAACATGTGTGTTGTCTGGCAGTTGGTATTGCCTTTCAATGGTGCCTTGCCAAATCACCCCCCAAAACATGCTTTCAAGAAGAGAGGTGTGGTCGAGATGTAAGGTCTCCCCTTGTATCTACAATCAGATATGTTGATCCATCAACTGGTAGTCGATTTTTCTTTGTTGGCAGAGGGTTTGGACATGGGGCTCAAGGAAGGAGATGGAAGGAAGGTCATGGTTAATGTGGACCTTCGTCGTGTAGGGCCATACCCGAAGATAGTGGTCTTGCGTTGTGAAGGAAGTTCTTGGCTACTCCACCTTGCTGTGAGGGTGTTGGAGCCAGATCAAACGTTTACAACCTAGCAAGGGGGTCATGCTGAGGATGAGAAATCACAATGGAGGGTAGTCAGGCATGGTAAAAGCCATAAGAAAAAGAATAAGGTGGGAGATCAGAGAAGAGAGAGGGAGGATCCTATGGGGGAATCCCCGAGCTTTCCAATTGGGAATGAGGCAGTGATTATGGAAGTGGTTCCTAGTGCTAAAATGCCTCTTCCTGAGAAGGGTAATAACGATGTCTCCAAGTCTTTGGTAGTGCATCCTTGTGAGCCTATTCGTATGCAGTCTTCGAAGATGGGTTCTCCTACCATTGATCAGGCCGATGAGGTTTCTATGGTTGTGGGATTTGTGCTGAAGTCGAAGAATGTGTCATCGTCCAGAGGGGGATATAATCTCAGGAGTTGAGGTTCTTCCAAGACGTTGAAGGTGAACATTGACCACTTAGCTCAACTGCTAAGGGTCGAGCACACTACACACATGAAGAAGGGGCCTAATACGTTATCCTTATGAGGATTTTAACATAGAACGTGTGTGGGTTGTGCGATAGGGGCCGCCTTGCGTCGCTTGCTCGTACCTGTAGGAATGGCAGATTGATTGCATGTTTCTACAAGAAATGCATATTGAGAGGGATGGGGTGAATGAATGGTAGCCACTTATCAGGGTTGATTCTCTAATCTCTGTTGCATCAATGCCAATGGCAGAGTGGGAGGGTTATGCATCTGGTGGAAGGCTGAATTACTAAAACTACAAGATGTGCAATAGGGTGATCACATTCTAACTGGCCAATTTAAGAAACAGATGGATGGGGCATCCATTAATTTTTCTTGCATCTACGGCCCCTATTTGTTGGCACTATGGCATGAACTATGGGAGGAATTGAGGAGAGCAACAACCTATGTCACTGAAGGTCCATGGCTTGTTGGGGTAGATTTCAACATGACTTTGAAAGAGGAGGATAGGCTGGATGGCGAATTGGATTCCTCCACTATGGGCTTCTAATCTGTTGTAGCAGAGTTGGAGCCCACTGATCTACCTACTTTGGGCTTGGTGTATACGTGGAGGAATGGCAACAGGCAAATGTCGAGACTTGATCGTTTTTTCTACAATGTAGACTGCATGAGCTCTTTTTAGATGGCTGTAGTTATGGCCTTGGGACGTCACTTCTCATACCATACGCCGATCATTTGGGATAGTGGGGAAGGGTCCACTCGTGGATCTTACTTCAGATTCCAAAAATCGTGGCTAACTGAGCCCAGATTTCAGGAAATGGTGTCCACCTAGTGGGTATCCAAGGAAGTAGAGGGGATGACCACACATGTTCTATACATCAAGCTGAGGGATTTGCGTGCTATGCTGATGGGGTATAAACATAATTTGATTGCTTTAAAGGACCATACGAGAGTAGAAGCCATTGCTGATGTTAAACGGCTGGACGAGTAGGAGGAAATCCAACTGCTGGGGGAGGGAGACAAATAGCGGAGGAAGGGCCTGCAAGGCATCATTGCCAAACAAGATAGCCAAAGGGAGATTGATTGGAGGGAGAAGTCCAGATAATTGTGGCTGCATGAAGGAGATTCAAATACAAATTTCTTCCATATTGTTTCTAGCATGAAGGGAAGATTTAATCTTATCTCCTCCTTATGAGTTGGGGAAGATGTTGTTTCTTCACCACAGGAGGTCAGATCTGTGGTGGACATCCACTTTTAGCGCACCACTAGGGCCAGTGGGCGTGGAGGTTGGCATTTGGAAAGTTTGGACATGCCAAGGCTGAATGAAGATGAATCTAACTCCCTGATAAAGCCAATTGACATGTAGGAGGTGGAGTATGCCTTGAAGGAGTTAAAGGCTAAAGGCTTTCCTACTCCTGGTGAATTGCAAGTTTTTTCTATAAAGAATTCTAGTAGGTGGTGGAACATGACATTATGAAAGTCATTGATGAATTCCAGCGGGCAACTTTGGCCTGGAGAGGCTAAATAGGTCGCTTCTGTCTTTACTTCCCAAAAAATAAGGAGCTGATACACTTGGGGACTTCATGTCCATTGCCCTCTCCAACTTGATATACTTGCTGATAGGGAAGATTATGGCCAATAGATTGCAATAAGTATTGGGTCATCTTATCAACCTAGTTTAGTCAACCTTTCTGAAGGGGAGAGATCCTTGTAAGAGTCATTTATTCTAGCTCAAGAGATGGTGGTTTGGTGGAAGAGAAGAAAGACTAATGCATTCATGTGGAAAGTTGACTTCTCCAAGGTGTACGATTCTGTATCATGGGCCTATTTGTGAGAGATCTTTTTCAGACATGGGTTCCCTCAAGCGTGGTGCAAATGATGAAGAGGTGCATTACAACTGCTTCCTTTTCCCTATTGGTTAATGATCGACCTATGGGGACTTGGATACAACCTCAAAAGGGAGTGTGGCAGGGATGCTCTGTAGCTCCGCTAATTCTTCTTCTTGTAGTGGATACCTTAGCTCACTTCGCCTTCAAGGCGTGTACAGGATCCTTGATGCATGGTTACATGCTCTCCTCAACTAGGGCTTTAACGCCTATCCTCTAGTATGTCTACTATACAGTCTTCTTTATTGAAGGTGGGACGAGGGAGGTCGGGATGATGAAATAGTTGGTGGATATTTTTGGTGATATCTTGGGCCTTCAGGGAAATGGCTCCAAATCCTCCCTTATTTGTTTTGAATTTACAAACAACGTCAGGAGTGAACTGTCAGAGATATTACAAACCCTAGTAGGGACTCTTCCTATTAGATGCCTTGGGATGACTTTGCTTGGTAGAAAAATGAAGACAACGGACTAGAATGGGTTGTTTGAGGAAATATTTGGTCGCTTATCCAGATGGTGTGGCAGGTTTCTCCCTCGTGGTTGGAGGCTTATCTTGTTAAACTCGGTCATTTCTACTACCTTGATTTTTTACTTGTCTATGTTTTGGCATCAAAGATAGTGATTAAGAGATTGGATGTTATTCATAAATGGTTTTTTTGAAGGGGACCAACTCATGAAGGCCGATTCATGCAAACTTTGAAGTGGAAGACCATCTGTCGATCGAAGAAAAAAGGGGGCCTTGGTGTGCAATCATTGCATGATTTTGGTGACTCACTGTTGCTCAAATGGGGAGTCGTGATTGTTAGAGGTGAGAGCAGTCTTTGGCAGGACATTATTCAGGACTCCTATGGTTTAGGGGCATCACCGTCTGATGTGCTAAAGGCACCAAAGGCATCTCCTTTTTGGCCTCTGTATCTAAGGCTGTGATGGAGCATTGGGATTTGTTCAATCATGTTCTAGGTGATGGAACGAAGTTCAGATATTGGGAGGATAATTGGTTAGATCACGGGACTTTGGCTGGCCTCTTTATGGGCCTTTGACGCTGCACCTAATAAAACTCAGAAAGTGGTAGATTGTTGGGACTCTGAAGGAGAGCGATGGCACACTTTTAGGCCATCTAGGCCTTATAATAGCTGGTTGTAGGAAGAGATTCAATGGCTTGAGATGCTGGAGGCATTTAGACCGAGCATTGGGGTGGATGGGTACAGCTGGAGGTCTGGTCTTTATAGTTCTAAGAGAGGTTATGACAAGTTGCTTCATGATAACGATGGCTTCGAGAGATAATCGGGTTTTATTGTTATGTCGTTGTAATATAGCCAGTTGTTGCCATCATTTCAAATATATAAATTTTTTTACTCGGAAAAGAGCTCCCGAGGTCGAACTCAGGGAGCAAGTTGTATTCTAGAGATATACATGTTTCTTTTACAAAAAAATAAAGAGAGAAAGGATTTGTTGTTTTCTCTTTGTTTCTCCTCGTCTCAGATCTTCTTCTTCTTTGTCTGCAGAGGTGATCTTCTTCTTCTGCAGTGGTGATGCTCTTCTTCTTTTTCCAGCTGTTCCTGCTCTTCCTTTTTCTTCTGTCTTTCTTCAGATCTTCTTCTTTCTTCTTTTTTTTTCTTCTTTCAGTTCTTCCCTTGTTCTTTTGTGTTCTCCTCTGCCTCGCCTTCTTCTGTTGTTCTTTAGATCTCCTTCTTTCTTCTTTTCTTTTTCCAGTCAGGACGTCGCCCCTCCTTCTTTCTTCTTTTCCCTTCAGGATGTCGTCTGATTTCCAAATCAGACGACTTAAACTGCCTGTTGCTACAGTGTCTCCCTCAGCTTCCTTCTTCTTCCGCGGTCCTTCTTCTTCACCTGTGCCTGCACACTTCAGAGCTTACGTCAGAGGACAAAACCTACTCTACCCTCTCCCCCCCGCGTCTCTCTCTCTCTGAAACCACTCTTGGGAAAGCTCTCCTAGAGCTGCCGGGTAGTCGGGTACGGGTCAGGTCCGGGTCCAGGCCCACCGGCGTGCGTGGTGGGCGAGGAGTGCAGGTCAGTCTTAAGTCGGGTCGGGTCAGGTCCGCGGGGCGTGAGCGCGGACGAGACCGAGTAACCGGGCGGGTGAAGGGGACCTCACCCCGTGTGCTGAGGCAGTAAGGCTAATGCACAAAATCAATTTAAACGGTGAAGAGGTTGTGAGGCTTACCGATGTGGGACTAAACGGAGGCCTCTCCTCGCGTGCGCCTGCTGGGAGACCGCGGCCTAGCTTCTGCAGCTGCGGCTTCGATTTGCGTCGGTTGCTGGCTGGCTGCCTTCGCAAGACTCTCCGTAATCCGCAGCAGCTGGAGACCTGGAGTCCTCAAGCCTGGAGCGCGGGAGAAGCTGCTTCAATGTGCGTTAATGGCGGTCGAACCTCAAAACCTGTCGGACACGAATATGGCCTCTCGGCCTGATCAAACCACTGGGGAACCTTCGCCGTGGCACGGCGAAGGTGTGGAGCTGCACGGCAAGCCGCAAGGTGGTGTCTGGCGGCAGCCCTAGGTTGGACTGCAACCGGAGGAATGGGTTTGTTCGGGGGAGCGTTACGGAGGTGTGGAGTGGCAGTGGAGGGGTGGGGGGTGCTCAGTGTGATGAGGCGGAGGTTCGGTGAGGGTCGGCGAGGTGTGTGAGGCTGTGGAACGATGGGAGCATCTTGCCGGAGGGTGGCCGGAGACGAAGGGGGTGACGATGGTCAGGGTCGGTCGAGGGCTTAATTGAACAAATTGAAAGCGGGGAAAGAAAGAGGAGAAGAAGGGAAGTAGTTCTAGCTTACTTGCAGGGACGAAGGGGGAGCAGCAGGGCGACGGTCGTATCGACTGTCGCCGGAGAAGACGATGCTCAGGGAAAGGGGCGGCGGCGAGCAGAGAGCCGGAGAGGCGCCAGCTGGGTGCGGCGTGGCGCGGGAAGAGCAGGGGAGGAAGTCTCTGCTGCTGGTATTGCGGCAGAGCGAAGAGGAGAAGGGGGAGGAACCGCCGGAGCTGGTGAGCGTCTGCCGGAGAGAGAAGAAAGGAAAGTTGGGGGTTTTCTCCGTCAGACCCGAGCTGCCCCGGTTGGTGGAGCAACGGGGGGTATTTATAGGGATCAAGACAGGGAGGAAGGCGGAGGGAGACGACGTGTCTCCCTCGCCGGAGGATGGCCGGAAACAAAAACCCATACCGTCCGTGCGTTCGCACGGCCGGTATGGTGGGCTACAGCGACCAGGGGGGTGTCCCTGCGACGGCTGACAACGCAGGGCACCCCCGGTTTACTTGCCAGGCTTCCCCCCTCACCCTGCGCGGCGCCATGCTCCGCGCAAGGTCGCCGGAGCATGGTGCTGGCAGGTTTTGCAGGGGGGACCTGAATGCGAAGAACGAAGGAGAGTTAGGGGCCAAAATGCGATGGTTCAAAAGTTGAGGGCCAAAAAGTAAATATATGAGGACCAAAGTGTGAAGTCGGTCAAGGAGGTTTCTTCTCAGGCTCAAGTTTTTATACATGATTAATTAGGACCTAAGGAATCTGATGGTGAATTTCATTTCTATATTAAACCTTTTTTGACCGGTCAATTTATGCAAAAACCCAAATTAAGTTATTAATTGGGCATGGTTCTCAATGTAGGTCAAAATGGGTTCTGAAGGCCAAATTGAAGGTTCTAAACCCTAGAGATTATTTTTCTATGAATTTTAGAGGGTTTATTCTATTTTTACTTTGCCTCGAACCTCGTGAATTGAAGTGGGTTGTTTTAGGGTTACAGATTATCATTTAGTTTCTTGGAAGTGCTGTAGCCCTTGCTAGATCATCTCATCCCACTTTTATTCTTATTAAGCTGCTTTGACCTATGTTTGGGCCCTGAATTACCTTGTATGCAGATTATACTGGTAAAATTGCATTTTTACCCCTTATGACTTATTTTCTTCTCAAACTCAGAATTCTCTGAGTTAAGCCTTTCCTTGAGATATGTAGGAGCTTTTATCCTTTGTATTAGGTCAAAATGAGCTAGTTATGGCTCATGATGAGGTTCTCATCATACCCCCATGCCTAGCTTTTGCTAGTCCCTTAGCAAAAACTTAAGGTTTCAACCCTTGTTCTAGACCATGAAGTTTTTAATAGTTTTAGATAAGTGCCTTTTTTTATTTGAGCATAGATTAGGTTAGAATGCTGACCATAGGCCTAAAAGGTACTCTAGTACCAATCAAGATCCAAATCTGTCTAGCCTTAGCCTCAGTCTTTTAGCAAAGGTTTTTAAGGTCCACAAGAACTAACCTAAGGTTTATTGGACTTCGTGGTTAAAGCACCCGTGCTTGAAATGATTTTAGCCCTGGCTCAGTTCGCAGTGCGTTTGTAAGAGAGAGATAGAAAGTTTTTCTGTTTGGAGAGCTTTCTCTCTCTTTTTCTTTTTAGTTCTAGCCTAGGATTGGCTTTTCAACACGGTCTGTATCAGATTCCTTGCTCCCATCATCAATCCTCAAGGGTTCCTGGCGATCGATGCTTCGAGATAGCACCGCCCATGGCAACCCCCGGAACCCTGGCTATTGAGATTTCGAGATAATCCCATCCATGGTGTTCCGTGGCCGAATCCAGACCCTGGCAATTGACACTTCGAGATAATGCCATCCATGGAATCTGAACCAGCAGAGTGCTTACATGCCCCCAGTAGGATATGTAAATATCCTAAGAGACAAGCACCGAGGAGATGATATTTTGTTACGCATCTTCGAGGGGATTTCCCGCCTCTCCGCGCTGGGAGCTCGTCCAAATCAACTTGTGTTGATCGGCCGCTCCTATTCTAGGTGTTCTTTCCAGAATTTTGCGACGCTTCTGCGTGATTCTGATTTTTACGCTTACTGAACCAGGCTGTGTGTGAGGTTAGGGTGCTTAGGTTACTGAGTCCCGTAAACCAAAAATTAGTTAACGAGGCCGAATACTCCCTAAGCCTTAGACCTAATACTTCAGCTTTTCATTTTCCTCAACCTCTTGAGGAGTGTCCAGATCTTAATGGGTACTAAGAGTCTATTCAAGAATGCCTAAGGTTTGCATTCTTTACTAATCTCTTTGTGCACTTTTCTTGAATGAGGTCTAGAACTTAGGTTAATTCCTTAGTTCCTTACTAATGACTATCACTTTTTCTCATAATTTTGTGCTCCTTTTTCATTTTGTTTCTTTTCTCCTTCACAAAATTTCCTTCTCCTCTTTTCCTCTTATTCTTTTTCGAAAATTTTTTAATTTTTATGGTGTTTTTTTGGCATATGTGAATTTTTTTGTTTGAAACCTTTTCTTACAAGTTTTGCACTTTCATACCCCCCCATGCCTAAGATTTGCAATGTCCTCATTGTAACCTAGGGGGTCTTAGTTCATTCCTTAAGACAGAAATTTGGATGAGTGGATGGGTCGGGTTGAATTTTTGCGGACGATTTCAAATCCCAGATGCAAGCATCTGAGTTGGGGTCGGCTGTCTACAAGGGTGAACTTCGAGTGCTAAAAGGTGTCAGAACAAGTTTCAGGTTTTCAAAGAGAATGACAGGCTGCCTCCCGTTAAGCGCTGAGTTTTACGCCATCGGCTGGGCGCAATAAGCTCAAGGGGAAAGGAGGATATAAGATGCCTCAGCCAAATCAGTAGAAGTTACATCGATGAACGGCTTGAGTCTCTGACCGTTCACGATGAAAGGTTCAGAATCGTGGCTGAGTGGACTGATTTCGATTGCTCCATTTCCAAAAACCTGTCGGACCAAATATGGTCCGACCCACTTAGATCTCAGTTTTCCTGGGAAGAGTTTGAGTCGGGTATCAAAGAGTAGGACCTTTTGACCAGGATGAAAGATCTTTCTCGAGATGTGTTTGTCGTGGAAGGCTTTAACCCGCTCCTTGTAGATTTGCGAGTTCTCGTACGCGTCTATGCGTAATTCATCGATCTCGCTGATTTGGAGTTTTCTGTGGGTCCCAGCCTTGGAAAGATCTAGATTACAGTTCCGTACTGCCCAATAGGCTTTATGCTCCAGTTCGACGGGAAGGTGGCATGCCTTTCCGTACACCAGTCTAAAGGGAGACATGCCTAATTGGGTTTTGTGGGCGGTCCTATAGGCTCACAGTGCTTCCGGAAGTCGGGACGACCAGTCCTTCCTGTCAGGTCGAACAGTGACTTGCAGGATTTTCTTGATCTCCCGATTGGACAGCTCAGCTAGACCATTAGTTTGGGGGTGGTAAGGAGTAGAGATTCGGTGAGACACCCCGTATTTGGTCATCAGTGACCTAAACTGAGCATTTGTGAAATGGGTCCCCCCATCAGAGATTATTGCATGAGGAATCCCGAACCTTGAGAAAATGTGTTGATGAATGAATTTGAGAACGATTTTTTGATCACAGGTTCGGGTCGGTATGGCTTTGATCCATTTGGACACGTAGTCCACAGCCAACAGAATGTATTCGAAACCATCCGAAACAGGAAAGGGGCCCATAAAATCAATCCCCCAAACATCAAAGATTTCGCATACTAGAATCGGTTGCATAGGCATCATGTCGCGATGGCTCATGTTGCCCAAAGTCTGGCAACGACTGCATGCCTTGTAGTGATTGTATGCGTCTTTGAACAGTGTGGGCCAGTAAAAGCCGCACTGGAGGACTTTTGATGCGGTTTTATGCCCGGCAAAATGGCCACTGCATGCCTGGTCATGGCAGAAAGAGAGGATACTGTTGAATTCCCCTTCTGGGACACATCTCCGGATGATCTGATCGGCACCTATGCGGAAGAGGTACGGGTCTTCCCAAATGTAATACTTGGCATCGGAGCGTAATTTGTCTTTCTTGGCCTTCGGCCAATCGGACGGGGTCTGATGAGATGCCAAGTAATTTACTATATTAGCAAACCATGGAAGGCTAGTACCAATAGTCAGCAGGTGCTCATCGGGAAAATGCTCAGTGATGGGTCCGGAAGGGTCAATTATTTCAGAAGGAAGACGGGACAAGTGATCAGCTACCACGTTTTGCTTTCCCGCTTTGTCGCGAATCTCAAGGTCAAATTCTTGCAACAGCAAGATCCATCGGATTAATCGAGGTTTCGCGTCCTTCTTTGCAAGGAGATGCCTCACAGCTGTGTGATCCGAGTATATGATGACACGGGAACCCAGAAGGTACGATCTGAACTTTTCTAGGGCAAATACTACAGCTAGCAGCTCTTTCTCAGTAACCGTATAGTTACGCTGAGCCTCATCGAGTGTTTTGCTGGCGTAGTAAATGAACACAGGTTTCTTGTCATTTTTCTGTCCCAAAACCGCTCCTACAGCGAAGTCGGATGCATCACACATGATCTCAAAGGGTTGAGACCAATCAGGGGACTGTAGGATCGGGGCTTGGGTGACTCGGTCACGCAGGATTTCAAATGCTTGAGTGCATTCCTTGGAAATTTCGAAGGGAACATCCTTGGAGAGAAGTGTGGTCAGGGGGCGTGCGATTTTTGAAAAATCAGGGATAAATCGTCGATAAAAACCGACATGCCCTAAAAAGGATCGGATGTCCCTGATCGAGCTAGGCATAGGAAGGTGAGAGATCAGATTAACCTTAGCTCGATCCACTTGGATACCTTTCTCTGAAATTGAGTGTCCCAGGACAATTCCCTCAGGCACCATGAAATGGCTCTTTTCCCAGGAAAGAACCAAATTCACATCGATGCACCGCCTGAGTATCTGGACCAAGTGTTGGAGGCAATCGTCGAATGATGCTCCGAAAACTGAAAAGTCATCCATGAAGACTTCCAGATAATCACCTACCATATCTGAGAATATGGCAAGCATACATCGCTGAAAAGTAGCGGGTGCATTGCAAAGACCGAAAGGCATCCTTCGGAAAGCGTATGTTCCGAAGGGGCAGGTGAACGTGGTCTTTTCTTGGTCCTCAGGATGGATTGCCACCTGGTTATAACCGGAGTACCCGTCAAGAAAGCAGAAGAACCTATTTCCCGCTAGTTTTTCGAGAATTTGATCAATGAAGGGTAGTGGGAAATGGTCCTTCTTCGTGGAGGAATTGAGTCGACGGTAATCTATACAGACTCTCCACGAGTTGGCTAATCGGGTAGGAATGATTTCTCCGGTCTCAGTCGTTATAGTGGTGAGTCCTGCCTTCTTGGGCACGACCTGAATTGGGCTCACCCAACGACTATCGGAGATCGGGTAGATGATTCCGGCATCTTACCATTTGATGATCTCCTTTTTCACGACCTCCTGCAGATTGGGGTTTAAGCGTCTCTGCATTTCTCGAGAAGGTCGTGTGCCCTCTTCTGAATAGATATGATGAGTACAATAAGAGGGACTTATTCCAGTCAAATCATCGAGAGTCCATCCGATGGCTCTGCGATGTTGCTGGAGGACAACAATCAGACGGGATTCCTGTTCAGGACTGAGGTTGGAATTGATAATCACAGGAAGGGTCTGATTAGAACCCAAAAAGACGTATTTCAAGTGAGCAGGAAGGGGTTTCAGTTCGAGGATGGGGTTTTCAGCAGCAGCGGGTGGTTCAGTATAGATGTGAGGTTCAAGGGTGGGAGTTACTGGGTTGTTCATATCTGGATTCGACTCCTCTGTTTGCGGGTCAAGATCCTTCTGTGGTTGATGAGGCATAATCGAGTCATTCTGGAGGTGTGATTCATCAACCAAAGTCTTGATGTCACAAATTTGTTCGATGACGCCGCAATTAATTCCTTGTTGGGCCTTAAATATATCAATTTTTAGTGTTTGATCTCCAAACTTAAGCTCTATTTGGCCCTCCTCACAGCTGATGTTGGCTCTAGCAGTAGCCAAGAAAGGTCTCCCTAGAATGATTGGTGTATCCTTAGGGTTCTCAGGTGCATCCATATCTAAGACTATAAAGTCCACTGGAAAATAGAAATCCCGCACTCTCACGATAACATCTTCGAGAATCCCTTTTGGTGACTTTATAGATCGATCTGCTAATTGTAATGTCACCTCGGTTGGTTTCAGCTCAGATTCTTCTAGATGGTCAAGTAAGGATGTGGGTATCAGGTTTATGGATGCACCCAAGTCTAACAATGCTCTATCAAATTGGGTACCAACTATCTTCCAGGAAATCAGGGGAGTACCAGGATCTTTTGCCTTGGGTGGGAGTCTACTGAGGATTACAGAGCTGGCTTGCTCTGACAGAACAATTGGGCTCCCTCCCTTGGTTCGCGGCTTACGCTGGGGTGTACATATATTCTTTAGAAATCGTGCGTAAGCTGGTACGTGGCGGATTGCATCCATCAAGGGGATGATTATGTGGACCTGCTCAAAGAGCTTGACCAGGTCCTCCTCAGGGGCCACGGGTTTGGTGGTCTTCTTTCCCTTGGTCAGGGCCTCGGGAAACGGGATCTTGGTTGGTTCTTCTAGGATAGGTCCAGGTTGTGGATCTGGAACAGCGGTACCTTGGATAACTATCCTAGGGTCATGGTTATCAGGCTTGGAGTGGTTTGGATAATGCGGGTCTTGAGTTGTTTTACCACTACGTGTTGTTACAGAATTTAATCCGGCCTGATTTTGGTTTGGGTTTGGTAGGAGGGGTAGCTGCTGCTGAAATCCCGCATAAGAAGTTGAGGCTTCCATCTCGTCTGGAGATGGAGCAGTAGGAGCCTGATAAATCCATTGGGCATGGCCTAAATTTGGATTCATAACGCGCTTCTGGGTTGGCACGTTATTTGGGTTAGGAAGAGGTTGGGAAGGGAGTGTGCCTGGTTGGCGAGAATTTGCCAACTGGGCCAGTTGAGTTTTAACTTCTGTAAGCTCGTCCTTGTGCTGTTTCTGAATAGCCGCATTCATTTTTTGAATGTCAGCCAGAGTCTGAAGGATTAAGGACATTTGATCTTGATTTGGCCCTGATGGATAAGTAGGGTTGGGCCGAGGCTGAGGCGGCTGGTAGTGACGAGAGGGCTGTGGGTGGGACTGAAAAGGTGGTCTTTGGGTTTGGGAATTTCCCGCCCACTGAAAATTGGGATGGTTTCGCCATCCAGGGTTGTAAGTGTTGGAGAATGGGTCGTTCTGGATGGTGTTGAGGTCCTCGCAGGTCTGAGGAACCTCCTGAGAATCAGGGAAAGGGGGAATGGAGTTCCCCCGGCTGGTGTAGAAAGGATCGGATGATCCTCCAGTCCAAGAATCAGATGGGGATGGATATGGATCCATCCCAGGGGAAGATCGGTGGAGGATGTTTTGCACAGTCTCCTGTGTGGAAGGAGGTTGTGCAAAGGAGTTACGCGCGGAGGTGGCTCGCTGCAAGTGCTGAGTCAGCTCATCCACCTTCTTTTCAATGATTGAGACCTTGTCCAATCGACTGGCCATTAATTCCAGGTCGACTGATGCGGACAGGCCTTGCGTCTCATGTGCTCCCTTAAGATTCGTCGCTGCGCGGGTATTCGTTCTGTCGAATAATCCCATGGAGTCATTGTTGATGGAGTTCTCGCACATGTTTTCGAGAATCTCCCATACGGTGTCTTCATGTTGACCCATGATGTTTCCTCCGCAAGTTGCATTGACAAAAAGGCGGATGTCCTCACGGAGTCCCTGGTAAAAAGATTGGACTTGTTCCCATTTAGGAACTCCGTGATGGGGGCACTTCCTCATGAGATCCTGAAAACGATCCCATGCCTCATGAAGAGGTTCTCCTGATTGTTGAGTGAAGTGTGTAATCTGATAGCGCAAGGCGTTGGTCCGACCAACGGGAAAAAACTTTTTCAAAAACTCGGATTGAAGTTCTTCCCAAGTGTTGATCGGCCGGGTCTGAGTTTGATACCAATGGGCGGCCTTGTCCATAAGAGAAAAGGAGAACATCTTCATGAGAAGAATATCCCGATTTTGCGCATCTGATCCAAAAGTGTGGGCCAGATGCTTTAGCTGTTTGATGTGCTGGAAGGGATCTTCAGAATTAAGCCCAGGGAATTTAGGTATAGCATGAATCATGTTGGGCTTTAGTTCGGAATCAGGTCCTCCAGTCGGGATTCTGACTCGAGGCTCAATGGCCACCGCAGCAGGATTGTAGTGGTCCCGCATCATAGGATGCTGTGGTGGGTGCATGAAGTTTTGGAAGAGGTCATTGAGTCGCTGGAGCTGGTGTTCCAGATTATTTTCTTCCTCAACTGGCTGAGCCATGATGGGGGAAGAAGAAGAACTTGGTTCTGAATCAGAAGAGAGAATAATGTGAGGGTGTTTCTGCACAAACACGGGCGTCGAGGCTTGGCCTTGACGAGAGCGAATTTCTAAAGGAGGTCTTAAGGGTGGTCTTAGGGACCTCCTTCCGTACATGCACTGTTGGAAGAGGTAAGTTTAGAAGGTGCTGGACCCAATCAAGGCACCCAAAAATGTGTTGGGTGACTATAGAGGTGCGGGGCAGATGGACCCCTTGATCAGAAAGATCGTCCACCTGAGAATTACCTGGGCAGCCAGAGAGGGAGAGTCCCGCGAAGACCCCTACACTGTAGAGCATCCCCACGGGTTACAGGGTTTCCCCCACCCGACCTCTCTTGTCACTGCGGTTCCAGGTAGACCAGAATGGGGATCTTGACCTCTTAAGTCTACCAATTTTAAGATCAGGGTGCTTAAGGTTTCACTTGAACTTTAGTCTTTTAAGTGCAAAGAGTGACCTAATTTAAGGTTGGTTGACCCAAGGGGTCAACTTTACCTCTTGTTTTCTTTGAGAGCTTTTAGGTCTTGTCTTTTAGGGTTCAGGTGTTTAGAGAGCCAATTGTTTTAGGTTTTCTTTTGAATATGTATTTTCAATCAATGGTCTAGGCACACTTCTTTTGGATTTTCTCCATTCTTGATTTAAGTGGTGTGTCTCTAAAACCCTAATGTTGAATCTTATGTTGGCTCTACTTGGTCCAGTTAGTTCTCTGTTGGGTAATTAGGGCTCAAGCAAGAATGTGTTAGCCCTTAAATACCCTTAATAGTGTGCAGGAATAATGAGTTGAAAACATGCAACTTTTATGGTTACTAAGTATGGAAGACAGGTTAGCCCTATATTGCTTGTTCTTTTCTTTTTTTTTTTTTTTCTCTTTAGAGTTTAAGGGTTAATAGCGAAAGGAAAAATTTACCTGTCCTCGGAGTGGTTGTTGTGCGGTTGCTTGTCTTCTTGATTTCCTGTAGTTTTCTGCACAAAAGAGAGGAGATTATCAGAAATTAAAAAGAAACAGGAATGTTTACCTCTAGAATAGCCGTTGCTCCCCGGCAACGGCGCCAATTGATAACGATGGCTTCGAGAGATAACCGGGTTTTATTGTTATGTCGTTGTAATATAGCCAGTTGTTGCCATCATTTCAAATATATAAATTTTTTTACTCGGAAAAGAGTTCCCGAGGTCGAACTCAGGGAGCAAGTTGTATTCTAGAGATATACATGTTTCTTTTACAAAAAAATAAAGAGAGAAAGGATTTGTTGTTTTCTCTTTGTTTCTCCTCGTCTCAGATCTTCTTCTTCTTTGTCTGCAGAGGTGATCTTCTTCTTTTGCAGTGGTGATGCTCTTCTTCTTTTTCCAGCTGTTCCTGCTCTTCCTTTTTCTTCTGTCTTTCTTCAGATCTTCTTCTTTCTTCTTTGTTTTTCTTCTTTCAGTTCTTCCCTTGTTCTTTTGTGTTCTCCTCTGCCTCGCCTTCTTCTGTTGTTCTTCAGATCTCCTTCTTTCTTCTTTTCTTTTTCCAGTCAGGACGTCGCCCCTCCTTCTTTCTTCTTTTCCCTTCAGGACGTCGTCTGATTTCCAAATCAGACGACTTAAACTGCCTGTTGCTACAGTGTCTCCCTCAGCTTCCTTCTTCTTCCGCGGTCCTTCTTCTTCACCTGTGCCTGCACACTTCAGAGCTTACGTCAGAGGACAAAACCTACTCTACCCTCTCCCCCCGCGTCTCTCTCTCTCTGAAACCACTCTTGGGAAAGCTCTCCTAGAGCTGCCGGGTAGTCGGGTACGGGTCAGGTCCGGGTCCAGGCCCACCGGCGTGCGTGGTGGGCGAGGAGTGCAGGTCAGTCTTAAGTCGGGTCGGGTCAGGTCCGCGGGGCGTGAGCGCGGACGAGACCGGGTAACCGGGCGGGTGAAGGGGACCTCACCCCGTGTGCTGAGGCAGTAAGGCTAATGCACAAAATCAATTTAAACGGTGAAGAGGTTGTGAGGCTTACCGATGTGGGACTAAACGGAGGCCTCTCCTCGCGTGCGCCTGCTGGGAGACCGCGGCCTAGCTTCTGCAGCTGCGGCTTCGATTTGCGTCGGTTGCTGGCTGGCTGCCTTCGCAAGACTCTCCGTAATCCGTAGCAGCTGGAGACCTGGAGTCCTCAAGCCTGGAGCGCGGGAGAAGCTGCTTCAATGTGCGTTAATGGCGGTCGAACCTCAAAACCTGTCGGACACGAATATGGCCTCTCGGCCTGATCAAACCACTGGGGAACCTTCGCCGTGGCACGGCGAAGGTGTGGAGCTGCGCGGCAAGCCGCAAGGTGGTGTCTGGCGGCAGCCCTAGGTTGGACTGCAACCGGAGGAATGGGTTTGTTCGGGGGAGCGTTACGGAGGTGTGGAGTGGCAGTGGAGGGGTGGGGGGTGCTCAGTGTGATGAGGCGGAGGTTCGGTGAGGGTCGGCGAGGTGTGTGAGGCTGTGGAGCGATGGGAGCATCTCGCCGGAGGGTGGCCGGAGACGAAGGGGGTGACGATGGTCAGGGTCGGTCGAGGGCTTAATTGAACAAATTGAAAGTGGGGAAAGAAAGAGGAGAAGAAGGGAAGTAGTTCTAGCTTACTTGCAGGGACGAAGGGGGAGCAGCAGGGCGACAGTCGTATCGACTGTCGCCGGAGAAGACGATGCTCAGGGAAAGGGGCGGCGGCGAGCAGAGAGCCGGAGAGGCGCCAGCTGGGTGCGGCGTGGCGCGGGAAGAGCAGGGGAGGAAGTCTCTGCTGCTGGTATTGCGGCAGAGCGAAGAGGAGAAGGGGGAGGAACCGCCGGAGCTGGTGAGCGCCTGCCGGAGAGAGAAGAGAGGAAAGTTGGGGGTTTTCTCCGTCAGACCCGAGCTGCCCCGGTTGGTGGAGCAACGGGGGGTATTTATAGGGATTAAGACAGGGAGGAAGGCGGAGGGAGACGACGTGTCTCCCTCGCCGGAGGATGGCCGGAAACAAAAACCCATACCGTCCGTGCGTTCGCACGGCCGGTATGGTGGGCTACAGCGACCAGGGGGGTGTCCCTGCGACGGCTGACGACGCAGGGCACCCCCGGTTTACTTGCCAGGCTTCCCCCCTCACCCTGCGCGGTGCCATGCTCCGCGCAAGGTCGCCGGAGCATGGTGCTGGCAGGTTTTGCAGGGGGACCTGAATGCGAAGAACGAAGGAGAGTTAGGGGCCAAAATGCGATGGTTCAAAAGTTGAGGGCCAAAAAGTAAATATATGAGGACCAAAGTGTGAAGTCGGTCAGGGAGGTTTCTTCTCAGGCTCAAGTTTTTATACATGATTAATTAGGACATAAGGAATGTAATGGTGAATTTCATTTCTATATTAAACCTTGTTTGACCGGTCAATTTATGCAAAAACCCAAATTAAGTTATTAATTGGGCATGGTTCTCAATGTAGGTCAAAATGGGTTCTGAAGGCCAAATTGAAGGTTCTAAACCCTAGAGATTATTTTTCTATGAATTTTAGAGGGTTTATTCTATTTTTAATTTGCCTCGAACCTCGTGAATTGAAGTGGGTTATTTTAGGGTTACAGATTATCATTTAGTTTCTTGGAAGTGCTGTAGCCCTTGCTAGATCATCTCATCCCACTTTTATTCTTATTAAGCTGCTTTGACCTATGTTTGGGCCCTGAATTACCCTGTATGCAGATTATACTGGTAAAATTGCATTTTTACCCCTTATGACTTATTTTCTTCTCAAACTCAGAATTCTCTGAGTTAAGCCTTTCCTTGAGATATGTAGGAGCTTTTATCCTTTGTATTAGGTCAAAATGAGCTAGTTATGGCTCATGATGAGGTTCTCATCACTTCATATTGAGGGGGACGACCCTCTTGTGTCTATGTGTGTAGCAATCTGGAAACTGAGGATTCCTCTCAAAATCTAAATCTTCCTCTGGTTTGTAAGGTGTGGTGGTCTTTCCTCAGGAACTGTGCTAGCAAGAAGACTAGATATACAACCATTCACGTGTCCCCTTTGTAGTTTTTTAGAAGATGACACCATGCATCTTTTTAGCTCCTATCTTGTCACTGTAAAGGCGTGGTTGCGGTGTGTGGGTTCTCCCTTACTCACGTGGGATGGGTTGTGGTCTCTCATTTTTAGTACATCATCCTCCAAAGTTATCATGGTTGTTGTATTGTGGACTGCGTGGTGTGCTAGAAATGATGTCCTGTTTAATGCAGGTTGTGGGTGGGTGGAGAACATTTATAATGGGGCCCATGTGCTAGTTCATCAGTGGTAGGCTAACTTGTAATTTCCCCTACATTAATAAATTAATGGATCACTACTGCCAACATCAATGATCCTTTCCTTCAAAAAAAATTAGGCTTGGTTAGTATGAAGCTAGTACAAGCCAAAAGATTAAGAATCTCCTTTATGGAGACCCACTGACAAATCCAGATCCAATTAACTTGAATACTAAAAAAGCAACGCGAACTTTGCTTTGTAGGATTCCAAGGAGATTGCAATGTGAAGAATTGGATCTACAAATCAAAGGATGGACAATTCTGAGAGTTGTTTGTGAATCGAAACAATATACTAGAGGGGAGGGGTGAATACTATTGCTCTAAAAATAATTTGAATAAAAAATAAATTCACAATAGAATTAAGCACAGATTACACTTGGATTTATAGTGGAAACCCAAATCGGGTGAAAACCACTACCTAAGCCTCTTAGCTTAGGATTTTCTCGACTAGTTGAGGCTAGTCAATCCACTATCGTACCACTTGAACAAGGGTGACACAACCTCTTTATAAACCACTTCTCTTTACAACCTGAAGTGAAGCACAACAACAACAACGGCTCTTTCCCAACAACTTGGGATCCGTTAATCAAAAACAACAATGTAAAAGAACAATGAAGAGCTTATGGAACCTCAATAAAAGTCAAACCGTAATTTCAGCAGAGGTTTCAAATGATGTGCTTTGAAAGGCGTGAAAACAAAGCGTAGAAGCACAAGAAGCTCTTTGCTTTTGAGAGGATTTTTCTAATTAAGAGTGTGTGTAAAAAGGGCCATGTATGACCTCATTTATACTAGAAAATCAACCTGAAAAGGAAGTCAATTTGGTCGATCAATTAAGGTAGATTGGTCGATCAAAATGAGTTTCATCGATTAATCTAGTTATTTGATCGATCACTGATTGGTCGATTAATTAACCTAATTGATTGATCAAAAGTGTATTAATCAACTTCCTAAAATGGGTTGGTTTGATCGATTAACTGAGTTGGTTGGTCGATCAATTAATCTTATTTGGTCGATCAATATCCCTAAAAGCTTGATTTTAGCAAGAGGTGCGAAAATTCATTTGAGATTTATTTTGAGGTTCCTTACAAAAATATTCTAGACTCAATAAAGATAAAAGACACTAAGAGACTGATCAACATCCTTCTAGCTAGGTCCATGAGAGAAGCTTTGATCTGTGAGAGTCTTGAAATATTAGTTTTGCAAGAAGCATAATTTTGGTGCATCAAAACAGAGGTACTTACATTTTCTCCCTTTTTGATGACAACAAAATTATAATTATGAATTGAAATAGTTATGCATAATATCTTCCCCCTTTTGTTTCAGCAAAAGGTAAAACATGCTTCTATCAATTTCAATTAACTCTCCCTTAAGCATGTAAATGAAGTAATAATAATTTCAACATGCAATTTTAAAAGAGAGTAGAATATAGCTGAGAAAGAAAATATCCATGCATATAAGAACCATATAAATGAGTCTAGATAAGCAAAACAAGATGAAAATAGTCCACAGAAATATAAAGTTGTACAAACCAAGAAGCTAATCAGAACTAATTAAAGTAAACTAATCCTCTAAAGATGCCATGAAAGCATCCATCATGCTCTGAAGGTCAGTATCTAACTCGAGGTCCATTGAGTCAGATCTCTTTGAGGAGGCAGGCTGGCCAAGACATAGGCATCGCTGAGCTGAGGATCTTGGTGTCGGTTGCCTAGATGTTCGACGAGGAGGTGTCACCTGCTAGTCTGCTGGTGCTGCTCTAGAGGTAGGAGGAGGTGCTACTAATGATGGAGGCACAGTAGTAGATTGGCAAGGATAAGGAGGTCAGTGAAGCTGCTGCTGAATCCCATGAATAGACTCTCCAAGTCTATCCAATGACCTGCTTTGAGCATTCAGGTATTTTGATACTTGATGCCCATGTCTCATCATCACCATGTCTGTCTCTCTCTACCAATGCATCATCAAAGAAATACCGTCTATCACATCCTGTATACTAACAAAATCCCTTCCTGTAAGAGGTCTGTCCAAAGGCCCCAGTCCTGCTCATAGGACGGAGAGGGTTGCACTGGAGGAGGATAGGTCGCGGTAAAATGCTCGTAAGGCGGGAAAGGAGGGACTACTGATGGCTTTTGCTACTGTTGCTACTGCTCCTGTGCTACTTCCTCACCACAGGTTCCTTGAGCTTGCTCCATCTTTGTATAAGTGAGCTTATAAAAAATGGAGACTCTAGTAATAAACTGTTTATATTAATATCCATGGGAACACTAAAATGTAGGAAGATGTGTGAAAGAAGTGTTCCAAACTGGAAGGAGCTGGTGGGCTGCTTGCTCATCAAATATAGAATCAAGTGGTTCCAGTTGAACCGCTTGTTCTTAAGAAAAGCATAAAGGCTAATGAGCATAATGCCAAGATAGTTCTCAAATGAAGTGGATTTGGACATAAAATTCGAAAGAAATACACAATTAAGAAATCATGGAAGATGGAGAAAATAAGGAGACTTGGCAGGATGACCCAAGTTAAAATGCGAGGGAGTGAGCAGGCTCTCCCTAATGACATCCGTCTGTGTCTGCTGGTAAAGCTGCAGAAAAGTAGGACTAATAGACGGACAGCCAAGAATTTCTGAAATCACATCTGCATTGACCAGAACCTTTATGCCATAGACGTTTGAGGTCAACTTGATGTTGAAACCCTCACCTATATTCTTCAAGTTGACATAAAATAGGTGACAGGCCATAGGGTCAACATTGGGTATGCGGCTATTCTTGGAACTCGCATAAAAATTACACTCAAAAAGACGTAAAAACTAATGATATGCAAATTTTTTTGCAGATTCTAGGAAAGATAGACTCGAAATAAACAAAATCAACTGGTCTACTAACATGCGGGGAAAGTTTAGCTAGGAGTGAAAAATGATCGCGAGCGGCCTCTATGATGAAAAAGAGGTCAAAAGTGTCATCACGATGAGAAGAAAAGGTGGCACATGTGCGTTTGGGAACCATAACAGAACTGAAATTGCACGTTGGTCGATAAAAAATGAATCGGACAGAGTTCTGGAAAACCAACTTTTGGTTGATCAACCAAGAAATTTGGTCGATCAAAAGTGATCAGACACGACAAAAAGGTGTGTTTCCGAGTGATAAGCTCACAAATACTACAAGATTTCACACATAATCACATAATGAAGCAAGAAAATCATTACACCATATCATAGCACATCTAATACTTAAGAAAAAAAATCCAAAGGAGACGGATTTCAACCATGTTTAGAGTGTATCATGACCGATCAAAGATTGGTCGATTAAGGGAGCACGGCGTGGATGGTGATGGCAGCAAGCATGGTTGGTTGAGTGAGGGGTTGCATGGCCAGAAGGTTGGCATGCATGAAGCTCGAGGATGCGCGGAGATGTCGGCACGGAGGAGTGCTCGGTTGTGGCATTTGCATGCACAAAGGACGCACGGTGGTGGCGTTGCTTGTTCTCGTGAGGAGCAGTGGTGGTTGGAGGCGCCAGGGAGGTTGGTCGATCAGGGTGGCCAGAGGAGAAGAGGTGGGGTCGGTTGCAGGAGGTTTGTTTGGTGGAGAGAAGGAAGTGGGACCGTTGTGTGGGGCATGGGTAGTAAAAAATAGGTTAATGGTGTTTTAAACAAACTTGGATTAACAAGATAGGTAAAAACATTTTGGGTTCCTAATCAAAGAGATTAGGTTCTGTTGAGATGTTTAGGAGTGAGATTCATGGTGAAAAGGATCACAATCTCGAAAAGTGATTCTGCCCAGTTTTGGTTGATCAAAACAAAAAATGATCAATCAATGAATTAATTGGTCGATCAGGGTTCAAACGATTAGAGGGAAAATTCTCGCCCAACCGGATTGGTTGATCAAACGACTAAGTTGATCGATCAAAACTCAAATTTTTGGAGGAAAATTTCCCGCCAAAGAATTTGGTTGATCAATAAAGGATTTTAATTGATCAAAGATTTTGGTTGATCAATTTGAAAAAAATGATCGATCAAAGCTTGAAAACATATCAAACAAAATGATCAATTAAGCTCTTTTAATCTAGATAAACCTAGTAAATGGCAAATTAGGTTAAATCTTTCCTTTGACAAAGGTTTTGTAAAGATATCAGCTAATTGATTTTTTATTTTAACAAATTCTAGGTTGATTTCTCCTTTTAGGATATAATCTCTTTGAAAATGGTGTCTAACATCAATATCTTTAGTCCTAGTGTGCTAAATTGGATTTTTAGATAACTTTATGGTACTAGTGTTATCACAAAGTATTTTGTTATTCTTGTAGGATAGGCCAAAATTTTGCAGGGTTTGTTTCATCCATAATAGTTGTGAACAGGCTAAAGATGTAGCTACATATTTAGCTTATGTTGTTGAAAGTGAAATAGTGTGTTGTTTTCTAGAGAACCAAGAGACTAAGGAATTTTCGAGAAATTGACACGTTCCACTAGTACTCTTTCGGTCTATAAAGCTACCCGTATAATCAACATCACAAAAGGAATAAAGTTCCAATGTGCCTGACTTTGAATAGGAAAGTCCTAAATCTTGTGTGTGGTTTAAGTATCTAAGTATTCTTTTAATAGCATTTAGATGTACTTCTTTAGTGTTTACTTGAAAGCGAGCACATGAATAAGTGCAAAATAGAATATCTGGTCTACCATCACTTAAGTATAACAAAGATCCTATCATGCCTCTATACAATTTTTGATCTACAGACTTACCCGTGTCGTTAGATTTTAGCTGTGTAGAAGCTACCACAGGTGTTTCTTTTCCTTTTACTTTTTCCATGGAGAATTTCTTCAAGATCTTTGTGGTGTATTTGGTTTGAGATATGAAAATTCCAGAGGATAGCTGGTCAATTTGAAGTTCGAGAAAGAATTGAAGTTTTCCCATCATGCTCAACTCAAACTGATCCTGCATTACCTTTGCAAATTCTTGGCATACAGATCATTAGTAGCATCGAAAATGATATCATCTACATAAATTTGTATTATTAAGATATCCTTTTCTTTTTTTTTGTGAATAAGATTGATTCTATTTTGCTAATTTTAAATTCATTTTCAAGTAGATAAGTTTTTAATCTGTTGTACCAAGCTCGTGGAGCTTGTTTTATACCATGTAATGCTTTATTTAATTTGTATACGTATTCTGGATGTTTGGCATCTTCAAAGCCCAGAGGTTGTTTAACATAGGCTTCCTCCTTGATAAATCCATTTAGAAAGGTGCTTTTGACGTCCATCTGAAAAGGTTTAAATTCCATATGGGTGGAAAAGGCTAGCAGCATTCTAATGGATTCTAGGCGAGCTACAGGTGCATATGTTTCGTCAAAATCTATTCCTTCTTGATTATACCCTTGGGCTACAAGTCTAGATTTATTTCTTACTACTTCTTCTAATTCCTTAAGTTTATTCCTAAAAGCCCATTTGGTTCCTATAATGGTCTGAGAGTTTGGTTTTGGAACAAGTTCCCATACTTGATTTCTTTTGAATTGATTCAGCTCATCTTCTATTGTAATAATCCAACAATTGTCAGAAAAGGCTTCCTTAACATTTTTAGGTTCTAACCGAGAAACAAAGGCTGTGAAAGCTAAGGTGTTGATGGAAGATCTAGTCTATACACTTTTGGATAGTTCTCCTATCACCAATTCCTTTGGATGATCTTTCATATAGGATATATCTTTGGGTAGTTCATCCAAAATTTTCTCTTATGATATGTTTGACGGGTCATCTATTAGGTCATCATCATCATTTACAGAAGATTGTGGGTGAGCTGGTGTTTCATCGAATGATATATGCATAGTGTCCTCAACAATAGAATTCTTCTCGTTAAAAACTCTATAGGCTTTACTTCTGGTTGAATAACCTAAGAAGATTCCTTCCGAGATCTTAGCAACAAATTTATCAAGATTATCCTTGGTATTAAGCATAAAACATCTATAACCAAATATCTTGAAGTAGGAAATTCTAGGTGTTCTTCCGTGAAAAAGTTCAAAAGGTGTTTTGTTTAGGATTGGTCTAATCAGGGATCTATTTTGGATGTAGCAAGTAGTGTTTACAGCCTCTGCCCAAAAATATCGAGGCAACTTTGACTCGCAAAGCATTGTACGGGTACACTCTAACAGGGTCCTATTTTTCCTTTCAACTACACCATTCTGAGGTGCAGCTCTAGGGAAAGCAAATTCATGTTTTATCTCATATTGATCACAAAAATTAGAAAAGTATTCATTCTCAAATTCTTCGTCGTGATCACTTCTAATCTTAATCACTTCGGATCCATTTTCATTTTGCAGTTTTCTTACAAGCTTACTAAAGATATCAATAGTTAGATCCTTACTTTCTAAGAAATATACCCAGGTAAATCTAGAAATCATCGATTATGACTAAACAATATTTGCACCCGCTTAAGCTTTCGGATTTGGTTGGTCCGAATAAGTCTAAGTGAATTAGCTCCAAGGGTCGAGAGGTGCTAACCATTCTTTTTGGTTTAAAAAGATTTTTGGTTTGTTTCCCAACTTGACAGAAATCGTAGACTTTGCTTTTCTTGAAGTTGATCTTTGGTAGACCTTTGACAAGCTTATGTTTCACAAGTCTACTGATGTTTCTCATGTGAACATGACCTAGTCGTTTGTGCCAAAGTGTTTCCTCTTCGTCAGATGTGACAAGGCATTCAAGATTGTCACATTTGTCGAAGTTGACAGTATAGATATCTTTGTCTGTTTCCTTTCAGGAGAGTTTGTTTTGTTTCCTTATCCCTTATTTTAAAGCTATTTTATGTGAAAGTGATTTTATATCCTTTTTCACATATTTGACTTACACTAAGAAGATTATGTTTTAATCCACTAACTATATGCACATTATCAAAAGATGTGGAGTTACCAATTTGGCCAGTACCAACAATACGACTATTGTGGTTGTTCCCAAATGTGATCATACCACCTTCCTGGAGGTGGAGTTGCAGGAATAGGTCTTCCTCTCTAGTCATATGCTTAGAACATCTACTGTCCATGATCCACCTTATTTCTTCTCGATCCTGTCATTGGTTTGCGTTTGTGAGGTCTTGGTTTGATTGATCTATAGAGTGGCTTCAGATTTCCATTTATTTCTTGATATGTCCACCTTTTATAGTCTACTTGACCTACAAAATAGGATGGCAAAAGTGCTTTTGGTACCCATTTTTGTTTGGGTCTACGGTGGTTAGCTGGTGCTGTCTGTTTAGACAAGCTACCTTTCTTCTTACTTTGGCTAGAACTAGATGGTTCATGATCATTTTTAGGTATATAACCTAACCCAAACTTTGTAGTGCTTTGGGTTTGTGTTGCTACGAGTTTATGCAAATTTTTACTACCTTTAGTAAATTTAGCTAGATCATTTAAGAGAATAGCGAAATTCTCTTTTAGCTTATGTATATCTACTTTTAGATTGTCTATTTGTAATTTTAGTTAAGTAATTTCAACAGATAATTATTTATTTTGTAAAGTAAGCATATCTTTTTGTGCTCTTTCCTCTCCTAATGCTTTTGTTAGTTTTTATTCTCTACTTTTAGTGATTTAGCTATGTCATGCATATCAAAAAATGCTTCTAATAATTCATCTTGTGAAAAGGAGGTTACCTCATCTTCTAGAGCCATAAGTCCTAGAAAAGCTTCTTCTTCGGAGGTTTCTTCTTCTTCTGAACTTGAATCTGATTTATCCCATGTTACTGTAAAGGTCTTTTTCTTCCCATCTTTTCTGGGAAATCACTTTTTCTTTTCTGATTCCTTCTTGGGAAGTGGACAATCCTTCTTGATGTGTCCTTTTCTCTTGCAGTTGTAGCAGATAATGGCATCTACTTTGGATTCTTCTTGCTTCTTTCTCCAGCTCCTCTTGTTTTTGAGGAACTTTCTGAACTTTTTGAAGAGGAGCGCTATGTCTTCCTCTTCGTATTCGCTTGACGAATCTTCAGATTGCTAATTGGCTTTGAGGGCTACAGTCTTATTCTTGACTCCTTCATATTCATACTCCAGGTGTTGGAGCTGAACCTTGTAGACCATTAGGCCCCCAATAAGATTGTCTAGTTTCAAAGTAGATAGATCTTTTGACTCTTGTATGGCTATAGTCGTAGTCTCCCAATCACTGGTGAGCGATCAGAGGATCTTCCTCACCAAGGCTTCATTCTTGATTTCCTAGTCTAGATTCCTTAGGGAGTTTATGATGTCCATGAATCTCATGACCATCTCTTTGATTGATTCTCCCTTTTTCATCCTGAAAAGCTCATAATTTTGCGTCAGTAAATGGACTCTAGTTTCTTTTACCTTAGACGTCGCCTCGTGGGTGACTTCGAGGATTCTCCAGATCTCGTAGGTTGTCTTGCAAGCAGAGATGTGATTGAATTTTGCTCTAGAAAGTTGGTAGAAGATTGCGTTCATGGCCTTTGCATTATGCATTGCCATCTTCTTCTGATCTGGAGTTGCTGCCACTCCCTCCTTAATCTCGAGACGTGTGTACATGGAGGTAATGACATCCCACACCTTGAAATCCATCGACTCCAGGAAGATTTGTACCCTGATCTTCTAGTAACTGTAGTTCGTTCCATCAAATAATGAAGGTCGAATTGCCAATTGTCCCTCTGCATATGTGTTAACAGTTGACTTTGACATTTTCTGGACAACCGTGCTCTGATACCCAATGAGAGTTGTTTGTGGATTGAAACAGTATATTAGAGGGGAGGGGTTAATATTATTGCTCTAAACATAATTTGAATAAAAAATAAATTCACAATAAAATCAAGCACATATTACACTTGGATTTATAGTGGAAACTTAAACCGGGTGAAAATCACTACCTAAGCCTCTCAGCATAGAATTTTCCTGACTAGTATAGGCTAGTCAATCTACTATCGTACCACTTGAATGAGGGTGGCACAACATCTTTACAGACCACTTCTCTTTACAACTGGAAGAAAAGCATTTCAACAACAATAATGGATCTTCCCCAACAACTTGGGATTCGTTAATAAAAAAAAAATAATGCAAAAGAACAATGAAGAACTTATGGAACCTTAATAAAAGTGAAACTAGAATTTCAGCGAAGGTTTCAAACGACGTGCTTTGCAAGGCGTGAAAATCGAACCACAGAGGCACTTGAAGAAGCACGAGAAGCTCTCTGCTTTTGAGAGGATTTTTCTAATTAAGAGTGTGTGTAAAAAGGGCTACGTGCGACCTCTATTTATAATAGAAAATTGACTTAAAATGGAAGTCAATTTGGTCGATCAATTAAGATAGATTGGTCAATCAAAAGAAGGTTTGATTGATCAATCTAGTTATTTGATCGATCACTGATTGGTCGATTAATTAACCTAATTGGTTGATCAAAAGTGTATTAATCAACTTTCTAAAATGGGCTAGTTTGATCAATTAACTGAGTTGGTTGTGTAGATTCCCTACTCGGAGGGGGTGAGATCAGCGTGACGCAAAAAATGCGGAATTGAAAAAATACCAATCTCACAAAATAGACAATCACACAATGTGCACAAATATTTTTAGGTGGAAACCCAAACCGGGTGAAAACCACCACCTAACCCTCTCGAGTTAGGATTTTCCGATCAACCAAGTTGATCAAATCCACTAAACGAATCACTTTAAACGAGAGTGATTCAACCTCAATTACAACCATGCTACAAGTGCGAGGGTAGCGTTCCTTAACCCCTTCTCTTCACGAGAAGGATTTTGTCCCACGAAGGAGACGAGAATTCGCAAAGCGAATACCCAACCAAATAACAAAGTAAAATGACAAATATAATCCTATAGAGCCAACAAAGATTTAAACCTAGCTTCTATAGGAATTAGGAAACTCCCCTTTGCAAGGAGTGCGTCGGATCGATGACGCGGGTGCGTGAGCCATGCGACGGTGCAACGTCGCTCTCGTGAACTACGGCAGGAGAGCGGGTGTGCAAAGACTTGATGCTCTCAAGATGTAGAGCTTGAGCTTGGAGAGCAAGAGCTTCTTTTTAAGATCGAGAGACACAAAATGGTGTGAAAATGTATTACTTGGTGTGTGTATGTGTGCAAGAGTTTCTCCTCTATTTATAGAGGCCTTAGGAAGGCTTTGGAAGGCTTAGGAAAGGTTCCATAGCCGTTGGGAGCAAAGCACAAGAGAATCAGGCCGAAATCAAGAACAATGATTGCACTGACAGGCTTATCAGACGTCTGATCCTAGCATCAGATGTCTGGAAGATCACTTTAAGATGTCTGGGAAAAACATCAGACGTCTGATTTTAAGCGGGTTTCTTCCTGACTTGGATCAGATCTAAACAGGGTTCTAGTGCAAGTCCATCAGACGACATACAGGACGTCTGGCACTATGTCTGGATGTTTGGAAACCTACTTTTTTCATGGGAATGGATTTCCAAGAGAGTGCAACGGCTAGAAAATCTCTGAGAAGAGATTTTGGGTCAGCCGAGGCAAAACGGTCATCTATCAGACGTCTGGAAAGGCCTAAGGACGTCTGATAAGGCTCTAACGGTCATATCCTTGAGTGTTTGTTGAGCCAGCCAACGGTCAACTAATTGGACTTCTGGCAAAGTCATCAGACGTCTTCTAAGACGTCTGGACTAAGGTCTAGACGTCTGATTTCATCAGACAGAACTAACAACTCCAGCCTAAATGTTTATCAGACGTCTGAATCAACAGTCAGACGTCTTAAAACACACTATCAGACGTCTGATCTTGTAATTAGACGTCTGGAAATGCTGTTTGAACCCTATATTGGTTTTCTAAGTATTCTACAGAAAACCTAAGTATCCTAGGGTTGTGCTGGTGTTCCTAGGACTACTGTTAGGGTACTTTGAGGCTCTTTAACATGAATCTAAGTAACAAAAATAAAGAGCAACAAAAGAAACGAAAAATACAAGGAGTACAAGAGAAGGAAATCTATCCTATTCTTCATCTCCTTGCTTCTTCAATCTATCGCTCCTCGCGAATCTCCTCTGTTTTCCATCAAGCTCCTCCAGTCCATCCTGGATGCGAGCTCGAACTCCATCTGGTCACATCTCCATTTGCAATTTGCCTGAAATCTAAGACTCCAAGTGCAAATGTTAAATGACACGTGTTTTTTTATCATCAAAACAAATGATCGTGGTGCTCTAGCACCAACAATCTCCCCCTTTTTGATGATGACAAAACCATAAATAATAATGCAAAAAATCCTCCCCCCTTTTGACATTATCAAAAAGGTTTAATTGATATTTCCTATAACTCCCCCTTAAAACATTCTCTTCTATGAATTTCAAAAGTAATGTTCTCCCCCTTTCTGTAACAACAAGATAGCTATTATTTTCTCTCCCTTACTAAAAGAAATTTAGCTAACTTGCATCTCCCCCTTAAAAATTGACAATTAGCTCATAAATCTTTTTAACTCCCCCTATCTAAATGCTAATGATAAAAAGATAGGGTAAAGAATTTTTACCTCACCTACCATGGCCAATAAAATGACCCAAATGGTGGTGGTGGATGCCACATCGGATGGGGCTCCCATCCGTAGCTTGGAGGCCCGGGCATTGGCGCCGGTCTCCAGTCTGGTGGTCGACGTGCGGCGGGTCCATCGTTTGTTCGCCATCTCGTTGGTCTTCTCGTTCTCCTCCTTGGTCTACTCCTTGGTTCTCCCAACTCGAGTTGACCAGCCTTGAGTTTGTAAGTCCAGTCCTTTGTGTTATAGTTATCCCTGAAACCTACAAAACAAGATTCCAATTCATTTTTCAGTATCCAAGTGGGCTTGGATCCGGATCTGTTAGCAGGTCTCCTTGATAGAGATCCTTTCTCAATCTTAGGGCTATATAAATTATCTACTTTGTTGATTAATTTGTTAGAGTTTTCCCTAAGACATGCAATTTCTTTTTCTATAGTATGCATCTTAGTTTTTAAATCATAGATTTCTAACTTTAAACTATCATTTTCCTCAATCAATTTATTATTTTCATTGATGAGGTTATGATTTTCTAATAATAGGTTATCAATTTTAGGACTAGCTTCTATGTCCTTAAGTTATTTTTCTAGCATATCATTTTCATTTTTAAGAAAACTAAGGTTCTTTTTAATACTTTTGTTTTCTATTCTTAATGATTTACTAACATCAAATAGTTCATTAAAAGCTTCTTGTAAATCGAAATTTACCTCGTTGTCGGAGTTGCTTCCGTTTTCGCTGTCGCTATTGCTTCCTCTGGCCATGAAACCAAAGCAAGCGGTTTCTTCTTTTTCTTCTTCTTCTTCCTCCGAGCTCGAATCGTCCCAAGTGGCTTGGAACGCCTTCTTCTTAGATTTCTTCTCTTTTTCCTTCTTCTCCTTTTTGAGAAGAGGGCACTCTGGTCGCAGGTGCCCTTTCTCGTTACAGTGGTAGCAACGTCTAGGGCTCTCCTTCTCCTTCTTCAATTCCCTACACAACTTGGAAAACTTTTTAAGTAAAAATTTAAAGTCTTCGTTGTCGGAACTTACCTCGCTATCCGACGCAGCTTTGAAGGCGAGAGTCTTCTTTGGTTTAGGCTCCGGTGTATCCTTCTTCTTCTACTTCAACTTAGTCTCGTAGGCCATTAGATTGCCTAGGAGATCTTCCATGTTGAGCTCCTCCACTTCATTCGCCTCCTTGATGGCGGTGACTTTCTGTTCCCACTTCGATCCAAGGGAACGAAGAAGCTTCCCTTGAAGCTCCCCCTTGATGAAAGTCTTCCCTAAAGCTTTCAAGTTATTTACAATGAGATTGAACCTAGTGTTCATCTCACTTAAAGATTCGTTAGGTTTCATAGAAAAAGATTCAAATTCTTGAGAAAGTAAATTTATTTTAGAAGTGTTTACCTTAGAGGTACCTTCGTGAGTTACCTCAAGTGTGTGCCAAATCTCGTATGCGGTGGCGCATTGCGAGATTCTGTTGAGCTCCTCTGGGCTGAGCGCGCAGTAGAGGGCGTTCATGGTCTTTGCGTTCAAAGAGAGTTCACGAATTTGTTGTTGCGAGTAGCCTCCCGCGGGTTTCTCTAGGATCTCAAATGGCATCTCGCACCTGGCCCAAATCGTGAAGTCATTGGCTTGAAGCCAAGTCTTCATTCGTAGCTTCCAGTAGGGGTAGCTGCTCCCGTCGAAGAATGGCGGACGAGACGTGGACTGCCCCTCGGAGATTCGGATTGCGGAACTGCTCCCCTCCATGATCTTCTTGCCGGGTTGTTACGCCGAAACAGCAAGAACCTGCTCTGATACCAATTGTAGGTTCCCTACTGGGAGGGGGTGAGATCAGCGTGATGTAAAAAATACGGAATTGAAAAAATACCAATCTCACAAAATAGACAATCACACAATGTGCACAAATATTTTTAGGTGGAAACCCAAACCGGGTGAAAACCACCACCTAACCCTCTCAAGTTAGGATTTTTCGATCAACCAAGTTGATCAAATCCACTAAACGAATCACTTTAAACGAGGGTGATTCAACCTCAATTACAACCATGCTACAAGTGCGAGGGTAGCGTTCCTCAACCCTTCTCTTCACGAGAAGGATTTTGTCCCACGAAGGAGATGGGAATTCGCAAAGCGAATATCCAACCAAATAACAAAGTAAAATGACAAATATAATCCTATAGAGCCAGCAAAGATTTAAACCTAGCTTCTATAGGAATTAGGAAACTCCCCTTTGCAAGGAGTGCGTCGGATCGATGACGCGGGTGCGTGAGCCACGCGACTGCGCAACGTCGCTCTCGTGAACTACAGCAGGAGAGCGGGTGCGCAAAGACTTGATGCTCTCAAGATGTAGAGCTTGAGCTTGGAGAGCAAGAGCTTCTTTTTAAGATCGAGAGACACAAAATGGTGTGAAAATGTATTACTTGGTGTGTGTATGTGTGCAAGAGTTTCTCCTCTATTTATAGAGGCCTTAGGAGGGCTTTGGAAGGCTTAGGAAAGGTTCCATAGCCGTTGGGAGCAAAGCTTAAGAGAATCAGGCCGAAATCAGGAACAATGATTGCACTGACAGGCTTATCAGATGTCTGATCCTGGCATCAGATGTCTGGAAGATCACTTTAAGACGTCTGGGAAAAACTTCAGACGTCTGATTTTAAGCGGGTTTCTTCCTGACTTGGATCAGATCTAAACAGGGTTCTAGTGCAAGTCCATCAGACGACATACAGGATGTGTGGCACTATGTCTGGACGTCTGGAAACCTACTTTTTCGTGGGAATGGATTTCCAAGAGAGTGCAATGGCTAGAAAATCTCTGAGAAGAGATTTTGGGGGGGTTAGCCGAGGAAAAACGGTCATCTATCAGACGTCTGGAAAGGCCTAAGGACGTCTGATAAGGCTCTAACGGTCATATCCTTGAGTGTTTGTTGAGCCAGCCAAGGGTCCACTAATTGGACGTCTGGCAAAGTCATCAGACGTCTTCTAAGACGTCTGGACTAAGGTCTGGACGTCTGATTTCATCAGACAGAACTAACAACTCCAGCCTAAATGTTTATCAGACGTCTGAATCAACAGTCAGACGTCTTAAAACACATTATCAGACGTCTGATATTGTAATTAGACGTCTGGAAATGCTGTTTGAACCCTATATTGATTTTCTAAGTATTCCACAGAAAACATAAGTATCCTAGGGTTGTGCTGGTGTTCCTAGGACTACTGTTAGGGTACTTTGAGGCTCTTTAACATGAATCTAAGTAACAAAAATAAAGAGCAACAAAAGAAACGAAAAACACAAGGAGTACAAGAGAAGGAAATCTATCCTATTCTTCATCTCCTTCCTTCTTCAATCTATCGCTCCTCGCGAATCTCCTCTGTTTTCCATCAAGCTCCTCCAATCCATCCTGGATGCGAGCTCGAACTCCGTCTGGTCATGTCTCCATTTGCAATTTGCCTGAAATATATGACTCCAAGTGCAAATGTTAAATGACATGTGCTTTGTTATCATCAAAATAAATGATCGTGGTGCTCTAGCCCCAACAGGTTGGTCTATCAATTAATTTGGTCGATCAATATTCATAAAAGCTTGATTTTAGCAAGAGACGCGAAAATCCATTTGAGACTTATTTTTAAGTTCCTTGCAAAAATATTCTTGACACAATAAAGATAAATGACACTAAGACACAGATCAACATTCTTCTAGCTAGGTCCTTGAGAGAAGCTTTGATCCATGAGAGTCTTGAAATATTAGTCTTGCAAGAAGTATAATTTTGGTGCATCAAAATAGAGGTACTTACAAACTCAAATTGGCAAGACCAAAGAACGGTCCTAAGAAGCCTCAATGAACAAGAAGAAACCCAAGATGGACATTAAGGAGGCCAATGGAACACAATTAGAATCAAGCACCATTTCCTAAATTTGAAGCTTTGGATGGAGAGGTGATTGCATGTGGCAACCTCCATATGGGTCATACTATTGGCCTTGGTAAGTTAGGTAAAACTCTTTTGATTTTGATGATCCAACTAGCATCAAGATGAGGGGAGTATTTAATATGCCATCGTTCCAATAGAAAGGGGGAGAAATAACCTTTAACATTAGCTATTTTAAATCTATGTAGAAATGCATGTATTTAGGAGGATACCTTAAAAGCTTTTTGAGCTATGTCTCCTAAATTATGTCAAAAAGGGGGAGCTAATAAATTCTATAAAAGCACACTTCTTGTATTACTATGTCAAGAAAGCGGGAGTCAACCTTATATAAGAAGAGTATGTTTTTAGGGGGAGTTATAGGATAATTGATTAAAATTGATCAAACCTTTTTGATAATTTCAAAAGGGGGGAGAATTTTTTGAGTATTATTTATGGTTTTGCCATCATAAAAAAGGAGATTGTTGGTGCAAGTGCACCACGATCATTGATTTGGATGATAATGAAATACTTGAGTTTTAACATTTGCAATTGAGTTTAAGATTTCAGGATTATTGCAAGTGATAACAAGTGTAAAGGAGCTCAAGCTCAAGTCCATGGAGGCATGGAGGAGCTTGATAGGAGCAAAAGCATCATGGAGCATGGAGATGAAGAAAGAAGAATAGGATAGAGTCTTTCTATTTCATGTATTTGAATGTTTATTACTCTTTCTTTTCTTTAGATTATTTATAAAGAGCCCAAAATATATTAACCTAAGTCCTATGAACACTTACCTATCTATAGAACATTTAGGTAAATCCTAGAATAGACTTAGCAAACCAAAACCATGATCAGACAGCTTTATCATACGTCCAAGATGATTACCAGACGTCTGATATCACCGTTAAGACATATGATGTTTAGATCAGATGTCTATATAGAGCCGCTAGATATTGTCAGAACACAATCTTCTCGAAGACACTCAACCCGTGTGTTTATATTATTTTCAAACGTCTGATAGAAAGACGTTTGACCCTGTTAGACCCAAATCCAACCGTTAGCTTCTCAGGAATCAATTCCCACAGAGTTCCCTTTGTTCCAAACATCTAGAACCCTGATTAGATGTCCAATAAGACGTCTGACATCAATGCACTAGATCCCTGCTTGGATTTGATCAAATCTAAGAACAACCCCCACATAATTAGATGCCCAATATTAGTATTAGACGTCTTAAAACTCACATTCATACATCTAGTGCTTAGTGCCAAGATCCCTGTTTAGGTCCAATTATTTCCAGGAACACCATCCTTCAAGTTTAGACATTCGAAAATTTAGTCAGACGTCTAGTATATCCTTATCAGATGTCTGACCCAAAAATTAGATGTCTGATTCTACTGTCAAAGTCATTATGATGCTGATTTCGGCTCGATTTGTCTTGGAATCTTTCCCAATGGCTACAAGGCCTCTCCCAAGTGTTGTTGAGGGTTTCTAGCACATCTATAAATAGGTGGGAGTCTCTCCTTTGTTCCACATGACATAGAGATAATTCTTCCCACTATTATACCAAATTTGTGAAAGATCAAAAGAAGAAAATTGTAGTACCTACTCTCTAAGCTTTCTACCATACATCCGAGAGCACTGAAACTCTATCACATTTCATGGGTACTCTCTTCTGCATATGGGAAGTCCTTTTGCCTATAGTAGCATAGTTTAATCTATACTTTGTAGCTCTATAGGTTTTCTTGTATTTTCATTTTCTTGGTTGGGTATTCATGTGGTAAATTCCCATCTCCTTCATGAGACAAAATTCTCTTCGTAAAGAAGAGGGATTGACATATGCTACCCTCAGTTGTAAAGTAGTGTGGTTTGTATTGAGGTTGTACTACTCTCATTTTAAGTAGTACGGTCAGTGGATTTGATCAACTTGGTCGGTCGAGAAATCCTAAGTCGAGAGGCTTAGGTGGTGATTTTTACTTTGGTTGGGTTTCCACCTAAAAATACCTTTGGCTTGTGGTGAATGCTATTTGTGTTATTGCATTTTAATTTGTAGTAAACTTCAATTCACTATTCAACCCTCTCTAGTGGAATTTTAGTAGTCAAATACAATAAAGAACTAATCATTCCACGGTAAAGCTTTTGATCAGTAAGTGTAACTGATTGTCAATATCTAATGAGGTAGAAACATTCATGGGAGTATTTTATGTTTAATTTTGTCCATTCCAAATCCCTTGAGCATTTCCTTTGTATATTCGGGTTGGTTTACAAAGCTGCCGAATACAGGTTGGGTGATTTCTAAATCTAAGAAGAACTTAAGTTCATAAAACTCATGATGGGAATACCATCATGAGCTATAACTAGCCCAATTTGGTCTGATAAAGTCAATAAAAGCTTTTAAATATCAGTCAGAAGGACTCTTGGGTAGGTTAAGTTATTTTGAGAAGAAAAATGAAAACTGGGTTATTTATGCAATTTTTCCATCTTATCACAAATACATAATAACCATGGGAATTTTCAAGGGTTACTAAAGTTCAAATATGCATTTAAGTCTAATAAGTGGGTCCATGCAGATAGAAACAGGTTCATGCATTTTAAGAATTAATAGACATTTGAAGGTCTAAAAATAGACCTGTTTAATTAACTGAGGTTCTGGTCAGGATAAAATTCATCTAAATTCTTTAAAAATCATATAAAAATATTCTCTAGGGTTTGGCATCCTTGATTTGACCATCTGAATCCATTTTAACTTGAAATAGTCTCACACAGGCTATTGTCTTAATTTGGATTTTTGCATAAATTACCCAGTCAAACTAGGTCAAAACAAAAATCAAACTTTTCCATTGGATTCCTTAAATCCAAATGTGATTTTTATCAAAATTTAGGCTCAATCAGAGATTATCTTGACCTAGTTTGCATTTCAGTCCTGTCTGATTATTTCTATTTTATAAGTACCCCTAACTTTTGAAATTCATTACAAATAGGCCCCTATCTTTGTTGTCACTCATTTCAAAGAGGTCCTTCCACCATTTTCGTGGATGAATCATACTCTGGCAAGCTTCTTTTGGCAAGAACTCTGTAATTACTTGACGAATCTCTCTCAAATTTGAAAGGGAGATTCGTTAGGTAATCTCTTTCCTATTGAGCCATGTCCAAGTCTCCAAATCTCTCTAAAAAGTTCATGTGAATCCTTCAAAAATTCGGGTATCTCTTGTGCGTCAAGCTTACCAAGCTTCGAACCTCCCTCTAAGGCCTATATAATGACCCATGTTGCATGCCAATCTCCTTACGCTCGTTTTCGACCTGAATCCCTCTACTTCCTCCTCTCCGGCCGAAAAGCTCCATGAAGTCCGATGCCTTCTCCGACCACCCTCGTCGCTTGCTCACAATACCGGCGATGGATTTGCCTTCCTTTCCTTCTTCCGTGTCGCACCGTACCAGCCGACGCCACTCCCTCAAGTCTTCCTCGCCGTCTCACCCTCACCGAAGCATCTTCATCTCCGACGTCGGCCACACCAGACCCGACGCTGCCTCTGCCTCTACTCATCCATAGCCTAGCCTTATCGACGCTTTATCCTCTACTCATCAGCATCGTACTACTACTCTGTATCGACCGCTCCTACGCCGTCCACATTGTCGTCTTCCACCTCGCCAGCGAACCTCTGACGAGCCCTAGTGGCTTCCACAAATGCCCAATCGTGCCGCTTCCATGCTCCTCACCTCCGCCGTGTCTTTACGACCAAAACCCCTCAAGTAATTGAGGGGATTGGCCACTCAACGCCTCCACCCGACACCACCCTCACCGCACCACCTTCCCGAGGTCGCCAGACCTCCACATACACCCTCATGCAATGCCACAACCACCATAGCACTCGTCAACATCCAGCGATCATTCTGAGCTGCTTTGACATAGCCATCAGGCTATATTCCTTGTTTCAGGTACTTCATCGGTCGCTGTCGCTGCCACCATCATATCTAGTTCCAGCTGCAGATCTCAATAAATGCCTTCGTTGATCGCCGTCATCATGCTCATCTTCAATTCCCTCTCCAGGTTGTGCGGCCCAGTCCCAGGAAGCCTCCCAGGTGGTCAATTGATGCTACCCACTTCTTTTTCAACCTCAATTAATGCCTTCACATACTGTAGCTGCTGCGCGAAGAAGCGTGGGAAGATAGTCCCACATTGTGAAGCAAAGTGCCCCCTACAACGAATAAATTATTTTTGTGTAGAGGATTTATTGCCTCGACACACTGGGGGTGAGGTTCCTGCACCCCACTTACTTGACCCGACCCGGCTCACTTCTTGGCTACCACCATGCTCGGTAGCCCTGGACCCGATACTACTCGTACTCGACTACTCGATTAACCTCGGGTCTATCTAAGAGATAAGAGAAGAGAAGGAAAGAGAGAGATGGGGGGTTTTGCATTGCCTCCCTATCTCTCCACACTTAATCAAAATTGAGAAGCCTTTGCCTCTGTGGTGCCTCGTTGCTGAGTCTCTCTCTTGAGGTTTGAAAGAAGAAAGAAGGTGAGAGATCCTTGAGTCTCTTGAGGTTGCTGTAGCGGCTGAGTTTTGAGGGCTTGAAAGATTAAAGCCACTGTGGAAACATTTGGTTACTCACTGAAATGGCATTTGAATTGAAAATACTATTCATATATTTGAGATATTTGTGGGTTAATATTCTTGGGTTAATTTGATGATTCAAATCACCATTTTTACCCTAATCTTTTTTGCCACATTGACTCTTGAATCTATATTTACATCATTTGTTCTTGAAATTGCTATTACATTGCTATATTCTTGCTTACAATTGTGATCTTGAGATAAATTGCTATATTGCTCCCTGCGTTCGACCTCATATTTCTTTTGAGCTATAAATTTTAAGTGTTCTAAGTGATTTATCGGCTATACTACAATGCATTACTTTTAAAACACTGATTCAGCACGTTAACATTTTGGCGCCATTGCAAGGGAGCAACGTGCAATTTGATCTCTTGATTGCAATATCTGATTTGATACTAACTTGCTCTATCTATTTTTTTGTGATCTGTGCAGGGGAATCCTATCAAGGAGAGTCAGACAAGCACCAAACACTCCAGGGGAAGGTAAACTCCATCCACTTTGTCCTAAGCCCCTGATTCTGGAAAAGCTAAAAGAAGAAAAAAATCAATTAGGGCTAACTTGCATTCTATTCTTAGATTAATCATCACAAGTTGCCTGATTTGATACATTCCTTTTAGAAAACATCCCAAACCTGATTCTTGCACCTACTTAGGGATTTAAGACACCTAGGGCTACCACCTTCTTGATTGAGCCCTAGGTGCTAGATTTGGAATTAATTGATTGACCAATTAAGAGCCAATTAGGGTCTCCATTCTAGGGTTTAGAGACACACTTTCTTAAAACAAGAATCAATCTTCTTAAACTATGTGTGTCTTAAGCCTTGATTGAACTTATTGAAGAAGAAAACCCTAAGAATCAAGCTCTAAATCTCACTTGAATCCTAAAAGCAGGGACCTAATAATCAAGGACAAATGAGGTGAAGTTGACCCACCTTGTAGGGTCAACCAATCTTCAAATTAGGTCACCACTCATAAAAACATCTTAAAGTTTAAGTGAAATCCAAAGCACCCACACTCTAAACTTAAAATTGGTAGACTTAAGAGGTCAAGCTATCCATTCTGGTCTACCTGGACCCTCAGTGACAAGGAAGGTCGGGTGGGGGAAACCCTGTAACCCGTGGGGACTCTCTACCGTGTAGGGGTCTTTGTGGGACTCTCCCTTCCTGGTTGCCCAAGTAATTCTCAGGTGGACGACTTTCTGATCTAGGGGTATCATCCGCCTCGAACCTCCATAGTCATCCATTGATGTTTGGGTGTCTTGATTGTGTCCATCACACCTTCTATCCCTTGTCTTCTCCATCGGTGCATGTTTGGGAGGAGGTCCCTAAGACCACCCTTGAGGCCTCCATTAGCTATTCACTCCCGTCGAGGTCAAGCCTCGACTTCCCTGTTTGTCCAACCACCCAACCAGATCGACATTTCTTCTGATTCATCTAAGCCTAGATCTCCTTCATCCATACTCATGGAACAACCAGCAGAAGAAGAAAAAAATCTCTAGAATCAGCTTCAGCACCTCAACGATCTATTCTAGGCCTTTATGAATCCATCGTAGCAATATGCAGATGACACAATTTTCTTTGTGGAAGGAACCAATCCTACTGCACATGCCCTGGGGCTTATGGTAAAGATCTTTGGGGATATCTCAGGCCTGAAATTGAACAAGGAAAATTCTACTCTGATATGTTTTGGCATGAATGAGCAGGAACAGAAGGAGGTGGAGAATACATTGGGATCACCTCGAGCTAAGTTACCAATGAAGTACCTAGGACTGCCATTGAGAGCTGCAAAGCTGAAAAAAAATGACTGGAATATTTTGTTTGATAAAGTTTCTGGCAAGTTGAAAGGTTGGAGTAGCAAATTCTTATCGAAGGGTGGGAGATTAATCCTCCTTAACTCAGTCATAACATCCATCCCGGTCTTCTACTTCAGCATCTTTAAAGCCCCGAAATCTATTTGGAAACAATTGGATGTTATGTGGAGAAGATTTTTTTGGAAAGGAGCTGGCCATGAGGGAGGTTTTATGTAGCCCATCAGATGGGAAAAGATATGCAGGCTAAAGGAGGCAGGTGGTATGGGGATTAAGGCGCTCAAGGAGTTCAATGAAGCTATCCTGATCAAGTGGGCTATCAAGATTTTTGACTGCAAGGATGATATAATGACAGACTTAATCAAAGACAGTTATGGTGATTCTAATAGCGCACTGAAGAGGCTACAACCAGTGAAGCCATCCCCTTTTTGGCAATTTGTTACTCGTGCAATCAACAACAATTGTCATCTGCTGCAGCCTAGGCTTGGTGATGGTTGTGATTTCAGTCTGTGGAATGAACAATGGTCAGGTTTGGGGATTCTGAAAGATACATATCCGAGGGCATATGCAGCTGCTGTAGATACGGCAGCCACTGCCAACAGTCTATGGTCTGCTGCAGAGGGGTGCTGGAGGTTGGAAGGTCATGAGCAAAGCAGATTTGGCACTCGGCTATGGGAGGATAGGCAGAACTTATTGGCTGCACTACAGCAAATGCATCCTAGGCAGAATATGGTTGATACGTATGGCTGGAATGGGGTTTTCTCAGTGTAGTAGGCCTATGAGAGGATCATCAGATCAAACTCAGATATGGAGAGTGATTTAATTGACAGGAAAATATGGCTATTGAAGATCCATTTGAAGGTTCAAATTTTCTTGTGGCTATGCAGGCGGGAAGGCTTGATCACTAGCAATCTTAGACACAGAAGATTGGGGACTACTTTGAATGCTTGCCATCTCTGTGGTTTACACACTGACAATGCTTTGCATATTTTCTCTTCATGCCTGGTCACGGACAAGCTTTGGAGGAAGATGTGCCTGGAACCTCTACCTTCCTGGGACTCCCTATGGCAGAGGTTCAATGATCTTGGACGGCCATACAGGTGTATTGCTGCCACCTTGTGGTGTGTGTGGAGGGCGCAAAACGAAAAGCTTTTTCAGGAGAGACCGGTTAGTTGTGAGAAAATTGTAAATGAATGCTGGTCCCTCATACATAGTTGGGGATCTATTTTGTAATGTTTTGTTTGATGTGAAATATATTACCCTCCGGATTGCTATCATTTAACGATAGCTTTCCTCATTGTTTCAAAAAAAAAAAATCCACTATAATGTCCTATGATGTGAGATCATTACAATCCTGCTGCAGTGGCGATCGAACCTCGAGTCCAAATCCCGGTTGAAGGTCTTGATAATGAACTCAAGCACAACATGATTCTAAATTTCATGGGCTTAATTCTGAAGATCCCTTCCAGCATATCAAGAAACTCAATCATTTGGCCCAATCCTTCGGGTCAGAAGCTCAAAATCGGGATGTCTTTCTCGTGAAAATGTTCTCCTTCTCTTTCATGGACAAGATCGCTCACTGGTACCAAACCCTAACTCGTCCAATCAACATGTGGGCTGAACTACAATCCGAGTTTTTGAAAAAGTTCTTCCCTGTTAGTCGGACAATTGCTCTGCGGCACTAGATCACACATTTCACGTAGCAAGCAGGAGAACCGCTTCATGAGGCATGGGATCGCTTTCTTGATCTCATGCGAAAGTGCCCCCACCATGGAGTTCCTAAATGGGAACAAGTCTAGTCTTTTTACTAGGGACTCCATGAGGATATTCGATTATTCGTCAATGCGACTGTGGAGGAAACATCATGGGTCAACATGAAGACACCATGTGGGAGATTCTCGAGAACATGTGCGAGAACTCTATCAATAGTGAATCCATGGGCATGTTCGATCGAACGAATGCCTGTTCATTGACAAATCCGCGGGGAGCACATGAGAAGTAGGGCTTGTCCTCTTTCGTTGACTTGTAGTTAATGGCCAGTCTCCTGGAGAAGGTCTCTATCATTGAGAAGAAAGTGGATGAGCTGACTCGACATCTGCAGCGAGCCACCTCTGCGCAAAACTCGTTCGCACAACCACCCTCTGGGAGGGAGGCTGTGCACAACATCTACCACCGATCTTCTCAGGGGATGGATCCATACCCACCCCCGTCTGATCTAGGGTTCGAAAGAAACTCCAGATTCGCCTACTCTAGTTAGGGGAACTCTGAACCCTCATCTTCTGATTTCTCTGAGATTCCTCAGACCTGCGAGGATCTCAACACCATCCGAAATGATCCTTTCTCAAGCACCTACAACCCTAGATGGTGAAATTATCTTAATTTCACGTGGTCAGGGAACAATCAAAATTAGAGACCTCAATATTAGCTTTGACCACAAGTTTCTCGTCCATATCAGCCACCTTAGCCTCGGCCTAACCCAACTTACCAAACCGGGCCAACTCGAGAAGATCAAATTACTTTTATCTTTCAGACTTTGGCTGACATTCAGAAGACAAATGCAGCTATGCAAAAACAACATAAAGATGAGATCATAGAGGTTTGCAATCAACTCACCTAGATGGCTAATCCCTACCAACCTAGTGCACTCACTTCGTAACCTCTGTCTAATCCAAATAACGTGCCAAATCAGAGGTGCATTATGAACCCGACTTAGAGCCAGGCTCACTATGTCTATCAGGCTCCTTTTGCTCCATCACCCGACGGGATGGAGGCTTTGACATCATACGCGGGTTATCAGCAGCAACCACCTCTTTTGACTACCCCAACCTAGAACTAGGTAGGACTGAATTCTGTTACCACCCGTAGTGGCAAAACAACTCAGGAACCACCTTACCCGAGCCACACTTAGCCTGGTAGTTCAAACCCAAACCTTAGGTTGGTCATCCAGGATACCCCTGTCCCAGATCAAAAACCTGAACCAATTCTAGAGGAACTTGTAGAGGTTCCATTTCTCGAGGCCTTGACCAAGGGAAAGAAGCAAACCAAACCCATGGCTCTCGAGGAGGACCTAGTCAAGCTCTTTGAACAGGTCTAAATAAACATCTCATTGATGGATACAAGTTGCCATGTACCGGCTTATGCAAGGTTTCTAAAGGACGTATGTACACCTAAGCATAAGCCGCGAACCAAAGGTGGGAATCCAATCGTACTGTCGGAGCAAGCCAGCTTCATCATTTTGAGTAGACTCCCGCCTAAGGAAAAAGAGCTTGGTACCCCTCTGATTTCAAGCAAAATTGGTGATTTAGAATTAGATAGAGCCCTTTTAGACTTAGGAGCTTCATTCAATTTGATTCGTACGTCCCTACTAGATCATTTCGAGGAAACTGAGCTAAAATTGACTGAAGTGACTTTACAGTTAGCTGATCGATCAATCAAGTCACTTAGAGTTCTCAAGGATGTTCTGGTTTGGATCTGCAATTTCTACTTTCCTATGGATTTCATTGCATTGGATATGGAGAATCCTGAGAATCTAAAGAATACACTGATTATATTATGTAGACTATTATTAGCAATAGCTAGGGCGAACATTAATTGCGAAGAGGGACAGATTGAATTGAAACTCGGGAACAAAACACTAAAAATTGATATATTTAAGGCTCAGAAAGGAATTAACTGCGAGGCAGTGGAACAAGTATGCGACATCAGTTCTGTGGTTGAGGACACATTTCTTAAGGACGACCAGATTATCCGTGATCCTCAACCCTAAGCAGATCATACCCCACAGATAGGGGAGCCTAGCACCGATCTAGACCCACATATAGCTCCCACCTTTTCTTTTGAGGCCCATCCCAACCCACTTGCTGCTACTGATAATCCCATTATGGAACTGAAGCCTCTTCTCAATCATCTAAAATACGTCTTTTTGGGTTCTAATCAGACATTTCCTGTGATTATCAATTCCCACCTCACCTTTGATCAGGAAACATGTCTGATTTCTGTCCTCTAGCAACATCGGAGAGCCATTGGTTGGACTCTTGATGATCTGACTGGCATTAGCCCTTCATATTGCGCACACCACATTTATACTGAAGAGGGCTCACGACCATCTCATGAAATGCAGAGATGCTTGAGTCTAAACCTGCAGGATGTCGTGAAAAAGGAGATCATCAAGTGGTTAGATGTAGGTATCATCTACCCGATCTTTGGTAGTCGTTGGGTGAGTCCAATCCAGGTTGTGCCCAAAAAGGCAGGACTCACCGTCATTACGACTGAAATCGGAGAGACTATACCGACCTATATAGCGAACTCGTGGAGAGTCTATATTGATTACTGAAGACTAAATACCTCCATGAAAAAGGATCATTTCCCACTATCATTTATTGATTAGATACTCGAGAAATTGGTAGGGAATCGATTCTTTCGCTTCTTGGACGGATACTCCAATTATAACCAAGTGGAAATCTAACCTGAGGACCAAGAGAAGACTACCTTCACCTGCCCCTTTGGGACATATGCATTCTGTAGGTTGCTATTTTGTCTCTACAATGCACTTGCCACTTTTCAACGGTGCATGCTTGCCATATTCTCAGATATGGTAGGTGAGTACCTTGAAGTCTTCATGGATGACTTCTTGGTATTTGGGGCATCTTTTGATGATTGCCTTTGCACTTGGTCCAAATCCTCAGGCGTTGTATCGACGTGAATCTGGTTCCTTCCTGGGAAAAGATCCACTTCATGGTACCTGAGGGAACTGTCTTGGGTCACCTCGTGTCTGGAAAAGACATCCAAGTTGATCGAGCTAAAGTTAATTTGATTTCCAAACTACCCATGCCTATCTCGGTCAAGGACATCTGCTCTTTTCTGGGACATGTCGATTTTTACCATCGTTTCATTCCTGATTTCTCGAAAATCGCATGCTCCTTGACTAATCTTCTCTCAAAGGATGTCCCTTTCAAAATTACCAAGTGCACTCATGCATTTGAGAGCCTGTGTGATTTACTCAAGCACCAATCCTGCAATCCCCTGTCCGGTCTCTACCTTTTGAGATCATGTGTGATGCATCTGACTACGCAGTGGGTGCGGTACTTGGGCAGAAAATAGACTGGAAACCTGTGGTCATCTACTATGCTAGCAAGACACTTGACAAGGCTCAACATAACTACATAGTTACTGAGAAAGAGCTACTAGCTGTAGTATTTGGTGTCGAAAAATTTTGATCCTATCTTTTGGGTTCCCGTGTTATCATATACTCGGATTAGATTGCAATGAGGCACCTCCTCGTGAAAATGAACGCGAAACCTCGACTAATTTACTAGATCTTGATGTTGCAAGAATTCGACCTCGAGGTTCGCGACAAGGCGAGAAAATAGAATGTGGTAGCTGATCACTTGTCCCATTGATGGGAACACCATCATGAGCCATAAATAGCTCAATTTGATTTGATTAAATCATTAAATGCTCCTATATAATCGCTAGAGAGTCCTAAGTCACTGCAAATCCATTCTGAGAGAAAGCCAAGAAATCAGGGTTAAAACTGTAATTTTACCATCATTTCTTGAATGCAAAATAATCGCGGGTTTTCTCAGGGGTTCACTAAGGGTCAAATGACCTTAAGTGTCCAACAAGTGAGTTAATACAAATAGAAAAGGGTTTTCGCATATTTTAATAATTAAATGACTTTTGAGACCCTAAAAATAGACCCGCTTAATTAATTGAGGTTCTAGTCAGGATAAAATTCACCTAAATCCTTTAAAATTCATAGAAAAATATTCTCTAGGGTTTGGTATCTTCAATTTAACCATTGGAACCCATCTTGACCCAAAATAAAGTCTCAGACTGACATTTAGCTTAATTTAGGTTTTTACATAAATTACCCAATCAAACTAGGTCAAAACCAAAATACAACTTCACCATTGGATTCCTTAGGTCAAAATTAGGTTTATACCAAAATTTGGGCCCAATCTGAGACTGTCTTGACCTAGTTTGCAATTTGGTCTTGTTTGATTCTTTTATATCACACATATGCCCTTAACTTTCAAAATCCTTACAAAAAAGACCCTAACTTTGTCATCATTTTCACAAAAAGGTCTCTGCCGCCATGAATCCTATTCCTACAAACTCTGACGACCTAAAATTAGCAACTTCTCCTTGATTCCTTAACGAATCCCTCTCAAATTTGAAAGGGAAGTTCGTCAAGGAATTCTCTTCCTTTTGAGCCAATTCTCAAGCTCTCAAACCTTCCCAATCTCTCATGCGAACGCATGAGAGATTAGGGTATCTTGGGATCTCCTACTCCGGTGAACATTCCTAGCTTGGAAGCTTGGCTTCCAAGCACAAATTAACCTCCTAAGCACTATATAAGCACACCCAGGGCTCAGTCGAACTTTGACGCTCGTTCTCAGCCTGGAATACACCTCCTTCCTCCCTCCTCTCTGGCCAAGAAGCTCCATGACGTTCGTCGACCTCCTCTGATTCCATTCCTCATTCATTCACAATATCGGCAACAGATCTACATTTCTCTTCTTCCTCCACATGTCGCAATACCTACAGCCACTCCAATCTACGTCTTTGTCACCATCTCCCCACTCATAGGAGCCTTCATCTTCTCCAGAGCCGACGTACCCCCGGTAAGGAAAATCCTCCCCTTTTGTCTGATTATCTTAGGTTATATTAGTTTGTTGAAGCGGAAAACTACGCAATCGGAGTTGGATTTGAAAATCCATCGTTGTAGTTTGATTTGCGAAGCAATCAGTCAATAAATAAAATTTTAACCAAAATTCGTAAAGAAATTCCTGGTCGAACACAGGGAGGCGGACGCTTGATTAAAAATACATATTGTTTTGTTTGTCACGAAATAGATTAGCTGGTTGAAAACTAGCTATCTATTTAACAAATAATAAATAGAAGAGAGAGAGAGAATATTATAAATAAAGACAAAAGAGATGTAGAATAAGCATGGATTTCATCATTAAATGCTGTTCATTATACTAATCATTACAACTAGAAGGTAGGAAATCTATGCTAGAAAGCAATAGATCTACTCTAGAAAGCGGTAAAGAGAATGGGGAGAGAAGTATCTTCCTCGACGATTGCTTGGAGGATGAGCTGGACGACGTGATGCCTGGAAGATGGAGGATGGAGCGAGAAGAAGGAGGATGAAGAGGGAGGAACCGGGGGCGAGGCAGGATGTTGTCGTCATCGTAGGATCCGCTTCCTGAATGGAGTGAGAAGATAGCCACAGGATGCTCCACGAAGGGGGAAGAAGGTGGAAAAATTCTAATTTTTACTCTAGAGGAGCACCCCGGGTTTGGGACAAGCTTTTAGAGCTTTGGAGGCGGTGAGAGAAGAGAAGGGATGAGAATTTTGTAGGGTAGGGGTCTCCTTTTATAGTTGCAAGGATTGGGGGTAATTTGGTCATTACAAATTCAAAAACACTAAATCAGGTCTTTAGTGACGGATTTATTTGTCACTAAAGGCCTGTCGTGGGCGACGTGTGCGTGTGCCGCGCGCGCCTCTTCTCCTTTTGCGCAAAAAACATCTTCATACGTACAATGGCTCTCAGCCGAAGGGCTTAGACTTTATATCGCTCGCGCCTTCTTCTGCATGTGAGGTTAAGCATTTGAAGGTGCGTCGAATCGAGTGTCTGGTCGATTGCTTCATATGAACCGTTGACGCTTGATCAGATGGCCCAAATTGTGCTTTCGCGCGCGAAGGAAATGTGCGCTGTGATAGAGGTGAACAGGTGACCTCTTGCCCTATAGCGCCTCAATCGCTGCGCTACGAGGCTTTCTCAGTTGCATTTTTGTTTTAGCGCTCAGCCAATCTTGGCCATTGGATCTTCATCCAACGGCTGAGATCTTTCGTTGCTTAAGCCTTCAGATGAGGGGAGGCGCTGAAGGAGAGAGAGTGAGATGATGTGGCAAGTTCTCCGCCGTTGGATGGGCATCCAATAGCGGAGATTCATTGAGCGGGTGAAGAAGAGCTGCAGCCGATGCTGGGCGGCTGTGATGGCACCATGTGGCACCATCATAGTTGTCCATTTTCATTGAATTGTAGATGGTGCCACGGATGTCGGATTGGACTGATTTTTGCATTGTTAGGCTATGATCGTCGATCCGAACACATCCGTGTGGTCGGATCAGTCATCTAAGGTGTGGATTGACACCATCTTGGCCCTTGATTTTTGAGCTTCCTCAGACTATATCTGGTGCTACGGATGTCTGATCAGGGTGATCTTAGAGTTGTTGAACTCCCATCGTCGCCCTGATCGAATCCGTATGGTTGGATCCTCGGTCTGAAGCCTTGATTAAAAGTCGTCCTGTCCCTGGCCATAAAAGGAGACAATTACTATACACTTTGTACAATTTGACCTAAATGCATGATTATGCGTGTTATGCAATAGTTACAATGCATGGTGCTAATATGGTACTAAGAATATGCATTAATAGACATTTTTGGCTATTTAGATTTATGCACATCATAGTTTCTCTCTCCACTTTTAGGTTAAATTCCCCTCTCCTTATCCTCGTTTCAACACCTTGACACCGTCGCAAGCCACCTTCGTCTCCATCTCCAGCGATCACTTCGGCGAAGTCATCCGCTTACTCCACTGCTCCAAACACTTCGACGACCACCTCACAACCTTCGCCGTACTCCACTCTTCAAAACCCCTCTCTCCATTTGCTTTCTCATCCACCCAAACCCGTCATCGACTAACCCACCTTTTCGTCGTCATTCCCCACTCCGACCGACCACCACACCTTCGCAAGCCACAAAAACACCACTGATGCACTCCCCGCCCTACGGCGAAGCTCCTAAGCTTGTTTAATTGGGCTGCAAGGCTGTATTTTGATGTTCAGGTATTCACCCTCGTTGCCATTAACAATGCTCCTTCGAGGAGCTTGAAGAAGGTTTCTTATTGTCGCAAGTCCCAGGCGTTTACTCTAGGAAGTGCAGTTTACTTTCAGGAGAATGCCTAGGCTGTCAATTGGGAGCATTGAGTGTTTCCCTGACCTCAATTGAAGGCGCCATCCATTGCAGCTGCACATGAAGGAGAAGGATTGGATAGTCCCACCTTGGAAGCTGACGAGCGTTTGCACCTACATAAATTGAAAAAGTCGCATAGATTTATCACCTCAAGTCACAGGGGGTGACGTCCCCGCACCCCTCACGCGCCTTGTCCGCGACACCTTACAAGTGGGTCTAGCAGACTCGTTTGCCCACCTAGCCAAGCACTCCTCGGCTGCCACTCACGGCCAACAGCCCTAGTCCCGGGTGCACTCTACCCGAATACCTGATAACCCACTGAGGCCTTGGGAGGGCGGATCCCTGAGAGAGGAAGAGAGGAAAGCGCACGGGGGCATGGGGTTTTGCTTTGTCATACAAACGGCTGACACTTAGCTATTTAAGAAGCCCTTCCCCCTTGCGCGTGATGAAGGAAGGCAAAGCCAAAGCAGCAGAGAAGAATAGAGAAGGCAAAGCTAGAAGAGAAGAAGAAGAGAAGGAAGAGGAAAAGAGAAGAGAAGCTTGCGGCTCTCCCTGAGGCTTGACAAGAAAGAGAGGAAGAGGCCTTTGCCTCTATTAAGGCATCAGAGCACCTATTCTGTCATTTGATATCTGCTGATACCTTGGTTCTGTTGATTAAATTGAGATTTGCTTGGCTTATATGATCTGTTACTTTGAGTAGCTTGTAAAGCTTAACATTGTAGGGTAATTTGGTGATTCAAATCACCATTTTACCCTCTCATCTTTTTGCATTATTGACATCAGATTTCATTTATATATCATTCTTGTTTGAAATTTTTATATTGCATTTGAATTGCGATCTTGAGAAGTATTTTGCCAATTGCTCCCTGTGTTCGACCTCGGATTTCTTTCGAGTGTAAATATTATTTGTTTTTCATGCTGATTCGAACTATATTGTAATGCGATGATTTTTAAACCCGATTCAGAGTGAATAACATTTTGGCATCATTGCTATGGAACAATGTGCAATTTGATCTCTTAATTGCAATATCTAATCTGGTACTAACTTGCTCTATCTCTTTTGATTGTGATTTATTTCAGGACTCATTGAAAGAAGATAAGCCGCACATCAGCCACTCCAGGGGCAGGTAAACTCCATTCACCCTCCTCTAAGCCCCTGATTCTAAAAAGCTTAAAAAGGAAAAAAATCAATTTAGGCTACTTGCATTTTATTCTTAGATTAATCATTAAGTTTCCTGATTTGATATATTCTATTTAGGCAACACCCAAACCCTGATTTGTGCACCTACTTAGAGCTTAAGGTATCTAGGTCTATCACCTTCTTGCTTGAGCCTTAGGTACCACATTTGGACAAAATTGAATTGGACCAATCAAAGCCAATTAGGGTTTCCAATGTAGGGTTTTAGAGACACACTTGCTTAATCAAGAATTAATCTTCCCAAACAGTGTGTGTCTAAGTCTTGGTTGAATTGATCTATTCAAGCAAACCCTAAAAATAAGCTCTTAATTTCAATTGAACACTAAAAAAGGGACCTAAATCTTTTGAAGGACAAAATAGGTGAAGTTGACCCACCTTGTTAGGTTAACCAATCTTCAAATTAGATCACTTTGCACAAAAAAATATCTTAAAGTTCAAGTGAAATCATAAGCACCTTGCTCCTAATTTAAAACTGGTAGACTTAAGAGGTCAAGTCTCCATTCTAGTCTACTTGGATCATTAGTGACAAGAGTGGTCGGGTGGGGGAAACCCTATAACTCGTGGGGGCACTCTACTGTGTTGGGGTCTTTGTGGGACTCTCCCTCTCTGGCTGCTCAGGTAATTCTCAGGTGGGTGGCTTTCTGATTAAGGGGTATCATCCTTCCCGAACCTCTATAGTCATCCAAAATTTTGGGTGTCTTGATTGGGTCCATCACCTACTATCCCTTATCTATTCCATTGGTGCATGTTCGGGAGGAGGTCCTTAAGACCATCATTGAGGCCTTCATTAGCTATTCACTCTCGTCAAGGTTGGGCCTCGGCTTTCGTGTTTTTGCAACAACCTGATCACATTGACATATCCTCTAATTTAGAACCTACTTCCCCTTCATCAAGTATGGATCACCAAGAAGATCAACCTAACCTTGAGCAACAATTCCATGATTTCCAAAATCGAATCAATGCCATCATCAATCCACCATCACGTCCTCAAATGCGAGATCACTACAATCCCGCAGTGGTGGAGATCGAACCCCGAATCAACATTCCCGTGGGAGGACCCGAGGTAGATCTCAAGCCTAGCATGCTTCATATGACCCCAAAATTTCATGGCTTGAACTCCGAGGATCCTTTCCAGCACATCAAGAACCTAAAACATCTGGCCCACACTTTTGGGGCAGATGTGCAAAATCAGGACGGATTACTCTTAAAGCTCTTCTCATTCTCCCTAGCTGACAAAGCTGCTCACTGGTTCCAAACTCAACCACACACGATCAACACATGGGGAGAACTTCAAACCACCTTCCTGCAAAAATTCTATCCCATTGGTCGTACAAACACGATGTGGCACCAAATCATGTACTTCTCCCAAGGAGCAGGAGAATCTCTACACGAGGCATGAGATCGCTTTCTAGATCTCATGCGTAAGTGCCCCCATCATGGAGTTCCTAAGTGGGAACAAGGCTAATCCTTTTACCACGGACTCCGTGAAGATATCAAGCTCTTTGTCAATGCAACCTGTGGTGGTAGTATCATGGGTCAACATGAGGACACGATCTGGTAAATTCTCGAGAACATGTGCTAGAACTCCTTGAACAATGAGTCATTGGGTGCGTATGATCGGACATCCACCCACTCATTGACAAATAATCGGGGAGTACATGAATCTCGAGACCTTTCTGCATCCGTTGATCTGGAGTTGGTAGGCAGTTAATTGGATAAGGTCTCCATTATCGAGAAAAAGGTGGACGACATCACTCGTCATCTACACAAATCCACCTCTGCACCTCAAAGCACATATGCGCACCCACCCATGGGAAGGGAGGTTGCGCACAACATCTACCACTCCTCAGGGATGGATGCATATCCACCCCTGTTTGATTATGGCTTTGGAGGCAACTCCGGGTCAGCCCACCTCAGTTGGGGGAACTCTGAACCCTCGTACCTTGATTATCTCGGAGTTTCTTAGACCTGCGAGGATCTTCACACCGTCCATAATAATCCTTTCTCCAACATTTACAACTATGGATGGTGTAATCATCCTAACTTTTCATGGTCTCGAAATAACCCGAATCTAAGACCTTAATTCCAAACTTGACCACAGGCTCCGCATCCTTATCAATCCACCCAACCAAGGCCCACTCAAAACTTCCAATCTGGACCACCTAAACAAGATCATACATCTTTGATTCTCCAGACCTTGGTTGACATGCAGAAACAACACAAAGAAGAGATCTCTGAGTTACGAAATCAATTAGCCCAACTGGCAAGTGCTTGCCATCCTGGTGCACTTCCCTCTCAGCCTCTTCCAAACCCAAATAACGTGCCGAACCAGAGGCATGTTATGAACCCAAATCAAGGCCAAGCCCACTTTGTTTATCAGGCCCCTTCTGCCCCATCACCTGACGGGATGGATGCTTCAACTTCATACTCGGGATTTCAGTAGCAAACACCCATTTTGCGCAACCCTAACCAAAATCAGGCAGGATTAAATTCCGTCACCACCCGTAGTGGCAGAACAACACAAGACCCGCCCTTTCCTAGCCACAACAAGCCTGAGACCATAAACCCTAACCCTAGATTGGTCATCCAGGACACACCCATCCTTGATAAAGAGCCTGAGACAATTCTAAAGGAACCATCTAAGGTTCCATTTCCCAAGGCCTTGACCAAGGGAAAGAGGACAGCCAAACTTGTGGCACCTGAGGAGGACTTGGTTAAGCTCTTTGAGCAGGTCCATATAAGCATCCCCTTGATGGATGAGATATGCCACGTACCGGCTTACGCTCGATTCCTAAAAGATGTGTGCACACCTAAGCCTAAGCCGCGAACCAAAGGCGGGAACCCAATCGTATTGTCGGATTAAGCCAGCTCCGTCATTTTTAGCAAACTCCCACCTAAGGAAAAAGGCCCAGGCACCCCTTTGATCTTCTGTGCTATCGGTGATATACAGTTTGACCGAGCCTTACTAGACCTAGGAGCTTCCATAAATTTGATACTTACATCCTACTAGACTACTTTGAGGAATCTGAGCTTGAACCGACAGAGATGACTTTGTAGTTAGCCGACCGATCTATTAAGTCACCAAAAGGAATTCTCGAGGATGTCATAGTTAGGGTACATGATTTCTACTTTCTCGTGGATTTTATTATCGTAGATATGGATGCTCCTAAGAACTTGAAGAATACACCGATTATATTAGGGAGACCCTTTCTGACCACTGCTAGGGCCAATATTAATTATGAGGCAGACCAAATTGAGTTAAAATTTGGGAGCAAGGCACTGAAGATTGACATCTTTAAGGCCCAACAAGGAATTAATTATGGAGTGATAGAACAAATTTGTGATATCGAGGCCGTGGTTGACGACCTATGTATCGAGGAAAACTTGAATATTTTCGATCAACCACAAGAAGATCAAAACCTGCAATTTGAGAAGTCTGAACCTAACCTAGACACACCCATAGTTCCTTCCTTTACTCTCGACACCCACCCTAAACCACCTGCTGCTGCTGCCAATCCTGTTGTGGAATTGAAACCCCTCCCTAGCCATCTCAAATATGTCTTTTTAGATTCCAATCAGACGTTTCCTATGGTTATCAACTCCCAACTCACACCTGATTAGGAAACAAGCTTGATTTCTGTTCCAGTAGCATCGAAGAGCCATTGGATGGACTCTCGATGATCTGATTGGCATTAGCCCCTCATATTGCACACATCATATCTATACTAAAGAGGGCTCACGACCATTCTGTGAAATGCAAAGATGCCTAAATCCAAACCTGCAGGATGTTGTGAAAAAGGAGATCATCAAGTGGTTAGATGCAGGGATCATCTACCTGATCTCCGACAGTTGGTGGGTGAGTCCAATCCAAGTTGTGCCTAAGAAGTTAGGGCTCACCGTCATCATGACTGAAACCGGAGAAACTATACTGACTCGTATAGTGAACTCGTGGAGAGTCTGCATTGACTACCGTTCATTGATCAGATCCTCGAGAAATTAGCAGGAAATCAATTCTTCTGCTTTTTGGACGGGTACTCCAGTTATAACCAGGTTGCAATCCATCCTGAGGGCCAAGAGAAGACCACCTTCATTTGGCCCTTCAGAACATACGCATTTTGGAGGATGCTGTTCGATCTCTGCAATACACCTGCTACTTTTCAGTGATGCATGCTTGCCATATTCTCAGATATGGTAGGTGAATACCTTGAGGTCTTCATGGATGACTCCTCGGTATTTGGAGAATATTTTGATAATTGCCTTTTGCACTTGGTCCAAATCCTCAAGCGGTGCATCAATGTGAATTTGGTTCTTTCCTGGGAAAAGAGTCACTTCATGGTACCTGAGGGAATTGTCCTGGGACATCTCGTCTCTAAAAAAGGCATCCAGGTTGATTGAGCCAAGGTGAATCTGATTTTTGAACTCCCTATGCATAGCTCGGTCAAGGACATCCGATCCTTTTTAGGGCACGTTGGTTTTTACCGTCGATTCATTTCCGATTTCTCGAAAATCATGCGCCTCCTGACTAATCTTCTATCTAAGGATGTCTCCTTCGAAATCACCGAGGAGTGTACTCAGGCATTTGAGATCCTGTGTGAACGAGTTACCCAAGCACCTATCCTGTAGTCCCCTGATTGGTCTCAACCCTTTGAGATCATATGCGATGCATCTGATTATGTTGTGGGTGTGGTACTTGGGTAGAAAATAGATGGGAAACCTGTGGTCATCTATTGTGCTAGCAAGACACTTGGCGAAGCTCAGCGTAACTACACAGTTACTGAGAAAGAACTACTAGCCGTAGTATTTGCCTTGGAGAAATTCAGATCATATCTTTTGGGTTCCCATGTTATCATATACTCAGATCACACTGCAGTGAGGCACCTCCTTGCAAAGAAGAATGCGAAACCTTGACTAATTCGTTGGATCTTACTGTTGCAAGAATTTGATCTCGAGATTCGCAATAAAGTGGGAAAGTAGAATGTGGTAGCTGACCACTTATCCCGCCTTCCTTTTGCCATTATCGACCCATCTAGACCCATCACTAAACACTTTCCTGTTGAGCACCTCCTGACTATTAGTGTGGGACTTCCTTGGTTTGCTGATTTGGTAAACTACTTGGCATCGCATCAGACCCCGTTTGATTGGCCGAAGGCCAAGAAAGACAAATTGCTTTCCAATGCTGTGTACTACATCTGGGAAGACCCGTACCTCTTCCGCATTGGTGCTGATCAAATTATTAGACGGTGCATTCTGGAAGAGGAAATTCAGGACATTTGTCCTTCTACCATGATCAGGTTTGCGGCGAACACTTCTCTGGACATAAAACCGCGGCAAAAGTCCTCCAGTGCTACTTTTATTGGCCTACGATTTTCAAAGACACATATGATCACTGTAAGGCATGCACTTGTTGCCAGACCTTGGGCAACATAAGCCACCACGATATGATGCCTTTACAGCCAATTCTCATATGTAAATCTTCGATATTTGGGGGATTGATTTCATGGGACCCTTCCCTATCTCGGATGGCTTCTAGTACATTCTTCTAACTGTTGACTATGCGTCCAAATGGATCGAAGCTATCCCTACCCGAACCAATGATCATAAGGTGGTAATCAAATTCATTCTTCAGAACATTTTTTCTTGGTTCGGGATTCCACGTGCCATTATTTCTGATGGAGGGACCCATTTCATGAATGTTTAGTTTAGATCACTGATGACCAAATACGGGGTGTCGCACCGAATCTCTAGTTATCACCCTCAAACCAACGGTCTAGCAAAGCTATCGAATAGGGAGTTCAAGAAAATCCTTTAGGTTACTGTCCGACCTGACAGGAAAGATTGGTCATCCCAACTTTCAGAAGCCTTGTGGGCTTATAGGATTGCCCACATGACCCAATTGGGCATGTATCCTTTCAGATTAGTGTACGGGAAGTCATGTCACCTCCCCATCGAGTTGGTGCACAAAGCCTATTGGGCTGTATGAAAGTATAATCTAGATCTTTCTAAGGCAGGAACCCACAAAAAGCTTCAAATGAGCGAGATCGATGAACTACTCAATGATGCGTATAAGAACTCGCGAATTTACAAAGAGCGGATTAAGGCCTTTCACAACAAGCACATATCCAGAAAGATCTTTCACCTTAGTTAGAAGTCCTACTCTTTCATGCCAAACTCAAATTGTTCCCAGGAAAACTTAGATCAAAATGGATTGGACCATATCTTATCAATCATTCTTTTGGAAATGGAGCCGTTGAGATCAGTCAAACCAGCCTTGATTCCGAACCTTTTATCGTGTGCGACTTAAGCCATTCATTGAACTCACCGATCCAAAGTTGGTTGAGGTATCTTTTGATCTCCATTCTCCCTGAGCTCATTACGCCCGGCTGATGGCGTTAAACTCAGCACTTAACGAGAGGCAACTCGTCATCTTGTTGAAAACCCAAGACCCTTCTTGATACATCTTGTGTTGAACTCATATTGCACTCTAGGGTTCATCCATTAGAACAGTCGATTCCACCTCTGGTACCCGTACCCGAGCTTGAAATCATCCGCAACAGTCACCTCGACCCGTCCACTCACCTAAATCTGTTCTAATGTACGATCTAAGCTGAATTCGAATCCACCTAACTTACAATGAGGACATTGCAAATCATAGGTATAGAGGGATATTAAAGCGCAAAAGACTGTGAGAATCACTTCACAAGAAAGGGTTTCATAAAAAAAAATTACATATTCAAAAAAAATCAAAAAAATAAAAAATTGAAAAAGAACAAAAAAATAGACAAGGGAGGAAATTTTGATAGATCAATTTGTATATCATTTTTTGAGGAGGAAAATGGGAGGTGATATAAATGTCAAAAAGGAGCACAATTTGAAACAAAAAGAGATATTCATTAGTAAAAGATTAAGAAATCGACTTAGTTCTAGACCAAATCAAAAGAAAGAAATAAAAAGATAAAAGTGCTAAGAGACAAAAGAGACTAGTATGAACACTGATCTTAGGCCTCTTGGGCTGTGATTTTAGGCTTAAAAATTCAAGTATCCATTTAAATCTGGATAGACCTCACGAGGTTAGGGAAAATGCGAAGCTTAAGTATTAGGTCTAAGGCTTAGGGATTAGTCGGCCTCGTTAACTGACTTCTGGTTTGTGGGACTCGGTAATCTAAGCACCTCAATCCACACATAGTCTGGTTCAGTGCACTTAATTATCAAAATCATGCAAAAGCGTTAATTTTATTCTGAAAAAGCTACCTAGATTAGGAGTGGTTGATCAACACAAGTTGATTTGAAAGAGTTCTCAGCATGGAGAGGCAGGAAATTTCCTTCGAAGATGCGCAATAACACACCGTCTTCTTAGTGCTTGTCTCCTAGGATATCTAAATATCCTACTAGGGACACGTAAGCACCTTGTGCTGGTTCAAATGCCATGGGCGGTATTATCACGAAATGTCGATTGCCAGGGTTTAGATTTAGCTATAGAACGCCATGGATGGGATTATCCCAAAATCTCGAAAGCTAGGGTTTTAGGGGTTGCCATGGGCGGTGCTATCTCAAAGCATCGATTGCCAGGGACCCTGCGAGGATTGATGGTAGGAGCTAGGAATCCGATACAGACCATGTTGTAAAGCCAATTAGAAGCTAGAAATAAAGAAAGAAAAGAGAGGGAAAACTCTCCAAAAATAAAAAAACTTCTATGTCTATCTTACAAAAATGCACTGCAAACTGAACCTGGGCTTGGTCACTTGGTCATCCAAGGAGAGTCTTATATAGACTCTTGGACGACCAAGGTGCAAGAGGTATAAAAGTAGGTCTTCTTAGATCCACATTTTGTGGATCTAAGAATGACCATGTGTGGCCATTCTAGATTTTTCTCTAGAGTTGGTAGCTAGAGGGTCTTTATCGGTGCAGACCCTCCTATTGTGTTTTGTGGTGGTGGTGATACTATCTTTTTATCAATTGTTTTGATACTCCACGGAGGGGGACGCCCCTTAAAGGAACAAAAGGGTAGTCAAGGGGCACCGCATACGCATCACCTCAAAGGAAGGGTTCGCCCTACTTGCATCCCTTTGTTCGTCCTTGGAGTAACTTCTCACTTGATCACTTGGGAGTATCATCCAAGCAAGGCATAAGTCCTAGGGCACTCGAAGGTTGAATTAAGGCACGTAATTGCAGTGAAAAACTTGTTTGGCCATTTATATTAACTAATTCAACATCCACAATAAAGAAGGTTAAGATTTCAAGTCCACACCCCTCTTATACCACTTACGTGGGAACGGAGGGTTAAGTCTTGATCTTTTGACTTATCTTTGGAGTGGAGGTTTAACTTACTCATAAAAAAAAAAATCTGAATTGTGTTTTGTATGCTTGGTAGATGCTCTCTTGAGGGTAGTCTAGTGTTTGATCCTGAGCCTAAAAGAATTCTTAGGAGAGCTCACCTAGGAAAAGAAAAAGAAGGAATGGCTAAGCAAGGTGCAAATCAACAAAGGACCCTAAGGGACTATTTTATTCCTACTAACCAACCTGCACAAGCACTAAGACGACCGGCAGGGGATAATCCGTATGAGATCAAGAGCAGTACCATATCTTTATTGCCCTCTTTTTATGGTACTACTAGGGAGGACCCCTACCGGAATTTAGAGGAATTCACCGAGGTTTGTTCCACAGTGAAGCTCCAGGGCTTTACTGATGAAGCCCTGATGAGGACTCTATTTCCTTTCTCCCTAAAGGATAAGGCCAAGCACTGGTATCATACCCTCGATGCAAGGGTAAATGATTGGGCCACCCTTAAAGGAGAATTTTTAAAAAAGTATTTTCCTATGAGTAAAACCAACCATTACAGAAGAGAGATTATGGGCTTTACTCAACAGGAAGGGGAGCAATTTCATGAGACTTGGGAGCGCTTTAATGACCTTCTTAGGTTATGCCCCCACCATCAAGTGCCAAGATGGTAGTTGGTCGAAAGGTTCTATAACCGATTATCTAAAAGGCATAGGCAAACCATTGATGCTACCTGTGCAGGAACCTTCATGACCAGAACTGAGGATGAAGCCTGGGCATTATTTGAAACATTAAGCGACAACTCCATACATCTGTCCTCTACCTATCAAGAAAGAAAACCATCAATCTTGCAGAGGAAGATAGAGGCCCATGAAGCTGGGGCTTCTCATGATTTGGCTTATCAGATTCAACTATTGAATAAAAACTTTGATAGGATTTTAGCAAACCCTGGCATGAACCCGCAAGCAACCTCCATTTGCCAAAGCACAACGCACGCCACTGCGGAGTGCCATCGGGCAAACCAATTCCCTGAGTTGATTCAGGCCGACTTGAATGTGGCCCAAGGTTTCCGCCCCTCTCGCAATAACCCTTACTCCAACACTTATAATCTAGGGTGGCGGAACCATCCAAACATCTCTGGGAAGCAAGCTGATGCTTCTAACTTAGGGAATACAAGACCCTTACCTCCCCGCCTACATACCAACCTTCTTATGAAAACCCTCCTCCGAATAAGCCCTCTGAGATGGTTGAACTGAAGGCCATGATGAAAGCAATGCAAGAGCATCATAATATGGTTATCCAATCTCAGAATAAGATGATTACTGATATGCAATCTCAAATTGGTCATCTTACTAAGGCAATTAGGCAACGTGATCCGGGGAAGCTGCCTAGCTCTTCTGAGGAGAACCCTAAGGGCAAGGGGGTTTTATTCAGGGAGCATGCCCAAGCAGTGACTGTGTTGAGGAGTGGAAAAAAGATTGACAAGCCTGATAACACTCCTACAGTTACATCTCAGAATTCCCCTTCCACACTTGACTTGACTTTCATTTCACCCGAGGAAGAGCCACACCACTCTCCCTCACACAAAATCACCCATAATGAGGATGCCGTCCTTCCACCACCCCTTTCCCGCCATGATGACCCCTCTACCCAGAAGCCGAGGGTGCCCTATCCAGAGCGCCTATCTGCTCCTAGGGAATCTTCTGTTGGCTCGTCTGGAGCCAAGGATAGGATGGAAGAGATTATGGATACTTTTAGGCAAGTCCAGATTAACTTGCCTCTGTTGGAAGCGATTAAACAGATTCCGTCCTATGGCAAGTTTCTAAAGGACCTGTGCACCCACAAGTGCCGATCTAGGAAACAGGTCCAAACCAAGGTCATCCTGCTTGACCATGTTAGCTCGGTACTCTAGCATGGAACACCCCCCAAAATGAAAGACCCAGGGGCCTCGTATATTTCAGTGGTTATAAGTAACCAACACATTGACGAGGTTCTGCTCGATCTGGTTGCGGGGGTAAACATTCTACCAAGCTCTGTCTACGACTTTTTGGGAGGAGGAAAGCTGAATCCTAGTCCAGTAATCCTCTAGGTTACAGACAGATCACTTAAGACACCGCAAGGATTGTTGGAAGATGTCCTTGTGAGAGTTGAGGATTTCTTCTTCCCCGTTGACTTTCTGGTACTTGATACTAACCCATCTAAAAAGCCCACAAAGCCGTCCATTATTCTGGGATGCCCCTTCTTGGCCATAGCCAATGCCTCTATAAATTGTAGATCTGGGCCACTTAAAATAGGCTTTGGGAACAAGAAGATTCGGTTGAATGTTTTTGATACTTACAAGCAACCCGGATTTGAAGATTGTTCTCAGATTGTGGTCGTTGCTGAAATAATTGAAGAGACTACTCCAGCACTCTTATGTAGAGATCCCCTTCAGAAGATCATATCTCAGGACCATCCCAAAATTATTAAAGAAATTGAAAGGAAAATGCCTGAACTAGAAGGGTTGCTGGGGATACACACTGAGTCTCTATCCCCACCCTGGACTGTGAAGGTAGATCCGCTGCCTAAGGCAGGGACATCTCAACTAAAACCCTCAATCCAAAAGGCTTCCTGAATTGGAGTTGAAACCCCTCCCGAGCACATTGAAATATGCTTTCCTTGGCCCTAATAACACGCTCCCTGTTATTATCTCATCTTCATTATCTGAATTGCTGGAGGGAGCTCTGCTTGAGTGTTTACAAAGGCACAAGGAAGCAATTGCCTGGACAATTGCTGATATTAAGGGTGTTGATCCCTCTCTTTGCATGCATCATATATACATGGACGAGTCCATGAAGCCCTTCCGAGATATGCAGAGAAGGCTCAATCCAAATATGTGGGAGGTTGTTAAAAAGGAGATTCTGAAATGGTTGGATGCAGGGATTATCTATCCCATTTTAGATAGTAAATGGGTCAGTCCTATTCACGTAGTTTCGAAAAAGGCAGGAATCACTGTGGAGGAGAATGACCAAGGAGAACTGGTGACCACTAGACCCTCAACTGGTTGGAGGGTTGATTGCACAGCGAAAATACACCAACAATTGTGCCATCTTGTGCTATTTCCTAGCATTTCCAGTGCATATTAGGTAACCATAGTTGTATTTGTAAAAATAAATGCATGCATGCATTTATTTGAGAGGGGAGGAGAGTGAATAAAATGTCCTTGAAATTAACCTATTCCTCAAGTGCTGCCTCGTAAATTCACCATCTTTATTTTTATTTTTATTTTTATTTTTATTTGACTTTCTTCTCCGCGGCTGCATGGCATGGCTGAACCTTCCTCGTGCCATTCTCTGCAGCAAGCACTCCCTGCCAGCCATGCAGAGCCATGCACAGCGAGGGCATGGCTGTGCATACCTCTTTCCTCCTTAAAAAGGCACGGCTATCTTCTTTGCAAGAGAGCCTGGTCCACACAAAAGAAACCAATAGCAACTCCTTCCTCCAGGCCGTCTCCTCCCCTCTCCCCTCCATATGCAGCCTCTCCTCCTTCTGAGGAGCTACGCTGCAGGCAGGAGCCGCTCACAATGGTGTACAACCACCGCTGTGAGTCCCACCACCTCCCAGCTTATCAAAGAGCCGATGGGCATGGTGGCTCTCTCCTCTGTTTCGTCATTCCAGCCCATCACCGCCATTGACAGGAGCTTCAAGCTTTGAAGCTCAAGCTCCGCAGCATCAGTAGCAAGGTGTCAGCAGCAGTAGCACAAGCCTCCACACGCCTCAGGCTCTTGTTTCGTGCCCTCTATGCGCACATGCAGGCCGCCCTCGCTTGTCTCCATGCGCCCTGTCGCAAAGCTCCACCTACGGCCCAGCCAGTTTCACACGCACCAGCCGGTCAACTTTTTGCCCTTTCACTGTAGCCGCGATGTCACGCTGCTACAGTGTGGTGACCGGAAAGTTTCTCACTTTTCCGGTCACCAGGAACTCTCTCTCTGCACTGCAACCTTCGCTAGCCTATGCCCGCATCTCTCCACGTGCCTGCTCCAGCGCCTGCTCCCACGTAAGCCTTTGCTTGCACCCATCTGCACCCGCATCTTCACCCGCTTCAGCGCCCGCCTCTTCGTGCAATGCGATGCACTGCGGTCATTCCCCTCTCGCTCACTCCCTCCTGCGTGCATGCACGTCTTCGCGCACCTACGCTTGTGCGTTGGCATCAGACGTCGCCCACTGCCTCTGGACGACTTAACTCGCCTTCCTCCTCAGCAGACGCTCTCTCTCTCTCTCTCTTGCTCTCTCTCTCACAGCACTCTCTCACTCCCTCCTGCAAACACATACACACACACACACTCTCGTACACACACCCACTCACTTATACACTACTATATACTTATATATATATACATACATATATATATTTATATATATATATATATTTATATACACATATATATATATGTCTTTACATATATTAGTACTTATATAACTAAGTATTAGTATACATACATACATACATATATATACATATATATATACTTATATATATATATATATACACACACATATATATTTACATATATACATATATTTATAAACGTATGAATATGTATATATATATATATATATTATTACCTATATAACTAAGTATAAGTATAGATACATATATATATATATATATATATATATATATATATATACATATATATACACATATACTTATACATATATATATATACAAATATACATACATATATACATATATCTATATACATAGATACTTATACAGATATATATATATATACATATACATATATATATGACTATATGCATATATTACTATATATATATATATATATATAGTTATATATACATACATATATATCTAATTATAAATATATATATATATACACATATATATACACCTATCTATACATATATTTGCATATCTATATATACATATATATGCATATATATATATATACATATATAACTACATATACACCTATATAATTATAACCATATATATATACATATAGATATATATTTACATATATACATACATATATATATATTTTCATATCACCTACCATACGTTTTATCATGGGAATATCTGCACCAGTTGCTGATATTCCCCGATACACGCGTACAGAGAGCGTTTTTTGCACACATCTTTTAGCCATCCATCCTACACTCCACGTGGCACTTCGTCATGTTGGTTGCGTCTTCCTAGACGACGACCGACTTAACACCGTGCTACATGCCATCTCCACCTCCACCCCCACCCCTATATAAATATGTAATATGTACATATATATATGTACTATATTTACTTTATTTCTGTTTCTCTTTCCTTCCAGTAAAAAGATAAAAAAAAAATACAAAAGAGAAAAGATAATCCTTGACTTGCAGGTACTCAGTCTTGCGAATAGCAAGATCAGTTTTGGAACCCTAATTTGGCTCAATGCCAAGAACCTGATTTTAAGGCTGTACCTCAAGGACAAAAATTATCAGAAAAAAATCTTAAATAGAAAAACACCAAAAACATAATAAATGAACGGAAGAGATTTGTTGTAGGAAAGGCATAGAAACTTCTTCACCTCTAATCCCACTTCCTTGAGTTCGACCCTGGGCCTAAAAGTGACCAAGATAAAATCAAATAGGCCAGGTAAAAAATTTTTTGTAAAGAGATGGTTAGGCTCGATTTAGGTTAACCACTATATGCATTTCAATGATAAAATCACCATATTAACACAACCTATCCGGGCCCGACCATAACCTTTTCTGGCGCCGTTGCTAGGGAAGTGCGCATTCAAGTAAGTTTTTACTCCATTCCTTTAATTTTTCTCTTCTCACACCCTTCTCTTCACAGGTGTTTTTGTTTGTTGCTGTGTAGGAGAACCTGTTGTAAGGAGAAGGCAAGCAGACGAAGTCGGAGACGTGGGCAGATCCAAGGTGGGAACAAGAGTATGAAGACGCCGGCACTGCACTGGAGCTTTGCACACGTTGCTGAACAAATAGGTCTTTCTTTCTTAGCAACTTAGGCCAACTTGTAACCTTAATAATAAAAAAAAAACTAAAAACACTTCTTTGGATCTCTTGGGGCAAGTGGATTAAAAATCACTTGTTTGATTGTTTGTCATCACTCCCACCGGCCCAGGATTTCCTGCCAAATTTCGCATAGCGAAAATCCAAGAATCTTGATTCTTGAATCTTTCGCCATGTGAAGTATTCTTTGAGGCAGAGATAAATAGAGTGATTGCCATCCCTCTTTGCCTCATTTATCTGCAATTCGGGTTCACCTTTTTGGTGGGGAGACTTGGAATTGAGCTGATTCCAACCCCACCACGACCTTTTACGTGCCTAAGATTCGATCCCGAATACTTCAACCCCAATAATTTGATTTTCTTTATCTTATGGTTGAGCCTTGTGTGTGGAAATAATTTTGGTGATTGGGAGAACTTGAATTGAAGTACTTTGACTTCCTTTCACACTAATCTAAAATTGATTCGTGCATCCACACATAGAAATCTTCATCTAGGGAAGCCCATTGCATTTTAGCATGCATTAACCAACTGACATTGAAGAAGGGTTTGTTGGGCTTAGAAGAAAACTTATATTCTCTCAAAACTCGAAGATTGGTTGAATTGGTAATTCAGCGAAATCCTAAAATCCATACTACTTAAGGTTGAAACTCTAAAAACCATTCACCAATTAAAACTTCAATTTGGGGAGATTTCCCTGTTGCATGCTTGGTTTACACACTTTGTAAAATCAATCACTTGGGCATTACCTGTAAATAACGCCCTTCACATTCCAGAAGCACTTGATCCTAAGCCTCTAACTAAAATTGGTAGCAACTTGACCCTTATTAAGGATTGGAGGTCTAACTACCTGCATGTAGCGCCTACGTGCTGGTGAGGGTTCCCGCGTGCTATCGGGTGTCTAAGATTGGGGCAAACGGCCTTTCAATCTGGCCCGGTGGTTCCGCGATGCTCGCATTCGGTTCCGTAGGTTGTGATAGTAGGTAACTTAGAACTTTAGGTCTAAGGGAATACTGTAGAGGTTAGGAATTTGATTGTATTTATTTATCATCAAGTGTACCTTTGCAGCGTCATTTCTCTCATCTCTTTTCCCTTCTTATCCCCCCAATTCTTCCTACGGTAGTGCATGTTTGGGAGGAGGTCACAAAACCCTGAACTGTGTGAATTGCTTGATAATTTTAGAAAAGAAGCCGCATCGTCCTCCTCCACAAACATGGCTTCACGCCCACCCCCAAATCCCGAGGGAGGAAATCGCCCTCAAAACCCACCAGGTGGTGGAGCCTTGGATCCCATAACCCACCTCCATGCCCAAATGGAAATGTATAATGAACAAATTGAAGCCATTAGGGAAACATTGGAGGAAATGCAGAACCCTCCCGAACGGGAGGAGCCTCGGTCTCTTTGCTGCTATCAGAATCCCGCTGCTACAGAGACCATAAGACAAATTCGGGTTCCCATGGGTGGGGACGACTTTGAACTGAAACCTAACATAATTGGCCTGATAAATTTTCACTTCCATGGTCTTGCAAGTGAAGATCCTTTTCTCCACTTGGAAGACCTAACCCGATTAGCTGAAATTGTTAAACCAAGAAATATCGGGTTACCTATAGTCCTCATGAAAATGTTCCCGTTTTCATTGCGGGATAAAGCGTCGCAGTGGTTACGCACCCTTGGGAGAACCATCCACTCTTGGGAAGAGATGCGAATGGTGTTTCTCAAGAAGTTCATCCCAATCAGGCGAACCAATGCCCTTCCCCGTGCTATCACTTCATTTACGCAACAAAACGATGAATACTTTCATGAGGCATGGGAGAGATATAATGATCTCCTCAGGAAGTGTTTGCACCACGGTCTGCCTAAGTGGCATATAGCCCAGATTTTCTACTATGGGCTAGATGAGACTTTGAAGCAGATTGCAGACACTTCCTACGGTGGAAATTTCATGAGTAAAGACGAGAATGGAGCATTCGAATTATTTGAAAATATGAGCGAAAACTCAATGAACAATGACTCCATTGTCGCCTTTAATCATACCAGCCTGCCCCGTAATGTCCACGAAGTTGACACGGGACCCTCCCAATCAACCACTGATCTCAGCCTTATCACACAGAAATTGGATAAGGTCTCCATCATGCACAAGAAGCTGGACGAGCTTCTGGCCAACCCCACCGGTTCTATGGCAAACACCCCTACCTCACCACTTCGTCACAATCCTAATTCTTCCAACACCAGGCTTATATCGGGAAACCCCGTAAGACCTTCCTTACCGAGTGTCGCGCCGAGCGATTCAGTAAGTCATGTGGATCTGGCTTCTACGAGCCAGTATTTCGACACGGAGGACCAAGCCTCCGTGCACTCGGATGCGTATTTACATGCGGACGCGTCTTCTGGCATAGAAGACGCTTGCGCCCTGGGGAATAACCCGTTCTTTGCCACTTATAACCCAGGGTGGTGAAATCATCAGAACTTCGCATGGTCCAACAACCCGCAGTGCCAAGACCCCGCGGGTGGACCAATGCGACTGTCCGCACCTGTCATCCCAAGGGCTTAGTCTAATCCTATGGGGAATCCGCCATCGGGCCCTCGCATACCGCAATCCGAACCCACATCAAGTCCTCTTGACAAATTGATGCGAATGATGACGGAAATGTCAAAGTGCCATGAAGAGAATATGACCTCTCTTCAGCACCAATTGGCGCAGCAGAATGCTGAGATCAGTCAACTATGCTTGGTGACTCAATCTCAGAGCACTCTCCCAGCCCAACCTATTCCCAACCCACGAAATTTCGTACCCCGTGGTCCTCAAACACAGGTACGACCTTCTCAGGGCAGGTTCATCAGATTCTGCAAGCTCCAAGCATTCCACCGGGATTTCAGGCTAATCTCGCTGCAGTACCTCACTCTTATGTCCCTATTGCGAACCCTCCTCCACCTTATGATCCCACTGGACCTGCATCATCCAATGCTATCACTACGAGGAGCGATAAGCAGACCGTCGATTTGCCTCGACCTGATCCTGGCCCGTCTTCTTCATCGCCCTCTCATTCGGGATGCGCACCGCATTCGCGAGAGGACGATGCACCCAAATTGGTGCCAGAATTAGTCCCATTCCCTGAGGCTCTACTGAGGGAGCCAAAAGGCAAGACGAAAGATACGCAGGCCTTTGATAACCTGCGTAATTTGTTCAGGGATGTTGAAATCAAGGTACCCCTGCTAGAGGCTATCGACTACATACCTACTGTCACCTGATTTTTCAAAGACTACACAACACCTAGGCGACAATCAAAGAAAACTAAGAATCCGGTGGTTCTCTTGCCTCATGCGAGTTGTGCTATACTGTCAAATATACCACTGAAGCAGAAAGATTCGGGCACACCGCTTATTTCCTGTAGCATCCAAGGCTACAATTTTAACTGTGCCCTGCTTGATCTAGGATCTTCCATCAATCTTATACCAACCATCATGCTCGAAAAATTTTCCTTGGGAAACCTGAAACCCACCCCTGTCATGTTACAGTTGGCAGATTGTTCTATCAAAATTCTGAAGGGTGTGGTGGAAGACGTGGTGGTTAGGGTCAACAGTCTTTATTTTCCTGTTGACTTTCTTATTTTAGATATGGAAGTTCCTAGCTCACTTTCTGATTGTCCGATCATCCTTGGTCGACCTTTCTTGGCCACAGCCCGTGCCCATATCAACTGCGAGTCAGGTTGTATTAAGATTGTCGTTGGATCTGAAAAGCTCAAGCTTAACATCTTCAAGGCAGCCAAGAACTTTGGTTGCGATTGCATCAAGGATGACACGTCTGACGAGGACATGGCCGTCAGCGCGTGTATCAGACTAATTGGGACCTATTCTGACTGCTGCGGACTACCTTTAAACACTGACGACTGCCTGACCAACACATATTGTGACGTTCCCCCATCCCTCCCTATTCCCGTACCTTCTCCTGACCAGATTTTTGATGAGGTTTTCTCCGCTTTCCATACCTCGTGGTCTGAGTCATATCCGAACTACTCACCGCCAGTCCACACTCTTGAAGATCAGATTGCCCTTTCTTTCCCACCAAATCAGGCGGATTTGCAACTCCACATTGGGACCTTGAGCCCACATGCTACTCACTAGGGCTATTCCTTTTTGGATCCATCTATCCAAGAAGCCCCTCTTCCTGGCCAATCTGAGGGCCAACTTCTTCCTTCCAACTTTGTTTTCTGATCTGCCTGGGATACTCTCGTCCTAAGAAATGCCAGATCTTTCACCATCCACTCCTGAGCTGAAAGAGCTACCTAGTACACTTAAGTATGTTTTCCTTGGACCAAATGAAACGCTCCTCGTAATCATCAGTTCAAAATTGACTAGGGAGCAAGAGTGCAAACTAACTGAGGTCCTTATGGAACACAAGGCAGCCATTGGATGGTCTTTATCAGACTTATCTGGCATTAACCCCTCCTACTGCGCTCACCGTATATATACGGAGGAGGAGGCTCGACCTTCCCGCGAGATGCAGCGACGTCTCAACCCTAACATGCGGGAGGTCGTTAAGAAGGAAATTATTAAGTGGCTGGATGTGGGTATAATCTACCCGACCAGCGATAGCCCCTGGGTGAGTCCAATTCACGTTGTGCCCAAAAAAGGCACGACTCACCATTTGTGTCAATGATAGGGGTGAATCCATCCCTACACGCACTCCTACATCTTGGAGAGTGTGTGTAGATTATAGGAAACTCAATGTTGCAACTAAGAAAGATCACTTTCCGCTACCTTTCATTGACCAAATCCTGGAGCGGTTAGCGGGAAATAAAATTTTCTGTTTCCTAGATGGATCTTAGGATATAACCACGTGGCAATTGACCCTCGGGACCAAGAGAAAACCACCTTTACCTGCCCCTTCGGCACCTTTGCATTTAGAAGGATGCCATTCGGACTTTGTAATGCGCCAGCAACTTTCCAGAGATGTATGTTGGCGATATTTCATGACATGGTAGGTCACTTTCTCGAGGTCTTCATGGATGACTTTTCGGTCTTTGGACCATCTTTCGATGACTGCCTTGCCAACCTGACCCGTATCCTTAGGAGATGTATTGATGTAAACCTCGTGCTTTCTTGCTAAAAAAGTCATTTTATGGTACACAAGGGAATTGTTCTCGGACATATCACCTTCGATAGGGGTATCGAGGTTGACAAAGCTAAGCTTGATGTAATTGTTGATTTACCTGTGCCTAGCTCGGTCAAACAAATCAGCTCCTTCCTGGGACACGTTGGTTTCTATAGGAGATTCATCAAAGATTTCTCCAAGATTTCTCGACCTTTAACTCATCTCCTATCAACCGACGTACCCTTCGATATGGGCCCCGACTGCATGCGATCATTCACGCAGCTGTGTAATGCTGTCACCAAGTCCCCTATTCTTCAGCCACCTGATTGGTCCCTCGACTTTAAACTCATGTGTGATGCTTCCAACCTTGAAGTTGGAGCCATCTTGGGACAAAGACGCGATAGACACCCCTTCGTGGCGTCCTACGCCAGTAAGACGTTGGATGAGTCCCAACGTAATTATACTACCACTGAGAAAGAACTACTGGTGGTCGTCTTTGGGCTGGAGAAATTCTGCTCTTATCTTCTAGGCACACACGTTATTGTTTTCACTAATCACGCAGCCATTCGCCATCTCAGGCACAAGAAGGATGCCAAGCCTAGACTGATTCATTGGATCCTTCTGCTCCAAGAATTTGACATTGAGATCCACGATAAGGCCAGAGCCCAGAATGTTGTGGCTGATCATCTTTCTAGATTGAACCCTAACCATATTGGACTTACTCTGCCGATTAATGAGATTTTTCCTGATGAGCACCTATTGTCAATTAATGTGGCAAGTGGACCCTGGTATGCTAACATTGCCAATTACCTTGCTTCTGGATCCCTTCCACATGGCTGGGCTAAAAACCAGCGCAAGCATCTCATGGCAGAAGCAAAGTATTATTTCTGGGATAATCCACTTCTTTTTCGCATAGGTGCTGATCAAATCATCTATCGCTGTATTCCTGACAGCGAATTCCCCAATGTGCTATCCTTCTACCACGATCAGGCCTGCGGAGGCCATTTCTCTGGGAGGAAAACTGTAGTCAAGGTGTTGCAGTGCGATTTCTTTTTGCCCTCCCTTCACCAGGATGCACACAAGTATGCCAAGCATTGCACTAGTTGCCAGTCGTTAGGGTCAATGTCACATCGTGACATGATGCCCTTACAACCCATCCCAGCTATGGAAATCTTCAACATTTGAGGAATTAATTTCATGGGTCCCTTTCCTCCTTCCAACGGCTTCGAATTTATCCTCGTGGCTGTTGATTATGTTTCGAAATGGATCGAAGCTATTCCCACGTGCCGTGCTGACCATGTTATATCCACTCGATTTGTCAAAGACCACATTTTTGCATGCTTTGGGATCCCTCGAGCCATTATCTTAGATGGAGGAAGCCACTTTACCCACGCATCTTTTCGGGCACTTCTGAGGAAATATGGAGTCCACCATCGTATCGTATCCCCGTATCATCCTCAGACGAACGGCCAGTAAGAGGTGTCGAACCGGCAATTCAAGCAAATTCTCCAGAAAATGGTTCGACCTAACCATAAGGATTGGTCCGACAAGCTGATTGACGCACTTTGGGCGTATCGGACCGCCTTCAAGGCTCCCCTTGGTATGTCTCCTTATAGAATCGTTTACGGGAAGCCTTGTCATTTGCCCGTGGAGTTGGAACACCACGCTTATTGGGCTGTTCGCCAATGTAACCTCGACCCAGACTTGTGTGGTCGAGAAAGGAAACTCCAACTCCAGGAGCTGGAAAAGCTCCGTCGTGAAGACTATGATTTTGCCTTAACTTTCAAACAACGCACTAAGGCTTTTCACGACAGCTGTATTCGGCGAAAGGAATTTGAGCCATCTCAGCGAGTTTGGCTCTATAATGCCCGGCTCAAATTCTTTCCTAGGAAATTGAAGTCCAAATGGACTGGTCCTTTTCTGGTCTCAAGACCATTTCCCAACGAGGCCGTTGAGATTGAAGATCCCAAATCTGGGCATAAATTTACGATCAATGGGCAGTGTTTGAAACCCTATCTTACTGATGAACCTGCCCCCGTTGGAGAAACTGTTGCCCTGCTAGAGGGTAACTAATGTTGTGCCTCATTCTGAGTCCAGCTGGGGATGTTAAATTCAACGCTCGTTGGGGGCACCCCAACAATAGTTCACCGCTGTTACGTTCACTTCACTTTTCACTTCACCACCCACCATCCACCCACCCTACCACCCTACTGTATACCCTGCACCTCAGCTCTCGTTACCCGATCTTTCGTCCTTCCTCTACCTTACCCTGCATGCATATGAGGACATAGCATCATTTGGCATGGGGGGTGGATAGTCATCCATAGGATCTGGGTATTTTATGGTATCATGCAATTTTCATCTATCTATATTTATAAAAAAAAAATGGTGTTTAGTAATGATCTGAAGGTTGAAACAAAAATACAATAAGTGTTTATGGATATTCTACCACTGTTTTGAAGACTTTCCAGGCCACAGAAGCTTGATTCGCTCAGGCTCGGCTTAATTCACTTGAGCATTGACAAGATAGATCGGAATCTCTCTTAACTAAGGATGTATTCTTGTACTTGAGACACCAGTTAGGATCCGTTGGTTTGCTTCTACTCGAGAGCCTAAGTAATCTTGGTTTACACTACACATATCAAGAAAGACCAGGTGAACATAAGATCCAACCCTAGTGTTCATTAGGGAAGGTGGAGTCCTTACCTGTGCGTGCAGGTAGACTTTTTATCCCAGGCTTTAGTCTTGTGTTTAGGAGAGACTCTTTCCACCAAAAAGGAACTCTCCCACTAAAAGAAAATTGTGCTCCTCCAAATAATGTTGTAAGAGATATACAGACACGTGTTTCAAAAAAAAAAAAAAGGGTACAAATAAGTCAGTATATCTCACAAATGTCTGTAAAATCTTCCTACAAAAAAAAAAAAGTTCTTCAAGGCAAATACCCTATTTTCTTTGAGCCACAAATGTCAGAAAATGGGAGTTGAGTTTTCTGTCATCTTTTAAAGGGTCAATCCGAAGACATGAGCTGAAACTGGGACCAACCTGCACTTAAAAATTCGTGAAACCCTGGGCTTGAGTCTTAATGTTCATCTGGTCAGTCTTGATCCTTCACTAAGCACAAGCCATAATCTCTTGAGCTCTCGAGTACGGCAAAAACCTCCTGGGTCCTGGAAATCGTACTTAAGGTTTCAATATCAAGAGTTCAGGTTAGTTGAGAGATGATCTATGTCATGTGAGATTTAAAGTACTGGTAGTCTTCTCTACAGTTGGTTCTCACAATATCCAACACATAAATGCACCTATGTCCCCTCAGAAGAAAATATTCAGCTTCAAGATCATTCCTAAATATAATACAAAAATGCTTTGTTAGGGACTAGCAAAAGATAGGCATGGGGGTATGATTGCACAGCAAAAATACACCAACAATTGTGCCATCTTGTGCTTTTTCCTAGCATTGCTAGTGCATATTAGGTAATACCACAGTCACATTTGTAAAAATAATGCATGCATGCATTTTTTTGAGAGGGGAGGAGAGTGAATAAAATGGCCTTGAAATTAACGTATTCCTCAAGTGCTGCCTCGCATATTCACCATCTTTATTTTTATTTGACTTTCTTCTCCGCAGCTGCATGGCATGGCTGGACCTTCCTAGCGCCATTCTCTGCAGCAAGCACTCCCTGCCAGCCATGCAGAGCCATGCACAGCCAGGGCATGGCTGTGCATACCTCTTTCCTCTTTAAAAAGGCACGGCTATCTTCTTTGCAAGAGAGCTTGGTCCACACAAAAAAAACCAATAGCACCTCCTTTCTCCAGGCTGTCTCCTCCCCTCTCCCCTCCATACGCAGCCTCTCCTCCTTCTGAGGAGCTATGCCGTGGGCAGGAGCCACTCACAGTGGTGCACAACCACCACTGTGAGTCCCACCATCGCCTAGCTTATTAAAGAGTTGGTGGGCATGGTGGTTCTCTCCTCTGTTTCGTCGTTCCAGCCCATCGTCGCCATTGACAGGAGCTTCAAGCTTTGAAGCTCAAGCTTCAAAGCAGCAGCAGCAAGGCATCAGCAGCAGTAGCGCAGGTCTCCACGCACCTCAGGCTCTTGTTCCGCGCCCTCTACGCGCGCCTGCAGGCCGCCCTCGCCCGTCTCCGCGTGCCCTGTTGCAAAGCTCCGCCGGCGGCCCAGCCGGTCAACTTTTTGCCCCTACACTGTAGCCGCGATCTCACGCTGCTACAGTGCGGTGACCGGAAAGTTTCTCACTTTTCCGGCCACCAGGCACTCTCTCTTCGCGCTGGAACCTTCGCTAGCTCGCGCCCGCATCTCTCCTAGCGCCCGCTCCAGTGCCCGCTCTCGCGTAAGCCTTCGCCCGCACCAGTCGGCGCCCGCATCTTCGCCCGCTTCAGGGCCCGCCTGTTCGTGAAGAGCGGTGTGCTGCGGTCCTTCCGCTCGCGCTCACTCCCTCCTACGTGCATGCAAGTCTTTGTGTGCCTACGCGCCTATGCCTACGCGTTGGCATTAGACGTCGCCCGCTGCCTCCTTACGACTTAACTCGCCTTCCACCTCAACAGATGCTCTCTCTCTCACTCTCGCTCTCTCTCTCACAGCACTCTCTCACTCCCTCATGCAAACACATACACACACACACACTCTCGTACACGCACCCACTCACTTATACACGACTATATACTTATATATATATACATACATATATATATTTATATATATATATTTATTTATATACATATATATATATGTCTATACATATATTAGTACTTATATAACTAAGTATTAGTATGCATACATACATAGATATATATATATCTATAAACTTATATATATATATATACATATATATTTACATATATACATATATTTTTATACATATGAATATGTATATATATATATAAATATCTATATATATATTATTACCTATATAACTAAGTATAAGTATAGATACGTATATATATATATATACATATATATACAGATATACTTATACACATATATATATATATGCAAATATACATACATATATATATTTTTTCATATCGCCTACCATACGTTGTATCGTGGGAATATCTGCACCAGTTGCTGATATTCCCTGATACATGCATACAGAAGGCGTTTTTCGCACACATCTTTCACCCATCCATCCTACACTCCATGCGACACTTCGTCATGTTGGTTGTGTCTTCCTAAACGACGACGAACTCGACACCATGCTACACGCCATCTCCACCTCCACCCCCACCCCTACATACAAATATAATATATATATATATACTATATTTACTTTATTTCTGTTTCTCTTTCCTGCCAATAAAAAGATAAAAGAAAATATATACAAAAGAGAAAAGATAATCCTTGACTTGCAGGTACTCAGTCTTGCGAATAGCAAGACCAGTTTTGGAACCCTAATTTGGCTCAAAGCCAAGAACCTGATTTTAAGGGTGTACCTCAAGGACAAAAATTATCATAAAAAAATCTTAAATAGAAAAACACCAAAAGCATAATAAACGAATGAAAGAGATTCGTTGTAGGAAAGGCGTAGAAACTTCTTCACCTCTAATCCCACTTCCCTGAGTTCGACCCTGGGCCTAAAAGTGACCAAGATAAAATCAAATAGGCCAGGTAAAAAAAATTTTGTAAAGAGATGGTTAGGCTCGATTTAGGTTAACCACTATATGCATTTCAATGATAAAATTACCATATTAACACAACCTATCTGGGCCCGACCAAGGGTCTGCATTGATTGCCGCTGTTTAAACATGGCTACCCAGAAAGACCATTTCCCCTTACCATTTATCGATCAAATTCTGGAACGTTTGGCAGGGAACAAGTACTTTTGTTTTCTTGACGGGTACTCTGGGTACAATCAGATAGCCATTTTTCCTGATGATCAGGAGTGTACCACCTTCACGAGTCCTTATGGCACTTTTGCATTCCGCCGAATGCCATTCGGGTTATGTAATGCTCCTACCACTTTCCAACATTGTATGATGGCTATCTTTTCTTATATGATCGATGAGTTCGTTGAAATTTTCATGGATGACTTCTCCATTTATGGCTCATTGTTTGACCTATGCCTTACACACCTTGATAAAGTCTTAGCCTGTTGCGAAGAGGTAAAGCTGGTGCTTAGCTGGGAGAAAAGCCACTTTATGGTCCAGCAGGGCATTATGTTAGGGAATATAGTTTCCGAGAGAGGATTAGAGGTGGACACCACAAAAATCGATTCCATCTCTAAGCTTCCATTGCTCGCCATTGTTCATCAGGTTAGATCTTTCCTTGGCCATGCTGGATTTTATAGGCGCTTCATTAGAGATTTCAGTAAAATCTCTAAGCCACTCTGTGACCTGTTAGCGAAGGATGTCTCCTTCGATTTTGATGATAGATGTGGCGAGACTTTCCTAGTTTTGAAGAAAGCCCTCATTACCGTGCTGATTCTCTAAGCACCAGATTGGACCCTCCCGTTTGAGCTTATGTGTGATGCTTCTGATTTTGCAGTGGGAGTGGTCTTAGGTCAAAGGGTTGATAGCAAACCTCATGTGCTGCATTATGCCAACAAGACCTTTACGGATCCTCAGCAAAACTACACGGTCACTGAAAAGGAATTACTTGCTGTAGTATTTGCTTTGGAAAAGTTTTGATCTTATCTTTTGGGATCCAAGGTTGTGGTGTTCACTGATCATTCAGCCCTTAAGCATCCTCTAGCTAAAAAGGACACTAAACCTCACTTAGTTTGTTGGATTCTGCTACTCCAAGAATTTAACCTGGAAATTAAAGACAAGAAAGGAGTTGAGAATGTGGTAGCAGACCATTTGTCTAGGATCCCTTTTGAGGCATCAAACCCTACCGGCGGTATTCAAGAGACTTTCCCTGATGAGTCTCTAATGGCTGTGGAAGCTAAAACTCCTTGGTTCGCTGACATAGTGAACTATCTGGTCACGGGCATCACCCCCAGTACTTGGGACAAGTAGAAGCGAGACAGGTTTCTCGCCAACGTTAAATTTTATCACTGGGAGGAACCTGAGCTTTTTAGAATAGGCCTTGACCAGTTGTTTTGCCGTTGCGTCCCTAATGAAGAACAAGGAAGTGTTCTGAGTTTCTGTCATGACCTCCACTATGGGGGACATTTTAGTGGGAAGAAGACTGCCCATAAGGTTCTTCAGTCTGGTTTTTGGTGGCCCACATTATTCCGAGATGCACATACGTATGTGGGCGCATGTCTACGTTGCCAGCAGACGGGAACCATTGGAAAAAGGGATGAGATGCCCCAACAACCTATCTTCCCTGTTGAAATCTTTGATATTTGGGGCATTGACTTCATGGGTCCCTTTCTTGTGTCCTTCGGATATGATTACATCCTTGTGGCTGTTGACTATGTATCAAAATGGATAGAAGCCATACCCACGCAAACCAATGACCATTCCGTGGTCTTGGGCTTTGTTAAGGCTAATATCATTTCTCGATATGGGTGCCCAAGGATGATCATAAGTGATGGAGGACCTGACTTTAAGAATGTACACTTCACAAGACTACTCCAAAATTTGGGAGTCAACCACATGATAGCCACACCTTATCATCCCCAAATGAGTGGACAAGTTGTAGTGTCTAATAGGGAGATTAAGCGAATTTTAGAAAAACTGTCAGGCCTGATCGGAAGGATTGGTCTAAAAAACTAAATGATGCTCTTTGAGCCTACAGAACTGCGTATAAGACTCCCTTGGGCATGTCTCCTTTCCGATTTGTCTACGGAAAAGCATGCCACCTTCCCGTTGAAATCCAACATAAAGCTTATTGGGCTATTAAAAATGTTAACTTAAATCTCGATAAAGTGGGAAAAGCACGTATGTTAGAATTAAGTGAGCTTGAGGAGCTTCGTAATGAAGCTTATGAAACTTCTCAAGCTTACAAGCAACATACAAAAGTATTCCATGACAAGCACATCATTAGAAAGACTTTTGAGCCAAACCAGTGGGTCTGGCTTTTCAATTCTAGACTTAAATTATTTCCTGGAAAGCTCAAGTCCCGCTGGGATGGGCCATAAGTTGTTATCAGTACTTTCCCTCATGGAGTTGTAGAGATTAGGAACCCTCTTTCAGGTGAGAGCTTTAAAGTAAATGGCTAGCGACTTAAACCATATATTACTCTTTCTGATGGCCAGGTTTTGGACGCACTTCGGCTTGAGGAGCCTTAGCTCCTCCCACTCTCCTCTTCAGGTGATATTCTTCTATGTCTGCATTTTTCCAATGAGGACATTGTCAGTCTTAGGCATGGGGGGTATAACCTGAGAATGTTTATATCATTTATAAATATTTGCATACATATTCAAAAAAAAAAAAAAAATAAAATAAAATAAAATTCCTCTTTTCTTGAGCTGAATGGGTTAGTCCCTAGTAAAATACATTTGTCATTGGAGGTTTTTCTTCTCGAATTATTTCTTAAGTTTAGAATCTAATACAATTATTTCACGTGCACATAGACTTGGTAATGGATCCTTGAGGAAAACCAATAAGCATTTGTAGTCCACTAAACCCTTGGACAGTTCATAGGGAGTCAGGCATACTCTCTTCTAGTAGATCCACCTCATATTTGTGAGAAGTAGAGAGATTACTGGAGCGCTAACTCTTAAGTTTTGGATAACTATATGATGATACTTCAGAGTTAGGTGTAGTTTTCACTCTCTGCTCCTGTGTGCGTATTTTGTTTGAATTCCTGAGAGTCACCAAATAAGGCAGATACACAGAGATTGAGTCTTAATAAAGCTATAACTATGGTGGATGGTTATGACTGTCCTTCATAGAGTCCTCGACTGAAGGAGGGTAATAGTGTCAAAGGTCAGAAATACGCCTGTCCTATCCATTCCTTCCTAGTGTCGAGAATAGGCACTTCCACCAAATAAGTCACACAACTTCCTCTTGACCATCATCATCTCTAATAATACCTTAAAAATAAAAGTCCGTATCATGTTGTGTTGATTGAAAAGGAAACAAAAACAAGAAGAAATAAAAAAAAGGGAAGAGAAAAAAGAAGAAGAAAAAGAAGAAACAGAAAGAACGAAAAGAAGAAATAGTTATATTAATAAAAAAAAGTCCAAGTTTATGATGTAGCACTGTTTCTGAGGCAACAGAACACTTATCGCGTTCCACCAAATATGACCCATACCTACCTTCTAGTATTTCTGATCGCCTGAATACTAGTTGTAGATTTATTAGGACTTTAATTGAAGTGTGGATACCATGTGAGGCTACCAAATAGTGAGTACAATTTCTAAATCTGGCGAGATTTGTGATCTCAGAAAGAAAGAAAAGAGGGAGTACCCAGGAACATCAAGAGAACACAGTTGTGTAGCCTCGCTCAGAGTTGACTTGTCTAATAATCTAGAGATTTAGAGTATGCAGTACTAGACTATAGGTAGCACCAGATGAGTGTGTGCCACCAAATACAAATCCATGCAACTCGATATCTCCTTCCTAAGCCAAACGTCGGGGTTAAATTACAGATTATCTTCTACTTTATCCCTGAGGGAAGTAGTTGCCTATCCCAACGCAATATTTACCAAGGGTGAAGTGCGAACTTCCAATGCGAATTGGCTCTTTCACTTGGATCAGTTACCTAGGCTATCAGCACTTCACATTTGTCTAGATTTCTAATGTTTTGAAGTAAGAAAAGAAGAAATCTTCTGATTACTTCTATTATTTTTCATTTTTGCTAGGGACTAGCAAATCTTAGGCAAGGGGGTATTTGATGAGTCCATTTTAATGGACTAATATTACGCCTAAGTAACTTTAATTGTATCTTTTAGGGTTGTTATTAACTATATTAAGTTATAGAATGTTTGCATGCATCATCATTTAGGTTTACATCTATTCAATAACTTAATATGTTCTTTTTATGTGCAGAAAAAATAATTGGCAAAAGAATGAGGTGAAAAGGATAAATTACCCTTTTTCAAATAACCGACGGCCGTTCTTTTCCCCATCCTCCGGGAACCCTCAACAGCTGCCGGCCAGAAATAGTTAAAGGATTTGAAAATCCCTTAACTCTCGTAGGCGCAAACGAGAAGTTAAAAACAAGAGGCAGAGAAAGGAGAGAGGAGATCATCCAGGGAGAGAACTTTTGCCATCTTCCCCCTTGCGAGGAACAACCCCAAGCGTGCACTGTGCACAACCTCTCCAACGCCACTACCAAAGCCTCCTCCCCGCGCACCCAAGGCTGCATCGCCTCACCTTGCACGCGCCTGCAACTGCGCCGCACCAAGCCTGCACCTGCTAGCACCATCTCAAGTGCCCATCTCCCTTCCAGCGCCACCTCTTTCCTGCTCCTGCAACGAACCGCCCACACCACCAGACTCCTGTGCCATCTGCAGGCGTGCCCCCTCCTTCCTGCAGGCGCGCACCCTCTCGCCCGCACGCCTGCAGGTGTGCCTCCCTCTCTAGCACCACCTGGCGCCCGCTCCTGCACCGCACTGCCTGCAAGTGCCCACATGTACATCCTTCTCCAGTGCCCGCAGGTGCTCGCTGCCATCTACACCGCCTTCCCTAGCACCGCCAAGCCACCAAGCACCCCTACAAGTGTGCCCGTAGATGCCCCACTCTCGCCTCCCTGCAGCGCACGCCTACAGCGAGCCCTAGTGTAGCATTGCAAACCCGCCAGTGCCTTCCACCTCCCTACAGCCATGCACAATCTCACCCGCACGCCTGTAGGCGCGCCTCTCCCTCACAGCACCTCCCTCCAGTCGCACCTAAAGGCATTGTGCGCCTTCACCACCGCCAACAGCCACCTGTAGGCCAAGCCTTCACATCTCCGCGCCATCTGCAGCATGCGCGGTAGTGCCAGCAGACAGCCTCCTCCGGTCACTTCTTTTCAGCTGGTCGGCCACCTCTGGCCACCTCCATCGACGCCGCAGCCGCCATCGGATAGCCCTCATCCTCGCCGACCTCCTTAGCCTCTCCAACACTCGCCGGTGCTCTCTCTCTCGTGCGAGGAGGAGAGAGAGCAAATGCTTTGTTTTGAAGTTAATTAAAATTTACATTCACTGCCATTGCCACATAATTTGATTATTTATTTATTATTATTTTATTATGCAGAATTGCACATGCACACTTATATTTCCTTATAATTGCATGTTATTGATATTCACTAGTTTTAAGATTGATTTTGGGATCAACACGTGCACCGATTCTCTCTAGTATATGACACGTGAAAATCAAACAAAATCATCATATATTTATTTAAGATTTCAGTGAGGGAAAATGGCACATATACCCTTATCTTTTTAAGTTATTGCGAATCTACTTTCCTTTGCATTTTCTGCCAGATTTGAATAGGGATTTCGCACTAATCGAAAAGAATAAAAAATAATTAAGAGTTTATTGCATAATTGCCTCCCTGTGGACATGACCCGCTCTTCTGTGAGTGGTTATTTTCATTTTTTTTTATTAGTCAATTTTTCCACCACTAAATACTACAACGCAAAGTGGAAAGTCGGCTCGTCAGTCGGCAAGGAGTGGAACGGCCTGTGGTGGTGGGATGGTCTTGCTAGAGTTTGTGGTCGGAGGTGGAGAGGGTGATGGTGGTCTGTCGTGTCGAGAGGTCGAGAGTGCAAATTATAAGAGGGGAAATAAAGAGGGGAGTGAGGGACACTTATCTATCGAGTCTAGAGTGAAGGGGGAAGGCGGATGGCGAGCGGCTGGTGCCTGCCGTCACCGGAGATGAAGGTGCCTAGGGGAAGAGGACGGCGATGACGAAGGGGGTCGGAGGGTGCCCGCTGGTATAGCGTGGCACGGCGAAGGACGGCGGAGCTGACTCTACCACTGGTACAGTGGCAGAGCGGCGAGAAAGGGTAGGAGGAGTCGTAGGAAGCTCTAGGAAGTTAGCCAAAGTAGGGAGAAGACGAATTGAAGGGGGATCTTAGGCCAAATCGAGCTTAGAGGAAGCAGCGTGGCGTGCCCTTCCTTAAATAGGTACTGGTAGGGTGGGAAGCGTGCGAGGGTGGTGGAGAGGTGACATGCTTTTGTGCGTGTGTGTTAAGGAGTGTCATTATAATTGCACTTGCAATGCCGATTTTAAAATAATTAAAAGGAGGTGAGTCCGAGTGTCGGTCTCAGGGAGGCGTGAAAATCGGATTTTTACTTTACCACTTGTTGTCACGGAGAGTGCGGAGTTTTGCTTGCGAAAGGTGCGATTTTGAAAAACGAGAGAGAGAGATAGAGAGAGTGAGAAGGTTTAGGGTTAGAAAGCTCTTTGTTTTGATCATGCAACTTGAATAGAAATTACAATGGCAACTGAACGAGAAAATAACTTCATTAAACATGCACTTATAGTTCATGACTTACAAGATTAAATACATGCTTCAACAAAAATAATAAAAAGCTTAAGAGAGAGAGAGAGAGAGAGAGAAAGAGAGTGTGTGTGGAGAGCGACGAGGCAGCCACGGTGGTGGAGGAGGCTCCGTCAGCGGCTCGTCGTCTCCGGCGATTACAAGAGTGCCTAAGGCTAGCTAAGAGAGGGGTAAAGTAGTTGCAAGGGGGAGTGAATGCCTTGAATGGTGGTTGGAGGGGGTTTAAATAGAGTTAAGGGCTTCTTAAAAGAAGAAGGGGCTTTAGCAACATCCAGAGCATCTCTAAAACCACTTCGAAAAGTGTCGGTGAAGCCCTCTCGCCGCCGGTCAGCCGCCCGCCCCGTTCCTTCTCCTCGCGCGATTCGTGGCCACTGAACGAGAGCCGTCCGATCGAAGATCGGATGGCTGAGAGTCTTCCTCGCCTGCGCTGAGATCGCACCTCGGGCATGTGTGTGCGCGCGCGTCTCCGCCCGGCGTGCGCGTGCACGTGGGTGCTCGAGAGCTGCGGTCGTGCCGTGTGGAGAGATCCTGGCCGCCCGCTGCTGATCAGGCGGCCCAATTTCTCCACGCCCTTTGCTCGCCTTCAAATTCCACCCCACGCAACTCGAACGCGCGTCACGTGGATGCGGGCGTGCGCGCTAACCATTGTGCCATGCCTGCGCTTTTGTCGCGGTAACCAAGGGCGGGCGCACGGATCTCGGCCGTTCGATCGAAGATCGATGGCCGAGATTTATCCTCAGCTAGCTGAAGGCACACGTGCGGTGGGGGCGGGGCTGACGTGGCACAATCTGGGCCGTTGATCTCCAGATCAACAGTCATGACTTCTTGGGCCCATTGTAGGAGCTCCGGATGTCGGATTTGGCCTATCTTGAGTCCGTTGGACTCCGTTTGTCGTTCTGAATCCATCCGTGTGATCCGATTGCTCATCTCAGGCCTGCTTTGACAAATGCTTATGCAAATGGCCATTAATACAGTTTAGAAGCAATCTTGGTACATTATGCATGCAATGCTCCTATTCTACTTATGTTGTGCCTTTTATTCTAAAGATGGGCCATATTCAACATAATTATTACCCCCTTGTGTGGTGTTATCATACCCCCATACTTACTCCTTGCTAGTCCCTAGCAAGGTTTATTCTAGTCTTTATTTCCTTGCAGAATTCAAGAGTAATTGCTTAGGCACTTCGTTACTTGTCAATAAGAGGAAATATACGCAGATCTTAATCTACAAAGACTAAGCAGCACCTGGGTGTCTGCCAAAATACGAATCACCCGAATCCTTGCTTTAATGTATATATAACTATACATAGGTATATATTTTTTAAGAATTTTTTTTCGGAATTCAGTGTGGGTTGGTAACATTTTACGGCTATCCAACCCACCCAAAACTCGATCAAAACCCTAAGTGCTAAGCATCTTGGTGTGAATATTGTGATAGACTTACTTAACGGTAATTGAGATAGACTTCGAGTTTCTACGCCTCTAGGTGACCGGAAAAGGAAACAAATTTGCTTGAAGGTGTATTTGTTCGATTGGTAGCTTTCTCCCTACATTTGTTTTAATTGGGGTCAACACAAGGATTTTTCCAGTGTATATCTCCCTGGCTTGTACTACTTCCCTGCTTCTTCCTTAGGTGTTTTGGTCTTTTTTGTGCAATTATTGAGCTGGGCTCTGGACAACCGACCAATGGGCTGTTACCCATGATCACTTGCCAGCCATACTTGTGAGGTGAAGTGTGGTTTGTTTTCTTTTCTTCTCGTTCCTTTTTTTTATTTTTTTTTAGGTGGCTTCCCTGATCTCAAATGTACCTAGAGGCAATGAAAAAGAAATAGCCTATGGCTGGGTTCTGGACAACCTGCCAATGGGCTGTTACCCACGATAACTTGCCAGCCATACCACCTTAGAGAGTTCATTAGCTACCTAATTTCTATCAAAATCTCCGAGAAGTGAGTCTGTGCAAAAATGTGTGCAGATGCTTAGAGTTAAAGTTTTCCTGAGTTAGAGGGTGATTTGATAAGTCGTATACTTATTACCTTATTTAGTAGGTGGATTAGAATAGCTTAAGGTTGCAAGGATTCGCTGCTAAATCCATATTTTAACGGACACCAAGGCTGATTAAGCCTGAAGGCCTGAAAAGTCTAAGTGTTTAAGTTCTTTTTGTATTATTTCCTACTATTGACAAGTTTCTAATGCCTAAGTTTTCTTCCTAAATTCTTTTTTTTTTATTAATTATTCATTCAGACTGATTAATTGAACTCAGGATTATGCAATTTATCACCCCCCCATGCTTAAGTTGGACAATGTCCTAATTGGCAGATTCATGGATGTAGAAGGGTTCAAAAAGATAGTACCTGAGTGACGTAAACTTCCAGATCAGTCTGAATTCGCTGGGTTGCCTCCCAGGAAGCGTAGAGTTTAACACCTCCAGCTGGGCGGTGCGTAAACAGGAATGGTTTGGGTCAAGGAGATATGTTCAAAATTATCCAGACCCAAAATCAAAAGTCCACAGATGCGAATAAGGTTGCGGTGGAGTCCCGTTCCTAAGGGATGGGAATTCTACAACAGATGTATCATGCATGCTCGTGTCAGATCCTCTCTTAGTCTGTGGGCATGCAAACAAGTTGCTGTGGGCGAACGCACCCTAAATATGACATGCCAGACACTAAAGATGTAGGTCATATAATCAGCTTGTGTCCCCATAAAATTGTAGTCCATCGAAAGTGTATCAATTCCAGTGCATTCGGGTTGCGGGATCTTTATTCTGGTAGGGCAGGTAACAAAGTCCAGAGTTTCATAATGATCCCTACAATCAAGCATGAAGCCTCTCTCCAAAGACGAATCCATCTCTTCCGCAACTATGGTTTCATTGTTCATTCCCTCTAAGCCCTTGATCTCAAGAATATTTTCTTCAACCTCCTTTGTATCTGATTCACTGTTTGGGGTTGCATTAGAGGTAGGGTCAATTTCATCCTCTAGATCATATTCTTTCTCTCAGCCCTCCTTCAAATTTGTGATAGGGATTCCACTCGATTCATAATCAATTTCTTTGAAATTGTAACTCCATTCTCCATCTATGATGTTGGCTGCTTCTCCCATCGGATTGCTTCTCTTAGGCCGATTAGATTCGGATTCCAAGGCCTCTCCCCTCACATTCTCAATTTCCTCCTGATGTTTGTTCTCAATGCTCCCCAAATTGTGTTCCGAGGAATCCTTACTGTCCTTATCCACTGAGCTGTCCAACTCCTGAGGGGTATCAATGGTGGACTGAACCAAATCAGGATGACTGGATGTAGTCCAATTGATCATGGTAGGTCCTTGCTTTATGAATTCCATGAATGGCGTTGTGTGCAACAGCTTTCTCTGGCCTTCTTCCCCTAATTGTTGGAACAAATCCAACATGGCCTGTTGGCCTTTAACCAATTCTTGATTCTGTTTGTGTAGTTCTAACTGGAGGTTATCAAGAATTGACATTGTGTCATTTGGTGTCCTTTGGATTTCCTCCTTGAAATCCAGGTTAAGAGAGTATGGTTGAGGTTGTGGGTCAGAACCCACACTGGTGTTTAGATTCTTGGGTGGGTCCTCTATTCTATCATGTTCAGGGTCCAGTTCTTCAAGATGAACCATTCTCTGTTTGGTCCTACTCCAGAATAGTTGAGGTTCTAAGTTCTCCTCCCAGTCAGATTCTTCATCAGGGGACCAAATCAAAGGTTGATGATCCTGGGCTTGCCTAGATTTCTGATCATTTTCTGATTTCCATTTGTCTAGAACTCCTTCCAATCGAAAGGTCAAGTAGGAAAAGTTGTTGAATTCATATGACCTTTCTTGGTTATTATCCTGAGAAGGGTAGGGTTCTTGGTGTTCTCCTAAAGTATAGGTCCTATCACAGTAGAGAGGGTCGGACCTAAATGAGGAGGCATTGTGAGGAGAATCGAGATATGGAGCCCCATAATTTGAATCATACCCTTGGGTGGCTTTGTTGGGTGTATTCCAATAAGAGGTTGGTGCGGTTTGGTCATAGTTGGGCCAAGAGGGATATTCGAGGTTGTACCCCCAACTTGGTGGTTGGTTAGCCCAAGTAGGCTACGGGTATGGTCCACTTGGGTTAGCATACAAATCCTGTTGGGGGTAGTTTGGGTAAGATGGATAGGCATTGAAATCCATGGTTTGGAAGAAATGGAGGGATGCGGGAAGAACGGATGAGAGAGAGTTGTGTACTCAACCAAGCAAACAAGCCTAATCGTTATGGTGTATTCCTTAGGAGACCTAGAAATCTCACAAAGGGTGATTAAGTCCGTAAGCACTGGACTCTCCTTCCCAAGGCTAATCTGGCTAGGTTGATTACGAGGGGATTGCAGGGAAGGTTCTTCCTTTGGCTTGCACCTCCGGTTCCATAGACCCCACAACCACGGTCGTTTGACATTGCCCCGCAGCCTAGTCACCAGATTCTACCAAGGGAATGAAAGCCAAGTGCCTAGCGAACAAAACCTCGCCTTTTGAGACTTAACTCAGTCCTGCCTAGGGCACGTCTACTCAGTTTTAAAGGCTTAGGATAGTGCTTGTGCTTAGGGTGATGTGATGAGGCGTTGATTGGGGTGGTGCCTCTTAATTTTCCACTTTCAAAGTATGTGCTTCTAGCAAAACATGATTTTCAAGCAAGGATTTGTTAAGATGTGGTGTCTTTTAGTGTTTCATCCTTACTTTAGTACTTTTTAGGGTTGACGTGTCTTAATGTTTCCAAACAAGTTTCAGTGGGCACGCCAAGTTTTGCACATAACTTGGTGAAAGTAGATTTCCTTTTCTTTTGTAGAGGCTCTAAAACCCTAGTGTACTCATCCTAATGATCATGCAGCTTCTATTAGACGAGTTAGTTTTAGGGTTGAGTGGTGCGGCCCAGGTTAACACATGGTGGCTTCGCAAACACCACTCAAGAAAAAGAAAAGAACACTCCAAGAATTTATTCAGAATGTTAGAGTGTACATTTTTTGTGGGGTGATGTGTTAAGGATGTGGGTCAAGCAATCATACACCACGCCAATTTTTTTCAATTTTTACAATTTTTTTAGCTTTTTCACACAGGCAAACAATGAGAGACAGGTTACTCACTATCGGTCCTCGAGGTGCCTACTCCCTTGCTACCGTCGTGGGATGCATCGCTTCGCCGTCCATGCGATGAATTCCTGCAACCGTTAAGTAAAAAGGAAAATAGGGCATTAGACGATGTGAGAATGAATGTGGAATGGAGGTGATAAAACAAATCCGTTGCCTCCCCAGCAACGGTGCCAAAAACGGCTGTGCTTTTGTGCGTGTGTGTTAAGGAGTGTCGTTGTAGTCGCACTTGCAACGTCAATTTTAAAATAAATAAATGGAGCTGTGTTCGAGTGTCGGTCTCAGGGAGGCGTGAAAATTGAATTTTTACTTTACCACTTGTTGTCACGGAGAGTGTGGAGTTTTGCTTGCGAAAGGTGTGATTTTGAAAAGCGAGAGAGAGAGATAGAGAGAGAGAGAAGGTTTAGGGTTAGAAAGCTCCTTGTTTTGATCATGCAACTTGAATAGAAATTAAAATGGCAACTGAATGAGAAAATAACTTCATTAAACATGCACTTGTAGTTCATGACTTACAACATTAAATACATGATTCAAAAAAAATAATAAAAAGCTTAAAAGAGAGAGAGAGAGAGAGAGAGTGTGGAGAGCGACGAGGCAGCCACGGCGGTGGAGGAGGCTCCGTCGGCGGCTCGTCGTCTCCGGTGATTACAAGAGTGCCTAAGGCTAGCTAAGAGAGGGGTAGAGTAGTTGCAAGGGGGAGTGAATGCCCTGAATGGTGGTTGGAGGGGCATTAAATAGAGTTAAGGGCTTCCTAAAAGAAGAAGGGGCTTTAGCGACATTGAGAGCGTCGCTAAAATCGCTTCCAAAAGCGTCGGTGAAGCCCTTTCACCGCCGGTCAGCCGCCCGCCCCGTTCCTTCTCCTCGCGCGAACCGTGGCCGCTGAACGAGAGCTGTCCGATCGAGGATCGGACGACTGAGAGTCTTCCTCGCCCGCGCTGAGATCTCTCCTCAGGCGCGCGTGTGCGCGCGCGTCTTGGACCAGCGTGCGCGCACGCGTGGACGCTCGAGAGCTGCGGTCGCACCGTGTGGCGAGATCCTGGCCGCCCACTGCTGATCGGGCAACCCAATTTCTCTGTGCCCTTCGCTCACCTTAAAATTCCACCTCGCATGGCTCGAACGTGCGTCGCGTTGATGCGGGCGTGCGCGCTAACCATTGCGCCACGCTCGCGCTTTTGTCGAGGCGACTGCGGGCGAGCGTGCGGATCTCGGCCGTTCGATCGAAGATTGATGGCCGAGATTTGTCCTCGGCTGGCTGAAGGTGCGCGTGCGGTGGGGGCGGGGCTGACGTGGCACAATCTGGGCCATTGATCTCCAGATCAACGGTCAGAACTGGGCCCATTGTAGGAGCTCTGGATTTTGAATTTGGCCGATCTTGATTCCGTTGGACTCCGTTCGTCATTCTGAATCCATCCGTGTGGTCCGATTGCTCATCTGAGGCCTGCTTTGACAAATGCTTACACAAATGGCCATTAATACAGTTTATAAGCAATCTTGGTACATGATGCATGCAATGCTCCTATTCTACTTATGTTGTGCCTTTTATTCTAAAGGTGGGCCATATTCAACATAATTATTACCCCCTTGTGTGGTGTTATCAAGAGGCCTTGTCGGAGGTAATGCCGGTCGGACAACCATACCTCTTGTGCATTCGCATGAGGTACGGTGCGTTCCAGGGCATGGGGAGCGACCCATGAGGTAGTGGGCTCCGCAGGGAGCTCCCCTTTCAAAGCTGGGGCAGCTCCCTATGTAGGAGAGGCGCAAACCTCCACGCAAAGTCACCAGAGGTATAGCCCTTGCTACGGATGGTGATAGCGATTTTACGCGGTTTGTTAAATACGTTGTTGTAACGCGCAAAACCGATCAACTCTTAAATTTATATTCCTAGGTAGGGGAGTATCTAGGGTCATCCAAGGAAGCCAATTATTTGCAAAATTAATCCTCTTGCTTACAAATACAAATCTCAACTTTCTTTTTTGGTATTTTTTAATATATCATTTTTTTTTGTTTTTGAATTAAGGCAACATGTGAAATTGTGGTGGGAAAGTGGTTTACACTTCAAATTCAATAACTACTTCCAAAGTGGCAAGTAGAACCTCTCCCTAAGCTCACTCTATGCAAGTGGGGGCCTAGAATAATTAGGGAGAGGGAGTGAAGAATGCTAAAAATAAAGCAAGTAGAAATGAAAATAAGAAATCGCAAAGAAGGCAACTGGATTAATGAAAAAGTGTTTTACAAAAAGGCCTAGTAGAGGAATGCTTCTACTACTAGAAAAATTAACATAAAGAAAAGCAAACACAAATCCTCTAGATAGATGGTGAAGAAGAGGGCTTCTTGCTCCAAGCTTGGTAGCTCCCAAGCTTGAAAAGAGTCCTCCAACTCCTTCCTTGCTGTGCTCCGCCAAGGTGATGTCCTCCAAGGCAAGCCTTAAGGGGGCGTGCCCTAAGCTTCTCTCCAAGGGTGGACATCCACCCTAGGTCCTTCTCCTTTGCCTATCCATCCTCCTTGAAGTGGAAGAGTCCTCCTCCTTGGCATGGCCCAAGTTGAAGAGAGTGGGGAGAAGAAGGCACCAAAAAGGCTGGTGATGTACCCCTTTAATCTCCTTCTCTACTCCTTCTTCTTGGCCGTAGGTATAGGTGGTATAGGTAGCAAAATATACTAATGGAGGATGCCCCCAAATGGTGGTAGGTGGTGGGTTTTTATAGAATAGGAAGGGGGCTAAGGTGACTCTTGGAATGGAGGGCTAAGATGAAGAGATGGAGGTGGTTGAGGATCCAATGGCCAAGGTCAATTAGCACCACCTTAAGGGACACCTAGGGGGGTAGTTAAGGCTTTGGTGCCCTTTAGAATTGGTGCCAAAATGGGCCTTCTAGAAGGCTATTAGGTGGCGCCATCTTAGGGTTCTAGAAGGGGGGTATGTGGATGGCTAGGATGGGTTATGTGGGTAGGTGTAGGGTGGATGAAGGGCTGAAAGTTGGTGCCAAAAGAGAGGTGGTTAGGGGTAGTTTTTGGTGCCAACTTTTGGTGTCTTTTGGTGGTTAGTTGAGGGGTGAAAGGTGGTGAAGAAGTGGTGCCAAAATGAGTAGGGTAGCTAGCTTAGGTAGGGCTTAAGTTGGTGGAGCTAGGTAGGGTTAAATTGAAGGTGGTGAATGGCCAAGGATTTGGTTGCTAGCTAAGCTAAGCTAAGCTAAGCTATCTTAGCTAAAGGAGGAATAGAGGAGAAGGTGTTGGAGCTAGGGTTTGGAGGGAGGAGATGAGGAGGAGAAGTCTGGAGCTGAAATTGGAGCTGGCTGCTGCTGAAGAGGCTGGCATGGAGCTACTCTAGCTGGCTTAGCTTGCTAGTTCTTTGGTAGCTGCTAAGCCAAGCAAAAGTAAGCTACCTTCTACCATCATGAGCTGAGGTGAGCTAGGTCTGGTGCTCCCGGGGAGGATCAAGCTGGTTGAGGCAGCTAAGGTAGCTTAGCTCAACTCAGTTGAGCTAAGCTAAGTCCCAGGGAGTTGGACTTGAGCTTCCTGAGCTGGGATGAGTTCTTCTTCAGCTGGCTGGAGTTGAGTGGAGCTGGATGTAGCTGGATCTGAGCTGGGGTGAACTCTTATCAACTCAGCTGAGCTTGCTAGAGCTCCTTATGGACTAGTGGGAGCTGAGTTGAGCTAGACTCAGCTAAGTTGAGCTGGATCTGAGCTGACTTGAGCTCGGGTGAGCTAAGATGAACTCTCTTGAGCTGCCATTCACCTAAGATTAGTTGAATGGAGCTGGGATGGGCTAACCCTTGTTCAAGTGAGCTAGGTTCCAGCTATGGTGAGTTGGATCAAGCTGAGTTCCAGCTAGTCTGGGCTTCTCCATCACCATTTGCCTTCTTGAGTGCTAGGGTTTTAGGGATCTGTATATCTGTACATCCCTAACACTCACAAAAACATATTAAAAAGACAATAAAAAATGCAATGCATGCCTAACCTAATTTATGCCTAAATGCAGCCCAAAAATCGATTTGCGGAGTAAAATCCTAAGAGCTAGGTTTGTTTAAATGCATAAAAATGATGATAAACTAGCGTTTATCACACCCCCATGCTTATCTTTTGCTAGTCTCTTTGCAAAACTTTAATTTTTTTTAGAAAACAAAATTTTTGGGAAATCTAATTTTTTCGACTTTTGAGGAGAAAAAGAGATTAAGGGACCTTGGTAGATTAAAACACGGGAGGTACGGGATTTATTAAAGATAAACATAGGGATTTATTTTTGGATCCAACCATTAAACAAAACGGGATCAATATATCCTCTAGAAAATTCACAAATTAACCTTTTGTTAATTCAGATGACTTGAAATTTTTGTTTTTAGGATTTTTCTGGCTCATGAATCTGATTCGCAACCTGCAAAATCCTTTCAAACCTTGTGTCTGTGCTTGTGAAAAGCCAACATTTATAAGGGCATGTTAATTTATTTATTATTACTTTTTTTTTCTCCCCCATGCTTATTTTTAGCTTAGTCTTACAACAGATGTGTCGAGATCATCATTCCCATTACCATTCCTTGAGGGGGTTCTAGCGCCAATACTTCAGGATAGTACTATCCATGACACCACCCAGGAGTTCACAACCCCAAAACACGATGTGGTGTAAATGGGCGCTCCAAGCAAACTCAAGCTCTTTCTTCGACACTATAGGTAGAGCACCACCCAAGACACTTGAGCTGCTAAAATGTGCTTTAATGCTCCGTCTAAAGATATGAAATATAGATATGGAGCAGCGCCGAGGCGGTAACATGTTGACATCGCATCCTCAAAGGAGGCATTTTCCTCCTTCTTGGCGGTGGGAACTCAAACCAATGATCTGCTTCAGACTTTTACTAAGTCAACATAAGGGAGTTTTTCAAATTTTTAGTTGTTTTTAAGTGTTGGCTTGTGTGTGAAAATTGACACAAGAAGTTTCTCAAGACATGAAAGTTTTTGAATCAGAAACTAAGTCAAATACTTTCCGTATTACAAAATAGGATCAAGTCACCTGAACTATCATGAGTTCAGGTGGAATTTTAGAGAAGGATATTTGATCTAGTCTAAATAGACCTTGGAATTCTAATGATTAGATCCATGTCCTCATCCTTAGTTTGTTAATGATTAAATCCCATTGTAACAAAAGTGAATTTTTCGACCTTAGTCCCGATTTCAAAATTATTCCTCAAAAAGTTTTCAACAATTTTTTAATTTTTTTTTGGTGTGCAAGTAGGAAATAAATTCAAGAAAAATGCACGTTTTTAGGTTTTGAAAATCCTAAATCGATCGTCAAATTTAAAAACACTCCCATGCTTAAGATATGCCATTTCCTTTTGCATTAGGAGGGAAAAGGGATCTCCTTAATGAAGAACGGTCGGGTTTAGGATGAACAAAACCTGGAAAAAGAAGAAAAAAGGAAAGCAAGAAAAAATGATGGGTTACCTCCCATCCAGTGCTATCTTTTATGCCATTCAGCCGGGCGTGAAGGTATGCACGGAAGACGGAAAATCATGTAAATAATTGGACACTTGGATGCCTGCAAAAAAGGTGTCTTCTTCTAGATCCCTAGAAAATTGATTAGAAGCAATATTGGGATCAAAGTTGGATGGAAAATGATAAGTATAGCCCAAGTCTGGCCATGGTTTTAAATCAGGTTGGATGCCAAACTCGGGCGGGGTTGGTGGCAGGTCTGTAAGAAAGGAGTCGGGAAGGAATGGTGAGGATTGGGTGAAGTTAGTGTGGAAAAATTAGGTCTGTGAATAGTGGGTGGGTTAGGGTGCTGAGGGGGTGTATCAGGAATAAATTTGGGGTAAAGACAAGTTTCCAGATCATAAATTCTGCTGACCACTGATTCTGAATCAGAGTCCTCAAAAAAATTATGGTTGGTAAGGGTATCTATTAACATTGTCCCCTCCACCATATTGGAAATTTCAGTATCTGAGTCCTCAAAAAAGTTATCATCATGGAATCTCCTGGAGGATTTGAAAATATCTAAAGTGAGAGTTTGGCCTACACAAGTGATATCCATTTTGCCTGTGTGGCAATTGCTATTTGCCTTTACAGTGGCCAAAAAAGGGCATCCAAGGATTATTGGGGAGTCCAGTAATGATTCAGGTACCTCAATGTCAAGAACCAGAAAGTCTACAGGGAAGACACAATTCTGGACCTTGACCAAAACATCATCGACAATCCCATGAGGTTTGATTGTAGATCAGTCGGCTAATTGCAGGGTAACCTCGACGGGTTTTAATTCACCGATCTGAAATTCTTCAAGTAAACTCGTGGGAATAATATTAACTGAGGCACCAAGATCAAGGAGGACGCGATTAAAGGTAGTGTCATCAATAATTACAGAAATTAAAGGCGCCCCCGGATCTTTCATCTTAGGAGGCAGCTTACTTTGTATGACAGAGCTTACTGTCTCTGAAAAATGCACCTGTCCTAGATTTTTGGCCTGCCTTTTAGGAGTACAAATCTCCTTCAAAAATTTAGCATAGGCAGGTATATATTTGATGGCATCTAGGAGAGGAATATTGATATGAACTTGCCCAAATAGATCCATGAGTTCTTCTGTAGTGGGCTCAGATTTCTTTTTTTTGTTGGTGGTGGGGTAGAGAGCTTGTGGGAAAGGGATAGGAATCTTGTCTTGAGATTTTTGTATTTCTTTTTCTTCCTGATGGGGAGGTGGTGAGTCAATTTGCACAGGTATATCACCAGGTTTGTGTGAAGGCCCGGGATCAATGGTGGTTTCCCACTCCTCAAAGTAACTGCATGTGCAGTCGGATTATTATTTGGAGGAGGTGGGGGGCCTGTGATTGCAGAAACCTGGGCGGCTGCTGAGATGATGGATTAGGAGGAGGCTGATTTGAATAGTGTGGAGTTCTGCCCGTATAATGGTTCCCTTGGTGATTAGGGTTGGGCATGGGTTGGGACGGAAGATGTCCTGCAGGTCTTTGCGTAGGAGTAACACCAATCTGATTGTTCAGATTTGTGATGGTGCGGGTTACTTCCGTCACTTTTGTTTGCATTTCCTGCAGGGTTCGCATCATCTAGGCATTGATGTCTTGTTCGGATGGCCCAGGATAGAAGTTTGGATTCGGCCCATACCCATTAAAATGATATGGTTGGGAGGAAACTTGATTATTCCAGGAGTAGTTCGGGTAATTTTTCCAATTGGAAGAATTTTTAAAGGGCTCCTAGATGGCAGAAATGTTTTGAGTGGGGTTAAGAACTGGATAGTTGTAATTCCCCAGTGAATCATGGGCAACCTCAGAATAATCAGCAGTAGTGTTGATATTGTGCAAATTTTCTCTTCGTGGAAAGTTAAGTTGGGTTAGATGTGGGTGTGGAGCTTGAGTTGATGTGGCCAGTCGTTCCTCAATTTTATTTTGATTAATATGCATCTGGTCGAGTTTTTGAGTGATCAATTGAAGATCGTCTTGGGTGACAGGGATAGATTGAGTGCCTATTTCATGAACACCGAACTGCGAGTTTTGGGTTCTGTAAAATGTGTTCATGGAAGCTTGATTAAATGAGTTTTCACTCATTTCTTCAAACAGGTCGTAGGCACTTTCAGCATCTTTATTTAAGAAGTTGCCGCCACATGAGGCATCGACAAAATGCCAGATTTGATCTTCTAAACCATGATAGAAGATTTGCATGAGCTGCCATAAAGGAATCTCGTGGTGCGAGCAACTTCTTAAAAGATCTTGAAATCTTTCCCAAGAATCATGGAAAGTCTCACCAGATTTTTGGTGAAAGGTCGCAATAGATCTTCGCAAGGAATTGGTACGACCTATGGGAAAGAATTTCTTGAGGAAGGTGCTCTTAAGCTGAGGCCAAGTTGTGATGGGTCGGCCAATGGTCCTGAACCAATAAGCGGCCTTATCTTTAAGAGATAATGGAAAAAGCCGCATCAGCCATATGTCTTCTTGCACATTTCGCGAACGGGTTGTCTGTGCAAGAAGAGTTAGATCTTCAAGGTGGCTGAAAGGGTCTTCCCTAGGAAGGCCATGAAAGTGTTTAATTAGGTTCAAGACAGCAGGCTTGATCTCAAAGTCCCCCTCTGGTATGACCGCCCCTGGTTGTTCCTCATAATAAGACGGATCATAGAAATCTTTTAGTGGAACAACAGGCTGCTGACGGGGTGGTGGGTGTGGCATTGGATTGGCTAGGTTTTGAATGTTCCTAGTCAATGTTTGTTGATTGGAATTTAATTTATTAATCTGCTCAGCCATCAATTTTAAAAGATTAGGTAGGGGGTCTTGATGTTGTGTTTGGGGCAACTCAAGATTAGGGAGCTCAAAGTGTGGGAAGTTAATGGTGGGTGGGTTTTGGGTGGAAGGGTTAGATTAGGGTTAGTGGTGGGGTTAGAGGTGGAAGTGGAAGGGTCAATGGACCTATTTTGTTGTGTTTCCATTTTTTTAGGAGAAGACAGAAAAAATGGTCTTTTTGTGCGGGGGGCGAAATCAAATGTTCCTTCCATGTGCGGATTTTGAGACCGTCGCCCGTGAATAAAATGGAAGAACGGGAGGGGAGGAGAAAAGAGAGAGATGAGAGAAAGTGTGTAATTCAAACAAACAAAACTAGACCTAACTTAAATGCAACTCCCTAATAATAACCTAAGACATGGTCTATGTAGGAAATAAGTAGTCAATAGTGAATACCCATTCTGTCAACAAATCTAGCCAAGTTGCTTGCTTAAGGGGAGTTTGGGCCCAAACGTTTCCCAAGGAAAACCCCAGGTGCTTGTACAAACCTGTGCCTGGTCATTTGACATGGCCCCTCAGCCTGAACACAAGATATAGATGATAGAATTGGTACTAACTAAAGAAAACTTAAGACCTAGATAGCAAGCCTAAGTTGATGAAGCCTTAGGGGTCAAGTTGCTACAAGTTTTAATTAGGTCTAGGATACTACAGTGCACACGGAATGTGGAGGGCGTTAATTGGGTTGTTTCCCTGTTATTTCGATTTTTTGTGTGTGTTCAAGAATTGGAGAGTGGCTCCAATGAAAATCAAGTTGTCACACAATTTTTTTGCATTTTTGTCTTTTAGGATTTGATTTAGTTAAATGTGTTTTAGGGTTTTTCTTTTTAAATTTTCAAACAAATTTGAAAGTTCACAATCAAAGGAAAGACAAGTTGTATTGGTGATGGTTAATTTCCTTTAATGTGAGTCTTTAAAAAGAAAGAAAGAAACCCTAAGTCAATTATCCCTAAGACAGAAAATTACTATCAATGAATTAATTTTACGCTTTCTGTATTAAGTAGTGGTCCAAACAGGTCAAACAACACCACTACCTTGAATAAAATCAAATAAGGATTCCAAAAAATATTTTTGTAAGATTTTAGGAATTTGTTTGGTAATTATTTTGAATTTTTAATTGTACTGGTGTTAAAGTCTAGAAATGATACCTGTGGGTATTTTGGACTTTTCAGTATTACCATCGACCTCAGAAAATTTTTGTGATTTTGTATGATATGTAAAATTTCACAAGGATTCCAAAAAGTTAAATTTTACAAAAATTGGATGAGTATAAAAATTCTAAAAATTCACGTATAGTAGAAAAATAGGAATATTAGAGGGTGTGACCCCTCTGCAGTCCACGAATTTTTAAAAATTAAATATAAATCCAATTGATCTAAAATTCGGAAAAGATGTTTCTAACTTAATTGGGAATCATTGCATGAAATTTTATGATTTTAGGAGGCCTGTGGAGTTAGGAATCGATTTCTCAAGTCCAAACTAAAATCTAGACACGAAAAATAGAACACCAATATTTACAATGGAGTGGTGTTAAAGAAGCATTCAAGCAAACCATGGATTTTATATGGGCACCACTCCACTTAATTAAAGTGTTTAAAGTCTTGAAAGCCAAGTTTAATAATTTTTTGGTAGTCTTTTAGCCTAAATGTGACAAGAAATGCGGAACCACCCTGAATTTCGTGGGAAAAAAGGAACTTTGAGCTCTCGCTTCCAGATTCCTGCTTTCTTCCTGCAATAGTTCCTGCACACACAAAAGAAAAGAAAGAGGAGGGGATGAGATCCAATTCAAGCATGAAAAGAAAGAATAAGCAAAGCCGTGCCTCCCTGGCAACGGCGCTAAAAAGTGAAAGCGATTTTACGCGATTTGTTAAATACGTTGTTGTAACGCGCAAAACCGATCAACTCTTAAATTTATATTCCTAGGTAGGGGAGTATCTAGGGTCATCCAAGGAAGCCAATTATTTGCAAAATTAATCCTCTTGCTTACAAATACAAATCTCAACTTTCTTTTTTGGTATTTTTTAATATATCATTTTTTTTTGTTTTTGAATTAAGGCAACATGTGAAATTGTGGCGGGAAAGTGGTTTACACTTCAAATTCAATAACTACTTCCAAAGTGGCAAGTAGAACCTCTCCCTAAGCTCACTCTAGGCAAGTGGGGGCCTAGAATAATTAGGGAGAGGGAGTGAAGAATGCTAAAAATAAAGCAAGTAGAAATGCAAATAAGAAATCGCAAAGAAGGCAACTGGATTAATGAAAAAGTGTTTTACAAAAAGGCCTAGTAGAGGAATGCTTCTACTACTAGAAAAATTAACATAAAGAAAAGCAAACACAAATCCTCTAGATAGATGGTGAAGAAGAGGGCTTCTTGCTCCAAGCTTGGTAGCTCCCAAGCTTGAAAAGAGTCCTCCAACTCCTTCCTTGCTGTGCTCCGCCAAGGTGATGTCCTCCAAGGCAAGCCTTAAGGGGGCGTGCCCTAAGCTTCTCTCCAAGGGTGGACATCCACCCTAGGTCCTTCTCCTTTGCCTATCCATCCTCCTTGAAGTGGAAGAGTCCTCCTCCTTGGCATGGCCCAAGTTGAAGAGAGTGGGGAGAAGAAGGCACCAAAAGGGCTGGTGATGTACCCTTTAATCTCCTTCTCTACACCTTCTCTTGGCCGTAGGTATAGGTGGTATAGGTAGCAAAATATACTAATGGAGGATGCCCCCAAATGGTGGTAGGTGGTGGGTTTTTATAGAATAGGAAGGGGGCTAAGGTGACTCTTGGAATGGAGGGCTAAGATGAAGAGATGGAGGTGGTTGAGGATCCAATGGCCATGGTCAATTGGCGCCACCTTAAGGGACACCTAGGGGGGTAGTTAAGGCTTTGGTGCCCTTTAGAATTGGTGCCAAAATGGGCCTTCTAGAAGGCCATTAGGTGGCGCCACCTTAGGGTTCTAGGAGGGGGGGTATGTGGATGGCTAGGATGGGTTATGTGGGTAGGTGTAGGGTGGATGAAGGGCTGAAAGTTGGCGCCAAAAGAGAGGTGGTTAGGGGTAGTTTTTGGCACCAACTTATGGTGTCTTTTGGTGGTTAGTAGAGGGGTGAAAGGTGGTGAAGAAGTGGTGCCAAAATGAGTAGGGTAGCTAGCTTAGGTAGGGCTTAAGTTGGTGGAGCTAGGTAGGGTTAAATTGAAGGTGGTGAATGGCCAAGGATCTGGTTACTAGCTAAGCTAAGCTAAGCTAAGCTATCTTAGCTAAAGTAGGAGTAGAGGAGAAGGTGTTGGAGCTAGGGTTTGGAGGGAGGAGCTGAGGAGGAGAAGTCTAGAGCTGAAATTGGAGCTGGCTGCTGCTGATGAGGCTGGCATGGAGCTACTCTAGCTGGCTTAGCTTGCTAGTTCTTTGCTAGCTGCTAAGCCAAGGTAAAGTAAGCTAGCTTCTACCATCATGAGCTGAGGTGAGCCAGGTCTGGTGCTCCCAGGGAGGATCAAGCTGGTTGAGGCAGCTAAGGTCGCTTAGCTCAACTGAGTTGAGCTATGCTGAGTCCCAGGGAGCTGGACTTGAGCTTCCTGAGCTGGGATGAGTTCTTCTTCAGCTGGCTGGAGTTGAGTGGAGCTGGATGCAGCTGGATCTGAGCTGGGGTGAACTCTTGTTAACTCAGCTGAGCTAACTAGAGCTCCTTGTGGACTCGTGGGAGCTGAGATGAGCTAGACTCAGCTAAGTTGAGCTGAATCTGAGCTGACTTGAGCTAGGGTGAGCTAAGATGAACTCTCTTGAGCTGCCATTCACCTGAGATTAGTTGAATGGAGCTGGGATGGGCTAACCCTTGTTCAAGTAAGCTAGGTTCCAGCTGTGGTGAGTTGGATCAAGCTGAGTTCCAGCTAGTCTGGGCTTCTCCATCACCATTTGCCTTCTTGAGTCCTAGGGTTTTAGGGATCTGTATATCTGTACATCCCTAACACTCACAAAAACATATTAAAAAGACAATAAAAAATGAAATGCATGCCTAACTTAATTTATGCCTAAATGCAGCCCGAAAATCCGTTTGCGGAGTAAAATCCTAAGAGCTAGGTTTTTTTAAATGCATAAAAATGATGATAAACTGGAGCTTATTAGATGGTAGTTGGACCGAACTGAAGAAAACGACGAGGAAGCTGAGGGGATAATCGTATGGGTTTCAAAAATTTGAGGGTTGGAAAGTAATTTTTGGGGACCAAATTGCAAAGTGGGTCAAGACGACCTTCCCTTAGATCTAAATTTTGGTATAAATCTAATTTGGACCTAAGGAATCCAATGGTGAAGTTGGATTTTAGGTTTGACCACGTTTGACTAGACATTTTACATAAAAGCCCAAATTAGGTCAAAAATTGGGTATGGACCTCAATCTAGGTCGAAACATGTTCCAAAGGCCAAATTGAAGGTTATAAACCTTAGGGAATATTTTTTCAAAAATTTTAGAGGGTTTAATTGATTTTTATCTTGCCTAAAACTTTTTGAATTAAAGTGGATTTATTTTAGGGTTATAGAATGTCATTACCCTTTTCTGACCAAATCATCCCAATTTTTCTCTTATTAATTTTAATTGACCTATGTTTAGACCCTTAGAGATCCCATTATGCACTGCAATGGTAAAATTGTAGTTTTACCCCTTATTTTGTGTCTCTCCTCAGATTGGTAATACCCTGAATTAGGCCTTCCTTTAGGTTATGTAGGAACTTTTGTTCATTTTATTTGGTCAAAATGTGATACTTAGGGTTCATGATGAGGTTCTCATCATACCCCCATGCCTAGCTTTTGCTAGTCCCTTAGCAAAATTTTAAGGTTTTAAACTCTATTCTAGACCATGAGTTCCTTTCACCAATTCTAATAAGTGATGTTTCTTCTCTTTTCTCTTTGATTAGGTCTGAATGCCGACAATGGGCCGAAAGGTACTCTAGTACCAACCAAGATCTAGACCTGTCTAGCTTTAACCTCGGTCCTTAGCAAAGGTTTTTAAGGCCCGCAAGAACTATTCTAAGGTTTATTGGACTCTGTGGTTAAAGCACCCGTGCTTGAGTCATAATTTTAGCCTTGGTTTAGTTTGCAGTGTGTTTTGTAAGTGTGACAGAGGGTTTATTTGTTTGGAGAGTTTTCTCTCTCTTTTCTTTTTAATTCTAGCTTAGGATTGGCTTCACAGCACAGTCTGTATCGGATTCCTTGTCCCCATCATCAATCCTCAAAGGTCCCTAGCAATCGATGCTTCGAGATAGCATCGCCCATGGTAACCCCCAGAACCTAGGTTTTCAAGATTTCGAGATAATCCCGCCCATGGCGTTCAGTGGCCGAATTCAAACCCTAGCGATTAACATTTCATGATAATGCCATCCATGGTATCTGAACCAGCAGAGTGCTTACATGCCCCCGGTAGGATATGTAAATATCCTAGGAGACAACCACCGAGGAGACGATATGTTGTTGTGCATCTTCGAGGGGAATTTCCCACCTCTCCGCGTCGGGAACTCGTCCAAATAAACTTGTGTTGATCGGTCGCTCCTAATCTAGGTAATATTTTCAGATTCATTAAAAATGCTTCTGCGTGATTTTGATATTTATGCTCACTGAACCAGACTGTGTGTGAATTGGAGTGCTTAGGTTACCGAGTCCCGCAAATCGAAGGTCAGTTAACGAGGCCGAATACTCCCTAAGCCTTAGATCTAATACTTAGGTTTTTCATTTTCCTCAACCTCTTGAGGAATATCTAGATCTTAATGGGTACTAAGAGTTTAGCCAAAAAGGCCTAAGGTTAGCATTTTTACTAATCTTTTTGTGTTTCTTTAGCACTTTCTCTTTACTTTACTTAATGTGGTCTAGAACTTTGGTTAATCCCTTAATCTCTTACTAATGACTTTCTCTTTCTTTTTCATTTTGTGTTTCTTTTTAGCATTTTTCTCTTTTTCTCTTCCTCCTTTTGATTCTTGTAAAGCCCATAAAAATTTCTTCCCTCTTCTAGTTTTTTTGTTCTTTTCCAAAAGATTTTTATTTTTTTGGTGTTGTTTCAAAAATTTAAACTTTTTTTTTGGTGTTTTTGACATATGTGATTTTTTTGTTGAAACCTTTTCTTGTTATGAGTTTCCATTGCACTTTCATACCCCCCCATGCCTAAGATTTTCAATGTCCTCATTGTAAATTGGGTGGGTTTTTATTCAGCTTGGCTCATTCATTAGGATAGGTATTGGGTGAGTGGATGGGTCGAGGTGATTGTTGCGGACGATTTCTAATCTTAGGTACGGGTACCTAAGGTGGAGTCAGTTGTCCTAAAGGATGAACCCTAAAGTGCAAAGAAATGTCAGGAAAGGTTCGGGTTTTTAGAAGAATGATGGGTTGCCTCCTGTTAAGCGCTGAGTTTTACGCCATTGGCTGGGCACAATGAGCTTAGGGAGAATGAAGGGTAAAGGATGACTCAGCTAAATCTGTATTGGTCATGTCAATGAATGGTTTGAGTCTCTGACCGTTCATGATGAAGGGTTCGAAATCGTGGCTGAGTGGACTGATCTCGACGGTTCCATTTCCAAAGATCTGTCGGACTCAATATGGTCCGATCCACTTGGATTGCAGCTTTCCTGGGAATAATTTTAGTCAGGCATCGAAAAGTAGGACCTTCTGACTAGGGTGAAAGATCTTTCTAGATATGTGCTTGTCATGGAAGGTTTTAATCCACTCATTATAGATTCACGAGTTTTCATATGCATCGAGGCGTAATTCATCACTCTCGCTTATCTGAAGCTTTCTATGGGTTCCAGCCTTAGAAAGATCTAGGTTGCAGTTCCGTACTGCCCAATAGGCTTTATGCTCCAGTTCGACGGGGAGGTGACACACCTTCCCGTACACCAGTCTGAAAGGAGACATGCCTAATTGGGTCTTGTGGGCGGTCCTATAAGCCCATAAAGCTTTCGGAAGTTGGGATGACCAGTCCTTCCTGTCAGGTCGAACAGTAACCTGAAGGATTTTCTTGATCTCCTGATTTAATAGCTCAGCTAAACCATTAGTTTGGGAGTGGTAAGGAGTAGAGATTTGGTGTGACACCTCGTATTTGGTCATCAGTGACCTGAACTGAGTGTTAGTGAAATGGGTCCCTCCATCAGAAATGATCGCTCATGGAATCCCGAACCGTGAGAAGATATTTTGGTGAATGAATTTGATAACGATCTTGTGATCACTGGTTCGGGTCGGAATGGTTTTGATCCATTTGGACACGTAGTCAATAGTGAGTAAAATGTACTCGAAGCCATCCGAAATAGGGAAGGGGCCCAAAAAATCAATCCCCCAAATATCAAAAATCTCGCATATGAGAATCGGTTGTAAAGGAATCATGTTGCGATGGCTCATGTTGTCCAAAGTTTGGCAATGGTTGCATGCCATACAGTGATTGTATGTGTCCTTGAAGATTGTGGGCCAGTAGAAGCCACAGTTGAGGAATTTTGATGCAATTTTGTGCCCAAAGAAATGGCCACCACATGCCTGGTCATGGCAGAAAGAGAGTATGTCATTGATTTCGACCTCCGGGACACATCACCGGATAATTTGGTCAGCACCTATGTGGAATAAGTACAAGTCTTCCCAAATGTAATACTTGGCATCTGAGCACAATTTGTCTTTCTTGTCCTTCGGCCAATCAGACAGGACCTGATGTCATGCCAAGTAGTTTACTATATCAGCAAACCATGGAAGGCCTGTACCAATAGTCAACAGGTGCTCATCAGGAAAATGCTCCGTGATGGGTCTGGAAGGGTTGATGATTTCAGAAGGAAGGCAGGACAAGTGGTCAGCTACCACATTCTATCTTCCCGCTTTGTCGCGAATCTTGAGATCAAATTCTTGCAATAGCAAGATCCATCGGATTAATTGAGGCTTGATGTAAACACAATTACACTACTTAAAATGTCTATTTTTGCATGTTCTTAAGCATAGGATAGCATTTCAAGATATAAATATTGCATAACATGCATCATCCTTGCATTTAGAGTAGTTTGAATAAAATGGAGGTTAATTGTCTCCTTTTATGTGCTTGGATAGGGCAAATATTTTATCAGGGCCTCGGATCAAAGATCCAACCATATGGATGTGATCAGGGTGACGATTGGAGTTCAACGACTCCAAGATCACCCTAATCAGGCATCCGTCGCATCAGATAGTGACCCGGGAACCCTAGAAGATCAAGGGCCAGGATGGTGTAAATCCGCACTTCAGACGACAAATCCGATCACACGGATGAATTCGGATCGACGATTGCAGCCCAACAACACAAAAATCGAGTCAATCCGACATCCGTGGCACCATCTACAACTTCCAGAAGATGGACGGCCAAGATGGCGCCACGTGGCACCATCTCGGCCGCCCAAACGGCCGCACGCAATCTCAGCAGTCTCCGCATCCGCCTTTCCCCACCGTTGGATTAAGATCCAACGGCTGCGACACGCCTGCGCTGAAGTCAGGCGCTCGACATAAACGCGACCCCAGCGCGTTGGTCGAGCGCTCTAACGCGAAGCGGGGACGCGCGTTCGAGCCTCGCCACGCTGAAATTGGAGCGGTGGTGCACCTCCGATCGACCGCACGATCACGATCCAACGGCCGCTCACACTCAATCAGGATGACGCGCGATTGGACACCCGCGCGTAACGTGCGATCGCACGCGGGCGGGCGCGCAGCGGGCGAAGATGCGTCTTAAGCCGTCCGATCTCGCGATCGGACGGCTGAGACTTCGCGGACGTGCGTAGGCGTTACCCATGCGGGCAGTTGAGCGGGCGCGTGTGGGCGCGGAGGCTACGCCCACGTTGGGGGCTTTAGCGACGGTTTTATCCATCACTAAAGACCCCTTATTTATTGTTTTGAAGTTGTAATGTCCATTTTGCCCCCACTCCTTGCAACTATAAAAGGAGACCCCCTCCATACGAAATTCTCATCCCTTCTTTCTCCTCTCTACCCCTCCAAAGCTCAAAAGAAGCTTGTCCCACACCCGGGGTGCTTGTTGCGAGAGAAAGTCCAATTTTCGTTCCCCTTCCGAAGTGGATCCCGTGACGACGACGGCGTGCTGCTCCGTTCCCGTTCTTCTGCTTCGTCCTGCTTCGTTCTCCTTCGTCCAGGCGTCGTCCCGTCCGGCTCGTCCTCCAAGCAATTGTCGAGAAGGATAATTTCTCTCTCCCATTCTTATTTACAGTTTTTCTAGTGTAGAATTTTCTGCTTTATAGTGTAATTGATTTTCCGCATTCTAGTGTAACTTTTATAAACTATTGAAATATTGAATGCATGTTCTCTTTCTCTCTCTCTCTCTCTCTCATAGTTTGATAGCCCCATTGTAATTATAACGCCTTACTTAAAGAAAATCTTAAAAAAATATAATTGTGAAAATAGATCAACGTAGCCTCCCTGTGTTCGACCTGGAATTATTTTCGATATAAATTTTATTTGTTGAACACGAATTCTTCACTTCCGAACTACAACGACAGGTTTTCCAAAACCAATCTCGTTAGCGTAGCGTTCGCAAAATCCGTTCAACATTTTGGCGCCGTTGCCGGGGAGGCAACGATCTTTGATTTCTCTTCACGTTTTGTAACTTACAAATCATTTACCTCACTTTTCCCCTTTCTTATTGTAATTGCAGGTACTCTTTAGAGACAGGCAAAAGCGGTAGATTGGAGTAAAGTGCTGTAAATGGTTTTGTGAGTTACCTCCCACCCATTAGATTTCATTTCATCACATAATAACTCAAACATCAATCAACCTAGGTGTTTTTATAAACTCTAAGGTCAGATTGTTTGTTGTTTGACACCCATACTCGCCCCAACTCCCACATTAAAAAGAAAAAAAAAATCTCACAGAGGTACACAACCTCATCTGATTTTCAAACTCAACCGGTAAACCAATCTTAGGAGCCGGTACACACATCCAAACACATAATTGAATAGAACTCAGATTAGGTAATCATTTATGTACCTAATTAAGTGGTGCAACAAGCCAATTGTTTGAGTTGATTGGGCCGTACCACTTCAAATAAAATCAACTCATCAAGTAGCTGCCAATTAGGTTCAACTCTTAGGGATTTACCAGGCACTCCACATTCTTTTTAAACTTTAAAGGAAAACATCTTCACCTGTGCTTGCAAAACCTGGTGTGCTAATGAAACTTGATTGAAAACACCTAAAGTTGAATCCTAAAAGCTACTAAGCAAGATTTGAACCTTAAAATTGACCACATCAAAAAACAATCTTGCTTGAAAACCACTGGTTGTGCACTCACACACGAATCAATCAATCATTAAGGGCACAACCCATTTAAAGGGCCCATCACATTCCAAAGCACATTCAAACCTAGCCCTAAATAAAACAGAGTAGACGTTGGCCTTAAGGATTGGACTCGCTCTTCAGAACCCAGTACGAGATTATTTTCGATTAGTCTGTTTCTACTGTTCAATCTGATGTCTAGCTAGGGGAGCAGAGTCAAACGATCATGGTTGGGGGGTACACTAGGAACCAGAGGTGCAAGCCGAAGGAAGAACCTTCTCCCCATTCCCTCCTTCTAACTGGTTGGATTGAACAGACGGAAGTAGATCAAATCGTTCCTTTATCTTAAGACGGGTTTTGAGAGTCTGTAGGTCTTTAGGCTAACCTATTTAAGGACAGGCTTGATTGTTTGTATTGCAGGGCACCTTTCTTCCTCCCGTGTATCATGAATCCTTCCACATATTTCATGCATTCCCGCTCTTTCCCTCTTGTTGTAAATTATCCTCAACATGACGATTATCCCAACTCGTATTGTAATCGACCATCAGTTAGTTGGGATAATTCGGATTGGACCCCCGTGTTTAGGGTCTAACCCTGAACACTTTGATTCTGATTTCTATCCTTCTCAGAGCTACATCGATTATAGATTGCCTTCCTTTCATGAACAGCATAATACGATCTACAATCAAGAAGGATACACCGATCCTTACCCATCCTCTGATTTCACTGCCTTTAGGTCATCACCATCTTTTCAACAATCTGAAATGACCTATTATCAGGAAGGGTATAACGAATCTCAATTCGTTAATTCCCCTGCATTGAGCCCAAACCTGCCCAACCCTGAACCAACTCATTTGGTTCAGGTTAACCGGGTTCAAGATAAGGTTCTGGCTAACTTGAGGAATATCATTCAATCTTTAGAAGTTCAGCCAATACCTTGCATTGAGAGATTGGAGCCCCTGATTGAAATGATTGATGATTTAAACAAGTCTTTGTTGGATTGGCTCCAGGATGTTAAGGATAAGAACCCGGGTGAGTTTCTACTTGGGAAATTAGCAAAATTGAGGATGCGATTCGTGGTTGCTTTGATTCAATCTTGGAATAATTCCCAGGATGAACCCTCTTCAGGAAAGCCAATGACAGAACCCACTCAGGCACCTGTTGGGGGGGACACGTGTTACGAGGATGAACAGATTGAATTAAAACAACCAATGAAGGATGATCTGATTTCTTCACCTGAGATCCCTAAGCCGGGTTACGAGGAAACGTATGTCTCCTTGGAACACAAAGTGACAACTGATTGTGGGACATACATTGATACGGATCCTGATGGTGAAGATTTAAGTTGCGAAGTCTCACTCGAGTTTTCTGAACACGATTTCTGTGAGACGATTGGGCTTGAGGAATCTGATAGATCATTTGATAGCCCAATAACTAAGGAAACTGATCTTATTAGGGCACACATTACGAATCCAGAATCACATTTTCTGGAGGAATCAATTCAATGCCCTGATTATCAGTTACACCCTGTTGAGCTTATTGATGATTCTAATTCTGAGATAATTAGACCCAAGTCAATTTTGATTCTGCCACATCATTTAGACTTGGAGATTTCAGACGGGGTGATAAATATACAAGAGGTCCTGGAATTTGATAAGCTGAATGAGGAGAATAGGAGCTGGGAAGTTCTGATTTGGGAAGTCAATTTTGGAGGAAATAGAAGATTGAGTCGAAGGGTTCCTTTTAAGCTGAAACCATCAAATCAGAACCCTTACGACATTTGTTTCGAGGATGTCAAACCCAAGCACACATTCAACGATTATCCTTTTGAGCTTCAATTCTCTGTAACCCGACTTTTTGGTCTTGGGTTGCATCCTCATAAATCGTAGGCCCGACCCCGCTTGCATTCTGATTTTAGGTTTTGGGTAATTTTTATCCAGAACCTAAGATATTCTCGATTATGGGGTGTGGGTCTGCACCACAATCTGGTCCACATCTGTGGACCTCTGCTGATAGGTCAGAGGATTCTTCTGTTCATTCTGATTCTGACCTGCACTTGTGATTTCTTCATTTCTTTTCTTTGTATAGTGTGCCTAGCTGAAGGCACTAAACTCAGCACTTATACAGTTCTTTTTCGTTTTCATCTTGGAGCAGACCTGATATTCACGCAATTCAGGTGCTTTCTATGCTTTTCCACTCTGTTTTATGTCTTTTTAATACAATGAGGACATTGCATTAGATAGGCATGGGGGGGTGGATATTCATCTCTGAATTCATTCGTCAGCTCCGTAGATTTGTTTATTTTCTTTTTAAAATAAATAAAAAAAAAATCGAAATTAGGAAAGAGAATTTGGGTTTAAGAAAATTTTCAAGCTTAGGAAATACTACATTATGATTTGAACACAAAGACCCCTCAGGTCTTTGGACTTAATCAGCCCGTGTATCCACTAAAATGTGGATTTGTTTTTCGAGTTCTCGCCATCTTAATTCTTTCGTAATTGGAATAAATAAGTTTGGGTGATAAGTACATGACTTATCAACCCGCCCTCTGATTTGAGGGAAATTCGAGTCTTAAGCATCTACACACTTTCTTTGCACTGACTCGTTGTTCGACGATTTTTATGGAAATTGGATAGCTAATGAACCTTCTAGGGTGATATGACTGGCAAGTTATCGTGGGTAACAGCCCATAGGTAAGTTGTCCAGAGCCCAGTCACTGGACCTTTCTCTTTTTCCTGCCCTTAGGTAAATCTTAGACCACGGAAGCCACCTATTTAAAAAAAAAAAAATCAAAAAGAAAAGGAGAAAAGAATAAAAAGAAATAAGCCACACTTCCCCGCACGAGTATGGCTGGCAAGTTGTCGGTGGTAACAGCTCATCGACCGGTTGTCCAGAACCCAGCTTAGAAAATGCACTAAAAATTACCAAAACACTTAGGAAGAAGCGGAGAAGTAGAATAAACCGGGGAGATATACACTGGATTCACCCTTGTGTTGACCCCGTAAAAAAAAAAAAAAGTAGGGAGAAAGCTACCGGTTGTAAAGATACACCTTTAGGCAGAATTCTTTTTGAGGTCACCTAGAGGTGTAGAAATCCGAAGTCTGTCTTAATTGCCGGTCAACGAGTCTATCACAAATCACAATAAGATGCTTAAAGCTTAGGGTTCTCATCAAATCTTGGGTGAGTTGAATGGCCGTAGAAAGCCACTCTTAAACCCTAAAATTTGAAAATCCAAAAAAATTAGAAAAGAGTAAGAAGAGAAAAAGAAAAGTTTATTTGAATAAGGTGAGGGCTTGAGGCGGTCTACATTTTGGCTGATACCCGGGCGCTGTTGTGTCTTTAAAAGTTCAGTTCCTAAGTAGACAATTTCTTAATGATTGAAAGTGACTTAGGTCCAAATAATCCAACCTAATTCTTTTACAAATAGCATATAGTTTTTGCTAGGGACTAGCAAAAGATAGGCATGGGGGTATGATGTAAACACAATTACACTGCTTAAAATGTCTATTTTTGCATGTTCTTAAGCATAGGATAGCATTTCAAGATATAAATATTGCATAACATGCATCATCCTTGCATTTAGAGTAGTTTTAATAAAATGGAGGTTAATTGTCTCCTTTTATGTGCTTGGATAGGGCAAATATTTTATCAGGGCCTCGGATCAAAGATCCAACCGTATGGATGTGATTAGGGCGACGATTGGAGTTCAACGACTCCAAGATCACCTTAATCAGGCATCCGTAGCATCAGATAGTGACCCGGGAACCCTAGAAGATCATGGGTTAGGATGGTGTAAATTTGCACTTCAGACGACAAATCTGATCGCACGGATGAATTCGGATCCACGATCGCAGCCCAACGACACAAAAATCGAGTCAATCCGACATCCGTGGCACCATCTACAACTTCCAGAAGATGGACGGCCAAGATGGCGCCATGTGGCACCATCTCGGCCGTCCAAACGGCCGCACGCAATCTCAGTAGTGTCCGCATCCGCCTTTCCCCGCCGTTGGATTAAGATCCAACGGCTGCGACGCGCCCGCGCTGAAGTCAAGCGCTCGACATAAACGCGACCCCAGCACGTTGGTCGAGCGCTCTAACGTGAAGCGGGGACGCGCGTTCGAGCCTCGCCACGCTGAAATTGGAGTGGTGGTGTGCCTCCGATCGACCGCACGATCGCGATCCAACGGCCGCACGCGCTCAATCAGGACGACGCGCGATTGGACGCCCGCGCGTAACACGCGATCGCACGCGGGCGGGCGCGCAGTGCAGTGGGCGAAGATGCATCTTAAGCCGTCTGATCTCGTGATCGGACGGCTGAGACTTCGCGGACGTGCGTAGGCGTTACACGTGCGGGCAGCTGAGCGGGTGCGCGTGGGTGTGGAGGCTACACCCACGTTGGGGGCTTTAGCGACGATTTTATCCGTCACTATAGACCCCTTATTTATTGTTTTGAAGTTGTAATGTCCATTTTTCCCCCACTCCTTGCAACTATAAAAGGAGACCCCCTCCATACGAAATTCTCATCCCTTCTTTCTCCTCTCTACTCCAAAGCTCAAAAGAAGCTTGTCCCACACCCAGGATGCTTCTTGCGAGATAAAGTCCAATTTTCGTTCCCCTTCGGAAGTGGATCCCGCGACGACGATGGCGTGCTGCTCCGTTCCTGTTCTTCTGCTTCGTCCTGCTTCATTCTCCTTCATCCAGGCGTCGTCCCATCCGGCTCATCCTCCAAGCAATCGTCGAGGAGATAATCTCTCTCTCCCATTCTTGTTTACAGTTTTTCTAGTGTAGAATTTTCTGCTTTATAGTGTAATTGATTTTCCGCATTCTAGTGTAACTTTTATAAACTATTGAAATATTGAATGCATGTTCTCTTTCTCTCTCTCCCTCGCTCTCTCTTTCTCTCTCTCTCTCTCTCATAGTTTGATAGCCCCATTGTAATTATAACGCCTTGCTTAAAGAAAATCTTAAAAAAATATAATTGCGAAAATAGATCAACGTAGCCTCCCTGTGTTTGACCTGGAATTATTTTCGGTATAAATTTTATTTGTTGAACACGAATTCTTCGCTTCTGAACTACAACGATAGGTTTTCCAAAACCAATCTCGTTAGCGTAGCGTTCACAAAATCCGTTCAACAAGGCTTCGCATCCTTCTTCGCAAGGAGAGGCCTCACAATTGTGTGATCCGAGTAGATAATAACGTGGGAACCCAGGAGATAAGATGTGAATTTTTCAAGGGCAAATACTACAGCTAGCAACTCTTTCTCTATAACCGCGTAGTTACGTTGTGCCTTATCAAGTGTCTTGCTAGTGTAGTAGATGACCACGGGTTTCCCATCAATTTTTTTGCCCCAGAACGGCTCCTACAGTGAAGTCAGATGCATCACACATGATCTCAAAGGGTTGAGATCAATTAGGGGACTGTAGGATTGGGGCTTGGGTGACTCGATCACGAAGGATCTCAAATGCTTGAGTGTATTCCTTGGAAATCTCAAAAGTTACATCCTTGGAGAGAAGAGTGGTCAGGGGGTGCACGATTTTTAGGAAATTAGGGATGAATCGACCGTAAAAACCGACGTGCCATAGAAAAGATCGGATGTCCTTGATCGAGCTAGGCATTGGGAGTTTGGAAATCAGGTTAACCTTGGCTCGATCAACTTGGATGCCCCTCTCAGAAATCAGATGTCCCCGGACGATCCCCTCAGGCACCATGAAATGGCTCTTTTCCCAGGAAAGAACCAGATTCACATCAATACAATGCCTGAGTATATCAACCAAGTGCTGGAGGTAATTGTCAAATGATGCCCCAAAAACTGAGAAGTCATCCATGAAGACTTCCAGATAATCACCTACCATATCAGAGAATATGGCAAGCATGCACTGTTGAAAAGTCATGGGTGCATTGCAGAGATCGAAATGCATCCTTCGGAATGCGTATGTCCTGAAGGGGCAGGTGAACGTGGTCTTCTCTTGGTCTTCTAGGTGGATCGCCACTTGGTTGTAACCGGAGTACCCATCCAGAAAGCAGAAGAATCTATTTCCTGCTAGTTTTTCAAGGATCTGATCAATAAACAGTAGTGGGAAATGATCCTTCTTTGTGGAGGAATTTAGTCTTCGATAATCAATACAGACTCTCCATGAGTTGGCTATACGGGATGGTATGACCTCTTCGATTTCAGTCGTGATAGTGGTGAGCCCTACCTTAGGCACAACCTGGATTGGGCTCACCCAGCCACTATCAGAGATTGAGTAGATGATCCCTGCATCTAGCCACTTAATGATCTCCTTTTTCACGACCTCCTACAGATCAGGGTTCAGACGTCTCTGCATCTCACGTGAAGGTCGTGCACCCTCTTCGGAATAGATATGGTGTGTGTAATAAGAGGGACTTATTCCAGTCAAATCATTGAGAGTCCAACCAATGGCTCCACGATGTTGCTGGAGAATAGTAATCAGATGGGATTCCTGGTCAGGGGTGAATCTGGAGTTTATAATCATAGGAAGTGTCTGATTGGAACCTAAAAAGACATACTTCAGATGATCGGGAAGGGGCTTGAGTTCCAAAATGGGATTATCAGTAGCAGCGGGTGGTTCGAAGTGGGTGTAAGGAACAAGGGTAGGAGTTACGGGTGTGTCAAGATTGTGGTAGTAGAGTTGAGCTGCCAGTATGTATATTTTATTTTTATTACTCGAAAAATAAAGACTTTCTGAGGTTGAACTCAAGGAGCAATACGTGATTTTAGAAGCGTACAAAATCACAACTTACAATATGGATATATACTATTTTACAAAAAACACTAAAAGAAAGGAAAACTTGTTCTTCTTTTCTTCTCTCTTTCTTCTTCCTCTGTCCTTCTCTCTCCAGACGTCTGATTCCAATGTCAGACAACTTAAACTGCCATTTGCTACAGTGCTTCTGCTGGTTCTTCTTCCTCTTGGCTTCTTCTTTTTCTCTTCTTCTCTACGACTCCTCTTTCTTCAGCTTTTGCTCCTACCTTCTTCTTTGCCTTGCATCTACAGCTTCTTCTTCCTTTCCTCAGGCTTTGGCTGCGGCACCTTTCTTCTTCTTCTTCTGTTCTTCTTTGTTGCGCCTTGTCTTCTTCTTCTTCTGATATTCTCTGTTGCGCTGCCTCCTCTTCTTCCTTGGTTCCTTCGTCTGCCTTCTTCTTTTTCTTTCCTTCTTCTTCAGCTTCTACCCTCAAGTCTTCAACTTCCTTCCCTTGGCTTCCTTCCTTCTCGCAACTTCTTCTTCTTCAGCTCCCTTCCTTAGCTGCTCCCTGCACACATGAGCGCAAAACCTAACCCCACCCTCCCCCACATATGCTCTCTCTCTCTATTTCTCTCTTCGCTCTCCTAGAGCCAACCAATCGGGTATTCGGGTCGGGTTACACGCACCTGGGTCCAAGCACACCAGCGTGGGTGGTGTGCGAGGAGTGCAGGGTAAATGGGTTAACTAGGTCCACGTAGTGTGGGTCGCAGACGAGGCGGGTGAGTGGGCGAGGGGACCTCACCCCGTGTTCTAAGGCGGTAAGCAAGAAACACAAAACAATTTATGTGTGGGCACTTACCCGCACACTTCCGAGGTGGGACTAAAAGTCCCACCCGCTTTCGCGCCTTCGCCTGCAGCTGAAGTCCTCGTGATTGCTGCGACACGCGAGGCTTGCGTCTGCAATTGGGGACCTGGGACCGCACGTGAGTCCCTTCCGCGTGGCCTGGGACTCCAACCTGGTACTGTGGAGGCCTGGAGCTACTAGCAAGCTTGCTCCAAGCTCGACAGTAATGGCGGTGATCTCTCAGAACCTGAAAGTAAGAATACTTCCTCGCGGCTCTGTCAGACCATCAGAAGACCTTCGCCATATCACGGTGAAGGTGAGGCGTGGGTTGGCTGGCCGCGGGGCGACCTAGGCATTGTGCCTAGGTCGCTCTGTGGCAGTGAGGATGGGTTAAGTCGAGGGAAGACGACAGGGGTTGGCGTGGTCAGTGGAGGGTCGTAGGGTGATTAGTGGGTGGTGGTGATGCTCAGGGATCGGTTGGCGTGGCGGATGGAGGTGTGGAGCGGCGGGGACGCCTGGCCGAAGGTTGAGATGGCGATGGTGGACAGTGGAATCAAGGGGCATTTTTGTGAAATAAATTGTGGGGAATTGAAGAAGGGGTAGAGAGGAGTGTTTCTAGCCTGATTAAGTGGACGAAAGGGGAGAGACGGCGACTGGCAGTACCTGCTGTCACTGGAGAAGATGATGTCCAGTGGAGGGAGGCGGCGGCGACAACGGGGCGAGGGGTGCTTACACGGGTGCTGTGTGAAGTGGAGGAAGGTGGTGAGGATAGCTCTGCCACTGGTATTGTGGCAGAGCGACGACAAGGAGGAGGGCAGCTCGCTGAAGCTTGCTGGACCACTTGGCCGGAGGAGAAGACGAATTTTTGGTGGGACTCTGCCCAAGACAAGCTTGACCAAAGCGGCAGCCCTTGTCGTCCCTTAAATAGGTGCTGGCAGGGAGGGAAACATGAGGAGGAGGCGTGAGCTGGTCATCGGAGACGTGGCCGGAAAAGAGACCCATACCTCTCATGCGTTCGCAGGAGAAGTATGGGTGCCGGCAGGGCATGGGAGGTGGTCCATGTGAAAAAGGACAACGTAGGGGACCCTCCTCTCGTTTCTAGGGCCAGCTCCCATGCCCTACACGGCGCCATCCTCCACGCAAAGTCGCCGAAGGTATGGCCTGCTGCTGCGGGTGGCAGAGGGACTGGTATGCAGAAGATGAAGGGAAAGTTGTGGGGGTATTCACAATGCTTCAAAATGTTAAGGGTTAGAAAGTAATTATTGAGGACCAATTTGCAAAGTGGGTCAAGGCAAACTTTCTTTAGGTCCAAATTATGGTATAGCCCTAATTTGGACCTAAGGAATCCAATGGTGAAGTTGGATTTTAGGTTTGAGCACGTTTTACCAGACATTTTGCACAAAAACATAAATTAGGTCAAAAATTAGGTATGGACCTTAATCTAGGTCAAATCAAGTTTCAATGGCCAAATTGAAGGTTCTAAACCCTAGGGGATATTTTTCCATGAATTTTAGAGGGTTTAGTTGATTTTTATCTTGCCTGGAACTTTGTAAATTAAAGTTGATTTTTTTTAGGGTTGTAGGATGTCATTTAATTCATAGATGTCGTTATAACCGTTTTCAGACCAAATCACCCCACTTTTTCTCTTATTAGGTTTACCTGACCTATGTCTAGACCCTTAGAATTCCCGTTGATGTATTGCAATGGTAAAATTACAGTTTTACTGCTTATGTCATGTTTTATTCTCAGATTAATAATTCCTTGAATTAGGCCTTCCCTTAGGTTATGTAGGAGCTTTTGTTTACTTTATTTAGTTAAAATGTGCCAGTTAGGGTTTATGATGAGGTTCTCATCAATCGGGTTCAGGCTCCTCTAATTGCGGGTTTAGATCTTTATATGGTTGATTGGGGATAATTAGGTTGTCCTCAAAATGCAGTTCATCAACCATGGCTTTGATATCACATATTTGTTCTACCACACCATAATTAATCCCTTGTTAGGCCTTAAAGATATCAATCTTAAGGGTTTGGTTTCCAAATTTCTACTCTATTTGGCCCTCCTTACAACTTATGTTGGCCCTAGCAGTGGCCAGAAAAGGTCTCCCTAGTATAATTGGTGTATCCCTTGGGTTCTTAGGTGCACCATGTCTACAACTATAAAATATACTGGGAAGTAGAAATCCCGCACCCTAACAATAACACCCTCGAGAACTCCCTTAGGTGACTTACTGGGTCGATCAGCTAATTGCAATGTCACCTCAGTCGGTTTAAGCTTGGATTCTTCAAGGTGGTTAAGTAGGGATGTGGGTATCAGGTTTATGGAAGCACCTAGGTCTAACAATGCTATATCAAACTGGGTTTCACCAATCTTACATGAAATCAGTGGAGTGCCTGAGTCTTTTGCCTTGGGTGGGATTTTACTCAGGATCATAGAGCTGGCTTGCTCTGATAGTATAATTAGACTCCCACTCTTGGTTCCCGGCTTACGCTGGGGTGTACACACACTTTTCAAGAATCGTCCGTAAGTCGGTAAGTGGCGGATTGCATCCATCACGGGGATGTTTATTTGGACTTGCTCAAAGAGCTTGATCAGGTCCTCAGGAGCCACGGGTTTGGTTGTCCTCTTTCCCTTGGTCAAGGCCTCAGGAAATGGAACCTTTGTTGGTTCCTCTAGAATAGGTCCAGGTTTTTGATCTGGGATAGGGACATCCTGGATAACTATCCTAGGGCTTGGATCACTACCAAGCTTGGAGTGGTCTGGATAAGGTGGGTCTTGTGTTGCTTTACCACTACGGGTTGTCACAGAGTTTAATCCTGCCTGGTTCTGGTTGGGGGTTGGTAAGATGGGTTGCTGTTGTTGATAACCCGCATAGGAGGTTGATGCTTCCATCCAATCAAGTGATGGAACAGAAGGGGCCTGATAAATCATGTGTTCTTGGCTTGGGTTTGGGTTCATAACGTGCCTCTGGGTCGATACGTTATTTGGGTTTGGCAGAGGTTGTGAGGGAAGTATGCCTGGTTGGCAGGAATTTGCCATCTGGGCAAGTTGGTTGTGGACCTCTACAATCTTGTCCTTCTGTTATTTTTGGATAGCCGTATTCGATCTCTGAATGTCAGCCAGAGTTAGGAGGATGAGGGCCATTTGGTCTTGGTTTGGCCTGGATGGATAAGTAGGGTTGGGCCGAGGCTGAGGCAGCTGATAAGGACGAGGGGCTTGTGGACTGGGTTGATAAGGTGGTCTCTGGATCTGAGAATTTTCCACCCACTAAAAATTGGGATGGTTTCGCCATCCAGAGTTGTAGGTGTTGGAAAATGGGTCATTCTGGATGGCGTTGAGGTCCTCACAGGTCTGACGAGCCTCAGGAAAGTTAGAGTATGGGGGATAGAGTTCCTCCGACAAGAATAGAAAGGATCGGAGGCCCCTTCAGTTCTGGAGTCAGATGGGGGTGGATATGGGTCCATCCTAAGAGAAGATCGGTGGAAGATATTTTGCACAGTTTCCCTTGCGGGAGTGGCTGTACAAAGGAGTTTTATGCAGAGGTGGCTCACTGCAATTGCTGAGTGAACTCGTTCACCTTCTTCTTGATAATAGAGACCTTGTCCAACCGACTGGCCATCAGTTCCAAGTCGACGGATGCAGACAAGACCTGTGTTTCATGTGCTCTCCTAAGATTCATCGATGCGTGGGTATTCGTCCTGTCGAATAATCCCATGGAGTCATTGTTGATGGAGTTCTCGCACATATTCTCGAGAATCTCCCACACGGTGTCTTCATGTTGACCCATGATACCACCTCCGCAAGTTGCATTGACGAATAATCTAATGTCTTCATGGAGTCCCTGGTAAAAAGACTAGACTTGTTCCCATTTAGGAACTTCGTGATGGGGGCACTTTCTCATGAGATCCAGGAATCGATCCCATGCCTCATGAAGAGGTTCTCCCGTCTGCTGGGTGAAGTGAGTAATTTGATGGCGCAAAGCATTTGTCTGACCAATGGGAAAGAACTTCCTCAAAAATTCGGATTGAAGTTCTTCCCAGGTGTTGATCGGATGGGTCTGTGTCTGATACCAATGAGCCACCTTGTCCATGAGGGAGAAAGAGAACATCTTCATGAGTAAGATATCCCGATTTTGCACATCTGACCCGAAGGTCTAGGCCAGATTCTTGAGCTGTTTGATATGCTGGAAGGGATCTTCAGAGTTAAGCCCATAGAATTTAGGTATGGCATGAATCATATTGGTCTTCAATTCAGAATCAGGCCCTCCAGTCGGGATTCGGACTTGAGGCTCAATTGCCATCGCAGCGAGATTATAGTGATCTCGCATCATGGGGCGCTGCGATGGGTTCATGAAATTCTGGAAGAGGTCAGTAAGACGCTGAAGCTGGTTCTCAAGATTATTTTCTTCTTCAATAGGCTGTGCCATGATGGAAGAAGGAGAACTAGGTTTAGAATCGGAAGAAATGTCTATGTGGAGGGGTTGTTGCACAAACAAGGGTGCCGAGGCTTGGCCTCGAGGAGAGTTGATTTCTAGTGGAGGTTTCAAGGAGCTCCTACCAAACATGCACTGATAGACCTTTGAGGCGGATGAGGTTAGAACGTGTTGGACCCAATCAAGACACCCAAAATATGTTGGGTGGCTATAGACCTTCGGGGTGGATGATACCCCTTGATCAGAAGGTCGTCCACCTGAGAATTACCTGGGCAGCCAGAGAGAGTGAGTCCTGCGAAGACCCCTACACGGAAGAGTGCCCCCACTGGTTATAGGGTTTCCCCCACCCGACCTCTCTTTTCACTGAAATTCTAGGTAGACCAGAATGGGGACCTTGACCTCTTAAGTCTACCACTTTTAGTTAAGATCAAGGTGCTTAGGATTCCACTTGAACTTTATGCTTTTTGTGTGAAAAAGTGACCTAATTTAAAGGTTGGTTGATCCAAAGGATCAACTTCACCTCTTTGCTCCTGTAAGAGCTTCTTAGGTCCTTTCTTTTATGGTTCAAGTAGATTAAGAGCCTGATTTGCTTAGGGTTCCACTTGAATAAGTCTTTTTCACACAACGGCTTAGGCACACCTCTTTTTGGAATTTTTAATCCTCTGCTTAGAAGAAGATGTGTCTCTAAAACCCTAACTTAGAATCCTAGGTTGGCTCTAGTTGGTCGAATTTAGTTTCCTCAGAAATGGGTAACTAGGGCTCAAGCAAGAAGGTTTTAGCCCTAGTTACCTTAAGTGGATATGCAGTTAAGATGTGTTGAAAGTAGAAATCAGGCAACTTTGTGAATTACTAAGTATAAAAGATAGGTAAGCCTAGACTAATTTTTCTTTTGTTTTTCCTCTTTAGATTGTGAGAGGCTTAAAAGAGAGGGTTAAAAAGGTTACCTGTTTTCTGGTGTGGTTGTTGTGCGGCTACTTGTCTTTTCTTGACTTCCTTTCCTGCAGCAAACACAACAAAAGAGAGATTAAGTCAGTATAAGATCAGAAATTGTGATTTAAAGCTTCTAAAGTGCTCCTCGACAACGGCGCCAAAAATTGATGCTGATTATCAATTTAATTTATTTATTACTCGAAATTTGAAAACATTCCGAGGTTGAACTTAGGGAGAAAATATGACTTTAGAAGCAGAAAAATCACAATTCATAATACTGTAATGTTTTACAAAAAATGTAGACTAAAAGTAGAATTTTTCTTCTCTTTTTCTTCTTTTCTCTCCCTCTTCTTTGCTCTCTCTCTCTTTTTTTCTGTCTTCAGACGTCTGATTCTAGGAATCAGATGCCTTAAGTGGCATTTACTACAGTGCACGTCTTCTTCTTCTTCCTTTCTTCTCTTTGGCTACTGCTGTTGCTGCTTCTTCTCCTTGGCTTCTTCTCTTCTTTTCCTTCTTCTGTTTTCTTCTGTTTTCGTCCTTTCCTTCTGCACTGTGCTTCTTCCCTGGCCTTCTTCTTCAGCTCCTGCTGCTTCTTCCTTGGCGCAGCTAAATCCTCAGCCTCTTCCTCTTCTTCAGTTGGCCTCTTCTTCTCCTCTTCCTCTTCTTCTGCTTCCTCTTGCTCCTTCTTCTTCTTCCCTGCACAGCTACACGGTTAAGAAAAACCTACCCCTACCCTCCCAGCATCTCTCTCTCTATTTCTCCCTCTGCTCAGATCTCCCAGAGGCAGCTGGGTTATCAGGTCGGGTATACGTGCCCGGGACTAGGCCTACCGGTGTGTGGTGGTGGGTGAGGTGTGTAGGTTTATCGGGTCAAGTCAGCCAAGTCTGCGGAGGAGTGAGAGCGGACGAGGTGGTGAGTAGGTGAGGGGACCTCACCTTGCATCAGGATGCGATAAGCCCCTGACACTTTTTCAGTTTATCTACCTGCGCTTGCTCGAAAACTCATGAGGTGGGACTAAACATCCCACCTTCCTGTCATGCGCCTGGCAACAGATGGTGTGAGCAATTGCAGCTGCAGCTAAGGCCCCTGACGCCAATTGAAGACCTGGTCGAGTGCGCGAGGGGAGTCTGCGCAACCTGGGCTCCTGACCTAGGGCTGGGGAGGTCTGGAGTTGCTTGCAAGCTTGCTCCAAGGTCGACGTCAATGGCGGAAGTGGTCGCAACCATGAAATCATGGTCGTGGCCTTGCGGCCTTGTCAGATGCCTTAGGGAGCTTCTCCAAGGTGTGGCGAAGGTGGCCCGGGGGTCAGCGTGGCATGAGGGCTGCTGTGCGTGTGTGCCTAGGGCAGACTATGTGCGTGCAGGTGGGTGTGTCCAGGGGGAGGAGACAGTGGGTGCCGCAGTGAGTGGAAGGGCGAAAGGTGAACAATGGGAGGTGGTGAAGCTTAGGGACCGGTCGGCGAGGGGTGGAACGGCCTGTGGTGGTGGAATGGTCTCGCCGGAGTTGGTGGTCGGAGGTGGAGAGGGTGATGGTGGTCTGTGGTGTCGAGAGGTCGAGAGTGAAAAATATAAGAGGGGAAATAAAGAGGGGAGTGAGGGAAACTTATCTATCAAGTCCAGAGTGAAGGGGGAACGTGGATGGAGAGTGGCTGGTGCCTACCGTCGTCGGAGATGAAGGTGTCCAGGGGAAGAGGACGGCGATGACGAAGGGGGTCAAAGGGTGCCTGCTAGTACGGAGCGGCGCAGCGGAGGACGGCGGAGCTGGCTCTTCCACTGGTACGATGGCAGAGCAACGAGAAATGGGAGGAGGAGTCACTAGAAGCTATGGGCAGTCAGTTGGAGTTGGGAGGAGATGAATTGGAGGGGGATCTCAGGCTAAATCGAGCTTAGAAGAAGCGGCGTGCCCTTCCTTAAATAGGCACTAGCAGGGCGGGAAGCGCACGAGGGAGACGGAGAGGCCATGCTGTAGGTATGGCCGGTCGGACACCCATACCTCTCACACGTTCGCACGAGAGGTATGGTAGGTTTCAGGCCATGGGGAGCAGCCCATGCGGTAGGGGGTCCGTAGGTAGATCCCCTTTCAAAGCTGGTGGCGACTCCCCATGCAGGAGAGGCGCAAACCTCCACGCAAAGTCACCGGAGGTATGGCCCCTACTGCGGATGGTAGAGGGACCGAAGTGAAGAAAATGACGAGGAAGCTGAGGGGGTAATCGCAAGGGTTTCAAAAAGTTGAGGGTCAGAAAGTAAAATTTGAGGACCAAATTGCAAAGTGGGTCAAGATGACCTTCCCTTAGGTCCAAATTTTGGTATAAACATAATTTGGACCTAAGGAACCTAGTGGTGAAGTTTGATTTTAGGCTTGACCACGTTTGATTGAACATTTTGCACAAAAACCCAAATTAGGTTAAAAATTGGGTATGCACCTCAATCTAGGTCAAAACAGGTTCCAATGGCCAATTTGAAGGTTCTAAACCCTAGGGAATATTTTTTTCATGAATTTTAGAGGGTTTAGTTGATTTTTATCTTTCCTAAAACTTTGTGAATTAAAGTGGGTTTGTTTTAGGGTTATAGAATATCATTTAATTCTTAGATTTTGCCATAACCCTTTTCTGACCAAACCATCCCACTTTTTCTCTTATTAACTCTAATTGACCTATGTCTGGACCCTTAGAAACCCCGTTGATGCACTACAATGGTAAAATTGTTGTTTTACCCCTTGTTTTGTGTTCTCTCCTCAGATTGGTAATACCCTGAATTAGGCCTTCCTTTAGGTTATGTTGGAGCTTTTGTTCATTTTATTAGGTCAAAATGTGCTAGTTAGGGTTCATGATGAGGTTCTCATCAATGCAAAACCAAGGATTTTAAACAAGGTTATTTGATGATGTTCTTTTAGGGTTTAACCTTGTTAAGTTGGTTTTAGGGTGTTACTTGATGGATTACTTTTATCTTAAGTAGTGCGACCCAAATAGTTCAATCAATTGCCCTATTACACCACTTCGTTAAGGCACACATAAATGATTGACCTATTCAGATTTCTACTCACTTATTTGTCTGTTGAGTTAAGTGTACCGGGTCCACAGGTCAGATCCCAGTTAAGTGGTAGAATTGATGTGATTGTGTGCCTTAGGGTGAGAAGTTGTGGGTGTTAAGTGTGTAGCTTTAAGAAAATCTCATAAGAGAAGAGTACTTTTTTTTGGTTTTTTTATATATGTAGGGTTTAGTTGAGTCGAGGTGGCAAACAAACAACCAAATCTATCCTAAGGTTTATAAAAACACCTAAGTTGATTTGGGTTTGAGTTATTAGTGTGATGAAATGAACTAGTGGGTGGGGGTGGTGGGGATAAAATTACAAAACCTTCATCTACACTTTTCTCCAATCTAACCGTTTGGCCCACCTCGGAAGAGTACCTGTAACCACAGTAAGATTAGAGAAAAAGTGAGGTTAAAGTTAGGTAAGGTAGAAAAAACACAGAAAAAAAAACAAAGAGCGCTACCTCCCCGGCAACGGCGCCAAAATGATGAGGGCACGCTTTGCGAATTAGAATTAGGGTTCGGAGGACCCATCGTTGTAGCTTGTAAAACACGTCTATCAAATAAAATTTATAACCAAAACTGAAAAAGTGAGTCCCAGGTCGAGCACGGGGAGGCGAACTTTTGATTTTGAAAATCCGCATTTCTCTTTTAGTTCTTTTTGTCATTTTTTATCTTTTCTAATTTTTTTATTTTTAGCAAGCAAGAGATCAGGTTGATGAATTCTAGCTAATCTACTTGCAACAATATATAAGAGAGAGGGAGAAAGAGAGAGAGAGAAACAATCATCTATTTATAAACGAATGTTTGTTACACTACAAAAGTGGGAAATCTACACTACGAAAGCGTAAAAGCATAGAGAGAGGTGAGAGAAATCCCCCTCAACGGTCGCATGGACGACGACTCTCTCTGACATCGCTTGGAGGAAGGTGGTAAGGAGCAGGATGAACAGGGATGGAGCAGGAGGACAGAGGGCGGAGTAAGATGGCGTCACGGCGAGGGTCTTCTTCCCAAAGGGCTGTAAGAGGATGGCCACGGGATGCTCCATGAATGGGGATGTGGGGAGGGAAAACTATTTGATTTTCTACTCTAGAGGAGCATCCCGGGCTTGGACAAGCTCTCTCTAGAGCCTTGGAGGTGGTGAGAGGAAGAAAGGAAGAGATGAAGAAAAATGGGAGAGGTAGGGGTCCTTTTATAGTGGAGAAAAGAATCAAATTTATATACAGGACAATTAGTGACGATCATAAACATTGCTCCAGATCCGTCGTAAATGTTGTAGAAGATAGCCCACACGCCCATGCTGCCGCTATGCTGGCTAGCACACCGGGCGCTGTGTCGCATGCCTCCTCGCGCTACGCACCTGAGTGCAGTGGTGCATGCGTGCGCATGGGCAGCCTAGGTTGCGCCATGTGGTGCGATCTGGGCTATCCATGTTCTTTTTGTTGTAGGGGCCACTACAGAGGTCGGGTTGAGTCGATTTTCATGAGTTGGGCTGCGATTGTCAGCCTGAATCCATCCGCGTGATCGGATTTGCCATTTGAAGCTTCGAATTATGTCACATTGTCCCTTGGCTGTTAATCTTTCTCAGACTGCATATGGAGCTACGGGACCCTGATAAAGGTGATTTCGGAGGCATTGGACTCCAATCGTCGTCCTGATCAGATCCGTACGGTCGGATCGTCAATCTGAGGCTCTGGAGTAAATCTTGCTCTCTCTTGACTGCAAAAAGGATGCAATTAACCATAAATATACACAACTACTCTAATTGCAGAATGGTGCATGCTATGCAATATTTATAATATGGAATGCAAATCTAAGCATAGGAACATGCATAAATAGGTATTTTAACCTAAATAGATGTGTCTATATCATGTGGTCATACCACAAGGAGATTTTGAGATCAAACCAGCTATTTTGAACCTAATCAAGCATTTCCATGTTCTTCCAAGAGAGGACCCTTTTTGTCAACTCAAGGAATTAACTATCCTTGCTCAAACCACTCATTCGCACAATGTGCAGGAAGACGTGTGGTTAATGAGACCTTTTCCTCTCTCTTTAAAAGGTAAAGTTTCACACTGGTTTAGAACAGTTGGGTACCCTATCACCACCTGGCCCCAATTAGAGAGCGATTTCTTTAAAAAAATTTTTCCGATCGGTCAAACTAATGCTTTAAGAATATCCATAATGACCTTTCAACAAAAAAATGGTGAACCCCTCCATGAGTCTTGGGAAAGATTCCAAGAACTTCTAAGAAGTTGTCCCCACCACGAAATTCCACAGTGGCAGTTAGTGCTGATCTTCTATCATGGATTACATGATCAATAAAACAAATTTGTGGATGCCTCATGTAGGGGCAATTTCCTTAATAAAGATGTCGAAAGTGCCTACCTCCTTTTTGAAGAAATGAGTGAAAACTCATTTAATATGACATCAATGGACACTTTTGGTAGAACCAAAAGCCCAAGACACAGAGTTAATGAAATTGACTGCAAATCCACCTCTGTTCTAGTCACTCAAGATGATCTATATATGATAGCTCAACGACTAGATCAGATGCAAATACACCAGAAAAAAAAGGAAGAAAAGCTCACTCACAAACAATCTCCACACCTTAATTCTCCATACTTTAACTCTCCACACACTAACACTCAACTTCTCTAAAGAGAAAATCTACACAACATTGATGCCACACCTGTTGGTCAACAGTTTTCTGTTGATTTTAAACAAGATTTGACTAGGAATTTTGATTATCTGAATCAGAATATTCTTGATCCCACCACGAAAAATATTTATGCTCTTTAGGAGCAATTTAGAAACCCCTCCAACACCTACAATCAGAACTAGAGGACCAAATCGAATCACTCCTGGAAAGACTTGAACCCAATTTCGTTTCCCAAACAAAATCAATTTGGGAATTATGGGAAGCCCGCATATCAACCTGGACCATCCTAGGAAGATATCAATACCCAGGTCGTGAAGATTATGCAAGGTATGCAAAATCAAATGATAGAGGTAACCCGCATGATCACCGATGTAGACACATCATTTAGGTTAAAATGCCTATTTATGCATGTTCTTAGGTTAGATTTGCATTCCATATTATAAATATTGCATAGCATGCATCATTCTGCATTTAGAGTAATTGTGTATATTTTAGGTTAATTGCATCCTTTTTATGGTCAGGAGAGAAGGAGATTTATTTTGGAGCCTCGAATTGATGATCTGACCATATGGATCTAATCAAGAAGATGATCAGAGTCCAACGCCTTCGAAATCCCTTTTATCGGAGTCCCGTAGCATCATACATAGTCCTAGGAAGATCAATGGTTAAGGAAGTAGGTTACATAATTTAGAGCTTCAAATGACAAATTCGACTGCACAGATGAATTCAGGTTGACGATTGCATCCCAATGGCATCAAAATCGACTCAATCCGACCTTTGTAGCAGCCTCTACAATGAAAAGATGATGGACGGCCCAGATCGCGCCATGTGGTGCAACCCAGGCTGCCCATGTGCACGCACAAGCTACCGCATGCGCATAGTAGCATGCATGTGTGCGTGGAGGCACGCACGTGCAGCAGCAAACGCAGGCGCGTAGTGCGCGGAGGCGTGCGACACGGGCATGCAGAGCGTGCGCCAGTGCATCGGCAGCGTAGGCTGTCTTCAGTGACATTTGCAGTGGATCTTCAGTGATGTTATGACCATCACAAAATGTCCTATATACTAATTCGATTCTGTCCTCCACTATAAAAGGACCCTACCTGTGTCATTTTTCTTCATCTCTTGCTTTCTTCCTCTCAGCACCTCCAAGGCTCTAGAGAGAGCTTGTCCCAAGCCTGGGATGCTCCTCTAGAGTAGAAAACCAAATATTTTCCCTCCCCTCATCCCCATTTGTGGAGCATCCTGTGGCTGTCCTCTCATGCCCTTTTGGAAGAAGATCCTCGCTGCGACACCGTCCTGCCTTGCCCTTCTTCCTCCAGCTACGTCCTCCTTCGTCCCTCTCCTCACAACCTTCCTCCAGGCAACGTCAGAGTAAGTCATCCTCCGAGCAATCGTCGAGGGGGATTCTCTCACCTCTTTCTTTCTTTATTTCCTTCGTAGTGTAATCTTTCCGGCTTTCGTTGTTATAAAAAAACATTTGATTAGAAATCCATGATTGTTTCTCTCTCTCTTATATTTTCGCAAGTAAATTAGCTAGATAAAATTTCATCGACCTAATCTCTTGCTTGATAAAAAATGCCAAAAAATTTATAAAAGATAGAAACAACAAAAAGAAATAAAAGTGAAATGTGGATTTCATAAAACTAAATGTTCGCCACCCTATGTTCGACTTGGGACTCACTTTTCGAGTTTCGATTATAAATTTTATCCGATGGATGGATTTTCTTGCTAATCAACAATGACAATAGGTTTTCCAAAATTCGAACCTTTCCACGATGCGATCCACCGCGATCATTTTGGCACTGCCACTGGGGAGGCAATGCTCTTTGGTTTTTTTCGCATTTTCTCACATTACTTACATATTTTTCTAACTTATCTTTCCTCTTCGATTTATTGTCTTGCAGGAACTCAATCGAGGAGTTGAAGTTGTGATTGCGCAGCAATCATAGATCTTAATTGACCTAAATTAGGCTAGGACTTAGCATAAGTTAGGGTAATTCATGCATGCATACTCATTATCTGCATCTTTACTGCTTTACCTTAGCTATGCATAAAATAATGTTATAATGTGCTGACTAGGTGCATTATGTCAATTACAGGTAATAAGTTGGATCTGAAGCTAGATTTGAAGCTGGATCAGGAATGATGGGTGTTGCAGTAGAGCTAAAGCAGAAGGCTTAGAGTAGATGTAGGAATAATGATGTAAGGGAGTTAAGGTTTGCTCTTCTATTAAGTATGAATAAAGTAGTAAAATGTGAAGAGCTTAGGTCCATCCTAGCCCTAGGATAGCCTAGAGAATTCCCCCAAGCCTTGGCCACCCTTAGATTAGGTCACAGCACCCTAGGAAGCCCTAAAACCCTAGTTCCAACCCTTATCTGGATGTCCAGATAAGTTATAGGATGTCCAGGACCTTTAACCAACTCCCGCACACCTCAAACCCACTTCTGCAGTATTATTGGATGTCCAGACACTTTGTCAGATGTCCAATTTCTACAAAATACCCAAAACAGAACCTAGATTTCCACGTGACTATAATTGGACGTCCAGAACTAAAGTCTGGACTTCTAATTTTTGAGTATAAGTGATCTAATTTTATTTTTGGACGTCTGGGACTGATCTCCAGCCCCTATTTTGAGATTCAAGCCTCGATCTTAGATTTCTAGCTCCCTAAACCTAATCCCAACCCCATAGGAACCTAAATTAAGGTGTCCTAACCCTAGTACATCACCTCTAGACCTACCTAAGGACCTAAGTAGGTCCTCACCAAATCCAATTGACTTAGATCAAAGTCAATTACCTTCACCTAAGTCAATTGAACTCAATGAGTCCAATTGAGCTTAGATCTCAACCCACACAAGTTCAATTGGACTTAGTGAGAGTCCAATTGACCTAGACCCACACCTAATTGAGTTATTTCACTCTGAATTAGGTTCACACTCATTCAATTAAACTTAGATTAAGTTTAATTGCAATTTCCCCTTAGCAATTAGGGTATGCAACCCTAATTCAAGGTATACACTTACCCAAACCCCTTAGGACCTAACCTAGACCTTTTAGACACCTAGGGCACAACCACACACACACACACACAAACACACCCATTCATGCACCCACACTTCTCTAGAGTTCTCTAGAACCCTTTTGAAGTTGTGCCAACTCTTGGTTGCCAAATTTAGCAACCAAAAGGCATTCAATTCTTAGATCCACAAATTCTGGACCAAAGAACCACTTCTATCCTCTCACGGACAGCCACTCTTGGGCTCTCTCTAGAGAGTTCCACACCTCTCTAGAGAGAGTCCCTTAGGTCTCTAAAAAGATCTAAGGGGTGGCCATTTGCACCCATCCACATTCATTGGCTTCCATTCACTTCCTTGGCTCCATTCACATCCACCTCCACTTGGGCTAGCAATGTCCACTCCATCTCCACGAGTTGACTACCACCATGAAGGACACCATGCCGAGATGCTGGTGAGGACCTACTTAGGTCCTTAGGTAGGCCTAGAGGTGATGTACTAGCGTTAAGACACCTTAATTTAGGTTCCTATGGGGTTGGGATTAGGTCTAGGGAGCTAGAAATCCAAGATCAAGGCTTGAATCTCAAAACAGGGGCTGGAGACCAGTCCCAGACATCCAAAAACAAAATCTAACGACTTATACTGAAAAATCAGAAGTCCAGACTTTAGTTCTGGACGTTCAATCGGAGTTCGGGGAAAATCTAGGTTCTGTTTTGGGTATTCTGCAGAAATTAGATGTTTGACAAAGTGTCTAGAAGTCTAATAACACTGTAGAAGTGGGTTTGAGGTGGCAGGAGTTGGCTAAGGGTCCTAGACGTTCTATAACTTATCTGGATGTCCAGATAAGGGTTGAAACTAGGGTTTTAGGGCATCCTAGGGTGCTGTGACTTAATCTAAGGGTGGCCAAGGCTTGGGGGAAGTCTCTAGGCTATCCTAGGGCTAGGATGGACCTAAGCTCTTCACATTTTACTGCTTTATTCCTACTTAATAGAATAGAAAACCTTAACTCCCTTACATCATTATTCCTACATGTACTCTAAGCCTTTTGCTCCAGCTCTGCTGCAACACCCATTATTCCTGATCTAGCTTCAAATACAACTTCAGATCCAGCTTCAGATCCAACTTATTACCTGTAATTTACATAATGCACCTAATCAGCACATTATAACATTATTTTATGCATAGCAAAGGTAAAGCAGTAAAGGTGCAGGTAACGCATGTGCATGTATGAATTACCCTAACTTATGTTAAGTCCTAGCCTAATTTAGGTCAATTAAGACCTATGACTGCTGCGCAATCATACCCCCATGCATAAATCTTGCTAGTCCCTAGCAAATGCAAGACTAAATTATTCACATAAGGGTCCCTAAGGAACTGATTATTTTATCAAGTGTATGCCTAGAGATTTTTCTCCTTTTTGTTTTCATCCTGTAAAGTGCAGCTATGTAGCCTTTGAAAAGGATTTGAGTGAAAAATCAATGCACCTCTAAAGCCTGTACTTGACCCCTAGTAAAAAATTCTAGCAAGATAGGCGGACATCTTCCCTCGGGGTATTCAAGATATTCTATGAATTTCACCTCGGCTTTAGGCTTAGGTAGAGAATCTCATAGGGAAAAGATTATATATTTGGTTGCTCACTCTCACTTGGTGCTACATAGATACTAGTACTGCAGAATCTAGATTCTCGGATTACTAGGTAACTCAACTCAGAGAAAGATTGGGAAGACTAAGCTCTCCTTTGATTCCTTTGTATTCATTCTCTCCTCTCTTCTCCTTTCCTTTTCTTTTCTTTCTTTTTCTTTGAGCTTGCAATCTCATTAGATTCACATGTATGATCTGTATTTGGTGGTCTCACTTGGCATTAACACTTTAATTAAGTTCAATAACCCTAACAATAAGTCAGAATTCCTCAGCCAGTATTTGGGCGGTCAGAAATAAAAGAAAGGTGGGTTAAGGCCATATTTGGTGGATCTCAAATTTATTTGGTTGTAATGCCTCAATGCAACTGAACTAAATATTCACTCTTTTTTCTTTGCATTTTCTTATTTTTCAAAATTTTTTCAATTTTTCTTTCTTTCATCATTTTTTTTTCATTTCATCTCTTTCTTTTTTTTTTCCTTTTTTTTAACATAACACATCCATGAACTTTATTGCGGAGGCATTATTAGGGATTGGTGGTACTCAAGAGATATTGGGTGGCTTATTTGGTGGAAGTGCCTACTCACGGCATCGGGAGAGATGAATAGGATGGTGTATTTTTGACCTTGGCATCAATACCCTCCTTTAGCTGAAGATTCCCTAAAGAATGGTCGTAAAGATCCACCATAGCCCTAGTTTTATGAAAACTCGCTCTCCGTGTATTTGCCTTCTTTGGTGGCTCTTAATGCCCACACAAAATGTATACGTAGGAAACGAGAGCGGAAACTATGCCTAATCTCTGAGTATCATCATCTAGTTATCTCGGACTCCAGATTCCTTGCACTTATCTTAGAGCACCAGTGCACTCTACTCTCATCTCACACTATTTGGTGGATTTTTGGAAGAAAATATGCTTGACTCCCAAAACACTGTCCAGGGGTTCAGGAAAAGAAGCACTACTTCTCGACAGACTAATGACGTTTATCTGCCTTCACCATAAATCGATCGAAAATTCTACGTGTGTGTGAAAAGTTGTACTAGATTCCAGATTATAGGAATCAACTAGAGGATAAAATCCTGATTGTGTAGCAATCATAGGTCTTAATTGACCTAAATTAGGCTAGGACTTAGCATAGGTTAGGGTTATTCATGCATGCATATGCATTATCTGCATCTTTACTGCTTTCCTTTAGCTATGCATAAAATAATGTTATAATGTGCTGATTAAGGGAATTATGTCGATTGCAGGGAATAAGCTGATCAGGAGCTGGATCTGAAGCTGGATCAGGAATAATAGGAGTTGTAGCAGAGCTGGAGCAGAAGGCCTAATTTAGATGTAGGAATAATAATGTAAGGGGGTTAAAAGTTTGCTATTCTATTAAGTAGGAATAAAGCAGTAAACTGTGAAGAGCTTAGGTCCATCCTAGCCCTAGGATAGCCTAGAGACTTCCCCAAGCCTTAGCCACCCTTAGATTAGGTCACAACACCCTAGGAAGCCCTAAAACCCTAGTTCCAACCCTTGTCTGGACGTCCAGGACCCTTAGCCAACTCCCGCACACTTCGAACCCACTTCTGCAGTGTTATTGGACGTCCAGACACTTTGTCAGACGTCTAATTTCTGCAGAATACCCAAAACAGAACTCGAAATCCTTCCTGACTCTGAATGGACGTCCAGACAACAAGTCCGGACTTCTGATTTTTGAGTATAAGATGTCTGATTCTATAATTAGACGTCTGATACTGCTCTGCAATTCCTATTTTGAGATTTAAGCCTTGATCTTGGATCTCTAGGTCCCTGAACCCAATTCCAACCCCATAGGAACCTAAATTAAGGTGCCCTAACCCTAGTACATCACCTCTAAACCTCCCTAAGGACCTAATTAGGTCCTCACTAAACCTAATTGACTTGGATCTTAGTCAATTCCATCAGCCTATTCAATTGGACTCATTGAGTCCAATTGAGCCCTGATCTCGGCACACACTATCTAATTGGACTCAGTGAGAGTCCAATTGACCTAGACCTGACTTAATTGAGTTGTTTTACTCTCAATTAACTTTTCACACACCCAATTAAACTTGTATTAAGTTTAATTGCACCTTACCTTAGTGAATTACGGTTTATAACCCTAATTTGAGACCTACCTTGACTTAAACCCACTAGAACCCAACCTAATCAACCTAGCCACCTAAGTTTCGACCCACACATACCCACACACACCCACACACACCATCCACACGAAAATATATAGCCTAGAGTTATCTAGAACTCTCTACCATGTGTGGTTGCCTTGGTTGCCAAAAATAGCAACCAAGAGCCATACAATTTTTAGATCCACATTTGGTGGATCTAAAAACCACCATCCACCCTCTCTCTCTCACTCTCCCACGAGCTCCCACCATAGGCCTCTCTAGAGAATTCCATAATTCTCTAGAGAGCTTCCCTTAGGTCTATAAAAAGACCCCTTGGGTGGCCATTTGCACCCATTCACTCCCTTGGCAATTGCTCTCCATTGGTGCCATTCACGCCACCTCCACTTAGCCACTCACTCCACCTCCACGAGCTCACTACCACCACCATGGAGGACAGCATGCCGGGATGCTGGATCAACCCTACCTCTCTCCAAGGGTCGGCCTAAGCTACATTGGCCGCCCCTCATTCTCCTCTCGACCACTCCAAGGCCATCGGGGACCACCCCTGAATGCCCTCTATTCTTCTAGCTCTAGATCATGCTCTTCATAATTTTTATTGCTTTCATTTACTGCTTAGTAGAGTAGTCTTACTTCTCCCCCAATGATGCATGCGAAATCCCCTCGCTGATTCTTGTATGCAATCGTTTTCTGGTAGTTAGATTTAATTTTAGATTCAATTTTAAGCATTCATGTATAAGCTTTCCTCTAGATTTCCTTGTGCAACAACTCTCCCACGATGAATGAAATTTCATTTTATATATATATATATCTCTTATGTGTTTGAAATCAACTTGAGCTGAATGATTATCATATTTGAGTGATTTAAGTGCCTGCTCCTTAACTGCCTATATATTACGCACAAGCATGTCATTTAAATAAAGTAGAGCGGCTTTAAGATTGATTTCAAAAACAAAAACAACGCCTCCCAGAGATGAACGACCGGGACTCAAGTCTCGTTATCTTTAAAAATCAAATCTTTGACGAACGTTTTTGCACGACTATACTACGATTTTCGACGACTTTCAAATGCACGAAAATGGCTTTCTGTCAAATCCCTAATACATTCTCTTAATAAAATAATTTTATTCATGAATGCAATTTGTATTTATGCTATAAACAAGTAACCTCATATAATTTACACTTCATAAAATTTCCCTTTCGGGTTACATTCAGCTTGACCCTAAATTTAGAATAAAAGGTGAGTGAGTCAGAAGTGGTTGTTGCGGATGATTTCTAGCTTCAATGTGAGCATTGGAGGTGGAGTCGGTTGTTCTTTTATTTAAGATCCTAAAGTACGTTAAACATGCAGCTCTGTGATTTTTCCTAAGTGTTGGCATAAAAAATTTTCAGTTTTATTGTATCTATCCCCCCATGCCTAAGTTCTTGCATGTCCTCATGTATGAATATAAAAGAAAATAAATACTGTCGGGAGAGAATGGGTAGAAATCAACTGTAGTTGCTCCTGAAATTATTCAGCACTGGCCAACCTGTTAGTATGCAATATATAGAAAGAAAATATGCTAGTAGAAAAAATATACTATATATAAAAATGGTTATGTATAAATGATGGTTGAATGTGGGGTAAATGCTATCTATATGTGTTGAGTTTAAAGCCTCCAGCTGAGCGAGAATTCAATCACACGTCCTCAATAAAATGAATAATCTCGTCAGGTCTAGGAGGTTTCTGGGCCAAAAATGACTTGAGGCACTGGCCATTTACTGTAGATATATGCCCAGATTTTGGGTCCTTGATCTGGACTGCCCCAATAGGATATGGGTGAATCACAACGTAAGGGCCAATCCACTTGAACTTAAGCTTCCTTGCGAATAGTTTTAGTCATGAATCAAACAACCAGACTTGCTGGTTGGGCGTGGATGCTTTCCTCTGGATGTGGCGGTCATGAAAGGACTTGGTCATGTCCTTGTATATCAATGTGTTCTCATAGGCCTCCCGCCGGATCTCTTCTAATTCGCTGAGCTGGAGTTTCTGTTCTTGACCTCCTACATTGAGGTCAAGGTTACATTTTCGCACCGCCCAAAAGGCGCGGTGTTCCAACTCTATAGGAAGGTGACAGGCCTTGCCATATACCATGCGGTATGGTGACATTGGAGTGGGGCCTTGCATGCGGTATGATATGCCCAAAATGCGTCAACTAATTTATCGGACCAGTCCTTCCTGTTTGGTCTAACCATCTTCTGAAGAATCAGCTTAATCTGACGGTTAGACACTTCAACCGCCCATTGGTCTGCGGGTGATACGGGGTGGCTATACGATGATGTACCCCGTATTTCTTTAATAATGACCTGAAATGGGTGTGGATGAAGTGGCTTCCCCCATCTCTAATCAGAGCATGGGGTATTCTGAATCTCGCAAAGATGTTCTGTTGTACGAAAGAAATGATGGTTTTATGTTCGGCACGTCTCACCAGGATGGCCTCGACCCACTTCGAGACATAGTCAACGGCTAGCAATATGTACTCAAAGCCATGCGGGTTCATAGAAGGGCCCATAAAATCGATTCTCCAAACATCGAACACTTCTACGGCCATGATGGGCTGGAGTGGCATCATGTCTCTCCAGGTCATAGAACTGACCGACTGGCATCGTTTGCAGTGTTGGGCGTATTCGTGTGTATCTCTGAAAATAGTTGGCTAGAAAAATCCCAACTGCAAAATTTTTACAGTGGTTTTCCATCCCGAGAAATGACCACCACATGCATCATTGGGGCAAAAAATAACACACTGGGGATCTCTGAATCTGGGATGCATCTTCGAATAATCTTGTCCGCTCCAATGTAGAAGAGCAGTGGGTCATCCCAGAGGTAGTAGTTGGCTTCTGCAGTGAATTTGAGTTTTTGGTCCTTGGATAGATTCACGGGAATCTTGCCTGTGGTAAGGTAGTTCACGATATCCGTGTATCAGGGGAACTCAATAGAATGAACTACCAAAAGAGATTCATCCGGAAATTGCTCGTGGATAGGTAGGGAGTAGGGAATGTGGTCTGGGTCCAATCTGGATAGGTGATCCGCCACAACATTTTGCTTTCCTACTTTATTGCGGATTTCGATGTCAAATTCTTGCAATAGAAGGATCCATCTAATGAGTCGTGGTTTGGCATCCTTCTTTGCCAACAAATGCCTGAGGGTGGAGTGGCCAATGAAAATGATGACCTTGGACCCTAATAAGTACGATCTGAATTTCTCCAACCTGAATACTACTGCTAGTAGTTCTTTTTCGGAGATAGTGTAATTGCACTGAGCATCATTCAGCATCTTGCTAGCATAGTATATGAAAAAGGGTTGTTTATCCCAACACTGGCCTAGAACGGCACCGATAGCAAAATCAGACGCGTCGCACATCATTTTGAAATCGAGCGACCAATCGGGTGGTTGGAGAATCGAGGAATCAGAGACAGCGCTTCATAAAGTCTCAAAGGCACTGAGACACGAGGTATCAAATTCAAATGGGACATCGGCAATCAGGAGATTTGTCAGAGGCTGTGCGATTTTCTAGAAATCACGTATAAATCTTCGATGGAAGCCGACATGACCCAAGAATGATCTGATCTGCTTGATCTAGCTAGGTGGTGGTAAGTGGGAAATAATCTCCGATTTAGCTCGATCGACCTCGAGTCCATTTTTGGAGATCCTGTGCCTTAGTACTATGCCATCCTTCACCATGAAATGGCTTTTCTCCCAGGATAGTACTAGGTTCACCTCAATACACCATTTCAGGATGTTGGTGAGGTTATCAAGACGATGTGAAATCATCTCCGAAAACGGAGAAGTCATCCATGAATACCTCCACATAGTCCCCAATCATGTCAGAGAAGATGGCCATCATACAACGTTGAAATGTCGCTGGTGCATTGCAGAGGCCAAAGGGCATCCGCTTGAAAGTGAATGTTCCAAAGGGGAATGTGATGTGGTCTTGTCTTGATCTTTCGGGCTAATCGCTACCTGATTATACCTAGAGTATCCATCCAGAAAGCAAAAGAAACTACGTCCGGCTAACCGTTCCAAGATCTGATCAATGAAAGGAAAAGGAAAGTGATCCCTCTGGGTAGCCATGTTCAGTTTCCTATAGTCAATGCAGACCCACCAAGATGTTGCAGTGCTGGTTAGGATGGATTCGCCCTGGTCTTTTTTTTATGACGGTGAGTCCTGCTTTCTTGGGCACTATCTGGATAAGACTCACCCACTGGCTATCTGATATTAGGTATACAATACCTGCATCTAGCCATTTGATGATCTCCTTCTCAACAACCTCTAGCATATTTGGGTTAAGCCGTCTTTGAGGTTGTCTTGAAGGTTTCACCCCCTCATTCGTGTAAATTTGATAAGTGCAATACGAGGGGCGAATACCGCAGAGATCTGCAATACTCCATCCGATAGCTGCCTTATGGTCTTGCAGCATAGAAATCAATTGGTGCTCCTGTTCTTGGGTTAACTGGGCATTGATAATGACTGGGTATGTCTCACTTTCATCCAAGAACACATATTTAGGTGAGTCAGGTAAGGGCTTCAATTCAATCACGAGTGGGTCAGAGTTAGAAATGAGTGGAGGAGCAGAATCGAGGGTGGGAATCTACTGATCCATGTGCATGTGAGTTCCTGCTGAGTCGCTCCTTGTGAAATAGTCGGTTGTGACTGTGTTAACGGGAAACCCATTGGCTATAGTCACGTCTTCCTACAACAACAGGGGCGATTCAGCAATGTGTGGATCAGGATAAGTGGATTCAGGGGTGCTATGGTCTGAAGCACACCCTAAACATTTAGATCCTCAGGGCGATATATGTAGTGCAGTGGTTTTAGTCCAGTGTGGATCGAGGTCCAAGAACCCTGATAGTGTAGACAAATGAGACATTGGGTCATCACAAAGGAGCCCATGTTACCACAGTATGCCGCATCTTCGTCTTCTCCATCCTGCTCTATTCGATCACAATCGAAGTTCTTTGCTGCCCTGAATATGTTTAGTCGAAGTCGCTCATTGCCTAGGGCTATCTCCATACACCCAGATGGACAATCAACTTTCGCTCATGCAGTCGCCAGAAATGGGCGACCCAAAATAATTGGTGCATCTTAGAGATTAGGAGGAACTTCCATATCAAGAACGAAAAAATCTACGGGAAAATAGAACCCGTGGACTTTCATGATCACATTCTCAACCACCCCCTCGGTGTTTTGACTTATCTGTTAGCCAGCTAAATTGTGACTGAGGTGGGTTTTAACTCCCCAAATCGAAATCGATCAAATACGGTAGTGGGAGTTAGGTTGATGGACGAACCTAGATCTACAAGGGCCCGATCAAATGGAGAATCCTACAAGAAGCAAGAGATGACTGGGGCACCAGGGTCTTTCTTCTTCGATGGTAAGTTAGCTATAATCATGGTGCTAGCCTCTTTCGACAGTACCGCCTGTCATCCAATTCTCAGCTGTCACTTCGAGGTACAATAGTCCTTGAAGAACCTAGCTACAGCAGGAATGTGATCGATTGCCTCGAGGAGGGGGACCTGAATATGTACTTCCTTGAACATTGATTTCAGGTCCTTAAAATTTTGCATGTCCTTTTTCCTTACTGCATTTCATGTCAGAGCCTCAGGAAAAGGGACGGGAATCTCGGGGTCAAGTGGCCTCTTACCCTTATATACCGCAGGTGGCCCCTGAGATGAAGGAGTGGAACCCACCTGCGGTGAAGGGTGGGAAAAATCAGGACCCGCATACCTAAGTGGTGGGTCGAATGTCTTCCTTCGGCTCCTCAAAGAGATAGCATGTGCATTAGCTTGCTGTCCATGAGGTGGTGGGGTAGCGGAAGGGGCAGAATACATGGGGTTCAGTAAAGGCAACTGGCCTTGCAAGTAACAGGGTGGTGCAGGAGGTGCCTGTAGTATGGCATGTGCCTGTGCCTTCGGTGGCTGAAACCTAGGCAGGGTGCCTTGGTTCTGCACATATCGAGGATTGGGGATGGGTTGGGAGGGCGAGGCTCCTTGAGTTCTATGCTCCTGCAATAGCTGGTTCTGCGTGTTCTGTATGGCATGTATTTGATTAGCCATCGCCTTCATAATCTGCAAGCTATCTTGTGTGGATTTCCTCATTGATTCTTGCAGTTCCTCTTTCAGTGCCTCCAAAGGGTTAGCCTGCTTTGGAGGGTGGGTGGCAGCTTGGTGCAGTGGTTGGTATAATGAGCGGGATTGCTGTTACTGTGACGGGAATGGATGCTGCCTAAGGTACGTGTTTTGCGCATTCCTGTATTGCCTGGTCTGGTAGTGTGGATCTTGATGTGGTCTCTGTGAATTACTAGACCAAGAGAAGTTCGGATGCTGGCGCCAACCAAGGTTATATGTCTCTGAATATTGGTTATTACGCACGTATCCTTGGATAGCACTTACATCCTCGTAGGCTGAAGATGTCTGAGATGTATATCCGTCAAGGGGATACGCATTATAATTTGTGGGTGGTGCGTAACCCAGGCCGTAAGGTGCCAGATCTGGATTATTTACGGGATCCTAATATGCGGGATCTCATAAATACGGGGAAGATGCATCCCGAGTGAGTAGATTAACTCGAGCAGGAGGGGCTCGGGGTGCATAGGAGGGTCTTGAGGGGGTAAAGCTCAAGTCAGATTGACCATGACTAATCTGGTCAATCTTCTTCACAATTAGCTTTATTCTATCCAGGTACTTGACGATGATTTCCATGTCTGCTCGAATAGACTCGGTGTGAGCCTTGTGGACACCAACCCGCTGCTGACCAGGCCGCTGGAAATGGTTCATGGATGCGACATTCATCGAGTTCTTCGCTAATGACTCAAACCGCTCAAATGCACTGTTCTCGTCTTTTGCAAGGAAATTCCAACCACTAGATGCATCGGCCAAATATCGATGTGTGTCATCTAGCCCATGGTAAAAGATCTAAGCCAGGTGCCATCTGGGTATACCATGATGTGGGTACTTCAGGAGAAGGTCGTGAAATCTGTCCCAAGCTTCATGTAACTTCTCCCCAGCTCCCTGGGAGAAAGTCGTGATTGCACACTGCATTGCGTTTGTTCGACCGAGTGGGAAGAACTTTTGTAGGAATTCACGTCAAAATTTTGGCCAAGTTCCAATCGGCTTCCCAATAGTCTTGAACCAGTATGAAGCTTTGACCCTCAGAGAGAAAGGGAAAAGCTTCATTAGAACAATCTCGAGATCGATAATCCTGGGTCGAATAGTTTCAGCGAGTCGACTCAGGTCCTCAATATGCTGGAATGGATCTTCGCTTGAGTTCCCATAGAAGTGAGTGCTAATCACCCAATCACATTGGGCTTGAGCTCAAACGCGTCTTCGACTGTAGGAATTCTAACCAGTGGTGCAACGATTTATGCGGCTGGGTCATAGAAATCCCGCAGTTCTCCTCGCGGTGGGTGCTACATCCTATCAAGCATCGTTAAGATGAGATCCATGCTCTGTCGATGTCGCTTCTCGAATTCAACTACTCGGGCTTCCAGATGAGCCATCGAGTCCAGATTCTCGATATCCTGACCCGGTCTAGGTCCAGGTCTAGGATTAGCCATGGTTGCTCTAGGAATAGAAGAAGTGGGGGGAGAAGATGGTCCTAGTGAGGTAACTCACCTCCTTGGGAGTGGCTCCCAAGGTCCAACCAAGTGGGGTCTAAGTGACCTCCTTCCTCGCATACACCACCCAACCCCGGGGTTGGTGTAGCCAAGTCAGACAAGGCTAAGGCCCTGTCAATCAAGTGGTCCTTATGAATCAGATGACCGAATTTTTTCAGTTTAGGTTTTAATTCCTGAAGAAATTCGTCGTACAACTGACTAAAAGCAATTCCCACCTCTTCACTAACCCAACCAAGAGGATGAAACCACCCAGTAGTACGACAACGAATTCAGGTTTTATTTTATGTTTTAAAATTTGTTTTAGCCCATTTTATTCAGTGGGGTTTTCTCTTGGTGAGTGGCCCACAAGGTGACTAGGCTCACCGGCTAAGTGCTAGACTTAATTAAGTCTAGGTTAGCCCAAGTGTGATCTCTAAGTTGTAACCCTAAAGATTTACCCTAAGGTTCATGCACCTCTAGGGTTTTGTTCTGTTTCAGCAGACCACAAAAGTAAGGTTCGTTCTCTAACAACAATTGGAATCCAATTAACATGAAATTTCGCGAGTGGATTTATTTTTCAATTATATTTATAGAGAATATTTTCTTGGAATTTTTACTATTTCAACCTAATTTTTAGGGATTTTTGAATGTTAAGGTGTCAGATCTAGAATTTTGACTTTTGATCGGTTTTTCGCTTTAAAATAGTATCAAATGGCCTTCAAAAATTCAGGAAAAATATGAAAAATAAAGCCAAAGAGATCAACTTTCAAACCCCACCATTTTTAGTCAAAACTGATTAACAGATTACTCGGAATTGCTTTTTGAAATATGAGAAATCTCAAATCTATTTTACTCTAACCCCTGTACACTTCGCGAATTTTTAAAAATTTTGTACTTGGAATTTTTTCAAAAAAATAGTGGTGTTTGAAAGAGGCTTTGAAAATGAAGGTTTGGCTTGAATTTTAGAATTTTTTGCTTATTAATCTTTTTGCAATCGAATTTTTAAGTCAGACTTGAAATCTAGTCGGAAATCAGAAGATGGTGGAAAAGCTTTTAAAATGGTTTGGGTTTGAAATCTGAGCTTTCCACAAAAAAAATGTTTTTTTTATTTTCTTTTTTCAAAAAACTTTTGCACATTTTTTTTTCTCAAAAAGAAATTTTCAAAGGATTCAAAGAAAATATCTCTTTTTTTTTTCTTTTTCAAACTAACCTAAGATTCAAAAGAAACCTAGTTTAGATTTTTTTGAAAAGCATTTTTTTTGATTTTTTTTCTTCTTTTTCTTGAAAATGAGTAAAATCTTTTTTTTTTTAAAGGAAATTGTAGAAAGTAATCTAATCCTAAGGTTCAAAGGAAAACCTAATCTAAAAAGGAGATGATGTGCACCTGGATTTGTTTCCTGCGCTTATTGTGTGTGTAGATCCAGTTCTTTTTCCATTTTTCCTACGCATCCAGAAACAAAGTAGAGGCAAATTTGTCAGTGATGGTTTCAAAGATCGAAATCAAAGAAATGACGTTGCCTCCCTGGCAATGACACCATTTGTTGAAGGACACCATGTCGGGATGCTGGATCACTCCTCTCTCTCTCCAAGGGCTAGCCTAAGCTCCATTGGCCACCCCTCATTCTTCTCCCGACCACTCCAAGGCCATCGGAGACCACCTCTGAATGCCCTTCTATTCTGCTAGATCTAGATTAGTAGTTTATGCTCTTCACAGTTTTGCTGTTTTTAATTACTGCTTAGTAGCATGGTCCTTATTCTCCCCGAATGATGCATGCAAAATCCCCCCGTAGATTCTTATACGTGATCATTTTCTAATAGCTAGATCTACATTTTTAAGCATTCATGTACAAGCTATCCTCTAGAAGTTCATGTTGCAAACACTCTCCAAATGAATGAATGAAAAATGTATTTTCTATATATATATATGTCTATGTTTTGAAATCACCATGAGCTTATTGATTTCAATCATTTTTGCGTGATTCAAGTTGCCTGTTTTCACTTGTTTATCTATTCCGCAAGAAGCATGTCGTTTCCTGAAAATATAGAAAATTTAACTATAGACGCATTTTCTGTGAACAATCACCACCTCACTAGAATCGTGCACTCAGAAACTCACACTTTCACCTTGTAATTTATTTAACACACGTGCACGTAATCAGGGTTCATAATAGAAGTGGTGAAATTTTAAGCAGAAGACTGGAAACTGGCGTGCGATTTTGAACAAAGTAGAGCGGTAAAAGATTGAATTCAAAAGTAAAACAAATGCCTCCCAAAGACGAACGACCGGGACTCAATGTCTCGTTATCTTTTATTAAATATCTTTCTTTGATCGTATTGCGCACAATACTATGACTTTTTCCTATAAAAACGTGCATTATGCTTTCAACAAATGGCATCGTTTCCAGGGAGGCAATGTCATTTTCTTTGATTTCAATCTTTTAAACTATCACTGACAAATCTCTCTCTACTTTATTTCTAGATGTGAAGGAAAAATAGAAAAAGAACGGGATCTACGCACACAACGAGTGGGGAAAACAAATCCAGGTGCACATCATCTCCTTTTTAGATTAGGTTTTCCTTTGAACCTTAGGAGTAGATTTACTTTCTGCAATTTCCTTCCAAAAAAAAAAGAGAGATTTTACTCATTTTCATGAAAAAGAAGAAAAAAATAAAAAAAAAGTTTTTCAAAAAAATCTAGACGATGTTTCTTTTGAATCTTAGGTTAGTTTGAAAAAGCAAAAAAAAAAAGAGATTTTCTTTGAATCATTTGAAAAATTCTTTTTTAAAAAAAACATGCAAAAGCTTTTTTAAAAAAAAAAGAAAAAAAAACATTATGTTTGCTGGAAAGCTTCGATTTCAAACCCAAACCCTTTTAAAAGCTTTTCCACCATCTTTTGCTTTTCAGCAAGATTTCAAGTCTAATTTAAAATTTCCATTGCCAAAAATTAGTAAGCAAAAAATTCAGAAATTTAGGCCAATTTTTTATTTTCAAACCATCTTTCAAGCACCACTATTATTTTTAGAAAATTCCAAGTATAAATTTTTTAAAAATTCATGAAGTATATAGGGATTAGACTGACCCAGATTCAAGATTTTTCAAATTTTAAAAAGAAATTCTAAGCAATCTGTGAATCTATTTTGAAAGCTCATTTCATTGGCTTTATTTTCCATATTTTTCTTGAATTTTTGAAGGTCAATTGATACTATTTCAAAGCGAAAAACTGACTAGTGGTCAAAATTCCTGATCTAACCCCCTAACATTCAAAAATCTCTAAAAATTTGGTTGAAATAGTAAAAATTCCAAAAAAATATTCTATGGAAAGATAATTGAAAAAGGAATCTACTCGCAAAATTTCAAGTTAATTGGATTCCAATTGTTGTCAGCAAATGAACCTTGGTTTTGTCGTCTGCTGAAACATAATAAAACCCTAGAAGTGCATGAACCTTGGGTTGAACCTTTAGGGTTACAACTTAGAGACCACACTTGGGCTAACCTAGACTTAATTAAGTCTAGCACTTAGCCTGTGAGCCTGGTAACCTTGTGGGCCACTCACCAAAAGAAAACCCCACTGAGGAAAACGAGCTAAAACAAATTTTAAAACACGAAATAAAACCCGAATTCGTTGTCGTACTACTGGGTGGTTTCAACCTCTTGGCTAGGTAAGAGAAGAGGGGAATTTCTTTTAGTCGGTTGTACAACAAATTTCTTCAGGAATTAAAACCTAAAACAAAAAAATTCGATCATCTGATTCATAAGGACCACTTGATTGATAGGGCCTTAGCTTTGTCTTGCTTGGCTACACCAACCCAGGGGTTGGGTGGTGTATGCGAGGAAGGAGGTCACTTAGACCACACTTGGTTGGACCTTCGGAGCCACTCCCATGGAGGCGAGTCACCTCGCCGGGACCATCTTGTCCCCCCACTTCTACTCCCAGAGCCACCATGGCTAATCTTGGACCTAGACCAGGTCAGGATATCGAGAATCTGGACCTGATGGCTCGTCTGGAAGCCCAGGTAGTCAAATTCGAGGAGCGACATCGGCAGAGCATGGATCGCATCTTAAGGGTGCTTGACAGGATGAAGCACCCACCGCGAGTAGAACAACAACGGGATTTCTATGATCCAGCTGCACAAATCGTCGCACCACTGGTCAGAATTCCTGCGGCGGAGGCATGTCTGATCTCAAGCCCAATGTGATTGGGTTGATCAGCACTCACTTCTATAGGAACTCAAGCGAAGATCCATTTGAGCACCTTCACGACCTGAGTCAACTCGCTGAAACGATTCAACCCAGGAATATCGATCTCGGGATTGTTCTAATGAAGCTTTTCCCATTCTCTCTAAGGGACAAAGCTTCATACTGGTTCAAGACTATTGGGAAGCCAATTGGAACTTGGCCGGAATTATGACGTGAATTCTTGCAAAAGTTCTTTCCAATCGGTCGAACAAACGTAATGTGGCGTGCAATCACGACTTTCTCCCAAGGAGATGGGGAGAAGTTACATGAAGCTTGGGACAGATTTCATGACCTTCTCCAGAAGTGCCCACACCATGGTACACACATCGGTATCTGGCTGATGCATCTAGTGGCAGGAATTTCATCGCAAAAGATGAGAACAACGCATTTGAGCTATTCGAATCATTAGCGGAGAACTCGATGAATGCCGCATCCATGAATCAATTTCAGCGGCCTTGTCAGCAGCGGGTTGATGTCCAGGAGACTCACACCGAGTCTATTCGAGCCGACATGGATATCATCATCAAGCAACTGGATAGACTAAATCTAATCGAGAAGAAGATTGTCCAGATTAGTCAGGGTCAATCTCACTTCAGCTCTGCCGCCTCAAGACCATCCTATGCACCCTGAGGCCCCCCTGCTCGAGTTAATCTACTCACTCAAGATGCGTCTTCTCTGTATTTACGAGATCCCGCATATCAGGATCCTATAAATAATCCAGATCTGGCACCCTATGACCAGGGTTACACACCACCCGTAGATTATATTGCGTATCCCCTTGATGCATATACGTCTCAGACGTCTTCGACCTATGAGGATGTCAGTGCTATCCAAGGATACGGGTGTAATAACCCATTTTCAGAGACATATAACCCTGGTTGGCGCCAGCATCTGAACTTCTCCTGTTCTAGCAATTCACAGAGACCACATCAAGATTCACACTACTAGACCAGGAAATACGGCAATGGGCAAAACACGCACCCTAGGCAGTAGCCATTCCCGTCTCAGCAGTAGCAACCCTACTCTTTATACCAGCCGCTGCACCAAGCTGCCTGCCACCCTCCAAAGCGGGCTGACCTTTTGGAGGCACTGAAAGGGGAGCTGCAAGAATCAATGAGGAAATCCACACAAGATTGCTCGCAGATTATGAAGGCGATGGATGATTAGATACAGACCATACAGAACACGTAGAACCAGCTGTTGTAGGAGCATAGAACTCAGGGAGCCTTGCCCTCCCAACTCGTCCTGAATCCTCGATATGTGCAGAACCAAGGCGCCCCGCCTAGGTTTCAGGCACCGTAGGGACAGGCACATGCCATACTACAAGTGCCTCTTGCACCACCTGGTTATGTGCAAGGCCAGCCGCCTTTGCAGAACCCCGCATATTCTACCCTTTCCACTCCCCCACCACCTCATGGATAGCAAGTCGATGCACATGCTCTCTCTTTGGGGAGAGAAAGGAAGACATTCGACCCACCACTTAGGCAGGTGGGTCCTGATTTTTCCTACCCTTCGTCGTAGGTGGGTTCCACTCCTTCATCTCAGGAGCCACCTACGGTAGATAAGGGTAAGAGGCCACTTGACCCTGAGATTTCCGTCCCTTTTCGTGAGGCTCTGACACAAAATGCAGTACGGAAAAAGGACACGTGGAATTTTGAGGACCTGAAATAGATGTTCAAGGAAGTACATATTTAGGTCCCTCTCCTCAAGGCAATCGATCACATTCCTGCTGTGGCTAGGTTCTTCAAGGACTATTATACCCCAAAGTGACAGCCGAGAATTAAACGACAGGCGGTACTGTCGAAAGAGGCTAACGCCGTGATTCTAGCTAACCTACCACCGAAGAAGAAAGACCCTGGTAGCCCACTCATATCCTGCTTCTTGCATGATTCTCCATTTGATCGGGCCCTTCTAGATCTGGGTTCGTCCATCAACCTAACTCCCATTGCCGTATTTGATCAATTTCGATTTGGGGAGTTAAAACCCACCTAGGTCACGATTCAGCTGGCTGACAAATCAGTCAAAACACCGAGAGGGGTGGTTGAGAACGTGATCCGAAAAGTCCACGATTTCTGTTTTCCCGCAGATTTTTTCATTCTCGATATGGAAGTTCCTCCTAATCTTTGAGATGCACGAATTATTTTGGGTCACCCATTTCTGGCGACAGCCCGAGGGAACATTGATTGTTCATCTGGGTGTATGGAGATAGCCCTAGGCAAAGAGCGACTTTGACTGGACATATTCAAGGTAGCAAAGAACTTTGACTGTGATCGAATAGAGGAGGATGGTGAAGACGAAGATGCAGCATACTGTGGTAACATTGGGCTCCTTTGTGATGACCCATTATCTCATTCGTCTACACTATCAGGGTTCTTAGACCTCGATCCACACCAGACTGAAACCACTGCACTACACATCTCCCCAGGGATCAGACTATTTAGGGTGTGCTTCTTACCATAGCACCCCTGAATCCGACTATCCTGATCCACACATTGCTGAATCGCCCCTGTTGTTGCAGGAAGACGTGATTACAACCAACGGGTTTCCCGTTAACGCAGTCACAACCGATTATTTCACAAGGAGCGACTCAGCGGGAACTCACGTGCACATGGATCAGCAAATTTCCACCCTCGATTTTGCTCCTCCCACTCTCATTTCTAACTTTGACCCACTCGTGATTGAAGTGAAGCCCTTACCTGACTCACTTAAGTATGTGTTCTTGGGTGAAAGTGAGACATACCCAGTCATTATTAATGCCCACTTAAGCCAAGGACAGGAGCACCAATTGATTTCTACGCTGCAAAACCATAGGGCTGCTATCGGGTGGAGTATTGATGATCTCCACGGTATTCGCCCCTTATATTGCACTCATCACATTTACACGGATGAGGGGGTGAAACCTTCGAGACAACCTCAAAGATGGCTTAACCCGAATATGCTAGAGGTTGTTAAGAAGGAAATCATCAAATGGCTGAGTGTAGGTATTGTATACCCAATCTCAGACTGCCAGTAGGTGAGTCCGATTCAGATAATGCCCAAGAAAGCAGGACTCACTGTTGTAAAAAATGAAAAAGGTGAATCCATCTCGACTCGCACTGCAACATCTTGGCGGGTTTGCATCGACTATAGGAAACTGAACATGGCTACATAGAAGGATCACTTTCCTTTGCCTTTCAATGATCAGATCTTGGAACGGTTAGCCGGACGCAGTTTCTTCAGCTTTCTGGATGGATACTCCGGGTATAATCAAGTAGCGATTAGTCCAGAAGATCAAGACAAGACCACATTCACATGCCCCTTTGGAACATTCGCTTTCAAGGTGAACCTAGTACTATTTTGGGAGAAAAGCCATTTCATGGTGAGGGATGGCATAGTACTAGGGCACAGGATCTCTAAAAATGGACTCGAGGTCGATCGAGCTAAATCGAAGATTATTTCCCACTTACTGACACCTAGCTCAGTCAAGTAGATCTGATCAATCTTGGGGCACGTCGGCTTCTATCAAAGAATTATACGCGATTTCTCAAAAATTGCACGGCACATGACGAATCTCCTGGTTGCCGATGCCCAATTTGAATTTGATACCTCGTGTCTCAGTGCCTTCGAGACTTTACGAAGCGCTGTTTCCGATTCCCTGATTCACCAACCACCCGACTGGTCACTCGATTTTGAGATGATGTGCGATGCATCTGACTTTGCCGTCAGTGCTGTTCTAAGCCAGCGTCGGGAGAAACAACCCTTCGTTGTATACTATGCTAGCAAGATGCTGAATGAGGCTCAGCGTAATTACATTGTCACCGAAAATGAATTGCTAGCAGTTGTATTTGGGTTGGAGAAATTTAGATCTTACTTATTAGGGTCCAAGGTGATCATTTTCACTGACCACTCCGCCCTCCGAAATTTGTTGGCAAAGAAGGATGCCAAACCACGACTCATTAGATGGATCCTTCTATTGCAGGAATTTGACATCGAAATCTGTGACAAAGCCGGAAAGTAGAATGTTGTGGTGGATCACCTCTCCAAATTGGACCCAGGCCACATTCCCTACTCCCTGCCTATCCATGAGCAATTTCTGGATAAATCTCCTTTGGCAGTTCATTCTATTGAGTTCCTGTGATATGCGGATATCGTGAACTACCTTGCCGCAGGCAAGATTCCCGCGAATCTATCCAAGGACCAGAAACTCAAATTCACTGCAGAAGCCAAATACTACCTCTGGGATGACCCACTGCTCTTCCTCATTTTAGCAGACCAGATTATTCAAAGATTCATCCCAGATTCTGAGATCTCCGATGTGTTATCTTTTTGCCACAATGATGCCTGTGGTGGTCATTTCTTGGGACGGAAAACCGCTGCAAAAATTTTGCAGTAGGATTTTTCTGGCCAACTATTTTCAGAGATACACACAAATATGCCTAACACTGTAAACGATGCCAGTTGGTCGGTTCTATGACTAGGAGAGACATGATGCCACTCCAGCCCATCATGGTTGTAGAAGTGTTCGACGTCTAGGGCATCGATTTTTTGGGCCCTTTTCCGAACTCGCATGGCTTCAAGAACTGTTGACTATGTCTCGAAGTGGGTCGTGGCCATCCCGGTGAGACAGGCTGATCATAAGACCGTCATTTCATTCATACGACAGAACATCTTCACGAGATTCGGAATACCCTACACTCTGATTAGCGAAGGGGAAGCCACTTCATTCATGCCCATTTCAGGTCATTATTAAAGAAATACAGGGTACATCACCTTATAGCCACCTCGTATCACCTGCAGACCAATGGGCAGGCTAAAGTGTCTAACCGTCAGATCAAGTTGATTCTTTAAAAGATGGTTATACCAGACAGGAAGGACTGGTACAATAAATTAGTTGATGCACTCTAGGCATATCGGACCGCATACAAGGCCCCACTTGGAATGTCACCATATCACATGGTATATGGCATGGCCTGCCACCTTCTTGTAGAGCTGGAACACCATGCCTTTTGGCTGATGCGAAAATGTAACCTTGACCTCGATGCAGGAGGTCAAGAATAGAAACTCTAGCTCAGCGAATTAGAAGAGATCCGGTGGGACGCCTATGAGAATGCATTGATATACAAGGACAAGACCAAGGCCTTTCATGACCGCCACATCCGGAGGAAAGCATTCAAGCCCAACCAGTGAGTCTGGTTGTTTGATTCACAACTGAAACTATTCGCAGGGAAGCTCAAGTCCAAATGGACTGGCCCGTATGTTGTGATCCATCCATATCCTAATGGGGCGGTCAAGATCAAGGACCCAAAATCTGGGCATATATCCACGGTAAATGGCCAGTGCCTCAAGCCATTTTTGTCTCAGGAACCTCCTCCACCTGACGAGATTGTTCATCATATTGAGGACGTGTGATTGAGTGCTCACCCAGCTGGAGGCGTTAAACTCAGCACATATAGGTAGCATATATCCCACATTCCACCATCATTTATAGATAACCATTTTTATATATAGCATATTTTTTTTGTTAGGATTTTTTTTTTTCTGCATATTGCATATTGATTGGTTGACCAATGCTGAATAATTTCAGGAGCAACTATAGGTGATTTCTACGCATTCTCTCCCTGCAGTATTTATTTTCTTTTATATTCATGCATGAGGACGTGCAAGAACTTAGGCATGGGGGGGTAGATACAACAAAACTAAAAATTTTTTATGCCAACACTTAGGAAAAACCTTGAAGCTGCATGTTAAATGTACTTTAGGACCCTAAATAAAAGAATAATTGACTCCACCTCCAATGCTCGCATTGGAGCTAGAAATCGTCCGCAACAGCCACTTCCGACTGTTGATTTATAGCATATATACATATTGCATTCATGAATATGATTATTTTATTAAGAGAATGCATTAGGGATTTTATCCTCTAGTTGATTCCTGTAATCTGGAATCCAGTACAACTTTTCACACACACGTAGAATTTGCAATGGATTCACAGTGAAGGAGGATAAACATCTTTAGTCTGTCGAGAAGAAGCAGTGCTTCTTTTCCTGAACCCCTGGATAGTGTTTTGGGAGTCAGGTAGATTTTCTTCCAAAAATCCACCAAATAGTGTGAGATGAGAGTAGAGTGCACTGGTGCTCTAAGATTAGTGTAAGAAATCTGGAGTCCTAGATAACAAGGTGATGATTCTCAGAGATTAGGCATAGTTTTCACTCTCGGTTCCTACATATACATTTTGTGTGAGCATTGAGAGCCACGAAATAAGGCAAATACGCGGAGAGCGAGTTTTAATAAAACTAGGGCTAAGGTTGATGGTTAGGACCATTCTTTACGGAATCCTCGACTGAAGGAGGGTATTGATGCTAAGGTCAGAAATACACCGTCCTATCCATCTCTCCCAGTGTTGTGAGTAGGCACTTCCACCAAGTAAGCAACCTAATGTCTCTTGAGTACCACCAATCCCTAATAATGCCTCCTCAATAAAGTTCATGGATGTGTTATGTTAAAAAAAAAAGAAAAAAAGGAAAGAGATGAAATGAAAAAAAAATGATGAAAAGAAAGAAAAATTGCAAAAAATTTGAAAAAGAAGAAAAAGCAAAGAGAAAAGAGTTAATATTTAGTTCAGTTGCAATTAGGCAATACCACCAAATAAATTTGAGATCCACCAAATATGGCCTTAACCCACCTTTCTTGTGTTTCTGATCGCCTGAATACTGGCTGAGGAATTCTGACTCAGTGCTAGGGTTATGGAACTCAATTAAAGTGTTAATGCCAAGTGAGACCACCAAATACAGATCATACATGTGAATCTGGTGAGATTGCAAGCTCTAAGAAAAAGAAAGAGAAGAAAATGAGAATGAGATAATGAATACAAAGGAATCAGAAGGGAGCATAGTTTTTCTCGTCTTTCTCTGAGTTGAGTTACTTAGTAGTCTAAGAATCGAGATTCTGTAGTACTAGTCTCTATGTAGCACCAAGTGAAAGTGAGCCACCAAATAAACACCCGTACCCCTCAGAGACTCTCTACCTAAGCCAAAAGCTGGGGTGGAATTCATAGAATATTTTGAATACCCTGAGGGAAGAAGTCCGCCTATCCTACTAGAATTTTACTAGGGGTCGAGTACAGGCTTTAGAGGTGTATCGATTTTTCACTCTAATCCGTTGCAAAAGCTACATAGCTGCACTTTCACGGTTGTCTGGATTTCTAGAGCATAGGATGAAAACAAAAAGGAAAGAAAATCTCTAGGCATACACTTGATAGAATAATCAGTCCCTTAGGACCCTTGTTGTAAATAATTTAGTCTTACATTTGCTAGGGTCTAGCAAGATTTAGGCATGGGTGTATGATTACGCAGCAATCATAGGTATTCATTGACATTAATTAGGCTACGACTTAGCATAAGTTAGGATAATTCATGCATGCACACGCATTATCTGCACCTTTACTGCTTTACCTTAGCTATGCATAAAATAATGTTATAATGTGCTGATTAGCTGCATTATGTCAATTACAGGTAATAAGCTAGATCTGAAGCTGGATTTGAAGCTGGATCGGAATGATGGGTGTTGCAGTAGAGTTGGAGCAGAAGGCTTAGAGTAGATGTAGGAATAATGATGTAAGGGAGCTAAGGTTTGCTATTCTATTAAGTAGGAATAAAGCAATAAAATGTGAAGAGCTTACGTCCATCCTTGCTCTAGGATATCCTAGAGACTTCACCCAAGCCTTGGCCACCCTTAGATTAGGTCACAGCACCCTAGGAAGCCCTAAAACCCTAGTTCCAACCCTTATCTGGACATCCAGATAAGTTATAGGATGTCCAAGACCCTTAGCCAACTCCCGCACACCTCAAACCCACTTGTACAGTGTTATTGGATGTCCAGACACTTTATCAGATGTCCAATTTCTGTAGAATACCCAAAACAAAACATAGATTTTGCCCTGACTCAGATTGGACATCTAGAACTGAAGTCCGGACTTTTGATTTTTTAGTATAAGTCATTGTTTACGCAGCTAGATCGTGTTTTAACAGATATCTCATTGTAATATAGATGAACTCTCCGCCAAAACAAATAAAAATTTATAACTCGAAAATCAAAGTATCCGAGGTCGAACAAAGGGAGCAATTTGAGTATTCCAAAACTTGAGAGCACAACTTTTAATAAAAAGCAAGGACTAGTTCAATAGAAATGACAGGATAATGTTATAGAAAGGGTGCTAAAAAAGAATTGGATGTCTGATATTGCATTAGACATCATAAAATTGGCCTTCAGAATCTTCTCTTCTGTCTTTGCTTTGCTCTGCTACAACTATGGTTTCTTGTTTCTACTTTTCTATCTTCTTGATTCTCTTCCTATAGCTAAGTCCTGGCTTTGTCTCCTCTTAGGTTTCCTTCTTCTTTTTCTTCCTCTTCTTCCTTTGCTTTCTTGCTTCTCCTCTTTGTCTGCCCCTTGATCTCTCTCTTCTTCTTTCTCTTGGTCTGCCGCACCTATGCTACAGTGTGTCTTTCCTCGTCTTTTCCTTCGCTTGCAGCAGCTAAGTCCTGCTTCCTTCTCTTGCTGCACTTCTTCCCTTAGCATCCTCTTCCTGCACAAGCACCACACAACAAAACCTATTCCCCTACCCTCCCATCTCATCTCTCTTTCTCTGAATCACTCTTCGGTACGCTCTACCAGAGCTAGGTTATCGGGTCGATCGCGCGTCCGGGTCTAGGAGCACCGGCGTGGGTGTTGTGCTCGAGGAGTGCTTGGTAGGATAGTTGGGTCGGGTTGCCAGGTCCATGGGTTATATGTCGTGGATGAGGCGTGATAGGTGAGGCGAGGGACCTCACCCCAATGATTTCGAGGTGAATAGCTAAGAGCACAAAATCCACTTAAACCACTCAGACAACTCATGACTTACGGTGGGACTAAAAGTCCCACCTGCTGCTGCTGGCAACTGCAGGAGAGCAACTTCACAATTGGCGCAGCTGCAGGTCTCGCGGCACCCTCTATCGGGCTGGACTTGCGCACACTCTCAACCCGCACAGTTTGGAAGCCTGGGAGCTAACGATTATGGCCTGGAGCTGGAGAACAATCGAGCTCGAGTCGTCGCTAATGGCGGATGGGAGCTCGACCCTGCACGACACAAAAGGAGCCTTGCGGCTCTATTAGACCATAGGAGGACCTTCGCCGTGTCACGGTGAAGGTGAGGCAATCGGTGCCAGGCCACGGGGCAGCCAAGACGTGCGTGCCTAGGTCGCTCTGTGGCTGGATTTATGGGTTAGGTCGGGGGAATTGTGGAGTGCGTGTGGCGACCTGTGGATGGGTGGAAGATGTTTAGTGGAGTGTGGCAGAGGTTGTGAGGTGGGTGGCGAGACGTGTGGGGGTGCGGAGTGACGGATGCATCTCACCGGAGGGTGGCCGGAGATGGGGAAGATGCAGGCAGACAGTGGAAGTCGAGGGGTGTTTTGTGAAATAGAATGAGGGAAAGGAAATAGTGGAAGATGAGGAGCTTATTTGGAGTAATTAGAGCGTAGGTGGGGCAGAGGAGATAGACAACGCGTTTGTGCCGTCGTCGAAGAAGATGGCCCTGAGGGGGAGATAATGGTGACGAGGAGGACAGGAAGGCGTGCGCTGGTGCGGGAGGATGGCCCTGAGGGGGAGATAATGGTGACGAGGAGGAGGACAGGAAGGCGTGCGCTGGTGTGGCACGACGTAGAAGAACGAGGCGAAGTGAACCCTGCTGTTGGTATGGCAGCAGAGCGATGAGAGGGAGGAGGAAGAATCGCCGGAGTTTGCAGGCTACTTGGCCAGAGAGAGGGGCGATGAAGTCTGGGGGAGTCTGTGGCCAAAACAAGCTTGAGAGATTCGCAAGGGACCAGGGATCCTTTTATAGTTGCTGGCCGAGCTTCTGGTGCATGGAGGGCAAGCCTTCTACCACCGACTTCTCACCGAAGAAGGAAGGTGGTTGGAGGTTCAAATCTCATGTGCGTTCGCACGAGAGATTGGATGCAAATCAAATATTGTAATTGAGCTCAGGTGGAAGGGGATTCCTCAGAGAATCTCCCTTTCAAATCTGGGAGATCTCTGAGGAATCAAGGAGTATTCCCCCTCCATTCTTCGTCGGAGAAGGATTCCTCCCCATTAATGGTGGAGGGACCTATTTTTAGGAGTGTGAGGAAGTTAGGGGGGTATGTGTAATGGTTTTCCAAACATAGGGGCCAAAATGTAATTAGATGTACTAATTTGCAAAGTAGGTCAAGATGACCTCCCCTTTGGTCCAAATTTTGGTAGAAACCTAATTTAGACCTAAGGAATCAAATGGTGAAGTTGGATTTTAGGTTTGACCACGTTTGACTTGACTTTTTGCATAAAAACCCAAATTAGGTCAATTAATGAGCTAGGACTCTAATCTAGGTCAAAATAGGTTCCAAAGGTCAAATTGAAGGTTCTAAATCCTAAGGGATATTTTTCCATGAATTTTAGAGGGTTTAGTTGATTTTTATCTTGACCAGAACCCTATTGAATTAAGCGGGACTGTTTTAGGGTTACTAGATGTCATTTAATCCTACATTGCATGTGAACCCATTTCTGATTGAACTAACCCACTTTTTATCTTATTCAAACCATTTGACCTATGTTTTTCCTTTGAGAAATCCCTTTTATGTACTGCAATGGTAAAATTGTAGTTTTACCCATTATTTCATGTTTTCTTCTCAGAACACTTATTCCTTGAATTAAGCCCTTCTCTTGGTTTTGTAGGAGCTCTTATTCTCTTTCTTGGGTCAAAATAAGCTAGTTATGGCTCTTGATGAGGCTCTCATCATACCCTCATGCCTAGCTTTTGCTAGTCCCTTAGCAAAGTTTCAAGGTTTTAACTTCTGTTCTAGACCCGGAGTGTCTGTCATCAGTTATGATAAGTGCTTTTCTTTTTCTTTTGTGATTAGGTTAGAATGCCGACAGTAGGCCTAGAGTTATTCAAGTACCAACCAAAATCCGGACCTAACCCGCTTTAGCCTCAGCCTTCTGCAGAGGTGTTTAAGGCCCGTGATTAGCCCATATTTGTGGGCAATTTAAGTATTTAAGTGCCTAGATATTAGGTTACTTCTAACATTTATTTAGAATAAATTAGGATGTAAATATGTTAATTCATATTTATAATTTAATTACATAATTCATGCATTACATTCATATTTAAATGCATTTAGAATTAACTTAGAATTGCATTCATTTAATTAGTTAACCAATTAGGTGCATTGCATACATTAATTTAAGTTAACATAAAAGTTGAGGGTTTGTATATAAATAACCATAATATTTTATCATTATTTTTTATTCATCTTCTATGTGTAATGGCTGCATTTCTTCCTCCAGCTGCCGCAGTGAAGAACCCAATCAAGGAGGAGTGGATGTGTTGGATCTGGTCGGGGAAGCTGATTTCAAAAGAGAGGAGGCAGTCGAGCTCGGGAGGTCTCCACCCCTGACCCACCACTGTGCAGAGAGTTCGTCTCTCTTCCATTCCACACCGTCGACCTCAACCATGGCAACAAGCCTCCACCACCGTGGGCGTGTTGTGTGACAGGCCACACCGCCATCCGGAGCTCGTCTGCATTACTGTGAGCAGCTCAGCGTGCACCACCCTCACTGTCGTCACCAACAACCACCACCGCCATTCCAACGTGCCCATTCCAACGTGCGTCCCTCAGCACGCCTGTAGCAGCAACTATCCTTCTGCACCTCATCTCTACTTCACGCCTGCATCACACCACCTGCGCACATAGCAGCAGGACCGGCCACTTCTTCACACCCGCGTCCCTCCAGCTGCACAAGACCGCCAACGCCTCAGCACGCCTCACCTTCAGCACGCTCACCTCCCACGCTCCCACTCTAGCACGCCCGCACCTTCCTCCTTCAGAGCCTCTCCGCCATATACAGCTCCCCCCGCCATCTGCAGCGCCCTCGCCACCTGCAGCACCTCCAGCAGTGTGTGTGGACTCAGTGCACGCAACAGCAGCCTCCGCGCGCACCACCTGTAGCAGCCTTCGCGTGCGCACAGCTGTGCCTCCTCCAGTAGGTGTAGCCACCGTCAAAAGCCACCTTCACCGGAGCTCCGTCCGATCGGCTCCGGCCACCTTGCGACTCGCCGCCACCACCGCTATGATGCCCTTAGTCCAAAGAACTTCCTCCAAGCTTCACACCTCCAGCCATTCCTTCCTCTTCACGCATGGCCACGGGGAAGAAATCTCCTATTTTGCTACAGTAAAAGGCCTATTAATATTTACATTTTCTACCATTGCCAACTTTTATTGATATTTTATTGAATGTGCATTGCAAAAAATATCCTCTAGTTGTTAAAATTGCCATTTCAGCATGTTCTCTTGATACTACCTTAATCTGAAGGCAGATTTGGCTCAATTCTCGTCTAAACTTACTACGAACATACGTTTTTAACCGGTGCGAATTTAAATACGTCATTGCCTCCTTGTGGACACGACCCACTCTTCTGCGAGTGGTTATTTTTAATTATTGATTAGACGATTTTTCCACCACATAAAACTACAAAGGACTTTTAAAGCGAACAATCGACTCATCAAAATGGCACTATTGCCGGGGAGGCAACAGACGCAATAATTTCACCTGAATTTATTTTGATTATTTCTCAATTGCACAGTGATTTGACCAATTATTATTTTTTCTGTGAGAGAAATTTGTGCAAGAATTTGCCATCGTGAGAGGCGATCCTTGATGTTGCCAGAGGAGAAATTGGTCGAGCTACCTTGCAAAGGAGGGGAAGGGCAAGGACGCGACAATCATCATTATACATTTAGTCGCTAATTTGATTAGAATAGGATTAAGATTTTAGACTTAATTTTTCATTGCACATTTGGTTTGAAACCCTTATTCTGGCATATATTTTAAGGGGTTTGTTCCCCAATTTTGTTTTAGGGCCGTGTTGGGTAATTTTTGGGAGCCTGTTCCCTTTTCTTTAGATTTAGGTTTTTTTTTTAAATTTATTTTGTGGATTGTTTACTTTTATTTTCTTGTGCATAAGTAGTTTGAAAAATAAAATATAAAAAAATGAGCTGCCTGCTAGAAGCTACCTGCCCTTATGACAAACCATTTAGGTCTGTATGAGCAGCCTCTAGATTTACTTCTTTGGATTGCGTGCATTCTCGCATCGTTGATTGCTGGAAGCAAGGTACACATTCTCTTACTTTGCATCCTATTCTTGATCACACATTACATTTGGACTTAATCTGTATTGAATAAATCTAACAAGTGGTCACATATTTTCTAGAAAAAGGACTAATTAAAGGAGGGTCATTTTAAAAACCAAGGATTTGATTTTCAAACTTGGCATGCGATTCAAAATTCAAAATCTTTTGCGGTGTATGCACACTTATTTTTCTTGCACCATGGCATGCTTTTAGACACTCCTTAGGTTTCGAAATACTAGGACAAGAGCCCTCCTATCGTTGGATTCTGAAGTGTTCGTAACTTGAGATCAAAGGTTTTGTAAATCCAAAGAGGGGGATACCCTGTCACGGATTTTTGGGAGTAGTTGAGAAGCATCGTGAAAGCACAGCTTCAAAGGAAGACTTAGGCCTACTTGCATCCCTCGATTTTCCATCTTTGGAGTTGCTTTACCATTTGAGAATTAGGGAAGAACACCTAAGCTCCAACTAGGTCTTCTTAGGCGAGCCGTAGGTCGACAATAAGTGCGTAAATTGACTGAACAAATTGTATTGTCACCTACAATCAGACTTAATCAAAAGCCTAAATTGGGAAAGACCTAAAAAGTCCTTTTTGAATTGTGTTTTGCTTGGGGAATTCTGATTGAGGTGTGAGTTAGAATGGACCACATTGATTTTCATCCTTTCACATCTTGCCCACACCCTCACCCCCACTCTGCATCCTTCGATCCCATACACCGAGATGGTCCATCCCTTTATGGACATAATGACAATCATTGGGATCCATTTTACTCCTATTATAGGAGTATTAGCCTGGTCAAGCCCCAAATTAGTGAGCAGAACCTAGGAGCGGGATTTGCTTTGCCCAATATCCCACACACCATAGAAATACCCAACCCACCCTCCCTGAAAAATTATAATGGTTGGACAGACACTCCTGGGTACTATAAGCTTGAGCCTGACTTCTCTCATGATAGAAATGACCTCTCCTCTTTGAAGATGGAAATACAGAAAATGCAAAACGAAATGATTGAATTGTTAGGAGAATCTTCGAGAGCAGGACAACAAGAAAGAGATGAAATTAGCCACCCAATCTACCCCATTGAGGATGACGTACACCCCTCTACAATTGATGCATCTCCCGTGGGAGAGCTACACTTTAAGTTGGAGGGAAATTTTAGGGAGAATAGCTACTTTTCAAGGATCGATTTTGAAACCTCCCCATTAGATGACACTTCCTTGAGAGATCCACGCCTTAAGTGGGAGGAAGATACATATGAAAGTAGCTATGCATTGGATGAAGAAAGGTGGCAACCCGAGGAAGATGATGATAAGGTTGAGTATCCACCTGAATTATATTGGAGTCAAAAGAAGGGAATGATGGTACCATTGGAAGACCTCGACCCAGATGATAGTATTTTCGTGACATTTGATGAAGTGGGTCGAAGTCAAGTTGCTAATCCTACCCTCCCTTTTGATCACGAGATGGAACTCAAGCCCACCCTTAGTGAACCTAACCCTGAAGAAATTGACCTATCTGAGGAGTTCGATGTTACCAGTGTAAACCATTTACCTCAGATAGAGCACCCTAGGGGATCTACTGAGATATTAGATGATTCTAGGCCTTGGGTATATGATGAATTGTGTGATGAGGAGAAAGACGAATTATATGAGGAACCTACATTCAAGATTTGGAGTGACACTAAGGGTGATTATGTCTTATTTGAAGAGTTAGCCCCTGAGGATGTCACAAATTTGACCAAATTAGGTTTCCTTAGCATAGCCATTGATGATATTTCTCCTCATGATGAAATGATGGAAAATTTGGAAGCAACTTCTAAGATTTATGTGGATTCACATATTGTAACGACCCGGTTCCTGAGTCCCTACGAGACACGAGAACCGGACCGACTCAACTAATCCCAAGACCTAGTCGTCCAACAAGGAAGTAACCAAAAGAGCAGTAAAATAAATCACATTCAGCATGAATATAACTAACAGTAAGAAAGTACAGCAGTAAGGAAAGAAACTACCACAGTATGTACCACCACAATAGTAGAACAACATTCATAATATAATTTGAACTGCAGGTAAAGAAAGTACAGCGGAAACAAGAACTACTCACTACAACGTAACAAAAGAGGTACAAGAGACAGTGGTAACTCTACTGGACCCTACTCGACCTAGCGTGCTCTGCAGCCACTGACCCTGGCTGCTCAACACCTGGTCCTGAAAACGGTAACGAGTGTAACACGTCAGCAAGACGCTGAGTAGAGTGGCAACTAAACTAAAGACAACAGTAGAGTGTACAGTAGTTGTTATGTTCAATTACTTTCTTTATTCACATCTTTCAATTGTCTCACTATTTCATTTATTCCTCAGATCTTTTTCTTGATCTTGAATGTTCCTCGTGGGAACGATCTTGATTGCAGTCTTTTCCAAAAAGTAGAAGTAGCACGTGGTGCTCTCCTGGCCGGGAGAGTCCCCCGTGGTGATCCTACCCTCAGTCAACCACCCCAAGGTCACTGACAGACGTAACAGTGACTACGGCATGCGCGATAAACGCACAGGTAGCTAACCCGTACTGGCACGCGGTCAGTCGTTTCCGTTAACGTGTGCACCCAAAGCACAGCACCGAACCAGTCCAGGGCAGAGCCCTCTCAGTAACAGGGGTCCAACCCCTCTACAGTAACCAAACCAGGGCCTTGCCCCTCCACAGTCCGCGCACCCTCGCCTGACTACCCTGGTTTGCCCTAGTGGGCCTAAACAAGTCGGTGTAGGAGGCTAGCAGAACCCCGGGGCCCGTGGGGTAGCTAGTGCCCTCCTAACACTAGTAGCTCTCCTCGGTACTACGTACGCGAGGGCCAGCAAGTCGGTACAGAGTGGCCAATCCTAACCCCGGGTCCCTGGGGCGGCTGGCTCCGCTCTGCACTAAACAGGTACAGGTACTTCCCTTGGTACTACGTACCCAAGAGACAGTACACAACTACATCTCAGTTCCATTCCTTTCTCTTTCCAGGAGTTCCACTCCTAATTCCCCCGTAGGGTTCCATCCTTTTTACTCAAACATCCAGGTTTCACTTTCTAGTTTCACATTCTTACAATCCATGTTCTCAACCACGTTATTTATTCACAACAGGCAGCTGTTAATTCAAATTAAAGGCAGCTTTATATCTCTTTCCATTTTCCAAGACTGCAGTATTATACATTCCACTAGTTTTCCCATCCTAGGATTCATGCCATATCCTAGGATCTATCATACAATCTAGTTTTCCATCCCTAGGATTCATGCAACACCTAGGAGCTATCATTCCATCTATTTCTCATTCCTAGGATTCATGCAATGTCCTAGGTTCTATTTATGGTTCCATAATTTAACAGATTTTATTAATAACTTAAAGCCACTCTACCAGGTACAACGGGAGTAATGGGGGCGTGATCGGGAATCCCGCGTGCCTCCGCGACCCCCGAGACTGCAATAGAATGGGGTCCTATCACAAGGATCAAACACAAGGAGTGTCTCAAAACAGTGTATAGCTACTGTAGACGGGTAGAGGAATTAATTCCAAAAAGAACGCAACTCGAATCGTGGAAAACGGAACCCGAACGGGTCCTAAACGGGTCGAAAATGACGAAACTATGTAAAATCAGACGTCTGGAACTTCTTCCAGACATCTTAAAAAGTGGATCAGAGGATTACCTTGTTCAGCGTGGTTTCCCAGACGTCCAGAAGTCTGCGGGGACGTCTAGCCTAGCTCCCAGACGCCCGATGGTCACCCCGGACGTCTGGAGGTCGCTCCCGCCATCTGGTACTACAGCCAGACGTCTGATCCGTGTTGGATGGCGAATCACCGAGCCTGCGCACACCCATCTCTCTCCCTCAGTACGGTCAGTCGACAGGAAGGAAGAAGAAGATGGAAAACTCACCTTTCAGACGTCTGGACAGTCTTCTAGACGTCGACCCCGCCGTCTGGCTATCAGCACAGACGTCTGGTTCTGGAAATTTTTCCAGAACCAGGGCGCGACTCTCCCTCCGCTCGCGACGTCGCGCCTCATCGCACCTCGTGCGCCTGCTGCTCGAGCCGCAGCAGGCCTCCCGTGTCATTCCGCGCCCGCTGCTCTTCCCACCGGCCGGCCCTGGCAGCCCCGACGAGCTCGCCCTCACGGCTGAGCGCCGCTCTCGCACGCAGCACCCCCTCCGCGCTCACTGCGGCCGTCGCTGCCTCAACAACCTCGCGCCCGCTCTCGCGCTCGCTCTCGTGCACTGGAAGGAGAAGAGGAAAGGGGTGGAGGCGACGGGAGGGAGTGCGTGGCCTTTTAAGGCTGCGCGAGGAGGAGAGAGAATCACGGCAGGGCGTCTGCAGCCGCAGAGGGAATAACGAATATGCGGGTCTGCGCGCTCAGGCGCGCAGACGACCCGCGCGTGTCGAAAATAACTGATTTCCAGACGTCTGGAAACGATCCTAGACGTCTGGATGTGATCCCAGACGTCTGGTCCGACGTCTGGGCCACCTCCCAGACGTCTTAAAAGACGTCTGGGGCACGCGTTTGTAACACATATAGACTCCAGGGAAGATTTGAGTAAAGAACAAAAACCTGGGGATGACATTGATAGGATAATCCCTAGATCTGTTGCTTCCAACCCGCCTTCATTCATTTCAAAGTCACCCTCTGATTCGCTTATATCTGAAAGCGAAATTGTGACTCTTGATGAAGAGCAGGAAGATACATGTGATGATGCAAGGAATGCTAGGGATGCAATTGAGGAATTAGAAAGAGTGTTAGGGATGGACACCAAGCTGATTAAACCCAACCTAGATCTTATGGCCATCCTGCAACCTCGTAACTTGAACACCCTAGATGATCCTTGCCTCAGAGAATTGCTCACTTTTGTTATGACCGGGGAGCTTAACAAACCAATATTTCCCGTAATGGAGTATCAGGTATGGATTGATGATTTCTTTAGTCAGTCCATTGCCATGGGGGTTTATCTCTGCGCCATTCCTTCCCCATTCATTTTGGAGGATCCTTGTCATCCTCCCCCTGCCCTATTAGAGGTTGCTATACCTGTTTACCCTTTAGAACCTCCTCTGGTGACCTGGGAAGATTTCATTCCCATCTTAGTTGGGTGAGCATTTGCTATTGAGATTCATCATCAGCTCGCCAACATCCTAGGTTACCTATTTTCTACGCCAGCATTACTTTGCTCATTTTTAGGGCCTATTTCTGCAATCCTTGAACATGATTTGCAGGTTCCTTGGCTATTCAGCCCAACTCTGACCGAGGTAATATCCTTCTATGCAATGAGGACATTGCAAATTTTAGGCATGGGTGGGTGTACTTGGGGATATACATAGCATAGTGCATTCATTGCATACATTTGCATTAAAAAAAAAAAGTTTTGAGCTTAACTGGCTAGGTCCTGCATTCTTAAGCAAATAAGAACTCTACGTTAGACTAAGTTAATTCTAGGGTCAAACTTTAGAAGCTAAATGAGTTACTAGCTTTAGACCTTTAGGGTCCTTTGTGGACTTAAAAACTTAAGTAGGAGTTAGGTTGTGAACCATTCCTCAAGAGGTTGAGGAAGGAAAGCTAGGGTTTGAGTTAAATGGTGGGGTAGTACCTGGAGTCTTGTTCTACCTTTTGGTTTATGGGTCCTTGTAACCCAAGCATCCAAATTTCACACACTTGGTCTGGTAATCAACTTAATTTCTTTCTTTCTTCAAAGAGATTTGGTTTTCTTTGTTTTGACTTAGGAGAGGCTTGAAAACACAATTTTATTGGAAGAGTTCCCACCGCAAGAGAGGTGGAGTATATACTCACCTTGAGGATGCAATGATAACATATTACCTCCTTGGCACCTATTTCTTAGGATATCCATCCTACTGGGGGCATGTAAGCGCACTGTGCGGTTTAGGTACCATGGGCGGCCCTATCTCGAAGTGCTGATTGCCATAGGCCTGAATTCGCTTAAGAAATCCATGGGCAATACTATCTCGAAGTGTCGATTGCCAGGAGTTCTTAGGGTCATTATGGGCGATGCTATCTCGAAGCATCGAAAGCCAGGCACCCTTCAAGGTATGGTAATGGGGACAATGAATCTGACACAAACCGTGTTGATAGCTGATCCGAGGTTAGACTTAGAGGAATCAAACAAAAAAAAATTATATATTATTAAAAAAGAAATCCTTTTTCCTTTAACTCAAATAACTCAGACCAACGCACATGCACAGATGCTTTAATCTTAGGGATCAATAAACCTTAGGGTAGACTCAAAAATCAGGGAAACCTATGCCTTCAACTCGTCATTAGCCGACCTAATCTCTAACTTAGCAACTGCTTGGGAACCTTAGGTCTAGAGTCTATACTAAATATGTTTCTAATGGAAGACCGATTGGGTTGACTAGTCTACTTGGAGGGCTAGGTTTTTGCTTAGATTTTTTAGGGACTAGCAAAAACTAGGCATGGGGGCATTTGATTAGCCCATATTTGTTAGTTATTTAAGTATTTAAGTGCCTAGACATTAAGTTAATTCTAACATTTATTTAGCATAAATTAGGATGTAAATATGTTAATTCATATTTGTAATTTAATTACATAATTCATGCATTGCATTCATATTTAAATGCATTTGGAATTAACTTGAATTACATTCATTTAATTAGTTAACCAATTAGGTGCATTGCATACATTAATTTAAGTTAACATAAAAGTTGAGGGTTTGTATATAAATAACCATAATATTTTGCCATTATTTTTTATTCGTCTTCTACGTGCAATGGCTGCATTCCCTCCTCCAGCTATCACAGTGAAGAACCCAATCAAGGTGGAGAGGATGTGTTGGATCTGGTCGGGGCAGCTGATTTCAAAAGAGAGGAGGAGGCAGCCGAGCTCGGGAGGCCTCCACCCCCGACCCACCACTATGCAGAGAGTTCGTCTCTCTTCCATTCCATACCGCCGACCTCAACCATGGCGACGAGCCTCCACCACCGTGGGCGTGTGGTGTGACAAGCCACACCACCATCTGGAGCTCGTCTGCATTACCGTCAGCACCTCAGCGTGCACCACCCTCGCCGTCATCACCAACAACCACCACCGCAGCCACTGCATTTTCATCTTCTCAGTCAGTTAAGACATCTAGGAAATTTCCCGGACGTTTGAAGCTTTGACCCCCCACTCCAACAGCAACCGGCCGCTCACTTCACGCCCGCACCTCCGGTTGCACACTTGCGCCACACCTCCTATAGCATCCACGGTGCAAGCCCTTGCTGAACAAGACCGCGTTCATGCCCGCTACACCGCACTCCCCTTCCATCTCCAGCCTGCAGCGCACCCATTCCAGCGCGCGCCCCTCAACATGCCTTCAGCAGAAACTATCCTTCTGCGCCTCACCTCCACTTCATGCCCACATCACACCACCCGCGCACATAGCAGCAGGACCGGCCGCTCCTTCACACTCATGTCCCTCCAGCTGCCCAAGATCGCCAACGCCTCAGCATGGCTCACCTTCAGCATGCTCACCTCCTGCGCACCCACTCCAGTGCACCCGCGCCTTCCACCTGCAGAGCCTCTCCACCATCTGCAACTCCCCCCGCCATCTGCAGTGCCCCTGCCACTTGCAGCGCCTCCAGCAGTGCGTGTGGACTCAGTGCATGCAACAGCAGCCTCTACGCGCACCACCTGTAGTAGCCTTCATGCGTGCACAGCCGCACCTCCTCTAGTAGGTGCAGCCATTGTCGAAAGCCACCTTCACCAGAGCTCCATCCGGTCGGCTCCGGCCACCATGAGACTCGCTACCACCATCGCTGTGAAGCCCTCAGTCCGAAGAACTTCCTCCGAGCTTAACGCCTCTGGCCATTCCTTCCTCTTCGCCCATAGCCAAGGGGAAGAAATCCCAATTTTGCTACAGTAAAAGGCCTATTAATATTTACATTTTCTGCCAATGCCAACATTTATTGATATTTTATTGAATCTGCATTGCAAAAAATATCCTCTAGTTCAAAATTGCCATTTCAGCATGTCCTCTTGATACTACCATAATCTGAAGGCAGATTTGGCTCGATTCTTATCTAAAGTAACTACGAACATACATTTTTAACCTGTGCGAATTTAAATACGTCATTGCCTCCCTATGGACACAACTCGCTCTTCTGCAAGTGGTTATTTTTAATTATTGATTAGTGGATTTTTCCACCACATAAAACTACAAATGACTTTTAAAGTGAACAATCGACTCGTCAGCCTGCTGATAGGTCGACTTTTCGCTTAGCGTTATAGTATTTAAGTGGTGGAAAAATTGACGAATCAAAAATAATGAAAATAACAACTCACAGAAGAGTAGGTCGTGTCCACAGGGAGGTAATGATGCAATCAATACTTAATTATTTAATGTTATTTCGGATAGTGTGAAATTCCTTTTCAAATTGGACTTAAAATGTGAAGGAAAGTAGATCTGCAATAACCTAAAAAGTTAAGGGTGTAAGTGCAGTTTTCCCTCATAGAAATCCTCAATAAATTTAGGATGAATTAGTGCAATTTTCATGTGATGTGTACTAAAGACAATTAGTACTTAAATCAAGTCCAAAATCAATCTTTAAACTAACTAATATTAATACCATGCAATTAGAAAGAACTATGAGTGCTTGAATGCAATTCTGCCACAATATAAAAATAATAAAAAAATAAAATCGGTGGCAATGGCATTGAATGTAATTTTTAATTCTAACAAAAATAGACATTTGCTCTCTCTCTTCCTCGCGAGAGAAAGAGAGAGCACCGGCGGGGCAGTTGCGAGGCTCAGGAGGACGGCGAGGACGGGGGCTTTCCGACGGTGGCAGCAGTAGCGGCAGAGGTGGCTGGAGGAGGCCGGCGGCGGTGGCCAGAGCAGGCTGCTGGTGTCACCGCACGCCTGCTGTGAAGGTGCTGAAGATGGCGACGTGCGCCTGCGAGCGTAGGTGGTGGTGCAGCGCCTGCCGATCGGCGTACGCCTGTGGGCGCCTATGGGCTGAGGCGCGGTGCTAGCGCGGCTGCAGACGTTGCAGGGTGAAGGCTGGTGCGGGTGAGGCAATCTGCAGATTTGAAGGTGGAGGCACGTGGTAGGGAGGGTGCGCGCCTGTAGGGAGATGGAAGGCGCTGGCGGGCGTGCGGTTGTGTGCGGGCAGGTAGAGGGAGCACCTGCAGGTGGCGTGCGGGCGCTGTGGGGTGAAGGCACGCGGTAGGGCAGGTGCGGTGAGGAGTGCCTGCAGTGAGTCGCGGGTGATGGCGCGCGGGTGCTTACGGTGGCTGAGGGAGAGGCAGGTGCGGCACAGTGCTCGCCCTCTCCACAGTGGAGAAGAGAGAGTCATTCTCTTTTTTTTTCTTTGGATCCCTTCTTCTCTCCCCGCCTCTTCTTTTTAAGTTCTCCCCTCACCGCGTGAGTTCAGGAATTTTCCCAAATCCCCGATCATGGCTGTTGAGAAAGGCAGCGCCAGAAGTTTTGCCCAATGTCCGGTGGGGGAGGGGGGAAAGAGAGATGTGGTTGTTTTGGGAATTTTATCCCCCCACCCCTGCTCTTTGCGTATTTTATTACCTGCACCAAAAAATAATAAAATCATGAAGTTATAGAATGTTATAACTTAAATTCTGAGGTGTACAAATCTTCTATAACTTAATTACCCTTATTAACGCACCTAAATTATATACTTAGAGATACTTAGGCTTAATAATAGTCCATTTTAATGGACTCATCAAATACCCTCATGCTTAAGATTTGCTAGTCCCTAGCAAAAATAATAGAAATAATCAGAAGATTTCTTCTTTTCAAAACTTTAGAAACCTAGACAAATATGAAGTGCTGATAGCCTAGGTAACAGATCCAAGTGAAAGAGCCGATTCGCATTAGGAGTTCGTACATCTCTCTTGGCAAAAATTTCTGTTGAGAAAGGCAACTAGTTCCCTCGGGGATAAAGCTGACGATGATCTATAATTTGACCCCGGTGTTTGGCTTAGGTAGGAGATAATAAGTTGAATGGATTTGTATTTGGTGGCACACACTCTACTGGTGCTACATATAATCTAGTACTGCAGACTCTAGCTCTCTAGACTATTAGACAAGTCAACTCTGAGCGAGGCTACATAACTGTGCTCTCCTGATGTTCCTGGGCACTCTCTCTTTTTTTTTTTTTTTCTGAGATCACGAATCTCGCCAGATTTAGAAATTGTACTCACTATTTGGTGGCCTCACATGGCATCCACACTTCAATTAAAGTCCTAATAACTCTACAACTAAGTTAGAGTCCTCAACCAGTATTCAGGCGATCAGAAATACTAGAAGGTAGGTATGGGTCATATTTGGTGGAACGCAATAGGTGTTCTGTTGCCTCAGAAACATTAGAAACTTGGACCCCTTTTTTTTTTTTAAGTAATATAACTATTTTTTTCTTTTTCTTCTTTCTGTTTCTTCTTTTTCTTCTTCTTTTCTCTTTTTTTTATTTTTTTATTTTTATTTCTTCTTTTTTTTTGTTTCTTTTTCAATTAGCACAACACGATACAGACTTTTATTTACGAGGCGTTATTAGGGATGATGACGGTCAAGAGGAAGTTGTGTGGCTTATTTGGTGCAAGTACCTATTCTCGGCACCGGGAAAGAATGGATAGGACAGGTGTATTTCTGACCTTAGACACTATTACCCTCCTTCAATTGAGGACTCTTATGAAGGACGGTTGTAACCATCGACCATAGTTATAGCTTTATTAAGACTCAATTTCTGTGTATCTTCCTTATTTGGTGACTCTCTGGAATTCACTCAAAGTACGCACTTAGGAACAGAGAGTGAAAACTACGCCTAACTCTAAAGTATCATCATCTAATTATCCAGAACTTAAGAGTCCTTGCACTAGACTTAGCGCACCAGTAATCTCTCTACTTCTCACAAATATGAGGTAGATTTATTAGAAGATAGTATGCCTGACTCTCTATGAACTGTCCGAGGATTCAGTAGACTACAAATGCTCATTGGTTTTCCCAAAGGATCCATTACCAAGTCTACGTGCTCGTGAAATAAATGTACTGGATTCTAAACTTAAGAAATAATTCCGGAAGAAAAAACCTCCAATAAAGGTATTTTGCTAGGGACTAACCCAATCAGCTCAAGAAAAGAGATTTTTTTTTTTTAAATATGTATGCAAATATTTGTAAATGCTATAAACACTATAAACATTCTCAGGTTATATCCCCCCAAGCCTAAGACTGACAATGTCCTCATTGGAAAAATATAGACATAGAAGAATATCACCTGAGGAGGAGAGTGGAAGGAACTAAGGCTCCTCAAGTCATAGTGCATCCAAAACCTGGCCATCTGAAAGAGTAATATATGGTTTAAGTTGCTGGCCATTTACTTTAAAGTTCGCACCTGAAATAGGGTTCCTGATCTCTACAGCTCCATGAGGGAAGGTATTAATCACAACGTAAGGCCCATCCCAACGGGACTTGAGCTTTCCAGGAAATAATTTAAGTCTAGAATTGAAAAGCCAGACCCACTGGTTGGGCTCAAAAGTCTTTCTAATGATGTGCTTGTCATGGAAGATTTTTGTACGTTGCTTGTAAGCTTGAGAAGTTTCATAAGCTTCATTACAAAGCTCTTCAAGCTCACTTAATTCTAACATACGTGCTCTTCCCGCTTTATCCAGATTTAAGTTAACGTTTTTAATGGCCCAATAAGCTTTATGTTGGATTTCAACGGGAAGGTGGCACGCTTTTCCGTAGACAAGACGGAAAGGAGACATACCCAAGGGAGTCTTATATGCAGTTCTGTAGGCCCAAAGAGCATCATTTAGTTTTTTAGACCAATCCTTTCGATCAGGCCTGACAGTTTTTTCTAAAATTCTCTTAATCTCCCTATTAGACACTTCCACTTGCCCACTCGTTTGGGGATGATAAGGTGTGGCTATCATGTGATTTACTCCCAAATTTTGGAGTAGTCTAATGAAGTGTACACTCTAAAAGTGAGGTCCTCCATCACTTATGATCGTCCATGGGCACCCATACCGAGAAATGATATTAGCCTTAACAAAGCCCAGGACCACATAATGGTCATTGGTTCCCGTGGGGATGGCTTCTATCCATTTTGATACATAATCAACAGCCACAAGGATGTATTCATATCCGAAGGACATAGGAAAGGGACCCATGAAGTCAATGCCCCAAATATCAAAGATTTCAACAGGGAGGATAGGTTGTTGGGGGCATCTCATCCCTTTTTCCAATGGTTCTCGTCTGCTGGCAACGTAGACATGCACCCACATACGTATGTGCATCTCGGAATAATGTGGGCCACCAAAAACCAGACTGAAGAACCTTATGAGCAGTCTTCTTCCCACTAAAATGTCCCCCACAGTGGAGGTCATGGCAGAAACTCAGAACACTTCTTTGTTCCTTATCAGGGACGCAACGGCGAAATAGCTGGTTAGGGCCTATTCTAAAAAGCTCGGGTTCCTCCCAGTGATAAAATTTAGCATTAGCGATAAACCTGTCTCACTTTTGCTTGTCCCAAGTACTAGGGGTGATGCCCGTGACCAGATAGTTCACTATGTCAGCGAACCAAGGAGTTTTAGTTTCCACGGCCATTAGAGACTCATCAGGGAAAGTCTCTTGAATACCGCTAGCGGGGTTTGATGCCTCAATAGGGATCCTAGACAAATGGTCTGCTACCACATTCTCAACTCCTTTCTTGTCTTTAATTTCCAGGTCAAATTCTTGGAGTAGCAAAATCCAACGAATTAGGCGAGGTTTGGTGTCTTTTTTAGCCAGAAGATGCTTAAGAGCTGAATGATCAGTGAACACCACAACCTTGGATCCCAAAAGATAAGATCGAAACTTGTCCAAAGCAAATACTACAACAAGTAATTCCTTTTCCGTGACCGTGTAGTTTTGCTGAGGATCCGTAAGGGTCTTGCTGGCATAATGCAGCACATGAGGTTTGCCATCAACCCTTTGACCTAAGACCGCTCCCACTGCAAAATCAGAAGCATCTCACATAAGCTCAAATGGGAGGGTCCAATCTGGAGCTTGGAGAATCGGCGCGGCTTTCTTCAAAGCTTGGAAAGCCTCGCCACATCTATCATCAAAATCAAAGGAAACATCCTTCGCTAACAGGTCGCAGAGTGGCTTAAAGATTTTACTGAAGTCTCTAATGAAGCACCTATAAAATCCAGCATGGCCAAGGAAAGATCTAACCTGACTAACATTGGCAAGTAATGGAAGCTTAGAGATGGAATCGATTTTTGCGGTGTCCACCTCTAATCCTTTCTCGGAAACTACATGCCCTAACACAATGCCCTGCTGGACCATAAAGTGGCTTTTCTCCCAACTAAGCATTAGTTTTGCCACTTCGCAACGGGTTAAGACTTTATCAAGGTGCGAAAGGCATAGGTCAAACGACGAGCCATAAATGGAGAAGTCATCCATGAAAGTTTCAACGAACTCATCGATCATATCAGAGAAGATAGCCATCATAGAACGTTGGAAAGTGGCAGGAGCATTACATAACCCGAATGGCATTCGACGGAATGCAAAAGTGCCATAAGGACTTGTGAAGGTGGTACGCTCCTGATCATCAGGAAAAATGGCTATCTGATTGTACCCAGAGTACCCATCAAGAAAACAAAAGTACCTGTTCCCCGCCAATCGTTCCAAAATTTGATCGATAAACGGTAAGGGGAAATGGTCTTTCTGGGTAGCTGTGTTTAAATGACGATAATCAATGCAGACCCTCCAACCAGTTGAGGGTCTAGTGGTCACTAGTTCTCCTTGGTCATTCTCCTCCATAGTGATTCCTGCCTTTTTCGAAACTACATGAATCGGACTGACCCATTTACTATCTGAAATGGGCTAGATAATCGCTGCATCTAGCCATTTCATAATCTTCTTTTTAACAACCTCCCGCATATTTGGATTGAGCCTTCTCTGCATGTCTCGGAAAGGCTTCACGGACTCGTCCGTGTAAATATGATGCATGCAAAGATTGGGATCAACACCCTTAATATCAACAATTGTCCAGGCAATTGCTTCCTTGTGCCTTTGTAAACACTCAAGCAGAGCTCCCTCCTGCAATTTAGATAATGCAGACGAGATAATAACGGGGAGCATGTTATTAGGGCCAAGGAAAGCATATTTCAATGTGCTCGGGAGGGGTTTCAACTCCAATTCAGGAGCCTTTTGGATTGAGGGTTTTAGTTGAGATGTCCTCGCTTCAGGCAGCGGATCTACCTTCACAGTCCAGGGTGGGGACAGAGACTTAGTGTGTATCTCCAGCAACTCTTCTAGTTCGGGCATTTTCCTTTCAGTTTCTTTACTAATCATGGGATGGTCCTGAGTTATGACCTTCTGAAGGGGATCTCTACATAAGAGTGCTGGAGTAGTCTCTTCAATCATTTCATCAATGACCTCAATCTGAGAACAATCTTCAAATCCGAGTTGCTTGTAAGTATCAAAAACATTCAACCGGATCTTCTTGTTCTCAAAGTCCATTTTAAGTGCCCCGGATCTGCAATTTATAGAGGCATTGGCTGTGGCCAAAAAGGGGCATCCCAGAATAATGGACGGCTTTGTGGGCTTATTAGACGGGTTAGTATCAAGTACCAGAAAGTCAACGGGGAAGAAGAAATCCTCCACTCTCACAAGGACATCTTCCAACAATCCCTGCGGTATCTTAAGTGATCTGTCTGCAACCTGGAGGATTACTGGACTAGGCTTCAGCTTTCCTCCTCCCAACAGGTCATAGACAGAGCTCGGTAGAATGTTTACCCCCGCACCCAGATTGAGCAGAGCCTCGTCAATGTGTTGGTTACCTATAACCACTGAAATATATGGGGCCCCTGGGTCTTTCATTTTGGGGGGTGTTCCATGCTGAAGAACCGAGCTAATGTGGTCAGGCAGGATGACCTTGGTTTGGACCTGTTTCCTAGATCGGCGCTTCTGGGTGCATAGGTCCTTCAAAAAATTGGCATAGGACGGAATCTGTTTAATTGCTTCCAATAGAGGCAAGTTAATCTGGACTTGCCTAAAAGTATCCATAATCTCTTCTGTCCTATCCTTGGCTCCAGACGAGCCAACAGAAGATTCCCCAGGAGCAGATAGGCGCTTTGGATAAGGCACCCTCGGCTTCTGAGTAGAGGGGTCGTCATGGCCGGAAAGGGGTGGTGGTAGGGCAACATCCTCATTGTGGATGATTTTTTGTGAGGGAGAGTACTGTGGCTCTTCCTCGGGTGAGATGGAAGTAGGGTCAGGTGTGGAAGGGGAATTCTAAGGTGTAACTGTAGGAGTGTTATCAGGCTTGTCAATCTTTTTTCCACTCCTCAACAAGGTCACTGCTTGGGCGTGCTCCCTGAATACAACCCCCTTGCCCTTAGGGTTCTCCTCAGAAGAGCTAGGCAGCTTCCCTGGATCACGTTGCCTAACTGCCTCAGTAAGATGACCAATTTGGGATTGCATATCAGTAATCATCTTATTTTGAGATTGGATAACCATATTCCGATGCTCTTGCATCGCTTTCATCATGGCCCTCAGTTCATCCATCTCAGAGGGCTTATTCGGAAGAGGGTTTTCATAAGAAGGTTGGTATGTGGGCTGGGGAGGTAAGGGTCTTGTATTCCCTGAGTTAGAAGCATCAGCTTGCTTCCAAGAGAAGTTTTGATGGTTCCGCCACCTTGGATTATAAGTGTTGGAGTAAGGGTTATTGCGAGGGGGGCGGAAACCTTGGGCCGCATTCAAGTCGGCCTGAATCAACTCAGGGAATTGGGTTGCCTGATGGCACTTCGCAGTGGCGTGCGTTGTGCTTTGGCAGATGGAGCATTCTCCTGAAGCCTGAAAAATAGAGGCTGCTTGTGGGTTCATGCCGGGGTTTGCTAAAAGCCTATCAAAGTTTTTATTCAATAGTTGAATCTGATAAGCCAAATCCTGAGAAGCCCCAGCTTCATGGGCCTCTATCTTCCTCTGCAAGATTGATGGTTTCTCTCTTGATATGCAGAGGACAAATGTATGGAGTTGTCGCTTAAAGTTTCAAATAATGCCCAGGCTTCATCCTCAGTTCTGGTCATGAAGGTTCCTACACAGGCTGCATCAATGGTTTGCCTATGCCTTTCAGATAATTCGTTATAGAACCTTTCGACCAACTGCCATCTTGGCACTTGATGGTGGGGGCATAACCTAAGAAGGTCATTAAAGTGCTCCCAAGTCTCATGAAATTGCTCCCCTTTTTGTTGAGTAAAACCCATAATCTCTCTTCTGTAATGGTTGGTTTTACTCATAGGAAAATACTTTTTTAAAAATTCTCCCTTAAGGGTAGCCCAATCATTTACCCTTGCATCGAGGGTATGATACTAGTGCTTGGCCTTATCCTTTAGGGAGAAAGGAAATAGAGTCCTCATCAGGGCTTCATCAGTAAAGCCCTGGAGCTTCACCGTGGAGCAGACCTCGATGAATTCCTCCAGATGACGGTGGGGGTCCTCCCTAGTAGTACCATAAAAAGAGGGCAATAAAGATATGGTACTGCTCTTGATCTCATACGGATTATCCCCTGCCAGTCGTCTTAGTGCTTGTGCAGGTCGGTTGGTAGGAATAAAATAGTCCCTTAGGGTCCGTTGTTGATTTGCACCTTGCTCAGCCATTTCTTCTCTTTCTTCTCCTAGGTGAGGTCTCCTAAGAATTCTCTCAGGCTCAAGATCAAACACTAGACTACCCTCAAGAGAGCGTCTACCAAGCATACAAAACACAATTCAGCAAAATTTTTATTTTATTATTGAGTAAGTCAAACCTCCACTCTAAAGATAAGTCAAAAGATCAAGACTTATCCCTCCGTTCCCACGTAAGTGGTATAAGAGGGGTGTGGACTTAAAATCTTAACCTTCTTTATTGTGGATGTTGAATTAGTTAAAACAAATGGCCAAACAAGTTTTCCACTGCAATTACGTGCCTTAATTCAACCTTCGAGTGCCCTAGGACCTATACTTTGCTTAGCTGATACTCCCAGGTGATCAAGGGAGAAGTTACTCCAAGGACGAACAAAGGGATGCAAGTAGGGCGAACCCTTCCTTTGAGGCAATGCGTATGCGGTGCCCCTTAACTACCCTTTTGTTCCTTTAAGGGGTGTCCCCCTCCGTGGTGTATCAAAACACTTAATCAAAAGATAGTATCACCACTACCACAAAGCACAATAGGAGGGTCTGCATCGATAAAGAGATCGGTGCCTATAGCCTTAAGGGATCGAGCCTTAGTGCGGTGCCTAATGTGCGTGCTCAGTGTCAAAAGTGTGCAACACACCGTAAATCTTTGTAATTTCTTTTTGAAATCACAGACAAGTCCCTTAGAATCAGATCAAAAGTGAATTGCTTTTAGGTTGAATCTGATTATTAGTTCCGCTTTTAGTTATGTGACTACTTAATTAGTAAATTCAAACAATTTGGTGGTCTTAAATTTAAATTGGAATGCAAATGCGTGAACAGAAGCTGGATGCAAAAGTTAGAAAGATATACCTGTCTCCAGCAATCTTCGTGCTAAGATGCTTGCAATGCAATAATAAGATCTAATATGCTGCTCAATCAACCCTAAATGTGCACACCTAAGGGCATGCAACTTCTAAATAGGCAGCTCGATATTTTTTATTGGTTTTTAAAAGCAAGCAAACAGATAGTATAATCACGCATGCACCAGAAATACTGTAAGCCCTAGTAGCTAAAGAATGCAGGGACAAACCCCCAAAAATTTAACCCCAAATTGCAAGGGCAAAAAGATAGAATTAAATTGTGACGACGGAGAATCCTCTACGAAACAGGATCTTGGTCTCCTTCATCTTTTCCTCGTGTGGCTTAACTCGTGGTTGCTGTCGCTACTTTGTTGCGCCTCGTCGCTTCAGCGGATTCCTTGCACAATAATCAAAATGATTAGATAATTTCGCAACTCAAAAGATTCAAAAATAATAAAGTAATTCTATTGCATCTGTTGCCTCCCCGGCAACGACGCCAATTCAACAGCAGCCTGCTCCGGCCACCGCCGCCAGCTGTGAAGGTACTGAAGATGGCGATGCGCGCCTGCGAGCGCGGGTGGTGGTGCGGAGCCTGCCAATCGACGTGCCCCTACGGGCGCCTATGGGTTGAGGCGCGGTGCTAGCACGGCTGCAGACGCTTGCAGGGTGAAGGCTGGCGCGGGTGAGGCGGTCTGTAGATTTTAAACTGGAGGCGCGCGGTAGGGAGGGTGCGCGTCTGCAGGGAGATGGAAGGTGCTGGAGGGCATGCGGTTGTGTGCGGGCAGGTAGAGGGAGCGCCTGTAGGTGGCGTGCGGGCGTTGTGGGGTGAAGGTGGGCGGTAGGGCAGGTGCTGTGAGGAGCGCCTGCAGTGAGTCGCGGGTGCTTACGGTGGCTGAGGGAGAGGTAGGTGCGGCATAGTGCTCGCCCTCTCCACAGTGGAGAAGAGAGAGCCGTTCTCTTTTTTTTCTCTGGATCCCTTCTTCTCTTCCCGCCTCTTCTTTTTAAGTTCTCCCCTCACCGTGTGAGTTCAGGGATTTTCCCAAATCCCCGGTCATGGCTATTGAGAAAGGCAGCGCCAGAAGTTTTGCCCAATGTCCGGTAGGGGAGGGGGAAAGAGAGATGCGGTTGTTTTGGGAATTTTATCCCCCCACCCCTGCTCTTTGTGTATTTTATTACCTGCACATAAAAACAATAAAATCATGAAGTTATAGAATGTTATAACTTAAATTCTGAGGTGTTCAAATCTTCTATAACTTAATTACCATTATTAACACACCTAAATTATATAATTAAAGTTACTTAGGCTTAATAATAGTCCATTTTAATGGACTCATCACCTGCAGAAACTATCCTAAGGTTTGTTGGACTCCGCAATTAAAGCACTCATGCTTGAGACACTTTTAGCTTAGGTTCAGTTTGCAGTGCATTTTTGTAAGAGAAGGACAGAAGATTGATTTGTTTGGAGAGTTTTCTCTCTCTTTTCTTTTTATTTCTAGCTTCGGATTGGCTTCTCAACATAGTCTGTATCAGATTCCTCATCCCCATCATCAATCCTCAAGGGTCCCTGGCAATCGATGCTTCGAGATAGCACGGCCTATGGTAACCCCCAGAACCCTAGCTTTCGAGATTTCGAGATAATCCCACCCATGGAGTTCCGTGGCCGAATTCAAACCCTGGTGATCAACATTTCATGATAATGTCGCCCATGATATCTGAACCAGCAGAGTGCTTACATGCCCCCGGTAGGATATTTAAATATCCTAAGAGAAAAGCACCGAGGAGATGATATGTTGTTACACATCTTCGAGGGGAACTTCCCACCTCTCCGCATCGGGAACTCATCCAAATCAACTTGCGTTGATCGGCCACTCCTAATCTTGGTGACTTTTTCAGAACATTGAAACGCTTTTTGCGTGATTTTGATATTTATGCACATTGAACCAGACTGTGTGTGAATTGGGGTGCTTAGGTTACTGAATCCTGCAAACCGAAGGTTAGTTAACGAGGCCGAATGCTTCCTAAGCCCTAGACTAAATACTTAAGCTTCACATTTTCCCCAACCTCTTAAGGATTATCTAGATCTTAGCGGATACGTGAATTTTTAACCCAAAGAATCTGGCCCAAGAGGCCTAAGATCGGCGTTCCTACTAATCTCTTTATGTCTCCTTAGCACTTTTTCTTTTTTCTTTTCTTGATCTGGTCTAAAACTTCAGTTAATCCCTTAATTTTTTACTAATGACCATCCCTTTTTTTTTTCTTTTTTCATTTTGTGCTCCTTTTTTGGTATTTTGCTCTTTTCCTCCTCTCATTTTGTATAGCCTAAAAAATTGTCTCTCCCCCCCTTAGTTCTTTTTTCTTCTCTAATATTATTATTATTTTTTTTTGAGTTGAAACCTTTACTTGATATGAGTTTTCCTGACATTTTGCACTTTCATACCCCCCCTCGCCTAAGATTTGCATTGTCCCCATTGTAAATTAGGTGGGTTCAATTTTAGCTTAGTTCATGCATTAGGACAGGTGTTGGGTGGGCGAATGGGTCGAAGTGACTGTTGCAAACGATTTCTAATCTTGGGTAGGGGTATCTGAGGTGGAGACGGTTGTTCTAATGGATGAACCCTAAAGTGCAATATGAATTCCGTGTAGAAATGTCATAAAAGGTTTTGGGTTTTTTAAAGAATGACGAGTTGCCTCCTGTTAAGTGCTGAGTTTTATGCCATCGGCTGGGTGCAATGAGCTCAAGGAGAATGGAGGGTAAAGGATAACTCAACCAAATTTGTATTGGTCATGTCAATGAACGGTTTGAGTCTCTGACTGTTCACAACAAAGGGTTTCGAATCGTGGCTGAGTGGGCTGATTTCAATGGCTCCATTTCCAAAGATTTGTCGGACTAGGTAGGGTCTGACCCACTTAGATCATAGTTTTCCTGGGAATAATTTGAGTCGGGTATCAAAGAGTAAAGCCTTTTGACCAGGATGAAAGATCTTTCTAGAAATGTGTTTGTCAAGAAAAGCTTTAACCCATTCTTTGTAAATTCGCAAGTTCTCATACGCGTTGTGGTGTAATTCATTAATCTCGCTTATTTGAAGCCTTCTGTGGGTTCCAGCCTTAGAAAGATATAAATTGTAGTTCCATACTACCCAATAGGCTTTATGCTTCAATTCGATGGGGAGGTGACATGCCTTCCCGTACACCCGTTTGAAGGGAGACATACCTAATTGGGTCATGTGGGCGGTCCTATAGGCCCACAATGCTTCCAGAAGCTGAGAAGACCAATCCTTCTTATTAGGTCGAGCAGTAACCTGAAGGATTTTCTTGATCTCTCGCTTCGATAGCCCAGGTAGACCATTAGTTTGGGGGTGGTAGGGAGTAGAGATTCGATGCGAAACCCCATTTTTGGTCATCAGTGACCTGAACTAAGCATTTGTAAAATGGGTCCCTCCGTCGGAAATTATTGCTCGTGGAATCCCGAACCTTGAGAAGATGTTTTGATGAATGAATCTGATAACAACCTTATGATCATTGGTTTAGGTCGGAATGGCTTCTATCCACTTGGACATGTAGTCAACGACGAGTAAGATGTATTCGAAGCCATCCGAGATAGGGAAGGGTCCCATAAAATCGATCTCCCAAATGTTAAAAATTTCACATACCAGGATCAGCTATAGAGGCATCATGTCTCAATGGCTCATGTTGCCCAAGGTCTAGCAACGGGCACATGCCTTACAGTGATCGTATGCATCTTTGAAAATTGTGGGCCAGTGAAAGCCACACTGGAGGATTTTTGATGCGGTTTTGTGTCCTGAAAAATGTCCACCGCATTCCTGGTCATGGCAAAAGGAGAGTATGTCTTTGATTTCTACATCTGTGACACACCATCAAATTATTTGATCAACAGCAATGCGGAATAGATACGGGTCTTCCCATAGGTAATACTTGGCATCGGAATGTAATTTGTCCTTCTTGGCCTTCGGCCAATCGGATGGGATCTGATGTGATGCCAGGTAATTCACTATATCTGTGAACCATGGAAGCCCTGCATTGATAGTCAGGAGGTGCTCATTAGGAAAGTGTTTTGTGATGGGTCCGGAAGGGTCAATTATTTCAGAAGGAAGGTGGGACAAGTGATAAGCTACCACATTTTGCTTTCCCGCGTTGTTGCGAATCTCGAGGTTAAATTCTTGCAATAATAAGATCCATCAGATTAATCGAGGTTTCGCATCCTTCTTTGCAAGGAGATGCCTCACAGTTGTGTGATCCAAGTATATGGTAACATGGGAACCCAGAAGGTATGATCTGAATTTTTCTATGGCAAATACTACAGCTAGCATCTCTTTCTCAGTAACCGTGTAGTTACGCTGAGCCTCGTCCAGTGTTTTCCTAGCATAGTAAATGACCACGGGTTTCCCGTCAATTTTCTATTCCAAAATCGCACCTACAGCGAAGTCAAATGCATCGCACATGATCTCAAAGGGTTGAGACCAATCAGGGGACTGTACGATCAGGGCTTGGGTGACTTGGTCACGAAGGATCTCGAATGCTTGAGTGCATTCCTTGGAAATTTTGACAGGCACATCCTTGGAGAGAAGAGTAGTCAAGGGGTGCGGGATTTTTGAAAAATCAGGGATAAATCGACTGTAAAAATCGACGTACCCTAAAATGATCGGATGTCCTTAATCGAGCTAGGCATAGGGAGCTTGGAAATCAGGTTAACCTTAGCTCGATCGACTTGGATGCATTTCTCCGAGATTAGGTGTCCCTGGACAATTCCCTCAAGCACCATGAAATGGCTCTTTTCCCAGGAATGAACCAAATTCACATCGATGCATCGCCTGAGTATTTGGACCAAGTGTTGGAGGCAATCGTCAAATGATGCTCCAAAAATTGAAAAGTCATCCATGAAGACTTCCAGCTAATCACCTACCATATCTGAGAATATGGCAAGCATGCACAGCTGAAAGGTTGCGGGTGCATTGCAGAGACCGAGAGGCATCCTTCGAAATGCGTATGTCCCGAAGGGGCAGGTGAACGTGGTCTTTTCTTGGTCTTTTGGATGGATTGCCACCTGGTTGTAACCGGAGTACCTGTCAAGAAAGCAGAAGAACCTGTTTCCCGCTAGTTTCTCGAGGATCTGATCAATAAACGGTAGTGGGAAATGGTCCTTCTTCATGGAGGAATTAAGTCTTCTGTAATCAATGCAGACTCTAGACGAGTTAGCTATTTAGGTAGGAATGACCTCTCTGATTTCAGTCGTGATGATGGTGAGTCCGACCTTCTTAAGCACAACCTGTATTGGACTCACCCAACGATTGTCGGAGATCGAGTAGATGATCCCTACATCTAACCACTTGATGATCTCCTTTTTCACGACCTCCTGTAGGTTAGGGTTTAAACGTCTCTACATCTCTCGTGAAGGTCATGCGCCCTCTTCTGTGTAGATTCAATGTGTGTAGTATGAGGGCCTTATGCCAGTCACGTCATCGAGAGTCCATCCAATGTCTCTACGATGTTGCTAGAGAACAGTAATCAGATGGGATTCCTAGTCAGGTGTGAGTCGGGAGTTGATAATCATAGGAAACGTCTTTTCTTGGTCTTTTGGATGGATTGCCACTTGGTTGTAACCGGAGTTGTAGGAACCTAAAAAGACGTACTTCAGATGCTCGGGAAGGGCCTTGAGTTTCATGACAGGATTATCAGCAGCAGCGGGTGGTTCGTGGTTTGTATTAGGAATAAGGGCGGAGTCATGGGTGTCTCTAGATCAGGTTCGCACTCCTCTGTTTGCAGGTTTTGATCTTCTAGTGGTTGATCCAGGATAATTAGGTCATCCTCTATATGTGATTCATCAACCACGGCTCTGATATCACATATTTGCTCTATAACCCCGCAATTAATCCCTTGTTGAGCCTTAAAGATGTCAATCTTCAAAGTTTGATTCCCAAATTTTATTTCTATTTGGCCCTCTTCATAGTTTATGTTGGCCCGAGCAGTGGCCAAGAAAGGTCTCCCTAATATGATTGGTGTGTCCCTTGGGTTTTCAGGTGCATCCATATCCAGAACTATGAAATCCATCGGGAAGTAGAAATCCCGTACCCTAACAATGACATCCTCGAGTATTCCTTTAGGTGACTTGAGGGATCGATCGGCTAACTGCAATGTCACCTCAGTTGGTTTAAGTTCGGATTCTTCAAGGTGGTCAAGGAGGGATGTAGGTATTAGATTTATGGAGGCACCTAGATCTAGCAAGGCTCTATTAAATTGGGTTTCACCAATTTTATAAGAAATCAGGGGAGTTCCTGGGTCATTAGCCTTCGGTGGGAGTTTACTCAAGCTGACAGAGCTAGCTTGCTCTGACAGTACGATCAGATTCCCACTCTTGGTTTGCAGCTTACGTTTAGGTGTACATACGTCTTTCAGGAATCTTGCGTAAGCCGGTACGTGGCGAATTACATCCATCAAGTGGATGTTTATCTGGACCTGTTCAAAGAGCTTGACCAAATCCTCCTCGGGAGCCACGGGTTTGGTTATCCTTTTTCCTTTGGTCAACGCCTCAGGAAATGGGATCCTAGTTGGTTCCTCTAGAATAGGTCTAGGTTCTTGATCTAGGGCAGGGGTATCCTGGATAACTATCCTAGGGTTTTGGCTACTGCCAGGCTTGGAGTGGTTCGGACAATGTGGGTCTTGGGGTTGTTTTACCACAACAAGTTGCTACAGAGTTTAATCCTGCCTGGTTTTGGTTTAGGTTTGGTAAGAGGGGGTGGCTGCTGTTGAAATCCCGCATAAGATGTCGAAGCTTCCATCCCTTCTGGTGATGGAGCAGCAGGGGCCTGATAAATCAAATGTGTGTGCCCTGCATTTGGGTTCATAACATGCCTCTGGGTTGGCACGTTATTTGGGTTTGGCAGAGGTTGCGAAGGAAGGGTGCCAGGTTGGTGGGAATTGGCCATCTAGGCTAGTTGGTTGTGAACCTCTATGATCTCATCCTTGTGCTATTTTTGCATTGCCTCATTCGTCTTTTGAATGTCAGCCAGTGCTTGAAGGATAAGAGTCATTTGATCCTAGTTTGGTCCGGATTGATAGGTGGGATTGGGCCGAGGCTGAGGCAGCTGATATGGATGAGGTGCTTGTGGATGGGGCTGATACGGTGGTTTTTGAGTCTGAGAATTTCCTGTCCACTGAAAGTTGGGATGATTTCCCCATCCAGGGTTGTAGGTATTGGAGAATGGGTCATTTTGGATGGCATTGAGGTCCTCGCAGGTCTGAGGAACCTTAGGAAAGTTAGAATATGAGGGTTAGAAGTTCCCCCAACTCGTATAGAATGGATCGAAGGTCACTCCGATCCGAGAGTCAGATAGGGGTGGATACGGGTCCATCCCCTGAGGAGATTGGTGATAGATGTTTTGCATAGTTTCCTTCGCCAGAGGTGGCTGTGCAAAAGAGTTATGCGCAGAGGTGGCTCGCTGCAGATGTCGAGTTAGCTCTTCCACCTTCTTCTCTATGATAAAACCTTGTCCAATTGACTAGCCATCAGTTCTAAGTCGACGGACGTGGACAGGTCCTGTGTCTCATGTGCCCCTCTCAGATTCGTCGATGTGTAGGCATTCATCCTGTCGAATAAGCCCATGGAGTCATTATTGATGGAGTTCTCACACATGTTTTCGAGAATCTCCCACACCGTGTCCTCATGTTGACCCATGATGTTTCCTCCGCATGTTGCATTGATGAATAATCGAATGTCTTCACGGAGTCCATGGTAAAAAGACTGGACTTGTTCCCATTTAGGAACTCCGTGATGGGGGCACTTTCGCATGAGATCTAGGAATCGGTCCCATGCTACGTGAAAAGGTTCTCCCATTTGTTGAGTGAAATGGGTGATCTAGTGGCGCAAGGCATTCGTCTGACCAACGGGAAAGAACTTTTTCAAAAATTCGAACTGAAGTTCATCCCATGTGTTGATCGGACGAGTCTGAGTTTGATACCAATAGGCAACCTTATCTAGGAGGGAGAAAGCAAACATTTTCATGAACAGAATATCCCAATTTTTTGGATCTGACCCGAAGGTCTGGGCAAGATGCTTGAGTTGTTTAATGTGTTGGAATGGATCCTCAGAGTTAAGCCCATGAAACTTTGGTATGGCATGAATCATATTAGGCTTGAGTTCAGAATCAGGACCTCCAACTGGGATTTGGACTCGAGGCTCGATCGCCACTGCAGCGGGATTATAGTGATCTCGCATCATTGGTTGCTGCGGTGGGTTTACAAAGCTTTGGAAGAGATCAGTCAGGTGCTGAAGCTGGTGCTCAAGGTTGTTCTCTTCTTCAATGGGTTGTGCCATGATGGACGAAGAAGGAGAACTTGGTTCTGAATCAGGTGAAAAGTTTATGTGGTGAGGTTGCTGCACAAACAAGGGTGTCGAGGCTTGGCCTCAACGAGAGTGAATTTCTAAAGGAGGTCTTAAGGATGGTCTTAAGGACCTCCTACCGAACATGCACCGAAGGATGTGATGAGATTAGAAGGTGCTGGACCCAAGCGAGACACCCAAAAATTGTTGGGTGACTATAGAGGTTCGGGGCGGATGATACCCCTTAGTCAGAAAGGTCGTCCACTTGAGAAGTACCTGGGCAGCCAGAGAGGGAGAGTCTTGCAATGACCCCTACACGGTAGAGCGTCCCCACGAGTTACAGGGTTTCCCCCGCCCGACCTCTCTTGTCACTGAGATTCCAGGTAGACTAGAATGGAGACCTTGACCTCTTAAGTCTACCTTTTTTACTTTAAGATCAAGGTGCTTAGGGTTGCACTTGATCTTTTAGGTCTTTTGATTGAAAAAAAAGTGACCTAATTTTAAGGTTGGTTGACCCAAAGGGTCAACTTCACCTCTTGTTCCTTTGAGAGCTTTTGAGTCCTTTCTTTCATGGTTCAAATGGATTAAGAGCCTAATTTGCTTAGGGTTTCTCTTGTATAGATCTTTTCAAACAAGGTTTAGGCACACCTCTTTTTGGAATTTTTTTGCTTCTCCGTTTAAGAGAAGATGTGTCTCAAAAAACCCTAGCTTCGCAATCCTTAGGTTGGCTTGAGTTGGTCCAATTTAGTTGCCTCAAAAATTGGTATGTAGGGCTCAATCAAGAAAGTTTTAGCCCTAGTTACCTTAGTTGGATGTGCAGTTCAAGATGTGTTGAAATGAAAATCAGGCAACTTCGATGAATTACCAAGTATGAAACAGGTAGCCCTAGGTTGATTTTTCTTTGTTCCTTTTCAGACTTTTGAGGGGGGTTAAGAGAGAGGGCTAATGAAAGTTACCTGTTCCTTGGTGTGGTTGTTGTGCTGCTGCTCTTCTTTTCTCTGTGTTCCCTAAGACAAGCACAACAAAGGAGAGGAATTAAGTCAGTATGAGATTAGAAGTTGTGATTAAAAGCTTCAGAAGTGCCCATTAACCCTTGGCAACGGCGCCAAAATGTTTACATGGCTAGATCGTGTTTTAACAGATATCTCGTAATATAGATGAACTCTCTGCGAAAACAAATAAAAATTTATAACTCGAAAATCAAAGTATCCTAGGTCGAACACAGGAAGCAATTTGAGTATTCCAAAACTTGAGAACACAACTTTTAATAAAAAGCAATGACTAGTTCAATAGAAATGATAGGATAATGTTATAGAAAGGGTGCTCAAAAAGAATTGGACGTCTGATATTGCATCAGACGTCTTAAAATTGGCCTTTAGTATCTTCTCTTCTATCTTTGCTTTGTTCTACTGCAGCTATGGTTTCTTGTTTCTCCTTTTCTTTTTCTTCCTTAGCCGCTCCTGCTCCTCTTCTTTTTCCTTTGCTTTCTCTCTTCTTGATTCTCTTCCTGCAGCTAAGTCCTGGCTTTGTCTCCTCTTAGGTTTCCCTCTTCTTTTTCTTCCTCTTCTTCCTTTGCTTTCTTGCTTCTCCACTTTGTCTACCCCTTGATCTCTCTCTTCTTCTTTCTCTTGGTCTGCCGCACCTCTGCTACAGTGTGTCTTTCCTCTTCTTTTCCTTTGCTTGCAGTGGCTAAGTCTTGCTTCCTTCTCTTGCTGCACTTTTTCCTCCTGTAGCATCCTCTTCCTACACAAGCACCACGCAACAAAACCTATTCCCCTGCCCTCCTCACGCATCTCTCTCTCTCTGAATCTCTCTTCAGTACCCTCTCCTAAATCCAGGTTATCGGGTCGGTCGCGCGGCCGGGTCCAGGCGCACCGGTGTGGGTGTGGTGCATGAGAAGTGCTTGGTAGGATAGTCGGGTTAGGTTGCCAGGTCCGTGGGTTATATGTCGAGGACAAGGCGTGATAGGAGAGGCGAGGGACCTCACCCCAGTGATTTTGAGGAGAACAGCTAAGAGCACAAAATCCACTTAAACCACTCAGACAGCTCACGACTTACCGAGGTGGGACTAAAAGTCCCACTCGCTACTGCTAGAAATTTCATGAGAGCAATTTCACAATTGGCGCAGCTGCAAGTCTCGCGGCACCCTCTATTAGGCTGGACTTGCGCACACTCTCAACTCGCACAGTCTGGAAGCCTGGGAGCTAACGGCTGTGGCCTGGAGTTGGAGAACAATCGAGCTCAAGTGGTCGCTAATGGCGGAAGGAAGCTCGACCCCGCACGACACAAAAGGAGCCTTGCAACTCTATCAGACCACAGGAGGACCTTCGCCGTGTCACGGTGAAGGTGAGGTGATCGGTGGCAAGCCATAGGGCAGCCTAGGAGTTGATTGCATCGCAAAAATACACCTGCAATAGTGCCTTCTTGTGCTATTTCCTAGCATTACCTATGCATATTAGGGTTCCATAATCGCTTTTGTAAAAATACATGCATGCATGCATTTAATTGAGAGGAGAGGAGAATAAATAAGTGGCCTTGCGATTTACATTTTTCCTCAAGTGCATCTCTGCTAATTCACCATCTTTTTATTTGTTATTTCACTTGATTTTTAAATCTTTCCCGCGGCTGCATGCATCTTCTTCTTCTGCTCGCACCATTCCCTGCTCCAGCCCTTCCCTGCGGCTGCCACTCCCTGCCGAGCCCCATGCAGCCGCATGCATAGCTAGGGCATGGCTGTTCATGCCTTCCTCCTCTATAAAAAAAGAGGGTTCGTCTCCTTCTTGCAGCAGCCTGGTCTCAACCAAAAAAAAAACCTGCAGCTTCTTCTTCTCCAGGCCACCGTCTTCTCCTCACTCTCCTTCCACACGCTGGCCCTCCTCGGAGACACCCAGCAGACAGGAGCCCTCACTGTGGTGAACACCCACCACTGTGAGACCACCACCGCTCAGCTCTTCAAAGAGCCGGTGGGCGTGGTGGCTCTTCTCTCATTTTTACCTTTCCAGCACCCGCAGCCATTGCTGCAAGCATCAAGGTCTAAAGCTCGAAGCTCGGCGGTAGTAGCAGCTCGGCAGCAGCAGCCCCAGCCCCTTCCGCGTGCGCCTGTAGGCGTCCTCGCCCTCCGCGCGTGCCTGCAGGCCTCTCCGCCTCCCGCTTCTTTGCTCTGTCGCGCGCTCTCTTTTGCCCGCAACTAGCCATTACGCTCATCTACAGCGGCCGGCCAACCCTCATCGCGCACCCCAGCAGCGCTTGCGTCGCCCTCGCCCTCCACAGCGCACACCAGCAGCCTTCTCCACATACTATGTCGCAACCTTCCACTCGCAAGCCACTAGCTGAAGCCACTCCGCCGCGTGCACCGAGCCGGCCGCACTAACGGCACCTGCAGCTCTAGGTCACGCGGCGTAGCCTTACACTATGGCCACTGTTCACGTGAGTCTGTGCAACACTGTGGCTACAGTGAGGTGACCGGTGAGCTTCTCACTTTACCGGTCACCCGGTGCGCCGCTACCACCGTTCGCCCGTGCGCATGCCCGCCTGCGAGTCTCGCCCCGCATCGCCCGCACCCACCCACGCGTTTGCGTCGCCTGCACCCGTCTGCGTCGCCCGCTCCCTTCTCCCGCGCCTGTGAGCACCCGTTCCAGCCACTTCGCACAGCGCTGGGCGCTGCGATCGTCTCCGCGCCAACTCTCCTGCATGCGCGCTCCTCTCTGCGTGAATACGCGCCTGCGTGCACGCGTAGCCTCCAGACATCGCTCAGAAGCTGCAAACGACCTAACTTAACCCTCCAGCAGTGTGCCTGCTCTCTCTCTCCCACTCTCTTTCTCTCCCGCTCTCTCACAACACTCACAGCACTCTCTTTACCAACTCTCACACACACATACACTCACACTTCCACACACACACACACACACACACCTATACACTATTATCTACATATATATATATACGTATACATATATATATTGATATATATATATACATATATTTATATACATACATATATATATATACTTATATTTATACATACAGTAGTACCTATATACTAATGTATTAGTATCTATATATATAGTAGTATTAGTATACTTATATACATATATACATATATCTATATAGTTATATAAATATATATATATATATATATATATATATATATATATACATGTATACCTACATATATCTATTCAAATATTAGTACTTATATAAATATGTATTAGTCTATACACACACACACACACACACACACACACATATATATATATATACATCTATATACATACATATATATATATATATATATATACATCTATATACATACATATATATATATATATATATATATATATACATATACATACACATATACTTATACATACATATATATACATAAACTTATACATATATATATATACATATATACATATATAGCTATATAACCATATATACATATATACATATATATACATATCTAGCTACATATACCTATATATACATATATTATTATATATATATATATATATACATATATATCTATATACATCTATATAGTATTATATACATACATACATATATATATATACATCTATACATATATCTCTCTATACCTATATAGCTACATACTTATATACATATACTTATATATATATATACATATATATACACCTATAGATATATACATATATATATATACTTATATATTTGTAACCATATATATATATAGATATATTTACATACATATATAGATATATTTTCACATTACTTACCATACGTGGTATCACGGGAATATCTGCACCAGTTGCTGATATTCCCCGATACATGCGTACAAAAAAAGTGTGGTCGCACACATCTTCCACCATCCACCTTACACTCCACGCGGCACCTCATCCTATTGGTTGTGTCTTGCTAGATGACGACCGACTTGACACCATGCTACACTCCATCTCCGCCTCCACCCCCACCCCTTTATATACATAATATATACTGTATTTACTTTATTTCTGTTTCGCTTTCCTGTTAGTAAAAAGATAAAAAAAATATATAAAAGGGAAAAGATAATCTTTGACTTGCAGGTACTCCATCTTGCGAATAGCATGACCCATTTTCGAACCCTGTTTTGGCTCAAAGCCAAGAACTCAATTTTGAGGGTGTGCCTCAAGGGCAAAGATTACCAAAAAAAAATCTAAATAAGAAAAACACCAAAAACACAATAAACGAATGGAAGAGACTCGTTGTAGGAAAGGCGTAGAAACTTAACTTGTAACCCCACTTCCCTAAGTTCGACCCTGGGCCTAAAAGTGACAAGATAAAATCAAGTAGGCCAGGTTAAAAATTTTGTAAAGAGATGGTTAGGTCCGATTTAGGTTAACCACTATACACACTTCAACGATAAAATCATCATATTAACAACCTATTCGGGTCCAACACCACACCTTTTCTGGCGCCGTTGCCGAGGAAGTGTGCCTTTAAGTAAGTTTCTATTTAATTCCTTTCAAGTTTTTTTCTCTTCTCACACCCTTCTCTTCACGGGTGTCTCTATTTTTGGTGTGCAGGTAAATCTGTTGCAAGGAGAAGGCAGGAAGATGAAGTCAGAGACGTGAGCAGATCCAAGGCAGAAACGAGAGTGTGAAGACGGCGACACCGCACTGGAGCTCCGCACACGTTGCTGCACAAGTAGGTTCTTCTTTTCTTAGCAACTTAGGTTAACTTGTCACCCTAAAAAAAAAAAACTAAAAACTAAAAAACTAGAAAAACTTCTTGGGATCTCTTGGGGCAAGTGGACTAAAATTCACTTGTTTGATTGATTGTCTTCACTTCCACCACCCTGGGATTTCCTGCCCTACTTCGCATAGCGAAAATCCGAGAATCTTGATTCTTGAATTTTTCATCGTGTGAAGTATTCTTTGAGGAAAAAATAAAAATATTGATTGCCACACCTCTTTGCCTCATTTACCTGCAATCCGGGATCACTTTTTTGGGGAGACTTGGAATTGAGTTGATTCCAACCCCACCACGACTTTTCAACTTGCCTCAGATTCGATCCCGAGTATTTCAACACCAACAATTTTAGTTTCTTTATCTGTTGATTGAGCCTTGTGTGGACATCTTTTTGGTGATTGGGAGCACTTGAATTGTCGTGCTTTGGCTCCCTTTCACATAAACTCTAAAACTGATTCGTGCATCCACACATAGAAATCTCTATTTAGGGTAGCCCATTGCTTTTTAGCATGCATTAACCAACTGGCATTAAAGAAGGGTTTGTTGGGCTTTGAAGAAAACCTGTATTCTCTCAAAAACCTAGAGATTGGTTGAATTGGTAATTCAGCGAAATCCTAAAATTCGTACTACTTAAGGCTGAACTCTAAAAATCATTCACCAATTAAAAATTTCAATTCGGGGAGATTTCCCCGTTGCATGCTTGTTTTACACACTTTGAAAATCAATCACTTGGGCATTACTCGTAAACAACGCCCTTCACATTCCAAAAACACTTGACCCTAAGCCTCTAACTAAAACTGGTAGTAACTTGACCCTTCTTAAGGATTGGAGGTCTAACTACCTGTGTGTAGCGCCTACGTGTTGGTGAGAGTTCCCGCGTGCTATCGGGTGTCTAAGACTGGGGCAAATGTCCTTTCAATCTGGCCCGGTGGTACCGCGATGCTCGCATTCGGTTCCGTAGTTCGTGATAGTAGGTAACTTAGATCTTTAGGTCTAAGGGCACACTGTAGAGGTTAGGAAATTGATTGAACTGATTTATAATCAAGTGTACCTTTGCGACGTCATTTCTCTCATCTCTTTTCCCTTCTTATCCCTCAAATTCTTCCTGCGGTAGTGCATGTTTGGGAGGAGGTCACAAAACCCTAAACTGTTTGAATTGATTGATAAATTTAGAAAAGAAGCCGAGTCGTCCTCCTCCACAAACATGGCTGCACGCCCACCCCCAAATCCCGAGGGAGGAAACCGCCCTCAGAACCCACCAGGTGGTGGAGCCTTAGATCCCATAACCCGCCTCCAAGCCCAAATGGAAATGTACAATGAGCAAATTGAAGCCATTGGGGAAACATTGGAGGAAATGTAGAACCCTCGGAAACATTGGAGGAAATGTAGAACCCTCCTGAATGGGCGGAGCCTAGGTCTCTTAGCTCTTATCAGAATCCCGCTACTACAGAGACCATAGGACAAATTTGGGTCTCCATGGGCGGGGACGACTTTGAACTGAAACCGAACATAATTGGTTTAATAAATTTTCACTTTCATGGTCTTGCATGTGAAGATCCTTTTCTCCACCTGGAAGACCTAACCCGACTGGCTGAAACTATTTAGCCAAGAAATGTCGGGTTACTTATAGTCCTCATGAAGATGTTCCCGTTTTCATTGCGGAATAAAGTGTCGCAGTGGCTACACACCCTTGGGAGAACCATCCACTCTTGGGAAGAGATGCGAACAACGCTTCTCAAGAAGTTCTTCCCAATCGGGCGAACCAATGCGCTTCGTCGTGCTATCACCTCTTTTATGCAACAAAACGGTGAACAATTTCATGAGGCATGGGAGAGGTATAACGACCTCCTTAGGAAGTGTCCGCACCACGGCTTGCCTAAGTGGCATATAGCCCAGATTTTCTACTATGGGTTAAATGAGACTTTGAAGCAGATTGCAGACGCTTCCTGCAGAGGGAACTTTATGAATAAAGACGAGAATGGAGCATTTGAACTATTTGAAAATATAGGTGAAAACTCGATGAACAATGCTTCCATTGTCGCTTTTAATCATACCAGCCAGCCCCGAAACGTCCACGAAGTTGACACGGGACCCTCCCATTCATCCACTGATCTAAGCCTTATTGCACAAAAATTGGATGAAGTCTCCGTCGTGCACAAGAAGCTGGATGAGCTTCTGGCCAACCCCGCCCGATCTCTGGCAAACACCACCTCTTCACTACTTCGTCACAATCTAAATTCTTCCAACACCAGGCTTATTCCTAGAAACCCTGTAAGACCTTCCTTACCGAGTGTCGCACCAAGCAACTCGGTAAGTCATGTGGAACTGGCTTCTGCGAGCCAGTATTTCGACACGGAGGACGAAGCCTCCTTGTGCTCGGACGCATACTTACATGCGGACACGTCTTTTGGCATAGAAGATTCTTGCGCCTTGGGAAACAACCCGTTCTCTGCCACTTATAACCCTGGGTGGAGAAATCATCCTAATTTCGGATGGTCCAACAACCCGCAGCGCCAAAACCCCATGGGTGGACCAATGCGACCGTCTGCACCCATCATCCCAAGGGCCCAGTCTAATCCTATGGCGAATACGCCATCAGGCCCTTGCGTACCGCAAACTGAACACGCATCAAGTCCTCTTCATAAATTGCTGCGAATGATGACGGATATGTCAAAGCGCCTTGAAGAGAACATGACCTCTCTTCAGCACCAATTTGTGCAGCAGAATGCTGAGATTAGTCAACTATGCATGGCGACTCAATCTCAGGGCACTCTCCCTGCCCAACCTGTGCCCAATCCGTGAAATTTCGTTCCCCGTGGTCCGCAACCACAGGTACAACCTTTTCAGGGGCAGGTTAATCAAATTCTGCATGCTCCGAGCATTCCACCGGGATTTCAGGCAAATCCCGTTGCAGCACCGCACTCTTATGTCCCTATTGCAAACCCTCCTCTGCCGTATGATCCCACTGGACTCGCATCGTCCAATGCTATCACTACGAGGAGCGGTAAGCAGACTATCGATCCGCCTCGACCTGATCCTGGCCCATCTTCTTCTTCATCGCCCTCTCATTTGGGATGTGCACTGCATTCGTGAGAGGACGATACACCCAAAATGTTGCCAAAATCAGTCCCATTCCTTGAGGCTCTACTGCGGGAGCCAAAAGGCAGAAAGAAAGATACGCAGGCCTTTGATAACCTGTGTAATTTGTTCAGGGATATAGAAATCAAGGTACCGCTGCTCGAGGCTATCGACCACATACCTACTTTCTCCCAATTTTTCAAAGACTACACAACACCCAAGCGACAGTCAAAGAAAAATAAAAATCCGGTGGTTCTCTTGCCTCATGCGAGTTGTGCTATACTGTCAAACCTACCACCGAAGCAGAAAGATCGGGGCACACCGATTATTTCCTGTAGCATCCAAGGTTGCAGTTTTAACCGTGCCCTGCTTGATCTAGGATCTTCCATAAATCTTATACCGACCATCATGCTCGAAAAATTTTCCTTGGGAAATCTGAAACCCACCCCTGTACGTTACAGTTGGCAGATCGTTCTGTCAAAATCCCGAAGGGTGTGGTGGAAGATGTGGTGGTTAGGGTCAATAGTTTCTGTTTTCCTGTTGACTTTCTTATTTTAGATATGGAAGTTCCTAGCTCACTTTCTGATTGTCTGATCATCCTTGGTCGACCTTTCTTGGCCACAGCCTGTGCCCTTATCGTCTGCAAGTCGGGCTGCATTGAGAATGCCACTGGATCTAAAAAGCTCAAGCTTAACATCTTCAAGGCAGCCAAGAACTTTGATTGCGATTGCATCGAGGATGACACATCTGACGAGGACATGGCCATCAGCACGTGTATCGGACCAACTAGGACCTATTCAGACTACTGCGGATTACCTATAAACACTGATGACTGCCTGATCAACACATATTGTGACGTTCCCCCATCCCTCCCTTGTCCTGTACCTTCTCCTGCCTAAACTTCTGACGAGGTTTTCTCCGCTTCCCATACCTCGTGGTCTGAGTCATATCCGAGCTGCTCACCGCCGGTCCACACTCTTGAAGACCGGATTGCCTTTTCTTTCCCGCCAAATCAGGCGGATTTGCAATTCCACACTGGGCTATTCCTTTTTGGATCCATCTATCCAGGAAGCCCCTTTTCTTGGCCAATCTGAGGGCCAACTTCTTCTTCTCGACGTGTTCTCTGATCGGCCTGGGACACTCTCATCCCAGATAATGCCAGATCTTTCACCACCCACCCTACCACCCTTCTGTATACCCTGCACCTCAGCTCTCATTACCCGATCTTCCGTCCTTTCTCTACCTTTCCCTGCATGCATATGAGGACATAGCATTGTTTGGCATGGGGGGTGGATAGGCATCCATAGGATCTGGGTATTTTATTGTATCATACAGTTCCCACCTATTTATAAATATGCAAGAAAAAGAAAAAGAAAAAGAAAAAAAAAATATATATATAATATATAATAATAGTAAATGGTGTTTAGTAATGATCTAAAGGCTGAAACAAAAATACAACAAGTGTTTATGGATATTTAACCTTTGTTTTGAAGACTTTCCAGGTCACAGAAGCTTTATTCGCTCAGGCTCGGCTTAATTCACTTGAGCATTGACAAGATAGATCGGAATGTCTCCTAACTAAGGACTTATTCTTGTACCTGAGACACCAGTACAGGATTCGTTGGTTTGCTTCTACGTGAGAGCTTAAGTAAACTTGGTTCACACCACACATATCAGGAAGGACCAGGTGAACATAAGATCCAACCCTAGTGTTCATTAGGGAAGGTGGAGTCCATACCTGTGCGTGCAGGTAGACTTTTTATCCCAGGTTTTAGTCTTGTGTTTAGGAGAAACTCTTTCTACCAAAAAGAAACTCTCCCACCAAAAAGAAAAGTGTGTTCCTCCAAATAAAGTTGTAAGAGATATACTGACACGTGTTTCAAAAAAAAAAGATGCAAATAAGTCAGTATATCTCACAAATGGCTGTAAAATCTTCCTACGAAAAAGTTCTATTTTCCTTGAGCCACAAATGTCAGAAAATGGGAGTTGAGTTTTCCGTCATCTTTTTAAAGGGTCAATCCGAAGACACAAGCTGAAACTGGGACCAACCTTTACTTAAAAATTCGTGAAACCCTGGCCTTGAGTCTTAATGTTCATCTGGTCAGTCCTGATCTTTCACTATGCACAAGCCATAATCTCTTGAGCTCTCGAGTATGGCAAAAATCTCCTGGATCCTAGAAATCGTACTTAAGGTTTAAATATCAAGAGTCCTGGTTAGTCAAGAGATGATCTTTGTCATATGAGACTTAAAGTACCGGTTGTCTTCTCTACAATTGGTTCTCACAATATCCAACAATAAACACCCTATGAAGAAAATCTTCAGCTTAATGATCATTTCTAAATACAACAAAAAATTTTTTGCTAGGGACTAGCAAAAGATAGGCATGGGGGTATGATTGCACCGCAAAAATGCACCTGCAATAGTGCCTTATTGTGCTATTTCCTAGCATTACCTATGCATATTAGGGTTCCATAATCGCATTTGTAAAAATACATGCATGCATGCATTTAATTGAGAGGAGAGGAGAATAAATAAGTTGCCTTGCAATTTACATTTTTCCTCAAGTGCATCTCTGCTAATTCGCCATCTTTTTATTTTTTATTTCACTTGATTTTTAAATCTTTCCCGCAGCTGCATGCATCTTCTTCTTCTGCTCTCACCATTCCCTACGGCTGCCACTCCCTGCCGAGCCCCATGAAACCGCATGCACAGCTAGGGCATGGTTGTGCATGCCTTCCTCCTCTATAAAAAAGAGGGTTCGGCTCCTTGCAGCAGCTTGCTCCCAGCCAAAAAGAAACTATAGCTTCTTCTTCTCCAGGCCACCGTCCTCTCCTCACTCTCCCTCCACACGTCGGCCCTCCTCGGAGACACCCGGCGAACAGGAGCCCTCACTTTGGTGAACACCCACCACAGTGAGACCACCACCGCCCAGCTCTTCAAAGAGCCGGTGGGCGTGGTGGCTCTTCTCTCATTTTTATGTCTCCAGCACCTGCAGCCATTGCCACAAGCATCAACGACTAAAGCTCAAAGCTCGACGGCAGCAGTAGCACAGCAGCAGCAGTAGCCCCAACCCCTTCCGCACGCACTAGCAGGCGCCCTCGCCCTCCGTACGCACCTGCAGGCCTCTCTGCCTCCCACTTCGTCGCTCTGTTGCACGCTCTCTTCCGCCCGCAACTGGCCATTGCACTCCTCTGTAGCGGTCGGCCAACCCTCACCGCACACCCCAGCAGTGCCCGCGTCGCCCTCGCCCTCCACTGCGCACGCCAGTAGCCTTCTCCGTGTGCTCTGTCGCAACCTTCCACCCGCAAGCCACCAGCCGAAGCCACTCCGCCGCACGCGCCGAGCCGGCCGCACTCACGGTACTTGCATCTCCTGGTCACACGGCGTGGCCTTACACTGTAGCCACTGTTCACGGGAGTCTATGCGACACTGTGGCTACAGTGGGGTGACCAATGAGCTTCTCACTTTACTAGTCACTCGGCGCGCCGCTACCGCCGTTTGCCCGTGCGTACGCCCGCCTGTGCATCTCGCCCCACGTCGCCCGCACCCGTCTGCGTCGCCCGCTCCCTTCGCCCGTGCTTGCGAGCGCCCATTCTAGCCACTTCACGCAGCGTTGGGCGCTGCAATCCACTCCACGCCAACTCTCCTACGTGCGTGCTCCTCTCTACGCGAATACGCGCCTGCGCGCGCGCGTAGCCTCCAGACGTCACTTGGAAGCTACAGACGACCTAACTTAACCCTCCGGCAGTGCGGCTGCTCTCTCTCTCTCGCTCTCTTTCTCTCCCTCTCTCTCACAACACTCACAGCACTCTCTTTACCGATGCTCACACACACATACACTCACACTTCCACACACACACACACACCTATACCCAATTATCTACATATATATATATACGTATACATATATATATTGATATATATATACATATATTTATATACATATATATATACTTTTATTTATACATATAGTAGTACCTATATACTTATGTATTAGTATACATACATACATATATATATAGATATACATATACTTATATATATTCATACATGTATATATATACATATATACATATACTACTATACATATACATATATATATATATACTTATATCTATATATACAGTAGTATTAGTATACTTATATACATATATACATATATCTTTATACTTATATATATATATATATATATATATATACACACATATATACTTACATATATCTATACATATATTAGTACTTATATAAATATGTATTAGTCTATATACACACACATATATATATATATATACATCTATATACATATATATATACATATATATACACATATCCTTATACATACACATATATACATAAACTTATGCATATCTATATATATACAGTTATATAAACATATATACATATATACATATCTATACATATCTAGCTACATATACCTATATATACATATATTATTATATATATATATATACATATATATCTATATACATCTATACAGTATTATATACATACATACATACATACATATATATATATATATATACATCTATACATATATCTCTCTATACCTATATAGCTACATACATATATACCTATACTTATTAATGTATATACATATATATACACCTATAGATATATACATATATATGCAGCTATAGATATATACATATATATATACCTATATATTTATAACCATATATATATATATAGATATATTTACATACATATCAACGTATATTTTCACATTACTTACCATACATGGTATCGTGGGAATATCTGCACCAGTTGGCGATATTCCCCGATACACGCGTACAAAAAAAGCGTGGTCGCACACATCTTCCGCCATCCACCTTACACTCCACGCAGCACCTCGTCCTGTTGGTTGCATCTTGCAAGATGACGACCGACTCGACACCATGGTACACTTCATCTCCGCCTCCACCCCACCCCTTTATATACATAATATATACCTATATATATATACTATATTTACTTTATTTTTGTTTCGCTTTCCTGTTAGTAAAAAGATAAAAAAAATATATAAAAGAGAAAAGATAATCTTTGACTTGCAGGTACTCCATCTTGCGAATAGCAAGACCCATTTTCGAACCCTGTTTTGGCTCAAAGCCAAGAACTCAATTTTGAGGGTGTGCCTCAAAGACAAAGATTACCAGAAAAAAATCTAAATAAGAGAAACACCAAAAACACAATAAACGAATGGAAGAGACTCATTGTAGGAAAGGCATAGAAACTTAACTTGTAACCCCACTTCCCTGAGTTCGTCCCTGGGCCTAAAAGTGACAAGATAAAATCAAGTAGGCCAGGTTAAAAATTTTGTAAAGAGATGGTTAGGTCCGATTTAGGTTAACCACTATACACACTTCAACGATAAAATCATCATATTAACAACCTATTCGGGTCCAACACCAGGCTTGCGTGCCTAGGTTGCTCTGTGGCCGGATTTATGGGTTACATCGGGGGAAGCGTGGACTGCATGTGGCGACCTGTGGATAGGTGAAAGATGTTCAGTGGAGTGTGGTGGAGGTTGTGATGTGAGTGGTGAGACGTGTGGGGGTGCAGAGTGACGGATGCGTCTCGCCGAAGGGTGGCTGGAGATGGGGAAGATGCAGGCGGACAGTGGCAGTCGAGGGGTGTTTTGTGAAATAGACTGAGGGAAAGGAAAGAGTGGAAGAAGAGGACCTTATCTATAGTACCAGGAGTAAAGGGGGGGCAGAGGAGACAGACGGCGCGTTTGTGCCATCGTTGGAGAAGACGGCCCTGAGGGGGAGATAACGACGAGGAGGAGGAGGATAGGAAGGCGTGCGCTGGTGCGGCACGACGTGGAAGAACAAGGCGAAGTGAACCCTGCTGCTGGTATAGTAGCAGAGCGACGAGAGGGAGGAGGAAGAATCGCTAGAGCTTGCGGGCTACTTGGTCAGAGAGAGGGGAGATGAAGTCTGGGGGAGTCTGCGACCAAAACAAGCTTGAGAGATTCGCAGGGGACTGGGGATCCTTTTATAGTTGCTGGCCGAGCTTCTAGTGCGTGGAGGGCAAGCCTTCTACCACCGACTTCTCGCCGGAGAAGGATGGTGGTTGGAGGTTCAAATCTCTCGTGCGTTTGCACGAGAGATTAGATGCAAATCAAATATTGTAATTGAGCTCAGATGGAAGGGGATTTCTCAGAGAATCTCCCCTCCAAATCTGGGAGGAGATCTCTAAGGAATCAGGGAGTATTCCCCCTCCATTCCTTGTCAGAGGAGGATTCCTCCCCATTAATGGTGGAGGGACCTGTTGGTAAGAGTGGAGAGGAAGTTAGGGTGGTATGTGTAATGGTTTTCAAAAGATAGGGGCCAAAATGTAATTGGGTGTACTAATTTGCAAAGTAGGTCAAGATTACCTCCCCTTACATCCAAATTTTGGTACAAACCTAATATGGGCCTAAGGAATCCAATGGTGAAGTCGGATTTTAGGTTACTGGACCTTTTGCATAAAAACACAAATTAGGTCAATTAATAAGCTAAGACTCTAATATAGGTCAAAATAGGTTCCAAAGGTCACATTGAAGGTTCTAAACCCTAGGAGATATTATTCCATGAATTTTAGAGGGTTATTTGATTTTTATCATGACCAGAACCCTGTTGAATTAATCGGGTCTATTTTATGGTAACCAGATGTCATTTAATTCCTGGATTGCATATGAACCCATTTCTGATTGAACCAACCCACTTTTTATCTTATTCAGACCATTTGACCTAGGTTTTGCCTTTGAGAAATCCCATTTACGTACTGCAATGGTAAAATTATAGTTTTACCCTTTATTTCATGTTTTCTTCTCAGAACACTTATTCCTTGAATTAAGCCCTTCCCTTGGTTATGTAGGAGCTCTTATTCTCTTTCTTGGGTCAAAATGAGCTAGTTATGGCTCATGATGAGGCTTTTATCAGTCGTCTGATTTTGTTTTTGGATGTCTGGGATTGGTCTCCAGCCCCTGTTTTTGAGATTCAAGCCTTCATCTTGGATTTCTAGCTCCATAAAGCTAATCCCAACCCCATAGGAACCTAAATTAAGGTATCCTAACCCTAATACATCACCTCTAAACCTACCTACGGACCTAAGTAGGTCCTCACCAAACTCAATTGACTTAGATCAAAGTCAATTACCTTCACCTAAGTCAATTGGTCTCAGTGAGTAAAATTTAGCTTAGATCTCAACCTACACAAGTTCAATTGGACTTAGTGAGAGTCCAATTGACCTAAACCCAACCTAATTGAGTTATTTCACTCTTAATTAGGTTCACTCTCATTCAATTAAACTTAGATTAAGTTTAATTGCAATTTCCCCTTAGCAATTAGGGTATGCAACCCTAATTCAAGATATACACCTACCCAAACCCCTTAGGACCTAACCTAGACCTCTTAGACACCTAGGGCATGACCACACACACACACACCCATTCACACACCCATGCTTCTCCAGAGTTCTCTAGAACCCTCTTGAAGTGGCACCAACTCTTGATTGCCAAATTTTGCAACCAAGAGGCATTCAATTCTTAGATCCACAAATTGTGCATCTAAGAACCATTTCTATCCTCTCATGGCCGGCCACTCTTGGGCTCTCTCTAGAGAGTTCCACATCTTTCTAGAGAGAATCCCTTTGATCAATGAAAAGACGTAAGGGGTGGCCATTTGCACCCATCCACATTCGTTGCCTTCCATTCACTTGGCTCCATTCACATCCACCTCCACTTAAGCTAGCCACTTCCACTCCATCTCCACGAGTTGACTACCACCATGAAGGAGACCATATCAGGATGCTGGATCACTTCTCTCTCTCTCTCAAAGGGGTGGCCTAAGCTCCATTGGCCACCCCTCATTCTCCTCCCGACCACTCTAAGGCCATCAAAGACCACCTTCGAATGCCCTTCTGTTCTGCTAGATCTAGATTAGTAGTTTAAGCTCTTCATAGTTTACTACTTTTAATTACTTCTTAGTAGCATAGTCCTTATTCTCCCCGAATGATGCATGCAAAATCCCCCCGTGGATTCTTGTATGCGATCATTTTCTGATAGCTAGATCTACATTTTTAAGCATTCTTGTACAAGCTTTCCTCTACAAGTTCATGTTGCAGACACTCTCTAAATGAATGAATGAAAAATGTATTTTCTACATATATGTGTCTATGTTTTGAAATCACCTTGAGCTTATTGATTTCAATCATTTTGGCATGATTCAAGTTGCCTGTTTTCACTTGTTTATCTATTTCGCAACAAGCATGTCATTTCCTGAAAATATAGAAAATCTAACTATAGATGCATTTTCTATGAACAATCACCTCTTCACTAGAATCGTGTGCACAGAAACTCACAGTTTCACCTTTGTGATTTATTTAACACACGCAGACGTAATTAGGATTCATAATAGAAGTGGTGAAATTTTAATCAGAAAACTAGAAACTGACGTGCGATTTTGAACAAAGTAGAGCGGTAAAGGATTGAATTTAAAAGTAAAACAAATGCATCCCAGAGACGAACAATCGGGACTCAACGTCTCGTTATCTTTTATTAAATATCTTTGTTTGATCATATTATGCACTATACTACGACATTTTCCTATCAAAAATGCGCATTACGCTTTCAACAAGGTAGTAGATTGGAGTAAAGTGCGGGTAGAGACATTTGTAAGTTTTCCCCCAGTTCCCCACCCACTAGATCATTTCGCCAACATATTAATCAAGACCTAATCAACTTAGGTGTTTCTACAAACCCTAGGATTGAAATTGTTTGTCTTGTTTGTCACTCCATTCACCTTGCCATCCACATAAGTAAAAAAAAAAAAAAGTTATCGGATTGTGGGATTTCCTGAAAGCAACACACATTAACACCCACAACTCTCGATTTAAGGCACATCATTCCACTTTGATTCTACCACTTAACTGGGATCTGACCTGTGGACCCGGTACACTTCAACCCAATACACATAAGTGAGTAGAAATCTGACTCGGCTAAGACTTTGTGTGCTTTAACTAAGTGGTGCAATAGGCCAATTGATCGAGCTGTTTGGACTGCACTACTCAAATTAAAATTGATTCATCAAGTGGCTTTCCACTTAGGGTTGATTTTTAGGACTGAGCTAGGCACTCGACATTTTATTTATGATTTTTAAAGGAATATATCTACACTCGTGTTTCCAAAACTTGGAGTGCTCTCCTGAACTTGATTGAATACACCTAAGATTAAACCCTGAAAGCTACTAAATAAGGTTAAACCCTAAAAGACACATCATCAAATAACCATCTTTACAAACCCTAGTTGTGCACACACACGCATTTGAATTGATCATTAAAGGCACAACCCATCTAAAGGGCCCATCACATTCCAAGAGCACAATCATCCCAAGCTTAATTAAAATTGAGTAGACGTTGGCCTTAAGGATTGATTCACTCTTCGAGGCTCAGACTGAGATCTTTTTTGATTAATCTACTTTTGCTAGGCCATCTGATGTTTAGCTATGGGAGTAGTGTCAAACGATCGCAGCTGGGGGGTACACTAGCTAAAGGAAGAACCTTCTCCCTAGCCCCTCGCTCTAACTAGTTGGATTGACTGGATAGAAGTAGATCAAATCATTTATAATCTCAAGATGGGTCCTGGGAGTCTGTAGGTCATTAGGCTAACCCACCTAAGGATAGAGTTGATTGCTTGTATTGAAGGGCTCCTTTCTCTCTTGTGATTTCGCTCCTATTCTACCATGTATCCTTCCACATCTTACATGCATTTCCCATCCTACCCTCCTACCAACACTTATCCCCAAGATGATTACTATCCCGACTTGAATTGTGACTACCCATCCACAAGCTGGGATAACTTTGATTGGGGATATGATACCGGACCTCAGTGTCTAGGGCTTAACCCTGGACAACAAATCTATGACTGTTATCCTTCCCACACCTACAATGATTATAGATCTCCATCCTTTAATGACCAAACCAACCCAATCTACAATCAGGAAGGATATGAAGATTATAACACCTACCCTCCCCAGTATTCCACTGAATATAGGTCACCACCATTCTTTGAACAACCTCGAATGACCTACTATAAGGGAGGGACCTAAGAACCTCAATATCTTGGCTCCCCTGGATTTAACCCAAACCCACCAAAACTTAAATCGAACCATTTGGTTTAGGTGAACCAGGTCCAAGAGAAGGTGTTGGCTAACTTGAGGAACACCATCCAATCTTTAGAAGCTCAGCCAATACTGTGCATTGAAGCATTGGAGCCTATGATCAAAATGATTGATGAACTTAACAGTTCTCTATTAGATTTGCTCAAAAATATTAAGGATAGAGGCCTAGGTGAGTTTTAGTTGGGAAATTGTCGAGGTTGAGGATGATATTTGTGGTTGCCCTAGTCCAATCTCAGGATCATTCTCAAGATGTACCCCCTTCAGGAGAGCCAATGTATGAACCTACTCAAGCGCCTATCGAGGGGGATACATTTTCTGAGATCGGGGATGACCAGATTGGGCTAAAGCAACCCATTGAGGTTGAACCGATTGCTTCACCTGAGATCCCCGAGCTAGGGAATGACGAAAAATATGTCTCCATGGACCATGAAATGACATTATTTTGAGACATATATAAATGAGGATCAAGAATTCTTTGACTCTGAGGGTGAAGAATCTTTAGGTGAAGTCTCACTTGAGCTTAAGGAAGAGGATTTTAGTGAGACGAACAAGCTTGAGGAGCATGACGAACATTTTGATAGCCTGATTATTGAAGATTATGATCATGTTGGGGTTAACTTGGACAATCTAAATCCTAATGATTCAATCAGTAGCCCCACTGCTCAACCACACCCTAAAGAGCTAAATTATGATATTTTTGAGATCACCAGGCCCAAGTCAATCCTAATTCAATCACAATTGTTGGACTTGGGTACTTTAGATGGGGTGTACAATGATTTGTAGGTCCCGAAAACATTGATTTTAGAGGATAGAAATGTGGAAATGAAAATCTGGGAAGTTACTTCTGAGGGAAATACCATTTTGTATATAAGGGTTCCTGTTGACCTGAAACCACCTACCCTCTATCAGTACCCTTACGATATCTTTCACGTGCAACCCAAGCTTAGAATAATTGACTATCTTCCTGAGCCGAACTTTAAGTGGACACCCGATTTTAAGAATAAGATCAGACTGTTGTCCTACACTTTAGTGTTTGGTTGCACGCCACCAAACTGCAGGCCCGGCCATGTAAATATAGCAATCTTCAATTTTTGGTTAATTTCAACTAGAACCTTAGAACAACTCGACCCTGGGGCATGGGTATGCACCACAACTTGGTCCACATTTGTGGACATCTTCTGTTGGTGAGTTTGAGGATTAATCATTTGATTTTGATTCTGATCTGCACTTGTGAATTCTCCATTTCTTCTTTGTTTGTATTTTATGCCAAGCTGAAGGCAATAAATTTAGCACGTATGTATATATCTGCGGAGCTGATCGGATTGTCACGAAATTTAGGTGATATTCTATTATTCTTTCCTTTTCATGTCTTTGTTTTTACAATGAGGACATTGCATCATTTAGGTATGAGGGGGTGGATACTTAATCCTAAAATCATTTTGTTAACTCTGTAGAATTTTTTTTAGTTTCTTTAAAAAAAATGAAAATTCAAAAAGACAAAAAAAGGGAATTAGGAGAGAAGAACTTAGGCATTAGGCATTATTAACTTTAGGAAATGATACGAGAGGACCTAAATACTTAGACTCTTCAGCTCTTCGGGCTTAATTAGCTAGGGTGTCCACTCGAATGTGGACTTAGTCTCGAGTGCTCGCTAAGTAATTCTATTTTAAATTGATCAATAAATTAGGGTGATAAGTATACGACTTATCAACCCACCCTCTGATTTGAGGGGACTTTAAGCCTAAGCATCTACACACTGTTTGCACTGACTCACTTTTGGGTGGTTTCTTTGAAAATTGGGTAGCTAATGAACCATCTAGGGTAGTATGGCTGGCAAGTTGTTGGTAGTAACGACAAATCGGTTGGTTGTGCAGAGCCCAACCACAGACCATTTTCTTTATACTGCCTCTAGGTAAATCTCAGATCAGGGAAGCCACCTACTTAATATATATATAAAGGAGAAAATGAAAAAAATAAACAAATAAAATCACACTTCACTGCACGAGTACAGTTGGCAAGTTGCCGTGGGTAATATCCCAATGGTCGATTGTCCAGAGCTCAGCTCACAAAAATTCACAATAATTCACAAAACACTTAGTGAAGAAGCAGGGAAGTAGAATTAACTAGGGAGATATACACTCGATTCACCCTTGTGTTGACCCAATAAATAAAAGAAGGTAGAAAGCTACCATTCGGAAAGATAAACCTTTAGGCAAGGTCACCTAGGGTCGTAGAAACCCGAAGTTCGTTTTAACAGTTGCTTAGTGAGTCTTTCACTCTTTTCACTAGATGCTTAGCACTTAGAATCCTTTCTGAGTCGTGTGCAGGTTTTGTAGCCGAAAAAAGTTATCACGAAACTCTCAAACTCTAAAAGTCCAAAAAAATTAGAAAAAAGAAAAACAAAAAAATGTATCTTCCCTTTTCAAATAAGGCGAGGACTTGGGCGGTCTACACTCTGGCAGACACCCGGGTACTGTTGAGTTTTGTAGTTAAGGACCTTAGTTGAAATTTTCTTTTTTTAATAAATGACTTGGGCCTAAGCTATCAAGTCCAAATTCTATTTTTATACATCTCATGGAGTTTAATTTTGCAAGGGACTAGCAAAAGATAGGCATGGGGTTATGATGTAGACACATCCATTTAAGTTAAAATGCCAATTTATCAATATTCCTATACATAGATTTGCATTCCATATTATAAATATTACATAGCATGCATCATTATGCATTTAGAGTAGTTGTGTATATTTTAGGTTCATTACATCCTTTATGTTGTCAAGAGAGAAGGAGATTTATTTTTGAGCATCGGATTAATGATCCAACCATATGGATCTAATCAAGATGACGATCAGAGTCCAACACCTTCGAAATCACCTTGATCGAAGTCCCGTAGCATCATATGCAGTCTGAGGAAGATCAATGGCCAAGGGACTAGGTGACATAATTCGGAGCTTCAAATGATAAATCCAATTGCACAGATGGATTCAGGTCGACGATCATAGCCCAACAGCATGAAAATCGACTCAATCTGACCTCTGCTGCAGCCTCTACAAAGAAAAGAAGATGGACAGCCCAAATCGTGCCACATGCCGCAACCCAGGCCACCCATGCACACACACCTGCCACTGCACGCGTATAATAGTGCATGCACGCACGCGAAGGAGAGCACAGCAGCAGAACATGTAGGCGTGTGGTGTACGAGGCATACGACACGGGTGTTCGGAGCATGCACTAGCGCAGTGGTAGTGTGGGCATGCGGGTTGTCTTCAGCAACGTTTGCAACGGATCTTTAGCGACATTTATGACCATCACTAAATGTCCTGTATGAGAATTTGATTCTTTTCTCCATTATAAAAGGACCCCTGCCCCTCCCATTTTTCTTCATCTCTTCCTTTCTTCCTCTCACCACCTCCAAGGCTTTAGAGAGAGCTTGTCCCAAGACTAGGATGCTCCTCCATAGTAGAAAACCAAATATTTTTCCCTCCTCTCATCCCCATTCATGGAGCATCCCGTGGCCATCCTCTCACAGCCCTTCAGGAAGAAGATCCTCGCTCCGACGTCGTCCTACCTCGTTCTTCATCCTCTGGCTACGTCCTCCTTCGTCCCCCTCCTCACGACCTTCCTCCAGGCGACGTCAGAGTGACTCGTCCTCCGGGCAACCATCGAGGGGGATTCTCTCACCTCTTTCTATCTTTATTGCTTTCGTAGTTTAATCTTTCCCTCTTTCATAGTTGTAAAAAAACATTTGATTAGAAATCCATGATTGTTTCTCCCTCTCTATTCTCTTTTTGCAAGTAGATTAGCTAGATAAAATTTCAACAACCTAATCTCTTGCTTGATAAAAAATACCAAAAAAATTAGAAAAGATAAAAGCAACAAAAAGAAACAAAAGTGAAATGTGGATTTCATAAAACCAAACATTCGCCTCCCCATGTTCAACCTGGGATGCACTTTTCGAGTTTCGGTTATAAATTTTATTTGATCGACGAATTTTCTCGTGAATCGAACTACGACCATGCGTTTTCAAAAATTTGAACCTTTCCGCAATGAGATCTGCGCGATCAATCACTAACTTGCAACATCAAGTTAAGGTTACTCCTTATCATGAACCTACTAAGAATTTACCTTCCCAACCCACGCCCAACCCGAATAATCAACAGAATCAGTTCCAAGGTGGATATCCCAATTAACTCATTCACCTAGCACCTTAACATCCCCTGGGTTTGAATAACAATCAGGCTTCCCATCCTTATCCTAGAAACAACCATACTGCAAATGTAGTTACTTTGAGGAATGACAAAACCACTCAAGATCCCCTACCTATTAAAGAAAACTGTTTTAATGAAAAACTGATCAGCTCTTCTCCCTCTTCCTCTAACCCTGTTCAAGAACCTAGTAATGCAAATTAGGAAAACCCTATACCCTTTCCACAAGCCCTTCATTCTTCACACTCCATGAAGAAGAAATCCTAGCCCACTAATAAGGAATTAATGGATATTTTTAGGCAAGTAGAGATTAATATCTCTTTCCTAGTCACCATAAAATATATTCCTATCTATACAAAATTTCTGAAAGATTTGTGTACTCCCAAATGGTAGCCTCGAAACCTAGGAAAGGTGATCCTTCCAAAGACAATTAGCTCAGTTGTGCAAAGCAAACTGCCTCTTAAGAAGAAAGATCCAGGCAAACCCCTAATTCAGGTTGTCATTAATGACACTTCTTTTAATCATGCTTTAGTGGATCTTGGTTCCACGATTAATCTTATCCCCACAGTTGTTTTTGAGGAATTTAAGATTGGCAAATTAAATCCTGTTGAGGTTACTCTTCAATTAACAGACTAATCTACAATTAAACCAAGGAGAATTGTTGAGGATGTCCTTATCTAGGGCAAAAATTATCTATTTGTAGTAGACTTTTTAGTCCTGGACATAGAGGTACCGGAAGCTTTAAAGTTTGCTCCTATAATTCTTGGAAGACCATTCTTAGCCACTATCTACGCTAATATTGATTGTGATTCTAGCAAGATGAAGATCATGTGCGGCGGTGAATCTGCAACCCTAGATATTTTCCAAGCTTCTAGGCGGTTCCAAGAACCTGATTTCTTTGATGACTCAGATTTAGAAATGGAAAATATAGTGGAGGAAACTGTGCAGATTTCACACTTGGTTCTTATTTTGCCATTAACGTAGTTTCTGAACAATCCACTTCATCCCACCCTCCTACCCTAACTAACCATACATTCTTCAGCTAGCACTTCATATGATCCCTTCACTATTACCTCACCACTAACTTCTAAGGCAGAAAGTCTTTCAGAGCTAGGCCCACAACTAGAGTTAAAACCCTTGCCTGACTCCTTTAAATATGTTTTCCTGGGTCCAAATCAGACCCTTCCCCTAATCATAAATTCTGGACTTACTGGGGCACAAGAGGAAAAACTTCTCTAGGTTTTAAGTAAAAACTGAAAAGCTATTGGCTGGACCCTTTCCGACCTTAAGGGTATTCATCCATCCTATTTCACTCATTGCATCTATCTAGAGGACGATTCTCACCCCTCTCGCCAATCATAGAGGCACTTGAGCCCTACTATGCAGGAGGTGGTAAAAAAGGAGATTATCAAGTGGCTTGATGCTGATATCATCTACCCCATTTCTGATAGCTCCTGGGTTAGTCCTACTCAAGTCATTCCTAAAAAGGCTAGACTAATAGTTGTTACAAATAAAAATGGGGAAAAAATAGCCACTAGACCGCTTCTTCTTGTCGTGTGTGTATTGATTACAGAAAATTAAACACCGCCACCAAGAAGGACCATTTTCCACTCCCTTTTATTGATCAAATCTTGGAGCGGTTAGTCGGACACGAATACTATTGTTTTCTTGATGGGTATTTCGGCTATAATCAAGTAGTGGTCCATCTTGAGGACTAAGACAAAACTACATTCACCTGCCCCTTCAGAACCTTTGTTTTTCAAAGAATGCTCTTTGGTCTCTGCAATGCACCGGCAACTTTTCAATGGTGTGTGCTTGCAGTGTTTTGAGACCTAGTAGGTGAATGTTTGGAAGTCTTTATGTATGACTTCTCTATTTTTGGAGATTCTTTCGACATTTGTCTTCGAAATCTTGAAAGAACCCTCTAAAAATTCACAGAAGTTAGTCTCCTCCTCAATTGCGAAAAAAGTCATTCATGGTCCAGGAAGGTATTGTCCTGGGCCATGTTATTTCTCAGAAAGGAATTGCGGTAGATCGAGCTAACATTGATAACATCTCTAAGCTCCCACTGCCCACTACTGTGAAATAGATTCTCTCCTTTTTAGGGCATGTGGGTGATGTAAACATATTTACACTACTTAAGATGTCTATTTATGCATGTTCTTAAGCATAGGATTGCATTTCATGATATAAATATTGCATTACATGCATCATCTTGCATTTAGAATACTTTGAATAAAATGGAGGTTAATTGTCACCTTTTATGTGCTTGGATAGGGTAAATATTTTATCAGGGCCTCGGATCAAAGATCCAACCGTATGGATGTGATCAGGGCGACGATTGGAGTTCAACGACTCTAAGATCGCCCTAATCAGGCATCCGTAGCATCAGATAGTGACCCGGGAACCCTAGAAGATCAAGGGCTAGGATGGTGTAAATCTGCACTTCAGATGATAAATCCAACCGCATGGATGAATTCGGATCGACGATCGCAGCCCAAAGACACAAAAATCGAGTCAATCCGACATCCGTGGCACCATCTACAACTTCCAGAAGATGGACGGCCAAGATAGCGCCACGTGGTGCCATCTCAGCCGCCCAAACGGCCGCTTGCGTCTTGTGAAAGCCACATGCCCAATCGCTCTTCGCCGTTGGATCTTAATCCAACGGCTGTGGGCGCTCGCATTTAAAAACGCCTGCTTGACCATCCGCAGCGGTCGAGCGTGCTATCGCGAGCGCGCGGCGCGGGTTCGAGTCGTGGCGAGGAGCGGCGGGCGCGAGCAATTGGAGCGTCGGATGGAGATCGGATGGCCACGCGCGCCCGATAGCGCCGACGCGCGATTGGATGCGCAATCGGACGCGCAATTAGATGCACAATCAGACGCGCAGCGCGCGGGCGCGGATGCATTTTAAGTCGTCCGATCTCGCGATCGGACGGCTGAAAAGCGCTGGACGTGCGCAGGCGTTGAGGAGCGGGCAGCCGAGGAGAAGCGCGTGGGCGCGGAGGCGACGGCCACGTCGGGGCTTTAGTGACGGATTTATCCGTCACTAAAGACCCCTCTTTTATTATTTTAAAGTTGTAATGTCCATTTTGCCCCCACTCCTTGCAACTGTAAAAGGAGACCCCCTCTATACGAAATTCTCATCCCTTATTTCTCCTCTCTACCTCTCCAAAGCTCAAAAGAAGCTTGTCCTGTAGGTTCTTCCCTACTAGGAGAGGTGACGTAATAAAATACGGAAATAAAATATATAAAGCAATCTCACAAAATAAGCAATCACAAAATGTGCACAAGTAATTTTTAGGTGGAAACCCAAACCGGGTGAAAACCACCGCCTAACCCTCTCGAGTTAGGATTTTCCGATCAACCAAGTTGATCAAATCCACTAAACCGAATCACTTAAAACGAGGGTGATTCAACCTCAATACAAACACGCTACAAGTACGAGGGTAGCGTTCCTCAACCCCTTCTCTCCACGAGAAGGATTTTGTCCCACGAAGGAGACGGGAATTCGCAAAGCGAATACCCAACCAAAATACAAAGATAAAATAAAACAACAAACCTATAGAGCCAACAAAGTAATAAATCTAAGCTTCTATAGGATTTAGGAAACTCCCCTTTGCAAGGAGTGCGTCGACGATGACGCGGGTGCGTAAGCCACGCAACGGCGCAATGTCGCTCTCGTAGACAACGGCGGGAGAGCGGGTGCGTGAAGGGAATGATGCTCTCAAGATGTAGAACTTGAGCTTAGAGAGCAAGAGCTTCTTGGACACAAGAGAGTGGAAGTATGTTGCTTAAGTGTGTCTTGTGTTTTTCTAAGTGTGTATGTGTGTTGCAAAGGTTCCCCTCTATTTATAGAGTCCTTAGGAAGGCTTTGGAAGGCTTAGGAAAGGTTCTATAGCCGTTGGGAACAAAGTCCAAGAGAATCAGGCCGAAATCAGGACAATGATTACATTTGACAGGGTTATCAGACGTCTAACTATGGCATCAGACGTCTGGAAGGCCACTTTAAGACGTCTGATTTCAAGGTCAGACGTCTGATTCTATGCGGGTTTCTCCCTGACTTGAATCAGATCTAAACAGGGTTTTTGTGCAAGTCCATCAGACGACATACAGGACGTCTGGCACTAAGTCTGGACGTCTGGAAACCAACTTTTACTGTGGGAATTGATTTCCAAACGTTGCAACAGCTAGAAAATCTCTGAGAAGAGATTTTGGGTCAGCCGAGGCAAAACGGTCATTTATCAGACGTCTGGAAAGGCCTAAGGACGTCTGATAAGGCTCTAACGGTCATATTCTTGACTGTTTGCTAAGCTAGCCAACGGTCCACTAATTGGATGTCTGGCAAAGTCATCAGATGTCTTCTGAGACGTCTGGACTAAGGTATGGACGTCTGATTTCATCAGACAGAATACTAACTCCAGCCTAACAGTTATTAGACGTCTGAAACAACAGTCAGACGTCTTAAAATGCTTTATCAGACGTCTGATTTGGGAATTAGGCATCTGGAAGTGCTGTTTGAACCCTATATTGGTTTTCTAAGTATTCTACAGAAGACCTAAGTATCCTAGGGTTGTGCCGGTGTTCCTAGGACTACTGTTAGGGTTCTTTGAGGCTCTTTAACATGAAATATCTAAGGAAAATAAAGAGCAAGAAAAGAAACGAAAAATACAACAAGTACAAAAGAAGGAAATCTATCCTATTCTTCATTTCCTTCCATCTTCAATCTTTCTCTCCACGCGAACCTCCTCTGTTTTCCGTCAAGCTCCTCCAATCCGTCCTGGATGCGAGCTCGAACTCCGTCTAAACACGTCCACATTTGCAATTGACCTGAAATCTAGGACTCAAATTGCAAATGTTAAATAACACGTGTTTTGTTATCATCCAAACAAATGATCGTGGTGCTCTAGCACCAACATGTCCCACACCCGGGATGCTTCTTGCGAGATAAAGTCCAATTTTCGTTCCCCTTCGGAAGTGGATCCCGCGACGATGATGGCGTGCTGCTTCGTTCCCGTTCTTCTGCTTCTTCCTCCTTCGTCCTGCTTCGTTCTCCTTCGTCCAGGCGTCGTCCCGTCTGGCTCATCCTCCAAGCAATCGTCGAGGAGGATAATTTCTCTCTCCCATTCTTATTTACAGCTTTTCTAGTGTAGAATTTTCTGCTTTATAGTGTAATTGATTTTTCCGCATTCTAGTGTAACTTTTATAAACTATTGAAATATTGAATGCATGTTCTCTTTCTCTCTCTCTCTCTCTTTCTCTCTCTCTCTCTCATAGTTTGATAGCTCCATTGTAATTATATCGCCTTGCTTAACAAAAATCCTAAAAAGAATATAATTGCGAATATAGATCAACGTAGCCTCCCTGTGTTCGACCTGGAATTATTTTCGGTATAAATTTTATTTGTTGAACACGAATTCTTCGCTTTCGAACTACAACGACAGGTTTTCCAAAAACCAAACACGTAAGCGTAGTGATTCGCAAAACACGTTCAACATTTTGGCACCGTTGCCGGGGAGGCAACGATTTCCGATCTTTTCTTCGCATTTCTTGCACTTTATTTGTTTTCTAACTAACTTTCTCTTGTGTCTATTGTTTTGCAGAGACCTCCATCAAGGAATCAACAAGCGGTAGACTGGAGTAAAGTGCAGTTGAAGACAACTGTAAGTGCTCCCCCATTCTTTCCCCCTCCATAGATTTCATTCGCCACATTAAATCCAAATCCCAATTAACCTAGGTGTTTGCATAAATCCTAGGAATAGTTTGTTTGTTTGGATTCTCACTCACATTCATTCCACCTCCATTTATGTAAAAAAAAAAACTAAAACAAAAAGATAATTTCGTGGGGCAATTTTCAACAAAACAACGTACACCCACATTTAAAGGCACTTAACCAAATTGATTTGTTTCTACTCAACCGAGTTCTGATCTGTGGAACTGGTACACATAAAGCAACACATAAAAGAGTAGAAATCATTCTAGGTTGACCATATTTGTGTGCCTAATTAAGTGGTGCATCAGGCCAATTGTTTGAGTTGTTTGGGCCGCACCACTTCAATTAAAATCAACTCATCGAGTAGCTGCCAATTAGGTTCAACTCTTAGGGATTTACCAGGTACTCCACATTTTTTTTAAACTTTAAAGGAAAACATCTTCACCTGTGCTTGTAAAACTTGGTGTGCCAACGAAACTTGATTGAAAATACCTAAAGTTGAATCCTAAAAGCTACTAAGCAAGATTTGAACCTTACAATTCACCACATCAAAAATAATCTTGCTTGAAAATCACTGGTTGTGCACACACACACAAATCAATCAATCATTAAGGGCACAACCCATTTAAAGGGCCCATCACATTCCAAAGCACATTCAAACCTAGCCCTAAATAAAATAGAGTAGATGTTGGCCTTAAGGATTGGACTCGCTCTTCAGAACCCAGAACGAGATTATTTTCGATTAGTCTATTTCTACTGTTCAATTTGATGTCTAGCTAGGGGAGCAGAGTCAAACGATCGCGGCTGGGGGGTACACTAGGAACCGGAGGCGCAAGCCGAAGGAAGAACCTTCTCCCCAGTCCCTCCTTCTAACTGGTTGGATTGAACAGACAGAAGTAGATCAAATCGTTCTTTTATCTCAAGACGGGTTTTAAGAGTCTGTAGGTCTGTAGGCTAACCCATTTAAGGACAGGTTTGATTGTTTGTATTGCAGGGCACCTTTCTTCCTCCCGAGTCTCATGAATCCTTCCACATATTTCACACATTCCCGCTCTTTCCCTCTTGTTGTGAATTATCCTCAACATGACGATTATCCCAACTTGTATTGTAATCAACCATCAGTTAGTTGGGATAATTCGGATTGGGGATACAATTCCAGACCCCCGTGTTTAGGGTCTAACCCTGAACACTTTGATTTTGATTTCTATCCTTCTTAGGCTACATCGATTATAGATCGTCTTCCTTTCATGCGCAACCTAATACGATCTACAATCAAGAAGGATACACCGATCCTTACCCATCCTCTGATTTCACTGCCTTTAGGTCATCACCATCTTTTCAACAATCTGAAATGACCTATCATCAGGAAGGGTATAACGAATCTCAATGCGTTAATTCCTCTGCATTGATGTCAAACCCGCCCAACCCTGAACCAACTCATTTGGTTCAGGTTAATTAGGTTCAAGATAAGGTTCTGGCTAACTTGAGGAATATCATTCAATCTTTAGAAGTTCAGCCAATACCTTGCATTGAGAGATTGGAGCCCCTGATTGAAATGATTGATGATTTAAACAAGTCTTTGTTGGATTGGCTCCAGGATGTTAAGGATAAGAACCCAGGTGAGTTTCTACTTGGGAAATTAGTGAAATTGAGGATGAGATTCGTGGTTGCTTTGATTCAATCTTGGAATAATTCCCAAGATGAACTCTCTTCAGGAAAGCCAATGACAGAACCCACTCAGGCACCTGTTGGGGGGGACACGTGTTACGAGGCTGACCAGACTGAATTAAAACAACCAATTAAGGATGATCTGATTTCTTCACCTAAGATCCCTAAGCCAGGTTACGAGGAAATGTATGTCTCCTTGGAACACAAAGTGACAAATGATTTTGGGACATACATTGATACGGATCCTGATGGTGAAGATTCAAGTTGCGAAGTCTCACGCGAATTTTTTGAACATGATTTCTGTGAGACGATTGGGCCTGAGGAATCTGGTAGATCAATTGATAGCCCAATAACTGAGAACACTGATCTTATTAGGGCACACATTACGGATCCAGAATCGCATTTTCTGGAGGAATCAATTCAATGCCCTGATTATCAGTTACACCCTGTTGAGCATATTGATGATTCTAATTCTGAGATAATTAGACCCAAGTCAATTTTGATTCTTCCACATCATTTAGACTTGGAGATTTCAGACGGGGTGATGAATATACAAGAGGTCCTGGAATTTGATATGCTAAATGAGGAGGATAGGAGCTGGGAAGTTTTGATTTGGGAAGTTAATTCTGGAGGAAATGGAAGATTGAGTCGAAGGGTTCCTTTTAAGTTGAAACCATCAAATCAGAACTCTTACGACATTTGTTTCGAGGATGTTCAACCCAAGCACACATTCAACGATTATCCTTTTGTGCTTCAATTCTCTGTAACCCAACTTTTTGGTCTTGGGTTGCATCCTCAGAAATGGCAGGCCCGATCCCGCTTACATTTTGATTTTAGGTTTTGGGTAATTTTTATCCAGAACCTAAGATATTCTCGATTATGGGGTGTGGATCTGCACTACAATCTGGTCCACATCTGTGGACCTCTGCTGACAGGTCAGAGGATTCTTCTGTTCATTCTAATTCTGACCTGCAAATGTGAATTCTTCATTTCTTTTCTTTGTATAGTGTGCCTAGCTGAAGGCACTAAACTCAGCACTTATACAGTTCTTTTTAATTTTTCATCTCGGAGCGGACCTGACATTCACACAATTCAGGTGCTTTCTTCGCTTTTCCACTCTATTTTATGTCTTTTTAATACAATGAGGATATTGCATTAGATAGGCATGGGGGGGTGGATATTTATCTCTGAATTCATTCGTCAGCTCCGTAGATTTGTTTTATTTTGATTAAAAAAACATCAAAATTAGGAAAGAGAATTTGGGTTTAAGAAAATTTTCAATCTTAGGAAAAACTACATTAAGATCTGAACACAAAGACCCTTTAGGTCGTTGAACTTAATCAGCCCGTGTATCCACTAAAATGAGGATTTATTTTTCGAGTTCTCACCAACTTGAATTTTATTTTAATTGGAGTAAATAAGTTTGGGTGATAAGTACACGACTTATCAACCCGCCCTCTGATTTGAGGGAATTTTGAGTCTTAAGCATCTACACACTTTCTTTGCACTGACTCGTTGTTCGGCGATTTTAACGAAAATTGGGCAGCTAATGAACCTGCTAGGGTGATATGGCTGGCAAGTTATCGTGGGTAACAGCCCATAGGTAGGTTGTCTAGAGCCTAGTCACTAGACCTTTCTCTTTTTGCTGCCTTTAGGTAAATCTTAGACCAGGGAAGCCAGCTACTTAAAAAAAAAAAAAGATAAAAAAAAATCATCAAAAAGAAAAGGAGAAAAGAACAAAAAGAAATAAGCCACACTTCGCCGCATGAGTATGGCTGGCAAGTTGTCGGTGGTAATAGCTCATCGACCGGTTGTCCAGAACCCAGCTCAGAAAATGCACTAAAAAAAATTCCCAAAACACTTAGGAAGAAGTGGAGAAGTAGAATAAATCGGGGAGATATACACTGGATTCACCCTTGTGTTGACCCCGTTAAAAAATAAAAGTAGGGAGAAAGCTACCGATTGTAAAGATACACCTTTAGGTAGAATTCTTTTTTAGGTCACCTAGAGGCATAGAAATCCGAAGTCCGTTCTAATTGCCGGTCAATGAGTCTATCACAATCACAATAAGATGCTTAAAGCTTAGGGTTCTCATCAAATTTTGGGTGAGTTGAATGGCCGTAGAAAGCCACTCTTAAACCCAAAAATTTGAAAATAAAAAAAAAATTAGAAAAGAGAAAAAGAGAAAAAGAAATTTTTCTTTTAATAAGGTGAGGGCTTGAAGCGGTCTGCATTTTGGCTGATACCCAGCATTGTTGTGTCTTTGAAAGTTCAATTCCTAAGTAGACAATTTCTTAATGATTGAAAAATAACTCAAGTCCAAATAATCTAACCTAATTCTTTTATAAATAGCATATAGTTTTTGCTAGGGACTAGCAAAAGATAGGCATGGGGGTATGATGTAAACACATTTACACTACTTAAGATGTCTATTTATGCATGTTCTTAAGCATAGGATTGCATTTCATGATATAAATATTGCATTACATGCATCATCTTGCATTTAGAATACTTTGAATAAAATGGAGGTTAATTGTCTCATTTTATGTGCTTGAACAGGGCAAATATTTTATCAGGGCCTCGGATCAAAGATCCAACCATATGGATGTGATTAGGGCGACGATTGGAGTTGAACGACTCCAAGATCGCCGTAATCAGGCATCCGTAGCATCAGATAGTAACCCGGGAACCCTAGAAGATCAAGGGCCAGGATGGTGTAAATCCACACTTCAGATGATAAATCCAACCGCACGGATGAATTCGGATCGACGATCGTAGCCCAACGACACAAAAATCGAGTCAATCCGACATCCGTGGCACCATCTACAACTTCCAGAAGATGGACGGCCAAGATAGCACCACGTGGCACCATCTTAGCCGCCCAAATGGCCGCTTGCGTCTTGTGAAAGCCACGATTCCAATCGCTCTCTGCCGTTGGATCTTAATCCAATGGTTGTGGGCGCTCGCATTTAAAAACACCCTCTCGACCATCCGTGCCCCATAGCGCAGCGGTCGAGTGCACTATCGCGAGTGCGGGGTGCAGGTTCGATCCGTGGCGAGGAGCGGCGGGTCCGAGCAATTGGAGCATCGGATGGAGATCGGACGGCCGCGCGTGCCCGATAGTGCTGACGCGCGATTGGACGCGCAATCGGATGCGCAATCAGACGCGTGGGGGGGGCACAGCACGTGGCCGCGGACGCATTTTAAGCCGTCCGATCTCGCGATTGGACAGCTGAAAAGCGCTGGACGTGCGCGGGCGTTGAGGAGCGGGCAGCCGAGGAGGCACGCGTGGGCGTGGAGGCGACGGCCACGTCGGGGCTTTAGTGACGGATTTATCCGTCACTATAGACCCCTCTTTTATTATTTTGAAGTTGTAATGTCCATTTTTCCCCCACTCCTTGCAACTATAAAAGGAGACCCCCTCCATAGGAAATTCTCATCCCTTATTTCTCCTCTCTACCTCTCCAAAGCTCAAAAGAAGCTTGTCCCACACCCGGGATGCTTCTTGCGAGATAAAGTCCAATTTTCGTTCCCCTTCGGAAGTGGATCCCGCGACGACGATGGCGTGCTGCTCCGTTACCGTTCTTCTGCTTCGTCCTCCTTCGTCCTGCTTCGTTCTCCTTCGTCCAGGCGTTGTCCCGTCCGACTGGTCCTCCAAGCAATCGTCGAGGAGGATAATTTCTCTCTCCCATTCTTATTTACAGCTTTTCTAGTGTAGAATTTTCTGCTTTATAGTGTAATTGATTTTTCCGCATTCTAGTGTAACTTTTATAAACTATTGAAATATTGAATGCATGTTCTCTTTCTCTCTCTCTCTCTCTCATAGTTTGATAACTCCATTGTAATTATATCGCCTTGCTTAACAAAAATCCTAAAAGAAAATATAATTGCGAATATAGATCAATGTAGCCTCCCTGTGTTCAACCCAGAATTATTTTCGGTATAAATTTTATTTGTTGAGCACGAATTCTTCGCTTTCGAACTACAATGATAGGTTTTCCAAAAACCAAACACGTAAGCGTAGCGATTCGCAAAACACGTTCAACAGTGGGTTTCCACCAATGTTTCATTAAAAATCCTAAATCTCCAAGCCCTTAAGTTAGTTACTAAAAACCAGCCATTCAATTTCAATGCTAAATGCTTGGAGAGTTTTTTGAGGTTGAAGAAGGATGTTACAGAGGAACCAATTTTAGAGGGATCTAGTTAGATTTATCCCTTTGAACTCATGACCGATGCCTCAGATTTTGCTGTGGGGGCCATTCTAGGGCAAAGAGTTGACAAGAATCCCATTGTGATCTATTATGCTAGCAAAACTCTTTATGATGTACAATGGAATTACATAGTTACTAAAAAAGAACTTCTTGCCATTGTCTTTTCCCCAGAAAAATTATGATCTTATCTTTTGGGGTCACATGTCACTATATATAGGGACCACTCTGCACTCAAATATTTGTTGACCAAAAAAGATGTGAAACCTTGCCTTATCCGTTGGGTCTTGCTGCGCTAGGAATTTGACGTGGAAATCAAGGATAAGGCGGGATCGCAAATTGTAGTTGCTGACCATCTCTCTCATCTTATGACGGATGACATGATGACCCCCTGATGAATTCCCTGATGAAAGCATTTTACCTCCCAACACCCTCCCTTGGTTTGCACCCATTGCAAACTATCTAGCAATAGAACGAATCCCCTCTGATTGGCCAAAAAACCAAAAGGGATAAGTTCTTTGCTGACATTAAATACTATTTTTGGTAGGAGACCGACCTTTGTCGATCAGGTCATTAGACGATGTGTCCTTGATTTAGAAATTCATGATATTTTGACACATTATCATTCAATGGCCTGTGGCGGACATTTTTCGAGCAAGAAAACTACAGTTAAAATACTTAATTCTCATTTCTATTTGGCCCAGCTTGCATAAATATGCTCATTCTTTCGTTTGGTCCTGTGTGCCTTGCTAGAGCTTTGGCAATGTGACTCAGAAGGATATGATGCCCCTTAATACAATTTTAGAGGTTGAAATTTTTGATGTATGGGGCATCGACTTCATGGGACCATTCATCAACTCTGGTAGGTATTTGTATATACTAGTCGTAGTTGACTATGTATCTAAATGGATTGAAGAAATATCCACCTGCACCAATGATCACTGTATGGTTGTCGAATTCATTAAGAAAAATATTTTCTCAAGATTTGTCATTCCAAAGGCCATTATCAGTTATGGAGGATCACACTTCACTCACTCACAATTCTATCACCTTCTTTCTAAGTATGGGGTTAATCACAAAATTTACACATCTTATCACCCATAAATAAATGGCCATGCAGAAGTTTCTAACTAGGAAATCAAAAATATTTTACAAAAGACGGTTAGGCCTGATCGTAAAGACTGGTCCACCAAGTTGGGCGATGCTTTATGGGCCTACTGTACTACTTTCAAAACCTTGCTTAGCATGTCTCCCTTCCGTCTGATTTTTGGGAAGGCATGCCATCTCCTGGTAGAACTTGAACATAGGGCTTTCTGGCGATAAAGCAATTAAATATGGATCTATCAGACGCTAGTATCCACAGAAAATTACAATTGACTGAACTGGAAGAATTACATAATTTTTCTTATTAAAATGCTTGGAATTATAAAGATTGAACAGAGAAATTTCATAATAAATACATTGTTCGGAAACATTTTGATGTCAATCAACACGTTTGGCTTTTTGATGCAAGATTACATATTTTTTTTGGAAAGTTAAAATCAAAATGGAGCGGCCCCTTTATTGTCCTAAAAACATATTCTTACGGTGCTGTTGATCTTTTTGGTCCCAAAACTAATACGAGTTTCCAAGTCAACGGCCAACATTTAAAGCCCTATTTTGATCATGCTCGAATCTTCCTTCAGAGTCTTTCAATTTAACCGAACTGACCATAGTTGATCATTGATGCACAGTATGCCCGACTGAATAGCGTAAAAGATAGCACCAAATGGGAGGTAACCCATTTTTCCTTCTTTCTTTTTCTTTCTTTACTGTAGGTTTTGACTATCCTAAATCCGATCGCCTTTTACTAAGGTGATCCCTCTTTCCCTCCTAATGCATGAGGACATTGCATATCTTAAGCATGGGGGGGTGCTTTTAAAATTTTGATCATCGATTTAGGATTTTCAAAACCTAAAAATATATTTTTTTCTTTTGTCATTTTTATTTTCTGCTTGCATACCCAAAAAAATAAAAATGTTGAAAATTTTTTGAGGAAAACCTTAAAATCGGGACTGAGGTTGAAAACTCACTTTTGGTATAATGGGATTTTATCTTTAACAAACTAGGGATAAGGATATGAATCTGATCATTAAAATTTCGGGGTCTATCTTTAGAATAGATCAAATATCCTTCTCTAAAATTCAACCTGAACTCATGATTGTTCAGGTGACTTGATCCTCTTTTGTAATATGGAAACTACCTAGCTTAGTTTCTGATTCAAAAACTTGCATTTCATGCAAAACTTCCTGTGTCAAATTTCACACACGTCAACACCTAAAAACAACTAAAAATAAGAAAAACTCCCTTGTTTGGCCTTAGTAAAAGTCTAAAACAGATCATTAGTTTGAGTTGCCACTGTCGAGAAGGAGCAAATTGCCTCCTTTAAGGAGGCGATGTCAACATGTTATCGCCTCAGCGCTGCTTTGATAAATGCCAGTTTATCATTATTCTTATGCATTAAAATAAACCTAGCTCTTAGGATTATGCTCTGCAAATGAGTTTTTGGGTTGCATTTAGGCATAAATTAGGTTAGGCATGCATTGCATTTTTTATTGTATTTTTAATGTGTTTTTGTGAGTGTTAGGGATAAAAAAATTGCCAGATCCCTAGTATCCTAGCACTCAGGAAGGCAACTGGTGAAGGAGAAGCTCTCACTAGCTGGTACTCAGCTTGATCTAGCTCACCATAGCTAGAATTCAGCTCACCTGAATTAGGGTTAGCTCATCCTAGATCCATTAAGCTCATCTCAGCTGAATGGCAACTCAAGAGAGCCCATCATAGCTCACCCTAACTTAGTCCAGCTCAGATCCAGTTCAACTTAGTTGAGTCTAGCTCATCTCAGCTCCCATTAGTCCACAGGGAGCTCTATCTGCCTCAACTGAGTTGACTAGAGTTCACCCCAGCTCAGGTCTAGCTACATCTAGCTCCACTTAACTCCAGCCAGCTGAAGATGACTTCATTCCAGCTCAGGAAGCTCAAGTCCAACTCCCGGGGACTCAGCTTAGCTCAACTCTGTTGAGCTAAGCTACCTTAGCTACCTCAACCAGCTCGATCCTCCCTGGGAGCACCTGACCTTGCTCACCTTAGCTCATTATGGTAGAAGCCAGCTCACTTTAGCTTGGCTTGTCAACTATCAAAGAACTAGCAAGCTAAGCCAGCTAGAGTAGCTCCATGCCAGCCTCTTCAGCAGCTGCCAACTCCATTTTAAGCTCCAGACTTCTCCTCAGCTCCTCTCTTCAAACCTTAGCTTACATTACCTACTCCACTACTCCATAGCTAGCTAAGCTAGCTTAGCTTAGCTAGCATCCAACTCCTTGGCCATCCACCACCTTCAACTCAACCCTAACTAGCTCCACCAACTAAGCCCTCCTAAAGCTCACCTAAGCTAGCTCCATCCACTCCAAGTTGGCGCCACCACCAAAGGGCACCAAGAAGTTGGCGCCAAAACCACCCTAACTACCCCCCTTTTTGGCGCCAACTTTTCCCTCCAAAAATGCCCTAATCTCCACCCAACACCTAAGCCTAAAGCCCATCTCCACCTTCCATTTTCTCTCCAAAATTGCACCCCTTCTAGAACACCATTTTGGTGCCAAAATGGAGGCACCCCCTGCACCACTGACTTCCACCAAGGGTTGGATTCAACGTATAACTATCCCCCCTTGCACCCTTTAAGGTGGCGCCAAGTGATCTCCACCTTAGGATTAACTTAACCACCCATAACCACTGCCAAACTCCATCCTAGCCCTCCACCTATTCACGCCAACCCTACCCCCATCCCACTCTATAAAAACCCATCCCCTACCACCATTTTCTTCATCCTCCATTAGTGTTTAATTCCACCTACATCCACCTACACCTACGACCAAGAAGAAGGAGTAGAGAGGAAGATTAAGGGGGCACACCACCAGCCCCTTTGGTGCCTTCTTCTCCCTACTTTCTTCAACTTGTGCCACACCAAGGAGGAGGAGCATTCCACTTCAAGGAGGACGGCCAGGCAAAGGAGAAGAACCTAGGGTGGATGTCCACCCTTGGAGGAGGAGAATTAAAGGTGGTAGCCGCCACCTTGGAGGACATCATTTGGAGGAGCATCTCAAGAAGGAGAAGGAGTTGTCTTTTCAAGTCAAGGAGCTACTTGGCTTGAAGCAAGAAGCCCTCTTCTTCACCATCTATCTAGATAATTTGTGTTTTATTTTTCTTATATTTTCAAGTAGAGTAGAAGCATTCCTCTATAGGTTTTGTGTAAACAATTTTGCTTTAATTCAAATTACCTTCTTTCAATTTTTGTTGCACAGTTTTTTACAATTTTTGCCTAGCATTTGTTTCAATCCCTCTCTCTAATTATTCTAGGCCTCCACGTGCCTAGGATGAGCTTAAGGAGTGGCTCTACCTGTCACCTTAGGGTTAGCTTTATTCAATTAGATATTAGTTGTTTTTTAGCTATCAACAAAAACTTACATGTTGCCTTTATTTCAAAAATCTATAAAAAGTATATATTGAAAAGATCAAAAAGAAAGCTGAGTTCCATCTTTAAAGCAAGGGATTTTGATTTGCAAACTTGCCTCCTTGGACGACACTAGATACCCCACTATCTAGGAATATAAATTTAAAAGCGAAAGCGGATTTACGCGTTGCAACAACACTAAATTGACTAATTAGAAAACTGCATATTTTCATTGTCTTGCTCCATATCTATATTTCATATCTTTAGACGAAGCATTAAAGCACGTTTTTGTAGCTCAAGTGTCTTGGATGATGCTCTACCTATAGTGTCGGGGCAAGAGCTTGAGTTTACTTGTAGTGCCCCTTGGCACCACATTATGCTTTGGGGTTGTGAGCTCTTGGGTGGTGGCATGGATGGTGCTATCTCAAAGTACTGGTGCTAGAGCCCCCTTAAGGATTGGTAACGGGAATGATGATCCTGACACATCTGTTGTAAGACTAAGCTAAAAATAAGCATGGGGGAGAAAAAAAAAGCTTTAAACCAAAAACATGCCCTTATAAATGTTGGCTTTTCACAAGCACGGACAGAAGGTTTTAAATGTTATTGCCAGTTGCGAATAAGATTCAAGAGCCAGAAAAATCCTAAAAACAAAAATTTTGAGTCATCTGAATTAATAAGGGGTTAATCTGTGAAGATTTTTGGAGGATATATTGATCTTATTTTTTGTCTAGTTTTTGGATTCGAAAACAAATCACAATGTTTATCTTTAACAAATCTTGTACCTCCCGTGTTTAGATCAACCAAGGTCCCGTACTCTTTCTCCTCAAAAGTTGAAAAAATTAGATTTCCCCAAAAATTCCATTTTGTAATAATTAAAGTTTTGCTAAGAGACTAGAAAAAGATAAGCATAGGGGTGTGATAAATGCTAGTTTATCATCATTCTTATGCATTAAACAAACCTAGCTCTTAGGATTTTGCTCTGCAAATGGGTTTTTGGGTTGCATTTAGGCATTAATTAGGTTAGGTGTGCATTGCAATTTTTATTGTGTTTTGATGTGCTTTGTGAGTGTTAGGGATAAATTGATTGTTGGATCCCTAGAACCCTAGTACTCAAGAAGGCAACTAGTGAAGGAGAAGCTCAAACCAGCTGGAACTCAGCTTGATCTAGCTCACTTGAACTAGGGTTAGCTCATCGTAGCTCCATTCAGCTCATCTCAACTGAATGGCAGCTCAAAAGAGCTCATCTTAGCTCAAGTCAGCTCAGATCTAGCTCAACTTAGCTAAGTCTATCTCATCTCAACTCCCATCAGTTCTCTGGGAGCTTTAGCTAGCTCAGCTAAGTTGACGAGGGTTCACCTCAGCTGAAGACCTGCTACATCTAACTCCACTCAACTCCAGCCAACTGAAGATGACTTTATGTTAGATCAGGAAGCTCAAGTCCAGCTCCTGAGTACTCAACTTAGCTTAACTTAGTTGAACTAAGCTACCTGAGCAACCTCAACTAGCTGGGTCCTCACCAGAAGCATTAGACCCAGCTCACCTTAGCTCCTTTCAGCAGAAGCCAACTTGCTTTAGCTTGGCTTAGCAACTAGCAAAGAACTAGCAAGCTAAGCCAGCTAGAGTAGCTCCATGCCACCCTCTTCAGCAACTGCCAACTCCAGTTCAGCTCCAGACTTCTTCTGTCCAGCTCCTCCCCTCAAACCCTAGCTCAATTTGCCTATTCCTTTACCCTACTACTAGCTAAGCTAGATTAGCTAGCTTAGCTTGGCTAAGCTCTAGTTCCCTTGGCCATCCACCACCCTAAACCCCTTTCTAACTAGCTCCACCAACTAAGCCCACCTAAGACCACCTAAGCTACCTCCACCTCCACTCCATGTTGGTGCCACCACCATCACCACCTTTCATCCCTCAACCACCACCAAAGGGCACCAAGAAGTTGGTGCCAAAACCACCCTAACTACCCCACTTTTTGGCACCAACTTCACCTCCTATATCCACCTTATCTCACTGCCAAGAAGAAGGAGGAGAAAAGAAGATTAAGGGGGCATCCTACTCGCCCCCTTGGTACCTTTCTCGCCTTCTCTCTTCTTCATGTGCCACGCCAAGGAGGAGGAGCATTCCACTAGGGGGATGGCCAGGCAAATGGAGGAGGAAGGGTGGTGCATTCCCACCCTTGGAGAAGACTTGATGGTGGTAGCTTCCACCTTGGAAGAGCCAAGGCACGCCCCCTTCTAGGGATTGCCAGGAGGAGACCACATCTTGGTTCAAGAAGAAGGAGAAGGAGGAGCACTTTTTAACTATGGGAGCAGCCATAGTTGGAACAAGAGTTTCAGCATCATCATCCATGATTTTTGTTTCATTTGCTTTCTAGTTTCATCTTTTATCATAGAAGCTTCCCCCTACAATTGTAGAACAAAAATCCATTTCCTATAAAATTGCCTTTTTAATTTGGTTCATCTTCTTCTTGCTTTTATTTTGTTCTAGCACTTTCACACCCTCTTCCCAATTATCCTAAGCCCTCACCCGCCTAGGGTGAGCTTGGGAAGAGGTCATTCTTGTCACCTAGTTGCTAAGCTGGAATTTGCTTTTTTTTCCCGCAAACATTTCTCATTGACTTATTTATTTAAAAGCCAAAAAAAATATATATTGAAAAAATATCAAAAAGAAAGTTGATTTCCATTTCCAAGTAAGAGACATATTTTGCAAACATTTGGCCTCCTTAGACAATCCTAGATACTTCCCTATTTAGGATTATAAATTTAAAATCGACTCCAATTTTGTGCATTGCAATAATCTTAAAAATCCTAATTACAAACCGCGCAAAAACTCGATCACCCTCCTCCTCGTGTTGCCCCCATCCTCGTCAAGTGGATCCCCATCCTTGTGGTTGTCGTCCCCCCTCCTTCTCCTTCTCCTCCTATCCTCCTCCTCCGTGTGCCGCTCCCCTCCTCTTCCATGGTAGCTCGACCTGCTCCTCCTCCACTGCTCCTCGCCCCCCTCCTCTGCCAGTGCCCTCGCCCTCCTCCTCTTCCACCAGCACCATCGTCCTCCTCCTCCCTGACCCGGCAATGCCTCCTCCTCCTCTTCCTTGATTCTGACCCATCCTCCTCCTCCGCCTACGCCCCCCTCCTCCTCCTCTACCTGCACCCCCATCCTCCTTGGTTCCTCCCTCTCCTTCTCCTCCATAGCTCCTCATCTTCCTCCTCCTCCGCTTGCGGCCTCCTCCTCCTCCTCCCCGGCACGCTGGTGCCGGCCTCCTCCTCCTGACCGTCCCCTCGTCCTCATCTCCCCCTCGCCTACTCCACTTCCTTAACAGGCCCCCCCTCTTCCTCCCCCTTGGTTCCTCCCCCTCGTCCACCTTGACCAACCAGCCTCCTCCTCCTCCTCCTCCACCTAGCAACCTCGTCCTCCTACTCCTCCCCATCCTACTGCCCCTCCTCCTTATCCTATTGGTCTCCTCCTCATCCTACTGCCCCCTCCTCATCCTCCTTCTCCTATCCCTACTGCTGCCTGACAATCTTCTCTTCCTCTTCCCCCACTACCCCCTTCCTCCTCCTTCTCCTAGTGCTGCCTATGCGGCTGGCCTTTTTCCCTTTCTTCCTCTTGTCCCCCTCTTGTCATCCTCCTCCTCCTCCTATTGCAGCCATTGTCGTCGCCTCAATTTTATAAGTTGTAAATTTTGGAATAATATGATAATATGTTATTTTATTAATTGTGTTTATCAAATTACTGGTTGTCGATGATGACCATTCTAGAAAGCTGTAGTTGTTGGAGTAATAATTTTAATGTTTTTTATTTATAGTAATAATATTTTAGGATTTTGTTATATGGAGTGCCTTGTATGATTTATTGTGAATGTAGGGTGTGACCACTTTTATGATGAGTGTTATTTTGCTATGGAGATTTATAGAAAACTGAAAATATAAGGGGAAACTATGTCAATTTTTTTTCAAAATTGTTTCAATGTTTAGATAGGATTAGTATATGTTGTCTAGGTTTGGTATTAGGTTGTGTATATGGTGCTTGGCCTAGGGTTTTAGGATTTGAGTTAGGAGAGGGTTATGGTGGTTGGGTTAGGCTAGGGTTTAGATGTTTGGTTTGGGTCAGGGTTAGGGCCTTTTGATTTGATAAGGGTTTCGGTCAAGGTTAGGGTTTTCGCTTGCTCTCGCCATTGGTTTGCTTGTTTAGTTTAGGCTAGGGTTTAGGATTATAAATATAATTTGTTATTTAATTAATTTTACTTTTGAAATTGCAGGTTATCAGTGTCGAGTACACTCGGAGGCTTCAGTAGTTTGAGGTATATATATACATTCAATCTTTTTAATTTAATTGAATGATATTTTCATTTTTTCATAAATTTTTTTAATGTTTTAATTAGTTATTGTTTAGATACACACACTTGCTAAATAAGATATATGCACGTGAGGACAAACATTAGGTATTCTAACCCGTAGGCTAAAAGTCCTCCGAGTCAAATTGTGCCCAAATTACTTGCCCATCGAGACTTATGATCATGTTATGCGAACAATGCAGGAAGTATATGTATACCTCACTTACATGGATGTTGCATTGTCTATGTAGCATGCCATAAGACTCGATTGACTTTAGTTCGGTGAAGTACCGAACTAAAGAAGGTCCTTAAAAATTTGATGATAACTTTGTTTTGCTCATTACATGTAACCTTGTGCGGTGAAATTTTAGTTGCCTATTCCTATTCTTCTTTGGTATACCAACGAATCTTATCTAGTTTCCTGTGGTGCCTTTAATTGGGTGTTAAAGAAAATCTAGCTAAGGTTAGTAGTGGGGGGTATACTAGAGAAGTGCGGAGAGATGCTGCTGAAATTTCGCCGCACTAAGGTTACATGTAACGAGCAAAACTAAGTTGTCATCAAATCTTTGAGAATGGGTTATAAAGTGAAAATCTTGATCAACATACACATCATTCGATTATTTCCCTTCCTAATAAGTGATTTGTTTATATTAAATTTTAGGTTACAATGGATAAATCTTGGATTGGATTGTGGGGTTCAGATTACACCAGATATAAGGATGGAGTAATTTCATTCTTAGATTACGCCTTTCATGACAATAGGAAGATATTTAGGTGAGGAGGTCAACTTGATAATATCTTCTACCCATGTAGAAGATGTTTAAATAGTTCCTTACATTATCGTAATACTATGCTCGAGCACTGCATTTGTAATGGGTGGAGGCAGCATTACACTACTTGGGTAGCTCATGGAGAGAAGTTGACTGACAAAGTCATAAACAATGAGAACACTGTTGACCAAGAGATTAACAAGGAAATTGCTAGTAGTAGAGGTGAACAAAAAGAAGAAATGTTGAACGAGATGAAAGCAGAAGAGGATATAAATACAAACGAGGAAGATCCGTTCAGTTGTGATCCATTCTATGTTGCTGTTAAGGTGGCTGAATGTCCTATTGCTCCCGGTGTTACGAAAATGTCAAAGTTGCCATTTTGGTTAAAGATATTTCAACTGAAGGTTATGAATAAAGCTAGTGCTAAATTCATGTTAGAAATACCTCAATTTTCTGCTGAGTTGTTAAATAACCCTAATAGCTTTTTGGCTTCATGGTATGAGGCAAGGAAAGAGATTCGTAAGCTTAGTTTGGATTGTTAGAAAATCGATGCATGTCCGAATGATTGCATTCTTTTTATAAATGAATTCACAAATTTGAGTAATTCTCCTGAATGAGGACATGAGAGATATAGGGAAGGTAAAAATAAAGGTAAGAGGAAGCAACCTCAGAAAGTTCTTCGTTACTTTCCATTGACACCTAGGATTCAACGCCTCTTTATATTAACTAAAACTGCACGGTGGATGACATGGCAATAGGATTGTAAATCTCAAGATGGAAGAATACGTCATCTGATTGCACAGCAAAAATACACCAATAATTGTGCCGTCCTGTGCTATTTCCTAGCATTACCAGTGCATATTAGGTATCCATAGTCGCATTTATACACACATGCATGCATTTATTTGAGAGGGGAGGAGAGTGTAATAAATGGCCGTGAAATTAACATTTTCCTCAAGTACTGCTTTGCAAATTCACCATCTTTATTTTTTAATTCTATTTGACTTTGAATTCTTCCCGCGGCTGCAAGACATGGCCTCTTCTTCCTCACTCCATGCTCTGCACAGCAGCTTGTCCTGCAACAAGCACTCCCTGCCGCCATGCAAAGCCATGCACAGCCAGGGCATGGCTGTGCATGTCTTCTTCCTCTTTAAATAGGCTTGGCTTGCTTCTTTGCAGGGGAGCCTGGTCCACACCAAAAAACCACAGCAGCTTCTTCTCGAGGCTGTCTCCTCCCCTCTCCCCTCCATACGTAGCCTCTCCTCCTTGAGGAGCCACGCTGCAGGTAGGAGCAACTCACAGTGGTGCACAACCACCACTGTGACTCCACCACCACCCAGCTCATCAAAGAGCCGGTGGGCGTGGTGGTTCCCCGCTCTGAATTCATCATTCCAAGCATCTCCACCATTGCCGCAGGCTTCAAGGTCTGAAGCTCCAAGGCAGCAGCAGCAAGTCAGCAGCAGCAGCGCCGGCCACCACGCACCTCAGGAGCCCGTCCCGCGTCGACCGCGCATGCCAGCAGGCCACCCGCGCTCTCTGTCGCGAAGTCCCACCCGCAGCCCAGCCGGTGTAGCCTCTTCCGTGCGCGCACCGAGCCGCTCCACACCTCCCGCACTCACAGCACCGGACACGCCCAGTCGCACGGCTTGGCCATGCATTGTAGCCACTGTTCACGCTAGTCAGCGGAACAATGTGGCTACAGTGTGGTGACTGGTAAGTTTCTCACTTAACCGGTCACTCGACTCGCCGCAACTGTCGCTAGCCCACGCCCGTGTCCCTCCCCGAGCCCGCTCCAGCGCCCGCCCGTGCATCTGCGTGCACCCGCCTCTACCAGTTCCCGCACCCGCCCGCGTGTTCACCTGCTCCCAACACCTACGTCTGCCCGCACTCGCCTCTCCGCACAGCACTATGCGCTGCGGTTCCTTCCTCTACACCACTCCCTCCTGCCAGCGCGTGCCTCTTCGAGTGCCCATGCACAGTGCGGTGCGCTATGGCCATCAGACGATGCCCTGCTGCGCGTGGACGACTTAACTCCAGCCTTCTTCACTCCAGCAGAACCGAGTGCCCTCTCTCTCTCTCTCACAGCACTCTCTCCCTCTCTCTCTGCAGATACACATACACACTCACACTCTCACATACACACTCTCACTTATACATTATTATATACTTATATATATATACATATACATATATATATATATCCATATATATATATTATTACCTATATAACTAAGTATAAGTATAGATACATATATATATATACATATATACACATATACTTATACATATATATATATACATATATACAAATATACATACATATATACATATATATCAATAGCTATATATACATATATATATATATATATATATACATATCTATCTACATATATCTACATACATATATTACTATATATATATATACATATATATATCTATATAGTTATATATACATACATATACACATATATATATATCTATACATATATCTATCTATACATATATTTACATATCTATATATATATACACACATATAACTGCATATATACCTATATATTTATAACCATATATATATTTACATATAGATATATATTTACAGATATATATATATATTTTTTTTTTCATATCACCTACCATAAGTTGTGTTGTGGGAATATCCGCACCAATTGCTGATATTCCCCGATACATGCATACAGAAAGCGTGTTCGCACTCATTTTCCACCAATCCACCTTACATTCCACGCGGCACTTCATCCTGTTGGTTGCGTATTCCTAGACGACGACTGACTCGACACCGTACTATATGCCATCTCGACCTCCACCCCCACCCCTTTATACATATATAATATATACATATATATGTACTATATTTACTTTATTTCTATTTCTCTTTCTTGCCATTAAAAAGATAAACAAAAAAATATATAAAAGAGAAAAGATAATCCTTGACTTGCAGGTACTCAGTCTTGCGAATAGCAAGACCAATTTTGGAACCCTAATTTGGCTCAAAGCCAAGAACCTGATTTTGAGGGTGTACCTCAAGGACAAAAATTATCAAAAAAAAATATTAAATAGAAAAACACCAAAAACATAATAAACAAACGGAAGAGATTTGTTGTAGGAAAGGCGTAGAAACTTCACTTCTAATCCCACTTCCCTGAGTTCGACCCTGGGCCTAAAAGTGACCAAGATAAAATCAAGTAGGCCAGGTTAAAATTTTTGTAAAGAGATGGTTAGGCTCAATTTAGGTTAACTGCTATATGCATTTCAACGATAAAATCACCATATTAACACAACCTGTCCGGGTCTACACAACATCTTATCATGGCGCCGTTGCCGGGGAAGTGCGCTTTCAAGTAAGTTTTTACTCCATTCCTATAATTTTTCTCTTCTCACACCCTTCTCTTCACAGGTATTTTTGTTTGTTGCTGTGTAGGTGAACCTGTTGCAAGGAGAAGACAGGCAGACAAAGTCGAAAACGTGGGTAAATCCAAGGTGGGAACGAGAGCGTGAAGACGCCGACACCGCATTGGAGTTTCGCACACGTTGCCGAACAAGTAGGTCTTTCTTTCTTAGCAACCTAGGTTAGCTTGTAACCTTAATAAAAAAAAAAACTAAAAAGCTAGAAAAACTTCTTGGGATCTCTTGGGGCAAGTGGATTAAAAATCATTTGATTGATTGTTTGCCTTTACTCCCACCACCCCAGGATTTCCTGCCAAACTTCGCATAGCGAAGATCCAAGAATCTTGATTCTTGAATCTTTCGCCGTGTGAAGTATTCTTTGAGGCAAAAATAAAAAGATTGATTGCCACCCCTCTTTGCCTCATTTATCTGCAATTCGGGATCACCTTTTTGGTGGGGAGACTTGGAATTGAGTTGATTCCAACTCCACCACGACCTTTCATGTGCCTATGATTCGATCCTGAATACTTCAACCCCAACAATTTGATTTTCTTTATCTTTTGGTTGAGCCTTGTGTGTGGAAATCATTTTGGTGATTGGGAGCACTTGAATTGCAGTGCTTTGGCTCCCTTTCACACTAATATAAAATTGATTCGTGCATCCACACATAGAAATCTCCATCTAGGGAAGCCCATTGCATTTTAGCATGCATTAACCAACTGACATTGAAGAAGGGTTTGTTGGGCTTAGAAGAATACTTGTATTCTCTCAAAACCCGGAGATTGGTTGAATTGGTAAATCAGAGAAATCCTAAAATTCATACTACTTAAGGCTGAACTCTAAAAACCATTCACCAATTAAAACTTCAATTCGGGGAGATTTCCTAGTTGCATGCTTGGTTTACACACTCTCAAAATCGATCACTTGGGCATTACCCGTAAGTAACGCCCTTCACATTCCAGAAGCACTTGATCCTAAGCCTCTAACTAAAATTGGTAGTAACTTGACCCTTACTAAGGATTGGAGGTCTAACTACCTGTGTGTAGCACCTACATGCTGGTGAGGGTTTCTGCGTGGTATCGGGTGCCTAAGACTGGGACAAATGGCCTTTCAATCTGGCCCGGTGGTTCTGCGGTGCTCGCATTCGGTTCCGTAGTTTGTGATAGTAGGTAACTTAGATCTTTAGGTCTAAGGGAACACTGTAGAGGTTAATAATTTGATTGTATTGATTTGTCATGAAGTGTACCTTTGCGGCATCATTTCTCTCATCTCCTTTTCCCTTCGTATCCCCCCAATTCTTCCTGCGGTAGTGCATGTTTGGGAGGAGGTCACAAAACCCTGAACTGTGTGAATTGCCTGATAATTTTAGAAAAGAAGCCGAATCGTCCTCCTCCTCCACAAACATTGCTGCACGCCCACCCCCAAATCCTGAGGGAGGAAACCACCCTCAAAACCCACCAAGTGGTGGAGCCTTGGATCCTATAACCCGCCTCCAAGCTCAAATGGAAATGTATAATGAACAAATTGAGGCCATTAGGGAAACATTGAAGGAAATGCAGAACCCTCCCGAATGGAAGGAGCCTAGGTCACTTAGCTCCTATCAGAATCCTGCTGCTACAGAGACCATAGGATAAATTCGGGTCCCCATGGGCGGGGATGACTTTGAACTGAAACCTAACATAATTGGCCTGATAAATTTTCACTTCCATGGTCTTGCAAGTGAAGATCCTTTTCTCCACTTGGACGACCTAACTCGATTAGCTGAAACTGTTAAACCAAGAAATATCGAGCTACCTATAGTCCTCATGAAAATGTTCCTGTTTTCATTGTGGGATAAAGCGCCGCAGTGGTTACGCACCCTTGGGAGAACCATCCACTCTTGAGAAGAGATGCGAATAGCGTTTCTGAAGAAGTTCTTCCCAATCGAGTGAACCAATGCACTTCGCTGTGCTATCACTTCCTTTACACAACAAAACGACGAATAGTTTCATGAGGCATGGGAGAGATATAATGACCTCCTCAGGAAGTGTCCGCACCACAGTCTGCCTAAGTGGCATATAGCCCAGATTTTCTACTATGGGCTAAATGAGACTTTGAAGCAGATTGCAGACGCTTCTTGCAGAAGGAATTTTATGAATAAAGATGAGAATGGAGCATTCGAATTATTTGAAATTATGAGTGAAAACTCAATGAACAATGCCTCCATTGTTACCTTTAATCATACCAGTCTGCCCCGAAATATCCATGAAGTTGACACGGGACCCTCCCATTCATCCACTGATCTTAGCCTTATCGCACAGAAATTGGATGAAGTCTCCGTCGTGCACAAGAAGCTGGATGAGCTTCTGGCCAACCCCGCCCGTTCTATGGCAAACACCCCCACCTCATCACTTCGTCTCAATCCCAATTCTTCCAACACCAAGCTTATCCCTAGAAACCCTGTAAGACCTTCCTTACCGAGTGTCGCACCAAGCGATTGGGTAAGTCATGTGGATCTGGCTTCTGCAAGCCAGTATTTCGACACGGAGGACCAAGCCTCCATGTGCTCGGAAGCGTATTTACATTCGAACATGTCTTCTGGCATAGAAGATGCTTGCGCCCTGGGGAACAACCCGTTCTCTGCCACTTATAACCTAGGGTGGCGAAATCATTCGAACTTCGCATGGTCCAACAACCTGCAGCGCCAAAACCCCGCGGGTGGACCAATGCGACCGTACGCACCCGTCATCCTAAGGGCCCAGTCTAATCCTATGGCGAATCCACCATTGGGTCCTTGCGTACCGCAAGCAGAACACGCATTAAGTCCTCTTGAAAAATTGATGCGAATGATGACGAAAATGTCAAAGCACCATGAAGAGAACATGACCTCTCTTCAGCACCAATTGACGCAGCAGAATGCTGAGATCAGTCAACTACGCATGGCGACTCGATCTCAAGGCACTCTTCCCGCCCATTCCAAACCTACGAAATTTCATACCCCGTGGTCCTTAACTACAAGTACGACCTTCTCAGGGACAGGTTCATCAAATTCTACAGGCTCCGAGCATTCCACCAGGATTTCAAGCTAATCCCGCTATAGCACCTCACTCTTATGTCCCTATTGCAAACCCTCCTTTGCCGTATGATCCCACTGGACTCGCATTGTCCAATGCGATCACTACGAGGAGCGGTAAGCAAATCGTCGATCCGCCTTGACCAGTTGCTGATATTCCCCGATACATGCATACAGAAAGTGTGTTCGCACTCACCTTCCACCAATCCACCTTACATTCCACGCGGCAATTCATCCTGTTGGTTACGTCTTCCTAGACGACGACCAACTCGACACCGTGCTACACGCTATCTCCACCTCCACCCCCACCCCTTTATACATATATAATATATACATATATATGTACTATATTTACTTTATTTCTATTTCTCTTTCTTGCCATTAAAAAGATAAATAAAAAAATATATATAAGAGAGAAAAGATAATCCTTGACTTGCAGGTACTACACAACATCTTATCATCATCCTACTGATTCAGAGGAGTGGAAGAGATTTGATGAAAGAAATAATTTATTCGCTTTAGAAGTAAGGAATGTGAGGTTGGGTCTTGCGAGCGATGGATTCAATCTATTTAAGAGTATGTACCCGTTGTACTCTATATGGCTAGTGGTAATGGTCACTTATAACTTACATCCCTGGTTGTGTATGAGATCGTCATTCATGATGCTAACTCTATTAATCCCCGATCCAAAAAAACTAGGAAATGCAATAGATGTTTATCTCCAACCATTAGTCGATGAACTAAAATAGTTGTGGTACACCAACATGAAGACCTATGATGCAGAAAAGAAAGAATTTTACAATATGTTTGTAGCATTGTTGTGGATCATAAATGACTTCCCGACGTATGCAAATTTGTCATGTTGGAGCGCTAAAGGAAAGCTTACTTGCCCAGTCTCTATGGAAGACACTTACTACCTATGATTACCGGAAGGTAAGAAATTCTGTTACTTAAGACACTGCAGATTTCTACCTATTGAACATAGATGGTTAACATTCCAGTTTAGGAGTAAATTCGATGGCTGGATGTGTCGGTATTCAAAGAAAAATCCCAAGAATAAACTTAGTGTAGATTCTGTCAGGTTGCTGGGTCAGCTTATAATGGAGAGATTACAAGAAATGAGTGAGATATGGTTGGGTCGAACAATCAAACAAGATCAGACGGCCTCGAGGAATTTTGGATTTTGAAAGAAAAGTATTTTCTTTATGGAGCTACCATACTGGAAGGATCTTACAATATGTCATAATTTAGATGTTATGCACATCGTAAAGAATCTGATGTATAACATCTTAGACGTATTAAATTTAACAGATGATCCAAAGGATACGGTGAAAACATGGAAGGACATGGAGAGTTTAGGGATATGTCTAGAGTTGTATATTCATGAGGATGATGGCTACTTCTCACCTACTATTTACAATTTGAATCAAGACTAGAAGAGTATACTGTTCTCCTTCTTAAATGAAATTCAGGTGCAAGATAGGTTTTCATCGTAGCTTTCTCGTTGTATGAATGAAACACAAAAAAGATATGTATTTTGAAAAATCATAACTTCTACCTTTATATGCAAGTATTATTTCCACAAGCGATATGGGGGATACTACCAGAGCCAGTTGTTGATTCATTCACAGAGATGAGTAGGTTTTTCAAAGCTGTTTATTTGAAGATGCTAGAAAATGTTATGCTGGATCACTAGGATAAACAAATAGTATTACTTTCTGTAAGATGGAACAAAATCTTCCCCCAGCCTTCTTCAATGTACCCTGCATCTTGCAAATGAAGCCAAAATTGGTGGACCTACATAATTCAGATGGATGTATCTTGTGGAGTGATTTTTGAAAAAGCTTAAATATTATGTTTGGAACAAGGCAAAGCCAGAAGGATCCATTGTAGAAGGGTATCTTGTGGAGGAATGTATAAATTTTACTTACATGTACATGAATGAAATAGATAACTACTTTAATAAACTTCAAAGGAACTATGAGAGGGAACACAAAGACAGTGATGAAGAATGTTTGTAAATTTTTGATATCAAAGGAACATCGATTCTTCATACAGAGTACAGGGAAATTTCAGAAAATGACCGACATTGTGCATATTTATATATTTTAAAACAAATTCCTAAAATTCATCCATTTTACAAGGAATTCAAACGATTACCTCTTTCAAGGTCAACTAAATTTGGTTTCTTAGATTGGTTTAAAGATTAGGTTAATCAATTGAAAGAGGATAAGGACCCCACAATGGGTACCAGATTTTGATGTAATTGCTGATTCACCATTACATTATGCACATTATCACTCTGGATATATAATAATTGGGTCCAGATTCAGAATAAAAGAAATTGATGATAGAAAGGTTACACAATAAGATGGAGTTGTTGATTCAGATCTTTGCATCGGTCTAGATGGATATTATGGTGAAATCAGAGAAATTGTGCAGATCAACTTCAGATTTGATCGTAGAGTTGTCCTATTTACACGTCATTGGTTTGATGTTTTCAAAGAGGGCATCAGTTTCAAAATTGATAAGAAATATAATTTCTTGAGCTTAAATCGTAATTGTCAAATTCTTTAGTCTGATGAACCATTCACATTGGCATGTCAAGAAGCACAAGTTTTCTATGTCCCCGATAATTGCCAAAGGAGATAGGTTATACTCATAAGAACAGTATCGCGCAATCATTTTGACGCACAGTCTAAAGCATACCAAGAATTAATAGAAGGTCATTTATTTGAAATTGATGTTGACATCCAAGGTTAGTAACATTTTCATTACTTTGTTTCATTTCTGTTTAAATGAAATTCATATTAAAATTGAAATTTATAAGGGCATATATGTCATTATAAAGGGGGTTTGAGGCAAAAGTTCTTTAATAATATTTTTTTATGTTTAGCAAACTTTTTTCATTAATGATTTTTAATTATATTAATTATTGCATTTTATACTTGATACAGATGAAGTTGTTTAAGAAAAAACCTAGAAAAAAGGGTCCTTCTAAGACACAGCACTCCACACAACCCAATTCGTCTCCTCGGGCTCAACCACCCCCCCACAGCAGGCTCAGCCACCCTTTCCATAGTAGGTTCAGCCACCCCTATAGTCACATTTCATATAAAATGGGGTGATGGCATGTTTACTACATACGGGGGGAAAGTGAAAGAGGAAGGAGATTGCTCAGACCTTGCCAGATCGAGTAGAGGATGATCCAGATTATGGAGGATCAGATGAAGAGGAGGTGGAGGAGGTGGGAGAGGAGGAAGACGATGAGGGCAAGGAGGCAGAGGATGAGATGGTGGGGAGTACGTCCCTAGTTCATATCGAGCCCTCAGCGGCAGGCTCAAGTGTTGGTAAGAAATCATATGCCTTTAAGAAGTAAATTACATATATGTTTTAAAGTTTATTATAACTTCAAAAATATATAATGAATATGATTAATATTTACGTAGGTAGACTAGCAAGAGGATGGGGGAAGACAAAAAAGCTAGACCTCCAGCATATCCCCAAGGGCATGAGAATAACAATTAGACTTAGAACCATAGGGAAGGTAGAGAATTACTCAAGCTTTATCAATTGAGTGGGTACAACTGTTAAGTCCATTGTGCCCATTACCTACTTTGACTAGAGGAAGGTTGATAAACTCTAGTTTATCATCATTCTTATGCATTAAAACAAACCTAGCTCTTAGGATTTTGCTTTGCAAATGGGTTTTTGGGCTGCATTAGGCATTAACTAGGTTAGGCATGCATTGCATTTTTTCTTGTCTTTTTAATGTGTTTTTGTGAGTGTTAAGGATGAACAGATATGCAGATCCCTAAAACCCTAGCACTCAAGAAGGCAACTGGTGAAGGAGAAGCTTAGACTAGCTAGAACTCAACTTGATCCAGCTCACCACAGTTGGGATCTAGCTCACTTGGACTAGGGTTTGCTCATCCTAACTCCATCCAACTCATCTCAGCTGAATGGCAACTCAAGAGAGCTCATCTTAGCTCACCCTAGCTCAGGTCAGCTCAGATTGAGCTTAACTTAGCTGAGTCTAGCTCATCTCAGCTCCCATTAGTCCACAGGGAGCTCTAGCTAACTCAACTGAGTTGACTGGAGTTCACCACAGCTCAGGTCCAACTACATCCAGCTCCACTCGAGTCCAGCCAACTGAAGATGAATTCATCCCAGCTCAGGAAGCTTAAGTCTAGCTCCCGGGGACTTAGCTTAGCTCAACTTAGTTGAGCTAAGCTACCTTAGCTATCTAAACTAGCTCAATCCACCCCGGGAGCACCAGACCCAACTCACCTCAACTCCATTCAACAGAAGCTAGCTCACATTAGCCTGGCTTAGTAGCTAGCAAAGAACAAGCAAGCTAAGCAAGCTATAGTAGCCCCATGTTGACCTCTTCAGTTGCTGCTAGCTCCAATTCAGCTCTAGACTCTGCATATCCAGCTCCTCTCCTTAAAACCCTAATCTCCACATGCATACTCCTCTACTCCATAGCTAGTTAATTTAGCTTAGCTTAGCTTAGCTAACATCCAACTCCTTAGCCATCCTCCACCTTCAACTTAGCACTAGCTAACTTCACCTACATAACCTTCCACTCAAAGTCCACCTAAGCCTACTTAAGCAAGCTCAACCCAACTCATTTTGGTGCCACCACTTCACCACCTTTCACCCCTCAATTAACCACCAAAAGACACCAAAAATTGGCACCAAAACTAACCCTAACCACCTCCCTTTTGGTGCCAACTTCAACCCCCATGTCCATGCTACACATAACCCTTCCAAGCCTTATCCACCATCCACCTCAACCCCCTTCTGGAAGCCTAGAAGTTGATGCCAATGCATGGCACCTCTCCATTGTTGGAGCCACTTTTAGGTGTCCCTTGGCCACCCATAACTACCCCCGTTGCATCCCTTAGGTGGCGCAAACTCTCCTTAGCCCTAGGATCACCTAACCACCTCCATTCTCCCATCTTAGCCATCCATCTCAAGAGCCACCATAACCCCCTCATCCTACCCTATAAAAAGACCAACACCCACCACCTTACAACCCATCCTTGGCTAGCAAAATAGCTCTCGTACTCTACCTAAAGCTCACACCCAAGAGAGAAGAATAAGAAGAAGATTAAGGGGATATTATGTCCCCTTGGTGCCTTCCCCTCTTCCCTTCTCTCTTGTGCCCACGCCAGCCAAAGGAGGAGCCAGGCAAGGAAGACCTTTGGAGGAGGTCTTGAAGGTGGTCCACGCGACCTTACAGGAGAGCTTGAGGGTGGTGCACACCCACCCTTGGAGGAAAGAATTGAGGTGGAGAGCATCCACCTTGGAGGAGCTTTCAAGGAAGGAGAAGAAGGAGACCCTCTTTTCAAGCCAAGGAGCAGCTAGGCTTGGAGCAAGAAGGCGCCCTTCACCAGATTTTGCAAGAGAATTTGTGTTTCTTCTATTTCTTTTATATTTTCCATTTCTAGTAGAAGCATTCCTCTACTTGTCTTTGTGAAAGAACATAAATTCTACTAAATTAATTTGCCTTCTTTTTAATTTCTATTGCAATTGCTTGTCTTTATTCTAACACTTGTTTTACTTCCACTTCCTAATTACTCTAGGCTTCACTTGCCTAGAGTGAGCTTAGGGAGGGGTCATATTTATCTCTTAAGTTTTAGCTTAGTAATTATAGGTGTTTGTTACTTTTTTCGTCACAATTTGCATTTTGCCCTCATTAGTTCAAAATTAAAGAAATTATATATTTAAAATACCAAAAATAAAGATTGAGTTTCCCATTAATGCAAGAGATTTGTATTGCAAACTTGCCTTCATGGACGACCCTAGATACTCCCCTATCTAGGAATATAAATCTAAAAGCGTATGCGAATTTGCGTGTTATAGCGACTTTAAAAACCCTAATTACAAATCACGTGATTTTTCGCATCACTTTTTGGCACCATTGCCGAGGAGGCACGGCTTTGCATTAATCATTTTCCTCTTGCTTGAAGTGGATCTCACCCCTTTCTCTTTCTTTTCTCTCATTTGTGCAGGTATTGCAGGAAGAAAGTGGGAATTTGGAAGCGAGAGCTCAAAGTTCCTTTTCTTCCCATGAAATTCTAGTTGGTTCTCTTTTTTGATCACATAGTCAATTAAAACTGCCAAAAAAAATTTAAACTTGCCTTTTAGTATCCTAAACATCTTAATTAAGTGGAGTGGTGTCCATTAAAATTCATTGTTTGCTTGTATGCTTCATTAAACACCACTCCAATTCAAGTGTTGGTGTTCTAATTTTCGGGTCTAGATTTCCTTCCAGAGTTCAAAAATCAATTTCCAACACCTCAGACCTCCTAAAATCATAAAAGTTCATAAAATAACTTCAAATTAAGTTAGGAACATCTGTTCCAAATTTCAGATCAATTGGCTATGTATTTAATTTTTAAAAATTCGTGGACTGCTCAGGGGTCACACCCTCTAATCTTCCTATTTTGCTACTGTCAGTGAATTTTTAGGTGTTTTATACTCATCCAATTTTTGTTAAATTTAGCTTTCTAGAATCCATATGAAATTTTACACATCGTATAAAATCATCAAAATTTTCTGAGGTCAGTGTTAATGCTGAAAAGTCCAAAATACCCATAGGTATCATTTCTGAACTTTGACACCAGCATAATTAAAAATTCAAAACAAATATCGAACAAATTCCTAAAATCCTACAAAAATATTTTCTGGAATCCTTGTTTGATTCTCTTTAAAGTAGTGGTGTCTTTTGAATATTTGGACCACTACTTAATATAGAAAGCCTAAAAATAACTCATTGGTAGTTAAATTTCTATCTTAGGATCAATTGGATTAGGGTTTCCTTTTTTCATTTTTAGAGAAAAACAACCAAAAGGAAACATATCCTCACCCATACAACTTGATTTCCTCTTGTTTGTTGAATCTCATACTCATTTGAAAACTTAAAAAGAAAATCCTAAAAATACACTAAGTTAAATCCAATCCTAAAAGATAGAAATATAATAATTCTGACAACTTGCTTTGCTTTGGAACCACTTTCCAATTCCTGCACACACACAAAAAAATTGAAATAACAGGGCACTAACCCAAATTAACACCCTCCACATTCCATGTACACTATAGTATCCTAGACCTAACTAAAATTCGTAGCAACTTGACCACTAGGGCTTCATCAACTTAGGCTTGCTATATAGGTCTTAAGTTTTCTTTAGTTAATACCAATTCTGTCATCTATATCTGTTGTTCTAGCTGAGGGGCTGTGTCAAATGACCAGGTGCAGGTTTGTACAAGCACGTAGGGTTTTCCCTGGGAAACGTTTGGGCCCAAACCTCCCCTTAAGCAACTTGGCTAGATTTGTTGACAGAATGGGTATTCACTATTGATTACTTAGTTCCTTCGTAGACCAAGTCTTAGGTTTATTTTTAGGGAGTCACACTTAAGTTAGGTCCATCTTTTGTTGTTTGATTTGCACACTTTCTCTCATCTCTTTCTCTTCTCCTCCCCTCCAATTCTTCCAAAACAGTGCAATCACGGGCGACGGTCCCAAAAACCACATCTTGAGGGACCATCTAATTTCACCCCCCGCAGCAAAAAATCATTGTTTTCTTCTCCCTCCTCTTCTAAGAAATTGGAAAACCCAGGAAGCTGACAAAAAAATTCTGCTTCCACTTCTAACCTGTCAGCCAACCCACAAGCTGACTTCCCCCTCCCTCACCTACCTCATTTGGAGTAACTAAAAATTCCTGCTGGGCCATGTAGCCCTCCAATTCTAATTCAAAATCGAAACCCCTTTGCCTTGATGGTCGACCATTTGGTTCGACTACAACAAAATCAAGAAGATTTGGCTAAGACTGTCACGAACTTAGCTAACCAACGGCAAAATTCACCACCCCACCAACAGACTGTCGTTCCTCTTAAGGATTTCTATGATCCTTCCAATTACGAGGAAAGACCTGAGGTGGTCATACTACAAGGGGATTTCGAGATCAAACCAACCATTCTAAATCTTATCAAACATTTTCATGGCCTTCCAAGAGAGGACCCTTTTTGTCATCTCAAGGAATTAACTATCCTCACTCAAACCACTCGATCTTGCAATGTGCAGGAAGACATGTGGTTAATGAGACTTTTTCCTCTCTCTCTTAGAGACAAAGCTTCCCATTGGTTTAGAACAGTTGGGCGCCCGATTACCACCTGGCCCCAATTAAAGAGCGCTTTTCTCAAAAACTTTTTTCTGATCGGTTGAACTAATGCCTTAAGAAGATCCATAATGACCTCTCAACAAAAAATTAATGAAGCCTAGGAAAGATTTCAAGAACTTCTAAGAAGTTGTCCCCACCATGAAATTCTACAATGGCAGTTTGTGCAGATCTTCTATCATGGATTACAAGATCAATTGAAGCGATTTGTGGATGCCTCATGTGGGGGAAATTTCCTTAAAAAAGATGCCGAAAGTGCCTATCTCCTCTTTGAAGAAATGAGTAAAAACTCATTTAATATGACTTCAATGGACACTTTTGGTAGAACACAAAGCCCCAGACATGAAGTCCATGAAATTGACTCGAAATCCACCTCTGTTCTAGTCACTCAGGATGATCTATATATGTTAGCTCAACGACTGGACCAGATGCAAATTTACCAGAAAAAAAATGGAAGAAACGCTCACAAATAAACAAGCTCTACACTTTAACTCTCCACACACTAACACTCCACAACTTCTCCAAAGAGAAGATCTGCACAATATTGATGCCACACCTGCTAGTCAGCAGTTACCAACTGATTTCCCACAGGAATTGATTGGGAATTTTGATCAAAATATTTTTGATCCCACCACGGAAAATATTTATGCTCTCCAGGAGCAATTTAGAAACCCCTCCAACACTTTCAACCAAAACTGGAGGACTAACTTGAATCACTCCTGGAAAAACCCGAACCCGATTCCTTTTCCCAAACAAAATCATTTTGGGAATTTTGGGCAACCTATGTATCAACCTGGACCATCCCAGGAAGATATTAACACTGAGGTCATGAAAACTTTGCAAGGTATGCAGAATCAAATGACAGAAGTAACCCGCATGATTACCAACTTGCAACACCAAGTTAAGGTTACTCCTAATCATCGACCTGTTGGGAGTTTACCTTCCCAACCCATGCCCAACCCGAATAATCAAAGGAATCAGTTCCAAGGTGGATATCCCAGTCAACCCATTCAACTAGCACCTTAGCATCCCCTGGGTTTCAATAACAGTTAGGCTTCCCATCCTCATCCTAGAAACAACCAGACTGCAAATGCAGTTACTTTGAGGAATGGGAAAACCACTCACAATCCCCTGCCTATTAAAGAAACTCATTTTAATGAAACACAGATCAACTCTTCCCCATCTTCCTCTCACATTGTTCAAGAACCTATTAATGCAAAACAGGGAAACCCTGCACCATTTCCACAAGCCTTCCATTCTTCAACAAATAAGAAAAAGAAGAAATCTGAGCCCACTGAAAAGGAATTAATGGATTTATTTGGGCAAGTTGAAATTAACATCCCTCTCCTTGTTGCCACAAAATACATCCTTGCCTATGCAAAATTCCTAAAAGATTTGTGTACCCCGAAAAGGTAGCCCCAAAATTTAGGAAAGGTGATCCTTCCAGAGACAATCAGCTCAGTTGTGCAAAGTCGACTGCCTTTTAAGAGAGAAAATCCCGGTGCCCCCTAATTCAAGTTATCATTAATGATCCTTCTTTTGATTGCACTTTGTTGGATCTCAGTGCCTCAATTATTCTTATCCCCACAATTGTTTCTGAGGAATTCAAGATCGGTGAATTAAAGCCTGTTAAGGTTATTCCTCAATTAGCCGGTCGATCTACAATTAAACCAAGGGGAATTGTTGAGGATATCCTTGTCCAGGTCAAAAATTATCTATTTGCAGTATACTTTTTAGTCCTGGACATAGAGGTATCGGAAGCACTAAAGTTTACCCCCATAATTCTTGGAAGACCATTCTTAGCCACCACTCATGCAAATATTGATTGTGATTCTGGAAAAATGATGATCATGTGTGGCAGTGAATCTGTAACCCTGGACATTTTCCAAGCTTCTAGGAGGTTCCAAGAACCTGATTTCTTCGATGATTCGGATTCAGAAATAGAAAATATTGTGGAACAAACTTTGCAGATTTCCCATTTAGGTTCCTGTTTTGCCATCCACATGGTTCCTGAACAATCCATTTCTTCTCACCCTTCCACCCTAACCACACAATCAGCTAACCCTCCAGCTGACCTTTTCACTCTCACCTCACCACTAACCCATAAAGCAGAAATTCTTTCAGAATTGGGCCCACAATTGGAATTAAAACCTTTGCACGACTCCCTGAAATATGTCTTCTTGGGTCCAAATCAGACCCTGCCCTTGACTATAAATTCTAGACTTACTCGGGCACAAGAGCACAAACTTCTCCAGGTTTTGAGTAAATATAGAAAAGCTATTGGCTAGACCCTTTCTGATCTTAAGGGTATTCATCTATCCTATTGTACACATCGTCTACATTTAGAGGACGATTTTTGCCCTCCCGCCAACCACAAAGGCACTTGAACCCTATTATGCAGGAGGTGGTAAAAAAGGAGATTATTAAGTGGCTTGATGCTAATATCATCTACCCCATTTTTGATAGCTCCTGGGTTAGTCCAACACAAGTTGCGCCCAAAAAGGCTGGACTAACAGTTGTCACCAATGACAATGGGGAAAATATAGCCACTTGAATTGCCTCTTCTTGGCGTGTGTGTATTGATTACAAAAAATTACACACCACCACCAAGAAGGACCATTTTCCGCTCCCCTTTATTAATCAAATCTTGGAGCGTTTAGCCGGATGGGATTTTTACTATTTTTTGGATGGTTATTCCGGCTATAATCAGGTAGCGGTCCATCCTAAGGACCAGGACAAAGCAACTTTCACCTGCCCCTTCAGAACCTTTGCTTTCCGAAGGATGCCCTTCGATCTTTGCAACGCACCTGCGACTTTTCAAAGGTGTATGCTTGCAATATTTTCAGACCTAGTAGGTGAATGCTTAAAAGTCTTTATGGACGACTTCTCTATTTTTGGAGATTCTTTTGACCATTATCTCAAGAACCTTGAAAGAACTCTCCAAAAATGCATAGAAGTCAATCTGGTCCTCAGTTGGGAAGAAAGTCATTTCATGGTCCAGGAAGGTATTGTCTTGGGACATGTTATTTCAAAACAAGGAATCACGGTAGATAAAGCAAAAATAGATGCTATATCTAAGCTCCCACCACCCACTATTGTCAAACAAATCAGATTTTTTTGGGTCATGTGAGTTTCTACCATAGATTTATCCAAAATTTTTCCCAAATCTCCAAGCCCTTAAGTCAGCTACTTACTAAAGGCCAGCCATTTGATTTTAATGATAAATGCCTGGAGAGTTTTTTGAGGTTGAAGAAGGAGGTTACTGAGGCACCAATTTTACAAGGACCTGATTGGAATAGTCACTTTGAATGAATGACAGATGCCTCAGATTTTTCTATACGGGCAAAGAATTGGCAAGAAACCCATTGTGATCTATTATGCTAGCAAAACTCTTGATGATGCACAACATAATTATACGGTTACTGAAAAGGAACTTCTTGCCATTGTATTTGCCTTAGAAAAATTTAGATCTTATCTTTTGGGGTCACATGTCACTGTATATACCGACCACTTAGCAATTAAATATTTGCTGACAAAGAAGGATGCGAAACCCCACCTTATCTGTTGGATTCTGTTGCTCCAGGAATTTGACCTGGAAATCAAGGATAAGGCAGGATCACATAATGTAGTGGCCGACCATCTCTCTCATCTTATGATGAATGACATAATGACCCCACCTGATCAATTCCCCGATGAAAGCATTTTTGCTACTACTACCCTCCCTTCATTTGCGCCCATCGCAAATTATTTAGCAACAGAACGAATCCATGCTGATTGGCAAAAAACAAAATGGGATAAGTTCTTTGTTGATATTAAATACTATTTTTGGGAGGAGCCCGACCTTTTCGGCATTTGTGCTGATCAGGTCATTCGACGATGTGTACCTGATACTGAAATCCACGATATTTTGACACATTATCACTCAATGGCCTGTGGTAGACATTTTTCAGCCAAGAAAACTGCAGCTAAAATCCTTAATGCAGGATTCTTTTGGGCTAGCTTGCACAAAGATGCTCATGACTTTGTTCGGTCCTGTGTGCGTTGCCAGAGCATCAGCAACATGACTCGAAAGGATATGATTCCCAGTAATCCTATTTTAGAGGTTGAAATTTTTGATGTTTGGGGCATCGACTTCATGGGATCATTCATCAATTCTGGTGGATACTTATATATACTAGTCGCAGCCGACTATGTTTCAAAGTGGATAGAAGCAATACCCACCCGCACTAGTGATCACTGTGTGATTGTCGAATTTCTTAAGAAAAATATTTTTTCAAGATTTAGCATTCCAAAAGCCATTATCAGTGACGGAGGTTCACATTTCACTCACTCACAATTCCTTCACCTTCTCTCTAAATATGGGGTTAATCAAAAAATTTCCACACGTTATCACCCCCAAACAAATGGCCAGGCAAAAGTTTCTAACCGAGAAATTAAAAATATTTTACAAAAGACGGTTAGGTCTGACCGTAAAGATTGGTCCACAAAATTCGACGATGCTTTATGGGCCTATCGTACCGCTTTTGAAACTCCACTCGGCAAGTCTCCCTTCCGTCTGATTTTTGGGAAGGCATGCCATCTCCAGGTAGAACTAGAACATAGGGCTTTTTGGGCAATAAAACAACTAAACATGGATTTATCTGACGTCGGTATCCATAGGAAATTACAATTAACTGAATTGGAAGAATTACCTAATTTTTCCTATGAAAATGCGACGATTTATAAAGACCGAACAAAGAAATTTCATGATAAATAGATTGTTCGGAAACACTTTGATGTTAATCAATGCATTTGGCTTTTTGATGCTAGATTACGTCTTTTTTCTGGCAAATTAAAATCCAAATGGACCGGCTCCTTTATTGTCCATAAAACTTATCCATACGACACTGTTGATCCTTTTGATCCTAAAACTAATACGACATTTCAAGTCAACGGCCAACATTTAAAGCCCTATTTTGATGATACGCCGAATCTTCCGTCTGAATCTTTTGATTTCACTACGCCAGCCACCTTTGATCACTAATGCAAACTACGCCCGACTGAATGGCGTAAAAGATAGCACTGGATGGGAGGAAATCCATCATTTTTCCTGCTTTCCTTTTTCCCTCTTTTTCTAGGTTTTGACCATCCTAAACCCGACCGTTTTTCATTAAGGTGATCCCTTTTTCCTCCTAATTCATGAGGACATTGCATATCTTAAGCATGGGGGCCTGTTTTTAAAATTTGACAATCGATTTAGGATTTTTAAAATCTAAAAACATGCATTTTTCTTTAGTTATTTTAGTTTCCCACTTACATACCCAAAAATATAAAAATCTTGAAAACTTTTTGAGGAAAAATTTGGAAATTGGGACTAAGGTCGCAAAACTCACTTTTGGTACAATTGGATTTAATCTTTTACAAACTAGGGATGAGGATGTGGATCTAATCATTAGAATTTCAGGGTCTATTTTTAGACTAGATCAGATATCCTTCTCTAAAATTCCACCTGAACTCATGATAATTCAGGTGACTTGATCCTCTTTTGTAATGTGGAAAGTATCTGACTTAGACTCTGATTCAAAAACTTGCATTTCTTGAGGAACTTCTTGTGTCAATTTTCACACACAAGCCAACACTTAAAAACAACTAAAAATTAGAAAAACTCTATTGTTTGGACTTAGTAAAAGTCTGAAGCAGATCATTGGTTTGAGTTCCCACCACTAAGGAGGAAAATGCCTCCTTTGAGGATGCGATGTCAACATGTTACCGCCTCAACGCTACTTCATATCTATATTTCATATCTTTAGATAGAGCATTAAAGCACATTTTAGCAGCTCAAGTGTCTTGGATGATGCTCTACCTATAGTGTCAGAGCAAGAGATTGAGTTTGCTTGGAGCACCCTTTTACACTGCATTGTGTTTTGGGGTTGTGAGCTCTTGGGTGGTGTCATGGATAGTGCTATCCCAAAGTACTGGTGCTAGAGCCCCCTCTAGGATTGGTAACGGGAATAATGATCCCAACACATCTGTTGTAAGACTAAGCTAAAAATAAGCATGGGGGAGAAAAAAATAATTTAAGACAAAAGCACACCCCTATAAATGTTGTCTTTTCACAAGCACAGACACAAGGTTTTAAAGGATTTTGCAAGTTGCGAATCAGATTCAAGAGCCAGAAAAATCCTAAAACCAAAAATTTCAAGTCATCTGAATTAACAAGGGGTTAATTTATGAATTTTCTGGAGAATATATTGATCCTATTTTGTCTAATTTTTTGATCCAAAAACAAATCCCGATGTTTAACCTTAACAAATCCCATGCCTCCTGTTTTTAGATCAACCAAGGTCCCTTAATCTTTTTCTCGTTAAAAGTTAAAAAAATTAGATTTCCCAAAAATGTCATTTTCCAAGAAATTAAAATTTTGCTAAGAGACTAGAAAAAGATAAGCATAGGGATGTGATAAACGCCAGTTTATCGTTATTCTTATGCATTAAAACAAACCTAACTCTTATGATTTTGCTTCGCAAATGGATTTTTGGGCTACATTAGGAATTAACAAGGTTACACATGCATTGCATTTTTTTTGTCTTTTTAATGTGTTTTTGTGAGTGTTAAGGATGAACAGATATATAGATCCCTAAAACCCTAGCACTTAAGAAGGCAACAGGTGAAGAAGAAGCTCAGAATAGCTGGAACTCAGCTTGATCTAGCTCACCACAGCTGGAATCTAGCTCACTTGGACTAGGGTTAGATCATCAAAACTCCACTCTCCTCATCTCAGCTGAATGATAGCTCAAGAGAGCTCATCTTAGCTCACCCTTGCTTAGGTCAGCTCAGATCGAGCCCAACTTAGCTGAGTCTAGCTCATCTCAGCTCCCACTAGTCCACAGGGAGTTATAGCTAGCATAGCTAAGTTGATTGGAGACCAACACAGCTCAGGTCCAGCTACATCCAGCTCCACTCAACTCCAGCCAGTTGAAGATGAATTCATCCCAGCTCAGGAAGCTCAAGTCTAGTTCCTGGACACTCAGCTTAGCTCAACTTAGTTGAGCTAAGCTACCTTAACTATCTCAACCAGCTCAATCCTACCCAGGAGCACCAGACCCAGCTCACCTCAGCTCCATTCGATAGAAGCCAGCTCACTTTAGCCTGGCTTAGCAGCTAGCAAAGAACTAGCAAGCCAAGCTAGCTAGAGTAGCCTCATGTTGACCTCTTCAGTTGCTGCCAGCTCCAATTCAGCTCCAAACTTTGCATATCCAACTCCTCTCCTGAAAACCCTAAGCTCCAAATGCATACTCCTCTACTCCATAGCTAGTTAAGTTAGCTTAGCCAACATCCAGCTCCTTTGCCAACCTCCACCTTCAACTTAACCCTATGTAACTCCACCTACATAACCTTCCACTCCAAGTCCACCTAAGCCTACATAAGCTAGCTCCACCCAACTCATTTTGGCACCACCACTTCACCACCTTTCACCCCTCAACTAACAACCAAAAGGCACCAAAAGTTTTTCAAAAACTAACCCTAACCACCTCCCTTTTGGTGCCAACTTCAACCCCCATATGCACCCTACACATAACCCCTCGAAGCCTCATTGGCCATCCACCTCAACCCTCTTCTAGAAGCCTAGAATTTGGCACCAACCCATGGCACCTCTCCATGGTTGGCGCCACTTTTAGGTGTCCCTTGGCCACCCATAACTACCTTCCTTGCATCCCTTAGGTGGTGCAAACTCTCCTTAGCCCTAGGATCACCTAGCCACCTCATTCTCCCATCTTAGCCACGCATCTCAAGGGCTGCCTTAACCCCCTCATCCTACCCTATAAAAAGACCAACACCCACCACCTTACAACCCATCCTTGGCTAGCAAAATACCTCTCATACTCTACCGAAAGCTCATGCCCAAGAGATAAGAAGAAGAAGATTAAGGGGATATTCTGTACCCTTGGTGCCTTCCCCTCTTCCCTTCTCTCTTCTGCCCATGCTAGCCAAAGGAGGAGCCAGGCAAGGAAGACCTTTGGAGGAGGTCTTGAAGGTGTTCCACACCACCTTGGAGGAGAGCTTGAGGGTGGTGCACGCCCACCCTTGGAGGAAAGAATTGAGGTGGAGAGCATCCACCTTGGAGGAGCTTTCGAGGAAGGAGAAGGCGACCCTCTTTTCAAGCCAAGGAGTAGCTAGGCTTGGAGCAAGAAGACTCCCTTCTTCACCAGATTTTCCAAGAGGATTTGTGTTTCTTCTATTTCTTTTATATTTTCCATTTCTAGTAGAAGCATTCCTCTACTTGTCTTTGTAAAAGAACACAAATTCTACTAAATTAATTTGTCTTCTTTTTAATTTCTAATGCAATTGCTTGTCTTTATTCTAACACTTGTTTTACTTCCACTTCCAAATTACTCTAGGCCTTCACTTGCCTAGAGTGAGCTTAGGGAGGTGTCATATTTATCTCTTAAGTATTAGCTTAGTAATTATAGGTGTTAGTTACTTTTTCGTCACAATTTGCATTTTGCCCTCATTATTTCAAAACTAAAAAAATTATATGTTTAAAATACCAAAAAGAGTGATTGAGTTTCCCTTTAGTGCAAGAGATTTGTATTGCAAACTTGCCTCCTTGGATGAGCCTAGATACTCCCCTATCTAGGAATATAAATTTAAAAGTGTATGCGAATTCGCATGTTACAATGTCTTTGAAAACCTTAATTACAAATCATGCGATTTTTCACATCAAAGGTGCCCACAGAGCTGAAGAGGTAGTTCCTCCGTCAATTGGAGGTAATTTCATTTATAAAAATTATTTCTTTTATAACATTTTCTTAAAACTATTATAAGGTAGGATTGACTTATATTTTTTAAAATTAATGTAGGAAAATTACGATTGGGGTGATGACCCCAATACCTCCTGATATATCCTTAAGCACACTGCTAACATCCATAGGGATTAGAGGATGGAGAGCAAGAGAAATGTAAGAATTTTTAAATATTTACATTTTTATTATATACATAATTTCTTATATTATTTCCAACAATTTATATTTGGTATTTAGTTTTTCTCGAACAAGAGTTCACCCGAGGAGGTAATGGGTGATGCTCCTCCTGATGTCATGCCTGACGATTGGAAGAAGGCATGCGAGCATTGGTTGAATCCAAAGACGGAGGGTAGTAAATGAATACAAATTATTCTATTAATTTCATATATCTTAAATTCATGAAAGATAATATTATGCATATGTACAGGAGCAAGCAAGAAAAAAATAAGGCCAATAGGGCTAAAGTTCCACCATTGACCCATTGTTTAGGTCAAAGGAGTATCAAGTTGGTCAGGAGCCATTACATAAGTATTGGAACTATCTTTCAATTGAATATTACTCAATTTTTTCTGTTATCTTAATACAATTATATTGATTTTATATTTTCAGTCCGCTACTCATGATGGGATGGAAATGAGTAGGATGGATATATACGAGGTCACCCACAGTAAGGCTGTAGTTGAGGGTGCTCGTAAGTGGATTCATAAGTTATACCAGGAGAAACACGTAAGTTTCTTAAACTAAAAAATATTTATAATTTATTATATATATTATAATAATGTCTTTTAATACATGTTGGAGCAAATGGTACAGTTAGTACCTACCCCCAATGGCGAGACGTCCGATAGCATCCACTAGCCTTTGCAGCCAGAGGACACATTTAAGAGAGTGATGCCATTGGATCACGGTGGTTTTGTTCGTAGTGTGGGGAGGGCACATACGTTATCTACCCGATATGGGAGGAAAGGTGCCATCTCATTTTGTGTCTTCGATCAGTTGCATCAAAAAATCGACACATTATAGAGACAAGAGGAAGAGAGGGAGAAGAGAGAGACATATATGAAGAGTCAGATGGATGCCATGGAATTATAGATGAATAAGATGGATAGTAAGATTAAGAAGCTTCTAACCCTTCTTCTGAGGAAGGGTCAGTTAGAGCATCCGTCTTAATCAGATCCTAGCATCCACAGGCGAGATGATGATAACAACATGGGTGGAGTTGGTTGCATCGGGGTAGCTGCATAGTGATATTTATACATTTTCTTTTCTTATGTTTTTCATGTAAATATTTTATTTTCATTTTATGTAAATTTTTCATTTTCAAACTTTTATGTACTAGACTTTTTATATTTATGCAATATAAACTTCTCTTCATTAGCAAGTCGTTTAAGTATATTTAGTATGTAGGGAGAGGATGGAGAGAGAGTGGTGAAGGGCAACAGGTGGCGATGTTGAGGGTGCAACTAGGGTTGGGGATGAGGGTGATTGGAAGACTTGGAGATCAAAAAATTGGAGGAGGGAGAGGAGATGGTCATCTCATAAGGGTGCGGCAGTCAGATTTAGGTCGAGAGAGGGCTGGAAGAGGACTGATGAGTCCATTCTAATGGACTTTTGTTACGCCTAAGTAATTCTCTTCTAACATTGTATGTTTGTTAATATCTACATTAAGTTGTAGAATGATTGCAAGCATCATTATTTAATTTTACATCTATTTTATCGCATTCTATAACATAGTATGTAATTAGTTTATGTTTCATGCAGGTCCCGCAACAGCGCACTCGTTACATCTTCTCAACTTAATCTATCCACCCAGCTAATAATCGAGAAGAAGAGGGAGGAGGATCAATGGGAAAAAGAACATGGGGAGAAAAGATATTTTCCCCCACAAATTTCTCAACATACGGCCAGCCGCAACTCTCCCCTCAACGCCCGCCAGCCAAAAATAGCAAAGGGATTTGGAAAATCCCTTAACACACGCACGTGGGGAGAGAGGAGTTGAAAGAGGAGGCGGAGAAAGGGGAGGAGAACCATCATCTAGAAAGTGGGCAACCCCAGCGTGCACTATGGACCGGGATCCATCTTCCCCTTGCGGGGAACTGCATCTTCATCATCTAGAACTATGTAACCCGTGTGCACTATGCACCAAGCCTGCACCTGCCATCACCACATCGCCTCACCCGTGCCCTTGCAGGTGCCCGTAGGCGCTGCATGACACCGCCCTCTCCACCAGGCACCCATTTTAGTGCAGGCGCTTCCTCCTTCCAGCACCAAGCACTCCCCGCAGGCACCGCATGCAAAGCAACACCAGCGCTCCCCTCCAACGGTGCAGGTGCTCAAGCCATCATGCTCGCTCTCCCATCTCCAGCCTGCCCTGCAGGCACCCATTCACGCACCCACGCAGAAATCCCTCTGCAGTGCCATCACCTCTGCCTTCTTTGCCCTTGCCACCCGCACCCGCAGGCGCTCCCCCTGCACTTGCCAAACCCGCATCAGCACAGCGCAACCACCTTGCGCACCCGCCATCACTACAGGCCTGTTCAGGTGCCTCACCTCTGCTTCACCCAGCGCCTGTAGCGCCGTGCCTCCACACGCACCTTCGTGCTTTGCAGAGAACCCACGTGCCAATGCCTTCGCATCTTCGCACATCTACAGTGCACGCGGCAGCAGCAGATTCTCCACCGCTGCCGTTCATCTTCGCCGACCGGCCGCCACCAACCTCCTTGCAACGTGCCGCTGCCGCGATTGTGAAGCACTCGTCGAGACACATCTCTACGTGTAACCTCGCCATCAGCCATCGACCCATGCTCGTGCATGGAAGAGAGAGGCAAAAACCTCTGTTTTTCACTCAATTAGTAATTACGGAAAATGCCATTGTCAAAGCTACTATTCATTTATTTTCTGAACTAATATATTGCAGCAAATTTGAATGGACACCCCTTGCTTAATTTGGAATTACATATAATTGATTTCTCTTTATGAATGACATACAACATGAGATATTGATTATAGTACATTGGTGTCATTAGTTAGGAGATTAATATTAACATTGTTTGCTATTACCAAGGTCATTATTTAGAAAATTATATTGTGGTAATTTTGCATGTGCACCCTCATCTTCTTGATTAATTATCTATATTGAGAATTTATTTTGGAAATGAGAGCACTAGTTAGCATGCACCTCTATTAATATTCCCGATTCCTTGATGCATTATTACTCATTTTTAATTAGCTAAGACGACCTAACTCTTCGTGGTTAATTTTGAGAATTTAAATATTTTGAAAAGCGATTTTCTATCACGTGATTAAATACAATGACACATCATTTTATATTAATGTTTTCAACGAAAACGAAGATCGCTCTTTCAAATGGCTCCGTTGCAGGGGAGGAAAAGTGCCTATTAATTTTTCAGGAATTTTATGTTATTTTTATGCTATTTTGAAAGATTTTTTGAATTACTAATTGTGGATTTTCTTCTGTGCAAAAGCACGCGACGAATGCAACAGGTGCACACGGCGGAGACAATCTTTTTGGTGAACCTTGATGCCACATGGAGGCCAGCAACAGGAGCATGTGGGCCTTGATCCCACACACATAAACTTATGGAGAAGCCCATTTCTGATTTAGTAAGTAGATCTTAGATTTAGTTTAGATAGACATTAGAATTTAATTTCTGTCTTTTGTACCCTTGTCGGGTATTTTTGAGAACGTGTTCCCAGTGCCTCTTTATTTCTTATTGCTCTTGTTTGCGGGAGCATATTTTCGGGAGCATGTTCCCATTTATTTAGATTATAGGAATATTTGAATTGTTTGAACTGAATTTCTGTTAGTTAGTTAGATTAGTTCTGTTTGTTATTATTAAAAAAAAAATCTAACTGCTTGCTAGATGCTACATATCTATAGGATGACCATCTAGGACTGAATGAGCGACATCTAGTTTATTTTTATTGCATTGCATTCATTATTGCACAAAGAAAGCTGGAGTAAGGTACGTCTTTTCTTGAGCATCAATTACCTGTCATGCATATGCATTAAACCTAAATCTAAGATCACTAAAGTGATTGAATCAAATTAATTCAGTGGTCACTTTAAAAATTGGGACTATTAAGAGGTTGGACTTTAAAATTGGTGACTGAAAATTGTGTGCAAAAGGATCTTGTTTGCGAAATTTCAAAAATCAAAACATGATCATATATTTGCACACTTGAGACACTGTGCACCTCACACATAAGGTCACTAGATAAATTTCTAGCTCTCCTCTTTTGCACCACAAGGGAAGTTAGTCGAAAATCAAAAAGCCTATCCACCAAGTTACTTTGGTTCCTCGTGTGTGGGCTCGATTCAAGACTTCCATCCCTTGCAAGTAGGTTATAGGCTCCAGCGAAGGTTGGCCTAGGAAGTGTAATTTTTGCAAAACTTGTTTGGCTACCAATTGAACATTTAATTCGAAGACCTACAATCTACTAAAAACAAGATCCCACTGAATTTGCGTTTGCTTTGACAGTAGAACTCTCTAGGATGTTTTTACTTGTATTCTGCTAAATCCTAAGAGAGTTAAAACTGTTTTGCATAAAGAAATGGATTACCCTTACTCCTATCAGTTAGATTATTAGAGTCAATACTTCCCATCTTTTAATCAGAATCCCATGCCCCGAGCGTATCCATCCTTTGATGGGTACATTGACAATTCATGGGATCATTCTTATTCTTATCCTAGGAGTACTAGCTTGATAACACCCACTTTTGAGCAGAGCCTAGGAGAGGGATTTCCAAACCCTGAAATCCCTACTTCCATGCAAACACCCAACCCTCCCACCCTTCATGATTTTCCATATCGAGGTTGGATAGATACCCCTAGGCAACCAGAGCCTGAAATTGACTATCCTCCCCAACCTGATAATAGTAGCCTCTCCTCTTTTATAATAGAAATGCAAAAATAGCAAAAGGAAATGATGGAATCAATGGGAGAGATGTTGAGGAATAGTCAGCAGTTAAATGAAGAAATAAGACAACTTAGCTACATGCTTCCCAATAATCCTGATCCCTACCCATACGACCATGATCATGAAAATAATTTTGAGGAACCTAATGACAATAGGGATCCAATTTTATGTAGCTATCACTTAGACTCTCCCAATGAGACACGGCCACTAGAGGACAATGATCATAGTGATTATCCACCTGAACTATATTGGAGTCAAAAGCAAGTGAAGATGGTACCTCCTGAGGACCTTGACCCCAATGATAGTATTCTCCTTACCCCTACCAACCCGAGTCAAGGTTATATTGTTCCTATCACTTCCCCTATTGATTATTTGGTGGAATCCCATTCTACCCTTAGTGAGCCTACCCATAACCCTCCACTTAGGGAATCAACACCTACCATTCAATATCCTGAGGATTTAAATGCACCCAATGAAGGTGACCCTAAAGGAATAGAGGATGATCAATTTTGGTCTCATGGATATGAAGTGTCTATTTCAGAGGATGTGGATGCCCCAGTAGAGGAACCTAGACTGAAAATCTGGAGTGAATCACTGGGGAATTATTTATCATTTGAGGATTTAGCTCCAAAGGATATAAACAATATGGTGAAATCCATATTCCTCCTTTCTTTTAAGAGTCATCCTCCATCAAAATAGGAGTTGATATTAGAGGAGGACAAACAAAATAATGAGAAGTCTATGGGAGACTCTCAGGGACAAAACACGCCAATTGAGGATTTATACCCCGAGAACAATAACAAATTCAAGGATATAGGCTTGCTCCAAAATATTAGGACAGATCCTCGGTTAGAAATAATTGAAGATACTGATCCAACTCCTAATGAATCACATATACACCCCGACAAATATTTCAGTGAACCAAACGAATCTGGGGATGAGCTGAATGATAATGATTCTTACATTTTGACCCTTCCATCAAAGAATTGTAATTTGGAGTCTACCCTTGATTCAAATATGACTTCGATCATTAATGCTAGGCAGGGTAACGTGAAGTTGTCTACAACTGTTAGGGAGTGTACACAATCTGAATCATTGTTGGAATTAGACCTAACACCGACTAAGCCCTCGTTGGACTTAATCATTACCTTCCAACACTACAAACAACCCTTATACTCCTTAACCGATCCATGGCTCAGATCTCTGCTCATGTACATTGTTTCTAAAGAACATATGAGGCCAGTACATCCTCGGGTAGAATAGCGAGTGTGGATTGATGCTTGTACTTTTACTCTTGCCATTCAAGGGTTTAAACTAATAATGTGTATATCTTTCAAAACCCATCTTGCTCTGGAGGATCCTTGTTATCCTACACTTATTCTGTTGCAGGAGGTCCCTTTTCATTTTCCATTTATTATTCCTAAACTTCCCAAGGTAGGCAACGCAGTTATTTGCTTTCATATCTTCTGGCGAGCATTTGATATTACGTTGCATCATCAGCTCGCCAACATCCGTGGCTACCTATTTTCTAGGCCTATACTGTTACGCATATTTTTAGGGCTTAACTTTGTCTGTTTGGAACCAGACTTATAGGCTCCTTCTAAGTCTGGCTGCTGATAGAAAATGCAGCGCTTGTTGGGAGGCAACCCAGCGGTCAGAATAACACCGTTGTCAGGTGATGTTTTTCCTTTCTCCTCCTGTTTTAATTTTACAATGAGGACATTGTATGATTTAGGCATGGGGGAGTGCATTTGCATGTTAGGAAGTATTCATGCATTTAGGTTAGCATAAAAAAAAAAAAATTCTTTTCTTGAGCTGAATGGGTTAGTCCCTAGCAAAATACCTTTGTCATTGGAGGTTTTTCTTCCGAAATTATTTCTTAAGTTTAGAATCCAGTACATTTATTTCACGTGCATGTAGTCTTGGTAATGGATCTTTGAGGAAAACCAATAAGCATTTGTAGTCCACTGAACCCTTGGATAGTTCATAGGGAGTTAGGCATACTATCTTCTAGTAGATCCACCTCATATTTGTGAGAAGAAAGTAGAGAGATTACTGGTGCGCTTAGTCTAGTGTAAGGACTCTTAAGTTTTGGATAATTAGATGATGATACTTCAGAGTTAGGCTTAGTTTTCACTCTCTATTCCTGTGTGTGTACTTTGTGTGAATTTATGAGAGTCACCAAATAAGGTAGATACAGAGAGATTGAGTCTTAATAAAGCTATAACTATGGTGGATGGTTACGACCGTCCTTCATAGAGTCCACGGTTGAAGGAGGATATTAGTGTCAAAGGTCAGAAATACGCCTGCCCTATCCATTCCTTCAAATAAGCCACACAATATCCTCTTGACCATCATCATCCGGAATAATGCCTCATAAATAAAAGTCTGTGTTGTATTATGTTGATCTATATTATAAAAAAAAAAGAAGAAAAAAGAGAGAAAAGAAAAGAAGAAGAAAAAGAAGAAACAGAAAGAGAAGAAATATTTATATTACAAAAAAAAATAAAAATAAAAAAAAGGTCCAAGTTCTAATGTAAACTTATTTCTTAGGCAATAGAACACCTATTGTGTTCCTCCAAATATGACCCATACCTACTTTTAGTATTTCTGATCGCTCGAATACTGGTTGAGGACTCTAACTTAGTTGTAGAGTTATTAGGACTTTAATTGAAGTGTGGATGCCATGTGAGGCCACCAAATAGTGAGTACAATTTTTAAATCTAGCGAGATTTGTGATCTCAGAAAGAAAGAAATGAGGGAGTGCCTAGGAACATCAAGAGAGCACAGTTGTGTAGCCTCTCTCAAAGTTGACTTGTCTAATAGTCTAGAGATCTAGAGTCTGCAGTACTAGACTATATGTAGCACCAGATGAGTGTGTGGCACGAAATACAAATCCATTCAACTCGATGTCTCCTACCTAAGCCAAACGCCGGTGTCAAATTACAGAGTATCCTCTGTTTTAACCCCAAGGGAAGTAGTTGCCTATCCTGGTAGAAATATTTACCAAGGGTGAAGTACAAACTCCCACTGCTAATTGGCTTTTTCACTTGGATCTGTTACTGAGGGTATCATCACTTCACATTTGTCCAGATCTCTAAAGTTTTGAAATAAGAAAAGAAGAAATCTTCTGATTACTTCTTTTATTTTTCATTTTTTGCTAGGGACTAGCAAATCTTAGGCATGGGTGTATTTGATGAGTCCATTCTAATGGACTATTGTTACGCCTAAGTAACTCTCTTTTAACATTGTATTTTTGTTAATATCTACATTAAGTTGTAGAATGATTGCATGCATCATTATTTAATTTTACATCTATTCTATCGCATTCCATAACAAAGTATGTAATTAGTTTATGTTTCACGCCGGTCCCGCAATAGTGCACTCGTTACATCTTCTCAACTTAATCTATCCACCAAGCTAATAATCGAGAAGAAGAGGGAGGAGGATCAATGGGAAAAAGAACAGGGGGAGAAAAGATATTTTCCCCCACAAATTTCTCAACATACAGCCAGCCGCAACTCTCCCCTCAATGCCTGCTAGCCAAAAATAGCAAAGGGATTTGGAAAATCCCTTAACTCACGCACGCAGGGAGAGAGGAGTTGAAAGAGGAGGCGGAGAAAGGGGAGGAGAACCATCATCCAGAAAGTGGGAAACCCCAGCGTGCACTGTGGATCGGAATCCATCTTACCCCCTGTGGGGAACTGCATCATCATCATCCAGAACTGTGTAACCTGTGTGCACTGTGCACCAAGCCTGCACTTGCCATCACCACATCGCCTCACCCGCACCCCTACAAGCTCCCGCAGGCGCTGCACCACACCACCCTCGCCACCAGGCACTCGCTTCAGCTCAGGCGCTTCCTCCTTCCAACGCCTAGTGCTCCCCCAGGCACCGCATGCCAAGCACCACCAGCGCTCCCCTCCAACGCTGCAGGCACTCAAGCCATCAGGCTCGCTCACCCATCTCCAGCCTTCCCTACAAGTGCCCGTTCACCCACCTGCGTAGAAAACCCTCTGTAGCACCATCACCTCTGCCTGCTCCGCCCTCGCCACCCACACCCGCAGGTGCTCCCCCTGCACTTGCCAGACCCGCATCAGCATAGCGCAACCACCTTGCGTACCCGCCATCACCGTAGGCCTGTTCAGGCACCTCACCTCCGCTTCACCCAGTGCCTGCAGCGCCGCAACTCCACGCATGCCTACGCACTCTGCAGAGTGCCCACGTTCCAACACCTTCACGTCTCCGTACATCTACAGCACGCACGGCAATAACAGCTTCTCCACCGCCGTCGTTCATCTCCACTGGCCAGCCACCACCGACCTCATCGCAATGTGCTCCTTCCACCATTGTGAAGCACTTGTCGAGACGCATCTCTACGTGCGACCTCGCCATTAGCCATCGACCCACACTCGCGCATGGAAGAGAGAGGCAAAAACCTCTATTTTTCACTCAATTAGTAATTACGGAAAATGCCATTGTCAAAGCTACTATTCATTTATTTTCTAAACTAATATATTTCAGCAAATTTGCATGGACACCCCTTGCTTAATTTCGAATTACATATAATTGATTTCCCCTTATGAATGACATATAACATGAGATATTGATTATAGTACATTGGTGTCATTAGTTAGGAGATTAATATTAACATTGTTTGCTATTACCAAGTTCATTATTTAGAATATTATATTATGGTAATTTTGCATGTGCAACCTCATCTTCTTGATTAATTATCTATATTGAGAATTTATGCTGGAAATGAGAGCACTAGTTAGCATGCACCTCTATTAATATTCCTGATTCCTTGATGCATTATTACTCATTTTTAATAGGCTAAATCCTCACTGTGGAGACGACCTAACTCTTTGTGGTTAGTTATGAGAATTTATATGTTTTGAAAAGCGATTTTCTACCACGCGATTAAATATAATGACACATAATTTTATATTAAAGTTTTCAACGAAAATGAAGATTGCTCTTTGAAGGACGAATGGAGAGGTCCTATGCTATAGATGCAGAAGAAGAGGGCATATGGTGGCAGTATGTAGGAAACCCCTTGTGTGCCTGGCATGTGGAGGAGACGGGCACAAGCATGACTCGTGCACAAGGGTGCGACTGCCGTATATGAAGAAGAACCCTCAATGCCCGAAGCAAGAGGTACCGAAGGAGCCACGGCTACCTCCACCGCTGGCGTAGGTTGGCCACACGATTGACGTGGAAATCCCCTTCTCTAAGGATATTCTCTCTACGGAGATGATGTTGAAAGGTGCATTAATCAGCGAGGTTATGACTGGACACCTGTCTACTGAAAAGCTCCATCAACTAGTGAGTTCCCTATCACTTGTCTCGTCGAGCTGGAAGATTGCTTTGTTATCTCCGACCTATTTTCTTGTTTTTTGTCTGGGAATGATAGACGTGGAGAGGCTAAGATTTTTCTCAAGTAAATTTGAAAACATCAATGTGTTATGGAGGCTAGTCTCTCCTTTTGATGGAGCACTCCCTGATCGTCCACCGCAGAGGATGGGTACTCAGAGTGTGACATTAGCTATCAACGGACTGCCTCTACACCTGAGATCTAAAGGGGTGGGATCTAAGATGATTGCTGGGTTTGCGTCTATCCATGATGATACGGTGGTCGCAATTGGGGAAGGAGATGCACGTGTACTGAAAATTGGGGCTGAGATCTTCAGAAGTGGGTCATTACCTGATAGAATAATTCTCAGATGTGGAGGAAGTTCCTAGCTTATTCGTGTGTCAGTGGTTCGGCAGGAAGTCATAATCCCAGAACCAAAATAGTTTAAGACGTCTGAAGAAAATTCTGGGGAGGTGTAATAGGTGAAACCAGAGCGTCGTAAACCTTTAGATGATGCTCCAGGGCCAAAGAAGAGGAAAGAATGCCACGAGGAAGACTTAGAGGGAGGGTATGATGATGGTGGTGAGTGACACTGTCATGAGGAGTGATAAAGAAATGCATGAGGACCCTGGTAAAATCACTAACTATACAGGTGAAAGAATAGAAGGCAGCAGTAGGAGAATTATCCTTAGGGATGTGAATCAAATGCCACTTCCTGTTCCTGAAGATTTGAAATTCAGGAAAGGATCTAGTCAAAAGAAGGGGGTTAGGCGATCCCCTTGCATGCTTAGGAGGCAGAGAAAGGAAAACATGAGCCCCATTAATAAAGAGACCATTGCAAAGTCCATCATGGTTGAATATGTGGACAACCTGGCGAAAGGGGATCATCTCTGTAAGGGATGAGAATTTTAACGTGGAATGTGCGTGGGCTATGCAATAAAGTGAGAAGAGCTTCTCTAATCAGATATTTTATGGAGTGGGAGATTGATTGTGCTCTTATTCAAGGGGCACATCTAGAGGAAGAGCATAGTCTTGTTTGGGACACCCTAAGGAAATCTGGGAGAGTAGATTGTGTGGGGATGGCTGCAAATGGCAGATCTGGTGGGATGGCTATTTGGTGGAGAAATTCTAGCTTTAAAGTGATTGAAGTCCATCGGGCCTGGCTTATTATTACATGTAGATGTTAGAGTCATCACAGGGAGTTGGATTGGTTTGTCTCATGTGTGTATGGTCCCTACGCAATGGCTAGCCAGGTGGAGTTATGGGAAGACTTATCAGCAGTACATTAGAAGGTCCAAGAGATACCTTGGCTCATGGGTGGAGACTTCAATTGTACCTTATCAAGTGGGAACCGACCTGGGGGTAATACAGGTGGTGCAGTGGTAGGGTTCCAACTGGCTGTGCAGAGTCTGGGCATCTTTGAGTATCTGGTCAGTGGTATTGAGTTTACTTGGAGAAACGGTAGTGGGCTCATGTCTAAATTGGATAGATTCTTTAGCAATTCTAGTCTCTTGGAGCATTTTCAATTATCTTCAGCCATGAGCCCTGAGAGGCCATTTTCAGACCATATGCCAATTGTGTGGGACAGTGGGGTAAATGCTGATGTTGGCTCCTACTTCAAGTTCAAAAAGTCATGGTTTAGAGAAGATGGGCTTAAAGATATGCTGTCTAGCTAGTTGAAAAGTAAGAATGTTACAGGTTCTACTACCCAAAGACTGGCATTGAAGTTGGCAGACATGCGCACAATGCTAAGGGAATATGGGTAGACAGTGATGGCTATTAGGGAGTAGAAGAGAGTTGAGGCATTGGCTGAGGTCCAGTAGCTTGATATGAAGGAATGCACGGTGGGTCTAACTGCTCAAGATCAAGAAGCCAGGAAATATTGGCAGCAGATCATTGGCGAGGAAGATTTAAATAAAGAGATGGATTGGCATGAGATGTCTAGACAATTGTGCCTCAAGGAACGTGATGCAAATATGACTTTTTTCCATCTTGCAGCCAGTGTTAGAAGGAGATTCAACCTCATTTCTACTATGAAAATTGGCGAGAGAAACATTTCCTCTACTAGTGAAATTAGGAAGGAAGCTGTACGCTACTTTATGGAAATATCAAAGGCTACGCCAAGAGGTATGTGGAGGATGGCTGCTGATGGGTCGGCCCGGATAGGTTGTTAATATGATATTTTTATCGTTGAAATGTGTATAGTGGTTAACCTAATTCAGACCTAACCATCTCTTTACAAAATTTTTTAACCTGGCCTAATTGATTTTATCTTGTCGCTTTTAGGCCCAGGGTCGAACTCAGGGAAGTGGGGTTCAAGTCGAGTTTCTACGTTTTCCTTAAAACGCGTCTCTTCCGTTCGTTTATTGTGTTTTTGGTATTTTTCTTATTTAGGTTTTTTTCTGGTAATCCTTGTTCTTGAGGCACACCCTCAAAATTGTGTCCTTGGCTTTTAGCCAAAACAGAGTTTCAAAACACGCCTTGCTACTTGCAAGACGGGGTACCTGCAAATCAAAGATTATCTTTTCACTTTTATACCTTTTTTATCTTTTTACTAAGAAGGAAGATAACAGATAGAAAGTAAATATAGTAGCTATAGATATATATTTATATGTAGCATATATATAAAGGGGTGGGGGTGGAGGTGACGATGGAGTGTAGCACTATGTCGAGTCAGTCGACGTCTAGAGAGATGCAACCAACACGACTAGGTGCTGCGTGGAGTGTGGATGGAGGATGGATGATGTATGGGACCATGCTTTTTTTGCACGCGTGTATCAGGAAATATCAGCAACTGGTGCAGATATTCCCGCGATACAGCGTATAGTAAATAACATGAAAATATATGTACATATGTATGTATATAAGTAAATATATCTATATATATATAAATGTATAGTTATATATGTATAGATATATATATATATAGATATATATGTGTATATATATGTATACAAGTATATATATATATATATTACTATATATATATATGTATATAGATATATATATATATATATGTATATAAGTATATATGTCTATATATATATAAGTATATGTATAAGTATATAGATGTATATATAAGTAGATATATATATATATATTATATATATGTGTATGTGTACATAACTATATAGATATACTATATATATATATATATATGTATGTATGTATGTATATATATATTTATATATATGTTACTACAAGTGTGTGAGTGTGTGTGTATGTGCGTTGCTGTGAGTGTGTGTCTGTTAGTGAGTAAAAGAGAGAGAGAGAGAATACGTGAGAGAGAGCGGGAGCGGGCGGGAGAGATCAGCAGAGAGAGAGAGAGCGGGCGAGAGAGAGAGATCGCGGACGCGCGAGTTAAGACGTCTACCGCCTCCGGCGGATGTCTGACGCCGCGTCGTCTGAATGCGAAGGCGGACGTCTGACCGTCGCGGTGCACCGCGCCTTCGCGCAGAGGACGTGAGGCATCTCCTGCAGACCGGGTGCGAGGACAGAGAGCGGGCGATGGCGCGCTCGGAGAAGGCGGCGGGGAGTCTGCAGTCGGTCGCGGAGGGTTGCGGAGGAGGGCAGGGGTCGGCGCGAGGCCGTAATCGGCCGCTGCAGTGCGCGCGGCGGCCGGCTGCGGGTGCAATGCGGGGTGGACAGAACGGAGACGGAGGCAGGGATCGGGCCTGCAGGCGCGCGCGGAGGGTTGCGCGCCTGCGGGGAAGGTCGCGGTGGAGGCGGGGGGGTGCTGCTGCTGCTGCTGTCGCCGCGGTTTAGCTGCTGCTGCTGCTTTAAGCTTCGGAGCTTGAAGCGGCAGCAATGGCGTGGAGACGAAAACGAAGAGAAAAGAAAACACCACGCCCACCGGCTCGTTGAAGAGCTGGGCGGTGGTGCTCCCACTGTGGTGGTGTGCACCACAGTGGGTTCTCCTGCTCGCCGGGTGTAATGCGGGGTGGACAGAACGGAGACGGAGGCGGGGAACGGGTCTGCAGGCGCGCACAGAGGGTTGCGCGCCTGCGGGGAAGGTCGCGGAGGAGGCGGGGGGTGCTGCTGCTGCTGCTGTCGCCGCGGTTTAGCTGCTGCTGCTGCTGCTTCAAGCTTCGGAGCTTGAAGCGGCAGCAATGGCGTGGAGACGAAAACGAAGAGAAAAGAAAACACCACGCCCACCGGCTCGTTGAAGAGCTGGGCGGTGGTGCTCCCACTGTGGTGGTGTGCACCACAGTGGGTTCTCCTGCTCGCCGGGTGCCTCCTCGACGGAGGGCCGGCGTATGGGAGGGGAGAACGGTGGAGAGGAAGGTGGTGGCTGTGGGGTCTTTGCAGCAGCTCCTCTTGCGAGGATGAAGCTGCAGCTACTTATAGAGGAGGAGAGAGTGGCGTGCCGGCTGCAGCAGGGAGAGGGTGTGCGAGTTGCAGCTATAGGGAGCGGCGTTGGCAGGGAGAAGTGACGGGAAGAAGTGCTGCGTGGCTGCTGCATGCAGCTGCGGGAAGAGTGCAGCCGCGGGAAGGAGAGAAAAGAGGAAATCAAGAGGAAAAATAAAAAGAGGGTGATTTTGCAAGGAGGCACTTGAAGAAAAATGTGACTATGCAGGCGATTATTTCACTCCTCTTCCTCTCTTGATTAAATGCATGCATGCAAGTGTTTTTACAAATGCGATTACAGGATCCTATTATGCAATGTTAATGCTAGAAAATAGCACAAGAAGGCGTTATTACAGGCGTGTTTTGAGGTTCAAACATATACCCCCATTCCTATCTTTTGCTAGTCCCTAGCAAAATAGTATTTAGAAATGATCTTAAGCTGAAGATTTTCTTCTGAGGTGATATAGGTGTGTTTACTATCGAATATTGTGAGAACCAATTGTAAAGAAGACTACCAGTACTTTAAGTCTCACATGACATAGATCATCTCTCAACTAACCAGGACTCTTGATATTTAAACCTTAAGTACGATTTCCAGGACCCAGGAGGTTTTTGCCGTACTTGAGAGCTCAAGAGGTTATGGTTTGTGCATAGTGAAGGATCAAGACTGACCAGATGAACATTAAGACTCAATCCCAGGGTTTCACGAATTTTTAAGTACAGGTTGGTCCCAGTTTCAGCTCATGTCTTTGAATTGACCCTTAAGATGATGACGGAAAACTCAACTCCCAATTTTTGATTCTTTTTTTTTTTTCTTTTTTTGAAACACGTGTCAGTATATCTCTTACAACACATTTTGAAAGAGCACACTTTTTTTCATTTTGGTGGGAGAGTTTCTTTTTGGTGGAAAGAGTCGCTCCTAAACACAAGACTAAAGCCTGGGATAAAAAGTCTACCTGCGTGCACAGGTAAGGACTCCACCTTCCCTAATGAACACTAGGGTTGGATCTTATGTTCACCTGGCCTTTCCATATATGTGTAGTGTGAACCACGTTTACTTAAGCTCTCAAGTAAAAGTAAACCAACGGATCTTGTACTTGTGTCTCAGGTACAAGAATACATCCTTAGTTAGGAGAGATCTTGATCTATTTTGTCAATGCTTTAAGTGAATTAAGCCGAGCCTGAGCGAATCAAGCTTTTATGGCCTGGAAAGTCTTCAAAACAGAGGTTGAATATCCATAAACACTTATTGCCTTTTTGTTTCAGCTTTCAAATCATTACTAAACACTATTTATTATTATTATATATATATATATTTTTTTTCTTCTTTTTTCTTTTTCTTGCATATTTATAAATAGGTGGTAATTGTCTGATACCATAAAATACCCGGATCCTATGGATGCCTATCCACCCCCCCATGCGAAACAATGCTATGTCCTCATATGCATGCAGGGAAAGGCAGAGAACGGACGACAGATCGGGTAACAGGAGCTGAGGTTCAGGGTGTAAATCAGGGTGGAAGGGTGGGTGGATGGTGGGTGGTGAAGAGAAAAGCGAAGTAATCGCGATAGAGGCATGAAAAGTAATGGTGGATGGTGAGAGATTTGGCGTTTTCTGGGATGAGTGTGTCCCAGGCGGATCAGAAAACAGATCAGGAAGAGGAAGTTGGCCCTTAGATTGGCCAAGAAGGGGGGCTTTTTGGATAGATGGATCCAAAAGGGAATAGCCCCAGTGAGTAAGATGTGGGCTCAAGGTCCCAGTGTGGATTGCAAATCCGCCTGATTTAGCGGGAAAGAAAGGGCAATCCGGTCTTCCATAGTGTGGACCGGCGGTGAGCAGCCCGGCGATGACTCAGACACAAGGTATGGGAAGCGGAAAAAACCTCGTCAGAAGTCTGGTCAGGAGAAGGTACAGGAATAGGGAGGGATTGGGGAACGTCACAGTTTGTGTTGGTCAGGCAGTCGTCAGGTAATTCGCAGCAGTCTGAATCGGCTCCAATTAGTTCGATACACGTACTGACAGTCACGTCCTCGTCAGACGTGTCATCCTTGATGTGATCACTATCAGCATAAGAGTGCGGTGCTGCAGCGGGATTAACCTGAAATCCCGGAGGAATACTCAGAGCTTGCAGAATTTGATGAACCTATTCCTGAGAAGGTTGTACCTGTGGTTGCGGACCACAGGGTACAAAGTTTTGCGGGTTTGGAACAGGTTGGGCGGGAAAAGTGCCCTGAGATCGAGTCGCCATGCTTAGTTGACTGATCTCAGCATTCTGCTGCGCCAAATGCTGAAGAGAGGTCATGTTTTCTTTATGGCGCTTTGACATTTCCGTCATCATTCGCATCAATTTATCAAGAGGTTTTGATGTGTGTTTGGTTTTCTGCACACAAGGGCCTGATGGCAGATTTGCCATAGGATTAGACTGGGCCCTTGGGATGACGGGTGCGGACGATCGCATCGGTCCACCAGCGGGGTTTCGACGCTGCGGGTTGTTGGACCATGCAAAATTGGGATGATTGTGCCACCCTGGGTTATACGTGGCAGAAAACGGGTTGTTCCCCAGGGTGCAGGCATCTTCTATGCCAGAAGACGTGTCCGCATATGTGTCCGAGTACACGGAGGCTTGGTCCTCCGTGTTGAAATACTGGCTCGCAGAAGCCAGTTCCACATGACTTACCGAGTCGCTTGGCGCGACACTCGATAAGGAAGGTCTTGCAGGGTTTCTCGGGATAAGCCTGGTGTTGAAAGAATTGGAATTGTGACGAAGTGGTGAGGCGGGGGTGTGTGCCATGTTTGTGGAGGAGGAGGATGATTCGACTTGTTTTCTAGATTTATCAGTCAATTCAAATAGTTCAAGGTTTTGTGACCTCCTCCCAAACATGCACTACCGCAGGAAGAATTGGGGAGATGAGAAGGGAAAAGGGATGAGAGAAATGACGCCGCAAAGGTACACTTGATTACAAATCAATACAGTCAAGTTCCTAACCTCTACAGTGTGCCCTTAGACCTAAAGATCTAAGTTACCTACTATCACGAACTACGGAACCGAATGCGAGCACCGCGGAACCACCGGGCCAGATTGAAAGGCCGTTTGCCCAAGTCTTAGACACCCGATAGCACGCGGGAACTCTCACCAGCACGTAGCCGCTACACGTAGGCAGTTAGACCTCCAATCCTAAAAAAAAAAAAAGGGTCAAGTTACTACCAATTTTAATTAGAGGCTTAGGGTCAAGTGCTTTTGGAATGTGAAGGGCGTTGTTTACGGGTAATGCCCAAGTGATTGATTTTAAGAGTGTGTAAGAACAAGCATGCAACAGGGAAATCTCCCCGAATTGAAGTTTAATTGGTGAATGGTTTTTAGAGTTCAACCTTAAGTAGTATGAATTTTAGGATTTTGCTGAATTACCAATTCAACCAATCTCCGGGTTTTGCAAGAATACAGGTTTTTTTTTCTAAAGCCCAAGAAACCCTTCTTCAATTATCAGTTAGTTAATGCATGCTAAAATGCAATGGGCTACCCTAAATGGAGATTTCTATGTGTGGATGCGCGAATCAATTTTATACCAATGTTAAAGGGAGCCAAAGCACTTCAATTCAAGTGCTCCCAATCACCAGAAAGATATCCACACACAAGGCTTCAACCAACAGATAAAGAAACTAAAATTGTTGGGGTTGAAGTATTCAGGATCGAATCACATGCAAGTTTGAAAAGTCGTGGTGGGGTTGGAATCAACTCAATTCCAAGTCTCCCCACCAAAAATGTGATCCTGAATTAAAGATAAGTGAGGCAAAAGAGGGATACAAGCAATCTTTTTCTTTGCCTCAAAGAATACTTCCCACGGCGAAAAATCTAAGAATCAAGATTCTCGGATTTTCGCTATGCGAAGTAAGGCGGGAAATCCCGGGGCAGTGGGAGTGAAGACAACCAATCAATCAAGTGAATTTTAATCCACTTGCCCTCAAGAAATCCCAAGAAGTTTTTCTAGTTTTTAGTTTAAAATTTTTTTTTTTTTATTGTGATGGCAAGTTAACCCTAATTTGATGAGAAAAGAAAACCTACTTGTTCGGCAACGTGTGCGAAGCTCCAATGCGATGTCGGCGTCTTCACGCTCTCGTTCCCGCCTTTGATCTGCTCACGTCCTCGACTTCGTCAGCCTTCTTCTCCTTCCACCAGGTTCACCTGCACACCAAAAACAACAATACCCGTGAAGAGAGAAGAGACAAATTTAAAGGAATTGGATAGAAACTTACTCGAAAGCGCACCTCCCCAGCAACGGCGCCAGAAAAGTTTGATGGGTCGGCCCGGATAGGTTGTTAATATGATATTTTTATTGTTGAAATGTGTATAGTGGTTAACCTAATTCAGACCTAACCATCTCTTTACAAAATTTTTTAACCTGGCCTAATTGATTTTATCTTGTCGCTTTTAGGCCCAGGGTCGAACTCAGGGAAGTGGGGTTCAAGTCGAGTTTCTACGTTTTCCTTAAAACGCGTCTCTTCCGTTCGTTTATTGTGTTTTTGGTATTTTTCTTATTTAGGTTTTTTTCTGGTAATCCTTGTTCTTGAGGCACACCCTCAAAATTGTGTCCTTGGCTTTTAGCCAAAATAGAGTTTCAAAACATGCCTTGCTACTTGCAAGACGGGGTACCTGCAAATCAAAGATTATCTTTTCACTTTTATACCTTTTTTTTATCTTTTTACTAAGAAGGAAGATAACAGATAGAAAGTAAATATGGTAGCTATAGATATATATTTATATGTAGCATATATATAAAGGGGTGGGGGTGGAGGTGACGATGGAGTGTAGCACTATGTCGAGTCAGTCGACGTCTAGAGAGACGCAACCAACACGACTAGGTGCCGCGTGGAGTGTGGATGGAGGATGGATGATGTATGGGACCACGCTTTTTTTGCACGCGTGTATCAGGAAATATCAGCAACTGGTGCAGATATTCCCGCGATACAGCGTATAGTAAATAACATGAAAATATATGTACATATGTATGTATATAAGTAAATATATCTATATATATATATATAAATGTATAGTTATATATGTATAGATATATATATATAGATATATATGTGTATATATATGTATATAAGTATATATATATATATTACTATATATATATATGTATATATATATGTATATAGATATATATATATATATGTATATAAGTATATATGTCTATATATATATAAGTATATGTATAAGTATATAGATGTATATATAAGTAGATATATATATATATATTATATATGTATGTATATATATTATATATATGTGTATGTATACATAACTAGATAGATATACTATATATATATATATATATATATATATATATATATGTATGTATGTATGTATATATATATTTATATATATGTTACTATAAGTGTGTGAGTGTGTGTGTATGTGCGTTGCTGTGAGTGTGTGTCTGTTAGTGAGTAAAAAAGAGAGAGAGAGAGAATACGTGAGAGAGAGCGGGAGCGGGCGGGAGAGATCAGCAGAGAGAGAGAGCGGGCGAGAGAGAGAGATCGCGGACGCGTGAGTTAAGACGTCTGCCGCCTCCGGCGGACGTCTGACGCCGCGTCGTCTGAATGCGAAGGCGGACGTCTGACCGTCGCGGTGCACCGCGCCTTCGCGCAGAGGACGTGAGGCGTCTCCTGCAGACAGGGTGCGAGGACAGAGAGCGGGCGATGGCGCGCTCGGAGAAGGCGGCGGGGAGTTTGCAGTCGGTCGCGGAGGGTTGCGGAGGAGGGCAGGGGTCGGCGCGAGGCCGTAACCGGCCGCTGCAGTGCGAGCGGCGACCGGCTGCGGGTGCAATGCGGGGTGGACAGAACGGAGACGGAGGCGGGGAACGGGCCTGCAGGCGCGCGCGGAGGGTTGCACGCCTGCGGGGAAGGTCGCGGAGGAGGCGGGGGGTGCTTCTGCTGCTGCTGTCGCCGCGGTTTAGTTGCTGCTGCTGCTGCTTCAAGCTTCGGAGCTTGAAGCGGCAGCAATGGCGTGGAGACGAAAACGAAGAGAAAAGAAAACACCACGCCCACCGGCTCGTTGAAGAGCTGGGCGGTGGTGCTCCCACTGTGGTGGTGTGCACCACAGTGGGTTCTCCTGCTCGCTGGGTGTAATGCGGGGTGGACAGAACGGAGACGGAGGCGGGGAACGGGCCTGCAGGCGCGCGCGGAGGGTTGCGCGCCTGCGGGGAAGGTCGCGGAGGAGGCGGGGGGTGCTGCTGCTGCTGCTTCAAGCTTCGAAGCTTGAAGCGGCAGCAATGGCGTGGAGACGAAAACGAAGAGAAAAGAAAACACCACGCCCTCCGGCTCGTTGAAGAGCTGGGTGGTGGTGCTCCCACTGTGGTGGTGTGCACCACAGTGGGTTCTCCTGCTCGCCGGGTGCCTCCTCGACGGAGGGCCGGCGTATGGGAGGGGAGAATGGTGGAGAGGAAGGTGGTGGCTGTGGGGTCTTTGCAGCAGCTCCTCTTGCGAGGATGAAGCTGCAGCTACTTATAGAGGAGGAGAGAGTGGCGTGCCGGCTGCAGCAGGGAGAGGGTGTGCGAGTTGCAGCTATAGGGAGCGGCGTTGGCAGGGAGAAGTGATGGGAAGAAGTGCTGCGTGGCTGCTGCATGCAGCCGCGGGAAGAGTGCAGCCGCGGGAAGGAGAGAAAAGAGGAAATCAAGAGGAAAAATAAAAAGAGGGTGATTTTGCAAGGAGGCACTTGAAGAAAAATGTAACTATGCAGGCGATTGTTTCACTCCTCTTCCTCTCTTGATTAAATGCATGCATGCAAGTGTTTTTACAAATGCGATTACAAGATCCTATTATGCAATGTTAATGCTAGAAAATAGCACAAGAAGGCGTTATTACAGGCGTGTTTTGAGGTGCAAACAGCTGCGACTACATTCCCATGTGTCAGTGATGAACAAGTTGCAATGTTGGTTTCCCCTACTACTGAACAGGAAGCTGTGGATGCCATCAAAGACTTAAATAATGAGGGAGCTCTAGGGCTTGATGGGCTTCAAGTCTTATTTTATAAAGAGATGTGGAGTGTTCTTAAAGAGGAAGTGATGGGGGTTATACATGTGTTTGAAAAGGGAAATTCTAGTTTCGAAAGGCCTAACAAATCGTACCTTTTCTTATTACCAAAGAAGTTGGGAGCGGAATGTTTCTCTGTTTATAGGCCTATTACGATGGCGAACTCCATTTATCTAATCATTAACAAAATCCTCACAAATAGAATTTGTGGTCTTTAGCAAGGCCTAATTATGCCTGTTCAGTCTACTTTTTTAGCTGGGAGGTCTTTACAGGAATCATTTATTATGGCTCAAGAGATGGTGATGCGTTGACATAGGAGAAAGTCTAAGGCCTTCCTATGGAAGGTAGATTTCTCTAGAGCATATGATTCAATCTCATGGTCATAATTATGGGAAATTCTTAAAAGAAGAAAGTTTCCCCCCCTTTGGATCCAGTGGATGAATGGTGCATCACGATTGCCTCCTACTCCCCCTTGATAAATGGGAAACATTGTAAAGACTAGATACAGCCTCAATGTGGGGTGCGGCAAGGTTGCCCCCTGGCCCTACTGATTTTTAATTTTGATGTGGATACTTTAGCTAGATATGCATGCAAGTTGGCAGAAGATGAATTGATAAGGGGCTATTCGATGACAAATAAAAGGGCTTTGGCCCCCATTCTCCAATACGTAGTTGACATGGTCTCTTTTATAGGAGGGAAAAGGGAAGCACAAGCACTCTCTTATATGGTTAACATCTTTGGAGAAATTTTTGGTCTAAAGCTAAATGGAAGCAAATCATTTCTAGTTTGCTTTGGCATGAATGGTAATGATCAGAGTGACATCTCTTCCATCTTAGGCATGCTTGTGGTATCTTTGCCAATCAAATATTTGGGCCTATCGCTGAAGTGTACAAAGATGAAGAAGATTGATTGGAATTTTCTCTTTGATAAGGTGGCTATGAAGTTAGAAGGCTGGAGCAGTAGATACTTATCGAAAGGGGGGAGGCTAATATTGCTAAATTCAGTGATTACATATATTCCAGTCTTCTTCTTCTCCGTCCTTAGAGCTCCAAAGTCAATTTGGAAGAAACTTGATGCCATGTGCAAGAGATTCCTCTAGAAAGGAGCCTCTCACCAAGGTACTCTATTTCCAACCTATTAAATGGGATACAATTTGCTCTCCTTAGAAATATGGTGGCATGGGAATAAGATCTCTCAAAGAATTTAATGATGCCTTTCTTTTAAAGTGGGCAGTTAGGTTGTTGCAAGGGGAACAGAAGCCTTGGACAGAGATTGCGCATGATAGTTATGGGGTGGCAAACGATGAGAAGTGTCGTCTGATTCCCATCAAGCCTTCTCTTATTTGGGGCTCTATGGTGCCTGCTATGGCCGATATTGGAATTTGTTCAAATTAGTCTTGGGTGATGGAAGAAGCTTAAAATTTTGGATTGAAAAGTGGGCACCAAATGGGGTGTTAAAGGATAGATATCCTCTTGCATACTCAGTTGTTTCTGATAAAATGTGGTGGTGTATGATTATTGGGACATGGAATTAGAAAAGTGGAAGATAAACAATGACGAGGGGAATGGTTATGGAACCAAAACATGGATGGAGAACGAACGCCTCTTGCAGGAACTAAATGCCTTTAGACCCAAACCAGAGGAGTGTGATACATACAGATGGGAGGGGATTTTCTCCCCAGCAGTTGCATACGAAAGGCTCATTATATCATCCAGGTCGGTAGAGGTCGATGAGATTGGGAGGAATTTATGGAAGTTGAAAGTCCCATTAAAGGTGCAAATTTTTTTGTGGTTATCTAGAAGGGATGGTCTGATTACGGGTGACATGCAGCATAAGAGGATGGGCACCCCTGCTCAATTCTGCCAGCTATGTGTGTTACATAATGACTACAGCCGCCATATCTTCTCTTCTTGCATGGTAACAGATTGTGTCTAGAGAGAGGTGGGACAATCTATGGAGTTCCTTCCTACTTACAAATATGCCCCATGTGCCCATGGTGGCAGTGTTATGATCGGTTTGGAGAGATAGAAATGAGAAATTATTTCATGAGAGACCAGTGAGTGTGAATAATATTGTAAATAATTGCTGGACTCTCAAACATATGTTGGGCTTGATACTATAACCTTTATCTTTATATAGTCAATAAAAGCTCTCCAGGATTGCTATCAATGATTCGATAGGTTTCTTTTCTGTTTCAATAAAAATATTTTTGTCGTCACATATATGTCGTTGGTTATAACGAGAAGCGATGACAAAAATGTTTTTGCTGTCACTTATATAACCAATTGCAAATGTATATAACCAACGGGGAAACTTCAGAAAAGGGTGTGTAAAGGTGGAAAAAAGTGATGGATGAATGCCATCGCTTGACAAATAAGCGACGACAAATACACATACCATCAGTTTTGAAACAATGGCGAAACATCCAAACCGACCTTTGGTGAACACTTTTTTTGCCGTCAGTTCTAAATAAACTGATGACAATTGTATTTTCCATCATATTTTAACCGACATCGAAATGGCCAATCCATCAAGTAGTCAAACACTATTTTGACGTCGGATGTGCCCGAAAATCGACAAGAGAAAGAAATAGAGACGATCATAATGGCGTCGATTAATAGAGTTTTGCCATCGGTTTCTAACTGACGGTAATAGTGGAATATGTTGTAGTGATATGCTCTGTATAAAGATATGTGATTAAGATTAAGAGCGAGAGCCGAGGAGGTGACATATTTTCATCATGTCATCAAAAGGAAATTTTTCCTTCTCGACGATAGGAACTCAAACCAATCAACTGCCTTGGTCTTTCACCAAGGCTAAAGTGTGGCAAATTATTTATATATATATATGTTTTTTTTTTTGCTTTTTTGAGATGGTTGGCTTTTGTGTGTGTATTGATTTTGACACTTGGTTTCCAAAAGTCATTCAAACTTTTGAACGAGAACCGAGCCAAGTACTACACAGGTTGCTAAATAGGCTTCAAAACTCAGAATCATCAAGGATCAAAAAGGATTTCTTTGAGTGATAAACTGATCTAATAAAAATTTGACCTGAAAAGTCTAACAAAAAGATCCTCTGACTCAATCCTAAGTCTGTTAAAGATGAAATCCCTTGTGTACCTTTTTGGAAATAATGTACAACCTTAGTCTCTTTCTTCTTAAAATCTTTTTTTCTTTTCTTTTATTTATTTATTTATTTTTTAAAGAATTTGTATGTATTTTTTTTGTTAGAACCAATTAGACATGAATTTTTGATAATTGCACTTTAATGACCGCCCATGCCTAAATTTTGCAATGCACTCATTGCAAACAGGATGGGTTCACATGCAACTTAGTTCATAATTTTAGAACAAGCTTAAGGGTAGGTAGGCCGGTTGGAAATGGCTGTTGCGAACGATTTTTAGCTCCAATGTGAACATTGGAGTTGGAGTTGGTTGTTGTTAAATTACGAACCCTAAAGTGCAGTAAGAATGATTTGCTCAAGGAAGATAAGAAAGGTCTCAGGATTTTTAGATGATGGGTTGCCTCCCGTTAAGTGCTGAATTTAATGCTTTCAACCGAGCAAAAAATGGTCAAATGATGGAGTAATCAAATTAAAAGAATTTTGTAAAATAAGCACCTTAATGATTAGCCTAGTTGGTCCAACCAAGTGCTTGTTCTGATCCACTAGCTGATTATGCAGACCAAACCCAATTAGTCGGGTGGGTTGGAAAATGTGGATCAAAAGATGTGGAGTCCACCAGGTGTAGTTTGGTTCAGAAAGATTTAGAAATAAAAAGTGATAATTTGGCTGCACAGGCTCAGCCAGTTAAACGTAGGAGTCCTCAAAAGACAATGGATTAGTGAAAAATATAGGAACCCTACTTGTAGGAACATAAATTATTTGCTGTTGATTCCTAGTTTGATCGATGTCCCATTCATCGTTAAACTAACGAGGAAAATCATCTCCCGTCGGATAAGCATGAAGTGATTTAGGATACAAATGGATTCCGATGGAGTCCTATTATGGAGACCTGTTGCTGAGAAGCTTAAGCAACCATTCTTGGGTGGTCTCCTGATTAGGTGGTGCAACTGCCTTTGGATCCAAATTAAGGAACTCGAAATCAAAATCAAAGAACAGATCATAGACATCAAGGTCATAGATTGGGTTGCAATCCTATGGGAAGAAGGATTCTCTAGAATTAGAGTAATGTTCGAAATCAGTATCAGCATAGTAGAATCTGGAAGAATACGGGTGATAATATTTTTCTGAACATGAATCAGAATTATGATTACCACCACAAGAAGAATCAAAATCCACAAAATTATCAACTTGAAATTGGTCTAACCAAGATTCTGATGCTAAGTTAATTGGGATTTCATTATCGAGTATAGGCTTGGCTTCTAGAAATCTAGGGAAGATCCAATTAAATTATGACTCTTCAAATTCCTCAAAGTCTATATCATAAATTGGTTCCAATACGTATAAATCGTTATGCTCGTCTGAGAAATCTTGAAAGATTTTGTCATAAAAAATAGGCTCATCAAAATCCTTAAAATCCAGATTTCATCCTCATCAAATTGAGCCTGATAATCATCCCAAATAGGTTTAGGTCTAGATTCTAGGTTAATTGTTGGAATTGGTTCACTAGAATCTACAATCAGCTCAATTGGGATGTCAAAATTTTGTTCGAGGACTACCTTATCAAGATAAGATGCTACAATTGTGTCCTCGAGGGAATTAGAATCAAATTCATTATAGGTGTTTGGATATTCTGCTCAGGTTGAAACAACCTCAAAATCTCTAAATATTGGTTCAAAATCAAGAATACCTGTAATGGAATCCTTCCAACCTAAAAATTGATTTTCGATATCAGGTAATTCCTTCCATACAAAATCATCATTTGGTTCTACCTGGGTTGTGGATTCAACATAGAAACCTCCATTTTCAAACTCGAGTTCAGGAAAATCATATTTGTCCTCGAAATTATCCCAAGATTCATAATCAATTTTTAGATAGGGGTCAGGGCATCTTTCATTAATCAAATCTTCCAATTGATCTAACAAATCCCCATGTTTAATGAAATCTTTGTAATTTTCCCATAATTGTGGATCTGATAGATATTGTAAACCCTCATTTCTATGAATTTTTCTCATAGCACTCATTTATTCTAGGAGGGTTTCCCAGGTAGAACCACTTGATATCTGGGTTGCAATCATTTGGATGTGGCTCATAATGGGCTTCATAATCTCAGGGTTACTAGCCTGATTTCCACAATGGGTTTTGAGGTTCTGAAAAATTCCTCATTATATTTGATAGCATCCTCAATCATTCAATCCTTCATGCTCATACAAGGTTCAGGACTAGTGGACACTTTTCCTAGATTTCTGGTTGATTTCTAAGTAACTGGATCAGATCAAGTGGTGGATCAAGAGATGAAGAATTGAATTTAGGTTCAGATTGATCAAAAGAGAAGTTAATTAACTTAGAAGACACACAAAACAATGGGGTCTTGACTCCAATTCAAATTAAACTTTAATGGAGGCCCTATTGTGAGCTTTAAGAACCTCCTTCTTGTGCATAGACTATAGAAGAGAGGAGAGGGACTGGAATGAATAGGACCCAATCAAGGCACCCAAATTAATTGGATGACTTTGACTGATTCAAGGTAGATAGGCCTCTAGATCACAAATCCACCCACCCGAGAATTACTTGGGCAGCCAGAAAGGGAGAGTCCCACGAAGACCTCTAAACAGTAGAGCATCCTTGTGGGTTACAGAATTTCCCCCACTCGACCTTTGTTGTCACTACGATTCAAAATAGACCAAATACATGTGAATTGAGCCCGAAGTCTACGAATTTTAAGCCCTAATTGTGCATGTGCCTTTAATTATCATTTGATTTGGCAATGAATTTCAATTGTGACCTAATATCTAGGTTGATTGGTTCATAGGGTGAATCAACTTCACCGAAATTGGCCTAATGTTAATGATGTAATCTAGGCTAAATCACCTGAACCACCCATTTTGGTTTGACAAGCAGGTTAGTAAGTCTCAACTTTTAGGGTTCAAGTGATCTTGGAGCCTGTATTTTAGAGTTTACTTCTTAAATCAATTCAAACATGGCTTGGGTAGCACGCAATGCAGGTAATTATTTTCCTTTATAACTTTTGCGAATGTGTACTGACATGTCAGAACCCTAAAATTGAAACCTTAATTTGGCTCTACAATGGAGTCCAATTTGAAATTAACACATTGGACTTAATAAAAAAGGTGATAGTCCAAATGTGCTAAGGAACTTAAGTGTAAGTCCCTAATAGGCATGGGAATTTTATGTGTTATGTGTTCTAATTGATCATAACACCATCATAGGCCCTAATTGGCCACTTTTAGTTAGATTGAAAGATAAATTCTCCTACATAACCATCTGAGGGTTATAACCCCACTTCATTCTATTTTAATAAGAGAATAGGAAACTAGGGTAAATTCTGTAATTTTCACAGCATATCATGAACAAAGAAAAACTAAGTGGTCTGTCAATGGTAAAATGAAGTCCAAATAAGCATTAAAGACTAATAAGTGGGTCCACATAGACAGAAACGAGGTTTCACACATTTCGAGAACCAATACAGCACCCAAAACACTAATTTCAGACTCGCTTGAATTACAAAGGTTCAGGTCAGGTTAAAATTCATCTAAATCTCCTAAAATTCAAATAAAAATATTCCTTGAGGTTTTGTATCCATAATTTGACCATTTGAACCAATTTTGACCTTAAATCGAGCCACAAATAGATTTCTACCCTGATTTGGATTTCGGCAGAAATTTTCTAGTCAAAGTTGGTCAAAACTAAAATACAACTTCATTATCAAATTCCTTGGGTCCATATTAGGTTTCTACCAAAATTTGGGCCTAATCAAAGTCCATCTTGACCAACTTTGCATTTTTGTCCATTTAAACTCTATTCTTTGCAATTAAACCCCTAACTTTCAAAATAATTGCGATTAGGTCCCTAACCTTATCGTTGTTTCTTAGAAAGGGTCCCTTCTACCATTGGTGTGAATGGTGCTCCTCCCCTGAGATTTGAGTGAGGTTTTCTCGCTTGATTCTCGATTAAATCCTCCCGAAATTGGAAGGGAGAATCTTTGAGAGATCCTCTATATCTGAACAACAGATTGGACCTTGATTTGCATCGAGAAGCCTATGTGAACACTGGCAATCTCGGGGATCTTCTTCCTAGAGTTTTTGACCTCTCCAAGCTTCATACCTCGTTTGGACCCCCCCTTAAAGGCTTTAAAAGGATCCATCACGTGACACCGTGCTCCTTAGCGAAGTTTGGAGCTAGAAAACCCTCTCTCCCTCATCTCCAGCCATCTGCACCTTCGTCTTTGGTGAGCCTCTTCATCGAGTTGGCCAACAGTCAAATTGACTGGCTCAACCTTCTCCCCTCGTCTTTGCGACTGATGCTAGCCAAAGCACAGTCGCTATGCACCTCTCCTTCCTCGCCATTGTATCTTCGTCGCCTTCACCTTCTCCAGCACCGACCCATCATAATCGGCCACCCACGCTCACTCTTGTTTCTCGCTTGCGAGGTGCATTTAGAAAGATCAGATATTATTGTCATAGTGCTAATCACAATGGAACAAATAATTTTATGAAAACGGAGAGTATCGAGTCGTTCGTAGGGAGGCAATTATGATTTTTGTACGGAAGCTTTTCATAAAACTTGCTTTATATATATATGTATGTTTGTATATATGTATAGAGTAGATATGCAGAAGATCAGAATTTTATTGTATTTAGAAATAGTTTCTCAAAATAGAATTTGCTATGCTAAATAGAGGGAGAGAGATGGAAGGCAGATAGATGATGATGCCACTTATGGGATTCTTATGTGAAGCGCAGTAGCGCTTCAGATCCAGAGCGCCAGGACGAAGGGCAGGAGAGTTGTAGAGAAACTGGTTTGGAGGAAGGTGGAAGAGAGAGATAGCAGGAGTTGTCTGAGATGGAAGAGATATTTTTGAAGATGACTTCAACAAGGGGGCCATAGGCCTCTTTTTACAGCTTTGATGAGGGACAAAGTGGGTATTTTGGCCCTCCAACTAATGTAACAACTCCTGGAGGATCAGATCGTTGATCGGGAGATCAATGGACCAAATTGTGCCTCAAAAAGCCTTCATTTGCACCTTCTACGTTCGGATGAACTCTCTAGCTAACACGTGGCACTTTCAGTGCCCTCAGATCATAATCGAGTGCTTCAACTTCTTCCTCGTGCGTGCCCAATGCCTGCTTGTCGCTTCTCTCTCTCCTCGAGCTCCTTTTTATTTGAATCGCATACCATTAATCCTCATCTATTCAATCTTACGATTGGGTGGCTAAGACTCTCGCCTGCATCGCCTTCGTTGAAGGTGCATGAGACTACATGTAGAGCGTGTTGTGGATCACATGTTAGCATTGGGTGCTCCTCATCGCACCACACGACTTCATCTTCGCGCTCCGATGTAGATCCAACGGCTAATCGGGCGTACTCATGACCACCTTCCCAATTTAGCATTGGGCACGCCTCGATCCCGTGCCTTGCGCTTCCGGTTGAAGGCACTTACCTTTGTGCTAAGGCAGCAGATTGTCAAGTTGCCTCTTCGATGCTTGGCTGCTCTCAGTTGTTGGATGGAAATCCAATGGCTAAGATCTTCTTTCCATCTGTTGAAGCTAGGTGAGGCAATCGACGTGGAGGCTCCTCGACCGTTGGATATTGATCCAACGGTCCATAATGCTGGATGAGAGCACCTTTAGAAGTTAGGTGGCAGTGAGGGGTGGCTGTGATGGTGCCACATGGCATTGTCATAGCCGTCCATCTTGTCATCTTTGTAGTTGGTGTCGTAAGCCTCCGATCAAGTTCATTTTTGCATCGTTGGACTGCGATCATTGTTCCGGATCTATCCGTGTGATCAGATCTTTCATCTGAGGCTTGAATTTTTGTCATCTTTCTCCCTAGCCTCTATTCTTCTATGGACTACACAAGATGCTATGGTTGTCTGATCGAGACGATTTCGGAAGCGTTAGACTCCCGTCATCATCCTAATCAGATCTGTATGGTCTAATCTGCCATCCACAGCTTTGAATCATCTGCAAATAATTTCATCTCTCTTTTAGTGCATAAAATGACAATATTATCTATGCAGCTAACAAACTAACTATTATGCAAATTACGACACTTATGCATGCATTGTTCCTAAGTTATACTAGAATGTAACTTAATTCAGGTAATTTAGGTCTCATGATTATTGTGCAATCAATGCTCTCCCTCTCTAAATCTCCCTTCATCTTCTTGTCACCCTCCTGATCCTCCCCAATTGCTTAGATCTTAGGTCTCACTCACACCATCGCCCGCATGACCTTTGTCTTCTCCATGTCCAGCACAAACTCCGACAAGCTCACACTGGCACCACACAACACCCAACTCCTTGCCACCGGTCCCAAAACCTTCACCATCCAACACTGACCAAAACCCCTCAAGAAATTGAGGGGATTGCCCACTCAACACCTCCACCAAACTCAACCTCCTCCGCACCACCTCCTCGACTCCACCAGGCCACCATACGACCCCTCACGACACGCAACCACCTCCAACGCACTCGCCATCCTCTGGGAATCCTCCTGAGCATACTGATTGGGGTGTTTAGCCCATGTTCTTGATTTTAGGTTGCCACCGGAGCTCCATCGCCACCACCACCTTCTCCAGCTCTGTCTGATGTCTTCAAGCCAAGTTCTTCCACATGTATGCTCCCAGGTGCTGTGGGCCATCTCTAGGTCTTCTCCCAGTCCATCAATTGAAGCTGCAAGGGACATGTTTGGCCTTAATTAGAGCTTCACCACCTGCAATTGCAACGTGAAGAAAACGTGGGACATTAGTCCCACATCGTGGACTAAGGCACCTCCAACTACGTGTATAAGGAAAAATTCACATAAGTTGTTCGCCTTCGCATCACTAAGGTCAGGTCCTTACCAACACACACCCTTTCACACGTGCCTGTCCATGCCCTCACCAACGCTCATGCCTTACGGGTCTGGGTGGTGGATCCGTTTACCCACTACGCAGGTCAGGTCTATTTTGATCTTAGTGAAAAAGAAAGAGAATCTGAGAAAGAGGGGGGGCTGATTTTCCTACCTCGGGATTTGAGCCCTCTCCTCTCCCAACACTTAGCCTCTGCAAGCTTTGTGTAAGGACCTTGAGCCTCTATTCGTTGCTGCTACTGTGTTCTTCTAAGGCTCTTGAAGAGAAAGAAGCCCTTGTGCTTCCTCTGTTGGTGTTGTGCTCTTCTGATAAGGCGTCTGACGCTTGTGGTTGACGTTTGAGGCATTCTGCTGGTTACTGTTGGAATATTTGAATAACTTGATTGATGTGGATTATTTATTGTGGTTTACTGTTGAAACATTTAGGTAGATTGTGAGCTTAATATTGAGGGTTAATTTGGTGATTTAAATCACCATTTTAACCCAATCTTTTTGCACTATTCTTCTAGTTTCTGTTGAAATATCATTTTGCATAATATTTATTTCAATTGCATATATATTTCTTCTGATTGGTGAATTGAATTGCATAATTACTCCATGTGAACGATCTCAGACTCCTTTTTGAATCTGAGTTTTATAAATTGAAATATTTTAAGCGATTTTGTCCTACACTACAACATATATCTTTAACAATGACGATTTCGTGCAAACATTTTGGGGCCCTTGCTGGGGAGCAACGTGCAGTTTGTTTTCACTAATCAGAATTTCTAATTTGATTCCAACTTGTTCTATCTAATTTGTTGTGGTTGTGCAAGGTACTGATTGAGAAGATCAACCGCACGACAGCCACTTCAGGGGCACGTAATCTTGTTTCCATTTTCTTAAGCCCCTATTTCTGGAAAGAATTGAAAGGAAGAGTCAATTAGGATCAACTCGCATTCTTTGTTAGATTTAATTACTTGAGTTGCCTGATTTGATTTACTTAGACATCCCCATCCAGATTTCTGCACCTACTAGGGACTTAAGGTGCCTTGGGGTATTCACCTTCTTGATTGAGCCCTAGGTGCCCAACATGGAAAGAATTGGATTTGGAAAAGAGCCAAATTAGGGTTTCTACTTTTAGGGTTTGAGGAAAACACACTTGCCTGAATTAAAAAAAAAAATTGATTTCCCGTATTGTGAGTCACCCAAGCCTTGATTAAATTGTCCTAATCAAGAAGACCCTAAAAGAAGTTCTAACATTCACTTGAATCCTTAAAACTTGGGAGTTAATAATTTGTTTGCAAAGCACTCAGGGTGATTTTGGGTTCATTACCCAACTCATCCTAAACTTTAGGGCAGGTTAGGTGAAGTTGACCCACCTTGTGGGTTAACCAACCTTCAAATTAGGTCACAAATCACAATCAAATCAGAAGTTCAAGTGAAATTCAAAGCATGATAATTCAGGATTAAAATTGGTAAACTTAAGTGGTCAAGTTGCTCATTCCAGTCTAATTGGATTCTTAGTGATAGGGAAGGTCGAGTGGGGGAAACCGTGTAACCTATGGGGATGCTCTACTGTGTCGAGGCCTTTGCGGGGCTCTCCCTTCCTGGCTACCCAAGTATTTCTCGGGTGAGTGATTTTCTATTCAAGAGGTATCATATGCCTCTAACCTCCTTAGTCTTCCAAAGATTTTTGGGTCCCTCATTAGCTCCATTACACATTCTATTCCTCATCTAGCTCATTAGTTCATGTTCGAGAGAAGGTCCTTAAGGCCACCCTTGAGACCTCCATTAGCAGTTCATTCTCGTCAAGGCTAATCCTCGACTCACTTGTTTGTACTACCTTCCGATCAGATTGATATCTTTTCCAACTTTTCTACTTCTCAGCCCAGATCTCCTTCAGCTACATCCATGGAGAATCAAGAAGAAACCAATCTTCAGAATCAGCTAAAGCACCTCAATGATCTATTTCAGGCATTCATGAACCCACCACAGCATCCTCAAATGCGAGATCATTACATTCTATTGTGGTAGCAATCGAACCCAGGGTATAGATCCCAACTGGGAAGCATAATGCTGAACTCAAGCCCAATATGCTTCATGCTATCCCCAAATTCTATGGGGTAAACTCTGAAGATCCTTTCTAGCACATCTAGCAATTGAAACATCTAGCCTAGACCTTTGGGCTACCTATTTAGAATCATGATATCTTACTCATGAAGATGTTCTCTTTCTCCCTCATGGATAAGGTTGCTCACTGGTATCAAACTCTGACTCGCCTGATCAACACTTGGGCTAAACTTCAATCTGAATTCCTAAGGAAATTTTTCCCAGTTGGTCAGATGAATGCTCTGAGGCACGAGATGATGCACTTTATGCAAAATCCTGGAGAACCACTTCATGAGGCATGGGATTGTTTTCTGGATCTCATGCGGAAATGCCCCTATCACGGAGTTCTTAAATGGGAATAGGTCTAGTCTTTTTATGAGGGGCTCCGTAAGGATATCAAACTCTTTGTCAATGCAACCTATGGTGGCAACATCATGGGTCAGCGTGAAGATACCATTTGGGAGATTCTCGAGACTATGTGCGAGAACTCCATAAACATTGAATCATGGGTATGTTTGACCGGACGACTACTCGAGCATTGACAAACACACAAGGGGCACATGAGACCTAAGGCCTATCCGCATCCATTGATCTAGAACTAATGGCCAGTCGCCTGGACAAGGTCTTTGTTATCGAGAAGAAGGTGGACGAATTGACTCGACATCTGCAAAGAGCCACCTTAGCACAGCAAAGCATGTATGTGCAATCGCCCTCCGGTAGGGAGGCTATGCATAACATTTATCACCACTCTCATCAGGGGAAGGACCCATATCCACCCTCGTCTGATCTTAGTTTTGAAGGAAACTCTGAAACTACCTTCTCTAGTTGGGGGAACTCTAAACCCTCGTACTTGGACTTCTCTGGAGCTCCTTAGACCTACGAGGATCTCCACATCATCCAGAATGATCCATTCTCGAGTACCTATAACCCTGGATGGCGTAAGCATCCCAACTTTGCATGGTCAGGGAATAATCAAAACACTAGATCTCAATTCCAACCCCGACCACAAGTCCTACACCCACATCTACAAGATTAGCCTAGGCCTAATCTAAATTACCATTTTGGGCCAAGCAAGGAGGAGCATATGAGCATGATTCTGCAAGCCCTAGCGGACATCCAGAAGACTATCGCGACTATGCAGAAATAGCATAAAGATGAAATCATAGAGGTTCGAAATCAACTTGCACAAATGGCGTGGACTCGCCACCCTGGTGCTCTTCCCTCCCAACCTCTACCAAATCCAAATAATATGTCAACTCAAAAGCACAGTGAATCAAATACAAGGGAAAGCAAGCTACACTTTGCCAAGCCCATTGACTCATAGTTGCATGTTTGACTCATCCACCTTGACTGATCCGAATCACACCACGGCCTATCCTACTATTCAGCAACAAGGCCCAATTCTCTCTCCACCTCTGCATCGTGACTGTGCTATGATCAATGTTGTGGGCATGAGAAAAGATTGCAAAACTAGGCCTCGAGGCCCATCTCCCAAATCTCACCCAACCTATGATCAACATAACAAGGTCGAGGATAAAACCAAGAGGTGGAAATAGAAACCCATCCCCCAAGATAACCAATTTGTTCTCCTATCTTAGATCTTATCCCACCTCCACACTAGAGGACTATAGGAAACTGGTGTAACGGGGCCATTGAGGAATGAACAAGTCACTATCCTGTTGATATCGTCACTCACAATCCCACCTCACCTAACTTATCCAAAAAAGAGGTGGAAGAACCATCACAGGGGAAGGTAGTACTATCTGAAAGTGTGAGTGCAATAATTGAAAATAGTCTACCTCCTAAGAAATTCGATCCGAGCACTTTGCCTATCCCCTGCAAGATCAGTGGTACAAATTTCAAGCGGGCTGTACTGGATCTTGGTGCTTCTATCAACCAAATCCCAACCACCCTATTTGAGAAACTATGGATTGGATAGCTTAAACCCACTGATGTTACTCTACAATTAGCTGACTGAACCGTAATCAACTCGATTGGGCTGGTAGAAGATGTGGTAGTTAGAGTCAAGGATTTCAGCTACTTAGCTGATTTCCTAGCTCTTAACATGGATGCACCACAACAAATACAAGATATGCCCTTGATTTTAGGAAGACCTTTCTTAGCTACTATAGGGGCCATAATTAATTATGAATTAGGGCACATCGTAATTACCTTTGGAGAGAAGTGATGTAAACATGTTTACTCTACTTAAGATGTTTATTTATGCATGTTCTTAAGCATAGGATTGCATTGCATGCTATAAATATTGTATAACATGCATCATCTTGCATTTAGAGTAGTTTGAATAAAATGGAGGTTAATTGTCTCCTTTTATGTTCATGGACAAGGCAAACTTTTTATCGAGGCCTCGGATCAAAGATCCAACCATACAGATGTGATCAGGGTGACGATTGGAGTTCAACGACTCTAAGATCACCCTAATCAGACATCTGTAGCATCAGTTAGTGATTGGGGAATCCTAGAAGATCAAGGGCCAAGATGGTGTGAATCCACACTTCAAACGACAAATCCGATCACACGGATGGATTCGAATCGACGATCGTAGCCTAACAGCGTGAAAATCGACTCAATCCGACACCTGTGGCACCATCTACATCATCTAGAAGATGGATGGCCAAGATGGCGCCATCTCAACCGTCCAACTGGCCCTCAAGACCGCTGCTGCCTCTCCAAAAGAAGATCCAATGTGTGATCTGGGCCGTTGGATCTTGATCCAACGGCTGTGGATGCGCGTGACTTAACTCATCCATGCGACCATTTCCCCTCCGTAGTGTAGTGGGTGAAGGCTTTACCGTGAGCAGGTGACGCGTGTTCGAAACGCGAGAAGCGGGCGAGTAGGCGCGATTGACAGCTCGATCGCGATTGAACAGTCGTGCGTGCCCAATCCGCCCCACGTGCTATTGCATGCCCACGCGTGACGTGGGATCGTATGCAGGTGGGTGCGCGCTGAGGAGTGGGCGAAGGCGCGACTTAAGCCATCTGATCTCATGATTGGACGGCTGAGATCGGCTGGACGTGCGCGTGCGTTGAGCACGTGACAGGCGAAGAGGCGCACACGCGTCGCCTAGTACACCCACATTTATACCTTCAGCAACGGTTTTATCCATCACTAAAGGTCCTGAAATAATGTTTTTAAAATTGGAATGACCAAAATGCCCCCACTCCTTGCAACTATAAAAGGAGACCCCCTCCACACGAAATTCTCATCCCTTCTTTCTCTTCTCTACCTCTCCAAAGCTCAAGAGAAGCTTGTCCCACACCTGGGATGCTCCTTGCGAGATAAAGTCAAATTTTCATCCCCCTTTCGGAAGCGGATTCCGCGATGATGATGATGTGCTACTCCTTTCTCGTTCCTCCTGCCTCGATCCCGTTCTTCCACTCTGTCCACCTTCATCCAGGCGATGTCTCATCCGGCTCGTCCTCCAAGCAATCGTCGAGGAGGATAACTTCTCTCTCCCATTCTTCTTTACAGCTTTCTAGTGTAGAATTTTCCTACTTTCTAGTGTAGTTGATTTCCCGCTTTCTAGTGTAATTCTTATTTGGTTTTATTGTATAAGCATTTTGAACTATTGAATGCATGTTTCCTCTCTCTCTCTCTCGCTTTTGTTTAGTCTGGTTGTTGTTATGGCTTCATTGTAATTAGATCGCCTCACTTTTCAAGAAAAATTCTAAAAATATATAATTGCGAATATAGATCGATGTAGCCTCCCTGTGTTCGACCTGGGAATTTTATTCCGGTATAAATTTTATTTGTTGAACACGAGTTCTTCATTTTCATACTACGACGACAGGTTTTTCAAAACTAAACACGTTAGCATAGCAACTCGACGTTCAACATTTTGGCGCCATTGCCGGGGAGGCAATGATTTCCGATATTCTTTTCACATTTCTTGCACTTTGTTGTTTTTTGACTTGCTTTCTCTTGTGTCTATTGTTTTGCAGAGACCTCCATCAGGGAATCATCAAGCGGTAGACTAGAGTAAAGTGCAGTTGAAGACAAGTATAAGTGCTCCCCATTCTTCCCCCCTCCATAGATTTCATTCGCCACATTAAATCCAAATTCAAATTAACCTAAGTGTTTGCATAAATCCTAGGAAGAGTTTGGTTGTTTGGATTCTCACTCACATTCATTCCACCCTCATTTATAAAACAAAAAAAAATAAAAAGATAATCTTCTGGAGCAATTTTCAACAAACACACAACGTACACCCACATTCAAGGCACTTAACCGAATTGATTTGTTTCTACTCAATCGGGTTTTGATCTGTGGAACCGGTACACACAAAGCAACACATAAAAGAGTAGAAATCATTCAATGTTAACCATCTTTGTGTGCCTAACTTAGTGGTGCATTTGTGGCCAATTGTTTGAGTTGTTTGGGCTGCACCACTCTACTTAAAATCAACTCATCAAGTAGCTCCTCCTTTGGGTTTTCAATCTTGGTCTATTCCAGGCACTCCACTTTCTTTCTAGTTTTAAAAGAAAACAATCTTCACCCATGTTTGACAACTTGATTTGCCTAGAAACTTGATTGCAATCTACCTAATTTGAAACCCTAAAAGCTACTTAAGCAAGATTTGAACATTAAAATCCACGCATCACAAATAATCTTGCTTGAAAACCCTGGTTGTGCATGCACTTACACAAATCTCAATCAGTCATTAAGGGCACAACCCATTTTAAGGGCCCATCACATTCCATAAGCACAACAATCCCTAGCCTTAATAAAATTGAGTAGACGTTGGCCTTAAGGTCTGATTCGCTCTTCATGGCCTAGTCTGAAATTGTCTTTGATTAACCTACTTGTGCTGATTAATCTGATGTCTAGTTAGGGGAGTAGCGTCAAACGACCGCTGCTGGGGGATAAACTAGGAACTGGAGGCGAAAGCCGAAGGAAGAACCTTTTCCCCAATCCCTCCTAACTGGTTGGATTGAATAGATGCAAGTGGAGTAAATCATTTATAGTCTTAAGGCAGGTTTTGGGAGTCAGTAGATCCTTAGGCTACCTCACTTAACGATAGCCTTGTTTTGTTGTGCTGCAGGGTCCCTATCCCCAGTCCTTCCGACCTTCTCCTAGCTTATGCTGGGAAGGCAGTCATTGAATCATTGATTGGAAGGACCATTAGAGTATTCTAGGAGGCACAAATTGGATTTTGGTCAAATTGATCCCATGGCCGACCAACAACCTCCTCTGCTTGGAAATCCACAGGAAGAATTTCGAAGGCAGCTGGAACAAATGCAGAGAATGCAAGAATGGTTCCAGAGAATGCAGGGCGCTTAGCCCTTGAAGGATTTTTATGATCCTTCAAATTATGGGGAATGTCCCGGTGTCCAGATTCTAGCCGATGACGTAGAAATCAACCCCAGGTGTTAAGCCTGATCAAACATTATCATGTGCTTGGCTCCGAAGATCCATTTCAGCACTTGGAGGACTTGACCACTTTAGTCCAGACCACCAAGGCACGAAACGTAAATGAGGAGCAAATGATCATGAGGCTCTTCTCCCACTCTCTTAGGGATAAGGCTGCGCATTGGTATAGGACAATAAAAAGACCAATTGCAACTTGGAATGAGTTGAAATCGGCCTTTCTAAAGAAATTCTTCCCAGTCGGACGTACCAATGCTTTGAGACGGGCAATCACTACCTTTACCCAGCAGCTGGGGGAGTAGTTTCATGTGGCCTGGGAGCGATTCTAGGACCAATTCTGGAGGTGTCCACACCACGAGGTGCCAAAATGGCAACTCGTGCAAATCTTCTATCATGGGTTGACTGAGCAACTCAGAAATCATGTGGATGCTTCTTGCGGAGGTAATTTCCTCAATAAAGATGTAGATAGTGCACATAATTTATTTGAGGAAATGAGTGAGAATTCAATCAATCATGCCTCCATGGATACATTTAACCGGTCCTAGTAGCCCAGATCAAATGTCAATGAAGTCCATGACTCTCATTCATTTGATATGGAATTGATTTGTAACAAACTTGATAAGGTGGACTTGGTTGCTAAGAGAATGGAAGAGTGGATAGCTGGCAATTCTATGAACAACTCTCGATCCAATCAATCCCAAAATTTGGGATTCCATTCTTCACGAGCTCCTTCTGGATGGGAGTTCCTGAATCAACTCGATGCGGCTCAACCTGTGAGTCAGCATTTTTCGGAACCCCATGGGATCCAAACTGGGGCCTTTGATCCCAATTTTTCTGATCCTTCCCTTTCTTTCTCTCCATCCTCACCTTATGAGGATGTCTGTGCTGTATAAGAGAATGTTAGATCCAACCCCTACTCTAATGCTTATAATTCGGGTTGGAGAAACCACCCTAACTTCTCTTGGAAAAACCTAGGGCAGCAGACCCAATTCCGACTAGGCAACTATGCTCCGCTACGACCAATGGCTTAGGATCATGTATATACTTAGTTGCCTCCAAATCAGGTCAATCAGCCAGCTTGGAATGCCCGTCAACCCATAGGGCAGGCTGATTTGAACCGACAAATGGTAAAGATGCATGGATTCGTGCTCCAGCTCATGCAGCAAATGAAAACCTCGCTTGACAACTTGCAGTCCGGGCTTATTGCTAACTCTCGTCAACCCGGATCTCTACCATCCCAACCTATACCCAACCTGCAAAATATTATGAATTTGGGCAACCAAACACATGGGTACGGAAATTAGAGGGACCCACATGCACATGCTCTGGTGGTTGAGCAGGGTTCCTCGTCCTCTTCTTCTTCTTATGCAAATCAACAATTCATGGCTAATCAAGCCCCTCCAATCTTTCCTAACCCTCCTCAAGACCCAAATTTTTATGCATCTGTAAATTTTGTCACTTTGAGGAGTGGTAAGCAGACTCAGGATCCACAATCACACTATTCTGATCTTTTGAATCCTGAAGAACCTGAGGAGAGAGAGGAGAATTCTGGAGGAGAAATTAAGGCTCAGGAATCGGATTCCAAAGATCTGACTCATGTTCCTTTTCCTAAAGCCTTGATCAAATCAAAGAAGAAGAAGTCTGTTGATAGCAATGAGGAGCTTCTGAATCTATTTAATAATGTTGAGATCAATATCCCGCTCCTTGACGCTATCAAGCACATACCGGCTTATGCAAGATTTTTAAGGAATTATGTACACAAAAGCATAAGTTGAGAGAATCTATTGTGAGGAAGGTGGTACTCTCCGAGTAGGCTAGTTCTGTTATCCTGCACCACCTCCCTAAGAAAAGGAGAGATCCAGGTGCTCCGTTGATTTCTTGCGTCATCGGAGATTACACATGTGATAGAACACTTTTGGATCTAGGTGCATCCATCAACCTAATTCCGACTTCTCTTTACAAGAAGTTTGGATTAGGTAAACTTCGGCCAACTTCAGTAATGCTACAGTTAGCGGACCGCTCGGTCACAAATCCGCGAGGCATTATTGAAGATGTCATAGTTAAGGTCAAGGATTTCAATTTTCCTGTAGATTTCCTTGTCCTTGACATGGATGTACCAGATAATCTGAGGAACACGCCCATCATTCTGGAGCGTCCGTTCCTGGCTACCGCTAAGGCCAATATTAATTGTGAAAGCGGTAGCATGGAAATTGCCTTTGGGGATCAACGAATGAAATTGGATTTTTTTAAGGCGATCAATAAATTTGAGGATTGTGGATTTATTGAGGAACTTAAGGAGGATAATGGAAACATTGAAACTTGTTTGATGGTTTCTTCAATCGAAAGTTCCTCCTTTAATGACAAATTCGACCCAAAACCCTCTATGGCTGACCTGCCATCTTCTAAAGATGTTATTGATTTTGTTCACTCACAACCTCTTCCTCTTGTTGAATCTTCAGCATCTACCCTACCATCAATCATCAACCCACCCCAGCTTGAACTGAAACCATTGCCTGAGAATTTGAAATATCAATTTTTAGGACCTTAGAAGACGCTCCCTGTGATTATCAATGCTAAATTGACAAAGGAGCAAGAAATTAAATTGATTAAGGTCCTGAAGGAACATAAGGAGGTAATTGATTGGACCATTCATGACCTCAGGGGGATCGAGCCATCTTACGTAATCATAGAATATTCTTGGAAGATGGATCCCGCCCTTCTCGCCAGATGCAGAGGACATTAAATCCAAATATGTGAGAAGTGGTCAAAAAGGAAATCATCTAGTGGCTCGATGCAGGAATTATTTATCCAATCTCTGATAGTCCCTGGGTAAGTCTCGTGCAGATTGTTCAGAAGAAAGCTGAGATTACCGTTGTGACTAACGAGAGAGGAGAATCTGTCACAACTCGTTCAGCTTCCTCTTGGAGGGTTTGTATTGATTATAGGAAGCTGAACACAGCCACTAAAAAGGATCATTTTCCTCTACCCTTCATCGATCAAATCTTGGAAAGATTAGCCGGGTAGAAGTACTTCTGTTTTCTTGATGGCTACTCGGGATACAACCAAGTTCCTATCCATCCCGAGGATCAGGAAAAAACTACTTTCACCAGTCCCTATGGAACCTTTGCTTTCCGTAGGATGCCTTTCGGGTTATGCAATGCACCTGCGACTTTTCAAAGGTGTATGCTAGCCATATTTTCTGACATGGTGGGAGAGTTTATGGAAGTCTTCATGGATGATTTCTCTATTTTCGGAGAATCATTTGACTCTTGTTTGGCTAATCTGGAAATGATTCTTAAGCGACGTATCAAAACACGATTCGTCCTTAGCTGGGAAAAGAGTCATTTCATGACCCAAGAAGGCATTGTTTTGGGTCATGTAATCTCTGAACGGGGAATTGAAGTGGATAAAAGCTAAGGTTGATGTGATGAGTCCATTTTAATGGACTCATATTACACCTAAGTAACTTTAATTGTACATTTTAGGTTTGTTAATAACTACACTAACTTATTGAATAATTGTATGTATTATGATTTAATTTTATAACATTCTATAATTTAATGTGTAATGATTATGTTCTTTTTATGTGCAGGAAAAATAAGTGGCAAAAGAATGAGGAGGAAAGGGTAAATTATCCTTTCAAATAACCGGCGGCTGCTCTTTTTCGTCTCTATCGGCCACCCTCAACAGCCGTCGGCGTCTCCCTAATAGCCTCCTGCCAAAATTAGAAAAAGGATTTGAAAATCCCTTGATTGGCACACACTGGGAGAGAAAGGAGTTAAAGAGAGGAGGTTGAGAGAAGAACGAAGGCCATCTTCCCCCTTGTGGGGAACAATTCCAGTGTGCATTGTGGATGGGCATCTTCCCCCTGGCGGGGAACTGCATCAAGCGTGCACTGTGCACAACTTCCTCTATTTCCTCCACTGCCATCAAGTGAGCTCCAACCTCTCCAACGCCACTGCCACAGCCTTCCCCACGCACCCGGATCTGCATCTTCCCCACGCAGGAGCGCACCCTACTCTTTCTCTATGCGCTTATCTCCAGCTGCATCCTCCTTTCAGCGCTTCCTCCCTTCAGCACCAAGCGCAGCACTTCAACCCTCCGCAGGCGCTGCGTCCGCCCCACCCAGCACCGCAACCCATCCTACCCTTCAGCCGCACACGCACCCATCCATCCTCCAACGTCCCCTGCTGCAGGCGCTCACGCCACCTCTGCCCGCACCACAGCCCAGCCGCACTGTAGGCACTCCAGCGCAAGCACTCTACACCGCAAGCACTGCTCCGCACCTTCTAGGCCCCGCAGGTCCGCCTCCCTTCAGCACCTCCATCGTCCCAGCAGGCACTGCATGCCACGTTCTTCAAAGCCACCTCAAGCCAACACGTGGCGCTCCCCTCGCCTCCAGCGCACCGCAGCATGCGCATCGCTCATCCAATGCCTACCCCTACCTGGTGCACCTCTCACTGCCAGCCACCTTCCCATCCTTCTTGCAACCACCACAGGCCGCCATCAGCTGCGCCGTCACCACCACCGGGTGCGACTTGAGTGGGGTGATCTCTAGCGGTAGCCTCGACGTCCGTCTCTCCTCCTGTGCGCACAAGCCATGGCAACAAATGCTCTGTTTTGGAGTTAATTAAAAATTACATTTGTTGCCATTGCCAACATTTGATTTTTGATTTATTATTATTTTATTATGGCACAATTGCACATGAACACTCATATTTCATTATAATTGCATGTTATTGATATTCACTAGTTTGAAGATTGATTTTTGGGCTTAACTTAAGTAGTAATTTTCTCTAGTACACATCATGTAAAAATTGCATAAATTCATCATAAATTTATTGAAGATTTCAGTGAGGGAAAACTGCACATATACCCTTATATTTTTAAGTTATTGCGACTCTGCTTTCCTTCGCATTTTATGTCAGATTTAAATAGGAATTTCGCACTATCCAAAATACTATAAAATAATTAAGAATTTATTGCATAACTACCTCCCTATGGAGACGACCTGTTCTTCTGCAAGTGGTTATTTTCATTTTTTTTTATTAGTTGATTTTTCCATCACTTAAATACTATAACGCAAAGCGAAAAGTTGGCTCGTTCAATTGGCGCCGTTGCCGGGGAGGCAACAGATGCAATAGATTTACTTTATTGTTTTTGATTATTCTGAGTTGCGAAATTATCTGATCAATTTCGTTACTGTGCGAGAAATCTAACACGGCAGCAGAGCGAGGATGTTGAACCTAAATGACACGCACGGTAGAGACGATCTTTTTGGTGGACCTTGAAGCCACCTGTAGGACGGCAACAGGAACACGTGGGCCTTGATCCCACGTATATAGGCTTACGGAGAAGCCTATTTCTGATTTAGTCATAGGTTTTAGTTAGATTTAGCTAGATAGACATTAGAATTTAAATTCTGTCTTTTGGACCCTTGTCAGGTATTTTTGGGAACGTGTTCCCAGTGCCACTTCATTTCTTATCGCTCTTGTATGTGGGAGTGTATTTTTGGGAGCATGTTCCCATTTATTTAGATTATAGGATTATTTGAACTGTTTTGAACTGCATTTCAGTTAGTTAGTTAGATTAAGTCTATTTGTTTATTATATTAAAAAGAAAAAATTTTGAACTGCCTCCTAGAAGCTCCATATCCATAGGATGATAATCTAGGACTGAATGAGCAGCATCTAGTTTATTTTTATTGCATTTCATTCATACACTGCATGAACAAAGCTAGAGTAAGGTACGTCTTCTCTTGAGCATAAATTACCTGCCATGCATATACATTGAACCTAAATCTAAGACCACTAAAGTGCTTGAATCAAATTAATTCAGTGGTCACTTTAAACTAATTGGGACTATTAAGTGGTTGGACTTTAAAATCTGTGACTAAAAATTGTGTGCAAAAGGAGCCTATTTGCGGAATTTAAAAAAAAAATCAGAACATAATCATATGTTTGCACACTTGAGACATGGTGCACCACACATAAGGTCACTAGATAAATTTCTACCTTTTCTCTTTTGCACCACAAGGGAAGTTAGTCGAAAATCAACAAGCCTATCCACCAAGTTACTTCGGTTCCTCGTGTGTGGCCTCGATTCAAGACTTCCATCCCTTGTGAGTAGGTTATAGGCACCAGGAAAGGTTGGCCTAGGAAGCATAATTTTTGCAAAACTTGTTTGGCCACCAACTAAACATATAACTCTAAGACCTACAATCTACTAAAAATAGATCCCGTTGAATTTGCATTTGCTGTGACAATAGAACTCTTTAGGAAGTTTTCTATTGAATCCTAAGAAAGTTAAAATTGTTTTGCTTAAAGAAATGGATTACTCTTACTAATATCATTCAGATTATCAGAGTCAATACTTCCCATCTTTCAATCAGGATCCCATGCTCCGAGCGTATCCATCCTTTGATGGGTACATAGACAATTCATGGGATCATTCTCATTCTTACCCTGGGAGTACTGGCTTGATAACTCCCACTTTTTAGCAGAGCTTAGGAGCGGGATTTTCCAATCCTGAAATCCCTTCTTCCATGCAAACACCCAACCCTCCCAGCCTTCATGATTTTCCGTATCGAGGTGGGACCAATACCCCTAGGCAACCAGAGCCTAAAATTGACTATCCTCCCCAACCTGATAATAGTAGCCTCTCCTCTTTTATGATAGAAATGCAAAAACAGCAGAAGGAAATAATGGAATCAATGGGAGAGATGTTGAGGAATAGTCAGCAGTTAAATGAAGAAATAAGACAACTTAGCTACATGCTTCCAAATAATCCTGATCCCTACCCAATAAACCATGATCATGAAAATAATTCTGAGGAACCTAATGACAATAGGGATCCAATTTTAGGTAGCTATCACTTACACTCTCCCAATGAGACACGACCACTAGAGGATAACAATTATAGTGATTATCCACCTAAATTATATTGCAGTCAAAAGCAAGGGAGGATGGTATCTCTTGAGGACCTTGACCCCAATAATGGTATTCTCCTTACCCGTACCAACCCGGGTCAAGGTTGTATTATTCCTATCACTTCCCCTCTTGATTATTTGGTGGAATCCCATTCTACTCTTAGTGAGCCTACTCTTGACCCTCCACTTAGGGAATCAACACCTACCATTCAATATTCTGAGGATTCAAATGCACCTAATGAAGTTAACCCTAAGGGAATAGCGGATGATCAATTCTGGTCTCAGGGATATGAAGAGTCTAATTCAGAGGATGAGGATGCCCTAATAGAGGAACCTGGACTAAAAATCTAGAGTGAATCACAGGAGAAAAATTTATCATTTGAGGATTTACCTCCACAGGGTAGAAATAATATGATTAAATCCATATTCCTCCTTTCTTTTGAGAGTCATCCTCCATCAAAATAGGAGTTGACATTAGAGGAGGGCAAACAAAATAATGAGAAGTCTACGGGAGACTCTTGGGAACAAAACACATCAATTGAGGATTTATACCCTGAGAAGAATGACGAATTCAATGATATAGGCTTCCTCCAAAATATTAAAATTGATCCTCCTTTAGAAATAATTGAGGATACTGATCCAACTCCTAATGAATCACAGATACACCCCAATAAATATTTGAGTGAACCAAACGAATCTGGGGATGAGCTGAATGATAATGATTCTTACATTTTGACCCTGCCATCAAAAGGTTGTAATTTGGAGTCTACCCTTGATTCAAATATAACTCCGATCATTAATGCTAGGCAGGATAACTTGAAGTTGTCTACAACTGTTAGGGAGTGTACACAATTTGAATCATTGTTGGAATTGGACCTAACACCAACTAAGCCCTCATTGGACTTAACCATTACCTTCCAACACTACAAACAACCCTTATACTCCCTAACTGATCCTTGGCTCAGATCTCTGCTCATGTACATTCTTTCTGGAGACTATATCAGGCCAGTACATCCTAGGGTAGAATGGCGAGTATGGATTGATGCTTGTACTTTTACTCTCGCCATTCAATGGTTTGAACTAATTATGTGTATATCTTTTAAAACCCATCCTGCTTTGGAGGATCCTTGCTATCCTCCAATTATTCCATTTCGAGAGGCCTCTTTTCATATTCCCTTTCTTATTCCTAGACCTCCCCAGGTAGCCAACGAGATTTTCTGTTTTCATTTCTTCTGGCAAGCATTTGGAATTACATTGCATCATCAGCTCACTAACATCCGTGGTTACCTATTTTCTAGGCCTGCGCTGTTACGCATATTCTTAGGGCCTAAACTTTTCTGTTTGGAACCAGACTTATAGGTTCCTTCTTAGTCTGGCTGTTGACAGAAAATGCAGCGCTTGTTGGGAGGCAACCCAGAGGTCATCAGGTGATTTCCTTCCTTTCTCCTCTTGTTTTAATTTTACAATGGGGACATTGTAGGATTTAGGCATGGGGGAGTGCATTTGCATTTTAGGTGCATTCATGCATTTAGGTTAGCATATATAAAAAAAAAATTTTCCTTTTTTGAGCTGATTGGGTTAGTCCCTAGCAGAATACCTTTGTCATTGGAGGTTTTTCTTCTTGAATTATTTCTTAAGTTTAGAATCCAATACATTTATTTCATGTGGTTGTAGACTTGGTAGTGGATTCTTGAGGAAAACCAATGAGCATTTGTAAGTCTATTGATTCCTTGAACAGTTCATAGGGAGTCAGGCATACTATCTTCAAGTAGATCCACCTCATAATTGTGAGAAGAAAGTAGAGAGATTACTGGTACGCTAAGTCTAATGCAAGGACTCTTAAGTTTTTGATAATTAGATGATGATACTTCAGAGTTAGGCATAGTTTTCACTCTCTGTTCCTGTGTACGTACTTTGTGTGAATTCCTGAGAGTCACCAAATAAGGCAGATACACAGAGATTGAGTCTTAATAAAGCTATGACTATGGTGGATGGTTACGACCGTCCTTCATAGAGTCCTCAGCTGAAGGAGGGTAATAGTGTCAAAGGTCAGAAATACGCCTGTCCTATCCATTCCTTCCCAGTGCCGAGAATAGGCACTTCCACCAAATAAGCCACACAACTTCCTCTTAAACATCATCATCCCTAATAATGCCTCATAAATAAAAGTCCGTATCGTGTTGTGTTGATTGAAAAAAAAAAAAAAGAAGAGAGAAAAGAAGAGGAAAAAGTAGAAAAAGAAGAAAAAGAAGAAATAGTCATATTACAAAAAAAAAAGGGGGTCCAAGTTTCTAATGTAATATCGTTTCTGAGGTAACAGAACACCTATCGCGTTCCACCAAATATGACCCATACCTACCTTCTAATATTTCTGATTGTCCGAATACTGGTTGAAGACTCTAACTTAGTTGTAGAGTTATAAGGACTTTAATTGAAGTGTGGATGCCATGTGAGGCCACCAAATGGTGAGTATAATTTCTAAATCTGTCGAGATTTGTGATCTCAGAAGGAAAAAGAAGATGGAGTGCCCAAGAACATCAAGAGAGCACAGTTGTATAGCCTCTCTCAGAGTTGACTTGTCCAATAGTCTAGAGATCTAGAGTCTATAGTACTAGACTATATGTAGCACCAGATGAGTGTGTGCCACCAAATACAAATCCATTCAACTCGATATCTCCTGCCTAAGCCAAACGTCGGGGACAAATTACAGATTACCATCTGCTTTATCCCCGAGGGAAGTAGTTTCCTATCCCAACAGAAATATTTGCCAAGGGTGATGTACCAACTCCCAATGCGAATTGGCTCTTTCACTTGGATCTGTTACCTAGGCTATCAGCACTTCACATTTGTCTGGATTTCTAATGTTTTGAAATAAGAAAAGAAGAAGTCTTCTGATTACTTCTATTATTCATTTTTGCTAAGGACTAGCAAATCTTAGGCATGGGGGTATTTGATGAGTCCATTTTAATGTACTAATATTACTCCTAAGTAACTTTAGTTGTACATTTTAGGTTTGTTAATAACTACACTAAGTTATAGAATAATTGCATGCATTATGATTTAATTTTATAACATTCTATAATTTAATGTGTAATGATTATGTTCTTTCTATGTGCAGGAAAAATAAGTGGCAAAAGAATGAGGAGGAAAGGGTAAATTATCCTTTCAAATAACCAGCGACAGCTCTTTTCCCTCCCTATCGGCCACCCTCAACAGCCCTCGGTGTCTCCCCAACAGCCTCCTGCCAAAACTAGAAAAGGGATTTGAAAATCCCTTGTTTGGTGCACGCAGGGAGAGAGAGGAGTTAAAGAGAGGAGGTTGAGAGAAGAACAAAGGCCATCTTCCCCCTTGCGGGGAACAATTCCAGCGTGCACTGTGGATGGGCATCTTCCCCCTGGTGGGGAACTACATCAAGCGTGCACTATGCGCAACTTCCTTTATTTTCTCCATTGCCATCAGGTGCGCTCCAACCCCTCGAACACCACTGCCACAGCCTTCCCCATGCACCCGGATCTGCATCTTCCCCGCGCAGGAGCGCGCCCAACTCTTTCTCCGTGCTCTTATCTCCAGCCGCATCCTCCTTTCAGCGCTTCCTCCCTTCAGCACCAAGCGCAGCACTTCAACCCTCTGCAGGTGCTGCGTCCACCCCTGCCAGCACCGCAACCCATCTTGCCCTTCAGCCGCACACACACCCATCCATCCTCCAGCACCCCCTGCTATAGGCGCTCATGCCACATCTGCCCGCACCGCAGCCCAGCTGCACCGTAGGCACTCCAGCGTAGGCACTCTACACCGCAGGTGTTGCTCCGCACCTTCCAGGCCCCGCAGGTCCACCTCCCTTTAATGCCTCCATCGTCCCAGCAGGCACCGCATGCCAAGTTCTTCAGAGCCGCCTCAAGCCAGCACCTGGCGCTCCCCTCGCCTCCAGCGCACCGCAACGAGTGCACTGCTCATCCAGCGCCTGTCCCTACCTGGTGCACCGCTCACTGCCAACCACCTTCCCACCCTTCTTGCAGCCACCATAGGCCGCCATCAGCCGCACCATCACCACCACTGGGTGCGGCCTGAGTGGGGTGATCTCTAGCGGTAGCCTCGACGTCCGTCTCTCCTCCTGTGCGCACAAGCCACGGCAACAAATGCTCTATTTTGGAGTTAATTAAAAATTACATTTGCTACCATTGCCAACATTTGATTTTTGATTTATTATTATTTTATTGTGGTGCAATTGCACATGAACACTCATATTTCATTATAATTGCATGTTATTGATATTCACTAGTTTGAAGATTGATTTTTGGGCTTAACTTAAGTACTAATTTTCTCCAGTACACGTCACGTAAAAATTTCATAAATTCATCATAAATTTATTGAAGATTTCAATGAGGGAAAACTGCACATATACCCTTATCTTTTTAAGTTATTGCGAATCTACTTTCCTTCGCATTTTATGTCAGATTTAAATAGGAATTTCATACTATCCGAAATACTATAAAATAATTAGGAATTTATTGCATAATTGCCTCCCTGTGGACATGACCCGCTCTTCTGCGAGTGGTTATTTTCATTTTTTTTTATTAGTTGATTTTTCCACAACTTAAATACTATAACGCAAAGCGAAAAGTCAGCATGTTCATGATGCTATCGCTAAACTTCCTCCTCCCACATCTGTTAAACAAATCCGATCATTTCTTGGCCATGTGGGATTCTATCGAAGATTCATCAAGGATTTCTCAAAGGTTGCTCGTCCCTTGAGCAATCATCTTGCCAAAGAAATGCCATTTGCTTTTGATGAATCATGCTGAAAGCCATTTGATTTCCTAAAAATGGCAGTCACCTGTGCTTCAGTTTTGCAACCACCAATTTGGACAGCCCTTTTGAGATCATGAACGAAGCTTCTGATTATGCGATCGGGGCAGTCTTGGGTCAGAAAATTGATAGAAAGCCCTCTGTCATCTACTACGCTAGTAAAACTCTGGATGAAGCCCAGAGGAATTACACTGTTGTTGAAAAGGAATTACTAGCTGTAGTGTTCACTTTGGAAAAATTCAGGGTTTATCTCTTAGGGTCTCATGTTATCATCTATATTGACCACTCGGCCTTGAGACATCTCTTGGCCAAAAAGGATGCTAAACCCTAGCTTATTCGTTGGATTCTTCTGCTTCAAGAATTTGATCTTGAAATCAAGGATAAAATCGGGGTACAAAATGGGGTAGCGGATCATTTGTAAAGACTCCTAGGTGATTCCTCTCATCCGAACATTTCGATTACTGACACTTTCCTGGACGAAACTATTCTTACAGTTTTAGGTGTCCACACCCCATGGTTTGCTAACATTGTTAACTATTTGGCCGTTGGTCAAATCCCCCAGGATTGGACCAAGCAACAATGGGATAGACTCAAATCTGAGGCCAAATGCTACTTTTGGGAGGACCCTGAGCTGTACCTCATCGGCTCTGATCAGATTATTCACCAATGTATACTGGTGAATGAATTCAACAGTATACTTGAGTTCTACCATGCATCTGGGCGTGGTGGACATTTCTCTAGGAAAAAGACGGCCGCAAAAATCTTGCAATCTGGCTTCTATTGCCGTCTTTATTTAAGGATGCCCAGGATTTCTCAAGGTCATGTTCTCGATGTTAGGCACTTGGGAGCATAACTAAGAGAGATATGATGCCCCTAAACCCAATTCTTCCTTTCAAAATTTTTTATGGTTGGGGCATCGATTTCATGGGACCCTTTCTCCCTTAATTTGGACATCAGTACATTCTTGTTGCTTTTTATTATGTGTCCAAATGGATTGAGGCGATTCCCACCCGAACCAATGACCATAAGGTGGTTATTGATTTTGTCAAGAAAAATATCTTCAGTAGGTTCGGGATTCCAAGGGCCATCATCAGTGATGGTGGCACACATTTTTTATTAATGCCTAATTCCAGAATTTATTGGCCAAATATGGGGTTAATCACCGAATTTCCACACCTTACCATCCCCAGACGAATGGACAAACCAAGATCTCCAATCAAGAGATCAAGAACATTCTACAGAAAATGGTTAGGCCTGATCGCAAGGACTGGACTCAAAAGCTTGTGGACGCTCTTTGGGCCTACCGTACGGCATATAAAATTCCCATCAGTATGTCTCCATTCCGTTTGGTGTATGGAAAAGCATGCCATCTACCTGTAGAGATTTAACACAGGGCATTCTGGGCGATCAAAAATGCAATTTAGATATGAATTTAGCTGGGAAGACCAGGAAACTCCAACTATCTGAGTTGGAGGAGCTTAGAAATGATGCATATGAGAATGCCAAAGATTTACAAGGCTCGGACCAAAGCTCTACATGATCAACTAATTTCCTGCAAGAGCTTTGAGCTGAACCAGAAGGTCTAGTTATTCAATTCTAAACTTAAGCTCTTTCCTGGCAAACTTATATATAAATGGAATGGTCCATTCATAATTGACTAGATTTTTCCAAATGGAGCCGTTCAGATTTCTGACCCAATGATGGGTGACACATTTAAAGTCAACGATCAACATCTGAAGCATGTTATTGATCGTATTCTTCCAGAACCCATCTCAGACATGGTTGCCCTAGCCATTCTGTGATTTCTTTGGCTGGACTTCGCCTAGCTGACGGTATTAAACTCAACAGTTGTACATATGACACAAAGCTGATACGAGCTTCATATTTATGTGACATCTTTCATATTCTACCCTTTCTTTCATGTCTCTTTTTCAATGAGGGCATTGCATCAGCTAGGCATGGGGGGGTGGATTCATTTTTGAATCATTTGGTCAGCTTTGTGAAATTCATGAAAATTGTTTTTCTCTTCTTATTTATACATAAAAAAAAATTAGGAAGGAATAGTTGGACATTAGGACTTTTCAATCTTAAGAAATATTACATTATAATCTGAACACAAAGACCCTTCAGGTCTTTGGACATAATCAGCTTGTGTATCCACTAAAATGTGGATTTGTTTTTTGAGTCCTCGCCAACTTAAATTATATTTTAATTAGAGTAAATAAGTTTGGGTGATAAGTACACGACTTATCAACCCACCCTCTGATTTGAGGGAATTTTGAGTTTTAAGCCTCTACACACTATCTTGTCACTGACTCATTGTTCGACGATTCTAAGAGAAATTGGGTAGCTAATGAACCTTCGAGGGTGATATGGCGGCCAAGTTATCGTGGGTAATAGCCCATAGGTAGGTTGTCCAGAGCCAAGTCACTGGATCATTCTCTTTTTGCTACCTTTATGTAACTCTTAGACTAGGGAAGCCACCTACTCAAAAAAAGAAAAAAAATCAAAAAGAAAAGGAGAAAAGAAAAAAAGAAATAAGCCACACTTCACCGCACTAGTATGGCTGGCAAGTTGTCGGTGGTAACAGCTCATCGACCGGTTGTCCAGAACCCAGCTCAATAAATGCACTGAAAATCCTAAAACATTTAGGAAGAAGAGGAGAAGTAGAATAAATCGGGGAGATATACACTGGATTCACCCTTGTGTTGATCGCGTAAAAAAATAAAAGTAGGGAGAAAGCTACTGATTATAAAGATGCACCTTTAGGCAGAATTCTTTTAGGTCACCTAGAGGCATAGAAATCCGAAGTCTATTTTAACTACTGGTCAACGAGTCTATCACATTCATAATAAGATGCTTAGAACTTAGGGTTGTCATCAAATCTTGGGTGAGTTGAATGGTCGTAGAAAGCCACTCTTAAACCCTAAAACATGAAAATCCAAAAAAATTAGAAAAGAAGAAAAAGAGAAAAAAAAATTCTTTGAATAAGGTGAGGGCTTGAGGCGGTCTACATTTTGGCAGATACTCGGGCACTGTTGTGTCTTTGAAAGTTCAGATCCTAAGTAGACATTTTCTTAATGATTGAAAATAACTCATGCCCAAATAATCCAACCTGATTCTTCTATAAATAGCATATAGCTTTTGCTAGGGACTAGCAAAAGATAGGTATGGGGGTATGATGTAAACATGTTTACACTACTTAAGATGTCTATTTATGCATGTACATAAGCATAGGATTGCACTACATGCTATAAATATTGAATAACATTCATCATCATGCATTTAGAGTAGTTTGAATAAAATGGAGGTTAATTGTCTCCTTTCATGTTTACGGATAGAGCAAACCTTTTATCGGGCCCTCGGATCGAAGATCCAACCATACAGATGTGATCAGGGCGATGATTGGAGTTCAACAACTGCAAGATCGCCCTAATCTGATGTCTGTAGCATCAGTTAGTGATCGGGGAATCCTAGAAGATCAAGGTCCAAGATGGTGTGATTCCATACTTCAAACAACAAATCCGACCACACAGATGGATTCAAATCGATGATCGCAGCCTAACGGTGTGAAAATCAATTCAATCCGACACCCGTGGCACCATCTACATCATCCAAAAGATGGATGGCCAAGATGGCACCACGTGGCGCCATCTCAACCGTCCAACCGAACCTCAAGACTGCAGCTGCCTCTCCAAAACAAGATCCAATGCGCGATCTGGGCCGTTGGATCTTGATCCAACGGCTGTGGATGCGCGCGCCTTAACTCATCCGCACGACCATTTCCTCTTTGAAGCGCAGTGGGTGAAGGCTTTATCGCGAGCGGGCAGCGCACGTTCGAAATGCGAGAAGCGGGTGTGATTGACTGCTCGATCGCGATCGAACGGTCGCGTGCGCCCAATCTGCCCCACATGCTATTGCACGCCCGCACGTGACGTGGGATCGCACGCGGGCGGGCGTGCGCTGAGGAGCGAGCGAAGGTGTGATTTACTCTATCTGATCTCACGATCGGACGACTGAGATCGATTGGACGTGCGCGTGAGTTGAGTACGTGACAGGCGATGAGGCGCATGCGTGCCGCCCACTACGCCCACGATCAAACCTTTAGCGATGGTTTTATCCGTCACTGAAGGTCCTAAATTAATGTTTTTAAATTTGGAATGACTAAAATGCCTCCACTCCTTGCAACTATAAAAGGAGAACCCCTCCACACGAAATTCTCATCCCTTCCTTCTCTTCTCTACCTCTCCAAAGCTCAAGAGAAGCTTGTTCCACACCCGGGATGCTCCTCACGAGATAGTCAAATTTTCGTTCCCCTTTCTGAAGCGGATCCCGCGACGACAACGACGTGCTGCTCCATTCTTGTTCGTCCTACCTCGATCCTGTTCTTCCGCTCCATCCTCCTTTGTCCAGGTGGCGTTTCGTCCGGCTCGTCCTCTAAGCAATCGTCGTGGAGGATAACTTCTCTCTCCCATTCTTCTTTACAGCTTCCTAGCGTAGAATTTTCCTGCTTTCTAGTGTAGCTGATTTCCCGCTTTCTAGTGTAATTCTTATTTGGTTTTATTGTATAAACATTTTGAATTATTGAAAGCATGTTTCCTCTCTCTCTCTCTCTCGCTTTTGTTTAGTCTGATTGTTGTTATGGCTTCATTGTAATTACATCGCCACACTTTTCAAGAAAAAATCTAGAAAAACATAATTACGAATATAGATCAACGTAGCCTCCCTGTGTTGGACCCGGGATTTATTCCGGTATAAATTTTATTTGTTGAACACCAGTTCTTCGCTTTCATACTACGACGACAGGTTTTTCAAAACCAAACATGTTAGCGTAGCAACCCGACGTTCAACATTTTGGCGCCGTTGCTGGGAAAAGCTACCGGTTGTAAAGATACACCTTTAGGCAGAATTCTTTTAGGTCACCTAGTGGCATAGAAATCCGAAGTCTGTTTTAACCACCGATCAACGAGTCTATCAGATTCACAATAAGATGCTTAGAACTTAGGATTCTCATCAAATCTTGGGTGAGTTGAATGGCAGTAGAAAGCCACTCTTAAACCCTAAAACTTGAAAATCCAAAAAAATTAGAAAAGATGAAAGGAGAAAAATAAATTTTTTTTGAAAAAGACGAGGGCTTGAGGCGGTTTGCATTTTAGCAGATACTCGGGCACTGTTGTGTCGTTGAAAGTTCAGATCCTAGGTAGACATTTTCTTAATGATTGAAAATAACTCATGCCCAAATAATCCAACCTGATTCTTCTATAAATAGCATATAGTTTTTGTTAGGGACTAGCAAAAGATAGGCATGGGGGTATGATGTAAACATGATTACACTGCCTAAGATGTCTATTTATGCATGTTCTTAAGCATAGGATTGTATTGCATGCTATAAATAATGCATAACATGCATCATCTTGCATTTAGAGTAGTTTGAATAAAATGGAGGTTAGTTGTCTCCTTTTATGTTCATGGACAGGGCAAACTTCTTATTGGGGCCTCGGATCGAAGATCCAACCATACAGATGTGATCGTGGCGACGATTGGAGTTCAATGACTCCAAGATTGCCCTAATCGAACATCTGTAGCATCAGTTAGTGATCGGGGAACCCTAGAAGATCAAGGGCCAAGATGGTGTGAATCCACACTTCAAACGACAAATCCGACCACACGGATGGATTCGAATCAACGATCGTAGCCTAACAGCGTGAAAATCGAGTTAATCCGACACCCGTGGCACCATCTACATCATCCAGAAGATGGACGGCCAAGATGGCACCATGTGGCGCCATCTCAGCCGTCCAACCGACCCTCGAGACTGCAGCTGCCTCTTCAAAAGAAGATCCAACACGCAATCTGGGCTGTTGGATCTTGATCCACTGGCTGTGGATGCGCGCGCCTTAACTCATCTGCGCAACCATTTCCCCTCTGAAGCGCAGTGGGTGAAGGCTTTATCGCGAGCGGGCGGTGCGCGTTCAAACGCGAGAAGCGGGCGAGCGGGTGCGATTGACCGCTCGATCGCGATTGAACAGTCGCGCCCATCCAATCCGCCCCATGTGCTATTGCATGCCAACGTGTGAGGTGAGATCGTACGTGGGCAGGCGCACGCTAAGGAGCGGGCGAAGGCGCGACTTAAGCCATCTGATCTAACGATCGGACGGTTGAGATCTGTTGGGCGTGCACGTGCGTTGAGTGCTCGACGGGCAAAGAGGCGCATGCGCGTCGCCCACTACACCCACATTCGGACCTTTAGCGATGGCATTATCTGTCACTAAAGGTCCTGAATTAATGTTTTTAAAATTGGAATGACCAAAATGCCCCCACTCCTTGCAACTACAAAAGTAGACCCCCTCCACAGAAAATTCTCATCACTTCCTTTTCTTCTCTAGCTCTCCAAAGCTCAAGAGAAGATTGTTCCACACTTGGGATGCTCCTTGCGAGATAAAGTCAAATTTTTGTTCCACTTTCGGGAGAGGATCCTACGACGATAACGAAGTGCTGCTCCGTTCTTGTTCCTCATGCCTCGATCCCGTTCTTCTACTCCGTCCTCCTTCGTCCAAGCAGCGTCTCGTCCGGCTCGTCCTCCAAGCAATCGTCGAGGAGGATAACTTCTCTCTCCCATTCTTCTTTACAGCTTCCTGGTGTAGAATTTTCTTGCTTTCTAGTGTAGCTGATTTCCCGCTTTCTTGTGTAATTCTTGTTTGGTTTTATTGTATAAACATTTTGAATTATTGAATGCATGTTCCCTCTCTCTCTCTCGCTTTTGTTTAGTCTGATTGTTGTTATGTCTTCATTGTGATTACATCGCCTCACTTTTCAAGAAAAATTCTAAAAAAATATAATTGCGAATAGAGATCAACGTAGCCTCCCTGTGTTCGACCCAAGATTTTTATTCCGGTATAAATTTTATTTGTTGAACACGAGTTCTTCGCTTTGATACTACGACGACAGGTTTTTCAAAACCAAACACGTTAGCGTAGCAACCCGACGTTCAACATTTTGGCACCGTTGCTGGGGAAAGCTATCAGTTGTAAAGATACACCTTTAGGCAGAATTTTTTTAGGTCACCTAGAGGCGTAGAAATCTGAAGTCTATTTTAACTGCCGGTCAGCGAGTCTATCACATTCATAATAAGATGCTTAGAACTTACGGTTCTCATCAAATCTTGGGTGAGTTGAATGGCTGTAGAAAGCCACTATTGAACCCCAAAACTTGAAAATCTAAAAAAATTAGAAAAGAAGAAAAAGTGAATAATAAATTTTTCTTTGAACAAGGCGAGGGCTTGAGGCGGTCTGCATTTTGGCAGATACTCGGGCACTATTGTGTCTTTGAAAGTTCAGATCCTAAGTAGACATTTTCTTAATGATTGAAAATAACTCATGCCCAAATAATCCAACCTGATTCTTCTATAAATAGCATATAGTTTTTGCTAGAGAAGAGCAAAAGATAGGCATGTGGGTATGATGTAAACATGTTTACACCACTTAAGATGTCTATTTATGCATGTTCTTAAGCATAGGATTGTATTGCATGCTATAAATATTGCATAACATGCATCATCTTGCATTTAGAGTAGTTTGAATAAAATGGAGGTTAATTATCTCCTTTTATGTTCATGGACAAGGCAAACTTTTTTATCGAGGCCTCGGATCGAAGATCCAATCGTACAGATGTGATCAGGGCGACGATTGGAGTTCAACGACTCCGAGATTGCCCTAATCAGACATCTGTAGCATCAGTTAGTGACCGGGGAACCCTAGAAGATCAAGGGCCAAGATGGTGTGAATCCTCACTTCAAACGAAAAATCTGACCACGCGGATGGATTCGAATCGACGATCGCAGCCTAACGGTGCGAAAATCAACTCAATCCCACACCGTGGCATCATCTACATCATCCAAAAGATGGACGGCCAAGATGGTGCCACGTGGTGCCATCTCAACCATCCAACCGACCCTCAAGACCGCAGCTGCCTCTCCAAAAGAAGATCCAACGTGCGATCTGGGTTATTGGATCTTGATCCAATGGCTGTGGATGCACGTGCCTTAACTCATCTGCGTGACCATTTCCCCTCCCTAACGCAGTGGGTGAAGGCTTTATCACGAGCGGGCGGTGCACGTTCGAAATGCAAGAAGCGGGCGAGCGGTGCGGGCGAGCGGGTGTGTTTGACAGCTCAATCACGATCGAACGATCGCGCGTGTCCAATCCGCCCCACGTGCTATTGCACGCCCACGCCTGACGCGGGATCGTACGTGGGCGGGCACGTGCTGAGGAGAGGTCGGAGGCGCGACTTAAGCCGTCCAATCTTGACTGGACGAGCATGTGCGTTGAGTGCGCGATGGGCAAAGAGGTGCACACGTGCCGCCCGCTTCACCCACGTTCGAACCTTTAGTGACGGTTTTATCCGTCACTAAAGGTCCTGAATTAATGTTTTTAAAATTAGAATGACCAAAATGCCCCCACTCCTTGCGACTATAAATGGAGACCCCCTCCACATGAAATTCTCATCCCTTCCTTCTCTTCTCTACCTCTCCAAAGCTCAGGAGGAGCTTGTCCCACACCCAGGATGCTCCTCGCGAGATAAAGTCAAATTTTCGTCCCCCTTTCGGAAGCAGATCCCGCAACGACGATGACGTGCTGCTCCATTCTTTTTCCTCCTACCTCGATCCCGTTCTTCCGCTCCGTTCTCCTTCGTCCAGGAGGCGTCTCGTCCAACTCATCCTCCAAGCAATCATCGAGGAGGATAACTTCTCTCTCCCATTCTTCTTTACAGCTTTCTAATATAGAATTTTCCTACTTTCTAGTGTAGCTGATTTCCTGCTTTCTAGTGTAATTCTTATTTGATTTTATTGTATAAACATTTTGAATTATTGAATGCATGTTTCCTCTCTCTCTCTCTCCCTTTTGTTTAGTCTGATTGTTGTTATGACTTCATTGTAATTACATTGCCTCACTTTTCAAGAAAAATTCTAAAAAAATATAATTACGAATATAGATCGACGTAGCCTCCTTGTGTTCGACCAGGGATTTTTATTCCGGTATAAATTTTATTTGTTGAACACGAGTTCTTATCTTTCATACTACGACGACAGGTTTTTCAAAACCAAACACATTAGCGTAGCAACCCGACGTTCAACAAGAAGCGAACTAGGATCAATATTTTTGAGGCATCATCTAAAGGAAAAGGAAAGTGCTTGGTAGAACAACTAGGTTTGATTTAGGATCTCATGACAGTTTCGGTAGTAGAAAACCTAGAGCCAAAACTGTAAGTTTTCCACATGATGAAGGATCTCGATTTAGCCGAGCATGATTCCAGTATATTGAGAGTATTGGAGGCATTCACCATTGATCTTGAGAGAACATACATGGATTTTATGGAACAAAATAATAATTGATGGGATTCTGATTTTTATTCCATGGATCTGGAGACATTTAATTATTGTTTTGAGGATCTCTAGGAAATGGGCATGGTAGATACCGAGAGTGACCACAATCAAGAGTATGAATCCATTACATATTTGGAATTGGATGATAAAAAAGGCACTCTCCAAACATTCATTTTTTATTGGGATGAAAACTATAGAGAAGAATCATTAGACAACCCAATCTTCGAGTCATTTTTTGAGGAATTGATTTTACACTTACTAGAGAAAAATCAAGATGACTCATTAGAAAAGGATCCGTTAGGTCACATTGCTCAAGTAGAACCACACATCTGGGATATGTTGACTAGATTCACCTCTGTCGGGTCTTGGACCCATGATGATCTTACTTCAGAACCCCAAGATCACTACACTGTTCAAGTGATTCCTCCATTGAAACTCCAAAAGAGCCACCTAGAAGTGATTCAACTTGACCCATATCATAGACCTTCTGGAATGACTCTTCATCATAATTTGATACTCATTTATGGCCATCTAATTCTCATCCACCATATTCACATATTTTCCCCTATTACTCATCATAATGCGGCAGCTGACATATCCTTTTGAGTTCATTATGCCTAGCTAATGGCGTTAAACTTAGCAGTTAACGGGAGGTAACCTGTCATCTTTAAAAAACCTGAAACCCTTCTGACATATCTCTTCACTGAAATCATATTGCACTTTAGGGTTCATCCATTAGAACAATCGACTCCACCTTTGACACTTCTATCAAAGCTAGAAATCATCCGCAATAGCCATTCTGACCCATTCACCAACCATTTGTTCTATTGTACAATCTGAATTGAACTCGAACTCACCTAATTTACAATGAGAACATTGTAAATCTTAAGCATGGGGGGGTATTAAAGTGCAAAATGCTATGAAAATCAATGCATGGAAGGGTTTCATCAAAAAAAAAAAAAGAGGAGAAAAGAGGAAAGGAGAGGTCAATTTGAGCTGAATGAAAAGAAGAGAATAAAAGAAGAAAAAAGTGAAAAAGAAGAAATCAAAATGAAAAGAAAATGAGATAGTCCCATGAAATTGAGTATGGAACTTGCCTAACTTCTAGGTTGGATCGAATGATGAATTAAGACCTGGAAGGCTAAAACTTAGGAGATTAACGAGGAGTACGACCTTAGGCCTCTTGAACCTGTTTCAGGATTTAAACACTCACGTATTTGTTAAGATCTGGATTAGTACACAAGAGGTTGAGGAATGTGCGATGCTTATGTAGCAGGTCTAAGGCTTAGGGATTATTCGACTCTGTTACGTACCCTTTGGTTTGCGGGACCTGGTAACCTAAGCACCCAAAAATCACTCACTAAGTTTGGTTCAGTGCACTTAATAAAGAAAACCATGCCAAAAGTGTTCTATTCTAAAAGGCTATCTCGAAGATCTAGCTTAGGAGTGTCTCGACAGCACAAGTTGATTGGACGAGTTCCCTGTGTGAAGAGGTGGGAAATTCCCCTAAAAGATGCGTAATAACATATCATCTCCTCAGTGCTTGTCTCCTATGAAATCTAAATATCCTACTGGGGACATGTAAGCACCTTATGCTGGTTCAGGTGCCATGGGCGAGATTATCCCGAAATGTCGATTGCTAGGGCCTGAATTTAGCTACAAGAACACCATGGGAAAAACTATCCCAAAGTGTTGAAAGCTAGGGTTCTGGGGGTTGCCATGGGTGGTGCTATCCCGAAGCATCGAAAGCCAGGGAGCCTTCGAGGATTGATGGTGGGGACAAGGAATCTGATACAGACTGTGTTTAACGCCAATTTGAGGCTAGATTTAGGAAAAAATAAAAAGAAAAGAGAGAAAACTCTCCAAATGAAAAATCCTTCTCTATCTCTCTCTTATAAAAATGTACTAGCAAACTAAACTTGGACATGTTACGTTTAAGCAGGAATGCTTTAACCGCTGCGGTCAACGAACCTTTGGGTAGTTTTTAAGGTCTTAGAAACCTTCGCGGCAGACTCAGGCTGAAGTTGGTCAGGTCTAGATCGTGGCTGGTACTTGAGTACCTCTAGGCCTATTGTTGGTATTTTGATCTGATTTCTAGAGATGCAGCTTAGTAAGGCATCTTGACAGTTACATCCGACCTAGAGACCTAGTTTGACCCAAAGGATTTTTGCTAAGGGACTAGCAAAAGCTAGGCATGAGGGTATGATGGGAACACCATCATTGGCCCTGACTGGCCACTTTTAGTCACGGTTGAAAGATAAATGCTCCTATACAACCATTTGAGGGTTAAAACTCCACTTCATTCTATTTTGAGAAGAGAATAAGAAACTAGGGTTAATTCTACAATTTTCATAGCATATCATGAACACAAAAAAACTAAGGGGTTTGTCAAGGGTAAAATGAAGGTAAAATGAGCATTAAAGACTAATAAGTGGGTCCACACAGACAGAAATGAGGTTTCACACATTTCAAGAACTAATACAGCACCCAAAACCCTAATTTCAGATCTGGTTGAATTATAGAGGTTTTGGTCATGTTAAAATTCATATAAATCTCCTAAAATTCATATAAAAATATTCTTTGACATTTGGTATCTTTGATTTGACCATTTAAACCTATTTTGACCTTAAATAGAGTCAAAGACAAATTTCTGCCCTAATTGGGTTTCTGCACAAATTTCCTAGGCATAGTTGGCTAAAATTGAAATTTGACTTCACCATTAGATTCCTTGGGTCCAAATTAGGTTTCTACCAAAATTTAGGCACAATCAGAGTCTATCTTGACTTACTTTGCATTTAGTCCAGTTAAACCCCATTCCTCTCAATTAATGCCCTAACTTTCAAAATTATTTGGATCAGGTCCCTAACTTTATCAATGTTTTTTCAAAAGGGTCCCTTCCACCATTGGTATGAATGGAGCTCCTTCATCGAGATTCAAGCGAGGTTTTCTCGCTCGATTCTCAATCAAATCCTCCCAAAATTGGAAGGGAGAATCTTTGAGAGATCCTCTATCATCTGAACCACAGATTGGACCTTGATTTGTATCTAGAAGCCCATGCAGACACTCACAATCTGAGGGATCTTCTTCTAAGAGTTTTTGACCTCTCCAAGCTTCATACCCCGTTTGGACTCCACCCTAAGGCCTTTAAAAGGATCCCTCGCATGACATAGTGCTTCTTAGCGAAGCTTGGAGCGAGAAAACCCTCTCTCCCTCATCTTCGGTTGTCCGCATCTTCATCTTTGGCAAGCCTCTCCATCCTCTTCATCAAGCCAGCCAGCGATCAAATTGATTGGCACAACCTTCTCCCCTCATCCTTGCGATCATCGCCAACCAAAGCACGACCACTCTCCTCCTCTCTTTCTTCGCTGCCATATCGCCGTTGCCTTGACCTTCTTCGGCACCGATCCATCATAGTCAGTTGCCCTCGCTCACTCTGTCCATCTCTAAATCTCCCTTCGTCTTCCTCTCACCCTCTTGATCCTCTCGAACCCCTTAGATCTTAGGTCTCACCCATACCATCACCCACACGATGTTCGTGTTCTCCACGTCCAGCACGAACTCTGGTGAGCTCGCGTCGGCGCCACACAGCACCTGACTACACACCATCTATCCCAAAACCTTCACCATCCCACGCCCACCAAAACCCCTCAAGAAATTGAGGGGATTTCCCACTTGACACCTCCACTGAACTCATCCTCCTCCGCACCACCTCCTCGACTCTGCCAAGACACCACACGACCCCTCATGGCACGCAACCACCACCAACACACTTACCGTTCTATGATGATCCTCCTGAGCATACTGATTGTGGTGTTTATCACGTGTTCTTGATTTCAGGTTGTCACTAGAGCTTCGTCTTTGCCACCAGTTTCTCTAGCTTCGTCTGACGTATTCAAGCCAAGTTCTTCCTCATGGATGCTCCCAAGTGCTGCGGGCCATCTCCAAGTCTTCTCCCAATCCATAAATTGAAGCTGCAGGGGACTTCTTCGGTCTCAATTAGATGCTTCACAGCCTATTGTTGCCATGCGAAGAAGACGTGGGACATTACTCCCACATCATGGACTGAGGTGCCTCTAGCTATGTCTATAAGGAAAAAGTCACAGAGGTTGTTCACCTTCGAATCATTAGGGTTAGGTCCCTACCTGCACATGCCCTTTCACACGCACCTGTCCATGCCCTCGCCTGCACTCATGCCTTGTGGGTTTGCGCGATGGATCCATTTACCCACCACCTGGGTCTGGTTTGTTCTGAGCTTGGAAGAAAAGAAAGAGAATCTGAGAGAGAGAGAGGGGAGCGGATTTTGCTGACTTAGGATTTGAACCCTCTCCTCTCGCAGCACTTAGCCTCTGTGGGCTTTGTGTGAGGCCCTTGAGCCTCTATTCATAGCTGCTATTGTGTTCTTCCGAGGCTCTTGAAGGAAAGGAGCCCTTGTGCTTCTTCTGTTGGTGCTGTGCTCTTCTGATAAGGCATCTGAAGCTTCTGGTTGATGTCTGAGGCATTCTGCTGGTTATTGTTGGAATATTTGAATAACTTGATTGAAGTGGATTATTGATTATGGTTTACTATTGAAATATTTAAGTAGATTGTGAGCTTAACATTGAGGGTTAATTTGGTGATTCAAATTATCATTTTAACCCAATCCTTTTGCACTATTCTTCTGGCTTTTATTGAAATATCATTCTGAATATTAATGATTTCAATTGCATATATATTTCTTGTGATCCGTGAATTGAATTTTATAATTGCTCCTTGCGAACAACCTCAGACTCCTTTATGAATATGAGTTTTATAGATTTAAATGTTTTGAGCGATTTTGTCCTATACTGCAACGTATATCTTAAACAACGACGATTTCGTGCAAACGCTAATCAAATCTCTTCAATCACAGTTAATTCTCAGAAATTCTTGCTACAAAGAGTAATGCTAAGGAAATAAGGCAAGGTTGAATCATAAAATTTTTTTCTTTTTCTTTTTTCTAGAAATAGATGGAGTTTAATAGGAAAAGGGAGAAGACACCTGCCTGTGGAGTGGTTGTCCTCATTAAGCTCCAAGTTCAATTTTTTCTCGCAGAAATCACTACCAAAACCAAGCAAATGCATCAAAAATCAGAAAACAGAAATATTCTCAAGAATAGTGATAATTGTGCATTGTTCCCTGGCAACAGTGCCAAAATGCTAACGTACTCCTACCGTGCTTAAAAGGTCATTTCGCATTGTGGTAGAGACGATAGAAGTGCGATGAACATTTACAATTTATAAGTCAAATTTTAAGAGTAATCTGAGGTTGCAACTTACTACTATTTAGAAGTCTAAGTCCAGGAACTAAATTTAAACAATTAAAATTCCTTTTATCATAAATCTAGTTCAAAAAAAGTTAATTAAGCAATGTTAATATCGTAGGCAAAAAAAAAAGTATTTTAGTCGGTGCTTAATTAAAGGTAATGATTCAACTATGTAATTAAGCATTAAATATATCAGGCATTAATAATGTTCCATCAAATGTGCCAAATATCAAAAAAATTTGAATAAATTCTTAGTAAATATAGCCAAATCATAAATCAGCCCTGAGAATAAGAATTTTTCAGACTTAAGACCTCGGATGCCTGTTATTTGGTCCTTGCAATTCCTTTTTTCATTTCAATCTGGCCCCTACCTTTTCTTTCTCCTTCAACCGATAGACCTCACCGGAGGAGCAGCGGTGTAATGCTGAAAATGAGTTCTCGTAAGAGATCTTCGCTGATGTGTGGTAAAGGGGCTTTGCAATCCGGTCGAAACTCTCAAACAATAGGTCAAGGAGCTTCGTCGAGACTCGCTGAATGTAATGGTGGCATTAAATGGCTGCAAGGATGTCGAAGATGGACCGACAATGGTGGGAAGCACGATGGCCGACATGGGTGTTTGGTAGAGGCATCGGGTGGTCGAGGTCCTCAATTGCTTAAGGGCTTTTGTCCGCTCAATCGTGGTATGCTTGGCGAGGAGGGAGGATGGCTGGAGTGTCGAGGGCATGTGGCTGGAGTGGACACCAGAGCATGGGCCCACAAGTAAGATGATTGAGAAAGAGGTGGAGGTTGAGAATGGCCAGTTTTGGTATGTTAGCTGCAAGGAAGATGGAGGATCCAGGGAAGAAGACCAATAGCGAGGAAAGGGAAGGAGAGTGTCATGCTTTGGTTAGCGACGACCTAAGGAAGGTGAGGAAGAAGGTAGTGCTGTCCTTATGGTCGAAGGACGCATGGTAGAAGAGGTCCGAGACGACTGCCGAGGCCGAAGATGACAATGGTTGAGGCATAGAAGGAGGGTAGGAAACTCAACCCAAACTTGATGAGCAGAAACGACGAGTGATGGCAAAGATTTATAGCTTGTATGTGTAAGAGGAAAGGGGCAGTGATTGCACGAACAACCTCGCCGGAGTTGGCGGCTAATGGTTGCAGAGGTGGAAGTTGGAGGAGGTGCTAGCAGTGACGTGTTTGTAATAAAATCAAAAGTTAAGCGTCATTTGTAAGGAAATTAGGAATTAAGGGCCAAATTGCAAACTTGGCCAAGATGAGGTCCAAATGAGTGCAAACTTTTATGGTAGCCCAATTTAGGCCTAAAGAATTCAATGGTGACTTTAATTTTGGGTTTTGATGATGTTTACATGGTTAATTTACAATTTGACCCAAGATGTACCAAATACCTGTTTACATTTTTGTTTTAAGTCAAAATGGGTTCCGATTATGGAATTGACTGTTCCAAACCTAATAAAATATTTTTAAATAATTTTTGGGAGGTTTAGATTTCATTTATTTCCATCAAAACTATTTTAATTAAAGCAGGGTCGAATTAGCAAATTTAATTAAGGATTAACTCTTAATTTGAATGAAAATCCTAAATTACTTAGTATCATCACAATTTTAGGATATTTAAGTTCAATTGACCTTTAATTAACCATAAGTTTACCCTCCAGCTATTCTTCATTTATAATTGTTCATGAAAATTGTAGAATTAACCCATTTTTCTATTAATTCCTCTCTCTTTAATCCTGATTGAGTTATACCTATTTAATGTGTTAATTAGGTGAATTTAACCTTAGAACTTAGCCATATTAAGTTAGTTATAGAGGATGATGGTGATACCATCAGTCCTCTTATGCCACTAAAGTAGGAACAAATGGGCTTGAACTTGAGTCTATTTGACAACTTTAATGGGTAAGTTGGATGTTGGCTTAAAGACCTAACCGATCTTTAACAAGAAGAGAGTCCCATTACTTTGTGTTTGATTGTGGGTGTGTTTTTCAAGACTTATACTTCAAATGGATTACAATTGCATCACTTCATATCCTCACCCTTGAGCACCTCGTTCCGTTCCCATGATCTGCACTTATCCATCCTTTGATAGATATCTTAATGAACAATGGGATCCCTTCTACTCCTACTATAGGAGCATTGGTATGATTAACCCCCAATCCTTTGATTATGAGAAGAACCTAGGAGTGGGATACACCTTCTCTGATATGCCACACACTTTAAAAAAACCCAACCCACCATCCCTGGATGATTTTAATTCTAATGGTTGGACAGAAAATCCTTGGTATTATAACCCTGAGCTTGTCTTTCCTCCAGAAAAGAATGATAGCCTCTCCACATTCAAGTTTGAAATGTGAAAACAACATATGGAAATGATGGAATCTTTAGGAGAGTCTTTGAGGACAAGTCACGAATTAAAGGAAGAAAGTAGTCACCTAATTTACTGCCTTGAGGTCGATTCTAACCCCTCTACGGTAGATGTAATTCCCTATGGGAGAGGGTGAGATTTGCGTGAAAAAGGAAATAATGCGGAAATAAATTCAATCTCATAAAATGCAATCACACAGATACACAAATATTTTTAGGTGGAAACCCAAACTCTTGTAAAAACCACCACCTAAGCCTCTCGACTTAGGATTTCTCGATCAACCAAGTCGATCAAATCCACTATTCGAACTACCTGAATGAGGGTAGCTCAGCCTCTTACAACATATGGTACTTTGAACTAGGGTAAAATGCCTCAAACCCCTCCTCTTCAAGTGGAGTATTTAGTCTCTCGATGGAGATGGGAATTTGCAAAGCGAATACCCAACCAATGTCGATGAAAATACAACAGTCTTATAGAGCCACAAATATAAAATGTAAATCTAGCTACTACATGAAATTGGAAACTTCCCTTTGGTGGAAGTGCATTGGGTAGAAACACGAGTGCGTGAACCACACTAGGCATAACGGTGCTCCTGTAATCGTAGGCGGGAGAGCAGGTGCACGGCTGGGATGATGCTCTCAAGTGTGAAGACTATGGATTTGGAGAGCAAGAACTCTTCTCAAGATGATTTTGACACAAAATGATGTGGAAATGCTAATGCTTGTTGTGTCTAGCAAAGGAGGGCTCCCCCTCTATTTATAGATGGATTAGGAAGGCTTTGGATGGCCTTGAAAGGCTTCTATAGCCGTTGGGAATAAACCCAAGGCAGATTTGGCTGGAATCAGGGTCATTAATGATTCTAATAGTGTTATCAGACGTCTAGAAACTACTTTTAAGATGTCTAGAATGTAAATCAGACATCTAATCTAGATGAGGTTCCTTACTAGCTTGAGTCGTACTTAAACAAGGTTCTAGTGAAAGTCAGTCAAATGGCATCTTGGACGTCTGGCACTAGGTTTGGACGTCTGGAAATCGAAATAACTGCAAGAATGGATTTCTTGAGGCACAAACTACTATATCTCTAATGAGAAGTGATTTGCACTTAATAGAGGACTAACGTTTATATATCAAATGTCTAAGGTCCTCTATGAATGTTTGATAGAAGATTAAGGGTCAATTTTCAACGATTATATTTCTAAGCCAATATTCCACTAATTAAACGTCTGGCAAAGGCAACAGACATTTGCTACGACGTCTGGACTAAGGGCTGGATGTCTAAAAATGGCAGACAGAGAGAGGTTTCCAGCCTAAGTATTTTTGGATGTCTGAACAAACAGTCAGACATCTTAAAGTCAAGGATCAGATGTCTGACGCCCAGATTGTATGTCTGATCAGGCTATCTAATGCCTACTTTGGTTTTCTAGGTAACCTAGTGATGAGTCCATTTTAATGGACTAATAGTAAGCCTAAGTAGTTCTCTTTTAACAATTTAGGTCTGTTAATAACTACACTAAGTTATAGAATAATTGTATGCATCATGATTTAATTCTATAACACTCTATGACTTAGTGAGTAATGATTATGTTCTTTTTATCTGCAGGAATAATATTCAGGAAGAATAAGGGTTGGGGAGCAATTTTCCCCAACAACCTACAGGCCTTTGCCCTTTCCTATGGCCAGTGTAACTCCTCTCCAATGCCCACCTGTTGAAAACAGAAAGGGGATTTGGAAATCCCAGGATTGGCGCACGCGGGGAGAGAGAGGAGTTAAAGAGAAGAGGTGGAGAGAAGAACAAGGATCTTTCCCCCCTTGCGGGGAAATGCATCACTGCGGAAGAGGGTGGACACCGTGTAACTCGTGTGCACTGTGCCTGCACCTACTCGCTCACGCACCTGCAAGCCAAGCATCATCAGCGCTCTCCTCCAACGCTGCAGGCGCTCATGCCCTGCAGCGCCTCTGCTCGCTCTGCCCTCTCTAGAACAAGCACCCCCCTACTACATGCACTCACGCCACCCCGCCAGCGTGCCTACCTTCCAACGTGCCTACCTCCATCCATCTGCAGGTGCATCCCCAGAAGCACCCACAGGCTCACTCCATCTCTGTCCGCAGATCCGCCTCCTTATAGCGCCCGCACGGCCTCCTTGCAGCGTCCCTGTAGCCCGCACGCCCATCAGCAGTCTCCGGCCACCTCCGCTGGCCGCCGGAGGCCACCTCCACCACCACCGCTGCCACCGTCGGAAAGCTCTCGACCTTGCCGTCCTCTTGAGCCCTGCATCAACCGCTGCGGTTCTCTCTCTCTCTCACGAGGAGGAGAGAGGAAGAAAGCTCTATTTTTGTTGGGATTAAAAATTACATTCAATGCCATTGCCACCAATTTGATTTATTATTATTATTATTATGTTGTGGCTGAATTGCATTCAGACACTCCTAGTTATTTATAATTGCATGGTATTGATAGTGGCTAGTTTAAAGGTTGATTTTGGACTTAATTTAAGTACTAATTATCTTTAGTACACATCATGTGAAAACTACATGAATTTATCCTAAATTTATTAAGGATTTTTGTGAGGGAAAACTGCACTTATACCCTTAACTTTTTAGGTTATTGCAAATCTACTTTCCTTCACATTTTAAGTCTGATTTGAAAAGGAATTTCACAATATCCGAAATAACATTAAATAATTAAGTATTGATTGCATCATTGCCTCCCTGTGGACACGACCCGCTCTTCTGCGAGTGGTTATTTTCATTATTTTTTATTAGTCGATTTTTCCACCACTTAAATACTATAACGCTAAGAGAAAAGTCGACCGTCACCTCGGTTTGAATAGGTGTTCCTAGGACTATCATTTTGTTACTTTGAGGCTCTTTAAAATATATCTAGATACAAATAAAGAGCAAAGAAAATAAAGACAAAAGTACAGACTATAAGACAAATAGAAATCTATCCTATTCTTCTTGTCCTCAAGCTCTCGCTCCAAGTGAAGCTCTTTCTCCTCCAACAAGCTTCTCCAATCCACCATGGACGTGAGCTCTTCACACTTGTATCCATTTACAATTGACCTGAAATCTTGGACTCAAAAGCAAACATCAATATCAAGTGTTTTGTTATCACCAAATTTAACGATCATGGTGCCCTTGCACCGACAATCTCCCCCTTTTTGATGATGACAAAACTATAAGTAATAATCCAAAAGTTCTCCCCATTTTTGACACTATCAAAAAGGTTTCATCAATTTTAATTCTGCTATACTTTCCATTAAAACATGCTCTTCTAATTTTGGGTTAATTTCCTCTTTTTAACAAGAGTAATAATTTCCCCCTTTTTATAATAACAAGATAGCTATATAATTAACTCCCCCCATCTAAAGTAAATATAGCTAGCTTTTATGTCCTACCCCTTAATCATGGACAAATAGCTTATCAATTTTAATAACTCCCCCTATCTAGGTGCTATTAAAAGAAATAGGTTTAGAGTGTACCTCACTTACCATGTCCAATAGAATGGCCCAAATGGAGGTTGCAACCAAATTGGATGGGGCTTCCATCGGAAGCTTGGAGGTCCAGGCATCGGCATCGGTCTCCAATCAAGCAGTCGACGTATGGTAGCTTGATCACCCGCTGGCCTTCTCATCGATCTTCTCATCTTCCTCTTTGATCTACTCCTTGTCCTCCCAATTCGAGTTGACCATTCTTCATCTTGTAATTCCAATCCTTGACGTTGAAACTTTGCAACCTGAAAAATAAGATTCTAATTCTCTCTTCAGTATCCAAGTCAATTTGTATCCGGATCTGTTAGTAGGTCTCCTTGAGGGAGATCCTTTCTCATCATAATGACTAGGGCTAACTTTATCATTAGAAAAGTCATCTAATTTGTTCATTTATTAGATTCTTCCCTAAGATATGCAAGTTCTTTTTCTACAACATACATCTTAGTTTTTAGGCTAGAAATTTTAGCTTTTATGCTAGTATTCTCCTTAATAAATCTACTATTTTCATTGATTAGGTTATGATTTTCTAGCAATAAATTATCATTTTTAGAAATGTTAGGACGAGAACTAGTTTCTAGACTGTTAAGTTGAGTTTCTAACCTTTAATTTTCAGATTTAAGAAAGCTAAGTTTCTTTTTCATGCTTTTATTTTCTACTTCTAATGACTTACTAGTTTCATAAAGCTCATCAAAGGCATCTTGTAAATCAAAATTTACCTCATTGTTGCCATCGTCGTTGTCGCTACTACTATCTGCGATTACCAAGAGACCAAGAAATGGCAGGTAGAGAAAGGTTTCCAGCATAAGTGTTTTTGGACATCTGAACAAATAGTCTGACGTCTTAAAGTCAAGGATCAGTCGTTTGATGTCCAGATTGGGTGTCTGATTAGGCTTTCTGATGCCCACTTTGGTTTTCTAAGTTAACTACGAAAAGTCCAAGTAACCTAGGTTTGAGTAGGTGTTACTAGGACTATAGTTTTGTTACTTTGAGGCTTTTTAACATATATCTAGACACAAATAAAGAGCAAAGAAAATATAGACAAAAGTACAAACTACAAGACAAATAGAAATCTATCCTATTCTTCTTGTCTTCAAGCTCTTGCTCCAATCAAAGCTCCTTCTCCTCCAACAAGCTCCTCCAATCCACCATGGACACGAGCTCTTCACACTTGTATCCATTTGCAATTGACCTGAAATCTTAGACTCAAAATCAAATGTCAAATATCAAGTGTTTCGTTAACATCAAAATTAACGATCGTGGTGCCCTTGCACCAACACTAGATGCATCTCCCTTGAGAGAGCCACACCATAAGATGGAAGGGGACATTAAGGACTCAATCATGGAGTATCACTACCCTCTTGAGGATAATGTAGACCCCTCCATGATAATGCTTCTTTGTGAAGTGCTTACATTAAGGGGCAGGGGACTACATGGATACAGTGGAAATTGAAAGGAGCCAATCAAAAGAGGAGGATCCCGTAGACTTTCCACCTGAGCTTTTTTGGAGCCAATCAAAGAGGAAGATGGTCCCATTAGATGGATTCAACCCAAATGATAGTATATTTGTTACATTTGATGAAAAGGGTTGTAGTCAAATAGTCAACTCAACTCCCATTCTTGATTTTGAGGTGGAATCTACACCCCATCCCAGGGATTTTGATCCTACACCTGACCCCTCTGAGGATCTTGTACCTTAGTTAGATTTCCCTAAGGATTGTGAATGAAGTCAATAAATTTCATGACTCTTAGGTGTCAAAAGAAATCATATTGGAAGGAAATGGTAAAAACCTTGACCCTCTACTTAAGAAACCAACACCCACCATTCAACATTTTGAGGATTTACATGTGCCCGAAATAGGTAACCCTAAGGGAATTGATACTGAATTAGAACATTTGGATGAATTCTGGTCTAGGAGACATGACGAGTTGATTTTGGAGGAGGATGATGAAACAATGGAGGAGCCTAGACTTCGAGTTTAGAGTGACTCCAAGGAGGAGTATGTATTACTTGAGGAATTATCCCTTGAGGATAACAAGAACCTAATGATCAAGAGAATCCTCCTGAATATATTTTTCACTAGCTCTCCTCCTCCATTGGCTTTTGAGGAAGCATCTATGGCCATCAATCGAGAATCACCTAAAGCCCCTAGAGAGGATTTTAGTAGACAACAAGATCCCAAGGTTGTAATCATTTATGATAAAACATTCCACATGTTGGGTAGTTTTGCCCTACTATCACATGTGTATGCTCTGGAGTCAACCATTGATTCACTTCTTTCCGAGAGCAAACCCATGACTCCATATCCCAATAAGATCATTTGTGTTTTGCAGATTAATCCTGAGTTGTATACAAAGGGTACTAGGGATGACCTGGCTTATCATGATAGGTTGTTTAGATTGGATTTGGAGCCTACCAAGCTATCTTTGGATTTGGTTACCTTAAAACAACCTCAAGACTTAAACTCCCTAGAAACCAGCTTCCTCAAATCTCTGTTCATTTTTATATCTTTTGGGGAAATAACCAAACTAATACATCTTGTTGTGGAGTGGCTGCTATGTTTTGATGCTTGTCCATGTCAATCAATGTTGTTTGCACTAAAGTTGTGTTTGAAATATGTATCGTAGGATAGTGAAGAAATCAGCGAATCAACACTTAAATTTATACTACTCAAAAAATGTGAGTTTCGAGGTTGTTTGCAGGGAGCAAAGATCAAAAATCAAACACTAATCAAGTAATCAAATTGCGTAAGAAATGAAATGAATGCTCAGATTATAGTAATATTAAAAGGATGTGTTAATGTATATGAAGCTCAAAAATGCATATGGATCAGTGGTAAAACTTATGTTGAAGAGAGAAGTAGAGAAAGAGCAAAAAAAAAAAGTAGTGGTTGAAACCACCAATAAACCTTTCAACACTTAGGCTTAATTTAACTACAAAGCCTTCAAATCAGACGACTCTTACTAAGCACCAAACGGATTAAAGTAACCAAGCCCAATGCCTTTGCAAGCTAAGTCCAAATCAACCCAATTCTTTCTGAAGCAAAACCCCCCTATTCGTCCTTGATCTTTCTCTCTCTCTGAAACCCAAACTAGACCGGTCCAGACCCAAACCCGATTCAACACAGAGGGGGTCCCACACTCGCAGGGCATGGACGAGCATGTAAGCATGCATAGGCTTATGCGTATGGGGACCCGACCCCTATGTCTTGTGCACACAGTTAACAAACATAGAGGGTTATGAAGCAAAATCCAGATTGTCATTACATGATGTGGCACTATCAATGGAGCTATTAAGGTGCTTCGCGTTGAATGCTCTGTTGCAATTGATGATGCTGCAGCTGTTGTTTGTTCAATTGAAGGCTCAGCATTGCTCCAGGAGTTGACGTGCATCGATTGTTGATGGTAGCAAAGTAGTGGATGGTTGGCCAGATAGTGAATGGAGTTGGAGAAGATGATGGCGACGGCGTGTTCGTCGCAAAACACGTAAAATATTATTTCTATAGTTGTAGTGTGAATCACGTTGAAACAAATAAATTTATAAATTAGGTGAGTCTTGAGTTGTTCGCAGGGAGGTAAAACAAGATTTTAAAAGCTTTCCGTACTAACTAATCTATCCTAATGCAACATAGAAATAAAGACCAGATATTCAAAAAATCAGATTTTTATTGCTAATTGTAAATAATTCTCAAACTAGGAATTAAAACAACTATGCTAAAGAATAGAGAGAGAGAAAATAGATGAAGGATGACGCTACTTGTGGGATGCTTGTGCAAAGTGTGATAGCACTTCAGATCTAGGGAGTTGGGAGGAAGATCAGAGAGATGTTGCAAAGGGAAAGAGAGGCTGGAGATGTGTCTAATGGAAGTTATCTCTCAACTGGGTGACTTGGGGCTCCTTTTATAGCTAAAATGAGGGGCAAAGTAGGTATTTTGGCTTCCCAACTCATGCAACAATGTTGGAGCCATCAGATCATCGATCAGGAGACCAATTGACCAAATCACGCCTCAAAATACCCTTCCACGTGACTTAAATGCACGGAATGCACCAAATGTTGACACGTGGCACACGCCCGACTGTTGGATCACGATCGCACACATCGCTTTCCCTTCATGCATGCGCTTCCTCGCACCTTTACTTGCTTTCAATCTCAATTGTTCGATCTCATGATCGGATGGCTTAAAAGGATCGCAGCATCGCCTTAAGAACTCGCTTATGGTGGGGATTTAGTTTGGGCATTCAATCAGGCGTTCATCACATCGCCACATCAGTCGATTCTCCGCATGCCACGCAGTCCATTCTGTGCCCTTCAATCTCCATCGCACGATCTGATTTTGCTTAAGTGCACCACCTCCTTGATTTCGTGCCGAGCATAATTTGAACGCACGCCTCATGTTCTTGAGTTGATGCATTAACCAATGCACTGAACCACCTCTTTTGTCACGGTTTGGAATTCATGCACAACCATTCTCAGCCATTTGATGGAAATCCAACGGCTAATATGGACTCCTCTGATGAAGCACATTTTAGCGGGATGCGTGGCCTCTTCATGGCTTTTGGATGACTATCCAACGACCCACGTTTTTCCATTCAGTGGTTGGGGCATGGCGGTGGATCACTGGGATGGTGCCATGTGGCACCATCCTAACCATTCATCTTCCAACCTTTGTAGTTGATGTTACAGTACTCTGATTGAGTTGATTTTTGTGCCGTTGGACTACAATCGTTGATCTGGATCCATCCGTGTAATCGAATTGAATATATGAGGCTTCTATGTTTGCTATCTTTCTCCTTGGTCTCTAATCTTCTATGGGTTGTATGTGATGCTACGGACATCTAATCAAGACGATTCTGGAAGCATTGGACTCTCGTCATCATTCTGATCAATCTGTATGGTCTGATCTATCATCTGTAATTAATATTGTCTCTCTTTTAGAGCATAAGATAGCATTATTATCTATAAAGCTAACCAATCATCTATGATGGCAATTATGATGCTTATGCATGCCTTATTCCTAAGTTATACTAAAATCTAACTTAATTCAAGTAGATTAGGTCCTATGATTGTCGTGCAATCACACCCCCATGCCTGAATCTTGCTAGTCCCTAGCAAATGTAAGACTAAATGCAAAGTGGTCCTAAATGACTAATTTCTATCAAGAGTTCGACTAGAGATTTATTTCTTTTGTTTTCATCTTAAATTTTAGAAATCCAGACAGTCACGAAAGTGTAGTGTTGTAGCTTATGCAACTGATCCAAGTGAAAAGTCAATCCACATGTAAAGCTCGTACTTGACCCTTAGTAAAATTCTATCAGTATAGGCAATCTTCTTCCCTTAGGGTTGCAAAATAATCTCTAATTTCGACCCTAACTTTTGGCGTGGGTAGAAGATGTCTAAGTCAGGTAGGTTTGTACTTAGTGGTTCACACTCCTCAGGTACCACACATAGACTTGTACTACAGAATCTAGATTCTGAACTTATTCAATAATTCAACTCAAAGAGAGGTGGAGAAACTATGCTCTCTTTTAGTTTCTTTGTACTCATTCTCCCTCTTTCTTTTCCTTTATTTCTCTTTTTCTTTTCGAGCTCACAGTCTCACTAGATTTGCAAATATATTTGGTGGTCTCTTATGACATTAACACTTTCATTAAGTTTTGATAACCTTATGACTAAGTCAGCAATCCTCAGCCAGTATTCAGGTGGTCAGACATATAGAAAAGTAGGTAAAGGTTGTAGTTGGTGGATTGTTAGGGGAATGGGTGTTGTTTCCTCAATGTGCCTGACATGAAGTAAACACAACGTAATTACACATACATATATATATTTTTTCATTTTTTTCTACCTTTCCTCTTCATCTTATTATTTTTTCTTTTTTTAAAATGCAACGTACTACAGTACCCATGCACATTTTCATTCACGAGGCACTATTCGGGATTGGAGGTGTTCAAGAAGATATCGGGTGGCTTATTTTGTGGAAGTGCCTACTCTCGACAACGGGAAAGGAATGGATGGGACAATGTATTTCTGACCTTTATATTGATACCCTCCTTTAGCTGAGAATTCCATAAAAAATGGTCGTAACCATCCACTTTAGTTCTAGTTCTATTAAAACTCACTCTGCATATTTGCCTTATTTGGTGGCTCTCCCAAAAGTCACACTAAGAATTGCACTCAGGAACCGAGAGCAAAAACTATGCCTAACTGCGAGTATAATTATCCAATTACCTAGAAATTAAGATTCCTTATGATAGCCTTAGAGCACCAGTAGATTGATGAGTCGATTCTTCGCTTTTAGAGTCGTTTGTCACATAAAATGACACGTCGTTTGTAGTTCTATGTGGTGGAAAAATTGACTAATCAATAATTAAAATAACCACTCACAGAAGAGTGGGTTGTATCCACAGGGAGGCAATGACATATTTAAACTCGCACCGGTTAAAAACATATGTTCACAGTTAGTTTCAATGAAAATCTAGCCAAATCTACCTTCAAATTAAGAAAACATTAAGAGAACATGCTGAAATGGCAATTTTGCACAACTAAAGGATATATTTTGCAATGCAGCTTAATAAAATAATAATAAAAGTTGACAATGGCATAGAATGTAAATATTAATAGAGGCTTTACTGTAGCAAAACAAGGGAACTTCTTCCCCTTGTCCGTGCACGAGGAGGAGGGAATGGCTGGAGGCGTGAAGCTCGGAGGAGGATCTCTAGATCGAGGGCTCCGTGATGGTAGTTGAGGTGAAGTACAAGGTGCCCCGAGGTGGCTGGATGGAAGTACGGTGGTGATGGGTTTCGGTGGTTGCTGAAGTGCTTCACGCGGTGACCGCATAGGCCGTGCAGGCGTGTGCGGGTGTGGTTGAGCTCGGCAGCAGCTGCTGTTGCTGTGTACTGCTGGCCGCACGCTGCAAGCATCGACGGCGCATTGCAGGGAGTGCGACGGAAGTGCAGCGCACTCTACGCGTGCGACTGGAGGGCGTTTGCTACTGCAGGTGTGCGGCAGGGGCACGTGTGGGCTGGAGTGGCGCTGCTGCAGGAGGTGAGGCACGCCGAGGGGAGTTGGTGGGCGTGCGCTAGGGGCTGGAGCGTGGTGGATGGTGCACGCAGCAAGGGCGTGCGCGGGGATGGTGGTGCTGTAGGAGATGAGTGCACGCGGTGGAGCTGTGGATGGTGCTGCACGCTGGCAGGTAAGTGCGCGCAGTGGATTGGAGATGAAGGTGCAGGCAGGGTATGTAGGCACGGATGCACTGAGGAACACGCGAGGCTGATGAAGAAGAAACACGGTGATGGCCAAGCCCACTGGATTGGCATGGCGAGCTGTCACCTCGCTGGCCCACGGTGTGGTGGAGCTTGGCCTTGGAGACCACAGTGAGGAGCGGGTGCACGGTGATGGGCGGGCGGTGTCTCCTCCTGCATGACAGCTCTCCCTCCTCTTTTTGTAGCCACAGCCTTCGTTTCAAATTCAAAATGGCATAGTGTAAATGTGATGCGCAGGAGGAGGAGGCGAAGCCGGAGGAGTTACCTGTACAAAGGAGAAAATAATAAAATATTATGGTTATTTATGCATAAGCCCTTAACTTCTATGTTAAATTAAAACAATGCATGCAATGCACCTAATTGGTTAACTAATTAAATGAATGCAATTCTAAATGCGTTTAGTTATGAATGCAATGCATGAATTATGTAATTAAGTTAGAAATATGAATTAATCTGTTTACATACTAATGTAAGCTAAATAAATGTTAGAATTAACTTAATGTCTAGGAACTTAAATACTTAAATTGCCCACAAACATGGGCTAATCAAATACCCCCATGCCTAGTTTTTGCTAACCCTAGAAAATCCAAGCAAAACCTAGCTCTCCAAGTAGAATAGTCAACCAATCAGTCTTCCTTTAGAAACATATTAAGTTCAGACTCTAGACCTAAGGTTCCCAAGTAGTTGCTAAGTTACAGACTAGGTTGGCTAAAGACTAGTTACAGGCACAAGTTTCCCTGATTTCTGACTCTACCTTAAGGTTTATTGATCCTTTAGATTAAAGCATCCGTGCATGTGCATTGGTCTGAGTTATTTGAGTTAAAGGAAAAAGGATTTTTTTTTTTTATATTCCTCTAAGTCTAACCTCAGATCAGCTATCAACACGGTCTGTGTCGGATTCATTATCCCCATTACCATTCCACGAAGGGTGCCTGGCTTTCGATGCTTCGAGATAGCACTACCCATAAATAGACCCCAAGAACTCCTGGCAATCTACACTTCGAGATAGTATCGCCCATGGATTTCTTAAGCGAATTTAGGCCTATGGCAATCGGCACTTCGAGATAGGGCTGCCCATGATACCTGAACCGTACAATGCACTTACATGCCTCTAGTAGGATGGATATCCTAAGAGACAAGTGCCGAGGAGGTAAAATGTTATCATCGCATCCTCAAGGTGAGTATATACTCCACCTCTCCTACAGCGGAAACTCTTCCAATCAAATTGTGTTTTCAAGCCTCTCCTAAGTCAAAACTAAGAGAACCAAATCTCTTTTAAGAAAGGAATTAAGTTGATTACTTGCTTACACCAGAGTAAGTGTGTGAAATTTGGTTGCTTGGGTTACAAGGACCTGTAAACCAGAAGGTAGAACAAGACTTCAGGTACTACCCCACCTCTTAACTCAAACCCTAGCTTTCCTTCCTCAACCTCTTGAGGAATGGTCCGTAACTTAACTCCTACTTAAGTTTTTTAGTCCACAAAGGACCCTAAAGGTCTAAAGCTAGTAGCTCATTTAGCTTCTAAAGTTTGACCCTATAATTAACTTAGTCTACCCTAGAGTTTTGATTTTCTTAAGAATGTAGGACCTAGCCAGTTAAGCTCAAATTTTTTTTTTAATTATTTTTTTTTTTTTATGAATGCAAAATGTAGACATGCTATAAACAAAATGCCTCAGGTCCTCTCCCCCATGCCTGGTTCAAACAATGTCCTCATTGAAAACAAAAATAGTTAAACGAAGATATTACCTGAGGCGGAGAATGGTAGGAGCTAAGGCTCCTCAAGAGTGACCTCGTCAACCAGATGGCCATCCAAAGTAATGTATGGTTTTAACCGTTGACCGTTGATGATAAAGGGAGTTGCTGAAGAGGAAGGGTTTTTAATCTCCACAGCTCCATGCAGAAATACTTTAGTGATTATGTAAGGCCCATCCCAATGAGATTTTAACTTCCTAGGAAAAAGCTTAAGTCTGGAATTGAAAAGCCAGACTTGTTAGTTGGGCTCAAAGGTCTTTCGAAGTATAAACTTATCATGCAAGACCTTAGTTCTTTCTTTATAAGCTTGAGAGGTGTCATAAGCATCATTCCTCAGCTCCTCAAGCTCACTTAATTCTAGAAGTCGTGCCTTACTGGCCTTCTCTAAATCCATGTTAACACTTCAAATAGCCTAAAGTGCCTTATGTTCCAACTCAATAGGGAAATGGCATGCTTTCCCATACACAATCTGAAAGGGAGAAGTACCCAAAGGGGTCTTATAGGCCGTTCGATATGACCACAAAGCATCATCGAGCTTTTAGGACCAGTATTTCTTATTAAGTCTAATGGTCTTTTCCAAAATATTTTTTATCTCCCTATTCGACACTTCAACCTGGCCACTTGTCTGAGGATTGTAAGGGGTAGCGACCTTGTGAGTGACTCCCAGACTCTTGATTAGCCGATTGAAGTGGTGGTTTCAGAAATGAGGTCCCCCATCACTTATAATGGTCTTAGGGCAGCCGAAATGGGATATGATATTGGCCATCACAAATTTCAAAACCATAGAGTGGTCATTTGTGCACATAGGAATGCCCTCTATCCATTTAGATACATAATCAACTGCCACCAAGATATATTCATAACCATGGGACGACGGGAAGGGGCCCATAAAGTCAATTCCCCACACATCAAAAATTTCAACAGATTGAATAGGATGTTGGGGCATTTCATTCCTCTTCCCAATCGTTCCAGTCCATTGACATCTAATATTGGCCTTAACAAAATTATGAGAAACCTTAAATAAGGAAGGCCACCAAAAATCGGACTGGAGAATCTTAAAAGTAGTTTTCTTAGCACCAAAGTGTCCTCCACAATTAAGTTCATGGCAAAAAATCAGCACACTTTGTTGTTCCTCTTCAGGTAGACAACGTCTCAATACTTGGTCTTATCCAATTCTAAATAATTTTGGCTCTTCCCAATGAAAATATCTTGGTTGGGAAATGAATCTCTTTCTTTTTTGCTCATCCCAAGAGCCAGGAGTTTGTCCAGTGGCCAAGTAATTTACAATATCTTCATACCAAGGTAAAGTTGGTTTACCATTATCAGAGTTTCATCGGGAAATGTCTCACGAATGTCTCCAGAAAGAGAGTCATTAAGAGGAAGGCGAGAAAGGTGGCCAGCCACAACATTTTCTACTCCTTTCTTGTCACGTATTTCCAAGTCAAATTCTTGAAGGAGTAGGATCCACCTAATCAGACGTGGCTTAGAATCTTTCTTAGCAATGAGATGTTTCACTGCCGCATGATCAGTAAAAATAACCACATTAGACCCAAGCAGATAAGACCTAAACTTCTCCAGAGCAAAAACTACAGCAAGTAATTCTTTTTCAGTGACGATGTAGTTTTGTTGAGGTTCGGTTAAAGTCTTGCTTGCATAATGCAGCACATGAGGTCTTCCCTCAACCCTTTATCCAAGGACTGCTCCCACTGCATAATCCGAAGCATCACACATCAGCTCAAATGGGAGTGTCCAATCAGGAGCTTGGAGAATAGGTGCAATGATCAAGGCCTCCTTTAGAGTTTGAAAGGCCTCAGCACACTTTGAATCAAAATTGAAGGAAGATTCCTTAGCCAACAAGTCACAAAGTGGCCTAGAAATTTTACTAAAATTTTTAATAAAGTGCCTATAAAAGCCGGCATGGCCCAGAAAGGATCTAATCTATTTGACGTTCGTAGGCAATGGGAGTTTGGAAATAGAATCAATCTTGGCTTTATCTACTTCCAAACCTTGCTCGGATACAACATGCCCAAGTACAATTCATTTCTGCACTATGAAGTGACTTTTCTCCCAGCTGAGGACTAAACCAGTCTCCTTACATCGCTTCAACACATTCTCCAGGTGCAAGAGACACTGGTCGAAAGACGAGCCATAAATGGCAAAGTCATCCATAAACACTTCAACACACTCGTCAATCATGTCCGAAAAGATAGACATCATACACCGCTGGAAAGTTGCAGGGGCATTACATAATCCAAACGGCATACGCCTGAATGCAAAAGTATCATAAGGACTCATGAATGTCGTCTTCTCCTGGTCATCAGGAAAGACTGCCACTTGATTGTACCCAGAATATCCATCGAGAAAGCAATAGTACTTACTCCCTTCCAATTTCTCGAGAATTTGATCAATATAAGGCAAGGGAAAGTGATCCTTCTGGGTAGCGGTGTTCAGCTTGCGGTAATCAATACAGACCCTCAATCCAGTTGAGGGTCTAGAGACAACTTGTTCACCTTGGTTGTTGAATTCCACAGTAAAGCCTGCCTTCTTTGGCACCACATGAATAGGACTTACCCATTTACTATCTGCAATGGGATAGATGATCCCAGCGTCCAACCACTTCAAGATTTCCTTTTTTACCACCTCCCTCATATTAGGGTTTAGACGTCTCTGTATGTCCCAAAATGGCTTGATGGAATCATCAGTATAAATGTGGTGCATGCAGAGTGTAGAGTCTATACCCTTAATGTCAGCAATGCTCCAAGAAATGCTTCCTTGTGCCTAGACAAGCATTCAATCAGGGCTCCCTCCTGTGCCTCAGATAGCACAGCCGAAATGATAACGGGGAGCATATCATTGGCACCTAGGAAAATGTACTTGAGAGTGTCAGGGAGGGGTTTCAACTCAAGGTCGGGGGCTTGTATGGTTGAGGGTTTCATAATAGATGTCCCCATCTTAGGTAGCAGATCTACCTTCGATAGAAATGATGGGGGAAGAGACTTAGCAGAAACAACTAGCAATTCCTCAAGTTCTAGTATATCCCCTTCACATTCCTCCAAGAGATGGGAATGCTCATTTAGCATGACATGTTGAAGGGGGTCATCACATAACATTGCAGGTGCTGCCTCTTCAATCAGGTCATCTATCACCTCAACTTGAGAACAATCCTCAAGTCTGGCTTGTTTATAAGCATCAAACACATTAAGCCAGATTTTCCTATTCCCAAAGCCCATTTTAAATGCCCCAGTATTGCATTTGATTGAAGCATGCAAAGTTGCAAGGAAGGGGTAGCCCAAAATGATGGAGGGCTTGGTTGGCTTGTTGGTAGGGTCAGTGTCCAAAACTAAGAAGTCAACGGGAAAGAAGAAATCCTCCACTCTTATGAGGACATCTTCCAAAATTCCCCGTGGTGTCTTAAGTGATCGATCAGCAACTTGAAGGATTATAGGGCTAGGCTTCAGATTGCCTCCACCAAGTTGTTCATACACGTAGCTCGGAGGGATGTTCACCCCTGCACCCAGATCAAGTAGAGCCTCATCAATTTGTAAGTCACCAATAACTACTAAGATGTATGGGGCTCCTGGGTCCTTAAGTTTCAGGGGTGTGCCATGTTGAACAATTGAGCTAACAGAATCAGGCAGGACAACTTTTGATTGGACCTATTTTCTAGATTACTGCTTTTTTGTGCACAGGTCCTTTAAGAAGCGGGCATAAGACGGAATCTGGCTGATAGCTTCAAGCAAAGGCTGGTTAATCTGCACTTGCTTGAAAGTTTCCATAATCTCATCCCTCTTATCTTTGGCTCCAGATGAGCCAGCAGAAGTCTGCCTAGAGGTGGATAAGCACTCTGGAACAGGCACTCTCAATCTTTGGGTGGAAGGGTTGTCATGTTGAATAAGGGGTGGAACAGGGGCAACTTCCTCCAGTGAGGTGATTTCAAGCAGAGAAGATTTGGGCAAGTCTTCTCCGGTAGGGGTGAAAGTCGAGGTGGATGGTTTTTTAGGGGGTGAGACTATAGGAGCATCGGGTTTGGAAATTTCTTTCCCACTCCTTAGAATAGTCACCGCCTGAGCATGCTCCCTAAAGACAATCCCTTTTCCTTTAGGATTTTCCTCAACAGCACTGGGGATCTTCCCAGTTTCCCTCTGTCTAACGGCCTTAACAAGGTGTCCTATTTGTGATTTCATCTCATGTATAGCCTTGTCATGAGATTGGATGATGGCACTTTGACTTTCTTGCATTGTTTTCAACATCTCCTTCAATTCATCCATCTCAGAGGCTTAGGTTGGTCAAAGGTCTGAGGTTGGTTCATTTGATGGTTTTGAAAGGATTGTGGTTTATAATTCCTTGAATTTGAGACATTTCCTTATCTCCATGAAAAGTTTGGGTGGTTCCTCCATCCCTCATTTTAAGTGTTGGAAAAAGGGTCATTACAAGGTCTAGGACGGAACCCTTGAGCGACATTCAGATCCGCTTGTACAAGCTCAAGGAATTGGGAGGCCAAGTGGCAATCCACAGTGGCGTGTGTATTGCCTTGGCAAATTAAGCATTCGAAAGCTTGGGATGTGGAAGTGTTAGATACGAATGAACTCGGGTTCGACATAAGCCTTTCCATGTTTTGATTCAATAATTGAATTTGATAGGCTAAATTCTGGGTGTCCCTTGCCTCATTCGTCTCCAACTTTCTTTGCATGAGAGTGGGCTTTCTATCCATGTAGGAAGAATTCAAGTGAATAGAATTCTCTCTCAAAGTATCAAAAAGGTTCCAAGCTTCATCCTCAGTCTTAGATAGAAAGGTTCCTACACAGGCACCATCCACAGTTTGCCTATGCAAATCATTAAGTTTGGTGTAGAACCTTTCAACCAGATGCCATTTAGGCACCTGGTGATGTGGGAAAAGTCTCAGCAAGTCGTTAAAGTGCTCCCATGTATCATGGAACGCTTCCCCATCCTTTTGAACAAAACTCATAATTTCCCTCCTAAAGTGATTGGTTTGCTCATGGGGAAGTCCTTCTTCAAAAACTCCTTCTTCAGGGCATCCCAAGTGTTAATATTATCAAGGGTGTGATACCAATACTTGGCTTTGTCCTTAAGGGAGAAGGGAAAGAGGGTCCGCATTTGAGCGTCATTAGTAACGCCCTGCAGCTTCACCTTGGAACAGACCTCGGTGAATTCCTCTATATGCCTGTAAGGGTCTTCTCTAGCAGTACCATAAAAGGAGTGTAGCAAGGATATGGTACTGCTTTTGATCTCATAAGGATTGTCCCCTCCAGGTCTACACAGTGCAGGGCCAACTTGATTGCTTGGAATGAAATATTCCTTAAGGCTCCTTTGACCGGCCATTTCTCCCCTTGGAAGGTTTCTTCCAAAGATTCTTTCAGGTTCAGGATCAAACACAAGTTGTCTCCTAAGAGAATGCCTACCAAGCATGCACTACAAACACAATTCAGAAGGACTTGTTCGGTCTTTACAAATTCAGGCCTTTAACTTTAGTTTAAGTTGTTGGTGACAAAGCAAGTTGCCCAATTAATTACGCACTTATTTGAAACGCTATGACAGCAACCGGGTTTTAGTTTGTTATAACGTTGTAGTATAGCCAGTTATTACCAACATTTCAAATATATAAATTTTTTTACTCGGAAAATAAAAGAGTTCCCGAGGTCGAACTCAGGGAGCAAGTTGTATTCTAGAGATATACATGTTTCTTTTACAAAATAAAGAAAGAGAGAGGGAAAGAATTTGTTGTTCTCTTTGTTTTCTCCTCGTGATGTTCTTCTTTCTTTCTTTCTTCAGATCTCCTACTTCTTCTTTGTTCTGCAGAGGTGATGCTCCTCTTTCTTTCTTCAGATCTCCTTCTTCTTCTTCCTTGGTTTCTGTCTTGGCCTCTCTTCTTCTTTTTCTGCAGTCTCTTCTGTGAAGGTTTCTTCTTCCTTGGCTCTGCTGTACTTCTTCTCTGCAGCCTTTCCTCTTCTTCTGCCTTGCTCAGCCTCTTCTTTAGAGTTTCTTCTTGTTTCTCCTCCCTGCGGCTAAGTGTCAGCTTCTTCTTTTCTTTTTCAGCCAGGGACGTCACCCCTCCTTCCTTCTTTTCCCTTCAGGCCGTCGTCTGATTTCCAAATCAGACGACTTAACTACCTGTTGCTACAGTCAGCTTCCTTCTTCTTCCGCGGGTCTTCTTCTTCGCCTGTGCCTGCACACTTCAGAGTTTTTCGTCAGAGGCAAAACCTACTCTACCCTTCCCCCCCGCGTCTCTCTCTCTCTCTGAAACCACTCTTGGGAAAGCTCTCCCAGAGCTGCCGGGTAACCGGGTTCGGGTCAGGCCCGGGTCCAGACCCACCGGCGTGCGTGGTGGGCGAGGAGTGCAGGTCAGTCTTAAGTCGGGTCGGGTCGGGTCAGGTCCGCGGGGCGTGAGCGCGGACGAGACCGGGTAACTGGGCGGGTGAAGGGGACCTCACCCCGTGTGCTGAGGCAGTAAGCCTTCAGCACTTTTGCATCTTATGTCGCTGCGACTCTTCAGGCGTTTCCGAGGTGGGACTAAATGTCCCACCTCAATTGCGCGCCCGCAGCGGGGAAGTCAGCAGGAGATTGCGGCGTCACGCGAAGCTTTCTGCCTTAGCTGCGAACCTGGTGTTTTGCCAAAACGCCTCGCAAGGCCTGGGAGTTGAATCTGGGCGTGGCGCTGAGCGTGGCGCGCCTGTAGCTGCAGGCGGAAGCAGTTCCTCCTGCGCGGCAATGGCGGCGGAGGTCGGGTGGCCTGTTCACAAGAAAACGGCCTCTCGGCCTAATCAGAAAGTGCCAGGAGCTTCGCCAGGGTGCCGCGAAGCTCGTGTGGGTGGTGGCGAGGCGCGGGGCGGCGTGTGAGGGCTGCCCTAGGTCGGACTGTGGGTCGGAGGATGGGTCTGTTCGGTGGGGTTGCAGAGGGTGATGTGGGGGAAGTGGCAGGGCGGGGGTTGATCAGGGTGAGGAGGCGGAGGTCCTGCGGTGGTCGGCGAGCCGTGTGGGTCGCTGAGGTGATGGGAGCGGCTCGCCGGAGGATGGCCGGAGGCGGAGAAGGTGAGGGTGAACAGGAGCGGTCGAGGGTTTAATCAAATAAAAGACAGTGAGGAAAAGAAAGAGGAGAAGAAGGGGAGTAGCTCTATCTTACTTGCAGGGACGAAGGGGGAGGAACAGGGCGACAGTCGTATCGACTGTCGCCGGAGAAGACGATACTCAGGGAAAGGGGCGGCGGCGAGCAGAGAGCCGGAGAGGCGCCAGCTGGGTGCGGCGTGGCGCGGGAAGAGCAGGGGAGGAAGTCTCTGCTGCTGGTATTGCGGCAGAGCGAAGAGGTGGAGGGGGAGGAAACCGCCGGAGCTGGTGAGCGTCTGCCGGAGGAAGAAGAGAGGAAAGTTGGGGATTTTCTCCGTCAGATCCAGGCTGCCACGGTCGGTGGAGCAACGGGGGGTATTTATAGGGATCAAACAGGGAGGAAGGCGGAGGGAGACGACGTGTCTCCCTCGCCGGAGGATGGTCGGAAACAAGAACCCATACCGTCCGTGCGTTCGCACGGCCGGTATGGTGGGTTACAACGACCAGGGGGGTGTCCCTGCGACGGCTGACGACGTAGGGCACCCCCGGTTTACTTGCCAGGTCCCCCACCTCACCTTGCGCGGCGCCATACTCCGCGCAAGGTCGCCGGAGCATGGTGCTGGCAGGTTTTGCAGGAGGGACCTGATTGCAAAGAACGAAGGAGAGTTAGGGGCCAAAATGCGAGGGTTCAAAAGTTGAGGGCCAAAGAGTAAATATATGAGGACCAAAGTGTAAAGTCGGTCAAGGAGGTTTCTTCTTAGGCTCAAGTTTTTATACATGGCTAATTAGGACCTAAGGAATCTGATGGTGAATTTCATTTCCATATTAAACCTTGTTTGACCGGTCAATTTGCGCAAAAACCCAAATTAAGTTATTAATTGGGCATGGTTCTCAATGTAAGTCAAAAAGGGTTCTGAAGGCCAAATTGAAGGTTCTAAACCCTGGAGATTATTTTTCTATGAATTTTAGAGGGTTTATTCTATTTTTACTTTGCCTCGAACCTTGTGAATTGAAGTGGGTTGTTTTAGGGTTACAGATTATCATTTAGTTTCTTGGAATTGCTGTAGCCCTTGCTAGATCATTTCATCCCACTCTTATTCTTATTAAGCTGCTTTGACCTATGTTTGGGCCCTGAATTACCCTGTTTGCAGATTATACTGGTAAAATTGCATTTTTACCCCTTATGACTTGTTTTCTTCTCAAACTCAGGATTCTCTGAGTTAAGCCTTTCCTTGAGATATGTAGGAGCTTTTATCCTTTGTATTAGGTCAAAATGAGCTAGTTATGGCTCATGATGAGGTTCTCATCATTATTGTCAACCTTCGAAATGCCTAAAAGGACCTAGTTGAAGCTTAGGTATTCTTCCTTAAATCTCAAATGGTAAAGCAAATCCAAAGATGGAAAATCGAGGGATGCAAGTAGGCCTAAGCCTTCCTTTGAAGCTGTGCTTTCGCGATGCTTCTCAACTACCCTCAAAAATCCGTGATAGGGTATCCCCCTCTTTGGACTTACAAAACCTTTGATCTCAAGTTTCGAACACTTCAGAATCCAACGGTAGGAGGGCTCTTGTCCTAGTCCTTCCAAGACTTAGAAGTGTCTAAATGCATGACGTGGCGCAAAAGATATAAGTGTGCATTCACTGGAAAAAGATTTTGAATTTTGAATCGCACACCACGTTTGAAAATCAAGTCCTTGATTTTTAGATGTCCCTCCTTTAATTAGTCCTTTTTCAAGAATATATGTGACCACTTGTTAGATCGCTTCAAGACAAATTATGTGGTCTTCGAATTAAGTCCAAATGCAATGCGTGATCAAGAATAGGATGCAAAGTAAGAGAATGCGTACCTTGCTTCCAGCAATCAACGATGTGAGAATGCATGCAATGTAGAGAAGTAAATCTAGAGGCTGCTCATACAGACCTAAATGGTTCGTCCTAGAGGCAGGCAACTTCTGGCAGGTAGCTCATTTTTTATTATTATTATTTTTTTTGACTACTTATGCACAAGCAAAAAAAGGTAAACAATCCACAAAATAAACAAAAAACCTAAATCTAAAGAAAAGGGAACGGGCTCCCAAAAATTACCCAACACGGGCCTAAAACAAAATCGGGGAACAAACCCCTCAAAGTATACCCCAGAACAAGGGTTTCAAACCAAATGTGCAAAGAAAAATTAAGTCTAAAGTCTTAATCCTACTCTAATCAAATCAGTGACTAAATGTACAGAGATGATCGTCGCGTCCTCGTCCTTCCCCTCCTTTGCAAGGTAGCTCGATCAATTTCTCCTCAGGCGACATCAAGGGTCGCCTCTCATGATGGCTGGTGTGATTGCGAGTCGTAGGATATGTGTCGTAGATCGTTGCACTCGCCTCTCTCTAATTCCTCGCACAAATTTCTCACACAGAAAAAATAATAAATGTCAGATCACTGTGCAATGAGAAATAATTAAAAATAAAATTAGGTGAAATTATTGTGTCTGTTGCCTCCCTGCAATGGCACTATTTGACGAGCTGATTCTTCGCTTTTAAAGTCGTTTGTCACATAAAATGACATGTCGTTTGCAATTCTATATGGTGGAAAAATCGACTAATCAATAATTAAAATAACCACTCACAGAAGAGCGGGTTGTGTCCACAGGGAGGCAATGACATTTAAACTCACACCAATTAAAACCATATGTTCACAGTTAGTTTCGACGAGAATCGAGCCAAATCTACCTTTAGATTAAGAAAACATCAAGAGAACATGCTGAAATGGCAATTTTGCACAACTAAAGGATATATTTTGCAATGCAACTTAATAAAATAATAATAAAAGTTGACAATGGCATAGAATGTAAATATTAATAGAGGCTTTACTATAGCAAAACAAGGCAACTTCTTCCCCTTGTCCATGCATGAGGAGGAGGGAATGGCCGGAGGTGTGAAGCTCGGAGGAGGATCTCTAGACCGAGGGCTCCATGATGGCGGTCACGGTGAGGTGCGATGTGCCCCAAGGTGGCCGGACGGAGGTACGGTGGTGGTGAGTTTCGGTGGCTACGGAAATGCTTCATGCGGTGAACGCGCGGGCTGTGCGGGCATGCGCGGGTGCGGCTGAGCTCGGCCACAGCTGCTGCTGCTGCGTACTGCTGGCCGCAAGCTACAAGCGTCGAAGGCGCACTACAGGGAGTGCGACGGAAGTGCAGCGCACTCTACGCGTGCGGTTGGAGGGCGTTTGCTAATGCAGGTGTGCGGCAGGGGAGCATGTGGGCTGGAGTAGCGCTGCTGCAGGAGGTGTGGCACGCCGAGGGAGTTGGTGAGCGTACGCTAGGGGCTGGAGAGTGGAGGATGGTGCACGCAGCAAGGGTGTGCGTACGGATGGCGGTGCTGCAGGAGATGAGTGCACGCGGTGGAGCTGTGGACAGTGCTGCACACTGGCGGGTAAGTGCATGCAGTGGATTGGAGATGAAGGTGCAGGCAAGGTATGTAAGCACGGATGCACTGAGGAACACGCGAGGCTGATGAAGAAGAAACATGGTGATGGCCAAGCCCACTGGATTGGCGCGGCGAGCTGTCACCTCGCCGACCCACGGTGTGGTGGTGCTTGGCCTTGGAGACCACAGTGAGGAGCAGGTGCACGGTGATGGGCGGGTGGTGTCTCCTCTCGCATGACTGCTCTCCCTCCTTTTGTAGCCACAGCCTTCATTTCAAATTCAAAATGGCGTAGCATAAATGTGATGCACAGGAGGAGGAGGCGGAGCCGAAGCCAGAAGAGTTACCTGTGCAAAGGAGAAAATAATAAAATATTATGGTTATTTATGTATAAGCCCTTAACTTCTATGTTAAATTAAAACAATGAATGCAATGCACCTAATTGGTTAACTAATTAAATGAATGCAATTCTAAATGCGTTTAGTTATGAATACAATGCATGAGTTATGTAATTAAGTTAGAAATATGAATTAATCTATTTACATCCTAATGTAAGCTAAATAAATGTTAGAATTAACTTAATGTCTAGGCACTTAAATACTTGAATAGCACACAAACATGGGCTAATCATAGACTCTCTACTCTCACCTCACACTTGTTTGGTGGATCTACTAGAAGATGGTTTTCCTGACTCCCTAATTACTTTCCAAGGGTTCAGGAGAAGAAGTATTGCTTCTTGACAAACTAAAGATGTCTATTGATCATCACAGTGGATCCATTGCAAATTCTATGTGTAAGTGTGAAATTGTGCTAGATTCTAAATTTAGGATTTAACTGAAAAATAAATCCCAAATAAAACCATCTTGATAAAAATTCTTTATGCATGAATGGATTTTTTTTTTGACATAATAAGACATGCAATGTCCACCCCACCATGCCTATTCATTACAATGTCCTCATTGAGATGTATGCAGAGAAATCAAATTGTAATAAGCGAGAGGAGGGGATATCACTTGACTAAGCTTGTTAGTCCATGTTAGCTTGATCCAACAAAAGTAAAAAATACCTATATAGAATGCTAGGTTGCCTCCTAGCCAGCGCTAAGTTTAACGTCATTTGTCGGACTCAGTTCAACTCTAAGATGATTCTAGAAGGTTAATGTGACTATCAGGAATGGGGTCAAGATTCTAAGTAATGTAAGGCTAAAGCCTTTACTATCTACCTTTGTTTCATGGCTAGCCTTTGGATACACAATGAGAACAACTCCGTGAGGGAAAATTTTTCTTACAATGAAAGGAACTGTACATTTTGATCTTAATTTTCCCATAAAGAGCTTCAAGCGCACATCAAATAACCAAACCTTTTGATTAGGCACAAAGCCTTTTCGAGAGATATACTTATCATGTAAAGCTTTTGTCCTATTCTTATAAATTCTTGCGCTGTCATAAGCGTCACTCCGAATTTCCTCCATTTCAGTCAATTGAAATTTTCTTTATCGTCTAGATTGATCAAGATTTAGTTTAAAAGTTCTGATTGACCAATAAGCTTTATGTTCAAGTTTAACTGGCAGAGATGACAAGATTTTTCATAGACCAAACGGAATGGAGACATTCCAATTGGAGTTTTATACAAGGAATGGTCGGGCCAAAGAGCGTCATCTAATTTAGTAGACCAATCCTTCCGATCTGGGCGGACCATCTTTTGAAGGATTTTCTTAATCTCCCGATTGGAAATTTTAGCTTGTCCGTTGATCTACAGATGGCATGGAGTAGAGATTTTGTGAGTGACTCCATACTTAGTTAATAAGGTCCTAAATTGATTATGAGTGAAATGGGATCTGCCATCACTAATCAGAGCTTTTGGTACTCTGAACCAACTAATGATGTTTTTCTTTACAAAGTCCATGACCACTTTATGGTCATTGGTTCAGGTTGAGATGGCGTCAATCCATTTGGATACATAGTCTATTGTAACTAGACTGTATAGGTACCTAAATGAATTGGTAAAAGGTCTCATAAAATCAATGCCCCAAACATCTATCCTTCATGTTCATGTATGTTTCGCAATTAATACATACCCTACAGAAATTGTAAGAGTCGCGGAATAAAGATAGCCAATATAAACCACTTTGCAACACCTTGGCTACCGTCTTTTCTCCTGAGAAGTGATCTACACAAGCAAAAGTATGGCAAAATTCTAGTGCGCTTGTGATCTCCTCATTTGGAACACAATGATGGATAACCTAATCGATGCATATTTTAGATAGTTCTGGGTCTTCCCAAAAGTAGTATTTAGCATCAAAAATCAACTTATCACGCCTATGCTTAGGACAATCCATGGGTAATTTCCCGATTGCTAAATAGTTAATAATTTCTGTAAACTAAGATACTTTGCAAACAGTCAAAAGAGTCTCATCAAGGAATGCATCAGAAAATTGAGGAGTTGCGTATTCTAGAAGGATTCTAGAAAGATGATATGCTACTACATTTTGGGCACCAGATTTATCTTTGATTTCTAAATTAAATTGTCTTAGTAGAAGGATCCATCTAATTAATATGGGTTTTGCATCCTTCTTAGACATTAAGTGCCTTAATGTAGTATGATCTATGAAAGTTGTGACATGAGATACAAGTAGGTGTGGTCTAAACTTCTCTAGAGCGAAAGCTACTGCTAGGAACTCTTTTTCTATAGTGGTGTAGCTCCTTTGAGCCTCATCAAGAGTTCTACTAGCATAGAAATCTCGGAAGGTTTGTTATCAATCTTCTATCCTAAGACCGCACTAATAGCAAAATCAAAAGCATCGGTCATGATTTCGAATGGGGGATCCCAATTAGAAGGTTGTAGGATGGGAGATTGTGTAATGGCCTCCTTCAGTAGATTGAAAGCCCTTAAGCAACTTGAATCAAAATCAAAGGTTTGATCTTCCACCAGTAAATTACTTAAGGGCCTCGCCACCTTAGAAAAATCCTTAATGAATTGACAGTAAAATCCCACATGTCCAAGAAATGATCTTACTTGTTTAACTGTTGAAGGTGGTAGGATTTTAATGATAGTCTCTTGATGTAGACAAAATTATTGAGGGTAAAATGCCTATTCATGCATGTTCCTAGGCTTAGATTTACATTTCATGTTATAAATATTGCATAGCATGCATCATTCTCCATTTAGAGTAATTGTATATAATTTATGTTAATTGCATCCTTTTTGTGGTCAGGAGAGAAGAATATTTATTTTGGAGCCTCGGATTAACGATCCGACCGTACGGATCTGATCAAGACGACGATCAAAGTCCAATGCCTACAAAATCCCCTCGATCGGAGTCCCATAGCACCATATGCAATCCAAGGAAGATCAATGGCTGAGGGACTAGGTGATGCAATTCGAATTGTCAAACGACAAATCCGACCACATAGATGGATTCGGGTCGACGATCATAGCCCAACAACGCGAGAATTGGCTCAATCCGCCCTGTCTAGCATCCCAACAAAGGAAAGAAGATGGATGACCCAAATGCGGCACGTGGCGCAACCCAGGCCGCCCATGCACACACACCGCACGCGCACGTGTGCGAAGGCAACAACAGTAGCGACTCATATCACGCATGCGTGCGTAACAAGGGCGCGTACAACGCGTGCCAGCGGAGCGACAGCAGGGGCGTGTGAAGGGGATCTTCAACGACCTTTGTGGTGGATCTTCAGCGATGTTTATGACTGTCACTAAATGTCCTATATACGAATTTGATTCTTTCCTCCACTATAAAAGGACCCCTACCCATCCCATTTTTCTTCATCTCTTCCTTTCTTCCTCTCACCACCTCCAAGGCTCTAGAGAGAGCTTATCGCAAGCCCATGATGCTCCTCTAAAGTAGAAAACCAAATATTTTCCCCACCTCTCATCCCCATTCATGGAGCATCCCGTGGCTGCCCTCTTTCCACCCTTCGGGAAGAAGATGCTCACTGCGACATTGTCCTACTTCGCCCTTCATCCACCAGCTCCGTCTTCCTTCGTCCCACTCCTCACCAGCTTCCTCCAGACGATGTCAGAGTGAGTCGTCCTCCGAGCAACCATGGAGGGGATTTTCTCATCTCCATCTATCTTTACTGCTTTTTAGTGTAGTTTTTCCCGCTTTCTTAATTGTAGAAAACATTGGATTCAAAAATATATGTGATTGTTCCTCTGTCTCTCTCTTTCCTTTTTATTTTGCAAGTAAATAAGCTAGATTTCATCGACCTGATCTCTTGCCCTATTAAAAATACCAAAAAAATGTTAGAAAAGACAAAAACGACCAAAAACAAATAAAGGCGAAGCAAGGATTTTTATAAAACCAAACATTTGCCTCCCCGTGTTCAACCTGGGACTCACTTTTCGAGTCTTGGTTATAAATTTGATATTATAGATGTGTTTTGTGACCTATGAAGATGGGTCCTCCAAACCCTGATTTTAATTTGCGAAGCGCGCTTGATCATTTTGGCACCATTGCCGGGGTGGCAATGCTCTTTAGTTTTTCTTGCATTTTCTCCTCCTTACATAACTTTTACCTCACTTTTTCTCTGATCTAACTATGATTGCAAGTACTCTTCTGAGGTGGGATAAAGTAGTAAGATCGGAGAAAAGTGCAGATGAAGGTTTTGTAAGTTTATCCCCACCACCCCCACCCACTAGTTCATTTCACCACAATAATAATTCAAACCCAAATCAACTTAGGTGCTTTTTATAAACCCTAGGATAGATTTGGTTGTTTGGTTGCCACCTCCACTCATCTCACATGTGCATATATGAAAAAAAGAAAGAATACTCTTCTTATGTGGGATTTTCTGAAAGCTAGACACTTAACACCCATAATTTCTCACCCTAAGGCGCACAATCACATAGATTCTATCACTTAACCTGGATCTGACCTGTTGACCTGGTACACTTAACTCAACACACAACTAAGTGAGCAGAAATCTGAATAGGTCCAACATTTCTGTATGCCTTAACTACGTGGTGCAATAGGCTAATTACTTGAACTGTTTAGGCCGCACCCCTCAAAATAAAAGTGATCCATCAAGTAGCTTGCCACTTAGGGTTGATTCTTATGGCTGAACCAGGCACTCCACATTATTTTTGATTTCTAAAGGAACATATCATCATCCGTATTTTAAAAACTTGGAGTGTTCTACTAAACCTTGATTGAACCAACCTAAGAATTAAACCCTAAAAGCTACTAAACAAGGTTAAACCCTAAAGACACATCAACAAATAACCTTGTTTGCAAACCGTAGTTGTGCACACACACACATTTTAACTGATCATTAAGGGCACAACCCATCTTAAGGGCCCATCACATTCCAAGAGCATGATCATCCCAAGCCTAACTAAAACTGAGTAGATGTTGGCCTTAAGGAATGATTCGCTCTTTAGGGCTTAGACTGAGATTTTTTTCGATTAATCTACTTCTGCTGGTCCATCTGATGTCTAGCTAGGGGAGTAGCATCAAAGGACCGTGGCTGGGGGTACACTACAAACCGGAGGCATAAGCCAAAGGAAGAACCTTCTCCCAGTCCTTCCTTCTAACTGGTTGGATTGATCCGATAAAAGTAGACCAAATCATTTATAATCTCAAGACGGGTCATGGGAGTCTGTAGGTCTTTAGGCTAACCCACCTAAGGATAGGGTTGATTGCTTGTATTGCAGGGCTCCTTTCTTTCTTCTGATTTCCCTCCTATTCTATCATGTATCCTTCCACATCTTACATGCATTTCCCATCCTACACTCCTACCAACACATATACCCAAGATGATTACTATCCCAACTTGACTTCTAATTACCTATGCACTAGTCGAGATAACTTTGATTAGGGATATGAATCCGGACATCAGTGTTCAGGGTCTAACCCTGGACAACAAGACTATGATTACATTCCTTCCCAGAGCTACAAAGATTATAGATCTCCACCCTTTGTTGATCAACCTAATCAGATCTAGAACTACGAAGGATATTCTAATTATAATACTTACCCTCTCCAGTATTCCACTGAATATAGGTTGCCTTTATTCTTTAAACAATTTAAAATGGCCTACTATCAATGAGGGACCCGAGAACCTCAATATCTTGACTCCCCTAGAATTAACCCGAACCCACCCAACCCTGAACTGAACCAATTGGTTCAGGTGAACCAGATCCAGGATAGTGTGTTGGCTAATTTGAGGAACACTGTATAATCTTTAGAAGCTCAACCAACACCATGCACTGAAGCATTGGAGTCTATGATTAAAATGATTGATGAACTTAATAGTTCTCTATTGGATTTGCTTCAAAATGTTAGGGATAGGGACCTGGGTGAGTTTCTTCTTGGGAAATTATTAAGGTTGAGGATGAAATTTGTGGTTGCCCTAGTCAAATCTTAGGATGATTCTCAAGATGAACCCCCTTCAGGAGAGCCAATGTCCGAACCCGCTCAGGGGCCTGTCAATGGGGATACATTTTCTAAGACTAAAGATGACCAGGATGGTCTAAGGCAACCAATTAAGGATGAGCCAATTAATTCACCAGAGATCCCCAAGCCAGGGAGCGAAGAAAAATATGTCACTTTGAACCAGGAAATGGCAATCAATTTTGAGACATATATAAATGAGGATCATTAATTCTTTGACTCTAAGGGCGAAGAATCTCTTAATGAAGTCTCACTTGAGTGTAAGGAAGATCATTTTAGTGAGTCAAACGGGCTCAAGGAGCATGACGAACTATTTGATAGCCCAAGCATTGAAGATTATGATCATGTTGGGGCTAACTTGGACGATTCAAATCCTAATCATTTAATTAATATCCCCATTCCTCAACCATAGCCTAAAGAATTGAATGATGACATTTTTGAGATCACCAAACCCGAGTCAATCCTTATTCAGCCACAATTGTTGGACTTGGGTACTTTAGATGGGGTGTACAACGATTTGAACATCCCAGAAACATTGATTTTAGAGGATAGGAAGTGGGAAATAAAAATCTGGGAAGCTACTTCAAAGGGAACTATGAGTTTAGATTTAAGGGTTCCTATTTACCTAAAACCACCCACTTTCTACAAGGACCCTTACAATATCATTCACGTGCAACCCAAGCTCGAAATAGCTGATTATCTTTCTGAGCTGAACTTTAAGAGGACATCCAAACCTATTGAACCATATTTACCCATTGTCAAACACTTTGGTCTTGGGTTGCACACCACAAAATCATAGGCTTGGCCCCGCAAATACAACAATCTTCGATTCTGGGTGATTTTCATCTGGAACCTTAGAACCACTCGACCTTAGGGCATGGGTCTACACCACAACTTGGTCCACATCTATGGACATCTTCTGTTGGCAGGTCCTGTGATCAATATTTTTATTTTGATTCTGACTTGCACTTGTGAATTCCTAATTTCTTCTTTGTATGTATGTTATGGCTAGCTGAAGGTATTAAATTTAGTACATGTGTATATTCTACATTCTCTATGGAGCTGACTGAATTTTCACAAAATTCAGGTGATATTCTATTTACTCTACCCTTTTCATGTATTTATTTTTACAATGAGGACATTGCATGTTTTAGGTATAGGGGTGTGGATACTTTATCCTGAAATCATTTTGTTAATTCCATAGAATTTCTTCTAGTTTCTTTTAAAGAAAATTTTGAAAATTCAAAAAAAAAAAAAGAGTTAGGAGAAGATAACATAGGCATTTAGAGGTTATTAACTTTAGGAAATGATACGATAGGACCTGAAAACTTAGACTCTTCAGGTCTTCGGGCTGAATTAGCTCGGGTGTCCACAAGAATGTGGACTAGTCTCGAGTCCTTGCCAATTCAAATTCATCTTTAATCTGGTGAATAAATTGGGGTAATAAGTATATGACTTATCAACCTGCCCTCTGATTTGAGGGGACTTTAAGCCTAAGCATCGACACACTTTTTGGCACTGACTCACTTTTCGATGGTTTCTTCAAAAATTATGTAGCTAATGAACCATCTAGGGTGGTATGGCCGGCAAGTTGTCGATGGTAACAGCTCATTGGCTGGTTGTTTAGAGCCCACCCACAAATCCATTTTCTTCATACTGCCTTTAGGTAAATCTTAGATCAGGGAAGCCACCTACTTAAAAAAAATTGAAGAAAAAAGAGAAAAGAAAAAAAATAGAAAAAGGGGAAAATAAAAAAAATAAACAAATAAAACCACACTTCACAGCACGAGTATAGCTGATAAGTTACTGTCAGTAATAGCCTATTGGCTGGTTGTCGAGAGCCTAGCTCACAAAAATGCACAATAATTCCCAAAACACTTAGGGAAGAATTGGGCAAGTAGAATAAATCGGGGAGATATACACTGGGTTCGCCCTTGTGTTCACTCTATAAATAAAAAAGGTAGGGAGAAGGCTACCGTTCAAAAAGATAAACCTTTAAACAAGGTCACCTAGGGTCGTAGAAACTTGAAGTCCATTTTAACGGCCACCAAGTGAGTCTGTCACTCTTTTCACAAGATGCTTCATACTTAGAGTCCTTTCTGAGTCTTGGACAAGTCGGGTAGCCGTAAAAAATTATCCCAGAACTCTCAACTCCAAAAGTACAAAAAAAAAATTAAAAAGAATAAAAGCAAAAAAAAGTGTATCTTCCTTTTTCAAATAGGGCGAGGACTTGGGCGGTCTGCATTTTGGCAGACACCTGGGTACTGTTGAGTCTTCATAGTTTTGGACCTTAGTTGATAATTTCTATTGTTAATAAACAACATAGGAATAAGCGATCGAATCCTAATTCTATTTTTATACATAATATGTAGTTTAATTTTGTTAGGGATTAACAAAAGATAGGCATGGGGGTATGATGTAGACAATTATTGAGGGTAAAATGCCTATTAATGCATGTTCCTAGGCTTAGGTTTGCATTTCATATTATAAATATTGCATAGCATGCATCATTCTGCATTTAGAGTAGTTGTATATAATTTAGGTTAACTACATCCTTTTTGTAGTTAGGAGAGAAGGATATTTATTTTGGAGCCTCGGATTGATGATCCGACCATATGGATCTGATCAAGACAACGATTGAAGTCCAACGCCTCCAAAATCGCTTCAATCGGAGTTTCGTAGCACCGTATGCAATCTAAGGAAGATCAATGGCCGAGGGACTAGGTGACACAATCTAGAGTGTCAAATGACAAATCCGACCGCATGGATGGATTTAGGTCAACGATCGTAGCCCAACAACGTGAAAATTGACTCAATCCAACCTCTCTAGCATCCCCTGTAAAGGAAAGAAGATGAACGACCCAGATTGTGCAACGTGGTGCAACCTAGGCCACCCATGCACATGCACGCAACATCGCATGTGCACAGCAGCTCAGGCGCATGCGCGCGCAGAGGTAGTGGCAGCAGCGACACGTATCATGCGTGCATGCGTGATAAGGGTACGTATAGCGCACGCTAGCGGTGCTGTAGTAGGGGCATGTGGGCAGGATCATCAGTGACGTTTATGACTGTCAGTAAATGTCCTTTATATAAATTTGATTCTTCCCTCCACTATAAAAGGAACCCTACCCATCCCTTTTTTCTACATCTCTTCCTTTCTTCCTCTCACCACCTCTATGGCTCTAGAGAGAGCTTGTCCCAAGCCCGGGATGCTCCTCAAGGGTAGAAACCAAATATTTTTCCTACCTCTCATCCCCATTCATGGAGCATCCCGTGGCCATCCTCTCACCACCCTTCGGGAAGAAGATCCTCACCGCGACGCCATCCTGCCCCACCCTCCATCCTCCAATTCCATCCTCCTTTGTCCTGCTCCTCACCACCTTCCTCCAGGCGACATTAGAGCGAGTCGTCCTCCAAGCAACCGTTGATGGGGATTTTCTCACCTCCATCTATCTTTACTACTTTCTGGTGTATTTTTTCCTACTTTCTTAGTTGTAGAAAACATTGGTTTCAAAAATATATGTGACTGTTCCTCTCTCTCTCTCTTTCCTTTTTATTTTGCAAGTAGATTAACTAGATTTCATCGACCTGATCTCTTGCCCTATTAAAAATACCAAAAGAATTAGAAATGACAAAAATGACAAAAAACAAATAAAATTGAAGCGTGAATTATTTATAAAACCAAATGTTTGCCTCCCCGTGTTCAACTTGGGACTCACTTTTCGAGTTTTGGTTATAAATTTTATCTGATAGATGCATCTTGCGAGCTACGACGACAAGTCCTCTGAACCTAGATTTTAATTCGCGAGGAGCGCTCAATCATGTCCACCTTGGCTTTATCCACTTCTATTCCACTTTCAGACACAACATGGACAAGGACTATGCCTTCCCTAACCATGAAGTGGCTCTTTTCTCGAGATAGGACAAGGTTTACCTCTATGCATTTCTGTAAAGTTTTGTTTAGATTGTTCATACATGATTCAAAAGAGCCTCCGAACACAGAAAAATCATCCATAAAGATTTCCATAAAATCACCCATGTCTGAAAAGATTACAATCATGCACCTTCGAAAAGTTGCTGGTGCATTGCACAATCCAAAAGGCATTTTACGGAATACAAATGTTTCGTACGGACATGTGAAGGTGGTTTTCACTTGATCGTCGAGGTGGATGGCTACTTGATTGTAGCCAGAGTAGCCATCCAAGAAATAGAGGAACTTTTGGCCAACTAGTCTTTCAAGAATTTGATCAATGAAGGGAAGTGGAAAGTTGTCTTTCTTAGTTGCATTGTTCGGCTTCCTGTAATCGATACAAACTCTCTAAGAGGAAGCTATACAGGTTGGAATCAATTCCCCAATGTCATTAGTAATCACAGTCAGCCCAGCTTTCTTATGAACTACTTGTACAAGATTGATTCATGGTTATCAGAGTTTGGGTAGATTATTCCCGCATCTAACCACTTAATCATCTCCTTTTTAACAACCTCCCGCATGTTAGGATTCAATCGTCTCTGCATTTCAAAGGAGGGTTTAGATCGGTCCTCAACATATATTCTATCGGTGCAGTAAGTAGGACTGATTCCTTTTAGATCATCCAATGTCCAACCAATTGCTCTACTGTTTCTTCCCAAAACTTGAATTAGTTGATTTTCCTGAGTTGGGGTTAGATAAGGGCTAATGATTACTGGATAAGTCAGATCAGATCCTAAGAAAACATACATTAGATAATCAGGAAGGGGTTTTAGCTCAGGTTTGGGTCCCTGGGATGAAGGGTCCAAAGGTGGATCACAATTGTGCTTAAGAGGTCTTGGAATCAAGTTAATGATTGGGTGATTGACCTCTTGATTGGTTTGGGGATTAAGGCCTATAAGATCAAATTGGGACACTCCTAACTTCATACAATATTCAATAGTAAGATCCACATCCTCAGAATCTTCTATCATTCCACAACCCTCAAATTGTTTGATGGCCTTAAAAATATTAATCTTTGTCTTCTTTTCCCCGAATTTAATTTCCATACTACCAGATTCACAATCATTATTAGCCTTGGTAGTAGCTAAGAATGGCCTTCCCAAAATTATTGGGGTGTTCTTCAAATTCTCTAGTACCTCCATGTCAAGGACCAAGAAATCCATAGGGAAATAAAAATCACGAACCTTGACAAGTATATCCTCAATAATTCCCAGGGGTGTGGTCACAGATCGATCAACCAACTGTAGTGTGACCTCTATAGGTTTTCACTCTCCAAAGTTAAATTTCTCATATAACATTGTGGTGATCAATTTAATGGAGGCACCTAAATTTAACAGAGCCCTTTCAAAGGTAGTATCTCCAATAACACAAGAAATTAGAGGGGCTCCAGGATTTTTTTGTTTTTAGGGTAGGTTTCTAAGGATAACTACACTAGCTTGTTTAGATAACACTACCCTTTTAGATTATTTGACCTGGCATTTAGGTGTGCACATTTCTTTCAAAAATTTTGTACAAGCTGGGATATTCTCAATTGCTTCAAGGAGTGATATATTCACTTGGACTTATTTAAAAAAATCAAGCCACTCCTCAGATGGATTGGTTTTCTTTTCCTAGATTTGTTCAAGGCTTCAGGAAAAGGTGCTTGAGAGAAATCATGAGTGTTCGAGTCCTGATCCTTGTCTTCTTGATTAGCTTGGTCTCCCAAGTCAGATTCGGGCTCCTTAATATCTTGATTAGATTGAGATTTGGAGGGGTAAGGATCTTGGATTTGTCTCCCACTTCTCAAAGTTAAAGTACCGGCAAAGGCATTATAGTTGGAATGTTGAGGTGGGATTTGCAAGATAGGTTGAGCCTAGTTAGGATTAGGGTTAGCAAAGCTAGGTGGGTGCTGGGGAGCAGGTTGAACTATATGGGCATGTTGCTCCCGTGTGTTGTTCTAGTTAACCCTATTAAAGTTCCTTGAGTAGGGGATAGGTTAGGATGGCAGCATCTCGTGTTGTCTGGCATCTACCAATTGGTCTAATCATCCCGTCAATTCTGACCTCAATTGATTCATTTCTTCTTTATTTCTTAGATTGATTTCCATCATTTCCTTAAGGACTAAACTCAGATCAGATGGGTGGCTTTCCTGAGTAGGTTGTGGCTGGTATGTGTGTACCTACTGGGTTGCCCATAAGTGTTAGCTTAGTCATGTTAGGTCCCTAGGCGGGTTTTTGACTTGACCAAGAAAAGTTAGGATGGTTACACCATCCAGGGTTGTATGTGCTTGAGTATGGGTCATTTCTAGTGTATCCCGAGAGTACATTCACATCCTAATGATAATTAGGCATCGGGATGCCTAATTCAGAATTTGAGGGTATCAAGGTCCCTCCTTTGTACCCAAAAAGAGATGGGTCCAAGTAAAGTTGGCTCATGGGTGCAGCCATGGTTAGGTCATTAATATTGTGCACTACTTCCTGACCTAGAGGATTGGGGAGTTGGGTGTCGGTTAGCATACAAATTCCTTAAGTAGGCATAGGGTTTATTATGGAATGTGTACCTAAGGAATTCCCGCCCTTCAAAAGGTTGTCCAATTTCTTATCCAAACTCTGCATTTTTCCCAACGAATTCCACCTTATCCAATCATTATGTAATTAATTCTAAATCAACTGAGTTTGAATTAGCCTTAACTTCATAGACTCCACTCCTTGGTTGATTTGATCTATTGAAGATGGACATTGAGGCAATGTTGAGGGAATTCTGACTCATATTCTCGAATAATTGAAAGGCTCCCTCAATATCTTAGCTTAGGAAATTTCCCCCACATGCTGCATCAACAAAATTCTTTAAATTGTCACTTAACCCATAATAGAAAATATGAGCCAAGTGCCACTTGGGAATCCCATGATGGGGACATTTCCTAGTTAAGTCATTAAACCCCTCCCAAGCCTCATGCAATTGTTCCCCAAGGTTTTGCTTGAAGGTTGTAGTGGCACATCTAAGGGCATTTATTTTTCTTATGGTAAAGAATTTATTTAGAAATATGATTCTCAAATCTTCCCAAGTTAGAAATGGTCTACTAATTGTCCTCAACCATTGAGTAGCTTTATCTTTTGTAGAAATTGGGAACATTTTCATCATTAAGGTATTCTCATTCATGTTCCTATGTGTAGAAGTTCTTCAAGGTGATGGAAGGGGTCATCGAACTTGTTGCCACTGAAGTGGGGAATCAAATTAATGATTTTTGGTTTGAGCTCAAAATCATCTCCATCCTTAGGTACCCTAACAAAAGGTTCTGGTTGGGCATCAGAAGGATTGTAAAAATCTTTGAGAGGCTGGTCTGCTCTCCCATTTTGGAGTTAGGTAATGGTCTGTACTACATTCTGCATTTATTTGTCATGACGCTGGCCCTGCCTATCAATATACCTTTGTAAGAGAGCCACTGGATCTAGATTTTGTTCCTCCTCTTCAACCTCATCTAGAGGGTCTAGATTCAGATCTTGGACAATCAGGTCTTCTCCTAGGATTTCTCTCTAAAGGTGGTAGCAAATCAGGATGTAGAGATCTTCTACCTTGCTTGCACTAGAAGAATGTTTATGGATGAGAGAGGGAAGACAAATGTAAGAGTACCCATCCTCACAGTACAGGCAATCAAGCTAATCCTTAGAGTGTAATCCCTAATTAGACCTAATCCTGGCTCCCCAAAACATGACTAGGCTAGATCAACCCTTGAATTACTTGGCTGGCTAGAAGGGTGGGAACCCTTAGGACACCCCGCAGGCGAGACATCACTAAGGGTTAATGCGGTTACCACGCTGACCTCTCTTTTCACTAGTGGGTCCAAGTAGACATGACCTTAACCTTAGCCTAATCTAATTTCAAGTCACCAAGAAAATTAGTCCTACCTAGGGCACATCTACTCAACTTTATGATTAGGCTTAAGGTGCTTTTGGAATATGATGGGCATTAGGGGGTGTTGTCATTTAAAATTAATTTTCAAAGTGTGAAGTCACAGGCAAAGGGTTCACAAGTAATTTTTTTATGATGAAGTGAATTTTAAGGTTCATTTGCTTGTATTAGTGAATTTTACGACTCGCTTGAGTAAATATCATCAAACAATGGTTCTGATGTGGCACACAAGAGGTTTTGCAAGTCCCAATTGTTTGATAGATTTCCTTTAAGTATGGAAATGAAAGTATGCTCTACCTTAGTGTAAAACCCTAAGAGCACTATCTGTGCCTACGGTTTCACATTAGGGTAGAGCACACCTACATTTCCATTCTTAAAGGAAATCTATCAAACAATTGGTATTTGAAAAACTCTCGTGTGCCTCGTCAAAACCCTTGATTGAAGATACTAACTCAAGTGAACCCTAAAACTCACTAATACAAGCATTTGAACCTTAAAATTCACTTCATCATAAAAAATTGCTTATGAACCCCTTGCCTGTGCACCTCACACTTTGACAATCAATCTTGAGGGCAACACCCCATAAACCCCATCATATTCTTAAAGCACATCAAGCCTAAGCCTAAAACTGAGTATACGTGCCTTAAGCATGACTAATATTCTTGGGAACTTGAAATTAGATTGGGCTAAGGTCAAGGCCTTATCTACGTGGACCCACTGGTGACAAGAAAGCTCGATGCGGTAATCGCGTTAACCCTTAGTAGTGTTCCATCGTGCGGGGTGTCCTAGGGGTCCCACCCTTTTGGCTAGCCAAGTAATTCAAGGGTTGATCTGACCTAGTTGTGTTTTGGGGAACCAGGATTAGGTCTATTTAGGGTTTACACTCTAAGGAATAGCTTGATTACTTACATTGCAAGGGGGTATTCTCTCATCTGTCTTCTCCTTCTCATCTACGAACATTCTTCCAGTGCATGCAAGGTAGAAGATCTCTACATCCTGATTTGCTACCACCTTTAGAAAGAAATCCTAGGAGAAGACCTAATTGTCCAAAATATGAATCTGAACCCTCTTCAATGGCTAGTCACCACGAGGAAGATGAGATCAAAGAGGAAGAACAAAATCTAGATCCAATGACTCCCTTACAAAGGAAGATTACTAAGCAGGGCTGGCATCATGATAGACAAATAGAGGTCATAGCGCAGGCCATTACTCGACTCTAAAATGTAAGAGCAGACCAGCCTCTCTGTGACTTTTACAATCCCCCTGAGGCCCAACCTAAACCTTTTATTAGGGTACCTCAGGATGGGAAAGATTTTGAACTCAAACCATAAAGCATCAATCTGATTCCCCACTTCCATTGCCACAATTCTGATGACCATTTCTACCACCTTGAAGAACTTCTACACATAGGAAGGACCTCTGTCCCTAGGAACATGAATGAAGGTACCTTAATTATGAAAATGTTCCCATTCTCCTTAAAAGATAAAGCTACTCATTGGTTGAGGACTATTGGTGGACCAATCCTAACTTGGGAAGATTTGAGAAGCATATTCCTAAAAAAATTCTTTCCCGTAGGAAAAACCAATGCCCTTAGATGTGCCATTACAACCTTTAAGTAGAACCCTGGGGAACAACTACATCAGGCTTGGGAGAGATTTAATGATTTGTCTATGAAATTCCCCCGTCATGGGATTTTGAAGTTGCACTTGGCCCATATTTTCTATTATGGGTTAAGTGGCATTTTGAAGAATTTTGTTGATGCGGCATGTGGGGGCAATTTCGTAAGCAGAGATGCTGAGGGAGCCTTTCAATTATTTGAGAATATGAGCGAAAAATCCCTCAACAATGCCTCAATGTCTGCCTTTAACAGAGCAAATCAACCAAAGAGCAGAGTTTATGAAGTTAAGGATAATTCAAACTCGATTGATTTAGAACTAATTGCACAACGATTGGACAAGGTGGAACTCATGGGAAAGAACATAGAGAGTTTGGACAAGAAAATAGACAACCTTCTAAATGGCAGGAGTTCCTTAAGTACACATTCCATAGTAAATCCTATGCCTACCCAAGGAGTTCCTATGTTAACCTGCACCCAACTCCCCAACCTTTTAGGTCAGGAAATGGTGCACAATATTAATGACCTGACCATGGCTTCACCTATGAGCCAACTCTACTTGGATCCATCTCTTTCTCGGTACCATGGAGGGAACTTGATGCCCTCAAATTCTAAGCTAGACATCCAATGCCTAGTTATCCTGAGTATGTGAATGCACTCCAAGGCTACACTAGAAATGATCCCTATTCAAACACTTACAACTTTAGATAGTGCAACCATCATAACTTTGCTTGGTCAAGTCAGAAACTCGCATTGGATCCTAACTTGACTAAGCCAAACACTTATGGGCTACCCAGTAGGTACACACAACCATGCACATATCAGCCACAACCTACTCAGAAAAACCAACCCTCTAATCTGAGTCTGGTCCTCAAGTAAATGCAAGAAATGAATCTAAGACATAAGGAAGAAATAAATCAATTGACGATAGAATTGACAGGACGACTAGACCAACTAGTTGATGCTAGACAACACGGGATGCTGTCAACCCAACCCATCCCAACCCAAGGAGCTTCAATAGGGTTAACCAGAACAACACACGGGAGCAACAGGCACATATAGTTCGACCTGCTCCCCAACACCCACCAAGTTTAATTAACCCCAACCCAACCCAGGCTCAGCCTATCTTGCCAAACCCACCTCACCCTTCTAACCCTAATGCTTATGCTTGTGCTGTCACTTTGAGAAGTGGGAAACAAATCCAAGATTCTTATCCTTCTACATCGAAATCTTACGAAGATCTTGAGGAGCCTGAATCTGACCTGGGAGACCAAGCTAATCTAGGAAACAAGACTCAAGATTTGAACACTCATGATTTCTCTCAAGTACCTTTTCCTGAAGCCTTGAACAAATCTAGGGAAAAGAAAACCAATCAATCCAAGGAGTGCCTTGAGATTTAAAGCAAGTCCAGGTGAACGTAACACTCCTTGAGGCAATTGAGAATATCCCAACCTGTGCGAAATTTTTGAAGGAATTGTGCACACTAAAACACTAGGCCAAATCATCAAAAAGGGTCATAGTTTCTAAACAGGGTAGTACCATCATCTTAAATAAGCTCCCTCCTAAAAGGAAAGATCCAAGGACCCCCTTAATTTCATGTGAGATAGATGGTTTTATCTTGGATCAAGCCTTGCTGGACCTTGGTGCCTCCATTAATCTAATCGCCACAAAATTATATGAAGAGTTGATTTAGGTCCCTTGCAACACACTGATGTTATGTTCAGCTTGTTGATAGGTCAACCAAGATTCCAAAGGGACATTTACAAAATGTGATTATTAAAGTGAGGGATTTTTACTACCCTATGGACTTTCTTGTTTTAGATATGGAGGTAGCAAAAAACTTGAACTACACCCAGGTAATCTTAAGATGACCTTTCTTAGCCATAGCCAAGGCCCTAATCAACTGTGAGATGGGGATTATGCAAATCACTTTTGGAAGGAAAACAAATCAAGTCAATATCTTTAAAGCTTTGCAAAAGAGTAAGGTGAATTGTGGTTCCATCGAGGTCGCAGGAAAAATTGAGGAGGTTTTGGGAATTCACACTAAAGACGATCCAAATCCTGCCAAATCTCAAGATCAATATGAAAGACAAGAAAGTGATGTACTTGAGGATAATTCTGATCTACCACCTATAGAAAATCAAATGGATAAAGACATTAGTGAGATTGATAAACTCTTGGGAGCATCTTAGATGATAACATAAAGAATCCTCAATACATTCACCCTGAAATTCAGGAACTATTGAACTTTGAGGAGGTTCAAGAAATTGGACAATCTAAAGACATGAACGAGGTAAACGAGGACACCTCAGAAAAAGAAGCTCAAATCATGATGGACTGGGGAAGAACTTATACTCCAACTGGTTGAAATGGATGGCTTGAATATGAGGAAGAAATGACTTTTGATGAGGAAGAAGTAATTTCTGATGAGGATTTTGACGAACTCAGCACAACTCTACCTTTGTCCTCATATGACCTAGAGAATGGAGAATTCATGATTTTTGACATCAACTACTATTATGAGGATCCTTATGATTCTAACTCAAAATCATATTTAAATCTCAATCATTATTTCAATCCAAACCCTCTACCACCTCTTCTTGAATTATGGAACTGGATTAATGAACATGCTCTACATCATGAACCGCATTTATCTAACCCTATTTTCTATTTCAAATTAGGAAAACTCTTCGGAGTGGTACTACATCATCAGTTGGCCTGCATTTGTGAATCACTGATTCTTGAACCAAACAATCATATCTTTATACTAATCCTGAATCTCTCAGCAACAATTATTACTCTTTCTCTTGACCCACAATATTGAAATACATATTTGTTTTGGGTTTTGGTCTGGCAAATGACGTTAAACTTAGCTTTGGCTGGGAGGAAACCCAGTATTCTTTATAGGTAGTTTTGCATATTCTCTATCCAAGCTGACCTGGATTAACAAGCTCAGTCAGGTGATATCCCCTCCACTTACTTGTTACCTTTTAATTTTTCTGCATACTTTCAATGAGGACTGTTGAAGCTTCGAGTTGCTACGCTAACGTATTTGTTTTTGAAAAACCTATTGTCATAGTATGAAAAAGAAGAACTTGTGTTCAACAAATAAAATTTACACCGGAATAGAAATCCCGGGTCGACCACAGGGAGGCAGACGTTTGATTTAGAAATACGCATTTATTTTATTTGTCATGAAGTAGAATAATTGATTAGAAAGTATCTATCTATTTACAATAAATAGAAGAGTGAGAGAATATTACAAACAAAAATCAAAATGAGATGTAGAATGAACATGGAATTCATTACCAAATAGATTATTCGTTAAACTACTCAATGAGACTAGAAAGTAGGAAAATGATTACACTAGAAAGTAATAAATCTACTCTAGAAAGCAGTAAAAAGAATGGGGAGAGAGATATCCTCCTCGATGGTCGCTTGGAGGATGAGCCAGACGAGATGACGCCTGGAAGGCGGGGAATGGAGTAGGACGAAGGAGGATGCAGCAAGAAGAACTGGAATGGGGCAGCACGTCGTCGTTGTCGCGGGATCCACTTTCGAAAGGGGGACAAAAATTTGACTTTATCTCTTAAGAAGCATCCCAGGTGTTGGACAAGCTTCTCTTGAGCTTTGGAGAGTGAGAGAAGAGAAGGAAGGGATGAGAATTTCATATGGAGGGGGTCTTCTTTTATAGTTGCAAGGAGTGAGGGCAATTTGGTCATTAGAAGTTGAAAATCATTAATTCAGGACCTTTAATGACAGATAAATCCGTCACTAAAGGACTGAACGTGGGCTAAAGATACGCGCACCCCCGCCTCCTCATCTCCAGCTGCATCAACGCATCTCCACATTCATCTCATATCACCGTCCGTTCTCATGATCGGATGGCCTATATTGCATCTGTGCCGCTTCGAATTCAGCCGACGTGCATGCCTGCGGCCACGCATCTCATCCGTCATGCCACGTGGCATGCCCGTTGCCACATGATCAGAATCCAAGGATGGAATTTTGCCCAAACCCACGCATGTTAATTTTTGATTTGAAGGCGTAGCGGGTTTCGACCCTGTGTCCTCACGCGTGCAAGGTCTTATCAACTGCGATGTGCGTGGATAGCACAAGAGCATTCATGTGCTATTTAATGCTGATCGTTGGATCTTGATTTGACAGTTGGGATTAGATGTGGAATTCATCTCATATGAAATGTGGCTTGAGGGAGGTAGCTTGATCAACTCTCAGCCGTTGGATGATAAGGTAGGGTAGCGAGTGATTTGGAGGGTCTGGATGGTGCCACGTGGCATCATCTGGACCATCCATCTTCTACTAGTTGTAGATGGTGCCACGGATGTCGGATTGGACCGATTTTTACGTCGTTAGGCTGCGATCATCGATTCGAATCCATCTGTGCGGTCAGATTTATCATCTGAAGTGTGGATTAACACCATCTTGGCCCTTGATCATCTAGGGTTCCTCAATCGTTATCTGATGCTATGGATGTCCGATTAGGGCAACCTTGGAGTCGTTGAACTCCAATTGTCACCCTGATCAGATCCGTACGATTGGATCTTCGATCCGAGGCTCCGATAAACAGTCGCCCTGTCCCTGACCATAAAAAGAGGCAATTAACCTCTATTTTATTCAAACTAATCTAAATGCAGGATGATGCATGTTATGCAATATTTATAGTATCTAATGCAGTTCTATGCTTAAGAACATGCATAAATAGACATTTTATGTAATGTAAGCTTGTTTACATCACACCCCCATGCTTATCTTTTGCTAGTCCCTAGCAAAAGCTACATGCTATTTATAAAAGAATTAGGTTGGATTATTTGGGCATGAGTTATTTTCAATCATTAAGAAAATGTTTACTTAGGATCTGAACTTTCAAAGATAGAACAGTGCCCGGGTATCTTCCAAAATGAAAACCGCCTCAAGCCCTCGCCTTATTCAAAGAAAAATTTCTTTTTCTCTTTTTCTTCTTTTCTAATTTTTTTGGATTTTTGAGTTTTAGGGTTTGAGTGGCTTTCTACGGCCATTCAACTCACCCAGAACCCTAAGTTCTAAGCATCTTATTGTGAATGTGATAGACTCGTTAATCGGCATTTAAAATAGACTTCAGATTTCTATGCCTCTAGGTGACCTTAAAAAGTGAATTCTACCTAAAGGTGTATCTTTACAACCGGTAGCTTTCTCCCTACTTTTATTTTTATGGGGTCAACACAAGGGTGAATCCAGTGTATATCTCCTTAGTTTATTCTACTTTTCTGCTTCTTCCTAGGTGTTTTGAGAATTTTCAGTGCATTTATTGAGCTGGGTTCTGGAAAACCGGTCGATGAGTTGTTATCACCGACAACTTGCCAGCTAAACTCGTGCGGCGAAGTGTGGCTTATTTCTTTTATTTTCTTTTTTTCTTTTCTCCTTTTCTTTTTCTTTCCTTTTTGACTTTCTTTTTCTCTTTTTCTTTTATGTAGGTGGCTTCCCTGGTCTAAGATTTACCTAAAAGCAACAAAAAGAGAATGGTCCAGTGACTGGGCTCTGGACAACCTACCTATGGACTGTTACCCATGATAACTTGCCAGCCATATCACCCTAGAAGGTTCATTAGCTACCCAATTTCCGTTAAAATTGCCGAACAATGAGTCAGTGCAAAGAAAGTGTGTAGATGCTTAAAACTCAGAGTTCCCTCAAATCAGAGGGTGAGTTGATAAGTTTTGTACTTATCACCCAAACTTATTTACTCAAATTACAATAGAATTTAGATGGCGAGGACTCAAAAAACAAGTCCACATTTTAGTGGATACACAGGCTGATTAAGTCTGAAGACTTGAAGGGTCTTCATGTTCAGATCATAATGTGTATTTCCTAAGATTGAAAATTTTCTTAAACCCAAGTTCTCTTTCCTAATTCCATCATTTTTTCTAATATATCTAAATAAAAGAAAATAAAACAAATCTACGGAGCTGACGAATAAATTTAGAGATGAATATCCACCCCCCCATGCCAATCTAATGTAATGTCCTCATTGTATTAAGAAGACATAAAATATAGTGGAATAGAGTAAAAAGCACTTGAATTGTGTGAATGTGAGGTCCGCTCTGAGATAAACAAAAACTGTATATATGCTAAATTTAGTGCCTTCAGCTAGGCACACTATAAAAAGAAGAGAAATAAGGAATTCACAGGGTAGGTCAGAATCAAAATACAGAGAAGAAACCTCTGACCTACCAACAGATGTCCACAAATGTGGACCAGATTGTGGTGCAGACCGATATCCCTCAATCGTGAATATCTAAGGTTCTGGATAAAAATTACCCAAAACCTAAAATCAGTATGCAAGCGGGGTCGGGCATGCGATTTATGAGGATGCAACCCAAGACCAAAATGTCGGGTTACAGAGAATTCGATATCAAAAGGATAATCAATGAATGTATGCTTAGGTTGAACATCCTCAAAACAAATGTCATAAGGGTTTTGGTTTGATGGTTTCAGGTAAAATGGAACCCTTAGACGCAGTCTTCTACTTCCTCTGGAATTTGCTTCACAAATCAAAATTTCCTAGCTCCTATCCTTATTTAGAATGTCAAATTTTGGGACCTCTTGCATATTAATCACCCCATATAAAATTTCTAAGTCTAAAAGATGTGGCTGAATCAGAATTGACTTGGATCTAGTTATCTCAAGAATAGAGTCATCGATAAGCTCAATGGAGTGTAACTGACAATCAGGGCATTGGATTGAATCCTCCAGAAAATGCGATTCTAGATCCGTAATATGAGCCCTAATAAGATCAGTTTCCTTAGTTATTGGGCTATCAAATGATCTATCTGATTCCTTAGGCCCAATCGTCTCACGGAAATCATATTCTATAAACTAGCATGGGACTTCGCAAATTGAATCTTCACCATCAAAATCAAAGAAATCAAGATCTGTACTAATGCATGTCCCAAAATCATTTGTCACTTTCTGAACCATGGAGACATGTGCTTCCTCGTACCCTAGCTCAAGGATCTCAGGTGAAGAAATCAGATCATCCTTAATTGGTTGCTCTAATTCAATTTGGTTAGCCTCGTAACACATGTCCCCCCCAACAGGTGCCTGAGCAGGTTCTGACATTGGCTCTCCTGAAGGGAGTTCATCCTAGGAATTATCCCATGACTGAACTAAGGCAACCACAAATCTCATCCTCAATTTCGCTAACTTCCTAAGTAGAGCTCAGTCGGGTTATTATCCTTAACATCCTGGAGCCAATCCAACAAATACTTGTTCAAATCATCAATCATTTCAATCAAGGGCTCCAATCTTTCATTGGAAGGTATTGGCTAAACTCCTAAAGATTGTATGATATTCCTCAGGTTAGCCAGAACCTTATCTTGAACCTCATTACCATGAACCAAATGAGTTGGTTCAGGGTTGGTTGTGTTTGGAATCAGTGTAGAGGAGTTAATGAATTTAGATTCATTATACCCTTCCTGATAATAGGTCATTTTGGATTGTTCAAAAGGTGGTGATGACCTAAAGGCAGTGTAATCAGAGGATGGGTAAGGATCAGTGTATCCTTCTTGATTGTAGATCATATTATGTTGTCAATAAAAGGTTGACGATCTATGATCGATGTGGCTCTGAGAAGAATAGAAATCACAATCATAGTGTTCAGGGTTAGACCCTAAACATGGAGGTCCAAAACTATATCCCCAATCCGAGTTATCCCAACTAACTGATGTTTGATTACAGTACGACTCGGGATAATCATCATGTTGAGGATAATTCAAAATAGGAGGGAAAGAGTGGGAATGTGTATAATATGTGGAAGGATTCATGAGAGACGGGAGGAAGAAAGGCGCCCTACAATACAAGCAATCAAACCTGTCGTTAAGTGGGCTAGCCTAAAGACCTACAGACTCGCAAAACCCATCTTGAGATAAAGGAATGATTTGATCTACTTCTGTCTGTTCAATCCAACCAGTTAGAAGGAGGGACTGGGGAGAAGGTTCTTCCTTCGGCTTGTGCCTCCGGTTCCTAGTGTACCCCCCAGCTACGGTCATTTGATTCTACTCCCCTAGCTAGACATCAGATTGAACAGTAGAAACAGACTAATCGAAAATAATCTCATTCTGGGCTCTGAAGAGTGAGTCGAATCCTTAAGGCCAACATCTACTCTATTTTATTTAGGGCTAGGCTTGAATGTGCTTTAGAATGTGATGGGCCCTTTATCTGGGTTGTGCCCTTAATGATTGATTGATGTGTGTGTGCATGCACAACCAGTGGTTTTCAAGCAAGATTACTTTTGATGTGGAGAATTTTAAGGTTAAAATCTTGCTTAGTAGCTTTCAGGATTCAACTTTAGGTATTTTCAAATAAGTTTTGTTGGCACACCATGTTTTGAAAGCACAGGTGAAGATGTTTTCCTTTGAAATTTAAAAGAATGTGGAGTGCCTAGTAAATCCTTAAGAGTTGAACCTAATCGGCAGCTACTTGATGAGTTGATTTTAATTGAAGTGGTGCGGCCTAATCAACTCAAACAATTGGCCTGTTGCACCACTTAATTAGGCACAGAAGTGCTTATATAATCGGATTTCTACACAATTATGTGTTTGGATGTGCATACCGACTCCAAAGATCGATTTACCAATTGAGTTTGAAAATCAGATGAGGTTGTGTACCTCTGTGAGATTTTTTTATTTTTCTTTTTAAATGTGGAGGTTGAGGCGGGTGTGGGTGTCAAAAAAACAAACAAAACTAATCTTAGAGTTTATAAGAACACCTAGGTTGATTGATGTTTGTGTTATTATGTTGTGAAATTAAAACTAATGGGTGGGAGGTGGGGAATAACTTACAAAACCTTCAATAGCACTTTGCTCCAATCTACCACTTTTGCTAGTCTCAAAAGAGTACCTACAATCACAATAAGAAAGGAGAGAAGTGAGGTAAATGCTTTGTAAGTTATAAAATGCAAAAAAAAAATTAAAGAGCATCGCCTCCCCGGCAACGACGCCAAAATGTTGAAGCTACGAGTTGCTACGCTAACGTATTTGGTTTTGAAAAACCTGTCGTCATAGTATAAAAGCGAAGAACTTGCATTCAACAAATAAAATTTATACTGGAATAGAAATCTCAGGACAAACTCAGGGAGGCAGACGTTTGATTTAAAAATACGTGCTTGTTCTATTTGTCATGAAGCAGAATAATTGATTAGAAACTATCTATCTATTTACAATAAACAAAAGAGAGAGAGAGAGAATATTACAAACAAAAACCAAAATGACATGTAGAATGAACATGGAATTCATCACCAAATAGATTTTCGTTAAAGTACTCATTACGACTAGAAAGCATGAAAATGATTACACCAGAAAGAAGTAAATCTACCCCATAAAGTAGTAAAAAGAATGGAGAGAGAGATATCCTCCTCGACGGTCACTTGGAGGACGAGCTAGATGGGACGATGCCTGGAAGATAGGGAATGGAGCAGGATGAAGGAGGACGAAGCGGGAAGAACGGAAATAGGGCAGCATGTCGTAGTCGTCGTGGGATCCGATTCCTAAAGGGGGACGAAAATTTGACTTTATCTCATGAGAAGCATCCTAAGTGTGGGACAAGCTTCTCTTGAGCTTTGGAGAGGGAGAGAAGAGAAGGAAGGGATGAGAATTTTGTATAGAGGGGGTCTCCTTTTATAGTTGCAAGGAGTGAGGGCAATTTGGTCATTAGAAGTTGAAAATCATTAATTTAAGACCTTTAGTGATGAATAAATCCTTCACTAAAGGCCTGAACGTGGGCTAAAGATACGTGCACCCCCACCTCCTCATCTCCAGCTGCCTCAATGCATTTCCACGTTCATCTCATATTAGCCATCCGATTACATGATCGGATGACCTATATGGCATTTGTGCCGCTTTGAATTCAGCCGCTGCGCACACCTACGGCCACGCATCTCATCCGTCACGCCACGTGGTGCGTCCGTTGCCGCATGATCAAAATCCAAGGGTGGAATTTCACAGCAGGTTTCGACCCTACGTCCTCATGCACGCAAGGTCTTATCCACTGCGCTACGCGTATGGATAGTGCAAAAAGAGTGTTCATGTGCTTTTTGATGCTGACCTTTGAATCTTGATTTGACGATTGGGATTAGATGTGAAATTCCTCTCATATGAAATGTGGCTTGAGGGAGGTAACTTTATCAACTCTCAGCCATTGGATGAGAAGGTAGGGTAGCGAGTGATTTGGAGGGTCTGGATGGTGCCACGTGGCATCATCTAGACCATCCATCTTCTGTTAGTTGTAAATGGTGCCACGGATGTCAGATTGGATTGACTTTCATGCCATTAGGCTGTGATCATCGATTTGAATCCATTCGTGTGGTCGAACCTGTCATCTGAAGTGTGGATTAACACCATCTTGGCTCTTGATCTTCTAGGGTTCCTCAATCTCTATCTAATGCTACAGATATCCGATTAAGGCGTTCTTGGAGTCATTGAACTCCAATCGTGACCTTGATCAGATCTGTACGGTTGGATCTTCGATCTTAAGCCCCGATAAATAGTCGCCCTGTCCGTGACCATAAAAAGAGACAATTAACCTCCATTTTATTTAGACTAATCTAAATGCAGGATGATGCTTGTTATGCAATATTTATAGTATGTAATGCAATTCTATGCTTAAGAACATGCATAAATAGACATTTTATGTAATGTAAACATGTTTACATCAAGGACATTGTAATGAATAGACATGGGGGGGTGGACATTGCATGTCATATTTTCATGCCAGAAAAAAAATGTGCATTCATGCATAAAGAATTTTTATCAAGAAGGTTTTATTAGGGACTTATTCTTATGTTGTTTCCTGAACTTTGAATCCAGTACAATTTCACACTTACTTTTAGAATTTGAAATGGATCCTCTGTGAAGATCGATAGACTTCTTCAGTTTGTCAAGAAGAAGCAATGCTTCTTCTCCTAAACTCTTGGATAGTAATTAGGGAGTCAGACAAACCATCTTCTAGTAGATCCACCAAACAAGTGTGAAGTGAGAGTAGAAAGGCTATTGGTGCTCTAAGGCTAATATAAGGAATCTTAATTTCTAAATAATTAGATAATGATACTCGGAGTTAGGCGTAGTTTTCGCTCTCGATTCCTATGTATAAATTATTTGTGTGAATTTTTGAGAGGCACCAAATAAGGTAAATATGTAGAGAGTGGGTTCTAATAAAACTAAGACTAAAGTAGATGGTCATAACTGTCCTTTACGGAATACTCGGTTGAAGAAGGGTATTAATGTCAAGATCAGAATTACGCTATCCCATCCATTCCTCTCCTGATGCCGAGAGTAGGCACTTCCACCAAATAAGCCACCCGATATCCTCTTGAACACCCCAATCCCAAATAATGCCCCGTGAATAATAATGTGCATGGTTGCTATAGTACGTTGTGTTGGTAGAAAGAAATATATAAAAGAAATAGAAGAGAAAAAAGAGAAAAGAAAAAAAAATATTAATATATATGGAAAAAATATATATACAAAAAAATAGAGGAAAATTAAAAAAGAGAGTGTGTTAATTGCGTTGTGTCAAGTGACGTTCGCTGGACTCGTTTGTGTAAAAATTGTTCGTCACAGCATATTTTACGACATTAATTTTAAATAAGAATAAATGGACATGAGTCTGATTGTCGAACACAGGGAGGCGTGAAATCGGATCAAATACTTGCTTTGTGTCACAAAAATTCATCATTTGTTTTGCTTGCAAACCAGATAGAACGAGAAAGAAAGGGAGAGGGAGAGAGAGAGAGAAGATAGATAGGGTTAGAAAGTCAATATGATGATGCGAGAATATCTAACTATGGAAGAGACAAATATGATAATAGAATAAAGAGTATATTACGTAAATGATACAGTTCTACAACTACAATGGCAGATGAAAGCTTAAGCAACACAAATAATAAACCAAAAATAAACTAAGTGGAGATGCGAGGTAGCCACGATGGTGGAGGGCTTTCGTCGATGGCTCGACGTCTTCACAATCTTTATTGGAGCTCTAAGGAGTGGTGGCGTTGCTTAGGTAGAACATGAATGCCAATGGGAGGGATTGGTCCCTTTTTATAGTTGAGGAGAAGGCTCAAATTCATCCTTATGTCAACAACGACATTCAAAGACGTCGCTGATGACTTGCTGTAAGCGTTGCTATATCCCCCGCTGATGGGAACACCATCATGAGCCATAACTAGCTAAGTTTGATCTGATAAAATCAATAAAAGCTCCTACATATCAATCAGAAGGTCTCTTGGGCAGGTTGAGTTATTTTGAGAAGAAAAGAAAAGTAAAAGGTTATTTATGCAATTTTACCAATAATCCACAAATATAGAACAACAACGGGGATTTTCAGGGGTTACTAAAGGTCAAATATGCATTTAAGTCTAATAAGGGGGTCCATGTAAACAGAAATAGGTTTTCACGTATTTGAAGAATTAAATGCATCTAAAATCCTAAAAATAGACCCACTTAATCTACTGAGGTTCTAGTCAGGATAAAATTCACATAAACCCTTTAAAATTCATAGAAAAATATTCTCGAGGGTTTAGAATCTTTGAATTGACCATCAAAACCCGTTTTGACCAAAAAAAGAGTCAGAGACAGACTATTGCCCTAATTTGGATTTTTTCATAAATGACCCTGCCAACAAGGTCAAATCTGAAATCCAACTTCACCATTATATTCTTTAGGTCCAAATGAAGTTTGTATCAAAATTTGGGCCCAATCGTAGATCATCTTGACCTAGTTTGCAATTTGGTCCAGTCTAACTCTTTCTCTCTCACTCAACCCGTCAGCTTTTGAAATTCCTTGCAAATACACCCTATCTTTGTCGTCACTCTTTACAAAAATGTCCTTCCACCAATTTCTTGGAGAAGTCCTACTCCAGCAAGCTTTATTTGGCAAGAACTCTGTGATTGCTTGACGAATCCCTCTCAAAATTGAAAGGGAGATTCCTCAGGTAATCTCCTTCCTATTGAGCCATGTCCAAGTCTCCAAATCTCTCTAAAAAGCTCGTGCGAATCCTTCAAAGATTTGAGTATCCTAGTTTGCGAAGCTTGGGAGCTTCCAAGCTTGAAATCTCTCCCCCTGCCCTATAAAAGGCCCCCATGACATTCCTTACCTCCTTAGCGAGAAATTGAGCCAAATCTATCCCTATTTCCTCTCCTCGGCTCGCTCGAGCGACTCATTCCTCCGAGCTTCTTCATTGGCTATCATGGACTATAGCAGGCCAGTCTCGACTCCCTAGCTTCTTCCTCACCTCGACATACCCCTGAGGAACTTCCTTCCCCTTCGTCGTCACTGTTCCCTCCCACCGGAGCTCTCTTCATCTCCGGCGCCGGCCATACCAGACCTAGAGTCTCCTTCGTCTCACTTTTCCCATTAGCCAATTCGTTCAACTCCTTACCTTCTACACATCAGCACCATACTACTACTGCGTCGTATCGACTGCTCCTACGCCGTCCACATCTCCATCTTCCACCTCATCGGCGTACCTTCGGTGAGCCCGTTTGACCTCCACACTCCAATCCACTCGCCACCGGTCCCTACACTGTCGTAACCTCATGAGTAAAACCCCACAAGAAATTGAGGGGATCGCTCTTCCAAGCAACCCACCAAACACCACAACCTGCACTCACCTTCTCTGACTTCACTTCTGACACTCATGCATCCTCACCGCACATAACACCCGCCAGTACATCCGTCGTGCTCATACAATCCTCCTGAGCATTTTCGACAGGGTCAAGAGGCCATATTTTCTATTTCAGGTAGATTGTCGATCCTTTGCCACCGCACCATTGTTTCCGACATTGTTTGTGGTGTTCTAGCCATGATACCACCAGGTGACACCTCCAAGGCATGCAGAAGGCTTCCAAGTTACCCTCCGGGCCTTCAATTGGAAGCCACGAACTCGTCTCTGATCGTAATTGGAAGAACCATTGTTAGCAACTTTGCGAGGACAACTATGGGACTTAAGTCCCACATCAGCAAGTAATGGACCCTCAACCGTAGATAAAAGGATAAAGTATCGGGGCCTTACTGCCTTGACACTAGGGGGTGAGGTCTCCCGCACACCCTACGCACCCTCATCCGTGACCACGGCTCGTAGACCTGGACCTTGACCCGATTATCTGATTACCCGACCAGCTTATACACCCTTGTCTGAGAAAGAGAAAGAGAAAGTGTGGTTAAGGGGGGTTTTGCTTTAGAGAGATCCTAACACTTTGCAAAATTTGCAAAGTGTTTCCCCTTTATGTGTGAAGAGAAGAAGGAAGAAGAAGAGAAGCCAAAGCAGAAGAAGAAGAAAAGAAGTAGCCAAAAGAAGAACAGTGCTTACGTACTGTAGCATCAGAGAGAAGTGCAATGTGCACTCATCATATGTGGCTTTGGGTAATTGATACTATTGCATTATTTAAGTATAATTGTAATAGGGTAATATGGAGATTCAAATCACCATTTTACCCTAATCTTTCTTGCCACATTGACTCTTGATTTTATATTTACATCATTTTGTGCATGAAAATGCTATTACATTGTTATATTCTTGCTTAAAATTGTGATGTTTTGATAAATTGCTATATTGCTCCCTGCATTCGACCTCAGATTTCAATTGAGCATAAATTCTATTTGTTTTTCGCACTTTATCGGCTATACTACAATGCATTACTTCCTAAAACACTGATTTAGAGCAAGCAACACTTGCCTACGCACCCCGCTGGTGCATGCCTCATGTGCCCATGTTCCCCATCGCTCTACTTCTTGTGCATGCACTGGCATGTGCTGTGCCGCATGCACATGCTTGTGTGCTGCTACTGCACCTTGCACGCGTGTGCGCATGCCTTGCTGTGCAGCAGCTACTCCAATTTCTACGTTGTCCCTTGAAATTGCTACTTTAAGGGGTCTTGGGGATTTGAACCTCGCCCTCTCTTTGAGAGTGGGCATCTCCACCAATGAGCCACGAGGCCATTGTATGGAGTTCTTGAATTTCCGCGACGAGGTGGAGGCGGTTGCTCGACCATTGGATCTTGATCCAATAGTCGAGATTTGATGATGAGGATGAAGAGGAGCCGGAGCTGGGCGTTCATGGCCGGCATTGGGAGGCCGAGATGGCGCCATCTGGGCCGTCCACCTTCTTTTTGTTGTAGGAAATGCGACGATGCTCGGATCATGATGATTCCCGCAATGCCGGATTGAGATCGTCACTTTGGATCTAACCGTATGGTAAGATTTTTCATCCGAAGCCTGCAAGGAAGTCACATTGCCATCTGGCCATTGATCTTTCTTGAGCTTGTTGTGTGAGCTATGGGGGTCGGATCGAAGTGATTTTGAGTTTGTTGGACTCCGTTTGTCGATTCGGATCCATCCGTACGGTCCGATCACTCATATGAGACCTATTTCAAAATGGACTTGTGCACATGGTCATTAAACATTAATTCTAAGTGATTAAAATGTAGAGATCACGCAATATGCATGCAATGCTTCCAAGCCCATTATAATATGTCATTATTGCACAAGCACCCTCGAAATTGACTCTAATTGCTAATATTAACACTGAACATTGTAGAGTCATCATCAAGCACATTGAGGCTCTCCAACACCCATTCCCTTCACAATCTACCAAATGAAACCTTGACCTACTTTTCTATATTTCTTGCAGTCCAAATACTGGCTAAGGAATTCTGACTTAGTCATAGGGTTATCAGATCCTAATTAAAGTGTTAATGCCATGAAAGGTCACCAAATATATCGACAAATCTGGTGAGATTGTGATTTCAAAAAAAAAACAAAGAAAAGAAAAGAAATGAAAAGAAAAAGAAAGAGGAACGAGAGAGAATGAGTACAAGGAAACTAAAGAGAACATAGTTTCTCCGCCTCTCTTTGAGTTGATTTATTTACTAGTTTGGAAATTTAGGTTCTATAGTACTAGTCTATATGTAGCACCAGAAGAGTGTGAACCACCAAATATAATCTACTTAACTTAGACATTTTCTACCAAAGCCAAAAGTCGAGGCTAAATTTACAGCTTACTTTATAACCCTGAGGGAAGAAGTTTTCCTATCCCAAGAAAATCTTACTAAGAGTCATGTACGAGCTTTAGATGTGGATTGACTTTTCACTTGGATCCATTGCATAGGCTACAACACTACACTTTTACAACTGTCTAAATTTCTAAAGTTTTGGATGGAAACAAAAGAAATAAATCACTAATTGAACTCTTGATAAGAATTAGTCATTTAGGACTACTTCACATTTAATCTTGCATTTGCTAAGGAGTAGTAAGACTTAGGCAACGGGGTGTGATTGCGCAATAATCATACGACCTAATCTACCTGAGTTAAGTTAGATTCTAGCATAACTTAAGAACAATGCATACATAAGCATCATAATTTGCATAATAGTTAGTTTAGTAGCCTTAGAGATAATATTACCATTTTATGCTCTAAAAGGTAGAAGAAATTGATTTTAGATGATCCGAGCCCGCAAATGACAGATCAGAATGTACAGATCTGATCAGGATGACGATGGGAGTCCAACGCTTCCAGAATCATCTCGATCAGACATCCATAGTATCATGTACAATCATTAGAAGATCAGAAGCCAAGGAGCAAGAGGGAAGAAATCCAAGCCTCAGATGTCGAATCTAACCGCACGGATGGACCTGGATCAATGATCGCAGGCCAACGACGCAAAAATTATCTCAATTGGAGGCCTACAGTACCATCTACAAAGCAATAAAGATGGACAACCATGATGGCACCATGTGGCACCATCAAGTCACCCCTCACCGTGCCCCCAATCTATAAAGAACACTTCTCATTCATTGTGGGTCATTGGATCATCATCCAATGGCCATAAGCGTGACACGTTGACGCCTACCCCGCGCCCTCATCAGTGGGGAACCATCTCAACCATTAGATGAAGATCCAATGGCTGATGGCAGCCGCACACGGAAGTGGAAATGCAACCATCCGTACTTGTAGCACAGTGGTTAGCACGTTGGTTCGCGATCGAGCGACACACGCTCGAGCTGTGCTGTACACAAAATTGGGAAGGTGGTAGCGCACGCATGCAATTGGGCCATTAGATGAAGATCGAGCGGCATGGAGGTAGCCGTGTGGCACACGAAGGGTTGCTTGATAAGGCAGTTTGCGAACACAAGATCCAACGCATGCACTAATGCCCCAATCCTTTTGCCCAAACGAAGGTGGAATGATGCTTGAGTTAAGTCGTTCGATCGTTAGATTGGACAGCTAAGAGCGTTAGCGTGTGATTTTAATCAAGCGTGTGGAAGGTAGGAAAAAGGCGAGTGACAAGGAGACCATGATCACGAATGAAGGATGATGGAGCCACCACGTGTCAGTACCATGATGTAAACACATTTATTTAGGGTAAAACGCCTATTCATGGATGTTTCTAGGCTTAGATTTGCGTTTCATGTTATAAATATTGCATAGCATGTATCATTCTGCATTTAAAGTAGTTGTATATAATTTAGGTTAATTGCATCCTTTTTGTGGTTAGGAGAGAAGGATATTTATTTCGGAGCCTTGGATTGACAATCCGACCGTACGGATCTGATCAAGACGACGATCGGAGTCCAATGCCTCTGAAATCGCCTCGATTGGATTCCCATAACACCATATGTAGTCTGAGGAATATTAACTGCCAAGGCACAAGTGTTGGTGCTAGAGCACCACGATCGTTTGTTTTAATGATAACAAAACACGTGTCATTTAACATTGCACTTGGAGTCTTAGATTTCAGGTCAAATTGCAAATGGAGACGTGATTAGACGGAGTTCGAGCTCGCATCTAGGATGGATTGGAGGAGCTTGATGGAGAATAGAGGAGATTCGCAAGGAGCGATAGATTGAAGATGGAAGGACAAGATGAATAGGATAGAATCCTGTTTATTTCTTTCATGTACTTTTGTCTTTATTTCCTTGCTCTTTTTGTTCCTTAGAACATCATGTTAAAGAGCCTCAAAGTATCCTAATAGTAGTCCTAGGAACACCTGCACAACCTTAGGACACTTAGGTTTTCTGTGGAGAACTTAGAAAACCAATATAGGGTTCAAACAGCTTTTTCAGACGTCTAATTCCAAAATCAGACGTCAGATAATATGTTTTAAGACGTCTAACTGTTGATTCAAACGTCTGATAACATTTAGACTGGACTTAGTTAGCTCTGTCTGATGAAATCAGACGTCTAGACCTTAGACCAGACGTCTTAGAAGACGTCTAATGTTTTTGTCAGACGTCCAATTAGTGGACCATTGGCTGGCTTAACAAACACTGAAGAATAAGACCATTAGAACCTTATTAGACGTCCTTAAGCCTTTCCAGACGTCTGATAAATGACCATTTTGCCTCGGCTGACCCAGAAATCTCTTCTCACAGATTTTCTAGCTGTTACACTCTCTTAGAAATCTATTCCCGCAGAAAAGTAGGTTTCCAGACGTCCAGACATAGTTCCAAACGTCCTGTATGTCGTCTGATGGACTTGCACTAGAACCCTGTTTAGATATGATTCAAGTCAGGAAGAAACCCGCCTAAAATCAGACGTCTGACTTTGTTCGCAGACATCTTAAACTGATCTTCCAGACGTCTAATGCCAGGATCAAACGTTTGATAACCCTGCCAGTGCAATCATTATTCTTGATTTCGGCCTGATTCTCTTGGGCTTTGCTCCCAAAGGCTATGGAAGCTTTCCAAAGCCTTCGAAAGCCTTCCTAAGGCCTCTATAAATAGAGGGGAGCCTTTGCCAATCAAGACACAAAAAGACACACCCAAGCAATATACTTTCTACCCTTTTGTGTCCTAGAAAAGCTCTTGCTCTCCAAGCTCAAGTTCTTCATCTTGAGAGCATCAAGCCTTTACGCACCTGCTCTCCCGTTGTAGTTCACAAGAGCGACGTTGCGCCGTCGTATAGCTCACGCACCAACGTCATTGATTCGACGCACTCCTTGCAAAGGGAAGCATCTTAATTCCTATAGAAGCTTAGGTTAAAAATTACTTTGTAGGCTCTATAGGACTGTTGTTATTTTGTCTTTGTTCTTTGGTTGGGTATTCGCTTTGCGAATTCCCGTCTCCTTCGTGGGACAAAATCCTTCTCGTGAAGAGAAGGGGTTTGAGGTACGCTACCCTCATATAAAGTAGCGTGGTTGTAATTGAGGTTGAATCACCCTCGTTTAAGTGATTCGTTTAGTGGATTTGATCAACTTGGTTGATCGGAAAATCCTAACTCGAGAGGGTTAGGTGGTGGTTTTCACCCGGTTTGGGTTTCCACCTAAAAATAATTGTGTACCTTGAGTGATTGAATTTTGTGAGATTGTTTTATATTTTATTTCTGCAATTTATTACGTCACCCCCTCCTAGTAGGGAAACCACAATTGGATTCAGAGCAGGTTCTTGCTAATCGGAGTAACACCCGACAAGAAGATCATGAATGGGAGCAATTCCGCAATCTGAATTTCCGAGGGGCAGTCCATGTCCTGTCTGCCATTCTTCGACGGGAGCAACTACCCCTACTGGAAGCTGCGGATGAAGACTTGGCTTCAAGCCAATGACTTCACGAGTTGGGCCAGGTGCGAGATGCCATTTGAGATCCCAGAGAAACTCGCTGGAGGCTACTCACAATAACAAATTCATTAGCTCTCTTTGAATGCGAAGACCATGAATGCTCTTTACTGCGTGCTCAGCCCGGAGGAGTTCAGCAGAATCTCGCAATGCGCCACCGCATACGAGATTTGGCACACACTTGAGGTAACTCATGAAGGTACCTCTAAGGTAAAAACATCTAAAATAAATTTACTTTATCAGGAATTTGAATCTTTTTCTATGAAGCCTAACGAATCTTTAAGTGAGATGAACACTAGGTTCACTCTCATTGTAAATAATTTGAAAACTTTAGAGAAGACTTTCATCAAGGGGGAGCTTCAAGGGAAGCTTTTTCGTTCCCCTAGACCGGAGTGGGAATAAAAAGTCACCACCATCGAGGAGGCAAACGAAGTGGAGGAGCTCAACATGGAAGATCTTCTAGTCAATCTAATGGCCTACGAGGCAAAGTTGAAGCAGAAGAAGAAGGATACATCGGAGCCAAAATCGAAGAAGACTCTCGCCTTCAAAGCTGCGTCGGATAGCGAGGTAAGTTCCGACGATGAAGACTTTAAAATTTTACTTAAGAAATTTTCCAAGTTTTGTAGGGAATCAAAGAAGGAGAAGGAGAGCCCGAGACGTTGCTACCACTGCAACGAGAAAGGGCATCTGCGACCAAAATGCCCTCTTCTCAAAAAGGAGAAGAAGGAAAAGGAGAGGAAATCTAAGAAGAAGGCGTTCCAAGCCACTTGGGATGATTCGAGCTCGGAGGAAGAAGAAGAAGAAAAGTCTATAGAAGAAGAAATCACTTGCTTTGGTTTCATGGCCAGAGGAAGTGATAGCGACAGCGAAAGCGGAAGCGACTCAGACAATGAGGTAAATTTCGATTTACAAGAAGCTTTTAATGAACTATTTGATGTTAGTCAATCATTAAGAATAGAAAATAAAAACATTAAAAAGAACCTTAGTTTTCTTAAAAATGAAAATGATAGGTTAGAAAAATAACTCAAGGACATAGAAACTAGTCCTAAGGATAATAACATGTTATTAGAAAATAAAAATTTAATCAATGAAAATAGTAAATTGATTGAAGAAAATGATAGTTTAAAGTTAGAAATTTCTGATTTAAACACTAAGATGCATATTGTAGAAAAAGAAATTGCATGTCTTAAGGAAAACTCTAACAAATTAATCAACAAAGTAGATAATTTTTATAACCTTAAGGTTGAGAAAGGATCTCCGTCAAGGAGACCCGCTAATAGATCCGGATCCAAGCTCACTTGGATACCAAAGAAAGAAATGGAATCTTGTTTTGTAGGTTTCAGGGATGACTACAACACAAAAGACTGGACCTACAAGCTCAAAGCTGGTCAACTCGTGTTGGGAGAACCAAGCAGCAGACCAAGGAGGAGAACAAGAAGACCGATGAGACGGCGAACAATTGATGGACCCGCCGCACGTCGACCACCAGACTGGAGACCGGCACCGATGCTTGGGACTCCAAGCTATAGATGGGAGCCCCATCCGATGTGTCATCCACCACCACCATTTACGCCATTTTATTGGCCATGGTAGGTGAGGTAAAAATTCTTTACCCAATTTTTTTATCATTAGCATTTAGATAGGGGGAGTTAAAAAATTATGAGCTAATTGTCAATTTTTAAGGGGGAGATGTAAGTTAGCAAAATTTCCTTTAGTAAGGAGGAGAAGAAAAATAGCTATCTTGTTGTTACAAAAAGGGGGAGGACATTACTTTTGTTAAAAGAAATTCATAGAAGAGCATGTTTTAAAGGGGAGTTATAGGAAATTTAAAATCATTCAAACCTTTTTAATAATGTCAAAAAGGGGGAGGATTTTTTTTGCGTTATTTACGATTTTGTCATCATCAAAAAGGGGGAGATTGTTGGTGCTAGAGCACCACGATCATTTGTTTAGATGATAACAAAACACGTGTCATTTAACATTTGCACTTGGAGTCTTAGATTTCAGGTCAAATTGCAAATGGAGACATGATTAGACGGAGTTCGAGCTCGCATCCAGGATGGATTGGAGGAGCTTGATGGAGAATAGAGGAGACTCGCGAGGAGCGATAGATTGAAGATGGAAGGACAAGAAGAATATGATAGAATCCTGTTTATTTCTTTCATGTACTTTTGTCTTTATTTCCTTTCCCTTTTTGTTCCTTAGAACATCATGTTAAAGAGCCTCAAAGTACCCTAACAGTAGTGCCAAGAACACCTGCACAACCCTAGGACACTTAGGTTTTCTGTGGAGAACTTAGAAAACCAATATAGGGTTCAAACAGCTTTTTCAGACGTCTAATTGCAAAATCAGACGTCGGACTGTTGATTCAGACGTCTGATAACATTTAGACTGGACTTAGTTAGCTCTGTCTGTTGAAATCAGATGTCCAGACCTTAGACCAGACATCTTAGAAGACGTCTGATGTTTTTGCCAGATGTCCAATTAGTGGATCGTTGGCCGGCTTAACAAACACTGAAGAATAAGACCGTTAGAACCTTATTAGACGTCCTTAAGCCTTTCCAGACGTCTGATAAATGATCGTTTTGCCTCGGCTGACCCGAAAATCTCTTCTCAGAGATTTTCTAGCCGTTGCACTCTCCTGGAAATCCATTCCAGCAGAAAAGTAGGTTTCCAGACATCCAGACATAGTGCCAGACGTCTTGTATGTCGTCTGATGGACTTGCACTAGAACCTTGTTTAGATCTGATTCAAGTCAGGAAGAAACCCGCCTAAAATCAGACGTCTGACTTTGTTCCCAGATGTCTTAAACTGATCTTCCAGACGTCTGATGCCAGGATCAGACGTCTGATAACCCTGTCAGTGCAATCATTGTTCCTGATTTCGGCCTGATTCTCTTGGGCTTTGCTCCCAACGGCTATGGAAGCTTTCCAAAGCCTTTGAAAGCCTTCCTAAGGCCTCTATAAATAGAGGGGAGCCTTTGCCACTCAAGACACAAAAAGACATACCCAAGCAACATACTTTCTACTCTTTTGTGTCCTAGAAAAGCTCTTGCTCTCCAAGCTCAAGTTCTTCATCTTGAGAGCATCAAGCCTTTGCGCACCTGCTCTCCCGCCGTAGCTCACGAGAGCGATGTTGCGTCGTCGTATAGCTCGCGCACCCACGTCATTGATTCGACACACTCCTTGCAAAGGGAAGCATCTTAATTCCTATAGAAGCTTAGGTTAAAAATTACTTTGTAGGCTCTATAGGACTGTTGTTATTTTATCTTTGTTCTTTGGTTGGGTATTTGCTTTGCGAATTCCCGTCTCCTTCGTGGGACAAAATCCTTCTTGTGAAGAGAAGGGGTTTGAGGTACGCTACCCTCGTATAAAGTAGCGTGGTTGTAATTGAGGTTGAATCACCCTCGTTTAAGTGATTCGTTTAGTGGATTTGATCAACTTGGTTGATCAGAAAATCCTAACTCATGAGGGTTAGGTGGTGGTTTTCACCCGATTTGGGTTTCCACCTAAAAATAATTGTGTACCTTGTGTGATTGAATTTTGTGAGATTGTTTATATTTTATTTCCGCAATTTATTACATCAACCCCTCCTAGTAGGGAAACAATAACTAGGTGACATAATTCAGAGCTTCAAATGACAAATCCGACCACATAGATGGAGTCTGGTCGACGATTGCTGCCTAACAGCATGAAAATCGACTCAATTCAACCTCTGTAGCAGCCCCTACAACAAGAAGATGATGGACGGCCCAGATTGTGAGATGTGGCACAGCCTAGGCCGCCCAACGCACGTACGTAGCAGCGTGAGTGTGCACACGTACGCAGGCGTGCATGTGCACAGCGCAGCACCAGTGCTTGGCAGTGCACGCATGCGCTGCAAGGTGGGGGAGCAGCGCGAGCTATGAGTGAGCTGGACCTATAGTGATGCATGTGCTAGATTTACAGCGACATTTACAGCTGTCGCTAATTCTTTGCATGCCAGCAAAGCCAACTTTGGGCATGAGTGGGCATGGTTGGGCCTGAGCTACCTATAGCGACACTTCCAGTGACAGTCTCGATGTCACTAATAGTCCCATACCTATTTTTGCCTCTTCTCCTACACTATAAAAGGACCTGCACGCCCTCTATTCCAAGCCATCTCTACTTACTCTACTCCCACCTACTCCCAAGCTCTAGCAAGCCTACCAATGCTCAATTAAAGTTTGTTCTCGAGCTCCCAAGGCACCTATTAGTGTAGTGAACCTCTGCCCCACCAAATACTCCTCCAACTTCCCATCCCCCCTCATAGGTTGCCATGGAGCCGTTCTCCCACCTCCATTCCGATAGCAGATCATCTCTGTCTTCTCACCTCCATTCAAGAGCCATGCTGAAGCTTTCCTCAACATGACATCCTCCTGCATCTCACCTCCATCGTCCCACTCCTCACCTCCTTCGTCCGAGCTTCGGCCAGGCGCCGTCGTCTCGTCAAGCAGCCGATTCAGGAGATTTCCTCTCACCTCCCTCTGTTTATATGCTTTCATTGTTTCTTGTAATTGACAATGGAAGTAATATATATCAGATTTATTCCACATCTCTATCTTGTGATACGTTTGCTTGTTTTCTTTTATTTCAAAAATACAAAAAAATAACAAAACCCCAAATTACCAAAAAGAAATGAATCAAAGCACGGTTTTCAATAAAGTAAAAGTCGCTTCCCTATGTTCGACCTGGGACTTCCTTGGAGTTTCAGTATAAATTTTATCTGATCGACGTGTTTTCCAACTACGAGGACGGGTTACTTGTAACCCTGATTTCTGACACACAAAACACGCCCGACCATTTTGGTGCCATTGCCGGGGAGGCAACGAAATTTACTTTATTGTTTATTGCGTTTCTTTGCATTTACATAGCACTAACCCAACTTGGCTTTGATCTACTTTATTGCAGGTACCCTAGCATGGAGATCCAAGTGCCGGAATATCGGAGTAAACTGCGGGTAGAGTACTCTGTAAGTGTCCCCCACATTCCCGCCCACACTAGTTCATTTCGCCACAATCATAACCAAGACCTAATCTACTTAGGTGTTTGCATAAACCCTAGGATAGAGTTGTTTGTCTTGTTTGCCACCTCCATCCACCTTACCCCCCCATATGAAAAAAAAAAGTGATACTTTCTGTGGGACGAATCAATATACACACACTCTAGACACCCACATTTGAGGCACATAATCGGACTTGATTCTCATCTACTCAACCGAGCTTCCAACCTGTGGACCCGGTACATGAATTCAACACATAAAAGCATAGAAATCATATTAGGTTAACCACCATTTTGTGTGTCTTAATTGGTGGTGCATTTGAGCCAATTGATTGAATTGTTTGGGCCGCACCACCTAAACTAAAAGAGGTTCATTTTCTAGCTGCCCCATAGGATTCAATAATTAGGTCAAGCTAGCCACTCCATATTTTTCTTGATTTCTAAAGGAAAATACTTGAACACGTGCTTTCAACAACAAACTTGGTTTGCCTCACAAAACTTGGTTGAAAACACCAAATATTTGAATCCTAAAAGCTATTAAGCAAGATCCGAACCATAAAACTCACCTCATCATTAATAATCTTGCTTGAAAACCTCTTGGTTATCCACATTCACACGTTCTCAAACAAATCACTAAGGGCACAATCCATTAAAGGCCCATCACATTCCAAAGCACCAATTTCCCAAGCATAACTAAACTCAATTAGACATTGGCCCTAAGGATTCATTCGCTCGTTGGGATCCAGATTGAGATTGTTCACGATTAACTTGCTTATACAAGTCAATCTGATGTCTAGCTAGGGGAGTGGCATCAAACGACCACGGTTGGGGGTTACACTAGGAACTGGAGGCGCAAGCTAAAGGAAAAACCTTCTCCCCAGTCCCTCCTTCTAACTGGTTGGATTGCCTAGACATAAGTAGAGTAAATTGTCCATAATCTTAGGATGGATTCTAAGAGTCAGTAGACCTTAGGCTACCCCATCTAAGGATAGGCTTGTATTTTCTATGCTATAGGGTCCCTTCTCTTCCCCGTCCTTCCGACTTCCTTCCAGTGTAAGCTTGGAAGGAGGTCATTGAACCCTAGATTTGAAGAACCTTTAGACCATTCCCAATGTCGGAGGATGACCTTTAGCCAAGCAGATCCCATGGCTGATCAACAACCACCTCCCTCACTCCTGAACTAGAAAGAGCTAATTTAGAGGCATTTAGAAGAATTGCAACAGATGTAGCAATGGTTCTGACGAATAAATGGTCACGGCGCTCAGCCCTTGAAGGATTTTTATGATCCTTCAAATTATGAGGATCGTCCCGGCGTTGTGATTCCCGCCGAAGATGTTGAGATCAAGCCCTAAGTTTCGAGTCTAATTAAACACTTTCACGGGCTTGGCTCAGAGGACCCATTCCAACATTTGGAGGACTTGATCACTCTGGTTCAGACCACTAAATCATGGAATGTGGATGAAGAACAGATGCTTATGAGGCTTTTCCTCCATTCACTCAGGGATAAGGCCGCACATTGGTATCATACCATTGGAAGACCGATTGCTACCTGGACAGCTTTGAAATCGACCTTCCTGAAGAAATTCTTCCCAATTGGGTGAACCAATGCATTGCGACGGGCAATTACTACTTTTCCCCAGCGGTAGGGAGAACCATTTCATCAGGCCTGGGAGAGATTCTAGGATCTATTGCGGAAGTGTCCACACCACGAGGTGCCTAAATGGCAACTTGTGCAAATTTTTTATCACAGGTTGAATGATCAACTCCGTAATCATGTGGATGTTTCGTGCGGAGGCAATTTCCTCAACGAGGATGCAGATAGCATGTATGATTTGTTTGAGGAAATAAGTGAAAACTCTTTAAACCATGCCTCCATGGAAACCTTCAACAAATCCAAACAAATTAGAAATGCTAATGAGGTCCAAGATTCTCATACATCTGATATGGAACTGATCTGCAATAGATTAGATAAGATGGATCTAGTTACTAAACGAATGGAAGAGTGGATGTCCAGAAACTCCAATTTTTCTAGATCCACTCAATCCTAGGGATCGGGATTCCATTCTTCGCAAGCTCCTACGGGACAGGAGTTTGTGAACAAACTAGAGCTGGCTTGACCTACGAGCCAACTCTTCTCAGAAGCTTATGGGTTCCAAACTGGGGCCTTTGGTCCCAGTCTTTTTGATCCTTCTTCATGCTCATCTTATTAGGATGCTCATGCTGTGCAAGAGAATGTTAGGTCCAACCCTTATTCAAATTCTTACAATTTTGGTTGGAAAAATCATCCTAACTTCTCTTGGAAGGATCAGGGGTAGTGAACCCAATATTGACCCAACACCTATGTACCACAAAAACCAATTGGTCGGGGTCATGTATATACTCAGTTGCCCCTGAATCAGGTTAATCAGCCTTTGTGGAATGCTCAACAACCCACAGAGTAGGCTGACTTGAACCTAAAAATGGTAGAAATGCAAGGGTCAATGCTCCAGCTCATGCAACAGATGAAAACTTCACTAGACACCATGCAATCCGAACTTAATACAAACAACCGACAACCCAGATCTCTACCATCACAATCTATACCAAACCCAAGGAATGTATAGAATCGAGGTGCTTGGCCTCAAGGGTTTGGTAATGATGGGGAGTTGCATGCTCAAGCTTATGCTATCTATCAAGCTACCCCAACCCCTCCCGGAGTGAACCAAGTTCCTACCATAATCAACCGGGAGCCTCCTGTTTTGCCCAACCCTCCTGAAGGCACTAACCAACAGCATTTTGCCACGGCAAACACCATCACCTTAAGGAGTGGCAGTAAACACAAGGGACCTACCCAACCCCATGTCAATCCCATTAGGCCCCGTAGCAAGAATTCCAAACTCCCAACTAAGAATGTGATAAAAAAACATCAGATTCTAATTCGAGAGTATGTTGTTGTATGGGAAAATAGAAAAATTCGGAAGAGAAATTGGAGGAAAGGATGTCCTTACTTCAGGATTTCAAATTGACAATCATTTTACTCCTCGCGGCTCTCGAATCAATCCCCGCCTATGCCATAGGTTTATTGAATGCATATAAAGAAAGGCATAGAGCAAAATCTGAAAATAATAGGAGAGTAGTTTTGTACAATAACACAAGCACACTAATCCTAAACAAGCTACCTCCTAAGAGGCAGGACCCGGGAGCCCTGCTGATTTCCTGCACAATAGGAAACATTACTTCTGACCGGGCCCTCCTCGACTTGGGTGCTTCCATTAATGTGATCCCCACCTCACTGCACATGGAATTGGGTCTAGGCTACATAAAACACACTGACATAACCTTGCAATTAGCCGATAGATCCATTACAAAACCAAGGGGTATTTTGGGGGATGTTTTAGTCAAGTTTAATGATTTGCATTACCTTGCTAATTTTATGGTCCTGGACATGGAAACCCAAAAACATCTCAACCACACCATGATTATTTTGGGAAGACCTTTCTTGGCTGCTGCCAAGGTGAGAATTGTTTGTGAATCGGGAAATATCGAAATGGCCACAGGGGATAAGAAAAATCGATTCAATATTTTTGATGTCTCAAAGAAGAATAAAATTAAGTGTGGTTCGATGGAGGAGCTTGGTAGAATAGAGGAAGTAATGGCCATACATACCTTCGACAACCTTTTAATGGCCAACTCAACCCAAACTCGGCAAGAAGATCACACCGTTGTGGAAATAATTGAGGACAAAACAAAAATGCGACCAATTGTAGCAACACAAGATGTGGAAGATATACATGAAATCATAAATTTGTTGGATGATTCACATGATCAACATAAAACCCAACAACATCCTTATCCTGAATACTTAGCGTTTGAGGTCCAACTTGTGGGTGGGAATTCTGAGGATCAGAATGGTTGGTTTAAGAACCCAGAGTGTGACGATGAAATTGAACATTAGGGAAGAACTCTTCAAACATTAGGTATTCTAGAGTACAAAAAAATCCCCAGCACATCACAAAACCCTCATCGTCCTTTTTCACCCAACCATTGCACAAATTTTATACCCAACCACACTTCCTCAATAATAAATCAACAAAACTCCTATTGGAGACCATTTGGGCTCTTCCTGCACCACCAGCTTGCCACTTTCATTGTTCATCTCTTTGGCAAGGCCATTTTCACTCTCCAGGACCTATACTTGGGGGCCTGGAAACTGTGTTGTTGTGGCCTCAATGTTTAGTTTTTTTTTTATTGAGGACCTTACCTAGCTGAAGGCACTAAACTCAGCACATGTAAAGACTGTTCCAAGCTGACCAGAGTCTCACGGAAACCAAGTGCTATTCTTCCACTTCTACTCTCCTGCATGCTTTCAATTTTCACAATGAGGACATTGCAATAGCTAAGCATGGGGGTGTGGACATATTTTATAACCTTTTTGTTAGCTGTAATAGTAATTTCCTATTATTTGATTCTTATAAAAAAAAATTTGAAAATTTGAAAAAGATATAAAAATAAAGAAATTAGGAAAAGAGAACTTAGGCATTTGGAACTTATTAACTTTAGCAAATGATACAAGAGGACCTAAACACGTAAACTCTTCAGGTCTTTGGACTTAATTAGCCTGGGTGTCCACTCGAATGTGGACTTAGTCTCTAGTCCTCACCAATTAAATTTTAATTCAATTTGGTAAATAATTTTGGATGATAAGTATGCGAATTATCAACCTGCCCTCTGATTTTGGGGGACTTTAAGCCTAAGCATCTGCACATTTTTTGCACTGACTCACTTTCTAGCGGTTTTTATGGAAATTGGGTAGCTAATGGATCAACTTGGGTGGTATGGCTGGCAAGTTGTCGGTGGTAATAGCTCATCGGCTGGTTGTCCAGAGCCCAGCCACAAGACCATTTTCATTGTGCTGCCTTTAGGTAAATCTTAGATTAGGAAAGTCACCTACTTAAAAAAAAAGAGAAAAAAAGTAGAAAAAGGAGAAAATAAAAAAAATAAATAAAACCACACTTCATCGCACGAGTATGGCAGGCAAGTTGTCAGTGGTAATAGCTCATCGGCCAGTTGTCCAGAACCCAGCTCACGAAAAAAAATGCACAATAATTCCCAAAACACTTAGGGAAGAAGCGGGGAAGTAGAATAAACTGGGGAGATAAATGATTGCACTGCAAAAATACACCTACAATTGTGCTGTCTTGTGCTATTTCCTAGCATTACCAGTGCATATTAGGTATCCATAGTCGCATTTGTAAAAATACACGGATGCATTCATTTAATTGAGAGGGAGGAGAGTGAAATAAATGGCCTTGAAATTTACATTTTCTTCAAGTGCTGCTTCGTAAAATTTCCATCTTCATTTTTTATTTCTATTTGACTTTGAATTCTTCCCGCGGCTGCAAGACATGGCCTCCTCTTCCTCATGCCATGCTCTGCACAGCAGCTTGCCTTGTCAACCATGCACAGCATGCACAGCCATGCACAGCTAGGGCATGGCTGTGCATGCCTTCTTCCTCTTTAAAAGAGCACGGCTTCTTCTTTGCAAGCTAAGCCTGGTCCACACCAAGAAAACACCAGAGCAGCTTCTTCTCCAGGCCATCTCCTCCCCCTCTTCCTCCATACGTAGCCTCTCCTCCTCTGAGGAGCCACTCCGCGGGTAGGAGCACCTAACAGTGGTGCACAATCACCACTGTGTGTCCCACCACTGCCTAGCTCATCAAAGAGCCGGTGGGCGTGGTGGTTATCTCTTTGTTTGAACTTTCCAAGCCATTTCCACCATTGGAGCAGGAGCTCCAAGCTTTGAAGCTCAAGCTCCGCACAGCAGCAGCACGACATCGAACTCGTCTTCCGTGCGCGCAAGCCAGTAGGTCACCCTTGCCCTCCACCACGCATGCCAGCAAGCCACCCACGCCCCTCTCCACGCGCCTTATCGCGCTCCTTCATCCGCAAGCCAGTAGCCGGAGTAGCCTCTTCCGCCCACGTGCCAAGCCGCTCCACACCTTCTGCACTCACAGCACCGGGCACAGGCGGTTGCGCGGCTCGGCCATGCACTGTAGTCACTGTTCACGCTAGTCAGCGGAACACTGTGGCTACAGTGAGGTGACTGGTAAGTTTCCCACTTAACCGGTCACCCGGTGGGCCACAACCGCTGCTAGCCCGCACCCGCATCCCGCCCCGAGCCTGCTCTAGTGCCCTCCCGCGCTTCTGCGTGTGCCCGCCTCTGCCAGCACCAACACTCGCCCACGTATTCACCTGCTCCCAGCGCCTGCCTTCGCTCGCACCCGCCACTCCGTGCAGCGCTGTGCGCTGCGGTTCCTTCCTCCGCGCCACTCCCTCCTGCCAGCGCGCACGTCTTTGCGTGCCTACAAGCTTGCGCGTGCGCATGAAGCATCAGACGACGCCCCACTACTGCAGACGGCTTAACCCGCCTTTCCTTCCTCAGCAGACACTCTCCCTCTCTCTCTCTCTCTCTCTCACACACAGCACTCTCTCACACTCTCTGCACACACATACACACACACACTCACACTCTCGTACACACACCTATACTCTACTTTATACATATATATATATACATACATATATATATTTATATATATATATTTATACACATTTATAGATATATATATATATACTGATATCTATACATATAGTAGTACCTATATACCTAAGTATTAATATACATACATACATATGTATATATATCTATATACTTATATATATATATACATATATATTTACATATATACATATATTATACGTATAAATACATATATATATATATGTATATATGTATCTATCTATATATATATTATTACCTATATAACTAAGTATAAGTATTGATACATATATATTTATATACATATATACACATATACTTATACATATATACATATATATCTATAACTATATATACATACCTATCTACATATATCTATATACATATATTACTATATATATATGCATCTATATATCTATATATACATACATATACATATATATATATATATATACATGAACATATATATATAAATATTTTCATGTCACCTACCATACGTTGTATCGTGGGAATATCTGCACCAGCTGCTGATATTCCCCGATACACGCATACAGAAAGCATGTTCGCACTCATCTTCCACCAATCCACCTTACATTCTACGTAGCACTTCATCCTGTTGGTTGCGTCTTTCTAAACGACGACCGACTCGACACCGTGCTACACGCCATCTCCACCTCCACCCCCACCCCTTTATACATATATAATATATACATATATATATACTATATTTACTTTATTTCTATTTCTCTTTCTTGCCATTAAAAAGATAAACAAAAAAATATATAAAAGAGAAAAGATCATCCTTGACTTGCAGGTACTCCAATTTTGGAACCCTAATTTGGCTCAAAGCCAAGAACCTGATTTTGAGGGTGTACCTCAAGGACAAAAATTATCAGAAAAAAATCTTAAATAGAAAAATGCCAAAAACACAATAAACGAACGGAAGAGATTCATTGTAGGAAAGGCGTAGAAACTTAACTTCTAATCCCACTTCCCTGAGTTCGACCCTGGGTCTAAAAGTGACCAAGATAAAATCAAGTAGGTTAGGTAAAAAATTTTTTGTAAAGAGATGGTTAGGCTCGATTTAGGTTAACCACTATACACATTTCAACGATAAAATCACCATATTAACACAAACCTATCCGGGCTACACCACACACCTTTCATGGCGCCGTTGTCGGGGAAGTGTGCATTCAAGTAAGTTTTTACTCCATTCCTTTAATGTTTCTCTTCTCACACCCTTCTCTTCACGGATGTTTTTGTTTATTGCTATGCAGGTGAACCTGTTGCAAGGAGAAGGCAGACAGGCGAAGTCGGAAACATGGGCAGATCCAAGGCGGAACGAGAGCGTGAAGACGCCGACACCGCATTGGAGCTCCGCACACATTGCTGAACAAGTAGGTCTCCTTTCTTAGCAACTTAGGTCAACTTGTCACCTTAATAAAAAAAATCTAAAAAAGAAAAACTAAAAAAAAATTAATTAAAATAAAAACTAGAAAAACTTCTTGGGATCTCTTGGCGCAAGTTGATTACAATTCACTTGTTTGATTGTTTGTCTTCACTCCCACCGCTCTGGGATTTCTTGCAAAACTTCACATAGTGAAAATCCAAGAATCTTGATTCTTGAATTTTTCACCGTGTGAAGTATTCTTTGAGGAAAATAAAAAGATTGATTGCCACCCCTCTTTGCCTCACTTATCTGCAATTCGGGATCACCTTTTTGGTGGGGAGACTTGGAATTGAGTTGATTCCAACCCCACCACGACCTTTCACTTGCCTAAGATTCGATCCCGAATACTTCAACCCCAACAATTTGATTCTCTTTATCTTTTGGTTAAGCCTTGTGTGTGGAAATCATTTCTAGTGATTGGGAACACTTGAATTGAAGTGCTTTGGCTCCCTTTCACACTAATCTAAAATTGACTCGTGCATCCACACATAGAAATCTCCATCTAGGGAAGCCCATTGCATTTTAGCATGCATTAACCAACTGACATTGAAGAAGGGTTTGTTGGGCTTAGAAGAAAACTTATATTCTCTCAAAACCCCGAGATTGGTTGAATTGGTATTTCACCGAAATCCTAAAATCCATACTACTTAAGGCTGAACTCTAAAAACCATTCACCAATTAAAACTTCAATTCGGGGAGATTTCCCCATTGCATGCTTGGTTTACATACTCTATAAAATCAATCACTTGGGCATTACCCGTAAATAACGCCCTTCACATTCCAGAAGCACTTGATCCTAAGTCTTTAACTAAAATTGGTAGTAACTTGACACTTATTAAGGATTGGAGGTCTAACTACCTGCGTGTAGCGCCTACGTGCTGGTGAGGGTTCCCACGTGCAATCGAGTGTCTGAGACTGGGGCAAACGGCCATTCAATTTGGCCTGGTGATTCCGTGGTGCTCGCATTCGGTTCCGTAGTTTGTGATAGTAGGTAACTTAGATCTTTAGGTCTAAGGGCACACGTAGAGGTTAGGAAGTTGATTGTATTGATTTGTCATCAGGTGTACCTTTGCGGTGTCATTTCTCTCATTTCTTTTCCCTTCTTATCTCCCCAATTCTTCCTACGGTAGTGCATGTTTGGGAGGAGGTCACAAAACCCTGAATTGTGTGAATTGTCTAATAAATTTAGAAAAGAAGCCGCATCGTCCTCCTCCACAAACATGGCTGCACTCCCACCCTGAAATCCCGAGGGAGGAAACCGCCCTCAGAACCCACCAGGCGGTGGAGCCTTAGATCCCATAACCCGCCTCCAAGCCCAAATGGAAATATATAATGAACAAATTGAAGCCATAAGGGAAACATTGGAGGAAATACAGAATCCTCTCGGACGGGAGGAGCCTAGGTCTCTTAGCTCCTATCAGAATCTTGCTACTACAGAGACCATAGGACAAATTCGGGTCCCCATGGGCAGGGATGACTTTGAACTGAAACCTAACATAATTGGCCTGATAAATTTTCACTTCCATTGTCTTGCAAGTAAAGATCCTTTTCTCCACTTGGAAGACCTAACCCGATTAACTGAAACTGTTAAACCAAGAAATATCGAGTTACCTATAGTCCTCATGAAAATGTTCCCGTTTTCATTGTGGGATAAAGCATCGCAGTGGTTACGCACCCTTGGGAGAACCATCCACTCTTGCGAAGAGATGCGAACAGCATTTCTCAAGAAGTTCTTCCCAATTGGGTGAACCAATGCGCTTCGCCGTGCTATCACTTCATTTACGCAACAAAACGACAAACAATTTCATGAGGCATGGGAGAGATATAATGACCTCCTCAGGAAGTGTCCGCATCACGGTCTACCTAATGGCATATAGCCCAGATTTTCTACTATGGGCTAAATGAGACTTTGAAGCAGATTGCAGACACTTCCTGCGAAGGTAATTTTTTGAATAAAGATGAGAATGGATTGTTCGAATTATTTGAAAATATGAGTGAAAACTCAATGAACAATGCCTCCATTGTCGCCTTTAATCGTACCAGCCTACCCCGTAATGTCCACGAAGTTGACACGGGACCCTCCCATTCATCCACTGATCTCAACCTTATCGCACAAAAATTGGATGAAGTCTCCATCATACATAAGAAGCTGGACAAGCTTCTGGCCAACCTCGCCCGTTCTTTGGCAAACACCCCCACCTCACCACTTCGTCACAATCCTAATTCTTCCAACACCAGGCTTACCCTGAGAAACCCCGTAAGACCTTCCTTATAGAGTGTCGAGTCGAGCGACTCGGTAAGTCATGTGGAGCTGGCTTAGAAGACGCTTGCACCCTAGGGAATAACCCGTTCTCTGCCACTTATAACCCGGCGTGGCGAAATCATCCAAATTTCGCATGGTCCAACAACCCGCAATGCCAAAACCCTGCGGGTGGACCAATACAACCGTCCGCACCCGTCATCCCAAGGGCCCATTCTAATCCTATGGTGAATCCACCATCGAGTCCTTGTGTACCGCAAGCAAAACACGCATCAAGTCCTCTTGATAAATTGATGCAAATGATGATGGAAATGTCAAAGCACCAGGAAGAGAACATGACCTCTCTTCAGCACCAATTGGCACAGCAGAATGCTGAGATCAATCAACTAGGCATGGCGACTCGATCTCAGGGCACTCTTCCCGCCCAACCTGTTCCCAACCCGCGAAATTTCATACCCCGTGGTCCTCAACCACAGGTATGACCTTCTCAGGGGTAGGTTAATCAGATCCTGCAGGCTCCGAGCATTCTACCGGGATTTCAGGCTAATCCCACTACAGCACCTCATTCTTATGTCCCTATTGCGAACCCTCCTCCGTCGTATGATTCCACTAGACCCGCATCGTCCAATGCGATCACTACGAGGAGTGGTAAGCAGACCATCGATCCGCCTCGACCTGATCCTGGCCCATCTTCTTCATCACCCTCTCATACAGGATGTGCACAGCATTCGCGAGAGGACGATACACCCAAATTGGTGCCAGAATCAGTTCCATTCCCTGAGGCTCTACTGAGGGAGCCAAAAGGAAAAAAGAAAGATACGCAAGCCTTTGATAACCTGCGTAATTTGTTCAGGGATGTTGAAATTAAGGTACCCCTGCTCGAGGCTATCGACCACATACCTACTGTCACCCAATTTCTCAAAGACTACACAGCACCCAGGCGACAGTCAAAGAAAACCAAGAATCCGGTGGTTCTCTCGCCTCATGCGAGTTGTGCTATACTATCAAATCTACCACCAAAGCAGAAAGATCCGGGCACACCGCTCATTTCTTGTAGCATCCAAGGCTGCAATTTTAACCATGCCTTTCTTGATCTAGGATCTTCCATCAATCTTATACCAACCATCATGATCAAAAAATTTTCCTTAGGAAATCTGAAACCCACCCCTCTCACGTTACAGTTGGTAGATCGTTCTGTCAAAATCCCAAAGGGTGTGGTGGAAGACGTGGTGGTTAGGATCAACAGTCTCTGTTTTCCTGTTGACTTTCTTGTTTTAGATATGGAAATTCCTAGCTCACTTTTTGATTGTCCAATCATCCTTGGTCGACCTTTCTTGGCCACCTCCCGCACCCATATCGACTGCGAGTCGGGCTATATTGAGATTGCCATTGGATCTGAAAAGCTCAAGCTTAACATCTTCAAGGCAGCCAAGAACTTTGATTGCAATTGTATCGAGGATGACACATCTGATGACGACATGGCCATCAGCGCGTGTATCGGACTAATTGGGACCTATTCTGACTGCTGCGGATTACCTGTAAACACTGATGATTGCCTGACTGACACATATTGTGACATTCCCCCATCCCTCCCTTCTCCCGTACCTTCTCCTAACCAGACTTCTGACGAGGTTTTCTCCGCTTCCCATACCTCATGGTCTGAGTCATTTCTGGGCTACTCACTACCGGTTCACACTCTTGAAGACCCGATTGCCCTTTCTTTCCCACCAAATCAGGCAGAGTTGCAAATCCACACTGGGACCTTGAGCCCATATACTTTTCACTGGGGCTATTCCTTTTTGGATCCATATATCAAAGAAGCCCCTCTTCTTGGCCAATCTGAGGGCCAACTTCTTCCTCCTGACTTATTTTCAAATCCGCCTGGGACACTCTCGTCCTAAGAAATGCCAAACCTTTCACCATCCACTCCCGAGCTGAAAGAGTTCCCTAGTACACTTAAGTATGTTTTTCTAGGACCAAATGAAATGCTCCCTGTAATCATCCGTTCAAAATTGACTAGGGAGCAAGAGTGCAAACTAACAAAGGTCCTCATGGAACACAAGGCCGCCATTGGATGGTCCTTATCAGACTTATCTGGCATTAGCCCCTCCTACTGCACTCACCGTATATATACGGAGGAGGAGGCTCGACCTTCCTGCGAGATGCAGCGACGTCTCAACCCTAACATGCGGGAGGTCGTTAAGAAAGAAATCATTAATTGGCTGGATGCGGGTATAATCTACCCGATTAACGATAGCTCCTGGGTGAGTCCGATTCACCTTGTGCCCAAAAAGGCAGGACTCACCATCCATGTCAATGACAGGGGCGAATCCATCCCTACACACACTCCTACATCTTGGAAAGTGTGTGTAGATTATAAGAAAGTCAATGCTGCAACCAAGAAAGATCACTTTCCGCTACCTTTCATTGACTAAATCTTGGAGCGGTTACCGGGAAATAAATTTTTCTGTTTCTTGGATGGATTTTCAGGATATAACCAGGTGGCAATTGACCCCCGGGACCAAGAGAAAACCACTTTTACCTGCCCCTTCGACACCTTTGCATTTAAAAGGATGCCGTTCGGACTTTGCAATGCGCCAGCAACCTTCCAGAGATGTATGCTGGTGATATCCCATGACATGGTGGGTGACTTTCTTGAGGTCATCATGGATGACTTTTCGATCTTTGGACCATCTTTTGATGAATGTCTTACCAACCTGACCCGTATCCTTAGGAGATGTATTGATGTAAACCTCGTGCTTTCTTGGGAAAAAAGTCATTTTATGGTGCACGAGGGAATTCTTCTAGGGCATATCATTTTCGATAGGGGTATTGAGGTTGACAGAGCTAAGCTTGATGTAATTGCTGATTTACCTGTGCCAAGCTCTGTCAAACAAATCCACTACTTCCTGGGACACGTCGGTTTGTATAGGAGATTTATCAAGGATTTCTTCAAGGTTTCTCGACCTTTAACTCATCTCCTATCAACCGACGTACCCTTCGATATGGGCCCCAACTGCATACGAGCATTTACACAGCTGCGTAATGCTGTCACCAAGGCCCCTGTTCTCCAACCACCTGATTGGTCCCTCGACTTTGAACTCATGTGTGATGCTTCCGACCTTGCAGTCGGGGCCATCCTGGGACAAAGACGCGATAGACACCCCTTCGTGGTGTACTACACCAGTAAGACATTGGACGAGGCCCAGCGTAATTATACTACCACTGAGAAAGAACTACTGGCGGTTGTCTTTGGGATGGAGAAATTCCGCTCTTACCTTCTAGGCTCACATGTTATTGTTTTCATCAATCACGTGGCCATTCGCCATCTCATGCATAAGAAGGATGCCAAGCCTAGACTGATTCGTTGGATCCTTCTGCTCCAAGAATTTGACATTGAGATCCGCGATAAGGCTGGAGCCTAGAATGTTGTGGCTGATCATCTTTCCAGACTGGACCCTGACCATACTGGACTTACTCTGCCGATCAATGAGATTTTTCCTGATGAGCATTTATTGGCAATTAATGTGGCAAGTGGACCTTGGTATGTCGACATTGCAAATTACCTTGCTTCTAGATCCCTTGGTATGCCGACCTTGGTATCCCGACGTGGCTGGCCTGAAAACCAGCACGAGCGTCTCATGGCAGAAGCAAAGTATTATTTCTGGGATAATCCACTTCTTTTTCGGATAGGTGCTGATCAAATCATCCGTCGCTGTATTCCTGACAGCGAATTCCACAGTGTGCTATCTTTCTGCCATGATCAGGCTTGCAGAGGCCATTTCTCTGGGAGGAAAACTGCAGTCAAGGTGCTGCAGTGCGATTTCTTTTGGCCCTCCCTTCACCAGGATGCACACAATTATGCCAAGCATTGCACTAGGTGCCAATCGTTAGGGTCGATGTCACGTCGTGACATGATGCCCTTGCAACCCATCCTAGCTGCAGAAATCTTTGACATTTGGGGAATTGATTTCATGGGTCCCTTTCCTCCTTCCAACAACTTCGAATTTATCCTCGTGACTGTTGATTATGTTTCGAAATGGATCAAGGCTTTTCCCACGGACCATGCTGACCATGTTATATCCACTTGATTCGTCAAAGACTACATCTTTGCGTGCTTTGGGATCCCTTGAGCCATTATCTTAGATGGAGGAAGCCACTTTACCCATGCATCTTTTCAGGCACTTCTGAGGAAATACAGAGTCCACCATCGTATCGCATCCCCGTATCATCCTCAGACAAACAGCCTGGTAGAAGTGTCAAACTGGCAAATCAAGCAAATTCTCCAGAAAACAGTTCGGCCTGATCGTAAGGATTGGTCCGACAAGCTGATTGACGCACTTTGGGTGTATCGGACCGCCTTCAAGGCCCCCCTTGGTATGTATCCTTATAGAATCGTTTATGGGAAGCTTTGTCATTTGCCCGTGGAGTTAGAGCACCGCGCTTATTGGGTGGTTCGCCAATGTAACCTCGACCCAGACCTATGTGGTCGAGAAAGGAAACTCCAACTCCAGGAGCTGGAAGAGCTCCATCATGAAGCCTATGATTCTGCCTTAACTTTCAAGCAACGCACTAAGGCTTTTCACGACAGCCGTATTCGGCGGAAAGAATTTGAGCCATCTCAGCAAGTTTGGCTCTACAATGCCCGGCTCAAATTCTTTCCTGGGAAATTGAAATCCAAATAGACTGGTCCTTTCCTGGTCTCAAGACCATTTCCCAACGGGGCCGTTGAAATTGAAGATCCTAAATCTGGGCATAAATTTATGGTCAATGGGCAGCGTTTGAAACCCTATCTTACTCATGAACCTACCCCCATTGGAGAAACTGTTGCCCTACTGGAGGGTAACTAATTTTTGTGCCTCATTTTGAGTCTAGCTGGGGACGTTAAATTCAGCGCTCATTGGGAGGCACCCCAACAACACTCACCATCACTTTTCACTTCACTGTCACACTCACTTCACTTTTCACTTCACCACCCACCATCTACCTACCCTACCACCCTCCTGTATACCCTGCACCTCAGCTCTCGTTACCCGATCTTTCATCCTTTCTCTACCCTACCTTGCATGCATATGAGGACATAACATCATTTGGCATGGGGGGGTGGATAGGCATCCATAGGATCTGGGTATTTTAGGGTATCATGCAGTTTCCACTTATCTATATATAAAAAAAAAAGTGTTTAGTAATGATCTGAAGGCTGAAACAAAAATACAATAAATGTTTATGGATATTCAACCACTATTTTGAAGACTTTCTAGGCCACAGAAGCTTGATTCGCTCAGGCTCAGCTTAATTTACTTGAGCATTGACAAGATAGATCGGAATCTCTCCTAACTAAGGACGTATTCTTGTACCTGAGACACCAGTACAGGATTCGTTGGTTTGCTTCTACTTGAGAGCCTAAGTAATCTTGGTGCACACTACACATATCAAGAAAGACCAGTTGAACATAAGATCCAACCCTAGTGTTCATTAGGGAAGGTGGAGTCCTAACCTGTGCGTGCAGGTAGACCTTTTATCCCAGGCTTTAGTCTTGTGTTTAGGAGAGACTCTTTCCATCAAAAAGGAACTCTCCCACCAAAAAGTAAAGTGCGCTCCTCCAAATAATGTTGTAAGAGATATACTGACATGTGTTTCAAAAAAAAAAAAAGAGAGAGATACAAATAAGTCAGTACATCTCACAAATGTCTGTAAAATCTTCCTACAAAAAATTCTTCAGGGTAAATACCCTGTTTTCTTTGAGCCACAAATGTCAGAAAATGGGAGTTGAGTTTCAATCATCTTTTTAAGTGTCAATCCGAAGACACGAGCTGAAATTGGGACAAACCTGTACTTAAAAATTCATGAAACCCTGGGCTTGAGTCTTAATGTTCATCTGGTCAGTCTTGATCCTTCACTATGCACAAGCCATAATCTCTTGAGCTCTCGAGTATGGCAAAAACCTCCTGGGTCTTGGAAATCATACTTAAGGTTTAAATATCAAGAGTCCAGGTTAGTTGAGAGATGATCTAGGTCATATGAGACTTAAAGCACTGGTAGTCTTCTATACAATTGGTTCTCACAATATCCAACAATAAACACACCTATGTTGCCTCAGAAGAAAATCTTCAGCTTAAGATCATTTGTAAATACAGTACAAAAAAATGTTTTGCTAGGGACTAGCAAAAGATAGGCATGGGGGTATGATTGCACCGCAAAAATACACCTGCAATTGTGCCGTCTTGTGCTATTTCCTAGCATTACCAGTGCATATTAGGTATCTATAGTCGCATTTGTAAAAATACACGCATGCATGCATTTAATTAAGAGGGGAGGAGAGTGAAATAATGGCGTTGAAATTTATATTTTCTTCAAGTGCTGCTTTGCAAAATTTCCATCTTCATTTTTTATTTCTATTTGACTTTGAATTCTTCCCACGGTTGCAAGACATGGCCTCCTCTTCCTCACGCCATGCTCTGCACAGCAGCTTGCCCTGCCAGCCATGCACAGCCAAGGCATGGTTGTGCATGCCTTCTTCCTCTTTAAAAGAGCACGGCTTCTTCTTTGCAAGCTAAGCCTAGTCCACACCAAGAAAACTCCACAGTAGCTTCTTCTCCAGGCCATCTCCTCCCCCTCTCCCTCCATATGCAGCCTTTCCTCCTCTGAGGAGCCACTGTGCGGGCAGGAGCACCTCACAGTGGTGGACAACCACCACTGTGAGTCCTACCACTGCCCAGCACATCAAAGAGCTGGTGAGCGTGGTGGTTCTCTCTCTGTTTGAACTTTCCAAGCCATTTCCGCCATTGGAGTAGGAGCTTCAAGCTTTGAAGCTCAAGCTCCGCACAGCAGTAGCACGGCACCGTACTCCTCTTTCGCGCACGCAAGCCACAGCGCAAGCCAGCAGGTCGCCCTCGCCCTCCACCGTGCATGCCAGCAGGACGCCCGCGCCCCTCTCCACGCACCCTATCGCGCTCCTTCGTCTGCAAGCCAGCAGCCGAGGTAGCCTCTTCCGCACGCACACCAAGCCGCTCCACACCTTCCGCACTCACAGCACTGGATGCAGGCGGTCGAGCGGCTCGGCCATGCAATGTAGCCACTGTTCATGCTAATCAGTGGAACACTGTGGCTACAGTGCAGTGATTGGTAAGTTTCTCACTTAACCGGTCACCCGACGCACTGCAACTGCCACTAGCCCGCGCCCGCGTGCAACCCCGAGCCCGCTCCAGTGCCCGCCCGCACGTCAGCGTGTGACGCCTTTGCTAGCGCTCGCACCCGCCTGCGTATTCACCCGCTCCTAGCTCCTGCCTTCGCCCACACCCGCCTCTCCACTTAGTGCTGTGCACTGCGGTTCCTTCCTCCGCACCACTCCCTCCTACCAGCGCGCAAGTCTTCGCATCCCTACGGGCCTGCGCGTGCACGTGAAGCATCAGACGACGCCCCACTACTGCAAACGGCTTAACCCACCTTTCCTTCCTCAGCAAACGCTCTCCCTCTCTCTCTCTCTCTCTCACACACACACAGCACTCTCTCACACTCTCTGCACACACTGACACTCTCGTACACACACCTATACTCTACTATATACATATATATATAGATACATATATATATTTATATAAATATATATATTTATATACATATATAGATATATATATACTTATATCTATACATATAGTAGTACCTATATACCTAAGTATTAATATACATACATATATATATATATATCTATATATATATATATATTATTACATATATAACTAAGTACAAGTATTGAAACATATATATTTATATATATACATATATACACATATACTTATACATATATACATATATATCTATAACTATATATACATATATTTATATATATATATATATACATATCTATCTACATATATATATACATCTATAGAGCTATATATACATATATATACATATATATATATATATATATATATCTATACATCTATCTATCTATACATATATTTACATATCTATATATATATACATATATACATATACAATATATATAAATATTTTCATATCACCTACCATACGTTGTATCGTGGGAATATCTGCACCAGTTGCTGATATTCCCCGATACACGCATATAGAAAGTGTGTTCACACTCATCTTCCACCAATCCACTTTACATTCCATGCAGCACCTCATCCTGTTCATTGCGTCTATCTAGACAACGATCGACTCGACACCGTGCTACACGCCATCTCCACCTCCACCCCCAGCCCTTTATACATATATAATATATACATATATATATATTATATTTACTTTATTTCTATTTCTCTTTCTTGCCATTAAAAAGATAAAAAAATATATATAAAAGAGAAAAGATTATCCTTGACTTGTAGGTACTTAGTCTTGCAAATAGCAAGACCAATTTTGGAACCCTAATTTGGCTCAAAGCCAAGAACCTGATTTTGTGCGTGTACCTCAAGGGCAAAAATTATCAGAAAAAAATCTTAAATAGAAAAATACCAAAAACACAATAAACAAACAGAAGAGATTCATTGTAGGAAAGGCGTAGAAACTTCACTTCTAATCCCACTTCCCTAAGTTCGACCCTGGGCCTAAAAGTGACCAAGATACAATCAAGTAGGCCAGGTAAAAAAATTTTTGTAAAGAGATGGTTAGGGTCGATTTAGGTTAACCACTATAAACATTTCAACAATAAAATCACCATATTAACACAAACCTATCCGGGCTACACCACACACCTTTCAATATACACTGGGTTCGCTCTTGTGTTGACCCCATAAATAAAAGTAGGGAGAAAGCTACCAATCGTAAAGATAAACCTTTAGGCAAGGTCCCCTAGGGTCGTAAAAACCCAAAGTCCATCTTAATGACCATTTTGTGAGTTTATCACTTTTTCACAACGATGCTTATTACTTAAGTCCTTTTCGAGTCTTGGGCGGGTCGGGTAGCCATAAAAAGTTATCCCGGAACTCTCGAACCCCAAAAGTACAAAAAAATTGGAAAAGAAGAAAATTAATAAAAAAATGTATCTTCCCTTTTCAAATAAGGTGAGGACTTGGGTGGTCTGCATTCTGGTAGACACCCAGGTGCTATTGAGTTTTCGTAGTTTAGAACCTTAGTTGAAATTTTCTATTGTTAATAAACGACTTAGGATTAAGCAATCTAATCCTAATTTCACTTTTATACATAGCATATAGTTTAATTTTGCTAGGGGCTAGCAAAAGATTGGCATGGGGGTATGATGTAAACACATTTATTGAGGGTAAAATGCCTAATCATGCATGTTCCTAGGCTTAGATTTGCATTTCATGTTATAAATATTGTATAGCGTGCATCATTCTACATTTAAAGTAGTTGTATATAATTTAGGCTAATTGTATCCTTTTTGTGGTTAGGAGAGAAGGATATTTATTTTGGAGCCTCAGATTGATGATTGACCATATGGATCTGATCAAGACGACGATCGGAGTCCAACGCCTCTGAAATCGCCTCGATCGGAGTCCCGTAGCACCATATGCAGTCCGATGAAGATCAATGGCCAAGGGACTAAGAGACATAATTCGGAGCTTCAAATGACAAATCCGATCACGCAGAAGGATTCAGGTCGGAAATCGTAGCCTAACAGCGTGAACATCGACTCAATTCAACCTCTGTGGTAGCCCCTACAACAAGAAGAAGATGGACGACCCAAGCTGCGCCATGTGGCATAGCCCAGGCCGCCCAACCATGCACGCAGCACTGCACACGCGCAACAGCATGGGTGCACAGCTCTAATGGTCCCATACCTATTTTTGCTTGTTCTCCTCCACTATAAAAGGACCTACACCCCCTCCCTACCAAGCCATCTCTTCCTACTCTACTCCCACCTACTCCCAAGCTCTAGCAAGCCTACCAGTGCTCCATTAGAGCTTGTTCTCAAGCTCCCAAGGCACCTATTAGTGTAGTGAACCTCTGCCCCACCAAATACTCCTCCAACTTCCCATCCCCCTTCATAGGTCACCTTGGAGCCGTCCGTCCACCTCCCTTCCAGTAGCAGATCATCTCAGTCTTCTCACCACCATTCTAGAGCCACGCCAAATCTTTCCTCAACATGACTTCCTCCTACATCTCACCTCCGTCAACCTGCTCCTCACCTCCTTCATTCAAGCTTTCTCCAGGCACCATCATCTCGTCGAACAGCCGATTTGGGAGATTTCCCCTCACCTCCCTCTCTTTATATGCTTTCTGAGTTTCTTGTAATTGACATTGGAAGTAATATATATCAGATTTGTTCCACATCTCTATCTTGTGATACGTTTGCTTTTTTTCTTTTATTTCAAAAATACAAAAAATAACAAAACCCCAAAATACCAAAAAGAAACGAATCGAAGTGCGGTTTTCAATAAAGTAAACGTCCCCTCCCTGTGTTCGACCGGGGACTCCATTGGAGTTTTGGTATAAATTTTATCTGATCGACGTGTTTTGCAACTACGATGACGGGTTAGTTATAACCCTGATTTCTAACATGCGAAACATGCCCGACTATACCAAAATGAATTCGAGCGTGGAAGGTGCATATGGGGTTATATTGAGGCCAGTTCAGAGCCATTGATTTCCCGATCGACAAATCAGATTAAACCAAGTTTGTTGCATGAGTTGGATGGCTAAAATGCCCACTTTGCCTGTCATTAAAGCTATAAAAGGAGACTTAGGGCCTCCCAGTTGATGGCAACTCTCACCAGATAGATGTCCAGCCTACCCCTCTCTCTGCAACTCCCCTCTAGCACTCCTCCCGATGCTCAGGATTTGAAGTGTCGCCACACTTCACACAAGAATCCCGCAAGCGACGTCATCATCATCTGCTATCTTTCTCTATCTCTATCTCTCTATCTCTCTCTCTATTTCTCTATCTACTCTTTAGCATAGTGATTTCTAGTTTAAATATTGTTTCCAAATAGCAATAAAATTCTGATTTTCTAGATATCTTTGTCTATATAAACATATATAAATATATAGATATTTGTTAAGAATGACTTTCTGAAAAACTTTCACATGGAAATCATGTTTTACCTCACTGCAAATAACTCGGTACTCACCGAAACTTTATAAATATTATTTGTTTAATCACGATTTACACTACAATGATAGCTATAATCTCTAACACATCTCGCGGTTAAATAGCCTTACTCTGATTGATCTCACCAATTTTGGTGAGATTTGGCAAATATTTGATTGGGTAATTTCCCAATCAAATCTCGCCACCAATGGGTTCCTTAAGGTTGCTGTTTGTGTTTAGAAAATGAGGAAGAAGGCAGCAAGGGTACTTTTGCAAAAGGATGAGAAGTTGCGGGTGCTTTTGTAAGAAAAGTATAGAAACTAGGGGTCTAAGTGGAGAGAATAGGAATCAGTGGGTTTAAATGCAAAATAGATCACAATGGACTTTGATTGGGCTCAAATTTTGGGGTTAACATGATTTGAACCCAAGGAATCTAATGGTGTCATCGAATTTGAGTTTTGATCACGTTTGACAAGGTAAATTTCAAAGAATCCTAAAATAGAACCAAAATCCCACCTAGTCTCTATTTTTGGTCAAGACAGGTTCCAATGGTCAAAGTAAAGGTATTAAATCTCTTAGAATATTTTCAAATGATTTTAAGGAGGTTCAATTTGCATTTCTTTATACCAGAACCCATTTAATTTGAGTGAGGCTGAAATTGGGGTTTTTTGGTAATAAATTAATCTTTAAAATGTAGAAAACCCTGATTCAGTTAATTCAAGCATACTTCTTGGGAAATTAAGCTCATTTGACCTTGGATGAAGCCTTGATTAATCCCTTAGTTAATCTACATTAGTGATTAGATGTTAAAATTGTAGGTACTAACGAAGGGGGTGAGATTTACGTGAAATGAAAATATAATGTGGAATAAAATGGACAATCACACAAATATGCAATCACACAAGAACACAATGAGTTTAGGTGAAAACCCAAGCCTGGGTAAAAGCCACCACCTAAACCTCTCGGTTTAGGATTTCCCAATCTACCAAGCAGATCAAATACACTAACAAACTTCTTAAACTAGGGTATTTCAACCTCTTACAACCACGCTACTTTGAACCAAGGGTAGCATGCCTCAAACCCCTCCTCTTCACGAGGAGTATTTTGTCTCGTGATAGAGATGGGAATTCACAAGGCGAATACCCAACCAAAAATAGATTTACAACAATCCTTTAGAGCCTAAATAGGTAGAAATGAAATATGCTCCTATAGGTTTTAGATACTTCCCTGAATCGAAAGTGCGACGGATAGCAACACGGTGTGCTAGTTGATGCTCTCGATTGTAGAGGGAGTAGATGAGAGAGCGATTGCACATCTAAGATGGTGCTCTCAGATGTATGCTAAGAAGCTTGGAAGCAGGGTGACTTTCCTTCTTGATTCTTTCTTCTTTTTGACACAATATGAGGGGAAGTAGTATTACTTCGGTGTGTCTTGGCTTAGGAAGGGTGCTCCTCTAGTTACAGAGGTCCTTAGAAGGCTTTAGAAGGTTTAAGAAGCCTTGGGTAGCTGTTAGGAACAAATCACAAAACATTAGGCCAAAATCCCAATGAAATCAAGGTCATTATGACTCTGACAGAGTTATCAGATGTCTAATATTCTGGTCAGATGTCTGTTAAGACATCGGATAAACATTTTGGATGTCTACTCTAAAGGGTTAGACTCCCTGATTCTATTGGATCTAAACAGGGATCTAAGAAAATGTCTGATATGCTGAAAATTAGACATCTAATAGTTGGCAGGTTCATTCCTATTTTGACCAAATCCAAATAGGGATCTAGATTTTAAGGGTCAGACGATAGGCTGGAAGTCTGTCATAAGATCTAGATGTCTGCAAAGAGAATTCTCTGTAGGAATTGATTTCTCGAGAGGCTAACGGCTATAATCATCTGACAAAAGTAGATTAGGGTTAGATGAAGTCTAACGGTTCTTTATCAGATGTTTTGGAGGCTCTACGGATGTCTGAAAGTCTAATAAATATGATTGAAAGGTAATCCTCTAATATTATGCTCTGATAGTCCAACGGTCCTATTGTTGGACATCAGTCAAGGTCATCTAATGTCTTCTAAGACATCTAGACTAAGGGCTGGACGTTTGGAAGTAAAGTGATAGAGATGTAGTTTCCAACCTAGGTCATTGGATGCTTAGACAAATTATCAAAGGACTTAAATGTCAATATCAGACGTTTGATAATTATGTTAGATGTCTGATAAGACTGTCTGATTCCTGTTTTGGTTTTCTATGATATCTTTGAGTTTGTCTAAGTGTCTTAGGGATGGATAGGTGTTCCTAGGACTAAAGTTATACACTTTGGGCTCTTTAACATGTATCTAAGAGAAAATAAAGAGCAAAGAAATAAATAATACAAATACATTGACAACCAAACATCTATCCTATCCATTTCCATCTTCAAGCTCTCGCTCCAAGCGAACCTCAATCTCCTTATACTCCATCAAGCTCTTCCAATCTGCTATGGATGCTAGCTTAGGCTCCTTCATACTTGAATCCATTTGCATTATTCCTGAAAACACAAACTCAAATGCAAATGTCAAATAACAAGTGTTTTGGTATCATCAAAATTAATGATCGTTGTGCCCTTGCACCAACAAAAATGGCAGAATTAACCCATTTTCTTTTCTTCTCAAATGCAATTCAGAACAGAGTTATTATTTTCTAATGAATATTTAGGAGCATTTATTACTGCAGTTAGTTTAAATCAGGCTTATTAACACCAATGATGGTGCTACCATCAGTCCATCATCCTTAGGGTGTTCCTCTTAGCACCCTCTCTTCTCTACACACCTTTGCTTGAGGAGCCTTTGCCTCCTTGCCCTGTACTATTGGAAGTCACTGCTGATGTGCATTATGTGAGACCTCCAATAGAGGCCCAAGAATAACCCATTCTCCCCTGTGTCTGGCGAGCATTTGGCATCGCTCTCCATCACCAACTTGGCAACATCTTATGTTCGTTATTCGCTAGGCCAGGTTTGTTACGTATCTTTTTCGAGTCTCTCTCTACTTCCTTTTTAGACCTCGATTTGCAGGAATTACTCATTAGGATCATTGGGAGGAAACCCAACTCTTCTTCAAGTACTATATATCTACTCTTTTGCATTCAATGAGGACATTGCACATTTTAGGAAAGGGGGGGTATAACTTAAGCTTGTACACAGCATTTGTACATATTTTGCATGCATGTTGCTAATGATTATGGAAGAGTTTGCCTAAGTTTTTGGCTAGGATGATTGATGAATTAAGATCTGAAGTGCTAAACCTTAGGAAAAAAGTGAGATGTATTGACTTTAGGCCTCTAGGGCCTAAATGGCTCAAAAATTTGAGTATTTGATAAGATATGGATTATTCTTCAAATGGTTGAGGAAATTGAGAAGCTGATGTATTAAGTCTAAGGATTAATGAGTGTCTAGCCTTTTTGTCGACCCTTTGGTTTGTAGTTCTTGGTAACTTAAGCATCCACATCTCACACACTAGAATAGTTTAGTGAGCTTAATGAAGAATAACGTGAAAAATTCCTCTATCTAAAAAAAATGGTTTCTCAAAAATCTGAGTTAGGAAAGGCTAAAAAACACAAGTTAATTAGAAGAGTTCTTGTCACAAGAGAGGAGTAGATACTCCCCTTGAGGATGTGTTATAACATGTCATCTCCTCAGTGCTTGTCTCTCTTATGAAATTTAAATATCCTACTAGGGGCATGTAAGCACGTTTGTGTTGTTCAGGTGACATGGACAGCATTATCCTGAAATGTCAATTACTAAGGCCTAGATCAGCTAAAGAATGCCATGGGCGACACTAACAAAAAGTGTCAATTGTCAGGGTTCTGGGGTTGACATGGGTGGTGCTATCTCGAAGCATTGAATGCTAGAGACCCTTTGAGGATCGATGATGAGAACAAGGAATCTAACGCAAACTGTGTTAAGAGCTAATTTGAGGTTAGGTTAAGAGGATTCACAAAAATTACATAAAGAGAAAAATCTCAAAAATATCTCCATCTCCGTCCAGAAAAATGCACTGGCAAGTTGAACCTGGACCTTTTGCATGAACACATAGATGCTTTAATCTCTGGGGTCAATGAACCCTTAGGTAGGCTTTGGGGCCTCAGAAACCTTTTTCAAAGACCTAAAGCTAAAGCCTATCAGGTTTGTATCTTAACCGATACTTGAGTACCTTAAGACCTATGGATAGTATTTCAAATTAGTCTCTAGAGGCAAGGCACGATAAGGCATCCTAACGATAAAATTTTGGTCTAGAGATCTGGTTCTTCTCCATATGATTTTGCTCAGGTCTAGCAAAACTTAGTCATGGGAGTATTTGATAAATCCACCTCGATGGGTTATATTGATGCCTAAGTATTATAATTCTAAGATTAAAGAAGATTGCAAGCACACTGTACCCTGAGAAATTAGTTAAGCTTGCATTTTGGATGTTCCCGCTTTTTTACACTACATGCATACGTTCTATTAATTAATGTATCTCGTCTATTGACATATTTACGTATACATATTTTTTCTTAAAGAAATTTATTGAAGGGCCAATTTGGGATGCCACCTTGGCATATGGATTTCCCCAACAAAAATGGTCATTTGAAAAGTAAGGAAAAGGATAATATCTCTTATTTTTGGAAGCCAACCTCTCAATATCTCTTTTCTATCACATCAACCAACCACTTGCTCCCTCAAAGGGAAACAAATCCCTCTTGGTTGCTCTCTCCTAATTAAATCTCCATTGATGACCTCTCCTAATATTTTTCCATCTTGGCAACATACGACATCACCCTCCTCCCATGTACTCTCCCTGCCCAGTCCCCCTCTATTTCCTTTTTAATCATAAACCACATTCACGTGGAGGGCACCCATCACCACATCCCTCGCCCATTCTCTCTCAGAAAGAAGGCCCCTACCTTGTTCTCTCTTCCTCTCGTGGACCCACGCCCCTCTCCATGCGAGTGCCCCATGCTCTATGCATGCAAATGCATGCACCACTAGACACCTTCGTTCTTTCTTCCTCTCCTTCACATCCTTGTCTGCACATGTGCTCTCTCCCCTTTACGAACTTCCTCTCCCTTACGCACGAAGGAACTCACCTACCACACCTCTACTAAACCGTGACCTCTGCCTTCACTTTACCACGATTGCACCCTCCTTCGCTCATCCTCAACTCCCCGATGAATAGTAGATCCTCCACGACCACGCATCCACCACAGTAGCGACTGACTATGATGACCATCATCCTTGCACCGTGACCTTCATCCTTTATGTCAACTTCATGCTCTTCCACGCCACTGCGACCTCCATCCTTGATGCTCTCTCCAGCAAGCACGATAGCCACATTCACTGCGACCACCATCGTGAACCCAACTGCAACCAACGCTCCAACCACCATCCACTCCCTTGACTGTGCCACTGCAATCTTTGCTCTCTTTTTCGAGAATAACCACAATCACATTCTCCATATCCTCGGCCACAGCCATCCTCTTCGATGCCATGTCCTCGACCGCATACTGTCCTCTCAATCGCAATGTCCAGGACATCCATGACCATGCTCTTCTCACACTCAACCTCACTGTGATAAAATGTCGACATTGACTGCCAGGACCGTGCAGCTCCACCTCCTCTGGCCACGTCGTGACAGCACGTGGCTCCACACTGCATTTCACCACCACGACGACTACACCACCATGATTCCGTATTGCGACTGTGTACCTCTACTTTCTTCAATCCAAGTGGTGACAACGCGTGGTTGATATCTCTATGATCGCGTCTCCTCCCCTACATTCAGGCCACCACACTAGGTCTACAACCACATGTTCTTACTGTGATCCCACATCCACTCTGACCTACTAAGTTTGCTTTACTATTTGATTTCACATATATATATATATTTTTTGAGAAATTGATTTCACATATTTTAATTACGAATAGAAGTCTTTTTACCTATATGCGTACTTGCCTCCACATGGAGAGGACATTCTACCATGATATTTGGTGATGCATGTTATCATTCAATTGACTTATTTAGTGCCTTATTTATTTCGTTGATCCAAGATTTTTCATGTGCATTAGATCTTAGTGTGGTTTATTTAATTCAACATACGCTTGTGTTGATTACATCTTTCATCAGAGCATATCTAATTATTCTTTGATCTGAGAGCTTTCCAACACACTAACTATGACAACACATCCTTACTATTAATATTAGCAGTATTAGTTATTGCAATAGCGAAAAAATTCTTGATCACCGACTGATGTCAAAATACGTGCTTTTGTAAAAAGTAGGTTTTGATGCTGTTGGAACACGTATCTTTGCAATCGACTTTTACAATTTATAAAACCTAGATAGGGGAGTATCTAGGGTCATCCAAGGTGCATAATTTGTTAGTCACAAAGTTGGTTGTCTCTCGTGTCTCAAATCTGCACTTTCTTTTTTGTGATTTTGATTTCGTAATTTTTTTAGGGTTTTCAAAATAATTGGGCAACAGAATGTGAGTATGATAATTACGCTAAAGACTACACCTATCACTGTCCAAAGTGACAATAATGAATCCTTCTCCTCTAAGCTCACCCTAGGCAAGTGCACCTAGGGTAATTAGAAGAGAAGGGGTGTGGTGCACTAAGCTACCTAAAGGCAAGAAATGCACACTAAAGTTGAAACATGAACTTGGAAGGCAAAATATGAACTTGTATTGCTAGAATTGAAGTACATGTAGAGGAATGCTTCTTGTAAAACAAAAAAATACTAGCTAATACAAAAGATAAAATGGAAGATAGAAGAAAAGAGGTATCCTCCAATAGAAGCTTCAAGAAACCCTTGCTCCAACTGCAATTGCTCCCACAGTTGAAAATGACTTCTCTTTGGCTTCTTCCTTCAAATGGTCCTCCTCTAAGCCTCCTCCAAGGGTGGACGTCCACCACCCTTTTTCCACCTCTTGCCTAGCCGTCCCCCTAGATGAAGGCTTCCTCCTTAGCGTGGCACAAGGGAGAAGAAGAATGAGGAAGAAGGTAGCAAGGGGGTAGGTAGGTTGCCCCCTTGATCTTCTTCTCTTCTTCTTCCTTGGCCTTAGGTGTAGGTGGTGTAATGGTGGAATATACAAAGGGATAAGTTGATTGGTAAGTGGTGGTTAGTGGTGTTTCTATAGGAGTAGACGGGAAGGTAGTTGGTGTGGAGATGGATGGATGGTTAGGATTAGATTATGGAGGTGGTTGAGTGATCCTGTGGCTAGGGTTTGTTGGTGCCATTTGAAAGGGTTTGAAGGGGTAGTAGGTGGCTTTAGGATGGATGGCTAGGATGGATTTCTAGGGTGGTTAATTAATCCTAAGGTCAACATAAGTTTCTACCAATTGTAGGGTTGCCTAGGTGGGTGGTTAAGGGATAGAGAGACACATCAACTTGGCGCCAAAATGGTCTTCTAGAAGGGATCCTAGGTGATGCCAACATTGAAGGGTGGAGATGGTTTAAGTGGTGAGATGTAGGGTTAGGATGGGGATAGTGTTGGCCCCAATTAAGATTTAGCACCAACCATATTATCTCTTTCGGTGTTGGTTGAGGGGTGAAGAGGCGTGGTGTTGATGGCACCAAGTTGGAGTAGGAGTAGGTTTAGGTAGGTGGCTTACTTGGTGGACTAGTTAGGTGGTGAGGTGGAGTTAAGTTGGGTGAGTTAGGGTTAGGTTTTTGTGGTGGACTTAGCTAAGCTAGCTTAGCCAGTACATGAGTAGGGTAAGAGGCAGAGGGAGCTAGGGTTTTGAGGTAGAGGAGCTGGAGGTAGCTGGAAGGAGCTGCACTGGAGTTGGTGGTTGCTGAAGAGAACTTCAAGGAGTTACCTTAGCTAGCTTAGCTTGCTATTTCTTTGCTAGCTACTAAGCCAAGCTAAGATGAGCTAGCTTCTGCTGAAATGAGCTGAAGTGAGCTGGGTCCAATCTTCCCAAAGAATACCTAACTAGCTAGAGTAGCTAGCTTAGGTGAAGTAGCTCCGCTCAACTTGAGCCTTTGGGAGCTGGACTTGAGTTGGCCTGAGCTCGTTGAGGTCATCTTCAGCTGACTAGGTCTAGCTAGTTAATGGCAGTAGCTAGTCCTAGTCAAGTTGAGCTTCCAGTGAACTGTTCTAAGCTAGAGGAGGTAAAATAGATTGGGATCAGCTATCTTGAGCTAGTTTGAGCTGCCATCCACCTGAGGTGAGCTAAATGGAGCTAAGGTGAACTAGCTGGAGATACCATTCAATTGAGATGAGCTGAATGGAGCTAGGGATGAGTTGATCCATCTAGAAGGAGCTAGGATCCAACTGGGATGAGTTGGATTTGGCAGAGATCCAACAGATAGATGCTTCTCCTTCATCTTCTGCGTTCCTAAGTGCCAAGGTATGCGGGATCTAACTTTCTATCTATCCCTGACACTCAAGTAAATAGATCAAAAATACAATTAAACCTAACCTAAGTAATTGCCTAAATGCAGTTCGAAAACCCATTTGCAAAGTTAAAACCGTAAGAGCTATATCAGTTTTAGGGAATGAGAATGATGATAAACTGTCATTTATCACTTGTATGGTAGGAGGATCCTGTCGACCTTGCCTAAGAGGATCCTGTGGGGAGGACTTTCTAACCATGATAGAAAGATTTTTGTGATATGTGTTTATCATGAAAGGCCTTAATCTACTCCTTGTAGATACGTGAGTTCTTGTATGCATCATTACGTAACTCATCGATCTCGCTCATTTGCAGTTAGCGGTGGGTTCTAGCCTCCCTAAGATCCAGATTGCACTTCCGTAATGATGGTAGCACCATCATTAGTTTTAATAAGCTTAAATTGGACTAACTACAGTAATAAATATTCCTAAATATTCATTAGAAGATCATAACTCCATTCTAAATTGCATTTGAGAAGAAGACAAGAAAATGGGTTAATTTTATTGTTTTAACATCTAATCATAAGTGTAGATTAACTAAGGGGTTGAGCTAACTAAATCAGGTTTCATGCATTTTGAAGATTAGATTATTACACAAAAATGCTAATTATCAGTCTGACTTAAATTGAAAGGGTTCTAGTGGAAATAAATGTAATCAAACCTCCTAAAAATTATTGAAAAATATTCTAAGAGGTTTTCTACCATCACTTTGACCATCAGAACCCATTTTGACCAAAAATTGAGATTCAAGCAGAAATTTGCCTTGTTTTGGGCTTATGTGTACTTTACCAATTCAAATGTGGTCAAAATACAAATCTAACTTCACCATTAGATTCATTGGGTTCAAATTGGGTTAACTTTAGAATTTAGGCCCAATCAGAGTTAATCTTGACCTAGTTTGCACTTTAGCCTTTAAAATCTCTATTTATCACACATATGCCCTCATCTTCTACAAAGACACCACCAACTTCTTATCTTCATTGCGAAAAGGCTCCTTCCTTCATCTTCTTGTCCAAAATAGGAAAGAGATGCAACTCCTACAAATCCACTTACCACCAACTTTTATAAGAGATTTCTCCTTTGATTCTCAATCAACTCCCTCTAAATTTGGAGGGATTCCTAACTTCCCATGACTTCCTTAATCGTGAATTGGTCAGGAAAACCACTTCTCCCTCATCTCCAGCCACCTTCTCATGTACTCTGGCAAGCCTCCTCCGATCACCTCTTCCGTGCCTGCTCACGGCCAACAAGCACCACCACGTTCCTTTCGTCTATGCAAACCTTACCGGCCAAAGCAAGGACACCTCTAACCCTTCCATCCTTGTCATTGCCTCATCATCAACCTCTTCTTCCCCATGTATAGTCGTCCAATGCCTGACGTAGTCTCGCTTTCTCTCCCCTAGATAAGTCCCCCAATCTCTTTCTCTCCTTTCCTATAATCTATTAGGCTCCTTAGATTTAGGTTAAACTTGCTCATCTTCCCATTCATTCCCTTTCTTCTCCACCTTCGGTGCAACTCCGACAAGTTTGTGCCTTCACCACACTCCACCAAACAACGCACCATCGCCTCAACTCCACAACCAAAAGCCCTTAATTTATTGAGGGTTTTGGTTCATATTTTCTTCGGCTGATGTCAACACCGCATCACCACCATTACAGACCACAGCCGGTCACCTCATGCTCGTGAACACCCAATACACCTCACCACCATACTCTACGTGCTTCGACGATCCTTGTTTAGCTTTGTAATTGGGGCATTAAGCTCATATTATTGTCCCCAGGTTCTTGTTGCCATCAACAACTTCTCTGACACCGTTCGTCGCTATCAATATGCCGCGCCCCTCGCCTTTAGTTCCAGTCGGTGCGGAACACTTAGGAAGCCTCCTGGGCTTTTTATTGGAGAAAGAACCTCTGCAATAGCTACAATCAACTAGATCTCCTTCATGCAGCAAAATAGAAATAGCAACTACAATCTTAGTCCCACATCATGGGGCTTTAAATTCAAAATGCGTATTTAAAGCTTTACACTTGTTACTTGTTCAACATCAATGTGGGGTTAGGTCCCCATATACACACCCTTGCCCTTGCCCACACGCATGTAGGTCTAGGCCCTGATCTGATAACCCAATTAAAAGAGAAATAGAGAGTGAAAAGAGGTTTGGGCCTAGATGGGGTGTTTTATTCTCTAAGTTAAGTCATTTGGGATCTGTTGAAACATCTAATTGAAGGCTTTGGGGTTAAATTAAGCCTAAGTGTTTAAAGGCTTATTAGTGGTTTCAAACCACAACATTTTGCTATATCTCTGTCTTCATCATATTTTTTTGCCCCTGATCCTTATACATTTTTGAGCTTGATATACATTGATTCATATATTTTTGACAATGCAATAATGATTGATATCTTTTTGATTCATTTCATATTTTATGCAATTTGATTAGTGCTTGAATTGCAATTGTTTTGCTCCTTGCGAATGACCTTGAAAACTCACACTTTTCGAGCACTATAAATTTAAGTGTTGACTTATTTTTCATCAGTATACTACAATGCACATATTTTCTAAAACGGCGAAAATTTGTATCAACATTTTGATTTAGTTGAGGAAATTTTCACTTGAGTCAGATATGTCAGAAAAATATGTCGTCGTAATCACGTGGTGGGTAAAAATCCTGAACAAAAATATTTATTAGTAAAAATGAACCAAAAGTTAGGATGTTCTATCCATAGGAAGGACAAACCAATAAACCCACAACTACTCATTCCGTTATTCAGGTGAAAGGCTAATAAGATGCAAAATAGATCTGTAAATATTTTGTAGCATCAAATGGCAGAGAGAAATGGCTTAAATTATCACTGATGTGAAATAGAGAGAAAGAAAGGGGCACACAAGAAATTTTGCACTTAATATATCAAATATTTAAATCAAAATAAGAAGTTTGCAATGGCATTAAGTTGTAAAAACTAATGAGTGTGTTACTATAGTAAAACAAGGGAAACACTCCCCTTGCACGTGTGCGGCAAAGGATGACCCAGCTGGCCGTGCAGAGCTCGAAGAAGGTCGAGGACATGGAAAGGATTCCGATGGCGGTGATGGTGTCGATGGAGGTGGCCAGAGCTGATTGGTGATTGCGCAGCAATCATAGGTCTTAATTAACCTATATTAGGTTAGGACTCAGCATAAGTTTGGGAAATTCATGCATGCATAAGCATTATCTGCATCTTTACTTCTTTACTTTAGCTAGACATAAAATAATGTTATAATGTGATGATTAAGTGCATTATGTCAATTGCAGGCAAAAAGCTGATCAGAAGCAAGCTCTGGAGCTGGATCTGAACCTGGATCAGGAATAAGGGGTGTTGTGGTAGGTCTGGAGCAGAAAAATTAGATCAGACATAGGGAATAATGATATAAGAGAATTAAGATATGTTATTCTATTAAGTAGGAATAAAGCAATAAAATGTGAAGAGCTTAGGTCCATCCTAGCCCTAGGATAGCCTAGAGACTTCCCCCAAGCCTTAGCCACCCTTAGATTAGGTCACACCACCATAGGAAACCCTAAAACCCTAGTTCAAACCCTTATCTGGACATCCAGATAAGTTATAGGACATCCAGAACCCTTAGCCAACTCCCACACACCTCAAAACTACTTCTGCAGTGTTATTGGACGTCCAGACACTTTGTCAGACATCCAATTTCTGTGGAATACCCAAAACAGAACCTAGAATTCCCCCTGACTCAGATTGGACGTCCAGAACTGAAGTCTGGACTTCTGATTTTTTAGTATAAGTCGTCTGATCCGGTTTTTGGACGTCTAGAACTGCTCTCTAGTCCCTATTTTGAGATTCAAGCCTTAATCTTCGATCTCTAGCTCCCTAGACCTAATTCCAACCCCATAGGAACCTAAATTAAGGTACCATAACCCTAGTACATCACCTCTAGACCTCCTTAAGGACCTAATTAGGTCCTCACCAAACCCAATTGACTTAAATCGAAGTCAATTACCATCACCTAAGCCAATTGGACTCATTGAGTCCAATTGAGCTCAGATCTCAACCTACACAAGTCCAATTGGACTTAGTTAGAGTCCAATTGACCTAAGCCCAACCTAATTGAGTTATTCCACTCTCAATCAGGTTCACATTCATTCAATTAAACTTGGGTTAAGTTTAATTGCAAATTCCCCCTAGCAATTAGGGTTTGTAACCCTAATTCAAGGCATACACCTACCTAAACCCCTTAGGACCTAGCCTAAACCACCTAGCCACATAGGGCACGACCACACACACACACATTCATGTAGTCCCACACATCTAGAGTTCTCTAGAACTCTCTCCAAGTGGCGCCACTCTTGGTTGCCAAATTTAGCAACCAAGAGGTATTAAATTTGAGATCCACTTTTTTTGGATCTCAAAACCACTTGGCCGGCCACTCTTGGACTCTCTCTAGAGAGTTCCACACTTCTCTAGAGAGACTCTCTTAGGTCTATAAAAAGACCTAAGTGGTGGCCATTTGCACCCATCCAATCTTGGCCATCCACATACTTGGCTCCATTCACATCCACCTCCACTTAGGCTAGCCACTTCCAACTACACTCCACCTCCACGAGTTTGGCACCACCATGAAGGACACCATCTCCATGCCAGGATGCTGGATCACTCGTCCAACCTCTCTCCAGGGGTCGGCCTAAGCTCCATTGGCTGCCCCTTACTCTCCTCTCAACCACTCCAAGGCCATCGGAGCCCACCTCCTAATGCCCTCACTTTCTAATAGATTAGTAGCTAGCTCTTTACATTTACTACTTCTCTTTACTACTTAGTAGTGTAGTGAAACGTTGGTTCTGCAGAGATAACCGGGTTTTATTGTTATAGCGTTGTAGTATAGCCAGTTATTACCAACATTTCAAATATATAAATTTTTTACTTGGAAAATAAAAGAGTTCCCGAGGTCGAACTCAGGGAGCAAGTTGTATTCTAGGGGTACAAGTTTCTTTTACAAAAATAAAGAAAGAGAGAAAGAATTCATTGTCTTTTCTTCTTTTCTCTTTGCTTCTCCTCATCTCAGATCTTCTGTTATCCTCTTCTTCTTTATCTGCAGTGGTGATGTTCTTCTTCTTCTTTCAGCTGTTCCTGCTCTACCTTTTTCTTCTGCAGAGCGGTCTTGCTCTTCTTCTTTTCCTTTCTTCAGATCTTCTTCTCTTTTTATTCTTCTTTCAGTTCTTCCCTTGTTCTTTTGTGTTCTCCTCTGCCTCGCCTTCTTCTGTTGTTCTTCAGATCTCCTTCTTTCTTCTTTTCTTTTTCCAGTCAGGACGTCGTCCCTCCTTCTTTCTTCTTTTCCCTTCAGGACGTCGTCTGATTTTCCAATCAGACGACTTAAACTGCTTGTTGCTACAGTGTCTCCCTCAGCTTCCTTCTTCTTCCGCGGTCCTTCTTCTTCACCTGTGCCTGCACACTTCAGAGTTTACATCAGAGGACAAAACCTACTCTACCCTCCCCCCCCGCGTCTCTCTCTCTCTGAAACCACTCTTGGGAAAGCTCTCCCAGAGCTGCCGGGTAGTCGGGTACGGGTCGCGCCCGGGTCCAGGCCCACCGGCGTGCGTGGTGGGCGAGGAGTGCAGGTCAGTCTAAGTCGGGTCGGGTCAGATCCGCGGGGCGTGAGCGCGGACGAGACCGGGTAACCGGGCGGGTGAAGGGGACCTCACCCCGTGTGCTGAGGCAGTAAGCCTCCAGCACTTTTTCGCTTTAAACCTCTGCGCCTCTTCAGACTTTTCCGAGGTGGGACTAAATGTCCCACCTCAATTGAGCGCCTGCAGCGGAGAAAGCAGCAGGTGATCGCGGCTTCACGCGAAGCCTTCGCCCCAGCTGCGAGCCTGATGTTTTGTCGAAATGCCTCGCAAGGCCTGGGGGTCGAATCTGGGCGTGGCGCTGGGCGTGGCGCGCCTGCAGCTGCAGGCGAAAGCAGCTCCTTCTGCACAGCAATGGCCGCGGAGGTCGGGTGGCCTGTTCACAGCAAAACGGCCTCTCAGCCTAATCAGAAGGTACCGGGAGCTTCGCCAGAGTGCGGCGAAGCTCGTGTGGGTGGTGGCGAGGCGTGGGGCGGCGTGCAAGGGCTGCCCTAGGTCGGACTGTGGGTCGGAGGATGGGTTTGTTCGGTGGGGTTGCAGAGGGTGATGTGGGGGAAGTGGAAGGGCGGGGGTTGATCAGGGTGAGGAGGCGGAGGTTCTGCGGTGGTCGGCGAGTCGTGTGGGATGCTGGGGTGATGGGAGCGGCTCGCCGGAGGATGGCCGGAGACGAAGGGGGTGACGGTGGACAGGAGCGGTCGAGGGTTTAATCAAATAAAAGACAGTGAGGAAAAGAAAGAGGGGGAGATGGGGAGGAGTTCTGACCTAGCTACGGAGACGAAAGGGGCCGGGGCAGGGCGACAGTCGTATCGACTGTCGCCGGAGAAGAAGATGCCCAGGGGAAGGGGCGGCGGCGAGCAGAGGGCCGGAGATGCGCCAGCTGGGTACGGCGTGGCGCGGGAAGAGTAGGGGAAGAAGTCTCTGCTGCTGGTATTGCGGCAGAGCGAAGAGGAGGAGGAGGAAGAACCGCCGGAGCTGGTGGGCGTCTGCCAGAGTGAGAGGAGAGGAAAGTTGGGGGTTTTCTCCGTCAGATCCCAGCTGGGAAGAACGGTGGAGCGACGGGGGTATTTATAGGGACCGAATCAGGGAGGAAGGCGGAGGGAGACGACGTGTCTCCCTCGCCGGAGGACGCCGGAGATGGAAACCCATACCGTCCGTGCGTTCGCACGGCCGGTATGGTGGGTTACAGCGACCAGGGGGGTGTTCCTGCGACGGCTGACGACGCAGGGCACCCCCGGTTGACTTGCCAGCCCCTCCCCCTCACCCTGCGTGGCGCCATGCTCCGCGCAAGGTCGCCGGAGCATGGTGCTGGCAGGTTTTGCAGGAGGGACCTGAACGCAAAGAACGAAGGAGAGTTAGGGGCCAAAATGCGAGGGTTCAAAAGTTGAGGGCCAAAAAGTAAATAGATGAGGACCAAAATGTAAAGTTGGTCAAGAAGGTTTCTTCTTAGGCTCAAGTTTTTATACATGACTAATTAGGGCCTAAGGAATCTGATGGTGAATTTCATTTCTATATTAAACCTTGTTTGACCGGTCAATTTATGCGAAAACCCAAATTAAGTTATTAATTTGGGTATGGTTCTCAATGTAGGTCAAAAGGGGTTCTGAAGGCCAAATTGAAGGTTCTAAACCCTAGAAATTATTTTTCTATGAATTTTAGAGGGTTTATTCTATTTTTACTTTGCCTCGAACCTCGTGAATTGAAGTGGATTATTTTAGGGTTACAGATTATCATTTAGTTTCTTGGAATTGCTGTAGCCCTTGCTAGATCATCTCATCCCACTTTTATTCTTATTAAGTTGCTTTGACCTATGTTTGGGCCCTGAATTACCCTGTATGCAGATTATACTGGTAAAATTGCATTTTTACCCCTTATGACTTGTTTTCTCCTTAAACTCAGAATTCTCTGAGTTAAGCCTTTCCTTGAGTTATGTAGGAGCTTTTATCCTTTGTATTAGGTCAAAATGAGCTAGTTATGGCTCATGATTGGGTTCTCATCATACCCCCATGCCTAGCCTTTGCTAGTCCCTTAGCAAAAACTTAAGGTTTCAACCCTTGTTCTAGACCATGAAGTTTTTAATAGTTTTAGATAAGTGCCCTTTTTTATTTGAGCATAGATTAGGTTAGAATGCTGACCATAGGCCTAAAAGGTACTCTAGTACCAATCAAGATCCAAATCTGTCTAGCCTTAGCCTCAGTCTTTAGCAAAGGTTTTTAAGGTCCACAAGAACTAACCTAAGGTTTATTGGACTTTGTGGTTAAAGCACCCGTGCTTGAAATGATTTTAGCCCTGGCTCAGTTCGCAGTGCGTTTTGTAAGAGAGAGATAGAAAGTTTTTCTGTTTGGAGAGTTTTCTCTCTCTTTTTCTTTTTAGTTCTAGCCTAGGATTGGCTTTTCAACACGGTCTGTATCAGATTCCTTGCTCCCATCATCAATCCTCAAGGGTTCCTGGCGATCGACGCTTCGAGATAGCACCGCCCATGGCAACCCCCGGAACCCTGGCTATTGAGATTTCGAGATAATCCCATCCATGGTGTTCCGTGGCCGAATCCAGACCCTGGCAATTGACACTTCGAGATAATGCCATCCATGGAATCTGAACCAGCAGAGTGCTTACATGCCCCCAGTAGGATATGTAAATATCCTAAGAGACAAGCACCGAGGAGATGATATTTTGTTACGCATCTTCGAGGGGATTTCCCGCCTCTCTGCGCTGGGAACTCGTCCAAATCAACTTGTGTTGATCGGCCGCTCCTATTCTAGGTGTTCTTTTCAGAATTTTGCGATGCTTCTGCGTGATTCTGATTTTTACACTTACTGAACCAGGCTGTGTGTGAGGTTAGGGTGCTTAGGTTACTGAGTCCTGTAAACCAAAAATTAGTTAACGAGGCCAAATACTCCCTAAGCCTTAGACCTAATACTTCAGCTTTTCATTTTCCTCAACCTCTTGAGGAGTGTCCAGATCTTAATGGGTACTAAGAGTCTATTCAAGAATGCCTAGGGTTTGCGTTCTTACTAATCTCATTATGCACTTTTCAGTTATTTTCTTGAATGAGGTCTAGAACTTAGGTTAATTCCTTAGTTCCTTACTAATGACTATCACCTTTTCTTATAATTTTGTGCTCCTTTTTCATTTTGTTTCTCTTCTCCTTCTTCTTCACAAAATTTCCTTCTCCTTTTATTATTTTTCGAAAAAAATTTTTAATTTTTATGGTGTTTTTGGCATATGTGAATTTTTTTGTTTGAAACCTTTTCTTACAAGTTTTTGCACTTTCATACCCCCCCCATGCCTAAGATTTGCAATGTCCTCATTGTAACCTAGGGGGTTTTTATTCAACTAAGTTCATACATTAGGATAGCTGTTTTGATGAGTGAATGGGTCGGGGTGACTGTTGCGGACGATTTCTAATCTCAGATGCAAGCACCTGAGGTGGAGTCGGCTGTCCTAAAGTGTGAACTTCAAGTGCAAAAAGCTGTCAGAACAAGTTTCAGGTTTTCAAAGAGAATGATGGGCTGCCTCCCGTTGAGCGCTAAATTTGATGCCTTCAGCCAAGCGGGAAATGCGATGGAGAGGGGATGGTCAAATCAGCGGAGTTTTGTAAGACAAGCACCTTGATTAAGAGCCTGGTTGGTCCAACCAGGTGCTTGTTCAGATCAATAGGCTGATGATGCAGCCCAAACCCAATCAATTTGGTGGGTTGATAGATGTGGATAAAAAGGTGTGGAACCCACCATAAACTATGAAGCTCAGATAGATGTGGAAGTGTAAACGCAGGGTTTGGCTGAGTCGAATCAGCCTGGTCAAAGTAGGGACTCGTAGAATAATCAGTGGTTGATGCAGGAACCCTACAGGGGTGATCAGAGAATGATAGAGCATGGTATGTAGTCTGATCAATGTTCGAACCCCGATGTGGAAATGCAATCGGCTCGGTGAGAGGTGAATCTGAATAGAAATTGAGTCCGGTTGCGGGTCGGGGTTTGGGAGAGGTTTTGATCCGTTCTGTGTGTGCGGACGAGGTGGCCATTGTGTACGAGGGCTCTTCTAGAAACATATGATAGGTGGTTTTCTGTAGAGAGTCCTCTGGGTAACTATCAAATGCCGGAAGAGTGTTTGTAGGATGAAAGGAATCGGATTCAAGAAAAAATTTGGATTCTTGGTTGCAATCACTCTTGGCATTTTCTGTTTTTGGTTCCTGAGGATCGAAAAGGAATGATTCTGTGTTATCGGTGATCTCGGGAATCAGGACCTCAGAGTCGGAGTTAGAGTCATGAGAACTGAGGTCGTAGATAGGCCTGGCGTGTTCAGGAAGGGGAATCTCTCCGCAATTATAGTCAGATTTGAAATTGTCGGAGAGTTGGCGAAAATGAGATTCATGATCATGAATTCCACCACAGCAAAAATCATCAAATGTGGAATCAGCAGCCTGATTGGGGTCTAGCCTATATGTCAATTCTGGGCTCGAAAAGGTATTCTGTCTAGGCTCAAGCTCCAAGCTGGTAGGATAGACCCAATTAAAATCCAACTCGTCCAACTCCTCAGTCTCTGTATCATAAATTGGCATGTTCTCTGGAAAATCGATCAGATTTTCTGAAGATGTTGGAGAGGGATATTCATCAAATAAAGGCCCGGAATCATATTCTGTAAAAATTTGATCTTTCTCATAAGGGGCCTCATAATCTTCCCAATAAGTTTCAGATCTAGGTTCTAGGCTTAGGATGTGGGTAGAATTATTAGAACCTAAGTCCGAATAATCTTCGAGGGCCACCTTATCAAAATAAGGGGCGGAATTTATACCCTCAGAAGGTTCACTTCTGATCTCATTATTGCAGGAGTTTTGAAATTCTAGGCTTGGCAATTCATGGTCTAAGTTTGGCTCATCATTGTGTTCTCCTGCAATATCCCAACCTAATTCAACATTGTCTTCTATCTGGGTTGGGATTTTACAACCACTTTGTGCCTCAATCCCGAGATCTGGGAAACTGGATTGTTCCTTAATACTGTTCCAAGATGGTTCATCCTCTGTTTCTGGTATATACGGGTATTTCTGGTTGATAATTTGTTCTACTGATTTCATCATTTCTACCCGTTTCATAAGGGCATCTTGGTGTTGTTCCCAAAGTACAGGATTTGTCAAGCATTGAAGGTATTCAGATTGGTGTAATTTTTCCATCTCAATGTATCCTGTCATGAGCATATCTCGGGTTGATCCTTTTGAAATTTCAGTCAATAGAATTTGGGCACAGTTTATGATGAAAGTTGTGGTTGTTGGGACATCAACCTGAATGTTTTCTACTGGTGTTGAGGGTTTGATTTCATAGATTTCAAGGGCATCCTCAATCATCTTATCTTTCATGGATCTCAGATATTCAAGTTTTTTGAATGGTAGTCTTGCTAGGTAATTAGGCTGCATAATTGGATCAGGTGGTGGAATCAAGATATAGAATCAAAGTTTGAATCAAGATGGAAGAAGGGGATTTTGTTCAGAATCAGAGGAAAGAGGGGCTATGTGAATGATTTCTGCAAAAACAAAGGAGCCGAGGCTTAGCCTCGGGGAGAGTGAATTTCTATAGGAGGTTTCAAGGACCTCCTGAAAAATACTGAAGGGCTGGATGAGATAAGCAGGTGCTGGACCCAATCAAGACACCCAAAAATTGTTGGGTGACTATAGAGGTTCGGGGCAGATGGACCCCTTGATCAGAAAGATCGTCCACCTAAGAATTACCTGGGCAGCCAGAGAGGGAGAGTCCCGCGAAGACCCCTACACGGTAGAGCGTCCCCACGGGTTACAGGGTTTCCCCCACCCGACCTCTCTTGTCACTGCGGTTCCAGGTAGACCAGAATGGGGATCTTGACCTCTTAAGTCTACCAATTTTAAGATCAGGGTGCTTAAGGTTTCACTTGAACTTTAGTCTTTTAAGTGCAAAGAGTGACCTAATTTAAGGTTGGTTGACCCAAGGGGTCAACTTTACCTCTTGTTTTCTTTGAGAACTTTTAGGTCTTGTCTTTTAGGGTTCAAGTGTTTAGAGAGCCAATTGTTTTAGGTTTTCTTTTGAATAGGTATTTTCAATCAATGGTTTAGGCACACTTCTTTTGGATTTTCTCCATTCTTGATTTAAGTAGTGTGTCTCTAAAACCCTAATGTTGAATCTTATGTTGGCTCTACTTGGTCCAGTTAGTTCTCTGTTGGGTAATTAGGGCTCAAGCAAGAATGTGTTAGCCCTTAAATACCCTTAATAGTGTGCAGGACTAATGAGTTGAAAACATGCAACTCTTTATGTTTACTAAGTATGGAAGACAGGTTAGCCCTATATTGCTTGTTCTTTTCTTTTCTTCCTCTTTAGAGTTTAGGGGTTAATAGCGAGAGGAAAAATTTACCTGTCCTCGGAGTGGTTGTCGTGCGGTTGCTTGTCTTCTTGATTTCCTGTAGTTTTCTGCACAAAAGAGAGGAGATTATCAGAAATTAAAAAGAAACAAGAATGTTTACCTCTAGAATAGCCGTTGCTCCCCGGCAACGGCGCCAAAATGAGACGTTGGTTCTGCAGAGATAACCGGGTTTTATTGTTATAGCGTTGTAGTATAGCCAGTTATTACCAACATTTCAAATATATAAATTTTTTACTTGGAAAATAAAAGAGTTCTCGAGGTCGAACTCAGGGAGCAAGTTGTATTCTAGGGGTACAAGTTTCTTTTACAAAAATAAAGAAAGAGAGAAAGAATTCGTTGTCTTTTCTTCTTTTCTCTTTGCTTCTCCTCGTCTCAGATCTTCTGTTATCCTCTTCTTCTTTATCTGCAGTGGTGATGTTCTTCTTCTTCTTTCAGCTGTTCCTGCTCTACCTTTTTCTTCTGCAGAGCGGTCCTGCTCTTCTTCTTTTCCTTTCTTCAGATCTTCTTCTCTTTTTCTTCTTCTTTCAGTTCTTCCCTTGTTCTTTTGTGTTCTCCTCTGCCTCGCCTTCTTCTGTTGTTCTTCAGATCTCCTTCTTTCTTCTTTTCTTTTTCCAGTCAGGACGTCGTCCCTCCTTCTTTCTTCTTTTCCCTTCAGGACGTCATCTGATTTTCCAATCAGACGACTTAAACTGCTTGTTGCTACAGTGTCTCCCTCAGCTTCCTTCTTCCGCGGTCCTTCTTCTTCACCTGTGCCTGCACACTTCAGAGTTTACATCAGAGGACAAAACCTACTCTACCCTCCCCCCCCGCGTCTCTCTCTCTCTGAAACCACTCTTGGGAAAGCTCTCCCAGAGCTGCCGGGTAGTCGGGTACGGGTCGCACCCGGGTCCAGGCCCACCGGCGTGCGTGGTGGGCGAGGAGTGCAGGTCAGTCTAAGTCGGGTCGGGTCAGATCCGCGGGGCGTGAGCGCGGACGAGACCGGGTAACCGGGCGGGTGAAGGGGACCTCACCCCGTGTGCTGAGGCAGTAAGCCTCCAGCACTTTTTCGCTTTAAACCTCTGCGCCTCTTCAGACTTTTCCGAGGTGGGACTAAATGTCCCACCTCAATTGAGCGCCCGCAGCGGAGAAAGCAGCGGGCGATCGCGGCTTCACGCGAAGCCTTCGCCCCAGCTGCGAGCCTGATGTTTTGTCGAAATGCCTCGCAAGGCCTGGGGGTCGAATCTGGGCGTGGCACTGGGCGTGGCGCGCCTGCAGCTGCAGGCGGAAGCAGCTCCTTCTGCACGGCAATGGCCGCGGAGGTCGGGTGGCCTGTTCATAGCAAAACGGCCTCTCGGCCTAATCAGAAGGTGCTGGGAGCTTCGCCAGAGTGCGGCGAAGCTCGTGTGGGTGGTGGCGAGGCGTGGGGCGGCGTGCAAGGGCTGCCCTAGGTCGGACTGTGGGTCGGAGGATGGGTTTGTTCGGTGGGGTTGCAGAGGGTGATGTGGGGGAAGTGGAAGGGCGGGGGTTGATCAGGGTGAGGAGGCGGAGGTTCTGCGGTGGTCGGCGAGTCGTGTGGGATGCTAGGGTGATGGGAGCGGCTCGCCGGAGGATGGCCGGAGACGAAGGGGGTGACGGTGGACAGGAGCGGTCGAGGGTTTAATCAAATAAAAGACAGTGAGGAAAAGAAAGAGGGGGAGATGGGGAGGAGTTCTGACCTAGCTACGGAGACGAAAGGGGCCGGGGCAGGGCGACAGTCGTATCGACTGTCGCCGGAGAAGAAGATGCCCAGGGGAAGGGGCGGCGGCGAGCAGAGGGCCGGAGATGCGCCAGCTGGGTACGGCGTGGCGCGGGAAGAGTAGGGGAAGAAGTCTCTGCTGCTGGTATTGCGGCAGAGCGAAGAGGAGGAGGAGGAAGAACCGCCGGAGCTGGTGGGCGTCTGCCGGAGTGAGAGGAGAGGAAAGTTGGGGGTTTTCTCCGTCAGATCCCAGCTGGGAAGAACGGTGGAGCGACGGGGGTATTTATAGGGACCGAATCAGGGAGGAAGGCGGAGGGAGACGACGTGTCTCCCTCGCCGGAGGACGCCGGAGATGGAAACCCATACCGTCCGTGCGTTCGCACGGCCGGTATGGTGGGTTACAGCGACCAGGGGGGTGTTCCTGCGACGGCTGACGACGCAGGGCACCCCCAGTTGACTTGCCAGCCCCTCCCCCTCACCCTGCGCGGCGCCATGCTCCGCGCAAGGTCGCCGAAGCATGGTGCTGGCAGGTTTTGCAGGAGGGACCTGAACGCAAAGAACGAAGGAGAGTTAGGGGCCAAAATGCGAGGGTTCAAAAGTTGAGGGCCAAAAAGTAAATAGATGAGGACCAAAATGTAAAGTTGGTCAAGAAGGTTTCTTCTTAGGCTCAAGTTTTTATACATGACTAATTAGGGCCTAAGGAATCTGATGGTGAATTTCATTTCTATATTAAACCTTGTTTGACCGGTCAATTTATGCGAAAACCCAAATTAAGTTATTAATTTGGGTATGGTTCTCAATGTAGGTCAAAAGGGGTTCTGAAGGCCAAATTGAAGGTTCTAAACCCTAGAAATTATTTTTCTATGAATTTTAGAGGGTTTATTCTATTTTTACTTTGCCTCGAACCTCGTGAATTGAAGTGGGTTGTTTTAGGGTTACAGATTATCATTTAGTTTCTTGGAATTGCTGTAGCCCTTGCTAGATCATCTCATCCCACTTTTATTCTTATTAAGTTGCTTTGACCTATGTTTGGGCCCTGAATTACCCTGTATGCAGATTATACTGGTAAAATTGCATTTTTACCCCTTATGACTTATTTTCTCCTTAAACTCAGAATTCTCTGAGTTAAGCCTTTCCTTGAGTTATGTAGGAGCTTTTATCCTTTGTATTAGGTCAAAATGAGCTAGTTATGGCTCATGATGAGGTTCTCATCATGTAGTCTTATTCTCCCTCAATGACGCATGCAAAATCCCCCCGTAGATTCTTGTATGCAATCAGTTTCTGGTAGCTAGATATACATTTTTAAGCATTCCTGTACAAACTTTCCTCTACATTCCATGTTGCAAACACTTCTTTGAATGAATGAAAAAATTATATTTTTATGCATATCTCTATGTTTGAAATCACCATGAGCTTATTGGTTGCCATCTTTCTTGCGTGATTCAAGTTTCCTGTTTTTCACTTATATACATATTTTGCAACAAGCATGTCAGTTCCGAAAAATATAGAAAACGTAACTATTGATGCATTTTCTGTAAACAGCCACCACGTAACTAGAATTGTGCGCACCGAAACTCATACTTTTACCTTTGTTATCTATTTAATGCATGTGCTGGTAATCAGAATTCATAATAGAAGTGGCGAGGTCATAATTCGAAGGTTGGAAACTGGCGTGCGATTTTAGATAAAGTAGAGTGATAAAAGATTGATTTTAGAATTAAACAAATGCCTCCTAGAGACGAATGAACGGGACTCAAAGTCTCGTTATTTTTACAAACTTAATTTTTGACGAACATTTTTGCGTGACTATACTACGATTCTGACGACTTTCAAATGCACGAAAATGCTTTCTATCAAATGGCGTTGTTGCCGAGGAGACAACATCCTTTTTCGTTTGATTTTGATCTTTGAAACCATCACTGATAAATTTTCCTCTACTTTGTTTCTGGATATGCAGGAAAAATAGGAAAAGGACCTATGCACACAACGAGCACGGAAAAGAAATCTAGGTGCACATCATCTCCTTTTAGATTAGGTTTTCTTTTGAACCTTAGGATCAAATTTACTTCCTATAATTTCTTTTGAAAAAAAAGGAAAAAAATTTATTCATTTTCATGAAAAAAATAAAAAAAAATCTAGATTAGATTTCTTTTTAAATCCTAGGTTAATTTGAAAAGCAAATATATATATATATATATTTTTTTATTTCAAAACCCTTTGAATAAAGAAAAACCTTTTGAAAAACAAATTCGCAAAAAGTTTTGAAAAAGAAAAAACATTTTTATGGTGGAAAGTTTGGATTTCAAGCTCAAACCCTCTTTAAAAGCTTTTCCATCATGCTCTGATTTTCGGCCAGATTTCAATATCTGTTTAAAAAATTCGATTGCCGAAAAATTAGCGAACAAAATAATCTGAAATTCGAGCTAGACCTTCATTTTTAAACCATCTTTCAAATGGCACCTTTCTTTTGAAGAATTTCTAAGTATAAAATTTTTAATAATTTGCGAAGTGCAAGGGGATCTGACTGACCTAGATTTGAGATTTTCCAAATTCAAAAAGCAATTCCGAGCAATCCGCGAAGCTGTTTTGACTAAAAATGGTGGGGTCTGAAAGCTGATCTCATTGGCTTTATTTTTTCATGTTTTTGCCAAAATTTTGAAAGTCATTTTGTACTGTTTCAAAGCAAAAAATCAACTAGGGGTCAAAATTCCAAATCTGACCCCCTGACATTCAGAAATCCCTAAAAATTCGGTTGAAATAGTAAAAGTTTCAAAAAAATATTCTTTGAAAATATAATTGAAAAAGGAATCTGCTCACCAAATTTCACGTTAATTGGACTCCAACTATTGTTAGAGAATAAGTTTTATTTTTTGTGGTCTGCTGAAACAGAACAAAACCCTAGAATTGCATGAACCTTAGGTAAAATCGTTAGGGTTACAACTCAGAGACCACATTTGGGCTAACCTAGAATTAGTCAAGTCTACTACTTAGCCTGTGAGTTGGTCACCTTGTGGGCCACTCACCTCTTGGTTGGGTTAGCCAAGAGGCGGGAATCGCTTTCAGTCTATTGTATGACGAATTTTCTTCAGGAATTAAAACTTAAAACAAAAAATCCAGTCATCCGGTTCATAAGGACCATCTGATTGACAGGGCCTTCGCCTTGTCTGGCTTGGCTACACCAACCTAGGGGTTAGGTGATGTATGTAAGGAAGGAGGTCACTTAGACCTCAATTGGTTGGACCTTGGGAGCCACTCCCAAGGAGGCAAATCACCTCGCCAGGACCTACTTCTCCCCCTACTTGTTCAACTCCATAGCCACAATGGCTAATCTTGGACTTGGACCTAGACCAGGTTAGGATATTGAGAATCTGGACCTGATGGCTCGTCTGGAAGCCTAGGTGGTTGAATCTGAGGAGCGGCATCGGCAGAGCAAGGATCGCATTTTGACAGCGCTTGACAGGATGCAACACCCTCCGCGAGGGGAACAACTGTGGGATTTCTACGATCCAGCCACACAAATCGTTGCACCATTAGTCAGAATTCCCATAGGTGGAGACGTGTTTGAGCTTAAGTCCAATGTGATTGGGTTGATCAACACTCACTTCCATGGGAACTCAGGAGAAGATCCGTTCCAGCACCTAGAGGACCTGAGTGGACTCATAGAAACAAGTCATCCCAAGAATATCAATCTTGGGATTGTTCTAATGAAGCTTTTCCCATTTTCTCTGAGGGACAAAGCTTCATGCTGGTTCAAGACCATTGGGAATCCAATTGGAACCCGGTCGGAATTACAACGTGAATTCCTGCAAGAGCTCTTCCCAATCGATCAAACAAACGCGATGCGGTGTGCAATCACGACTTTCTCCTGAGCTGGGGAGAAGTTTGAAATTCCCCACTAGGAGGGGGTGACGTAATAATTGCGGAAATAAATATAAACAATCTCACAAAATAGACAATCACACAAGTACACAAGTATTTTTAGGTGGAAACCCAAACCGGGTGAAAACCACCACCTAACCCTCTCGAGTTAGGATTTTCCGATCAACCAAGTTGAACAAAATCCACTAAACGAATCACTTTAAATGAGGGTGATTCAACCTCAAATACAACCATGCTACAAGTGCGAGGGTAGCGTTCCTCAACCCCTTCTCTTCACGAGAAGGATTTTGTCTCTCGAAGGAGACGGGAATTTCCAAAGCGAATACCCAACAAAATAACAAAGATAAAAGAACAATAATCCTATAGAGCCAACAAAGTAATTTTAAACCTAGCTTCTATAGGAATTACGAAACTCCCCTTTGAAAGTAGTGCGTCGGCGATGCGGATGCGTGAATAACACGACGGCGCTACGTCGCTCTCGTGAACTATGGCGGGAGAGCGGGTGGGCAAAGCTTGATGCTCTCAAGATGAAGAATTAGAGCTTGGAGAGCAAGAGAGTCTTTTTGGACACAAAAGAGTGTGAAAGTGTGTAGCTAGGTGTATCTTGTGTTTCTAGGTGTGTGTTAGTGTGCAAGAGGTTCCCCTCTATTTATAGAGGCCTTAAGGAGGCTTTGGATGGCTTAGGAAAGGCTCTATAGCCATTGGGTGCAAAGCCCAAGTGAATCAACCCGAAATCAGGAATAATCATTGCACTGACAGGGTTATCAGACGTCTAATTCTGGCATCAGACGTCTGGAAGACTGATTAGCCCATAGTTGTGGGCTATTTAAGTATTTAAGTGCCTACACATTAGGTTAATTCTAACATTTATTTAGCATAAATTAGGATGTAAATAGATTAATTCATAGTTTTAATTTAATTACATAATCCATACATTGCATTTATATCTTAAGTGCATTTAGAATTAGCTTAGAATAGCATTCATCTAATTAGACAACCAATTAGGTACATTGTTTTCATTAACATAGAAGTTGAGGGTCTGTATATAAATGACCCAAATATTTTAACATTATTTTCTTTACTCTTCTCCTTGCAGGAACGGCTGGCCGCCGCTCCAACATCGAACGGCCGCAGTGAAGACCCATTCAAGGGGGAGTGGATGTGGTGGATCTGCTCGGGCGGCTGATTTCAAACTTGTGTAGGCCACTACAAAAGGAGGAGGGAGGCAGCCGAGCTCGAGAGGCCTCCACCACCGACCCACCACTGTGCAGAGAGAACTTCTATCTTCCACTCCATACTGCCAGCCTCTACTGTGGCGGCGAGTCTCTACCACCGTGGGCGTGTGGTGTGACAGGCCACACTGCCATCCGGAGCTCGACCGCATCATCGTGAGCACATTAGCGTGCATCTCCCTCGCCGTCGTCGCCAACCACCACTACCGCAACAACCGTCAGCCACCCTTTCAGTAACTTAAGACGTCCAAGAAATTTCCCGGACGTCTGAAGCTACCCGCTCACTTCCACCGCACATGGCTGAAGTCGCCTACAGACCCTCTCCCGCACCTGCAGAACCTTCAGCTCAACCCGCGCCCATCAACCTTCAGCTCAACCGCACCTGCACCCTCCAACCACGCACGCCCTCCTCAACCGCGCCCATCTCCACGCGCTCACCGGCTGCAGTGCTCTCCACGGGCCAGCAGACCCGCGCAACCATCCTCTCGCACCTGCAGACTCGTCCAACTACGCCTGCAGAACTTCACCCGCTCCCACCCCCGCACCTGCAGATCAGCGCACAGCTGCAGAACGCCAACCGCTCTTCCCTGCGCCTGCAGATCAGTGCCCACCACGCCTACAAATCCCTTCACCCGTGCGCCCGCCACCAGCAGCAGCCACGCCCGTGCCTGCAGCTTGCGCACCCACTCTCGCACCTGCAGCACCCTCCACCCGCGCCTGCAGAGCCGCCAGCAGCAGCACGCGGCAGATCTCACGCCAACAGGTCGCGCAAGCTCACCAGCTGCAGCACCTTCGCCGGAGCTCGTTCGGCCACCTCCGGCCACCGCGCGACTCGCCGCCACCACCGATTCGAAGCCCTCGGTCCAAGGGACCTCCTCCAAGCTTCCCGTGCCTGGCCATCCGCTCCTCGTTGCGCAAGACAAAGGGGAAAAATTCCCTGTTTTGCTACAGTAAACCATCAATTAGAAATTACATTTTTTGCCATTGTCACTTCTTAATGATATTTTATTGATTCTGCATTGCAGAAAATATCCTCTAGTTTCTCATAATTGCCATTTTAGCATTGTTTCTTTCCTAAACCTTAATCTAAAGGCAATCTTGGCTTGATTCTTGTCCAAACTAACTACGAACGAACGTTTTTAATTGGTGCGAATTTTAATACGTCATTGCCTCCTTGTGGATACGACCCGCTCCTCTGCAAGTGGTTATTTCTTCTTAAATATTGATCAGTCGATTTTTCTACCACATTAAACTACAACCGACTTAAAAGCGAAAGATCGACCAGTCAAAGACCACTTTAAGACATCTGATTTCAAGGTCAGACGTCTGATTTCGTGTGGGTTCCTTCCTGACTTGAATCAAATCTAAAAAGGGTTCTAGCGCAAGTCCATCAGACGACATACAGGACGTCTGGCACTATGTCGGTACATCTGCAAACCTACTTTTTCGTGGGAATGGATTTGCAACGACTAGAAAATCTCTGAGAAGAGATTTTCGGGTCAGACGTCTGGTCTACGGTATGGACGTCTGATTTCATCAGACAGAACTAACTATGTCCAGCCTAAACTTTATCAGACGTCTGAATCAACAGTCAGACATCTTAAAACACTTTATCAGATGTCTGATTTTGGAATTAGATGTCTGGAAATGCTGTTTGAACCCTATATTGGTTTTCTAAGTTCTCTATAGAAAACCTAAGTATCCTAGGGTTGTGCCGGTGTTCCTAGGACTACTGTTAGGATACTTTGAGGCTCTTTAACATAATTTTCTAAGGAAATAAAGAGCAAGAAAATAAAGACAAAAGTACATGAAAGAAATAAAATTTAATTCTATCCTATTCTTCTTGTCCTTCCATCTTCAATCTATCGCTCCTCGCGAATCCCCTCTGTTCTCCAACAAGCTCCTCCAATCCGTCCTGGATGCGAGCTCGAATTCCATCTAATCACGTCTACATTTGCAATTGACCTGAAATCTAAGACTCCAAGTGCAAATGTTAAATAACACATGTTTTGTTATCATCAAAACAAATGATCGTGGTGCTCTAGCACCAACAATCTCCCCCTTTTTGCTAATGACAAAATCATAAATAATAATGCAAAAAATCCTCCCCCTTTTTGACATTATCAAAAAGGTTTGATTAATTTAAATTTTTTTTTTTTATAACTCCCCTATAAAATATGCTCTTCTATAAATTTCTTTTAACAAAGGTAATGTCCCCCCCCTTTTTTATAACAACAAGATAGCTATTATTTTTCTCTCCCTTTCTAAAGGGAATTTAGCTACCTTATATCTCCCCCTTAAAAATTGACAATTAGCTTATAATTTTTTGCTCCCCCTATCTAAATGCTTATGATAAAAAGATTGGGTAAATGGTTTTTACCTCACCTACCATGGCCAATAAAATGGCCGAATGGTGGTGGCGGATGCCACATCGGATGGGGCTCCCATCCGTAGCTTGCAGGCCCGGGCATTGGCACCGGTCTCCAGTCTGGTGGTCGACGTGCGGTGGGTCCACCGTTTGTTCGCTGTCTTGTTGGTCTTCTTGTTCTCCTCCTTGGTCTACTCCTTGGTTCTCCCAACTCGAGTTGACCAGCTTTGAGCTTGTAGGTCTAGTCCTTTGTGTTGTAGTCATCCCTGAAACCTACAAAACAAGATTCCAAATCTTCCTTCGGTATCCAACTGAGCTTGGATCCGGATCTGTTAGCGGGTCTCCTTAACGGAGATCCTTTCTCAACCTTAGGGCTATAAAAATTATCTACTTTATTGATTAATTTGTTGGAGTTTTCCCTAAGACATGCAATTTCTTTTTCTATAATATCCATCTTAGTCTTTAAATCAGAAATTTCTATTTTTAGACTAACATTTTCCTCAATCAATTTATTATTTTCATTGATGAGGTTATGATTTTCTAATAATAGGTTATCATTTTTAAGACAAGCTTCTAGATCCTTAAGTTTTATTTCTAACCTATCATTTTCAGATTTAAGAAAGCTAAGATTCTTTTTCATGCTTTTATTTTCTATCTTAAGTGCTTTACTAACTTCAAAAAGTTCATTAAAAGCTTCTTGTAAGTCATAACTTACCTCATTGTCTGAGTCACTGTCGCTTCCTCTGGCCATGAAACTGAAGCAAGCGGTTTCCTTCTCCCCGAGATCTTCTTCCAAGCTCGTCTCCTCATGAGTGCCTTCCAACCTCCTCCATATCTCGTGGGCGGTGGTGCACTCTTGGATTTGTTCGAATTCCTTCAGACTCAACGCATAATACAAGGCATTCATTGCCTTTGCGTTGAGTGAAAGCTCTCGAATCTGCAGTTGCGAGTAACCTCCTTGGGGTTGCTTCGGGATCTCATATGGGGTTTCGTAACATCCCCATATCTCAAACTCAGTGGCTTGGAGCCACGTCTTCATCCTCAACTTCCAATATCCGAAGTCCCTCCCGTCGAAATAGGGTGGTCGGACGGTGGACTGCCCTTCGGAGATTCTGATTGCGGCTATGCTCCCCTCCATGATCTTCTTACCGGGTGCTACTCTGATCTCGCAAGAACCTGCTTTGATACCAATTGAAATTCCCCACTAGGAGGGGGTGACATAATAATTGCGGAAATAAATATAAACAATCTCACAAAATAGACAATCACACAAGTACACAAGTATTTTTAGGTGGAAACCCAAATCGGGTGAAAACCACCACCTAACCCTCTCGAGTTAGGATTTTCCGATCAACCAAGTTGATCAAAATCCACTAAACGAATCACTTTAAACGAGGGTGATTCAACCTCAAATACAACCACGCTACAAGTGCGAGGGTAGCGTTCCTCAACCCCTTCTCTTCACGAGAAGGATTTTGTCTCTCGATGGAGACGGGAATTCGCAAACCGAATACACAACAAAATAACAAAGATAAAAGAACAATAATCCTATAGAGCCAACAAAGTAATTTTAAACCTAGCTTCTATAGGAATTACGAAACTCCCCCTTGAAAGGAGTGCGTTGGCGACGCGGGTGCGTGAACAACACGACGGCACTACGTCGCTCTCGTGAACTATGGCGGGAGAGCGGGTGCGCAAAGCTTGATGCTCTCAAGATGAAGAATTAGAGCTTGGAGAGCAAGAGAGTCTTTTTGGACACAAAAGAGTGTGAAAGCGTGTATCTAGGTGTATCTTGTGTTTCTAGGTGTGTGTTAGTGTGCAAGAGGTTCCCCTCTATTTATAGAGGCCTTAGGAAGACTTTGGATGGCTTAAGAAGGGCTCCATAGCCGTTGGGTGCAAAGCCCAAGTGAATCAACCCGAAATCAGGAACAATCATTGCCCTGACAGTGTTGTCAGACGTCTAATTCTGGCATCAGACGTCTGGAAGACCACTTTAAGATGTCTGATTTCAAGGTCAGACGTCTGATTTCGTGCGGGTTCCTTCCTGACTTGAATCAGATCTAAACAGGGTTCTAGCGCAAGTCCATCAAACGACATACAGGACGTCTGCAAACCTACTTTTTCGTGGGAATGGACTTGCAATGACTAGAAAATCTCTGAGAAGAGATTTTCGGGTCAGTCGAGGCTAAACGGTCAATTATCAGACGTCTGGAATGCCTTAAGGATGTCTGATAAGGCTCTAACGGTCAGATCTTCAGTGTTTGCTAACCACCCTGACGGTCCACTAATTGGACGTCTGGCAAAGTCATCAGACGTCTCATAAGACGTCTGGTCTAAGGTATGGATGTCGGATTTCATCAGACAGAACTAACTATGTCCAGCCTAAACATTATCAGACGTCTGAATCAACAGTCAGATGTCTTAAAACACTTTATCAGATGTCTGATTTTGGAAATAGACGTCTGGAAATGCTGTTTGAACCCTATATTGGTTTTCTAAGTTCTCTATAGAAAACCTAAGTATCCTAGGGTTCTGCCGGTGTTCCTAGGACTACTGTTTGGGTACTTTGAGGCTCTTTAACATAATTTTCTAAGGAAATAAAGAGCAAGAAAATAAAGACAAAAGTACATGAAAGGAATAAAATGGAATTATATCCTATTCTTCTTGTCCTTCCATCTTCAATCTATCGCTCCTCGCGAATCCCCTCTATTCTCCATCAAGCTCCTCCAATCCGTCCTGGATGCGAGCTCGAATTCCATCTAATCACGTCTACATTTGCAATTGACCTGAAATCTAAGACTCCAAGTGCAAATGTTAAATAACACATGTTTTGTTATCATCAAAACAAATGATCGTGGTGCTCTAGCGCCAACAAATTTGCATGAAGCTTGGGATAGATTTCACAACCTTCTCCAGAAATGCCCACACCATGGTATACCAAGATGGCACCTAACTCATATCTTTTACCATGGGTTGGATGACACACATAGATAACTGGCCAATGCATCTAGTGGCGGGAATTTCCTCACGAAAGACGAGAACAACGCATTTGAGTTGTTCGAATCTTTGGCGGAGAACTCGTTGAATGCTGCATCCATGAACTAGTTCCAGCGGCTTGGTCAGTAGCGGGTTGGTGTCCATGAGGCTCACATCGAGTCTATTTGAGCCGACGTGGATATCATCGTCAAGCAGCTGGATAGAATAAATCTAATTGAAAAGAAGATTGACCGGATTAGTCAGGGTCAATCTGACTTGAACTCTGTCGCTTCATGACCCTCCTATGCACTCGGAGCCCCTGTTGCTCGAGTTAACCTACTCACTCAGGATGCATCTTCTCCCTATTTATGAGATCCTGCACATCAGGATCCCGTAAACAATCCAGATCTGGCACCTTACGACCAAGGTTATGCACCAACCGTGGATTATAACATGTATCCCCTTGATGGATATACATCTCAGACATCCTTGGCCTATGAGGACGTCAATGCTATCCAAGGATACAGGTGTAATAACCCATATTCAGAGATGTATAACCCTGGTTGGCACCAGCATCCGAACTTCTCTTGGTTTGGTAATTCACAGAGACCACATCAAGATCCACACTAACAGACTAGGCAATACGGGAATGCGCAAAACACGTACCCTAGGCAGCAGCCATTCCCGTAGCAGCAGCAACCTCGTTCTTTTTACCAGCCGCTGCACCAAGCTGCCAGTCACCCTCCAAAGCGGGCTAACCCTTTGGAGGCACTAAAAGAGATGCTACAAGAATCAATGAGGAAATCAGGATAGCATGCAGATTATGAAGGCGATGGCTGATCAGATATAGATTATACAGAACACGCAAAACCAGCTATTGCAGGAGCATAGGACTCTGGGATCCTTGCCCTCCCAACCCATCTCGAACCCTCAATATGTGCAGAACCAAGGTGCCCCGCCTAAGTTTCAGGCACCGCAGGGACAGGCACACAACATATTACAGGCGCCTCCTGCACCACCTAGTTACACGCAAGACCAGCCACCTTTGTAAAACCCCGCATACTCTACCCCTTCTACTCCCCCACCACCTCTTGGACAGCAAGCCGATGGAAATGTTGTCTCTTTGAGAAGTGGAAGGAAGACATTTGACCCACCACATAGGTAGGCCGGTCCTAATTTTTCCCACCCTTCACTGCAGGAGGGTTCGACTCCTTCATCTCAAGAGCCACCTACGGTTGATAAGGGTAAGAAGCCACTTGACCTGGAGATACCCGTCCCTTTTCCTGAGGCTCTGAAGCAGAATGCAGTATGGAAAAAGGACACGTGGAATTTTGAGGACCTGAAATCAATGTTCAAGGAAGTACATATTTAGGTCCCCCTCCCCGAGGCAATCGATCACATTCCCACTGTCGCTAGGTTCTTCAAGGACTATTGTACCTTGAAGCAACAGGCCAAAATTTGACGACAGGCAGTACAGTCAAAAGAGGCTAGCACCATGATTCTAGCTGACTTGCCACCGAAAAAGAAAGACCCTGGTACCCCACTCATATCCTACTTTTTGTAGGATTCTCCATTTGATCGGGCCCCTCTAGATTTAGGTTCGTCCATCAACCTAAATCCCACTGCTGTATTTGATCAATTTCAATTTGGGGAGTTAAAGCCCACCTCGGTCACAATTTTGCTGGCTGATAGATCAGTCAAAACACCGAGGGGGTGGTTGAGAACGTGATCGTAAAAGTCTGTGGGTTCTGCTTTCCTGCAGACTTTTTCATTCTCGATATGGAAGTTCCTCCTAATCTCCGAGTTGCACCAATTATTTTGGGTTGCCCATTTCTAGAGACAGCCCGAGAGAACATTGATTGTGCATCCGGGTGTACGGAGGTAGCCCTAGGTAATGAGTGACTTCGACTTGACATATTCAGGGCAGTAAAGAATTTCGACTATGATCGCATAGAGGAGGATGGTGAAGATGAAGATTCGGCATATTGTGGTAACATTAGGCTCCTTTGTGATGACCTAATGTCTCATTCGTCTACACTATCAGGGTTCTTGGACCTCGATCCACACGGGACTGATACCATTGCACTACACATATCTCCCCGAGGATTTGACTGTTTAGGGTGTGCTTCTGACCATAGCACCCCTGAATCCAGCTATCCTGATCCACACATTATTGAATCGCCCCTGTTGTCGCAAGAAGATGTGACTGCAGCTAACGGGTTTCTCGTTAATGCAGTCACAACCGATTATTTCACAGGAAGCGACTCAACGGGATTTCACGTGCACATGGATCAGTAGATTCCCACTTTCGAGTTTGCTCCTCCCACTCCCATTTCTGACTCTGACCCACCCGTGATCGAATTGAAGCCCTTACCTGACTCACTCAAGTATGTGTTCTTAGGCGAAAGTGAGACATACCTAGTCATTATTAATGCCCACTTAACCCAAGAATAGGAGGATCAATTGATTTCTACGCTGCAAGACCATAGGGCTGCTATAGGGTGGAGTATTGCCGATCTCCGCGGTATTCGTCCCTTGTATTGCACTCATCACATTTACATGGATGAGGGGGTGAAACCTTCGAGACAACCTCAAAGACTGCTTAACCCAAATATGCCAGAGATTGTTAAGAAGGAGATCATCAAATGGCTAGATGCAAGTATTGTATACCCAATCTTAGACAGCCAATGGGTGAGTCCGATTTAGATAGTGCCCAAGAAAGTAGGACACATCGTCGTAAAAGATGATAGGGGTGAATCCATCCCGATCCGCACTGCGACATCTTGGCGAGTCTGCATCGACTATAGGAAACTGAACACGGCTACCCAGAAGGATCACTTTCCTTTGCCTCTCATCGATCAGATCTTAAAACGGTTAGCCGGACGTAGTTTCTTTTGCTTTCTCGATGGATACTCCGGGTATAATCAAGTAGCAATTAGCTCGGAAGATCAAGACAAGATCACATTCACATGCCCCTTTGGAACATTTGCTTTCAAACGGATGCCTGTTGAACGTTGGGTTGCTATGCTAACGTGTTTGGTTTTGAAAACCTTGTCGTTGTAGTTTGAAAGCAAAGAACTCGTGTTCAACAAATAAAATTTATACCGAAAAAGAAATCCTGGGTCGAACACAGGGAGGTGGATGTTTGATTTAAAAAATTCATGTTTGTTTTATTTGTCACGAAGTAATTCAATTGATTAGAACTATCTAACTATTTACAATAAATCGAAGAGAGAGAGAGAGAGAGAGAGAATAAGAGAGAGAGAATATTACAAACAAAAACAAAAATGACATGTAGAATAAACATGGAATTTCATCATCAGAATGATTGTTCATTACACTAGAAGCGGGAAAATGATTACACTAGAAAGTAGTAAATCTACTCTAGAAAGCATTAAAAGAATGGAGAGAGAAATATCCTCCTCGACGGTCGCTTAAAGGACGAGCCAGATGGGACGTCGCCTGGACGAAGGAGGACAAGGTAGGATGAAGGAGGATGAAGCTGGAAGAACGGGAATGAGGCAGCACGTCGTCGTCGTCGTGGGATTCGCTTCCGAAAGGGGGACAAAAAATTGACTTTATCTCGCGAGAAGCATCTTGGGTGTGGGACAAGCTTCTCTTGAGCTTTGGAGAGGGAGAGAAGAGAAGGAAGGGATGAGAATTTCATATGGAGGGGGTCTCCTTTTATAGTTGCAAGGAGTGGGGGCAATTTCGTCATTACAACTCTAAAAGCATTAATTCAGGACCTTTAGTGACAGATAAAACCATCGCTAAAGGTCCGAACGTGGGCGTAGTGGGCAGTGCGTGCGAGCCCGCTCGCTTGTCTGCGCGCTCAATGCACTTGCACGTCTAGCCGATGTTAGCCGTTTGCGATCGGATGGCTTAGATCGTGCCTCCACCCGCCTCCTCTATGCCCCATCGCATGTGATGCCGCATCTTCACCGCATGTCTAATAGTGTGTGAGAGCTATCGGGCGATCTGGGCCATCCACAGCCAATCAAGCGGTTGCCTTTAATCGCGCGCATGCCGCAGATCGTGAGTCGAACTCGCGTCCTGTGAGCGCGCAACGACTCATGACCGCCACGCTGCGTGGTGGAATGTGTCGCACGGATGAAACTAGGTGCGTGCATCCACAGCCATTGGATCAAGATCCAACAGCCCAGATCACGCGTTGGATTTCCTTTGGAGAGGCAGCGGCGGTCTTGAGGGCCAGTTGACCACTGAGATGGTGCCACGTGGCACCATCTTGCCTGTCCATCTTCTGGATGATGTAGATGGTGCCACAGGTGTCGGATTGAGTCAATTTTCATGCCGTTAGGCTGCGATCGTCGATCCGAATCCATTCGTGCGGTTGGATTTGTCGTTTGAAGTGTGGATTCACACCATCTTGGCCCTTGATCTTTTAGGGTTCCCCAGTCACTATCTGATGCTATAGATGTCTGATTAGGGCGATCTTGGAGTCGTTGAACTCCAATCGTCGCCCTGATCACATCTGTACAGTTGGATCTTCGATCCGAGGCCCTGATAAAAAGTTTGCCCTGTCCATGAACATAAAAGGAGATAATTAACCTCCATTTTATTCAAACTACTCTAAATGCAAGATGATGCATGTTATGCAATATTTATAGCATGCAATGCAATCCTATGCTTAAGAACATGCATAAATAGACATCTTAAGTAGTGTAAATGTGTTTATATCAATGCCCTTTGGCCTTTGCAATGCACCAGTGACATTTCAGCGTTGTATGATGTCCATTTTCTCAAACATGATTGGGGACTATGTGGAGGTATCCATGGATGACTTCTCCATTTTTAGAGATGAATTCGCATCTTGTCTTGATAACCTCACCAAGATCCTGAAACAGTGTATTGATATAAAACTAGTATTATTCTGGGAGAAAAACAATTTCATGGTAAGGGATGGCATAGTACTAGGGCATAGGATCTCCAAAAATGGACTCGAGGTCGATCGAGCTAAATTAGATATTATTTCCCACTTACGGCCACCTAGCTTGGTTAAGCAGATCAGATCATTCTTGTGTCACGTCAGCTTCTATCGAATATTTATTTACGATTTCTCAAAAATCGCATGGCCTTTGATGAATCTCCTAGTTGCCGATGTCCCATTTGAATTTGACACCTCGTGTCTCAACAACATCGAGACTTTATGAAGTGCTATCTCTAATTCCTCGATTCTCCAACCACTCGACTGGTCGCTTGATTTCGAAATGATGTGTGACACTTCTAATTTTGCCGTCGGTGCTGTTTTAGGCCAGCATCAGGAGAAACAATCCTTCGTCATATACTATGCTAGCAAGACGCTGAATGAGGCTCAACGCAATTACACTGTCACTAAAAAAGAACTGCTAGCAATAGTATTCGGGTTGGAGAAATTTAGATCGTACTTATTAGGGTCCAAGGTCATCATTTTCACTGACCACTTCGCCCTCCGACATTTGTTGGCAAAGAAGGATGCCCAACCATGACTCATTAGAAGGATCCTTCTACTGCAAGAATTTTATATCAAAATCAGCGACAAGGTCAGAAAGCAAAATGTTGTGGCGGATCACCTGTCCAGATTGGACCCAAGACACATTCCTTATTCCCTACCTATCCACGAAAAATTTTCGGATGAATTTCCTTTTGTAGTTCATTCTGCGCGGATATCGTGAACTACCTTGCCGTAGGCAAAATTCCCGCGAATGTATCCAAGGACCAGAAACTCAAATTCATTGCAGAGGCCAAATTTTACCTTTGGGACGACCCACTGCTCTTCCGCATTGGGGCAGATCAGATTATTCGAAGATGTATCCCAGATTCTGAGATCCTGAGTGTATTATCTTTTTGCCACAATGATGCTTGTGGTGGTCATTTCTCAGGATGGAAAACCACTGCAAAAATTTTGCAGTTGGGATTTTTCTGGCCAACCATTTTCAGAGATACACATTAATACACCCAACACTGCTAACGATGCCAGTCGGTCGGTTCTATGAACAGGAGAAACATGATACCACTCCAGCCCATCATGGTCGTAGAAGTGTTCGACGTTTGGGGCATCAATTTCATGGGCCCTTTTCCAAACTCGCATGGCTTTGAGTACATATTATTAGCCGTCGACTATGTCTCGAAGTGGGTCGAGGCCATCCCGGCAAGACGGCCTGATCATAAGATCGCCATTTCCTTCATACGGTAGTACATCTTCATGAGATTCGGAATACCCCGCACTCTGATTAGCGACGGGGGAAGCCACTTCATCCATGCCCATTTTAGGTCATTACTAAAGAAATACGGGGTACATCATCGTATAGCCACCCCGTATCACCCGTAGACCAATGGACAGGTTGAAGTGTCTAACTGTCAGATCAAGCTAATTCTCTAGAAGACGGTTAGACCAGACAGGAAGGACTGGTCCAACAAATTAGTTGACACACTCAGGGTATATCGGACCGCATACAAGGCCCCACTCGGAATGTCACCATATGGCATGGTATTTGGCAAGGCCTGTCACCTTCCTGTGGAGCTGGAACACTGCACCTTTTGGGAGGTGCGAAAATGTAACCTTGACCTCAATGCAGGAGGTCAAGAGCGGAAACTCCAGCTCAGCGAATTAGAAGAGATCCGGCGGGAGGCCTATGAGAACACATTGAAACACAAGGACAAGACCAAGGCCTTTCATGACCGCCACATCTGGAGGAAAGCATTCACGCCCAACCAGCAAGTCTAGTTGTTCAATTCATGATTAAAACTTTACGCAGGGAAGCTCAAGTCCAAGTGGACTGGCCCGTATATTTTGATCCATCCATATCCGAATGGGGCAATCCAGATCAGGGACCCAAAATCTTGGCATATATCTACCGTAAATGGCCAGTGCCTCAAGCCATTTTTGGCCTAGGAACCTCCTCCACCTGATGAGATTGTTCATCTAATTGAGGATGTGTGATTGAATGCTCACCCAGCTGGAGGCGTTAAACTCAGCACGTATAGATAGCATCTATCCCACATTCCACCATCATGTATACATAACCATTTTTATTTATAGCATATTTTTCTTTTAGCATATTTTCTTTCTACATATTGCATGCTTACAGGTTGGCCAATGCTGAATGTATCATTTCAGGAGCAATTACAGGTGATTTCTACCCACTCTCTCCCTACTGTATTTATTTTCTTTTATATTCATGCATGAGGAAATGCAAGAACCTAGGCATGGGGAGGCAGATACAACAAAACTGAAAATTTTTATGCCAACATTTAGGAAATCCTCGGAGCTACATGTAAAACGTAATTTAGGACCCTAAATAAAAGAATAAATGACTCCACCTCCAATGTTCGCATGGGAGATAGAAATCGTCCACAATAGCCATTTCCAACTCACCCACTCACCTCTTGCTCTAAATTTAGGGTTAAGCTGAATGTAACCCAAAAGGGAAATTTTATGAAGTATGAATATAAGAGGTTAATTGTTCATAGCATATATACATATTGCATCCATGAATAAGATTATTTTATTAAGAGAATGCATTAGGGATTTTATCATCTAGTTGATTCTTGTAATCTAGAATCTAGTACAATTTTTCACACACACGTACAATTTGCAATGGATTCACGGTGAAAGCTGATGAACATCTTTAGTCTATCGAGAACAAGCAGTGCTTCTTTTCCTAAACCCCTCGACAATGTTTTGGTAGTCAGGCAGATTTTCTTCCAAAAATCCACCAAATAGTGTGAGATGAGAGTGGAGTGTACTAGTGCTCTAAGATTAGCGCAAGGAATCCAGAATCCTAGATAATTAGGTGATGATACTCAGAGATTAGGCATAGTTTTCACTCTTTATTCCTGTGTATACATTTTTGTGTGAATTGTGAGAACCGCCAAACAAGGCAAATATGCAGAGAGCGAGTTTTCATAAAACTTGGGCTAAGGTGGATGGTTACGACCATTCTTTACGGAATCCTCGGCTGGAGGAGGGTATTGATGCCAAGGTCAGAAATACACCGTCCTATCTGTCTTTCTCGATGCCGTGAGTAGGCACTTCCACCAAATAAGCCACCCAATGTCTTTTGAGTACCACCAATCCCTAATAATGTCTCCTCAATAAAGTTAATGGATATATGCTTGTTGTGTTATGTTGAAAAAAAAAAATGGGGGGAAGAAAGAGATGAAATGAAAAAAAAAATTGATGAAAATAAAGAAAAATGGAAAAAAATTAGAAAAAGAAGAAAAAGAAAGAAAATAAAAAAAGAGTGAATATTTAGTTTAGTTGCATTGAGGCAATACCACCAAATAAATTTGAGATCCACCAAATATGAACTTAACCTATTTTTCTGTGTTTCTGACCGCCCGGATACTTGCTGAGGAATTCTGACTTAGTGTTAGGGTTATGAGAACTCAATTAAAGTGTTCATGCCAAGTGAGACCACCTCATATACGTGAATCTAGTGAGATTGTGAGCTCTAAGAAAAAGAATGAAAAGAAAAGAAAAAGAGAAAGAGTAAGAGAGAATGAATACAAAGGAATCAAAAGAGAGCATAGTCTTTCTCGTCATTCTTTGCGTTGAGTTACTTACTAATCCAGGAATCTAGATTCTGTAGTACTAGTCTCTATGTAGCACCAAGCGAGAGTGAGCCACCGAATAAACATCCGTACCTCTCAGAGATCCTCTACCTAAGCCTAAAGCCGGGGTGAAATTCATAGAATATCTTGAATACCCTGAGGGAAGAAATCTGCTTATCCTGCTAGAATTTTTACTAGAGGTCAAGTACAGGCTTTAGAGGTGAATCAGTTTTTAACTCAAATCTGTTGTAAAAGCTACATAGCTGCACTTTCACGAATGTCTGGATTTCTAGAGCACAGGATGAAAACAAAGAGAAAAATCTTTATGCATACACTTGATAAAATAATCAGTCCCATAGGGATCCTTGCTGTAAATAATTTAGTCTTGCATTTGATAGGGACTAGCAAGATTTAGGCATGGAGTTATGATCGCACAGCAATCATAAGTCTTAATTGACCTAAATTAGGCTAGGACACAGCAAAAGTTAAGGAAATTCATGCATGCATAAGCATTATCTGCATCTTTACTGCTTTTCATTAGCAAGGCATAAAATAATGTTATAATGTGCTGATTTAGTGTGTTATGTCAATTGCAGGCAATAAGCTGATCAGAAGCTAGATCTGGAGCTGGATCTGAAGCTGGATCAGGAATAAGGGGTGTTGCAGCAGGACTGGAGCAGAAGACTTAGATTAGACATAGGGAATAATGATGTAAGGGAATTAAGCTATGCTATTCTATTAAGTAGGAATAAAGTAGTAAAATGTTAAGAGCTTAGGTCCATCATAGCCCTAGGATAGCATAGACACTTCCCCCAAGCCTTAGCCACCCTTAGATTAGGTCACACCACCCTAGGAAACCCTAAAACCCTAGTTCAAACCCTTATCTAGACGTCCAGATAAGTTATAGGACGTCTACAACCCTTAGCCAACTCTCGCACAATTCAAACCAACTTCTGTAGTGTTATTGGATGTCCAGACATTTTGTCAGACGTACGATTTCTGTAGAATACCCAAAATAGAACCTAGAATTTCCCCTGACTCAGATTGGACATCCAGAATTGAAGTCTGGACTTCTGATTTTTTAGTATAAGTCGTCTGATCCTGTTTTTGGACGTTTGGAACTACTCTCTAGTCCCTATTTTGATATTCAAGCCTTGATCTTGGATCTCTAGCTCCCCAGACCTAATTCCAACCCCATTGGAACCTAAATAAAGGTATCCTAACCCTACTACATCACCTCTAGACCTTTCTAAGGACCTAATTAGGTCCTCACCAATCCCAATTGACTTAGATCAAAGTCAATTACCATCATCTATGCCAATTCAACTCATTGAGTCCAATTGACCTCTGATCTCAACCTACACAAGTCCAATTGGACTTAGTGAGAGTCCAATTGACCTAAACCCAACCTAATTGAGTTATTCCACTCTCAATTAGGTTCACACTCATTCAATTAAACTTGAGTTAAGTTTAATTGCAAATTCCCCTTAGCAATTAGGGTTTGTAACTCTAATTCAAGGCATACACCTACCTAAACCCCTTAGGACCTAACCTAAACCACCTAGACACATAGGGCACGACCACACACACACACAGACACACACATGCTTGCACTCCCACACATCTAGAGTTCTCTAGAACTCTCTCCAAGTAGCGCCACTCTTGGTTGCCAAATTTAGCAACCAAGAGGCATTCAAATTGAGATCCACTTTTTTTGGATCTCAAAACCACTTGGCCGGCCACTCTTGGACTCTCTCCAGAGAGTTCCACACTTCTCTAGAGGGACTCCCTTAGGTCTATAAAAAGACCTAAGGGGTGGCCATTTGCACCCATCCACTCTTGGCCATCAACATACTTGGCTCCATTCACATCCACCTCCACTTAGGCTAGCCACTTCCATATCCACTCCACCTCCACGAATTGGACACCACCATGAAGGACACCATCTCCATGCCAGGATGTTGGATCACTCCTCCAACCTCTCTCCAAGGGACAGCCTAAGCTCCATTGGCCGCCCCTCATTCCTCTCTCAACTACTCCAAGGCCATTGGAGCCCACCTCTAAATGCCCTCACTTTCTGATAGATTAGTAGCTAGCTCTTTACATTTACTACTTCTATTTATTACTTAGTAGTGTAGTCCTTATTCTCCCCCAATGACGCATGCAAAATCCCCTCGTAGATTTCTGTATGCGATCATTTTCTGGTTGCTAGATTTACATTTTTAAGCATTCATGTACAAGCTTTCCTCTACATTCCATGTTGCAAACACTTCTTTGAATGAATGAAAAAAATATATTTTTATACATATCTCTATGTTTGAAATCACCATGAGCTTATTGGTTGCCATCTTTTCTACATGATTCAAGTTGCCTATTTTTCGCTTATATACATATTTTGCAACAAGCATGTCGGTTTCGGAAAATATAGAAAACCTAACTATTGATGCGTTTTCTGTAAACAGCCACCACGTAACTAGAATCGTGCGCACCGAAACTCATACTTTTACCTTTGTTATCCATTTAACACACGAGCACGTAATCAGAATTCATAATAGAAGTGGCAAGGTCTTAATTCGAAGGTTGGAAACTAGCATGCAATTTTAGATAAAGTAGAGCGATAAAAGATCGATTTCAGAATTAAACAAATGCCTCCTAGAGTCGAACGATCGAAACTCAAAGTCTCATTATTTTTACAAACTTATATTGTTGACGAATGTTTTTGCGTGACTATACTACGATTCCGACGACTTTCAAATGCACAAAAATGCTTTTTGTTAGTTGGACAGCTGGGAGAAGCTTGTCGACGATGGGTTGTTGAGCATATACGTGTGGGTCACGAGAGGTGCTACTAATGGCGTGGTCGCACACGTGGCATCGAGACGAGGTGAATGGAGTCGTTGGCATGGAGAATCATGGCTAGCAGTGGTTGCTACATGGAGGTGATCTCACTAGCTATTGGATTTTGTTGGTCTTGACAAAGGTTGAAAAAGAAGATGACGACGCGTTGAGGAAGAAGGTTAGGAAGGGCTTCCCTTGGGGGTGCGTGCTCTGTTGAGGAGGAGAGGGAAGGTTGCGCGTTGGCCTCATCCCAGCATGCACACACAAGAGTGTGCATAAACTCGCCTCTCATTGGTATGCGCGCATGGGAACGTACGTGCATGCCGGTTGCTTAGCTGGCAGGGCATGTCTTTTGTGTGTCGCGGTGACTGCTACGGTCGTGGATGTCGAAAGTGGAGCATGGTGGCAGTGTGGGTCGCGAGGAGAGTCTGCGCTACTGTCAAGGGAGAGGTCAAAGCACGTGTTGCTGAGGTTGAGGAAGAGAGATGAACTTGGGGAATGATGGAGGCACGTGTTTTGTGAATTAAAATTGAGGTTTGGAGGGCCCATCATCGTAGCTCGCAAAATGCATCTATCAGATAAAATTTAGAATCGAAACTTGAAAAGTGTGTCCCAGGTTGAACACGGGGAGGTGAATGTTTGCTTTTATTTATTTTTGGTCGCTTTTATCTTTTCAAATTTTTTTGTATTTTTATGAAGCAAGATATTAGGCCGATGAAAACTTTATCTACTTGCAAAAATAAAAGAGAGAGAGACACAATCATCTATTTATCTCTTGAATGTTTTCTACAATTATGAAAGTAGGAAAAGCTACACTAGAAAGTAGTAAAGATAGATGGAGATGAGAAAATCCCCCTCGACGGTTGCTCGGAGGACGACTCACTCTGACATCACCTGGAGGAAGGCGATGAGGAGCAGAACGAAGGAGGATAGAGCTGGACAACGGAGGATGGGGCAGGATGGAGTCGTAGTGAGGTTCTTCTTGAAGGGCGGTGAGAGGACGGCCACGGGATGCTCCACGAATGGGGATAAGGGGAGGGAAAACTATTTCGATTTCTACTCTAGAGGAGCATCCCGAGCTTGAGACAAGCTCTCTCTAGAGCCTTGGAGGTGGTGAGAAAAAGAAAGAGATGGCTTTGAATGGTGCTGGGTAGGTCCTTTTATAGTGGACAAGGAAGAACAAATTCACATAAGGGTCATTATTGACGTCCATAAACGTAACTACAGATCCACCTTTTCTGTTGTTGAAGATCCGCACCTTCAATTCCTTCACTAGCGTGCACAAACCATTAATGACAGCTGCAAGTGTCACTAAAGGATTGCATTGCTGAAGATCCACGCGTATCCTTGCTGGTCACACCCCACTGGCATGCGCATCGCGCGCGCATGCTCGCGTGCTGGTGCTGCACTATGCATGTAGGCATTGATGCGGTGCTGAGCTGTGCATGCCCGTCCATGCATGTACAGTGTTGGGCACCAGCTAAATTGAGGAATTAGGGGGCTGCGAGGATTTGAACCCTCACCCCTTCTTTGGGAGTGCCTCTCTCCACCACTTTTGCTACGGCGTGAGATAATCGTGTGGAGGATCCTCTGAAGAGCGGCGTGGATGGCTTCTCAGCCATTGGATCATGATCCAACGGCTGAGAATCGATGATGCAAATGAAGAGGTGTCGATGTTGGGACTGCTAGCTGGTGTTGGGTGGTCTGGATGGTGCCACGTGGGGGCATCTAAGCCATCCTTTCTTCTTTCTATTGCAGAGGGTGCCACAGTGCTTGGATCGAGTTGCTTTCTACGTTACTGGACTGCGATCATCGCTCCAGATCAATTCATATGGTTAGATTTTTCATCCGAAGCCTGTAAGGATATTGCATTGCCCTCTTGGCCGTTGATCTTCCTCGAACTTCATATATTGCTACAGGACTCCGATCTAAATGATTTTGGAGGCATTAGACTCCGATCGTCGTCCTGATCAGATCTGTATAGTCCGATCATCCATCCAAGGTCCTATAATAAATCTTCTTCCCTCCTGATCGTAAAAAGGGCCTAATTAACCTAAAATATATACAACTACTCTAAATGTGGAATGATGCAAGCTATGTAATATTTAAAACATGAAATGCAAATATAAGCCTAGGAACATGCATGAATAGGCGTCTTACCCTCAATAATTGTGTCTACATTAGGAGGGCACTCTATTAGGTCGTGTGTGCGGGTGAGGGAGATGAAGATGGAGAGGGCAGTAGGTGGTTGTGGCTTGAAGTCCCGTTGGGTGGAGCCGTGAGAGTGGAGCGAGGACGTAGATGGGCGAAGTGTGATGGTGAGTCAAGGCAGAGGTCGAGGATGGTTGCGTGGTGATGGATGACACAGTTGAGTAGAACGCGAAGGTGGCATTCGGTCATGAAGTCATGGTGATGGAGAGTCGCGGTATGTGGTTGGAGGCGCTGTCGTGGGCACACGTTCTTGAGGAAGAACGATGGTGTGCGGGAGAGAGTTGGAGATGAACATTGAGAGTCCCCCCATCTATCTTTGCGTGTGCCTATTATATAGAGAGAAAATGAGAGAGAGAGAGAGAGAAATTAACAGGGATAGATTGAGGAAGGTGGCAATCTCATGTGGTTTCAGCAAAAGTGAAAAGGGAAATTTGATGAGATGTTCTTCTGAAAATGTTAGCCCTCAATTAGCAAATAAGTTACTTTTCTTTCCAATCAAAGTGCCCTGTTAACATTCCAATTAAGGAGTAATCCTTGTTGCAAAAGATTCTCAAGATGTTGATGTAGCACCAAAAATGTATCTCTCCAATATAACCTTACAAAAAATGTGTATACGTAAATAATACGTCAAGAAATGATCATATCTTAATTAAAAAAATGTATGCATGCGGTGTACCACAATTAAAGAAAAATGCAGGAATGTCTAAACACGAGCTTAACTAATTTCTCAATGTAATGCATGCTCTAAATTAAATTCTCATCTCAATGATAGTACACTTAGGCTTAAGTTTAGTCCACTAAAGTGGACCTATCAAATACCTCCATGCTTAAGTTTTGTTAGTCCCAAGTAAATTCATGTAGATTAGACTAAGTCTCTAGGCTAGATTTTATCATCAAGATGCCTTATCGTACTGCACCTCTAGAGACTAGAACGAAATACCAACTCCAGGCCTAAAAAGTACTCAAGTACTAGCCAAGATACAGACTTGACTAGCCTCCACCTTGGTCAGGACGAAGGTTTCTAAGGCCCTAGAATCTACCCAAAGGTTCATTAACCCTAGTGGTTAAAGCACCCGTGTGTTCGTGCGGCAAGGTCCAAGTTCAACTTGCTAGTGTATTTTTGAGAAGATAGAGAGACATTCTTGAGATTTTTCTTCTTTTTCTAATTTTTTGCTTTGTGATTCCTCTAAATTCAACTTCGGATTGGCCCTCAGCATGGTCTGTATCAGATTCCTTATCCCCATTATCAATCCTTGAAGGGTTCCTAGCAGAAGACACTTCGTGATAGTGCCATCTATGGCAACCCCTAGAACCTTGGTAATCGATACTTTGTGATAGTGCCACCCATGACATTCTGTAGCTAAATCTAGACCCTAGCAATCAATATTTCAGGATAATGCTTCCCATGGCACCTGAAGCAACATAAGGTGCTTACATGCCCCCGGTAGGATATTCAAATATCCTAGGAGACAAGCATCAAGGAGAGGATTTGTTATAACGCATCTTCAAGGGGAGTATTTACTCCTCTCCGTGGTGGGAACTCCTCTAATCAATTTGTGCTTTCGAGTTGCTCCTAAGCTAGAGCTTCGAGAAACCATTTTCTTTCTCAGAGAAGAACACTTTTTGGCATTATTCTGTATTAAGCTCATTGAACTAAACCATTGTGTGGGATGTGGATGCCTAAGTTACCAAGTCTCGCAAGCCAAAGGGCAAACAACGAGGCTAAATAGTTCTTAATCCTTACACTTAATACATCAGCTTTGCAACTCCCTCAGCATCTTGAGGAATAGTCCAGATCATAATAAATACTTGAATGTTTAAGCCCAAACAAGGCCAAGAGGCCTAAAGTTGGTATCCCTCACTTATCTTCTTCTATTTAGTACTTCATGACTTAATTCATTGTCTGATCTAACCTAGAAGTTAGGTATATTCCATACTCAACTGCCAGGACTAACACAATTTTTACTTTTCTTTCTGTATTTTCTTACTCCTTTTTCTTCCTTAATGTTGAATTGGAAAATCGTCACAAATAGATTTGAGTTTTGAAAACTCATCGTTGTAGTGCGATTTGCTAGAAAAATTATCAACAAATAAATTTTACCGAAACTCATAAGGAATTCCAAGTCGAACACAGGGAGGCAGACGTTTGATTAAAAATCGCATTTATTTTATCATGACGAAGCAGATTAGCTGGTCAAATTGAATCTAAACTAGCTATCTACTTAAACAACAATGAATAGAAGAGAGAGAGAGAATATTACAAAGAAGACAAAATAGAGATAGAATGAACAAGAATTTCATAACCACAATATCATGTCAATTACAACTAACCACTATGTAGAAAGTGGGAAATCTACACTAGAAAGAGGTAAATCAAATCTATAAAGTGGTAAAGAGAAGGTGGAGAGAAGTTATCCTCCTCGACGACTGCTTAGAGGACGAGCTGTGCTGATGGAGTGCCCGGATGAAGGTGGTGAGATGTGGGATGAAGGAGAACGACGATAGACGACGGATAATGAGATAGGGCGATGTTGCAACGGGATCCACTTCCCGAATGGTGGTGAGAGGACCACCGTGGAATGCTACACCAATGGGAAGTGAATGTGGAAAAATTATATTTTTAACTCTGGAGGAGCATCCTGGGTTTGGGTCAAGCTCTTAGAGCTTTGGAGGGGGTGAGAGAATAGAGGAAGGGATGAGAAATTTGAGTGGTAGGGGTCTCCTTTTATAGTTGTAGGGATTGAAGGTAATTTGGTCATTTCATGCTTAAAAACATTAATTCAGGGTCTTTAGTGATGGATTTAAGTGTCACTAAAGCCCCTAAACGTGGGCATAGGTTGTGCGCACGCCGCACCTCCTCCTCTCCCCATGCCTAAATGCCTATGCACGTTCGTGCGCTCTTAGTTGTCCGATCACCAGATCAGATAGCTTAGAAGCCATCGCTCCTACAACTTCATCGTGCCTCATTACGCGCCTACGTGCGATCAAGCGTTCAATTGAGTGTCTGATCATGCGTACGTGATGAGTCAGCTAGATTGTTCCATGTTGCCGCTTCATCCACCCTCTACGCCGCATCCAATGGGATAATTTCACCTGCACCCGCCTGCGGTCAATTTGAGCGCTTGAAGAGGCTCGAACTCGCACCTTAGCCTTTGCGTAGTGCCTTCGCCCAATGCACTACATCTGTGTTTGAGGCACATGCATGTTTTAATGCAAACATGACCATGGCCTTTGGATGGTGATCCAACGGACCAGATCTGATCACACAGTTGAGGAGAGAGAGGGAGCGGGCACCTTTAGCTGTGTGGCCAGCTGAGATGGCATCACGTGGCACCATCTTGGCCATCCATATTTTGTGTCTTGTAGATGGTGCCACGGATGTTGGATTGGACCAATTTTTGTACCATTGGGTTGCGATCGTCAATTTAAACCCATTCGTGCGATCGGATTTGTCATCTGATGTGCAGATTTACACCATCTTGGCCCCTTGACCTCTGATCTTTCTCGGCCTGCATCTGATGCTATGGAAGTCTGATCAAGGCGATCTTGGAGTCGTTGAACTACAATCGTCGCCCTGATCAGATCCTTACGATTGGATCTTCAATCCGAGGCCTCGATTAAATGTTTCCTTATCACCTAACCATAAAAAAGAGAAATTAACCTAAATCATATACAATCTATCCTAAATGCATGATGATGCATGTTATGCAATATGTATAATGTATAATGCAACTATATGCCTAAGAACATGTTTACATCACTCAATATTCTTGCACTTTTGCTTATACAGATGTCATCCTCTTTCTTCTCTTTCCCTCTCTGCCTTTTTTCTAAATATATTACTGCAAATGCCTTAATAAATGCATGCAAAGTATGTATAAATGCTATATACAACCTCAGGTTATACTCACCCATGCCTAGATCTAACAATGTCCTCATTGGATAGCGAAAGCAAGGAAAGATATTACCTATGGTAGAGTACTTGGAGCTAAGTCTCCTCCAACCTGTAGGTGTCAAAAACTTGACTATCTAAAAGAGTAACATATGGTTTCAATCGTTGGCCATTTACCTTGAAAGTCTCACCAGATGAGGGATTTTGGATCACAATTACACTATGTGGGAACACTTATGCAGTAGTGTGCGGCCCATCCCAACGGGACTTAAGTTTCCCAAGGAATATCTTGACTCTAGAATTGAATAGCCAAACCCATTGGTTGGGCTCAAAGGCTTCATGAAGAATGTGTTCATTGTTAATTAACTTAGTGTGCTCTTTGTAAGCTTGGGTAGTCTCGTAAGCCTCATGCCTCAACTCTTCAAACTCAACTAGTTCTAACAAGCACACCTTGCCTGGTTTCTCAAGATCTATGTTGACATTCTTGATAGCCCAATAAGCCCTATGTTAAATCTCAATAGGCAGATGGTAGGCTTTGCCATACACTATACAAAAGGGAGACATACCCAAGGGGGTCTTATAAGCAGTTTTGTAAGAGCATACTGCATCATCTAATTTCTTTGACCAATCTTTCCTGTCAGGTCTTATAGTTTTCTCAAGAATTCATTTAATCTCCCTATTGGACATCTTGAGTTGTCCACTCGTCTGCGGATCATACGGGGTGGCCACCTTGTGGATGACACCAAGACTTTGAGTAGATGGATGAAGTGTGCATTCCTGAAATATGGTTGATCACGAAAATACACGGTTTGTAAAATACGTCATTGTAATGCGCAAAATCAATCAACTCTTAAATTTATAAACCTAGATAGTGGGGTATCTAGGGTCGTCCAAGGAGGCCAAATTGTTTGCAAATCAAATTCCTTGCTTGGAAATGGAAATTAACTTCCTTCTTGGTGTTTTATATATATGATTTTTTTGGTTTTGAAATAACAAGAACAAGGTGGGTTTGTTGATAGCAAGAAAATTCTCTATACTAATCCACTGCACTACTATTATAGTGACAAGTAGAGCCACTCCCTAAGCTCACTCTAGGCACATGGAGGCCTAGAGTAATTAGGGAGAGGGAGTGAAAAAGGTTAAACAAGAATTCTATAAGACTATGCAACAAAAAGATTAAAGAAGGCAACTTTGATTGAAAGAGTGTTTTACAAAAAAAACCCTAGTAGATGAATGCTGCTACTACTAGATAATTGCAACAAAGAAAATAAAACACAAATCCTCCTAAATTGTTGGTGAAGAGGGGAAGCTCCTTGCTCCAAGCTTAGTGGCTCCAAGGCTTGAAAAGGGCTCCTCCTTCTCCTTCCTTGAAAATGGTGTCCTCCAAGGTGGAAGCTACCACCTCCAATGATCTCCTCTAAGGGTTGGTGTGCACCACCCTTGCTCGTCCTTGCCTGGCCGTCCTCCTAGTAGGGGAGTGCTCTGATTAGCCCTTATTTGTGGGTTATTTAAGTATTTAAGTGTCTAGACATTAAGTTATTTTTAACATTTAGATAACGTACATTAGGATGTAAATAAATTAATTCATATTTTTAGCTTAAGTGCATAATTCACGCATTTACAATTAACCTAGGATTGCATATATTTGATGAGTTAATTAATTAGGTGAATTACATACACTATTTTAATTAACATAGAAGTTAAGGAGTTATGTATAAATAATCCTAACTATTTTTTTTTCTTTTTCTTCTCCTTTGTAGGTAACTCCTCCGTCTCCGCCTCCTCCTCCTACGCATCAGCATTGATTCTACGATGGCTTTTGAATTTCAAATCTTTGTAGCTGTGGCTACAAAAGAGAAGGAAGGGCTGCCATTCAAAGGAGGCCACCACCCCTTTGTTCCTCACTGCGTAGAGAACTTTGCTTCTCATCCATTCCATACCATCGGCCTCCCACTGCGGCAGTGCGACTCCACCACCGTGTGCGTGTAGGGTGATAGCCCACACCGCCAAGAGTCCCTGCAACTTCTCCTCCCCGCGCCTCAACCCTGCCAAGCATGCCTACCACCGCGTGCCTTTAACACCTGCCAGCACGCCCTCGCCTAGTGCACCTGCCCACCCAATGCCTTCACCCCCAACCAGCACGCCTACGCCACCTCGCCTTCACCATGCTCCAGTGCCCCCGCCCCAGTGCCTCCCTACAACACCTGCAGCAGACGCCAACGGACCCCCGCGCGCACCTGTGCGGCCTGCAGAGTACCCACCCCTCTATGCGCCCACACCTCCTCGCTCCTGCAGAACCTGCAGTGCCCGCGCATCGCCCCTCCTCGCGCCTGCAGCATGCGTGGCCAGCGGCAGCTAACACCACCCACCACCGACCTTTCCTCCATTAGGCCAGCTCGGACCACCATCCATCGAGCCACCACCACCGTCAGGTGCAGATCGGGGAGGGCTACCTCTAGTTGCCAACTCGCCGTCCATCACTCATCCATCAGTGCACAAGCTCCACCCGAAGCTAATCGCCTGTTTCATCCTCTATTAGTATTTACATTCACATGCCATTGCCAAAAAAATGAATTTTTATTTATCATTATTTTATTGTGGTGAATTTATGCCTTCATGCTCATGCTTCTAGAGAATTGTTAAACCTTATTATTCATCTCTATGTGCACTGAATTTCATTTTGAATGACATTTTAGTATGCATGCAAGTGAATAGTACATGGCATACCCTTGCACAAGGATAATTTTCTGATGTAAAAATTACATTAACACCCCTTGACTTCTCCACAAATTTAGGGTTTACTTTCAGAGCTACACAGGCATTGTATGATCTGACAAATAGTCCAGAGAACTTGATTTCGACCTAATTGCGAGTTTACCTAAGTCATTGCCTCCCGGTGGACACGACCTACTCTCCCGTGAGTGGTTTAATTTTAATTTTAATTATTTTGATAAGAGATTTTCCACAACTTTGATCCTACAACGACAAATCATCTAAATAACATAATTCGAAATCGAAAATCGACTTATCAAGTGGTGTTGCCGGGGAGGTAACATATGCAATAATTTCACCTGATTTTTATTTCTGATTATTTCTCATTCCATAGTGATCTAACCATTTGTTATCTTTTCTGTGCGAGGAATTTGAGAGAGGAATTTGAGTGAGGTGACAGGCACATCTAGGAGAAGACGTCAACCTTGAGCGATGCCTACACATGGGGAAGACGCAGGAGACCTGGATCCCGCTTCCATAGGAGATTGTCCATGTCACAAGTTTTATTTCTATTTTCTCGCCCTTATAGTAATTGGGGTTGATTTTTGGGAGCCTGATCGCTTTTCTTTAGATTTAGGTTTTTAATTTATTTTGTGGATTGTTTACCCTTAATTTACTTGTGCATAAGTAGCTAAAAAAAAAAAAACATGAGCTACCTGCTAGAAGCTGCTTGTCCTTAGGTCAAATCATTTAGGACTGAATGAGCAGCATCTAGATCTAATTCTTGTCTTGTGTATTGCATGAAGAATGATGGAATCAGGTATGCACTTCTAACTTCACATTTCTACCTATCATGCAAATGCATTTGGATTAATTTTTAGACCACATAATCTGCCTTGAAGCGATCTAATAAAGTGGTCACATTTAATTCTTGAAAAAGGACTAATTAAAGGAGGGACATTTAAAAATCAAGGACTTGATTTTCAAACATGGCATGCGATTCAAAATTCAAAATCTGTTGCGATGTATGCACACTTATATCTCTTGCACCACAGCATGCATTTAGACACTCCTAAGTCTTGGAACTACTAGGACAAGAGCCCCCCTACCGTTGGATTCTGAAGTGTTCAGAACTTGAGATCAAAGGTTTTGTAAATCTGAAGAGGGGGATGATGCGAAATACACGTGATTTGCAAAGGCGGGTTTTTAATGTCGTTGTAACACGCGAATTAGCATACGCTTTTAAATTTATATCCTAGATAGGGGAGTATCTAGGGTCATCCAAGGAGGCAAAAATTGCAATTCAATTCTCTTGCTAAAAATACATCTCAACTTTCATTTTGGTATTTTAAATATATATATATATTTTGTGTTTTGAAATAGTACGGGCAAAGTGCGAATTGTAGTGGAAAGTACTAACACCTACAATTACTTAAGTAAAACTTAAGAGATAGATATATCCTCTTCCTAAGCTCACTCTAGGCAAGTGGAGGCCTAGAGTAATTAGGAAGAAGAGGTGAAACAAGTGCTAGAACCAAAACAACAATTACAATAGAAAGTAAAAAGAAGGCAATTTGATTAACTAGAATTTATGTTCTTTTTCCAAGACAAGTAGAGGAATGCTTCTACTAGAAATGAAAAAATCTAAAAGCAATAAAAGAACCACAAATCCTCTTGCAAAAATTGGTGAAGAAGGGAGTCTTCTTGCTCCAAGCCTAGCTGCTCCTTGGCTTGAAAAGAGGGCCTTCTTCTTCTCCTTCCTTGAGAGCTCCTCCAAGGTGGATGCTACCACCTTCAATACTCTCCTCTAAGGGGTGGAAATGCACCACCCTCAAAAGCTCCTCCAAGGTGGCATGGACCACCTTCAAGATCTCCTCCAAAGATCTTCCTTGCCTAGCTTCTCCTTTGGCTGGAGTGGCTCAAGAGAGAAGGGAAGAGGGTAAGGCACCAAGGGGACAGAATATCCCCTTAATCTTCTTCTTCTTCTTCTCTCTTGGATGTGGGCTCTATGTAGAATATGAGAGTGAACTTGCTAGCCAAGGATGGTTTGAATGGTGGTGGGTAGTGGTCTTTTTATAGGGTAGGATGAGGGGTGAAGGTGCCTCTTGAAATGGAGGGCTAAGATGGAAGGATGGAGGTGGTTAGATGATCCTAGGGTTAAGGGTTGTTGGCACCACCTAAGGGGTGTAAGGGGGGTAGTTAGGGTTGGTCAAGAGGCACCTAAAAGTGGCACCAACCATGGAGAGGTGCCATGGGTTGGCACCAACTTTGAGGCTTCTAGGTGGGATTATGTGGATGGTGGAGATGGGTTTAAAGGGAGATGTGTAGTGGAGTTGAAGGGAGCTTTTGGAGGGAAAAGTGGCACCATCAAGGGGGTAGTTAGGGTGGTTTTGGCACCACTTTTAGGTGTTTTTCTGGTGGTGGTGGGTAGCTTAGGATGGCGCCAAGTAGGGTCAGCTTATGTGGAGCTTAGGTGGAGCTAGTTGGTGGAGTTGTTAGGTAGGGTTTTTGGGTGGTACAAGCCAAGGAAGCTGGAGCATAGCTAAGCTAGCTTAGCTAATGGAGGAGTAGAGGAGGAGGTGTTAGAGCTAGGGTTTGGAGGGAGGAGCTGGTTCTGAAGAATTTGGAGCTGAAGTGGAGCAGGTAGCTGCTGAAGAGGTCAACATGGGGCTACTCTAGCTGGCTTCTGTTGAATGGAGCTGAGGTGAGCTGGGTCAGGTGCTCTCGGGGAGGATTGAGATGGTTGAGACAGTTAAGGCACCTTAGCTCAATTAGCTTGAGCTAAGTTGGGTCCCCAGGAGCTGGACTTGAGCTTCCTGAGCTGGGATGAGTTCTTCTTCAACTGGCTGGAGTTGAGTGGAGCTGGATGTAGCTGAATCTGAGCTGGGGTGAACTCCAGTCAACTCAGTTGAGCTAGTTAGAGCTCCCTATGGACTAGTAGGAGCTAAGTTGAGCTAGATCTGAGCTGACCTGTGCTAGGGTGAGCTAAGATGAGCTCTCTTGAGTCGCCATTCAGCTGAGATTAGTTGAATGGAGCTGAGATTAGTTGAATGGAGCTGAGATGAGCTAACCCTAGTCCACGTGAGCTAGGTTCCAGCTATGGTGAGCTGGATCAAGCTGAGTTCCAGCTAGTCTAAGCTCCTTCTTCACCAATTTCCTTCTTGAGTGATAGGATTTTAGGGATCTATATATCTGTTCATACCTAACACTCACAAAAACACATTAAAACAACAAAAGAAAATGCAATGCATGCCTAACCTAGTTAATGCCTAAATGCAACCCAAAAACCCATTTACGGAGTAAAATCCTAACAGCTAGGTTTGTTTTAGTGCATAAGAATGATGATAAACTAGCGTTTATCAGGGGATACCCTGTCACGGATTTTTAGGGGTAGTTGAGAAGCACTGCAAAAGCATAGCTTCAAAGGAAGTCTTAGGCCTACTTGCATCCCTCGATCTTCCATCTTTGGATTGCTCTACCATTTGAGATTTAGGGAAGAATACCTAAGCTCCAACTAGGTCTTTTAGGAATTTTGAAGGTTGACAATAGGCGCGTAATTGACTGGGCAACTTGCTTTGTCACCTACAATTTGAACTAAACTCAAAAGCCTAAATTTGTAAAGACCGAACAAGTCCTTTTGAATTGTGTTTGTAGTGCATGCTTGATAGGAGTTCTCTTAGGAGACAACTTGTGTTTGATCCTGAACCTAAAAGAATCTTAAGAAGAAACCTTCCAAGGGTAGAAATGGCCTGTCAAAGGAGCCTTAAGGAATATTTCATTCCAACCAATCAAGCTGGCCCTGCACAATGTAGACCTGGAGGGGAAAATCCTTATAAGATCAAAAGTAGTACCATATCCTTGCTACCCTTCTTTTATGGCACTACTACGGAAGACCCTTATAGGCATATAGAGGAATTCACCGAGGTCTGTTCCACGATGAAGCTGTAGGGTGTTACTGATAATGCTCAAATGTGGACCCTCTTTCCCTTCTCCCTTAAGGACAAAGCCAAGTATTGGTATCACACCCTTGATAATATTAACACTTGGGATGCCCTGAAGAAGGAGTTTTTTGAAGAAGCACTTCCCCATGAGCAAAACAAATCACTTCAGGAGGGAAATTATGAGTTTTGTTGAAAAGGATGGGGAAGCTTTCCATGAAGCGTGGGAGTGCTTTAATGACTTGCTGAGACTTTGCCCACATCACCAAGTGCCTAAGTGGCAACTGGTTGAAAGGTTCTACACCGAACTTAATGATTCGCATAGACAAACTGTGGATGGTGCCTGTGCAGGAACCTTTCTATCTAAGACTGAGGATGAAGCTTGGAACCTTTTTGATACTATGAGTGAGAGTTCTACTCACTTGAATTTTGCCTACATGGATAGAAAAGCCACTCTCATGCAAAGAGAGTTGGAGGCGAATGAGGCAAGGGACACCCAAAATTTAGCCTATCAGATTCAATTATTGAATCGAAACATGGAAAGGCTTATGTCAAGCTCGAGCCAATTCGCATCTAACACCTCCACATCCCAAGCTTCCAAATGCTCCATTTGCTAAGGCAATACACACGCCACTATGGATTGCCACTTGGCCTCCCAATTCCCTGAGCTTGTACAAGCGGATCTGAATGCCACTCAAGGGTTCTGTCCTAGACCTCGTAATGACCCTTTTTCCAATACTTATAATGAGGGATGAAGGAACCACCCAAACTTTTCATGGAGACAAGGAAATGTCTCAAATTTCGGGAATTATAAACCACAATCCTTTCAAAACCATCAAATGAACCAACCTCAGACCTTTGCCCAACCTAAGACCCATGAGATGGATGAATTGAAGGAAATGTTGAGAACTATGAAAGAAAGTCAAAGTGCCATCATCCAATCTCATGACAAGGCTATACATGAGATGAAATCATAGATAGGACACCTTGTTGCGGCTGTTAGATAGAGGGAAACTGGGAAGCTCCCCAGTGCTGCTGAGGAGAATCCTAAAGGAAAAGGGATTGTCTTTAGGGAGCATGCTTAGGCGGTGACTATTCTGAGGAGTGGGAAAGAAATTTCCAAACCCGACGCTCCTATAGTTTCACCCCCTGAAAAACCATCCACCCCGACTTTCACCCCCATCGGAGAAGACTTGGCCAAATCTTCTCTGCTTGAAATCACCCTACCGGAAGATGCTGCCCCATTCCACCCCTTACTCGACATGACAACCCTTCCACCTAGAGATCGAGAGTGCCCTTTCCAGAGCGCTTATCCACCTCTGGGCAGACTTCTGCTGGCTCATCTGGAGCCAAAGATAAGATGGATGTGATCATGGAAACTTTCAAGCAAGTGCAGATTAACCTCCCTTTGCTTGAAGCTATCAGGCAGATTCCGTCTTATGCCCGCTTCTTAAAGGACCTGTGCATGAAAAAGCGGCAATCTAAGAAATAGGTCCAATCAAAAGTTGTCTTGCCTGATTCTGTTAGCTCAATTGTTCAACATGGCGCACCCTCGAAACTTAAGGACCCAGGTGCCCTAACATCTCGGTGGTTATTGGTGACTTACAGATTGATGAGGCTCTACTTGATCTGGGTGCAGGGGTGAACATCCTTCTGAGCTACGTGTATGAACAACTCGGGGGAGGCAATCTGAAGCCTAGCCCTGTAATCCTTCAAGTTGCTGATCGATCACTTAAGACACCGTAGGGAATTTTGGAAGATGTCCTTGTAAGAGTGGAGAATTTCTTCTTTCCCGTTGACTTCTTAGTTTTGGACACTGACCCTACCAACAAGCCAACCAAACCCTCCATCATTTTGGGCTGCCTCTTACTTGCAATGTCACATGCTTCAATCAATTGTAATACTGGGTCATTGAAAATGGCCTTTGGGAACAAGAAAATCTGACTTAATGTGTTCGATGGTTACAAACAAGCCAGACTTGAGGATTGTTCACAAGTTGAGGTGATAGATGACCTGATTGAAGAGGCAACCCCTACAATGTTATGTGATGATCCCCTTCAGCATGTCATGTTAAATGAGCATTTCCATCTCTTGGAGAAATGTGAAGGGAATATACTTGAATTTGAGGAGTTGCTGGGTGTTTCTGCTAAGTCACTTCCTCCATCATCTCTGCCCAAGGTAGATCTAGTACCTGAGATGGGGACATCTATTATGAAACCCTCAACCATACAAGCCTCCGACCTTGAGATGAAACCCCTCCCTGACACTCTCAAGTACGTCTTCCTAGGTGCCAATGACACACTCCCCATTATCATTTTGGCTGTGCTATCTGAGGCACAGGAGGGAGCCCTGATTGAATGCTTGTCTTGGCATAGGGAAGCTATTACTTGGAGCATTGCTGACATTAAGGGTATAGACTCTACACTCTGCATGCACCACATTTATACTAATGATTCCATCAAGCCATTTAGGGATATGCAAAGACGTCTGAACCCTAATATGAGGGAGGTAGTTAAAAAGGAAATCCTGAAGTGGTTGGACGTTGGGATCATATATCCCATTGCAGATAGTAAATGGGTAAGACCTATTCATGTGGTGCCAAAGAAGGCAGGCTTTACTGTGGAATTTAATGACCAAGGTGAACAAGTTGTCACTGGACCCTCAACTGGATGGAGGGTCTGTATTGATTACCGCAAGTTGAACACCGCTACCCAGAAGGATCACTTTCCCTTGCCGTTTATTGATCAAATTCTTGAGAAATTGGTAGGGAATAAGTACTATTGCTTTCTCGATGGATATTCTGGGTACAACCAGGTTGCAATCTTTCCTGATGACCATGAGAAGATGACATTCACGAGTGTTTACGATACTTTTGCATTCAGGCGTATGCCGCTTGGATTATGTAATGCCCCTGTGATGAGACACTCATCATGATCTCTAATTACCCCTAATTAACTAGTCTTCCTAGTAATTAGCTAAGGTTATGAACATATAAGGGTTAATTAAAGAATAAGGGATATTTGGTAAAGGACCTTAAAATAAGTTAAAAATGACATTTTATCATTCAATTAACATTATTTATTAATCTAGATAATAATTGGACTCGAAATCCTATTAATCATTCCCTTAATTAATAAGATAAGTAACTTAAACTTAATGTATACCTAAGTACATAATAACTTAAGTGATTTTACTTAATCTACTAAATTAACCTAAAAAGGTCAAAAATGTAAATTCAAGGTGAAAACATATTATTTACCTTATTTACTAGCATATATAAAAAGTTGAAAAAGATATAAGTCAAAATAAACCTTCAAAACTTGAGTTTACATTTTGGACCTTAATATTCATACAATCGGGTCCTTATTTTTCACATAGGACCTTAAGATTTATTACGTTTAAGTCCCTTTTCCTCCTTCTTCTTCTTCAGCTGAATGAACGGCTGGTGGCAGAGAGTCACGCCACCACATGATCACCTCCCTACCGACATCAACCTGCTTTGTCCAAGCTCTTGCAGCTTGCGCTCACCACCTCCACTTCATCCACCGATCTGGATTAACCGGAAATCCTATTTTTCAGTGGGAGATAACCTCACCATCGTCGGAGAAGACGACGGAGGTTAAGCACCTCAAGCTCCTTTTCCAGCCAGACTCCGCCATTCTCTTCGCCGTCAACTGCTATAAATACCCCCTCACCCCTCAGATTTTACTCAAGTTGTCTCCCTTCCCTCTTTTAACACTATAGCCGACTTCGATAAGCTATTCGTCCAAAACTCCGACGACTCTCCATCTCAGTTTTCGACTTCATTCATTCTGATCAGCTGAGGAGATCCGCCGTGGTCTTCCACGTCTCTGACACAGGCGCCGACCAAAGGAATCCTCTACTCCACCTCTAATCTGCCCGCCAGAGATCTTTCTTCCACCCTCTGATTTCGTCGTCCGCCATGAGACTTCGGCAGAACCCTATTGACCCCTTCATCCAAGTAACAGTAGAGTAGGAGTAGGGCTAGGAGTAGGCTAGCTTAGTTAGTTAGTTTAGGTAGTTAGAATAGAGTAATTTTAGAATTTTAGTTTCATCTCCTTTGACTCCGACGAGCTCCTTGAGCTCGCTAGAGCTTCAATCTTGCTTTTTTAACTCACTATACACCTTCCTTTAACTTCCATGACCATTTCTAAATCATTTAAACACCTAATTGAATCACCTAACCACCTAATTCACATTTCACCTCCACCGACTACCGACACTGTCCATGGTGATAGTAGTCGAGTTAATTCCACCTTCATAGGGTTCTTCATCATCTATTCACCACTTATGGACCCTAATTGACACTATAATACCTACAAATACCACATATAAATTAAATACCCAAATATAATTTAGTTCCTGAGCTCGCTGTTAATCCCAGCTCAGGAGTAGTTCAAACTATTAATTAACTATATAATTATAGCTGCTAACACTTGTTGACTTGTTTTAACCTCTCAATCAAGTGGTTAAACAAGTCTTGAGCTTAATTCAATCAGATTTTTAAAGAAACGATTTCACTGTCAAATCTTACATTTAAAGAAATAATGAGGAATTAAATGTGATACTAAGGTTCCTTGCAACCTCAAGATCCATTTTTGATTAAAAATGACAAGTTTTCACAATATGTGCATACTTTTCACATTTTCTGGACTCACTGAACCTCCGACGAGCTCCGACGAGCCAAATCTTTGTTTCAGCCTCTAGAATTTATTGAGAAGCTCTAGAATGATATTAAATGGATCATTGATTGTTTTAAGGATGCTAAATTGAGAATTTAGTGTCTGGAGCCAAAGAATGAACTTCATCTTCTCCAACTCTGGCGGAGTTGGAGAAGTCTGATAAAGAGATTTAAAAAGCATTTAAGGATCCTAGAAGCTTCAATGCGATGCACTGAAGCTGCTCATGACCTCAATCCATTGTAACAACCTCTAATTTCCTCTGGTGAGCAAACACATTTTGAAGCTCAGGCGGCGAGCCTGAAACCCTAAGAATGTGAGTTAGAACACCTACCTGAAGATCTGAATAAGTTTTTATTGTTGAGGAGACTCTAATTGAGGCTTTGATTTCTTGAGAGAAGGCTTTAAACATAAAGTCAAGCTTTTGTGCCTTCACAGTCAAACCGAGTGTGATTATGGAGTTCTGAGTTCAAATTAAGGAATTGATGCAATTAAGTTGTTTCTGGGATCTTGTTTGATGGTTTTAAAGTGATTAAAGTGAGCTCAGATGAGTTATTTAGTGAGAATTTGAACTCTGTCAATTTGGGTTACTTTCGAACCCAAACTACCAAGAGTATCATGTTGATGAGATAAGAATTTAATTCCTTCCTAGTTGAGTTAATTACAACTCTTAGAATTTGTTTAAATCAATTAGAAACATTCTTTTGTGTCTATTGTACATATTAAAGTCTAAAATTCGATCTCAGAAGCTTTCAGAGAAGCTTCAACCTTCTGTACACTGCCTGAAGGTCTTGAGAGCTTAAATCTTACTCTAACAGATGCGAAATTAATTGTATAAACTATACAAACCTTTAAATGAGAGAGAAAAGTCCATCTGGGGACTTTGTAGATGTAAAAACCAATTCTAGGCAAATAAATAACCCGTAGGAACCCCTGATTTTATCTTTCAAATTGAAGAGGAAAACATCCTCTAATCCTTAAATCGACCTTGCAATTGTGTAGATCAATCTTAGAGATTTCTAACAAACTTTAAATCACTCGATTTGGAGCTTTGGGTAGGAAGTGATAATCATTTGAAGTTGGGTCTGGAAGGGGTTGGGATAGTCCCACATTGTCAGATTCTGAGTGCGCGCCAGGGGATAAAATGATTTTGTTACATGGGTTATTCAGTCGTCAGTGCTCGGCGCACCGGTTACCAATTTGATCTGAGAATGTGCATGTGTATGTGCGGGCTTGTTGTGGGCGTGAGCGTGTGTTGTGCCCTGGAAGGGCGAGGCCTGGGAGGCCAGGTTGAGCCGAATTGGCTCGAGACTATGAAGCAATATGAAATGAACCAGAATCGAACCTAATTGAGATTAGGCGAGGACCGAGTATGGCCTGGTCCCACCCTAGTCTCAGGGTGTTATGTATCCTCGAAAGGTCCTTGCTGCAAATAAAATAATTTTTGGTTAAAAGGTAAAAAAAAACCCGATTCAGCTGAAAGTCAAAGGGAATTGAAAGAGAAGCCGATGGTTGTTAAAATGCTAAGTGTTGAGCTGATGGCTAAGTGTTCAGTGCTAAGGAAAGGAGGAGAACAGTCGCTAAGGAACTAAGAGAATAGGCACGGAAGGAACTAAGAGAATAGGCACTAAGGGAAGAGAAGAAGGCTGGAGAAGATATGGGAAAAAGAATAAGAGACAGGAAGAGAAGAAGGTAGGAACAATAGAAGAGAGGTAAGAAAGAGAGCTCGAGAGAGAGAAGAAAGTAAAAGAAAAAGAGAAGAAGAGAGAGGCTGAAGAAAATAAATGAAGAATATTATTTCTCTTGCATCATTTTAATTACTTTTTGTTCTTAATTGTAAAAAGGAATGTTTTAATAGAACAACTTTTATTTCCTTAATTTTTTTTGAAATAAAATTGGAAAACTAACATATTTACTTGTTAATAAAGTACATCATTTGAGTAAATATGTTTTTCATATGGAATTTTGTATATTCTTCATAGTTTAAATATTTTTGCAAAATTCATGTTTTAAAATCAACCTAGTTATACCTCCTAAACTTATAAAGGAAAATAAAAGAGAATTGGTGAATGTAGAAAAGATTATACCTCCCAGTGAACGACCTGGACTCAACTAGTAAAAATTTGTAAAATGTTAGGTTAATTCGACCCTATACTACACAACTAACACAATTTTGAGTTAACCTAAGTGACTTCTACTCTTAATTAAGTGAAATTAACTTAATTACTGAGTTGAGTGTAAATGCACGCGATCATTTTAATGGTGCCGTTGCCGGGGAGGTAATATTTTGATTCATTAAAAATAGTTGGATTAATTGTCTAATTAGGAGGTATCTTGTAAATATATTTTTGTTTCTACTAACTTTTGTTCTAATTAGTGTGTTTTGTTTTGTTTTATTTTTGTTTTTGTTTTCTGTCTTCTTTTCAGGTTGACCTTCACGAGTGATCTCAGGAGAAGTTAGGAATCAGTTTTAACTATTTTTGCTTTTTGTGAGTATTCCTTAATCTTTTGATTTGTTGCATTTAAAAAAAATACAAGAAATACATATTTATCTGATTAGTAGTAGCATACACATAGGCATACACTCTTAGGAGTGCATTATCTGCTAGTATTAATACGATCTGACTCAGGAATTTTTAAAATGTTTCTCGCATCAGCAAGAAAACACGAGAAAACCCGCATAGATCCCTATCCTATGAGAATTAAAAAGACCACATATTTTTGTTTAAAAAGATTTAAAAAGAGGCCATTGTAGTTTAATTGATATATTTTTGAAAAAGATTAGCTAAAAAGAGGAAGTAAAATTTGTGACTTAAATCTGATTGTAGAAATGCATGCAGGTTTTTATATCGCTATCGTCTGTTGTATGCTATCATGCACACAGCACGATCACTAGAGTCACACAAGTCTATTTTTCTATCTCTCCTCTTTGCACCTCTTAGGGCTTTGGCCAAAGATCAACAAGTCTGTCTAACTACTAGAGCCCCGGGGAGCCAGTAGTGAGCGGTCTCGATCCTAGACATTAGACCTTCGAGCTTTAAGGTACGCACCTACGTAGTCACGGATTAGGATGCGTATTTTGATACTGTTACTCTATTTGTTTGCGTCAAATTACTTTACGTATCTTAGGAATTTCTTCTTCCCTTTGAAAGAAGAGCAAAACCCACGTCTTTTGCGCTATTTTGCAGGTATTTTGTGCCGCTATTTTCTTATCGATGGTGTGCATGTGCCTTTGCGCATTATTTTTTGTTTATGGACGAGAGGCGATCCTTGCATCCACCTCCTGCACCACCGCTGACAGGTGATCCTAGGCCGATTGCAGATAAGCAACTAATGGTTTTCCCATCTGATCCATCTACTTCTATGGATCAAATCCAAAATTTAAATCCCAAGATCCCTCCTTCTGGTTAGGGGAGATGCCATCTTTTGATGTTCATGAGGCGCTCCTGAACCAGAATCTTATGATGCTAGAGCAAACAAGACAAATTAATCTATTAACAACAGCCTTAAATAATTTACAGACTCTTCAAACCCATTCTTCACCTCGACCTGAGGCGGGTTTTGAAAACCTTGATTTACCGATCCATCATCCAAGGCCTCTACTTAGAGATTATTATAATCCATCTAATGCACAAGTAGAGCCTAATGTTAGGATTCCTATTGGGGAGAATGATCCAGAATTAAAGCCAAATATTATAGGTTTAATCCTCAACTTTCATTGATTTGCATCCGAGGATCCATTTCAACATATAGAAGATCTTAAAAATTTATCCCAAACTCTTAGTCCTCGAAATCAAAATACGGAAATCCTAGTAATGAAGATGTTCTCTTTTAGCCTTAAAGATAAAGCAGCTTATTGGTATAGAACTATAGCAAGACTAATCTCAACTTGGGCTGAACTCGAATCTGCATTTTTGAGGAATTCTTTCCTATTGGTCAAACCAATGCTTTAAGGCTAGCTATTACTACTTTCAATCAAAATCAAGGAGAACCAATTCATGAAGCATGGGAACGTTTTCATGAATTGCAAAGGAAATGCCCACGTCATGACATCCCTCGTTGGCAACTCATGCACATCTTTTATTATGGTTTACAAGAGGGCATTCGCAATCTAGTCGATGCCTCATGTGGAGGGAATTTTCTAAATCGCGATGTAGAATCTGCTTTAGAATTATTTGAAGGGATGGCAGAAAACTCGATCAATAATGCATCAATGTTGCAATTTACGTGGGGAGCAAACACGAATCATCAAAATCCGCATAAGGGCATTCACGAGATCGGTCATTTGTCCAATTCAAAGGATTTAGAGATTATTGCAGAAAAACTGGACAAAGTTGATATCGTAGCAAAGCATCTCGATGAGGTTAGAAACACAATGAAGACTCTTATGCCTCTACTTGCTACGAATCCCGTATATTTACCTGTTTCGTAAATTCCCGCAGGGAGGGAATTTGTGAATAATTTGGATTCTAGAGATCCATCTTCATTGGGTTTTCTATATACTCCTTTACCAACCCAAGGAGGGACCTTTGTCCCACAATGTTGCCCACCATTTTCCCCACCCTTAACTGTTGCAGAAAACACGTCGTATCTTTTAGGATTACACGCCATCCAGGAAAATATTCCAAGACCAAACCCTTATTCAAATACCTATAATCCTGGATGGAGAAACCACCCAAATTTTTCTTGGGTTGATCCAAATCAAAATCAAAGACCAAATTATCCGAATCAGACCCATTTTAATCCACCTCCTTTGCCTCCTCAGCAATCAAATTTAAGGCCTGGCCCGATGAGTATGCAGAATTACTCTAGGCCTATTAGAGATACATAGCTAGATCAAATTTTAAGGGCTGTGTCAGAGAGTCAGTGACAAAATGCTGTAGCTCTCGCTGAGATCCATAGGCAATGTAAGGTAGAGTTGGCTGATTTACAAAATCAAATCACGCTTTTGGCTGAGTCTCGTCAGCCAGGTACTCTTACATCTCAGCCAATTCTGAATCCTAGGAATCTGCCAAATCCTAGGCAAAATCAAGGCCAAGTCCATTTCCTTAATCATGCCTTTGATTCTAATCATAATCCGTCCTCTGTACTTTCTGATAATAACCCACCAAACCCGCATCAGCAACCTATGTTGTGTCAAAATGACCCACCTATTACTGAGAATCAAAACTGATTTTGCTGATCTTCTGAACTTGGTGGAATCATCTTTTGAATTGCCTTAATCTTAAACATTCTACATCTTAACCTAAATCAGATCTATTCTTCACATGATTTTCACTCTAATCTTTCTGAGATTTTCATGAGAATCTGATTTTGGGTTCTGCGAGATCTATTCTAGGCAATTTCAGGACAAGTTTTGATTGGGTGGTTTCTAATATGTTTCCTTTTTTTTATCTAGTTCTTTCATAACTCCTCTATTTTTACCATATACCTATTCTTTTTAAGAGTTCTTTACTAGGGTTTACGCCTAGCTGAAGGCGTAAAACTTAGCATTTGTACATAGCTATTTCCTGTTATATTTTCTTCTACACTTTAAAATTTCACTTCATATCATATTGATTACCTTCATTTAGCCTGACTAATCACTCTGACCTTTGGCCAGAATTAAAATCGTCCGCACAGAGATTTTTAATCTCCTCTATTTGACTTCGTCCATCACCCTATACTAAATGAAGTGTAATATCTTTTCACCCTTCTTACAATGAGGACATTGTAAAATTTTGGCTTGGGGGGGTGTTGAAGTGAAATTTTCACTTTAAGTGTGGGTTAAAAAATAAAAACACATAAAAATTAAATATCCACGAAATAAAAAAAATAAAAATCTAATGATGATAAAAATTTAAAAAAAAAATCAAAATTTTCATAAAAATTTGAAAAATTTTTTGAAAAAAAAGATCATTAAAATTGAAAAATCTTACATACATAAAAATAAAAATATATAAATACAAAAATTTGAAAAATAAAATTCATAAAAATAGTAACAGGGGTATATTCATTTTTAAATAAAGAAGAAAGGAAGAAGAATTAATATATATATATTATAATTAAGAGCTTAATTTTCTTTTAGGTCAGAAGTTTAAAATGTATATAGAATATATACAGAATATTTAAGAGCATTCAATTCTTAATTAAATTTTATTTTAAGCATTTTGTAAAAACACACTTTTGTGTTAAAAATTTTTAAAATAAGATTTTATTTGAATTAGGAATCTTTTAAATCTTTTAAAGATTTATTTTTCTATTCTTACTTGAATTAAGAAACTAAGTGTGTTAAGATTTAAACTTAAGTTTTGGAATTAAATTATAACTTTTTAATCAATTAGATTAAGTAATCCTTTTTCTTTTTGAAAATTTTATTTTATCATAAAGTTAAGTAAAAAGGCCAGATATTTAGAGTTAATTAAATAGAAAGTTGGTAGAATTTTAGTTTACAAAACTTACAAGCTAGAGATAAATAACTAGACTTGGTAAATTTTATCTTGACGAATCCTATAGGAGGAAACTAAAAATTTGAAGAACCTAAGAGTGAAGGGCATTGTTGTCCAAGCTCTGGTTTGAGAGCTAAGTAACCTAAACATCTAAATTCACTCACATAGAATTGTCTTGTTGACATCTAAGACCGTGAAAACACAGAGGTTAAGAGATTAGTTCTGAATCCTCTTTAGTCCAAGGATTTCCGCGGGGTGGTTCTTGAAAGGGTGAAGGATGTGGCACTCACCTAGAAAAAGGAATTGGAGAATAATGTTAGTAAGAAAAATGAGAAGGGGGGAAAAGGAAAGAAAAAGAAAAGAAAAAAATAAATAAAACACCCAGCAGTTAAGTGCCTTGTTAAAAAAGGGTACTTATGCAGTTTTCCATAAATAAATTAAAGCATCTCGTTACAAATGGATGCTACCCTTCCTTCCATCAAATAAAATGAACACCTCACTACAAATGGGTGTTCTAACCTATAGAAAAAATGATAAAAAAATATGGATAAAAAAATACTAGGAATAAGAGACCTAGTGGTCCACCGAGGAGAAATACACAAAAAGTGTTGACCTCGGGATAGAAAAATGGTGAGGAGAAAGCAACCAAAGCTGAATAAGGCCAAGCTAAAGGCTTGAATTGGAATAATTGGGATTAGAAATTAATGTCTTAAGATCTGGATTTTTGCAACTTTGGATGTCTTTAGGACAATTCTCTTCACTGAGCACAAATGTTTTAAAATCATAGCTACTGAACCATGGTATTGGGTAATGAAGCCTAAGAAATTGGGTTTTGAAAATTTAAAGTTGAGACCTAAAGGAGAAGAATTGACAAAATCATAGGTCTAGAAGTTAATCTTTAGTGTTGTAGGCTAGTAAATTGGAGTTTTACTACTCTAAGTTTGATTAATAATGAGTATCCGGTTAATTTGCTTAAACATATATTGATAAAAGTCAAATATCATAAACAAGGGATTAACTTAATTCTATTTGAGTTTTTGAGTTAAAATTTAATTCTCAATTCTTAAGTTTTGTTTTCTTAAAACACTTTGTATTCTAATTTGAGTTAAGAATAGTTACAAAGATTAAAAAGATTTTTGAAGAATTCTAATTCTAAATAAAATTCTTGTTTACAAATTATTTTAAGTGTGTTTTGAAAATGCTATAAGTATAAGTCTAAGTAAGAAAATTTTCACATATGCTCTATACATTAATCATTTATATTAAACTTAAAAATTTCTCACCTAAGCTTTCATCTACATAGTTACTACTTACAATAATTTAAACCCAAGTGCTTTAAATCATCATAGTCTTAGATAATTTTGCTAGGGACTAGCAAAACTTTGGCTTAGGGGTATGATGAAACACACATCATGATCTCTAATTACCCCTAATTAACTAGTCTTCCCAGTTAATTAGATAAGGTTTGAACATATAAGGGTTAATTATAGAATAAGGGATATTTGGTAAAGGACCTTAAAATAAGTTAAAAATGACATTTTATCAATCAATTAACATTATCAATAATCTAGCTAATAATTGGACTCGAAATCTTATTAATCATTCCCATAATTAATAAGATAAGTAACTTAAACTTAATGTATACGTAAGTATATAATAACTTAAGTGATTTTACTTAATCTAATAAATTAACCTAAAAAGGTCAAAAATGTAAATTCAAGGTGAAAACATAATATTTACCTTATTTACTAACATACATAAAAAGTTGAAAAAGATATAAGTTAAAATAAACCTTCAAAATCTGAGCTTACATTTTGGTCCTAATATTCATTACAGTCGGGTCCTTATTTTTCACACAAGTCCTTAAGATTTATTACGTTTAAGTCCCTTTTCCTCGTTCTTCTTCTTCTTCTTCAGCCCAATGAATAGTTGGCAGCAGAGAGTCACGCCACCTCATGATCACCTCCCTGCTGACATCAACCTTCTTTGTCCAAGCTCTTGCAGCTTGCGCTCACCACCTCCACTTCATCCACCAGTCAGGATTAACCGAAAATCCTATTTTTCAGTGGGAGGTAACCTTACCGTCGTTGGAGACAATGACGGAGGTTAAGCCCCTCAAGCTCCTTTTTCGGCCAGACCCTGCCATTCACTTCGTCGCCAACTGCTATAAATGCCCCCTTACTCCTCAGATTTTACTCAAGTTGGCTCCCTTCCCTCTTCTAACACTGTAGCCGACTTCGATAGGCTATTCGTCCAAAACTCCGATGACTCTCCATCTCATTTTTCGACTTCATTCATTTTGATCAGCTGAGGAGATCCGCCGTGGTCTTCCGCGTCTCTGACACAGGCGTCGACCAAAGGAATCCTCTACTCCACCTCTAAGCTGCCCGCCAGAGATCTTTCTTCCACCCTCTGATTTCGTCGTCTGCCATGAGACTTCGGCGGAACCCTATTGACCCCTTCATCCAAGTAACAATAGAGTAGGAGTAGGACTAGGAGTAGGCTAGCTTAGTTAGTTAGTTTAGGTAGTTAGAATAGAGTAATTTTAGAATTTTAGTTTCATCTCCTTCGACTACGACGAGCTCCTTGAGCTCGCTAGAGCTTTAATCTTGTTTTTTTAACTCACTATACACCTTCCTTTAACTTCCATGACCATTTCTAAATCATTTAAACACCTAATTGAATCACCTAATCGCCTAATTCACATTTCACCTCCACCGACTACCGACACTGTCCATGGTGATAGTAGTCGAGTTAATTCCACCTTCATTGGGTTCTTCATCATCTATTCACCACTTATGGACCCTAATCGACACTATAATACCTACAAATACCACATATAAATTAAATGCCCAAATATAATTTAGTTCCTGAGCTCGCTGTTAATCCCGGCTCAGGAGCAGTTCAAACTATTAATTAACTATATAATTATAGCTGCTAACACTTGTTGACTTGTTTTAACCTCTCAATCAAGTGGTTAAACAAGTCTTGAGCTTAATTCAATCAGATTTTTAAAGAAACGATTTCACTGTCAAATCTTACATTTAAAGAAATAATGAGGAATTAAATGTGATACTGAGGTTCCTTGCAACCTCAGGATCCATTTTTGATTAAAAATGACAAGTTTTCACAATATGTGCGTACTTTTCACATTTTTTGGACTCACCGGACCTCCGACGAGGCAAATCTTTGTTTCAGCCTCTAGAATTTATTGAGAAGCTCTAGAATGATATTAAATGGATCATTGATTGTTTTAAGGATGTTAAATTGAGAATTTAGAGTCTGGAGCCAAAGAATGAACTTCATCTTCTCCAACTCTGGTGGAGTTGAAGAAGTCTGATAAAGAGATTTAAAAAGCATTTAAGGATCCTAGAAGCTTTAGTGCGATGCACTGAAGCTGCTCATGACCTCATTCCACTGTAACAACCTCTAATTTCCTCTGATGAGAAAACACATTTTGAAGCTCAGGCGGCGAGCCTGAAACCCTAAGAATGTGAGTTAGAACACCTACCTGAAGATCTGAATAAGTTTCTATTGTTGAGGAGACTCTAATTGAGGCTTTGATTTCTTGAGAGAAGGCTTTGAACATAAAGTCAAGCTTTTGTGCCTTCACAGTCAAACTGAGTGTGATTATGGAGTTCTGAGTTCAAATTAAGGAATTGATGCAATTAAGTTGTTTCTGGGATCTTGTTTGATGGTTTTAAAGTGATTAAAGTGAGCTCAGATGAGTTATTTAGTGAGAATTTGAACTCTATCAATTTGGGTTACTTTCGAACCCAAACTACCAAGAGTATCATGTTGATGAGATAAGAATTTAATTCCTGCCTAGTTGAGTTAATTACAACTCTTAGAATTTGTTTAAATCAATTAGAAACATTCTTTTGTGTCTATTGTACATATTAAAGTCTAAAATTCGATCTCAAAAGCTTTCAGAGAAGCTTCATCCTTCTGTACACTGCCTGAAGGTCTTGAGAGCTTAAATCTTACTCTAACAAATGCGAAATTAATTGAGAGATGTAGATGTAAAAACCTTTAAATGAGAGAGAAAAGTCCATCTGGGGACTTTGTAGATGTAAAAACCATTTCCAGGCAAATAATTAACCCGTAGGAACCCCTGATTTTATCTTTCAAATTGAAGAGAAAAACTTCCTCTAATCCTTAAATCGACCCTGCAATTGTGTAGATCAACCTTAGAGCTTTCTAACAAACTTTAAATCACTCGATTTGGAGATTTGGGTAGGAAGTTATGATCATTTGAAGTTGGGTGTGAAAGGGGTTAGGATAGTCCCACATCGTTAGATTCTGAGTGCACGCATGGGGATAAAATGATTTTGTAACATGAGCTATTCAATCGTCAGTGCTCGGCGTATCGGTTACCGATCGGATCTGAGCTTGTGCATGTGTGTGTGTGGGCTTGTGTGCCTGCAGGTGTGCGCCCTTGTGGGCATGAGCGTGTGTTGTGCCCTAGGAGGGCGATGCCTGGGAGACCAGGTTGAGCCGAATTGGCTCGAGACTATGAACCGATATGAAATGAACCGAAAATAAACCTAGTTGAGATTAGGCGAGGACCGAGTAACGTCTAGCCCCACCCTGGTCTCACGGTGCTATGTATCCTCGAAAGGTCCTCGCCGCAAATAAAATAATTTTTGGTTAAAAAGTAAGAAAAAACCCAGTTCAGCTGAATGTCCAAGGGAATTGAAAGAGAAGCCGATGGTTGTTAAAATGCTAAGTGTTGAGCTGATGGCTTAGTGTTCAAGGCTAAGGAAAGGAGGAGAACAATCGCTAAGGAACAAAGAGAACAGGCACGGAAGGGACTAAGAGAACAAGCACTAAAGGAAGAGAAGAATGCAGGAGAAGACTATGGGAAAAAGAATAAGCGACAGGAAGCGAAGGCAGGAACAACAGAAGAGAGGTATGAAAGAGAGCTCGAGAGAGAGAAGAAGAGAGAGGCTGAAGAAAATAAATGAAGAATATTATTTCTCTTGCATCATTTTAATTACTTTTTGTTCTTAATTGTAAAAAGGCAGGTTTTAATAGAACAACTTTTATTGCCCTAATTTCTTTTGAAATAAAATTGGAAAACTAACATGTTTACTTGTTAATAAAGTACATCATTTGAGTAAATATGTTTTTCATATGGAATTTTGTATATTCCTCATAGTTTAAATATTTTTGCAAAATTCATGTTTTAAAATCAACCTAGTTATACCTCCGAAACATATAAAGGAAAATGAAATAAAATTGGTGAATGTAGAAAAGATTATACCTCCCAGTGAATGACCTAGACTCAACCTGTAAAAATTTCTAAAATTTTAGGTTAATTCGACCCTATACTACACAACCGACATAATTTTGAGTTAACCTAAGTGACTTCTTCTACACTTAATTAAGTGAAATTAAGTTAATTACTGAGTTGAGTGTAAAAGCACGCGATCATTTTAATGGCGTCATTGCCGAGTATCGAACCGGGGTCGCCCGCGTGACAGGCGGGAATACTCATTTTTCTGACATGATTGACGAGTGTGTGGAAGTGTTTATAGATGACTTCTCCATTTATGGCTCATCTTTTGACCAGTGTCTCGTGCTCTTGAAGAATGTGCTGAAGCGATGTATGGAGACTGGTTTAGTCCTCAGCTGGGAGAAAAGTCATTTCATGGTACAGAAAGGAATTGTACTTGGGCATGTTGTGTCTGAGCGAGGTTTGGAACTAGATAAAGCCAAGATTGATTCTATTTCCAAACTCCCATTGCCCACGAATGTCAAACAGATTAGATCCTTTCTGGTCCATGCCGACTTTTATAGGCGCTTTATTAAATATTTTAATAAAATTTCTAGGTCACTTTGTGACTTATTGGTGAAGGAATCTTCCTTCAATTTTGATTCAAGGTGTGCCGAGGCCTTTCAAACTCTGAAGGAGGCTTTGATCTCTGTGCCTATTCTCTAAGCTTCTGATTGGACACTCCCATTTGAGCTGATGTGTGATGCTTCGGATTATGCAGTGGGAGCAATCCTTGGACAAAGGGTTAAGGGAAGACCTCATGTGCTGCATTATGCCAGCAAGACTTTAACCGAACTGCAGCAAAACTACACCATCACTGAAAAAGAATTACTTGCTGTAGTTTTTGCTCTAGAGAAGTTTAGGTCTTATGTTCTTGGGTCTAAGGTGGTTATTTTCATTGATCATGCAGCAGTGAAACATCACATTGCTAAGAAAGATTCTAAGCCATGTCTGATTAGGTGGATCCTACTCCTTCAAGAATTTGACTTGGATATTCATGAAAAGAAAGGAGTAGAAAATGTCGTGGCTAATCACCTGTCTCACCTTCAAATTAATGACTCTCTTTCTGGAGACATCCGTGAGACATTTCCCGATGAAACCCTGATGGTGGTAACACCAACTTTACCTTGGTATGCTGATACCGTAAATTACTTAGTCACTGGAGAAACTCCTGGCTCTTAGGATGAGTAGAAAAGAAAGAGATTCATTTCCCAAGCGAGATATTTTCGTTGGGAAGAGCGTGAATTATTTAGAATTGGACAAGACCAAGTATTGAGATGTTGTGTACCTAAAGAGGAACAACAAAGTGCGCTGAGTTTTTGCCATGAACTTCATTGTGGAGGACACTTTGGTGCTAAGAAAATTGCTTTTAAGGTTCTCCATTCCGATTTTTGGTGAACTTAGTTATTTAAGGATTCTCATAATTTTGTTAAGGCTTCTATTAGATGTCAACGAACTGGAACGATTGGGAAGAGGAATGAAATACCTCAACACCCTATTCAATCTGTTGAAATTTTTGATGTGTAGGGAATTGACTTTATGGGCCCCTTCCCTTCATCCCATGGTTATGAATATATCTTGGTGGCAGTTGATTATGTCTCTAAATGGATAGAGGCCATTCCTACACACACAAATGACCACTCTGTGGTTTTGAAATTTGTGAAGGCCAATATCATATCTCGTTTCGGCTGCCCCAAGACCATTATAAGTGATGGGGACCTCGTTTCCGAAACCACCACTTCAATCGGCTAATCAAGAGTCTGGGAGTGACTCACAAGGTCGCTACCCTTTACCATCCTCAGACGAGTGGCCAAGTTGAAGTGTCGAATAGGGAGATAAAAAATATTTTAGAAAAGATCATTAGAACAGATAGGAAAGACTGGTCCCAAAAGCTCGATGATGCTTTGTGGGCGTATCGAACAACCTATAAGACCCCTTTAGGTACTTCTCCCTTTTGGATTATGTATGGGAAAGTGTGTCATTTACCCGTTGAGTTGGAACATAGGGCACTTTGGGCTATTCGAAGTGTTAACATGGATTTAGAAAAGGCGGGTAAGGCATGACTTCTGGAATTTAGTGAGCTTGAGGAGCTGAGGAATGATGCTTATGACACCTCTCAAGCTTATAAAGAAAGAATTAAGGACTTGCATGATAAGTATATACTTCGAAAGACCATTGAGCCCAACCAACAAGTCTGGCTTTTCAATTCCAGACTTAAGCTTTTTCCTTGGAAGTTAAAATCTTGTTGGGATGGGCCTTACATAATCACTAAAGTGTTTCCGCATGGAGCTGTGGAGATTAAAAGCCTTTCCTCTTCAGCAACTCCCTTTATTGTCAACGGTCAATGGTTAAAACCATCATTACTTTGAATGGCCATCTGGTTGATGAGGTCACTCTTGAGGAGCCTTAGCTCCTACCATTCTCCACCTCAGGTAATATCTTCCTTTAACTATTTTTGTTTCCAATGAGGACATTGTTTGAACCATGCATGGGGGACAGGACCTGAGGAATTTGTTTATAGCATGTCTACATTTTGCATTCATTCATGCATATTGCATTAAAAATATATATATATATATATAAATTTTTGAGCTTAACTAGCTAGGCCCTGCATTCCTAAGCTAATCAGAACTCTAGGTTAAACTAAGTTGATTCTAGGGTCAAACTTTAGAAGCTAAGTGAGCTACTAGCTTTAGACCTTTAGGGTCCTTTGTGAACTTAAAAACTTAAGTAGGAGTTAAGTTGCGGACCATTCCTCAAGAGGTTGAGGAAGGAAAGTTAGGGATTGAGTTAAAAGGTGGGGTAGTACCTAGAGTCTTGTTCTACCTTTTGGTTTACGGGTCCTTGTAACCCAGGCATCCAAATTTCACACACTTGGTCCTGTGTAAGTGATCACCTTAATTCCTTTCTTAAAAGAAATTTGGTTCTCTTAGTTTTGACTTAGGAGAGGCTTGAAAACACAATATGACTGGAAGAGTTCCTACTGCAGGAGAGGTGGAGCATATACTCACCTTGAGGATGTGATGATAATATATTACCTCCTTGGCGATTGTCTCTTAGGATATCCATCCTACTGGGGGCATGTAAGCGCATTGCGCGGTTCAGGTACCATGGGTGGCCCTATCTCGAAGTGTCGATTGCCACAGGCCTAAATTTGCTTAAGAAATCCATGGGCGATACTATCTTGAAGTGTCGATTGCAAGGAGTTCTTGGGGTCGCTATGGGGGGTGCTATCTCGAAGCATTGAAATCCAGGCACCCTTCGAGGTATGGTGATGGGAACAATGAATCCGACACAGACCATGTTGATAGCTAATACGAGGTTAGACTTAAAGGAATCAAACAAAAAAATATATATATTATTCAAAAAAAAAATCCTTTTTCCTTTCTAGGTTGGCAATCATACTAACCTCAAAAAACTCAGACCAATGCACATGCACGGATGCTTTAATCTGAGGGATCAATAAACCCTAGGGTAGAGTTTGAAATCAGGGAAACCTGTACCAGCAACTCGTCTTTAGCCGACCTAGTCTGTAACTTAGCAACTACTTGGGAACCTTAGGTCTAAAGTCTGAACTTAATATGTTTCTAAAGGAAGATCGTTTGGGTTGGCTAGTCTACTTGGAGTGCTAGGTTTTGCTTGGATTTGCTAGGGACTAGCAAAAACTAGGCATGGGGGTATTTGATTAACCCATATTTGTGGACTATTTAAGTATTTAAGTGTCTAGACATTAAGTTATTTTTAACATTTACATAGCATATATTAGGATGTAAATAAATTAATTCATATTTTTAGCTTAAGTGCATAATTCATGCATTTAGAATTAACCTAGGATTGCATACATTTGATTAGTTAATTAATTAGGTGCATTACATACACTATTTTAATTAACATAGAAGTTAAGGAGTTATGTATAAATAATCCTAATTATTTTATTTTATTTTGCTTTTTCTTCTCCTTTGCAGGTAACTCCTCCATCTCTGCCTCCTACACATCAGCGTTGATTCTACAGTGGCTTTTGAATTTCAAATCTTTGTAGCTGTGGCTACAAAAGAGAAGGAAGGGCTGCCGTTCAAAGGAGGCCACCACCCCTTTGTTCCTCATTGTGTAGAGAACTTTGCTTCTCATCCATTCCAAACCATTGGCCTCCCACCGCGACAGTGCGACTCCACCACCGTGAGCATGTGGGGTGACAGCCCACACCGCCAAGAGTCCCTGCAACTTCTCCTCCCCGTGCCTCAACCCTGCCAAGCACACCTACCACCGCGCGCCTTCAGCGACTGCCAGCATGCCCTCGCCTAGCGTACCTGCCCACCCAGTGCCATCACCCCCAGCCAGCACGCCCACGTCTCCTCGCCTTCACCATGCCCCAATGCCCCCCAACAACACCTGCAGCCAGCGCCAACAGACCCCTGTGCTTGCCTGTGTGGCCTGTAGAGCACTCGCCCCTCCACACACCCACGCCTCCTCGCGCCTACAGCGCCTGCAACGCCCGCGCGTCACCCCTCCTCTTTCCTGCAACACGCGTGGCTAGCAGCAGCTAACGCCACCCACCACCGACCTTTCCTCCGTCAGGTTGGCTCTGACCACCATCCATCGAGCCACCACCACCGTCAGGTGCGGATTGAGGAGGGCTACCTCTGGTCGCCAACTCGCCGTCCATCTCTCCTTCATTAGTGCATAAGCTCCACCCAAAGCTAATCCCCTGTTTCATCCTCTATTAGTATTTACATTCACATGCCATTGCCATAAAAATGAATTTTGATTTATCATTATTTTATTGTGGTGAACTTTTGCCTTCATGCTCATGCTTCTAGAGAATTGTTAAACCTTATTATTCATCTCTATGTGCATTGAATTTAATTTTGAATGACATGTTAGTATGCATGCAAGTGAATAGTACATGGCATACCCTTGCACATGGATAATTTTCTGACATAAAAATTACATTAACACCCCTTGAATTCTCCATAAATTTAAGGTTTACTTTCAGAGCTACATAGGCATTGTATGATTTGACGAATAGTCCAACGAACTTGATTTCGACCTAATTACGTGTTTAACTAAGTCATTGCCTCCCTATGGACACGACCCGCTCTTCTGTGAGTGATTTAATTTTAATTTTAATTATTTTGTTAAGAGATTTTCCACCACTTTGATCCTACAATGACAAATCATCTTAATAACATAATTGGAAAGCGAAAATCAACTTATCATGCTCCTCCTCCTTGGTGTAGCACAAGGGAGAAGAAAGAAGGGGAGGAAGGAACCAAAAGGGCGAGTAGGATGCCCCCTTAATCTTCTCTTCTTCTTCCTTGGCCTTGAATTGTTGTGGGTGTAATGTGGAATTAAACTAATGGGAGGATGGGAATTATGTAGTGGTAGGGTAGGGTATTTAAAGGATGGGAAGGGGGTGGTTATGGTGTTTTTTTGGAGGGAAATGAAGGGGTGCTTGGATATTTTTGCAGGGAAAAATGGGAGGGAAATGAAGAGGTGCCTTGGTTTTCCCTCCAAAAATACCTTCTAGAAGGTATTGATTTTGGAGGGAAAAAATGGAGGGTGGAGATGGGTTTTGATGGTGGATGTAAGGTGGTGATGGAAGGGATAGTTGACACCAAAATAAAGTAGGAGTAGTTGGTCTTTATGCTGGAGCTTAGGTAGTAGGGTAGTAGGTTTTGGTGCCATGAAGGTGGACTAGCTAAGCTAAGCTAGCTTAGCTAGCTTGGCTAGTAGAGAGTAGGTTTGAAGGCATTGGAGCTAGGGTTTTCAAAGAGCTGGAGGTAGTCATCTTGAGCTACACTGGAGCTGGTGGCTGCTGAAGAGAGCTACAAGGAGCTACCATAGCTAGCTTAGCTTGCTAGTTCTTTGCTAGCTCTAAGCCAAGCTAAACTAAGCTGGCTTCTGCTGAAAGGAGCTGAGGTGAGCTAGGTCTGATGCTCCCAGGGAGGACCTAGCCAGTTGACGTAGCTAAAGTAGCTTAAGTCAGCTAAGTTGAGCTAAGCTTAGTCCTTGGGAGCTGGACTTGAGCTTCTTGAGCTAAGATGAAGTCATCTTCAGCTGGTTGGAGTTGAGTGGAGTTAGATGTAGCTGGTCCTGAGCTGAGGTGAGCTCCAGTCAACTCAACTGAGCTAGCTAGAGCTCCCTATGAACTAATGGGAGCTGAGATGAGCTATATTTAGCTATGTTGAGCTGGATCTAAGCTGAACCTAGTTCAAGTGAGCTAGAATCCAGCTATGGTGAGTTGGATAAAGCTGAGTTCCAGCTAGTCTGAGCTTCTTCTTCACCAATTACCTTCTTGAGTGCTACGGTTTTGGAGTTCTGACAATCTGTATATCCCTAACACTCACAAAAACACATTAAAATGACAATAAAAAGTGCAATGCATGCTTACCCAATTGATGCCTAAATGCAACCCAAAAACCCATTTGTGGAGCAAAATCCTAAGAGTTAGGTTTGTTTTAATGCATAAAAATGATGATAAATTGGCATTTATCAATGGTCCCCCATCACTAATGATCATCCTCGAGCAGCCAAATCGGGAAATCATTTTGGCTTTAGCAAAATTCAGGACCACCAAATGATTATTGGTCTTAGTCAGAGTAGCCTCTATCCATTTTGACACATAATCGACGGCATACTAGGATATATTCATAGCCATGGGATGATATGAAGGGGCCCATAAAATCTATGTCCTAGATGTCGAATATCTCAACCGGCAGAATAGGCTGGTGGGGCATCTCATCCTGCTTCCTATCATACCAGTCTGTTGACAACGCAGACATGCCCCCACATAAGTATAAGTATCTTTTAATAGTGAGGGCCACCAGAAACCAGATTGGAGAAGATTATAAGCAATCTTCTTAGCACTAAAGTGCTCTCCACAATGTAGTGTGTGATAGAAATTCAAAACACTCTGTTGCTCTTCCTCTGGAACACACCTACGGATTACTTGGTTACGACCTATTCTAAAGAGCTCGAGGTCCTCCCAGTGATAATGCTTTGTGTCAGCGAGAAATCTATCTCACTACTACTTATTCCATGTACTAGGGGTTTTGCCAGTGACCAAGTAGTTGACGACATCAGCATACTAAGGGGTCGTCGGGTGTACCGCCATTACTATTTTGCCAGAAATGGTGTCATGAATGTCTCCTAATGGGATGATGACTCTACAATGTTCAGTGTTAATATTATCAATTAGAGTCAATTTTAGGGATACTTGTGCAATAATAGCATAATATAATGGATTTGGGAGTATTGCATGTATATTGCATGATCTTCACATTTTAATCGCTTCGAATAAATGTGTAATGACCATGTGCAAAAGTCTATTTCGAAACAGGTCTCAGATGAGCGATCAGATGAAATAAATGGATCCAAATCGATGAACAGAGTCTAATGGACTCGAAATCACTTCGATCTAGCCTCCATAGCTCCCTCAACAAGCTCGAGAATGATCAACAACTAAGGGGCAATGCGACATCCTTACAGGCCTCCGATGAAAATCCAACCATATGGATGGATTCAGAGTGACTATCGCAGTCTAGCAGTGTAGGAATCATCACGATCCGAGCACCATGGCATCTCCTACAATAGAAAGAAGATGGACGGCCTAGATGGTGCCACGTGGTGCCATCTAGTCCACCCAACACCAGCCCTTCATCACTGCATCATCCGTAGCCTCTATTCTCAGCCATTTAATCTTGATCCAATGCAAGATCCAATGGCTAAGAAGCCACCTCCATTACATGCTCGAGGAACTGCATATCCTTCTTCGTGCAAGATCAACCATTGGATCAACATCCAATGGTTCCCACCGCTCCAGTGCTTCGACATCTTTGCGACCATTCGCACAGATGGCTCATTGGTCGCGCTTCCAACCTTCATGCATCTGATGAGTGATCAAATCCCACTTCACCTCCATCGTGTGCCAATTGAAATTGGACCGTTTGATTGGGTGCGATGAGCGCCATCCAGCTGCTCGATTCTTACACATGCGATCATGCACTCGAGCACACCCCATTTTCCATATTCAAGGCACGATTTGAGGCACAGGTGAGGTTTGAATCCAGCCGTCCAATTTTTGATCGGATGGCTTAAGCGACTCATGCACTATGCACGTGCGGAGGTAGCTGTAGATTTTAGGCACGAGGGTGGGGTTAAGGGCGATGGATGCAACGGGTCTTCAATGACATTTTGAATGTCGCTATTGACCCAATGATGAATTTGAGCCCTTTCCTCAACTATAAAAGGGCCCTTCCCTCCCATTTGCATCAATCATCCACCCAAGAGATGCCACCACCTTCTAGAGCTCCAAGTAAGGTCTTGAAATTGTTGAGCCACTGACAGAAGCTCCTCCACCACCGTGGCTATCTTAACACCATCTTCTTCCTTGTCTTAGTTTGATTTTAAGTGATAATGTAGTACATGTGCTTCATTTGAAGCATTCATCTCTATTTTGTTCATCGTAACATTTGATAATTAATAGAATACATCTTTGATATATTATTCGCATCATGATTCTCTAACCTTATTCCCCTTCTCTCTCTCTCCCTCTCTCTCCCTATCACTCTCTCGTTCTATCCTTTTGCAAGCAAATCAAAAATGATATTTTGTGACACGAAAGTGATTAGCGAATTCAATACTTTGCCTCCCTATGTTCGACACTTGAACTCACATCCGATTATTTTTCTAAGTAAAATTGACATCGTAAAATGCACTACAATGAATGATTTTATACAAATGCATCTAGTGAACGTCAGTTTTGGCGCTGTTGCTGGGGAGGCAACAGATCTCTTATTCACTTTCATTTTCTTTCTCATTATTTATACTTGTGTTATCTAACTTGCTCTTCTCACTCTTCTTGTGGTTGCAGGAACCTTGTGCATCGGCAACGAGAGGAGTACGAGTCGGTTTGGATCGAAAGTGCAAGAAGAAGACCACCATCAACCCAAAGACTTGATCTTGTCTTCCCACGATCCAAAGGTAACTTTCCATCCTTGGACCAAGAAATGGTGGTGTTATAAAAATACTCTTTTGTTTGTCGAAGAAAAACACCACCACTAAGTCTTCAAATCGTTAACTTCGAAAAAAAATCATTTTCTAGACTCAGGTTGAGGACACGATTAAAGGACTTTACACATCACTAAAAATTTTGAAAATAATCTCAGAGGTGGCCCTTTTAGTAGGCGAACTCCCCTTCAAATTTCAGAGAAAAGTCCTTGTGGTTTGGCCGTGAGAAATTAGCTACTGGAAGTGTGCAAGGTTCTCCTAAGTTCTGGACATCTGTAGGGTTTTCTTACTGCTGCAAACTCCACGCAGTTTAGATTTGCAAGAGATTATATTTCTAGAAAGATCTTAAAATTCTCTACACTTCATCTAAAGAATCATTTTGCATTTAAGATTGATCAGTGATTGTTCTAATCAAGATATTAACTTGCACACTGATCTAGAGGTTCTGGATAGATTGACCCCCTCTTGGAAAAATGTAAATTTAGATAGTCTACTATGCTCAAAAATTTCTAAAATTAATTTCGTTGAAAAGCTCATTCAATTTTGGTCAGGATAAGGTCATTTCTTGTTTTGATTGGACCCTTCTTGAAAAAATCTTAAAAAATATTCATTGAATAGAAGCTGCACACCCTAGGATCTTCTACACTAGGGAGTTTTGATTCTATATAATCACATGAAAGGCCTTAATGAAAATCAATTTTCACCAGCCGTGTGCCTATACATTTGTGCCATGTTTGAAGGTGTAAACAAGTGAGAACTTTAAAAGCCATTAAAGCAAGATTTAAATCCTAGAAATCATACATCATAATTTTAATTGTGAAAGAACACTTGTTTTGGCATTGGGTCCTTGCACCCAATTGTGCACATACTTCTCACATCTATTTCCCTTTGCATCTCTCATAGTTCTTCTCCGATGTATGCATGGAAGGCGATCACTTCATCCTGAATTGGTTGCCTAACATAAAGAAACTAGGAGAAAACTTGATTTTTCTAGGGGTAGGACTAAGGACATGGCTGACCCACAAGTTCAGGAGGTTGAGGATCAACCTCAACCCAATGCCATGGCCATGATTCAAGCTCAAATTACCGCCAACCACCAACTTCAGCAACAATAGATTCACACCATCATGCAGGCCATACATTGACTATAGAACCCTCAAGGGAAGAATCAAGGATAGAATCCTCAAGGATAGCCCGTACTGAACCCACCACCATCCCTTGAGGGCCAACCAAGGCCTCTCCGTGATTTTTTCGATCTGTCTGCCATCCAGGTAGAGCCATACCTTAGGGTCCCTGAAAGGGGAGATGATTTTGAGCTAAAACACAATGTACTTAGCTTGATTCAAATCCATTTCCATGGGAGCTCAAATGAAGACCCTTTACAACACCTAGAGGACCTAGAGTGGATTGCCCAGACTGTAAAACCTAGGAACATCAGTTTAGATATTGTTTTAAATAAGATGTTCCCATTCTTCCTAAGAGACAAAGCATTTCATTGGCTTAGGAATTTAGGGAGACCCATCTCCACTTGGGCGGAATTAAGGCATGCTTTTCTTAAGAAGTTTTTCCCCATAGGAAAGACTAATGCCTTTAGGAGAGCCATTACCACTTTTACCCTGCAAAGTGGAGAGCAATTTCATGAGGCATGGGAGAGATTTTATGAATTATTGAGGAAATGCCCATGATTAGCCCACATTTGTGGGCTATTTAAGTATTTAAGTGCCTAGACATTAAGTTAATTCTAACATTTATTTAGCATAAATTAGGATGTAAATAGATTAATTTATATTTCTGATTTAATTACATATTCATACATTGCATTCATATTTAAATGCATTTAGAATTAACTTAGAATTGCATTCATTTAATTAGTCAACCAATTAGGTGCATTGCATGCATTATTTTAAGTTAACATAAAAGTTCAGGGTTTGTATATAAATAATCATAATATTTTATTATTATTTTATTCTTCTTCTATGAGCAACGGCTGCATTTCTTCATCCAGTTGTCGTAGTGAAGAGCCCAATCAAGGAGTAGCACCAAAAGTGGATCTGGTCTCCTCGACTGGGATAAGGAAGAGAGGGAGGCTGCCATGCTCTGTAGGCAACCATCCCTGATGCACCACTGTGCAGAGAGTTGACCTCTCATCCGCTCCACCACCACCGACCTCAACCATGGCGACGAGCCTCCACCACTGTGGGCGTATGGCTTGACAGGCCACACCGCCAGCTAGAGCTCGTTTGCATTACCATGAGCACCTCAGCGTGCACCGCCATCACCAGCATCCACCACCGTAGTCGCCACAACTTCACACCCCCGTCCGTTAAGACATCTGGGAATGTTCCCAGACATCTGAAACTCCTACAGCAACACCTTCATCTTCTTCCCCCATCCTCTGTCCCCACGCGCAGCAGCAGCCACCTCCAACTCCACACCGTGAACGGTAGTCCAGGTCGCTACTCCACATGCACCACGAATGGCCATCTGCGCGCACACGCACCAGCTGCAGCGTCGCCCAACCACGCGTCACACCTCCTGCAGCAATCACCAGCACACAACATCACACGCCCCTCTCCACCGCGCACAGTCACCTCCAGCCCAGCCTGTAGAGCCCGCGCCTCCTCAACTTCTCTAGAACCTTCAGCGCCCCTACACATCGCACCTCCACTCGTTCACATGTGTTCTCCACGCGCCTTCACGCCCACGTGCCAGCAGCCTGCGCTCCAGCACCCCTTGTGGTTTGCAGAGCTGCGCCTCCACGCGCCCACCTCCAACGGCTCCCTACAGCACTTGCAACCGGCGCCACCACCACACCTACGACTGCCTGTGCACTCTTCAGAGCATCTGCGCACCCACGCTTCCGCACCTCTACACGCCTGCAGTACCCCAGCACCTGCGTGCACTGCTCTCCTTGTGCCTGCAGCACGTGCAGCAGCAGTAGGCTCCTCCACCACCGCCACTCCACTCCTGTGGTAGGCCGACTCCGGCCATCTCACAACACACTGCTGCCACCACTGCGATGGCCTTGCTTCAGCTGACCTCTTGTAGGAGTAGCTCCTCGATTTAAACTCTCTCCCATACGTAAGGAGGAGAGAGGTAAATGCTCTGCTTTTATGTTAATTATTATTTACATTTGAATGCCATTGCCACCAAAATCAATTTTAATTTATGATTATTTTATTGTGGTGAAATTGTGACTGCATACTCATGCTTTCTGATAATTGTGTGGTTATTGTTATTCACATGTTTAAACATTGGTTTTGGATTAAAATGTGTAGCCCACACGATGAGGTTCTAGAGTGGAAATTGGCCTAGATTTTCTACCATGATCTGGACAACTTTAAGAATTTTGTGGATGCTTCATGTGGAGGCAACATTTCAAATAAGGATAAGGAGAGCATGTTTGAGCTCTTTGAATCAATGAGCGGGAATTCACTTAACAATGCCTCCATGACCCAATTTAATCGGTCCAGTCAACCCCGTGGTGGGATTTATGAGGTGCAAACCAATTCTGGAATGGTTGACATGGACATTATAGCCAAGAAGTTGGTGACGGAGCGATTTTCGCTTTGAATAATTAATATTAAGATAATAAATCATTGTAGCACAAAAGGTGGTGGAAAATCTCTTAATCAAATGATTAAATAGATATGAATTTAAACCACAATAACAGATGTCGCATCCACAGCGAGGAATAGACCAATAAATTCACGAGTCAAGGAATATACAGTTCGCAAACTCTTCTGCAACTTTAATGTGAGGAACATGCTATTTTAAATGAAATTTGCAATTGCCTTAAAGGTTCAAGGGTATTCATGTAGTTTTCACGTCAGGAATTAATCTCCAAAAATATGTGTAAGATGCATGTGTAATGGCTTATCATGTAAATTCAACTTTCATGAAATTCTAATTTGAAATTCAAGATAGAAACATGCACATAACACAAATAAAATAATTTCAGGAAAATCTGAGTGCATCGTGCAATGTGGCCAGAATAAAATATTAATATAAACTTTATAATGGCATTGAATGTAATTATTAATAGAGATAAAAATAGAGGATTTCTCCTCTCTCCTCCTCGCGTGTGCGGCTATGCATGGTTGGCCACGAGAGTCGACGGGGAGGTGCGGCTTGACGAGAGCTACGCAACGGCGGTGACACGGCAGCCGGATGTGGCCGACGGGCGAAGGAGGGTCGTCGTCCTGTTGGAGGAGGATGGCAGCTACTGCAGCCGCACAGCTGGCTGCGCGCTGGATGCGCAGGCGTGAGCGGGCGCCTGCAGGTGGGCTAGGTGAGGGCACGGGTGTGCCTGCAGGGTGCACTACAGTGGGTGTTGCAAGTCCAGGTCAGGCAGGGGTGAGGGTGGAGCGGTGTGCCTGCAGGAGAGTGTGTTGGTGGTGAGGGTGGTCTGCAGAGGGGAGCGCTAGGTGCTAGAGAGGCGCTGGCTTGAGGCGGCACTGGAGGGGCAAAAATGCCTGCGGGCGTGGGTGCGTAAGCGGTGCAACGCCTTTAGTGAAGGGCACTCAAGAACGCGGTGCGAGGAAACACCTGCGGGGGTGAGATCGGGTTCTTGCAGAAGAGCTCGCACTTGTCGGTGCAGGTGGCGAGGGTAGAGCGGGTGCCTACATTGGTGTGGGCGGCGAGACAGAGTGCCTGCGGTGCTTGAGAGGGGCGCGTGGAGGTGATGGAGCAGGTGCCTGCAGAGGCTGCTGGAGATGGGTGCGGCCTGGCAGGGGCACACGAGGTGGAGAAGGTGCGGTGCCTACGGCTAGAGTGGTGTGAGCACTGGAGTGCCTGCGGGCACGGCTGGAGATGGGCACAGCCTGGCAAGGGCGTGCAAGGTGGATGCAGGTGCAGGCTGGTGGGTTATTTGCGGTGGGAGACTTGGTGCACAGTGCTCACGATGGTTCACAGGGTTCACCCTCTCCAAGGTGGAGAAGGTAGATCCCCACCAGATAGGGGAAGAAGATCCTCCCCCCCCACCTGTGCTCCTCCTCCTCTTAACTCCTCTCTTCCACGGTACAAGGGATTTTCAAAATCCCCTTGCTATTTTTGGCCGGCGGCTGTTGAGGGTGGCCAGAGGATGGGAGGAAAAGACATGTTGCCGGTTGTTTGTTGGGGAAATTTATTCCCCAACTCCTTGTTCTTTCTAAATATCATTCCTGCACATAAAAACAACAAAATCATTACATATTAAGTTATAGAATGTTATAAAATAGATGTAAACTTAAATCATGATGCATGCAAATATTATATAACTTAATGTAGTTATTAACAAACCTAAAAGGTAAGATTAAAGTTACTTGGGCATAATACTAGTTCTTTAAAATGGACTCATCAAATACCCCCATGCCTAAGATTTGCTAGTCCCTAGCAAAAATGAAAAATAATAGAAGTAATAAGAAGATTTCTTCTTTTCTTATTTCAAAACTTTAGAGATCCAAACAAATGTAACGTGATAATAGCCTAAGTAATAGGTCCAATTGAAAAAGCCAATTCGCATTGGGAGTTCGTACTTCACTCTTGGTAAATATTTCTGTCAGGATAGGCAACTACTTCCCTCGGGGATAAAGCAGAAGATAATCTGTAATTTGACCCCGGCTTTTGGCTTAGGTAGGAGATATCGAGTAGAATGGATTTGTATTTGGTGGCACACACTCCTTTGGTGCTACATGTTGTCTAGTACTACAAACTCTAGATTAATAGACTATTAGACAAGTCAACTCTGAGAGAGGCTACACAACTATGCTCTCTTGATGTTCCTGAGCACTCCCTCTTTTCTTTCTTTTTGAGATCACAAATCTTGCCAGATTTAGAAATTGTACTCACTATTTGGTGGCCTCACATGGCATCCACACTTCAATTAAAGCTCTAATAACTCTACAAGTAAGTTAGAGTCCTCAACTAGTATTCAAGCGATCAGAAATACTAAAAGGTAGGTATGGGTCATATTTGGTGGAACGCAATAGGTGTTCTGTTGCCTCAGAAACAATGTTACATTATAAACTTGGACATTTTTTTTTTGTAATATAAATATTTCTTCTTTTTCTGTTGCTTCTTTTCCTTCTTCCTTTCTTTTCTCTCTTTTTTTTTTATAATATAAATCAACATAATACGACACAGACTTTTATTTATAAGGCATTATTAGGGATGATGATGGTCAAGAGGATATTGTGTGGCTTATTAGGTGGAAGTGCCTATTCTCGACACCTGGAAGGAATGGATAGGACAGACGTATTTTTGACCTTTGATACTATTACCCTCCTTCAGCCAAGGACTCTATGAAGGACGGTCGTAACCATCCACCATAGTCATAGCTTTATTAAGACTCCATCCCTGCGTCTGCCTTATTTGGTGACTCTCAGGAATTCACACAAAGTACGCACATAGGAACAGAGAGTGAAAACTACGCCTAACTCTGAAGTATCATCATCTAATTATCCAAAACTTAAGAGTCCTTGCAATAGACTTAGCGCACTAGTAATCTCTCTACTTTCTTCTCAGAAATATGAGGTGGATCTACTAGAAGATAGTATGCCTGATTCCCTATGAACTGCCCAAGGGTTCAGTAGACTACAAATGCTTATTGGTTTTCCTTAAGGATCCATTACCAAGTCTACATGCACATGAAATAAATGTACTGGATTCTAAACTTAAGAAATAATTCAGGAAGAAAAATCTCCCATGACAAAGGTATTTTGCTAGGGACTAACCCATTCGGCTCAAGAAAAGGGAATTTTTTTTTTATATATGCTAACCTAAATGCATGAATGCACCCCCTATGCCTAAATCCTACAATGTCATTATAAAATTAAAACGGGGGGAGAAAGGAAAGAAATCACCTGATGACGGTGTTATCCAGACCGCTGGGTTGCCTCCCAACATGCGCTGCATTTTCTATCAGCAGCCAGACTTAGAAGGAACCTATAAGTTTGGTTCCAAACAGACAAGGTTAGGCCCTAAGAATATGAGTAACAATGCGAGCCTAGAAAACAGGTAGCCACGGATGTTGGCGAGCTGATGATGCAACGTAATTCCAAATGCTCGCCAGAAGATATGAAAGCGAATATCCTCGTTGGCTACCTTGGGAGGTTTAGGAATAATAAACGGAATATAAAAAGGGACTTCTCGAAACGGAATAAGTGGAGGATAACAAGGATCCTCCAGAGCAAGATGGGTTTTAAAAGATATACACATTATTAGTTCAAACCTTGAATGGCGAGAGTAAAAGTACAAGCATCAATACACACTCGCCATTCTACCCAAGGATGTACTGCCCTGATATGTTCTCTAGAAAGAATGTACATGAGCAGAGATCTGAGCCAAGGATCTATTAGAGAGTATAAGGGTTGTTGGTAGTGTTGGAAGGTAATGGTTAAGTCCAATGAAGGCTTAGTCGGCGTCATGTCCAATTCCAACAATGATTCAGATTGTGTATATTCCCTAACAGTTGGAGACAACTTCTCGTTGCCCTGCCTAGCCTTAATGATCGGAGTCATATTTGAATCAAGGGTAGACTCCAAATTACAACTCTTTGATGGCAGGGTCAAAATGTAAGAATCATTATCATTCAGCTCATCCCCAGATTCGTTTGGTTCACTCAATTTTTTTTCGGGGTGTATATGTGATTCATTAGGAGTTGGATCCTCAATTATTTCTAAAGGAGGATCAGTCTTAATATTTTGGAGCAAGCCTATATCATTATTCTCGGGGTATAAATCCTCAATTGACGTGTTTTGTCCCCAAAAGTCTCCTATGGACTTCTCATTATTTTGTTTGTCCTCCTTTAATATCAACTCCTGCTTTGATGGAGGATGACTCTCAAAAGAAAGGAGGAATCAGGATTTTATCTTATTATTTCTATCCTCTGGAGGTAAATCCTCAAATAATAAATAATTCCCCTATGATTCACTCCAGATTTTCAGTCCATGTTCCTCTATTGGGGCATCCCCATCCTCTGAAATAGACTCTTCATATCTCTGAGACCAAAATTGATCATCCTCTATTCCCTTAGAGTCACCTTCATTGGGTGCATTTAAATCCTCAGGATGCTGAATGGTAGGTGTTGATTCCCTAAGTGGAGGGTCAGGAGTAGGCTCACTAAGGGTAGAATGGGATTCCACCAAATAATCAATACGGGAAGTGATAGGAACAATACAACCTTGACCCGGGTTGGTAGGGGTAAGGAGAATACTATCATTGGGGTCAAAATCCTCAAGAGGTACCATCTTCCCTTGCTTTTGACTCCAATATAGCTCAGGTGGATAATCACTATAATCGTTCTCCTTTAGTGGTTGTGTCTCATTGAGAGAGTCTAAGTGATAGCTACATAAAACTGGATCCATATTGTCATTGGGTTCCTCAGAATTATTTTCATGATCATGGTCGTATGGGTAGGGATCAGGATTATTGGGAAGCGTGTAGCTAAGCTGTCTTATTTCTTCATTTAACTATTGACTATTCCTCAACATCTCTCCCATTGATTCCATCATTTCCTTTTGCTATTTTTGCATTTCTATCATAAAAGAGGAGAGGCTACTATTATCAGGTTGGGGAGGATAGTCAATTTCAGGCTCTGGTTGCCTAGGGGTATCGGTCCAACCTCGATACAGAAAATCATGAAGGGTGGGAGGGTTGGGTGTTTGCATGGAAGTAGGGATTTAGGGTTGGGAAATCCCGCTCCTAGGCTCTACTCAAAAGTGGGAGTTATCAAGCCAGTACTCCCAGGATAAGAATAAGAATGATCCCATGAATTGTCAATGTACCCATAAAAGGATGGATACGCTCGGGGCATGGGATCCTGATTAAAAGATGGGAAGTATTGAATCTGATAATCTAAATGATAGGAGTAAGGGTAATCCATTTCTTTAAGCAAAACAGTTTTAACTCTCTTTGGATTTAGCAGAATTCAGAATACAAGCAGAAACTTCCTAGAGAGTTCTACTGTCAAAGCAAACGCAAATTCAGTGGGATCTTGTTTTTAGTAGATTGTAGGTCTTAGAATTAAATGTTCAATTGGTGGCCAAACAAGTTTTACAAAAAAATATTATGCTTCCTAGGCCAACCTTTGCTGGTGCCTATAACCTACTCGCAAGGGATGGAAGTCTCGAATCGAGCCCACACATGAGGAACCGAAGTAACTTGGTGGATAGGCTTATTGATTTCTGACTAACTTCCCTTGTGGTGCAAAAAATGAGAGGTAGAAATTTATCTAGTGACCTTATGTGTGAGATGCACAGTGTCTCAAGTGTGCAAACATATGATCGTGTTTTGATTTTTGAAATTTCGCAAATAGGATCCTTTTGCACACAATTTTCAGTCACATATTTTAAGGTCCAGCCTCTTAGCAATCCCAATTTTTAAAGTGACCACTGAATTAATTTGATCAAGCACTTTAGTGGTCTTAGATTTAGGTTCAATGCATATGCATGATAGGTAATTGATGCTCAAGAGAAGACGTACCTTACTCTAGCTTTCTTCGTGCATTGTATGCAATGCAGTAAAAATAAACTAGATGTTGCTCATTCAGTCCTAGATGGTTGTCCTATAGATATGCAGCTTCTAGCAGGCAGTTCAATTTTTTTTTTTTAATAATAACAATAAACAAACAGACCTAATCTAACTAACTAATCGAAATTCAGTTCAAACAGTTCAAATAATGCTATAATCTAAATAAATGGGAACACGCTACCGAAAATACGCTCCCGCATACAAGAGCGATAAGAAATAAAGTGGCACTGGGAACACATTCCCAAAAATACCCGACAAGGGTCCAAAAGACAGAAATTAAATTCTAATGTCTATCTAAACTAAATTTAACTAAGATCTACTGACTAAATCAGAAATAGGCTTCTCCATAAACCTATGTGCGTGGGATCAAGGCCCACGTGTTCTTGTTTCTAGCCTGCAAGTAGCGTCAAGGTCCACCAAAAAGATCGTCTCCACCGTGCGCGTCGTTCAGGTTCAATGTCGTCACTCTGCTGCACCTCTCGCCGTGTCAGATTCCTCGCATAATAAAAAAAATGATCAGATGATTGCGCAACTCAAAATATTCAAAAAAATAATAACGTGAATCTATTGCATCTGTTGCCTCCCCAGCAACGGCGCTAATTTGATGGAGCGATTTTTGCTTTGAATAATTAATATTAAGATAATAAATCGTTGTAGCACAAAAGGTGGTGGAAAATCTCTCAATCAAATGATTAAACAGATATGAATTTAAACCACAATAATGGATGTTGTATGCACAGGGAGGAATAGAGCAATAAATTCACGAGTCAAGGAATATACAGTTCTCAAACTCTTCTGCAACTTTAATGCGAGGAACATGCTATTTTAAATGAAGTTTGCAATTTCCTTAGAGGTTCAGGGGTATTCATGCAATTTTCACGTCAGGAATTAAGCTCCAAAAATATATGTAAGATGCATGTGTAATGGCTTATCATGTGGATTCAACTTTCATGCAATTCTAATTTGAAATTCAAGATAGAAACATGCACATAACACAAATAAAATAATTTCAGGAAAATATGAGTGCATCAGTGAAATGTGGCCATAATAAAATATTAATATAAACTTGATAGTGGCATTGAATGTAATTATTAATAGACATAAAAACAGAGGATTTCTCCTCTCTCCTCCTCGCGTGTGCTGCTGTGCACGGTTGGCTGTGAGAGTCGATGGGGAGGTGTGGCTTGACGAGAGCTACGCAATGGCGGTGACGTGGCGGCCGGAGGTGGCTGGCGGCGGCCGGTGGGCGGAGGAGTGCCACCGGCCTATTGGAGGAGGATGGCAGCTACTGCAGCCGCACATCTGGCTGCGCGCTGGATGCGCAGGCTTAAGCGAGCACCTGCAGGTGGGCTTGGTGAGGGCACGAGTGGGGTGGTGTGCCTGCAGGGTGCGCTGCGGTGGGTGTTGCGTCCAGGCCTGGCAGGGGCTCGAGTGTAGCGGTGTGCCTGCAGGAGAGCGTGCTGGTGGCGAGGGCGGTCTGTAGAGGGGAGCGCCAGGCGATGGAGAGGCGCCGGCCTAAGGAGGCACTGGAGGGGCGCAAACGTCAGCGAGTGTGGGTGCGTGAGCAGTGCAGTGCCTTCAGTGAAGGGTACTGGAGAAGGTGGTGTGGGGAAATGCCTGTGGGGATGCGGGCGGGTTCTTACAGAAGAGCGCGCACCTACGAGCACGGGTGGCGAGGGTAGAGTGGGTGCCTGCAGTGGTGCAGGTGGCAAGGCAGAGCGCCTGCGGTGCTTGAGAGGGGCATGCGGAGGTGATCGAGCGGGTGCCTGCAGAGGCAGCTGGAGATGGGCACGGCCTGGCAAGGGCACGCAAGGTGGAGAAGGTGTGGTGCCTGCGGATGGAGTAGTGTGAGCGCTGGAGTGCCTGTGAGCACGGCTGGAGATGGGCGCGGCCTAGCAGGGGTGCGCAAGGTGGAAGCAAGTGCAGGCTGGAGGGTTTTTTGCGGTGGGAGACTTGGTGCACAGTGCACATGGCGGTTCACAGGGTCCACCCTCTCCACGGTGGAGAAGGTAGATCCCTACCAGAGTGAGGAAGAAGATCCTCCCCCCCCACCTGTGCTCCTCCTCCTCTTAACTCCTCTCTTCCGTGCTACAAGGGATTTTCAAAATCCCCTTGCTATTTTTGGTCGACGGCTGTTGAGGGTGGCCGGAGGATGGGGGGAAAACGCATGCCACAGGTTGTTTGTTGGGGAAATTTTTTCTCCAACTCCTTGTTCTTTCTAAATATCATTCCTGGACATAAAAATAACAAAATCATTACATATTAAGTTATAGAATTTTATAAAATAGATGTAAACTTAAATCATGATGCATGCAAATATTCTATAACTTAATGTAGTTATTAACAAACCTAAAAGGTAAGATTAAAGTTACTTAGGCGTAATACTAGTCCATTAAAATGGACTCATCAGTTGGATCGAGTTGAGATGGTGGATAAAAAGATTAACGAGCTGTTGAATCAAACCCGAACCCCGTTACAGACCTTTTCCCTAGCCAAGGGAGCTCACAATGTGGACTTCGTTCAATCTATGAACCAAAAACACCATGAACAACCCTCGACCATGTTCCAAAGAGGGTCCTTTGATCCCTCAAACTCTGATTACTCTTTCCCTTCTCTTTTGACACCTTCTATCTTTGAAGATGCTAAAGCCATCTAGGGATTTTCTAAGCCAGACCCTTTCTCCAACAATTACAACCCTGGATGGCACAACCACCAAAACCTTTCCTGATCGAATAAAAAATTGAATCAATTCCAGAGCCAACCTAGACAAAACCCTCCCACCTATCACCATGGTCCACCTACTAGACCCCCTATAACCAGAATAGGGCAGCCCCTACACAGAACCAAATGGACACTCTGATTAAAATGATGGCTGATATGAATCTGAAACATCAGGAGGAGATGGCATTAATGAAGGGATAGTTGAGCCAACTATTGGATAACAAACAACAAGGGTCCCTTCCTTCTCAACCACAATCAAACTCGAGGAATGTAATGAACAGAGGCCACAAACCTCAAGGGTTCCAATCAAATCAGTGCATGCTCACATGATCCAAGAAGCCTTACAGACACCTCCAGTGTTTAATGCTTCTTCTTCTTCTCAAGGATCTAACCATAGTTCTAATGCCTCAACCAATACGATTACCTTGAGAAGCGACACTCAAACCCAGGACCCCAAATGGCCAACCCCTCCCATGACTTCACTACCTGAGATGCCTGATTCTGAGGATGAGTGGGAGGAACCCAAGGATCAGGAGCCTGAACCAATTCAAACCTAAATACCATACCTTGAAACCTTAGAGAAAATAAAGAAAAAGAGAAATGTGGCTGAGAACGAGTTGTTGGAGATTTTTAAACAAGTACAGATTAATATACCTCTCCTTGATCAATCAAGAATATCCTGGCTTACACTAAAATTTTCAAGGATGTCTGTACACCTAAGCGTAAGCTGAGAACCCAAGCACCTAGTAAGATACTACTCTCAGAACAAGCTAGTTCAGTGATGTTGAGTAGCCTACCTCTGAAAAGAACTGACCCTGGAGTGCCTCTGATATCTTGCAATATTGGTGACAAGATGTTTGATAAAGCGCTCTTGGATTTTGGTGCTTCAATTCACTTAATCCCGACTACCCTTTATCACCATTTTAGATTTGGGGAATTAAAGCAACACTTGTGACTATCCAACTGGCCGACTGATCCGTGAAAACCCCGAAAGGGGTAGTCGAGGATGTAATTATTTAGGTTAAGGCCTTCTACTTCGCAGTTGACTTTTTAGTCCTTGATATAGAAGTCCTCAAACAACTACAGAACACACCCATCATCCTAGGCAGACCCTTCTTGGCTACGGCTAAGGCGAACATTGATTGTGACACGGGATGTATGGAAATCACCTTCGGGGATAGGAAGATGCAATTGGATATCTTCAATGCGACTAAGTCTTTTGATTGCAGTTGGGTCGAGATGTATGATCCCATGGAAACCCTAGTTGAAGAATGCCTCACAGTTAGTTCTTTAGAAGACCATTTGATTCAACTAGTTGATGACTACCCTAACCCATCCCAGTCCTTGGAGGTTGAAATATGTAGAGCTGATTACCACCAGCAGCCTCCATTTGAGGAGATTGATGTTAATCAACTCCTACCCATCCCTTACCCGTCAAACATTGTCCCACCTGAACCTGAATTGAAACCTTTGCCCAACAACCTTAAGTATGTCTTCCTAGGACCTAATCAGACTTTCCTTGTGATTATCAATGCACACGTAACTAGGGACCAAGAACTTAGGTTGACTACTACCCTTTCTGAACATCGGTCAGCTATTGGGTGGACAATTTCTGACTTAAGGGGAATTAGCCCTACTGATGTAAACATGTTTACACTACTTAAGATGCCTATTTATGCATGTTCTTAAGCATAGGATTGCATTGCAAACTATAAATATTGCGTAACATGCATCATCTTGCATTTAGATTAGTTTGAATAAAATGGAGGTTAATTATCTCCTTTTATGTTCATGGACAAGGCAAACTTTTTTTCGGGGTCTCGGATCGAAGATCCAACCATACAGATGTGATTAGGGTGACGATTGGAGTTCAACGACTCCAAGATCGCCCTAATAAGACATCTATAGCATCAGATAGAGATCGAGGAACCCTAGAAGATCAAGGGCTAAGATGGTGTGAATCCGCACTTCAAACGACAAATCCAACCACACGGATGGATTTGGATCGATGATCGCAGCCTAACGGTGCGAAAATCGACTTAATCCGACACCCGTGGCACCATCTACATCATCCAAAAGATGGACGGCCAAGATGGCGCCACATGGCACCATCTCAGCCATCCAACTGGCCCTTAGGACCACCGCTGCCTCTCCATAGAAGATCCAATGTGCGATCTGGGCCATTGGATCGTGATCCAACAGCCATGAGCACCCATCGCTCAAAACATCTGCGCGACCATCTCTCCACCGTAGCGCAGCGAGTGAACGCCTTATCGTGAGGCACTGGCGCGAGTTCGAATCGGCATGTGCAGGCGAAAGGGCACGGTGAGTGGGCTCCACGACCGCTCGATCACGATCGAGTGGCTTCGGGTGCTCGATAGTGCCTATGCGCTATTGCACGCCGCGCCTCACGCGGGATCGCACGCTGAGTAGACGGAAGTGCGACTTTAGTCGTCCGATCTCACGATCAGGTGGCTGAGATTACCTGGACATGGAGCACACATTACGCACGAGGAGGCGAGCGGCCGCATGTGCGCGCCCCCACTATGCCCACGAGCAATGATTTTATCCGTCACTAAAGACCCCTAATTTAATGTTTTTAGAGTTGTAATGACCAAATTGCCCCCACTCCTTGCAACTATAAAAGGAGACCCCCTCCACATGAAATTCACATCCCTTCTTTCCCTTCTCTCCCCCTCCAAAGCTCAAGAGAAGCTTGTCCCACACCCGGGATGCTTCTTGCGAGATAAAGTCAATTTTTCGTCCCCCTTTTGGAAGCGGATCCCGCGACAACGACGATGTGCTGCCCCGTTCCCGTTCTTCTCTCTTCGTCCTCCTTCGTCTTGCTCCGTCCTCCTTCATCCAGGCGTCGTCCGGTCCGGCTCATCCTCCAAGCGACCATTGAGGAGGATATTTCTCTTCCCATTCTTTTTACTGCTTTCTAGAATAGATTTAGTGCTTTCTGGAGTAGATTTACTGCTTTCTAGTGTAATCATTTTCCCGCTTTCTAGTGTAATGAACAATCTTTCTGATGATGAAATTTCATATTCATTCTATATCTCTTCTTGGTTTTTGTTTGTAACATTCTCTCTCTCTCTCTTATTCTCTCTCTATCTTCTATTTATTGTAAATAGTTAGATAGTTTCTAATCAATTATTCTGCTTCATGACAAATGAAACAAACGCATGTTTTTAAATCAAACGTCCGCCTCCCTATGTTCGACCTAAGATTTTCATTCTGGAATAAATTTTATTTGTTGAACACGAGTTCTTCGCTTTCATACTACGACAGCAGGTTTTTCAAAACCAAACACGTTAGCATAGCAACTCGTAGCTTCAACATTTTGGCGCCATTGCCGAGGAGGCGACGATCTTTGATTTTTCTTCACGTTTTTACAACTTATGAATCATATACTTCACTTCTCTCCTTTCTTATTGTAATTGCAGGTACTCTTTCAAGACGAGCAAAAGCGGTAGGTTGGAGTAAAGTGTTGTGGAAGGTTTTGTAAGTTATCCTCCACTTCCCACCCATTAGTTTTCATTCCACCACATAATAACACAAACACCAATCAACCTAGGTGTTCTTATAAACTCTAAGGTTAGATTGTTTGTTATTTGACACCTACAACCCCCCAACCTCCACATTAAAAAAAAGAAAAATAAAAAAAAGTCTCACAAAGGTACCCAACCTCATCTGATTTTCAAACTCAACTGGTAAATCGATCTTTGGAGCCGGTACACACATCCAAACACATAATTGAGTAGAAATTAGATTAGATAATCACTTGTGTGCCTAATCAAGTGGTGCAACAGGCCAATTATTTGAGTTGATTGGGCCGCACCACTTCAATTAAAATCAATTCATAAAGTAGGTGCCACATAGGTTCAACTCTTAGGGATTTACCAGGTACTCCACATTCTTTTAAGTTTTAAAGGAAAACAACTTCACCTATGCTTTCAAAACCTGGTGTGCCAACAAAACTTGTTTGGAAACACCTAAAGTTGAATCCTAAAAGCTACTAAGCAAGATTTAAACTCTAAAATTCACCACATCAAAAATAATATTGCTTGAAAACCACTAGTTGTGCACGCACACACAAATCAATCAATCATTAAGGGCACAACCCATATAGAGGGCCCATCACATTCCAAAACGCATTCAAACCTAGCCCTAAATAAAACAGAGTAGACGTTGGCCTTAAGGATTTGACTCACTCTTCAGAGCCCAAAACAAGATTATTTTCGATTAGTCTGTTTCTACTGTTCAATTTGATATCTAGCTAGGGGAGCAGAATCAAACGATCGTGGCTGGGGGGTACACTAGGAACCGCAGGCGCAAGTCGAAGGAAGAACCTTCTACCCAGTCCCTCCTTCTAACTGGTTGGATTGAACAAACATAAGTAGATCAAATCATTCCTTTATCTCAAGACGGGTTTTGGGAGTCTATAGGTCGTTGGCTAGCCCACATAAGGACAGGTTTGATTGCTTGTATTGCAGGGCACCTTTCTTCCTCTTGTCTCTCATGAATCCTTCCACATATTACACGCATTCCCACTCTTTCCCTCCTATTTTGAATTATCCTCAACATGATGATTATTTCGACTCGTACTGTAATCAACCATCAGTTAGTTAGGATAACTCAGATTGGGGATACAATTCCGGACCTCCATGTTTAGGGTCTAACCCTGAACACTATGATTGTGATTTCTATCCTTCTCAGAGCCACATTGATTATAGATCGCCATCCTTTCATGAACAACCTAATACGATCTACAATCAAGAAGGATACACTAATTCTTACCCATCCTCTGATTACATTGCCTTTAGGTCACCACCACCTTTTGAACAATCTGAAATGACCCATTATCAGGAAGGGTATAACAAATCTCAATTCGTTAATTCCCCTGCATTGACCTAGAACCCTCCCAACCCTGAACCAACTCATTTGGTTCAGGGTAACCAGGTTCAAGATAAGGTTCTGGCTAACTTGAGGTATATCATACAATCTTTAGAAGTTCAGCCAATACCTTGCATTGAGAGATTGGAGCCCTTGATTCAGATGATTGATGATTTGAATAAGTATTTGTTGGATTGGCTCCAGGATGTTAAGGATAAGAACCCGGGTGAGTTTCTACTTAGGAAGTTAGCGAAATTAAGGATGAGATTTGTGGTTGCTTTGATTCAATCATGGGTTGATTCCCAGGATGAACCCTCTTCAAGAGAACCAATTTCAGAACCCATTCAGGAACCTGTTGGGGGGACACATGTTACGAGGCTTATCATATTGAATTAGAGCAACCAATTAAGGAAGATCTGATTTCTTCACCTGAGATCCCTGAGTTGGGGTATGAGGAAACGTATGTCTCCATGGAGCAGAAAGTGATAGATGATTTTAAGACATACATTAATACGGATTTTGATTTCTTTGATTCTGATGGTGAAGATTCGATTTGCAAATTCTCACACGAGTTTACAGAATATGACTTTTGTGAGATGATTGAGCATGAGGAATCTGAAAGATCATTTGATAGCCCAATAACTGAGGAAACTGATTTTATTAGGGTTCACATTATGGATCCAGAATCACATTTTCTGGAGGATTCAATCAAATGCCCTGATTGTTAGTTACATCCCATTGAGCTTATTGATGATTCTGTTTCTAAGATAATTAGACCCAAGACAATTCTGATTTAGCCACATCTTTTAGACTTATAAATTTCAGATGGGGTGATTAATATGCAAGAGGTCTCGGAATTTAACATTCTGAATGAGGAGGATAGGAGCCAAGAAATTTTGATTTGGGAAGCAAGTTCCGGAGGAAGTAGAAGACTAAGTTGAAGGGTTCCTATTAAGCTGAAACCATCAAACCAGGAACCTTACGACCTTTGTTCTGAGGATGTTCAACCCAAGCAAACATTCATTGATTATTCTTCCGAGCTTGAATTCTCTGTAACCCGACTTTTTGGTCTTGGGTTGCATCCACATAAATCGTAGGCTTGACCCTACTTGCATACTGATTTTAGGTTTTGGGTAATTCTTATTCAGAACCTGAGATATTCTCGATTATGGGGTATGGGTCTACACCACAATCTGGTCAACATTTGTGGACATCTGCTAACAGGTCAGAGGTTTCTTATGCTTATTCTGATTCTGACCTGCACCTGTAAATTCTTTATTTCTCTTCTTTGTATAGTGTGCCTAGCTGAAGGAACTAAATTCAGCATGTATACAGTTCTTTTTAGTTTCTATCTCGAAGCAGACATGACATTCACACAATTTAGGTGCTTTCTATTCTATTCCACTCTATTTTATATCTTTTTAATACAATGAGGACATTGCATTAGATAGGCATGGGGTGGTGGATATTCATCTCTGAATTTATTCATCAGCTCCGTAGATTTGTTTTATTTTCTTTTATTTATATTAAAAAGAAAATGGAATTAGGAAAGAGAACTTGGGTTTAAGAAAATTTTCAATCTCAGGAAATACTACATTATAATCTGAACACAAAGACCCGTCAGGTCTTTAAACTTAATCAGCCTGTGTATCCATTAAAATGTGAATTTATTTTTCGAGCCATCGCCAACTTGAATTCTATTTTAATTGGAGTAAATAAGTCTAGGTGATAAGTACACGACTTATCAACCCACCCTCTGATTTGAGAAAATTTTGAGTTTTAAGCATCTACACACTATCTTGTCATTGACTCGCTGTTTACCGATTCTATCGGAAATTGGGTAGCTAATGAACCTTCTAGGGTGATATGGCTGGCAAGTTATCATAGGTAACAGCCCATAGGTAGGTTGTCCAGTGCCCAGTCACTGGACCTTTCTCCTTTTACTGCTTTTAGGTAAATCTTAGACCAGGGAAGCCACCTACATAAAAAAAAAGGAAATAAGCCACACTTTGCTACACGAGTATGGCTGGCAAGTTGTCGGTGGTAACAGCTCATCGACCAGTTGTCCAGAACCTAGCTCAATAAATGCACTGAAAAATCCAAAAACACTTAGGAAGAAGCAGAGAAGTAAAATAAACTAGGGAGATATACACTAGATTCACCCTTGTGTTGACCCCGTAAAAAAAATAAAAGTATGGAGAAAGCTACCGGTTGTAAAGATACACCCTTAGGCAGAATTCTTTTTTAGGTCACTTAGAGGCGTAGAAACCCGAAGTCCATTCTAACTGTCGGTCAACGAGTCTATCACATTCACAATAAGATGCTTAGAACTTAGGGTTCTCATCAAATCTTGGGTGAGTTGAATGGCCATAGAAAGCCACTCTTAAACCCTAAAATGCGAAAATCCAAAAAAATTAGAAAAGAAGAAAAAGAGAAAAATAAATTTTTCGTTGAATAAGGCGACGGCTTGAGGAGATTTGCATTTTGGTAGATACTCGGGCACTACTGTGTCCTTGAAAGTTCAGATCCTAAGTAAACATTTTCTTAATTATTGAAAATAACTCAAGAACAAATAATCCAACCTGATTCTTTTATAAATAGCATATAGTTTTTTCTAGGGACTAGCAAAAGATAGGCATGGGGGTATGATGTAAACATATTTACACTACTTAATATGTCTATTTATGCATGTTCTTAAGCATAGGATTGCATTGCATACTATAAATATTACAAAACATGCATCATCTTGCATTTAGATTAGTTTGAATAAAATGGAGGTTAATTGTCTCCTTTTATGTTCATGGACAGGGAAAACTTTTTATCGGGGCCTCGGATCGAAGATCCAACCGTACAGATGTCATCAGGGTGACGATTGGAGTTCAACGAGTCCAAGATCTCCCTAATCAAACATCTGTAGCATCAGATAGAGACCAGGGAACCCTAGAAGATCAAGGCCCAAGATGGTGTGAATCTGCACTTCAAAGGACAAATCTGACCGCACAGATGGATTTGGATGGATGATCGCAGCCTAACGGCGTGAAAATCGACTTAATCCGACACCTGTGGCACCATCTACATCATCCAGAAGATGGACGGCCAAGATGGCACCATGTGGTGCCATCTCAGCCATCCAACCGACCCTCAAGACTACCTCTACCTCTCCAAAGAAGATCCAATGCGTGATCTGGGCCGTTGTATCTTGATCCAACGGCGATGAGCACGCACCGCTCAAAACATCCGTGCGACCATCTCTCCTCCGTTGCGCAGCGGGTGAATGCCTTATCACGAGGCGCTGGCGCGGGTTCGAATCCACATGCGCAGGCGAAAGGGTGTAGGCAAGCGAGCTCCACGATCGCTTGATTGTGATCGAGTGGCTGCAGGCACTCGATAGCGCCCACTCGATATTGCAAGCCGCGCCTCACGCGGGATCACACGTGGGCGAGTGCGCTGATGAGCGGGCGAAAGCTCGTGGGCACTATCGAGCACCCGTAGCCGCTCGATCGTGATCCCGCGATGAAGACAACGTGCTACCCCATTCCCATTCTTCCACTTCGTCCTCCTTCATCCTGCTCCGTCCTTCTTCATCCAGGCGTCGTCCCGTCTAGCTCGTCCTCCAAGCAACCATCGAGGAGGATATTTCTCTTCCCATTCTTTTTACTGCTTTCTAGATAGATTTACTGCTTTCTAGTGTAATCATTTTCCTACTTTCTAGTGTAATGAACAATCTTTCTGATGATGAAATTCCATGTTCATTCTACATCTCTTCTTGGTTTTTGTTTGTAATATTCTCTCTCTCTCTTATTCTCTCTCTCTCTTCTATTTATTGTAAATAGTTAGATAGTTTCTAATCAATTATTCTGCTTCATGATAAATAAAACAAATGCGTGTTTTTAAATCAAACGTCCGCCTCCCTGTGTTCGACCCAGGATTTTCATTCTGGTATAAATTTTATTTGTTGAACACGAGTTCTTCACTTTCATACTACGACGACAGGTTTTTCAAAACCAAACATGGTAGTGTAGCAACTCGTAGCTTCAACACCTACTTATTGCACTAGCACGATCTATTTGAAAGATGGAGCTTGACCTTCTGGCCAGATGCAAAGGCGATTGAACCCGAATATGCGAGAGGTCATTAGAAAGGAAATAATTAAGTTGCTTGATGCAAAAATCATCTATCAAATTTTCGATAGTCCTTTGGTGAGCCCTACTCAAGTCGTACCTAAGAAGGTCGGGCTCACTATGGTCACGAATGACCAAGGCGAATCCATCCCCACCCACACCACAACCACGTGGTGGATGTGCATTGATTCTAGGAAGCCTAATGAGGCCACTAAATAGGACCACTTTCCCCTGCCATTCATTGACCAGATTCTCGAATGATTGGCAAGGCAGAAATATTTTTGCTTCCTGGATGGATATTTATGATATAACCAGGTTGCTATTGCACCAGAGGACCATGAGCAGACCACATTTACTTACCCATATGGCACATTGCATTCCACCGTATGCCATTCGGGTTATGTAATGCACCCGCTACCTTTTAGAGTTGCATGTTAGCCATCTTTTCAGAGATGGTAGGTGAATATTTGGAGGTCTTTATGGATGATTTCTTCGTGTTTAGAGACTCATTCGACCATTGTCTTAGCAACCTAAAAAAATTCTGAAGCAATGTATCGAGGTTAACCTAGTTTTAAGTTGGGAAAAGAGCCATTTATGGTTCAAGAAGGGATTGTCCTTGGTCACATTGTCTCGTAGGGGGGCATTGAAGTTGATTGAGCTAAGGTTGATTTAATTTCCAAACTTCCACCTCCTAGCTCTGTCAAGCAAATCCGATCTTTCCAAGGGCATATTGGCTTCTATAGAAGGTTCATTAAGGATTTTCCCAAACTTTCCAAGCCTTTGACTGATCTTCTAGCCGATGCATACTTTTTGACATGACACCTGATTGCATCAATGCCTACAACACCCTTAGGGATACAATCTCAATTGCACCTATTTTATAGCCCCCAGACTGGTCCCAGGACTTTGAGATAATGTGCGATGCTTTAGATTTTGCTATTGGAGCAGTCCTAGGACAAACATGAGAGAAAAAACCTGTGGTGATCTACTATGCGAGGAAAACTTTGGATAAGGTTCAATAGAATTATACTGTCATGGAAAAAGAACTACTCGTTATAGTTTTTGGATTAGAAAAGTTCAGATCATACCTTTTAGGATCCCATGTGATTATTTACACTGACCACTCATCTATCTAGCATTTGTTAGCCAAAAAGGATGCTAAACCCAGGCTAATCGGATGGATCCTGCTCTTACAGGAATTTGACTTGGAAATACAAGACAAAGCCGGGTCCAAGAACGTTGTAGCCAACCACTTATCCAGACCTCACCCGAAACACATTGGACCCTCATTACCCTTAACCAACACATTCCCTAATGAACAACTTCTTTTCATGCATGGAAGAAGTCTACCTTGGTATGTGGACTTAGTCAACTTTTTAGTGGTAGGGCAGACTCCTTACAGCTAGTCTAGATAGCAGTAGGATAAGTTCTTGGCTGAGGCCAAGCGTTACTTTTGGGATGATCCTATGCTGTTTAGACTTTGTGGTAACCAAATCATTAGGAGGTGTATTTCTGAAGAGGAAGCCCAAAGTGTGTTATCCTTCTGTCATGACCAAGCCTGTGGTGGCCACTTCTCTGGGAAGCAGACAGTTGCAAAAGTTTTGCAATTTGGTTTTTACTAGCCATCACTTTTCAATGATGCACATAACTTTGTAAAGATTTGCACTAGATGCCAGACCTTAAGGACTCTGACTAGGAAAGATATGATGCCTCTACAGCCCATCTTGATCATCAAAATTTTGATGTCTGGGGCATTGATTTTATAGGTCCTTTCCTACCATCAAACGATTTCGAGTATATACTAGTCTCAGTGGACTACATCTCAAAATGGATCGAAGCCGTACCTTCCCGAAAATGTGACAATAATGCTATCATGGACTTTGTTAAGAAAAATATCTTTTCGTGATTTAGGATACCAAAAGCCATGATCAGCAATGGTGGGAGTCACTTCATTAATGCCCAATTTCAAGACCTACTTAAGAAATACAGGGTCACTCACCGCATTGCCACCCCGTATCACCCACAAACGAATTGCCTAACTGAGGTCTCAAACAGGTAGATTAAAAATATTCTACAAAAAAACTGTGAGACCTGACCAGAAGGATTGGTCCACACAATTGGATGATGCCCTTTGGGCATACAGGACCGCCTTTAAGAACCTGATAGGCATGTCACCTTATTGATTGGTCTTTGGCAAAGCTTGCCACCTTCCAGTCGAGTTGGAGCATCGTGCATGCTGGGCTATTAAGCAGTGCAATATGGATTCCCAGATGGCCGAAACTCACAGGAAGCTCCAACTCTCTGAGATCGAGTAAACCCATCGAGACGCTTATGAGAATAATAGACTTTATAAGGAGAAGATAAAAGTTGTCCATGATAAACACATTAATAGAAAAACCTTTGAGCCAAATCAGCAAGTCTAACTATTTGATGCAAGACTTAAACTCTTCCCCAGGAAACTGAGATCTAAGTGGATGGGACAATATTAAGTGGTCAGACCTTATCCCAACGGGGTGGTTGAAATTGCCAATCCCAAGACTAGGGAAACTAGTCAGGCATTCTTCGCTTGCAGAAATAATGTGTATTAGAAACATAAGTTGTCACGGAGAAATCATGTGGCGGAAAAATCCTAAACAAAACTAATTATTAGTAAAACTAACCATGATGTATTAGGTCGTATCCACAGGGCGGAATAGGTGCAATAAATTCATGAATATTTTTCTTTTTTGTATTCATTCAATCGAGTGCAAAACCCATGGTCAAATCTGACATGAAATGCAATGAAAAGAAGACACACAATAACTTAGGAATGTAAGGTTATATGCGTATTTTTTCCTCAATAAAATATTCAATAAATATGTGATCAATCTTTGTAATTTCCAATTGCACATGTATTGGAGAGCACTTGTGTAAATCCAAAACCAATGTCGAAGGATATGAATAACAAGAGCCAAGTAATTATGAGAAAGCATGAGCATGAAGTTGCAATTTCACTCAATATATCAAATATTAAAATAAAAAAATTAGAGTTTGGCAATTGCACTCAATGTAAATACTAGTTGACCCTTTACTGTAGAGAAACAGGGGACTTAGTTCTCCTCGTTAGTGTGTGGAGAGGGAAGCACAGTCGACGGTGCGAACCTCGGAGGAGGTTGTCGGGGGTGAGGGGATCACGATGGCGGTGACCCCATCGACGATGGTGGCCAAAGCTGGCTGGACAGCAAGGAGATGCTCATTGGTGGTGGTGGTGTCCACCCGTGCACATGGGTCACAGATGACATATTTGAGGGTGTGGTTAGGCCCGTGGCATCGAGGAGAGGTGAATGTCATCGATGAAGTGGAGTGTGGCGGCCAGATGAGGCGGCTGCATGTGGAGATGAACGGCCAGCATTGGCCACTTCTTTGGAGAAGAAGAATAGTGCACGAAGCAGAGGGTAAGGCCAGCTTCTACGGCTGTGGCACCGAGGTGAGGATGGCGAATGCAAGGGTGAGTGGGGCTGCTACGTGGAAGGGCCACGTGTGATGAGGGCACGCTGGAGGAGTTGGCGCATTGAGGAAAGAAAATGAGGCCCGATGAGGTCACGGTTTGGTGTGGTGTCGCTGTCGTGGCTAACCAAAAAGGTCACATGGGCGCTGGTGGTGCGCGGAGAGGAGATGCGCACAAGGCTGGTGTGTGAGTATGGAGGAAGTGCTGTTGTGTGAAGGCGTCGACGCGCATGCTTGAACGAGGCCTACTATTGCAGTTTGCGCGCGAGGAAGTTGATGGGTGCAGGCATCAATGAAGTTGGCTCTAAAACACCGTGCGCTCTCCAACCACCGAGTTTGCCTTCTCCACAGTGATCGAAGATGGAAGAGATGATCCCCTGGCATCCGTAGTTCTTCCTTTTTTGAACCCAACGCATGGGCGTTTTCTTTAACAGATCTTCCCCGACTTTCCCTCATTTGGTTTAAGCCGTGCAAGATCTCCTCCAACAACGCCTGTGCGATGTGGTGCTGTTGTTGATAGGTTGCAAGGGGCACAGTTCTACTGGAGGAGATGGTGAAACTTGCACTCAAAACCCTGCATAAATATATATGTATTAAATTTTACCAGAGTATTCTCTAATTAATATAAACTAACACTAACTCTAATTGCAATCTAATGAGGCATGTTTTAAATATATACTTAGGTTAATTAGCACTCCACTAAAGTGGATTGATCAAATACCCCCATGCCTAAGTTTTTCTAGTCTCTAGCAAAAAAAAAAGTGAAAAACATTGGAAGTGACTGAAAAGATTTCTTCTTCTTTTTTTTTATAAATATTTTTCCTTTTTTTATTTTTTTCTTTTCCTTTTTTGTTAATAAAAATTAACATAACAAGATGCAAACTTTTATTCATGAGGCATTATTAGGGATGATGATAGTCAAGAGGATATTATGTAGCTTATTTAGTGGAAGTGCCTACTTTTGGCACTAGGAAAGAATGGATAGTGCAAGTGTATTTTTGACCTTTGACACTATTACCCTCCTTCAACTGAGGACTCTATGAAGGATGGTTGTAACCATCCACCACAGTCATAGTTTTATCAAGACTCAATCTCTGTGTATCTGCCTTATTTATGACTCTCAGGAATTCACACAATGTATGCATATAGGAACAGAGAATGAAAACTATGCCTAAATCTGAGGTATCCTCATCTAATAGTCCAGAACTTAAGTGTCCTTGCACTAGACTTAGCGCACCAATAATCTCTCTACTTTCTTCTCACAAATATAAGGTGGATCCAATAGAAGATAGTATGCTTGACTCTCTTTTAACTGTCCAAGGGTCCAGTAGACTAAAAATGCTTATTGATTTTCTACAAAGATCCACTACCCAATCTACGTGTAAGTGAATGTAACTGTACTGGATTCAGAACTTAAGAAATAATTCAAGAAGAAAATCCTCAATGGCACTTCCTTGATAAATTTTCTACTAGGGACTAACCAATTCAGCTCAAGAAAATAAAAGATTTTTTTTTTTGGCTAATACACTAATCGTAAATGTATGCAATTATTTATAAATACTATAACCATCCTCAGGCTACACCCCCCCATGCCTAAGATTGACAATGTCCTCATTGGAAAAATAAACACACAGAAGAATATCACCTGAAGAGGAGAGTGGGAGGAGCTAAGGCTCCTCAAGCCAAAGTGCATCCAAAATCTAGCCATCTAAAAGAGTAATATAAGGTTTGAGTCGTTGGCCATTTACCTTAAAGCTCACACCAGAAGTAGGGTTTCAAATTTCAATAGCTCCACGAGGGAAGGTATTGATAACAATGTACAGCCCATCCCAGCAGGACTTGAGCTTTCCTGGAAATAATTTAAGCCTGGAATTAAAAAGCCAGACCCACTGGTTGGGCTCAAAGGCCTTTTTAATGATGTGCTTATTATGGAAGACCTATGTACGTTGCTTGTAAGCTTGAGAAGTTTGATAGACTTCATTACAAAGCTCCTCAAGCTCACTTAACTCCAGCATACATGCCTTTCCCGCTTTATCCAGATTCAAGTTAACGTTTTTAATAGCCCAATAGGGTTTGTGTTGGATTTCAATGGGAAGATGGCATGCCTTTCCGTAGACAAGTCGGAAAGGACACATGCCCAAGGGAGTCTTGTACGCTGTTCTATAGGCCCAAAGAGCATAATTTAGTTTTCTAGACCAATCCTTATGGTCAAGCCTGACAGTTTCTTCTAAAATTTGTTTAATTTCCCTATTAGATACTTCAACTTGTCCACTCATTTGGGGATGGTAAGGTGTGGCTATCATGTGGTTGACTCCCAAATTTTGGAGTAGTCTTGTGAAGTGTACGTTCTTGAAGTGAGGTCCTCCATCACTTATGATCATCCTTGGGCACCCTTACTGAGAAATGATATTAACCTTAACAAAACCCAATACCACGAAATGGTCATTGGTTTGCGTGGGTATGGCTTCTATCTATTTCAATACATAGTCCACAGCCACAAGGATATACTCATATCCGAACGACACAAGAAAGGGACCCATGAAGTCGATGCCCCAAATATTAAAGATCTTAACTGGGAGGATAGGTTGCTGGGACATCTCATCCCTTTTTCTAAAGGTTCCCATCTGCTGGCAACATGGACAAGCGCCCACATATATATGTGCATCTTGGAATAAGGTGGGCCACCAAAAGCCAGACTGAAAAACCTTATGGGCAGTCTTTTCTCCACTAAAATGTCCCCCACAGTGGAGGTCATGGCAGAAGCTCAGAACACTCCTTTGTTCGTCGTCAGGGATGCAATGGCGGAAAAGCTGGTCAAGGCCTATTCTAAAAAGCTCAGGTTCCTACTAGTGATAAAATTTCTTGCCAGTAAGAAACCTATCTCACTTCTACTTGTCCCAACTGGGGGTAATGCCCGTGACCAGATAGTTCACTATGTCAATGAACCAAGGAGTTTTAGCCTCCACTGCCATCAGAGACTCATCAGGAAAAGTCTCTTGGATACCACCAGCAAGTTTTAATGCCTCAATAGTGATCCTAGATAGATGATTTGCTGCCACATTCTCAACTCCTTTCTTATCTTTAATTTCCAGGTCAAACTCCTGGAGTAGCATAATCTAATGAATTAGGTGAGGTTTGGTGTCCTTTTTTGCAAGAAGATGCTTTAAAGCTGAATGATTAGTGAACACCACAACCTTGGATCCCAAAAGATACAATCGAAACTTTTCCAAAGCAAACACTACAGTAAGAAGCTCCTTTCCAGTGACCGTGTAGTTTTGCTGAGGATTCGTAAGGATATTGCTAGCATAATGCAGCACATGAGGTTTTCCATCAACCCTTTGACCTAAGACCTCTCCCACTGCAAAATCAAAAGCATTACACATTAGCTCAAATGGGAGGGTCCAATCTGGTGCTTGGAGGATCGATATGGTAATAAGGGCTTTCTTCAAGACTTGTAAAGCCTCGCCACATTTATCATCAAAATCGAAGGAGACATCCTTCGCTAACAAGTCGCAGAGTGGCTTAGAGATTTTATCGAAATCTCTAATGAAGCGCCTATAAAATACAGCATGGCCAAGGAAAGATCTAACTTGACGAATATTGGTTGGCAATGGAAGCTTAGAGATGGAATCAATTTTTGCAGTATCTAGCTCTAATCCTCTCTCGAAAACTACATGCCCTAACATAATGCCTTACTGCACCATAAAGTGGCTTTTCTCCCAACTAAGCACCAGCTTTGCCTCTTCGTAACGGGTTAAGACTTTATCAAGGTGCGAAAGGCATAGGTCAAATGACAAGCCATAAATGGAGAAGTCATCCAGAAAATCTCAACAAACTTGTCGATGATATCGGAAAATATAGCCATCATACATCGTTGGAAAGTGGCAGGAGCATTACATAACCCGAATGGCATTTAGCGGAACGCAAATGTACCATATGGACTCGTGAAGGTAGTATGCTCCTGATTGTTAGGAAAGATGGCTATCTGATTATACCCAGAGTACCTGTCAAGGAATTAGAAGTACTTGTTCCCCGCCAGTTGTTCCAAAATCTGATCGATAAATGGTAAGGGGAAATGGTCTTTCTAGGTAGCTGTGTTTAAACGACGGTAATCAATGCAGACCCTCCAACCAGTTGAGGGTCTAGTGGTTACCAACTCTCCTTGGTCGTTCTCTTCCACAGTGATTCTTGCCTTTTTGGGAACCACATGAATAGGAAAAACCCATTTACTATCATAAATGCGATAGATAATCCCTACATCCAACCATTGCAGAATCTCCTTTTCAACAACCTCCCGCATATTATGGTTGAGCCTTCTATGCATGTCTCAGAAGGGTTTCTGGACATGCCCGTGTATATATGATGCATGCAAAGGGAGGGATCAACACCCTTAATATCAGCAATTGACCAAGCAATTGCTTCCTTGTGCCTTTGTAAACACTCAAGCAGGGCTCGCTCCTGTAATTCAGATAATTAAAATGGGATAATAAAGGGGAAAGTGTCATTAGGGCCAAGGAAAGCATACTTCAACGTGCTCGAGTGGGGTTTCAACTCCAACTCAGGAGCCTTTTGGATTGAGGGTTCACGTTGAGATGTCCCTGCCTCAGGTAGCGGATCTACCCTCATGGTCCAGGTTGGGTACAGAGACTCTGTGTGTATCCCCAGCAACTCTTCTAATTCGGGTATTTCCCCTTCAATTTCTTTACTAATAGAAGGATGGTCCTTAGATATGACAGATAAGTCCACTTTTATGGATCATTATTTGGCCTAAGTACTCTTTGATTAGTCATTTTTAATTAATATTTGATTAGGAATTAAGGAGGAATTCAACATAGTCTGTGTATCATCTTATGCACCAATTTTATGCTTAATAACATATGATATGTTATGATAATTATTTGGTGGATGCAGGCTAGGTGCAAGACAAGTGAAGGCAGTAGTCAGGCATCCAAAATCCAATTTTAAGATGTCTAGAATCTAGTCTGGACGTCTGGAACCTACAGTGTGGACTCCTTGCCAACCAAACATTTTAAGATGTCTGATAGTTTTATCGAACGTCTGATGCCTAACGAATAATAGTTATGCTTTTGTTCCAACCACTCGCAATCTCCACGAGTGGTTGCAGAAGTTGGCCACAGAGATTTTAGAAGAGAGATTTGCGCCAACGAAGAGGATCATCATCTTCTCCCCCACCCTACTGGGAGCATTCTCCCTTTCGACCGTGAAGGAGAGCCTGCACCATGGACACCGCGTGCACTATGGCCCTCTCAGTGTGCACCGGGGCACCACCGCGAACCCCCTCACCATGCAACCGCACTAGGAAGCACTCGCCCACCTGCGTTCCACATCTGCCCACGCGTTCAATATCACCGCTCAGCGCCCCCCCTCACCACGCCACCACACCCGCCTGCACTCTAGCAAGCATGCGCTCGCTTGCATTCCACGCGCTGCCTGCACGTTCAGCAGCATCGCTCAGCGTGCAACCTTGCAGCACAACCGCACGCATCTTTGCCTGTGCTCTAGCCGCTTGCGCGCTCCACTTCCTCTTCCTCTCCTTCTTCCTCTTCTTTTTCTTACACCTCCCTTGTTTGCCACAAAGAACCCAAGATGCAGGTTCCTTCTCCCATGCCATCCACCCTCTTCCAACCTCCTCGACTCACGTCGGCATTCCCTATTGACAGAAGCCATTTTCATTCATTTTAAAGTTGTTAGAAATCATAGTATAGTCATGCTAAAATGCTCGTCAAAAATGATTTTTCTAAAGATAACAAGACATGAGTCCCGGTTGTTCGTCCTTGGGAGGCATTTATGCAAATCTAAAATCAATCATTTCTAGCTCTACTTGCTTAAAATCGCATGGCATTTTATGGTTATTACGTATTTAGGCATGACATGCTTAGTTGCAAAAATATCATAAAGTAAAAGCAGGAAACTTTAATCACACAAAATATATTGCAACAAGTTCATGGTGACTCTCAACACATAGACATATATATATAGAAAAATTTCTTTCATTCATTCAAGAGAGTGTTTGCAACATGGAACTAGAGGAAAGCCTATAGAGGAATGCTTAAAAGCATCAATCTAGCTAACAGAAAACGATCGCATAAAGGAATATATGGGGGGATTTTGCATGCATCATTGAGGGAGAGTAAAGAGATGCACTACTAAGCAGTAATAAAAGCATGTAGACTATGAAGAACTAGCTACTAATCTAGCAGAAATAAGGGCAGTCGGAGTTAGACTCTGATGGCCTTTGAATGGTTGAGAGGAGAGGGAGGGGTGGCCAATGGTGCTTAGGTCAACACTTGGAGAGAGGTTGGAGAGGTGATCTAGCATCCTAGCATGGAGATGGTAGCAGCCATGGTGAGAAACTCATGGAGGTAGAGTGGAAGTGAAAGTAGCTAGCATAAATGGAAGTGATGCCAAGAAATGGATGGGTGCAAATGGCCACCCCTTAGGTCTTTTTATAGACCTAAGGGAGGCTCTCTAGAGAATTATGGAATTCCTTAGAAGGGCCTATGGTGGGAGCTCATAGGAGAGTGAGAGAGAGAGGATGGATGGTGGATTTTAGATCCACCAAATGTGGATCTAAAAATTGAATGGCTCTTGGTTGCTAATTTTAGCAACCAAGGCAACAACACATGGTAGAGGGTTCTAGAGAACTCTAGGCTAGGTATTTTCGTGTGGATGGTGTGTGTGGGTGTGTGTGGATGTTTGTGGGTCAAAACATAGGTGGCTAGGTTGATTAGGTTAGGTTCTAGTGGGTTTAGGTCAAGGTAGGTCTCAAATTAAGGTTGTAAACCCTAATTCACTAAGGCAAACTGCAATTAAACTTAATACAAGTTTAATTGGGTGTGTGAAAACTTCACTGAGAGTAAAATAACTCAATTAAGTCAAGTCTACATCAATTGGACTCTCACTAAGTCCAATTGGATAGTGTGTGCTGAGATCAGCACTCAATTGGACTAAATGAGTCCAATTGAATAGGCTGATGGAATTGACTAAGGTCCATGTCAATTAGGTTTAGTGAGGACCTAATTAGGTCCTTAGGGAGGTGTAGAGGTGATGTACTAGGGTTAGGGAACCTTAATTCAGGTTCCTATTGGGTTGTAATTGGGTTTAGGGACATAAAGATCCAAGATCAAGGCTTGAATCTCAAAATAGGAACTGGAGAGCCGTTCCAGATGTCCAATAAAAGTGTCAGATGTCTTATAGTGAAAAATCAGAAGTCTAGACTTGTTGTCTGGACATCCAATCAGAGTCAGGAGGGATTCTTGGTTTTGTCTTGGCTATTCTGCAGAAATTGGATGCTTGACCAAGTGTCTGGACGTCTAATAACACTACAGAAGTGGGTTTAAGGTGTGCGGAGTTGGCTAAGGGTTTTGAACATCCTATAACTTATCTGGACGTCCATATAGAGGTTGGAATTAGGGTTTTAAGGTTTTCTAGGTTGTGGTGACTAATGAGACACTCATCATGATCTCTAATTACCCCTAATTAACTAGTTAATTAGCTAAGGTTATGAATATATAAGGGTTAATTATTGAATAAGGGATATTTAGTTAAGGACTTAAAATAAGTTAAAAATGACATTTTACCATTCAATTAACATTATTAACAATTTAGATAATAATTGCACTCGAAATCCTACTAATCATTTTCTTAATTAATAAGAAAAGTAACTTAAATATAATGTATACCTAAGTATGTAATCACTTAAGTGATTTTACTTAATCTAATAAATTAACCTAAAAAGGTCAAAAATGTAAATTCAAGGTGTAAACATAATATTTACCTTATTTACTAACATATATAAAAAGTTGAAAAAGATTTAAGTTAAAATAAACCTTCAAAACCTGGGTTTACATTTTAGTCCTTAATATTCATTACAGTCAGGTCCTTATTTCTTACATAGGTCCTTAAGTTTTATTACTTCTAAGTCCCTCTTCATCTTCTTCTTCTTCTTCTCCAACCGAATGAACGGCTAGCGGCAGAGAGTCATCCCACCGCGCGATCACCGCCCTGCCGACATCATTCCTATTTGCCAAGCTCTTGCAGCTTGTGCTCACCACCTCCACTTCGTCCATCGGTCTGTATTAACCGAGAATCCTATTTTTCAGTGGGAGATAACCTCACCGTCATCAGAGATGACGACGGAGGTTAAGCTGCTCGAGCTCCTTCTTCGGCCAGACCATGCCTCTCTCTTCACCGCAAACTGCTATAAATACCCCCTCACATCTCCAATTTTAGGCAAGTTGGCTCCCTTCCCTCTTTTAACACTGCAACCAACCTAATAGGCTATTCTTCCAAACCTCTGGTGATTCCCCATTCCATTTTCCTACTTCCTCCGTCCATCTTAAGTAGCCGAGGAGATCCGCAGTGGTCTTCCGCACCTCTGACAAAGGTGCCGACCTAAGGATTCCTCTACTCCACCTCAAATCTGCCGCTGGAGATCTTTCTTCAACCCTCTGATTTCGTCGTCCGCCATGAGACTTCGGCAGAACCATATTGACCCCTTCGTCCAGGTAATAGTAGACTAGGAGTAGTAGGAGTAGGCTAGCTTAGTTAGTTAGTTTAATTAGTTAGGTTAGAGTAATTTTAGAATTTAGTTTCATCTCCTCCAACTCTGGCGAGTTCCTTGACCTCGCCAGAGACATTAATTTTGTCTTTTAATTCACTGTACACCTTCCTCTATCTTCCATTTTCACTTGTAATTCACTTAATCGTTTAATTAAATCACCTAAATGCCTAATTCAAATCTCACCTTCACCGATTACTAACACTGTCCATGGTGACAGTAATCGGCCTAATTCCACCTTCACTGGATTCTTTCATCACCTATCACCACTAATGAACCCTAATCGACATTATATTACCTATTATTTCTATCTATAATTAAACGCCTAAATCTTAATTAAGTTTCCTGAGCTTGCTGTCCATGGCGGCTCAGGAGTAGTTCAAACTGTAAATTAAATATATATTTATGAATAATAACATCTGTTGACTTGATTTAACTTCTCAATCGAGTAGTTAAATCAAGTCCTGAGCTTAAACCATTCAAATCTTTTAAGAAACAAACTTACTGTCAAATCTTACATTTTATGAACAAATGAAGAATTTAATGTGATAAAGAGGTTCCTTGTAACCTCAGGATCATTTCTGGATAAAAAATGGTTAATTTTGTCAATCTGTTCATACAAATTTACACTTTCTGGACTCACTGGAGCTCCAGCGAGCTCCGGCGAGCCAAAGTTGTGTTACAGCCTCTTAAACTTGCTATGTGGCTCCAGAATAGTATAATAAAAATTAATGACTGTTTTAAAGATATTTGCTTCAAGTTTTAACCACTGAGCTTTAGATGTAACTTCATCTTTCCCAACTCTGGCGAGTTGGAGAAGTCTGTTATGAAGGATTTAAGAAACATTTATGGAGCTCAGAAGCTTCAGTACAATGAACTGAAGATATTTTAATCATCAAAATATTGTTACAATCTTTCCTTAATTCTATCGAACACACACCTATTTTAGTTCAAGCGGCGAGCCTGAAACCCTAGGAATTAAGGACAGAACATAAATCTAAAGATTTGAATGAGTTCCAGATGATGAAAAGACTCTGATTGAGGCATTAATTTCTTAGGAGGAAGCTTTAAATATAAAAGACAATCTTCGAGCTTCCATGGTCAAACCTGAGTCCGATAATGGTGTCTGAGCTTGAATTGAGGAATTGAGATGTGAAAACCATTTCTGGGATCTTATTTGATGATTTGAAATTAATTAAAGTAAGCTCAGATGATGTATTTAGTGAAAATTTTGTTTCTGTCAAGTTGGGTTACTTTCGAACCTAAACTAACAGAAGCACTATTTTGATGAAATTCAAACTTAAAACCTGCCCAAATTGATTAGTTATAACCCTTAGAATTAATCTAAATAGATTAGGAACACTTTTAAGTATCTGTTGCACTTATTGAAATCTAAAAATCAACCTCTGAAGTTTTCAGAGGAGAGAAAAGCTTCTCTGCAGGTTCTGTAGGTCTTAAGAGTTTAAAATCTATCCTAACAAAAGCGGAATCGTTTATATAACATATACAAACCTTTTAAATAGATGAGAGAAGTCCATCTGAGGACTCCCCTGACTTTAATTTCACTTTCCAGGCTTTTTAAAACCCGTAGAACCCCTGATTTCATCTTTTAAATTGAAGAGAAAAACATTATTAAAACATTAAATTGACCCTAAAATTGTGTAGATTACCCTTAGAGATTTCCAACAAACTTTAAATCATCCAATTTGGAGCTCTGGGTAGAAAGTTATGCTTGTTTGAATTCGGGTCTGGAAGGGCCATCTTTGTCCCACCTCGGATATTCACGAGCGCGCGCCTAGGAATAAAACTGATTTGTTCCCTTGGCTATGCAGTCGTCAGTGCTTGGTGCACTTTTTCTGATTCCTTCTGATCTGATCTGAGCATTATGTGGTCTGTGTGTGTGGGCTTATGCCTGCAGGTGTGTGCCCTTGGGGGCGTGCGGAAATGATTGTGCCCTGGGAAGGCGAGTGTGGCCTGGGAGGCTAGGTTGAGCCGATGTGGCTCGAGACTGTGAACCGATTAACAAATGAACCAAAACGAACCTAATTGAGATTAGGCGAGGACCGAGTAGGGTCTGGTCCCACCGTGGTCTCAGGGTGCTGTGTATCCTCGAAAGGACCTCACCACAAATAAAAAAACTTTTGGTTTAAAAAGTAAAAAACCCTAGTTCAGCTGAAAGCTTAAGGAAAAGAGAGCCTGCTGAAGGATGTTATGTTAAAGCTAAGTGCTAAAGCAAAGGCTAAGGAAGAAATGAGCACAGACGCTAAGGAGTGTTAAGGAAAAACTAAGGGAAAAGGAAGAAGAGGAGGATGAGAAGGCAGGAACAACACAAGAAAGAAAAAGAGCTCAAGAGAAGAAATAAAAGAGAGAAAGAAGAAATGAAAGAAAGAAGATTAGAGGCTGTAGAGAGATGAAAATAAATAAATTTCTCTTGCATCAGTATCCTTTTGTTCTTAAATGTAAAAAGGTATGCTTTAATTGGATAACTTTTTAATTGCCTTAATTTCTTAGAATGAAATAAAATTGAAAATTAGCATGTTCACTTGATAATAAAGTACAATATTTTGAGTAAATACGTTTGCATATGGAATTTTGTATATCCTTTATGGTTAAGTATTTTGACAAAATTCATGTTATGAAAATTAAACAAGTTTTACCTCCTAAACTTAAAGAGATAAAAGAAAATTGGTGAATTTGGAGAAAATTATTATGCCTCCCAGTGAACGACCTGGACTCAACCAGTAAAAATTTCTAAAATGTTAGGTTAATTCGACCCTATACTACACAACCGACACAACTTCGAGTTAACCTAAGTGATTTCTTCTACTCTTAATTAAGTAAAATTAACTTAATTACTGAGTTGAATGAACCCACGTTATCATTTTAATGGCGCCGTTGCTGGGGAGGCAATATTTTGATTCACTAAAATTTTAAAAAAATTAATTATTTAATTAGGAGGTATTTTGTAAATATTTTTATTTTTACTAACTTTAGTTCTAATTAGTGTATTGCATTTTGTTTTTATTTTTGTTTTATTTTATTTTCTGTCTTCTTTTCAGGTTTACCTTTGCGGGTAATCTCAGGAGAAGGCAGGAATCCATTTTACTGTTTTCATTTTTGTAAGTATTTCTTAATTTTTTGTTTTGTTGCATATAAAAATAAAAAATACAAAAATACATCTTTTCTGACTAGCAGCAGCATAACATAGGCATACACTCTTAGGAGTGCATTTCTTACTAGTATTAAGTGCGATCTGACTCGAGAAATTTTTAAAATGTTTTTCTCGCATCAGTGGGAAAACATGTGAAAACCCGCGTAGATCCCTGTCTTTGAGAATTAAAAAAAAGACCACATATTTTTGTTTGAAAAGATATAAAAAGCGGTCATTGTAGTTTAATTGATATATTTTTGAAAAAGATTAACTAAAAAGAGGAAGTAAAATTGGTGACTTAAATCTGTTTGCAGAATGCATGCGGGTTTTTATATCAATATTGTCTGTTGCATGCTATCGCGCACACAGCGCAATCACTAAAGTCACACGAGTCTATTTTTCTATCTCTCCTCTTTGCACCTCTTAGGGCTTTGGCTGAAGATCAACAAGTCTGTCTCACTACTAGAGCCCCAAGGAGCCAGTAGTGAGTGGTCTCGATCCTAGACCTTAGACCTTTGAGCTTTAAGGTACGCACCTGCTTAGTCACGAATTAGGATGCATATTTTGATACTTTTACTCTACTTGTTTGCGTCAAATTACTTTGCGTACTTTAGGAATTTCTTCTTTCCTTTGAAAGAAGAGCAAAACCTGCATCTTTTATGCTGTTTTGCGGGTTTTTTTGTGCCACTGTTTTTGTATCGGTGGTGTGTGTGTGCCTTTGCACATTTATTTTCCATTTATGGATGGGAGGCGATCCTTGCATCCGCCTTTTGCACCGCCATTGATAGGTGATTCTAGGCCGGTTGCAGATAAGTAACCAATGATTTTCCTGTCTGATCCATCTACTTCTCTGGATCCAATGTAGAATCTTAATCCCAAGATCCCTTCTTCTTCTGGTCAGGGGGAGTTGTCGCATTTTGATGTTCATGAGGTGGTCCTGAACCAGAACCTTAGGATGCTAGAGCAAACAAGACAAATCAATTTATTAACAGCAGCCTTAAATAATCTACAAACTTTGCAAACCCATTCTTCACCTCGACCTGAGGCGGGTTTTGAAAATCATGATTTACCAATCAATCATCCAAGGCCTCTACTTAGAATTTATTATAACCCATCTAATGCACAAGTAGAGCCTAATGTTAGGATTCCTATTGGGGAAAATGATCCAGAATTAAAGCCAAACATTATAGGTTTAATCCCCCACTTTAACGGATTTGCATTGGAGGATCCATTTCAACACATTGAAGATCTTAAAGATCTATCTCAAACTCTTGGTCCTCAAAATCAAAATAAGGAAATCCTACAAATGAAAATGTTCTCTTTTAGCCTTAAAGATAAAGCAGCTTATTGGTATAGAACTATAGCAAGACCAATCTCAACTTGGGTTGAACTCGAATCTGCATTTTTGAAGAAATTTTTTCCAATTGGTCAAACCAATGCTTTATGGCGAGCTATTACTACTTTCAATCAAAATCAAGGAGAACGAATTCATGAAGTGTGGGAATGTTTTCATGAATTGCAAAGGAAATGCCCACATCATGATATCCCTTGTTGGCAACTCATGCGTATCTTTTATTATGGTTTACAAGAGGGCATTCGCAATCTAGTCAATGCCTCTTGTGGAGGGAATTTTCTAAATCGCAACACAGAATCTGCTTCAGAATTATTTGAAGGGATGGCGGAAAACTTGATCAACAATGCATCAATGTCGCGATTTTTGCGGGATGCAAATATGAATCACCAAAATCCACATAAGGGCATTCACGAGATCGGTAATCCATCCAGTTCAAAGGATTTAGAGATTATTGCAAAAAAATTGGACAAAGTTGATATTGTAGCAAAGCATCTCGATGAGGTTAGAAACATAATAAAGAATCTTACACCTCTACTTGCTACGAATCCCGTGTATTTACCTATTTCACAAATTCCTGTGGGGAGGGAATTTGTGAATAATCTGGATTCTAGAGATCCATCTTCCTTGGGTTTTCTATCTACTCCTTCACCAACCCAAGGAGGGACCTTTGTCCCACAATCTTACCCATCCTTTTCCCCACCCTTTACTATTGCAGAAAACACGCCAGATCCTCTTGATTTAAATGCCATTCAGGGATACACACCAAGATCAAACCCATATTCAAATTCCTATAATCCTGGATGGCGTAATCACCCTAATTTTTCATGGTCTAACCATACACAAAGACCATCATATCTGACTCAGACTAGACAAAACCCGCCTACATTGTCGTTTCAGCAACATAATGCGAGGCCATTTTACGCAGGTTTGCAAAACTCTGCAGGGCCAAATAGCGATTCACAGCTAGACCAGATTTTAAGAGCTGTGACAAAGAGCTAGCGACAAAATGCTGAGGCTCTTGCTGAAGTCCAACGACAATGTTCTGCAGAATTGGCTGATCTTAGGGGTCAAATCACGCAGTTAACTGAATCTCGTCAACTAGGGACCCTTCCATCCCAGCCAATTCCAAACCCTAGGAATATCCAGCAAAGACAACACCCGAGAGTTCAAAATCCGAATCAGGGACATGTCCATCTCCTTAATCAGTTACCCCTGAATCCAAATCAAAATCAAAATCTGAATCCACCTTTTTCTAATCTTGATTTTGAATATCTAAATCAACAGCAATCAGTTGCGAATCAACCATTAATTAATGATCTATCATTCCAAAATTCACAAGCATCTTTTTCTTCAGCTGTTTCTTCTTCTCATGCGGGTATTAACTCTGTTACAACCCGCCGTGGAACTTCCACTAGGGATCCAGTTTTTCCAAGGAACCTATCCCAAGACCCTAGTACATCTAGATTAACCCTTGTTTCTACATCTGGAAGAGGTGCAGAACCCAATCCCGCAATTCCCGCTAACTTGCAAGATCAAGAAAATACCTCAGTAGAATAGGAAACCCACGTCCCATTCCCAAAAGCTTTGAAGAAGACTAGGAAACAAAAATAACCTGTTACATTAGATGAAGATTTGATTAAGATTTTTGAACAGGTACATATTAATATCCCACTCCTAGATGCTATCAAACACATTCTGACTTACGCAAGATTTCTTAAGGAATTGTGTACTCCTAAGCATAAGCTGAAGAAAGGAAGCACTGTTGTACTTTCAGAACATGTGAGCTCTATTATTTCAAGTACGCTTCCTTTAAAAAAGAAAGATCCAGGATCTCCATTTATTTCCTGTATAATTGGGGGTCAGTGTTTTGATAGAGTCCTCCTAGATTTAGGAGCTTCTATTAACCTCATTCCTTTCTCCTTGGTAAAACATTTTCAAATAGAAAACCTTAAGTTTAGCAATGTGACTTTACAATTAGTTGATAGATCCATTAAGTCACCAAAAGGAATGTTGGAGGATGTTATTGTAAGAGTTCGGGATTTTTACTTTCCTGTAGATTTTATTGTTCTTGATATGGAAGTACCCGAATACATTAGCCACACCCCAATTATCCTAGGGAGACCCTTTTTGGCTACTACAAAAGCCAACATTGATTGTGAATCAGGAAAGATTGAATTGAAATTTGGGGAGAAGACAATTAAGTTAGATATATTTAGAGCTTCTAGTGGATTTGATTATGAATGGATTGAGGAAATAAAATCATTAGAAGTTTTTGAGGATGACATTAGTTCTCTAGATTTAGAAGACACATCTTTTGATATCCTATACCCTCAAAGCAATAAAACATTATTGGAATTTTTACTCAATCCTGAATTTGACTCTGAATTCGAATCTCTTCACAATTGAGAATCCTGCCCCAAATCTTGCTGTTGATTCAACTCCTATGCTTGAATTGAAACCATTGCCTGATAATCTTAAATATGTATATCTCGAATCTGATCAAACATATCCTGTAATAATAAATTCTCATCTCTCTGAATCACAAGAATCCAAATTGATCAAAGTACTTCGAGATCACAAGAAGGCAATTGGGTGGACTTTACATGATCTCACAGGGATTAGCCCCAATTTTTGTACTCATCGCATCTATATTGAAGATGGGGCGCGACCTTCAAGAGAAGCTCAAAGATGCCTAAATCCTAATCTAAAGGAGATCGTTAAGAAAGAAATAATCAAGTGGCTTGATGCTGATATTATTTATCCTCTATCTAATAACCCTTGGGTGAGTCCAATTCAAGTGGTACCCAGAAAGGCAGGACTCACCATAATCAAAACTGAATCTGGAGAAACCATTCTCACACGAATTGCGAATTCGTGGAGGGTTTGCATAGATTATCGAAAACTGAATTCTGTCACAAAGAAGGACCATTTTCCTTTACCATTCATTGATCAGATCCTTGAGAGATTAGCTGGTAATAGGTTCTTCTGCTTTTTATATGGTTACTCTGGATATAATCAAGTTGCAATTTATCCCGAAGATCAAGAGAAAATGACTTTCACCTGCCCCTTCGGAACCTTTGCTTTCCGAAGAATGCCATTTGGGCTTTGCAACGCACCCGCGACTTTTCAGCATTGCATGTTAGCCATTTTTACCGAAATGGTGGGTGAATATATGGAGGTTTTTATGGATGATTTTTTATTCTTTGAGGAGACATTTGATATTTGCTTGGATAATTTTTCGAAGGTTCTAAAAAGATGTATTGAGGTTAACCTTGTCCTTAGTTAGGAGAAGAGCCATTTTTTGATTCCTGAGGGCATAGTACTTGGTCATCTCGTATCTGAGTGAGGTATCCAAGTAGATCTAGCCAAGATCAATCAAATTGCAAATCTTCCAATTCCTAACTCGATCAAAGGCATTAGATCATTTCTCGGGCATGTGGGATTTTATAGAAGATTCATCCTTGATTTTTTAAAAATTGCTAGACCATTCACAAACCTCCTCACAAAGGATGTGATTTTTGAGATGGATGAGGAGTGTATTCTAGCATTTAAAACTTTGAGAGATAGAGTTACACAGGCTCCAATTTTGCAACCAACAAATTGGGATTTACCATTTGAAATCATGTGTGATGCATCAGATTATGCAATAGGAGCTATTTTAGGATAGAAAATTGAGAAGAATCCGGTGGTTATTTACTATGCTAGTAAAACATTGAATGAGACACAAAGGAATTACACTGCTACAGAGGAGTTACTAGCAAAAGTATTTGGATTAGAAAAATTTATATCTTACATACTCGGATCTCAAATCATAGTGTACTCTGATCACTTAGCTATTCGACACCTTCTATCTAAGAAGGACACGAAACCTAGGTTAATCAGATTGATCTTGCTTTTGCAAGAATTTGACCTAGAAATTCATGATAAGGAGAGTAGGAAAAATGTTGTTGCAGATCATCTATCCCGTCTTCCTTCTGATACAATCGAATCATCTCCACTAATTACAGAACACTTCCCTGATGAACATCCTTTGACTATATCCATAGATCTTCCTTGGTATGCAGATATTGTTAATCATTTGGTTACACATCAATTCCTGGTAGATTGGGACGGGAATCGCAAATCACAACTCAAAGCAGAAGCCAAATACTATTTTTGGGAAGATCCATATCCTTTTAGACTCTGTAATGATCAAATCATCAGACGTTGTGTCACCTCTTCTGAGATTGATTCTATCTTATCTTTTTGTCATGACCAGGCTTGTGGTGGTCACTTTTCTGGTAGAAAGACCACTGCAAAAGTTTTGCAATGCGGGTTTTATTGGCCCACGTTATTTGCTAATTCTCAGACTTATTGTAAGGCATGTAGTTGCTGCTGAAAGAGCGATCTTCATTTTCATTGAAAACTTTATCATAAAATGATGTGTCGTTGTATTTAATCGCGTCGTAGAAAATCACTTTTCAAAACATTGAAATTTTCAAAACTAACCACGAAGAGTTAGTCGCCTCCACAGGGAGGAATTAGCCTAATAAATTCACGAGTCAAGGAATACATAGTTCACAAACTCTTCTGCAACTTTAATGCGAGGAAAATGCTATTTTAAATGAAGTTTGCAATTTCTTTAAAAGTTTAGGGGTGTTTATGCAATTTTCACATCAGGAATTAAGCCCCAAAAATATGTGTAATATGCATGTGTACTGGCTTATCATGTGAATTCAACTTTCATGCAATTCTAATTTGAAATTCAAGATAGAAACATGCACATAACATAAATAAAATAATTTCAAGAAAATCTGAGTGCATCAGTGCAATGTGGCCAGAATAAAATATTAATATAAACTTGATAATGGCATTGAATGTAATTATTAATAGAGGTAAAAACAAAGGATCTCTCCTCTCTCCTCCTCGCGTGTGCTTCCACGCACGGTTGGCCGCGAGAGTCGACAAGGAGGTGCAGCTTGACAAGAGCTACGCAACGGCGGCGACGCGGCGTCCGGAGGTGGTTGATTGTGGCCGGCGGGCAAAGGAGGGCCACCGCCTGTTGGAGGAGAAGGAGACTGCTGTGAAGGTGCTGGAACGGTAGCACCTGTGGGCTTGGTGGCTTGTGCGCACTTGCGGGCACGGCGGTCTGCAGATGGGCGCGACGGCAGGCGTGCGGACGCTACAGATGGGCGGCTGAGGCGAGACGGCGCTTTGCAGTTGGTGCCTGTGGGTGCGCTGATGGGCGTGCATCTGCAATTGGTGCCTACGGGTTGAGGTGCGGTGCTAGCGCCGGCTGTAGCGCGACCTAGCACCTGCAAGTCTCGCTGGAGGTGGGTGAGCGGGTGCTTCAGGGACGGCTGGCAGAGGATGCAGGAGTTTGGTGCAGGCGCGGTGGGTGGTGTGCACCTGCAGTGAGGCACGCTGGTGGTGGAAGCGCCTGCGGGCGTGGCTGGGGCATGCGGGCCCTCTGCACGCAGCGCTTGCAGTTAGTGGCGTAAGGGCGCACAGGAGCGGGAAAGAGGAGGAGAGCGCTGTGCTTGCAGGAAGGAGGGGGGTATGCTACAAGATGGCATGCTGAGGCACACAGCGCCATTAGGCACTGCTGGAGGTTGCGACGCGGGAGAGGCGCACGATTGGGAGCGAGGTAGTGCGTGTAGTGGTTGGGTGCAGGTGCAAGCTGGTGATGGGCGAACGCCTGTAGTTGCGCGAGGTGGAGAAGGAGCGGGCACCATGCTCACCCTCACCATAATGGAGAAGATAGAGCCTTTCCCCACAAGGGGAAGATTGATCTCCAGTCCACGCCGCCTCCTCTCTTTTAACACTTCTCTCTCTTCGTGTGCGCCAATCAAGGGATTTTCAAATCCCTTTTCTATTTTTGGCTGGTGGACGTTGGAGGAGACGGCTGGAGGTAAGGGAAAAGTTCCACCAGTTGTTGGGGAAATTTGCTCCCGAACCCTTGCTCTTTCTAAATATAATACCTACACATAAAAACAACAAAATCATTACATATTAAGTTATAGAATGTTATAAATGTAAATCATGATGCGTACAATTCTTCTACAACTTAATTGCAATTATTAACACACCTACAAGGTACGATTAAAGGTACTTAGGCTTAATATTAGTCCATTAAAATGGGCTCATCAAATACCCCCATGCCTAAGATTTGCTAGTCCCTAGCAAAAATGAAAAATAATAGAAGTAATCAGAAGATTTCTTCTTTTCTTACTTCAAAACTTTAGAAATCCAGACAAATGTGAAGTGCTGATAGCCTAGGTAACAGATCCAAGTGAAAGAGCCAATTTGCATTGGGAGTTCGTACATCACCCTTGGCAAAAATTTCTGTCGAGATGGGCAACTACTTCCCTCAGGGATAAAGCAGACGATAATCTGTAATTTGACCCCGGCATTTGGCTTAGGTAGGAGATATCGAGTCGAATGGATTTGTATTTGGTGTCACACACTCATTTGGTGCTACATATAGTCTAGTACTGCAGACTCTAAATCTTTAGACTATTAGATAAGTCCACTCTGAGAGAGGCTACACAATTGTGCTCTCTTGATGTTCCTGGGCACTCTCTCTCTTTCTTTCTGAGATCACAAATCTCGCAAGATTTAGAAATTGTACTCACTATTTGGTGGCCTCACATGGCATCCACACTTCGATTAAAGTCCTAATAACTCTACAACTAAGTTAGAGTTCTAAACCAGTATTCAGGCGATCAGAAATACTAGAAGGTAGGCATGAGTCATATTTGGTGGAACGTGATAGGTATTATGCTGCCTCAGAAACAGTGTTACATCATAAACTTGGACTTTTTTTTTTGTAATATAACTATTTCTTCTTTTTCTTCTTCTTTTCTCTTTTCCTTTATTTATTTTTTTCTTCTTGTTTTTGTTTCTTTTTCAATCAACACAACACAATACAGGCTTTTATTTACGAGGCATTACGAGGGATGATGATGGTCAAGAGGAAGTTGTGTGGCTTATTTGGTGGAAGTGCCTATTCTCGACACCGAAAAGGAATGGATAGAATAGGCGTATTTCTGACCTTTGACACTATTACCCTCCTTCAGCTGAGGACTCTATGAAGGATGGTCGTAACCATCCACCATAGTTATAGCTTTATTAAGACTCAATCTCCATGTATCTACCTTATTTGGTGACTCTCAGGAATTCACTCAAAGTACGTACACAGGAACAGAGAGTGAGAACTACGCCTAACTCTGAAGTATCATCATCTAATTATCCAAAACTTAAGAGTCCTTGCACAAGACTTAGCGCACTAGTAATCTCTCTACTTTCCTCTCACAAATATGAGGTGGATCTATTGGACGATAGTATGCCTGACTCCCTATGAACTATCCAAGGGTTCAGTAGACTTACAAATGCTCATTGGTTTTCCTCAAGGATCCATTGCCAAGTCTATGTGCACGTGAAATAAATGTACTAGATTCTAAACTTAAGGAATAATTTCGGAAGAAGAACCTCCAATAACAAAGGTATTTTGCTAGGGACTAACCCATTCAGCTCAAGAAATTTTTTTTTTTAATGCTAACCTAAATGCATGAATACTTCCTAAAATGCAAATGCACTCCCCCATGCCTAAATCCTACAATGTCCCCATTGTAAAATTAAAACAGGAGGAGAAAGGAAAAATATCACCTGACACGGTTTACTGGGTTGCCTCCCAACAAGCGCTGCATTTTCTATCAGTAGCCAGACTAAGAAGGAACCTATAAGTTTGGTTCCAAACAAACAAAGTTAGGCCCTAAAAATATGCGTAATAGTACAGGCCAAGAAAACAGGTAACCACGGATGTTGGCGAGCTGATGATGCAATGTAATTCCAAATGCTCGCCAGAAGAAATGAAAACAGAAAATCTCGTTGGCTACCTTGGGAGGTCTAGGAATAATAAACGGAATATGAAAATGGACCTTTCAAAACGGAATAGGTGGAGGATAATAAGGATCCTCCAGAGCAGGATGGGTTTTAAAAGATATACACATAATTAGTTCAAACCCTTGAATGGCGAGAGTAAAAGTACAAGCATCAATCCACACTCGCCATTCTACTCTAGGATGTAGTGGCCTGATATATTTTCCAGAAAGAATGTACCTGAGCAAAGATCTGAGCCAAGGATCAGTTAGGGAGTATAAGGGTTGTTTGTAGTGTTGGAAGGTAATGATTAAGTCCAATGAGGGCATAGTTGGTGTTAGGTCCAATTCCAACAATGATTCAGATTGTGTACACTCCCTAACAGTCGTAGACAACTTCAAGTTATCCTGCCTAGCATTAATGATCGGAGTCATATTTGAATCAAAGGTAGACTCCAAATTACAACTTTTTGATGGCAAGGTCAAAATGTAAGAATCATTATTATTCAACTCATCCCTAGATTTGTTTGGTTCACTCAAATATTTGTCGGGGTGTATATGTGATTCATTAGGAGTTGGATCAGTATCCTCAATTATTTCTAAAGGAGGATCAGTCTTAATATTTTGGAGGAAGCCTATATCATTGAATTTTTCATTCTTCTCGGGGTATAAATCCTTAATTGATGTGTTTTGTCCCGAGAGTCTCCCATAGACTTCTTATTATTTTGTTTGTCCTCCTCTAATATCAACTCCTATTTTGATGGAGGATGACTCTTAAAAGAAAGGAGGAATATAGATTTAATCATATTATTTCTACCCTCTGGAGGTAAATCCTCAAATGATAAATAATTCTCCTGTGATTCACTCCAGATTTTCAGTCCAGATTCCTTTGTTGGGGTATCCTCATCCTTTGAATTAGACTCTTCATATCCCTGAGACCAAAATTGATCATCCTATATTCCGTTAGGGTCACCTTCATTGGGTGCATTTAAATCCTCAAGATGCTGAATGGTAGGTGTTGATTCCCTAAGTATAGGATCAGGAGTAGGCTCACTAAGGGTAGAATGGGATTCCACCAAATAATTAATAGGGGAAGTGATATGAATAATACAACCTTGACCCGAGTTGGTAGGGGTAAGGAGAATACCATCATTGGGGTCAAGGTCCTCAAGAGATACCATCTTCCCTTGCTTTTGACTGCAATATAATTCAGGTGGATAATCACTACGATCGTTATCCTCTAGTGGCCGTGTCTCATTGGGAGAGTCTAAGTGATGGCTACCTAAAATTGGATCCCTATTGTCATTAGGTTCCTCAGAATTATTTTCATGATCATGGTTTATTAGGTAGGGATCAGGATTATTGGGAAGCATGTAGCTAAGTTGTCTTATTTCTTCATTTAAGTATTGACTATTCCTCAACATCTCTCCCATTGATTCCATTTTCCTTTGTTGTTTTTGCATTTCTATCATAAAAGAGGAGAGGCTACTATTATCAGGTTGGGGAGGATAGTCAATTTTAGGCTCTGGTTGCCTAGGGTTATCGGTCCAACCTTGATACAGAAAATCATGAAGGGTGGGAGGGTTGGGTGTTTGCATAGAAGTAGGGATTTTAGGATTGGAAAATCCCACTCCTAGGCTCTGCTCAAAAGTGGGAGTTATCAAGCCAGTACTCCCAAGGTAAGAATGAGAATGATGACATGAATTGTCAATGTACCCATCAAAGGATGGATATGCTCGAAGCATGGGATCCTGATTAAAAGATGGGAAGTATTGACTCTGATAATCTGAATGATAGGAGTAAGAGTAATCCATTTCTTTAAGCAAAACCATTTTAACTCTCTTAGGATTTAGCAAAATTCAGCAGAAACTTCCTAGAGAGTTCTAATGTCAAAGCAAACGCAAATTCAACGGGTTCTGTTTTTAGTAGATTGTAGGTCTTAGAGTTATATGTTTAGTTGGTGGCCAAATAAGTTTTGCAAAAATTACGCTTCCTAGTTCAACCTTCGCTGGTGCCTATAAGCTACTCGCAAGGGATGGAAGTCTCGAATCGAGCCCACACACGAGGAACCGAAGTAACTTAGTGGATAGGCTTGTTGATTTCCGACTAACTTCCCTTGTGGTGCAAAAGAGGAGAGGTAGTAATTTATCTAGTGACCTTATGTGAGGTGCACAGTGTCTCAAGTGTGCAAGCATATAATCATGTTTTGATTTTTTTGAAATTCCGCAAACAGGATCCTTTGCACATAATTTTTAGTCACATATTTTAAAGTCCAACCTCTTAACAGTCACAATTTTTTAACGTGACCACTGAATTAATTTGATTCAAGCACTTTAGTGGTCTTAAATTTAAGTTCAATGCATATGCATGACAAGTAATTAATGCTCAAGAGAAGATGTACCTTACTCCAGAGTTCTTCGTGTAGTAATGAATGCAATGCAATAAAAATAAACTAGATGCTGTTTATTCAGTCCTAGATGGTCATCCTATAGATATGCAGCTTCTAGCAGGCAGTTCGATTTTTTTCTTTTTTTTATATAATAATAGCAAACAGACCTAATTTAACTAACTAACCGAAATGTAGTTCAAAACAGTTCAAATAATCCTGTAATCTAAATAAATGGGAACATGCTCCCGAAAATACACTCCCGCATACAAGAGCAATAAGAAATAAAGTGGCACTGGGGACACGTTCCCAAAATTACCCAACAAGGGTCCAAAAGACAGAAATTAAATTCTAATGTCTATCTAACTAGATCTAACTAACACCTACTGCCTAAATTAGAAATAGGCTTCTACGTAAGCCTATGTGCGTGGGATCAAGGCCCACGTGTTCCTGTTGCCATCCTCCAAGTGGTTTCAAGGTCCACCAAAAAGATCATCTCTACCGTACGTGCCCGTCGCATTCGCTGCGTGTTTTTGTACAGAAGAAAATCCACAGTTAGTAATTCAAAAAAAGCTTTCAAAATAGCATAAAAATAGCATAAAATTCCCAAAAAATTAATAGGCATTTTTCCACCCCGGCAACGGCGCCATTTGAAAGAGCGATCTTCATTTTCGTTGAAAACTTTATCATAAAATGATGTGTCGTATTTAATCGCGTGGTAGAAAATCACTTTTCAAAACATTTAAATTTTCAAAACTAACCACGAAGAGTTAGGTCATCTCCACAGGGAGGAATTAGCCTAATAAATTCACGAGTCAAGGAATACACAGTTTGCAAACTCTTCTGCAACTTTAATGCGAGGAAAATGCTATTTTAAATGAAGTTTGCAATTTCTTTAAAAGTTCAGGGGTGTTTATGCAATTTTCACATCAGGAATTAAGCCCCAAAAATATATGTAAGATGCAAGTGTACTGGCTTATCATGTGAATTCAACTTTCATGCAATTCTAATTTGAAATTCAAGATAGAAACATGCACAAAACACAAATAAAATAATTTCAAGAAAATCTGAGTGCATCAGTACAATGTGGCCAGAATAAAGTATTAATATAAACTTGACAATGGCATTGAATGTAATTATTAATAGAGGTAAAATAGAGGATCTCTCCTCTCTCCTTCTCGCGTTTGCGGCTGCGCACGATTGGCCGCGAGAGTCGGCAAGGAGGTGTGGCTTGACGAGAGCTACGCAACGGCGGTGACGTGGCGTCCAGCAGCGGCCGGCGGGCGGAGGAGGGCCACAGCCTGTTGGAGGAGAAGGATACTGCTGTGGAGGTGCTGGAACGGTAGCGCCTGTGGGCTTGGTGGCTTACGCGCAATTGCGGGTGTGGCGGTCTGTAGATAGGCGCGACGACAAGCGTGCGGGCACTGCAGATGGGCGGCTGAGGCGAGACAGCGCTCTGCAGTTGGCGCCTATGGGTGCGCTGATGGGCGTGCGTCTGTAGTTGGAGCCTACGGGTTGAGGTGCAGTGCTAGCGCCGGCTGTAGCGTGGGCCTAGCTCCTGCAGGTCCCGCTGGAGGTGGGTGAGAGAGTGTTGCAGGGAGGCTAGCAAAGGATGCAGGCGTTTGGTGCGGGTGCGATGGGCGGTGTGTGCCTGCAGTGAGGCGTCCTGGTGGTGGAAGCACCTGTGGGTGCGGCTGGGGCATGTGGGCACTCTACACACAGCACCTGGGGTTGGTCGCGTGCGGGCGCGCAAGAGCGGGAAAGAGGAGGAGAGTGCTGTGCTTGCAGGAAGGAGGGGGCATGCTGGAAGATGGCATGCTGAGGCACACAGCACCCTTAGGCGCTGCTGGAGGTTGTGGCGCGGGGGAGGCGCACGGTTGGGAGTGACTCAGTGCGTGCAGTGGTTGGGCGCAGGTGCAGGCTGGTGATGGGCGCACGCCTGCAACTGTGCAAGGTGGAGAAGGAGTGGGCACCGTGCTCACCCTCTCCACAGTGGAGAAGATAGAGCCTTTTCCCCGCAAGGGGGAAGATTGATCTCCAATCCATGTCGCCTCCTCTCTTTTAACTCCTCTCTCTCCGCGTGCACCAATCAAGGGATTTTCAAATCCCTTTTCTATTTTTGGCTAGCGGGCATTGGAGTAGATGGCCGGAGGAAAGGGAAAAGTTCTGTCGGTTGTTGGGGAAATTTGCTCCCCAACCCTTGCTCTTTCTAAATATAATACCTGCACTTAAAAACAACAAAATCATTACATATTAAGTTATAGAATGTTATAAATGTAAATCATGATGCGTACAATTCTTCTACAACTTAATTGCAATTATTAACACACCGACAAGGTACGATTAAAGGTACTTAGGCTTAATATTAGTCCATTAAAATGGACTCATCAGCTGCCAAACGCTTGGTGGCATGTCTCGGAAAGACATGATGCCTTTGAACCTGATTTTAGTCTGTGAAATCTTTGAAATTTGGGGCATAGATTTTGTGGGTCCATTTCCGTCCTCTTTTGGCTTCCATTATATTTTACTTGCTGTCGACTATGTTTCTCGTTGGATTGAAGCCATACCCACTCGCACAAACGACCATCGAGTTGTCATTCCTTTTATACAGAGTCACATTTTCGCTCGTTTTGGGGTACCTCATGCTATTATTTCTGATGGCGGTTCCCATTTTATTAACGCCCTGTTTAAAACTTTACTTAGAAAATATGGGGTTACACATCGTATTTCTGCACCTTATCATCCCCAGACTCATAGGCAAACCAAGGTCTCTAATCGAGAGATCAAAAAGATCCTTCAAATGACAATCCGACCTGATAGGAAGGATTGGTCTTCCCATTTAGATGAGTCTTTGTGGGCCTATAGGATTGCCCACAAAACACCAATAGGCATTTCACCATATAGACTTGTTTATGGGAAACCCTGTCATCTTCCCGTAGAAATTGAACACAAGGCCTATTGGGCAATTAAAGCCTGTAATTTAGACCTCTTGAAGGCTGGTGAAAATCGTAGGTTGTAGCTTAGTGAACTAGAGGAATTACATCATGATTCCTATGAAAGTTCAAAGCTGTATAAGGAGAAACTTAAAGCCTTCCACGACAAATTCATTTCACACAAATCCTTTGCACCTGATCAGAAGGTGTTGTTATTTGATGCCTGTTTGAAGCTCTTACTGGGTAAACTTAGGTCTAAATGGCATGGGCCATTTATTGTAGTTAGAGTCTTCGACAACAGAGTTGTCGAAATCACCGAACCCAACAAGGATCAACCCTTAAAAGTCAATGGTCAAGGTCTTAAACCTTTCTTGGAATCACATCCTTTGGGTCTTGTTGGAGAATGTTACCGGCTCCACTAGGGTTTTCTATCCATCCACCACACTTGTACATAGCTGTTTCTTGTTTTCATCCTTTTTGATTTTCTTATACACTTACTTTGAAAATTTCACTCCATATCATATTGATTACCTTCATTTAATCTGACTGACCACTCTGACCTTTGGTCAGACTTGAAATCGTCCGCACAGAGATTTTTAATCTCCTCCTTTCGACTCCTTCCATCACCCTATACTAAATGAAGTGTAATATTTTTCACCCTTCTTACAATGAGGACATTGTAAAATTTTGGCTTGGGGGGGTGTTGAAGTGAAATTCACTTTAATGTTGGTTTAAAAAAATAAAAATACATAAAAATGAAATATCCACGAAATTTAAAAAAATAAAAATTCTAAAAATGATAAAAATTTAAAAAAAATTCAAAATTTTCAAAAAATTTTGAAAAAAATTTCAAAAAAATCATAAAAAAATTTAAAAAAATCTTATATACATAAAAATAAAAATATATAAATACAAAAATCTTAAAAGAAAATTCATAAAAATAATAAGAGGGGTTTATTCATTTTTAATAAAGAAGAGAAGAAGAATGTATATATATTATAATTAAGAGCTTTAATTTTCTTTTAGGTCAGAAGTTTAAAATATATATATATAAATATTTAGGAGCATTCAATTCTTAATTAAATTTTACTTAAACATTTTGTAGAAACACACTTTTGTGTTTAAAATTTTTAAAACAAGATTTTTTTTGAATTTAGGAATCTTTTAAATCTTTTAAAGATTTGTTTTTCTATTCTTACTTGAATTAAGAAACTTAGTGTGTTAAGATTTTAAACTTAAGTTTTGGAATTGAATTATAACTTTTTAATCAATTAGATTAAGTAATCCGTTTGATTTTTGAAAATTTGATTTTATCATAAAGTTAAGTAAAAAGCTAGATATTCAGAGTTAATTAGATAGAGAGTTGGTAGAATTTTGGTTTACAAAACTTACAAGCTAGAGATAAATAACTAGACTTGGTAAATTTTGTCTTGACGGATCCTATAGGAGGAAACTAAGAATTTGAAGAACCTAAGAGTAAAGGGTATTGTTGTCCAAGCTCTGGATTGAGAGCTAAATAACCTAAACATCTAAAATTCACTCACATAGATTGTCTTGTTGACATATGAGACCACGAAAACACAGAGGTTAAGAGATCAATTCTGAATCCTCTTTAGTCCAAGGAATTCCGTGGGGCGATTCTTGAAAGGGTGAAGGATGTGACACTCATCTAGAAAAAGGAATTGGAGAATAATGGTAGTAAGAAAAATGAGAAGGGGGGAAAAGAAAAAAAAATAAAAAAGTAAATAAAACACCCTGCCAGTTAAGTGCCTCGCTAAAAATGGGTACTAATGCAGTTTTCCATAAATAAATAAAAGCATCTCGTTACAAATGGATGCTACCCTTCCTTCCATCAAAAATAAAAAGAACACCTCGCTACAAATGGGTGTTCTAACCTATAGAAAAAGAGAAAAAAATATGGAGAAAAAAAAAATTAGGAATAAGAGACCCAGTGGTCCATCGGGGAGATATACATAAAAAGTGTTGACCTCAGGATAGAAAACTGGTGAGGAGAAAGCAACCAAACCTGAGTAAGGCCAAGCCAAAGGCTTGAATTGGAATAATTGGGATTGGAAAGTAATGTCTTAAGATCTGGATTTTTGCAACTTTGGATGTCCTTAGGACGATTCTCTTCACTAAGCGCAGATGTTTTAAAATCATAGCTACTGAACCTTGGTATTGGGCAGTGAAGCCTAAGAAATTGGGTTTTGAAGATTTTAAGTTGAGACCTAAAGGAGAAGAATTCACAGAATCCTAGGTCTAGAAGTTAATCTTTAGTGTTGTAGGGTAGTAAATTAGAGTTTTACTACTCTAAGTTTGATTAATAATGAGTATCTGGTTAATTTGCTTAAACTTATATTGATAAAAGTCAAGTATCACAATTAGGGGATTAACTTAAATCTATTTGAGTTTTTGAGTTAAAATTTAATTCTCAATCCTTAAGTTTTGTTTTTCTTAAAACACTTTGTATTCTAATCTGAGTTAAGAATAGTTATAAAGATTAAGAGATTTTTTAAGAATTCTAATTTTGAATAAAATTCTTATTTACAAATTGTTTTAAGTGTGTTTTGAAAATGTTATAAGTATAAGTCTAAGTAAGAAAATTTTCACACATGCTCTATACATTAATCATTTGTATTAAACTTAAAAAAATTTCTGACCGAAGCTTTCCTCTACATAGTTACTTTTTATAATAATTTATGCCCAAGTGCTTTAAATCATCATAGTCTTAGTTAATTTTGCTAGGGACTAGCAAAACTTTGGCTTGGGGGTATGATGAGACACTCATCATGACCTCTAATTACCCCTAATTAACTAGTCTTCCTAGTTAATTAGCTAAGGTTGTGAATATATAAGGGTTAATTATAGAATAAGGGATATTTAGTTAAGGACCTTAAAATAAGTTAAAAATGACATTTTATCATTCAATTAACATTATTAACAATTTAGATAATAATTGGACTCGAAATCCTACTAATCATTTTCTTAATTAAGAAGATAAATAACTTAAATATAATGTATAGCTAAGTATGTAATAACTTAAGTGATTTTACTTAATCTAATAAATTAACCTAAAAAGGTCAAAAATGTAAATTCAAGGTGTAAACATAATATTTGCCTTATTTACTAACATATATAAAAAGTTGAAAAAGATTTAAGTTAAAATAAACCTTCAAAACCTACGTTTACATTTTAGTCCTTAATATTCATTATAGTCGGGTGCTTATTTCTTACATAGGTCCTTAAGTTTTATTACTTCTAAGCCCTTCTTCGTCTTCTTCTTCTTCTTCTTCAACCAAATGAACGGCTAGCAGCAGAGAGTCATCCAACCACACAATTACCGCCCTGCCGACATCATTCCTCTTTGCCGAAGCTCTTGCAGCTTGCGCTCACCACCTCCACTTCATCCATCGGTATGGATTAACTAAGAATCTTATTTTTTAGTGGGAGATAACCTCACTGTCGTTGGAGACAATGACAAAGGTTAAGCTCCTCGAGCTCCTTCTTCGGCCAGACCCCACCTCTCTCTTCGCCGCAAACTGCTATAAATACCCCCTCACACCTTCGATTTTAGGCAAGATGGCTCCCTTCCCTCTTCTAACACTGCAGCCGACCTAATAGGCTTTTCTTCCAAACCTCCAGCGATTCCCCATTCCATCTTTCGACTTCCTCCGTCCATCTTAAGTAGCCGAGGAGATCCGCCGTGGTCTTCCACACCTCTGACAAAGGCGCCGACCTAAGGATTCCTCTACTCCACCTCAAATCCGCCAGCGGAGATCTTTCTTCAACCCTCTGATTTCGTCGTCCGCCATGAGACTTCGGCGGAACCCTATTGACCCCTTCGTCCAGGTAACAGTAGACTAGGAGTAGGTGTAGGAGTAGGCTAGCTTAGTTAGTTAGTTAAATTAGTTAGGTTAGAGTAATTTCAAAATTTAGTTTCATCTCCTCCAACATCGGCAAGTTCCTTGAGCTCACCAGAGACTTTAATTTTTTCTTTTAATTCACTGTACACCTTCCTATATCTTCCATGTTCACTTTTAATTCACTTAATCGTTTAATTAAATCACCTAAATGCCAAATTCAAATCTCACCTTCACCGATTACTGACACTGTCCATGGTGACAGTAATCGACCTAATTCCACCTTCACTGGATTCTTTCATCAGCTATCACCACTAATGAACCCTAATCGACATTATATTACCTATTATTATCATCTATAATTAAACGCCTAAATCTTAGTTAAGTTTCCTGAGCTTGCTGTCCATGGCAGCTCAAGAGCAGTTCAAACTATAAATTAAATATATATTTATGAATAATAACATCTGTTGACTTGATTTAACTTCTCAATCGAGTAGTTAAATCAAGTCCTGAGCTTAAACCATTCAAATCTTTTAAGAAACAAGCTTACTGTCAAATCTTACATTTTAATGAACAAATGAAGAATTTAATGTGATAAAGAGGTTCCTTGTAACCTCAGGATCATTTCTGAATCAAAAATGGTTAATTTTATCAATCTGTTCATAAAAATTTACATTTTCTGGACTCACCAAAGCTCCGGCAAGCTCTGGCAAGCCAAAGTTGTGTTACAGCCTCTTAAACTTGCTAAGTGGGTCCAGAATAGTATAATAAAGATTAATGACTATTTTAAAGATATTTGCTTGAAGTTTTAACCACTAGAGCTTTAGATGTAACTTCATCTTCCTCAACTCCAGCGAGTTGGAGAAGTCTGTTATGAAGGATTTAAGAAACATTTAAGGAGCTCAGAAGCTTCAGTGCATCGAGCTTCAATAGTCAGAAACCCTAGGAATTAAGGATAGAACATAAATCTAAAGATATGAATGAGTTCCAGATGATGAGAAGACTCTGATTGAGGCATTAATTTCTTAGGACGAAGCTTTAAATAGAAAGTCAATCTTCGAGCTTCCGTAGTGAAACCTGAGTCTGATAATGGTGTTCTGAGCTTGAATTGAGGAATTGGGATGTGAAAACTATTTCTGGGATCTTATTTGATGATTTGAAATTAATTAAAGTAAGCTCAGATGATGTATTTGGTGAAATTTTGTTTCTGTCAAATTGGGTTACTTTCGAACCCAAACCAACAGAAGCAATATTTTGATGAAATTCAAACTTAAAACCTGCCTAGATTGATTAGTTATAACCCTTAGAATTAATCTAAATAGACTAGGAACACTTTTAAGTGTCTGTTGCACTTACTGAAATCTAAAAATCAACCTCTGAAGTTTTCAGAGAAGAGAAAAGCTTCTCTGCAGGTCCTGTAGGTCTTAAGAGTTTAAAATCTATCCTAACAAAAGTGGAATTGTTTATATAACATATACAGACCTTTTAAATAGATGGGAGAAGTCCATCTGAGGACTCCCCTGACTTTAATTTCATTTTCCAGGCTTTTTAAAATGTGTAGAACCCCTGATTTCATCTTCTAAATTGAAGAGCAAAACATCATTAGAACATTAAATTGACCCTAAAATTGTGTAGATTTCCCTTAGAGCTTTCCAACAAACTTTAAATCATCCAATTTGGAGCTCTAAGTAGAAAGTTACGCTTGTTTGAATTCGGGTCTGGAAGGGCTAGCTTTGTCCCACCTCAAATATTCACGAGCACGCGCTTGGGAATAAAACTGATTTGTTCCCTTGGCTATGCAGTCGTCAGCGCTCGACACACCAGTTCCGATTCCTTCTAATCTGATCTAAGCATTGTGTGGTCTGTGTGTGTGGGCATATGCTTGCGGGTGTGCGCCCTTGGGGGCATGCGAAAATGATTGTGCCCTGGGAGGGCGAGTGTGGCCTGGGAGGCCGGGTTGAGCCGATGTAGCTCGAGACTGTGAACCGATTAACAAATGAACCAAAACGAACCTAACTGAGATTAGGCGAGGACCGAGTAGGGTCTGGTCCCACCCTGGTCTCAGGGTGCTGTGTATCCTCGAAAGGACCTCGCCGCAAGTAAAAAAAATTTTGGTTTAAAAAGTAAAAAAACCCGGTTCAGCTGAAAGCTTAAGGAAAAGAGAGGCCGCTGAAGGATGTTATGTTAAAGCTAAGTGCTGAAGCAAAGGCTAAGGAAGAAATGAGCACAGAAGCTAAGGAGTGTTAAGGAAAAACTAAAGGAAAAAGAAGAAGAGAAGGAGGATGAGAAGGTAGGAACAACACAAGAAAGAAAAAGAGCTCGAGAGAAGAAATAAAAGAGAGAAAGAAGAAGATTAGAGGCTATAGAGAGATGAAAATAAATAAATTTCTCTTGCATCAGCATCTTTTTGTTCTTAAATGTAAAAAGGCATGCTCTAATTGGATAACTTTTTAATTGCCTTAATTTCTTAGAATGAAATAAAATTGAAAATTAGCATGTTTACTTGTTAATAAAGTACAACATTTTGAGTAAATATGTTTGCATATGGAATTTTGTATATCCATTATAGTTAAATATTTTGACAAAATTCATGTTATGAAAATTAAACTAGTTTTACCTCCTAAACTTAAAGAGTTAAAAGAAAATTGGTGAATTTGGAGAAAATTATTTTGCCTCCCAGTGAACGACCTGGACTTAACCAGTAAAAATTTCTAAAATGTTAGGTTAATTCGACCCTATACTACACAACCGACACAACTTGGATTTAACCTAAGTGATTTCTTCTACTCTTAATTAAGTAAAATTAACTTAATTACTGAGTTGAGTGAACCCATGCTATCAGTGTCCTAATCTAAGGGTGGCTAAAGCTTGGGGAAGCTTCTAGGCTATCCTAGGGCTTGGATGGTCCTAAGTTCTTCATATTTTACTACTTTATTCTTATTTAATAGAATAGCATACCTTAACTCCCTTACATTATTATCTATTACATCTAATCTAGGTCTTTCTCTCCAGCTCTGCTGCAACACCAGTTATTGTAGCTTCAGATCTACCTTCTGATCAACTTATTATCTGTAATTGACATAATGCACCTAATCAGTACATCATAGCATTATTTTATGCATAACTAAAAGAAAGCAGTAAAGATGCAAATAATGCTTATGCATACATGAATTATCCTAACTTATGCTAAGTCCTAGCCTAATTTAGGTTGATTAAGACCTATGATTGCTGCGCAATCATACCCCCATGCCTAAATCTTGCTAGTCCTTAGCAAATGCAAAACTAAGTTATTCACAGAAGGGTCCCTAAGGGATTGATTATTTTATCAAGTGTATGCGTAGAGATTTTTCTCCTCTTTGTTTTCATCCTATGCTCTAGAAATCCAGACAATCGTGAAAGTGTAGCTATGTAGCTTTCGCAACGGATTCGAGTGAAAAACTAATTCACCTCTAAAGCCTGTACTTGACCCTTAGTAAAATTCTAGTGGGATAGGCAGACTTCTTCCCTCGAGGTATTCAAGATATTCTATGAATTCCACCCGATTGTAAACTTTGGTAGAGAATCTCAGAGGGAAAAGATTATATATTTGGTGGCTCACTCTCACTTTGTACTACATAGAGATTAGTACTATAGAATCTAGATTCCCAAATTATTACATAACTCAACTCAGAGAAAGACGAGAAAAACTATGCTCTCTTTTGATTCCTTTGTATTCATTCTCACTTACTCTTTTTCTTTTTCTTTCTTTTTCTAGAGCTCACAATCTCACCAGATTCACATATATGACCTGTATTTGGTGGTCTCACTTGGCATTAACACTTTAATTGAGTTCCTATAACTCTAACACTAAGTCAAAATTCCTCAGCCAGTATTCGAGCAGTCAGAAACACAAGAAAGGTGGGTTAAGGCCATATTTGGTAGATCTCAAATTTATTTGGTGGCATTGCGTCAATGCAACTGAACTAAACACTAAATATTCACTCTTTTTTTCTTTGTTTTTTCTTCCTTTTCTAATTTTTCAATTTTTGTTTATTTCCATCATTTTTTTTCCTCTTTTCTTTCATTCTTTTTCTCTTTCTTTCTTTCTTTTTTTTTTTAGCATAACACAACTAGAACACATCCATGAACTTTATTGAGGAGCCATTATTAGGGATTGGTGGTACTCAAGAGACATTGGGTGGCTTATTTGGTGGAAGTGCCTACTTACGGCACCGGGAGAGATGGATAGGATGGTGTATTTCTAACCTTGACATCAATACCCTCCTTTAGCCGAGGATTCCATAAAGAATGGTCGTAACCATCCACCTTAGCCCTAGTTTTATGAAAACTCGCTCTCCGCATATTTTCCTTATTTGGTGGCTCTCATAATTTGCACAAAATTATATACGCAGGAACCGAGAGCAAAAACTATGCCTAATCTCTGAGTATCACTACCTAATCATCTAGGATTCCAGATTCCTTGCACTAATCTTAGAGCACCAGTACAATCTACTCTCATCTCACACTATTTGTTGGATTTTTGGAAAAAAATCTGCCTAACTCCCAAAACATAGTCCAGGGGTTCAGGGGAAGAAGCACTACTTCTTCTCGACAGACTAAAGACGTTTATTAGCCTTCACTGTGAATCTATTGCAAATTCTACGTGTGTGTGAAAAGCGGTACTGGATTCCAGATTACAGGAATCAACTAGAGGATAAAATCCTTAATGCATTCTCTTAATAAAATAATCTTATTCATGAATGCAATATGTATATATGCTATAAAAAAGTAGCCTCGTATAATTTGTACTTTGTGAAATTCCCGTATCGGGTTACATTCAGCTTGACCCTAAATTTAGAACAAGAGGTAAGCGGGTAAGTCAAAAGTGGTTGTTGTGGACGATTTTTAGCTCCAATGCGAGCATTGGAGGTGGAGTCTATTGTTCTTTTATTTAGGATCCTAAAGTACATTTGACATGCAGCTTTGAGGTTTTCCTATGGGTTGGCGTAAAAATTTTTCAATTTTGTCATATCTACCCTCCCATGCCTAAGTTCTTGCATGTCCTCATGCATGAATATAAAAGAAAATAAGTACAGCTGGGAGTAAATGGGTAGAAATCGCTTGGAATTGCTCCTGAAATTTTAACGTTCGCATCGGCCTACTTGACAATATGCAATATGCGAAAAGGAAATATGCTAAAAGAAAAATATACTATGTATAAAAGTGGTTATGTAAAGATGATGGTAGAATATGGGATATGCTATCTATACGTGCTGAGTTTAACGCCTCTAGCTGGGTGAGAACTTACTCAGATATATCAGTTCTAGCATAGAAGCCGATCAAGATTAAGAGAAAGATGTGCTCGTACACTCCTACAATCAGTGGTCCAGAGATGTGAACCAACTGATTGTGCACCCCTACTCCAATAAGTATAGCTATAAGAAAGTGTGGAGTGGTGGTGGAAAATAGTGGATAATTAGAGGGGGGATCATGATGTTGATTCAGCTCATTTATCATGTCCCACAATTCACTAGGAAGTTGCTGAGGGAGTAGATCAAAATGTATCTCAGAACGAGAATTTGAGTCATAGGGATCCTCATAAAGATAATTGACATCAAACATCATGCCCTCTCTATGCTCTGGATCATACGGGGGTATTCGTGAAAGTAGAAGATCAGTGGGGAGGTCACTGAAATCCTCATCAGAAATGGGAATAGGAGTAGACTTGAAGGTGGGAATCTGATGATCCGTATGTATGTGAATTCCTACTGATTCATTACCTGTGAGATAATCTATTGTGACTGCGGTAATGGGAAACCTGTTAGCTATGGTCACGTCTTCTTGAAACAACAGGGGTGATCCAGTAGTGTACGGATCAGGATAGCTAGATTCAGGGGTGCTGTGGTCAGAAACACACCCTAAACAATCCGATCATCGGGGAGATATGTACAGTGTAGTGGTCTCAATCCCGTGTGGATCGAGGTCCAAGAACCTTGATAGTGCAGACGAATGAGACATTGGGTCATCACAAAGGAGCCCAATGTTACCAAAGTATGCCGAATCTTCGTCTTCACCATCCTCCTCTATTCGATCACAGTCAAAATTCTTTGTTGCCATGAATATGTCAAATCGAAGTCTCTCATTACCTAGGGCTATCTCCAAACACCCGGATGCACAATCAATGTTTGCTCGGCCTGTCACTAGAAATAGGCAACCCAAAATGATTGGTGCATCTCGAAGATTAGAAGGAACCTCCATATTGAGAATGAAAAAGTCTGTGGGAAAGCAGAATCCACGGACTTTTACGATCACGTTCTCAACCACCCCCTTGATGTTTTTACTAATCTATCAGCCAGCTGAATCATGACCGAGGTAGGCTTTAACTCCCCAAATCGAAATCAATCAAATATGGCAGTGGGAGTTAGGTTGATGGACGAACCTAGATCTAGAATGGCCCGATCAAATGGAGAATCCTACAAGAAGTAGGATATGAGTGGGGTAGCAGGGTCTTTCTTTTTCGGGGGCAAGTCAGCTAGAATCACGGCGCTAGCTTCTTTTGACAGTATCGCCTATCGTCCAATTCTAGGTTGTTGCTTTGGGGTACAATAGTCCTTGAAGAACCTAACGATAGCGAGGATGTGATCAATTGCTTTGAGGGGGGGACCTGAATATGTACTTCCTTGAACATTGACTTCAGGTCCTCAAAATTTCACATGTCCTTCCGCACTACATTTCACGTCAAAGCCATAGGAAAAGGGATGGGAATCTCAAGGTCAAGTGGCCTCTTACCCTTATCCACCATAGGTGGCTCCTGAAATGAAGGAGTTGAACTCGCCTACGACGAAGGGTGAGAAAAATCAGGACCCGCCTACCTATGTGGTGGGTCGAATGACTTCCTTCCACTCCTCAAAGAGACAGCATGTGCATTGGCTTGCTGTCCATGAGGTGGTGCAGTAGCGAAAGGGGTAGAGTATGTGGGGTTCTGCATCAAAGGCCGCTGGCCTTGAGCATAACCAGGTGGTGCAGGAGGCACCTGTAATATGGCATATGCCTGTCCCTGTGGTGCCTAAAACCTAGGTGGGGTGCCTTGGTTCTGCACATACCAAGGGGTCAAGACGGGTTGGAAGGGCAAGGCTCCCTAAGTCCTATGCTCTTGCAACAGCTGGTTTTGCATGTTCTGTATAGTCTGTATCTGGTCAGCCATCGCCTTCATTATCTACAAGCTATTCTATGTAGATTTCCTCATCGATTCTTGTAGCTGCTCTTTCAGTGCCTCCAGAGGGTCAGCCCGCTTTGGAGGGTGACTGGCAACTTGGTGCAACGGTTGGTATGTAGAACAGGGTTGCAGCTGCTGAGACGGGAATGGCTGCTGCCTAGGGTACATGTTTTGCACATTCCCGTATTGCCTGGTTTGGTAGTGTAGATCTTGATGTGGTCTCTGTGAGTTACCAGACCAAGAGAAGTTTGGATGTTGGTGCCAACCAGGGTTATACGTCTCTAAATACAGGTTATTATGCCTGTATCCTTGAATAGAACTGACGTCCTCGTAGGCCGAAGATGTCTGAGACGTATATCCATCAAGGGGATACATATTATAATCTGTGGGTGGTGCATAACCCTAGTCATATGGTGCTAGATTGGGATTGTTTACAGGATCCTGATATGTAGGATCTCATAAATAAGGAGAAGATGCATCCTGAATGAGTAGATTAACTCAAGCAGGGGGGCTAGGGGTGCATAGGAGGGTCTTGTAGCAGCAGAGTTCAGGTCAAATTGACCCTGACTAATTTGGTCAATCTCTTTCTCGATCAGGTTTATTCTATCCAGCTGCTTGACGATGATATCCATGTCGACTTGAATAGACTCGGTGTGAGCCTCATGGACACCAACCCACTGTTGAGCTGGCCACTGGAACCGGTTCATGGACACGGCATTCATCGAGTTCTCCACCAAAGATTCGAACAACTCAAATGTGTTGTTCTCATCTTTTGCGAGGAAATTCCTATCACTGGATGCATCGGCCAGATACCAATGTGTGTCATCCAGCCCATGGTAAAAGATCTGAGCTAGGTGCCATCTGGGTATACCATGGTGAGGGCATTTCCGGAGAAGGTCATGAAATCAGTCCCTGGCGTCATGCAACTTCTCCCCAGCTCCTTTGGAGAAATTCGTGATCGCACACCTCATCTCGTTCATTCAACCAATCGGGAAGAACTTTTGCAGGAATTCACATCATAATTCCAGCCAGGTTCCAATTGGCTTGCCAATGGTCTTGAACCAGTATGAAGCTTTGTCCCTCAGAGAAAATGGGAAAAGCTTCATCAGAACAATCCCAAGATTAATATTCCTGGGTCGAATCGTTTTCGCGAGTCGACTCAGGTCCTTTAAGTGCTGGAATGAATCTTTGCTTGAGTTTCCATAAAAGTGAGTGTTGATCAAACTGATCAAACTGAGCTTGAGCTCAAATGCATCTTCGCCTTTGGGAATCCTGACTAAGGGTGTGACGATTGGTGCAGTTGGATCATAGAAATCTCGAAGTTGTTCTCCTCGTGGTGATGCTGCATTCTGTCAAGCGTCGTCAAGATATGGTCCATGCTTTGCTGATGTCGCTCCTCAGATTCAACAACCCAGGCCTCTAGATGAGCCATCGGGTCCAGATTACCTGCATCCTGACCCAGTCTAGGTCCAGGTCCATGATTAACCATTGCAGTTAAGGGAGTAGAAGAAATGGGGGAGAAGATGGTCCCAACGAGGTGACTTGCCTCCTTGGGAGTGGCTCCCAAGGTCCAACCAGTTAAGGTCTAAGTGACCCCCTTCCATGGATACACCACCCAACCCCTAAGTTGGTGTAGCCAAGCCAAACAAGGCTAAGGCCCTGCCAATCAGATGGTCCTTATGATCTTGTGACCAGATTTTTCGTTTTAAGTTTGAATTCCTGAAGAAAAATTTGTCGTACAACCGACTGAAAGTGATTCCTACCTCTCAAGCTAACCCAGCCAAAAGGTTGAAAGCACCTAGTAGTACGACAACGAATTAAGGTTGATTTCGTGTTTTAGAATTGATTTTTAGCCCATTTTTCTTCAGTTGGGGTTTTTGGTGAGTGGCCCATAAGGTGACCAAGCTCACCGGCTAAGCACTAGACTTGATTAAGTCTAGTCAATCCCAAATGTGGTCTCTAGATTACAACCCTAAAGATGTAACCAAGGGTTCATGCAATTCTAGTGTTTTTTTGTCCTTTTATTTTGTTCTTCTTCAGCAGACCACAAGAATAAAAATAGTTCTCTAAACAAAATTGGAATCCAATTAAATTGAAATAAGGATAGTAGATTCCTTTTTCAATTATCTTTTCACATAATATTTTTTTGTAATTTTTACTATTTCAACCGAATTTATAGAGATTTTTAAATGTCAAAAGATCAGATCTGGAATTTTGAACCCTAGTTGATTTTTCAAATTGAAACAGTAGCCAATGTTTTTCAAAAATTCAGCGAAAATATGGAACTTAAAGTCAATAAAATCAGCTTTCAAACCCCACCATTTTTAGTTAAAACAAATTCACAGATTGCTCAAAATTGTTTTTTGAATTTTGAAAAATCTCAAATCTAGGTCAATCTGACCCCCTTGCACTTCGTGAATTTTTAAAAATTTTATACTTGCAATTTTTTCAAAAGAATGGTGTTTTTTGAAAGGTGGTTTAAAAATGAAGGTCTAGCCTGAATTTTAGAATTTTTTGTTCACTAATTTTTCGGCAATTGAATTTTTAAATTGGATTTTGAAGTCTGGCTGAAAATCAGACGTGGTAGAGAAGCTTTTAAAAGGTGTTTGAGTTTAAGATTCAAACTTTCCACCAAAAAAAAATTCTTTTTTTTTTATTTGGAAATTTTTTTTTCAATGACTTTTTTTCAAAAGGATTCTCAAAAATATTTTTTTTTTGCTTTTTCAAAACAAACCTAGGATTCAAAAGGAAACCTAATCCAACTACATAGATTTTTTTTTTCTTTGATTTTTTTTTCTTTTTCACGAAAATGAATAAGCTTTTTTTTTTCAAATGAAATTGCTAGAAGCAAATCTAACCTAGGGTTCACAAAAAAGAACTGGACTAAAGTAGATATGATGTGCACCTGGAATTTTTTTTCCCACTTTCAAGTGCGTAGATACCATTTTTTTCCTGTTTTTCCTACGCATCCAAAGATAAGAAGAGGAAGATTTGTCATTGATAATTCAAGAGATCGAAATCAGAAAATGGCGTTGCCTTCCCAGCAACGGTGCCATTTAACAAAAGCCATTTTCGTGTATTTTAAAGTCATCGGAAATCGTAGTATAATCGCGCTAAAACGCTCATCAAAAATGATTTCTGTAAAGATAACGAGACTTGAGTCCCGGTCGTTCATCTCTGGGAGGCATTTATGCAAATCTGAAATTGATCTTTTCTAGCTCTACTTGCTTAAAATCGCATGGCTGTTTATGCTTATTACGTATTTAAGCACGACATGCTTAGTTGCAAGAATATCAGAAAGTAAAAGCAGGCAACTTTAATCACACAAAATATATTGCAACAAGCTCATGGTGATTCTCAACACATAGACATATATGTGTAGAAAAATTTCTTTCATTCATTCAAGATAGTGTTTGCAACATGGAACTAGAGGAATGCTTATAGAGGAAAGCATAAAAAAATCATTCTAGCTAACAAAAAACGATCGCATACAGGAATCTATGGGAGGATTTTGCATGCATCATTGGAGAAGAGTAAAGAGCTACACTACTAAGCAGTAATAAAAGCATGTAGACTATGAAGAACTAGCTACTAATCTAGCAAAAATAAGGGCATTCAGAGGTGGGCTCTGATGGCCTTTGAATGGTTGAGAGGAGAAGGAGGGGTGGCCAATGGTGCTTAGGCCATCCCTTGGAGAGAGGTTGGAGAGGTGATCCAGCATCCTGGCATGGAGATGGTGGTAGCCATGGTGAGCAACTCGTGGAGGTGGAGTGTAAGTGAATGTAGCTAACCTAAATGGAAGTGAATAATGCCAAAAGATGGATGGGTGCAAATGGCCACCCCTTAGGTCTTTTTATAGACCTAGGGGAAGCTCTCTAGAGAATCATGGAATTCTCTAGAAATGCCTATGGTGGGAGCTTGTGGGAGAGTGAGAGAGAGAGGGTGGATGGTTGTTTTTAGATCCACCAAATGTGGATACAAAAATTGAATGGCTCTTGGTTGCTAATTTTAGCAACCAAGGCAACAACACATGGTAGAGAGTTCTAGAGAACTCTAGGCTAGGTATTTTCGTGTGGATGGTGTGTGTGGGTGTGTGTGGGTCGAAACTTAGGTGGCTAGGTTGATTAGGTTAGGTTCTAGTGGGTTTAGGTCAAGGTAGGTCTTAAATTAGGGTTGTAAACCCTAATTCACTGATGTAAAGTGCAATTAAACTTAATACAAGTTTAATTGGGTGTGTGAAAACTTAATTGAGAGTAAAATAACTTGGTCGTGCGTGTTTCACGTGTTAGAAATCGAGGTTACAAGTAACCCGTCGTTGTAGTTGCAAAACATGTCGATTAGATAAAATTTATACCAAAACTCTAGGGAAGTCCAGGGTCGAACACAGGGTGGCGACGTTTACTTTACGTGAAAATCGCACTTTGATTCGTTTCTTTTTGGAATTTTAGGGTTTTGTCATTTTTTTGTGTCTTTGAAATAAAAGACAAGCAAATGAATCACAAGATAGAAATGAGGAACAAAAATGGTATGTATTTCAATCCAATGTTTATTACAATCTACAATGAAAGCATTAAAAGAGAGGGAAGTGAGAGGAAATCTCCCGAATTGGCTGTTCGGTGAGACGACGGTGCCTGGAGGAAGCTCAAACGAAAGAGGTGAGGAGTGGGACGATGGAGGTGAGATGCAGGAGGACGTCTTGTTGAGGAAAGCTTTGGCGTGGCTCTGGAATGGAGGTAAGAAGACGGAGGTGATTTGCTACTGGAATGGAGGTGGGAGGATGGCTCGAAGGTGACCTCTGAAGGGAGATGGGAAGTTGGAGGAGTATTTGGTGGGGCAGAGGTTCACTACACTAATAGGCACCTTGGGAGCTTGAGAACAAGCTCTAATAGAGTGTTGGTAGGCTCGCTAGAGCTTGGGAGTAGGTGGGAGTAGAGTAGGTAGAGATAGCTTGGAAGAGACGGGGTGTTGGTCCTTTTATAGTGGAGGAGAAGAGGCAAAAAAATAGGTATGGGACCATTAGTGACATCCAGGCCGTCGCTGGAAACGTCGTTGTAGGTAACTCATGCCCACTATTGCCCACAGCTAGCTTTGCTGGAATGTGATCAATTACCGACGGTTGTAAGCGTCGCTGTAAGTCTAGCTCATGCATCGTTGTAGTCCACCTTACGCTACGCTAGTGCCGCACTCTTGCCTTGCCCCACACACGCACGCCTACACGCACCAGCGCTGCTGCGTGGTGTGCTGGCAGCCTAGGCTGCGCCACGTGGCACAGTCCGGGCCGTCCATCTTCTTGTTGTAGGGGCTGCAACAAAGGTCGGATTGAGTCGATTTTCGCACCGTTAGGCTGCGATCGTCGACCCGAATCTATCCGTGCGGTTGGATTTATCATTTGAAGCTCCAAATTATGTCTCGTAGTCCCTTGGCCGTTGATCTTCCTCGGACTGCATATGGTGCTACGGGACTCTGATCGAGGCAATTTCAGAGGCGTTGGACTCTGATTGTCGTCTCGATCAGATCTGTACAGTTGGATTGTCAACCCAAGGCTCTGAAATAAATATGCTTCTCTCCTAACCACAAAAAAGTTGCAATATCTTAAATTATATACAACTACATTAAATGCAAAATGATGTATGCTATGCAATATTTATAACTTGAAATGCAAATCTAGGCCTAGGAACATGCTTGAATTGGCATTTTACCCTCAACGAATGTGTTTACATCATACTCCCGTGCCTATCTTTTGTTGGTCCCTAGCAAAATTAAACTATATGCTTTGTATAAAAGTAGAATTAGGATTAGATCACTCAGCCCTATGTCATTTATTAACAATAGAAAATTTCAACTAAGGTCCTAAACTACGAAAACTCAACAGTACCTAGGTGTCTGCAGAATGCAGACCGCCTAGGTTCTCGCCTTATTCTGAGAAGGGAAGATATATATATATTTTTTATTTTTCTTCTTTTCTAATTTTTTTGTACTTTTAGAGTTTGAGAGTTCTAGGATGACTTTTTACAGCTACCCGACCCGCCCAAGACTTGAAAAAGACTCTAAGTACTAAGCATTTTTGTGAAAAAGTGATAGACTCACAAAACGGCCGTTAAGACGGACTTCGGGTTTCTACAACCCTAGGTGACCTTGCCTAAAGGTTTATCTTTACGATCGGTATCTTTCTCTCTACTTTTTTTTATGCGGTCAACACAAGGGCAAACCTAGTGTATATCTCCCCGGTTTATTCTACTTTCCCGCTTCTTCCCTAAGTGTTTTGGGAATTATTATGCATTTCTTTTTTGTGAGCTGGGTTCTGGACAACCGGCCGATGAACTGTTATCGCCGACAACTTGCCAACCATACTTGTGCGATGAAGTGTGGTTTTATTTATTTTTTATTTTCTCCTTTTCTTTTTTTTTCTTTACTTTTTGAGTGTTTCTTTCTTTTCTTTAAGTAGGTGGCTTCCCTGATCTAAGATTTACCTAAATGCAGTACAATGAAAATGGTCTTGTGGCTGGGCTCTAGACAACTAGCTGATGAGCTGTTACCATCGACAACTTGCTAGCCATACCACCCAAGTAGGTCCATTAGCTACCCAATTTTTGTAAAAACCACAGAAAAGTTAGTTAGTGCAAAAAAAATGTGTGTAGATGCTTAGGCTTAAAGTCCCCCTAAATCAGAGGGTAGGTTGATAAGTCGCATACTTATCATCCCGAATTATTTACCAAATTAAAATGAATTTTAATTGGCGAGGACTTGAGACTAAGTCCACATTTGAGTGGACACTCGGGCTAATTAAGCCTGAAGACCTGAAGAGTATAGGTGTTTAGGTCCTCTCGTATCATTTCCTAAAGTTAATAACCATTCAGCATAAATTAGGTTAGGCATGCATTGCATTTTTTATTATCTTTTTTGATATGTTTTTGTGAGTGTTAGGGATGAACAGATATGTAGATCCCTAAAACCCCAACACTCAAGAAGGCAAATGGTGAAGGAGAAGCTCAAACTAGCTGGAACTCAACTTGATCCAGCTCACCACTGCTGGAACCTAGCTCACTTGAACTAGCGTTAGCTCATCCCAGCTCCATTCAGCTAATCTCAGCTGAATGGTAGCTCAAGAGAGTTCATCTTAGCTCACCCTAGCTCAAGTCAGCTCAGATCCAGCTCAACTTAGCTGAGTCTAGCTCATCTTAGATCCCACTAGTCCACAGGGAGCTCTAGCTAGCTCAGCTGAGTTGACAGGAGTTCACCCCAGCTCAGACCCAGCTACATCCAGCTCCACTCAACTCCAGCCAGATGAAGAAGAACTCATCTCAGCTCAGGAAGCTCAAGTCCAGCTCCCGGCGATTCAGCTTAGCTCAACTCAGTTGAGCTAAGCTACCTTAACTGCATCAACCAGCTTGATCCACCTCGGGAGCACCTGACCTAGCTCACCTCAGCTTATTATGGTAGAAGCTAGCACACTTTATCTTGGCTTAGTAGCTAGCAAAGAACTAGCAAGCTAAGCCAGCTAGAGTAGCTCCATGCCAGCCTCTTCAGCAGTACCCAGCTCCAGTTTCAGCTACAGACTTCTTCTCCTTAGCTCCTCCCTCCAAACCCTAGCTCCAACACCTTCTCCTCTACTCGTCCATTAGCTAAGTTAGCTTAGCTTAGCTTAGCTTAGCTTAGGTATGCTCCAACTTCCTTGGCTTGTACCACCCCAAAAACCCACCTAACAACTCCACCCAACTATCTCCACCTAAGCTCCACATAAGCTAACCTACTTGGCACCAACCTAGCCTACCCACCACCTCCAAAAGAAACCTAAAAGTGGCACCAAAACCACCCTAACCACCCCCTTGATGGCGCCACTATTCCCTCCAAAAACTCCCTTCATCTCCACCATACACCTCTCCTTAAATCCATCTCCACCATCCACCTAACCCCCCTTCTAGAAGACCCTAGGTTGGCACCAAAATGGTGGTGTCTCTCCACCACCAAAAGCCACCAACACCACCATAACCACCCCCTTTAACACCTCTTGGGTTGGCGCCAAATACCCTTGGCCATAGGATCACCAACCACCTCCATCCTTCCATCCTAGCCCTCCATTTCAAGGGGCACCTTAACCCCCCATCCTACCCTATAAAAAGACCACTACCCACCACCATTCAAGGCATCCTTGGCTAGCAAATTCACTCTCATATTCTACCTAGAAGCCCACGTCCAAGAGAGAAGAAGAAGAAGAAGATTAAGGGGATATTCTGTCCCCTTGGTGCCTTCCCCTCTTCCCTTCTCTCTTGAGTCACACCAGCCAAAGGAGAAGCCAGGCAAGGAAGATCTTTGGAGGAGATCTTGAAGGTGGTCCAAGCCACCTTGGAGGAGCTTTTGAGGGTGTTGCACGCCCACCCCTTGGAGAGAGCATTGAAGGTGGTAGCTTCCACCTTGGAGGAGCTCTCAAGGAAGGAGAAGAAGGAGGCCCTCTTTTCAAGCCAAGGAGCAGCTAGGCTTGGAGCAAGAAGACTCCCTTCTTCACCAAATTTTGCAAGAGGATTAGTGTTTCTTTATTTGCTTTTAAATTTGTTTAGTTTTAGTAGAAGCATTCCTCTACTTGTCCTTGAAAAGAACACTAATTCTAGTTAATTAAATTACCTTCTTTTAGCTTTTTATTGCAATTGTTACTTTTGGTTCTAGCACTTGTTTCACCTCTTCTTCCTAATTACTCTAGGCCTCCACTTGCCTAGAGGGAGCTTAGGAAGAAGATATTTCTATCTTTTAAGTTTTAGTTAAGCAATTGTAGGTGTTAGTACTTTCCGTTACAATTCACATTTTGCCCTCGTCTTTTCAAAACAAAAAAATTACATATTTAAAATACCAAAAAGAAAGTTGAGATCTATTTTCAAGTAAGAGGATTAATTTTGCAAACAATTGGCCTCCTTGGACGACCCTAGATACTCCCCTATCTAGGATATAAATTTAAAAGCGAAAGCGGATTCGCGTGTTACAACGACGTTAAAAACCTGCTTTTACAAATCACACGTATTTCGCTATCAATTTCTCATGGTCGTTTATCTTAGTAAAATCATTTTCCTTATGTTCAAGTGAGACTTCACCTAAAGATTCTTCACCCTCAGAGTCAAAGAATTGATGATCCTCATTTCTTGATCCAAGGAGACATAATTTTCTTCATTTCCTGACTTGGGGATCTCGGGTGAATCAATCAGTTCATCCTCAAATGGTTGCTCTAGCCCAACCTAGTCATCCCTGGTCTCAGAAAATGTATCCCCCCCGATAGGTGCCTGAGCAGGTTCAGACATTGGCTCTCCTAAAGGGGGTTCATCTTGAAAATCATCCCAAGATTTGACTAGGGCAACTACAAATTTCATCCTTAACCTCGACAACTTCCCAAGGAGAAACTCACCTAAGTCCCTATCCTTAACACTTTGGAGCAAATCCAATAGAGAACTATTAAGTTCATCAATCATTTTGATCATAGGCTCCAGTGCTTCAGTGCATGGTGTTGGCTGGGCTTCTAAAGATTGTATGGTGTTCCTCAAATTAGCCAACACTCTATCTTGGATCTGGTTCACCTGAGCCGACTGGTTTGATTTAGGTTTGGGTGGGTTTGGTTTGAATCTAGGGGAGTCAAGATGTCGAGGTTCTCGGGCCCCTCCCTGATAGTAGGTCATTCTAGGTTGTTCAAAGGATGGTGGCGACCTATATTCAGTGGAATACTGGGGAGGGTAGGTGTTATAATCATGATACCCTTCCTGATTGTAGATCGGGTTGGTTTGGTCATCAAAGGATGGAGATCCATAATCATTATAGCTCTGGCAAGGATAATAATCATAGTCTTGTTGTCCAGGGTTAGGCCCTGGACACTGAGGTCCGGATTCATATCCCCAATCAAAGTCATCCCGACTAGTGGATGGGTAATTACAAGTGAAGTCGAGATAGTAATCATCTTAGGGATAAGTGGTGGTAGGAGGATAGGATGTGAAATGTGTGTAGGATGTGGAAGGGTACATGGTGAAGTAAGGAGGGAAATCAGAAGAGAAAGGAGCCCTGCAATACAAAAATACAAGCCTATCCTTAGGTTGGGTGGCCTAAAGGTCTACAGACTCTTAGAATCCATCCTAAGATTATAGACGATTTATTCTACTTATGTCCAGGCAATCCAACCAGTTAGAAGGAGGGACTAGGGAGAAGGTTCTTCCTTTGGCTTGCGCCTCCGGTTCCAAGTGTACCCCCCAGCTACGGTCATTTGACGCTACTCCCCTAGCTAGACATCAGATTGACTAGTATAAGCAGGTTAATCATGAACAATCTCAATCTGGATCCTGACAAGCTAACCAGTCCTTAGGGCCAACGTCTAATCAATTTTAGTTAGGCTTGGGACAATTGTGCTTCAGGAATGTGATGGGCCCTTTAGATGGGTTGTGCCCTTAATGATCAGTTAAAATGTGTGTGCATCACAACTAGGATTTTCAAACAATGTCATTTGATGATGTGTCTTTTAGGATTTAACCTTGTTTAGTAGCATTTAGGGTTTTATTCTTAGGTTGGTTCAATCAAGGTTTAGTAGAACACTCCAAGTTTTGAAAGCACGGGTGATGATATGTTCCTTTAAAAATAAAAAATAATGTGGAGTGCCTGGTTCTGCCCTAAGAATCTGCCCTAAGTGGCAAGCTACTTGATGGATTAGTTTTAGATTTAATGGTGCAGCCCAAACAACTCAATCATTGGCCTATTGCACCACTTAGTTAAGGCCCACAAGAATGCTTAACCTATTCATATTTCTACTCACTTACGTGTATTTAGTTGAAGTGTACCAGGTCCACAGGTCAAATCCAGGTTAAGTGGTAGAATTAAAGTGATTGTGCGCCTTAGGATAAGAAGTTGTGGGTGTTAAGTGTGTAGCTGTCAGAAAATCCCACAATCAGATAACACTTTTTTTATATATTTTTTATTTTTATTTGTGGATGGCGAGGTGAGTGGTGGTGGCAAACAAATAACCAAACCTATCCTAGGGTTCATAAAAAGCATTTAAGTTGATTTGGGTTAGAGTTATTCAGTTATGGAATGAAAACTAAGGTGGGGGTGGTGTGGGGGACACTTACAAAACACTCTACCCACACTTTACTCCGGTCTACGACACTTGGATCTCCATGCTAGGGTACCTGCAAGACAGTAGATCAAAGACAAGTAGGGTTAATGCTATGTAAATGCAAAGAAACACAATAAACAATAAAGTAAATTCCGTTGCCTCCCCAGCAACGGTGCCAAAATGGTCGTGTTGTCCCTGGCAACGATGCCATGCGCGCAGCACAGCACCAGCACGTGGGTGCGTGTGCGCGCGGAAAGGCAGGAACACGGCGCCAACGCAGCGTGAGCTAGACTATAGCGATGCATGAGCTGGACTTGCAGCGATGCTTACAGCCATCGGTAATTCATCGCATGCCAGCAAAGCCAGCTGTGGGCGCCAACGGGCATGAGCTGCCTACAACGACGTCTCCAACAACGGCCTAGATGTCACTAATGGTCCCATACCTATTTTTTTGCCTCTTCTCCTCCACTCTAAAAGGACCTACACCCCCTCTCTTCCAATCCATCTCTACCTACTCTATTCCCACCTACTCCCAAGCTCTAGCAAGCCTACCAATGCTCCATTAGAGCTTGTTCTCAAGCTCCTAAGGTGCCTATTAGTGTAGCGAACTTCTGCCCCACCAAATACTCCAACTTCCCATCTCCCTTCATAGGTCATCTTGGAGTCGTCCTCCCACCTCCATTCCGGTAGCAGATCACCTCCATCTTCTCACTTCCATTCTGGAGCCACGCCGAAGCTTTCCTCAACAAGACGTCCTCCTACATCTCACCTCCTTCGTCCGAGCTTCCGCTAGGCACTGTCGTCTCACCGAACATCCGATTCGGGGGATTTCCTCTCACCTCCCTCTCTTTTTATGCTTTCATAGTAGATTGTAATCAACATTGGATTGATATATATACCATTTTCACTCCTCATCTCTATCTTCTGATTCATTTTCTTATCTTTTATTTCAAAAACACAAAAAAAATGACAACCCTAACATACCAAAAAGAAATGAATCAAAGCGCGATTTTCACGTAAAGTAAATGTCACCGCCCTGTGTTCGACCTGGGAGTCCCATGGAGTTTCGTTATAAATTTTATCTGATCGACATGTTTTGCAACTACAACAACAGGTTACTTGTAACCTTGATTTCTAACATGCGAAACACGCACGACCATTTTGGCATTATTGCCAGGGATCGAACCCAGGTCACCTGCATGACAGGCGGGAATACTCACCACTTGGTGCTGCGTGCATGTGTTGGCGGCCTAGGCTGCGCCACGTGGCGAAGTCTGGGCCGTTCATCTTCTTCTTGTTGTAGGGGCAGCTATAGTGGTCGGATTGAGTCGATTTTCATGCCGTTAGGCTGCGATCGTCGGCCTGAATCCATCTGTGCGATCGGATTTATCATTTGAAGCTTTGAATTATGTCTCCTAGTCCCTTGGACATTGATCTTCCTCATACTGCATATGATTCTATAGGACTCCGATCGAGGCGATTTCAGAGGAGTTGGACTCTGATCGTCATCTCGATCAGATCTGTATGACTGGATCGTCAATTTGAGGCTCCAAAATAAATATGCTTCTCTCTTAACCACAAAAAAAATGCAAATAACCTAAATTATATACAACTACTCTAAATGCAAAATGATGCATGCTATGCAATATTTCTAACATGAAATTCAAATCTAAGCCTAGGAACATTCATGTATAGGAATTTTACCCTCAATAAATGTGTTTACATCATAACTCAATTAAGTCAAGTATAGGTCAATTGGACTCTCACTGAGTCCAATTGGATAGTGTGTGCTGAGATCAGGACTCAATGAGTCCAATTGAGTAGGATAACAGAATTTACTAAGATCCAAGTCAATTAGGTTTAGTGAGGACCTAATTAGGTCTTTAAAGAGGTCTAGAGGTGATGTACTAAGGTTAGGGCACCTTAATTTAGGTTCCTATGGGGTTGGAATTGGGTTTAGGGATCTAGAGATCCAAGATCAACGCTTGAATCTCAAAACAGGAACTGGAGAGCAGTTCTAGACATCCAATAAAAGTGTCAGACGTATTACAGTGAAAAGTGAAAAGTCCAGACTTGTTTTCTGGATGTCCAATCAGAGTCAGGAGGGATTTTAGGTTCTGTCTTGGCTATTCTGCAGAAATTGAAAATCTGACCAAGTGTCTGGACGTCCAATAACACTACAGAAGTGGGTTTAAGGTGTGCAGGAGTTGGCTAAGGGTTTTGGACATCTTATAATTTATCTGGACATTCGGATAGAGGTTGGAATTATGGTTTTATGATTTCCTAGGGTGCGGTGACCTAATCTAAGGGTGGCTAAGGCTTAGGGAAGCTTCTAGGCTGTCCTAGGGCTAGGATGGTCCTAGGTTCTTCATTTGTTACTGCCTTATTCCTACTTAATAGAATAGCATACCTTAACTCCCTTACATTATTATCTATTACATCTAATCTAGGTCTTCCGCTTCAGCTCTACTGCAACACCAGTTATTCCAGCTTCAGATCCAGCTTTAGATCGACCTTCTGATCAGTTTATTACCTGTAATTGACATAATGCACCTAATCAGAACATCATAGCATTATTTTATGCATAGCTAAAAGAAAGAAATAAAGATGCAAATAATGCTTATGCATGCATGAATTATCCTAACTTGTGCTAAGTCCTAACTTAATTTGGGTGATGGAATGTCGTTCTCGCGCATTTTGAAAGTCGTCAGAATCGTAGTATAGTCGCACAAAAACTGTATGTCAAAAGATTATTTTCTAAAGATAACGAGACTTGAGTCCTGGTCATTCGTCTCCGGGAGGCATTTGATTTACTTTTGAAATCAATCTTTTTGCTACTCTACTTTGTTTAGAATCGCATGCTAGTTCGTGATTATTACGTATTTAGGTATGACATGCTTAGTTGCGAGAATATTAGGAGTTAGAAACAGGCAACATGAATCATGCAAATATAATAGCAATCAATAAGCTCATGGTGATTTCACAATATGGAGATATATATATAAAAGCATCTTTCATTCATTCAATGGGAGAGTTGTTTACAACAAGAACTTTAAGGGAAAGCTTGTACATAAATGCTTGAAATTTAAACCTAGCTACCAGAAAACGACTGCATACAAGAATCAGCAAGGGGATTTTGCATGCATCATTGGGGGAGAAGTTAAGACTACGCTACTAAGCAGTAATAAAAGTAGTAAAAATTATGGAGAGCATAAACTAAATCTAGCAGGATAAAGGGCATTCAGGGGTGGTCCCCGATGGCCTTGGAGTGATCGGGAGGAGAATGAGGAGCGGCCAATGTAGCTTAGGCTGACCCTTGGAGAGAGGGAGTGATCCAGCATCCTGGCATGATGTCCTCCATGGTGGTGGTAGTGAGCTCGTGGAGGTGGAGTGGCTAGCTAATTGGAAGTGGGCGTGAATGGCACCAATGGAGTGAATTTGCCAAGGAAGTGAATGGGTGCAAAGGGCCACCCCTTAGGTCTTTTTATAGACCTAAGGGAAGCTCTCTAGAGAATTATGGAATTCTCTAGAGAGGCCTATGGTGGAAGCTAATGGGAGAGAGAGAGAGAGAGAGGATGGATGGTGGTTTTTAGATCCACCAAATGTGGATCTAAAAATTGAATGGCTCTTGGTTGCTAATTTTGGCAACCAAGGCAACCACACATGGTAGAGAGTTCTAGAGAACTCTAGGATAGGTATTTTCATGTGGATGGTGTGTGTGGGTGTGTGTGGCTCGAAACTTAGGTGGCTAGGTTGATTAGGTTAGGTTCTAGTGGGTTTAGGTCAAGGTATGTCTCAAATTAGGGCTATAAACCATAATTCACTAAGGTAAAGTGCAATTAAACTTAATGCAAGTTTAATTGGGTGTGTGGAAACTTAATTGAGAGTAAAACAACTCAATTAATTTAGGTCTAGGTCAATTGGACTCTCACTGAGTCCAATTGGATAGTGTGTGCTGAGATCAGGGCTCAATTGGACTCAATGAGTCCAATTGAATAGGCTGATGGAATTGAGTAAGATCCAAGTCAATTAGGTTTAGTAAGGACCTAATTAGGTCCTTAGGGAGGTCTAGAGGTGATGTACTAGGGTTAGGGCACCTTAATTTAGGTTCCTATGGGGTTGGAATTAGGTTTAGGGACCTAGAGATCCAAGATCAAGGCTTAAATCTCTAAACAGGAACTGGAGAGCAGTATCAGACATCTAATAATAGTGTCAGACATCTTATACTCAAAAATCAAAAGTCCAAGCTTGTTGTCTGGATGTCCAATCAGAGTCAGGAGGGATTTTGGGTTCTATTTTGGGTATTCTGCAGAAATTGGACATCTGACAAAGTGTCTGGACGTCCAATAACACTACAGAAGTGGGTTTGAGGTGTGCAGGAGATGGCTAAGGGTCCTGGATGTCCTATAACTTATATGGACGTCTAGATAAGGGTTGGAACTAGGGTGTTAGGGCTTCCTATGGTGTTGTGACCTAATCTAAGGGTGGCTAAGGCTTGGGGATGTCTCTAGGCTATCCTAGGGCTAGGATGGACCTACGTTCTTCACATTTTACTACTTTATTCCTACTTAATGGAATAGCAAACTTTTAACCCCCTTACATTATTGTTCCTATATCTAAACTAAGCCTTCTGCTCTAGCTCTACTACAACTCCCGTTATTCCCGATCCAGCTTCAGATCCTACTCTAGATCCAGCTCCAGATCTGCTTTTTGCCTGCAATCGACATAATGCACTTAATCAGCACATTATAACATTATTTTATGCATAGCTAAAGAAAAGTAGTAAAGATGTAGATAATGCTTATGCTTGCATGAATAACCCTAACTTATGCTATGTTCTAGCTTAATCTTGGTCAATTAAGACCTATGATTGCTATGCAATCATTGGGTCAATTAGGACCTATTATTGCTGCGCAATCACCTACACACTCACCATGCCCTTATCGTTGAAGCTCCACCTCCACGCAAGGCTGCAGCCGCCCATGTGAGATCACCATCGCTCCCAGGACCTCCATGCCACTAAAGACCATTCCTCCGGCTGACCGCCACTGGCCACCTCCGGCCGTGCCTCCACCGCCGTCGCGATTGTCTCTCTCCCATGCACTGCCATCGGGTTTCAATCAGCCGATCGCCTCACCTCCATGTGTGCGAAGAAGAGAGAGGAAGTTTCCTCTGTTTTTGAGGGAATTAAAATTTACATTTCTTGCCATTGTCAACTTAATATTTGGATTATTTCATTCAAGTGAAATTGCATGGGTGCACTTATAATTTCATGGATTGACAGAAAGCATTTTCACGCATTTTGAAAGTCGTCAAAATTGTAGTATAGTTGCGCAAAAAATGTTCCTCAAAAATTAAGTTTGTAAAAATAACGAGACTTGAGTCCCGGTCATTCATCTCTGGGAGGCATTTGTTTTACTTTTGAAATCGATCTTTTTGCCACTCTACTTTATTTAAAAATGCACGTCGATTTCCAATCTCCTAATTGAAATTTCACCACTTCTGTTATGAACTCGGATTACATGTGCGTGCGTCAAATAAATCACAAAGGTGAATGTGTGAGTTTCTGTGCACACGATTCTAGTGAAGTGGTGACTATTTACGGAGAATGCGTCTATCGTTAAATTCTCTATATTCTCGGGAAACAACATGCTTGTTGTGAATAGATAAACAATTGAAAAACAGGCAACTTGAATCATGCAAAAAGAATGACAATTATTAAGCTCATGGTGATTTCAAACATATAGAGATATATATATATATATATAAATGCATTTTCATTCATTCCATTGGAGAGTTATTTTCAACAAGAAGTTTAGAGGAAAGCTTGTACATAAATGCTTGAAATGGAAATCCGGCTACCAGAAAATGACTACATACAAGAATCAATGGGGAGATTTTGCATGCATCATTGGGGGAGAAGTAAGACTACGCTATTAAGCAGTAATAAAAGCAATAAAATTATGAAGAGCATAAACTAAATCTAGTAGAATGGAAGGGCATTTAGGGGTGGTCCCCAATGGCCTTAGAGTGGTCAGGAGGAGAATGAGGGGTGGCCAATGTAGCTTAGGCCGACCCTTGGAGAGAGGGAGGAGTGATCCAGCATCCAGACATGATGTCCTCTACGATGGTGGTGAGCTCATGGAGGTGGAGTGGCTAACCTAAGTGAAGGTGGCGTGCATGGAGCTAATGAGGTGAGTGGTTCCAAGTATGTGAAGTGGAAAACTAAGGGATGTGAATGGGTGCACTTGGCCGCCCATGGGGTCTTTTTATAGACTCAAGGGCCTCTCTCTAGAGAGGTGTGGAACTCTCTAGAGCGAGTCCAAGAGTGGCCGGCCATGAGAGGATAGAGGTAGCTTTTGAGATCCAAAAAATGTGGATCTCAATTTGAATGCCTCTTGGTTGCTAAATTTGGCAACCAAGAGGTGGCGCCACTTCAAGAGAGTTCTAGAGAACTCTAGAGAAGTGTGTGTGTGAATGGGTGTGTGTGTGTGTGTGTGTGGTCATGCTCTAGGTGGCTAGGTGGCTTAGGTTAGGTCATAAAGGGTTTCGGTAAAGGGTTTGGGTAGGTATATTCCTTGAATTAGGGTTGCAAACCCTAATTGCTAAGGGGAAAATGCAATTAAACTTAACCTAAGCATAATTGAATGAGTGTGAACCTAATTGGGAGTGAAATAACTCAATTAGGTTGGGTTTAGGTTAATTGGACTCTCACTAAGTCCAATTGAACTTGTGTGGGTTAAGATCTAAGCTCAATTGCACTCAATGAGTCCAATTGACTTAGGTGAAGGTAATTGGCTTTGATCTAAGTCAATTGGGTTTGGTGAGGGCCTAACTAGGTCCTTAGGTAGGTCTAGAGGTGATGTATTAGGGTTAGGACACCTTAATTTAGGTTCCCATGGGGTTGGGATTAGGTCTGGGGAGCTAGAGATCCAAGATCAAGACTTGAATCTCAAAACAAGGACTGGAGACCAGTATCAGACGTCCAATAATGTGATCAAATGACTTATACTCAAAAATCAGAAGTCCATACTTCAGTTTTGGACATCCAATTTGAGTAAGGGGGAAATCAAGGTTCTATTTTGGGTATTCAGCAGAAATTGGACGTCTGACAAAGTGTCTGGACGTCCAATAACACTGCAGAAGTGGGTTCGAGGTGTGCGGGAAATGGCTAAGGGTCCTGGACATCCTATAACTTATCTAGACATCTAGATAAGGGTTGGAACTAGGATTTTAGGGCTTCTTAGGGTGTTATGACCTAATCTAAGGGTGGCTAAGGCTTGGGGAGGTCTCTAGGCTATCCTTGGGCTAGGATTTACCTAAGCTCTTCACATTTTACTGCTTTATTCCTACTTAATAGAATAGAAAACCTTTAACTCCCTTACATTATTATTCCTACATCTAAACTAATCCTTTTGCTCCAGCTCTGTTGCAACTCCCGTTATTCCTGATCCAGCTTCAGATCCTGCACCAGATCCAACTTATTGCCTGCAATTGACATAATGTACTTAATCAGCACATTATAACATTATTTTATTCATAGTTAAAGAAAATCAGTAAAGATGCAGACAATGCATTTGCATGCATGAATAACCCTAACATATGCTAAGTCCTAGCTTAATCTAGTTCAATTAAGACCTATGATTGCTGCATAATCATGAATTTGCTTAACTTGTGTTATGTGCATCATTTAACATTGAAATTTAATTCAGATTTGCATGCAATTCAAACTTACATGATATGCCACTACACATGCATCATATACATACTTTTGGGAGCTTGATTTCTGACATAAAATTTACATAAATAGTCCATAACTTCTCATAAATTGCAAGTTCCATTTAGAGTAGCATATTCATTGAATTGATTTCGCGAAGGTGTCTACAAACATGACTCTCTACTCGTGAATTTATTGGATCTATTCCTCCCTGTGGATACAACATCCTTTTTTGTGGTTTAAATTGATATCTATTTTAATCTTTGATTGAGAGATTTCCACCACATAAATTACAACGACATATCATTCTATTATCTTCTTAATCAAGCGAAATTCTCTCCATCAAATGGCGCCATTACTGGGGAGGCAACAGACGCAATGGATTCACCTGATTATTTTTTAGTATTGTAAGTTGCGCAATTATCTGATCATTCTTTATCTTTTTATGTGAAAATATGGCGGGGTGACTAATGCAGCGGAGCGGCAACATCAACCTCGAGCGATGCCCACACGAGGAGAAGATGCAGGAGACCTGGATCCCACTTTCACAGGAGATTCTCCTTCAGCACAAATTTTATTTCTGTCTTCTCACCCTTGTAGTAATTGGTGCTAAATTTTTGGGGGTCTATCCCCACATTCTTTAGCTACTAGGGTTTACATTTTTCTGCATGTATGATTCATTTTTACTCTTGCTTGCCTTTAAAACAAACAAAAAAGAAAATATCGAGCTGCCTGTTTAGGAGTTGCATGCCCTTGGGTGCACGCATTTAGGGGTGATTGAGCAGCACATTAGATCTCATTATTGCATTACGAGCATATTGGCACGAAGATTGCTGGAGACAAGTACACCTTTCTAACTTTTGCATCCAGCTCCTATTCACGCATTTGCATTCAGATTAAAATTCAAGACCACTAAGTTGATTGAATTTACTAATTCAGTGGTCGCCTAACTGAAAGTGGGAATGACAATTAGATTCGACCTTAAAATCAAGTCACACTTAATCTGATTCAAAGGGACTTGCCTGCATTTTCAAAAATAAAAAATGATTTGCGGTGTGATGCACACTTCTGACACTGAGCACGCACATTAGGCACTGCACTAAGGCTCGATCCCCTAAGGCTGTAGGCATCGATCTCTTTATCGGTGTAGACCCTCCTATCGTGCTTTGTGGTGGTGGTACTATCTTTTGACCAAGTGTTTTGATACTTCACGGAGAGGGACACCCGTTAAAGGAACAAAAGGGTAGTCAAGAGGCACCGCATACGCATTGCCTCAAAGGAAGAGTTCGCCCTACTTGCATCCCTTTGTTTGTCCTTAGAGTAACTTCTCACTTGATCACCTGGGAATATCATCTAAGCAAAGTATAGGTTCTAGGGCACTGGAAGCTTGAATTAGGTCATGTAATTGTGGTGAATAATTTATTCGGCCATCTATATCAACCAATTCTACCTCCGCAACAAAGAAGGTTAAGATCTCAAGTCATCACCCCTTTTATACCACTTACGTGGGAACGGAGGGATAAGCCTTGACCTTTTGACCTATCTTTGGAGTGAAGGTTTTACTTAATCAACAAGAACTTAAATTGTGATTATCCGAAAGGCATAGGCAAACCATCCATGTTGCCTATGCTGGAACCTTCATGACCAAAACTGAGGATGAAGCCTGGGCATTATTTTAAACATTAAATGACAACTCCATACATTTGTCCTCTACCTATCAAGAACGAAAACCATCAATCTTTCAAAGGAAGATAGAGGCCCATGAAGCTGAGGCTTCTCAAGATTTGGCTGATCATATTCAATTATTGAATAAAAAGTTTGATAGGCTTTTAGCAAACCCTGGCATGAACCCGCAAGTAGCCTCTATCTTTCAAGCTTCAAGTGAATGCTCCATTTGCCAAAGCACAACGCACGCCACTACGAAGTACCACCAGGAAAATCAATTCCCTGAGTTGATTCAGGCCAACTTGAATGCAGCCCAAGGTTTCCTCCCACCTCCTCACAATAACCCTTATTCCAATACCTATAATCCGGGGTGGCAGAACCATCCAAACTTCTCTTGGAAGCAAAGTGTTACTTCTAACTCAAGGAATACAAAACCCTTACCTCCCCAACCCATATATCAACCATCTTATGAAAACCCTCATCAGAATAAGCCCTCTGAGATGGATGAACTTGAAGTCATGATGAAAGCGATGCAAGAGCATCAGAATATGGTCATCCAATCTTAGAATAAGATGATTACTGATATGCAATCCCAAATTGGTCATCTTACTAAGGCAGTTAGGCAATGTGTTCCGAGGAAGCTACCTAGCTCTTCTGAGGAGAACCCCAAGGGCAAGGGAGTCATATTCAGGGAGCACGCCCAAGCTATGACCTTGCTGAGGAGTGGAAAGAAAATTGACAAGCCTAATAACACTCCTACGATTATGTCTCAGAATTCCCCTTCTACACCTGACCCGACCTCCATCTCCACCGAGGAAGAGCCACACTGCACTCCCTTGCTTGAAATCACCCACAATGAGGGTGTCTTCCTTCCACAACTCATCTCCTACCATGACGACCCCTCTACCCAGAAGCTAAGGGTGCCCTATCCAAAGCGCCTATCAACTCCTGGGGAATCTTCTGTTGGCTCACTTGGAGCCAAGGATAGAACGGAGGAGATTATGGACACTTTTAGGCAAGTCCAAATCAACTTGCCTCTATTGGATGCTGTCAAACAGATCCCATCCTATGCCAAGTTTCTGAAGGACCTGTGCACCTAAAAGCATCGATCTAGGAAACAGGTCCAAACCAAGGTCATCCTGCCTGACCATGTTAGCTCGATTCTCCAACATGGAACACCCCCCAAAATGAATGATCTAGGGGCCCCGTATATTTCAGTGGTTATAGGTAACCAACAAATTGATGAGGGTCTGCCCGATCGAGGTGCGGGGGAGAACATTTTACCGAGCTCTATCTACGACCTTTTGGGAGAAGGCAAGTTAAAGCCTAGTCTAGTCATCCTCCAGGTCGTAGACAGATCACTTAGGACACCACGGGGATTGCTGGAAGATGTCCTTGCGAGAGTGGAAGACTTCGTCTTCCCTGTTGACTTTCTGGTGCTAGATACTGACCCATATAATAAGCCTAAAAAGCTGTCCATTATTCTGAGATGCCCCTTCTTGGCCACAGCCAACGCGTCTATCAATTGTAGATCAAGGGCACTTAAATTTAGCTTTGGGAACAAGAAGATCCTCTTGAATGTTTTTGATACTTACAAGTAATTCGGATTTGAAGATTGTTCTCAGATTGAGGTCGTTGATTAAATAATTGAAGAGACTACTCCAGCACTCCTATGTAGAGATCCCCTTCAAAAGACCATATCTAATGACCATCCTCCGATTATTAAATAAGCTGAAAGGGAAATACCCGAATTAGAAGAGTTTCTGGGGAAACACATAGAGTCTCTATCCCCACCCTGGATCGTGAAGGTAGATCTACTACCTAAGGCGGGGACATTTCAACTTAAACCCATAATTCAGAAGGCTCCTGAGTTGGAGTTGAAACCCCTCCCGAGCACATTGAAATATGCTTTCCTTGGCCATAATGACACGCTCCCCATTATTATCCCATCTGCATTATTTGCATCACAGGAGGGAGCTCTGCTTGAGTGTTTACAAAGTCACAAGGAAGCAATTGGCTGGTCAATTGCTGATATTAAGGGTGTTGATCCCTCCCTTTGCATGCATCATATATACATAGATGAGTCTGTGAAACCTTTCCGAGACATGCAGAGAAGGCTCAACCCCAATATGAGGGAGGTTGTTAAAAAGGAGATTCTGAAATGGCTAGATGTAGGGATTATCTATCCCATTTCAGATAGTAAATGGGTTAGTCCTATTCATGTAGTACCCAAAAAGGCAAGAATCATTGTGGAAAAGAATGACCATGGAGAACTGGTGACCACTAAACCCTCAACTGGTTGGAGGGTCTGCATTGATTACCACCATTTGAACATGGCTACCCAAAAAGACCATTTCCCCTTACCATTTATCGATCAGATTTTGGAACGACTGGAGGGGAACAAGTAGTTCTGTTTTCTTGACTGGTACTCTGGGTATAATTAGATAGTCGTTTTTCCTGACGATCAGGAGTGTACCACCGTTACGAGTCTGTATAGCACATTTGCGTTCCGCCGAATGCCATTCAGGTTATGTAATGCTCCTGCCACTTTCCAACGTTGTATGATGGCTATCTTTTCTAATATGGTCGATGAGTTTGTTGAAATTTTCATGGATGACTTCTCCATTTACGGCTCGTCATTTGACCTATGTCTTTCACACCTTGATAAAGTTTTAACCTGTTGCGAAGAGGCAATGCTTGTGCTTAGCTGGGAGAAAAGCCACTTTATGGTCTAGCAGGGCAATGTGTTAGGGCATATAGTTTCTGAGAGGGGATTAGAGGTGGACACCACAAAAATTGATTCCATCTCTAAGCTTCCATTGCCTGCCAATGTTCATCTAGTTAGATCTTTCCTTAGCCATGCTGGATTTTATAGGCGCTTCATTAGAGATTTCAGTAAAATCTCTAAGCCACTCTACAATCGATTAGCGAAGGATGTCTCCTTCTATTTTGATGATAGATGTGGCGAGGCTTTCCAAGTCTTAAGGAAAGCCCTTATTACCACGTCGATTCTCCAAGCACCAGATTGGATTCTACCATTTGAGCTAATGTGCGATGCTTCTGATTTTAAAGTGGGGGTGGTCTTAGGTCAAAGGGTTGAAGGCAAACCTCATTTGCCACATTGTGCCAGCAAGACCCCTACAGATCCTCAACAAAACTACACGGTCACTGAAAAGGAACTTCTTGTTGTAGTATTTTCTTTGGAAAAGTTTTGGTCTTATCTTTTGGGATCCAAGGTTGTGTTGTTCATTGATCATTCTGCCTTAGAGCATCTTCTTGCTAAAAAGGACACCAAACCTTGCCTAATTCATTGGATTCTACTACTCTAGGAGTTTGACTTGGAAATTAAAGATAAGAAAGGAGTTGAGAATGTGGTAGCAGATCATCTATCTAGGATCCCTATTGAGGCATCCCTGCTGGTGGTATTCAAGAGACTTTCCCTGATGGGTCACTGATGGCCGTGGAGACCAAAACTCCTTGGTTCGCTGACATAGTGAACTATCTAGTCATGGGAATTACCCCCAATACTTGGGACAAGCAGAAGAGAGACAGGTTTCTTGCTAACGCTAACTTTTACCACTGGGAGGAACCCGAGCTTTTTAGAGTAGTCCCTGACCAGCTTTTCCGCCGTTGCGTCCCTGATGAAGAACAAAGAAGTGTTCTGAGTTTCTGCCACGACCTCCATTGTGGGAGACTTTTTAGTGGGAAAAAGACTACCTATAAGGTTCTTCAGTCTGGCTTTTGGTGGCTCACATTATTCAGAGAGGCACATACAAATGTGGGCGCATGTCTACAATGCTAGTAGACAGGAACCATTGAAAAAAGGGAAGAGATGCCCCAGCAACCTATCCTCCCTATTGAGATCTTTGATATTTGGGGCATTGACTTCATGGGTCCTTTTCCTGTGTCCTTCGGATATGAGTACATCCTTGTTGCTGTGGACTATGTATCGAAATGGATAGAAGCCATACCTGCGCGTACCAATGACCATTCCGTGGTCTTGGCCATTGTTAAGGCTAATATCATTTCTCGGTATGGGTGCCCAAGGACGATCATAAGTGATGGAGGACCTCACTTCAAGAACGTACACTTCACAAGACTGCTCCAAAATTTTGGAGTCAACCACATGATAGCCACACCATACCATCCCCAAACGAGTGGACAAGTTGAAGTTTCTAATAGGGAGATTAAGCAAATTTTAGAAAAAACTATTAGGTCTAATCGTAAGGATTGGCCTAAAAAATTAAATGATGCTCTTTGGGCCTACAAAATCATGTATATGACTCCCTTGGGCATGTCTCCTTTCCGTCTTGTCTACGGAAGGTGTGCCATCTTCCCGTTGAAATCCAACATAATGACTATTAGGCTATTAAAAATGTTAACTTGAATCTGGATAAATCGGGAAAGGCACGTATGTTAGAGTTAAATGAGCTTGAGGAGCTTCATAATGAAGCCTATGAAACTTCTCAAGTTTACAAGCAATGTACAAAGGTCTTCCATGATAAGCACATCATTAAAAAGACTTTTGAGCCCAACCAGTGAATCTAGCTTTTCAATTCTAGACTTAAATTATTTCCAGGAAAGCTCAAGTCTCATTAGGATGGGCCATACGTTGTTATCAATACTTTCCCTCAAGGAGCTATAGAAATTTGGAACCCTACTTCTGGTGTGAGCTTTAAGGTAAATGACCAGTGACTTAAACCCTATATTAGTCTTTCAGATGGCCAGGTTTTGGACGCACTTCGGCTTGAGGAGCCTTAGCTCCTTCCACCCTCTTCCTCAGGTGATATTCTTCTATGTCTGTATTTTTCCAATGAGGACATTGTCAATCTTAGGCATGGGGGGGTATAACCTGAGAATGTTTATAGCATTTATAAATATTTGCATACATTTAGGATAGTTATATAAAAAAAAAATCTTTTATTTTATTGAGCTGAATTGGTTAGTCCCTAGCAAAACATCTTTGTCATGGAGGTGTCATTAAAGATTTTTCCTCTTTAATTGTTTCTTAAGTTTAGAATCCAGTACATTTACTTCACTTGCATGTAGACTGGGTAATGGATCTTTGAAGAAAACCAATAAGCATTTTTAGTCTACTGAACCCTTAGATAGTTAATAGGGAGTTAGGCATACTATCTTCTAATAAATCCACCTCATATTTGTGAGAAGAAAGTAGAGAGATTACTGGTACACTAAGTCTAGTGCAAGGACTCTTAAGTTTTGGATAATTAGATGATGATACCTCAGAGTTAGGCATAGTTTTTGCTCTCTGTTCTTGTGTGTATTATGTGAATTCCTGAGAGTCACCAAATAAGGCAGATACACAGAGATTAAGTCTTAATAAAGTTATGACTATGGTGGATGGTTACGACCGTCCTTCATAGAGTCCTCGGCTGAAGGAGGGTAACAGTGTCAAAGGTCAGAAATATGCTTGTCCTATCCACTCCTTCCTAGTGCCGAGAGTAGGCACTTCCACCAAATAAGCCACACAATATCTTCTTGACCATCATCATCCCTAATAATGCCTCATAAATAAAAGTCTACAATGTGCTGATTTATAAAGAAAGAAAAAGAAGAAAAAAAAGGAAACAATTATATTAAAAAAAAACAACAAACAAAATAAAAAAATAAGAAAAGAAGAAGAAAAGAGAGAGAGAAAAGAAAAAGAAAATAGTCCAAGTTTATAATTTTATCTTTGTGATGTTGTTTCTGAGGCAACAAAAACACCCATCGCGATCCACCAAATATGACCCATACCTACCTTTCAGTATTTCTGAACACTCGAATACTAGCTGGGGACTCTAACTTAGTTGTAGAGTTATTAAGACTTTAATTGAAGTGTGAATGCCATGTGAGGCCACCAAATAGTGCATTTACAAAATCTGGTGACATTTGTGATCTCAGAAAGAAAAGAAGGAAAAGAGTGAGCACAAAGGAATAACAAGAGAGTACAGTTGTTTAGCCTCTCCCTGAGTTGACTTATTTAATAGTCTAGAGATCTAGAGTCTGTAGTACTAGACTACATTTAGCACCTGATAAGTGTGTGCCACCAAATATAAATTCATTCAACTCAGCATCTCCTACCTAAGATAAAAAGCCAGGGTCAATTTTCAGATTATTTTCTGCTTTATGCCGGAGGGAAGTAGTTGCTTATCCTGATAAAAATATTTACCAAGAGATAAGCACGAACTGCAAATGTAAGTTAGTTATTTCCACTTGGATCCATTACCTAGGCTATTATCACTTCACATTTGTTTGGATCTCTAAGTTTTTGGAATAAGAAAAGGGTAAATCTTTTTGGTTGATTCCATTATTTTTCACATTTTGCTCGGGACTAGCAAAACTTAGGCATGTGGGTATTTGATAAGTCTACTTTTATGGACCATTATTTGGCCTAAGTACTCTTTAATTAGTCACTCTTAGTTAATATTTGATTAGGAATTAAGGGGGAATTCAACATAGCCTGTGTATCATCTTATGCACCAATTTTATGCTTAATAACATATGATATGTTATGATAATTATTTGGTGGATGCAGGCTAGGTGCAAGACAAGTGAAGGTAGTAGTCAGGCATCCAAAATCCCATTTAAAGACATCTTTAATCTAGTCTGGATGTCTAGAACCTACAGCGTGGACTCCTTGCCAACTAAACATTTTTAGACGTTTGATAGTTTTATCTGACATCTGATGCCTAACGGACAGGACTTATCCTTCTATTCCAACCACTTGCAATCTCTGTGAGTGGTTGCAGAAGTCAGCCACAGAGATTTTAAATGAGAGATTTACGCCAACGAAGAGGATCATCATTTTCTCCCCTACCATACTGGGAACATTCTCCCTTTAGACCGTAAAGGAGAGCCTACACCGTGAACGCCGCACGCACTGTGGCCGTCTCAGTGTGCACTGGGGCGCCACCGCGAACACCCTCACCATGCAACCACACCAGGCAGCACGTGCCCGCCTGCATTCCACGCGTTGCCCGCATGTTCAGCAGCGCCACTCAGTGCCCCCCCTCACCGCACCACCACGCCCGCCTACGCTCCGGCAAGCATGTGCCTGCTTGCGTTCCATGCACTGCCTACACGTTCAACAGCGCCGCTTAATGCGCAACCTTGCCGCACAGCCGTGAGGATCTTCACCCGTCCTACAGCCGCTTGCGCACTCCACTTCCTCTTCCTCTCCTTCTTCCCCTTCTTCTCATGCCTCCCCTATTTGCAGCAAAGAACCCAAAACGTAGGTTCCTTCTCCCATGCCATCCACCCTCTTCCAACCTCCTCGACTCACGTCAGCATTCCCTACACACTCACGATGCCCTTACCGTTGAAGCCTCCACCTCCACGCAAGGCTGCAGTTGCCCACGAGAGATCACCATCGCTCGCAGGACCTCCACACTACCGAAGACCATTCCTCCGACTGACCGCCACCGGCCACCTTCGGCCGTGCCACCATTGCCGTCGCTACCATCTCTCTCCCACACACCGCCACCGAGCTTCAGTCGGCCGGCTGCCTCGCCTCCACGCGCATGAAAAAGAGAGAGGAAGTTTCCTCTGTTTTTGAGAAAATTAAAATTTACATTTCTTTCCATTGTCAACTTAATATTTGGATTATTTTATTCAGGTGAAATTGCATGGGTGGACTTACAATTTCATGAATTTGCTTAACTTATGTTATGTGCATCAATTAACATTGAAATTTAATTTAGATTTGCATGCAATTCAAACTTACATGATATGCCACTACACGTGCATCATATACATACTTTTGGGAGCTTGATTTCTGACGTAAAATTTACATAAATAGTCGATAACTTCTCATGAAATTGCAAGTTCCATTTAAAGTAGCATATTCATTGAATTGATTTCGTGAAGGTGTCTGCAAACGTGATGACTCTCTACTGGTGAATTTATTGGATCTATTCCTCCCTGTGGATACGACATCCTTTTTTGTGGTTTAAATTGATATTTATTTGAATCTTTGATTGAGAGTTTTCCACCACATAAATTATGACATATCATTCTATTATCTTCTTAATCAAGCAAAATTCTTTCCATCAATGACCTTATGGAGGGGATCTCTATATAGGAGTGCTGGAGTACTCTTCTCAATTATTTCATCAACAAGCTCAATCTGAGAACAATCTTCAAATCCAGATTGCTTGTAAGTATCAAAAACATTCAACCGGATCTTCTTATTTCCAAAGCCCATTTTTAAGTGCCCCTGATCTATAATTGATAGAGGCGTTGGTTGTGGCCACGAAAGGGCGTCCCAGAATAATGGATGTCTTAGTGGGCTTATCCGATGGGTCAGTATCTAGAACAAGAAAGTCAACTGGGAAGAAGAAGTCCTCCACTCTCACTAGGACATCTTGCAGTAATCCCCGTGGTGTCTTAAGTGATTTGTCTGCGACCTGGAGGATGACTGGACTAGGCTTTAACTCACCTCCTCCCAAAAGATCGTAGATAAAGCTTTGTAAAATATTCACCCCCACACCCAGATCGAGCAGAGCCTCATCAATATGTTGGTTACCTATAACCACTGAAATATATGGGGCCCCTGGGTCTGTCATTTTGGGGGAAATTCCATGTTGGAGAATCGAGCTAACATGGTCAGGTAGGATGACCTTAGCTTGGACCTGTCTCCTAGATCGGCGCTTCTGAGTGCATAGGTCCTTAAGAAACTTGGCATAGGATGGGATCTGTTTGATAGCTTCCAACAGAGGCAAGTTGATATGGACTTGCCTAAAAGTGTCCATAATCTCCTTCATCCTATCCTTTGCTCCAGGAAAGCCAATAGAAGATTCCCTAGGAATAGATAGGCGCTCTGGATAGGGCACCCCTAGCTTCTAGGTAGAGGGGTCATCTTGGAGGGAGAGGGGTGGCAGACTGACGACATCCTTATGGTGGATGGTTTCAAGCGAGGGGGAGCAGTGTGGCTCTTCCTCGGTGGAGATGGAAGTCGGGTCAGATGTAGGAGGGGAATCCTGAGATGTGACCGTAGGAGTGTTATCAGGCTTGTTGATTTTCATTCCACTCCTCAGCATGGTCACAGCTTGGGCATGCTCCCTGAATATGACCCCCCTACCCTTTGGGTTCTCCTCAGAAGAGCTAGGAAACTTCCTCGGATTATGTTGCCTAACTGCCTCAGTAAGATGACCAATTTGGGATTGCATATCAGTAATCATCTTATTCTGAGATTGGATGACCATATTCTGATGCTCTTGCATCGCTTTCATCATGGCTTTAACTTCATCCATCTCAGAGGGCTTATTCTGATGAGGGTTTTCATAGGATGGCTAGTATATGGGTTAGGGAGGTAGGGGTCTTGTATACCATAAGTTGAAAGCATCATCTTGCTTCCATGAGAAGTATGGATGGTTCCACCACCCCAAATTATAGGTATTAGAATATGGGTTATAACAAGGAGGTGGGCAGAAACCTTAGGTCTCGTTCAGGTCGACCTGAATCAACTCAGGGAATTGATTTGCCTGGTGGCACTCTGCAGTGGTGTGCATTGTGCTTTGGCAAATGGAGCATTCACTTAAGGCCTAAAAGATAGAGGTAGCTTGCAGGTTCATGCTGGGATTTGCTAAAAGCCAATCAAAGTGTTTGTTCAACAATTGAATCTGATAAGCCAAATCCTAAGTAGCCTCGGCTTCATAGGCCTCTATCTTCCTCTGCAAAATTGATGGCTTTCTTTTTTGATAGGCAAAAGACATATGTATGGAATTGTCACTTAATGTTTCAAATAATTCCTAGGCTTCATCCTCAGTTTTGGTCATGAAGGTTCCTACACAGGCTACATCGATGGTTTGCCTGTGCCTTTCAAATAATTCGTTATAAAACCTTTCGACCAACTACCATCTTGGCACCTGATGGTGGGGACATAACCTAAGAAGGTCACTAAAGCACTCCCAAGCCTCATGAAATTGCTCCCCTAACTGTTGAGTAAAACCCATAATCTCTCTTTTGTAATGGTTGGTCTTACTCATAGGAAAATACTTTTTCAAGAATTCTCCCCTAAGGGTGGCCCAATCATTTACCCTTGCATCGAGGGTATGATAGCAGTGCTTGGCCTTATCCTTTGGGGAGAATGGAAATAGAGTCCTCATCAAGGCTTCATTAGTAAAGCCCTAGAGTTTCACAATGGAACAGACCTCGGTGAATTCCTTAAGATGCCTGTAGGGATCCTCCCTAGCAATACCATAAAAAGATGGGAGCAAAGATATGGTGCTGCTCTTGATTTCATATGGATTATCCACTCCAGGTCTTTGGAAGGTAGGGCTTGATGGGTTGTAGGAAGGAAATAGTCTCTCAAGGTTCTCTAATTTTCACCAACCCTAATCTCTTCTTCAGGTCTTTCATCAGCCATTTTTCTTCTTAGTTAGCTTTCCTTATAATTCTCTCTGGCTCAGGGTTGAAGAGAAGGCTATTTCTAAGAGAGTGCCTACCAAGCATACACCAAGCAAGCACAAGGCAAGAGGTCTTTTGTTGATTTAAAGTTCTTTAAGTCCTCTTCCAACTCTTTAGCTTGGTCAAATATAGTGAAGGCCATTTCTCTCCGTTCCCACGTAAGTGGTATAAGAGAAATGAGGCACTTCAAATTTCTGGTCAATGACTGTTAAGAAGGTTGAGGTTACTTTTAGTCCTTTTTTGGTGATCAATCAAGTTGTCAAACAATTACGCACCCTAAATTGACCTTCGAGTGCCCTAAAGATGTACACTTTGCTGCAATGATATTCTTAGATGCTCAGGTAAAAAAGGTACTCCAAGGACGGATCCAAGGAATTCAAGTAGGGCGAACCCTTCCTTTGAGGCGATGCATTAGCGATGCCTCTTAACTACCCTTGAATTCCTTTAAGGGCTGCCCCCCTCCTTAGAGTATTAAATCACTCAGGCAAACATTAATACCACTACTTCAAATCAAGATAGGATGGTTTGTGTTCTCAACATTTTTATGAGGGTTTAAAGCGTATCACGTTGTAGTATAACCGACAAAACGTTTAAACAAATATAAAGAATTTTATTACTCGAAAAACTTAGAGTATCCGAGGTCGAACACGGGGAGCAATCTCAGTACTTTTTAAAACCAAAGAATACAACTGTTAAATGAAAAGGATTGATTCAAAGAGAGAATATTAAAAAGGATTTGTGAAAGAAAAATAGAATTGGACGTCTGATTTCTGTATCAGACGTCTTAAATGCAATCTCCTTTCTCTCTTCTTCTTCGTGGCTCTTCTTCTCCTTTGTACTTCTTTCTCTTTCTGCACTTCTTCTTGTCTTGCGAAGGCTTCTTCCTGCCTTTGTTTCTTTTCTCTTATTTCTTCTCCTGCATTGCCTTTCTTTTTTTTCTTCTTCTTCTTCTGATCTTTGTAGTCTTCACTTGGGCTCTCTTCGTTCTTCTCTTTCTTCTGCCTTGCCTTCCTTCTTCCTTCTCTTTGGTTCTCTACGAAAGCTTCTCCTTCTTCTGCTGCATAGCCTCTTCTTCTTTCTTCTCTTCCTGTTCTGCAGCTGCTAAGTGCTCGCTGCTTCCTTTGCTTCTTCCTTCCTGCACACACCACAGCAAAACCTACCCCCGTCCCTCTACCCGAGCGTCTCTCTCTCTCAAGCAACTCGCTCAAGGACGCTCTCCCAGAGCCACAGGTAATCGGGTCGGGATTCGAACCCAGGACCAGGCGCACCGGCAGGTGGTGATGCGCGAGGAGTGCGTAGGTTTAGGTCGGGTCGGATCCCGCCAGATCCACGAGGTCAAGCCGCGGACGAGGCAGGTGAGGGACCTCACCCCTGTGCTTACGGAGGTAACGGGCTTAAAACACAAAAACAATTTATATGATACCTGTGTTTTGCATTCCCACGATGTGGGACTATCTGGTCGGTCCTGCTTTCACGCCCGTAGAGCTTTCGTCGCGTGATTGCTCCAGCTGCTGGCCTCTCTATGCGACTTGCTAGCCTCACTCACTTCGCGACACTCACGTGAGTCTGCGGCACCTGCAGCCTGGGAGTCCTGGTACCTGAAGCTGCTGCAAGCTCCTTGCTACTTCGGCTGATAATGGCGGCCGGAGCTTAAACCTGTCACACACAAGAACGGCCTATTGGCCCAATCAGATTGGCTAGAAACCTTCGCCATAGCACAGCGAAGATGATGCGCAGTGCTGCAGGTAGCAGGTCGGCCTAGGCGTGCGTGCCTAGGTCAAACTGTGGCCGGAGATGTTGGGTTGTTCGGGGGGTGATTATTGAGGTCTGGAGTGGCAGTGGTAGGGTGAAGTGAGTTCCTGGTGGTGAGGCGGAGCTCACGAGGGGGTTGGCGAGCCGTGTGGAGGGGCGGAGTGGTGTGGGCAGCTCGCCGGAGGTCGGTCGGAGGCGAGGACGATGGAGGTGGTTTGGCACTGTCCGGGGGGTAATCAGATAAAATATCAGAGGGAAAAGAGAGAGGAGAGGATGGAGAGGATATCTGGGGTGATCTGGAAGGAAGGGAGACAGCTGAGTGGATGGCGCGTAACTGCCGTCGTCGGGGAAGGACCCTGAGGGAGGAACCGACGACGAAGATGAGGTCAGGGGCACGCGCGCTTGGTACAGCGCGACGCGGGAGGAAGCGGCGGAGTTGACTCTGCTGCTGGTATGGCAGCAGAGGGACAAGAAGGAGGGTAGGAGGTCGCCGGAGCTTGTGGGTCTTTTGGTCGGAGATGGGAGAGAGGAAATTTGAGGGGATCTCCGTCAAAATTAAGCTTAGGTTCTGCGGCAAGGTATGGGGAGTCTTTTATAGGTGCTGGCTACACCTACTATTGTGTGGAGACCCCGCAATCAACTCTGCCGGCTCACCGGAGATGGAAGGAGGGTGGATACCCAAATCTCTCGTGCGTTCGCACGAGAGATTGGGTTCACACCAGGGATCGTGATCTGCTCTAGAAGGAAGGGAATTCCTCAGAGAATCCCCCTTCCATTTCTGGGAGGGAATCTCTGAGGGATTCGAGAGCAATCACTCTCTAAACCTCGCCAGAGCTTGGTTCTGCCCTAACAATGGCGGCAGGACCGGATTGCAAAGGGGAGAAGAACTTAGGGGCTCTCTGCAAAGATATTCAAAAGATAGGGACCAATTTGTGATTTGGGTGTACTAAATTGCAAAGTAGGTCAAGATGACCTCCCCTTAGGTCCAAATTTTGGTAAAAACCTAATTTTGACATAAGGAATCCAATGGTGAAGTTGGATTTTAGGTTTGATCACGTTTGACTGGACATTTTGCGTAAAAACCCAAATTAGGTTAATTGAAGAGCTAGGACCCTAATCTAGGTCAAATTGGGTTCCAAAGGCCAAATTAAGTGTTCTAAACCCTAGAGAATGTTTTTTCATGATTTTTAGAGGGTTTACTTGATTTTTATTCTGATCGGGACCTTGCTAATTTAAGTGGGTCTGTTTTAGAGTTACCAAATGTCATTTAATTCCTAAATTGCACATAAACCCATTTCTGATTGACTCAACCCACTTTTTATCTTATTTAGACCATTTGACCTATGTTTTGCCTCTGAGAAATCGCGTTTATGTACTGCAATGGTAAAATTACAGTTTTAACCTTTATTTCATGTTTTCTTCTTAGAGCACTTGTTCCTTCAGTTAAGCCTTCTTCTAGGTTATGTAGGTGCTTTTATCTTCTTTATTGGGTCAAAATGAGCTAGTTATGGCTCATGATGAGGCTCTCATCATACCCCCATGCCTAGCTTTTGCTAGTCCCTTAACAAAATTTCAAGGTTTTAACTTCTGTTCTATACCCTGAATGTCTGTCAACAATTATGATAAGTGCTTCTCCTTTTATTTTGTGATTAGGTAGTAATGCTGATACTAGGCCTAAAGGTACTCAAGTACCAACTAAAATCTGGACCTGTTCCGCTTTAGCCTCAGTCCTCCACAAAGGTTTCTATGGCCCACAGAAACTAACCTAGGGTTTGTTGGACTCCGTGGTTAAAGCACCCGTGCTTGAGACATTTTTAGCCTAAGTTCAGTTTGCAGTGACTTTTTTTGTAAGAGAGAGATAGAAGATTTATTTGTTTGGAGAGGTTTTCTCTCTCTTTTCTTTTTATTTCTAGCTTCGGATTAGCTTCTCAACACGGTCTGTATCGGATTCCTCGTCCCCATCATCAATCCTCAAGGTTCCCTGGCTTTCAAGATTTCGAGATAATCCAGCCCATGGCAACCCCCAGAACCCTGGCTTTTGAGATTTCGTGATAATCCCGCCCATGGCGTTCCGTGGCCAAATTCAGACCCTGGCGATCGACATTTCGTGATAATGCCGCCCATGGCATCTGAACCAGCAGAGTGCTTACATGCCCCCAGTAGGATATTTAAATATCCCAGGAGACAAGCACCGAGAAGATGATATGTTGTTACGCATCTTCGAGGGGAATTTCCAGCCTCCCCGCGCTGGGAACTCGTCCAAATCAATTTGTGTTGATTGGCCGCTCATAATCTAGGTGACTTTTTCAGAACATTAAACACTTTTCACGTGATTTGGATGTTTATGCGCACTGAACCAGACTGTGTGTGAATTTGGGTGCTTAGGTTACCAAATCCCGCAAACTGGAGGTCAGTTAACGAGGTCGAATACTTCCTAAGCCTTAGACCTAATACTCAAGCTTCGCATTTTCCTCAACCTCTTGAGGCTTATCCAGATTTTAACGGATACGTGAATTTTTAAGCTAAAGGTACTAGCCCAAGAGGCCTAAGACCAGCGTTCCCGCTAATCTCTTGTTATATCTCCGTAGCACTTTTCTTTTCTTTTTCTTGATTCGGTCTAGAACTTCAGTTAACCCCTTAATCTTTTACTAATGACTTTCTTTTCATTTTCATTTTGTGCTCCTTTTTGTCATTTTTCTTTCTTTTCCTCCTCTCATTTGTATGACCCAGAATTGTTCCTCCCCTCTATCAAGTCCTTTTTTTTTTTTTCAATGAAACCCTTTCTTGATATGAATTTTCTGACAATTTGCACTTTCATACCCCCGCATGCCTAAGATTTGCAATGTCCCCATTGTAAATTAGGTGGGTTCGAATTCAGCTTAGTTCATGCATTAGGACAGGTGTGTAGTGAGTGAATGGGTCAAAGTGACCTGTTACGAACGATTTTTAATCCCGGGTAGGTATACCTGCGGTGAAGTCGGCTGTTCTAATGGATGAACCCTAAAGTGCAATATGAGTTCTGCATAGAGATGTCAAAAAAGGTTTCGGGTTTTTCAAAGAATGACGGGTTGCCTCCCGTTAAGCGTTGAGTTTTACGCCATCGGCTGGGCGCAATGAGCTCAAGAGGAATGGAGGGTAAAGGATGACTCAGCCAAATCTATATCGGTCATGTCAATGAACGGCTTAAGTCTCTGACCGTTCACGACAAAGGGTTCAGAATCGTGGCTGAGTGGGCTGATTTCAATGGCTCCATTTCCGAAGATTTGTCGGACTAGGTAGGGTCCGACCCACTTGGATCTTAGCTTCCCTGGGAATAATTTTAGTCGGGCATCAAAAACTTTTTGACCAGGATGAAAGACCTTTCTAGAAATGTGTTTGTCGTGAAAAGCTTTAACCCGTTCCTTGTAAATTCGTGAGTTCTCATACGCATCGTGCTGTAATTCATCGATCTCGCTCATTTGAAGTCTTCTGTGGGTTCCAGCCTTAGAAAGGTCGAGATTACAGGTCCGTACTGTCCAATAGGCTTTATGCTCTAACTCGAAGGGGAGGTGACATGCCTTCCCGTACACTAGTCTGAAGGGAGACATTCCTAATTGGGTCTTGTGGGCGGTCCTATAGGCCCACAATGCTTCTGGAAGCCGAGAAGACCAATCTTTTCTATTAGGTCGAACAGTAACCTGAAGGATCTTCTCGATCTCTCGGTTAGATAGCTCAGCTAGACCATTAGTTTGGGGGTGGTAAGGAGTAGAGATTCAATGTGACACCCCGTATTTGGTCATCAGTGACCTGAACTGAGCATTTTTAAAATGGGTCCCTCCGTCAGAAATTATAGCACGCGGAATCCCGAACCTTGAGAAAATATTTTGATGGAGGAATTTTATAACGACTTTATGATTGTTGGTTCAGGTTGGAATGGCTTCTATCCACTTGGAAACATAGTCAACTACGAGTAAGATGTATTCGAAGCCATCCGAGGTCGGAAAGGGTCCCATGAAATCAATCCCCTAAATATCAAAAATTTCGCATACCAAGATCGGCTGTAGAGGCGTCATGTCTCGATGGCTCATGTTCCCAGGGTCTGGCAACAGGAACATGCCTTACAGTGATCATATGCATCCTTGAAAATTGTGGGCCAGTAAAAGCCACACTGGAGGACTTTTGATGCAATTTTATGTCCAGAAAAATGTCTACCGCATGCCTGGTCATGGCAGAATGAGAGTATGTCTTTGATTTCCACTTCCGCGACGCACCGTCGAATTATTTGATCAGCACCAATGCGGAATAGATACGGGTCTTCCCATAGGTAATACTTGGCATCGGAACGCAATTTGTCCTTTTTGGCCTTCGGCCAATCGGGCGGAATCTGGTGTGATGCCTGGTAATTAACTATATCAGCGAACCATGGAAGACTTGCACTGATAGTCAGGAGGTGCTCATCAGGAAAATGTTCTGTAATAGGTCCAGAAGGGTCAATTATTTCAGAAGGAAGGCGGGACAAGTGATCAGCTACCACATTGTGCTTTCCCGCCTTGTCGCGAATCTCGAGGTCAAATTCTTGCAACAGCAAGATCCATCGGATTAGTCGAGGTTTCGCGTCCTTCTTTGCAAGGAGATGTCTCACAGCTGTGTGATCCGAGCATATGATAACACGGGAACCCAGAAGGTATGATCTAAATTTTTCCAGGGCAAATACTACGTCCAGCAGCTCTTTCTCAGTAACCATATAGTTACGCTGAGCCTCATCCAGTGTTTTGCTGGCGTAGTAAATGACCACAGGTTTCCCGTCAATTTTCTGCCCCAAAACCGCTCCTACAGCAAAGTCAGATGCATCGCACATGATCTCAAAGGGTTGAGACCAATCAGGGGACTGTAGGATTGGGGCTTGGGTGACTCGATCACGTAGGATCTCAAATGCTTGAGTGCATTCCTTGGAAATTTCGAAAGGCACATCCTTGGAAAGAAGATTAGTCAGGGGGCGCGCGATTTTGGAGAAATCAGGGATGAATCGACGGTAGAAACCGACGTGCCCCAAAAAAGATCGGATGTCCTTAATCGAGCTAGGCATAGGGAGCTTGGAAATCAGGTTAACCTTAGCTCGATCCACTTGGATGCCTTTCTCCTAGATTAAATGTCCCAGGACAATTCCCTCAGGCACCATGAAATGGCTCTTTTCCCAGGAAAGAACCAAATTCACCTCGATGCACCGCCTGAGTATATGGACCGAGTGTTGGAGGCAATCGTCAAATGATTGTCCAAAAATTGAAAAGTCATCCATGAAGACTTCCAGATAATCACCTACCATATCTGAGAATATGGCAAGCATGCACCGCTGAAAAGTTGCAGGTGCATTGCAGAGACCGAACGGCATACCTCGAAACGTGTACGTCCCGAAGGGGCAGGTGAATGTGGTCTTTTCTTGGTCCTCTGGATGGATTGCCACCTGATTGTAACCGAAGTATCCGTCAAGAAAGAAGAATCTATTTCCTGCTACTTTCTCGAGGATCTGATCAATAAACGGTAGTGGGAAATGATCCTTCTTCATGGAGGAATTGAGTCTTCTGTAATCAATGCAGACTCTCCACGAATTAGCTATTCTAGTAGGAATGACTTCTCCGATTTCAGTCGTGATGATGGTAAGTCCTGCCTTCTTAGGCACCACTTGTATTGGACTCACCCAACGACTATCGGAGATCGGGTAGATGATCCCTGCATCTAACCACTTTATGATCTCCTTTTTCACGACCTCCTGCAGGTTATGGTTTAGGCGTCCTTGCATTTCTCTTGAAGGTCGTGAGCCTTCTTCTGTGTAGATTCGATGTGTGCAGTATGAAGGGCTTATACCAATCAAATCATCGAGAGTCCATCCAATGGCTCTACGATGTTGCTGGAGAACAGAAATCAAACGGAGTTCCTGGTCAGGTGTGAGTCGAGAATTGATAATCACAGGAAACATCTGATTTGAATCCAAAAAGACATACTTCAGATGTTCGGGAAGGGGCTTGAGTTCCATGACAGGATTGTCAGCAGCAACGGGTGGTTCGGGGTTTGTATCAGGAGCAATGGTAGGAGTTATAGGTGTGTCTAGATCTTGTTCGCACTCTCTGTTAGCGATTTTTGATTCTCTAGTGGTTGATCAGGAATAATCAGGTTGTCCTCTAGATGCAGTTCTTCAACCACGGCTTTGACATCACATATTTCCTCTATAACCCCGCAATTAATCCCTTGTTGGGCTTTGAAAATGTCAATCTTCAGATTTTGATTCCCAAATTGTAATCTATCTGGCCCTCTTCGCAGTTTATATTGGCCCTAGCAGTGGCCAAAAAGGGTCTCCCTAATATGATTGGTGTGTCCTTTGGGTTCTTAGGTGCATCCATGTCTAGTACTATGAAGTCCACTGGAAAATAAAAATCTCGTACCCTAACAATGACATCCTCGAGTATTCCTTTGGGTGACTTGATGGATCGATCGGCTAACTGCAATGTTACCTCAGTGGGTTTAAGTTCAGATTCTTCAAGGTGGTCAAGGAGGGATGTAGGTATTAAATTTATGGAGGCACCTAGGTCTAGTAGGGCTCTATCAAATTGGGTTTCACCAATTTTACAAGAAATCAAGGGAGTTCCTGGGTCTTTAGCCTTGGGTGGGAATTTGCTCAAAATGACAGAGTTGGCTTGCTCTGACAGTACGATTGGGTTCCCATCCTTGGTTCGCGGCTTACGTTTAGGTGTACATATGTCTTTCAAGAATCTTGCGTAAGCCGGTATGTGGCGGATTGCATCCATCAACGGGATGTTTATCTGGACCTGTTCAAAGAGCTTGACCAGATCCTCCTCGGGAGCCACGGGTTTGGTTATTCTTTTTCCTTTGGTCAAGGCCTCAGGAAATGGGATCCTAGCTGGTTCCTCTAGGATACATCCAGGTTCTTGATCTGGGACAGTAGTATCTTGGATAACTATCCTAGGGTCTTGGCCACTATTAGGCTTGGAGTGGTTCGGATAATGTGGGTCTTGGGTTATTTTACCACTACGTGTTGTTACAGAGTTCAACCCGGCCTAATTTGGGTTAGGTAGGAGGGGTGGCTGCTGCTGAAATCTCGCATAAGATGTTGAAGCCTCCATCCCTTCTGGTGATGGAGTAGCGGGGGCCTGATAAATCACATGTGTTTGGCCTAAATTTGGATTCATAAAGCGCTTCTGGGTTAGCACGTTATTTGGGTTGGGCAGAGGTTGCGAAGGAAGGGTGCCAGGTTGGCGGGAATTTTCCATCTGGGCTAGTTGGTTGCGAACCTCTGTGATCTCGTCCTTGTGTTGTTTTTGCATTGCCGCATTCGTCTTTTGAATGTCAGCCAGTGTTTGAAGGATAAGAGTCAGTTGATCCTGATTTTTCCCGGATTGGAAGGTGGGATTGGGCTGAGGCTGAGGTGGCTGATATGGACGAGGGGCTTGTGGACGGGGTTGATATGGTGGTCTTTGAGAATTTCCCGCCCACTGAAAGTTAGGATGATTTCTCCATCCAGGGTTGTAGGTATTGGAGAATGGGTCATTCCGGATGGCGTTGAGGTCCTCGCAGTTCTGAGGAGCCTTAGGAAAGTCAGAATACGAGGGTTCAGAGTTCCCCCAACTCGAGTAGAAGGGATCGGAGGTTACTCCGGTCCGAGAGGCAGACGGGGGTGGATATGGGTCCATCCCCTTGGCAGGTTGGTGATATATGTTTTGCACTGTTTCCCTTGCCAGAGGAGGTCGTGCAAAAGAGTTTTGCGCAGAGGTGGCTTGCTGCAAATGTCGAGTTAGCTCGTCCACCTTCTTTTCTATAATAGAGACCTTGTCCAACCGACTGGCCATCAGTTCCAAGTCGACGGAAGTGGACAGGTCCTGCATCTCATGTGTCCCTCTTAGATTCGTCGATGCGCGGGCATTCGTCCTGTCGAATAAGCCCATGGAGTCATTATTTATGGAGTTCTCGCACATGTTTTCGAGAATCTCCCACACCGTGTCCTTGTGTTGACCCATGATGTTTCCTCCGCACGTTGCATTGACGAATAAGCGAATATCTTCACAGAGTCCCTGGTAAAAAGACTGGACTTGTTCCCACTTAGGAACTCCGTGATGGGGGCACTTTCGCATGAGATCAAGGAATCGATCCCAAGCTTCGTGAAGAGGTTCTCCCTGTTGTTGAGTGAAATGGGTGATCTGGTGGTGCAAGGCATTCGTTCGGCCAACAGGGAAGAATTTTTTCAAAAATTCAGATTGCAATTCCTCCCATGTGTTGATCGGACGGGTCTGAGTCTGATACCAATGTGCGGCCTTGTCCAAGAGGGAGAACGAAAACATTTTCATGAGTAGGATATCCCGATTTTGTACATCTGACCCGAAGGTCTGGGCCAGATGCTTGAGTTGTTTAATGTGTTGGAATGGATTCTCAGAGTTAAGCCCATGGAACTTTGGTATGGCATGAATCATATTGGGCTTCAGTTCAGAATCAGGTCCTCCAATTGGGATTCGTACTCGGGGTTCGATTGCCACCGCAGTGGGATTATAGTGATCTCGCATCATAGGTCGCTGCGATGGGCTTACAAAGTTCTGAAAGAGATCGTTCAGGCGTTGAAGTTGGTGTTCAAGGTTATTCTCCTCTTCAATGGGTTGTGCCATGATGGGAGAAGGAGAATCAGGATCTGAATCAGATGAAAGATTTATGTGGTGGGGTTGCTGCACAAACAAGGGCGTCGAGGCTTGGCCTCGACGAGAGTGAATTTCTAAAGGAGGTCTTAAGGGTGGTCTTAAGGACCTCCTACCAAACATGCACCGGAAGATGTGATGAGATTAGAAGGTGCTGGACCCAATCAAGACACCCAAAAATTGTTGGGTGACTATAGAGGTTCGGGGTAGATGGACCCCTGGATCAGAAGATCGTCCACCTAAGAAATACCTGGGCAAGCAGAGAGGGAGAGTCCCCCAAAGACCCCTACACGGTAGAGCGTCCCCACGGGTTACAGGGTTTCCCCCACCCGACCTCTCTTGTCACTGCGGCTCCAGGTAGACCAGAATGGGGATCTTGACCTCTTAAGTCTACCTTTTTTATTTTAAGATCAAGGTGCTTATTGTTCCACTTGAACTTTTAAGTATTTTGAGTGAAAAAGTGACCTAATATTAAGGTTGGTTGACCCAAGGGATCAACTTCACCTCTTGTTCCTTTGAGAGCTTTTAGGTCCTTTCTTTTATGGTTCAAATGGATTAATAGCCTGATTTGCTTAGGGTTCCTCTTGTATAAATCGTTTCAAACACGGTTTAGGCACACCTCTTTTTGGAAAGTTTGTTTCTTTGTTTTAGAGAAGATGTGTCTCTAAAAACCCTAGCTTTGCAATCCCTAACTTGGCTCTAGTGGGTCCAATTTAGTTGCCTTAGAAATTAGCACCTAGGGCTCAATCAAGAAAGTTTTAGCCCTAGTTGCCTTAGTTGGATGAACAGACAAAAATATGTTGAAATGAAAATCAGGCAACTTGATGAGTTACTAAATATGAAACATGTAGCCCTAAGTTGATTTTTCTCTTTTTTTTTCCTTTTTAGATTATGAGAGGGTTAAGAGAGAGGGCTTATGGAAATTACCTGTTCCTTGGAGAGTCTGTTGTGCAGTTATTGTTCTTTCCTTTTTGTTTCACTTTCCTTGCTTGAACACAACAAAAGAGAAGTTAAGTCAGATATTAGATAGAAAAGTTGTAATCAAAAGCTTTAAAAGTGCCCGTTGCTCCCCGGCAACGGTGCCAAAATGTTCTCAACGTTTTTGTGCAGGTTTAAAGCGTATCACGTTGTAGTATAGCCGACAAAACGTTTAAACAAATATAAAGAATTTTATTACTCGAAAAACTTAGAGTATCCGAGGGCGAACACAGGGACCAAAGAATACAACTGTTAAATGAAAAGGATTGATTCAAAGAGAGAATATTAAAAAGGATTTGTGAAAGAAAAATAGAATTGGATGTCTAATTTCTGTATCAGATGTCTTAAATGCAATCTCCTTTCTCTCTTCTTCTTCGTGGCTCTTCTTCTCCTTTGTACTTCTTTCTCTTTCTACACTTCTTCTTGTCTTGCGAAGGCTTCTTCCTGCCTTTGTTTCTTTTCTCTTATTTCTTCTCCTGCATTGCCTTTCTTTTTTTTTTTCTTCTTCTTCTAATCTTTGCAGTCTTCACTTGGGCTCGCTTCGTTCTTCTCTTTCTTCTTCCTTGCCTTCCTTCTTCCTTCTCTTTGGTTCTCTACGAAAGCTTCTCCTTCTTCTGCTGCACAGCCTCTTCTTCTTTCTTCTCTTCCTGTTCTGCAGCTGCTAAGTGCTCGCTGCTTCCTTTGCTTCTTCCTTCCTGCACACACCACTGCAAAACCTGCCCCCGTCCCTCTACCCGAGCATCTCTCTCTCTCAAGCAACTCGCTCAAGGACGCTCTCCCAGAGCCACGGGTAATCGGGTCGGGATTCGAACCCAGGACCAGGCGCATCGGCAGGTGGTGATGCGTGAGGAGTGCGTAGGTTTAGGTCGGGTCGGATCCCACCAGATTCGCGAGGTCAAGCCGCAGACGAGGCGGGTGAGGGCAGGTGAGGGACCTCACCCCTGTGCTTACGGAGGCAATGGGCTTAAAACACAAAAATAATTTATATGATACCTGTGTTTTGCACTCCCACGATGTGGGACTATCTGGTCGGTCCTGCTTTCGCGCCCGCAGAGCTTTCATCACACGATTGCTCCAGCTGCTGGCCTCTCTATGCGACTTGCTGGCCTCATTCACTTCGTGACACTCACGTGAGTCTACTGCACCTGCAGCCTGGGAGTCCTGGTACCTGAAGCTGCTGCAAGCTCCTTGCTGCTTCGGCTGATAATGGTGGCCGGAGCTTAAACCTGTCACACACACGAACAGCCTATTGGCCCAATCAGATTGGCTAGAAACCTTCGCCGTAGCACGGCGAAGATGATGCACAGTGCTGCAGGCCGCAGGTCGGCCTAGGCGTGCGTGCCTAGGTCAACCTGTGGCCGGAGATGTTGGGTTGTTCGAGGGGTGATTGTGGAGGTCTGGAGTGGCAGTGGTAGGGTGAAGTGAGTTCCTGGTGGTGAGGCGGAGCTCACGAGGGGGTTGGCGAGCCGTGTGGAGGGGCGGAGTGGTGTGGGCGGCTCGCCGGAGGTCGGTCGGAGGCGAGGACGATGGAGGTGGTTTGGCACTGTCAGGGGGGTAATCAGATAAAATATCAGAGGGAAAAGAGAGAGGAGAGGATGGAGAGGATATCTGGGGTGATCTGGAAGGAAGGGAGACAGCGGAGTGGACGGCGCGTAACTGCCCTCGTCGGGGGAGAAGGACCCTGAGGGAGGAAGCGGCGACGAAGATGAGGTCAGGGGCACGCGCGCTTGGTACAGCGCGACGTGGGAGGAAGCGGTGGAGTTGACTTTGCTGCTGGTATGGCAGCAGAGTGACGAGAAGGAGGGGAGGAGGTCGCCGGAGCTTGTGGGTCTTTTGGCCGGAGATGGGAGAGAGGAAATTTGAGGGGATCTCCGTCAAAATTAAGCTTAGGTTCTGCGGCAAGGTATGGGGAGTCTTTTATAGGTGCTAGCCGCACCTACTATTGCGTGGGGACCCCGCAATCAACTCTGTCGGCTCGCCTGAGATGGAAGGAGGGTGGATACCCAAATCTCTCGTGCGTTTGCACGAGAGATTGGGTTCACACCAGGGATCGTGATCTGCTATAGAAGGAAGGGAATTCCTCAGAGAATCCCCCTTCCATTTCTGGGAGGGAATCTCTGAGGGATTAGAGAGCAATCCCTCTCTAAACCTCGTCGAAGCTTGGTTCTACCCTAACAATGGCGACAGGACCAGATTGCAAAGGGGAGAGGAACTTAGGGGGCTCTCTGCAAAGATATTCAAAAGATAGGGACCAATTTGTGATTTGGGTGTATTAAATTGCAAAGTAGGTCAAGATGACCTCCCCTTAGGTCCAAATTTTGGTACAAACCTAATTTTGACCTAAGGAATCCAATGGTGAAGTTGGATTTTAGGTTTGACCACATTTGACTGGACATTTTGCATAAAAACCCAAATAAGGTTAATTGAAGAGCTAGGACCCTAATCAAGGTCAAACTGGGTTCCAAAGGCTAAATTAAGTGTTTTAAACCCTAGAGAATATTTTTCCATGATTTTTAGAGGGTTTAATTGATTTTTATTCTGACCGGGACCTTGTTAATTTAAGTGGATCAGTTTTAGGGTTACCAAATGTCATTTAATTCCTCGATTGCACATAAACCCATTTCAGATTGACTCAACCCACTTTTCATCTTATTTAGACCATTTGACCTATGTTTTGCCTTTGAGAAATCCCGTTTATGTACTGCAATGGTAAAATTGCAGTTTTAACCTTTATTTCATATTTTCTTCTCAGAGCACTTGTTCCTTCAGTTAAGCCTTCTTCTAGGTTATGTAGGAGCTTTTATCTTCTTTATTGGGTGAAAATGAGCTAGTTATCGCTCATGATGAGGCTCTCATCAGTTTGCACCGATAAAGAGATCGATGCATATAGCCTTAAGGGTCCAAGTCCTAGTGCAGTGCCTATAGTGTGTGCTCAGTGCTGAAAGTGTGCATCACACCACGAAAAGTGATTTTTCTTTTGAAAATCGTAGTCACGTTATTCAAACACTTCTTATATATTTTATTTTCTTTTCAAGAAGTAATGTGACCACTTAATTAATCTTTTCAAATCAGTTTAAGTGGTCTTCTTTAACTATGCTCACATGCAATGCGTGTGCAGATAATTGATGCAGTAAGATAAGAAATGTGTACCTTGCTCCAGCACTCTTCTATGCAAAAATGCATGCAATGTAGTAAGAAAATCTAGATGCTGCTCAAGCAATCCTAGATGGTCATCCTATGGATATGCAGCTTTTAGCAGGTAGTTCAGATTTATTTTCTTTTCCTTTTTTATTTTTAGTAAAAATAAATGCCCAATCAAAAGATCTAACTACCACAAAATGATCCTAGAATCTAAAGAATCGGGGACACTCCCCCAAAATCTGGCCATAGAGTACAAGGGCGAGAAAACAAATAACTAGGCCAATCCTAAAAAGTCTATTCTAAAATTCTAAATTAGAAGTCTAAAAGGAAGAATCCCCCTAGATGGTCCTCCATGCATCTCCATGCATGTGGGGTCAAGGCCCACAGGCTCTTTCAATTATCTCTAAGGTGTGTAGCTCAAGGTCTACATCGTCTCTCCACTATGCCTATCGCTTCGTCAGATTCCTCACATAGAAAAGATAAACAATGATCAGATAAATGCGCAATTCAGAGTAATAAAAAATAAGGTCAAGTGAATTTATTGTGTTGATTGCCTCCCCGGCAACGGCACCATTTGGTTGGGCATTCTTCGCTTGCAGAAATAATGTGTATCAAAAACTTAAGTTGTAGCAGTGAAATCGCGTGGTGGAAAAATCCCGAACAAAACTAATTATCAGTAAAACTAACCATGATGGATTTGGTCGTATCCACTGGGAGGAATAGATGCAATAAATTCATGAATATTTCTTTTTGTATTCGTTCAATCGAGTGAGAAACCCATGGTCAAATCTAACATGAAATGCAACGAAAATAAGACACACAATAACTAAAGAATGTAAGGTTATATGCGCAATTTTTTCTCAATAAAATATTCAATAAATATGTGATCAATCTATGTAATTTCCAATTGCACATGTATTAGAGAGAGCTTGTGTAAATCTTAATCCAAAACCAATGTCAAAGGATATGAATAACAAGAGCCAAGTAATTATGAGAAACCATGAGCATGAAGTTGTAATTTCACTCAAAATATCAAATATTAAAATCAAAAATCAGAGTTTGGCAATGGCACTCAATGTAAATACTAATTGACCCTTTATTATAGAGAAACAGGGGACATAGTTCTCCTCATTGGCACACGGAGAGGGAAGCACGATCGACGGTGCGAAGCTCGGACGAGGTCGCCAGGGTGAGGGGATAGCGATGGTGGTGAGCCCATCGACGATGTTGGCCAGAGCCGGCTAGACAGCGAGGAGATGCTCATCTGTAGGGGTGGTGTCCACACGTGCACGTGGGTTGCAGATGGCATATCTGAGGGCTTGGTCAACCCCATGGCATCAAGGTAAGTTGAATGGCATCAATGGAGGGGTGTCGTGGCCGAATGAGATGGCTGCTAATGCAAAAAGTCATGTGATTTATAAAAGTGGGTTTTTAATGTCGTTGTAATACGTGAATTTGCATATGCTTTTAAATTTATATCCTAGATAGGGGAGTATCTTGGGCCGTCCAAGGAGGCCAAATGTTTGCAAAATTAATTCTCTTGCTTACAAAATAGATCTTAACTTTCATTTTGGTATTTTAAATATGTAATTTTTTTTTTGAATAGATGAGGGAAAAATGCGAATTGTGGCGGAAAGTACTAACACCTATAATTACTTAACTAAAACTTAAGTGATAGATATATCCTCTTCCTAAGCTCACTCTAGGCAAGTGGAGGCCTAGAGTAATTAGGAAGAAGAGGTGAAACAAGTGCTAGAACAAAAACAACAATTGCAATAGAAAGTAAAAAGAAGGCAATTTGATTAACTTGAATTTGTGTTCTTTTCAAAGACAAGTAGAGGAATGGTTCTACTAGAAATGAAAAAATCTAAAAGCCATAAAAGAAACACAAATCCTTTTGCAAAATTTGGTGAAGAAGGGAGTCTTCTTGCTCCAAGCCTAGCTACTCCTTAGCTTGAAAAGAGGGCCTCCTTCTCTCCTTCCTTGAGAGCTCCTCCAACGTGGATGCTACCACCTTCAAAGCTCTCCGCCAAGGGGTGGGCGTGCACCACCCTCAAATTCTCCTCCAAGGTGGCATGGACCACCTTCAAGATCTCCTCGAAAGATCTTCCTTGCCTCACTCCTCCTTTGGTTAGCATGGCTCAAGAGAGAAGGGAAGAGGGGAAGGCACCAAAGGGACAGAATATCCCCTTAATCTTCTTCTTCTTCTTCTCTCTTGGGCGTGGGCTCTAGATAGAGTATGAGAGTGAATTTGCTAGCCAAGGATGGTTTGAATGGTGGTGGGTAGTGGTCTTTTTATAGGGTAGGATGGGGGGTTAAGGTGACTCTTGAAATGGAGGGCTAAGATGGGAAGATGGAGGTGGTTAGTTGATCCTACGGTTAAGGAAGTTTGGCGTCACCTAAGGAGTGGAAGGGGAGTAGTTAGGGTTGATCAAGGGGCACCTAAAAGTGGCGCCAACCATGGAGAGGTGCCATGGGTTGGTGCCAACTTTGAGGCTTCTAGAAGGTGGGATTAAGTGGATGGTGGAGATGGGTTTAAAGGGAGATGTGTGGTGGAGATGAAGGGAGTTCTTGGAGGGAAAAGTGGCACCATCAAGGGGGTAGTTAGGGTGGTTTTGGTGCCACTTTTAGGTGTTCTTTTGGAGGTGGTGGGTAGGCTAGGTTGGCGCCAAGTAGGGTTGGCTTATGTGGAGCTTAGGTGGAGCTAGTTGGTGGAGTTGTTAGGTAGGGTTTTTGGGTGGTACAAGCCAAGGAAGCTAGAGCATAGCTAAGCTAAGCTAAGCTAGCTTAGCTAATGGTGGAGTAGAGGAGGAGGTGTTGGAGCTAGAGTTTGGAGGGTGTAGCTGGTTCTGAAGAGTCCGGAGCTGAAGTGGAGCTGGCAGCTGCTGAAGAGGTCAACATGGGGCTACTCCAGTTAGCTTAGCTTGCTAGTTCTTTGCTAGCTATTAAGCCAAGCTAAAGTGAGCTAGCTTCTGTTGAGTGGAGCTGAGGTGATCTGGGTCTGGTCCTCTCGGGGAGGATTGAGCTGGTTGAGACAGCTAAGGTAGCTTACCTCAATTGGCTTGAGCTAAGCTGTGTCCCTGGGAGCTGGACTTGAACTTCCTGAGCTGGGATGTGTTCTTCTTCAGTTGGCTAGAGTTGAGTGGAGCTGGATGTAGCTGGATTTGAGCTGTGGTGAACTCCAGTCAACTCAACTGAGCTAGCTAGGGCTCCCTATGGACTAGTGGGAGCTAAAATGAGGTAGACTCAACTAGGTTGAGCTGGAAATGACCTGACTTGAGCTAAGGCGAGCTAAGATGAACTCTCGTGAGCTTCCATTTAGCTATGATTAGCTGAATGAAGCTGGGCTGAGCTAACCGTACTTCAAGTGAGCGAGGTTCCAACTGTGGTGAGCTGGATCAAGCTGAGATCCAACTAGTCTGAGCTCCCCCTTCACCATTTTTCTTCTTGAGTGCTAGGGTTTTAGGGATCTGTATATCTTGTTCATCCCTAACACTCAGAAAAACACATTAAAATAACAAAAGAAAATGCAATGCATGCCTAACATTGTTAATGCCTAAATGCAGCCCAAAAACTCGTTTACGGAGTAAAATGCTAAGAGCTAGGTTTGTTTTAATGCATAAGAATGATGATAAACTGGTGTTTATCACACCCTCATGCTTATCTTTTGCTAGTCTCTTAGCAAAACTTCAATTTTTTTTGGAAAATGGAATTTTTGGGAAATCTAATTTTTTCTACTTTTGAGGAGAAAAAGATTAAGGGACCTTGGTTGATCTAAACACAGGAGGTATGGGATTTGTTAAAGATAAACATTGGGATTTGTTTTGGATCCAACCATTAGACAAAACAGGGTCAATATATCCTCCAGAAACTTCACAAATTAACCCCTTGTTAATTCAGATGAATTGAAATTTTTGTTTTTAGGATTTTTTTGGCTCATGAATCTGATTTGCAACTTGCAAAATCTTTTAAAACCTTGTGTCAGTGCCTGTGAAAAGCCAACATTTATAAGGGTGTGTTAATTTATTTATTTATATTTTTTTTTCTCTCCCCCATGCTTATTTTTAGCTTAGTCGTACAACAATTGTGTCAGGATCATCATTCCCATTACCAATCCTCGAAGGGGCTCTGGCACCAGTACTTCGAGATAGCACTGTCCATGACACCACCCAGGAGCTCACAACCCCAAAACACAATGGGGTGTAAAGGGGCACTCCAAGCGAACTCAAGCTCTTGCTCCGACACTATAGGTAGAGCACCGTCCAAGACACTTGAGTTGCTAAAATGCACTTTAATGCTCTGTCTAAAGATATGAAATATAGATGTGGAGTAGCACCGAGGCAGTAACATGCTAGCACCGCATCCTCAAAGGAGGCATTTTCCTCCTCGGCGGTGGGAACTCAAGCCAATGATCTGGTTCAGACTCTTACTAAGTCCAAACATGGGAGTTTTTCAAATTTTTAGTTATTTTTAAGTGTTGGCTTGTGTGTAAAAATTGACACAAGAAGTTTCTCAAGACATGCAAGTTTTTGAATCAGAAACTAAGCCAAATACTTTCCACATTACAAAATAGGATCAAGTCACCTGAACTATCTTGAGTTTAGGTGGAATTTTTAGAGAAGGATATTTGATCTAGTCTAAAATAGACCCTGAAATTCTAATGATCAGATTCGCATCATCATCCCTAGTTTGTTAAAGATTAAATCCCGTTGTACCAAAAGTGAATTTTTTTAACCTTAGTCCCGATTTCAAAAATTTTTCCTCAAAAAGTTTTCAACATTTTTATTTTTCTGGGTATGCAAGCAGGAAAATAAAATAACTAAAGAAAAATGCATGTTTTCAAGTTTTGAAAATCCTAAATCGATCGTCAAATTTTAAAAGCACCCCCCCATGCTTAAGATATGCCATGTCCTCATGCATTAGGAGGGAAAAGGGATCACCTTAGTGAAGAATTATCGAGTTTAGGATGATCAAAACCTGGAAAAAGAAGAAAAAGGGAAAATAGGAAAAGAGATGATGGGTTACCTCCCATCCAGTGCTATCTTTTACGCCATTCAGCTGAGCGTAGTGTGCATTAGTGATCAAGGGTGGCTGGCTCAGTAAAATTAAAAGATTCAAATGGAAGATTAGGCGTATGATCAAAATAAGGCTTTAAACGTTGGCCGTTGACTTGAAAGGTCAAATTAGTTTTTGGATCAAAAAGATCAACAGCGCCGTATGGATATATTTTATGGACAATAAAGGGGTCATTCCATTTAGATTTTAATTTGCTAGGGGAAAGACATAATCTTACATCGAAAAGCCAAACGCGTTGATTAACGTCAAAGTGTTTCCAAGCAATATATTTATCATGAGATTTCTTTATTCGATCTTTATAAATCATCGTGTTTTCATAGGAAAAATTACATAATTCTTCCAATTCAGTCAACTGTAATTTTCTATGGGTACCGACGTCAGATAAATCCATGTTGAGTTGTTTTATTGCCCAAAAAGCCCTATGTTCTAATTCTATCGGGAGATGGCATGCCTTCCCAAAAATCAAATGGAAGGGAGACATGCCGAGCAGGGTTTTAAAAGCGGTATGGTAAGCCCATAAGGCGTCGTCCAATTTGGTGGACCAATCTTTACGGTCGGGCCTAACCATCTTTTGTAAAGTATTTTTAATTTCCCATTTAGAAACTTCAACCTGGCCATTTGTTTGGGGTTGATAAGGTGTGAAAATTTTATGATTAACCCCATATTTAGAAAGAAGGTGATGGAATTGTGAGTGGGTGAAATGTGAGCCTCTGTCACTGATAATGGCTTTTGGTATGCCGAATCTTGAGAAAATATTTTTCTTAAGAATTCGACAACCACACAGTGATCACTAGTGCGGGTGGGTATTGCTTCTATCCATTTTGAAACATAATCGACTGTGACTAATATATATAAATACCCACCAGAGTTGATGAACGGTCCCATGAAGTTGATGCCCCAAACATCAAAAATTTCAACCTCTAAAATGAGATTAAGGGGCATCATATCCTTCTGAGTCATGTTGCCGATGCACTGGCAACGCACATAGGACCGAACAAAGTCATGAGCATCTTTGTGCAAGCTGGGGTAATAAAATCCTCCATTAAGGATTTTAGCTGCAGTTTTCTTGCTCAAAAAGTGTCCGCCACAGGCCATTGAGTGACAATGTGTCAAAATATCATGGATTTCAGAATCGAGTACACATCGTCGAATGACCTGATCGACACAAATGCGGAAAAGGTCTAGCTCCTCCCAAAAATAATATTTAATATCAGCAAAGAACTTATCCCATTTTGTTTTCGGCCAATCAGCGGGGATTCTTTCTGTTACTAAGTAGTTTGCGATGGGCGCAAACCAGGGGAGGGTTGTAGCAGCTAAAATGCTTTCATCGAGGAACTGATCTGGTGGGGTCATTATGTCATTCGTCATAAGACGAGAGAGATGGTCAGCCACTACATTGTGCGATCTCGCCTTATCCTTGATTTCCAGGTAAAATTCCTAGAGCAGCAGAATCCAACGGATAAGGTGGGGTTTCACATCTTTCTTTGGCAACAAATATTTAATTGCTGAGTGGTCCATATATACAGTGACATGTGACCCCAACAGATTAGATCAAAATTTTTCTAAGGCAAATACAATGCCAAGAAGTTCCTTTTCAGTAACCATGTAATTCCGTTGTGCATCATCAAGAGTTTTGCTAGCATAATAGATCACAATGGGCTTCTTGCCAATTCTTTGCCCTAGAATGGCCCCTACAGCAAAATATGAGGCATCTGTCATTAATTCAAAGGGACTATTCCAATCAGGTCCCTGCAATATTGGTGCCTGAGTAACCTCTTTCTTTAACCTCAAAAAACTCTCCAGGCACTTATCATTAAAATCAAATGGCTGGTCTTTAGTGAGAAGCTGACTTAAGGGCTTGGAGATTTGGGAAAAATTTTGTATAAATAGACGGTAGAAACCGACATGATCCAAAAAGGATCTGATCAATTTGACAGTAGTGGGCGGTGGGAGCTTAAATATTGCATCTATTTTTGCTTTATCTACCGTGATTCCTTGTTTTGAAATAACATGGCCCAAGACAATACCTTCCTGGACCATGAAATGACTTTCTTCCCAACTGAGGACCAGATTGACTTCTATGCATTTTTGGAGAGTTCTTTCAAGTTTTTTGAGACAATGGTCAAAAGAATCTCCAAAAATAGAGAAGTCATCAATAAATACTTCTAAACATTCACCTACCAGGTCTGAAAAAATTGCAAGCATACACCTTTGAAAAGTCGCAGGTACGTTACAAAGATCGAAGGGCATCCTTCGGATAGCAAAGGTTCCGAAGGGGCAGGTGAAAGTTGTTTTTTCCTGGTCCTTAGGATGAACCGCTACCTGATTATAACCGGAATAACCATCTAGAAAATAGTAAAAATCCCGTTCGGCTAACCACTCCAAGATTTGATCAATAAAGAGGAGCAGGAAATGGTACTTCTTGGTGGTGGTGTTTAATTTTTGGTAATCAATACACATGCGCCAGGAATAGGTGGTTCGAGTGGCTACATTCTCCCCATTATCATTAGTGACAACTGTTAGTCCAGCCTTTTCGGGCACAACTTGTGTTGGACTAACCCAGGAGCTGTCAGAAATGGGGTAGATGATATCAGCATCCAACCACTTAATAATCTCCTTTTTTACCACCTCCTGCATAATAGGGTTCAAGCACCTTTGTGGTTGGCGAGAGGGGCGAGAATCATTTTCTAAATATATACAATGCGTATAATAGGACGGATGAATACCCTTAAGATCAGAAAGGGTCCAATCAATAGCTTTTCAATATTTACTCAACACCTGGAGAAGTTTGTGCTCTTGTGCCTCGGTAAGTCCAAAATTTATAATCAGGGGCAGGGTCTGATTAGGAGCCAGGAAGACATATTTAAGGGAGTTGGGCAAAGGTTTTAATTCCAATTGTGGGCTCGGCTCCGAAAGAGTTTCTGCTTTGTGGGTTAGTAGTGAGGTGAGAGTGAAAGGGTCAGCTGGGAGGTTAGCTGGATGTGTTGTTAGGGTGGAAGGGTGAGAAGTGGATTATTCAGGAATCGTATTGATGGCAAAATAGGAACCTAAATGGGAAATATGCAAAGTTTCCTCCACAATGTTTTCTATTTCTGAATCCGAATCATCAAAGAAATCTGATTCTTGGAACTGCCTAGAAGCTTGAATAATGTCTAGGGTTACAGATTCACCACCACACATGATCTTCATCTTTCCAGAATCACAATCAATATTTGCACAGGCAAAGAGCGGTCTTCCAAGAATAATGGGGGCAAACTTTAGTGCTTCTGGTACCTCTATGTCCAAGACTAAAAATTCTAATGCGAATAGACAAATTTTGACCCTGACAAGAACATCCTCAACAATTCCCCTTGGTTTAATTGTAGATCGGTCAGCTAATTAGAGAGTAACCTCAACAGGCTTTAATTCACCGATCTTAAATTCCTCGAAAACAACTGTGGGGATAAGATTAATTGAGGCACCAAGATACAACAAAGCATGATCAAATGAGGTATCATTAATGATAACTTGAATTAGGGGGGCACTAGGATCTTTTCTCTTAAGAGGCAATCGGCTCTACACAACTAAGCTGACTATCTCTGGAAGGATCACCTTTCCTAAATTTCTGGGTTGCCTTTTCGGAGTACATAAATCTTTTAGGAATTTTGCATAAGTAGGGATGTATTTAATGGCATCTAGGAGAGGGATATTAATTTCTACTTGCCCAAATAAATCCATTAATTCCTTCTCAATGGGCTCGGATTTCTTCTTTTTCTTATTTGAAGAGTGGAGGGCTTGTGGAAATGGAGTAGGGTCTCCAAATTTTGCATTAATTGTTTCCTGAACAATAGGAGGGGGAGATGGGGAAGAGCTAATCTATGTTTCATTAAAGTGGGTTTCTTTAACAGGCAGGGGATTGTGAGTGGTTTTCCTATTCCTCAAAGTAACTGCATTAGCAGTCTAGTTGTTTCTAGAATGAGGACGGGAAGCCTGACTATTATTGAAACCTGGTGGATGTTGAGGAGCTGGTTGAATGGGTTGACTGGGATATCCACCTTGGAACTGATTCCTTTGATTATTTGGGTTGGGCATGGGTTGGGAAGGTAAATTCCCAATAGGTCGATGATCAGGAGTAACCTTAACTTGGTGTTGCAAGTTGGTAATCATGCAGGTTACTTCTGTCATTTGAGTCTACATTCCTTGTAGAGTTTTCATGACTTGATTATTAATATCATCCTTGGATGGTCCAGGTTGATACATAGGTTGCCCATAATTCCCAAAATAGTTTTGTTTGGGACAAGGAATCGGGTTTGGGTTTTTCCAGGAGTGATTCGGGTTAGTCCTCTAGTTTTGATTGGAAGTGTTGGAGGATCAAAATTCCCAATCAAATCTTGTGGGAAATCAGCTGGAAATTGCTGGCCAGCAGATGTGGCATCAATGTTGTGTAGATTTTCTCTTCGGAGAATGTGTGGGAGGTTAGTGTGTGGAGAGTGAATGTGTGGAGCTTGTTTATTTATGAGCTTTTCTTCCATTTTCTTTTGGTGAATTTGCATTCGGTCCAGTCGTTGAGCTAACATATATAGATCATCTTGACTGACTGGAACAGAGGTGGATTTGGAGTCAATTTCATGGACTCCATGTCTAGGGTTTTGTGATCTACCAAAAGTGTCCATGGAAGTCATGTTAAATGAGTTTTCACTCATTTCTTCAAAGAGGAGATAGGCACTTTCGGCTTCTTTGTTAAGAAACTTGCCCCAACATGAGGCATCCACAAATCATTTCAATTGATCCTCTAATCCATGAGAGAAGATCTGCACTAACTGGCATTGAAGAATTTCATGGTGGGGACAACTTCTTTGAAGTTCCTGAAATCTTTCCCAGTCTTCGTGGAGGGGTTCACCAGTTTTCTGTTGAAAGGTTGTTATGGATCTTCTTAATGCATTCATTTGACTGATCGGAAAAATTTTTTTTAGAAAAGTGCTTTTTAATTGGGTCCAGGTGGTAATAGGGTGCCCAACCATTCTAAACCAATGAGAGACTTTGTCTTTAAGAGAGAAAGTAAAAAGTCTCATTAACCACATGTCTTCCTGCACAGTGTGGGAACGAGTGGTTTGAGCGAGGACAATTAATTCCTCGACATGACAAAAAGGGTCCTCTCTTGGAAGACCATGAAAATTTTTGATAAGGTTTAGAATGGCTGGTTTGATCTCGAAATCCCCTTGTGGTATGACCACCCCTTGTCTTTCGTCATAATTGGAAGGATCATAGAAATCCTTAAGAGGAATGACAGGCTGTTGGCAGGGTGGTGGATTTTGTCCTTGGTTAGCTAGGTTCGTGACAATCCTAGCTAAATCTTCTTGATTTTGTTGTAGTCAAACCAAATGGTCGACCATTAATGCAAAGGGATTTGGATTTTGAGTTATAATTGGAGGGCCACCTGGCCCTGCTGGTATTTCTGGTTGCTCCAAGTTAAGGAGGTGAGGAAGGGTGAAGTCAGCTTGTGGGTCGGCTAACGGGTTAGAAGTGGAAGCAGAATTTTTTTGTTAGCTTCCTGGGTTTTCCATTTTTTTAGAAGAGGAGGGGGAAGAAAACAATGATTCTCTGCTGCAGGGGGCGAAATTAGATGGTCCCTCAAGGTGTGGTTTTTGGGACCGTCGCCCGTGCATGCACTGTTTGGGAAGAATTGGAGGGGAGGAGGAGAGAAAGAGATGAGAGAAAGTGTGCAATTCAAACAAACAAAGCTAGACCTAACTTAAGTGTGACTCCCTAATAATAAACCTAAGACTTGGTCTATATAGGAAATAAGTAATCAATAGTGAATACCCGTTCTGTCAACAAATCTAGCCAAGTTGCTTAAGGGGAGGTTTGGGCCCAAACGTTTCCCAGGGAAACCCCAGGTGCTTGTACAAACCTGCTCCTAGACGTTTGACATGGCCCCTCAGCCTAAACACTAGATATAGATGATATAATTGGTATTAACTAAAGAAAACTTAAGACCTATATAGCAAGCCTAAGTTGATGAAGCCTTAGGGGTCAAGTTGCTACGAATTTTAGTTAGGTCTAGGATACTATAGTGCACACGGAATGTTGAGGGATTTAATTGGGTTGTTGCCCTGTTATTTCAATTTTTTGTGTGTGTGCAAGAATTGGAAAGTGGTTCCAATGCAAATCAAGTTTTCACACAATTTTTTTGTATTTATGTCTTTTAGGAATCACTTTAATTGAATGTGTTTTAGGGTTATTCTTTTTAAATGTTCAAACAAGTTTGAAACTACACAATCAAAGGAAAAACAAGTTGTATGGGTGATGGTATATTTCCTTTAGATTGTGGGACTAAAAAGCAAGAAAGAAACCCTAATTAGATTTGAACCCTAATACAGAAAATTACTACCAATGAATTCTTTTTAGGCTTTCCAAATAGGTAGTGGTCCAAACAATGCAACCAACACCACTACCTTATGTAAAATCAAACAAGGATTCCAGAAAAGATTTTTGTAAGATTTTAGGAATTTTTTTGATAATTATTTTGAATTTTTATTTGTACTGGTGTCAAAGTCAAAAAATGATACCTATGGGTATTTTTGACTCTTCAGTATTACCACTAAGCTCAAAAAATTTTGATGATTTTATATGATGGGTAAAATTTCACAAGGATTATAGAAACCTAAATTTCACAAAAATTGGATGAGTATAAAAATTCTGAAAATTCACAAACTGTAACAAAACAGGAAGATTAGAGGGTGTGACCCTTCCGCAATCCATGAATTTTTAAAAATTAAATGCAAAGCCAATTGATCTGAAATTTGGAAAAGATGTTTGTAACTTAATTTGGAATCACTGTATGAAATTATATGATTTTAAGAGGTCTGTGGTGTTGGGAATTGATTTCTCAAGTCTGGACAGAAATCTTGACCCGAAAAATAGAACACCAATACTTGAAATGGAGTGGTGTAATGAAACATGCAAGCAAACAATGAATTTTAATGAAAACCACTCCACTTAATTAAGATGTTTGGGATCCTAAAAGCCAAGTTTAATATGTTTTTGATAGTATTAATTAATTATGTGACTAGAAAGGGGAACTAACCTGAATTTTGCAGGATGAAAAGGAACTTTGAGCTCTCGCTTCCAGATTCCCACTTTCTTCCTGCAATAGTTCCTACACACACGAAAGAAAAGAAAGAGAAGGGGATGAGATCCACTTTAAGCAAGAGAAAAATGACTAATGCAAAGCCGTGCCTCCCCAGCAAAGGCACCAAAAAGTGATGCGAAAAGTTGCGTGATTTATAAAAGCGGGTTTTTAATGTCGTTGTAATACGCGAATTCGCATACGCTTTCAAATTTATATCCTAGATAGGGGAGTATCTAGGGTCATCCAAGGAGGCCAAATGTTTGCAAAATTAATTCTCTTGCTTACAAAATAGATCTCAACTTTCTTTTCGGTATTTTAAATATGTAATTTTTTTTATTTTGAAAAGATGAGGGCAAAATTCGAATTGTGGCAGAAAGTACTAACACCTATAATTACTTAACTAAAACTTAAGAGATAGATATATCCTCTTCCTAGGCTCACTCTAGGCAAGTGGAGGCCTAGAGTAATTAGGAAGAAGAGGTGAAACAAGTGCTAGAGCGAAAACAACAATTGCAATAGGAAGTAAAAAGAAGGCAATTTGATTAACTAGAATTTGTGTTCTTTTCAAAGACAAGTAGAGGAATACTTCTACTAGAAATGAAAAAATATAAAAGCAATAAAAGAAACACAAATACTCTTGAAAAATTTGGTGAAGAAGGGAGTCTTCTTGCTCCAAGCCTAGTTGCTCCTTGGCTTGGAAAGAGGGCCTCCTTCTCTCCTTCCTTGAGAGCTCCTCCAAGGTGGATGCTACCTCCTTCAATGCTCTCCTCCAAGGGGTGGGCATGCACCACCCTCAAATTCTCCTCCAAGGTGGTGTGGACCACCTTCAAGATCTCCTCCAAAGATCTTCCTTGCCTGGCTCCTCCTTTGGCTGGCGTGGCTCAAGAGAGAAGGGAAGAGGGGAAGGCACCAAAGGGACAGAATATCCCCTTAATCTTCTTTTTCTTCTTCTCTCTTGGGGTGGGCTCTAGGTAGAGTATGAGAGTGAATTTGCTAGCCAAGGATGGTTTGAATGGTGGTGGGTAGTGGTCTTTTTATATGGTAGGATGGGGGGTTAAGGTGACTCTTGAAATGGTGGGCTAAGATGGGAAGATGGAGGTGGTTAGTTGATCCTAGGGTTAAGGATGGTTGGTGCCACCTAAGGGGTGTAAGGGGGGTAGTTAGGGTTGGTCAAGGGGCACCTATAAGTGGCGCCAACCATGGAGAGGTGCCATGGGTTGGTGCCAACTTTGAGGCTTCTAGAAGGTGGGATTATGTGGATGGTGGAGATGGGTTTAAAGGGAGATGTGTGGTGGAGATGAAGGGAGCTTTTAGAGGGAAAAGTGGCACCATCAAGGGGGTAGTTAGGGTGGTTTTGGCACCACTTTTAGGTGTTTTTCTGGTGGTGGTGGGTAGGTTAGGATGGTGCCAAGTAGGGTCAGCTTATGTGGAGCTTAGCTGGAGCTAGTTGGTGGAGTTGTTAGGTAGGGTTTTTGGGTGGTACAAGGCAAGGAAGTTGGAGCATAGCTAAGCTAAGCTAAGCTAGCTTAGCTAATGGTGGAGTAGATGAGGAGGTGTTGGAGCTAGGGTTTGAAGGGAGGAGCTGGTTCTGAAGAGTCCAGAGCTGAAGTGGAGTTGGCAACTGCTGAAGAGGTCAACATGGGGCTACTCCAGCTAGCTTAGCTTGCTAGTTCTTTGCTAGCTACTAAGCCAAGCGAAAGTGAGCTGGCTTCTGTTGAATGGACCTAAGGTGAGTAGGGTCTGGTGCTCCCGGGGAGGATTGAGTTATTTGAGACAGCTAAGGTAGCTTAGCTCAATTGGCTTAAGCTAAGCTAGGTCCCTGGGAGCTGGACTTGAGCTTCCTGAGCTGGGATGAGTTCTTCAACTAGCTAGAGTTGAGTGGAGCTAGATGTAGCTGGATCTGAGCTAGGGTGAACTCTAGTCAACTCAGCTGAGCTAGCTAGAGCTCCCTGTGGACTAGTGGGAGCTAAAATGAGCTAGACTCAACTAGGTTGAGCTGGAAATGAGCTGACTTCAGCTAGGGTGAGCTAAGATGAACTCTCTTGAGCTGCCATTTAGTTGAGATTAGCTGAATGGAGCTGGGATGAGCTAACCCTAATTCAAGTGATCTAGGTTCTAGCTATGGTGAGCTTGATCAAGCTGAGTTCCAGCTAGTCTAAGCTCCTCTACCATCTGTCTTCTTGAGTGCTAGGGTTTTAGGGATCTGTATATCTTGTTCATCCCTAACACTCACAAAAACACATTAAAACAACAAAAGAAAAGGCAATGCTTGCCTAACTTAGTTAATGCCTAAATGTTGCCCAAAAACCCATTTGCAGAGTAAAATCCTAAGAGCTAGGTTTGTTTTAATGCATAAGAATGATGGTAAACTGGCATTTATCAGCAACATGTGGGGATGAACGGCCGGCGTTGGGTTCTTCTTTGGAGAAGAAGAACAGTGCATGGAGCGGAGGGGAAGGTTGGCTTCTACAACTATGGTGCCGAGGCGAGGATGGCACACGCAAGGGCACGTGGGGCTGCTGCGCGGAAGGGCTGTGCATGATGAGGGTGTGCTAGAGGAGTTGGCACAAGGAGGAAAGAAAATGAGGCACGATGAGGTCATAGTTTGGTGTTCTGTCGCTGTCGTGGCTGAGTAGAAAGGTCGAGTGGACGCTGGTGGTGCGTAGAGAGGAGATGCGCACAAGGCTGGTGTGTGCGTCTGTGGGAAGTGTTGTTGCGCGAAGGCATGGGCATGCATGTGCATGCGAGGCCTGCTGCTGTAGTCTGCATGTGAGGAAGTTGATGGGTGCAGGTGTCGACGAAGTTGTCTCTAAAACACCGTGCGCTCTCTGACCACCGAGTTGTCCTTCTCCATAGTGATCCAGGATGGAAGAGATGATCCCCTGGCATCCATAGTTCTTCCAGTTTTGAACCCAACGTGCGGGCGTTTTCTTTAACAGATCTTCCCCAAGTTTCCCTCATTCGGTTTAAGCCATGCGAGATCTCCTCCAACAACGCCTGCACGATGAGGTACTGCTGTTGATAAGTTGCGAGTGTCATGGTTCTGCTGGTGGAGGAGATGGTGAAAATTGCACTCAAAACCCTGCATAAATATATATGTATCAAATTTTACCAAAGTATTCTCTAATTTATATAAACTAACACTTAACTCTATTTGCAATCTAATGAGGCATGTTTTACATGTACTTAGGATAATTAGCACACCACTAATGTGGATTGATCACAAACCTTCTCTATTAATGGTCAACGGCTAAAACACTTTCTTGCCCAGATTCCCCCGAAGGAAGTTGTGACCCTCATTAAGGGTTAAACTAGAACTGCAACCAGCTGGAGGCACAAAACTCAGCGCTTCCTGGGAGGCAACCCAAAGGTTTCAAGCCGACTAGATCCACGATTACAACTCAGGTGATTTCTTTCCCTACTCCCTCGCATAAATTTATTATTCTAATGAGGACATTGTCCAACTTAGGCATGGGGGTTGGTAATTCATAGGATTTGAGTACAAAATAGCTAGCTTGAACTAATTTTATTTCTGTTAAAAATAATAATAATAAAATAAAATAAAATTATGAAAATAAAACTTAGGTATTAGAGGCTTGTCGACTTTAAGGAAAGATACGTTAGGGACCTAATTGCTAAGACCCTTCAGGTTTTCAGACTTAACCAGTCCAGGTGTCACTAAAATGTGGACTTGGTCTCGAGTCCTCGCCACCTTAATGTATATTAATTTGCTCAATAAAGTAGGGTGATAAGTATACAACTTATCAACCCACCCTCTGATTTGGGGGGATTTTTAGTCTAAGCATCTACACACATTTTGCACTTACTCATCGGTGGTTCTAATAGAAATTGGGTAGCTAATGAACCTTCTAGGGTGGTATGGTTAGCAAGTTATCGTAGGTAACAGCCATTAGTAGGTTGTAAAGAGCCCAGCCATAGGACCATTTTCTTTCCCTACTGCCTTTAAGTAAATCTTAGATCAGGAAAGCCACCTACTTAAAAAAAAATTGAATAGGAGAAAAGAAATAAGAAATAAGCCAAACTTCACCACATGAGTATGGCTGGCAAGTTGTCATGGGTAACAGCCCATTGGCCGGATGTCCAGATTCAAGCTCACAAAATGCAGAAGAATTCCGAAACACTTTAGGAAGAAGTGGAGAAGTAGTATAATCCGGGGAGATATACACTGGGCTTGCCCTTATGTTGACCCCACAAAAATAAAAAGTAGGGAGAAAGCTACCGGTTAAATAAATACATCTTTAGGCTGCATATTTTTCTTCTTTCGAGTCACCTAGGGGCATAGAAACTCGAAGTCCATTTTAATTACCATTGAGTGAGTCTATCATTATCACAATAAGATGCTTAGTACTAAGAATCCTTTTCGAGTCTTGGGTGGATTGGGTAGCTATAAAAAGTTACCCTGAAATCCTCTACACCAAAAATCCAAAAAATTAGAAAAGTTGAAAAGGAAAAAAATATGTATTTGCTTCTATATACAATAAGGTGAGGACTTGGGCGGTCAGCATTTTGGTAGGCAACCCAGGCATTGTTGAGTCTTTATCGAGTTAGTTTCTTAGTAGAAATTTCCTTTTGTTGACAAGCAACTTCAACCTGAGCGATCAATTCCTAATTTTTGCTATAAATAGCATTTAAGCCAAACCTTGCTAGGTACTAGCAAGGGGTGGGCATGGGGGTATGAGGACTCTACAATGTTCAGTGTTAATATTATCAATTAAAGTCAATTTTGGAGATACTTGTGCGATAATGACATATTATAGTGGGCTTGAGAGCATTGCATGCATATTGCATGATCTTTATATTTTAAATTCTTAGAATGAATGTCTAATGACAATGTGCAAAAGTTCATTTTGAAGTAGGTCTTAGATGAGCGATCGAACCATAAAAATGGATCTAGATCGACAAACGAAGTCCAATGGACTCAAAATCACTTCAATCCAGCCTCTGTAATTCCCACAACAAGCTCGAGAAAGATCAACGGCTAGGGGGCAATGCGACATTCTTACTAATCTTAAATGGAAAATCTGACCGTACGAATGGATCCAGGGCGACGATCATAGTCCGGCAGCATGGGAATCATTGCGATTCGAGCATCGTGGCATCTCCTACAACAGAAAGAAGATGGACGGCTCCGCCCAACACTGGCCCTTCAACACCACATCATCCACAACCTCTATTCTCAGTCATTCGATCTTGATCCAACGGCTAAGAAGCTGCCTCCATCGTACGCTCGAGGCAACTGTAGATCCTTCTTCATGCAAGATCAACCGTTGGATCAGCATCCAATGGTTGCCACCGATGCAGCCCTTCGACATCTTCGTGACCATTCGCATAGATGGCTCATTGATCGCGCCTCCAGTCCGCATGCACCCGATGAGGGATCGAATCCCACTTTGCCCCATCGTGCGCGAATTAAAATTTGATCGCACGTGTTTCGCGAGTTTGAAATTAGGGTTACAAGTAACCCGTCGTCGTAGTTGCAAAATGCATAGTCAAATAAAATTTATAACTGAAACTCAAAAAGGGAGTCCCAGGTTGAACATGGGGAGGCGAATGTTTGGTTTTGGAAATCCGCACTTTTTTTTTATTTGTTTTTGGTTGTTTTTATCTTTTCTAATTTTTTTGGTATTTTTAGCAAGCAAGACATTCAGTTGATGAAAACTTTATCTATTTGCAAAAATAAGAGAGGGGGAGAAAGAGAGAGAGAGAGAAACAATCATCTATTCATGAAGAATTGTTTGTTACACTATGAAAGCAAGAAAATCTATACTATGAAAGCATAAAAAGATAGAATGAGGTGAGAGAAATCCCCCTCGACAGTTGCTCGGAGGACGACCCACTCTGACATCACCTGGAGGAAGGTGGTGAGGAGCGGGACGAAGGAGGATGGAGCCGAAGGACGGAGGATGGGGTAGGACAGCGTCGCGGCGAGGATCTTCTTCCCAAAGGGTAGTAAGAGGACAACCACTGGATGCTCCACGAATGGGGATGAGGGGAGGGAAAACTATTTGATTTTCTACTCTATAGGAGCATCCTGAGCTTGGGACAAGCTCTCTCTAGAGCCTTGGTGGTGGTGAGAGGAAGAAAGGAAGAGATGAAGAAAAATGGGAGGGGTAGGGGTCCTTTTATAGTGGAGGAAAGAATCAAATTTATATACAGGACATTTATTGACGGGCATAAACGTCATTGAAGATCCACCGCAAATCGTCGTAGTTCGATTCGCGAGAAATCCATCAATCAGATAAAATTTATAATTGAAACTCGAAAAGTGAGTCGCGGGTCAAATACAGGGAGGCAAACGTTTGGTTTTGAAAATTCACGTTTTGCTTTTTATTTGTTTTTGCGGTTTTTATCATTCCTAATTTTTTTGGTATTTTTAGCAAGCAAGAGATCAAGTCGATGAATTCTAGTTAATCTACTTGCAAAATAAAAAAATGAGAGACAGAGAAAGGGAGAGAAACAATCATGTATTTTTATAATCAAATATTTCTTACAACTAGGAAAGCGGGAAATCTGTACTACAAAAGCAATAATGATAGAGATAGGTGAGAGAAATCCCCCTCGACGGTCGCTTGGAGGATGACACGCTCTGATGTCGCCTGGAGGAAGGTAGTGAGGAGTGGGACGAATGATGACGGAGATGGAGGATGGAAGGTGGGGCAGCACGATGTCGCAGTGAGGATCTTCTTCTTGAAGGGAGGTGAGAAGACAGCCACGTGATTCTCCATGAATGGGGATGAGAGGCGGGAATAAATATTTGTTTTCTACTCTAGAGGAGCATCCTAGGCTTGGGACAAGCTCTCTCTAGAGCCTTCGAGGTGGTGAGAGCAAGAAAGGAAGAGATGAAGAAAATGGGAGGGTAGGGGTTCTTCTATAGTGGAGGAAGGAATCAAATTCGTATATAGGACATTTAGTGACGGTCATAAATGTCGCTGAAGATCTGCCACAAACGTCACTGAAGATAGTGCACGTGCTCACCTGCCACTGCTCTGGTGCATGCTCCACGCGCTCGTGTCGCACGCCTCCGCGCGCGCGTTGCCGTTGCACGTGAATGGCTCCTCGCGCACGTGAGCACCTGCACTGCTATACTCATGTAGTGGCACGTGCATGTGCATGGGCTGCCTGGGTTGCACTATGTGGTGAGATCTGGGTCGTCCATCTTCTTTATATTGAAGGGGCTACTACAAAGGTCGGATTGAGTCGATTTTCATGTCGTTGGGCTACGATCATCGACCTAAATCTATCCATGCGATCGGATTTGTCGTTTGAAGCTCTGAGTTATGTCACCTAGTCCCTTGGCCGTTGATCTTCCTCGGACTACATATGATGCTATGGGACTCTGATCAAGGCGATTTCGGAGGCGTTGGGCTCCAATCATCATCCTGATTAGATCTGTACAGTTGGATCGTCAATCTGAGGCTCCAAAATAAATCTCCTTCTCTCCAGACCACAAAAAGGATGCAATTAACCTAAAATATACATAACTACTCTAAATGTAGAATGATGCATGCTATGCAATATTTATAATATGGAATGCAAATTTAAGCCTAGGAACATGTATAAATAGTCATTTTAACCTAAATAGATGTGTCTATATCAGATGCCCTTGCCTATCTTTTACTAGTCCCTAGAGAAATTAAACTACATGCTATGTATAAAATCAAAATTAGGATTAGGTCGCTTAGGCCTAAGTCATTTATTAATAATAGAAAATTTCAACTAAGGTCCTAAAAATGAAAACTCAACAGTACCCGGCTGCCTGCCAAAATGCAGACCGCCCAAGTCCTCACCTTATTTTAAAAGGAAATATACATTTTTTTTTCTTCTTTTCTAATTTTTTTGTACTTTTGGAGCTTAAGAGTTCCGAGATAACTTTTATGGCTACTCGACCCTCCCAAGACTCGAAAAGGACTCTAAGTGCTAAGCATCTTGTGAAAATTGTGAAAGTCTCAGTAGGCTGCCGTTGAAATGAACCTCGAGTTTCTATGACCCTACGTGCCTTGCCTAAAGGTTTACCTTTTCGATTGGTAGCTTTCTCCCTACTTCCGCACCTCTTCCTAGTTTATTTATGGGGTCAACACAAGGGCAAACCTGGTGTATATCTCTTTGGTTTACTCTACTTCCGCACTTCTTCCCAAAGTGTTTTGGGAATTATTGTACATTTTTTTTGCGAGTTGGGTTCTGGACAATCGACCATTGGGCTCTTACCCATGGCAACTTGCCAGCCATACTTGTGCCATGAAGTGTGGTTTTGTTTATTTTTTTATTTTTTCTCCCTTTTCTATATATATTTTCTTTTTCTTTTACTTTTTTTTTTAAAGTAGATGGCTTCCCTGATCTAAGATTTACCTAAAGGCAGTACAATAAAAATGGTCTTGTGATTGGGCTCTAGACAACCTGCTGATGAGCTGTTACCACCGACAACTTACCAGCCTTACCACCTAAGATAGTTCATTAGCTACCCAATTTCTGAAGAAACCACCGAAAAGTGAGTTAGTACAAAAAAAAAGTGTGTAGATGCTTAGGCTTAAAGTCCCCCAAAATTAAAGGGTGAGTTGATAAGTCGCATACTTATCATCCCAATTTATTTACCAACTTAAAATGAATTTTAATTGGTAACGACTCGAGATTAAGTCCACATTCGAGTGGACATCCGAGCTAATTATGCCCGAAGACCTAAAGAGTTTAACTGTTTAGGTCCTCTCGTATCATTTCCTAAAGTTAATAACTTCCAAATGCCTAAGTTCTATTTTCCTAATTTCTTTCCTTTTTTTATCTTTTTCAATTTTTTAATTTTTTTTTAATTTTATAAGAAACTAAAAGAAATTCTAGGAGTTAACATAATGATTTCAGGAATTGATTATCACCCCCCCATTCCTAAATGATACAATGTCCTCATTGTGAAAACAAAGACATGAAAAGGGCAGAGTAAACAGAATATCACCTGAATTTTGTGACAACCCAATTAGCTCCGCAGAGAGAAGAGAGTATACACATGTGCTAAGTTTAATGCCTTCAGCTAGGCATAATATGCATACAAATAAGAAATTGATAATTCACAAGTGTAAGTTAGAATCAAAATAAAAATATTGATCCTGAAACCCGTCAGCAGAAGATGTCCACGGACGTGGAGCAGATTATGGTGTAGACCCATGCCCTAGGGTCGAGTGGTTTTTAGGTTCTGGATGAAAATCACCCAGAATCGAAGGTTATTATGTTTGCAAAGCCGGAAACACAAGACCCTGGGGTTTTGTGGTGTACAACCCAAGACCAAAGTGTCGGACAATGGGTAAAGATGGTTCAATAGGTGCAGTTGTCCACTTAACATCTAGCACAGAAAAATAATAAGTTATTTCGAGCTTGGGTTGCACGTGGAAGATATCGTAAGGGTCCTGGTAGAAAGTAGGTGGCTTCAGGTCAATAGGTACCCTTAGATCCAAATTCAAAGTTCCCTCAGGATTAGCCTCCCAAATTTTTATTTCAACAATTCTATCTTCTAACATCAAGGGCTCAGGCTCTAGGGCCTCTAGCATATCATTCACCCCATATGATTCTCCTAAGTCCAAAAATCGTGAATGAATCAAGATTGACTTGGGCACAATGATCTCAGAAGTTAGCTCTTCGGGGAGCAGAAAAGGAATAGGGTCACTGATTGAATCATCAAGTAAATGAGGATTCGAATCCTCCAAGTTAGCCCCAACCGAATCAAAATGTTTAATGACTGGGCTATCACATGGTTCATCATGCTCCTCAAGCCTATTTGTCTCACTAAAATCATCTTCCTTAAGCTCAAGTGAGACTTTACTAAGAGATTCCTCACCCTCATGAACAAAGAATCCATGATCCCCATTTATATGCTTCAAAATCATATGTCATTTCATGGTCCATGGAGACATTTTTCATCATTCCTTGGTTCTAGGATCTCGGGTGAGAAACTCGATTCATCCTCAAAGGGTTGCTCAAGCCCAACCTAGTCATCTCTAATCTCATAATATGTATCCCCCCCGACAGGCACTTGAGCAGGTTCAGACATTGGCTCTCCTAAAGGGGGTTCATCTTGAGAATCATCCCAAGATTTGACTAGGGCAACCACAAATTTCATCCACAACCTCGACAATTTCCCAAGAAGAAACTCACCTAGGTGATTAGCCCAAATTTGTGGGCTATTTAAGTATTTAAGTGCCTAGACATTAAGTTAATTCTAACATTTATTTAGCATGCATTAGGATGTAAATAGATTATTCATATTTCTGATTTAATTGCATAATTCATGCATTGCATTCATAACTAAATTCATTTAGAATTAACTTACAATTGCATTCATTTAATTAGTTAACCAATTAGGTGCATTGCATGCATTGTTTTAATTTAACATAGAATTTAAGGGCTTATGTATAAATAACTATAATATTTTATTCTTTTATTCTTTTTTCTCCTCTACATAGGTAACTCCTCCTGCTTCGGCTTCGTCTCCTCCTCCTGCGCATCACATTTATGCTACGGCATTTTTCATTTTGAAATGATGGCCGTGGCTACAAAAGGAGGGAGGCTGCCTTGCACGGGGAGACACCACCCCACTCCACCACCGTGTAGTCCATTCCAGCACCGTGGTCTCCAAGGCCGAGCTCCACCACACCGTGGGCCAGCGAGGTGACAGCTCGCTGCGCCAAGCCGGTGGACTCAAGCCAACACCGTGAGCGTGTGTCCCTAGCCACGCTTCCATCACTGTGCCTCACCAGAATCAACATCACAACCTTCACCGCCATCACCAGCAACCACCACCTTAGCCGTCGCAACTCCATATCCTACATTTTCATCTCCTCCGTTAGTTAAGACGTCCGGGAAGTTTCCCGGACGTATGAAGCTTCGTCCCCACACACAACAGCAACCACGCATGCAGTCCAGGCCACGCCTCCAACCATCAGACCCACCATCGCCTCCAACCACGCATGCAGCCCACACGCCCCTCCAGCTGCACGCGCCGGCACCACCGCCCGCGCACCCCTCCAGCTGCACGCACCCTGCCCGCACCTTCATCTCCAATCCACTGCACGCACTTACCCACCAGCGTGCAGCACCGTCCACAGCTCCACCGCACGCTCTCATCTCCTGCAGCACATCCATTCCTGCGCACGCCCTTGCTGCGTGCACCATCCTCCACGCTCCAACCCCTAGCGCTTGGCGCGCCTCACCTCCTGTAGCAGCGCCACTCCAGCTGCGCGCGTAGAGTGCGTCGCACTTCCATCGCAGTCCCTGCAACAGCCGTCGACGCTTGTAGTGTGCGGCCAGCACTGCGCAGCAGCAACAGTGTGCGAGCTGCAGCACGCAGCAGCAGCAGTAGGTCGAGCTTAGCCGCACCAGCGCACGTCCGCATGGCTTGCTCGTTCACCGCGTGAACCACCTTCAGTAGCCACCGGAACCCACCACAACCGTACCTCCGTCCGGCCACCTCGAGGCACCTTGCAGTTCGCCGTGACCGCCATCATGAAGCCCTTAGTCTAGAGATCCTCCTCCGAGCTTCACACCTCCGGCCATTCCATCCTCCTCGCACACGAACAAGGGGAAGAAGTTCCCATGTTTTGCTACAGAAAAAGCCTCTATTAATATTTACATTCTATGCCATTGCCAACTTTTATTATTATTTTATTAAGTTGCATTGCAAAATATATCCTTTAGTTGTTCAAAATTGCCATTTCAACATGTTCTCTTGATACTTTCTTAATCTGAAGGCAGATTTGGCTCGATTCTCATCGAAACTAACTGTAAACATATGTTTTCAACTGGTGTGAGTTTAAATATGTCATTGCCTCCCTATGGACACAACCTGCTCTTCTGCAAGTGGTTATTTTAATTATTGATTAGTCAATTTTTCCACCACATAGAACTACAAACGACGCGTCATTTTATGTGACAAATGACTTTGAAAGTGAAGAATCAACTCGTCAAATGGCGCCGTTGCTGGGGAGGCAACAGACGCAATAATTTCACCTAATTTTATTTTTTATTATTTCTCATTGCACAGTGATTTGACCATTTATTATTTTTTCTGTGCGAGGAATTAGAGAGAGGCGAGTGCAACGATTTGCATCACATATTCTACAACTCACAATCACACCAGCCATCGTGAGAGACGACCCTTCACATCGCCAGAGGTGAAATTGATCGAGCTACCTTGCAAAGGAGGGGAAGGACAAGGACGCGATGATCATCTCTGTACATTTAGTCGATGATTTGATTAGAGTAGGATTAATACTTTAGACTTAACTTTTCATTAAACATTTGGTTTTAGACCCTTGTTTTGTGGTATATTTTTAGGGGTTTATTCCCCGATTTTGTTTTAGGCCCGTGTTGGGTAGTTTTTGGGAGTCTGTTCCCTCTTTTCTTTAGATCTAGGTTTACTTTTGTGGGTTATTTATCTTCTACTTGTTTGTGCACAAGTAGGTAAAAAAAAAAAAATGAGCTGCCTGCTAGAAGCTGCCTGCCCCTAGGACGAACCATTTAGGTCTATATAAGCAGTCTCTAGATTTATTTCTTTTCATTGCGTGCATTCTCGCATCGTTGATTGCTGGAATTAAGGTGTGCATTCTCTTACTTTGCATCCTATTCTTGATCATGCATTACATTTGGATTTAATTCGAAGACCACCTAATCTGTATTGAATAAATCTAACAAATGGTCACATATTTTCTTGAAAAAGGACTAATTAAAGGAGGGACATTTTAAAAATCAAGGATTTGATTTTCAAACTTGGTGTGCGATTCAAAATTCAAAATCTGTTGCAGATTATGCACACTTATTTCTCTTGCACCACGGCATGCTTTTAGACACTCCTTAGGTTTGGAAATACTAGGATAAGAGCCCTCCTGTCGTTGGATTCTGAAGTGTTTAGAACTTGAGATCAAAGGTTTTGTAACTCCAAAGAGGGGGATATCCTGTCATGGATTTTTGGGGGTAGTTGAGAAGCACTGTGAAAGCACAGCTTCAAAGGAAGGCTTAGGCCTACTTGCATCCCTCGATCTTCCATCTTTGGAGTTGCTTTACCATTTGAGATTTAGGGAAGAACACCTAAGCTCCAACTAGGTCATCTTAGGCGAGCCATAGGTCGACAATAAGCGCATAAATTGATTGAACAAATTGTATTGTCACCTACAATTTGACTTAAATCAAAAGCCTAAATTGGGAAAGACCTAAAAAGTCCTTTTTGAATTGTGTTTTGCTTGGGGAATTCTGATTGAGGTGTGAGTTAGAATGGACCACATTGATTTTCATCCTTTCACATCTTTCCCATACCCTCACCACCACTCTACACTCTTCGGTCCCATGTGCCGAGATGGTCCATCCCTTGATGGATATAATGACAATCATTAGGATCCGTTTTACTCCTATTATTGGAGTATTGGCCTGGTTAAGCCCCAAATCAGCGAGCAGAACCTAGGAGCGGGATTTGCTTTGCCGAATATCCCACACACCATAGAAATGCCCAACCCACCCTCCCTGAATAATTATAATGGTTGGACAGACACTCCTAGGTACTATAAGCCTAAGCCTGACTTCTTTCATGATAAAAATGACCTCTCCTCCTTGAAGATGGAGATACAGAAAATGCAAAACGAAATGATTGAATTGTTAGGAGAATCTTCAAGAGCAAGCCAACAAGATATAGATGAAATTAGCCACCCAATCTACCCCATTGAGGATGACGTGAACCCCTCTACAATAGATGCATCTCTCGTGGGAGAGCTACACTTTAAGTTGGAGGGAAATTTTGGGGAGAATAGCTACTTTCTAAGGATCGATTTTGAAACCTCCCCATTAGATGACACTTCCTAGGGAGATCCACGCCTTAAGTGGGAGGAAGATACATATGAAAGTAGCTATGCATTGGATGAAGAAAGGTGGCAACCCGAGGAAGATGATGATAAGGTTGAGTATCCACCTAAATTATATTGGAGTTAAAAGAAGGGAACGATGGTACCATTGGAAGACCTTGACCCAGATGATAGTATTTCATGACATTTGATGAAGTGGGTCGAAGTTAAATTGTTAATCCTACCCTCCCTTCTGATCACGAGATGGAACTCAAGCCCACCCTTAGGGAACCTAACCTTGAAGAAATTGACCTATCTGAGGAGTCCGATGTTACTAGTGTAAATCATTTACCTCAGATAGAGCACCCTAGGGGATCTACTGAGATATTAAATGATTCGAGACCTCAGGTATATGATGAATCATACAATGAGGAGAAAGATGAAATATATGAGGAACCTACATTCAAGATTTAGAGTGACACTAAGGGTGATTATGTCTTATTTGAAGAGTTAGCCCCTGAGGATGTCACAAATTTGACCAAATTAGGTTTCCTTAGCACACCCATTGATGATATTTCTCCTCATGATGAAATGATGGAAAATTTGGAAGCAACTTCTAAGATTTATGTGGATTCACATATAGACTCCGGAGAAGATTTCAGTAAAGAACAAAAACCCGGGGATGACATTCATAGGATAATCCGTAGATCTGTTGCTTCCAACTTGCCTTCATTTATTTCGAAGTCACCCTCTGATTCGCTTATATCTGAAGGCGAAATTGTGACTCCTGATGAAGGGTAAGAAGATACATGTGATGGTTCAAGGAATGCTAGGGATGCAATTGAGGATTTGGGAAGAGTGTTAGGGATGGACACCGAGCTGATTAAACCCAACCTAGATCATATGGCCATCCCGCAACCTCGAAACTTGGACACCCTATACGATCCTTGCCTTAGAGAATTGCTCACTTTTGTTCTGACCGGGGGGCTTAACAAACCAATATTTCCCATAATGGAGTATCGGGTATGGATTGATGATTTCTTTAGTTAGTCCATTGCCATGGGGGTTTATCTCTGCACCATTCCTTCCCCATTCCTTTTGGAGGATCCTTGTCATCCTCCCCCTACCCCTTTGGAGGTTGTTATACCAGTTTATCCTTTAGAACCTCCTCTGGTGACCTAGGAAGATTTTATTCTCATCCTGGTTGGGCGAGCATTTGCTATCGGTATTCATCATCAGCTCGCCAACATCATAGGTTACCTATTTTCTAGGCCAACATTACTTTGCTCATTTTTAGGGCCTATTTCTGCAATCCTTGAACCTGATTTGCAGGTTCGTTGGCTATTCGGCAGCTAACAAAAGAACGGCAGCCTAGCTCTGACCCAGATAATATCCTTCTATGCAATGACATTACAGATTTTAGGCATGGGGGTGTGTACTTAGGGATATACATAGCATAGTGCATTCATTGCATACAATTGCATTAAAAAAAATCTAAATAAATAAATAAAAATTTTAAAAAAAAATTTTTTGAGCTTAACTGGCTAGGTCCTACATTCTTAAGCAAATCCTAACTCTAGGTTAAACTAAGTTAATTCTAGGGTTAAACTTTAGAAGCTAACAGAGCTACTAGCTTTAGACCTTTAGGGTCCTTTGTGGACTTAAAAACTTAAGTAGGAGTTATGTTGCGGACCATTCCTCAAGAGGTTGTGGAAGGAAAGCTAGGGTTTGAGTTAAAAGGTGGGGTGGTACTTGGAGTCTTGTTCTACCTTTTGGTTTACGGGTCCTTGTAACACAAGCATCCAAATTTCACACACTTGGTCTGGTGTAAGTAAGTAATCAACTTAATCATTTCTTAAAAGAGATTTGGTTCTCTTAGTTTTGACTTAGGAGAGGCTTGAAAACACAATTTGATTGGAAGAGTTCCTGCCGTAGAAGAGGTGGAATATATACTCACCTTGAGGATGCGATGATAACATATTACCTCCTCGGCTCTTGTCTCTTAGGATATCCATCCTATTGGGGGCATGTAAGCGCATTGTGCGGTTCAGGTACCATGGACGACCTTATCTCGAAGTGCCGATTGCCACAAGCCTGAATTCACTTTAGAAATCCATGGGCGATACTATCTCAAAGTATCGATTGCCAGGAGTTCTTGGGGTCGCTATGGGTGGTGCTATCTCGAAGCATCGAAATCCAGGCACCTTTCGAGGTACGGTAATGGGGACAATGAATCCGACACAGACCGTGTTGATAGTTGATCCGAGGTTAGACTAAGAGGAATAAAATATATATATACATTATTCAAAAAAAAAATATGTTTTCCTTTAACTCAAATAACTCAGACCAATGCACATGCACGGATGCTTTAATCTCAGGGATCAATAAATCTTAGGGTAGAGCCAGAAATCAGAGAAACTTGTGCCTGCAACTCGTCTTTAGCCAACCTAGTCTGTAACTTAACAACTACTTGAGAACCTTAGGTCTAAAGTTTGAACTTAATATGTTTCCAAAGGAAGACCGATTAGGTTGGCTAGTCTACTTGGAGTGCTAGGTTTTGTTTCATTTTGCTAGGAACTAACAAAAACTAGGCATGAGGGTATTTGATTAGCCCATATTTGTGGGCTATTTAAGTATTTAAGTGCCTAGACATTAAGTTAATTCTAACATTTATTTTGCATGCATTAGGATGTAAATAGATTAATTCATATTTTTGATTTAATTGTATAATTCATGCATTGCATTCATAACTAAATTCATTTAGAATTAACTTACAATTGCATTCATTTAATTAGTTAACCAATTAGGTGCATTGCATGCATTGTTTTAATTTAACATAGAATTTAAGGGCTTATTTATAAATAACTATAATATTTTATTCTTTTATTCTTTTTTCTCCTCTTCACAGGTAACTCCTCCAGCTTCGGCTCTGCCTCCTCCTGCACATCACATTTATGCTACGGCATTTTTTATTTTGAAATGATGGCCGTGGCTACAAAAGGAGGAGGGAGGCTGCCTTGCACGGGGAGACACCGCCCCACTCCACTACCGTGTACTCCATTCCAGCACCGTGGTCTCCAAGGCCGAGCTCCACCACACCGTGGGTCGGCGAGGTGATAGCTCACCGTGCCAAGCGGGTGGACTCATGCCAACACTGTGAGCGTGTGTCCCTAGCCACGCTTCCATCACTGTGCCTCACCAGAATCAACATCACCACCTTCATCGCCATCACCAGCAACCACCACCGCAGCCGCCGCAACTCCATGCCCAGCATTTTCATCTCCTCTGTCAGTTAAGACGTCCAGGAAGTTTCCCAGACGTCTGAACCTTCGTCCCCACATACAAAAGCAACCTGCCTCTCCTCTAGCCTGCGCCATCACCAGCAGCTTCTCCCCGCTCCATCAGACCCACCATCGCCTCCAGCCACGCATGCAGCCCACGCACTCCTCCAGCTGCATGCGCCGGCACCTCCTCTCGCACGCCCCTCCAGCTGCATGCACCCTGCCCACACCTTCATCTCCAATCAACTGCATGCACTTACTGGCCAGCGTGCAGCATCGTCCACAGCTCCACCGTGCTCACTCATCTCCTACAGCACCACCATCCCCATGCACGCCTGATGAGTGGCTACTCATCATGGCTAAAAGGCTGAAATTAAGCTAGACACTAAGCAAAACAATATCAAATTAACACATAAAAAGGGTTAAGTGTGGGAATTAAAGAAAAGACCTAAAACTTTTAATGTGTGTTAAAATCTCATAATTAGGTCACAAAAGTGAGATACTCTTAAAATAAAAGAATAAATGATGATCCATGCATAAATTGAACACATAAACAAGTTTGAAAAGCCAAATCAGAAGTAAAATCAATGTCGTAAATGTTCAATTAAGCACATGTAAAAATTTGAAAGCAATTGGACATCATTTAGGCTTAGAAATAAATAGATTACAATTAGGTCCTTCATGCATTACATTTCTACCCTTCAAAACTCCTTTTTGGACCTATTTGCAAGCTGCAGGGACCCTTTTGTAAGACTGCAGGGCCCTTCCAGCTGCTATTCTTCTCGCTTATGGGCCTGCATGCAAATGTTCTACCCCTTCTTCTAAGGGTCCGTCTGCAAATTTCCCCTTTATTTCAACGAGAAGCTGAGTTCTTCACACGCACTGTAGCGCGCGAAGAACACAGCCATTCTCGACCGTCCATCGCACTTTTGATCTCGATCTGCGGCTGGATTCAAATGGAACCTTCGCGCGATTCGGTGCGTGCGTTCACCTCTCTTCCCAGATCTCATCTGACGGTCAGATTTCTCTCTTGACTCGCCGCGCGCTCTACCCATCTCATCCTCACCGCCGGCCTGATTCTGATTAACCTCACCCTTGCGGTGATCTCAGTCACTGAGCTGCTATTTAAGCACCTCAGTGGTGTCGCGCGCAGGGGATCGCTCCCTCCTACATCTCTTAGCGATCAATTCTTCCACTCCAGTCTCTCCTCCTCATCTAGACCCTGATTTCACAGCCACCGGCTGTGGAATCATCGCCTGCTCTCGACCCTCCTCATCGCTAAGGACCTCGTAGCACCTGAGGACGACCCTGGAGTCTCACTAGCAGACTCTTCCCTCCGCTGGAGTCACCCTCCTCCTTTCTTCCTCCTTAGCCGCCGGCTAAGGACCCATAGGTCCCATTCTTCCTTTTAGTTTAGTTTCTAATTCTGCACAAGTAGTGTTAGATTTAGTTTACAGTAGTTTAGAATAGATTTAGTTTTAATTGTTAGTGTTTAATGTTAGCTGTAGTTAGATTAGTCTTAGGAGTAGAATTAGTATTAGATCCCCTCCCTCACCTCCTCTGATCAGTCCAGATCAGAGGGGAAGAATCATCTGTTCACTATTCAATTTATCTCCCTCTTCATGTTTTGTTTTTCCACCATCCAATTCTGATTTATGTTCCTTTTAACGACGAATCTTTCATCTGTCACCCACACATCCGGACCCAATTCCAGATCTGATGGTGTACTGCCTCAGATCTGAAATTGGCGTCACAAGCACCATTTGGGGCTTCTCACTCACCCCATTTGTGTTCACAAAAGCCCCTTTTATTTTAGATTGATTGCCTCAGTTTGTCAGATTCACTTTAACATGGGTTTTGAAGAGATTTTGCTTTCTGAAATGTCTTGACAGATCTGACAAATTGAAGGGATTTTGGTTTTCCTTGAGGGCAAGGATTCTGAGAAGTTCTCTGGTGACAGAGAACAAATCAGAAGAGCCTTTCATGAATTTGCTTCTGCCTTGATCTGAATGCATTCGCTAGCTTTTATAAATTCCTTTAATGCATTCTTTTTCTGATTTGTCATTTCAGAACTGCCATACACCACCTGTTTGATAATTATTTTTGTATGGTGATTCTCTAACCTAAGGAGTTTTCCATACTCCTTAAGGTTGCAAGAAACTGGGATTGTATGTTTTTGGTTTTAATTGATTGAGTTAAGTCTTCCTTCATGCTGTCTATGGCATTAGGAAGACTAACTCAATGCCATTTGTGTTTTGATCTGAAATGATGCTTTTGATAAGGGCTTTTCCTTGTGGGTATTTGAACTGAATTCTTATGTGATTTTCGTCAGATTTATACCCTTATCAGATTTGGATTTCAACTCTTTAATTTTTAGTTTGTTCTGAATTTTCTCTTATTCCCAGTTATACAGTAAAATGCTGCAAATTGCAGTTACATTCCCCTCTTCTCTAAATTCTCCTCTTCTCTAAATTCCCCTCTCATCTGTGAATACTTTCCCCCTCTTCAAATGGACTAACTGCAGCAGCAGTTAGCCCATTTGACAGTGGCTTAAGCCACTGACACTGCTAAAACACCCTGAACAGCACATTCTCTTCCCTCTCCATCTTCTCTGACAGTAGCTTAGCTGCTGTTTAAAATGAAATAAAAACTTAATTAACCCTCATTCCCTAAATTCCTACTAAAACCTAATTATACATACTTAATTTCACACTGTAAATATACATATCCATACTATTATAACTATAATATACAGCCTGATTATGTACGTAGACATACATAGATATACTGTAAATACTGTATAAACTTGTACATAAATCTATATACATATGTAATCTATGTAAATATATGTATAAATACTGAACTATTATGTATGTATTTACTGATTTATGTATATGTATATATACAGATTCATATTTACATATTTAGTAGCTATATTATAGAATAAATTAGCTAAATTAATAATTTAGAGCTATAATTAAGTAAATAAATCTATAGACTTAGGTTAACATATATAGTAAGTAATTTAAGTTAGTTAAAGTACAATTATACCTAGTATAGCTTACTGTAACTTAGTTTTATTTAAAACACCCAGAACAGCTAGTTTAACTTAAATAAAATAGAAATAAATTCGTAAATATACAATAAAAATATGTATAAAATACTTAAGTATGTAAATTAAATCTGTATAAGGTCAATTAGACCATTTACTAACTATTTTATAAGTAATTAACTATTTAATCACCTAAATCAACCTGTACAATCAGCCTAGTTTAGCGAATTTATTTGTATAGTAAACATATTTAAAATTCAAAATTAATTAATCAATTATGTAGTATTATGTAAATACTTTATTAACCATATTTTATTTTATTTTATTTCATAATTTATGGCCCCCAAATCAAGGGCCAAAAGCACGAACAGACGCAGCTGCGCATGATTTCCAGCGCACGATGTGGCGCTGGAATAGCACCACATCGTGTGCTGCAAGTCAAGCGCAGCCACATAAATATAATTTGTGTTACTGTTAGGGCAGTCGTCACGGGCGCCGGGCGCCCGAAGCACTGCCTTTGAACATATGACCCGATTACCCATTGAGCTCTGGTCTGAGTACTCTGTCTGATTTGCGATAAATATGTGACGTGTGTGTGTGGCCGGGGGCCCGAGCGTGTGCGAGCATATGGTGTTGGGCTGAGGCCTGGAGCTGAGATTAAAGACATAATTAAGCCACCTAATCTGAGATTAGGGCGCGCTTAGTAGAGGTCTGGTCCCACCCTTAGGGTGCTGTGTATCCCTCGAAAAGCGTGCCCGCAAACTAAACACGTTTTAAACTAATGATATTAGCCTAATCCCCTCCCCACCGCAGCCTCTGAAATATGCTAAGACAGAAGAGTTAACAAAGAGAAGAACAAAGAGTTAACACGAGAGAAAAAAAGAAAAGAGTACAAGAACAACAGAGAAAAGAACAAGAGTAATAAAAAGAGAAAGAAGAAGATGAATACTTAGAAGAAAACATAAATATGAACACAAGAAGAACAGGAGTTAAGAATACAAAGAACAGAGACTTAATGAAGAAAGAAAGAGAAACAAAGAAAAAGAATAAGTAGTATACATACGTATAAGTAAATCTATATAATTACTAACAGAATAAAGTGACACTATAAACGTCGCTAAAGATCTCAGTTTTGCCTCTTTAGGTTGTATATAGTGTTTTCTGAGATTTAGCGACGCTTATATCTGTCACTGAAACTGCTGTATATGTTACTATACATAACAGACTAATAAGTTAAATTTCTACACCATTGCATTCTAATGTATTATATACTATTATGATACTACTAATAGGATAACTTGTAAATACATAGTTTAGAGTATAATAATAGATTGTTTGATGCTTGTTCATAGTTAGTATTTTTGCAAGCATTTCTTAGTAATTAGGTAAATAAAACACACATTCATTCATTCTTTAATAAAATGTAAAGTTTCTTTTTTGAATAAGAAGACAATTTTGAGATAATCAAAGAGTGACCGAATTAAATTCAATAAATTGCCTCCCAGTGAACGACCTGGAACAAAACCAGTAAAAATTAGATAAATAAGCAAATGATAATAATGGTTGTAATGACTGGAACTCACCCATACTCACCACTATACGACATCCTTAATGTTATATTATACACCCTGTACTACAACGACATAATCAACAATTATTACCAACAAACATTTACAACAACCATTTTCACCACCATTAACGCCCTTGCTACGTGCACCATCCTCCATGCTCCAGCCCCTAGCGCACGCCCACCATCTCCCCTTGGCATGCCTCACCTCCTGCAGCAGCACCACTCCAGCCACGAGCATAGAGTGTGCTGCACTTCCGCAGCACTCCCTGCAGCGCGCCATCGACGCTTGTAGCGTGCGGCCAGCAGTACGCAACAGCAACAGCGTGCGGCCTGCAGCACGCAGCAGTAGCAGTAGGTCAAGCTCAGCCGCACCCGCGCACGTCTGCACGGCTTGCACGTTCACTGCGTGAACCACCTTCAGCAGCCACCGGAACCCACCACCACCATACCTCCGCCTGGCCACCTCTGGGCACCTCGCACTTCGCCGCGACCGCCATCACGGAGCCCTCTTTCTAGAGATCCTCCTCCGAGCTTCTCACCTCCAGCCATTCCCTCTTCCTCGCGCACGGACAAGGGGAAGAAGTTCCCCTATTTTTCTACATTAAAAGCCTCTATTAATATTTACGTTCTATGCGATTGTCAACTTTTATTATTGTTTTATTAAGCTACTTTGCAAAATATATCCTTTAGTTGATCAAAATTGCCATTTCAGCATGTTCTCTTGATGCTTTCTTAATCTGAAGGCAGATTTGGCTCGATTCTTGTCGAAACTAACTGTGAACATATATTTTTAACCGGTGCGAGTTTAAATATGTCATTGCCTCCCTGTGGACACAACCCGCTCTTCTGCGAGTGGTTATTTTAATTATTGATTAGTCAATTTTTCCACCACAAAGAACAAAAAGGACGCCTCATTTTATGTGACAAACGACTTTAAAAGAGAAGAATCGACTCGTCACCAAGTCCCTATCCCTAACACTTTGGAGCAAATCCAATAAAGAGCTATTCATCTCATCAATCATTTTTACCACAAGACCCAATGCTTCAGTGCATGGTGTTGGCTAGGCTTCTAAAGATTGTATGGTGTTCCTCAAGTTAGCCAACACCCTATCTTGGATATGGTTCACCTGAACCAACTGCTTCGGTTCAGGGTTGGGTGGGTTCAGGTTCATTCTAGGGGAGTCAAGATATTGAGGTTCTCGGGCTCCTCCCTAATAGTAGGTCATCTCAGGTTGTTCAAAGAATGGTGGTGGCCTTTGTTCAGCATAATTCTAGGGAGGGTAAGTGTTATAATCAGCATATACTTCATGGTTGTAGATCTGGTTAGGCTAATCATCAAAGGGTGGAGATCTATAATTATTGTAGCTCTGGGAAGGATAGTAATCATACTCTTATTGTCCAGGGTTAGACCTTGGACACTGAGGTCCATATTCAAATCCCCACTCAAAGTCATCCCGGCTAGTGGATGGGTAATTACAAGTCAAGTCGAGATAGTAATCATCTTGGGAATAAGTGGTGGTAGGAGGATAAGATGTGAAATGTGTGTAGGATGTGGAATGATACATTATGGAGAAAGAGGGAAATCAGAAGAGAGAAAGGAGCCCTGCAATACAAGCAATCAACCCTGTCCTTAGGGGGTTAGCCTAAAGACCTACAAACTCCCAGGACCCATCTTGAGATTATAAACGATTTAGTCTACTTTTATTCGGTCAATCCAACCAGTTAAATGGAGGGACTAGGGAGAAGGTTCTTCCTTTGGCTTACACTTCCGGTTCCTAGTGTACCCCCCAACCGCAGTCGTTTGACTCTACTCCCCTAGCTAGACATCAGATGGACTAGCAGAAGCAGATTAATAAAAAAAAATCTCAATCTGAGGCCCGAAGAGCGAATCAATCCTTAAGGCCAACATTTACTTAGCTTTAATTAGGCTTGAGATGATTGTACTCTTGGAATGTGACGGACCCTTTAGATGGGTTGTGCCCTTAATGATCAGTTAAAATGTGTGTGCGTGCACAACTAGGGTCTTCAAACAAGGTTATTTGATGATGTGTCCTTTAGTGTTTAACCTTGTTTAGTAGCTTTTAAGGTTTAATTCTTAGGTTGGTTCAATCAAGGTTTAGTAGAACACTCCAAGTTTTGAAAACGCAGGTGATGATATGTTCCTTTAAAAATAAAAAATAAAGTGGAGTGCCTGGCTCAGCCCTAAGAATCAACCCTAAGTGGCAAGCTACTGATGAATTGCTTTTAATTTAAGTGGTGTGGCCCAAACAAATCAATCAATTGGCCTATTCGCACCACAGATTAAGGCACACAATGTCTTAGCCTAATCAGATTTCTACTCACTTATGTGTTTTGAGTTGAAGTATACTAGGTCCATGATAAACACTAGTTTATCATTATTTTTATACATTAAAACAAACCTAGCTCTTAGGATTTTGCTCCACGAATGGTTTTTGGGCTGCATTTAGGCATTAATTAGGTTAGGCATGCATTTCACGTTTTATTGTCATTTTAATGTGTTTTTGCTAGTGTTAGGGATATACAGATTGACAGAACTCCAAAACCCTAGCACTCAGGAAGGCAACTGGTGAAGAAGAAGCTCAGACTAACTGGAACTCAGCTTGATCCAGCTTACCATACCTAGATTCCAGCTCACTTGAACTAGGGTTAGCTCATCTTAGCTCCATTTAGCTGATATCAACTGAATAGTAGCTCAAGAGAGCTCATCTTAGCTCACCCTACCTCAGGTCAGCTCAGATCCAGCTCAACTTAGCTGAGTCTAGCTCATCTTAGCTCCCATTAGTCCACAGGGAGCTATAGCTAGCTCAGTTGAGTTGACTGGAGTTCAACTCAGCTTAGGTTCAGCTACATCCAGCTCCACTCAAATCTGGCCAGCTGAAGATGACTTCATTCCAACTTAGGAAGCTCAAGTCCATCTCCCGGGGACTCAGCTTAGCTCAACTCAATTGAGCTAAGCTACCGTAGCTACCTCACCTAGCTTGATCCTTCCCGAAGCATTAGACCTAGCTCACCTTAGCTCCTTTTAGCAGAAGCCAGCTTGCTTTAGCTTGGCTTAGTAGCTAGCAAAGAACTAGCAAGCCAAGCCAACTAAGGTAGCTCCTTGCAGCCCTCTTCAGCAACCACTAACTCTAGTGCAACTCAAGATGACTACCTCCAGCTCTTCTCCCTGAAAACCCTAGCTCCAAATGCCTCCAACTCTACTCGCTACTAGCTTAGCTAGCTAAGCTACATAACTTAGCTAGTCCACCTCCATGGCACCAAAACCTACTACCCTACTACCCTACAACCTAAGCTCCAGCAAAAAGACCACCTACTCTTACTTTATTTTGGTGCCAACTATCCCTTCCATCACCACCCTACATCCACCATCAAAACCCATCTCCACCCTCCATTTTTTCCATCCAAAATTGCCTTCTAGAAGGTATTTTTGGAGGGAAAACCAAGGCACCTCTTCATTTCCCTCCCATTTTTCCCTCTAAAAATATCCAAGCACCCCTTCATTTCCCTCCAAAAAAACAAAATAACCACCCCCATTCCCATCCAATAAATACTCTTCCCTACCCCCACATAATTCCCATCCTCCATTAGTGTATTATTCTACCTATACTCACCTACACCTACGACCAAGAAGAAGGAGTAGAGAAGAAGATTAAGGGGGCACATCGCCAACCCCTTTGGTGCCTTCTTCTCCCCACTCTCTTCAACTTGTGTCACGCCAAGGAGGAGAGTCATTCTACTTCAAGGAGGACGGCTAGGCAAAGGAGGACCTAGGGTGGACATCCACCGTTGGAGGAGGAGAATTGAAGGTGGTAGCTTCCACCTTGGTGGACACCATCTTGGAGGAGCATAGCAAGGAAGGAGTTGGAGGACTCTTTTCAAGCTTGGGAGCTACCAGGCTTGGAGCAAGAGGCCATCATCTTCTTCACCATTTCATTTAGAGGATTTGTGTTTTTTTCTTCTTGCATTTCAAGTAGAATAGAAGCTTTCCTTTCTGAGTTTTGTGTAGAACAAGTTCATTTTAATTTAAGTTGCCTTCTTTCAATTTTTGTTGCATAGATTTTTACAATTTTTGCTTAGCATTTGTTTCATTCCCTCTCCCTAATTATTCTAGGCCTCCACATGCCTAGGGTGAGCTTAGGGAGAGGCTCTACCTGTCACCTTAGGGTTAGCTTTATTGAAATAGGTTTTAGTTGTTTTCTCGCTATCAACAAAAACTTGCATGTTGCTGTTATTTCAAAATCATAAAAACTATATATTCAAAAGCATCAAAAAGAAAGTTGAGTTCCATCTTTAAAGCAAAGGATTTTGATTTGCAAACTTGCCTCCTTGGATGACCCTAGATACCCTACTATCTAGGTCATAAATTTTAAAAGTGAATTCGTTTTTGTGCGTTGCAATGACTTAAAACCCTAATTTAACAAACCACGCAAAAACACGATCACTTTTTGGCACCGTTGCTAGGGAGGCACGGCTTTTCATTAATCATTTTTCCTCTTTCCTGAAGTGGATCTCATCCCCTTCTCTTTCTTTTGTCTCGGGAAAGTGAGAATTTGGAAGCAAAAGCTCAGAGTTCCTTTTCTTCCCGTGGATTTTCAGGTTGGTTCCCTTTTCTGGTCACATAGTTAATTAAAACTATCAAAAAAATATTAAACTTGGCTTTCAAGATCCCAAACATCTTAATTAAGTGGAGTGGTATCCATTAAAATTCCTTGTTTGCTTGAATGTTTCATTAACACCACTCCATTTCAAGTATTGGTGTTTTATTTTTCATGTCCAGATTTCTGTCCAGATTTGAAAAATCCATTCCCAACACCACAGGCCTCCTAAAATCATAAAATTTCATACAGTGATTCCAAATAAATTTTGAAACATCTATTCCAAATTTTAGATCAATTAGCTTTGAATTTAATTTTTAAAAATTCATGGACTACAGAGGGGTCACACCCTCCAATCTTCCTATTTTGCTACTATCCGTGAATATTTATAATTTTTATACTCAACCAATTTTTGTGAAATTTAATTTTCTGGAATCCTTGTGAAATTTTACACATCATATAAAATCACCAAATTTTCTAAGGTCAGTGGTAATACTAAATAGTCCAAAATATCGACGAGTATCATTTCTGGACTTTGACACCAGTACAAATAAAAATTCAAAACAATTACCAAACAAATTCCTAAAATCTTATAAAAATATTTTATGGAATCCTTGTTTGATTTTACATAAGGTAGTGGTATTGGTTGCATTGTTTGGGCCACTACCTATTCAGAAAGCCTAAAAAGAATTCATTGGTAGTAATTTTCTGTATTAAGGTTTAAATCCAATTAGGGTTTTTTTTGCTTTTTAGTCCCACAACATGAAGGAAATACATAATCACCAATACAACTTGTTTTTCCTTTGATTGTGAAATTTCAAACTTGTTTGAACATTTAAAAAGAAAAATCCTAAAACACATTCAATTAAATTGAAGCCTAAAAGAGATAAATACAAAAAAATTGTGTGACAACTTGATTTGCATTGGAACCACTTTCCGATTCTTGCACACACACAAAAAAATTGTAATAATAGGGCAATAACCCAAATTAATGCCCTCCACATTCCGTGTGCACTATAGTATCCTAGACCTAACTAAAATCCATAGAAACATGACCCCTAAGGCTTTATCAACTTAGGCTTGCTATATAGGTCTTAAATTTTCTTTAATTAATACCAATTCTATCATCTATATTTGGTGTTCAGGCTGAGGGGCCATGTCAAACGACCAGGCATGGGTTTGTACAAGCACCTGGGGTTTTCCCTGGGAAACATTTGGGCCCAAACCTCTCCTTAAGCAACTTGGCTAGATTTGTTGACAGAACGGGTATTCACTATTGATTACTTATTTCCTACATAGACCAAGTCTTAAGTTTATTGTTAGGGAGTCGCACTTAGGTTAGGTCGAGCTTTGATTGTTTGAATTGCACACTTCTCTCATCTCCATCTCTTCTCCTCCCCTACCATTTCTTCTATTTTGCACGGGCAGCGATCCAAAACTCCACACTTGAAGGGACAACTTGATTTTGCCTCCCCAAAGAAAAGACCTTTCCATGCATTATTCCTCTTCCTTTAAAATGGAAAATCAAAATTGGTCCTCTAACCTGCATGTTAATTTTTCTTTCCCCTATTTTTCCACCCAAGAGCTACTTAATTAGGACCCTCCACCTAATTTCTACTCTATCATGGCTCAACTAGAAATTCAGCAACAACAGATGCATAAGGAATTAACTAACCTAGCCAACCAGGGTCAACCTGCTACACCTAACCAAGCTTCTCAAATCCCACATTTCACCCCAGCTGACACCCGCAAGAGAGAAAATCTGCATAAATCCCGTGCTGAGTATAATTATTATTCTAAGGCTTTCTATGGTTCAACAAGAAATTATGCTTATCCCAATCATCACCCCACCCAAAACATCCCTACTTTCCAAGAGAAATTGAAAAATTCCACTAATGAGGGGAATTATCCGGCTCACTCCTGGACCAATCAGGGTCCACACCAATAACGAAACCCATTTGGAGGGTATGGTTCAAATCATACTTATCAATCTAGGCAATCTCAAGAAGACATTAATGTCCAGATGATGAAAACCCTGCAAGAGTTAGAAAAACAAAGGAAACAACCCGTCTTATTAACAATCTCAATGATCAAATTGGGGATATTCTGACTCAAAGATCTGTAGGATACTCACTATTCCAACCCACAGCAAACTTTATTAATCACAGGAACCAACACCCGTGTGGATACCAACATCAGAACCACACAGTTTAGCCTCCTAATAGCCCAATATCTCAACACCAACCCAGTTTCAATCAACATCAGGTTCCCTCATCTCCTCCCGGTGATCACCATACTGCGTATGCAAAGACTTTGAGGAGTGAGGAAACCATCATGGATTTAGGGCCTTCACATTCTAATGATGAAACTGATTCTCAACCAATGTAGATTGACTCTCCTAACCTTAATCAGGAAGAAGAAAAAGAAATCCCAAAAACACCTGATTCAAACCCTCTTTCCCACTCTCAAAAATTGCAATCCAACAATCCAAAATCAGAGCCCTCTCACCACAATCCTTTGGACTTATTTGGGCAAGTTGAGAGTAATATTCCCCTCCTAGATTCTCCCCCTGCCTCTGAAAGATTTACTTCAAAAGGGACGATCAAAATCTAGGAAGGTTGGTCCTTTCAAAAATAGCCAGCTCAATTTTTCAAAGCAAGGTGCTTTTTATAAAAAAAGACCTAGGCGCATCACTCATCTCAGTTGTCATTAACAACACCACTTTTTTTCGCGCCACTCTCAACTTAGGTACCTCTCGTAATATCATTCCCCCAGTCTTATTCAAGGAATCTCAATTCGGTGATTTTACTAAGGTTAAATTTCAATTGGGAGATCGATCTACCATTCAACCGCGGGGAATCATTGAGGATCATATTGTCAAGGTCCAAAATTGCCTAAATCCTGTAAATTTTCTTGTCCTTGACATAGAGGTACCTGCAGCTCTCACTAACACCATTCTTGGAAGGCCCCTTCTGATTACCGCAACAGCTAATATCAACTCTCACTCTGGGAAAATGAATATAAGTTGAGGTAACCAGATTTTCTCATTAGATTTATTTCAAGCTTCTAAGAGGTCCATTGATCATAAAATTTTCAAGGACACTGATAATACAATGGAAGCAATTTGTGAGAAATCTTTGTTGATCAAATCCTACTCAGCTTTGACCACTATGGATCTAGATTTTATTGATTCTTATTCTAAGGATGATTTTGTGGTCCGAGACTTTTCAGATCAACTAGGGTTTGACATTTACTCTTTCAATCTTCCTGATTTTTCACCAAAAACATCCACACTAACTTCACCCACCCTACATCTCATTAACTCCTTTCCCCCTCCCTTTCCATTAGACCTATCAGCCGACCCACCAGAGTATGGCATTTTACATGCACTTAAACCATGGCTAGATTTGGGCCATTCTTCCATTTTTCCATTTCATTTTGATCTTGATTTCTTTACCATTCATCTTTTTAGGGATCTTGAGGATAACACATTTCTTGAGGACATTCAAGTGTCCAATTTTTACATGATTTTCCATCTTCCATGCATACCTTCACGCCTGGCTGAATGGCGTAAAAGATAGCACTGGATGGGACGTAACCCATCATTTTTTTTCCTGCTTTCCTTTTTCCTTTCTTTTTCCAGGTTTTGACCATCCTAAACTTGACCGCTCTTCATTAAGGTGATCCCTTTTCCCTCCTAATGCATGAGGACATTGCATATCTTAAGCATGGGGGGTGTTTTTAAAATTTGACAATCGATTTAGGATTTTAAAAACCTAAAAACATGCATTTTTCTTTAGTTATTTTATTTTCCTACTTGTATACCCAAAAAAATATAAATGTTGAAAACTTTTTGAGGAAAAATTTTGAAATCAGGACTAAGGTTGAAAAACTCACTTTTGGTATAATGGGATTTAATCTTTAACAAACTAGGGAAGAGGATGCGGATTTAATCATTAGAATTTAGGGTCTATTTTTAGACTAGATCATATATCCTTCTCTAAAATTCCACCTGAACTCATGATAGCTCAGGTGACTTGATCCTCTTTTGTAATTTGGAAAGTATCTGACTTAGTTTCTAATTCAAAAACTTGAATTTCTTGCGGAACTTCCTGTGTCAAATTTCACACACAAGCCAACACTTTAAAACAACTAAAAATTAGAAAAACTCCCTTGTTTGAACTTAGTAAAAGTCTGAAGCAGATCATTGGCTTGAGTTTCCACCTTCGAGAAGGAGGAAAATGCCTCCTTTGAGGATGCGATGTCAACATGTTTCCACCTCGACGCTGCTCCATATCTATATTTCATATCTTTAGATAGAGCATTAAAGTGCATTTTAGCAGCTCAAGTGTCTTGGACAGTGCTCTACCTATAGTGTCAGAGCAAGAGCTTGAGTTTGCTTGGAGCACCCCTTTGCACGGCATTGTGTTTTGGGGTTGTGAGCTCCTAGGTGGTGTCATGGACAGTGCTATCCAGAAGTACTGGCCCCAAAGCCCCCTCCAGGATTGGTAATGGGAATGATGATCCCGACACATCTGTTATAAGACTAAGACAAAAATAAGCATGGGAAAAAAAGGTTTTAAACCAAAAACACGCCCTTATAAATGTTGGCTTTTCACAAGCACGGACACAATGTTTTAAGGGATATTGCAAGTTGCGAATCAGATTCAACAGCCAGAAAAATCCTAAAAATCAAAATTTCAAGTCATCTAAATTAACAAGGGGTTAATTTGTGAATTTTCTGGAGGATATATTGATCCCGTTTTGTCTAATTTTTGGATCCAAAAATAAATCCTGATGTTTATCCTTAACAAATCCCGTGCCTTTTGTGTTTAGATCAACCAAGGTCCCTTAATCTTTTTCTCCTCAAAAGTCGAAAAAAATTACATTTACCAAAAATTTCATTTTGTAAAAATTTAAGTTTTGCTAAGAGACAAGTAAAAGATGAGCATGGGGCTGTGAAAAACGCCAGTTTATCATCAATTTTATGCATTAAAACAAACCAAGCTCATAGGATTTTGCTCCACAAATGGGTTTTTGAGCTGCATTTAAGTATCAATTAGGTTAGGCATGCATTGCACTTTTTATTGTCTTTTTAATGTGTTTTTGTTAGTGTTAGGGATATACAGATTGACAAAACTCCAAAACCCTAGCACTCAGGAAGGCAACTGGTGAAGAAGAAGCTCAGACTAACTGGAACTTAGCTTGATCCAGCTCACCATAGCTAGATTCCAGCTCACTTGAACTAGGATCAGCTCATCTTAGTTCTATCCAACTCAACTCAGCTGAATAGCAGCTTAAGAGAGCTCATCTTAGCTCACCCTAGCTCAGGTCAGCTTAGATCCAGCTCAACTTAGCTGAGTCTAGCTCATCTCAGCTCCTATTAGTCCACAGGGAGCTCTAGCTAGCTCAATTGAGTTGACTGGAGTTCACCCCAGCTCAGGTCCAGCTACATCAAACTCCACTCAACTTCGGCCAGCTGAAGATGACCTCATTCTAGCTTAGGAATCTCAAGTTCAGCTCCCTAGGATTCAGCTTAGCTCAACATAGTTGAGCTAAGCTACCTTAGCTGCTTCACCCAGCTTGATCATCCCCGAGAGAATTAGACCCAGCTCACCCCAACTCCTTTCAACAGAAGCCAGCTTGCTTTAGCTTGGCTTAGTAGCTAGTAAAGAACTAGCAACCCAAGCCAGCTAAGGTAGCTCCTTGCAGCTCTCTTCAGCAGCCACTAGCTCTGGTGCAGCTCAAGATGACTACCACCAGCTCTTCTCCCTGAAAACCCTAGCTCTAAATGCCTCCAACTCTACTCCCTACTAGCTAGGCTAGCTAAGCTGCTTAACTTAGCTAGTCCACCTCCATGGCACCAAAACCTACTACCCTTCTACCTAAGCTCCAGTAAAAAGACCACCTACTCTTACTTTATTTTGGTGCCAACTATCCCTTCCATCACCACCCTACATCCACCATCAAAACCCATCTCCACCCTCCATTTTTTCCATCCAAAATTGCCTTCTAGAAGGTAGTTTTGGAGGGAAAACCAAGGCACCTCTGCATTTCCCTCCCATTTTTCCCTCTAAAAATATCCAAGCACCCCTTCATTTCCCAACAAAAAAACACCATAACCACCCTCCTTCCCATCCTTTAAATACCCTACCGTACCACCACATAATTCCCATCCTCCATTAGTGTATTATTCTACCTATACCCACCTACACCTACGGCCAAGAAGAAGGAGTAGTGAAGAAGATTAAGGGGGCACATCACCCGCCCCTTTGGTGCCTTCTTCTCCCCACTCTCATCAACTTGTGTCACGCCAAGGAGGAGAGCCATTCTACTTCAAGGAGGATGGCCAGGCAAAGGGGGACCTAGGGTGGACATCCACCCTTGGAGGAGGAGAAGTGAAGGTGGTAGCTTCCACCTTGGAGGACACCATCTTGGAGGAGCATAGCAAGGAAGGAGTTGGAGGACACTTTTCAAGCTTGGGAGCTACCAGGCTTGGAGCAAGAAGCCATCATCTTCTTCACCTTTTCATTTAGAGGATTTGTGTTTTTATCTTCTTGCATTTCAAGTAGATTAGAAGCTTTCCTCTATGAGTTTTGTGTAGAACAAGTTCATTTTAATTCATGTTGCCTTCTTTCAATTTTTGTTGCATAGATTTTTACAATTTTTGCCTAGCATTTGTTTCACTCCCTCTCCCTAATTATTCTAGGCCTCCACGTGCCTAGGGTGAGCTTAGGGAGAGGCTCTACCTATCACCTTAGGGTTAGCTTTATTGAAATAGCTTTTAGTTATTTTCTCGCTATCAACAAAAACTCACGTGTTGCCATTATTTCAAAATCATAAAAACTATATATTCGAAAACATCAAAAAGAAAGTTGAGTTCCATCTTTAAAGCAAGGGATTTTGATTTGCAAGCTTGCCTCCTTGGACGACCCTAGATACCCCACTATCTAGGTCTTATAAATTTTAAAAGTGAATCCATTTTTGTGCGTTGCAATGACTTAAAACCCTAATTTAACAAACCACGCAAAAACGCGATCAGTCCACAGGTTAGATTGTGGATAGGACAGATGAGATTATGGACACTTTCAGACAAGTTCACATCAACCTGCCTTTATTGGATGCTATTAAATAGATCCCATCCTATGCCATGTTTCTGAAGGACCTGTGCACCCAGAATCGCCGATCTAGGAGACAGCTCCAAACTAAGGTCATCCTACCTATCCATGTTTTTCTTGGTACTCCAACATGTAACACCCCCCAAAATGAAAGACCCAAGTGCCCCATATATTTCAGTGGTTATATGTAACAAACACATTGATGAGGCTCTACTCGATCTGAGTGTGGGGGTGAACAATTTACCAAGCTCTGTCTACAACCTTCTTGGGAGGAGGTGATTTAAAGCCTAGTCCAATCATCCTCCAAGTCACAAATAGATCACTTAAGACACCATGGGGATTGCTGGAAGATGTCCTAGTAAGAGTGGAGGACTTCTTCCATGTTGACTTTCTCGTGCTAGATACTAACCCATCTAATAAGCCCACCAACCTGTTGATGCGAATTTTGAGCATGATTTGTAATTAGGGTTTTTACAGTCATTTAAACATGAGAAATTACATATGCTTTTAAAATTTATAACCTAGATTGGGGAGTATCTAGGTGATATGAAAAATTACACGATTTTTAAGATTAGGGTTTTAAGTCGCTACAACGCGTAAATCCATTCGCTTCTAAAATTTGTAGCCTAGATAGGGGAGTATCTAGGGTCGTCCAAGGAGGAAACTATTTGATAAATCAATCTCTTGCTTGGAAATATGGAAATCACCTTTCTTTTTGGTTTTTTCAAATATATATATATTTTTAGCTTTTTGAAATAAAGGGGCAATCGCAAGATGGTGGTAAAAAAAGACTAAATCTAATTTAAATACTAGGTGACAAAAAAGACCTCCTCTCAAGCTCACCCTAGGTGCATGAAGGCCTAGGATAATTGAGAAGAGGGAGTGAAAGTGCTAAAGAAAAACTAAAGTAAAGAAGAAGCTACACCAAGTAGAAAAGGCAACTTAATATTAAGCGAATTTCTATTTTACAAAAGTAGAGGAAAGTTTCTACTACACAAAGTAAAACTATAAAAATTAAAAAACAAATCCTGGATGATGATGGTGAAATGGGAATGCTCCTTGCCCCAACTCTTGCTGCTCCCGCAGTTAAAAGGGTCCTTCTCTTTTTCTTGAACCAGAGATAGTCTCCTCCTAGCAAGCCCTTGAAGGGCATGCCTTGTCCTTCATAGAGTGGGTGGCTCACACTCCAAGAACTCCTCTTGAAGGTGGCATGGACCACTTTTGATTCCGCCTCCATGGGAGGTAGTGTACCACCCTCAAATCCTCCACTTCCTAGGGTAGGTGTGTACCCTAGGTTGTCCTCCAATGCCTAGCTTCCTTCCTTAGCTGGCGTGGGCACAAGAGAGAAGAGAAGAGGGGAAGGCACCAATGGGACAGAGTATCCCCTTAATCTTCTTCTTCCTCTTCTCTTGACCTTCTATGCATGTGGAAATATGGGTATAAAAATTGTAGCCAAGGGTAAGTTTAATGGTGGTGGTAGGGGGTTTATATAGGAATGGTAGGGGGTTGAGGGTAGTTAATGGATGGAGGGTTAGGATGGCTTGTTGGAAGTAGTTAAGGGATCTTAGGGTTGATATGAAAATTGATCCAATCCGACACCCGTGACACCATCTACAACACTCAGAAGATGGATGGCCTAGATGACACCACATGGCGTCATCATAGCCGCCCAACACTGACCATAGCTCGCCTTCACCCACTCTACAAATATCAGCCGTTGGATGCCCATCCAACGGTTGAGATCGAGCCATGCCACTTCTCATCCAACTCTCTCCTCTTTTGAAGGTGCATGCAACGTTTGATCTCGACTGTTGGATGAAGATCCAACGGCCGAGATAAACCATGCGTAAAACACTTCGTACGACACAATCGCACGCCCAGCGCAACGGTCGAGCACGCTACTTGAGCGCGTGACACGTGTTCGAGCCCGCATTAGCTATGAGCGGGCACGCAATTAGAGTCATGCGATGCAGATCCAGCGGTGGAGATTGAGTGATAGTGCCCACGCGCAATCAGACGTGCGATGCTTACGCGTGATCGCACGCATGCATGGGGTGTGGGCATAGGCAACTTAGGCCATCAAATCTCTTGATTGAACGACTGAGAGCGCGCGAACGTGTGTGCACGTTGAAGGATGCGGAGGGGAGCGGGTTTGCGAGCGGCGTGCACGTCGGCCACGTTCAAGCCTTTAGTGAAGGATAAATCCGTCACTAAAGGTCCTGAATTAATGTTTTTCAAGTTGTAATGTCCAAAATGCCCCCACACCTTGCAACTATAAAAGGAGACCCCTTCCATACGGATTTCTCATCCCTTCCTTCTCTTCTCTCCCTCTCCAAAGCTCAAGAGAAGCTTGTCCCACACCCGGGATGCTCCTCGAGAGCTAAAATCAAGTTTTCAGCCCTGTTCCAGAAGTGGATCCCACGACGACAACTACGTGCTGCCTCATTCCTATTCCTCCTGCTTCGTCCTCCTTCTTCCCATTGCATTCCTTGTCTTCCAAGAATTGTCCAGTCCGGCTCGTCCTCCAAGCGATCGTCAAGGAGGATAACTTCTCTTTCCCAATCTTTTTACTGCTTTCTAGAGTATAATTTTCTTGCTTTCTAGTTGTAATAATTTCTCGCTTTCTAGTATAATCTTTTCTCGCTTTCTTAATTGTAAAAACATTTTGCAATATCAAGTGAATGTTTTCTCTCTCTCTTTCTCTGTTATTGTCTATATTGATTCCATTTCATTGTGATTATTCTACCCTTTAAACAAAAAATAAAAAAAAATATAATTATGAATTTTGATCAACGTAGCCTCCCTGAGTTCGACCCAGGATTTCTTTATAGATTTTTTGATATAAATTTTAATTGTTGATCGAATTTCTTCGCTACTAGAACTACAACGACAGGTTTTCAAAATCAACTCCGATAGCGTAGTCTTCCAACGTTCAACATTTTGGTGCCGTTGCCGGAGAGGCGATGCTCTTTGATTTTTTCACGTTTTCCAACTTACGAATCATTTACCACACTTCTCTCCTTTCTTATTGTGATTGCAGGTACTCCTTTGAGACGAGCAAAAGTGGTAGATTGGAGCAAAGTGTTGTTGAAGGTTTTGTAAGTTTTGCCCCACCTCCTACCCATTAGATTTCATTCCACCACATAATAACACAAGCATAAATCAACCTAGGTGTTCTTATAAACCCTAAGGTTAGTTTGGATTGTTTGTTTGACACCTACACACACCTCATCCTCCACGTTTAAAAGAAAAATTAAAAAAATCTCATAGAGGTACACAACCTCATCTGATTTTCAAACTCAACCAATAAACCGATCTTTGGAACCGATACACACACTCCAAACACATAATCGAGTAGAAATCAGATTCGGCAATCACTTGTGTGCCTAATTAAGTGGTGCAACAGGCCGATTGTTTGAGTTGATTAGGCTGCACCACTTCAATTAAAATCAACTCATTAGGTAGCTGCCACATATTATCAACTCTTAGAGATTTACCAAGCACTCCACATTCTTTAAGCTTCAAAGGAAAACATCTTCACCTATGCTTTCAAAACCTGGTGTGCCAACAAAACTTGATTGAAAATACCTAAAAGTTGAATCTTAAAAGCTACTAAGCAAGATTTAAACCCTAAAATTCACTGCATCAAAAATAATCTTACTTGAAAACCAATAGTTGTGTATGCACACACACATCAATCAATCATTAAGGGCACAACCCAGATAAAGGGCCCATCACATTCCAAAGCACATTCAAACCTAACCCTAAATAAAACAGAGTAGATGTTGGCCTTAAGGATTCGACTCACTCCTCGGAGCCTAGAACGAGATTATTTTTTATTAGTCTATTTCTACTTTTCAATCTAATATCTAGCTAGGGGAGTAGAATCAAACAATTGATGAGCATACATCTAATTAACCTAAAATGTCTATTAATGTATGTTCTTAGTATCACATTAGCATCATACATTGTAAATAGTGCATAACATGCATAATCATGCATTTAGATCAAGTTGTATAACTTGTATAGTAATTGTCTCATTTATGATCAGGGACAAGGTGACTTTTTATTGAGACCTCGGATCGAAGATCCAACCATACGGATCTGATCAGGGCCACGATTTCAATTCAACAACTCCAAGATTGGCCCGATCGGACTTCTGTAGTCTCAGATATAATTCGAGGAAGGTCAGAGATCAAGGGCCAAGATGGTGTCAATCCGCACTTCAGATGGTAAATCCGACCATATGGATGGATTCGGATCAACGACTGCAGCCCAATGGCACAAAAATCGATCCAATCCAACATCCGTGGCACCATCTACAACTTAATGAAGATGGACGATCCAGATGATGCCACATGGCTCCATCAAGACCCTCCAAATCGCTCACTGCCCCACATTCTCATCCAACGGCCGAGCCTTGATCAAGTTGGCACCCTCAAGCCATACCTCATGTGATGGGAACCACACTTTTGATCTCAACCATTGAATCAAGATACAACGGTAGACATCAAATAATACACGAACGCTCTCCTTGCCTATCCACGTGCGTAGCACAGTGGATAAGAGTCTTCAACGTGTGAGGTCGTGAGGTCGACACCCACTGTGCCTTCAAATCAAGATTAAGTGTGCGGATGCGGGCAAAATTCCACCTTTGGATTTCAATGTGGCAACGGGCGCACCACGTGGCGGGACGGATGAAGTGCTTGCCTACGGGCGTGCACAGCGGTTGAAACATGAAGCGGCACAGATGCACTTTAAGCCATGAGAAGAACATGGATATGCATTGAGGTAGCCGAAGATGAGGAGGCCAGCGGGTGCGCGAATCTTCAACCCACATTCAGGTCTTTAGTGACGGATAAATCGGTCACTAAAGCTCCTGAAATAATTTTTTCAAATTATAATGTCCAAAATGCCCCCACTCCTTGCAACTATAAAAGGAGACCTCCTCCATACAAATTTCTCATCCCTTCCTTTTCTTCTCTCCCTCTCCAAAGCTCAAGAGAAGCTTGTCCCACACCCGAGATGCTCCTCAAGAGATAAAATCAATTTTTCGCCGCCATTCTGGAAGCGGATCCCGCGACGATGACGATGTGCTGCCTCATTCCCGTTCCTCTTACTTCGACCTCCTTCTTCCCGCTCCGTTCCTCATCTTCCAGGTGTTGTCTCATCCTCCAACCGATCGTCGAGGAGGATAACTTCTCTCTCCCATTCCGTTTTCCTGCATTCTAGAGTAGAATTTTCCTGCTTTCTAGTTGTAATATTTTTCCTACTTTTTAGTGTAATTTCTCACTTTCTTAATTGTACATACATTTTGCAACTTCAAGTGGATGTTTTCTCTCTCTCTTATTATTTATATTGATTCCATTGCATTGTAATTACTCTTTTTTTTTTAAACAAAAACACAAAAAGAATATAATTGCGAATCTTGATCGACGTAGCCTCCCTGAGTTCGACATAGGATTTCTTTTCCGATATAAATTTTATTTATTGAACCCGAGTTCTTCGCTATTCAAACTACAATGACAGGTTTTTAAAACCAATTCCGATAGCGTAGTCCTTCGACGTTCAACATTTTGACACCATTACCGGGGAGGCAACGATTTTCTGATCTTCTTTTCGCACTTCATGCACTTTACCGTATTCTAACTTGCTTTCTCTCGTGTCTATAGGTTTTGCAGGGACCTCTATCAAGGAATCGTCAAGCGATAGATTGGAGTAAAGTGCAGTTGAAGACAACTGTAAGTGCTCCCCATTCTTCCCCCCCTCCATTGATTTCATTTGTCACATTAAATCCAAATTCCAATTAACTTAGTTGTTTGTATAAATCATAGGATTAGTTTGGTTGTTTGAATTTCCACTCACACTCACATTTCACCCTCGCTTATAAAAAAAAAAAGCAAAAAGATAATTTTGTGGGGAAATTCAACATACACACAACATACACCCACATTCAAGGCACTTAACCTACTTGATTTTCTTCTACTCAACTAGATTCTGATCTGTGGAACCGGTATAGACAAATGACGTGCGCTTGTGTGTGTGTGTTAAGAAGTGTCGTTATAGTCGCACTTGCAACGTCGGTTTTAAAGTAAGGAAACGGAGGTGAGTCCGAGTGTCGGTCTCAGGGAGACGTGAAAATCGAATTTCTCTTATCACTTGTTGTCACGAAAATTGCGGAGTTTTACTTGCGAAAGGTGCGGTTGAAAAGCGAGAGAGAGATAGAGAGAGAGAGAGGGAGAGATTAGGGTTATAGTTGTTTCTTGCTTGATCATGCAACTTAAACAGAAATTAAAGTAAATAACTGAACAGAAAGTAACTTCATTAATCATGTAGCTTTAGTTCACAAATTACAACATTAGATACATGATTAAACATAAGTAAAGGAAAGCTTAAAAGAGAGAGAGAGGGGGGAGAGTGGCGAGGCAGCCATGGCGGTGGAGGAGGCTCCGTCGGTGGCTTGTCGTCTCCAGCGATTACAAAAGGGCCTAAAGCTAGCTAAGAGAGGGGTAGAGTAGTTGCAAGGGAAGTGAATGCCTTGAATGAGTGGTTGGAGGGGGTTTAAATAGAAGGGCTTTCTAAAAGAAGAGGGGGCTTTAGCGACATCCGAGACATCGCTAAAACCATTCCAAAAGCATTGGTGAAGCCCTCCAACCCACCCGCGGCCGCTGCGTGAGAGCTGAGATCTTCCCTTGGGTGCGCTCGGATCACACCTCAGGCGCGCATGTGCGCGAACATCGTCGCCCGACGTGCGTGCCCGCGTGGGCACTCATTGTCTGAGGGTGCGTTGTGTGGCGCGATCTCGGCCGCCCGCTGCTGATCGAGCGGCCCAATTTCGCCACGTGCTCCTTTGTCTTCAATTCTTCGCATCGTGCGGCTCAAACCCGCGTCGCATGCGTGCAGGCGTGTGCGCTAACTATTGCGCCACGCCTGCTGCTTTGTCGCGGTGACCGCGGGCGGGCACGCGGTTCTTGGCCATCGAATCGAAGATCGACGGTCGAGATTTGATCTCAGCTGAAGGAGGAAGTGGCATGCGGTGAGTGGGGGGTGACGTGGCGCAACGAGGGCCGTTGATCATCAGATCAACGGTCAGAACTTCTTAGGCCCATTGTAGGAGCTCCGAATGTCGGATTTGGCCGATCTTGAGTCCGCTGGACTCCGTTCGTCGTTCTGAATCCATCCGTGCGGTCTAATTGTTCATCTGAGGCCTACTTTGACAAGTGCTTACACAAATGGCCATTAGTACAGTTTTATAAGCAATCTTGGTATATGATGCATGCAATGCTCCCATTCTACTTATGTTATGCCTTTTATTCTTAAGATGGGCCCTATTTAACAGAATTATCACCCCCATGTGCAGTGTTATCAACAAATCAACACATAAAAGAGTAGAAATCATTCTTGGTTAATCATTTCTGTGTAGCTAACCCAGTGGTGCAACTGTGGCAAATTGTTTGAGTTGTTTGGGATGCACCACTCAACCTAAAATCAACTCACCAAGTAGCTTCCTCTTAGGGTTTTCAATCTAGCTTCATACTGGGTACTCCACTTTATTTCTGATTTTAAAGGGAATCAATCTTCACCCGTGCTTGAAAACCTGGTATGCCTTAAACTTGATTGAAATCAACCTAATTCTAAACCCTAAAAGCTACTTAAGCAAGATTTGAACATTAAAATCTACTCATAACAAATAATCATGCTTGAAAACCCTGGTTGTGCACGCACTTACACATACTCAATCAATCATTAAGGGCACAACCCATTTTAAGTGCCCATCACATTCCACAAGCACTACAATCCCAAGCCTTAATAAAATCGAGTAGACATTGGCCATAAGGACTGATTCGCTCTTCAGGGCCTAGTCTGAGATCTACTACGATTAACCTACTTGTACTGATCAATCTGATGTCTAGCTAGGGTAGTAGCATCAAACGACCATGGCTGGGGGTATACTAGGAAGCAGAGGCACAAGCTGAAGGAAGAACCTTCTCCCCAGTCCCTCCTTCTAACTAGCTGGATTGAGCAGACACAAGTAGAGTAAATCATTTATAATCTTAAGGTAGGTTCTGGGAATCTGTAGATCCTTAGGCTACCCCACTTAAGGATAGGCTTGTTTTGTTGTGCTACAGGGTTCTTATCCCCAATCCTTCCGACCTTTTCCTAGTTTATGCTGGGATGAAGGTCATTGAATCCCTGATTGGAAGGACCACTAGAGTATTATAGGAGGTGTAGATTGGATTTTTTCCAAATTGATCCCATGGCCGATCAACGGCCTCCTCTACCTCAGGATCCACAGGAGGAATTTCGAAGGCAGCTGGAACAAATGCAGAGAATGCAAGAATGGTTCCAAAGAATGCAGGGTGCTCAGCCCTTGAAGGATTTTTATGATCCTTCAAATTATGTGGAATGTCCCGGCGTCCAGATTCCCGCTGGAGACGTAGAAAACAAGCCCCAGGTGTTAAGCCTGATCAAACATTTCCCTGGGCTTATCTCTGAAGACCCGTTTTAGCACTTGGAGGAATTGACCACTTTGGTCCAGACCACCAAGGCATGAAACATGAATGAGGAGCAAATGATCATGAGGCTCTTCCCTCACTCTCTTATGGATAAAGCCGCTCATTGGTACAGGATTATAGGAAGACCAATTGCAACTTGGAATGAGTTGAAATCGACCTTTCTGAAGAAATTCTTCCCTGTTGGACATACCAATGCTTTGAGACAGGCAATCGCTACCTTTACCCAGTGGCTGGGGGAGCAGTTTCATGTGGCCTGGGAGCGATTCCACGACCTATTGTGGTGGTGTCCACACCATGATGTGCCGAAATGGCAACTCGTGTAGATTTTCTACCACGGGTTGACTGAGCAACTCAGAAATCATGTGGACGCTTCTTGTAGAGGCAATTTCCTCAACAAAGACGTAGATAGCATGCACGATTTGTTTGAGGAAATGAGCAAGAATTCGATCAATCATGCCTCCATGGGTACTTTTAATCAGTCCCAACAGCCCAGATCGAATGTTAATGAAGTCCATGACTCTCACTCATTCGATATGGAATTGATTTGTAATAAACTTGATAAGGTGGATTTAGTTGCTAAGAGAATGGAGGACTGGATGGTTGGAAATTCAATGAACAACTCTCGATCCACTCAATCCCAGAATTTGGGATTCCATTCGTCGTGAGCTCCTTCTAGACGGGAGTTCGTGAATCAACTTGATGCGGCTCAACCTGCGAGCTAGCATTATTCAGAACCCCATGGGTTCCAAACTAGGGCCTTTGATCCCAGTTTCTCTATTCCTTCCCTTTCTTTCTCTCCATCCTCACCCTATGATGATGTTTGTGCTGTATAGGAGAATGTTAGATCCAACCCCTACTCTAATGCTTATAATCCAGGTTGGAGAAACCACCCTAACTTCTCCTGAAAAAACCCAGGGCAGCAGACCCAATTTCGACCCAGCAACTATGCTCCGCAACGACCAATGGGTCAGGGTCATGTTTATACTCAGTTTCCTCTGAATCAGGTCAATCAGCCAGCTTGGAATGCCCATCAACATGTAGGGCAAGCTGATTTGAACCGACAAATGGTAGAGATGCAAGGATCCATGCTCTAGCACATGTAGCAGATGAAAACCTCGCTAAACAACTTGCAAACCAGGCTAATAGCTAACTCTCGTCAACCTGGATCTCTACCATCCCAACCCATACCCAACCCACGAAATATTCTGAATCCAGGAAATCAAGCCCATGGGTACGAAAATCAGAGGGACCCACACGCACATGCTCAAGTGGTTGAGCAGGGTCCTTCCTCTTCTTCTTCTTCTGCAAGTCAATGATTCTTGGCTAATGATGCCCCTCCAATCTTTCCTAACCCTCCCAAAGACCCAAACTCATATGCTTCCACAAATTCCGTTACCTTAAGGAGTGGTAAACAAACTCAGGATTGACAACCACACTGTTATGATTTACCGAATACTAAATAACCTGAGGAGAGAAAGGAGAACTCTAGAGAAGAAAACAAGGCTCAGAAACCTAATTCCAAAGATCTGACTCATGTTCCTCTTCATGAAGCCTTGATCAGATCAAGGAGGAAGAAGTCTGTTGATAGTAATGAGGAGCTTCTGAATATTTTCAAGAATGTTGAGATCAATATCCTGCCCCTTGACACTATCAAGCATATACCGGCTTACACGAGATTTTTAAAGGATTTATGTACACAGAAGCGTAATTCAAGAGAATCTGTTCCGAGGAAGGTGGTACTCTCCGAGCAGGCTAGTTCTGTATCCTGCACCACCTCCCTCAGAAAAAGAGAGATCCAAGTGCTCCTTTGATTTCTTGTGTCATCGGAGATTACACTTTTGATAGAGCACTGCTGGATATGGGTGCATCCATCAACCTAATTTTGACTTCTCTTTATGAGAGGTTTGGATTAGGTGAACTTCGGCCGACTTCAGTAACGCTGAAGTTAGTGGACCATTCTGTCACAAATCCGTGAGGTGTTATTGAAGATGTTATCGTTAAGGTTAAGGATTTCTATTTTCCTGCAGATTTCCATGTCCTTGACATGGATGTACCTGAAAATCTGAGCAATACGCCCATCATTATAGGGCATCCATTCCTAGCTACTGCTAAGGCCAACATTAATTGTGAAAGCAGTAGCATGGAAAGCACCTTTGGGGATCAAAGAATGAAACTGGATATTTTTAAGGCAATTAATAAATTTGAGGATTGTGGATTTATCAAGGAACTTGAGGACGATAATGTGAATATTGAAACTTGTATGATGGTTTCTGCATTTGAAAGTTCCTCTTTTGATGATGAATTGGACCCACAACCCTCTATGGCAGACTAACCATCTTCTGAAGAGATTATTGATTTTGTTCACTCTCAACCTCTTCCTCTTGATGAGTCATTAGCATCTTCCTTACCTTCAATCATCAGCTCGCCCCAGCTTGAACTGAAACCATTGCCTGAGAATTTGAAATATCAGTTTTTAGGACCACACAAGATGCTCCCTGTGATTATTAGTGATAAATTAACAAAGGAGAAGGAGATTAAATTGATTAAGGTCCTGAAGAAACACAAGGAAGCAATTGGTTGGACCATTCATGACCTCAGGGGGATCGAGCCATCTTATTGCAATCATAGAATATTTTTGGAAGATGGATCCCACCCTTCTCGCCAGATGCAGAGGAGATTAAATCCAAATATGCGAGAAGTGGTCAAGAAGGAGATTATTAAGTGGCTCAATGCAAGAATCATTTATCCGATCTTTGATAGTCCTTGGGTAAGTCCCGTGCAGATTGTTCCCAAGAAAGCCGGGATTACGACTGTGACTAATGAGAAAGGAAAATCTATCACAACTCGTTCGGCTTCCTCTTGGAGGGTTTATATCGATTACAGGAAGTTAAACATAGCCACGAAAAAGGATCATTTCCCTTTGCCTTTCATTGATGAAATCTTGGAAAGGTTAGTCAGGTAGAAGTACTTTTGTTTTCTTGATGGCTACTCGGGATACAATCAAGTTCCTATCCATCCTGAGAATTAGGGAAAAGCTACTTTCACTTGTCCCTATGGAACCTTTGCTTTCTGTAGGATGCCATTTGGTTTATGCAATGCACTTGTGACTTTTCAATGGTGTATGTTAGCCATATTCTCTGACATGGTGGGAGAGTTTATGGAAGTCTTCATGGACAATTTCTTTATTTTTGGAGAATCGTTTGACTCTTGTCTAGCTAATCTAAAAATGATTTTTAAACGATGCATCAAAATAAGATTGGTTCTTAGTTGGGAAAAGATTCATTTTGTGACACAAGAAGGCATCGTCTTGGGTCATGTAATCTCTGAACAGGGAATTGAAGTAGATAAAGCTAAGGTTGATGCTATCGCTAAACTTCCTCCTCCCACATCTGTTAAACGAATTCGATCATTTCTTGGTCATGTGGGATTCTACAGAAGATTCATCAAGGACTTTTCGAAGGTTGCTCGTCCTATGAGCAATCTTCTCGCCAAAGAAACACCGTTTGATTTCGATGAATCATGCCATAAGGCATTTGACTTTCTTAAAACGGCTGTCACTTATGCTTTGGTATTACAACCACCGATTTGGATATCCCTTTTTGAGATTATGACCGACACATCTGATTATGCGGTCGGGGCTATTTTGGGTCAGAAAGTTGAAAGGAAGCCCTCTATCATCTACTACACTAGTAAAACTTTGGACGAGGCCTAGAGGAATTACACTGTTACTGAGAAGGAATTACTAGTCGTAGTATTTGCTTTGGAAAAATTCAGGGCTTATCTCTTAGGGTCTCACATCATTATATATACTAACCACTTTGCCTTGAGACATCTCTTGGCCAAAAAGGATGCCAAACCCCAGCTTATTCATTGGATTTTTCTGCTTCAAGAATTTGATCTTGAAATCAAGGATAAATCTGAGGTACAAAATGTGGTGGCGGATCATTTGTTGAGACTTCTAAGTGATTCTTCTTGTTCGGACATCCTGATTTCTGATACCTTTCTGAACGAAACCATTCTTACAGTTTCAGGTGTCCAAACCCCGTGGTTTACTGACATTGTTAATTATTTGGCCATTGGTCAAATCCCCCAAAATTGGACCAAGCAACAATAGGGTAGACTCAAATTTGAGGCCAAATATTACTTCTTCGAGGACCCTAAACTGTATCGTATCGTCTCTAATCAAATTATTCGCCGATGTGTTCCGGAGAACGAATTCAATAGTATATTCGAGTTCTGCCATGCATCTGCGTGTGGTGGACACTTCTCCAGGAAAAAGACGGTTGCAAAAATTTTGCAATCTAGATTCTATTGGCCATCTTAATTCAAGGATGCCCAGGATTTCTCAAGGTCATGTTCCCGATGCCAAGCACTTGGGAGCATAACTAAGAGAGATATGATGCCCCTAAATACATTTCTTCCTGTTGAAATCTTCAACATTTGGGCCATCGATTTCATGGGACCCTTCCTCCCTTCATTTGGACATCAATATATTCTCATCGATGTTGATTATGTGTCCAAATGGATTGAGGCGATTCCCACCCGAAGCAATGACCATAAGGTGGTCATCGATTTTGTCAAGAAGAACATCTTTAGTAGGTTCGGGATTCCGAGGGCCATCATCAGTGATGGTGGCACCCATTTCACTAATGTCCAGTTTGGTAATTTGCTGGCTAAATACGTGGTTAATCACCGAATCGCCACACCTTACTATCCCCAGGCGAATGGATAGGTTGAGATCTCCAATCAGGAGATCAAGAATTTTCTGCAAAAAATGGTTAGGCCTGATTGCAAAGACTAGACTCAAATGCTTGAGGATGCTCTTTGGGCCTATTGTACGGCGTATAAAACGCCCATCGGCATGTCTCTATTTTGTCTGGTGTATGGAAAGGCATGCTATTTACCCGTAGAGATTGAACATAGGGCATTTTGGGCAATCAAGCATTGCAATCTAGATCTGAGTTTAGTAGGGAAGACTAGGAAACTGCAACTATCTGAGTTGGAGGAGCTTAGAAATGTTGCTTACAAGAGTGCCAAGATCTACAAGGCTCGAACCAAAGCTCTACATGACCAATTGATTTCCCGCAAGAGCTTTGAGCCGAACCAGAAGGTCTGGTTATTCAATTCTTGACTTAAGCTCTTTACAAGCAAACTTAGGTCGAAATGGAATAGCCCATTCATTGTCAACTAGATTTTTCCAAATGGAGCTGTTCAAATCTCTAACCTGAAGATGGGTAATTCATTCAAAGTCAACGATCAACGTCTGAAGCTTGTTATTAACCATACTCTTCCAGAACCCGTCTCAGACATGGTTGCTCTAGCCATGTTGTGACTTCTTTAGCTGGACTTCGCCTAGCTAACGGCATTAAACTCAGCAGTTGTACATATGACTCAGAGTTGACTCGAGCTTCATATTCAAGTGATATCTTCTGTACTCTACCCTTCCTTTCATGTCTCTTTTTCTCAATGTGGACATTGCATCAGCTAGGCATGGGGGGCTGGATTCATTTTTGAATCATTTTGTCAGCTCTATGAAATTCTTGTAAATTTTATTTCTTTTCTTTTACATACATAAAAAAATAGAATTAGGAAGGAATACTTGGACATTAGGACTTTTCGATCTTAGGAAATATTACATTAGTATCTGAATACTAAGACCCTTCAGGTCTTTGTTCTTAATCAACCTGGGTATCCACTAAAATGTGGATTTATTTTTCGAGTCCTCGCCATCTTGAATTCTATTTTAATTTGAGTAAATAAGTTTGGGTGATAAGTACACGACTTATCAACCCACCCTCTGATTTGAGGGAATTTTAAGTCTAAGCATCTATACACTATCTTGTCACTGACTCATTGTTTAGCGGTTTTAATGGAAATTGGGTAGCTAATGAACCTTCTAGGGTGATATAGCTGACAAGTTATCGTGAGTAACAGTCCATAGGTAGGTTGCCCAGAGCTCAGTCACTGGACCATTCTCTTCTTACTGCCTTTAGGTAAATCTTACACCATGGAAGCTGCTTACTTAAAAAAAGAAAAAAAAAAGAAAGTCAAAAAGAAAAGAAAAAGAAATGGAGAAAATAAAGAAAAAAAGAACATAAAAGAAATAAGCCACACTTCGCCGCACGAGTATGGTTGGCAAGTTGTCGGTGGTAATAGCTCATCGACCGATTTTTTAGAACCCAGCTCAAGAAATGCACTAAAAATTTCCAAAACACTTAGGAAGAAGTGGAGAAGTAGAATAAGCTGGGGAGATATACATTGGATTCACCCTTGTGTTGACCCCATAAAAATAAAAGTAGGGAGAAAGCTACTAGTCATAAAGATACACCTTTAGGCAAAACTCTCTTCTTAAGGTCACCTGAAGGCGTAGAAACCCAAAGTCCGTTCTAATTGCCAATCTACGAGTCTATCACATTTACAATAAGATGCTTAGAACCTAGGATTCTCATCAAATCTTGGGTGCGTTGAATGGATGTAGAAAGGCACACTTTAACCCTAAACGAAAAATCCAAAAAAAAAAAAATAGAAAAGAAGAAAAAAAGAAAAGGAAAATTTTCTTTGAATAAGGCAAGGGCTTGAGGCGGTTTGCATTTTGGCAGATACCTGGGTGCTGTTGTGATTTTGAAAGTTCAAATCCTAAGTAAAAAGTTTTCTTAATGTTGAAAATAACTTATACCCAAGTAATCCAACCTAGTTCTTTTATAAATAGCATGCAGTTTTTGCTAAGGACTAGCAAAAGATAGGCAAGGGGGTGTGATGTGCATACATCTGATTAACCTAAAATGTCTATTAAGGCATATTCTTAGTATCACATTAGCATCATATATTGTAAATAGTGCACAACATGCATAATCATGGATTTTTATCGAGGCCTCGGATCGAAGATCCAAATGTACGGATCTGATCAGGGTGACGATTGGAGTTCAACGCCTCCAAGATCGACCTGATCGGACTTCCGTAGCATCAGATATAATCCAGGGAAGGTTAACGACCAAGGGCCAAGATGGTGTCAATCTGCCTTCAGATGACAAATTCAACCGTATGGATGGGTTCAGATCGACGATCGCAGCCCAACGATATGAAAATCGGTCCAATCTGACATCCGTGGCACCATCCAAAACTTAATGAAGATGGACTGTCCAGATGATGGCACGTGGTGCCATCCAGACCCTCCAAGTCGCACACTGCCCTACCTTCTCATCCAACGGTTGAGCCTTGATCAAGTTGGCACCCTGAAGCCACACCTCATGTGAGAAGAACCAAACTTTTGATCTCAACCATTGAATCAAGATCCAACGGTTGACATCAAATAATACACGAATGCTCACCTTGCCTATCCACGCATGTAGCTCGGTGGATAAGAGTCTTCAGCGAGTAAGGTCGCGAGGTTGACACCCACTACTCCTTCAAATGAAGATTAAGCGTGCAGGTGCGGGAGAAATTCCACCTTTGGATTTCGATTGTGCGACAACGGGCCTGCCACGTGGCACGATGGATGAAGTGCTTACCAGCAGGCATGTGCAGCGGCTAAAACATGAAGCGACGCAAATGCACTTTAAGCCGTCCGATCGTGTGATCGGACAGTTGATATGAGAAGAACGTGGATATGCATTGAGGCAGCCAAAGATGAGGAGGCGAGTGGGTGCGTGGATCTTCGACGCACATTCAGGTCTTTAATGATGGATAAATCCGTCACTAAAAGTCCTGAATTAATGTTTTTCAAATTATAATGTCCAAAATGCCCCCACTCCTTGCAACTATAAAAGGAGACCCCCTCCATACGAATTTCTCATCCCTTCCTTCTCTTCTCTCCCTCTCCAAAGCTCAAGAGAAGCTTGTCCCACACCTGGGATGCTCCTCAAGAGATAAAATCAAATTTTTGCCCCCATTCTGGAAGCGGATCCCGCGACGACGACATGCTGCCTCGTTGCCATTTCTCCTGCTTCGACCTCCTTCTTCCTGCTCTGTTCCTCGTCTTCCAGGCGTTGTCTCGTCTGGCTCGTCCTCCAAGCGATCGTCAAGGAGGATAACTTCTCTCTCCCATTCCTTTTTCCTACTTTCTAGAGTAGAATTTTCCTGCTTCTAGTTGTAATTGTTTTATTGCTTTCTAGTGTAATTTCTCGCTTTCTTAGTTGTACAAACATTTTGCAACTTCAAGTGGATGTTTTCTCTCTCTCTCTCACTTGTTGTTTATATTGATTCCATTGCATTGTAATTACTCTATTTTTTTAAACAAAAGCACAAAAAGAATATAATTGCGAATCTTGATCGACATAGCCTCCTTGAGTTCGACCCGGGATTTCTTTTCCAGTATGAATTTTATTTGTTGAACCTGAGTTCTTCGTTATTCAAACTACAGCGATAGGTTTTCAAAACTAATTCTGATAGCATAGTCCTTCGACCTTCAACAACGATCATGGCTATGGGGTACTCTAGGAACTGAAGGCACAAGCCGAAGGAAGAACCTTCTCCCTAGTCCCTCCCTCTAACTGGTTGGATTGAACAGATAGAAGTAGATCAAATCGTTTCTTTATCTCAAGATGGGTTCTAGGAGTCTGTAGGTCTTAAGGCTAGCCCACTTAAGGACAGGTTTGATTGTTTGTATTGCAGGGTGACTTTCTTCCTCCCTTTTATCTTGAATCTTTCCACATTTTATATGCATTCCCGCTCTTTCCCTCCTATTATGACTTATCCTCAATATGAAGATTATTATCCTGACTCGTATTGTAATCAACCATCTTTTAGTCGGGATAACTCGGATTGGGGATACAGTTTTGGACTTTCGTGTTCGTGGTCAAACCTTGAACACCATGGTTGTGATTTTTATCCTTATCAGAGCCACATCGATTATAGATCGCCACCCTTTCATGGACAACCTAATACGATCTACAATCAAGAAGGATACACTGGTCCTTACCCATCCTATGAATACACTACCTTTAGGTCATCGCCACCTTTTGAACAATCCGAAATGACCTATTATCAGGAAGGGTATCACAAATCTCAATTCGTTAACTCCTCTGCACTGATCCCAAACCCACCCAACCCTGAACCAAGTCATTTGGTTTAGGTTAACCAGGTTCAAGATGAGGTTTTGGCTAACTTGAGGAATACTATACAATCTTTAGAAGTTCAGCCAATACCTTGCACTGAAGAATTGGAGCCCCTGATTGAAATGATTGATGGTCTAAACAAGTATTTGGTGGATTGGCTCCAAGATGTTAAGGATAAGAACCTGGGTGAGTTTTACTTGGGAAGTTATCAAAACTGAGAATGAAATTTGTGGTTGCTTTAGTTCAATCTTGGGATGATTCCTTGGATGAACCCCCTTTAAGAGAGCCAATGTCAAAACCTACTCAGGCACCTGTTGGGAGGGACATGTGTTACGAGGCTAACCAGATTGTTTTAGAGCAACCAATCAAGGATAATCTAATTTCTTCACCTAAAATCCCTAAGCCAGGGTATGAGGAAACGTATGTCTCCATGGATCAGAAAATGATGGATTTAGATTTCTTTGATTCTGAGGGTGAAGATTCAATTTGCGAAGTCTCACATGAGTTTACAGAACACAATTTCTATGAGACGATTGGACCTGAGGAATCCGATAGATCATTTGATGGCCAAATAGCTGAGGAAACTGATCTTATTGAGGCTCACATGACAGATTCAGAATCGCATTTTCTAAAGGATTCAATTGAATGCCATGATTATCAGTTACACCCCATTGAGCTTATTGACGATTTTGTTTTTGAGATAACTAAACACAAGTCAATTCTGATCTAGCCACATCTTTTAGACTTGGAAATTTCAGTCAGGGTGATTAATAAGCAGGAGGTCTTGGAATTTGACATTCTTAATGAGGGTAATAGAAGCTGGGAAATTTTGATTTGGGAAGCAAACTTCGGAGGAAGTAGAAGATCGCTTCGAGGGTTCCAATTAATCTGAAATCATCAAACCAAGACCCTTACGAGATTTGTTCTGAGGATGATCAACCCAAGCACTCATTCATTGATTATCCTTTTGATCTTGAATTCTCTGTAACTCGGCTTTTTAGTCTTGGGTTGCATCCTCATAAATCGCAGGCCCGACCCAGCTTGCATACTAATTTCAGGTTCTAGGTAACTTTATCCAGAATCATAGATATTCTCGACCATGGGGTATGGGTCTGCATCATAATCTGATCCACATTTATGGACATCTACTGGCAGGTCCTAAGGTGATTTTTTTTGTTCTGACTCTGACTTGCACCAGTGAATTCTTTATTTCTTCTTCTTTATGTAGTGTGCCTAACTGAAGGCACTAAATTCAGCACATATACAGTTTTTGTTTATCTCGGAGCGGACCTGTCATTCACGTAATTCAGGTGTTTTCTACTCTACTCCACTTTGTCTTTTGTCTTTTTAATACAATGAGGTCATTACATTAGATAGGCATGTGGGGGTGGATATTCATCTCTGAATTACTTCGTTAGCTTCGTAGATTCGCTTTATTTTCTTTTATTTATATATAAAAAAATAAAAAAAATAAAAAATTAGGAAATTAGGAAAGAGAACTTGGGCTTTAGAAGATTTTCAATATTAGGAAATAAAACTGTATGATTTGAACACTAAGACCCTTCAGGTCTTTGAACTTAATCAGCCCAGGTATCCACCAAAATATAGATTTGTTTCTCGAGTCTTCGCCATCCTTAATTCTATTTCTAATTTGATTAAATAAGTTTGTATGATAAGTACACGACTTGTCAACCCACCCTCTTATTTGAGGGAACCGTAAGTCTAAGCATCTACAAACTATTCATCATTGACTCGTTGCTCGGTGATTAACAGAAATTGGGTAGCTAATGAACCTTCTAGGGTGATATGGCTGGCAAGTTATCGTGGGTAATAGCCCATAGGTAGGTTGTCTAGAGCCCAGTCACTGGACCACACTCTTCTTACTGCCTTTAGGTAAATCTTAGACCAGGGAAGCCACCTACTTAAAAAGAAAAAGAAAGTCAAAAAGAGAAGAAAAAGAAAAAGAAAAAGGAGAAAAGAAAGAAAAAGAAACAAAAGAAATAAGCCACACTTCATCGCACGAGTATGGTTGGCAAGTTGTCGGTGGTAATAGCTAATCGACCAATTGTTCAGAACCCAGCTCAAGAAATGCACTAAAAATTCCCAAAACATATACGAAGAAGCAGAGAAGTAGAATAAGCTGGGGAGATATACACTGGACTCACCCTTCTATTGACCCCAAAAAATAAAAGTAGGGAGAAAGCTATCGATCATAAAGATGCACCTTTAGGCAAAACTCTCTTTTTAAGGTCACCTAAAGGTGTAGAAACCCAAAGTCCATTCTAATTATTGATCAACGAGTCTATCACATTCACAATAAGATGCTTAGAACTTAGGGTTCTCCTCAAATCTTGGGTGGGTTGAGTGACCGTAGAAAGCCACTCTTTAATCCTAAACTCAAAAATCCAAAAAAAAAAAAAAAATAGAAGAGAAGTAAAAGAGGAAAAGAGATTTTTCTTTGAATAAGGTGAGGGCTTGAGGCAATCTACATTTTGGCAGATACCCGGGTGCTATTGTGTCTTTGAAAGTTCAGATCCTGAGTAAAAACTTCTTAATGTTGAAAATGATTTATGCCTAAGTAATCCAACCTAATTCTTTTATAAATAGCATGTAGTTTTTGCTAGGGACTAGCAAAAGATAGGCGTGAGGGTATGATGTGCATACATTTGACTAACCTAAAATGTCTATTAATGCATGTTCTTAGTGTCACATTAGCATCATGCATTGTAAATAGTGCATAACATGCATAATCATGCATTTAGATCAAGTTGTATAAATTGTATAGTAATTATCTCCTTTTTATGGTCAGGGACAGGGTGACTTTTTATCAAGGCCTCAGATTGAAGATCCAACCCTACAAATCTGATCAGGGCGACGATTGTAGTTCAACGACTCCAAGATTGCCCTAATCGGATATCTGTAGCACTAGATAGAGATCGAGGAACCTTAAAGAGCAAGGGCCAAAATGGTGTTAATCCACACTTCAGACAACAAATCTGATCGCAAGGATGTGTTCGAATCGACGATCGTAGCCTAACGACGTGAAAATTGGTCCAGTCCGACACCCGTGACCATCTACAACACTCAGAAGATGGATGGCCTAGATGATGCCATGTGGCACCATCATAGCCGCCCAACACCGGCTGCTGCTCTCCTTCACTCGCTTGACAAATCTCAGTCGTTGGATGCCCATCCAATGGCTGAGATTGCACCATGCCACTTCTCATCCAATGCTCTCTTCTTTTGAAGCACATGCAACGTTTGATCTCGACCTTTGGATGAAGATCCAATGGTCGAGATCAGCCATGCGCAAAACACTCCGCACGACATAATTGCATGCTCAGCGTAGCGGTCGAGCGTGCTGTGCGAGCGCACGACGCGCGTTCAAGCCTGCATTCATTGTAAGCGGGCGCGCGATTAGAGCCATGCAATGCAAATCCAGCAGTGGAGATTGGGCGATAGCGCCAATGTGCGATCAGACCTACGACGCTTATGCGTGATCGCACGCGGGCGTGTGACGCGAGCGTAGGCAACTTAAGCCGTCTGATCTCTTGATCGAAAGGCTGAGAGTGCGCAAACGTGCGCATGTGTTAATGGGCACAGAGGCGAGGGGGCACGTGAGCAGTGTGCACGTCGGCCACGTTCAGGCCTTTAGTGACGGATAAACCATCACTAAAGGTCCTGAATTAATGTTTTTCAAGTTATAATGTCCAAAATGACCCCACTCCTTGCAACTATAAAAGGAGACCCCTTCCATATGGATTTCTCATCCCTTCCTTCTCTTCTCTCCCTCTCCAAAGCTCAAGAGAAGCTTGTCCCACACCCGGGTTGCTCCTTGAGAGCTAAAATCAAGTTGTCACCCCTGTTCCGGAAGTGGATCCCACGATGACGATGACGTGCTGCCTCATTCCTGTTCATCCTACTTCATCATCCTTCTTCCCATTGCGCACCTTGTCTTCCAAACATTGTCCCGTCCGGCTCGTCCTCCAAGCGATCGTCGAGGAGGATAACTTCTCTTTCCCAATCTTTTTACTGCTTTCTAGAGTATAATTTTCTTGCTTTCTAGTTGTAATAATTTCTCACTTTCTAGTGTAATCTTTTCTCACTTTCTTAATTGTAAAAATATTTTGCAATATCAAGTGAATATTTTCTCTCTCTCTTTCTCTTTTATTGTCTATATTGATTCCATTTCATTCTGATTATTCTGCCCTTTAAACAAAAAATAAAAAAAATATATAATTGTGAATTTTGATCAACGTAGCCTCCCTGAGTTCGACCCAGGATTTCTTTATCGATTTTTCGATATAAATTTTATTTGTTGAACGGATTTCTTTGCTACTCAAACTACAATGACAGGTTTTCAAAACCAACTCTGATAACATAGTCCTCCAATGTTCAACACTAGCCAACGGCCAAATTGGCCAGCCTACTACCTTCCTCTATCTCTTTCGCTACTCGCCAATCACAGCGAGGGCCTCTTCCCCCTCTCTTCGTTGCCCTATCCCTTGCAGGAGGTATTCGTCTCCTTCGCGTCCGGTAAGCCACGGCGACGTGAATCTTACCCCCTTTCATCTCTAATTTAGGTCCAACCTACTCTTCCTCTCCAGATATTTCCTAACTCTATCCCCTCTTATTTCAACCTACACTCACCTCGCTCCCCCTCTGTCCTCTCCACCTCCGGTGACAACTACAACGAAGTCGCGCCACTGCTATATGCCACCAAATCACCTATGACGATTCCCAAAAGACTCACTATTGACGCGCTGAAATGGTGTTTAAGTTGTTGCAATGTAGTATGGGTCGTAATAGCATGAAAACAGATAAAATTTATACTTGAATAAAATCAAAGGTCATCACTAGGAGCAACTAGCAAAATTAATCTCAAAATTACAATTCTATCACAAGATAACAATATATGATGAAAATTTCAAACTCAAATGATATGTATATAAGAGCAAATGTTGATAGTGCAAAAAGATTAAGGTAAAATGGTGATTGGAATAACCAATTACCCCATTTACAATAATAGCAAATATCTTAACAATATCAATCAACCAAATGTCATGTATGATAAGTGCACAGTGTACTCAGAACTAGCACCAGAGGCAAAGGCCTCCCTTTCTCAAGCCTCAGAGAGAGGCACAGTAGAGCTTGGCACCAACACAGGCGAAAGCCCCTTAAAATTCGCTAAGTGTCAAGAGGTGGGCAGCAAAGCAAAACCCCCTCCCCATCTCTCACTTCTTCTTCCTTTCCCTTACTTTCTCTTTTCTCAAAAATATGCTAATCGGATCTAGGTATTCGGGTAATCGGTTTAGAGCCCAGACTCGCGTGGTGTGACCACGAGTGAGGGCGTGTGCACGCACGAGGAGAGGGACCTCACCCCGTGCTCACTGAGGCGACTAAGCAGAGGAGCAAAATCAACTTACGGGCTACGGAGGGATCTGCTCTATTCGATGTGGGACTATCCCACAGAGGCTTCAACGCGTGCTACCGTAGGTGAAGATCTTAACCGATTGAAGCAGCATCTGAGGTCGTGACGCTCAATTGCAGCCCTAGAGGTCTACGTGGAGCTACTCCATGCAACTTGGGTGAAGTACCTGGGGCAATTACAATCGGAGGACTGAAGATGTGGTTGGTGAACACTCGGGTGGCGGTTGTCTGGCAAATACCTGAAACACAAATATGGGCTTGAAATCCCTCATCAGATGGTTCAATAGGATCGTCGAAGAACGAGGAGGATGATAGTGGTATCTGTGGAGTGTGGGAGTGTGTGAAGTGCTCGGATGAAGTCAGGGAAGGTGTGCGAAGGAGGTGGAGTTCGGTGGAGTGATTCAGTAGGTGGATTGGTGAAATAGGAGAGGGGTTTTGGTCGTGGCGGAACGACGGAGCTTTTGGGGGTTGTGGCGAGGCTGATGGTGGTCTTTGGAGTGCTAGCGAACTCGTTGGAGTTTTGTCGGAGGTAGAGAAGACGAAGATGGATATGGGTGATTGGCGGTCACATATGTGTTGTGAGTGTGGGAGAGAGAAGTAGAGGGGAAGAGGAAGATGTAGAGGGTCTTAGGAGTAGAGGAAAGAGGTAGAGGGCTCCAGTTGTGGCTGACCGAAGCCAGAGAAGATGGAGGCGATGGCGAAGTGGCGACGGTGATTGAGATAGAAGAATGCCTTCCCTTTGTCTAAGGAGGTGCGTGAGGAAGAAAGGAAGATGTTGGCACCTCTTATTTGATGGTTGGAGGTGCGGAGGAGAAAGTTGGAGAGAGGTCACAGGAGCAAATTTCGGAGGTGGCCGTAGAGGGAATAGAGGGTTTTCTCTGGCCAAAATTGGCTAAGGAGCTAAGGTTCTTGCCCTACTCCTTTTATAGGCCATGAGGATGGGTTTAAAGATTGGAGACCAAGATTTCAAGGTTGGTAAGCTTGCCATAGTAGGATACCCACATCTCTCATGCATTCGCATGAGAGATTGGGAAAGAATTGGAGCCCACAAATAGGTTCTATTTGTAGAGAAATCTCTTAGGAATCTTCCTTCCAAATTTGGAAGAGATTGAACGTGAAATCAAGTAAAAACTCTGATTGAAGGTTGCCAGAGTTGTAGGAGTAGGACATGGAGGTAGCAAGGACCTTTTTGCAAAGAAGTTGACAAAGATAGGGGGTATTTGTAATGAATTTCAAAAGCTGAGGGGTTGTGTGAGAGAAAAAGAGTCAAACTGGACCAAATTGCAAACTAGGTCAAGACAATCTTTGACTTGGTCCAAATTTTTATACAAATCTAATTTGTACCTAAGGAATCCAATGGTGAAGTTTGATTTTAGTTTTGACCTCGTTTGGTTGGATAATTTATGTAAAAACCTAAATTAGGGCAATAGTCTATTTGTGAATCTATTTTAGGTCAAAATGGGTTCAGATGGTCAAATCAAAGATGCAAAACCCTAGAGAATATTTTTCTATTATTTTTATATGGTTCATATGAATTTTATCCTGACCAGAACCTTAGTTAATTAAGCAGGTCTATTTTTAGAATTTTAGATGTCTTTTAATTCTTGAAATGCATGAAAAACCTTTTTTGTCTGCATGGACCAACTTATTAGGCATTACCAACTAAATGACCTTTAATAAACCCCTTGCACACCCCATGGTTATTCTGTATTTGTGATAAGATGGTAAAATTGTAGAAATAACCCTATTTTCATCTTTTCTTCTGGAAACAACTCACCTTGCTCTAGAGACCTTCTAGTTAATAGGTAGGAGCTTTTTGTTGACTTTATAAGACCAAATTAAGCTAGTTATGGCTCATGATGGTGTTCCCATCACTCACCACACTCTCTCCATCAAAACCCATCTACAAATTTCACCACACACAAACTCACTCTCTCCAGCGAACAACCCACCGTCTCACCGTCGTCCCCAACTTCGGTCAACCACTCTGCACCTCCACTTGCTAAATCAAACCCACCGCAGCATTTTGCACCTCAAGGCACTCATCGTTAACTATCTAATTAGGGCTTAGAGCCTGTGTTCATTGTTCTAAGTCTCGATCGATGTCAACGATCACTCCGTCGCCATCCACCATCATCATCTATTCTTAGACCTTGTCTCCTCATCCAATAGTTGTAAACCAACCTGGAGAAACCTTCCAGGCTTTCAATTAGAGAAGGAGCAGTAGCAACCTCAACAATTGAATGAGATACGCACGAGCTGCTATGTGCAAAGAAGAGGTAGGCACCTTAGTGCCACATCGTCCATGACAAATCCTCTATAGTGCATAAAAGGAAAAGCTCAGAAGGGCTTGCTGCCTCTAAGAGCACAGAGGTGAGGTCCCTATACATGGACAAATGCACGCGCGCTCACATGCATCCGTTCACATGCCCTTTCCTGCGATCACGCCCCTGGGTTTGGGCTAAGGTCCGTTTACCTGGTTACCTAGGTCCGGCTTGGTTCTTAGAGGGAAGCTAAGGAGAAGGGGGTAGGTTTTGCACATTGGTATTCATGCCCCCTTCTCCTCAGTAATTAGCATTCCAAGGCTTTATGGTGCCCTCAAGCCTCTGTTTTATGGGTGCTTTAGTTTGCTTTGGTGAAGGCATTTGTATGCCTTTTCCAACATTTGGTGAGGCCTTGTGTTATGAGGTAAATTGGCCTTGTGCTTGTGTTGGACATTGCTTTGGTGATCTTGGCTCTTATCTGAGTGGAATTTAAAGATTAAGTCATTCTAACCATTGTAGCAATAGTGAATGGTTGATATATTTGGGATATGTGTCTGATTGGTAGATTTAAGTGGTGATTCAAATCACCATTGTTTTTAAGCTTCTACTCTTTTTATCCCGTTATTTCTAAGATACACTTTAGCTATCATTAAATATATTTCTACGTGTAATATTCATTGAATTTCTTAAACTTAATTGATTGTGCTCATTAATTTAAATTGCGATTAATACGTGAATTCCATATTTGCTCCCTACGAACAACCTCGGACTCACACCGATTTCGAGTTTTATAAATTTAAATGTTGTAGCATTTTTGTCGACTATACTACAATGCAAAACTCTTAAATTGATGCAAGATACTAACAACACCTTTCTCATTTGTCTCAACAGTGAATCTTGCCTTTTTAGGCACAACGTGAATAGGACTGACCCATTTACTATCAGAGATGGGATAAATTATCCTAGCATCCAACCACTTTAAAATCTCCTTCACCACTTCCTGCATATTGGGTGATAACAGCTTAATTTATTACCCTAATTGGCTTAATCTAGGGTTAGCTCTTTAGTAAAACATGCATTTAGAATGTAAATACTGCATTTAAAGCATGCATACATATTATATGCATTGTGTTTATTTTAGGCCTAATTATCTAATTTTAGTCTTTTGTGAATAATGTAGATAAAGGACGTAGAATGACTTGGAGCCATGTAGAATAAAAGCAGGATAGAAGAAAAAGCTACAAAGCTAGGAGCTGGTTGAAGACCAAGACTTGATTAAGGAAGAAATGAAGATCCAATTAAAGAAGAAGAGAGAGAGAGAAGGACTAGGATAGCCTAGCCCTACCTTTAGAACCCTAGGATGCCTTTATCCCAACTCCTACCCTTAGGTCAGCTCAAACTAAATAAGTGAGCCCAAAAGCCAAAATCATGGATAACACTATCCATGATCTTGACCATTTATCCACAGAGTTGTCCTACTGTCCAGGAACCTATCCAACCTATCCTAGAACCAATCCCTAATCCCAAAACCTATTTAGATCCATGAGCTCACTTAATTAACTCAGTATAAGTCAATTGGGTTCGTGGAACTTATTTGGACCCAACCTACTATACTTACGGTCAATCTAGCCTAATTAAGAACCTATACTCACTTCCTATGTCTATAAAACCTGGCCTTAAACCTACCCACATAAGACTTACTAAATTCCTAGCCTAATCCTCTTAAGTTGGTGTCAACTTAAGAAGATTTTATCTCTTAGTGGTTTGCCAAGATTGGGGTTTAACTGTCTCTACATATCTCAAAAGGGTTTCATGGAGTCATCTGTGTAAATGTGACGCATGCAGAGAGTTGACTCAACCCCTATGATGTCAACTATAGTCTAAGCAATGGCTTCCTTCTACTGTCTTAGGCATTCAATCAATGCTCCCTCATACGTCTCAGATAGAGCAGTCAAGATGATGACAGGGAGCATTTCATATGGCCCATGGAAAACATATTTGATGATCTCTAGGAGTGGTTGAAGCTCCAAGTCGGGAGCTTCTGAATCGAGTGAATTAGGTTTGATGTCCTCGCCTCCGATAATGGATCTACCTTGATTGTCCATGGCGGGAAGAGGTGATAGGTCCAAATTAGTGAACCAAATCAGAATCTAAGTACATTATTATTGTGATGATAATTTAATTTAAATGCATACATTACAATGATAACATTAATTAAACTTGAGGGTTACCATTTCATGCATTTCAATTATTTAACATATATTGTTAAGTAGTTTGATTAATTAAAATTTCTTTTATACACAATCATTTTTTGGGAAAGACATTGAGCATCAATTTGGTAGACTATCTTGGTATAAAACTCAACGATAGCAAAAGATTTTTTATCAAAATCTCTCCATCATTTTTGGAAAGACTCAATTTTTTCCTTCAATCAAGACTCAACATTTCCATATTGTTTTCCCCCCATAACAAGCACCTACGGCTCTCAATGAAACACGAAACTCCTTTCATTTATTTTCCTCTTAGCAAAGTCTCTCCCACACAAGATATTTTTGGGCAGTGCTCAACTTTCCATGCATGCGCAGATCGCCACCCGCCTCCACGTAACTCTCTCCCATCTCTCTGCCTCAATTAAGAAAAAAGCACGCACCCCTTCCTATTTTTGGGCCTAAACGTCCAACGCACAGGGCTTTCCCCCTCCACCCACGTAAATGCCCCTCTCAATTTTTTCCACAAGGGTGCATGGTCCTTCTCGGGGAACGTGAGAAGATCCACCCCTCTCCCCTTCGTTCCTCATCTTCCCCCCTCCACTTCCTCTCTCCACGGATAGGAGCACCACCACTGCGAGCCACATCCGTTCCTGCTCCTCCTCTCTTGGCTCCCTTTTCGTGAACCTTTACCACCTCCCTCAAGTTTGCGCATTGATATTTTTATATTTATTTATTTTAATTAATGTCTAATTAATATTAGATTAAAGGTAATTTGAGTTGAATTACATTTAGTTAGATTACATCATTCATTTTGGATCATTTCATAAATAATACATATTTTTTAATTTTTATATAATCTTTCTTACAATTGTATTTGATAAGTTTATTTTTATATGTGTAAATATAAAATTTCATATTAATGGAATCAAGGTTGATTAGATTTTCTGGACTGAACTCATTTGAAACATGATTAGTCTAGTAATTGGACCTATTTAGAAATCCAATTAACCTATTTAAAAATTCAATTAATTATTCCTAAACCCTTGACCTAAACCCATGCATACCCCCACCAACAACCCTTTTACCTAACCCAAACCTAAGCCTAACATCTTCCACATAAATTTTTATGCCCACCTTCCTCCTAAAAATCCCACACTTATTTTCCTAATTTCCTAAACCTCCACCACCATCTCGTAAATATCTCATGATTTTCCACCTTATACCACACATTTTTTATCCCACACACAACTCACGAAATACAAAACATCCCACGAAAAGCCCACATTAAATTCGTCTACATCCACCAAACATGCAATGCCCATCACTCAATCCCAAACTAAATCGCACGTCGCAATCCTTCCCATGCAAAACCACCGAACACCAAACAACCCTTCCCTACGTAGCACAATCATTCCCCAACGGAAAATCCATGCACATCCCACTTCAATCGCCCTCCGATCAATTTAACAAAAAAATCAATCCCATGGAAAAATTCCACCAAAACCCACCGAGCACCACACCATACATTATGTTTCATTAGAAAAATCATATTTTCTATTTAAGTCTCAACATCTAAACATTATGATATCCTCCAATTACCTAACAAATTCTCCAACTTAGTTATTTAAATCCTATCACTTATCCTTCGATCCTACCCATTAATCATTAACCTCTTAATCCTAGCCCTATAAATTGGTGATCCAAGGCAACTTGGATCAACCAATCATAGACCTCCATCATTCCTAAATAAATCCCTAGCTACCCCCTCATTATGAATCATCTGCTACTTAGAATTTCCTGCCTCCACATAGTTTCTACTACTAGTGCTAGTTCATGCCAACTATGGTGGTTCTTGAGTGTGAGCCTTCACATCTACGTCGATGCTCCGAACATCTCCTTTGAAGCCCATAATTTCAGCATTTCTCAAGTCTAGTTCTAGTTGTAGTAATCTAGTTCTAGTTCTAATTTTCGAAGCATTCCTCTAGTTACAATACTACTTCTATCTGTGCTAAATTCTCATCTTATTCAATAAAGTTCAAGTTATTTTTCAACTTACCTTCAAGTTGTATGCTTTCTTGTAGTAGTATATTATATTTCTATAGTTGTATTAGATTTAGTATTAGTTTTAATGATCATCTTACTTCATACTTAATTCTAATTCTAATTAGGAAAGTGATTGTGATCTATTTGTCTCCCTACCAACGACTCGAACTCCCATATTTTTATTTGAAAATCCTTATGAGTTCGATTTCACTTACAAATTTAAGAGTTTCTACTCTTATTTACTACGACGAATAATTTTTTTTTGTGCACATATCCACATGTAGAACACATTTTTGACATCGTTACTGAGGAAGCAATGTGATTATTTCACTTTCAATAACTTCATCTACATTTGCATTCATGAGATCTAACTTGTTCTTTTCTTTTTATCATTTTTTGTGCAGGATCACATAGTCGCACGAGAATGAATTGTAAAGTGACAAGAAGAAAAAGTGCAGGTGAAGATCCTCATGTAGGTCATCTACATCCTAGACTTAGGTAGATTCTTTACTCTTAGGAGTAATTGCATTTAGTATTATTTCAAAAAAAGAAAATTTATTTGTCCATTTAGAATAGGTGTCTATCTTGATCCTTAGGTTAGTCATTTACTTGAGTTATTTACATTAAGAAAAAAACTCTTGCCAGTGGTTGCTAACTTTTGAAAATCAATAAAACCACCTTCTACATTTTTGAGCTGCAACAACTTTTATTTTCAAAATTCAATTTCTGAAATTTTACACACTTAAAAATTCTAAAATTTTTATTGGACAAGAATACTAAAGTCTGGAATACCACATCCAAATTTCGTACAATTATGATTTATATAAAAATTTGAAAAATTCAAAATTGAACTATTATCAAATTTATTTTTGTTTATGATATTTCGGACTTTAAAAAGTCACGAGAATTTTTATATAACTCTGATTTATCTGAAATTATTGCATTGAATTCCTGAAAAATTTGAAAAAATATTTGGTGCATGTTTGATTACATGGAATATTTGATCACTAACTGGGGGTCAAAACAGACTACAGAACCCCTAGTACACTTTAAATATGGAAAAATTACATAACGTGCATTAAAAGATCTAAAAAAATTTTCTAAGTGCCTTAGTTGGTGGTGCAATAGGACCATTGATTTCTCTGACTGGGTCAAACCATGATTGATTCTTTGGGCTAAAACAAATCATATAGCACTATCTGCTCGTAGGGTTCACATTAAGCAGTACAACAAATAAGGGTTTTGGTCACAATAAAAAATCATGACCAAATGGTTTATAACCGTCACCAATTAGCGACAGCAAAAGTTGCGTTGCGAAAGGGTCTTTGGTGACGGTTCCACCCAAAACTGTGACCAAAGGCTTTGGTGAAGATTCCACCAAAAACCATTACCAAAGTCAGAGAGCTTTGGTCATGGCTCCACATAAATCTATCACCGAAGCCCCTATTGTTAGCTAGGTTCAACATCTTTGGTCATGGTTATAAACTGTGACCAAAGACTTTTAGTCACAATTGTAGAACCGTGACCAAAGAGAGATCTTTGGTCATGGTTAATAACCATGACCAGAGTTTGGCATTGTAAAAAGAGGGTTCCTTTAGTGAAGGTTCCTTAACCGTCACCAAAGGGGCTACCATGACCAAAGGTTACCTTTGGTGATGGCTAACCAACCATCACCAAAGGTATCTTAAAACAAAAATGTTAATGTGCACAAATCTATCCTTAGCAAGCAACCCAGTCCTGAAGCAAACCTCATTATACATGTAAGTGCGATAAAACCCCCTTTGTCATGAGAATTGGTAAAAGCTATTGAAACATTTTGTGCTTACCCTGTAGCCTTTTACCCTGGCTAACAATGCCGAATTTCAATTCTAAGGCCTCAATGCTAACAAACAGAGGCCTTGACCACTTGAACAAATGCAGTGGTGGGAAGGAAAGCCTCAGTCACACCTCAATAATTATAAAGATGTAACTATATAACTTAAATTCTATACCGTTCAATTCAATTAGTCACTCAAATAGGGATTGACGAACACAAAGATTCCTACTAGTATTTAGAACTTTCCTTGCAATTGGATCTTTGTGAGGACCTTCTCTACTCTCAGCTTGTAGCACATGCACCACGTCTACTCTTTCCTTCCTGAAGCTTGCACCACTGTCATCCTAGAGGTCATGACAAACACAAGCAACTTTTGATGGCTGATCTATGGTAGAAAAAATAGCATATGTTAACCAAAATTACTTGTATTTAAAGTGATCATGAAAGAGACAACTTTCTATAGCTAAGCTAATGCAGGGCAGAAAAGTTTGAATATTATAGATGACCTAATAACTGGACCAAACCCACTTTGAACAATCATGTATTTGCCCATATGTACAAAAACATAAAATAAACATTAGATAAGAAAGCTAAATCCTTGAAAGCATGATTTTCTATATATAGAGGTGCTAAATGCCTAATATAATCAACTCACATGGGGACATGTAGAGATGCAGTAGGAGCATCTTATCTGGAAGCTGCACCTACACACATGTCTTGCTTTAAATTACATGGCTACATGCTAATTTTGTTTACCTTGATTGAGGTCTATGCTTTTATCGAAAGAACACCTTTTCTTATGGGAAAATTAATACCATTCTATTCATCTACCATTACAATCAAAGTTTAACAAGTATTATACCTCGATAGAAGAAGATTTGCATCTCTGCAGGTGCCGAACCTACTCACTAAGGTTTTCTTTCTCCATTTAACCCTCCAAGAAGGACTTTGTCAGGCCATTATACTGTGCTCTAAGAATCTTAATGCTTAGCATGCCAAATCTCATCTTGTACTTTGCATCCTACTCGTTAATTTCCTAAGGGGTCCTCCACTTCCTATAACCGCTAACTCCATTCTCCTCTTCAGCACCACCACTCATGGATGAAAATGAGATGTTCTATAGGGAAAAGGGTCCTTCATCATTCCCTCCATTATCTCTGTCATCTGTCACATATTCCTTGCAGTAGGAAACTTGTCCAACATTCTTAAAAGGGAGATGCTGCCTGCTATTTAAGTTTTCCTGATACAAATTGGCGATTGGGGGGTGGACATGATCCTGTACCTATTGGCCTAGAGCGTAGTTCAATATGAAAAGAAAAATTCATAGCATCTAAAGAAAAGAAAAAAAATAATTACTTCAAGGTAATGCTCAACAGAATGGATTGTTCCAAGGAGAGGTTACACCAACAATTGTACCTAAGAAAAGACAAAACTTAGACTACTCCAAGAACCTAATTGATGTCTATTTTCTCTTTTGGTATATATCAAAGAAGGGGACTCTATTACAGATAACTTCTCTTTCTGGTCCTGTGGTGAGAGAAATTTTATGGTGTCTACTCTGGCATTCAAGTAGATCAAGAAGGGATCTCTATAAGTAATAGATTCCCTTACTACTGGTGGGGTGAGACACAAATTCCCCCTCCACTCCGCTATGAAACTGCCAAACTAATGATGGCAATCTCCTTAATGTTTCCTTTCCATATATGTCATGGGAGCTGATATAGACACATCTATTTAGGTTAAAATGCCTAATCATGCATGTTCCAAGGCTTAGATTTGCATTTCATGTTATAAATATTGCATAGGATGCATCATTCTGCATTTAGAGTAGTATATATTTTAGGTTAATTAGGTCCTTTTTATCATCAGGAGAGAAGAGGATTTATTCAAGGCCTTAGATGGATGATCGGATTGTTCGGATGGGATCAGGACGACGATTGGAATCTAACGCCTCCGAAATCGTCTAGATCGGACTCTCGTAGCACCAAATGAAGTTGAAGGAAGATCAACGGCCAGAAGGGCAATGCGACATCCTTACGGGCTTCAGATGAAAAATCCGACCATACGAATGGATCCTAAGCGACGATAGCAGTCCGACAACGCGGAAATCATTTCAATCTGAGACCGTGGCACCCTTTGCAATAGATAGAAGATGGACGGCCTAGATGGCACCGCCACGTGATGCCATCCAAGCCGCCAAACACCGAACAACATCAACTGGAAGGTTCCCTCATTATCCTCATCATCAATTCTTAGCCGTTGGATCTTGATCCAACGGTTGAGAATTCTCCACCACACACGCTAAGTCACCCCCTCGACATTTTGGATGTCTTAGTGCATGATGAGAGCCTCATCATGAGGCATAACTAGCTCATTTTGACCAAATAAAGAGAATAAATGCTCCTACATGACTTAGAAGAGGGCTTAATTGGAGGAATATGTGTTCTGAGAAGAAAACATGAAATAAAAGCTAAAACTGTAATTTTACCGTTGCAGTACATAAATGGGATTTCTCAGAGATAGAACATAGGGCAAATGGTCTAAATGAGATAAAAAGTGGGTTGATTCAATCAGAAATAGGTTCATATGCAATCCAGGAATTAAATGACATCTAATAACCCTAAAACAGACTCGCTTAATTCAACAAGGTTTTGGTCAGGATAAAAATCAAGTAAACCCCTAACCTTCATAAAAAAGTATCCCCTAGGGTTTAGAACATTCAATTTAGCCTTTGGAACCTAGTTTGACCTAGATTAGGGTCCTAGCTCATCAATTGACCTAATTTGGATTTTTATGCAAAATGTCTAGTCAAACGTGGTCAAACCTAAAATTCAACTTCACTATTGGATTCCTTAGGTCCAAATTAGGTTTGTACCAAAATTTATACCTAAGGGGAGGTCATCTTGACCTACTTTGCAATTTAGTACACTCAATCACATTTTGGTCCCTATCTTTTGAAAACCTTCACATAAACCCCCTGAACTTTCTCACCAATCTTACAATCAGGTCCCTCCACCATTAATGGGGAGGAATCCTTCTCCGGCGAGGAAGGCAGGGGGGATACTCTCTAATCCCTCAGAGATCTCCCAGAATTGGAAGGGAGATTCTTTAGGGAATCCCCTCCCATCTGAGCCCGATCACAATCTCTGATTCCTGTCCAATCCCTCGTGCGAAAGCACGAAAGATTTGGGATCCCAACCACCTTCCTTCTTTAGCGAGACAACTGTGGCTAAAGGCTTGCCCTCCACGCACCAGAAGCATGGCCAGCACCTACAAAAGGACCTCCGACCCTCTATGAATCTCTCAGACTTGTTTTGGCCGTAGAAACCTCCAAACTTCATCTCTCGTCTCTCCGGCCAAGAAACCCGCAAGCTCCGACGATTACCTCTCCTCCCTCTCATCGCTCCGCTGCCATACCAGCAGCGGAGTCCACTCCGCCTCATCCTCCTGCGTCGCGTTGTACCAAGAGCACGCCTCCCTGACCTCCTCCTCATCACCGTTATCTCCCTCAGGGTTGTCTTCTCCGATGATGGCACAAACGAGCCGTCCAACTCCGCTGCCCCCTTTCACTCCTAACAATCCAGATAAGTTCCCCATCTTCCACTCTTTCATTTCCCTCACTTTATTTCACACAACCGCCCCTCGATCATCTCTGTCCACCGCCACCTTCCTCATTTCCTGCCACCCTCCAGCGAGACACTCCCGTCACTCCGCAGCCCCACACGTCTCGCCGACCATCGCATAACCTCCGCCTCACCTCACTGAATACCCTCCACTCATCCACAGTCCCTCTACACTGCCACAACAGCCCCCCGATCACACCCATCTGTTCGGCCACAAAGCGACCTAGGCACGCACGCCTAGGCCGCCCCATGGCCTGCCACTGAGTGCCTCATCTTCGCCATGACACGGCGAAGGTCCCCCTGTGATCTGATTGAGCCGCAAGGCCCTTGTTGTGTCAGGTAGGTTTTGAGCTCCGGCCGCCATTAGCGGTGATTCGAGGAAGCTGCTTGCTTGCTCCAGGTTGCGAGACTTCAGGGTTTGCAGTAAACTTGGGAAGGTCTTGCGAAGACAGTCGACCCAGCAAGTGACGCCGCAAAGCCTGCAGTTGTGGCAATTGGAAGCATGGTCTGCTGCGGGCGTGTGAGAAAGAGTGGTGGGCATTAGTCACACCTCGGTAAGTCACAAAGCGTGTGAGTCCTTTATATTGTTTTTGTGTTATTGCCTCATTGCCTCCGGTTACACTTGGGGTGAGGTCCTTCACCTAATCACTGTGCACGTCTGTGAGCTCATCACACGGATCTGGTGCGACCCGACCCGACACCATCCTGAGCACTCCTTTCGCACCACACCCACGCTGGTGCACCTGGACCTGGGCACGCGACCCAACCCGTTTACCCGACTGTGAGAGAGCATGCTGAAGAGTGATATACAGAGAGAGAGATGCGCGGGAAGGGTAGGGGAGTAGGTTTTGCTGTGTGCTTGTGTGCAAGAAGTAGGGACTTAGCCGCTACAAGCGAAGGAGAAGAAGAAGGAAGGAGGCTCTGTAGAGGAAAAAGAACAGGCAAGGCAGAGAAGAAGAAGCGAGGCCAAAGAGAACAAAACTGAAGAAGGAAGAAGAAAGAGAAGACCACTTAAGAAGAGGAAAGCTAGACCTTGGTCGCAAATCAAGAAGAGAAGAAAAAAAAGAGGAACAAAAGCAGCAAAGGAAGAAAGGAAGAGGAATTGAAAGAGCAAATCACATAAAGAAGAGACTGAGAAATACTTTAAGACGTCTAATATTGTATCAGACGTCCATTTTTTTCCCTTGAGCAATTTCTTTCTATATCACTCTCATTGAACTAGTCATTTCTTCTCATTTAAAAAGTTGTGTTCTAATGTTTTGGAATACTTAGATTGCTTCTTGTGTTTGACCTCGGATACTCTGATTTTCGAGTTATAAATCTTTATTTATTTTCGCGGAAAGTTCGTCTATATTACAACGCAATATTTGTTAAAACACGATCTAGTCGCGTTAACATTTTGGAGCCGTTGCTGAGGAGCAACAGGCACTTCTAAAGCTTTTGATCACAACTTCTGATCCAATATTGACCTAATTCCTCTCTTTTATTGTGCTTGTCTCAAGGAAATCAGAGAAAAGAAGAGCAGCTGCACAACATACACACCAAGGAACAGGTAATTTTCATTAGCCCTCTCTCTTAACCCCCTCAAAGTCTGAAAAGGAATAAAAGAAGAATCAACTTAGGGCTACCTGTTTCATACTTAGTAATTCATCAAAGTTGCCTGATTTTCATTTCAACACATTTTTAACTGCTCATCCAACTAAGGTAACTAGGGCTAAAACTTTCTTGATTGAGCCCTAGATACCAAATTTTGAGGCAACTAAATTGGACCAACTAGAGCCAACTTAAGGATTGCAAAGCTAAGGTTTTTAGAGACACATCTTCACTTAAATAAAGAAAAAAAGTTTTTCCAAAAAGAGGTGTGCATAAACCTTGTTTGAAAAGATCTATACAAGAGAAACCCTAAGCAAATCAGGCTTTTAAATCCATTTGAACCCTAAAAGAAAGGACCCAAAAGCTCTCAAAGGAACAAGAGGTGAAGTTGATCCCTTAGGTCACCTAACCTTAAAATTATGTCACTTTTTCACTCAAAAGACCTAAAAGTTCAAGTGGATCCTTAAGCACCTTGATCTTAAAGTAAAAAAGGTAGACTTAAGAGGTCAAGGTCCCCATTCTGGTCTACTTGGAACCACAGTGACAAGAGAGGTCGGGTGGGGGAAACCCTATAACTCGTGGGAATGCTCTATCGTGTAGGGGTCTTTGCAGGACTCTCCCTCTCTGGTTGCCCTGGTACTTCTCAAGTGGACAACCTTTCTGACTAAGGGGTATCATCCGCCCTGAACCTCTATAGTCACCCAATAATTTTTGGGTGTCTCGATTAGGTCCAGCACCTTCTAACCTCATCACATCCTTCGGTGCATGTTCGGTAGGAGGTCCTCAAAACCATCCTTAAGACCTCCTTTAGAAATTCATTCTCGTCGAGCCCAAGCCTCGACGGCTTTGTTTGTGTAGCAACCCTGCCACATAAATCTTTCATCTAATTCAGAACCAAGTTCTCCTTCTTCTCACATCATGGCACAACCCATTGAAGAGGAGAACAACCTTGAGCACCAACTTCAATGCCTGAATGATCTCTTTCAAAACTTTGTAAACCCACCGCAGCGACCAATGATGCGAGATCACTATAATCCAGCTGCGGTGGCTATCGAACCTCGAGTCCGAATCCCGATTGGAGGTCCTGATTCTAAACTGAAGCCCAATATGATTCATGCCATACCAAAGTTTCATGGGCTTAACTCCAAAGATCCATTCCAACACATTAAACAACTCAAGCATCTGGCCCAGGCCTTCAGGTCAAATCCACAAAACCGGGATATCCTACTCATGAAAATGTTTTCTTTCTCCCTCCTGGACAAGGCTGCCCATTGGTATCAAACTCAGACCCGTCCGATCAACACATGGGAGGAACTTCAGTCCGAATTCTTGAAAAAGTTCTTCCCCATTGACTGGACGAATGCCTTGCGCCACCAGATCACTCATTTCACTCAACAACCAGGAGAACCTCTTCAGGAAGCATGAGACCGATTCTTAGATCTCATGCGAAAGTGCCCTCATCACGGAGTTCCTAAATGGGAACAAGTCCAATCTTTTTACCAGGGACTCCGTGAAGATATTCCATTATTCGTCAATGCAACGTGCGGAGGAAACATCATGGGTCAACATGAGGACACGGTGTGGGAGATTCTGGAAAACATGTGCGAGAAATCCATAAATAATGACTCCATGGGCTTATTCGACAAGACGAATGCCCGCGCATCAACGAATCTGAGAGGGGCACATGAGATGTAGGACCTATCCACATCCATCGACTTGGAACTGATGGCCAGTCGGTTGGACAAGGTTTCTATCATAGAAAAGAAGGTGGACGAGCTAACTCGGCATTTGCAGCAAGCCACCTCTACGCAGAACTCTTTTTCACGACCACCTCTGGCGAGGGAAACTATGCAAAACATCTACCACCAATCTGCTAAGGGGATGGACCCATATCCACCCCCGTCTGCCTCTTGGACCGGAGTGACCTCCGATCCATTCTACTCGAGTTGGGGGAACTCTGAACCCTCGTATTCTGACTTTCCTGAGGTTCCTTAGAACTGCGAGGACCTCAACGCCATCCAGAATGACCCATTCTCCAATACTTACAACCCTAGATGGCGAAATCATCCTAACTTTCAGTGGATGGGAAATTCTTAGACTCAAAGACCACCATATCAGCCCCCGTCCACAAGCCCCTCATCCATATCAGCCGCCTTAGCCTCGGGCCAATCCAACCTAACAATCTAGGCCAAACCAGGATCAAATGACTCTTATCCTTCAAGCACTAGCCGACATTCAAAAGATGAATGCGGCAATGCAAAAATAGTACAAGGACAAGATCACAGAGGTTCGCAACCAACTGGCTCAGATGGCAAATTCTCGCCAACCTGGCACCCTTCCTTCGCAACCTCTGCCAAATCCAAATAACGTGCCGACCCAGAGGCGCATTATGAATCCAAATTCAGGCCACGCACATTTGATTTATCAGGCCCCTACTACTCCATCACCAGACGGGACGGAAGCTTCAACATCTTATGCGGGATTTCAGCAGTAGCCACCCCTCTTACCAAACCCAAACCAAAACTAGGCCGGATTAAACTCTGTAACAATACGTAGTGGTAAAACAACCCAAGACCCACATTATCCGAACCACTCCAAGCCTAGTAGTAGCCAAGACCCTAGGATAGTTATCCAGGATACCACTATCCCAGATCAAGAACCTGGACCTATTCTAGAGGAACCAACTAGGATTCCATTTCCTAAGGCCTTGACCAAAGGAAAAAGGATAACCAAACCCGTGGTCACCGAGGAGGATCTGGTCAAGCTCTTTGAACAGGTCCAGATAAACATCCCCTTGATCGATGCAATTCACCACGTACCGGCTTATCCAAGATTCTTGAAAGACATATGTACACCTAAACGTAAGCCGTGAACCAAGGATGGGAATCCGATCGTACTGTCAGAGCAAGCCAGCTCTGTCATCTTGAGTAAACTCCCACCCAAGGCTAAAGACCCAAGAACTCCCCTGATTTCTTGTAAAATTGGTGAAACCCAATTTGACAGAGCCTTACTAGATCTAGGTGCCTCCATAAATCTAATACCTACATCCCTCCTTGACCACCTTGAAGGGTCCAAACTTAAACCAACTGAGGTGACGTTGCAGTTAGCCGATTGATCCATCAAGTCACCTAAAGGAATACTCGAGGATGTCATTGTTAGGGTACGGGATTTCTACTTCCCGGTGGACTTCATAGTGCTGGACATGGACGCACATGAGAACCCAAGGGACACACCAATCATATTAGGGAGACCCTTTTTGGCCACTGCTAGGGCCAACATAAACTATGAAGAGGGCCAGATAGAATTAAAATTTGGGAATCAAACTCTGAAGATTGACATTTTTAAGGCCCAACAAGGGATTAATTGCGGGGTTATAGAGCAAATATGTGATATTAGAGCCGTGGTTGATGAATCGCATATAGAAGACAACTTGCTTATCCTTGATCAACCACTAGAAGATCAAAACCTGCCAACAAAGGAGTGCGAACATGATCTAGACACACCTATGACTCCGACCCTTGTTCCTGATACAAACCCCGAACCACCCGCTGCTGCTGACAATCCTGTCATGGAACTCAAGCCCCTTCTCGAGCATCTGAAGTACGTCTTTTTGGGTTCCAATCAGGCGTTTCCTGTGATTATCAACTCTCGACTCACACCTGACCAGGAACTTCGTTTGATTACTATTCTCTAGCAACATCGTAGATCCACTGGATGGACTCTCAATGATTTGACTGGCATAAGCCCTTCATACTACACACATCGAATCTACACAGAAGAAGGTGCACGACATCAAGAGAAATGCAGAGATGCTTAAACCCTAACCTGCAGGAGGTCGTGAAAAAGGAGATCATAAAGTGGTTAGATGCAGGGATCATCTACCCGATCTCCGACAATCGTTGGGTGAGTCCAATACAGGTGGTGCCTAAAAAGGCCGGACTTACCATCATCACGACTGAAATCGGAGAAGTCATTCCTACCCGAATAGCTAACTCGTGGAGAGTCTGCATTGATTACAAAAGACTCAATTCCTCCACGAAGAAGGACCATTTCCCACTACCATTTATTTATCAAATCCTTGAGAAACTAGTGGGAAATAGGTTCTTCTGCTTTCTTGACGGGTACTCCGGTTACAAGCAGGTGGCAATCCATCCGGAAGACCAAGAAACGGCCACATTCACTTGCCCCTTCTGGTCATACGCGTTTCGAAGGATGCCTTTCCATCTCTGCAAAGCACCCGCAACCTTTCAGCGGTGCATGCTTGCCATATTCTCAGATATGGTAGGTGACTATCTAGAAGTCTTCATGGATGTCTTTTCAGTTTTTAGAGCATCATTTGACGATTGCCTCCAACACTTGGTCCAAATACTCAGGCGGTGCATCGATGTGAATTTGGTTCTTTCCTGGGAAAAGAGCCATTTTATGGAGCCTGAGGGAATTGTTTTGGGACATTTAATCTCGGAGAAAGGCATCCAAGTTGATCGAGCTAAGGTTAACCTCATTTCCAAGCTCCCTATGCCTAGCTCGATTAAGGACATCCGATCTTTTTTGGGACACGTTAGTTTTTACCATCGATTTATCCCTGATTTTTCAAAAATCGCACACCCCCTGACTACTCTTCTCTCCAAGGATGCACCTTTCAAAATTTCCCAGGAATGCACTCAAGCATTTGAGATTCTATGTGACCGAGTCACCCAAGCCCCGATCCTACAGTCCCCTGATTGGTATCAACCCTTTGAGATCATGTGCGATGCATCTGACTTCGTTGTAGGAGCTATTTTGGGGCAGAAAATTGACGGGAAACCTATTGTCATTTACTACGCTAGCAAAACACTGGATGTGGCTCAACGTAACTACACGGTTACTGAGAAAGAGCTGCTAGCTGTAGTATTTGCCCTAGAAAAATTCAGATCATACCTTCTGGGCTCTCGTGTTATCATATACTCGGATCACACAGCTATGAGGCATCTCCTTGCAAAGAAGGACATGAAACCTCGATTAATCCTATGGATCTTGCTGTTGCAAGAATTTGACCTTAAGATTCGCGACAAAGCAGGAAAGCAAAATGTGGTAGCTAATCACTTGTCTCGTCTTCCTTCTGAAATAATTGACCCTTCCGGACCCATCACAGAACACCTTCCTGATGAGCACCTCCTGACTATCAGTACAGGCCTTCCATGGTTCACAGATATAGTGAATTACCTAGCATCACATCAGATTCCGTCCGATTGGCCGAAGGCCAAGAAGGACAAATTATGTTTCGATGCCAAGTATTACCTATGGGAAGACCCATATTTATTCTGCATTGGTGCTGATCAGATAATTCGACGGTGTGTCGCGGAAGTAGAAATCAAAGACATACTCTCATTTTGCCATGACCAGCCATGCGGTGGACATTTCTTAGGACATAAAACCGCATCAAAAGTCCTCTAGTGTGGCTTTTACTGGCCCACAATTTTCAAGGATGCATATGATCACTGTAAGGCATGTTCCTGTTGCCAGACTTTGGGCAACATGAGCCATCGAGACATGATGCCTCTACAGCCGATCCTGGTATGCGAAATTTTTGATATCTGGGGGATTGATTTTATGGGACCCTTCCCGATCTCAGATGGCTTCGAATACATCTTACTCGTAGTTGACTACGCGTCCAAGTGGATAGAAGCCATTCCGACCCAAACCAAAAATCATAAAGTTATTATCAAATTCATTCATCAAAACATTTTCATAAGGTTCTAGATTCCACAAGCAATAATTTTCGACAGAGGGACCCATTTCACAAACGCTCAGTTCAGGTCACTGATGACCAAATACGAGGTGTCACACCAAATCTCTACTTCTTACCACCCCCAAACTAATGGTCTAGCTGAGCTATCAAATCGAGAGATCAAGAAAATCCTTCAGGTTACTGTTCGACCTGACAGAAAAGATTGGTCTTCTCGGCTTCCGGAAACATTGTGGGCCTATAGGACCACCCACAAGACCCAATTAGGAATGTCTCCCTTCAGACTAGTGTACGGGAAGGCATGTCACCTCCCCGTCAAATTGGAGCATAAAGCCTATTGGGCAGTATGGAATTGTAATTTAGATCCTTCTAAGGCTGGAACCCACAGAAGGCATCAAATAAGCGAGATCGATGAATTATGCCACGACGTGTATGAGAACTCACGAATTTACAAATAACGGGTTAAAGCTTTTCACGACAAACACATTTCTAGAAAGATCTTTCATCCTGGTCAAAAGGTTTTACCCTTTTATGCCTGACTCAAATTATTCCCAGGAAAGCTACGATCTAAGTGGGTCGGACCCTACGTAGTCCAACAAATCTTTGGAAATGGAGCTATTGAAATCATTCCACTCAACCATGATTTCGAACCCTTTGTTGTGAATGGTCAGAGACTCAAACCGTTCATTGACATGACCAATACAAATTTGGCTGAGTCATCCTTTACCCTCCATTCCCCTTGAGCTCATTGCGCCTAGCCGATGGTGTAAAACGCAGCGCTTAACGGGAGGCAACCCGTCATTCTTTGAAAAACCCGAAACCTTTTCTGACATTTCTACGTGGAATTCATATTGTACTTTAGGGTTCATCCATTAGAACAACCAACTTCACCTCAGGTATCCCTACCCAAGATTAGAAATCGTTCGCAACAAGTCACTTCGACCCGTTCACTAACCAAACACCTGTCCTAATGCATGAACTAAGCTGAAATCGAACCCACCTAATTTACAATGGGGACATTGCAAATCTTAGGCATGGGGGGGGTATGAAAGTGCAAAATGTCAGGAAAATTCATATCAAGAAAGGGTTTTAATTCAAAAAAAAGAAAAAAAAACTTGAAGGAGGGGAGAAACAATTCAGGGCCATACAAAATGAGAGGAAAAGAGTAAAATGCTGAAAAGGAGCACAAAAAGAAAAAGAAAAAGAAATAGTCATTAGTAAAAGATTAAGGGATTAACTGAAGTTCTAGACTAGATCAAGAAAAGATAAAAAGAAGAAAAAAAAGTGCTAAGGTGACATAACAAGAGATTAGCGGGAACGCTGGTCTTAGGCCTCTTGGGCTAGATTCTTTAGCTTAAAAATTTACATATCCGCTAAAATCTGGATAATCCTCAAGAGGTTGGGGAAAATGCGAAGCTCAAGTATTAGGTCTAAGGCTTAGGAAGTATTCGACCTCATTAACTGACCATCGGTTTGTGGGATTCAATAACCTAAGCACCCCAAATTCACACACAGCCTGGTTTAGTGCGCATAAATATCCAAATCATGCAAAAGTATTTAATGTTCTGAAAAAGTCACCTAGATTAGGAGCGGCCAATCAACACAAGTTGAGTTGGACGAGTTCCCCACGTGGAGAGGCAGGAAATTCCCCTCGAAGATGCGTAACAACATATCATCTCCTCGGTGCTTGTCTCTTAGGATATTTAAATATCCTACCAGGGGCATGTAAGCACTCTATTGGTTCAGATATCATGGGAGACATTATCACAAAATGTCGATCGCCAGGGTCTGAATTCGGCCACAGAATGCCATGGGCAGGATTATCTCGAAATCTCGAAAGCCAGGGTTCTGGGGGTTGCCATGGGCGGGATTCTCGAAATATCGATAGCCAGGGACCCTTGAGGATTGATGATGGGGACGAGGAATCTGATACAGACCATGTTGAGAAGCTAATCCAAAGCTAGAAATAAAAAAGAAAAGAGAGAGAAAGCTCTGTAAACAAATAAATCTTCTGTCTCGCTCTTACAAAAATACACTACAAACTGAACCAAGGCTAAAAATGTCTCAAGCACGAATGCTTTAATCGCAGAGTCCAACAAACCCTAGGTTAGTTTTTGTGGGCCTTAAAAACCTTTGCGGAGGATTGAGGCTAAAGCAGGTCAGGTCTAGATTTTGGTTGATACTTGAGTACCTCTAGACCTATTGTCGGCATTTTGACCTAATCACAAAAGAAAAAGAGAAGAACTTATCATAACTGAGGATAGATACTTAGGGTCTAGAACAAAAGTTAAAACCTTGAAATTTTGCTAAGGGACTAGCAAAAGCTAGGCATGGGGGTATGATGAGATCCTCATCATGAGCCATAACTAGCTCATTTCGACCTAATAAAGAGAATAAAAGCTCCTACATGACTTAGAAGAGGGCTTAATTGGAGGAATAAGTGTTCTGAGAAGAAAACATGAAATAAAGGCTAAAACTGTAATTTTACCATTGAAGTACATAAACGAGATTTCTCAGAGACGGAACAAAGGTCAAATGGTCTAAATGAGATAAAAAGTGGGTTGATTCAATCAGAAATGGGTTTATATGCAATCCAGGAATTAAATGACATCTGGTAACTCTAAAATAGACCCACTTAATTCAAGAAGGTTTTGATCAAGATAAAAATCAAGTAAACCCTCTAAAATTCATGGAAAAGTATCTCCTTGGGTTTAGAACATTCAATTTGGCCTTTGGAACCTAGTTTGACAAAGATTAGGGTCCTAGCTCATCAATTGACCTAATTTGGGTTTTTACGCAAAATATCTAGTCAAACGTATTCAAACCTAAAATCCAACTTCACCATTGGATTCCTTAGGTCCAAATTAGGTTTGTACCAAAATTTGGACCTAAGAGGAGGCCATCTTGACCTACTTTCCAACTTAGTACACCCAATCACATTTTGGTCCCTATCTTTTGAAAACCATCACATAAACCCTCTAGCTTTCTCTCCAATCTTACAATCAGGTCCCTCCACCATTAATGGGGAGGAATCCTTCTCCGGCGATGAAGGCAGGGGGGATACTCTCTAATCCCTCAGAGATCTCCTCCCAGAATTGGAAGGGAGATTCTCTAGGGAATCCCCTTCCGTCTGACCCCGATCACAATCTTTGATTCTTGTCCAATCCCTCATGCGAACGCACGAAAGATTTGGGATCCCAACCACCTTCCTTCTCTAGCGAGACGATAGTGGATAAAGGCTTTCCCTCCACGCACCAGAAGCTTGGCCAGCACCTATAAAAGGACCTCTGACCCTCTGCGAATCTCCCAAACTTGTTTTAGCCGTAGAAACCTCCAAACTTCATCTCTCATCTCTCCGGCCAAGAAACCTGCAAGCTCCGACGATTACCTCTCCTCCCTCTCATTGCTCTGCTGCCAAACCAGCAGCGGAGTCCACTCCGCCTCATCCTCCCACGTCGCGCCGCACCAAGCGCACGCCTCCCTGACCTCCACCTCATCGCCGTTATCTCCCTTAGCGTTGTCTTCTCCGACGATGGCACAAACGAGTCGCCTGACTCCACTGCCCCCTTTCACTCCCAACAATCCAGATAAATTTCCCATCTTCCACTCTTTCATTTCCCTCACTTTATTTCACACAACTGCCCCTCGACCGTCCCTGTCCACTGCCACCTTCCTCATCTCCGGCCACCCTTCGGCGAGACACTCCCGTCACTCCGCAGCCCCACACATCTCGCCGACCATCGTATAACCTCCACCTCACCTCACTGAATAGCCCCCACTCATCCATAGTCCCTCTACATCGCCACAACAACCCCCTGATCACACCCATCCGTATGGCCACAGAGTGACCTAAGCACGCACGCCTAGGCCACCCCGCAGCCTGCCACCGAGTGCCTCATCTTCACGGTGACACGGTGAAGGTCCTACTGTGATCTGATTTAGCCGTGATGAGAGCCTCATCATGAGTCATAGCTAGCTCATTTTGACCTAATAAAGAGAATAAAAACTCCTACATGACTTAGAAGAGGGCTTAATTGGAGGAATAAGTGCTCTGAGAAGAAAACATGAAATAAAGGTTAAAACTACAATTTTACCATTGCAGTACATAAACAGGATTTCTCAGAGACAAAGCATAGGTCAAATGGTCTAAATGAGATAAAAAGTGGGTTGAATCAATCAGAAATGGGTTCATGTGTAATCTAGGAATTAAATGACATTTGGTAACCCTAAAACAGACCCGCTTAATTGAACAAGGTTTCGGTCAGGATAAAAATCAAGTAAACCCTCTAAAAATCATGGAAAATATCCCCTAGGGTTTAGAACATTCAAAGTGGCCTTTGGAACCTAGTTTGACTTAGATTAGGGTCCTAGCTCATCAATTGACCTAAATTGGGTTCTTACGTAAAATGTCTAGTCAAACGTGGTCAAACATAAAATCCAACTTCACCATTGGATTCCTTAGGTCCAAATTAGGTTTGTACCAAAATTTGGACCTAAGGGGAGGTCATCTTGACCTACTTTGCAATTTAGTACACCCAATCACATTTTGGTCTCTATCTTTTGAAAAACATCACAATAACCCCCCTATCTTTCTTTCCAACCTTACAATCAAGTCCTTCTGCCATTATTGGCGAAGATTCTTCTCCGGTGAGGTTGACAGGGGGGTACGCTCAAATCCCTCAGAGATCTCCTCCCAGAATTGGAAGGGAGATTCTCTAAGGAATTCCCTTCCATCTAAGCCTGATCTTGATCTCTGATTTCTTTCCAAACTCTCGTGCGAATGCACGAGAAATTTGGGTCTCGACCACCTTCCTTCTCTGGCGAGACAGCTGTGGACAAAATCCGCCCTCCACGCACCAAAAAGTTCGGCCAGCACCTATAAAAAGACCTCCGACCCTCTGCGAGATCTCAGACTTGTCTTGGCCGTAGAATCCTCCAAATTTCTTCTCTCCTCTCTCCGACCAAGGAACCCGCAAGCTCCGGCGACTACCTCTCCTCCTTCTCGTCGCTCTGCTGCCATACTAGCAGCAGAGTCTACTTCGCCTCATCCTCCCGCGTTGCGCCAAACCAAAGGCATGTTTCCCCGACCTCTTCCTCATCGCCGTCATCTCCCTCAAGGTTATCTTCTTCGACAACGGCAACTACGAGCCGTCTGACTCCACTGCCCCCGTTCTCTCCTAACAGTCCAGATAAGTCCCCCATCTTCCCCTCTTTCATTTCCTCACGTTATTTCACTCAATCGACCCCTTGACCGTCCTGTCCACCGCCACCTTCCTCATCTTCGGCCACCCTCCGGCGAGATGCCCCCGTCGCTCCGCAGCCCCACACGTCTCGTCGACCATCACATAACCTCCACCTCATCTCACTAAACACCCTCCACTCATCCACATCCCCGCCACACCACCACAGCAACCCCCCGAACACACCCACCTGTCCGGCCACAGAGCGACCTAGGCACTCACGCCTAGGCCGCCCTGCAGCCTGCCACATAGCTGATCACCTTCACCGTGACACGGCGAAGGTCCCCCGGTGATCTGATTAGGCCGCGAGACCATTTTCGTGTTTTACATGTTCCCAGCCCTTGCCACCATTGACGACGACTCGACGAAGCTCCAAGCTCGCTCCAGGCTTCAAGACTGCAAGGCTCCAGGTGCTGCAGATTCGGGGAAGCATTGCGAAGCTATCTGACCCAGCAAGCAAAGCCAACAGAGCCTGCAGTTGAGGAATTGAAGGCGCGATTGGCTGCAGGCACGCGAAGAACAGCAGTGGGCTTTAGTCCCACATCGGTAAGCCAAGATGCACCAACACCCTTTAAATTGCTTTTGCGAAATAGCCTCTTCGCCTCCAGTTACACTTGGGGTGAGGTCCCTCACCCAATACACTGCGCCTTGTCCATGGTTTCACCTCACGGATCTGGCGCGACCCGACCCGACCTTGTCCCAAGCATACCTCGCGCATCACCCTCACGCCGGTGTGCCTGGTCACGAGCGCTCGACCCGACTCGTTTAACCGGCTCTGGGAGAGCGTGCTGAGAGTGGTTTACATAGAGAGAAAGAAAGACGCATGGGTAGAGGGATAGGTTTTGCTGCGCCTAGTGTGTGTAGGACACAGGTACTTACTGCTGCAACAAAGAAGGAAGGGAGTTCTGCAGCCAAGGACGAGAGCCAAGGCATAGAAGAAGAAACGCAAAAGGGAAACAGAAGAAAGAAGGAAGGAGGCTCTAAAAGAAAGGAAGGAGAGAGGCAAGGCAGTGAAGGAAGCAGAACCAAGGAAGACTGAAGAAGTACAAGACAAAGGGCAGACGAAGACTCAGGAAGGCAAAGGCAAAGAAACAAGAACGTCAGACCTTCGCAGGAAGAAAAGAAATAGAGGGAGAGAAAAGGAGCTTCATTTTAAGACGTATCATATTTGTATCAGACGTCCAATTTTTGTTTTCCCTGAGCAATTTCTTTTTATAACTCTCATTGAACTCGGATATACTTATTTTCATTTAAAAGGTTGTGTTCTCAAGTTTTGAAAGTACTTAGATTGCTCCCTGTGTTCGACCTCGGATACTCCGGTCTTCGAGTTAAAAAATCTTTATTTGTTTTCACGGAAATTTCGTCTATATTACAATGCATTAATTATTAAAACACAATCTTGCCACATAAACATTTTGGCGCCGTTGCCGGGGAGAAATGGGCACTTTTAAAGCTTTTGATTGCAACTTTTTGATCCAATATTTGACCTAACTCCTCTCTTTTGTTATGCTTATTATAGGGAAAGCAGAAAGGAAAAAAGAGCAGCTGCACAACAGACATTCTAAAGAACAGGCGATTTCCATAAGCCCTCTCTCTTAACTCCCTCAAAATCTGAAAAGAAAAAAAAAAAAGAATCAACTTAGGGCTACCTGTTTCATATTTAGGAACTCATCAAGTTGCCTGATTTTCATTTCAACACATTTTTATCTGCTCATCCAACTAAGGTAACTAGGGCTAAAACTTTCTTGACTGAGCCCTAGATACTAAATTTTGAGGCAACTAAATTGGACCCACTAGAGCCAATTTAAGGATTAAAAAGCTAGGGTTTTTAGAGACACATCTTATCTTAAACAAAGAAACAAATTTTTCCAAAAGAGGTGTAGCTAAACCTTGCTTGAAAAGATCTATACAAGAAGAACCCTAAGCAAATCAGGTTTTTAATCCATCTAAACCTTAAAAGAAAGGACCTAAAAGCTCTCAAAGGAATAAGAGGTGAAGTTGATCCCTTGGGTCAACCAACCATAAAATTAGGTCACTTTTTCACTCAAAATACCTAAAAGTTCAAGTGGAACCTTAAGCACCCTGATCTTAAAGTAAAAAAGGTAGACTTAAGAGGTAAAGGTCCCCATTCTGGTCTACTTGGAACTGCAGTGACAAGAGAGGTCAGGTGGGGGAAACCATGTAGCTCGTGGGGTCGCTCTACCGTGTAGGGGTCTTTGTGGGACTCTCCCTCTCCGGCTGCCCAGGTATTTCTTAAGTGGACGACCTTTCTGACTAAAGGGTACCATCTGCTCCTAACCTCTATAGTCACCCAACAATTTTTGGGCGTCTTGATTGGGTCCAGCACCTTCTAATCTCATCACATCCTTCGGTGCATGTTCGGTAGGAGGTCCTTAAGACCACCCTTAAGACCTCCTTTAGAAATTTACTCTCGTCGAGGCCAAGCCTCGACGCCCTTGTTTGTGCAGCAACCCCACCACATAAATCTTTCATCTGATTCAGAACCTGGTTCTCCTTCTCCCATCATGGCATAACCCATTGAAGAGGAGAACAACCTTGAACACCAACTTCAACGCCTTAATGATCTCTTTCAAAACTTTGTAAACCCACCGCAGCGACCTATGATGCGAGATCACTATAATCCCACTGCAGTGGCGATCGAACCTCGAGTACGAATCTCGATTGGAGGTCCTGATTCTGAACTGAAGCCCAACATGATTCATGCCATACCAAAGTTTCATGGGCTTAACTCTGAGGATCCATTCCAACATATTAAACAACTCAAGCATCTGGCCCAGACCTTCGGGTCAAATCTACAAAATCGGGACATCCTACTCATGAAAATGTTTTCGTTCTCCCTCTTGGACAAGGCCGCCCATTGGTATCAAACTCAGACCCGTCCGATCAACACATGGGAGGAACTTCAGTCCGAATTTTTGAAAAAATTCTTACCCATTGGCCGGACGAATGCCTTGCGCCACCAGATTACTCATTTCACTCAACAACCGGGAGAACCTCTTCACGAAGCATGTGATCGATTCTTAGATCTCATGCGAAAGTGCCCCCATCATGGAGTTCCTAAGTGGGAACAAGTCCAGTCTTTTTAATAGGGACTCCGTGAAGACATTCGTTTATTCGTCAATGCAACGTGCAGAGGAAACATCATGGGTCAACATGAGGACACAGTGTGGGAGATTATCGAAAACATGTGCGAGAACTCCATAAATAATGACTCCATGGGCTTATTCGACAGGACGAATGCCTGCGCATCGACGAATCTGAGAGGGGCACATGAGATGCAGGACCTGTCCACTTCCGTCGACTTAGAACTGATGGCCAGTCGGTTGGACAAGGTTTCTATCATAGAAAAGAAGGTGGACGAGCTAACTCGGCATTTGCAGCAAGCCACCTCTACACAAAACTCTTTTGCACGACTGCCTCTGGCAAGGGAAACTGTGCAAAACATCTACCACCAATCTGCCAAGGGGATGGACCCATATCCACCCCCATCAGCTTCTCGAACCGGAGTGACCTCCGATCCATTCTACTCGAGTTGGGGGAACTCTGAACCCTCGTATTCTGACTTTCCTGAGGTTCCTCAGAATTGCGAGTACCTCAATGCCATCCAGAATGACCCATTCTCCAATACCTATAACCCTGGATGGCGAAATCATCCTAACTTTCAGTGGGCGGGAAATTCTCAGACTCAAAGACCACCATATCAACCCCGTCCACAAGCCCCTCGTCCATATCAGCCGCCTCAGCCTCGGCCCAATCCCACCTACCAATCCGGGCCAAACCAGGATCAACTGACTCTTATCCTTCAAGCACTGGCTGACATTCAAAAGATGAATGCGGCAATGCAAAAACAGCACAAGGACGAGATCACAGAGGTTCGCAACCAACTGACCCAGATGGCGAATTCCCACCAACTTGGCACCCTTCCTTCGCAACCTCTGCCCAACCCAAATAACGTGCCGACCCAGAGGCGCGTTATGAATCCAAATTCAGGCCACGCACATTTGATTTATCAGGCCCCTGCTGCTCCATCGCCAGACGGGATGGAAGCTTCAACATCTTATGTGGGATTTCAACAGCAGCCACCCCTCTTACCAAACCCAAACCAAAATCAGGCCGGATTAAATTCTGTAACAACACGTAGTGGTAAAATAACCCAAGACCCACATTATTCGAACCACTCCATTCCTGACAATAGCCAAGACCCTAGAATAGTTATCCAAGATACCACTGTCCCAGATCAAGAACCTGGACCTATCCTAGAGGAACCAACTAGGATCCCATTTCCTGAGGCCTTGACCAAAGGAAAAAGGATAACCAAACCCGTGGCCCCTGAGGTGGATCTGGTCAAGCACTTTGAACAGGTCCAGATAAGCATTCCATTGATGGATGCAATTCGCCATGTACCAGCTTACGCAAGATTCTTCAAAGACGTATGTACACCTAAACGTAAGCCGCGAACCAAGGATGGGAATCCAATCTTACTGTCAGAGCAAGCCAGCTCTATCATCTTGAGTAAACTCCCACCCAAGGCTAAAGACCCAGGAACTCCCCTAATTTCTTGTAAAATTGGTGAAACCCAATTTGATAGAGCCTTACTAGATCTAGGTGCCTCCATAAATTTAATACCTACATCCCTCCTTGACCACCTTGAAGAATCTGAACTTAAACCAATTGAGGTGACATTGCAGTTAGCTGATCGATCCATCAAGTCACCTAAAGGAATACTCGAGGATGTCATTGTTAGGGTACGGGATTTCTACTTCCCGGTGGACTTCATAGTACTGGACATGGATGCACCTAAGAACCCAAGGGACACACCAATCATATTAGGGAAACCCTTTTTGGCCACTACTAGGGCCAACATAAACTGCGAAGAGGGCCAGATAGAGTTAAAATTTGGGAATCAAACCTTGAAGATTGACATTTTTAAGGCCCAACAAGGGATTAACTGCGGGGTTATAGAACAGATTTGTGATATCAGAGCCGTGGTTGAGGAATTGCGTACAGAGGACAACCTGATTATCCCTGATCAACCACTAGAAAATCAAAACCCGCCAATAGAGGAGTGCAAACATGATCTAGACACACCTATGACTCCAACCCTTGTTCCTGATACAAAGCTTGAACCACCCGCTGCTGCTGACAATCCTATCATGGAACTCAAGCCCCTTCCCGAGCATCTGAAGTACGTCTTTTTGGATTCGAATCAGAAGTTTCCTATGATTATCAACTCTCGACTCAAACCTGACCAGGAACTCCGTTTGATTACTGTTCTCCAGCAACATCGTAGAGCCATTGGATGGACTCTCGATGATTTGACTGGTATAAGCCCTTCATACTGCACACATCGAATCTACACAGAAGAAGGCGCACGACCTTCAAGAGAAATTCAAAGACGCCTAAACCCTAACCTACAGGAGGTCGTGAAAAAGGAGATCATAAAGTGGTTAGATGCAGGGATCATCTACTTGATCTCCGACAGTCGTTGGGTGAGTCCAATACAGGTGGTGCCTAAAAAGGCAGGACTTACCATCATCACGACTGAAACCGGAGAAGTCACTCCTACCCGAATAGCTAACTCGTGGAGAGTCTGCATTGATTACAGAAGACTCAATTCCTCCACGAAGAAGGATCATTTCCCACTACCATTTATTGATCAGATCCTCTAGAAACTAGAGGGAAATAGGCTCTTTTGCTTTCTTGATAGGTACTTTGGTTATAACCAGGTGGCAATCCATCCAGAGGACCAAGAAAAGACCACATTCACCTGCCCCTTCGGGATGTACATGTTTCGAAGGATGCCTTTCGGTCTCTGCAATGCACCTGCAACTTTTCAGCGGTGCATGCTTGCCATATTCTCAGATATGGTAGGTGATTATCTGGAAGTCTTCATGGATGACTTTTCAATTTTTGGAGCATCATTTGACGATTGCCTCCAACACTTGGTCCAAATACTCAAGCGGTGTATCGATGTGAATTTGGTTCTTTCCTGGGAAAAGAGCCATTTCATGGTGCCAGAGGGAATTGTCCTGGGACATTTAATCTGGGAGAAAGGCATCCAAGTGGATCAAGCTAAGGTTAACCTCATTTCCAAGCTCCCTATGCCTGGCTCAATTAAGGACATCCGATCTTTTTTGGGGCACGTCGGTTTTTACCGTCGATTTATCCCTGATTTTTCAAAAATCGCGCGCCCCCTGACCACTCTTCTCTCCAAGGATGTGCCTTTCGAAATTTTCAAGGAATGCACTCAAGCATTTGAGATCCTACGTGATCGAGTCACCCAAGCCCCGATCCTACAGTCCCCTGATTGGTCTCAACCCTTTGAGATCATGTGCAATGCATCTAACTTCACTGTAGGAGCGGTTTTGGGGCAGAAAATTGACGGGAAACCTGTGGTCATTTACTACGCCAACAAAACACTTGATGAGGCTCAACGTAACTATACGGTTACTGAGAAAGAGCTGCTAGCTGTAGTATTTGCCATAGAAAAATTCAGATCATACCTTCTGGGTTCCCGTGTCGTCATATACTCGGATCACACAGCTGTGAGGCATCTCCTTGCAAAGAAGGATGCGAAACCTCTATTAATCCGATGGATCTTACTGTTACAAGAATTTGACCTTGAGATTCGCGACAAGGCGGGAAAGCAAAATGTGGTAACTGATCACTTGTCCCGCCTTCCTTCTGAAATAATTGATCCTTCCGGACCCATCACAGAACATTTTCCTGATGGGCACCTCCTGACTATCAGTACAAGTCTTCCATGGTTCGCAGATATAGTAAATTACCTGGCATCACATCAGATTCCGTCCGATTGGCCGAAGGCCAAGAAGGACAAATTGCGTTCCGATGCCATGTATTACCTGTGGGAAGACCCATATCTATTCCGCATCGGTGCTGATCAGATAATTCGACGATGTGTCGCGGAAGTGGAAATCAAAGACATTCTCGTTTTGCCTTGACCAGGCATGCAGTGGACATTTTTCGAGACATAAAACCGCATCAAAAGTCCTCCAGTGTGGCTTTTACTGGCCCACAATTTTCAAGGATGCATACGATCACTGTAAGGCATGTTCCCGTTGCCAAACTTTGGGCAACATGAGCCATCGAGACATGATGCCTCTACAGCCGATCTTGGTATGCGAAATTTTCGATATTTGGGGGATTGATTTTATGGGACCTTTCCCGATCTCGGATGGCTTCGAATACATCTTACTCACAGTTGACTACGTGTCCAACTGGATAGAAGCCATTCTGACCCAAACCAACAATCATAAAGTTGTTATCAAATTCATTCATCAAAACATTTTCTCAAGGTTCGGGATGCCACGAGCAATAATTTTCGACGGAGGGACCCATTTCACAAACGCTCAGTTCAGGTCACTGATGAACAAATACGGGGTGTCACACGGAATCTCCACTCCTTACCACCCCCAAACTAATGGTCTAGTTGAGCTATCAAATCGAGAAATCAAGAAAATCCTTTAGGTTACTATTCGACCTGATAGAAAAGATTGGTCTTCTCGGCTTCTGGAAGCATTGTGGGCCTATAGGACCGCCCACAAGACCCAATTAGGAATGTCTCCCTTCAGACTAGTGTACGGGAAGGCATGTCACCTCCCCGTCGAATTGGAGCATAAAGACTATTGGGCAGTGCGGAATTGTAATCTAAATCTTCCTAAGGCTGGAACCCATAGAAGACTTCAAATAAATGAGATCGATGAATTACACCACGATGCGTATGAGAACTCACGAATTTACAAAGAATGAGTTAAAGCTTTTCATGACAAACACATTTCTAGAAAGATCTTTCATCCTGGTCAAAAGGTTTTACTCTTTGATGCCCGACTCAAATTATTCCTAGGAAAGCTACGATCTAAGTGGGTCGGACCTTACTTAGTCCGACAAATCTTTGGAAATGGAGCCATTGAAATCAGTCCACTCAGCCACGATTCCGAACCCTTTGTTGTGAATGGTCAGAGACTCAAGCCGTTCATTGACATGACCGATACAAATTTGGCTGAGTCATCCTTTACCCTCCATTCCTCTTGAGCTCATTGCGCCCAGCTGATGGCGTAAAACTCAGTGCTTAACGGGAGGCAGCCCATCATCCTTTGAAAAACCCAAAACCTTTTCTGACATTTCTATGCAGAATTCACATTGCACTTTAGGGTTCATCCATTAGAATAGCCGACTTCACCTTAGGTATCCCTACCCGAGATTAGAAATCGTTCGCAATAAGTCATTTCGACCCGTTCACTCACCACACACCTGTCCTAATGCATGAACAAAGCTGAAATCGAACCCACCTAATTGACAATGGGGGCATTGCAAATCTTAGGCATGGAGGGTATGAAGGTGCAAAACGTCAGGAAAATTCATATCAAGAAAGGGTTTCATCAAAAAAAAAAAAGACTTGAAGGAGGGGAGAAACAATTCAGGGTCATACAAAATGAGAGGAGGGAAAGAGTAAAATGCCAAAAAAGGGGCACAAAATGAAAAAGAAAAAAATAGTCATTAGTAAAAGATTAAGGGATTAATGGAAGTTCTAGACCAGATCAAGAAAAGAGAAAAAGTGCTAGGTAACATAACAAGAGATTAGTGGGAATGCTGATTTTAGGCCTCTTGGGCTAGATTCTTTAGCTTAAAAATTCGCGTATCCGCTAAAATCTGGATAATCCTTAAGAGGTTGAGGAAAATGCGAAGCTTAAGTATTAGGTCCAAGGTTTAGGAAGTATTCAGCCTCATTAACTGACCTTTAGTTTGCGGGATTCGGTAACCTAAGCACCCCAAATTCACACACAATCAGGTTCAGTGCGCATAAATATCCAAATCACGCAAAAGCGTTTAATGTTCTGCAAAAGTAACCTAGATTAGGAGCGGCCAATCAACATAAGTTGATTTGGATGAGTTCCCAGCGCGGAGAGGCGGGAATTTCCCCTCGAAGATGCGTAACAACATATCGTCTCCTCGGTGCTTGTCTCTTAGGATATTTAAATATCCTACTAGGGGCATGTAAGCACTCTGCTGGTTTAGATACCATGGGTGGCATTATCATGAAATGTCGATCACCAGGGTCTGAATTCGGCCACGGAATGCCATGGGCGGGATTATCTCGAAATCTCGAAAGCCAAGGTTCTGGGGGTTGCCATGGGCGGGATTATCTCGAAATCTCGATAGCTAGGGACCCTTGAGGATTGATGATGGGGACGAGGAATCCGATATAGATCGTGTTGAGAAGCTAATCCGAAGCTAAAAATAAAAAGAAAAGAGAGAGAAAAGCTCTCCAAACAAATAAATCTTCTACCTCTCTCTTACAAAAATGCACTGCAAACTGAACCTAGGCTGAAAATGTCTCAAGCACGGGTGCTTTAACCGCGGAGTCCAACAAACCCTAGGTTAGTTTCTATGGGCCTTAAAAACCTTTGCGGAGGACTGAGGCTAAAGCGGAACAGGTTCGGATTTTGGTTGGTACTTGAGTACCTCTAGGCCTATTGTCAGCATTCTGACCTAATCACAAAAGAAAAGGAGAAGCACTTATCATAATTGTTGACAGACACTCAGGGTCTAGAATGGAAGTTAAAACCTTGAAATTTTTCTAAGATCCGCATCCTCATCCCTAGTTTGTTAAAGATTAAATCCCATTGTACCAAAAGTGAGCTTTTCAACCTTAGTCCCGATTTCAAAATTTTTCCTCAAAAAGTTTTCAACATTTATATTTTTTTGGGTATGAAAGCAGGAAAATAAAATAACTAAAGAAAAATGCATGGTTTTAGGTTTTGAAAATCCTAAATTGATTGTCAAATTTTAAAAACACCCCCTTTGCTTAAGGTATGCAATGTCCTCATGCATTAGGAGGGAAAAGGGATCACCTTAATGAAGAGCGGTCGGGTTTAGGATGGTCAAAACCTGGAAAAAGAAAAAAGGAAAGCAGGAAAAGAAATGATGGGTTACCTCCCATCCAGTGCTATCTTTTACGCCATTTAGCCGGGCGTAGTGTGCATTAGTGATCAAGGGTGGCTGGCTCAGTAAAATTAAAAGATTCAGATGGAAGATTAGGTGTATGATCAAAATAGGGCTTTAAACGTTGGCTGTTGACTTGAAAGGTTGAATTAGATTTTGGATCAAAAAGATCAACAACACCGTATGGATATGTTTTATGGACAATAAAAGGGCCGGTCCATTTAGATTTTAATTTGCCAGGAAAAAGATGTAATCTCACATCAAAAAGCCAAATGCGTTGATTAATGTCAAAGTGTTTCCGAACAATATATCTATCGTGAAATTTCTTTGTTCGGTCTTTATAAATCCTCGCATTTTCATAGGAAAAATTATGTAATTCTTCCAATTCAGTTAATTCTAATTTTCTATGGATACTGACGTCAGATAAATCCATGTTGAGTTGTTTTATTGCCCAAAAAGTCCTATGTTCTAGTTCTACCGGGAGATGGCATGCCTTCCCAAAAATTAGATGGAAGGGAGACATGCCAAGCGGGGTTTTAAAAGTGGTACGGTAGGCCCATAAAGCATCATCCAATTTGGTGGACCAATCTTTACGGTTGGGCCTAACCATCTTTTGTAAAATATTTTTAATTTCCCAGTTGGAAACTTCAGCTTGGCCATTTGTTTGCGGGTGATAAGGTGTGGAAATTTTATCATTCACCCCATATTTAGAAAGAAGGTGACAGAATTGTGAGTGGGTGAAATGTGAGCCTCCGTCACTGATAATGGCTTTTGGTATGCCAAATCTTGAGAAAATATTTTTCTTAAGAAATTCAACAACCACATGGCGATCACTAGTGTGGGTGGGTATTGCTTCTATCCATTTTGAAACATAGTCGACCGTGACTAATATATAAAATACCCACCAGAGTTGATGAATGGTCCCATGAAGTCGATGCCCCAAACATCAAAAATTTCAACCTCTAAAATAGGATTAAGGGGCATCATATCCTTTCGAGTCATGTTGCCGATGCTCTGGAAATGCACACAGGATAGAACAAAGTCATGAGCATCTTTGTGCAAGCTGGGCCAATAAAATCCCGCATTAAGGATTTTAGCTATAGTTTTCTTGCCTGAAAAATGTCTACCATAGGCCATTAAGTGACAATGTGTCAAAATATCATGGATTTCATAATCGAGTACACATTGTCGAATGACCTGATCAGCACAAATGTAGAAAAGGTTGGGCTCCTCCCAAAAATAATATTTAATATCAGGAAAGAAGTTATCCCATTTTGTTTTTGGCTAATCAGCAGGGATTCATTCTGTTGATAAATAGTTTGCGATGGATGCAAACCAAGGGAGGGTTGTAGCAGCTAAAATGCTTTCATCGGGGAACTGATTAGGTGGGGTCATTATGTCATTCGCCATAAGATGAGAGAGATGGTCAGCCACTACATTATGCGATCCTGCCTTATCCTTGATTTCCAGGTCAATTTCCTGGAGCAGCAAAATCCAACAGATAAGGCGGGGTTTCGCATCTTTTTTGTCAGCAAATATTTAATTGCTGAGTGGTCGGTATATACAGTGACATGTGACCCCAACAGATAAGATCTAAATTTCTCTAAGGCAAATACAATGGCAAGAAGTTCCTTTTTACTAACCGTGTAATTACGTTGTGCATCATCAAGAGTTTTGCTAGCATAATAGATCACAACAGACTTCTTGCCAATTCTTTGCCCTAGAATAGCCCCTACAACAAAATCTGAGGCATCTGTCATTAATTCAAAGGGATTATTCAAATCAGGTCCCTGCAATATTGGTGCCTCAGTAACCTCTTTCTTCAACCTCAAAAAACTCTCTAGGCACTTATCATTAAAATCAAATGGCTAGTCTTTAGTGAGAAGCTGACTTAAGGGCTTGGAGATTTGGGAAAAATTTGTATAAATCAACGGTAGAAACCCACATGACCCAAAAAGGATCTGATCTGTTTGATAGTAGTGGGTGGTGGGAGTTTAGATACAGCATCTATTTTTGCTTTATCTACCACGATTCCTTATTTTGAAATAACATGGCCCAAGGCAATACCATCCTGGACCATGAAATGACTTTTTTCCCAACTGAGGACTAGATTGACTTCTATGCATTTTTGGAGAGTTCTTTCAAGGTTTTGAGACAATGGTCAAAAGAATCTCCAAAAATAGAGAAGTCATCCATAAAGACTTCTAAACATTCACCTACCAGGTCTGATAATATTGCAAGCATACACCTTTGAAAAGTCGCAGGTACATTGCAAAGACCGAAGGTCATCCTTCGGAAAGCAAAGGTTTCGAAGGGGTAGGTGAAAGTTGCTTTGTCCTGGTCCTCAAGATGAACCTCTACCTAATTATAGCTGGAATAACCATCCAAAAAATAGTAAAAATCCCATCCGGCTAAACGCTCCAAGATTTGATCAATAAAGGGGAGCGGGAAATGGTCCTTCTTGGTGGTGGTGTTTAATTTTCAGTAATCAATACACACGCGCCAAGAAGAGGCTGTCGAGTGGCTACATTCTCCCCATTATCATTAGTGACTATTGTTAGTCCAACCTTTTTGGGCACAACTTATGTTGGACTAACCTAGGAGCTATCAAAATTGGGATAGATGATATCAGCATCTAGCCACTTAATAATCTCCTTTTTTACCACCTCCTACATAGTAGGGTTCAAGCACCTTTGTGGTTGGCGGGAGGGGCGAGAATCGTCCTCTAAATATATACGATGTGTACAATAGGATGGATGAATACCCTTAAGATCAAAAAGGGTCCAGCCAATAGCTTTTTGATATTTACTCGAAACCTGGAGAAGTTTGTGCTCTTGTGCCCTGGTAAGTGCAGAATTTATAATCAAGGGTAGGGTCTGATTAGGACCTGGGAAGACATATTTAAGGGAGTCCGGCAAAGGTTTTAATTCCAATTGTGGGCCCGGCTCTGAAAGAGTTTCTGCTTTATTGGTTAGTGGTGAGGTGAGAGTGAAAGGGTCAGCTGGAAGGTTAGCTGGACATGTGGTTAGGGTGGAAGGGTGAGAAGAGGTGGATTGTTCAGGAACCATATTGATGGAAAAACAAGAACCTAAATGGGAAATCTGCAAAGTTTCCTCCACAATATTTTCTATCTTTGAATCCGAATCATCAAAGAAATCTGGTTCTTGGAACCGCCTAGAAGCTTGAAAAGTGTCTAGGGTTACAGATTCACCACCACACATGATCTTCATCTTTCCAGAATCACAATCAATATTCACGTGGGTGGTGGCTAAGAATGGTCTTCCAAGAATAATGGGGGCAAATTTTAGTGCTTCTGGTACCTCTATGTCCAGGTCTAAAATGTCTACTGCGAATAGACAATTTTTGACCGGGACAAGAACATCCTCAACAATTCCCCTTGGTTTAATTGTAGATCGGTCGGCTAATTGGAGAGTAACCTCAACAGGCTTTAATTTACTGATCTTAAATTCCTCAAAAACAACTGTGGGGATAAGATTAATTGAGACACCAAGATCCAACAAAGCGTGACCAAATGAGGTATCATTAATGATAACATAAATTAGGGGGGTGCCAGGATCTTTTCTCTTAAGAGGTAGTCGGCTTTGCACGACTGAGCTGACTTTCTCAGGAAGGATCACCTTTCCTAAATTTCGGGGCTACCTTTTCGGAGTACACAAATATTTTAGGAATTTTGCATAGGTAGGGATGTATTTAATGGCATCTTAGAGAGGGATATTAATTTCTACTTGCCGAAATAAATCCATTAATTCCTTCTCAGTGGGCTTGGATTTCTTCTTTTTCTTATTTGAAGAGTGGAGGGCTTGTGGAAATGGAGCAGGGTTTCCCTATTTTGCATTAATTGGTTCCTGAACAATATGAGGGGGAGGTGGGGAAGAGTTAATCTGTGTTTCATTAAAGCGGGTTTCTTTAACAAGCAGGGGATTGTGAGTGGTTTTCCCATTCCTCAAAGTAACTGCATTTGCAGTCTGGTTGTTTCTAGGATGAGGATGGGAAGCCTGACTATTATTGAAACCCAGTCGATGCTGAGCTACTGGTTGAATGGGTAGACTGGGGTATCCACCTTGGAACTAATTCCTTTGATTATTTGGGTTGGGCATGGGTTGGGAAGGTAAATTCCCAATAGGTCGATGATCAGGAGTAACCTTAACTTGGTGTTGCAAGTTGGTAATCATGTGGGTTACTTCTATCATTTGAGTCTGCATTCCTTGCAGAGTTTTCATGACTTGATTATTAATATCATCCTGGGATGGTCCAGGTTGATACATAGGCTACCCATAATTCCCAAAATAGTTTTGTTTGGGAAAAGGAATTGGGTTCCAATTTTTCCAGGAGTGATTTGGGTTAGTCCTCCAGTTTTGATTGGAAGTGGAGGGATTTCTAAATTGCTCCTGGAGAGCATAAATATTTTCTGAGGTGGGATCAAAAATATTTTGATCAAAATTCCTAGTCAAATCTTGCGAGAAATCAGCTAGAAATTGCTGACGCACAGATGTGGCATCAATGTTGTGCATATTTTCTCTTCGGAGAATGTGTGGAGGGTTAGTGTGTGGAGAGTGAACGTGTGGAGCTTGTTTATTTGTGAGCTTTTCTTCCATTTTCTTTTGGTGAATTTGCATCTGGTCCAGTCATTGAGCTAACATATATAGTTCATCTTGAGTGACTAGAATAGAGGTGGATTTGGAGTCAATTTCATGGACTCCGTGTCTAGGGTTTTGTGATATGCCAAAAGTGTCCATTGAAGTCATGTTCAATGAGTTTTCACTCATTTCTTCAAAGAAGAGATAGGTACTTTCGGCGTCTTTGTTAAGAAAATTTCCCCCACATGAGGTATCCACAAATCGTTTCAATTGATCTTCTAATCCATGATAGAAGATCTGCACTAACTACCATTGTGGAATTTCATGGTGGGGACAACTTCTTAGAAGTTCCTGAAATCTTTCATAGTCTTCGTGGAGGGGTTCACCAATTTTCTGTTAAAAGGTCGTTATGGATCTTAATGCATTCATTCGACCAATCGAAAAAATTTTTTTTAGAAAATCACTTTTTAATTGGGGCCAGGTGGTAATAGGGTGCCCAACCGATCTAAACCAATGAGACGCTTTGTCTTTAAGAGAGAGAGGAAAAAGTCTCATTAACCACATGTCTTCCTACACATTTCTAGAATGAGTGGTTTGAGCGAGGACAGTTAATTCCTCGAGATGACAAAAAGGGTCCTCTCTTGGAGGACCATGAAAATGTTTGATAAGGTTTAGAATGGCTGGTTTGATCTCGAAATCCCCTTGTGGTATGACCACCCCTAGTCTTTCCTCATAATTGGAAGGATCATAGAAATCCTTAAGAGGAACGATAGGTTGTTGGCAGGGTGGTGGATTTTGTCCTTGGTTAGCTAGGTTCGTGACAGTCCTAGCAAATCTTTTTGATTTTGTTGTAGTCGAACCAAATGGTCGACCATTAATACAAAGGGATTTGGATTTTGAGTTATAATTGGAGGGCCACCTGGCCTTACTGGTATTTCTAGTTGCTCCAAATTAGGGAGGGGAGGGAGAGTGAAGTCAGCTTGTGGGTCGGCTGACGGGTTAGAAGTGGAAGTAAAATTTTTTTATCAGCTTCCTAGGTTTTCCATTTTTTTAGAAGAGGGAGAAGAAAACAATGATTTTCTACTGTAGGGGGCAAAATCAGATGGTCCCTCAAGGTGTGGTTTTTGGGACCGTCGCCTGTGCATGCATAGTTTGGGAAGAATTGGAGGGGAGGAGAAGAGAAAGAGATGAGAGAAAGTGTGCAGATCAAACAATCAAAGCTAGACCTAACTTAAGAGTGACTCCCTAAAAATAAACCTAAGACTTGGTCTACATAGGAAATAAGTAATCAATAGTGAATACCCGTTCTGTCAACAAATCTAGCCAAGTTGCTTAAGGGGAGGTTTGGGCCCAAACATTTCCCAAGGAAAACCCCAGGTGCTTGTACAAACCCGTGCCTAGTCGTTTGACACAACCCCTTAGCCTGAACACCAGATATAGATGACAGAATTGGTATTAACTAAAGAAGACTTAAGACCTATATAGCAAGCCTAAGTTGATGAAGCCTTAGTGGTCAAGTTGCTATGGATTTTAGTTAGGTCTAGGATACTATAGTGCACACGGAATGTGGAGGGCGTTAATTGGGTTGTTGCCCTATTATTTCAATTTTTTTTTTGTGTGTGTGCAGGAATTGGAAAGTGGTTCCAATGCAAATCAAGTTATCATGCAATTTTTTTTTTGTATTTATGTTTTTTAGGATTCAATTTAATTGAATGTGTTTTAGGGTTACTCTTTTTAAATATTCAAACAAGTTTGAAACTCCATAATCAAAGGGAAAAAAAGTTGTATGGTGATGGTATATTTCCTTTATATTGTGGGACTAAAAAGCAAGAAAGAAACCCTAATTGGATTTGAACCCTAATACAGAAAATTACTACCAATGAATTCTTTTTAAACTTTTCGAATAGGTAGTTGTCCAAACATTGCAACCAACACCACTACCCTATGTAAAGTCAAACAAGGTTTCCAGAAAAGCTTTTTGTAAGATTTTAGGAAATTGTTTGTAATTGTTTTGAATTTTTATTTGTACTGGTGTCAAAGTCCAGAAATGATACCTATGGGTATTTTGGAGTTTTCAGTATTACCACTGACTCAGTAAATTTTGGTGATTTTATATGATTGTAAAATTTTACAAGGATTCCAGAAAGCTAAATTTCACAAAAATTCGATGAGAATAAAAATTCTAAAAATTCATGGACGGTAACAAAATAGGAAAATTGGAGGGTGTGACTCTTCTGTAGTCCACGAATTTTTACAAATTAAATACAAAGCCAATTGATCTAAAATTTGGAACATATGTTCCTAACTTAATTTGGAATCATTGTACAAAGTTTTATGATTTTAAGAGGCCTATGGTGTTGGGAATTGATTTTTCAAATCTGGATAGAAATCTGGACCCGAAATGTAGAACACCAATACATGAAATGGAGTGGTGTTAATGAAACATTCAACAAACAATGAATTTTAATGAAAGCCACTCCACTTAATTAAGATGTTTAGGATCCTAAAAGCAAGTTTAATATGTTTTTGGTAGTTTTAATTAATTATGTGACCAGAAAGGGAACCAACCTGAATTTCGTGGGAAGAAAAGGAACTTTGAGCTCTCGCTTCCAGATTCCCACTTTCTTCCTGCAATAGTTCCTGCACACACGAAAGAAAAGAAAGAGAAGGGGTTGAGATCCACTTCAAGAAAGAGAAAAATGACTAATGCAAAGCCGTGCCTCCCAGGCAACGGTGCCAAAAAGTGATGCGAAAAGTCGCGTGATTTGTAAAAGGGGGTTTTTAATGTCGTTATAACATGTGAATTCGCATACGCTTTTAAATTTGTATCCTAGATAGGAGAGTATCTAGGGTCATCCAAGGAGGCAAAAATTTCAATTCAATACTCTTGCTAAAAATAAATCTCAATTTTCTTTTTGGTATTTTAAATATCTATTTTTTTTTGTGTTTTGAAATAAACGGGCAAAGTGCGAATTGTGACGAAAAAGTGCTAACACATAAAATGCTTAGCTAAAACTTAAGAGATTAAAATGTCCATTACCTAAGCTCACTCTAGGCAAGTGGAGGCCTAGAGTAATTAGGGAATGGAAGTAGAATAAGTGTTAGAACAAAAGTAACAATTGCAATAGTAAATTAAAAAGAAGGCAATTTGATTAACTAGAATTTGTGTTCTTTTCAAAGACAAGTAGAGGAATGCTTCTACTAGAAATGAAAAAATATAAAAGCAATAAAAGAAACACAAATCCTCTTGCAAAATTTGATGAAGAGGGGAGTCTCCTTATCCAAGCCTAGCCGCTCCTTGGCTTCAAAAGAGGGCCACCTTCTTCTCCTTCCTTGAGAGCTCCTCCAAGGTGGATGCTACCACCTTCAATGCTCTCCTCCAAGGGGTGGGAATGCACCACCCTCAAATTCTCCTCCAAGGTGGTGTGGACCTCCTTCAAGATCTCCTCCAAAGATCTTCCTTTCCTGGCTCCTCTTTTGGCTGGCGTGGCTCAAGAGAGAAGGGAAGAGGGGAAGGCACCAAAGGGACAGAATATCCCCTTAATCTTCTTTGTCTTCTCCTCCCTTGGGCGTGGGCTCTAGGTAGAGTACAAGAGTGAATTTTCTAGCCAAGGATGGTTTGAATGGTGGTGGGTAGTGGTCTTTTTATAGGGTAGGATGGGAGGTTAAGGTGACTGTTGAAATGGAGGGCTAAGATGGGAAGATGGAGGTGGTTAGTTGATGCTAGGGTTAAGGATGGTTGGCGCCACCTAAGGGGTGTAAGGGGGGTAGTTAGGGTTGGTCAGGGGGCACCTAAAAGTGGCACCAACCATAGAGAGATGCCATGGGTTGGCACCAACTTTGACGCTTCTAGATGGTGGGATTATGTGGATGGTGGAGATGGGTTTAAGGGGAGATGTGTGGTGGAGATGAAGGGGATTTTTGGAGGGAAAAGTGGTGCCAACAAGGGGGTAGTTAGGATGGTTTTGGCGCCACTTTTTCGTGTCTTTTGGAGGTAGTGGGTAGGCTAGGTTGGCACCAAGTAGGGTTAGCTTATGTGGAGCTTAGGTGGATCTAGTTGGTGGGGTTGTTAGGTAGGGTTTTTGGGTGGTACAAGCAAAGGAAGCTGGAGCATAGCTAAGCTAAGCTAAGCTAAGCTAAGATAAGCTAGCTTAGCTAATGTTGGAGTAGAGGAGGAGGTGTTGGAGCTAGGGTTTCTAGGGAGGAGTTGGATCTGAAGAATCTGGAGCTGAAGTGGAGCTGGCAGGTGCTGAAGAGGTCAACATGGGGCTACTCTAGCTAGCTTAGCTTGCTAGTTCTTTGCTAGCTACTAAGCCAAGCTAAAGTAAGTTGGCTTCTGTTGAATGGAGCTGAGGTGAGCTGAGTCTAGTGCTCCCAGGGAGAATTGAGCTGATTGAGGCAGTTAAGGTAGCATAGCTCAATTAGCTTGAGCTAAGCTGAGTCCCCAGGAGCTGGACTTGAGCCTCCTGAGCTAGGATGAATTCTTCTTCAGCTGGCTTGAGTTGAGTGGAGTTGGATGTAGCTGGATCTGAGCTGGAGTGAACTCCAGTTAACTCAGCTGAGCTAGCTAGAGCTCCTTGTGGTCTTGTGGGAGCTGAGATGAGCTAGACTCAACTAGGTTGAGCTGGATCAGAGTTGACTTGAGCTAAGGTGAGCTAAGATGAACTCTCTTGAGATGCCATTTAGTTGAGATTAGCTGAATGGAGCTGGGATGAGCTAACCCTTGTCCAAGTGAGCTAAGTTTCAGCTGTGGTGAGCTAGATCAAGCTGAGTTCCAGTTAGTCTAAGCTCCTCCTTCACCATTTTCCTTCTTGAGTGCTAGGGTTTTAGGGATCTGTATATTCGTTCATCCCTAACACTCACAAAAACATATTGAAACAACAAAAGAAAATGCAATGCATGCCTAAACTAGTTAATGCCTAAATGCAGCCCAAGAAAACCCATTTGCGGAGTAAAATCCTAAGAGCTATGTTTGTTTTAATGCATAAGAATGATGATAAACTGGCATTTATCTGACGCCTATCCAACCCCTCTAATTATGGTCTTCAAAGAAACTCTGGACCAGCCTTCTCTAGTTGGGGGAACTATGAACCCTCTTACTCAGATTTTTCTGGAGTTCCTCAGACATGCGAGGATCTCCATGCCAACCAAAATAATCCATTCTCAAACACTTATAACCTTGGATGACGCAATCACCCCAACTTTGCCTGGTCGGGAAATAACCCAAACCCGAGACCTCAATTTCAACCCTGACCATAAAACCCATGACCTAATCAACCTGCTCAACCAAGGCCCAATCAAAATTTCTAATCTAGGCCACCTGAGGACCAAATGTCTCTGATTCTCCAAACTCTGGTTGACATGCAGAAACAACACAAAGAAGAAATCATAGAGGTTCGCAATCAATTGGCCTAGCTAGCAAATGCTCGCTAGCCTGGCACACTTCCCTCCCAACCTCTGCCAAGTCCAAACAACATGTCAACTCAAAAACACATAGTGAATCAAATCCAAGGTCAAACAAGTTACACTCAGCCAGGCCCATCCACTCATACCTACGTGCTTACCTCATCCACCTCAGTTGATCTGAATCACACCACGACCTATCCTACTGTTCAGCAACAAAATCCAATTCGCTCTCCACCTTTGCATCATGATTGTGCTATGATCAATATTGTGGGAATGAGAAAAGAACAGAAACCCATCCCCAAAGATAGCCAATCCATCCCATATCCCAAATCTTATCCCACCTCCACACAAGGGGATTGTCAAAATCTGATGTAACGGGACCTTTGAGGAATGCACAAGTCACTATTTCGTTACTTGATATCCTCACTCTTAATCCTACCTCACCTGACTTATCCAAAAAAGAGGTTGAAGAACCATCACAAGGAAAGGTAGTACTGTCTGAAAGTGTGAGTGTCGTAATCCAAAAATGTCTACCTCCTAAGAAATCCGATCTTTGGCACCCCGCTAATCCCCTACAAGATTGGTTGTACAAATTTCAAGTGGGCTGTATTGGATCTTGGTGCTTCAGTCAACCTAATCCCAGCTACCCTATTTGAAAAACTACAGATTGTGTAGCTAAAACCTGCTGATGTTACTCTACAATTAGCTGACCGAACCGTAATCACCCCACGTGGATTAGTAGAGGATGTGGTAATTAGAGTCAAGGACTTTAGTTACCTAGCCGATTTCCTAGTTCTTGACATGGAGACGCCACATTAGAGATGAACGAATTGAGATTAAAATTTTTGAGGCAACTAAAGGAAAAGGAAAAAACTCAGTAGAACAACTAGGTTTTATTCAAGACCTCATGGCTGTATCATTAGTAGAGAACCTAGAAGCAGAATAGGAAATTTTTCACATAATGGATGATCTTTATTTAAGTAAGCATAATTCAAATGACATGAGAGCAGTGGAGGCCTTCACCTTTGATTTTGAGGACATACCAAGGGATTTTTGGGAAAATGATGACACATCAAATTCAAGTTTTTATTCTATGGATTTGGAGACATTTTTTTATTTTGAGGATCTCCAGGAATCGGGCTTGGCAGATATTGACAGTGACCTCCAACCAGAGTATGAATCCTTTACAGAATTCAAGATAGATAATCCAAAAGGCACTCTCCAAACATTCACTTTTGATTGGGATGAAAATTATAGTGAAGATTCATTGGAAGACCCAAGCTTTGAGTCATCTCTTGGGGCGATGATCTTACATTCAAGAGAAAAGAATCAAAATGACTCATTGGATATCGATCCGTTACACCACATAGCACGAGAGGAACCACACATCTGGAAAATGTTGATTCGATTCACCTCTATTCGATTATGGACCCACGATGATCTTTTTTTAGAACTCCATAATCAATACATTGCTCACATGCTAAATCAGTGTTTTAAGATTGCCGTGTTGTAGTATAGCCAAAATAGCGCTCAAACAAATAAATTTTATTACTCGAAAAGGTTCCGAGGTCAAATACAGGGAGCAATATGGAATTTAAAGCTCAAGATCACAATTTAAAACAAGAATAAAGATTGCAAATAATGTTAGGATCAATATGCCAAAAAGAATGGAGTAAAATGGTGATTTAAATCACCAATTACCCCTCATAAATAATACTTAAATCAAGCCTAAAGTATATGCAATTAAAGTATTAGATGTCTTTAGTAGCCCTGTGCTACAGTGCTAAGGTTTTTCTTCTTCTTCTTCTTCTCTATTTCTTCTTATGCACCTTCTCTTCTTCTTCTTCTTCTTCTTCTTCTTTGTTTCTTCTTTCACTTCTCTTCTTCTTGTGCGTGTCCTCTTCTTCCTCTTCTTCTTTGTTTCTTCTTTCTCTACTGCTTAAGCCTTCTTCTTCTTCTTTCTCTATTCAGCTACTTTGCATAGAGGGGGAAGCTTCTTGAACTGGCTAAGTGTCAACCAATTCTCCTTGCAGCAAAACCCTCCCCAACCCTGCGTGATCTCTCCTTCTCTTTCTCTCTTAGGCTCCCCCTCCCAAGGCTTCTTAGTGGGTAACCAGGTAATTGGGTAGGCGCAAACTCGAATCCAGGGCTGTGGGCGTGGTCGTAGCCGAGGAGTGAAGGGCTTAGGCAAGTTGGGTGCACCAGGTCCGTGAGTCAGGTGTCACGGACAAGGCGCAGGTGCGCGTGGGTGAGAGGGACCTCACCCTTTGTTTAGAGGTAATAAGCCTAAGAGACTTTTTCAATTTATGCAATAGTGAACATTCGTCAGCTTCCGAGGTGGGACTATCCTACCTCCTTTCCTCCGTGTGCAGCTGTAGTTGGTGCTCCTCGTGATTGCGGTCAGCGATGTAGTCAAAGAGCCAAATTGGCTCCTGGGTTGTGATCCTAGAATTGCTCCATAGCGCCTGGGACTTCGCCTGGGGTCTGCAGATGATGAAGCGAGCTTCGCTCGAAGCTTCGGTAATGGCAGCGAAGACCTGGTTACCTGAAAGCACGAAAATGGGTTAAAAGCCCCAGTTAAAATAGTTCATGAGCTTTGCTAGACCATGGTGGATGCAAAGGGGATGATCTCGTGGTTCGTGGAGCAGTGTGGTGGGCTGTAGAGGTCGGAGGAGGAATGCGACGGTGGGTGCGTTCGGTGGAGCGTTGGACAGGCTAATAGCCTCGACTGCCAGAGGGATTTTGCTCTCTAGGACACGGCAGAGGTGTAGGGATGAACAACGGCAAAGGTTGATGGAGTGTAGTGGCTATGTGAGCTTGCCGAAGGTACGCCGATGAGGTGGAAGATGGAGAATGGTAGGGTGAGTCGGCAGTCGAAATGGAGTGGAAAGTGTCTGAAAACGAAAAGTGGAAGATGAGGAGTCATTTAGGAGAGGTAGCAGACGGCGGGGAGCGGTGTTGGCGCTGGTTGAGGCATGGCTGGCGTTGGAGACAAAGCTACTCCGATAAGGGGTAGACGGCAAGGATGAAGGAGATAGGTATGCCGGCTAGTGCTACTCGACGCGGAAGAAGGCAAGGAAGGAGAATCTACCACTGGTATTGCAATCAGATGACGAGGGGAAGCAAGGAGGGTTGTTGGAGCTTGAATGGTAATTCGACCGGAGGAGGAGAGAAGAATTTGAGGGTTACTCTGGTCGAATTCAAGCTTGAGGCGTTCGGCCTGGCCTGGGCTTTCTTTTATAGGCCATCAGAGGGAGGTTAGAGCTTGGGAAGCAAGCTTCCCAAGCTTGAAAAGCTCGCTAGATTGGGAAATCCCTTGAGACCCAAAATCTCTCATGCATTCTCATGAGAGATTGGGTAGGTTTTAGGGCTTAGGATCGGGTTCAAAAGGAAGGGAATTTCTTGACGAACTTCCCATTCAAATTTGAAAGGGATTCATCAAGAAATCAGGGAGTTCTTTCCATTATAAGGTTGTCGGAGCAAGTAGGAATAGGTTTAATGGAGGTAGGGACCTTTTTGTGAGAACAACGACAAAGTTAGGGGCCTATTTGAAAAGATTTGAAAGTTAAAGGCAGAAATGTAATTAAATAGGACTAATTTGTAAACTAGGTCAATACAGATTCATCTTGAGCCTCAATTTTGGTACAAACCTAATTTGGACCTAAGGAATCCAATGGTGAAGTTGGATTTTTGTTTTGACCACATTTGATTGGTTAATTTATGTAAAAACCTAAATTAGGGCAAATGTCTGTCTATGACTCTATTCTGGTCAAAATGGGTTCTGCTGGTCAAATTGAAGGTTCCAAATCCTAGAGAATATTTTTATATGAATTTTAGAGGGTTTAGGTGAATTTTATCTTGATCAGAAACTCAGTTAATTAAGCGGGTCTATTTTTAGGGTTTTAAAAGTCATTTAATTCTTAGAACACGTGCAAACCCTTTTCTGATTATTCTAACCCACTTGTTATCTTTTTAAGACCATTTAACCTTCATTCAAGCCCTGAGAAAATCCATGGTTGTTCTACATTCATGATAAGCTGGTAAAATTGTAGTTTTAACCCTAGTTTCTTATTTTTCTCTCAGAATGATTATGCAGTGACTTGTGACTCTCTAGTAGTTATGTAGGAGAATTTATTGACTTAATTGGGTCAAAATGAGCAAGTTATGGCTCATTATGGTGTTCCCATCATACCCCCATGCCTAGCTTTTGCTAGTCCTTTAGCAAAATTTTAAGGTATTAACTTTGATTCTATACCATAAAACTTTTGATGCGTAAAACTTTGATGTATGCTTTCTTTTGTAGATTAGGTTAGAATGCCAATAATAGGCCTGGAGGTACTCAAGTACCAACCAAGATCCGAACCTGACCAGCTCTAGCCTTAGTCCATCGCGAAGGTTTCTAAGGCCCATAGGAACTAACCTAAGGTTCGTTGAACTCCCCAGTTAAAGTACCCGTGCTTGTAACATGTTTCAACCCAGGTTCAGTTTGCAGTGCATTTTTGTCAGAGAGAGATAGAGGAATTTTTCTTTATTTTTGGAGAATTTTCTATCTCTTTTCTTTTTATTTCTAGCTTTGGATTAGCTTTACAACATGGTCTATATCGGATTCCTAATCCCCACCATCAATCCTCATTGGGTCCCTAGCAATCGATGCTTCGAGATAGCACCACCCATGGCAACCCCCAGAACCCTGGCTTTCAAGATTTCAAGATAATCCCGCTCATGGCATTCTGTAGCTAAATCTAGATCCTGCAATCGACATTTTGTGATAATGCAGCCCATGGCGTCTGAACCAGCACAAGGTGCCTACATGCCCTCGGTAGGATATGTTGATATCCTAGGAGACAAGCACCGAGGAGATGATATGTTATTACACATCTTTGAGGGAAATTTCCAGCCTTTCCGTGCTAGGAACTCAACCAAATCAACTTGTGTTTATCAGCTGCTCCTAATCTTGGTAACTTCTTTTTTTTAAAAATAGGTTTAACGCATTTGCATGATTTTGATACTTAGTTGCACTGAACCAGACTGTGTGTGGATTGGGGTGCTTAGGTTACCAAGTCCCGCAATCTAGAGGTCAATTAACGAGGTCGAATAATCCCTAAGCCTTAGACCTAATACTTAAGCTTTTCATTTTCCCCAACCTCTTGAGGACTATCCAGATCTTAGCAGGTACTTGAATTTTTAAGCCAAGGATTGCAGCCCAAGAGGCCTAAAATCAGCGTTCCTACTAATCTCTTCTTTGTTTCATTAGCACTTTTTGCCTTGCATTTTCTTTCTTTTGATTTGGTCTAGAACTAGGTCAATTTCTTAATCTTTTACTAATGATTATCTCTTTTTCTTTTCAAATTGTGCTCCTTTTTGACATTTTTATCTCCTCCCCTATTATTTTTCAAAATTGATATGAAATCCATTCAAAATTTCCTGCCCTCTCCTATTTTTGTTCTTTTTTTCAATTTTTTTTTTTGGTTTTTTGAAGTATGTGATTTTTTGATAAAACCCTTTCTTGTGAAGTGATTTTCAAGCCATTTTGCACTTTAATACCCCCTCATGCCTACAATTTGCAATGTCCTCATTGTAAATTAGGTGGGTTTGAGTTCAGCTTAGATTACTCATTAGAACAGGTGTTGGGTGGATGAATGGGTTGGGTTGACTGTTGTAGACGATTTCAAGCTCAGATACGAGTACGAGAGGTAGAGTCGGCTATTCTAATGAATGAACCCTAACGTACAATATGAGTTCAACAAAAGACGTGTTAAGAAAGGTTTTGGGTTTTTCAAAATGACGGGTTGCCTCCCATTAAGCGCTTAGTTTAACGCCATCAGACGGGCGCAATGAGCTCAGCGAGAATGGAGGGTAAAAGATACCTCAGCCAACTTTGTATCGGTGAGTTCATTGAACGGTTTGAGTCCCTGACCGTTCACGACTAAAGGTTCTAAATCATGGTTGAGTTGACTGATTTCGACAGCTCCATTTCCAAAGATTCATCGGACGAGGTAGGGTCCAATCCATTTGGATCTGAGTTTTCCTGGGAACAATTTGAGTTTGGCATCAATGAGTAGGACTTTCTGACCAGGGAAAAAGATCTTTCTAGATATGTGCTTGTCGTGAAAGGCCTTAACCAGCTCTTTGTAAATTCACGAGTTCTCATATGCGTCATGGCGTAATTCATCGATCTCACTCATTTGAAGCTTTCTATGGGTTCCTGCCTTAGAAAGATTGTACTGCAGTTCCTACTACCCAATAGGCTTTGTGCTCCAATTCAACAGGGAGGTGACATGCCTTCCCATATACTAATCTGAAGGGTGACATGCCTAATTGTGTTTTGTGGGAGGTCCAATAAACTCACAAAACTTTCGAAAGTTGAGATGATCAATCTTTCCTATCAGGTCGAACAACGACCTGGAAGATTTTCTTGATCTCCTAATTCGATAACTCAGCTAGACCATTAGTTTAGGGGTGATAAGGAGTCGAGATCCTATGTGACACCCCGTACTTGGTCATCAGTGATCTGAACTGAGTATTCGTGAAATGGGTCCCTCCATTGGATATTATGGCACGTGGAATCCTGAACTGAGAAAAGATGTTCTGATGAATGAATCTGATAACCACCTTATGATCGTTGGTTCTAGTTGGAATGGCTTTGATCGATTTGGACATGTAGTCAATAGAGAGAAGAATGTATTCGAAGCCATTCAGATTAGGGAAGGGTCCCATAAAATCAATCCCCCAGAAATCGAAGATTTCGCATACAAGAATCGACTGTAAGGGCATCATATCACAGCGGCTTATGTTGCCTAAGGTCTGGCAACGAGTGCATGCCTTACAGTGATTGTATGCATCTTTGAAAATCGTGGGCCAATAGAAGCCACACTGGAGGACTTTTGCTGCGGTTTTATGACCAGAGAAGTGTCCACCGCATGCTTGGTCATGGTAGAAGGACAAAATGTCTTGAATTTCTGCTTCCGGAACACATCGTCGGATGATCTGATCAGCAAAAATGTGGAAGAGATACGGGTCTTTCCAAAAGTAGTACTTAGCATCGGAAAGTAATTTGTCCTTCTTGGCTTTTAGCCAATCAGATGAGATCTGATGTGATGCCAAGTAGTTTGCTAGATTAGCAAACCATGGAAGTCCTGCACTGATTGTCAGGAGCTGCTCATTGGGAAAATGCTCAGTAATGGGTCCAAAACGGTTGATAATGTCAGAAGGAAGGTGGGATAAGTGATTGGCTACCACATTCTATTTCCCTACCTTGTCATGAATCTCGAGGTCAAATTCTTGCAACAACAAGATCCAGCGGATTAGTTGAGGTTTCACGTCCTTCTTCATAAGGAGATGCCTCACAGCAATGTGATCTGAGTAAATGATAACACGAGAACCCAAAAGATACGATCTAAATTTTTCCAGGGCAAATATTACAGCTAGCAACTCTTTCTCAATAATTGTATTGTCATGTTGAGCCTCATCAACTGTCTTGCTAGCGTAGTAAATGACCACGGGTTTCCCGTCTATTTTCTACCCAAGTATCACCCTACAGCATAGTCAGATGCATCGCATATGATCTCAAAGGGTTGAGACTAATCAGGGACTGCCGGATAGGTGCTTGGGTAACTCGATCACACAGGATCTCAAATGCCTGAGTACACTCCTTGGTGATTTCAAAAGGGACATCCTTAGATAGAAGATTAGTTAAAGGGCATGCAATTTTGAGATATCAGGACTGAATCGACGGTAAAAACCAACGTGCCCCAAGAAGGATCAGATGTCTTTGGTAGAGCTAGGCATAGGGGGCTTGGAAATCAAATTCACCTTGGCTTGATCAATTTGGTTGCCTTTTTAAGAGATAAGATGTCCCAGGATAATTTCCTTAGGTACCATGAAGTGGCTCTATTCCCAGGATAAGAACCAAGTTCACGTTGATGCACTGCCTGAGGGTCTGGACCAAGTGTAGGAGGCAATCGTCAAATGATTCACCAAATACCGAGAAGTCATCCATGAAGACTTCAAGGTATTCAACTACCATATTTGAGAATATGGCAAGCATGCCCTGCTAAAAGGTAGCGGGTGCATTGTAGAGACCGAATGGCATCCTTCGGAATGCGTAAGTTCCAAAGGGGCAGGTGAAGGTGGTCTTCTCTTGGTCCTCGGGATGGATTGCGACATGGTAGTAACAGGAGTACCCATCCAGAAAGTGAAAAATCTATTTCCTGCTAGTTTCTCGAGAATCTGATCAATGAACGGTAGTCGAAATGATCCTTCTTCGTGGAGGAATTGAGTCTTCTATAATCAATGCAGACTCTCCATGAGTTTTCTATACAGGTTGGTATGGCTTCTTCAGTTTAGTTGTGATGACGGTGAGCCTTGCCTTTTTAGGCACAACTAGGATTGGACTCGCCCATCGACTGTCGAAGATCGGGTAGATGATCCCTGCATCTAACCACTTGATAATCTCCTTTTTCATGACATCCTGTAGATTGGGATTCAGGTGTCTCTACATTTCACGGGATGGTCGTGAGCCTTCTTCAGTGTAGATGTCATGTGTGCAGTATGAGGGGCTGATACCAGTGAGATCATCGAGAGTCCATCCAATGGCTCTTCGATGTTGTTGGAGAACAGAAATCAGGCGTGTTTCCTGATCAGGTGTGAGTCAGGAGTTGATAATCATAGGAAATGTCTGATTGGAACCCAAAAAGATGTACTTGAGATGATCGAGAATAGGCTTTAATTCCAAAACTGGGTTTTCAGCGGTAGCGGGTAGTTTAGGATGGGTGTCGGGAGCAAAGGAAGAGCCATGGGTGTGTCTAGGTTGAGTTCAGGCTCCTCTAATTACGGGTTTTGATTCTCTTCTGGTTGATCAGAAATAGTTGGGCTCTCGATGAAGTTGCCATCCACCTCTTCATTATCGCAAATTTGTTTCATAACTCCGCAGTTAATTCCTTGTTGGGCCTTAAAAATGTCGATCTTTAGTGTTTTTCTCCCAAATTTTAATTCAATTTGGCCCTCCTCACATTGATATTGGCCCTAGCAGTGGCCAGAAAGGGTCTCCCTAGTATGATCGGTGTATTATTCACATTTTCAGGAGCATCCATGTCTAAAATAATGAAATTCACTGGAAAATAGAAATCATGCACCCTAAATATGACATCCTCGAGAATTCCTTTTGGTGACTTAATTGATCGGTTAGCTAGCTGTAAAGTCATTTCATTTGATTTAAGTTTACATTCCTTGAAATAGTCTAGTAGGGATGTGGGTATCAAATTTACGAAGGCTACTAAGTCTAATAAGTCTCGATCAAATCGTATATCACCGATTTCATAGGAGATCAAAGGGGTGTCAGGGTCTTTTGCCTTAGGCTGGAGTTTGCTCAAGATGACAGAGCTGCTTGCTCTGACAGTACGATCGGACTCCCATCTTTGGCTCGCGGCTTACGCTTATGTGTACATACGTCTTTCAGAAATCGTGTGTAAGCCAGTACGTGGTGTATTGCATCCATTAAGGGGATGTTTATATGGACCTGCTGAAAGAGCTTAACCAGGTCCTCCTCAAGTGCCACAGTTTTGGTTATCCTTTTTCCCTTGGCCAAGGCCTTAGGAATTGGAACCTTAGATGGTTCCTGTAGAATGGGTCCAGGTTCTTGATCTAGGATAGAGGTGTCCTAGATAACTATCTTAGGGTTAGGGTTTGTATTACCAGGCTGGGTTTGGCTTGGATAAGGTGGGTCCTATGTTGTTTTGCCAGTGCAGGTAGTAACAAAATTTAATCCTGCCTGGTTTTGGTTAGGAGTGGGTAGAAGAGCTGCTTGCTGCTGGTAACCCATATATGATGTCGAAGCCTCCATCCCATCGGATGATGGAGTAGAAGGGGTCTGATAAACAAAGTGAGCTTTGCCTGGATTTAGGTTCATAACGTGCCTCTGGTTCGGCACGTTATTCGGATTAGGTAGAGGTTGTGAAGGAAGTGCACCAGGTTGGCAAGGATTTTCCATCTGGGCAAGTTGATTGCGAACCTCTGTGATCTTGTCTCTGTGCTGTTTTTGCATAGCCGCATTCATCTTCTAAATGTCAGCCAGAGTCTGAAGGATAAGAGTCATTTGATCTGTCTGAGTTGGCCTAGATTGATAAGTTGGGTTAGGCCGAGGCTGAGGTGGTTAATATGGACGAGGAGCTTGTGGTTGGGGTGGATATTGAGGTCTCTGATTTTGATTATTGCCTGACCACACGAAATTGGGATGATTATGCCATCCAAGGTTGTAGGTGTTTGAGAATGGATCATTCTACATGGCATTGAGGCCCTCGCAGGTCTAAGGAACCTTGGGAAAATCAAAATATGAGGGTTTAGAGTTCCCCCAACTAGAGGTGGATCCATAGTTTCCTCTGTAACCAGAATCAGACGGGGGTGGATATGGGTGCATCCCTTGAGAAGGTTGGTGATAGATGTTGTGCACGGTCTCCCGACTAGAGGGTGGTTGTGTGAACGGGTTTTGTTTAGAGGTGGCTCGCTGCAAATGTCGAGTTAACTCATCCACCTTCTTCTCAATAATAGAGACCTTGTCCAGATGACTGGCCATCAGTTCCAAGTCAACGGAAGAAGATAGGCCCTGCGTCTCATGTGCTCCCTTTGGATTCATTAATGCACGGGCATTCGTCCGGTCGAACATGCCCATGGATTCATTATTGATGGAGCTCTCACACATATTCTCGAAAATCTCCCATGCGGTGTCTTCGTGTTGACCCATGATGTTTCCTCCGCAAGTTGCATTGATGAATAATCGAATATCCTGATAGAGTCTCTAGTAAAAAGACTAGACTTGTTCCCATTTAGGAACTCCGTGGTGGGGGCACTTTCGCATGAGATCCAGAAAACTATCCCATGATTCGTGAAATGGTTCTCCTATTTGTTGTGTGAAATGTGTGATCTGGTGCTGTAAAGCATTTGTCTGACCAACAGGGAAGAACTTTCTCAGAAACTCGGATTGAAATTCCACCCAGGTGTTGATTAGATGTGTTTGGGTTTGGTACCAGTGAGCAGCTTTATCCATGAGAGAGAAGGAGAACATTTTCATGAGTAGAACATTCTGATTTTGAGCTTCTGACCTAAAGGTCTAAGCCAGATGCCTGAGTTGTTTGATATGCTGGAAAGGATCTTCAAAATTACGCCAATGGAGTTTAGGGATGGCATGAATCATGTTGGGATTGAGTTCAGTGTCAAGACCTCGAACGGGGATTTGCACTCAAGGTTCGATTGCCACTGCAGTGCGATTGTAGTGATCTCGCATCATTGGATGCTGCGGTGGGTTCACAAAGGCTTGGAATAGATCATTGAGGCACTGATGTTGATTTTCAAGATTATTTTCTTCTGCAGGTTGTGCCATGATGATGGATGAAGGAGAATCAGGTTTAGATGAATCAGAAGAGATATCAATAGGATTGGGTTGTTGTACAAACAAGGAGGTTGAGGCTTGGCCCCGACATGAATGAGAAGCTAAAGGATGCCTCAGGGATGGTCTTAGAGACCTCCTCTCGAACTTGCACCAATGGAGTAGATGAGAGGTAGAATGTGATGGACCAAATCATGACACCCAAAAATTTTTGATGACTATAGAGGTTCAAGGTGGATGATACCCCTTAGTTAGAAAGCCGTCCACCTGAGAATTACCTGGGTAGCCAGAGAGGGAGAGTCTTGTAATGACCCCTACATGATAGAGTGCCCCCACGGGTTACAGGGTTTCCCCTACCCAACCTCTCTTGTCACTGATGTTCCAGGTAGACTAGAATGGGGACTTGACCTCTTAAGTCTACCAGTTTTAATTAAGAGCAAGGATGCTTTAGAATTTCACTTGAACTTTAAGATGTGTTGAGTTCAAAAGTGACCTAATTTTAAGATTGGTTGACCCAAACAAGGTAGGTCAACTTCACCAATATTGTCCTCTTGAGAATCTTAGGTCCCTCTTTTAGTGTTCAAATGACTTTAAGAGCCTGATTTTATGGTCTTCCTTAAATAGATCAGTTCAATCAATGTCTAGGTGCACAATGTTTTGGAAAGATGATTTTTTGATTAAGCAAGTGTGTCGTTAAATACGCTAAACAAAAAACCCTAATTGGCTCTAATTTTGGTCCAATTTAATTTGCCCAAATGTAGTACGTAGGTCTCAAACAATAATGTGATAGCTCTAGATACCTTAAGCTTTAAGTGGGTGCACAAATCAAGATTTGTTGTCCAAATAAAATGTATCAAATCAAGCAACTCAATGAATTATCTACGGATAGAATGCAAGTAGCACTAATTGATTTTTTTTCCTTTTAATCTTTTCAGAATTAAGGGCATAAGAGAGAGAGTAGTTAGAACTTACTTGCCCCTTGCGCATTTACTGTGCAGCTGATCTTCCTTGAATGTATCCCTCCTGAAACAACCACAGTAGAAGAGATATAGTAAGTTAGAATCTAAATCAGGAATTGTAATCAAGAGTTCTAAATTGCCCGTTGCTCCATGGCAACGACGCCAAAATGCTCGCGTGCTAAATCGGTGTTTTAAGATTTTCGTGTTGTAGTATACCCAAAATAGTGCTCAAACAAACAAATTTTATTACTCGAAAAGGTTTCGAGATCGAACACAGGGAGAAATATGGAATTTAAAGCTCAAGATCACAATTTAAATCAAGAATAAAGATTGCAAATAATGTTAGGATCAATATGCCAAAAAGAATGGAGTAAAATGGTGATTTAAATCACCAATTACTCCTCACAGATAACACTTAAATCAAGCCTCAAGTATATGCAATTAAAGTATCAGATGTCTTAAGTAGCCCTGTGCTATAGTGCTAAGGTTTTTCTTCCTCTTCTTCTTCTATGTTTCCTCTTGTGCTCCTTCTCTTCTTCTTCTTTGTTTCTTCTTTCTCTCCTCTTCTTCTTGTGTTGGTCCTTCTCTTCTTCTTTGTTTCTTCTTTCTCTGCTGCTCAAGCCTTCTTCTTCTTCTTCTTTCTCTGTTCAGCTAATTTGCATAGAAGGGGAAGCTTCTTTAATTAGCTAAGTGTCAGCCAGCTCTCTCTGCAGCAAAACCCTCCCCCTACCTCATGCGATCTCTCTTTCTCTTTCTCTCTTAGGCTCCACCCTCCCAGGGCCTCTCAGTGGGTAACCGGATAATCAGGTACGAACAAACCAAGGTCTAGGGCTGCGATCATGGTTGTAGTCGAGGAGTGAAGGGCTTAGGCAGGTCAGGCACACCAGGTCTGTGGGTCAGGTGTCGCAGATGAGGCACCGGTGTGCGTGGGTGAGAAGGACCTCACCCCATGTTTAGAGGTGATAAGCCTAAGAGACTTTTTCAATTTATGCGATAGTAGGTGTCTGTCAGCTTCTGAGATGGGACTATCCCACCTCTTTTCCTCTGCGTGCAGCTGCAGCTAGTGCTCCTTGTGATTGCGGTCAAAGACGTACTCAAAGAGCCAAATTGGCTCCTGGGTTGTGATCCTAGAATTGCTCTGCAGCGCCTGGGACTTCTCCTGGAGTCTATAGATACTGAAGTGAGCTTTGAGCTTTGCTCGAAGCTTTGGTAATGGTGGCGGAGACCTGGGTACCTAAAAGCACGAAAATGAGCTAAAAGCCCCAGTTAAAATAGTTCATGAGCTTCATTAGACCATGGCGGATGCACAAGGGATGGTCTCGTGGTTCGTGGAGTGTGGTGGGCTGCAGACGTCGGAGGAGGAACATGACGATGGGTGTGTTCGGTGGAGCATTAGAGAGGCTAATAGCCTCAAATACCAAAGGGCTTTTCCTCTGTGGGACACGGCGGAGGTCTAGGGATGAACGGCGGCTAGGTTGGTGGAGTGTAGTGGATGTGCAAGCTCGATGGAGGAATGCCGGCGAGGTGGAAGACGGAGGATGGTGGGGTGAGTCGAAGGTCGAAATGGAGTGGTGAGTGTCTGAAAACGAAGAGTAGAAGATGAGGAGTCATTTAGGAGAGGTAGCAGACGATGGGGAGTAGAGTTGGCATCGGTTGAGGTATGGTCGGTGCCGGAGACGAAGCTGCTCTGATAAGGGGTGGATGGCGAGGATGGAGATAGGGATGCCAGTTGGTGCTGCTCGACACGGAAGAAGGCAAGGAAGGACAATCTGCCCCTAGTACTGCGATCAGATGACATAGGGAAGCAAGGAGGGTCGCCAGAGATTGAAATGCAACTCGACCGAAGGAGGAGAGAAGAATTTGAGGGTTACTCTAGTTGAATTCAAGATTGAGGGGTCCGACCTAGCCTGGGCTTTCTTTTATAGGCCATCAGAGGGTGGTTAGAGCTTGGAAAGCTCATTGGATTGGGAAATCCTTTGAGACCCAATTCTCCCATGCGTTCGCATGAGAGATTGGGTAGGTTTTAGGGCTTAAGATTGGGTTCAAAAGGAAGGGAATTTTTTGACTAACTTCCCTTTCAAATTTGAAAGGGATTCATCAAGAAATCAGGGATTCTTTCCATTTTAAGGTCGCCAGAGCAAGTAGGAATAGGTTTAATGACAATAGAGACCTTTTTGTGAGGACGATGACAAAGTTAGGGGCTTGTTTGAAAAGATTTTGAAAGTTAAGGGTAGAAATGTAATTAGACAAGACCAATTTGTAAACTAGGTCAAGATAAACTCATTTTAGGCCCAAATTTTGGTACAAACCTAATTTGGACATAATAAATCCAATGGTGAAGTTGGATTTTGTTTTTGACCATGTTTAACTAGGTAATTTATGCAAAAACCCAAATTAGGGCAAATGTCTGTCTGTGACTCTATTCTAGTCAAAACGGGTTCTGATGGTCAAATTGAAGATTCCAAACCCTAGAGAATATTTTTCTATGAATTTTAGAGGGCTTAGGTGAATTATATCCTGATCAAAACATCAGTTCATTAAGTGGGTCTATTTTTAAGGTTTCAAAAGTCATTTAATTCTCAGAACACGTGCAAACCCTTTTCTGATTGTTCTAACCCACATGTTATCTTTCTAAGACCATTTGACCTTCATTAAACCCCTGAGAAAACCCTTGGTTGTACTACATTCATGATAAGTTGGTAAAATTACAGTTTTAACCCTAGTTTCTTATTTTTCCCTCAGAATGATTATGCAGTGACTTGTGACTCTCTAGAAGTTATGTAAGAGCATTTATTCACTTAATTGGGTCAAAATGAGCTAGTTATGGCTCATGATGACGTTCTCATCATACATCTTCCAAGTGATTCCTCTGTAGAAACTCTATAGGAGCCATCCAAAAATGAATCAACTTAATCTATATCATAGATCTCCTAGAATGACTCTTCATCATAATTTGATACTCATATGTGGCCATGTGATTCTCATTCATCACGATCACAAATTTTCCCCTATCACTCATCATAATGCATTGGTAATCAAAACCTTTTGAGCTCATTGCACCCAGCTGATGGAGTTAAACTTAGTGCTTAACGGGAGGCAACCCATCATCCTTTGAAATACCTGAAACCATTTTTGACATATCTCTTTACTGAATTCATATTGTACTTTAGGGTTCATCCATTAGAACAACCGACTCCACCTTTGGTACTTGTATCAAAGCTTGAAATCATCCGCAACAGTCATCCCGACCCATCCACCCACCCTTTGACCCTATTCTAATATACAATCTAAGGTAAACTCAAACCCACCTAAATTACAATGAGGGCATTGCAAATTGTAGGCATGGGGGGTTATTAAAGCGCAACATGTTGTGAAAATCAAATCACAAAAGGGTTTCATAAAAAAAAAAAAAGACGGTTGAGAGAAAGGAAGATCCATTTGAGCTAAGGAGGGAAGGAAAACAAAAAGAGAAAAAAAAGGGAGCAAAAAGAAAAACAAAAAGAAGGAAAGAGTCCCTTAAAAATAAATATGGAACTTACCTAACTTCTATGATGGATCGAATGATGGATTAAGACCTGGAAGGCTAAAACTTAGGAAATTAGTGGTGGATACTGACCTTGGGCCTTTTGGATTTGTTCTAGGTTTTAAACACTCAAGTACTTGTTAAGATTCAGATTAATCCTTAATATGTTGAGGAAAGTTCGAGGTTGATGTATTAGGTCTAAGGATTAGGGATTATTTGACCCCATTGCCTACCCTTTGGTTTGCAAGACTTGGTAACCTAAGTTATAAGAACCTCATCAAGAACCCTAACTAGCATAATCTAACCTATATATGCGATAAAAAGCTCCTACATAACTCAAAGAAAGGCTTGACTCAGAGAATTCTGAGTTTGAGAAGAAAATAAATCATAAGGGGTAAAAATGCAATTTCACCAACACAATATGCAAACAAGGTAACTCAGGGTCCAAACATAGGTCAAACTAACCTAACAAGAAGGAAAGTGGGGTGATCTGGTCCAACAAGGGCTACAGCAACTCCAAGGAATTAAATGATATTCTGTAACCCTAAAATAAATCTACTTCAATTCACGAGGTTCGAGGTAGGGTAAAAATATAATAAACCCTCTAAAATTCATAGAAAAATAATCTCTAGGGTTTAGACCCTTCAAATTGACCTTAGAAACCCATTTTGACCTACATTGAGAACCATGCCCAATTAATGATTTAATTTGGGTTTTTACGTAAATTGGCTGGTCAAACAAGGTTTGACCTAGAAAAAAAATTCACCATTAAAATTCTTAGGTCCAATTTAGTCATGCATAAAAACTTGAGCCTAAGAAGAGACCTTCTTGACCGACTTTGCAATTTGGTCCTCATCTATTACTTTTTGACGCTCAACTTTCGAAACCCTTGCATTTTGGCCCCTAATTTCCTCGTCGTTCTTTGCATTTAGGTCCCTCCTGCAAGTCTCTGCGCAGCGGCATGCTCCGGTGACTTTGCGCGGAGCATGGCGCCGCGCAGGGTGAGGGGGATGTCCTGCAAATTGAACCTGGTGTTCCCTACGACGTCTGTTGTCGCAGGGACACCGCCTTGCCACCTGATGATGCCCACACCTTCCGTGCGAACGCGCGGAAGGTATGGGTCACACCTCTGGCCATTCTCCGGCAAGGGAGGCACGTCGCCTCCCTGCGTCCACCCCTCCGCCACCGCCTTTACAAAGACCAGCGTCTCCAGCCGGTTCGAGCAGCTTGGTCTTGACGGAGAAAACCCCAACCCTTCCTCTCTCCCCACTCCGACAGGAACCCACCAGCTCCGGCGGCTCCTCCTCCTTCGTCTCGTCACTCTACTGCAATACCAACAGTAGAGCCACCTTCGCCTGATCTCCCCGCGCCGTGCCGTACCAAGCGCGCGCCTCCCTAGCCTCTTCCTCACCGCCGCCCTCTCCCTCTGGGTGTTTCTTCTCCGACGACAGTCGATACGACTGCCGCCCTGCTCTGGCCCCCTTCGTCCCTGTAGGTAGGTTACTGTTATTTCCCTTCGTCCCCTCTTTCTTTTCCCCATTGCCTTTCAGTTGATTACCCTTGACTGCGCCTGACCACCATCATCTTCCATCCCTCCGGCAACCCTCCGGCGAGTTGCCCCCATCGATCTGCCTCTCCACACAACTCGCCAACTATCCCACAAGCTCCACCTCACCCTACCCAACACCCCCCACCCCTCCACTACCACTCCACACCTCCACAACACTCCCCCGATCAAACCCATTTTTCCAGTTGCAGTCCGACCTAGGGCTGCCGCCAGACACCGCCCTGCAACCTGCTGCACCCCGCACTACGTTCGTCGTGCCACGGCAAAGGTTTCCCTGTGGTCTGATTAGGCCGAGAGGCCCTATTTGTGTTAGGCAGAGTTTCAGCCCCGGCCGCCATTAGCTACGAAGCAAGGAGCTTCCAAGCGAGCTCCAGGCCTCGAAGTAGCAGGACTCCAGCCAAGGCGAATTGGAGAGACCCAGGTGAAGGCAGGTAGCTGGCACGCAAAGGGAAGCGAGGACACAGCTGCTGAGGCAAGGTCGCGATTCTTCCTGCGGGCGTGCGCGAGAAGGGACGAAGTTTAGTTCCACATCGTAAGATTTCGAAGCGCCGCACCCATTTAAATTGATTTTGTGTTTTTACCTAAGCACCTCAGAACACGGGGTGAGGTCCCCTCGCCCACTCGCCCGCCTCGTCCGCGACCCACGCCACGCAGACCTGGTGATAAACGCTAGTTTATCATCATTCTTACGCATTAAAACAAACCTAGCTCTTAGGATTTTACTCCGCAAATGGGTTTTTTGGGCTGCATTTAGGCATAAATTAGGTTAGGCATGCATTGCATCTTTTATTTGTCTTTTTAATATGTTTTTGTGAGTGTTAGGGATGCACAGATATGCAGATCCTTAAAACCCTAGCACTCAAGAAGGCAAATGGTGAAAGAGAAGCCCAGACTAGTTGGAACTCAGCTCGATCCAGCTCACTATAGCTGGAACCTAGCTTACTTGAACTAGGGTTAGCTCATCCCAGCTCCACTCAGCTAATCTCAGCTGAATGGTAGCTCAAGAGAGTTCATCTTAGCTCACCCTAGCTCAAGTCAGCTCAGATCCAGCTCAACTTAGCTGAGTCTAGCTCATCTCAGCTCCCACTAGTTCACAAGGAGCTCTAGCTAGCTCAGCTGAGTTGATAGGAGTTCACCCCAACTCAGATCCAGCTACATCCAACTCCACTCAACTCCATCCAGCTGAAGAAGAACTCATCCCAGCTCAGGAAGCTCAAGTCCAGCTCCCGAGGACTTAGCTTAGCTCAGCTCAGTTGAGCTAAGCTACCTTAGCTACCTCAACCAGCTTGATTCTCCCCAGGAGCATCAGACCTAGCTCACCTCAGCTCATTTTGGTAGAAGCTAGCTTACCTTAGCTCGGCTTAGTAGCTAGCAAAGAACTAGCAAGCTAAGCCAGCTAGAATAGCCCCATGCCAGCCTCTTCAGCAGCAGCCAGCTCCAGCTCCAGCTCCAGACTTCTCCTCCTCTGCTCCTTCCTCCAAACCCTAGCTCCAACACCTTCTCCTCTACTCCACCTTTAGCTAAGCTAGCTTAGCTTAGCTTAGCTTAGCTTAGCTATGCTCCAACTTCCTTGGCTTGTACCACCCCAAAAACCCACCTACCAACTCCACCCAACTAGCTCCACCTATGCTCCACATAAGCTAACCTACTTGGCACCAACCTAACCTACCCACCACCTCCAAAAGACACCTAAAAGTGGCACCAAAAACTACCCATAACCACCCCTTAATGGCGCTACTTTTCCCTCCAAAATCCCCCCTCATCTCCACCACACAATCCCCCTTGAACCCATCTCCACCATCCACCTAATCTCCCTTCTAGAAGACCCCATGTTGGCGCCAACATGGGGGTGTCTCTCTACCACCAAAAGACACCAACACCACCATAACCACCCCCTTTAACACCCCTTAGGTTGGCGCCAACTCTCCTTAGCCATAGGATCACCAACCACCTCCATTCTTCCATCCTAGCCCTCCATTTCAAGGGGCACCTTAACCCCCCATCCCACCCTATAAAAAGACCACTACCCACCACCATTCAAGACCATCCTTGGCTAGCAATTTCACTCTCATATTCCACCAAGAAGCCCACGTCCAAGAGAGAAGAAGAAGAAGAAGATTAAGGGGATATTCTGTCCCCTTGGTGCCTTCCCCTCTTCCCTTCTCTCTTGGGTCATGCCAGCCAAAGGAGAAGCCAGGAAAGAAAGATCTTGGAGGAGATCTTGAAGGTGGTCACACCACCTTGGAGGAGTTTTTGAGGGTGGTGCACGCCCACCCCTTGGAGAGAGCATTAAAGGTGGTAGCTTCCACCTTGGAGGAGCTCTCAAGGAAGGAGAAGAAGGAGGCCCTCTTTTCAAGCCAAGGAGCAGCTAAGCTTGGAGCAAGAAGACGCCCTTCTTCACCATTGTTGCAAGAGGATTTGTGTTTCTTTTCTTGCTATTAGATTTGTTTAATTCTAGTAGAAGCATTCCTCTACTTGTCCTTGAAAAGAACACTCATTCTACTCAATCAAATTGCCTTCTTTTAGCTTTTTATTGCAGTTGTTTTTAGTTCTAGCACTTGTTTCACCTCTTCTTCCTAATTACCCTAGGCCTCCACTTGCCTAGAGTGAGCTTAGGAAGAAGATATTTCTATCTCTTAAATTTTAGTTAATCATTTGTAGGTGTTAGTTCTTTTCGTTACAATTCGCAGTTTGCCCTCGTCTTTTCAAAATACAAAAAAAAATTACATATTGAAAAATATCAAAAAGAAAGTTGAGATCTATCTGTAAGCAAGAGGATTAATTTTGCAATTTTTGCCTCCTTGGAAGACCCTAGATACTCCCCTATCTAGGATATAAATTTAAAAGCGAAAGCGGATTCGCGTGTTACAACGACGTTAAAAACCCGCTTTTACAAATCACGCTTATTTCGCTATCACCTGGCCGACCCGTTTACCCTGCACTCCTCGTGCACCACCCACGCTGGTGCACCTGGTCATAAGTACGCTACCCGACCCAATAACCCGGCTCTGGGAGAGCTTCCTATGAGCGGTTTACAGAGAGAGAGAGAGACGTGCGGGTAGATGGAAGGGCTAGGTTTTGCTGTGTCTTGTGCAGGAACAGGGCGCGAAGAAAGAAGGTTCACCACTTGGCCGCAGGAAGAAGAGGAGCGGAAGAAGAAACTCTGAAAAGGCTTTGCCGCTGAGCAAGGCAGAAGACCAAGGAAGAAGAAGCGGGAAGAAGAAGAGAAGAAGAAGAAGCAGCAAAGGAAGAAAAGAGGGGAAGCACTGTAGCAGACCATCGTTTAAGTCATCTGACTGTGATATCAGACGACGGATAAAGCTTCAGAGGAGATAAAGTAGAGAAAAGGAAAAAGAAAAGAAAAGGCTCCGCAACTGAAGTGAAAGAAAAGAGAAGGACGAAAGAAGATAACGACAAGAAAAAGAAGAAGAACTGAAGAAGAAAAGAACTAGAAGACAAGCAGAAGAAGAGGAACTAAAGGCAATCAGAGCCAAGGAAGAAGACCCGTAAAGATAAAGAAAAGAGAAAGAAGAGAAGAAGACAAGCAAAGAGAGAAAGAAGAGAAGAAGAAAAAGCCAAAAGACAGAAATCTATTTCTCCCTCTCTCTCTTATTTTTGTAATAAAGAAACATTGTACTTCTAGAATTCTAGTAGCTCCTTGAGTTCGACCTCGGGAAACTAATTTCGAGTAAAATTTTAATGGTAACGACAACCGTAGCTGTCTTATTTTATACCACAACGACATTACTGTAATAAGCATTAAAACAAACAAAGACTAGCCGCGGTTGGGAAACGTCACCATTTTCTTGGCACCGTTGCCGGGGAGCAACGGATATTCTAGAAGCTTTGAATTTCTTTTAAAAGATTGCTAATCTTTTTCTCTCTCTTGTGTGCAGGTAAAGGAAAAAAAGAGCAGCTGCACGACAAACACTCCAACAAACAGGTAATCTCTATTAGCCCTTTCTTAACTCCCTTAAAATCTAAAAATGAACAAAAAGAAGAATCAACTTAGGGCTACCTGTGTTATACATAGTAATTCATCAAAATTGCCTATTTCAACACATGTTTAACTATTTATTCAACTAAGGTAACTAGGGCTAAACCTTCTTGATTGAGCCCTAGATACTAAAATTTTGAGGCAACTAAAATGGACCAACTAGAGCCAATCCAAGGATTGAAAATCTAGGGTTTCTAGAGGCACACCTTCTATTAATAAAGAAAAGATCTTTCCAAAAAGAGGTGTGCCTAAACCTTGTTTGAAAAAGATCTATACAAGAGAAACCCTAAGCAAATCAGGCTCTTAAATTCATTTGAACCTTAAAAGAAAGGACCCAAAAGCTCTCAAAAGAACAAGAGGTGAAGTTGACCCCTTGGGTCAACCAACCTTCAAATTAGGTCACTTTTTCACTCAAAATACTTAAAAGTTCAAGTGGAACCTTAAGCACCTTGATCTTAAAGTAAAAGAGGTAGACTTAAGAGGTCAAGATCCCCATTTTGGTCTACCTGGAACCGCAGTGACAAGAGAGGATGGGTGGGGGAAACCCTGTAACCCGTGGGGACGCTCTACCGTGTAGGGGTCTTCGCGGGACTCACCCTCTCTGGCTGCCCAGGTAATTCTCAGGTGGACGATCTTTTTGATCAAGGGGTCCATCTGCCCCGCACCTCTATAGTCACCAAACAATTTTTGGGTGTCTCGATTGGGTCCAGCACCTTCTAAACTCATCTATTCCAACAGTGCATGTACGGTAGGAGGTCCTTAAGACCACCCTTAAGACCTCCTTTAGAAATTCACTCTCGTCAAGGCCAAGCCTCGACGCCCGTGTTTGTGCAGCAACCCCATCACATTATTCTCTCATCTGATTCAGAACCAAGCTCTTCTTCTTCCCCCATCATGGCTTAGCCAGTTGAGGAAGAAAATAATCTGGAGCACCAGCTCCAGCGACTCAATGACCTCTTCCAAAACTTTGTGCACCCACCGCAGCGTCCTATGATGCGGGACCATTATAATCCTGCTGCGGTGGCCATTGAGCCTCGAGTCAGAATCCCGACTGGAGGACCTGATTCCGAATTAAAGCCCAATATGATTCATGCTATACCTAAATTCCTTGGGCTTAATTTCGAAGATCCCTTCCTGCACATCAAACAGCTGAAGCATCTGGCCCAAACTTTTGGGTTAGATGCACAAAATCAGGATATTCTTCTCATGAAGATGTTCTCCTTCTCTCTTATGGACAAGGCCGCTCATTGATATCAAACTCAGACCCGGCCGATCAACACTTGGGAAGAACTTCAGTCCAAATTTTTGAAAAAGTTCTTTCCCATTGGTCAAACCAATGTCTTGCGCCATCAGATTACTCACTTCACTCAGCAAACAGGGGAACCTCTCCATGAGGCATGGGATCGCTTTCAGGATCTCATGAGAAAGTGCCCCCATCACGGAGTTCCTAAATGAGAACAAGTCTAATCTTTTTACCAGGGACTCCATGAAGACATCCGTTTTTTCGTCAATGCAACCTGCGGAGGGAATATCATGGGTCAACATGAGGACACCGTGTGGGAGATTCTCGAAAACATGTGCGAGAACTCCATCAACAATGACTCCATGGGATTATTCGACAGGACGAATACCCACGCATCGAAGAATCTTAGGGGAGCACATGAGACGCAGGGCCTGTCCGCATCAGTCGACCTGGAATTAATGGTCAGTCGATTGGACAAGTTCTCAATCATTGAAAAGAAGGTGGATGAGCTGACTCAGCACTTGCAGCGAGCCACCTCTGCATATAGCTCCTTTGCACAGCCTCCTTCTACACGGGCGACTGTGCAAAACATTCTCCATCGATCTTCTCCTGGGGTGGATCCATATCCATCATCTGATTCTTGGATCGGAGGGCCATCCGATCCTTTCTATGCCAGCTCGGGGAATTCCATTCCCCCTTTCTCTGACTCTCTAGAGGTTCCTCAGACCTGCGAGGACCTCAATGCCATCCAGAACGACCCATTCTCCAACACCTATAATCCTGGATGGCAAAACCATCCCAACTTTCAATGGGCGGGAAATTCCCAAATCCAAAGACCACCCTTTTAGTCCCGCCCACAACCCCCTCGTCCTTACCAGCCGCTTCAGCCTCAGCCCAACCCTACTTATCCATCAGGGCCAAATCAGGATCAAATGTCCCTTATCCTTCAGACTCTGGCTGACATTCAAAGAATGAATGCGGCTATCCAAAAACAACACAAGGATGAACTTACAGAGGTCCGTAATCAACTGGCCCAGTTGGCAAATTCTTGCCAGCCAGGCACTCTTCCTTCCCAACCTCTTCCTAACCCGAATAACATGCCAACACAGCGGTCGTTACGAACCCAAACCTGGGCCAAGCCCATAAGATTTATCAGGCCCCCTTTGTTCCTTCACTTGACGGGATGGAGGCTTCCACTTCTTTTGTGGGATATCAGCAACAAACCATCTTACCCAATCCCAACCAAAACCAGGCAGGATTTAATTCCGTGACAACCCATAGTGGTAAGGAAACCCAAGATCCACCTTATCCAAACCACTCCAAGCCTGGTAGTGATCCCAAGCCTAGGACGGTAATCTAGGACGTTCCTATCCCTGTCCCAGATCAAAGACCTGGACCTATCCTAGAAGAACCAACCAAGGTTCCATTTCCCGAGGCCTTAACCAAGGGAAAGAAGACTACCAAGCCCGTGGCACCTGAGGAGGACCTAGTCAAGCTCTTTGAGTAGGTCCACATAAACATCCCCTTGATGGATGCAATCCACCACGTACCGGCTTACGCACGATTCTTAAAGAATGTGTGTACACCCCAGCATAAGCCGCGAACCAAGAATGGGAGTCCAATTGTTCTGTCAGAGCAAGCCAGCTTTGTAATCCTAAGCAGACTTCCACCCAAGGCTAAAGATCCTGGTACTCCCCTAATTTCCTGCAAGATAGGTGATACCCAATTTGATAGAGCATTGCTAGACTTGGTGCTTCCATAAATCTGATACCCACATCCTTACTTAACCATCTAGAAGAATCTGAGCTAAAACCAACTGAGGTGACATTACAATTAGTAGACCGATCTATAAAGTCACCAAAAGGGATTCTCGAGGATGTTATTGTAAGAGTGCGGGATTTCTACTTTCCTGTAGACTTTATAGTCTTAGACATGGACGCACCTGAAAACCCTAGGGATACGCCAATCATTCTAGGGAGACCCTTCTTGGCTACTGGTAGAGCCAACATTAGCTGTGAGGAGGGCCAAATAGAGCTCAAATTTGGGAATCAAACCCTGAAAATTAACATATTTAAGGCCCAACAAGGAATCAATTGCGGTGTCATCGAATAGATTTGTGACATTAGGGCTCTGGTTGATGAAACACACTTTCAGAATGACCTGATTATACCTCATCAACCGCAGAAAGATCTTGACTCGCAAATAGAGGAGTCGAATCCAGATTTAGACAACCCAATAGCTCCTACCCTTGAACCTCACATCTATTCTGAACCACCCGCCGCTGCTGATAACCCCATCCTCGAACTAAAGCCCCTTCCTGCTCACTTGAAATACATCTTTCTGGGTTCTAATCAGACCCTTCCTGTGATTATCAATTCCAAGCTCAATCCCGAATAGGAATCCCGTCTGATTGCTATCCTCCAGCAACATCGCAGAGCCATCGGGTGGACTCTCGATGATCTGGCTGGAATAAGTCCCTCGTATTGTACTCATCGTATCTATTCAGAAAAGGGCGCACGACCTTCTCGTGAAATGCAGAGATGCTTGAACCCCAATCTGCAGGAGGTCATGAAAAAGGAGATCATCAAGTGGTTAGATGCTGGGATCATCTACCCGATCTCCGATAGTCGTTGGGTGAGCCCAATTCAGGTCGTGCCTAAGAAGGCAGGACTCACCACTATAACGACTAAAATCGGAGAAGTCATTCCTACCCGATTAGCCAACTCGTGGAGAGTCTGTATAGATTACCGCCGACTCAATTCCTCCACGAAGAAGGATCATTTCCCACTGCCTTTCATTGATCAGATTCTCGAGAAATTAGCAGGAAATAGATTCTTCTACTTTCTTGGCAGGTACTCCGGTTACAACCAGGTGGCAATCCATCCTGAGGACCAAGAGAAGACCACGTTCACCTGCCCCTTCGGAACATACGCATTCCGAAGGATGCCTTTCGATCTTTGCAATGCACCCGCTACTTTTCAACGGTGCATGCTTGCCATATTCTCAGATATGGTAGGTGACTATCTGGAAGTCTTCATGGATGACTTTTCAGTTTTTGGAGCATCATTTGACGATTGCCTCCAACACTTGGTCCAAATACTCAGGAGGTGCATCGATGTGAATTTGGTTCTTTCTTGGGAAAAGAGCCATTTCATGGTGCCTGAGGGAATTGTCCTGGGACATTTAATCTCAGAGAAGGGCATCCAAGTGGATCGAGCTAAGGTTGATCTAATCTCTCGCCTTCCTATGCCTAGCTCGATCAGGGACATCCGTTCTTTTCTAGGGCATGTCAGTTTTTACCGTCGTTTAATTCGTGATTTCTCAAAAATCGTGCGCCCCTTGACTTCTCTTCTCTTTAAGGATGTACCCTTTGAAATCTCCAAGGAATGCACACTAGCCTTCGAAAACCTTCATGACCGAGTCACCCAGGCACCTATCCTACAATCCCCTGACTGGTCTCAACCCTTTGAGATCATGTGCGATGCGTCTGATTTCGCTGTAGGAGCGGTCCTGGGGCAGAAAGCTGACGGGAAACCTGTGGTCATCTACTACGCTAGCAAGACACTTGACGAGGCTCAGCGTAACTACACAGTTACGGAGAAAGAGCTGCTAGCCGTAGTATTTGCCCTTGAAAAATTCCAATCATATCTCCTGGGTTCCCACGTCATCATCTACTCGGATCACACAGCTGTAAGGCATCTCCTTGCCAAGAAGGATGCGAAGCCCCGACTAATCTGATGGATCTTGCTGTTGAAAGAATTCGATCTCGAGATTCGCGACAAGGCGGGAAGGCAGAATGTGGTAGCCGACCATTTATCCCATCTTCCTTCTGAGATTATCAACCCTTCTGGACCCATCACGGAACATTTTCCTGATGAACACCTGCTGACTATTGGTGCTAGACTTCCATGGTTTGCTGATACAGTAAACTACTTGGCATCTCATCAAATCCCGTCTGATTGGCCGAAGGCCAAGAAAGACAAATTACGCTCTGATACCAAGTATTACATTTCGGAAGACTCGTACCTTTTCCGCATAGGTGCCGATCAAATCATCCGGAGATGTGTCCCGGAAGAGGAAATCAACAATATTCTCTCTTTCTGCCATGACCAGGCATTCGGTGGCCATTTCTCTAGGCATAAAACCGCATCAAAAGTCCTCCAGTGCAGCTTTTACTGGCCCACACTGTTCAAAGACGCATACAGTCACTGCAAGGCATGCAGTCGTTGCCAGACTTTGGGCAACATGAGCCATCGTGACATGATGCCTTTGCAGCCAATTCTCGTATGCGAAATCTTTGATGTTTGGGGGATTGATTTTATGGGCCCCTTTCCTGCTTTGGATGGTTTCGAATACATTCTGCTGGCTGTGGACTATGTGTCCAAATGGATCGATGCCATACCGACCCGAACCTGTGATCACAAAATCGTTCTCAAATTCATTCATCAAAACATTTTCTCAAGGTTCGGGATTCCTCGTGCTATAATCTCTGATGGGGGGCCCATTTCACTAACGCTCAGTTTAGGTCACTGATGACCAAATACGGGGTGTCTCACCGAATCTCTACTCCTTACCACCCCCAAACTAATGGTCTAGCTGAGCTATCAAATCGGGAGATCAAGAAAATCCTGCAGGTCACTGTTCGGCCTGACAGGAAGGACTGGTCGTCCCGACTTCCGGAAGCCTTGTGGGCCTATAGGACCTCCCACAAAACCCAATTAGGCATGTCTCCCTTTACACTGGTGTATGGGAAGGCGTGTCACCTTCCCGTCGAACTGGAGCATAAAGCCTATTGGGCAGTACGAAACTGTAATCTAGATCTTTCGAAGGCTGGAACCCCAGAAAACTTCAAATCAGTGAGATCGATGAATTACGCCTAGATGCGTATGAGAACTCGCGAATCTACAAGGAGTGGGTTAAAGCCTTCCATGACAAGCATATCTCGAGAAGGATCTTTCATCCTGGCTAGAAGGTCCTACTCTTTAATTCCCAACTCAAACTTTTTCCTGGAAAGTTGCGATCCAAGTGGGTCAGACCATACTTAGTCCGACAGGTTTTTGGAAATGGAGCCATCGAAATCAGTCCGCTCAGCCACGATTCTGAACCTTTCATCGTGAACGGTCAGAGACTCAAGCCGTTCATTGATGTAACTTCTACTGATTTGGCTGGATCATCTTATATCCTTCATTCCCCTTGAGCTTATTGCACCCAGCCGATGGCGTAAAACTCAGTGCTTAACGGGAGGCAGCCCGTCATTTTCCTTGAAAACCTAAAACCTTTTTGACACCTTTGTGCACTTAAGGTTCACCCTTCTAGACAGTCGAATCCACCTCAGATGCTTGCATCTGGGATTAGAAATCGTCCGCAACAATCATCCCAACCCATTCACTCATCAAAACATCTGTCTTAAGGAATGAACTAAGTAAATAAAAACCCCCTGTTGAACGTTTACGAACCTACGCTAACGAGATTGGTTTTGGAAAACCTGTCGTTGTAGTTCGGAAGTGAAGAATTTGTGTTCAACAAATAAAATTTATACCAAAAATAATTCCGGGTCGAACACAGGGAGGCTACGTTGATCTATTTTCGCAATTATATTTTTTTTAGGATTTTCTTTAAGCAAGGCATTATAATTACAATGCGGCTATCAAACTATGAGAGGGAGAGAGAGAGAAAGAGAGAGAGAGAGAGAAAGAGAACATGCATTCAATATTTAAATAGTTTATAAAAGTTACACTAGAATGCAGAAAATCAATTACACTATAAAGTAGAAAATTCTAGACTAGAAAAGCTATAAATAAGAATGGGAGAGAGAAATTATCCTCCTCGACGATTGCTTGGAGGAAAAGCTGGACGGAACGACGCCTGGACGAAGGAGAACGAAGCAGGACGAAGGAGGACAAAGCAGAAGAACGGGAACGGAGCAGCACGCCGTCGTCGTCGCGGGATCCACTTCCGAAGGGGAACGAAAATTGGAGTTTATCTCGCAAGAAGCATCCCGGGTGTGGGACAAGCTTCTTTTGAGCTTTGGAGGGGTAGAGAGGAGAAAGAAGGGATGAGAATTTCATATGGAGGGGGTCTCCTTTTATAGTTGCAAGGAGTGGGGGCAAAATGGACATTACATCTTCAAAATAATAAATAAGGGGTCTTTAGTGACGGATAAATCCGTCACTAAAGCCCCGACGTGGCCGTCGCCGCCGCGCCCACGTGCGCCTCCTCGGCTACCCGCTCCTCAACGCTCGTGCACGTCCAGAGCTTTTCAGCCGTCCGATCGCGAGATCGGACGGCTTAAATCGCGTCCGCGCCCGCTGCGTACCGCGCTTCCCGCGCGTTTGATTGCGCGTTCGATTGCACGTCGACGCTATCGGGCGCGCGCGGCCGTCCTATCTTCATCTGACGCTCCACACACCTCAATCGATCGCGCCCTCCAGCGCTTCGCCGCGGATCGAACCCGCGCCCCGCGCTCGCGATAGCGCGCTCGACCACTGAGTTATGGGGCGCGGATGGTCGAGCACACGTTTTAAAATACGAGCGCCCACAGCCGTTGGATTATGATCCAACGGCGGAGAGCGATCGGGTGCGGAGCCTTCACAAGATGAAGCGGCCGTTTGGGCTGCTGGGATGGCACCACGTGGCGCTATCTTGGCCGTCCATCTTCTGGAAGTTGTAGATGGTGCCACGGATGTCGGATTGACTCGATTTTTGTGTCGTTGGGCTGCGATCGTCGATCCGAATTCATCCGTGCGGTCAGATTTATCATCTGAAGTGCGGATTTACACCATCCTGGCCCTTGATCTTTTAGGGTTCCCGGGTCACTATCTGATGCTACGGATGCCTGATTAGGGCGATCTTGGAGTCGTTAAACTCCAATCGTCGCCCTAATCACATCCATACGGTTGGATCTTTGATCCGAGGCCCCGATAAAATATTTGCCCTGTCCAAGCACATAAAAGGAGACAATTAACCTCCATTTTATTTAAACTATTCTAAATGCAAGATGATGCATGTAATGCAATATTTATATCATGAAATGCAATCCTATGCTTAAGAACATGCATAAATAGACATCTTAAGTAGTGTAAATGTGTTTACATCATACCCCCATGCCTATCTTTTGCTAATCCCTAGCAAAAACTATATGCTATTTATAAAAGAATTAGGTTAGATTATTTGGACTTGAGTTATTTTTCAATTATTAAGAAATTGTCTACTTATGAACTGAACTTTCAAAGACATAACAGTGCCCGGGTATCAGCAAAATGCAGACCACTTCAAGCCCTCGCCTTATTAAAAGAAAATCTTCTTTTTCTCTTTTTCTCTTTTCTAAATTTTTGCTTGTTTTTTTTTTTTAATTTTTAAATTTTCAAGTTTAAGAGTGGCTTTCTACGGCCATTCAACTCACCCAAAATTTGATGAGAACCCTAAGCTTTAAGCATCTTATTGTGATTGTGATAGACTCATTGACCGACAGTTAGAACGGACTTCGGATTTCTACGCCTCTAGGTGACCTAACCAGAATTCTACCTAAAAGTGTATCTTTACAACCGGTAGCTCTCCCTACTTTTTTTTTTTTTTACGGGGTCAACACAAGGGTGAATCCAGTGTATATCTCCGCGGTTTATTCTACTTCTCCGCTTCTTCGTAAGTGTTTTGGGAATTTTTGGTGCATTTCTGAGCTGGGTTCTGGACAACCGATCGATGAGCTGTTACCACCGACAACTTGCCAGCCATACTTGTGCGGCGAAGTGTGGCTTATTTATTTTTGTTCTTCTCTCCTTTTTTTTTTTTTTAAGTAGGTGGCTTCCCTAGTCTAAGATTTACCTAAAGGCAGCAAACTAAGAAAGGTCCAGTGACTGGGCTCTGGACAACCTACCTATGGGCTGTTACCCACGATAACTTGCCAGCCATATCACCCTAGAAGGTTCATTAGCTATCCAATTTTCGTTAGATACGTCGAACAACGAGTCAGTGCAAGGAAAGTGTGTAGATGCTTAAAACTCAAAATCTCCTCAAATCAGAGGGCGGGTTGATAAGTGGTGTACTTATCACCCAAACTTATTTATTTCGATTATAATAGAATTAAGATGGAGAGGACTTAAAAATAAATCCACATTTTAGTGGATACCCAGGCTAATTAAGTCCAAAGAACTGAGGGGTCTTTGTGTTCAGATCCTAATGTAAAATTTCTTAGGATTGAAAAGTCCTAATGTCCAACTAATCCTTCCTAATTTTTTTTTTTTTTATAAGAAGAGAAACAATTTACATGGATTTCACAAGGCTGACCAAATAATTCAAGAATGAATCCACCCCCCCATGCCTAGCTGATGCAATGTCCTCATTGAAAAAGAGACATGAAAGAAAGGGTAGAAAATGAAAGATGTCACCTGGATATGAAGCTCGTATCAACCTTGTGTCATATGTACAATTGCTGAGTTTAATGCCGTCAGCTAGGCGAAGTCCAGCCAAAGAAGTCACAGAATGGCTAGAGCAACAGAGTCTAAGACGGGTTCTGGAAGATTACGGTCAACAACAGGCTTTAAACGTTGACCGTTGACTTTAAAGGTGTTACCCGTCTTTGGGTCAGAAATATGAATGGTACCATTAGGAAAAATCTGATCAATTATGAATGGGCCATTCCATTTAGAACTAAGTTTACCAGGAAAGAGCTTAAGTTTAGAATCAAATAACCAGACCTTCTGGTTTGGCTCAAAACTCTTGCGGGAAATCAATTGATCATGTAGAGCTTTGGTCCGAGCCTTGTAGATCTTGGCATTCTCATAAGCATCATTTCTAAGCTCCTCCAACTCAGATAGTTTGAGTTTCCTGGTCTTTCCAGCTAGATTCAGATCTAAATTGCATTGTTTGATTGCCCAGAATGCCCTGTGTTCAATCTCTATGGGTAGATGGCATGCCTTTCCATACACCAAAGGGAATGGAGACATGCCGATGGGCGTTTTATACATTGTACGGTAGGCCCAAAGAGCATCCTCAAGCTTCTGAGTCCAATCCTTACGATCAGGCCTAACCATTTTTTGCAGAATGTTCTTGATCTCTCGATTGGAGATCTCGGCTTGTCCATTCGTTTGGGGATGGTAAGGTGTGGAAATTCGATGATTAACCCCGTATTTGGCCAATAAATTCCGAAATTGGGCATTAGTAAAATGAGTGCCACCATCACTGATGATAGCCCTCGGAATCCCGAACCTACTGAAGATATTTTTCTTGACAAAATTGATGACCACCTTGTGGTCATTGGTTCGGGTGGGAATTGCCTCAATCCATTTGGACACATAATCAACAGCAACAAGAATGTACTGATGTCCAAATGAAGGGATAAAGTGTCCCATGAAATCGATGTCCCAAACATCGAAAATTTCTACAGGAAGAATAGGGTTTAGGGGCATCATGTCTCTCTTAGTTATGTTCCCGAGTGACTGACATCGAGAACATGACCTTGAGAAGTCCTGGGCATCCTTGAATAAAGATGGCCAATAGAAGCCAGATTGCAAGATTTTTGCAGCCGTCTTTCTTCCAGAGAAATGTCCACCACACCCAGATGCATGGCAGAACTCGAGTATACTGTTGAATTCATTCTCCAGTATGCATCGGCGAATAATCTGATCAGAGCCGATGCGATACAGTTCAGGGTCCTCCCAAAAGTAGTATTTGGCCTCAGATTTGAGTCTATCTCGTTGTTGCTTGGTCCAATCCTGGGGGATTTGACCAACGGCCAAATAGTTAACAATGTCAGCAAACCATGGGAGTGAACACCTAAAACTGTAAGAATGGTTTCGTCCGGAAAAGTGTCAGCAATCGGAATATCCGGACAAGAAGAATCACCTAGGAGTCTCGACAAATGATCCACTACCACATTTTGTACCCCGGCTTTATCCTTGATTTCAAGATCAAATTCTTGAAGAAGAAGAATCCAACGAATAAGCCGGGGTTTAGCATCCTTTTTAGCCAAGAGATGTCTCAAGGCTGAGTGGTCGGTATAAACAATAACATGAGACCCCAAGAGATAAGCCCTGAATTTTTCCAAAGCAAATACTACATCTAGTAATTCCTTTTCAGTAACAGTATAATTCCTCTGGACTTCATCCAGAGTTTTATTAGCATAGTAAATGACAGAGGGTTTTCGGTCAATTTTCTGACCCAGGACAGCCCCGACCGCGTAATCAGAAGCGTCGGTCATGATCTCAAATGGGGCTGTCCAAATTGGTGGTTGCAAAATTGGAGCACAGGTGACTGCCGTTTTCAGAAAATCAAATGCCTTTCGGCATGATTCATCAAAAACAAACGGCGTTTCTTTGGCAAGAAGATTGCTCAAAGGACGAGCAACCTTCGAAAAATCCTTGATGAATCTTCCATAAAATCCCACATGGCCAAGAAATGATCTGATTTGTTTAACAGATGTGGGATGAGGAAGTTTAGCGATAACATCAACCTTAGCTTTGTCCACTTCAATTCCTCGTTCAGAGATTACATGACCCAAAACGATGCCTTCTTGGGTCATGAAATGACTCTTTTCCCAGCTAAGGACCAATCGTGTCTTGATACATCGCTTAAGAATCATTTCTAAATTAGCCAAACAAGAGTCAAATGATTCTCCGAAAATAGAGAAATCATCCATGAAGACTTCCATAAACTCTCCCACCATGTCGGAAAATATGGCTAGCATACACCTTTGAAAAGTCGCAGGTGCATTGCATAACCCCAAAGGCATCCTACGAAAAGCAAAGGTTCCGTAGGGACAGGTGAAAGTAGTTTTTTCCTGATCCCCGGGATGGGTAGGAACTTGATTATATCCCGAGTAGCCATCAAGAAAACAGAAGTACTTCTGCCCAGCTAATTATTCCAAGATTTGATCAATGAAGGGCAGGGGAAAATGATCCTTTTTAGTGGCTGTGTTCAACTTCCTGTAATCAATACAAACTCTCCAAGAGGAAGCTAAACGAGTTGTGACAGATTCACCTCTCTCATTAGTCACAACAGTAATCCCGGCTTTCTTTGGAACAATCTGAACGAGACTTACCCAGGGACTATCAGAGATTGGATAAATAATTCCTGCATCGAGCCACTTGATGATTTCCTCTTTGACCACTTCTCGCATATTTGGATTTAATCTCCTCTGCATTTGGTGAGAAGGGCGGGATCCATCTTCCAAAAATATTCTATGATTACAGTAAGATGGCTCAATCCCCCTGAGGTCATGAATGGTCCAACCAATTGCCTCCTTATGTTCCTTTAGGACCTTAATCAATTTAATCTCTTGCTCCTTTGTCAATTTAGCACTAATAATCACAGGAAGCGTATTCTGCGGTCCTAAAAATTGATATTTTAAATTCTCAGGCAATGGTTTCAATTCAAGCTGGGGTGGGGTAATGATTGATGGTAGGGTAGATGCTGAAGATTCAACAAGAGGAAGAGGTTTTGAGTGAACAAAATCAGTAACCTCTTCCGAAGATGTCAGGTCAGAGGGTTGCGGGTCAAATTCATTAACCAAAGAGGAACTTTCAATTGAAGAAACTATCAGACAAGTTTCAATATTAACATTATCCTCATCAAGTTCCTCAATAAATCCACAATCCTCAAATTTGTTTATCGCCTTAAAAATATCCAATTTCATTCGTTGCTCCCCAAAGGCGATTTCCATGCTACCGCTTTCACAATTAATGTTGGCCTTTGCGGTAGCCAGGAACGGACGCCCCAGAATGATGGGCATGTTCCTCAGATTATCTGGTACATCCATGTCAAGGACAAGGAAATCTACAGGAAAATAGAAATCCTTGACCTTAACTATAACATCTTCAATAACGCCTCGCAGGTTTGTGACCGAACGGTCCGCTAACTGTAGCGTTACTGAAGTTGGCCGAAGTTCACCTAACCCAAACTTCTCATAAAGAGAAGTCGGGATTAGGTTGATGGATGCACCGAGATCCAAAAGTGCTCTATCAAATGTGTAATCTCCGATAACGCAAGAAATCAAAGGAGCACCAGGATCTCTCTTTTTCTGAGGGAGGTAGTGCAGGATAACAAAGCTAGCCTGCTCGGAGAGTACCACCTTCCTCAGAACAGATTCTCTCAACTTACGCTTTTGTGTACATAATTCCTTTAAAAATTTTGCGTAAGCCGGTATGTGCTTGATAGCATCAAGGAGCGGAATATTGATCTCAACATTCTTAAATAAATTCAAAAGCTCCTCATTGCTATCAACAAACTTCTTCTTCTTTGCTTTGGCTAAGGCTTCAGGAAAAGGAACATTAGTCAGATCTTTGGAATCAGGTTCCTGAGCCTTGATTTCTTCTCTAGAATTCTCCTCTCTCTCCTCAGATTCTTCAGGATTCAAAAGATCAGAATATTGTGGTTGTGGATCCTGAGTCTTCTTACCACTGCTCAAAGTGACAGAATTTGCAGAAGCGTAAGAATTTGGGTCTTGGGGAGGGTTAGGAAAGATTGGAGGGGCTTGATTGATCATGAATTGTTGATTAGCAGAAGAAGAAGACGAGGAACCCTGCTCAACCACCTGAGCATGTGCGTGCGGGTCCCTCTGATTTCCGTACCCTTGGGCTTGATTGCCCGAATTTATAATGTTTCGCGGGTTGGGTACGGGTTGGGATGGTAGAGATCCGGGTTGACGAGAGTTAGCAATGAGCCCGGATTGCAAGTTGTCCAGCGAGTTTTTCATTTGCTGCATAAGCTGGAGCATAGATCCTTTCATCTCTACCATTTGACGGGCATTCCAAGTTGGCTGATTGACCTGATTCGGAGGCAACTGAGTATATACTTGACCCTGACCCATTGGACGTTGCGGAGCATAGTTGCTGGCTCGGAATTGGGTCTGTTGCCCTGGATTTTTCCAAGAGAAGTTAGGGTGGTTTCTCCAACCTAGATTATAGGCATTCGAGTAGGGGTTGGATCTAACATTCTCTTGTATAGCACAGACATCCTCATAGGGTGAGGATGGAGAAAAAGAAAGGGAAGGATCAGAAAAACTAGGATCAAAGGCCCCAGTTGGGAACCCATGGGGTTCCGAGAAATGCTGACTCATAGATTGAGTCACATCGAGTTGATTCACGAACTCCCGTCCAGAAGGAGCTCGTGAGGAATGGAATCCCGAATTTTGGGATTGAGTAGATTGAGAGTTGTTCATAGAATTGCCAGCCATCCACTCTTCCATTCTTTTAGCAACCAAGTCCACCTTATCAAGTTTATTACAAATCAATTCCATATCAAATGAATGAGAGTCATGGACTTCATTGACATTTGATCTGGGTTGCTGGGACCGGTTAAAAGTATCCATGGAGGCATGATTAATTGAATTCTCACTCATTTCCTCAAATAAATCATGTGCACTATCTGCATCTTTATTGAGGAAATTGCCTCCGCAAGAAGCATCCACATGGTTCCTGAGTTGCTCATTCAACCCATGATAGAAGATCTGCACGAGTTGCCATTTCGGCACCTCGTGGTGTGGACACCTCCGCAATAAGTCTTGGAATCACTCCCAAGCCACATGAAACTGCTCCCCCAGCCGCTGGGTAAAAGTAGTGATTGCCCGTCTCAAAGCATTGGTACGACCAACTGGGAAGAATTTCTTCAGAAAGGCCGATTTCAACTCATTCCAAGTTGTAATTGGTCTTCCTATTGTCCTATACCAATGCGTGGCTTTATCCCTAAGAGAGTGGGCGAAGAGCCTCATGATCATTCACTCCTCGTTAACGTTTCGAGCCTTGGTGGTCTGGACCAAAGTGGTCAAATCCTCCAAGTGCTGAAACGGATCTTCGGAGCCAAGCCCATGATAATGTTTAATCAGGCTTAACACCTGGGGCTTGATTTCTACGTCACCGGCTGGAATCTGGATGCTGAGACGTTCCTCGTAATTCGAAGGATCATAAAAATCCTTCAAGGGCTGAGCGCCCTGCATTCTCTGGAACCATTCTTGCATTCTCTGCATTTGTTCCAGCTGCCTTCTAAATTCTTCCTGTGGATTTTCAAGCAGAGGAGGCTGTTGTTCGACCATGGGATCAAATTGACCAAAATCTAACTTGCGCCTCCTAGAATGTTCTAATGGTCCTTCCAATCGGGGATTCAATGACCGTCTTCCTAGCATAAACTAGGAGAAGGTCGGAAGGACTGGGGATATGGACCCTGCAGCACAAGAAAATAAGGCTATCCTTAAGTGGGGTAGCCTAAGGATCTACTGACTCCCAATACCAGCCTTAAGACTGTAAGTGATTTACTTTACTTGTGTCTGTTTAATCCAACCAATTAGAAGGAGGGATTGGGGAGAAGGTTCTTCCTTTGGCTTTCGCCTCCGGTTCCTAGTGTACCCCCCAGCCGCGATCGTTTGACTCTGCTCCCCTAGCTAGACATCAGATTAATCAGTACAAGTAGGTTAATCAAAAATAATCTCAGACTAGGCCCTGAAGAGCGAATCAAACCTTAAGGCCAACGTCTACTCAATTTTATTAAGGCCTGGGATTGTGGTGCTTATGGAATGTGATGGGCCCTTACAATGGGTTGTGCCCTTAATGATTGATTGAGATTTGTGTAAGTGCGTGCACAACCAAGGTTTTCAAGCAAGATTATTGATAATGTGTGAATTTTAGTGTTCAAATCTTGCTTAAGTAGCTTTTAGGGTTTTAAATTAGGTGAATTGCAATCAAGTTTCTAGGCAAACCAAGTTGTAAAACACGGGTGAAGATTGTTTTCCTTTAAAATCAGAAAGAAAGTGGAGTGCCTGGAATATACCTAGATTGAAAACCCTAAGGAGGAGCTACTTGATGAGTTGGTTTTAAAATAAAGTGGTGCAGCCCAAACAACTCAAACAACTAGCCACAAATGCACCACTAAGTTAGGCACACAAAGATGATTAACCTAGAATGATTTCTACTCTATTATGTGTTGCTTTGTGTGTACCAGTTCCACATATCAGAACCCGGTTGAGTAGAAAACAAATCAAGTTGATCAAGTGCCTTGAATGTGGGTGTGTGTTGTGTGTTTGTTGAATATTACCCCACAAGATTATCTTTTTGTTATTTTTTTTTTTATGGATGAGGGTGGAATGAATGTGAGTGGAAATCCAAACAACCAAACTATTCCTAGGATTTATGCAAACACCTAGGTTAATTGGGATTTGGATTTAATGTGGCGAATGAAATCTATGGAGGGGGAAAGAATGGGGGAGCACTTACAGTTGTCTTCAACTGCACTTTACTCCAGTCTACCGCTTGTTGATTCCTTGATGGAGGTCTCTGCAAAACAATAGACACGAGTGAAAGCTAGTTAGAAAACAAATAAAGTGCAAAAAAAAAAAATGCGAAGAAAAGTTCGGAAATCGTTGCCTCCCCGGCAACGGTGCCAAAATGTTGAATGTTTACGAACCTACGCTAACGAGATTGGTTTTGGAAAACCTGTCGTTGTAGTTCGGAAGCGAAGAATTCGTGTTCAACAAATAAAATTTATACCGAAAATAATTCCGGGTCGAACACAGGGAGGCTACGTTGATCTATTTTCGCAATTATATTTTTTTTAGGATTTTCTTTAAGCAAGGCATTATAATTACAATGGGGCTATCAAACTATGAGAGGGAGAGAGAGAGAAAGAGAGAGAGAGAGAGAAAGAGAACATGCATTCAATATTTAAATAGTTTATAAAAGTTACACTAGAATGCGGAAAATCAATTACACTATAAAGCAGAAAATTCTAGACTAGAAAAGCTATAAATAAGAATGGGAGAGAGAAATTATCCTCCTCGACGATTGCTTGGAGGACGAGCCGGACGGAACGACGCCTGGACGAAGGAGAACGAAGCAGGAAGAAGGAGGATGAAGCAGAAGAACGGGAACGGAGCAGCACACCGTCGTCGTCGCGGGATCCACTTCCGAAGGGGAACGAAAATTGAACTTTATCTCGCAAGAAGCATCCCGGGTGTGGGACAAGCTTCTTTTGAGCTTTGGAGGAGTAGAGAGGAGAAAGAAGGGATGAGAATTTCGTATGGAGGGGGTCTCCTTTTATAGTTGCAAGGAGTGGGGGCAAAATGGACATTACATCTTCAAAATAATAAATAAGGGGTCTTTAGTGACGGATAAATCTGTCACTAAAGCCCCACCGTGGCCGTCGCCGCCGCACCCACGCGCGCCTCCTCGGCTGCCCGCTCCTCAACGCTCGCGCACGTCCAGCACTTTTCAGTCGTCCGATCGCGAGATTGGACGGCTTAAATCGCATCCGCGCCCTCTGCGTAGCGCGCTCCCCGCGCGTCTGATTGCGCGTCCAATCGCATGTCGACGCTATCGGGCACACGGGGCCGTCCGATCTTCATCTGACGCTCCACGCGCCTCAATCGATCGCGCCCTCCAACGCTTCGCCGCAGATCGAACCCGCGCCCCGCGCTCGCGATAGCGCGCTCGACCGCTACGCTATGGGGCGCGGATGGTCGAGCGCACGTTTTAAAATGCGAGTGCCCACAGCCGTTGGACTAAGATCCAACAGCGAAGAGCGATTGGGCGCGGAGCCTTCACAAGATGAAGCGGCCGTTTGGGCAGCTGGGATGGCGCCACGTGGCGCTATCTTGGCCATCCATCTTCTGGAAGTTGTAGATGGTGCCACGGATGTCGGATTGACTCGATTTTTGTGTTGTTGGGCTGCGATTGTCAATCCGAATTCATCCGTGTGGTCGGATTGATCATCTGAAGTGCGGATTTACACCATCCTGGCCCTTGATCTTTTAGGGCTCCCGGGTCACTATCTGATGCTACAGATGCCTGATTAGGGCGATCTTAGAGTCGTTGAACTCCAATCGTCGCCCTGATCACATCCATACGGTTCGATCTTTGATCCGAGGCCCCGATAAAATATTTGCCCTGTCCAAGCACATAAAAGGAGACAATTAACCTCCATTTTATTTAAACTATTCTAAATGCAAGATGATGCATGTAAGGCAATATTAATATCAAGAAATGCAATCTTATGCTTAAGAACATGCATAAATATACATCTTAAGTAGTGTAAATGTGTTTACATCACCCCCTAAGTCACAATGAGGACATTGCAAACCTTAGGCATTGGGGGGTATAAAAGTGCAAAACTTGTAAGAAAAGGTTTTAAACAAAAAAATTCACATATGCCAGAAACACCATAAAAATTAAAAGATTTTTTTAGAAAAAAAAAAGGAGAAAGGAAATTTTGTGGGAGAAGGAAAAGAAACAAAATGAAAAAGGAGCGCAAAAATGAAAGAAAAGAGTGATAGTCATTAGTAAAAAACTAAGGAATTGACCTAAGTTCTAGACCTCATTTAAGAAAAGAAATGAAAAGTGCATGGTGAGATTAGTAAGAACGCAAACCTTAGGCATTCTTGGATAGACTCTTAGTACCCATTAAGATCTGGACACTCCTCAAGAGGTTGAGGAAAATGAAAAGCTTAAGTATTAGGTCCAAGGCTTAGGGAATATTTGGCCTCATTAACTAACTTTTGGTTTACAGGACTCAGTAACCTAAACACCCTAACCTCACACACAGCCTGGTTCAGTAAGCGTAAAAATCAAAATCACGCAGAAGCGTCGCAAAATTCTAAAAAGTACACCTAGAGTAGGAGCGGCCTATCAACACAAGTTGATTTGGACGAGTTCCCAGCACAGAGAGGTGGGAAATTCCCGTCAAAGATGTGTAATAAAATATCATCTCCTCGATGGTTGTCTCTTAGGATATTTTCATATCCTATTGGGGGCATGTAAGCACTCTGCTGGTTCAGATACTATGGATGGCATTATCACGAAGTGTCAATTGCCAGGGTCTGGATTCGGCCATGGAACACCATGGATGGGATTATCTCAAAATCTCAATAGCCAGGGTTCCGGGGGTTGCCATGGGCGGTGCTATCTCGAAGCATCGATTGCCAGGAACCCTTGAGGATTGATGATGAGAACAAGGAATCTGATACAGACCGTGTTGAAAAGCCAATCGTAAGCTAGAATTAAAAAGAAAAAGAGAGAGAAAACTCTCCAAACAGAAAAATCTTCTATCTCTCTCTCTCTTACAAAACACACTGCGAACTGAGCCAGGGTTAAAATCATTTCAAGCACGGGTGCTTTAACCACAAAGTCCAATAGACCTTAGGTTAGTTCTTGTGGGCCTTAAAAACCTTTGCTAAGGACTGAGGCTGAGGCTAGACAGATCTGAATCTTGGTTGGTACTAGAGTACCTTTTAAGCCTATGGTCAGCATTCTAACCTAATGTAAGTTCAAATGAAAAAAGCACTTATCTGAAATTATTAAAAACATCATGGTCTAGAACAAAGGATAAAACCTTAAGTTTTTGCTAAGGGACTAGCAAAAGCTAGGCATGGGGGTATGATAAGAACCTCATCATGAACCCTAACTAGCACAATCTAACCTAGATATGTGAGAAAAAGTTCCTACATAACTCAAAGAAAGGCTTGACTCAGAGAATTCTGAGTTTGAGAAGAAAATAAGTCATAAGGGGTAAAAATGTAATTTCACCAACACAATATGCAAACAGGGTAACTCAGGGTCCAAACATAGGTCAAACTAACCCAAGAAGAAGGAAAGTGGGGTGATATGATCCAACAAGGGCTACAGCAACTCCAAGGAATTAAATGACATTCTGTAACCCTAAAATAAATCTACTTCAATTCACGAGGTTTGAGGTAGGGTAAAAGTCGAATAAACCCTCTAAAATTCATAGAAAAATAATCTCTAGGGTTTAAAACCTTTAATTTGGCCTTAGAAACACATTTTGACCTACATTGAAAACCATGCCCAATTAATGATTTAATTTGGATTTTTATGTAAATTGGCCGGTCAAACAAGGCATGACCTAGAAACAAAATTCACCATTAAAATCCTTAGGTCCAATTTAGTCATGCATAAAAACTTGAGCCTAAGAAGAGACCTTCTTGACCGACTTTGCAATTTGGTCCTCATCTATTACTTTTTGACCCTCAACTTTCGAAACCCTTGCATTTTGGCCCCTAGTTTCCTCGTCGTTCTTCACGTTTAGGTCCCTCCCGCAAGTCTCTGCGCAGCGCCATGCTCCGGCAACTTTGCGCGGAGCATGGCGCCGCGCAGGGTGAGGGGGATGTCCTGCAAATTGAACCTGTGTTCCCTGCGACGTCTGCTGTCGCAGGGACACTGCTTTGCCACCTGACGATGCCCACACCTTCTGTGCGAACGCACGGAAGGTATGAGTCACACCTCTGGCCATTCCCCGGCGAGGGAGGCACATCGCCTCCCTGCGTCCACCGCCTTTATAAAGACCAGCGTCGCCAGCCGGTTCGGGCAGCTTGGTCTTGACGGAGAAAACCCCAAACCTTCCTCTCTCCCCACTCTGACAGGAACCCACCAGCTCCAGCAGCTCCTCCTCCTCCGTCTCGTCTCTCTACTGCAATACCAGCAGCAGAGCCACCTTCGCCTGATCTCCCCGCGTCGCGTCGTACCAAGCGCGCGCCTCCCTACCCTCTTCCTCGCCGCCGCCCTCTCCCTCTGGGTGTTTCTTCTCCGACGACAGTCGATACGACTGCTGCCCTGCTCTGGCCCCTTTCGTCCCTGTAGGTAGGTTACTGTTATTTCCCTTCGTCCCCTCTTTCTTTTCCCCATTGCCTTTCAGTTGATTACCCCTTGACTGCGCCTGACCACCATCATCTTCCATCCCTCCAGCAACCCTCCGGCGAGTTGCCCCCATCGATCCACCTCTCCGCACAACTTGCCAACTATCCCAAAAGCTCCGCCTCACCCTACCCAACACCCCCCACCCCTCCACTGCCACTCCACACCTCCACAACACTCCCCCGATCAAACCCATTTTTCCGGTTGTAGTCTGACCTAGGGCTGCCGCCAGACACCTCCCCGCAACCTGCTGCACCCCGCACTACCTTCGCCGTGCCACGACGAAGGTTTCCCTGTGGTCTGATTAGGCCAAGAGGCCCTGTTTGTGTTAGGCAGAGTTTCAGCCCCGGCCACCATAGGCGACGAAGCAAGGAGCTTCCAAGCGAGCTCCAGGCCTTGAAGCAGCAGGACTCCAGCCGAGGCGAATTGGAGAGACCCAGGTGAAGGCAGGCAACTGGCATGCGAAGGGAAGCGAGGACACATCTGCTGAGGCAAGGTTGCGATTCTTCCTGCGAGCGCGCGCGAGAAGGGACGAAGTTTAGTCCCACATCGTAAGATTTCGAAGCGCCGCACCCATTTAAATTGATTTTGTGTTTTTACCTAAGTGCCTCAGAACATGGGGTGAGGTCCCCTCGCCCACTCGCCCGCCTCGTCCGCGACCCACGCCACGCGGACCTGGCCGACCCATTTACCCTGCACTCCTCGCGCACCACCCACGCCGGTGCGCCTGGTCACGGGTACACTACCCGACCCAATAACCCGACTCTGGGAGAGCTTCCTATGAGCGGTTTATAGAGAGAGAGAGACGTGTGGGTAGAGGGAAGGGCTAGGTTTTGCTGTGCCTTGTGTAGGAACAGGGCGCGAAGAAAGACTGTTCACCACTTGGTCGCAGCAAGAAGAAGAGGAGCGAAAGAAGAAACCCTGAAAAGGCTCTGTAGCTGAGCAAGGCAGATGACCAAGGAAGAAGAAGCGAGAAGAAGAAGAGAAGAAGAAGAAGCAGCAAAGGAAGAAAAGAGGGGAAGCACTGTAGCATACTGCCGTTTAAGTCGTCTGACTGTGATATTAGACGACGAATGAAGCTTCAGAGGAGATAAAGCAGAGAAGAGGAAAAAGAAAAGAAAAGGCTCCGCAACTGAAGAGAAAGAAAAGAGAAGAAGGACGAAGGAAGATAACGACAAGAAAAAGAAGAAGAACTGAAGAAGAAAAGAACTAGAAGACAAGCAGAAGAAGAGGAACTGAAGGCAATCAGAGCTAAGGAAGAAGACCCGTAAAGATAAAGAAAAGAGAAAGAAGAGAAGAAGAAGACAAGCAAAGAGAGAAAGAAGAGAAGAAGAAAAAGCCAGAAGACAGAAATCTATTTCTCCCTCTCTCCCTCTCTTATTTTTGTAATAAAGAAACATTGTACTTCTAGAATTCCAGTAGCTCCCTGAGTTCGACCTCGGGAAACTAATTCAGAGTAAAATTTTAATGGTAACGACAACCGTAGCTGTCTTATTTTATGCCACAACGACATTACTATAATAAGCATTAAAACAAACAAAGACTAGCCGTGGTTGGGAAACGTCACCACTAAGCATCCAGAATCATACACTTAGTCTAGTTCAGTGTGCTTAATGAAGAAAAATCTGCCAAAACTATTCTATTGTGAAAAATCATCTCAAAGATCAAGCTTAGGAACGACTAGACAACACAAGTTGATTGGTTGAGTTCTCAATGCAGAGAGGTGGGAAATCCCCCTCAAAAATGCATAATAACATATAGTCTCCTCGGTGCTTGACTCCTAGGATATCTAAATATCCAACCGCATTTTATGATGGTTCAGGTGCCATCAATGGGATTATCTCAAAATGTCGATTGCCAAGGCATGAATTTAGCTACAAGACACCATGGGTGACACTATCTCGAAGTGTTGAAAGATAGGGTTCTGGGGGTTGCCATGGGTGATGTTATCCCAAAAAATCGAAAGCTAGGGACCCTTCGAGGATTGATGATGGAGACAAGGAATTTGATACAGAACATGTTTAGGGCCAATTTAAGGTTGGATCTAGGGAAATATAAAAAGAAAAAGGAGAGAAAACTCTCCAAATGAAAAATCTACTTATATCTCTCACTCTTACAAAAAAAGCATTGGCAAACTAAACCTGGACATGTTACGCTCATGCACGGGTGCTTTAACCACTGGGTCCAATGAACCTTTGGGTAGTTTTTGCAAGCCTTAGAAACCTTCGCAGCAGACTTGGGACTGAGGCTGGTTAGGTTTGGATCTTGGCTAATACTTGTGTACTTCTAGGCCTACTATTGGTATTTAGATCCAATTCCTAGAGATACACCTTAGTAGGGCATCCTGACAGTTACATCCAACCTAGATAACTAGTTTGATCCATAGAATTTTTACTAAGGGATTAGCATAAGCTAGGCATGGGGTATGATGGGAACACCATCATGAGCCCTAATTATCCTAATTTGGTCTTATAAAGTTGATAAAAGCTCCTAAATAACCATCAGAAGGCCCTATGGGCATACTATTCTGTTTTAAGAAAAAGAAAAGAACACTGGGTTATTTCTGCAATTTTTACTACATTTCATAAGTGTAGAATAACCATGGGGAATTCCAGGGGTTAATTAAAGGTCAAGTGGTCATTAATGTCTAATAAGAGGGTCCATGGAGATAGAAACATATTTTAGCGCATTTCAAGAATTAATGGACATCTGAAACCCTAATTTCAGACCTCATTAATTAACTAAGGTTATGGTAAGGACAAAATTCACTTAAACCTTCTAGTAATCATAGAAAAATATTCTATAACTTTTGGTATCCTTGACTTGACCAAATAAACCATTTTAACCTAAAATAGTCTCAGGCTGAAAGTTGTCCTAATTTGCGTTTCTGCATAAATCACCCAGTCAAACTTAGTCAAAACCAAAATCTAACTTCACCATCAGATTTTTTGAGTCCAAATTAGGTTTGTACCAAAAATTTGGGCTCAATTAGAGATCATTCGACCTAGTTTACATTTTTCTCCATTCAAACTCTTTCTTTCTCGCATACACCCCTAACTTTTGAAATTCCTTGCAATGAACCCCCTAATCTTCTTCGCATTTGGATCCCTGCTACCATGGCAGGTATGAACCCATGCAACCAAGCTCTCAATCAGAGATTCTCCCTGATTACTTGGCCAATCCATTCCAAACTTGGAACGGACAACCCTAAGGAAATCCCTGATCGATTAAACCTATTACCAAACTCCAAATCCATCTAGATCACCCATGCGAATCCAAGGATTTCAAGAATCCTTCTTCCAGAAAAGCCTAGCCTTACAAGCTTGTTTCCAAGCTTGGGAGCTTGCTTGAAGGCCTAAAAGACCCTCATGGACAACCTCACCTCCTTAACAAGTTTTCAGGATAGAAATCTCTTCTCTTCTCCCTCTCCGGCCTACTTTGAACTTTGCTCTGGCAACCACCTTCCTATGACTTCTTCGCTGGCCGCCACGTACAATAGGCGGCTAGTTATTCTTCCCCGTTGCATTCCGCACCTTGCCATACCTGCGAGGTGCTCTCCGACCTCCTCCTTGTCACTGTTCCCTCTCCCGGAGCTTTCTCCTTCTCTGGCACTGGCTCATCATGGCCGACACGCCATCCACTTTGTCCTCATCCACTAGCTACCCTTGATGACTCCCTGACGTGTCGTTGTGCATGTGTGTTAAGGAGTGTCGTTATAGTCGCACTTGCAACGTCGATTTTAAAATAAGTAAATGGAGGTGAGTCCGAGTGTCGGTCTCAGGGAGGCATGGAAATCGGATTTTTGCTTATCATTTGTTGTCACGGAAAGTGCAGAGTTTTGCTTGCGAAAGATGCGGTTTTGAAAAGCGAGAGAGATATAGAGAGAGAGGGTTTAGGGTTAGAAAGTTCTTTGTTTGATCATGCAACTTGAACAGAAATTAAAATGACAATTGAACGGAAAATAACTTCATTAATCATGCACTTGTAGTTCATAGCTTACAACATTAAATACATGCTTCAAACAAAGGTAATGGAAAGCTTAGAAAGAGAGGGAGAGAGGGAGAGAGAGAGAGAGTGGAGAGTGACGAGGCAGCCATGGCGGTGGAGGAGGTTCCGTCGGTGGCTCGTCGTCTCCGGCGATTACAAGAGGTCCTAAAGCTAGCTAAGAGAGGGGTGGAGCAGTTGCAAGGGGAGTGAATGCCTTGAATGAGTGGTTGGAGGGGGTTTAAATAGGGTTAAGGGCTTCCTAAAAGAAGAAGGGGCTTTAGCGATGTCCAGAGCGTCGCTAAAACCACTCCCAAAAGTGTCGGTGAAGCCCTCCAGCCGCTGGTCAGCCGCCCGCCTCGTTTCTTCTCCTCGTGCGATCTGCGGCTGTTGAACGAGAGTCGTCCAATCGAAGATTGGACGGCTGAGAATCCTCCTCGGCTGCACTGGGATCGTGCCTCGGGCGCGCGTGTGCGCGGGCGTCATCGCCCAGAGTGCATGCATGCATGGACGCCCGTGAGCTGCGGTTGCGCCGTGTGTCAAGATCTCGGACGCCCACTGCTGATCGGGAGGCCCAATTTCACCACGCGCGTCCCCCGTCTTCAATTTCGACTCCGCAGGGCTCGAACCCGCGTCGCGTGCGTGCGGGCGTGCGAGTCTTGGCCATTCGATCGAAGATCAATGGCCGAGATCTGATCTTGGCTGGATGAAGGAACGACTCACAGTGGAGCAGGGCTGACGTGGCGCAATATGGGTCGTTGATCTCTAGATCAACGGTCAAAACTTCTTGGGCCCATGTAGGAGCTCCGGATGTCAGATTTGGCCGATCTTGAGTCTGTTGGACTCCGTTCGTCGTTCTGAATCCATCTGTGCGGTTCGATTGCTCATTTGAGGCATGCTTTGACAAATGCTTACACAAATGGCCATTAATACAGTTTATAAGAAATCTTGGTACATGATGCATGCAATGCTCCCATTCTACTTATGTTGTGCCTTTTATTCTAAAGGTGGGCCATATTCAGGATAATTATCACCCCCTTGTGTAGTGTTATCACTCCCTTACTTCTACTAATCACCCTAGCATCATCAGACCTCGCCTTCGACCATGAATCCTCCTGATCTACCGTCATCTTCCAACTCACTGGTGTACCTCCGGAAATCTTGATAGCACACCACACTCCACCAACTCACCCGCTACCACTTCCTACGCCATCGTCGAATCCACGCGAGCAAAACCCCTCAAGAAATTGAGGGGATTGCTCACCCTAGCCCTGCACTGAACACCTTCATGTGCTCTGACCTTCTCCGCCTTTGTTACAATCACATATGCACTTCCACGGCATGCCACCGCCACCATTGCCTTTGCTGCACTAGCACAAAGCTTTTGAGTGTGTTTGACTTGGTCGCAAGGCCGTATTCATGCGTTTAGGTACTCCACCAGAGCTCCGCCACCACATCGTCTTCTCCACCTTCATTAGTGGTGTTCTAGCCACGATAGCTCCAGGAAACTTCCCTAGGTGCTACGGATTTCCTTCAAGAGCATCTCCAGGTTCCCAATTGAGGCCTTCATCCGTAGCTACAGCCCCAATCAAAGCCCTCATCTTGTAGCTGCACGCGACAAAGGACTGTGGGACAGATAGTCCTACATCGTAAAGATTGAAGCGAGTTGTGCGAGATAAATTGATTTCCATCCCCTGACTCCTCGCCCAAGTCATGAGGGTCAGGTCCCCATTACCTGCACACCCACCTAAGCCCTAGTTTTCCCCTACGATCATGCCAGCAGGCCTGCACCCTATTCTGGATCCGTTTACCCAACTACAGTTGGGCCCTTGAGAGAAAGAAGAGAAGAAAGGAAAGAAAGAGAGGGGGGGTTTGCCCTTGCTCCTGCCCTCTCTACACTTAGCTATTGAGAGGCCTTTGCCTCAATTATGGCACTGTTGCGAGTCTCTCTCCTGAGGCTCAAGAAGAAGAAGAGAAGGCTCTATCTGAGGAGCCTTGCCTCTCTCTCGAGGCATGGTGGAAGAAAGAAGAGGCCTTTGCCTCTGTTGAAGCTACTCCTCCTAAACACTTAAGACATCTGGGCCTTTATCTCTGCTGTCTGATATCTACTGGTTCTAAGCTTATGTGGCTATATTGGTTACATAAGTGATGTGGAATATCAGATTGAGTTTACTATTCATTTATTTAAGATTATTGTGAGCTTAATTTCAAGGGCTAATTAGTTATTTAAATCACAATTTTACCCCATTCTTTTTGTACTCTGATATTGACTCATATATATATATCATTTTTTAATGGAATTTTAGTTATAACTACTTATATTTGTGCTTATAATTGTGATCTTTGAAATTGAATTGCCATTATTATTCCCAGTGAATGACCTCGTGCTTTCTCAGATTATAAATTTAAGTGTTTATCGTGATTTCTCAACTATACTACAACGCATTTCTTAAACATCAACGATTTAGCGTAAACAACAACTACCCACAACAGTTGCCATGATTTTTTCCCCTGATGGGTTGCAACTACTTCAGGAATAACTGCTAAGAGTCACTATAATAAAATAATAGCAATGACAGTAACTTACCATGAGAGGGAGAGGATGGACATTTGTGTTTCTCACCGTTGTCACATTTTCCACGTGTGAATTATTACTTAGGATAGTAGTACTTGCTATAGGAAGATGGTGTTGTAGGTCAGACATAACTGAAGTATCCAGCCAATGAGCAGGCGAATACTGTGCTTCATAACCAAACCTATGATCATGGTAACTAGGAGGAACTACTCCTAGAATTGAGCCCCTATTGTGTGAGCCCTTTGTTATGGAGTTTATCTGGATTGGCTTACTTGACAATGATCCATTGCCAGCATTTGTGCTAGCAATTACATCAGAGTTGGCTTTTACCTTATCAACAGGTACCTAAGGGTTCTCAATAGCAGCAGAAGCAGCAACATCAGACTGAGGAGGAGGCCTGCTGGATGCATTAGTTTCCATCTTAATGAGATTATATTAAAAGTGAAACTCAAAAACAAACTCTAACAATACATTTTGATTAAAATAGAAGCACAAAAACGGAAAGAATAGCATTTATTTTCTTTAGAGAAAGAAAACCTTCATGAAATCCTACCAATAAGGAAAAGATTTAAGTAATGTCAAGCTGAGAAAGAAAACCATCATGAAATCCCACCAATAAGGAAAAGATTTAAGTAATGTCAAGCTACACAACCCTTAAAGGGCCTTAGAGACAACTACCCAAGCTCGAGTCCACAACCCTCTTTATCAAATATCACTCACAAATCCCAAGGCACTCATTTTTTCCAATGTTAGAAAAATGTTCAAAATAAAAATAATTAATGGATGACTCTGATCCTTTTCTTTCATACCAACTAGTAACAGTCTCACTTGCACGAGCACTACGAACAAAACCACCATGCTCAGTCATCTGGATAAGCCCATACCCATATCACTCTATTATGAAGTAAATAACGCATAGCACTCTTGAAAATCACATAGAAACAAGCAAATTGTCCTCTAAGAAAAAACTTCTCCATCAAAATGAATTTGTATTCAATTTTTTTGAATTTGTATTCAGTTTTCCAACCAAAACAAGGATAAAAGGAATCCAAGGCACCTTCCAATTCACAAAAAATAGGTAATTTAACAAACAACAATTCAAAATGCTTTTCAATTTTCATTAACAAATAGCAAAACCAATTTCAAATTATACAAGCACATACATAAACAGGGACACACCTTCTTTGTAGCATCTAGAGTATCATTGCTCTTTGTCTGTGAATCCAAAGAAAGGTTTTGCATCAGGTCAGGAGTTTCTGTACATTATAGATCAAGAATAAGAAAAAAAGTCAGCTATGCTATCAATTTAAGTTTTCAGAATGAGTTCAACTATCACTCCACAAAAATAATCAAAGGATCGATATTGGCAGCAAAAGCTGGTAAAAACCACATAAGGAAACTTTTCCCAAGCCACAATGAAAATCATAACTTCATATATGTTGAAGAAGTAAATGCCTACCCCCAAAGCCCTCCTTACATTGGAGTGAGATTGGATCTTCTAGGGCTTCCTAATGATAAAACCATCCTTGACCAATTTCCTAATGTTTGAAAGGCGACCCCTTTTGGAATAAAGTTGGAAAAGAAGCAAATATATATAATACCTACTAAGCCCCAAAATCTTACAGTTAATGAAGCATCTTAGTTTTTTGCCATTGTTGATCTAAGGCACTACCATTAGTAGTGTAGAAATCAGAATTCTATTATCAAATTGGTAACTACAAAAAAAAGAACACCACAAGTCAGAGTTAAACAAAAAAGGGTGAAAGAAGGAAAAATGGGTAGGTAGATCTAATACCTAAGCTCTTTATTGCCAATTTCATAATAATAACCAGAGTCCACTACTGCTGTTGGTGCTACTACCACTGTGAAAACTTCCAAAAATGCTGCCTTCGTTGTATTCAGCGGTCCGATTGGTGGTTGTGCAGAATGATCAACCATTTCTCCTCAGCATCTATTTTCATACATGTTAACATATATACTTTATAAAGAGACATGTTAACCTACCTCATACAATCACCACAAATGCAAACATACTCATATCATTATTTCCCAAATTCATATACCACAAATGCAAACATACCCATATCATTATTTTTCACATTCATATACCACAAATGCAATTATATATTCTACCATTCATATATATATTCCATCATTCACCACATGCATGATACTCATTCATAAATAAAACACATGTATATATATCACAAGTTTTGAAATGTATACATAAAACTAGACATTTGAAAATAAAAAAAAATCCATGAAACTATGTAATCACTTCTATGTTGCCTATTCTAGAACCTCCATAGTCATCATCAGGTGGAAGAGGTGGGAAGTGAAAAGAATGATCTGCACCACCTCATCCTAATATAGTTAAGATTGCCTGAAACTGTGCCTGCATCTACTCCCATGATTGTTGTGCTTCATGTCACTATCGTTCTAGTATATCATTTTTCTTGTCCAACTTTGATGTAACATCGTTTAGTTTTGCTTGAAAGGTCTCCACCTATGTCTGTAACTGTTGCAACCACTTTGAACCCTCTAATCCCTTTCTTCCATACCAACTAGTAAGAGTCTCACTTGCACCAACACTACGAAAAAAACCACCATGCTCGGGGGCATAACTGTCCTAAATGCTTACTCTACTGTCATAGGCTATAATGGGCAAGTCTCTGATTACTCATCCATATCATCACTAGAAGGATGCATGAACTATATCATGTGACCCTACACATAGTTGAGCTTATGGTAAGTTCTCCTAAATGTTTATCACTAAGTTACCCATTACTTGTTTCAAGGAGCTTACATGTCTCTCTTAATATAATGGATCAATCCAAACACGGGGGCCATCAGTAGTAGACTTGCTATGACTCCTTTCATAGATCGAAACATGATCAAGTTGTACACCATTATGGGTATCTGACTACATATTTGAGATGTGGTTATTAATTAAGTTATCCTAAATTTTAGCTTCTCTTATTTAAGTCTCCTAACTTGTAATAATAGATATTATAATAAATAATTTTTATATTGTCAATTAATCTTGTGAAAATGTACTTACACAATTATCCCTCAAGGTATCTATGCTCATCCATCCCAAGCAGTGGGTTGCAATCGGAGCTTTCGCCCTATTAGCTTTATTTTTCTTAGCTTACTCCTATAATAGCAAATTATTGAAATTGGTACTTCATCATTTTCTTTTAGAATAGAAGTAATTAATATAAAATATTAATTACCTTCATGTTTTCCTGATCCCAATATTTGCAGCACTCCACCCAATGATCAGCTTGTACTTTTGGTGGTATGTCTCTCAATGCATCCTCATAATTCTTACCAATAAAGAACTATTTATATATACAAAAAAGTTAGCAACACTTAAAAGTAAATAGTTGTGTTATTATGTTATTATGAATTCTATATCTATGCTTATGTCTTACTTGGCTTTTAAGGTCTTCTCTCCAACTACGATGTGCCCTCTCTGCTACTTGGAGAATATATGTAGTTGCCATTGGATTTGTTCTCCAATCATACGTCACCTTCATTTTATATTATAATGAATAATTAGATAAATGATTTTAAGTAAACCAAATGAATGACATAACAACAATATCATATTAATACCCCTAGCCCACGAATGAACTCATCCTTATGTTGCTAAGGAACCTAACTCCAATCAAAATAGCATGGGGGTATCAATAGTTTCACAAGTGTAGGGATCCTGCTATTAAAGGGTGTGTAGTGTGAACATCTTTTGCTACAATTTACTTCAACCGTTATTCGAGTCCCTTCAGTTAATTTTCTTAATTCCAAATTCCATGTCTTAGCCCTTAGCTTTGATTTTATACCTTCAGTAAAAAATAGTCAAAATAAAATTGTTATATAGAATTAATCTAAAAGAAAATTAATGTGAGAAATTATATACCATTAGACCCTACTTGACTCTGCTCTTGCGATTGGCTCTGTGGCTAACTCTATGGCAGAATATTCCTCTGAGATTAGCTATGTGACTGGATCTGAGGAGGATCTACGAACTGAGATGGTGCCTATTGCTAGGACCAACTTTGGGGAGGGTGTACGGGATAAGGCGGCGTCCATTGCTGGGACTGGCTCTAGGGAGGGTGTAGGGGCTGAGCTTGTGTCTGCTGCGGGGATTGGCTCTAGGGAGGGTGTACGGGCTGAGCTCGTGTCTGCTGTTGGGATTGGCTGTAGGGAGGATGTAGGGGCTGAGCTCATGTTTGCTGCTGGGACTGGCTCTGGGGAGGGTGTAGGGGCAGAGCTGGTGTTCGCTGCTGGGACTGGCTTAGGGGAGGGTGTAGGGGTTGAGATAGTGTCTGCTATTGGCACTGGCTCTGGGGAGGGTGTAGGGGCTGAGCTGGTGTCTGCCACTGGGATTGGCTTTGGGCGGTGTAACGGCTGAGCTAGTGTCCGCTACTAGGACTGGCTCTAGGGGGATGTAAGGGCTGAGCTGGTGTCCACTATTGGGACTGGGTCTAGGGTAGTGTAAGGGCTGAGCTGGTGTCCACTATTGAGAATGGCTCTGGGGATGGTGTAGGGGCTAAGTTGGTGTCCACTGTTGAGACTGGCTCTGGGGAGGATGTAGGGGCTAAGCTGGTGTCCGCTGCTGGGACTGGCTCTGCGAAGGGTGTAGGGGCAGAGCTGGTGTCCACTGTTGGGACTGGATCTAGGGAGGGTGTAGGGGTTGAGCTGGTGTCTGCTGCTGAGACTAGCTCTGGGGAGGGTGTAGGGGCTGAGCTGGTGTTTCTTGCTGGGACTGGCCCTGGGGAGGGTGTAGGGGCTAAGCTCGTGTCTGCTGTTGGGACTGGCACTTGGGAGGGTGTAGGAGCTAAGCTTGTGTCCACTGTTGAGACTGGCTCTGGGGAGGGTGTAGGGGCTGAGCTCGTGTCTACTGTTGGGACTGGCTCTGGGGTGGGTGTAGGGGCTGAGCTGGTGTCCACTACTAGGACTGGCTCTGGGGAGGGTGTAAGGGCTAAGCTGGTGTCTGCTGCTGGGGCTGGTTCTAGGGTGGGTGTAGGGGCTGGGACTAGTTCAAGGGAGGGTGTAAGGGCTGAGGGTGTACATGCCTACGTTGAAGCTGAGAGTGAGGCTGTGTATTTTGTTGACGTCTATGCTGAGGCCTAAACTCTACAAGAGTATGAGGTGGGATCATGGCATGTTGAGTATGAGATCGAAGTCAAGTCTGAGGTAGTGGCAAACTCTGAAGATTGGGCATGTGGGAAGGTAACTGGAGTTGCTGGTCATGCTATGAGTGGAGTTGAATATCATGTTGGGGCTGAGGCTAGGTGTTGATGCCACACTCGTGTCCTTGGACCTGGTCATCTGGCTCAAATGAAGAGTCATCACTGCACATATCAAGATGACGCTTTTTGTATGGCATCAACTTCTTAGGTGCCATCTACCGATGTAAAAAAATTTATTAATTACAAAAAATACAATAAAAGGATGATTACATCATCAAATATATTTATCAAAAGATAAATTTTGATAAAGTGAATAAGCACATCTTCTAAATGAAAGGTACTATTAAATTCTCCAAATTTTAGGGCTACTGAATGTGACTAATTTATTTATTCCAACTTGATGCCACTATATGTAGAAATTTTCATTTTGATTATTCCAGTAGAATAATTTCAGTTTGATTCTACTTCATGCCACTATGTATAGAAAGCACAAACTTGAAATTAGAAAGCCTACTCTTATATGATTCATTCAAAAAAAAGTCATAACTTTGATTACAGGAAATAAGAGAGGAGCTATAAATTATGAAAGGATAATGTCATACTTTTTATATAGTCAACTGTGATGAAAGAAGTATGCCAAAGCAAGTAAAAGATCAGTCCAGTACAATAAGAAAACCTGCAATAGAGAAAATATATGAAAAAAAATTTTAAGAATGAAATAGTTAAACTCTAGAAAATAGCTTAATTAAAAACGTTTACCTATTTCTCCATCTCGTACCACATCTTGGTATGCTTCAAAATCAAAGTCGGGATCCTTATCATGTTGTATATCATAATAATCATGCGACATTGTTCTTATTGGTACTATCCAGCCATTCCTACTATTATCAGGCACCTCAAAAACTTGTTCAACTTGACAAGCTAATGTAAATGGTTCAGATGCTTAAAGAATTGTACGATCCTTATTCAAACTTATGAAAATAGTTTCTTTCTCCACTTTAACACCATATCTACTATTAAAAATATCAAATCAGTTACACTTAAATAAGACGACTCGACGATCATGACTATAGCTGACTTCCACAATCTCTTTGATTTTCCCATAGAAACCATCACAACCAGTTTGTATGCCATCACATTTCACAATAAGGCCTGAATGTTGTGTTGCCTTCAAATCATCAACTGATTTCATTCTAAATCTAAACCCATTTATTATATATCCAGCGTGATAATGTGCAAGACTTAAAGGTATGTTCATCACTACATCAAAATCTTCTATCCATTGCGGATCATTGTTTTGTTTCATTTCTTCCACACGAGTTCTGAACCAGTCAATGAAGTCTTCTTCACATCTAGAAATGTGTGAAGACTGTCAAAATTCATTGTAAAAATCAAGAATCTGTTTTAATATATATGAGCTAACCGTCAATCATGTTCAGACTATTTAAATTCCATTCGTATGGTTGGCCTTCCCCAAATATCAAATACAAGAAAATAATCTTCCACATTTTCACTATTTTGTCTATCATCATTCCTTTCCAATCAATTGAATCGATTATCTAGACCATCCATATGCATCGCACAAAAGTTGATGCATTCTTCTACAAGATCCCTTCGACAATTGAACCTTTTGGCTTAGCCTTATTGAAGACGTAGTCTTTCAGGTTTTTGCGGGTGGAGCATCCACCTATTCTAAACTGGTCCAGCAATCCTTGCTTCATTTGCTAGGTGGAGCATAAGATGTACCATGACATCGAAAAATGCAGGAGGGAAAATCTACTCCATCTTGCATAATGTGATCACAATTTGCTTGTCCCAATAGTCTAACAATTGAGAATCCAATGTCTTAAACATATAACCTTTAAGAATTGGCTTATCTCCATCACAAAGTCAATCACTGGTTGAGGAAGCACTCCACGAATTGCTAACGGGAACAAGATTTGCATATAAACATGGCAATCATGACTCTTTAACCCACTTACTTTCTTCAATGCTTCATTTACACATGTAGAAAGTTATGATGAGAATCCATCTAGAACCTTGATATTTTTTAGAAAAGATAATACCCTTAGTCGTTGCTCATCCTTCAAAGTATATAATGCCTTAGGAAAGTCATAATTGTCATCATCTTTATCATTTATGCTCAACTCAAGATGAATGCCCAATATCTTCAAATCATTACGGGTCTTCAACGTGTCTTTTGGACTATCTGGTAAGTTTATCATATCTAAAATGTTATCTATAACATTCTTCTCGATATGCATCACATTAAGATTGTGATGAACTGTGAGATCTTGCCAATAAGGGAGCTCAATGAAGAATATGCTCTTCTTTTCAACTCCAGAATTACGTAAATCTTTAAGATCTTTCTAAAATAGATGACCCAATCAGATATTACCAATCTATTGTAACTTCTCCATTATTTTGTATCCTGACAACCTAATTCTATCTGTTCATAGAAAATTTTTTTGATTCTTGGATGAATAGTGACATGGTTTATCATTAAATTTGTCTTTAAACTTGGATTGTCGCCATCTATATTCATTTGGTAGGAATCTACAATGCCCTAAATATCACAATTTATTGCTTTCAGGTAAATGTAAGTAATGAGTATCATCTATACATATAGGACATGCCAACTTGCCTTTAGTGCTCCAACCAGATAAATTTGCATATGCTGGGAAATCATTAATAATCCACAATAATGCTGCATGCATCTTAAAAAATTACTTTTTAGCTACATCATATGTTTCAACCCCGTTATGCCATAGCAATTTCAACTCGTCGATGAGTGGTTGCATATAAACATCGATTGCATTTCCTAGTGCCTTTTTCATAGGGTTGAGAAGCGTCAGCATCATAAACGAAGATCTCATACACATCCATGGCAACAAATTATATGTAAAGCTCATCACTAGTCATATTGAATATGACAGATGCATATTTTTGAAAGGATTGAATCCATCACTTACAAGACCAAGCCTAACATTATGTGTTTCCTCTACAAACAGATCATGTTTGTTATCAAATGTAGCCCACTCGTCAGAATCTATTGGATGACTCATAAGTCCATCTCGTGATTTGTTATTATGATGCCATGTTATCCACTTTGCAGTTTTACTCGACATGAAAAAACATTGTAGCCTAGGAATCAAAGGAAAGTAACGTAGTACCTTCCTTGATCATTTCTTCCCTCGTGTATTTGAACTGGTTCAAGCATGCATTTTCTTTAGTGTACAACATACAGTCATTCTAACAAGCATCAATCTTTTCACACTTCAAGCCAAGTACGCGAAATTATTTTTTCGCATCATATCATGACTGAGGTAAATCTTTGGGATTATCTAACAACTCTTCTATGAACTCAAGGACATCAGACATTAACTTAGATGTTGCCTTATTCATCACTTTAATTTGGATCATTCTCAAGAAATGAGAACCTTGACATGGAATTAATTCTAGGAGCAATGGGTTCCTCTACTGCCTTCAGTGCATCATAAAAATGATTACAATCTCCAAACATATTATCATTATCTATATTATCAGCATTTGCATCCCTCATCTCTTCTAACATCTCTGCAACATTATCACCTCTAATATCTTCAATGTGATTCTCAATATCATTATAAATAGAAGGATAAGTGATTTCTTCTCCATGTAAGGTCCAGATTGTGTAGTGAGGCCACCAACTAGTACAAATTTGATGCTCAAATACTGTGTTACGATCATACATAAATCCATTTAAACAACATTTGCATGGACAACAAATTCTCTCATAGAAGTATCCTCTTCTATTTTGCTTCCTATTTTCATGGAATGCCCAATCTAAGAATGAAATCACTCCGCTCTTATATCGAAATAATCAGAAATCCTCAAACCAATCCAAGGCTTATGCATGGAAACCTATAATCAAATAGGCCCACTGATTGCATAGCAATCGTGGGTCCTTGAACCTAGCTTAATTTGTGGATATTGCACTCATATCATGCACATCATGCATTGATCAGTCTATTTAGAATAAAATGAGATATCCTGGTATTTAATGATTTTTATTACTATTTGCAGGTAATAAAGTGATTCAAGATGAAGGAGATAGTGGAATAAAGCAATAAAGGAAGAAGAAGACTGATCCAGATAAGAGGAGTGATAGGATAGCCTTATCCCTACCCTTAGAAACCCTAGGATAGCCTTCCTAAATTCAAAACGGCCTCCATTAGGACACCATAGCCTCAAAACCCAAACATGGATAGCACTATCCATATTCTCATCCACCCTATCCCTCTCCCAAACACTTAGGAACCAAAACTCACCTTAGAAAAACAAAAACCCACACTCTAGCACCTTTTAAGATGTCCAAACATCTAGCTGGACGTCTGATTTTCGAAGAATAACAATCCATGCAGGCAGAACTCATACTGACATAGAATTGGATGTCCAATTTAATGTCCAGATGTCCAATTTTGTATTATAAGACGTCTGACCACAATACTAGACGTTTGATACTGTTCTCTGGTTCCTGATTTTGGTGTTGGAAGCCCTAGCTTGCCTATTTTGAACTAGGAACCCCACTAGACACCCTAGGAAATTAGAGAATTCTTAAGCCTAGTCCACTATCCATAGCCCTACTTATCCTATCCCTAACCCAATTGAACCATCTCATACCTAATTATGTGCATCTACAGTTGATTGGGTGCACCCGAGCCTAATTAGATCCACCTAGGATCAAATTAACTCATACCTATTAGGGTTACCCTAGCCTAATCACATGCACACATCCAATTAGAATTGACCTAGACCTAATTAGGTTCACTCCTATCCAATTAGACTTTCCTAAGCCTAATTAGGTCCATACCAACCTAATCTAGATTGACCCAACCTATTTAACACCTAATCCTACCAAAATCCACAACCTAGACCTACCAAAAACGCACACCCACACAAATACACACACACACGTTTCTATTCTACCCCTACCAAACCCACACACACTCTCTTGGAAACCCTAAAACTTGTGTCAAACCTAGATCCTAAAAAGGTGCCATATGCTATTTTTGGAGCCACCAAAAGTGGCAACCAAATGGAGCCTTCCCATAAGGACAAAGAGAGAGCCACGAAATTGCAGTCCCATCTTTTCCTATTCACTCTCTTCCTCTCAACCTGTGACCACACCTCCTCTCCCTCTCAAGGCTGTCCTCCTCCAAGGCTCCCTCCATGGACGACAAGGAAGAAGCTCTCCTCGAAGCTTCTTCAAGGGCGGAAAGATGAACGATCCATCAACATCCTCATCCTCTCTTCTTCTCTTGGGCATGTTTCTTCTTCCTCAGTAGAGGGTCCACGCCCCCATTTTCTTTTCCTCTTAGACGGCCATAGACAAGACCCCCCTTAAGGTCTTCTCAAGGACGACCATTGGTAGAGAAAGGGTGCAACACCCTCCTCTCTCCACTTGGGTGCACACACCCATCCTCCTCTCTTTAGTGCACAGCCAAGAAGGCTTCTCCTTAGCCTCTCTTGGTTGATCCCTTTCTTTAGTTTAGCTTTGTTTCAACGTACCTGGTAGTTATAGTGACTTAATTTTTGATGCATGATACTCCTGTCTAATGGTTTTATATGCATGCTATTATCTTCATAGCTTACAACTTTGATGGATGCGTATTAGTGTACTTAGGAGCATCCCATTTAGGTTTGTCACACTATGCATGACCACCATAGCCATACTTAGATGCACGTAGTCACTTAAGTTTTCGCTAGTTTATCTAGATCTAGGTTTCATTTTGTGTCTCAAAATAAAAATCAAAAAACATAAAAAAGGCAAAAATATTAGGTTTGGTTAGATCTAGGTTAGAAAAGTAGATCCAAATCTTGATTCGTTTTCATGCCACCCAGAGATGAACGACCGGTACTCTAGTTCTAAAAAGAATAAAATCTGCGCGTGTTTTGTAAATAATTAAATATTTTGATCAAGGGTTTAGCGCGATTATACTACGATTTCCGACAATTTCAAAATGCACGAAAACGGGCTTGTCAAATGGCGTCGTTGCTAGGAAGGCAACGTGTGAGTTTAGATTTGGATTTTTTTAACTTCTGTTTGTTTTGATTGTAGGTCAAGACGAGGATCCACGCACGCATCGACCCGTGGTGAAGACCACAGGTACTTTCTTCATCCTCTCTTTGTTGCTTTCTTAGGTTAAAAAATAAAGAAAAATATATATATATAAATTCAAATTCAAATTTTCAGATTTGAATTTAGAATTTTTTCTTTCTTTCTTTGGTGTGTGTTTTAACTTGGAAACTATTTAAACACACCAAAGTCAGATTTGGAAATCCGGCTAGAAATTGTTGATGATTTTAGAAAATTTATTTCCGTCAAATTAGGCATTCAAAAATCTTGGGATCCAGTCTGATATTAGGTTTTCAAACTAGCTTTCCTGCGCCACCTTTTATTTGGAAAAATTCATAATGTACAAATTTTAAAAATTCGCACAGTGGAAGGGGGTTAGAATAGTCTACACTCTGATTTTATATAAATTAAACAATAATTATCACCACTACATAAATTACATTGATATGAAATTTGCGGAGTTGGAAAGCTGCTGAAACCTAGTTTGTTCTATAAATTTTCAAGAATTTTTAGATTTCCTTTGGTACTGTTTCAAACTACATTTCTCGCAGGGGTTCCATCTGGTCTATTTGACCCCCTGGAACATAAAATTTCATGAAAAATTGCATGAAATAGTAAAAATCCTAGAAAAAATATTAATGAAAGACTTGTTGAGAAAGGAAGATCTCTACCAAATTTCATGTTATTTTTCTTCAGTTACTGATTTGGGGATTGATTTCAAGTCTGACTAAGGTCTGACTGTAGATTTTAGAAGAAGCACAAACCCTAGGTAATTCACATTAGGGTTTAAATTTAGAGACTCCAAACAAACCCATTTGAGCCTGATTTAGGTGTGATTGCATGAGAGGGGATCTGATTTGATTGGTTGTCTTCCCCTCACCCACTTAAATTGAATTTGATCTACATTTCAACTTAAGCAACCACTTATGTCTATTTCATTTAGTAGTGGTGCATTAGGACCATTGTTTTCCTTGATTGGGTCGCACCACTTCTACCTTGTTGGACTTAAAAGCATCATATAGACCTATTTGATATTAGGGTTTCCACACTAATGTAGAGCACATTTACATTCCATACTTAAAGGAAATTCATATAACACATTGGGACTTGCAAAAACTGTTGTGTGCTCCACTACAATCTTGTTTGAATTGACTTAAACATGGAAACCCTAAAAAAAAAAAAATTAATACAAGCACTTGAACCATAAAAGCCACTACACCAATTAAACCTTATATTAAAAATTCTCTATGCACTTCACACTTCTAAATCAAATTTTAAGGGCAACACCCCTAAAACACCCAGTCACATTCCAAGAGCACTCTAAGCCCAAGCCTAAAACTAAGTAGACATGCCCTAGGCAGGACAAATTTACTTGGTAACCAAAATTTAATTTGGTAAAAATCAAGGCCTTGTTTATTTGGATCAACTAGTGACAAGAAAGGTCGATGAGGTAACCATGTTAACCTCTAGTGGTGTCCCACCATGCGAGGTGTTCTAGGGGGTCCCACCATTCTAGCCTGCCAAGTAACTCAAGGGTTGGTTTAACCCAAGTCAAATTCAGAGTACCAGGTTTAGATCCAATTAGGGTATACAATTTAAGGCAAGCTTGTTTGCTTGATTTAGGGCTCTCTCATCATTCTTCCTAGGCCTTTACCTTAATTCCACCAGCCCCTTGTAGCTGGTTATGTCATCCTAAGGAAGACTACTCTTATCTCTATCCACATCTTTTCTCAAATATCTATGAACTCATATCATTCTTTCGACCCTTAGGGTCCTCCATCTCCCAACCCAACCATGATTTTGACTCTTCCTGGTTGAAAGACTCATCCCAACCAACTGGGATATGATCATCCTTATCCCCCAGCTTATTTAGAACCTGAACCTCATGGATCTAACCCTTATCTAGATCAGAACCAATTGAAAGCCATAGTTGCTGAATTCTGGGAATATAACAAGGACTATACAGATCAATGTGCCAAGCTCCTGGAACAAATTAGACGATCTCAGGCACAATCTCAATCTTATCACTCCTCCTAGGAACAAGAGACTTGGAACAACCAGCCTAGTAGGTCTAGTGACCCATATTTTGGATCCACTAGCTACTCTACTGATTCTTGCTACCATAAGGAGGCATGCTGGACTTAGCCAACCCAAAAGGCACCTTTGGACCTAATCCGTGATTTGGGTAGATCATTTGAGGAATGCACCATTTCTGATACACCTGTACTTCTTGATATATCACTAAGGTATTGGAATAATGGATCACAAGTATAGGACCACAAAACAAGTTCTCAATAAACTCCTTCTATAGTCAGCCCCACTTAGGGTGATACAGCAATTGATTTATATTCGGATTCGTACAACCTTGAGTGGAGAGGCAACCCTGATCTTTCATGGCCACCACAAAGATTGACTCAGACTGAACATCAATTTAAGCCAGCCCAATATTCTACTCAATCCACTTTAGGGTGACCATCTAGTCCAGCCCAACCCACAACCACCCTTGAAGATATCATGAACATTTTGTTGGACTTTGACAAGAAAAATGAAGAAAGGCTGACTAAGTTGGAAAATCAAGTGAAATCTCAAGGGGATCAAATCAAGAGACTTCAAGAATAACTTATCCCCGGATGCACACTCCTTTTCACTCCTATTCTCCACCTATTCTTCCAACCCTTCCTCCAATCTATCATACATGCCATTCTGCGGTGGACAAATATGTGGCCTCTGAAAGGAAGAGAAAAGCTAAGAGCCCACCCAAACGCTCTGATTCAAGCTCAACCAAAAATCATAAGACCAAACCACATCTAACTCTGACTCAAACTCTAGGAACAAAAAGAAGAAAAAGGCTTCTGAAGTTGATTTGACCTATTTACCCTTTCCTGAGGCCTTAAAGAAAGAGTCACAAAAGAAGAAAAAGACTTGCACACCTAAAGAGGTGGTTTTATCAGCTAACATAAGTGCATTTGTTTCTGGCACTCTACCACCCAAAATGATCGACCCTGGAAAACCTTTCATATCTTGTGCCATCAAGGGATTCACCTTCAATAGAGCCCTTGTAGATCTAGGGTCTTCCATTAGCTTGATTCTTTCCGCCTTTTTAAACTGCACCAGACTTGGAGACCTGCACCACACACCTGTCACCATTAGAATTGTAGATGGCTCCATCAAAACACCTAAGTGGATAGTTCAGGATGTGATTATTAAAGCGCAAGGTCTTAGCTTTCCAGTTGATTTTATTGTCTTGGACATGAATATACTGGAGAAGCTAAGCAATTCACCCATCATTCTGGGTCGACCTTTCTTGGCTACAGCCAATGCATGGATTGACTGTTACTCAGGATGTATGGAAATGAGTAGCAGCAATGAGAAGATTCACTTTGATATTTATGCGGCTGCTAAGAAAATAAAGTCAGGGTATTTTTTGGATGACATGGAAAATGATGCAGAGGGCAATTTAGAAGAAACTATGGCAATTGACACTTGGGTAGGACCAAATGACCCGAATCAACAATCTACTAAATCACATAAGTCACCATCAATATAGGATCAAATCTTTGATAGCATGGTTGACTATCTTAATCAACCTAGCCTAATTCAAACCCCTTCCCCTTGCAATGAATCCTAGATTCCTCAATTGATCAAAATGGTTCACGAAATACAGGAGGCCAGTGCTAGAGAATATGATGATATATGAAAAGAGCTTCATAGAATTTGGGACGAGCAACAAAAATTAGAAATGTTTGAATTTGGGTCAGGTGTGCCACAACAAATTTGTGATTCAGTGGTGGCCATACAGGATTCTGTTAATCAAACACCCAAGGTGGATGATATTGAAGTTCCTAGTGAAGTAGAGGAACGAGATTCATTTGAGGATCTCGATCTTGATTTAGGGCCTAAGTACCAATCATTTCATTTTGAGAAACCAAGCATTAATGGACCTGAATACGATTTTGTTGTATTTGAGAATACTCATGGAGACATTGATGAATTAATTCAAATGATCTCATACAAGGAGAAAAAAAATCAAAAATATTGTAACAACTCCTCAATCAATGAATCAGCCCATTCCACTTTAATGGAGGGACTCACTACTAAATCTAATGCCCAATTTCATCTAAGTGAGAAGGCGGAAATATCCCCCTATGAAAGAGATATTCAAGAAATTGAAATATTATTAGAGATTCCATATGATGAGTTATCGGTGGAAGCTAAAAATTTTGGGGAATCATGTGATAATTGAGAATTGGCATTGGAAAATTTGGAAGAGATGAAAGAAGATGATACCCAAACATCTTTGGTAGAGATAGAGACTGATCACTGGACCTTGATCTCCAGAGCTGACCACATCACTTGGGTCATGCCTTCCATTCATCACCATTATCAGGACCCATATGACTTTACCCCACACGACTCCACCCATACCCCAACCACCCACATTTTCCATCTCTTCGGGATGCCTTCACCTTCATTTCTTTCAGGCACCCGTAATTATTTGTCTTTCTTCCGTAGCATCTGGCTACAGATTTTCTCAAGTCCCATCATAACATTTTCCCGATCATTTGGGCTCGAAATTCATGGACAGCTAGTTCACATTTGCGGCTCGCTGTTCGCAAACGAGATTAAAATTCTTATCATTTTACTCTCAATACTGTATTGATATATTCCTTTTCAGTGTACACCCAGCTGGAGGCATTAATCTCAGCACTTATATATAGCATATTTTATTTGTCATATTTTCCCTGCATATTCAAGTTTAGGTGTTGGAATAAGCGAAACATCAAAATTCAGGAGCTATTTCAGTTGATTTCTATCCATTTACCCTTGTCTTAAGTAATTTTTCATTATATTCATACATGAGGACATGCAAGAAAGTAAGCATGGGGGAGTAGTAATTGTAAAATGAAATTTTTTCTGCCAACACCTAGGAAAAACCTTTCGTACATCATGCTAATTGCACTGTAGGGTCCTTAAATTAAGAACAACCGACTCCACCTCTAATGCTCTCATTGGAGCTAAAAATCGTTCGCAACAGCCACTTTTGACTCATCCATTCACCTTTTTGTTCTAAATTTAGGGTCAAGCTGTATATAACCCGAATTAGGAAAATTTTCAATGTGCAACTTTGAAAGGTTACAAATAGCATTTATATATATTGCATTCATGAATAAGATTTTTATCAAAATAATGTATTAGGGATTTTATCCTCCAGTTGATTCCTGTAATCTAGAATCCAGTACAATTTTCACTCACATGTAGATTTTGCAATGGATTTACGGTGAAGACAGATGAACGTCTCTAGTTTGTTGAGAAGAAGCAGTGCTTCTTTTCCTGAACCCCTGGATAGTGTTTTGGGAGTCAGGAAGATTTTATTCCAAAAATCGACCAAATTGTGTTAGATGAGAGTAGAGTGTACAGGTGCTCTAAGATTAGTGCAAGGAATCTGGAATCCTAGATAATTAGGTAATGATACTAAGCGATTAGTTATAGTTTTCACTCTCGGATCCTACGTATACATTTTTGCGTGAAATTTTGAGAGCCACCAAATAAGGCAAATACCCAGAGAGCAAGTTTTCATAAAACTAGGGCAAAGGTGAATGGTTATGACCATTCATTACAGAATCCTCGGTTGAAGGAGGATATTGATATCTAGGTCAGAAATACATCATCCTATCTATCTCTCCCAGTGCCGTAAGTAGGCACTTCCACCAAATAAGCCACCCAATGTCTCTTGAGTACCACCAATCCCTAATAATGCCTCAATAAAGTTCATGAATATATGCTATCTTGTGTTGTGTTGAAAAAAAAATTATACATAGAAAAAAAGGGAAAAAAAATGAAGAAAAAAGAGAAATTGAAGAAGAAAAAAATTAGAAAAAGAAGAAAAAGCAAAGAAAAAGAGTGTGGATATTTAATGTTGCATTGAGGCAATACCACCAAATAAATTTAAGATCCACCAAATAAGGCCTTAACTTATCATTCTATGTTTCTAACTGCCCGTTGAGGAATTTCGACTTAGTGTTAAGGTTATGAGAACTCAATTAAAGTGTTAATGCTAAGTGAGACCACAAAATATGGATCATACGTGAGAATTTGGTGAGATTGTGAGCTTCAAAAGAAAAAAAAAGAAAAAAAAAAAAGAGAAAAGGATAGAATGCATACAAAGGAACCAAAAGAGAACATAGTTTTTCTCGTCTTTCTTTGAGTTGAGTTACTTAATAATTTAGGAATCTAAATTCTATAGTACTAATTTCTATGTAGCACCAAGTGAGAGTAAGCTACCCAATAAATACATCCATTTCACTCTGACATTCTCTACCATAGCTTAAAGCTAGGGTGGAACTCAAAAATATAACTTGGATACCCCGAGGGAAGAAGTCCACCTATCCTATTAGAATTTTATTAGGGTTTAAGTATAGACTTTAGAGGTGAATCAGACCTTTCACTCGATTCCATTGCAAAAGCTACATAGCTACACTTCACGTAGTTGGATTTCAAGATTTCTAGATGAAACAAAAGGAGAAAAATCATTAGTCAATCTCTTCGTTAAAAGGAATAAGCAGTCCTTTAGGAATCGAATTTGTAAATAACTTAGCCATGCACTTAGTTTTGCATTTGCTAGGGACTAGCACAGTTTAGGCATGGGAGTATGATTGCATAGCAATCATGGGTCCTAATCAAACTAAATAATGTCTGAACCTAGCTTAATTTGTGGATATTGCACTCATATCTTGCACATCATGCATTGCATCAGTCTATTTAGAATAAAAAGAGATATCCTACTATTTAATGGTTTTTATTAATATTTGTAGGTAATAAAGTGATCCAGGATGAAATAGATAGTGGAATAAAGTAATAAAGGAAGAAGAAGACTGATCCAGATAAGAGGAGCGATGAGGATAGACTTATCCCTACCCTTAGAAACCCTAAGATAGCCTTTGCAAATCCAAAATGACCTCCATTAGGACACTTTAGCCTCAAAACCCAAACATGGATAGCACTATCCATGTTCTTATCTACCCTATCCCTCTCCCAAACACTTAGGAACCAAAACTCACCTTAGAAAACCTAGAAGCCACTCTCTAGCACCTTTTAAGACGTCCAGACATCTGGCTGGACATCTGATTTCTGAGGAATAACAATCCAGGAAGGCAGAACTCATCTAACATAGAATTAGACATCTAATTTAATGTCCAGACATCCAATTTTGTATTATAAGACATCTGGCCACTATTCTGGACGTCTGATACCGCTCCCTAGTTCCTGATTTTGTTGTTGGAAGCCTTAGCTTGCCTATTTTGAACTAGGAACCCCACCAGACACCCTAGGAAACCTAATTAGAGACCTCCTAAGCCTAGTCCACTATCCATAGCCCTACTTATCCTATCCCTAACCCAATTGAACCATCCCATACCTAATTGTGTGCATCTATAGTTGATTGGGTGCACTGGAGCCCAATTAGATCCACCCAAGATCTAATTGACTCATACCTATTAGGGTTACGCTAGCCTAATCACATGCACACATCCAATTGGACTTGACCTAGACCTAGTTAGGTTCACTCCAATCCAGTTAGACTTTCCTAAGACTAATTAGGTCCATACCCACCTAATCTAGATTGACCCAACCTATTTAACACCTAATCCTACCAAAACCTAGAACCTAGACGTACCAAAAACACACACCCACACACATAGACACACACACATTCCTATTCTAACCCTACTGATAAACACGTGTAAATTCATCGTAAAATGCTTATTTGTGATAGTTCCTAGGCTTAGCACTGCATATCAAGATATAATTATTGCATAGCATGCATCATTCTGCATTTAGAGTAATTGTTTATATTTTAGGTTAATTAAGTCCTTTTTATGTTCAGGAGAAAGGATGATTTATTTCAGGGCCTTGGATCGATGATCAGACCATACAGATCTGATCGGGATGACGATCGAAGACTAACACCTCTGAAATCGTCCAGATCGGAGTCTCGTAGCATCACATTAAGCCTGAGAAAGATCAACGGCTAGGGGGCAATGCGACATCCATATGGGGTTTCAAATGGAAAATACGACCGTACGGATGGATCCGGAGCGACGATCACAGTTCGACAATGTTGGAATCATCTTGATCTAAGCACCGTAGCACCCACTACAAGAAAAAGACGGATGGCCCGGATGGCGCCACGTGGCACCATCCAGACCGCCCAACACCAACCAGCAGCACCGCCCAACTCCTTCATCCGTGCCCTTCAATCCTAGCCATTGGATCAAGATCCAACGGCTGGGAAGTGGATGCACCAAGCCGCTCCACACAACACAAGGGAGGGGTTGCCGCAATGGTGGTAACGCTAGCTTGCGAAGGAGGGGAGCAGGTTCGAATCCTCGCAGCCCCCAAATTTCCAATTTGGCAGGCCGCTCAGCAGTAGTCGCGAAGCTGCATAGCGCGCAGCAGCAGCAAAGCAATGTACACGTACGAGCATGCCAGCGTACGCCAGCGCACGCACGACACAGGTGAGGGAAGCGTGCAACGCCAGCGGAGTGCACGCCAGCAGGGAGGCACGTGGATCTTCAGCGACGAACCTTTAGTGACGCTTGCAGCTATCACTAATCGTCTGCGCGTGCCAGCAAGAGGATTTAATAGGAGGATCTTCAACGACAGCTGTAGCAACGTTTATGGATGTCACTAAAGGCCTGTGTGCACCAGCAAGAACAATTGAAGGCTGGATCTTCAGCAACAGCTGCAGAGACGTTTGTGGATGTCAGTAAAGACCTAGATATGATTTTGCCTCTTCTCCACCATTATAAAAGGACCTACACCCTCTCCCTTCCAAGCGATCTCTACCTACTCTACTCCCTCCTACTCCCAAGCTCTAGCAAGCCTACTAACTCTCCATTAGAGCTTGTTCTCAAGCTCCCAAGGTGCCTATTAGTGTAGCGAACCTCTACCCCACCAAATACTCCAACTTCTCATCTCCCTTCATAGGTCACCTTGGAGTTGTCCTCTGACCTCCATTCCGGTAGCAGATCAACTCCATCTTCTTACCTCCATTCTGGAGCTACGCTAAAGCTTTCCTCAACCCTACGTCCTCCAACATCTCACCTCCATCGTCTCGCTCCTCACCTCCTTCATCAGAGCTTTCGCCAGGTGCCGTCGTCTCGTCGAACAGCTGATTTGGGAGATTTCTTCTCACCTCCCTTTCTTTTTATGCTTTTATAGTTCATTGTAATTGACATTGAATTGATATATATATCATATTTGTTCCACATCTCTATTTTGTGAATCATTTGCTTGTCTTTTATTTCAAAAACAAAAAAAATAACAAAATCCCAAAATACCAAAAAGAAACGAATCGAAGCATGGTTTTCAATAAAGTAAACGTCGCCTCCCTGTGTTCGACCCGGGACTCCCTTGGAGTTTCAGTATAAATTTTATTTGATTGACATGTTTTGCAACTACGACGACATGTTACTTGTAACCTCGATTTCTAACATGAGAAACACGTGCGACCATTTTGGCGCAGTTGCCAGGAGGCAACGGAATTTACTTTATTGTTTATTGTGCTTCTTTGCATTTACATAGCACTAACCCTACTTGTCTTTGATCTACTATCTTATAAGTACCCTAGCATGGAGATCCAAGTGTGGTAGATCAGAGTACAGTGTGGGTAGAGTACTTTGTAAGTGTCCCCCACTTTCCCCCCACTAGTTCATTTCGCCACAATCATAACCAAGACATAATATACTTAGCTGTTTGCATAAACTCTACGATAGAATTGTTTGTCTTGTTTGCCACCTTTATCTACCTCACCCCCACATTTAAAAAAAAAAAACAAAATAAAAAAGAGATACTTGCTGTGGGACAAATCAATATACACATTCTATACACCCACATTTGAGGCACATAATCGGACTTGATTTTCATCTACTCAACCAGGCTTCCAACCTATGGACCCGGTACACGAATTCAACACATAAAAGAGTAGAAATCATATTAGGTTAACCACCTTTTTGTGTGCCTTCATTGGTGGTGCATTTGAGCCAATTGAGTGAATTGTTTGGGCCGCACCACCTAATCTAAAAGAGGTTCATTTTTCGACTGCCCATAGGATTCAATAATTAGGTCAAGCCAGGCATTCCATATTTTTCTTGATTTCTAGAGGAAAATATTTGAACATGTGCTTTCAACAACAAACTTGGTTTGCCTCACAAAACTCGGTTGAAAACACCTAATATTTGAATCCTAAAGGCTATTAAGCAAGATTCAAATCATAAAACTCACCTCATCATTAATAATCTTGCTTGAAAACCTCTTGGTTGTGCGCATTCACACGTTCTCAAACAAATCATTAAGGGCACAACCCATTAAGGGCCCATCACATTCCAGAGCACCAATATCCCAGGCCTAACTAAAATTGAGTAGACGTTGGCCATAAGGACTGGTTTGCTCTACGGGATCTAGATTGAGATTATTCATGATTAACCTACTTAAACTAGTCAATCCGATGTCTAGCTAGGGGAGTGGCATCAAACGACCGCAGCTGGGGGTACACTAGGAACCGGAGGTGCAAGCCAAAGGAAGAACCTTCTCCTCAGTCCCTCCTTCTAACTGGTTGGATTGCCTGGACATAAGTAGGGTAAATCGTCCATAATCCTAGGATGGATTCTGAGAGTCTGTAGACCTTTAGGCTACCTAACCTAAGGGCAGGCTTGTATTTTCTGTGCTGCAGGGTCCCTTCTCTTTCTCGTCCCTCCGACTTCCTTCCAGTGTATGCTTGGAAGGAGGTCATTGAAACCTCGTTTGGAAGGACCTTTAGACCATTCCTGGAGGCGGAGGTTGAGCTTTAGCCAAGTAGATCCCATGGCTGATCAACAACCACCTCCCCCGCCTCCAAACCAGCAGGAGCTGTTTCAGAGGCAGTTGGAAGAATTGCAACAAATGCAGCAATGGTTCCAACGAATGAATGGCCAGGGCACTCGGCCCTTGAAGGATTTTTATGATCCTTCAAATTATGAGGATCGTCCAGGCGTTGTGATCCTCGCCGGAGATGTTGAGATCAAGCCTCAGGTTTTGAGTCTAATTAAATAATTTTCACAGGCTTGGCTTAGATGACCCACTCTAACATTTGGAAGACCTGATCACTCTGGTTCAGACTACCAAATCATGGAATGTGGATGAAGAATAGATGCTCATGAGGCTTTTCCCCCATTCAATCAGGGATAAGGCCGCACATTGGTATCGTACCATTGGAAGACCAATTACTACTTGGACAGCTTTGAAATCGACCTTCCTGAAGAAATTCTTCCCAATTGGGCGAGCCAATGCATTGTGACGGGCAATTACCACTTTTTCCTAGTGGTAGGGGGAACCGTTTCATGAGGCCTAGGAGAGATTCCAGGATATGTTGCGGAAGTGTCCACACCATGAGGTGCCTAAATGGCAGCTTGTGCAGATTCTTTATCACGGGTTGAATGATCAACTCCGTGATCATGTGGACACTTCTTGCGGAGGCAATTTCCTCAACAAGGATGTAGATAGCACGTATGATTTGTTTGAGGAAATGAGGGAAAATTCTTTAAACCACACCTCCATGGAAACCTTCAACCGATCCCAACAAATTAGATCTAATGCCAATGAGGTCCAAGATTCTCGTACATTTGATATGGAATTGATCTGCAATAGATTAGATAAGATGGATCAGGTTACTAAATGAATGGAAGAGTAGATGTCCGGAAACTCTAATTTTTCTAGATCCGCTCAATCCCAGGGATCGAGATTCCATTCTTCGCAAACTCCTATGGGATGGGAGTTTGTGAACCAACTAGAGACGACTCGACCTTTGAGCCAACTTTTCTCGGAACCTTATGGATTCCAAACTGGGGCCTTTGATCCCAGTCTTTTTAATCCTTCTACATCCTCATCTTATGAAGATGTTCATGCTGTGCAAGAGAATGTTAGGTCTAACCCTTATTCAAATTCCTACAATTCTGGTTGGAAAAATCATCCTAACTTCTCTTGGAAAGATCAAGGGTAGCAGACCCAATATCGACCCAACAACTATGTACCACAAAACCCAATGGGTCAGGGTCATGTATATACTCAGTTGCCCCTGAATCAGGTTAATCAGCCCATGTGGAATGCTCAACAACCCGCCGACCAGGCTAACTTGAACCTGAAAATGGTAGAAATGCAAGGGTTAATGCTCCAGCTCATGCAATAGATGAAAACTTTGCTGGACACCTTGCAATCCGGACTTAGTACAAACAACCGATAGCCTCAATCCCTACCATCACATTCTATACCAAACCCAAGGAATGTTCAGAACTGAGGCATTGGGCCTCAAGGGTTTGGTAATGATGGGGAGTCGCATGCTCAAGCTCATGCTATCTATCAGGCTACCCCAGCCCCTCCCGAAGCTAACCAAGTTCCTACCATAATCAATCGGGAGCCTCCTATTTTGCCCAACTCTCCCCAAGGCACTAACCAACAGCATTTTGCCACGGCAAACACCATCACCTTGAGGAGTGGTAGTAAACGCAAGGGACCTACCCAACCCCATGTCAACCCCATTAGGCCCCGTAGCAAGAATTCCAAACTCCCAACTAAGAATGTGATCAACCAAACATCAGGGTCTGATTCAGGAGTATGTTGTTGTTGTATGGGCAAATAGAAAATGTCGGAGGAGAAATTGGAGGAAAGGATGCCCTTACTTCAGGCTTTCAAATTAGCAATCATTTTACTCCTCGCGGCTATCGGATCAATCCCTACCTATGCCATAGGTTTACTGAATGCATATAAAGAAAGGAGTAGAGAAAAATTTGAAATCAATAGGAGAGTAGTTTTGTCCGATAACACAAGCACATTGATCATAAACAAGCTACCTCCTAAGAAGTAGGACTCGGGAGCCCCGCTGATTTTCTACACAATAGGAAACATTACTTTTGACCAGGTCCTCCTCGACTTAGGTGCTTCCATTAAAGTGATCCCCACCTCACTGCACATGGAATTGGGTCTAGGCTACCTAAAACACACTGACATAACCTTGCAGTTAGCCAATAGATCCATTACAAAACCAAGGGGCATTTTGGAGGATGTTTTAGTCAAGGTTAATGATTTACATTACCTTGCTAATTTCATGGTCCTGGACATGGAAGCCCCAAAACAGCTCAACCACACCCCGATTATTTTGGGAAGACCTTTCCTGGCTACTGCCAAGGCAAGGATTGATTGTGAATCGGGAAATATAGAAATGGCCTTAGGGGATAAGACAAATCGATTCAATATTTTCAAGGTCTCAAAGAAGAATAAAACTAAGTGTGGTTCGATGGAGGAGCTTGGTAGAATAGAGGAAGTAATGGCTATACATACCTTAGACAACCTTTTAATGGCCAACTCAAACCAAACTCAGGAAGAAGATCACACAGTTGCTAAAATAATTGAGGACAAAGCAAAAATTCGACCAATTGTAGCAACATGGGATGAGGAAGATATACATGAAATCAAAAAATTGTTGAATGGTTCACGTGATCAAGATAAAATCCAACAATATCCTTATCCTGAATGCTTAGAGTTTGAGGTCCAACTTGTGGGTGGGAATTCTGAGGATCAGTATGGTTGGTTTAAGAACCTAGAGTGTGAGGATGAAATTGAACATTGGGGAAGAACTCTTCAAACATTAGGTATTCTAGGGTACCCACAAATCCCCAGCACATCACAAAACCCTCATCGTCCTTTTTCACCCAACCACTGCATAAATTCTATACCCAACTACACTTCCTCTGTAATAAATCAACAAAACTCCTATTGGAGACCATTTAGGCTCTCCCTGCACCACCAGCTTACCGCTTTCATTGTTCATCTCTTTCGTAAGCCCATTTTCACTATCTGGGACCCATACCTGGGGGCCTGGAAACTGTGTTGTTGTGGCCTCAATGTTTAGTTATTGTTGATTGAGAACCTCGCCTAGCTAAAGGCACTAAACTTAGCACATGTAAAGACTGTTCCAAGCTGACCAGTGTCTCACAGAAACCAGGTGCTATTCCTCCACTTCTACTCTCTTGCATGCTTTCATTTTTTTTTCACAATGAGGACATTGCAAAAGCTAAGCATGGGGTGGACATTTTATAACCTTTTTGTTAGCTGTAACATTAATTTCCTGTTATTTGATTCTTGTTAAAAAAAAAAATTTAGAATTAGGAGATGAGAACATAGGCATTAGGAGTTGTAAACTTTAGGAATTGATTCTTTGAGACTTGAATACTTAGACTCTTCAGGTCTTCGGGCTTAATTAGCCCGGGTGTCCACTCGAATGTGGATTTAGTCTCGAGTCCTCACCAATTAAAATTTATTTTAATTTGGTAAATAAATTGGAATGATAAGTATGCGACTTATCAACCCGCCCTATGATTTGGGGGGACTTTAAGCCTAAGCATCTACACACATTATTTTGCACTGACTCACTTTCTGATGATTTTTACGGAAATTGGGTAGCTAATGGATCGACTTGGGTGGTATGGCTGGCAAGTTGTCGGTGGTAACAACTCATCGGCCGGTTGTCCAGAGCCTAGCCACAAGACCATTTTCGATGTACTGCCTTTAGGTAAATCTTAGATCGGGGAAGCCACCTACTTTAAAAAATAAATAAATAAATAAAACCACACTTCACCACACGAGTATAGCTGGCAAGTTGTCGGTGGTAACAGCTCATCGGCTGGTTGTCTAGAACCCAGCTCACAAACAAAAAAATGCACAATAATTCCTAAAACACTTAGGGAAGAAGCGGGGAAGTAGAATAAACCAGGGAGATATACACTGGATTCACCCTTGTGTTGACCCCATAAATAAAAGTAGGGAGAAAGCTATCGATCGTAAAGATAAACCTTTAGGCAAGGTCACCTAGGGTCGTAGAAACCCGAAGTCCATCTTAACAACCGTTTTGTGAGTCTATCACTTTTTCACAAAGATGCTTAGCACTTAGAGTCCTTTTCGATTCTTGGGCGGGTCGGGTAGCCGTAAAAAGTTATCCCGTAACTCTCAAACTCCAAAAGTAAAAAAAAAAATTGAAAAAGAAAATTAACTTCTCAAATAAGGTGAGGGCTCGGATGGTCTGCATTCTGGCAGGCACCCGGGCACTGTTGAGTTTTTGTAATTCGATCCTGGGGATGAGACTTTCTAAAGCAATCAATGAATTTTGCCTAAATACTCGAACCCTGATTCTACTGTTATACATAGCATCAAGTTTAATATTGCTAGGGACTAGCAAAAGGTAAGCATGGGGGTATGATAAACACGTATAAATTCATCGTAAAATGCTTATTTGTGATAGTTCCTAGGCTTAGCACTGCATATCATGATATAAATATTGCATAGCATGCATCATTCAGCATTTAGAGTAGTTATTTATATTTTAGGTTAATTAGGTCCTTTTTATGATCAGGAGAAAAGATGATTTATTTCAGGGCCTCGGATGGATGATCAGACCATACGGATCTGATCGAGATGACAATCAGAGACTAACGCCTCTGAAATCATCCAGATTGGAGTCCCATAGCATCACATTAAGCCTGAAGAAGATCAACGGCCAGGGGGCAATGCGACATCCATACGGGTTTCAGATGGAAAATCCGATCGTACGGATGGATCCGGAGCGACGATCGCAGTTTGGCATCGCAGGAATCATCTTGAACTGAGCAGCGTAGCACCCTCTACAAGAAAAAGAAGATGGACAACCTAGATGGCGCCACGTGGAACCATCCAGACTGCCCAACACCGGCCAGCAACACTGCCCAACTCCTTCATCTGCACCCTTCAATCCGAGCCGTTAGATCAAGATCCAACGGCTGGGAAGCGGGCGCACCAAGCCACTCCACACGACACAAGGGAGGGGTTGCTGCAATGGTGGTAGCGCTGGCTTACAAAGGAGGGGTGCGGGTTTGAATCCCTGTAGCCCCCCAATTTCCAATTTGGCCGGCCTCTCAGCAGCAGCCACGTAGTGTGCAGTAGCAGCAGTGCAGCGTGTGCGTACGCGCATGCCAGCGCACGCCAACGCACGCGTGACACAGGTGCGCGAAGCGCATAGTGCGAGCGGAGTGCACGCCAGCAAGGAGGTGTGCAGATCTTCAGCGATGCACCTTTAGTGACACTTGCAGCTATCACTAATGGTCTACGCACACTAGTAAGAGGATTTGATAGGTGGATCTTCAGCGACAACTGCAGCGACGTTTATGGACGTCACTAAAGGCCCGTACGCGCCAATAAGAACAATTGAAGGGCGGATCTTCAGCGACAGCTGCAGCAACATTTATGGACGTCAGTAAAGACCCAGATACGATTTTTGCCCCTTCTCCACCATTATAAAAGGACCTACACCCCCTCCCTTCCAAGCAATCTCTTCCTACTCTACCCCCACCTACTCCCAAGCTCTAGCAAGCCTGCCAATGCTCCATTAGAGCTTGTTCCCAAGCTCCAAAGGTTCTTATTAGTGTAGTGAACCTCTGCCCCACTAAATACTCCTCCAACTTCCCATCTCCCTTCATAGGTCACCTTGGAGCCGTCCTCTCACCTCCATTCCAGAGGTATGCCGAAGCTTTCCTCAACCTGACGTCCTCCAACATCTCACCTTCGTTGTCTCGCTCCTCACCTCCTTCGTTCGAGCTTCCGCTAGGCACCGTCGTCTCACCAAACAGCCGATTCGGGAGATTTCCTCTCACCTCCCTTTCATTTTATGCTTTTATAGTTCATTGTAATTGACATTGAATTGATATATATATCATATTTGTTCCACATCTCTATCTTATGAATCATTTGCTTGTCTTTTATTTCAAAAACACAAAAAAATAACAAAATCCCAAAATACCAAAAAGAAACGAATCGAAACGTTATTTTCAATAAAGTAAACGTCGCCTCCCTGTGTTCGACTCGGGACTCCTTTGGAGTTTCGGTATAAATTTTATTTGATCGACGTGTTTTGCAACTACGACAACAGGTTACTTGTAACCTCAATTTCTAACATGTGAAACACGCGCGACCACCTACCAAACCCATGCACACTCTCTTGGAAACCTTAAAACATGTGTCAAACCAAGATCCTAAAAAGGTGGCTTATGCTATTTTTGGAGACACCAAAATTGGCAACCAAATGGAGCCTTCCAATAAGGACAAAGAGAGAGCCACGAAATTGCACTCCCATCTTTTTCCATTCACTCTCTTCCTCTCTCAACCTGCGACCACACCTCCTCCTCTCCCTCTCAAGGCCGTCCTCCTCCTCCAAGGCTTCCTCCATGGACGACTAGGAAGAATCTCTCCTCCAAGCTTCTTTAAGGGTGGCAAGAAGGAGGATCCATCAACATCCTCCTCCTCTCTTCTTCTCTTGAGAGTGTTTCTTCTTCCTCCATAGAGGGTCCACGCCCCCATTTTCTTTTCCACTTAGACGGCCATAGAGAAGAACCCCCCTCAAGGTCTTCTCAAGGATGGCCATTGGTAGAGAAAGGGTGCAACACCCTCCTCTCTGCAGTTAGGTGCAAACACCCATCCTCCTCTCTTTACTGCACGGCCAAGGAGGCTTCTCCTTAGCCTCTCTTGGTTGATCCCTTTCTTTAGTTTAGCTTTATTTCCACGTATTTGGATTTTATAGTGACTTAAGTTTTGATGCATGATACTCTTGTCTAATGGTTTTATATGCATGCTATTATCTTCACGGCTTACAACTTTGATGCATGCGTATTAGTGTACTTAGGAGCATCCCATTTAGGTTTGTCACATTATGCACGGAAACCATGGCCCTACTTAGATGCACGTAGTCACTTAAGTTTTTGCTAGTTTATCTAGATCTAGGTTTCATTTTGTGTCTCAAAATAAAAATCAAAAAACATAAAAAAGACAAAAATATTAGGTTAGGTTAGATCTATTTTAGAAAAGTAGATCCAAATCTCGATTCGTTTTCATGCCTCCCAGAGATAAACGACTGGGACTCGAGTTCTATAAAGAATACGTGAGTTTCGTAAACAATTAAATATTTTGATCAAGGGTTTAGCGCGACTATACTACGATTTCCGACAATTTCAAAACGCGTGAAAACAGGCTTGTCACCCACAAACAATGAAAGTAAGTTACATAAAGAAACATCATATATTTGTATATTTTAGTTATTATTTTCACTTGATAGCCGATCCTTGAAGATTTGATCACAACATTACTTATTACATGCAACCCATGTCTGGAGAAATTTTGACAATATCTCCCTACACTTCTCCAGTATACCCCCGACACTAACCTCAACTAGATTCCGTTAACACCCAATTTAAGGTGCTTAAGAAACTTAGGCAAGTTTAGTTAGTATACTAGAGAAGAGTAGAAAGATGTCACAAAGATTTCTCCAAACACAGAATACATGTTACAAGTAACACCTAAGTTGCGATCAAATCTTCAAGAACCCTCCTTAGTTCGAAACTTTGCCGAACTAAGGACAATCAAGACTTATGGCATGTTATAAAGACAACACATCATGCATGTATGTGAGATATACATACATTAATGCATTGTCCATATGACATGATCACAAGTCTTGAATGATCAGGTATATAGTACAATTTTACCTACCCTTTCAACTTCTACCCTAAGGGTTATATTTCTTATTGTTTGTCATCGTGTGCATCTAAGGCTGTGCAAGTGTAGATATGTACAAATTGCATAAATAAATACTAAAAAGAAAAGAACAGTAATAACATAAGTCTGACATTGTGTTATAAAAATTTACAAAATCCACAATCATAACAACCGCAATCCACAAAATCCTTCTTCCACAAAAAAAAGAGTTTTTCAGAAATCCCCATAAAAGTGTTAACTTAGAATAATATTGATTTTCAAGTTGCTAGGTACTAGGTGTTTAACAACAAACAAGATAGTTATAGTTCCTAATGCTTCACTATTCAAGGAAAAATGTTGACCATCTTTAGAAATTTTTGCAAAGAATAGAGATGATTATTGGCTAGCTACTACCAAGAATGGAATAAAAATGCATGAGTACACAAACATGTATGAATCCCACACCCTTATAGAGAAACAAACTGCTAGTTTACAAACTTGTAAAGATATTGAACACACTAAGAGCAACAACCTATCAGTCTTGATGCATTCAAGTTGAGTTTTGTCAATCGTGGGGTTAAAGGACTTGTAAATGTGACAAATGATATATTATCTCTAATACATTTCTCTGAAGAATAGGATTATTGTAACGTGTATTTTGATAGGCATATACATTTGAAGGTATATATGTCTTTTGTAATGTCCCAATAGGCATATATGTAATTATCTTTGATGAAGATAGTAGCATTTAGATAGAAAACTTGGTGGAGGAAATGATATATTACAATATAAAAGTTAGGTGGTCATTTTTTCGTTAATTTTAAAGATCACTATAACCAAACTTAGTAAAATATTTTAGTTCTCTTTAACATTACTAGTAACTAAATGACTCCTAGGTAGATATCACTCATCACTACTATTTCCATTGCCAAGGATGTACGTGAAACAAGAAAGATCTTTGAGTCCATGACCCCATCCTATTTAAGGCTATCTGATGTAGCCACAATTATTGAGGGTAAAATGCCTATTCATGAATGTTCCTAGGCTTAGATTTGCACTTCATGTTATAAATATTGCATCATTCTGCATTTAGAGTAGTTGTATATAATTTAGGTTAATTGTGTCATTTTTGTGGTTAGGAGAGAAGGATATTTACCTCGGAGCCTCGAATTGACGATCCGCCCATATGGATCTGATCCAGACGACGATCAGAGTCCAATGCCTCAGAAATTGCCTCGATCGGAGTCCTGCAGTACCATATGCAATCCAAGGAAGATCAATGGCTGAGGGACTAGGTGATGCAATCTGGAGTGTCAAATGACAAATCCAACTACACGGATGGATTCATGTCGACGATCGCAGCCCAATGGCATGAAAATCAACTTAATTCGATCTCTGTAGCATCCCTTACAAAGGAATGAAGATGGACGGCCCAAGTTGCACCACGTGGCTCAACCCAAGCTACCCATGAGAACTCACGTGCACGCGTAGTAGCAGTGCAAGCACAAGGGCGCATGCGCAACGCAGGCACGGGGGCAACAGCAGTAGCGTCGCATATCGTGCGCGCACGTGCAACAAGGGTTTGTGCATCGTGCGCCAGCAGTGCGGCAGAAGGGGCACATGAGCAAGATCTTCAGCGACGTTTGCGGTGGATCTTCAATGACGTTTATGACCGTCACTAAATGTTCGGCATACGGATTTGATTCTTTCCTCCACTATAAAAGGACCCCTACCCCTCCCATTTTTCTTCATCTCTTCCTTTCTTCCTCTCACCACATGCAAGGCTCTAGAGAGAGCTTGTCCTAAGCCTATGATTCTCCTCTAGAGTAGAAAACCAAATATTTTACCCTCCTCTCATCCCCATTCGTGGAGCATCCTGTGGCCATCTTCTCACCTACTTCAAGAAGTAGATCCTCACCGCAACGACATTCCATCCCATCCTCCTTCCTCCTCCACCGTTCTCCTTCATCCCACTCCTCACCATCTTCGTCCGGGAGCCGTTAGAGTGAGTCATCCTCCAAGTGACAGTCGAGGGGTATTCTTCTCATCTCCATCTATCTTTACTGCTTTATAGAGTAGTTTTTCTAGCTTTCATAGTTGTACAAACACTTGTTCTGAAATATATGTGATTGTTTCTTGATTAGCCCATATTTGTGAGATATTTAAGTATTTAAGTGCCTAGACATTAGGTTAATTCTAACATTTATTTAGCATAAATTAGGATGTAAATAGATTAATTCATATTTCTAATTTATTTACATAATTCATGCATCTTATTCATATTTAAATGCATTTAGAATTAACTTAGAATTGCATTAGTTAACTAATTAGGTACATTGCATGCATTAATTTAGGTTAACATAAAAGTTGAGGGTTTGTATATAAATAACCATAATATTTTATCATTATTTTTTATTCTTCTTCTACGTGCAACGGCTACATTTCTTCCAACAGCTGCCGCAGTGAAGAACCTAATCAAGAAGGAGCGGATGTGTTGGATCTGGTCGGGCAACTGATTTCAAAAGAGAGGAGGCAGCCAAGCTCAGTAGGCCTCCATCCCCAACCACCACTATGTAGAGAGTTCATCTCTCATCCATTCCACACCATCGGCCTCAACCGTGGCGACGACTCTCCACCACCGTGGGCGTGTGGTGTGACAGACCACACCGCCATCCAGAGCTCTTCCGCATTACCGTGAGCACCTCAGCGTGCACCTCCCATGCTGTCATCACCAACAACCACCGCCGCAGCCACTGCAATTTCACTTCTCAGTCAGTTAAGACGTCCGGGAAGTTTCCCGGATGTCTGAAGCTTCGACCCACACTCCATCAGCAACCGGCCGCTCACTCCACACCCGCGCCCCTCCGGTTGCCCACTTGAACCACCTCCTGCAGCATCCACTCTAGCACCAACCACCAAGCCCGTGCGCGCTCACCTAAACCGCCAGCCCTCACCCTCTCACTCCACGCCCGCATCACACCTCCAGCACTAACCGCCAGCACCCTGCAGTGCACCCGCCTTCCGCCTGCAGCGCCTCCACCAGTGCGCGTGCCTGCAGCTTCCCGCGCCCGTGCTATCCTGTCGCACCTCCTGCAGCATTCCCCTGCACGCCCTCCAGCCGCACGCAAGGCTGGCACGGCCAACACCCTGCAGCGCCTCTTCAAGCACACAGCAGGCGTGCGTTCTTCTCCGCACCTTTCAGCCTGCAATGCACCCGCACCGTCCGCCTGCGCCTACCGCCTACAGTAGCATCCGCCTCCACCAGAGCGCACCCGCCAACAACACTCCGCAAGCTCAACTCCAAGTGCCCGCAACACTAGCAGTGCGCACACACCCCCTGTAGTAGCGCTCAACACGTGCGCACAGCTGCCCCTTCAGCAGCTGCAGCCACCATTAGCAGCAACTCTCGCCGGAGCTCTGTTTGGTCGACTCCGACCACCGCTCGACATGCAGCTGCCACCACCGTGATGGCCTCACTTCAGCCAACCGCCTGTGCAAACCTCTCCTCAATTGAACCTCTCGTAGATCGTGATGTCTTCGCGGGTCCCGTGTACACTACGGACTGGAGACCTATATTGTTGACCAATATGTCAAATGAGCTCAAAATAGCATAAGTATGACGCTAACATGTGGAGAATTCTGAAAGGAAACTAATGATAAATTGTTTGTGTAAAATAGACCCCGTTTGAGTCCTGAATTGGCCTAAAATATGCATTCTGACCAAAATCAGACGTTTGGGACTTGTCCCTAACAACTTAACCGAACACAGTAGCTCACCTTGCTTTCTGGCGGCTTTCTCAAACGTTTGAACCCCTTCGCAGCCGTCTGAGGGAGCTTCGAGACATCTGACACTACTCTCGATTATCTAGAAGAGCAGTCAAACGTCTGACACGGCCTCCAAACATCCTAAAGTGCCTTGAAGATCTCGCCATACGCCTTTCCAATGCACTTGCACCTGTGCATGTATGCACAGTGAAAAAGCAACACCTAATTACTATCGTACATGCATGTAGGCTCATGTAGAGGATGTACCTTGGCATTCTACGTGCTATTGGATGTCCGGAGCTCTCTCTGGACGTTCGACGACCCCTCCAGAAGTCTGATAATGTGGAAAAATGACTCCACAAGATGCTTCGTGAAGCTCCCCACGAGCTTGAACTGCTACAACCGCAGTAGTGTCACCCTCCTCACGCAGCTCATCCTCCTATGCGGTCTCTCCTCCCTCTCGAGCTCCTCTAGCTCCTCCCCTCGCATGCTCTGCCCCTCCCTGCATGCGCGCCTCCGGCTCCCCTCTTCTCCTTCTCCATGCACCTCCTGTCCCCTCTTCTCCTTCGCTTGCTCTCCTCTCCTCTCCTCTCTCACGCACAATGGCAAGGGGATGAAGAAAAAGGGGATGGCTGGCTGCAAGTGGTTAAGGGGAAGTGGAGGTGGTGGCGTTGGAGGTGTGGAGAGGGTGGAGAGGTGTGGGGGTCTTTCTAAAGAGGAGGGTTTAGGGTGTGTCTATGTGTGTGGGTTGAGGGTGGAATGTGAGGGGAAAAATTATGAGGTTGACCCTGCAAGGTCTCCTTTTTCCCTGCAGATCCCACAACTAAAACCCAGGGGGTTTAAAATTACACTAACACCCCTACCACTCTGGAAAATTCCCGAATGACCCTTGGGAAGGGTCATTTTAGATTTCTTTTTCGACAATCCTTGCAAGTGCATGAACTTCCATGTTAATAGCAATTTGATCCTGAAATGTTAGTCCATCAATAAAGTATAAATTTTTTTCATCACAACAACTATCTCAACAGTGTGCACTGTGGAAAGATCTTTGGTGAATGGTAACATTCACTGATGATTGTTTCGAATGTAATGATGTTCAAATGTGAAAAGGTCCATGAGCTTTCAAAAAGTTTAATGACTTCCACATGTTGGTCTTGGAGTTAGTGTATTCCATGAACCATGAACACATCATATAAGATTCAACCTGACTTAGATACTAGATCTCATTCGATATCTCTGAAGGAACACCTAAATGAGCAAGAAATTATTTCTAACTCATTCCTCTAAGCACACTTCAGCTTAGTCTTGCCTTCTTAAGATGAGACTGAACTTAGAAAAGTTCAAATGATGATGAATGATAGATTCCTTGAATTTAATGAAGATTCGCATTAGAGAATGCATGTCTTCTATGAATTCAAATCAAGAACTTTTGATTACATATGATGTGGACAAGGATAATGCACATGAGTTAATTGCCTATGTCCAAGTCCAAATGAGTTGGCTCTAGAACAATCCTTGGACATCACAAGCATTATGATGGTTATTGATGTTGTGATTTTGATCAATCTTGCATTTTCATTTGCAGAATATTAGATTCCCAAAGATTGGATATTCAATCAAATCTAAGGAATAATTCTTGAAGAGTTACTTGAACTCGACCAAGATAGGATCACAATGATTGAATCTTGCTTGGCTAATGCCCTATCCAAGTTAGTTGGAATTACAATATTCATGGGCTTCGCACATGAGAATACTTGTGAATGTTATGAGTTCCAAGAAGAAAGTTAGACTTATGGAATGTCGGATTCCGTAATGATAAATATCCAACTAGGATTCAATCCAAGGATAATGCACGATGGGAGAGTTGTAAAACTCATCCTAATTAAAGCATGTGAATCAAATGGTTGGGCCAACAGTATATCCAAGCTAATTGGATATAGAGGCAGTTTCAAGGTTCAATGGGATATGGAGATGTTCCTATTTCTATACAAGGATTTTCAAGAAGTACCCAAGTTATGGGATATTTGATTCCATGGGATTGATACTTGGGATGAGAATTAGACCAAAAGAAAAAAAGGAATTATGTGAGATTGCTAGAACTTGATCAAGATCCCAAACCAAATCTAAAGGAAATTAATTATGTAGATGTGCTTAACTACTTGAAACCCATTCATAAAAGTTTGGATCTCATGGCTCAAATGAGTTTGAGTACAATCCACCTTCATATGACGAAGCATTGAGGATGATGAGAGATTCGATGAAAGCTGCAGGCTTAAATGCAATCATGTTCCAAATAAGCACTTGGGCTTGAATAATTCATAAAATGATATGGATGCATTTAATGATGTGTTGACTCATGAGAAATAGTGAGGGCATATTAATAGTACCATATGTAGATAAGTTTTGTGCTTGTTAGATGAGACAACAATATTCAGAATATGAAATCTAAAAGTTTGATCGAAAAAATATTTTTAAGAATCTACTTAAAGATTTTTGGAACATGAATTTCTTATAAATTTTCATAAGATGAAAGTCAATGTATGTGTTTTTTTAATATCTCCTTACGAAGAAAATGTCAACTCAAAGGGTTGAGAAAAAATACAAGGTGTGTGTGTGTGTGTGTGAGGCACACATATTGAGCGTAGTTCCAAATAAGAGATCTTAGATGAAGTGGGAGTATAATGTGTTATCAACCCACAAGACACTCTAGATAAAATATTGAGTTGCCCCTAAACATCCCTTGAAAAAGGAATGTAATAATGAAAAGGTGATCTTAAAAGATTGAGATGCATTGATTCAATTGATTTTAATGAGTTAAGATGCAACACCAACTGCCTCATGTCGACAGTCCACATAGAAACCACTTATGTCTATGCAGTGTAGTATTTGCTTTGAAAGCACATACCACACATCTCAGATGCAGAAGTAACATATGCTACAGCTTATGAAGTTGTCACATGGATGATGCGGATACATAAGGGCTTATGAAGGACTTGACGTAATTTCCTCTGCCGAAGCTCCCGTTGTTATGATAATAAGAACATCACTCTTGTTAAAGAAATAATTTCTTAGAATAAAGAGCATGTTAACAGAGAGAAAATTCCTCATCATAGTAAACTCATGAAAATGAGTAACGTCATATAAGAATCGAGAATTACTACTTGACAACTTATCCTTAATCATTTTGGGTTGTTGTTTTAGATCTATTGAGCTTATACCAGATAAGTTGTCAAAATTAATTTTTCTCATTTAACAATTTAAACCCAGGTTGTTACATTAAATATCACAAAGGTACAAAAACACCACATACGATGGAAGATACCTAATACCATGTTTGGGTGGGAGGGAACTAAGTAAATTGTGAACATTATGGATAAAAGCTTCCAGATAACCAATCCACTATCTTAGGTGTAAAACCCATGAACAGGTTTAGGGTAGTTAGGAAATCTTACAAAGATTGTTTCACTTAAATAGTAGTAGCATACAAAAGGTATAAAAACACAATAACTGAGTGAATTACACATTTTGGAATATTTATAGGTACTTTTTAAAATTAATAAATGATTTTATCAGTTTATGACTATATTTTGTGGCCCAACTAAGTGGTTAAAAATAGAGAAATAAACAAAACCACTAAATAAGGGTTGACACATAGAGACTAAATCTCAATAAATACCTCAAGAATATTATTCTTACTAGACATAAGATTGATGGAATAGAATTGAGACATGCAAATCTAACATCACATAATTTCAATCTAACATCAAATTGCCACTCTTTGATTAGGCTCAAAGGTTTTTTTATGTATATGCTTGTCGCAAAAGACTTTAAATTTCTCTTTGTAAATCCTCGAATTTTCGTAAACCTCACATCTAATTTCCTCGAGCTCAGTTAATCGGAACTTCTTATGATCACTAGCCAAATTAAGATTATTATAATTACATTCTTTGTTCATCATAATATAATCACGTAGAAACTCTTAAATTTATATTCAAATCGAATTCAAGAATAAGAAAATTGTAATTTTGAAATCGGAGTCCAAGTCATTCGCAAGGAGGTAGATGGATTAAATCACTTTCCAAAGTCATATGAAATTGGAAAATAAGATAAGACGAATACAAAATTAAGTTAAACTAGAGTAACTAGAAATAATGCGAGAGCATGAAGATAAGAAAAAATAGATTAAACACAACTTCTATTGAAATTCAGCATTGTAATATAAGAAGAATGATTGGTACAAAATAAGGCAACTAGAACTAAACTAGAAATAAAATTCTACTCAAACTAGAAATATAGTAGAACTAGAACAAATAATTCTAAAGCTAAAATCCTCAAAGGTGAGGCGTAGACGATGACATGAAATCAGAGGCGGGATCAGGTGCGAAGGCGCACTCGCGAGAACTTCTTGGAGTAGAGAAAACTATCAATATGAATGAGAAAAATAGGAGGAAGTTCTCTGTAGCCAACTATGGATGTTCATTGACTGAAGTAGTGGAGCGTTCGGTCATGAAAACAAAATTAAGAGCATTCGAGAATTGAGATGGAGAGAGCTGCAAGGGAGTGATTGAGAGTTAAGGATGGTCGTATATACTAAATGGGAGCTGCTGGTTGGAACATATGAGGTGGAGGAGATCGATTGAGAAAAATGAGAGAGCCGGTGGTCATTAGAATAAAATCCAGACGGGAGGTTCGACTCCGTATATATATTGGAGAAAAAGGGAGACTAATCCTACTACTATAACAAAAATAGGCTTTAGTCACAAAAAACATTTGTTACTAAAGTAATTCTTTTGTCGCTAAAATACTTTAGTGACAATTAAAAAATTTGTCACTTCACTATCACCAAGAATGCTGTCATTAAAAGTTTAAGATAAATTTTATTGTCACTATACTAATAATTATAGTGTTAAATATAGTTGTCACTAAATTGTCATTATAGAAGCCTAGAGTGTCAAATACAATTGTTACAATTTGTCCCTAAAGTCTGGTTATAGTAACAAATAAATACTGTCGTCAAAATATTGCTATATAACAATTTAATGTCAAATATAATTGTCACTAACTTGTTGCTGTGGAAACCTATAGAGTCAAACACAATCATGATTTTTATCCCATAAGTCTATCTATAACAACAAAAAAATGCGTTGCCAAACTATCGCTATATAATAACTGTTACGACTCGATTTCCCAAATCCCTACGAGACACGAGAATCAGACCGACTTGACTGATCCCAAGACCCAGTCGTCCAACGAGAAAGTAACCAAAAGAACAATAAAATAAACCTCATTCACTATGCATATAACTAGCAGTAACAAAATACAGCAGTAAAGGAAAGAACTACTACAGTATACGCCACCACAATAGTAAAGAAATAAACATGTACATAAACATGATGCTTGCAACAAAAGAGTATAGAGGTAACAGAAACTACTCACTACAACAGAAGGAAAAGTACAGTGGTTACTACACAAGTAAAAACTACTGGGCTCTACTAGGCCCAGCACCCCCTGCAGCCACCGGCTCTGGCTGATCGAGAACGTAGGTAGCTTCAGGGGTTTGACATACCCTTGAATCGCAGGTCAGAGCCCCTCGGTGAACCTCCAAAGGCGCTCCTCCTCAGTGGCCACTGCTGTCGCTGCGAAGCGGGACAGCTCCAGAAAACGCGTGCGGTACGCGCTCATGGTCATCGTCCCTTGGCGGAGAGTGGAACTCCCGCCTCCTCTGCTTTTTCCATGTCTGGGGAAGTACTGCTCGCAGAAGAGGGTGAGGAACCGGTCCCTGGTCGGCTTGTCATTCTCCTGTCCCCTGATCGCCCTCCACCACCTGTGTGCCATGCTCTCCAGCTAGTACGTGGCAAAGGCCACGCGGCACTCCACCGGGGGGCGAAGGGTGTCAAAAACCTTCTCGATCTGCTCGAGCCAATCCTCCACCTCGGTCGGGTCCTCATCTCCCTTGAAGGAGGGGGGCTTCAACTTTCGGAACTGTCCGAAAAGCTCGAAGTGGCGCTGTAGTGGAGATGCTGGTGCACCTCTAGGTAAGGAAGCCTTGTGCACAGAAGTGTCGGAGGAAGGTGGGGGCAGTGGCGGCCCATCCCCTCCCCCGCATCCAGTGCCACGTCCGTCACGTGGTCCCACAGAGGACTCCCCCTCCGCAGCCCCAGGGAGAGGCGCTCGTGGCGACAGTGGAGCTCCTCTCGCACTATGTCCTGTATCAGCTTGGCGAGGTCCTGGGCCTGAATGCCCGGGAGCAGTGGCTGGTCCACTGAAACGTCGACCTCAACACGCCGACCCCTCCGACCTCGTCCTCAGCCGCGCCCGCGGCCCGCCTCGCTAATCCTGCGTCGAGGCATCTCCTGCAAGGAGATGCGAAAACAGAACGGAAACACGTCAATATAAAATGATATCTAACGAAGAAGTCTAAGAGCTTATGTCAAAAGAAACGTTGTGATGGCTACTCTAGTTACACACATGAATTGGCTATTTTCCAGTCAGTTGGTTCACTTCTCGGGATGACCTTGCTCTGATACCATCTTATTACGACCCAATTCCCGAATCCCTACGAGACACGAGAATCGGACCGACTCGACTGATCCCAAGACCCAGTTGTCCAATGAGAAAGTAACCAAAAGAGTAATAAAATAAACCACATTCACCATGCATATAACTAGCAGTAACAAAATACAACAGTAAAGGAAAGAACTACTACAGTACACACCACCACAACAGTAAAGAAATAAACATGTACATAAACATGATGCTTACAACAAAAGAGTACAGAGGTAATAGAAACTACTCACTACAACATAAGGAAAAGTACAGTGGGTACTACACAAGTAAAAACTACTGGGCTCTACTAGGCCCAGCACCCTCTGTAGCCGCCGGCTCTGGCTGCTCAACACCTGGCCCTGAAAATGTGACAAAGGTGACACGTCAGCGAAACGCTGAGTAGAGTGGCAATTAAAAGCTAAGAACAGTAAGGTAGACAGTAGTTGTTATATTTTTAATTTCTTTCTTTATATTTTCCATTTACTCGTTATTGAATTATCCCTCAGATTCTTCTCTTGATCTTGAATGTTCCTCGTGGGAACGATCTTGATTTCAATCTTTTTCGAAAAGTAGAAGTAACACGTGGTGCTCTCCTGGCCGGGAGAGTCCCCCGTGGTGGTCCTACCCTCAGTCAACCACCCCAAGGTCACTGACAGACGTAACGGTGACTACGGCATGCGCGATAAACACACAGGTAGCTACCCCGCACTAGCACGCGGTCAGTCGTTTCCGTTAACGGGTGCACCCAAAGCACAGCACGGAACTAGTATAGGGCAGAGCCCTCTCAGTAACAGGGGTCTAACCCCTCCACAGGAACCAAACAGGGGTCTTGCCCCTCCATAGTCCGCGCACCCTCACCTGACTACCCTGGTATGCCCAGTGGGCCTAACAAGTCGGTGTAAGAGGGCCAGCAGAACCCCGGGGCCCACGGGGTAGCTAGTGCTCTCCCTACACTAGTAGCTCTGCTCGGTACTGTGTACACGAGGGCCAAAAGTCAGTACAAAGTGGCCAAACCTAACCCCAGGTCCCTGGGGCAACTAGCTCTGCTCTGCACTAAATAGGGGGACAATCGCTCTCCTTGGTACTCCGCACTCAAGGGCCAACTCACTTCCCCAATTCTATTTCATTCACTTTCCAGGAGTTCTACTCCTAATTCCCCGTAGGGTTCGTGCTCTTTCAACTCAGCCAATTTAGGTTTCATCATTTCAGCTTTATATTTATATAGCCCATGTTCCCAACCGTAATTATTCATTCATAATTAGGGAGCTGTTAACCAATTACAGGTAGTTATCGTTTCCTCTCTATTTTTCCAAGACTGCAATGTATATATATTCAAGCTAGTTTTCCAGTCCTAGGATTCATGCCATACCATAGGATCTATCATTCAATCTAGTTTTCCAGTTCTAGGATTCATGCAATACCCTAGGATCTATCATTCAATCTAGTTTTTCAATCCTAGGGTTTATGCAATACCCTAAACTCTATTAATTATTTCACAAGTGCATAATTTTTGATAAATAATTGAAAGGGCCACTCTACCCGCAAAATCGAGAGTACTGGGGGCGTGATCGGCAAGCCCGCATGCCTCCGTAACCCCCAAAGCCACAACGGAATGGGGTCCTAACACAAGGATCAATTACAAGGAGCTACTCAGAACAGTATACAATTACTGTAAACAGGTAGAGGATCTAAATCTGAGAAGAACGAAACTTGAAACGCGGAAAACGGACTCCGAACGGACCCTAAACGAGTCAAAAACGACAAGTCTACCCAAAATCAGACGTCTGGAACATCTTCCAGACGTCTTAAATGATAGCTCAGGTCATACCTTGATCTTGCGCGGTCCTTCAGACGTCCAGAAGCCCGCTGAACCGTCTGGACTTAGTTTCCAGACGTCCGACTGTCACCCCGGACGTTTGGAGACCCTCTCCGTTGTCTGGTGCTATGCCCAGACGTCCGATCTGTGTGGGATGGTGTGCCCTTGTGCCTTCTCGAACGAGTCCTGCACATATACGTGGCCGTCCTCAACACGATGTAATGCAGAAACCTTCGGCGGAACGGCTGCATGGCTATACACGCGAAAGAAGAAAGGTAAAATATCGTACCTTTCAGACGTCTGGACCTTCCTCCAGAAGTCTCCTGCGTCGTCTAGACGTATGTCCAGACGTCAGGACCTCCTCGCCCTCTGCCCGCAGAGCACGGCCGTGCCACGCCGCGCTCGCCTGTTGCCTGAACTACAGTAGCTCCTCCTTAGCACCACACGCTTGCTACGCACCCGCCGGTCGGCTCTGGCTGCTCCGGCGAGTTCGCACCCTCGCGGTCAAGCTCTCTCTTCCTCTCGCAGTGGCCCCTCCTCCCCACACACTCGCAGCAGCCACTGCTGCCGCCCTCGCCAGCTCACTCTCTCGCTGACAGGGAGAAGAAGAAGAAGATGGTGGAGTGAGGGTGAGGGAGAGAGAGGGGTGTATTTGAAGGCAGCCGCAGGGAGAGAGAGATAAAAAGGGCTACATCTGCAGGGAGGGAGGAAAGAGAAGAAGGAGGACGGTGGTGCAGTCTACGTGCGCATGCGCACAGATGCGAACCCGTAGGCTGAAAAAATTAAATTCCAGACGTCTGAGAAGGCTTCCAGACATCTGACCAGACGTCTAGACCACTTCCCAGATGTCTTAAACAACGTTTGATGCCTTGGTTATAATAATAACTATAGTGATAAAGTTAAATGCCGATAATGTCATTGTATCACTATGTAATGACAGTTATAAATGTTATAATTTTCATCACTATTTACTTTTAGTTATAATTATTCTCATTGCCAATGTAATCTATATATGAGACAATTCTAGTATATTGTTCCACCACTCAGATATTTGCATAAATATTTGTTGCAAATTTATCGCTATAACCATTTTGTGATGGTTTTATATTTGTTTGATGAGATAATTTTTTCGTTACCATACCATGGTACAATGTTAATTTACTTTTGACATTAAATGTGTATCACTTTGTGATAAAAAACGTTCAATGAAAGAAACATTTATAATTAAATAAAATTATTGAAATATAATATCTGTTTAACAAATCTTTACTCCAACAAAAAATAAAAAGGTTAAAATTAAAAAAAAAGTTCAACATTACAACAACAAATCATAACTTGTGACATGCTAAAACTTTAACAAAATGGAATATACTCATCTTTTTATCCATGATGGAGCATTGTCGATATGAGATTTCCTCTACTCCCTGAATATCATAAAGATAAATAAATCTTATATGATGATACTAGTAGTAATTTTAATAAGCATAACATACATTAAAACTTAGAAATACAATTAAAGATATGAGTATCTAATAACCTTATAGCTATTTGCTTTTTTGGCCGATCAACCACGTGATCCTCGTTCCTTCATCTTTGTGGATTTGTGGTTGATGTAGTGTGGGATGCCATTGCAGTTGCGTGTAGAGGGGAGGAGGCGACGGCGTTCGCGGAGGCTACAAGGAAGGGGAATGTGGTGGCACTTTGCCTGTGCGTGTTCTCCAACCAACTTTTCTTCTTCTCAACTCTTGTTCTATTTCTTCGTTATCTCAGATAGGGCTGTGCACAGTTATCAGATTTCAAACAAAAAATTTCACTTCTTTCTATTATCTTCTTACATGGTACCCTATTTAAAGCGAATCCACAGTTGCCAGATTTTTACTTCTGATCTAATAAGGCTGTAAGTGTAGTTGGTAATACAATGACATGTAAGCTTAAAGGATAGGAAGTAACTTTGATGATAGATAGATAGATAGATAGATAGAATCGGCATGAGAATAATGTAGAGATCGGTAGGTGTTGCTTACATTTTACTATCATTCTTCTAGGAGCATTCCAAACAAGATTGCAAAAGAAACAACTACTGTAAACTTGAAGTAGACAATGGTCAACTACTGTAGCAGTCACAAGCAAACAGTCATGGGGACATGTAGCAAGTGATGAGTATATAAAAGGGACTCACACTGGCGTAATAGAAGATTTTCAAGAGCTTTGCAATTGAAAATAGAGAAATTTTGACCAGTTGTCACGCTTCCATATTCCTGATAAGCAAAAAATAATTTATAAGAGCCTGTATTTACACAAGGAATAATACTCAAGTAGAATGAAGCTTATGTAAGCTTTAGTATACCAATGCAAAATAAAATAGGGAGAAGGTTTAGAATATTTAATGATTGAATTCGGTCATTAACTGTCAGCATTTTTGCACCAGCAATGAAATCCAAGTAGCATCTTGTAAGGTGTTGAAGCCTCCTTAGTCATACATGAAGACATCTTGACCACAACAACCAGGTAGGCATGGATCAACTAAAAATACTGCACGAGCTGGGACAAACCTCTAAATGTATACATGTTAAGCCAAGCCATCTAGAAGAAATAATACACTGAGATTCTGCAAGACAACAGAAAGTAGAAAATAATTTTTCAAAATATTTGCCATAGCAAATGTGCAGATAATTTGAAACAAGTGACTTCATGCAGACATCTTTACCTGAGTCAAGAAGCATACATCCTGATAATGAAAGTTCAGCTAAACAAGGACAATTCCCAGTAAGAGTGGATAAATCATCATTTGTCATCCATCGGCACACCCATTCTAGACTTAATTTTTTTAAGACTATAGCATTTGCACTGAGAACTTGAGATGTTAAATCTACTACATTAACATATGGCCAACATTGTCAAATAATTCAATTTCAACAATCCCCTCATGATGCTGTGAGAAATCACCTAAATCACAAATGCCATTTGTAAGGATGAAAAATATGACATATCAATACTAAAAGTTTCTGTAGTAGTGAAATATAATGAAAAGAAACTACCACCAAGAAGTCCATAGTTGGCATGGTTGGTAATGACATGAAACCATCCTACTTCAATGGGGAAACAACTTCAAAGCCATATATTCTATTATTTTTTCTTAAAGAGAAAGTATGATAGAAGTAACTTTTTTCTGGACCCTCACACACTCAATCTCAAGGGGAACTGAATTCAAAATCAAGCATTAAATAATTCCATTGCCTATCATTTTGGTTTCTTTATTTTGGTTTCTTTAGAGTACCCCACTATAATTCTTTCTTTGCCAATCTATTTCCATGCCAAATGATACAGTTTCAGTTGTTTAGCATAATATGTTTTGACTAACAAATATAGGTGATGTAAACATATTTATATCACATAAACCATCTATTTTTGCATGTTCATAGAAATATAGTTGCATCATACATTATAAATATTGCATGACATGCATCATCTTGCATTTAGGTTAGGTTGTATAAATTTTAGGTTAATTTCTTCTTTTTGTGGTCAGGTGATAAGGCGACATTTAACTGGGGTCTTGGATTGAAGATCCAACTGTATGGATCTGATTAGGGTGACGATCAAAGTTCAACAACTCCAAGATTGCCCTTATCGAACTTCCGTAACATCAAATGCAGTCCAAGAAAGATCAAAGGTCAAGAGGCCAAGATGGTGTAAATACGTACATCAAATGACAAATCTGACCATGCGGATGGGTTCGAATCGACAATCGTAGCCCAACGACGTGAAAATCGATCCAATCCGACATCCGTGGCACAATCTACAAGACACAGAAGATGGACGGCCATGATAATGTCACGTGGCGCCATCATAGCTGCCCAAACAGACCACAGCATCTCTTCTCAACCTCTAAAGGTGCGGGCGAGGCAAGATCTCAGCCGTTGGATCAAGACGTCCGACCCTTAAAACATAAGCGCAACACAAAAGGGGGCGTGGCGTGTTGGTCGCATGCTTGTGGGTGAACCACAGGTCGTGAGATCGACCCCCACCCCGCCTCAAATCAAGGGCGCAAGCGGGCGCGGTCAAATTGGACCATTGGATGCGCGATGGATGGCGATGGAGCGGCCACATGGCACACCCAGATGCGAGGAGCGCTACAAGCGTGATCAGACACGCATGCGAATGCCTGATCACATGCACAGGCGCGGGTGCGATGGCTTTTAAGTCGTCTGATCTCCCGATCGGACGACTGAGAGTGTGCAAACGTGCTCGTGTGTTTTGTGTGCAAGGAGAGGAGGAGGCGTAGCGCGCGCTTGCACGTAAGCCCACGTTCAGGGCTTTAGTGACAAATAAATCCGTTACTAAAGACCCTAGCATTAATATTTTGAGATGAAATGACCTAATTGCCCCTTCATTCTTCACCTATAAATAGCCTTACAACCTACACTTCTTCATCCCTTCACCTCTCTCCCTCTCCAAGGCTCTAAAGAAGCTTGTCCCAAACCTGGGATGCTCCTTTAGAGTCAAAATCAAAGTTTTTCTCGCCCCCATTCCGGAAGTGGATCCTGCAACGACGACGGCCTGCCTCACCCCCGGTTCTTCCCACTTCATTCTCTATCTTCCATCTTCGCCCTCCATCTTCCAGGCATCGCCCCATTCAGCTCATCCTCCAAGCAGTCATCGAGGAGGATAACTTCTCACCTCCTTTCTCTTTATTGCTTTCTGGAATAGATTTTACTACTTTCTAATTGTAATCTTTCTATCTTTCTTGTGTAATGATTAGTTGTAATGAATATCACTTGATGATTGTGAAATCCATATTTATTCTATCCCTATTTTGTCCTTATTTGTAATATTCTCTCTCTTCTATTCATTATTCTTTAAGTAGATAACTAGTTTAGATTCAATTCTACCAACTAATTTGCTTCGTGACAAATAAAACAAACATGATTTTTTATCAAACATCCACCTCCCTGTGTTCAACCCAGAATTTCTTTCGAGTTTCGATTAAATTTATCTGTTGATGGTTTTTCTCACAAATCACACTATAACGATGGGTTTTCAAAACTCAAATCCATTTGCAACGATTTCCCGATTCAACAATAGGCATGTGAAATAGATAGTTGTATTGCTCTGGACATTGGATCCAACAAAATGTGATGCATTGCTGGCAAATGAAGCTATTAGGAGGTGGCATCCTAGAAACATGGTCCTAATAGAGATATCATGTACCAGGTCCCCTGATCAACTGGTTTTAGATTGGAAATCATACCTCCACCATTACAAGAGGAACCTTTTTTGAAAGGAATTACAAGAGGTACCTTGAAGAGGATGGTGCAACCCAATCACTAAGCAATACCAATCCATCATCAAATGCCTTCTATATTTGAATCCAAAGACAAAAAATTCAAATCTAATAACTTGAGCAACCATATAAAGGGTGGTATTTTTTATGTTGAATGATATGTTGAAGTATTCAAACCAAGAGTGACGACATCTTTGGTGGATGAATAGCGTTGGAAAAAGAGCACCACATTCTCATGATTTGAGTTATTGAGATGTGCATAAGAGTCAGGTAGAAAGATTGAACTATAGCCTTATATTTCGAAAGTAAATTACATGATTTGTTGAACTGTATATCCACAATACTAAAGGTAATTGAGCAATGGACATGAAGGCAAACTTGGGTTCATTTGCAACTGCCCTTAGGAACAGAGATGTTTGGATTAAGAACGTAATGCCTAAAGAAGAAATAAATACTCTCAAAATAGTCTATGATTGTGGCTTAATTGGCATCATTCATGGCAATTGTCAAACTTTTTCTATGTAGGCTTGAATTTGTGATATGCTCCATGCATGGACCATCTTCTCTAACCTAGGTGCCAATTTTAGACAATCCAATAAACATGATAGTGACATTTTGGAATGAAATTTCAGTATCTGCAGCAATCCTAGGACAAAAGTAAATACTTTCTACTTCACAAGATTATAGTATTATGAAAAGCTTTAAAAACCAAATGCTAGTAATTGTGCTTTAGTTGCTACTAAGATTTACATGTATTAGAATATTTTGAAGATTCGAGATTTATCTGTCCCTTACATTGGCATTGAGTAATTCAGATTCGATTAATATATAATTCAAAGCAGAATGTTGGCAATTGTAATGCAACAACCCTTAATCCTAGGATTTGACCTTTAAAGGTCATTGCAAGCATTCCAAGCTACATGGGCAACAACTTGTACGGTAGAAGCTTCAACAATGCTAGTTTCCTCTTATCACAAATTCATTGTAGGACCCATTTCATTCTCCAACCCCTACTACCAACCCAACAAAGTGTTCCAAGCAAATCATTGATAACCAAAGAATGCTATGGTTTCAACACGACAAGAGATCTACTCAAACTTTCTGCATAGTCCCTACTTGTGTAAACTCAAAATAAGAAATTAGGAAAATCAATGGTACTCTTGTAGTTAGACGGCACTATAATTACTCCCACAAGCTGCATGGGGCTCAGGATTGTTGTGGTGGCTTGAGTTCATGAAGTTGAGGGGACCTACCATCCATGGCAAAGGCAATGTAGATGACCAAGGTTCAATGAGGAAGACCTTGCAGTTTTATTTTCTATCAGTATGAGCTTAAACATATGTTGCCTCTTTTTTTGAAAAGGTGTAGATATTTATGTCTATATGTTTGTTTGTTGACTGTTAATATCAAATCACCATCTTTATCTGGCAAATAGAAAACCTGCTAGTTCGCATGATGCCAAGGATCAAACAACTGTGACATAAAGCCAAACATATCTGTAGCACCTCAATTGGAGAATTCTTCATCTATAGCATTTTATGGCTTATGTTTTAACATGCTACTTGAATTTGGTGTTTGCAGGCAATAAGGTTTTATGGGAGTTACAATGTGACAGTTATAGGGCTTGAAATCCAAAACAGTCCTCAATGCCATCACAAATTTGATAACTGCGTGGGGGTGGAGGTCTACAATCTCATCACCAACTGACAGTCCCAACATTGATGGCATACATTTACAAAACTCTAAATGTAGCAATCCATCACCACTAGCTTGCTTGCAGTAATTTCTTATTGGGCGATTCTTACTCTCTAGTTTCACTCCAAGAATTGGTAGTGAAAAAGTGAGTGCCAAATAGGTTCTAGAAATGCACATGAGCATATAGAAGTTCCATTACCGTTCATGAAAGTACCTCATAACATCTACGCTAAGGTGCTGAAAAGACCATGGCAGTTGCTTCATCTCATCGTCATGGTATAGGCATCTCGATTCGACTTTAAAGTCAAGAAAATCTGCCAATAATAAAAATGCACTCCATCCATAAATCCCTTTCACTGTGAAGACCAACTCACTAAAAAGAAACTTGGGCCTATTATAGCCAAAAAAGACATGTAGCTTCAACAGCATTAGGATATGTAGGCCGAATTCACAAATGGGGAGAGAAAGAAGGTGACAGAAGTTAGAACCAACAGCACAAAAACAACCATGTCGACATGGTGCCACTGACTCCTGCCCTATCTATCCAGAACTCGGTCCGATCGAAGAAGTAATCAAAACTAGTTGAGTAAAACCTAAACTAAAGAATTCAAGGGGGTTGATTGTGGGGTATGCCATACTGTGTTCTTCCCTTGGGTGAGGAGAGGAGGGCATAGGACATGAGGGCATACCTCAGAGGAGGGGCTACGTGCTGGCTATTGGAGAAGAGGACATGCAATCGGAGGAGAGCAATCAAGGTCGACGATGACGACGTCAGTGGTGAGAGAGGAGGGCCGCAGGCGAGTCGGCGGAGAGGAGGCAAGCGGTTGAGGATGCGATCAGTGGAGACGACTGATTGAGGAGACAGTCAGTGGTCGGCTAAAGCACCACGATCATTTGTTTTGATGATAACAAAACACGTGTTATTTAACATTTGCAATTTGAGTCCTAGATTTCAGGTCAATTGCAAATGTGGACGTGTTTAGACGGAATTCCAGCTCGCATCCAGGACGGATTGGAGGAGGTTGACGGAAAATAGAGGAGGTTCGCGTGGAGCGACAGATTGAAGATAGAAGACAAGAAGAATAGGATAGATTCTTTTTAATCCTTTCATGTACTTTTATCTTTATTTTTCTTGCTCTTTATTTTCCTTAGAAATTATGTTAAAGAGCCTCAAAGAACCCTAACAGTAGTCCTAGGAACACCGGCACAACCTTAGCATACTTAGGTTTTCTGTAGAATACTTAGAAAACCAATATAGGGTTCAAACAGCATTTCCAGACGTCTAATTCCCAAATCAGACGTCTGATAATGTATTTTAAGACGTCTGACTGTTGTTTCAGACGTCCGATAACTGGTAGGCTGGAGATAGTAGTTCTGTCTGATGAAATCAGACGTCCAGATCTTAGACCAGACGTCTTAGAAGACGTCTGATGGATTTGCCAGACGTCCAGTTAGTGGACCGTTGGCTGGCTTAGCAGGCACTCAAAGATATGACCGTTAGAGCCTTATCAGACGTCTGATAAATGACCGTTTTGCCTCGGCTGACCCAAAATCTCTTCTCAGAGATTTTCTAGCCGTTGCAACGTTTGGAAATCAATTCCCACAGTAAAAGTAGGTTTCCAGACGTCCATACTTAGTGCCAGACGTCCTGTATGTCGTCTGATGGACTTGCACAAAAACCCTGTTTAGATCTGAGTCAAGTCAGGGAGAAACCCGCATAGAATCAGACGTCTGACCTTGGAATCAGACGTCTTAAAGTGGCCTTCCATACGTCTGATGCCAGAGTTAGATGTCTGATAACCCTATCAAATGCAATCATTGTCCTGATTTCGGCCTGATTCTCTTGGGCTTTGCACCCAACGGCTATGGAAGCTTTTCCAAGCCTTCCAAAACCTTCCTAAGGCCTCTATAAATAGAGGGGAACCTTTGTAACACAAATAGAACAAGAAACACACCTAGAGAGACATATACACACTAAGACACACACCTTGCAATACACTTTCAAACCTTTTGTGTCCAAAGAAAAGACTCTCTTGCTCTCCAAGCTCAAGCTCCATTTTCTTGAGAGCATTCAACCGTTGCGCACCCGCTCTCCCGGCGTTGTTAACGAGAGCGACATAGCGCCATCGCGTGGCACACGCACCGCGTCATCATCGATGCACTCCTTGCAAAGGGGAGTTTCCTATTTCCTATAGAAGCTAGGTTTAATTTTGTTGGCTCTATAGGACTGTTGTTTTATTTTATCTTTGTATTTTGGTTGGGTATTCGCTTTGCGAATTCCCGTCTCCTTCGTGGGACAAAATCCTTCTCGTGGAGAGAAGGGGTTGAGGAACGCTACCCTCGTACTTGTAGCGTGGTTGTACTGAGGTTGAATCACCCTCGTTTTAAGTGATTCGGTTAGTGGATTTGATCAACTTGGTTGATCGGAAAATCCTAACTCGAGAGGGTTAGGTGGTGGTTTTCACCCGGTTTGGGTTTCCACCTAAAAATTACTTGTGTACATTGTGCGATTGATTTTTGTGAGATTGCTTTATATTTCAATTCCGCATTTTTTTTTGTCACGCTGATCTCACCCCTCCAAATAGGGAACCTTCAATTGGTATCAGAGCAGGTCTCGCGAAATCGGCGTTACAAACTGGCGAGGATCTAGATCATGGAGGGAAGCATAGCCGCAGTCAGAATCTCCGAAGGGCAATCCACCGTCCGACCACCCTATTTCGACGGGAGGGACTTCGGATATTGGAAGTTGAGGATGAAGACGTGGCTCCAAGCCACTGAATTCGAGATATGGGGATGTTGTGAAACCCCATACGAGATCCCGAAGCGACCCCAAGGAGGCTACTCGCAGGTGCAGATTCTAGAGCTCTCACTCAACGCAAAGGCAATGAATGCCTTGTATTGCGCGTTGAGTCCGAAAGAATTTGAACGAATCCAAGAGTGCACCACCGCTCACGAGATATGGAGGAGGTTGGAAGGCACTCATGAGGAGACGAGTTCGGAAGAAGATCTCGGAGAGAAGGAAACCACGTGCCTTGGTTTCATGGCAATCGGAGAAAGCGACATCGACAGCGAAAGCGACTCCGACAATGAGGTAAACCTGGATTTACAAGAAGCTTTTAATGAACTTTTTGAGATTAGTAAATCACTTAGGGTAGAAAATAAAAGCATTAAAAAGAACCTTAGTTTTCTTAGAAATGAAAATGATAGGTTAGAAAAACAACTCAAGGATATAGAGACTAGTCCTAAGGATAATAACCTGTTATTAGAAAATCAAGACCTCATTAATGAAAATAATAAATTAATTGAGGAAAATAATAGTCTAAAGTTAGAAATTTCTGATTTAAAGACTAAGATGGATATTATAGAAAAAGAAATCGCATGTCTTAGGGAAAATTCTAACAAATTAATCAACAAAGTTGATAATTTTTATAGCCCTAAGGTTGAGAAAGGATCTCCATCAAGGAGACCTTCTAACAAATCTGGATCCAAGCCCACTTGGATACCGAAAAAAGAATTAGAATCTTATTTTGTAGGATTCAGGGATAACTACAATACACAGGACTGGACCTACAAACTCAAGGCTGGTCAACTCGAGTTAGGAGAACTAAGGAGTAGACCAAGGAGGAGAACAAGAAGACCGACGAGACGGCGAACAAACGACGGACCCGCCGCACGTCGACCACCAGATTGGAGACCGGCGCCAATGGCTGGGCCTCCAAGCTACGGATGGGAGCCCCATCCGATGTGGCATCCACCACCACCATTTGGGCCATTTTATTGGCCATGGTAGGTGAGGTCAAACCATTTGCCCTATCTTTTTATCATAATCATTTAGATAGGGGGAGTTAAAATTAATGAGCTAATTGTCAATTTTTAAGGGGGAGATATAAGGTAGCTAAATTTCCTTTAGTAAGGGGGAGAAAAATAATAGCTATCTCATTGTTACAAAAAGGGGGAGGACATTACCTTTGTTAAAATAAATTCATAGAAGAGCATGTTTTAAGGGGGAGTTATAGGAAATATAAAATCAATTAAACCTTTTTGATAATGTCAAAAAGGGGGAGGATTTTTATGCATTATTTACGGTTTTGTCATCATCAAAAAGGGGGAGATTGTTGGTGCTAAAGCACCACGATCATTTGTTTTGATGATAACAAAACACGTGTTATTTAACATTTGCAATTTGAGTCCTAGATTTCAGGTCAATTGCAAATGTGGACGTGTTTAGACGGAATTCCAGCTCGCATCCAGGACGGATTGGAGGAGGTTGACGGAAAACAGAGGAGGTTCGCGTGGAGCGACAAATTGAAGATAGAAGACAAGAAGAATAGGATAGATTCTTTTTAATCCTTTCATGTACTTTTATCTTTATTTTTCTTGCTCTTTATTTTCCTTAGAAATTATGTTAAAGAGCCTCAAAGAACCCTAACAGTAGTCCTAGGAACACCAGCACAACCTTAGGATACTTAGGTTTTCTGTAGAATACTTAGAAAACCAATATAGGGTTCAAACAGCATTTCCAGACGTCTAATTCCCAAATCAGACGTCTGATAATGTATTTTAAGACGTCTGACTGTTGTTTCAGACGTCCGATAACTGGTAGGCTGGAGATAGTAGTTCTGTCTGATGAAATCAGACGTCCAGATCTTAGACCAGACGTCTTAGAAGACGTCTGATGGATTTGCCAGACGTCCAGTTAGTGGACCGTTGGCTGGCTTAGCAGGCACTCAAAGATATGACCGTTAGAGCCTTATCAGACGTCCTTAGGCCTTTCCAGACGTCTGATAAATGACCGTTTTGCCTCGGCTGACCCAAAATCTCTTCTCAGAGATTTTCTAGCCGTTGCAACGTTTGGAAATCAATTCCCACAGTAAAAGTAGGTTTCCAGACGTCCATACTTAGTGCCAGACGTCCTGTATGTCGTCTGATGGACTTGCACAAAAACCCTGTTTAGATCTGAGTCAAGTCAGGGAGAAACCCGCATAGAATCAGACGTCTGACCTTGGAATCAGACGTCTTAAAGTGGCCTTCCAGACGTCTGATGCCAGAGTTAGACGTCTGATAACCCTGTCAAATGCAATCATTGTCCTGATTTCGGCCTGATTCTCTTGGGCTTTGCACCCAACGGCTATGGAAGCTTTTCCAAGCCTTCCAAAACCTTCCTAAGGCCTCTATAAATAGAGGGGAACCTTTGTAACACAAATAGAACAAGAAACACACCTAGAGAGACATATACACACTAAGACACACACCTTGCAATACACTTTCAAACCTTTTGTGTCCAAAGAAAAGACTCTCTTGCTCTCCAAGCTCAAGCTCCATTTTCTTGAGAGCATTCAACCGTTGCGCACCCGCTCTCCCGGCGTTGTTAACGAGAGCGACATAGCGCCATCGCGTGGCACACGCACCGCGTCATCGTCGACGCACTCCTTGCAAAGGGGAGTTTCCTATTTCCTATAGAAGCTAGGTTTAATTTTGTTGGCTCTATAGGACTATTGTTTTATTTTATCTTTGTATTTTGGTTGGGTATTCGCTTTGCGAATTCCCGTCTCCTTCGTGGGACAAAATCCTTCTCGTGGAGAGAAGGGGTTGAGGAACGCTACCCTCGTACTTGTAGCGTGGTTGTACTGAGGTTGAATCACCCTCGTTTTAAGTGATTCGGTTAGTGGATTTGATCAACTTGGTTGATCGGAAAATCCTAACTCGAGAGGGTTAGGTGATGGTTTTCACCCGGTTTGGGTTTCCACCTAAAAATTACTTGTGTACATTGTGCGATTGATTTTTGTGAGATTGCTTTATATTTCAATTCCGCATTTTTTTTTGTCATGCTGATCTCACCCCTCCAAATAGGGAACCTTCAATCGGAGGAGAGCAATCAAGGTCGACGATGACGACGTCAGCGGTGAGAGAGGAGGGCCGCAGGCGAGTCGGCGGAGAGGAGGCAGGCGGTTGAGGATGCGATCAGTGGAGACGACTGATTGAGGAGACAGTCAGTGGTCGGCTAGGCCAAGAAGGGTGAAAGAGGAGTAAGGCGACGATGGCGTGGACCTTGGGGACACGAGGTAAGCGCTTGCGAGGGATGCACCAGGGAATGTGATCAATGTCGTCGTGTTAATTTTTTTTTTTTTGCAAGTGATCGTTCCCGTTAAATAAGAGGCACAAGGGATAGAGATTGTTTCGGAAAATAAATTCACTAATTCTTATTTCGGACTGACCTCTTATATCATTAGTTAACTTATGTTGTATACGATAATATTAATTTAAAAATAATTAACTTTTATATGATAAATAAAAATAGAAAAGTAAATTGACATTTAATTATCTCCATTATTCTATGTGAATTAAGTCGATAAATGATAACTTTTAAAAAATATTCACGTACGAAAATCATTTGATAGCTATAAAATCAATTCATCATAAGTTTGTAGTTTCCAATTTACAAGTTCATGAAAGTAATTAGAATATCTTTTGAAAAAAATGTAGAGAGATTATTTTAAAAAATTTACTCTAAAAAATTGATTAGTATCCAAATAAAACAATTGATCCTAAAAATGATGATATTAATATAGGGGCTATATCTATGTTGATAAATTTATTATCATAGCATTGTACTTATTTGTTGTTAAAATTATTTGTTAATTAACAAATGAATGTAATTATTTTTATATTTGTACTCGTAAATTTAAGTAATAGCCATACCTATATTTGTTGTTAAAACTAATCATCAATTATAAAATTAATATAGAAAAAATTTATATTTTTATTATTAAATTATACTAACCGTAACAAATATATTTATCACTAAAACTTACCGTCACTTGACAAATTATTCTAATGGTAATTATTTCAATTTATCACTAAATAAATTTAAATAGTGATAAATAATTTTATCGTTAAAGATAATTGATATTTAACAAATTAATATTATCATGAATATTATATATTTATCACTAAATATACTTAATAACGACAAAATTATTATTTGTTACTACGTTTATTGTGGCTAAAACTTATTTCTGTTGTTGTGTACGTGGCTGCCGAGGAAATTAAAAATATTGTGGAGAAATAGGATTCCGGCTGATGAGATTCCTTGGGATTTGGGAGGTCATCCGTGGAAGTTGTTGCATGGCGGACGTAAGATTGGTGAGGGGATAAGTGTACTTGCGTGCGTGCACGTAGGTTTTGGGATAGGGTTGTTCGGTGGGATGTTGTACGTGAGGTTTGCATGGGATAGGGCAGGAGATCGGTGGCTATTTTATATGTGGTGAGTTCATGCATGGGGAACGTGGGTTTGAGATATGGGAGAGGGTAATGTTCGGTGGAGAGGGTTGCATGGGGTTGGCGTGTCCAGTTTATGGGATTACAATTTAATGAATGGTGGGCACTAACGTGGAGGATTATGGGATAATTTTGATTGGGAAATGTATGGGAGAGGTTAATAGGTTAGGTAGGTTGGGTTTAGAATAATAGTTGGGTGTTGGGTGTGTTCGTTGGGCTACCTTGGGATTCGTTTGGCGGGGTATTTTAATATTTGGTTGTTCAATAAATATCAAAAATTAATATACTTAGGTTGGTCACATTAAGATTAGGTAAGATTAGGTGTAGGAAATTGAGTTTTCAAATAGGCCAAGACTGACGTCTAATTGGGTCTGGATTTGAAAATTTGAGTTCAAAATATTTTCTCTTTTATGTCAAGCTTCAATCAGTTTCAAATCTGGTACTTGCACACATATAGGTAAAAATATTAAGGCACCAGATATAGCTAAGGAAAAAATTGCATAAAATTTCAAATTTATGCATTATTTATAGAATGTACTAAATGGCTAATCTAACCTATATAAATGCATTCTAACACAAGTTACCCTAAGGCTAACATTTTAGGCATTAATTAATGTAAATAAATATGAAAATATCACCACCCAATAAGCTCTATGCTCCAATTCTATTGAGAGATTACAAGGTTTCCTATAAATTAATCTATAAGGTGACATACCTATGGGAGTTTTTTAAGCGGTCTGATAAGCCCAAAATATATCTTCTAATCTCGTAGATCAATCTTTTCTATCGGATCTTATAATATATGCTTAATTTGTCTTTTTGAGACCTTGATTTGCCCATTAATTTGAAGATGGTAAGTTGTAGCAATCTTATAGTTCACCTCATATTTCTTTAATAAGGTACTAAACTAGTCATTAGTACAATGGCTACCACCATTACTAATTAAGGCCTTTGGAATTCCAAACCTCGAAAATGTATTCTTCTTTATAAAATCAATTATGACCTTCTGATCATTTTTCCTAGCAGGAATGACTTCAATCCATTTAGAGACATAATCAACTCCAACTAAGAAGTACTCATAGTCATTTGATGGTGGGAAAAAACCCATAAAATCTATACCGCAAACATCAAAGATTTCATAAATCAAGATTGGATTAAGGGGCATCATGTCCCTTTTAGTCATACTCCCCAAGGATTAGCACTCGATGAAGGTTTTAGCAAAATCATGTGCATCTCTATAGAGGGTAGGCCAATAAAATCCCAATTGCAAAATCTTTGCAGCCATTTTATTTCCTAAAAAATGGCCACCACAGGCTTAATCATGGCAAAAAGAGAGCACACTTTGAATTTCGGACTTTGGGATATACCTTCTGATGATCTGATCAGCATAGAGTCTAAATAACAAAGGATCATCCCAGATATAGTACTTTGCTTCAGATAAGAATTTATCTCTTTGGTGTCTAGTCCAATCAGTTGCAATTTTATCTACAGCTAGGTAATTAATTAAATCAACATACCAAGGAAGATTTTTGTTATCTATGACCATTAAGTGTTCATTGGGAAAATGATCTTGCATAGGTAGTGCAAGTCCAATGTAGTTCAAGTCAAGTCTAGAAAGATGATCGACCACAAAATTTTGTGCTTCGGATTTATCTCTTATTTTCAGGTCAAATTCTTGTAAGAGTAGAACCCATGTAATTAACCTAGGCTTAGCATCCTTTTTAGCAAGTAAATGCTGGAGGGCACAGTGGTCAATGTAATCACCACATGGGATCGAAGTAAAAATGATCTAAAATTTTCAAGTCTAGAAACAACAGCTAGCTATTCTTTTTTAGTAGTTGTATAATTCCTTTGTGCTTCATCTAAAGTTTTTCTAGCATAATAAATCACCATGGTTTCTTATCTTTCTTTTATCCTAGGATTGCCCCTATAGCAAAATCTGAGGCATCACACATGATTTCAAAGGATTGGGACCAATCAGGGACTTGTAAGATTGGGGCTTGGGTCATTGCATCCTTTAAAGTGAAGTAAGCTTGGATGCACTCTTCATTAAAATCAAAAGGGGTCTCTTTACATAGAAGGTTAGTCAAAGGTCTTGAGATTTTAGAGAAATCTTGGAAAAACCTTCTGTGAAATCCAATGTGTCCCAAGAATGATCCAACTTGTTTAATCGAAGCAGGGGGTGGAAGATTAGAAATTAAATCAACCTTAGCTCTGTCAACTACTATTCCATTTTCAAAAACAATATGACCTAGTACAATTCCCTCTTGAACCATAAAATGACTCTTCTCTCAGCTTAGTACTAGGTTGACCTCAATACATCTTCTTAGGATCTTGGTTAAGTTGTCAAGGTATAAATCAAATGAGTCTCCAAATATAGAAAAATCATCCAAGAAGATCTCAAGAAAATCACCCACAATATCAGAAAAGATGGCCAGCATGCATCTTTGAAAGGTCGCAGGCACATTACATAGCCTAAAAGGCATCCTATGGAAAGCAAAGAATCCGTAGGGACAACTGAAAGTGGTTTTCTCTTAATCCTTAGAATTAATGGCAACTTGATTGTATCGCAAGTATCTATCCAAAAAGTAAAAAAATTTCCTCCCTGTTAATCTCTCAAGAATCTGATCAATAAAGGGTAGGGAAAAATGATATTTCTTTGTTACAAAATTTAGTTTTCTGTAATCAATACAAGCCCGCTTTGCGGTGGCAATGTGGATAGGGATGGGATCACCTTTTTCATTTGTTATAATAGTGAACCCAACTTTCTTAGGAACCACTTGTATTGGGCTTACCCAAGGGTTATTTGAGATTAGGTATATGATTCCAGCATCTAACCACTTGATGATCTCCTTTTTAACGACCTCTCGCCTATTAAGGTTTAATTTCCTTTGCATCTCACGAAAAGGTTGAGCCCTATCTTCAACATAGATCTTATGAGTACAGTACGAGGGGCTGATTCCTTTGAGGTTAGAGATGGTCCATCCAATTGCTTGTATGTATTCTCTTAGGACCATGGTTAGTCTAGATTCTTGTTCCCAGGTTAGATGTCCATTAATAATCACAGGGAGAGTTTGTTCGGTCCAAGAAAGATATACTTCAAATTATCAGGTAGAGGTTTAAGCCTAGGTTGGGGTGGGACCAAATTAGAAGTTGGGGGAGGTGCATAGGGAAAATCAAGTCCAATTAAAATCATATTAGATGAGGAAGATCCTGGATTAGTGTCAATGTGGAATAAATCAGGGACCTTCTCAGCTTGTGGGTGAGAAGTGGATTGAGTTAAGGTGACTTCTAATGGGTTTTCTATCAATCCAATTGCCATACATTCCTCAATCAAATTTTCTTCAACATCAACATCCTCAAGCAACCCACAAACAAAATCTTTAACTACCTTAAAAATATCCAATTGATATCTTTTATCACCAAAGGTAATTTTCATACATCTAATGATACAATTAATATTTGCTTTAGCTATTGCTAAGAAAAACATGCTTACGATGATAAGAAAATCAACCGTAAAATAAAAATCCTTTAACTCTTACAATTACACTCTCAACTACTCCCTTAGATCTAATTTGATAAAAAAAGATAATCCATTAAAATAAATGTCAATCGAATTTAATATAAAAAATATTTTAATCCTTGAATTCATGCTTGATAACCAATATGACATTTATCCCTCTTCCACAGTGGGTTCACAGCCCCCGCCCCCCACCATCCTCTATCCCACCCCTGCCCCTATCTGCCTTCCATCACTTCATCCCACAATCGAAAGCTTCACGCTATTTGCTTCCCCTCCCATCCATCGTCCCCTGCCCCCCGGTCAATATTCCCTCCGACGGCATTGATGAGGCTTCCCACACAGCCACAGCCATAGATCCCCCTCCTCTCTCCCACGCACCAAGACTGGGTAATGAGTACAATTGCTCGCGAGGCCAACAACGTCCACTGCGTGCAATCCGGGGATGGTGGGTGCGGGTTGCTGTGGTGGTGGGTGCAGGTTGCTAGGGATGTGGTGACTGGTTTTGTTGTTTTTTCTTCTTTCTTTTTTTCTTTATGGGTGTGTGATCATATTGTGGATTGGAGGATGTAGTGGTTAGGGAAGGGAGGAGGGAGATGGTGGTGATGGGTGGCTGGAGTAGGGACGAGGATGATCGGCGCGGGTTGCTAGGGGTGGTGGTGGTTGGTTTTGCGGAATTTTTTGTTTTCTTTGTGGATGTACATGTTTGATCGTGCTGTGTATTAGGGATGCGGTGGCCAAAGAAGGGAGGAGGGATGGTGGTGGTGGGAGGGGTTGGAGGCCGGAGAATTGAGGTGATGGGTGGCTGGGGGTGGTGGTTTTTTTTTTTTTTTCACTCTGATTTTGGTTATGCCCCTGTGCCATGGAAGGAAGTGTATGGCATGGGGTGAGTGTGGTGGCCAGACGAGGGTGTTAATGTCTTCATTATGACCTTAATTGTATTTCAAATGAAAATTACTTTCAAATAAATTGATCATATATTGTTAATAAAATATTACTTATCATGTTATATATAATGACAACTCATTTCAATTAACATAACTTTAATTACAATTAAGGTAAATAAATTTTTCCACATCAAATAAAGTATTTGTTGCAAATAATAAATTATAATTATCTTATTAAAACTAACTACCACTAATAACAAATAAACTTTCAAAGTAGCAACTCTAGGAGCAAAAATGCTATTCTACACCTTATCCCATCAACAAGTTCCCAAACAACAAACTTTTACGTAAAGGATAACACTCCAAGTTACCCCTTTGCCTTCCAAACAGTCACCAGTTAACTCATCAAGATTTTGACTTCCAAATAAGAAGGTAGGATAATCCTTATGCAAAAAATTTATCTCACAAAATTTATCCCTCCATCCAAACTAGTCCTTATCCCTCCATCCAAACTGGCCCTTAGGTGTTTTAACAGATTGATCAGCTAATTGCAAAGTTACAGTTGTAGGTTTAAGCTCATTAAATCCAAATTGTCTATACAAGGTGGTTGGTATCAAATTGATAGAAGCACCTACATCCAAAAGATGATCAAAATTTAGATCACCAATAGTACAAGAAATTAATGAGGCTCTAGGATTCTTTTTCTTAGGAGGTAGGCTACTTTATATCGTCGAGTTAGCCTGCTCAAATAGCATTACCTTATGTGACATTTAAGCTCTAGCCTTACACTTGGGAGTACATATATCCTTCAAAAACTTAGAGTAGACGGGAATATACTTAATAGCATTAAGGACTAGTATATTAATCTGAACTTGTTTAAATAATTCAATCAACTCCTTATTGCTAACCACATTCTTGTTTTTCTTAACTCTTTCTAAGGCTTCAGAAAAGGGTATTTGTGTGTCAATCAAAGGTGGGTCCTGAGCCTTGTTATCCTCAATTTTCTCCTCAATATCAATAATCATATCAGATTGACTAAGATTACTTGTGGTTGGGTTAGAGGGCCACACTGGATCCTGGGTTTTAGTATCACCTCTCAAGGTAATAGAGTGTGCAGAGGCATGTGAGTTAGGATTAGATCCTTGAGGTGGGTTAGGCAAGATAGGAGCCTGTTGAGCACTAGGAAATCCGGGTGGGTTTTATGGGGCAGGATTAATCACATGGGTTTGCCCCTACTTCTAGTGGAATCCTTGTTGATAGTAAGTTGAATTTGGAAGATTCTTAGGGTTCGATATAGGCTGGGATGGGAGGGATCCTTGTTGTCTTGCTTCCATTAATTGACTCAGTTGTCCCTTAACCTCAGCCATCCCCTCCTGATGTTTTTGATTCAGACCAGCAATCATTTTTATCAAGGTATCCATTTGATTAGATTGAGTAGGTTGAGTAGGTCCAGGTCTAGGCCGATTATAGGTTGTCCTACTGTTGTGACCTTGATTATAGGAGGGGTTAAAAGCAAGTCTGGTCAGATTTGGGTTTGGATTTTGTCTCTGATTAGACTAAGAGAAATTAGGATGATTTCTCCATTCAAAATTATAATGATTAGAATAAGAATCCATTTTGGGATAACCTTGGATAGCTTGTACATCCTCATAGCCAGGGGGCATACCAGAAGTTGGGATAGAATAATCAAGATAAAAGGAGACAAAGGCCCCTCCATGGAATGTAGTCGGCATTTGTTCCAGGTTAAATTGGTTCATAAGCTAAACTAAGTCAAGATTGTTCACAAACTCCTTTCCCAAGGGAGTCTGTGGCAGTGTAGGAGCTGTCAGTGTTCCACTATCCAAAGAATAGGCTTGTGGGAATATCCCTAGAGGGTTCCTAGAGTGGCTGATGAGCTTATCCAATTTCTTGTCCACCACTTTCATGCGATCTAATTTCTTAGCTATTATGTTCAGGTCAATTGAGCTCGAATTGGCTTGAACTTCATACATCTCACCACAGGGTTGATTGGCCCAGTTAAAAGTGGTCATGGAGGCGTGATTTAAAGAGTTCTCACTCCTAGAATCAAATAAATCAAAAGCACCCTCTTCATCTTTATTTAGAAAATTTCCTCCACAAAAAACATCCATGAAATTTCTAAGTGTATCATTTAAACCATGGTAGAAAATTTGGGCTAGGTACTACCTGTTGGTGTAAGGGCACTACAATCGTTAATTTTGATGATAACAAAATACTTTTTATTTAAAATTTGCATTAAATTTAAGTTCAAGATAATTGCAAATGGATACAAGTGTGAATGAGCTCAAGCTCGCGTCCATGGTGGATTGGAGGAGTTCGTTGGAGGAGAAGGAGCTTCACGTGGAGTGGGACCTTGAAGACAAGAAGAATAGGATAGACATTTTGTTCTATGTATTTTTATTCTTGTTGTTTTGTATCTATTTGTTATTTTCTTTTTATTTCCTTAGATCTTTTGTTAAAGAGACTCAAAGTAATAAAACAATAGTCCTAGGAACACTTACACAACCCTAGGATACTTAGACTTCTCGTAGAGAACTTAGAAAACCAAAATAGGTTTCAGATAGCCTACTCAAACGTCCAATCTGGACATCGAATGTCTGATTTTAGACTTTAAGACATCTGATTATTTGATCAGATGTCCAAACACTTAGGCTGGACTTAGCACTTTCTATTTGTTGATTTCAAACGACCAGCCCTTAGTCCAGACTTCTTAGAAGATGTCTAAGGACCTTGTCAGATGTCCAACTAGAGGATCGTTGGCTTGAGAAATTTAATCATTGAGGATTAACCCTTAATCTAACTCACGTTCACTTTCAGACGTCTGGAGTTCATCCCAAACATTTGATAAATAGATGTTAGGCTAAGATCTGACCCTAATTACTTCTTCAGACCTTATAGCCATTTGAGGCTCGAGAAATCCATTCCCGCAGTGATTTATGTTTCCAGAAGTCCAGACGTAGTGCCAGACGTCCGATTTGTCGTCTGTGCAACTTAACACTAGAACTCTATTTCGATCTTAACAAAATCGGAAGGAAACTCGTTTAGTATTAAACGTCTAATTAGATTCCCAGACGTCTTAAAACACTTCTTTAGACATCCATCTTGATCTAACCCAAACCAGATCTTCTACCCTTCTAGATCAGATGACCAATCCCTAGATCAGACGATGGCTCAAACGTCTGATAATAGATTCGGACGTCTAGTAACCCTGTCAGAATCATTAATGACCCTGATTTCAGCCTGATTTGCCTTGGGATTATTCCCAACGGCTATAGAAGCCTTCCAACGTCTAGAAGAGATTTCTAAACCCTTCTTAGGGTCCTCTATAAATAAAGGACCCTTCCTTTGCAACACACACCCAAGAATACTACTTCCGCTCATTTTGTGTTAAATTGATCTTGAGAAGTGCTATTGCTCTCCAAACCTTTGTCCACACTCTTGACAGCACCATCTTCACTGCACACCCACTCTCCAGTCCTTACATATGAGAGCGTTGTCTGTGCCCTTATGTGGTTCACACACTCCGCATCAATAACCGACATACTTCCATCAAAGGGAAGTTTCTATTGTCTATAGTAGCTAGAATAAAATAGTTACTTTGTGGATTTATAGGACTATTATTATTGTCTTTGTTTGGGTATTCGCTTTGCGAATTCCCATTTCCCTCATGACATAAAATACTCCTCGTGAAGAGGAGGGGTTTGAGGAACGCTACCCTCGTTTATGTAGCATGGTTGTAAGAGATTGAGTCACCCTCATTTTAAGTGACTCGGTTAGTGGTTTTGATCAACTAGATTGATCAGGAAATCCTATGTCGAGAGGCTTAAGTGGTGATTTTTACCTAGGTTTGGGTTTCCACCTAAAAATGCCTTGTGTACTTGTGATTGTTGATTTTCTATGAGATTGTGATTTTATTTCCTTATTTCATTTTCTATCACGCAAATCTCACCCCCCTCCGTCAGAACCTTCACTACCTAGGAACCTCACGGAGTGGATGCCTTCTTAATAAATCATTGAATCGCTCTCAAGCCTCATGGAGTTGTTCCCCTTATTGTTGTGAAAAGGTGGTTATGGCTCTCCTAAGGTCATCAGTCCTACCTATAGGGAAGAATTTCTTGAGGAAGGAGCTTCTTGACTCCTCCCAAGTAGCAATGGGTTTGCCTATAATTTTGAGCCAGTGAGCTGCTTTATCCCTTAAGGAGAAGGGGAACATCTTCATTAGGATAATATCTAGGCTCACATTTCTAGGTTTGATGGTCTCAGCAAGTCTTCCTAGATCTTCGAGGTGCTGGAAAGAGTCTTCATTGGAATTCCCATGAAAAGGATTTTGGATCAAGCTAATCACATTGGGTTTCAATTCAAAATCATCTCTCCCTTAGGGACCCTAACTAAAGGTTCTACAATAGTTGTAGAAGAGTCATGGAAGTCTCTAAGGGACTTGGGTGGTGTGGTTGTGGTTCTTGGATCCACTTTAGAGTTTCCATCATCAATTGAACTTGTTGTGGTTGGAGCTTATGATTAGCATTGATCTGAACTTGGATTAGAGCAAGGGGGTTAATATTTTGATTCTCAATATTTTTAGGGACCTCGGGTTGTTCAGGAATCTCAGGCATCTTATCTCAGTAGAATCAGAAAAAAAAGTCTCTTTCTAGGGTTCTTGTCAAGTGGTTCAACCAACTCAGGATTAAGTGATTTCCTACCAAGCATAAATAGGAGAAATATAGGAGATGCGAGGGAACAGGTGAGAGAATGTGTGTGCTAAATACAATTAATCAAATTCTAAGCCTTACTGAGTAGCCTTAATTGACCTAAGCCTCTAGAATATATCTCTCACCACAAGATGAATTGATGTTGTGCTTAAACCAGGAGTCGTATAAGCTGGGCTAGCAAAGTAGGGGGAGTGTGTCCTGAGGGTCGTTAATTATGCCAAACCCTTGCTCGACTTAGGTCTGATTGTCAAATGACTTAAGTCGTTTGACAATCAGACCTCCCAACTTAAATACTGCCAGAAAAAGTACTTCATTAATTAACCTTACGGTATGAGTGTATACCCAGAGAATAACTCAAATAATCCTTAGGGCCAACATCTAATAGATTTTAATTAGAATTAGAATTGTGACGTGCCTTTGAATGTGATGGGGCGTTGATTAATGGGTCGGTGCCCCTTAGAAGTTGATTTAGAAGTGAAGTGCTCGCACAAATAGGTCCTCAAACAAGATTTTGTAAGGAAGTGCCTTTAAGGGTTAATCTTGTTTAAAGATGAATTTTAGGATTTCAATGATATCCTATGTTCAAACAAGGTTCATGTGAGGGCACACAAATAGTTTTGCAAGCATGGGTTATAATATATTTCCTTCGAATTTCAAAAAGATATGAGTACCTAATTGAAAACCCAAAATTTGCACCTAGGTAGGCAGCTTCCAGAGAAGGAATCAATTTTAATTAGATTAAGTGGTGCAGCACAATGCAAAGAAACTATGTCTTCTCAAAAACCACCACTAAATAGGGAATCCAAAAACTAAATTTTCAAAAATTTTGAGTCCCTAAAAATATTTTTTTCATATTATTTTGTGTACTAGGGTCTAAAAGTTAGAAAAGACCCTAGTTGGTTTTTTACGTGAATTAAGAAGTGTCATGCCTCAAAAAATTTTCAACTTTTTTTGTGAGATTGGTATTTTGATTAAGAAACCAATTCAAGTTATGTAACTTAATTCTTATTTGTAGAAAAAAGATTAAAATTCAAATACTGTGCAAAATCAAGAACAAATCAGATTTCTAATAGGGGTCGAGTCTGCAAATATTTGAATTTTTTCTACTAAGAGTTAGGCCGTTAAATTTTCAAGGTTGGTATCTAACTTCAAAACACACATCCAGGAGCAATTTTGTAATTTTTGGGGCAATAAAAAATTAGGATATAATATTTGAAAATCAAGTTTGTTTGCCACCTGGAATTTCAGGGTGGTGGTTTTTATGATTTCTAAGAGATAACACCCACTGAAAGAGAGATTTTTTTTATAAAAACAAATCAATCAAATAACTAACCTAGGGTTCAAATAAACACCTAACCTAGATGGACAAATATTTTTTGTTTTTTTTTCACAGAGACCTAAAGTAAAACTATCCTAGGATTCAAAATGATCCTAATACTAACATGCATAGACCTACCTCAATGTCTCTAGCCACACTTTATTCCGATTCTACAGTTGGTACACGAGATCTCAAGTCACTGCAAAATTCTCAAGACAATTAGAGAAATAGAAGAAAACTGAGTTAGAGACATGAATGCAAAACTTGAAAGCAAAGATAAGAGAGAACTTCATTGCTTCCTTGGCAACGACGATAAAATTGATAGTCGATTCTATGCTTAGTGTTAAAAAAGTTTGTTGCAGTGTGCAAAAATCGCTAACAATTAAAATTTATAATTGAAGTGGGAAGTCCAAGTCGAACACAGGGAGACAAAATAGGAGTTCGCGTACGTATTTGTTTTTGTTTTTGAATTTTTTTTGAAAGCAAATGCGAATCTACTATAAGCAATGTAAATAATAGAAAAAGAGATAGAGAGAGACCAAGGATAGAGATAAGAAAATGACTTTTTATTTCTATTAGAAGAATGATTACAAGTAAAGTCTTGCTAGAAAAATATAAATGCTATCCTACTAGAACAACTAGAACAAAAAGAAAACTAAGAAGAGAAGATCTGTTAAGACCTGTGTTGTTTGAACCTTTTAAGACGTCTGGCATTGTGGGTCAGACATCTGGACACCTTCCCAGACATCTGGAAATCGAAAATTTCGTGTACGAGCTCGCGTCTACGCACGTGCTGCATGCAGACAGTACACTTCCCTCGTTTTCTTCTTCTCTCTCCTTCTACCCGACGAAAACCCTAAGCCCTCACCCTTATAAAGCCCCCCTCCTCTCCCTCGTTTCACCTCGCTTCCCAACCACCTTCCTCCTTCCCTCCAGTGAAAATAGCAGTGCGAGCGAGAGCGCGGGAGTGGCGTAAGAAGGAGAGGAGGAGCAGCGTGAGAGGGAGAGGAGTTAGCTTGCGAGCTCGTGTGGGAGCTCACCAGTGAGCTCACGGCCGAAGCGACGAGTGTGCAAGGCGAAGGAGTGTGTCAGGGAGGTCCTCCCCGACACTGTTGTAGCCGGAGCAGCGGGCAAGAGGGTGCGGCGCGGCCACACGCTACACAAGAAGGCAGAAGCAGGTTCTGTTTTTGGGTTTTTCCTAGAATCAAACGTCTGGATCGACGTCTAGACGACGTAGCCGACATCTGGAGGAGGTTCCAAACGACTGAGAAGTAGACTTCGTGAAGGTACGTCTTCTTTGTGGATACGACCATGTAGGCCACTTCGTTAAGGCACTGTTGCATGCCTTTTTAAGGAGATTTGGTGGATTCGCATAGGTTTCACTTTGGGAAGGCGCGGGACATGCCCTCCCACGCAATTTGGACGTTTGGGCTATCTTCCAAACGACAGGAAGCGCTTTCAGACGTTCGGAGAGGTGGTCGGACGTCTGGAACTGGGTCCAGATAGTCCAGCGGAGTTCCTGGACGTCTGAGGAGTGGCGCAGGACTTGAGGTATGGCACTGGACACTTTTAAGACGTTTGGAAGTTGTTCCAAACGTCTGATTTGAGTCAAAAACACTATTTTGACCCGTTTATGTTCCGTTTGAGGTCCGATTTCCACAATTAAGATACCGATGTTTCCCGTATGAATTCCTCTACTTGTTAGAAGACTTTCTATACTGTTCTGAGTATTCTCTTGTAATTGATCCTTATGATAGGATTGGTTTCCATTGCGGGTTCGGGGCTTGCTGAGGCATATGAGCCTGCCGTTCAAGCCCCCATTACTCTTGGGTTTACTGGTAGAGTGGCTTCCCCTTAATTTAATTAAAACCTAATTGCATGTGTGGAATGAATAATTAGAACCTAAGATGTGGCATGAATCCTAAGACTAGAAATACTAGAATGTCTGTATTGAATGAATGGATTACAGTCTTGAATGAGTAGATAGAATGATAACAAATGCTTGTGAATGAATAACAGTTGCCTACGAAACATATAGTACTTGTACTATTGTTGAATGTAATTTTCCTGTCGCACACATAATATGAGTTGCATGTATATAAATTTGAAAATGGAAAGGTGAATGTTGGAAACACAAGCTATCTGTGAATAAACTGAATATGGAAATGTTAATGATAGAATTACAAATTGCATTTGTATAACCTGAGAATGGGAATAGAAATGGCACAGGGTATGGAATGGCCTGAGGAATATAAGCATGAACCCTACGGGGGAAATAAATGGAATGGAACTGGGAATGAGAGTGGGGAAGTGAGCTGAACCTTTAGTACGAAGTACCAAGGAGAGCGACTATCCCCCTGTTTAGTGTAGAGCGGAGCTAGTCGCCCTTGGGTTGGGACCCGAGGGTTAGGATTGGCCACTCTATACCGACTTCTTGGCCCTCGCATACACTATACCGAGGAGAGCTACTAGTGTAGGGAGAGAGCTAGCAACCCCACGGGGCCTGGGGTTCAGCTAGCCACCCTACACCGACTTGTTAGGCCCACTAGACAAATCAAGGTAGTCAGGAGAGGGTGCACAGACTATGGAGGGGCGAGACCCCTGTTTGGTTCTTAGGGCTAGACCCCTGTTACTGAGAGGGTTATGTCCTATACTGGTTCCGTGCTGTACTTTGGGCACACCCGCTAACAGAAACGACTGAACACGTGCCGTAGTTACCTGTAGGGTAGCTACCTGTGCGCTTATCGCACGTGCCGCAGTTACCGTTACGTTTGTCCGTGACCTTGGGGTGGTTGAATGGGTGTAGGACCACCATGGGGGACTCTCCCAGCCAGGAGAGCACCACGTGCGACTTCTACTCTTTGGAAAAGACTGCAATCAAGATTGTTCCCACGAGGAACATTCGAGATCAAGAAAGAGACTTGATAAATAAACCAAGTGGTGAAAGAAAGAATAATTAGTTAAAGAAAGAAAGAAATTAAAAAACAACAGCTACCTGTCCACCTTTACTGCTTTAGTTAGTTGGTTGCCACTCTACTCAACGTTCGCTGAGGTTTTGTACTCATAGCCCCTTTTCAGGTCCAGGTGTTAAGCAGCCAGAACCTACGGCTGCAAAGGGTGCTGGGCCCAATAGAGCCTAGTAGTTGTAGCTTTCTGTTGTACTCCTTTTTCAGTTACAGTGAGTAGTTCTTGCACCTCTGTACTCTGACATTTTGTACTTTATATTCCTATACCCATTTATTTAATATTGTTGTGGTGGTGTGTACTGTAGTAGTTTTACTTCTTTACTGCTGTACTTTTGTTACTGTTGGTTGCGTAGCATAGTGAATGTAGTTTACTTTCCTACTTTTTGGTTACTTTCTCGTTGGATGACTAGGTCTTAGGATCAGTCGAGTCGGTCCAATCTCGTGTCCTGTAGGGATTCGGGAGCCGAGTCGTAACAAGATCCGAAGCGAAGTCATGATGGTGGTGGATTTCGTCGACGGTGCCAGGGTTGATGCAGAGATTTAGATGAGGAATGGAGAGGGCGTAGGGATGTAGAGGAATTATTGGTGATGGAGAACCTAAGGGGACAGCTAGGCTTTTCTATCTCTAATTGGGAAGGCTTGGATGTGGTGGTAGAATGTAAGGTAGAGTTGGTGGTAGAGGAAATTAAATTCTAATGTGCAGGTATAGGTGTGTTTTTATAGAGATTGGAAATAAATGTAGGCCATAGGATCTAGATCTAAGGGTTTAAGGAAGGCCAACAACCTAAACAATATGTGAACCATTGGATATGCATCCAAAGGGGGTAAGGGAGAAAGGGATTGGCTAGCCATATAGCTTCCTAGCGAAGCCGTGTATTCGATTTTGGGTGGCCTATCTAGGTCCCTAGGATCTAATGTAGAGGGTTAGGATTTGGACTTAGGAGATATGACCTAGTTTAGGTTTTTAGGAAGGGATATGTTCTTTTCTACAAGTGGAAGAAGTGGAGTTGGCCATTGGATTAAAGATGTAAGGGTAGAGATTAACTAGGTTTAGATTTTCTAAAAATAGGTAGGCCTAGGACAAGAATTATTTGGTGGAATAGGTTGTCTTAGGGCGCTAATAATAGGAAGGCTTTAGGTTATGCAACATGTCCTCTTGTCCTTCTTTCTTCCTAGTCTTTATTTCTTTTGAGCTATACTTCACTCTAAGCTTCTATTAGCTTCATAGCTTTATTTCAAGCTATTTTATCTTCACCACTCACTCCTGCATTATTCAAAACATTCTAATTAGATGGTAATTAGACATAAAATACATTTATAACTTAATTATGCATGCATGATTGTGGTGCACTATGTACAATCTATATGTAATCTGTTAACTAAGTACTTAGCATAAAATAGGTAGATTACTAATATAAATTATGTATTAAAAGGAGAGTTGCAATGTCCTTTTAAGGTTTCCTTGAATTGTTTGAAATTTTCAGTCTTCTTATGTTTTGAATTTCAATTTACACACAAAAGGAAAGTTGTATCCCTTAAAATCATATTTCCAATGCAACTTGAATTACTCAATTTGAAGTTAAAATGAAAAAGTTATGGTAAAAATACTAAAGGTGTGTCAAGTTGTCATGAATTTTGTAATTAGGATTCTAGAATATGGAAAGTATGAGCATGATTTTTGGAAGGGGGATGGTGGACGTCCTAGCCCCTTTTTGGAATTTTAATTAGTGTGGAAAATGTTCTCTTAGTATTTCTAAAGGTGCCTCCAATGTGAACTCAAAGAGAATATTCAATGGGTGTGTTCATACTTGAGGGGATTACGGATAAGGAATCAATCAAGTCTAATTGATTGTAATTAAAGATTCTTGATTGATTTTCTTCCAAGAAAAATTATCACATCAATAATCATGGATTTTCGGTGAAAAAATAATGTGGGACTTGGACCATTTTGCCCTTAGGATTAGGATTTCAAGGGTTCTCTTCCATTTCTGCCCATTTCTAATCATTTCTGACCTCTCGGAACCATTTTTGATCCATTTCTTCCCATTTCTAAGCTCTAGAGCACTGCTAGTATCCATTTCTCTTTGTATCATCTTGACTCAACCTACATTAAAATCATATATTACCATTCTAAACCACAAATAGGCTTATCAGCACAGAAATAACCCACATGCATGCTGTTTTAACCTAAATGCAAAAATGCAAAATATAAAGTATCTAAATATAATTAAGCCTTTACTACTATGAAACTAACATTATTTAGGCATTATTTAGACATATATATATGTGTTCATCACATTGCAACTCCTTGACGAGCTTTTGTTTGAGATGCATCCACTTGTGGTTTAGGGGCCTTGTCACCTAGATTAACTACCCATCGAGGTGGACATTGTTCAGCTTCAAGAGGGTTTCTAGGTGAAAGCAAGATTTTATTATAACACTCATTCCTTCCCCCATCTCATAGGAGAAAGTTGTGAACAACGCAATAGGAAACCACAACATCAGCGTGAACCTTATCATTGTAGTAGATGATAATTTAGGAACTGAAATCTCTACTTGAGAACTCCAAAAAACCTTTCAATGCAATTACATATCTTTACGTGGTGGTGGTTGGATAATTATTTTTTGTTATGGTATTTGTTCTATGCCCCTCTCGAGTTGAACTCTTTGACATGGTAATAGGCATTCCTGTAAGGGGCTAGAAACTGATCAATATTGGCATAGCCACAGTTGACAATGTAGAGCTTTCCCTCTGGCATAGTAAACCCATTTGCATCCTTAGCCCAGTGCAACATAGTCATATTTGTAGCCAAACCCTCCTATCCACCAGCCACACATAGGATAAACAAATCCATAGAGATGACACCCATGACATTCAATGATGTCCAGTGATGCCTATTGCGATATCAAAACTACTTTGTAGGCGGCATGCAAATCTCGATGAGGGTGCCATCTATTGCGTTGATAACATCCTCTACGTAAGAAGTTTACAATTATGGGTATGATCAAGGTAGAGTGCATATGGAAAGAAAACATGATCATGTTCATATAGTATGCCACCTTCAAATAGGGCATACGTTCCAGGTTATTTAGAATTTTCACTGGGATAGGCACTAATTCGTCGGGTATGTTGATGAATTCTGGAGCCACTCTAATGATTGCTCTAGCAACATGCTTGTAATAGTTTCTTATTATTCTTGCCGATCACTGAAAACGATCTTGCATATTCCGATGGGAAGCAAATTGGCCTACTCCATATAGGAATATCGCAACCTACTCACTTGGATGCATTTCTCTTGTGGGTTCAATGTGTCCTCGTAGTAAGAGAAGGTTGCAAAGCTTAATAAATTGCTTGCTGGTCATGTGAAACACGTCAATTGAATTTTCATGATGACCTTCAAGGACCTCATTTACCCATGGGAGTCCCTTTAATTTGCCAGTATGTTTTAGTTGTCATGGGATACTCCTACTGCCCTCTACTTTGTCATGAATGTAGGTACATTACCTTTATCACTACCTCCATTCCAAAGTCATCTTCATCTAAAGGGAATTCATATAGATTCATCTATAAAATATACGAAACTTAGTCAATTAAGCAACTACTAATAGTAGATTCATGAAAATGAAAGAACATCAACCTACTTAAGAATAAAAGTTTATGTGACATGTCAGGTATTCCAAAGCATTAGAAAAGAATACATATGATATCAACCACATCTCTCATACATCAAAACATCCTTGAAAGCAAATTAATATTCTCCTCTCATAACCATATTGACAAACTTGATGGTGTCATCCCTAGTAGCACATAAAAACACCTTGAAAATGTCTCTGAACCACGAATAGACAAGTAATCATCCTAACTCTAGTTTGAACATCAATCTCGAGCAGCACTACTAACAACCCTTGGACACATTCATCCATCTCCCATTTCTCTTCGTCTCTAGCCCTTTTGCTTTAGTTAAAATGAAACATGTTCTCCAAAATGTCAAACAACTTGAACTATCCTTCACCTGCACCACCTACATTGTGATGATATTTGCCACTAGGTCCAGAAGCACCCCCTTCTCAACACCTTCCCCTTACCACCCAATGTTGTGTCCATTGTAAAATCATGAGGCCTTTGCACAAACCTTAAAGAAGAACCATATCGTTGTGTCTGTGTTTCATTGTTCAAGGGAGTTCATTGAGACGTTAGGCTCTCTATATGGAACTCACCATTCAATGAAAACTCCATCTGCGAGAGGGTTACATCGTGATTTCCATAAATGTCTACATGATCATCCACGTTGGAGCATCAGAGACTTGACGTAGCATTTTCCCCCTAGTAGTTTCCTTGTCCACAATTAGAAGCATCTTCATGTTGTATGAGAACAACCTCCCACGCAACTTTCTCAAATGCTCTAGAAGTTGCACTGTTTGATTTATGGAGTTCATTAGGCAAACCAGATACTAGACTAAAGGACTACGTGTTCTATTTCTAATAGGATGTCACTAACTGATGAGTGGCTACTCATCATAGCTAAAAGGCCGAAATTAAGCTAGATACTAAGCAAAACAATATCAAATTAACACATAAAAATGGTTAAGTGTGGGAATTAAAGAAAAGACCTAAAACTTTTAATGTGTGTTAAAATCTCCTAATTAGGTCACAAAAATAAGATATTCTGAAAATTAAAGAATAAATGATGATCCATGCATAAATTGAACACATAAACAAGTTTGAAAAGCCAAATCAGAAGTAAAATCAATGTCGTAAATGTTCAATTAAGCACATGTAAAAATTTGAAAGCAATTGGACATCATTTAGGCTTAGAAATAAATAGATTACAATTAGGTCCTTCATGCATTACATTTCTACCCTTCAAAACTCCTTCTTGGACCTATTTGCAAGCCTCAGGGACCCTTTTATAAGACTGCAGGGCCCTTCCAGCTGCTATTCTTCTCGCTTATGGGCCTGCATGCAAATGTTCTACCCCTTCTTCTAAGGGTCCATCTGCAAATTTCCCCTTTATTTCAAAGAGAAGCCTGTGTTCTTCACGCGCACTGTAGCGCGCGAAGAACACAGCCATTCTCGACCGTCCATCGCACTTTTGATCTCGATCTGCGGCTGGATTCAAATGGAACCTTCGCGCGATTCGGTGCGTGCGTTCACCTCTCTTCCCAGATCTCATCTGACGGTCAGATCTCTCTCTTGACTCGCCGCGCGCTCTACCCATCTCATCCTCACCGCCGGCCAGATTCTGATTAACCTCACCCTTACGGTGATCTCAGTCACTGAGCTGCTATTTAAGCACCTCAGTGGTGTCGCGCGCGAGAGATCGCTCCCTCCTACATCTCTCAGCGATCAATTCTTCCACTCCAGTCTCTCCTCCTCATCTGGACCCTGATTTCACAGCCACCGGCTGTGGAATCATCGCCTGCTCTCGACCCTCCTCGTCGCTAAGGACCTCGTAGCACCTGAGGACGACCCTGGAGTCTCACTAGCAGACTCTTCCCTCCGCTGGAGTCACCCTCCTCCTTTCTTCCTCCTTAGCCGCCGGCTAAGGACCCATAGGTCCCATTCTTCCTTTTAGTTTAGTTTTTAATTCTGCACAAGTAGTGTTAGATTTAGTTTGCAGTAGTTTAGAATAGATTTAGTTTTAATCGTTAGCGTTTAATGTTAGCTGTAGTTAGATTAGTCTTAGGAGTAGAATTAGTATTAGATCCCCTCCCTCACCTCCTCTGATCAGCCCAGATCAGAGGGGAAGAATCATCTGTTCATTAATCAATTTATCTCCCTCTTCATGTTTTGTTTTTCCACCATCCAATTCTGATTTATGTTCCTTTTAACGACGAATCTTTCATCTGTCACCCACACATCTGGACCCAATTCCAGATCTGATGGTGTACTGCCTCAGATCTGAAATTGGCGTCACAAGCACCATTTGGGGCTTCTCACTCACCCCATTTGTGTTCACAAAAGCCCCTTTTATTTTAGATTGATTGCCTCAGTTTGTCAGATTCACTTTAACATGGGTTTTGAAGAGATTTTGCTTTCTGAAATGTCTTGACAGATCTGACAAATTGAAGGGATTTTGGTTTTTCTTGAGGGCAAGGATTCTGAGAAGTTCTCTGGTGACAGAGAACAAATCAGAAGAGCCTTTCATGAATTTGCTTCTGCCTTGATCTGAATGCATTTGCTAGCTTTTATAAATTCCTTTAATGCATTCTTTATTTTTCTGATTTGTCATTTCAGAACTGCCATACACCACCTGTTTGATAATTATTTTTGTATGGTGATTCTCTAACCTAAGGAGTTTTCCATACTCCTTAAGGTTGCAAGAAACTGGGATTGTATGTTTTTGGTTTTAATTGATTGAGTTAAGTCTTCCTTCATGCTGTCTATGGCATTAGGAAGACTAACTCAATGCCATTTGTGTTTTGATCTGAAATGATGCTTTTGATAAGGGCTTTTCCTTGTGGGTATTTGAACTGAATTCTTATGTGATTTTCGTGAGATTTATACCCTTATCAGATTTGGATTTCACTCTTTAATTTTTAGTTTGTTCTGAATTTTCTCTTATTCCCAGTTATACAGTAAAATGCTGCAAACTGCAGCAACATTCCCCTCTTCTCTAAATTCTCCTCTTCTCTGTGAATGCTTTCCCCCTCTTCAAATGGACTAACTGCAGCAGCAGTTAGCCCATTTGACAGTGGCTGAAGCCACTGACACTGCTAAAACACCCTGAACAGTACATTCTCTTCCTTCTCCATCTTCTCTGACAGTAGCTTAGCTGCTGTTTAAAATGAAATAAAAACTTAATTAACCCTCATTCCCTAAATTCCTACTAAAACCTAATTATACATACTTAATTTCACACTGTAAATATACATATCCATACTATTATAACTATAATATACAGCCTGATTATGTACGTAGACATACATAGATATACGGTAAATACTGTATAAACTTGTACATAAATCTATATACATATGTAATCTATGTAAATATATGTATAAATACTGAACTATTATGTATGTATTTACTGATATATGTATATGTATATATACAGATTCATATGTACATATTCAGTAGCTATATTGTAGAATAAATTAGCTAAATTAATAATTTAGAGCTATAATTAAGTAAATAAATCTATAGACTTAGGTTAACATATATAGTAAGTAATTTAAGTTAGTTAAAGTACAATTATACCTAGTATAGCTTACTGTAACTTAGTTTTATTTAAAACACTCAGAACAGCTAGTTTAGCTTAAATAAAATAGAAATAAATTCGTAAATATACAATAAAAATACGTATAAAATACTTAAGTATGTAAATTAAATCTGTATAAGGTCAATTAGACCATTTACTAACTATTTTATAAGTAATTAACTATTTAATCACCTAAATCAACCTGTACAACCAGCCTAGTTTAGCGAATTTATTTGTATAGTAAACATATTTAAAATTCAAAATTAATTGATCAATTATGTAGTATTATGTAAATACTTTATTAACCATATTTTATTTTATTTTATTTAATAATTTATGGCCCCCAAATCGAGGGCCAAAAGTACGATCAGACGCAGCTGCGCCTGACTTCCAGCGCACGATGTGGCGCTGGAATAGCGCCACATCGTGTGCTGCAAGTCAAGCGCAGCCACATAAATGCAATTCGTGTTTCCTATAGGCTAGTCGTCACGGGCGCCGGGCGCCCGAAACACTGCCTTTACCCGATTACCCAATGAGCTCCGGTCTGAGTACTCTGTCTGATTTGCGATTAGTGTGTGGCCGGGGGCCCGAGCGTGCGCGAGCATATGGCGTTGGGCTGAGGCCTGGCGCTGAGATTAAAGACATAATTAAGCCACCTAATCTGAGATTAGGGCGCGCTTAGTAGAGGTCTGGTCCCACCCTTAGGGTGCTGTGTATCCCTCGAAAAGCGTGCCCGCAAACTAAACACGTTTTAAACTAATGATATTAGCCTAATCCCCTCCCCACCGCAGCCTCTGAAATATGCTAAGACAGAAGAGTTAACAAAGAGTTAACATGAGAGAAAAAAAAAAAAAAAAAAAAAAAAGAAAAGAGTACAAGAACAACAGAGAAAAGAACAAGAGTAATAAAAAGAGAAAGAAGAAGATGAATACTTAAAACAGAAATATGAACACAAGAAGAACAGGAGTTAAGAATACAAAGAACAGAGACTTAATGAACAAAGAAAGAGAACAAAGAATAAGCAGTATACATACGTATAAGTAAATTTATATAATTACTAACAGAATAAAGTGACACTATAAACGTCGCTAAAGATCTCAATTTTGCCTCTTTAGGTTGTATAGTGTTTTCTGAGATTTAGCGACGCTTATATCTGTCACTGAAACTGCTGTATATGTTACTGTACATAACAGATTAATAAGTTAAATTTCTACACCATTGCATTCTAATGTATTATATACTATTATGATAGTATTAATAGGATAACTTGTAAATACATAGTTTAGAGTATAATAATAGATTGTTTGATGCTTGTTCATAGTTAGTATTTTTGCAAGCATTTCTTAGTAATTAGGTAAATAAAACACACATTCATTCATTCTTTAATAAAATGTAAAGTTTCTTTTTTTTTTTTTTTGAATAAGAAGACAATTTTGAGATAATCAAAGAGTGACCGAATTAAATTCAATAAATTACCTCCCAGTGAACGACCTAGAACAAAACCAGTAAAAATTAGATAAATAAGCAAATGATAATAATGGTTGTAATGACTGGAACTCACCCATACTCACCACTATACGACATCCTTAATGTTATATTGTACACCCTGTACTACAACGACATAATCAACAATTATTACCAATTTCAAACACAACCAAAACCCATCATTATTTTGGCGCCGTTGCCGGGGAGGCAACGCTCTTTGCACCAAAAATTTTCTTTTCATTCTTTTGTATATAGAAATTCTTTATTCATTCATTATAATTGCTTTTATTTTCCATTGAATTAACTGTGTATACATTCCTTTATTCTTTTACTAATCATTTGTTTTTTCCACAGCACTTGAGGAGGAGTGTCGTCTTCCTGGTGGAGTCGCTGCGCTCCAGATCCGTCTTCCTGGTGGAGTTTTGCCTCGAAGTCGCTGTAGGATTTTAGTATTAGTTTTAGTATAGATAGTTTTAGGTTTATTGATTAGGAGCAATTGTTAGTCATAAGTTGTGAGAGCTTGTTCTCATACAATTTTTTTAATAATTCTGGACTATCTGGACTCTATTTCTTTCTCTTCTTAATTTCTTTCCTTACTTTTGAATTGCATATAAAATTTTTCAAAAAGAAAGAAAAAAAAAATCAAAATGACCTCATACTTATCTAGCAGCAGCATAACCTCAGGCATCCATTTTTAGGATTGCATTTCATTCCTGCTAGATTTTAATTCAAGTCAAATCTGCATTAGAAGATTGCTGGAGTCAGGTACGCATTTCTTACCTAACTCTAACTCCTGCCATATTTGCATTTGACTTAAAATTAAAGAAGACCACTACTTGTTCTAAATTTAGTAAAAAGTGAAATGAGCAGCATAGAAAACATATTTTAATCACTTTAATTAAATCAAAAAGGAGATAGCAAAATTGGGTGAAACCATGTTTGAGATTTTAATCGCCTTGTGTTGAATGTTATCGTGCACACAGCACGATCACTTAAGGCCACAATACACGGGTTTCTACCTCATCTTTCTGCAACCACAGGATCTGGATCCGCACGCTCAGTCTTATCCAGATTCCCAGTGGATTTTAGAGGTCTGCACTTCGCTAGGTTTATCTTAGGATACGTACAATTGCTTGAAACAATTGTTTGCGTATAACATACTTTGCGTAGCAGCCTCTAGGAAAAATTTTCTCCGATTCATTTCGATTGATTGGTCTTCTTGAATTGAGATTTTATTGGGATTCTTCTGTTTTATTGTGAACGTTAAAAATTTTTTTTTCCCATTGAGTTGGATCGAATTAGAGTAAACGGGATTTCAAAAAAAAAATCAACTCAATGGAAGGTAGGAGATCCCAAAACCCAGAACTTGTACTCCCCTTGGGTACTGCTACCCAAGCTACTGCATCATCTTCTTTGCCTTCCACTTCTAATCCCTTACCTCCTGAGTCTCAAAATACTTTCCACAATCCCCCTCGCCAAGAGGATGATCTTGATTCTTCACACTTTGAGGATTTTGAAGAACTTCCTCCAGACTTAGTTGCACATCCTCTACCACAGCAACCACCTATCCCTAGGTTCCAACCTCCACCTTATCCTAATCATCCTAATCTACCCCCGGAGAGAGGACCTATGCCTCATCTTCAGCACCTTTTCGATACACAACTACAAATGAATACCTTAACCCAACAGGTGCAACAGCTTGCTCAAGCTGTAAATCTATTAGCTAACCCCCAACCACAACCACTTCAACCTAGAAATCCTCAGGCACCACCCCAACCCCGTAGACCTCAACTACGAGATTACTATAATCCCGCAGTTGCCCAACCAATGCCTGTGGTACGTTATCCCAATGGGGGTCGTGCTGCTGAACTGAAGCCGAACATTATAGCACTCATTCCTCACTTCCATGGACTTGCTTCTGAGGACCCTTTTCAGCATTTAGAGGAGCTGAAGAATCTTGCCCAAACTTTGGGTCCGCAAGGACATGATCAGCACACGCTTTTGATGAAAATGTTCTCCTTTTCATTAAAAGATAAGGCAGCCTTTTGGTTTAGAACACTTGCACGGACTACACCTATAGATTCCTGGGCTTCTTTAGAACATGAGTTCTTAAAGAAGTACTTTCCTGTAGGCCGCACTAATGCCTTAAGGCGTGCCATCACCACCTTCACCCAGAATTTAGGAGAACCTATGCACGAGGCTTGGGAGAGATTCCATGAGCTTTTGAGAAAATGTCCCCACCATGGTGTCCCACGCTGGCAACAGGTCCAGATCTTCTACCATGGGCTCCATGATGACACACGGAATTTTGTAGATGCCGCTTGTGGAGGCAATTTCCTGTGTCGGGACGAGGACTCAGCCTTTGAGCTCTTTGAAGGCATGGCCGAAAACTCTATTAACAATGCTTCAATGAGCGTGTTTAATAGAAAGTCCTCACATTCCCACTCACACACGGGGGTACATGAAGCCCAATCCAGTAGCAAAGACTTAGAGATAGTGGCTAGTCAACTGGATAAAGTGGGCTTAATCGAGAAGAAAGTAGATGAAGTATGGAAATTTCTCTCAAAACACCCATCTTCTTCTTCTCAGTCACCAGCACAAAACACTTCTTCTCAGTTTCCCACAGGGAGGGAAACTGTGAATAACCTTTCTGTGACACAAACTGCAGTACCGGATTTTCCATTTCCATATCCTTCACCGGTTGGAGGAACCTTTGTTCCTCCCTTCACTGACTTCCCTGCACCTTCTGGAGCTTCGGAGGAGCTTCATGCCATTCACAATGATCCTTTCACACAAACCTATAACCCTGGATGGCGTAATCATCCAAATTTCTCATGGTCGGGAAATTCACAAAGACCTCCTTTTCAACAACCTTCTGCACCACCATTGCACAACCCGATCCGAGCACCACCTCCACAATCACACGGATATCCACCGCGTACCTACCAGCAACCCCAACCCAGGCCCACCCAATACTCTCAATCTGGGCCTACACGAGATGACCAGTTGGGGTCTATCATGAAAGCTCTTGCTGATATGCAACAACAGAATATTGCTATGCAGCAGAGACAGGACGCGGCCTTAGCTGAGATGAGAGCCCAGCTATCAAACTTGACGGAGTCCCGTCAACCACATTCACTCCCATCCCAAGCACAACCCAACCCTAGGAACATACCTGCTCAAAGGTATGTCCAACCTAGACCAACACTACAAAACCAAACACATGACATTTCACAAGCAGTGCACAACACTGAATTCTTCACTGACTCAAATTCTTCTCTTGCACAAACGCAACCACCTCTGCTACCTAACAATGATTTACCATCTACCTCTAGAGCTGAACTAAATGCCATAGTCACTAGGAGTGGTAAATGCACACTAGATCCACCTCTTCCAACACCTACCACTTCTAGTTCTGCTCCTCCACTTCCTACTTCTCCTCTACCTATAACTGAACCTCTCACAACTCCAGTACCTTTTCCTGAAGCTTTAAAGAAGAAGGAGAAAGGAAAGAAAAAGACCTGTGTGGCACCTGAGGAGGATTTGCTTAAGCTCTTTGAGCAAGTCCACATAAACATCCCCTTGTTGGATGCAATCCGCCACATCCCTCTTTACGCTAAGTTTTTAAAAGACCTATGTACACCTAAGCGTAAAGCAAGAATTCAAAAAGGGAGTAGTCCAATCATTCTCTCGGAACAAGCTAGTTCCATCATCTCTAGTACCCTCCCAACTAAGATGAAAGACCCAGGCACCCCTCTCTTATCCTGCATGATTGGTAACACCACATTCAATAGAGCACTACTTGACCTAGGTGCTTCCATCAATCTTGTCCCAACCTCTCTACTGACACATTTTGAGGTTGGCAATTTGAAGCCAACCAAGGTGTCCCTGCAATTAGCTGACAGATCAGTTAAGACACCTCAGGGAGTGTTGGAAGATGTCATAGTGCGGGTCAAGGATTTTTACTTCCCTGTAGACTTTATAGTCCTTGACATGGAAGTACCTGAAGATATCCAGAATACACCTATCATTTTAGGAAGACCTTTCTTGGCTACGGCCAAGGCAAACATCAATTGTGAGGAGGGCCTTATAGAATTAAAGTTTGGAGATCAGAAAATAAAAATTGATATTTTTCAGGCCCAAAGAGGACCGACCTGTAGTTTAATTGAAGAAATCTTCTCCCTGGATTCATTGGATCAATTGGTTGAGGACACCTTGATCAATTCATTAAATTTAGAACCTCAACACTCTTTGGACTCTGACGTGACTTCCACTGAGATACCAAATTTAGAGGCTGAGGACCTTCCTCCCATTCCATTAGTATCTCTAGGATCTCCTGAAACTTTCACACCTGCTCCTTCTGATCCTGTGCCTGTTGAACTCAAACCTCTTCCTGACTCTCTCAAATATGTTTTCTTAGGACCTGATCAGACCTATCCGGTGATTGTTAACTCTTCCCTTTCTTCTGATCAAGAGTCACGACTCTTATCTGTCCTAAGAGCACATAGGCAGGCTATAGGATGGAGCCTTTCTGACCTTACTGGCATCAGTCCTTCTTATTGCACACATAGGATTTTCACTGAAGAAGGATCTAGACCTACTAGACAGCCCCAGCGTAGATTAAATCCTACATTACAAGAGGTGATAAAAAGTGAAATGATTAAATGGCTGGACAATGGAATTATCTACCCAATTTCTGACAGTAGATGGGTAAGTCCTGTTCAGGTTGTGCCAAAAAAGGCCGGACTTACCATCATCACCACTGATTCTGGAGAAGTCATCCCTACACGCATTGCTAGTTCGTGGCGAGTATGTATAGATTACCGAAAACTCAACCAAGCCACGAAGAAAGATCATTTCCCTTTGCCCTTCATTGATCAAATACTGGAAAGAGTGGCAGGGAATAGATTTTTCTGCTTTTTGGATGGCTATTCAGGATATAATCAGGTGGCAATTCACCCCGATGATCAGGAGAAAACAACATTCACCTGCACCTACGGAACCTTTGCATTCCGTAGGATGCCTTTTGGATTGTGCAACGCACCTGCTACATTCCAGCGGTGTATGTTTGCAATCTTTTCTGACTTAGTAGGCGATTGTTTAGAAGTCTTCATGGATGACTTCTCGGTCTTCGGGAGCACATTTGATGCATGTCTAGACCACCTGACCAAGGTCCTGCAAAGATGCATTAATGTGAATCTGGTACTTTCCTGGGAAAAATCTCATTTCATGGTAACTGAAGGACTTGTATTAGGTCACCTTATTTCTGAGAGAGGAATTGAGGTTGACCGCGCGAAGGTAAAGTTGATTTCTGATTTACCACTACCTTCGTCGGTTAAGCAAATTCGATCTTTCCTTGGGCATGTTGGTTTTTATCGCCGCTTTATAGCGGATTTCTCGAAAATTGCCCGACCTCTCACTACTCTCCTCTCTAAAGACGTAGACTTCCAGATCTCTGACGATTGTGTTCGTGCCTATACGACACTTCGTGATCTGATTACCAAGGCACCCATACTGCAACCCCCGAATTGGTCTCACCCTTTTGAGATCATGTGTGATGCCTCTAATTATGCAGTAGGAGCTGTCCTTGGTCAAAAATTGGACGGGAAACCCACAGTCATCTATTACGCTAGCAAGACCTTGGATGAAGCTCAGAGGAATTACACCGTCACGGAAAAGGAATTGCTAGCTGTAGTATATGCACTGGAAAAATTCAGACCTTATCTTTTAGGTTCCCACATTATAGTCTACACTGACCACACGGCAATTCGATATCTTCTCGCCAAGAAGGACGCGAAATCTCGTCTGATTAGATGGATCCTACTTTTACAGGAATTTGATTTAGAGATTCGTGATAAGGCTGGAAAGCAGAATGTGGTAGCTGACCACTTATCCCGCCTTCCTTCTGAAGCGATTTCTCCTTCTTTACCCATCTCTGACCACTTCCCTGACGAGCAATTGCTGGTCATTCATTCTGATCTTCCCTGGTATGCTGACATTGTCAACTACCTAGCTTCTGGACTCATCCCCACTAATTGGGTCCGACATCAAAAAGACAGACTTAGATCCGAGGCCAAGCACTATTACTGGGAAGAACCTTGGCTTTTCAAGCATTGTAAAGACCAGATCTTTAGGAGGTGCGTCCCTGATAAGGAGATTAGAAGCATCTTATCATTCTGCCACGACCAGGCGTGCGGCGGTCACTTCTCTGGCAAAAAGACCGCTGCAAAGATTTTGCAGAGTGGTTTCTATTGGCCCACAATCTTCAAGGATGCACACGAATATAGCAGGGCATGTTCACGCTGTCAGTCTCTTGGTAGTATTGGCCGCCGAGACATGATGCCCTTGAATCCGATCATGGTGTGCGAAATCTTTGACATTTGGGGCATTGACTTCATGGGACCTTTTCCTAAATCTTATGGCTTCGAGTACATATTGTTGGCAGTTGAGTATGTTTCAAAATGGATTGAAGCCATCCCCTCAAGGACTAATGATCATAGAGTTGTGACACAATTTGTTCAAGATTTCATCTTCTCTAGATTCGGGGTACCTAAAGCCATCATTAGTGATGGAGGGTCTCATTTTAGAAACACACATTTTCAGTCCCTACTGCAAAAGTATGGGGTGTCACATAGGATTGCTACATCTTATCACCCTCAAACCAATGGACTTGCTGAATTATCTAATCGGGAGATCAAAAAGATTTTACAGACTACCATCCGACCTGATAGAAAGGATTGGTCTTCCCGCCTTTCTGATGCGTTGTGGGCATATAGGACAGCCCACAAAACCCCTTTAGGCATGTCTCCTTTTAGACTTGTGTACGGGAAACACTGTCATCTTCCTGTCGAATTAGAGCACAAAGCCTATTGGGCCATCAGAAAGTGTAACTTAGACTTAGAGAAGGCCGGTGATCTTAGGAAATTACAAATGTCTGAGCTCGATGAATTAAGGAATGAATCTTATGAAAGCTCAAGGATGTATAAGGACAAACTTAAGGCCTTCCATGACCGTCACATTCTTAGGAAATCTTTTCACCCTGGTAAAAAAGTCCTTCTCTTCGACTCTAGACTGAAACTCTTTCCTGGGAAGTTAAGATCAAAATGGATTGGACCTTTCAAAATCTTGAGATTATTTGATAATGGAGCCGTTGAGATCACTGAACTTGACAAATCTGAACCCTTTATTGTTAATGGACAAAGACTGAAACCTTTCATTGAGCCGCAGGATCTCAGACTTGTCAATTCCACCATTTCGCTCCTACATTTTGAATTACCATGTAAGTTTTCGCCTAGCTGAAGGCGTTAAACTTAGCAACACCTACCCTTGTATATAGTTGTTTTACACTTTTCTTACTCTTGCCTTTATTTGCATATAGTGTCTACCCTTGCATTCTGAGCATACATTCATTGACACACATGTCATGCATTTCACTTCCTAGCCCGACTGTTCACTCTGATCCTAGATCAGACTTAAAATCGTCCGCACAGAGATTTTATCTCCTCATTCCGACTTCCTTCCATCACCCAGCCTAGGATAGTGAAAAGCAGAGCATGCATTTGCATCCACCCTTTCATTCAATGAGGACATTGAAACATTTAAGCATGGGGGGGGGTGTAAATGGTAAACCATTTAAACCAAAATGCAATTGTAGACACAACTATAGTACATATAGTATTATCAAAAAATTATATACTTCAAAAAAAAAAAATTGAAAAATTTTTGAAAAAATTTTTTTTGAAAAAAAAAAAAAAAAAAAATTACAAAGCTAAAAATACAAAAAAATAACAAATCAGAAAAATTCCAAAAATACAATAAGGGACATGTACTTCATTGTCAAAGGAGGATATTCATTTCAAGAGAGGAGGGAGAAAAAGAAAAAAAGAAAAGATAAGTGATCTTATAGCTGAAAACAAAAAAAAATAGAATAAGTGTCTATGGACATTCAACCATTACTGGTTTGACCTACCGGGCCATAGGAGCTTGATACAAGCTTAGGCTTAATACACTTCGAGCCTTGACAAGATAGACCACAGTCTCTCCTAACTTTAGGACAATTCTTGTACCTGAGTCACCAGTACAGGATTCGTTGGTTTGCTTTGACTTAGGAGTCTAAGTAACCTTGGCTTACACTACACAATGTCAGGAAAGACCACTTGAACCTAAACCTCAACCCTTGTGTTCATTAGGGAAGGTGGAGTCCTTACCTGTGCGTGCAGGTAGACTCTTTGTCCTAATCTTTAGTTTTGTGTCTAGGAGAAGCTCTTTCCACAAAAGAAATCCACCCACCAAATACAGTGCGCTCTACCAAATAAGTTTTGGAGACATACTGTTCAAAAAAAAAAAAAAAAAAAAAAAAGAAGTTAAGTATGTTCTCCAAAATGTCTGAAAAACAACTCTTCCACCAAAAATGTTTTCAGGGTTCAAAATAAATACCCTATTTTTCCACCAAAAAAAAAAAAAAAAAAAAAAATCTTCTCTGAGCCACAAATACAATAAGGGTTGGGTTTGAATACCATCAATTTTTGAGAGTCATCCGAAAACATGAGCTGAAGTTAGGACCAACCTGGACTTAAAAGAAGTGAAACCCCGGGATTGAGCCTTACAATTCACCTGGTTAGTCCTGACTTATCACAAAGCACAGCCATAACTTCGTAGTATTCTGAGTCTCTGTAAAACCTCCTGAGTCCTGGAATTCGACTTAAGGTTTAAATATCAAGAATCCTTGTTGGTTGAGAGATGGTCTATGTCATTTAAGCCTCGAGTTCTGGTAGGTTATCCTCAGTAACCAGGTTCTCACAATGTCCAAAAAACACAGTCGGTATTGGAAAATGTTTCAGCTTAAAGATCATCATCATAAACACTTAAAAATTTTTGAAAGAAGAAAAAGATATCTTTACACACTTACCTTGTTGATACTTAAATTTCCTTACACTTCAATAGATTGTTTGCTAAGGGACTAGCAAAACGTAAGCATGGGGGTATGATGAGTGGCTACTCATCATAGCTAAAAGGCCGAAATTAAGCTAGATACTAAGCAAAACAATATCAAATTAACACATAAAAAGGGTTAAGTGTGGGAATTAAAGAAAAGACCTAAAACTTTTAATGTGTGTTAAAATCTCCTAATTAGGTCACAAAAATAAGATATTCTGAAAATTAAAGAATAAATGATGATCCATGCATAAATTGAACACATAAACAAGTTTGAAAAGCCAAATCAGAAGTAAAATCAATGTCGTAAATGTTCAATTAAGCACATGTAAAAATTTGAAAGCAATTGGACATCATTTAGGCTTAGAAATAAATAGATTACAATTAGGTCCTTCATGCATTACATTTCTACCCTTCAAAACTCCTTCTTGGACCTATTTGCAAGCCTCAGGGACCCTTTTATAAGACTGCAGGGCCCTTCCAGCTGCTATTCTTCTCGCTTATGGGCCTGCATGCAAATGTTCTACCCCTTCTTCTAAGGGTCCGTCTGCAAATTTCCCCTTTATTTCAAAGAGAAGCCTGTGTTCTTCACGCGCACTGTAGCGCGCGAAGAACACAGCCATTCTCGACCGTCCATCGCACTTTTAATCTCGATCTGCGGCTGGATTCAAATGGAACCTTCGCGCGATTCGGTGCGTGCGTTCACCTCTCTTCCCAGATCTCATCTGACGGTCAGATCTCTCTCTTGACTCGCCGCGCGCTCTACCCATCTCATCCTCACCGCCGGCCTGATTCTGATTAACCTCACCCTTGCGATGATCTCAGTCACTGAGCTGCTATTTAAGCACCTCAGTGGTGTCGCGCGCGAGAGATCGCTCCCTCCTACATCTCTCAGCGATCAATTCTTCCACTCCAGTCTCTCCTCCTCATCTGGACCCTGATTTCACAGCCACCGGCTGTGGAATCATCGCCTGCTCTCGACCCTCCTCGTCGCTAAGGACCTCGTAGCACCTGAGGACGACCCTGGAGTCTCACTAGCAGACTCTTCCCTCCGCTGGAGTCACCCTCCTCCTTTCTTCCTCCTTAGCCGCCGGCTAAGGACCCATAGGTCCCATTCTTCCTTTTAGTTTAGTTTTTAATTCTGCACAAGTAGTGTTAGATTTAGTTTGCAGTAGTTTAGAATAGATTTAGTTTTAATCGTTAGCGTTTAATGTTAGCTGTAGTTAGATTAGTCTTAGGAGTAGAATTAGTATTAGATCCCCTCCCTCACCTCCTCTGATCAGCCCAGATCAGAGGGGAAGAATCATCTGTTCATTAATCAATTTATCTCCCTCTTCATGTTTTGTTTTTCCACCATCCAATTCTGATTTATGTTCCTTTTAACGACGAATCTTTCATCTGTCACCCACACATCTGGACCCAATTCCAGATCTGATGGTGTACTGCCTCAGATCTGAAATTGGCGTCACAAGCACCATTTGGGGCTTCTCACTCACCCCATTTGTGTTCACAAAAGCCCCTTTTATTTTAGATTGATTGCCTCAGTTTGTCAGATTCACTTTAACATGGGTTTTGAAGAGATTTTGCTTTCTGAAATGTCTTGACAGATCTGACAAATTGAAGGGATTTTGGTTTTTCTTGAGGGCAAGGATTCTGAGAAGTTCTCTGGTGACAGAGAACAAATCAGAAGAGCCTTTCATGAATTTGCTTCTGCCTTGATCTGAATGCATTTGCTAGCTTTTATAAATTCCTTTAATGCATTCTTTATTTTTCTGATTTGTCATTTCAGAACTGCCATACACCACCTGTTTGATAATTATTTTTGTATGGTGATTCTCTAACCTAAGGAGTTTTCCATACTCCTTAAGGTTGCAAGAAACTGGGATTGTATGTTTTTGGTTTTAATTGATTGAGTTAAGTCTTCCTTCATGCTGTCTATGGCATTAGGAAGACTAACTCAATGCCATTTGTGTTTTGATCTGAAATGATGCTTTTGATAAGGGCTTTTCCTTGTGGGTATTTGAACTGAATTCTTATGTGATTTTCGTGAGATTTATACCCTTATCAGATTTGGATTTCACTCTTTAATTTTTAGTTTGTTCTGAATTTTCTCTTATTCCCAGTTATACAGTAAAATGCTGCAAACTGCAGCAACATTCCCCTCTTCTCTAAATTCTCCTCTTCTCTGTGAATGCTTTCCCCCTCTTCAAATGGACTAACTGCAGCAGCAGTTAGCCCATTTGACAGTGGCTGAAGCCACTGACACTGCTAAAACACCCTGAACAGTACATTCTCTTCCTTCTCCATCTTCTCTGACAGTAGCTTAGCTGCTGTTTAAAATGAAATAAAAACTTAATTAACCCTCATTCCCTAAATTCCTACTAAAACCTAATTATACATACTTAATTTCACACTGTAAATATACATATCCATACTATTATAACTATAATATACAGCCTGATTATGTACGTAGACATACATAGATATACGGTAAATACTGTATAAACTTGTACATAAATCTATATACATATGTAATCTATGTAAATATATGTATAAATACTGAACTATTATGTATGTATTTACTGATATATGTATATGTATATATACAGATTCATATGTACATATTCAGTAGCTATATTGTAGAATAAATTAGCTAAATTAATAATTTAGAGCTATAATTAAGTAAATAAATCTATAGACTTAGGTTAACATATATAGTAAGTAATTTAAGTTAGTTAAAGTACAATTATACCTAGTATAGCTTACTGTAACTTAGTTTTATTTAAAACACTCAGAACAGCTAGTTTAGCTTAAATAAAATAGAAATAAATTCGTAAATATACAATAAAAATACGTATAAAATACTTAAGTATGTAAATTAAATCTGTATAAGGTCAATTAGACCATTTACTAACTATTTTATAAGTAATTAACTATTTAATCACCTAAATCAACCTGTACAACCAGCCTAGTTTAGCGAATTTATTTGTATAGTAAACATATTTAAAATTCAAAATTAATTGATCAATTATGTAGTATTATGTAAATACTTTATTAACCATATTTTATTTTATTTTATTTAATAATTTATGGCCCCCAAATCGAGGGCCAAAAGTACGATCAGACGCAGCTGCGCCTGACTTCCAGCGCACGATGTGGCGCTGGAATAGCGCCACATCGTGTGCTGCAAGTCAAGCGCAGCCACATAAATGCAATTCGTGTTTCCTATAGGCTAGTCGTCACGGGCGCCGGGCGCCCGAAACACTGCCTTTACCCGATTACCCAATGAGCTCCGGTCTGAGTACTCTGTCTGATTTGCGATTAGTGTGTGGCCGGGGGCCCGAGCGTGCGCGAGCATATGGCGTTGGGCTGAGGCCTGGCGCTGAGATTAAAGACATAATTAAGCCACCTAATCTGAGATTAGGGCGCGCTTAGTAGAGGTCTGGTCCCACCCTTAGGGTGCTGTGTATCCCTCGAAAAGCGTGCCCGCAAACTAAACACGTTTTAAACTAATGATATTAGCCTAATCCCCTCCCCACCGCAGCCTCTGAAATATGCTAAGACAGAAGAGTTAACAAAGAGTTAACACGAGAGAAAAAAAAAAAAAAAAAAGAAAAAAGAAAAGAGTACAAGAACAACAGAGAAAAGAACAAGAGTAATAAAAAGAGAAAGAAGAAGATGAATACTTAAAACAGAAATGTGAACACAAGAAGAACAGAAGTTAAGAATACAAAGAACAGAGACTTAATGAAGAAAGAAAGAGAACAAAGAATAAGTAGTATACATACGTATAAGTAAATTTATATAATTACTAACAGAATAAAGTGACACTATAAACGTCGCTAAAGATCTCAATTTTGCCTCTTTAGGTTGTATAGTGTTTTCTGAGATTTAGCGACGCTTATATCTGTCACTGAAACTGCTGTATATGTTACTGTACATAACAGACTAATAAGTTAAATTTCTACACCATTGCATTCTAATGTATTATATACTATTATGATAGTATTAATAGGATAACTTGTAAATACATAGTTTAGAGTATAATAATAGATTGTTTGATGCTTGTTCATAGTTAGTATTTTTGCAAGCATTTCTTAGTAATTAGGTAAATAAAACACACATTCATTCATTCTTTAATAAAATGTAAAGTTTCTTTTTTTTTTTTTTTGAATAAGAAGACAATTTTGAGATAATCAAAGAGTGACCGAATTAAATTCAATAAATTGCCTCCCAGTGAACGACCTGGAACAAAACCAGTAAAAATTAGATAAATAAGCAAATGATAATAATGGTTGTAATGACTGGAACTCACCCATACTCACCACTATACGACATCCTTAATGTTATATTGTACACCCTGTACTACAACGACATAATCAACAATTATTACCAATTTCAAACACAACCAAAACCCATCATTACTAACCTCTAACCACATGCTCTTGTTGTACGGCACTGGGCAATTCCTATCATCATCCCAACCCTGCTTGCTTTTGCTACACAACAATTGTTAGGCACGAGAGTCCTCTTCCAACACCTTCCATCTATTTTGTAGTTGGTCCTTTATGTAGTTCAACCCTATCTCCTTGTTAAACCTATTGGTTATATCTAGCCATGTTATCTTAGTGAAGGAGCCATTGGTGTAACCCTCATCATAATTGTCGTGGAGCGATTGAATCAACAAAAGGTTTTTCTCCACTGACCAACTCCCAATACATGGGCCAATTTTCTTGTCATGTCCATTAGGCCCCTTCCCTTCTTCATCTCCAACAATATTCATCTTACATGCCACATCAACTAATAAGGATTTACTCTGATATGTATGCAAAAAATAATTGCTAGTAAACCTAATTTACTCCAAATGTGGTCATTACCATTGACTCTAAATAAATTGGAATGCCATTCTACTCACTATCATTGATCTCTAAATTGAGGATAATCCCAAAAACTAATGTGACTAGTTGAAATCTAAAATAATGGGGAAGCAATAATATCAAAGCAATAAACCAATCAAGAACACTTGGGTTTATGTGGAAACCCTATTGAGCACTCTAGTTATCTTTCTTGTTTTATGTTTTTTAGGGACTATTTGCTTATTTTACATTTTTTCCTGGTTCTCTTATGTAATTTTATGAACACCTCTCTCTATATAAAGAGGTGTAGAGTTTCTATTCGGCACATGATTGCGATTAAAAGTTGTATAGTTGTAGTATAGCGCGAAAACATGACGACAGGTAATATTTATAAAATGGGTGAGTACCGGGTCATTCGTAGGGAGGCAATCCCGATTTTTAACGGAAGATTTTCAATGGAACTAGTTCTAACAAGATATTTATATATGTATATATGTATAGAGACACATCAAATATTCATAAGAACAAATTTCATTGCATTAATAAAGAGTTTTTCATAATAGAAATTACTATGCAAAAAGTAAAGATAGATAGAGAGAAAGAGGGAGAGGGAGAGAGAGAGAGATAGAAGAAAGTGGCAGAGAAACGACGTCGCCTACAGGATGCTTGTGCGAGATACAGGAGCACCTTAGATCCAGAGTGCCAGGATGAAGTCAGAGCGGAGTTGCAAAGGAGATGGAGAATTGCAGAGAAGACAGGATGTCTGGAGTTGATGGAAGAGAGATGCTAAGTGGATGCCTCAACTAGGGGGGCCCTGAGCCTTCTTTTATAGCTTTTGAGAAGGGAAAAAAGGGTATTTCAACTCTTAATCTTGTGCAACAGCCCCTTGGCTAATCAGATTCGTTGATCGGGAGATCAACAGCTCTGATTTGCCCTAAAAATAACCTTCAAAAGGCCTTCTATGCTCGAATTTGTTCTAGTGGAGACACATGGCACGCTGTGCGCCCTCAGATTCTCATCGCACGGCTCCCACTCACTCGCACCTTCGCATTTTTGCCTTCACCGCATGCCTTCAAATCCCACCTCATAATCGGACGGCTTAAACACGCGCTCATCGCGCCTTTCAAATCCTACGCACACTTCTCGCACCTTCCTGATCTCGCAACAACTCGCGTAATTGTGCGTCCACCCACGATGCGCTCTAATCGTGCCACGTGGCGCGTTGTGCGCTGTCAGATCGTGCAATTGCACCTGCACACACCTGCCCGCCGACGCCGCATCAATTTCTCATAGCGTAGGGCTTGAACCCGCATCTCACGATTACGTGCACTCGCACGCGAGCCAATGTGCTGCATAAACTCTTTATCATATATACTTGCTTGTCTATATTTATAATGATCTAATCTGGGTGGCGACGTGGCACGCTCGTGGCCGTTGAATGAAGATCCAACGACCTACGCTGCGAGGAGAGGTGCCTTCAAGAGTTGGGGGTGTGGCGAGAGGTGGCTGCGATGGTGCCACGTGGCACCATCATGGCCATCCGTTCTTCTTCTCTTTATATCTGATGACATAGGCCTCCGATTAAGTTGATTTCTGCACTGTTGAACTGCGAATGTCGATTCGGATCCATCCGTGCGGTTGGATTTCTCATCTGAGGTCCGAATCTTTGCCCTTTGGCTCCATGATCTCTGTTCTTCTATGGACTATGCACGATGCTCTAGTTGTCTGATTGGGATGATTTCGGAAGCATTGAACTCCCATCGTCATTCTGATCAGATCTGTCTAGTCTGATCTGACATTTGTGGCTTCGAATCATTTGCGATTAAAATCATCTCTCTTTTAGGCCATAAAATGATGATATTATCTATATGACTAATAAACTAACTAGTATGCGAATTACGATGCTTATGCATGCATTGACTCGAAGTTATACTAGAATCTAGCTCAATTCAGGTGTTTTAGGTTGCATGATTGCTGTGTAAGCACACTCCCATGCCTAAATCTTGCTAGTCCCTAGCAAATGCAAGACTAAATGCAAAGTGGTTCTACATAGCAAATTTCTATCAAGAGTTTGGCTAAAGATTTATGTCTTTTGTTTTCATCCAATATTTAGTAATCTAGATAATCGTGAATGTGTTTTGTTGTAGTTTATGCAGCAGATCCAAGTGAAAAGCCAATCTTCATCTAAAGCTCGTACTTGACCCTTAGTAAAAATCTATTGAGATAGGAAAACTTCTTCCCTCGGGGTTATGAAGTAATCTGTGAATTCAACCCTGGCTTTTGGGTTAGGTAGAAGATTTTGAGTCAAGTGGGTTTATTTTTGGTGGCTCACACTCATCTAGTGCTACATATAGACTAGTACTTTAGAACCTAGATTTCCAGATTATTAAATAATTTAACTCAGAGAGAGGTTAGAAACTATGCTCTCTTTAATTCCTTTGTACTTATTCCCTTTCTGTCTTTCTCTTCCTTTTTCTTTTCTTTCTTTTTAAGCTCACAATCTCACCAGATTTATCAGTATATTTGGTGGTCTCTCCTAGCACTAACACTTTGATTAGGTTATGATAACTCTACAACTAAGTCAGCATTCCTCAACCTATATTTAGGCGGCTAGAAATACAGAGAAGTAGGTCAAGGCTGTATTTGGTGGATCATAAGGGAGATGGGTGTTGTTGCCTAATACACTTGAAATAAACTCTACAAACACTTATGAACTTTTTTTTTCTTGTTTCTTTTTCTTTCTTTCTTTTCCACTCCTTTCTCTTTTTTTTTTTGTATATGTATATTTTTTTCTATATGCATAGACATATATACCTTTTTTTTTTTAGGCATCTAACGCAACATAGTAACACATACGGCTTTTATTCATGAGGCATTATTCGGGATTGTAGGTGTTCAAGAGGATATCGGGTGACTTATTTAATGGAAGTGCCTATTCTCGACACCGGGAAAATAATGGATAGGATAACGTATTTCTAACCTTGATATTAATACCCTCCTTCAGCTGAGGTTTCTGTAAAGGACAGTCATGACCATCCACCTTAGTCATAGTTTTATCAGAACCCACTCTCTACGTATTTTGCCTTACTTGGTGGCTCTCAAAAGTTGTTCGCACTAAGAACTTGTACGCAGAAATCTAGAGTAAAAACTATGCCTAACTCCGAGTATCATTATCTCATTATCCAGAGGTTAAGATTCCTCATACTAGTCTTAGAGAACTAGTAAACTTTCTACTCTCATCTCACACGTGTTTGGTGGATCGGTTAGAAGATAGTTTGCTTGACTCCTTAATTACTATCCAAGGGTTTAGGAGAAGTACTGCTTCTTCTCGACAAACTAAAGATGTTTATTGATCTTTACAAAGGATTCATTGCAAATTCTACGTGTAAGTGTGAAATTATACTAGATTCTAAACTCAGGAATCAACTTAAGAATAAATCCCTAATAAAACCTTAATAAAAATTCTTTATGCCTAAATGCATTTTTTTTAATTATTTATTATTATTATTATTTATTTTATACATAAACATAAGACATGCAATGTCCACCCCCCCATGCCTATTCATTACAATGTCCTCATTGAAATGTATGCATGAAAATCAGAAATATAATAAGCAAGAGGAGGGGAGATCACCTGACTTTTCTTGTTGATGCTAGGTTAGCGTGGATGCAAAAGATGTAGAGCTACCTATAATGAATACTGGGTTGCCTCCTGATTAGCCCATATTTGTGGGCTATTTAAGTATCTAAATGTCTAGACATTAAGTTAATTTTAACATTTAAATAGCATACATTAGGATGTAAATAAATTAATTCATATTTTTAGCTTAGGTACATAATTCATGCATTTAGAATTAACCTAGGGTTGCATACATTTAATTAGTTAATTAATTAGGTGCACTATTTTAATTAACATAAAAGTTAAGGAGTTATGTATAAATAACCCTAATTATTTTATTCTTTTATTCTTCTTCTCCTTTGCACAGGTAACTCCTCCGGCTCCGCCTCCTCCTCCTGCACATCACATTCATTCTACGGTGTTTCGAATTTCAAATCTATGTGGCTGTGGCTAAAAAAGGAGAAGGAAGAGCTGCCGTTGAGGAGGAGGCCCCCACCCCTATTCATCACTGTGTAGAGAGTGCACCACTCTCATCTACTCCACCACCAGCCTCAACCATGGCGGCAAGCCTCCACCACCGTGGGCATGTGGTGTGACAGGCCGCACCGCCATTCGGAGCTTGCTTGCATCACCGTGAATGCATGCTGCTCCACCATAAGCACACACAGGCGTGCATGCTTCCATCTTCACTAGCATCACCAGCATCCACCTCCAACTTCTTCCCCATCCTCTGTTTTTCCTCCACTCCACCAAAAGGAACCCAAAAACCACGCCACTTCCACGCGCAGCTCCCAGCTGCTACACACACCTACCAGCTCCTTACCGTAGCCACCTTCAACCCTGCCAAGCGCGCCACCGCACGTCCATCCTCCAGCGCACACACCAACACTGCATGCCATCTGCCCACGCGCGCCTTCACCAGCAGCGCTTCACCCACTGCAGTACCTGCAACCCACCGCGCACCCTCACTTCATCTCCAGCGCACCCTGCCAAGCGCACCAGCCACTGCATGCGCCCGCGCCATCACCCCCAGTGCCCTCTGCAGCACCTGTAGCTGCTCCAACAAAACCACCATGCACTCCTGTGCACCTTGCAGAGCCCGCACCTCCACCCACCCCCGCTGCAGCACCCGCGCGTCGCCCACTGCAACACCTGCAACCGCATGGCCACAAGTGCCCGCCTGCCCAAGAGGCCTGCAGAGTGCCCACTCCTCCGCGTGCCTGCAGCGCCCTCAGCACTCGCGCACGCTGCCTTCCTTGCGCCTACAGTGAGTGTGGCCAGCAGTAGCTTCCTCCACCACCACCACTTCTTTCCTCCGGTAGGCTGGCTCCGGCCATCTCATGATGCACCACCGCCGCCATTGTGAAGGCCTCTCTTCAACCGACCTCTTGTAGGAGTAGCTCCTCGAATGAGCCTCTCTCCCGTGCGCGAGGAGGAGAGAGGTAGAATCCTCTACTTTTACTCTAATTAATAATTACATTTGAATGCCATTGCCAAACTTTCATTTTTGTTTTAATATTTGAAATATTAAGTGAAATTGCGACTTCATACTCAAGCTTTCTTATAATTGCGTGGCTTTTGTGATTCACATCTTTGGACATTGGTTTTGGATTAAGATGTGCACAAATTTTCTCTAATGCATGTCAATTGGAAATTACATAGATTCATCACATATTTATTGAATATTTCAGCGAGGAAAAATTGCACATCTACCCTTACATTTTTGAGTTATTGTGCATGTTCTTTTCGTCGTATTTCATGTCAGATTTAACTATGGATCTCGCACTTGATTGAACGAATACGAGAAAAAATATTTAAGATTTTATTGCATCATTGCCTCCCTGTGAGCACGACCCACTCTTCTGCGAGTGGTTTAATTTTTATTTTAATTGTTTTGTTAAGCGATTTTCCACCACTTTGATCCTACAACGACAAATCATCTTAATACATTATTCGAAAGCGAAAACCGTCTTATCACCTCCCAGCTAGCGCTAAGTTTAACATCATTTTCCAGACTTAAACCCAAAAATATATGTAATTCAATGTTGTGGGTCAAGAGAAGGGGTAATAATTGTTGTAGAGAGATTCAAGATCAGTATAAGGATATGATCATTAGGTCCAAGAATCAGTTATCACAAATGCGGACTAGCTGATGATGCAGCCCTATTCCAAAGAGCCTTTCTGATTTGGAATATGAAATAGGGTTAGGTGGATGAGGTTCAAATTGTTGAGCCTGTCTATCAATCCAATTCCATAATTCAAGAAGAGGTGGTATAGGATCTGGATGGAAATCATGATTTAGAATTAAATCAGGTTCTGAGTCAGAGTAATAAGGATCTTCATAATGGTAGTTGATATAAAAAATCATGACTTCTCTAGGCTTTGGGTTATATGAGGGCAAAGGTGGGGTTGTGCTGAATTCATCAAAATCCTCATCAGATATTCTCTCTTCCTCATTCGAAGTCGTTTCTCCCTCAGATTCAAAATATCCACTTGAACCAGTTGGCTTATAAGTTCTTCCCCAGTCCATTATGTGTTGAACTTCTTCTTCTGGGGTAGTTTCTTGGTTCATGTCCTTAGATTGTCCATTTTCTTTAACTCCCTCAAAATTTAATAGCTCTTGCATTTCAGGGTGGATGTATTGAGGATTCTTAATATCATCATCTAATTCGTCATAAGTTACTCCCAAGAGTTTCTCTATCTCACTAATGTCCTTTTCAATTTGATTTTCCATGGGAGGTGGTAGATCACAATTATCCTCAAGTACATCCCCTTCTTTCTTTTCGTGCTGGTCTTGAGCTTTGGCAGGATTTGGATCATCTTTAGTGTGAATTGCCAAAACTTGTTCAATTGTTCCTACGATCTTGACGGAACCACAATTCACCTTATTCTTTTGGGAAGTTTTAAAAATATTGAGTTGACAATTCTTCCTTCTAGAGGTAATGTGCATAATTCCCATCTCACAGTTAATTAGAGCCTTGGCAGTGGCCAAGAAAGGTCTCCCTAAGATTATTGGGGTGTCGTTCAGGTTTTCTGATGCCTCCATATCTAGAACAAGGAAATCCACAGGGTACTCAAAATCCTTCACTTTTACAATCACATTTTGTACAAGGCCCTTTGGAATTTTGGTTGACCTATCAGCAAGCTGAAGGGTCACATCAGTATGTTGCAAGGGGCCTAAATCTAGTTCTTCATATAATTCTGTAGGGATTAAGTTGATGGAGGCACCAAGGTCCAATAAGGCTCGATCCAAGATGAAACCATCTATTTCACATGAGATTAAGGGCGTCCCTGGATCTTTTTTTTTAGGAGGGAGCTTATTTAGGATGATGGCACTGGCTTGTTCAAAAATCATGACTTTTTTGATGATTTGGCTTGGCATTTCAATGTACATAATTCCTTCAGAAATTTCGCATAGGCTGGGATGTTCTCAATAGCCTCAAGAAGTGGTATATTCACCTGGACTTGCTTTAGAATATCAAGCCACTCCTTAGATTGATTGATTTTCTTTTCTCTGGGTTTGATCAAGGCTTCAAGAAAAGGTTCTTGAGAAAAATCATGAGTATTCAAATCCTGAGTCTTGTTTTCTAGATTAGTTTTATCTCCCAGGTTAGAAGGGTAAGGTGGCTTTTGCAAAATGGGTTGAGCCTGGGTTGGGTTAGGGTTAACAAAGCCAGGTGGGTGTTGGGGAGCAGGCTGAATTAGCTGTGCTTGTTGCTCCTGTGTGTTGTGTTGGTTAACCCTATTAAGGTTCGTTGGGTTTGGGATGGGTTGGGATGGCGGCATCTCATGTTGTCTAGCATCAACTAGCTGGTCTAATTGTCCCGTTAGTTCTGTCCTCAATTGATTCATCTCTTCCTTATGTCTCAGATTCATCTCTCACATTTCTTTGAGGACCAAACTCAAATCAGAGGGCTGGTTTTCCTGAGTAGGTTGTGGTTGATATGTGCGTGGTTGTGTATACCTACTAGGTTGCCCATAAGTGTTTGGCTTAGTCAAGTTAGGACCCAGGGAGGGTTTCTGACTTGACCAAGCAAAGTTAGCATGGTTGCGTCATCCAGGGTTGTAAGTATTTGAATAAGGCTCATTTCTAGTGTAACCCTGGAGTGCATTCACATCCTCAGGATAACTAGGCATTGAGCTGCCTAGCTTAGAATTCGAGGGCATCAAGGTCCCTCCTTGGCACCCAGAAAGAGATGGGTCCAAGTACAGTTGGCTTATTGGTGGAGCCATGGTTAGGTCATTGATGTTGTGTGATGAGAGCCTCATCATGAACCCTAACTAGCACATTTTGATCCAAATAACTGTACAAAAGCTCCTACAAAACCTAAGGAAAAGCCTAAATCAGAGAATTCTAAATTTAAGAATAAAATAATTCACAAGGGGTAAAACTGGAATTTTACCAATGTAGTGCATAGACGGGGTGTCTAAGGGTCTAAACATAGGTCAAATGGGCTTAATAAGAAAGAAAGTGGGATGACCTGATCTGAAAAGGGTTATAGCAACTTCTAGGAATTAAATGACATTCTGTAACGCTGAAACAAACCTGCTTTAATTCATGAGGTTCCAGGCAGGATAAAAATCAAATAAACCCCCTAAAATTCATGGAAAAATATTCTCTAGGGTTTAGAACCTTCAATTTGGCCTTTGGAACCTATCTTGACCTAAATTGAGAACCATACCAAATTTTTGACTTAATTTGGGTTTTTGTGCAAATTTATAGGTCAAACATGGTCAAACCAAAAATCAAACTTCACCATTGGATTCCTTAGGTCAAAATTAGGTTTTTACCAAAATTTGGACCTAAGGGAAGGCCATCTTGACCTACTTTACAAATTGGTCCTCTTGAATTACTTTTCGACCCTTATCTTTCTGAACCCTTGCATTTTGCCTCCTAGCTTCTCTTTCGTTCTTTATAGAATGGTCCCTCTGCCACCCCACGCAGCCGCCCATGCCTCCGGTGACCTTGCACGAAGGATGGCACCGCGCATGGTATGGGGGCCGCTCTCAGAAACGAAAGGGGGGTTCCCTGTGTCGACCACTTTCGCAGGGACCCCCTCCCATGTCCTGCCATCGCCCACTCCTCTCGTGCGAACGCATGAGAGGAATGGGTCTCCATCTCCAGCCAACTCCGGTAAGCTCTCCACGATCTCTCCTAGAGATTCTCCTCTTGCCTGCTAGTATAAAAGGGACGGCAGGGCTCTCCGGTCGCCTGAAGCTCGTTTTGGCCAGAGAATTCACCCAAACTCGTCCCTTCTCACTCCGGCCAGACAGCCCGACGCTTTCGGAGACCCTTCCCCCTCCCCCTCGTCACTCTGCTGCCACACCTACAACAGAGTTTACTCCGCCTCGTCCTCCCGCGCCAGGCCGCACGAGCTGGCGCCTTCCAGATCCCCTCCTCGTCGCCGTTACCCCCCTTAGGGCATCTTCATCTCCGACGTCGGCAGGCACGTGCCGAGTGCCTCCTCCCCCCCTTCGTCAGTTAAGTAGGTGAAACTCTTCCCCTTACTCCCTCTTTTATTTTCCTCTTTTTTATTTGCTATTTCCACCCACCGACCACCACTGCCCATCACCACCTTCTCCATCTCCAGTCGCCCTCCGGCGAGTCGTTCCCGCCATTCCATGCCTCCATCCGCCTCGCCAATCACCCCTTAAGCACCGATACACTGCATTAACACTAAATCCGCACTCCACTCACCACACCACACCTCCAGAGCACCCCCCAAACACACCCACTCTCATGCACACAGTGTGCCCTAGGCATGCGCACTTTGGCCTTTCCACTCCACGCCGACCTCCGCACTATCTTCGCCGTGCTCTGGCGAAGCTCACCAAGTGTTTTGACATGGCCGCAAGGCTGTTTTAATGTTTTCAGGACCTAGGTGCTCGCCGCCATTGTCGAGCGAGTGAAGCTTGCTCTGGAGCTTCACCCAGGTCAACTCGCTCCAGGCAATAGGTCCCAAGTCGCGCGGAATCTCTTCGTGTAAGCCTTAGCCAAGCAATTGGCACTGCCGCCCCACATAGCTGCTGTAATCAGGAGGCACGGTCTACTGCGAGCACGTGAGAAAGAGCGGTGAGCATTAGTCCCACCTCGGTAAGTCACAAAGCGCGTGAGCGCTTTATATTTATTTTGTGCTATTGCTGTGTTGCCTCGAATACATTGGGGTGAGGCCCCTCCTTACCTATTCATAGCACCTCGTGCATGAGCTCATCACGCGGATCTGGTGCCCCGACCCGACTACCCCCACTCCTGAGCACTCGCACACCACACCCACGTCGGTGTGCCTGGACCCGGGCGCGTGACCCGACCCGATTACCCGGCTTTGGGAGAGCGTACCAAAGAGAGATTCAGAGAGAGAGAGACACAGGAAAGGGTCGGGGTAGGTTTTGCATGTGTGCAGGGAGTAGCTGAAGAAGAGAAGAAAGAGCAGGTGGCGAGGACTTAGCCGCAGAAGCTAAGAAGAAAGAAGAAGGTGAAGGAGAAGCCGCAGCAAGGAAGAAAAAGGAAGCCAAGGAGGAGTTGCTGAAGGAGGAGGCACTGTAGCAACAGCACCAATAAGGCATCTGACTTGAAGAGCAGACGTCTGGAATAGGGAAAGAGCAAAAGGAAAGAAGAAGAAGGAAGGAGCTTCTGAAGAAAGAAGAGGAAGAAGAGAAGACAAGTAGAAGAAGAAGAAAAGATGAAGCCAAGCAGAGCCAAGGAAGGAAAAGAAGAAGAAGCCAAAGCACTGCAGAAACAGAGCTGAAGGAGAGGGGAGGAGAAGAAAGAAGGAAAAGCCGCAGCAGAGGAGAAGAAGAAAGAGAAGGCACAGTAAGAGAAAGAGAAGAAGAAGCCAAGAGAAGGAAGGGAAGGAAAGGAGAAGAAGAAGAAAAAGAAACGGAGCTTTTGCTCGTTCTCTCTCTCATAATTTTTTGTAAAATAGAATATAGTCAATTGTGAATTCATATGTTTCTAGAATGACGTGTGCTCCCTGAGTTCGACCTCGGGATATTTTAAAATCTCAAGTAATAAATAAATTAAAGTGATAATTGTCTTTCATAATACTGCAACGAATACATCATTAAAACCCGAAGGATGAGACCAAACACTTTTTGGCACCGTTGACCGGGAGCAACGGCCATTTTAGAAGCTATTTATTCACAATTTTTGGATTTACTACTGACTTAAGCTCTTCTATTTTGTTGTGAAGGCACATGAAAACAAGAAGGAAACAAGCAGCCGCAAACAACCACGCCAAGGGACAGGTAATTTTCTATCCTCTCTTTTAAGCCCCTCAAAGTTCTAAAGAGGAAGAAAAAAAAAAGAAAGAGAAATTTAGGAATAACCTGCCGTCCATACCTAGTAAATCACAGAAGTTGCCTATTTTCAAATTTCAACACATTCTATCTGTACATCCACTAAAGGTTTTTAGGGCTAAAACCTTCTTGCTTGAGCCCTAATTACCTAATCTTGAGGCAACCAATTGGACTAATTAGAGCCAACTTAAGACTCAACGCTAGGGTTTTAGAGACACACTTTCTAATCAAGAATTGAAAATTCCCAAAAGAAGTGTTCCTAAGCCATTGCTTGAAAACATTTATCAAGAGAAACCCTAAGCAATTCGGCTCTTAAATCACTTGAACCTTAAAAGAAAAGACCTAATAAGATCTCAAAGGAACTAATAGGTGAAGTTGATCCCTTAGATCAACCAACCTTTAACTTAGGTCACTCTTTGCACTCAAAAGGTTAAAGTTCAAGTGAAACCCTAAAGCACCTTGATCCTAATTAAAAGTGGTAGACTTAAGAGGTCAAGGTCCCCATTCTGGTCTACCTGGAATCTTAGTGACAAGAGAGGTCGGGTGGGGGAAACCCTGTAACCCGTGGGGGCGCTCTACCGTGTAGGGGTCTTCGCGGGACTCACCCTCTCTGGCTGCCTAGGTAATTCTCAAGTGGACGACCTTCTGATTAAGGGGTACCATCCGCCCCGAACCTCTATAGTCACCCAACATTTTGGGTGTCTTGATTGGGTCCAGCAAGTGCTAAACTTGTCTAATCCATCAGTGCATGTTTGGTAGGAGGTCCTTGAAACCTCCTCTAGAAGTTCACTCTCCTCGAGGCCGAGCCTCGATACCCTTGTTTGTGCAACCAACTCTTCACATAGACCTCTGCTCTGATTTTGAACCCAACTCACCTTCTTCTTCCACAATGGCTCAGGCAGTTGAGGAAGAGAATAATCTTGAGCACCAGCTCCAGCAACTCAATGACCTCTTCCAGAACTTCATGAACCCATCGCAGTGTCCCATGATGCGAGATCACTATAATCCCGCTGCGGTGGCAATTGAGCCTCTAGTTAGAATCCCGACTGGAGGACCTGATTCTAAACTGAAGCCCAACATGATTCATGCCATACCTAAATTCCATGGGCTTAATTCTGAAGACCCCTTCCAGCACATCAAACAACTAAAGCATCTGGCCTCAGACTTTCGGGTCAGATGTGCATAATCGGGATATCTTACTCATGAAGATGTTCTCTTTCTCCCTTATGGACAAGGCAGCCCATTGGTATCAGACTCAGACCTGTCCGATCAACACTTGGGAAGAACTTCAGTTCGAGTTCTTGAAAAAGTTCTTCCCCGTTGGTCGGACCAATGCCTTGTGCCATCAGATTACTCACTTCACGCAACAGATGGGAGAACCTCTTCATGAGGCATGGGATCATTTTCAGGATCTCATGAGAAAGTGCCCCCATCATGGAGTTCCTAAATGGGAACAAGTCCTATCTTTTTACCAGGGACTCCGTGAGGATATTAGACTGTTCGTCAATGCAACTTGCGAAGGGAATATCATGGGTCAACATGAGGACACCATGTGGGAGATTCTCGAGAATATGTGCGAGAACTCCATCAATAATGACTCCATGGGACTATTCGACAAGACGAATACCCGCGCAACGACGAACCTTAGGGGAGCACATGAGACGCAGGGCCGGTCCGCATCAGCTGACCTGGAATTAATGGCCAGTCGATTGGACAAGGTCTCTATTATTGAGAAGAGGGTGGATGAGCTGACTCAGCATTTGCAGCGAGCCACCTCTGCGCAAAACTCCTTCGCACAGCCCCCTCCCGCACGGGAGACTGTGCAGAACATTTTCCACTGACCTTCTCCTGGGGTGGACTCGTATCCACCCCCATCTGACTCTCAGATGGGAGGAATCTCCGATCCTTTCTATTCTAGTCGGGGGAGCTCTACTCCCCCATTCTCTGACTTTTTTTAGGCTCCTCAGACCTGCGAGGACCTCAACGCCATCCAGAATGACCCATTTTCCAATACCTACAATCCTGGATGGCAAAACCATCCCAACTTCCAGTCAGCAGGGAATTCCCAGCATCCGAGACCACCCTTTCAGTCCCGTCCACCAGCACCTCATCCTTATCAGCTGCCTCAGCCTAGGCCCAACCCCACTTATCCATCCGAACCAAACCAAGACCAAATGTCCCTCATCCTCCAGACTTTGGCTGACATTCAGAGAACGAATGTGGCTATTCAAAAGCAACACAAGGACGAAATCACAGAGGTTTGAAATCAACTGGCCCAGTTGGCAAATTCTCGCCAACCAGGCACGCTTCCTTCTCAGCCTCTACCTAACCCTAATAGCGTGCTGACCCAACGGCGCGTTATGAACCCAAATCCGGGCCAAGCACACATGGTTTATCAGGCCCCTTCTATTCCTTCACCTGACAGGATGGAAGCTTCAACTTCTTATGCGGGTTATCAACAGCAGCAGCCCATTCTACCAACCCCCAACCAGAACTCAGCAGGACTTAACTCTGTAACAACTCGTAGTGGTAAGGCGACCCAAGATCCACCTTATCCAAACCACTCCAAGCCTGGTAGTGACCCAAATCCTAGGGCAGTCATCCAGGATGTTCCTATCCCTGGCCCAGATCAAAAACCTGGACCTATCCTAGAGGAACCAACCAAGGTTCCATTTCCCGAGGCCTTGACCAAGGGAAAGAAGACAACCAAATCCGTGGCTCCTGAGGAGGATCTGGTCAAGCTCTTTGAGTAGGTCCAAATAAACATCCCCTTGATGGATGCAATCCGCCACGTACCAGCTTACGCACGATTTTTGAAAAAGGTGTGTACACCTCAGTGTAAGTCAAAAACCAAGAGTGGGAGTCCAATTGTACTGTCAGAGCAAGCCAGCTCTGTAATCCTAAGCAGACTCCCACCCAAGGAAAAAGACCCAGGCACTCCCCTGATTTCATGTAAGATCAGTGAAACCCAGTTCGACAGAGCATTGTTAGACTTAGGTGCCTCCATAAACTTGATACCCACATCCTTACTCAACCATCTAGAAGAATCTGAGCTAAAACTGATCGAGGTAACACCACAGTTAGCAGACCGATCTATCAAGTCACCTAAAGGAATTCTTGAGGATGTTATGGTAAGGGTGCGGGATTTCTATTTCCCTGTAGACTCTATAGTCTTAGATATGGATGCACCTGAAAATCCAAGGGATACACTGATCATACTAGGGAGACCTTTTATGGCCACTGCAAGGGCCAACATAAGTTGTGAGGAGGGTCAAATAGAACTGAAATTTGGGAACCAGACTCTCAAAATTGATATCTTTAAGGCCCAACAAGGAATTAATTGCAATGTCATTGAACAAATCTGTGATGTTAGAGCTTTGGTTGATGAACCACAACTTGAGGACAACATGATCATTCCTCATCAACCACAAGAGGATCTTGCACCGCAATTAGAGGAGGCATACATTGAGATAGACAAACCCATAACTCCTACCCATGTACCTTACACTCACCTTGAACCTCCCGCTGCTGCTGATAACCCCATTCTTGAACTCAAACCCCTTCCCGACCATTTAAAATATGTCTTCTTGGGTTCTAATCAAACATTCCTGTGATTATAAACTCTAGACTTACACCTGATCAGGAATCCCATCTGATTACTGTTCTCCAGCAACATCGCAGGGCCATTGGTTGGACTCTCCATGATTTGACTGGAATAAGTCCCTCTTATTGCACACACCATATTTATTCTGAAGTGGGCGCACGACCTTCCTGTGAGATGCAGAGACGCTTAAATCCCAATCTACAGGAGGTCGTGAAAAAGGAGATCATTAAGTGGTTAGATGCAGGGATCATCTACCCGATCTCCGACAGTCGTTGGGTGAGCCCAATCTAGGTTGTGCCTAAGAAGGCAGGGCTCACCACTATTATGACTGAAATCGGAGAAGTCATACCTACTCGTATAGCCAACTTTTGGAGAGTTTGCATAGATTACCGAAGGCTCAATTCCTCCACGAAGAAGGATTGTTTCCTACTACCATTCATTGATTAGATTCTCGAGAAATTAGCAGGAAATAGATTCTTCTGCTTCCTTGACGGGTACTCCGGTTATAACCAAGTGGCTATTCATCCAGAGGACCAAGAGAAGACCACATTCACCTGCCCCTTCGGGACGTACGCGTTCCGAAGGATGCCTTTCGGTCTCTGCAATGCACCCGCGACTTTTTAGCGATGCATGCTTGCCATATTCTCTGATATGGTAGGTGATTTTCTGAAAGTCTTCATGGATGACTTCTCAGTTTTTAGGGCATCATTTGATGATTGCCTCCAGCACTTGGTTCATATACTCAGGCGTTGCATTGATGTTAATTTGGTTCTTTCCTGGGAAAAGAGCCATTTTATGGTGCCTGAGGGGATCGTCCTAGGACATCTGATTTCTGAGAAAGGCATCCAAGTGGATCAAACCAAGGTTGATTACCGAAAACTCAACCAAGCCACGAAGAAAGATCATTTCCCTTTGCCCTTCATTGATCAGATACTGGAAAGACTGGCGGGGAATAGATTTTTCTGCTTTTTGGATGGCTATTCAGGATATAATTAGGTGGCAATTCACCCCGACGATCAAGAAAAAATGACATTCACCTGCCCCTACGGAACCTTTGCATTCCGTAGGATGCCTTTTGGATTGTGCAACGCACCTGCTACATTTCAGCGGTGTATGTTTGCAATCTTTTCCGACTTAGTAGGTGATTGCTTAGAAGTCTTCATGGATGACTTCTCGATCTTCGAGAGCACATTTGATGCATGCTTAGACCACCTGACTAAGGTCCTGCAAAGATGCATAAATGTGAATGTGGTACTTTCTTGGGAGAAATCTCATTTCATGGTAACAGAAGGACTAGTATTGGGTCACCTTGTCTCTGAGAGAGGAATTGAGGTTGACCGTGCGAAGGTAAAGTTGATTTCTGAATTACCACTACCTTAGTCGGTTAAACAGATTAGATCTTTTCTCGAGCATGTTAGTTTTTATCACCGCTTTATAGCGGATTTCTCGAAAATAGCTCAACCTCTCACTACTCTCCTCTCTAAAGATGCAGACTTCCTTATCTCTGACGAGTGTGTTCGTGCCTATACGACACTTCGTGATCTGGTTACCAAGGCACCCATACTGCAACCCCCGAATTGGTCTCACCCTTTTGAGATCATGTGTGATGCCTCTAATTATGCAGTAGGAGCTATCCTTGGTCAAAAATTGAACAGGAAACCCACAGTCATCTATTACGCTAGCAAGACCATAGATGAAGCCTAGAGGAATTACACCGTCACAAAAAAGGAATTGCTAGCTGTAGTATTTGCACTGGAGAAATTCAGACCATATCTTTTAGGTTCCCACATTATAGTCTACACTAACCACACGGCAGTTCGACATCTTCTCGCCAAGAAGGGCGCGAAATCTCATCTAATTAGATGGATCCTGCTTTTACAGGAATTTGATTTAGAGATTCATGATAAGGCTGAAAAGTAGAATGTGGTAGCTGACTACTTATCCCACCTTCCTTCTGAAACGATTTCTCCTTCTTCACCCATTTCTGACCACTTCCCTGACGAGCAATTGCTGGTCATTCATTCTGATCTTCCCTGGTATGCTGACATTGTCAACTACCTGGCTTCTGGAATCCTCCCCACTGATTGGGTTCGACATCAAAAAGACAGACTTAGATCCGAGGCCAACCACTATTACTGGGAAGAACCCTGGCTTTTCAAGCACTGCAAAGACCAGATCTTTAGGAAGTGTGTTCCAGATAAGGAGATGAGAAGCATCTTATCGTTCTGCCATGACCAGGCGTCCGGCGATCACTTCTCTGGCAAAAAGACTGCTGCAAAGATTTTGCAGAGCGATTTTTATTGGCCCAGAATCTTTAAAGATGCACATGAATATAGCAGGGCATGTTCATGATGTCAATCTCTCGGCAGTATTGGCCACCGAGACATGATGCCCTTGAATCCGATCATGGTGTGCGAAATCTTTGACATTTGGGGCATCGACTTCATGGGACCTTTTCCTAAATCTTATGGCTTCGAGTATATATTTTTGGCAGTTGAGTATGTTTCGAAATGGATTGAAGCCATCCCCTCAAGGACTAATGATCATAGAGTTGTGACGCAATTCGTTCAAGATTTCATCTTCTCTAGATTTAGGGTACCTAAAGCCATCATTAGTGATGGAGGGTCTCATTTTAGAAACACACATTTTCAGTCCCTACTTCAAAAGTATGGGGTGTCACATAGGATAGCTACACCATATCACCCTCAAACCAATGGACTTGCTGAATTGTCCAATCGGGAGATCAAGAAGATTTTACAGACTACCATCCGACCAGATAGAAAGGATTGGTCTTCTCGCCTTTCTGATGCGTTGTGGGCATATAGGACAGCTCACAAAACCCCTTTAGGCATGTCTCCTTTTAGACTTGTGTACGAGAAACACTGTCATCTTCCTGAAGAACTAGAGCACAAAGCCTATTGGGCCATCAGAAAGTGTAACTTGGACCTAGAGAAGGCCTGTGATCTTAGGAAATTACAAATTTCTGAGCTCGATGATTTAAGGAATGAATCTTATGAAAGCTCATGGATTTATAAGGATAAACTTAAGGCCTTCCATGATCGTCACATTCATAGGAAATCATTTTACCCTGGTCAAAAAGCCCTTCTCTTCGACTCTAGACTAAAACTCTTTCCTGGGAAATTAAGATCAAAATGGACTGGACCTTTCAAAATCTTAAGAATATTTGATAATGGAGCCATTGAGATCACTGAAATTGACAAATCTGAACCTTTTACTGTAAATGGTCAAAGACTGAAACCTTTCATTGAGCCGCATGATCTCAGACTTGTCAATTCCACCATTTCGCTCCTACATTTTGAACTACCATCCAAGTTTTCGCCTAGCTGAAGGCGTTAAACTTAGCAAAACCTATCCTTGTATATAACTGTTTTTCACCTTTCTTACTTTAGCTTTCATTTGCATTAGGTGTCTACTCTTGCATTTTGAGCATACTTTCATTGACATACATGTCATGCATTTCACTTCCTAGCCCGACTGTTCACTCTGATCCTAGATCAGACTTAAAATCGTTCGCACGGAGATTTTTTCTCCTCATTCTGACTTCCTTCCATCTCCCAGTCTAGGATGGTGAAAAGCAGAGCATGCATTTGCATCCACCCTATTCATTCAATGAGGACATTGCAACATTTAAGCATGGGGGGGTGAAAATGGTTAACCATTTAAACTGAAATACAATTGTAGACGCACCAATAGTATATATACATATATATATGCTGAAAAAAAAAATTCCAAAAATACAATAAGGGACATGCACTCTATTGTCAAGGGAGGACATTAATTTTAAGGAGAAAGGGAGAAAAAGATGAAAGATAAGTGTTTAACTATGATCTTCTAGCTGAAAAAAAATTTAGAATAAGTGTCTATGGACATTCAACCGTTACTGGTTTGACTTGCCAGGCCATAATAGCTTGATACAAGCTTGGGCTTAATACACTTTGAGTCTTGACAAGATAGACCATAGTCTCTCCTAACTTTAGGATATATTCTTGTACCTGAGTCACCAGTACAGGATTCGTTGGTTTGCTTTGACTTAGGAGTCTAACCTTGGCTTACACTACACAATGTCAGGAAAGACTACTTGAACCTAAAATTCAACCCTTGTGTTCATTAGGGAAGGTGGAGTCGTTACTTGTGTGTGCAGGTAGACTCTTTGTCCTAACCTTTAGTCTTGTGTCTAGGAGAAACTCTTTCCACAAAAAAATTCACCCACCAAATGCAGTGCGCTCTACCAAATAAGTTCCGGAGACATACTGATTCAAAAAAAAAAAAAAAGAGTTCTTGCAAAAAGTCAAGTATGTTCTCCAAATTCTGAAAATACAATTGTTCCACCAAAAACGTTTTCAGGGTTCAAAACAAATACCCTGTTTGTCCACCAAAAAGTTCTCTGAGCCACAAACACAATAAGGGTTGGGTTTGAATATTCATCAATTCTTGAGAGTCATCCGAAAACATGAGCTGAAGTTAGGACCAACCTGGACATAAAAAGAAGTGAAACCCCGGGAGTGAGTTTTAGAATTCACTTGGTTAGTCCTAACTTATCACAAAGCACAGCCATAACCTCATAGCATTCTGAGTCTCTGTAAAACCCCCTGAGTCCTGGAATTTGACTTAAGGTTTAAATATCAAGAATCCTTGTTGGTTGAGAGATGGTCTATGTCATTTAAGTCTCGAGTTCTGGTAGGTTATCCTCAGTAATAAGGTTCTCACAATGTCCAAAACACAGTTGGTTTATTGAAAAAAAAAAAAAATCTTTCAGCCTGAAGATCATCATCAAACACTTAAAACTTTTGAAAGAGGAAAAAGATATCTCTTCACACTTGCCTTGCTGATACTCAAATTGCCTTACACTTCAATGAATTGTTTGCTAAGGGACTAGCAAAACATAAGCATGGGGGTATGATGAGTGGCTACTCATCATGGCTAAAAAAGCTGAAGTTAAGCTAGACATTGAGTAAAACAACATCAAACTAACAAATAAAAAGGGTTAAGTGTGGGAATTAAAGGAAAAGTCCTAAAACCTTTACTCTGTGTTAAAATTTCATAATTAGGTCACAAAATGAGATATTCTGAAAGCAAAGTACAAATGATGATCCATGAGTTAATTGAACACATAAATAAGTTTGAAAGGCCAAATCAGAAGTATAATTAATGTCTTAAATGTTCAATTAAGCACATATAAAAATTTGAAGGCATTTGGACATCATTTAGGCTATGAAATAGGTAGTTTACACTTAGGTCCTTCATGCATTACATTCTTGCCTTTAAAATTCCTTTTTGGACCTTCTTGTAAACCGCAGGGACCCCTTTGAAAGGCTGCAGGGTCCATCCTGTTGCAATTCTTTTCACTTATGGGCCTACACGCAATTATTCTACCCCTTCGCGTAGGGGTCTTCCCTGCAATTTTTCCGTTATTTCAGAGGATGGCCTGCTGCTCTTCGCACGCACTGTAGCATGCGAAGAACACGGCCGATCTCGGCCGTCTGTTGATTCTCACGATTTTGATCTGCGGTTGGATTTGAATGGAAGCTTCGCGCAATTCGACGCGTGCGATCACCCCTCTCCCCAGATCCCATATGACGGTCAGATTTTGAGAATAGCTCGCCGCGCGCTCCTCTCCTCTCATCCTCGCCGCCAGTTACTTCTTCGTTTATCCTCACCCGCGCGGTGATCTCAGCCACTGAGTATGCTACTTAAGCACCTTAGTGGTGTCGTGCGCAAGGGATCGCTCCCTCCTACATCTTTTAGCGATCGTTCGTCCACTCCAGTTCCTCCTCCCCATCAAGCCTCTGATTTCACAGCCACCGGTTGTGAAATTGTCACCTTCTCTCGACCTCCTCGTCGCTAAGGACTTCGTAGCACTTTAGGATGACCCTGGAGCCTCACTAGCAGACTCTTCTCTCCGCTGAAGTCATCTTCCTCCCTTCTTCCTCCTTAGCCACCGGCTAAGGACCCATAGGTCCCATTCTTCCTGTTAGAAGAGATTTATAATTCTGCAGATTAGTTGTAGCTGTAGTTAAGTAGGTTTAGAGTAGAATTAATGTAATTGGTAGTGTTTAATATTGTTGTTAGGGTAAAGTAGCAGTAGTAGTAGAATTAGGCTTTAAATTCCCCCCTCACCTCCTTTAATCATTCCAGATCAGAGGGGAAGGTTTCACATAGCCATGGTTTCAAATTCTCTCCCCCTCTCCATATTTTCATATTCATTTCTGATTTCCAAGATCTGTTTCTCGCATTCCACCCATACACACTGACCCAATTTCAGATCTGATTATTTTTTAACCTCAGATCTGAAATTGGCGTCAAAAAGCACTTAAGGGGCTTCCCATTCACCTCACTCTTGGTCACAAAAGCCCCTGGTTTGAGTTGAAATTATCAGTTTGTCAGATTTCTCTTTAATTTGGATTTCAAGGATTTTTCATTCAATTGGGTTTTAACTGTTTGATCTGACAAATTGAATAAATTTTGATTTGAGTTCATTGTTGGCAAGGAGTCTGAGATGTTTTCTGATGTCAGAATTCATCTCAGAAGAGCCATATTCAGATCTGGTTTGATGAAGTTTTTAACGCACTAAATGCAAGTCAGAACTAAGGAGAATCACTGTAGTGATTTGAAGTTTGATCTTGCATTCATGAGTTCGTTTTGAATGGATGTATTGGTGATTTCCTAACCTAAGGAGTTCTCAATACTCCTAAAGGTTTCAGAAGCTAGGATTTGAACTAAGGATTTCAATTGACTGAATTAACTCTTTCTTCATGCTATCTATAGAATTAGGAATAGTTAAATCAGTGTCTTTTGTTGATTTAATCTGATGTGAAGTTTTTGATATGGGTTTTTGCATTTGAATTGGTTCAGTTTTTTTTTTATGAGAATGAGACCCTTATCAGATGAAGGATTGAGAGAGAATTTCTATTTTTGTTTCGATTTATGATTTTTTTTTAATCCCAATGGTCACAGTAAAGAGATGCATTTTGCAGCTACATTCCCCTTCTTTCCCCACTCAGATTTTATCCCAAATGGACTAACTGCAGCAGCAGTTAGACCATCTAGAATTAGATCTGAGCTGATGCAGGGTTTATCTGTAGAATCAGTGCTACTGCTGCTGTCTAACTGTTCTAATTTTTAGCAGATCAAATCTAATGTAATACCCTGTGCAATGTGCTTTGAATTGTAGCTAACACACCGAAATTTTGATTCCCTTATAAACACAAGCTCTCCTGTTAGATAATTGCTCTTTCATTTCTGTGAATGCTTGTTTTTAATTCTTTGAAGTGTTGTTAGCTAGTTTAACTGAAGCTAACCATCCAAACATGATTTAAAATGGGAAACTAAACTGAGGACTACTTTGAAATTGGTAAACACCTCCTAAATCACATGCTGTATGAAAATGAGGCATTCATGAAACTTGATAAAAAGAGTTAAACTTAAAAAGACATTGAACATGCCTCTTTCTCTCCTCAGCCAACTCTTCCCTTCTCATCTCCTATTTCTGTAAAATTTATAAAAATAATAACAAGTGAAAAACCCCCAAAAGAACAATATATATATATATATTACTCTGTATATTAAGTATACCCCTATAGACATAAGCTCTATATTAGGCTATATATGTAAATAGGTAATATGTATATATAAACTGTATAACTAACTCTGTAAATATATTGTATACTATAAATTAGGTATCTGATTTAGTTCAACCAGTATGTACATTAATAATATAACTATCTATAAATTAAACTAATTTATATGTATTATTAGACCAACTAAATCAGTAGATAGTATAAATAAGGAAATTAAACTATAAAACTATATATATCTATGCATATGTAGATTATAAGTAAATAAAATCCTGTACCTTAATTTAATCCTTTATACATAATAAATAATGAATTTATTAAGTTAATAGCTAAGTTGTTAAATTAAATTAGATAAATTAGTAATTTAGAGTTATAATTAAGTTAATTGAATCTGTATACTTAGACTAATGTACCTAAAGTAATTTAAGCTAATTGAAGTATATTTATACCTGATTATATTATTTTAACTTAATTTATAAGTAAAACAGTCAAAACTGCTATTTAAATGAAAATAACATAGAAATTAATTCGGAAAAATATAATAAAAATGTCTACAAAATACTTATACATGTATTCTAACTCTGTATAAGGTCAATTACACCATATAGTAGCTAATTTATAAGTAATTAAACAATAAAACACCAAAATCAGTGTGTAAAAATAGTATACTTTAGCGAATTTATTTATATAGTAAATCTAATTAAAATTTCAAATTAATTGAACAATTGTATAGTATTATGTAAATACTTCATTTTCCATAATTTATTTTTATTTTTAAATAAATTATGGCCCTCGAATTGAGGGCCAAAATCTCCTTCAGCATACAGCTGCGCACGTTTTTCAGCGCAGATGTGGCGCTCGAATAGTGCCACATCGTGCGCTGCAAAATGCGCACAACGGTATAAGTCGAATTCCTTCCTAAGCAGCGTAGTCGTCACTGGCACCAGGCGCCCGAAACAACATACGCTTCATACTGAGCATGCATTCTGACATTTGATTGTGGGGCCGGGGGCCCGGTGAGGTGTGTGTGTGCAGGGGTTGAGAAGGCCCTGAGCTGAGTTTGATAAAACGTAATTAAGCGGCCTAATGAGAATTAGGGCACGCTTAGTAGAGGTTTGGTCCCACCCTTTGGGTGCTGTGTATCCCTCGAAAAGTGTGTTCGCAAATTAAACACATTTTTAATTAATTAAAGAGAACTAATGACGGTAGTTAATTACCTCTCCGCCGCAGTGTGTGGAATCTATTGAGGCAGAATGAAAACAAAGAAGAAGAATAACAAAAGAAGATTAGTGTCGAGTAAGAGAGAGAGAAGATATACATACGAAGGTGAATACAAATACAAGAGAAATATAAATATATATGTGTGTACGTAGTATAGCCAATTACTTTTATGTAAATAAACTCATACATTTACTAACAGAATAAACGTCTCCATAATCATCGCTACAGACCTCGGTTTCCCTCCTTAAGTTTGTATATAGTATTTTCTGGGATCTAGCGACGCTTACATCTGTCACTATAACTATTGTATGTGTTACTGTAGGTATCAGATTAGTAAGTTAAGTTAGTATACTATGTAATCTTAGTTGATAGTGTACTTTCTCGTAAGTATTAATACTATAACTTGAAAAGAGAGTTTAAAATATAGTGATGAATTGTTTGGTGCTTGTTTATAGTTAGTTTTTGCAAGCATTGCAATTAATTCTTTGTGAGTAGGCAAACCATGTCTACATTCATTCATTCTTTATTAAATGTAAAGCTTCCTTTTGGAATTAAAGGATAATTTTGAGATCAAAGAGCGATGTAATTCAATAATTCCCTCCTAGTGAACGACCTGGAATAAAACCAGTAAAAATTAGATAAGTAAATAATAATGGTTGTAATGACTGGTATCCCATACAACTCACTACAATGACACTAATGGTGTTTTCAACAATCATACATTACATTCCACATCAATCAAGGCAACCCATTAAGCACCTATTGACTATTGGTACTAGGCTTCCATGGTTTGCTGATATAGTAAACTACCTGGCATCTCATCAGATCCCGTCTGATTGGCCAAAGGCCAAGAAAGACAAGTTGTGCTCTGATGCCAAGTACTACATTTGGGAAGACCCGTACCTTTTTCGCATAAGTGCTGACCAAATCATCAGGAGATGTGTCCCGGAGGGCAAAGTCAATGACATTCTCTCCTTCTGCCATGACCAGGCATGCGGTGGCCATTTCTCTGGGCAAAAAATCGCATCAAAAATCCTCCAGTGTGGCTTTTACTGGCCCACTATCTTCAAGGACGCATACAGTCACTGTAAGGCATGCAGTTGTTGCCAAACTTTGGGCAACATGAGCCACCGCGACATGATGCCTTTGTAGCCGATTCTTGTATGCGAGATCTTCGATATTTAGGGGATTGATTTTATGGGTCCCTTTCCTGTTTCGGACGGCTTCGAGTACATTTTACTCGTAGTAGACTATGTGTCCAAATGGATTGAAGCCATTCTGACTCGAACCTGTGATCACAAGATCGTCATCAAATTCATTCATCAGAATATCTTCTCACGGTTCAAGATTCCTCGTGCAATCATCTCTGACGGAGGGACCCATTTCACCACTGCTCAGTTCAGGCCACTGATGACCAAATACGGGGTGTCTCACCAAATCTCTACTCCTTACCACCCCCAGGCCAATGGTCTAGCTGAGCTATCAAATCGGGAGATCAAGAAAATCCTGCAGGCAACTGTTCGACCTGACAGGAAGGATTGGTCGTCCTGACTTCCGTAATGTCTGTGGGCTTATAGGACCACCCACAATACCCAACTAGGCATGTCTCCTTTCAAATTGGTGTATGGGAAGGCATGTCACCTTCTCGTCGAACTAGAGCACAAAGCCTATTGGGTAGTACGGAGCTGCAACTTAGATCTTTCTAAGGCTGGAACCCACAAAAAGCTTCAGATAAGCGAGATCGATGAATTACGCCTTGATGCATATGAGAACTCGCAAATCTACAAAGAGCGGGTTAAAGCTTTCCATGACAAGTACATATCTAGAAAGATCTTCCACCTTGGTCAGAAGGTCCTACTCTTCGATGCCCGACTCAAACTCTTCCCTGGGAAATTGTGACCCGAGTGGGTCGGACCGTATCTTGTCCGATAGATTTTTGGAAATGGAGCCGTCGAAATCAATCCTCTCAGCCACGATTCCAAACCTTTCATTGTGAACGGTCAGAGACTCAAACCGTTCATTGATTTAACCTCTACAGATTTGGCTGAGTCATCATTTATCTTCCATTCTCCCTAAGCTTATTGCGCTCAGCTGATGGCGTAAAACTCAGCGCTTAACGGGAGGCAGCCCGTCATTCTTTCTGAAAAACCTGAAACCTTTTCTAACACCTCTTTGCACTTTAGGTTCATCCTTTAGGACAGCCGACTCCACCTCAGGTGCTCGCATCTGAGATTAGAAATCGTCTGCAATAGTCACCCCGACCCATCCACTCACCAAAATACCTGTCCTAATGCGTGAACCAAGCTAAATAAAAACCCTCCTAATTTACAATGACATTGCAAATCTTAGGCATCGGGGGGGTATGAAAGTGCAAAACAAATAAAAACTCATAAGAAAAGGTTTCAACATAAAAAAAAAAATATTGAAAGGAGGAAGGATTCTTGTGGATTTTACAAAAGGAGGAGGAGAAAAAGAGCTAAATGATAAAAAGGAGCACAAAATGAAAAAGAAAAAAGGATAGTCATTAGTAAGAAATTAAGGAATTTAACCTAAGTTCTAGACCACATTAAGGAAAAGAAAAAGGAAAGTGCACAACAAGATTAGTAAGAACGCTAACCTTAGGCATTCTTGGATAGACTCTTAGTAACCATTAAGATCTAGATACTCCTCAAGAGGTTGAGGAAAATGAAAAGCTTAAGGATTAGGTCCAAGGCTTAGAAAATATTTGGCCTCATTAACTGACTTTTGGTTTACGGGACTCAGTAACCTAAGCACCTAAATTCACACACATAGTCTGGTTCAGTAAACATAAGTGTCAAAATCACGCAGAAGCGTTTCAAATATTCTGAAAAGTCACCTAGATTAGAAGTCGATCAACACAAGTTGATTTGGACGAGTTCCCAGCATGGAGAGGTGGGAAATTTCCCTCGAAGATGCGTAACAATATATCATCTCCTCGGTGCTTGTCTCTTAGGATATTTACATATCCTACTGGGGGCATGTAAGCACTCTGCCGGTTCAGATTCCATGGATGGCATTATCACGAAGTGTTAATTGCCTGGGTCTGAATTCGTCCACGGAACACCATGGACAGGATTATCTCGAAATCTCGAAAGCCAAGGTTCTGGGGGTTACCATGGGCGGTGCTATCTCGATGCATCGACTACTAGGGACCCTTGGGGATTGATGATGGGAACAAGGAATCCGATATATATCGTGTTGTGAAGCCAATCCTAACCTAGAATTAAAAGGAAAAGATAGAGAAAACTCTCCAAACAAATGAATCTTCCATCTCTCTCTCTCTTACAAAATGCACTGTGAATTGAACTAAGGCTAAAATTATCTCAAGCACGGGTGCTTTAACCACGAAGTCCAAAAAACCTTAGGTTAGTTCCTGTAGGCCTTAAAAACCTTTGCAAAAGACTGAGGATAAAGTTAGACAGATCTGGATCTTGGTTGGAACTAGAGTACCTTCTGACCTAATCAAGGATATAACAGGAGAAGCACTTATCTAAACTTGATAAGAAATTCATGGTCTAGAACAAGGGTTAAAACCTTGAAATTTTGCTAAGGGACTAGCAAAAGCTAGGCATGGGGATATGATGAGAGCCTCATCATGAACCCTAACTAGCACATTTTGATCCAAATAAGTGTACAAAAGCTCCTACAAAACCTAAGGGAAAGCCTAAATCAGAGAATTCTAAATTTAAGAATAAAATAATTCACAAGGGGTAAAACTGCAATTTTACCAATGCAGTACACAGACAGGGCATCTAAGGGTCTAAACACAGGTCAAATGGGCTTAATAAGAAAGAAAGTGGGATGACTTGATCCGAAAAGGGTTATAGCAACTTCTAGGAATTAAATGACATTCTGTAACCCTGAAACAAACCTGCTTTAATTCAAGAGTTTTCAGGTAGGATAAAAATCAACTAAATCCCCTAAAATTCATGGAAAAATATTCCCTAGGGTTTATAACCTTTAATTTGGCCTTTGGAAGCTATATTGACCTAAATTGAGAACCATACCCAATTTTTGACCTAATTTCAGTTTTTTTGCAAATTGACCTATCAAACATGGTCAAACCAAAAATCAAACTTCACCATTGGATTCCTTAGGTCCAAATTAGGTTTGTACCAAAATTTGGACCTAAGGGAAGGCCATCTTGACCTACTTTACAAATTAGTCCTCTTGAATTACTTTTCGACCCTTATCTTTCTAAACCCTTGCATTTTGCCCCCCAGCTTCTCTTTTGTTCTTTGCAGAACGGTCCCTCTGCCATCCCACGCAACCGCCCATACCTCTGGCGACCTTGCGCGGAGGATGGCGCCGCGCAGGGTATGGGGGCCGCTCTCAGAAACGAAAGGGGGGTTCCCTGCGTCGTCCACTTTCGTAGGGACCCCCTCCCATGTCCAGCCTTCCCACGCCACATCGACCTCCGCACTGTCTTTGCCGTGCTCTGGCGAATCTCACCAAGTGTTTTGATGTGGCCGCAAGGCCGTTTTAATGTTTTCAGGACCCAGGTGCTCGCCGCCATTATCGAGCGAGTGAAGCTTGCTCTGGAGCTTCACCCAGGTCTCCTCGCTCCAGGCAATAGGTCCCAGGTTGCGCGGAATCTCTTCGCGTAAGCCTTAGCCAAGCAATTGGCACTACCACCCCACATAGCTACTGTAATCAGGAGGCAAGGTCTGCTGCGGGCACACGAGAAAGAGCGGTGAGCATTAGTCCCACCTCGGTAAGTCACAAAGCGCGTAAGAGCTTTATATTGATTTTGTGCTATTGCTGTGTTGCCTCGAATACACTAGGGTGAGGTCCCTCCTCACCTATTCATAATGCCTCGTGCGTGAGCTCATCACGCGGATCTGGTGCCCTGACCTGACTACCCCCACTCCTGAGCACTCCTCATGCACCACACCCACGCCGGTGCACCTGGACCCGAGCACGCGACCCGACCTGATTACTCGGCTCTGGGAGAGCGTACCAAAGAGAGATTCAGAGAGAGAGACGTGGGAAAGGGTAGGGGTAGGTTTTGCATGTGTGCAGGAAGAAATTGAAGAAGAGATGAAGGAGCAGGCGGCGAGGACTTAGCTACAAAAGTAAAGAAGAAAGAAGAAGGTGAAGGAGAAGCCGCAGCAAGGAAGAAAAAGGAAGCCAAGGAAGAGCTGCTGAAGAAGAAGGAGGAGGCACCGTAGCAACAGCACCAATAAGGCATCCGACTCGAAGAGTAGACGTCCGGAACAGGGAAAGAGCGAAAGGGAAGAAGAAGGAAGGAGCTGCTGAAGAAAAAAGAGGAAGAAGAGAAGACAAGCAGAAGAAGAAGAAGAAAAGCTGAAGCCAAGCAGAGCCAAGGAAGGAAAAGAAGAAGAAGCCAAAGCACTGTAGAAACAGAGCTGAAGGAGAGGGGAGGAGAAGAAAGAAGGAAAAGCCACAGCAGAGGAGAAGAAGAAAGAGGAGGCACAGTAAGAGAAAGAGAAGAAGAAGAAGCCAAGAGAAGGAAGGGAGGAGAAGAGAAGAAGAAGAAAAAGAAAAGGAGTTTTTGCTCATTCTCTCTCTCTTAATTTTTGTAAAATAGTATATAGTCAATTGTGAATTCATATGTTTCTAGAATGACGTGTGCACCTTGAGTTCGACCTCGGGATATTTTAAAATCTTGAGTAATAAGTAAATTAAAGTGATAATTGTCTTTCATAATACTGCAACAAATACGTCATTGTGCATGGATTCCTGACCTACAGGGTTGGGGAGTTGGTTGTGGGTTAACATATTCATTCCTTGGGTAGGCATAGGGTTTAATCTAGATTGTATACCTAAGGAACTCCCACCTTTTAGAAGATTATCTACTTTCTTATCCAAATTCTCCACATTCTTTCCCACGAGTTTCACCTTGTCTAATCGTTGTGCAATTAGCTCTAAACCAACCAAGTTTGAATTATTGTTAACTTCATAAACTCCGTTTCTTGGTTGGTTAGCTCTGTTAAAGGCGGACATTGAGGCATTGTTGAGGGAATTTTCACTCATATTCTCAAATAGTTGAAAGGCTCCCTCAGCATCTCGACTTAGGAAATTTTCCCCACAGGCTGCATCAATAAAATTATTCAGATTATCACTCAACCCATAATAGAAAATATGGGCCAAGTGCCACTTCGGAATCCCATGATGAGGGCATTTCCTAGCTAAATCATTGAACCTCTCCCAAGCTTCATGTAGTTGTTGCCTAGGGTTCTGCTTAAAGGTTGTTATGGCACATCTAAGGGCATTAGTTTTTCCTATGGGGAAGAATTTCTTTAGGAATGTGCTTCTCAGTTCTTCCCAAGTTAGGATTGGTCTATCAATTGTTCTCAACCAATGTGTAGCTCTATATTTCAGGGAGAATGGGAACATCTTCATCATAAGGGTACCTTCATTCTTGTTCCTAAGGCCAAAGGTTCTTCCTATGTGCAGGAGCTCTTCAAGGTGGTGGAAGGGGTCATCTGATTCACGACCATGGAAGTGGGGAATTAAGTTAATGATATAAGGTTTGAGTTCAAAATCTTCCCCATCCTGAGGTACCCTAACAAAAGGTTCAGGTTGGGCATTAGGAGGGTTATAGAAGTCACGAAGGGGCCAGTCTGCCCTTCCGTTTTGGAGTCTAGTGATGGCCTGCACTATGACTTCCATCTGTCGATCATGATGCTGGCCGTGCTTAGTGATTTGCCTTTGTAAGAGAGTCAGGGGATCCAGATTTTGTTCATCAATCTCCTCTTCCTCGTGGTGACTAGCCATTGCAGAGGGTTTAGATTCAGATCCTGGATAAATATGTCTTCTCCTAGGATTTCTTTCTAATGGTGGTAGCAAATCAGGATTTTGAGATCTTCTACCTTGCATGTACCAGAAGAATGTCTGTAGATGAGAGAGAAGACAGATGAGAGAAAACCCCGCCCGCTCAATGTAAGCAATCAAACTTGTCCTTAGAGTGTCAACCCTAATTAGACCTGATCTTGGCTCCCCAAAACATGACTGGGTTAGATCAACCCTTGAATTACTTGGCTGGTCAGAAGGGTGGGACCCCTTAGGACAACCCGCATGATGGGACACCACTAAAGGCTAACGCGGTTATCGCACCGACCTTTCTTGTTACCAGTGGGTCAAAGAAGACAAGGCCTTGACCTTAGCCCATTTTGGTTTCAAGTCCCCAAGTCTATTAGTCCTACCTAGGGCACGTCTACTCAATTTTAGGTTTGGGTTTGATGTTCTTTTGGAATATAATGAACGTTAGGGGGGTGTTTGCCCTTAAGATTGATCTCAGAGATGTGAAGTGCTCAGGAAAACAAGGTTCACAAGCAATTTCTTATGATGAAGTATCTTTTAAGATTCGAATGCTTGTGTTAATGAATTTTAAGGTTCACTTGATTAGATAATTTCAATCAACGTTCTGATGAGGCAAACAAAAGTTTTGCAAATCCCAATTTGTTTGATAGATTTCCTTTAAGTATGGAAATGAAGATGTGCTCCATCCTTAGAGTGAAACCCTATGCACAGATATTTCTAAATGATTCCTTTAAGTCCAAAATGATGAGTGGTACGACCCAAGCAATGCAATCAATTGGACTTCTTTCACCACTAACTAGGCACTTATAAAATATTTTTTCAAGAATTTTAATGCACGCTTTCTATTTTTTTCAGACTTAATGTGTACTGGGGGTTTTGTAGTCTATTTGACCCCCAGTTGGTGATTAGATAATCCGTGTAATCAAGCGTGCAAGAATATTTTTCTCAGATTTTTTTTAAAATTCTTGACTTTCTCTGAAATTCAATACAAAAATTTCAAGTCAATCAGAGTTGTATAAAAATTCCTATAATATTTTGAACTCCGAAAAATCAGGAACAAAATCCATATTGATAACAAATCAGTGTGCGAATTTTTAAAAATTTTCTATAAAATTAGGAACTCCGCATTTTGGATATGTTGTTCTTAACTTTGAAATCCACGTCTAGTAAAAATTGATAATTTTTGGACGTGCGGATCTTTGGGAATTGAATTTTTAAGATGAAAATTTATTTCAGCCCGAAAATCAAGGGAGAATTTTTTTTTCACACAAACAAATTCTAGTTAATTCTAAGGTTCAAGCAAATCCTAAACTTTCTAAATCTAACTAATCTAACCTATGAGTACTTACCCGAAATTCAAACTCGCACTTTCTCTATTGTCATGTTTGGTCGGCCAAGTGTTGGCTTCACTCCTTCCTTCATTCTTCCTTCCCTGCACAACCACAGCAAAGCAAAACCTAACCCTCTACCCACACCGGCGCGTCTCTCTCTCTCTGTGAACCACTCTCAGGACGCTCTCCCAGAGCCGGATAAACGGGTCGGATCACGCACCCGTGACCAGGCACACCGGCATGAGGGTGGTGCGCGAGGTGTGCTCAGGACAAGGTCGGGTCGGGTCGCGCCAGATCCGTGTGGTGAACTCGCAGACGAGGTGGCGTGAGATAAGGTGAGGGACCTCATCCCAAGTGCGTTCGGAGGCACTGAACCGCTATCACAAAAATAATATAAACCATGGCAGCGCTTTGTAAGTTACCGATGTGGGACTAAAACTCCCGACCTTCTCTCGCGTGCGCCCGCAGAAGTCTATCATTCAATTTCCATAGCTGCGGACTTGGCAACGTCTCTTGCTGGGTCAGATATCTTCGCAATGCCTCCCCGAGTGAGCTGCACCTGGAGCCTTGCGGTCTTGAAGCCTGGAGTGAGCGTGGAGCTTCCTCGAGTTGCCGTCAATGGCGGCTGGGGCGTGGAACCTGTCAGGCACGAAAAGAGCCTCGCGGCCTAATCAGATCACCGGGGAACCTTTGCCGTGTCATGGCGAAGGTGATGAGTTATGTGGTAGGCCGTGGGGAGGCCTAGGCGTGCGTGCCTAGGTCGTCCTGTGGCCGGATGGATGGGTGTATTCGGGGGACTGTTTTGGAGGCATAGAGGGATGGTGGATGGGCGGATGTTACTCAGTGAGGTGAGGCGGAGGTTATGTGATGGTCGGGGAGGCGTGTGGGGTTACAGGGCGACTCACCAGAGGGTGGCCGGAGATGAGAAAGGTGATGGTGAACAGCGGCGGTCGAGGGGTTTTTGATGAAATAAAATGAGGGGAATGAAAGAGGGGATGAGAAGAAGAGTTTTAACCTAATTAAAGGGACGAAGGGGACGAGGAGGCGGACAGCAGTACCTGCTGTCGCCGGAGAAGAAGACGCCCAGTGGGGGAAGACTGCAGCGACGACGGGGCTAGGGCAGCACGTGCAGGTGTTGCACGACGCGGAGGAGGATGAGGAAGATGGCTCTGCCACTGGTTTTGTGGCAGAGCGAATAGGAAGGGGAGGGGGGCTCGCCGGAGCTCGCTGGACACCTTGGCTGGAGAAGGAGATGAATTTGAGGTGGAATCCCAGTCAAGTAAAGCTGAGGAGGTTCGGTCGGAGTTAGGGTTTAATTTATAGGTGCTTGGCCGTGCTTCTGCTGCGTGGAGGGCAAGCTTCTAGCCACCGACGTCTCGCCGGAGATGGAAGATGGTTAGATACCCAAATCTCTCATGTGTTCGCACAAGAGATTGGGTGCAAATCTGGGATCATGATCGGGCTCAGATGGAAGGAGATCTCTGAGGGATTTGAGCATATGCCCCCTGTCAACTTCGCCGGACAAGGATTCTGCCCCAATAATGGAGGAAGGACTTGATTGTAAGATTGGCGAGAAAGATAAGGGGGTTTTTGTGATGGTTTTCAAAAGATAGGGACCAAAATGTGATTGGGTGTACTAAATTGCAAAGTACGTCAAGATGACCTCCCCTTAGGTCCAAATTTTGGTACAAACATAATTTTGACCTAAGGAATCCAATGGTGAAGTTGGATTTTAGGTTTGACCACGTTTGACTAGACATTTTGCGTAAAAACACAAATTAGGTCAATTGATGAGCTAGGACCCTAATCTAGGTCAAACTAGGTTCCAAAGGCCAATTTGAATGTTTTAAACCCTATAGGATATTTTTCAATGAATTTTAGAGGGTTTACTTGATTTTTATCCTGATCGAAACCTTGTTAAATTAAGCGTCTCTGTTTTAGGTTTACCAAATGTCATTCAATTCCTGGATTGCACATGAACCCATTTCTGATTGATTCAAGCCACTTTAGACCATTTGACCTATGTTTTGCCTCTGAGAAATCCCGTTTATGTACTGTAATGGTAAAATTGCAGTTTTAACCTTTATTTCATGTTTTCTTCTCAGAACACTTATTCCTTCAATTAAGCCCTCTTCTAGGTTATGTAGGAGCTTTTATTCTCTTTATTAGGTCAAAATGAGCTAGTTATGGCTCATGATGAGGCTCTCATCACCTACCATATCTGATAATATGGCAAGCATGCACCGCTGAAAAGTGGTGGGTGCATTGCAGAGATCGAATGACATCCTTCGGAATGCATACGTTCTGAAAGGGCAGGTGAAAGTAGTCCTTTCTTGGTCCTCAGGATGGAATGCCACCTAGTTATAACCCGAGTACCTGTCCAGAAAGCACAAGAACCTATTTCCAGCTAGTTTCTCGAGGATCTGATCAATAAATGGTAGTGGGAAATGATCCTTCTTCGTGGAGGAATTGAGTCTTCTGTAATCAATGCCGACTCTCCACAAGTTAGCCACATGGGTCGATATGACTTCTCCGATTTCAGTTGTGATGACTGTAAGTCCTTCCTTGTTAGGCACAACCTGGATTGGACTTACCCACCGACTATTGGAGATCGGGTAGATAATCCCTGCATCTAACCACTTAATGATCTCCTTTTTCATGACCTCCTGCAGATTAGGATTCAAATGTCTTTGCATTTCTCGTGAAGGTCGTGTGTCCTCTTAGGTGTAGATACGGTGTGTGCAATAAGAGGGGCTGATACCAGCCAAATCATCGAGAGTCCATCCAATGGCTCTACGATGTTGCTGGAGAATACTAATCAAATAGTATTCCTGGTCAGGTGTGAGTCTGGAGTTGACAATCATAGGAAACATCTAATTGGAACCCAAAAAGATGTATTTTAGATGATCGGGAAGAGGCTTGAGTTCTAGAACAGGTTTACCAGCAGTAGCATGCGATTCAGGGTGTGTGTCAGGAGCAAGGGAAGGAGTCATGGGTGCATCTAGATCAGGGTCAGACTCCTTTGTTTGCAGGTTTTGATGTTCTTGTGGCTGATCGGGAATAATTAGGTTGTCCTCGATATACGGTTCATCAACCACAGCCTGGATATCACATATTTGTTCTATAACATCGCAATTAATCCCTTGTTGGGCCTTAAGGATGTCAATTTTTAGTGTTTAGTTCCTGAATTTTAGTTCTATTTGGGCCTGCTCACAGTTTGTATTGGCCCTAGCAGTGGCCAGAAAAGGTCTCCCTAGTAAATCGGTGTTCCCTTGGGTTTTCAAGTGCATCCATATCCAAGACTATAAAATCCATCGGGAAATAGAAATCCCGTACCCTAACGATGATATCCTCGAGTACTCCTTTAGGTGACTTAATGGATCGATCAGCTAACTTGGGTTTTCAAGTGCATTTATATCCAAGACTATAAAATCCATCGGGAAATAGAAATCCCGTACCCTAACAATGATATCCTCGAGTACTCCTTTAGGTGACTTAATGGATCGATCAGCTAACTGCAACGTCACCTCTATTGGTTTAAGCTTAGAATCTTCAAGGTGGTCAAGGAGGGATGTAGGTATTAGGTTTGTGGAGGCACCTAGATCTAATAAGGCTCTGTCGAATTGGGTATCACCAATAGTACATGAAATCAGAGGAGTCCCTGGGTCTTTACTTTTAGGTAGGAGTTTGCTCAAAATTACAGGGCTGGCTTGCTCCGACACTATGATCGGACTACCACTTTTGGTTCGCGGCTCACACTTGGGTGTACATACGTCTTTCAGAAATCATGCGTAAGCCGGTACGTGGCGGATTGCATCCATCAAGGGGATGTTTATATGGACCTATTCAAAGAGCTGGACGAGATCCTCCTCATGGGCCACGGGTTTGGTTATCCTCTTTCCTTTGGTCAAGGCCCTGGGAAATGGAACCATGGTTGGTTCCTCTAGAATAGATCCAGGTTCTTGATCTGGGATAGGGGTGTCCTGGATAATTATCCTAGGACTTGGGTTATTACCAAGCTTAGAGTGGTTTGGGTAAGGTGGGTCTTGAGTTGCTTTACCACCAAGGGTTCTTACGGAATTCAGTCCTGCTAGGTTTTGGTTTGGGGTTAGTCAAATAGGTGGATGCTGTTGAAATCCCATGTACGATGTCAAAGCTTCCATCCCTTTGGGTGATGGAACAGAAGGGGCCTGATAAATCTTGTGGGTGTGGCCTAGATTTGGGTTCATAACGTGCCTCTAGGTCGACACATTATTTGGATACGGCAGAGGTTGCAAAGGGAGTGTGCCAAATTGGCGGGAATTTGCCATCTGGTTGAGTTGATTGCAAACCTCTGTGATCCCATCCTTGTGCTATTTTGTATTACCGCATTCATCTTCTGAATGTCAACCAGAGTATGAAGGATAAAAGTCATTTGATCTACTTGGTTTAGCCCAGATTGATAGGTGGGGTTGGGCCGAGGTTGAGGCAGCTGATATGGACGAGGTGCTTGTGGACGGGGTTGATAAGGTGGTCTTTGGTTCTGAGTATTTCCTGCCCACAGGAAGTTGGGATGATTCCGCCATCCAGGGTTATAGGTGTTAGAAAGTGGGTCATTCTGGATGGCATTAAGGTCCTCGTAGGTATGAGGAACCTCAGGAAAATCAGAGTACGAGGGTTCAGAGTTCCCCCAACTTGAGTAGATCAGATCAGTGTTTCCCCTGGTCCTGGAGTCAAATGAGGGTGGATGTGGGTCTATCCCCTGAGAAGATCGATGATAGATGTTATGCACAGTTTCCCTCCGAAGAGGTGGTTGTGCAAACAGGTTTTGCACAGCGGTGGCTCAGTGCAGATGTCGAGTCAGCTCGTCTACCTTCTTCTCTATGGTAGAGACCTTGTCCAACCGACTGGCCATTAGTTCCAAGTCGACGGATGCGAACAGGCCTTGCGTCTCATGTGCTCCCCTAGGATTCATCGATGCATGGGCATTCGTCCAGTCGAATAAGCCCATGGAGTCATTATTGATGGAGTTCTCACACATATTCTCTAGAATCTCCCACACCGTGTCTTTGTGTTGACCCATGATGTTTCCTCGGCTGGTTGCATTGATGAACAATCGAATGTGTTCACGGAGTCCCTGGTAAAAAGATTGGACTTGTTCCCATTTAGGAACTCCGTGGTGGGGGCACTTTCACATGAGATCCAAAAATTGGTCCCTTGCCTCATGAAGAGGTTCTTTAGATTGTTGAGTGAAGTGAGTGATCTGGTGGCACAAGGCATTTGTCCGACCAACGGGAAGAACTTTTCCAAAATTTCAGACTGGAGTTCAAGCCACGTGTTGATTGGACGCGTCTGAGTCTGATACTAATGAGTTGCCTTGTCAACGAGGGAGAAGGAAAACATCTTCATAAGCAGAATATATCAGTTTTGTACATTTGACCCGAAGGTCTAGGCCAGATGTTTGGGCTGTTTGATGTGTTGGAAGGGATCCTCAGAGTTAAGCCCATGGAATTTTGGAATAGCATGAATCATGTTGGGCTTGAGTTCAGAATCAAGACCTCCAGCCAGAATTTGGACTCGAGGCTCGATCGCCACTGTAGCGGGATAATAGTGATCTCGCATCATAGGATGCTACGGTGGGTTTACAAAGTTCGGAAATAGATCATTCAAGTGTCGGAGTTGGTGTTCAAGGTTGTTCTCTTCTTCAATTGGTTGTGCCATGATGGAAGAAAAAGAACTTGGTTTTGATGAATCAGAGGAGAGGTCTATGTGGTGGGGTTGCTGCATAAACACGGGCGTCAAGGGTTGGCCTCGGTGGGAGTGGATTTCTAAAGGAGGTCATAAGGATGGTCTCAAGGACCTCCTACCAAACATGCACTGAAGGATTAGATGAGATTAGAATGTGCTGGACCCAATCGAGACACCCAAAAAATTTGGATGACTATAGAGGTTCGGGGTGGATGATACCCCTTAGTCAGAAAAGCTGTCCACCTGAGAAATACCTGGGCAGTCAGAAAGGGAGAGTCCCGCAAAGACCCCTACATGGTAGAGCATCCCCACGAGTTACAGGGTTTCCCCCACCTGACCTCTCTTGTCACTGAGATTCTAGGTAGAATAGAATGGGGACCTTGACCTCTTAAGTCTACAACTTTTAATTAAGATCAAAGGTGCTTAGGGTTCCACTTGAACTTTAGATATTTTGATTGCAAAAGGTGACCTAATTTCAAGGTTGGTTGACCCAAGGGGTCAACTTCACCTATTTGTCCTTTGAGAGCTTTTAGGTCCTTTCTTTTTAGGGTTCAAGTGAACTTAAGAGCTTGATTTTTAGGGTTCCTCTTGGATAAGCCTTTTCAATCAAGGCTTGGGCACACCTCTTTTTGAAAAATTTGATTCTTGCTTAAAGAAGATGTGTCTCTAAAAACCCTAGATTGGAATCATTAAGTTGGCTCTAATTGGTCCAATTTAGTTGCCACAAAGATGGTATCTAGGGCTCACTCAAGAAGGTGGTAGCACAAGTCACCTTAAATGGATGCACAATTCAAAATGTGTTGAAATCAAAATGAGGCAACTTTGGTGGATTAGCTAGATATGGAAAGCAGGTAGCCTTAAATTGATTTTTTCTTTGTTTTCCTTTTCAGAGTTGAGGGGATTAAGAGAGAGGGCAAATGAGAGATTTACCTGCCCATGGTGTGGTTGTTGTGTGGCTATCTTCTTTTGAACTTTCCACCCCTGAAACAATCACAACAAAAGAGAATAGATCAAGTTAGTATTGAATCAGAAGTTGTGATCAAGGTTTCTAAATTGCCTGCTGCTCCCCAGCAATGGTGCCAAAATGTTTATAGAAGCGAAAGTAGGTTTAAGATAAATGCGTCATAGTATAGCCAAAATCGCTTTTAAAACAAATAAAGTTTATTACTCGAAAAATATAAATTTGAGGTTGAATAAAGGGAGCAAATTGGGATTTAAAAATCAAGAACACAACTTTCAAATTTGTAATATGCAATGACTAATCAAAGTTATGAAGCAAGAAAATGATATCAATGTATGTAAAAGCTCAAAATGAAATAAGGACGTCTGATGTAAAAATCAAACGTCTTAAGTGCTCAATGCTACAGTGCTTCTACAATCTTTCTTCTTGTTCTCTGTCTTTTGCTTTCTCTGGCTCTTCTTCTTTCTTCTTCCTTCTCTTATTTCTTCTCTCTTCTCTGGCCTTGGCTTCTTCTTTCTTTCTTCTTTCACCTTCTTTGCTTCTGACTTGAGCCTTGCCCTTCTTTAGACAAGCCTTCTCAGACTTCTACCCTTCTCCTTCTTCTTTGGCTTCAGCTGAGGCTCTCTTTCTTAGCTTCTTCTCCAGCCTTCTTCCCTTGCTGCAGCTTCACCCTTAGCTTTTGCTATGGCTTCCTCCTTCCTTGGCTTCACCCTCTTTTTCCTTTGAGAACAAAACCTACCCTCAACCTTCCTCGTGAATTCTCTCTTCTCTCTTCTCTCTTAGGCTCACTCTCCCAGAGCCTTCTCAGGTTAACGGGTCGGGTCAGCACACCCGAGACCAGGCCCATCGACGTGCGTGGTGGGCAAGCAGTGCGTGGGTAGTCGGGTTGAGAACCAGGTCCGCGGAGGTGTGGGTCACGGACGAGGTGTATGGGATGAGTGGGATCTCACCTCGTGTCAGGAGGCACTAAGTCCCTGGCACTTTTTCAACTTATATCACACCGCTTCATCCAAAACTTCTGAGGTGGGACTAAATATCCCACCTTCTTCTCGCATGCGTCTGCAGCAGGTGATGCACTCAATTGCAGCAGATGCGGGGGCTTTGGCTTCAAATTGCTAGGCTGGAGTTATTCACAAAGTGAATCCGCGTGTCTGGGAACCTGGAGCCTGATGCCTAGGGCCTTAGATGAAGCTTGAAAGCCTCTTCGAACTCGCTCCAATGGCGGCCAAGACCTGAACTTGTCCACAAGCAAAATGGCCTCACAGCCTTGTCAAATGACACAGAAAGCTTCACCGTGACACGGCAGAGGTTGCCTGGTGCCTGGCTTGGCATAGGGCGGCCTGGGCATGCGTGCCTAGGTCGTTCTATGGCTGTGGAGATGGGTGTGTTTGGGGGAAGTGTGTGGATTGTGTGGTGGTCAATGGAAAGAGGGAAGATGATCAGTGGGATGTGGCAAAGCTTTTGAGGTGGCTGGCGAGGTGGGTGGGTGCGTGGAATGTAGGAAGCACCTCACTGGTGGTCTGTTGGAGGTGGAGAAGGTGATGGTGGTGTGAGAGCGTCGGGGCATGATAATAGAAATAGATGAAGGTAAAATAAAGAGTAGAGGGAGAGAACTTACCTACATGGGGATAGATGAAGGGGGAGCGGTGGAGGCAGACGGCTCGTATGTGCCTTCGCCAGAGACGAAGATCCAGTGAGAGAGAGACGGTGACGACGAGAGGGAGATAGGTGCGAGCGCAGGTGTGGCGGGACGCGAAAAAAGGAGGCAGTGGCAACTCTACCACTGGTATGGTGGCAGAGCGATGAGAAGAGGAGGTAGGAGTCGCCGGAGCTTGCTGGGATTTTTTCCGGAGGGGAAGAGAGGAAGATTGGGGGTTTTCTCAGGCCAAAACAATCTTGAGAGGAACGGGAGGATCTGGGGTCCCTTTTATAGCACCCGGTAGAGGGCCTTGTGCTTGGAAGGCAAGCTTCCAAGCACGGCAACCTCGCCGGACTTGGAAGGTCAGAAGTGGGTGGAAATTGGAGCTCAAGATTGGGTTCATATGAACGGGAATTCCTCAGAGTATCTCCCTTTCAAATTTGAGAGGGATTCTCTGAGGAATCAAGGAGATATTTCCCTTGAATCCTTGCCGAAGTAGGATTCTTCCGCTGTAATGATGGAGGGACCTAATTGCAAAAAACGACGAGGAAGCTAGGGGGTGTCTGCAAGAGTTTTCAAAAGCTAAGGGTATAAATGGAGTTAGGTTGGACTATTTTGCAAAGTAGGTCAAGGTGAACTCCCCTTAGGTCCAAATTTTGGTATAACCTAATTTGGACCTATGGAATCCAATAATGAAGTTGGATTTTAGGTTAGACCACGTTTAACTGGGCATTTTACACAAAAACCCAATTTAGGGCAAACATTTGACTAGGATCCCTATCGAGGTCAAAATAGGTTCTAAAGGCCAAATTGAAGGTTCTAAACCCTATAGAATATTTTTTCATGAATTTTAGAGGGTTTAGTTAAATTTTATCCTGACCAAAACCTTGTTAAATTAAGTGGGTCTGATTTAGGGTTACAAGAAGTCATTTAATTCCTAGATTTCACATTAACCTTTTTCTGTTTGAACCAACCCACTTTTTATCTTGTTAAGACCATTTGAACTATGTTTAGCCCCTGAGAAATCCCGTTGTTGCATTGCAATGGCAAAATTGCAGATTTACCACTTGCTTCTTGCTTTTCTTTCAGAAGGGTTTTTCCTTGAGTTAGGTCCTCCAGTTGGTTATGTAGGAGCTTGTATTCTCTTTTCTAAGTCAAAATGAGCTAGTTAGGGTTCATGATGGTGTTCCCATCACCTCCCCATGGTAGCAAGAATCAGTAGAGTAGCCAGTGGATCCAAAATATGGGTCACTAGAGCCACTAGGCTGGTTGTTCCAATTCTCTTATTCTTGGGAGGAGTGATAAAATTGAGATTGTGCCTGAGATCATCTAATTTGCTCCAGGAGCTTGGCACATTGATCTATATAGTCTCTGTTATATTCTCGAAATTCAAGAACTATGGCTTTCAATTGGTTCTGATCTAGATAAGGGTCGAATCCATGAGGTTCAGGCTCTAAATAACCTGGGAGATAAGGATCATCATATCCCAACTAGTTAGGATGAGTCACCCAACCAGGAGGAGCCAAAGTCATGGTTGGGTTGGGAGATGGAGTACCCTAAGGGTCAAAAGAATGATATGGGTTCATGGATATTTGAGAAAAGATGCGAATAGAGATAAGAGATAGTCTTCCTTAGGAATAAAGAACCAGCTACAAGAGGTTGATGAGTCCATTTTAATGGACTAATATTATGCCTAAGTAACTTTAATTGTATCTTTTAGGGTTGTTAATAACTATATTAAGTTATAGAATGTTTACATGCATCATGATTTAGGTTTACATCTATTCTATAACTTAATATGTTCTTTTTATGTGTAGGAAAAATAATTGGCAAAAGAATGAGGAGAAAGGATAAATTACCCTTTTTCAAATAACCGGTGGCTGTTCTTTTCCCCATCCTTTGGGAACCCTCAACAGCCGCCGGCCAGAAATAGTTAAGGGATTTGAAAATCCCTTAACTCTCGCAGGTGCAAACGAGGTGAAGTTAAAAAGAAGAGGCGGAGAAAGGAGAGAGGAGATCATCCAGGGAGAGAAGAACTTTCTCCATCTTTCCCCTTGCGGGGAACAACCCAAAGCGTGCACTGTGTACAACCACTCCAACGCCACTGCCAAAGCCTCCTCCCTACGCACCCAAAGCTGCATCGCCTCACCTTTCGCGCGCCTACAACCGCACCGCACCATGCCTGCACGTGCTAGCACCATCTCAAGCACCCATCTCCCTTCCAGCGCCTCCTCTTTCCCACTCCTGCAAAGCACCGCCCACACCACCAGATGCCCGCACCATCTGCAGGTGCGCCCCCTCCTTCCTGTAGGCACGCACCCTCTCGCCTGCACGCCCACAGGCGTGCCTCAGCCTCACCGCCTTCAGGCGCACTACCTGGCGCCCGCTCCTGCATCGCACCGCCCTCACCTGTGCCCTACTGCAGTGCACTGATGCCCTCTGCATGCACCCGCAGACACTCCAGCGCCCGCCTTTGCATCCATCCTACAGGCGCATCTGCAGACTGCCTCACCCGCGCTCTCTCCTTCAGGCAGCCGGGTGCACCTCAATCTCCAGTGCTAGCAACCTGCGCGCTCACCGGCCACTACCACGCCACCGCAGGCGCACGCCTCAACCTCCAGCACCTTCACAGCAGGCACGCGGCTACAGCAGGCAGCCTCCTCTAGCCACTCCTTCACCGGCCGACCACCTCCGACCACCTTCGTCAACGCTGTAGCCTCCATCGGAGAGCCCTCATTCTCGTCGACCTCCCTAGCCTCTCCAACGACCGCTGGTGCTCTCTCTCTCTCGCGAGGAGGAGAGAGAGAAAATGCTCTGTTTTGAAGTTAATTAAAATTTTCATTCACTGCCATTGCCACAAAAATTGATTTTATTTATTTATTATTATTTTGTTGTGGCAGAATTGTACATGCACACTCATATTTCCTTATAATTGCATGTTATTGATATTCACTAGTTTTAAGATTGATTTTGGGATCAACACATGCACAGATTCTCTCTAGTATATGACACGTGAAAATTACACAAAATCATCATATATTTATTGAAGATTTCAGTGAGCGAAAACTACACATATACCCTTATCTTTTAAGTTATTGCGAATCTACTTTCCTTCGCATTTTATGTCAGATTTGAATAGGGATTTCGCACTTATCCGAAAGAATATAAAACAATTAAGAGTTTATTGCATAATTGCCTCCCTGTGGACACGACCCGCTCTTCTGTGAGTGGTTATTTTCATTTCTTTTGATTAGTCGATTTTCCACCACTTAAATACTACAACGTAAAGCAGAAAGTTGGCTCTTTCAATTGGCGCCGTTGCCGGGGAGAGAGGCACGCGGAGGTCTGCGCCTGCGGGCTGGCTGGAGATGAGTGCGTGCCTGCGGGCGCACAAGGTGGAGAAGGAGGATGAGCGGTGTAGGCTTGGAGGTGGGTAAGGGCAGAGGTATCCAAGCTTTTGATGATAGATGTCTCCTTCGACCTGTTAACGACCTGTTAGCGAAGGATGTCTCCTTCGATTTTGATGATAGATGTGGCGAGGCTTTCCAACCTTTGAAGAAAGCCCTCATTATCGCATCGATTCTCCAAGCACCAGATTGGACCCTCCCGTTTGAGCTTATGTGCGATGCTTCTGATTTTGCAGTGGGAGCGATCTTAGGTCAAAGGGTTGATGGCAAACCTCATGTGCTGCATTATGCCAGCATGACCCTTACGGATCCTCAGCAAAACTACACGGTCACTGAAAAGGAATTACTTGCTGTAGTATTTGTTTTGGAAAAGTTTTAGTCTTATCTTTTGGGATCCAAGGTTGTCATGTTCACTGATCATTCAGCCCTTAAGCATCTTCTGGCTAAAAAGGACACCAAACCTCGCCTAATTCGTTGGATTCTGCTACTCCAAGAATTTGACTTGGAAATTAAAGACAAGAAAGGTGTTGAGAATGTGGTAGCAGACCATTTGTCTAGGATCCCTATTGAGGCATCAAACCCTGCTAGCGATATTCGAGACTTTCCCTGATGAGTCTCTAATGGTCATGGAAGCTAAAACTCCTTAGTTCGCTGACATAGTGAACTATCTGGTCACGGGCATTACCCCCAGTACTTGGGATAAGAAGAAGCGAGATAGGTTTCTCGCCAACACTAAATTTTATCACTGGGAGGAACCTGAGCTTTTTAGAATAGGCCCTGACCATCTGTTTCGCCGTTGTGTCCCTGATGAAGAACAAAGAAGTGTTCTGAGTTTCTGTCATGACCTCCACTGTGGGGGACATTTTAGTGGGAAGAAGACTGCCCATAAGGTTCTTCAGTCTGGTTTTTGGTGGCCAACATTATTCCGAGATGCACATACGTATGTGGGCGCATGTCTACGTTGCCAGCAGACAGGAACCATTGGAAAAAGGGATGAGATGCCCCAACAACCTATCCTCCCGGTTGAAATCTTTGATATTTGGGGCATTGACTTCATGGGTCCCTTTCCTGTGTCCTTCGGATATGAATACATCCTTGTGGCTGTTGACTATGTATGAAAATGGATAGAAGCCATACCCACGCGAACCAATGACCATTCCGTGGTCTTGGGCTTTGTTAAGGCTAATATCATTTCTCGGTATGGGTGCCCAAGGACGATCATAAGTGATGGAGGACCTCACTTTAAGAATGTACACTTCACAAGACTACTCCAAAATTTGGGAGTCAACCACATGATAGCCACACCGTATCATCCCCAAACGAGTGGACAAGTTGAAGTGTCTAATAGGGAGATTAAGTGAATTTTAGAAAAAACTGTTAGGCCTGATCGGAAGGATTGGTCTAAAAAACTAAATGATGCTCTTTGGGCCTACAAAACTGCATATAAGACTCCCTTGGGCATGTCTCCTTTCCGTCTTGTCTACAAAAAAGCGTGCCACCTTCCCGTTGAAATCCAACATAAAGCTTATTGGGCTATTAAAAATGTTAACTTAAATCTAGATAAAGCGGGACAAGCACACATGTTAGAATTAAGTGAGCTTGAGGAGCTTCATAATGAAGCTTATGAAACTTCTCAAGCTTACAAGCAACGTACAAAAGTCTTCCATGACAAGCACATCATTAGAAAGACTTTTGAGCCCAACCAGTGGGTCTGGCTTTTCAATTCTAGACTTAAATTATTTCCTGGAAAGCTCAAGTCCTGCTGGGATGGGCCATACGTTGTTATCAATACTTTCCCTCATGGACCTGTAGAGATTAGGAACCCTATTTCAGGTGCGAGCTTTAAAGTAAGTGGCCAGCGACTTAAATCGTATATTACTCTTTCAGATGGCCAGGTTTTGGATGCACTACGGCTTAAGGAGCCTTAGCTCCTCCCACTCTCCTCCTCAGGTGATATTCTTCTATGTCTGTATTTTTCCAATAAGGACATTGTCAGTCTTAGGCATGGGGGGGTATAACCTGAGAATGTTTATAGCATTTATAAATATTTGCATACATATTTATATATATATTATAAAAAAAATTCTCTTTTCTTGAGCTAATTGGGGTAGTCTATAGCAAAATACCTTTGTTATTGGAAGTTTTTCTTCCAAAATTATTTCTTAAGTTTAGAATCAAGTACATTTATTTCATGTGCACGTAGACTGGGTAATGGATCCTTGAGGAAAACCAATGAGCATTGGTAGTCCACTAAACCCTTGGACAGTTCATAGGGAGTCAGGAATACTATCTTCCAGTAGATCCACCTCATATTTGTGAGAAGAAAATAGAAAGATTACTGGTGCACTAAATCTAGTGCAAAGTTTTGGATAATTAGATGATGATACTTCAGAGTTAGGCATAATTTTCACTCTTTGTTCCTGTGTGCGTACTTTGAGTGAATTCCTGAGAGTCACCAAATAAGGTAGATACACAGAGATTGAGTCTTAATAAAGCTATAACTATGGTGGATGGTTACGACCGTCCTTCATAGAGTCCTCGGCTAAAGGAGGGTAATAGTGTCAATGGTCAGAAATACGCCTGTCCTATCCATTCCTTCCCAGTGTGGAGAATAGGCACTTCCACCAAATAAGCCACACAACTTCCTCTTAACCATCATCATCCCTAATAATGCTCGGTAAATAAAAGTCCGTATCGTGTTGTGTTGATTGAAAAAGAAACAAAAACAAGAAGAAATTTAAAAAAAAAAGGGAAGAGAGAAAAGAAGAAAAAGAAGAAACAGAAAGAACAAAAAGAAGAAATAGTTATATTACAAAAAAAAAAGGTCCAAGTTTATAATGTAACACTGTTTCTGTGGTAATAGAACACCTATCGCGTTCCACCAAATATGACCCATACCTACCTTCTAGTATTTCTGATCGCCTGAATACTGGTTGAGAACTCTAACTTAGTTGTAGAGTTATTAGGACTTTAATTGAAGTGTGGATGCCATGTGAGGCCACCAAATAGTGAATACAATTTCTAAATCTGGCAAGATTTGTGATCTCAGAAGGAAAATGAAGAGGGAGTGCCCAGGAACATCAAGAGAACACAGTGGTATAGCCTCTCTCAAAGTTGACTTGTCCAATAGTCTAGAGATCTAGAGTCTGCAGTATTAGACTATATGTAGCACCAGATGAGTATGTGACACCAAATATAAATCCATTCAACTAGATATCACCTACCTAATCCAAACGTCGGGGTCAAATTACAGATTATCCTCTGCTTTATTCCCAAGGGAAGTAGTTGCCTATCCCGACGTAATATTTACAAAGGGTGAAGTACGAACTTCCAATGCGAATTCGCTCTTTCACTTGGATCTGTTACCTAGGCTATCAGCACTTCACATTTGTTTTGATTTCTAAAGTTTTGAAGTAAGAAAAGAAGAAATCTTCTGGTTACTTTTATTATTTTTCATTTTTTCTAGGGACTAGCAAATCTTAGGAATGGGGGTATTTGATGAGTCCATTTTAATGGACTAATATTACGTCTAAGTAACTTTAATTGTATCTTTTAGGGTTGTTAATAACTATATTAAGTTATAGAATGTTTTCATGCATCATGATTTAGGTTTACATCTATTCTATAACTTAATATGTTCTTTTTCTGTGCAGGAAAAATAATTGGCAAAAGAATGAGGAGAAAAGGATAAATTACCCTTTTTCAAATAATCGGTGGCTATTCTTTTCCCCATCCTCCGGGAACCCTCAACAGTCGTCGACCAGAAATAGTTAAGGGATTTGAAAATCCCTTAACTCTCGCAGGTGCAAATAAGAAGTTAAAAAGAAGCGGCGAAGAAAGGAGAGAGGAGATCATCCAGGGAGAGAAGCACTTTCGCCATCATTCCCCTTGCAGGGAACAACCCTAAGCGTGCACTGTGCACAACCTCTCCAATGCCACTGCCAAAGCCTCCTCCCCGTGCACCCAAACTGCATTGCCTCACCTTGCACGTGCCTGCAGCCACGCCGCACGAAGCCTACACCTGCCAGCACCATCCCAAGCGCCCATCTCCCTTCCAGCGCCTCCTCTTTCCCGCTCCTGCAACGCACCGCCCACACCACCAGACGCCCTCGCCATCTGCAGGCGCACCCCCTCCTTCCTGCAGGTACGCACCCTCTCACCCGCACGCCCACAGGCGTGCCTCAGCCTCACCGCCTTCAGGCACACTACCTGACGCTTGCTCCTGCACCGCACCGTCCTCACTCCCGCCCTACTGCAGTGCGTTGACACCCTCTGGATGCACCTGCAGACACTCTAGCGCCCGCCTTCGCATCCATCCTGCAGGCGCATCTGCAGACCGCCTCACCCGCGCTCTCTCCTTCAGGCAACCGAACTCGCCTAAATCTCCAACGCCAGCACCCTACGTGCTCACCAGCCACTGCCATGCCACTGCAAGCGCACGCCTCAACCTCCAGCACCTTCACAGCAGCTGCGCGGCTACAGCCGGCAGCCTCCTCCGGCCACTCCTCTTTCACCGGCCGGCCACCTCCAGCCACCTCCATTGACGTCGCAGCCTCCATCGGAGAGCCCTCATCCTCATCGGCCTCCCTAGCCTCTCCAATGACCGCCGGTGCTCTCTCTCTCTCGTGAGGAGGAGAGAGAGCAAATGCTTTGTTTTGAAGTTAATTAAAATTTACATTCACTGCCATTGCCACAGAATTTTATTTTTTATTTATTATTATTTTATTATGGCAGAATTGCATATGCACACTCATATTTCCTTATAATTGCATGTTATTAATATTCACTAGTTTTAAGATTGATTTTGAGATCAACACGTGCACCGATTCTCTCTAGTATTTGACATGTTAAAATTATACAAAATCATCATATATTTATTGAAGATTTCAGTGAGGGAGAACTGCACATATATCCTTATCTTTTTAAGTTATTGCGAATCTACTTTCCTTCGCATTTTATGTCAGATTTGAATAGGGATTTCGCAGTTATCCGAAAGAATATAAAATAATTAAGAGTTTATTGCATAATTGCCTCCCTGTGGACACGACCCGCTCTTCTATGAGTGGTTATTTTCATTTCTTTTAATTAGTCGATTTTTCCACCACTTAAATACTACAATGCAAAGCGAAAAGTCAGCTCTTTCAAAGGGGCTAGTGGAATTAAGGCAAAGGCCTAGGAAGAAAGATGAGAGAGCCCCAAATCAAGCAAACAAGCTAGCTTTAAATTGTATACCCTAATTGGGCCTAAACTTGGTATCCTATAATGGAAATGGGTTAAACCAACCCTTGAATTACTTGGCTGGCCATAATGGTGGGACCTTCTAGGATACCCCACACAGTGGGACACCACTAGAAGTTAACGTGGTTACTGCACCGACCTTTCTTGTCAGTTGGTCCTAATAGACAAGGCCTTGATTTTTACCCAATTAAATTTTGGTTACCAAGTAAATTTATCCTACCTGGTGCACGTCTATTTAGTTTTAGGCTTGGGCTTAGAGTGCTCTTGGAATGTGATTGGACATTTTGGGGGTGTTTCCCTTAAAATTGGATTTAGAGTGTGAAGTGCACAGATAAAGGGTTTGTAATACAAGCTTTAATTGGTGTAGTGGCTTTTATGGTTCAAGTGCTTATATTATTTTATTTTAGGGTTACGTTATTTAAGTCAATTCAAACAAGGTTGTAGTGTAGCACATGACAAATTTGGCAAGTTCTAATTTATTATATGAATTTCCTTAAGTGTGGAATGCAAATGTGCTCTACCCTATTGTGGAAACCCTAATATCAAATAGGTCTATATGATGCTTTTAAGTCCAATAAGGTAGAAGTGGTGTGACCCAATCAAGGAAAACAATGGTCCTAATGCACCACTACTAAGTGAAATAGACCTAATTGGTTGCCTAAGTTGAAATGTAGATCAAATTCAATTTAAGTGGGTGAGGGGAAGGCAATCAATCAAATCAGATCCCCTCTCATGCAATCACAAACAAATTAGGCTCAGATGAGTTTGTTTTGGGTGTCTAAATTTAAACCCTAATGTGAATTACCTAGGGTTTGTGCTTCTTCTAAAATCTGCAGCCTGACCTTAGTCTGATTTGACATCACTTCCCATATCAATAACTAAAAAAAAATAATACGAAATTTGGTAGAGATCTTCCTTTCTCAATAGGTCCTTCAGGAATATTTTTTTTAAAGATTTTTACTGTTTCATACAATTTTGCAATAATTTTTTAATGTCAGGAGGTCAAACAGGCTAGATTGACCCTCTGTGAGTAATTCAGTTTGAAACAGTATAAAAAAAAATCCAAAAATTCTTGAAAATTAACATAAACAACTAGCCTTTAGTGGATTTCCGACGCCACAAATTTAAAAGAGATTTGATTTATGTAGAGGTAGGAATTAATATTTAAATTTATATAAAATTAGAGTGTAGACTGTTCTGACCCCCTTCCACTGTGCGAATTTTTCCAAATAAAAGTTGGCGCTGGAAAGTAGGTTTGAAGACCTAAAATCAGACCAAATCCCAAGATTTTTGGGCTCCTAATTTGTCGGAAATAAATTTTTGAAAATCGTCAATATTTGCTAGCTGGATTTCCAAATCTAACTTTGGTGTGTTTAAATAGTTTCCAAGTTAAAACACACACTAAAGAAAGATTTTTTTTTTTTGTAAATTCAAATTCAAAAATTTGAATTTGAATATATATATATATATATATATTTTGATTATTTTTAACCTAAGAAAGCAACAAAGGGAGGATGAAGAAAATACTTGTGGTCTTCACCACGGGTCGATGCGTGTGTGGATCCTCATCTTGACCTACAATCAAAACAAACAGAAACTAATCAAATTCAAATCTAAACTCGCGCATTTCCTCCCCTACAATGGCGCCATTTGACAAGTGCATTTTCAAGGATTTTAGAATTATCGGAAATCGTAGTATAGTCACACTAAACCCTTGATCAAAAAATTTAATTGATTATGAAACTCACGTAGATTTCTTTTCTTGTTAGAATTTGAGTCCTGATCATTCATCTCTGGGGGATGGAAGGGAGGTTGTTGCAAGTGAGAGGTGGAGAGGAATGGGAGAGTTGAAGTGGAATTTTGTGGCTCTCCCTTTGTCCTTATGGGAAGGCTCCATTTGGTTGCCACTTTTAGTGGCTCCAAAAATAGCCAGTGCCACATTTTTAGGATCTAGGTTTGACACAAGTTTTAGGGTTTCCAAGAGAGTGTGTGTGGGTTTGGTAAGGGTAAAATAGGAAGGTGTGTGTGTATGTGTGTGGGTTTGTGTTTTTGGTAGGGCCAGGTTGTGGGTTTTGGTAGGATTAGGTGCTAAATATGTTATGTCAATCTAGATTAGGTGGGTATGGACCTAATTAGGCTTAGGAAAGTCTAATTGGATAGGAGTGAACCTAATTAGGTCTAGGTCAAGTCTAATTGGATGTGTGCATGTGATTAGGCTGGGGTAACCCTAATAGGTATGAGTCAATAAGATCCTGGTTGGATCTAATTGGGCCCAAGTGCACCCAATCAACTGTAGATGCACCCAATTAGGTATGGCATGGTTCAATTGGGTTAGGGATAGGAAAAGTAGGGCTATGGATAGTGGACTAGGCTTAGGAGGTCTCTAATTAGGTTTCCTAAGGTGTCTGGTGGGGTTTCTAAGTCAAAATAGGAAAGCTAGGGCTTCCAACACCAAAATCAGGAACCAGAGAGCAGTATTAGACGTCCAGAATAGTGGTCAGACATCTTATATTACAAAATTGGACATCTGGACATTAAATTAGATGTCCAATTCTATGTCAGTATGAGTTCTACCTTCCTAGATTGTTATTCTGTAGAAATCAGATGTCCAGCAAGATGTTTGGATGTCTTAAAAGGTGCTGGAGAGTGGGTTTTAGGCTTTCTAAGGCGGGTTTTGGTTCCTAAGTGTTTGGGAGAGGGATTGGGTGGATAAGAACATGGATAGTGCTATCCATGTTTAGGTTTTGAGGCTAAGGTGTCCTAATGGAGGTTGTTTTGGGTTTGGGAAGGCTGTCCTAGGTTTCTAAGGGTAGGGATATGGCTATCCTTCTTGATTCTCTTATCTGGATTAGTCTTCTTCTTCCTTTATTGCTTTATTCCACTATCTCCATCGTGGATTACTTTATTACCTGCAAATAGTAGTAAAAACCATTAAATAGCAAGATATCTCATTTTATTCTAAATAGACTGATTCAATACATGACATGCATGATATGAGTGCAATATCCACAAATTAAGCTAGGTTCAGACATTATTTAGGTTGATTAGGACCCATGATTGCTATGAAATCACATGTATTATGTATAATTCCCACTAAATGCAAACTAAATTAAAAACCATGCATGCTAAGACCTAATTTACATAAAAATGCGATCCATGAAACAAATCTATAATTAATGTATTTATATCCTAACGCATGCTAAATACATGTTAAAGTTAACTTAATGTCTAGGCATTTAAATATCTAAATAGCCCACAAATATGGGCTAATCAAGCATTGACTCAATTGGTAAGAAAACATGAATCGTGATTGGTAGATATTGTATGCTTGGTAGACACTTTCTTGAGTGTAGTCTAGTGTTTGATCTTGAGCTCGAGAGAATCCTTAGGAGAGCCCACCAAAGAGAGAAGAGAGAAGAGATGGCTGATCAAGGAGCAAATCAATATAGTACTCTGAGAGACTACTTCATTCCAACCAACCAACCTACTCAAGCATTGAGAAGACCAGCAGGGGATAATCCATATGAGATCAAGAGCAGCACCATACCCTTGTTGCCCTCCTTTTTTGGTACTACTAGGGAGGACACCTATCGGCATTCAAAGGAATTAATCAAGGTCTATTCTACGGTGAAACTTCAAAACTTTACTGATAAAGCTCTGATGAGAACCCTCTTTCCTTTCACCCTTAAGGATGAGGCAAAATAATGGTATCACACCTTAGATGCAAGGGTGAATGATTGGAATGCCCTTAAGGGAAAATTTTTGCAGAAATACTTCCCGATGAGCAAAACCAACTACTTCAGGAGGGAAATCATGGGTTTTACTCAATTAGATGTGGAGCAATACCATAAGACTTAGGAGCGATTGAATGACTTGATTCAATTATGCTCCCATCATCAAGTGTCAAAATGGAAATTGATAGAAAGGTTCTATTCTAGACTATCTGATAGGCATATGCAAATAGTGGATGCTTCTTGTGCTAGAACCTTTCATACCAAAAAGGAGGATGAGGCATGGACCTTATTTGAGTCATTGAGTGATAATTCTATCCACTTGAACTCAGCTTATCAAGATAGAAAACCATCCATCCTCCAAAAGAAAGTGGATGCTAGTGAAGTTGGGGTTACTCAAGAGTTTAGCCTTCCAAATCCAATTATTGAACTAGAATTTTGAAAGACTCATGCCAAACCCCAGCACATTCCCACAATCAGCTTCCCAAGTCCAAGCTATTTCTAAATGCTCCATTTTCCAAAGCGCTCTTCACGCCACTGTTGAGTGTCACCTGGCTAATCAATTCCCTGAGTTAGTTCAGGCAAACTTGAATGTTGCCCAAGGGTTTTATCCACCCTCCAGGAACAACCCTTTTTGGAACACCTACAATCCGGGATGGAGAAACCATCCCAATTTCTCATGGAAACAAGGTGATGCTTCCAACTCGGGGAACTCAAGAGTCCAACCCACCCAACCCTTTCAAGAACAACAATTCCAGCCTCCTCTCAACCCAACAATTTTGAGATGAATGACCTTAAAGCTATGATGAAGGTCATACAAGAAAGCCAGAGTATGATCATTCAATCTCAGAATAAGGCAATCCAAGAAATGCAATCTCAAATTGGCCATGTTGTTGAGGTTGTTAGACAACGTGATCCTAAGAAGTTACCTAGCTCATTTGAGGAGAATCCTTGGGGTAAAGGGCCCTTCATAAGGGAGCATGCTAAGGCTGTGACCATTCTGAGGAGTGGAAAAGAAATTTCCAAACATAAAATCACTCCAACAGTCACCCCTTCTACCAACCTGACACTGACTTACACATCGACCGAGGAAGAGCCACTCAGCCCCTCCTTGCTTGAAATCACCCATCTGGAGGATGTTGTCACCATTCCACCTCAGTCCTACCATGACAACCCCTCCACCCAGAGGCCGAAAGTCCTGTTTCTTGAGCGCTTATCCGACCCTGAAGCAGCTTCTACTAGCTCATCTAGAGTTAAAGATAGGATGGATGAGATTATGGAGACATTCAAGCAAGTTAATATCAGTTTGCCTCTGCTAGATGCTATCAAGCTAATTCCATCCTATATTAGATTTCTAAAGGACCTGTGCACGTAGAAAAGAAAATCATGAAATAGGTCCAAGCTAAGGTCATCCTAGCCAACCTAGTCAACTCGATTCTACAACAAGGTATACCCTTAAAAATGAAGGACCCAAGAGCCCTGTATATATTTCTGTGGTCATTGGAGACCAACACATTGATGAGGTTCTCCGTGATCTAGGTGCATGGGTTAATATATTATCGAGCTCGATCTATTAGCTATTACGAGGAGATGAATTGAAGCCTAGTCCCGTTATCCTCCAAGTAGCTGATAGATCACTCCAAACACCAAAAAGCTTTTAGAAGATGTCCTGGTGAGAGTGGACTTCTTTCCCGTTGATTTTCTGATATTGGACATTGACCCATCCAGCATGCCCACCTAACTGTCAATTATCTTAGGGCATTCATTTTTTTCTACTGCTAATGCCTCCATCAATTGCAATCAGGGGTGCTTAAGATGGGCTTTGGGAATCGAAAAATTCAACTGAATATGTTTGATGGCTGTAAATAGTCTAGATTGGAAGATTGTTCCCAAATCGAGGTGATTGATGAGATTGTAGAGGAGACGACACCAGCTCTTTTGTGTGATGATCCCCTCCAAATGGTCATCTCTAAAGACCATACCCCGACCCTTAACAAAGCAGATATGCCGAAATTAGAAGAGTTGCTTCATGTCAAAGCCGAGTCCCTCTTGATCGGGAGATTTTTGCTTGAAGAAATAATATCAAGGAAATATGTCATCATAGTAAATCCTGTAGTGGAAAATCCTTAATAAAAAATAAACAAAAATATACTGAATTATACCACAACTTTAGGTCATATCACAGGGGGCACAAATGCAAGAAAATAATTGATATGTATCATTCCTAGTCGTAGATGCGAAATCTGTATCAAAATCCAATGTGAAATAAGATGATAAGAAAGAGTTAAGTTATAATGCAAGAATGCAAGGGTTTTGCCACAATTTCACCTTAATAAAATAATTAAAACCAAAAACAAAATCACAACAATGGCATTGCATGTAAATTTTATTTGAACCTGAGGATTCGTTCCTCTTAATGGTGTGCACTCTCGAGGCCATGGTGGTCGGCAAGGAGCTCGAGGAAGGTCGACGTGGTTGAGACCTCCACGTTGGTGGTGACGACACAGTTGATGGCGGCAAGTGGTGGCCACTGGAGAGACAGACGACCAGCGAGGATGTGTATTGTCCGGTGATGTTGGTGAGGTTGCTGCATGGGACACGGTTGTATGTGTCATGGTGACGACACAAGTGATGTGATTGTCATTCACGGGATGCGGGTATCATTCTGTGTCACCCTGGCTCTCGTCGGGGAGTGCGAGTGTGAGGTGCACTACAAGAAATTAGGGTTTTGGCCACGGTAAAAGACCTTGACCAAATGACTCATAACCATCACCAATTAGCGACTGCAAAAGTTGCATTGCGAAAGGGTCTTTGGTGACAGTTCCACCCAAAACCATCACCAAAGCTGCAGGGTTTTCGTGATGGTTCAACTAAAACCATCACCAAATCCCTAAGTTTCGGCGACGGTTCCACCCAAAATCGTCTCCGAAGCCCATCATTAGCTACATTCTATAACTTCTGTCACGGGGCTTTGGTGATGGTTTTAGGTGAAACTGTCACCAAAGCCCTAAGCTTCTGTGCCGGTTCAGCACAAAATCATCATCAAAGCACACTATTAGGTAGGCTCAGCAGCTTTGTTCACGAGCCTTTGGTGATGGTTTTGGTGGAACCGTCACAGAAGAATAGTGCTTTGGTGATGGTTCCAACTTGCCACCGTCACCAAAGCCCATCGTTAGCTACATTCTGCAGCATTAGTCATGGTTATAAACTATGACCAAAGACTTTTAGTCACAGATGTGAAATTGTGGCCGAAGAGAGAGCTTTGGTCACAGTTAATAACCATGACCAGAGGTTGGCGTGGAAGAAAGAAGGTTCCTTTGGTCACGGTTCCTTAACCATCACCAAAGGGTCATCGTGACCAAAGGAATTACCTTTGGTGACAGCTAACCAACCATCAAGAAAGATTCCCTTTGGTAAGGCTAGTAATTTTAGCTTTCTTACTAAAAATGGGCTGGTTATTGTGCACCAAGGAGGGTCTTTAACAAAATCAGATAAGAAGCAAGTATTTCCTAGATGGTAACTTTTGGGAATATAAAAAGTATGCTTTTCAGAAATGTGTTATGGTTAGTTGGAGATGGGGAGAATATAAATATTTGGAGTGATCCATGGTTGAAGGCTGAAGAGTAAAAGTCAATTAGATAGAGTATACTCCAGGAATTAAAGGCGGTAGATTTGATAAATGAACAAAATTAGAATGGGAATGAAGAAGAGATTTCCAGTAGCTTTGCCTGTAAGACTGTAGAAAAAAATTTAAGTACTCCAATAGACATGGGAGAAGACTTACTAATATGGAAACCACATCCTAATGGAAAGTTCTCAGTTAAGTTTGCGTATACGACCTTGCTAAATGAAGAGGGAATCAACTCTAGTCTTACAGAGCAACAAATAGCCTATTGTAAAAAGGTTTGGAATATGAAGGATATAGCTCTGAAAACAAAGTTATTCCTCGTTGAGAGCAGTGACTGATGCTCTGCCTTTAAAGGGAACATTATTGAAAAAATTTCAAATTGAAGACTCATTGTGCCCCTTTTTGTCGAATTGATAAAGAGGATTGGGCGCATATGATTAAAAATCTCCCCTTTGCAAAGGCAATTTGGTTTTATTATGGTATAATAGCATGGCTTGAGCAAGATGGCTAGACGGATGGGATGGAAAAATTGACCGAGCTATTCCAACTGGCAGGGCTCAAAAAAGAACTGATAGTATATTTGTTGCACCCCTTGTGGATACATAGATGCAAAGTTGTGAGAGAAGGGGAGGCTGATCGCGAAAATACGCAGTTTGTTAATTAGGCAATTAAGTGTCGTTGCAACGCGTAAATCCGCTTTCGCTTTTAAATTTGTATTCCTAGAAAGTGGGGTATCTAGGGTCGTCCAAGGAGGTAATATGTTTGCAAAATTAATTCTCTTTCTTACAAAATAGATCTCAACTTTCTTTTTAGTGTTTTTCAATATATCATTTTTATGTTTTTGAAGTTAAGGCAACATGCGAAATTGTTGGCGAGAAAGTGACCTACACTTAACTCAATACACTACTTCTAAAGTGGCAAGTAGAGCCTCTCCCTAAGCTCACTCCAGGCAAGTGGAGGCCTAGAATAATTAGGGAGAGGGAGTGAAGAATGCTAAAAATAAAGTAATTAAAAATGCAACTAAAGAAGGCAACTTGATTAGTGAGAAAGTGTTGTGCAAAAACCCTAGTAGAGGAAAGCTTCTACAACTAGAATTATAAGTACAAAGTAAAGAAACACTAATACTTTAAAAATTGATGAAGAGGGGAGGCTCCTTTCTCCAAGTCGAGTAGCTCCTGGGGTTGAAAAGAAGTGCTCCAACTCTTTGTCTCTGAAAGCTCCACTAAATTGATGTCGTCCAAAGCAAGCCCTAAGGGGGTGTGCTCTAAGCTTTTCTCCAAGGGTGGACGTCCACCCTAGGTCCTTCTCCATTTCCTGGCCATCCTCCTTGAGATGGAAAGGTCCTCCTCCTTGGCATGGCCCAAGTTGAAGAGAGTAGGGAGAAGAAGGCACCAAAGGGGCTGGTGATGTGCCCCCTTAATCTTCTTCTCTACTCCTCCTTGGCCTTAAGTATAGGTGGATGTAGGTGAAATAATACACTAAAGGAGGATGCTCTAAAATGGTGGTAGGTGGTGGGTTTATATAGAGTAGGAAGGGGGCTAACGTGACTCTTGAAATGGAGGGCTAAGATGGTAAGATGGAGGTGGTTGGGGATCCTATGGGTAAGGGCAATTGGTGTCAACCCAAGGGAACCTAGGGGGTGGTTATGGGTGGTGACACCCCTTGAAGTTGGTGCCAAAATGGCTTCTAGAAGGGGGGCTAAGGTGGCGCCAAGTAGGTTTCTAGAAGGAGGGGTAGGTGGATGGCTAGGATGGGCTGTAGGGTTAAGTGTATGGTGGATATGGGGGTGGATGTTGGCACCAAAAAGGAGGGTAGCTAGAGTTAGGTTTTGGCGCCAAAATTGGTGCCTTTTGGTGGTGATGATGGGGTGAAGAGGTGGCGCCAACTTGGAGTAGGATAGCTAGCTTAGGTAGGGCTTAAGTTGGTGGAGCTAGCTAGGGTTGAATTGAAGGTGGTGGATTGCCAAGGAGCTGGTTGCTAGCTAAGCTAAGCTAGCTTAGCTAGCTATTGAGTAGAGGAGGAGGTATTGGAGCTAGGGTTTGAAGAGAGGAGCTGAGGAGAAGTCTGGAGCTAGAACTGGAGCTGTGATTGCGCAGCAATCATAGGTCTTAATTGGCCTAGATTAAGCTAGGACTTAGCACAAGTTAGGGTTATTCATGCATGCATACGCATTATCTGCATCTTTACCGCTTTCCTTTAGCTATGCATAAAATAATATTATAATGTGCTGATTAAGTGCATTATGTCGATTGCAGGGAATAAGCTGATCAGGAGTTGGATCTGAAGCTGGATCAGGAATAACAAGGAGTTGTAGTAGAGCTGGAGCAGAAGGCCTAGTTTAGATGTAGGAATAATAATGTAAGGGGGTTAAAAGTTTGCTATTCTATTAAGTAGGAATAAAGCAGTAAAATGTGAAGAGCTTAGGTCCATCCTAGCCCTAGGATAGCCTAAAGACTTCCCCAAGCCTTAGCCACCCTTAGATTAGGTCACAACACCCTAGGAAGCCCTAAAACCCTAGTTCCAACCCTTCTCTAGACGTCTAGATAAGTTTTAAGACGTCCAGGACCCTTAGCCAACTCTTGCACACTTCAAACCCACTTCTGCAGTGTTATTGGACGTCCAGACACTTTGTTAGACGTCTAATTTCTGCAGAATACCCAAAACAGAACTCGAAATCCTTCCTGACTCTGATTGGACGTCCAGACAATAAGTCTGGACTTCTAATTTTTGAGTATAAGACGTCTGATTATATTATTAGACGTCTGATACTGCTCTCCAATTCCTGTTTTGAGATTTAAGCCTTGATCTTGGATCTCTAGGTCCCTAAACCCAATTCCAACCCCATAGGAACCTAAATTAAGGTGCCCTAACCCTAGTACATCACCTCTAGACCTCCCTAAGGACCTAATTAGGTCCTCACTAAACCTAATTGACTTGGATCTTAGTCAATTCCATCAGCCTATTCAATTGAACTCATTGAGTCCAATTGAGCCCTGATCTCAGCACACACTGTCCAATTGGACTTAGTGAGAGTCCAATTGACCTAGACCTAACTTAATTGAGTTGTTTTACTCTCAATTAAGTTTCCACACACCCAATTAGACTTGTATTAAGTTTAATTGCACTTTACCTTAGTGAATTAGGGTTTATAACCCTAATTTGAGACCTACCTTGACCTAAACCCACTAGAACCCAACCTAATCAACCTAGCCACCTAAGTTTCGACCCACACACACCATCCACACGAAAATATCTAGCCTAGAGTTCTCTAGAACTCTCTACCATGTGTGGTTGCCTTGGTTGCCAAAAATAGCAACCAAGAGCCATTCAATTTTTAGATTCACATTTGGTGGATCTAAAAACCACCATCCACCCTCTCTCTCTCACTCTCCCACGAGCTTCCACCATAGGCCTCTCTAGAGAATTCCATAATTCTCTAGAGAGCTTCCCTTAGGTCTATAAAAAGACCCCTTGGGTGGCCATTTGCAACCATTCACCTCTTTGGCAATTGCACTCCATTGGTGCCATTCACGCCACCTCCATAGTCACTCCACCTCCATGAGCTCACTACCACCACCATGAAGGACACCATGCTGGGATACTGGATCAACCCTACCTCTCTCCAAGGGCCGGCTTAAGTTCCATTGGCCGCCCCTCCTTCTTCTCTCGACCACTCCAAGGCCATCGGGGACCACCCCTGAATGCCCTCTATTCTTCTAGATTTAGATTATGCTCTTCATATATTTACTGCTTTTATTTACTGCTTAGTAGTGTATTCGTACTTCTCCCCCAATGATGCATGCGAAATTCCCCCGTTGATTCTTGTATGTAATCGTTTTCTGGTAGTTAGGTTTAATTTTTAAGCATTCATGTAAAAGCTTTCCTCTAGATTTCCTTGCGCAACAACTCTCCAATGATGAATAAAATTGCATTTTACATATATATCTCTTATGTGTTTGAAATCACCACGAGCTGAATGATTATTATATTTATGTGATTTAAGTGCCTGTTCTTTAATTGCCTATATATTACGCACCAGCATGTCATTTAAATGAAGTAGAGCGGCTTTAAGATAGATTTCAAAAGCAAAAAACAACGCCTCCTAGAGACGAACAACTGGGACTCAAGTCTCGTTATATTTAGAAATCAATTTTTGACGAACATTTTTGCACGACTATACTACGATTTTTGACGACTTTCAAATGCGCGAAAATGGCATTCTGTTAAGCTGGCAGCTACTGAAGAGGCTGGCATGGAGCTAGTCTAGATGGCTTAGCTTGCTAGTTCCTTGCTAGCTACTAAGCTAAGCTAAAGTGAGCTGGCTTCTACCATAATGAGCTGAGGTGAGCTGGGTCTGGTGCTCCCGGGGAGGATCAAGCTAGTTAAGGCAGCTAAGGTAGCTTAGCTCAACTGAGCTGAGCTAAGCTAAGTCCCCGGGAGCTGGACTTGAGCTTCCTAAGCTGGGATGAGTTCTTCCTCAGCTGGCTGGAGTTGAGTGGAGTTGGATGTAGCTGGATCTAAGTTGGGATGAACTCCAGTCAACTCAACTAAGCTAGCTATAGCTCCCTGTGGACTTGTGGGAACTAAAATGTGCTAGACTCAACTAGGTTGAGCTGGATCTAAGATGACTTGAGCTAGGGTGAGCTAAGATGAACTATCTTGAGCTGTCATTCAGTTGAGATTAGCTGAATGGAGTTGGGATGAGCTAACCCTAGTTCAAGTGAGCTAGGTTCCAGCTGTAGTGAGCTGGATCAAGTTGAGTTCCAGCTAGTCTGAGCTTCTCCTTCACCATTTGCCTTGTTGAGTGCTAGGGTTTTAGGGATCTGTATATCTATTCATCCCTAACACTCACAAAATCATATTAGAAAGACAATAAAAAATGCAATGCATGCCTAACCTAATTTATGCCTAAATGCAACCCAAAAGCCCATTTACGGAGTAAAATCCTAAGAGCTTGGTTTGTTTTAATGCATAAGAATGATGATAAACTGGCATTTATCACACCCCCATGCTCACCTTTTGCTATTCCCTTAGCAAAACTTCAATTTTTTTAGAAAATAGAATTTTTGGGAAATCTAATTTTTTCTACTTTTGAGGAGAAAAGATTAAGGGACCTTGGTTGATCTAAACAAAGGAGGTACGAGATTTGTTAAAGATAAACATTGGGATTTGTTTTGGATCCAACCATTAGACAAAATGGGATCAATATATCCTCCAGAAAATTCACAAATTAACCCCTTGTTAATTCAGATGACTTGAAATTTTTTGTTTTTAGGATTTTTTTGGCTCATGAATCTAATTCACAACCTGCAAAAATCCTTTAAAACCTTGTGTCTGTGCTTGTGAAAAGCCAACATTTATAGGGGCGTGTTAATTTATTTATTTATTCTCATTTTTTTTCCTCCCCCAAGCTTATTTTCAGCTTCGTCTTGCAATAGATGTATCGGGACAATCATTCCCGTTACCAATCCTCGAGCGGGTTTTGGCGTCAGTACTTTGGGATAGCACTGTCCATGACACCACCCAGGAGCTCACAACCCCAAAACACAATACTGTGTAAAGGGGCGCTCCAAGCAAACTCAATCTCTTGCTCCGACACTATAGGTAGAGCACCATCCAAGACACTTGAACTGCTGAAGTGCCCTTTAATGCTCCATCTAAAGATATGAAATATAGATATGGAGTAGAGCCGAGGCGATAATATGTTGACATCACATCCTCAAAGGAGGCATTTTCCTCCTTCTCGGCAGTGGGAACTCAAGCCAATGATCTGTTTCAGACTTTTACTAAGTCCAAACATGGTAGTTTTTCAAATTTTTAGTTATTTTTAAGTGTTGGCTTGTGTGTGAAAATTGACACAAGAAGTTTCTCAAGACATGCAAGTTTTTGAATCAGAAACTAAGCCAAATACTTTTCACATTACAAAATAGGATCAAGTCACCTGAACTATCTTGAGTTCAGGTGGAATTTTTAGAGAAGGATATCTGATCTAGTCTAAAATAGACCCTGAAATTCTAATGATCAGATCTACATCCTCTTCCCTAGTTTGTTAAAGATTAAATCCCATTGTACCAAAAGTGAATTTTTAGACCTTAGTCCTGATTTCAAAATTTTCCCTCAAAAAGTTTTCAACATTTTTTTTTTTGGGTATGCAAGCAGGAAAATAAAATAACTAAAGAAAAATGCATGTTTTTAGGTTTTGAAAATCCTAAATCGATAATCAAATTTTAAAAACATCCCCCCCCCCCCCCCCCCATGCTTAAGATATGTCATGTCCTCATACATTAGGAGGGAAAAGGGATCACCTTAGTGAAGAACGGTCGGGTTTACAATGATCAAAACCTGGAAAAAGAAGAAGAAAAAGGAAAGCAGGGAAAAAAAATGATGGGTTACCTCCCATCCAGTGCTATCTTTTATGCCATTCAGTCGGGCGTGAAGGTATACACGGAAGACAGAAAATCATGTAAATAGTTGGACACTTGGATGCCTGCAAAAAAGGTGTCTTCTTCTAGATCCTTAGAAAATTGATTAGAAACAATATTGGGATCAAAGTTAGATGGAAAATGATAAGTGTAGCCCGAGTCTGGCCATGGTTTTAAATCAGGTTGGATGCCAAACTTGGGCGGGGTTGGTGGCAGGTCCGTAAGAAAGGAGTCGGGGAAGGGATGGTGAGGTGTGGGTGAAGTTAGTGTGGAAAAATTAGGTGCGTGAATAGTGGGTGGGTTAGGGTGATCAAGGGGTGCATCAGGAATGGACTTGGGGTCAAGACAAGTCTCCAGATCACAAATTTCGCCTACCATTGATTCGGAATCAGAATCCTCAAAAAAATTATGGTCGGTAAGGGTATCTATCAACATTGTCTCCTCCACCATATTGGAAATTTTCGTATCTGAGTCCTCAAAAAAGTTATCATCATGGAATCTCCTGGAGGATTTGAAAATATCTAAAGTGATAGTTTGGCCGGCGCAAGTGATATCCATTTTTCCCGTGTGGCAATTGATATTTGCCTTTGCAGTGGCCAGAAAAGGGCATCCAAGGATTATTGGGGAGTCCAGTAATGATTCAGGTACCTCAATGTCAAGAACCAGAAAGTTTGTAGGGAAGACACAATTCTGGACCTTCACCAAAACATCCTCAACAATCCCGTGAGGTTTGATTGTAGATCAGTCAGCTAATTACAGGGTAACCTCGATAGGTTTCAATTCACCAATCTGAAATTCTTCAAATAAAATCATGGGAATAATATTAACTGAGGCACCAAGATCAAGGAGGGCGTGATTAAAAATAGTATCATCAATAATTACTGAGATTAAAGGTGCCCCTAGATCTTTCATCTTAGGAGGCAGCTTGCTTTGTATGACAGAGCTTACTGTCTCCGAAAGATGCACCTGTCCTAGATTTTTGGCCTACGTTTTAGGAGTATAGATCTCCTTCAAAAATTTGACATAGGCAGGTATGTATTTGATGGCATCTAGGAGAGGAATATTGATTTGAACTTGCCCAAACAGATTCATGAGTTCTTCTGTGGCCGGCTCATATTTCTTTTTTTTGTTGGTGGTGGGGTGGAGAGCTTGTGGGAAAGGGATAGGAATCCTATCTTGAGATTTTTGTATTTTTTCTTCTTGATGGGGAGGTGGGGAGTCAATTTGCATAGGTATTTCACCAGGTTTGTGTGAAGGTCCGAGATCAGTGGTGATTTTCCAACTCCTCAAAGTAACTGCATGTGCAGTCGGATTATTATTTGGAGGAGGTGGGGGGCCCTATGGTTGCGGAAACCTGGGAGACTGCTGAGGTGGTGGATTAGTAGGAGGCTGATTTGGGTAGCGTGGATTTCTGCCCGAATATTGGTTCCTTTGGTGATTAGGGTTGGGCATGGGTTGGAACGGAAGATGTTCTACATGTCTTTGCGTGTGAGTAACCCCAATCTGGTTGTTTAGATTTGTGATGGTACGAGTTACTTCCGTCATTTTTGTTTGCATTTCCTGCAGGGTTCGCATCATCTGGGCATTGATGTCTTGTTGGGATGGCCCAGGATGGAAGGTTGGATTCGACCCATACCCATTAAAATGATCTAGTTGGGAAGGAACCTGATTATTCCAGGAGTAGTTTGGGTAATTTTTCCAATTGGAAGAATTTTTAAAGGGCTCCTAGATGGCAGAAATATTTTGAGTGGGGTTAAGATTTGGAAAGTTGTTATTCCCTAGTGAATCATGGGCAACCTCAGAATATTAGTAATAATTAGCAGTAGTGTTGAGATTGTGCAAATTTTCTCTTTGTGGAAAGTTAGGTTGGGTTAGATGTGGACTATGTGGAGCTTGGGTTGATGTGGCTAGTCTTTTCTCAATTTTCATTTGATTAATATGCATCTGGTCGAGTTTTTAAGCGATCATTTGAAGATCATCTTGGGTGACAGGGATAGACTGAGTGCCTACTTCATGAACACCAAACTGCAGGTTTTGAGTTCTGCAAAATGTGTTCATGGAAGCTTGATTAAATGAGTTTTCACTCATTTCTTCAAAAGGGTCATAGGCACTTTCAACATCTTTATTTAAGAAGTTGCCGGTGCACAAGGCATCGACAAAATGTCGGATTTGATCTTCTAATCCATGATAGAAGATTTGTATGAGCTGCCATAAAGGAATCTCGTGGTGCGGGCAACTTCTTAAGAGATCTTGAAATCTTTCCCAAGAATCATGGAAAGTCTCACCAGATTTTTGGTGAAAGGTCGTAATAGATCTTCGCAAGGAATTAGTACGACCTATGGGAAAGAATTTCTTGAGGAAGGCGCTCTTGAGCTGAGGCCAAGTTGTGATGGGTCGGCTAATGGTCCTGAACTAATAAGCGGCCTCATCTTTAAGAGATAATGGAAAAAGCCGCATCAACCATATGTCTTCTTGCACATTTCAGGAACAGTTTGTTTGTGCAAGAAGAGTCAGCTCTTCAAGGTGGCTGAAGGGGTCTTCCCTAGGCAGGCCATGAAAGTGTTTAATTAGGTTCAGGACTGCAGGCTTGATCTTGAAGTCCCCCTCTGGTATGACCACCCCTGGTCGTTCCTTATAATAAGACGAATCATAAAAATCTTTTAGAGGAATAATAGGCTGCTGACTGGGTGGTGGGTTTGGCCTTTGATTGTCTAGGTTTTGGATGTTCCTAGTCAATGTTTGTTGATTGGAATTTAGTTTATCAATCTGCTCAGCCATCAATTTTAAAAGATCAGGCAGGGGGTCTTGATGTTGTGCTTGGGGCAATTCAAGATTAGGGAGCTCAAAGTGTGGGAAGTTAAAGGTGGGTGGGTTTTGGGTGGAAGGGTTAGAATTAGGGTTAGTAGTGGGGTTAGAGGTAGAAGTGGAAGGGTTAGTGGATCCATTTTGTTGATTTTCCATTTTTTTAGAAGGAGAAGAAGATAGAAAAAGTAGTCTTTTTGCGCGGGGGCAAAATCAAATGGTCCTTCCAGGTGCGGATTTTGAGACCGTCACACGAGCATAAAATGGAAGAACGAGAGGGGAGGAGAAGAGAAAGAGATGAGAGAAAGTGTACAAATCAAAAAACCAAAGCTAGACCTAACTTAAGTGTGACTCCCTAAAAATAAACCTGAGACTTTGTCTACATAGGAAATAAGTAATCAATAGTGAATACCCATTCTATCAACAAATCTAGCCAAGTTGCTTAAGGGGAGGTTTGGGCCCAAACGTTTCCCAGGGAAAACCCTAGGTGCTTGTACAAACTCATGCCTGGTCGTTTGACACGGCCCCTCAGCCTGAACTCCAGATATAGATGATAGAATTGGTGTTAACTAAAGAAAACTTATGACCTATATAGCAAGCCTAAGTTGATGAAGCCTTAGGGGTCAAGTTGCTACGGATTTTAGTTGGGTCTAGGATACTATAGTGAACATGGAATGTGGAGGGCGTTTATTGGGTTGTTGCCCTGTTATTTCAATTTTTTCTGTATGTGTACAAGAATTGGAGAGTGGCTCTAATGAAAAGTAACAAAAATATTGTATTTCTGTCTTTTAGGATTGGATTTAACTTAATGTATTTTTAGGATTTTCTTTTTAAGTTTTCAAAAAAGTTTGAGATTCCACAAATAAGAGGAAATCAAGTTGTATGGGTGAATATATGTTTCCTCTTGTTGTTTGTTTCTAAAAATGAAAAAAGAAACCCTAATCCAATTGGTCATACGATAGAAATTTAACTACCAATGAATTGTTTTTAGGCTTTCTGTACTAAGTAGTGGTCTAAACAATTCAAACAACACCACTACCTTGAAGAGAATCAAACAAGGATTCCAGAAAAGATTTTTGTATGATTTTAGAAATTTTTTTCGTAATTGTTTTGAATTTTTAATTGTACTAGTGTCAAAGTTTAGAAATGATACCCGTGGGTATTTTGGACTTTCCAGTATTACCACTGACCTCAGAAAATTTTGGTGATTTTATATAATGTGTAAAATTTCACAAGAATTCCAGCAAGATAAATTTCATAAAAATTGGATGAGTATAAAAATTCTAAAAATTCATGGACAGTAGCAAAACAGGAAGATTAGAGGGTGTGACCCCTCTATAGTCCACGAATTTTTAAAAATTAAATACAAATCCAATTGACTTGAAATTTGGAATAAATATTTCTAACTTATTTTGGAATCACTGTATGAAATGTTATGATTTTAGGAGGCCTATAGTGTTAGGAATTAATTTTTCAAATCTAGATAGAAATCTGGACCTGAAAAATAGAACACCAATACTTGAAATGAAGTGGTGTTAATGGAGCAAACAAGCAATCAATGAGTTTTAAAATGCACCACTCCACCTAATTATGTTGTTTAGCGTCCTGAAAGCCAAGTTTAGTGTATTTTGGTAGCTTTTTAGGCTAAATGTGACAAGAAATGGGGAACCAACCTAAAATCAATGGGAAGAAATGGAACTTTGAGCTTTTACTTCTTAATTCCCGCTTTCCCGCTATAGTTCCTGCACACACTAGAGAAAAGAAAGAGAAGGGGATGAGATCTACTTCAAGCAAGAGAAAACAAAATTAAGCAAAGCCATGCCTCTCGGCAACGGCGCCAAAAAGTGATCGCAAAAATATGTGGTTTGTTAATTAGGCAATTTAGTGTCGTTGCAACGTGCAAATCCGCTTTCGCTTTTAAATTTGTATTCCTAGATAGTGTGGTATCTAGGGTCTTCCAAGGAGGCAATATGTTTGCAAAATTAATTCACTTTCTTACAAAATAGATCTCAACTTTCTTTTTAGTCTTTTTCAATATATCATTTTTATGTTTTCGAAATTAAGGCAACATGCGAAATTGTTGGCGAGAAAGTGACTTACACTTAACTCAATACACTACTTCTAAAGTGGCAAATAGAGCCTCTCCCTAAGATCACTCTAGGCAACTAGAGGCCTAGAATAATTAGGGAGAGGGAGTGAAGAATGCTAAAAATAAAGCAATTAAAAATGCAACTAAAGAAGGCAACTTGATTAATGAGAAAGTGTTATACAAAAATCCTAGTAGAGGAAGGCTTCTACAACTAGAATTATAAGTACAAAGTAAAGAAACACTAATCCTTTAAAAATTGATGAAGAGGGGAGGCTCCTTGCTCCAAGCCTAATAGCTCCTGGGCTTGAAAAGAAGTGCTCCAACTCTTTGTCTCTGAAAGCTCCACCAAATTGATGTCCTCCAAAGTAAGCCCTAAGGGGGCATGCTCTAAGCTTTTCTCCAAGGGTGGACGTCCACCCTAGGTCCTTCTCCATTGATTGGCCATCCTCCTTGAGATGGAAAGGTCCTCCTCCTTAGCGTGGCCCAACTTGAAGAGAGTGGGGAGATGAAGGCAGCAAAGGGGTTGGTGGTGTGCCCCCTTAATCTTCTTCTCTACTCCTCCTTGGCCGCAGGTATAGGTGGATGTTGGTGGAATAATACACTAATGGAGGATGCTCTAAAATGGTGGTAGGTGGTGGGTTTTTATAGAGTAGGAAGGGGGCTAAGGTGACTCTTGAAATGGAGGGCTAAGATGGTAAGATGGAGGTGCTTGGGGATCCTATGGCTAAGGGCAATTGGTGCCAACCCAAGGGACACCTAGGGGGTGGTTATGGGTGGTGGAACCCCTTGAAGTTGGTGCCAAAATGGCTTCTAGAAGGGGGGCATAGGTGGCGCCAAGTAGGTTTCTAGAAGGAGGAGTAGGTGGATGGCTAGGATGGGTTGTAGGGTTAAGTGTATGGTGGATATGGGGGTGGATGTTGGCTCAAAAAGGAGGGTAGTTAGGATTAGGTTTTGGCACCAAAATTGGTGCCTTTTGGTGGTGATGATGGGGTAAAGAGGTGGCTAGGAGGTGGCACCAACTTGGAGTAGGATAGCTAGCTTAGGTCAGGCTTAAGTTGGTGGAGCTAGCTAGGGTTGAGTTGAAGGTGGTGGATGGCCAAGGAGCTGGCTACTAGCTCAGCTAAGCTAAGTTAAGCTAGCTTAGCTAGCAATGGAGTAGAGGAGGAGGTATTGGAGCTAGGGTTTGAAGAGAGGAGCAGAGGAGGAGAAGTCTGGAGCAGGAATTGGAGCTGGCAGCAGCTGAAGTGGCTAGCATGGAGCTACTATAGCTAGCTTAGCTTGCTAGTTCTTTGCTAACTGCTAAGCCAAGCTAAAGTGAGCTGACTTCTACCATAATGAGTTGAGGTGAGCTGGGTCTGGTGCTCCTGGGGAGGATCAAGCTAGTTGAGGCAGCTAAGGTAGCTTAGCTCAACTGAGTTGAGCTAAGCTGAGTCCCCAGGAGCTGGACTTGAGCTTCCAGAGCTGGGATGAGTTCTTCTTCAGCTGGCTGGAGTTGAGTGGAGCTGGATGTAGCTGGATCTGAGCTGGGGTGAACTCCAGTCAACTCAGCTGAGCTAGCTAGAGCTCCCTGTGGACTTGTGGGAACTAAAATGACCTAGACTCAACTAGGTTGAGCTGGATCTGAGCTGACTTGACCTAGGGTGAGCTAAGATGAACTCTCTTGAGCTGTCATTCAGCTGAGATTAGCTGAATGGAGCTGGGATGAGCTAACCCTAGTTCAAGTGAGCTAGGTTCTAGCTATGGTGAGCTGGATCAAGCTGAGTTCCAGCTTGTCTGAGCGTCTCCTTCACCATTTGCCTTGTTGAGTGCTAGGGTTTTAGGGATTTGTATATCTATTCATCCCTAACACTCACAAAATCATATTAAAAGGATAATAAAAAATGCAATGCATGTGTAACCTAATTTATGCCTAAATGCAACCCAAAAACCTATTTACGAAGTAAAATCTTAAGAGCTTGGTTTGCTTTAATGCATAAAAATGATGATAAACTGGCGTTTATCAGAGGCTATTTCATTAATGGTAGTATAATTCTTAGTGTGTGGGGTATTTTATCATGTCCCTAAATCATTGCAAGAAGTCATGTAAACAATCAACATAATGCAAAGGGCATTTCAAATGAAATGTTTTTTTTTCCTGAAAAAGGCACTTCAAATAAAATTCAAAAATCCAAAAATACATCAGGGAAATATATCCTTTTCTATTTTGAGCTAAAAATCGACATCGAATTAAGAATAAAATTTCATACTAACCTTTGCAGCATCAAATACATAAAGTTTCTCCCCTGAAGGAATGTGAATTGTCTTTGGTCCTACTTCACCCTTTAGTAGCCTGTTAACAAGGCAAATATTGGCAAATGTAAGTTGACTTGGGATCCCATGAGTATAGCTTCGACTCTGGAACTTGTACCTGATTCCACGTTGGGTTCCCCTTTGTGATGGCCTCATAGGTGCTTCTGAACATGTCTGGCAGGACACTGGACTGAACTACCTGCAATTAGAGATATCATGCCAAGAATGATCCTTTCAAAATTCCTCATGCCAAGAACGAGCTCCATCCAAAAAAATAGAAGTTAAGATTTGGGTGAATTACTACTGGAGCTTCCACTTCCAGCTGCATCTGCTGCTGCTATTGCAGCATCTACTACTGCTATTGCTACATCTATATCTGCTAGTGCTATTGCTACATTTGCTACTACTGCAGCTGCATCTGCATCTGCATCTGCATTTTCTACTGCTACTGGTGCATCTGGAAAAGTGACTCTTTATGGAATAAGGATGGAAAAGAAGAAAATATATATAATACCTATTAAGTTCCAAAATCTATCTATCTACCTAAGAAATAGACCACTGAAAAGGAGAAGCATCTTTGCTACATCTCTACTGCTACATCGCTGAGTTGAATGCTATGAAGGAGGAGATGAAGGCCGCAAACGAGCACTTGGTTGATCTGGAAAAGGAGCAGGGCCAGCAACATCAGCAGGTCCAGTGATAAACAATGTTTATCATCATTCTTATGCATAAAAACAAACCTAGATCTTAGAGTTTTGCTCCACAAATGGGTTTTCGGGCTGCATTTAGGCATTAACTAGGATAGGCATGCATTGCATTTTCTTTTGTTGTTTTAATGTGTTTTTGTCAGTGTTAGGGATGAACAGATATACAATCCCTAAAACCATAGCACTCAAGAAGGCAAATGGTGAAGGAGGAGCTCAGAATAACTGGAACTCAACTTGATCCAACTCACCACAGCTGGAACATAGATCACTTGGACTAGGGTTAGCTCATCCCAGCTCCATTCAGCTAATCTCAGCTAAAAGGCAGCTCAAGAGAGCTCATCATAGCTCACCCTAGCTGAGGTCAGCGTAGATCCAGCTCAACTTAGCTGAGTCTAGCTCATCTCAACTCCCACTAGTCCACAGGGAGCTCTAGCTAGCTCAGTTGAGTTGACTGGAGTTCACCCCAGCTCAGATCCAGCTACTTCCAGCTCCACTCATCTCTAGCTAGCTGAGGAAGAACTCATCCCAGCTCAGGAAGCTCAAGTCTAGCTCCCGGGGACTCAGCTTAGCTCAACTTTGTTGAGCTAAGCTACCTCAGCTGTCTCAACCAGCTCAATCCTCCTCGGGAGCACCAGACCGAACTCATCTTAGCTCCATTCAACTGAAGGCAGCTCACTTTAGCTTGCCTTAGTAGCTAGCAAAGAACTAGCAAACTAAGCTAGTTGGAGTAGCCCCATGTTGACCTCTTCAGCAGCTGCCAGCTCCACTTCAACTCCAAACTCTTCAGAACCAGCTCCTCCCTCCAAACCCTATCTCCAACACCTCCTCCTCTACTCCACCATTAGGTAAGCTAGCTTAGCTTAGCTTAGCTATGCTCCAGCATCCTTGGCTTGTACCACCCAAAAACCCTACCTAACAACCCCACCAACTAGCTCCACCTAAGCTCCACATAAGCTAAACCTACTTGGCGCCAACCTAGCCTACCCACCACCTCCAAAAGACACCTAAAAGTGGTGCCAAAACCACCCTAACTACCCCCTTGTTGGTGCCACTTTTCCCTCCAAAAATCTCCTTCTTCTCCACCACACATCTCCCCTTAAACCCATCTCCACCCTCCACATAATCCCACCTTCTAGAAACCTCAAAGTTGGTGCCAACCCATGGCACCTCTCCATGGTTGGCGCCACTTTTAGGTGCCTCTTGACCAACCCTAACTACCCCCCTTACACCCCTTAGATGGCACCAACAACCCTTAGGATCATCTAACCACCTCCATCCTCCCATCTTAGCCCTCCATTTCAAGAGGCACCTTAACCCCTCATCCTGCCCTATAAAAAGACCACTACCCACCACCATTCAAACCATCCTTGGCTAGCAAATTCACTCTCATATTCTACCTAGAGCCCACAACCAAGAGGGAAGAAGAAGAAGAAGATTAAGGGGATATTCTGTCCCTTTGGTGCCTTCCCCTCTTCCCTTCTCTCTTGAGCCACACTAGCCAAAGGAGAAGCCAGGCAACGAAGATCTTTGGAGGAGATCTTGATGGTGGTCCACGCCACCTTGGAGGAGATTTTGAGGGTGGTGCACGCCCACCCCTTGGAGGAGAGCATTGAAGGTGGTAGCATCCACCTTGGAGGAGCTCTCAAGGAAGGAGAAGAAGGAGGCCATCTTTTCAAGCCAAGGAGCAGCTAGGCTTGGAGCAAGAAGACTCCCTTCTTCACCAAATTTTGCAAGTGGATTTGTGTTTCTTTTATTGCTTTTAAATTTTTTTCATTTCTAGTAGAAGCATTCCTCTACTTGTCTTTGAAAAGAACACAAATTCTAGTTAATCAAATTGCCTTCTTTTTAATTTCCTATTGCAATTGTTACTATTGTTCTAGCACTTATTCTAGTTCCACTCCCTAATTACTCTAGGCCTCCACTTGCCTAGAGTGAGCTTAGGTAGTGGACATTTTAATCTCTTAAGTTTCAGCTTACCATTTTAGGTGTTAGCACTTTTTCGTCACAATTCGCACTTTACCATATTATTTCAAAACATAAAAAAAAATATATATTTAAAATACCAAAAAGAAAGTTGAAATTTATTTTTAGCAAGAGAATTGAATTGCAATTTTTTCCTCCTTGGACGACCCTAGATACTCCCCTCTCTAGGATATAAATTTAAAAGCGTATGCGAATTCGCGTGTTACAACGACATTAAAAACCTACTTTTACAAATCACGTGATATTTCGATCACTTTTTGGCACTGTTTCCGGGGAGGCACGGCTTTGTATTAGTCATTTTTCTTTTGCTTGAAGTGGATCTCATCCCCTTCCCTTTCTTTTCTTTTGTGTGTGTAGGAACTGTTGTAGGAAGAAAGCGGGAATCTGGAAGCGAGAGCTCAAAGTTCCTTTTCTTCCCGCGAAATTCAGGTTGGTTCTCCTTTCTTGTCACATTTAGGCTAAAAAACTAGCAAAAAAATATTAAACTTGGCTTTCAGGACCCTAAACACTTTAATTAAGTGGAGTGGTGCCCATAAAAATTCATTGTTTGCTTGAATGTTTCATTAACACCACTCCATTGCAAGTATTGGTGTTCTATTTTTTAGGTCTAGATTTCTATTTGGATTTTAAAAATCAATTCCTAACACCAAAGGCCTCATAAAATCATAAAATTTCATATAATGATTCCAAATTGAGTTAGGAACATCTGCTCCAAATTTTAGATCAATTTGCATTGTATTTAATTTTTAAAAATTTGTGGACTGCAAAGGGGTCACACCCTCTAATCTTCCTATTTTGCTACTATCTGTAAATTTTTAGAATTTTTATACTCTTCCAATTTTTGAGAAATTTAGCTTTCTGAAATCCTTGTGAAATTTTACACATCATATAAAATCAAGAAAATTTTCTGAGGTTAGTGGTAATACTGAAAAGTCCAAAATACACACAAGTATCATTTCTAGACTTTGACACTAGTACACATAAAAATTTAAAACAATTATCAAACAAATTCCTAAAATCTTACAAAAAAATTTTCTGGAATCCTTGTTTGATTTTGCATAAGGTAGTGGTATTGGGTTCATTGTTTGGACCACTACCCATTCGGAAAGCCTAAAAAGAATTCATTGGTAGTAATTTTCTGTATTAGGGCTCAAATCCAATTAGGGTTTCTTTTTTTGCCTTTTAGTCCCACAATATAAAGGAAATATACCATCACCCATAAAACTTATTTTTCCTTTGATTGTGGAGTTTCAAACTTGTTTAAACACTTAAAAAAGAATAACCCTAAAACATATTCAATTAAATTGAATCCTAAGAAAAACATAAATGCAAAAAAATTGTGTGACAACTTACTTTTCATTGGAACCACTTTCCAATTCTTGCACACACACACAAAAAAAAAAAATTGAAATAGCAAGGCAATAACCCAATAAATGCCCTCCACACTCCGTGTGCACTATAGTACCCTAGACCTAACTAAAATTCGTAGCAACTTGACCCCTAAGGCTTAATCAACTTAGGCTTGCTATATAGGTCTTAACTTTTCTTTAGTTAATACCAATTCTATCATCTATATCTGGTGTTCAGGCTGAGGGGCCATGTCAAATGACCAAGATCGGGTTTGTACAAGCACCTGAGTTTTCCCTGGGAAACATTTGGGCCCAAACCTCCCCTTAAGCAACTTGGCTAGATTTGTTGACAGAACGGGTTTTCACTATTGAATACTTATTTCCTACGTAGACCAAGTCTTAGGTTCATTATTAGGGAGTCACACTTAAGATAAGTCTAGCTTTGTTTGTTTGAATTGCACACTTTTTCTCATCTCTTTCTCTTCTCCTCCCCTCCAATTCTTCCCAAACAGTGCATGCACGGGCGACGGTCCAAAAAACCACACCTTGAGGGACCATCTAATTTCGCCCCCCGTAGCAGAAAATCATTATTTTCTTCCCCCTCCTCTTATAAAATGGAAAACCTAGGAAGCCGACAAAAAAATTCTGCTTTCACTTCTAACCTGTCAGTTGACCCACAAGCTGACTTCACCCTCCGTCACCTCGCTAACTTGGAGCAACCAAAAATACCAGTAGGGCCAGGTGGCCCTCCAATTATAACTCAAAATCCAAATCCCTTTGCATTAATGGTCGACCATTTGGTTCGACCACAACAAAATCAAGAAGATTTAGCTAGGACTGTCACGAACCTAGCTAACCAAGGACAAAATGCACCACCCCACCAACAGCCTATCGTTCCTCTTAAGGATTTCTATGATCCTTCCAATTATGAGGAAAGACCAGGGGTGGTCAAACCATAAGGGGATTTCAAGATCAAACCAGCCATTCTAAACCTTATTAAACAATTTCATGGTCTTCCAAGAGAGGATCCTTTTTGTCATCTCGAGGAATTAACTGTCCTCGCTCAAACCACTCGTTCCTACAATGTGCAAGAAGACATGTGGTTAATGAGACATTTTCCTCTCTCTCTTAAAGACAAAGCAACTCATTGGTTTAGAACGGTTGGGTGCCATATTACCACCTGGCCCCAATTAAAAAGCACTTTTCTTAAAAAAAATTTTCCGATCGGTCGAACGAATGTATTAAGAAGATCCATAACGACCTTTCAACAGAAAATTGGTGAACCCCTCCACGAAGCCTGGGAGAGATTTCAGGAACTTCTAAGATGTTGTCCCCATAATGAAATTCCACAATGGCAGCTAGTGCAAATCTTCTATCATGGATTAGAAGATCAATTGAAACAATTTGTGGATGCCTCATGTGGGGGCAATTTTCTTAACAAAGACTCCAAAAGTGCCTATCTCCTCTTTGAAGAAATGAGTGAAAACTCATTTAACATGACTTCAATGGACACTTTTGGCAGATCACAAAACCCCAGACACGGAGTCCATGAAATTGACTCCAAATCCACCTCTGTTCCAATCACTCAAGATGATCTATATATGTTAGCTCAACGACTCGACTAGATGCAAATTCACCAAAATAAAATGGAAGAAAAGCTCATAAACTAACAAGCTCCATACGTTCACTCTCCACACACTAACCCCCCACACATTCTTTGAAGAGAAAATCTACACAACATTGATGCCACATCTGCTGGCCAGCAATTTCCGACTGATTTCCCGCAAGATTTTACTGGGAATTTTGATCAAAATATTTTTGATCCCACCTCAAAAAATATTTATGCTCTCCAGGAGGAATTTAGAAACCCCTCCAACACTTCCAATCAAAACTGGAGGACTAACCCGAATCACTCCTGGAAAAACCCGAACCCGATTCCTTTTCCCAAACAAAACTATTTTGGGAATTATGAGCAACCTATGTATCAACCTGGGCCATCCCAGGATGACATTAATAATCAGGTCATGAAAACTCTACATGGAATGCAGACTGAAATGACAGAAGTAACCCACATGATTACCTACTTACAACACCAAGTTAAGGTTACTCCTGATCATCGACCTATTGGGAATTTACCTTCCCAACCCATGCCCAACCCAAATAATCAAAGGAATTAGTTCCAAGGTGGATATCCCAGTCAACCTATTCAACCAGCACCTCAGCATCCACCAAGTTTCAATAACAGTCAGGCTTCCTGATGAGCCGATTCTTCGCTTTTACAGTCGTTTGTTACATAAAATGTCGCGTCATTTGTAGTTCTATGTGGTGGAAAAATCGACTAATCAATAATTAAAATAACCACTCGCAGAAGAGCGGGTCGTGTCCACAGGGAGGCAATGACATATTTAAATTTGTACAGGTTAAAAACGTATGTTCATAGTTAGTTTCAACGGAAATCGAGCCAAATCTACCTTCAGATTTAAGATAGTATCAAGAGAACATGCTGAAATGGCAATTTTGAATAACTAACGGATATTTTTTGCAATGCGGCTTTAATAAAATATTAATAAAAGATGACAATGGCAGAGAATGTAAATATTAGTAGGGCATGTACTGTAGCAAAATAGGGGATCTTCTTCCCCTCGTCCGCGAGCGATGAAGAAGGAACGGCCAGAAGCGTGAAGCTCGAAGGAAGATCTTTAGACTGAGGGCTTCGTAGCGGTGGCTGTCGTGAGTTGCGAGGTGGCCTGAGCCGACCGAATGGAGCTCTGGTGAAGGTGGGTTTTGACAGCTTTTGCTGCTGGCTGCACCTGCTGGAGGAGGCGCGGATGGGCTGCGTGGGCGCTGCAGGGTGCTGCACGCGCAAAGAAGAACGCGCGCCTGCTGCTGTGTGCACGGGTGGTGCGCTGGAGGTGGTGCGCACACTACGGTTCTAGCAGAGCACTGAAGAAGGTCAGCGAGGGCACGGAAGTGGACATTGGAGAGGAGGCGCACGCACTGCTGTTGCGTACTGTTGGTCGCACTGCTGCAACCTGTGCACTGCAGCTAGAGGGCACGCGGCAGGTGCTACAGGAGATGCGGCTCTGCAGGCTGTAAGGAAGGCACACGGTGGTTGCTGCTAGAGGCACTGCAGGGTGCGTGTGGGCTTGTGTAGCCGAAGGGCCACGCTGGAGTGGGCACGCTGGAGGCGCTGGCGGTCTTGTGCAGCCTGAGGGATGCGGGCGTGAAGGAGGTGAGGCATAGCAAGGGCATGTGCCGTGCATGCTGCAGGAGGTGTGGTGCGCCAAGGCTACAAGGAAGGTGCAGGCGTGAAGGCAAGCTTGTGCAGCTGGAGGGGCATGGGCGTGAAGGAGGTGCCGGTTGCCGTTGTGTGTGAGGATGAAGCTTCAGACGTCCGGGAAACTTCCCGGACATCTTAACTGACGGAGGAGTGAAGCTGCAGTGGCAGCAGTGGAGGTTGTTGGTGATGATGGCGAGGGTGGTGATGTTGATTCTGGTGAGGCACAGTGATGCAGACGAGCTCCAGATGGCGGTGTGGCCTGTCATGCCACACGCCCACGGTGGTGGAGGCTCGCCGCCGCGGTTGAGGCCGGTGGTGGTGGAATGGACGAGAGCTCAACCCTCTGCACAGTGGTGGGTCGTTGGGATGGTGGGCTCCAGAGCTCGGCTGCCTCTTCCTCTTTTTGTAGCCACCTGCATGGATTTGAATGGAGAGGCAGGAGTAGATCCACATTCTCCGCTCGTCCTTGATTTCAAGTTTCAGTGCGGCAGCTGGTGGCATTGGAGCGGCAGCGGAAGGAAATGCAGCCGTTGCTGAAAGAAGAAGAATAAAAAGTAATGTTAAAATATTATGGTTATTTATATACAAACCGTCAACTTTTATGTTAACTTAAATTAATGCATGCAATGCACCTAATTGGTTAACTAATTAAATGAATGAAATTCTAAGTTAATTCTAAATGCATTTAAATATGAATGCAATGCATGAATTATGTAATTAAATTAGAAATATGAATTAACCTATTTACATCCTAATTTATGCTAAATAAATGTTAGAATTAACTTAATGTCTAGGCACTTAAATACTTAAATAGCCCACAAAGATGGGCTAATCAAATACCCCCATGCCTAGTTTTTTGCTAGTCCTTAGCAAATACAAGCAAAACCTAGCACTCCAAGTAGACTAGTCAACCCAATCAGTCTTCCTTTAGAGACATATTTAGTTCAGACTCTAGACCTAAGGTTCCCAAGTAGTTGCTAAGTTACAGACTAGGTCGGCTAAAGACAAGTTAGAGGAACAAGTTTCTCTGATTTCTGACTCTACCCTAAGGATTATTGCTCCCTGAGATTAAAGCATCCGTGCATATGCATTGGTCTGAGTTATTTGAGTTAAAAGAAAAAGGATTTTTTTTTTTGATAATATATATATATATTTTTTGTTTGATTCCTCTAAGTCTAACCTCGGATCAGCTATCAACACGATTGTGTCGGATTCATTGTCCCCATTACCATACCTCGAAGGGTGCCTGGCTTTCGATGCTTCAATATAGCACCGCCCATAACAACCCCAAGAACTCCTGGTAATCGACACTTCGAGATAGTATCACCCATGGATTTCTTAAGCGAATTCAGGCCTATGGCAATTAGCACTTCGAGATAGGGCCGCCCATGGTACCTGAACCACACAATGAGCTTACATGCCCCTAGTAGGATAGATATCCTAAGAGACAAGTGCCGAAGAGGTAATATGTTATCATCGCATCCTCAAGGTGAGTATATACTCCACCTCTCTTGCGGCAGGAACTCTTCCAATCAAATTGTGTTTTCAAGCCTCTCCTAAGTCAAAACTAAGAGAACCAAATCTCTTTTAAAAAAGGAATTAAGTTGATTACTTATTTACACCAGACCAAGTGTGTGAAATTTGGATGCTTGGGTTACAAGGACCCGTAAACTAAAAGGTAGAACAAGACTCCAGGTACTACCCCACCTTTTAACTCAAACCCTAGATTTCCTTCCTCAACCTCTTGAGGAATGGTCCGCAACTTAACTCCTACTTAAGTTTTTAAATCCATAAAGGACCCTAAAGGTCTAAAGCTAGTAGCTCATTTAGCTTCTAAAGTTTGACCCTAGAATTAACTTAGTTTACCCTAAAGTTCTAATTTGCTTAAGAATGCAGGACCTAGCCAGTTAAGCACAAAACCTTTTTTTTTTTAATGCAAATGTATGCAATGAATGCACTATGCTATGTATATCCCCAAGTACACCCCCCCATGCCTAAAATCTGCAATGTCCTCATTGCATAGAAGGATATTACCTAGGTCAGAGCTGGGCTACATAGCTAAAGAACCTGCATATCAGGTTCAAGGATTGCATAAATAGGCCCTAAAAATGAGCAAAGGAATGCTGGCCTAGAAAATAGGTAACCTAGGATGTTGACGAGCTGATGATGAATCCCGATAGCAAATGCTCGCCCAACCAGGATGGGAATAAAATCTTCCCGGTCACCAGAGGAGGTTCTAAAGGAAAAATTGGTATAACAACCTCCAAAGGGGTAGGGGGAGGATGACATGGATCCTCCAAAAGGAATGGCGAAGGAATGGTGCAGAGATAAACCCCCAGGGCAATGGACTGACTAAAGAAATCATCAATCCATACCCGATACTCCATTACGGGAAATATTGGTTTGTTAAGCCCCCAGATTAGAACAAAAGTGAGCAATTCTCTAAGACAAGGATCATCTAGGGTGTCCAAGTTTTGAGGTTGCGGGATGGCCATAAGATCTAGGATGGGTTTAATCAGCTCGGTGTCCATCCCTAACACTCTTTCCAAATCCTCAATTGCATCCCTAGCATTCCTTGCACCATCACATGTAACTTCCTACCCTTCATCAGGAGTCACAATTTCGCCTTAAGACATAAGAGAATTAGAGGGTGACTTTGAAATAAATGAAGGCAGGTTGGAAGCAACAGATCTAGGGATTATCCTATCAATGTCATCCCCGGGTTTTTGTTCTTTACTCAAATCTTCCCCGGAGTCTATATGTGAATCCACATAAATCTTAGAAGTTGCTTCCAAATTTTCCATCATTTCATCATGAGGAGAAATATCATCAATGGGTGTGCTAAGGAAACCTAATTTGGTCAAACTTGTGACATCCTCAAGGGCTAATAAGACATAATCACCCTTAATGTCACTCCAAATCTTGAATGTAGGTTCCTCATATAATTCGTCTTTCTCCTCATCATATGATTCATCATATACCTGAGGTCTAGAATCATTTAATATCTCAGCAGATCCCCTAGGGTGCTCTATCTGAGGTAAATGGTTTACACTAGTAACATCGGGCTCCTCAGATAGGTCAATTTCTTTAGGGTTAGGTTCCCTAAGGGTGGGCATGAGTTCCATCTCGTGATCAGAAGGGAGGGTAGGATTAACAACTTGACTTCAACCCACTTCATCAAATGTCACGAAAATACTATCATCTGGGTCGAGGTCTTCCAATGGTACCATCATTCCCTTCTTTTGACTCCAATATAATTCAAGTGGATACTCAACCTTATCATCATCTTCCTCGGGTTGCCACCTTTCTTCATTCAATGCATAACTACTTTCATATGTATCTTCCTCCCATTTAAGGCTTGGATCTCTCAAGGAACTGTCATCTAATGGGGAGGTTTCAAAATCGAACCTCGAAAAGTAGCTATTCTCCCCAAAATTTCCCTCCAACTTAAAGTGTAGCTCTCTCATGGGAGATGCATCTATTGTAGAGGAGTGTACATCATCCTCAATGGGGTAGATTGGGTGGCTAATTTCATCTCTTTCTTGTTGGCTTATTCTCAAAGATTCTCCTAATAATTCAATCATTTCGTTTTGCATTTTCTGTATTTCCATCTTCAAAGAGGAGAGGTCATTTCTATCATGAGAGAAGTCAGGCTCAGGCTTATAGTACCTAGGAGTGTCTGTCCAACCATTATAATTTTTCAGGGAGGGTGGGTTGGGTATTTCTATGGTGTGTGGGATATTGGGCAAAGCAAATCCCGCTCCTACGTTCTGCTCACTAATTTGGGGCTTAACCAGGCCAATACTCCTATAATAGGAGTAAAACGGATCCCAATGATTGTCATTATGTCCATCAAGGGATGGACCATCTCAGTGTATGGGATCGAAGAATGTAGAGTGGGGGTGAGGGTGTGGGCAAGATGTGAAACAATGAAAATCAATGTGGTCCATTCTAACTCACACCTCAATTAGAATTCCCCAAGCAAAACACAATTCAAAAAGGGCTTTTTAGGTCTTTCCCAATTTAGGCTTTTGATTTAAGTCAGATTGTAGGTGACAATACAATTTGTTCAGTCAATTTACATGCTTACTATCGACCTACAGCTCGCCTAAGAAGGCCTAGTTGGAACTTAGGTGTTCTTCCCTAAATCTCAAATGGTAGAGCAACTCCAAAGATGGAAGATCGACGGAAGAGCAGGTCGATGTGGTGGAAAAATCGACTAATCAATAATTAAAATAACCACTCGCAAAAGAGTGGGTCGTGTCCACACGAGGGCAATGATGTATTTAATTTGTACCGGTTGAAAAGGTATGTTCATAGTTAGTTTCGACGAGAATGGAGCCAAATCTGCCTTCAGATTTAAGATAGTATTAAGAGAACATTCTGAAATGGCAATTTTGAACAACTAACGGATATTTTTTGCAATGCAGCTTTAATAAAATATTAATAAAAGATGACAATGGCAGAGAATGTAAATATTAGTAGGGCATGTGCTGTAGCAAAATAGGGGATCTTCTTCCCATCGTCCGCACGCGATGAAGAAGGAATGGCCGGAGGCGTGAAGCTCGGAGGAAGCTCTTTAGACTGAGGGCTTTGTAGCGGTGGTGGCGGCGAGTTGCGAGGTGGCCGGAGCTGACCGGATGGAGCTCCGATGAAGGTGGGTTTTGATGGCTCTTGCTGCTGGCTGCACCTGCTGGAGGAGGCGTGGATGGGCGTGCGTGGATGCTGCAGGGTGTTGCACGTGCAAAGAAGAACGCGCGCCTACTGTTGTGTGCGTGGGTGGTGCACTGGAGGCGATGCACACACTGCGGTTCTAGCGGAGTGCTGAAGAAGGTTGGTAAGGGCGCTGAAGTGGATGGTGGAGGGGAGGCGCACACACTATTGTTGCGTATTGCTGGTCGCACTGCTAACACCCGCGCACTGCAGCTAGAGGGCATGCGGTGGGTGCTGCAGGAGATGCGGCTCTGTAGGCTGCAAGGAAGGTGTGCAGCGGTTGCTGCAGGAGGAGCTATAGGGTGCGCGCGGACTAGTGCAACCGGAGGGGTGCGCTGGAGTGGGCGTGCTGGAGGTGCCAGCGGTCTTGTGCAGCGGGAGGGATGCGGGCGTGAAGGAGGTGAGGCGCAGCAAGGGCATGCACCGTGGATACAGCAGGAGGTGTGATGTGTCGAGGCTACAAGAAAGGTGTAGGCGTGAATTTGGGCTTGTGCAGCTGGAGGGGCGTGGGCGTGAAGGAGGTGCCGGTTGCTATTGTGTGTGGGGATGAAGCTTCAGATGTCCGAGAAACTTCCCGGACGTCTTAATTGATAGAGGGGTGAAGCTGCAGTGGCTGCAGTGGAGGTTGTTGGTGATGACGGTGAGGGTAGTGATGTTGATTCTAATGAGGCACAGTGATGCAGACGAGCTCCAGATGGCGGTGTGGCCTGTCACGCCACACACCCACAGTGGTGGAGGCTCGCCGTTGCAGTTGAGCCGGTGGTGGTGGAATGGATGAGAGCTCAACCCTCTGCACAGTGGTGGGTCATTGGGATGGTGGCCTCCTGATGAGTGGCTACTCATCATAGCTAAAAGGCCGAAATTAAGCTAGACACTAAGCAAAACAATATCAAATTAACACATAAAAAGGGTTAAGTGTGGGAATTAAAGAAAAGACCTAAAACTTTTAATGTGTGTTAAAACCTCCTAATTAGGTCACAAAAATGAGATATTCTGAAAACTAAAGAACAAATGATGATCCATGCATCAATTGAACACATAAACAAGTTTGAAAAGCCAAATCAGAAGTAAAATCAATGTCTTAAATGTTCAATTAAGTACATGTAAAAATTTGAAAGCAATTGGACATCATTTAGGCTTAGAAATAAATAAATTACAATTAGGTCCTTCATGCATTACATTTCTACCCTTCAAAACTCCTTCTTGGACCTTTTTGCAAGCCGCAGGGACCCTTCTGTATGACTGCAAGGCCCTTCCAGTTATAGTTCTTTTCACTTTTGGACCTGCACGCTATTCTTCTACCCCTTCGTTCAAGGGTCTTCCTGCAAGTTTTCCCTCATTTCTGAGAGAAGCCTGTGTTCTTCGCACGCACTGTAGTACGCGAAGAACACAGCCATTCTCGACCGTCCATCGCACTTTTGATCTCGATCTGCGGCTGGATTCTATTGGAACCTTCACGCGATTCGGTGCATGCGATCACCTCTCTTCCCAGATCACATCTGACGGTCAGATTTCCCTCTCGACTCGCCGCGCGCTTTACTCATCTCATCCTCACCGCCGGCCTAATTTTGATTAACCTCACCCTTGCGGTGATTCCAGTCACTGAGCTGCTATTTAAGCACCTCAGTGGTGTCGTGCGCAAAGGATCGCTCCCTCCTACATCTCTTAGCGATCAGTTCGTCCACTCCAGTCTCTCCTCCTCATCTAGACCCTGATTTCACAGCCACCGGCTGTGGAATCATCGCCTGCTCTCGACCCTCCTCGTCGCTAAGGACCTCGTAGCACCTGAGGACGACCCTGGAGTCTCACTAGCAGACTCTTCCCTCCGCTGGAGTCACCCTCCTCCTTTCTTCCTCCTTAGCCGCCGGCTAAGGACCCATAGGTCCCATTCTTCCTTTTAGTTTAGGTTTTCAATTCTGCACAAGTAGTGTTAGATTTAGTTTGCAGTAGTTTAGAATAGATTTAGTTTTAATTGTTAGTGTTTAATGTTAGCTGTAGTTAGATTAGTCTTAGGAGTAGAATTAGTATTAGATCCCCTCCCTCACCTCCTCTGATCAGTCCAGATCAGAGGGGAAGAATCATCTGTTCATTGTTCAATTTATCTCCCTCTTCATGTTTTGTTTTTCCATCATCCAAATTCTGATTCTTGTTTTTTCCTTTTTAACGACGAATTTTTCATCAATCACCCACACATCCTGACCCAATTTCAGATCTGATGGTGCACTGCCTCAGATCTGAAAGTGGCGTCACAAGCACCATTTGGGGCTTCTCACTCACTCCATTTGTTTCACAAAAGCCCCTCTGTTTTAAATGGATTGCCTCAGTTTGTCAGAGCACTTTTGATTTGGATTTTAAAGGATTTTTACTCTCTGAAATGTTTTGACAGATCTGACAAATTGAAGGGATTTTTGGTTTTCATTGTGGGCAAGGACTCTGAGAAGTTCTCTGGTGACAGAGAACCAATCAGAAGAGCCTTTCATGATTCTGTTTATACTTTGTTTTGAATGCATTCGCCAGCTTCCATTAAATTTCCTTAATGCATTCTTAGTCTCTTTTTGCTGTTTCAGAACTGCCATACACTATTTGTGTTGATGATCATTTCTGTATGGTGATTCTCTAACCTAAGGAGCTTTCCATACTCCTTAAGGTTGCAAGAAACTGGGATTGTGTTTCTTTGGTTTTAATTGATCGAGCTAAGTCTTCCTTCATGCTGTCTATGGCATTAGGAAGACTAACTCAATGCCATTTGCTGTTTTGATCTGAAAGGATGCTTCTGATAGGGTTTTTCCTAATGAGTGTTTGAGCTGAATTTACCTGAGATTTTCGTGAGATTTAAACCCTTATCAGATTTGGATTTCAACTCTCAAAATTTTTAGTTTGTTTTGAATTTTTTCTTATTCCCAGTTATACAGTAACATGCTGCATCTAGCAGCTACATTCCCCTCTTCTCTAAACTCCCTTCTTCTCTAAATTTCCCTCTTCTCTGTAGAATACTTCCCCCCTCTTCAAGTGGACTAACTGCAGCAGCAGTTAGCCATTTGACAGTGGCTTAAGCCACTGCTGCTGCTACAAAAACTCACCCGGAACAGCAACTAAAACCAACACTAAAACAGCACATTCTTCTCTTCTCCATCTCCTCTGACAGTAGCTGCGGCTGCTGTCTAAACTCAAATAAAAACTCAATCAACTCTAATTCCCTAACTTTATACAAAAGCCTAATGACATAGACTTATTTTAAAACTGTAAATATACCTATTCATAGTATTATAACTATAGCATATCAGTTAGATACATAGTTATACTGTAAATATGTATAAAACCTGTACAGAAATTCATATACATATGTAATCTATGTAAAAATATGTATATATACTAATCTATTATGCATGTATTTACTGATTTATGTATATATGTATGTACAGATTTATATTTACTTATTTAGTAGCTAAGTTAATAAGTTAGAGCAATAATCAAGTAAATAAATCTATAAACTTGGGAATATATATATATAAAGTAATTTAAGTTAGTTAAAGTATAATTATACCTAGTATAACTTACTGTAACTTAGTTTTAATTTTAAACACCCAGAACTGCTATTTTAGCCTAAATAAAACATAAATAAATTCGTAAAAATACAATAAAAATATGTATTAAATACTTAAGTATGTAAGTTAAAACTGTTTAAGGTCAATTAGACCATTTATTAATTATTTTATAAGTAATTAACCATTTAATCACCTAAATCAACCTGTATAATCAGCCTAGTTTAGCGAATTTATTTGTATAGTAAATATATTTAAAATTCAAAATTAATTAATCAATTATGTAGTATTATGTAAATATTTTATTTACCATATTTTATTTTATTTTTTTTAATAATTTATGGCCCCCAAATCGAGGGCCAAAAACGCGCACACACGCAGCTGCGCCTGATTTCCAGCGCACGATGTGGCGCTGGAATAGTGCCACATCGTGTGCTGCAAACCAAAGGCAGCCATATAAATATAAATTATGTTATATCTTTACCAGTCGTCACGGCGCCAGGCGCCCGAAACGCGATCCCTTATCCGATTACCCGATTTGTGTTGAACTTTGATATGTGATGATATTGAATATGTAATGTATGTCTGTGGGGCCGGGGGCCCGAGCGTGCGAGTATGTCTGGCGTTGGGCTGAGGCCCTGCGCTGATACGAAAACGTAATTAAGGCACCTAATCTGAGATTAGGGCGCGCTTAGTAGAGGTCTGGTCCCACCCGTAGGGTGCTGTGTATCCCTCGAAAAGCGCACCCGCTAATTAAACACATTTTACACTTAGGACGTTAGCCTAACCCCGTCTCCACCGCAGCCTCTGAAATACCGCACAGAAGAAATTGAAAGGGACGACTTAGGAGAAGGAACACACGAGATAACAAGAACAGAAAAGACTTACTGTACATACAGCAGTAGAATAAGTAATATACATACGTATAAGTAAACCCACATAATTACTAACAGAATAAAACGACACTATAAATGTCGCTAAAGACCTCAGTTTGCTTCTTTAGGTTGTATATAGTGTTTTATGAGATTTAGCGACGTTTATATCTGTCACTAAAACTGATATATATGTCACTATAAATAAAAGACTAGTAAGTTAAGTTTTTACACTATGGTATCCTCATGTAGTATGAACTAACATATTAGTCTTAATAGTATAACTTGTAAATACATAGTTTAGAGTATAATAATAGATTGTTTGATGCTTGTTCATAGTTAGTATTTTTGCAAGCACTTCTTAGTAACTAGGTAAATAAAACATTCATTCATTCTTTAAATGTAAAGTTTCTTTTTGAATAAGAAGACAGTTTTGGAGATAATCAAAGAGTGACCGAATTAAGTTCAATAAATTGCCTCCCAGTGAACGACCTGGAACAAAACCAGTAAAAATTAGATAAATAAGCAAATGATAATAATGGTTGTAATGACTGGTACTCACCCATACTCACCACTATACGACATCCTTAAGGTTATATTATACACCCTATACTACAACGACATGATCATAACAATAATTATTCACCATCATCAACCAACCATCATTATTTTTGGCGCCGTTGCCGGGGAGGCAACGCTCTTTGCACCAAAATTTTCTTTTTATTCTTTTGTATATAGAAATTCTTTATTTCATTCATTCATTCATTATAATTTCTTTTATTTTCCATTGAATTATTTGTGTATACATTCCTTTATTCTTTTACTAATCATTTGTTTTTCCACAGCACTTGAGGAGGAGTGTCGTCTTCCTGGTGGAGTCGCTACGCTCCAGATTCGTCTTCCTGGTGGAGTTTTGCCTCGTAGTAGCTGTAGGAGTAGTGGTAGTATTAGTTTTAGTTTTAGGTTTATTGATTAGGAGCAATTGTTAGTCATAAGTTGTGAGAGCTTGTTCTCACACAATTTTTGTAATAATTCTGGACTGTCTGGACTTTATTTCTTTATTTTCTTAATTTCTTTCCTTACTTTTGAATTGCATATAAAATTTTTTTCAGAAAAATCAAAAAATCAAAAAATCAAAAAGATCTCATACTTATCTAGCAGCAGCATAACCTTAGGCATCCATTTTTAGGATTGCATTTCATTCCTGCTAGATTTTAATTCAAGTCAAATCTGCATTAGAAGATTGCTGGAGTCAGGTACGCATTTCTTACCTAACTCTAACTCCTGCCATATTTGCATTTGACTTAAAGTTAAGAAGACCACTACTTGTTCTGAATTTATTAAAAAGTGAAACGAGCAGCATAGAAAACACATTTTAATCCCTTCAATCAAATCAAAAAGGAGATAGCAAAATTGGGTGAAACCATGTTTGAGATTTTAATCGCCTTGTGTTGAATGTTATCGTGCACACAGCACGGTCACTTAAGGCCACAATACACGGGTTTCTACCTCATCTTTCTGCAACCACAGGATCTGGATTCGCACGCTCAGTCTTATCCAGATTCCCAGTGGATTTTAGAGGTCTGCACATCGCTAGGTTTATCTTAGGATACGTACAATTGCTTGAAACAATTGTTTGCGTATAACATACTTTGCGTAGCAGCCTCTAGGAAAAATTTTCTCCGATTCATTTCGATTGATTGGTCTTCTTGAATTGAGATTTTATTGGGATTCTTCTATTTTATTGTGAACGTTAAAAATTTTTTCCCATTGAGTTGGATCGAATTAGAGTAAACGGGATTTCAAAAAAAAACCAACTCAATGGAAGGTAGGAGATCCCAAAACCCAGAACTTGTACTCCCCTTGGGTACTGCTACCCAAGCTACTGCATCATCTTCTTTGCCTTCCACTTCTAATCCCTTACCTCCTGAGTCTCAAAATACTTTTCACAATCCCCCTCGCCAAGAGGATGATCTTGATTCTTCACACATTGAGGATTTTGAAGAACTTCCTCCAGACTTAGTTGCACATCCTCTACCACAGCAACCACCTATCCCTAGGTTCCAACCTCCACCTTATCCTAATCATCCTAATCCACCCCCGGAGAGAGCACCTATGCCTCATCTTCAGCACCTTTTCGATACACAACTACAAATGAATACCTTAACCCAACAGGTGCAACAGCTAGCTCAAGCTGTTAATCTATTAGCTAACCCCAACCACAACCACTTCAACCTAGAAATCCTCAGGAACCACCCCAACCCCGTAGACCTCAACTACGAGATTATTATAATCCCGCAGTTGCCCAACCAATGCCTGTGGTACGTTATCCTAATGGGGGTCGTGCTGCTGAACTGAAGCCGAACATTATAGCACTCATTCCTCACTTCCATGGACTTGCTTCTGAGGACCCTTTTCAGCATTTAGAGGAGCTGAAGAATCTTGCACAAACTTTGGATCCGCAAGGACATGATCAGCACATGCTTTTGATGAAAATGTTCTCCTTTTCATTAAAAGATAAGGCAGCCTTTTGGTTTAGAACACTTGCACGGACTACACCTATAGATTCCTGGGCTTCTTTAGAACATGAGTTCTTAAAGAAGTACTTTCCTGTAGGCCGCACTAATGCCTTAAGGCGTGCCATCACCACCTTCACCCAGAATTCAGGAGAACCTATGCACGAGGCTTGGGAGAGATTCCATGAGCTTTTGAGAAAATGTCCCCACCATGGTGTCCCACGCTGGCAACAGGTCCAGATCTTCTACCATGGGCTCCATGATGACACACGGAATTTTGTAGATGCCGCTTGTGGAGGCAATTTCCTGTGTCGGGACGAGGACTCAGCCTTTGAGCTCTTTGAAGGCATGGCCGAAAACTCTATTAATAATGCTTCAATGAGCGTGTTTAATAGAAAATCCTATTCACATTCCCACTCACACACGGGGGTACATGAAGCCCAATCCAGTAGCACAGACTTAGAGATAGTGGCTAGTCAACTGGATAAAGTGGGCTTAATCGAGAAGAAAGTAGATGAAGTATGGAAATTTCTCTCAAAACACCCATCTTCTTCTTCTCAGTCACCAGCACAAAACACTTCTTCTCAGTTTCCCACAGGGAGGGAAACTGTGAATAACCTTTCTGTGACACAAACTGCATTACCGGATTTTCCATTTCTATATCCTTCACCGGTTGGAGGAACCTTTGTTCCTCCCTTCACTGACTTCCCTGCACCTTCTGGAGCTTCGGAGGAGCTTCATGCCATTCACAATGATCTTTTCACACAAACCTATAACCCTGGATGGCGTAATCATCCAAATTTCTCGTGGTCGGGAAATTCACAAAGACCTCCTTTTCAACAACCTTCTGCACCACCATTGCACAACCCGATCTGAGCACCACCTCCACAATCACACCGTTATCCACCGCGTGCCTACCAGCAACCCCAACCCAGGCCCACCCAATACTCTCAATCTGGGCCTACACGAGATGACCAGTTGGGGTCTATCATGAAAGCTCTTGCTGATATGCAACAACAGAATATTGCTATGCAGCAGAGACAGGACGCGGCCTTAGCTGAGATGAGAGCCCAGCTATCACACTTGACGGAGTCCCGTCAACCACATTCACTCCCATCCCAAGCACAACCCAACCCTAGGAACATACCTGCTCAAAGGTATGTCCAACCTAGACCTGCACTGCAAGATCAAACACATGACATTTCACAACCAGTGCACAACACTGAATTCTTCACTGATTCAAATTCTTCTCTTGCACAAACACAACCACCTCTGCTACATAACACTGAATCGACATAATCTCGAGATTATTTGATAATGGAGCCGTTGAGATCACTGAACTTGACAAATCTGAACCCTTTATTGTTAATGGACAAAGACTGAAACCTTTCATTGAGCTGCATGATCTCAGACTTGTCAATTCCACCATTTCGCTCCTACATTTTGATCTACCAACTAAGTTTTCGCCTAGCTGAAGGCGTTAAACTTATCAAACACCTACCCTTGTATATAGCTGTTTTACACCTTTCTTACTCTTGCCTTTATTTGCATATAGTGTCTACCCTTGCATTCTGAGCATACATTCATTGACACACATGTCATGCATTTCACTTCCTAGCCCGAGTATTCACTCTGATCCTAGATCAGACTTAAAATCGTCCGCACAGAGATTTTATCTCCTCATTCCGACTTCCTTCCATCACCCAGTCTAGGATAGTGAAAAGCAGAGCATGCATTTGCATCCACCCTTTCATTCAATGAGGACATTGAAACATTTAAGCATGGGGGGTGTAAATGGTAAACCATTTAAACCAAAATGCAATTGTAGACACAACTATAGTACACATAGTATTATCAAAAAATTATATACTTCAAAAAAATTGAAAAATTTTGAAAACTTTTTTTTAAAAATTACAAAGCTAAAAATACAAAAAAATAACAAATTAGAAAAATTCCAAAAATACAATAAGGGACATGTACTTCATTATCAAAGGAGGACATTCATTTCAAGAGGGGAGGGAGAGAAAGAAAAAGAAAAAGAAAGAAAAGATAAGTGATCTTATAGCTGAAAAAAAAAATAATAATAATAATAGAATAAGTGTCTATGGACATTCAACCGTTACTGGTTTGACCTGCCGGGCCATAGAAGCTTGGTACAAGCTTAGGCTTAATACACTTCGAGCCTTGACAAGATGGACCACAGTCTCTCCTAACTTTAGGACAATTCTTGTACCTGAGTCACCAGTACAGGATGCGTTGGTTTGCTTTGACTTAGGAGTCTAAGTAACCTTGGCTTACACTACACAGTGTCAGGAAAGACCACTTGAACCTAAACCCCAACCCTTGTGTTCATTAGGGAAGGTGGAGTCCTTACCTGTGCGTGCAGGTAGACTCTTTGTCCTAATCTTTAGTTTTGTGTCTAGGAGAAGCTCTTTCCACAAAAGAAATCCACCCACCAAATACAGTGCGCTCTACCAAATAAGTTCCGGAGACATACTGTTAAAAAAAAAAAAAAAAAAAAAGTCAAGTATGTTGTCCAAAAACCTCAGAAAAATAACTCTTCCACCAAAAATGTTTTCAGGGTTCAAAACAATACCCTGTTTGTCCACCAAAAAAAAAAAAAAAAATTCTTCTCTGAGCCACAAATACAATAAGGGTTGGGATTGAATACCATCAATTTTTGAGTCATCCGAAAGCATGAGCTGAAGTTAGGACCAACCTGGACTTAAAAAGAAGTGAAACCCCGGGATTGAGCCTTAGAATTCACCTGGTTAGTCCTGACTTATCACAAAGCACAGCCATAACTTCATAGCATTCTGAGTCTCTGTAAAACCCTCTGAGTCCTGGAATTCGACTTAAGGTTTAAATATCAAGAGTCCTTGTTGGTTGAGAGATGGTCTATGTCATTTAAGCCTCGAGTTCTGGTAGGTTATCCTCAGTAACCAGGTTCTCACAATGTCCAAAAACACAGTTGGTTTATTGAAAAAAATTTTCAGCTTAAAGATCATCATAAAACACTTAAAAATTTTTGAAAGAAGAAAAAGATATCTTTACACACTTACCTTGCTGATACTTAAATTGCCTTACACTTCAACAGATTGTTTGCTAAGGGACTAGCAAAACGTAAGCATGGGGGTATGATGAGTGGCTACTCATCATAGCTAAAAGGCTGAAATTAAGCTAGACACTAAGCAAAACAATATCAAATTAACACATAAAAAGGGTTAAGTGTGGGAATTAAAGAAAAGACCTAAAACTTTTAATGTGTGTTAAAACCTCCTAATTAGGTCACAAAAATGAGATATTCTGAAAACTAAAGAACAAATGATGATCCATGCATCAATTGAACACATAAACAAGTTTGAAAAGCCAAATCAGAAGTAAAATCAATGTCTTAAATGTTCAATTAAGTACATGTAAAAATTTGAAAGCAATTGGACATCATTTAGGCTTAGAAATAAATAAATTACAATTAGGTTCTTCATGCATTACATTTCTACCCTTCAAAACTCCTTCTTGGACCTTTTTGCAAGCCGCAGGGACCCTTCTGTATGACTGCAAGGCCCTTCCAGTTATAGTTCTTTTCACTTTTGGACCTGCACGCTATTCTTCTACCCCTTCGTTCAAGGGTCTTCCTGCAAGTTTTCCCTCATTTCTGAGAGAAGCCTGTGTTCTTCGCACGCACTGTAGCACGCGAAGAACACAGCCATTCTCGACCGTCCATCGCACTTTTGATCCCGATCTGCGGCTGGATTCTATTGGAACCTTCGCGCGATTCGGTGCATGCGTTCACCTCTCTTCCCAGATCACATCTGACGGTCAGATTTCCCTCTCGACTCGCCGCGCGCTTTACTCATCTCATCCTCACCGCCGGCCTAATTTTGATTAACCTCACCCTTGCGGTGATTCCAGTCACTGAGCTGCTATTTAAGCACCTCAGTGGTGTCGTGCGCAAAGGATCGCTCCCTCCTACATCTCTTAGCGATCAGTTCGTCCACTCCAGTCTCTCCTCCTCATCTAGACCCTGATTGCACAGCCACCGGCTGTGGAATCATCGCCTGCTCTCGACCCTCCTCGTCGCTAAGGACCTCGTAGCACCTGAGGACGACCCTGGAGTCTCACTAGCAGACTCTTCCCTCCGCTGGAGTCACCCTCCTCCTTTCTTCCTCCTTAGCCGCCGGCTAAGGACCCATAGGTCCCATTCTTCCTTTTAGTTTAGGTTTTTAATTCTGCACAAGTAGTGCTAGATTTAGTTTGCAGTAGTTTAGAATAGATTTAGTTTTAATTGTTAGTGTTTAATGTTAGCTGTAGTTAGATTAGTCTTAGGAGTAGAATTAGTATTAGATCCCCTCCCTCACCTCCTCTGATCAGTCCAGATCAGAGGGGAAGAATCATCTGTTCATTGTTCAATTTATCTCCCTCTTCATGTTTTGTTTTTCCATCATCCAAATTCTGATTCTTGTTTTTTCCTTTTTAACGACGAATTTTTCATCAATCACCCACACATCCTGACCCAATTTCAGATCTGATGGTGCACTGCCTCAGATCTGAAAGTGGCGTCACAAGCACCATTTGGGGCTTCTCACTCACTCCATTTGTTTCACAAAAGCCCCTCTGTTTTAAATGGATTGCCTCAGTTTGTCAGAGCACTTTTGATTTGGATTTTAAAGGATTTTTACTCTCTGAAATGTTTTGACAGATCTGACAAATTGAAGGGATTTTTGGTTTTCATTGTGGGCAAGGACTCTGAGAAGTTCTCTGGTGACAGAGAACCAATCAGAAGAGCCTTTCATGATTCTGTTTATACTTTGTTTTGAATGCATTCGCCAGCTTCCATTAAATTTCCTTAATGCATTCTTAGTCTCTTTTTGCTGTTTCAGAACTGCCATACACTATTTGTGTTGATGATCATTTCTGTATGGTGATTCTCTAACCTAAGGAGCTTTCCATACTCCTTAAGGTTGCAAGAAACTGGGATTGTGTTTCTTTGGTTTTAATTGATCGAGCTAAGTCTTCCTTCATGCTGTCTATGGCATTAGGAAGACTAACTCAATGCCATTTGCTGTTTTGATCTGAAAGGATGCTTCTGATAGGGTTTTTCCTAATGAGTGTTTGAGCTGAATTTACCTGAGATTTTCGTGAGATTTAAACCCTTATCAGATTTGGATTTCAACTCTCAAAATTTTTAGTTTGTTTTGAATTTTTTCTTATTCCCAGTTATACAGTAACATGCTGCATCTAGCAGCTACATTCCCCTCTTCTCTAAACTCCCTTCTTCTCTAAATTTCCCTCTTCTCTGTAGAATACTTCCCCCCTCTTCAAGTGGACTAACTGCAGCAGCAGTTAGCCATTTGACAGTGGCTTAAGCCACTGCTGCTGCTACAAAAACTCACCCGGAACAGCAACTAAAACCAACACTAAAACAGCACATTCTTCTCTTCTCCATCTCCTCTGACAGTAGCTGCGGCTGCTGTCTAAACTCAAATAAAAACTCAATCAACTCTAATTCCCTAACTTTATACAAAAGCCTAATGACATAGACTTATTTTAAAACTGTAAATATACCTATTCATAGTATTATAACTATAGCATATCAGTTAGATACATAGTTATACTGTAAATATGTATAAAACCTGTACAGAAATTCATATACATATGTAATCTATGTAAAAATATGTATATATACTAATCTATTATGCATGTATTTACTGATTTATGTATATATGTATGTACAGATTTATATTTACTTATTTAGTAGCTAAGTTAATAAGTTAGAGCAATAATCAAGTAAATAAATCTATAAACTTGGGAATATATATATATAAAGTAATTTAAGTTAGTTAAAGTATAATTATACCTAGTATAACTTACTGTAACTTAGTTTTAATTTTAAACACCCAGAACTGCTATTTTAGCCTAAATAAAACATAAATAAATTCGTAAAAATACAATAAAAATATGTATTAAATACTTAAGTATGTAAGTTAAAACTGTTTAAGGTCAATTAGACCATTTATTAATTATTTTATAAGTAATTAACCATTTAATCACCTAAATCAACCTGTATAATCAGCCTAGTTTAGCGAATTTATTTGTATAGTGAATATATTTAAAATTCAAAATTAATTAATCAATTATGTAGTATTATGTAAATATTTTATTTACCATATTTTATTTTATTTTTTTTAATAATTTATGGCCCCCAAATCGAGGGCCAAAAACGCGCACAGACGCAGCTGTGCCTGATTTCCAGCGCACGATGTGGCGCTGGAATAGCGCCACATCGTGTGCTGCAAACCAAAGGCAGCCATATAAATATAAATTATGTTATATCTTTACCAGTCGTCACGGCGCCAAGCGCCCGAAACGCGATCCCTTATCCGATTACCCGATTTGTGCTGAACTCTGATATGTGATGATATTGAATATGTAATGTATGTCTGTGGGGCCGGGGGCCCGAGCGTGCGAGTATGTCTGGCGTTGGGCTGAGGCCCTGCGCTGATACGAAAACGTAATTAAGGAACCTAATCTGAGATTAGGGTGCGCTTAGTAGAGGTCTGGTCCCACCCGTAGGGTGCTGTGTATCCCTCGAAAAGCGTGCCCACTAATTAAACACATTTTACACTTAGGATGTTAGCCTAACCCCGTCTCCACCGCAGCCTCTGAAATACCGCACAGAAGAAATTGAAAGGGACAACTTAAGAGAAGGAACACACGAGATAACAAGAACAGAAAAGACTTACTGTACATACAGCAGTAGAATAAGTAATATACATACGTATAAGTAAACCCACATAATTACTAACAGAATAAAACGACACTATAAATGTCGCTAAAGACCTCAGTTTGCTTCTTTAGGTTGTATATAGTGTTTTCTGAGATTTAGCGACGTTTATATCTGTCACTAAAACTGATATATATGTCACTATAAATAAAAGACTAGTAAGTTAAGTTTTTACACTATGGTATCCTCATGTAGTATGAACTAACATATTAGTCTTAATAGTATAACTTGTAAATACATAGTTTAGAGTATAATAATAGATTGTTTGATGCGTGTTCATAGTTAGTATTTTTGCAAGCACTTCTTAGTAACTAGGTAAATAAAACATTCATTCATTCTTTAAATGTAAAGTTTCTTTTTGAATAAGAAGACAGTTTTGGAGATAATCAAAGAGTGACCGAATTAAGTTCAATAAATTGCCTCCCAGTGAACGACCTGGAACAAAACCAGTAAAAATTAGAGAAATAAGCAAATGATAATAATGGTTGTAATGACTGGTACTCACCCATACTCACCACTATACGACATCCTTAAGGTTATATTATACACCCTATACTACAACGACATGATCATAACAATAATTATTCACCATCATCAACCAACCATCACCTCCAGAGCTCGGCTGCCTCTTCCTCTTTTTGTAGCCACCTGGATGGATTTGAATGGAAAGGCGGGAGCAGATCCACATTCTCTGCTCGTCCTTGATTTCAGGTTTTAGTGTGGCTGCTAGTGGCGTTGGAGCGGCAGTGGAAGGAAATGCAGCCGTTGCTGAAGGAAGAAGAATAAAAAAATAATGTTAAAGTATTATGGTTATTTACATACAAACCCTCAACTTTTATGTTAACTTAAATTGATGCATGCAATGCACCTAATTGGTTAACTAATTAAATGAATGCAATTCTAAGTTAATTCTAATTGCATTTAAATATGAATGCAATGCATGAATTATGTAATAAAATTGGAAATATGAATTAACCTATTTACATCCTAATTTATGCTAAATGAATGTTAGAATTAACTTAATGTCTAGGCCTTTAAATGCTTAAATAGCCCACAAATATGGGCTAATTACTTCCCGTCCTCATCCTAGAAACAGCCAGACTGCAAATGCAATTACTTTGAGGAATGGGAAAACAACTCACAATCCCCTACCTGTTAAAGAAACCCGCTTTAATGAAACACAGATTAACTCTTCCCCATCTCCCCCTCCTATTGTTTAGGAACCAATTAATGCAAAACAGGGAAACCCTGCTCCATTTCCACAAGCCCTCCATCTTCAAGTAAGAAAAAGAAGAAATCTGAGCCCACTAAGAAGGAATGAATGGATTTATTTGGGCAAGTAGAAATTAATATCCCTCTCCTAGATGTCATTAAATACATCCCTACCTATGCAAAATTCCTAAAAGATTTATGTACTTCGAAAAGGCTGCTCAGAAATTTAGGAAAGGTGATCCTTCCAGAGATAGTCAGCTCAATTGTGCAGAGCCGACTGCCTCTTAAGAGAAAAGATCCTGGCGCCCCCTAATTCAACTTATCATTAATGATATCTCATTTGATTGTGCTTTGTTGGATCTTAGTGCCTCAATTAATCTTATCCCCATAGTTGTTTTTGAGGAATTTAAGATCGGTGAATTAAAGCCTGTTGAGGTTACTCTCCAATTAGCCGACTGATCTACAATTAAACAAAGGGGAATTGTTGAGGATGTTCTTGTTCGGGTCAAAAATTGTCTATTCGCAGTAGACTTTTTAGTCCTGGACATAGAGGTACCAAAAGCACTACAATCTGCCCCCATTATTCTTGGAAGACCATTCTTAGCCACCGCCTGTGCAAATATTGATTGTGATTCTGGAAAGATGAAGATCATGTGTGGCGGTGAATCTGTAACCCTAAACATTTTTCAAGCTTCTAGGTAGTTCCAAGAACCAGATTTCTTTGATGATTCAGATTTAGAAATAGAAAACATTGTGGAGGAAACTTTGCAAATTTCCCATTTAGGTTCCTGTTTTGCCATCAATACAGTTCCTGAACAATCCACTTTTTCTCACCCTTCCACCCTAACCACATGTCCAGCTAACTTCCAGCTGACCCTTTCACTCTTACCTCGCTACTAACCCACAAAGCAGAAACTCTTTCGGAGCTAGGCCCACAATTGGAATTAAAACCTTTGCCCGACTCCCTTAAATATGTCTTCCTGGGTCCTAATCAGACCCTACCCCTGATTATAAATTCTGGACTTACCGGGGCACAAGAGCACAAACTCCTCTAGGTTTTGAGTAAATATCGAAAAGCTATTGGTTGGACCCTTTCTGATCTTGAGGGTATTCATCCGTCCTATTGTACGCATCGTATATATTTAGAGGACAATTCTCGCCCCTCCCACCAACCACAAAGGCGCTTGAACCCTATTATGTAGGAGGTGGTAAAAAAGGAGATTATTAAATGGATGGATGCTGATATCATCTACCCCATTTCTAACAGCTCCTGGGTTAGTCCAACACAAGTTGTGCGCAAAAAGGCTGGACTAACAGTTGTCACTGATGACAATGGAGGGAACGTAGCCACTCGAACCACTTCTTCTTGGCACGTGTGTATTGATTACCGAAAATTAAACACCGCCACCAAGAAGGACCATTTCCCGCTCCCCTTTATTGATCAAATCTTGGAGCGGTTAACCGGATGAGATTTTTACTATTTTCTAGACGGTTATTCCGGCTATAATCAGGTAGCGGTTCATTCTGAGGACCAGGACAAAACAACTTTCACCTGCCCCTTCGAAACCTTTGCTTTCCGAAGGATGCCCTTTGGTCTTTGCAACACACCTGCGACTTTTCAAAGGTGCATGCTTGCAATTTTTTCAGACCTGGTAGTTGAATGTTTAGAAGTCTTTATGGATGACTTCTCTGCTTTTGGAGATTCTTTTGACCATTGTCTCAAAAACCCTGAAAGAACTCTCCAAAAATGCATAGAAGTTAATCTGGTCCTCAGTTGGGAAAAAAGTCATTTCATGGTCCAAAAAGGTATTGTCTTGGGCCATGTTATTTCAAAACAAGGAATCGCGGTAGATAAAGCAAAAATAGATGCCATATCTAAGCTCCCACTGCCCACTACTGTCAAACAGATCAGATCCTTTTTGGGTCATGTGGGTTTCTATCGTCGATTTGTACAAAATTTTTCCCAAATCTCCAAGCCCTTAAGTCAGCTTCTCACTAAAGACCAGCCATTTGGATTTAATGATAAGTGCCAAGAGAGTTTTTTGAGGTTGAAGAAAGAGGTTACTGAGGCACCAATATTGCAAGGACCTGATTGGAATAGTCCCTTTGAATTAATGACAGATGCCTCAGATTTTGTTGTAGGGGCTGTTCTAGGGCAAAGAATTAGCAAGAAGCCCATTGCGATCTATTATGCTAGCAAAACCCTTGATGATGCACAATGGAATTACACGATTACTGAAAAGGAACTTCTTGCCATTGTATTTTCCTTAGAAAAATTTAGATCTTATCTGTTGGGGTCACATGTCACTGTATACATCGACACTCAGCAATTAAATATTTGCTGACAAAGAAAGATGCGAAACCCCGCCTTATCCGTTGGATTCTGCTGCTCCAGGAATTTGACCTGGAAATCAAGGATAAGGCAGGATCGCACAATGTAGTGGCCGACCATCTCTCTCGTCTTATGATAAATGACATAATGACCCCACCAAATCAGTTCCCCGAGGAAAGCATTTTAGCTGCTACTACCCTCCCTTGGTTTGTGCCCATCGCAAACTACTTAGCAACAGAATGAATCCTCACTGATTGGACAAAAACAAAATGGGATAAGTTCTTTGCTAATATTAAATATTATTTTTCGGAGGAGCCCGACCTTTTCCGCATTTGTGCCGATCAAGTCATTCAATGATGTGTACTCGATTCTGAAATCCATGATATTTTGACACATTGTCACTCAATGGCCTGTGGCGGACATTTTTCGGGCAAGAAAACTGCAGCTAAAATCCTTAATGCAGGATTTTATTGGCCTAGCTTGCACAAAGATGCTCATGACTTTGTTCGGTCCTGTGTGCGTTGCCAGAGCATCGGCAACATGACTCGAAAGGATATGATGCCCCTTAATCCTATTTCAGAGGTTGAAATTTTTGATGTTTGGGGCATCGACTTCCTGGGACCGTTCATCAACTCTAGTGGGTCTTTATATATATTAGTCGCAGTCAACTATGTTTCAAAATGGATAGAAGCAATACCCACCCGCACTAGTGATCACCATGTGGTTGTCGAATTTCTTAAGAAAAATATTTTCTCAAGATTCAGCATACCAAAAGCCATTATCAGTGACGAAGGCTCACATTTCACCCACTCGCAATTCCGTCACCTTCCTTCTAAATATGGGGTTAATCATAAAATTTCCACACCTTATCACCCCCAAACAAATGGCCAGGCTGAAGTTTCTAATCGGGAAATTAAAAATATTTTACAAAAGATGGTTAGGCTCGACCGTAAAGATTGGTCCACCAAATTGGACGATGCTTTATGGGCCTACCGTACTGCTTTTAAAACTCCGCTTGGCATGTCTCCCTTCCATCCAATTTTTGGGAAGGCATGTCATCTCCTTGTAGAATTAGAACATAGGGCTTTTTGGGAAATAAAACAACTCAACATAGATTTATCTGACACAAGTACCCATAGAAAATTACAATTAACCAAATTAAAAGAATTACGTAATTTTTCCTATGAAAATGAGAGGATTTATAGACCGAACAAAGAAATTTCATGATAAATATATTGTTTGGAAATACTTTGACATTAATCAATGCGTTTGGCATTTTGATGCAAGATTACGTCTTTTTCCTGGCAAATTAAAACCTAAATGGACCGGCCCCTTTATTTTCCATAAAACATATCCATACGGCGCTGTTGTTCTTTTAGATCCAAAAACTAATTCGACCTTTCAAGTCAACGGCGATTGTTTAAAGCCCTATTTTGATCATATGCCTAAAATTCCATCTGAATCTTTTAATTTTACGGAGCTAGCAACCCTTGATCACTAATGCACACTACACTCGGCTGAATGGCGTAAAAGATAGCACTGGATGGGAGGTAACCCATCATTTTTTCCTGCTTTCCTTTTTTTTCTTCTTTTTTCCAAGTTTTGATCATCCTAAACTTAACCGTTCTTCACTAAGGTGATTCCTTTTCCCTCTTAATGCATGGAGACATTGCATATCTTAAGCATGGGGGGGTGTTTTTAAAATTTGACGATCGATTTTGGATTTTCAAAACCTAAAAACATGCATTTTTCTTTAGTTATTTTATTTTCCTGCTTGCATACCCAAAAAAAAAAGATAAAATAAAAATGTTGAAAACTTTTTGAGGAAAAGTTTTGAAATAGAGATTAAGCTTGAAAAAAATTCACTTTTGGTACAATGGGATTTAATCTTTAACAAACTAGGGATGAGGATGGGGATCTGATCATTAGAATTTCAGGGTCTATTTTAGACTAGATCGGATATCCTTCTCTAAAAATTCCACCTAAACTCATGATAGTTCAGGTGACTTGATCCTATTTTGTAATATGGAAGGTATTTGACTTAGTTTCTGATTCAACAAACTTGCATTTCTTGAGAAACTTCTTGTGTCAATTTTCACACACAAGCCAACACTGAAAAAACAACTAAAAATTAGAAAAACTCCCTTGTTTGGACTTAGTAAAAGTCTGAAGCAGATCATTGGTTTGAGTTCCCACCGCCGAGAAAGAGGAAAATGCCTCCATTGAGGACGCGATGTCAATAAGTTACTACCTCGACGCTTCTCCATATCTATATTTCATATCTTTAGATGGAGCATTAAAATGCATTTTAGCAACTCAAGTGTCTTGGACGGTGCTCTACCATAGTGTCGGAGCAAGAGCTTGAGTTTGCATGGAGCGCCCCTTTACACCGCATTGTGTTTTGGGGTTGTGAGCTCCTGGGTGGTGTCATGGACAGTGCTATCCCGAAGTACTGGCGCCAGAGCTCGCACGAGGATTGGTAATGGGAATGATGATTCCGACACATCTGTTATAAGACTAAGCTAAAAATAAGCATGGGGGCGAAAAAAAAGAAAATAAATTAAATAAATAAATTAATTAATTAATTAACACACCCCTATAAATGTTGGCTTTTTCACAAGCACGGACACAAGGTTTTAAAGGATTTTGCAAGTTGCGAATCAGATTCATGAGCCCGAGAAATCCGAAAAATAAAAATTTCAAGTCATCTGAATTAACAAGGGGTTAATTTGTAAATTTTCTGGAGGATATATTGATCCCATTTTGTCTAATGGTTGGATCCAAAAACAAATCCCGATGTTTATCTTTAACAAATCCCATGCCTCCTGTGTTTAGATCAACCAAGGTCCCTTAATCTTTTTCTCCTCAAAAGTTGAAAAAAATTAGATTTCCCAAAAATTTCGTCTTCCAAAAAAAGTAAAGTTTTGCTAAGAGACTAGCAAAAGATAAGCATAGGGGTGTGATAAACGACAGTTTATCATCATTCTTATGCATAAAAACAAACCTAGCTCTCAGAGTTTTGCTCCGCAAACTAGTTTTTGGATTGCATTTAGGCATTAACTAGAATAGGCATGCATTGCATTTTCTTTTGTTGTTTTAATGTGTTTTTGTGTGTGTTAGGGATGAACAGATATACAATCCCTAAAACCCAAGCACTCAAGAAGGCAAATGGTGAAGGAGGAGCTCAAAATAACTGGAAGTCAGCTTGATCCGGCTCACCACAGTTGGAACATAGCTCACTTGGACTAGGGTTAGCTCATCCCAACTCCATTCAGCTAATCTCAGCTGAATGGCAGCTCAAGAGAGCTCATCTTAGCTCACCCTAGCTCAGGTCAGCTCAGATCCAGCACAACTTAGCTGAGTCTAGCTCATCTCAGCTCCCACTAGTCCATAGGGAGCTCTAGCTAGCTCAGCTGAGTTGACTGGAGTTCACCCCAGCTCAGATCCAGCTACATCTAGATCCACTCAACTCCAGCCAGCTGAAGAAGAACTCATCCCAGCTTAGGAAGCTCAAGTCCAGCTCCTGGGGACTCAGCTTAGCTCAACTTGGTTGAGCTAAGCTACCTCAGCTGTCTTAACCAGCTCAATCCTCCCCAGGAGCACCAGACCCAGCTCACCTCAACTCCATTCAACAGAAGCCAGCTCACTTTAGCTTGGCTTAGTAGCTAGCAAAGAACTAGCAAACTAAGCCAGCTGGAGTAGCCCCATGTTGACCTCTTCAGCAGCTATTAGCTCCACTTCAGCTCTAGACTCTTCAGAACCAGCGCCTCCCTCCAAACCCTAGCTCCAACACCTCCTCCTGTACTCCACCATTAGCTAAGCTAGCTTATCTTAGCTTAGCTATGCTCCAGCTTCCTTGGCTTGTACCACCCAAAAACCCTACCTAACAACCCCACCAACTAGCTCCACCTAAGCTCCACATAAGCTAAACCTACTTGGCGACAACCTAGCCTACCCTCCACCTCCAAATGACACCTAAAAGTGGCACCAAAACCACCCTAAATACCTCCTTGTTGGTGCCACTTTTCCCTCAAAATATCCCCTTCATCTCCACCACACATCTCCCCTTAAACCCATCTCCACCCTCCACATAATCCCACCTTCTAGAAACCTCAAAGTTGGTGCCAACCCATGGCACCTCTCCATGGTTGGCGCCACTTTTAGGTGCCTCTTGACCAACCCTAACTACCCCCCTTACACCCCTTAGGTGGTGCCAACAACCCTTAACCTTAGGATCATCTAACCACCTCCATCCTCCCATCTTAGCCCTCCATTTCAAGAGGCACCTTAACCCCTCATCCTACCCTATAAAAGGACCACTACCCACCACCATTCAAACCATCCTTGGCTAGCAAATTCACTCTCATATTCTACCTAGAGCCCACATCCAAGAGAGAAGAAGAAGAAGAAGATTAAGGGGATATTCTGTCCCTTTGGTGCCTTTCCCTCTTCCCTTTTCTCTTGAGCCACGCCAGCAAAAGGAGAAGCCAGGCAACGAAGATCTTTCGAGGAGATCTTGAAGGTGGTCCATGCCACCTTGGAGGAGCTTTTGAGGGTGGTGCACGCCCACCCCTTGGAGGAGAGCATTGAAGATGGTAGCATCCACCTTGGAGGATCTCTCAAGGAAGGAGAAGGAGGTCCTCTTTTCAAGCCATGGAGCAGCTAGGCTTGTAGCAAGAAGACTCCCTTCTTCACCAAATTTTGCAAGAGGATTTGTGTTTCTTTTATTGCTTTTAAATTTTTTTCATTTCTAGTAGAAGCATTCCTCTACTTGTCTTTGAAAAGAACATAAATTCTAGTTAATCAAATTGCCTTCTTTTTAATTTCCAATTGCATTTGTTACTATTGTTCTAGCACTTATTCTACTCCCACTCCCTAATTACTCTAGGCCTCCACTTGCCTAGAGTGAGCTTAGGTAGTGGACATTTTAATCTCCTAAGTTTCAGCTTACCATTTTAGGTGTTAGCACTTTTTTGTCATAATTTACACTTTGCTGTATTATTTCAAAACACGAAAAAATATATATATTTAAAATACCAAAAAGAAAGTTGAGATTTATTTTTAGTAAGAGAATTGAATTGCAATTTTTGCCTCCTTGGACGACCCTAGATACTCCCCTATCTAGGATATAAATTTAAAATTGTATGCAAATTCGCGTGTAACAACGACATTAAAAACCTATTTTACAAATCATGCGATATTTCGCATCATCCAGCAGCAGCAACAGCAATCTTTGCAAGGGTCCTGCATCATCATGTAATATGTTTGATTAACCAGGAAAGTTAATTTGCAGCCTGGTGTTTAGCATATCTACTTTTGAAACGTTTATTGGCCAGCCTAGCAAATCTACTTGAAAATATCCTGTTGCATTCCCTATTATACAAACTGAACCACTCTTGACAATGGTCCCAGATGAAGACATTGAGCAGGGTTAGGACCTGCCAAAGGCTCTCTCCACCTTCAATAGTAGTATATCACTCCTTCCTAGCGAGCCAAAGCACCTCCTAGTGGCCCCATCCTACCCCTCTCCTTGACCAAAAACCAGCTTTCTCCTCCCTCACCACTTGCATTCTCCCTAAATCCCTCCAAATGTACAATATCCTAAGTTGAGCAAACAATATGCATCTTTTACTCCATGTGGACAAGGAGGAGACATTGTCATATTCTTAAAATATGGGGGATTGTGCATGCAAGTTGAGTTGGGATCCCATGAGTATAGCCTCGACTCTGGAACTTGTAGTGTGACTCATAAAAGGGAGAAAGAGGTAGGCAAGGCTTGCTTAAGGCAATGATGCCATCCCCTAGGTAAATAGCCTCACCTTTGAGGCAATGGGTCTATTCCTTGCCTCACGCAGTTGCTTGGTTGCCTCGGGCGACAACCACAATAGCACTGACAGGTCAATCAAACTTCAAGAACCAGAAAATGATAGTGATGGATCCATGCGCAAACTACTCAATCATCTCATTAAAATTTAGCTTGCTATTTTCTTAAAGGAGTAAACATATCTAAGGTTGACAACCTATTACAGATAGGTAGGTATTGCACATAGAACAATGTTTTGGAAACACAAATTTTATCAAGAACTAGCAAAGCATTTACCAGTCAGCTGGAAAGCCATGTCCTTTTCCTTTAATTATCTCAGGAGGTAAACAATCTACTACCCCGCATACAGTAAAAGTCCTATCCTTGGCCAATTTCTTTGCAAATCTAAAGTCTATAAGCAACATTTTAGGACAAAAACATGATCAGAGGAGAAAAACTATTTCCTGTTGCAATACCAAAGTAAGTTTGTTAAATATAATTGAAATACAGACATGTAGATGTCCACATTGGTCAAGCATTAAGATATCAGGAGAAACACCTCTGTAAAGAACTGAATTCTGATTTGAAAAAAATGTAGCCATAAGTGTATTGCACCATAACATTGCAACTCCATTAAACTAGTGAACCAAATGTCTAAAGCACATGGAAGTCGGAAAATGTCAATAACCTTGTGTAATTCTTCCAATGCAATTACAATTGATGCTGCACAAAATCGTGCAGATGATTCATCAAGAGGCGAAGTGAGTATTGAAGCAAGTGGGAAGCCGGACAAGTGCTTAGCAAATGCCAGCATGAAACTTATCAGAACATGTGTGCAATACTTGTGGCACACAAGAAGATGGGCTCAAGCTCTTAAATAGATCTTGTTCGAACCTTGTTTCACATCTTGTTTTGGTGTTAACAAAATTATTATAAATTAATGTTTGCAATTGAGTTCTTTTCAGATTTAGGTGAAGACTAAGGCAAATAAGAAATGATGGAAGCTTGATGAAAAGGAGATCATGATAAGAAGGAGGCAAGATGACAAGGAAGAATCAAGGAGGAGAAGATCATCTTCGACCTTTAGTGTTTCTAGTTTAAATTTTTAATATATAGGTTGTATTTCCATCTTAACAAAGGAATATAACTTATAACATAAAAATAATTAGAGATAAATTAGGATTAATATTGCAATCATTTTCAAAAAACGTAATTGATTAAATCACTTGAAAAAGGTACTTGTTAGCCCACAAGTATCGATACTAAAGTTTAGTACTGACACATGTGAGTTACAAGTTTGGGTTTTCTCAAGAAACAAACCTGTACCTTGCTAGTACCGGTACTCATGATCAGTATCGGTACTGGAGGTAACGAGTATCGGTACTAACTAAGTACCGATACAAGTGGGTACAGATTTGTGTTAAGAGTTTGAAACCCAAATCTGGAAGTAACGAGTACCGGTACCCAAATCTACGATTTTACCAATAAAAAATAAATTAAGTTCCTTATATATGCTTAAGAGATTTTAATTATGCTTTGCAGAACCTGGAAAAGAATACAGATGTATGATACTTTATATTAGTTGTTGAAATAGCAAAAAAGTCAGATATTTGGAATAAAAGAAAGGGAATGTAGATGGTAGATGGAAGTATACCATAACAGCAGGAAAAGTAAATCCAAAATTAGTCTGTCACATCAACTTGGAATCAAGGTTATTGATTGGAGAAGAAAATGGAATGTAGATGGCATATGGAAGTATATAACAAATCCATACAAAGGACAAGGATCAATAAAATAGGTTAGAGTTGAAATACTCAGTTCGATAGTAATCTTCAAAATTTTATACATTTAACTAAGTCTTGGGCTCTGTTTTGGTCTTTTCACCTTTACTTAAACGAATTTTAAAGCTTTCAAAGAGAGACTTTACTATGAAAGTGCATCTTCTACTGTGAAAGCTCAAAGTAGAGAAATAAGCAGCAGACATATAGATATAAGCAGACATAGATAAACAACAGAGAAATACCAGTTTGCCCAATAGGTTCACTTAAAGGTGATACCATAAAATAGCAGACATAGATATAAGCAATTTTAAGGGGTAAACATAATTGGGAAGAGGTACTGATTGGTATGCAGTACCTCTTGGTCAACTTATAAGCTATGGTAAAGAAATAATTAAATGCATTATTGAGTTGAATTCTACAATAAACCACACAAGGTACTAATTGGCAGAGGTGCACACTCTTGGCCAAATGTGGGAATCAGTAAATACCAAGATAAAAAGCTAATATACCAAGCTATGGCCCTATAGCGATTTCAGTTGTTTTCGAACAGAAAATTCAAGAAGATATAAAATATCGGTTCGATAGATTAACAAGTACTTTGATAGTGTTCAGTGCCCGTGACAGGAGAAATTGGGATGAACTGAAAGCTCCAAATCCAACATTGGACAGAACACAAGTTGGAAGGTGCATTACAATTCTCATGTATGCATACTTTCTAAGGTAGAATATGGCTTGCTTTGCAATGTGCAGATGCAGTTAACAAACTAATAAGAGTTCTATAGAATAACACCTCTGTTGGAAAACCCCCATTGAAAGCTGCAGGTTCAAGTCTCATGCCCCCTACTGATACTGCATTGAAAATTATATGTTTCAGGAAAACAAGTTCGATGAACTTTTTAAAATTCTCCCTTAAAAATATCCAAAGGAGGAATATTGCCTGTTAAGATGATCAGCCTTCAACACACTCTTCCATGCAACTTTTTCCCTAGCAATAGGTGGAAGGAGCAGAACAGTTAGAAGATGGTATATTGACAGAACTCGTTTTTGACTTTACCCTTCAAATAAATAGAACTATGAGTTTAAAATTTGCAATTACATAAACTCAAAGCAAAAGTCCACATACAAGAGGGTGGACTTCTCAAAGAAATATATGCTTAGAAGGACCACATACAGGAGGGTGCATTTTCTAGTGAAGTTACAAAGCAAAGAGAGGTAACAAGTAACTACATGGAATTTTTTCCCTCCATTCATATCTGTTTTGTGTCATCAATGTCACAGTTTCTGCTTCCCTCCCTCTCTGTTGTGTGTGTTTGCATGTTTGGGGGGTAGGGGAGGAAATGTCAGAGAATTTATCGCAAAGTTTTCTCTGAAATGATCCACCCAACTTTAAAGTCTTTAACCATATCAAAGCATTCCTAGACTTACCCCCTTGAAATTCATAGGAAGATACCCCACACCAGTTGAAAGACCCATCCAACTTTTTGTCATGAAAAATTAAAACAACATCCATATTTAACTTCTGTTCAAGATTACTGAGCTATCCTTTTTCAAAGTAATAAAAAGAATAATGTTATGGTTCTTGGTTAACTGTAAAACTAACCTAAGTTTTACAGGTTGCAGTGACACATGAATTATTTTGAGACCAATAGAGAGAACTCTAATCAAATTAAACCTTGCATCATAAATCCTGCTCTTTCTGGAGTGATGGACAAGCCTGTGTGCTCACGTAAATTCAAGAACATGCCAACTGGTTAGAGTTCATGTAGAGACAAGATAGTGTTACATGTAGAGTCATAGACATTAAGATGTGGTTAATATTAATAGATAGGGTTTCTCCACTAAAGCCAACTGGTACAAGTTGGATGCTCTTGCATGGCATGGGGGCCACAATAATCTAAGGTCAAGATTAAACTTTATGTTTCCCATCAATGTCTCCAAATATTGGATCATACAAGCAAGCAATAAAGGAGAAATGAAAACAATGGTGATCTAAATAGAATCTATATAGACTTGAATCATAAACCTTCATGGTAAAATGAAAAAATCTAGTTAGTGCGCAAATGATTTGCACTATGTCGAGACCCAACATGCATTTGCACTGTGTCAAAGAAGCTATACATTTTAGTGGTATTGGAACGAGACGCATAATTTTTAAATTTTTTTAACAAAGGATAGGGTACATAATCAACGCAATGCGAGTCTTGACCTTTGCATTTCTAGTGACATGTCAGATCTCCAGCCAAGGCAACCCGAGTAGGTACCTAAATGCATAAAGAAAAATGTCAAATAACCACATGAGCAGGTTTATAGTTAAGCGTTTCTTTATCAAATAGATCGAGCATGAATATTACTTTAGCACTACTTGAGAGTGAACTAATGCACAATATGACTAATCAACATACACAACTACTGGAAAGCGTGATCACAAAGGCAATGGAAACTACCGATCCCAGGGAGTTGGCTCCCTCGTCATGCAGATAAGCAAGCGCTCGACCCATCCCAAGAATTATGTTGAATCTTTATTTCCAGTTAGGGATCCATGTTGTTCACCTATTACATAACCACTATAAAAAGAACAACATCACAAATCAGAGTTATTATGCAAAATAGGGTGAATGAAGGAACAATGGTAGGTAGATCTGATACCAGAGCTCTTTATATCATTATTATGGTACCTGTCTCATACATTCACCACAAATGCAAACATACTGATATCATTATCTCCCAAATTCATATACTACAGATGCAAACATACTCATATCATTATTTTCCATATTCATATATCACAAGTGCAAATACATATTGTACCATTCATATATATATTCCATCATTCACCACATACATGATGCTCATTAATAAATAAAACACATGTATATATCACATGTTTTGAAATGTAAACATAAAAGTAGACGTGAAAATAAAGAAAAAAATCCAAGCAATTATGTAGTGGCTTCTATGCCGCCAGTTCCAGAACCTTCGCAGTCATCATTAAGTGGATGAGGTGGGAAATGAAAAGAATCATGATCTGCACCACCTCGTCCCATTGCACTTAAGATTGCCTGAAACTGTGCCTGCATCTATGCCTGCATCTTCTCTCGTTCCTGTTGTGCTTCATGTCTCTGTCGTTCTAGTATATCATTTGTCTTCTCCAATTTCAACATAACATCATTTAGTTTCTCTTGAAATGTCTCCACCTGTGTCTGTAACTGTTGCAACCTCTCCGAACCCCCCCATCCCTTTCTTCCATAGCAACTAGTAATAGTCTCACTCACACCAGCACTACGAACAAAACCACCATGCTCGGGGGGCATAATTGTCCTAAATGCTTGCTTTGCTGTCATAGGCTGTAATGGGCCAGTCTCTGATTGCTCATCCATATCATCATTAGAAGGATGCATCAACTCCATCATGCGACCCTACACATAATTGAGCTTATGGTAAGTTCTCGTAAATGTTTATCACTAAGTTATTCATTACTTATTTGAATGAGCTTACATGTCTCTCTTGATATAATTGATCAATCCAAACATGGGGGCCATCAGCATTAGACTTGCTATGACTCCTCTCATAGATCGAAACATGATCAAGTTGTACACCGTTATGGGTATCTGACTGCATATTTGAGATGTGGTTATGAATTAAGTTATCCTAAATTTAAGCTTCTCTTATTTAAATCTCGTAACTTGTTAGTTTTATAAAAGATATTATAATCAATAAGCTTTGTATCATCAATTAAGCCGATCAAAATGTACTTACATAAGTATCCCTCAAGGTATCTATGCTCATCCGTCCCAAGCAGTGGGTTGCAGTCGTAGCTTTCGCCCTATTAGCTTTATTTTTCTTAGCTTACTCCATAACAACAAATTATGGAAATTGGTACTTAATCATTTTGCTGTTAGAATAGAAGTTATCAATATAAAATATTAATTACCTTCGTGTTTTCCTGAACCCAATATTCACAGCACTCCACCCAACGAGCAACTTGTACTCCTGGTGGCACGTCTGTCAGTGCATCCTCATAATTCTTATTAATAAAGAACTATTTATATATATAAAAAAGTCACCAACAACTAAAAGTAAATTGTGTTATTATGAATTCTAAATCTATGCACTTGGCTTTTAAGCTCCTCTCTAGCTACGAAGTGCCCTCCCTGCTGCTTGGAGAATATATGCAGTTGTCAGCGGATTTGTTCTCCAATCATACGTCAACTGCATTTTATATTATAATGAATAAATAGAACAAGGATTTTAAGTAAAACAAATAAATGACATAACAACAATATCATATTAATACCCCTAGCTCACGAATGAACTCATCCATATGTTGCTGAGGGACCTGCCTCCAATCAAAAGAACATGGGGGTATCAACAGTCTCACAAGTGTAGGGATTCTGCTATTAAAGCGTGCATAACATGAACATCTTCCGCTACAATTTTCATCAATCGTTATTCAAGTCCCTCTAGTTAATTTTCTCAATTCTAAATTTCATTTCTTTCCCCTTGGCTTTGATTTTATACCTTCAGTAAACAAATAGTCAAAATAAAATTGTTATAAAGAATTAATATCATAAAAAATTAATGTGAGAATTTATATACCATTAGACCCTACTTGACTCTTCTCCTGAGATTGGATCTGAGACTGACTCTATGGCTGACTATTCTGCTGAGATTGGCCATATAACTGGATCTGAGGAGGGTCCACAAACTGAGATGGTGACTGCTGCTGGGATCGACTATGGGGAGGGTGTAGGGGCTGAGATAGTGCTTGCTGCTGGGATCGACTCTAGGGAGGGTGAATGGGTTGAGCTGGTGTCCGCTGCTGGGACTAGCTCTGGGGAGGGTGTAAGGGCTAAGATGGTGTTTGCAGCTGGGATTGGCTACGGGGAGGGTGTAGGGCTGAGCTGGAGTCAACTGCTGGGACTGGCTCTGTGGAGGGTGTAGGGGCTAAGATAATGTCTGCAGCTGGGATTGGCTCCGGGGAGGGTGTAGGGGCTAAGCTGGTGTCGGCTGCTGGGACTGGCTCTGTGGAGGGTGTAGGGGCTGAGCTGGTGTCTGCAGCTGGGATTGGCTCTGGGAAGGTGTAGTGGCGGAGCTGGTGTTGGCTACTGAGATTGGCTCTGTGGAGGGTGTAGGGGCAGAGCTAGTGTCCGTAGCTGCGACTGGCCCCGGGGAGGGTGTAGGGGCTGAGCTGGTGTTTGCTGCTGGGACTGCCTTTGGGGAGGGTGTAGGGGCTGAGCTGGTGTCGGCTGCTGGGACTGGCTCTGCGGAGGGTGTAGGGGCTGAGCTGGTGTTCGTAGCTGGGATTGGCTCCGGGGAGGGTGTAGGGGCTAAGCTGGTGTCGGCTGCTGGGACTAGCTCAGGGGAGGGTCTAAGGGATGACGGTGTGTGTGCCTAGGTGGAAGCTGAGAGTGAGGATGTGTATTTTATTGAGGTTTATACTGAGGCCTAGATTTTGTAAGATATGAGGTGGGATCATAGCATGTTGAGTATGAGATTGAAGTCGAGTATGAGGTAGTGGCATGGGGGAAGTCAACTTGTGTTGATTGTCATGCTAAGAGTGGCGTTGAGGTTCATGTTGGGGCTCAGGCTAGGTGTCGATCCACCCTCATGTCGTTGGACCTGGTCATCTGGCTCAAATGAAGGGTCATCACATTTAGAATCAAGACGATGCTTTTTGTATGTCATCAACTTCTTAGGTGCCATCTACAGATGAAAAAGAAATTATTAATTAAAGAAAATACAATAGAAAATTTACTAATGAATGTGACCAACTTATTTACTCGAACTTGATGCCACTTTGTATTAAGTTTCACTTTGATTATTCCAATAGAATAATTTCAATTTGATTATACTTCATGCCACTATGTATAGAAAGGACAAACTTGAAAATAGAAAGCTTGCTCTTATATGATTCATTCAAAAAAAAATCATAACTTTGGTTATATGAAATAAGAAAGGAGCTATAACTTATAAAAGGATGATGTCATACTTTTTATATAATCAACTATAACGAAAGAAGTATGCTAAAGTAAGTAAAAGATCAACCCAATACAATAAGAAAACCTATAAGGGAGAAAATATATGAAAAAAAATTTAATAAAGAAATAATTAAACTCTACAAAATACCTTAATTGAAAACGTTTACCTCAAATATCAATATCCATTGCACCATGACCTATTCCTCCATCTTGTAGCACATCTTGGCATGCTTCAAAATCAAAGTCATAATCTTTATCATGTTTTATATCATAATAATCACGCAACATTATTCTTATTGGTACTATCCAGCCATTTCTACTATGATCAGGCACGTAAAAAACTTGTTCAACTTGACAAGCTAATGTAAAAGGTTCAGATGCTTGATGAATTGTACGATCCTTGTTTAAACTTATGAAACCAGTATCTTTGTCAACTTTAACACCATATCTGCTGTTAAAAATATCAAACCAGTCACACTTAAATAACACGACTTGGCAATCATGACTATAGCTGACTTCCACAATCTCTTTGATTTTCCCATAGTAATCATCACAACCAGTTTGTATACCATCACATTTCACAATAACACCTAAATGTTGTGTAGCCTTCACATCATCAACTGATTGCAATCTAAATCTGAACCCATTTATTATATATCTAGATGATAATGTGCATGACTTAAAGGTATGTAATCATTACATCAAAATCTTCTATCAATTGTGGATCATTATTCTATTTCATTTCTTGCACACGAGTTCTGAAACAGTCAATGAAGTCTTCTTCATATCTACAAATGTGCGAAGATTGTCGAAATTCATCGTAAAATTCCAGAATTTGCTTTAATATATATATATATGAGCTAATCGTCGATCATGTTCAGACATTGGTTTAAATTCCGTTCATATGGTTGGCCTTCCTCGGATATCAAATATAGACAAAACAATCTTCCACATTTTCACCATTTTATCTATCATCATTCCTTTCCAATCGATTGAATAGATTATCTAGACCATCCATATACATCGCACAAAAGTTGATGTATTCTTCTACAAGATACCCTTCGACAATTGAACCTTCTGGCTTAGCCTTATTGAAGATGTAGTCTTTCAATTTTTTCAAGAAGCATTCAACTCGATACATCCACCTATACTGAACTGGTCCAGCAATCCTTGCCTCATTCGCTAGGTGAAGTATAAGATGTACCATGACATTGAAAAATGCAGGAGGGAAAGGCTACTCCATCTTGCATAGTGTGATCACAATTTGCTTGTCCCAATAGTCTAATAGTTGAGAATCCAATGTCTTTGAACGTATAACCTTGAAGAATCGGCTTATCTCCATCATAGAGTCAACAACTGGTTGAGGAAGCACTCCATGGATTGCTAATGGAAACAATATCTGCATCTAAACATGGCAATCATGACTCTTTAACCCACTTACCTTCTTCAATGCTTCACTTACACATGTAGAAAGTTGTGACGAGAATCCATCTGGAACCTTGATATTTTTAAGGAAAGATAATATCTTCAGTCGTTGCTCATCCTTCAAAGTATATAATGCCTGAGGAAAGTCATAACTGCCATCATCTTTATGATTTACGTGCAACTCAGGATGAATGCCCAACATCTTCAAATCAGTATGGGTCTTCAACATGTCTTTTGGACAATCCGTTAAGTTTAGCAGATCTAAAATATTATCCATAACATTCTTCTCGATATGCATCACGTCAAGATTGTGACGAACCGTGAGATCTTGCCAATAAGAGAGCTCCATGAAGAATATGCTTTTCTTTTTTAATCCAGAATTACGTAAGTTTTTATGATCTTTCTGAAATAGATGACCCAATCGGATATTACCAATTTGTTGTAACTTCTCCATTATCTTGTATCTTGACAACCTGATTGTATTTGTTCTTCGAAATTTTTTTGGATTTTTGGATGAATAGTAGCATGGTTTACCATCAAATTTGTCTTTAAACTTGGATTGTCGTCATCTATGTTCAATTGGTAGGAATCTACGATGCCCTAAATAACATAATTTTTACTTTCGGGTAAATGCAAGTAATGAGTATCATCCATACATACAGGACATACCAACTTGCCTTTAGCACTCCAAACAGATAAATTTCTATAAGCTGGGAAATCATTAATAATCCACAATGGTGCTGCATGCATCTTAAAAAATTATTCTCTAGCTGCATCATATGTTTCAACCCCGTTATACCAAAGCAATTTTAACTCATCGATGAGTGGTTGCATGTAAACATCTATTGCATTTCCTAGTGCCTTCTTCCTAGGGATGAGAAGCGTCAGCATCATAAACGAAGATCTCATACTCATCCATGGCGACAAATTATATGTAAATAACACCACTGGCCATATTGAATATGATGGATGCATATTTTTGAAAGGATTGAATCCATCACTTGCAAGACCAAGCCTAACATTATGTGTTTCCTCTGCAAATTGAGCATGTTTGTTATCAAATGTAGCCCACTCGTCAGAATCTGTTGGATGATGCATAAGTCCATCTCTTGATTTGTTATTATGATGCCATGTCATCCACTTTGCAATCTTATTGGACATAAAAAGACGTTGTAGCCTAGGAATCAAAGGAAAGTAACGTAGTACCTTCCTTGATTATTTCTTCCCACGTGCATTTGAACTGGTATTTTCTTCATATCTTCTTTCTCCGCATTGCAAGCAACTATTCAAGCATGCATTTTCTTTAGTGTACAGCATACAATCATTCTTACAAGCATCAATCTTTTCACACTTCAAGCCAAGTACGCGAAACTATTTCTTTGCATCATAGCACGACTAAGGAAAATATTTGGGATTATTTAACAACTCTTCTATGAACTTAAGGACATTAGACATTAACTTACATGTTGCCTTATTCATCACTTTAATTTGAAACATTCTCAAAAGAAATGACAACCTTGACATGGAATTAATTCCAAGAGCAATGGGTTCCTCTGCTGCCTTCAGTGCATCATAAAAATTATTACAATCTCCAAACATATTATCATTTTCATGACTATCAGCATTTGCAGCTCTCATCTCTTCTAACATCTCTGCAACATTATCACCTCCAATATCTTCAATGCGATTCTCAACATCATTATCAATAGAAGGATAAGTGATTTCTTCTCCATGCGAGGTCCAGACTGTGTAGTGAGGCCACCAACCAGTACAAATTAGATGCTCAAGTACTGTGTTACGATCATACATGAATTCATTCAAACAACTTTTGCATGGACAACAAATTCTCTCGTAGAAGTCTCCTCTTCTATATTGCTTCCAATCTTCATGGAATGTCCAGTCTAAGAATGAAATCACTCCACTCTTATATCGAAAATAATCAGAAATCCTCAAACCAATCCAAGACTTATCCATGGAAACCTATAATCAAATAAACCCACAAACAATGAAAGTAAGTTACATAAAGAAGCATCAGATATTTAACAGCTAAGTTGAGATAAAATTTAAGGTGCTTCTTGATACGGATTTTACGTGGTTTGTTAAATAAGTCGTTGTAACGTGCAGAATCGATTAACTCTTAAATTTATAAACCTAGATAGTGGGGTATCTAGGGTCGTCCAAGGAGGCCAAATGTTTGCAAAATTGATTCTCTTGCTTACAAAATAGATCTCAACTTTCTTTTTGGTATTTTTCAATATATCATTTTTTTGTTTTTGAAATTAAGGAACATGCGAAATTGTGGCGGGAAAGTGACTTACACTTCAACTCAATATACTACTTATAAAGTGGCAAGTAGAGCCTCTCCCTAAGCTCACTCTAGGCAAGTGTAGGCCTAGAATAATTAGGGAGAGGGAGTGAATGTCCTCCAAGGCAAGCCCTAAGGGGGCATGCCATAAGCTTCTCTCCAAGGGTGGACGTCCACCCTAGGTCCTTCTCCTTTTCGTGGCCATCCTCCTTGAAGTAGAAAAGTCCTCCTCCTTGGCGTGGCCCAAGTTGAAGAGAGTGGGGAGAAGAAGGCACCAAAAGGGCTGGTGGTGTGCCCCTTTAATCTCCTTCTCTACTCCTTCTCGGCCGTAGGTGTAGGTGGTATAGGTAGCAAAATACACTAATGGAGGATGGGAATTATGTGGTGGTAGGGTATGGTATTTATAGGATGGGAAGGGGTGTTGTTATGGTGTTTTTTTGGAGGGAAATGAAGGGGTGCTTGGATATTTTTGGAGGGAAAAATGGGAGGGAAATGAAGAGGTGCCTTGGTTTTCCCTCCAAAAATACCTTCTAGAAGGCAATTTTGGAGGGAAAAAATGGAGGGTGGAGATGGGTTTTGATGGTGGATGTAGGGTGGTGACGGAAGGGATAGTTGTCACCAAAATAAAGTAGAAGTAGGTGGTCTTTTTGCTGGAGCTTAGGTAGTAGGGTAGTATGGTAGTAGGTTTTGGTGCCATGGAGGTGGACTAGCTAAGTTAAGAAGCTTAGCTAGCTTAGTTAGTAGGGAATAGAGTTGGAGGCATTTAGAGCTAGGGTTTTCAGGGAGAAGAGCTGGAGGTAGTCATCTTGAGCTACAGTAGAGCTAGTGGCTGCTGAAGAGAGCTACAAGGAGCTACCTTAGCTGGCTTGGTTTGCTAGTTCTTTGCTAGCTACTAAGCTAAGCTAAAGCGAGCTGGCTTCTGCTAAAAGGAGCTGAGGTGAGCTAGGTCTAATGCTCCCGGGAAGGATCAAGCTGGATGAGGCAGCTAAGATAGCTTAGCTCAACTGAGTTGAGCTAAGTTGAGTCCCTGGGAGCTGGACTTGAGCTTCCTAAGCTGGAATGAAGTCATCTTTAGCTGGCTGGAGTTGAGTGGAGCTGGATGTAGCTGGACCTGAGCTAGGGTGAACTCCAATCAACTCAGCTAGAGCTCCTTGTGGACTAATGGGAGCTGAGATGAGCTAAACTCAGCTAAGTTGAGCTGGATCTAAGCTGACCTGAGCTAGGGTGAGCTAAGATGAGCTAACCCTAGTTCAAGTGAGTTGGAATTCAGCTATGGTGAGCTGGATCAAGCTGAGTTCCAGTTAGTTTGAGCTTCTTCTTCACCAGTTGCCTTCCTGAATGCTAGGGTTTTGGAGTTCTAACAATCTGCATATCCCTAACACTCACAAAAACACATTAAAATGGCAATAAAAAGTGCAATGTATGCCTAACCTAATTGATGCCTAAATGCAGCCCAAAAACTCATTTGCAGAGCAAAATCCTAAGAGCTAAGTTTGTTTTAATGCATAAAAATGATGATAAACTGGCGTTTATCACACCCCTATGCTTATCTTTTGCTAGTTTCTTAACAAAACTTAAATTTTTACAAAATGAAATTTTTGGGAAATCTAATTTTTTGTACTTTTGAGGAGAAATAGATTAAGGGACCTTGGTTGATCTAAACACAAGAGGTATAGGATTTGTTAAAGATAAACATCGAGATTTATTTTGGATCCACCCATTAGATGAAATGGGATCAATATATCCTCCAGAAACTTCACAAATTAACCCCTTGTTAATTCAGATGACTTGAAATTTTTGTTTTTAGAATTTTTCTGGCTCATGAATTTGATTCGCAACTTGCAAAATCCTTTAAAACCTTGTGTTTGTGTCTGTGAAAAGCCAACATTTATAAGGGCGTGTTAATTAATTAATTAATTTATTTATTTATTTTATTTCTCCCCCATGCTTATTTTTAGCTTAGTCTTACAACAGATGTGTCGGGATCATCATTCCCATTACCAATCCTCGAGGGGGCTCTAGAACCAGTACTTCGAGATAGCACTGTCCATGACACCACCCAGGAACTCACAACCCCAAAACACATTGCGGTGTAACGAGGCGCTCCAAGCAAACTCAAGCTCTTGCTCCGACACTATAGGTAGAGCACCGTCCAAGACACTTGAGCTGCTAAAATGCGCTTTAATGCTCCGTCTAAAGATATGAAATATAGATATGGTGCAGCGCCGAGGCGGTAACATGTTGACATCGCATCCTCAAAGGAGGTATTTTTCTCCTTCTCGGCGGTGGAAACTCAAACCAATGATCTACTTCAAACATTTACTAAGTCCAAACAAGGGAGTTTTTCTAATTTTTAGTTGTTTTTAAGTGTTGGCTTGTGTGTGAAAATTGACACAAGAAGTTCCTCAAGAAATGCAAGTTTTTGAAGTAGAGACTAAGCCAAATACTTTCCACATTACAAAATAGGATCAACTCACTTAAACTATCTTGAGTTTAGGTGGAATTTTAGAGAAGGATATCTGATCTAGTCTAAAAATAGACCTTGAAATTCTATTGATCAGATCCATATCCCTAGTTTGTTAAAGATTAAATCCCATCGTACCAAAAGTGAGTTTTTCGACCTTAGTCACGATTTCAAGATTTTTCCTCAAAAAGTTTTCAAAATTTTTTTTTATTTTTTATTTTATTTTATTTTATTTTTGGTATGCAAGCAGGAAAATAAAATAACTAAAGAAAAATGCATGTTTTTAGGTTTTGAAAATCCTAAATCGATCGTCAAATTTTAAAAACACCCCCCCATGCTTAAGATATGCCATGTCCTCATGCATTAGGTGGGAAAAGGGATCACCTTAGTGAAGAACGGTCGGGTTTAGGATGATCAAAACCTGGAAAAAGAAGAAAAAAGGAAAGCAGGAAAACATGATGGGTTACCTCCCATCCAGTGCTATCTTCTATGCCATTCAGCCGGGCGTGAAGGTATGCACGGAAGACGGAAAATCATGTAAAAAGTTGGACACTTGAATGTCTTTAATAAAAGTGTCTTCCTCAAGATCCCTAAAAAGATGAGTGGTAAAGATAAAGGGATAAAAATAAAATAGAGAAATGGAAAAATGACTCAGATCTGGCCATGGTTTAAGTGCTTGTAAAATGCCAAACTCTGGTGGGTCGGGTGATAGGTCCAATAGAAAAGGGAGGGGAAAGGAGTTAGTGAAATGCACGATGGGTGAAGTTAGTGTGGATATTTTTGGTGAAAAAATAGGAAGATAAAAAGGGGGAAAGTCAAACCCTAGTTGATCTGGAAAGTCTTGGATCACATAATTATCCTTAGAATAAGAATCAATAAAATCTAGATCAATAGTGGTCAAAGATGAATGAGATTGGATCAACATAGACTTCTCAAATATTGCTTCCATTTTATTATCAGTGTCCTCAAAAATTTTGTGATCAATGGACCTCTTGGAAGCTTGAAATAAATCTAATGAGAAGGTCTGGTTACTGCAACTTATATTCATTTTCCCAAAATGAGAATTGATATTAGCTGCTGCCATAATCAGAAAAGGTCTTCCAAGGATGACATTAATGAGAGCCTTAGGTACCTCTATGTCAAGGACCAGAAAATTTACCGAAAATAGACAATTCTGGACCTTGATAATACTATCCTCAACAACTCCCCACGGTTGAATGGTAGATCGGTCTTCCATTGAAATTGAACCTTAGTAGGTTTTAAATCACTGAATCGAAATTCCTCAAATAAGACCGGGGGGATGAGATTACTAGAGGTACCTACGTCGAGAGGGGCAGGAAAAAAAAGGGTGTCAGTTATGACAACTGAGATGAGTGATGTGCCCTGGTCCTTTTTTGTGAAAGGCAGCGTGCTCTGAAAACTGAGCTGGCTGTCTTTGAAGGACCAAACTTTCTAGATTCTGATCATGGCCTTTTGAAGTAAATTTTTTAGAGGCATGGGGAGAATCTAGGAAGGGAATATTCCTCTCGACTTGCTCAAATAAGTCTAAAGGATTGTGGTCAGTCTAAAGGAGCTGGTTTTGGATTGTTGGATTGCAATTTTTGAGAGTGGGAAATAGGGTTTGAATCATGTGTTTTTGGGATTTCTTTTTCTTCTTCCTTATTGAGGTTAGGGGAGTCAATCTACATTGGTTGAGAATCAGTTTTATCATTTGATTGTGAAGACCTTAAATCCATGGTGGTTTCCTCACTCAAAGTCTTTGCATACGCAGCTTGGTGATCACTGGGAGGAGGTGGGGGGGCCTAATTTTGAAAGAAACTGGGTTGGTGCTGCGATATTGGGTTAATAGGAAGCTGAACCATGTGGTTCTGATGTTGGTATCCACCCCGGTGTTGGTTCCTGGGATTAATAAAGTTTGGTGTGGGTTGGGATGGTGAGTGTCCTGCAGGTCTTTGAGTCAGAATATCCCCAATTTGATCATTGAGATTGTTAATAAGACGGGTTGTTTCCTTTGTTTTTCTTTGTAACTCCTGCAGGGTTTTCATCATCTAGGCATTAATGTCTTCTTGAGATTGCCCAAATTGATAAGTCTGATTTGAGCCATACCCTCCAAACGGGTTCTGTTGTTGGTGTGGAACAGGATTGGTCCAGGAGTGAGCCGGATAATTCCCACCATTAGAGGAATTTTTCAATTTCTCCTGGAAAGTAGGGACATTTTGGGTGGGGTGATGCTTGGGATAAACATAATTCCCTGTTGAACCATTGAAAGCCTCAGAATAATAATTATACTCAGCATGGGATTTATGCAGATTTTCTCTCTTGCGGGTGTTAAAAGGGGTGAGATGTGGAATGTGTGGAGCTTGGGCAGGTGTGGCAGGACTACCTTGGTTGGCTAGGTTTGTTAAATCCTTATGCAACTGTTGTTGCTTAACTTGTAGCTGAGCCATGATAGAGTAGAGATTAGGTGGAGGGGCCTGATTAAGTAGCTCCTAAGTGGAAAAATAGGGGAAAGAAAAATTAGCATGCGGGTTAGAGGACCAATTTTGATTTTCCATTTTTAAAGAAGAGGAAGAATGCAGGAAAAGTCCTTTTTGAGTAGGGGGCGAAATCAAATGGTCCTTCCAAATGCGGATTTTGAGACCGTCGCCCGTGCATAAAATGGAAGAACCGGAGGGGAGGAGAAGAGAAAGAGATGAGAGAAAGTGTGCAAATCAAACAAACAAAGCTAGACCTAACTTAAGTGTGACTCCCTAAAAATAAACCTAAGACATGGTCTACGTAGGAAATAAGTAATCAATAGTGAATACCTGTTATGTCAACAAATCTAGCCAAGTTGCTTAAGGGGAGGTTTGGGCCCAAACGTTTCCTAGGGAAAACCCCAGGTGCTTGTACAAACCCGTGCCTGGTCGTTTGACACGGCCCCTCAGCCTGAACACCAGATATAGATGACAGAATTGGTACTAACTAAAGAAAACTTAAGACCTAAATAGCAAGCCTAAGTTGATAAAGCCTTAGGAGTCAAGTTGCTGCAAATTTTAATTAGGTCTAGGATGCTATAGTGCACACGGAATGTGGAGGGCATTTATTGGGTCGTTGCCCTGTTATTTCAATTTTTTTGTGTGTGTGCAGGAATTGGAGAGTGGCTCCAATAAAAATCAAGTTGTCACACAATTTTTTTGTATTTTTGTCTTTTAAGATTTGATTTAATTAAATGTGTTTTAGGGTTTTTCTTTTTAAATTTTTAAACAAGTTTGAAACTCCACAATCAAAGGAAAGACAAGTTGTATTGGTGATGGTTAATTTCCTTTAATGTGAGTCTCTAAAAAGAAAGAAAGAAACCCTAAGCCAATTATCCCTAAGACAGAAAATTACTACCAATGAATTAATTTTAGGCTTTCTGTATTAAGTAGTGGTCCAAACAAGTCAACCAACACCACTACTTTGAAGAAAACCAAACAAGGATTCCAAAAAAGATTTTTATAAGATTTTAGGAATTTGTTTGATAATTATTTTGAATTTTTAATTGTACTGATGTTAAAGTCCAAAAATGATACCTGTGGGTATTTTGGACTTTTCAGTATTACCACTGACCTCAGAAAATTTTTGTGATTTTATATGATGTGTAAAATTTTACAAGGATTACAGCAAGCCAAATTTCACAAAAATTGGATGAGTATAAAAATTCTAAAAATTCGCAGACAGTAGCAAAATAGGAAGATTAGAGGGTGTGACCCCTCTGCAGTACACGAATTCTTAAAAATTAAATACAAATCCAATTGATCTGAAATTTGGAACAGATGTTCCTAACTTAATTGGGAATCACTGTATGAAATTTTATGATTTTAGGAATCGATTTTTCAAGTCCAGACAGAAATCTGGACCCAAAAAATAGAACACCAATACTTGCAATGGAGTGGTGTTAAAGAAGCATTCAAGCAAACAATGGTTTTTAAAATGCACCACTCCACTTGGTTAAGTTGTTTATGGTCCTGAAAGCCAAGTTTAATATTATTTTTGGTAGTCTTTTAGCCTAAATGTGACAAGAAAGGGGAACCAACCTGAATTTCACGGGAAGAAAAGGATCTTTGAGCTCTCTCTTCCGGATTCCCGCTTTCTTCCTGCAATACTTCCTACACACACAAAAGAAAAGAAAGAGAAGGGGATGAGATCCACTTCAAGCAAGAGAAAATTGACCAATCCAAAGCAGTGCCTCCACGACAACGGCACCAAAAAGTGATACGGATTTTATGCGGTATGTTAAATACGTCGTTGTAACGTGCAAAATCGATCAACTCTTAAATTTATAAACCTAGATAGTGGGGTATCTAGGGTCGTCCAAGGAGGCCAAATGTTTGCAAAATTGATTCTCTTGTTTACAAAATAGATCTCAACTTTCTTTTTGGTATTTTTCAATATATTATTTTTTTTTGTTTTTGAAATTAAGGAACATGCGAAATTGTGGCGAGAAAGTGACTTACACTTCAACTCAATATACTACTTCTAAAGTGGCAAGTAGAGCCTCTCCCTAAGCTCACTCTAGGCAAGCGAAGGCCTAGAATAATTAGGGAGAGGGAGTGAAGAATGCCAAAAACAAAGCAATTAGAAATGCAAATAAAGAAATTGCAAAGAAGGCAACTAGATTAATGAAAAAGTGTTTTACAAAAAAGCCTAGTAGAGGAATGCTTCTACTACTAGAAAAATTGCAATAAATAAAAGCAAACATAAATCCTCCAAATAGATGGTGAAGAAGAGGGCTTCTTGCTCCAAGCTTGGTAGCTCCCAAGCTTGAAAAGAGTCCTCCAACTCCTTCCTTGCTATGCTCCGCCAAGGTGATGTCCTCCAAGGCAAGCCCTAAGGGGGCATGCCATAAGCTTCTCTCCTCCAAGGGTGGACATCCACCCTAGGTCCTTCTCCTTTTCCTGGCCATCCTCCTTGAAGTAGAAAAGTCCTCCTCCTTGGCATGGCTCAAGTTGAAGAGAGCGGGGAGAAGAAGGCACCAAAAGAGCTGGTCGTGTGCCCCTTTAATCTCCTTCTCTACTCCTTCTTGGCCGTAGGTGTAGGTGGTATAGGTAGCAAAATACACTAATGGAGGATGGGAATTATGTGGTGGTAGGGTAGGGTATTTATAGGATGGGAATGGGTGTGGTTATGGTGTTTTTTTGGAGGGAAATGAAGGGGTGCTTGGATATTTTTGGAGGGAAAAATGGGAGGGAAATGAAGAGGTGCCTTGGTTTTCCCTCCAAAAATACCTTCTAGAAGGCAATTTTGGAGGGAAAAAATGGAGGGTGGAGATGAGTTTTGATGGTGGATGTAGGGTGGTGATGGAAGGGATAGTTGGCACCAAAATAAAATAAGAGTAGGTGGTCTTTTTGCTGGAGCTTAGGTAGTAGGGTAGTAGGGTAGTAGGTTTTGGTGCCATGGAGGTGGACTAGCTAAGTTAAGCAGCTTAGCTAGCTTGGTTAGTAAGGAGTAGAGTTGGAGGCATTTAGAGCTAGGGTTTTCGGGGAGAAGAGCTGGAGGTAGTCATCTTGAGCTGCAGTAGAGCTGGTGGCTGCTGAAGAGAGCTACAAGGAGCTACCTTAGCTGGCTTGGTTTGCTAGTTCTTTGCTAGCTACTAAGCCAACTTAAAGCGAGCTGGCTTCTGCTAAAAGGAGCTGAGGTGAGATAGGTCTAATGCGCCCGGGGAGGATCAAGCTGGGTGAGGCAGCTAAGATAGCTTAGCTCAACTGAGTTGAGCTAAGCTGAGTCCCTGGGAGCTGGACTTGAGCTTCCTAAGCTGGAATGAAGTCATCCTCAGCTGGCTGGAGTTGAGTGGAGCTGGATGTAGCTGAACCTGAGCTAGGGTGAACTCCAATCAACTCAGCTAGAGCTCCCTGTGGACTAATGGGAGCTGAGATGAGCTAAACTTAGCTAAGTTGAGCTGGATCTGAGCTGACCTGAGCTAGGGTGAGCTAAGATGAGCTCTCTTGAGCTACCATTCAGCTGAGATGAGCTGATTGGAGCTTAGATGAGCTAACCCTAGTTCAAGTGGGCTGGAATCCAGCTATGGTGAGCTGGATCAAGCTGAGTTCCAGTTAGTCTGAGCTTCTTCTTCACCAGTTGCCTTCCTGAGTGTTAGGGTTTTGGAGTTCTAACAATCTGCATATCCCTAACACTCACAAAAACACATTAAAAAGATAATAAAAAGTGCAATGCATTCCTAACCTAGTTGATGCCTAAATGCAGCCCAAAAACCCATTTGCGGAGTAAAATCCTAAGAGCTAAGTTTGTTTTAATGCATAAAAATGATGATAAACTAGCGTTTATCACTTCTCCAGTATATCCCCAAGACTAACCTCAACTAGATTCCTTTAACACCCAATTTAAGGTGCTTAAGAAACCTAGGTAAGTTTAGTTAGTATACCAGAGATGAGCATCAAGATGTCACCAAGATTTCTCCAAGCACAGAGTACATGTAACAAGTAACACCTAAGTTGTAATCGAATCTTCAAGAACCCTACTTAGTTCAAAACTTTACCGAACTACAGACGATCAAAACTTATGACATATTATAAAGACAACACATCATGCATGTATGTGAGATACACATACATTAACGCATTGTCCGTATAACATGATTATAAGTCTTGAATGACCAGGTATATTAATACAATTTTGCCTACTCTTTCAACTTTTACCCTAAGGGTTATATTTCTTATTGTTTGTCATCGAGTGCATCTAAGGTTGTGCAAGTGTGGATATCTACAAATTGCATAAGTAAATACTAACAAAGAAAAGAACAGTAATAACATAAGTCAACATCATAAACGTACTACTACGAAGAATGGAATATCTTATGTCAATTTGAAGTAGATTCGGTCTAGATCTACTTGTTGAAAGGATGATTATATGGATTCTTATTTAGAATAATATGGCAACTGGACCTAAATTAAAACATCGAAGATTGCTTAACCCTCTCAAGCGTAACACCTCCCATGCCAGTTTGCCCATCCAAGTTGAGCCACCAGTTTACCTAACTCAACCTATCCTACTCAACAAGGATAATGATGCTCCTCTCTTCTACCCTCTCTTCCCAACATTTACGATTCTATCGGGATAATATAAATGTAGCAATAACATTCATAAACTTTAAAAAGTTCATGATGTACATTAGGGAATTAAAATAAAGGAAACACGTTCTTTTGTTTTAATTGACCAAAAAAACCCAACCAAATCAAGAAGTATTTGAATTGTATCAAATGATAGGATACATTTTTTAGAATAGTCGACACTTGGATCATATTACGTGAACTTCAAGGAAAATTCTATTCAAACCTTATAAGCAAGACCAAATTTTCATTTGCATCCAATACATGATTGCAAGACAGATACCTTTTACCCACAGAATATTAGATGCGTGGTCCACCATAATGCATATCAAAAGATCCAAGTCAATTTGTCTTTTTTCTTCTGCTGCCCAGATGCTCTTCCATAGCCTTATCGACGTAGCCAAGGGACATTGCCTAGATCCAAGCTTCGAATTACAAGAAGGGCCACACTTTCCAAGCTTGAAATAATATTCCTTACATACACCTCCTTGCTACCACCCAACTTAACAGCCATTCATAGAGACATCGCACCCTGACACCCACCTCTTAGCACGCAGTAACCATGCATATGATTATCAACTCACAAGAGATGGTCAAAAAGGCCACTGACAATTTTAATTACTTCTTTGCATAATGTTCCATTTCTCATGGCTAACACTTTTTTTTTTGTAGGCTGGCTAGCTTCAACTCCTGTCTCTCCATGGATCAATGGCATAACATTTTAAGTAGACTGCATGTTTGACTCTTCCATTAACAGCTTTGGAGGTACCATCTAGATTCCTCCCCTCTGGGATCACCTCCAACCAATGGAGATCTCCCCTCCTCACAGCACAATCTCCCTTACCCTTTCGGCTCCCCCCGACCCTCCACCACCCGCGCATTGCAGTTGATCTCGAACTTTGTTCCTTTATACTTTACACCTCATTAATTACATGATACATCCATCCACCACATCCACCAATCAACAACCCCCCTTGGAGATATTTCAAGGCACACACACACACCACCAAATAGCAGCAAGAAAAGAATTAAACACACAGACCCTTGTAAAGACCTAAGATTGGAAACTCATCATGTGACCTCAAGAAAACTAGAAGAGAAAAAGAAAAGAAGGCAACAAGATGATTTCCTTGTGGTCATGAGCAACAAACACCCTCTTCTTCTTCATCTCCACACTAACAAAACACATCATGGGTAGAGGGATTAACCATCTAATAATGGTCTAGTCTGTGGTGAAACTACCATGATTTAGATAAGATTATCTAAGAAGCTTCCAAGATGCATGTTGTTTATGACCAAAAAAAGCTTCCTAGTTTGAAAACTTGTTCGCATGCCATCAAACACCTAGCATGCATGTAAACCCTTAAGCCAATCCAAGATCAATAGATCTCATTGAGCCACCCCATAGCCAATAAATCTACCAAGTACTGCAACCACAATAATAACAGGAGATCAAGATAAGTGGAGTTGGAGGGGGAGGTATGAAATAAGCAAATAAATAAAATGAAGGAAGAGTGGTGGATTAACCCTACTTGTATGTAGCAGCAGCAATGGTAATGGAGGTGTTGTTGGGGAAGATGGGGGAGGGAGAGTGGTAGTGGTCTTGAGGGGGAGGAGACATCCTACTAGGGAGGGGATGGTCAGGGGAGGGCCTTCGTTAGGAGAGGGAAGGGGGTTGGGGATGGTTCGGGGAGGTGACGTCATTGGGGATTAAGTCGGACAGTCGAGGGAGGGGGAAGGTAATAGCAATGGGAGTTGGTTTTCGATGGTGATCAATCTTAAGGGGTAGGCGAGGGGCTGCGGGTGACCTTGAGGTGGAGTCAGGACAAGCACCATTGTCGAGAGAGGGAAGGGGCCAAGTGATGGTCAGGGGGGCTGATGCCGTCAAGGAGGGGGCTGGGGAGTCGGGGGAGGGAGAAGGTGATGGGGGTAGGACAAGTGGCAGCTAGGAATTTCGGAGGAGGGTGTGCGGAGGGGATGCAAAAAATTTGAAACCATCACCAAAGGGAAATGCGAGAGGGTGCAGGTAGGCGAGGGAAGGCTATGGTGACGGTTTCACTTGAAACTGTCACCAAAGGGATATGTAGAGAAGGTGCGCTTACGAGGGAAAGCTATGGTGACGGTTTCAAGTGGAACCATCACCAAAGGAAAGGATATAGTCACGGTTCCACGTGGAACCGTCACCAAAGGTATACCATGGTCACGATCCCACTTGGAACCGTCACTAAAGCAAAAAGCAAATCTCACTCTCCCTCTATGGACATGATTTTGAGTGGAACTGTCACCATAGTTTACTTTTGGTGACAGTTCCCAAAACCGTCACCAAATATCTGTCACCGAATCTCCCTTCCCTAGAAGTGGTGGTTGTGGGAGACATCGAGGTTGGTGTTAGATTCCTTGCAGTGAACAAAGGAGGAGTGGAATGAAGGAGGTCCCTGTTGCGTGTGAGGATCAGGGGTGCATGGGTGCAGCTAAGGTCGACAATGGTGAGGAGAAGGTGGCCAATGGTTGCCGTGGTCAAATGTCCTTGTTGCTAATGGCGCGGTTGGTGAGAAGAGCACGATCGAGGATGTAGTGAGGAAGCTTCCGACGAGAGGTCAGAGGTCACGTGGTGGTAGTGGAGGTCGCAGCAAGGGCTTAGAGGCGATCGTGGATGTCAGACCTGTCACCTCTGACAACGGTGGTGGCTGTTGATGGGAGGTCGAGGACGCGGAGAGGTCGCACAATCATTTGAGGTCGAGGAGGAAAAGGCTCACGTGTCGAGGATGGATGAGACGTGGTGGTGGGTAGGTGTCGATGCACGGGCGTGGGCATGATTGGTGATGAAGGAGTAGGTTCGCGGTGGGGGGAAGTCACGGTCGAGGACGTCGTCGAGGATGGAGGCTCACAATGTCGTAGTTGTGGGTGCGCGGTCTTGAGGGAGAAGTTAAAGGTTCACGAGAAGGAAGCCAAGAGAGGAGGAGCAAGAACGGATGTGGCTCACGATGGTGCTGCTCCTCCTGTCCGTGGAGAGAGGATGTGGAAGGTGGAAGATGAGGAATGAAGGGGAGAGGGGTACATCTTCTTACATTACCTTGGAAGGACCATGTACGTGGGTAGAGGGGGAAAGCCTTGTGTGTTGGAAGTTTGGGCCCAAAAATGGGAAGGGGTGCATGTGATTTTTGTAATTGAGGCAAGGAGATGGGAGAGAGTTACATGGAGGGGGGTGGTGATCTCTGCATGCATGGAAAGTTGAGCATTGCCCAAAACTATAATGTGTCGGAGAGACTTTGCTGAGAGGAAAATAAATGGAAGGAGTTTTGTGTTTCATGGAGAGTCGTACGTGGGAATTTTGGAGGGAAAATAATATGGAAATGTTGAGTCTTGATTGAAGGAAAAAATTGGGCCTTTCCAAAATTGAGGGAGAGATTTTGAGAAAGAATCTTATGTTATTTTCGATTGTTCTACGAAGATGGCCTACTAAATTGATGCTCAATGTCTTTCCCAAAAAATAATCTTACCTAGAAAAAATCGTAATTAATCAAATACGTAATAATGTATGTCAAATATTTGAAATGCATGAAATGGTAACCCTGTAACTTAATTAATTTTATCACTGTAATGCATGCTTTTAAATTAAATTATCATCCCAACAATAATGTACCTAGGCTCTAATTTGGTCCACTAATTTGGACCTATCAAATATGCCCATGCCTAAGTTTTGCTAGGCCCGAGCAAAACCATATGGAGAAGAACCTGATCTCTAGATCAGAATTTGTCATCAGGATGCCTTATAGTGCCTCACCTCTAGAGACTAGTTTGAAATACCAACTACAGGCCTAAAGGTACTCAAGTACCAACTAAGGTATGGACCTGACCAGCCTCAACCTTGGGTCTATAACAAAGGTTTCTAAGGCCCCAAAATCTGCTTCAAGATTCATTGACCATGACAGTTAAAGCACCCGTGTGTTCGTGTAGCAAGGTCTAGGTTCAATTAGCTACTGTATTTTTCAGAAGAGGGAGAGAGATATTTTCTTGAGATTTTTCTCTTGTATTTTTTTTGTTTGTGATTCCCCTAAATCCAACATCAAATTGGCCCTCAACATGGTTTGTATTAGATTCCTTGTCCCCATCATCAATCCTCGAAGGGCCCCTGGCATTCAACACTTTGTGATAGTGCCACCCATGTCATTCTGTAGCTAAATCCAGACCTTGGCAATTGACACTTCGTGATAATTCCACCCATGGCATTTGAACCAGCACAAGGCACTTACGTGCCTCTGGTAAGATATTTAAATATCCTAGGAGACAAGTGCCGATGAGACGATATGTTATAATGCATCTTCAAGGGGAGTATTTACTCCTCTCCATGGCGGGAACTCCTCCAATGAACTTATGTTTTCAAATCGCTCCTAAGTCAGATCCTCGAGAAACCATTTTTCTTTCTCAGAGCAAAACATTTTTGGCATTAATCTTCATTAAGCTCACTAAACTAGACTAATGTGCGATTTTTTGGTACCTAGGTTACCAAGTCACTCAAACCAAAGGGTAGACAACGAGGCTAAATAGTCCCTAAGACTTAGACTTAATACATCAGCTTCGTACTCCCTCAACGTCATGAGGAAGAGTCCAAATCTTAAGAAATACGTGAGTGTTTATGTCCTAGAACAGATGCAAGAGTTCTAAAGTCGGTATCCGTCACTTATATCCTTTTCTTTAGCACTTCATGACCTAAATAATTATTCATTCTAACCTAGAACTTAGGTGAACTCTTCCATAATCAAGTGCTAGGACCAGCACAATTTTTGCATTGTTTCCTCTCTGTGTCTGTCTCTTCTCTCTTTTTCCTCGTCAATATACTTGCAATTCAGCTCACAATTCAGCTCAAATTTTTTCTTTTTCAATATGAATGCCCTAACTACATGCATGCAAAGTATATATAAATGCTATGAACAACCTCAGGTTATACCCCCTATGCCCAAATTTGACAATGTCCTCTCTAGAAAGCAAAAGCAAGGAAAGATATTACCTAAGGTGGAGTTGGGATGTCTCACAATGGGTGATTCTTGCAAATCAGGCTCTGGAAGGGAAATAGACGGAGACCCGAAAAGGATATGTAACAAACTTGGCCTAGCAACTAAGTAACCCAAAATGTTGGCAAGCTGGTGATGGAGAGTGATATCCAAATGCTCGCCAGATATAGGTGAAAATAGGGTATACTTGAGCTATTATTGTAGGTTTGACATAATATACATAAGTAGTGACCTTCAGAAGTGCGCAGTGAGGAGGCAAAGGCTCCACAAGCTGATATGTGTGGGAAAAAGAGGGTGTGAAGAAGGACACCCGAAGGGTGATGGGCTGACATGGACAAGTGTTGATCCATACCTGCCACTCTAGCACAAGATGTATTGGTCTGGTTATCCCCTCGTAAAGCATGAGCAAAGACTTTAGGAAGTTGTTTCTGATTGAGTGTAAGTCTCTCAGTTGCAGGGTAGGGAAGAGGGTCAAAGAAGGCTTGGCAGGTTCAGCATTCTTCCTCGACAACCATTCCAGTTCTTGAATGTGATCAGAAGTAGCCATAGTAACTAATTGACTTTCATGCCGCTGATGTAGACACATCCATTTAGGTTAAAATGCCTATTTATGCATACTTCTAGGCTTAGATTTGCATTCCATATTATAAATATTACATAGTATGCATCATTCTGCTTTTATAGTAGTTGTGCATATTTTAGGTTAATTGCGTCCTTTCTGCAATCAGGAGAGAATAAGAATTATTTTAGAGCCTCGAATTGACAATCCGATCACATGGATCTGATCAAGATGACGATCGGAGTCCAACACCCCAAAATCTCCTTGATCAGAGTCCTGTAGCACCATATGCAATTCGAGGTAGATCAACGGCCAAGGAACTAGGTGACATAATTTAGAGCTTCAAATGACAAATCCGACCACACGGATGGATTTGGGTCGACGATCACAGCCCAACGACACAAAAATCGACTCAATCCAACCTCTATAGTAGCCCCTACAATAGAAAGAAGATGGACAGCCTAAGCTGCGCCACGTGGCGCAACCTAAGCAACCCATGCACATGCACACGGACAACAGCATGGGTGTGCATGTGTGTGAAGGCATGCATGCACGCAAGTGCAGTGGCGCACGTAATAACGTAGCGCGCAAGGCAACGGCAGCGGCAGCAGCAACGCACGTGGGCGTAAGGCATGTAGGCGCGTAGCCTGCATGTGCTCGTGACGAGGGCACACTCCAAGCACGCGACAAGGGTGCATGGAGCACATGCCAGCGGTGTGGTAGCTGAGGCACATGATGCACGCCAGTGGGGGCAAGGGTTGGCGAAGGATCTTCAGCGATGTTTGCGATGGATCTTTAGTGACATTTATGACCATCACTAATTGTCCTATATACAAATTTGATTCTTTCCTCTACTATAGAAGGACCCCTACCCCTCCCATTCTTCTTCATCTCTTCCTTTCTTCCTTTCACCACCTCCAAGGCTCTAGAGAGAGCTTATCCTAAGTGCAGGATGCTCCTCTAGAGTAGAAAATAAGCATTTGTTCCCGCCTCTCATCCCCCTTCATGGAGCATCCTGTGGCTGTCTTCTCACCTCCCTTCCGGAAGAAGATCCTCGTCGTGACGTCGTCTTGCCTCGCCCTCCGTCCTCTGGCTCCATCCTCATTCGTTTCACTCCTCATCACCTTCCTCTAGGCGACATCAGAGCGAGTCATCGTCCAAGCGACCGTCGAGGGGGATTTCTCTCACCCATCTCTATGTTTATTGCTCTCGTAGTATAGATTTCCTGCTTTTGTAGTTGTAATAAACATTTGATTATAAAAATACATGATTATTTCTCTCTGTCTCTCTCTTATATTTTGCAGGTAGATTAGTTAGATAAGAATTCATCGACCTAATCTCTTGCTTGCTAAAAATACCAAAAAAATTACAAAAGGAAAAAACAACAAAAATAAATAGAAGCGAAACGTGGATTTTCAAAATAAAACGTCGCCTCCCTATGCTAGACTCGAGACTCACTTTTCGAGTTTTAGTTATAATTATCTAATTGACGAATTTTCTCGCAAATCGAACTATGATAAAGGCTTTCCAAACTCGAATCCCATGCTTGTGCCAATCGGTCAAATCAGTCGCCTATCATTGGTGTGCTTGTCATGGAATGGGCCCAAATGTTCATCTTCCAAATTGGACTAATCAAGGGTGACATCCATTTTATTATCATGTAAAGGTGGGTTCGAAGCAATAGGAGTGTGAGTGTCCTCAACAACGACATCCCCAGGTTCTTGTTCGATTCTAAGATCCTGCCCCTGGGGTGTATAGATTCCCTCATCAATAGTATCAATTGCTTCCATTTCTTCCTATGTTTGGGAGGATGAACTTTGAAGTCAAAAGTACGTAGGAATCCAAATTTGGCTAAATCAGTAATATCCTCAGAGGGTAAGACCTCGAACACAACATATTCCCCCCTAAAGTTGCTCCATATTCTAAGTGTAGACCCCTTAAACTCATCATCATCCTCTTCTACGTTTCTTCCCACTTGCCCATGAGACTCAGGAAAAACTTCAAAGCTATGATCAAGTATTGTAAGTGTTTCCATGTCATCCTCAAAAATCAAACCTTCATGTCCCTGAGACCAAAATTGATCCAAGTCATCGAATTCAGTATCAATTCCCTCAGGGTCACCTATGTTGGTGTTCGGGTGAAATCGTCGTTGTTTAAGAAATGCATTGTAATATAGGACAAAATTGCTCAAACCATTTAAATTTATATGCTTAGATTCAGGAAATAGAGTCTGAGGTCGTTCACAAGGAGTAAAGATTCAATTTTAATTCACCAATCACAAGAAATGTAAGCAATTCAATGCAATGATATTCAAACTAATATTTCAATAAGATCAGAATAATAGTGCAAAAAATTTCAGTTAAAATGGTGATTTAAATCACCAAATTAACCCTTAAATTTAAAGCTCACAACCACTTAAATATTTGAACACTAATCATAATCAAAGATCCCAGCAATATCAAAACCAAGCACTGGAGCAATGTAGCCAATCAGTCCATGGACCAAGGCAAAGATGCCTCAAACCTTCACTCTTCAGAGGAGCCAAGGCACAGCAGCAGTAGAGGAGCACAAGGCTCTCATAAGAGCTAGGTGCAAAGGCCTCATGAAGCTTCAGGGATGCTAAGTCCTGAGAAGAGATGAGGGCACAAGAGCAAAACCCTCCCCTCCCCTCTCTATCTTTTTGATTCTCTTTCTTCTTTTTCAACTTAGACCTAGGTGAACAGTACTAAGTAATCGGGTATATGGTCAGAGGTCCAGACCCACCTATGAGGTGCAACGGGTGAGGAGTGAGCGCATGTGCGGTGAGTGGGACCTCACCTCGTGTGCTGAGGTGAACAGTAGGTATCACGAATTACTCTTATCCACTGCTGGGTGCTTCAAAACCAATGATGTGGGACTATCTTTGTCCCTCCTCTTCACACAGCAATAGCAGGAGGAACCACCTCCAATTGAAGTCGAAGGTGTGGCTGTTGGTTCCAATTGAGGTCATGGAAGAGAACTTGGGAGTCGTTCGAAGCGCTTGGGAGTGTTGATGCTGAAGAACACGGCTGGAGGAGGGCGGACGAGGCTGGAGATGTCGAAGGTGGCGGCGGTGCTTCGGCATAACCTGAAAAGAAGAAGATTGCCTCTCAGCCATGTCAAAGATGCTTAGGAGGTTTGCATGACTATGGCGAACGTGATGGTTGTCATAGCGTCACATGCAGATGAGTGTGGAGGTCTGGCAACCTCGAGAAAGTGGTGAGAAGGTGTGTGTGTTCAGTGGGGAGTTTGTGAGGCCAATCCCCTCAATTACTTGAGGGGTTTTGGTCTTGAGGACACAGTCGAGGTTTTGGGACCAGTGGTGATTGGTTTGGTGTGATGTGGTGGTTATGCGAGGTCATCGATGGTACAATGAAGATGTAGAAGACAACGGTGGCATGGGCATGAGAGCATGCTAATGTGGTGGTTGAGTGTGTGAATCGAGTCAGGGGAAGATGAGGAGTTGAACTGGAGCGGTTGCGGATGAAGGAGATGCAGAGATGGCGTCGGCTATGATTGGACAATGCCGAGGATGAAGGGTTTCTTTGGGAGGAAAAGTGATGATGCCTAAAGGGGGTGGAGGCTTCCCGCGAGTATGGCGAGATGTTGACGAAACTAAGGCAGACGTGTTGCCTATATTATATGGCAACAGGTGAGGAGACCGGAGGGAGAAGATCGCCAAAGCGGTCTTTGGTGCAGACCCGAGGTAGAGGAGATGGAGGACTTCTAGGCCTAAAACTTGCTAAGGGGCTAGGCAATGTGATGGAGATCCTTTTAAGGGCTTCAGGAAGGCTTCTAAGCTTGGAAACAAGCTTGAGGAGCTCAGATTTTCAGGGAAAGAGATCCCTGAAATCCAAGAGTTCACACGAGCTCCTCGACAAGATTTGAGCCCAAGACAAGGTTTAGGTGATTGCGGATTCTCTCAAAATCATTCCTTCCAATTTTGGAAGGAATTGATCGAGAAATCAGGGAGAAATCCTTGATTGAAGGTCGGTGTTGATGGGTTCACACTGTTAATGGTGGTAGGTGGTCGGGCATTTTTCGCTTGCAGAAATAATGTGTATCAGAAAAATATGTCGTCGCAGTGAAATCGGGTGGTGGAAAAATCCCGATCAAACGTAATTATCAATAAAACTAACCATGATGGATTAGGTCGTAAACACAGGGAGGAATAAATGCAATAAATTCATGAATATTTTTCCCTTGTATTCTTTCAATCGAGTGCGAAACCCGTGGTCAAATTTGACATGAAATGCGATGAAAAGAAGACACACAATAACTTGAGTATGTAAAGTTACATGCGCAATTTTCCTCAATAAAATATTCAATAAATATGTGATCAATCTATGTAATTTCCAATTGCACATGTTTTAGAGAGAAATTGTGTAAATCTTAATCCAAAACCAATGTCGAAGGATATGAATAACAAGGGCCAAGTAATTATGAGAAAGCATGAGCATGAAGTTGCAATTTCACTCAATATATCAAATATTAAAATAAAAAATCATAGTTTGGCCATGACGCTCAAATGTAAATACTAATTAACCCAAAACCAAAGGATTTCGTCCTCTTAATCTCGTGCGAAGAGGAGTCGATGGCGGAGGCCGAGGAGCTCAAGGAAGGTCAACCGTGACAAGAGCTTTTTGATGGTGGTGGTGGCACTCCGAACGGCGGCTGGAGTTGATGTTGGCGACGAAGAGGAGCAGTGGCTTGTTGGTAGGTGTGGCCGAGCTCGTAAGGTCAAGGAGAGCTCAACGAAGGCAATGGCGTGGAGAACGGTGGAGTGTAGAGGTGGCTACGTGGAGGGGGATCAATGTTAATGTTGGGTTCCACCTCCTTGTTGACGGAGAAGAAGAAGAAGAGGAGGTGGCTGCACGGTGGTTGCTGATGGGTTTCTCTTCTTCTGTTGGAGAAGAAGAAGAGGAAGAAAGGGAGGCCGTGCAAGGAGTTGTTGGAGCTGTGGTTGATTGTGTGAACGCTACGTTGATGGAGGAAAGGTGTGCTGCTGCTTGTGTGCATGCGTGCACGCTCACACAAGCAGGCGCAAGGGCTGTGGCGGCATGCACGCACGAGGTCTGCTACTGCAATTTGTGCATGAGAAAGTTGATGGGTTCGGGCGCAAGAGGGTGTTGGTGCTGCACGAGGAGGAGTTGGTCGCTTGTGAAGAGGATGAAGCACGGTGGTGGTCTCAGGTGGAGTACTGCTAACATTGAGGATGGGCTCCTTGGGTGGATGGAGAGGATGCGCACGGTCGCAGTGAAGGTGGAGATCTTCTGTTCTTAGAGAATAAGGAGAGGGAAGGTGAACTTCAGACATCCGGGAAAGTTCCCGAACGGCTTAACTGGGGGCCAGGTGCACTGTTGAAGGCTCTGATGGTGGCTCGCGGTGGCGGAGTTGGGCACATGCTGTAGGCTGAGAGAGGAAGGTTATGGAGCACAGTGATGAAGTTAGAGATGTAGTGGCGGACGTGGCTGCGGGTGTTGGTGCTGTCACCACCGACCACGGTGATGATTCGTTGGAGGTGAGATGCAATTGTGGTCGTTGATGGTGAGACGCGGCGGTGGTGGTGACGTCGACAGTGGAGGAGCCTCCTCCCCTTGGAGAGGGAGATAGTTGGAGAAGAAGGACCTCTCCTAGAGAGAGGAGATAAATGGCCACTGCACCTCTTTTTGCTTGTTATATAACTAGAATGAGAGAGAGGATTAGCGAGACAGAGAGAAACAAAATCACCATTTTGTGTTGCCAAAAAAAGAAGAGATTGAGAGAAATTTGGGGGAGAGATATTTGTGAGGGAGAGAGAGATACATCTGTCAATTTGTTTCCCCTTTTATTGTTTTCCTTTTCTTTGATTTTTTCCTCTTGCACGAGACTTCCAAACAAAGGATTTTCATGGAAAATAATTCTAATGGAAAGTGGAGAATTTTTCCTTCCATGTAACAAATCAAATGGCAATCCAAATTGAGTATAATTCCACCCAAATTACCCTTTCATAATGATGTAATGCATGAAATGACGAATTTACCACATATATAATTTTGCTAATATAATGGATAATCTCAATTCATTCCTTATCTCATTGATCATGTAGTTAGGTTCTAAATTTGTCCACTAAAGTGGACTTATCAGTAGGGACCTTTTCAAAGAAAATGATGAGAAGTTAGGGGACTAAAGGAAAAGATTTCAAAAGCTAGGGGCTTAAGTGTGAAAAATAGAGTTTAAATGAACTAAAATGCAAACTAGGTCAAGATGGACTATGATTGGGCCTAAATTTTGGTACAAACCTAATTTGGATCCAAGGAAATTGATGGTGATGTCATATTTTAGTTTTGACCAAGTTTGGCTGGGCAATTTGTGTGGAGACCCAAATTACGGTAGAACTATGTTCGTAACTCTATTTAAGGTCAAAATAGGTTCCAATGGTCAAAACAAGGGTACCAAACCTCATGGAATATTTTTATATGAAATTTATAAGGTTTAGATAGATTTTATTCTAACTAGAACCATAGTAATTTAAGAGAGTAAGAAATTAGTGTTTCGAGTGCTGTATTGGTTCTCGAATTGCTCGAAATCGTGTTTCTATTTGCCTGGACCCTCTTATTAAACTTTAATGCTCATTTGACCTTTACTTCACCCCTAGAAAACTCCTTGGTTAATCTGTGTTCGTGATATGCTATTAAAATTATAGAATTAACCCTAGTTTCCTGTTTTCTTCTCAAAACAACCTGAAGTGGGGTTATAACCCTCAGATGGTTATGTAGGAGCATTTATCTTTTAAACTTGACTAAAAGTGGCTAGTTAGGGCCTATGATGGTGTTCCCATCATACCCCGATGCCTAGCTTTTGCTACTCGCTTAGCAACATCTTATGGATCAAACCAGCTCTCTAGTTCAGATGTAACCATCAGGATGCCTTACTTACTAAGCTGTATATCTAGAAATTAGATCAAAATACCAACAATATGCCTAGAGGTACTCAAATACCAGCCAAGATCGAGACCTGACCATCTTCAGTTTGAGTCTATCGTAATGCTTTCTAAGGCTTGCAAAAATTGCCTAGAGTTTCGTTGATGCCAGTGGTTAAAGTACCCATGCATAGACGTAACATGTCCAGGTTTAGTTTGACAACGCATTGTTGTAAGAGAGAGATAGAGAAGGGTTTTTCATTTGGAGAGTTTTTTCACTTTTTTTTTATTTTCCCCTATATCTAGCATCGAATTGGCTCTAAACACAGTCTGTATCGGATTCCTTATCCCCACCATCAATCCTCGAAGGGTCCCCAACTTTCGATGCTTCGAGAAAATAGTGCCCATGGAAACCCCTAGAACCCTGGCTTTCGACACTTCGGGATAGTGCCACCCATGGCATTCTATAGCTAAATTGAGTCATGGCAATCGATATTTCAAGATAATCCTACCTATGGCACCTGAACTAGCACAAGGTGCTTACATGCCCCCGGTAGAATATTTAGATATCCTAGGAGACAAGCACCGAGGAGATTATATGTTATTACACATCTTCGAGGGGAATTTTCCGCCTCTCTGCCCCAGGAACTTGTCAAATGAACTTTTGTTGTCGAGCTGCTCCTACGCTAGATTTTCGAGATGGCTTTTCAGAACAGAACACTTTTGGCAGGCTTTTCTTTATTAAGCGCAGTAAATTAGACTTAGTGTGCGATTTTTGGGTGTTTAGGTTACCAAGTTCCACAAACCAAAAAGCAGGCAATGGGGCTGAATAATCCTTGAGCCTTAGACCTACTATATTAGCCTTGCACTTTCCTCAACCTCTTGTGGATTAATCTAGATGATAACAAATATGTGGGTGTTGAAACCCTGAAATAGATCTAAGAGGCCTAAGATCGGTACTCATCACTAATCTCCTAAGTTTTAGCCTTTCAGGTTTTAATTTATCATCTGATCTAACCTAGAAGTTAGGTAAGTCTGTATAATTTTAAGGGACTCATTCATTTTTTCTCTTTTTGTTTTCTTATTTTTCTTTCCTTTTCTTTTGCTTTTCAATTTCTTTTCCTCTTCTCCTCTTTTCATTCTGCTCAATTCAAGTTGGCTTCTCCTTTCCTCTTTTTTTTTCTTTGAATGAAACCCTTCCATGGGTTGATTTTCACAACGTTTTGCACTTTAAAACCTCCCCATGCCTAAGATTTGCAATGTCCTCATTGTAAACTAGGTGGGTTTGAGTTCTATTCATATCGTACATTAGAACAGGTGGGTAGTGAATGGGTCGAAATGACTGTTGTAGATGATTTCTACCTCTGATACAAGTATCAAGGGTGGAGTCGGTTGTTCTAATGGATGAACCATAAAGTGCAATATGAATTCAGAAAAGAGATATGTTAGGAAGGTTTCAAGTTTTTCAAAGATGGCGGGTTGCCTCCCATTAAGTGCTAAGTTTAACACCATCAGCTGGGCGCAATGAAGCTCAGGAAATTGGAGATCAAAAGATACTACAGCCAATTTTGAGTCGGTGAGTTCGAAGAACAGTTTGAGTTACTAATCATTCACGCCAAAAGGTTCTGATTCGTGGCCGAGTTCAATGATTTCGACTGCTCCGTTTCCAAATACTTGTCTCACAAGGAATGGTCCAATCCATTTTGATTTGAGTTTTCCTAGGAAGAGCTTGAGTTTGGCATCGAAGAGCAATACTTTTTGACCAGGATGGAAGGATTTTCTTGAAATGTGCTTGTCATGGAAGGCTTTCACCCACTTTTTATAGATTCGCGAGTTCTCGTACACGTCATTACGTAGTTCCTCGATCTCGCTTAATTGCAACCGGTAGTGGACTCTAGCCTTCAAAAGATCTAGATTGCACTTACATACTCCTCAGCAAGCTTTATGCTCCATTTATACAGGGAGGTGGCATGCCTTCCCGTACACGAGTCTAGAGGGAGACATGCCTAATTGGGTCTTATGGGCAGTCTTATAGGCCTACAAAGCTTCCAGAAGGCAGGCAGACCAATCCTTCCTATTAGGTCGAATAGTGACCTAAAGGATCTTCTTGATCTCCCTATTTGACAGTTCAGGCAATCTATTAGTCTGGAGGTGATAAGGAGTCAAGATACAATGCAACACCCCATACTTTTTCATCAAGGACTGGAAGTGCACATTCATGAAGTGGGTCCCTCCATTAGAGGTGATAGCTCGTTGAATACCGAACCAAGAAAAAATGTGTTGATGAATGAAATTAATCACAACTTTATGTTCATTGGTTCAGTTTGGGATGGCTTCGATCCATTTGGACACGTAGTCCACGGCTAGGAGAATGTATTTGAAACCATCGAATTTTGGGAAGGGACCCATAAAGTCAATCCCCCAGATGTCGAAGATTTCACATACAAGAATCGGCTATAAAGGCATCATGAAACGTCGGCTCATGTTGCCTAAGGTCTGGCAACGAGTACATGCCTTACAGTAGTTGTGCACATCTTTGAAAATCGTGGGCCAATAGAATCCACATTGGAGGACTTTTGTTGTGGTCTTGTGTCCAGAAAAGTGACCACCACAGACTTGGTCATGGCAGAAGGATAAAATTCCATTGAACTTAGATTCCAAAACACGTCTTTTGATGATTTGATTAGCATCGATGTGGAATAGATACGGATCTTCCTAAACAAAGTATTTGGCATCTAAAGGTAATTTGTCTTTCTTGGCTTTTGGCCAATTAGATGGAATTTGATGCGATGCCAAATAGTTCACCATATCAGCATATCACGGAAGTTCTGTTTCAATTGTCACGAGGTGTTCATTCGAGAAGTGCTCTATGATAGGTCCAGAAGGGTCTATCGGTGAAGAAGGAAGATGGAATAGATAGTCAGCTACAGCATTCTACTTTCCCGCCTTGTCATGAATTTCAAGATCAAATTCTTGCAATAGCAAGATCGAGCTCATTAATCTAGGCTTCGCATCCTTCTTCTCAAGTAAGTGCCTCACTGCAGTGTGATCCGAGTAAATGATGACATGGGATCCTAAGAGGTAAGATCTTAATTTCTCCAAGCCAAATACTACAACCAGTAGCTCTTTCTCTGTAACAGTGTAATTACGCTAAGCTTCATCCAATGTCTTATGGCGTAATAAATGACCACTAGTTTCCCATCAATTTTCTAACTCAGCACTGCTCCTATTGTGTAGTCAGACACTTCACACATGATCTCGAAGGGTTGAGACCAGTCAGGAGATTGCAGGATTGGTGCTTGGGTGACTCGGTCACACAGGATCTTAAATGCGTGAATGCACTCACTCGATACATCAAAAGATGTGTCCTTTGAGAGGAGATTCATCAAGGGGTGTGCAATTTTAGAAAAATTGGGTATAAATTGACAATAAAATCCAACATACCCCAGGAATGATCTGATATCTTTGACCAAGTTAGGCATAGGTAGCTTGGAAATCAAATTCACCTTAGCTCGGTCAACTTGGATACCCCTCTCAGAGACAAGATGTCCATGAACGATGCCTTCAGGAACCATGAAGTGGCTCTTTTCCTTGGAGAGAACCAAGTTCACTTCAATGCATCTTTTAAGGATTTGGACCAAATGCAGGAGGCATTCATCAAAAGATTCACCGAATACCGAGAAGTCGTCCATGAAGACCTCAAGGTAATTACCCACCATATTTGAGAATATGGCTAGCATGCATTGCTGAAAGGTGGCAAGTGCATTGCATAACTCGAATGGCATCCTGCGGAACGCGTACGTATCGTAGGGGCAGGTAAAGGTGGTCTTTTCCAGATCCTCTAGATGAATTGCCACCTGATTATATCTGGAGTAACCATCCAAGAAATATAAAAATTGATTTCTCGCCAGTTGCTCAAGAATCTGGTCAATGAAGGGAAGTGGAAAATGATCTTTCTTCATGGAGGGATTCAGTTTCCAATAGTCTATGAAGACTCTCCACAAATTTGCAATGCAGGTCAGGATGGTCTCCCCAGATTCAATCATGATAACGTGAGCCCTACCTTCTTAGGCACAACCTAGATTGGGCTCACCTAGCGGCTATCAGAGATCAGGTAGATAATACCAGCATCTAACCACTTGATGATCTCTTTCTCTTCACAACCTCCTGTAGATTCAGGTTGAGTCATCTCTGCATCTCTCGGGATGGTTGTGAGCCCTCTTCAATGTAGATACAGTGTGTGCAATATCGAGAGTCCATTCGATGGCTCTCTGAAGCTGCTAGAGAACAAAAATCAGCTTTGTTTCTTGATCAAATGTGAGTCAAGAATTGATAATCACAGGAAACGTTTAATTGGAACCCAAGAAGACATACTTCAAATGATTTGGGAAGGGTTTTAACTCCACAACTGGGTTATCAATAGCAGGTGGTGGTTTAGGATGGGCCTTAGACGACAAAGTGGGAGTTAAGGGTCAATCTAGATCAGCTCTAGGCTCCTCTATCTGTGGGTTAGAAGTTTCGTGGTGTTAAGGATCAGAAATAATCAGGTCTTCCTTTGCAAGTGGGTCCTCAACCATAGCATTAATGTCACATACTTCCTCAACTACCCCACAGTTTATTCCTTTCTAGACCTTAAAGATATCAATCTTTAATGTTTGGTTCCCAAATTTCAACTTTATCTGGCCCTCTTTGCAATTAATATTTGCCCTAGCTGTGGCTAGGAAAGGTCTCCCTAAAATGATCGGTGTGTTCTTCAAATTTTTAGGAGTCTCCATGTCTAACACAATGAAGTCCACTAGAAAATAGAAATCACAGATCCATATTTGAACATCCTCAAGAATTCCTCTAGGTAACTTGATCGATTGATCTGCTAACTACAAAGTCACCTCAGTCTGTTTGAGCTCAGTTTCATCGAAATGGTCTAGTAGGGATGTAGGTATCAAGTTTATGGAGCTCCTAAATCCAACAATGCTCGATCAAAGGGGTGCTAGGATCTTTTGCTTTTTGCGGGAGCTTGCTCAAAATGATAAAGTTGACGTGCTCAGACAATACGATTGGACTCCCATCTTTACTTCAAGGCTTACGCTTAGGTGTACACAAATCCTTTAGAAATCTCGCGTATGCTAGGACGTGGTGGATTGCATCCATTAAGGGGTTGTTTATCTGGACTTGCTCAAAGAGCTTGACTAGATCTTCCTCACATGCCTCGGGTTTGGGTTTCCTTTTTCATTTAGTCAAGGAATCAGGAAATGGAACCTCTATAGGTTCCTCTAGGATTGGTTCAGGTTCTGGATTTGGGATAGGGGTGTCCTAGATAATCGACCCAAGGTTAAACTATGAACTACTAGGCTGGGAGTGGCTCGGATGTGGTGGATCCTGTGTCATTTTTCCAGTACAGGTGGTAATAGAATTAATTCCTATTGACAAAAAAGTCATTCTCGTGCATTTTGAAAGTCGTCAAAAATCATAGTATAGTCGCGCAAAAACGTTCGTCAAAAATTAGGTTTGTAAAAATTACGAGACTTGAGTCCCGGTCGTTCGTCTCTGAGAGGCATTTGTTTTACCATTGAAATCAAACTTTTTGTCACTCTACTTTGTTTAGAATCGCATGTCGGTTTGTGATTATTACGTATTTAGGTACGACATGCTTAGTTGCAAGAATATTAAGAGTTAGAAACAGGCAACATTAATCACGCAAAAATTAATAGCAATCATTAAGCTCATGGTGATTTCAAACAGATAGAGATATATATAAATATAAATGCATTTTTCATTCATTCAGTTGTTTGCAATAAGAACTGTAGAGGAAAGCTTGTACATAAATTCTTGGAATTTAAATCTAGCTACCAAAAATGACTGCATACAAGAATCAACAGGGGGATTTTGCATGCATCATTGGGGGAGAAGTAAGACTACGCTATTAAGCAGTAATAAAAGAAGTAAAAATTATGGAGAGCGTAAACTAAATCTAGTAGAACAGAGGGCATTCCGGGGTGGTCCCCGATGGCCATGGAGTGGTCGGGAGGAGAATGAGGGGCGGCCAATGTAGCTTAGGCTGACCTTTGGAGAGAGGGAGGATTGATCCAGCATCCCGGCATGATGTCCTCCATGATGGTGGTGAGCTCGTGGAGGTGGAGTAGCTAACCTAAGTGAAGGTGGGCATGTATGGAGCTAATGAGGTGAGTGGTGCCAATGAAGCCAAGGGATGTGAATCGGTGCACTTGGCCGCCCATGGGGTCTTTTTATAGACCCAATGGCTTCTCTCTAGAGAGGTGTGGAACTCTCTAGAGAGAGTCCAAGAGTGGCTAGCCACTTGAGGGTGGAGGTGGTCTTTGAGATCCAAAAATTGTGGATCTCAATTTGAATGCCTCTTGGTAGCTAAATTTGGCAACCAAGAGGTGGCGCCATCTCAAGAGAGCTCTAGAGAACTCTAGAGAAGTGTGTGCGTGAATGGGTGTGTGTGTGTGTGTGTGTGTGTGGTCATGCTCTATATGGCTAGGTGGAATAGGATAGGTCCTAAGGGGTTTGTGTAGGTGTAGTCTTGATTTTAGGGTTACAAACCCTAATTGCTAAGGTGAAAATGCAATTAAACTTAACCTAAGTTTAATTGAATGAGTGTGAGCCTAATTGAGGGTGACAAAACTCAATCAGGTTGGGTTTAGGTCAATTGGACTCTCACTAAGTCCAATTGAACTTGTGTGGGTTGAGATCTAAGCTGAATTGGACTCAATGAGTCCAATTGACTTAGATGAAGGTAATTGACTTTGATCTAAGTCAATTGGGTTTGGTGAGGACCTAATTAGGTCCTTAGGTAGGTCTAGAGGTGATGTATTAGGGTTAAGACACCTTAATTTAGGTTCCTATGGGGTCGGGATTAGGTCTAGGGAGCTAGAGATCGAAGATCAAGACTTGAATCTCAAAACAAGGACTAGAGACCAGTATTAGACGTCCAATAATAGGATCAGATGACTTATACTAAAAAATCAGAAGTCCAGACTTCAGTTCTGGACGTCTAATTTGACTCCGGGTAAATCAAGGTTCTGTTTTGGGTACTCTGCAGAAATTGGACGTCTGACAAAGTGTCTGGACGTCCCATAACACTGCAGAAGTGGGTTTGAGGTGTGCGGGAGATGGCTAAGGGTCCCGGACGTCCTATAACTTATCTGGACGTCTAGTTAAGGGTTGGAACTAGGGTTTTAAGGCTTCCTAGGGTGTTGTGACCTAATCTAAGGGTGGCTAAGGCTTGGGGAAGTCTCTAGGCTATCCTAGGGCTAGGATGGACCTAAGCTCTTCACATTTTACTACTTTATTCCTACTTAATAGAATAGCAAACTTTTAACCCCCTTACATTATTGATCCTATATCTAAACTAAACCTTCTGCCCCAGCTCTGCCACAACTCCCGTTATTCCTAATCCAACTTCAGATCCTACTCCAGATCCAGCTCCAGATCTGCTTATTGCTTGCAATCGACATAAAGCACTTAATCAGCACATTATAACATTATTTTATGCATAGCTAAAGAAGAGCAGTAAAGATGCAGATAATGCATATGCATGCATGAATAACCCTAACTTATGCTAAGTCCTAGCTTAATCTAGGTCAATTATGACCTATGATTGCTGCGCAATCATACCCCCGTGCCTAAATCTTGCTAGTCCCTAACAAATGCAAGACTAAATTTTTTACAGCAAGGGTCCCTAAGGGACTGATTATTTTATCAAGTTTATGCATAGAGATTTTTCTCCTTTTTGCTTTCATCCTATGCTCTAGAAATCCAGACAATTGTGAAAGTGCAGCTATGTAGCTTTTGCAATGGATTCGAGTGAAAAACTGATTCACCTCTAAAGCCTGTACTTGACCACTAGTAAAAATTCTAGCAGGATAGGCAGACTTCTTCCCTCGGGGTATTCAAGATGTTTTATGAATTCCACACCAGCTTTAGGCTTAGGTAGAGAATTTTTTAGGGAAAGGATTATATATTTGGTGGCTCATTCTCACTTGGTGCTATAAAGAGACTAGTATTGCAGAATCTAGATTCCCAGATTACTAAGTAACTCAACTCAGAGAAAGATGAGAAAAACCATGCTCTCTTTTGATTCCTTTGTATTCATTCTCTCTTTTTCTTTTTCTTTTTCTTAGAGTTCACAATCTAACCAGATTCACATGTATGATCTGTATTTGGTGGTCTCACTAGGCATTAACACTTTAATTGAGTTCTCATAACCCTAACACTAAGTCGGAATTCCTTAGCCAGTATTTGGGCAGTCAGAAACACACAAAAGATAGGTTAAGGCCATATTTGGTGGATTTCAATTTTATTTGGTCGTATTGCCTCGATGAAATAAACACTAAATATTCATTCTTTTCTTTGCTTTTTCTTCTTTTTCTATCTTTTTCTTTCAGTTTTTCTTTCTTTTCATCATTCTTTTTCTTTTTCTCTTATTTATTTATTTTTTTTTTTTTTTTTTTCAGCATAACACAATTGGCATACATCCTTGAACTTTATTAAGGAGGCATTATTAGGGATTGGTGGTACTCAAGAGACATTGGGTGGCTTATTTGGTGGAAGTGCCTACTCATGGCACCGGGAGAGACGGATAGGATGGTGTATTTCTGACCTTGGCATCAATACCCTCCTTCAGCTGAGGATTCCGTAGAGAATGGTTGTAACCATCCACCTTAGCCCTAGTTTTATGAAAACTTGCTCTCTGAGTATTTGCCTTATTTGGTGGCTGTCAAAATTTCGCACAAAAAATGTATATGCGGGAATTGAGAGCGAAAACTATGTCTAATCTTAGAGTATCATCACCTAATTATCTAGGATTCTAGAATCCTCGCACTAATCTTAGAGCACCAGTACACTCTACTCTCATCTCACACTATTTGGTGGATTTTTGGAAGAACATCAGCCTAACTCACAAAACACTGTCCAGGGGTTCAGGAAAAGAAGCACTGCTTCTTCTCAACAGACTGAAGACATTTATCAGCCATCACCATGAATCCATTGCAAATTCTACGTGTGTGAAAAGTTGTATTGGATTCCAGATTGCATGAATCAACTAGAGGATAAAATCCTTCATGCATTCTCTTAATCAAATAATCTTATTCATGAATGCAGTATGTATAAATGCTATGAACAAGTAACCTCATATATTTGTACTTCATGAAATTCTCGTATCGGGTTACATTTAGCCTGATCCTAAATTTAGAACAAGAGGTGAGCGGGTGAGTTGGAAGTGGCTGTTGCAACAATTTCTAGCTCCAATGCAAGCATTGGAGGTGGAGTCGGTTGTTCTTTTATTTAAGGTCCTAAAGTACGTTTTACATGCAGCTCTGAGGTTTTCCTAAATGTTGGCATAAAAAATTTTTTCAATTTTACTGTATCTACCCCCCATGCCTAAGTTCTTGCATGTCCTTATGCATGAATGTAAAAGAACATAAATACTGCAGGGGGAGAGTGGGTAGAAATCACCTATAATTGCTCCTGAAATTATATTCAGCCCCGGCCAACCTGTTAACATGCAATATACAAAAGGGGCATATGCTAAAACAAAAATATGCTATGTATAAAAATGGTTATATATAAATGATGGTGGAATGTGGAGTGAATGGTATTTATACGTGCTGAGTTTAATGCCTCCAGCTGGGCGAGCACTCAATCACACGTCCTCACTAAGATGAACAGTCTTGTCAGGTGGAGGAGGTTCCTGGGCCAAAAATGGCTTGAGGCATTGGCCATTTACCGTGAATATATGCCCAGATTTTAGATCCTTGATCTAGACTGCCCCGTTAGGATATGGCTGTATCACAACATATGGGCCAGTCTACTTGGACTTGAGCTTCCCCACGAATAGTTTCAGTCGTGAATCAAACAACCAAACTCGCTGGTTTGGCGTGAATACTTTCCTCCGAATGTGGCGGTCGTGAAAGGCCTTGGTCTTATCCTTGTATATTAATGCATTCTCATAGGCCTCCCGCCGGATTTCTTCTAATTTGCTGAGCTGGAGTTTCCGTTCTCAACCTCCTGTATCGAGGTCAAGGTTACATTTTCGCACTGCCCAAAAGGCGCGATGTTCCAGCTCTACAGGAAGGTGACAGGCCTTGCCATATACCATGCGATATGGTGACATTCCGAGTGGGGCCTTGTATGTAGTCCGATATGCCCCGAGTGCATCGATTAATTTGTTGGACCAGTCCTTCCTATCTGGTCTAACCGTCTTCCGGAGAATCAGCTTGATTTTACGGTTAGACACTTCAACCTACCCATTGGTCTGTGGGTGATACGGGGTGGCTATGCGGTGATGTACCCCGTATTTCTTTAATAACGACCTGAAATGGACCTCGATGAAGTGGCTTCCCCCGTCGCTAATCAGAGCATGGGGTATTCCGAATCTCATGAAAATATTTTGCCATACGAAAGAAATGATGGTCTTGTGGTCAGCCCATCTCGTCGGGATGGCCTCGACCCACTTCGAGACATAATCAACGGCAAGCAATATGTACTCGAAGCCATGCAAGTTCAAAAAAGAGCTCATAAAATCGATACCCCAGACGTCGAACATTTCTACAACCATGATGGGTTGGAGTGGCATCATGTCTCTCCTGGTCATAGAACCAATCGACTGACATCATTTGCAGCTTGGGCGTAATCGTGTGTATCTCTGAAGATGGTTGGCTAGAGAAATCCCGATTGTAAAATTTTTGCAGCGGTTTTCCATCTTGAGAAATGGCCACCACATGCATCATTGTGGCAGAAAGATAACACACTAGGGATCTCTGAGTCTGGGATGCATCTACGAATAATTTGATCCGTTCCAATGCGGAAGAGCAGTGGGTTATCCTAGAGGTATTATTTGGCCTCTGCAATGAATTTGAGTTTCTGGTCCTTGGATAGGTTCGCAGGAATTTTGCCTGCGGCAAGGTAGTTCGCGAAATCCGCATACTAGGGGAACTCAACAGAATGGATTGCCAAAAGACATTCATTCGGAAATTGTTCATGGATAGGCAGGGAATAAGGAATGTGGTCTAGGTCCAATCTGGATAGGTGATCCACCACAACATTTTATTTTCTGGCTTTGTCACAGATTTCGATATCAAATTCCTGCAATAGAAGGATCCATCTAATGAGCTGTGGTTTGGCATCCTTCTTTGCCAACAAATGCCAGAGGGTGGAGTGGTCAGTGAAGATGATGACCTTGGACCCTAATAAATATGATTTGAATTTCTCCAACTCGAATACTGCTGCTAGCAGTTCTTTTTCAGTGATAGTGTAATTGCGCTAAGCCTCATTCAACTTCCTGCTAGCATAGTATATGACAAAGGGTTCTTTCTCCCGATGCTGGCCTAAAACAGCATCGACGGCAAAATCAGAAGCGTCGCACATCATTTCAAAATCAAGGGACCAGTCAGGTGGTTGGAGAATCGGGGAGTCGGAAGCAGCGCTTCGTAAAGTCTCGAAGGCGCTGAGACATGAGGTATCAAATTCAAATGGGACATCGGTAACCAGGAGATTTGTCAAAGGCCGCGGAGTTTTTGAGAAATCGCATATAAATCTCCGATAGAAGCCGACGTGACCTAAGAATGATCTGATCTGCTTGACTGAGCTAGGTCGTGGTAAGTGGGAGATAATCTCTGATTTAGCCTGGTTGACCTCGAGTCCATTTTTGGAGATTCTGTGCCCTAGTACTATGCCATCCCTCACCATGAAATGGCTTTTCTCCCAAGATAGTACTAGGTTTACCTCAATACACCATTTTAGGATCTTGGTGAGGTTATCAAGACAAGACGTGAAATCATCTCCGAAAATAGAGAAGTCATCCATGAATACCTCCACATAATCCCCAATCATGTTAGAGAAGATAGCCATCATACAACGCTGAAATGTCGCTGGTGCGTTGCAGAGGCCAAAGGGCATCCGCTTGAAGGCGAATGTTCCAAAGGGGCATGTGAATGTGGTCTTGTCCTGATCTTCTAGGCTAATCGCTACCTAATTATACCCGGAGTATCCATCCAGAAAGTAGAAGAAACTGCGTCCAGGTAACCGTTCCAAGATCTGGTCAATGAACGGCAAAGGAAAGTGATCCTTCTGGGTAGCCATGTTCAGTTTCTTGTAGTCAATGCAGAACCGCCAAGATGTCACAGTGCGGGTCGGGATGGATTCGTCCTTATCATTTTTCATGACGGTGAGTCCTTCTTTCTTGGACACCATCTGAATCGGACTCATCCACTGGCTGTCTGAGATTGGATATACAATGCCTGCATCTAGCCATTTGATGATCTCCTTCTTAACAACCTCTAGCATATTCGAGTTAAGACATCTTTGAGGTTGTCTCGAAGGTTTCACCGCCTCATTAGTGTAAATGTGATGAGTGCAATACGAGGGGCAAATACCGTGGAGATCAGCAATACTCCACCTGATAGCAGCCCTATGGTCTTGAAGCGTAGAAATCAATTGATGCACCTATTCTTGGGTTAAGTGGGCATTGATAATGACTGGATATGTCTCACTTTCACCCAAGAACACATACTTGAGTGAGTCAGGTAAGGGCTTCAATTCAATCACGGGTGGGTCAGAATCAGATATGAGAGTGGGAGGAGCAGAATCGAAGGTGGGAATCTGCTGATCCATGTGCACGTGAATTCCCGCTGAGTCGCTCCCTATGGAATAATTGGTTGTGACTGCGTTAACGGGAAACCTGTTAGCTGTAGTCACGTCTTCCTGCAATAACAGGGGCGATTCAGTAATATATGGATTAGGATAGCTGGATTCAGGGGTGTTGTGGTCAGAAACACACCCTAAACAATCAGATCCTCAGGGAGATATGTGTAATGCAGTGGTTTCAGTCCCATGTGGATTGATGTTCGAGAACCTTGATAGTGTAGATGAATGAGACATCGGGTCGTCACAAAGGAGCCCAATTTACCATAGTAAGCCAAATCTTCATCTTCACCATCCTCCTCTATTTGATCACAGTCGAAGTTCTTTGCTACCCTGAATATGTCTAGTCAAAGTCGCTCATTGCCTAGGGCAATCTCCATACACCCGGATGTACAATTGATGTTCGCTCAGGCTATCGCCAGAAATGGGTGACCCAAAATAATTGGTGCATCTTGCAGATTAAGAGGAACTTCCATATCGAGAATGAAAAAATCTGTGGGAAAGCAAAACCCACGGACTTTCACGATCACGTTCTCAACCACCCCCCTCGGTGTTTTGACTGATCTGTCAGCCAGCTAAATCATAACCGAGGTGGGTTTCAACTCCCCAAATCAAAATCGATCAAATACAGCGGTGGGAGCTAAGTTGATGGACGAACCCAAATCTAGAAGGGCCCGATCAAATGGAGAATCCTGCAAGAAGCAGGATATGAGTGGGATACCAGGGCCTTTCTTCTTCGGTGGAAAGTTGTCTAGAATCACAGTGCTAGCCTCTTTTGACAATACCGCCTATCGTCCAATTCTCGGTTGTCGCTTTGGGGTACAGTAGTCCTTGAAGAACCTAGCAACAGTGGGAATGTGATCGATTGCTTCGAGGAGGGGAACCTGAATATGTACTTCCTTAAACATCGATTTCAGGTCCTCAAAATTCCACGTGTCCTTTTTCCGTATCGCATTTCATGTCAGAGTCTCAGGAAAAGGGACGGGAATCTCAGGGTTAAATTGCCTCTTACCCTTATCTTCCGCAGGTGGCTCCTAAGATGATGAAGGAGTCGAATTTGCCTGCGGCGAGGGGTGGGAAAAATCTGAATCCACCTGCCTAGGTGGTAGGTTGAATGTCTTCCTTCTGCTTCGCAAAGAAACAGCGTGTGCATCGACTTGCTATCCATGAGGTGGTGGGGGAGCGGAAGGGGCAGAATGCGCGGGATTTTCCAAAGGTGGCTGGCCGTGCACGTAACCGGGTGGTGCAAGAGGGCCTATAGTATGGCGTGTGCCTGTCCCTGCGGTGCCTGAAACCTAGGCAGGGCACCCTGGTTCTGCACATATCAAGGATTTGGGATGGGTTGGGAGGGCAAGGCTCCCTGAGTCCTATGCTCCTGCAACAGCTGGTTCTGCGTGTTTTGTATGGTCTAAATCTGATCAGCCATCGCCTTAATAATCTGCAAGCTATCTTGTGTAGACTTCCTCATCGATTCTTGAAGCTCCTCTTTCAATGCCTCCAACGGGTCAGCCTGCTTTGGAGTGTGGTTGGTAGCTTGGTGCAGCAACTGGTATAACGAGCAGGGTTGCTGCTGCTAAGACGGGAATGGCTGCAGCCTAGGGTACATGTTTTGCGTATTCTAGTATTGCCTGGTCTAGTAGTATGGATCTTCATGTGGTCTTTGTGAATTACCAGACCGGGAGAAGTTTGGATGCTGGTGCCAACCAGGGTTATACGTCTCTGAATACGAGTTATTACGCCCGTATCCTTGGATAGTGCTGACGTCCTCGTAGGCCGAAGATGTTTGAGACGTATATCCGTCAACGGGATATGCATTATAATCTGTGGGTGGTGTGTAACCCTGGTCGTAAGGTGCCAGATCTGGATTGTTTACAGGATCCTTATATGCGAGATCTCGTAAATACGAAGAAGATGCATCCCGAGTGAGTAGATTAACTCGAGTAGGTGGGGCTCGGGGTGCATAGGAGGGTCATGAGGTAGCAGAGCTCAAGTCAGATTGACCCTAACTAATCTGGTCAATCTTCTTCTCAATTAGTTTATTCTATCCAGCTGCTTGACAATGATATCCATGTCAACTCGAATAGACTCGGTGTGAGCCACGTGGACACCAACCCGCTGCTGACCAAGCCTCTGGAACTGGTTCATAGATGCGGCATTCATCGAGTTCTTCACTAATGATTCGAACAGCTCAAATGCGTTGTTCTCGTCTTTTGCGGGAAAATTCCCACTTCTAGATGCATCGGCCAGATATCGATGTGTGTCATCCAGCACATGGTAAAAAATCTGAGCTAAGTGCCATCTGGGTATACCATGATGCAGGCATTTTCGGAGAAGGTCGTGAAATCTGTCCCATGCTTCGTGTAATTTCCCCCCAGCTCTCTAGGAGAAAGTCGTGATTGCACGCTGCATTGCATTTGTTCGACCGATTGGGAAGAACTTTTGCAGGAATTCACGTCATAATTCTAGCCAGGTTCTAATTGGCTTCCCAATAGTCTTGAACTAGTATGAAGCTTTGTCCCTTAGCGAGAATAGGAAAAGCTTCATCAGAACAATCTCGCGATCAACTTTCCTGGGTCGGATCGTTTTAGTGAGTCGACTCAAGTCCTCGAGGTACTGGAATAGATCTTCGCTTGAGTTCCCATAGAAATGAGTGCTGATCAACCAAATTTCATTGAGCTTGAGCTCAAACGTGTCTCTGCCTGTGGGAATTCTGATAAGAGGTGCGATGATTTGTGCAGCTGGGTCGTAGAAATCCCACAGTTGTTTTCCTCACGATGGTTTCTGCATCCTGTCAAGTGCCGTCAGAATGCGATCCATGCTTTGCTGATGCCACTCCTCATATTCGGCAACCCGGGCTTCCAGATGAGCCATCGGGTCCAGATTCTTGATGTCCTGACTTGGTCTAGGTCCAAGTCCAGGATTTGCCATGGTGGTTCTTGGAGTAGAAGAAATGGGGGGAGAAGATGGTCCAAGCGAGGTGACTTGTCTCCTTGGGAGTGGCTCCCAAGGTCCAACCAAGTGAGGTCGAAGTGACCTCCTTCCATGCATACACCACCCAACCCCTGGGTTGGTGTAGCCACGCAGGACAAAGCTAAGGCCCTATCAATCAAATTTTCCTTATAGATCAAGTGACCATATTTTTCATTAGAAATTTTAATTCCTGAAGATAAGTTCGTCACTCAGCCGACTGAAAGTGATTCCCACCTCTCAAGCTAACCCAGCTAGTCTGGTTACGAGGGGACTAAGGGGAAGGTTCTTCCTTTGGCTTATGCCTCCGATTCCATTGACCCCTGAGCTACGGTCATTTGACACTACCCTGCAGACTTAGTCACCGGTTTGCCAAGAGAGATTAAAAGCACCCAGTAGTATGACAACAAACTTGGGTTGATTTCATGTTTTAAAATTAATTTTTAACCCGTTTTCTTCAGTGGGGTTTGTGGTGAGTGGCCCACAAGGTGACCAAGCTCACCGGCTAACTAGAATTGATTAAGTCTAAGTTAGCCCAAGTGTGGTTTCTAGTTGTAACCCTAAAGATTCAACCTAAGTTGCATGCACTTCTAGGGCTTTTTTTTCTGTTTCAGTAGACCACAAAAGCAATGTTGGTTCTCTGATAATAATTGGAATCCAATTAATTTGAAATTTTGCGAGTAGATTCCTTTTTCAATTAATTTTCCAGAGAATATTTTTTTGGAATTTTAACTATTTCAACTGAATTTTTAGGGAATTTTGAATATCAGGGGGTCAGATTTGAAATTTTGACCCCTACTTGATTTTTTGCTTTGAAATAGTACCAAATGACCTTCAAAAATTCGGAAAGAATATGGAAAATAAAGCCAATGAGATCGGCTTTCAAACCCCACCATTTTTAGTTAAAACAGATTCACGGTTACTCGAAATCATGTTTTGAAATTTGAAAAATTTTGAATTTGGGTCAGTATGATCTCGTACACTTCGTGAATTTTTAAAAATTGTATGCTTGGAATTTTTTTAAAATAATGGCGGCGTTTGAAAAATGATTTGAAAATGAAGGTTTAGCTCGAATTTCTGAATTTTTTGCTTACTAGATTTTCGACAATCGAATTTTTAAATCAAGCTTGAAATTTGACAGAAAATCAGGAGTTGGTGGAAAAGCTTTTTAAAGAGGTTTGAATTTGAAGTCTAAACTTTCCACCAAAATGCTTTCTTTCTTTTCTTTTCAAAACTTTTGCACATTTTTTTTTCTTTTTTTCTTTTCTTTTTTTTAAAAGAAATCTTCAAAGGATTCAAGGAAAATATTTTTTTTTTCTTTCTAAGTAATCTAGATTCGAAAGGAAACTTAATCTAGAATTTTTTCAAAATTTTTTTTTATTTTTTTCACGAAAATGAGAAAAATCTTTTTTTTTCCACAAAAAATTTGTCAAAGGAAAGTGCAGAAAGTAAATCTACTCCTAGGGTTCAGAAAAAGAAACCTAATCTAAAGAGAGATGATGTGCACCTAATTTTTCTTTGCCGTGCTCGTTGTGTACGCAGATCCCATTCTTTTCTATTTTTCCTGCACATCAAAAACAAAGTAGAGAGATTTTCAGTGATAGTTTCAAGATCGAAATCATAGAAATGACGTTTCCTCCCTAGCAACGGTGCCATTTGACAGAAAAGCCGTTCTCGCGTGTTTTGAAAGTCTACGAAATCATAATATAGTCGCGCAGAAACGTTCGTCAAAAATTAAGTCTGTAAAAATTACAAGACTTGAGTCCCGGTCGTTCGTCTCTAGGAGGCATTTGTTTTACTTTTGAAATCGATCTTTTTGCCGCTCTACTTTGTTTAGAATCACATGCCGGAATGTGATTATTACGTATTGAGGTACGACATGCTTAGTTGCAAGAATATTAAGAGTTAGAAACAAGCAACATTAATTACGCAAAAGATAATAGCAATCATTAAGCTGATGGTGATTTCAAATAGATAGACATATATATAAATATAAATGCATCTTTCATTCATTCAGTTGTTTGCAACAACTGTAGAGGAAAGCTTGTACATAAATGCTTGGAATTTAAATCTAGCTACTAGAAAACCACTGCATACAAGAATCAACGGGGGGATTTTGCATGCATCATTGGGGGAGAAGTAAGACTACGCTATTAAACAGTAATAAAAGCAGTAAAAATTATGGAGAGCATAAACTAAATCTAGCAGAATAGAGGGCATTCAGGGGTGGTCCCCGATGGCCATGGAGTGGTCGGAAGGAGAATGAGGGGCGGCCAATGTAGCTTAGGCCGACCCTTGGAGAGAGGGAGGATTGATCCAACATCCCGGCATGATGTCCTCCATGATGGTGGTGAGCTCGTGGAGGTGGAGTAGCTAACCTAAGTGAAGGTGGGCGTGTATGGAGCTAATGAGGTGAGTGGTGCCAATGAAGCCAAGGGATGTGAATCGGTGCACTTGGCCACCCATGGGGTATTTTTATAGACCCAATGGCTTCTCTCTAGATAGGTGTGGAACTCTCTAGAGAGAGTCCAAGAGTGGCTAGCCACATGAGGGTGGAGGTGGTCTTTCAGATCCAAAAATTGTGGATCTCAATTTGAATGCCTCTTAGTTGCAAAATTTAGCAACCAAGAGGTGGCGCCATCTCAAGAGAGCTCTAAAGAACTCTAGAGAAGTGTGTGCATGAATGGGTGTGTGTGTGTGTGTGTGGTCCTGCTCTATATGGCTAGGTGGATTGAGATAGGTCCTAAGGGGTTTGTGTCGGTGTAGGTCTTGATTTTAGGGTTACAAACCCTAATTGCTAAGGTGAAAATGCAAGTAAACTTAAACCTAGTTTAATTGAATGAGTGTAAGCCTAATTGAGGGTGACATAACTCAATCAGGTTGGGTTTAGGTCAATTGGACTCTCACTAAGTCCAATTGAACTTGTGTGGGTTGAGATCTAAGCTCAATTGGACTCAATGAGTCCAATTGACTTAGGTGAAGGTACTTAACTTTGATCTAAGTCATTTGGGTTTGGTGAGGACCTAATTAGGTCCTTAGGTAGGTCTAGAGGTGATGTACTATGGTTAGGACACCATAATTTCAGTTACTATGGGGTCAGGATTAGGTCTAGGGATCTAGAGGTCCAAGATCAAGACTTGAATCTCAAAATAGGGACTGAAGACCAGTATCAGACACCCAGTAATTGGATCAGACAACCTATACTCAAAAATCAGAAGTCCAAACTTCAGTTCTGGACGTCCAATTTGAGTCATGGGGAAAACAAGGTTCTGTTTTGGGTACTCTACAGAAATTAGACGTCTGACAAAGTGTCTGGACGTCCAATAACACTGTAGAAGTGGGTTTGAGGTGTGTGGGAGATGGCTAAGAGTCCTGGACATCCTATAACTTATCTGGACGTCTAGGTAATGGTTGGAACTAGGGTTTTAAGGCTTCCTATGGTGTTGTGACCTAATCTAAGGGTGGCTAAGTCTTAGGGAAGTCTCTAGGCTATCCTAGGGCTAGGATGGACCTAAGCTCTTCACATTTTACTACTTTATTCCTACTTAATAGAATAGAAAACTTTTAAACCCCATACATTATTGTTCCTATAACTAAACTAAGCCTTCTGCTCCAGCTCTATTACAACTCCCGTTATTCCTGATCCAGCTTCAGATCTGCTCCAGATCCAGCTCCAAATCTGCTTGTTGCCTATAATCAACATAATGCACTTAATCAGCACATTATAACATTATTTTATCCATAGCTAATGAAGAGCAGTAAAGATGCAGATAATGCATATGCATGCATGAATAACCCTAACTTATGCTAAGTCCTAGCTTAATCTAGGTCAATTAAGACCTATGATTGCTACGCAATCACCTACCTGGCTCTAGTTTGGAGTTGGTAGAATCGGTGGTATTGCTGATACCCTGAGTATGATGTTGAAGCTTCCATTCTCTCAAGTGATGGAGCCGAAGGGGCCTGGTAAACATAGTGAGCTTCGCCCTGATTTAGGTTCATAACACGCCTCTGATTCGGCATGTTATTAGGGTTTGGCAGAGGCTGAGATGGAAGTGCACCAGGCTGGTGAGAATTAGCCATCTGTGCGAGTTGATTTCAAACTTCTGTGATCTCATCTTTATGCTATTTCTGCATAGCTACATTGGATTTTTGAATGTCAACTAGGGCTTGTAGGATAAGAGTCATTTGATCTTCCCTTGATGGCCCAGATTGATAATTTGGTTTGGGCCTAGGATGACCAAGTTGATATGGGCATGAAGCTTGTGGTCGGGGCTGGAATTGAGATCTCGAATTTTGATTATTCCCTGACCAAGCAAAATTGGGATGATTACGCCATCCAGGGTTATAGGTATTTGAGAATGGATTATTCTGGATGGCGTGGAGATCCTCGCGGGTCTGAGGAACTTCGGAGAAGTCAGAATATGAGGGTTCAGATTTCCTCCAACTAGAGTAGGTAGTTCCAGAGTTTCCTCCAAAACCAAGTTCAGATGGTGGTGGATATGAGTCCATCCCTCGATGAGAGTGGTGATAAATGTTATGCATAGCCTCCCTACCAAAGGGTGGTTGCGCATACGTTCTCTGCTATGTTGAGGTGGTTCTTTGTAGATGTCAAGCCAATTCATCCACCTTGTTTTCGATAATAGTGACCTTGTCCAGGCAACTTGCCATCAGTTCCAAATGGATGGATGTGGATAGGCCTTGAGTCTTATGTGCCCCCTGTGTGTTTGTCAATGCACGGGTGGTTGTCAGGTTGAACATATCCATAGATTCATTGTTTATAGAGTTCTCACATATATTCTCGAGAGTCTCCCAAACAGTATCTTCATGTTGACCCATGATGCTTCTACCATAGGTTGCATTGACAAAGAGCTTGATCTCGTCATGGAGGCCATGGTAAAAAGACTGGACTTGTTCCCACTTTGGAACTTCATGATGGGGGCATCTCTGTGTGAGATCTAGAATGCGATCCCATGCCTCATGTAGTGGTTCTCCCGAATTTTGCGTGAAGTGTGTGATCTAGTGTCTTAAAGCATTTGTCCGACCAACGGGGAAGAATTTTTGTAACAATTCATTTTGGAGTTCCCCCCATGTGTTGATTGGATGGGTCAGAGTCTGAAACCAATCTGCAACTTTACTAATGAGTGAGAAGGAGAACATCTTCATGAGCAAGACGTCTCAATTTTGTACAGCAGGCCTGAAGGTCAGCGCAAGATGTTTTAGACGCTTGATGTGCTGAAAGGTATCTTTGGAGTTTGAGCCATGGAATTTAGGATTAGCATGGATTATGTTTGGCTTGAGTTCAACATCAGGTCCTCCAGCTGGGATTTGTAGTCTAGGTTTGATCTCCACCACGGCGGGATTGTTGTGATCTCACATTTGAGGATGCAGCGATGGATTGATGTGTGCATGGATTAGATCATTGAGGTGCTGTAGCTGATCCTGGACATTGGGTTCTTCTCCTTGATTTCCATGGATGTAGATGAAGGAGATCTGGGCTCAGAAGCAAAAGAGTTGGAATAGATATCAATATGATTAGAAGGTAGCACAAATAAGTGATTCAAGGCTTGTCATCAATGGGAGTGAACTGCTAATGGAGGTCTCAAGGGTGGTCTTAAGGAACTCCTCCCAAACCTGCACTAGTGAGCAAGATGAGGGACAGAAGGTGTAATAGACCCAATTGAGGCACCCAAAGATTTTTGGATGACTAAGGAGGTTCGAGGTGGATGATACCTCTTGATCAGAAAATCACTCACCCGAGAAATACTTGGGTAGCCAAGAAGGGAGAGTCTCATAATGACCCCTACATGGTAGAGCATCCCCATGGGTTATAGGGTTTCCCCCACCTGATGTTTCTTGTCACTGAGAATCCAAGTAGACCAGAATGAGCAAGTTGACTCCCTAAGTCTACCAATTTTAATCTTGAATTTATGGTGCTTTGGATTTTACTTGAACTTTAGAGTTGATTGTGATTTGTTACCTAATTTGAAGGTTGGTTAACCCACAAGGGTGATTTTTGGGTTCATTACCCAACTCATCCTAAACTTTAGGGCAGGTTAGGTGAAGTTAACCCACAAGGTGGGTTAACTTCACCTAACCTGCCCTAAAGTTTAGGATGAGTTGGGTAATGAACCCAAAAATCACCCTGAGTGGTTTGCAAGTAGGTTATTAAGTCCCAAGTTTTAAGGATTCAAGTGAATGTTAGAGCTTTCTTTTAGGGCTTTCTTGATTAGGTCAATTCAAGCAAGGCTTGGGTGGCATACAATGAGGGAAACCAATTTTCCTTTTATTCAAGCAAGTGTGTTTTCCTCAAAACCCTAAAAATAGAAACCCTAATTTCGCTCTTTTTCCAAGTTCCAATTCTTTCCAAATGTGGCACCTAAGGCTCAATAAAGAAGGTGAATAGCCCTAGGCACCTTAAATCCTTAGTAGGTGTAGAAATTTGGATGGGTATGTCTAAAATCAATCAAATTAGGCAACTCAAGTGATTAAGCCTAATAAGGAATGCTAGTTGATCCTAATTGATTTCTCTTTTTAATTCCTTCCAGAAATTGGGGCCAAGAAGAAGGAAATGAGATTACCTGGCCCAAGAGTGGTTATTATGCGGCTGATCTTCTTCGTGTACCTCGTACAAAAAAAAAAGGAACAAGTTAGTATCAGATCAGAAATTGTAATCAGTGAAATCAAACTACGCATTGCTCCCCAGCAATGGTGCCAAAATGTTCAGGCGAAATTGTTGTTGTTTAAGAAATGCATTGTAGTATAGGACAAAATTGCTCAAATCATTTAAATTTATATGCTTAGATTCAGGAAAGAGTCCGAGGTCATTCACAGGGAGCAAAGATGCAATTTTAATTCACCAATCACAAGAAATGTAAGCAATTGAAAGAAATGATATTCAAAATAATATTTCAATAAGATTAGAATAATAGTGCAAAAAGATCTAGTTAAAATGGTTATTTAAATCATAAAATTAACCCTTAAGTTTAAAATTCACAACTTAAATATTTAAGTAGTAACCGCAATCAAAGATCCCAACAATATCAGAACCAAGCACAGGAGCAATGTAGCCAATCAGTCGACAGAGCCAAGGCACAGACGCCGTAACCTTCACGCCTCAGAGGAACCAAGGCACAGCGACAGCAGAGGAGTACAAGGCTCTCACAAGAGCAAGGTGTAAGGGCCTTATGAAGCTTCAGGGACTCTAAGTCCTAAGAGGAGATTAGGGCACAAGAGCAAAATCCTCCCTCTCTCTCTCTCTGATTCTCTTTCTTCTTTGTCATCTCAGACTTGAGTGAATAGTATCGGGTAATCGAGTATACGTCCAGCAGTCCAAACCTGCCTGTGAGGTGTAGCAGGTGAGGAGTGAGAGCACGTGTAGATAGTGGGACCTCACCCCGTGTACTGAGGCAAACAACAAATATCATGAATTACTCTTATCTACTACTGGGTGCTTCAAAACCAAAGATTTGGGACTATCTTTGTCCCTCTTCTTCGCACAACAATAGAAAGAGGAAACACCTCCAATTGAAGTCAAAGGCATGGCTATTGGTTCCAATTGAGGTCTTGGAAGAGAACCTGGGAGTCGTCCGCAGTGCCTGGGAGTGTTGATGCTGAAGAATGTGGCTGGAGGAGGGCGAACAAGGACGGAGATGATGAAGGTAGCAATGGTGCTCTGGCATATACCTGAAAAGAAGAAGACGACCTCTCGACCATGTCATAGATGCTCAAAAGGTTCGCCTAAGTGTGGCGAATGTGATGGTGGTCGTGTCATTGTGTGTGGATGAGTGTGTAGGTCTAGTGACCTTGAGAAAGTGGTGAGGAGGTGTGTGTGTTCAATGGAGAGTTTGAGAGGCCAATTCCCTCAATTACTTAAGGGGTTTTGGTTGTGAGGACACGGTAGAGGTTTTGGGACCAATGGTGATCGGTTTGGTGTGGTGTGGTAGTTGCACAAGGTTGCTGGTGGTACGTCGGACACGTGGAAGATGACGATGGCACGGGTGTGAGAGCATGCTAATGTGGTGGTTGAGTGTGTGAATCGAGTCAGGGGAAGATGAGCAGTCGAGCTGGAGTGGCCACAGATAAAGGAGATGCGGAGATGGCACCGGCTATGATTGGCCGGTGTCGGGGACGAAGGGTTGCTCCAAGAGGAAGTGCGGCGACCCCTGAAGGGGGAAGAGGCTTCTCGCGGGTATGGAGAGACGTGGATGAAGCCGAGGAAGGCAGACCTACTGCCTATATTATGTGGCATCAGGTGAGGAGACAGAAGGGAGAAGGTCGCTGGAGGTAGATAAGATGGAGGAATCTGGGCTTAAAACTTGCTAAGGGGCTAGGCAATGTGATGGAGGCCCTTTTAAAGGCTTCAGGAAGGCTTCTAAGCTTGGAAACAAGCTTGAGGAGCTCAGATTTCCAGGGAAAGAGATCCTGAAATTGAAGAGTTTGCATGATCTCCTCGACAAAAATTGGTGCCCAAGACAAGGTTTAGGTGATTAGGGATTCTCTCATGATCATTCCTTCTAATTTTGGAAGGAATTATCGAGAAATCAAGTAGAAATGCTAGATTGAAGGTCGGTGATGATGGGTTCACACTATTTGGTAGTAAGGACCTTTTTTAAGAAAATAATGAGAAGTTAGGGGGCTAAATGCAAATATTTTGAAAGCTAGGGGCTTAAGTGTGAAAAATAGAGTTTAATGCAAACTATGTCAAGATAGACTCCAATTGGGTCCTAATTTGGACCCAAGGAATCTGATGGTGAAGTAGGATTTTATTTTTGACCAATTTTGATAGGGAAATTTGTGCAAAAATCCAAATTAGTAGGATTTTAGTTTTAACCAAGTTTGATAGGGAAATTTGTGTAGAAACCCAAATTAGGGCAAAACTATGTCTGTGAGTCTATTTAATGTCAAAATAGGTTCCAATGCTCAAAACAAGGGTACCAAAACTAATGGAATATTTTTCTATGAATTTTAGAGGATTTAGATGGATTTTATCCTAAACAAAACCATAGTAATTTAAGTGGGTCAGAAATTAGGGTTTCAGGTGCTATATTGGTTCTCGAAATGCGTGAAACCCTATTTCTATTTGCCTGGACCCTCTTTTTAAACTTCAACACTCATTTGACCTTTATTTCACCACTAGCAAACCCCTTGGTTATTCTGTGTTCATGATATATTGTTAAAATTACAAAATTAACCCTAATTTCCTATTCTCTTCTCAAAATAGCCTGAAGTGGAGTTATAACCCTCAAATGGTTATGTAGGAGCATTTACCTTTTAAACCTGACTTAAAGTGGCTAGTTAGGGCCTAGATGGTGTTCCCATTAGTTGGGTACCTATAAATCCTCAAAATGTTCAATGATAGGTGTTGGGCTCCTAAGGAGAGGATCATGGTTATTATAACTTCCTTTTAATATGATTTCTTTCGATATCCAAGACTCCTAGAACTTGTTAACTTTAGAATGGCAATCCTCAGGGAGATCTATTTGAGTTGCAAGGTCCACAGAGGTGTAAGGTATAGGTTCAGCATCCCTAGGATGGGGTCCAGATTCCACCTCAAAATCTAGAATGGGAGTTGGGTTGACTGTTTGACTGCAACTCATTTCATTAAATGTAACCAAGATACTATAATTCAGGTCAAGTTCATCTAATGGGACCATCTTCCCCTTTGATTGGCTCCAATAAAGTTCAGGTGGAAAATCCAAGGAGTCCTCCTCTACTGGCTGCCACCATTCTTTACCACAATTCATTGACTGGCTACTCCTTTCAATTCCTAGTGTATCCATGTTGCCCCTCTCCCCCTTAATGCCACGACTTCTCAAAGAAGGATTATCAAGTATGGAGGGGTCTACATTATCCTCAAGAGGGTATCTATACTTCATGATTGAGTCCCTAATGTCCCCTTTCATCTTATGCCATGGCTCTCTCAAGGGAGATGCATCTAGCGTAAAGGGGTTAGAATCAACCTCAAGGGAATAAATTAGGCGATCAATTTCTTCATTTAATTATTGGCTTATCCTCAAAGACTCTCCTAAAGATTTCATCATTTCCATCTATTTTTTTTGCATTTCTATCATAAAAGAGGAGAGGCTACTATCAGATTGGGGAGAATAGTCAATCTCAAGTTGCCTAGGAGTATCAGTCCAACCTCCATAAGAAAAATCATTAAGGGTGGGTGGGTTGGGCATAGTCATGGGAGAGCTAGGGCTAGGATACCTTTCTCCTAGGTTCTGCTCATCATCACATGGTTGGGGGTTAATCTAACCAATGCTACTATAGTAAGAGTAGAACGGATCCCATTGTTTATTAGATGATGGATAATTGTAGGTCATGGGTTTAGGATTTGGTGTTCTGTGGTGAAGGTAAGAAGTGTAGTTATTGTAATCCATTTGAAACAAGTCTTGAATGCACACCCTAATCAAGCACAAGGCAATGGGACTTTCCCTTAACGTAGATTTGAGCCAACCTCCAACCTACCCTTCAAAGTTGTCAAATGGGGTCAAGTTTACGGCCATTCGTTCCCACATTAGTGGTATAAGAGGGGGCTTGATGATAACATCATCACGTGCCTAACTAACTTTAATTAATCCGAATCAAGTAACAAATGCTCCTGCATAGTCACCTGAGAGTTGTAATTCCCTGCACATCCATTCTGAGAGGAATACAATAAATCAGGGCTAATGCTATAGTTTTAACATCATATCATGAATGCAGAATAATCATGGGATTTCCCATGGGTTAATCTAAGGTCTAATAAGCACTAAAGTCCAATAAGAGGGTCCACACAAACAGAAATGGGTTCTCACGTACTTCGAGAACTGATTCATAACCTAAAACCCTAATTTCAGACCTACTTAAATTATAGATGTTCTGGTCAAGATAAAATTCATCTAAACCTTCTAAAATTCATATAACAATATTACATGATGTCTTGTATCCATGATTTGACCTTTGGAACCCATTTTGACCTTAAATAGAGTCACAGACACACTTTTGACTTAAGTTGGGTCTCTATGCAAATTACCTATTCAAACATGGTCAGAAATCAAATCTGACTTCACTATTAGATTCCTTGAGTCTAAATTAGGTTTGTACCAAAATTTGAGCCCAATTAGAGTTCATCTTGACCTAGTTTACATTTTAGTCTAATTAAACTCTTTCTCAATTAGCCCCTCAGCTTTCGAAATCCTTGCAAATAGCCCTAGGTTTGTCATCTTCTTCACAAGCAAGTCCTTACCATCATTGGAGGTCAACCGACCTCCAGGGTGGCTTTGACCATTCCTAATCCTACTCAAATCAACACCAAATATCACCAAAATTTATGGGATTGGTGTTCACATTGCGAGGAATCATCTGAAGACAATTTGGGATCTCGTCAGGGCAAACAGGGATGATTTGGGATCCAAAATCATCCTTGTTTGCCCTAGCGAACCCACGAGATCAGTGGGTGTTTCTTGCATTAAGAACAAGCCATTGTGGGCTTGTTTCCTGATCTAGAGCTCAGTCTAAAGCTCTATAAAAGCTCTAGAATCGCAAACCTTGCTCCTTAGTCATTTCTAGATTGGAAATCTTCGTCTTACCTTCTCTTTAGCCTTGAGCTCCACCAACTTTGGCAACCTCCTCAATCCCTCTCATCAGGGCCTCCAACAGTCAAATTGAAGGCTCCTCCTTCCTCCTCTCCTTCCTCTGCTCCTTGCAATACTAGCGAGAGCACCCCAGATACCCTCATCGTCGCCGCCCCTTCCACCAGAGAATTCATCTTCTCCACGTCCGACCATCACACTGACGTGGCAATCTTCTTCCTCTTCATCCTATAATTAGGTCAAACTTCTCCCTCTTCTCCTCCTAAATCTCCTTATCCCTTTCTTTTCCTAATTCGACCCACTGTTTTCCATTCACCCCTTAGTCTTCTCCTTGTCCGACCAAGCTCCAGTGAAGCCTCGACATAACCACGAACCATCAAACATCCTACTATCACCTCCATAAGCTTTGCCTCATCTCCATGATCAAACCCTTCAATTCCATCATTCACCCACTCCAAATCACCACCGAACACACCCACATTCAAACTCCTTCCCTGACCTCGCCCGACCACGATGCTCACCCAAACGCCAAACGTACACCGCCATCACCTCCGCCATCCTCCGGTGATGCTAATGGATTTACTTATTAGGGCCTATAGGCCCGTATTTTGATTCTAAGGTTTTACCGTTCACCGCCGTCACCGTCGTCTTCCCTGACCACGATCGCCATGCCTTGAGCAGCTCTGACCCTGCTACTACCTCCAAGCAATGCGACCCAGCACCAAAACCCTTCCTAGGTCCTTAATCGAAGACTCCAACCTCAGTAGCTGCGTCAATTAGGCAGCATCACCTGCTAATATGTGCGAAGGAAGAAATGAGTGGGATAGTTCCACATCGTTGATTGCCAAGCTCTTTATTGGGCATAAATTGATTTTGTGTTGTGGCTTCGTTGCCGAAGTACACGGGGGTCGGGTCCCTGCTTCACTTACACCCACTCACCGGCTTACCTGCCTATCCACTCCTCGCTTGCATTCCACATGCCCATAGGCCCGGTCCCCTATCTCGATCCGAATACCCGACCAGATGACTCTATTACACCTAGGTCTCTGGGAGAGAAGAAAGAAAGAGAAACATGTGAGAGGAGGGGGTGGGTTTTTCTCTTTGAGGGATTGGGCTTGTGCTGAGAAAGAGAGGTGTAAACTTAACTTCTAAAGAAGAAAGGCCATGCCTGTGCTTGAGGACGAAATGGCTTGAGAAGGCTTTGAGAAGAAGAAGAAAAGGAGAAGGCTCTCTGAAGAGCCTTGTTCTTGTGCTCTGTTAAGGCATCTAATGACAAGAGGAAGATCAATGGCCAGGAGGGCAATGCAACATCGTTACGGGCTTTGGATGAAATATCCGACCGTACCGATGGATCCGGAGTGACGATCGCAGTCTGGAAACGAGGAAATCAACTCAATCCAAGCACCGTGGCACCCTCTACAACAGAAAGAAGAATGGACGGCCTAGATGGCACCATCCAAGCTGTCCAACACCGGCCAGCAGTCCCAGCACCGCCTCCTCATCATCATTGATCTCGCACCACATCCGATGGATCAAGATCCAACGGTTGAGGATTCAACTCCATTGCGTGCGTTAAGACGTCTGCGCAACGATCTGGATGTCTTGGCACTTTGGTTTGAGAGAGGCACTCCCAAAGGAGGGCCGCAGGTTTGAATCCCCACAGCCCCCCAATTCTCAATTCAGCCAGCACCCAATGCAGCCAGCACATGCACGCGTATGCAAAAGTAGCGCACAGTGCAACGCCCGCGTGCAGCGGCAACACAGCGCCCGTGGGCATAGCACAGTGCCAACATGCGAGCATGCGTGCGCGACAAGGTGAGTGCGATGCACGCACCAGCGGAGCAGGTGTCAGCGAAGGATAGGTGCAGATCTTCAACTACGCGGGCCTTTAGTGACGCTTGTAGCTATCACTAATGGTTTGCGAGCACTAGCAAAAGGAATTGAAGGGTGGATCTTCAGCGACAACTGCAGGGATCTATAGCGACGTTTACGGACGTCAGTAATGACGTAGATGCGAATTTATTCTTCCTCCATTATAAAAGGACCTACCCACCACCATTCCAAACCCTCTCTTCCTTTCTTCCTCTCACCACCACCAAGGCTCTAGAGAGAGCTTGTCCCAAGTCCGAGATGCTCCTCAGAGTATAAAATCAAATAGTTTTCCCTCCCATCATCTCCATTCGTGGAGTATCCCGTGGTCGTCCTCTCACCGCCCTTTAGGAAGAAGATCCTCACCGCGACGCCGTCCTACCCCATCCTCCGTCCTCCGACTTTGACCTCCTTCGTCCCGCTCCTCAGCACCTTCCTCCTGGTGACATTAGAGTGAGTCATCCTCTGAGCAACAGTCAAGGGGGATTTCTCTCACCTCTTTCTATCTTTTTACGCTTTCATGGTGTAGTTTTCCTGCTTTCGTAGTTGTAACAAACAGTTGTTCATGAATAGATGATTGTTTCTCTCTCTCTCTTCCTCCCACTCTCTCTTACATTTTTGCAAGTAGATAAAGTTTTCATCGACCTAATCTCTTGCTTGATAAAAATAGAAAAATTAGAAAAGATAAAAATGACAAAAAAGAAATAAAGGGAAGCGCAGATTTTTATAAAACCAAACGTTCGCCTCCCCGTGTTCGACCTGTGACTCACTTTTTGAGTTTCGGTTATAAATTTTATCTGATAGACACGCTTTGCGATCTACGATGATGGGTCCTCCAAAACCCTGATTTCATTTTGCGAAGCGTGCTCCCATCATTTTGGCACCGATGCCGAGGAGACAATGCTCTTTGGTTCTTCTCGCATTTTTCCGCCTTACTTAACTTTTTAGCTCACTTTGCTCCTTTATTTCTATGATTACAGGTACCCTTCCAAGGTGAGCCAAAGCGGATAGATTAGAGTAAAGTGCAGTTAAAGAGTTTTGTAAGTTTATCCCCACCACCCTCACCCTAGTTTTCATTCCATAACCTAATGACTCAAGCCCAAATCAACTTAGGTGCTTGCATAATCCCTAGGGTAGATTTTGGTTGTTTAATTGTCACTCCACTCACCTCACCCACCCACATATATAAAAAAATAAAAAAATATTCTTCTCTTCTGGGATTTAACTGAAAGCTACAGACTTAACACCCAAAACTTTTTATCCTAAGGCGCACGACCACATCGATTCTACCACTTAATTGGGATCTGACCTGTGGACCTGGTACACTTAACTCAACACACAAATAAGTGAGTAGAAATCTAAATAGGTCAAACATTTCTGTGTTCCTTAACTAAGTGGTGCAATAGGGCATTTGCTTGAATTGTTTAGGTTGCACCAGTCAAAATAAAAGCGATCCATCAAGTAGCTTGCCACTTTGGGCGATCCTCAAGTAGCACCACTTAAGGTTGAACTAGGCACTCCACATTTTTTCTTTGATTTCTGAAGGAATATATCATCTCCAGTGCTTTCAAAACTTGCAGTGTTATCCTTAACTTCATTGAATATACCTAAGATTAAACCCTAAAAGCTACTAAACAAGGTTGAACCCTGAAAGACACATCATCTAATAACCTTGTTTGAAAACCCTGGTTGTGCACGCACACACATTTTAACTGATCATTAAGGGCACAACCCATCTAAAGGGCCCATCACATTCCATGAGCACAATCATCCCAAGCCTAACTAAAATCGAGTAGACATTGGCCTTAAGGATTGATTCGCTCTTTGGGGCTTAGACTGAGATTCTTTTCAATTAATCTGCTTCTGCTGGTCCATCTGATGTTTAGCTAGGGGAGTAGCATCAAACGACCGAGGCTGGGGGGTACACTAGGAACCGGAGGCGCAAGCCAAAGGATGAACCTTCTCCCTAGTCCCTCCTAATTGGTTGGATTTATCGGATAAAAGTAGACTAAATCATTTATAATCTCAAGACGGGTCCTGGGAGTCTATAGGTCTTTAGGCTACCCACATAAGGACAAGTTTGGTTGATTGTACTGCAAGGCACCTTTCTCTCTTCTAATTTCCCTCCTATTCTACCATGTATCCTTCCACATCCTACACTCATTTTCCATCCTACCCTCCTACCAATACTTATCCCCAAGATGATTACTATCTCGACTTGACTTGTAATTACCCATCCATTAGCCAAAATAACCTTGATTAGGGATATGAATCCGGACCTTAGTGTCCAAGGCCTAACCCTAGACCATAAGACTATGATTGCTATCCTTCCCAGAGCTACAATGATTATAGATCTCCATCCTTTGATGACCAAACCAACCCGATCTACAAGCAGGAAGGATATAATGATTATAACACCTACCCTCCCCAGTATTCCACTGAATATAGGTCGCCACCATCCTTTGAACTACCTAGAATGACCTACTTTTAGGGAGGGACCTGAGAACCTCAACATCTTGACTCCCCTAGATTTAACCCAAACCCACCCAAACCTGAATTGAATCAGTCAGTTCAGGTGAACCAGATCCAGGATAGGGTGTTGGCTAATTTGAGGAACACTATACAATCTTTAGAAGCTCAGCCAACACCATGCACTGAAGCACTAGAGCCTATGATCAAAATGATTGATGAACTTAATAGTTCTCTATTGGATTTGCTCCAAAGTGTAAGGGTTAGGGACCTGGGTGAGTTTCTTCTTGGGAAATTATCGAGGTTGAGGATAAAATTTGTGGTGGCCCTAGTCAAATCTTAGGATGATTCTCAAGATGAGCCCCCTTCAGGAGAGTCAATGTCTGAACCCGCTCAGGCACCTGTCGAGGGGGAAACATTTTCTAAGACCGGGGATGACCAGCTTGGGCTAGAGCAACCAATTGAGGATGATGAATCGGTTAATTCACCCAAGATCCCCGACCCAGGGAACGACGAAAAATATATCTCCATGGACCATGAAATAACATCTGATTTTGAGACATATCCAAATGCGGATCAAGAATTCTTTTATTCTAAGGGTGAGGAATCTCTGAGTGACGTCTCACTTGAAGTTAAGGAAAATTATTTTAGTGAGACAAACGGGCTCAAGGAGTATGATGAACCATTTGGTAGCTTGACTATTGAAGATTCTGATTCTATTGGGGATTAATTTGGAGGATCTGAATCTTGATGATTCAATTAGTGATCCCATTCCTCATCCTCATCCCGAAGAGTTGACTTCTAAGATCATTGTGCCCAAGTCAATTTTGATTCAACCATAATTGTTGGACTTGGGTACTTTAGATGGGGTGTACAACGGTATGCTGGAGGTCCCGGAGCTTGAGCTCTTGATGTTGGAGGATAGAATTGTTGAAATGAAAATTTAGGAGGCTAATTCTAAGGGAAATTTGATTTTGCATCTAAGGGTACCTATTGACCTAAAACCACCAACTTTTTACTAGGACCCTTATGACATCTTTCATGTGCAACCCAAGCTTGAAATAACTGATTATTTTTTAGCTGAACATTAAGTGGACATCTGAACCTATTGAACCATCTTTACCCATTGTCCGACACTATAGTCTTGGGTTGCACACCACCAAATCGTAGGCATAGCCCCGCAAGCCTAACAACCTTCGGTTCTGGGTGATTTTCATCCAGAACCTTAGAACCACTCGACCCTGGGGCATGGGTCTGCACCATAATCTGGTCCTTGTCTGTGGACATCTTCTGCTGGCAGGTCTGAGGATCAATATTTTTATTTTGATTTTGACCCACACTTGTGAATTCTCAATTTATTCTTTGTATGTATGCTATGCCTAGCTGAATGCATTAAACCTAGCATGTGTGTATACACTCTTCTCTCTGCGAAGCTGACCAGATTTTCATGATACTCAGGTGATATTCGGTTTACCTCGCCCTTTTCATGTCTTTATTTTTACAATGATGACATTGCATCATTTAGGCATGGGAGGTGGATACTTAATCCTGAAATCATCTTGTTAACTCCATAGAATTTCTTTTAGTTTCTTTAAAAAAAAATTGAAAATTGAAAAAGATAAAAAAATGAAGAATTAGGAGAAGGGAACTTAGGAATTTGGAAATTATTAACTTTAGGAAATGATACGATAGGAGTTGGATACTTAGACTCTTCAGGTCTTCGTGCTTAATTAGCCCAGGTGTCCACTCGAATGTGGACTTAGTCTCGAGTCCTCGCCAAATGATCTTATCTTAAATAGGAAAATAATTTGGGATGATGAGTATGCAACTTATCAACCTGCCCTCTGATTTGAGGGGATTTTAAGTTTAAGCATCTAGACACTTTTTGCACTAACTCACTTTTCGATGGTTTTTTTTGAAATTTGGTAGCTAATGAATTATCTAGGGTGGTATGGCTGACAAGTTGTCAGTGGTAATAGCTCATCGGTCGGTTGTCTAGAGCCCAGCCATAAGACCATTTTCGTCATACTACCTTTAGGTAAATGTTAAATCACGGAAGCCACCTACTTGAAAAAAAAAAAGAGAAGAAAAAAAAAAAATAGAAAAAGGAGAAAATAAAAAATAGTAAAGCCACACTTCATCTCATGAGTATGGCTGGCAAGTGGTCATAGGTAATAGCCTAATAGTCACTTGTCCAGAGCCCAGCTCATAAAAATGCACAATAATTCCCAAAACACAAAGGGAAGAAGCGGGGAAGTAGAATAAACCAGGGAGATATACACTAGGTTCACCCTTATGTTGACCCCATAAATAAAAAAAGTAGGGAGAAAGCTACTGTTTGAAAAGATAAACCTCTAGGCAAGGTCACCTAGGGTTGTAGAAACCCGAAGTCCATTTTAACGACCACCTAGTGAGTATTTCACTCTTTTCACTAGATGCTTAGTACTTAGAGTCCTTTTCGAGTCTTGGGTAGGTTGGGTAGCCGTAAAAAGTTATCCCAGAACTCTCAAACTCCAAAAGTACAAAAAAATTAGAAAAGAAGAAAAATAAAAAAAAATGTATCTTCCCATTTCAAATAAGGTGAGGACTTGGGCGGTCTGATTTTGGCAGACACCTGGGTACTATTGAGTTTACATTCTTTAAGACCTTAGTTGAAATTTTCTATTGTTAATAAATGATTTAGGCCTAAGCGATCGAATCCTAATTCTACTTTTTTACATAGCATGTAGTTTAATTTTGCTAGGGATAAGCAAAAGATAGGCATGGGGGTATGATGTAGACACAATTATTGAGGGTAAAATGCCTATCATGCATGTTCCTAGGCTTAGATTTGCATTTCAAGTTATAAATATTGCATAGCATGCATCATTCTGCATTTAGAGTAGTTGTATATAATTTAGGTTAAATGTGTCCTTTTTATGGTCAGGAGGGAAGATGATTTATTTCAGAGCCTCAGATGGACAATCAGACCGTACAGATCTGATCAGGATGATGATCGGAGGCTAATGCCTCCGAAATCCTCTAGATCAAAGTCCCGTACTATCATATGAAGTCCAGGGAAGTTCAAAGGCTAGGAGGGCAATGCAACATCCTTACATACTTCGGATGAAAAATCCAATCATATGGATGGATCTAGAGTGACGATCACAGTCCGATAACGTGGAAATCAACCCGATCCAAGCATCGTGGCACCCTTTGCAAAAGAAAGAAGAATGGATGACCTAGATGGCTCCACGTGGCACCATCCAGGCCGCAAAACACCAGCCAACAGTCCCAGCACCGCCTCCTCATCACCGCTGATCTTGCACCACAGCCGTTGGATCAAGATCCAACGGCTGAGGATTCGTTTCCACCACATGCGTTAAGATGTTCGCATGATGATTTGGATGTCTTGGCACGTTGGTTTGAGAGAGGCACTCCCAAAGGAGGGGCGCAGGTTCGAATCCCTGCAGCCCGCCCAATTCTCAATTTAGCTGGTGCCCAACCCAGCCAGTGCATGTGCGTGCATGCAGCAGTAGCGCACAGCTCAACGCCAACATGCGAGCGTGCATGCACCAACAGAGCAGGTGCCAGCGGAGGATAAGGGCGGATCTTCAGCAACGCGGGCCTTTGGTGGTGCTTGTAGCTGTCACTAATGGTCTGCATGTGCCAATAAGAGGAATTGAATGGTGGATCTTCAGCGACAGTAGCAGGGATTTGTAGCGACATTTACAAACATCAGTAATGACATAGATGCAAATTTGTTCTTCCTCCACTATAAAAGGACCTATCCACCACCATTGCAAACCATCTCTTCCGTTCTTCCTCTCACCACCACCAAGGCTCTAGAGAGAGCTTGTCCCAAGGCTGGGATGCTCATCTAGAGTAGAAATTCAAATAGTTTTCCCTCCCCTCATCCCCATTCCTGGAGCATCCCATGGCCGTCCTCTCACCGCCCTTCAGGAAGAAGATCCTTGCCGCGACACCATCCTACCTCATCCTCCGACTTCGACCTCCTTTGTCCTGCTCCTCACCACCTTCCTCTAGGCGACTTCAGAGTGAGTCATCCTCCGAGCAACCATCGTGGGGGATTTCTCTCACCTCTTTCTATCTTTTTACGCTTTCGTAGTGTAGTTTTCCTACTTTTGTAGTTGTAATAAGCAATTGTTCATGAATAGATGATTATTTCTCTCTCTATCTTTCTCCCTCTTTCTCTTACATTTTTGCAAGTAGATAAAGTTTTCAATGACCGAATGTCTTGCTTGATAAAAATACAAAAAAATTAGAATAGATAAAAATGACAAAAAAGAAATAAAGCAAAGCATAGATTTTTATAAAACCAAACGTTCGCCTCCCTATGTTCAACCTGAGACTCACTTTTCTAGTTTTGGTTATCAATTTTATCTAATAAATGTGTTTCGCAAGCTATGATGACAGGTCCTCCAAAACCCCGATTTCATTTCACAAAGCGCACCTATATCAATTCACCTGCCTTATTTTCTTAGTAATTATCAGTCGAAGGCAAGTTTCCTGATTTGCGATTTCAAATCAATATCTAATTAAAGTTGAGATGATTCTGTTTAGAGATCCCTACCCATATTTCCTATAACTAATTGGGATTTATGCTTAATTTCTAATCATCTTGCATTACACACTTCTTGTTTGAAGTCCAAGGTGTTACATTTGAGATTCAATTGGACTTATAATAGAGCTAATTAGGATCTTTACTCTATGGCTTTGAAGTATGAGCTTCACCCTTGCCTGAATCAAAGGAAATTAACCCTCCCGCATTTGTGTGCTACCCAAACCCTTGCTTGAAATGATCTAATCAAAAGAACCCTAAAATCTGACTTTAAATTGACTTAAACCCTAAAATTGTGGACCTAATAACCTGAGAGTCAATTCACGGTGATCTTTGGGTCTTGACTCAGATTTCATCCTCCATCTATTAGGGCAGGTCAGGTGAACTTGGACTACTTTGTTGGACAATCAACCTCCAAATTATGTCACAAATTGAATTAACTTCTAATCATGTGAAATCCAAGGCACAAGTTAGGATTAAAATTGGTAGACTTAAGGTCTCAATTCACACATTCTAGTCTACTTGGAACCGTAGTGACAAGGAAGGTTGGGTGGGGGAAATCCTATAACCCGTGGAGATGCTCTACCATGTAGGGGTCATCGCAGGGCTCTCCGTTCCTGGCTACCCAAGTACTTCTCTATTGTGTGGATTTTTTATTTAGAGGTATAATCCACCTCGAAACAACCTTAGTCATTCAAAAATCTTTGGGTGCCTTGATTGTGTCTGATTCACATCCAGTCCCTCATCTGTTCTTTAGAGCACGTCCATGGAAAAGGTTCCTAGATTTTTAACTTAGAGACATTCATTAGAATTGATCTTCTTGGGGATTTTTGATCTGATCTGATCACTTCAATCTAAACCTGAATTTCATTCTACGTCTTTATTCACCCACCTGATTTGAAAATGCAACCTGACAAATTAGGAAGAATTTATAGGAAAACTGAATCCCAAATGACCATAAAAGAGAAGATGATCAAGGCTACTCATAGATACCATGATGAATATTACAAAACCTCTAATCCATCTAGGCACATTCAGGATAATGTGGTAGAAACAACAACCATCATTATGAACCTTGCTGGGATGATATTTACACAAATAATACAGGGTTCAACCTAGAATGAGCTCTTATCAAAATATAATGAATTGTTGAGACTACACAACATTAGGTATATACAATGTTTGTCAAATCCACAACTTCAGGAAATACACTAGGGTCACATGGAGAAACATAGGTATATGCTAAATACATTACAACAAGCAGTTAATGAAAAATACCCATATCAATATTCAGAGATTGATGAAACACCTTGGAGTAACATTGAGGATCAATATGATTTCCCAGAGCCTGGGTCTGAAAATCAAGGTCGTTGCGAACCCCCAACCCAAGTGGAATCTGATCAAAATTATGTGCAGAATGACACACCTGATCTTGACATGGGTTGGGAGGATCCAATTGCAGGTGCTCCTCATTCTGAACCAGCCTTAGAGAGCTTTGAAGCTGGTCCATCACACCTTGATTTCTTAGACACCTGTAGTAAACTTGAATTAGAACCTCTAGAGGATATAATTTCTGAACCTTATCTTGTTAAGTTAATCCTTGAGAGTGATTCTGACATCCCAATAGAACGTAGTCCAGATTCAATTGACCCAATTCCTACCCTTAACCTAGAATCTAGATACGAGCCTATTTGGGATAATCATGATGCCCAATATGAAGAAAATCAGATTTTTTATTAGAACTATGATTCAAGGCCAGTATTTGATGATTACACCTCTCCAACCTCCTCAAAAAAACAAATTGACTTTTTGAAAGTCAAAACAATTTATGATATAGAGATACAAGTGTTGGAAGAGCTAGGATTTAATTGGGTCTATCCTAGGAGCCAAAAACTTGAGCCTATATGCCTAGTAATGACACCTTTATAAGCTCAGAATCTGAGATTTGGTTATATCCAAGCTAGGTTGTTGATTCTAAACATCTTGATTCATTTTATGGTGGAAATCTCGATCTGGAATCAGATTCAGAAACTAATCTTCACAAATTCTTTGATGATTTTGAATCATACTCTAATTTTGGAGAACCTTTATTTCCTAATAATTATGAACCAATTTACCACCTTAGTATCCGTGATCTGTTCTTTGATTCTAATGGTGAAGCCAATGATTTGGACCTCAAAGAAGGCACACCTTCTAATTCACATACTAAGCCTTCCAAAATTTGATAACAAACTCGACCCACCACTAGAATCAACTTCTACTCTAATTTACCTCTCTTAGATCCAGTTGCATATGACTCTTCACCAACCTATGATCGAGTTTTAGACGGTTAATCACTTCTTATCCTTCTGTTGAAGCTGCAAGTTATTACGCTATTGTATTTGGTTTTGAAAAAACCTGTCGTCGTAGTTTGAAAGCGAACAACTTGTGTTCAACGAATAAATTTGTACCAGAATAGAAATCCTGGGTCAAACTCAGGAAGGCTACGTCAATCTATATTTGCAATTATATTTTACTTTAGTTTTTGTTGAAAAGTGAAACGACGTAATTACATTGAAGCAATATTAACAATCAGAATAAGCGAGAGAGAGAGAGAGAGAGAACATGCACTTAATATTTCAAAATGTTTATACAATAAAACCAGAGAAGAATTACACTAGAAAGTGGGAAATCTATTATACTAGAAAGCAGGAAATTCTACTATAGAAAGCTGAAAAGAGGAAAGGGAGAGAGAAGTTATCCTTCTCGATGATCGCTTGGAGGACGAGCCAGACGAGACACTGCTTGGAGGACGGACAATGGAGCAAGAATAAGGAGGTCGAGGCAGGAGGAATGAGAATGGGGCAGCATGTCGTCGTTGTCGCAGGATCCACTTCCAAAATGAGGGTGAAAATATGACTTTATTACTCGAGGAGCATCTCAGGTGTGGACAAGCTTCTTTTGAGCTTTGGAGAGGGAGAGAAGAGAAGGAAGGGATGCCAATTTCATATGGAGGGGGTCTCCTTTTATTGTTGCAAGGAGTGAGGGTAATTTGGTCTTTACAATTTCAAAATATTAAATAAGGGGTCTTTAGTGACGGAATTAAGCGACACTAAAGCCCAGGTTGTGGGCGACGAGTGCCGCACCTACTGCCCACTCACCTCCCACGTCGCCTACGTTCATCAAATCTCAAACGTTCAATCGAGAGATCGAACGACTGAGATTTGATAATCGTAGCGCCTAAACGAGTGCTTAGGGCGTGCGATCCCACGTTACGCGCGGGTGTGCGTTGGCACGTGAACTGGATTGAGTGCACGTGGCCACTGGATCACCATTGGGCGGTCAATCATGCCTGCTCATCCACGCCTTAGCGCCTACTGCTTGCGTCTCGAATGCGTGCCCGATCACGAGCAAGTGCTCTATCCATTGCACTATGCACATGGATGGGTGGGTGGGGCGACTTCTGAGCGCACCATCAGGACCATTGGATTGAGATCCAGGAGGCTACGTCGATCTATATTTGCAATTATTTTTTTTTTCAATTTTTGTTGAAAAGTGAAGTTACGTAATTACATTGAGGCAATATTAACAATCAGAATAAGCGAGAGAGAGAGAGAGAGAACATGAACTTAATATTTCAAAATTTTTATACAATAAAACCAAAGAAGAATTCCACTAGAATGTGGGAAATCTATTATACTAGAAAGCAGGAAAATTCTACTATAGAAAGCTGAAAAGAGGAATGGGAGAGAGATGTTATCCTTCTCAACGATCGCTTGGAGAATGAGCCAGACGAGACACCGCTTAGAATACGGAGGACGGAGCAGGAAGAAGGAGGTTGAGGCAGGACGAATGAGAATGGGGTAGCATGTCATCATTGTCGCGGGATCCGCTTCCGAAATGAGGGTGAAAATTTGACTTTATTTCCCGAGGAGCATCTCGGGTGTGGGACAAGATTCTCTTGAGCTTTGGAGAGTAAGAGAAGAGAAGGAAGGGATGCCAATTTCATATGGAGGGGGTCTCCTTTTATAGTTGCAAGGAGTGGGGGCAATTTGGTCTTTATAATTTCAAAATATTGAATAAGAGGTCTTTAGTGACGGAATTAAGCATCACTAAAGCCCAGGTTGTGGGCGACGAGTACCGCACCTACTGCCCGCTCACCTCCCGCGCCACCTACATTCATCAAATCTCGGTCGTTCAATCGTGAGATCGAACGGCTGAGATTTGATAATCGTAGCGCCTAAACGCACGCTTAGTGCGTGCAATCCCGCGTTACGCACGAGCGTGCATTGTCGAGTGATCTGGATTGAGCGTGCATTGCCGCTGGATCACCATCGGGTGGTCAATCGTGCCCGCTCAACCACGCCTCAGCACCTACTGCTCACGTCTCGAACAGGTGTCAGATCGCCAGTGAGCACTCTATCCACTACGCTACATGCGTGGATGGGCGGACGGGGTGACTTCTGAGTGTGCCATCAGGACCGTTGGATTGAGATCCAAGAGGCTACATCGATCTATATTCGCAATTATTTTTTTTTTCAATTTTTGTTGAAAAGTGAAGCGACGTAATTACATTGAAGCAATATTGACAGTCAGAATAAGCGAGAGAGAGAGAGAGAACATGTGCTTGATATTTTGAAATGTTTATACAATAAAACCAGAGAAGAATTGCACTAGAAAGTGGGAAATCTATTACACTAGAAAGCAGGAAAATTCTACAATAGAAAGTTGAAAAAAGGAATGGGAGAGAGAAGTTATCCTTCTCGACGATCGCTTGGAAGATAGAGGATGGACTAGGAAGAGGGAAGTTGAGGTAGGAGGAATGGGAATGGGGTAGCATGTCATCGTTGTCGCGGGATTTGCTTCCGAAATGAGGGCAAAAATTTGACTTTATTTCTCGAGGAGCATCCCGGGTGTGGGACAAGCTTCTCATGAGCTTTGGAGAGGGAGAGAAGAGAAGGAAGGGATGCCAATTTCGTATAGTTGAAAGGGTCTCCTTTTATAGTTGCAAGGAGTGAGCGCAATTTGGTCTTTACAATTTCAAAATATTGAATAAGGGGTCTTTAGTGACGGAATTAAGCGTCACTAAAGTCCAGGTTTTGGGCAACGAGTGCTGCACCTTCCACCCTCTCACTTCCCGTGCCGCCTATGTTCATCAAATCTCGGCCGTTCAATCGTGAGATCGAACAGCTAAGATTTGATAACCGTAGCGCCTAAAGCGTGCGATCCCGCGTTATGCGTGGGCGCATGTTGGCGCGTTCTCTAGATTGAGTGTGCGTGGCCGCTGGATCAGTATCGGGTGCTCAATCGCACCCGCTCATCCACCCCTCAGCGCCTACTGCTTGCATCTCGAACGTGTGCCCGATCGAGAGCGAGCGCTCTACCCACTGCGCTACGCTTATGGATGGGCGGGTGGGACGACTTCTGAGCACATCATCAGGACCACTGGATTGAGATCCAGGAGGGTACGTCGATCTATATTCGCAATTATATTTTTCTTTAGTTTTCATTGAAAAGTGATGCGACGTAATTACATTGAAGCAATATTAACAATCAGAATAAGCGAGAGAGAGAGAGAGAGAGAGAACATGCGCTTAATATTTCAAAATGTTTATACAATAAAACCAGAGAAGAGTTACACTAGAAAGTGGGAACTCTATTATACTAGAAAGCAGGAAAATTCTACTATAGAAAGCTGAAAAGAGAAATGGGAGAGAGAAGTTATCATTCTCGATGATCTCATGGAAGACGAGCCAGACGAGATACCACATTTAAGATGGAGGACGGAGCAGAAAGAAGGAGGTCGAGGTAGGTGGAATGAGAATGGGGCAGCATGTCATCGTTGTTGCAGAATCCGCTTCCGAAATGAAGGCAAAAATTTGACTTTATTTCTCAAGGAGCATCTCGGGGGTGGGATAAGCTTCTTTTGAGCTTCGGAGAGGGAGAGAAGAGAAGGAAGGGATGCCAATTTTGTTTGGAGGGGGTCTTCTCTTATAGTTGCAAGATGTGAGGGCAATTTGGTCTTTACAATTTCAAAATATTGAATAAGGGGTCTTTAGTGACGGAAATAAGCGTCACTAAAGCCCAGGTTGTGGGCAACAAGTGCCGCACCTACCGCCCGCTCACCTCCCACACCGCCTACGTTCATCAAATCTCGGCTGTTCAATCATGTGATCGAATGGCTGAGATTTGATAGCTGTAGTGCCTAAACGCACGCCTAGGGCATGCGATCCCGTGTTACGTGCAGGCGTGCGTTGGTGTGTGATCTGGATTGAGCACGCGTGGCCGCTGGATCACCATTGGGCGGTCAATCACGCCCACTCATCCATGCCTTAGCACCTATAGCTTGCATCTCGAACGCGTGCCCGATCGCGAGCGAGCTCTCTATCCACTACGCTACCGGCGTGGATGGGCGGGCGGGATGAATTCTGAGAGCGCCATCAGGACCGTTGGATTGAGATCCAGGAGGCTACGTTGATCTATATTTGCAATTATATTTTTTTCAATTTTTTTTGAAAGGTGAAGCAACGTAATTACATTGAAGCAATATTAACAATCAGAATAAGTGAGAGAGAGAGAGAGAAAGAGAACATGCACTTAATATTTCAAAATGTTTATACAATAAAACCAGAGAAGAATTACATTAGAAAGTGGGAAATCTATTATACTAGAAGACGATCGCTTGGAGGACAAGCCGGACGAGACACCACATGGAAGACGGAGGACGGAGTAGGAAGATGGTGGTCGAGACAGGAGGAATGAGAATGGGGCAGGATGTCGTCGTTGTCGCGAGATCTGCTTTCGAAATGAGGGTGAAAATTTGACTTTATTTCTCTAGGAGCATCTCGGGTGTGGGACAAGTTTCTCTTGAGCTTTGGAGAAGGAGAGAAGAGAAGGAAGGGATGCCAATTTCGTATGGAAGGGGTCTCCTTTTATAGTTGTAAGGAGTGAGGTCAATTTGGCCTTTACAATTTGAAAATATTGAATAAGGTGGTCTTTAGTGACGAAATTAAGCGTCACTAAATGCCAGGTTTTTTACGACGAGTGCCACACCAACCGCCCTCTCACCTCCCGTGCCACCTACGTTCATCAAATCTCGACCGTTCAATCGTAAGATAGAAGGGCTAAGATTTGATAACCGTAGTGCCTAAACACATGCCTAGGGCGTGCGATCCCGCATTACGCGCGGGCGTGCGTTGGCGCGTGATATGGATTGAGCATGCATGGCCGTTGGATAACCATCGGGCTGTCAATCGCGCCTGCTCATCCACACCTCAGCGCCTACTACTTCCGTCTCTAACACATGCCTAATCGCGAGCGAGAGCTCTATCCACTGCGGTACGCGCGTGGATGGGTGGGCCGGGCGACTTCTAAGTGTGCCATCAGGACCATTGGATTGAGATCGAGGAGGCTACATCAATCTATTTTCGCAATTATATTTTTTTCAATTTTTGTTGAAAAGTGAAGTGACGTAATTACATTGAAGTAATATTAACAATCAGAATAAGCGAGACAGAGAGGGAGAACATGCGCTTAATATTTCGAAATGTTTATACAACAAAATCGGAGAAGAATTACACTAAAAAGTAGGAAATCTATTATACTAGAAAGCAGGAAAATTCTACTATAGAAAGCTGAAAAGAGGAATGGGAGAGAGAAGTTATCCTTCTCGACAATCGCTTGGAGGACGAGTCGGACGAGATACCACCTAGAAGATGGAGGATGGAGTAGGAAGAAGGTGGTCGAGGTAGGAGGAATGAGAATGGGGCAGAATGTCGTCGTTATCACAGGATCCGCTTCCGAAATGAGGGCAAAAATTTGATTTTATTTCTCGAGGAGCATCTCGGGTGTGGGATAAGCTTCTCTTGAGCTTTGGAGAGGGACAGAAGAGAAGGAAGGGATGCCAATTTCGTTTGGAGGGGGTCTCCTTTTATAGTTGCAAGATGTGAGGGCAATTTGGTCCTCAGAATTTGAAAATATTGAATAAGGGGCCTTTAGTGACGGAATTAAGCATCACTAAAGCCCAGGTTGTGGGCGACTAGTGCCGCACCTACCGCCCGCTCACCTCCCAAGCTACCTATGTTCTTCACATCTCGGTCGTTCAATCGTGTGATCGAACGACCGAGATTTGATAACCGTAGCACCTAAACACACTCCTAGGGAGTGCGATCCTGCATTACACTCGGGCGTGCGTTGGCGCGTGATCTGGACTGAGTGCGCGTGGCCGCTGGATCACCATCGGGCGGTCAATCGCGCTTGCACATCCATGCCTCAGCGCCTACTGTTTGCATCTCGAACGCATGCCCGATCATGAGAGAGCCCTCTATCCATTGCGCTACGCAAGTGGATGGGCGGGCGTGGAGACTTTTGAGCATGCCATCAGGACCGTTGGATTGAGATCGAGGAGGCTACGTCGATCTATATTCGTAATTATATTCTTTTTTAGTTTTTGTTGAAAAGTGAAGCAACGTAATTACATTGAAGCAATATTAACATTCAGAATAAGCGAGAGAGAGAGAGAGAGAACATGTGATTAATATTTAGAAATGTTTACACAATAAAACCAGAGAAGAATTGCACTAGAAAGTGGGATATTTATTATACTAGAAAGGAGGAAAATTCTACTATAGAAAGTTGAAAAGAGAATGGGAGAGAGAAGTTATCCTTCTCGATGATCGCTTGGAGGACGAGCCGAACGAGACACCGCCAGGAAGACGGACGACGGAGTAGGAAGAAGGAGGTCGAGGCAAGACGAATGAGAATGGGGCAGCATGTCGTCGTTGTCGTGGGATCCACTTCCGAAATGAGGGTGAAAATTTGACTTTATTTCTTGAGGAGCATCTCGGGTGTGGGACAAGCATCTCTTGAGCTTTGGAGAGGGAGAGAAGAGAAGGAAGGGATGCCAATTTCGTATGATGGGGGTCTCCTTTTATAGTTGCAAGGACTGAGGGCAATTTGGTCTTTACAATTTCAAAATATTGAATAAGGGGCATTTAGTGACGGAATTAAGCGTCACTAAAGCCCAGGTTTTGGGCGACGAGTGCCGCATCTACCGCCCTCTCACCTCTCGCGCCGCCTACATTCATCAAATCTCGGTCGTTCAATCGTGAGATCGAATGACTGAGATTTTATAACCGTAGCCCCTAAACACACACCTAGGGCATGCAATCCCGCGTTACGCGCAGGAGTGTGTTGGCACGTGATCTGGATTGAGCGCACGTGGCTGATGGATCTCCATCAGGCGGTTAATCGCGCCCGCTCATCCACGCCTCAGTGCCTACTGCTTGCATCTCGAATGCGTGCCCGATCGTGAGCGGGTGCTCTATCCACTATGCTACAAGTGTGGATGGGCGGGCGGGGCAGCTTCTGAGTGTGCCATCAAGACCGTTGGATTAAGATTCAGGAGGCTACGTCAATCTATATTCGCAATTATATTTTTTTTCATTTTTTGTTGAAAAGTGATGCGACGTAATTACATTGAAGGAATATTAACAATCAGAATAAGCGAGAGACAGAGAGAGAACATGCACTAATATTTCAAAACATTTATACAATAAAACCAGAGATGAATTACACTAGAAAGTGGGAAATCTATTATACTAGAAAGCCGAAAATTTCTACCATAGAAAGCTAAAAATGGAATGGGAGAGAGAAGTTATCCTTCTCGACGATCGCTTGGAGGACAAGCCGAACGAGACACCGCCTAGAAGTTGGAGGACGGAGAAGGAAGAAGGAGGTCGAGGTATGAGGAATGAGAATGGGGCAACATGTCGTTGTTGTCGCGGGATCCGCTTCCGAAATGAGGGCGAAAATTTGACTTTATTTCTCAAGGAGCAACTCAGGTGTGGGACAAGCTTCTCTTGAGCTTTGGAGAGGGAGAGAAGAGAAGGAAGGGATGCCAATTTCGTATGGAGGGGGTCTGCTTTTATAGTTGCAAGGAGTGAGGGCAATTTGTTCTTTATAATTTCAAAATATTAAATAAGAGGTCTTTAGTGATGGAATTAAGCGTCACTAAAGCCTGGGTTTTGGGCGATGAGTGCTGCACTTACCACCCACTCACCTCCCGCGCCACCTACGTTCATCAAATCTCGGTCGTTCAATCGTGAGATCGAACTGCTAAGATTTGATAACCGTAACACCTAAACGCACACCTTGGGTGTGCGATCCCGCATTACGTGCGGGCGTGCGTTGGCGCGTGATCTGGATTGAGCGCACATGGCCACTGGATCACCATCGAGCAGTTAATCGTGCACGCTCATCCACGCCTCAGCGCCTACAGCTTGCATCTCGAACACGTGCTCGATCGCGAGCGAGCGCTCTATCACTACGCTACGTGCGTGGATGGGCGGGCAGGGCGACTTCTGAGCGTGCCATCAAGACCGTTGGATTCAGATCTGGCGAGTCGATTATTCACTTTAAAGTCGTTTGTAGTTTTATGTGGTGGAAAAATCGACTAATCAATATTTAAAAAAATAACCACTCACAGAAGAGTAGGTCATATCCACAGGGAGGCAATGACGTATTTAAATTCGCACCGGTTAAAAACGTTTGTTCATAGTTAGTTTAGACGAGAATCAAGCCAAATTTTCCTTCAGATTAAGGTTGAATCAAGAAAACATGCTGAAATAGCAATTCTTAATAACTAGAGGATATTTTTTGCAATGCAGATTCAATAAAATATCATTTAAAGGATGACAATGGCAGAAAATGTAATTATTAATGGGATGAGTACTGTAGCAAAATAAGGGATTTATTCCCCTTGGCCGTGCATGAAGAGGAATGGACGGCCAGAGGCGGGAAGCTCAGAGGAAGTTCTTTGGACCAAGGGCTTCTCAGCGGTGGTGGCGGCAAGTCGTGCAGTGGCTGAAGTCAGCCGAACGGAGCTCCGATGAAGGTGGCTATCAACGGTGGCTGCAGCTGCTGGAGGGGCGGTTGTGCGTAGGAGTTAAGCACTGCTGCAGGTGGTGTGCGCGCATGCACTAGTGTTGCGGGCACGCTGGAGTTGAGCGCACGGACGGTTGCTAGAGGGCGCGCTCTGGTGGAGGCTGATGCTGCTGCAGGTGGTAGGTGCAGGCAGACGGTGCGGGTGCACTGCAGGCTGGAAGGCAGGGAGCTGCGTGCAGGCGGGAGAGTGGGAATTACATTGAAGCAATATTAACAATTAGAATAAGCGAGAGAGAGAGAGAACATGCACTTAATATTTCAAAATGTTTATACAATAAAACCAAAGAAGAATTACACTAGAAAGTGGGAAATCTATTATACTAGAAAGCAGGAAAATTCTACCATAGAAAGCAGAAAAGAGGAATGGGAGAGAGAACTTATCCTTCTCGACGATTGCTTGGAGGACGAGCCGGACGAGACACCGCCTGGAAGACGGAGGATGAAGTAGGAAGAAGGAGGTCGAGGCAGGAGGAATGAGAATGGGGCAGCATGTCGTCATTGTCGCGGGATCTGCTTCCGAAATGAGGGCAAAAGTTTGACTTTATTTCTCGAGGAGCATCTCGGGTGTGAAACAAGCTTCTCTTGAGCTTTGGAGAGGGAGAGAAGCGAAGGAAGGGATGCCAATTTCGTATGGAGGGGGTCTCCTTTTATAGTTGCAAGGAGAGAGGGCAATTTGGTCTTTACAATTTCAAAATATTGAATAAGGGGTGTTTAGTGACGGAATAAAGCGTCACTAAAGCCCAGGTTGTGGGCGACGAGTGCCGCACCTACCGCCCACTCACCTCCCGCGCCGCCTACATTCATCAAATCTCGGTCGTTCAATCGTGAGATCAAACGGCTAAAATTTGATAACCGTAGCACCTAAACGCGCACCTAGGGCATGCGATTATGCATTACTCATGAGTGTGCGTTGGCGTGTGATCAAGATTTAGCGCGCGTGGCCACTGGATCACCATCAGGCTGTAAATCGCGCCTGCTCATCCACGCCTCAACACCTACTGCTTGCGTCTCGATCGCGTGCCCGGTCACGAGCGAACACTCTATCCACTACGCTACACGCATGGATGGGTGGGCAGGGGGACTTCTGAGCGCGCCATCAGGACCATTGGATTGAGATCCAACAATCGAGGATGCTTCTTGAATTGATGCTTCAGGGAATGAGAGTGTCGGTTGGGATGCACTCTCAGCCATTGGATCTTGATCCAACAGGGAGATGCGTGGGCGCTAGCAGCTTCAGATTTTAAGGGCAGCCAGTTGGGCGGCCGAGATGGCGCTACGTGGTGTCATCTTGGTTGTCCATCTTCTGGATGATGTAGATGGTGCCACGAGTGTTTGATTGGGTCGATTTTCATGCCATTAGGCTGCGATCGTCGATCCAAATCCTTCCGTGAGGTTGGATTTGTCATATGAAGTGCAGATTCACACCATCTTGGCCCTTAATCTTCTTGGGTTCCTCGGTCTCTATCTGAACCTACAAATGTCTGATTAGGATGATCTTTGAGTCGTTGAACTCCAATCGTCGCCCTGATCAAATCTGTATGGTTGGATCTTCGATCCGAGGCCCCGATAAAAATTTGCTTTGTCCCTAAACATAAAAGGTGACAATTAACCTCCATTTTATTCAAACTAATCTAAAAGCAAGATGATGCATGCTATGTAATATTTATAGTATGTAATGCAATTCTATGCTTAAGAATATGCATAAATAGACATCTTATGTAATATAAACATGTTTACATTATACCCCCATGCCTATCTTTTGCTAGTCCCTAGCAAATACTATATGTTATTTATAATAGAATTAGGTTGGATTATTTGGGCATGAGTTATTTTCAATCATTAAGAAAATGTTTACTTAGGATCTGAACTTTCAAAGACACAACAGCGTCCGGGTATCTGCCAAAATGCAGATCGCCTCAAGCCCTCGCCTTATTCAAAGAAAATTTTCTTTTTCACTTTTTCTTCTTTTTTTTTTTTTGATTTTTGAGTTTAGGGTTTAAGAGTGGCTTTCTACGGCCATTCAACTCACCCAAGATTAGATGAGAACCCTAAGTTCTATGCATCTTAGTGTGAATATGATAGACTCTTTAATTGGTAATTTGAATGGACTTCAGGTTTCTATGCCTTTAGGTGACCTTAGAAAGAGAGTTCTACCTAAAGGTGTATCTTTACAACCGGTAGCTTTCTCCCTACTTTTATTTTTCAGGGGTCAACACAAGGGTGAATCCAGTGTATATCTCTCCAATTTATTTTACTTCTCTACTTCTTCCTAAGTGTTTTGGGAATTTTAAATGCATTTCTTGAGCTGGGTTCTGGACAACCGGTCGATGAGTTGTTACCACCGGCAACTTACCAGCCATACTTGTGCGGTTAAGTGTGGCTTATTTATTTTGTTTCTTTTCTTTTCTCCTTTTCTTTTTCTTTTCTTTTTGACTTTTTTCTTTTTAAGTAGGTGGCTTCCCTGGTCTAAGATTTACCTAAAGGCAGCAAGAAGAGAATGGTCCAGTGACTGGGCTCTGGACAACCTACCTATGGGATGTTACCCATGATAACTTGTCAGCCATATCACCTTAGAAGCTTCATTAGCTACCCAATTTCCGTTGAAATCACCGAACGAGTCAATGAAAAGAAAGTGTGTCGATGCTTAAGACTCAAAGTTCCCTCAAATCGGAGGGTGGATTGATAAGTCATGTACTTATCATCCAAACTTATTTACTCAAATTACAATAGAGTTAAGATGGAGAGGACTCGAAAAACAAATCCACATTTTAGTGGATACACGGGCCAATTAAGTCCAAAGACCTCAAGGGTCATTGTGTTTAGATCCTAATGTAATATTTCCTAAGATTGAAAAGTCCTAATGTCCAAATATTCCTTCCTAATTCAATTTTTTTTACCTATAAATAAGAAGAGAAATACAATTTACAAAAATTCCACAAAGCTGATAAAATGATTCAAAAATGAATCCACCCCCCATGCCTAGTTGATGCAATGTCCACATTGAGAAAGAGACATGAAAGAAAGGGTAGAGTATAAAAGATGTCACCTGAATATGAAGCTCGTGTCAGCTTTGTGTCATATGTACAACTGTTGAGTTTAATGCCGTCAGCTAGGCAAAGTCTGGCCAAAGAAGTCACAATATGGCTAGAGTAACCATGTCTGAGGTGGGTTCTGGAAGAGTACAGTCAATAACAAGCTTCAGACGTTGACCGTTGGCTTTAAATGTGTTACCCATTTTTGGGTTAGAGATCTGAACAGCTCCATTTGGAAAAATCTGGTCAATAATGAATGGGTCATTCCATTTAGATCTAAGTTTGCCAAGAAAGAGCTTAAGTTGAGAATGGAATAACCAGACCTTCTAGTTCCGCTCAAAGCTCTTGCGAGAAATCAATTGATCATGTAGAGCTTTGGTCCTAGCCTTGTAGATCTTGGCATTCTCGTATGCATCATTTCTAAGACCTTCCAACTCAAATAGTTGGAGTTTCCTGGTCTTCCCAGATAAATTCAGATCTAAATTGCATTATTTGATCACCTAGAATGCCCTGTGTTCAATCTCTACGGGTAGATGTCACGCCTTTCCATACACCAAATGAAATAGAGACATGCCGATGGGTGTTTTATACACTGTACGATAGGCCCAAAGAGCGTCCTCAAGCTTTTGAGCCTAGTCCCTGCGATCAGGCTTAACCGTTTTCTGCATAATGTTCTTGATCTCTCGATTGGAGATCTCAGCTTGTCCATTCGTCTGGGGATGGTAAGATGTGGAAATTAGGTGATTAACCCCATATTTATCCAACAAATTCTGGAATTGGGAATTAGTAAAATGAGTGCCATGATGATGGCCCTCAGAATCCCGAACCTACAGAAGATATTTTTCTTAACAAAATCGATGACTACCTTGTGGTCATTGGTTCAGGTGGGAATCGCCTCAATTCGTTTGGACACATAATCAACAACAACAAGAATATATTGATGTCTAAATGAAGGGAGAAAGGGTCCCATGAAATCGATGCCCCAAACATCGAAAATTTCGACAGGAAGAATTGTGTTTAGGGGCATCATATCTCTCTTAGTTATGCTCCTGAGTGCCTGACATCGAGAACATAACCTTGAGAAATCCTAGGCATCCTTAAATAAAGATGGCCAATAGAAGCCAGATTGCAAAATTTTTGCAGCTGTCTTTCCTAGAGAAATGTCCACCACATGCAGATGAATGGCAAAACTCGAGTATACTGTTGAATTCATTCTCCGGAACACATCGGCGAATAATCTGATCAAAGCCGATATGGTACAGTTTTGGGTCCTCCTAGAAGTAGTATTTGGCCTCAGATTTGAATCTATCCCATTGTTGCTTGGTTCTATCCTTGGGGATTTAACCAATGGTCAAATAGTTAACAATGTCAGCAAACCACGAGGTTTGGACACCTAAAACTGTAAGGATAGGTTCATCCGGAAAAGTGTCAGCAATCGGGATGTCCGGACGAGAAGAATCACTTGGGAGTCTCGATAAATGATCCGCCACCACATTTTGTACTTCGATTTTATCCTTGATTTCAAGATCAAATTCTTGAAGCAGAAGAATCCAACGAATAAGCCAGGGTTTGGCATTCTTTTTGGCCAAGAGATGTCTCAAGGCCGAGTGGTCGGTATAGATGATAACATGAGACCCTAAGAGATAAGCCTTGAATTTTTCCAAAGCGAACACTACGGCTAGTAATTTCTTTTCAGTAACAGTGTAATTCCCCTGGGCTTCATCCAGAGTTTTACTAGCGTAGTAGATGACAAAGGGCTTTCTATCTACTTTCTGACCCAAGACAACCTTGATCGCATAATCAAAAGCGTCGGTCATGATCTCAAAAGGGGCTGTCCAAATCGGTGGTTGCAACACTGGAGCACAAGTGACTGCCATTTTCAGGAAATCAAATTCCTTACGGCTTGATTCGTCGAAAACAAACAGCGTTTCTTTGGTGAGAAGATTGCTCAAGGGACGAGCAACCTTCGAGAAATCCTTGATGAATCTTCTATAGAATCCTACATGACCAAGAAATGATCGGATTTGTTTAACAAATGTGGGAGGAGGAAGTTTAGCAATAGCATCAACCTTAGCTTTATCCACTTTGATTCCCCATTTAGAGATTACATGACCGAAGACGATGCCTTATTGGGTCATGAAATGACTCTTTTCCCAGCTAAGGACCAATCGTGTTTTGATACATCGCTTAAGAATCATTTCCAGATTAGCCAAACAAGAGTCAAACGATTCTCCAAAAATAGAGAAATCATCCATGAAGACTTCCATAAACTCTCCCACCATGTCAGAGAATATGGCTAACATACTCTTTTGAAAAGTCGCAAGTGCATTGCATAAATCGAAAGGCATCCTACGGAAAGCAAAGGTTCCATAGGGACAGGTGAAAGTAGTTTTTTTCCTGATCCTCGGGATGGATAGGAACCTGGTTGTATCCTGAGTAGCCATCAAGAAAATAGAAGTACTTCAACCCGGCCAGTCTTTCAAGATTTGATCAATGAAAGGCAAGGGAAAATGATCCTTTTTCGTGATAGTGTTCAGCTTCCTATAATCAATACAAACCCTCCAAGAGGAAGCTAAATGAGTTGTGACAGATTCTTCTCTCTCATTAGTCATAACGGTAATCCCTGCTTTCTTAGGAACAATCTGTACGGGACTTACCTAGGGACTATCAGAGATTGGATAAATAATTCCTGCATCGAGCCACTTAATGATTTCCTTTTTTACCACTTCTTGCATATTTGGATTTAATCCCCTATACATCTGGCAAGAAGGGAGGGATACATCTTCCAAGAATATTCTATGATTGCAGTAAGATGGCTCGATCCCCCTAAGGTCATGAATGGTCCAACCAATTGCCTCCTTGTGTTCCTTTAAGACCTTAATCAATTTATTCTCTTGCTCCTTTGTTAATTTAGCACTGATAATCACAGGAAGCATCTTCTGAGGTCCCAAAAATTGATATTTCAAATTCTCAGGCAATGGTTTCAGTTCAAGCTGGGGTGGGTTGATGATTGACGGTAAGGAAGATGCTGAAGACTTAACAAGAGGAAGAGGTTGTGAGTGAACAAAATCAATAACCTCTTCAAAAGATGGCAGGTCTGCCATAGAGGGTTGCAGGTCTAATTTGTCATCAAAGGAGGAACTTTCAATTGAAGAAACCATTAAACAAGTTTCAATGTTTAGATTATCCTCCTCAAGTTCCTTAATAAATCCACAATCCTCAAATTTATTAATTGCCTTAAAAATATCCAATTTCATTCGTTGATCCCCAAAGGCGATTTCCATGCTACCACTTTCACAGTTAATGTTGGCCTTAGCACTAGCCAGGAATAGATGCCCCAGAATGATGGGCATGTTCCTCAGATTTTCAGGTACATCCATGTCAAGGACAAGGAAATCTACAAGAAAATAAAAATCCTTGACCTTAACTATAACATTTTCAATAATGCCTTGCGGATTAGTGACAAATGGTCCGCTAACAATAGCGTTACTGAAGTTGGCCAAAGTTCACCTAATCCAAACTTCTCATAAAGAGAAGTCGGAATTAGGTTGATGGATGCACCTAGATCCAGAAGTGATCTATCAAACGTGTAATCTTCGATGACACAAGAAATCAACGGAGCACCTGGATCTCTCTTTTTCTGAGGGAGGTGGAGCAGGATAACAAAACTAGCCTGCTCGGAGAGTACCACCATCCTAGAAACAGATTCGCTCAACTTATGCTTTTGTGTACATAAATCCTTTAAAAGTCTTGCGTAAGTCGGTATATGCTTGATAGCATCGAGGAGCGGGATATTGATCTCAACATTTTTAAATATATTCAGAAGCTCCTCATTACTATCAACAGAATTCTTCTTCTTTGATTTGATCAAGGCTTCAGGAAAAGGAACATGAGTCAGATCTTTGGAATCAGGTTCTTGAGCCTTGATTTCTTCTCCAGAATTCTCCTCCCTCTCCTTAGGTTCTTCAGGATTCAGTAGATCAGAACAGTGTGGTTGTGGATCCTGAGTCTGCTTACCACTCCTCAAGGTGACAGAATTTGCAGATGCATAAGAGTTTGGATCTTGGGGAGGGTTAGGAAAGATTGGAGGGGCTTCATTAGCCAGGAATTATTGATTTGCAGAAGAAGAAGAAGAGGAGGAACCCTACTCAACCACCTGAGCATGTGCGTGTGGGTCCCTCTGATTTCCGTACCCATGGGCTTAATTGCCTGGATTCAGAATATTTCGCTGGTTGGGTATGGGTTGGGATGGTAGAGATCTAGGTTGACAAGAGTTAGCAATGAGCCTAGGCTGCAAGTTGTCCAGCGAGGTTTTCATTTGCTGCATAAGCTGGAGCATGGATCCTTGCATCTCTACCATTTGTCAGTTCAAATTAGCATGCCCTACGGGTTGACGGGCATTCCAAGCTGGCTGATTGACTTGATTTGGGGGCAATTGAGTATATACATGACCTTGACCCATGGTCGTTGCGGAGAATAGTTGCCTGGTCGGAATTGGGTCTATTGCCCCAGGTTTTTCCAAGAGAAGTTAGGGTGGTTTCTCCAACTTGGATTATAAGCATTAGAGTAGGGGTTGGATCTAACGTTCTCTTGTATAGCATAGACATCCTCATAGGGCAAGGATGGAGAGAAAGAAAGGGAAGGATCAAAAAAACTGGGATCAAAGGCCCCAATTTGGAACCTGAGACGTTCCGAAAAATGCTGACTCACAGGTTGAGCTACATCGAGTTGATTCACGTACTCCCATTCAGAAGGAGCTCACGAAGAATGGAATCCCAAATTTTGGGATTGAGTGGATCGAGAGTTCATAGAATTTCCAGCCATCCAGTCTTCCATTCTCTTAGCAACCAAGTCCACCTTGTCAAGTTTGTTACAAATCAATTCCATATCAAATGAATGAGAGTCATGGACTTCATTGACATTTGATCTGGGCTGCTGAGATCGGTTAAAGGTATCCATGGAAGCATGATTGATTAAATTCTCGCTCATTTCCTCAAACAAATCGTGTGCACTATCTGCATCTTTATTAAGGAAATTCCCTCCGCAAGAAGCATCCACATGATTTCTGAGTTGCTCAGTCAACCCATGATAGAAGATCTACACAAGTTGCCATTTCGGCACCTCGTGGTATGGACACCTCCGCAATAGGTCCTGGAATCGCTCCCAGGCCACATGAAACTGCTCCCCCGGCCATTGGGTAAAGGTAGTGATTGCTCGTCTAAAGGCATTGGTACGTCCGACTGGGAAGAATTTCTTAAGAAAGGCTGATTTCAACTCATTCCAAGTTGCAATTGGTCTTCCTATTGTCCTATACCAATGAGTGGCCTTATCCCTAAGATAGTGGGGGAAGAGCCTCATGATCATTTGCTCCTCGTTCATGTTTCGTGCCTTGGTGTCTGGACCAAAGTGGTCAAGTCCTCCAAATGCTGAAACGGATATTTGGAGCTAAGCCCATGATAATGTTTGATCAGGCTTAACACCTGGGGCTTGATTTCTACGTCACCGGCTGGAATCTAGATGCCGGGATGTTCCCCAAAATTTAAAGGATCATAAAAATCCTTCAAGGGCTGAGCGCCCTGCATTCTCTGAAACCATTCCTGCATTCTCTTCATTTGTTCTAGCTACCTTCGGAATTCCTCCTGTGGATCCCTAGACAGAGGAGGCTGTTGGCCGGCCATGGGATTAATTTGACTAAAATCTAATTTGCACCTCCTAGAATACTCTAGTGGTCCTTCCAATCGGGGATTCAATGACCGTCTTCCCAGCAAAAACTAGGAGAAGGTCGGAAGGACTGAGGATAGGGATCTGCAGCACAACAAAATAAGGCTGTCCTTAAGTGGGGTATCCTAAGGATCTATAGACTCCCAATATCCACCTTAAGATTGTAAATGATTTACTCTACTTGCGTCTGCTCAATCCAACCAATTAGAAGGAGGGACTGGGGAGAAGGTTCTTCCTTCGGCTTTCGCCTCTGATTCTTAGTATACCCCCCATCTGCGGTCGTTTGATGCTACTCTCCTAGCTAGACATCAGATTAATCAGTACAAGTAGGTTAATCAAAGACAATCTCAGACTAGGCCCTGAAGAGCGAATCAGTCCTTAAGGCCAATGTCTACTCAATTTTATTAAGGCCTGGGATTGTGGTGCTTATGGAATGTGATGGGCCCTTACAATGGGTTGTGCCCTTAATGATTAATTGAGAATTGTGTAAGTGTGTGCACAACCAGGATTTTCAAGCAAGATTATTTGTGATGTGTGGATTTTAATGTTCAAATCTTGCTTAAGTAGCTTTTAGGGTTTAAAATTAGGTTGAATTCAATCAAGTTTTGAGGCAAACCAGGTTGTCAAACATGGGTGAAGATTGCTTTCCTTTAAAACCAGAATTAAAGTGGAGTGCATGGAATAGACCTAGATTGAAAACCCTAAGGAGGAGCTACTTGATGAGTTAAACCCCTAAAGAGGAGCTACTTGATCAGAATTAGAGTGGTGCGGCCCAAACAGCTCAAACAACTGACCACAAATGTACCACTATGTTAGGCACACAGAAATGGTTAACCTAGAATGATTTCTACTCTTTTATGTGTTGCTTTGTGTGTACTGGTTCCACAGATCAGAACTTGGTTGAGTAGAAACAAATCAATTAGGTTAAGTGCCTTAAATGTGGGTGTACGTTGTGTGTCTATTGAAAATTACCCCACAAGATTATCTTTTTGTTTGTTTATTTTTTTTAATAAACGAGGGTGGAATGAATGTGAGTGAGAATCTAAACAACCAAACTATTCCTAGGATTTAAGCAAACACCTTAGTTAATTGGAATTTGGATTTAATGTGACAAATGAAATCTATGGAGGGGGGAAAAATGGGGAACACTTACAGTTGTCTTTAACAACACTTTACTCCGATCTACCGCTTGACAATTCCCTGATGGAGGTCTCTGCAAAACAATAGACACAAGAGAAAGCAAGTTCGAAGACAATAAAGTGCATGAAATGCGAAAAGAAGATCGAAAATCGTTGCCTCCCCGGCAACGGCGCCAAAATGTTGAAGCTGTGAGTTATTATGCTATCGTATTTGGTTTTGAAAAAACCTGTCATCGTAGTTTGAAAGCGAAGAACTCGTGTTCAACAAATAAAATTTGTACCGAAATAGAAATCCCGAGTCAAACTCAGGGAGGCTATGTCGATTTATATTTGCAATTATATTTTTTTAGAGTTTTTGTTCAAAAGCTAAGCGACGTAATTACAATGAAGCAATATTAACAATCAGAATAAGCGAGAGAGAGAGAGTGAGAGAGAGAGAAAACATGCACTTAATATTTCAAAATGTTTACACAATAAAACCAGAGAAGAATTACACTAGAAAGTGGGAAATCTATTATACTAGAAAGCAGGAAAATTCTACTCTAGAAAGCCGAAAAGAGGAATGGGAGAGAGAAGTTATCCTCCTCAACGATCACTTGGAAGATGAGCTGGACAAGACACTGCCTGGAAGACGGAGGATGGAGCGGGAAGAAGGAGGTCAAGGCAAAAGGAATGAGAATGGGGCAGCACATCGTCATCGTCACGGGATCCGCTTCCGAAATGAAGGTGAAAATTTAACTTTATCTCTCGAGGAGCATCCCGGGTGTGGGACAAGCTTCTCTTGAGCATTGGAGAGGGAGAGGAGAGAAGGAAGGGATGCCAATTTCGTATGGAGGGGGTCTCCTTTTATAGTTGCAAGGAGTGAGGGAAACTTGGTCTTTATAATTTCAAAATATTAAATAAGGGGTCTTTAGTGATAGAATTAAGTGCCACTAAAGCCCAGGTCGTGGGCGACGTGTGTTGCACCTGCTGCCCGCACACCTCCTGCGCCGCCCACGTTCATCAAATCTCAGTCGTTCGATCGTGAGATCGAATGGCTGAGATTTGATAATCGCAGCGCCTCAATGCGAGCCTACCGCATGCGATCCCATGTTACGCGTGGGTATGCGTTGGCGCATGATTTGGATTAAGCGTGCATGGCCGCTAGATCACCATCGGGCGGTCAATCACGCCCGCTCATCCGCACCTTAGCGCCTACTCCTTGCATCTCAAACGTGTGGCCGATCGCGAGTGAGCGCTCTATCCACTACACTACCCACGTGGATGGGTGGGCGGGGCGACTTCTGAGCATGCAATTAGGACCGTTGGATTAAGATCCAATGGTCGAGGCTGCTTCTTCAGTTGATGCTTTAGAGAATGAGAGTGCCAGTTGGGATGCACTCTCAGCCGTTGAATCTTCACCCAATGGCAGAGATGCATGGGCGCTAGTAGCTTTAGAAGTTGAGGGCAGCCGGTTGGGCGGCCGAGATGGCACCATGTGGCATCATCTTGGCCGTCCATCTTCTGGATGATGTTGATGGTGTCACATGTGTCTGATTGAGTCGATTTTTACGCCGTTAGGTTGCAATCATGGATCTGAATCCATCCGTGTGGTTGGACTTGTCATCTGAAGTGCAGATTTACACTATCTTGGCCCTTGATCTTCTAGGGTTCCTCGGTCTCTATCTGATGCTACAAATGTCTGATTAGGGTGATCTTGGAGTTGTTGAACTCCAATCATCGCCCTGATCAATTCTATATGGTTGGATCCTCGATCTGAGCCCTGATAAAAATTTGCCCCATCCCTGAACATAAAAGGAGAAAATTAACCTCCATTTTATTCAAACTAATCTAAATGAAAGATGATGCATGCTATGCAATATTTATAGTATGTAATGCAATTCTATGATTAAGAACATGCATAAATAGACATCTTATGTAATACAAACATGTTTACATTACCTTCGCTGATCTCACCTGTAGGATTCCTACATCCTATACAGATCCTTTTTCTTTTGAGGATCCCTACTCTGACCAGGATGAGTCGACTCATCCAAACCTACAATCTGCATTTCCATATCTCCTTGAGCCTCAAAGTATCTGGTGGGCTCCTCATATATTAATTCACATCAATCAACCCACCGGAATGATTGGATTTGGACTACATCATCAGCCTGTTGATCTGAATAAGCACCTGGTTGGACAAACCAAGCTACTTATCAAGGTGCTTGTTCTACAAAATTCCTCTGATTTGACCACCCCTTCTCCTTGACCATCTTCTACTCAACTGAAGGCATTGAATTTAGCACTTAACGGGAGTCAACTCATCATTCCAAAAATCCTGAGACCCTTCTAATCATCCTCTTAAGCTACACTCCTATTGCACTTTTGAGTTCAACTTTAGAATAGCCAACTCCACCTTTGGTTCTTGTATCAAAGCTTAAAATCATTCACAATAGTCATCCCGACCCATTCACCCACCCTTGGATCCTATTCTAAACTTTGAACCAAGCTGAATTTGTACCCTCCTAGTTTACAACGAGGACATTGCAAAACTTAAGCATGGGGGGGAGTTAAAGTGCAAACATTTGGAAATTCAATTCTCTGAGGGGTTTACACAAAAAAAATGCATATTCAAAAATATGTTTTAAAAAAAAAATTAAATGAAAAAAGAAAAAAAGTTGGAGGAAGGGGAGGAAATTTTGTGAACTAAATTACAAATCTTTCTTAAGGAGGAAAAGATGAGAAAATTCAAATGTCAAAATAAAACGAAAATCAAGAACGAAAATGAGTCATTAATAATTGATTATGGGAATGTACTTAAGTTCTAGACCTAATCAAAAGAAAATTAAGTCCTGAAAACAAAGTGACAAGGTGATTAGTATGAGTGCTGATCTTAGGCCTCTTGGATTTGTTTTAGGGCTTAAACATTCATGTATTCATCAAAGATTCGAATTAGTCCTCAAGAGGTTGAGAAAAGTGAGAAGCTGATGTAGTAGGTCAAAAGCTTAGGGATTCTTCGGCCCCATTAACTACCCTTGGTTTGCAGGACTTGGTAACCTAAGCACCCAAAATCACACAATAAGTTTGGTTCAGTGCGCTTAATAAAGAAAAATCATGATAAAAGTGTTATGTTCTGAAAAGCCATCTTTAAAATCTAGCATAGGAACGGATCGACAACACAAGTTAATTGGACAAGTTCCCGGTGCAGAGATGTGGGAAGTTCCTCTCGAAGATGCGTAATAACATATCATCTCCTCGGTGCTTGTCTCCTAGGATATCTAAATATCCTATTAGGGGCATGTAAGCACCTTGTGCTGGTTCAGGTGCCATGGGCGGGATTATCTTGAAATGTCAATGCGAGGGCCTAAATTTAGCTTCAGAACACCATGGATGGCATTATCTCGAAGTCTTGAAAGCTAGGGTTTCGGGGGTTGCCATGGGCAGTGCCATCCCAAATCATCGAAAGCCAAGGACCCTTCGAGGATTGATGGTGGGGATAAGGAATCTGATACAAATCGTGTTTAGGACCAATTCGAGGCTGGATTTAGGGAAAAATAAAAAAGAAAAGAGGGAAAACACTCCAAATAAAATATCCTTCTCTATCTCTCTCTTACAAAAATGCACTAGCAAACTAAACCTGGACATGTTACATCAATGCACGGGTGCTTTAACTACTGGGGTCAAAGAACCTCTCGGCAGTTTTTGTAGGCCTTCGCAGTAGACTTAGGTTGAAGCTGGTCGGATCTGGATCTTGGCTGATACTTGAGTACCTCTAGGCCTATTATTATCGTTCTGACCTAATTTGTAGAAGAGTGAAGCAAATCAGGCATCTGAACATCAATGCATGGTCTAGAAATCTTATTCTTTTCATAAGATTTTGCTAAGGGATTCACAAAAGTTAGGCATGGGGAAATGATAATAACATCATCATGAGCCATAACTATCTTTAATTAATCAGAATCAAGTAACAAATGTTCCTACATAGTTGCTTGAGACTCGTAATTCCTTGCACACCCATTCTTAGAGGAATACATTAAATCAAGGTTAATTCTGTAGCTTTAACATCATATCATGAATGCAGCATAATCATGGGGTTTCCCAGGGGTTAACCTAAGGTTTAATAAGCACTAAAGTCTAATAAGAAGGTCCACACAGATAGAAGCGGGTTTTCACACACTTCGAGAACTGATTCATAACCTAAAACCCTAATTTCAGACCCGTTGAAATTATGGAGGTTTTGGTCAAGATAAAATTCATCTAAACCTTCTAAAATTTATAGAAAAATATTCCATGAGGTTTTCCATCCTTGACTTGACCTTTGGAACCCATTTTGACATTAAATAAAGCCACAGACACAGTTTTGCCTTAATTTGGGTCTCTATGCAAATTTCCTAGTCAAACTTGGTTAAAACTCAAATCCAAATTCACCATTAGATTCCTTAAGTCTAAATGAGGTTTTTACCAAAATTTGAGCCCAATCAAAGTTCATCTTGACCTAGTTCGCATTTTAGTCCAATCATACTCTTTCTCTTTCAATTAGCCCCTCAACTTTCAAAATCCTTGCAAATAGCCCCCTAGGTTTGTCACCTTCTTCGCAAGTAGATCCTTGCCGCCATTGGAGGTCAACTGACCTCTTGGGTAGCTTTGACTACTCCTAATCCTACTCAAATCAACACCAAATCTTACTAAATTTGGTGGGATTGGTGTTCACATTGCAAGGAATCATCTGAAGATAATTTGGGATCCTAAATCATCCCTGTTTGCCTTTGCGAACCCATGAGATCAGTGGGTGTTTCTTGCATCATGAACAAGCCATTGTGGGCTTGTTTTCTGATTTAGAGCTCGGTCTAGAGCACTATAAATGCTCCAGAATCTCAAACCTTGCTCCTTAGTCGTTTCTAGATCAGAAATCTTCATCTTCCCTTCTCTCCAACATCAAGCTCCACAACTTTGGCGACCTCCTCAATCCCTCTCTCCAACTGCCAAATTGAATGCTCCTCCTTCCTCTTCTCCTTCCTCTGCTCCTCGCAATACCAGCGAAAGCACCCCAGCTCCCCTCGTCGCCGTCGCCCCTTCCATCGAAGAATTCATCTCCATGTCTGGCCATCACACCGACGTGGGAATTTTCTTCCTCTCCATCTTGTAATTATGTCAAACTTCTCCCTCTTCTCCTCCTAAATCTCCTTATACCTTTCTTTTCCTAATTCGACCCACAGTTCGCCCTTCATCCCTTCGTCTTCTCCACATCTGGCCAAGCTCCGGCGAATCCTCCACACCACCACAGACCATCAAACATCTCGCTATCACCTCTATAAGCTCCGCCTCATCTCCATGATCAAAACCCCTCACTTAATTCCATCATTCACCCACTCCAAAGCTCCATCAAACACACCCACCTTCGTACTCTTTCCTTGACCTTGCCCGACCACGATACACACCCAAATGCCAAACAAACATCGCCATCACCACTGCCATCCTCCAGCAATGCTAATGGACCTACTAATTAGGGCCTATAAGCCTATATTTGATTCTCAGGTTTCACCGTACACCACCATTGCCATCATCTTCCTCGACCACGACCGCCGTACTTCGAGCAGCTTTAACCCTGCTACATCCTTTAGGTGATGTGGCCCAACTCCAGAACCCTTCCCAGGCCCTCAATCGAAGACTCCAACCTCAGCAGCTGTGTCAATTAGGCAGCATCACCTGCTGTTATGCACAAAGGAAGAAACGAGTGGGATAGTCCCACATCATCGGTTGCCAAGCTCTCTATTGGGCATAAATTGATTTTGCGTTGTTGCTTCATTGCCGAAGTACACAAGGGTTGGGTCCCTACTTCACCTACACCTGCTCACTCGCTTACCCACCTATCCACTCCTTGCCTGCGATCCACATGCCCGCAAGCCTGGTCCCCTGTCTGGATCTGAATACCCAACTAGATGACTCGATTACACCCAGGTCTTTGAGAGAGAAGAAAGAGAGAGAAGCCTGTGAGTGGTGGGGGGTGGGGTTTGCTCTCTAGGGGATTGGCCTTGTGCTGGGAAAGTGAGGCATATACTTAGCTTCTAAAGAAGAAAGGTTGTGCCTGTGCTTGAGGAAGGAAAGGCTTGAGAAGGCTTTGCTGAGAAAGGCTTTGAGAAGAAGAAAAGGAGAAGGCCCTCTGAAGAGCCTTATGCTTGTGCTCTGTTAAGGCATCTAATGCTGTACTCTTGACCTTTGATTGAGGGTTATTCTGAGCACTATTGAGTTATTTGAGTACCTATGTTTACATTGAATTCTGATCGAGGATTACTGTTGAATAATTTGAGTAATGAATGCTTGCATAATTAAAGAGAATAAGTGGTGATTCAAATCACCATTATTTTTATTCTCTTTCCTTTTTGATTCCATAATGACCTGAGATATTAGATTGCATTGAATATCAATCTGATCAGTTTTATTTATTGAATATCTATTATTGTGATCAAGTGATTGCGCTTATGTATTTTAAAAGAAGATTAATTTGTGAGCTCCATATTTTCTCCCTGCGAATGACCTCAGACTCCTTTTAGATTCTGAGTTTATAAATTTAAATGTTTATTATGTGATTTTGTTGATTATACTATAATGCATATATTTCTTAACACGCGACGAAACCCTAACAATAGGGCTGTGACTTGAGACCCATGACAAGGTCTTTGGAGAAATATAGAGGTTGGTTACATTATCTCTTGGTGGCCAAGTAAGTTGCACAATCAATTACTTGTCCTAAGTCGACCTTCGCGTGCCCTAGGACCTACACCTTGCTTCAATGATGACCTCAAGTGTCTTAGTGAAGAGTTACTCCAAGGATGGAACTAAGGGATGCAAGTAGGGCAAACCCTTCCTTCGAGGTAATGCGAATGCGGTGCCTTTTGTCTACCCTTTCGTTCCTTTAAGGGGTGTCCCCTTCCTTGAAGTATCAAAACACTTGGTCACAAGCTAATATCACCACCACAAAGTGAAATAGGAGGGTCTACATCGATAAACAGATAGGTGCGTATAGCCTTAAGGGAGCGAGACCTAGTGAGGTACTTAGTGTGTGTGCTCAGTACTAGAAGTGTGCATCACACCATAAATCAGTTTTATTTGAGAGGAATCGCAACCAAGTCCCTTTTGATCAGATCAATCATGATTTTGTTTTTAAGGCCGAATCGGAATAACAGTCCCAATTTCAATTAGGCGACCACTGAATTAGGTAAATTCAATCAATTTGGTGGTCTTGAGAGTTAGTCTGAATACAATGAGTGAAGAGGAGTTGGATGTAGTGATAGAATGGTATACTTGACTCTAGCAATCTTTGTGTAAATATGTATGTAATGCAAGGAAAGAGATCCAGTATGCTGCTCAATCACTCCTAAATGCATGCACCTAAGGGTATGCAACTCCTAAATAGACTGCTTGATATTGTTTTTTCTTTTTCTTAGATCAAGCAAGTAGAACCATAGATCAATAGCCCTAGTTGCTAAAGAAAGTGGTGACAAGCCCCCAAAAACAAACCCTGATGCTACAAGGGCGGGAAGACTGAAATGTAATAAACTCAGCAACAAAGAAGAATCCCCTATGAAAGTAGGATCCAAGTCTCCTCTTCATGTCCTTTCTACGTGTGTGGGCGTCGCTCAAGGTCGACGTCGTAGCTCAACTGTGCCTGTCGTCTCGTCATATCCCTCAGACAGAAAAAGTAGAGAATGGTCAAATAAATGTGCACCTTAGAATGAATTAGAAAAGTGATCACATATATCTATTGCATCTGTTGCCTCCTCGACAACAGCGCCATTTGATGAGGAGATTTTCTCTTGAAGAAATAATATTATGGAAATATGTCGACGCAGTGAATCATGTGCTGGAAAATCCTCAATCATAAATAAATAAAAATATACTAAAATTATACCATAACTTCAAGTAGTATCATAGGGAGGCACAAATGCAAGAACATAACTGATATGTATCATTCCCAATTGTAGGTGAGAAATCTGTATCAAAATCCAATGTGAAAAAAGGTGATAAGAAAGAGTTAAGTGATAACGCAAGAATGCAAGGGTTCTTCCACAATTTTACCACAATAAAATAATCAAAACTAAAATCAAAATCCTGATAATGGCATTGAATGTAAATTTTATTTGAACCCAAAACAGAGAATGCATTCCTCTTGATCGTGCACACTCTCGAGGCCGCAGTAGTCGGCAAGGAGATTGAGAAAGGTCAGCATGGTCGAGAGCTCCACTTTGGTGGTGACGGCTTAGTCAATGGCGGCCGGTGGTGGCCACCAGAGAGACAGACGACCAACAAGGATGAGTACCGTCTGGTGAGGTGGAGGAGGTTGCTGCGGCTAGGTGCAGCATAGTTGTCGTTCACGGGATGTAGGCATCATCCTCTATCGTCTCGGCTCTCGTCGAGGACAGCGAGTGTAAGGTGGTTGTGGGAGACATCGAGGTTCGTGATGGGTTCCCTCATGTGAATGAAGGATGGGAGGAATGAAGGGCACCCCTATTGCGTGTGAGAAGCAGGAATGCACGAGTGCAACCAAGGTCAACAGTGGCGAGGAGGAGGCCGGTGGTTGTCGCAGTTGAAGGTCCTTGTTGCTAATGGCACGGTTGGTAAGAAGAGCACAGTCGTGGTTGCAGTGAGGAAGCTTCGGAGGAGAGGTCAGAGGTCACGTGGTGGTAGTAGAGGTCGCAATGAGGGCGCAAATGAGGTCATGGACATCAGAGCTGTCACCTCCGACAATGGTGGTGGCTGTCAGTGGAAGGTCGAGGACATTGAGAGGTTGCACAGTCATTTGAGGTTGAGGAGGAAAAGGCTCACAGTGTTGAGGAAGATGAGACGCAGTGATGGATAGGTGTCAATGCATGGGTGCGGATGCAGCTGGTGATGGAGTTGGTTCGCGGTGGCGGGAAGTCGCAGTCAAGGACGTGGTCGAGGATGGAGGCTCGTGGTGTCGTAGTGATGCAAGAAAAGCCCGATTTGAAATTAGGGCTTTTATTGTTGTAATGCGCAATTACGACCGCTTTTAAATTTAGAAAAATGAGTACTTGGGAAAGTATTTGGGTCATCCCAAGGGAGACAGAAATGCAATTCAAACACTCTCCCTTAATATTGAGAATTCAACTTTCCTTTTGTGATTTTGAACATAAGATTTTTTTTAGAGTTTTGAAAAAAAAGGGCAACAACGAAATAGTAAGCAGGAAAAGGCTACACCTAAATTACTAAAGCTAAAACTTAAGTGACCAGAAAATCATCTCGCTAAGCTCACCCTAGGTGCATGAACACTTAGGGTAATTAGAGAGAGGGTGCGAGTGCACTATGGTAAAAGTAAGAAAATGCGACAAAAATTAGAGGAAAAGCAACTTTGATTAAGGAAAAAAGTGTTTTACAAGAAGACAAGTAGAGGAATGCTTCTACTCTAGAAATGAAAATATAAAAATTGAAAACACAAATCCTCCTGGTGATGTTGGTGAAGAGGAGATCCTTGCTCCAAGCTCAGCTGCTCCTAGGCTTGAAAAGGATTTCTACTAATCTTTTCTTGAAGTGCTCCTCTAGAGATGTTACTTTCTCCTTGGCAAGCCTTTGGTGGTCGTGCCCGTGCTCCTCCAAGGGTGCTTCCACCCAAAAGACCTCCTCCAAGGGTAGGCATGCACCATCCTAAAGAACCTCCTCCTAGACATCCTCCTGCCTGGCTTGTCCTTTGGCTAACGTGGGCACAAGAGAGAAGGAAAGAGGGGAAGTCACCAAGGGGATAGAGTGTCCCTTTAATCTTCTTCTTCTCCTTCTTCTCTTGGCCATGGAAATGATGGAATGAAGGTGGAAGTATATGTGGATTAATGAAGGCAAAGGTGATTTTTGTGTGGTAGGATGGGGGGTATATATAGGGCTGATGAAGGGAACAGTTGGCATGGATAAAAGGGAATGTTTGGATGGCTTTTCGAGGTGGTTATGGAGATCCAAGGGACAAGGGTTAATGGCCAAAAATCAAAGGACGTGAAGTGGGTTTGGTGGCTTTAGGATGGATGGATAGGATGGTTAGAAGGAGTAGTTATGTGGATTCTAGGGTGGAGAATAAATGGCGCCATATGAAGAGGTGGTAGGCTTGGTGGTTAGTGGTTGGAAGGGACACCAAAGCTGGTGCCAACCTTGCAAGGATGCTATGATTTGGCACCAACTTTGAGGGCTTCTAGAAAAGAGGTGAGGTGGATGGTAGAGATGACTTTAAATGGAGATGGATGGTGGTGATTTGAAGGGATTTTGGAGGGGAAGTTGGCACCACTTTTGTGGTGGCTCTTGGAGGTGGTGGTGTGAACGGATGCATGGATGTGGCGCCAACTATAGGTGGAGTTAGGTAGCAAGCTTAGGTGGTCGACTTGGAGTAGAGTTAAAGTGGAGTTAGGTAAGGGTTTATGTTGGTGGTAGATGGCCAAGGGATGGATATTTTAGCTGAGCTAGCTAAAATAGCTTAGCTAATAGGTGAGTAGAAAAGGAGGTAGGAGGAAGTAGGGTTTTGGGAAGAGAAGCTAAGGAAGAATTGTCTGGAGTTGCATTGGAGCTAGTGGCTGCTGAAGAGAATAGTAAGGAGCTACCTTAGCTGGCTTAGCATGCTAGTTCTTTGCTAGCTGCTAAGCCTAGCTAAAGTGAGCTGGCTTCTACTAAATTATGCTGAGGTGAGCTGGGTTTGATCTTCCCGGAGATAACCTAGCTAGCTGGAGTAGCTAGCTTAGGTTAAATAGCTTAGCTCAACTAGGTTGAGCTACGTGGAGTCTCCAGGAGCTGGACTTGAGTTGGCCTGAGCTAGTTGAGGTCATTTTCAGCTAACTTGAGTTGAGTGGAGCTAGAAATAGCTAGACCTTAGCAGAGGTAGACTCCTATCAACTTAGTTGAGCTAGCTAGAGCTCCCAGTGAACTGATTGGAGCTAAGAGGATCTAGACTAAACTAAGTTGAGCTGGATCTGAGCTGACTTAAGCAAGGTTGAGCTAAGTTGAGCTACCCTGAGCTACCATTCAACTAGGATGAGCTGAATGGAGCTTAGGAGAGCTAACCCTAATCCAAATGAGCTGGTATCTGGCAATCATGAGCTGGATTTAGCTATGGTTTAGCTGAATTGAGCTTCCTCTTCACTTGTTGCCTTCCTGAATGTTAGGGTTTTAGGGATCTGATTATCTGTTCATCCCTAACACTTGAATAAACATGTCAAAAATACAAAAAATCAAGCAATGCATGCCTAACCTAATTGATGCCTAAATGTAGCCCAGAAACCCATTTGTAGAGTTAAAATCCTAAGAGCTAGGTTTGTTTTAGGGCATAAAAATGATGATAAACTAACATTTATCACATAGTTGTGGGTGTGTGTTCTGCAAGCGGAATAGGTACGCAAAAAAAGAACTTGTTCTTCATAATAAATGCACGTAGAAAATCTTATATTTTTAGGTGAAATCAAACTTGTAAGGATTTTCAAAAAAAATATGGGAGTCCAAGTCATTCCCAGGGAGACAAATAGATCATAATCACTTTCCTAATTAAAACTAGAATTAAGTATGAAGTAGGATAATCATTAGAACTAATACTAAATCTAATGCAACTACTAGAAATATAATATACTACTACTAGAAAGCATACAACTTGAAGGCAAGTTGAAAAATAACTATAACTTTATTGAATATGATGAGAGTTATCAAAGATAGAAGTAGTATTGCAACTAGAGGAATGCTTGGAAAATTATAACCAGAACTAGATTACTGCCACTAGAACTAGACTAGAGAAATCTAGAAATTATGGGCTTCGAAGGAGAAATCCAGAGCATCGACGTAGATGTAGATGGGAAGACGCACCCTCCAAAACCACCAGAGTTGGCATGGACTAGCACCAATTGTAGAGACTAGGTGGAGGTAGGAAATTTTAACTAGGAGATGGTTCCTAACGAGGGGGTGGCTAGGGGTTTATATAGGAATGATGGAGGTCTATGATTGATTGATCTAAGTTGCCTTGGATCACCAATTTGTCGGGCTAGGATTAATAGGTTAAGGATCAATGGGTAGGATGGAAGGATAAGTGATAGGATTTAAATAACTAAGTGGGAGGATTTGTTGGGTAATTAGAGGATATCCTAAACTAATGGTTGGATATTGAGACTTAAATAGGAAATATGATTTTTTTAATAAAAGATAATGTATGGTGTGGTGCTCGGTGGGTTTTGGTGGGATTTTTGCGTGGGATTGATTTTTTCTTTTAAATTGATAGGAGGGGGATGTCCACGGATTTTCCATTGTGCAATGTTTGTGCTACATAGGGAAGGGTTGTTTGGTGTTCGGTGGTTTTTGCATGGGAAGGATTGGGACATGGGATTTAGTTTGGGATCGAGTGACATGAGTATTGCATGTTTGGTGGATGTAGAGGAATTTAATGGGGGATTTACGTGGGGTGTTTTGTATGTTGTGAGTTATGTGTGGGATAATAAATGTGCAATATATGGAGGAAAATCATGAGATATTGAGGAGATGGTGGTGGAGGTTTTGGAAATTAGGAAAATAAGTATGGGATTTTTAGTGGGAAGGTAGCCATGGGAATTTACCTAGAGGATATTAGGCTTAGGTTTGGGCTAGGTAAAAGGGTTGTTGGTGGGGGTTTGCATGGGCTTAGGCCAAGGGTTTAGGAATAAGTAATTGGGTTCTTAAATAGGCTAGGGCTTTAGGTTTATTGGGTTTCCAAATAGGTCCAATTACTAGACTAGTCATTTTCCAACTGAGCTCAATCCAGAAAATCTAATCAGCCATGCTTCGATTAATATAAAATTTTGTACCTGCACATATAAAAATAAACTCATCATGGTACCGGATTCAATTGTGGGAAAGATTGCACAAAAGCCCAAAAGTATGCATTATTTACGAAATGACCTAAAATGACTAATCTAACCTAACTAAATGTAATCTAACCCAAATTACCCTTAGACTAACATTAATTTGTCATTAATTTGCATAAATAAATATGGAAATGTCACATCCCCATGCCTATCTTTTGCTAGTCCTCGAGCAAATGCAAGAATGAAAAATGAAGGCAAATTGTATGATCCATGCTAGTTAGAACTTGGCCCCCAAAGGACTGCTTATTCATTTTTATCAAGGGTTTGACAAAAGATTTCATCTTGTCTTCTTTCAAAAATTTAGAGATCCAGACAAATGTGAAAATGATGTAATAGTAGCCTAAGCAACGGATCCAAGTGAAAAGTCAACCTATATTTAAAGTCCATACTTGACCCTCGGTAAGAATTCTATTAGGATAGGCTAACTTCTTCCCTCCGGGATTCAAATAAATTGAAATTTCTACCCTGGTTTTTTGGCTAAGGTAGAAGATATCTAAGTAAAATGGTTTCATATTTGGTGGTTCATGTTGGGATCGTAGAGCGCGTATTTGATCAGAAATGCGTCGTAGCACAATTGCAAAATACGATCAACAAAAATAATTTCTAAGATAACGAGACTTGATGGATTTTATTCTTTTGAAAACTTGAGTCTCGATTGTTCATCTTTGGGAGGCGTGAAAACAAGTCGAGATTTGGATCAGCTTAATCTAACCTAATATATTTTTTTTTGTCTTTTTGTGTTTTTTATTTTTATTTTGAAAAGTGATAGGCGAACAGACTTGAAGACAATCACAGAAGCGATGATCACACAATATTATTCATGCATAGAATACTCAAAATAATGTCACATAATATCTATACTAGAAAGCATTTACATAGAGGAAATCCCTCACGTCGGGAAGGTGCCACCAGGGCCAACGGCCTTGTGTGAGGGTCTAGGCTAGACAATGGGTATACTAACCCGTCTACACGCCTACCAACAAGAGATGGCCGGCCACAAGAGGCTATGGGTGAGCCTTCATGGCTGTCCAAAAAGAAGAAGAAAAAGAGGGTGCGTCCTCTCTATGGAGAAGAAAGGACACACCCAAGTGAACAGACGAGAAGAGGGTGTTTCACCCTAGTGCTCTCCTTCTTCTTGCCACCCACATGAAGATGCCTTGGAGAAGCTTCTTCTTTAGCCGTCCATGGAGGGGGCCTTGGAGGAGGAGGATGGCTCTAGGGTTTTGGAGGGTGGAAGGGTGTCGCAAGTGGGAGGAGAATGGATGGGAGAGTGAATGAATTTCGTGGCTCCCTTCTCTCCTTGGCTTTTATGGGAAGGCCTCTCCATTTCAAATGGGTCACCACTTTTGGTGGCTCCCAAAATAGCAAGTGCCACCAATGTAGGATCTAGGCTGGTGACCAACTAATGAGGGCTAGAATGAGCAAGTGGGATTTAGGAAAGTGTATGTTTGTGTAGGTGTAATTTTCATGGAGTAGGATGGTGGGTTTGGTGAATCTAGGTTAGGTTAACCTACATTAAGTGGGTGTGAACCTAATTAGGTTTAGGAAAGTTGAATCGGATAGGAGTGAACCTAATTAGGTCTAGGTCAAGTCTAATTAGATGTGTGCATGTGATTAGTCTAGGGTAAATCGAATAGGCATGAGTCAATTAGATCCTGGGTGGATCTAATTGGGCTCAGGTGAACCCAATCAATTGTAGATGCACCAAATTAGGTATGGGATGGTTCAATTGGGTTAGGGATAGGATAAGTAGGGCTATGGATAGTGGACTAGGCTTAGGAGGTCTCTAATTAGGTTTCCTAGGGTGTGCGGTGGGGTTCCTAGGTCAAAATAAGTAAGATCAGGCTTTTAGCACCAAAATCAAGAACCAGACAGTAGTATCAGACATCCAAGATAGTGGTCAAACATCTTATACTACAAAATTAGATGTCTGGACAATAAATTGGACATCCAATTCTGTGTCAATATGAGTTTTGGCTTCCTGGAATGTTATTCTGCAGAAATCAGACGTCCAAACAGACGTCCAGCCAGATGTCTGGATGTCCTAAAAGGTACTGGAGAGTGGGTTTTAGGTTTTTTAAGGCGGGTTTTGGTTCCTAAGTGTTTGGGAGAGGGATAGGGTGGATAAGAACATGGATAATGCTATCCATGTTTGGGTTTTGAGGCTAAGGTGCCCTAATGGAGGTCGTTTTGGGTTTGGGAAGGTTGTCCTAGGGTTTCTAAGGGTAGGGATAAGGCTATCCTCCTCACTCTTCTTATCTGGATCAGTCTTCTTCTTCCTTTATTATTTTATTCCACTATCTCCTTCATCCTGGATCATTTTATTACCTGCAAATAGTAATAAAAACCATTAAATAGCAGGATATCTTATCTTATTCTAAATAGACTGATGCAATGCATGATATGCAAGATATGAGTGCAATATCCATAAATTAAGATAGGTTCAAACATTATTTAGGTTGATTAGAACCCATGATTGCTGTGCAATCAGTTCACGCTCATCTGGTGCTACATGTAGTCTACTACTACAAACTCTAGTTCTTTAAATTATTAAACAAGTCAACCCAGAGAGAGGCTCAAAACTATGCTCCCTTTGCATTTCTTTGCACTCACGCTCTCTCTCTTTTCTCTTTTTTTCTTTTTTTTTACTTTTCTTTTTGAGCTTTTATTTAGAGAGCTCACGATCTCACCAGATTTTGTAAATGTACTAAATATTTAGTGACCTCACTAGTATTAACATTTCAATTAAAGTTCTAATAATCCTACAACTAAATCAAAAACCCTCAGCCAGTATTTGAGCGATCAGAAATATTGAAAAAGTAGGTAAGGGTGATATTTGTTGGATCGCAATGGATATTTTTGCCGCAATGAACCTGACACATAATGAACATAAATATGAACTTAGACATTCTTTTTATGGAATTTTTTTTCTCTTTTTTTTTCTTTTTCTTTTTCTTTCTATATATATTTTTCTTATTTTTTTTTTTATTTTTTTTGAAAAATAACTATCAACATAGCACACACAACACAAACTTTTATTTATGAGGCATTATTAGGGATTGGTGATGTTCAAGAGGATATCAGGTGCCTGATTTGGTGGAAGTGCCTACTTTTGGGACAGGGAAGAGATGGATAGGACAAGCATACTTCTAATCTTTGACACTAACACCCTCCTTCAGCAGAGAATTTCATAAAGGACAATTGTAACCATCTACCTTAGTCATAGTTTTATTAGAACTCTATCCTTGCATATCTGCCTTATTTGGTCGCTCTTAGGAATTTACACATAATGTTCGCACATAGGAATTGAGAGCGAAAGCTATGCCTAAGTCTTAGGTATTAATATCCAATTATGCAAAACTTAAGAGTCCTCACATTTGACTTAGAGCACCAATAGACACTCTACTCTCACCTCATAAATGTTTGTTGGATCTAATAAAAGATAGTTTGACTGACTCCCTAACCATTCTTCATGGATTCAGGAAAAGAATTAATGCTTCTCGTCGACAAACTAAAAATGTCTATTGGTTTTCATAAAGGATCCATTGTAAAGTCTACGTGCAAGTGAAATAATTATACTAGGTTCTAAACTAAGAAACAACTCCAGAAGAAAATTATCAATAAAACCTCCTTAATAAAAATATTTTATGCATGAATGCAATATGTATAAATGCTATGAATAGTTTTTTTTTTTTTCAAAACCACAGTACTTTTTGATGACACAACTAATTCAAGAAAAATCACTAAAAACTTATAATTTTGGAGATAAATAAGAATGACTCTCAAAAATATTATCTACCCCCCCATGCCTATTTCATGCAATATCCTTAATGCATGCAATAAGCATAATAAAAGAAACTCGAGAGTTTAAAGAAGTCAAGAATCAATTATCTCCAGACCTAAATGAAAATTCCAAAACAAGTAACATAATTATCTACAAACGTTGGGTTGCCTCCCAACAAGCGTTGAATTTTATGTCTACATCTAGACTCAGTTAGAGATTTAGTGGGACCAGTATTCTAGTAAAGAGATATTAATCAAATGATTCCCACACAAATAAGTTTTGAAAATTATATAGCCTTGTAGCTCAGGTACGAAGTGTCCCCAAAGTTGAATCAATTGGTGATGCAGCCCCATGCCAGAAGGTCAGGTACAAGATAGATAAGTCAGAAGAAGCTGTATCTAGTGGCATTTAGTGTTGAGGACATGAGGTGCATTGAGACTAAAGGTAGGTAACCCAAGTACAAAAGATAAGTGATTCATGAAGTTTTAAGCCCAATTGAAATGAGATTTGAAGTGAGGGTGTAGATTTTGGGCTATCTTGGGTTTACAAAAACTCAAAGTTGCTTAAGTCATAAGGGTCCTTATAGAAGGTAGGAGGATTTAAGAGTAGAGGCACCTTGAGCTCCTTGGTATCATTTCCCAAATAAGTTTCTCTTAGTTCCACCACATCCTTTCTTTCTTTCTTGAAGATGAAGTTTTTAAAATCTTTAATGATAAAATCAGACTTGGTTACATCAGATATGTAATAAACTCCATAAAAAATGATTCAAATTCAGGATCATCCAAATCTGATGTAAAGGTGAAGCTAGTCATCGAAGGTTCATCAAGTTCAAGTTGAAATCTCTGAGCTTCACCTTTTTCAAGTAAGAAATTTTTCTCAAAATCAAATGTGAATCCCTCCATTTCAGATTTATCAGAAATTTCCTCATCAAAAAGAAAAGTCTAATAATCACATTTATGCTTATCTACCTTAGATTCTGTCCCAAGATCAAATATAAAGCTTTCCATTCCAACGTTATCAGAAACTTGATCCTTAAAAAGAAATGTCTCATATTCAAATTCATCTGTATATTCCTTAGATTCTGAGTCTTTCTCGAAGACATTTTGAATCAAACCCTCAACCTACTTAAGTTCTTCAATAAGCCCACAACTTTTATTAGAGTTCTCAATAGCCTTGAAACATTTTAATTTCATCCTTTCATCCACAAAGGATATTTGTGTATTCCATGATTACAATCAATTAGGGCCTCTACAGTTCCTAAAAATGGTCTTTTGAGGATAATCGTGGCTCGTCTCAAATCCCTAGGAATGTCAAGATCCACTATAATGAAATCCACGGGATAGTAGAAATTATCAATTCGAAAAATTACATCCCTCAAAATCCCACATGGACATCTCACAGATTGGTCAGCCAACTAGATTTGTATTTCGGTAGGTTTCAAGTCCTCGAATCCAATCATCTCATAGATATTAGTGGGCATCAGGTTGATGGAAGCCCCCAAATCAATTAAAGCTCTGTCAAAGTCTAGATCATTAATTCTACAAGAAATCAAGGGGGTTCTGGGGTCTCTCTTCTTGATAGGTAAATCCTTTAAGAGAATAAAGCTAGCTTGTTTAGAAAGGATTTCCTTCTATGATTACTTGATTTCAACTTGCGCTTAATTGTGGTTAATTCCTTTAAAAATCTGGCACAAGCTGGGATGTGTTCATTAGCTTCCAAAAGTGGGATATTAGTCTGTACTTGTTTGAACACATCCAACCAGGTCTCACTTTAGGCTCAGTCCTCTTTTTTCTAGGCCTATTCAGGACGTCAAGGAAAGGGATTTGGATCTTTGGGTCCTCAAAATCATGAGCCTAGATCTCGTCCTCAACCTCAGGTGTATTAATTAGAGTTGGTTTATCATGATCCAAGGTTGTTTGATTTCGGTGCATGGCTGCTACTCTCGTCTATAGTTCTAATATTTCTAATATTTCGTCGCAGTATAGTATAGAGGAGCGGTTACCAGTTTAATATAATTTATTACTCGGAAAATAAAAGTTTTCCCGAGGTCGAACTCAGGGAGCAAACTGTATTCTAGAAGTACAAAGTTTCTATTACAAAAATGAAAGAAAGAGAGGGATTTGTCTTGTTGGCTTTTTCTTCTTCTCTTCTTTCTCTTGTCTTTGTTTTCTTCTCTTCTCTTCTCTTTGGTTCTTCAATCTTCTTCCTTCTTCTTATTTCTTCTTTCTTTTTCTTCCAAGCTTCTTCTTCTCTTTCTCCTCGTGTTCTGCTTCTCTCTTCTTTGTCTTCTTCCTTCTGTTCTTCTTCTTTCTTTCTTCTTTGCGGTGCCTGTTCTTTTGTTTTTTTTTTTTTCTTCTTTTTCTTCAGGGCGTCGTCTGATTTTTCAATCAGACAACTTAAGTAGCCTCTACTACAGTGCGTCCTCCTTCCTTCTTTCTTCTTCTTCTTTGCCTTTCTTCTGCTTTGCTTCAAGCAGCCACGGCTCTGGCTGCTCCTTCCTTCTTTCTCTTCTCCTTCTTCCTCTGCGGTCAGCCTTCTCTTCTTCTTCTTCTGTGCCTGCACACTCACAGTTTGGTCAGGGCAAAAACCTACTCTACCCTCCCCCGCGTCTCTCTCTCTCAGAATTCACTCGTAGGATAGCTCTCCCAGAGCTGCCGGGTATTCGGGTACGGGTCACGCCCGGGTCCAGGCCCACCGGCGTGTGGTGGTGGGCGAGGAGTGCAGGTTGGGTAAATAGGTCGGGCCAGGCCCACCGGGGGTGGTCGCGAACGAGGCCGGGTAAGCGGGTGAGAGGGACCTCACAACGTGTGCTGAGGCAATAAGCCTATAGCACTTTTTGCATTTATGTGGGTGCGCGGCTTCAGAATCCACCGAGGTGGGACTAAATGTCCCACCCCAATTTGGCACCTGCAGCTGAGAAAGCTGCAGGCAATCGCGGCTGTGTGCGAAGCCTTCACCCCAGTTGCAGGCCTGGGCATCTACGTGGGAGCGAAGTGCGCGTCCTGGAGAGTCAAGCCTGGGCAGAGCGAAGCTGTAGGCTGAAGAAGCTCCACCTGCTCAGCAATGGCGACGGAGGGCGAGTAACCTGTTCACATCAATACGGCCCTTCGACCCAATCAGACAAGCGGGGGACCTTCACCGTGGCACGGCGAAGGTGGTGTGGGGTCTGGCAGGTCGTGGGGCGGCATGCAGGGGCTGCCCTAGGTCGGACTGTGGCTGGGGGAATGGGTGTGTTCGGGGGGTCTTCAGGTGGCGAATGACAGGGAATGAAGGGGCGGAAGTGGCTCAGCGTGATGAGGCGGAGGTTTTGGGTCGGTCGACAAGTCGTGTGGGGTGGTGGAATGATGGGAGCGAGTCATCGAAGGTTGGCCGGAGATGGAGAAGGTGAGGGTGATCAAGCGCGGTCGAAGGGTGGTTGAGCAAATTGAAATAAGGAAAAGAAAGAGGGGAGGAAGGGAAAGAACTGTACCTACTTGGAGGGACGAGGGGGGGACGGAGCAGGGCGGCAGTCGTTTCGACTGTCACCAGAGAAGAAGATGCCCAGAGCGAGGGGGCGACGGCGAGGAGAGGGCGGGAGAGCGCGCGCTAGGTACGGCGCGACGTGGGAAGAGCGGGCGAAGGCGGCTCTGCTGCTGGTAGTGCGGCAGAGCGACGAGGAGGAGGAGGAAGAACCGCTGGAGCTGGAGGGCTTCTGCCGGAGTGGGAAGAGAGGAAGGAGGGGGTTGTTTCTCCGTCAGAACCAAGCTGCTGAGTGCGGCAGACGGAGGCGGCTTTTATAGAGGTAAGATCAGAGAGGAGGGCGGAGGGAGGCGACGTGCCTCCCTCGCCGGAGGATGACGGAGATGGAGACCCATACCTTCCGTGCATTCGCACGGGAGGTATGGGCAGCCGCAGAGATCATGGAGGTGTCCCTGCGACAACAGACATTGCAGGGAATCCCCGGTTGTCTTGGCAGAGGGTCTCCCTCACCCTGCACGGCGCCATGCTCCACGCAAAGTCGCCGGAGCATGGTGCTGCTCAGGGTTTGAGGGAGGACCCAAATGCAAAGAACGAAGAAGGCTTAGGGGCCAAAAAGTGAGGGTTTCAAAAGTTGAGGGTCAAAAAGTAATAGATGAGGACCAAATTGTAAAGTTGGTCAAGAAGGTCTCTTCTTAGGCTCAAGTTTTTATACATGACTAACTATGACCTAAGGATTCTAATGGTGAATTTTATTTCTAGATTAAACCTTGTTTGACAGGTCAATTTACGTAAAAACCCAAATTAAGCCATTAATTAGGCCTGGTTCTCAATGTAGGTCAAAATGGGTTTTTAAGGCCAAATTGAAGGTTCTAAACCCTAGATATTATTTTCCTAGGAATTTTAGAGGGTTTATTCAATTTTTTATTTGCCTCGAACCTCGTGAATTGAAGTGGATTTGTTCTTAGGGTTACAGGATGTCATTTAATTCCAAGGAGTTGCTGTAGCCCTTATTGGATCAATTCATCCCATTTTCTTCTTATTAGGTTGGTTTGACCTAAGTTTGGACCCTGAGTTACCTTATTTTCAGATTGAGTTGGTGAAATTGCATTTTTACCCCTTAGTTCTTATTTTCTTCACAAACTCAGAATCTCTCTGAGTCAAGCCTTTCTATAGTTATGTAGGAGCTTTTTCTTGCAAATCTGGGTTAAATGGTGCTAGTTTAGGGTTTATGACGAGGTTCTCATCATACCCCCATGCCTAGCTTTTGCTAGTCCCTTAGCAAAAAACCTAAGGTTTTAACCTTTGGTCTAGACCATGATGTTTTTAACAACTTCAGATAAGTGATTTTTCATTTGAACTTAGATTAGGTTAGAATGCTGACCATAGGCTTAAAAGGTACTCTAGTACCAACCAAGATCCAGATCTGTCTAGCCTTAGCCTCAGTCTCTGGCAAAGGTTTTTAAGGCCCACAAGAACTAACCTAAGGTCTATTGGACTTTGTGGTTAAAGCACCCGTGCTTGAAATGATTGTAGCCCTGGTTCAGTTCATAGTGCATTTTTGTAAGAGAGAAGGATAGAAAGTTTTTCTGTTTGGAGCATTTTTCTCTCTTTTTCTTTTATTTCTAGCCTAGGATTGGCTTTTCAACACGGTCTGTATCAGATTCCTTGCTCCCATCATTAATCCTCAAAGGTTCCTGGCAATCGATGCTTCGAGAGAGCACCGCCCATGGCAACCCCCGGAACCCTGGCTATTGAGATTTCGAGATAATCCCATCCATGGTGTTCCGTGGCCGAATCCAGACCCTGGCAATTGACACTTCATGATAATGCCATCCATGGAATCTGAACTAGCAGAGTGCTTACATGCCCCTAGTAGGATATGTAAATATCCTAAGAGACAAGCACCTAGGAGATGATATTTTGTTATGCATCTTCGAGGGGATTTCCCGCCTCTCTGCGCTGGGAACTCGTCCAAATCAACTTGTGTTGATCGTCCGCTCCTATTCTAGGTTTATTTTTCAGAATTTTGTGATGGCGTGATTTTGATTTTTACACTTACTGAACCAGGCTGTGTGTGAGATTGGGGTGCTTAGGTTACTGAGTCTCGTAAACCATAAGTTAGTTAATGAGGTCAAATACTCCCTAAGCTTTGGACCTAATACTTAAGCTTTTCATTTTCCTCAACCTCTTGAGGAATGTCTAGATCTTAATGGGTACTAAGAGTCTATCCAAGAATGCCTAAACTTTGCATTCTTACTAATCTCACCATGCACTTTCATTTCCTTTCTTGAATAAGGTCTAGAACTTAGGTCAATTCCTTAGTTTCTTACTAAGGTCTATCACACTTTTCTTTCATTTTTTTGTGCTCCTTTTCATTTTGTTTCTTTTCCCTTTTCCCACAAAATTTCCTTTCTCCTCTTATTCTTTTTTTTTGAATTTTTTTTTTATTTTTATGGTGTTTTTGGCATATGTGAATTTTTTTGTTTTAAAACCCCTTTTTTTTTACAAGTTTTGCATTTTTATTCCCCCCATGCCTAAGGTTTGCAATGTCCTCATTGTGACTTAGGGGTTTTTATTTACTTAGTTCATTCCTTCAGACCGATGTTTTAATGAGTGAATGGGTCGGGATGAATTCTGCAAACGATTTCTAATCCCAGATGCAAGCATCTGAGGTGGAGTCGGCTGTCTAAAAGGGTGAACTTTAAGTGCACAAAAGTGTGAAAAGGGTTTTAGATTTCCAGAAAATGACGGGCTGCCTCCCGTTAAGTGCTGAGTTTTACGCCATCGGCTGGACGCAATGAGCTCAAGGGGAATGGAGGATAAGAGATGATTCAGCCAAATCAGTAGAAGTCACATCAATGAACGGCTTGAGTCTCTGACCATTCACAATGAAAGGTTCGGAATCGTGGCCGAGCGGACTGATTTCGATAGCTCCATTACCAAAAACCTGTTGGACTAGATATGGTCCGACCCACTTGGATCGCAGTTTTCCCGGGAAAACTTTTAGTCGAGCATCAAAGAGTAGGACCTTTTGACCAGGATGAAAGATCTTTCTCGAGATATGCTTGTCATGGAAGTATTTAACCCGCTCCTTGTAGATTCACGAGTTCTCATATGCGTCTAGGCGTAATTCATCGATCTCGTTGATTTGGAGTTTTCTGTGGGTCCCAGCCTTCGAAAGATCTAGATTACAGTTCCGTACTGCCCAATAGGCTTTATGTTCCAATTCTACAGGAAGGTGACACGCCTTTCCGTACACCAGTCTAAAGGGAGACACGCCTAATTGGGTCTTGTGGGCGGTCCTATAGGCCCACAATGCTTCCGGAAGTCGGGACGACCAGTCCTTCCTGTCAGGCCGAACAGTGACCTGCAGGATCTTCTTGATCTCCCGATTTGAAAGCTCAGCTAGACCATTAGTTTGGGGGTGGTAAGGAGTAGAGATTCGGTGAGACACCCCGTATTTGGTCACTAGTGACCTAAACTGAGCGTTTGTAAAGTGGGTCCCTCCATCAGAGATTATAGCACGGGGAATTCTGAACCTTGAGAAAATGTTTTGATGAATGAATTTGAGAACGATTTTGTGATCACAGGTTCGGGTCGGTATGGCTTCAATCCATTTAGACACGTAGTCCACAGCAAGCAGAATGTATTCGAAACCATTTGAAACAGGAAAGGGGCCCATAAAATCAATCCCCCAAACATCAAAGATTTTGCATACGAGAATCGGCTGCAAAGGCATCATGTCGCGACGGCTCATGTTGCCCAAAGTCTGTCAACGACTGCATGCCTTGCAGTGACTGTATGCATCTTTGAATAGTGTAGGCCAGTAAAAACCATACTGGAGGACTTTTGATGCGATTTTATGCCCAGAGAAATGGCCACCGCATGCCTGGTCATGGCAGAAAGAGAGGATATTGTTGAATTCCTCTTCCGGGACACATCTTCGAATGATTTGATCAGCACCTATGCGGAAAAGGTACGGGTCTTCCCAGATGTAATACTTGGCATCAGAACACAACTTGTCTTTCTTGGCCTTCGGCCAATTAGACGGGGTCTGATGAGATGCCAAGTAGTTTACTATATCAGCAAACCATGGAAGTCTAGTACCAACAGTAAGCAAGTGCTCATCAGGAAAATATTCTGTGATGGGTCCGGAAGGGTTGATAATCTCAGAAGGAAGACGGGACAGATGGTCGGCTACCACATTCTGTCTTCCCACCTTGTCGCGAATCTCAAGATCGAATTCTTGCAACAGCAAGATCCAACGAATTAGTCGGGGCTTCGCGTCCTTCTTGGCAAGGAGATGCCTTACAGCCGTGTGATCCGAGTAAATGATGACATGGGAACCCAGAAGATACGATCGGAACTTTTCAAGGGCAAATACTACGGCTAGCAGCTCTTTCTCCGTAACTGTATAGTTACGCTGAGCCTCGTTAAGTGTCTTGCTCGCATAGTAGATGACCATGGGTTTCCCGTCAGATTTCTAACCCAGGACCGCTCCTACAGCGAAATCAGATGCATTGCACATGATCTCAAAGGGTTGAGACCAATCAGGGGATTGTAGGATAGGTGCCTGGGTGACTCGGTCACGTAGGTTTTCAAAGGCTAGTGTGCATTCCTTGGAGATTTCAAAGGGTACATCCTTAGAGAGAAGAGAAGTCAAGGGGAGCATGATTTTCTAGAAATCTGGAATGAAACGACGGTAAAAATCGACGTGCCCCAAAAAAGAACGGATGTCCCTGACCGATCTAGGCATAGGAAGGCGAGAGATCAGATCAACCTTAGCTCGATCCACTTGGATGCCTTTTTCTGAAATTAAGTGTCCCAGGACAATTCCCTCAGGCACCATGAAATGGCTCTTTTCCCAGGAAAGAACCAAATTCACCTCGATGCACCGCCTGAGTATTTGGACCAAGTGTTGGAGGCAATCATCAAATGATTCTCCAAAAATTGAAAAGTCATCCATGAAGACTTCCAGAAAATCACCTACCATATCTGAGAATATGGCAAGCATGCACCGCTGAAAGGTAGCGGGTGCATTGCAAAGACCGAAGGACATCCTTCAGAAGGCGTATGTTCCGAAGGGGCAGGTGAACGTGGTCTTTCCTTGGTCCTCAGGATGGATTGCCACCTGGTTGTAACCGGAGTACCCGTCAAGAAAGCAGAAGAACCTATTTCCCGCTAGTTTCTCGAGAATTTGATCAATGAAAGGTAGTGGGAAATGATCCTTCTTCGTGGAGGAATTGAGTCGGCGGTAATCTATACAGACTCTCCATGCGTTGGTTAATCGGGTATGAAGGATTTCTCCGGTCTCAGTCATTATGGTGGTGAGTCCTACCTTCTTAGGCACAACCTGAATTGGGCTCACCCAACGACTATTGGAGATCCGGTAGATGATTCCGGCATCTAACCACTTGATGATCTCCTTCTTCACGACCTCCTGCAGATTAGGGTTCAAATGTCTCTGCATTTCATGAGAAGGTCGTGCGCCCTCTTCTGAATAGATATGATGAGTACAATAAGAGGGACTTATTCCAGTCAAATCATCGAGAGTCCACCCGATGGCTCTGTGATGTTGCTGGAGGACAGTATTCAGACGAGATTCCTGTTCGAGATTGAGGTTGGAATTGATAATCACAGGGAGGGTCTGATTAGAACCCAGAAAGATGTATTTTAAGTGAGCAGGAAGGGGCTTCAACTCAAGGATAGGGTTACCAGCAGCGGCGGGTGGTTCAGTATAGATGTGAGGTTCAAGGGTAGGAGTTACTGGGTTGTTTACATCTGGATTCGACTCTTCTGTTTGCGGGTCAAGATCTTTCTGTGGTTGATGAGGTATAATCAGGTCATTCTGGAAGTGTGTTTCATCAACCAAAGCCTTAATGTCACAAATTTGTTCGATGACACCGCAATTAATTCCTTGTTGGGCCTTAAATATATCAATTTTCAAGGTTTGATCCCTAAATTTGAGCTATATTTGGCCCTCCTCATAGCTAATGTTGGCTCGAGCAGTAGCCAAGAAAGGTCTCCCTAAAATGATTGGTGTATCCCTAGGGTTTTCAGGTACGTCCATGTCTAAGACTATGAAGTCTACAGGAAAGTAGAAATCCCGTATCCTTACAATAACATCCTGGAGAATCCCTTTTGGTGACTTTATAGATCGATCTGCTAATTGTAATGTCACCTCAGTTGGTTTTAGCTCAGATTCTTTAAGATGGTCGAGTAAGGATGTGGGTATCAGATTTATAGATGCACCCAAGTCTAGCAAAGCTCTATCAAATTGGGTATCACCTATCTTTCAGGAAATCAGGGGAGTACCAGGATCTTTTGCCTTGGGTGGGAGTCTACTTAGGATTACAGAGCTGGCTTGCTCTGACAGAACAATTGGACTCCCACCCTTGGTTCGCGGCTTACGCTGGGGTGTACACACATTCTTTAAGAATCGTGCATAAGCCGGTACGTAGCAGATTGCATCCATCAAGGGGATGTTTATGTGGACTTGCTCAAAGAGCTTGACCAGGTCCTCCTCAGGTGCCATGGGCTTGGTAGTCTTCTTTCCCTTGGTCAAAGCCTCGGGAAACAGAATCTTGGTTGGTTCTTCAAGGATAGGTCCAGGTCTTGGATCTGGGATAGGGGTAGGGACGTCCTGGATTACTGTCCTAGGCTTGGGATCACTACTAGGCTTGGAGTGGTTTGGATGAGGTGGGTCTTGGGTTTCCTTACCACTACGGGTTATTACAGAATTAAGTCCTGCCTGGTTTTGGTTGGGATTGGGTAGGATAGGTTGCTGCTGGTAACCTGCAAAAGAAGTGGAGGCCTCTATCCCGTCGGGTGAAGGAACAGAGGGGGCCTGATAAATCATATGGGCATGGCCCGGGTTTGGGTTCATAACGCGCTGCTGGGTTGGCACGTTATTTGGATTAGGAAGAGGTTGGGAAGGAAGAGTGTCTGGCTGGCGAGAGTTTTCCAACTGGGCCAATTGGTTTCGGCCTCTGTAAGTTCGTCCTTGTGTTCCTTTTGAATAGCCGCATTCATTCTTTGAATGTCAGCCAGAGTCTGAAGGATAAGGGACATTTGATCCTGATTTGGCCCTGATGGATAAGTAGGGTTGGGCCGAGGCTGAGGCGGCTGGTAAGGACGAGGGGGTTCTGGGCGGGGTTGAAAGGGTGGCCTTTGGGTTTGGGAATTTCCCGCCCACTGAAAGTTGGGATGGTTTCGCCATCCAGGGTTATAGGTGTTGGAGAACGGATCGTTCTGGATGGCGTTGAGGTCCTCGCAGGTCTGAGGAACCTCCAGAGAGTCAGAGAAAGAGGGAATGGTATTCCCTGGGCTGGTGTAGAAAGAATCGGAAGGACCTCCGGTCAACGATTCGGATGATGGATCCATCCTAGGAGAGGATCGATGGAGAATGTTTTGCACAGTTTCCCTTGTGGAAGGAAGCTGTGCAAAGAGGTTATGCGCAGAGGTGGCTCACTGCAGGTGCTGAGTCAGCTCATCCACCTTCTTTTCAATAATCGAGACCTTATCCAATCGACTGGCCATTAATTCCAGGTCAACTGATGCGGACAGGCCCTGCGTCTCATGTGCTCCCCTAAGATTCGTCGATGCGCGGGTATTCGTCCTGTCGAATAATCCCATGGAGTCATTGTTGATGGAGTTCTCGCACATGTTTTCGAGAATCTCCCACACGGTGTCCTCATGTTGACCCATGATATTTCCTCCGCAGGTTGCATTGACGAAAAGATGGATATCCTCACGGAGTCCCTGATAAAAAGATTGGACCTATTCCCATTTAGGAACTCCGTGATGGGGGCACTTTCTCATGAGATCCTGAAAATGATCCCATGCCTCATGGAGAGGTTCCCCTGTTTGTTGAGTGAAGTGCGTAATCTAATGGCGCAAGGCGTTGGTCCGACCAACGGGGAAGAACTTTTTCAAAAACTCAAACTGAAGTTCTTCCCCACTGTTGATCGGCCGGGTCTGAGTTTGATACCAATGAGCGGCCTTGTCCATAAGAGAAAAGGAGAACATCTTCATGAGAAGAATATCCCGATTTTGCGCATCTGACCCAAAAGTTTGGGCCAGATGCTTTAGCTGCTTGATCTGTTGGAAGGGATCTTCGGAATTAAGCCCATAGTATTTAGGTATAGCATGAATCATGTTGGGCTTTAATTCGGAATCAGGTTCTCCAATCGGGATTCTGACTCGAGGCTCGATGGCCACCGCAGCAGGATTATAATGGTCCCGCATCATAGGACGCTGCGGTGGGTGCACAAAGTTTTGGAAGAGGTCGTTGAGTCGCTGGCGCTGGTGCTCCAGATTATTTTCTTCCTCAACAGGCTGAGCCATGATGGGGGAAGAAGAAGAGTTTGATTCAGAATCAGATGAGAGAATGATGGGGTAGGGTTGCTGTTCAAACACGGGCGTCGAGGCTTGGCCTTGACGAGAGCGAATTCCTAAAGGAGATCTTAAGGGTGGTCTTAAGGATCTCCTACCGTTCATGCATTGTTGGAGTAGAAGAGTTTAGAAGGTGCTGGACCCAATCAAGACACCCAAAAATGTGTTGGGTGACTATAGAGGTGCGGGGCAGATGGACCCCTTGATCAGAAAGATCGTCCACCTGAGAATTACCTGGGCAGCCAGAGAGGGTGAGTCCCGCGAAGACCCCTACACGGTAGAGTGTCCCCACAGGTTACAGGGTTTCCCCCACCTGACCTCTCTTGTCACTGCGGTTCCAGGTAGACCAGAATGGGGATCTTGACCTCTTAAGTCTACCTTTTTTTATTTTAAGATCAAGGTGCTTAAGGTTTCACTTGAACTCTTAGGTGTTTTTGTGAACAAGGTGGCCTAATTTGAAGGTTGGTTGACCCTAGGGGTCAACTTCACCCAGTGGTTCCCTTGAGAATTTAGGCCTTGTTTTTAGGATTCAAGTGTTTAGAGAGAGCCAATTGTTTAGGATTTATTAATTATTTTCAATCAATGGCTTGGGCACACCTCTTATGGATTTTCTCAATTCTTTATTAAGGGGTGTGTCTCTGAAATCCTAATGTTTGACCTTATGTTGGCTCTACTTGGTCCATTTAACTCCTTGTTTGGGTAATTAGGGCTCAGGCAAGGATGTGTTAGCCCTTAATTACCTTTTAAAATTGTGTGCAGGAATAATGGTTTGAGAACATGCAGCTATTACTATGTATGAAAAGACAGGTTACTCCTAGTTTTTCTTTGTTTTTTTCCTCTTTCAATTTTAGGGTTTAACTGGAAGTTACCTGTCCTTGCAGTGGCTGTGGTGCGGCTGCGTCTTTCTTTCTTCCTGTACCTGCACCAAAGAGAGAGTTTATTAGGAACTTATGAATAGAACTTTTATAACTTCTAGAATAGCCGTTGCTCCCCGGCAACGGCGCCAAAAACTGGCTGCTACTCACGTCTATAGTTCTAGTATTTCTAATATTTCGTCGTAGTATAGTATAGAGGAGCGGTTACCAGAATAATACAATTTGTTACTCGGAAAATAAAAGTTTTCCCGAGGTCGAACTCAGGGAGCAAACTGTATTCTAGAAGTACAAAGTTTCTATTAAAAAAATGAAAGAAAGAGAGAGAGGGATTTGTCTTGTTGGCTTTTTCTTCTTCTCTTCTTTCTCTTGTCTTTGTCTTCTTCTCTTCTCTTCTCTTTGGTTCTTCAGTCTTCTTCCTTCTTCTTATTTCTTCTTTCTTTTTCTTCCAAGCTTCTTCTTCTCTTTCTCCTCGTGTTCTGCTTCTCTCTTCTTTGTCTTCTTCCTTCTGTTCTTCTCCTTTCTTTCTTCTTTGCGGTGCCTGTTCTTTTTTTTTTTTCTTCTTCTTCTTTTTCTTCAGGGCATCGTCTGATTTTTCAATCAGACAACTTAAGTAGCCTCTGCTATAGTGCGTCCTCCTTCCTTCTTTCTTCTTCTTCTTCTTTTCCTTTCTTCTTCTTTGCTTCAAGCAGCCACGGCTCTGGCTACTCCTTCCTTCTTTCTCTTCTCCTTCTTCCTCTGCGGTCTGCCTTCTCTTCTTCTTCTGTGCCTGCACACTCACAGTTTGGTCAGGGCAAAAACCTACTCTACCCTCCCCCGCGTCTCTCTCTCAGAATTCACTCGTAGGATAGCTCTCCCAGAGCTGCCGGGTATTCGGGTACGGGTCACGCCCGAGTCCAGGCCCACCAGCGTGCGGTGGTGAGCGAGGAGTGCAGGTCGGGTAAACGGGTCGGGCCAGGTCCGCGGGGGGTGGTCGCGGACGAGGCCGGGTAAGCGTGTGAGAGGGACCTCACAACGTGTGCTGAGGCGATAAGCCTATAGCACTTTTTGCATTTATGCGGGTGAGCGGCTTCAGAATCCACCGAGGTGGGACTAAATGCCCCACCCCAATTTGGCGCCTGCAGCTGAGAAAGCTGCAGGCAATCGCGGCTGTGTGCGAAGCCTTCACCCCAGCTGCAGGCATGGGCAGCTGTGTGGGAGCGAAGTGCACGTCCTGGAGAGTCAAGCCTGGGCAGAGCGAAGCTGCAGCTGCAGGCTGAAGAAGCTCCACCTGCTCAGCAATGGCGACGGAGGGCGGGTAACCTGTTCACATCAATACGGCCCTTCAGCCCAATCAGACAAGCGGGGGACCTTCGCCGTGGTACGGCAAAGGTGGTGCAGGGTCTGGCAGGTCGTGGGGTGGCGTGTAGGGGCTGCCCTAGGTCGGACTGTGGCTGGGGGAATGGGTGTGTTCGGGGGATCTTCAGGTGGCGAATGACAGGGAATGAAGGGGCGGAAGTGGCTCAGCGTGATGAGGCGGAGGTTTTGGGTCGGTCGGCGAGTCGTGTGGGGTGGTGGAATGATGGGAGCGAGTCGCCGGATGTTGGCCGGAGATGGAGAAGGTGAGGGCGATCAGGCGCGGTCGAAGGGTGGTTGAGCAAATTGAAATAGGGAAAAGAAAGAGGGGAGGAAGGGAAAGAACTGTACCTACTTGGAGGGACGAGGGGGGACGAAGCAGGGTGGCAGTCGTTTCGACTGTCGCCGGAGAAGAAGATGCCCAGAGCGAGGGGGCGGCGGCGAGGAGAGGGCGGGAGAGCGCGCACTGGGTACGGCGCGACGCGGGAAGAGCGGGCGAAGGCGACTCTACTGCTAGTAGTGCGGCAGAGCGACGAGGAGGAGGAGGAAGAACCGTCGGAGCTGGAGGGCTTCTGCCGGAGTGGGAAGAGAGGAAGGAGGGGGGTGTTTCTTCGTCAGAACCAAGCTGCTGAGTGCAGCAGAGGGAGGCGGCTTTTATAGAGGTGAGATCAGAGAGGAGGGCGGAGGGAGGCGACGTGCCTCCCTCGCCGGAGGACGCCGGAGATGGAGACCCATACCTTCCGTGCGTTCGCACAGGAGGTATGGGCAGCCGCAGAGATCATGGAGGTGTCCCTGCGACAGCAGACATCGCAGCGAACCCCCGGTTGTCTTGGCAGAGGGTCTCCCTCACCCTGCGTGGCGCCATGCTCCGCGCAAAGTCGCAGGAGCATGGCGCTGCTCAGGGTTTGCAGGGAGGACCCAAATGCAAAGAACAAAGAAGACTTAAGGGCCAAAATGTGAGGGTTTCAAAAGTTTAGGGTCAAAAAGTAATGGATGAGGACCAAAATGTAAAGTTGGTCAAGAAGGTCTCTTCTTAGGCTCAAGTTTTTATACATGACTAAATATGACCTAAGGATTCTAATGGTGAATTTTATTTCTAGATTAAACCTTTTTTGACTGGTCAATTTACGTAAAAACCCAAATTAAGCCATTAATTGGGCCTGGTTCTCAATGTAGGTCAAAATGGGTTCCTAAGGCCAAATTGAAGGTTCTAAACCCTAGATATTATTTTCCTAGGAATTTTAGAGGGTTTATTCGATTTTTTATTTGCCTCAAACCTCATGAATTGAAGTGGGTTTGTTCTTAGGGCTACAGGATGTCATTTAATTCCTTGGAGTTGTTGTAGCCCTTATTGGATCAATTCATCCCACTTTTCTTCTTATTAGGTTGGTTTGACCTAAGTTTGGATCCTGAGTTACCCTATTTTCAGATTGAGTTGGTGAAATTGCATTTTTACCCCTTAGTTCTTATTTCCTTTACAAACTCAGAATCTCTCTGAGTCAAACCTTTCTATAGTTATGTAGGAGCTTTTTCTTGCAAATCTGGGTTAGATGGTGCTAGTTTAGGGTTTATGACGAGGTTCTCATCAGTGCACAAGGTTTTGAGTGGTCTTGCCACTTCTCAAGGTGATGGAATTAGCAATGGCAAGTGGGTGTCGATTCCCCTCAGCGGGAGGAGTAGGTAAGATAGGTGCAGAAGGATGTGGAAGTTGAGGTGAACAAAAGCCAGGGGGAGTCATATGAGCTTGTTGAATCATATGAGATTGGTTGAACCCTTAAGGATTGTGTCCCTGATTAGGTATGTTTCTAGGGTTTGGAATGGGTTGGGAAGTGAGGGTATCAATAGGTCTATTATTAGGCTGAGGCCCTATCTAGTTCTTTAGATCCCTGATGGACTGGGTGAACTACTGCATAGCTTGCAACATGGAAGCATTTGTGTCCATCAGTTGCTGGTTCTGATTCAATATAGCCAATTCAGTTTGGCTATGCTAGTTAAGGGGCAAGGGTTGATAATTCTGACCTTGGTTATAAGTGTTAAGTAAGCTAGGGTTCATCTGATATGGTCTAGGTTATGCAATTCATTGGTTTCCTTACTGTTGGCTTTTCCAAGAAAAATTCAGGTGGTTTCTCCAACCAGGATTATAAGTGGTGGAGAAAGGATTTCTATTGTTTCCTTCGACAGCCAACACATTCTCATATCCAAATGATGATGAGGATAAGTGTGTGGAATCAGGATAGCAGGGATTAAAGGTCCCTAGGTCAGTTGGCTAGCATCATGAGCCATATGCAACTAGTTCACAAACTCCCTCCTTGAGGGAGCTTCGATAGTGGGTGATGCGAGGGTTACTCCCTTCCTATTGTGACTCATCAGTTCATCCAATTTTTTAGATACAACCTCAACTTTGTCCAACTTTTCACCGATCAAGTTCATATCCACATTGCCAGAGCTCTCCTGGACCTCATAAAATCCACCCCTAGGTTGCATGGATATTCCATAAGTTTCCATGGAGGCATTGCTCATGGAATTCTCACTCATATTCTCAAATAAATCAAAAGCACTATTTTCATCTTTGCTCATAAAGTTGCCTCCATAGGCAGCATCCATAAGGCTTTTCATAAGATCATTAAGCCCATGAAAAAAGATCTGCACTAGTTGCCATCTAAGAACCTCATAATGCAGGCATTTTCTAATTAAATCCATGAACCTCTCCCAAGATTCATGCAATGGTTCTTTAGGGTGTTGGGAGAAGGTGGTGATAGCTCTTCTAAGTGCATTGTTTTGAAGGCACCTCTTAGGGCCTTCCTATAGACCTAAACCAATGGCTAGCTTTCTCTTTTAAGGCAAAAGGGAAAAGTTTCATTTTAAGCTCACATCATGTAGATTGGGAATTTTAATTGTCCCACTAACGGATACAAACTCTTCTAAGAGTTGGAAGGGGTCTTCACCATTATTGCCCTTAAAATGAGGTAGGAGTTGTATAGTGGAGTGCTTAATCTCAAATTGAACCTCTACAGGTGGGACCCTAACATAACGTTGGTGTTGATACTAGGCAGGGTTGTAAAAATTCCTCAAAGGTCTAACCTGCGGATGTTGGATCTATAAAATCTCAAGCATCTCTTGCATTTGGGTCTGATGATCTTATTCAAACTGGTTTAGTTGGAGTTGCAAAACTTGGATATGAGCCTGAGGATCAATCTGATTCAGTTATGGATTCAGGTTGGATGGGTTAACCATCAACTCAAGATCAGAGTCTGAGTCAGATGTAGAACTGGATTCACCAATAATCAATCTCCTCCTTGGGTCTCTTTGCAAAGGTGACACCAAGTGTGGATTTTGTGACCTAGTTTCAAGCATACACTTGGAAGAAGGTTATGGATACAGAGAGAACAGGAGAGAGAAATGTGTGCACAATGCAAGCAGTCAAATTCTAGCTCTAAATGGTTGCACCTATTGGACCTAGTCCAAATTTTGCTAACTCTAGCTAAATGACCTGACCCTTGAATTACTTGGCTGGCCAGAAGGGTGGGACCCCCTAGGACACCCTGCACAGCGGGACACCACTAGAGGTGAACACGATTACCGCACCGACCTTTTTTGTCACCAGTTGGTCCAAATAGACAAGGCCTCAAATACAATTAAGTATAGCTCCAATTTGGAAAATAAAGTCCAACCTAGTTGGCGCGTCTATCAAGTTAATTGGGGCTTAGGATTTAAAGTGCTTGGGATTAGATGATGGGCGTGAGGGGGTGGTTGCCCAATTAGATCAATTGAGTTGTGTGTGCATGCCAAACAAGGGTTCACAATACAAGCTTAATTGATGTGGTTTCTTTTAAAGTTTAAGTGCTTGTATTAGTGAATTTTAGGGTTCACTTAAATAGATTCAAACAATGGTTCTGATGAGGCACACAAGAGGTTTTGCAAGTCCCAATTGTCTGATAAATTTCCTTTAAGTATGGGGATGCAAGTGTGCTCTACCTTCACTGCTAGGAAAATGAGAATTGGTGATGGGTATTTGGTGACAATTTTTGGGAACTGTAACCAAAAGTAACTTATGGTGATGGTTCCACTCAAAACTGTGACCATTGTGGGAGAGTGAGATTTGTTTTTTATTATAACCTTTCGTCATGGGTTTGAGAACCCTAACAAAAGGCTTTGGTGACAGTTCCAAGTGAGACCGTGACCATAGGCTTTCTTTGGTGATGGTTCCAAGTGAAATTGTGACCATAGCCTTCCCTTTGGTGACGATTTCAAGTGGAACCATGACCATAGCTTTCCCTCCAAAAATTTCCCCCTCCCTCCTGACCTCTCCTAAATTTCCTCTCCCCAATCCCCTCCCTCAATCCCTGACGACAACTTTCCCCTTCCCTCTTCCCAATCTCTAGCGACATCACCTTCCCCTTCCCTCTCCCGACTCCCCCAATCCCCAATGGCATCACCTACCCACTTCCATTTTCTGATGCAACAGCAGTGCCTCAACGGCAGTGATGACAACAATGGTGCCTCCCCTTCCCCCTCGACGGCAGTGGCAACAACAACAGTGCCTCCCTTCCCTCCTCAACTCCATCGCCTCCCTCCCATCGACCTCTTCCCTCTGGCGAGTCCCTCCCCTCTCACGACCACCGCAACACCTCACCTCCAAGGACTGCAGCATCGCCTCGTTCTTGCTTCCTTGGTGGATATAAGCACTCCTTATATCTTACGCATACCAGGTTATTGTCTTTCATGTATTCTTTTACCATCCTAAAGATTCAAGAAAGTGCATATAATTTTTCATTACCAATAAAGGTTTTGTTGCAAGTACCATCCTAAAAATCAGCAGAGGTTTTGTTGCATGATTACAATATCAATTGAGATGATTGACTCACCCAAACTATGGTGATGTTTAATTTTTGAAGATTTATTAATTTTGGGAAGAAATGGACGGTAATACAATGATCTTTCACTCTGCTTTATGATCTATGCATGATTTTTATCTCCATTAATACAGTCACCAGTGTAGCTTCATTAAGGGCTATTTTTTTCATGGAGGGTAATATTTCTAGGATATGTGGTATTGACCTTTATACAAGAGGCATCGAAATATTCATACTTCATGGTGGTACAATTGATCTTTCAAGGGTTTCAGTCCTGATGAAAAGCACAAAAATGAGAAGGGAATTGACTTCAAATACAAGCCCTAAGTCAGACCTTATATTTTTACTCTTTAAGCTATTTGATTTATAGAGTCTAAACAATGGCATTTATATTATGTTTGTTGGTTTCTTTTCTCTGTGAAGATCAATCATTTCATTTTACTTCATGGGAAAGGAGAAAGAACATTGGTCTAAGGCTAAGAGGAGTAGGGGGTAGCTATCCTGCAGTCATGTATTGGATGCAAATGAAAAATTGGTCTTGCCTATAAGGGCTGAATACAATTTGTCCTGAAGTTCACGTAATATGATCCAAGTGTCCAATATTCTCCAAAACTTATCCTATAATTTGATACAATTCAAATACTTCTTGCTTTGATTGGACTTTCTTGGTCAATTAAAACAAAACAACTGGTTTCCTTTGTTTTCTTTCCTTAATGTACATCATGAACTTTTGAAAGTTTATGAATATTATTGCTACATTTGTATTATCCCTTTAGAATCATAAATGTCTAGAAGAGAGAGTGGAAGAGAGGAGCAGCATTATCCAAGTTGAGCAGGATACGTTGAGTTAGGCAAACTGGTGACTCAATGTGGATGAGCAAACTAGCATGGGAGGTGTTACGCATCAGAGGGTTAAGTAATCTTCGATGTTTTAATTTAGGTCCAATTGCCATATTATTCTAAATAAGAATCCATTTAAATCATCCTTTTAACAAGCAGATCTTGATCGACTCTACTTCAAATTGACTAACAAGATATTCTTAATTGCACTTGATGTCAAAGGTCAACCAATGGGAATTCCTAACTTTGGTAAAAGGGACTTGGGTTTCCATCAATGCATTTAAGAGACAAGATGGTAATTTTTCCCCTTACTTTTCTCTCAACATCACGAAGCAGTGGTGGGCCCAAGGTTCTAAGTTATAAACAAGGGCTTATTTATGAGTGAGTTCATTTGATAATATAATTCAATCCCTAACAATAATTCATGATGGCGGATTCGCACGTGGAAAGGTTCGAGTTTGAAAACCCATCGTTGTAGTTTGATTCGTGAGAAAATCCATCAATCAGATGAAATTATAATTGAAACTCGAAAAGTGAGTCTCGAGTCCAACACGATAAGGCGAACATTTGGTTTTGAAAAATACGCATTTCGCTTTTATTTATTTTTGTCATTTTTGTCTTTTCTAATTTTTTTGGTATTTTTAGCAAGCAAGAGATTAGGTTGATGAATTCTTATCTAACTATTCTACTTGCAAAATATAAGAGATAGACAGAGGAAAAAATCACATATATTTCTGAACAAGTGTTTCTACAACTATGAAAGCCAGAAAAACTACACTAAAAAGTAGAAAAGATAGATGGAGATGAAAAGAATACCCCTCGGCAGTCACTTGTAGGATGACTCGCTCTAACGACGCTCGAACAAAGATGATGAGGAGCAGAACGAAGGAGAACAGCAGTGGAGGAAGGAGGACGGGATGGGACATCATCGCAGTGAGGATCTACTTCCCGAAGTAGGTGAGAAGACGGCCACAGGATGCTCCACCAATGGGGATGATGGGAGAAAAAACTATTTGATTTTCTACTCTTGAGGAGCATCTCGGGCTTGGGATAAGCTCTCTCTAGAGCCTTGGAGTTGGTGAGAGGAAGAAAGGAAGAGATAAAGAAAAATGGGAGGGGTAGGGGTCCTTTTATAGTGGAGGAAAGAGTCAAAATAGTATAAAGGACATTTAGTGACAGTCAAAAACGACACTGAAGAACCTGCTCACACGCCCCTACTGCCGCATCGCTGTCGCATGTTGCACGTGCCCTTATTGCACGCGCACGCGTGATATGCACCGTTGCTACCGTTGTCCCTGGGCCTACGCTACTACTGCACGCGTGCGTGTGCACACCTGGGATACTATGCTTTGCGACGACGTGTGCATGTGCATGGGCAACCTGGGTTGCACCACGTGGCGTGACCTAGGCCGTCCATCCTCATTCCGTTGTAGGGTATGCTACAAAGGTCGGATTGAGTCGATTTTCATGCCGTTGGGCTGTGATCGTTGGCCCGAATCCATCCATGCGATCAGATTTGTCGTTTGACGCTCTAGATTGCATCACCTAGTCCCTCAGCTGTTGATCTTCCTTGGATTGCATATGGTGCTACCAGACTTCGATCGAGGTGATTTTGGAGGCGTTGGACTCCGATCGTCATCTGGATCAGATCTGTACGATCGAATCGTCAATCAGAGGCTCCGAAATAAATATCCTTCTCTCCTAACCACAAAAAGGATGCAATTAACCTAAATTATATACAACTACTCTAAATGTAGAATGATGCATGCTATGCATTATTTAAAACTTGAAATGAAAATCTAAGCCTAGGAACATGCAAGAATAGGCATTTTACCCTAAATAATTATTGCTACATCATACCCCCATGCCTATCTTTTGCTAGACCCCAGCAAAATCAAACTGCATGTTATGTATAAAATCAGAATTAGGATTCGATCGCTTAGGCCTAAATTGTTTATTGACAATAGAAATTATCAACTATGGTCCTAAACTACGAAGACTCAACAGTACCTAGGTGTTTGCCAAAATGCAGACCGCCCAAGTCCTCGCCTTATTTGAAAAGGGAAGATATATTTGTTTTTTCTTCTTTTCTAATTTTTTTGGACTTTTAGAGTTTGAGAGTTTTGGGATAACTTTTTATGGCTACCCAACCCATCCAAGACTCGAAAAGGACTCTAAGTGCTAAGCATCTAGTGAAAGGTGATAGACTCACTAAGTGGCCATTAAAACGGACTTCGAGTTTCTACGACCCTAGGTGACCTTGCTTAAGGGTTTGTCTTTTCGAGCTGTAGCTTTCTCTCTACTTTTATTTATGGGGTCAACACAAGGGCGAACCCAGTGTATATCTCCCAAGTTTACTCTACTTCCCCACTTCTTCCCTAAGTATTTTGGGAATTATTTTGCATTTTTGTGAGCTAGGCTCTGGACATTCGGCCAATTGGCTGTTACCCACGGCAACTTGCCAACCATACTTGTGCGGTGAAGTGTGATTTTATTCATTTATTTTTTTATTTTCAACCTTTTCTATGTTTTTCTTTTTTTATTTTTCCTAAGTAGGTGGCTTCCCTGATCTATGATTTACCTAAAGGCAGTACGAAGAAAATGGTCTTATGGCTGGGCTCTGGACAACCGGCTGATGAGCTATTACCACCGACAACTTGCCAGCCATACCACCCTAGACGGTTCATTAGCTACTTCTGAAGAAACCATCGAAAAGTGAGTGAGTGCAAATAGTGTGTAGATGCTTAGGCTTAAAGTCCCCTCAAATTAGGGGTGGGTTGATAAGTCGTATACTTATCACCCCAATTTATTGACCAATTTAAAATAGAATTGATATGTCGTATACTTATCACCCTAATTTATTGACCAATTTAAAATAAAATTACTTTACGAGGACTTGAGACTAAGTCCACATTCGAGTGGACACCCAAGCTAATTAAGCCCGAAGACCTGAAGAGTCTAAGTGTTCAGGTCCTATCGTATCATTTCCTAAAGTTAATAACTTCCAAAAGCTTAAGTTCTCTTCTCCTAATTTTATTTTTTTTGTCTTTTTGAATTTTCAATTTTTTTTAAAGAAACTGAAAGAAATTCTATGGAGTTAACAAAATAATTTCAAGATTAAGTATCCATCCCCCCATGCCTAAATGATGCAATGTCCTCATTGTAAAACCAAAGACATGAAAAAGGTCGAATAACAGAATATCACCTGAATTTTGTGACAATTCAGTTAGCTTCGCAGAGAACATGGAATGTAAACACATGCTAAATTTAATGCCTTCAGCTAGGCATAACATACATATATGGAAGAAATTGAGAATTCACAAGTGCGAGTTAGAATCAAAATCAAAAGATTAATCCCCAAACCCACCAGCAGAAGATGTCCACAAACATGGACCAGATTATGATTGAGACCCATGCCCTAGGGTCGAGTGGTTCTCAGGTTCCAGATGAAAATTATCCAGAATTGAAAGTTGTTAAGCTTGCGGGGCTAGGCTTGCGATTTTGTGGTGTGCAACCCAAGACCAAAGTGTCAGACAATGGGTAAAGATGGTTCAATAGGTGCGGATGTCCACTTAATGTTCAGCTCAGAAAAATAATCAGTTATTTTGAGCTTGGGTTGCCCGTGAAAGATATCATAAGGGTCCTGGTAGAAAATAGGTGGTTTTTGGTCAATAGGAACTCTTAAATCCAAACATGTTTTTCCCTCAGAATTAACCTCATAAATTTTCATTTCAAGTCCAACATCAAGTGCTCAGGCTCCGAGACCTCTATCATATCATTCACCCTAAAAGATTTACCCATGTCCAGAAATTGTGGCTGAATCAAGATTGACTTGGCCACAATGATCTCAAAAGTCAGCTATTCGGGGTGCGGCTGAGGAATGGGGCTACTTATTGAATCATCAGTATTCGAATCATCCAAGTTAGCCCCAACTGAATCAGAACCTTCAATAGTTGAACTATCAAATAGTTTATCAGATTCCTCAAGCCCATTTGTCTCACTAAAATCATTCTCCTTAAGCTCAAGTGTGACTTTACTAAGAGATTCCTCACCCTCAAAATCAAGAAATTCATGATCCTCATTTATGTACATCTCAAAATCATATGTCATTTCATGGTCCATGGAGACATATTTTTCATCATTACCTGGCTCTAGGATCTCGGGTGAGAAACTCGGTTCATCCTCAATGGGTTGCTCTAAACCAACCTGGTCATCTCTAATCTCAGAATATGCGTCCCCCTCGACAGGCACCTAAGTGGGTTCTGACATTGGCTCTCCTGAAGGGGGTTCATCTTGAGAATCATCCCAAGAGTTGACCAGGGAAACCACCAATTTCATCCTCAACCTCGATAATTTCCCAAGAAGAAACTCACCCATGTCCCTATCCCTAACATTTTGGAGCAAATCCAATAGATAACTATTAAGTTCGTCAATCATTTTGATCATAGGCTCCAATGCTTTAGTGCATGGTTTTGGCTAAGCTTCTAAGGATTGTATAGTGTTCCTCAAATTAGCCAACACCTTGTCTTGGACCTAGTTCACCTAAACTAATTGATTCGATTCAGGTTTGGGTGGGTTTGGGTTAAATCTAGGGGAGTCAAGATATCGAGGTTCTCAGGTCCCTCCCTGATAGTATGTCATTCTAGGTTGTTCAAAGAATGGGGGTGACTTATATTCAGTGGAATACTAGGAAAGGTAGGTGTTATAATCATCATATCCTTCCTAATTGTAGATCAGGTTGATTTAGTGACCATAGGATGAAGATCTATAATCATTGTAGCTCTAAGAAGGATAGTAATCATAGTCTTGTTGTCTAGGGTTAGACCCTGGACACTGAGGTCTAGATTCATATCCCAATCAAAGTAATCCCGGCTAGTGGATGGGTAATTACAAGTCAAGTCGGGATAGTAATCATCTTGGGGATAAGTGTTGGTAGGAGGGTAGGATGGGAAATGAATGTAAGATGTGGAAGGATACATGGTAGAATAGGAGGGAAATTAGAAGAGTGAAAGGAACCCTGCAATACAAGCAATCAACCATGTCCTTAGGTGGGTTAGCCTAAAGACCTACAGACTCCCAGGACTCGTCTTAAGATTATAAATGATTTGGTCTACTTCTACCTAGTCAATCCAACCAGTTAGAACTGGGGAGAAGGTTCTTCCTTTGGCTTGCGCCTCCAGTTCCTAGTGTATCCCCCAGCTGCGGTCGTTTGACACTACTCCCCTAGCTATACATCAGATGGACCAACAGAAGCAGATTAATCGAAAAAATTCTCAGTTTGAGCCCCAAAGAGCGAATCAATCCTTAAGGCCAATGTCTACTCCATTTTAATTAGGCTTAGGATGATCGTGCTCTTCGAATGTGATGGGCCTTTAGATGAGTTGTGCCCTTAATGATCAATTCAAATGTGTGTACGTGCACAATCAGGGTTTGCAAACAAGGTTATTTGATAATGTGTCTTTCAAGGTTTAACCTTATTTAATAGCCTTTAGGGTTTAATCTTTAGGTTCGTCCAATCATGTTTAGTAGAACACTCCAAGTTTTGAGAGCATTGGTGTAAATATATTCCTTTAAAAATCATTAATAAAATGTGGAGTACTTGGTTCATTCCTAAAAATCAACCCTATGTGGCAAGCTACTTGATGAATCAATTTTAATTTGAGTGGTGCGGTCCAAACAACTCAATCAATTGACTTATTGCACCACTTAGTTAAGGCACACAAAAAGTCTTAACCTAGTAAAATTTCTAATCACTTATGTGTATTAAGTTGAAGTGTACCAGGTCCATAGGTCAGATCCCAATTAAGTGGTAGAATCAAAGTTGAATGGTACACCTTAAGTCGAGAGTTGTGGGTGTTAATTGATAAGTCTACTTTAGTGGACTAATTTAATGCTTAAATGCATTATTATTTGGATGAGAGATTAATTTAAAATTTGCATGTTAGTGATAAAATCATATGAACCTTAGATTTACCATTTGATGTATCAATTGCATTAATCCTTCTATTAAAGGGGTTCATTACTTATGTGGTTGCAAGGTCATTTAGGAAAGGACATTTTTTTTAGCAAGTTTCACGGCAAGTGGCAACCGAATATGTATTGATTTCCTAGAGATAATAAAAGGGAAGAAAGAAAATCAAACAAAATACCTTCCAATTCTTCCCTCTCATTTCCTTATCTCTCTCTCCCTCAAAAGGCAACATTAAATCATGATTGTTTTCCTTCCTTCTTTGTCTCTCTCTCTCTCAATCTCTTATTTTTCTCCTTAAATAACAGGGACTGGGAGGAAGCCACTGTTTGCACCTCAAAATACACCTGCAATAAAGCCTTCTTATGCTATTTCCTAGCATTAACGTTGCATATTAGGATTCTATAGTTGCATTTGTGCAAACACTTGCATTCATGCATTTAAATGGGAGGAGAAGAGAATGGAATAAATGGCTTGCATATTTACATTTTTTCGCAAGTGCCTCTTTGCAAAAAGTCCCCTCTCTATTTTTTATTTCCTCTTTCTTTCTTTTCTCTTCCCGCGATTGCACTTCTCTTCCCGCAGCTGCATGCATTTAATCCACATCATGTCTCCCTGCCAACGCCACTCCCTACAGCTGCCAATCCCGCGCCCTCTCCCTGCTGCAGCCAGGCACGCCACTCTCTCCTCCTCTATAAGAAGCTGCAGCTTCTTCCTCGCGAGACACAGGCTGCTGCAGAAGAAAAACCCGCAGCCACCACCTTCTCCACCGTCCTCCCCTCCCATACGACGACCCTCCTTCGAGGAGGCACCTGGCAAGCAGGAGAATCCACTGTGGTGCACACCACCACAGTGGGAACACCACCGCCCAGCTCTTCAACGAGCCGGTGGGCGTGGTGTCTTCCTTCGTTTCATTTTTTTTGTCTCACACCATTGCTGTCGCTTCAAGCCCCGAAGCTTGAAGCCGTGGCAGCAGCAGCAACAGCCCCCGCCTCCTCCGCGACCTTCCCCGCAGGCACTCAGCCCTCCGCACGTGCCTGCAGGGCCTCCTCCGCTCCGTTCTCCGTTCTGTCGCCTCCGCCATGCACCCGCAACCGGCCGCTGCACTCACTGCAGCGGCCGGCCAGGCCCTCACTCCTCCGCTCTCCTCCGCGACCCCTGACAGCCCCCGCGCTCCTCCGCGACCGCCCGCAGACCCTCCTCCACGTTCGCTCCTCCGCGCATCGCCCGCTCGTCGTCTTCGCGTCGGCCTGCAGAAACCCTACGCGAAGGTGCAAGCCCGCACCCGCGACGTCCAGACGTCCGCCGCCTTATCCAAACGACGCGGCTACAGATGTCTGCCGCCATCCACCAACGACTTAACTCATCCCTTCCACGATCTCTCCCGCCCGCTCTCTCTCTCTCTCTCTTTCAGCACACACTACACCAACACACACACACACCTTCACCAACGTACACACACCTACACTCACACTTACGCACACACACACACACTTACACTATAAGTATAGTTATATATAGTAACATATATATACATACATATATCTATATATATATATATATATACTTATATACATAGTATATCTATATAGTTATGTATACATACATATATATATAATATATATACATATATATATAATATATATATCTACTTATATATATATCTATATACTTATACATATACTTATATATATATACATATATACTTATATACATATATATATATACATAACTATATACATATATATATATATATATATATATATATATATATATCTAGATACATATACTTATATACATATATATATACATCTATATAGTATTATATATATATACTTATATACATATATACATAGCTATATACATATAAACATACATATATATATATACATACATCTACACCTATATATATATACACATATATATCTATATATATCTATACATATATACCTATACATTTATATATATATAGATATATTTACTTATAGACATACACATGTACATATATTTTCACGTTATTTACTATAGCTGTATCGCGGGAATATCTGCATCAGTTGCTAATATTCCCCGATACACGCATACAAAAAAGCGTGGACACATTCATCATCCATCCTCCATCCACACTCCACGCGGCACCTAGTCGTGTTGGTTGCGTCTCTCTAGACGTCGACTGACTCGACATAGTGCTACACTCCATTGCCGCCTCCACCCCCACCCCTTTATAGATATAATATATATATATATACACATACTATATTTACTTTTTGTCTGTTCGCTTCTCTCTTAGTAAAAAGATGAAAAAAGTATATAAAAGAGAAAAGATAATTTTTGACTTGCAGGTATCCCATCTTGCGAGTAGCAAGACTTGTTTTGGAATTCTGTTTTGGCTAAAAGCCAAGGACACAATTTTGAGGGTGTGCCTCAAGAACAAGGATTATCAGAAAAAAATCTAAATAAGAAAAAACACCAAAAACATAATAAACGAATGGAAGAGATACATTTTAAGGAAAACGTAGAAACTCCACTTGAACCCCACTTCCCTAAGTTCGACCCTGGGCCTAAAAGTGACCAGATAAAATCAATTAGGCCAGGTTAAAAATTTTGTAAAGAGACGGTTAGGTCTGAATTAGGTTAACCACTATACATATTTCAACGATAAAAACATCATATTAACAACCTATCCGGGCCGACTGACCATCTTTTCTGGCGCCGTTGCCGGGGAAGTGCACCTTCAAGTAAGTTTTTATTAAATTCCATTCAATTTTTCTCTTCTCTCTTCACGGGTATTGTTGTTTTTGGTGTGCAGGTGAACCTAGTGGAAGGAGAAGGAAAGCAGACGAAGTCGAAGACGTGAGTAGATCCAAGGTGGGAACGAGAGCGTGAAGATGTCGACACCGCATTGGAGCTTCGCACACGTTGCCGAACAAGTAGGTTCTCTTTTTCTTAGCAAACTAGGGTTAACTTGCCACCTTAATAAAAAAAAAACTAAAAACTAAAAAACTAGAAAAACTTCTTGAGATTTCTTAGGGCAAGTGGATTAAAATTCACTTGTTTGATTGTTTGTCTTCACTCCCACTGCCCCGGGATTTCACGCCACACTTCGCATAGCGAAAATCCGAGAATCTTGATTCTTGGATTTTTCGCCGTGGGAAGTATTATTTGAGGCAAAGAAAAAGATTGCTTGCATCCCTCTTTTGCCTCACTTATTTTCAATTCGGGATCACATTTTTGGTGGGGAGACTTGGAATTGAGTTAATTCCAACCCCATCACGACTTTTCAACTTGCCTGAGATTCGATCCTGAATACTTCAACCCCAACAATTTGATTTTCTTTATCTTTTGGTTGAATCCTTGTGTGTGGAAATCATTTCTAGTGATTGGGAGCACTTGAATTTAAGTGCTTTGGCTCCCTTTCACATTGATATAAAACTGATTCGTGCATCCACACATAGAAATCTCCATTTAGGGTAGCCCATTGCATTTTAGCATGCATTAACTAACTGATATTGAAGAAGGGTTTCTTGGGCTTAGAAAGAAAACTTGTATTTTTGCAAAAACCCGAAGATTGGTTGAATTGGTAATTCAGCAAAACCCTAAAATTCATACTACTTAAGGCTGAACTTTAAAAAATCATTCACCAATAAAAACTTCAATTCGGGGAGATTTCCCTGTTGCATGCTTATTTTACACACTCTGAAAATCAATCACTTGGGCATTACCCGTAAATAACGCCCTTCACATTACAGAAGCACTTGATCCTAAGCCTCTAAATAAAATTGGTAGTAACTTGACCCTTGCTAAGGATTGGAGGTCTAATAAATTGCGTGTAGTAGCTACGTGCTGGTGAGAGTTCCCGCGTGCTATCGGGTGTCTAATACTGGGGCAAACGGCCTTTCAATCTGGCCCAGTGGTTCCACGGTGCTCGCATTCGGTTCCGTAGTTCGTGATAGTAGGTAACTTAGATCTTTAGGTCTAAGGGTACACTGTAGAGGTTAGGAACTTGAATGTATTGATTTGTAATCAAGTGTACCTTTGCGGCGTCATTTCTCTCATCCCTTTTCCCTTCTCATCTCCCCAACTCTTCCTACGGTAGTGCATGTTTGGGAGAAGGTCACAAAACCCTGAATTGTTTGAATTGACTGATAAATCTAGAAAAGAAGCCGAATCATCCTCCTCCTCCACAAACATGGCTGCACGCCCACCCCCAAATCCTGAGGGAGGAAACCGCCCTCAGAATCCACCAGGTGGTGGAGCCGTAGATCCCATAACCCGCCTCCAGGCCCAAATGGAAATGTATAATGAGCAAATCGAAGCCATTCGGGAAACATTGGAGGAAATGCAGAATCCTCCCGAATGGGAGGAGCCTAGGTCTCTTAGCTCTTATCAGAATCCCACTACTACAAAGACCATAGGACAAATTCGGGTCCCCATGGGCGGGGACGACTTTGAATTAAAATCAAACATAATTGGCCTAATCAATTTTCACTTTCATGGTCTTGCAAGTGAAGACCTAACCCGACTTGCTGAAACCGTTAAACTAAGAAATGTCGGGTTATCTATAGTCCTCATGAAAATGTTCCCGTTTTCATTGCGGGATAAAGCGTCGTAATGGTTATGCACCCTTGGGAGAACCATTCATTCTTGGGAAGAGATGCGAACAACGTTTCTCAAGAAGTTCTTCCCAATCGGGCGAACCAATGCACTTCGCCGTGCTATCACCTCTTTTACGCAACAAAACTGCAAACAATTTCATGAGGCATGGGAGAGGTATAACGACCTCCTCAGGAAGTGTTCGCACCACGGTCTGCCTAAGTGGCATATAGCCCAGATTTTATACTACAAGCTAAATGAGACTTTGAAGCAGATTGCAGACGCTTCCTGCGGAGGGAATTTTATGAATAAAGATGAGAATGGAGCATTCGAACTATTTGAAAATATGAGTGAAAACTCAATAAACAATGCCTCCATTGTTGCCTTTAATCATACCAGCCAACCTCGAAATGTCCACGAAGTTGACACGGGACCCTCCCATTCATCCACTAATCTAAGCCTTATTGCACAAAAACTGGATGAAGTCTCCATCGTGCACAAGAAGCTGGACGAGCTTTTGGCCAACCCTGCCCGATCTATGCCAAACACCACCTCTTTACCACTTCGTCACAATCCAAATTCTTCAAACACCAGGCTTATCCCGAGAAACCCCGTTAGACCTTCCTTATCGAGTGTCGCGCCAAGCGACTCAGTAAGTCATGTAGAATTAGCTTCTGCGAGCCAATATTTCGACACGGAGGACCAAGCCTCCATGTGCTCGGACGCATATTTACATGCGGATGCGTCTTCTGGCATAGAATACGCTTGCGCCCTGGGGAACAACCCGTTCTCTGCGACTTATAACCCAGGGTGGCGAATCATCCGAACTTCGCATGGTCCAACAACCCGCAGCGCCAAAACCCCGCAGGTGGACCAATGCGACCGTCCGCACCCGTCATCCCAAGGGCCCAGTTTAATCCTATGGCAAATCTACCATCAGGCCCTTGCGTACCACAAACTAAACACGCATCGAGCCCTCTTGACAAATTGATGCGAATGATGACGGAAATGTCAAAACGCCATGAAGAGAACATGACCTCTCTTTAGCACCAATTGGCGCAGCAGAATGCTGAGATCAGTCAACTACGCATGGCGACTCGATCTCAGGGCACTCTTCCCACCCAACCTGTTCCAAACCCGCAAAATTTCGTACCCCGTGGTCCTCAACCACAGGTACGACCTTCTCAGGGACAGGTTAATCAAGTTCTGCATGCTCCGAGCATTCCACCGGGATTTCAGGCTAATCCCGCTGCAACACCGCACTCTTATGTCCCCATTGCGAACCCTCCTCCGTCGTATGATCCCGCTGGACCCGCATCATCCAATGCTATCACTACGAGGAGTGGTAAGAAGACCGTCGATCCACCTCGACCTGATCCTGGCCCGTCTTCTTCTTCGCCCTCTCATTCGGGATGCATACCGCATTCGCAAGAGGACGATGTACCCAAACTTGTGCCAGAATCACTCCCATTCCCTGAGGCTCTACTAAGGGAGCCAAAAGGCAAAAAGAGAAACACGTAGGCCTTTGACAACCTGTGTAATTTGTTCAGGGATGTAGAAATCAAGGTACCCCTGATCGAGGCAATCGACCACATACCAACTATCGCTCGATTTTTCAAAGACTACACAACACCCAGGCGACAGTCAAAGAAGACTAAGAATCCGGTGGTTCTCTCGCCTCATGCGAGTTGTGCTATACTGTCAAACTTACCACCGAAACAGAAAGATCCGGGCACACCACTGATTTCCTGTAGCATCCAAGGCTGCAGTTTTAACCGTGCCCTGCTTGATCTAGGATCTTCCATCAATCTCATACCGACCATCATGCTCGAAAAATTTTCCTTGGGAAATCTGAAACCCACCCCTGTCACGTTACAGTTGGCAGATCGTTCTGTCAAAATCCCGAAGGGTGTGGTGGAAGACTTGGTGGTTAGGGTCAACAGTCTCTGTTTTCCTGTTGACTTTCTTGTTTTAGATATGGAAGTTCCTAGTTCACTTTCTGATTGTCCGATCATCCTCGGTCGACCTTTCTTGGCCACAGCCCGCGCCCATATCGACTGCGAGTCGGGCTGTATTGAGATTGCCGTTGGATCTGAGAAGCTCAAGCTTAACATATTCAAGGCAGCCAAGAACTTTGATTGAGATTACATCGAGGATGACACGTCTGACGAGGACATGGCCATCAGCGCGTGTATCGGACTAATTGGGACCTATTCGGACTGCTACGGATTACCTATAAACACTGATGACTGCCTGACCAACACATACTGTGACGTTCCCCAATCCCTCCCTTGTCCAGTACCTTCTCCTGGCCAAACTTCTGATGAGGTTTTCTTCGCTTCCCATACCTCGTGGTCTGAGTCATATCCGGGCTACTCACCGTCGGTCCACACTCATGAAGACCGAATTGCCCTTTCTTCCCCGCCAAATCAGGCGGATTTACAAATCCACACTGGGACCTTGAGCCCATATACTTCTCACTGGGGCTATTCATTTTTGGATCCATCTATCCAAGAAGCCCCTCTTCTTGGCCAATCTGAAGGCCAGTTTCTTCCTCCTAACTTGTTCTCCTACCCGTCTGGGACACTCTCGTCCCAAGAAATGACAGATCCTTCCCCATCCACTCCCGAGCTAAAAGTGCTACCTAATACACTCAAGTATGTTTTCCTGGGACCAAATGAAACGCTCCCTGTAATCATCAGTTCAAAATTAACCAGAGAGCAGGAGTGCAAACTAACTAAGGTCCTCCTAGAACACAAGGCAGCTATTGGATGGTCTTTATCAGACTTATCTGGCATTAGCCCCTCCTACTGCACTCACCGTATATATACGGAGGAGGAGGCTCGACCTTCCCGCGAGATGCAGCGACATCTCAACCCTAACATGCGGGAGGTCGTTAAGAAAAAAATCATTAAGTGGCTGGATGCGGGTATAATCTACCCGATCAGCGATAGCCCCTGGGTGAGTCCGATTCACGTTGTGCCCAAAAAGGCAGGACTCACCATCCGTGTCAATGACAGGGGCGAATCCATCCCTACAAGCACTCCTACATCTTGGAGAGTGTGTGTAGATTATAGGAAACTCAATGCTGCAACCAAGAAAGATCACTTCCCGCTACCATTTATTGACCAAATCCTAGAGAGGTTAGCGGGAAATAAATTTTTCTGCTTCCTGGATGGATTCTCAGGATATAACCAAGTGGCAATTGACCCCCGAGACCAAGAGAAAACCACTTTTACCTGCCCTTTCGACACCTTCGCCTTTATAAGGATGTTGTTCGGACTTTGCAACACGCCAGCAACTTTCCAGAGATGCATGCTGGCGATATTCCATGACATGGTGGGTGACTTTCTCGAGGTCTTCATGGATGACTTTTCAGTCTTTGGACCATCTTTCAACGAATGTCTTGCCAACCTGACTCGCATCCTTAGGAGATGTATTGATGTAAACCTCATGCTTTCTTGGGAAAAAAGTCATTTTATGGTGCACGAGGGAATTGTTTTCGGACATATCATCTCCGATAGGGGTATCGAGGTTGACAGAGCTAAGCTCGACGTCATTGCTGATTTACCTGTGCCTGGTTCTGTCAAACAAATCCGCTCCTTCTTGGGACACGTCGGTTTCTATAGGAGATTCATCAAAGACTTCTCCAAAATTTCTCGACCCTTAACTCATCTCCTATCAACCGATGTCCCCTTCGACATGGGCCCCGACTGTATACAAGCATTCACGCAGCTGCGTAATGCTATCACCAAGGCCCCTATTTTCCAGCCACCTGATTGGTCCCTCGACTTTGAACTTATGTGTGATGCTTCAGACGTTGCAGTCGGAGCCATCCTAGGACAAAGACGCGATAGACACCCCTTCGTGGTATACTACGCCAGTAAGATGTTGGACGAGGTCCAGCGTAATTATACTACCACTGAAAAGGAACTACTGGCGGTCGTCTTTGGGCTGGAGAAATTCCGCTCTTACCTTCTGGGCTCTCACATTATTGTTTTCACTGATCACGCGGCCATTCGCCATCTCATGCACAAGAAGGATGCCAAGCCTAGACTGATTCGTTGGATCCTTCCGCTCCAGGAATTTGACATTGAGATTCGCGATAAGGCCAGAGCCCAGAATGTTGTGGCTGATCACCTTTCCAGACTGGACCCTGACCATATTGGACTTACTCTACCAATTAATGAAATTTTTCCTGATGAGCACTGATGAGAACCTCATCATGAGCCATAACTAGCTCATTTTGACCCAATACAAAGGATAAAAGCTCCTGCATATCTCAAGGAAAAGCTTAACTCAGAGAATTCTGAGTTTGAGAAGAAAACAAGTCATAAGGGGTAAAAGTGCAATTTTACCAGTATAATCTGCATACAGGGTAATTCAGGGCCCAAACATAGGTCAAAACAGCTTAATAAGAATAAAAGTGGGATGAGATGATCTAGCAAGGGCTACAGCACTTCCAAGGAACCAAATGATAATCTGTAACCCTAAAACAACCCACTTCAATTCACAAGGTTCGAGGCAAAGTAAAAATAGAATAAACCCTCTAAAATTCATAGAAAAATAATCTCTAGGGTTTAGAACCTTCAATTTGGCCTTTAGAACCCATTTTGACCTACATTGAGAACCATGCCCAATTAATAACTTAATTTGGGTTTTTGCGCAAATTGACCGGTCAAACAAGGTTTAATATGAAAATAAAATTCACCATCAGATTCCTTAGGTCCTAATTAGTCATGTATAAAAACTTGAGCCTAAGAAGAAACCTCCTTGACCGACTTCACACTTTGGTCCTCATATATTTACTCTTTGGCCCTCAACTTTTGAACCCTCGCATTTTGGCCCCTAACTCTCCTTCGTTCTTTGCAATCAGGTCCCTCCTGCAAAACCCTGCCAGCACCATGCTCCGGCGACCTTGCGCGGAGCATGGCGCCGGGCAGGGTGAGGTGGGGGACCTGGCAAGTGTACCGGGGGTGCCCTGCGTCGTCAGCCGTCGCAGGAGCACCCCCCTGGACATTGTAGGCCACCATACCGGCCGTGCGAACGCACGGACGGTATGGGTTCATGTTCCGACCACTCTCCGGCGAGGGAGACATGTCGTCTCCCTCCGCCTTCCTCCCTGCTTCATCCCTATAAATACCCCCCGCCGCTCCACCGACGAGGGCAGCCTGGATCTGACGGAGAAAACCCCCAGCTTTCGTCTCTTCTTTCTCCGGCAGACGCTCACCAGCTCCGGCGACTTCCTCCCCCTCCAACTCTTCGCTCTGCCGCACTACCAGCAGCAGAGACTTCCTCCCCTGCTCTTCCCGCGCCACGCCGCACCCAGCTGGCGCCTCTCCAGCCCTCTGCTCGCCGCCGCCCCTCTCCCTGAGCATCGTCTTCTCCGGCGACAGTCGATACGACTGTCGCCCTGTTCCTCCCCCTTCGTCCCTGCAAGTAAGTTAGACCTACTCCCCTTCTTCTCCTCTTTCTTTCCCCGCTTTCAATTTAGTCAATTAAACCCTCGACCGCTCCTGTTCACCCTCATCCTCTCCGCCTCCGACCACCCTCCGGCGAGCCGCGCCCATCACCTCAGCGACCCACACGGCTCGCCGACCACCGCAGAACCTCCGCCTCCTCACCCTGATCCTCTTCCGCCCCTCCACTTCCCACCAAACACCCTCTGCAGATCCACCGAACACACCCACTTCTTCGCTCACAGTTTGACCTAGGACGACCTGTTAGCTCCATCTCGCCCCCTGCAGACCCCCTGACCACCTTCGCCGTGCCACGGCGAAGGTCCCCCGCCTGTCTGATTTGGCCGAGAGGCCGTTCTATTGATTTCAGGTTCCAGGCCTGGACCGCCATTGGCGAGGAAGCTCGAAGCTTGCTTGAGGTTGCTCCAAGCCTAGATATCCCAGGTTGAAGAGCAACGGCCTGCGCGAAAGAGTCTTGCGCACACACCCTGGCCCTCAATTGGAGTTGCGAGCCTCAACAGCTGTTGCAATTGGAAGCACCATCCCTACAGCAGGCGTGAGAGAAATGGGGTGCGCGGATAGTCCCACCTCGGGAATTTCTGAAGCCACACACCCACATAAGTTGCAAAAGTGCCACCATCTGTTTGCCTCAGTTACCACGGGGTGAGGTCCCTCTCACCCGACCCGACCCGACTCGGCCTCGTCCGTGACCACGCTCCGCGGACCTGGCCCGACCCGATTAGACTGACCTGCACTCCTCGCCCACCACGCACGCCGGTGGGCCTGGACCCGGGCCTGACCCGAACCCGATTACCCGGTAGCGCTCTGGGAGAGCTTCCGAAGAGTGATTTCAGAGAGAGAGATACGCGGGGGAGGGGGGTAGAGTAGGTTTTTGCCTCTTGACGAAAAAACTCTGAAGTGTGCAGGCCAAAGAAGAAGAAGCAGACCCGCTGAAGAAGAAGGAGCTGCTGCACTGTAGCGAAGGCATCGTTAAGTCATCTCAGCACCGGGGCAGACGACGGAAGGTCAGCAGCCAGAGCAGGAAAGAAGACAGGCTGAAGAAGAAGGAAGAGCAACGGCCATCGCGAAAGAAGAAGAAGAGAGGTCAAGGCAGGTGAAGACAAAGAAGAAGAAGATCTGAAGAAAAAGAAAGAAAGAAAACAAGGAAGAACAGAAGACAGAAGAAAGCAGAAGAAGAAGAAGAAGAAGAACAGGAAGAACAAAAGCCAAAGAGGAGATAAGACAAAGAGGAAGAAAGAAGAGAAGAAGAAGAAGCCAAATTTTCATCTCTCTCTCTCTCTCTCTCTTTATTTTTGTAATAGAACTTGTATATCTCTAGAATACAACTTGCTCCCTGAGTTCGACCTCGGGAACTCTTTTATTTTTCCGAGTAAAAAAATTTATATTTGAAATGTTGGTAATAACCGGCTTTACTACAACGTTATAACGTTACCGACGACGTTTCATTTTTGGCGCCGCTGCCGGGGAAGCAACGGCTATTCTAGAGGTAAACATTCCTGTTTCTTTTAAGTTCTGATAATCTCCTCTCTTTTGTGCAGCTACAGGAACTCAAGAAGACAAGCAACCACACAACCACTCCGAAGACAGGTAAATCTTTTCTCTCACTATTAACCCCTACACTCTAAAGAGGAAGAAAAGAAAAGAACAAGCAATATAGGGCTAACCTGTCTTCCATACTTAGTAACCATAAAAAGTTGCATGTCTTCAACTCATCACTCCTGCACACTATTAAGGGTATTTAAGGGCTAACACATTCTTGCTTGAGCCCTAATTGCCCAACAAAGAGTTAAATGGACCAAGTAGAGCCAACATAAGGTCAAACATTAGGATTTCAGTAGAGACACACCCCTTAATCAAGAATTGAGGAAATCCTAAAGAGGTGTGCCCAAGCCATTGATTGAAAATAATTAACAAGAAAAATCCTAAACAATTGGCTCTCTCTAAACACTTGAACCCTAAAAGACAGGACCTAAAAGCTCTTAAAGAAAACAATAGGTAAAGTTGACCCCTTGGGTTAACCAACCTTAAATTAGGTCACTCTTTGCACTTAAAAAGACTAAAGTTCAAGTAAAACCTTAAGCACCCTGATCTTAAAATTGGTAGACTTAAGAGGTCAAGATCCCCATTCTGGTCTACCTGGAACCGCAGTGACAAGAGAGGTCGGGTGGGGGACACCCTGTAACCCGTGGGGACGCTCTACCGTGTAGGGGTCTTCGCGGGACTCTCCCTCTCTGGCTGACCAGGTAATTCTCAGGTGGACGATCTTTCTGATCAAGGGGTCCATCTGCCCCGCACCTCTATAGTCACCCAACACATTTTTGGGTGTCTTGATTGGGTCCAGCACCTTCTAAACTTACCTCTCCCAACTGTGCATGTACGGAAGGAGGTCTCTAAGACCACCCTTAAGACCTCCTTTAGAAATTCACTCTCGTCAAGGCCAAGCCTCGACGCCCGTGTTTGTGCAGCAACACCCTCACATTATTCTCTCTTCTGATTCAGAACCAAGTTCTTCTTCTTCCCCCATCATGGCTCAGCCAGTTGAGGAAGAAAATAATCTGGAACACCAGCTCCAGCGACTCAATGACCTCTTCCAAAACTTCGTGCACCCACCGCAGCGTCCTATGATGCGGGACCACTACAATCCTGCTGCGGTGGCCATTGAGCCTCGAGTCAGAATCCCGATTGGAGGACCTGATTCCGAACTAAAGCCCAACATGATTCATGCTATACCTAAATTCCATGGGCTTAATTCTGAAGATCCCTTCCAGCACATCAAACAGCTTAAGCATCTGGCCCACACTTTTGGATCAGATGCGCAAAATCGGGATATTCTTCTCATGAAGATGTTCTCCTTTTCTCTTATGGACAAGGCCGCCCATTGGTATCAAACTCAGACCCGGCCGATCAACACTTGGGGAGAACTTCAATCCGAGTTTTTGAAAAAGTTCTTTCCCGTTGGTCGAACCAACGCCTTGCGCCATCAGATTACACACTTCACTCAACAATCAGGAGAACCTCTCCATGAGGCATGGGATCGTTTTCAGGATCTCATGAGGAAGTGCCCCCATCACGGAGTTCCTAAATGGGAACAAGTCCAATCTTTTTACCAGGGACTCCGTGAGGACATCCGCCTTTTCGTCAATGCAACTTGCGGAGGAAACATCATGGGTCAACATGAAGACACCGTATGGGAGATTCTCGAAAACATGTGCGAGAACTCCATCAACAATGACTCCATGGGATTATTCGACAGGACGAATACCCGCGCAGCGACGAATCTTAAGGGAGCACATGAGACGCAGGGCCTGTCCGCATCAGTCGACCTGGAATTAATGGCCAGTCGATTGGACAAGGTCTCAATCATTGAAAAGAAGGTGGATGAGCTGACTCAGCACTTGCAGCGAGCCACCTCTGCGCGTAACTCCTTTGCACAACCTCCTTCCACACAGGAGACTGTGCAAAATATCCTCCACCGATCCTCCCTTGGGATGGATCCATATCCACCCCCATCTGATTCTTGGACTGGAAGATCATCCGATCCTTTCTTCACCAGCCGGGGGAACTCCATTCCTCCTTTCCCTGATTCTCAGGAGGTTCCTCAGACCTGCGAGGACCTCAACGCCATCCAGAACGACCCATTCTCCAACACTTACAACCCTGGATGGCGAAACCATCCCAATTTTCAGTGGGCGGGAAATTCCCAAACCCAAAGACCACCTTTTCAGTCCCGCCCACAGCCCTCTCATCACTACCAGCCGCCTCAGCCTCGGCCCAACCCTACTTATCCATCAGGGCCAAATCAAGATCAAATGTCCTTAATCCTTCAGACTCTGGCTGACATTCAGAAATCGAATGCGGCCATTCAAAAACAGCACAAGGACGAGCTTACTGAAGTTAAAACTCAGCTGGCCCAGTTGACAAATTCTCGCCAGCCAGGCACACTCCCTTCCCAACCTCTTCCTAACCCAAATAACGTGCCAACCCAGAAGCGCGTTATGAATCCAAATTTAGGCCACGCTCAATGGATTTATCAGGCCCCCACTGCTCCATCTCCAGACGAGATGGAAGCCTCTACTTCTCGTACGGGATTTCAGCAGCAGCCACCCCTCCTACCAAATCCAAACCAAAATCAGGCTGGATTAAATTCTGTAACAACACGTAGTGGTAAGACAACTCAGGACCCGCATTATCCAAACCAATCCCAGCCTGATAACCATGACCCTAGGATAGTTATCCAAGGTACCGCTGTTCCAGACCCACAACCTGGACCTATCCTAGAGGAACCAACCAAGATCCCGTTTCCCGAGGCCCTGACCAAGGGAAAGAAGACCACCAAACCCGTGGCCCCTGAGGAGGACCTGGTCAAGCTCTTTGAGCAGGTCCACATAAACATCCCCTTGATGGATGCAATCCGCCACGTACCAGCTTACGCACGATTTCTAAAGAATATATGTACACCCCAGCGTAAGCCGCGAACCAAGGGGGAGAGCCCAATTGTTCTGTCAGAGCAAGCCAGCTCTGTAATCCTTAGTAGACTCCCACCCAAGGCAAAAGATCCTGGAACTCCCCTGATCTCCTGTAAGATAGGTGGTACCCAACTTGATAGAGCATTGTTAGACTTAGGTGCATCTATAAATCTGATACCCACATCCTTACTTGACCATCTGGAAGAATCTGAGCTGAAACCAACCGAGGTGACATTACAATTAGCAGATCGATCTATAAAGTCACCAAAAGGGATTCTCGAGGATGTTATCGTGAGAGTGCGGGATTTCTATTTTCCAGTGGACTTTATAGTCTTAGACATGGATGCACCTGAGAACCCTAGGGATACACCAATCATTCTAGGGAGACCTTTCTTGGCTACTGCTAGAGCCAACATCAGCTGTGAGGAGGGCCAAATAGAGCTTAAGTTTGGAGATCAAACACTGAAAATTGATATATTTAAGGCCCAACAAGGAATTAATTGCGGCGTCATCGAGCAAATTTGTGACATCAAGACTTTGGTTGATGAATCACACCTCCAGAATGACTTGAGTATTCCTCATCAACCACAGAAGGATCTTGACCCGCAAATAGAGGAGTCAAATCCAGATGTGAACAACCCAGTAACTCCCACCCTTGAACCTCACATCTACACTGAACCACCCGCTGCTGCTGAAAACCCCATCCTCGAACTGAAACCCCTTCCTGCTCATTTGAAATACATCTTTTTGGGTTCTAATCAGACCCTTCCTGTGATCATCAATTCCAACCTTAGTCCTGAACAGGAATCCCGTCTGATTGTTGTCCTCCAGCAACATCGCAGAGCCATCGGATGGACCCTCGATGATTTGACTGGAATAAGTCCCTCTTATTGTACTCATCATATCTATTCAGAAGAGGGCACACGACCTTCTCGTGAAATGCAGAGACGCTTAAACCCCAATCTGCAGGAGGTCGTGAAAAAGGAGATCATCAAGTGGTTAGATGCCGGGATCATCTACCCGATCTCCGATAGTCGTTGGGTGAGCCCAATTCAGGTCGTGCCTAAGAAGGCAGGACTCACCACTATAACAACTGAGACCGGAGAAATCATTCCTACCCGATTAGCCAACTCGTGGAGAGTCTGTATAGATTACCGTCGACTCAATTCCTCCACGAAGAAGGATCATTTCCCACTACCCTTCATTGATCAAATTCTCGAAAAATTAGCGGGAAATAGGTTCTTCTGCTTCCTTGACGGGTACTCCGGTTACAACCAGGTGGCAATCCATCCTGAGGACCAAGAAAAGACCACGTTCACCTGCCCCTTCGGAACATACGCTTTCCGAAGGATGCCTTTCGGTCTTTGCAATGCACCCGCTACTTTTCAGCGATGCATGCTTGCCATATTCTCAGATATGGTAGGTGATTATCTGGAAGTCTTCATGGATGACTTTTCAGTTTTCGGAGCATCATTCGACGATTGCCTCCAACACTTGGTCCAGATACTCAGGCGGTGCATCGACGTGAATTTGGTTCTTTCCTGGGAAAAGAGCCATTTCATGGTGCCTGAGGGAATTGTCCTGGGACACTCAATTTCGGAGAAAGGTATCCAAGTGGATCGAGCTAAGGTTAATCTGATTTCTCACCTTCCTATGCCTAGCTCGATCAGGGACATCCGATCCTTTTTAGGGCATGTCGGTTTTTATCGACGATTTATCCCTGATTTTTCAAAAATCGCACGCCCCCTGACCACTCTTCTCTCCAAGGATGTTCCCTTCGAAATCTCCAAGGAATGCACTCAAGCATTTGAAATCCTGCGTGACCGAGTCACCCAAGCCCCGATCCTACAATCCCCTGATTGGTCTCAACCCTTTGAGATCATGTGTGATGCATCCGACTTCGCTGTAGGAGCGGTTTTGGGGCAGAAAAATGACAAGAAACCTGTGGTCATTTACTACGCCAGCAAAACACTCGATGAGGCTCAGCGTAACTATACAGTTACTGAGAAAGAGCTGCTAGCTGTAGTATTTGCCCTTGAGAAGTTCAGATCATACCTTCTGGGTTCCCATGTCATCATATACTCGGATCACACGGCTGTGAGGCATCTCCTTGCAAAGAAGGACGCGAAACCTCGATTGATCCGATGGATCTTGCTGTTGCAAGAATTTGACCTCGAGATTCGCGATAAAGCGGGAAAACAAAACGTGGTAGCTGATCACTTGTCCCGTCTTCCTTCTGAAATGATAGACCCTTTCGGACCCATCACTGAGCATTTTCCCGATGAGCACCTGTTGACTATTGGTACTAGCCTTCCATGGTTTGCTAATATTGTAAATTACTTGGCATCTCATCAGACCCCGTCCGATTGGCCGAAGGCCAAGAAAGACAAATTACGCTCCGATGCCAAGTATTACATTTGGGAAGACCCGTACCTCTTCCGCATAGGTGCCGATCAGATCATCCGGAGATGTGTCCCGGAAGGGGAAGTCAACAATATCCTCTCTTTCTGCCATGACCAGGCATGCGGTGGCCATTTTGCCGGGCATAAAACCGCATCAAAAGTCCTCCAGTGCGGCTTTTACTGGCCCACACTGTTCAAAGACGCACACAGTCATTGCAAGGCATGCAGTCGTTGCCAGACTTTGGGCAACATGAGCCGTCGTGACATGATGCCTATGCAACCGATTCTAGTATGCGAAATCTTTGATGTTTGGGGGATTGATTTTATGGGCCCCTTTCCTATTTCGGATGGTTTCGAATACATTCTGTTGGCTGTGGACTACGTGTCCAAATGGATCGAAGCCATACCGACCCGAACCTGTGATCACAAAATCGTTCTCAAATTCATTCATCAACACATTTTCTCAAGGTTCGGGATTCCTCGTGCAATAATCTCTGATGGGGGGACCCATTTCACAAATGCTCAGTTTAGGTCACTGATGACCAAATACGGGGTGTCTCACCGAATCTCTACTCCTTACCACCCCCAAACTAATGGTCTAGCTGAGCTGTCGAATCGGGAAATCAAGAAAATCCTGCAGGTCACTGTTCGACCTGACAGGAAGGACTGGTCGTCCCGACTTCCGGAAGCATTGTGGGCCTATAGGACCGCCCACAAGACCCAATTGGGCATGTCTCCCTTTAGATTGGTGTACGGAAAGGCATGCCACCTTCCCGTCGAACTGGAGCATAAAGCCTATTGGGCAGTACGGAACTGTAATCTAGATCTTTCCAAGGCTGGGACCCACAGAAAACTCCAAATCAGCGAGATCGATGAATTACGCACAGACGCGTACGAGAACTCGCAAATCTACAAGGAGCGGGTTAAAGCCTTCCACGACAAGCACATCTCGAGAAAGATCTTTCATCCTGGTCAAAAGGTCCTACTCTTTGATGCCAGACTCAAACTCTTCCCAGGAAAATTGAGATCTAAGTGGGTCGGACCATATTTGGTCCGACAGGTTTTTGGAAATGGAGCAATCGAAATCAGTCCACTCAGCCACGATTCTGAACCTTTCATCGTGAATGGTCAAAGACTCAAGCCGTTCATTGATGTAACTTCTACTGATTTGGCTGAGGCATCTTATATCCTCCGTTCCCCTTGAGCTTATTGCGCCCAGCCGATGGCGTAAAACTCAGCGCTTAACGGGAGGCAGCCCGTCATTCTCTTTGAAAACCTGAAACTTGTTCTGACACCTTTCAGCACTCGAAGTTCACCCTTATAGACAGCCGACCCCAACTCAGATGTTCGCATCTGAAATTTGAAATCGTCCGCAAAAATTCAACCCGACCCATCCACTCACCCAAATTTCTGTCTTAAGGAATGAACTAAGACCCCCTAGGTTACAATGAGGACATTGCAAATCTTAGGCATGGGGGGGTAGGAAAGTGCAAAAACTTGTAAGAAAATGTTTCAAACAAAAAAATTCACATATGCCAAAAATACCATAAAAATTAAAAAAAAAAAAAAAAATTTTTCGAAAAAGAATAAGAGGAAAAGAGGAGAAGGAAAATTTTGTGAAGGAGAAAAGAAACAAAATGAAAAAGGAGCACAAAATTATGAGAAAAAAGTGATAGTCATTAGTAAGGAACTAAGGAATTAACCTAAGTTCTAGACCTCATTCGAGAAAATAACTGAAAAGTGCACAATGAGATTAGTAAGAATGCAAACCTTAGGCATTCTTGAATAGACTCTTAGTACCCATTAAGATCTGGACACTCCTCAAGAGGTTGAGGAAAATGAAAAGCTGAAGTATTAGGTCTAAGGCTTAGGGAGTATTCGGCCTCGTTAACTAATTTTTGGTTTACGGGACTCAGTAACCTAAGCACCCTAATCTCACACACAGCCTGGTTCAGTAAGCGTAAAAATCAGAATCACGCAGAAGCGTCGCAAAAAAAAAAAAAAAAAAAATCTGAAAAGAACATCTAGAATAGGAGCGGCCGATCAACACAAGTTGATTTGGACGAGTTCCCAACGCGGAGAGGCGGGAAATCCCCTCGAAGATGCGTAACAAAATATCATCTCCTCGGTGCTTGTCTCTTAGGATATTTACATATCCTACGGGGGGCATATAAGCACTCTGCTGGTTCAGATTCCATGGATGGCATTATCTCGAAATGTCAATTGCCAGGGTCTGGATTCGGCCACGGAATACCATGGATGGGATTATCTCGAAATCTCAATAGCCAGGGTTCCGGGGGTTGCCATGGGCGGTGCTATCTCGAAGCATCGATCGCCAGGAACCCTTGAGGATTGATGATGGGAGCAAGGAATCTAATACAGACCGTGTTGAAAAGCCAATCCTAGGCTAGAACTAAAAAGAAAAAGAGAGAGAAAACTCTCCAAACAGAAAAACTTTCTATCTCTCTCTTACAAAACGCACTGCGAACTGAGCCAGGGCTAAAATCATTTCAAGCACGGGTGCTTTAACCACGAAGTCCAATAAACCTTAGGTTAGTTCTTGTGGGCCTTAAAAACCTTTGCTAAAAGACTGAGGCTAAGGCTAGACAGATTTGGATCTTGACTGGTACTGGAGTACCTTTTAGGCCTATGATCAGCATTCTAACCTAATCTATGAAGGCACTTATCTAAAACTATTGAAAACTTCATGGTCTAGAACAAGGGTTGAAACCTTAAGTTTTTGCTAAGGGACTAGCAAAAGCTAGGCATGGGGGTATGATGAGAACCTCATCATGAGCCATAACTAGCTCATTTTGACCCAATACAAAGGATAAAAGCTCCTGCATATCTCAAGGAAAAGCTTAACTCAGAGAATTCTGAGTTTGAGAAGAAAACAAGTCATAAGGGGTAAAAGTGCAATTTTACCAGTATAATCTGCATACAGGGTAATTCAGGGCCCAAACATAGGTCAAAACAGCTTAATAAGAATAAAAGTGGGATGAGATGATCTAGCAAGGGCTACAGCACTTCCAAGGAACCAAATGATAATCTGTAACCCTAAAACAACCCACTTCAATTCACAAGGTTCGAGGCAAAGTAAAAATAGAATAAACCCTCTAAAATTCATAGAAAAATAATCTCTAGGGTTTAGAACCTTCAATTTGGCCTTTAGAACCCATTTTGACCTACATTGAGAACCATGCCCAATTAATAACTTAATTTGGGTTTTTGCGCAAATTGACCGGTCAAACAAGGTTTAATATGAAAATAAAATTCACCATCAGATTCCTTAGGTCCTAATTAGTCATGTATAAAAACTTGAGCCTAAGAAGAAACCTCCTTGACCGACTTCACACTTTGGTCCTCATATATTTACTCTTTGGCCCTCAACTTTTGAACCCTCGCATTTTGGCCCCTAACTCTCCTTCGTTCTTTGCAATCAGGTCCCTCCTGCAAAACCCTGCCAGCACCATGCTCCGGCGACCTTGCGCGGAGCATGGCGCCGGGCAGGGTGAGGTGGGGGACCTGGCAAGTGTACCGGGGGTGCCCTGCGTCGTCAGCCGTCGCAGGAGCACCCCCCTGGACATTGTAGGCCACCATACCGGCCGTGCGAACGCACGGACGGTATGGGTTCATGTTCCGACCACTCTCCGGCGAGGGAGACACGTCGTCTCCCTCCGCCTTCCTCCCTGCTTCATCCCTATAAATACCCCCCGCCGCTCCACCGACGAGGGCAGCCTGGTTCTGACGGAGAAAACCCCCAGCTTTCGTCTCTTCTTTCTCCGGCAGACGCTCACCAGCTCCGGCGACTTCCTCCCCCTCCAACTCTTCGCTCTGCCGCACTACCAGCAGCAGAGACTTCCTCCCCTGCTCTTCCCGCGCCACGCCGCACCCAGCTGGCGCCTCTCCAGCCCTCTGCTCGCCGCCGCCCCTCTCCCTGAGCATCGTCTTCTCCGGCGACAGTCGATACGACTGTCGCCCTGTTCCTCCCCCTTCGTCCCTGCAAGTAAGTTAGACCTACTCCCCTTCTTCTCCTCTTTCTTTCCCCGCTTTCAATTTAGTCAATTAAACCCTCGACCGCTCCTGTTCACCCTCATCCTCTCCGCCTCCGACCACCCTCCGGCGAGCCGCGCCCATCACCTCAGCGACCCACACGGCTCGCCGACCACCGCAGAACCTCCGCCTCCTCACCCTGATCCTCTTCCGCCCCTCCACTTCCCACCAAACACCCTCTGCAGATCCACCGAACACACCCACTTCTTCGCTCACAGTTTGACCTAGGACGACCTGTTAGCTCCATCTCGCCCCCTGCAGACCCCCTGACCACCTTCGCCGTGCCACGGCGAAGGTCCCCCGCCTGTCTGATTTGGCCGAGAGGCCGTTCTATTGATTTCAGGTTCCAGGCCTGGACCGCCATTGGCGAGGAAGCTCGAAGCTTGCTTGAGGTTGCTCCAAGCCTAGATATCCCAGGTTGAAGAGCAACGGCCTGCGCGAAAGAGTCTTGCGCACACACCCTGGCCCTCAATTGGAGTTGCGAGCCTCAACAGCTGTTGCAATTGGAAGCACCATCCCTACAGCAGGCGTGAGAGAAATGGGGTGCGCGGATAGTCCCACCTCGGGAATTTCTGAAGCCACACACCCACATAAGTTGCAAAAGTGCCACCATCTGTTTGCCTCAGTTACCACGGGGTGAGGTCCCTCTCACCCGACCCGACCCGACTCGGCCTCGTCCGTGACCACGCTCCGCGGACCTGGCCCGACCCGATTAGACTGACCTGCACTCCTCGCCCACCACGCACGCCGGTGGGCCTGGACCCGGGCCTGACCCGAACCCGATTACCCGGTAGCGCTCTGGGAGAGCTTCCGAAGAGTGATTTCAGAGAGAGAGATACGCGGGGGAGGGGGGTAGAGTAGGTTTTTGCCTCTTGACGAAAAAACTCTGAAGTGTGCAGGCCAAAGAAGAAGAAGCAGACCCGCTGAAGAAGAAGGAGCTGCTGCACTGTAGCGAAGGCATCGTTAAGTCATCTCAGCACCGGGGCAGACGACGGAAGGTCAGCAGCCAGAGCAGGAAAGAAGACAGGCTGAAGAAGAAGGAAGAGCAACGGCCATCGCGAAAGAAGAAGAAGAGAGGTCAAGGCAGGTGAAGACAAAGAAGAAGAAGATCTGAAGAAAAAGAAAGAAAGAAAACAAGGAAGAACAGAAGACAGAAGAAAGCAGAAGAAGAAGAAGAACAGGAAGAACAAAAGCCAAAGAGGAGATAAGACAAAGAGGAAGAAAGAAGAGAAGAAGAAGAAGCCAAATTTTCATCTCTCTCTCTCTCTCTCTCTCTTTATTTTTGTAATAGAACTTGTATATCTCTAGAATACAACTTGCTCCCTGAGTTCGACCTCGGGAACTCTTTTATTTTTCCGAGTAAAAAAATTTATATTTGAAATGTTGGTAATAACCGGCTTTACTACAACGTTATAACGTTACCGACGACGTTTCAAGCACCTATTGGCAATAAATGTGGCAAGTGAACCGTGGTATGCCGACATTGCCAATTACCTTGCTTCTGGATTTCTTCCACGTGGCTGGCCTAAAAACCAGTGCGAGCGTCTCATAGCAGAAGCAAAGTATTATTTCTAGGATAATCCACTTCTTTTTCGGATAGGTGCTGATCAAATCATCCGTCGCTGTATTCCTGACAGTGAGTTCCCCAGTGTGCTATCCTTCTGCCACGATCAGGCCTATGGAGGCCATTTCTCTGGGAGGAAAACTGTAGCCAAGGTGTTGCAGTGTGGTTTCTTTTGGGCCTCCCTTCACCAAGACGCACACACTTATGCCAAGCATTGCACTAGGTGCCAGTCGTTAGGGTCAATGGCACGTCGTGACATGATGCCCTTGCAACACATCCTAGCTGCGGAAATCTTTGACATCTGGGGAATTGACTTCATGGGTCCCTTTCCTCCATCCAACGGCTTCGAATTCATCCTCGTGGCCGTCGACTATGTTTTGAAATGGATCGAGGCTATTCCCGCGCGCCGTGCTGACCATGTTATCTCCACCCGATTCGTCAAGGACCACATCTTTGCGTGTTTTGGGATCCCTCTGGCCATTATCTCGGATGGAGGAAGCCACTTTACCCATGCTTCTTTTCAGGCACTTCTGAGGAGGTACGGAGTCCACCATCGTATCGCATCCCCGTATCATCCTCAGATGAACGGCCAGGCAGAAGTGTCGAATCGGCAAATCAAGTAGATTCTCCAGAAAACAGTTCGGCCTGACCGTAAGGATTGGTCCGACAAGCTAACTGACGCACTTTGGGCGTATCGGACAGCCTTCAAGGCTCCCCTTGGTATGTCTCCATATAGAATCGTTTACGGGAAGCCTTGTCATTTGCCCGTGGAGTTGGAGCACCGCGCTTATTGGGCGGTTCGCCAATGTAACCTCGACCCAGACCTGTGTGGTCGAGAAAGGAAACTCCAACTCCAAGAGCTGGAAGAGCTCCGTCGTGAAGCTTATGATTCTACTCTTACCTTTAAATAGCGCACTAAGGCTTTTCACGACAGCCATATTCGGCGGAAGGAATTTGAGCCATCTCAGCAAGTTTGGCTCTATAATGCCTGACTCAAATTCTTTCCTGGGAAATTGAAGTCCAAATGGACTGGTCCTTTCCTGGTCTCAAGACCATTCCCCAACAGGGCCGTCGAGATCAAAGATCCCAAATCTGGGCGTAAATTTACGGTCAACGGGCAGCGTTTGAAACCCTATCTGACTCATGAACCTGCCCCCGTTGGAGAAACCGTTGCCCTGCTGGAGGGTAACTAATTCTTTGCCTCATTCTGAGTCCAGCTGGGGGCGTTAAATTCAACGCTTGTTGGGAGGCACCCTAACAGCACTCACCATCCACCATCACTTTTCACACCTCTATCGCGATCACTTCACCACCCACCATCCACCCACCCTACCACCCTGATCTATACCCTGCACTTCAGCTCTCGCTACCCCATCTTTCGTCCTTTCTCTACCCTTCCCTGCATGCATATGAGGACATAGCATTGTTTAGCATGGGGGGGTGGATAGGCATCCTTAGGATCTGGTTATTTTAGGGTATCATGCAGTTTCTATATAAACATAAAAAAAAAAAATAGAGAGAGAAAATGGTGTTCAGTAATGATCTAAAAGCTGAAACAAAAATACAATAAGTGTTTATGGATATTCAACCTCTGTTTTGAAGAATTTCCAGGCCACAAAAGCTTGATTCGCTCAGGCTCGGCTTAATTCACTTAAAGCATTGACAAAATAGATCAAGATCTCTCCTAACTAAGGATGTATTCTTGTACCTAAGACACCAGTACAAGATCCGTTGGTTTACTTTTACTTGAGAGCTTAAGTAAACTTGGTTCACACTACACATATCAGGAAAGGCCAGGTGAACATAAGATCCAACCCTAGTGTTCATTAGGGAAGGTGGAGTCCTTACCTGTGCGCGCAGGTAGACTTTTTATCCCAGGCTTTAGTCTTGTGTTTAGGAGCGACTCTTTCCACCAAAAAGAAACTCTCCCACCAAAAAGAAAAAAAGTGTGCTCCTTCTGAATGTGTTGTAAGAGATATATTGACACGTGTTTCAAAATAAAAAAAAGTTGTCAAAAAAAAAAAAAAGAGAGATGTTGCAAAAGAGTCAGTATATCTCATAAATGTATGTATCCTTTGTTTTTCTGTGAGCCACAAAAAATCAGAAAATGGGAGTTGAGTTTTCCGTCATCACCTTAAGGGTCAACCTGAAGACATAAGCTGAAACTGGGACCAACCTATACTTAAAAATTCGTGAAACCCTGGGATTGAGTCTTAATGTTCTTCTGGTCAGTCTTGATCCTTCACTATGCACAAACCATAACCTCTTAAGCTCTCGAGTACGGCAAAAACCTCCTGGGTCCTGGAAATCGTACTTAAGGTTTAAATATCAAGAGTCTTGGTTAGTTGAGAGATGATCTATGTCATGTAAGACTTAAAGTACTGGTAGTCTTCTCTACAATTGGTTCTCACAATATCCGATAATAAACACACCTTTATCACCTCAGAAGAAAATTTTCAGCTTAAGATCATTTCTAAATACTATTTTGCTAGGGACTAGCAAAAGATAGGCATGGGGGTATATGTTTGCACCTCAAAATAAGCCTGCAATAAAGCCTTCTTATGCTATTTCCTAGCATTAACGTTGCATATTAGGATTCTATAGTTGCATTTGTAAAAACACTTGCATTCATGCATTTAAATGAGAGAAGAGAATGGAATAAATGGCTTGCATATTTACATTTTTTCGCAAGTACCTCTTTGCAAAAAGTCCCCTCTCTATTTTTTATTTCCTCTTTCTTTCTTTTCCCTTCCCGTGGTTGCACTTCTCTTCCCGCAGCTGCATGCATTTACTCCACATCATGTCTCCCTGCCAACGCCACTCCCTACAGCTGCCAATCTCGCGCCCTCTACCTGCTGCAGCCAGGCATGCCACTCTCCTCCTCTATAAGAAGCTACAGCTTCTTCCTCGCGAGACACAGGCTGCTGCAGAAGAAAAACCCACAGCCACCACCTTCTCCTCCACCGTCCTCCCCTCCCATACGTCGGCCCTCCTTCGAGGAGGCACCCGGCGAGCAGGAGAATCCACTGTGGTGCACACCACCACAGTGGGAACACCACCGCCCAGCTCTTCAACGAGCCGGTGGGCATGGTGTCTTCCTTCGTTTCATTTTTTTTGTCTCACGCCATTGCTGCCGCTTCAAGCTCCGAAGCTTGAAGCCGCGGCAACAGCAGCCAAGCGGCGGCAGCAGCAGCAGCAGCAGCAGCCCCCGCCTCCTCCGCGACCTTCCCCGCAGGCACTCAGCCCTCCGTGCGCTCCTGCAGGGCCTCCTCCGCTCTGTTCTCCGTTCTGTTGCCTCCGCCATGCACCGGCAATCGGCCGCTGTACTCACTGCAGTGGCCGGCCAGGCCCTCTCACCGTCCCCTGACAGCCCCCGTGCTCCTCCGCGACCACCCGTAGACCCTCCTCCACGTTCGCTCCTCCGCGCATCGCCCGCTCATCGTCTTCGCGTCGGCCTGCAGAAACCCTACGCAAAGGCGCGAGCCCGCACCTGCGACGTCCAGACGTCTGCTGCCTTCTCCAGACGACGTGGCTCCAGACGTCTGCCTCCATCCACCGACGACTTAACTCGTCCCTTCCGCGATCTCTCCCGCTCGCTCTCTCTCTCTCTCCCTCTCTCCCTCTCTCTCTCTCTCTCTTTCAGCACACACTACACCAACACACACACACACCTTCACCAACGTACACACACCTACACTCACACTTACGCACACACACACACACTTACACTATAAGTATAGTTATATATAGTAACATATATATACATACATAAATATATATACACATACATATATCTATATATATATATATATACATATACTTATATACATAGTATATCTATATAGTTATGTATACATACATATATATATAATATATATACATATATATATAATATATATATCTACTTATATATATATCTATATACTTATACATATACTTATATATATATACATATATACTTATATACATATATATATATACATCTATATAGTATTATATATATATACTTATATACATATATACATAGCTATATACATATAAACATACATATATATATATATACATACATCTACACCTATATATATATATATGCATATATATCTATATATATCTATACATATATACCTATACATTTATATATATATAGATATATTTACTTATATACATACATATGTACATATATTTTCACGTTATTTACTATACGCTGTATCGCGGGAATATCTGCATCAGTTGCTGATATTCCCCGATACACGCGTACAAAAAAGCGTGGACACATTCATTATCCATCCTCCATCCACACTCCACGCGACACCTAGTCGTGTTGGTTGCGTCTCTCTAGACGTCGACTGACTCGACATAGTGCTACACTCCATCGCCGCCTCCACCCCCACCCCTTTATAGATATAATATATATATATACATACTATATTTACTTTCTGTCTATTCGCTTCTCTCTTAGTAAAAAGATAAAAAAAGTATATAAAAGAGAAAAGATAATTTTTAACTTGCAGGTATCCCGTCTTGCGAGTAGCATGACTTGTTTTGGAATTCTGTTTTGGCTAAAAGCCAAGGACACAATTTTGAGAGTGTGCCTCAAGAACAAGGATTATCAGAAAAAAATCTAAATAAGAAAAAGCACGAAAAACATAATAAATGAACGGAAGAGATACGTTTTAAGGAAAACGTAGAAACTCAACTTCAACCCCACTTCCCTGAGTTTGACCCTGGGCCTAAAAGTGACAAGATAAAATCAATTAGGCCAGGTTAAAAATTTTGTAAAGAGACGGTTAGGTCCGAATTAGGTTAACCACTATACATATTTCAACGATAAAAACATCATATTAACAACCTATCCGGGCCGACCGACCAGCCGCCCATTTGTCTCCTCTCTCCAGGAGAGGTCCTCCCTCTCCAATCATCTTCCCTCCACTAGGAAGAAGCCCCTCCTCCACATCTCCTCCCCTCAAGCAAACCTCTCAACCTTCACCGTGTGCCTAATTCCATTGCTACAAGCCACCACGATTGCGCCCCCACCGCGAGCCTTCTCAACATTTGATAGAGGGTGAAAGACTTAAGCCATCCAACCCCTCCAGCAGATGTCCAGCCGAGGCCCTCACCCACGACTGCGTGCCCTCCACCGTGACTCCTCACGACAGCACTCACCATCAATTGCGAGCCTCTACACCAACAGCCCCGTGCGACGTCTTCCTCCTGCCACCTTGAGTTCAGCACCACCACAACGGCCACCCGTGCCAGCTGAAGTCACCGCCAGCCACCAACGTGCGCATAAGAGGCCACCTCTACTCACCTCTGCCTTCTCCTCCGCGCTCCAACAACTCCACGCGCCCACAGCGCCACCCTTGCGGCGTACGCCCCCAGCGCCCTGCAGCACATGCCTCCGAGGCCACTGCCACGCATGCACGACTCCTTCCTAGAAGACCATGTGCCTCCTCTCCAACCACGTGAGCCTTCAAGCCTCCACCTACTGTGCACAGCCACTCGCGTGTGCAACACGCACAGCACCACCAACAACGCAACCAGCCCCACGTGCAGGTCCTCACGCGTCCATCCTCTGGCCTTCCCCTACGTGTGTAGGCCCTTGTCTTCTTCTTCTTTGTCTTCCTCTCCAACAAATCGAAGGGAACCCAACATCAATGCTGGTTCCCCTCACGTGTAGCCACCTCCTTCAGCCATCGTTCTCCATGCCATCGACTCCCCTATGCTCGCCTCGACCCCACAAAGGTAGCCACGTCCTCCGAGCCTCCAGCGATAGCCCGCATGTGATAGCGACCTCCTGCCATCGCCGTCAACCTTCCTTGCCACCGATGTTAACTCTAGTTGCCATTCAGAGAGCCACCACCACCATTGGAAAGACCTCGTCGCGGTCGACCTTCCTCGAGCTCATCAACTTCCATCGTTGCTTCCTCTTCGCACGAGGTCAAGAGGAAGATTTCCTTTGTTTTTGGGTTCTATTATTATTTGCCAAAAATGCCATCGTGGAATACTATTCAAATATTTTGTTGGATTAAATTATTAGGGTGAAATTGTGACATTATACTTATTCCTTTTCATATTTAATTTGCACCTGTTATGCACATCAATTCTCATTGAAATTGGATTCAAATTTGCATGCAACTAGAAATTACATACTCTGCTTCTACACATGCATCATTTACATATTTTCGAGAGCTTGATTTATGATGTGAAATTTACGTAAATAGCCCTCAACTTCTCATGAAATTGAAAGTAACATTCTGATGCATATTCATTGAATTGATTTTATCAATGATGGCTCCATAGTTGTGAATCTATTGGTCTGTCCTCCCTGTGAATACGACCTAAAGTGTGGTATTATTTCAGTATTTTAGTAACTTTGATCGAGGTTTTTTCTACCACATTACATATTGCGACGACATATTTTTCTGATATTATTTCTACAATCGAAAAACTCTCGATCAAATGGCATCGTTGCCAGGGAGGCAACAGACGTAATAGTTTCACCTGATTTTTATTTCCGATTATTCTGAGTTGCACATTTATCCTATCATTCTTTATCTTTCTGTGCGAAGAATCTGATGGGGCGACGAGCACAGTAGAGCGACAACATCGACCTTGAGCGACGTTCACATGTGGAGAAGATGTAGGAGACCTGGATCTCGCTCTCACAGGGGATTCTCCTTTGTCGCAGTTTTATTTCTATCTTCTCACCCTTGTAGTAATTGGTGCTTATTTTTGGGGGTCTGTGCCCACATTCTTTAGAGGCTAGGGACATATTTTTCCTGTGTGTGAAAGTTAAATTTCTGCTTGCTTACCTCTAAAACAAACAAAAGAAAATATCGAGCTGCCTATTTAGGAGTTGCATACCCTTAAGTGCGTGCATTTAGGGGTGATTGAGCAGCACATTAGATCTCATTGTTGCAATGCGAGCATACTGGCACGAAGATTGCTGGAGACAGGTACACCTTTCTAACTTTTGCATCCAGCTCCTGTTCACGCATTTGTATTCGGATTAAAATTCAAGACCACCAAATTGATTGAATTTACAAATTCAGTGGTTGCCTAATTGAAATTGAGACTGATAATCAGATTCGACCTTAAAACCAAGTCACACTTGATCTGATTCAAAGGGACTTGTCTGCAGTTTCAAAATAAAAAAAGGATTTGCGGTGTGATGCACACTTCTGGCACTGAGCACGCACATTAGGCACCGCACTAAGGCTCGATCCCTTAAGGCTATGGCACCGATCTACTTATCGGTGTAGACCTTCCTATCTTGCTTTATGGTGGTGGTACTATCTTTTGACCGAGTGTTTTAATACTTCATGGAGGGGGGCACCCCTTAAAGAACAAAAGGGTAGTTAAGAGGCACCGCTTATGCATCACCTCAAAGGAAGGGTTCGCCCTACTTGCATCCCTTTGTTCATCCTTGGAGTAACTTCTCACTTGATCACCTGGGAGTATCATCTAAGTATAGGTCCTAGGGCACTCGAAGGTCAACTTAAGGCATGTAATTGATTGTGAAACTTCTTTTGCCACCAAGAGAAAACGTAAATGACCTCTGTCTTCTCTAAAGAGCTTGTCAAGGATCTCAAGTCACATCTCCATTTGATAAACTTTACCACTAAAGTCAGAACGGACGAGTGCAAACTTGACTCCATTTGATAAACTTTAAGGAGTCGATTGGAGGTTGGCTTAAATCTACTCTAAGAAAGAAAAGAGAAGTCCCATTGCCTTGTGTTTGATTGGGGTGTGTTTTTCAAGTCATGTTTTCAAATGGATTATAATAATTACTTCACTTCTGTTCACCCCATAATACATTAATCCCAATACCTGTAGTTATCCATCTTCTGATGAGCATTGGGATCCTTTCTACTCCTACTATAGGAACATTGGTCTGATTAAACCCCAACCTAGTGGTGATGAAAAGAACCTAGGAGAAGGGTATCCCAACCCTAGCTCTTCTATGACCATGCCCAACCCACCCACCCTTCATGATTTGTCATATCGAGGTTGGACTGAAACTCCTTGGCAACTTGAACCTGAGATTGACTACCCTACTCAATCTGATGGTAGCCTCTCTTCTTTTATGATAGAAATGCAAAAACAACAGAAAGAGATGATGGATTCCATGGGGAAGATTTTGAGAAATAGTCAAAGATTAACTGAAGAGATTAACTAGCTTAGCGATCCTCCTACAGTCACTTCTGATCCCTACCTTTGTATCCCCGATTACCAAGATAATTTCAAGGAAAACAATGACAACAGGGATCCTATTTTGTGGAGTAGTTATCACTTAGACGTCCCTCATGAGATATGCCCACTAGAAGGCAATCTTGGTGACTATCCACCTGGTCATAATTGGAAGGAGAAAATGGGCCCAATAGATGAACTCGACCTGAAGGATACTATCTTCATTACATTTGATGAAATGGGTTGCAGTCAATTAGTCAACCCCGCTCCCAGTCTGAATCTTGAGGTGGAATCTGTATCCCATCCTAGGGATCCTGAGCATATACTTTACGCTTCTGAGGACCTTGCACCTTAGTTAGTGCCCCCTGAGGATTGTGATTTAGAAGTTAACAAATTCCAGAAGTCTTGGATGCCAAAGGAAATCATACTAGAAGAAAGTGCTAATAACCACACTCCTCTATCAACGAGACCAACACCTGTCATTGAATATTCTGAGGATTCACAAGTCCCCAACCCGAGTGACCATGAGAAAATTGAGGCTGAATTGGAAGAATTAGATCACTATTGGTCTCAAGAACATGAAGATTTGATGTTGGAGGAAACACTTGATCTTGGTGTGAAAAATTTTTCTGTGTCTCAGAGTCAGGAGGGAGAAAATGTAGAAAAGGATGATGATGACTTTCAAAGGATCAGACTTAGAGTATGGAGTGAATCTAGGGGAGAATATGTGTTGTTCGAGGACTTACCCCGTAATGATCTGACTGAATTAGCCAAATCCAGATCCCTACATACCGTTGACTATCAAGATCATCCTCTCAAACAGTCGAAAGAAATGGAAGCAATTACTACTCTTGAGGAAAGAATCTATACACCCCATGAGCAGGATCTTAACATTAAACAAGAACCTGGGGATGTCATTATTGAGGACACTCATAGTCCTATTGCTTCCAAACCACTTCTACATGATAGTGAAATAAGTGACACCCTTGAGCGGTTCAATTTGGATGACAAACATTTGGGCCCATTCCAGGACACGCACACCAATGATATGCAGCATGAAAGGCAAGTAGTAACTAAGGATGCTTTTGATAACATTCAAGAACTGGAATGGATATCAAGGATGAATGTTGAATTGCTCACACCCTCTTTAACCCTCTTCCCTACCCCGCACCTGAGCGACTTCAACTCCTATAGAACCAGCTTCCTAAAATCTCTACTCACACTTTTGATTAACAGGGGAATATCTAGACCAATGCACCCTGTTGTAGAGCGGTGAGTTTGGATAGACGCTTTTCCATGTCAGCCAATTAGTCTTAGGGTATGTTTCGTTGCATTCTCTGTAACCCACACATATTTGCTTGAGGAGCCTTTGCCTCCTTGTCGCACACTCCTGGAGGTTACTATTCATGTGTATTATGTAAAACCTCCTCAAATAACTCTGGATACTCTCTTTTCACCTACTTCTGGCAAGCATTTGGTCTCACTATCCATCACCAACTTGCCAACGTCTTGGGTTACTTACTCACCAAGCCAGGTATGTTACGAATCTTCTTTGGGCCTCCTTCTGTTTCCCTTCTAGAGCCCAATTTACAAGGTATCCCAACTCCACCTCAGGTAATATCTATCCTTGCTTTTGCTTTTCAATGAGGACATTGTCAGATTTTGGAATGGGGGGATATAACCTAAGGGTATTCATAGCATTTATACATATTCTACTTGCAATTAGGGCATCCATCTTGCATTAAAATAAAAAAAAATAAAAATAAAAAGGAAAAGAGAGAAGAAGAGAGAAAAAGGAGATGAAATCTTTGTGAGCTGAATTTCAAATATATTGAGGAGAGACACTAGAAGAAAATGTGCAGAATTGTGCTGGTCCTAGCAGTTAATTATGGAAGAGTTAACTAAGTTCTGGGCCATAGAGAATGAATAAATAAAGTCCTGAAGTGCTAAAGAAAAGGAGATAAGTGAGGGATACTGACTTTAGGCCTCCTGGGTCTGTTCTAAAGCTTAAACACTCACATATTTATTAAGATCTGGACTATTCCTCAAGAGGTTGAGGGAGTTGTGAGGCCGATGTATTAAGTCTAAGGCTTGGGTAGTATTCGGCCTCGTTGCCTGCCCTTTAGTTTGCTGGACTTGGTAACCTAAGCACTCAAGAAAAACTCACACACTGGTCTAGTTCAGTGCGCATAATAAAGAATAATGCCAAAAGAAAGTGTCTATTCTGAAACTGTTTTCCTGAAAAGTTGACTTAGGAGCAGCTTGAAGACACAAGTTGATTGGATGAGTTCCCGATGTGGAGAGGAGGAATGTAAAATAAGCCCCTCGAAGATGCATTATAACATATCGTCTCCTCGATGCTTATCTCTTAAGATATCTAAATATCCTACTGGGGGCACAGAGGCATCTTGTGCTAGTTCAGATGTCATGGGCGGCATTATCCTGAAATGTCGATTGCTAGGGTCTGAATTCAGCTACAGAATGCCATGGGCGGCACTATCCCGAAGTGTTGAAAGCTAGGCTTCTGGGGGTTTCCATAAGCGGTGCTATCCCCAAGCATCGATTGTCAGGGACCCTGCGAGGATTGATGGTGGGGACAAGGAATTTGATACAGATAATGTTTAGGGCCAATTCATTGTTGAGTCTAGGAAAATTTAAAAAGAAAGAGAGAAAACTCTCAAAATAATATTTCTCCCTCTCTTACTAAAAATGCACTGGCAAACTGAACCTAACCTTGCTACAAATATGCATGGGTGCTATAACCACTAGGGTCAACAAACCTGTGGGCAGTTTTTGTGGGCCTTAGAATCCTTCGTGACAGACCTAAGGCTGAGGCTGGTCAGATCCGTATCTTGGCTGGTACCTGAGTATCTTTAGGCCTAGAGTTGGTCTTTCAATCTAATTTCTAGAGTGTGGCACAATAAGGCATCCTGACGGTAAAATCTGACCTGGAGACTTGGTCTGTTTCATATGATTTTGCTCGGGACTAGAAAAACTTAGGCATGGGGGTATTTGATAAGTCTACTTTAGTGGACTAATTTAATGCTTAAGTGCATTATTTTTTGGATGAGGGATTAATTTAAAACTTGCATGTTAGTGATAAAATCATATGAACCTTAGATTTATCATTTTATGTATCAATTGCATTAATCCTTATATAAAAGGGGTTCATTACTTATGTGGTTACAAGGTCATTTAGGAAAGGACATTTTTTTTAGTAAGTTTCACAACAAATGGCAACCGAATATGTATTGATTTCCTAGAGATAATAAAAGGGAAGAAAGAAAAGCAAATAAAATAACTTCCAATTCTTCCCTCTCATTTCCTTATCTCTCTCTCCCTCAAATGGAAATATTAAATCACAATTGTTTTCCTTCCTTCTCTGACTCTCTCTCTCATTCTCTTATTTTTCTCCTTATATAGCAGGGATGGGGAGGAAGCCACCCATCTGTCTCCTCTCTCCAGGAGAGGCCCTCCCTATCCAATCATCCTCCCTCCATAGGGAAGAAGCCCCTCCTCCACATCTCCTCCCCTCAGGCAAACCTCTCAACCTTCACCATGTGCCTAATTCCACCACTGCGAGCCACCACGGCCGCGCCCCCACAGCGAGCCTTTTCAACATCTGACAGAGGGTGAAGGACTTTAGCCGTCCAACCCCTCCAGCAAACGTCCAGCCGAGGCCCTCAACCACAACTGCGTGCCCTCCACCATGACTCCTCATGATAGCACTCACCATCAACTGCGAGCCTCTACACCGACAGCCCCGTGCGATGTCTTCCTCCTGCCACAGTGAGTTCAGCACCACCACAACGGCCACCCGTGTCAACTGAAGTCACTACCAGCCACCAACGCACGCGTAAGAGGCCACCTCTGCTAGCCTCCACCCCCTTTTCTGCGTGCCAGCACCTCCATGCATCCACAGGCGCCACCCCTGCAGCACACGCCCCCAGCGCCCTGCAGCAAACTCCTCTGGGGCCACCGCTGATGCATGCACGCGTCCTTCCCAGAAGATCGTGCGGCTTCTCTCCGATCATGTGCACCTTCAAGCCTCCACCTTCTGTGCATAGCCACTTGGGTGTGCAACACGTGCAGCACCACTGGTCGCGTTCTCTCCTCAATACAGTTAATTAAGTAAATTTTGCTTAATTATGTGTACAAGAAGTAACTTAGGTTAACTCGAATTTATGTCCGTTGAGTAGTATAAGGTCAAGTTAACCTAACATTTTAGATTTTATTTCTTTTGACTGGTTGAGTCCAAGTCGTTCGCTGGGAGGTATAATTATTCAAAATTCACCAAGCAATTTAAACAAGTCATAGGAGGTATAATTAAGTTAATTTTAACATCAATTTTTCCTAATAATTTAAATTTAAGAAATTTGCAAAATTCCACAAGAAAACATATTTACACAAATGATCTTTAATAGCAAGTAAACATGTTAATTTTCTATTTATTTTAAAGAAATTAAGGCAATAGAGAGTTTTTCTAATTAAAACATGCCTTATTACAACATTAAAAGCAAAAAGAAATTTAAAATAATGCAAGAAAAACCATTTCTTTTCTTTGTTTCTTCAACCTCTCTCTCTCTCTTTGTTCTTTTTCTTTTACCTTTCTTTCTTTCTTTCTCTCTTCTACCTTGTCTCTTAGTGCCTGTTCCTTCTCTTTCTTCTATTACGAACTCTCTTCCTATCTTCCTTCTCCTTTCTTCTCTTCCTTTGCTTTGCTCTTTCTTTAGCATTTTTCTTACCTTCTTCCCTTGGCCTTTCCTTAGCCTTTCGAGCCTTAGCACCTAGCCTTTCTTCCTTAACCTTCTTCCTTCTGAACCTTTCTTCCTTAGCCTTCTGAAGCAGACTGGGTTTTTCTCCCTTCAACCAAAAATTAGTTTATTTATTGGCAGCTTAGACCTTTCGAGAATACACAACACCCTTTTCAAGGAGGGAGCAGACCCTACTAAGTCCATGTCTGATTCAATTATTTCGATTTATTTTCCAATTCACAATTTCGAGCCAAACCGGCTCACACCTCCCAGGCCTCGAACACGCCCTCCCAGGGCCACACATCCGCACGTCACAGGCGTACACTCGTAGGCATATACGCACCCACACACACACACATGCTCAATCGGTAACCATGCACTGAGCGCTGACGACTGAACTGCCCACTTAACGAAATCATTTTATACTAAGGCGGCCGTTTAGAGATTCTCGATGTGGGACTAACATTTCCCCTCCCAGAGAAAACTTCAAGCGATGATTCCCAGCAGCTCAAAGCTCTGTTCCAAGCGAATAAAAGCTTGTTGGAAAGCTCTTGAGTTGCTTTATAAGATTGAGGTGTCAATTTAATGTGAATAGAAAGTTTTGCTCTTCGATTTGAAGGGTGAAGTTATAGGTTTTCTACGGTTATTAATGGCCTGGAAATGGAATTATCAACTCTAAGTTCACAGATTGACTTTTCACCTCCAATTGAAGTGCTAAATGGTTTCTAAGGTTATTTTCGTAGCTACTAGTGTATGCTTTGAGGTCTCTGGAGCTTCAGGAAGTGTTCAGAAGCTTAAAGCTTCTCTGGAAGCTTCAGGAAGAGTGATTCAGACATAGAAATGACCTAAGAGACAACTAACGACATGATTAATCGATCAAAACAAATTCTAGAGGTTGTTATCAATTCATCTGGGTAGAATTTACAATAAAACTCAATCTAAAATTCACTGCCATCAGTTTAGGTCCAAAAATAACCCAAACTAGTAGAAATTGAAATCCAATCGCATTATACATCAGAGCTCAACCAAATCACTTTAAAAACATTCACCAATATCTCAGAATCAATTCAAACTCATCAATTAGTTAGATTGAATCCGAAATCGAAGAATCAAACTCAGAGTTACTGGAAAGCTTTGAATTTTGACTTTCTATTTTAAACCTTTTCTCAGAGAATTAAAACCTCAAACAACTTCCTTTCAACCTCAGAAACATGCTCAGACCCTTCATTAGATGTTTTAACTGAAGATTCTAGGGTTTCAAGCTCATCGTTTTGAGCTTCAAAAGTGGTTTGTTCATCAGAACAACCCAGAGGTTGTTACAGTGATTCAAACATAGAAATGGATTCAGTGCACTACACTAAAGCTTCTAAACCTATTAATTGCATTTTACAACTATCTGTCAGACTTCTCCAACTCCGCCGGAGTTGGAGAAGATGAATGCCTAACTCAAGCTCCAGTCATCAAAATCTCAAATAAATGACTTCAACACAATCAGTGAACCTCAATTCATCATTCTGGAGCTTCTCATCAAGTTATACAGGCTAAAGAATAATTTTGACTCGCCGGAGCTCCGGTTAGTCCAGAATAAGACAAAATTGTGTACAGAATGAGAATTTGTGCCATTAATGACTTGAAAAGGTTCTTGAGGTCACAAGGAACATTAGGATCAAGTTAATTCCTTCATTTGATTAGTAAAATAAAGATTTATCAGTGAATTACATTTCCTACAGAATCTGAGTTAGTTCATGCCCAGGGCTTATTTTCCCACTCAATTGAGTGGTCAAAATAGGTCAACAAATGATTGTGATCATAAATATATAGATAATTAAAATTTTCAACTACTTTTGAGTCGCCATTGACAGCAAGCTCAGGAGCTTAATTAGATTTAGGCGTTTAAGTTATATGTGGTATTTAATCAAATTATAGTGATGATTAGGATCCTTTGGTGATGAAAAGATGACGGAGGAGCCAATGAAGGTGGAAATTAGGTCAACTACACATGCACCATTTACATATTTTTGAGAGCTTGATTTATGATGTGAAATTTATGTAAATAGCCCTCAACTTCTCATGAAATCAAAAGTTACATTCTAAGTTGCATATTCATTGAATTGATTTTATGAATGTTTCGGTGAACATGATGGCTCCATAGTCGTGAATCTATTAGTCTATCCTCCCGGTGGATACGACCTAAAGTGTGGTATTATTTCGGTATTTTAGTAACTTTGATCGAGGTTTTTTCTACCACATTACATATTGCAACAACATAGTTTTCTGATATTGTTTCTGCAATCGAAAAACTCTCGATCATTAATGTGTCTCTTTCAAGAAATCCCACAATCAGATAACATTTTTCTATTTTATTTTTTTATTTATGTGGATGGTGAGGTGAGTGGAGTGACAAACAAGATAAACAATTTCTATCCTAAGGTTTGTGAAAACACCTAAGTAGATTAGGTCCTGAATATTAAGGTGGCTAAATGATCTAGTCGGTGGAAAAGTGGGGGAAAACTTACAAATGCCTCTACCCACACTTTACTCCAATCTACCGCCTTTGGCTCCTCGATCAGGTTCCTACAAGATAATAAATCGAAGAAGAAAGATAGGTTAGAAAAATATGTAAGTAATGCGGGAAAACGTGAAAAGAAAACTAAAGAGCATTGCCTCCCCAACAATAACGCCAAAATGATGACGATAGATTCTCATGCAAAAAGGTTCGAGTTTGGAAACCCATCGTCATAGTTCGATTGGTGAGAAAATTTGTCAAATAGATAAAAATTATAACTGAAACTCGAAAAGTGAGTCCTAGGTCGAACACGGGGAGGCAAACGTTTGGTTTTGAAAAATACGTGTTTCCCTTTTATTTGTTTTTGTCATTCTTGTCTTTTCTAATTTTTTTGGTATTTTTAGCAAGCAAGAGATTAGGTCCATGAATTCTTATCTAAGTAATCTACTTGCAAAATATAAGAGATAGATAGAGAGAGAAATGACGAGTCGATTGTTCGCTTTTCAAGTCGTTTATAGTTTTATGTGGTGGAAAAAGTGACTATTAAACAATTAATATAACCACTCAATTATGAGCGGGTCGTGTCCACAAGGAGGCAATGATGCAATAATTTCTCAATTATTTCATATTCGTTCAATCTCGTGAGAAATCCGTAGTCAAATCTGACATGAAATGCGACGGAAAGAAGATGCACAATATCTTGAAAACATAAGGGTAGATGTGTAATTTTTCCTTACTGAAATATTCAATAAACATGTGATGATTTTATGCGATTTTCCATTGACATGTATTAAAGAAAATTTGTGCACATTTAAATTCCACAACCAATGTCAAACAATGTTAATTACAAAAGCCACACAATTGTAAGAGAGCTTGAGTATGAAGTTGTAAATTTTACCACAATAAAATATTCATAAACCAAAATTCTTTTTCCTGGAAATGGCATGAAATGTAATAACTAATTAAGTCCATAACAGAGCATTTTACCTCTCTCCTCCACGCGATCGGGAGAGAGGTTCAATCGAGGAGAGGTTCGCACAGGCGGTTGGCTGAAGTGAGGCCGTCGCGGTGGTGGCAGCCGCACGTCGAGCGATGGTCGGAGTCGGCCGGACGGAGCTTTGGAGAGAGTGGCTGCCAATGGTGGCTGCAGCTGCTGAAGGGGAGGTTGTGCACGCGCGTTGAGCACTGCTGTAGGGGGTGTGCACGCACTGCTGGTGTTGCAGGCATGCTGGAGTTGAGCGCGCGAAGGGTTGCTGGCGGGCGCGCTCTGGTGGAGGCAGATGCTGCTGCAGGCGGTACGTGTAGGTGGACGGTGCGGGTGCACTATAGGCTGGAAGGCACGGAGAAGAACGTATGCCTGCTGCGTGCGTGAAGAGGCGCTGCAGGGTGCTGGCCGTGCCCGCCTTGTGCGCGGCTGGAGGGCATGCGGGGGAATGCTACAGGAGGTGCGGTAGGAAGGTGCGGGCGTGGGAAGCTGCAGGTGCGCGCACTAGTGGAGGCGCTGCAGGCGGAAGGCGTGCGCACTGCAGGGTGCTAGCGGTTAGTGCTGGAGGTGTGATCCGGGCATGGAGTGAGTGGGTTAGGGCTGGTGGTTCAGGTGAGTGCGCGCGGGCTTGGTGGTTGGCGCTGGAGTGGATGCTGTAGGACATGGTTCAAGTGTGCAACAGGAGGGGCGCGGGCATGGAGTGAACGGTCGGTTGCTGATGGAGTGTGGGTCGAAGCTTAGTTTCCCGGACGTCTTAACTGACTTAGAAGTGAAATTGCAGTGGCTACGGCGGTGGTTGTTGGTGATGACGGCGAGGGAGGTGCACGTTGACGTGCTCACGGTAATGCGGACGAGCTCCGAATGGCGGTGTGGCTTGTCACACCACACGCCCACGATGGTGGAGACTCGTCGCCACGGTTGAGGCCGGCGGTGTGGAATGGATGAGAGACGAACTCTCTACACAGTGGTGGTCGGGGATGGAGGCCTACTGAGCTCGGCTGCCTCCTCCTCTCTTTTGAAATTAGCTGCCCGACCAGATCCAACACATCCGCTCCTCCTTGATTGGGTTCTTCACTGTGGCAGCTGGAGGAAGAAATGCAACCGTTGCACATAGAAGAAGAATAAAAAATAATAATAAAATATTATGGTTATTTATATACAAACCTTCAACTTTTATGTTAACCTAAATTAATGCATGCAATGTACGTAATTAGTTAACTAATGCAATTCTAAGTTAATTCTAAATGCATTTAAATATGAATAAGATGCATGAATTATGTAATTAAGTTAGAAATATGAATTAATCTATTTACATCCTAATTTATGCTAAATAAATGTTAGAATTAACCTAGTGTCTAGGCACTTAAATACTTAAATAGCTCACAAATATGGGTTAATCAAATACCCCCATGCCTAGTTTTTGCTAGTCCCTAGCAAAATTAAGCGAAACCTAGCACTCCAAGTACACTAGTCAACCAAATTGGTCTTCCTTCAGAAGCATATTAAGTTCAGACTCTAGACCCAAGGTTCCTAAGTAGTTGCTAAGTTACAGACTAGGTCGGCTAAAGACGAGTTGCAGGCACAAGCTTCCCTGATTTCTAACTCTACCCTAAAGTTTATTGATCCCTGAGATTAAAGCACCCGTGCCTGTGCATTGGTCTGAGTTATTTGAGTTAAAGGAAAAAGTTTTTTTTTTTTTAGAAAAATATTTTTTTTTTTTTTATTCTTCTAAGTCTAACCTCAGATCAACTATCAACACGATCTGTGTCGGATTCATTGTCCCCATTACCATACCTCGAAGGGTACCTAGCTTTTGATGCTTCGAGATAGCACCGCCCATAATGACCCCAAGAACTCCTAGCAATTGACACTTCGAGATAGTATCACCCATGGATTTCTTAAGCGTATTCAGGCCTATGGCAATCGGCACTTCGAGATAGGGCCACCCATGGTACCTGAACCGCACAATGCGCTTACATGCCCCCAGTAGGATGGATATCCTAAGAGACAAGTGCCGAGGAGGTAATATGTTATTATCGCATCCTCAAGGTGAGTATATACTCCACCTTTCCTGCGGCGGGAACTCTTCCAATCAAAATGTGTTTTCAGGCCTTTCCTAAGTCAAAACTAAGAGAACCAAATCTCTTTTCAAAAAGAAAGAAATTAAGTTAATTACCAGACCAAGTGTGTGAAATTTGGATGCTTGGGTTACAAGGACCCGTAAACCACAAGGTAGAATAAGACTCCAGGTACTACCCCACCTTTTAACTCAAACCCTAGCTTCCCTTCCTCAACCTCTTGAGGAATGGTCCGCAACTTAACTCCTACTTAAGTTTTTAAGTCCACAAAGGACCCTAAAGGTCTAAAGCTAGTAGCTCATTTAGCTTCTAAAGTTTGACCCTAGAATTACCTTAGTCTACCCTAGAGTTCTGATTTTCTTAAGACTGCAAGATCTAGCCAGTTAAGCTCAAAACTTTTTTCTTTTTTTATGCAAATGTATGCAATGAATGCACTATGCTATGTATATCCCCAAGTACACCCCCCCATGCCTAAAATCTGTAATGTCCTCATTGCATAGAAGGATATTACCTGGGTCAGAGCTGGGATGAATAGCTAAAGAACCTGCAAATTAGGTTCAAGAATTGCAGAAATAGGCCCTAAAAATGAGCAAAGCAATGTAGGCCTAGAAAATAGGTAACCTAGGATGTTGGCGAGCTAATGATGAATCCTGATAGCAAATGCTCGCCCAACTAAGATGGGAATGAAATCTTCCCAGGTCACCAGCGGAGGTTCTAAAGGATAAATAGGTATAACAACCTCCAAAGGGGTAGGGGGAGAATGACAAGGATCCTCCAAAAGGTATGGGGAAGGAATGGTGCAAAGATAAACCCCCAGGGTAATGGACTGACTAAAGAAATCATCAATCCATACCTGATACTCCATTACGGGAAATATTGGTTTGTTAAGCCCCCCGGTCATAACAAAAGTGAGCAATTCTCTAAGGCAAGGATCGTCTAGGGTGTCCAAGTTACGAGGTTGCGGGATGGCCATAAGATCTAAGCTAGGTTTAATAAGCTCGGTGTCCAACCCTAACACTCTTTCTAAATCCTCAATTGCATCCCTAGCATTCCTTGCACCATCACATGTATCTTCCTGCTCTTCATCAGAAGTCACAATTTCGCTTTCAGATATAAGCGAATCAGAGGGTGACTTCGAAATGAATGAGGGCAGGTTGGAAGCAACAGATCTAGGGATTATCCTATCAATGTCATCCCCAGGATTTTGTTCTTTACTCAAATCTTCCCCGGAGTCTATATGTGAATCCACATAAATCTTAGAAATTACTTCCAAATTTTCCATCATTTCATCATGAGGAGAAATATCATCAATGGTTGTACTAAGGAAACCTAATTTGGTCAAATTTGTGACATCCTCAGGGGCTAACTCTTCAAATAAGACATAATCACCCGTAGTGTCACTCCAAATCTTAAATGTAGGTTCCTCATATAATTCGTCTTTCTCCTCATCACACAATTCATCATATACCTGTGGCCTAGAAACATCTAATATCTCAGTAGATCCCCTAGGGTGCTTTATTTGAGGTAAATGGTTTACATTGGTAACATCAGACTCCTCAAATAGGTCAATTTCTTTAGGGTTAGGTTCCCTAAGGGTGGGCTTGAGTTCCATCTCGTGATCAGAAGGGAGGGTAGGATTAACAACTTGACTTTGACCCACTTCATCAAATGTCACGAAAATACTATCATCTGGGTCGAGGTCTTCCAATGGTACCATCATTCCCTTCTTTTGACTCCAATATAATTCAGGTGGATACTCAACCTTATCAACATCTTCCTCGGGTTGCCACCTTTCTTCATCCAATGCATAGCTACTTTCATTTGTATCTTCCTCACACCTAAGGTGTGGATCTCTCAAGGAAGTGTCATCTAATGGGGAGGTTTCAAAATCGATCCTCGAAAAGTAGCTATTCTCCCCAGAATTTCCCTCCAACTTAAAGTGTAGCTCTCCCACGGGAGATGCATCTATTGTAGAGGGGTGTACATCATCCTCAATGGGGTAGATTGCGTGGCTAATTTCATCTCTTTCTTGTTGGCCTGCTCTCGAAGATTCTCCTAACAATTCAATCATTTCGTTTTGCATTTTCTGTATTTCCATCTTCAAAGAGGAGAGGTCATTTCTATCATGAGAGAAGTCAGGCTCAGGCTTATAGTACCCAGGAGTGTCTGTCTAACCATTATAATTTTTCAGGGAGGGTGGGTTGGGTATTTCTATGGTGTGTGGGATATTGGGCAAAGCAAATCCTGCTCCTAGGTTCTGCTCACTGATTTGGGGCTTAACCAGGCCAATACTCTTATAATAGGAGTAAAACGGATCCCAATGATTGTCATTATGTCCATCAAGGGATGGACCATCTTGGCATCTGGGATCGAAGGATGCAGAGTGCAGGTGAAGGTGTGGGCAAGATGTGAAAGGATGAAAATCAATGTGGTCCATTCTAACTCACACCTCAATCAGAATTCCCCAAGCAAAACACAATTCAAAAAGGACCTTTTAGGTCATTCCCAATTTAGGCTTTTGATTTTAAGTCAGATTGCAGGTGACAGTACAATTTGCCCAATCAATTTACATGCCTATTATCGACCTACGACTCGCCTAAGAAGAGCTAGTTGGAGATTAGGTGTTCCTCCGTAAATCTCAAATGGTAGAACAACTCCAAAGACGGAAGATCGAGGGATGCAAGTAGGCCTAAGCCTTCCTTTGAAGCTGTGCTTTCACGGTGCTTCTCAACTACCCCAAAAATACGTGACAGGGTATCCCCCTCTTTGGATTTACAAAACCTTTGATCTCAAGTTCCAAACACTTCAGAATCCAATGATAGGAGGGCTCTTGTCCTAGTATTTCCAAACCTAAGGAGTGTCTAAAAGCATGCCGTGGTGCAAGCGAAATAAGTGTGCATACACCACAAAAGATTTTGAATTTTGAATCGCACGCCAAGTTTGAAAATCAAATCCTTAGTTTTTAAAATGTCCCTCCTTTAATTAGTCCTTTTTCTAGAAAATATGTGACCACTTGTTTAATTTATTCAATACAGATTAGGTGGTCTTCGCATTAAGTCCAAATGCAATGCATGATCAAGAATAGGATGCAAAGTAAGAAAATGCGTACCTTGCTTCCAGCAATCAACGATGCAAGAATGCACGCAATGCAGAGAAGTAAATCTAAAGGCTGCTCATACAGACCTAAATGGTTCATCCTAGGGGCAGGCAGTTTCTAGCAGGCAACTCATTTTTTTTATTTATTATTATTTTTTTAACTACTTATGCACAAACATATCAAGGTAAACAATCCACAAAATAAACTAAAAATCTAAATCTAAAGAAAAGGGAACAGGCTCCCAAAAATTACCTAACATGAGCCTAAAATAAAATCAAGGAACAAACCCCTCAAAATATACCCCAGAACAAGGTTTCAAACCAAATGCAATGAAAAATTAAATCTAAAGTCTTAATTCTATTCTAATTAGATTAGCGACTAAATGTACAATGATGACCATTGCGTCCTCGTCCTTCTCCTCCTTTTCAAAGTAGCTCGACCAATTCTCCTCTGGCGACGTCAAGGGTCGCCTCTCAATATGGCTGATTCCTTGCACAAAATTTCTCACACAGAAAAGAAAATAATAAATGGTCAAATCACTGTGCAATTGACAAATAATCAAAATAAAATCAGGTGAAATTATTGCGTCTGTTGTCTCCCCGACAATGGCGCCATTTGACGAGTCGATTATTCGCTTTTCAAGTCTTTTGTAGTTTTATGTGGTGGAAAAATTGACTAATCAACAATTAATATAACCACTCAATTAGGAGCGGGTCGTGTCCACAGGGAGGCAATGATGCAATAATATCTCAATTATTTCGTATTCGTTCAATCTTGTGAGAAATCCGTAGTCAAATCTGACATGAAATGCGACGGAAAGAAGATGCACAATATCTTGAAAACATAAGGGTGGATGTGCAATTTTTCCTGACTAAAATATTCAATAAACATGTGATGATTTTATGCAATTTTCCATTGACATGTATTGAAGAAAATTTGTGCACATTTAAATTCCAAAACCAATGTCAAATAATGTTAATTACAAAAGCCACACAATTGTAAGAGAGCTTGAGTATGAAGTTGTAAATTTTACCACAATAAAATATTCATAAACCAAAATTCTTTTTCCTGGCAATGGCATTAAATGTAATAACTAATTAAGTCCATAACATAGCATTTTTCCTCTCTCCTCTTCGCGATCAGGAGAGTATGAGCCCCCATTTCACTTTTATACCCTGGTAGAGTAGTCCTCTCTCATACTGTGATTTAAATGATTAAAGTACATGCTATATTAGAATTATCTGATTGAACCCTAGGATATGAAATGAACCCTAGGGCTGAGAAGGATGAATGTACATTACTTGAACCATGCTGTTATACTTTGAAATGCATGTTAAAGTCTTTACTGCTAGCAACTGAATAGTTAAGTGATATGGTGCTTGCTTAATTTATTAAATCACAAGCTGTTTGTTATACGATTAAGAACCAGAATGTGAATAGTGATACATGTCGTATATGAAATGAGATGAGTATGATACATGAACTCTACAGGGAACTAGGAAAGGAACTTAAGTATACAGAAACAGATATCGGATGTATGATGGAACATGTTGCCTACGGGTTGGTTGGTTGTATGGACTTGGGTATGAAAAGTGAGTTGGCCCTCGTGTACACGATATCGAGGAGAGCTACTGTCACTTTAGTGTAGGGGGAAGCTAGCCGCCCCTTGAGTTGGGACCCGGTGGTTAGGAATGGCCACCCTACACCGACTCTTGTTAGGCCCACTGAGCAAATCGAGACAGTTAGGTGAGGGTACGCAGATTGTTGAGGGGTGTGGCCCTTATTCAGTTCTACGCTGTACATTTGGCCATACCTATTAACGGAAACGACTAACCGAGTGCCAGTGCAGAGTAGCTACCCGTGCGTCTATCGCGTGTGTCGTAGTCACCCCTACGTTGCAGCTATGACCCCGGGGTGGTAGACAGGGTGTAGGACTACCATAGGGTGCTCTCCCGGCCAAGAGAGTGCCACATATACATCCTGCATCACGGGAAAACTATAATCAAGATCGTTCCCTTAGGAAACAAGTGAATTAAGAAAGGTTGTGGATCCTTATTAGAATAATCGAATCAGAAACACATAGATGATTTAAACGAAAACAGATATTAATACATAACCGGAAATTGTATGATTAGTTAGCTACTTGTTCCCTTATGTTTAATTGCATGAAAATGACATATACACCACTCTACTCAGCGTTAGCTGATCACAAATATATATAACCTATTCAGGTCAGGGAGTTGAACAGCCAGCGCCACAAGCTGCAGAGGGCACTGGGCCCAGTCGAGCCTAGTCGTAGTTCTTTCTCTTTTCCGTTGCAGAGACTTTTTGTTAGTAGTAAGTAACTTTAGCATATAATATATGTTTCTGTTATATTTCTCTTTATTCTAGTTATGATGGCTATGTCTGTGATCGTACTTTTCTGCTTATAGCTTGTAATACTTTTGAGATTTTCTATTTTATTTTCCATTGCTGTCTATTATCTATTTCTGTTTAGTTACATTATATGTGTGGTTGTGGAATGATTTATGCATTTGGTTATTTCTCATTGGACAACTAGGTCTTAGGATTTAGTCGAAGCAAGCCGTTCTCAGGTTCCGTAACGAGCCGAGATCGAGTCATAACAAGATGGTATCAGAGAAAGGTCGTCCCGAGAAATAAACCAAATGGTTTGGAAGTAACCACTCATATGCATGTAGCTAGGATAGCCATCACAACGTGTCATCTTGATCTTTGCTTTCGGGTCTTATTTCTTTCCGTAACCTGGTATCGTTAACTGTCCATGTCCTTTCTCTTATATCTCTTTATAGGAGATGCCTCATCGAGGAGTTCGTGTGGTAGGCCGCAGATGTGGTCGTGGGTGTAGACGAGGGGGTAGACGTGCTGGACTTGGGGCAACAGTCGATCCATCCCTCCTTCTAGGCATCCATGCCTAGGACCTCACCCAGTTGATTCGGGACATTGTGCAGGAGGAGATTCAGCAGCCTCCTCCTCTGCTACCTCTCTCTGAGGACGTGGAGGGAGAGTCCTCTGTGAGACAGGAAAGCTGCTGCAGCACTGGACGAGCTGGAGGGGGAGGGGGTGATCCTCTACCACCCCGACAACCCTCAGACAGTTCTGAGCATGAGCCCTCCCTGTCGAGAGGCGTACCTGTTCCCCTGTTACGGTTCCACCATGAGCTATTCACCTAGTTCCGAAAGCTAAAGCCCCCCTCCTTCAAGGGGGAGGAGAGCCCGTCTGAGGTAGAGGACTAGTTGGAGCAAATGGAGAAGATTTTCAACACACTCCACCCTCCTACAGAGTGCCGCATGGCCTTTGCCACGTACTAGTTGGAGAGTGCAGCCCACAGGTGGTGGAGGGTAGTTAGAGGCCAGGAGGGGAGAGAGTCGTCGTGGGACCGGTTCGTGGTACTCTTCTGTAAGGAGTACTTCCCACAGACCTGGCAGGACCAGAGGAGGTGGGAGTTCCACACTCTCCGCCATGGGGTGATGACAGTTAGCACGTACCGTACTCATTTCCTGGAGTTGTCACGCTTCACAGAGGAGTGTCTGTGGAGGTTTGAAAGTGCAAGGAAAGAGAAGGAAGAAAGAAAGCAAAGGCGTAGCAGAGAAGAAAGAAGTTAGAGAAGGCAGAGACAGAAGGGAAAAGAAGAGAAAAAGAAGCCAAGAAGAGGAAGAAGAAGAAGAAGTAGCAGTAGTAGCAGCTGAAAAGGAGGAGGAGAGCACAAGCACTGTAGCAAGTGGCCACTTAAGGAGTCTGATCCTTGGAGTCAGACGTCTGAAAATAGAGAGAAAAGGAGGACAAAAGAATAAAGAGAGAAGAAAAGAGAAGAGACATTTTTATTTCCTCTTTTTAATCTTTTTGTAAAATAGTATATTGTAAATTGTGATTTTCTACGCTTCTAGAATCAAGTTTGCTCCCTGAGTTCAACATCGGAGAATTTTTGTATTCGAGTAATAAAATATAATCAAACCGGTGCGGTTTTACATAAAAACCCGTCACCAGTTTTTGGTGTGTTGCCGGGGAGCAACGGGTATTTTAGAAGCTTCAAAATCATAATTTTTTATTTTATACTAATTTAATCTCTCTTTTGTTGTGCAGGAAAGGAAGGCAAGGAGGAACAAAGCCGCCACACAACAAACACACCAGAGGTTAGGTAACCCTCAATCCTCTCTCTCTTAAACCCCCACATTCTAAAGAGGAAAAAGAAAAGAAAAAAATCAATCTAGGGCTACCTATCTTCTATACATAGTAATTCACAGAGTTGCCTATTTTTAAATTTCAACACATTTTATCTGCATACCCACTTAAGGTAACTAGGGCTAAAACCTTCTTTCTTGAGCCCTAGTTACCCATTTCTAAGGAAACTAATTGGACCAATTAGAGCCAACATAGGATTCTAAGATAGGATTTTAGAGACACATCTTCTAATCAAGAACTAGAAATTCCAAAAAGAGATGTGCCTAAACCATTGCTTGAAAAGATCTATAAAGAGAAACCCTAAGTAATACGGCTCTTAATTCATAACACTAAAAGAAAGGACCTAATAAGCTTTCACAGGAGCAAACAGGTGAAGTTGATCCCTTGGATCAATCAACCTTCAAATTAAGTCACTTTTGCACAACAAAAGGCTTAAAGTTCAAGTGAAACCCTAAGCACCTTGATCTTAATTAAAAGTGGTAGACTTAAGAGGTCAAGGTCCCCATTCTGGTCTACCGGGAATCTCAGTGACAAGAGAGGTCGGGTGGGGGAACCCTGTAACCCATGAGGGCGCTCTACCGTGTAGGGGTCTTCGTGGGACTCACCCTCTCTGGCTGCCCAGGTAATTTTCAAGTGGATGACCTTTTGATTAAGGGGTATCATTTGCCCCGAACCTCTATAGTCACCCAGCATATTTTGGGTGTCTTGATTTGGTCCAACACCTTCTAACCTCATCCAGTCTATCAGTGCATGTTCGGTAGGAGGTCCTTGAAACCTCCTCTAGCAATCTACTCTCCCCGAGGCCAAGCCTCAGCTCCCTTGTTTGTGCAACAACCACTCCACATAGACCTCTCTTCTGATTCTGAACCTAGTTTCTCTTCTTCTATCATGGCTCAGCCTGTTGAAGAAGAGAATAATCTTGAGCACCAGCTCCAGCGTCTTAATGCTCTTTTCCAAAACTTCATGAACCCACCGCAGCGCCCCATGATGCGAGATCACTATAATCCCGCTGCAGTGGCAATTGAGCCTTGAGTCAGAATCCCGACTGGAGGACCTGATTCTGAATTGAAGCCCAATATGATTCATGCCATACCTAAATTCTATGGGCTTAACTCTGAAGATCCATTCCAGCATATCAAACAGCTTAAGCATCTGGCCCAGACTTTCGGGTCAGATGCACAGAATTGGGATATCTTACTCATGAAGATGTTCTCTTTTTCCCTTATGGACACGGCGACACATTGGTGTCAGACACAAACCTACCCAATCAACACTTGGGAAGAACTCTAGTCCGAGTTTTTGAAGAAGTTCTTTCCTGTTGGTCAGACAAATGCCTTGTGCCATCAAATTACTCACTTCACACAGCAGACGGGAGAACCTCTCAATGAGGCATGGGATCGATTCCAGGATCTCATGAGAAAGTGCCCCCATCACGGAGTTCCTAAATGGGAACAAGTCCAGGTTTTTTACCAGGGACTCCGTGAAGATATTAGATTGTTCGTCAATGCAACTTGCGGAGGGAATATCATGGGTCAACATGAAGACACCGTGTGGGAGATTCTCGAGAATATGTATGAGAACTCCATCAACAATGACTCCATGGGATTATTCGACCGAACGAATACCCGTGCAGCGACATGAGACGCAGGGCCTGTCTACATCAGTCAACCTGGAACTAATGGCCAGTCGGTTGGACAAGGTCTCAATTATTGAGAAGAAGGTGGACGAGCTGACTCAGCACTTGCAGCGAGCCACCTTTGCGCAGAACTCCTTTGCACAGGCATCTCCTGCACGGGAAACTGTGCAGAACATTTTCCACCGACCTCTTGGGATGGACTCGTATCCACCCACATCTGACTCTAGGACCGGAGGGACTTCTAATCCTTTCTATTCTTGCCAGGGGAACTCTACTCCCCCATTCTCTAACTTTTCTGAGGCTCCTTAGACCTGCGAGGACCCCAATGCCATTCAAAATGACCCATTTTCCAACACCTACAATCCTGGATGGCAAAACCATCCCAATTTCCAGTGGGTGGGAAATTCTCAGAACCCAAGACCACCCTTTCATCCCCATCCACAAGCCCTCGTCCTTGTCAGCCGCCTCAGCCTCGGCCCAACCCCACTTATCCATCCGGGCCTAACCAAGACCAAATGTCACTCATCCTCCAAACTTTGGCTGACATTCAAAGAACGAATGCGGCTATCCAGAAGCAACGTAAGGATGAAATCACAGAGGTCCACAACCAACTCGCCCAGTTGGCAAATTCTCGCCAACCGGGCACACTTCCTTCTCAACCTCTGCCTAACCCGAATAACGTGTCGACACAGCGGCTTGTTATGAGCCCAAACCCAGGCCAAGCACACTTGATCTATCAGGCCCCTTCTGTTCCATCACTTGACGGGATGGAAGCATCAACCTCCTATGCGGGTTACCAACAACAGCAGCCCATCTTACCACCCCCAACCAGAACCATGCAGGACTAAATTCTGTAACAACCCGTAGTGGTAAAGCAACCCAAGATCCACCTTATCCAAACCACTCCAAGCCTAGTAGTGACCCAAACCCTAGGACAGTTATCCAAGATGTTCCTATCCCTGACCCAGATCAAAAACCTGGACCTATCCTAGAGGAACCAACCAAGGTTCCATTTTCCGAGGCCTTGACCAAGGGAAAGAGGACAGCTAAGCCCGTAGCTCCTGAGGAGGACCTAATCAAGCTCTTTGAGCAGGTCCAGATAAACATCCCCTTGATAGATGAAATCCTCCATGTACCGACTTACACATGATTCTTGAAAAATGTGTGTACACCTCAGCGTAAGCCGCGAACCAAGAGTGGGAGTCCGATTATACTATCAGAGCAAACCAGCTCTGTGATCCTGAGTAAACTCCCACACAAGGCAAATGACCCAGGCACTCCCTGACGAGTCAGCTTTCCGCTTAGCGTTGTAGTATTTAAGTGGTGGAAAAATCGACTAATCAAAAATAAAAATAACCACTCATAGAAGAGCGGGTTGTATTCACAGGGAGGCAATTATGCAATAAACTCTCAATTTTTTCGTATTCTTTTGGTTAAGTGTAAAATCCCAGTCAAATCCGACACAAAATGCGATGGAAGGAAGATTCATAATAACTCAAAAATATAAGGGTATATGTGTAATTTTCTCTCACTGAAATCTTCTATAAATATATGATGATTTTATGTAATTTTCAATTGACATATACTAGAGAAAATTGGTGCACAAGTTAATCCCAAAATCAATCATGAAACAGGTGAATAACAATAACTTGCAATTATCAGAAAGTATGAGTGTGCATTTGCAATTTTGCCACAATAAAATATTAATAAATAAAAAATTAGGTGTTGGAAATGGCAGCAAATGTAATAACTAATTGCAAGGAGAACAGAGCTTTCACACTCTTTCCTCCTCGCGTGAGAGATGATGCACCGGTGATGGAGCTGCTATGGAGGAAGATTGACCGGTGCGTGGGGATCACGATGGCGGTGGCAGAATGGTGAGAGGTGGCCAGCAGCGGCCGACGGGCAGAGGAGGACCGCCGGCCTGTTGGAGAAGAAGGCAGAGTGGCTGCTGCAGGGTGGCCTGTTGGCGGGTGGCTGTGCACTGGTGCGCGCCTGTGCACGTTTGCAGCGGTCTGGTGGCAAGGGCGTGGATCTGGCAGGGCAGTGGGGATGGTGCGAGCGCCTGTAGTGTTGGAGGTGAGCACTGGTGCGCGCTTGTGCGGTGCCTGCGGGGATGATGGAGGCATGCCTGCAGTAGGTGACGCGGCGACAACTAGGTTTTGTTCTAGTGTTGTAGTATAGCCTGTTATTGCCATCATTTCAAATATATAATTTTTTTACTCGGAAAATAAAAGAGTTCCCGAGGTCGAACTCAGGGAGCAAGTCGTATTCTAGGGGTACAAATTCTTATTACAAAAATAAAGAGAGAGAGAGATGAAAATTTGGCTTCTTCTTCTTCTCTTCTCTTCTTCCTCTTTGGCTTTTGGTTTCTTTATCTCCTTGTGATCTTCTTCTTCTGCCTTCTGTTCTTCAGATCTTCTTCTCGTGCTCTCTTCTTCTACTTTTGCTGTCAGGACGTCGTCTCTCCTTCTCTCTTCTTTTTCTTTCTTTCTTCTTTATCTGCAGCAGTGGGTGATGTTCTTCTTCTTCTTTCAGCTCTTGTTTCTGCTTGTCTCTTTCTTTTTCTTTTCCCTTGCGGTCCTGTTCTTCTTCCTCTTTTCTGCCTTCAGAGCGTCGTCTGATTTTCCAATCAGACGACTTAAACCGCCGCTGCTACAGTGCTCCTTCTTCCTTCAGCTTTCGTCGTCCTTCTTCTCTGCCTCGCTCATCTTCTTCTTCTTCACCTGTGCCTGCACACTTCAAAGCTCTCGTCAGCTGGCAAAAACCTACTCTACCCTCCCCCCCTCGTTTCTCTCTCACAGAAGCCGCTCTTAGGAAAGCTCTCCCAGAGTTGCCGGGTAGTCGGGTACGGGTCGCGCCCGGGTCCAGGCCCACCGGCGTGCGTGGTGGGCGAGGAGTGCAGGTCAGGCTAAGTCGGGTCGGGCCAGGTCCGCGAGGCGTGCGTGCGGATGAGGCCGGGTAGTCGGGCGGGTGAAGGGGACCTCACCCCGTGAACTGAGGCGAACAGCTTAAGGCACTTTTTGCCTTTAAGCGCCCGTTCGCCTCAGTGGCTTTCCGAGGTTGGACTAAATGTCCCACCCCAATTTGGATACCTGCGCGGAGGAAGCAGCGGCAGTCGAGGCGAAGCGCGGGGGCTTCGCGCGAGAGCTTCGACTCGACTGCAGCCTGGTACTTCGCGAAGACGCCTCGCGCTGCCTGGGAGCGTGACCTGGGCGTGGCGCACCTGGGGCAGCAGGTGAAGAAGCTGCTTCGCTTCAACAATGGCGGCGGCGAGCGCAGGTACCTGCCCACAGAGAAACGGCCTCTCGGCCCAATCAGAAACGTGGAGGACCTTCGCCGTGGTACGGCGAAGGTGGTCGGGGGGTGTGCAGGCGGCGGGGCGGAGCCTAAGGGCTGCCCTAGGTCAAACTGCAGGTTGGGAGATGGGTTTATTCGGTGGAGTTGCAGAGGGTGATTTGGGGGAAGTGGAAGGGCGGAGGTTGATCAGGGTGAGGAGGCGGAGGTTCTGCGGTGGTCGGCGAGCCGTGTGGGTTGCTGGAGTGATGGGAGCGGGTCGCCGGAGCAGGGGCTGGAGGTGGAGAAGGTGAGGGCGATTGGTTGGATCGGGGCAACAGTAAAGATGTAAAGTGAGGAAAGGGAAGAGGGGAGGAAGAGGAGGAGTTCTACCTACTTAGCAGGACGAGGAGGGGCCGGAGCAGGCGACAGTCGTATCGACTGTCGCCGAAGAAGAAGCTGCCCAGAGGAAGGAGCGACGGCGAGGAGAGGGCTGGAGAGGCGCGCGCTGGGTGCAGCGCGGCGCAGGAAGAGCGGGGGAAGGCAGCCCTGCTGCTGGTAGTGCGGCAGAACGACGAGGAGGAGGAGGAGAGACCGCCGGAGCTGGAGGGCTTCCTGTCGGAGTGGGAAGAGAGTGAAAAGAGGGTGTTTCTCCGTCAGGACCGAGCTGCTGAGAACGGCGGAGCGACGGGGGTATTTATAGGGGCGGAATCAGAGAGGAGGGCGGAGGGAGACGACGTGTCTCCCTCGCCGGAGGACGCCGGAGATGGAGACCCATACCGTCCGTGCGTTCGCACGGCCGGTATGGTGGGTTGCAGCGACCAGGGGGGTGTTCCTGCGACGGTTGACGACGCAGGGCACCCCCGGTTGTCTTGCCAGACCCTCCCCCTTACCCTGCGCGGCGCCATGCTCCGCGCAAGGTCGCTGGAGCATGGTGCTGGTCAGGTTTTGGCAGGAGGGACCTGGATGCAAAGAACGAAAGAGAGTTAGGGGCAGAAATGTGAGGGTTCAAAAGTTAAGGGCCAAAAAGTAAATAAATGAGGACCAAAGTGTAAAGTTGGTCAAGAAGGTTTCCTCTTAGGCTCAAGTTTTTATACATGACTAATTGGGACCTAAGGATTATGATGGTGAATTTTATTTCCAGATTAAACCTTGCTTGATCGGTCAATTTACGCAAAAACCCAAATTAAGTTGTTAATTTGGGCATGGTTCTCAATGTAGGTCAAAATGGGTTCCTAAGGCCAAATTGAAGGTTCTAAACCCTAGAGATTATTTTTCTATGAATTTTAGAGGGTTTATTCTATTTTTACTTTGTCTCGAACCTCGCAAATTGGAGTGGATTTGTTTTAAGGTTACAGATTATTATTTAGTTCCTTGGAATTGCTGTAGCCCTTATTGAATCATCTCATCCCACTTTTATTCTTATTAGGTTGCTTTGACCTATGTTTGGACCCTGAGTTACCCTGTTTTTAGATTGGATTGGTGAAATTGCATTTTTACCCCTTAGTTTCTATTTTCTTTGCGAACTCAGAATCTCTCTGAGTTAAGCCTTTCCTTGAGTTATGTAGGAGCTTTTATCCTTTGTATTAGGTCAAAATGAGCTAGTTATGGCTCATGATGAGGTTCTCATCAGTAGGGGTGTGCAAGGAGGATGCACTGAAGGGAGGCAGACCTGCGGGTGCTGGAAGGTGCGGGCGTGCGGTGAGGCAGAGCTAGCGCCTGCAGGTCCGGCTAGAGGGGGTTGAGCGATGCGCTTGCGGTGCTTGAGAGGGACACGCAAGGAGGTGTGCTCTGCACGCAGCGCCTGCAGGCGCGGCTGGAGGGAGCACTGGGTGGTTCTGGAGCGGGTGTAGGCCTGGCGCAGAGACTTGGCTGGAGGTGTGATGGCGCGGTGGGCAGTGTTTGCAGGCTACGGAGAGGCGTTGTGCAAGTGCAGGCTTGGTGCACTGGAGGAAGGCACGTGCCTGCAGACGCGCAAGGTGGAGAAGGAGCGGGCACAGGGGGAAGATTAAGAATCTGGTCCACAGTGCACGCTGGGAAGCAGTTCCCCGCAAGGGGGAAGATGCCGATGCTCTTCTCCTTTCTCCACGTGCTTTTTAACTCCTCTCTCTCCCCGCGTGCACCAATCAAGGGATTTTCAAATCCCTTTTCTATTTTTGGCCGGCGGGCGTTGAGGGGAGAGTTACGGCTGGCTAGAGGAAAGGGAAATGATGCCGCCGGTTGTTAGGAAAATTTGCTCCCCAACCCTTGCTCTTTCTAAATATAATACCTGCACATAAAAACAACAAAATCATTACATATTAAGTTATAGAATGTTATAAAATTAAATCATGATGCATACAAATATTCTACAACTTAATTGCAGTTATTAACACACCTAAACGGTACGATTAAAGTTACTTAGGCTTAATATTAGTCCATTAAAATAGACTCATCAAATACCATCATGCCTAAGATTTGCTAGTCCCTAGCAAAAATAAAAAGTAATAGAAGTAATTAGAAGATTTCTTCTTTTCTTATTTCAAAACTTTAGAAATCCAGACAAATGTGAAGTGCTAATAGCCTAGGTAACAGATCCAAGTGAAAGAGCCAATTCGCATTGGGAGTTCATACATCACCCTTGGCAAATATTTCTGTTGGGATAGGCAACTACTTCTCTCGGGGATAAAGCAGACGATAATCTGTAATTTGACCCCGGTGTTTGGCTTAGGTAGGAGATATCGAGTTGAATGGATTTATATTTGATGGCACACACTCATCTGGTGCTACATATAGTCTAGTACTATAGACTCTAGATCTCTAGACTATTAGACAAGTCAACTCTGAGAGAGGCTACACAATTGTGCTCTCTTAATGTTCCTGGGCACTCCCTCTTTTCTTTCTTTCTGAGATCACGAATCTCCTCAGATTTAGAAATTGTACTCACTATTTGGTGGCCTCACATGGCATCCACACTTCAATTAAAGTCCTGATAACTCTACAACTAAGTTAGAGTCCTCAACCAGTATTTGGGCGATCAGAAATACTAAAAGGTAGGTATGTTTCATATTTGGTGGAACGCGAAAGGTGTTCTGTTGCCTCAGAAATAATATTACATTGGAAAATTTGACCTTTTTTTTTTGTAATATAACTATTTCTTCTTTTTTTTCTTCTTTTCTCTCTTTCCCTTTTTTTTATTTCTTCTTGTTTTTGTTTCTTTTTCAATCAACACAACACGATACGGACTTTTATTTACGAGGCATTATTAGGGATGATGATGGTCAAGAGAAAGTTGTGTGGCTTATGTGGTGGAAGTGCCTATTCTCGGCACCGGGAAGAAATGGATAGGACAGGCGTATTTCTGACCTTTGACACTATTAACCTCCTTCAGCCGAGGACTCTATGAAGGATGGTCGTAACCATCCATCATAGTTATAGCTTTGTTAAGACTCAATCTTTGTGTATCTGCCTTATTTGGTGACTCTCAGGAATTCACACAAAATACTCCTAACTCTGAAGTATCACCATCTAATTATCCAAAACTTAAGAGTCCTTGCACTAGACTTGGCGCACCAGTAATCTCTCTACTTCTTCTCACAAATATGAGGTGGATCTACTAGAAGATAGTATGCCTGACTCCCTATGAACTGTCCAAGGGTTCAGTTGACTACAAATGCTTATTGGTTTTCCTCAAGGATTCATTACCCAGTTTACGTGCACATGAAATAAATGTACTGGGTTCTAAACTTAAGAAATAATTTCGGAAGAAAAACCTCCAATAACAAAGGTATTTTGCTAGGGACTAACCCATTCGGCTCAAGAAAAGAGAATTTTTTTTTTTTATACTAACCTAAATTCATGAATACTTCCTAAAATGCAAATGTACTCCCCCATGCCTAAATCCTACAATGTCCCCATTGTAAAATTAAAACAGGAGGAGAAAGGAAAAACATCACCTGACACAGTCTGCAGGGTTGCCTCCCAACAAGTGCTGCATTTTCTATTAGCAGCCAGACTAAGAAAGAACCTATAAGTCTGGTTCCAAACAGAAAAGGTTAGGCTCTAAGAATATGCGTAACAGCGCAGGCCTAGAAACAGGTAACCACGGATGTTGGCGAGCTGATGATGCAATGTAATTCCAAATGCTTGCCATAAGAAATGAAAACAAAAAATTTCGTTGGCTACCTTGGGAGGTCTAGGAATAATAAACGGAATATGAAAAGGGACCTCCCGAAACGGAATAAGTGGAGGATAATAAGGATCCTCCAGAGCAGGATGGATTTTAAAAGATGTACACATAATTAGTTCAAACCCTTGAATGGCGAGAGTAAAAGTACAAGCATCAATCCACACTCGCCATTCTACTCTAGGATGTACTGGCCTGATATGTTCTCCAGAAAGAATGTACATGAGTAGAGATTTAAGCCAAGGATTGATTAGGAAGTATAAGGGTTGTTTGTAGTGTTGGAAGGTAATGGTTAAGTCCAATGAGGGCTTAGTTGGTGTTAGGTCCAATTCCAACAATGATTCAGATTGTGTACACTCCCTAACAGTTGTAGACAACTTCATGTTACCATGCCTAGCATTAATGATCGGAGTCATAATTGAATCAAGGGTAGAGTCCAAATTACAACTCTTTGATGGTAGGGTCAAAATGTAAGAATCATTATCATTCAGCTCATCCCCAAATTCGTTTGGTTCACTCAAATATTTGTCGGGGTGTATATGTGATTTATTAGGAGTTGGATCAATATCCTCAATTATTTCTAAAGGAGGATCAGTCTTAATATTTTGGAGGAAGCCTATATCATTGAATTCGTTATTGTTCTCGAGGTATAAATCCTCAATTGACGTGTTTTGTCCCCGAGAGTCTCCCATAGACTTCTCATTATTTTGTTTGTCCTCTTCTAATATCAACTCCTGTTTTGATGGAGGATGACTTTCAAAAGAAAGGAGGAATTTGGATTTAGTCATATTATTTCTATCCTCTAGAGATAAATCCTCAAATGATAAATAATTCTCCTATGATTCACTCTCGATTTTCAGTCCAAGTTCCTCTGTTGGGGCATCCTCATCCTCTGAAATGGACTCTTCATATCCCTGAGATCAAAATTGATCATCCTCTATTCCCTTAGGGTCACCTTCATTGGGTGCATTTAAATCCTCAGGATACTGAATGATAGGTGTTGATTTCCTAAGTACAGGGTCAGGAGTAGGCTCACTAAGGGTAGAATGGGATTCCACCAAATAATCAATAGGGGAAGTGATAGGAATAATACAACCTTGACCCAGGTTGGTAGGGGTAAGGAGAATACTGTTATTAGGGTCAAGGTCCTCAAAAGGTAGCATCTTCCCTTGCTTTTGACTGCAATATAATTCAGGTGGATAATCACTATGATCATTGTCCTCTAATGGCCGTGTCTCATTGAGAGAGTCTAAGTGATAGCTACATAAAATTGGATCCCTATTGTCATTAGGTTCCTCAGAATTATTTTCATGATCATGGTTTATTGGGTAGGAATCAGGATTATTGGGAAGCGTGTAGCTAAGTTAATTCCTGTGACACTTAATTTCTGAGAGAAGCATCCATGTGGATCGAGCCAAGGTTAATCTGATTTCTAAACTTCCTATGTCTAGCTCGATCAAGGACATCCGATCTTTTCTGGGTCACGTCGATTTTTACCATCGTTTCATCCCTGAGTTCTTGAAAATCACGTGCCCCCTGACCACTCTTCTCTCCAAGGATGTACCCTTTGAGATTTCCAAGGAATGCACTCAAGTTTTTGAGATCCTTTGTGACCGAGTCACCCAAGCCCCCATACTACAGTCCCCTGATAGGTCTCAACCCTTTAAGATCATGTGCAATGCATTTGACTTCACTGTAGGAGCGGTTCTGAGGCAGAAGATTGACGGGAAATCGTGGTCATCTACTACGCTAGCAAGACACTTGATGAGGCTCAGCGTAACTACACGGTTATGGAGAAAGAGCTGCTAGTTGTAGTATTTGCACTTGAAAAATTCAGATCTTAGGGTTCTCACATCATAATCTACTCGGATCACAAAGTTGTGAGGCATCTCCTTGCGAAGAAGGTCGCGAAGCCTCGATTAATCCGATGGATCTTGCTATTGCAAGAATTTGACCTCGAGATTTGCGACAAGGCGGGAAGACAGAATGTGGTAGCTGACCACTTGTCTCGCCTTCCTTCTGAGATCGACCCTTCTGGACCCATCACGGAGCATTTTTCTGATGAGCACCTCTTGACTATTGGTACCGGGCTTCCATGGTTTGCTGATATAGTAAACTACTTGGCATCACATCAGATCCAGTCTGATTGGCCGAAGGCCAAGAAAGACAAGTTGTGCTCTGATGCCAAGTATTACATCTGGGAAGACCCGTACTTATTCTGCATAGGTGCTGACGAAATTATCCGGCGATGTGTCCCGGAGGTAGAAATCAATGACATACTCTCTTTTTGCCATGACCAGGCATGCGGTGGCCATTTTTCTAGGCATAAAACCGCATCGAAAATCCTCCAGTGTGGCTTTTACTGACCCACTATCTTCAAGGACGCATATAGTCACTGTAATACATGCAGTCGTTGCCAAACTTTGGGCAACATGAGCCATCGTGACATTATGCCTTTACAGTCGATTCTTGTATGCGAGATTTTTGATATTTGGGGGGTTGATTTTATGGGCCCCTTCCCTATCTCAGACGGCTTCGAGTACATTTTACTCACTGTTGACTATGTGTCCAAATGGATCAAAGCCATTTCGACCTGAACCTGTGATCACAAAATCATCATCAACTTCATTCATCAGAACATCTTCTCACGGTTTGGGATTCCTCGAGCTATCATCTTTGATGGAGGGACCCATTTTACCTACGCTCAGTTCAGGTTACTGAAGACCAAATACGGGGTGTCGCATCGAATCTCTACTCCTTATCACTCCCAGACTAATGGTCTAGCTGAGCTATCAAATCAGGAGATCAAGAAAATCCTGCAGGTTACTGTTCGACCTGACAGGAAGGACTGGTCATCCCGACTTCCGGAAGCTTTGTGGACTTATAGGACCACCCACAAGACCCAATTAAGCATGTCTCCTTTTAGACTGGTGTATGGGAAGGCGTGTCACCTTCCCGTCGAACTAGAGCACAAAGCCTATTGGGCAGTACGGAACTGCAACCTAGATCTTTCTAAGGCTGGAACCCACAGAAAGCTTCAGATAAGCGATATTGATGAATTACGCTTTAATGCGTATGAAAACTCGCAAATCTACAAAGAGTGGGTTAAAGCCTTTCATGACAAGCACATATCTAGAAAGATCTTCCACCCTGGCCAGAAGGTCCTACTCTTCGATGCCCGACTTAAATTGTTCCCTGGAAAACTACGATCCAAGTGGGTCGAACCAAATCTTATCAGACAGATTTTTTGAAATGGAGCCATCGAGATCAATCCGCTCAGCCACGATTCTAAACCTTTCGTCGTGAACAGCCAGAGACTCAAACCGTTCATTGACGTAACCAATACAGATTTGGCTAAGTCATCATTTATCCTCCATTCTCCCTAAGCTAATTGCGCTCAGCCGATGGCGTAAAACTCAGTGCTTAACGAGAGGCAGCCCGTCATTCTTTTTGAAAATCGAAACCTTTTTCTGACATTTCTTTGCACTTTAGGTTCATTCCTTAGGACAGCCGACTTCATCTCAGGTACTCGTACCTGATATTAGAAATCGTCCGCAACAGTCACCTCGACCCATCCACTCACCTAATATCTGTCCTAATGAATGAACCAAGCCAAATAAAAATCCACCTAATGTACAATGGAGACATTGCAAACCTTAACCATGGTGGGGTATGAAAGTGCAATGAAAAGTAATAACAAGAAAAAGTTTCAACAAAAAAATTCACATATACAAAAAAAAAAAAATTGGGAGGAGGGAAGAAAGTGCTGGTAAGCTTCACAAAAGGAGCAGAAAAAGAGCAAAATATTAAAAAGGAGCACAAAATTAAAAAGAAAAGGGATAGTCATTAGTAAGAAATTAAGGAATTAATCAAAGTTCTAGATCACATTAAAGAAAAGTAAAGTGAAAGTGCACAAAAAGATTAGTAAAAATGCTAACCTTAGGCCTTCTTGGCTAAATTCTTAGTACCCATTAAGATCTAGATATTCCTAAAGAGGTTGAGGAAAATGAAAAGCTTAAGTATTAGGTCTACGGCTTAGGGAGTATTCAGCCTCGTTAACTGACCTTTGGTTTATGGGACTCGGTAACCTAAGCACCCAAATTCACACACACAGTCTGGTTCAGTTAGCATAAATATCAAAATCACGCAGAAGCGTTTCAAATGTTATGAAAATGTCACCTAGATTAGGAACGGTCGATCAACACAAGTTGATTTGGACAAGTTCCTAACGCGAAGAGGTGGGAAATTCCCCTCGAAGATGCGTAACAACATATCATCTCCTCAGTGCTTGTCTCCTAGGATATTTACATATCCTACTGGGGGCATGTAAGCACTCTGCTGATTCATATTCCATGGATGGCATTATCATGAAATGTCAATTGCAAGGGTCTGAATTCGGCCACGGAACGTTATGGGCGAGATTATCTCGAAATGTCGAAAGCCAGGGTTTTGGGGGTTACCATGGGCGGTGTTATCTCGAAGCATCGATTGCCAGGGACCTTTGAGGATTGATGATGGGGACGAGGAATCCGATACAGACTGTGTTGTGAAGTCAATCCTAAGCTAAAATTAAAAAGAAAAGAGAGAGAAAACTCTCCAAACAAATAAACCCTCTGTCTCTCTCTTACAAAATGCACTGCAAACTAAACCAAGGCTAAAAATGTCTCAAGCATGGGTGCTTTAACCACGGAGTCCAATAAACTTTAGGGTAGTTCCTGTGGGCCTTAAAAACCTTTGCTAAAGACTGAGGCTAAAGCTAGACAGATCTGGATCTTGGTTGGTACTAGAGTACCTTTTAGGCCCATGGTTGGCATTCTGACCTAATCAAGGAGACAAGAGAAAAAAAAGCACTTATAAAATTTTGATGAAAGGAATTCATGGTCTAGAATAGAGGTTAAAACCTTAAATTTTTGCTAAGGGATTAGCAAAAGTTAAATATAGGGGTATGATGAGAACCTCATCATGAATCCTAACTAGCACATTTTGACATAAGAAATCAAACAAAAAGCTCCTACATAACCTAAGGGAAGGCCTAAACCAGGAAATTATTGAGCAGAGAATAGAACATTACACAAGGGGTAAAACTGTAATTTTACCATTGCAGTACATGAACGATATTTTTAAGGGTCTAGACACAGGTCAAGTGGACTTAATAAAAGAAAAAGTGGGATGGTTTGGTTAGAAAAGAGTTATGACAAAATCTGTGAATTAAATGACATTCTGTAACCCTAAAACAAACCTACTTTAATTCACGAAGTTTCAGGCAAGATAAAAATCAATTAAACCCTCTAAAATTCATGAAAAAATATCCCCTAAGGTTTAGAACCTTCAATTTGGCCATTGGAACCTATCTTGACCTAGATTGAGAACCATACCCAATTTTTGACCTAATTTGGATTTTTGTGCAAAATATATTGTCAAACATGGTCAAACCTAAAATCCAACCTCACCATTGGATTCCTTAGGTCCAAATTAGGTTTATACCAAAATTTGGACCTAAGGGAAGGTCACCTTGACCCACTTTACAAAATGGTCCTCAACAATTACTTTTTGACCCTTAGCTTTTTGAAACCTTGCAAGAACTTCCTATCTTTCCCGTCATCTTCTTCAATCGGGTCCCTCTGCCACCCTCCTGCATAGGCCATACCTCTAGCGACTTTGCGTGGAGGATGGCGACGCGCATACATGGGGAGCCGGCCCTAGATTTGAAAGGGAGACTCCTTACGTTGTCCCCTGCCGCATGGACCAGCTCCCATGCCCTGTCGGCCACCATACCTCTCGTACGAATACTCGAGAGGTATGGGTCTCGCTCCGACCATACCTCCGGCGAGGTATTCCCACCTCCTCCTTGCGATTCTCTCTCTACCGACGCCTATTTAAGGAGCGGCACCCTCTGCTGCATCCTTCAAGCTTGTTCTGGCCTGAGAATCCCCCTTGACTTCATCTTCCTCATCTCCGACCGTTTGCCCGCAAGCTCCGGCGACTCTCCTCCTTTCTCATCGCCTTGCCACCATACCAGTGGCAGGGTTACCTCCGCCATCTTTCGCCATGCCTCGCCGTACCAGTAGGCACCGTCCAGCCCCTCTTCCTCATCGCCATCTCTTCCCCTGGGTGCCTTCGTCTCCGGCGACGGCAGTACAGCCGCTCGCCACCTTCGTCTCCCCCCTTCGTCCAAAGACCCATAGATAAGTCCTCTCTCTCTCTGCTCTTTATTTTTACCTCATTTATTTATGTTATTTCGCCTCATCGCTCACACACCACCGCCACCTTCTCCTCCTCCGGCAGACCACCAGCGAGGTGTATCCACTGCTCCACGCATCCACCCACCTCACCAACCACCTCACAAGCTCCGCCACGACTCACTGATCATAACCCCTCTTCCCATTCACCGCCACACGCTCCCAACACTTCCCCCAAACACACCCATCTTCACAGCCACAGGGTGACCTAGGCACGCACGCCCAAGCCACCCCGCGGCCAGCCAACCACTGCAACACTTTCGCCGTGCCACGGCGAAGCTCCCCAAGTAATTTGACAAGGTCATAAGGCCATATTCGTGCATTTCAGGTTTGAACCCTCCGCCACCATTAGCGAAGGCGCGAAGGAGCTTGCTCGTGAGCTCCAGGTCATCCCACTACAGGTAGAGGCATTGAGGGTGTGCGGAATCCCTCTACGAGTCGTTCGCACCTGGCAAGCAGAGGCATCAGTGACTGCAGCTACCTCAATTGGTCGAGACTCCTCCCTGTGGGCACGCGAAGAAGTGGGTGGGACTTTAGTCCCACCTCGGAAATGCTTGGTGCAGGTGCGTGCTTTTTATTATTTTTGTGTTTCTTTCTTAGCGCCTCAAGTAACATGGGGTGAGGTCCCTCGCCCACTCCACCTGCCTCGTCCGCAATCACTCCTACGTGGACCTGGCCAGCCCATTTACCCTACACTCCTCACGCACCACCCACGCCGGTGCGCCTGGACCCGACGTGCGTAACCCGACCCGTTTAACCGGCTGGCTCAAAGAGAGTGAAGAGAGAAATAGAGAGAGTGACGCAGGGGAGGGTAGGGGTATGTTTTGCTCTATACTGTGCAGGGAAAGAAGGAGGAGGAGGCAGCTGTGGAAGAACTTGAATGCAGGAGCAGCAAAGGAGGAGGAGGAAGATGGCACTGTAGCCGCAGAGAACTGAGGCAGAAGAAGAAGGAAGAAGAAAGGATTGAAAGTGCAAGGAAAGAGAAGGAAGAGAGAAAGCAAAGGCGCATCATATAAGAAAGAAGAAGAAGTCAGAGGAGAAGGCAGAGACAGAAGCGAAAAGAAGAGAAAAAGAAGCCAAGAAGAGGAAGAAGAAGAAGAAGAAGAAGCAGCAGTAGCAGCAGCTAAAAAGGAGGAGGAGAGCACAAGCACTGTAGCAAGTGGCCACTTAAGTGTCTGATCCTTGGAATTAGATGTCTAAAAACAGAGAGAAAAGGAGGACAAAAGAAGAAAGAGGGAAGAAAAGAGAAGAGACATTTTTATTTCCTCTCTTTAATCTTTTTGTAAAATAGTATATTGTAAATTATGATTTTCTACGCTTCTAGAATCAAGTTTGCTCCTTGAGTTCGACCTCGGAGAATTTTTGTATTCGAGTAATAAAATATAATCAAACCGGTGTGGTTTTACATAGAAACCCGTCACCACAGGGTATCCTTATTAGAGGAGAGATTTCCAAACTCTCCACCTGTGGGAAGAACTGTAATTTATACCACCCTAGTAGTCATACATCGAAATAGAAACTATGCAGTAAAACATCATTCATTTCCAAACACTTACACAAAGTTTCCCCTATCATACATACTGTCATACACATGCACACGTTCATCTAGGTATATATGTACAAGCCTTGTTTCTTCCCCTATTACAAAAGTAACATGTATAACACAAAAGAAATATACATCAAAAAGGGGGAGCCACACAGTCCACATTCACAAGAAAAGATGGTTTGCAAAAGAGGGCCCCGAGGTGAAGGGAGGTATCGGTCCCTCAAAAGTCCTCCCACGTTCCACCGGGTCGAAAACCTGCAAAACAAATTGCTTGCTCTAGTTGATAGGCAGCCCTTATAAATTCTGTGACAAAATTTTCAACAGACTCAATAGGTGGGTCCGCCTACCTTCCCAGGTATTGGGCTTCCACTATCGCCGTCTCCAAGTGTATGAGTGTCATCACGAATAGCCAATCCGCCACCGCTAGGCACCTACACTGCTCGTGGGTAAGGCGGAATCTGCTTGCCTACGACATCGGAACCTGAAATGGGTTATAAAAGAAAAGAAAGGGGTGAGCTATATAGCTCAATAGGGATCTAACTACGTGTGGAGCCCAACAAGAGGGGGTGATAAGCATTTTTTTATATAACATTACCCACCACTTTCCATCAAATTTTATCTAGATCCTTAAGATAACTTATTCTGGTACTCACATTTGTTCCCTCACTCGCCACAGGTATCAAATTTAGAAGATCATCCCTCTCTAATCAGAGGAGATTTCGGCGTATCCTTCCCCTTAGATCCTCTCCTGGTGGCCTCTCCCTGATTAGGTGAGGGCTAACAGGATAAGCGACCTTTATGAAAGACGTACCCATTCTCGACGTATCGAGAACATTGCTAACCTTAGTCAGAAGATTCGGGCCTCTTGGGAGCTACCCAAGCCAGTGTCTCGTGTCGGCGAGGCACAACTCTACCTGCCGCTAGTAAGGCCTTGTTATAATTTGCACAGATAATGTCGCAGGGTTGGTCAGAATTGTTAGGCCACACCATTTGCCCCCGCTAGGAATGTAACCACGAGATGTGCCCTCTTAGTCCACCGCCAGACGAGATCTCAACCAAAACCCATCATGGTGCCCTCGGCTTTCTCCGCACATGTGGGTGCCTGGTGAGCCTCTTGGTCGAGTACTCTTTTTGCCACGAGTTGAATTCGGGTATGCTCAGATACCTCCTTCTGATGACGGCCCAAGGCTCGTCACCACTCCTGGGAACTCCTCAAGTTCCAAGGTAAATCCCTAGGTAGCTCTTAGCTACAGCCATATCTCGAGTCTCCTTCCTGAGTGATGAACCCAATTCACCATATCTAAAGCACAACCTTACGACCCACCTAACAGACTTGTCAAATTCTTATTTTATTTAGTTCCGAGTCTGGAACAACATCCTATAGACCTAGTGGATCTCTTGGGATCTGACCATAGACCTTTGGAATCCAAGAGGGTTTTTCATTTAAATCCTAAGAAGCAACCATTTCACGTATTGTATACTTCCATATACTTAAATTCAATTTCCTAGGTTTCATTCTCACCCTTCCAGGGTTGATTTATCACCTCCTTTGGTTGGTAGTCTTTCACGTGTTTGCAGATTTACACATTTTTCTTAACTTCATACCATGTATCCAGGCTTGCATACTTTCCTTATTTATTCAAGTGCTAAAACAGGAGCATGGTCACTCAGGCCAGTACCGATACTGACCCTCAGTACTGATACTGGGCTGGTACTACCCCGGCTATAGTCGGATCATAACCAATCAGGCCAGTACCGGTACTGATGATCAGTACCCATATTGGACCAGTTCCGTTTAGGGCCCCCACTCAGGCTAGTACCGGTACTGATCATCCGTATTGGACCAGTCCTGTTTCCCCTGATGAATGCATTAAGGGGACCTCTAGAGTCATCTAATATCGGTATTGGATGGTTCCAAGCCCTAGTCCAGCACGAGTTTTAACCCCGCATCACAACCCACAGTTTCCTAATGTAGAGTCCATTATCCCACAGATTTTAGGTATAAAACACATGCTTAGTACCCAATGAACCCTCGCAAACAACATGATAAGATGGCTAATTCTCTTAGCATGCCTCCAACCCCTTTTTATTTACCAACACTAGGTATGTACTTCATTACACGCCTAGCTACCATTAACCCAAAATCTAAAGAGGTACTCATAGGACAAAGAGTTAGCATCCCTACCTCAAGCTTTTGGGCTGTAGCTCCTGTCTTCTTTCCTCCCCGATCTGCTCAAAACGCAACAACAGCCACCACACTGCAAAAATGAGTGCAGCAGCTGCTCCTGCACTTTTCCTTCTCCTCCCACGCCAGCACCACCACCAGCAAGGCACTGACAACAACTAGAACAACCACCAAGGGAGAACGATGGGGGGTTCTCTCCTCTCCTCTTGCCAAAAGCCAAGAGAATGATCGTTGGTTTTCTAAGAAAGCCAAAGCCTAAATATCAAAAGGGTTATTTGGCCCATGCCCCCCTCCATTTCTTACTTGAGGGGCAAGCAAGTCCCTCAACTATCTTTCTTGCAAAAAGCCCCTCACCACCACAAAATGTAAAGCCTTATCAATCAAGAGGGGAAAACATAGCTTTTAAGGGCCTTTTAACTCATTAAACACCCTACATAAGTGGGTTAAAATATTTACCCAAAACTTTTCGGGTCATTATAGTGAGGTCGTTACAGGGAGCACAGTCTTCCCGCTGACCTAATCGTGATCCCGATGGAGGACTTTGGCGTAATCCTAGGGATGAACTAGTTGTCTACCTATCACGTCCTAATGGACTATTTTAGGAGGAAGATTGTCTTCTCCATACCGGAGCTACCTCCCTTTGAATTCCACGGCCAGTCGGTAGATAGAGGTTTCAAGTGCATCTCCGTGCTTCGGGCAGTGAAGCTGCTAAGCCAGGAGTGTGAAGGCTTTCTAGCTTGTGTTGTAGCCGAGCCTAGTCCCGTGACCGACTTACAGAGTATCTCGGTGGTCTACGAGTACCCCAACTTCTTTCCAAAGGAGCTGCCAGGACTACCGCTTGAGCATGAAATCGAATTTGAAATCTCACTGGTGCCGAAGACCAGCCTCATCTCTACTGCACCATACAAGATGGCCTCACTTGAGCTACGAGAGCTTGAGTCTCAGTTACAAGATATGTTGGAGAAGGTCTTTGTGAGGCCCAGTGTATCCCCATGGGAGCCCATGTTCTATTCGTGAAGGATGGTACCCTTCAACTTTGTGTTGCCTACAGACAGCTGAACCAGGTCACCGTCAAAAACAAGTATCTGCTGCCTCATATTGACGACCTCTTCAACCAACTGAGCAACGCCATGGTGTTCTCCAAGATAGACTTGAGGTCGGGTTACCACCAACTGAGGATTAGAGAGACCGACATCTCTAAGACAGCTTTTTGTACTCGGTACGGACATGAGTTCTTGGTCATGCCGTTTAGGCTGACCAACGCCCCTGCTGCTTTCATGGATTTGATGAACCACGTATTCAGATTGTACCTGGATCAGTTTGTGGTAGTATTCATCGACGACGTACTAGTCTACTCTAGAGATCAGGCGCAGCATGGACAGCATCTACGTATGGTTCTAGATACGTTGAGACGACGTAGGTTGTACGCCAAGTACAGCAAGTGCAAGTTCTAGTTGAGACAGATTACCTTCTTGGGTCATGTGATTTCAGGAGACAGATTAGCTGTGGATCCAGCCAAGGTTGAGGCCGTACTCAGGTGGGAGAGGCCACGTACAGTAACAGAGATATGCAGCTTTTTGGAACTGGTAGGCTACGACTGGCAATTTATCAGGGGGTTCTCTCAGATCATGCGTCGTATGACCCAGCTGACCCGGAAGAACATGCCATCCACCTGGATAGACGAGTGTGAGTCGTGCTTTCAGGAGTTGGAGAGACTGACTTCAGCTCCAGTACTTACTATCCCGGACAGTAGTGGCGGGTTTGCGGTTTACACTGACACCTCGTTGTAGGGGTTGGGTGGTGTGCTCATGCAGCGGGGTCACATTGTCACTTACGTTTTGCGGCAACTGAAACCCCATGGGCATAATTACCCCACCCATGCCTTGGAGCTGGCAGCAGTTGTCTTCACGCTGAAAACATAGAGGCACTACCTATACAATGAGACTTTTGAAATCTTTACGGATCATAAGAGCCTCAGGTATCTGTTTGATCAGAAGGAGCTCAACATGAGACAGAGACGTTGGTTAGAGCTCCTGAAGGACTACGACTGCAGCATTTCCTACCACCCAAGGACGGCCAATGTCATGGCTGATGCCTTGAATCGGAAGGTGCCCGCCCACTTGGTTGGCCTACAGGCGCAAAGTTGGAGACTCATAGAGGAGATGGCCAGTTGGCGACCCCAGGAGCCACAGAGGTATTGCGGGGCAGTGACAGTGATGAGGTAGGCACAACCAGAGCTGATAGACCGTATCATTACTGGGTAGATGGTCGATCCGTATTTGCAGACACTGTGAGACAGGGTGTTGACAGGGGACCTAGGAGACTTCTCTTTTACTGACGAGATCCTGCGCATGAGGGTATGCTTGTGCGTTCCAAGAGACGAGGAGCTGTTGAGAGAGCTCCTGACTGAGGCACACGGGTCTAGGTTTACCATACATCCCAGGAACACGAAGATGTACCACAATCTACGATGCGACTTCTAGTGGAGGGGGATGAAGCGGGATGTTGGTGAGTTTGTTCAACGGTGTTTGATATGCCAGCAGGTGAAGACCGAGCACCAGAGGCCTTTAGGGCCGCTACAACCACTTCTTGTGCCAGAATGGAAGTGGGAGAGTATCACTATGAACCTAGTGGTGGGGTTACCGGTTACGCAGCGGGGACATGACGCAGTTTGGGTGATAGTGGACAGGTTGACGAAGACTACGCGGTTCTTTCCAATCCAAGTCACCTTTGGGCCAGCACAACTAGAAAAGCGTTACATTAGAGATGTGATGCGCCTTCACGAAGTCCCTCACGAGATTGTATCTGACCGAGATATTAGTTTCACTTCCCAATTTTGAGCAAAGCTTCAGTAGGCCTTAGGGACTCGTCTGAGGTTCAATATCGCCTACCACCCCCATAACGATGGACAATTGAAGCACACCATCCAGACACTTGATGACCTTCTACGTGCTTGCATGCTAGACTGGAGAGGCTCCTGGGAGGAGCATTTTCCTCTGGCAGAGTTTGAATACAATAACAGCTACCACTTGAGCACTGGCATGGCACCTTACGAGGCTTTGTACAGGAGGAAGTGTACGGCACCCTTGAGTTAGGTCGAGGTGGGGACCAAGTGGGAGGTTGGTCCCAGGCTGATCCGTCAGAGTCAGGAGGTGATAGAGAAAATCCACAGACGACTCCATACTTTTAAGAGCAAGCAGAAGAGCTATGCTGATAAGAAGTGCAGAAAGATGCAATTTGAGGTTGGGGATCACGTCTTCCTCCTTGTCTCGCCCATGAAGGGTTTGCAGCATTTTGAAGTGAAAGGGAAGCTCATGCCGAGGTTTGTAGGGCCCTTTGAGGTCTTAGAACGGGTAAGACCTATTACTTACCGACTTGCCCTTCCTCCCCAGCTCTCTAGAGTGCACGACGTGTTCCATGTGTCCAACCGCAGGAAGTACATCACCAATCCCAGTCACATTTTGAGCCACAAGAGCATCGAGGTAAGAGTCGAATTGACCTATCCTAAGAGGCCAATGCAATTACTAGATAGAGCCATCCGGAATCTGAGACAGAAGGAGGTGCCATTGGTGAAGGTCCTATGGAGAAGCCAATAGTATGAAGAGGCGACTTGGGAGCTTGAGGCGATGATGCGAGAACAGTACTCGAACCTTTTTGAGGGTATGTCACTTCTAACCTACTTTGATCCTCTTTAAGTTTGTTATGTGCATATATGTTTATTTCTGCACCCTAGTTAGCTCAAGTTTTGGGGATGGAACTTCTTTTAAGCTTGTTATGTTGAAATGACCCTTCCCAAGGGTCGTTTGGGAATTTTCTAGAATGGTAAGGGTGTTAGTGTAATTTTAAACCCCCTTGGTTTTAGTTGTGGGATCTACAGGGAAAAAGGAGACCTTGTGGGGTCAACCTCGTAATTTTTCCCCACATTCCACCCTCAACCCATGCACGCACACACTCAAAACCCTAAACCCTCTTTAAAAAGACCCCTTCACCTCTCCACCCTCTCCACACCTCCAACGCTGCCACCTCCACTTCCCCTCAACCACTTGCAGTTGGCCATCCCCTTGCCATCGTGCGTGGGGGAGAAGGAGAGGAGAGGAGAGCAAGCGAAGGAGAGGAAGGGGGCGGGAGGTGCGTGGAGGAGAGGAGGGGAGCTGGAGGCGCGCACAAAAGGAAGGGTGGAGCGTGCGAGGGGAGGAGTTGGAGGAGCTCAAGAGGGAGGAGAGACCACGTAGGAGGACGAGCTACATAAGGAGGGCGATGCTACTGCGGTTGCAGTAGTTCGAGCTCGCGAAGAGGAGCTTCGCGAAGCATCCTACGGAGTCATTTTTCCACATTATCAGACATCTGCAACCTCTGTCAAATGTCTGGAGGGGTCGTTGGACGTCTAGAGAGAGCTCTAGACATCCGATAGCACATAGAGTGCCAAGGTACATCCTCTGCACGAGCCTGCATGCATGTACTATAGTAATTAGGTGTCGCTTTTTCACTACGCATGCATGTGCAGGTGCGAGTGCATTGGAAAGGTGCGTGGTGTAACCTTCGGGGCACTTTAGGACTTCTGAATGGCCATGTCAGACGTCTGAATGGCTGTGTCAGACATCTGACTACTCTTCTAGACGACCGAGAGCAGTGTCAGACGTTTGGAAGCTCCCTCAGATGGCTGCGAAGGGGTTTAGACGTTTGAAAAAGACACAGGAAAGCATGGTGAGCTACTACGTTCGTTTAAGACGTCTGGGATGAGATTTCAGTAAGAATGCGTGTTTTGGGTCGGTTCAGGGCCCAAACGGGGTTAGTTTTATGCAAAGAAAGTATCGTTAATTTTCTTTTGGAATTCTCTATGTGTTAGCGTCATACCTATGCTATTTTGAGATCATTTGACATGTTAGTCAACAATATAGGTCTCCAGTTCGTAATGTACATAGGACCCGCGGAGACGTTGAGATCTACCATACGAGCCCCCATTCCACCCGTATACCCTAGTAGAGTGATCCTCTCTAATACTATGATTAAAATGATTAAAGTGCATGCTACATTAGAATGACCTGATTAAATCGTAAGATATGAAATGAACCCTAGAGATGAGAAGGATGAATGTACATTACTTGAACCACATTGTTATACTCTAAAATGCATGTTAAAGTCTTTACTGGTAGCAAATGAATAGTTAAGTGATATGGTACTTGCTTAATTTATTAAATCACGAGCTGCCTATTATACACTTAAGAACCAGAATGTGAATAGCGATACATGCCATATATGAAATGAGATGAGTGTGATGCATGAACCCTACGGGGAACTAGGAAAGGAACTCAAGTATACTGGAACAAATATCGGGTATACAATGGAACATGTTGCCTATGGGTTGGTTGGTTGTATGGACTCGGGTATGAAAAGTGAACTGGCCCTCATGTACGCGGTACTGAGAGCTACTGTCACTTTATTGTAGGGGAGCTGGTCGCCCTTTTAGTTGGGACCTGGGGTTAAGATTGTCCACCCTACATCGACTCTTATTAAGCTGACTGGGCAAATCGAGATAGCCAGGCAAGGTACTCAGACTGTTGAGGGGTGTGGCTCCTGTCCTGTTCTGTGTTGTACGCTTCGGTTTACCTGTTAGTGGAAATAACTATCCGTGTGCCAGTGCAGGATAGCTACCCGTACGCTTATCGCACGTGCTGTAGTCACCGCTACGTCGCGGCTTGACGTGCGCTTGTGCATGTGTTTTAAGAAGTGTCATTATAGTCACACTTGCAACGCCGGTTTTAAAGTAAGGAAACGGAGGTGAGTCTGAGTGTCGGTCTCAGGGAGGCGTGAAAATCAGATTTTGCTTATCACTTGTTGTCACGGAAAGCACGGAGTTTTGCTTGCGGAAGGTGCGGTTTGAAAAGCGAGAGAGAGATAGAGAGAGAGAGGGAGAGATTAGGGTTAGAGTTGTTTCTTGCTTGATCATGCAACTTAAACAAAAATTAAAATAAACAACTGAATGGAAAGTAACTTCATTAATCATGCAGCTTTAGTTCACGAATTATAACATTAGATACATGCTTAAACATAAGTAAAGGAAAGCTTAAAAGAAAGGAAGAGAGAGGGGGGAGAGCGGCGAAGCAGCCACGGCGGTGGAGGAGGCTCCGTTGGTGGCTCGTCATCTCCGACAATTACAAGAGCGCCTAAAGCTAGCTAAGAGAGGGGTAGAGTAGTTGCAAGGGAAGTGAATGCCTTGAATGAGTGGTTGGAGGGGGTGTAAATAGGGAGAAGGGCATTCTAAAAGAAGAAGGGGCTTTAGCGACATCCGGGACATTGCTAAAACCATTCCAAAAGCGTCCGTGAAGCCCTCCAGCCCGCCGGTCATCCGCCCACACCGTTCTTCACGCCCGATCCGCGGCCGTTGTGTGAGAGCCGTCCGATCGAAGATCGGATGGCTAAGATCTTCCCTTGGATGTGCTCGGATCGCACCTCGGGCGCGCGTGTGCGCGGGCGTCGTCACCCGACGTGCGCTCACGCATGGGCTCTCCGATTTGAGGGCGCGCCGCGTGGCGCGATCTCAGCCGCCGCTGCTGATCGGGCGGCCCAATTTCGCCGCACACTCCTTCATCTTTAATTCTCCGCACCGCGCGGCTCGAACCCGCTTCGCGTGCTTGCGGGCATGCGGCTAACCGTTGCGCCACGTTCACGCTTTGTCACGGCGACTGCGGGCGGGCACGCGGTTCTCGACCGTCCGATCGAAGATCGACGGCCGAGATTTGATCTCAGCTGAAGGAAGAGTGGCGTGTGGTGAAGCAGGGGCGACGTGGCGCAACGAGGGCCGTTGATCACCAGATCAACAGTCAACTTCTTGGGCCCATTGTAGGAGCTCCGGATGTCGGATTTGGCCAATCTTAAGTTCGTTGACTCCTTTCGTCATTCTGAATCCATCCGTGTGGTCCGATTGCTCATCTGAGGCCTTCTTTGACAAGTGCTTACACAAATGGCCATTAATACAGTTTTATAAGCAATCTTGGTATATGATGCATGCAATGCTCCCATTTTACTTATGTTGTGCCTTTTATTCTTAAGATGGGTCCTATTTAACAAAATTATCACCCCCATGTGCAGTGTTATCATACCCCCATACTTACTCCTTGCTAGTCCCTAGCAAGGTTTATTCTAGCCTTTATTTTCTTTCAGAATTTAAGAAGTAATTGCTTAGACACTTCGTCACTTGTCAATGGGAGGAAATATACCAAGATCTTAATCTACAAAGACTAAGCAGTGCCTGGTTGTCTGCCAAAATACGAATCGCCCGAATCCTTGCTTTAATGTATATAACTATACATATGTATATGTATATATATATATTTTTTTCGGAATTCAGTGTGGGTTGGTAACTTTTTACGGCTACCCAACCCACCCAAAACTCGGTCAAAACCCTAAGTGCTAAGCATCTTGGTGTGAAGATTGTGATAAACTCACTTAATGGTAATTCAGACAAACTTCGGGTGTCTACGCCCCTAGGTGACCGGAAGAGGAAATATATTTTCCTGAAGGTGTATTTGTTTGATTGGTAGCTTTCTCCCTACGTTTGTTTTAATTGGGGTCAACACAAGGATTTTTCCTATGTATATCTCCCTGGCTTGTACTACTTCCCTGCTTCTTCCTTAAGTGTTTTGGTTCTTTTTGTGCAGTTATTGAGCTGGGCTCTGGACAACTGACCAATGGGCTGTTACCCACGATCACTTGCCAGCCATACTCGTGCGGTGAAGTGTGGTTTATTTTCTTTTCTTCTCCTTTTTTTTTCGTAGGTAGCTTCCCTGATCTCAAATGTACCTAGAGGCAATGAAGAAGAAATGGTCCCGTGGCTGGGTTCTGGACAACCTGCCAATGGGCTGTTACCCACGACAACTTGCTACCCATACCACCCTAGAGAGTTCATTAGCTACCCAATTTCTATCAAAATCTCCGAGAAGTGAGTCTGTGCAAAAATGTGTGCAGATGCTTAGACTCAAAGTTTTTCTGAGTTAGAGGGTGAGTTGATAAGTCGTATACTTATCACCTTATTTAGTAGGTGGATTAGAATAGCTTAAGGTTGCAAGGATTCGAAGCTAAATCCATATTTTAACGGACACCAGGGCTAATTAAGCCTGAAGGCCTGAAAAGTCTAAGTGTTTAAGTTCTTTTTGTATTATTTCCCACTATTGACAAGTTTCTAATGCCTAAGTTTTCTTTCTAAATTCATTTTTTTTATTTTATTCAGACTAATTAAATGAGTTCAGGATTATGCAATTTACCACCCCCCATGCTTAAGTTGGACAATGTCCTCATTGGCGAGTACATGGATGCATAAGGGTTCAAAAAGATAGTACCTGAGTGACGTAAAATACCAGATCAGTCTGAATCCTCTGGGTTGCCTCCCAGGAAGTGCTGAGTTTAATGCCTCAAGCTAGGCGATGCTCCGTGTCATCCCTCAACGAGAGTGACACTCTCCTTTGGGGGAACCTGGGCCAGGAAGTGCTTCAATCTTTGACCATTAACTGTAAAACTGTGCCCAGTGTTAGGATCAGCGATTTCAACCGCCTCATTAGAGTAGGGCTTAACCACCCGAAATGGTCATGTCCATTTGGACCTGAGTTTCCCCGGGAAGAGTTTTAGGCGGGCGTCAAATAACCAGACTTGCTGGTTAGGCTCGAAGGTTTTTCTATGAATGAGTCGATCATGGACGGCTTTCATTTTCTCCTTATACAGTCGACTATTGTCAAAGGCATCCCGACGAATTTCTTCGAGCTCAGATAATTGGAGCATGCTCTGCGCACCGGCTAACTGGGAATCCATGTTACATTGCTTGACAGCCGAGTAAGCCCGGTGTTCCAATTCGACAGGAAGATGGCAGGCTTTGTCAAAGACCAGGCGATAAGGCGACATGCCTATCGGGGTCTTGAAAGCGGTCCTGTATGCCCACAGGGCATCATCAAGTCGTGTGGACCACTCTTTCCTGTCAGGTCTCACAGTCTTCTATAAAATGTTCTTGATTTGTCTATTTGAGACCTCGGTCTGCCCATTTGTTTGTGGATGGTACAGGGTAGCAATGTGATGGTTCACCCCGTATTTTCTAAGTAGGGCACGGAATTAGGAATGGATAAAATGGCTTCCACCATCACTCATCATGGCCTTGGGTATTCCAAACCGGGAAAAGATGTTCTTCTTAACAAAGTCCATGACAGTCCTGTGATTGCATCGGCGAGTGGCGACGGCTTCAATCCATTTGGAAACATAGTCTACCGAGACCAGGATGTACTCGAAGCCATTGGATGGCGGAAAGGGGCCCATAAAATCGATACCCCAAATGTCGAAGATTTCGACAATCAAAATGGGCTGGAGGGGCATCATATCTTTCTTGGTCATGGTCCCCAGCATTTGGCAGCTTGAGCAAGTCTTGGCAAAGTTGTGTGCATCCTTAAATAGGGACGGCTAGTAAATTCCAGACTGCAAAACTTTTGCAGCTATTTTCTTTCTAGAGAAGTGGCCACCACAAGCCTGGTCGTGACAGAAGGAAAGCACACTCTGAACTTCATCTTTGGGGATACACCTCCTGATGATCTGGTTAGCACAGAGGCGAAACAGCATGGGATCATCCTAGAAATAGTGCTTGGCCTTAGCCAAGAACCTGTCCCATTGCTGTCTGGACCAGCTGTGCGGTGTTTGTCCTACAACTAGGTAGTTGACGTAGTCAACATACCATGGCATTCTCTTGTCTTGCACAGCCAGAATGTGTTCATCAGGGAAGGTGTTAGATAGAGGTAGGGAGGGTCCAATGTGGTCTGGATAAAGTCTAGACAAGTGGTCAGCTACCACATTCTTTGATCTGGCCTTGTCTCGGATTTCCAGGTCAAATTCCTGCAAAAGCAAGATCCATCTAATGAGCCTGGGCTTTGCGTCCTTCTTGGCCAACAGGTGCCGGATGGCTGAATGGTCAGTGTAAATCGTCACGTGGGATCCCAGCAAGTACGATCGGAACTTTTCAAGTCCAAAGACTACAGCGAGCAGCTCTTTCTCTGTGACCGTATAATTTCATTGGGCCTCGTCCAACGTTTTGCTCGCATAGTAGATCACCACGGGTTTCTTATCTTACCTTTGTCCCAGGACAGCACCTATGGCAAAATCTGATGCATCACACATAATCTCAAAGTCCTTGGTCCAGTCTGGGGTTTGAAGTAACGATGCGGTGGAGACTAAGTCTCAGAGGGTGTGATAAGCCTGGATGCAGTCAGAAGACATGTGGAATATGGCGTCGTTGGCTAGGTCGGTCAAGGGTTTAGAAAGCTTGGAAAAGTCTTTAATGAACCTTCGGTAGAAGCCAACATGTCATAGGAATAAGCGAATCTATTGGACCGAGCTAGGTGGAGGAACTTGGAAATCAAATCAACCTTAGCCCGATCTACCTCGATGCCCCTATGCGATACGATGTGACCGAGGAAAATTCCTTCTTGAACCATAAAATGGCTCTTTTCCCAACTTAACACCAGATTTTACTGATCTATCAGCTAGCTGGATGGTAACAGGGGTTAGTGTCAACTCTCCAAAACCAAATTGGTGGTACAAGGTTGTTAGAATCAGATTGATAGAAGTACCTAAGTCCAGGAGCACTCTATCAAATGTCATGTCCCCGATATTGCCGGAAATCAGGGGCGCTCCTGGGTCAGTTCGCTTGAGCGGAAGGTTGATTGATATTACGAAACTTGCTTGTTCAGAGAGCATAACCTTCCTAGGTGCTTGAGGTCTTGGCTTACGCTTGGGTGTACAGGCATCCTTTAAAAACTTGGCCTAAGCAGGGATGTGCTTGACAGCTTCAAGGAGAGGAATATTAATCTGTACTTGCTTAAAGATTTCCAATAGCTCCTCAGTTTCCACAACATTCTTCTTTTTCTTGATTGTTTCCAAGGCCTCAGGGTAGGGTGTCTGAATGTGGATCGGTTCTATTTCTGGGTCCTTGGTTGGTGCCTCTTCTGAGTTGGGTATTTTAGCAGGTGAAGTCTCGGGAAGATTCGGCCATTTGGGATCCTGGGTTTTGGTGCCACTTCTCAAGGTCACCGCATTCGCAGAGGCATTGGGGCCATGGGTTGATTCTTGAGAAGACAAGGACGAAGAAGCACCAAACCCAGGGGGTATTTGTGGGGCTAGCTGGACCATGTGAACCTGCCCAGGATTGCCTTGGAACCCTTGTGAATTGGAGCCTCTGTTAATTATGTTTCGTGGGTTTAGTTGTGGCTGGGAAGGTAGGGATCCTTGTTGCTTATAGTCTAAGAGTTGGCTTAACTGCCCCTTTACCAAAGCCATTTCCTCCTGATGTTTCTGGTTCATGTCAGCCATCATCTTTATTAGGGTGTCCATTTGATTTTGTGGGGAAGGGGTCGTCCTATTCTGATTATATTGGGGTCTAACTGGTGGTCCTTGCTGATAGGGGGTAAGTGTGGCTGTTGGTTTGGCCTGGGCTGGTTTTGGAATTGCTGTGGTTTCTAGTTTGTCCAACCAAAGTTGGGGTGGTTACGCCAGCCAGTGTTGTAAGTGTTGGAGAAAGGGTCTGGTTTCGCATAACCTTGGACAGCTTGCACATCTTCTCGGATAGCCGATGTTGATGAAGAGGGAAGGGAGTAATCAAGGGTTGAGGGAGCAAAGGTCCCTCCCTGGAATGTGGTTAGGGGTTGTTCCAGGTTCAGTTAGGTTAAGGGCTGGACCAGGTCAACATTATGTGCTCCCTTTGCTAGGGAGAAAGTCTGTAAGGAGTTCCTGGTCTGGTTCAGTAGCTCATCAATCTTTTTGTACACCAATTCCACTCAATCTAGTTTCTTGGCAATGATGTCCAAGTCAACCATTTCAGAATTTTCTTGTACCTCATAAATCCCACCACGGGGTTGACTGGACCTATTGAACTGGGTCATGGTGGCATTGTTGAGCGAATTCTCGCTCATAGACTCAAAGGGCTCAAACGCGCTCTCCTCGTCCTTGTTCAGGAAGTTCCCCCCCCATGAGGCATCGACGAAGTTTCGTAGGTTGCTGTCCAAACCATGGTAGAAAATCTAGGCTAATTGCCACCTTGGTACTTCGTGGTGTGGGCATTTCCTCAAGAGTTCATTAAATCTTTCGCGTGCCTCATGAAACTGTTCCCCACCCTAGAGTGTAAAGGTAGTAATAGCTCTTCTGAGGGCATTGGTCTTTCCTATGGGGAAGAATTTCTTTAAAAATGCATGCCTCAGTTCTTCCTAGGTGGTGATGGGTCTACCTAGGTTTCTAAGCCAATGAGAAGCCTTGTCTCTTAATGAGAAGGGAAACATCTTGATTAGAACAATGTCAAGGTTAATGTTCCTAGGTTTCACAGTTCGTGCTATGCGGTCGAGATCCTCTAGGTGCTGAAAGGGGTCCTCATTTGAGCTTCCATGAAAGTGGCTCTGGATCAGACTTAAGATATTCGGTTTCAGCTCAAAATCATCTCCCCCTTCGGGGATCCTAAGGTGTGGCTCGACTCTAATAGCGGAGGGATTATAGAAATCGCGGAGGGGCCTCGGCTGATCCTGAAATGGTGGTATATCGAGTGGTGGTTGCTCTTGTACGCCTTGGAACGGTGGTGGTGGTTGTTCTTGTGGGTTCTGTAACCATTGTATGGCCTGCATGATGGTGTGGATTTGTTGTTGCTGAAGCCGGTGGTTTGCATTAATTTGAGCTTGGATGATGGCCATTGCGTTTGGTGGGGGTTGGTGTACCGTGTTCTGTCTTTATGGTTATTATAGTCGTTGTGGTATATGATAAAATAGTTACCAGTTGAATACAAATTTTTTACTTGGAATGACAAGTTTCCTGAGGTCGAACTCAGGGAGCAACTGTAATTCTAGAAGCATATAAGTTCACAATATACAAGGTTTTACAAAAATGAAGAGAGAGAGAAAGAGGGAGCAAAAGTTCTCTTTTTTTTTGGCTTCTTCTTCTTCTCTCTTCCTCTTCTCTTTCAGCCGGTTCTTTAATCTACCTTCTTCTTTCTTCTTTTCTCTGCTACGACTATGGTGACCCTTTCTCTTTCTCCTTTCTTCCTCTCTGATTTTCTTCTCTTCTTCCTTGCGGCTGCAAAGGCTTCTGCCTTCTCTTTGATTTCCTTCAGCTGCTAAGTCTTCCTTTCTTCTTCCTTCTTTTCTTCTTTTTTTTCTTCTGCTCGGGCCGTTCCTCTTCTTTCTTTTCTCTCCTTCCTGTCTTCTTCTTCTTCTTCTTTGCATCTTCTTTCTTCTTCTTTCTGCTCTGGCTGCTGACCTTCCGACGTCTGACTCAGTGCTCAAACGGCTTAACTGTGCGTTTGCTACAGTGCGGCTAAATCTTCAGCCGCTCCTCCTCCTCTCCTCTTCTTCCTTCACCTGCTTCTTCCTTCTTTTTTTTTCTTCTTCCCTGCGTGCACACACAACTATCAGTGCAAAACCTACCCCTACCCCTTCCCCGCATCTCTCTCTCTCTCTGAATCTCTCTTTGGGAAAGCTCTCCCAGAGCCAGGTAATTGGGTTCGGGTTGCGCGCCTGGGACCAGGCCCACCGGCGTGCGGTGGTGGGTGAGGAGTGCTTGGTCGGGTAGTCGGATATGGCCCAAACCCACAGGGCGTGAGCGCGGGTGAGGGCGGGTGCGAGCACGTGTCGCGCTGCGTGCGTGGGTGAGGGACCTGACCTCTGTGTATCGAAGGCGAACAGCTTAATTCACAAAATCAATTTAAGTGTGGGCGCGAGGCCACACACTTACGAGGTGGCACTAAAGTCCCACCTCTGCTCTGGGTGCCCACAGGAGAGAGGGCACTGCCAATTGGGGCAGCAGCGAGGGCTCGCGACCCCAATAGCGAACCTGGGCGTACTCGCGGAAGCAACCCGCGTTGCCTGGAGCTCACACCTAGGCTAGAGGGGTCCTGGAGCTGCTTGCGAAGAAGCTTCAGCAGCTCGTCAATGGCGGCGAGGAGGCGGAGACCTGAAATCACAAGGACAGCCTCACGGCCACATCAGACAAGGTAGGGAGCCTTGTCGGAGTGTGGCGAAGGCAGTGCGAGGGTCGGGGAGGCGCGAGTGTGCCTGTCGAGGTGCGCCTAGGGCAGACTGTGTGCGCGGAAATGGGTGTGTTCGAGGGGTGGTCGGGCGGTGAAGGGTGGTGAATGGAGTGGGGGAAATGTTTGAGTGGAGTGAGGGGGAGCTTCTGGGCTTGTCGGCGAGGGGTGGAATGGTCTGTGGAGGTGGAGCGACCTCGCCGAAGATGGCGACCGGAGATGGGGAAGGTGGTGATGGACAGTGGCGGTCAGTGAGTCAAAATGGTAAATTAAGAAGGGGAAAATATAAGGGAGAGAGAGAGGAAGATTCCTACCTACTTAGTTGACGAAGAGGGAGAGGAAGACGTCCGACTCGTGCCTGCCGGAGCTGGGGACGAAGGTGCCCAGGAGGGGGTTATCGGCGACGAGGAGGAGATCTGAGGACGCCAGCTGGTGCAGCCTGGCATGGGACGACGGGGCAGAGTGGGCTCTGCTGCAGGTATGGCAGCAGAGCGACGAGGAAGAGGGAGGATTGCCGAAAGCTAGGGCTCTCTGATCGGAGAGGGGAGAGACGAAATCTAGGGTTTTTCTCCGCCAGAAGTAGCTTGAAGGAGACGGCAGACCCTACCGCTCCTTATAAAGGCACTGGCAAGGAGAGGGGACCAAGGAGGCAACGTGCCGTGCTCGCTGGAGTTGGACGGAAATGGACACCCATGCCTGTCGTGCGTTCGCACGAGAGGCATAGTTGGTTGCAGAGATCAGGGGAGGGTCCCTGCGATAGAGGACGACGCAGGGAGCCCCCCGCTCGTTCCTGAGGACGGGCGCCTTGCCCTGCACGACACCATCCTCCGCGCAAGGTCGCCGAAGGTATGGCGCTGCGCAGAAATGGCAGGGAGGACCGTTCTGCAAAGAACGACGAGAAAGTTAGGGAGCCTTTTGCAAGGGTTTCAAAAGATAAGGGTCAAAAAGTAATTCAAGAGGATCAATTTGTAAAGTCGGTCAAGATGGTCTTTTCTTAAGCCCAAATTTTTATACCAACCTAATTTGAACCTAAGGATTTTAATGGTGAAATTTGATTTTAGGTTGGACCATGTTTGAGTGGTCAATTTGCACAAAAACCTAATTTAAGTCATAAATTGGGCATGGTTCTCATTTTAGGTCAAAATAGGTTGCAAAGGCCAAATTGAAGGTTCTAAACCCTAGGGAACATTTTTCCATGAATTTTAGAGGGTTTATTTGATTTTTATCCTACCTCAAACCTCATGAATTAAAGTAGATTTATTTTAGGGTTACAGAATGTCATTTAATTCCTAGAAGTTGTTATAACCCTTTTCAGATCAGATCATCCCACTTCTCTCCTTATTAAGCTCATTTGACCTTCATTAAGACCCTTAATTTCCCTATTTGCTCACTGCATTGGTGAAATTACAGTTTTACCCCTTATGATTTGTCTTATTCTTTAACTCAGAATTCTCTGAGTTAAGCCTCTCTTTAGGTTTTGTAGGAGCTTCTTCACATTTATTTAGATTAAATTGTGCTAATTAGGGTTCATGATGAGGTTCTCATCAGGGGTTGATCCTCAGGCTCATCTATCCTAGGTTCTGCCATGTTCCTAACAGAATCACATTGCCTAGATTCCTGCCCCAAAACACACAACTCGGGATGCAGTGAGTGTCTCCTGTGCATACACTAGAGAAGAATAGGAGGGGATGCGGAGGGCGACAGATGCGAGAAATGTGTTTCAATCAAGCACACAAGCCTAGTCCTTATGGTGTATTCCTTAGGAGACCTAGAAATCTCACAAAGGGTGATTAAGTCCGTAAGCACTGGACTCCCCTTCCTAAGGCTAATCTGGCTAGGTTGATTATGAGGGGATTGCAGGGAAGGTTCTTCCTTTGGCTTGCACCTTCGGTTCCATAGACCCCACAACCACGGTCATTTGACACTGGCCTGCAGCCTAGTCACCAAATTCTACCAAGGGAATGAAAGCCAAATGCCCAGCGAACACAACCTCACCTTTCGAGACTTAACTCAATCCTGCCTAGGGCACGTCTTCTTAGTTTTAAAGGGCTAGGATAGTGCTTGTGCTAGGGTTATGTGTTGAGGCGTTGATTGGGGTGATGCCTCTTAATTTTCCACTTTCAATGTGTGTGCTTCTATCAAAACATGATTTTCAAGCAAGGATTTTTAAGATGTGGTGTCGTTTAGTGTTTCATCCTTACTTTAGTGCTTTTTAGGGTTGACATGTCTTAATGTTTTCAGACAAGTTTCAGTGGGCACATCAAATTCTGCACACAATTTGGTGAAAGTAGATTTCCTTTTATTCTGTAGAGGCTCTAAAACCCTAATGTACTCATCCTAATGATCATGCAGCTTCTATTAGATGAGTCGATTTTAGGGTTGAGTAGTGCGGCCCATGTCAACTCACGGTGTCTTCGCATACCACTCAAAAAAAAAAAAAGCACTCCAAGAATTTATTCAGAATGTTAGAGTGTACATTTTTTTGTGGGTTGATGTGTTAAGGATGTGGATCAAGCAATCATACACCACGCCAATTTTTTTCAATTTTTGCAATTTTTTTTTAATTTTTTTCATGCAAGCAAACAATCATGAGTGAAGAATTACTCACTATCAGTCCTTGTTGCGCCTACTCCCTTGTTACCATCGTGGGATGCGTCGCTTCGCTGTCCAAGCGCCGAATTCCTGCAACCATCAAGCAAAAAGGAAACAAGGCATTAGACGATGTGAGAATAGATGTGGAATGGAGGTGACAAAACAAATCCGTTGCCTCCCCGGCAACGGCGCCAAAAACTGACGTGCACTTGTGCGTGTGTGTTAAGAAGTGTCGTTATAGTCGCACTTGCAACGCCGGTTTTAAAGTAAGGAAACGGAGGTGAGTCCGAGTGTCGGTCTCAGGGAGGTGTGAAAATCAGATTTTGCTTATCACTTGTTGTCATGGAAAGCGCAGAGTTTTGCTTGCGAAAGGTGCGGTTTAAAAAGCGAGAGAGAGATAGAGAGAGAGAGGGAGAGATTAGGGTTAGAGTTGTTTCTTGCTTGATCATACAACTTAAACAGAAATTAAAATAAACAACTGAAAGGAAAGTAACTTCATTAATCATGTAGCTTTAGTTCACGAATTACAACATTAGATACATGCTTAAACATAAGTAAAGGAAAGCTTAAAAGAAAGGAAGAGAGAGAGAGGGGGGGGAGAGCGGTGAGGCAGCCACGGTGGTGGAGGAGGCTCCGTCGGCGGCTCGTCGTCTCCAGCGATTACAAGAGGGCCTAAAGCTAGCTAAGAGAGGGGTAGAGTAGTTGCAAGGGAAGTGAATGCCTTGAATGAGTGGTTGGAGGGGGTTTAAATAGGGAGAAGGGCTTTCTAAAAGAAGAAGGGGCTTTAGCGACGTCCAGAACGTCGCTAAAACCATTCCAAAAGCGTCGGTGAAGCCCTCCAGCCCGCCGGTCATCCGCCCGCGCCATTCTTCTTCGTGCCCTATCCGCGGCCACTGTGTGAGAGCCGTCCGATCAAAGATCGGACGGCTGAGATCTTCCCTTAGATGCGCTCGGATCGCGCCTCGGGCGCGCGTGTGCACGGGCGTCGTCGCCCGGCGTGCGCGCACGCGTGGGCACTCGCGATCTGAGGGCGCGCCGCATGGCACGATCTCGGCAGCCCGCTGCTGATCGGGCTGCCCAATTTCGCCACGCGCTCCTTCGTCTTTAATTCTCCGCACCGTGCGGCTCGAACCCGCTTCGCGTGCGTGCGGGCGTACGTGTTAACCATTGCGCCACGTTCGCGCTTTGTCGCGGCGACTGCGGACGGGCACACGGTTCTCAGCCGGCAGAGATTTGATCTCAGCTGAAGGAAGAGTGGCGTGCAGTGAAGTGGGGGCGACGTGGTGCAACGAGGGTTGTTGATCACCAGATCAACGGTCAGAACTTCTTGGGCCCATTGTAGAAGCTCCGGATGTCGGATTTGGCCGATCTTGAGTCCGTTGAACTCCGTTCGTCGTTCCGAATCCATCCGTGCGGTCCGATTGCTCATCTGATGCCTGCTTTGATAAGTGCTTACACAAATGGCCATTAATACAATTTTGTAAGCAATCTTGGTATATGATGCATGCAATGCTCCCATTCTACTTATGTTGTGCCTTTTATTCTTAAGATGGACCCTATTTAACAGAATTATCACCCTCATGTGTAGTCTTATCACGTCTATGACCCGGGGTGGTAGACCAGGTGTAGGTCTACCAGGATGTGTTCTCTCGGCTAGGAAAGTGCCACATATACATCCTGCATCGTGGGAAAACTGCAATAAAATCATTCCCTTAGGGAACAAGTGGATTAAGAAACGTTGTGGATCATTATTAAAATAATCGAATTAGAAACACATAGATGATTTTAATGGAAACATATATTAATACATAACTGGAAATTGTATGATTAGTTAGCTACTTGTTCTCTTATGTTTAATTGCATGAAAATAACATATGCACAACTCTACTCAGCATTAGCTAACCACAAATATATATAACTTGTTCAGGTTAAGGAGTTGAACAGCTAACGCCACTAGCTACAAAAGGTACTGGACCCAGTCGAGCCTAGTCATAGTTCTTTCTCTTTTCCGTTGTAGACGCTTTTTATTAGTAATGAGTACCTTTAGCATGTAATACATGTTTCTGTTATATGTCTCTCTGTTTTAGTTGTGATGGCTATATTTGTAATTGTACTTTTCTACTTGTAGGTTGTAAAACTTTTGAAATTTTCTGTTCTATTTTTTATTGCTGTCTATTATCTATTTGTGCTTAGTTCATTGTATGTGTCGTTATGGAATGATTTATACATTTAGTTATTTTTATTAAAAAATTGAATCTTAGGATTTAGTTGAGATAGTCACTCTCAGATTCCATAGGGAATCGAAATTAGATCATAACAAAATCTTACGTCGAAATTCTCATACTCTTTATTTACTTATTACGAGTCTAGAATCATTCGTAAGAAAAGCAGAATTTTGTAAACCATAATAGTCAAATAATCAACTTAAAATCCTTCACAACAAATAATTAATAATAATTGATTAAAAGAAATTATCAATTTATCGATTAATTATTATATTAATTGATAAATCATAAAATTGATTGATAAAATGATTAAAAAGGTAACTTAATTTTTCACATAAAAAGATAGACCAAAAACAACTTTTAATATACCAATCAATACATTTGAAGAGTCAAATGGGAATTGAAGGGGGAATTGCTAGATGCAACATATGCCAAACTCACCTTCCACACCCATTGGGACGAGGGATAAAATTATGAGGTATAGGAATTATTTAGAAATGTCATATCCTATGTTTATATTTCGAAGTCAAGAGGTGTGTTTTGTTAGGTTAGCCCTTAAGGATTATCTTATTTATACAGTAAAATAATCATAACTTACTTTATTTTTGTAGATGAGATGGAGAGGGTTAATACTAGCCAATTCTTATCTTTTTCAACCAGGGATATGTACTTTGGTGAATATCATCTCAAAGAATCAACCAATATCTGCGACTACTTACGGTCACGCATTTGCATGAATGCTTCGTATGATATTCTACGAGTGATAAGCTCGTGATACAATACCAAGGCTTGCATCCAGAAAATGTATAACACTGACTTTCCTAAGCATCCAAAACGACAAACGTTAAGCAATGGCATCTGAGTGCCCATCAAGTCATTTCAAGCCGATAGTAATTAATAACATGCATCCAGAGCATTCCTCTTAAATTATAAAGAACTCCTAATTAAACCTATATACTATCGACTTTTCTTCAAAGAGATGCGCTAGCTAGATTAAGCACTCATTCATCATCAGGTTCAGAGTTGGATCTCCGGCAATCGAGCCTATTTAAGAGGGGGTGGGAACATGTGATATGGATTTAGTTAGATCTTCGATAGCCAAATCCATATTTACTTGGACACCAAATATTTGGATTCAAATTCAGATATATATTAAACGACGACTTTGAAACTTTATTGGAAACAAATTCCATTTTGATATGGTGTTCAAATGTTATCATGTTAAGTTTGGGTATTACGGGAGTTTAAGGTATCTACGCACGTTAATCTTTGAAATATATTGAGATTTTGGTGCGTTTATAACTTGCTTGATTAATTTGTGTAGATAAGTATGCACATCGATCTCCCTAATTAAACAGTTCCCCATTATGACTGCGCCGTTTTAGTTTTAGTTTTAGTTTGGACGAACAAATATTTATCGGAGCCTCCTTGGTGAAGGCCGATGTGATTTTTGCCGTTTACGTGAACAAATTAAGAATTCAGATAAATACGCAACGGCCTTCTGGGAAGATTGTCAAATCATTCCACGTGCTCCATCAAAAATTAGAGGGGAGGGTGGCAAACAGATGAGAAAAACAGAACGTGCACACGAGAGGAGGGAAAGAACAATAATATATATATATATAGAAGCAATAAAATAAATTAAACTGACTACCGTCTTCAAACTAATTAACCAAAATGAAGAATATATGCTATGCCCCAAATTAACGAAGATAATTAATGAGAGTGCCGTAGGTTGCGTCTCGCAGCAGTATCAGGTAGGATAGGATAAGGATAGAATAGGTTTTAAGGAGTTTATTTTTCTCACATATGTTCTCCCTTTCTATCATAATAAAATTTATTATTTTTTTTTTCACATATAACTCAAAAAATAATATTTAATAATTAAAATCCATCTCATCAAAACTCACTAACTCCCTCTCATCTCTCACAAAATTAACAAATTAATCATTAACAATTCCATCAATCATTACAATCCTATCAATTATTACAATCTCACTAACCAAACATCTTATATATTTATTTCACTCATATTCTATCATAATATAACACTATCCCCCTACCCAATGTAACTTTAGCCAGGAGATAGAGTTAGTTGAATTCGTAATCAAGGTGGTATGTCATAGTCGCATTAGCTCTGGCAACCAACGCCGCAAGCCTCGAAGTTGTTGGCGCAGTAGCAGTACTTGCTGCCGCAAAGATCGTCGGGGTCGAGTGCCCCACCACAGTCGCTTCCGCACGACGACATCATGTAGAGGCACCCCGACTGGCACCTACTCGCCACCTGGCAGTCGTGGATGTTCGCCACGCACTAGCCCGACTTGTCGTAGAACTGTCAGTCTAGGCACCCTACACCACCCCCCTACGCACCGCACTGTTGGCCGAACAACGACACTGCAGTCATCGCCATGAGGAGGAGAAACACGAAGAACATAGACATAGTCATGGAGAAGAAGAAGAACACCTGACGAGAAGAGAAGAAGTGGCTCCTCGTGTTTAGTTGTTTGATGATGGTATTATTAATTCGAAGAGAGAGCACTTAATTTGGAACAACCGAGAGAGAACAAGAGGGCTATCTGTGTGCGAGGGAGTTATTTGTTTCGAAGGAACGTCTACGTGGTGGATAGAAGACATTTTCAACGGGGTTTTTCAAAAGGATTATATATATATATAAGTTTAGTAGAGGACCACGGGATAGTAATAGAACCGACCCTCTAACGTTTTTATTCTCTTTTTTTCCATTTTGATTTTATACGTGGTTTTCTAGTTTTTATTTTTTTATTTATTTTAAAGGAATTAATAACATACAAGTGATGTAAAAAGAGAAAAGAACCTATCATCTTCGAAAAAGGTGAAACACAACCTTATAAAAGAAAAATTAAAATATCCAAAATATCTTAATAGAAATTAAAAAAATATAAAAAAAACCATCACAAATATGAATTCATATAGTAATTATAATTCCAACCGCTATTATACTCGTAGATACGACAATGTAATTAGAAAAAAATTTTAACTACCAACGCTAACAAAAATTCCATGAGTCGAACGTTGAAAGAAAATCGGATAGCTCCCTATCCCGTTGAACGCAGTGTCTCGCATAAATGTGACACTTCCATGCTTTTAATGTGTAAATTAACGGGCAGGTTAGATGTCATTTAAATTAAGTTGAAGGTTTGTGTTTTGAATGTAAACAGCTTGTTTTCTCTTGTGAATGTAAATACTAAATAGTCTGTTTAGGTGCCCATCTCAAAGATTACGATGATAAGAGGGTATGAAGGGAAATTCACTTGGATGCGAAGGTCATCTTGTACGTGTCTCATAACATCCATGAGGAGGAGAAATCAAGGTTTGTTGATACTTCCATGTTTTATCTAAAGCAAACTACAAGCTTTAGCTTTGCCACCGAGGAGTTAGCTAAATAATAGGATACTCTTCAATATTTTAGAGGTCAAGGGATAAAATCGCGTGACTATTATATTTACCTTTGTAAAATTAAAAGAAAAAAGAAAAAACTGACGGATTTAGATTCGATGAGTACCAAAACCATCCCCTCCAAGTGCCACTGTTTACTTAATTGAAGAATTGGAACAACAAACTTGTGTCAGGTAATGCTAACGTTAATTTATTTCAAAATTATTCACTTAATTTCAAGATAAGATAATTTTTATTCCTCTCAAATATGTCATGATATGACCTTTAACTCCTCGATATGATATTTAATTCTGCAAATATGAAATGTCACTAATTCCTCCATGATTCTTATCATCCCGCATTCCCTTTACTAATTCCGTTTTTTTCTTTTCCACATCCAAATCGTACTTAAGTGTCGACAACTGCAAACACTTTATTAATAGTAATATCTAGATAAACGTAGATAGCTAAGGAAACATATTAATATTTAATCTTGACTAAACATTTCTAATTAAGTGCTAGATGCTATTCACATTCGGGGTTCACAATCACACTTAGATCGAACATTGGCTCAATCAATCCTTGAGAATACGTAACATATGTGCATGTTCTATGGCTCCAAGCACTCTTTGCTTCCATTTCTAGCCAAGAATGAGTGCACGTATATTGCTTGTTTACATTTTTCCCATTGACTGCACGTCTCCAAAGGTACAACCCAATTGTGTGACATGGGATCTAAAAATAAAATATATCTTTCCTTGAAAGTTCAACAAAAATTGTGAACATTCTTGTTTGACACGATAAATACACCGAATAGCAATAATACTCTAATTAAGTATTACAATCGAAGTCAATGAACTTGCAATAATGATTGTGCATATGTGTGGTGGAGCGCGACACAAATGTCTTCGGATAAAAAGTAAAAAAATCGAAAATTGAAGACAGAATCGAGAAAGCTGAAATCCGAAAGACGTTTCACCAACCTGAATGCAAGAACATTTCCTTTCATCCACGTTAATCCTCATCTAATTTTAAAAATCTTTTCCATAACTCACCACCCATTTTCCCCATCCAAATTTCCTAGCTTGCTTGAATACACTCAACTTGCTAATTTGTATTTTTGGTAAATAGCTAGATTCATTTTGAAATGTATTGACGAATTAATCTTTTATTTGTAGTATAGTATCTTACCTAAATGCAGTCTATAGAATAATGAGAAGTTCCAAAATAGTTGGGAATTTCTGAGCTTTTTCTTCACGATTTATGAATCACAAGTTATTAGCAATTTGTTAACCACGCATAGTCACGAAGTATATATAGAAAATATTCCAATGATCAAAATATTTTGTTTGCATTCATGCTTAAATTATGACTTAATTTCAAAAATCCTTGTACAAGATCTCATTAAACGATTGGAATGCTCGCCCTGTGGGATACAATATCAAACTCTTATTGGTTCTTATCCAATAGTTGAAAATTTTTCAACATAATTTACTTTTAAAGTCAAAATAAAATTGAGTACAACATAATGTCATGCATAAATAGTTACTTGAAGATTCAAACTTATGCAAAAATTTCCTTTTTTTAGGAGCATTTGCATAAATGATCATGTGATCATTTGTAATTACACCTATACCCCAATCTTCTTGATTAAAAATATTAAATTCTTTACGTGAATATATGTAATGGTGAATTCTTGCTATCCACCTCCTTCTTCATGGCCCTCCTTTTCCTCCTTAGGGAGTACATCTCCCTCTCTCCACTTCAATTTTCGTCCCCACCTAGTCATCCATAGGGAGGAAGAGATTCTTATCCTTACCTATAAATACCACCATCACACCCACAAAAACAAGAATCATCACTTTCCTCCGGTGTGTCTATTATAATGCTACATCGACTATTGCCTCCCCTCCCCTATAATAGCAAGTAATAATCAATATTCCTACCACCAACTTGCCTCATGAGGCCACCTTTGAATGCTATTGTTCTCTTCTCTACAAGTGGCATGAATGGTTCTCGAAGCTAAAATAAATCTATGCTTATCTCTAGAAGAAGGTCTTTATCTTTGAAACCCTCAAAGCATCCCTCTTCAAACTCAAGACTTGCTAGTGTGATCTTCTCTTTGGGTTCCTCCCTTACTAGCCCTTCTCCACCAACACATTCACCTTCTCCTTTAGCAAAGCCACCATCATCGTCTAAGACAGAGCCATCCTCAATAGCCTCTCCATGCTTGGGGAACTTGTGAAGCTGAGAGACCCCTTACCTAAAGAGCATAAGGACCTCCCTAGGAGGCTTGTCACCATACATCAAAGCTCCCACACAATAGGACAAGAAGGCCATTAGAGCATATCAGCTAATTTATGGAGGACAATGCCAAGCCATTGAAGCAGAGGTCAAGAAGCTCAGGATAAGGGATGACACAAGCTCTAGGAAGAGCGTTACTACTAGGGGCTCTATTGTGGGGGTCGAAGAAGGGGGAGGACTCAAGCTTGAGGTGGGCACTGTTAGTGCATATACACCATGATCATTGATTTTGTTGATAACAAACTGATTATGTTTAACATTGTCTTAGGAGACTAATATTTCATATTTACCAAATTGATGAAGCTTGATCGAAGCTCATGCTCAAGTTCTATGAATGGATGAAGGAACTTTGAAGAAAACCATCAAGGAGCAAAGCTTGAACACTTGAAGAGAAGGAGATTAGGTTTACTTTCCTTTTGATGTAATTGATGTATCTTTATTTCACTTTTCTCTTTCCATAGATTCTTGTAAAAGAGGTTAAAAATAATGTTAATTAAGCTAGCTAGTAGTTAGGTCACATAGGTAACCTAACCCATCACCTAAAGGCATCAAAAAAACCTAATTTAGGTCAAGGGTGCCATCTAATCTCTCAATGTGCCGACCAATCCCATTGTAGCCAATAGTCCAATTATATTGTAGCCCACCGACCAAGCATTGACCAAATTAGTGAATGTTAAGAGCTTAATGTTCATATTTCTTAGAAATTAGTTAGCATTAATTACCATAATTACTTGGCTAATTACCCTTGAAGGCCTCTCTAATCAAACGTCCAACCACTATCCAACCCTTCCCATGGGCATTGTCTGATTCTGTGAATCTGCCGACCAATGGCCTAAAATACCCAAGTTTAGAAAAATCAGACCCAAAAGTCCCTTTGTAGCCAATCGACCAGCGATCCTCCAACCACAATACTATATATCCACCACCTTTACTTGGTGGCATAAGAACAAGAGTCATTGTCAACTTCTCTTTGAGCATCTGGAAACTCATCTCACAATCCTCTGACCATATAAAAGGTTTATCCTCTTGGATCAGCTGCGTTAATGCAAAGCTATCTGTGAAAAACCTCAGATGAACATCTTGTAATATCCAGCTAGCCTCAAGAAGCTGTGCACTTCTCCCATTGTCTTTAGTCACTCCCACTTCAGTATCACCTCTACCTTGATAGGATCAACAAAAATACCCATGTCGGAGACCACATGACCCAAGATCACCTTATGTAACCACAATTCACACATGCTAAACTTCATGCACAACTTGTCCTTCCTTAATGTTTCTAAGACCAAGTGAAGATGCTACTCATATTGGTCCTCATCACGTGAGTAGGCAAGGATGTTATCGATGAAGACCGCTACAAAATGATCCAAATATGGTCAGAATAATTTGTTCATCAAGTCCATGAATGCAACTTGGGCATTTGACAATCCAAACATCGGCACAAGGAATTTGTAATGGTCATAGCGCATTCATAAAGTAGTCTTTGGCACTTCGACTTCTTTAATCTTAAGCTAGTGATAGCCAGAATGTAGATTGACCTTTGAGAAAATAGTTGCACCTTGTAACTAGTCAAACAAATCATTGATCTGTAGAAGAGGATATTTATTTTTAATTTGATGGTCACCTTATTCAATTATCAATAGTCGATACAAAAGCATAAGGTGCCATCCTTCTTCACGAATAAGTCTCTAGCTCCCCAAGGTGATGCGCCTGGCTTGATAAAGCTTTCTTCAAGTAACTCCTGTAATGGAGTCTTCAATTCCTTTAGTTCCACTAGTGCCATCCGATAGGGTGTAATCAATATCAAATTCGTCCCTGGTATGAGTAAGATCTTAAACTCAATCTCATGTTAAGAGGAAGTTTGGATAGATCTTCAGGAAAGACATTTGCGTACTCCCAGACTACTGGCACATAGCTTAATTCTAGCTTCTCTCTAAGGGTTGCTACCACAGAAGCTAGGAAGCCATTGCAACCCCTTGTCAATAGTTGTGTTGCTTATAAATCCAAGATACACCTGATAGACCTACCTTCCACTTTGTCATAGTATTCAAACTACAATATGCTAGGAATGGAGAAGAACGCCTTCGTCTCAAACCAGTCAGCAAGTGCATGATGTGTCAACAACCAATCCATACCAAGGATGGCATAAAAGTCTTCCATCTCAATTTTCATCTGGTCAACTAACAACTTGTAGCCCAAGATGTGAACTACATAGTCTTTAAAGATTGTTTCAGTAATCAAAAGTTGTTCCACTGGCCCTTCAATTACTAATGATTTATCTAATAACACTTGTGGTTTGTTCAATTTAACACCAAATTCAAGTGATATAAATGAATGCAATTTTCCATAATCAAAAAGGACAAAAATCATCCAATCTTCAACTATAAACATACCTCCTACAATGGAGGGAGAGGCTCGAGCATCTCTCAAGAATATAGCATAAATTTGTCCTACAGGTAGAAGTGCACTAGAACCAGCTGTACTTTGAGCTAACTACTGTCTCTGTGTCGTTGCATCTCCTATGAATCATCAGGGGCCCATACCCAATAAGCTATCAAGGATAATTTTTCTCAATTAGACTCAAGTCTATGCCCAGGTTGTTACATAAGATGATGCCCTATGCTACACTTGGCAGATAGACTAATGATTTCCTAATGTAATTTACCTTTCAGGTCATAATAAAAGAAATCTATAGTCATTTACAAACCCCTTCAATTTAGAATTCAAATCCTATATTACTACATATCTCAATCGATGAATTAGTCTTTCAATAAGGACAACAACCATACTAAAACATCTATATACATCACCATTATCTAAGCATTTAACTAAGCTTCAATTGTTATTTAAGATTCAATATTGCAATCCCATGCTCCTTCCATGTACAAAACTATATCAATGAGAATTTTGCATGATAACTTCATTGGAAATGCTGCAAAACAAAAGGAAATGGGTGATATTAAGTGAAAATCAAGTTGCATTCTACATATTACCTTTAACACTTTTAGATTTGGGTGATCCTATGACAAATGTTGTATCCCTATCCATGGAACACAATGTGGAGTGGCTGTGAAGCACAAAAGATAAGATGGAGCAATGAGATCTTCCCTAACTTTCAATGGCATAAACAGTAAATAAAGAGACTAATTGGATTAAAGATTTATAAGAGGACAAGTTGGATGTCATTGCACGATGTGAAAAACAAAGAGACCTAAGTGATGCATTAAAAATTTACGAAGAATAAGTTTTGAAAATCACATCATTGTAGTTGCAACTATTCACGATCAAATAATTTACCAGAGGTTGAGTCCGGGTCGAATACGGAGAGGCGATGTTCAATTTGTAGAGAAAAATCCATGCGATGTTATTTCTTTTTGATATTTTTTCAATTTTGTGATTTTTATAAATTTTTATAAATAAAAATGGAGTAGAAAATGTGAGTGTAAGTAGGTGTACATGGAGTGACAAAAAAATGGTGCATAATAAGTTGATAATGAGATAGACAGGAGAATATATGAAGAAATAGCTTGGAATTTTATTGAAAATAAAGAGTGGCAATGATTACACTAAAAGAGAGAGAGAGAGAGAGAGAGAATACGTGTCAACAACAGAAATGTTTGACAAAATAAATTTAAGCTAGAAAGTGAAATAAAAAGAAGGTATAGAGAAGAGTCTCCCAAGACAGTTGCTTGGGAGGCGGAATGCCAAATTAGCGCTCAGACAAAGGGAGTAGGAGGCCAAAAGAAGGAGAATGAAGCTAGATGTGTTGAGAACAAAGTGGAGTAGCACCTAGTTGATCTCAAGCCTTTGGATGGGGTAAAAGAGGCAACAACGGCGCTCAACGAAGGAGAACAGATTCGAAAGAAGGACAAAGACGAAGATTCTATGCTAATGAAGGATCGGAGCACCCCATGAAGGGGAAAAGAAGAGCTCTAAAGGGATCTTGGAGCTCCTTCGGGGGTAGAGAGGGAGTAAGCTTGGATGGTTTGTGGTTGGAAGAGGTGTAGGGCATTTACATGTGAAGAAGAGTGGGCAAAACGGGCCTCTCGTGAGCAGGCCACGCACAATCCACATGCAAGCCACACGTGTGGCTTGATTTGGGCCGTTGAAGTGCATTATTTCCTGGCACACTCTTGTGGAGACGAGTTGGCATGCGAAAAGCACGTGAGCTGAGCAGGTGGGCACGTATTGCGCACGTACAAATCATGCGCGGATTCGAAGTGAATCCGCGGAACAAATTGGGCTCGTGGTCGCACACAGGAGTGAGCACGGTTGCATGCATAGCCGGGGCTTGGCAGGCATCTCACGTGCATGAGTGGGTTACGTGTGCTTGAGTCGCGTGCGTGGCATGCTTGGTGCACATGCTTCACACGCAAGCTACATAGAGGCTGGAAATTATGCTATTGTAGGCCTCACTTTTTGAAATTTTGCAGAGATGTTTGGAAGAGCTTGGTTTTTCTTCAAGACTAAGGACTTGGGGTGTTGATGGGCAAATTACACCCAAGACCTTGTAGATGTTTCTACTCTTAGATTTCCTCTGCAGCCCTTCACTCTTAAAGTTCGCCCCTGCATTTTATTCTTGAATGAATAAAAATTATTATAATATATACAACTTATTTATAAATGCAATTATGAGCCTAATATGCCTAGATTGCTTATAATGCACTATTTACAACCTAATTACTCTATGTTTACTAAGGAATTAGCCCAAATTAGACATCTTAAGTGTATTAACTATGTAGTTATGACACCCCCATGCCTACTTTTTACTAGTCCCTTAGCAAAACATAGATGCATGCAGAGTTCTACACTAGAACTCGTGAAATGATTCGATATCTATTAGCCAATCCATGATTAGGAATATATAAGAGTAGTTATTCCGTTAGGACCCAACAACATCAGAGAAATACGCCTAAAAATGGGTATTGACTAAATATCACGTCCTAAAAACCCCAGCCCCCAGCAAGGGTTGAAGTTCAAGGGAATGGCAACAGAAGAAGTGCTGGTTTATTTAATTCAGGTCATATCTAACTAAGTCAAGTTATGAAAAAAGTTCCATTTATTCATAAAATGGAAGAAAATACGGAAAGGATGGCACATAACTGATATAGAAAAGCAGCAACAAAACATAAATTTACTTTAAACCAAAGCATGAAAATTACCTACCAACAGGTCGTTCAAAAATTTGTGTAGCGACAAATCCCGTGCGTCAACGACTTGCGACGACAACCTGAAAGTAGGTTACAAAGTAGGGATGAGCCAATCAACTCAGTAGCGAATAAACAACTACTGTATCTCAACCAAACATGATAGTATACAATTTCATTTATCGGTTGGTTCCTACCCCAATCCAATACTCTAGGTTTTAATTCTCAAAGCCTATCTAACATGAGCAATCACCGTGGTCCTACAACCCATTAAACAAGTTGTCCAATTCTTCCCATGATTTGGTTTTATTAATTTATTCTCTCACCCATCTCAATGATTAGATTCTGGGAATCATCCCTCTCTACCAAAGGAGATTAAGACACATCCTTTCCTCTGAATTCTAGCTTCATAGTCTCACCCTGGCCAAGGGAGAGGCTAGCAGTCTATTGATCCTCAAGAAAGGCATGCCCGTTCTCAATGTATCGAGTACATTACTGGCTTCAGTCAGAAGAGTCTGGCCTCTTGGGAGCTCCCCAGGCCTATGGCTTGTGATCATGAAGCACAAGCTCAGTTTGTGTCCAACAAGGACCAATCACAGATAAAACCAAATTATCATTGCAAGATTGGCTAGAATTGTTGAGCCACACCAATGCTCTCAATAGGAGTAGCTCCCAGTAAGAGCGCAATCTGCGGGTGTGCCCTCTGAATCCGCTGTTGGATGAGGTCTCAAACAATCCATCATGGTACCTCGGCAAATTATGTCGCTAAGTGAGCCTCTAGCAACAAGTACTAAGTACCCTCTGCATCCCCCACTACCCATACAAGTGCCTACAGAGTCTAGAGTCATGAGTACCTCCTCATTGAGTCAGATTTGAGTACATTCAAGTACCAAACACCAACGACAGCCCAAGGCCTGTCACCGGACCTAGGAACCTTTCAAGTTCTAGGGTAGATTCCCTTAGTAGTCCCTTGCTACCACAACAACTCGGGTTCTCTACCTGAGCACTGAACCCGTGGTTCATCAAGTCTAAGGGTGCAGCCTTATGATCTCACCTAGTCGACTTACCATCCTGATTCCATTGGGTTCCATATCTGGAACAAAGTCCTAGGGACCTAGTGGATCACCTGGGGTCTTACTCAAGACCTTAAGATCCAAGCATTTCCTCTTATTAGACCCTAGTCGAGTCACAGATATCATCATGTGAGGTTCAAGTCATTACTTAACCAATTCAGATTTGATTTTAATGCATTTAGGGAGCTTCAACCTCAAATTTAAGGCACATGCATGCACACACATTTTCTATCTAGGGTTTAACTACAGTTTCACCATTTTCCTAGCCTATTGGGGTACCTATTAGACCCCCAATTTGGTTCCATCATTCCTTATGATTTTTAGTGCCAGAAACCACATTCCGGACAATTAGCATCTCCAACAAACTACCCAACGTTAGGGACCGATTACCTAACGTTAGGAGACCCTACCAACATACATCTATTGTTAAGTAATTCTGACATAATGTTAGGTCAGACTACATGCCTAGTTCAAGGTTGCAAAACCTGCCTTTCATGCCTGAAACCCAGGTTTTGCGCCTCCACTTCACCTACAATCTTGACCGCCGATATGCCCACATGTCAGGTACATTTGAACCCAAGAGATCCCTGATCCCAATATTTTGGTTACGATCCCTAGCCCTATTTAATCAATTTTATCTCTTCTTAGAGTTCAAGCAATATAGAACGAGTACATCAGCACCAGTTCTAGTTTTAGGCACCGATGCTGGGCACCCACTACCCTCACCAAGCTATAGTATACCAATACTAGCACCAAGTTTTAGCACCAGTACTAGGTACCCATGGCACAACATCCATCAAGCCAGCCAGTACCAGTACTAAACCTTGGTACCAGTACTAGGCAACCCCAGCACAATCTCCAACACTAGCTAGTATTGGTACCAAACACTGATGCCGATACTAGGCACCACCCACACCATTCTAAGAAATCCAACCAGTACCAGTACTAAACACCAATACCAGTACTAGGCACCCACAACCATAGCTACTGAACTCATCCAATACTGGTACGAGTCACTAATACCTATACTAGGTTCCTTCAGTAACAGACCTAAGTCCCTTTTTAGCTCATGCTGGTTCAATTAGTATCGATACTAGTCACCAGTACTGGTACTAGGTGTCTTCAGCACCCGGTTCCAAACCTTAAACCTTCCATTTGATTACCCATGTTTACACACATCCATCACTAAGATTAATCAAATAAAAAGGAAGTGGGTATACCCCACGAACTCACAATATAACAGCGCAAGTGTAAAGGTAATGATTTCCACAAAACTCGTAATAGCAACCCATTGCTAGAACCGGTCCTCTTTCTTACTCAGGACATACTCTAGGTACATAAGTGCCTCCCACGACATAAGGTTTAAAACTTCATTACTAAAGTTATTGATAGGACTTTCACCCCGCTATCCCATAATTGTGCCTTACCTAGCAATTTAAGATTCCTATACTCTTACTAGGATTCTTAAGGCTTAGCTTGAACCATACATTAGGCCACGTGGGTATGCTTGCAACTTAGCTTCATGCATCCACATTTAAGTCTTCCCTTTTCTCATATTATGACCTATGACTCTAAAGGGCTTACTATATTTCTCATGAGGGACTAACCATCATAGGACCCAATTATGCCCAAAATCTTGGTTTCTAATATTAAATACCAACAAGGATTAACAGCTTCATTTCTTGAGTATTAGACCTATATTTGACTAATTAGATTAAGTTCCTAATCCTCGTGGGGAAATTTTACACAAAACAGGACCACAAGTGTCATATTGGATGTCCAACACAAGTGTCAGACATCCAAAAATGGCATCCTACTCCTGAAGCTGCAAGCAGCAACAAGCAACTGACTGATTTCTTGGCTAATCGTCCAATCACAAGGTGGCTTAGTCCCTCGAACAACAATCGAGTTGCAGGGACATCCAAACCAAGAGATCAGACTTCTGAATAAAGGCTATTAGACATCTAATGGATTCATCAGACATCTGAACTCAGAACCACATATGAGTTTTGAACGAGTTTTCTACCAAACCAAAACCATACATACATAACCTAATCCAAACAACCATTGTTTACAACCCGAATTCGATCCGAAACACATGAAACCACATGGTTTCATAGATCTTATCATCCAACACGACCCTAAGTGGAAATCCCTAATTACGCACTAACAAAGATTTAGCCCAAATCTAAAGCATAACCCAACTATTTTCGCATGCAACCATAAACCAAGCAAATCCATGCATCCATTCCACAATTTAATCTAGGAAATCAAGAGGAAATACAAAAGAGATAGAAGTCCTTACCTTTAATGGATCTTCTATTTCTTCTCCTTATCTTGTGTGCAGCAGCAGTAGTAGGAACACGCGTGCAGCAGCAATGGCTAGAGCAAGTAGCCCTTCCTTCTTTCCTTCTCTCTTTCTCTCTTCTCTCTTTCACCCTTCTCCCTTTCTTTCTCACGTTGGGGCAAAAAGGAGGAGGAGGATGGTGGCTTGGAGAATGTAAAGGGAAGGTGGCTTCTCAAGGAAGCTAAAAAGTGTTGGCTTCATAAGGAAGCCAAAGGGAGTGGCTTCATAAAAAATCCAAAAAAGAGTGGCTTCTCAAAGAAGCCAAAGAAAGTGGCTTCCTAAAGAAGCCAAACAGAGTTGGCTTCTCAAAGAAGCCAAAGGGAGTGGCTTCCTAAAGAAGCCAAAAAGAATGACTTCTAAAAGAAACCAAAATGAGTTGGCTCCTCAAGGAAGCCAAAGGGAGTTAACTAAATAAAGAAAATAAAAATACAATTATATAAGACTTCCTATGCCCCTAATCCCACCATTAAACATTAAATTAGAGCTTTATTTAATTAATTAAATGTATTAAAAATCTGAGCCCTTACACTAAACCTTTCAGTTTTCTCTCAACCTTAGTCTTTTGTCGTGAAGGTAGATTTCTTAGGCTCAAGTGATCCAACCAGGGTTTGTTAAACTCTAAGGTTAAAGCATTCGTGCAAGTATGAGTGACTTGTCCTACAGGAAACCAAGGTTTTGAGAACCTGAATTTCCTTAATCAAGACTATACCAAACTCTCCCAGGTTTGCATTTGACTCTGCTTTACTAGGATTTGGAAGCTTTCTCCTCACCCTTTTCTATCCTGGGGTCAACCTCAAAGGTATATCTCCTTGGCTAACCCATTTTGGCCTCTTATTAATACCTCTCTTTTTGTGTTTTGAGTTTTTATGACACACAGAAGTTTTCTTTATTTGAATTTTTTTCTTTATTTTCTTTCTCCTTCTTTATTGTATTTTTTCCCATTTTTTTGTGTTCTTTTTTTCTCATTTTCTAGGTGAATGGCTCTCCTTCCTTCGTACACGAACATCACCTAGGCAAAACATCAGGATTATTTAGGACACTAGACTGGACTCTGAACACCCGAGTAACAGGGGTTACTACCACTAACATGCTAGTCATACCTGTAGGGGCCTTATTAATTTGATATGAGTTAAGTTCAATTTCATATGTAAAGGTCCCCCAATCTCGAACTTAGCGAAACCTATTGTTCTCGAAGTTATGGTTGCCCAAGGTCAAATCAAGTGTGTGAAAATTGGATGCTTAAGTTAGTTCTCCAAACCGTAGGTTGGACAACAGGGCCCTATACTTTCCTCCTTGTTGACTTTTGACTTTAATCAAGAGAATTCTTGAAGAATTCGGTCTCAACCCAAGTCCTAGGAGACTCCTCTAGTTGATTAAGCTGACCACAACCTGAATTGCCTTATGAGCTAAGTTCCCTTATGACTCCCTAATCTTAGAGGATTTTAATTATCTAGATTTCAGTAATCCTAGGTAGTGTTATGCAACTATGCTATTTACAGATCAATATAATTAAAAAGAAAAAAGAAAACAAATAGGCAATTCTAAGGAGATGACAAATTAATTCAGGAATATATATCCACCTCTCATGCCTATCTAATGTAATGTCCTCATTGTATTACATATGCATGGAAGAGTAGAGTGTGAGAAAAGCACCTGAATATCGCATCGACTCCAATCAGCTCACAAGGCAAAAAAAACTAGAGTATATACAACTTGTACAGTCACTAGGTTGCCTCCCAATAAGCGCTGAGTTTAATGCCTTTAGCTTGGCACAATCTAGCCAAATTCTAACGAAGGTTAATGCAATCTTGTCTGAGACAGGATCAGGTGTAACGTGGTCGACATAAGCTTTAAGTCACTACCCATTGACCTTGAAAATGTTACCTGTCTTTGGGTCAGAGTTTTCAACGACTCCATTCGGAAATGCACGGATCACAACATACGGGTCGTTCCATTTAAACCTAAGTTTTTCGGGGAAGAGATTAAGCTTAGAATCGAAAGCCAAACCTTCTAGTTAATCTCAAAGCTCTTGCGAGAAATCATCTGGTTATGAAGAGCGTTGGTCCTAACCTTATAGATTTTGACATTTTCATACGCCTCATTTTTAAGCTCCTCAAATTCAGATAATTGGAGTTTCCTGGTTTTCCCAGCCTGGTCTAAGTCAAAATTACACTATTTTATTGCCCAAAATGCCTGTTGTTCAATTTCTACAAGTAAATGGAATGCTTTACTGAACACCAGACAATATGGGGACACGACGATTGGCACCTTGTAAGTAGTATGGTAGGCCTAGAGTGCATCATTCAACTTTTGAGTCCAATCCTTTCTATCTGGCCTAACGTCTTCTAGAGAATATTCTTAATCTTCCAATAGGATGCCTTAGCTTGTCCTTCATATAGGGGTGGTAAGGCATTGATATCCGATGATTCACCCCGTATTTGGCCAATAAATTCTGGAATTAGGCATGCGTGAAGTGAGTGCCTCCATCGCTGATGATGGCCTTGGGGATCCCAAACTGACTAAATATATTCTTCCAGACAAATTCGATGACCACTTTGTGGTCGTTGGTTTGGATGAGAATCGCCTCGATCCATTTAGACAAGTAATCAACTGCGACCAAAATGTACTAGTGTCCAAATGAAGCGAGGAAGGGTCCCATGAAGTCAATGCCCCAAACGTCGAACATTTCAACAGCAAGAATCGAGTTTAAGGGCATCATATCTCTCTTGGTAATGTTCTCGATAAGTTGGCATCAAGAACACAACCTCAAGAAATCTTAGGCATCCTTGAATAAAGACGATCAATAGAACCCAAATTTGACAATTTTCACGATTGTCTTTTTATTGGATAAATGTCCACTACAGGCAAATGCATGGCAAAATTCAAGAATACTTTGAAAGTCATTTTCCGATACACATCAGCGAATAATCCAATCTGCACTGATGCAATACAATTCGGGGTCATCTTAGAAGTAATATTTGGCCTCTGAAATGAGTCTCTCTTTGTTTCTTGGTCTTGTCAAGGGGAACTTGACCGACAACCAAATAATTCATGATGTCGCAAACCAAGGGGTCCGAACACCTGAGACTGCAAGGATACTCTTATATGAAAAAGAATCAGCCATTGAAGTTTCCATATGAGAGGGATTTGTTAGGATTCTCGATAAATGGCTGAAATGATCAACCACTATGTTTTGTTCCCTGGCTTTATCTTTAATCTCTAAATCAAATTCCTATAGCAATAGAATCTATCCAATGAGTTGGGGCTTGGCATCCTTCTTGGCCAATAGATGTTTCAAGGCCAAGTGGTCTATGTAAATGATCACATGAGACCTTAAGAGAAAAGCCTTAAATTTTTCTAATGAGAAAACTATGGCTAGCAATTCCTTTTCTATCACTGTGTAAATCCTCTAGGCCTCTGATGGTGAAAAGTGTGATTTGTTAAAACTAAGTTTTAGGTCATTGCAACATGCAATTTTGATCACTTTTAAATTTGTAGAGATCGAGTACTCAGTGAGTATTCGGGTCATCCTAAAGGAGGTAGAAATGCGATTTGAAATTTCTTGATTGAAATCTGAAAATTAACTTTCTCTTTGTGTTTTGAAATATATAATTTTTAGGGTTTTAAATATAGGCAAAAGCGAATGCGAAGAAGATGAGAATTAGAAATACTAATAATGAAGCAACAAGTTCCTTGTTTCTCCAACTCACTCCAAACATGGAAGGCTTGGAATAAAGGAGGAAAAACACACAAAAAGAAAGTAACACAAGCTAACTAAAGAACAGTAGAGGAATGCTTCTTTAGACAAAAATTATTTTACAAATGGGGTTGGAGAACTCACAAGCAAGAAGGATTCTCACTTGTAATCTCCAACACAAAAGCAAACGCTACACTACAATGCAAAAAATACAAAAAGTAGAGGAAAGCTTATGATGAGGAAAGTGATGTTGCTGCAGAACTCCCGCTCCAATTTTGGTTGCCCCAGAATCAAAGGAAGCCTGGCTCCTGGATCTCCTCCTCTTGACAAGCCCTAGGTGGGGCGTGCCTGGCTCCTCCTAGAGTGAAAGGTTTCTACTCTTGAACTCCCCCTTAGAGTGGAAGGTACCACCCTATGTGTTCCTCCTCCTAGACATCCTCCTTGCCTGGCTGACCTTCTGGCTGGTGTGGGCACTAGGTAGAAGAAGAGGAAAGGGTGTAGGCAATAAGGGGGCAGGTGTATGCCCCCTTAATCTTCCTCCTCTTTCCTTCTTCTCCTTGGCCTTGGGTATGGTGGAATAATGGTGGATGTGTGCTTGTGAATGTGTAGCCAATGGTAATTGTAATGGTGGTAGGTAGGGAGTATATATAGGAGTGGTAAAGGGGGGTTGGCATGGACGATGTGTAGGGCTAGGATGTCTTTATGGGGGTGGTTAGATGATCCTAGGGCTAAGGTGGTCTGGCAGCAATATGAGGGGTCATAAGGTGGTGGTTATGGGTTGGTAATTGAAATGACCATTCCCAAGGGTCATTCGAGAATTTTCTGGAATGGTAGGGTTCTTAGGGCAATTTTAAACCCCCTGAGTTTTAGTTGTGGGATCTGCGGGGAAAAAGGAGACCTTGTAGGGTCAACCTCGCAATTTTTCCCCTCACATTCCACCCTCAACCCACGCACACACACCCCCAAAATCCTAAACCCTCCTCTTTAAAAAGACCCCCTCACCTCTCCACACCTCCAATGCCGCCACCACCACCTCCACTTCCCCTCAACCACTTGCAGGCTGCCATCCCCTTTTTCCCCCATCCCCTTGCCATTATGCGTGGGGGGGAAGGAGAGGAGAGGAGAGCAAGCGAAGGAGAGGAGAGGAGCAGGAGGTGCATGGAGGAGAAGGAGAAGAGGGGAGTCGGAGGCGTGCACAAAGGGAGGGGCGGAGCATGCGAGGGGAGGAGCTGAAGGAGCTCGAGAGGAAGGAGAGACCGTGTAGGAGGGAGAGCTACACAAGGGGGGTGATGCTGCTGCGGTCGCAGCAGTTGGAGCTCGCAAGGAGGAGCTTCACAAAGCATTCTACAGAGTCATTTTTCCACATTATCAGACGTCTGCAACCTCTGTCAGATGTCTAGAGGGGTCGTCGGACATCCAAAGAGAGCTTCGAATGTCCGATAGCACGTAGAGTGCCAAGGTATGCCCTCTGTACAAACCCTGCTTGACATGCATGTGTATACAATTGTGTTGAGTTGTCGTTATTAGGCTGCGTGTGTATGCGCAAGTACAAGGGCATTGGAAAGGCTCGTGGCATGCCATTCGAGATGCTTTAGGACATCTGGAGGCCGTGTTAGACGTCCAACTGTCCTCCCAGAAGAACGAGACCAATGTCAGACGTCTGAAGACCCCCTCAGATGGCTGTGTGGGGTAGCAGACAATGGATACAGATGCAAGAAAGCAAGGTGAGCTACTACGTTCATTTAAGACATCTGGGACTCGCCCTAGACGTTTAATTTTGGTCAAATTGTGTGTTTTTGGCCGGTTCAGGACCAAACGGAGTCGATTTTACGCAAACGAAGTATCATTGGTTTCCTTTCTGAATTCTCTACGTGTTAATGTCACACCTATACTATTTTGAACTCGTTTGACATGTTGGTCAATGATATAGGTTTCCAGTCCGTAGTGTACATGGGACCCATGGAGATGTCGAGATCTATCGTACAAGCCCCCATTTCACCTGTATACCCCGGTAGAGTGGTCCTCTCTAATACTATGATTTAAATGATTAAAGTGTATGCTATATTAGAATGATATGATTGAACCCTAGGATATGAAATGAACCCTAGGGCTAAGAAGGATGAATGTACATTACTTGAACCACGCTGTTATACTCTGAAATGCATGTTAAAGCCTTTACTGCTAGCAACTGAATAGTTAAATGATGTGATGCTTGCCTAATTTATTAAATCACAAGCTGCATGTTATATGGTTAAGAACCGGAATGTGAATAGTGATATATGTCATATATGAAATGAGATGAGAACGATGCATGAACCCTAAGGGGAACTAGGAAAGGAACTCAAGTATACTGAAACAAATATTGGATGTATAATGGAACAAGTTGCCTATGGGCTAGTTGGTTATATAGACTTGGGTATGAAAAGTAAGCTGACTCTCATGTACGCGATACCGAGGAGAGTTATTGTCACTTTAGTGTAAGGGGGGAGCAAGCCACCCCTTGGGTTGGGACCCGGGGTTAGGATTGGTCACCCTACACCGACTCTTGTTAGGCCTACTGGGCAAACTAGGATAGCTGGGAGAGGGTACGCAGATTGTTGAGGGGTGTGGCCCTTGTTCTGTCCTATGTTGTACATTTAGGCGTACCCACTAGCGGAAATGACTGACCACGTGCCAGTGCGAGATAGCTACCCGTGCGCTTATCGCATGTGCCGTAGTCACCACTACATTGCGGCCATGACCCTAGGGTGGTAGACTAGGTGTAGGACTACCACGAGGTGCTCTCCCAGCCAGAAGAGTGCCACATGTACATCCTGCATCGTGGGAAAACTGCATCAAGATCGTTTCCTTAGGAAACAAGTGGATTAAGAAATGTTGTGGAACCTTACTAGAAATCGAATCAGAAACACATAGATGATTTAAACGAAAACAGATATTAATACATAACTGAAAATTGTATGATTAGTTAGCTACTTGTTCCTTTATGTTTAATTGCATGAAAATGACATATACACCACTCTACTCAACTTTAGCTGACCATAAATATATATAACCATGTTCAGGTCAGGGAGTTGAGAAGCTAGTGCCACCGGTTGTAGAGGGCGCTGGGCCAAGCCCAGCCTAGCTGTAGTTCTTTCTCTTTTTCCATTGCAGAGACTTTTGTTAGTAGTGAGTACCTTTAGCATGTAATACATGTTTCTGTTATTTTTCTCTCTGCTCTAGTTGTGATGGCTATGTCTATACACATACTTTCTGCTTGTGGCATGTAGTACCTTTGAGATTTCTGTTCTATTTTGCATTACTGCCTAATATCTATTTTCTACTTAATTACATTGCATGTGTGGTTGTGGAATGACTTTGTGCATTTGGTTCTTTCTTGTTGGATGACTAGGTCTTGGGATTTAGTCGAGGCGAACCATTCTTGGGTTCCATAGGGAGGCAGGATTGGGTCGTAACAGTAATCCTCCTTGGTGGCCATCCACCATGGTGGTTATACACCACCATGTTGGCGCCAACATGGGAGGGGTAGGATGGAGGGCTAGGATTAGGTCATTAGGTGGTAGTTGTGGGATGAAGGGTGGAGGTAATTTGGCGCCATATGAAAGGGTGTGGGTAGGTGTGGTTAAGGTAGGGTTGGCGCCAATTTAGGTGTGGTTAAAGGGTTAAGGATTTTGGCACCAAGAATGGATGGTGATGATGGTCTTATGGGGATAGGTGTAGGGTTGTGATGAGGGCTCAACTTGACGCCACTTTTGGAGAGCTGTAGGGGGGAGGTTTTGGCGCCATCTTAAGGGAGGTTAAGGGTGGTTATTTTGATGAAGGAGTGGCTTATTTTTGGCACCAACATGAAGGGATGTAAGTGGTGGTGGTAGTTAAGGATGGTTGGTGCCGAAAGGGAATAAGGTGGAGGTGGTTTTCTTGGTGATGGTGGATGGCCATGGGGTGGAGAGGAGCTAGGGTTAGCTAGCTAAGGTAGCTTAGCTAGTTGGAGAGTAGAGGAAGCTAGGGTTTATCTGGAAGAAGGTAACCAGAAGCTGCCTGAAGTACATCTAAAGCTAAAAGAAATTTCCCAGAGCTGATGATGACTGAAGAGATCTTCATAAGAGCTCAACTACTCAGTTTAGCTAGCTAATTCTTCTGTTAGCAGCTAAGCTTGAGTAGTAGAGCTAAGTTGAGCTGGTCTCGTCCTATCTGAAGTTGTGTTGAGCTGATCTGCTTCTGATGGCAACTCCTAAGCTAGCTTAGCTACTAAGTTGACAAGTAGTATCTGATGAGAGCCTCATCATGAGCCATAACTAGCTCATTTTGACCCAATAAAGAGAATAAAAGCTCCTACATAACCTAGAAGAAGGCCTAAATGAAGGAATAAGTGCTCTGAGAAGAAAACATGAAATAAAGGTTAAAACTGCAATTTTACCATTGCAGTACATAAACGGGATTTCTCAAAGGAAAAACATAGGTCAAATGGTCTAAATGAGATAAAAAGTGCGTTGAGTCAATCAGAAATGGGTTCATATGCAATCTAGGAATTAAATGACATTTGGTAACCCTAAAACAGACCCGCTTAAATCAACAAGGTTTCGGTCAGGATAAAAATCAATTAAATCCTCTAAAATTCATGTAAAAATATCCTCTAGGGTTTAGAACACTTAATTTGGCCTTTGGAACCCAGTTTGACCTAATTTAGAGTCCTAGCTCATTAATTGACCTAATTTAGGTTTTTATGAAAAATGTTCAGTCAAACGTAGTCAAACCTAAAATTCAACTTCACCATTGGATTCCTTAGGTCCAAATTAGGTTTGTACCAAAATTTGGACCTAAGGGGAGGTCATCTTGACCTACTTTGCAATTCAGTACACCCAAATCATAATTTGGTCCCTAACTTTTGAAAATCATCACAGAGAGCCCCCTAACTTCCTCGCCAACCTTGCAGTTAGGTCCTTCTACCATTATTGGAGCAGAATCCTTCTCCGGCGAGGATTAGAGAGGGAATAGTCTCTGATTCCTCAGAGATCCCCTCCCAGAAATGGAAGGGAGATTCTCTGAGGAATTCCCTTCCATCTGAGGCCAGTCATGATCCCTGATTTGATCCCAATCTCTCGTGCGAACGCATGAGAGATTTGGGTATCCACCCTCTTTCCTTCTCCGGCGAGCCATCGGAGATGGATACGTGCCCTCCAAGCTCTGAACACACGGCCCAATGCCTATAAAAGAACCCCCAAACCCGGCCGCTCATTTTTAGCTCGACCTGGCCGGGGTTTCACCTCAGATTCGTCTCTTCCTTCCCGGCCAGGGTACCCAGCGAGCTCCGGCGAGCTTTCTTTCCTTTCCTCTTCTCTCTGCCACAAAACCAGTGGCAGAGACATCTTCCTGATTCTCCTCCGCGTCGCGCAACACCCGCGCACGCCGCCTCAGCCCCGTCGTCGCCGCCGTCCTCCCCCACTGGGCATCTTCTTCTCCGACGACAGCAGGTACAGTCGTCCGCCTCTCCATCCCCTTCGTCCCTGTAGTTAGGTTTAAACTATTCTCCTCTATCCCCTCTTTCATTCCCCCCACCTTATTTCATCAATCGACCCTCGACCGTCGCTGACCACCGCCATCTTCCTCGCCTCCGACCAACCTCCGGTGAGTCGCTCCTGTCGCTCCACACTTCCGCACGACTCGCCGACCAACTCAGAGGCTCCACCTCACCTCACCGAGCAACCTCCGCCCATCCACCATCCCTCTACGCCTCCACCATAACCCCCTGAACACACCCACACCTCCGGTCACAGGGCAACCTAGGCACGCACGCCTAGGCCACCCCGCGACCTACTGCACGTCGCACCACCTTCGCCGTGCCACGGCGAAGGTCTGCAGGTGGTTTGATTAGGACAATAGGCCGTATTCATGCACGGCAGGATCGGAGCTGCAGCCGCCATTGACGACAGTTGAAGAAGCTCCAAGCTCGCTCCAGGCTTCAGGTGCTGCGCATTGGGGCAGGTCTCGCGAAGATCGTTGCTCCAGAAATCAACGCCAATAGAGGTCGCAGTTGTGGCAATTGCACGAAGGTTCTGCGGGCACGCGCGAGAGCGGGGCAGGAATAATAGTCCCACATCGGCAATCTACAACGTGCAGGTATGCTTTAAATTGATTTTGTGTTATACGCGTATCGCCTCCGAACGCACAGGGGTGAGGTCCCTCACCCAACGCACGCTCGCCTCGTCCGCGGCTTCATCTCGCGGATCTGGCGGGCTCCGACCCGACCCTATTTGAGCACACCTCACGCATCACCCTCAAGCCGGTGCGCCTAGTCCTGGATGCGAAGCCTGACCCGATTACCTGCGGCTCTGGGAGAGCGTCCTGAGAGCGATTTGTAGAGAGAGAGAGAGACGTGCGGGTAGAGGGACAGGGTAGGTTTTGTCCCTTGTGCAGGCAGGCTGAGAGTTGAAGAGAAGAGACTTAGCCGCAGGAAGGAGAGGAGAAGAGAAGAAGAAGGAGAAGAGAAGGAGCAGAAGAAGAAGAAACTCTGAAGAAGAGACTGAGCAAGGTAGAAGAAGAAAGGCTGCAGAGAAGAGAAGAAGAAGACAGAAGATGTAACGACCCGATTCCCGAGTCCCTACGAGACACGAGAACCGGACCGACTCGACTAATCCCAAGACCCAGTCGTCCAACGAGGAAGTAACCAAAAGACAGTAAAATAAACCACATTCAGCATGAATATAACTAACAGTAAGAAAGTACAGCAGTAAGGAAAGAAACTACTACAGTAGGCACCACCACAACAGTAAAACAACATTTATCATATAACAAAAACTGCAGGTAAAGAAGGTACAGCGGAAACAGAAACTACTCACTAGAACAGAAACAAAAAGGGGTACAAAGCTGTGGTAACTCTACTGGACCCTACTCGGCCCAGCGTCCTCTGCAGCCGCCGACCCTGGCTGCTCAACACCTGGTCCTGAAAAAGGTAACGAGTGTAACACGTCAGCAAAACGCTGAGTAGAGTGGCAAACTAACTAAAGGCAACAGTAGAGTGTACAGTAGCTGTTATGTTCTATTACTTCCTTTATTTACATCTTTCAATTTTTCTCACTATTTCATTTACTTCTCAGATCCTTTACTTGATCTCGGATGTCCTCGTGGGACGATCTTGATTGCAGTCTTTTCCAAAAGTAGAAGTAGCACGTGGTGCTCTCCTGGCCGGGAGAGTCCCCCGTGGTGATCCTACCCTCAGTCAACCACCCCAAGGTCACTGACAGACGTAACGGTGACTACGGCACGCGCGATAAACGCACAGGTAGCTAGCCCGCACTGGCACGCGGTCAGTCGTTTCCGTTAACGGGTGCGCCCAAAGCACAGCACGGAACCAGGGCAGAGCCCTCTCAGTAACAGGGGTCCAACCCCTCCACAGTAACCAAACCGGGGCCTTGCCCCTCCACAGTCCGCGCACCCTCGCCTGACTACCCTGGTTTGCCCTAGTGGGCCTAACAAGTCGGTGAAGGAGGCTAGCAGAACCCCGGGGCCCGTGGGGTAGCTAGTACTCTCCTAACACTACTAGCTCTCCTCGGTACTACGTACACGAGGGCCAACAAGTCGGTACAGAGCGGCCAATCCTAACCCCGGGTCCCTGGGGCGGCTGGCCCCACTCTGCACTAAACAGGTACAGGTACTTCCCTTGGTACTGCGTACCCAAGAGACAGTACAAACTACATCTCAGTTCCATTCCTTTTTCTTTCCAGGAGTTCCACTCCTAATTTCCCGTAGGGTTCCAGCTCTTTATTTCAGAACATCATATGTTTCACTTTCCAGATTCACGTTCTCAATTTCCATGATCTCAAACATGTTTCTTTGTTCATAACAGGCAGCTGTTAATTAAATTCACAGGCAGCTTATATATTCCTTTCCATTTTTCCAAGACTGCAGTAATATACATTCCACTAGTTTTTCCATCCTAGGATTCATGCCATATCCTAGGATCTATCATACAATCTAGTTTTCCGGCCCTAGGATTCATGCAACACCTAGGAGCTATCATTCCATATATTTCTCATTCCTAGGATTCATGCAATGCCCTAGGTTCTAGTTATGGTTCCATACTTTAACAGATTTTATTAATACTTAAAGCCACTCTACCAGGTACAACGGGAGTAATGGGGGCGTGATCGGGAATCCCGCGCGCCTCCGCGACTCTCAAGACTACAACCGAACGAGGTCCTATCACAAGGATCAAACACAAGGAGTGTCTCAAAACAGTGTATATCTACTGTAGGCGGGTAGAGGAATAAATTCTGAAACGAACGCAACTCGAATCGCGGAAAACGGAGCCCAAACGGGCCCTAAACGGGTCGAGAAAGACAATACTGTGCAAAATCAGACGTCTGGAACTCCTTCCAGACGTCTTAAACGGTGGATCAGAGAATTACCTGTTCGGCTTGGTTCCCCGGACGTCCAGAAGTCTGTGGGGACGTCTGCCTAGATCCAAGACGTCCGATGGTCCCTCCGGACGTCTGGAGGTCACTCCCGCCGTCTGGTACAACTTCCAGACGTCTGATTCGCAAAGGATGACGAATCAGCGAACCTGCGCACAGCCAACCCCCCTCCCTCAGTACGGTCAGTCGACAAGAATGAAGAAGAAAGCGGAAACTCACCTTTCAGACGTCTGTATGATCTTACAGACGTCGGCCTTGCCGTCTGGATATCAATCCAGATGTCTGATTCTGGAAATTTTTCCAGAATCAGAACCTTGCTCGGCCTCCGCTCGCGACGCCGCCCGCGTCGCACCTCGCGCGTCCGCTGCTCCGCCCGCAGCAGGTCCCTCTCCGCGACGCTCTGCGCCCCCTGCGCCCTCCGCCGGCCGGCCAAGCCGCTCCCGGCGAGCTCGCCCTCACGGCAGAGCCCCGCCCTCGCACGCCGCAGCTCCTCCGCGCCTACTGCAGCTGCCGCTGCCGCTGCGCCCTCGCGTCCGCTCGCTCTCGCGCACAGGCAGGAGAAGAAGGAGGAAGATGGTGGAGACGGGAGGGGAGGCGCGCCCCCCTTTTAACGCCGCGCGGAGAGGAGAGAGAAGGCGGTCGCAGTCGCCTGCAGCCGCAGAGAAAGAGGCAGGATCGCAGGTCTGCGCGCACAGGCGCGCAGACGAATATCCCGTGCGAGCATAACTGTTCTCCAGACGTCTGTAAACTATCCCGGACGTCTGGTCAGACGTCTGGATGTGATCCCAGACGTCTTGACAGACGTCTGGGCCACCTCCCAGACGTCTTAAAAGGCGTCTGGGGCACGCGCTCGTTACAGAAGAGAAAAGAAGCAAAAGGCTGCAGAGAAGAGACAGAAGACCAAGGAAGAAGAAGCCTTTGCAGAAGAGAGAAGACAAGGAAGAAGAGAGACTACAGAGAAAGAAGAAGAAGGCCAACACAAGAAGAAGAAAGAAAGCAAAAGAAGAGGGGAAAACACTTTTATGACGCCTGATCACAAGATCAAACGTCCAATTTCATTCTTTTGTCATAATTACTTTTTAACCACATACATTCATATTTAATTAAAGTTTTGAGTAAATTAGAGTGTTCAATTACATTTGAGATTAGTAGTAAATTCCAATTGCTCCCTGTGTTCGACCTCAGATACTCCGATTTTCGAGTAATAAAAACTTTTATTTGTTGACGACGCTTGATCACCTATACTACGATGCAATAACTGTTAAAACACGATCAAGTCAGTTGCTTCAACAGTATCTAAGCTGGAGGGAGTTCAGTTGCCGTGAGTTGAGTGGAGCTAGGGAGAGCTGAGCTGGAGCTGGAATGAACTCCTATCTACTGAGTTGATCTAGCTTAAGCTCTCAGTGAACTAATTGGAGATAGAATAAGCTAGATTCAATTAAGTTTAGCTAGAGAGAACTAAACCTAACCCAAGTGAGCTAGCATCTAGTTGTGATGAGCTGAATTCAGTTGTCATCCAGCTGGAATGAGCTTCTCTTTCATCTATTGTCTTCCTGAATGCTAGGGTTTTAGGGATCTGGCTATCTATTCATCCCCAACACTAAAATAAACGTGTCAAAAATACAAAAAGTATGCAATGCATGCCTATCTTAGATTATGCCTAAATGCAGCCTGAAAACCCATTTGTGAAGATAAAACCCTAATTGCTAGATCAGCTTTAGTACATAAGAATATGATAAACTGGCATTTATTAGCCTCATCCAGAATTTTTCTAGCGTAGTAAATGACATAGGGCTTTTTGTCAATTTTTTGACCCAAAATAGCCCCAATCACAAAATCAGATGCATCGGTCATGATCTCAAAGGGGGTGATTAACAAGATTTTATGCACTAAAAGATTGAGTTAAAACCTTGTCGTTATAGTTGCGTAAAAATTCATCAATTAGATAATTTTACAAAAACTCATTTGAGTCTCGGGTCAAACACAGGGAGGCAAACGTTTAATTAAAAATTGCATTTGGAATTATTTTCAGAAAGTAGATTAGCTGATTGAAATTAATCTACGCTAGTTATTTTACTTAAGGAATAAATAATATAAAAGAGAGAGAGAATAATACAAAGAAAAAGAGAGAGAGTGAACCAATATTTCATAACCATATGAGCATGTTCATTACAACTAATTTCTACAATTAGAAAGCTAGAAATCTACACTAAAAGCGGTAAAAAGAGAGGAATGAGAAAATCCTCCTCAACGGCTACTTTGAGGACAAGTCGCGTTGACAGAGCACCTAGAAGAGAGTGGTGAGATGCTGGACGAAGGAGAATGAAGCTAGAGGACGAAGGACGAAACAGGGCAACGTAACAGCGGGATCCGCTTCCAAATGATGGCGAGAAGACAACCACAGGATACCCCACAAAAGGGGTGAGAAAATAGAAAATTATTTTACTCTAACTCTAGTGGAGCATCCCAAGTATGGGACCAGCTTGTAGAGCTTTGGAGCTGAGAGAAGAGATAAAGGGATGAAGAATAAGTGGAGGGTGTAGGGCCTTTTTATAGGCATAAAAATGGGGGCAAAAGAGGTATTCCAAGCCTTTAAAATAAATTCCCGGCCTTTAGTGACACATGTAAGCGTTACTAAAGGCAAAGGTAGCTATTGGTGCATGTGGCTTGTGAGTCGCGTGATCGAGATCAGATGCTCCACATGAAGCCATGTGGCCCACCTCCTCGCCTTCAACCGTTAGCGCTCAGATCACGCCACCTCACTGTCAACCATCAGATCGTTTGATCAGATGACTTAAAACGCACGTTGCCTCACGCTACTGAGAGAGAGCGCATCCAATCGCACGTACACCGAGGCATTATCACGTGCGTCTGCACGTTTGCCCATCCACTCCACCACGTTGTCGCCTCCGTAGTTGCTCGATGAAGATCGTGCAGTTGGATTTCTCTCGCCACTCCTCTTTGCGAATTTAATCCGCTCCGCGCAAATCGATCGCAGGCTCATAAGTTAAGAGCAGCTCTCGTAACCAATGCACCATGGGCACTTTTGTGTCAAAGACTCATCGTGTGCTTGCGCGGTGAAGAGCATATGTGAACTGTTAGATCAAGATCCAATAGTCCACGTTGACTCTTCATATACCCTTTGTAAAAGGCGAGCGAGGATCAATCTCAGCCATTGGATCCCTCCAACGGCTGAGATCGCACGGTGGCAATGCCTTTAGAGGATGGGAGCGATTGAGCAGCATTAGTGGGCAGCTCAACGTCCGTAGATGGTGCCACAGACGTTGGATTAGACCAATTTTCACGTCATTAGGCTGCGATCGTCGATCCAAACCCATCTATACAGTTGGATTTGTCGTCTGAGGTATGGATTTACACCACCTTCACCCTCGAACTCTGATTTTTCTTGAACTGCATCTGATGCTACGGAGGTCTAATTAGAGCAATCTTAGAGGCGTTGGACTTCGATCGTCGCCCAAATCATATCCTTACAATTAGATCTTCAATCTGAGACCCCAAAATAATATCGCCCTGTTGTTAACTCGAGCTAAAATCGGTGTTTATAAGTAAATGATGCGTCGTAGTATAGTTGAAATCGCCTTGAAAACAAATAAGAATTTTATTACTCGAATGTTAAGTCCGAGGTCGAACACGGGGAGCAAATGAAATTCATTCACTAATCTCAATAATAGATGCAATTTGAACACTTGAAATTACTCAAAATCTAATCAGAATATAAAGCAGGAGTTTATGAATAATGAAATGTAGCATAAAAGAGAAATGTTGAGAAATTGGATGTCTGATTATAGAATCAGACATCTTAAAAAGGTTTGACTCTTCTTATGCTTCTTCTCTTTCTCTTCTTTTCTCCTTTATTCTTTTTTCCTTCTCTGCCTTCTCTTTCTTGGCTTCTCTTCTTTCTCTTTCTCTGATTTCAGCCGAGCCCTCTTCTTCTTCTTCTTCTTTCTTTCTCTGATGTCTTCTTCTTTGGCTTCTTTCCTTCTCTGGCTCTTCTCTTTCTTTTTCTTCCTTTCTGCCTTTAGCTTTCTCTGCCCTTAGCTTCTTTGCCTTGGCTTTTGATCTCCTTCTTTCTCCTTTCTTCTTCAGCCGTGCCTTCTCCTTCTTTGGCTCTTCTTCTCCTTAGCTTTCTTTTGCGGCTCTTTTCTCCTTAGATTCTTCAGCCTTTCTTCCTCCTTAGCTTCCTTCTTCAGCTTCCTCTTCCTTCTTCCTTTCCTTGAACACAAGTGCAAAACCTACCCCTACCCACCCCGCGAACTCTCTCTCTTTTTCTCTCTTCGGCTCGCTCTCCCAAAGCCATTCTCGGGTATACGGGTCTAGTTAACGTGCTCGGGTCCAAGCGCACCAACGTGGGTGATGCGCGAGGAGTGCTGGGTAATCGGGTCAGGCAGCCAGGTCTGCGAAGTGGTGAATCGCAAACGATGCGAGTAGGCGAGCGGGCCTCACCCCATGTCAGGAGGCAAAGAGCCTATGACACAAATTTATACCGTGCAACCTCTTCCAAAGTTACCGAGGTGGGACTAATTGTCCCACCCGCTTCGCATGCGCTCGCAGGAGGATGTCGCTTAATTGCTACAGCTGCAGTGTTAGCCCAAAGCCAATCACTAGCTATATGTGTGCGTGTGATAATTCCACACCGCTTGGAACCTAAGACCTGGGGCGCAGCTGCCTGATTGAAGCTTGCAAGCAATCTTCATAGCTGCTTCAATGGCGGCCGAGGTCGAAACCATGTCAACACGAATATGGCCTCTCGGCCCTGTTAAAATACTTAGAAAGCTTCGCCTAGACACGACGAAGGTGTCTAGGTGGGTGGCGTGGCGTGGGGTGACCTAGGCATGCGTGCCTAGGTCAGTCTGTGGCCGTGAAGGTGGGTTTGTTTGGGGGGAGAATGTGGAGTGTGTGGCAATTGATGGAGATGAGGGAAGTGATCAGTGGATGGTGGCGGAGCTTCTGAGGGGTTTAGCAATGCGTGTGGGTGTGTGGAATGATGGATGCGCTTTCGCCGATGGTCTGCCGGAGGTGGAGACAATGGTGGTGGTCTGCGGTTGTCGAGGGGTGGAAACAGATATAGAGAGAGGGAAAATAGAGAGGAGATGAAGGGGAAAGTATCTAACCTAATTTAAGGACAAAGGGGGGCGAGATAGCGGCTGGCACGTACCTGTCGCCGCCGGAGATGAAGATCTAGTAGAGGGGTTACGGTGACGATGAGGGGGTAGTTGGTGCGTGCGCATGTATGGCGCAACGCGAAAGATGGAGGCGGGGATGACTCTACCACTGGTATTGTGGCAGAGGGACGAGAAGAGGGAGAATATGTCGCCTCATCGGATGCTTGGCCGGAGGAGAAGAGACGAAGTTGAGGGTTATTCTCTGGCCAAACCAAGCTGAGGATGGACAGCTGGGGCTGGGGTGTCTTTTATAGTCTCTGGTGGGGGGCCTTATGCTTAGAAGGCAAGCTTCCAAGCACAAGTATCCTCGCCGGAGTAGGAAAGCTAGAAATATCCAAATCTCTCATGTGTTCGCCTGAGAGATTGGTTGACAATTAGGGCTTGGGATTGCGTTCATATTATCGGTAATTCCTTAGAGAATCTCCCTTTCAAATTTGAGAGGGAGTATCTGAGGAATCAGAGAGAAATCCCCTCTTGAATCCTCGCCAGAGTAGGATTTCTCCGCTATAATGGCGGAGGGACCTAATTAAAAATAATGGTGAGGAAGTTAGGGGGGTCTCAGTAAGGTTTTCAAAAGCTAGGGGTCTAAAAGTAATTAGGTTGGACTATTTTGCAAAGTAGGACAAGGTGAACTCCCCTTTGGTTCAAATTTTGGTATAATCCTAATTTAGACCTAAGTAATCCAATGGTGAAGTTTAATTTTAGGTTTGACCACGTTTGATTAGGAATTTTACACAGAAACCCAATTTAGGGCAAATGCTTGACTAGGACCCCTATTTAGGTCAAAATAGGTTCCAAAGGTCAAATTGAAGGTTCTAAACCCTAGGGGATATTTTTCCATGAATTTTAGAGGGTTTAGGTGAATTTTATCTTGACCAGAACCTTGTTGAATTAAGTGAGTCTGTTTTAGGGTTAGAGGATGTCATTTAATTCCTAGATCTCATATTAACCCTTTTTTGATTGAACCATCCCACTTTTTATCTTGTTAAGACCAATTGACCTATGTTTATCCCCTGAGAAATCTCATTGATGTACTGCAATGGTAAAATTACAGTTTTCCCTTTGTTTCTTATTTTCCTCTCGGAACAGTTACTCCTTGAATTAGGCCCTTTACTTGATTATGTAGGAGCTTTTGTTCTCTTTCCTAGGTCAAAATGAGATAGTTAGGGCTCATGATAGTGTTCCCATCATCCCCCATGCCTAGCTTTTGCTAGTCCCTTAGCAAAATCTCAAGGTTTTAACTTCTATTATAGACCATGAGTTTCTTTCACAATTCATGATGAGTGATTTTTTTATTTTTCTTTTTGATTAGGTTAGAATGCCAATAGTAGGCCTAGAGGTACTCAAGTACCGACCGAGATCCAGACCTGACCAGCTCTAGCCTCGGTCTTCCACGAAGGTTTTTAAGGCTCGCAAGAACTATCTTAAGGTTTGTTGGACTCCATGGTTAATGCACCCATGCTTGAGACGTATTTTAGCCTTGGTTCAATTTGCAGTGCATTTTTGTAAGAGAGAGACAGAGGATTTATTTGTTTGGAGAGTTTTCTCTCTCTTTTCTTTTTATTTCTAGCGTCGGATTGGCTTCTCAATGATGAGAACATCATCATGAGTCTTAACTAGCTCATTTTGACCTAAGAAAGAGAATAAAGGCTCCTCCATAACCTAGAGAAGGGCCTAATTCAAGGAATAACTATTCTGAGAAGAAAACATGAAACAAAGGGTAAAACTGTAATTTTACCATTGTAGTACATCAACGGGATTTCTCAGAGGCTAAACATAGGTCAAATGGTCTGAAAAAGATAAAAAGTGAGCTGGTTCAATCAGAAAAGGGTTCATATGCAATCTAAGAATTAAATGACATCTTGTAACCCTAAAACAGACTCACTTAATTTAACAAGGTTATGGTCATGATAAAAATCAAATAAACCTTCTAAAATTCATGGAAAAATATCCTCCATGGTTTATAACCTTCATATTGGCCTTTGGAACCTATTTTGACCTAAATTGGGGTCTTAGTCAGATATTTAACCTAAATTGGGTTTTTGTGTAAAATATCCAGTCAAACGTGGTCAAAATTAAACTCCAACTTCACCATTGTATTCCTTAGGTCTAAATTAGGTTTTCACCAAAATTTAGATAAAAGGGGAGGTCACTTTGACCTACTTTGCAAAACAGTCCACCCAATTACATTTTGACCCCTAGCTTTTGAAAACTGTTGCTCAGACCCCCCTATCTTCTTCGCCACCCTTTGCAATTAGGTCCCTCCACCATTACAGCGAAGGAATCCTACTCCGGCGAGGATCCAAGGAGGATTGCTCCCTGATTCCTCAGAGATCTCTCAGATTTGGAAGAGGGATTCTCTGAGGAATTCCCTTCCATCTGAACGCAATCAAATGTCATGATTCGCACCCAATCTCTCATGCAAACGCTCGAGAGATTTGGGTATCTCACTGATTCCTTCTCCGGCGAGGATTCTTGCGCTTGGAAGCTTGCCTTCCAAGCACAAGAGCCTCTGCCTGTACCTATAAAAGGACCCTCATCTCCGACCGCTCAAAACCAGCTTGGCTTGGCCGGAGAACCACCTCCAATTTCTTCCCTTCTCCTCTTGCCAAGTGTCCAACAGGCTCCAGCAACCTCTCCTCCTCCTTCTCGTCGCTCTACCACAATACCAGTGGCAGAGACATCTTCACCTCCTTCCTCTGCGTCGTGCCATACCCGCGCGCACGCCTCCAGCCCCTTCATCGTCGCTGTTCTCCCTCCACTGGAATCATCTTCTCCAACAGCAGCAGGTACGGCCAGCCGCCCTCCTATCCTCTTTCATCCACTTAGGTTAAAACTCTTCCCCTCTCTCCACTCTTTATTTCCCCTATCTTTATTTCTATTTTTATCCCCTCGACACCGCAAACCACCTCCATCTTCTCCACCTCCGGTAGACCACCGGTGAAGGCTCTTCCATTGCTCCACGCCTCCACACACCTCGCTAGACCCCTCATAACCTCCGCCACCATCCACTGATCCTTATCCACATCTCCATCGACCGCAATCACCTCCCCAAGCACCCCCTGACCAAACCCACCTTCACGATCACAGTCCGACCTAGGCACGCATACCTAGGCCGTTCTGTGCCATGCCACCCACCGCTTCACCTTCGCCGTGACATGGCGAAGCTACCCACATGGTTTGATAGGGCCGCAAGGCCATATTTGTAAGTTTTAGGTCCAACCCCCTTTCCGCCATTGAAGCACGAGCAAGCTTGCTTGCAAGCCCGCTCCAAGCCACATCGCTCCAGGTCTCTAGGTCCACGTGACGTAGGTTAGTCTCGCGTACACATCCAGACAGAGAACAGCCTTGAGAGAGAGCCCATCTGCGGCAATTGAGCGAAGAACCTCCTGTGGGTGCACGAGCGAAGCGGGTGGGACTTTTAGTCCCACCTCAGAAAGTTAGGCACGCGGTGAGTGGTTTTTATTGATTTTTTGTTCTTCCTTATCGCCTCAAGAACACGGGGTGAGGTCCCCTCGCCCGCTTACCCGCCTCGTCCGTGACCCACGCCTACGCGGACCTAGCTGACCGACCCGTTTACCCAGCATTCCTCGCGCACCACCCACACCAGTGTGCTTGGACCTGGGTACGTGTAACTTGATTCGATTACCCGGCTGACTCTGGAAGAGTGAACCAAAGAGAGAAACAGAGAGAGAGTGTACGCAAGGAGGGTAGGGGTAGGTTTTGCACTCGTGTGTGCTAGGAAAGGAAGAAGGAAGAAGAGGCTGAAGGTGCAGCCACAGAGAAGAAGGAAAAGAAGAGGAAGCTAAGGCTAAGGAGGAAAAGTAAAGGCAAAGCTGAAGGCAGAAGCTGAGGAAGCTGAAGAAGAAGCCAAGGCTAAGGGAAAGAGAAAGCACTGTAGCAGAGAAGGTGTAGCTGAAGAGAAGGCAAAGGCAGAAGCAAAGGTAGAGAAGAAAGAATAAGAAGGAAGGAGAAATCAAGGAAGAGAAATCAAGAAGACCAAAGTCAGAGAGGAAATCAAGGCAGAAGAAGAAGACAAAGAAGAGAAAGAGAAACTAAGGCAAGCATGCAGAGGAAAGAAAAGAAAGAAGAGAAGGAAGAAGGAAAGAAAGAAGGAAGAAGGAAAGAAGCCAAGAAGCAGAGAAGAACCAAAGAAGAAGAAGAAAAGAAAGAAGAAAGAAGAAGCTAAAGAAGAGAGACAAGAGAAAGAGAATCAGACTTTTTACCCTATTCTTCTCAATCCCTTTATTTTGCTACATTTCATAATTCATAAACTTTTGCATTATACTCTGAATTAGATTTTGAGTAGATGTAAGTGTTCAAATTACATTGATTAAGATTAGTGAATAAATTCCATTTTCTTCCTGTGTTCGACCTCGAACTCAACATTCGAGTAATAAAAACTTCTTATTTGTTTATAAAGCTTGATCGACTGTACTACAACGCGACTTACTTAAAAACCCGATCAAAGTGTTGTACACACTCAACATGGTCTGTATCGAATCCCTCGTCTTCATCATCAATCCTCAAAGGTCCCTAGCAATCGATGCTTCATGATAGCACCGCCCATGGCAACCCTCAGAACCCTGGCTTTCGAGATTTCAAGATAATCCCACCCATTGGTGTTCTGTAGCCAAATCTAGACCCTAGCAATCGACATTTCGTGATAATGCCGCCCATGGCATCTGAACCAGCAGGGTGCTTACGTACCCCCGATAGGATATGTAAATATTCTAGGAGACAAGCACCGAGGAGACAATATGTTGTTACGCATCTTCGAGGTGAGTCTCCCGCCTCTCCGCATCGGGAACTCATCCAAATCAACTTGTGTTGATCGGCCGCTCCTAATCTAGGCAACTTTTTTTTTATAACATTTAAACGCTTTTGCGTGATTTCGATAGTTATGCGCACTGAACCAGACTGTGTGTGGATTGGGATACTTAGGTTACAGAGTCCCACCAACCGAAGGTCAGTTAATGAGGCTGAATACTCTCTAAGCCTTAGACCTAATACTTAAGCTTTACATTTTCCCCAACCTCTTGAGAATTATCCAAATCTTAGTGGATACTTGAATTTTTAAGCCTAAGAATCTAACCCAAAAGGCTTAAGTTCAGCATTCCTACTAATCTCTTTTTGTGTCTCATTAGCACTTTTCTTTTTTTCTTTTCCTTGATGTGGTCTAGAACTTCGGTTAATCCCTTAATCTCTTACTAATGACTATCTATTTCTTTTTCATTTTATGCTCCTTTTGACATTTTTCTCTTTGCCTCATGTTTATATGGCTTCAAAATTTTCTTCCCTCCATTTTTTTGTTCTTTTTCACAATTGTCTATTTTTTTGTTATTTTTGACATATGTGAATTTTTTGTAAGAATCCTTCTGACTTTTCTTGATTTCTGTATGTTTTCACTTTACCACCCCCCCCCCATGCCTAAGTTTTGCAATGTCCTCATTGTAAACGGAGGGTGTGAGACAATGTTGGGTTCAAGGACTTAAAACAGGATTTATAGGGTGGGCGAATGGGTTGGGAAGTGACTGTTGCAGACGATTTCAAGCCCTGGTATGTGTACCAGAGGTGGGATCGACTGGTCTAAGGTTGAACTCAGGGTGCAGTAGACGTGGAGTACAGATGGATAATCGGATAGATCTCAAGCTTTCGGAATGACGGGTTGCCTCCCATTAAGTGCTAAATTCAACGCCTTCAGCTGAGTGGGAAATGGTATGGAGAGGGAGTGGTCAAATCAGTAGAGTTTTGTAGAACAAGCACCTTGATTAAGAGTCTGGTTGGTCCAACCAGGTCCTTGTTCAGATCAGTAGGCTGATGATGCAGCCTAAACCCTATTAATCTGGTGGGTTGATAAATGTAGATCAAGAGATGTGGAACCCACCATATGTTATGGAGCTTGGATGGATGTGAAAGTGTAAATTTGGGTTTTGGCTGAGTCGAATCAGCCTAGTCAGAGTAGGGATCCGTAAAATAATCAGTGAATGTTGTGGAAATCCTACAGGGGTGATCAGAGAATGATGGAGCATGGTCTTCAGTCTGATCAATGGCCGAAACCCGATATATATATATGGAGTTGCATCATCTGCAATCGGCTCAGTAAGAGGGGAATCAGAATAGAAATTGACTCCAGTTGTGAGTCGGGGTTGAAAATGAGTTTTGATGGGTTCTGTATGTGTGGAAGAGGTAGCTTCAATGAGAATTGTGTATGAGGGCTCTTCTAGAAAGGAATTACAGGTGGTTTCATGTAAAGAGTCCTCATAGTAGCTTTCAAAGTCAAAAGTGAATGCCTGAAGAGTGTCTATAGGATGATGGAAATTTGAGTCGAGAAAAGATTCAAACTTTGGGTTGCATTCACTCTCGGCATTTTCTGATTTTGATTCCTGAGGATCGAAAAGAAATGATTCCATCTCATTGGAACCTAAACTTAATTCAGTGATCTCAGGAACCGGGACCTCAGAGTCGGAGTCGGAGAATGAATTATGTGAGCTAAGGTCATAGATTGGCTTGTTGTATTCAAGAAACAGAGTTTCTCCGAAATCATGGTAAGATTCGAAATCATCGGAGATATTGCGAAAATCAAATTCTGAATGAGATCGAGATCAGGGGTTCCACCATAGAATAAATCACATGATGTAGACTTAGCAGCCTAACTTGGGTCTAGCCTATATGTAAATTCTGAGCTCAAAGAGGTGTCCTTATTTGGTCTAGGCTCAAGTTCTAGGCTTGTAGGAAAAACCCAATCAAAACCCCATTCGTCCAACTCTTCGATTTATGTATCGTAAATTGGCGTGACTTCCGAAAAATCGATTTGTATCTATGAGGATGTTGGAGAGGGATATTCATCAAATAAAGGCCCAGAATCATACTCTTCATTGAAAATTTGATCTTTGTCATGCAAGGCCTCGTCATCTTCCCAATAAGTTTCAGATCCAGATTCTAGGCTGAGGATGTGGGTTGACTTACTAGAATCTAGGCCTGAATAACCTTTGAGGGTCACCTTATCAGAATAAGGGGCGGGATTTACACCCTTGAGAGGTTCAGTTCTACTCTCATCATTGCAGGAGTCTCGAAATTCTATGCTTGGTGATCCAGGGTCTAGGATTGGCTCAAAATTGTGTTTTCCTGCAATTGGAATTTCCCAACCTAATTCAACATCAGGCATGTTGTATTCTATCTGGGTTGGAAATCCACAACTCTGTGCCTCAAACCTGGAGTTTGGGAGATCAGATTGATCCTCAATACTATTCCAAGATGGTTCATCATCTGTTTAGGGCATGTACGGATATTTCTGATCGATAATTTGTTTCAATAATCTCATTATCTCTTCTCGTTTTTCAAGATCATCTTGGTGTTGTTCCCATAGTACAGGATTTGTCATGCATTGAAGGTATTCAAAATTGTGCAATTTTTCTATCTCAATGTATCCTGTTATGAGAATGTCTCAAGTTGATCCTTTTGTGACTTCTGTCAATAATACTTGGGCACAGTTTATGATGAAAGTTGTGGTTGTTGGTATATTAACCTAAATGTCTTCTATTAGTGTTGGGGTTTTGTATTCAATTTCATAGAACTCAAGGGGATCCTCAATCATCCTATCTCTCATGGATCTCTGTGATTCAGGTTTCTTGAATGGTAATCCTAAGTAATTCGACTGCATATTTGGATCAGGTGGTGGAATCAAGATGTAGAATCAGAATTCGGATCAAGATGTTAAATCAAGTTGTGAAGTGATTAGATCAGAATAGAGAATCCCACAGAAAATTTATGTGTGTGCTCTTAAAGAGATGGGATGAGGGACTGAAGGTGTTTTTGACCCAATCAAGGCACCCAAAGATGTTTGGATGACTATAGAGGTTCGAGGCGAATGATACCCCTAGATCAAAAAGTCATCCACCTGAGAATTACCTGGGCAACCAGAGAGGGAGAGTCCCGCAAAGACCCCTACACGATAGAGCGCCCCACGGGTTACAGGGTTTCCCCCACCCGACCTCTATTGTCACTGAGGTTCCAGGTAGACCAGAATGGGGACCTTGATCTCATAAGGCTACCAATTTTATTTCAAAGGTGCTTAGGGTTCCACTTGAACTTTAGATGTTTTATTTATTTTGTGACCTAATTTCAAGGTTGGTTGACCCAACAAGGGGTCAACTTCACTTAACCTATCCTAAAGATGGTAGAATGATTCTAGGTCAAGACCTAGAAATCACCTGATTTGACTCCCAGGTTATTAGGTCCAAGGTTTTTAAGGTTCAAGTGATTTTTAGAGCTTAATTTTAGGGTTTGTTTTGTTAAATCCTTTCAAACAAGGGCTTGGGTAGCACACTAATGCGGGTGGATTTGTTTCCTTTTATGCAAGTATGTGTGAACTAACACTCCAAAAAACCCTACTGTAGAAACCCTAATTTGATTCTATTTCCAATCCTCTTTGATTTTTCACAGAAGTTCTCTTTGGACTTCAAACAAGAAGTGTGTAGTCCACGTAGATTTAGAAATTAAGCGTGATCTCTATTAGGAACATGAATTTGTGGGGTAGGATTTCTAAAAATCGCTTCAACTTCAATAAGATTTGAAAAAAATTTCGCAAATTAGGAACTTTTGCTTTAAAAATGATAATTACTAAAAAGAATAAGGCAGTTGATTCCTAATTGATTGCTTCTTTTTGTCTTTCCAAGATTAGGAGATGGATTAGGGAAGAAGAGAGAAGTTACCTACCCTAGAGTGGATGATTTGCACGGAAGATCTCCTCGTAAATACCTCGCAAAAATCACAGCAAAACAAATAGGGAAAGTTAGTGTTCAAATGTAATCAAAATAATGCAGAGATTAGTGATGAATTGCACGTTGCTCCCCGCAACGGCGCCAAAATGTTAACTCGAGGCGAAATCGATGTTTATAAGTAAATGATGTGTCGTAGTATAGTTGAAATCGCCTTGAAAACAAATAAGAATTTTACTACTCGAATGTTAAGTCTGAGGTCGAACACATGGAGCAAATAGAATTCATTCACTAATCTTAATAATAGATGCAATTTGAACACTTGAAATTACTCAAAATCTAATCAGAATATAAAGTAGGAGTTTATGAATAATGAAATGTAGCATAAAAGAGAAATGTTGAGAAATTGGACGTCTAATTATAGAATCAGACGTCTTAAAAAGGTTTGACTCTTCTTCTTATGCTTCTTCTCTTTCTCTTCTTTTCTTCTTTGTTCTTCTTTCCTTCTCTGCCTTCTCTTTCTTGGCTTCTCTTCTTTCTCTTTCTCTGATTTCAACGGAGCCCTCTTCTTCTTCTTCTTTCTTTCTCTGTTGTCTTCTTCTTTGTCTTCTTTCCTTCTCTGACTCTTCTTCTCTTTCTTTTTCTTCCTTTCTACCTTTGGCTTTCTCTGCCCTTAGCTTCTTTACCTTGGCTTCTGATCTCCTTGTTTCTCCTTTCTTCCTCAACCATGCCTTCTCCTTCTTTGGCTCTTCTTTTCCTTAGCTTTCTTTTGCAGCTCTTTTCTCCATAGCTTCTTCAGCCTTTCTTCCTTCTTAGCTTCCTTCTTCAGCTTCCTCTTCCTTCTTCTTTTCCCTTTACACAAGTGCAAAACCTACCCCTACCTACCCCCACGAACTCTCTCTCTTTCTCTCTCTTAGGTTCATTCTCCTAGAGCCATTCTCAAGTATACGGGTCGGGTTAACACGCCCGAGTCCAGGCACATCAGTGTGGGTGATGCCCGAGGAGTGCTGGGTAATCGGGTTAGGCAACCAGGTCCACGGAGTGGTGAATCGTGGACGAGGCGAGTGGGCGAGGGGACCTCACTCCGTGTCAGGAGGCGAAGAGACTATGACACAAATTCGTCTTATACCGTGCAACCTCTTCCAAAGTTATCGAGTTGGGACTAATTGTCCCACCCTCTTCGCATGCGCCCGTAATCGGGTTAGGCAGCCAGGTCTGCGGAGTGGTGAATCGCGGACGAGGCGAGTGGGCAAGGGGCCCTCACCCCGTGTCAGGAGGTGAAGAGCCTATGACACAAATTCGTCTTATACCATGCAACCGCTTCCAAAGATACCGAGTTGGGACTAATTGTCCCACCCGCTTCGCATGCGCCCGCAGGAGGATGTCGCTTAATTACTGCAACTGCGGTGTTCTCCCAAAGCCAATCATTGGCTGTATGTGTGCGTGTGATAATTCCGCACTGCCTGGAACCTAAGACCTAGGGCGCGACTACTTGATTGAAGCTTGCAAGCAAGCTTCACAACTGCTTCAATGGTGGCCGAGGTCGAAACCCTATCAACACGAATATGGCCTCTCAACCCTATTAAAATACTTAGAAAGCTTCGTCGTGACACAACGAAGGTGTCTAGGTGGGTGGCGTGGCATGGGGTGGCCTAGGCATGTGTGCCTAGGTCGATCTGCGGCCGTGAAGGTGGGTCTGTTCGGGCGGAGAATGTGGAGTGTGTGGTGGTCGATGGAGATAGGGTAAGCGATTAGTGGATGGTGGCAGAGCTTCTGAGGGGTTTAATGAGGCGTATGGGTGTGTGGAATGATGGATGTGCCTTCACTGGTGGTCTGCTGGAGGTGGAGACGATGGTGGTGGTCTGCAGTTGTTGAGGGGTGGAAACAGATATAGAGAGAGGGAAAATAGAGAGGAGATGAAGGGGAAAGTATCTAACCTAATTTAAGGACGAAGGGGGACAAGATAGCGGCTGGCACGTACCTACCGCCGCCGGAGACGAAGATCCAGTAGAGGGGTGACGGCGACAACAAGGGGGTAGTTGGCGCGTGTGCAGGTATGGCGTGACACAGACAACGAAGGTGGGGATGACTCTGCCACTGGTATTGTGGCAGAGGGACGAGAAGAGGGAGAATATGTCACTGGAGCTCGCTGGATGCTTGGCCGGTGGAGAAGAGACGAAGTTGAGGGTTGTTCTCTGGCCAAACCAAGCTGAGGATGGATGGCCGGGGCTGGGGTGTCTTTTATAGTCTTTGGTAGGGGGCCTTGTGCTTGGAAGGCAAGCTTCCAAGCACAGGTATCCTTGCCAGAGTAAGAAAGCTAGAAATACCTAAATCTCTCATGCATTCGCATGAGAGATTGGGAGACAATTAGGGCTTGGGATTGCGTTCAGATTATCGGGAATTCCTTATAGAATCTCCCTTTCAAATTTGAGAGGGAGTCTCTGAGGAATCAGGGAGAAATCCCCTCTTGAATCCTCGTCGGAGTAGGACTCCTCCGCTATAATGGCGGATGGACCTAATTGCAAAGAATGGAGAGGAAGCTAGGGGGATCTCAACAAGGTTTTCAAAAGCTAGGTGTCTAAAAGTAATTAGGTTGGACTGTTTTGCAAAGTAGGTCAAGGTGAACTTCCCTTAGGTCCAAATTTTGGTATAAACCTAATTTGGACCTAAGGAATCCAATGGTGAAGTTGGATTTTAGGTTTGACAACGTTTGACTGGACATTTTACACAGAAATCCAATTTAGGGCAAATGCTTGACAAGGACCCCTATTTAGGTCAAAATAAGTTCCAAAGGCCAAATTGAAGGTTCTAAACCCTAGGGGATATTTTTCCATGAATTTTAGAGGATTTAGGTGAATTTTATCCTAGCCAGAACCTTGTTGAATTAAGTGAGTTTGCTTTTGGGTTACAGGATGTCATTTAATTCCTAAATCTCATATTAACCCTTTTCTAATTAAACAATCACACTTTTTATCTTGTTAAGACCAATTGACCAATGTTTATCCCCTAAGAAATCCCGTTGATGTACTACAATGGTAAAATTGCAATTTTACCTTTTGCTTCTTATTTTCCTCTCAGAACAGTTATTCCTTGAATTAGGCCCTTTACTTGGTTATGTAGGAGCTTTTGTTCTCTTTTCAAGGTCAAAATGAGTTAGTTAGGGCTCATGATGCTGTTCCCATCACCTGTCCCCTTGCCACAAAAAGGATAAATTAACTTATAATTTGTACAAACTAATCTAAATGTATGATGCTGCATGTTATGCAATATTTATAATGCATGATGCTTCTATAAACCTAGGAACATGCATAAATAAGCATTTTAGGCAATTAGATGTGTACACATCAAAGGGCTATTAAGACCAGTGGTTGCAACACCGAAGCATAGGTGACCGCCCTTTTTAATAAATCAAATGCCTTCGGCATGATTCGTCAAACTCGAACAGTTGGTCTTTAGCCAGAAGACTGCTCAAAGGTCGAGCAATCTTAAAGAAGTCACCGATGAATCTTCTGTAAAATACCACATGGCCAAGGAACAATCTAATCTATTTAACCAATATGGGTAAGGGAAGTTTAGCGATTGCATCAACCTTTTCTTTGTCCACCTCAATCCCCCTATTTGAAACCACTTGGCCCAAGCCACATGGCCCAACACGATTCCTTCTTGGGTCATGAAGTGGCTCATCTCCCAGCTAAGGACCAATTTAGTGTTGATACAGCTCTTAAGGATCAATTCAAGATTAGCTAGGTAGGAATCAAATGAGTCACCAAAGACAGAAAAGTCATCCATGAACACTTCTAAACAATCTCCCACCCTGTCAAAGAAAATGGCAAGCATGCACCTTTGAAAAGTCACGAGTGCATTACATAACCAAAATGACATCCTCTGGAATGCAAAGGTTCCGTAGGGACATGTGAATGTTGTCTTTTCCTAGTCCTCAGGGTGGATAGTAACTTGATTATAGCCTGAATATCCATCAAACAAAAGTATTTCTGCCCAACCAACTTTTCTAGGATTTAATCGATGCAAGGTAGAGGGAAATGATCCTTCTTAGTGACGATGTTCAGGTTCCTGTAATCAATACAAACTCGTCAAGAGGAAGCTGAACGAGTCATCATAGATTCATCTTTTTCATTAGTCACCACGGTTATCCCAGTTTTCCTAGGAACCATCTACATGGGGCTAACCTAGGGACTATCTGAGATCGGTAGATTATACCAGCATCAAGCCACCTTATTATTTCCTTCTTGACCACTTCTCACATATTAGAGCTAAGTCTCCTCTACATTTGATAAGAAGGGCAGGATCCTTCTTCTAAATAAATTCTCTAATTACAATATGAGGGCTCGATCCCTTTTAAGTCATGAATGATCTAAACAATTGCCTCTTTATTTTCCCTAAGAACCACAACTAATTTCATCTCCTGCTCCCTGGTCAATCTGGCACTTATAATAACTAGGAGCGTCTACTCAGATCCTAAGAATTCATACTTCAAGTTCTCATACAATGCTTTTTGTTAGTGCTCGACACTGATTAACTTGATTTTTATGTTTACAAAATATGCCATAATGTTTTTGATGAGCTTATGAAAAATTCTAAAGAGTTGATGATGATGATGACTTATTACTTGAAGGAAAATATGAAGGAATTAGAATAACGATGATGTGAAGAGCTTTAATTGTGGATCATAAAGATAACACCTTATTTTTACTTTTTATAGATCTTTGTAAAAAAGCCACAGGCATTACACTCATACATTACATCTATTTGGCTTAAAGATTTTGAAACACTTAGATATATGTTCAAAAAAATAACTATTGAATGTTTAGGAACGTTATTGTCTAGTTAGAAGGGTAGTTACTTTTTAAAGTAGCAACCGTGGGTAAAAAGATATGTTTTTCAAATGTTCAAATGCAATAACCGTCAATTAAACATTTAAGATTGAACGTTTAATGCCTTTTACATAGGTAATTAAACATTTAACTCTGTAAATTAAACATTTAAGATCCAAATAGGGAGCTACTGTCTGTCGGTTAAATGTTTAACATATTTTATAAAGAAAAATCAAACGAATAACTTAGTAAATTAAACATTTAATTTTGAAATAGTATGGTTCTAACTATTGGTTAAACACTTAATATTAAATATTTAATTTATGATCTATGCATCTTGATAAGGATGTTTCAAAAAAATTAAACAATTCATCTTTTTGGTTAAACGTTTAATTTCAAGACCTTTTGAACCGATGCATCTTTTCATCTTTGGAACGTTTCATTTTGAATCCAAACATTTAGAATTCGAATTTTTGGTAGTTTGTAAGGATCCTACCACCTCTATAAATTTATCATGAAGGTCTTTGAGTAAGGTACAACAATTCTCTCAAGTGCTTTACATTCAAAAATGATTTTGAGATTCCTTACTCTCTTCAAGTGCTTATTGTCATATTTTTTGCAACAAAGCCATTGTACTCCACTTCCTATGCCTCTAACTTCGAATCTACTATTCTAGGGAGTATTCTAACTAAGTCCTAATTCATACACTTTGCACATTTATTTGCCTCTATAAGACTTGTAATTTTCAATTTTGCTATTTCTTTTGAAGTTTTGGGTTCTCAAGTTGTAAGATTCCCATTCTTCTTCAAGAGAGGAACAAAATACCTTTTTGAGGGTTGTTCAAGAAGGAGTTGTTGTACTTAAGGTACACCACCCTCAGATTTGTAGTGTGGTTTTCAGTGAATCTTGCTTGGAGCAAGGATTGAAAATCCTTGTTAGGGACAAAACGGTTGAGGTTTTTCCCAGTTAGGTTTCCTCTCTAAATCAGGTGTTTTATTGTGTTTTACATTTTTGTGGTGTGATTTTTTATTTGTTATTTATTTCTATTAGCACAAATCACCCCCCCTTTTTTGCTGCTTACAGTTTTAACTCCAGCTAGGGTGGGTTATGAATTAATGGTAAAGATGATGCAAGTGAAGATTCATTAGGGAAATCTAGGGGAAGAGGTTGGGAATATACTGAATGTTACGACCCAATCCCAGATCCCTACCGGACCCGAGATCGGCTCGCCTCGACTAATCTCAAGACGTAGTCGTCCAACGAGAAATAATCAAAAGCAAAAAATATTCCACATCCACACATGCAATGTAGCTAAGCAGAAATAACTCAAAAGATAGTAAAGAAAATATAACAAAATGTCTCGCAATATTACATGCCATCACAACTACAACAGTGGAAAGTAACAGAAATGTAACCGAAATAGTATTACAGATACCAATACTCACTACAACAAAGGAAGCTTTGAAACGAAAGGAAACACAGCTAAGCTTGGGCTTGATTGGGCTCAGCTCCCTCTACAGCCGGTGGTGCTAGTTGCTCAACTCCCTGACATGGACAATGTTATAAAATCCATAGTCAGCTAACGCAGAGTAGAGCAGTAGTAATCCATTTATATGCAATTAACATAAGACAAGCAACTAATTTATTATTCAATTCCGTTTGGCTCAACTAAGTGGTTCTGTTTTGTCTATTCTTATTAGAAATATGGCCATCTCTTGATCTTGACTATTCCTCAAGGGGACGATCTTGATTACAATCTTTCCCGTGATGTAAGATGGACACGTGGTGCTCTCCTAGTCGGGAGAGTCCCCCATGGTAGTCCTGCACCCAATCAACCACCTCGAGGTCATGGTCATGACGTAGCAGTGACTATGGCACGAGCGATAAGCGCACAAGTAGCTACCCCGTACTAGCACACGGTGATTCGTTTCCACTAGCGTGTATGCCTAAAAGTACAGCATGGAATAGCATAAGGTCTAGCCCTCTCAGAACAAAACAGGGGTCTCGCCCCTCCAAAGTACGCATACCCTCGTCTAACTATCACGGTTTGCCCAATGGGCCTAACAAGAGTCGGTATAGGGTAGCTAGTCCTAACCCCGGTTCCCGTGGGGCAGCTAGTTCCCTCCCTACACTAAGTAGCTCATCCCGGTACCACGTACGCAAAGGCCAAACAGGAGTGGCCAAACCCATCCTACGTCTCAACCCAAGGGGCGGCAAGCTCCCCTCTACTCTAAAGGGACAGTTACTCTCCTTGGTACTGTGTACACAAGGGCCAGCTCACTTCCCATCTACTTACAAGGTTTCCGTTTATAGGAGTTCTTCTCCTAATTCCCCGTAGGGTTCATACTTGTATTCCTTTCATTCCATTTCTCAACATTCAGATTCCACTATTCACATCCTAGGTTTCATTTTTATAACAAGAAGCTCGTGTTTTACTAACTGAGAAAGCATCACATCAAGTAATTAATACACTTGCTAGCACTTAGGGTTTAACATGAATCTCAAGTAAACAGTTTAGCTCAAGCAATATTCATTCATTTCTGCCCTAAGGTTCATTTCACATCCTAGGGTTTAATCAAGTTATTCTAAACAAGCACTTTACTTATTTAAATCTTAATATTAAAGTAAACCATTCTACCAGGAAACACGGGAGGAATGGGGGCTAGAACCGCAAGTCTTGTCATCTCTGCAGGCCCTAAACATGCTACAGCCAGGAGACCTTTACCAGTGACTAAGTCACATCAGACGAGTTCAAAATAGTATATAATTGACACTAACACGTAAGGAAACTCGAGCGGAAAATAACGGTACTTCGTCTGCATAAATACGACTTCATTTAGGCCCTAAACGGGCCAAAAACGTGCATACTGTCTAAAATCAGACATCTTAAACGATCTCAGAATCTCACCTGGCTTCCCTGTGTTGCTGGCAGATGTCAAAAACCCTTTTACAGTCGTCCTGGGTCTTTTTAGACGTCTGTCGGTCATCCGAAGTCCAATGCGTCCATCATACATATGTGGAGATGTCCATACGTCCTAAAGCACCTCGAAGACCATGCTTGCACGCCTTTCCAAGGCTTATACCTGCATACACACTCATAGGTTAAAAACCTCGACAGTGCAACGTAACATACGTGCATGGATGCATGTTCAAGACACTTACATTAGCACTCCGCGAGTTTTCAGACGTCCAGCTTAAACTCTGGACGTCCTCTGCTGCTCCAGACGTCTAATACTGGAAAAATCCAGTATGCAGAACTCTTTGTGAGCTCATCTTCTCGTGGACCTCCCCTCGCAGCACCTGCAACAACTGCTCCAACAGTTGCAAGAGGTCAAGAAGCTCTCCTCCGACATCCTCCTCTCTCCCAAGAGCTCCTCCTTGAGCTTTCGCGAGTTCTCTCGTCTCCTCTTGCACAAGCTCCTCCAAGCTCCCGCGGCTTCCACGACCATGGCTCCTCCCCTTGCAACACCGACGCTCGCTGCTGCACCCGCAATAAGGGTGCCCCATGCGCGCGAGCTCTCTCTCTCGTGCTCCTCTGATCGCGCACTCAAGCTCCCAGAGCTCCCTCCTCTCTCCCACGCCCTCACTCTCCCTCTCTCTCCTGCGCTCCACCCTTCTCCTTCCTCTTATGGCGGTGAAGGGACGGGAAGGGGGGTGGTGGCTTGCCGGCAGCAAGGAGATGGAGGTGGAGGTGGTGGAAGTGGTAGGGTGGAGATGGAGAGGGTGGAGGGTTTAAATAGAAATGGGTTAGGGTTTGGAGTGGGGTGGATGGAGTGTGCGTGTGTGTGTGTGAGTGTGTGTGTGGTGTGGGAGGAGAGAGAGAGGGAAAGTTGCGGTGTTTCCCCCTGCCAAACTCTTTTCTTCCCGAAGAACCCACACACTCAACTCAAAGAGTCAAAATTTTCGTGTTTACGACCCTAACTTTCCGGAAAACTCCCAACAGTCCTTGGAAGGGTTATTTCACTGAATCAGCAACCTCTTTAGGATGTGGTGAGTTTGTCACAAAGGGTTGTGGGTCTGGGCTGCATGTGTCAATCAATTCCTCAATCATATTTATCGTCAGGCATTCGTATATAATATGATCAAGGCCATCAAGTTCATCTACATATCCACAAACCTCAAATTTATTCATTGTCTTCAAACTATCAAGTTGTAATTTCTATCCCTAAAGGCAATCTCCATACTACCATTCTCACAATTGATGTTAGCTTTTGCGATAGCTGGGAATGGATGCCCTAGAATAATGGGTGTGTTTTTCAACTCCTCTAGTACATCCATATCAGGGACTAGAAAATCGATGAGAAAATAAAAGTCCTTGACCTTAATAATCACATCCTCAATAACGCCCCATGGAGTGGTGACTGATCGGTCAGCTAATTGGAGCGTTACTGAGGTGGGCTTAAGCTCACCTAACCCAAACTTCTCATACAGGGTGGTTCATATTAGGTTGATGGATGCACCAAGATTTAATAGTGTTCGATCACAAGTATAATCTCCAACGACCTAAGAAATCAAGGGAGTACCTAGATCTTTTCTCTTTGGAGGGAGGTAATGTAGGATGACAAAACTAACCTGCTTAAAGAGGATCACCATCCTCGGAGTGGGTTCCTTTGACTTATGCTTTTGAGCACATGATGAGCCAACATCGTGTTGCAATAAAAATGATGTTTTAACGTTGTCGTTATCGTAGTATAGTGGTCACAATGCAAATAGATGTCACGTCATTTTATTTATTTACATAATTTTTACTGGTTTATTCCAAGTCGTTTATTGGGAGGCAGTTATATATGCATCACCCTCTATGTTCAAAAAGTGTTCTTTTATTCCAAAAAAATGTTGATTTTATTCACAAAACGAATCAATGAACCAAATAACAAACGAATTGGTCAATTATGTACAAAGGAATCAATTAATATTTACTGCAATGCTTTAAACATATTTACAACTAAATAGGCATTAAACAATAGGTAAGACTACTCTATGTTAGTTATGTACAACTATTCTAAATAATACTTAAGTATAGGTATAAAAATAACTACTAATATATACTAGACTAAATATACTAACATATAATATTAACTCTAATAACATATACTATATAGACAGTAACATATATAAGTGTTACTATAGCCTTAGTAAAAACATGTACCAAACATAAGGCAAAAGAAATAAGTTTACTGATATAATTATATATCTACAGTGATGGATGCAACTGTCACTAAATCCTTAGAGTTTATTTATATATACATAAGGCTCAAACAGGCAAATACTATTCCACTTTACTTATATTTATACTTATATATATATATATAACTGACGGAGAGATTTTCTCTTACTTATGATAGCAATAGAAGAATATGTCGTTGTAATTAATGTGGTGGAAATCTCTCAATCAGAAATTAACATAGATATGAATTTAAACCACAATAAAGAATATCATATCCACAGGGAGGAATAGACCAATAAATTCACGAGTTAAGGAATACACAGTTCGCAAACTCTTCTACAACTTTAATGAGAGGAATATGCTATTTTAAATGAAGCTTGCAATTTCCTTAAAGGTTCAGGGGTATTTATGCAGTTTTCACGTAAGGAATTAAGCTCCAAAAATATGTGTATGATGCATGTGTAATGGCTTATCATGTAAATTCAACTTTCATGCAATTCTGATTTGAAATTCAAGGTAGAAACATGCACATAACACAAGTAAAATAATTTCAGGAAAATCTGAGTGCATCAGTGTAATGTGGCCTGAATAAAATATTAATATAAAATTGGCAATGGCATTGAATGTAATTATTAATGGAAACAAAAATAGAGGATTTCTCCTCTCTCCTCCAAGCATGTGCAGCCATGCACGGTTGGCCGCGAGAGTCAGCAGGGAGGTGCGGCTTGACGAGGGCTATGCAACGGTGGTGACGCAGCGGCCGGACAGAGGAGGATGGCCACCAGCCTGTTGGAGGAGGCTGCCGCTGCTGCAGCCGTGCACTGGGCGTTGGCGTAGGTGCGCACTAGTGCGTGCCTGTGCGCACTGGTGAGCGCCTGTGCGCGCCTACAGGGATGCTAGTGGCGAGGGCGCGAGAGTCTGCAGGGTGCTGGTGGCTCTTCAACGTCTGCAGAGGGGAGCACCAGGCACTGGAGAGGCACTGGCTGGAGGCAGGCGCTGGAGGGGCGCAAGCGCCTGTGGGCGTGGGTTCGCCTACAGTCACTGGAGAGGCGCGAGCCTGGCAGGGTTGAAGGTGCTCCTGCAGAGGGGGGCGAGCTACAGTGGGCGTTGTGCAGGTGCGGGCCTGGCAGGTGGGATGCGAGTCTGGCGTTGGAGAGGGGGTTCACCTGTGGTCGCTGGAGAGGCGCAGGCCTAGCAAGGGCGCGGGTGGGGCGAGGCGTCTGAACAAGCCTGCAGGCGATGGCGGGCGCGTAAGGTGGAGGCACTGCAGGGAGGCACTGGAGATGGGCGCGTGGACGTGCACTCTGCAGTGGAGAAGGTGCGGTGCCTGCAGGCTCCTGGTGGTGCTGGAGTGGGTGCCTGCAAGCTGGAAGGGTGTGGTGGATGGTGGTAACGTGAAGGTGATGGCACTGCAGAGGGGGGGCGTGCTGCAGTGGAGAAGGTCTGGTGCCTGCAGGTGCCTGGTGGTGCTGGAGCAGGTGCCTACAGGCGTGCAAGGGCAGGCAGTGGGTTGCCTGCACTGGTGCGGGCATCTGCAGGCGTGGCTAGAGGGAGCGGTGGAAGACTTGGTGCACAGTGCACACGACGGTTGCACAGTTCCTTGATGATGGCCCTCTTCTGTGCTCTGCCTCCTCTTAACTCCTCTCTTCCGCCCTTCCAGGGATTTTCAAAATCCCCTCCTAATTTTAGTCGACAGCGGTTTGCATTTGTTGAGGGTGGCCGGAGGATGGGGAAAAGATGGCCAGTTGTTTGAGAGGGGAATTTACCCTCCCCTCCTTGTTCTTTTCCTATTATTACTCCTGCAACATAAAAACATAAAATCATTACATATTAAGTTATAGAATGTATAAAATAAATGTAAACTTAAATAATGATACATGCAAATATTCTATAACTAAATTTAGTTATTAACAAATCTAAAAGGTAAGATTAAAGTTAACTTAGGTGTAATAATAGTCCATTAAAATGGACTCATCAAATACCCCCATGCTTAAGATTTGCTAGTCCCTAGCAAAAATGAAAAATAATAGAAGTAATCAAAAGATTTCTTCTTTTCTTATTTCAAAACTTTAGAGATCCAGACAAATGCGACGTGATAATAGCCTAAGTAACAGATCCAAGTGAAAGAGCCAATTCGCATTGGGAGTTCATACTTCACCCTTGATAAATATTTCTGTCGGGATAGGCAACTACTTCCCTCGAGGATAAAGCAGAAGATAATCTGTAATTTGACCCCGGCTTTTGGCTTAGGTAGGAGATATCGAGTAGAATGGATTTGTATTTGGTGGCACACACTCATCTGGTGCTACATGTAGTCTAGTACTACAGACTCTAGATCTCTAGACTAGTAGAAAAGTCAACTCAGAGAGAGGCTAAACAACTGTGCTCTCTTGATGTTCCTGGGTGCTCACTCTTTTCTTTCTTTCTGAGATCACAAATCCACCAGATTTAGTAATTGTACTCACTGTTTGGTGACCTCACATGGCGTCCACACTTCAATTAAAGTCCTAATAACTCTACAACTAAGTTAGAGTCCTCAACCAGCATTCGGGTGATCAGAAATACTAGAAGGTAGGCATGGGTCATATTTGGTGAAACGCGATAGGTATTCTGTTACCTCAGAAACAGTGTTACATTGCAAACCTGGACTTTTTTTTTCTTTTCTCTTTTTTCTTCTTTTTTTTTTTAATATAACGGTTTCTTCTTTTTCTTCTTTTTTTTCTCTCTCTTTTTCTTATAAATCAACATAATACGACACAGACTTTTATTTATGAGGCATTATTAGGGATGATGATGGTCAAGGGGATATTGTGTGGCTTATTTGGTGGAAGTGCCTATTCTCGACATCGGGAAGGAATGGATAGGACAGGCGTATTTCTGACCTTTGACACTATTACCCTCCTTCAGCTGAGGACTCTATGAAGGACGGTCGTAACCATCCACCATAGTCATAGCTTTATTAAAACTCAATCTTTGTGTATCTACCTTATTTGGTGACTCTCAAAAATTCACACAAAGTACGCACACAGGAACAGAGAGTCAAAACTACGCCTAACTCTGAAGTATCATCATCTAATTGTCCAAAACTTAAGAGTCCTTGCACTAGCCTTATTGCACCAGTAATCTCTCTACTTTATTCTCACAAATATGAGGTGGATCTACTAGAAGGTAGTATGCCTGACTCCCTATAAACTGTCCAAGGGTTTAGTAGACTACAAATGCTTAATGGTTTTCTTCAATGATCTATTACCAAGTCTACGTGCACGTGAAACAAATGTACTGGATTCTAAACTTAAGAAATAATTTTAAGAAGAAAAACCTCCAATGACAAAGGTATTCTGCTAGGGACTAACCCATTCAGCTCAAGAAAAGAGAATTTTTTTTTTTTTACACATATAAATATGTATGCAAATATTTATAAATGCTATAAACATTCTCAGGTTATGCCCCCCCATGCCTAAGACTGATAATGTCATCATTGGAAAAATGCAGACATAGAAGAATATCACTTGAGGAGGAGAGTGGGAGGAGCTAAGACTCCTCAAGCCGAAGTGCATCCAAAACCTGGCCATCTGAAAGAATAATATATGGTTTAAGTCGCTGGCCATTTACCTTAAAGCTCGCACCTGAAATAGGGTTCCTAATCCCTACAGCTCCATGAGGGAAAGTATTGATAACAATGTATGGCCCATCCCAGCGGGACTTGAGCTTTCCATGAAATAATTTAAGTCTAGAATTGAAAAGCCAGACCCACTAGTTGGGCTCAAAAGTCTTTCTAATGATGTGCTTGTCATGGAAGACTTTTGTACATTGCTTGTAAGCTTGAGAAGTTTCATAAGCTTCATTACGAAGCTCCTCAAGCTCACTTAATTATAACATACGTGCCTTTCCCGCTTTATCCAGATTCAAGTTAACGTTTTTAATAGCCCAATAAGCTTTATGTTGGATTTCCACGGGAAGGTGGCACGCTTTTCCGTAAACAAGATGGAAAGGAGACATGCCCAAGGGAGTCTTATACGCAGTTCTATAGGCCCAAAGAGCATCATTTAGTTTTTTAGACCAATCCTTCCGATCAGGCCTGACAATTTTTTCTAAAATTTGCTTAATCTCCCTATTAGACACTTCAACTTGTCCACTCATTTGGGGATGATAAGGTGTGGCTATCATGTGGTTGACTCCCAAATTTTGGAGTAGTCTTGTGAAGTGTACATTCTTAAAGTGAGGTCCTCCATCACTTATGATCATCCTTGTTCACCCATACCGAGAAATGATATTATCCTTAACAAAGCTCAAGACCACGGAATGGTCATTGGTTTGAGTGGGTATGGCTTCTATCCATTTCGATACATAGTTTACAGCCACAACGATGTATTCATATCTGAAGGACACAGGAAAGGGACCCATGAAGTCAATGCCCCAAATATCAAAGATTTCAACAGGGAGAATAGGTTGTTGGGGCATCTCATCCCTTTTTCCAATGGTTCCCGTTTGCTGGAAACGTAGACATGCACCCACATACGTATGTGCATCTCGAAATAATGTGGGCCACCAAAAGCCAGACTGAAGAACCTTATAGGCAGTCTTCTTCCCACTAAAATGTCCCCCACAATGGAGGTCATGGCAGAAACTCTGAACACTTCTTTGTTCTTCGTCAGGGACGTAACGGCGAAAAAGTTGGTCAGCGCCTATTCTAAAAAGCTCGAGTTCCTCCCAGTGATAAAATTTAGCATTGGCGAGAAACCTATCTCGTTTCTGCTTGTCCCAAGTACTGGGGGTAATGCCTGTGACCAGATAGTTCACTATGTCAGCGAACCAAGGAGTTTTAGCTTCCACGACCATCAGAGACTCATCAGGGAAAGTCTCTTGAATACCGCCAACAAGGTTTGATGCCTTAATAGGTATCCTAGACAAATGGTCTGCTACCACATTCTCAACTCCTTTCTTGTCTTTAATTTCCAGGTCAAATTCTTGGAGTAGCAGAATCCAACGAATTAGGCGAGGTTTGGTGTCCTTTTTAGCCAGAAGATTCTTTAGGGCAGAATGATCAGTGAACACTACAACCTTAGATCCCAAAAGATAAGATCGAAACTTTTCCAAAGCAAATACTACAGCAAGTAGTTCCTTTTCAGTGACCATGTAGTTTTGCTGAGGATCCATAAGGGTCTTGCTGGCATAATGCAGCACATGAGGTTTGCCATCAACCCTTTGACCTAAGACCTCTCCCACTACAAAATCAGAAGCATCGCACATAAGCTCAAATGGGAGGATCCAATCTGGTGCTTGGAGAATCGGCGCGGTAATGAGGGCTTTCTTCAAAACTTGGAAAGCCTCGCCACATCTATCATCAAAATCGAAGGAGACATCCTTCGCTAACAGGTCGCAGAGTGGCTTAGAGATTTTACTGAAATCTCTAATGAAGCACCTATAAAATCCACCATGGCCAAGGAAAGATCTAACCTAACGAACATTGGCGGGCAATGGAAGCTTAGAGATGGAATCGATTTTTGTGGTGTCCACCTCTAATCCTCTCTCGGAAACTATATGCCCTAACACAATGCCCTGTTGGACCATAAAGTGGCTTTTCTCCCAGCTAAGCACCAGCTTTGCCTCTTCAGAATGGGTTAAGACTTTATCAAGGTGCGAAAGGCATAGGTCAAACGATGAGCCATAAATGGAGAAGTCATCCATGAAAATTTCAACGAACTCGTCGATCATATCAGAAATGATAGCCATCATACAACGTTGGAAAGTGGCAGGAGCATTACATAACCCAAATGGCATTCGGCGGAACGCAAAAGTGCCATACGGACTCTTGAAGGTGGTACGCTCCTGATCATCAGGAAAAACGGCTATCTGATTGTACCCAGAGTACCTATCAAGAAAATAAAAGTACTTGTCCCCCGCCAATCGTTCCAAAATTTGATCGATAAACGGTAAGGGAAAATGGTCTTTCTGGGTAGCCGTGTTTAAACGATGGTAATCAATGCAGACCCTCCAACCAGTTGAGGGTCTAGTGGTCACCAGTTCTCCTTGGTCATTCTCTTCCACAGTGATTCATGCCTTTTTGGGAACAACATGAATAGGACTGACCCATTTACTATCTGAAATGGGATAGATAATCCCTGCATCCAACCATTTCAGAATCTCCTTTTTAACAACCTCCCGCATATTTGGATTGAGACTTCTCTGCATATCTCGGAAAGGCTTCACGAACTCGTCCGTGTATATATGACGCATGCAAAGAGAGGGATCAACACCCTTAATTGCTTCCTTGTGCCTTTGTAAACACTCAAGCAAAGCTCCCTCCTGTAATTTAGATAATGCAGACGAGATAATAACAGGAAGCGTGTTATTAAGGCCAAGGAAAGCATATTTCAATGTGCTCGGGAGGGGTTTCAACTCCAATTCAGGAGCCTTTTGAATTGAGGGTTTTAGTTGAGATGTCCCTGCCTCAGGCAGTGGATCTACCTTTACAGTTCAGGGTGGGGATAGTGACTCAGTGTGTATCCCCAACAACTCTTCTAGTTCAGGCATTTCCCTTTCAGTTTCTTTAATAATCAAGGGATGGTCCTTAGATATGACCTTCTGAAGGGGATCTCTACATAAGAGTGCTGGAGTAATCTCTTCAATTATTTCTTCAACGACCTCAATCTGAGAACAATCTTCAAATCCGGGTTGCTTGTAAGTATCAAAAACATTCAACCAAATCTTCTTGTTCCCAAAGCCCATTTTAAGTGACCCAGATCTATAATTTATAGAGGCATTGGTTGTGGCCAAGATGGGGCATCCCAGAATAATGGACGGTTTTGTGGGCTTATTAGATGGGTTAGTATCAAGTACCAGAAAGTCAACGGGGAAGAAGAAATCCTCCACTCTCACAAGGACATCTTCCAACAATCCCTGCGGTGTCTTAAGTGATCTGCCTGCAACTTGGAGGATTACTAGACTAGGCTTTAGCTTGCCTCCTCCCAAAAGGTCGTAGACAAAGCTCGGTAGAATGTTCACCCCCGCACCCAAATCGAGTAGAGCCTCATCAATGTGTTGGTTACCTATAACCACTGAAATATATGGGGCCCCTGGGTCTTTCATTTTGGGGGGTGTTCCATGCTGAAGAACCGAGCTAACATGGTCAGGCAGGATGACCTTGGTTTTGACCTGTTTCCTAGATCGGCGCTTCTGGGTGCACAGGTCCTTCAGAAGCTTGGCATAGGACGGAATCTGTTTAATCACTTCCAACAGAGGCAATTTAATCTGGACTTTCCTAAAAGTATCCTTAATCTCTTCAGTCCTATCCTTGGTTCCAGACGAGCCAACAGAAGATTCCCCAGGAGTAGATAGGCACTCTGGATAGGGCACCCTCGACTTCTGGGTAGAGGGGTCGTCATGGCAAGAAAGGGGTGGTGGAAGGACGACATCCTCATTATGGGTGATTTTGTGCGAGGGAGAGCAGTGTGGCTCTTCCTCGGTGGAGATGGAAGTCGGGTCAGGTATGGAAGGGGAATTCTGAGATGTAACCGTAGGAGTGTTATCAGGCTTGTCAATCTTTTTTCCACTCCTCAACACAGTCACTGCTTGGGCATGCTCCCTGAATACAACCCCCTTGCCCTTAGGGTTCTCCTCAGAGGAGCTAGGCAGCTTCCCCAGATCACATTGCCTAACTGCCTCAGTAAGATGACCAACTTGGGATTGCATATCAGTAATCATCTTATTCTGAGATTGGATAACTATATTCTGATGCTCTTGATTTGCTTTCATCATGGCCTTCAGTTCATCCATCTTAGAGGGCTTATTCAAAGGAGGGTTTTCATAGGAAGGTCGGTATATGGGCTGAGGAGGTAAGGGTCTTGTATTCCCTGAGTTAGAAGCATCACCTTACTTCCAAGAGAAGTTTGGAAGGTTCCACCACCCTGGATTATAAGTATTAGAATAAGGGTTATTGCGAGGGGGCGGAAACCTTGGGCCGCATTCAAGTCGGCCTGAATCAACTCAGGGAATTGATTTGCCTGATGGCACTCTACAGTGGTGTGTGTTGTGCTTTAGCAAATGGAGCATTCTTTTGAAGCTTGAAAAATAGAGGCTGCTTGCGGATTCATGCCGAGGTTTGCTAAAAGGCCATCAAAGTTTTTATTTAATAGTTGAATCTGATAAGCCAAATCCTGAGAAGCCTCGACGTCATGGGCCTCTATCTTCCTCTGCAAGATTGATGGTTTTCTTTCTTGATAGGCAAAGGACAGATGTAAGGAGTTGTCGCTTAATGTTTCAAATAATGCACAAGCTTCATCCTCAGTTCTGGTCATGAAGGTTCCTGCACAGGCTACATCGATGGTTTGCCTATGCCTTTCAGATAATCTGTTATAGAACCTTTCGACCAACTGCCATCTTGGCACTTGATGGTGAGGGCATAACCAAAGAAGGTCATTAAAGCGCTCCCAAATCTCATGAAATTGCTCCCCTTCCTGTTGAGTAAAATCCATAATCTCTCTTCGATAATGGTTGGTTTTACTCATAGGAAAATACTTTTTCAAAAATTCTGACTTAAGGGTGGCCCAATCATTTACCCTTGCATCGAGGGTATGATACCAGTGCTTGGCCTTATCCTTTAGGAAGAAAGGAAATAGAGTCCTCATCAGGGCTTCATCAATAAAGCCTTGGAGCTTCACCGTGGAGTAGACCTCGGTGAATTCCTCCAAATGCCGGTAGGGGTCCTCCCTAGTAGTACCATAAAAAGAGGGCAATAAAGATATGGTACTGCTCTTGATCTCATACGGATTATCCCCTGCCGATCGTCTTAGTGCTTGTGCAGGTTGGTTAGTTGGAATAAAATAGTCCCTTAGGGTCCTTTGTCGATTTGCACCTTGCTCAGCCATTCTTCTTTTTCCTTTCCTAGGTGAGCTCTCCTAAGAATTCTCTTAGGCTCAAGATCAAATACTAGACTACCCTCAAGAGAGCGTCTACCAAGCATACAAAACACACTTCAGGTTCTTATTGAGTAAGTGAAGCCTCCACTCCAAAGATAAGTCAAAAGATCAAGACTTATCCCTCCGTTCCCACGTAAGTGGTATAAGAGGGGTGTGGACTTGAAATCTTAACCTTCTTTGTTGCGGAGGTCAAATTAGTTAATATAAATAGCCAAACAAGTTTTCACTGCAATTACATGCATTAATTCAGCCTTCGAGTGCCCTAGGACCTATACTTTGCTTGGATGATACTCCCAGGTGATCAAGTGAGAAGTTACTCCAAGGACGAACAAAGGGATGCAAGTAGGGAAAACCCTTCCTTTGAGATGATGCATATGCGGTGCCCCTTAACTACCCTTTTGTTCCTTTAAGGGGTGTCCCCCTCCGTGGAGTATCAAAACACTTGGTTAAAAAATAGTATCACCACCACCACAAAGCACAATAAGAGGGTCTACACCGATAAAGAGATCAGTGCCTATAGCCTTAAGGGATCGAGCCTTAGTGCGATGCCTAATGTGCTTGCTTAGTGTCAGAAGTGTGCAACACACCGCAAATCTTTGTAATTTCTTTTGAAATCGCAGACAAGTCCCTTAGAATCAGATCAAATGTGAATTACTTTTAGGGTTGAATATGATTATCAGTCTCACTTTTAGTTATGCGACCATTGAATTAGTAAATTCAAAAAACTTGGTGGTCTTGAATTTTAAATTGAATGCAAATGCGTGAACAGGAGCTGGATGCAAAAGTTAGAAAGGTGTACCTGTCTCCAGCAATCTTCATGCTAATATGCTTGCAATGCAATAATAAGATCTAATGTGCTGCTCAATCACCCCTAAATGCACGTACCTAAGGGCATGCAACTTCTAAATAGGCAGCTCGATATTTTCTTTGTTGGTTTTAAAGGCAGGCAAGCAGAAAATAGAATCACGCATGCACAAAAAATAATGTAAGCCCTAGTAGCTAAAGAATGTGGGGACAAACCCCTAAAAATTCAGCCCCAATTACTACAAGGGTGAAAAGACAGAAATAAATTTTATGACGACGGAGAATCCTTTGTGAAAGTAGGATCTTGGTCTCCTACGTCTTTTCCTCGTGTGGCTTAGCTCCTGGTTGCTTTCGCCGCTCTGTTGAGCCTCGTCGCCTCGTCAGATTCCTCGCACAGTAAAAAAAATTAATCAGATAATTGCGCAACTCAAAATATTCAAAAATAATGAAGTGAATCTATTGTGTCTATTGCCTTCCCAGCAACGGCGCCATTTTGACGGAGAGATTTACGCTTAATTGTGATAGCAATAGAAGAATATGTCGTTGTAATTAATGTGGTGGAAATCTCTCAGTCAGAAATTAACATAGATATGAATTTAAACCACAATAAAGGATGTCATATCCACAGAGAGGAATAGACCAATAAATTCACGAGTCAAGGAATACACAGTTCGCAAACTCTTCTGCAACTTTAATGCGAGGAATATGCTATTTTAAATGAAGCTTGCAATTTCCTTAAAGGTTCAGGGGTATTTATGCAGTTTTCACGTCAGGAATTAAGCTCCAAAAATATGTGTATGATGCATGTGTAATAACTTATTATGTAAATTCAACTTTCATGCAATTCTGATTTGAAATTCAAGGTAGAAACATGCACAAAACACAAATAAAATAATTTCAGGAAAATATGAGTGCATCAGTGCAATGTAGCCTGAATAAAATATTAATATAAAATTGGCAATGACATTGAATGTAATTATTAATGAAGAAAAAAATAGAGGATTTCTCCTCTCTCCTCCTCACGTGTGCATCCGTGCACAGTTAGCCGCGAGAGTCGGTGGGGAGGTGCGACTCGACGAGGGCTACGCAATAGCGGTGAGGCGGTAGCCGGAGGTGGCCGACGGTGGCCAGACGGAGGAGGATGGCCATCGGCCTGTTGGAGGAGGCTGCCGCTGCTGCAGCCGCGCGGCCGCACACTGGGCGCTGGCATAGGTGCGCGCTGGTGCACGCCTGCAGGGATACTGGTGGCGAGGGTGTGGGTGTCTGCAGGGCGCTGGTGGCTCTTCAACGTCTGCAGAAGGGAGCGCCAGGCACTGGCTGGAGGCGGGCGCTGGAGGGGCGCAAGCGCCTGCCAGCATGGGTTCGCCTGCGGTCACTGGAGAGGCGCGGGCCTGGCAGGGTTGAAGGCGCGCCTACAGAGGGGGGGCGCTGCGGTGGGCACTGTGAGGGTGCAGGCTTGGCAAGTGGGATGCAGGTCTGGCGCTGGAGAGGGGGTTCGCCTGCAGTCGCTGGAGAGGCGCGGGCCTGGCAGGGGCACGGGTGGGGTGAGGCGCCTAAATAAGCCTGCAGGTGATGGCAGGCGCGCAAGGTGGAGGCGCTGCAAGGAGGCACTGGAGATGCGCTCTGCAGTGGAGAAGGTGCAGTGCCTGCGGGCGCCTGGTGGTGCTAGAGCGGGTGCCTACAGGCTGGAAGGGTGCAGTGGACGGTGGTAGCGTGAAGGTGATGGCGCTGCAGGGGGCACGCTATGGTGGAGAAGGTGCGGTGCTTGCGAGCGCCTGGTGGTGCTGGAGCGGGTGCCTACAGACGTGAAAGGGCAGGCAAAGGGTTGCCTGCATGGGTGAGGCCGTCTGCAAGCGCGGCTGGAGGGAGCGGTGGAAGACTTGGTGCACAGTGCACACGATAGTTGCACGGTTCCTGGATGATGGCCCTCTTCTCCTGTGCTTCGCCTCCTCTTAACTCCTCTCTTCCGCCCTTCCAGTGATTTTCAAAATCCCCTCCTAATTTTAGTCGGCGGCGGTTTGCATTTGTTGAGGGTGGCCGGAGGATGGGGAAAAGATGGCCGGTTATTTGAGAGGGGAATTTACCCTCCCCTCCTTGTTCTTTTCCCATCATTACTCCTACAACATAAAAATATAAAATCATTACATATTAAGTTATAGAATGCTATAAAATAAATGTAAACTTAAATAATGATGCATGCAAACATTCTATAACTTAATTTAATTATTAACAAATCTAATAGGTAAGATTAAAGTTAACTTAAGCGTAATAATAGTTCATTAAAATGGACTCATCAATAACATATATATACATACACATATTTTTATATATTTTATTTATATTATTTATTTATTCTACATAAATATTATATACTTATACTATATACTCTATACATATACATATTATACATACACACACACTACACATCTCTCTCAACACTCAACAACTTCAATCTCAACACTTAGAATTTTTTCTAATTCTCTCTCTCTCACCCTACTGTTCACTTACACAAAAATTGGTTTTGTTTTAGTGGGTGAACTGGCCTTTCATGGGATACACAGCACCCCATTGGGGTGAGATCAGACTACTACTAAGCCAGTCCTAGTTTCTGTAGTATACATTTTAATCCATATCTATTCAAGCCCAAATCAGGCCCAATACAGGCCCTACACTATTCAAATATATGCTCATAGTAAGCTCGAATCAGAGAGAAGTGTGGGTAATATGGTGAGAGTGCGCCCGGTGCATGATGACTGAACTGCCTTCCCACACAATTCAATAAATACAGCCGCAGCAGCTCTTCAGTGCATGAAGTGGCACTAATGTTAAGCGTTGAAAGAGCAATGCACTATATTCTGTGGACATGATTTGGGGCCTCAATTTGAGAGCCCTATTGTTATCCAATTTCTAACTAAATTATATGGTTACAAAGCCCTTAGGCTACTTAATTGTATAATTAATTTAGGATTTTAAGTTATATAATTATATATTAAAATTAGCTAAAGTTAGGATTTTATACACATTAAATTAAGGTTTAATTTCTTAATTAATGTACAGATTGTTAAATTAATCATGCAATTGACCTTATAAATAGTTAATTTATATAATAAGGTATTTATTATACATTTTTATTTTATTTTAGAGCATTTATTTTAATTTATGTACATTTAATACACGTTTTAGATAGGTATATACATATTTAGTGTATAAATACTATAATACAGTACAAATATAGTATACATATGTCAAAAATACTTAAACTAATACTATACAAATATACACTATGGATTACATCAGTATTAACTTAATTTACTTTTTTTTTTTTGAAAAGGAACTTAATTTACTAATTTACTTAATTTTAACTTAATAACATACCTAATTAACTTAATAATTTAATTAATTACAATAAATACACAAACAAATTAATATATAGGTATCATATAGTATATATTAATTAGTTAAATACGTATGTATAGTATTACATATGATTATAGGCATATACATAGGTATTTATAATTATTTAGGATTATATACATTTAATTTAATATAAATTAATATATAACTATATAATAAAGTTACATATACATTAAATCCTTCTAAATACTTAATTAAATATATAGAATGCATTTATAAGTCATTTATATATATTATTTACATATTCTACAATATCTACATATATCTTAGTATTAAATTATATTTACAAGTATTAATGCAATGTACAAGGTATTTTTACGTATTTTTGGGCATTTTTTTTATTTTTATGGTATTTATATATTCTATAGAGATAGTAGATGAGAGGGAAAGGGTGAGATGAGAGAAGAGAGGTTCTTTTTGGAGTTTTTGATTTGTTTCTTTTATTACGTTTCAAAGTATACCGAACCATCGGGTGGTGTGTTTTACTAAGCCAAGGGTTCAGAATACTTTGAAACTTTGCATATACCTAAAAATATACCTAATCTTACTCGAGAAACTTTTTTTTTATTTATTTACAATTTTTTTAGAATTTTTTATGTTTTTCAAAGTTCATCCAAAAGAGGCCTTAAAAGGGTGAAATCTAATGAACCTAAGACCTAAAATTGGTTTTCAAGGGCTAGAAACTAGGTTCATACTCTTGAAAGCATTCAATATATCACAAGAAAGGTATATGAGCAATAAAACATGATTCTCACTTCAAATTGCATTAATTCTCAAATATGGATAGATATCATACAAACATACTGCTAACAGTTATGAATTACAAGCAATTCAATCAAATTTAACTCAATTAATTGTACATGAATGATTGTTAACATGAATTTCTAAGGATATAATTCATCTACAGCTCATCAGACTTTCAAATCCAACCAAAAACCCAGCCCCAGCCAACAAGGGCTGATCTGCTGCTAAAGTAGCCGTTGCTGCAGCTACTCAATTTCAGCAACTAAGAGCTGCTGCTATTGTTGTTTCAGTAGCCAAATCAGTGGCAGAATCAGGCTTTGAAGCTTGATCAGATACTCAAGAAGATCTCTTCAAAAATTCTTTTGAAATCAAAGATTAAATACACTACAAAATCACTTGAAATTCAACTTGAAAACTCTTCATTTAGATCAATGTTGGACTGATACTGTAACGAGCGCGTACCCCAGACGTCTTTTAAGACGTCTGGGAGGTGGCCCAGACGTCTGTCAAGACGTCTGGGATCACATCCAGACGTCTGACCAGACGTCCGGGATAGTTTACAGACGTCTGACGAACAGTTATACTCGCACGGGATATTCGTCTGCGCGCCTGTGCGCGCAGACCTGCGATCCGCATCTTCTCTGCGGCTGCAGGCGACTGCAGCCGTCTCTCTCCTCCTCTCCGCGCGGCGTTAAAAGGGGGAGGGGGCGCGCCTCCCCTCCCGTCTCCACCATCTTCCTCCTCTCCTGCTGCGGGCGGAGCGAGCGGACGCGAGGGCGCAGCGGCAGCGGCGCAGCAGAAGGCGCGGAGGAGCTGCGGCGTGCGAGGGCAGGGCTCTGCCGTGAGGGCGAGCTCGCCGGGAGCGGCTTGGCCGGCCGGCGGAGGGCGCAGGGGGCGCAGAGCGTCGCGAAGAGGGACCTGCTGCGGGCGGAGCAGCGGACGCGCGAGGTGCGACGCGGGCGGCGTCGCGAGCGGAGGCCGAGCGAGGTTCTGATTCTGGAAAAATCTCCAGAATCAGACGTCTGGACTGATATCCAGACGGCAAGGTCGACGTCTGTGTGATCATACAGACGTCTGAAAGGTGAGTTCCGCTTTCTCCTTCTTTTTTTGTCGACTGACCGTACTGAGGGAGGAGGGTTGGCTGTGCGCAGGTGTTCGGATTCGTCATCCTTTGCGAATCCGACGTCTGGAAGTTGTACCAGACGGCGGGAGTGACCTCCAGACATCCGGAGAGACCATCGGACGTCTGGGATCTAGGAGAGACGTCGCCACAGACTTCTGGACGTCCGGGGAACCAAGCCGAACAGGTATTTGTGGTGGTTTTCATAGATGATGTACTCATCTATTCTAGAGATCGGACGCAGCACGGACAGCACTTGCGGATGGTTCTGGACACTCTGAGACGACGCAGGCTGTACGCCAAATACAGCAAGTGCAAGTTCTGGTTGAGGGAGGTGACCTTTTTGGGTCATGTGATCTCTGGAGACGGCCTGGCGGTGGATCCCGCCAAGGTCGAGGCAGTGCTCAGGTGGGAGAGACCGCGTTCAGTCACTGAGATTCGCAGTTTCCTGGGACTGGCCAGTCTACAGTTACAGAGTTGGAGCCTTTTGGAGGAGGTGGGCAGTTGGCGACCTCTAGAGTTACGAGGGTACTGTGGGGCAGTGACGGTGACACGGCAGACCAGACCAGAGTTGATAGACCGCATCATCACGGGACAGATGGCCGATCCGTACTTGCAGTCTTTGCGCGACAGAGTACTGTCAGGGGACCCAGGGGACTTCTCTTTCACAGACCAGGTGTTACGCTTGAGGGGACGGCTGTGCGTCCCCAGAGACGAGGAGCTGTTGAGAGAGCTCCTGACTGAGGCACACGGTTCCAGATTCACCATACATCCCGGAAACACGAAAATGTACCATGACTTGAGACGCGAGTTCTGGTGGAGAGGGATGAAGCGGGATGTGGGTGAGTTCGTGCAGCAGTGCTTAGTGTGCCAGCAGGTGAAAGCCGAGCATCAGAGGCCTGCAGGGCCGCTTCAGCCGCTTCCAGTGCCGGAGTGGAAGTGGGAGAGCATCACCATGGACTTGGTGGTGGGTTTACCTGTTACCCAGCGAGGACACGACGCGGTCTGGGTAATAGTGGATAGGTTGACGAAGACGGCACGATTCTTGCCGATCCGAGTCACTTTGGGACCAGCACAGTTGGCAGAGAGGTATATCCGTGATGTGGTGCGACTACACGGAGTTCCTCGGGAGATCGTATCCGACCGGGATACCCGCTTTACGTCCCAGTTTTGGGCTGAGTTTCAGCAGGCTTTGGGGACGAGGTTGAGGTTTAGCACGGCTTACCACCCCCAGACGGACGGACAGTCGGAACGCACGATACAGACACTTGAGGATCTTTTGCGTGCCTGTGTACTAGACTGGAGGGGCTCTTGGGAGGAACACCTGCCCCTGGCAGAGTTTGCATACAACAACAGTTATCACTCGAGCATCGGCATGGCTCCCTACGAGGCTCTGTACGGACGGAAATGCACGGCACCCTTGAGTTGGGTTGAGGTGGGGACCAAGTGGGAGGTTGGCCCCAGGTTGATCCGGCAGAGTCAGGAGGTAGTTGAACAGATCCACAGACGACTCCGCACTGTCAGGAGCAGACAGAAGAGCTACGCAGATCGCAGACGCAGAGAGGTGCAGTTCGAGGTTGGGGACCACGTCTTTCTTCGTGTTTCGCCCATGAAGGGCTTACAGCGGTTTGGGGTGAGAGGGAAGCTCGCGCCGAGGTTCGTGGGGCCCTTCGAGGTCCTGGAGCGGGTTGGACCCGTTGCTTACAGACTTGCCCTTCCCCCGCAGCTTTCTGGTGTGCACGACGTGTTCCACGTGTCCAACCTCAGGAAGTACGTAGCCGATCTCAGCCACGTACTGAGTCACGAGAGCGTCGAGGTGAGCGACGACCTGACCTACCCCGAGCGGCCAGTGCAGATCCTAGACCGAGCCGTCCGCAGGTTGAGACGAAAGCAAGTACCCCTGGTAAAGGTTTTGTGGAGGAGCCAGCGGTACGAGGAGGCTACCTGGGAGCCTGAGGCGGCAATGCGGGAGCGGTACCCAGAGCTTTTCGCGGGTACGTCTTTTCGGACCAGCTTCGGTCCTCTTTGAGTTTGTTATGGTTATTTGGACATCCTTTTTTCCGCACCCTAGTTGGCGCAAGTTTCGGGGACGAAACTTCCTTTGAGTTTGTTATATTGTAACGAGCGCGTACCCCAGACGTCTTTTAAGACGTCTGGGAGGTGGCCCAGACGTCTGTCAAGACGTCTGGGATCACATCCAGACGTCTGACCAGACGTCCGGGATAGTTTACAGACGTCTGACGAACAGTTATACTCACACGGGATATTCGTCTGCGCGCCTGTGCGCGCAGACCTGCGATCCGCATCTTCTCTGCGGCTGCAGGCGACTGCGGTCGTCTCTCTCCTCCTCTCCGCGCGGCGTTAAAAGGGGGAGGGGGAGCGCCTCCCCTCCCGTCTCCACCATCTTCCTCCTCTCCTGCTGCGGGCGGAGCGAGCGGACGCGAGGGCGCAGCGGCAGCGGCGCAGCAGAAGGCGCGGAGGAGCTGCGGCGTGCGAGGGCAGGGCTCTGCCGTGAGGGCGAGCTCGCCGGGAGCGGCTTGGCCGGCCGGCGGAGGGCGCAGGGGGCGCAGAGCGTCGCGAAGAGGGACCTGCTGCGGGCGGAGCAGCGGACGCGCGAGGTGCGACGCGGGCGGCGTCGCGAGCGGAGGCCGAGCGAGGTTCTGATTCTGGAAAAATCTCCAGAATCAGACGTCTGGACTGATATCCAGACGGCAAGGTCGACGTCTGTGTGATCATACAGACGTCTGAAAGGTGAGTTCCGCTTTCTCCTTCTTTTTTTGTCGACTGACCATACTGAGGGAGGAGGGTTGGCTGTGCGCAGGTGTTCGGATTCGTCATCCTTTGCGAATCCGACGTCTGGAAGTTGTACCAGACGGCGGGAGTGACCTCCAGACGTCCGGAGAGACCATCGGACGTCTGGGATCTAGGAGAGACGTCGCCACAGACTTCTGGACGTCCGGGGAACCAAGCCGAACAGGTAATTCTCTGATCCACCGTTTAAGACGTCTGGAAGGAGTTCCAGACGTCTGATTTTGCACAGTATTGTCTTTCTCGACCCGTTTAGGGCCCGTTTGGGCTCCGTTTTCCACGATTCGAGTTGCGTTCGTTTCAGAATTTATTCCTCTACCCGCCTACAGTAGCTATACACTGTTTTGAGACACTCCTTGTGTTTGATCCTCGTGATAGGACCTCGTTCGGTTGCCGTCTTGAGAGTCGCGGAGGCGCGCGGGATTCCCGACCACGCCCCCATTACTTCCGTTGTACCTGGTAGAGTGGTTTTATGTATTAATAAAATCTGTTAAAGTATGGAACCATAACTAGAACCTAGGGCATTGCATGAATCCTAGGAATGAGAAATATATGGAATGATAGCTCCTAGGTGTTGCATGAATCCTAGGGCCGGAAAACTAGATTGTATGATAGATCCTAGGATATGGCATGAATCCTAGGATGGAAAAACTAGTGGAATGTACATTACTGCAGTCTTGGAAAAATGGAAAGGAATATATAAAGCTGCCTGTAAATTTAATTAACAGCTGCCTGTTATGCATAGAGAATCATGTTGAGATCATGGAATGTGAGAACGTGAATCTGGAAAGTGAAACATATGATGTTCTGAGATAAAGAGCTGGAACCCTACGGGGAATTAGGAGTGGAACTCCTGGAAAGAAAAGGAATGGAACTGAGATGTAGTTTGTACTGTCTCTTGGGTACGCAGTACCAAGGGAAGTACCTGTACCTGTTTTAGTGCAGAGTGGGGCCAGCCGCCCCAGGGACCCGGGGTTAGGCTTGGCCGCTCTGTACCGACTTGTTGGCCCTCGTGTACGTAGTACCGAGGAGAGCTAGTAGTGTTAGGAGAGTACTAGCTACCCCACGGGCCCCGGGGTTCTGCTAGCCTCCTTCACCGACTTGTTAGGCCCACTAGGGCAAACCAGGGTAGTCAGGCGAGGGTGCGCGGACTGTGGAGGGGCAAGGCCCCGGTTTGGTTACTGTGGAGGGGTTGGACCCCTGTTACTGAGAGGGCTCTGCCCTGGTTCCGTGCTGTGCTTTGGGCGCACCCGTTAACGGAAACGACTGACCGCGTGCCAGTACGGGCTAGCTACCTGTGCGTTTATCGCGCGTGCCGTAGTCACCGTTACGTCTGTCAGTGACCTTGGGGTGGTTGACTGAGGGTAGGATCACCACGGGGGACTCTCCCGGCCAGGAGAGCACCACGTGCTACTTCTACTGTTGGAAAAGACTGCAATCAAGATCGTCCCACGAGGACATTCGAGATCAAGTAAAGGATCTGAGAAGTAAATGAAATAGTGAGAAAAATTGAAAGATGTAAATAAAGGAAGTAATAGAACATAACAGCTACTGTACACTCTACTGTTGCCTTTAGTTAGTTTGCCACTCTACTCAGCGTTTTGCTGACGTGTTACACTCGTTACCTTTTTCAGGACCAGGTGTTGAGCAGCCAGGGTCGGCGGCTGCAGAGGACGCTGGGCCGAGTAGGGTCCAGTAGAGTTGCCACAGCTTTGTACCTTCTTTTGTTTCTGTTCTAGTGAGTAGTTTTGTTTCCGCTGTACCTTCTTTACCTGCAGTTTTTGTTATATGATAAATGTTGCTTTACTGTTGTGGCGGTACCTACTGTAGTAGTTTCTTTCCTTACTGCTGTACTTTTTACTGTTAGTTATATTCATGCTGAATGTGGTTTATTTTACTGTCTTTTGGTTACTTCCTCGTTGGACGACTGGGTCTTGGGATTAGTCGAGTCGGTCCGGTTCTCGTGTCTCGTAGGGACTCGGGAACCGGGTCGTTACAGATACATATTAGATCAATCCCTTTTAATTTTTCCATCTCTAAATTTAGATATGATTAAATCCATTCATCGAAATCGTGAATAATGTTAAACTCTGAAAATCTAGAGATCTAACTTTTAAGAATGAACACCTCAAGATGGAGATAAGACTTCGTAAATCCATTTCAAACAATCATAGAGATACCTAAAAATCTTTCAAACTCTAATTGAATCTTGAGAACACATTCAAAAACCTAACTCAACTCTCCTAATATCAGATTTAAATCATTTCTAGAGCCTCAAATAAGTGCAACATATTTTCCTTTGCTCAAGCTTTCAATGAAGAACCAAAATTCACCATTTGAAATGGAAAGTAGGCATTTCAAACTCAAACAACACAGATCTAATCAAATGACTGTAAGATAATCACATTATATCCAATTCAAATCAAATTCATTCGATTTACTCAACCAAACCCAAATTGAATGCAACTATCTTATTGATGGGAACACCATCATAGGCCCTAACTAGCCTATTTTAGTCTGGAATAAAAGATAAAATCTCCTACATATTCATATGAGGGTTGTATCTCCACCATATTATGTTTTAAGAAGAGAATAAGAAAATAAGGTTAATTCTGTAATTTTAACAGCATATCATGAACACAGAATAACCAGGGGGTTGGCTAGAGGTGAATTAAATGTCAAAAGGTTAAATAAGTAGGTTTGTGCAGACAGAAATGAGTTTTCACGCATTTCGAGAATTAACAGTAACCCAAAACCCTAATTTCATACCCACTTAAATAACAGAGGTTCTGGTCAGAATAAATTCTATCTAAACCTTTTAAAATTCATATAAAAATATCCCATAAGGTTTGGCACCCTTGATTTGACCATTGGAACCCATTTTGACCTAGAATAGAGTCTCAGATAGAAAGTTACCCTAATTTAGGTTTTTATGCAAATTTTCTAGTCAAACTTAGTCAAAACCAAAATTTGACTTCACCATCAGATTCCTTGGGTCTAAATTAGGTTTGTACCAAATTTTGGGCACAATCAGAGTCCATCTTGACCTAGTTTACACTTTGGTCCAATCCAACTCTTTCTCTCTCATCCATTCCCCTAACTTTCGAAATCTTTACAAGGAGCCCATAACTTCTCTTCATTTTATACAAATGGGTCCCTACCGCCATGGCAGGTGTGAACCCATAGATCTGAGATTTCAATCCCAGATTCCCCCATGATTGCTTGGCCAATCCCTTCAAAATTCGGAAGAGATGATCCTGAGGAAGTCCTAATTCATCTAAACTTACTTCTAAACTCCAAATCCCCTCAACAAACCCGTGAGAATCCTTGATTTCCAAGGATCTTCTTCCTGAAAATCCAAGCCTCTTAAGCTTGTTTCCAAGCTTGGAAGCTTGCTTGAAGCTCTACAAAAGCCTCCACATCACATAAACGTGCTCCTTAGCAAGTTTTGGTCAGAAAAACTCCTCTTTCCTCCCTCTCCAACCATCTCCGCACCTTGCTCCTGCGACCCCTCTCCGTCCTCCTCTTCCGACCGTCCAACCATCAAATTGGACCGCCCTCTACCTTCATCCGTCAACTCTGCTCCTCGCCAACCACAGTAGGAGCACTCTTCCTCCTCATTGTCAGCCGCACCAACTCACCGGACCTCCTCATCTTCTTTGGCTCCAGCTTGCCAACACCGGCTCTCTTCATCCACCCCCTTCACTCCTAAGTCACTCTATCTCTTCCTCTCTCCCTCTACTTCCTTTCTTGATACTCACAACACCCTCACACCCATAGTATCACCCGCTACACCCTCATCTTCCCCGCCTCCGGTGACGCTTCGACGTAGCCTCCAGCTCACCACACTTCACCAAATGACTCGCCGCAACCTCCACAAGCTTCGCCGCACCATCCTCTACAAAAGCCCTCAAACAATTTGGGCTTTCACCTGCTCACGCACTCCACCCAACTCACGACCACCCGCATCTCCTTCTCAAGGTCGTCAAGCCTCCACTCTCACTCACACCACACGCACCCACCACCTCACTCGCCACTCCACAGCAATCCTCCTGAGCTTATTTGATGTGGCTACAAGGCCGTACTTTACTTTCAGGTGCTCACCAGACATCCATCATCGTTCGCTACTAAGCCACCCACGCCTTCAATCCTCTAGCCACGACTCCTCCTGGATTCACTCCCAGGCTTCGCGTGTGACTCACAGGTATCCTTCCAAACCTGCAATTGATGACGCAAGGGCCCCTTTCAACTGCAATTAGAGCTCCATCTGCAGCACCTGTGTGGAGAAGACTATGGGACTAAATAGCCACACATTGTGTACTGGGCAACCACCTGAGCGAGATATAAGGGATTTGTGTTTTCGACCCCTCACCCAAGAACACGGGGGTTGGGTCCCCTTCACCCTTACACCCGCTTACCCAGCCAAGCACTCCTCTCCTGCGACCACACCCGCAGGTTTGGACCCTATTCACTCCCGGTTACCCGCTCGATTACCCGGCTAAACCTAGGTTTCTGAGAAGAGGAAGGAGAGAGAGGGGAGGTTTTGCCCTCTGATACTCTCTACACTTAGCGAATCTGAGAGGCCTTTGCCTCTGTGTTGCTATGCTATGCTTTCCTCTCTCCCTTGAGGCACGAAGGAAGGAAGAAGAAAAGAGGCCTTTGCCTTTATTCTGAGAAGCTTGGTTCTGCTGATTTTTAAGCTACTGTTAGTTCATTTGAGTTTGTTGATGTGGAATATTAGATTGATAATTACTGTTGATATATTTAAGAATTTGAGCTTAATTTCAAAGGGTTAATTGGTGATTTAAATCATCATTTTAACCCATTCTTTTTGCACCTTGTTACTGGATTTCACCTATATATCATTTTGAATTGTTCTAAATAAAGTTTTGATTTAATTACTTATATTTCTTGTGATTAGTGAAATTGAATCGCCATTACTTGCTCCCTGTATTTGACTTCGAACTCTTTTAATTCTGAGTTATAAATTTAAATGATTTGAGCGACTTTATCCTATACTATGATGGATTTTCTTAACAAACAATGAATTCACTTAAACACCTATAAATCACTTGAACAGCCATTCAATCCAAATCAGATGAAATCATCAATTAAACTCAATTTGAAATCATGGGAGGGTCATTTGTGACCAAGTGGAATGAGTGAAGAGACCCTCAAATGGATTTGAGTGCAAATCCAAATCTAAGAGCTAGAAAGCTCCCAGATTTGAATTCAGCTCTGATGGAAGGGTGAAATGCGATTTAAAACTTCGAGGAAAGAATATGACAGTGATAATGAAGTGGTAAGGGAGTTGTATGAACAGTTCGAAGGGGGTGAAAACACCTCTCTGATCTGAATTGATCAGAGAGGATGAGATTGGTCCTAAACTAAACCACTTCTAATCTACACTAACCCATCACTGAATTTGATGTTTAATCTACTCCTACTGATCAACAAAACACTAACTAACACTAAAACTACTCTAGAAAGTAGGAAATCCTAATCTGATGAAAGGAACGGGACCTTTGGATCAACAGCCAGCAGCTGAAGAGGAAGAATGGAGGGAGGTCTCCAGCGAGTGAAGAGCCCATGAGAGGAGCTCCAAGGTCACCGTCAGGCTTACATCATCCCTAGTGGCAAGGAGGATTATTGAGGAAGAAGAGCTCCACCCCTATCACTGATGGAGTGAGTGAAATAGAAGAGGAACTCAAGAGGACGAAATGATCAGCTCAAGGAAGTAAAAGGGGGGCTGATAGGTGCGCGCGAGCTCAGGGAGTGAGCTTAAGTAGCTATGCGAGTGATCTGAGCACCATAAAGTAAGATTAAGCTCGATTAGGATTAACAATGGAGATGGGAAGATGGGAAGGCAGGAAGGTCTAGGAAAAAAACCAACTGCTGGATGGGATCTAGGGGAGGTGAGGTTGCACTACATAAAGATGCACGCTCGGAGATGAAGGATCGATCGTCAGATCAATGGAGCAAGGAATCAACGGCAGGTGGAGCTCTAGTTCTTCATGGTGAACAGGGTCAGGCATGTTGGAACAAGTGCATGAAATGCCCACAAAGGTGAAGCGGTGAAGATTTTGCAATGGAACCCATAAGTGAAGAGAACCATAACCAAGTGGTCCCTGACAGCTCTCAAAGTAGTCCTTGCAGATTTCAAAAAGGCCTTTGCAACTTTAAATGTAAATAAAAATGTTAATGCACAAGGACCTATATATAATCTAATGAATGCAGGGTTCTATTGATGTCCAAATGCCATGAGATTTTTATTGGAGCACAATTGAACATTTAAGAAGTTAATTCAGCCCATAATTTATACTTTTAAACTCAAACATGTATTTAATTTGCAATTGGATCATCATTTTGTATTTGTGAATAGAATATCTCATTAATTGACCTAATTATGCATTTTTAACACCAATTTTATGTTTTAGGTATTTTTCATTAATTTCCGTACTTAACCCTTTTATCATGTTAATAATGTAGTGTTTAACCTAATTTCTAGCTTAACTTGAACATTTTAACTATGATGAACCATACCACATCAGTGAATAAAACCTTTTAGAATTTTGTGTAAGCTGGGATGTGTTTTATAGCATCGAGGTGTGGTATGTTGATCTCCACTTGTTTAAATAGATTCAGAAGCTCCTCGTTGTTATCAATTTGCTTCTTCTTCTTGGATTTGATTAAGGCTTCCAGAAATAGGATGTGTATAGGATCATCTTTTTTGGGTTCCTATGCCTCAATCACTTCTTCATTGGTTTCCACTCTATCCTCTGGCTCACCCAGAGTTTGTTTGCTAGATGAAGGTTTATTTGGGTCTTGGGTTTGCCTGCCACTTCTCAAGGTAATTAAGTTAGCTGAAGCATTTGGGTTCGAATCATGAGGTGGGTTAGGGAGGATAGGTGGAGATTCATTTGCCATGTATTGATATCCATGATAAGAAGATGAGGGACCCTGGTCAACCACTTGAGCATGTGCATGTGGTTCCCTCATATTACTGTATCTCAAGGCTTGATTTTCCTGATTTTGGACATTCTTCGGGTTGAGTATGAGTTGGGATGGTAGAGATCTAGGCTATCGGTTGTTTGCAGTGAGCCTGGATTGCAAGGTGTCCAGAGAGGTTTTCGTTTGCTGCATGAGTTGGAGCATTGTGCCTTGCATTTCCACCATCTTTAGGTTCAAGTCAACCCACCTTGTGAGTTGTGGGGCATTCCAAGTAGGCTGACTGACCTGACCAAGGGGCAGGTGAGCATATACGTTACCTTGACCCATTGGTTTCTGTGGTACATAGTTGTCGGGCTGAGACTGGGTCTACTGCCCCTTGTTCTTGCAGGAGAAGTTAGGGTGGTTTCTCCAACAAGGACTATAAGTATTCAAGTACGGGTTAGACCTAACATTCTCCTACATTGCTTGAACATCCTCATAAGATAAGGATAGTGAATAGGAGGAATTAAAGAAACTGGGATTAAAGGCCTCAGTTTGGAGCCCATAGGGTTCTGAGAAATGTTGGCTCAAAGGTTGAGCCGAATCAAGTTAGCTTACAAACTCCCGCCCTATAAGAGTTTGTAAAGAATGAAATCCCACACCTTAGGATTGAGTGGACCTAGATGTGTTCCTCGAGTTACCAGCTATCCTCTCCTCCATTCTTTTGGCCACCAAATCCACCTTATCCAATTTGTTGCAGATTAATTCCATATCAAACTTAGAAGAATCAAATTGAACCTCATTAGCATTTGATCTAGGTTGCTAGGATTTGTTGAACGTATCCATGGAGGCATGATTGATAGAGTTTTCACTCATTACCTTGAACAAGTCATAAGCACTATTTACATCCTTATTGAGGAAATTGTCCTCACAAAAGGAATCCACGTGATTACGGAGTTGATCATTCAACCAATGATAGAAAATATGCATGAGTTGTCAATTGGGCACTTCGTGGTGTGGACACTTCCACAATAGGTCCTAGAATCATTCCTAGGCCCCACGAAGTGGTACTCCTTGAAAGAGAGAATTTCTCTTTCAACAATTAATATTAAGATAATTAGTCGTTGTATCACAAAAGGTGGTGGAAAATCTCTCGATCAACACAAAATATTTCTAACCACTAGGATCATGTCGTATCCACAGGGAGGAACGATTGCAATAAATTCACGAGTGTAGAGCCATAATGTTTGCAGAAGTATTCGCGAAATTAATTTAATGAATATGCTGCTTTGAATGTCTCTTCCAATTTCATGAGAAGTTCAGGACTATTTGCACAAATTTTACGTTAGAAATCAAGCTCCAAAAATATGTAGATGATGCATGTTTTGTGGCATGTCATATAATTTTTAGTTGCATGCAAATCTGAATCCAATTTCAATGTTAAATGATGTGCATAACATAAGTCAAGCAAATTCAAGAAAACGTAAGTGTATCCTTCCAATTTCACTTCAATTTAATATTCCAAAAATCAAAAATCCATCTCTCTTCAATGGCATGCAATGTAAATATTAATTAAACCCAAAATAGAGGAAATCTTCCTCTCGTGCGTGCGTGAAGTGGAGACAATGGTGGGCCGCGGGAAGCTCGGAGGAGAATAAGCGCGATGAGAGCTTTCTGATGGAGGTGGTGGCGACGGTCTCGCCGGCGACGTGGAGGATGGTCGACGTCGGTGGCGGCTCGCCGGCGTGTGCAGGCTGCTTCCGACCTTCAGATGGGGTGGCCGAGCACGTGAGGGTGCAACAAGTCTATTGGAGTCGACGACGCATCGAACAATGGATGGAGGGGTCGGCTGTGTGTGGGGATCTCTTGCCGATGATGGGTTCTTCTTTGTTGAGTGAAGCAGGAGAAGAGGAAGAGGAACATGAAGAAGAAGATGGAGAAGAGGAGGATTGTTGCATGTGGGGCGTTGCACGCTAGGAGGGTGCATGCAGTGAGGGGGGCACACGCAGTCTGCTGCTGGCCGCTGGCAGCAGCGCGAAGCGACGTGCACAGAGTGTACAGGCGGTGCATGGAAAGGAGACAAAAGGGGATGTGCAGACTGTTGCGCAGCGTTGGCTACGTGAGGAGGGTTGGCTGTAGGGCAGTGCACTATCACCGCACCACCAATTGACGAGGAGTTTGCGGTGGTGTCCCGATGCACGCTGAGAGGGCCACAATGCACACGGCTTCCACAGTGCTGTCTCTGCTTCACGGTGGAGAGGAAGGGAGAGGATGGATAAAGAAGATCCCCCCCTCTGGCCATCCTCCTTTTTTTAAATGCCGAGAACGCCTTTTTGTTTCCTCCCCGAGATCGTCTCCAACAATATTGGCGATAACACAGTGCCACAAGTCGTTGCGTGAGATTATGCTGATTTGGGTGACCGATCCGTTGAGGCCGGCAAGAAGGAAGCCAGCAAGAGCTAGCGTACTGCTGGCGATGGAGATGATGGTTGAATTTTGGATATTTGCATACATGACCCTGCAAAAATATATATGTATGAACTTTTTAACAACATATCTTCTAATTAAGATAAACTATTACTTGATTCTTTTTGCAATCTAATGATGCATGATTTAAATGTACTTAAACCTATTAAGTGTCCAATAAATTGGACTCATCACTCCTGGCCGCTAGGTAAAGGTAGTAATGGCCCATCTCAAAGCATTAGTCCGTTAGACTGGGAAGAATTTCTTCGGGAAGGTCAACTTCAATTCAGTCCAAGTGGTGATTGGTCTTTCGATAGTGCAGTACCAATATGCAAGTTTATCCCTGAGTGAGTGGGGAAACAATCTCATGATCATTTGTTCCTCATCTACATTCCTCGATTTGGTGGTCTAAACCAAAGTGGTCAGATCCTCTAAATGTTGGAACAGATCCTCGAAGCCAAGCCCACGGAAATGCTAAATACGACTCAGCACCTGGGGCTTACTATCGGCATCACTTGAGAGGATCATAACTCCAGGACGATCCCCGTAATGTGAAGGATCATAGAAATCCTTCAAGGGTCGGGTGCCCTGACCATTCATTCTTTCGAACCAAGCCTTTATTTGCTGCAATTTCTTTAGTTGCCTTTGGATAATCTCAGCTTGGTTAGGAGGAGGTGGTGGTGGTGGTTGGTTATCAACCATCGGATCTGCTCAGGTAAAACTCAACCTCCTTGTCCTAGTATAATGGTCCAATAGTTCTTCCAATCGTGGGTTCAATAACCTCCTTCCAAGCATACACTCAACATACACTAGAAGGAAGTTGGAAGGACAAAAGAAAAGTCCTACAGCACAAAAATACAAGTTTGTCCTTAAGTTGGGTAGCCTATAAACCTATTAACTCCCAGAGCTCATCTCAAGATCAAGAGTATTTGATTCACTACTATCTGGCCAATCCAACCAGTTAGAAGAAGGAATTAGGGAGAAGGTTCTTCCCGTAGCTTTCACCTTAGGTTTCTTTGATACCCCCAACTGCTGTCGTTTGATGCAAATCCCCTAGTTAAACATCAAATGGACTAATTGGAGTAAATTAATCACCATTAATCTTAATCCAAGGACAATATCTACTCATTTTTAATTAGGCTTGGGATTGAATGTGCTCTTGGAATGTAATGGGATATTAAAAGGTTGTGATCTTAATGATTGACTAATGTGTGAGTGCACAACCAAGTGTTTTCAAGTAAGATTATTATAAAAGTGAGATGGATTTTATGGTTCAAATCTTGCTTAAGTAACTTTTAGGATTTAGATCTCAGGTATTTTAAAGCAAGTTTCTGAGGCACACCAGGTTGTAAAAGCACGAGTGTAAGTATATTCCTTTAAAATCCAAGAAAATAGCGGAGTTCCTAGTTCAGACCTTAGAGTTGAATCCTACGGGGGAAGCTACTTCATTTTTCAGTTTTAATTAAAGTGGTGCAGTCCAAGCAAGTCAAACAATTAGCCATTTGCACCACTGAGTTAACACGCTCAAAAATATTAAACCTATTTTGATTTCTAGTCACTTATGCGTATGTTCGATTCAAATGTAGTGGGTTCATAGGTCAAGGTCCCAGTTAGGTAACAGAATTAGAAAATAGTGCGCCCTTAAGTCCAAGTTGTGGGGTAATTAAGTGTGTACTTTAATTTCAATCCCACAATCAGAGAGAAGACATCTTGTCTTTTGCAATTATTTTTTAAGTGGATGTAGGTGGATGAAGGTGACAAACAAAACAACCAATTCTAACCTTAAGGTTTATGTCAACTCCTAAGTAGATTCGAGTCTTAATTATTAAAATGATGGAATAGAATCTAACGAGTGGGTGACGAAAAATGCACTTACAAATCATTGTAATTGCATTTTACTCCAATCTATTGCCCTCGGCTTACCTCTATCGGGTACTTGCAAAACAACAAATCAAAGAAAAGATAAGTCAAAAGATGAGTAAATGCAGAAAAATTGAAGTTTGTTGCCTCCCCAGCAACAGCGTCAAAATGATGCGTGAAAAATTTGTGAAGAATAGGTTTTGAAAACCACGTCGACGTGGTTGCAAATATTCACGATCAAATAATTTATCGGAGGTTGAGTCTAGGTCAAATACGAGGAGGCAACATTCAATTTTTAGAGAAAAATCTGCGTGAGGTTATTTCTTTTTGCTATTTTTTTGATTTTATGATTTTTATAATTTTTTGTAAATAAAAATGGAGTAGAAAATGTGAGTGTAAGTGAGAGTACGTGGAGTAATAGAAAAATGGTGCGTAATAAGATGATAATGAGACAAACAAAAACATACATGAAGAAATAACTTAGAATTTTATTGAAATAAAGAGTGGCAATAATTACACTAAAAGAGAGAGAGAATAGTTGTCACTGACAAAAATGTCTAACAAAATAAATCTAAGTTACAAAGTGAAATAAAAAGAATGTAGAGAGAAGAGTCTCCCGAGATGGCTACTTGGGAGACGAAATGCTCAATTGGCACTCAGACAAAGGGGCGAGGAGGCTGGATGAAGGAGGATGGAGTTGGACGGGTTAAGGATGAAGTGGAGCAGCAACCGGTTGATCTCAAGCCTTTGGATTGGGTGAGAGAGGCAGTGGCGACACTCAACAAAGGAGAACGGAGTCGAAAGAAGGAGGGCAGAGCCAAAGATTCTATGCTAGCGGAGGGTCGATGCATGCCTTGAAGTGGAGAAGAAGAGCTCTAGAGGGGTCTTAGTGCTCCTTAGGGGGTAGAGAGGGAGTAGGCCTGGATGGTTTGCAATTGGAACAAGTGTAGGGTATTTACAGATGAAGAAGAGTGGGAAAAAAGGGCCTCCCGCGTGCAATCCACATGTTGACCGCGCATGTGGCTTGATTTGGACACGCAGAATGTGCTGCTGGCTAGCACGAGCATGTGGAGGTGAGTTGGCATGCTAATCGCAAGCAGGCTAAGCGGGCAAGTGTGTATCACGTGCAGGCAGATCCGCTGCGGATCCTTAGAGAAGATTGGGCACGTTGTCTTGCGCATGGGAGCAGGCGTGGTTGCTTGCGTAGATGGGGCTTGGCGCATGTCTTGCACACGTAGGGGGCTACATGCACTTGAGTCGCATGCATGGCATGCTTGGTGCATGCACTTCGCACACGAGCTGCGTGTGGAGGCTGGAAAATGTGCTGTTGTAGTCCTCTCTTTCTAGAATTATGCAGAGATGTCCAAAGGAGGTTGGTTTTTCTTCAAGAGAAAGGGTCCGAAGGAGGTTGGTTTTTCTTCAAGAGAAAGGGCTTGCGGTGTTGATGGGAAAATTATGCCCAAGCACTTATAAATTGGCAAATTACACTTTGCCCCTCCTAGGATGTTTCTTCTCTTAGATTTCCTCTGTAGCTCTTCATTCTCAAAGATCACCCCTGCATTACTCTCAAAGTTCACCCTTGCATTTTATTCCTACATGAATAAAAATTATTATAATATATACATGTTATTTATAAATGCAATTATGAGCCTAATATGACTAGATTGCTTATAATGCACTATTTACAACCTAATTACGTTATGTTTACTTAGAAATTAGCCCAATTTAGACATCTTAAATGTATTAACTATGTAGTTATCACTAAGATTATGCAACGAGATAAACAATGGAGTTCTTAAATGATGTACAAAGGTAGAGATCCGAATCCAATTCGCTATCCATGCAATCATGTGGAGCGAACATAACATGTGCCATGACTCTTTAGGGATACTAAGGATTGTATACTTAACCAAAATAACTACCAACAACAATAGCAAGTTGGTCAACTTATACCTTCTCAATTAACTTATCCCTTGAAAGCTACCACTTATTACTTCCTCCATGATCACAAACAAATACAAATTCAAGGGATAACCCCACTTTGTACCTTGACAAAACCTAGCCATCGTCCAAACACTAAAAATCTACTTATCTTCCCTATCACAACTATTTTTCTTACTAAAACACTTCTCCTAATAAAATGGGCCCTTAGGCATAATTTATTTAGTAGGTTATTCCTAAAAAATAGGTTGCCACAACCCACGTTACAAGGGATTAATTTAGGATAATTTAGCCTACGCTTGATGCAGGATAAGGTATCCCATGGGTTAACCCTTGAATTGAGAGGGATAAAATAACCTATGGAAGCTATGGTCACCCCTGTCACATCGAGGTAATTTTAGATGATGGTGCCCTCACGTTGATGTCTATTTAATTAATATAACCTTAAGGTAAATTATATGCATAATTATTTTGAAGAAATAAATCATATATTGTTAATAATAAATTACCTATCAACTAATTGATAATGTCATCTCTTATTACTTAAACTATCAAAAAAAAGATAGTTTTAGTTATGATTATTTGATCATAGTTCTTAAAATCGTAACTAATCGTAACCTATGGTCATGATTTTAAGTAAAATCATGACAACAAAGGTTAAGGAGATCTATTTTGCACTAAACATTTTATCACAATCTTAGAAGCTATTACAAATAAGTTTCGGTCACAGTTATGTGTAAGACTGTGACCAATAACATTTGGTCTTAATTTCAAAATTGTCACAAAAAGTTTTTTTTTTTTTTTTTGTTAAAAGTGTCCGTGGCTCTGAAACCTCTTCTGAAAACCTCCTTCCCCCTCCCCTAACACCCCCCAATCACCCAAGGCGGCAAAGCCTGCCCCCCAACCAGCCCCTCCCACTTTCTTCCCCTGACCATCCGTGGCCCTTCTCGGCAGCGGCGGCAGTGCCTCTACACACACACCCCCCCCCCCCCCCCCCCCCGGCCATCCGTGGCCCTTCATGTTTTATTTCCAAGCAACCAACCATCCACAATAGAAGAAAATGGATTGTTTTCCGCACAGAATCTCCCGATCAGTTGTAGTTCATATATAATCACTTTTACAAATGCTTTGAAAACTAATTTAGAAAAGGAATCTAAAAAGGAGTCATTCAAATTGCTTCGTTGATTTCTATTTTCTAAAATTTAAATTGCTTTGATGTACAGAATACGCAATATGAACAACTCATGCAAAAATATGTGAAGAAATGAATAGATGTGTACTGTAGGTTTGACGAGGCTTTGGAAAGTTATTTGAAAAGATGTGATTATATGAATTCTTTCACCTTTTTTTTACTAATTTTCAGTTTTATCCCTTCTTTTAAGTTTATGAATTGGGTGGAAATGGTGTACAAGCCAAGTAAATTATGTGAAGAAATGAATAAGTGCCTACTTATTATTATAGATATATTTAGTTTTTTATCAATAAACCCTCATTCAACGACTAATGCAAATCAAATTGGAGGAGATGTATGATTTTTCTTATTTTTCTAAATGATGATGCCATTGCTACCATCATGATTGATTTGATTGATCTAAACTACCAATTAGACCTCCAAAAACCATTATTCACAATTCTTGTTTGTAATCACTAATCTTCATATCATCCCATGAATGTAGTGAAATTGTTTGTAATCATTTTATTTTATACAAAGTTTTCCCCAAATTCTAGGAGACTTCCCACATCCTGAAAGGCCTTATGGACTAAGTTTCCTTATAACTTCCTCAACTTAATGGCTTCTAGATACCAAGTTTTTACTAATCCAATGTAGAGTTATGCCACCATTCTATTTAAAAAGAATTTTGATTTTTTTAAAATCAAAACATTGAACAAAAATTCAAAAGAATGATTAAGACTAACAAAATGATTCAGAAATATATATTCACCTCCCATGCTTATTTAATGCAATGTCCTCATTATATTTTAAACAAGTAAGGGAATAGGAGAAAGAAAGTATTTGAGTATCGTCTTGAATCCAGGTTAGCTCTAATCTATGGAAGAAGACACATAACTGAGTTGTCTCCCAGCACGTGCTAAGTTTATTACCTTCAGCCAGGCAAAGTCTTGCTTAGCACAAATAACTTGATGTTATCGAGGTTACTACAATTATGTGTCTAGGACCCTGAGTTTGGGTTCCAGAGAGGTAGTTTGGCCTTGCCAAAGAGATAATCTTAATTGTTGGAAAGTTGATGTAGTGTGAGCCCATAGGGTCACTAATAGGTGTCACCTTGAGTGTTCATATGGGAGACTTGGGTAGATGCACAAACCATGTGATGGTTAGGAGGGCGAGGATTATCGAGCTTTTGGAAATTGAGAGTTCTTAACGAGTTGCATCTCGTAGATTTAGACCCTAGGATGTTAAGTCAAGTGTTTCATTATGGTCAAGTTCCCTATAGGTCTCTCCCCAAATTTTAGCTTCCTTCCCATTTGGTTTGGTTTCATTCTCAAGTGCCTTGATATACGTGTTTAAAGTCCAACCACTTGGATTTGATCCTCAATATTTTTTTGTAGTACACCTACTGGTTGAACCACAAACTCTAGTAATTCAGGATAAAGATTGTGTTGGGTTTTTGATTCATAAGGTAAATCTTCATAATTAATGCCCAATAGATCTTCGAGTACATGGATATCTTTTTCATATGGAGATTCCTAATCCTGATCTTCCAAGAAAGGTTGAGAGTTAGTTTTGTCCCCAATCAAGTTTGCAACCCCATGGTGTTCCTCTTGAGTTTGCATTGATTTGGCCATTTTGGGGTTCTCTATAATGTGTATGCCCATAGCCTCTTCTATTTTTCCCAGTTCCTTGATTAAACCACAATTCATTGGATTCTTCTTTTAAGCCTCAAAAATATTAAATTGGGCCATTTGTTCCCCCAAGGCAATCTCTATATTCCCTGATTCACAATTAATCTAGGCCTTGGTAGTGGCTAGAAAAGGTCATCCTAAAATAATCGGAATGTGGTTAAGCTATTCTGGTGCTCCATATCAAGGACCATGAAATTTATGAGATAATGAAAATCTCTAACCTTGACTAGAACATCTTTCAGAAGGCCCCTAGGTGTTTTAATTAATCGATCGGCCAATTGAAGGGTCACCTCTATGGTTTTCAGGTTGCCTAGCCTGAGTTTTTCAAACAACACAATAGGGAGGAGCACCAAGGTCAAGGAGTGACCTATCCGAGGTGATATCACCTATGGTGCAGGAAATGAGTGGGGTTCCTGGCTTCTGCTTCTTAGGAGGTAGCTTGCTTAGGATCAATAAGCTGGTTTGGTCAAACAATACTACCTTCCTAACACTTTCAAATTTCTCCTTACGCTTTTTCAAACATAAACTCATCAAAGATCCTATGTAGGTGGGAATGGATCCTATTGCCATGAGGAAGAGGATTATCATTAATTTGAATCTTTCCAACATGGGTATCCCTTCCTCAAGCTTCTCCTTTGGCCTTTTCTCATTCTGTTTGCCCTTACATTCACACTTGACTCCCAAATTTGATTTCTTTTGCAACACAATTGTCTTTTCATAATCAATTTTTCTTCCAATAGCATTTTTGTTCAGGAGTTTAGATTTCTTAGAATGGTTCTTCGGGTGATTTTCTTGGGGTTGGGTGGGACCCTTAAATCTAATACCATTCCTCATGGTGATAGCATTTGTAGTGGCATAGTATTGCTGGTCAGTTCCTTGGGGAGGGTTAAGCAAAACAAGTGACTCCTGGTTGGTCATGGTAGGTATTTAGTTATATCCAAGGGGTGTAGAGGGAGCTTGGTTGAGTATTTGGGCATGTGCTTACGGCTCCCTAGCATGGTTGAATCCTTGAGGCCCAGCACCTTGATTTTGCATATTTCTCAGGTTCGGGACTAGTTGTGATGGTAGAGCCTTAGGCTATTGGGAATTAGCATTGAGTCTGGCTTGCAAGTTATCTATAGATTGTTTCATCTATTGCGTGAATTGCACTACAGTCCCCTGCATCTCTACCATTTTCATATTTAACTCAACATGTCCTGTGAGGTACGGAGCATTCCAGTAGAATGGTTGAATTGATTTGGGGGCAATGTGGTGTAGACTTGACCCTAACCTGTTAGTCTTTCTTGTACCGACTTACCAAAGTTGGGTCGTGGTTGGGTCGATTGCCTCGGATTCTTCCAAGAGAAATTAGGGTGATTCCTCCAACCCTGATTCTAAGTGTTCGAGTGTGGGTTAGACCTGAAATTCTCTTGGATGGCTTGGACATCCTCATAGGATGAGGACGAGAGATAAGAAGAATCATCATAAATGGGATTAAAGGGCCTAATTTGGAACTTCAGGGATTCATGATAAGTCTGGCTCATGGGCTGAGCTGACACCAGATTGTTCACAAACTCTCGTTCAGGGGGGCTTTGAAAGAATTGTGTCTTGTCCCTTGTTGAGATGTGGACCTAAGTGAGTCTTTAGTTTGCCGAGTCATCAATTCGTCTAACTTCTTTGACACTAGATACACCTTCTCAAGCTTCTTGTAGCCAATTCCATGTCAAACCTACTGGAATCATCCTAAACTTCATGAAATCCCAATTTAGATTGCATGGATCTTCCCAAAGTCTCCCTGGAGGTGTGGTTTATGGAGTTTTCACTCATTTTCTCAAACAACTCATATGCACTGTTGGCATCTTTGTTGAGGAAATTGCCTCCACAGAAAACGTCCACATAACTCCATCATTGGTCATTCAATCCATGGTAGAAGAACTGTACGAGCTACATGATGAGACGATTTTCACTTTGAAATAATTTTCGCATAAGAAGATAAGTCGTTAAAGTAGAAATTGAGCGAAGTAAAATCGATCGTCAACAATTAAAATAAAATCACTCATAAGATAGTAGGTCGTCTGTACAGGGAGACACATGCTCGTTAAAACTCGCACAAGTCACAAACAATTGTTCGCTGATAATCTCGCCAAAAAATAAGTTGAAATATACTTTAGATTAAAATAACTATGTCTAAATATGCTAAAATTGACATTGCATTTTCATGGAAAGGTAAGGATGTTCTCAAAAATCCACCAACATATAATATTCAATAAATGATAAAAATGGACGTTGGCAATGGCGTGTAACGTAAATAATAATTGACCCACAGAGAGGGGATTATGGCCGGAGGGATGGACGGCGGTGAGGCTACGGCCGGAGGTGGCTGGAGGCGGGCCACACCCGACGACGGTGAGGAGGCGGTCGACAGTGCTCGAGGCCGCCGGTGGCGAGGAGGACTAGCCGGTGGGGGGGCTGCTCTGTTGCTGCTGGAGCAACAACTTAGAGTGGCTGCAGGCGGCGCGAGGGCGCGCGCGAGGAGCTGGTGGCGCGCAGGCGTGCTGATTGGTGCTAGTGGTGGCCACTTGTGGCGTGGGCGCGGGAGTGGCTGGTGCGAGCGGCTGTGGGGATGGAGATGTTGGGTTCTTCGTGGAGAAGATTAAAAGTGGAGAAGGAGAGAGGACCCCCGAGGGGTGCTGTGTGTGGACGGCGAGAAGGGGGATCATCCTGTAGGCAATGACAGTGAGGATAGCGACGAGGGCTCCGGCTGGCGCGTGGCGTGCTGGAGCGGCGGTGCTGCTGGTTGTCGTGTTGCGTTGTAGAGACCAGAGGAAGATGAGGACGCACGGTGGTTGTTGCGGAGTCAAGGCCGTGTGCTGTCACCACACGGCCGTTCGCGGTATCAAGGTTGTCGCGGTCGCGGGAAGGAGGAGGCTCGCGGTGGGCTGTGGACACAGGGGCGAAGAGATGCGTCGAGGGCGAGCGCAGGGGTGGCTGTTGTTGGCGCGGTGGTCGCACGGAGAGGTTGCTGCTCGCGAGGAGGAAGGTACTGGAAACGAGGGTGGTGGCCCGCAGTCGTGGCGGTGAGTGGTCGTCGCGGTGGGGGAAGGCACACAGTGGCGGAGGTTTCGGTCCTGTTGGGTGTAGCAAGAGGAGGAAGAAGATGATGGGGAGGAGGGGCCCTGCGTGAGTTTCAAAGAGGAAATAAGAGAGTCGCGGTGGGTCGTTCCAAAATGACGAGTTTGTCGTCGAGAGGGATTAGGTAAGTTCCCCCAAACAAGTCTTTTAATTATTTTAATGTCAGAAAAAGATTGCCTAATTGGCCTTTCTCATGTTATCCCTCCAAAAAAATGTAGTCACGATTAATATCTCAAGATATGATTATACGTTCAAGAATGAAATTTATGTTAGTAAAATACATCAAAAATGTACGAATAATTAAATATGAGTATAACTAATTTCTTCTTATAATCTATATTTGAAATCTATTTTCAACTCCAAATTAAATATCTTTAAGCATAATTAAAATCCATTAAAGTAGACCTATCAAATATCCACATATTTAAATTTTACTAGTCCCGAGCAAAAACATATGAAACAGACCAAGTCTCTAGATCGAATTTTATCATCAGGATGCCTTATCGTACCGTACTTCTAAAGACTAAATTGAAATACCAACTATACACCTAAAGGTACTTAAGTACCAACCAAGTTACGGACCTGACCAGCCTCAACCTTGGGTCTGCCGTGAAGGTTTCTAAGGCCCGCAAAAACTACCCAAAAGTTCAATAACCCTAGCGGTTTAAGCACTTGTACGTATGTGCAACAAGTCTAGGTTCAGTTTGCCAGTGAATTTTTTATAAGAGAGAGAGAGGGGGGATATTTATTTTGAGAGTTTTCTCTCTTTTCTTTTTAAATTCCCCTAAATCCAACATCCGATTGGCCCTAAACACAATCTGTATCGGATTCCTTTTCCCCACCATCAATCCTCACAGGGTCCCTAGCAATCGATGCTTTGAGATAGCATCGCCTATGGCAATGCCAAGAATCTTGGCTTTCAACACCTCGAGATACTGCCGCTTATGCCGTTTTATAACTAAATTCAAACCCTGGCAATCGATATTTCGAGATAATGTCGCCCATGACATCTGAACTAGCATAAGGTGCTTCCGTGCCCCTGGTAGGATATTTAAATATCCTAGGAGACAAGCATCGAGGAGACGGTATGTTATAACGCATCTTCGAGGGGAGTATTTTTCATTCCTCCTATCTGTGCCGGGAACTCGTCCAATCAAAAAGGTACAAACAATCAAACATGAGCTTAACTAATTTCTACGTGTAATGAGTGCTCGAAATCTATTTTCAACTTCAAATTAAATGTCCTTAAACATAATTAAAATCCACTAAAATGGACCTATCACTGCCATTTGTGCACCTCGTGATATGGTCCCTTCCTCAACAAGTCTAGAAATCTTTCCCAAGCCTCATGAAATGTTTCCCCGAGTTTCTAGGTGAAAGTTGTGATAGCTCTCCATAGAGCATTGGTCCAACCTATGGAAAACAATTTTCTTAAGAAAGCACTTTTTAGATCTATTCAGTTGTCAACGGGCCTTTCTATGGTCCAGTATCAATGTGCAGCTTTGTCTCTAAGGGAATGGGGGGACATTTTCATTAACATCAATTCTTCATCCAAATTTCAACTCTTGGTGGTCTGAACTAAAGTGGTAAGGACCTCAAGGTGCTAGAACAGGTCTTCAGTACTAAGCCAATGGAAATGTTTGACCAAGTTGAAGACTTGGGGCTTGATTTCTACAACCCCATCAGGGATGCAAACTCCTGGTCTTCCTCCAAAATTTGAAGGGTCATAAAAATCCTTCAGAGGCCTAGGAGCTAGTGGATTCATTCTAGCAAATTGGTCCATGAACTAAGTCTACATTTGTTGTAGTTGCTTCAGCTGCTTTTCTATCATTTCAACTTGCTTAGGTGGGGGTGGGTTGTTGTTGTCAAATGAGCTAGCCATTGGATCAGCTCAATTAAAATTCAGTCTTTTCCTAAAGTGTTCCAAAGGTCCTTCTAGCAATTATTTTTAGGATCTCCTCCCATACATACACAGTCAGAAGAAATAAAGGAGAAGTAAGGGGAATAGATGAGACAAAAAGTGTGTGCCTAAATCAAGCAACCAATCTATCCCTAAATTGTACCTCAACTGGACCTAAAATCTTAAAGCCCTAAATTGGCCTACAAATAATTCCACCCCTCTTCCTTAAGCCAATTTGGCCAGGTTAGGTATGAGGGTATTGAGGAGAAGGTTCTTCCCAAGGCTCTTGCCCTAGGTTCCCTGAATACCCTCAACCGCAATCGCTTGACACTAACCCATAGCCTAGACATCAGATTTAGCCAAAGCAACCAAGGTAAATTATTTACAAACCTTTTCAAAACCCCTAAGACTTGACTTGATCTTACCTAGGGCACGTCTACTTATTTCTATTAGTCTTAGGAGATTTGTGCATGGGGAAATGAGTGAGCTTTAGGGGGGCTGGTGCTCTTAATTAGTTCAATTTATGTGTAAGTGCAAATTGGCAACCTATCCAAAAAAGGCCTTTAGATTTTAAGTGGATTTGAATATTTAAGCCTTGTTTATCCAAATTTTAGTGTTTAATTTTTAAGTCAATTCAATTAAGGTTCAGAGAGCATGTCAAATTTTGAAAGCACGTGTGAGAGACATGTTCCTTTTCGATTCAAATAAATATGGTAAACTCTAAGAGCAATTTGCACCTTGAAGTATGAAACCCTAATGCAGGTAACTTCTAAGATGAATTGAATTTAATTTAATGAATGGTGCAACCCAAATAATGGCAACCAAGGCTTCTGTGCACCACTCAATCAAAAACACAATATTTTTTTTAAATTTTTTGGAATGTTTTATAATTATTTCATAATTTCTTTCGCTCTGGTGTCAGAAATCCAAAAATGTCCCCCAACAAGTAAAATGCCCAAAACATTAAGTTCCAGCAATTAGAAAATTTTAAAAAGTTTTTCCGTGAATCCTTATGGAAGTGATTTCAGGCCAACTGGATTAGAATAAAATTCAAAAAAATCAAGAAGTGTGTAATTTTATGTTCTATCCAAGTGTGACCCGTTGTTGGTCCATAAATTTTTGTAATTTTTTTATAACCGATCTCGGGCTGAAATTTAGTACGGTGATTCCTAACTTCCAAATGCATGTTCATACCAAATTTTGCAATTTTTGCAAGTCAGGAATACTCTCAAATGATTTTTTTTGTTCCGTACCAGAAGTTTAGAATTTTCAGGTTTGCAGGTTTTCTTATGTGGGTCAAGTAAAATTGCGAACCACAGGATTTTAGTTGAATTTTTGTATTTCTTTTACATTTTTCAGAGAAGAAATTTTTTATGAGCATTTAGAGTGGGGTACCTACCTTGTGGTCTTCCCGAAGGTCTGGAGTTGGCTGCCACTGTTTCTTCTTCGTTCCAAGTTTTCCGTGGCTTTCTTGAACACACAAAACCACACAAGGCCAATGTATTAGTTACAAATCACATGTAAGAGAAAAAAGCAAGAAAATAAGCCATGCTTCCTAAGCAACGGTGCTAAAATGAGTTGCATTATCTTGCAAGGAATAAAATATGGCAATTGTTGTAGTCACAAAATTCCACGACCACGATCAAATAATTTTTATTTATTGGAGGTGAATTCAAACTCCGCCTATGTTCAGGTTCGTGTGCCTTATCATTGCCGGTCCCAAGCCCAGGTGAAAGAGGAGAGTTGCGTTAAGTAGTCAACAACCAGTGCAAAATTTGTCGGATCTTTAAACATGGATTCTAGCAAATACTCAGATTTCGTTGGGGCGTTCCCTACTTACGACGCGCTGCATTAGCACCCGGGTGTAGTGAAAAATGAGTAAGGGTTCTCGCATGAGGAACGCATGCGAGTAAAGAAGTTAGTTCCACTACATCGCCACCCGGATGTAGTCCAAAATGAGCAAGGGTTCTCCCATGAGGAATGCATGCGAGTAAAGAAGTTAGTTCCACTACATTGACGCCTGGATGTAGTCCAAAATGAGCAAGGGCTCTCGGATGGGGAATGCATCCAAGTAAAGAAGCTAGTTCCACCACTTCGCCATCGAAGTGTGTCACAAAGGATGTTGAGATTCGGTAATTGGAATATTGGTACTTTGACTAGCAAGCTCATGGAGATTGTGGATACAATGGTAAAGAGAAGGATTCAAATTCTTTGCCTTTAAGAGACTAAGTGGGTTGGAGAAAAAGCAAAAGAAATCGAGAGAACAGGTTTCAAACTATGGTATTTAGTAAGGGATAAAGGTAGAAACAACGTGGGCCTTATAATTCATAAGGATTTGAAGGAGAGTGTAGTTAAGGTTAAGAGATTGGGTAATCGAATTATGTTTATAAAATTAGTCTTAGAAGAAGAGATCTTGAATGTCATTTCAGTTTATGCACCACAAGTTGATCTAGAGGAAAGAATAAAGAACAAATTTTGGGGGGAGCTTGATATGATAATTCAAGGAATCCCACAGAGAGAAATGATTTTCTTGGGTGGAGATTTAAATGGGCATGTGGGATAAGATGCTTTAGAGTATGTAGGAGTGCATGGAAATCATGGTTTTGGTGTTAAGAATGAAGAAGGAGAGACTTTCCTTGATTTTACAATGGCTTATGATCTTTTCATAGCAAATACCTTCTTCAAAAAATGAGAAGAGCATTTGATCACCTATAAAAGTGGCTTAATAAGAACGCAGATTGATTACTTTACTTTGAGAAGAAGAGATCATTTATCTTATAAAGAATGCAAGATTATTCTAAGGGAGAGTTTAACTGCTCAATATCGTCTTTTGGTGTTGGATGTTCATTTAAAGAAGGCAAAGAAGAGAAAATTAATGTTTAAGAATTTGAGAATTAAATGGTGGAATCTTAAGAAAGAGTAAGTGAGATTTAAAGAGAAGATATGCAACAAAAGACTTGGGATCTTGATGGTGGTGTGGATGAAATGCGGTTAATTATGGGAAACTATATTAGGAAGGTGGCTGACGCGCTACAGACGCGTTTGTTTAAAAGAGCCATTGTAGTTTGCCTTCGCTGCGTCGATTTTAAATAAAGGAACGAACATAAGTCCGAGTGTCGAACACAGGGAGGCATGAAAATCGGGTTTTTCTGTCACTTAGTGTCACGAAAATGGCGGGTTTTTTCTTGCGCAAGGAAACGCAGGGAAAAAGCAGGTAAGAGAGAGAGAGAGAGAAAGTAGGGTTAGAGTTCTTTTAAGTCATGGCATTCATGCAACTAACGATACGGAAGAAAAACTTATCAAGAAGAGAAAGGGCGACAAGAGTTAGAAAAGAAACATCTTCATTTAACATGCACTTCAGTTTTACAAGTACAACACTAGATAAATGCTTAAGCACAAGTAAAGCTAGGCGAGAGAGAGAGAGAGAGAGAAAAGGAGATGGCGAGGTGACCACGGCGATGGAGGGGGGCTCCGTCGGCAGCTCGTCAACTCTGGTGATTACAAAAGTGTGCTAGGGATAGCTAGGAGTAGGGTGGAACACTTGCAAGGGTATTCAATGCCTTCCATGGGTGGTTGGAAGGGGTTTATATAGGAAGAAAGGCTTTCTAAATGAAGAAGAGGCTTTAGCGATGTCCGGGACATCACTAAAATCCTTCCCAAAATGTCGGTGAAGCCCCTCTACCCGCCGGTTCCTCACGCGCGCTGTGCTTCCTCTCGCACGCAATCTGCGTGGTCGCCTTGAGGGTCGTCCGATCGAAGATCGGACGGCTGAGCTTGTGCGGAGGGCACGCTCGCAGATCGCGCTTGCGCAGCACCCCCCCACCCCCCGCGCGTTTAAGCGCGCTCATCTGCAGGCGCCACGTCTCGCGACCACCACCATCCGCGCGCTGATCCACAGCCCAATTTCATTCGCGAGCGCCTTTGCCTCCGATTTGCTGCGGGGTGCGTCTCGATCCCGCGTCACGTGTGCAGGCGTGCGTCAGTCGACCGCTGCACTGCGGTAGAGGATTGTTGTGGAGAAGGCGAAGTGGAGCGGTGCTAGCGACCGCTGGATGAAGATCCAACGGTCATGATCTGCTGCGGACGAGGGGCGTAGCGATGGCGTGGGAGATCTCAGCCGTCCGATCCACCGATCGAATGGCATAAAGTTGCTGAGCTCAGTGAAGTAATGTTGCACTGCAGGTGAGGGGCACGGTGATGGCGCCACGTGGCAACTTCGTGGACGTTGATCATTAGATCAACGGTCAAAACTTCTTGGGCCATTTGTGGGAGCTCCGGATGTCAGATGTGGTCGATTTTGAGTCTGTTGGACTCCGTTCATCATTTTGAATCCATCCATGTGATCCGATTGCTCATATGAGGTCTATTTTGACATAAACTTGTGCAAATGGCCATTAATACTGGTTTATAAGTAATCTTATCCTGCGATGCATGCAATGCTCCCATGCCCATTCATGATGTGCTATTTGTGCATATTATCTTTAAGATAAATCCCAATCGGCAAAATTATTATTCCAAAATGTAGTGTTATCATACCCCCATGCTTACTCCTTGCCAGTCCCTAGCAAGGTTCATTCTAGCCATTATTCTCAATCAGAATTCAGGAAGTGATTACTTAGACGTTTTGTTACTTGTCAATAGGAGGAAATATACTAAGATTCTAATCTACCGAAACTAAACAGCACCTGGGTGTCTGCCAAAATGTGAACTGCCCGAATCCTCGCTTTAAGGCATATATATTTTTTTCTTTTTCATCTTTTCTCATTTTTTTTGGATTTTTGGAGTTAAGAGTGTGTTGGTAACTTTTTACGACTACCCAACCCACCCAAAACTCGAAAAAGACTCTAAGTGTTAAGTATTTTGGTGTGAAGATCATGATAGACTCACTCAACAATAATTCAAACAGACTTCGGGTTCTTACTCCCCTAAGTGACCGGAAAAAGAGGTGTTTTGCCTAAAGGTGAATCTGTCCGATCGGTAGCTTTCTCCTTACTTTTATTTTATTCGAGGTCAACACAATGATTTTTCCAGTGTATATCTCCCCAGACTGCTCTACTTCCCTGCTTCTTCCTTAAGTGTTTTGGATCTTTTTGTGCGTTTAGTGAGCTAGGCTCTGGACAACCGGCCAATAGGCTGTTACCCACGACCACTTGCCAGCCATACTCGTGCGGTGAAGTGTGGCTTATTTTGTTCTCTCTTTTTTCTTCTTTTCTATTATTTTTTTTCTCCTTTTCTTTCTTTTTTTTTCTTTTGTTGTTTAGTAGGTGGTTTCCCTGATATCAAATTTACCTAAAGGTAATAAAAAGAAAGTGATCCTGTGGCTGAGCTCTAGACAACTAGCCAATGGGCTGTTACCCATAACAACTTGCCAGCCATACCACCCTAGAAGGTTCATTAGCTATCCAATTTCTATCAGAATCTCCGAGGAGTGAGTCAATGCAAAAATGTGTGCAGATATTTAGACTAAAAGTCACTCCGAGTCAGAGGGCGAGTTGATAAGTAGTATACTTATCACCTTATTTTATTGGTGGATTAGAATAAATTAAGGTTGCAAGTATTTGAAGCTAAATCTATATTTTAACGGACTCCAAGGCTGATTAAGCCTGAAGGCCTGAAAAGTCTAAGTGTTCAAGTTCTTTTTGTATTATTTCCCACTGTTGACAAGTTCATAATGCCTAAGTTTTTCTTCCTAAATTCATCATTTTTTTTATTTTATTTAGACTGATTAAATGAACTCAGAATCATACAAATTACCACCCCCCCATGCTTAAGTCGGACAATGTCCTCATTGACAAATATATGGATGCAATAGGGGTTCAGAAAGATATTACCCGAGTGATGTAATATACCTGTTCAGTTTGAATCTTCTGGGTTGCCTCCTAGGAAGCACTGAGTTTAATGCCTCCAGCTGGGTGGTGCTTCGTGTCATCCCTCAATCAGGGTGACAACCTCCTTTGGGGGAACCTGGGCGAGGAAGTGTTTCAATCTCTGACCATTGACTGTGAAAGTATGCCCAGTGTTCGGATCTGCGATTTCAATCACCCCATTGGAGTAGGGTTTGTCCACCGTATACGGTCCTGTCCACTTGGATCTAAGCTTCCCGGGAATGAGTTTGAGTCGGGCATCAAAAAGTCGGACTTGCTGGTTAGGCTCGAAGGTCTTCCTGTGGATGAATCGATCGTGGACGGCTTTCATCTTCTTGTAAAGTTGACTATTCTCAAAGGCATTCTAACGAATTTCCTCAATCTCAGAGAGTTGGAGCGTCCTTTGTGCACTAGCTAACTGGGAATCCATGTTGCATTGCTTAACGGCCTAATAAGCCCGGTGTTCCAACTCGACAGGAAGGTGGCAAGCTTTGCCAAAGACCAAGAGATAAGGTGACATGCCTATCGGGGTCTTGAAAGCGATCTGATATGCCCACAGGTTATCATCCAGTCGTGTGGACCAGTCCTTCCTGTCAGGTCTCACGGTCTTCTATAGAATGTTCTTGATTTGTCTATTTGAGCCTTGATTTGCCCATTAGTTTGCGGATGATACGAGGTGGTAATGCAGTGGGTAACCCCGTATTTTTTGAGTAAGGCACGGAATTGGGTGTGGATAAAATGACTTCCACCATCACTGATCATGGCCTTCGGTATTCCAAACCAAGAAAAGATGTTCTGCTTAACAAAGTCCATGACAGCCTTATGATCGCAAAGACGGGTGGCGACGGCTTTAATTCATTTGGAGACATACTCTACAGAGACTAAGATGTACTCAAAGCCGTTGGATGATGGAAAGGGGCCCATAAAATCAATACCCCAAACATCAAAGATCTCGACAATCATAATGGGCTGGAGGGGCATCATGTCTTTCCTGGTCATGGTCCCTAGACTTTGGCAGCGAGAGCAAGTCTTAGCAAAGTTGTGTGCATCCTTGAATAACAAAGGTCAGTAAAATCTGAACTGCAAAACTTTTGCAGCCATCTTCTTCCCTGAAAAGTGGCCACCACACGCTTAGTCATGGCAAAAAGATAACACAATCTGAACTTCATCCTTCAGGATACATCTCCTAATAACTTGGTCAGCACAGAGGCGAAACAGCATGGGATCATCCCAGAAATTTACTTGGCTTCAGCCAAGAACTTATCCCGTTGCTGTCTGGACCAGCTGTGCGAGGCTTGTCCTACTACTAGGTAGTTGACGAAGTCGGCATATCAAGGTAGTTTCCTGTCTTGCATAGCCAGAATTTGCTCAATGGGAAACGTGTCAGATAAGGGCAAGGAGGGCCCAATGTGGTCTGGGTGGAGTCTGGACAGGTGATCAGCCACAACATTCTTTGAGCCGGCTTTGTCATGAATTTCCAGGTCAAATTCCTGCAAGAGTAGGATGCATCTAATGAGCCTGGGTTTCTCATCCTTTTTGGCCAACAAATGCCGGATGGTCGAGTGGTCTATATAGATGGTCACATGGGATCCCAAAAGGTAAGATCGGAACTTGTCGAGTCCAAAAACTACAGCGAGTAGTTCTTTCTCTGTGACCGTATAATTCCGTTGAGCCTCGTCTAACGTCTTGCTTGCATAGTAGATCACCACAGGTTTCTTGTCTTGTCTCTGTCCCAAGACTGCGCCGATGGTAAAGTCTGATGCATCACACATGATCTCAAAATCCTGGGACCAGTCTGGGGGCTATAACACAAGTGCGGTGGAGACTAAGTCCCTAAGAGTGTGGTAAGCCTGGATGGAATTAGATGTCATGTTGAATAGGGCGTCATTGGCCAGAAAGTCGATCAAGGGTTTGGAGAGCTTGGAGAAGTCTTTGATGAACCTTCGGTAGAAGCCAACGTGTCCAAGGAATGAGCGGATTTGCCCAACCGAGCTAGGTGGGGGAAGTTTGGAAATCAAATTAACTTTAGCTCGATCCATCTCAATGCTCCTATGTGATACGATGTGACCGAGGACAATTCCTTCTTGAACCATGAAATGGCTCTTTTCCCAGCTTAACACCAAATTAACCTCGATACATCGTTTCAGGATTTTTTCCAAGTTGCTCAAACAGTGGTTGAATGAATTTCCAAACACTGAGAAATCATCCATAAAGACCTCCAAGTATTCACCCACCATCTCTGAAAAGATGGCTAGCATGCAACGCTGAAAGGTAGCGGGTGCGTTGCATAACCCAAACGGCATACGACGGAACGCGAATGTGTCGTACAGGCAAGTGAATGTGGTCTTCTCTTGATCTTCAGGAGCAATTGCGACTTGGTTATATCCTAAATATCCATCCAGGAAGCAAAAATATTTCTGCCCTTCCAATCGCTTGAGAATCTGATCAATGAATGGCAAGGGGAAATAATCTTTCTTGGTCACCTCATTGAGCTTCCTGTAATCAATACACACCCGCCATGCGGTGGTGGTGCGGGTGGCGATGGATTCGCCGCACTCATTGGTGACAACGGTGAGCCCAGTTTTCTTGGGAACCACTTGAGTGGGGCTCACCCAGGGGCTATCGGAGATGGGATAGATGATGTCGGCGTCAAGCCATTTGATAATTTCCTTCTTAACGACCTCCCGCATATTCTAGTTTAACTATCTCTGCATCTGACGGGAGGGTCGAACCCCATCTTCTAGGTAAATCTTGTGGGTGCAATAGGTGGGGCTAATTCCTCTCAAGTCTAAAATAGTCCATCCAATGGCGGCCCGATGTTCTAAAAGGGTCGCGGTCAACCTGAGTTCCTGATCCTTGGTTAGATGGGCATTGCTAATCACTGGGCAGGTCTGGTCAAGTCCCAGGAAGACATACTTGAGATTCTCAGGTAGCGGCTTTAGTTCAGGTGCTGGTGGAACAATGTTTAATGAAAAGGGGAAAGACGGGAGTTGATCAACATCAATCTCCTCGAACAGTGCTAGTTGATGGTAATCAGCCCTATAAAGGTCCGCGTGCACAAATGGTGATGGGTCAGAACAATCGTCACAAGATTGGGTCTGCTAGTCTGAGACAGAACTAAGGGTGAGGCATTCCTCGACCAAAGGCTCCATGGAATCGTGATCCTCAACCCAGTCGCAATCGAAAGACTTGGTCGCCCGAAAGATATCCAATTGCATCTTCCTGTCTCCGAAGGCGATTTCCATGCATCCCGTGTCACAATCGATGTTCTCCTTAGCCGTAGCTAAGAAAGGTCTACCTAGGATGATGGGTGTGTTCTGTAGCTGTTTAGGGACTTCCATGTCGAGCACCAAGAAGTCAACCAGGAAATAGAAGTCCTTAACCCATACAATCACGTCCTCAACAACCCCCTTCGAGGTCTTCACAGATCTATCGGCCAATTGGATGGTCACAGGTGTGGACGTCAATTCTCCGAATCCAAATTGGTGGTACAAGGTCATCGGGATCAGATTGATGGAAGCACCTAAGTCCAGGAGCGCTCTATCAAATGCCATGTCCCCGATATTGCAGGATATCAAGAGTGCTCCTGGGTCAGTTCGTTTGAGCGGAAGGTTGCTTGATATCATGAAACTTACTTGCTCTGAGAGCACAAACTTTTTAGGTGCTTGAGATCTCGGCTTACACCTTGGTGTACAGGCATCCATCAAGAACTTAGCGTAAGCCGAAATGTGCTTGACGACTTCGAGGAGCGGGATATTAATCTGAACCTACTTAAAGATCTCCAAAAGCTCCTCATTCTCCATAACACTTTTCTTTTTCTTGATCTCCTCCAAGGCCTCAGGATATGGTGTCTAAATGTGAATAGGGTCTATTTTTGGGTCCTTAGGTTTTTCCTGCGCCACTTCAAAGTCGGGCATTTAAGGGGGTGAAGTCACGGGAGGAGTCATCCATTTGGGGTCCTGGGTCTCGGTGCTACTTCTCAAGGTCACCGCATTTGCAGAGACGTTGGGACCATGGGTCGATCCTTGAGAAGACAAGGAGGAAGAAGCACCAAACCCAGGGGGTGTTTGTGGGGCTGGCTGGACCATGTGGGCCTGCCCGTGATTGCTTTGGAACCCCTGTGAATTGGGGCCTCTGTTAATCACGTTTCGTAGGTTCAGTTGTGTCTGAGAGGGAAGGGATCCCTGTTGTTTACAATCCAACAGCTTGTTCAACTGTCCTTTCACTAAGGCCATTTCCTCCTGGTGTTTTTAGTTCATTTCAGCCATCATTTTTATCAGGGTGTCCATTTGGTTTTGTGGGGGAGGAGCCACCCTATTTGGGTTATAAGGGGGTCTAACTGGTGGACCTTGCTGATAGGGGGTGGGTTTGGCTGATGGTTTGGCCTAGGCTGGTTCTGGAATTGAGGTGGTTTCTGGTTTGTCCAAGCAAAGTTTGGGTGATTACGCCATCCGGTGTTGTAGGTGTTGGAGAAGGGGTCAGGTTTGGAATAACCTTGGATAGCCTGAACATCTTCAAAGATAGAAGGTGTCGAGGGAGAGGGAAGAGAGTAATCAGGGGTTGAGGGAGAAAAGGTCCCTCCCTGGAACATGGTCAGGGGTTCTTCCTGGTTCATCTGGCTTAGTGGCTGGACCAGGTCAATATTGTGAGCCTCCTTTACTAGGGAGAAAGTCTGCAGCGGGTTCCAGGTATGGTTCAACAGTTCATCAATCTTTTCATCTACCAACTCCACTCGATCCTATTTCTTAGCAAAAATATCCATGTCAACCATTCCAGAATTCGCTTGTATCTCATAGATCCCACCACGGGGTTGACTGGATCGACTAAACTAGGTCATGGAGGCATTGTTGAGTGAATTTTTGCTCATAGACTCGAAGAGCTCAAACGCTCTCTCCTCGTCTTTGTTCAGGAAGTTTCCCCCACATGAGGCATCGACGAAGTTCCGAAGGTTACTGTCCAGACCATAGTAGAAGATCTAGGCTAATTGCCACCTTAGTACTTCGTGGTGTGGGCATTTCCTCAATAGTTCATTAAATCTCTCCCACGCCTCATAGAACTGTTCCCCGCCCTGGAGTGTAAAGTTGGTAATGGCTCTTTTGAGGGCATTGGTCTTTCCTATAGGGAAGAATTTCCTTAAGAATGCATGCCTCAATTCTTCCCAGGTGGAGATGGGTCTTCCTAAAGTCCTAAGCCAGTGAAATGCTTTGCCTCTCAGTGAGAAGGGGAACATCTTGATCAAGACAATGTTTAGGCTAATGTTCCTGGGTTTTACAGTCCGGGCGATCTGGTCAAGATCCTCTAGGTACTGGAAGGGGTCCTCATTTGAGCTTCCATGGAAGTGGCTCTGAATCAGGCTCAAGACGTTTGGTTTCAGCTCAAAATCATCTCCCCCCTTGGGGATCCTAAGGTGTGGTTCAATCTAAATTGCAGAAGGATTGTAGAAGTCACGGAGGGGCCTAGGTTGGTCCTGGAATGGTGGTGGATCAAGTGGTGGTTGCCCTTGTAGGTCCTGGAAAGGTGGTGGTGGTTGCCCCTGTGGGTTCTGCAACCGATGTATGGCTTGCATGATAGTGTGGATCTGTTACTGCTGAAGCTAGTGGTTTGCATTGATCTGGGCCTAGATGATGGCCATCATATTTGGTGGAGGTTGGTCCATAACCTCATCTACTCTAGGTTCGGCCATGTCTCTAGCAAGATCAAGTCTCCTGGATTCTCGTCCCATAACAAACAACTCGGGATGAAGTGATCATCTCCCGTGCATACACTAGAGAAGAACAGGAGGGGATGCGAAGAGCGATAGATGCGAGAAGTGTGTGTGCACAACCAAGCAGGCAAGCCTAGTCCTTACAGTGTATTCCTTAGGGGACCTAGAAATCTCCAAAGGAACGATCAAGTCCGTAGGCACAAGACCACCCTTCCCAAAGCTAATCTAGCCAGGCTGATTACGAGGGGATTGTGGGGAAGGTTCTTCCTTTGGCTTGCGCCACCGGTAAAGTAGACCCCATAACCGCGGTCGTTTGATACTTCCCTGCAGCCTAGTCACCAGATTCTACTAAGGGAATGAAGGCCAAGTGCCCAGCAAACAAAACCACGCCTCTTGAGACTTAATCCCGTCCTGCCTAGGGCACGTCCACTCTATTTTAATGGGGCTAGGACAGTGCTTATGCTCAGGTTATGCGATGAGGCGTTGATTAGGGTGGTGCCTCTTAGTTATCCAATTCAAGTGTGTGTGCTCCTAACAAGACATGGTTTTCAAGCAAGGATTTAAGATGTGGTGTCTTTTAATGTTTGTCCTTACTTTCGTGTCTTTTAGGGTTGGCGTGTCTTAATGTTTTCAGGCAAGTTTCAAGTGGGCACACCAAGTTTTGCACACAATCGGTGAGAGTGGATTTCCTTTAATGTGATGAGGCTCTAAAACCCTAATGTGCTCATCCTAATGTTCATGCAATTTCTACGAGATGAGTTGATTTTAGGGGTGAGTGGTGCGGCTCAAGTCAAACCACAGCGGCTTCGCAAACACCACTCAAAGAAAAAGAACATTCAGAAAGATGAGGCCGTTAAGAATGTTGAATGTATTCTTTTTGTTGGGTGATGAGTTACGAATGAGGATCATAAAATCATTCACCACGCCAATTTTTTTCTGATTTTAAAATTTTTTTAGATTTTTTAGGCAAGCAAACAATCACGGGAAAAGAAATACTCACAACCGATCCTTACTGATGCACTGAGGATGCGTTTGTTTAAAAGGGTCGTTGTAACTTGCGTTCGCTGCGTCGGTTTTAAATAAAGGAACGGACATGAGTCCGAGTGTCAAACACAGGGAGGCGTGCAAATCGGGTTTTTCTATCACTTAGTGTCACAGAAATGGCAAGTTTTTGCTTACACAGGAAAACGCGGGGGAAAAGCGAGTAAGAGAGAGAGAAAGAGAGAGAGAGAGAGTAGGGTTAGAGTTTTTTAAGTCATGGCATTCATGCAACTCACAATACGGAAGAAAAACTTGTCAAGAAGAGAAAGAGCAACAATAGTTAGAAAAGAAACATCTTCATTTAACATGCACTTCAGTTTTACAAGTACAACACTAGATAAATGCTTAAGCACAAGTAAAGTAAAGCTAGGCTAGAGAGAGAGAGAGAGAGAAGGAGACGGCGAGGTAGCCATGGCGGTAGAGGGGGGCTCCGTCGGCGACTCGTCGACTCCAACGATTACAAAAGTGTGCTAGGGATAGCTAGGAGTAGGGTGGAACACTTGCAAGGATATTCAATGCCTTCCATGGGTGGTTGGAAGGGATTTATATAGGAAGAAGGGCTTTCTAAATGAAGAAAGGGCTTTAGCGACATCCGAGACGTCGCTAAAACCCTTCCCAAAACGTCAGTGAAGCCCCTCTGCCCGTTGGTTCCTCGCGCGCGCTGTGCTTCCTCTCGTGCGTAATCCGCGAGGTTGCCTTAAGGGTCGTCCGATCAAAGATTGAACGGCTGAGCTTGTGCGGAGGGCGCGCTTGCACAGCGCCCCCCTACGCGCGTCATCGCGAGCATCTAAGTGAGCTCATCTGCGGGCGCCACATCTCACAATCACCACCATCCGCGCACTGATCCACGACCCAATTTCGTCCACGCACGCCTTCACCTCTGATTTGCTACGCCATGCGTCTCTACCCCACGTTGCATGTGCGGGCGTGTGTTAGTCGACCGCTGCGCTGCGGTTGCGGATTGTCATGGAGAGGGCGAAGTGGCGCGGTGCTGGCGACCGTTGGATGAAGATCCAACGGTCATGATCTGCTGCGAGCGAGGGGCGTAGCGATGGCGCAGGCGATCTCAGCCGTCTGATCCATCGATCGGATGGCTTAAAGTTGTTGAGTGCGGTGAAGTAGTGTTGCGCTGCGGGCAAGGGGCACGGTGGTGGCGCCACGTGGTAGCTTCGTGGCCGTTGATCATCAAATCAACGGTCAGAACTTCTTGGGCCATTTATGGGAGCTCCAGATGTCGGATTTGATCGATTTTGACTCCGTTGGACTCCGTTCGTCGTTTTGAATCCATCCATGCGGTCCAATTACCCATCTGAGGCCTGTTTTGATATAAACTTGTGCAAATGGACATTAATATTGGTTTATAAGCAATCTTATCCTACGATGCATACAATGCTCCCATGCTCATTCATGATGTGCTATTTATGCATATTATCTTTAAGATAGACCCCAATCGGCAGAATATTACTGCAAAATGTAGTGTTATCAGTGGCAAAGGAGTTGTTAGGTGTGTCTAAAGGAGGTGCTCCAAGACAAAAGGAGGCTTGGTGGTGAAGCGAGGAAGTGCAGGAGAAGCTTAAAATTAAAAGAGCCTGCTTTAAAGCCTTATATCGAGATAAGATCGATGAAAATATGGAAAACTACTAAGGAGCAAAGAAAGAGGGAAAGAAAATAGTTAGTGAAGCAAAAGCAAAAGCTTAGGAGCATTTTTATAAGAAACTTGATTCTAAAGAAAGTGAAAAAGATATTTTCAAGTTAGCTAAAGCAAGAGAACGGAAAGCAAAGGACCTTACGCATGTAAGATGCATCAAGGATGAAGAAGGAAGGGTGCTTATAGCTAGTGAGGATATAAAGACAAGATGAAAAAGATATTTTCATAAGCTTTTTATTGAAATACAGCATAATGATATCATCTTAGGGGAGTTAGCCAACTCAGAAGATTATGTGAATCGGGCAAGTTATCAAAGGATACAAAAGAAAGAAGTAGAGGAGGCTTTGAAGATGATAAAAAGTGGGAGGGTTGTTGGACCTGATGATATTCCTATAGACGTTTGGAGAATGATGGGAGAATGGGGTATAACTTGGCTCACAAATTTATTTAATACTGTTTGAAGAGGCAAGAAGATGCCAAAGGAATGGAGGAAAAGTTTTGTGGTACTTTTATACAAGAACAAGGGTGACATACAAGATTGTTCCAACTATAGAGGTATTAAGTTGATGAGTCATAAGATGAAACTTTGGGAGAGAATAATTGAAAGAAGGGTAAGCCAAGTCTCTGTGGTAACTGAAAATCAGTTTGGCTTTATGCCAGGCCAGTCTACTATTGAGGAAATACATCTCTTGAGACGTATAATGGAGACATACAAAGTCAAGTAGAAGGATTTACATATAATTTTTATTAATCTGGAGAAGGCCTATGATTCTGTCCCAAGAGATATCTTGTGGAGAATTTTGGAGAAGAGACAAGTACCAGTTTTATATATCAACCTCATAAAGGATATGTACCATGGAGCAACATCTTGCGTAAAGACTAAGGATGATTTGACGGACTACTTTGATATCACCATTGGTCTGCATCAAGGATCGACTTTAAGCCCTTATCTTTTTGCCTTGGTCATGGATGAGTTGACGAAGCATATCCAAGTTGAGGTGCCATGGTGTAAGCTTTTTGCTGATGACATTATGTTGGTTGATGAGACAAGAGATGGAGTGAACAGAAAACTTGAACTTTGGAGAGAAGCCCTGGAAGACAAAGGATTACACATAAGTAGGACGAAGACTGAATATATGGAATGCAAGTTTAGTAGTAAAGGGAGCAATGAAGGGATAGATGTAAAAATTGGAAAAGAGTGCATTCTAATGAAATATGTTTTTAAGTACTTGGGATCCATTTTCCAACAAGATGGTGGAATTGATGAAGATGTTACACATAAAATTAATGAAGGGTGGTTGAAATAGAGGCGTGTATCTGGTGTTCTCTGTGATAAGAGTGTTCTTTTAAAAGTCAAAGAAAAATACTATCAAGCTACAGTAAGACCAACCATGTTGTACGATTCTGCATGCTGGGCTATCAACTATAGCATGTACAGAAAATGTCTGTGGCAGAAATGAAGATGTTAAGATGGATGTGTGGTCATACAAGAAAGGACCGTATTTCAAATGAGATTATTAGAAAAAAGGTTAGGGTGTCACCGATAGAGGATAAAATGAGAGAGACACGTCTAAGGTGGTTTGGACATTTACAAAGAAGGCCACTTGATGCTCTAGTTAGGAGATGCGAGAAGATGGAGGCTAAACCCACTAAGAGGAAGCGAGGAAGATCAAACAAGTGTTGGAAGGAAACTATTAAGCATGACCTCAATTACTTTAATTTAAGTTTTGAAATGACTAAAAATCGATCCGTGTGGAGGCAAAGAATCCATATAGCCTACCCCACTTAGTGTAGGAAAAGACTTGGTTGTTGTTGTTGTGGAGGTGAATTCCAGATCAAATATAGGGAGGCAAAACTGTTGGTGCTAAAGCACCGCGATCGTTTATTTTGATAATAACAAAACACGTGTCGTTTAACATTTGCACTTGAAGTATTAAATTTCAAGATAATTGCAAATGGAGACGTGGTTAGACGGAGTTTGAGCTCGCATCCATGGCGGATTGGAGGAGCTTGATAGAGAACAAAGGAGCTTCGTGAGGAGTGATAGCTTGAAGCAGGAAGGAGATGAAGAATAAGATAGATTTCCTTTCCTTTGTACTATGTATTTTCATTTCTTTTGTTACTCTTTATCTTTGTTTTTTAGATTCATGGTAAAGAGCCTCAAAGAACCCTCACAGTAGTCCTAGGAACACTTGCACAACCCTAGGATACTTAAGTTTTCTATAGAGAACTTAGAAAATCAAAATAGGGTTCAGACAGCCTTTTCAGACATCTAATCTTGATTTCAGACGTCTGATAAAAACTTTTAAGACATCCGACTGTTGACTCAAACGTCCGATTATTTAGGCTGGACTTAGTTAGTTCTGTCTGATGAAATCAGACGTCCAAACCTTAGTCCAGATGTCTTAGCAGACGTCTGATGATTTGCCAGACATCCAATTAGTGAAACGTTGGCTGCCTTAGTAAACATTGAGAAAATGACCGTTAACCTCGTATCAGACATCCGTAGAGGACCCCAGACGTTTGATACATGACCGTTGTGCCTCAGCTGACCCAAAATCTCTTCTTAGAGATTTTCTAGCCATTGCACTCCCTTGGGAATCCATTTCCGTAGAAAAGTAGGTTTCTAGACGTCCAGACTTAGTGCCAGACGTCCTGCATGTCGTCTGATGACAATTCACTAGAATCCTATTTAGATATGAGTCAAGTCAGGAAGGAAACCCGCCTAAAATCATACGTCTAATTTAGTTCTGAGACATCTTAAATGGGTTTTCCAGATGTCTAATGCTAGGACCAGACGTCTAATAACTATGTCAGAGTCATGATTGATCCTGATTCCGACTTGATTCTCTTGGAGGTTGTACCCAACAGCTATGGAAGCTTTCCAAAATCTTCCAAAGCCTTCCTAGACCCTCTATAAATAGAGAAAAATCCTTACCACTCAAAAAGACACCAAGCAACATACTTTCCACTCTTTGTGTCAAAAAGAAGAAGAAGATCAAATAGAAGAAAGCTCTTGCTCTCCAAGCCTTGTTCTATACCTAGAGAGCTTGATTCCTGTTGCGCACCCACTCTCCCTCCACGATTACGAGAGCGATGAAGCGCTACCGCGTGGTTCACGCACTCGCGTCGTCATATCAATGCACTTTCACCAAAGAGAAGTTTCCTAACTCCTATAGAAGCTAGGATTAAATATTTGAGGCTCTATAGGATTGTTGTACTTTATATTGTCTTTGGTTGGGTATTCGCTTTACGAATTCCCATCTCCTTCGCGAGACAAATTCCTTCTTGTGAAGAGAAGGGGCTTTGAGGTACGCTACCATCGTATAAAGTAATGTGGTTGTAATTGAGGTTGTACTACCCTTGTTTAAGTAGTACGTTAGTGGATTTGATCAACTTGGTTGATCAGAAAATCCTAACTCGAGAGGGTTAGGTGGTGGTTTTCACCCAATTTGGATTTCCACCTAAAAATACTTGTGCCTATTGTGTGATTGTTATTTTGTGAGATTGTTATACTTTTAATTTTACATTTTTTACGTCACGATGATCTCATCCCCTCCGAGTAAGGGAAACTACAAAAACATGCTTATTTTTCTCACTATTATTTTTTTTGGTATTTTTGTCACTTTTTTCAATTTTTATAATTTTTTTTATGATGAGAATAGAGGTGAGAAGATAGAGAGAGTGGAGAAAACAAGGATGATGAGAAGAAATTTTCACTAATAGATAAAAGTTATTATAGATAGAATGAAAAAAAATAATAATAATAAAGATAAACAAAATAGGGATGGGAGAAGGGAGTTCAAAGCGGTTGTTCAATGGCTACTTTGCTAGAGGCAACCCGAGGAGGTTGGTGAGATGCTGGAGAAGGTGGTAAGGTGTAGGATGAAGGTGGTGAGGAGAGGGTATGACCCAAATTTGCAGTGAATGGAGGTGAGAGGCAAACAACCTATCTCTATAGGACATAGGTGAGGAGATAGACAAAGGGAGATGGGAAGGTTGGAAGCTACACTACTATGGAGATAGGCTATTTATGGACGATCTTAGAATCACACTACCACTAAACTTTATCACTAACTTCTATCATCTAACATACATGTAAAGGGAGGGTGTTGGTGGTATTTATAGAGTAGGGAGGAGAGGAATAGTAACTTTTGATTAGTTATTGATGAACGAGATTCGTACGTTAAAAGATTGAGTTTTAAAACCCGTCGTTGTAGCTGTGCAAAAATCTGCTATCAAATAAAATTTATAACCGAAATTCTGGTGAGTCCTAGGTTAAACACGGGAAGGCAAACATTTGATAAAAACCGCATTTAGAATTATTATCACGAAGTAGATTAACTGGTCAAATTAGATTTACACTAGCTATTCTACTTAAAGAATAAAAATAGAAGAAAGAGAAAGAATAATACAAAGAAAGAAAAAATAGGGAGAGATGAACAAATATTTCATAACCATAGCATTATGTCCATTACATCTACTTGCTACACTAAAAAGCTGGAAATCTATACTAGAAAGCAATAAAAAGAGGGATGAGAAAATCATCCTTGACAGCTACTTGGAGGACGAGCTACGTTGACGAAGTGCCCGGATGATGGGGATGAGATGCTAGACGGGGGATAATGGAGCTAAAGGACGGAGAACAAAGCAAGGTGGCGTCACAACGGGATTCGCTTCCCGAATGGTGGCGAGAAGACAACCACAGGATGCTCTATGAAGGGGGAGAGAAGTTAGAAATTTATTTTACTCTAACTCTAATAGAGCATCTTGGGTATGAAACCAGCTCGTAGAGCTTTAGAGGGGGTGAGAGAAGAGGAGAAGGGATGAAGAATGAGGAGGGGATATGTGCCCTTTTATAGGCAAGGGGAAAGGGGTAGAAAGGTCATTTTAAGGCCTTGAAATTAATATAAGGATCTTTAGTGACGGATGCAACCGTTGCTATAGCTAAGTGTCGGTGAAGACGTGCGTGGAATCTTGGCCGCATGATGACGATCGAAGCACTCAGAAGCAGCCACGTCGACGCCTCTCAGCCTTCGTGCGTTCACTGCTCTTCAAGTGCCAAATTGATCTCAGCCATCCGACCGTACAATCAGACTGTCGAAATCGCACCACGCTGCTTTGCCTTCACATGTTACACGTATGATCACGCATCATCGTGCACGTGCGCACACTCCTCCATCTGGTGCTCGATATGGCTCCACGCATTGATGCCGCTACTGCTCGATGTGAATCCGACGGTCGAATTTCACCGCTTCACCCGTGTGCTTGATTTGATGCATGCGAGGATTCAACCCCGCACCTTTGACTCTTTGTTTGAGGTCGTGACCACTACGCTACGAGGCCTCTTTGGTCGTGTTTACGAATTAAGGTTGCGACGCTCTCAGCCGTTGGATCTTGATCTAACGATTGAGATTGCGTGACCTTTGCTGAGGAGGGAGAGTGCCAGAGGTGTTGGGCAGCTGTGATGGCACCACGTGGTGCCATCATGGCCATCCATCTTCTTTGACTTGTAGATGGTGCAACAGATGTCGAATTGGAGCAATTTTCGAGCTGTTTGGCTGCAATCGTCGATCCGAACCCATCTATATGGTTGGATTTGTCGTCTGAGGTATGAATTTTACACCACCTTACCTCTTGGCCTCTGATCTTTCTCAGATTGCATCTGATGGTATGGAGATCCATCGGGGCAATCCCGGAGGCGTTGAACTCCAATCATCGCCTTGATCAAATCTGTACGGTTTGATCTTCAATCCAAGGCCTCAAAATGATATCACTCTGTCACCTAGCCACGAAAAGGGAAATTAACCTATATCTTGTGCAAATTAATTTAAATGTAGAATGATGCATGCTATGCAATACTTATAATGTTGTATGCAATTATACGTCTAAGAACATGTATAAATAGATAGTTTATGTGACATAGATGTGTCTACATCAGTTACTGAAACTTAGATTGGGATTGATGACATGGCAAGATAGAGGCCTTAGGATTAAGGATGGAGGGTGAGATGTGATGCATCAGTGTGTGTGGTTGGATGTGCATGGTTGAAATGGAAGGAGGACTTGGTTGAGGGAGGAGATGGTGTCGAGGAGTGATTGCATGGAAAGGAAATGGCATGGGCATAGGGAAAGGGGAAAGTTGGCACAAGGGAGGAAATGCATGGTGTGTTGTCGGCCAAGGGAGGAGTGTGCACACATATGGATGGGTTGGCGCATGGTGGGAGGTTGGGAGGTGGGTGTGGTCCCCACTTGGGAATTTATGAAGTCCAACAAGGGTTGGAATTTCGTTGGGAGCAAGGGTTAGGATTTAGGAGACTTAGGTAATGTAGGGGGAAACTTAGGTGTTGGTGAATATATTGTGGATATGCCCTCATAGCTTCTTGAGTTTGTTCCTCTTTACATCTCACTCCTCATACAAAATGTGATTCTTTCATGAATAAATTGGTCTCTTATGTATATTTCTTAGCTCATGCATCTATCTTCCAATTTCCACTCCCACATTTATTCTTGCTTAAGATACCATTGTTATAATATACATGAATTATGTAAAAAATGCATTCATAGATCTAATATGCCTAGAATATTTCTAATAGGTTATTTACGGTTTAAATATGCCATGTTAACCTCTGAATTAATTATGAAATAGGTATGTTATTCCTAATAAATATGAAATTATCAGTTGTGTTCAAAAAAATCAGTCCATTTTGAAAGTCAATGATCATAATTTCGTTTTTTATCACTAAGATGCATATCTCCGAAATTCAACTTTAACATTGAAACGGTGGCACAACGTAGAAGTTCCAGATCTCCTGTACGTGGCTGCATTGGAGTAAAATCTGATGGTCCTATTAGCATTTTTGGTAGTCATCATGATTTCCTAATTTTTTAACCCACTGTGGCCAAGTTCTATTATTTGGTCCCTCTCGAAATTCCGCCAGTTTAATCATTTAATATCCAAACATTTAGATATTTGGAACTTGAGAAAAGCACATTCTTTAGTTTATTTATTATTGACCTCTTTAAACAATTTCATTTTGTTTTTATGTTGATAGTTTGGTCAAGAAGGACATGCACGCAGCAAATCACCTAAAGTCAACAATCCAGAAATAGATGAGTGTGTAATTACATGCATGTTTAGTTGTTTAGTTCTTCAGAATTTTTCTTTGAAGTTGTGGGGATGCTTTGATTGGATGATGTTGCTAGAAATTTTAAACTTCCATTTTAAATTGAGAAAAAGCCTCCGTGGCAATACCAATACGAAGCCTTTTAATTTTTTTGGGTCGTTTGCTTGGTCTTTTTGCAAGGGAAGTGATGTTTATGGCTTTTTAGAAACAAGTTTTAGGCCATCTTCTATGTTTACCGCAAAACTCACGATCTCACTTTCTAGTTTCTTACATACGTTCACCATCAGCAAGTTGATAGTTTAAACTTCTATTATAAAGTGGGAAAATATTAGAGTTGAGTGACCTTTTGTATTCTAGGTATTATTTCTATTGTTCTTTTCTTGTAATTTCTTAATAATAATGTAACAAATAATTTATATGTGAACTTCAATAAAAATGATACATTATATCAAAGATTAATTTTGTTAAGTGTGACCTAATTATTCCCATTTTATAACAATTATATGAGTACATTTGTATCTGTGGTAAGTTTATACAACAGATTATATAGGTTTCTTCATAAATTATATAAAAAATAGAATATATTTTTTTCCATGAAAAAATATTTTGATCACTATCAATAAACTGAGACCAAAACTCTTTAGTTATGACTTAAAAACTATGATCAAAGATTTTTTTATCATGGTTTAAAAATCATGTTCAAACATTTTTAGTCGTGATTCTAAACCTTAAACAAAACTCTCAAACCCAAAGTTGAGACCTTTAGTCACAATTTTGAGTAGAACTATGATCAAAATTTTTCTATCACACAACTATTGCTGGTGTTAATTGATAACTATTTTTAGACTTTTGGTCATGATTTCAAACCTAAACAAATTATTCTTTTGTTGTGGTGTTAATATTTCATAAAATACAATTTAAGATGAAAATATAATTATTTCAAATAAATAAATCATATGCGATAATTAATGATAAATTAACTATCAATTTATAGATAATATCTCCTCTAATATGACCTTACTCACACTTAAAGTGAAAATAATTCAAATAAATTAATTCATATGTTATTAATAAAAAATACCTAACAAGTTATACATAATGCATGACAACCTGTTTTAATTAATATGACTTTAATTGCAATTAAACCAGATGACATTTTTATAATAAATAAAGTATTTATTGTAAATAATAAATTACAATTATCTTATTAGATAGTTAATTGTCATTAACAACTAACTAACTTTCAAGTCAACAATTTTAAGGGCACAAATGTCATTTCACAACTTATTCTATCACGAAACTCACAAAAATTGAAGTTCCATACTCTAAATAAAAATGCTGGAGAATTCTTTTGAAATTTTCAATCTCCTATATTTCTATCAAAAAGATGATAACCCTTATCTTAAGGGGGAGAAGTGAGATAGATACCCTAGGTGAGCCAATTTCTATCCTTTCTTCCAAATTAGGCTTTATTGTCAACGAAAAAAATTTATACAGATGATATGAATAAAAATTTAATAGTTAATTACGCATTACAAAATCATATTTAGGGGACCTCCAGTAAAGTCAACTTTTGAAAAGTTTTTCTTTAAGAAAAAAATGACTCCTCAAGGATCGACTTTATCAATGCGCCCCTTCCCCCCACCTCCAACTCATAGCCTTTTGCACATTGCTCCTGCTCCTTATGCTTGCAAGCTCCGGTTGCTATTCCTAAAAACAAAAAAACAAAGTATTCCTACTATGTTTTACCAATGATGCTTGTTGCCCCTACTCATGATGCTTGCTTGCTGTTCCCGCTCTTGATGCTTGTTTGTTACTCAAGCTGCTATTCCACAACCACAACCACTGAAAAAAAGAAGCATTCCCAAGGAATGCAAGCATCCTCCCTATTTCACACTTCGTTTCCACAACAAAAAAAAATGGAGTAGGCATTCTGGACATTGATCGACAAGAAGATTTATTTCACATCCGCAAGAAGAGCTACATGAGTTTTGGAAAAATGAAAGATGCATGCATCACACATCACAAGAAAGAAATGAGGTGCAATAAAGGGGATGCATAATTGGAGCTACATGAAAGAAAAGGGGCATAAGAAAGTAGATACTATGTCTTCTTTTTTTCTTCCTTTGATACATTTTCGATGGCTCTGGAGGTGGATTAGTCTCGATCGACATATGTATGTCAATATCCTCAATTTGCAAGCCATCAAGATTTGCAAATAATGGAGGTCAAGGTGGATTATCTGCAATAAGGAAGGAGACCTGTGTAACATCTGCAAAGTCATCTCCATCTCCTTGTTTCTTCTGTGGTGCCGGTGGAGTAGTTTGGGTAGTGCTTAGTATTGTAGCTAAGGGAGTAACCAGAGTAGTCTTCCAAACATCACTCTCTTGCTAAGAATTCCTCGTCCTAATGATTGCCCTCTACCTGAGTATCGCTCTCCTCATAAGGGTTGTCTTCCACATAAGTATCACAATCTTCAAGAGGGTCGCCTTACACCTGACTATCGCTCTGCTCAGAAGGGTTGCCTTCCACCTGAGTATCACAATCGTCAAGAGGGTCACCTTGCACTTGAGGATCGCCATGTATATCTTCCATTTGATGTTCTTCCTCCTACTGTTGTATACGAGGTTCCTCCATGTGATGCTATTGTTTCCAACCTTATGCAGCTTCATATTTGCCAACTCCTCACCTCCTACGTGCCTATCCTTGTCCTACTCCTTATCCATGCACCTGACCTCGTCCACATCCTCAACCATGTCCATGGAGAGGGACAATGGGATCCATAGCACTATTGTTGACATCATTCGTGTTGTCAACGTCCAAAGGGCCAAAGGCTAGTAACTTAACAAATTGACACAAAATCTCAAACTCTAATATCCGCTTTACCTCCCATGCTATCGATCTGAAGACAACCATTTCTTGCCTACCCCTACAGTGTTTATAACTCCATCCTATCTCTCAAGCTAAAATCAAAATATACCACTTGTTAAATTTTTAAGATTAGAAAAACACATAAATTTTTAGGAATGGAAAGATTATCAATGGGTAAAACTCACTCCAAAGTATCTCATCATGGTACCTGATGCATCTTTATGTTATGTGATAATACCTCGCATCATCGTCATCAGTCTCTATGAATCCATCGACATCTAGTGGGACAATCTGCTGAAAGCGATATCTTCTTACGTTGCATCCACTTATGTGTAGTGCATGCTCTGATCTCCAGAAAATGTTCTTTTTGCCGCTAAGGTTAATAGAATGCAAAGCCTTATCCGTATCACAATCACTCAAAGGACCCTGCCAACTACCAAATTGATCAGGGAAGTGTCACTCAATCATGCGAAAGTGCACCAAGGGCACTTGGGCATTGTTTATGGTGAAATCGTCATTGTTTAGAAAATGCGTCACAGTATAGTCGACAAAATCGCATAAAAGACTTAAATTTATAAAGCTCGGAATCAAATTAGAGTCCGAGATCGTTCGCAGGGAACAATTATAGCAATTCAATTCATTAATCACAATATAAGAAATGATATGCAATTAAGATCAATAACATGCTCAAAATAATATTTCAATAAAGAAATAGAGAGTCGGTACAAAAAGATTACGTTAAAATGCTAATTTAAATCACCAAATTAATCCTTAAGTTTAAGCTCATAAATTTCTCAAATAAATGAACAGTATCTTCAACCACTTATCACAGTTAGATATTTCCACAGTAAATCATAACCAAACACCAGCAAGGATCAGACGTCAGTATAAGGCCTTAGATGCCTTAACTCAAGCCCTCAGACAATCAATAGAGGCACAACAGATCACCAACAAAGGCGCAAGGGCCTTAGAAGCCAAGTTCTAAGAGAGGGATGGCACGAATCCCAAGGTAGAGCAAAACTCGCCCCCTCTCTCTCTGATTCTCTTTCTCTTTTCTCAGCTTAGACAGACCACACCCGAGTATCCGAGTAAATGAATCCACCACCTAGACCCGTAAGGTGTGAGCATGGGTGAGAGTGTGAACAGGCGCGTAAGCATGTGCGTCTGAGCATGCATAGGGGACATCACCCCTCGTGCGTTCAAGCGATAAGGCGCTTGGTCTTCGCGGCTAAATCGTGTTTTAACAGACATCTCATTGCAATATAGATGAACTCTCTGCGAAAACAAATAAAAATTTATAACTCGAAATTTAGAATATCCCGAGGTCGAACTCAGGGAGCACACTTTGATTCTAGAAGCATATAAATTTACAATTAACTATATACTATTTTAAAAAAATTAGAGAGAGAGAGTGAACAAAAAAAAATCATTTTCTTCTTCTCTTTCTTTCTTCTCCTCTTCTCTCTTCCTTCTCTGCCTTTCCTTTTTCGGACATCTGATTCTTTCAATCAGACGCCTTATCTGCCCCTTTGCTATAGTGCCTCGCAACTTATCCTCTTGGCTTCTTCTTCTTCTCTTCTTGCACTGTGCCTTCTCCTTCTTCAGTTGGCTTCTCTCCTCTTCAGCTTCTGCTTTGCCTTTTCCTCTCTTTTCCTTCTACGAGTCTTCTTCTTTCTTCTATCTTTAGCAGCTTCCTCCATCCTGTCTTCAGCTGCTTTGTGCGGCTAAGTGTCCTCAGCCTCTCCTCTACCTTTCCTTCTTTCTTCAGCCGCTACCTCTTCTTCTTCTCTTCTTCTCCGCTCCTCCTCCTTTCTTCCTCTCCTGCTTCCCTGCACGTTACATGGTTAGGCAAAACCTAACCCCTACCCGCCCCACGTCTCTCTCTCTCTCTCAAAGGTTCGCTCCCAGAGTATTCACGGTTATACGGGTCGGGTAACGCGCCTAGGACTAGGCCCACCGGCGTGCGGTGGTGGGCAAGGAGTGCGCAGTAGGGTAATCAGGTTTGGACCCAGGCCCACGAAGCGTGAGCACGGGCGAGGGCGGGTGCGAGCGCATGGCGCGCTGCGTGCGTAGGTGAGGGACCAGACCCCTATGTATCGAAGGCGATAAGCTTAATACAAAAATTCAATTTATTTCACACACCTCACTCACAGGTTCACGTGGTGGGACTAATGTTCCACCCGCTGTTGCTCACGCACCCGTAGGAGATCTTCTGTCCAATTGCAGCAACTGCAGGCCTCGTAGTGCCAATTGCTTGGAAAGCTGGATGCGCAAGACTTCCCCGAACCTGCCGAACCTGGAACCCTGCAGCACTTAAACCTGGAGCGAGCCTTCAACCTCCTCAAGCCGTCGCTAATGGCGGATGGAGCTCAGACCCTACACGGCACAAAAAGAAGCTTGCAGCCTTATCAGACCACAGGAGGACCTTCGCCGTGTCACGGCGAAGGTGAGGCGGTAGGTGGCAGGCAGTGGGGCGGCCTAGGCGTGCGTGCCTAGGTCGCTCTGTGGCCGGATAAATGGGTTAGGTCGGGGGGCGGTTGTGGTGGTGTAGGTGGTCTGTGGACGAGTGGAGGATGTTCAATGGAGAGTGGCGGAGGTTGTGAGGTGGGTGGCGAGACGTGTGGGGTTGCGGAGTGGCGGATGCGTCTCGCCGGAGGGCGGCTGGAGATGGAGAAGGTGGCGATGGACAGTGGCGATCGAAGGGTAGAAACAGCAAATTAACAGAGGGGAAATAAAGGAGAGAGTAAGGGGAAGAGTTTTCACCTAGCTAAGCGGACGAAAGGGAGGAGATGGCGATCGGCGCGTCTTTGCCGTCGCCGGAGACGAAGGTGCCAGAGGAGGGGGCGGCGATGGAGAGAAGGGGTCGGAGAGTGCCAGCTGGTACGACCTAGCGTGAAGGAGAATGGTGGAGCTGGCTCTGCCACTAGTATGGTGGCAGAGCGATGAGAGGAGGGAGGAAGAGTCGCCAAAAGCGTCAGACTATTGGCCGGAGTAAGGAGGGGACAAATTTGGGGGAGTTTACTGGCCAAATCGTACTTGATCTAACCGGCAGCCCCTACCGCTTCTTAAATAAGTGTTGAAGATGAGGGAGACTCGAGGAGGAACTGTGGGCAGGTCGCCGGAGAATGGCTGGAAAAGCGACCCATGCCTCTCGTGCGTTCGCACGAGAGGTATGGGCGACAGCAGGGCATGGGAGGGGGTCCATGCGGAAGAAGACAACGTAGGGGACCCCCTTCTCGTTTCTGGGGCCTGTCCCCATACCATGCGCGGTGCCATCCTCCGCGCAAAGTCGCCGGAGGGATGGGCAGCTGCTGCGGGTGGTAGAAGGACCGGCTCGCAAAGAACGAAGGGAAAATTGAGAGGCTAAGTGCAAGGGTTCAAAAGGTTAAGGGTCAAAAAGTAATTCTTGAGGATCAATTTATAAAGTAGGTCAAGGAAAACTTTCCTTAGGTCCAAATTTTCATATAACCCTAATTTGGAATTAAGGAATCCAATGGTGAAGTTTGATTTTAGGTTTGATCACGTTTGACCGATCAATTTGCATAAAAACCCAAATTAAGTCAAAAATTGGGTATGGTTCTCAATCTAGGTCAAGATAGGTTCCAATGGCCAAATTGAAGGTCTAAACCCTAGGGGATATTTTTTCATGAATTTCAGAGTGTTTAATTGATTTTTATCTTGCCTGGAACTTCGTGAATTAGAGCGGGTTTGTTTTCGTGTTACAGAATGTCATTTAATTCCTAAAAGCTGCTATAACCCTTTTCAAATCAAATCATTCCACTTTCTCTCTTATTAAGCCCATTTGGCCTGTGTTTAGACACTTAGAAATCCCGTTTGTGTACTGCATTGGTAAAATTACAATTTTACCCCTTGTGATTTGCTTTATACTCAATTTTATAGTTCTCTGATTTATGCTTTCCCTTAGGTTTTGTAGGAGCTTTTGTATATTTATTTAGGTCAAAATGTGCTAGCTAGGGTTCATGATGAGGTTCTCATCATATCCCCATGCCTAGCTTTTACTAGTCCCTCAGCAAAAGTTTAAGATTTTAACCTCTGTTCTAGACCATGAATGTCTTTCATCAAATTTTGACAAGTGCTTTTCCGCTTGTATCCTTGATTAGGTCAGAATGCCAATCATAGGCCTAGAAAGTACTCTAGTACCAACCAAGATCCAGATCTATCTAGCTTTAGCCTCAGTCTTTAGCAAAGGTTTTTAAGGCCTACAGGAGCTAACCTAAAGTTTATTGGACTCTGTGGTTAAAGCACCCGTGCTTGAGATATTTTTAGCCTTGGTTCAGTTTGCAGTGTGTTTTGTAAGAAAGAGACAGAAGATTTATTCATTTGGAGAGTTTTCTCTCTCTTTTCTTTTTAATTCTAGCTTAGGATTGGCTTCACAACACAATCTGTATCGAATTCCTTGTCCCCATCATCAATCCTCAAGGGTCCCTGGCAGTCGATGCTTCGAGATAGCACAGTCCATGGTAATCTCCAGAACCCTGGTGATAGCGCCCTACTGGTTTCGAGAGAGATAACTGGGTTTTATTTTTATGTCGTTGTAATATAGCCAGTTGTTGCCATCATTTCAAATATATAAATTTTTTTTACTCGGAAAAGAGTTCCCGAGGTCGAACTCAGGGAGCAAGTTGTATTCTAGAGATATACATGTTTCTTTTACAAAAAGAAAGAGAGAGGGAAAGAATTTGTTGTCTTCTTTTCTCTTTGTTTTCTCCTCGTCTCAGATCTTCTTCTTCTTTGTCTGCAGAGGTGATGTTCTTCTTTCTTTCTTTCTTCAGATCTCCTTCTTCTTTGTTCTGCAGAGGTGATGCTCTTCTTTCTTTCTTTCTTCAGATTTCCTTCTTCTTCTTTGTTCTGCAGAGGTGATGTTCTTCTTTCTTTCTTCAGATTTCCTTCTTCTTTGTTCTGCAGAGGTGATGTTCTTCTTTCTTTCTTCAGATCTCCTTCTTCTTCTTTGTTTTTCTTCTTTCAGTTCTTCCCTTGTTCTTTTGTGTTCTCCTCTGCCTCGCCTTCTTCTGTTGTTCTTCAGATCTTCTTCCGTCTTTCTTCTTTTCCCTTCAGGACGTCGTCTGATTTCCAAATCAGACGACTTAAACTGCCTGTTGCTACAGTCAGCTTCCTTCTTCTTCCGCGGTTCTTCTTCTTCACCTGTGCCTGCACACTTCAGAGTTTTTCGTCAGAGGCAAAACCTACTCTACCCTCCCCCCCCCGCGTCTCTCTCTCTCTCTGAAACCACTCTTGGGAAAGCTCTCCCAGAGCTGCCGGGTAATCGGGTTCGGGTCAGGCCCGGGTCCAGGCCCACCGGCGTGCGTGGTGGGCGAGGAGTGCAGGTCAGTCTAAGTCGGGTCGGGTCAGGTCCGCGGGGCGTGAGCGCGGACGAGACCGGGTAACCGGGCGGGTGTAAGGGGACCTCACCCCGTGTGCTGAGGCAGTAAGCCTCCAGCACTTTTGCATCTTATATCGCTGCGCCTCTTCAGGCTTTTCCGAGGTGGGACTAAATGTCCCACCTCAATTGCGCGCCCGCAGCGGGGAAAGAAGCGGGAGATCGCGGCGTCCGCGAAGCCTTCTGCCTTAGCTGCGAGCCTGGTGTTTTGTCGGAACGCCTCGCAAGGCCTGGGAGTTGAATCTGGGCGTGGCGCTGAGCGTGGCGCGCCTGTAGCTGCAGGCGGAAGCAGCTTCTTCTGCACGGCAATGGCGGCGGAGGTCGGGTGGCCTGTTCACAAGAAAACGGCCTCTCGGCCTAATCAGAAAGTGCCAGGAGCTTCGCCAGGGTGCGGCGAAGCTCGTGTGGGTGGTGGCGAGGCGAGGGGCGGCGTGCAAGGGCTGCCCTAGGTCGGACTGTGGGTCGGAGGATGGTTTGTTCGGTGGGGTTGCAGAGGGTGATGTGGGGGAAGTGGCAGGGCGGGGGTTGATCAGGGTGAGGAGGCGGAGGTCCTGCGGTGGTCGGCGAGCCGTGTGGGTTGCTGAGGTGATGGGAGCGGCTCGCCGGAGGATGGCCGGAGGCGGAGAAGGTGAGGGTGAACAGGAGCGGTCGAGGGTTTAATCAAATAAAAGACAGTGAGGAAAAGAAAGAGGGGGAGATGGGGAGGAGTTCTGACCTAGCTACGGAGACGAAAGGGGCCGGGGCAGGGTGACAGTCGTATCGACTGTCGCCGGAGAAGAAGATGCCCAGGGGAAAGGGCGGCGGCGAGCAGAGGGCTGGAGAGGCGCCAGCTGGGTACGGCGTGGCGCAGGAAGAGCAGGGGAGGAGGTCTCTGCTGCTGGTATTGCGGCAGAGCGAAGAGGAGGAGGAGGAGGAACCGCCGGAGCTGGTGGGAGTCTGCCGGAGGGAGAGGAGAGGAAAGTTGGGGGATTTTCTCCGTCAGATCCAAGCTGCCCCGGTCGGTGGAGCAACGGGGGGTATTTATAGGGATCAAACAGGGAGGAAGGCGGAGGGAGACGACGTGTCTCCCTCGCCGGAGGATGGCCGGAAACAAGAACCCATACCGTCCGTGCGTTCGCACGGCCGGTATGGTGGGTTATAACGACCAGGGGGTGTCCCTGCGACGGCTGACGACGCAGGGCACCCCCGGTTTACTTGCCAGGTCCCCCCCCTCACCCTGCGCGGCGCCATGCTCCGCGCAAGGTCGCCGGAGCATGGTGCTGGCAGGTTTTGCAGGGGGGACCTGATCACAAAGAACGAAGGAGAGTTAGGGGCCAAAATGCGAGGGTTCAAAAGTTGAGGGCCAAAGAGTAAATATATGAGGACCAAAGTGTAAAGTCGGTCAAGGAGGTTTCTTCTTAGGCTCAAGTTTTTATACATGACTAATTAGGACCTAAGGAATCTGATGGTGAATTTCATTTCTATATTAAACCTTGTTTGACCGGTCAATTTACGCAAAAACCCAAATTAAGTTATTAATTGGGCATGGTTCTCAATGTAGGTCAAAATGGGTTCTGAAGGCCAAATTGAAGGTTCTAAACCCTAGAGATTATTTTTCTATGAATTTTAGAGGGTTTATTCTATTTTTACTTTGCCTCGAACCTTGTGAATTGAAGTGGGTTGTTTTAGGGTTACAGATTATCATTTAGTTTCTTGGAATTGCTGTAGCCCTTGCTAGATCATTTCATCCCACTTTTATTCTTATTAAGTTGCTTTAACCTGTGTTTGGGCCATGAATTACCCTGTATGCAGATTATACTGGTAAAATTGCATTTTTACCCCTTATGACTTGTTTTCTCCTTAAACTCAGAATTCTCTGAGTTAAGCCTTTCCTTGAGATATGTAGGAGCTTTTATCCTTTGTATTAGGTCAAAATGAGCTAGTTATGGCTCATGATGAGGTTCTCATCACCTGGCTTTCGAGATTTCGAGATAATCCCGTCCATGGTGTTCCGTGGCCGAATTCAGACCCTGGCAATTGACACTTCGTTATAATGCCATCCATGGAATCTAAACCAGCAGAGTGCTTACATGCCCCCAGTAGGATATGTAAATATCCTAAGAGACAAGCACCGAGGAGATGATATGTTCTTACGCATCTTCTAGGGGAATTTCCCATCTCTCCACGCCAGGAACTCGTCCAAATCAACTTGTGTTGATTGGCCGCTCCTAATCTAGGTGACATTTTCAGGATATTTGAAACGCTTCTGCGTGATTTTGATATTTATACTTACTGAACAAGACTATGTGTGTGAATTTGGGTGCTTAGGTACCTGAGTCCCGTAAACCGAAAGTTAGTTAGCGAGACCGAATACTCCCTAAGCCTTGGACCTAATACCTAAGCTTTTCATTTTTCTCAACCTCTTGAGGAATATTTAGATCTTAACAGGTACTAAGAGTCTATCCAAGAATGCCTAAGGTTTGCGTTCTTATTAATCTTATTGTGCACTTTCACTTTTTTTTTCTTAATGTGGTCTAGAATTTAGGTTAATTTCTTAATTTCTTACTAATGACTATCCATTTTCTTTCATTTTGTGCTCCTTTTTACCATTCTGCTCTCTTCCCCTCCTCTTTCTATAAAGTTTTCTTGCAATTTCTTCCTCCTTCAAAGTTTTTTTTTTGTATATGCAGATTTTTTGTTGAAATCTTTTCTTGTTATGTCATTTCACTGCACTTTCATACCCCCCCATGCCTAAGATTTGCAATGTCCTCATTGTTCATTAGGTAGGTTTTTATTTAGCTTGGTTCATGTATTAGGACAGGTATTTGGTGAGTGGATGGGTCGAGGTGACTGTTGCAGATGATTTCTAATCTCAGGTATGAGTACCTGAGGTGAAGTTGGTTGTCCTAAAAGATGAACCTAAAGTGCAATGAAATGTCGGAAAAGGTTTCAAGCTTTTTCAAAAAGAATGGCGGGCTGCCGCCCGTTAAGCGCTGAGTTTTACGCCACCGGCTGGGTGCAATAAGTTCAGGGAGAATGGAGGATAAATGATGACTCAACCAAATCTGTACTAGTTACGTCAATGAATGGTTTGAGTCTCTGACCGTTTACGACGAAAGGTTCGGAATCGTGGCTGAGAGGACTGATGTTGACGGCTCCATTTCCAAAAATCTATCGGACAAGATACGGTCCGACCCACTTGGATTGCAGTTTCCTAGGGAAGAGTTTGAGTCGGGCATCGAAGAGTAGGACCTTCTGACCAGGGTGGAAGATCTTTCTAGATATGTGCCTGTCATGAAAGGCTTTAACCCGCTCTTTGTAGATTCGCGAGTTCTCATACGCATCAAAGCGTAATTCATCAATCTCGCTTATCTAAAGCCTTCTGTGGGTTCTAGCCTTAGAAAGATTTAAGTTGCAGCTCCGTACTGCCCAATAGGCTTTGTGCTCCAGTTCGACGGGAAGGTGACACGCCTTCCCGTACACCAGTCTAAAAGGAGACATGCCTAATTGGGTCTTGTGGGTGGTCTTATATGCCCACAAGGCTTCCGGAAGTCGGGATGACCAGTCCTTCCTGTCAGGTCAAACAGTAACCCGTAGGATTTTCTTGATCTCCCGATTTGATAGCTCAGCTAGACCATTAGTCTGGGAGTGGTAAGGAGTAGAGATTCGGTGAGACACCCCGTATTTGGTCATCAGTGACCTGAACTGAGCATTAGTAAAATGGGTCCCTCCATCAGAGATGATTGCGTGAGGAATCCCGAACCGTGAGAAGATATTCTGATGAATGAATTTGATGACGATCTTGTGATCACAGGTTCGGGTCGGAATGGCTTCGATCCATTTGGACATGTAGTCCACAGAAGTAAAATGTACTCGAAGCCGTCCGAAACAGGAAAGGGGCCCATAAAATCAATCCCCCAAATATCCAAAATCTCGCATACGAGAATCGGCTATAAAGGCATCATGTCGCTGTGGCTCATGTTGCCCAAAGTTTGGTAACGACTGCATGCCTTACAGTGACCATATGTGTCCTTGAAGATAGTGGGCCAGTAAAAGCCACACTGGAGGATTTTTTATGCTGTTTTGTGCTCAGAGAAGTGGCCACCGCATGCCTGGTCATGGTAGGAGAGAATATCATTGATTTCACCCTCCGGAACACACCGCTGGAGGACTTGGTCAGCACCTATGCGGAAAAGGTACGGGTCTTCCCAAATGTAATACTTGGCATTGGAGCGCAACTTGTCTTTCTTGGCCTTCGGCCAATCAGACGGGATCTGATGAGATGCCAAGTAGTTTACTATATCAGCAAGCCATGCAAGCCTAGTACCAATAGTCAAGAGGTGCTCATCAGGAAAATGCTCCGTGATGGGTCCAGAAGGGTCGATGATCTCAGAAGGAAGGCGAGACAAGTGATCAGCTACCATGTTCTGTCTTCCCGCCTTGTCGCGAATCTCGAGATCGAATTCTTGCAATAGCAAGATCCATCGGATTAATCGAGGCTTCGCATCCTTCTTAGCAAGGAGATGCCTCACAGTTGTGTGATCCGAGTAGATTATGACATGGGAACCCAAGAGGTAAGATCGAAATTTTTCGAGGGCAAATACAACGGCTAGCTGCTTTTTCTCCGTAACCGTGTAGTTACGTTGAGCCGCGTCAAGTGTCTTGCTAGCGTAGTAGATGACCACGGGTTTCCTGTCAATCTTCTACCCCAAAACCGCTCCTACAGTGAAGTTAGATGCATCACACATGATCTCAAACGGTTGAGACCAATCTGGGGACTGTAGGATCGGGGCTTGGGTGACTCGATCACAAAGGTTCCCAAAAGCTTGAGTGCATTCCTTGGAAATCTCAAAGGGTACATCCTTGGAGAGAAGAGTAGTCAGGGGGCGCGTGATTTTCAAGAAATCAGGGATGAAACGACGGTAAAAATCGACGTGCCCCAGAAAAGATCGGATGTCCCTGATCGAGCTAGGCATAGGAAATCTAGAAATCAGATCAACCTTGGCTCGATCCACTTAGATGCCTTTCTCAAAAATTAAATGTCCCAGGACGATCCCCTCATGCACCATAAAGTGGCTCTTTTCCCAGGAAAGAACCAGATTTACGTCAATGCAATGCCTGAGTATGTGAACCAAGTGCTGGAGGCAATCGTCAAATGATGCCTCGAAAACTGAGAAGTCATCCATGAAGACTTCTAGATAATCACCTACCATATCAGAGAATATGGCAAGCATGCACCGCTGAAAAGTCGCGGGTGCATTGCAAAGACCGAAAGGCATCCTTCGAAACGCATACGTCCCAAAGGGGTAGGTGAATGTGGTCTTCTCTTGGTCCTCTGGATGAATCGCCACTTGGTTGTAACCGGAGTACCCGTCAAGAAAGTAGAAGGATCTATTTCCTGCTAACTTCTCGAGAATCTGATCAATGAATGGTAGTGGAAAATGATCCTTCTTCGTGGATGAATTGAGTCTTCGGTAATCTATGCAGACTCTCCACTAATTGGCTATACGGGTGGGTATGACCTCTCCGGTTTCAGTCGTGATGGTGGTGAGCCCTGCCTTCTTAGGCACAACCTGGATTGGGCTCACCTAACGACTGTTGGAGATCGGGTAGATGATCCCTGCATCTAACCACTTAATGATCTCCTTCTTCATGACCTCCTGCAGATTGGGATTCAAACGTCTCTGCATTTCACATGAAGGTCGTGCACCCTCTTCAGAATAGATACGGTGTGTGCAATAAGAGGGACTTATTCCAGTCAAATCATTGAGAGTCCAACCAATGGCTCTACGATGTTGCTGGAGAACAGTAATCAGAAGGGATTCCTGATTAGGTGTGAGTTTGGAGTTTATAATCATAAGAAATGTCTGATTAGAACCCAAAAAGACATATTTTAAATGATCAGGAAGGGGTTTGAGTTCAAGAATGGGGTTATCAGTAGCAGTGGTGGTTCAGAGTGAGTGTGGGGTACAAGGGTAGGAGTTATAGGTTTGTCTATCTCAAGGTCTGACTCCTCTGATTGAGGTTCAAGATCTTCTCGTGGTTGATGAGGAATAATCATGTTGTCCTCAAGTTGTGGTTTATCAACCACAGCTCTAATATCACAAATTTGTTCAATGACACTGCAATTGATCCCTTGTTGGGCCTTAAAGATATCAATTTTGAGAGTCTGATTTCCAAATTTCAATTCTATTTGGCCCTCTTCACAACTTATATTGGCCCTTGCAGTGGCTAGAAAAGGTCTCCCTAGTATGATTGGTGTATCCCTTGGGTTTTCAGGTGCATCCATATCTAAAACTATGAAATCTACAGGGAAGTAGAAATCCCACACCCTCACAATAAAATCCTCAAGAATTCCCTTAGGTGACTTGATAAATCGATCTTCTAACTGCAATGTCACCTCGATCGATTTTAGCTCAAATTCTTCTAGATGGTTATGTAGGGATGTGGGTATCAAGTTTATGGAGGCACCTAGGTCCAATAATGCTCTATCAAACTGGGTTTCACCAATCTTACATGAAATCAAGGGAGTGCCTGGGTCTTTTGCCTTGGGTAGGAGTCTACTAAGGATTACAGAGCTGTCTTGCTCTGACAATACAATTGGACTCCCACTCTTGGTTCTCGGCTTACGCTGAGGTGTACACACGTTCTTCAAAAATCGTGCGTAAGCTGGTACGTGGCGGATCGCAACCATCAAGGGGATGTTTATTTTGACCTGCTCAAAGAGCTTGACCAGGTCCTCCTCAGGAGCCATGGGTTTGGTTGTCCTTTTTCCTTTGGTCAAGGCCTCGGGAAATGGAACCTTGGTTGGTTCCTTTAGGATAGGTCTAGGTTTTTGATCTGGGACAAGGATAAGAACATCCTGGATGATTGTCCTAGGGTTTGGGTCACTACCAGGCTTGGAGTGGTCTGGATAAGGTGGATCTTGGGTTGCCTTACCACTACGGGATGTTACAGAATTTATTCATGCCTAGTTCTAGTTAGGGGTTGGTAGGATGGGCTACTGTTGTTGGTAACCCGCATAGGAGGTTGAAGCATCCATCCCGTCAAGTGAAGAAATAGAAGGGGCCTGATAGACCATGTGCGCTTAGCCCAGGTTTAGGTTCATAACACGCCACTGGGTCGGCACGCTATTAGGGTTAGGAAGAAGCTAAGAAGGAAGAGTGCCAGGTTGGCAAGAATTTGCCTACTAGGCAAGTTGATTTCGGACCTCTGCAATTTCATCCTTATGTTGCTTTTGGATAGCCTCATTCATTCTCTGAATGTCAGCCAGAGTCTGGAGGATAAGGGACATTTAATCTTGGTTTGGCCCGGATGGATAGGTGGGGTTGGGCCGAGGCTGAGGCGGCTGATAAGGACGAGGTGCTTGTGGACGGAGCGGAAAGGTTGGTCTTGGATTCTGAGAATTTCCCACCCACTGGAAATTAGGATGGTTTCGCCATCCAGGATTGTAGGTGTTGGAAAAATGGTCATTCTGGATGGCGTTGAGGTCCTCGCAGGTCTGAGGAGCCTCAGAAAAGTCGAAGAATGGGGGAGTAGAGCTCCCCCAGCAAGAATAGAAAGGATCGGAGGTCCCTCCGGTCCTAGAGTTAGAAGGGGGTGGATGCGAGTCCATCCCCGGAGAAGGTCTGTGGAAAATGTGCTGCACAGTTTCCCGTGTGGGAGGGGGCTGTGCGAAGGAGTTTTGCGCAGAGATGGCTCGCTGCAAATGCTAAGTCAGCTCATCCACCTTCTCTTCAATAATAGCAATCTCGTCCAATCGACTGGCCATTAATTCCAGGTCGACTGATGCGGACAAGCCCTGTGTCTCGTGTGCTCCCCTAAGGTTCGTCGCTGTGCGAGTATTCATCTGGTCGAATAGTCCCATGGAGTCATTGTTGATGGAGTTCTCGCACATATTCTCGAGAATCTCCCACACGGTGTCTTCATGTTGACCCATGATCTTCCCTCCGCAAGTTGCATTGACAAACAGTCTAATATCTTCACGGAGTCCCTGGTAAAAGGACTGGACTTGTTCCCATTTAGGAACTCCGTGATGGGGGCACTTTCTCATGAGATCCTGAAAACGATCCCATGCCTCATGAAGAGGTTCTCCCGTCTGTTGCATGAAGTGAGTAATCTGATGGCGCAAGGCATTGGTCCGACCAATGGGGAAGAACTTTTTCAAGAACTCGGACTGAAGTTCCTCTCAAGTGTTGATCGGGCGGGTCTGTGTTTGATACCAATGAGCCGCCTTGTCCATAAGGGAGAAAGAGAACATCTTCATAAGTAGGATATCCCGATTCTGCGCATCTGACTTGAAGGTCTAGGCCAGATGCTTAAGCTGTTTGATGTGCTGGAAGGGGTCTTCAGAATTAAGCCCATAGAATTTGGGTGTGGCATGGATTATCTTGGGCTTCAACTCGGAATCAGGTCCTCCAGTAGGGATTCTAACTCGAGGCTCAATTGCCACCGCAGCAGGATTATAGTGATCTCGCATCATGGGGCGCTGCGGTGGGTTCATGAAGTTTTGGAAGAGATCATTGAGTCACTGGAGCTGGTGCTCAAGATTACTCTCTTCTTCAACAAGCTGAGCTATTGTGGAAGAAGAAGGGGAATTGGGTTCAGAATCCGAAGAGAGGTCTATGTGAAGAGGTTGTTGCACAAACAAGGGTACCGAGGCTTAGCCTCGGGGAGAGTGAATTTCTAGAAGAGGTTTCAAGGACCTCCTACCAAACATACACTGATAGATTGGACGAGGTTAGCAGGTGCTGGACCCAATCAAGACACCCAAAATGTTGGGTGACTATCGAGGTTCGGGGCGGATGATACCCCTTAATCAGAAGGTTGTCCACCTGAGAATTACCTGGGCAGCTAGAGAGGGTGAGTCCCGCGAAGACCCCTACACGGTAGAGCGCCCCCACGGGTTACAAGGTTTCCCCCACCCGACCTCTCTTGTCACTGAGATTCCAGGTAGACCAGAATGGGGACCTTGACCTCTTAAGTCTACCACTTTTAGTTAGGATCAAGGTGCTTAGGGTTTCACTTAAACTTTTAACCTTTTAAGTGCAAAGAATGACCTAATTTAAAGGTTGGTTGATCAAGGGATCAACATCACCTATTAGTTCCTGTGAGAGCTTATTAGGTCTTGTCTTTTAAGGTTCAAGTGACTTAAAAGCTGGATTGCTTAGGGTTTCTCTTAACAGATTTTTTTAAGCAATCGCTTAGGCACACTTCTTTTGGGAATTTTCAATTCTTGATTAAAAGGTGTGTCTCTAAAACCCTAGCTTTGAGTCTTAGGTTGGCTCTAATTGGTCCAGTTAGTTGCCATAAGATTAGGTAACTAGGGCTCAAGCAAGAAGGTTTTAGCCCTAATTACCTTTAGAGGATGTACAGATAGAATGTGTTGAAATTGAAAAATAGGCAACTCTTGTGATTTACTACGTATGAAAGATAGGTAACCCCTAGATTGCTTTTCTTTTACTTTCTCTTTAGAATTTTAGGGGCTTAAAAGAGAGGATAGAAAATTACCTGTCCCTTGGTGTGGTTGTAGTGCGGCTGCTTGTTCCTTCTTGTTTTCCTGTGCCTACACAACAAAAGAGAAGAGATCAAGTCAGCAGTAAATCAGAAATTATGAATTAATAGCTTCTAGAATGCCCGTTGCTCCCCGGCAACGGCGCCAAAAATGGTCTTCGCAGCTAGATCATGTTTTAATAGATATCTCATTGTAATATAGATGAACTCTCCGTGAAAATAAATAAAAATTTACAACTCGAAATTTAGAATATCCCGAGGTCAAACTCAAGGAGCACACTTTGATTCTAGAAGTATATAAATTCACAATTAACTATCTATTATTTTACAAAAATTAGAGAGAGAGAGTGAACAAAAAAAAAATCATTTTCTTCTGCTCTTTCTTTCTTCTCCTCTTCTCTCTTCCTTCTCTGCCTTTCCTTTTCCAAACGTCTGATTCTTTGAATCGGACGCCTTATCTACCCCTTTGCTACAGTGCCTCGCAGCTTCTTCACCTCTTGGCTTCTTCTTCTTCTCTTCTTGCACTATGCCTTCTCCTTCTTCAGCTTCTGCTTTGTCTTTTCTTCTCCTTTCCTTCTACGAGTCTTCTTCTTTCTTTTGTCTTTAGCAGCTTCCTCCTTCCTGTCTTCTTCCTCTTTCTTTAGCTGCTCTGTGCGGCTAAGTTCCTCAGCCGCTCCTTTGCCTTTCCTTCTTCTTTCTTCAGCCACTGCCTCTTCTTCTCTTCTGCTCCGCTCCTCCTCCTTTCTTCCTCTCCTGCTTCCCTACACGTTACATGGTTAGGCAAAACCTAAACCCTACCCGCCCCACGTCTCTCTCTCTCTCTATTTCTCTCTCAAAGGTTTGCTTCCAGAGCATTCGTGGGTACACGGGTCGGGTAACGCGCCCGATACCAGGCCCACTGGTGTGCGGTGGTGGGCGAGGAGTGCACGGTAGGGTAATTAGGTTCGGACACAGGCCCACGGGCCGTGAGCGCGGGCGAGGGCGGGTGCGAGATCGTGGCGCACTGCGTGCGTAGGTGAGGGACCTGACCCCTATGTATAGAAGGTGATAAGCCTAATACACAAATTCAATTTATTTCGCACACCTCACTCACAGGTTCACGAGGTGGGACTAATGTTCCACCCGCTATTGCTCGTGCGCCTGCAGGAGATCTTCCGTCCAATTGCAGCAGCTGCAGGCCTCGCAGCCAATTGCTTGGACAGCTAGATGCGCGAGACTTCCCCGAACCTACTAGACCTAGAACCCAGCAGCACTTCAGCCTAGAGCGAGCTTTCAACCTCCCCAAGCCGTCGCTAATGGCGGATGGAGCTCAAACCCTGCACGGCACAAAAAGAAGATTGCAACTTTATCAGACCACAGGACCTTCGCCGTGTCACGGCGAAGGTGAGGCGGTAGGTGGCAGGCCGCGGGGCGGCCTAGGCGTGCGTGCCTTGCTCTCTCTTTGGCCGGATGGATGGATTAGGTCGGGGGGCGGTTGTGGTTGTGTAGGCGGTCTGTGGACGAGTGGAGGATGTTCAGTGGAGTGTGGCAGAGGTTGTGAGGTGGGTGGTGAGACGTGTGGGGTTGCAGAGTGGCGGATGCGTCTCGCCGGAGGGCGGCCGGAGATGGAGAAGATGGCGATGGACAGTGGCGGTCGAAGGGTAGAAACAACAAATTAACAGGGGGAAATAAAGGAGAGAGTAAGGGGAAGAGTTTTCACCTAGCTAAGCAGACGAAAGGGAGGAGATGGCGATCGGCGTGTCTTTGCCGTCGCCGGAGACGAAGGTGCCAGAGGAGGGGGCGACGACGGAGAGAAGGGGTCGGAGAGTGCCAACTGGTACGGCCTGGCGCAGAGGAGAATGGTGGAGCTGGCTCTGCCACTGGTATGGTGGCAGAGCGATGAGAGGAGGGACGAAGAGTCGCCGGAAGCGTCAAACTGTTGGCCAGAGTGAGGAGGGGAAAAATTTTGGGGGAGTTCTCTGGCCAAATCGTGCTTGATCCAACCGACAGCCCCTGCCGCTTCTTAAATAGGTGTTGGTGAGGAGGGAGACTCGAGGAGGAAGCATGGGCAGGCCGCCGGAGAATGGTCGGAAAAGAGACCCATGCCTCTCATGCGTTCGCACGAGAGGTATAGGCGTCGGCAGGGCATGGGAGGGGGTCCATGCGAAAGAAGAGAACGCAGGGGACCCCCTATCGTTTCTGGGGCCAGTCCCCATACCCTGTGCGGCGCCATCCTCCGCACAAAGTCGTTGGAGGGATGGGCAGCTGCTGCGGGTGACAAAAGGACCAGCTCGCAAAGAAAAAAGGCAAAGTTGAGGGGCTAAGTGCAAGGGTTCAAAAGGTTAAGGGTCAAAAAGTAATTCTTGAGGACCAATTTGTAAAGTAGGTCAAGGAAAACTTTCCTTAGGTCCAAATTTTGATATAACCCTAATTTAGACCTAAGGAATCCAATGGTGAAGTTATATTTTAGGTTTGACCACGTTTGACTAGTCAATTTGCATAAAAACCCAAATTAAGTCAAAAATTGGGTATGATTCTCAATCTAGGTCAAGATAGGTTCCAATGGCCAAATTGAAGGTTCTAAACCCTAGGGGATATTTTTTCATGAATTTTAGAGGGTTTAATTGATTTTTATCTTTCCTAGAACTTCGCAAATTAGAGCGGGTTTGTTTTATGATTATAGAATGTCATTTAATTCCTAAAAGCTGCTGTAACCCTTTTTAGATCAAATCATCCCACTTTCTCTGTTATTAAGCCCATTTGACCTGTGTTTAGACCCTTAGAAATCCTGTTTGTGCACTGCATTGGTAAAATTACAGTTTTACCCCTTGTGATTTGCTTTATACTCAATTTTATAGTTCTCTGATTTATGCTTTCCCTTAGGTTTTGTAGGCGCTTTTGTATATTTATTTAGGTCAAAATGTGTTAGTTAGGGTTCATGATGAGGCTCTCATCAGCGCTGCACCTTTCTCCTTTTATGTGTGGACTCGAGCACCTCAGTCCACAATGTGGGACTAATGTCCCTGCATTGTTTCTTTGCGCAAGCTGCAGGTGGTGAATGTTCTGATTGGGGATGAAGACGACTCCTGTAGTTGCAATTTATGACCTGGGGAGGTTCCTGGAACTGGTCCGCAGAGCCTGAAGCTGTCAACACAGATGGACATGGCAAAAAGGTGGCAGATGGAGTCGGAGAAAGAGGTGGATGCGACAGAGCTCCAGTGGCAACCTGAAACACAAAGTACAACCATTCAGCCTTATCAAAATAGTTCAGGAGAATCGCCTGAGGATGGCGAGTGTGCTGGTGGGTGTTGCATGTAATGAGGAGGGGTGTGCATGCATGATGATGGTGGAGAAGGTGCATAAAGGTGAGGGTGTTCGCCAGGGGCAAGGAGCGGTCAATAGCCCTAATTAAGGCTTTTGATTGAGGGGCTATGGAGGAGCTTCTTGAAGCTGTGGCGAGGAGATTGATGTAGTGAAGCGGACATGCAAGGTCGTCGGAGGTACGGCGACGCCGAGGAAGGTAGAGGTGGAACGTGCGTATGGCTGAGCGAACCTAAAGTCTAAATGCGTAAAGAGAGTTAGAGGAAGGAGAGGAGTTGAAAAGGGGTAGTGGCAGATGAAGAGAGGGTGAAGGCGACACCGACTATGATTGGCCGGTGCCAGAGACGAAGATGCTCTGGAGATGAGGACGGCAATGAGGAAGGGGTTGAAGAGCTCCTCGCAAGTTTGGCGAGGCGCGAAATGAAGAGAGGAAATGTTTCCCGCTGTCTATTGTACGTGGCAACGAGTGAGGAAGCTGGAGGAAGAGGGTCACCGAAGACGAGCTTGGAGCTGGCCAAAGGTAGAGGAAGAAGGGGTTTTCTAGGCCAAAAACTCGCTAAGTGGCAAGTCCTTGCAAGGGGAAACCTTTTAAAGGCCTTGGGGCAAGCTCTAAACAAGGGAAGAAGCTCAGAGAGCTTGAAGTTTCTGGAAAGAAGATCCCTAAATTTATGGAGTTCGCATGAGCTCTAAGATACAAATCAAGGTCCCAGATTTGGTTCAAGTGATAGAGGGCTCTCTTAAGATCAATCCCTCCAATTTAGGAGGGATTTGGTCGAGAAATCAAGGAGAAATCCTAGATTGATGGTCGGATGCTTTGGTTTCACATTGTTAATGGTGGCAGGGACCATTTTGAAGAGAATGACGAGAATTTATGGGGCTAAATGCAAATCATTTGAAACTTGAGGGGCTAAATGTAAGAAATAGAGCTTTGAAGGGCTAAATTGCAAACTAAGTCAAGATGGACTTTGATTGGGCCCAAATTTTGGTAGAAACCTAATTTAAACCCAAGAAATCTAATGGTTAAGTTGGATTTTAGTTTTGACCAAGTTTGATTGATAAATTTACACAGAAGCCCAAATTAGGGTAGAGTGTCGTCGAAAACTTTGTTTAAAGTCAAAATAGGTTTATATGGTAAAACCAAAGCTACTAAATCTTTAGGAATACTTTTATATAAATTTTAGGAGGTTTAGATGAAATTCATCCTAACCAGAACCTCTTTAATTCAAGTAAATATGAAATTAGGATTTTGTGTTATGATTCGATTCTTGAAATGTATGAAACCCCGTTTCTATCTGTATAGACCCACTTATTAAACTTTAATGCTCATTTGACCTTTAATTAACCCCTAAGGAATCTCGTGGTTATTCTTTATTCATGATATGCTGTTAAAACTGCGGAATTAACCTTTTTTTAGTGTTTTCTCCTCAGAATGGATTTGCATGGAATTATGTTTCTTAAGCGATTATGTAGGAGCATTTTTCACTTAATTCTCATTAAAAAAAGTCAATTATGGCTCATGACGATGTTACAATCATACCCACATGCCTAACTTTTCCTAGTCCCTAGCAAAATCCTATGGAAAGAACTAAATCTCTAGACCATGCTTTGATGTTCAGATGCCTGATTTGTGTCATTCTCTAGAAATTTAATCAGAATGCTAGTAATAGGCATAGAGGTACTCAAGTATCAATCAAGATCCAAACCTGACCATCTTCAACCTGAGTCTGCCACGAAGGTTTCTAAGGCCCACAAAAACTACCTAGAGGTTCATTGTACCTAGCAGTTAAAGCACTCGTGCATAGACGTATCAGGTCCAGGTTCAGTTTGCCAATGCATTTTGATAAGAGATACATAGAGAAGGATTTTTCATTTTGAGAGTTTTCTCTCTTTTCCTTTTATATTTCTCTAGATCCAGCCTCGAATTGGCTCTAAACACGATCTGTCAGATTCCTTGTCCCCACCATCAATCCTCGAAGGGTCCCTGGCCTTCGATGCTTCGGGATAGCACCATCCATAGCAACCCCTAGAACCCTAGCTTTCGACACTTCGGGATAGTGCCACCCATGGCGTTTTGTAGCTAAATTCAAGCCCTAGCAATTGACATTTTGGGATAATTCCACCCATGGCACCTGAACTAGCACAAGGTGCTTACATGCCCCCGGTAGGATATTTAAATATCCTAGGAGACAAGCACCAATGAGACAATATGTTATTACGCATCTTCAAGGGGAATTTCCTACCTCTCCATGCAGGGAACTCATCCAATCAACTTGTATTATCGAGCCGCTCCTAAGCTAGGTCTTCGAGATGGCTTTTCAAAACAGAATACTTTTGGCATGATTTTCTTTACTAAGCGCACTGCACCAGACTTAGTGTGTGATTTTGGGTGCTTAGGTTACCAAGTTCCGCAAACCAAAGGGCAGGTAACGGGGTCGAATAATCCTTAAGCCTTAGACCTACTACATCAGCTTCACACTTTCCTCAACTTCTTGAGGACTAGCCTAGATCTTAACGAATATGTGAGTGTTTAAGCCCTAAAACAAGCCCAAGAGTCCTAAGATTAGCACTTTTACTAATCTCCTCGTCTTTAGCACTTCAGGACCTATCCTTGTTATAATTAGGTCTAGAACTTAAGTAGTTCCCATAATCAAATGCTATGACTATCATTTTTTCTTGATTTTTGCTCCTTTTTGCATTCTGCATTTCCTCCTCTTTTCCTCAGGAAAGATTTTCAATCATTTCTCAAAATTTTCCTCCCTTTCTCTCTCTTTTTTTTAAATAAGTATTTTTTTGTGAGAACCCTTTAGAGAATTGAATTTCCATTTTTTTTGCACTTTAACACCCCCCATGCCTAAGTTTTGCAATGTCCTCATTGTAAACTATGTGGGTACGAACTCAGCTTAGTTTAAGGTTTAGAATAGGGTTGAAGGGTGGGTGAATGGGTCGAGATGACTGTTGCGGACGATTTCAAGCTTTGATACGAGTACCAAAGGTGGAGTCGACTATTCTTAAAGTTGAACTCTTAAGTGCAGTAAGAGTGTAGCTCAAAAAGATAATTAGAAGGGTCTCAAGTTTTTAGAAAAATGACAGGTTACCTCCCATTAAGCGCTAAGTTTAATGCCATCGGCTGGGCCCAAGGAGCTCAAAAGGATATGCCATCTATCGCATTATGATGAGTGATAGGGGAAAATATGTGATCGTGGTGGATGAGAATCAGATGGCCACAAATGAGTATCAGATTATGATGAAGAGTCATTCCAGAAGGTCTATGATATGGGTCAAGTTGATTCATTTCTGGGTGGCTCCCATGGAGTTTCTGCAAAGGAATCACCTGGAAGAGTAGTGATCATGGGGTTCTGAAGTAAGATTGTCGTGGGTCCAGGACCCAACAGAGGTGAATCTAGTCAGCATATCCTAGATGTGTGGTTCCTCTTGTGCAATGTGACCTAATGGATCCTTTTCTAACGAGTCATCTTGATTTTTCTCTAATGGGTGTGAGATCAATTCCTCAAAAAATGACTTGAAGATTGGGTCGTTTAATGTTTCTTCTCTATAGTTTTCATCCCAATCAAAAGTGAATGTCTAGAGAGTGCCTTTTGGATCATCCAACTCTAAATCTGTAAAGGATTCATACTCTGAGTTACGGTCACTCTCTGTATCTACCATGCCTAATTCCTGGAGATCCTCAAAACAATCATCATAATGGAATGTCTCCATATCCATGGAATAAGAATTCGAATCTTGTCGATTGTTATTTTGTTCCATGAAATCCATGTGTATGTCCTTGAGATCAAAGGTAAAAGCCTCTACTACTCTCAATTCACTAGAATCATGCTCGGCTAAATCGAGATCCTCCATCATCTGGAAAACTTCCAGTTCTGGCTCTAGGTTTTCTACTACCGAAATGGTCATGAGATCCTGAATCAAACCTAGTTATTCTATCGAGCATTTTCCTTTTCCTTTAGATGATGCCTCAAAAATATTGATCTCAGTTCGCGTATCTCCAGAGGCAATTATCATGTGCCCTAATTCATAGTTGATTATGGCTCCTACAGTAGCCAAGAAAGGTCTCCCCAAAATCAAGGGCATATCTTGAATTTGTTGTGGCACATCCATGTCAAGAACTAAGAAATTAGCTAGGTAGCTAAAATCCTTGACTCTAATTACCGCATTCTCTACCAACCCAATTGGGGTGATTACGGTTCGGTCAGCTAATTCCAGAGTAACATCAATGGGTTTTAGCTGTCCAATCCGTAGTTTCTCAGATAGGGCAGTTGGGATTGCGTTGATTGAAGCGCCAAGGTCCAGTATAGCATGCTTGAAATTTGTGCCACCAATCTTGCAGGGGATCAGTGGGGTGCCTGGGTCAGATTTCTTAGGAGGTAGACTATTTTGGATTATGGCCCTCACACTTTCAAACAGTATTACCTTCCCTTGTGATGGTTCTTCCACTTCTTTTTTGGATAAGTCAGGCGAGGTGGAGTTGACAGTGAGGATATCAAGTAACGGGATAGTGACTTGTGCATTCCTCAATGGTCTCATTATATCAGATTCAGACAGTCCTCTAGTGTGGAGGTGGGATAAGATCTGGGATAGGGGAATGGATTGGCTATCTTAAGGGATGGGTTTCTGTTTCCCCCTCTTGGTTATGTCCTTGGCCTTGTTGCATTGATCATGGGTTGGGTGAGATTTGGGAGATGGACCTCAGGGCCTGGCCTTGTGATCTTTTCTCTTGCCCACAACATTGATCATAGCACAGTCATGATGCGAAGGCGAAGGAGAGATAATTAGACCATGTTGTCGAACAGTAGGATAAGTCATGGTATGATTTGGATCAGCTGAGGTGGAAGCTCTAAACATTCAGGTATGAGTCGATGGGGCTGATTGAGTGTAGCACGATTGACCCTAGATTTGATTCACCATGTGTTTTCGGGTTGACATGTTGTTTGGATTTGGCAGAGGTTGAGAAGGAAGTGCACTAGGCTAGTGAGTCCACACCATTTATGCGAGCTAATTTCGAACCTCTGTGATCTCATCTTTATACTGTTTCTGCATAGTCGCGTTAGTCTTCTAGATGTCGGCCAGGGCTTGCAGAAATATGCTAATTTGCTCTTCCTTTCTAGGCCCAAATTGGTAATTAAAATTGGGCCTAGGATGATCGGGTTGATATAGGCGTGGGACCTATGGTCGGGGTTTGGATTGAGATCTCTGATTCTGATTGTTCCCTAACCATGTAAAGTTGGGATGATTACTCCATCCAAGGTTAGAGGTGTTTGAGAATGGACCATTCTAGATGGCGTGGAGATCCTCGCAGGTCTAAGGAACTCTAGAGAAGTCAAAATACAATGGTTCAGAGTTCCCCCAACTAGAGAAGGTAGGTTTGGAGTTTCCTTCAAAATCGAGATTAGACGGGGGTGGGTATGGGTCCATCCCCTAATGAGAGTGGTGGAAAATGTTATGCACAGCCTCCCTATCGGAGGGCGGTTGCGCATACTTGTTTTGCTGTGCTACGGTGGCTCTCTGCAGATGTCAAGTCAAGTCATCCACCATCTTCTCAATGATTGACACCTTATCCAGGCAACTGGCTACCAATTCCAGATCGATGGAAGTAAACAAGCCTTGAGTCTCATCTACCCCCCACGCATTTGTCAAAGCACGGGTGGTCGTCCGATCGAACACACCCATAGATTCATTGTTTATGGAGTTCTCACACATGTTCTCAAGAATCTCCCACATGGTATCTTCATGCTGACCCATGATGTTACCACCACAGGTTGCATTGACAAAGAGCCTATGCTACGAACAGGCATCAGGCGTCGTTTAAGACGTCTGGGAAGTGGCCCAGACGTCTGGAAGCCTTCCCAGACGTCTGGTATTAAATTTTTCCGGCGTACAGGTTCGCGTATGCGCACGTGCACGCGCAGACTGAACCCGCTGCCTTTGTTCTTCTCTTTTCTCTCCCTCCCTGCAGACGATGCAACCTTTCTCTCTCTCTCTCTCTCCCCGTGTTACCTTCAAATAGCACCTCCCTCTCCCTCACCCTTACTCCACCGCCTTCTTCTTCTCCTTCTCCCTGCTATCAAGAGCGCGAGCTAGCGAGAGCGGCAGCAGCCGCTGCTGCAAGCGTGCGGGAAGGAGGGGTTGTTGCGAGAGGAGGTAGAAGCTCGACCGCGAGGGTACGAGCTTGCCGGGGCAGCTAGAGCCGGCTGGCGGGAGAGCAGCGAGTGTGGGGTGTCGCGGAGGAGCTACTGCAGCTCGGGCAGCATGGCGGATGCGGCGCGGCACGGCCGTGCACTGCGAGCGGAGAGTGAGAAGGGTTCTGATTCTGGGAAAATTTCCCAGAATCAGACGTCTGGACTTATGTCCAGACGATGCATAAGATGTCTGGAGGAAGGACTAGACGTCTGACAGGTACAATAATTGTTAACTTCTCCTTCTTTCGCGTGTATGGCCATGCAGTCGTCCGCCGAGTTCTTCTGCACCCCTTCATGATGAGAGCGAGTGTGTGCGTGTGCAGGATTTGTTCGGGAGGGCGCGAGGCCTCGCCATCCCACACAGATCAAACGTCTGGGCACAGCACCAGACGACAGGCAGGGCCTCTAGACGTCTAGGGTGACAATCGGACGTCTGGAAACTAAGTCCAAACGATCCAGCGGGCTTCTGGACGTCTGAAGGACTGCGCAGACCAAGGTATGGCATGATCGACCTTTTAAGACGCCTGGAAGAAGTTCCAGACGTCTGATTTTGGACAGACTCGTCATTTTTGACCCGTTTAGGGTCCGTTCGGAGTTCGTTTTCCGCATTTCAAGTTTCGTTCTTCCCAGATTTTTTTCCTCTACCTGTTTACAATAATTGTATACTGTTCTGAGTAGTTCCTTGTCTTTGATCCTTGTATTAGGACCCAGTTCCGTTGTGTCTCTCGGGGTTGCGGAGGCGCGCGGGATTGCCGACCACACCCCCAGTACTTCCGATTTTGCGGGTAGAGTAGCCTTTTAATTTAATTATCAAAAATTATACACTTATGAAACAATTAATAGAGTCTAGGGCATTGCATGAACCCTAGGGCTGAAGAATTAGATTGAATGATAGATCCTAGGGTATTGCATGAATCCTAGGACTGGAAAACTAGATTGAATGATAGATCCTAGGGTATGGCATGAATCCTAGGACTAGAAAACTAGATTGAATGATAGATCCTAGGGTATGGCATGAATCTTAAAACTGGAAAACTAGTTGAATATATACATTGCAGTCTTGGAAAAGTGGAAAGGAAACGACAATTGCCTGTAAATTGGTTAACAGCTACCTGTTATGAATGGATAATTACGGTTGAAAACATGAATTGTATGGATATAAAGTTGGAACGGTGAAACCTAAATTGGCTGAGTTAAAAGAGTATGAACCCTACGGGGAATTAGGAGTAGAACTCCTGGAAAGTGAATGGAATAGAATTAGGGAAGTGAGCTGGCCCTTGAGTACCGAGTACCAAGGAGAGCAACTGTCCCCCTGTTTAGTGCAGAGCGGAGCTAGCTGCCCCAGGGAGCCGGGGTTAGGTCTGGCCACTTTGTATCGACTTTTGGCCCTCGTGTACACAGTACCGAGGAGAGCTATTAGTGTAGGGAGAGCACTAGCTACCCCACGGGCCCTGGGGTTCTGCTAGCCCTCCTACACCGACGTGCTAGGCCCACTGGGCAAACCAGCGTAGGCGAGGGTGCGCGGGCTGTGGAGGGGCAAGACCCCTGTTTGGTTACTGTGGAGGGGCTGGACCCCTGTTACTGAGAGGGCTCTGCCCCATACTGGTTCCATGCTGTGCTTTGGGCGCACCCGTTAACGGAAACGACTGACCGCATGCCAGTGCAGGATAGCTACCCGTGCATTTATCGCGCGTACCGTAGTCACCATTACGTCTGCCAGCGACCTTGGGGTGGTTGACTGAGGGTAGGACCACCACGGGGGACTCTCCTGGCCAGGAGAGCACCACGTGTTACTTCTACTTTTCAGAAAAGACTGCAATCAAGATCATTCCCATGAGGAACATTCAAGATCAAGAGAAGGATCTGAGAAATAAATCAATAGTGAATAAATGGAAGAATATAAAGAAAGAAAGTAAAAATATAACAGCTACTGTCCACTCTACTGCTTCTTCTAGCTTTTAGTTGCCACTCTACTCAGCATTTCGCTGATGTGTCACCCTTGTTACTTTTCAGGACCAGGTGTTGAGCAGCCAGAGTCGGCGGCTGCAGAGGGCGCTGGGCCTAGTAAAGCCCAGTAGTGTTACTAGTAGTACCCACTGTCCTTTTCTTTCCGTTGTTATGAGTAGTTTCTGTTACCCCCTGTACTCTCTTTATTGTAAGCTTCATGTTTATGTATATGTTTATTTCTCTACTGTTGTGGTGGTGTATATTGTAGTATTTCTTTTCTCTACTGTTGTATTTTGTTACTGCTAGTTATATACATGTTGAATGTGGTTTATTTTACTTCTCTTTTGGTTACTTTCTCGTTGGACGACTGGGTCTTGGGATCAATCGAGTCGGTCCGATTCTCGTGTCTCATAGGGATTCGGGAATCGGGTCGTTACAGCCTGATATCCTCACAAAGTCCCTAGTAAAAAGATTGGACCTATTCCCATTTAGAAACTCCATGTTGGGGGCATTTCCGCATGAGATCTAGAAAGTGATCCCATGCCTTACGAAGTAGTTCTCCTGCATTTTGCATGAAGTGCTTGATCTGGTGCCTCAAAGCATTCGTCCGACCAACTGAGAAAATTTTCTTCAAGAATTCAGATTGGAGTTCTGCCTAAGTGTTGATCGGACGAGTTAGAGTTTGGTACCAGTGAGCTGCCTTATCCATGAGGGAGAAGGAGAACATCGTCATGAGTAAGATATCCCGATTTTGAACAGGTGGCCCGAAGGTCTGGGCCATATGTTTCAACTGCTGGATGTGCTGGAAAGGATCTTCGGAGTTTAGCCCATGGAATTTGGGGATAGCATGGAGCATAATGGGCTTGAGTTCAGAATCAAGTCCTCCAGCCAGGATTTTTACCTTGGGTTCGATTGTTACTGTAGTGAGATTGTAATGATCTCGCAACTAAGGACGCTGCGGTGGGTTCATGAATGCTTGAAATAGATAGTTGAGGCACTCTAGCTGATTCTGGAGATTGGGTTCTTCTTCTTGATTCTCCGTGGATGTAGATGAAGGAGATCTGGGCTTAGAAGTAGAAGAGTCGGAAGATATATCAATTTTGTCGGATGGTGGCACAAACAAGTGAGTTGAGTCTTAGACTCGATGAGAATGAACTGCTAATGGAAGTCTCAAGGGTGGTCTTAAGGACCTCCTCCCGAACATGCACTAAAGAGCCAGATGAGGAATAGAATCTATAATGGACCCAATCGAGGCACCCAAAAATCTTTGGATGACTAATGAGGTTCAAGGCGGATGATACCTCTTAATCAGAAAGTCACTCATCTAAGAAGTACTTGGGTAGCCAGGAAGGGAGGGCCCTACAAAGACCCTTACACGGTAAAGCGTCCCCACGGGTTACAGGGTTTCCCTCACCCGACCTTCCTTGTCACTGAGAATCCAAGTAGACCAGAATGAGCAACTTGACCCCTTAAGATTACCAATTTTAGTCCTAAATTATGGTGCTTTGAATTTCACTTGAACTTTAGAATTTATTGTGATTTGTGACCCCATTTGAAGGTTGGTTAACCCACAAGGTGAGTTAACTTCACCTAACCTACCCTAAAGTTTAGGATGAATTGGGTAATGAACCCAAAATCACCTTGAGTAGTTTGTAAACAAGTTATTAAGTCCCAAATTTTAAGGATTCAAGTGAATGCTAGAGCCTTCTTTTAAGGTCTTCTTGCTTAGGTCAATTCAATCAAGGCTTGGGTGGCACACGACGTGGGAAATCAATTCTCTTTTAATTCAAGCAAGTGTGTTTTCCTTAATACTAGAATAGAACCCTAATTTGGCTCTTTTCCAGGTCCAATTCTTTCCAAATTGGGCACCTAGGGCTCAATCAAGAAGTTGAATAGCCCTAGGCACCTTAAGTCCTTAATAGGCACAGAAATCTGGATGGGGATATCTAAATAAATCAAATCAGGCAACTCAAGTGAGTAAGTTTAGGAAAGAATGCGAGTTGATCCTAATTGATTCTTTTTTTTAGCTCCTTCCAGAAGTAAGGGGCTTAGGAAGGAAACAAGATTACCTGCCCCTGTCGTGGCTGTCATGCGACTGATCTTCTCCCATGTACCATGCACGATCACAACAAATCAAATAAAGCAAGTTAGAATCAGATCAGAATTGTAATCAGAGAAATGAAACTGCACGTTGCTCCACGGCAACAACGCCAAAATGTTTACGGCGAAATTATCGTTGTTTAGAAAATGCATTGTAGTATAGTTGAAAAAATCACACAAAACACTTAAATTTATAAAACTCAAAATCAAATTTAAGTCCGAGGTCATTCGTAGGGAGCAATTGTGGCAATTCAATTCACTAATCACAATATAAGAAATGATATGCAATTGAGATCAATAAAATGCTCAAGATAATATTTCAACAAAGAAATAGAGTCAGTGCAAAAAGATTAGGTTAAAATGATGATTTGAATCACCAAATTAACCCTTAAGTTTAAGCTCACAAATTTCTCAGATAAATGAACAGTATCTTCAACCACTTATCACAGTTAAATATTTCCATAGTAAATCAGAACCAAGCACCAGCAAGGATCAGACGTCGGTATAAGGCCTCAGATGCCTTAACTCAAACCCTCAAAGAACCAATAGAGGCACAGCAGCAAATCACCAATAGAGGTGCAAGGGCCTCAGAAGCCAAGTGTTGAGAGAGGGAGGGCATGAATCCCAAGGAAGAGCAAAACCCACCCCCTCTCTCTGATTCTCTTTCTCTTTCCTCGGCTCAGATAGACCACACCCGGGTATCCGGGTAAACGGATCCACCACCCAGACCCGCAAGGCGTGAGCACAGGCAAGGGTGTGGACAAGTGTGTGAGTGCGTGCGTAGGGGACCTCACCCCCCGTGCGTTCGAGGCGATAAGGCACTATTCCTTTTTCCTTTTATACGTGGTCTCAAGCACCTCAGTCCACGATGTGGGACTAATGTCCCTGCCTTGTTTCTTCACACGAGCTGCAAGTGGTGAATGTTCTGATTGGACGCGACGGAGCTCTGGTGGTGACCTAAAACACAAAGTACGGCCTTTCAGCCTTGTCAAAATAGTTCAGGAGAATCGTCTGAGGGTGGCGAGTGTGCTGGTGGGTGTAGCATGAGGAGGGGTGTCCATGTGTGGTGATGGCGGAGATGGTGCGTGAAGGTGAGGGTGTTCGGCAGGAGCGTGGAGCGATCAATAGCCTTAATTTTGTTAGGCCATTTGATCGAGGGGTGTGGTGGAGCCTCTGGAAGTTGTGGCGAGGCGATTTACGCAGTGGAGTGGGCGTGTGAGGTCGCCGGAGGTACGCCAGCGCTGAGGAAGGAGGAGGTGGAATGTGCGTATGGGTGAGCAAACCTAAAGTCTAAAGGCGTAAAGAGAGTCAGGGGAAGGATAGGAGCTGAAGGGGGGTAGTGGAGAACAAAGAGAGAGCGGAGACGACGCCGGCTATGATTGGCCGGCACCGAAGACGAAGATGCTCCGGAGATGAGGACGGCGATGAGGAAGGGGTCAGAGAGCTCCTCGCAAGTATGGCGAGGCACGGAATGAAGAGAGGAAGTGTTTCCTGTTGCCTATTATACGTGGCAACGGGTAAGGAAGCTGGAGGAAGAGGGTCACCGAAGATGAGCTCAGAGCTGGCTGGAGGCAGAGGAAGAAGGGGTTTTCTAGGCCAAAAACTTGCTAAGGAACAAAGCCTTGCGAGGGGGAACCTTTTAAAGGCCTTGGGGCAAGCTCTAAACAAGGGAAAAAGCTCGGAGAGCTCAAAGTTTCACGGAAGAAGATCCATGAATTTGTGGAGTTCGCACGAGCTCTACGGTGCAAATCAAGGTCCCAGATTTGGTTCAGGTGATAGAGGGCTCTCTCAAAATTAATCCCTCCAATTTTGGAGGGATTTGGTCAAGAAATCAGGGAGAAATCGCAAATTGAAGGTCAGCTGCTTTGGTTTCATGTTGTTAATAGTGAGAAGGACCATTTTGAAGAGAATGACGAGAAGTTAGGGGGCTAAATGCAAATCATTTGAAACTTGAGGGGCTAAATGTAAGAAATAGAGTTTTGAAGGGCAAAATTGCAAACTAGGTCAAGATGGACTCTGATTGGACCCAAATTTTGGTATAACCTAATTTAAATCCAAGGAATATAATGGTGAAGTTGGATTTTATTTTTGACGAAGTTTGATTAGGCAATTTGCACAGAAGCCCAAATTAGGGTAGAATTTCGTTTGAGACTTTATTTAAGGTCAAAATAGGTTCATATGGTCAAACCAAAGCTACTAAACCTCTAAAAATATTTTTATATGAATTTTAGGAGGTTTAGATGAATTTTATCTTGGACAGAACCTATCTAATTCAAGCTGGTCTGAAATTAGGGTTTTGTGTTATGATTCGATTCTTGAAATGTGTGAAACCTCGTTTATGTCTGTATAGACCCGCTTATTAGACTTTAATGCTCATTTGACCTTCAATTAACCCTTGGGAAATCCCATGGTTATTCTGCATTCATGATGTGCTGTTAAAACTACAGAATTAACCTTATTTTAGTGTTTTCTCCTTAAAATAGATGTGAGTAGAATTATGTTTCTCAAGCGATTCTGCAGGAGTATTTGTCACTTGATTCTCACTAAATAAAGCTTGTTATGACTTATGATGACGTTACCATCAGGCATCCTAAATCTCCCAACCAGCAAAATAATACTAGGTTATGCTATGATATCTTCAGTATATGACCTCCAAACTACCTAAAAAATATTGAATGGATCAAATCATAGTTAACCATGCGAAAAACTGATAACCTATTAAACATGTGAACAATTTTTTTATACCTAACCTATAGCTTGTATGTTAAAAACATCTCTATATGGATGCGTAACATGTATTGGATGCTCCATGATCTCAAAATCTGCATCCCAACAACATGCTAGTGGCCTCTCGTTCCATTGTGATTGGTTGTATACTTCAGAGGTAATATGTGGGAACCTTTCTTGCACCTACAACTGAAGTAGAATGAGGCACCCAGCGATTTGTCTAGTAACATTGCAGGCATCTCTACAAAGATGTCTACATTTATATGTCAATTACCATAAGTTAGTTTCATTATAAATTACTTACATTTGAAAGAAAATAATTACTTTTACAAACCTATAGGAACGCCAAACATGTAAATCCTCAACTCAATCATCTGGTGGCATCAAAATTTTGTAGCAATGGCAATTAAATAAGCAATACGAGAGTACCTAACTTATCGAGGAAGAGGATCCCTCTAAGCAATTGAAAGATGTACGCATGTGCATACTTCTGGACTATCTCCTCATTGGCATCTTCTGGTAGCTCTCCAAAATTCTACTTTAGCCAACATAAGTTGATTCATGACCATTTCAAGGTAGGCAGTTGGTATCCAAACAATTGTTGACACAAACCTGGTCAATTTATATGCATATGACCCGTAACATTAAAGTAAAAAATATTAGGGAAAATAAAAAATGACCATTCCAGTCAAGGATTACACAAACTCATGAAGATAAATGTATCATTTACACTATTAATAATGATCATTGTTCAGCAGTTGGGTGAACCGTTATGGCTGACAGAGATGTAGCTTTGATGCTAAGCCTGCTTATATATGCCTATGTGTAGAGATGGACTTAGCCATTATTGTTAGAATTTGGGGCATGGATCAGATTTGGGTCATTCAATATTTTGAGTGGGTTGAAGTTCCAAAGAAGAACGTAATTGTTGAAAATTCAACTGTCAATGGTGCTTCGAATGACAAGGAAAAAATGAATGCTAACAGAGAGTTAAAGAACTCATCAACTACAAAAAATATAACTTTGCAAAATCCTAGGGAGAAAAAATTAAAGTGGACATTTAGAGTTCCTTTAAAGGAGCGAAAATGTGTTTCCTTTGTTTTTATTCTTGTTAGTTCCTCCAAGTAGTAGTCTCTTCATGTGGATTTCATCGGGATGTAGATTCTTCTTTGAGATTACAATATGTATGTTCTTTTAGATTTATTTTGAAAGGATCATTTGATTAGGAAAACTGACATGAAGTAGTAATAAAGTGAAGGTACAACATATCTATCTAAAATGTGATCCCTTCAACATTAAATGAAATCCCTGATGGTCACTTTTTCATTTTTCGAATAAGTCATACACTATTCTTTCTTCAGTCATTGGCATGTTGATATGAAATTAAATGCAAGAAGAAATTCTATTACTGCATTTTTCATTTCAAATTTGATTACCATGAATCATCAAGTAAAGAAAACCATCAATCCATTAAACCAAGATAGAAAAATCATCTAACCATCAAAGCAATGTAAAAAACCATCAAAATGAGAAAAATAATAACACAGAAAAATGATCAATCTAACAAACCAATGGAGGAAAACCATGAAAATGTGAAAATGATTACAATGCAAAAAAAACCATCAATCTAGCAAACCAACACAGAAAAACCATCAAAATTAGAAAATTAATGACAACACGGAAAACTAATAAAATAAACACAAATATGTACCTGTAATGATGTATGCATCAGTAGGTAATCCCATGATGATAGCGATGTCTTCCAATATAATAGTCATCTCTTCACGGCACATATGAAAGGTATGTGTCCTTGGTCACCATATCTCCACCAATGCTGTGATCAAGTGTCAGTCCAAAGAGATGAATGGAAGCTACAAAAGAGATCCTAAGCCAATTCGCTCGATATAGGGTTGCATCCTCTCGTGAGGCTGATTCTAACATAGAATAGCCTTGCGTCTACGGCACTTCAGCCAAGTATTGCCTAGTAAGAAAACATAAAATTATTAGTATTTGCGTCATAAAAAAATTAGAATAATAGAACAAAATAAATCACTTACAAGACCCTCTCAAATGTAATGTGAGTGGTGTCTAGATTGACCCCACAAAACACGATCATCGAAGGGTTTGGTATCCATCTGCACACATGCAATACAAATATACAATTAAAATAAGTAAGCAATGAAAATGCATCTAAGTATAAACAATAAAATAGAATTCTTCTTAAACTTATCAAATGGAATGAAAATGGATTCAAGTACAAGCAATATGCATTCCTCTTTTTGTTTATTTAGATGTGAAGTCTTTCCTCCTACATTATACGTACTAGGCGGATTATGACAATGTCTTCTATGGTGACCAAGTCCCCACATAACCTACATCTATTTAGATTTGTAGGTGCATTTGGATCTCATCGTCACCTTTTTCTTAGGAATCATGATGGACTAGAGTTGTTTGTAGGTGTAGATGGATTCTTTGCATTTTGGCTTTGATTGGCCGGCGTCGTGGAAGAGTTCTTTGGTGGAGGAATGACGAGGAGGAAGGAGATTTGGAAGCCCCTGAGTTGACCATCGAGGAGCGGAAGAAGTTGGGGAAGAACTTGGCACTCCCAATTTGGTTGTTGGGAAGCCGTAGGTCAACGGAGAAAGAAACAAGCCGGAGCTGGTTCGGAGATGGCCGGAGATAGAGAGGGAAGAGGAATTTGGCCTTAAACCTAGCTAAAGAGGTGAAATTTGCATCATAGGTCCATTTATAGGCTATGGAGAGGGATTTCAAGCTTGGAAACCAAGCTTGCAACTCCGCGATTTTCGGGCAAGTAGGACATGTGAACCTTCAAAAGGTTTGCATGAGGATTTGCGGGCAATTTAGGATTCGTGTATGGGTTCATGTGGAAGGCAATTTCACAATGAATCTTTGGTTCAAATTTGGTAAGGTTTGGTTGAGAATCGAGCGAGAAATCCTCGCTCGAAACTCGACGGTGAGGGTCAGACCTTCCAAAAAGGTATAAGGACCTTTTTAAAAAGAATGATGAGAAAGTTAGGGACCCAGTTGCAATTATTTCAAAAGTTAGGGGCATATGTGTGAGAGAAAAGAGTCAAACAGGACTAAAATGTAAACTAGGTCAAGGTAATCTCTGATTTGTCCCAAATTTTGATACAAACCTAATTTGGACTCACGAAATCTAATGGTGAAGTTGGATTTAGGTTTTGTCCAAGTTTGACTGGTAAATTACATAGAAACCTAAATTAGGACAATTGTCTGTTTGAGACTCTATTTAAGGTCAAAATGGATTCCAATGGTCAAATCAAAGATGTCAAACCCTAGAGAATATTTTTATATGATTTTTAGAGGGTTTAGGTGAATTTAACCCTGACCGGAACCTCAGTAAATTAAGTGGATCTGTTTTTAGAGTTTCAGATATCATTTAATTCTCGTAACGCATGAAAACACATTTCTGTCTACACGGACCATCTTGTTGACTTTAATGCATATTTGACCTTTAATAAACCCCTGCGAAAACTCACGGTTTGTTCTAAATTTATGATATGATGGTAAAATTACAGTTTTAACCCTGGTTTCATGTTAAACTCTCAGAAAGGATGTGTAGTGAATTACAGTCCCTTGGCAGTTATGTAGGAGCATTTATTAATGGAATGTGACTAATTAAAGTTAGAAACGATTGATGATGACGTTATCAGAAATCCTAATTGATCTTCACCTTACACTATAGACAGTAGGAATATGAAGATCAAATCAAGGTTTCAAAACATGAAAACTTCACTCTCATTTGTTGTAAATCCTTTGTGACAGATCTAAAACTCATCCAAATCAAGATCAGAGCTTAGAAAATAAGAGAAACTCTAATCTAATCTCTTTCTCTTGCCATGGACAGCATGAAGAGAGAAGATTAAATCAGGCCGTGAAACTCACTGAAAACAATATGATCATCTGATCACCCTGCACATGTTCGACCACGAGATGCGTAAAAAGATTAGTTTTATCGTTGTAGTGCAAATCGCGATGAAACAAATAATATTTATAAGGATTTGGGTGAATACTGAGTCGTTCGTAGAGAGGCAAGCACGATTTCTATACTAAAGCTTTTAAGAAAGTAATTCTAAACAAATATTTATATATTTATATATGTATATATATAAGCATCAAAAATCCAGATAATCAGAATTTTATTTGAAAATAGTTTTTCAACTATGAATAGGAATAACTATGCTAAAGAGGGATAGAAAGAGGTAGAGAGAGAGATAGAAAGATAGAGAGAAAGTAGATGACGCCATCGCTTGTGGGATTCTTGTGGGAAGTGCGGCAGCACATCAGATCCAGAGCGTTGGGGTGAAGCTCGGAGAGGAGTTGTAGAGAGGGAGAGAGACTAGAGTTATATCCGGTGGGATTCTAGTGGAAGATATGATCAACAGGGGGCCTTGGTCTTCTTTGATAGCTTTGATGAGGGGAAAAGAGGGCATTTTAGCGCTTAAAACCATGCAACTCTAGGTTGATTAGATCCGTTGATCGAGTGATCAATGTCTCTAATCTGGCCTCAAAATAACCTCACTTGTGCCTTCTACGCTCGGATTTAACCGAGGCTTGACATGTGGCATGCCTGCAACCCTCGGATCTCCATCAGATGCTCCCGCTCGCTCCTTCCGCTTCTTTGCACGACTACCTTGCTTTTCTCTCTCCTCACGAGAGCTCGCACATTCAAATCACACTCACTTTGATTTCGATCATCCGATCTCTTGATCAGACAACTTAACTCATGCCCGCACTGCCTTCGTTAAAGGGAGCGCATGAGATCGCGCATTCTATTGGCTTACATCAGCGTATGTCCATCCGATGGCTCTCGTTATGCCACGCACCTACATCCTCACCCTTTGCTCATCATCCAACGTTCCAATTGCGATCGAGCTCTCCACCTCTCTGATTTGGTGCATTGCGAGGCTCGAGCGTGCGTCTCGCACATGTGTGTGGGTGCACCAGCCAACACGCTAAGGCACATTTTGTTTTGCGTTTATGTTTTAGGCAACTCCTCTCTCAGCTGTTGGATGGGGATCCAACATCTGAGATCTTCTCTTGGCTAATGAGGCGTGGGGGCGGGGGTAACGTGGGTGCATGGTAGCCATTGGATGATGATCCAACGGCTCACAATGCGTGAGGAGTGCTTCTTCAGAGATTGGGGGCATAGCGAGGGGCGGCTGTGATGGCACCACATGGCATCATCGTGGTCGTCCATCTTTTTTGCTTTGTAGACGGTGCTGTAGGCCCTCGATTATGATGATGTTTGCACCGTTGTATTGTGATCGTTGATCCGGATCCATCCGTGTGGTCGGATTTGGCATCTGAGGTCCATATTTCTATCTTTTTGCTCCTTGGCTTTTGATCTTCTGTGGGCTGCACGTGATGCTACAGCTGTCTCATCAAGATGATTCCAAAAGCGTTGGACTCTCGTGTTGTCCTGATCAAATCTGTATGGTTTGATCTGTCATTCGTGGCTTTGAATGACTTGCAATTAATTTCATCTCACTTTTAGTGCATAAAATGACAATATTATTTATGTAGCTAACTAACTATTATGCGAATTATGACACTTATGCATGCATTGTTCCTAAGTTATGCTAGAATCTAACTTAATTCAGGTGGTTTAGGTTGCATGATTGCTGTGCAATCAGCACACTATTAGCTAGTGTTCAGGGTTCCCTCATGATCCTCCCCAACTCCTCAGATCTTTGCCTAGGCTTCAAATCTGAACATCGGATTTTCATCAACCTAGACTCCTTTAGTGACGAACAGAAGCTGAAGTAGAAATTGGAAGCAAATAAAGATAGGAAAATATGATCAAATGAGTCTAAAACAATCACAATACATCCAATCAAAGTTAGATAAACTCAACTTTGACAATTAAATCCAAATCAGTAGCAATTGCTCATAAACCCACTTGATCAATCATTAAAACCAAATCTGGATCAAATTGATCAATCGGCTCAATTCAAACTCAAGAGAGGGTCCTTGTGGTCAACTGAAAGCGAATGGGAATGCCCTCAGATGGATTTGAATACAAATTCAGATCTAAGAGATGGAGCTTTCATATCTGAATTTGGCCTTGATGGAGGGGTGAAGTGCGGTTTAAAACTTTGAGGGAAGAATATGATCGTGATTGTGAGATGGAGAGGGTGTTGTATGGATCAAAATGATTGCGCGAAAACACCACTCCGATCTGAATTGATCAGAGAGGGTGTGATGTAAATACGTTTACACTACTTAAGATGTCTATTTATGCATGCTCTTAAGCATAGGATTGCATTGCATGCTATAAATATTGCATAACATGCATCACCTTGCATTTAGACTAATTTGAATAAAATGGAGGTTAATTGTGTCCTTTTATGTGCTTGGACAGGGCAAACTTTTTATTAGGGCCTCGGATCGAAGATCCAACCGTACAGATGTGATCAGGGCGATGATTGGAGTTCGACTTCAAGATCGCCTTAATCATGCATCTGTAGGATCAGATAGTGACCGGGGAACCCTAGAAGATCAAGGGACAAGATGGTGTAAATCCGTACTTCAAACGACAAATCCGACCACACGGATGGATTCGGATCGACAATCGCAGCCTAACGACGCAAAAATTGAGTTAATCCGACACCTGTGGCACCATCTACATCATCTAGAAGATGGACGGCCAAGATGGTGCCATGTGGCGCCATCTCATTCCATTAGGGCCCATCACATTCCATAAGCACCACAATCCCAGGCCTTAATAAAATTGAGTAGACGTTGGTCTTAAGGTATGATTCGCTCCTCAGGGCCTAGTCTGAGATTGTTTTTGATTAACCTACTTGTACTAATTAATCTGATGTCTAGTTAGGAGAGTAAAATCAAACGACCGCGGCTGGGGGGTACACTAGGAACCGGAGGCGAAAGCCTAAGGAAGAACCTTCTCCCCAGTCCCTCCTTCTAACTGGTTGGATTGAACAGACACAAGTGAAGTAAATCATTTACAGTCTTAAGGCAAGTTTTGGGAGTCAGTAGATCCTTAGGCTACCCCACTTAAGGACAGCCTTGTTTTGTTGTGCTGCAAGGTCCCTATCCCTAGTCCTTCCGACCTTCTCCTAGTTTATGCTGGGAAGACGGTCATTGAATCCCCGATTGGAAGGACCATTAGAGTATTCTAGGAGGCGCAAATTGGATTTTGGTCAAATTGATCCCATTGCCGACCAACAGCCTCCTCTGCTTGGAAATCCACAGGAAGAATTTCGAAGACAGCTGGAACAAATGCAGAGAATGCAGGAATGGTTCCAGAGAATGCAGGGTGCTCAGCCCTTGAAGGATTTTCATGATCCTTCAAATTACGAAGAACGTCCTGGTGTCCAGATTCCAGCCGGTGACGTAGAAATCAAGCCCCAGGTGCTAAGCCTGATTAAACATTATCATGGGCTTGGCTCCGAAGATCCGTTTCAGCACTTGGAGGGCTTGACCACTTTGGTCCAGACCACCAAGGCACGAAACGTAAACGAGGAGCAAATGATCATGAGGCTCTTCCCCCACTCTCATAGGGATAAGGCCGTCCATTGGTATAGGACAATAGGAAGACCAATTACAACTTGAAATGAGTTGAAATCGGCCTTTCTGAAGAAATTCTTCCCAGTCGGACGTACCAATGCTTTGACACGGGCAATCACTACCGTTACCTAGCGGCCGGGGGAGCAGTTTCATGTGGCCTGGGAGCTATTCCAGGACCAATTGCGGAGGTGTCCACATGACGAGTTGCCGAAATGGCAACTCGTGCAGATTTTCTATCATGGGTTGACCGAGCAACTCAGAAATCATGTGGATGCTTCTTGCGGAGGCAATTTCCTCAATAAAGATGCAGATAGTGCACATGATTTGTTTGAGGAAATGAGTGAGAATTCAATCAATCATGCTTCCATGGATACATTTAACCGGTCCCAGTAGCCCAGATCAAATGTCAACGAAGTCCATGACTCTCATTCATTTGATATGGAATTGATTTGTAACAAACTTGATAAGGTGGACTTGGTTGCTAAGAGAATGGAAAAGTGGATGGCTGGCAATTCTATGAACAACTCTCGATCCACTCAATCCCAAAATTCAGGATTCCATTCTTCACGAGCTCCTACTTGACGGGAGTTCGTGAATCAACTCGATGCTTCTCAACCTGTGAGTCAGAATTTTTTGGAACCCCACGGGTTCCAAATTGGGACCTTTGATCCCAGTTTTTCTGATCCTTCCTTTTCTTTCTCTCCATCCTCACCCTATGAGGATGTCTATGCTATACAAGAGAATGTTAGATCCAACCCCTTCTCTAATGCCTATAATCCAGGTTGGAGAAACCACCCTAACTTCTCTTGGAAAAACATGGGGCAACAGACCCAATTCTGACCCGGCAACTATGCTCCGCAACGACCAACGGGTCAGAGTCAAGTATATACTCAATTGCCTCTAAATTAGGTCAATCAGCCAGCTTGGAATGCTCGTCAACCCGCATGGCAGGCTGATTTGAACCGACAAATGGTAGAGATGCAATGATCCATGCTCCAGCTCATGCAGCAAATGAAAACCTCGCTGGACAACTTGCAGTCCGGGATAATTGCTAACTCTCGTCAACCCGGATCTCTACCATCCCAACCCAAACCCAACCTGCGAAATATTATGAATTCGGGCAACCAAGCCCATGGTACGGAAATCAGAGGGACCCACATGCACATGCTCAGGTGGTTGAGCAGGGTTCCTCATCCTCTTCTTCTTCTTCTGCAAATCAACAAATCATGGTTAATCAAGCCCCTCCAATCTTTCCTAACCCTCCCCAAGACCTAAATTCTTATGCATCTGCAAATTCTGTCACTTTGAGGAGTGGTAAGCAAACTCAGGATCCACAACTACACTATTCTGATCTTTTGAATCCTAAAGAACCTAAGGAGAGAGAGCAGAATTCTCGAGGAGAAATCAAGGCTCAAGAACCTGATTCCAAAGATCTGACTCATGTTCCTTTTCTTGAAGCCTTAACCAAATCAAAGAAGAAGTCTGTTGATAGCAATGAGGAGCTTCTGAATCTATTTAAGAATGTTGAGAATAATATCCCGCTCCTTGATGCTATCAAGCACATACCGGCTTACGCAAGATTTTCAAAGGATTTATGTACACAAAAGCGTAGGTCGAGAGAATCTGTTCTAAGGAAGGTGGTACTCTCCGAGCAGGCTAGTTCTGTTATCCTGCACTGCCTTCCTCAGAAAAAGAGAGATCCTGGTGCTCCATTGATTTCTTGCGTCATCAAAGATTACACATTTGATAGAGCACTTTTGGATCTGGGTGCATCCATCAACCGAATTCCGACTTCTCTTTACGAGAAGTTTGGGTTAGGTGAACTTCGGCCAACTTCAGTAACGCTACAGTTAGCGGACCACTCGGGCACAAACCCGCGAGGCGTTATTGAAGATGTTATAGTTAAGGTCAAGGATTTCTATTTTCCTGTAGATTTCCTTGTCCTTGATGTGGATGTACCTAATAATCTGAGGAACACGCCCATCATTCTGGGGTGTTCGTTCCTGGCTACCACTAAGGCCAACATTAATTGTGAAAGCGATAGCATGGAAATCGCCTTTAGGGATCAATGAATGAAATTGGATATTTTTAAGGCGATCAACAAATTTGAGGATTATGGATTTATTGAGGAACTTGATGAGGATAATGAAAACATTGAAACTTGTTTGATGGTTTCTTCAATTGAAAGTTCCTCCTTGGATGATGAATTTGACCCGCAACCCTCTATGGCTGACCTGCCATCTTCGGAAGAGATTATTGATTTTGTTCACTCACAACCTCTTCCTCTTGTTAAATCTTCAGCATCTACCCTACCATCAATCATCAACCCGCCCCAGCTTGAATTGAAACCATTGCCTGAGAATTTGAGATATCAATTTTTAGGACCTCAGAAGATGCACCCTGTGATTATCGGTGCTAAATTGACAAAGGAGCAAGTGATTAAATTGATCAAGGTCCTAAAGAAACATAAGGAGGCAATTGGTTGGACCATTCATGACCTCAGGGGGACCGAGCCATCTTATTGTAATCATAGAATATCCTTGGAAGATTGATCCTGCCCTTCTTGCCAGATGTAGAGGAGATTAAATCCAAATATGCAAGTGGTCAAAAAGGAAATCATCAAGTGGCTCGATGCAGGAATTATTTATCCAATCTCTGATAGTACCTGGGTAAGTCCCGTATAGATTGTTCCGAAGAAAGCCGAGATTACCATTGAGACTAACAAGAGAGGAGAATCTGTCACAACTCATTCAGCATCCTCTTGGAGGGTTTGTATTGATTATAGGAAGCTGAACACGGCCACTAAAAAGGATCATTTTCCCCTGCCCTTCATCGATCAAATCTTGGAATGACTAGCCGGGCAGAAGTACTTCTGTTTTCTCGATGGCTACTCGGGATACAACCAAGTTCCTATCCATCTCGAGAATCAGGAAAAAACTACTTTCACATGTCCCTACGGAACCTTTGCTTTTCGTAGGATGCCTTCCGGGTTATGCAATGCACCTGCGACTTTTCAAAGGTGTATGCTAGCCATATTTTACGACACGGTGGGAGAGTTTATGGAAGTCTTCATAGATGATTTCTCTGTTTTCGGAGAATCATTTGACTCGTGTTTAGCTAATCTGGAAATGATTCTTAAGCGATGTATCAAAACACGATTGGTCCTTAGCTGGGAAAAGAGTCATTTCATGACCTAAGAAGGAATCGTTTGGGTCATGTAATCTCTAAACAGGGAATTGAAGTGGATAAAGCTAAGGTTGATGCTATCGCTAAACTTCCTCCTCCCACATCTGTTAAACAAATCCGAACATTTCTTGGCCATGTGGAATTTTATCGAAGATTCATCAAGGATTTCTCGAAGGTTGCGCGTCCCTTGAGCAATCTTCTTACCAAAGAAACGCTGTTTGTTTTTGATGAATCATGCCGAAAGGCATTTGATTTCCTGAAAATGGCAGTCACTTGTGCTCCAGTTTTGCAACCACCAATTTGGACAGCCCCTTTTGAGATCATGACCGACGCTTCTGATTACGCGGTCGGGGCTGTCCTGGGTCAGAAAATTGATAAAAAGCCCTCTGTCATCTACTACGCTAGTAAAACTCTGGATAAAGCCCAGAGGAATTACACTGTTACTGAAAAGGAATTACTAGCTGTAGTGTTTGCTTCGGAAAAATTCAGGGCTTATCTCTTAGGGTCTCATGTTATTATCTATACCGACCACTCGACCTTGAGTCATCTCTTGGCCAAAAAGGATGCTAAACCCTGGCTTATTCGTTGGATTCTTCTTCTTCAAGAATTTGATCTTGAAATCAAAGATAAAACCAGGGTACAAAATGTGGTAGCGGATCATTTATTGAGACTCTTAGGTGATTCTTCTCGTCTGAACATTCCGATTGCTGACACTTTTCCGGACGAAACTATTCTTACAGTTTTAGGTGTCCACACCCCATGGTTTGCTGACATTGTTAATTATTTGGCCGTTGGTTAAATCCCCCAGGATTGGACCAAGCAACAACGGGACAGACTCAAATCTGAGGCCAAATACTACTTCTGGGAGGACCCAGAGCTGTATCGCATCGGCTCTGATTAGATTATTCGCCGATGTATACCGGAGAATGAATTCAACAGTATACTCAAGTTCTGCCATGCATCTGGGTGTGGTGGACATTTCTCCGGGTAAAAGACGGCTGCAAAAATCTTGCAATCTGCCTTCTATTGGCCATCTTTATTCAAGGATGCCCAGGATTTCTCAAGGTCATGTTCTCGATGTCAGGCACTCGGGAGCATAACTAAGAGAGATATAATGCCCCTAAACCTAATTCCTCCTGTCGAAATTCTCGATGTTTGGGGCATCGATTTCATGGGACCCTTTCTCCCTTCATTTGGACATCAGTATATTCTTATTGCTGTTGATTATGTGTCCAAATGGATTGAGGTGATTCCCACCCAAACTAATGACCACAAGGTGGTCATCGATTTTGTCAAGAAAAATATCTTCAGTAGGTTCGGGATTCCGAGGGCTATCATTAGTGATGGTGGCACTCATTTTACTAATGCTCAATTCCAGAATTTATTGGCCAAATACAGGGTTAATCACCGAATTTTCACACCTTACCATCCCCAGACGAATGGACAAGCCAAGATCTCCAATCGAGAGATCAAGAACATTCTGCAGAAAACGGTTAGGCCTGATTGCAAGGATTGGACTCAAAAGCTTGAGGATGCTCTTTGGGCCAATCGTACGGCGTATAAAACGCCCATCGGCATGTCTCCATTCCATTTGGTGTATGGAAAGGCTTGCCATCTACCCGTAGAGATTGAACACAGGGCATTCTGGGCGATCAAACAATGCAATTTAGATCTGAATTTAGATGGGAAGACCAGGAAACTCTAACTATCTGAGTTGGAGGAGCTTAGAAATGATGCTTATGAGAATGCCAAGATCTACAAGGCTCGGACCAAAGCTCTACATGATCAACTGATTTCCTGAAAGAGGTTTGGGCCAAACCAGAAGGTCTGGTTATTTGATTCTAAACTTAAGCTCTTTCCTGGCAAACTTAGCTCTAAATGGAATGGCCCATTCATAATTGACCATTTTTTTCCAAATGGAGCTGTTCAGATTTCTGACCCAAAGACAGGTAACACATTTAAAGTCAACGGTCAACGTCTAAAGCCTGTTATTGACCGTATTCTTCTAGAACCCGTCTCAGACACAGTTGCCCTAGCCATTTTGTGACTTCTTTGGCTGGACTTCACCTAGCTGATGGCATTAAACTCAGTAGTTGTACATATGACACAATGCTGATACGAGCTTCATATTCAGGTGACATCTTTCATATTCTACCCTTTCTTTCATGTCGCTTTCTCAATGAGGACATTGCATCAGCTAGGAATGGGGGGGTGGATTCATTTCTGAATCATTTGGTCAGCTTTGTGTAATTCATGTAAATTATTTTTCTCTTCTTATTTATACATAAAAAATCAAAATTAGGAATGATCAGTTGGACATTAGGACTTTTCAATCTTAGGAAATTTTACATTAGGATCTGAACACAAAGACCTTCAGGTCTTTGGACTTAATCAACCCATGTATCCACTAAAATGTGGATTTATCTTTCGAGTCCTTGCCATCTTAATTCTATCGTAATTGGAGTAGATAAGTTTGGGTGATAAGTACACGACTTATCAACCGACCCTTTGAATTGAGGGAATTTTTGAGTTTTAAGCATCTACACACCTTCTTTGCACTGACTTGTTGTTCAGCGATTCTAATGGAAATTGTGTAGCTAATGAACCTTCTAGGGTGATATGGCTGGCAAGTTATCGTGGGTAACAGCACATAAGTAGGTTGTCCAGAGCCCAGTCACTGGACCTTTCTCTTTTTGCTGCTTTTAGGTAAATCTTAGACCAGGGAAGCCACCTACTTAAAAAAAGAAAAATCAAAAAGAAAAGGAGAAAAGAAAAGAAAAAAAGAAATAAATCACACTTCGCCGCACGAGTATGGCTGGCAAGTTGTTGGTGGTAATAGCTCATCGATCGGTTGTCCAGAACCCAACTCAAAAAATGCATTGAAAATTCCCAAAACACTTAGGAAGAAGCGGAGAAGTAGAATAAACTGGGGAGATATACACTGGATTCATCCTTGTGTTGACCCCGTAAAAAAATAAAGTAGGGAGAAAGCTATCGGTTGTAAAGATACACCTTTCGGTAGAATTCTTTTTTAGGTCACCTAGAGGTGTAGAAATCTGAAGTCTGTTTTAACTGCCAGTTAATGAGTCTATCACATTCACAATAAGATGCTTAAAACTTAGGGTTCTCATCAAATCTTGGGTGAGTTGAATGGCCGTAGAAAGCCACTCTTAAACCCTAAAACTTGAAAATCTAAAAAAATTAGAAAAGAGGAAAAAGAGAAAAAGAAATTTTTCCTTGCATAAGGCGAGGGCTTGAGGCGGTCTGCACTTTGGCAGATACTCAGGCACTGTTGTGTCTTTGAAAGTTCAGATCCTAAGTAGACATTTTCTTAATGATTGAAAATAACTCATGCCCAAATAATCCAACCTAATTTTTTTATAAATAGCATATAGTTTTTACTAGGGACTAGCAAAAGATAGGCATGGGGGTATGATGTAAACACGTTTACACTACTTAAGATGTCTATTTATGCATGTTCTTAAGCATAGGATTGCATTGCATGCTATAAATATTGCATAACATGCATCATCTTACATTTAGAGCAGTTTGAATAAAATGGAGGTTAATTGTCTCCTTTTATGTGCTTGGACAGGGCAAAATTTTAACTGGGCCTCGGATCGAAGATCAAACTGTACAGATATGATCAGGGCGACGATTGGAGTTCAACAACTCCAAGATCGCCCTAATCAGGCATCCATAGCATCAGATAGTGACCGGGGAACCTTAGAAGATCAAGGGCCAAGATGGTGTAAATCCATACTTCAAACGACAAATCTGACTGCACGGATGGATTCAGATCGACGATCGCAGCTTAACGACGCAAAAATCGAGTCAATCCGACACCCTTGGCACCATCTACATCATTCAGAAGATGGACGGCCAAGATGGCACCATGTGGTGCCATCTCGGCCGCCCAATCGCCCGCACGCACCCGCTGAAGCCCCCGCATCTGCCCTTCCCCGCCGTTGGATCAAGATCCAACGGCTGTGAATGCGTGCGCTTGATTTCATCCGCGCGACTATTTGGACGGCGTAGCGCAGCGGTTCAGTGCCTTATCGCGAGGCGTTGGCGCGGGATCGATTCGCAGCGAGCAGGTGAGGGGCGCGGGCGAGCGTCGGATCGTGATCGAACGGTCGTGCGTGCTCAATAGCGCCCACGCGCTATTGCACGTGCGGCGGTAACACGGCATCGCACGCGATCGGGCGCGCGCTGAGGAGGCAGGCGTAGCGCGATCTAAGCCGTTCGATCGCTGAGGATGGCTGAACGTGCGCGTGCGTTGCGCGCGCGGGCAAGCGAGCAGGCGCTCGCGCGTCGCCCACTACGCCCACGTTCAGACCGTTAGCGACGGTTTTATCTGTCACTAAAGGTCCTGAATTAATGTTTTTAAAGTTGTAATGACCAAATTGCCCTCACTCCTTGCAACTATAAAAGGAGACCCCCTCCACATGAAATTCTCATCCCTTCCTTCTCTTCTCTCCCTCTCCAAAGCTCAAGAGAAGCTTGTCCCACACCCGGGATGCTTCTCACGAGATAAAGTCAATTTTTCATCCCCCTTCGGAAGTGGATCCCGCGACGACGACGACGTGCTGCCCCATTCCCATTCTTCTGCTTCGTCCTCCTTCGTCCAGGTGTCGTCCCGTCTGGCTCATCCTCCAAGCGACCGTCGAGGAGGATGTTTCTCTCTCCATTCTTTTAATGCTTTCTAGAGTAGATTTACTGCTTTCTAAAGTAGATTTACTGCTTTCTAGAGTAGATTTACTGCTTTCTAGTGTAATCATTTTCCTGCTTTCTAGTGTAATGAACAATTGTTCTAATGATGAAATTCTATGTTTATTATACATCTCATTTTGGTTTTTGTTTGTAATATTCTTTCTCTCTCTTATTCTCTCTTTTCTATTTATTGTAAGTAGTTAGATAGTTCTAATCAATTGAATTATTTTCGTGACAAATAAAAACAAACGCGTTGTTTTTAAATCAAACGTCTACCTCCCTGTGTTCGACCTAGAATTTTCATTTCGGTATAAATTTTATTTGTTGAACACGAGTTCTTCGCTTTCATACTACGACAATAGGTTTTCAAAATCGAACACGTTAACGTAGCAACTTGCACGTTCAACAGGGTGGATCGAATCTAATCTAATCTACTTCTAATCTAAACTAAACAATCAATGAATCAATTAGCTAATTCTACTCCTAACTGATCTAAACTAGGCTAGAAAGCATTAAACTACACTAAGCAAGCAATAAAACCTAATCTAACAGGAAGAATGGGACCTATGGATCTCCACCCAATGGATGAAGAGGAAGAATGGAGGAAGAAGACTCTAGCAAAGTGAAAGCCTACTAGTGAAGCTTTGAGTTGCCCTTAGGTGTTGTGGAATACTTAGCGACAAGGAAGATCGGAGAGGATGGAGCTCCATCGCAGTAGCATTGGACCTAGGGTTTGATGAGGAGGGTAAACTAGAGGGAAGAAGTGATCAGCTCGAGAGAAGTAGATGGGGGGATGATGGGTGTGCGCAAGGGTCCTATGAGGTGATTATATAGGTCAAGGGAGTGATCTGGGCATCGTAGAGTGAGTTTAATTAAGGTTAGGGCGTACGGTGGGATGAGTTTGAGAGGAGCGTAGGAAGGTTTAAATCCAATCTCCACCACTAGATCAGATCTGAGAGGTGAAGCGAAGATGCACATGAGGGCACGTTATCCATAGAGGTAGATCCACCCTTGGATCAGTGGAGAAAATAATCAACGGCAGCTGGAGCTACTACTCCTTGCAAGTGAACGGTATGCGAGGAGAATGAAGAGGCCACTGGTCTTTTGGTAAAATTGCATGGATGCCCTTTATATCTAAGGGTTAGAAATATTATGCAAAAGCCCATAAGTGAAAAGAATTATGATAGAGTGGTCCCTGAAGGCTTGCAAATATGGCCCTACGACTTCTATATGTAATGAAATGTTATGATATGAAGACCTAAGTGTAATGTCATGAATGCAAGGCCCTATTGATGTCCAAATGCTATGAGGTTTTGATGGAATGCTAATTGAACATATTAAAACATAATTTTACCATTGATTTGCACTTTTGAGCTCAAATATGTGTTCAATTGACATTTGAATCATCAAATTGTGTTTATGTATAGAATATCTCATTATTTGACCTAATTATACATTTTTAACACAAATTTGATGTTTTAGGTCATTTTCATTAATTTCCACACTTAACCCATGTATTGTGTTAATAAGATAGTGTTTAACCTAGTTTCTAACTTAACTTGGGCATTTTAGCTATGATGAGTCACACCTCATCATACCCCCATGCTTAGGTTTTGATAGTTTCTTAACAAACAACTCATTCAGTGCAAAGCATTTAAGTATCAACTAGGTAAGTGTGATGAGATATCTATTTACTCTTTTCAAATGTTAAGTGCTTAGAGATGATCTTTAAGCTAAATTTTTTTTGAAAAGCAACCAACTGTGTTTATATCTGATGGACATTGTGAGAACCAGTTGCTTAAGCAGACTTATCAGAACTCAAGACTAATATGACATAGACCATCTCTCGACCAACAAGGACTCTTGATATTTAAACCTTAATTGTGATTTCTAGGATTCATATGGTTTTATACAACTCAGAAGCTAAGAGGTTATGGTTGTGCTTAGTGAATGGTTAGGACTAACCAAATGAACACTAAAACTCAATCTCGGGGTTTTATGTCAGTTTAAGTCCAGGTTGGTCCCAGCTTCAGCTCATGTCTTTGAATTAACTCTTAAAAATGAGTGAAGACTCAAACTTAATACTTATTGCGTTGTGACTCAATAAATATTTTGTGGAAACAAGGTACTTATAATGCGTCCTGAAAACATATTTGGTGGAAAATACTGTACAGGACTTTGGAGAACATACTTGAATTATTCAAAAGAATGTCTTTTTTTCAATTCTTTTTTACTTTTTCTATTTTTTTTCTACTTTTCTCATTTTTCTGATTTTTTCTCAGTTTTTCTTCTTTTTCTGAAAGCAAATGTCGGTATGTCTCATTCAACTTTATTTGGTAGAGCAAAATTATTTGGTGGGTGAGTACTTTGGTGGAAAGAGCTTCTCCTAAATACAAGGCTAAAGATTGGGACAATGAGTCTACCTGCACGCACTGGTAAGGACTCCACCTTCCCTAATGAACACTAAGGTTGAATCTTAAGTTCATCTAGTCATTCCCCACATTTTGTAGTGTAAATCAAGGTTACTTAGGCTCCCAAGTAAAAGCAAACCAATGAATCTTATACTAGTGACTTAGGTACAAGAATATGTCTTAAGTTAAGAGAGATCCTGGTGTATCTTATCAAAGCTTGAGTGTATTAAGCCAAAGCCTGAGCGAATCAAGCTACAGTGGCTCGGAAAGTCTAACCAGCAAAAGTTAAATGTCCATAAACACTTATTCTATTTTTATTTTCAGTTATAAGATCATAATTAAACACTTATAATTCTTTTCAAAACTTTTTCTCCTCTGAAATTTTGTCTTTTAGAGTTCTTCCCCAACAATATGAATGTATAGGTCCCTTATTATATTTTTGGAATTTTTGTTTTTCACATTTTTTTGTATTTTTGTCTTTATTTTTTTTTTTCAATTTTTTTGGTATTTTCAATAATACTATACTATATACACTATAAGTGTGTCTATAATTACATTTCATAAGATGATTTCACCATTTACACCCCCCATGCTTAAATGATGCAATGTCCTCATTGGACGAATAGGGTGGATGCAAATGCATGCTCTGCTTTTCACTAACTTAGGCTAGGTGGCAGAAGGAAGTCGGAATGAGAAGATAAAAATCTCTGTGCGGACAATTTCAAGTCTAATACAAGTGTTAAAGTGGAAAGTCGGGCTAAGTAGTGAAATACAGGACAAATGTGACTATGAATTCATGTTAAAATGCAAGGATGGACACCTAAGACAGAAATGAAATTGAAGAAAGATGAAAACAACTATATACAAGAGATAGTTGCTAAGTTTTATGTCTTCAGCTAGGTGCAAACCCAAATAGTTTAAGATATAGGAGCGAAATGATAGAATTGACAAGCCTGAGATCTTGAGGCTTAATGTAAGGTTTCAATCTCTGTCCATTGACGGTGAAAGGTTCAGATTTGTCAATCTTAGTGATCTCAATAACTCCATTGTCAAATACTCTCAAGATGATAAAAGGTCCAGTCTACTTTGATTTGAGTTTCCCTGGGAAGAGTTTGAGTCGTGAGTCAAAGAGAAGGTCTTTTTGACCAAGGTGAAATGACTTCTTATAATGTGGCGGTTTGGAAGGCCTTCAGTTTATCCTTATAAATTCTCATGCTTTCGTAAAATTCATTCCTTAACTCATCAAGCTCGAAAATTTGAAGTCTTCTATGATCATCGGCCTTCTCAAGGTCTAAATTGCACTTTCTGATGGCCCAATAGGCTTTGTGCTCAAGTTACGGGAAGATGACAGGGTTTCCCGTATACCAATCTAAAAGGAGACATGCCTAATGGGGTTTTGCGAGCTGTCTTATATGCTCACAACGCATCAGAAAGGCAGGAAGACCAATCTTTCCTATCTAGTTTGATGCTAGTCTGCAATATCTTCTTGATCTCTCAGTTGGACACTTTGGCTAGTCCATTAATTTGAGGGTGGTAAGGTGTTGCCAACTAAGACCTCAACTAGTAAGACTCAATAGTATCATGATGCCAACTAAGATGCGAACCACCTAAGTCCTTTCCTTATTCATATATATATTTTTATTTATTTATTATTTATTTTTGTGTTCGAGGTTTGAAGCAGCATTCGCAACTACCCAACTCACCTAAGATTTGAAAAGATCAAAAAGTGCTAAGCATCTTATTGTATAAGTGATTGACTCACTATACATGCAACTATATTGGACCTTAGGTATCTATAAGCTCTAGGTGACCCTACAATGAAATTATTGTCACCTAAAAGTTTCTCTTTAACTAGTAGCTTTCTCCCTACTACTTTTTTGTGTGTAGGGTCAACATCAGGTGAACTAAGTGTATATCTCCTCAGGCCTTTATTTCTACTTCCCCACTTATCCTTAGTTAGGGATTTATTTATGCTTTTCGTAGGCTGGGCTTTAGACAAATGGTAATGGGGGGTTACCCACGAAAATTTGCCAGTCATACCCGTGCGGTGAAGTGTGGTTTATTATTATTTTTTCTTCTCCTTTTCTTTCTCTCTCTCTCTTTTTCTTTTCTAGGCTATTTTTCTATTTCAAGTAGGTGGCTTCCCTAGTTTGAGATGTATCTAAAGGTAGCGGCCAAAGAGAGTTAGGTCCAATGGTTAGGCTTTGGACACCCAGCAATGGGGGGTTACCCACTGCAACGTGACAGCCATACCACCACTAGCTTGCTTATTGGCTCTCTAATTTCCGCTATGGTCGCCTGGCGATCACCTTTCGCGGTGTTTTAAAGATATCTTCATTGTAGTATTATCATGAAAAGTGATTATCAGTTTATTTCAATTTATTACTCCGAATTTAAAATATCCCGAGGTCCAACTCAGGGAGCAAACTTAATTCCAGAAGCATATAAATTCACAATTTACTATATAGTACTTTACAAAAATGAAAGAGAGAGGGAACGAAAATCTCTTTTTTTTTTTCTTTCTTTCTTCTCTTCTTCTCTCTTCCATCTCTTCTTTCTCTGCCTTTTCTTTCTCAGAAGTCTGATTCTTTGAATCAGATGCCTTATCTGCCCCTTTTGCTACAGTGCCTTGCAGGTTCTCTTGGTTTCCTCTTCTTCTCTTTCTTGCAATGTGCCTTCTCCTTCTTCAGTTAGCTTCTCTCCTCTTCAACTTCTGCTTTGTCTTTCTCTGCAGCTTCCTCCTTCTTATCTTCTTCCTCTTTTTTCAGTTGCTCCTCTGCCGCTCCTCTGCCTTGAGTTTCCTTCTTCTTTCTTTAGCAACTGCCTCTTCCTTCTTCCTCTTCTACTGCGCTCCCTCCTTTTTCTTCTTCTGCAACTTCTACTGCTCTGTGCGGCTAAGTGTCCTCAGCTGCCCCTCCTTTCTTCTACTCCTACTTCCCTGCACATTACAAGGTTAGGCAAAACCTAACCCCTACCCGCCCCACGTCTCTCTCTCTATTTCTCACTCAAAGGTTCTCTCCCAGAGCATTTGCAGGTATACGGGTCGGGTAACGCGCCCGGGACCAGGCCCACCGGCGTGCGGTGGTGGGTGAGGAGTGGTTGGTCCGGTAATAGGGTTCGGCCCAGACCCGCAGGGCGTGAGTGCGGGCGAGGGCGAGTGTGAGCGCGTGACATGCTGCGTGCGTAGGCGAGGGACATGACCCCTGTGTATCAAAGGCGATAAGCGTAAGGCACTTTTTCAATTTATTCGAAGTGCCGCGCTCGGACGTTTACGAGGTGGGACTAAAAGTCCCACCTAAATTTCGTGCCCTCACCCGCAGCAGGAATCCTTGCGATTGCAGTGGTGCACGAGCTCTTGCCTTCGATTGGGGACCTGGGACAGTGCGTGACTCTCTCCCGTGCAGCCTGGGTCTCCCACCTGGGGCTGCAGAGGCCTGGAGCTGCTAGCAAGCTCGCTCCAAGCTCGTCGGCAATGGTGGCTAGCGTGCAGAACCTGAAAGCACGAGCACTGCCTCGCGGCTCCGTCAGAACATCAAAAAACCTTCGCCGTATCACGGCGAAGGTGAGGCGGGGGTTGGCTGGCCGTGGGGCGACCAAGGCGTGCGTGCCTAGGTCGCTCTATGGCCGAGAGGATGGGTTTGTTCGGGGGGTAGTTTCAGTGGGTGGCGTGGTTGGTGGAAGGGCGAGAGGTGGTCAATGGGAAGTGGTGAAGCTTCTGAGGTGTTTGGCAAGGTGGATGGGTGAGTGGAATGACGGAAGCACCTCGTCGGAGGTCTGGCCGGAGGTGGAGAAGGTGGAGATGGACAGTGGATGTCGAGGGGTAGAAACAACAAATTAACAGGGGAAATAAAAGAGAGAGTAAGAGGAAGAGTTTTTACCTAGCTAAGCGGACAAAAGGAAGGAGATGGAGAACAACACGTCTTTGCCGTCGCTGGAGATGAAGGTGCCAGAGGAGGGGGCGACGACGAGGAGAAGGGGTCGAAGAGTGCTAACAGGTACGGCCTGGCATGGAGGAGAATGGCGGAGCTGGATTTGCCACTGGTTTGGTGGTAGAGCGACGAGAAGAGGGAGGAAGAGTTGCCGGAAGCTTCGAGCTGTTGGCCGGAGTGAGGAGGGGACAAATTTGGGGGAGTTCTCTGGCCAAATCGAGCTTGTCGGAAACGGCAGCCCCTGCCGCTCCTTAAATAGGTGTTGGCGAGGAGGGAAGCACGAGGAGGAGGCGTGGGCAGGCCGCCGAAGATATGGCCGGAAAAGAGACCCATGCCTCTCGCGCATTCGCACGAGAGGTATGGGTGTCGGCAGGGCATGGGAGGGGGTCCATGTGAAAGAAGACAACGCAGGGGACCCCCCTCTCGTTTCTGGGGCTGGTCCCCATACCCTGCGTAGCGCCATCCTCCGCGCAAAGTCGCCGGAGGCATGGGCAGCTATTGCGGGTGGAAGAGGGACCGACTTGCAAAGAACGAAGGGAAAGTTGAGGGGTTAAATGCAAGGGTTCAAAAAGTTAAGGGTCAAAAAGTAATTCTTGAGGACTAATTTGTAAAGTAGGTCAAGGAAAACTTTCCTTAGGTCCAAATTTTGATATAACCCTAATTTGGATCTAAGGAATCCAATGGTGAAGTTGGATTTTAGGTTTGACCACGTTTGATCAGTCAATTTGCATAAAAATCCAAATTAGGTCAAAAATTGGGTATGGTTCTCAATCTAGGTCAAGATAGGTTTCAATGGCCAAATTGAAGGTTCTAAACCCTAGGGGATATTTTTTCATGAATTTTAGAGGGTTTAATTGATTTTTATCTTACCTGAAACTTCGTGAATTAGAGCGGGTTTGTTTTAGGGTTATAGAATGTCATTTAATTCCTAAAAGCTGCTATAACCCTTTTTAGATCAAATCATCCCACTTTCTCTTTTATTAAGCCCATTTGACTTGTGTTTAGACCCTTAGACATCCCGTTTGTGTATTGCATTGGTAAAATTATAGTTTTACCCCTTGTGAGTTACTTTATACTCAAATTTATAGTTCTTTGATTTAGGCTTTCCCTTAGGTTTTATAGGAGCTTTTGTATACTTATTTAGGTCAAAATGTGCTAGTTAGGGTTCATGATGAGGTTCTCATCATCGCCTGTAGAGCGAGTCAGTGCGAAATGTGTGTAGATGCTTAGACTTCTAAAATGTTTCAAATCAGCAGGTGAGTTGATAAGTCGCCTACTTATCACCCCACTTTATTTACTCTATTGAGATTAAATTTTAAGATGGCAAGGACAAGGGTAACAGGTCTATATCTTAGTGGACATCAGGATTAATTAAGCCACTAGGCTTGAAGAGTCCTAGTGAAAAGATCCTAAATGTACTACTTCCTAAGGTAGGTAAATTCTGGTGCCCACATTTTTGATTTCCTCCAAGCTTTCTTTATTTTTAGCATAATTTTTTTTCCTAAAGATAATAAGAAAATTCAAGTTGACAATTTGTTCTCAGAACATATGAATTACTACCTCCCCATGCCTATTCAGCACAATATCCTCATTGGAAAAATAAATGCATGCATGGGTGTAAGGATAAAAAGCACTAGAGCGTCATGTTGTAACAAGTCAGCTTGAAACCACCGGGTTGCCTCCCAGGAAGCGCTGAGTTTATTGCCTTCAGCTGGGTGCAACTCTAAATTAACTCTCGATGGGGGTTACTACTTCCTTTGGGGGTACATGGGCAAGGAAATGTTTTAGTCTTTGTCTGTTTATCGTGGATGTTTGCTTGATTTTCAGGTTTGCAATTTCTACTGCTTTGCTGGAGAATGGTCTGATTACCCAGTAGGACCCTATCCACTTGGATTGTAACTTTCCCGAGATTAGCTTAAGTCGTGCGTCAAAGAGCTAGACTTGTATATTTGACTCGAAGGCTTTCCTGTGGATGTGTCGATCATGGAAAGAGTTCATCTTTTCCTTATAAAGTCTATTGTTCTCATATGCATCCCGACGAAGTTCTTCGAGGTCGGAGAGTTGGAGCTTCCTTTGGGTTCCAGCCATATGGGAATCCATATTACACTGGTTGGCAACCCAATATGCCCGGTGCTTGAGCTCAACTAGAATGTGGCAAGCTTTTTTAAAGACCAATCGGTATGGTGACATGCATATTGGGGTCTTATAAGCAATTCGGTATGCCTAGAGAGCATCAACAAGTTGGATGGACCAATCTTTCTGGTAAGGTCTCACGGTGTTCTGTAAAATATTCTTGATCTGCCTATTTGAAACCTTGGTTTGCCCATTCATTTGCGGGTGATATGGGGTGGCAATGAGATGAGTTACCCCATATTTCCTAAGTAAGGCACGAAATTGGGCATTAATGAAGTGGCTACCATCATCACTGATCATGGCCTTAGGTATCCCAAATCAAGAGATGATATTCTTCTTAACAAATTCCATAACGGCCTTATGATTACACTTCCGAGTAGGCACGGTTTTGATCTATTTAGAGACAGTCCACAGAGACTAGAATATACTCAAAACCATTGGATGGTGGGAAGGGAGGGAGTTGGGTCACATCAATTTCTAAGGGGGGAGGTTGTTGCTTAAAATCAGCTCGGAACAAATCAACAACCTCTGGGGATTGAGGAGGGTGAGGGTACTCTAAAGATGGTTGAGTTTGAAGGTGATCAACAACATTAATTGTTAGGCATTCCTCAACCGAACCACAATCAAAAGATTTAGTTGCCTTGAAGATATCCACCTGCATTCTTTTATCTCCAAAGGTAATTTCCATACATCTCATGGCATAATCAATGTTTGCTTTGGCCGTGGCCAAAAAGGGTCTACCTAGGATGATGGGGGTATTTTGCAACTGTTGCGGGACTTCCATGTCAACTACTAAAAAGTCAACCCAGAAGTAGAAGTTATTAACCTGAATAATTACATCCTCAACCATCCCTTTTAGGGTTTTAACAAATCAGTCAGCCAGTTGGATAGTCACAGGTGTAGGCTTAAGTTCTCTAAAACCAAACCAGTAGTAGAGGGTGGTCGGAATCAGCTTAATTGAAGCACCTAAATCAAGGAGTAGTCTATCAAAAGTTAAATCCCCAATATTGCAAGAAATCAGAGGTACTCCTGGGTCTTTCCTTTTAGGAGGTAAGCTACTTAAAATCACCGAATAGCCTATTCTGATGCAATACCTTCCTAGGTACTTGAGTCTTAGACTTATGCTTAGGTGTACAGGCATCCTTTAACAACTTCGTGTAAGCTGGGATATGCTTAATTACTTCAAGGAGAGGTACATTAATTTGCACTTGTTTGAATATCTCCAATAACTCCTCATTATCAGCCACATTCTTCTTTTTCTTAACTTTATCCAAGGCTTCAGGGTAGGGGATCTGGGTATTAATTAGGTCAGGTTTCTAGGCCTTGGGTTCCTCATGTTCATCCTTAGATTCATCAATTATTTCTGGTTCTGGAGTTATCGGAGGGGTTGGCCATTGTGGGTCCTAGGTTTGGGTACCACTTCTCAAGGTAACTGTATTAGCTGAGGCACTGGAACCAGGGTTAGATCCTTGAGAAGGAGAGGCAAATCTAGGTGGTGTCTGAGGGGTTTGTAAAATCACATGGGCTTGCCCTTGGTTTTGTTGGAACCCTTGAGGATTGTGGCCTCAGTTCATTACATTCCTTAGGTTCGGTTATGGCTAAGAAGGAAGGGATCCCTATTATTTTGTTTCCAATAGCTTGCTCAATTGTCCCTTTACTAAAGACATTTCCTCCAGATATTTTTGGTTCATCTCTGCCATCATTTTAATGAGGGTACCATCTAGCTTTGTTGTGTAGAACCCGCCCTATTCTAATTATAAGGTGGTCTATTAGGCTGCCCCTGCTGAAAGGAGGAAGGGTTGGACTTGGGTTGGTTCAAGAATTGGTTCAATTTTTATTAAACTAGGCAAAATTTGGGTGGTTACGCCATCCAGGGTTATAAGTGTGTGAGAAAGGATCAGACTTGGGATAGCCTTGTATGGCATTGGCATCTTCAAAAGTAGAGGGTACCAGAGGTGAGGGAAAGGAATAATCAGGGTATGAGGAAGCAAAGGTCCCTCCTTGGAACGTAGTTGGGGGTTGTTCCAGGTGCAATTGGTTCATAGATTGAACTAGGTCAACGTTGTGTGTTCCCTTGGTCAAGGAGAAAGCTTGCCTAGGAGCTCGAGATTGATTCAGAAGCTCATCTATCTTTTTGTCCACCAATTCTACCCGATCTAGTTTCTTGGCTATAATGTCCATGTCAACCGTACTCAAGTTAGTTTGAACGTCATAAATTCCACCACGTGGTTGGCTAGACTTGTTGATTGTAGTCATGGAGGAATGATTAAGCGAGTTCTTACTCATTGACTCAAAAAGTTCAAGCGTGCTTTCTTCATCCTTATTCAGAAAATTGCATTCGCATGAGGCATCCATGAAATTCCTAAGGGTGTCGTCCAAACCATGGTAGAAAATTTGGACCTATTGCCACCTTAGAACCTCATGGTGTGGCCATTTCTTCAATAATTCATTACATTGTTCCCACATCTCATGAAATTGCTCCCCATTTTGTTGTGTAAAAATAGTAATGGCTCTCCTAAGGGCGTTAGTTTTACTTATGGGGAAGAACTTCTTAAGGAAAGCATGTCTCAGTTCTTCCCAAGTAGAGATGGGTCTCCCTATTATTCTAAGCCAATGAGAAGCCTTATCTTTCAGGGAGAAAGGGAACATTTTCATTTAAACAATATCTAGGTTGATATTCCAAGGTTTAATAGTCCGGGCAAGTCAGCCTAGATCCTCTAGATGTTGGAAGGGGTCTTCATTTGAGTTCCCACTAAAGTGAATTTGTATCAAGCTAAGGACATTGGGTTTTAACTCAAAATCATCTCTCCCTTTGGGGACCCTAAGATAAGGATCAACAATAATGATAGAAGGGTCATAAAAATCACAGAGGGGCCTTGGTTGGCCCTTAGGGGGTTGCCCTTGAGGATTCTAAAGTTGGTGTATGGCTTGCACTATAGTTTGAATCTGTTGTTGTTGGAGTTGGTGGTTGGCAGTAATTCGGGCTTGGATAATGGTCGTTGCATTAGGTTGAGGATGATCTTCCATGTTCTCATTCCTACGGTCAGCCATTTCCTTTACCTTAGCCTTAGAATAACTCAACTCCTTCTAGGATTTCTCTCTAGTGCAACCAATTTAGGATTAAGTGAACACCTTTCTAGCATACACTAGAGAAGAATTAGGAAAGATGCGACGAGAATAACTGAGAGAAATGCGTGTGCACAACTAAACAAACAATGCTAAGCCATACAGTGTTGTCCTAGATGACCTAAGCCTCTAAGGTACAACTCTCACCATAGCATGAATTGGTGTTGTGTTTAATCCAAAAGTCAAATAAGTTGGGAAAGGCAGGGTAGGGGGAGCATGTCCTGAGGGCTACTAATTATGCCAAACCCCTATTTAGCTTAAGTCATTTGACAATCAGGCCTCCCAACTTAGTTTCTTCTGAAAAAAATACTTCACCGATTGGTTCTACAATGCAGGTTTGTATCTTGAGACTACTCAATTAAACCCTAGGGCCAATGTCTAATGTCTTTTAAATTAAGGCTACGACAGTGCTTGTGCTCAAGGAATGTGATGAGGTGTTGTTGGGGTTCGTGCCTCTTAATTAGTCCAATTTGACCTTATGTGTGTACTCAACAAAACATGGTTTTCAAGCAATATTATTTAAGATGCGGTGTCTTTTAATTATTCATCCTTGCTTTAATGATTTTTAGGGTTGAGATTTCTTAATATATTCAAATAATGTTTGTGGTGGGCACACAAAGTTTTGCACGGAATGGATGATAATCAAATTCCTTTCTTAAGAGTGATGTGGCCCTAGAAATAAATAACACTAATGTATTCACCCTTAGAGTTCGTGCAAGTCTACTAGGCGAATTGATTTTACTTTGGGTAAGTGGTGCGGCCCAGTACAAAACATGGGTGACTTTGCAAACACCACTAAAAAAGAACACTTAGAAAGATTTTCTAAGAATTTTAGAGTTTTTTTTTTTGTTTGGGTGGTTGGTTTAAGATGTGGGTTAAGTAACAATCTACCACGCCAATTTTTTTTTAGACTTATACATAGATATTGAAGATTTTTTAGAAAGAAAACAAACAAACTACCTAAAATTCATGCAACACGATGCCAATTTTTTTTTTTATAAAAGGAAGATGGAACTACATGAGGTGAGGTGATAGTAAAGTTTTCACAGCACTTTACTCCTTATATACCATCTTGGAGTGCACTCCTGTCGCTTATGTGTCAAGTTCCTACAACCAAATCAAGTGATCAAGAGAAAAAGAGTTAGATCTTGTGAGTACTACGAATGCAATCACAAAAGCGATGAAAAGATTCGTTGCCTCCCCGAGAATGGTGCCAAAAATTGACATCAAAAAACATGCTCAGGTTAATTCATTCATTGTAGCATGCGATCATGACATCAATTTAATACGAATAAGATGGTGAGTCCAAGTGTCAAATACAGGGAGGTAGAAATCGAGTCTTTTTGTCGCTAAACGTTATTGTCATAGAATTATTACGTCTCTTTGCTTGTGTGAAGAGAAAGAGAAAGAGAGAGAGAGAGAGGGAGAGAGAGAGTAGGGTTAGAAATCCGACAAAGATTAAAGTTGCTAGCTATGCATTAAAAAAGACAAGCATAAAATAGAGCGATCATAGCACAAGCATAAGACGAGTGAAGTAGAAGCCTAACTTAGAATGCATGAAAATAACACCAAGATAATATCAAAAATTACTTCTATGAAATATCAAAGTCATCTTACAAACATTAACATAAAAGCTAGAGGATAAAAGCTAGAGGAATGCTTGACTATAGCAAGGACTATAAACTAAGGAAGAAATAGAAATTATCACTAAAGAAAGCGTGTCGAGGTAGCCACGGCGGTGGAGGAGGCTCCATCGATGACTCGACGACTCCAAGGACTTTCCTTGAAGCTTAGGAAGGTGGTAGAATGCTTGTAGAAGTCATGTGTTGCAAAGGAGGACCATGGGAGCCATTTATAGGTCAAAAGAGGCCTTGGTTCTGCCTAAACCACCCTCGAACCACCTTGGACCAACCTTCATGAGCCTAAACCTGCACCCACGCATGCACACGCGTGTTAGCGTGGAGAAATTCTAGTTGTTCTCCACCTCATCCAACGACTGCAAGCGCTCCTCAATCACGCGTTTGAGCACGCATGCAATCACGCTCTCGCGATCATGACGATCCAAGTTGGCCATGTGGAACGCTTGCACCTGAGGATCGCATGCCAGCGGCTGAGATGTGCATCAAGATGGACGCTCGAATCTCGCGCATTGCGTTGGGGATGACGTGGCTTTCTCTTGGCCATTAGATAACGATCGAGCGCCACTTTTTCGAGTGTGTTCGGAAGTGAGGATTGCGTGGATCGCTATTCGATCTCGCGACCTCCGCGTTCGAGGGAGGGAGCGCAATCGCTATGCTACGCACGGGAATGGCCGGATTTGAGCATCTATTTGTTGACCGTGCGGTTGATCACATGTGATGACGCGGCGCTTCGCGAGGCATTGGATGGAGATCATGTGGTTGATATTGTGTGCACCTATGCGATGAAGCTAGGGAACAGGTGTTGCTAGCACGCAATAGGAGCCTGAGTGGGAGCCACATGCGTGTAGTGGGTCGTTGATCATCAGATCAACGATCAGATCTTCCCCAACTTATTATGAGGGCTACAGAGGTCTGATCAGGGCAATTTCGGAGCCGTTGGACTCTAATTTTTGTCTGTGCACCTTGATTGCTCATCTGAGACCTATTTAAATCATGTACTTTCACAACTTGGCCATTATAGATTAGTTTCAAGCAATCTTTATACAAAAGCTATGTTAAATGCATGTGTTACCCAAAGCTGACTAAGTTGTGATATTTAAGTATCATAGTCCTCTGAATTAACTTTGAATGATATAATTAATACTATTAATTGTAGATTCATTACATGGTAGGTGAATGATTTAGGAGAGTCAGGTCTCACTTTATGATCAATAGTGGTACACTGATTGGGAATGGAGGTAGGCTGACACTCATTAAGTACATGAATCTGGACAATGGTGGTGGAGGCATGAACTTGGACGACAATAGGCACCTAAAAGGTAATGCTACTCTGAAGCCTCAAAATGGAGGTATGCTACACCTCATCAGTAAGTTGTCTCTATGATAGTAATGGAAGTATTTTGCACTTTATTAATGACAATGGTCTCTGTGAAGGGGATCAAGGTATGCTACAGATTGGGAGGTGTGATGGACATGGATATCAACTTTAGAGTCCACAACACCCTCCATGATGTGAGTGCAAACTCTCAGACTTTTGTAGAAGTTGATATCATATACAATACCATCTTCTTCGTTAATCACATTCCCATAGGCATACAACGAACATAAGAAACTCTGAGCCATTGTACCTATCCTAAAATAAGTTAATTTTACATCATGCTTGTATATATTACAAAATGAGACTCAATGCATCATTACCAATGATCATTGGTTTAAAGATCACACTCAATGGTTCTATTTAATATTCCATTCTCATTTAGACCACTTTACTCGAAACTCAACATCTGCTTATAAGCAACAAATCAAGTATCCCCAGGAAACACTCAAGAAAATGTGAGAAAATTATACCACTTATGCAAGCCTAAATTCCGTTCTATAACTTCAAAATCATACTTAATTAGTAACATCAATTACGCCCAATACATCAACTCATGGGGGATGGCAAAATTTGTGAATCTAAAAAATCTCCCCCAACAATTTGTCCATAGTGTCAACTTTCAATTAGTGAAGTTCATTTAGTGAGAAGTCTATCTACTATTTTTAAGTACCAGGCATACATGTATGTAGGGGACAAAATGGCAAATAGTGTGAAGAATTTTAATGTTTTGAATGAAGTTTACTAATTTCCTAGTAAAGATTTTGATGCTTTTCCTTACATGCATTAATTTATAAAGAAGGGAGCTTCAGCATTATCTAATTTAATCTATGGATTGAGCTATATTATATTAAACGTCAAGGAGATATTCTAATTATTTTTATCAATCATATAATCGAAAATCACTTCTTACAACTAGCAATTGCCTTGCATAGGCCATGGTCAAATTGTCATATCATAAATTGGGTACCATGGAGTCTATTTTTATGTAATTAGATAGGTTTGACATACAACTCTCAAAAAGGAAATTATAGAAAGCTCCTAAATTATGAAAGATAATTTGTTTCAAAGAGTTAAAGGATGAGCACAACATGAGAATAGTGACGATCCAGGGATTTTATTAATCCAATGAAAGAGCAACCTATGTATACCAAGAAGGAATTATAGCTCTAAGATTGCATGGATGTCATATATCACCTCAACTACACTTAGATTTTTCCCTTTGTAACCAAATAGCTCATAACATCGCAAACAACCTTTCTCTATAAATCTTAGACTTAAAACATGTGAGCTTAGGTCCCATCATTTCCATTGCTACTAATATCAAAAAAGATTGGATTAAGGAAGTATCTATTTACTACGAATCACCACAAATTACTTCCCACCATTATCTAAAAAATTCAAAATAATCCAACCAAGAAATCCTATGTTCAACTCAAAAATCAAGTTCAAATACATAATAAAAAACCCTAACAATAGCATGTTGGAAGAGGGAGAGGATCGTGCTATTGGTTGTCAGTAAAAGAATGATCGGAGATGCTTGTTGGTGATAATGAAGATAGTATTCCACATCAAAATTATACTAATAAAAGAAGGGAAGAAAAAAAAAAGATAACTACTAAATGATCTCAATTAAAGTGTTACGTGAGAAATCAATTTTAATTAAAAATAACTCACGTCATTTTTCAGGATTAAAATAATTTATGAAAAGGGGATCCATTAAATTTTTATGAATTATAATTAATTATTAATATTTTATTAATGCGTACGTACAAATTTTCTTCTGATCGTCAACGTCTGGAAGCGAGGCCCAGAGCATCGATCTCTTTCAGATCTCAAAACTCTTCGGCTCTTCCCTCCCTCTACTCAGTCTCCCGTTCACGGCCTCACCGACGCCAACTCTGGCAATGGATTCCTCCGCATTGCTCTTCAATCAGCTCAAGGTCCTCCCTTGTCCTGTCTCTCACTCTCTTGCATCGCCGCGGCGATTACTTCCTCCTTCATCTCGCGCTTTTCGATACGGAATGAATGAATGAATTAATTAGGGCGCGGAGCCGTTCTTCCTGCTGGCGGGGCCGAACGTGATCGAATCGGAGGAGCACGTAATGAAGATGGCGATGCACATCAAGGCCGTTGCCTCGAGGTGAGGTGGGGGTGCGGTTTCGTTCATGGACAGTTGATGAGGATGCGGTTGTGCTGTTGTTACTATAGATCTGTGTGATTGGATGTCAAGTAATGGTCTCTTCTCTTCCTTCCTCTACCACTAGGCTTGGTCTGCAGCTTGTCTTCAAGTCCAGCTTTGACAAGGCGAATCGCACTTCCTCGAGATCGTTCCGTGGTCCCGGTCTCGAACAAGGCCTCAAGGTAGGTAGCAGCAACACTACACTCTCCAATCAGAGAAAAATGGTTTTGTGTGGATGATGATGAAATTTAAGGAGATATCATTGTTCCCATTTGAATGAGACATCACTATTCGATTTGTGTATCATAAATTTAATCGGGATTTTCTTTTTTCTTTTTTTTCAAGGAAAAGTTCATTTACATGTAATTTTTTTAATGACTTATCGGAGAGAATTGACCATTCTTCGCACACTAATCCTTCAGGTAATATATTCAGATCTCTCCTGTCGAAATTAGGAGTCCATACCGTTCGATCATATCTTAGTAGGCATTTCCGTATAATTTTGATATTTGACAGAATGCATCTTTTTAAAAAGTCAAATATCTAGGACTCCCCATTTGATTACGAGGAAGCTTGTTCCACTGTGCTCATGGCCAAGCTGTCTTGCACGTATTCGTGGGAATTTTCCCGTTCCATGGTCCAAAAAAGGGGCTCCTTTCATCTCTCTAACCCAAGCGGAATGATAGTTGGAAATAAAAGGGAGGCGGCCAGCGACCTAATGTGCCAAAGGATGCCGAAGATTGTTTGAGTGTGTAGTCTCTTGCTTTGGATTTTTTGACATGGTTGACCTGGTTCCCCATCTCTGTCTGGCTGATTATTCTGTTGGCATCTTGCATTTGCGCCTCCATTAGGCTGCTACTTGGGGGTGCAGTTTTAGCTTTGTTTCTCGTTGTGAGTCTTGGCTCCACCTCTTGTGTGAAACCCGTTTTTCTTAAAGAAAATAAATAGCAGAGGGGGTGAACAGGGTGAAGGAGTTCTGATACCACTTGATAGGATCTTTAAAGATATAGTTATGTGCACAAACACTCAAACACAAAATCAGTAATAACAAGATAATTTGTACAATCAATCAAACAATAGAAAATTAGCACAATATGTATAGTGGTTCTCCTCCCTTGGGTACTCTACTACCTAAGCCTCCCAGCTTAGGGTTTTTAACCTGATTCCCTCAATTCCGAGAGAATCAATTTACTAAATCGAGGTAATTAACGGGTTACCTCAACCCAAGTACAAAAACGGGTTTGTTACAACCCAACGACCAAATGCTTAAGAACAAATGAAATACAGGTGTAAGAAAGAAAACTCTTACAACTAAGTTCCTATGCCTCTCAACAATAATTAAAATAATATTACCGATTTGAGAGCTTAGGATGGATGCAAATCGTGTTGAATTGCGTGAACAAAACACGTCGATGTGTTTGCAAACCTGTAGTACGATTGGAAAGCAGCAAACACGATTTCTTCTCTTGAATATGTGGTGGAAAATATGAATTATAGCTTTAGGAATTTTCTTCTCTTTTCTCTTGTCTCTTGTGTGCAAACAAAGAGTCCTAAGGTCATTTTATAGAGTTTAGGATCTAGGATACTTGTCTACTAGACATTGAGATTTAATTCCCAACGTTCATATTATTGGAATTAATATTTTTGCCGTTCTGTTTTGGACCAGCGGCTAGCTGGTACCGGTACTAGAGTACCTGTACCGGTACTAGCAGCTCACTGCTACCAGTACATGAGTCCTGGTTCCGGTACTCATCATGGGTACTGGTACTTGTGACTCCCAGGTTTGGAATTCCTTTGGCACAGTAACCTACTTGTATCGGTACTCATCATGGGTACCGGTACTTGTAAGGTTCAGGTTAGAATTAAGTTTTCAACCTGTGGTCAACATGTACCGGTACTTATGGTTAGTACCGGTATTTGTTGTTCACAGTTTGAGATAAATTCTCAAACCTGTGCCTTGCAAATACCAGTATTGATGAATAGTACCGGTGCTTGCTTACAAGTACCTGTTTTAAGTGTTTTAATTCATTACATACTTTGAAAATGTTCGCAATATAAATCATAATTTATCTTTAATTGATTTTACGATCTAAGTTACGATTCTTTGTTAAGAGGCATATACAATCTATAAATATAAAATCTAAACTAGAGAAACTAAAAGTCGAAGATGATCTTCTCCTCCTCGACTCATCCTTGTCATCCTCCATGACATGATCTTTTTCTTCTCACCATTATGCCTCCATCATTTCTTGTTTGCCTTGCTCCTTCACCTAAATATGAAAAACACTTAATGGCAAACATTAATCCATAATAATTTTGTTAACACCAAAATAAGATGTGGAACAGGGTTCTAACAATCTCTCCCTTTTTGGTGTTGACAGAACTATCTTGCAAATAGATAATTATAAGAATAAAAATAATTTTTAACAATATTATATGAAGGAAAAACTTTTAATTAAATCCTCCTCCTCAATATATACTCCCCCTAAAAATATTACTATTTTCCCTCTATCTTTCTCCCTATTTTTGTCAATCACAAAAAAATGAAGAAATATCATACCATAAAAGTTACCAATAGTAAAATAGATCTTGTAGATACCAAGCTCCTCTCGTCCCACATTCTTGGTCTTCATTCAACCTATAGAAAGGTTGAAGTGTTCTGTTATGTGCCTTGAACACCCATTGATTACTTTGATATACTCCTGCAAAACAAATATCTTTTCTAGGTACCCATTTTCTTGTGTGTCCTTTAGAGTTAGCATCTTTCAAATCCTGAGATTTATAGAACTTTTTAGTGTTAGATCTATAATTCTTGGGACTTTTAGCCTTTTGATACATCCATGTATGCCTAGGTGCATGTGATTTATTTTGTATATTTTTTTTACTTTGAAATTTTGATTTTATTGAATCACAAAATTTAGTGTTTAGCTTACTTGTTATTTTAAGATTATTCAAAGTCCCTTCAAAATGCTCATAAATATCTTTTAGTTCTAATATCTTTGCATGCAACTGATTATTAGTTTCTTTTGATATTTCTAATTCTATTTCTAAACATGATTTTTCTAATTCTAATGTTTGATAATTATTCTTTAAAACCTTATTTTCCTTTTTAAATGACTTAGCTTTATGATATAGTTCTTCATAAGCTTCTAATAATTCTTCAAAAGAGAAATCAGGGTTTACCTCATTGTCCGTATCTTCCGTAGTTGCTGCCAAACATAGATGAGCGACCTCGTCGTCATCCGATTCGCTAGAGTCGATGTCTATGTCGGGGTCAATATCATCCCATGTTGCTTTTAAAGCTCTCATCTTCTTCTTCTTGACTTCTTTTGTGTTTTTCCTTTTGTTTTCCTTCTCCTTATTCATAGGGCAATCCTTCCGCAAGTGGCCCTTCTTCCTGCACTTATAACAAATAATATTAGAAGAAATTTTATTTACTTGCTTACCTTATTTTTTAAGGAATTTCTGGAATTTCCTAGTGAGCATTTCCATCTCCTTGTTTTCGGATTCTGATGTTGTTGAGTCCGAGTCCTCCTTGATTGCTCTAAAAGCAATGCTTTTCTTCTTGCTTGTCGCCTTTTCCTCGTTCTTCTTGATATTCTCCAATTGGACTTCATATGCCATGAGGCTTCCAATTAGATCATTCAAGGGGAGAGTGGATAGATCTTTTGCCTCTTGGATAGCTGTGGTTTTTGGAGACCAATCACTTTTAAGAGATCTTAAGATCTTCCTTACAAGCTACTCTTCTGTGAACTTCACTCCAAGGTTCTTTAGGGGGTTAACTATTTCCCCAAACCTTGTGTACATGTCTTTGATTGTTTCACCTTTTGTCATCTTGAAACACTCATATTCTTCGGTTAGAATAGAAATATGGGTTTCTTTTACCGTGTTAGTACCTTTGTATGTGACCTCTAGAGTGTTCCATATCTCATACGTGGACTCGCATGCCGAAATTCGGTTGAACTCCTCCCTTGATAATGCACAATAAAGTGCATTCATTGCCTTTGCGTTACCTTCGATCTTCTTCTTTTGATCCGTTGCCCAAGCTACGCCTTCCTCCGGCTTCGGATCCGTGTACTTCTCTTGAATGAGAATCCAAGACTCCTTGTTCATTGCTTTGAAGAAGACTTGCATCCTCCTCTTCCAATACCCATAATCCGTCCCATCGAAATAGGGAGGACGGGTCGACGATTGTCCTTCGGTGGGTCTTGAGGTTGATGCCATCGCGAGCAAGAGTTTTTACTTTTTCTCACTACCTGCCCTGATACCAATTGAAGGAGCTCTGATACCACTTGATAGGATCTTTAAAGATATGGCTATGCGCACAAATACTCAAACACAAAATCAGTAATAACAAGACAATTTGCACAATCAATCAAATCACAGAAAATTGGCACAATATGTATAGTGGTTCCCCTCCCTTGGGTACTCTACTACCTAAGCCTCCTAACTTAGGGTTTTTAACCCGATTCCCTCAACCCCGAGAGAATCAATTTACTAAACCGAGGTAATTAATAGGTTACCTCAACCCAAGTACAAAAACGGGTTTGTTACAACCCAACGAGCAAATGCTTAAGAACAAATGAAATACAGGTGTAAGAAAGAAAACTCTTACAACTAAGTTCTTACGCCTCTCAACAATAATTAAAATAATATTACCGATTTGAGAGCTTAGGATGGATGCGAATCGTGTTGAATTGCATGAACAAAACACGTCAATGTGTTTGCAAATCCGTAGCACGATTGGAAAGCAGCAAACACGATTTCTTCTTTTGAATATATAGTGGAAAATATGAATTATAGCTCTAGGAATTTTCTTCTCTTTTCCTTTGTCTCTTGTGTGCAAACAAAGAGTCCTAGGGTCATTTTATAGAGTTTAGGATCTAGGATACTCGTCTACTAGACGTTGAGATTTAATTTCCAACGTTCATATTATTGGAATTAATATTTCTGCCGTTCTGTTTTGGACCAACGGTTAGCTGGTACCGGTACTAGCAGCTCACTGCTACCAGTACATGAGTCCTAGTATCGGTACTCATCATGGGTATCGGTACTTGTGACTCCCAGGTTTGGAATTCCTTTGGCACAGTAACCTACTTGTATCGGTACTCATCATGGGTACCGGTACTTGTAAGGTTCAGGTCAGAATTAAGTTTTCAACCTGTGGTCAACATGTACCGGTACTTATGGTTAGTACCGGTATTTGTTGTTCACAGTTTGAGACAAATTCTCAAACCTGTGCCTTGCAAATACCAGTATTGATGAATAGTACCGGTGCTTGCTTACAAGTACCTGTTTTAAGTGTTTTAATTCATTACATACTTTGAAAATGTTCGCAATATAAATCATAATTTATCTTTAATTGATTTTACGATCTAAGTTATGATTCTTTGTTAAGAGGCATATACAATCTATAAATATAAAATCTAAACTAGAGAAACTAAAAGTCGAAGATGATCTTCTCCTCCTCGACTCATCCTTGTCATCTTCCATGACATGATCTTTTTCTTCTCACCATTATGCCTCCATCATTTCTTGTTTGCCTTGCTCCTTCACCTAAATATGAAAAACACTTAATGGCAAACATTAATCCATAATAATTTTGTTAACACCAAAATAAGATGTGGAACAAGGTTCCAACATAGGGGAACAGTTCTAACCACCTATGCTTTATCCTAGACTTGACCTATTCCAGGGATCAGAGGTTCTCCTCTCCTTCTTGTTGGCTTAAGGTCTATCTTGTTGGGAGATTATCTCCAGGCAAGTCCACCCAGATGTGTGTCAACTTGACATTATAGTCCTCAATGCAGTCATGTTGCCATCACCATCGACTTTAAGCTTAGGATGCCCTTTGGAAATTGCTTGCTGTTCGCTTATGTTGAGTCGTGGCCGTCAAGGCAGTGGGGTTGCTGTGGCTGAATCCTCGCTTGCATGGTCTCAACTGGCACCGCAATCATTTTGGTCTCAACTAGATGCATTTAAGGCAAAACTTGAGGCACTTTGTAGGAAGTAGGAGGGACTTAAGGATGAATAGAGCCATTTGGATCAACACCTCATCAAGTTTTGGAAACAATCATTATGCTTGAGCCATCTGTCTCGTGGTCCCAAGATCTTGTGGCAATTTTTGAGGTGGATAGAATTGCCAGATGTTGCTTGGTGTTTTTTTTCAAAAAGGGAAAGGACGGTTATCCAGCTTTATAAACCCCCACAATTCATTAAACTAAAAAAGGCATATGGCCAGATTACAAATTAGAGCCCCAGGAGGCAATCAAAGCAGAAATAGACTAAACAAAATTTTCCACATAAGGGCGCTGCTGTTTAAACACGATTGCATTCCTCCCCAACTAAATGCCCTACAAAATTGCCAGAAGCCTCGCTCTCTCCTTCTTCGACCTAAAGACATTTTGGCCCGTATTCCGGACCCCACATTTGAACGATCTCCAAAATCATCAAATGTAGCATGCATCCACCATCGTGCATCAAGGCGGCTCTAAATTTGCGACACAAATGGGCACCGAAAGAACAAGTGGTCAACATCCTCCTTCGCACCTAGACACAGGGGGCACTCCATTCTTACTCTGGGACCCACTTCGCACTCCGCACTTTCGTCATGAGCTTGCCTCTCCTGAGTAATCATGCAAAGATCCTCACCTTTAATGAGAAAGTTGCTCACCAAATCTGGTTATAGTTTCTAATAAACTCAATATCCTGCAGCCCACCGCCATTCTCCAATCTTCTATATGCATCACAAATAGAGAAATCACCCTCAATAGAGCCTGCAACTCCATTGCCTTTTAGTTAGAAAGGTTCCTAGCAAAAGTGAGGTACCAACAGTTCTCCCAAAAATCTGCCACTGAAGCCACCCTTGTCATAGCAAGCACACGTAGTCTGGGGTATCGGTCACACAATCTTCCATGCCTTGTCTAGTCATCCAGCCAAAACCTGAATGAGCGACCAGATCCAAGTATAGGCGTGAAGAAATCCAGTGCCTTAGAAGCCACTGAGGAAAGACCTCCAAGGAAATGTGAAGCACCTTGTGGAGGGGAGAGCAACAACTCCCATCTGATCGGGCCACCATAACAAGTCCGAAATATCTTCCCTACATCTTCATTCCTGAGCAGTCTGCCAATCCATTTTGTCAAGAAGCTATCATTAACTCTTCCCACCTCCCTAACCTCCAGACCCTGTTCCTTGATAAGTTTGCATACCTTCTCCCAGGCTACCATCCTCACCCCCCTTCTCGCCTGCCCCATAGTTCGTCCAAAAGAAATCCTTCATTAAGCCCTCTACCTTTTTTCTATCATATGGGGCATCTTCAACACAGAAGTAAAATATGAGGGCATGGAAGTTAACACGCCTTAAAAATCACCAATCTCCTACCTCTTGAAAGAATCTTGGATGCCCATCTCGTGAACCTATTTGCCATCCTCTCCACTAAGGGGGTCTAGTCAAGAGCGGAGATCTTCCTATCTGTCAAGGGGAGACCTAGGTAAGAAAGGGGTAAAGCTCCCTCCTACACATCTAACACCTGGCTACACCTGGTGGCCTCATTACCTGCCAAATGGAAGGGGATAAATGTTGATTTCAAATAGTTTATCTGCAACCCGAATGCTTCCCCAAAAAGTTCTAGCAATATGTGCATCCTCCTTGCCTTTGTCTCAGATCCTTCCACAAAAAACAATGTATCATATGCATATTGGAGTACCGGTATTACATCCCCTTCAACTAAAAGGAAGTCGCTAATGATGTTCCTCTCATAAGCTCTAATCGAAGATTGTGCCAGAGCATCCACTGGCAATACAAAAAGCATTGGTGCCAAGGGGCACCCCTGTCTGACACCTCTCCTTGGCTTAATCCACCCACTTGCTGGGTTCCCATTTATAGGCACCATAAAAGATATTGTTGTGACACATCTCTTCATCAAATCAATCAAGACTAGCGGAAATCCCCTTTTAATCAAGGAAGCCCACAGAAACGATCACTGGACCGAGTCGTACGCCTTCCTGAAATCCACTTTCCATAAAAGGGCTCTCTTCTTCTCCCTTCTCCAATGTGCCAAGATTTCGAATGCCATAACATACCCATCTAGGATGTTTCTCCCTGGAACAAAAGCCGTCTGCACCCGAGAGACTACCCTTGTTAGCACCCTCCTCAATCTATTCGCTAAGACCTTTGCCACAATCAAATAGATGGCATTGGAAAGGGAAATAGGTCTAAAATTGTCAATGGCCTCCTCCCTCTTTCTTCGGCAACAAAAACATAAAGCACTTGTTGACTTTGTTAAAACCAAGGTTCCCCTCCTTGAACTCCGCCAATACTTGTATGACATCCTTCTTAAGGAGAGTCCAGAACTCCTTATAGAAATGTATAGGGAACCCATTTGGGCCTAGACAATCCTCTGCATTCAGGCCCCAAATCGCCTCTCTTGTCTCATCCTTCGTGAAAGGCCCCGTTAGGCCCCTGGCCTGATCCTCATTGATTCTTGGCATGCTTGATCCCATCCTCCTCCAATTCCTGCCTTGCCTCTTCCGTGTAGAAATCTATTGTTGCTCTGCTAATTGCATCTCTGCTAGTGAACTTTAGCCCATTCACCAACAACCTATCAATCTAGTTCCTTTGCTGCCTTCCAGATGCCACCATGTGGAAGAAGCGTGTATTGGAGTCCCCCTCCTTAAGCCATTTTTGCCTGGACCTCATTCTCCATTCGACTTCAGCCTTTTGATCTTCCTCTTGCACAACTTGTAAATGCATTGCTCTAGCTGCTTGGTCTTCCTCTGAAAATAGCCCTAAATCATCAACATTGTCCATCCTCGCAATCTCTCCCAACGCCTCACTCTTCTTCATATTCCGTTCCTCTTTAATCTACCTCCTGCACTCTTTTAGAAAAGACCTGAGATCCCGAAGCTTAGTCTCTATTTTTGTTGCTGCTGAACCATCCGGCTTCAAGGATTTCCATTTCTCCTCTAACTTTCCCCTTAATCCCTCCTCCATCAGCCAAGCCTTGTCAAATTTGAAGTATGTCCTATATAACCTTCATTTGACGTCCACATTAATGGTGTATGATTTGAGAATGTCCTCTCCATAAGGCTTGGTGTCCACCAAAAGAAACACCTCCGCCAGCTCCATTGAGAAGAACTTGTCAATTCTGGATCTCTGCCCCCCGGAGCTCCTCGAGGTAAAGGCACAGGAGTTAGGGGGCATGTCCACCAAATCGTGCACGACAACGAACCCCGAGACCCCTCCAAGCCATGGTCTCTACCTCCTCTTCCTCCTGGCTTGTCATCTGCAATTATTGTCATGTTGAAATCTTTGCCAATTAGCCAAGGACCACCTTGATATCTCATAGCTGCCTACCCCAATTCTATCCACAGATAATGTCTAGAAACATCACCATGCAGGCCATACATTGCTAATACTGTTCAACAAAAATTATCATGATGTCTCCTTAGCCGAATAGACACCACAAATGACCCCATTGAGTAGTCAACCAAGGAGAAAACATTGTCCTTCCATCCCACCAGTACTCCACTGGAACGTCCAACAATATCAAGAGCCACAAACTCTCCCAAGACTTCACCTCCCATCTCCCTCCAAGTTCGCTGCTTACAGCGTTCAAGCTTAGTTTCCTGGAGAAGCACAACCTTGGGCCTCGACATTTGCAAGTATCCTCTCAACGTCGCCCCCCTGGAGGGGTCATTGAGGTCCCTTACGTTCCACGAAAGGACCTTAGACATGAGAAGTAATTGAACTCCCCCTCCCCGTATGGTGGAATCCTACCACCTTCGCAACAAGGATAGCCTTTGCAGTCTCCAACACCCCACCTTCCCCACGTGGCATCACAGCAGGCACGGCTTCTCCTTCAGCCACTCCACTGCCTTCACCAGGCCCTTTCTCCTGTTGGGCACCAAGGCGACCAGCTTCCAACCCTTGAGATCCCCCATCAAAACCATCCTCTCCAACCCCAGAAGCCCCCTCCATCAAGACAAGCTCAACCTCCCCATTCTCCCCAACACCCTCCAGGGTACCCCCTCCCCTATCCACTACCACAACCTCCCTCCTGACCACCAGCATCTCCCTAGCCCCCTCCAACACTTTGCCAGCACAATCCTTCACCGTCGTCACCCTCTGAGGGAGCTTCGACTCATGAGCCTGATATCTCCACCGCTACCTGTAAAAGAGTCTTGGCCCCCGCCTACACACACTGGTCTCCACTGCGCAAGCCTCAACGGATCTCCCTCGCCCTCAACTTTCCTCCTTTTGCGATGATTTGAAAAGATTAGGGTGTTGCGTATTTGGTGCCCCAAAATTGCTCACCAAAACACCATTCTGCACCTTGCTGGGCCATGACCCATCCTCGCACCACATGGTTTGTTAGGAAGATGGGCCAGAGTCCCCCTTTACGCTTGCCGCACCCGGATTTGAACAGTGCCTCGCTTCATCAGATTCAAGAGGCGAATTAGATCCGATAGCCTCATCCACATCAGCCTCCACAAAAACCACCGGTGGTGACTCCGCAATAACTTGCGGGACCACCAAATCTTGCGTGCAATCGACGCCCAAAGAGAGCTTGCAGTCCAAGGCGTGGTCTTCGGGGAGCGTAACTGTCACTGCAGACCCCTCGACTATGCCGCAATCAGCACCCTTCCCCTTTGCCTTCCAACTTTGGGTCACTTACTCCACGGTTAAGACAGCGCCGTCGCCGCTAGCCATTGCCTTAGCCCCCGAAGCTCCCATTCCTCCGCCAGCAGCTAGGGACACCCTAGACGACCTTTGTTCAGCACCTCCCTTTACCTCTTTGGAACCAACTTCCACCCCAGAGACCCTCTCTCCAGCTGCAAATCCCCGACGCGGACCCCCTCCATGCAACGCCTGAGCATAAGTCCTGTTCTTTGACCTGACCTTGTAGAATCTCATTACCCAAGTCGCTCTACCGAGGCGCAACACCACCTTCGAGGGGATGCTCGCTCTCGAATCGAGCTCCACCATCACCTTTAACATTGACAAGTTGCCCTCCGAGGGATTGAGGCTACTGCACCTCCCAAGAATTGTAAAGGGTGCCACCAGTGGTTCCACGAACTCCCTCATGCGCAGCCACAGGGGAACCCCCTTCACGGTCACCTCCACCTCCGTTGTTCTTAGTGGTCGCTTCGCGACAGCTTCGTCATGCCTCGAGGGCCATCTCCACCAAACTAGAGCATCGCCGATTGCAGATGTCCAAAAGACCAACTGCCTCGCCAACTCGCATCGCATTCCAAAAAGAAGGAATCGCGACGAGGCAAGCTTTGCTACCTTCACAACCTCCCCTGCTCCAAGCATGATCGACAACACCTCCGTCATTTGCTCCAAGCCACCCCTCACCACGTCTCCCACCATGACCCCCTCGAGAGCCACCTCTATGGGGCGGACCTGTGGAGAATAAGTTGCCCACACCTCTGCCATTAGGGCCCCCACTGGAGGAGGGGGTGGAGGCGGAAGCGGACGAGAGAGGCTTCCCTCCTCCAATGCCTGAAGACCCTAAGAGCTTCTAACCCTTCGATGCCAAACGCCTCTGCACTTCAAGCATCGCACTGGGTCCTGACACTCCACGCCATAAACCCTCTCTCGAGGCACTTAAAGCATCGCATCTCTGTGGGTTGGCCTCGCCTCATCCTCCGAGATCGCACGACCTCCCAACCATGATCGTTCGCTTATCTAGATCCTCCTTCCACTCTCTCACCCATCCTCTCCATAATCAAACGATGTTGCTTCATGTTGGTATGTGTGAGCCTTTCTTGGAGTCGTAGTGAACGTCTGATGCTTGGTGGTTGCTGTTGGTCGTAAGGCTTCTTGGATCGATCCTGGGAGGTCGTCCTGCAACCAAGGAAATATAAGGAAATATAGAGAAACATAAGGAAATCAAATGCTTGCTTGCCTTCCTCATTCGAATATGCTGCTACATATAATGAGTTGTCGAGGCCGAAGGTGGTCTCGAAGCTTCTATTCCAGCCGCTAGGGCATATCGCAACAAACATATGGCAACAACAAAACAACAAAAAGCAAAAGAGATATTTATTGTATGGTTTATTCCCATGGTTCACTCGTGATCACGTCAGCTCCTACGGTTAGAACCATTTCAATTGCCCCCTCCTTTGGACTGCCCATCATCCTCGATGGAGCTTAGCCAATTCAGACATTGCTGTTGTATGAACTCATAAGTTTCCTAGAATCCCAGGTAGCTGCTAATGGGTGGAGTCCCTTCCATGCAATGAGGACCTTTGTTACTGCACACCCTTTTCGGCAGACCATCCATCGTTGTAGGATCTGATCAGGCTCCATGTGGCTGTGTTCATCCAATGGCCAATCTGTTAGAGTGGTGGTTGATGGCGTGTAGTACCATGATGTACTTTTAGCTGAGACATGGAAAATAGGGTGCATACGGGTCCCTTGAGGTAGCTGTAGCTCATATGCAACTTCACCAATTTTCTTGGTCATTGGAAAGGGTCCATAGTATTTAGGAGTGAGCTCGGGCTTTTTGTTTTGGTAGATTAAAGAAAATTGCAGAGATGGTAATTTCAGATAAATGAACTGGCCTACTGAATATGCCACGTCACGCCTATAGCGATTAGCTTGAATTCACATCCTATCTTGTGTCTTTTGGAGATATTGTTTTAAGGCTAATAATATTTGGTCGTGATCTTTAAGGGAAGTAGTCACCTGAGGGTCAGCGATTTCACCCCGTATATATGATAGTAACTGTGGTAGGGGTCGACCATAAATTGCTTCGAAAGGGGTTGTACCTGTAGAAGAGTGCCAATTTGTATTGAACCAAAATTTTGCTCATGGTAACCATTTGACCCATGCTCGTGGGTGCTCTTGGCAAAAACTTCGTAAATAGGCTCCAATGCTACGATTAACGACCTCGGATTGTCCATCCGATTGTGGATGATAAGCCATGGAATAACACAATTTAGTTCCTTGTGCCAGCTAAAAAGTATCTTGATTGGTGACAATAGACTTTGGAATGCCATGATGCTTGACTGTGGTGATGAAAATTTTAGCAACATCCAATGTTCTAAAAGGGTGCTTAAGAGCCACTAAATGGAATATATTTCGACAAACGATCCACCACCACTAAAATTACTTTGTGGCCATGATTTGGTAGCAAGGCCTCAATAAAATCCATAGAAATATCGTCCCATATATTTTTAGGAATTGGTAATGGTTGGATTAAACCTCTTGGTGATGTGTTATCGGCCTTGCAACGCTGGCAGATTTCGCATCCGTGAAAAAATGTCTTCAAATCTCCTTTCATCCCCTTCCAATAAAAATCTCGTTGCAGACGATGTAGTGATTTCTTATAGCTTGAATGGCCTCCCATAGTAGTGGTGTGGAATTCCTCCATAAATGTTTGCTGTAGGTGGGAATGGGAAGATACAAACAAATGTCCTTTGTAATATAATAGATTATTTTGCATGGCCCATGGGGAATTTGAAAGGGATGTACCTCACATTAATTGCAGGCCTGGTTGGTATCAGGTGCCAGAGTTATATTCTTCTTGTACTTTAAACCATGATGGTCATATCGATGTTATAACATTTAAGTGCAAATCAATGCATTGGGATAGTGTGTCAGTTGCAACGTTTGAGGACCCTTTTCGATATTCAATAGTGAAATCAAAACCAAGCAATTTTGCCATCCATTTTTGTTGTCTTGGGGTGGCTACTTTTTGCTGAAATAGGTACGAAGACTGCAATGATCTGTGCGCATTGTAAAGTGGTAGCCGAGAAGATAGTGGCGCCATTTTTGTACTGCAATTACCAAGGCCAATAGTTCTTTCTCGTAAACAAAGAAGGTTGTTGGAGAGGGGTGAGAGCTTGGCTTAAGAAAGTGATTGGTTCCCTTCTTGCTTTAGAATGGCTCCAAGGCCTTTAACATGCAGGGGAGAAGCAATCAAATCGAAATTATGTACAAATCGGCGGTAATAACTTGCAAGTCTTAAAAATCCACGTAGGGCGTGTGGGGTCTCTGGTTTGGGTCAATCTCAAATAGCAGCAATTTTGTTTGGGTCCACGGATACCCCTTCTGCCGATGCCGATATGCACTAAGTAATCGATGGTTGTCACACCAAAATGACATTTAGATATCGTAGCATAAAATTGATGAGTGCGAAATACTTGGAGCACTTGCTGGTGATGAACCAAGCGTTGCTCACGGGTTTTACTGTATACCAGGATGTCGTCAAAGAAGACTAAAACAAATTGGTGAAGGTATGGCGAGGAAAAGGGATTTGATTAATCATTAGACTTGACGGGTAGAAGTGACTCTCTGGTGGAGTAAAGGGGATAGATGAGCGGTGAGAGTGGGGGAGGGTGGATTTTGGTTGAGAGGTGTCGGAGAGCAAAGAGGTCTATAGGAGTTGAAGTGTGGCGCGGTGGGAGAGGTGGAATTCCTTCACCTTCTTAACGGGAGATAATTTGCTATAAATGTCGTGAGTGGGGCCATAAAGTGGTGGATTGCAGGGACCCTGTTGTTTTCGTGATTTGTAGAGGTGTTGGCCATAGGAGTTGTCCAAGAAAAAAAGGCTCCACTTCCTTCTACTTCGGCACTACCTTCTCCTCCTTCCCCCCTTGCGATGGAGATTTCCCTGGGTTTGTGACCTCGATGTGAGGTTGATGATCTGCTGGATAGCTCGTTTGTTGGGGTTCTCGGTGAAGGTTGCACTTCCTTGGAGGAGGTTGGGGAGCATTTGTGTAGGATGAGGTTGGGGTCAATGTGGAGGCTGTTGTGCCTTCCATCTAGGCAATTCCATTTGTTTGGTTTAGAGAAATCTGATTTGGAGCGACTGAGTTTTTGGAGATGAGGATTGGCGAAGGAGACATTCGTTGGAGGCTGCTGATGATCTATGGAGGTGCGTCCCCCACTGAAGTCCCCAATTGAATTTTCGATGATTGGAGTCCCTTTGAGGCTGCATAGCTAGGAGGTGGTGGAAGAGATTTGCTCGAAATTTGTCAAGGTAAACTCTGTTTGGGGGTTGGACATTCGTCAGGGTGATTTGCCTTGTGTCTTCGTCCAAGGTAATTTGTTGAAAGGATTCTCTTTGCCGAGGGAGGTGGTTCTAAGATGCGATGATTGTTCATGTCTGCTGTGGCTCTAGAGGTTACCGGTGGTATGTAAGAGGTCATTCGTTGAGGTGCTCACTAGTTGGCAGTCGAAGTGGGCCATCAAAGGTGGCTGGTGGTGGTGCTACGGTGAAGAAGCTTTTCTGGAAGGTGAAGAATTGGCCTTGTAATTCAAATTTCAATTCAAATGGGCAATTTCCTTCCTTTTCGGCTCCTAAGATTGAGGAGCCTCCAAAGGAAGGCCACCCAACGGTGGTTCCCTCATTAGGCGATGTGCAGTTGGGGTCGCATGCCAAGGCAATCAATGTGTCATCCATGCGGTAGCCTTGCGCCAACCATCAATGCACCAACCTTCAATTCATTGACCATCAATGCAAAGGCCATCATTGCATCGACCATGTGCCAAACATGCGGCAACCATGCGCCAATCATGCTATGGCTAGTGGAGGTTTCCTTGATGGGAAGTCTTTGTTGGAAGGCCATCAATGCACCAACCAAGCTGCGGTTTCTTCACAAATTGGACAGGTAGTGTGTAAATTTATGGGTGGCCCTTTGGGCACTTTTTTTTGGCATAGAACAAGGTGCCTTTGAATTTGGAAATGGATCCGGAGTTGGTGAGTTCCATTTTGGTTCATTCTTGAATCCTTTTTTGTTTTGACCCAATGACTGATCCGTACCTCATCTTGTTTTGCTGCTTGTGGTTGCTCCAACCATGTTTACATGGCCGATGAGTAGGGTGGAGCATTGGGCTGGGCTTGGCCTAACCTAGCCCAAACTTGAGAATGCCCATTTTATTTACTAAATTAAGGCCCGAGCTAGGCTGAAGGCCCATGTTTATGGGCCCAGGGCTGGGTCGGGCTGAGCCTGCTTTCGTTGTTTAGGTCAAGTTTTTGGGTCAACCCCAGAAAACCCCGTTAAAGCCTAAAAATTTATTAGGATCTATTTTCGTGGATTTTTAAATAAGACTAACCTATGTCCACTAAGGTTAATTTTTTATTATCATCTAAGTAAGCCCCAGCCAAGCCCGTTAAGGCCCAATTTAAAGTTGAAATTGGATGGGTGTAATCATAATAATTTTGAAATATAATAATATTTCTATGATAATCTTACAACGTCATAGATACTACCACGAACAAACCATACCACTATGAACGAAATATAACTCAACTAAGTACTTTATCTTACAACTTTAGATTATATTCATTTAACAAATGGAACTTTGGAAGAGAATTTGTCCTATGAAGTAGCTTTCTTTTTTTAACCTATGGTAATTATTTTGCATTCAACAAACTCAACAAAAATTAGAAAAAAATAAACATATCAAATTTTCAACTAAAATTATACCTTATCTAAATAGTCACATCCCAATTATCTACAATATGTGCTCAAGAATCATGTTTTGAAACTTACACATTTAAGAGTTGTGGTGGGCTAGCAGTTAAGAATCATGGGGGCCAAGAAAGCAGTTTGTCAAATAGCTGGAGCCTTTCTAGCAAATGGAGCCTTGAGATTGGAAAACTTATTGTACTTATTAGTTTTTTCTGGTTTGCTGATTTTATTAGGATGCGTTTGATTTGATAATCAATCACAATAATGGTCAAGCAAAGAGATGGTTGAGAAATTAACTTTTAGTGGACTATATGTCTTCTTACTCCCCCTTCCAATACAAATAGAATGATGAAGGGTGTATATTAAACCATAAAAAAATGTCTAGCTTCCAAAATTGGCACTTCAAAGTCCATATGTTTGACTTGTATGATTTTGTTCATCTAGATAATTGTAATGATATAGATGGTTGAAAGAGTTCAATTCTATTAGAAACCCTAGGTCTCTTTATATAGAGAGAGACCAGAGGGCTAAAAGTACATGAATGTCCTTGAGGGATAAAGGTTATTATAGCCTCACAATAAGACGGAACAAGATAAGCTAAAAATACACCAACACTCCCCCTCAAGCTGGAGCATAGATATCAATCCTGTTTAGCTTGGACATACAGGTATCAAATGAAGATCTGGCCAAGGATTTGGTGAAAATATCTGCCGTCTGCTCCTCAAATGCAACAGAGGTGGTGTATAGCAGTCCCTTCTGAATAATGTCCTTGGTATAATGACAGTCAACCTCAACATGCTTCGTCCTCTCGTGAAATGCAGGGTTATTAGCAATGAAGGTGGCTGCTCTATTATCACACCTCATCTCCATGGGACTAGAAAACTGCACATGTAAATCAACAAGCAAGGATCTGATCCACATCATCTCAGCAGTTGTTTGAGCCATAGCTCTGTATTTAGACTCGGCATTGGACCTTGCAACTGTATCCTGTTTCTTGCTCCTCCATGTGATCAAGTTCCCTGCTAAGAAGGTGCAGAACCCAGTAGTGGATTTGCGATCCACATGACATCCCGCATAGTCTGCATCCGAGTAACCAACCAATGTCATAGAAGATCCCTTGGAGAAGAAAAGACCTTTTCCAGGAGCCTTCTTGATATATCTAAGTACCATCAATGCCACATCCCAATGCTGACGTGTTGGCTTGGCCATAAATTGACTCAGTCTCTCAATTGCAAAGGAGATATCTGGCCTTATGATAGTGAGATACAATAGCTTGTCCACAAGCTGTCTATATTGTCTACTGTCCACCACTTGTGCATCCTCATCATACAGTAGCATCTTGGGGTCTATAGGAATATTGGCCTCCTTGGCCCCAAGTATACCAACCTCCTGCAGAATATCTAAAGCATACCTCTTCTGTGACAAGACTACACCCTTCTTACTGCGAGCAACCTTGATTCCAAGGAAGTACCGTAGGCCCCCCAAGTCCTTCATAACAAATTGCTCTGCAAGGAGACGCTTGACTTCAATAATGCCCTGCTCATCATTCCCTGTGATAATTAAATCATCAACATAAACCAAGAGTACCACAGTACCTCGCGAAGTCCTCCTGACAAAGAGTGAAAAATCAGCTGTTGACCTCCTGAAGCCAGTTGCCTCAACAACTTATGACAATCTTTGAAACCAGGCCCTGGGACTCTGTTTTAGGCCCATATATAGCTTTCCGTAATCGGCACACACTCCCCCTGTCTCTCAAAGCCAGGTAGCTGTTGCATATAGGCTTCCTCTTAGAGATCACCATAAAGGAATGCATTCTTGACATCTAGCTGATATAAGGACTACTCTAGTTGAACTGCCACTGCAATCAAGATCCGGACTGTGGGAAGCTTGGTGATTGGTGAGGTGTCAAAGAAGTTAACCCCATAGGTTTGGGTGAACCCCTTTGCCACGAGGTGGGCTTTGTACTGAACAACACCACCATCAGGGTTAAACTTCACAGTAAATACCCAACAGTAGCCAACAACTACAGCACCATCAGGAAGTGGGGTTAGCTCCCAAGTCCCACGACCTCGAAGAGCGACCATCTCATCCTCCATGGCTGCTTGCCATTTTGGATCAAGCATGGCCTCACAGTAAGTGGCTGGGATCTGCGTAGTAGCTAAGGCCTGTGTAAATCCAGCAAACCCAGGAGATAAACTGTCAGTAGCAAGTGCCCCTGCCATAGATAAGTGGTGCAGGTCCGTTGTTTCCGATTGGCTATCGGAATATCAAGATCATCTCCTGACACATCATATGTCCTGTTCCTGTGACCATCACATGGCAAAGATACGTTAGTGTCTAAAGGATTCACTTGAGAAGCTGATGGTGAAGGCGATGGTAGGGGTCCTTGATAGGTAGTATGGGGACAAACATATGGCCGGAGTGGCTCGGTCAGGCGAGGAAAGGGATGCGTAGCAGGTGGTAGTGGTGATGTGGTAGGGATAGGGATCTTAGGGAAGCTTCCAAAGCGAATAGGTGTATATGGCATATGTGCCATATCACCCTCAGGAGGCATTTCAGCAGTCATCATAAAGAAGGTACAACCTCATGAAAGGTAATATCCACAGAAACAAAATGTCGAGAGATAAGTGGATCAAAACAATGATACCCCTTTTATGTGTGGGTATATCCTAGAAAAACACATTTAACTGCTCTCGATGCAAGTTTATCCTGACCCGGTCCCAACAAATGGACAAAGGCAACACAGCCAAAAGTCCGAGGGGTGACGTGAAACAGAGGGCGATCAGGATACATGACCTGAAAAGGAATCCGTTCATGTAACGCAGCATTGGGCATCCAATTTATCAAAAAATATGTAGTCAAAATAGCGTCACCCCAGTAAAGAGACGGGACAGAATGATGAATCAATAAAGTGTGAGCAACATCAAGAATATGTCGATGTTTCCTTTCAGCAACACCATTTTGCTGAGAGGTATGAGGACAGGTAGTTTCATGAATAATGCCACTAGAGAAAAAGGTACGCAAGCAGATAGTACAAAACTCTAAAGCATTATCCGAATGGAAACACTTCACCAAATATGAATGCTGGTTCTTTATTTTCTTAATAAAGTTTTCAATAAGTTGCCCTACATCAGACTTAGTCTTTAAAAGAAACATCCAAGTAACATGAGAAAAATTATCAACTAAAACAAGAAAGTATTTGTTCCCAAGTTGATCAGGAGTACGAATGGGACCCCACACATCCATATGAACCAGGTTAAATGCAGCAATAGATGAGACAGAGGAAGAACTGGAAAACTAGCCCTGTGGTGTTTGCCAAGCTGACAGGCATCACATGTGAGAGCAGTAGTGGAAATATGCGGAAGAACATGTCTGAGGCGATAAATTAGTAAATGGTCAAGGCGGTGGTGCCACTGGAGAGGAGATCCAGCAGAAGCAAGACCTTGAGTAGCAGAAGCAGTAAAAGCAGTACGGCTCAGACGGTACATCCCATGTTCCTTACGCCCTCCACCAATCGTTTTCCCAGTGAATTTGTCCTGCAAAATACAAGAGGAGGCATCAAAAATAGCTCGGTAGTTCAAATCTTTGGTGATATTGCTAACAGATAATAAACTTAATGGAAAATCAGGCACATAGTAAACATCTGCAAGCCTCAAGGTAGGAGATAAAGACATATCTCCTTTGCCAAAAAGTGACGAGTGTCTCCCATCAGCCACCTGTACTGTCCTGGCTGGTGTAACAGGTGCAAGGTGGGAGAAAGAACCTCTGTCGCCAGAAAGGTGCTTGGATGCACCAGAGTCAATCAGCCACTCACCAGAAGACGAAAGAGAGGACATACTAATCGCAGGAACCTCTGAAGATGTAGCAATAGCTGCTATGTCAGGAGGCTGAGAAGAGGAAGCCTGAGTTAAAAGAGCAATCTGCTGCCATAGAGCTTCAATCTCGGTACTCAAGGAGCTAACATTAGGGGCAGTAAGAGCTGAATCTGGGATTGCCTGATTGGCCACCGGTGGTCTACCATGCTTCTGCCAACATGTAGCCTCAGAGTGACCAAGTCTGCCACAGTAAGTACACGGAGTTCTATTTCGCGTACTAGAAGAGTGTCCACGTTCACGACCACGTGCAGGATAAGAAGTACCCCTGCCACGTCCAGGGATCGCAGCCAACGCAGACGACTAAGCAGTAGAATCAATAGTAGGAGAACACACTGTAACTCTGCTGAGCCTGCTATATGCTTCATCTAGGCTAGGAAGATCCGGAGTAGTAAGAATCTGATCTTTGGCTGCAGCATATTCAGGTCTAAGGCCAGTCAAGAAAAGAAAGACAGCCCACTGTCTTCTGAAACTCCTCCAGGACTCGCAGGCACACCCTGGCAGGTAGGAGTAATGCCTCTTCAGCATACCCTTCATAATAGAGTAATACTGTGACAGCGTACACCCCTCCTGACATAGGTAGAAGAGATCGTAAAAGACCTGAAAAACACGTGTGGAGGTCTTGGCATGTGAATAGGTATCACGCAAGGACTCCCACATCTCCTTCGCTTCGCTGTAGTATAATACATGATCTCATCTCCTATTCAGGGAATAACTGTCTGCATCAGCCATGCACAAACCATAGCATTATCACTTCCCAGTTGGCATTTATCCCAGTGTATTCTCAGGCTCCGGATCGGTAAGTATATGGCTCGTTTTATGACCTCTGACGGTCATAAGAAAGGTCTGGGACCACTGTGGGTAGTTGGTCTCGTCCAACTTAACAACTGGACCAAAGAACAGGTTCTTAAGTACCCCGGTGTCCGAAGTAGAACCTGAAGGCACCTCGAACTGATCATCTGAAGTCATCTCCTTAATCCGGAAGCCTCACTCAAGTACTTAGGACCAAGAGATCTTCAATAATCCAACAATGCGGTAGATTCAGATCAATATAACTGCTAGGAGGCTTCCTTGGACAAGTGGTAGCCTCACTTGTGTGCAAGGAAAACACCTAAGGAGGCCATGAACAGGTCTAACCCCCTTCTAGCGACTGATCTCCACTGGTTGTGACCTTAGATAGCTGTTGTGACGCTAACAGGAGTTGGGTGACGACGCTAAGGCTTGCTACAGGGTGCCGCCACCGTTGCTAGGACCTGCAGTGCCGACAGCAGTGCCTGTATGGGGTTGTGAGCATCGCCGTTGGGTTTGTTAACCCTCGCCGAAGCGTCGCTGGCTGATGCTGGAGATCGCAAGGGAGAAAACAGGTCGCTGGACGCCTCTGGGTGATGCTGCGTCGCTGCTGGGTCTGTTGATCTCCGCCTTAGCCCTGTTGCAAGGGCTTAAACAAGTGGCAGTGTCGTCGCCTCAAGCCACCAAGGCCTTGCCGAAGCTCTGATCGATGGTTGAGGAGCTTCTGTGTTGCTGTAGACCTGTTAAGACGTCGAATCAGGGTGGAGCAGTGCCGCCTTCGGGTGCTAGGGTTGCTGCGTAGCGCCTGTGGGGTCGCGCGAGAGCTCAGGAGACTTGGTGCCGCTTCAGCTCCATTGCAAGGCTGAAGGTAGCTCGCAGAGGCATCACCTCCAGCTGCCAGGGCACTTGCGTATGGCTGGAGGGCCGCTGGAGAGCGCTGTCACTGCTAAGGAAGGAGGAGAGAGAGTGGAATTTGGGTGTTAGGGTTTCGGTGGCCTTGAGGGGTGGGATACTTAGAGCCACGGTCTAGGACCGGTACTCTGATACCAAGTTGGTTGAAAGAATTCAATTCTATTAGAAACCCTAGGTCTCTTTATATAGAGAGAGACCAGAGGACTAAAAGTACATGAATGTCCCTGAGGGACAAGGGCTATTATAACCTCACAATAAGACGGAACAAGATAAGTTAAAAATACACCAACAGATACTATAGGAAACAGTGCATATGAAGATTTGTGCATGATTTTCTTAATGCGTCCATCCTAATAATATTTTACTTTCCATAATAAAATATTACACCTAGCGTAATTAATGGCTTGCAAGCTGGCAAAGCACCTAGAGATGCGGCCCCTTTTCGTGGATGCACTCTGGGAACAAAAGTTACTCAATTGTTAAATGATTTTATGTTGATGTTCAAGTTGTATGGTTTTGCATTACCCCACGTTCATATGTTTATGTAGTTCTTCTTTTGCTTCTGCTATATGACAGCAAGCAATAATCATAAAAGTCTCTTACTTTGAATTTGGTCTCATATGTACCAGATCCTTGAGAAGGTTAAACTTGCATATGATCTCCCTGTCGTCACTGATGTCCATGAGACTACCCAGGTAATTCGCATAATTGGTTTCTACATGTGAGTTGATAAAATATGATGATTACCACATGCTGTGTTTCTTTTCTAAATTGTTGGTTCCTTTTTTTTAAAAATCTTTGGTCATCTGTTTGATCCATATAAGACAAATAGGGAATTCCAATAGGCAGGGATGTACATCAATGGAAATCTGGATCATTTTTCCCATGTCCTGGTTTCTGCCATGATGCATAAAACTATGCTCCTGATGATTGGTGGGAAGACACTGACTACCAATCATGTGTGTTATAATGAAGAAAAAGGACTGATCAAGAAGATTGTTATTTTATGTGGTTTGTCACAGAAGGTCAGATACCGATCATGATAAGGCAGCTCTGGGAACTTCGAAGATTTATCTCTAGGTCAACGTTTTCCCTTGGATGAACTAATCCTTTATGTACACCATCATCTAACAGTCACATTTTAATTTTTGTACCAAAGGTGTCTGCCTCAACAAAGTCCATTTCCATGTTCACATCTTTCATGTCCATCCTATAATCTATGACGAAGTCATGAACTATACAGAGCAGAAACATGATTAGTAGCCTAGGATAGATGGCTGATTCACATCGGTACACAGTTGGTATAGGTGGTCCAATATGTAAATGCGTGGTTCGTAGCTAAACTCAGACTTGCAAGATTGACTACCTGAAGATACTTTGACCCATTACCTTCTTCAGAGCAGTTCAAGTGCTTGCTCACATGAGATTAAGCTTTAATTGGCATTCAATTTAGCTGGAGGTTGTCATTTTGCAGGGTTATTTACCATAAGAGATTTGCATGTACCAATATTCAGGTGTGTTGCTCAAGAGAGATAGGGAAACATCAAAATAAATAAATACATTTATGATTTAAAACATTGACCCACGGAGTTATATGAAAAGTTCATCATAATTTATTTATCAGTTACTGACTTTGGCTTTAATTCATGGGTGGAACATTCAATATTTACAAGGTGTTGTGAATCTTGCATTCCGGAATCCGGACTAATTGTAGGACTTATAGATCTCAACATTCTAAGATGTACTTCCATCTTATGTATCTGGATATCATATGGTAATTTTATTCAAGTCAAAGTAGTGGGGTTTAAACTTCAGATATACATCTGTGGATATCTTACATATGGTTTGAGCTTCAATAATTTGGATGTTCTCCATGGTATAGGGTCAAGGATGACAGACTTGGGCACCATGCTTGGCAGTAATCTGCCATCACTATGTGTTGTCAACAATCTGTTGTTCACTAATGAACTGAGCATAGTAAAGTTTTTTTGAGGTGGCTGGGCATATTGAAGTAGACGATTATTTTATGTAAGAATGATGGTATCTAATCTAGTTCTCACTTCTCATTTCTGATTCATTTTCCAACTTGAAGACGTTTTAACCTAGGCTTGGAGAGTTGTACACTACTTGGATGTATCATGGATCCAAGTGCAATGTCTACCTTGAAGAGAGGGGGGGGGGGGGGGGGGGGGTGGGGGGAGTGGGGGGGGGTAGTTGTCAAAAAGAAATGCCTTATTCATATTTAGTTTCATAGTGGACTTTGATGTATTCTCAAATGCAATTACTTATCTAAACATAGACCAAACTAATCACCCTAAATTTTACCAAAATTCTTTTTTTACCCATTTTTTTAACCCGCACATAATCCATTCACGACAAAAGTTGTAATGTCTTAATGTCCTTGCACCTCGATTTAGTCACAGCGGATATCTTTTCTTGACACCTTGGCATCACCTCTACCTTGTTTTTCTTGTTCTTTCTTACCTCTACCTCGCTTTTCTTGTAGTTGTAAAAACAAATTGTGTAATATCTGTAGATGGGTATATGAATCTTGGGTGTGAGTCCATGTACTTTATTCTTTTATATATAGTGTAACACACCCTTCCTCTCGTGTTATTTTAGTGAAGACAAAAACCTTAGTTGCTAGTAGGCATTAGGGCCTTATGGAGTTTGAGCTTCTGTGGTTTTACCTTGTGAGGGGTTTTCCACTTAAAGTCGCTACTCGTGTGTGTGGGATTCGATCTACATGGTATCAGAGCTAGTTTTCTCAACCAAATGCACTCCTTGCAAGTGAGCGAGTGTTTTGCTCGAGCTTCAACCCTGAACTCTAAGAGTGTGTGGTGGTTAGTGATGGTCCTCCAGTGTTGTGCCTTAAGACACTAATCATCTATTGTTGGATCGCCCAAAGTGTGGATCTCGAGTCTATTCTACTTGGAATGTGATCGCCAGATCATTGTTAGGGTTTTGAAGAAGCTCCGATGATTGTCCCTTCTCCTTTGACATGACCTGCCCTTCCTTAAATCTTCTGCACATCATCATGGGGTAGCCTTTTGCCACAGTGGCTCCCTTATGTTGCATGAATTCATCTTAGGTGGCATCGGCCATCGTCGTTGCCTTTCTTGTAGAGCTTTGGCCTGGGATTGCTACCTATGCTTTGGGCAGACTCTTTGGGCTCCAACGTGACCTTCATTTTAGGGGTTTGCTCATTTGAGCTCTTGTTTGTGCTTTGTTTGCTCCTAAGTGTTGGTTTTCATCTTTGTGGTTTGAGTTTAGATATTTCTCTCCATCTTTTTTTTTTTTGAAAGGAGGAAAGGATGGTTATCTAGACAATAACTGCCCAGGAAATATATTAATTAAAATGCCAAGTGGTAAGATATTACATAGTAGTTGCCCATAAATTCATTAGAGCAAAAATGCATGAACAAAATTCTCAAGATATGGTTGTTTCCCTTTGAAGACTATCGCATTCCTTCTGAGCTAAATGCCCCAGAGAACCGCTAAAGCATTGGCCTTCTCCTTCTTAGTTCTGTAGGGTGGTGGGCCCCTCATTAGAATTCCTGCTCCTAAACGATCTCCCGAACGCATCTTGACCATGGTGCATGATCCATGACAAACAGAAGTGCCTTCACACTTGAGTTGAGAAAGAGCATCCAAAAAACAAATGCTCAATGCCCTCATCTGCCCCTCGACATAGCGAACCCACCTTATCTGCATGTGCTACCCATCTTGCTTTCCAAATTTGTCATCAGCCTTCCTTTCCTGAGCAACTACGCTAAATTCATCTTTGAAGGACAAGATGCCGACCAAATTTGCTTGCAGTCGCAAGGACATTGAAAATTAGTCCCCACCCTACCACTGTCAAGACTCCCATACGCCTTCCGTACAGAGAACTCTCCCTTATTCTATATGAAAGCATCCAACCCTCCCTTAAGATGGAAGGCTTTTAACTCTAGCCAAAGTACTTGGAGCTTTGATATCATATGATTGGAAAGATTTCCCACAAGGTGGGACTCCAAGAATTCTCCCAGCAGTTAATCAATGTCGCTTGTTGATCTGTAGCCAACACAAATAGTCTGGGAAATGATCCTGAAGCTTTCCTTGCTCCATCCAATCATCCAACCAAAATCAAAAGGAATCACCTTCTCCCATTGTCGAGGAGAATAAATTTTGTACCTTAGTCATAACCATTGACATGCCTTTAATGAAGTGCGAAACCCCCACTTGCGATGGGCCTAGCAGATCCCAGCTCTTAGAGGCTCCATAACAGGCCTCTATAAACCTTCCAACCATATCCTGCCTGAGCCCTAGGAGACGAGCAATCCATTTAGCCAAGACTGTCATTCATCCTCCTTAGATCCTTAACTCCTAAGCCACCTTCCTTTAATAGCTTGCAGACTTCTTCCCAAGCCACCAGTCTAGCTCCCCACTAGATGACCCATAGTTGGTCCAAAAGAAGTCCCTCATCAGCAACGAAATTTTCTTCTCAATTTTCTATGGCAACCTCAACACAGAAGTAAAATAGGATGGCATTACGGTTAACATCGCTTTCAAAAGAACCAACCTCCCATCTCTAGAAAGAATTTTGGATGCATAACCTGTTAGCTTTCTCTCCATCCTATCCGTTAAAGCCTTCAAATCAGATGTCGATACTTGGTTGTCCGATAGAGGCAAGCCCAGATACGAGATCGACAACGAACCCACCGTAGTGTGCAAGTGTAAACTACAAGCACTAAACTCCTAGACTGACATCTGAAAAGGTATAAATTTGGAGAAATTTATCTGCAGACCAGAGGCTTCTCCAAAAAGCTCCAAAAGAATTCATACCCTTCTGGCCTCGTTTTTGGAACCTTCTACAAAAAAGAGTGCTGTATGCATACTGTAGCACTTGGATTTGGCTTCCATTCCTTGTAGAGAAGCCGCTAAATAGGTTCCTTTCGCAGGCTCTGGCTGAAGCTCTTGTTAAGGCATCTATTGCTAGGACAAATAACATTGGGGCCAGAGGATATCCCTATCTAACCCCTCTACTTGGCTGAATTCACCCACCTATTGGGTTGCTATTGATGTGAGTAGAGAAAGAGGTTGTTGTTAAACGTCTCTTCATCTAGTCCACCCAGCGAGGAGGGAATCCCCTTTTGATTAGGGAAGCCCATAAGAAGCACTATTGAATCGAATCATATGCCTTACTGAAATCAACTTTTCAAAGGAAAGCCTTCCTCTTTCTCTTCTAGAAAGCCAGGATCTCCAAGGCCACTACATATTCGTCAAGAATACTCTTGCCAGGGACAAACGTCGTCTGCATAGGTGCAACAATCTCCCCCAGTACTCTTCTCAGTCTATTTACAAGGACCTTTACCACAATAAGATTGGATAGTGTACTCCTTAATGGTCTCCTCACCCTCCTTTGGAAGCAAGAACATGTAAAATTATTAATTCTATTAAAGCCCAGATTCTCCTCAGCAAATTGGTGTAGCACTTGCAACATGTCCTCTTTTATTGTTGACCAGAACTCCTCATAGAAGAGGACAGGAAAGCCATCAGGACCAGGGCAAGCATCTGTATTTAACCCCTAAATAGCCTTCCTTCCTCTTCCGTAAAAGGAGCTGCTTGGTCCTCAGAAATAGAAGGGACATCAACGCTTGACCATCTCCACTGCCCACTTCTCCTTCTGCCTGTAAATTCTTTAAAGTAGTCAGTAATCGCCCTTCCCACCGACTCTTTGTCGTTGTGACTATCAGTCACCCTCATCTTTTCAATCCAATTCTTCCTTCTACCCAAAGCCATAAGGTGGAAAAATTTTGCGTTGGCATCTCCCTCTTTTAGCCATCTCTATCCAGATTTAGTCTTCCATTTTCAATCTTTGATTTCCTATGCTACAACTGCATTGTACATATATGTGCTAGTCTATTGCGTCACCCCTCCTTCGATAAGATCCTTAGGTCATCCTCCTTGTTGAGGCAAGAAATCTCTGCTAAAGCTTCATTCTTCCTACTGCTCCTATCTTCTCTAACTTGTTTTCTATAAGCTCTTAGAAAAGCTCTTAGACCATATTACTTGCTTTCTAGTTGAGTGGCCGCAGAACCCTCACTTCGGAAAGACCTCTATTTCTCCTCCACCAACCTTCTGAACCCCTCCTCAAGCAGCCAGGACCTATCAAATTTGAAATATGTCTCATACCTGACTTTCTTATTTGACAGCCACAACGGTGTGTGATCTGAAATGGTCTCTCCAACGGTCGAACATCTGGCAATGGAATGGACTGAAGTAACTCCATAGTAACTAGGAACCTATTTATTCTAGACCTCAGGCCTATAGAGCTCCTCCAGGTGTATGTGCATGCAATTGGCAGAAGATCTACTAGACCATGCATCACAATGAACTTAGCAACAACCTCCAATCTCCCCCTATGAGCCAAGGCCATCCCTGAAATTTGTCCACCGCATGGGTCAGATCCTCCCAAAGTTTCGTGTGAGTGGCATCACTGTTAGGGCCCTTTTTTTTGAAAAGTATGTCTCCATTCTTTGGACCGCTCTTGGTATTTTTTGGCATTGGGAGCAACAACCTTTAGCCTTGATGGCCTGAAGAAAAAATGTATAGTGGAGTGGTAAGAGGTGGCAAGGTACCATGAATATTTAGATTACTTCAACTAAGTTGACGATAGACAACTACCTTTTGTGGTTTGCAACTACCGAGATGGCCATTGTAGGAAGGGGGAGGATCGAATATATTGATGGTATCAGGCCTAAACCCGATCCAACAGGTAAATCATTGGAGAAATAATACTTAGAGGATAGCCAAGTGAAGACCTGGATAATTAATTAGATCTTCATGGAAATTCAGTCTTTAATTTTGAGAAAGAAGACAACAAGAGAGATGTGGAAAGTGCTTGAAAGCATGTGTGGATAGAAAAAGGAGGTCCATGTGTATCATTTCGTGAACGAGATCTATAATCTTTGCTAGGGTGATGTCTATTGCTTGCAATTATGGGGCTTGGAAATCCAAATGGGAGAACTTGGATTACTTTGTTGATGAGACTTGGAAGTGTACCAGTTGAATAGTATAAACAAGCGGAATCATAAAAGATATCAAAGCATAAAGTAATGGAAAAACACTTAGGTTTACATGGAAACCCCATTTACGAAGAGTGGGGAGAAAACCATTGGAGAAGGCCCCTGATAAGGTTGACTTCTTTGTATTCTTCTGAAAGAAACAAATGGGGGGTACATGCTTATTTATAGGTTACCACACACTCTAACACTCTACATCTCACAATGTGGTACTAAACCAACCACATTCTCCAATACTCCCCCTCAAGTTGGAGCATGAAATGCTAAGTTTGTACAACGGAATCCTACTCTACATAAGAGAACACGACTCTCTCAATTGGTTCTTGCTTGTAGGTGGGTGTGCTGATGATGACACATCAACAAGGTTTGGAGCTGCTGGATGAATTGCTGTAGCTGGCTTTGACAAGGGCCTCTCCTCTACAGACCTCAACTGGTGTTGGTGGCTTCTCATTTAGTATCTCCGACATGGGTCTTCCTCTGATGACCTTGAAACTGGATCTCCCTTTTTGGAGTCCACGAAACTAGATTTTCCACATAGAAACTTGAGATGGGTCGTTCCTCTAAGGACCTCGAAATTGGATCTCTCTCCTCTAGAGACTTCGAAACTCTGGACCTCTCAAAATTGTGGTTTCTCATGTAGTGATCTCGAGCAAAGGGACTCCCGAATGGGGGTGATTACAATAGGCATCCATACCCCCTCTTTCTCTCAAACTAGATGAATACAACAATGAGAAAAAAATCACGAAGAAAAGAGCTTCTCCCCCTCTTTTCTTTAATTTAAACTCTTTTTTTTGCCCCCCCTTTTTTGCCTTTTTTTTATTTTTCTCTTTTTTTCTTCATTCCCTCTTTTTTCTCCCTTTTTTATTTCCTTTTTTGTCTTCTATCTTTCCTTTTACTCCTCTTGATGCCAGCCTTTTTTTTTTTAAACTGCCAACCAAGGCACACTTAAAATAAAAAAGGAGCAAAGAAATGATCACCAGCATGTGATTTGCAGAGAGACGAGATGACGCTCTACTTGAGCACCTTCGACCTCTGGTACTCCCTTCAAGGGCTTCCTGTTTCCATTCTCCTCCTTCTCAGGTGAGATGATCTCCTTTGCTTGTGTCGCGTGCATGGACTGGAGGGAGAACCTCGAGGCGCATATCACCAAGGCTGACCTCCACTTCGAGCGAATGATCTCGCATGAGATCTTCGCCGATTTCCCGACCATGAGCTTCATCGCCACCATCATCGAGCCTCCTCAGCTACTCATGCGATCGCTCACCGCCATCTTCGAAAGATGCGTGGAGCTTTTATCTCGCCGTGTAATCTTTGCTCGCCACCTTATTCTCGCATGATCCACTTTGCCTTCGTCTTATTCCTCGGTGCTAATTCTGTTGCAGCTGATCGTCGTGGTCTCATCTCCATCTTTTTCCTCGTCGCTGAGTGCAAGCCTCACCTGGAGCCTTAGCTTTGACTCCTCCGATGCTAAGATTGAAGCCTCGACCTTCGTCTGATAAGTAGGGTGGTTGCCACAGCCATCGGTAGTAGCGTGGTCCCCAACGCAACCCTTAGCACGAGATCACGTACTTCTTTGCCTTGAGCCTTCAGGAGGATCGATCTCTTCCCTGCAGCAACAGTCGTGCCTCCTCCAAGTTGAATAATATAACTTTTGATAAAAAACTTGTGACACTAGCAAGATAAAAACTGAGAATAAACCCAAGAACGAATTGCTTTGATACCAAGTCGAATAGTATAAACAAGTAGAAACATAAAAGATATCAAAGTATAAAGCAATGGAAAAACACTTGGGTTTAGTGGAAACCATGCTCATGAAGAGTGGGGAGAAAGCCACGGGAGAAGGCCCTTTGTAGGGTTGATTTCTTTGTATTCTTCTCAAAGAAACAAGTGGGGGGTACATACTTATTTATAGGCCACCACACTTCAACACTCCACATCTTACGATGTGGTACTAAACCAACCACATATTCTCTAACAATACCACTTACTAGAACCTTTTTTGGGAATGAGTCGAAAAAAATAGATATTTACCTTCTTGGCAGGCCTTAATCATAAGTTTAAAGGCATAAGGAGCTACATTCTTAACTCAGCAAAAATTCCCACCATTGAAGTTTATTTTTAGTTGGATGCAGATGAAGAGAGGCGTAGGGTCATGAATTCTAAATACATAAGTGCGAGTGATGGCAGTAAAGATGTGGAACATTTATCTCCTGTGAGTTGCGGTTCAAGCAGTATCATTGGCCAACTAGGGTAGTACAAGGTCCAACAGGAATTGCACTCATTGTCACAAAAGTAGTCATACTGCAAACTATTGTTGGGACTTGCAGTTGGAGAAGAGGACCAAAGAAAAATTTAATCGGAAGATTGCTAGCAAAATTCAAGATGTGAAGTCAACTACAACCATTGCTTCTGAGGGCTTTAGCACAAGGAAGTAACTAGACAAGCTAGAGAAGAACAAATAGTGGAAGATTGTGGGAAAGTTGATTTACCTTGCTTTAATTCAACCAGATATTACTTATACAGCTAATGTGGTCATTTAGTTCATGCATGCCCCAACGAATGCTTAGCTCCTTGTTGTTAATCGTATCCTTCGTCATGTGAAGAAAAATCCTAGAAAAGGCCTTCTATTCACTAAGGGAGATGGCATGGTTATTGAAGTCTACACTGATTACGATTGGGTGAGCTTTATGGATGATAAGCGTTTTGCTACTAGGTACTACATATATCTTCCTAGGAATGTTATTATTTAGAGGAGCAAAAAAGCAAACCATATCTAACTAGGAGCTGAGTATAAAGCTTTTGCTATGGGAGTTATTGAGATGTTGTGGGTGAAAATCCTACTTGTTGATATTGAGATTTAGCCCACCACGACACCCCCATCTCCATTCCTCTTCCTGACTCCTTCGACCACCCTACACCACCTCCATCTCCTATGCCTCTTCTCCCTTACCATTCACCTTGCACGCCTACTTTGACCCACTTCCACCATCCAACCACTTCGAACCTATGTAATCGGATGTGATGCCACCAACCTTAACCTCCATCCACTCCTTTTTGGCCATTCGTGAAGATGTGGTCGGGTTCCTCCACCTCGCCCAGCTCTGCCTTGACCGTCACCATCGACCACTCTCCTCCATCAATGACTACTATCCTCCACCACCAGAGCCACCCTGTGTAACCCTGCACCCACTGCCATCTGCAGTTTCGATGTCGTCACGAAACTCACTTATGCTAACCTCTTCTAGAGTGTGAACCACCCACAACTATTTCCTTTTTTTGGTCGTTGCTGTTCTGCAGGTTTCTCTTGGAATTCATTGGGTGTTCTATCATTATGGGCACATGCTTGTTTCCCATTATAATTCATTAAAGTCCTTCTTGGCCTATTGAATCCGTATCCCAATGTGGAATTGAGTTGTAGTTGTTCATGCCTAGTTACCCTGTTATTTCACAATTATTGTGGTTAATCCACAATTACCTCCGATGTCCTTAATATTTAAAACAATCGTATGAGAATATTTTATATAATTAGTTGTGTATGTGTGTGTGTGGCTCAAGGAATATGCCTTGTTATGGTGGAAGTGCCCTCAGGAGGAACGCCATCGCAAGGGTCGAGGTTACATTCAATCCTGGCATAAAATGAAGAAGAAACCTTAGGAGAAGTTTCTTCCTGAGGAGTATTGCCAGAATTTATATACTTGATTGTAGTATTTGGACTAGGGTACCTATAGTGTGGTACATCGAAGAATTTTATATTCTGGTGGCTAAGAACAATCTTAGGGAAAGAGATGTACAATTCTTTTTCCTGATACATTCATGGAGTGTGATCCAACATACAAGATGAGTTCTACATGTGTGATTGTAGACCTGTATACTCTGCATACAATTGAGCTTTGAGAGTCGAGTCCAAACCGGCTAGGTTTACTACTTGAAGGATCACACAATCCACTACCCCAGTACCCCCTCATTATAGGCACTTGAGAAGCCAATGTTTGTTAGGGATAGGCACAATTTTGTCATCCCAATTAGTTGAAGTCACATTGCATTCAAAATCCTTTAAATCCCAATAAGAATGGGATTTTCTTTTCAGAAATTCACTTAGAAATGACCCTACCCTACCCAGATACCTTGTTGGGCCTTACATTAATTTTTGTTATTTTTTGTTTTTTATTTCATTGTTGGCCCATGTGAATAGCCTAAATGGACCAGCCTCTACATCCCACATGCCCAGCATAAGGGCACCTATCATCTCATCCAATGTGATGGGTGCTGGTTCTCTTATTATTTTCTTGTTCCCACCTACTTGGAGGAGATGCATGCCGAGCACATGTTGAGATGCGTATACATTATATATATATTAAAAAAAATCCTCTTTTCTTTGCTTTTATCTCTTTCCCTTGTTTCCTTATTTCCTTTGCACCATTTTGCACTTACCTTTTTTGATTTTTGTCTCCGTGGCCAATCGACTTGAGAAGCACAAGTTGTTTACATCTTGAAAGTAGGCTACCACTTCAAGAGGACAATCTCCTTACCACCCGTTTAAACAGCCCATTCGAATCCGAAGACAGTAATCGCTTCCTTCTCAAAGGGAGACCCAAATAAGTGATTGGCAAGCACACCATTGATGACTAAAGAGCATTTACAACAGTTGTTGATGTTTGCATATCCATGTTAACAGGAACACATGCTGATTTACTCCTATTAATCCTCAACCTTGAAATCTCAGTAGAAGTCCTTACAATAGCAGATATATGTACGGCCTAGGAGATATTACAAAGGTTTGAAATGTCGATTTCGACGCCGTGTTGATGAAATTCTAAGTGTGCATTTCATGGGTATGTTGAGGGCACGTCGTGGAAATGTCCGTTTTTCGATGGCAGATTTCGACGATTTCGATAGCCTAAAAAAATGCTATTTCGGAGGCATGCCGAGAGCATGCCGACAAAAATGGCAGAAGTAGTCAAAATGATATCAATTTCAAGAAAACCAAATGCTGATTATATAACAATAAGAGTGTTACATCATAATATTCATACACAATGTGACCATACAATGTTAAAGTTCAATAATGAGATATCAAATATTCTTACTATGCTAAGAATACAAAGAATTTAATAATAGAAGAATACAAAGAATTTAGCTTCAAAAAAAAGAATACAAAGGATTTAAGAATGAAAGAATCAAAATATATAGTTTCAAAGTAAAAGTTGAAATCATAAGGTCTTGATGTATCGGTAGTCAGACAAAACTTAGAAGTTGGGACTTGGAACTTGAAAGTCAGATTTCACTAGAACCAAGAGTATCTTGCTGGATTCATATCTTTATCGTAGGTACTATTACTACTTGATTGATACCATCATTGACTATTGTGTCGAATACTTTGAATGTATTCATAATAATCCTCCCAAGACATATATGAATACATTGTCTGATAATCCATTATGTGCTATCTATACTCATGTTCATTTATACTAACCAAAATCCCAAGACGGGGAAATCTACTATTTGTGTATGGTCTGTCATATTGCCCACACGCACGATTAGTTGCACGTGTTTGGGAGAATCCTGTTGTTCTAGAATCATCTTGTAATGATTCTGATCTTAGCATTTGAGGGGGAGCTTGGGGTTGGAACTGTGGAGGAAAATAATTTTGGATGGTACCATACTCATGTGGGTAAGAATATTCACTCCCAGTCCTAGTACCAGAAGTGTCAACATTTCCTGACTCAGCGTATGAATGTGATTGATAATTATATGAAGGTGGTGGTGGTGCAAATGACTGCGGGTAGAATGGTTGAGTGTACGAAGATCTCGTCTCATGTCTTGTCTCGTATTCTGTGTCATATCCAGATGCAGGTGTTGAAGAACCAAAAGCTGATCACCAATGCTCATGGAACCAATTGAGGATCTCAAATCCTTCATGTAAGCATCGTGACTTCGATATTCCTCGTAATTCATGACTGGTGGACTTGGACTTGGAATATATTCGCCATGGATATTGGTGTGTCGTTTATCATATTCTATAGTACCCTGAGTTTGTACTACTTGACTACCATATCTCCCTCTGTCGGATGATCGTTCTGATCCAGATCCTTCTACCATTACGAATGCATTCACATCTGAGCCATCAACTGAGTCATCCTTTGAGGTTGAAGTAGACTGTGATAATTGTCGTTCTTCATCCTCTTCATCTAGTGCCCTTATAGGAAATGTATGACGACCAGATCTGGCCATATGTCCTTGAACATCGGCAACTATTTTCTTTGATAGCTCTGGATCTGGCCTTCCCCTAACATCCATCATAGGTTCTCCTCTAATGTCATTTATCTAACTTTCTAGCACATTATCTCTGATTCGGAAAATGTAGGCCAGAACAATTGGATCAGCCATTTCCTTTTCAAAACCCTCCTGAATGTGCCTCATTCGTAACCTTGTGTTATAGTGATGGACACAAGGTCATTAGGCTTGTGAATTCCAAGCTTGTTTCTTCTTTTAGAATGGATAAGGTTAAATGTACTCCAATTTCTTTCGCACCTACTAGCAGATGATGTTTGTGATAACACTTTAACAACCACCCGTAAATGTGGAGCTTCCGTTGCATACAAATTCCACCATACCACTGTAGGGAAAACATATTTGAGTCATAAATTTGATATTATAGAGTAAATTATTATTAGTAAATATTAAAAGGATGTCGATTATTACCAGGATGAGTGCTCTTAATGGCCTGCTGTGCCATATAACTCCCAAAAGATCCCATCATTTTTCTAAATAATTTAATTTACAACATGTTAATATGAAGATATGTCAAATATCTTATTTAAGCTTCAAATTTCAAGCTAAATTTTCTTACCTCATTCATGCACGCTATTTGCGTAGCAGTTGTAGGAGAGAGCTTTTGAACAATTTTTTGCACAGCTTGAATGAGATCTTTATGCGTGCTAAGGTGGTGTTTATAGTTAAATTTTAGGTTAAAATAATAGTCTATGATAAAAGATAAATAATTGAAAGAATAAAAAATAACTCGAATAAGGTAAATTTATAATGAAATATACTTACCGGCAATGTGGAGCGGGTGGGATGATATGTTTTGCCTTCGTTCTCTTATTATTTTTAGAATAGCTCTTTGGACCTTCCCGCTGCTTTTTCCACCTTTTCATACATAATTTCTAATGCCTCGTATATGCAACCCATCGTTGGTTTCTTATCTTCATCTACCAACTTCAAAACTAATATGACGGGCTCCATAATACGAGTAACGCGTTGCAATCATCCCAAAATCGTGAATTATTTATCAAGTCTTCTGCATCCTTCCTACCTTGTATCCTAGTTTTCGCCATGCCAAACCAATTGTTAGAATTTACTATTGATTTCAATCCAACTTTATTGTCTAAAATACTTTTTAAGGCGATGTAATTTGTAGCAAATCGTGTTATCCCAGGATGCACCAATTCGCCATTGCAATGCTTCCTCATTAACGACAAGACATGCCCGTGATTGTAAATAAATGATGTAATCGATCGGGCCTTGTTTACAACAGACGAAACTGACTTCCTCTTTTCGAAGTCTTTCAAAATTAAATCTATACAATGTGCAACACATGGCATCCAGAATATTCCATATTACTTGATTTCATAATCTTTTCTCTCGCCTTCTTGAAGTTGCTGGCATTATCCGTAATAATCTAAATGATATGTTCCTTCCCGACTTCATCAATTGTATCCTTCAATGAGGAATAAAGGTACTTGTAATATTTCACTTTATTCGATGCATCTACGGATTTCAAAAAAATGGATCGTCCATCACAATATACAAGGAAGTTAATGATTTGCCTCCTTGTATAGCTAGTCTAATCATCTGTCATCAGTGTTACTCCATAATGGGGCCACATATTTTTCAAATCAGAAATACAGTTACCTAAATCTGCCTTCTCCATAAGCATGTATTTATTCATTATTTCATATGTTGTACGAGCCTTAACTCCCGTCCCATATTGAGCGCTGACGTCAATAACATTTTGCAATCATGGCTCGTCTGCTATGTTAGCTAAGCTCGTGACTGCTCTACCAATCTTTTCCCTTGCATTCCCAAACATGCCCTTAATGGTTTTCTGTTTCAGGTCTGCTTTCCCTTCCAGGCTCCCCTTAGTGCTACCAGATCGAAATAAACCACGTAAACCCATTTTTTATTTTTTGGATGGATGTGGGGGCAGTCTTGAGCCTGAACCACTACCACCAGCATCTGTATACCTCATGCTCTGTGTTATTTGATCACCTACCAGAGCTTGTCGTTCATGCTCACTTCTGAGTGAGTCTTTCATTGCTTGTCTGAATTGTCTCCTCCCCCTTGGATTTGCCTCCACATAACTCGGATATTCATAGTCTTCATCTGAGTCAGAGCCTACATCGTAATAATCTTGATAGCTACCAGACAAGGTCTCACAGACTGCTTCTTTTGACCTCTGTTTTATTGCTTCCTTCTCTCGCCTTGATGTCATTGACTCGGCAATCAAATCACGAATATCATCTGGACAATCCTCACATTTTATAACATTCTTATCGTCACCAACTAGGTGATGCTTGAATCATGTAATTCTACCACCCTTTAGCTGTTTTCCACAAAAATTGCACTCTGTCATAGGTTTAGTTCCATCCATCACTTTGGTGCAATACAACCATCCAATCTCTTATGCTTTTTGACGTTATCGCTCCCACTTCCTCCAACAATAGCCTTGCCTTTTTCAGATGTACTATTTCTGCATAGCTACACTACATTTACTTTATAATTCATAATCATTGTATAATCATATTATACCTTTGACATATCTATGCCCCTATCTAATTCAATCAAGCAAGCAAATTCTATCTTAAAGGGTTGCACCTATTGGATCTAATCCAAGCCCTATTAGGTCCGATTGGATTACTCTGACCTTTGAATTACCTGGTCGGCCAGATGGGTGGGACCCCCTAGGACACCCCGCACGGCAGGACACCACTAGAGGTTAACGCGGTTACCGCACTGACCCGTCTTGTCACTAGTTGGTCTAAGTAGACAAGGTCTCAGAATGATCCAATTAAGTCTAATATGACTTAGATAATTATCTAACCTAGTTGTCACATTTACTTTTTTTTAAGCTTCGGTATAATCATGTTTTTTGGAAAGTCTAATATTTACATTTAATGGTGAGTATTGGTAGGTGTTGGGCCTTACTGCTGGAAAGCATGGGGGCTAGACTGGCTAGTATGTATTATACTTTACAGGTAGTTGCTAGTTGCTACTTTATTTGTTCTTGTGTATTGCTAAATTTAGAACTCGACAAACATGATGGTTAAAAAATGGTAATAAATACTACCATAAACGAAAAAAAGGTATGAAAGAAAGGTACGAAAGTTGTTACCGAAACCTTCTGCTTGATTTTTGAAAGAAATTATCTCACCACAGCAAGTCACTAACTCAGCACCGATCAGTAATCGATAGGCAACAATAGGCAACAACAAATCGTATAGTGAATTGGGATTGTGAGGTTGTGAGCCCGATCGATGTGTCTGTGGTTGTGAGTGTGAATTGCAGCAACCGATAGTCGATATTTATAACTAATCATTTCGAATAATTTATGTGATTTTTATAATTAAGTCCATCCGCCATCAATGAGTGCGATGCGAATCGTCGATTAATATTTTATGGGTTTTTTATGATTACGTCTGTCGGTCGATGATATATTGTGAAAATATTTGATTCGATATATTTATGATTACGTCCGTCGGTGATATATACTGTGTAATTCGTTGATTAATATTTTATGAGTTTTTTATGATTACGTCTGTTGGTCGATGACGTACTGTGCAAATATTTGATTCGATACATTTACGATTACGTCCGCCGGTGACGTCTACTGTGCAAATCGTCGATTAATATTTTATAAATTTTTTATGATTACGTCTGTTGGTCGGTAATGTACTGTGCAAATATTTGATTTGATACATTTACGATTACGTCTGTCGGTGATGTCTACTATGTGAATCGTCGATTAACATTTTATGGGTTTTTTATGATTATATCCGTCGATCGGTGACGTACTGTGCAAATATTTGATTCGATACATTTACAATTACGTTCGTCGATGACGTCTATTGTGTGAATTGTTGATTAATATTTTATAGTTTTTTATGATTACGTCCGTCGATCAGTGACGTACTGTGCAAATATTTGATTCGGTATATTTACAATTATGTGACGTACTCTGCAAATCGTCGATTAATATTTTATAGATTTTTATCATTACATCCATCGGTGAGTCATATACTGTGCGAATATTCAAATACAACTCACTGAACAATGTACATCACTACATTGTATACCTCAATAATTGCTCAATCATGCTTTGTTTGGTTCCCGACATTTGTGCAGGTACTAACTTCTTTCTCTATGCTTTTCGTAGAGTAAATGTTATTCTTTAGTCTAGAGTCTAGACTTTAAACTCTAGGATTTAATGAGCACACTACTCGTGTTCCTAGGATAATAGTATTTGCGTGAAACGCAAGGCAACACACCGTAATTTACCCATTCTCCACCACTAGATCCACCACAGTCTACACACCTTAATTCCCACCCCATTCACATTGACCACTGCACCGTGCACATCCTGAAAACCCATTCACATTGGCTTGGCCACTACGACGTGCCATCGGGCACCAGCATCGACACGACCTCCCGTTCCCTTCATCCCCTTTCCCCTTCCCATCCCATCAAAAGGGTCATTATCAGAGAAAATCCTAGAAGTGCGGCGGCCACCCCCTACCAGGAGACGCTCCGTCGCTCCCCCGCCTCCCCAGCAGGCTTCAGGTCCACCAAGAAGGCAAGAAGCTTCGTAACGATGCAGGTTGCAGGTTGAAGCAATGGCGTGACAGTGTGGCAGTGGCACCAATGGAGCAGACTGGCACATAGCATGCAGGCTGCAGCAAGCATCGGCATGCCGGCGAAATACTTGATTCATGCTGACGATATGGTTGGCATGCCGACGAATACCTGATTTTCGACATCAGAATCATATCGGCATGGGTATTTTGGAAAGCAGGCCTTGTCGGCGGCATTTAAATCATTGGATACCACCCTCCACAGAAAAACTGATATCTGCATATTAGAAAATTGGTGTGAGAAGAGATCGACCACCATGAATCTTGAATCTGATGAGAAGGCCACCTATACAAGTTTTGAAAGCCAAACTAGTAGGGGTATCCACAACAATGTTGAATAGAAGAGGAGCTAAAGGACATCCTTGCATAACACCTCGCTATGGTTGTGTCCAAGAGCCCAAAGAATGACCATTTACCAAGGTAGCAAAGGAGGAAGTAGTGGTACATCTCTTCATTAGTCGAACCTACTCCTTTGGCAACCCCCTCCTTAGAATTTCTCAAAGGTATGTCCAAGCTAGTGAATTGTAGGACTTTGAGAAATCCTCTTTCCACATGAAAGCCGCCACTCCCCTTCTCGTTTGCGTTGCAATCATCTCTTCAGTCAGAACAAAAGACTTTTGTGGAAATCTTCCCTTTATGGAAGCAGACTGGATGAGATTAATGATCTTCGGCAACAGAGCATGCATCTTGTTGGCTAAAATCTTTGCTACAATCAAATATATCACATTGGAAAGAGCAATTGATTTGTATTCTCTAATGGTCTCCACACTCGGCCTTTTTGGCAACAATATGAACATAATCTATTTAATCTATCAAAATCATGATTAACATGCAAAAATTCTCGAATCATTGCTACGAAATCACCTCCCACAATCTCTCAGAACTCCTTATAAATAAGCACTTGTTAGCCATAGATTGCTAACAAAACCTCCTCCGTGACATCCCATCAAATCACGTTTCAAATCCTCACCCACCTATGAGATGTTGGAACCGCCAAGCCTCTAACCCCCTAACGGTTGTCTCCTCGTAAGCTCATGTTAGCCTCTACGGTCTAGAGTTATTTATGTTTACTTTGTTATGTCTTGAGTTGTGGTATTTTCTATTTCTTTGAAAATTTATGTATTTTTCTCAACTATATATATTAAGAGGTAGGGTTATGAAATAAAGTAATTTGATTCATTTGTTTTAACTTGGTATCAGAACTGTGATCCTAGGTTGAGATTTGATACCCACCTTGATTTCTATACCCCCTTCCTCTCCACTGAAAAAAAACTCAAGCCAAGGGCTGCGTGTGGTGCTTCTTGTTGCCGCCGCCGACCTTTAGCCTCTAGGCCGGTCAGTGGTCCACCTCCAGTGATCTGTGCAGGACTGCTCTGCGTGGGCCAACCAAATCTGATTGCCACCTAGATCTGCAGGATTGCTCTGTGTGGGCCAGCCAGATCTGATTGCCTCCCAGATCTGCAGATCTGCAGCATGGACCACCCAGATGGTTGCTGGCCAGATCTTCAGCATGGACCACCCAGATTGGACTGCTACCCAGATTTGTAGTCCTACACGCTCCCAGTTCTGTGATCTGTAGCCCCTACTCTGATTTGCAGGATCACCCAGATCTGCTAGGGATTTTGCAAGATCACCTAGTGTCGGATCACCAAGGTTCCTGATTTGGATCTTCAGGCCTGATTGTTGGTCAAGTTAAAGTAAAAAAAAGTTTTATTTTTATCAAGCTGTCCCTATGTCTCGTTATATAGAGAGATAAGGGAAAAATAATACAATAAGTTCAACAAGAAAAAAACAAGTTGCAAATAGTCCCTCATAAGAACATGTAACTCAACACTTCCCTGCAAGCTGGAACATATATTCATCATGCTCAGCTTGTTTCTACACTTCTCAAACTTTGGGTGAGGCAATGACTTGGTAAAAATATCAGTAGTCTGGTCAATGGAGGCAAGACACATAGTACGGAGTAAACCTTGTTGAATCAGGCTCCTGGTATAATGATAGTCCATTTCCACATGTTTCATCCTCTCATGAAACATGGGATTATTAGCAATATATGTCGCAACTCGGTTATCACAATGCATCTCCATAGGTTCTTGGATTTCAACATGAAGATCTCTTAGTAGAGATCTGATTTATATCATCGCAGCTGCAGTATGAGCCATAGCCTTGTATTCGGACTCAGCACTAGAGCGTGAAACAACACTCTTTTTCTTGCTCCTTCAGGTCACCAAATTTCCAGCCACAAATGTGCAAAAACTAGTAGTAGACTGCTTGTCTGCCACGTCTCTTGCATAATCTGTATCAGAGTAAGCCATTACAGACATAGGACCCTTCTTTTGGACTAAAATTCCTTTGCCTGGATATCCCTTAATGTACCTCAACACTTGCATAATCACCTACCAGTGAATATCAGTGGACTTGTCTAAGAATTAACTTAGCTTACCCACTGCAAGGCTGATGTCTGACTTGGTGATGGTTAGATACAATAACTTCCCAGCCAGCTGCCGATAGACCTTCTTGTCCTTTAGCTTCACTGTATCTTCAAATAAGTGAGCTTTAGGATCCATAGGTATGTTGGTTTCCTTGGATCATAGCATGCCTGTTTCCTGAAGAATATCAAGTGCATACTTCCTCTGAGACATCACTATGCCTTGTTTGCTTGTGGCGATCTCAATATCCAGAAAATATTTTAGCTTTCCAAGATCTTTCATGACAAATTGGTGAGCTAAATACTCATTTACCTGAGTAATATCATCTGCATCATCGCCTGTAAGGATAAGATCATCAACATATACCAATAAAGCCATGGTACAAGTACTGGTCTTCTTAAAAAATAAGCATTGATCAGAAGATCTTTGCATCCCAATCATAGAGAATGCCTCAGACAAATGCTGAAACTAGGCTCGAGGGCTCTGCTTAAGGTCATAAATAGTCTTACGAAGTTTGCACACTCCCCCTGAACCTTAAAATCAGGTGGTGTTGCATGTACATCTCCTCCTCCAAATCCCCATATAGAAAGGTATTTTTGACATCCAGTTGGTGAAGATACCATCCATAATGAGCTGCAACAGAGATAATAATATAGACCATGGAGAGTCGTGTCACAGGAGAAAGTGTCAGAAAATCCACCCCATAGGTTTGGGTGAATCCTTTGGCTACAAGGCAAGTCTTATACTGAGAAATATACCCATCAGGATTGTATTTCAGGGCGAAGACTCATCTGGCCCTAAGCAAGTACGCACCAGAAGGTAAGGCAGACAACTCTCATGTACCTCTATTAGTAAGTGCAGACATCTCCTCTTCTATAGCCACCTTCCAATGTGGATGTAGGAGAGCCTGCTGGTTGGAAGCAGGTATCTTTGTACTAGAGGCTACAGTTGTAAAGGCATGAAACTTTGACCCAAGAGAACATGTAGAAACAACACTGCCAGCAACATAATACTATGCACAGGATCTCGGAGCCTTCCTGATAACAATGGGAATATCCTCATTTGTGGGTAGAGAAAGGGACCTTGAAGACATATGAGTAGAAGAATCATCAATATCTTTAATACATACCTAAACGGAGGACAATGGTGGCTCAGTAGGAACTGAAGAAGAGGGGGGGTGTGTCATCTCTCTGTAAGTAACTGGCAGTTGATATGTAGCACCTTTAAATGTCTTCTCATCAAGTGGTACAGGTTTGAAAGTGCCCACATTATGATCGATAGTAGATACACCACTACTATGAGAGAAATCCTCCAAGGCTATAGGAGTTACAGGTATAGGAGCGACCACCTTTATCTCTCTCGACAGATGACCTGAGGTAGAAAAATAAGGGATAGACTCTTGAAAAGTCACATTTGTACTCACATAGTGTTTCTGGTGTATGGGATCAAAACATCTGTATCCCTTTTGCGTGCGTGAGTATCCCAAAAATACACTTAACTGCCCTTGGTGCCAATTTGTCACGACCAGGTCTAAGGAGATGTATAAACGCTACACACCTAAAGGTTTTTGGTGGCACAAGAAATAAGTCAGCATCAGGATATAAGATACTCCATGGAATTTGCTCATGTAACACAAAAGAAGGGAGCTTGTTAATGAGTTCCCCAGTAACCATGCGGAACACTGTTCTGGAAAAGTAAAGCTCTAGTTGTATCCAGAATGTGGCGGTGTTTTCTTTTAGCTATCCTATTTTGCTGTAACGTATGAGGACATGATGTCTGATGCATAATACCCAGTGATCCAGACAAATCAGTCAGTTTCTTTGTGCAAAATTATAATGCATTATCTGTTCTGATTTTCTTAATGCATACACCAAATTGATTTTTCACAAACATCACAAATTGTTGAATCAAAGAGCCAACTTCCAATTTATTCATCAAAAAGGTCTATGATAAGCGTGAAAAATCATCCATAAATAACAGATAATATCTAAAATTCTGATGGCCTGCCACACGGTTAGGACCCCAGACATCACAATGCAGCAAATCAAAATAAGCAGAACTGGTAAACTGGATAGATGCTGGAAAGCTGGCACGGTAATACTTTCCCAGCTGACATGCATCACACTGAATCTTCATGGCTGGAGACAAGTGAGGGATGACACGGCGTAGCTTGTCTAGGGAAGGATGACCTAGTCTTCTGTGCTACTGCAATGCACTCCTCGCAGTAGTCTGACAGGCTGCAACAACTGGATTCTGAACTAGCCGATATACACCACCCTCATGGCCACCACCAATCATCCTCCTCGTCATGCGATCGTGAAAAGTGCATTCAACAGCGTCAAAAATAGCACGACAATTCAACTGCTTAGTAATAGAACTAACATATAGCAGTTGCATTGTTATTTTTGGCACATAATATACATCATCAAGATGCATGGAGGGTGTAATAGATACCCCTCCCTTACCACGGATGGGTTCATGTCTATCATTTGCCAGCTGTACAAAATGTTCCTGTGGTGTGTTCTATAATCATCTAAAGCATTGGGAATTTCTTGTCAAATGATCAGATGCACCTGAATTAATCAACAATAATCCTTTCGTACCTGATGCGGATGTATAGGCTGTAGTGCTGGATGATTGAGGTTGCTCATGGGTTAATTGTGCTAGCCGCTGTATAGCTGCATCATAGTCTGCCTTTGCAAGGGATATTGCCTTAGTGCTCACACCTGGAGATGCTGTAACAGAAGCCTGGTTGGTCACAGTAGGACGATCGAGGTTATTCTAATACTAAGCCTCAACATGGCCAAGCCTGCTACAGTAAGAACATGTAGGCTTGCCACGACTATCATCAGTTTGGCCTCTCCCTTTGCCACGAAAAAAGCTTCCACGACTGGCATGAGTGCTAACAACAGCTTGAGCCGAAGATGTAGTGGTAACAACTGCATCACGAGTAGGGTGAATTTGCATCATACTCAGCCTTCTGTAAATTTCCTCAATAGGAGGAAGCTGAGAGAGTCAGAATCTGTGAACGAGCCGCTGAATAGTGATCACTCAGCCCTGCAAGGAACATGTGGGCTGCAAACTCCTTCCTGTGATCCCTGCATGTAGAAGTACACATTGGTCTACATGCATTATATTTCTCTAATAGCCCTTTCATAGTGGAGTAATACTGAGACAGACTCATCTCCTCTTGCTTGAGATGGCATAAATCATAGTGGATGTGAAATATTTGAATTCAACTTATGTGAATAAGCCATCTTCAAGCCATCCCACATCTTTTTGGCAAAACTGTAGTATATAACTTCATCACCAATCCTTGGAATAACGCTATTCAAGATCCATGCTCTTACCATAGCATTATCCCGATTCCAAGTTGCATATTTTCCTGTTTTCTGGTTTGGTGGTACTTTTAGGAGCAGATGCTTCTTATCATAGCCTTCCACAGTGACCAGGAAGGTTTGAGACCAACGGGGGTAATTGGTCTCATCCAATTTTGCAATCGGAGCAAAGAAGGGGCTTTTATACACCCCGCTTTCTATACTCTGTCCTGAAGACACATCAGAAGTATATGATGCAGACATGGTAGCTTCAAACACACGAATAAGTTCAAACAACAGATCTGAAATCCTGGATTAAACACCAACAACTTGGGGAATACGCACCCCATAATCCACCGACAAAATATCCAACACTTGACTGGGGAATACACACCCGAAGAATCAATCAATCAGAGGAATACACCAAGGTTTTAAATATCGATATTGATATCGTATCGACAAGTCAAAAAAGGATATATCGAGGATATATCATTGATATAGTGAATTTTGGGAAAATCGCTCAGAAAAGCATAAAATTTCACAAAATATGAAAAAATTTAAAGGTTAACATTTTTGAATAATATATCATGAAAGGATGCCTAAAAAACATGTATATGTGTTATACCAGGGATATATCGTCGAAATCGATGATTTTTTTTACATGTGTGAAAGGATACCTTAAAAACGTGTATATGTGTTATATACCAGGGATATATCGTCGATATCGATGATTTTTTTACATGTGTGAAAGGATGCCTAAAAAATGTGTATGTGTTATACCAGGGATATATCGTCGATATCAATGATTTTTTTACGTGTGTGAATGATATATCATGAAAGGATGCCTAAAAGACGTGTATATGTGGTATATCAGGGATATATCGTCGATATCGATAATTTTTTTACGTGTGAGAGGATGCCTAAAAAATGTGTATATGTGTTATATCAGGGATATATCGCCGATATTGATGATTTTTTTACGTGTGTGTGTGGCTTGTCGTGCAGCATTCAAACCTCTTGCCCAAACCCAGCTCTTTTCAAACCTCCTTCCCGCTCAGCATTCAAACCTTCCCGCCGAAAGCTATATCGGGGATATTGTTCGATATATCGTCGATATCTTAGGGTTATCGCTCGATATATCGGCAATACTGATATATTGGTGATATATTGCCAATATATTGTGATATTTCAAACCTTGGAATACAAAAAAAAAACATTCATAATGGGGAATACACACCCCAAATCAGATCAAGAGACCAAAGAAGTCATTCCAATCATAGGAAGGTTCTTGCTTCAAATCTTGATCCCTCAATATTCAAGAACCTTCCTACAGAGTTCTCATACTGTAGCTGCGACCCGCGCTATTGCAACATGTGCATCCAGGTGTGATGCGCTACAGGGGCTTCAAGGTGAGACGTAGCAGCAACACACCTTGGAAGCAGCGGTCAGGTGACCTCGTAGCAGCCGCGTAGGCTTTGGGTGGCGCTTAGATGCTTCGTAGCAGCCGCACAGGGCTTGGGCGATGCTCAGGCACCCTACAGCAGCCGCACAGGGCTTAGGCGGCGCACAGGCAACCCTTCGGTTGCAGCAGAGCGATGGCGAGGAGCCACAACAACGCTGTGATTAGGCACTGCACCGCTGTGGTCACTGTAGCAGGGTGGCGATTAGCTAGGGTAGTAGCGCTGTGGTGTGGCGACGCGCTGGCTGCAGTTGCGACGGCAGTCGGTGATGCAGCTGCTGCTGTTGCTGTGGTAGCAATCTGACGCCGGCATTGCTGTCGGCGGAGGCAGCAGTGGCTCTCGGTGAAAGGGCTCGGTAGGGTTAGGGTTCTGTTTGGTGGAGACCTCAACCTAGTGTTTTGATACCATTTTGAAGTAAAAAGAAGTCTTATTTTTACCAAGTTGTCCCTATATCTCTTTATATAGAGAGACAAGGGAAAAATAACACAATAAGTCCATCAAGAAAAAAACAAGTTGCAAATAGCTCATCACAATAACTCGTAACTCAACAAAGTAGTATTGCTAGGTTTAGATCACAAGGCTACTGATCTGTCGGTGCTCGCATCATTGCCTTTGGAGGAATCATAGGGTCTTCTTGATGGTTTGATTTTCTTTGTCTCATGTTTGTGGATGTTTATTGGTTTTAATTGAAATTGATATGGTGTGTGAAAATTTGTTTAAGATGAGATCAGAGAGCATCTCAAAGACAGGGGTGTGTGAGAGCCTCTTCTTTGATCCCATGGTGAAGTCAGATGAGATCAATTGCTCTTGATGGTCATAGACTTATGTAATGACCGTGGAAGGTCATGATGAGAAGCTTACTGTGTTGCAACTAGAATCAGAGGAGAAGAGAGTTCCTATCACTAAGTTTGAGGCCCTTTTTATGCTAGGAGGAACACATGATTCCATTACTATTCCTAGGAGAGTATGAGATACTACTTCGGGTATTTAGTCATCATAATATATCTCAAGTAGGGGCCATGTGGCAGCCTTAGACAGAAGAAGCGGATTGGTCTGTTGATTTAGATGCATCTTGTCATATTTGTGGCAATGAATGACAATTCTCCACTGTTCGTCTAGTTCAGGAGAACGTCATAAGAGGACGCCTTTGAGAAGAAGAAACCCTTCCTAGGAGCCTTCTTGACATATCTAAGCACTATCAATGCTGCATCCCAATGCTGATGTGTTGGCTTGGCCATGAACTGACTGAGTCTCCTAACTGCAAAGGAGATGTTCGACCTTGTAATAGCAAGATACAACAGTTTGCCTACAAGCTGTCTGTATTGTCTGCTGTCCACCACCTGTGCATCCTTATTATAGAGTAGCATGTTAGGGTCCATAAGAATATTGGCCTCTTTGGCCCCAAGCATACCAGCCTCTTGCAAGATATCTAAAGCAAACTTCTGCTGAGACAAGACCACACCTTCCTTGTTGTGAGCAACCTTAATATCAAGGAAATACCATAAAGCCCCCAGGTCCTTCATGACAAACTGCTTTGCGAGGATGCACTTAACCTTAGCAATACCTTGCACATTGTCCCCTGTGATGATCAAATCATCAACATAAACAAGAAGTACCACAGTATCTCATCTAGTTCTCCTAACAAAAAGTGAAAAATCAACTGTCGATCTCCTGAATTTAGTTGCCTCTACAACATAAATCTCTGAAACAGGCTCTGGGACTCTGTTTGAGGTCATATATAGCCTTCCGTAATCGACATACGCACTCCCCCTTACTCTCAAAGCAAGGTGGCTGTTGCATATAGACTTCCTCTTGGAGATCACCATAAAGGACGACATTCTTCACATCTAACTGGTGCAAGGGCCAATTTAACTGAACTGTCATTGCAATCAACACCCGTATTGTCGGAAGTCTGACAACTAGGGAGAAGGTGTTAAAGAAGTTCACCCCATAAATCTGGGTGGACCCCTTTGTCACGAGGTGGGCTTTGTATTTAGAAATATCACCATTAGGATTGAACTTTACAGCAAATACCCATCGACGGCCAACGAGTGTAGCACCATCAAGAAGTGGAGTAAGCTCCCAAGTCCCATGGCCTCCAAGAGCGACCATCTCATCATCCTCCATGGCTGCCCACCATTTTGGATCAAACATGGCCTCACGGTGAGTAGCTGGAATCTACGTAGTAACTAATGGTTGAGTAAATCCAGCAAATCCAGGAGCTAGACTTTCAGTAGCAAGTGCCCCCACAGTGGGATAAGTAGTGCAAGTCCGTGGTCACTTCCGAATGGCTATCAGAAGGTCAAGATCATCGCTTGACACATTACTTGTCCTGTCCCTGTGATCATTACATGGCAAATATACGTCAGTGTTTAGATGACTCAACTGAAAAGTTGATGGTGAAGGCGAGGATGGAGGTCTTTGATAGGTAGCATGAGGGTGGACATATGTCTGGAGTGGCCCAGTCAGGCGTGGAAAGGGATGCGTAGCAGGAGGTGGTGGTGACATGATGGGGATAAGAATCTCATGAAAGCTCCCAAAGTGAATGGGAGAATATGGCATAGGCATCATATCACCCTCGGGAGGCATCTCAGTAGCCGTGACAGAAAAGAAAGGTACAACCTCATGAAAGGTAACATCCGTTGAAACAGTGTCGAGAAGTAAGCAAATTAAAACACCGATACCCCTTTTATGTCCGGGTATACCCAAGAAAAACACACTTACCTACTCTCGGTGTTAGTTTATCCTGACCTGGTCTCAACAAATAGACAAAGGCAATACAACCAAAAGTTCGAGGGGTGACGTGAAACAAGGGACAATTAGGATACATGACCTGAAGAGGCATCCGTTCATGCAATGCAGCATTAGGAATCCGGTTAATAAAAAAACAAGCAGTTAAAACATCACCCCAAAAGATAGAGGGGACAAAATGGTGAATGAACAAAGTGGGAGCAACATCAAGAATATGACGATGTTTCCTCTCGGCAACACCATTTTGTTGAGAGGTATGAGGACATGTTGTCTCATGGATAATGCCACAAGTAGAAAAGAAATTATGCAAATGCAAAGTACAAAATTCCAGGGCATTATCAGAATGAAAATACTTCACCAAACAAGAATGCTGAGTTTTTATTTCTTTGACAAAGTTTTCAATAATTTGTCCCACATCGAACTTATTTTTCAAGAAAAACTCCGAGAAATACGAGAAAAGTCATCAACTAAAACAAGATAATATTTGTTCCCAAGTCGATCAGGAGTACGATTGGGACTTCACATGTCCATATGAATCAAATCAAATGCAGCATCATATGAAACAGAAGTAGAACTGGAAAAACTAGCCCTGTGGTGCTTGCCAAGCTGACAAGCATCACAGGTGAGAGTAGTAGTGGAATAGATGTGCAGTAGAACTCGTTTGAGGCGATGAATGATTGAATGGCCAAGGCGGTGGTGCCATTGGAGAGGAGATCCAGCAGAAGCAAGACCCTGGATAGTAGAAGCAGCAAAAGCATTACGGCTCAGACGGTACACCCCATGTACCTCACGTCCTCTACCAATCGTCTTCCCAGTGAATTTGTCCTGCAAGACACAAGAGGACACATCAAAAATAGCTCGGTAGTTCAGATCTTTAGTGCTGCTGTTAACAGACAATAAACTTAAAGGAAAATTAGGCACATAATAGACGTTTGTAAGTCTCAAAGTGCGAGATAAAGACACATCTCCATTGTCAACAAGTGGCCAGTGTCTCCCATCAGCCACCTGTACTGTCCTGGCGGGTGTAACATGTGCTAACTGACAGAAAGAGCCCCGGTCACCACATAGGTGCTTGGATGCACTAGAATCAATCAACCAGTCACCATAAGACAAAAGTGACGACATACCAGTTGCAGGTGTCTCTGAAGAGGAAATCGTAGCTGTAGTGTTTGGAATTTAAGAGGACACTTGAGTCAACTAAGCAATCTGTTGCCGCAAGTTCTCAATCTCAGTGCTCAAGGTATTAATATTAGAAGGAAGAGCTGCATCGAAGATCTCAGCTTCCTGATTGGTCACAGCTGGCCTACCATGCTTCTACCAGCATATAGTCTCAGCGTGACCAAATTTGCCACAGTTAGTACACGGAGTCCTGGTACGTGTACCAGAAGAGCGTCCACGTTTACGAGCACGACCACGACCACATGCAGGGTAAGTAGTACCCCTGCCACGTCTAGGGATTGCAGCTAGTGCAGACGACTGAGTAATAGTGTCAGGAGTAGGAGTGCGTATTGTAACTCTGCTGAGTCTATTATATGCTTCCTCCAAGGTAGGAAGCTCAAAAGTAGTGAGGATTTGATCTTTGGCTGCCGCATACTCAGGTCCAAGGCCAGCCAAGAAAAGAGAAACAACTAATTCTCTCCTAAAACTCCTTCAGGACTCATAGGCACGTCTTGGCAGGTAGGAGTAGTGCTTCTCCAACATTGCCTTCATGAGAGTAATATTGTGACAGTGTGTGTCCCTCCTAATGCAGATAGAAAAGATCATAGAAGACCTGAAAAACTCGTGCGGAGTTCTTGGCATGTGACTAGGTATTACGCAAAGACTCCCACATCTATTTTGCAGTAGTATAGTACATGATCTCATCCCCTATGCGGGGAATAACCATTTGCATCAGCCATGCACAAACCATGGTATTGTCGCTATCCTAATTAGCATTTTTGCTTGTCTTGTTCTTAGGCTCTAGATTCGTAAGAATATGGCTCTTTTTATGACCCCTGACGGTCATAAGAAAGGTCTGGGATCACCGCGGGTAGTTGGTCTCATCCAACTTAACAACAGGATGAAAGAAAGGGTTCTTGAGTACCTCGGTGTCGGAAACAGAGCTCGAAGACACCTCGGATTGATCATTTGAAGCCATCTTCGCAATCCGGAAGCCTCGATTAAGCTTCTATTACCACGAAATCATTCACAAATATGAAATTAAACAGATTCAGACCTGCATTACGGACTTGTGTTCCTAGATCAGGACAAAAAGCCCTTCATAATTGTTGCACAGGGATAGGATCACTGTGTACTACCTCCCTGTTGATTTATGCTACCAACTGCTGCCACAGACCATTGTTGCAATGCTGCCGAAGGTCACCGTGTGGCTGCTGTGGGTCGGTACTGCCTACAGCACAGCGTTGTAGGCCCAACAAGCAGCCTTAGTTGCTGTAGCGTTGTCACCAATCGCCTGTAGCATCGCCGCAGGCCCAATAAGCTGTTGCTGTGCCGCCGTCGGAGGCTAGATCGTCCTCTAAGGGCACTACAGCGCTGCCGCGAGCGACCCTTGGTGTTGCAGTGCTGCTGCTAGAGGCTAGGAGAGCCCCTAAAGCTGTCGCAGTGTTGCTGCGATCAGCTAAGATGCTGCAGCGTCGCCGCTAGAGGCTAGGAGAGCCCCTAAGCTCGTCGTAGCATTGTTGCAAGCGTAGCCTGAGCGTCGCTGATGGTGTAGCAGGCTCACCCGTGCTGCCGGAGCTGCTGCTGCTCACGAGGGAGAGAGAGACAATTAGGGTTTGGTGGTTAGGATTTTGAAAGCTATGAGGGGTGGGATATCTAGAGCCATGGTCTAGGACCGGTATTCTGATACCAAATTGGTTGTAATGACTTAGTTTCATTAGAAACCCTAGGACTCTTATATAGAGAGAGATCGTAGAGTCAAAAGTACAGGAATGCCCTCTAAGGGACAAAACACAACCCTTACAATAAGAGGAAAAATAAAAAACCACACAACATTTGCTAACATAGTAGGACCCCAGATCAGTTGGGGAAACGATTATATGTTGCAATTGTTGATGATTTCTCTTGTCTCACTTGGCTATCTTTGATGAAAGCCAAGTCTGAAGCTGGTGATATGATTCGTGCCCTTCTTGCTGAGATCCGGAATCAGTATGATGTGAAGGTGATGGTCATTCGATCCGATAATGCTTGGGAGTTCTGCAGCACCTTTCATTGCACTTTTTATCGGTATCATGGCATTATTCATCAGATGAGTTGTTCCCATACATCTCAATAGAATGGTGTGGTAGAATGTAAGCATCAGCTTGTTTTAGATGTTGTACGTACACTTCTGATTCAAAACAGTGTACTAGATAGATATTGAGGAAATGTGTTGATAGCATGTCATCTTGTTAATTGAATGCCATCTACAGATCTTGACGAGCAAGTTACCTTGTTCCATCTTATTTCCAAACATTGATCTATTTGGGTTGTCACCTCAGGTTTTCGGATGTGTTGCATTTGTGCATATTCATGGACTCAGGAGGGGAGATGTTATGTTGACAACATGTCATCTTGTTAATCGAATGCCGTCTACAGTTCTTGATGAGCAAGTTCCTTATTTCATCTTATTTCTAAACATTAATCTATGTGGGGTGTCACCTCAGGTCTTCGGATGTGTTGCATTTGTGCATATTCATAGACTTAGGAGGGATAAGCTTGCTCCCCTTACTGTCAAGTATATCTTTCTTGGGTATTTGAGGGCATAGAAGGGATACAAATGTTATGATCCTATTCGAGGATACCACTATGTTAGTGTAGATGTCACATTCCACGAGTCCATTCCATAGGTTTCTATTGTTGGGAGATGTTTCTCTCTTGACGTTACTGCGACACTTATGCCATTCCTCCTATGCCATTGGAGGCGATTCCGATCATTGAGTCTGTGCCATCACTGTCAGAGCCACCACTCTTTGGGCTTAAGAGATTTCGTGAGCCTCTGGTCACATATAGGTTTCCTTTTACCTATTGCTAGCAACCATCTTCTTTTGTGCCTGTTTCACCTTAGCCTCAGGTGACCACAGGATATTTTTATACTGGTGAGATAATGCATAGTAATGATGCAGGAGATCCACAAGACAACAATGGTGAAGTTGTACCTAGTGCTGAGATGGAGTCTTATGTGCTAGATGATCTGGATCTTCTGATTGCCATTTAGAGAGTGCTACGCAGTTGTGTCAGATATCCTTTTTCAAGAGCCATCTCTACAGAGTTTTTGGGGAATCCACATGGCAAGTTCTGCCATGCTTTATCTCCTACACAGATTTTTTCTACCGACAAGCAAGTCATCCTTGATCCAAAGTGGTGACAGGCTATGGAGGATAAGATGGTTGCACTTCGGTCATGTGATGCATGGGAACTTGCAGAGCTACTAGATGGAGCATCCCTTGTGGGGTGTTGATGGGTGTTTACCATCAAATACAACCTCGACGGGTTAGTGGCTAGACACAAGGCTTGGCTAGTAGCACTGGGTTCACGTAGACATCTGGTGTGAACTTTTATGAGACGTTTTCTCATGTGGCTAGGCTTCCCATTGGGCATATCCCGATATCTGTTGCAGTTCAGAAAGACTAGCCCCTTTATTAGTTGGATGTGAAGAATGCGTTCCTCTTTGGTGACCTACAAGAGAAAGTTTACCTATAGCAGCCTCCTGGGTACGAGACTTAGGAGTGTTTCAGAGTATGTGGATTGCGGAAAGTTAATATATGACCTGAAGCAAAAGCCCCCAAACTTCGTTCTAGAAGCTATTTGAGGTTGTTGAGACCATTGATTTTTAGAGATCCTCATCTAGTCATTCCTTGTTTATTAGGAAGTAGGGAAAGGGGTTGTTGTGTTCCTTGTTTATGTTGATAATTTGATCATTACAAGAGATGATGAGACATGTATAACAGAGGCCAAGAAATGTCTTGTAGGAAACTTTCTCATGAACAACCTTGGGCCGCTGAGATACTTCCTTGGGATTGAGGTGGCACACTGTAGGAAGGGCGTAGTACTATCCCAGAGGAAGTATGCTCTTGATGTTCTGCAGGAGACTGGCATGTTGGGAGCTAAACCAATCAATATTCCCATGGATCGTAAGGCTCATCTTTATGATGAGAAGGTAGAGGCAGTGGATAGTGGACGGTACATAGGACTGATGGGCAAGCTCCTGTACTTAACTATTACTAGACTTGACATTTTTCTAGTAGTTGGGATATTGAGTCAGTTCATGGATAGGTTGACGAGACAGTATTGGAATGCTGCTAGGATGGTACTAAGGTACCTGAGAAAGTACCAGGTCGAGGGGTTCTATTCAACAAAGGGACCTCCATGAGTGTGGTAGCTTACTCAAATGCGGATTGTGCAAGGTTCCTGGTTGATAACAAGTTAATTACGGTGTTTTTGTACCTATGTGGTAGGAACCCCGTGACTTGAAAGAGCAAGAAGCAGGTGGTCGTCTCTAGATCAAGTGTTGAGTCAGAATACAGAGCCATGACATGTACAACTTTAGAGATGATGTGGGTGAGGTCACTTCTTACACACCTATGGAAATGAAGTGTGATAACAGGGCGGCCACATTCATAGCCAACAATCCCATATTTCATGAAAGGGCCAAGCATGCGGGGTTGATTGCCATTACACGCGTGACTTGATCTAGCGAGGCCTTATCTACATTACTCCGATCTCCTTAGATGACTAGACAATAGATATAATCATCAAGCCACTGCCACGTTCATCCTTTGATATTGGGTGTTCTAAGCTGAGCATGATTGACACCTATGCTCTAGAGGGAGTGTTAGCCCCTACGGTCTAGAGTTATTTATGTTTACTTTGATATGTCTTGAGTTGTAATATTTTCAATTTTTTGAGGAGAACTTGTGTAATTCTTTCACTTTTATATATTGAGAGATGAGGTTGTGGAATAAAGTAATCCGATTCATTTGTTCTAACTCATGGAAATGACGCATATCACCTCACAAATCTATTCTCTCTGATAGAGAACCATCTCCCCCACCATCAAAGAGGTGATATGGTTAGATCTCCTGGCACTCACAGAAATGTGGAAGAATCTAGTATTTGAATCACCCTCCTTAAGTCAAATTTGTCTTGACTTCTGTCTTCAATCCAATTCTCACTTGAGGACCTCCTACCGCACAAATTTCTGCCACCTCTTCCCCTCCAGCGACTCCATCACAGACTATGGTTGCATCTCTTCCTTGCTGTCTGTAAAGCCTCCAACCTTATCTTTTCTCTGTGCTTTGACAACTCCTTCCAAACAATCAAGTCTTCTTTAATGCGCTTAATTTTATATGCACTTTGCTGAAGTGAAAATTGGAAACCCGTCTTACATGTGTCGAATAAAATCATGGAAACCCAACTCTCCGAGACAAGATCTTTGGAACTTAAAATAGGTAGAAAAAACCAAATGCTCATTGCTGCACCACACAAAAGGAGTATGGTCCGAGAAAGGGTGATCCATAACTCTCACATTGGAAGCCTGAAAAGCCTCAGCCAAAGTAATGTTACTTAAGAACCTGCCAATCTTTGAAGTTGCACATGCCCCATTTGTTCACGTGTACTGTGCCCTAGATATAGGAAGATCAACAAGCTCCATTTTGTCAATGCTATCATACGCTGTTCTATAGCAATAAAGTCATCTCTTATCAACCACGGGCAACCATCAACGATAGTAGCTGCCTACCCCAACTCCTTCCACAATAGATTCCTTGATGCCTCGTCACATGGCCCATACATACAAGAAATAGCCACTTCCATCCTATCAGGTTTTCTTGTCAAGGAGCCCGTGATCATTCTGGATGCAACCATGGAGGAGTTCAGCATTAGATCTTCAATGTTCCACAACAGAAGTAAGCCACCGGATCTCCCCATTGCCTTAACCTGTATAAAATCTGAGAATCTGTCCCCTCAAATGTTCCACTTTGCCTGTGAATCAACAACCTCTAGCTGAGTTTCCTTGAAGTAGAGCACAATCAATCCCTTACTCTACTAGATATCTCAAAATCGATCTTTGCACCTCGTCTCAAACACCACGAACATTCTAAGATAACACTCTAATCAACATATCTTCTTCATGTATAGAAAACTTCCCCACCTTCACTTGTTCAAAACCTTTGCCACCCTCAAATCCACCTCAGAAGCGTTACCAACTTCCCCAATCTTGACCCATCCTTCCTCCTAAACCTTCTTCTCCTATAAACCTGAACTGGCCTAGCATAGCGAGATCCACTCCTCAACGAGGATGCATGTTTGCTGAAACTGTGATCAGTAACAACAGCTTCATCCACAACACAAAAACTTCCTGTCGAAACCTGACCATCGACCATGACAACATTCTCCACCCCACCACCCTGAATCTCCATCAGAAACAGCGAATTCTGGGGTGTTGTAGCCTCCAGGATGACTTTGTTGAATCAAGGTGCCAAAAGAGAACAGAGATGCAACACCCACTTGCGATTCAGGAGAAAAAAGCACAGCAGCAGGAGGTAGACCAATAAAGCTAATCGGGTAGTCAGGTTCAAAGTGTAGATGAACAAGAATAATCAAGGATTGGGACTCACCAATGCTGGATCCATTTCCAAATTTGGAGGTACCCTGTAAAGTGCCAAACAATGAAAATACATTACCCACCTGGCCAGGTGCAGATCTACAATGCGCAGGAGAGCAACAGGAAATTCTTCATAGACCCACGTAGGATCATCAGGGGTTTCAACTACTAACTGTGAGTCAAGAGAAAAAGGCGCAGCAGCAGGAGGTGGTCCAACAAGGCTAATCAGGCAATCAGGTTCAAAACTTATATGATCAGAAATATTCAAGGATTGGGACTAACCAACTCTGGATCCAAAGGCTCCCTGCACAACACCAAACATGGAATGAACATCATTAGGCCCTTCAAGTGCAGGATTAGCAGAAAAATCTTCAACACCAGGAATCAGATCTTCAAAAAAGGAAACACATCCTCGCACCAAATTCGGAGATCCACAATTATTGCCCAAATTTTAAACCTGCTTTATTGGCTCCTTGATTCTTGGTGGCTGAAAATTCAAATTTGAATTGCTGGTAGCATCTTTAGTCCTGATTATCAGTTTCTATGTTTGGCGTCCAGCCTTCTTCTTCGATGGAAAGCTCCTGGTGTCCACCAGAGGGCCGCCATCCACCACCTTCGCGAATGTATGATAGCAAGAATCAGATGCAGATGCCAGTTCGAAAGAAATCAGCCAAGAGGAACCGCTAAGCTTGAGAATTCTTGTGGATGGGAGTTCTTGGCCTACAAGAAACTCCCTTCTGCTAGAACATACAAAATATCACCGTCATTTAAACCCAATCCACAACACCTCTTCACCCTCGCGAAACAGGTGCACACCTTGCTAGCAACCTCTAAGTATGCAAACGCAACGGTATTCCCCTAATCCAAAAAGCAACCTCTGTTCTAGTAGGAGGCCATACCTCCAGAGCTCCATCCTGATTTGATGGTGCACGCCATCTAATCAAGGCACCACCAACTACCACCTCATAGAAGAGAATATGAGTGATGTCGTCCTCGTGAAAACCAAACACCAAAAAACGAATCATGGAGAAAGATGCAACCTTCCTAACCTTCGAAGATAACTTCATGCAGGATGGACACCTTCTAACCTCCCCCAAGGTAGGTGTACTATGAATGACATCGCCCACCAAGGAAGAGAGAAGCATGGAATCCAACCACTCCACCATCGGCGACCAAGGTGCCTCCACCTTGAAAGAAGGCGATTCCCATGGAGGTGGCGGTGGCAATGGGAATGACACCTTCTTCAGAGTTCAGGCAAGAGCTCCTCCTATGACCAACTCCTTTGCACATCGGTTAAACAATAGGATTGTGGCATATACTCGTAAGATGACCCCACTCTTGACATCCGTAGCAGACAATTGATCAAGGAACCGCTCTAAAACCCTTTCGCTCCCTCTCCCTTTGTCGACCCCTCTCATCCCCTTCCTTGGAGCCACATTCATATTGCTTGTTGAATGCTTCCCTTTGATCGAATGATTGGCCCTGAACCATCTAGCCTGCCCTATCGTGAAAGGAACTACACCCCATTTGTCACATAATTTTGCTTATTGCACGTTTCCCCTTCTAATTTCCTAATTTTATAATATCTCTAATACTCCCCCCCTCAGGTTGGAGTGTGCAACAACCAACTTGTTACAAAAGTGAACCCTCCTCAATGTTGACATTCGAAAGAGCAGGCAATATATTGGAGGAACATGAGTAGCCATAGTAGAAATAGCAATCGTAGAAAGTTGAGAGTAGTAGCAGACAGATAGTTGGAGATGATCCTAAGTAGCATTTGATCATAGGTAGGAACAAGAGATGATCCTAAGAAGTAATAACAATAGATGAGAGACAATCTCAAGTAGTAGTAGAACAGGAGACTATCGCAAGTAGTGGTAGAATGGGAGACGATCCCAAGTAGGTAGTAATAGTAGTAGAAGTAGCAATAGGTGGTAGATGACTATGGTAGAAGTAGTAGTCACAGATGATAGCAATATGCCTGTAGCAAAAGTAGCAGGAGGAGGCGGTAGTAGAATGTAGTAGTAGTAGCAACAATAGATGGGAGACGATTGCAAGCACTGCATGGAGACCGTAGCAACAAAGTAGGCCTTGCTCAATTTTTTTTTTTCAATTTTCACGAGGTTTGGGGGGTGGAGCCCCTCGTATATATCAACAACGGATCACGGCGAGGGATTCGACCATAGATTCAAACTACTTAGATTCCAAACAGGTACATAGGTCGAGACTTTGGCTTCAAAGGTTACTATCGAAGATTCTTCGCCAACCATGGTTCCAACTAGGGTCTTGCCACCTACATAGGAGGCAAAAACCAGTAATAGAGGGTTGGTTGAACCACTAAACTGGTTGAAAACTGGTTCAGCAATCCAAATTTCAGCCTTGCGCGGTGTCCCCCAACGTTGCAATTGGCTTTGTTGCGTGATGGGGACCCATGGTATGATATAGGGGCCAATTTGGTCCCTTTGTTTGGCGCTGCAGTAGTGGTAGTCCAAGCTTTGAGGCTTGGCGATTGTTTTGCCGAGATGAGCATCAATGCAAAGAGGAGCACCATGCGACACATGGTGTTGCACACATGAGCATGATTCACGCACATGATATCCGTGCAAACATCGGCAGAAACCCAGGTTTCCTTGGTCAAAAACCACCAACCACATGTGGGTGTATCCCATGCACTTGGTTTTGTGTGGTTTGATCCACTCACAAGAAAAGGAAGAGGGTTGCGTGGCTTTCTTCTTCATGCTTAAACACTATAGGGCCAAGGCTATGCCTTGGTCACATTCCTTTAGTTCATGCACAGAGGTCTTTCCCCATGTAAAGAGAGATCTTATGGATCTCTACACGTACGGTGATGGGTGTGGTTCACAGGAGAACCTACTATGATACCATATATATATATATATATATATATATATATATATATATATATATATATTTGAATGAAGATAGGAAGACTACTGGCATTTAATAGTCATGTAGTAACATTAAAATAAAGTTAAGGATAAATACAATAGACACAAAGATAAAAGCAACAGTGTGGCAAGAAACCACACATAAACAGGTCCCACCTGCTCCCTTGACAGAAAACGACCCACACAACTCACATTACAAAGAAAGAACCCACAAGGATTCCACGTTCTAACAATGACCAAACTGGACTTCTCATGGTAATAGCTGACCCCCCACCCAGAAAAAGTTACCCAAACACCAAAAACAACCACAAAGAGATGCACATTCAGCCTCCTTCTGCGCATGTAGTCGTTGCTTTTTAGTGCAATAAACCAACCTGTGTGTTTGAAACACTGCTTCCACACTTGAGTACAATGCCGGGACTTTCCACTTGTCGCAGATGTACAATCAAATGCTCCACCATTGCCCCCTTTTCTGTAACATTGGGATCAAAGATTGACTTCATGCCAACCTCAACTTCTATCACCAAAGATGCCATCAAGAAATCACCAGATGAGAACCCTGAACTATCCTCCACTACTGGAGGAAAAGAGAAATGCTTTGGGGCTATTTTCCATGAAACAACAGTAGAAGAGCAAATAGCTATGGTTGGATCATAATCCAGATTGAGGTTCTGATTTACTGTTGAATAGGAACCACGACCACCTTTACACCGTTTTCCGACGATCTGATTGGACACCACCTGAGAGGTCATAAGCCAATGGTTTTGAGAGAAATCGATCCCATCACAAGCACAACCACTGAATATGGATCAAAATCTAGGCTTGCACCCACAGCTTCACACTTCAATTGTTTTTGGAGAGAGATCTGCTTGGTACCCAACGCCAACTTGTCAGATTTATTTTCCAAGGTTTTGTTGCCTGATTTGGCCTTTGCCCAATCTGCATTACCCATCGAACTCACCAGGAGATATGGATCAAAATCCAAAGAATGCCCTACTTCGTTGCCAATAAACTGATCTCCACAAATTTTGTTTCCATATGTACCGAATCAAGCCACTATTTTTCCTTTTTAATCCCCTCTGTCACAATCACTATTTCTAAAAAAAGGTGTAGTGTTGCCCTTCCTGCTATTAATAGAATTTGCGCAAGCATCGCCCATAAATTGTGGTGCTAAAAATAGCAAGGCCAAAACTTACACGCTGTGACACCCAGCCTTCCCAATTTGTTTTGTCTCTAAACGTAATTTTGAAGGTCCTGAACCCCTAAAAATATCTGAAGATGCAGCCGTTGTTGTTTGAAAAATTTGAAATTTGAAATTGAACGAAAATCACTCCTAGCAATTGGCTTCCAAATCTGTCTCACAACCTTCTTCTCTGATAGCTTCGCTGGACCACTGCCACTCACCACCTCCATGTAGGATCTTCTTTGCAGATTATCATGTAAAGCTCCAACCAACTCGAACTCAATGATTGTTATTATGAATTTTAAGAGACAAACAGTGGAGTTGGCCCCTTTATATAGAGAGGGTCAATCCTAATAAGGAAACAACTCATAACAGATAAATAAAAAATAACTTTTCCTAATTTTATAATATATCTAATAGAGATAAATCCATTGGAACTCTCCAAAATCACCTTGAATCCTGTCCTTCCTTTTTAATCCTTTTGATACAATTTTTTGAACTGAAACTTTGGTTTTTCTAGGGAATGGAAACTTTTTTTTATCCCTGCAGATGTTACTTTCACATTCATTTGCTTGTTTTAAAAACATTATGGGCCTACGGGAGGTTGTTTCCCTGCCACTCAGCACCCACGTACAAATTAACCCCTGGCATTTTCACATGCACATACACAGATGCATATGCATGCCTAGGCACCATGTGGGCACACCCACCACACCTTCACCATGGGCACATGAATGGGCATGGCCAAATGCATGCACCCTTATACACACAAACACTTTCATGCAAACATGCATATGGACTCCTACAAACATGCACACACATGCAAGATGCTCTCTTCTTTCTCTATCTATTGAACTTAGGTATTTACGGTATATTTGGAACTTGTTGTGTATTGTTCCTTAGTGTGAAGCTGTTGGCAAAGTTGCTGACATTATACAAATTCCAGCCTTCCTATGCCGTCAGGTATACTTTCTATACAATACATGCATTTCATGAGTGTTTTTCTGTGTCTTACTTTGCATTTTTGTTTAAAATGAATGCCAGACCGATCTTCTAGTTGCAGCTGCCAGGACAGGGAGGATTATCAATATCAAGAAAGGACAATTTTGTGCTCCTTCTGTGAGTAAAGATCGGTTGGAAAGGGAATTTTTCAATGTCCTGAATCTCATTGACGTGCTATAAAGTTCTTGCAGTAACATATATATATATATATATATTTCGTGAAAGGGAGCTTGTGCTATATGAGCTTTTTCTTTTTTCTTGAAGTATTCAACAATGACTTTGCAGATAGATTAGTATGCGAGGGATTTTATTTTTTGGGAGACATGGTATGTAACTGTTCTAGACAATTGTCAAAAAGGGATAGCAAGAATATTACATATAAAGCCATGCATAATGCAATACTTCAGCTAGAGTGTCTCCTATCCATTGGCTTGTGCTGGTAAAATTGCATATGGGAGCTCTTCATGTTTCAACTCATATCATAATCCCTTTTCAAAAAAACTCATATCATAATCAATTTCTTAAGGTGGACCCTTCAAGGAAAAAAAAAAAAGAGAAAATCTTAAGAAGGCATAGGTCCTGGTTTTAAGCAAGTTCTTTCGATTTTTTGTTGTATTTGCTTATTTTGTATTAGGTCGAGACAACCTGCAAACTATCTTGTTTCTATTGGGTTGAGATAGCCTGTGAACCTTTCTTTGATTTTTTGCTACTAGAATTGATCAAACATATTTGTAGGAAAAGCCCTAAATTGGGGTGACATAGGTAGCCATTTTATCCATTAAGGGATTCCTTTCTATGATTGCTTTTTATTTGTTAATTTTAGATACTACACAACCCCCTATTGTAGTTGTATGATCCTTCAAATTACTTTAAAAGTTGTAAGGATTGAATGCTAACCTAGGTCTATAAGGTCAACAGATGTTATGAAGGTAGTTCCTTTTGATCCTAGAAAATGTATGAAAAAAACGTATTTTGGAACTACTGGGCAGGGGCAAAAATACAATAAGTAGATACATGATGATTGAGTGTATTCTTTGAAAGCAAAAAATCAGGCAATCTTCTTTTGGTCTGCTATTAAGAAAGGGAAGTTTGAAGAGGGGTAGACCTAAGCTCCCGCCGTCAAGATAAGGTCCCACAAAGTTCCCTACAAGCTTGTGAGTGTATGGAGACAAGCTTAGAGCTATTCAAAACTACACTTCGAAGGAGGTGAGCTAACTCGCTCTTCAATGAACTTTAACAGTGAGCTCACTTGTTCCACTATTCAAAGCTGAACTTCGTAACTTCCCTACTACCCTGCTTTGCTTTAGTGGATTGAAGTCTTTGATGAGGTTCAGTGACATTAACTTGTTAGGCTTGGCTTTATGGCCCAAGAAACTAATCAAAACCCTAAATCCAAGCTAATAGGTAGCAATGCCTATGTCTTGACAAGATCTCAGACTAAACTCAGTATGCCCTTTTTCCTTCAACAGTGGTTTCGATGTTTTTGTTGTTTTAAATAATAAGACATTATAGGTTTTCAAATTTGGTTGTACAAGCTTGGTAATAGGGGATGGACCCATGGGCTCCATCCCTTCCTGAAAAGTTTTGCATAATAAATTAGGACTATGAGGAGGCAAATTGCGATCCTCTGAATAGCATCCCTGACCCTAGTAAAGAACCTGGATAACCCTTGGGGTCCTCAGTTGAAGCCACTAGGAGAATGTTTGAATCTGATACCCCGGTGAGCTGATGGATTTAGATGTCTCGGTAGAGGTTTCAAAAAATTAAAAGTCACTTATGGTCAGCGCTTGAAATCCTCAGGAGGTGATGTGTCTTCTAGAGACAGATCACTTGGTGACATTAACTTGTTGGATATCAAAGCCCTGGAGAGATCCAAATGACTTTCCGAGGTCATGAAACCATTTGTGAATGATGCCCTTTCAAAGATAATGGATGCAAAGAATGGCAGTAACCAGACCTTGATGATTGAAGTGCCTCATTGTGGATTGCTTGATGGGTTGCCTATGTAAAGACCCAATGCAATATACATTGGCGGCATGCAATTTAGGAAACTCAACATAACATAGTATGCTAGTACTCCATCCCTAATCTTCTTGCAACACTTGCTTTCTAACATTAATAGGGATTTGATCCCTTTCGAGATATAGTGCCAGTTTAATTGAACTTGGTCACCAATTTGTTATCTCTTTTGTATGTTCTTGCTATTTATCATTTTTTCCTTTTCACACCATGCACAAACTCCAACTGAGTTACATGTTTAGAAGCGTCTCCCTTGAGATCTACTAGCTTAAGAAACCATCAATCGATGTCCATCGTAGAGCTGATCTTGTAGTAAAGTCAGAATGGCTTGCACTCAATCTCAACTTTGAGGGCAAGGGAAAACCCATCTTGCCCTGCCACCTTGGTATTGTTTGTAGTTTCAATTGCCGCCACAATAATCTTATTTGCCTATTTACCACCTTAGGAGGGCTTTTGGCCTCCATAGGGTTGTTGTTGTTACTATTAGCCCCTACAGTCTAGTTACTTATATTCTTTACTTATTTTCGGTGTGGTTATATTTTCTTTTTTCCTTAAGGATATCTCATGTAATTTTGACACCTCTATGTATTGAGAGGTTGGGCTATGGAATAGAGTACTTTTGATTTATTTGTTCTAACTTGGAATCAGTGCAGTAGCCTTAGACTGGTGTTCTGTACCTATGTTGATTCTCATACCCCTTTCCTCTCCACAAAAAAAAACTTGAACCCTAGTGGCCTTGAGGAGGTGCCTCTCACCACCTCTAGTGGCCACTCGTGGCTGGTCGGTGGGCTGATTGCAGCCAGTGACGTCTTCATCTGGCTGCATCGCCCCTGCACAACACTTGAATAAGGCCCTGTGCAGTGCAGCCTGGGTTTCAGGTAGTCCCCCTGTGTAGCGTCGCCTAGGCTGAAACAGCATTGCCTTGGGCTTCCTAGCAGCTAGCGTTGCTCCTTGGCATTGCAATGAGGTTCCCAGTGCAAGCTAGTGCCTCCTGATCAGGTGGTGTGCCACCTGGTGCCACCTAGCAACGTTGCATGGTGCTGCCTCGCCACCTGCAGCATCGTGTGGAGCTATTTCTCCTCTAATAGGGCTAGTTGTGGATCTTGATCCTAAATCAGTCTTAATGATTTTTTTTTCTTTAATAGGGAGAAAATTTTGTTTTTGGTCAGGGATAAGCAAAATGGTGCTTGAGAGTTCATCCAAGGTGACACCGGAGCAAGCTCCGGAGATAGGAAGGGGTTCCATGGTGGATTTGGATGAGATCAATGTGCTCGATGGTCATAGTCCTTTTTGATGACAATAGAAGTTCACGATAAGGAGCATGTATTGCCTCAACCAGAACCACTGGATAGGACTGAGAAGAATGCTTCCTAAAAGAAAGATAATGCCATGATTTGTGTATGGATCATGAATTTAGTGATCCTTAGGATTGGGAATAAGATCATGTATTATCGGGCTATAAAGATGTGGGAGAGTTTACTAGATACACACTCCTACGAGAAGAATTCTAGGCAGGTATTCCAAATATATAATGAGTTATCTTAGCTTCATCAGGAGGGTCACGTGCTGTCTTAGTACTACTCGGCCCTGAAGGGGCTTTTTAAGATGTTCAATGCATGTAGATTAGTGTACACGTGTTACTCAGAGGGCATATCGCAAGGAAGCTGCAATCCTTCAGTTCCTGGCTGGTCTTGGACCAATGCTAGGAGAAACAAAATAATTCAATTCTATTCTGAGAGCCCTAGTACCTCTATATAGAGAGGTACAAGGGAAAAATAACATAACATACCCGCATAGAAATAAACAAATACAAATATGCCCCTGATACAACTCAACACTCCCTCTCAAGCTGGAGCATAAACATCACGCATGCTCAGCTTGGAGCATAAAATCTTAAGTCGCTTTTTAGAGAGTGCTTTTGTAATGATGTTAGCAATACGATCTTTAGTACAAATGTAGGCTGTATAAATCTTCTTATCTGCAATAGCCTCTCTAATTAAGTGACAATCCACTTCAATATACTTCATTCGCTCATGGAATACATGATTATTGTCAATAAAAGTAGTAGCCTTATTGTCACTGTACATAGGAATAGGCCTTGAAACATGGATACCAAAATCCTGCAAAATGGATCAGACCCATAGCAAGTCACATGTATTATGTGCCATGGCTATATACTGGGATTTGACACTCAACCTTGAGACCACGACTTGCTTCTCTAGGTAACCAGATTGGCCCCTACATAGGTGTAGTACCCAATAGTGGACCTCCTGTCCTCATGTGCCTCAGCATAATTGGCATCAAAATATCCACATACATCAACATGACTGTGGTTTTGAAAATGAAGCCCCTTCCAAGGGGCACATTTCAAGTATATTAGTGCCTTACACAATCCATCCCAGTGGATCTCCCTTGGTGCCTGCATAAACTAGCTTAGTCTCCCAATTTGAAATGCAATATCAGGCCTAATAATCGCCATATGCAATAGCTTTCTAACCATGGCACGATATCTCGTTACATGCGATAGGGGCTCCCAACATCTGCAAGAGGTAGAGAGGCATCCATAGGCACACATGCCTGTTTGCACCCCAGCAGACCGACATCCTTCAACATGTCAAGAATATACTTGTGTTGTGATAGCACAAGTCTTCTCTCTGTCTTCTTCAATACCAGGGAAATAATTGATGGGGCCTAAATCCGTGGTAACAAATTGCGAATGTTGCAATGCCTTGGTATCTTCTATACCACTCTTGTCATTGCCAGTCAAAAGAATACCCTCAATGTAAACATTGAGGATGACAGAACCTGTCTCCCTGTGCAATGTAAACACTAAGTGATTTGTAGAAATTTTGTTAAATATTTCAAACCATGCCCTTGGATTTTGCTTTAGGTCATAAATGGCCTTCCTTAGCCTGCATACTTTTTGACACTCCCCCTGACGTATGAAACCTGGAGGCTACTGCATGTAGACTTCTTCAGATCTCCATAGAGATGCATTCTTGATATCTAATTGGTGCATAGTCAACCTCTTGTTGACAACCATAGAAAGGAGGATTCTAACTGAATTAAGTTACGCCACTGGGGAAAATATCTCGAAGTAATCAGTCCCAAACGTCTGTGTATAGCCTTTGGCGACAAGGCAGGCTTTGGAACGTTCTACGGTACCATCAGGACAACATTGAAGGGTGAACACCCATTTACACCCACAACTGTAGCTCCTGGGGGTAGGTCAATAAGGTCCCACATTCCACGGGATTGCAAGGTCACCCTCTCTTCTTCCATAGCAAGTGTCCAAGATGGATCTTGGAATGCATCTCAATGATCTTGTGGTGCCTAATGATCGTCAACAGTTAAAGAAAGTTGTCCTGCTGCATGCAAATGATCAAAGGGCATAAATTGTGAAATAGAATATTTGTCACAAGAGTGCTGAGCCTTTGGTTGTGCTATGGGAAGGTTTAGGTCTGTGTCATCAAGGGCAGAAAGTACCTGATCCTTAGACAAGTCACTGATGGCTAGAGAGGACCGAGCAGGAATTGTAGACAAAGGCTCATCTACTAGAGGAATATCCATAGGCGTGCATTGAAATTTTTAGGAAAGGTATTTGTGACATCGGGATGTCTTGGAAAAACACCGGGATCAGGCAGGTTTGCCTTCTGTATAGGAAGCTCAAAGGGTTGTGGTGGCTTAGAAGATATAGGAAGAGACTTCTTGAGGTATGACTTGCATGGAAGGCTCCCCCTTTTTAGGGTAGTAAGGAATCTGTTCAAAGAAAGTAACAACTGCAGAAACATAAAATCACCGTGCTATATGGTCGTAGCACTTGTACCCTTTCTACGTCTTGGAATAGTCCATAAAAATACACTTAACTGATTGAGGGGAGATTTTGCCCACCTTAAATAGATGAACAAAACACATGCATCCAAATACAATAGGAGTGATAGAAAAGAGGTCTTTGCCAGGAAATAAAATAGAGTGTGGGGTTTTATCACCCAAAACAGACGAGGATACCCTATTCACAAAAAAAGTAGCAGTTAAAATCATATTAGCCTAAAATGACGAGGGGACATTCATTTGAAACATGAGGGGACATTCATTTGAAACATGATGATACGAGCAACATCCAACAAACCATTTTGCTGGGAGGTGTGGATGCAAGACGTTTGATGAATGATCCCAAGTGATTAAAAAAATTGAGTAAGCCTGGTATATACAAATTCCAAATCATTATTACTCTTAAAAATTTTTATAATAGTGGAAAACTTAGTCATTATTTCTTAAATAAAATTCTGAATAAGAATAGGAGCTTCACTTCTCTTTCATCGTAAAAACTTAGTATATCTTGCTACAATCATCAATAAGCAAAAGAAAGTACCAAAAACCTCGATAAGACTATGGACCCTACACGGGCCCCAAACATCAGCATGAATCAACTCTAGAACAGACTCGATATGATTATTCTGGAAAGGAAAAGACAACCTATGGTGCTTGCCCAGTTGGCAAGCTTCACAGTGAAAGGACTCTAAAAAGGATAACTCTGGTAATTGAAGACGTAGCACTGGTGGACTAGGGTGGTCATGATGAAGATGCCACTGAAGAGTAGTAGTGGTACAAACAACATCAACTGTAGATAGTGGTGGAATGTGGACAAAGTAAAGGCCATTCTGCTCCAATCCTCCACCAATCTACCTTACATCTGGTGGTCTTGCAAAAAGAAGTATTGGTTATGAAAAATAGCTCTACACTAAAGAAAAATAACATAACACACCTAAATTAATAGAATGATTTCTTCTGTTACTCATGAACAGATTCCCTTGTAGGTCCTTAGAGGGTGATTTGTTTCAGGTTCTCCCTCGGGTATTTGGGTGTGTTGCTTTTGTTCATATTCTTACTCTTGGTCGGGATAGGCTTTGCTCCTAGGGTCATTAAATGTGTTTTTTTGGGATATTCTCGCATTTAGAAGGGATATAGATGCTATGATCTTTTTAGATGGAGACACAATGTGATTGATGATGTCACTTTCCATTAGTCTATACCTTCTTTACTGTAGGAAGGTCCTTCCCCAGAGGCTACTAATGTACCTATGCGCATTTCTCCTATACCCTTGAAGGCTATCTCGATCACTGAGTCATCACTCTTTGAGCCCGAGCGGTTTCGTGAGCCCTCCATTATCTACAGGCTTCCTACTCCTTACAGGCAACCCTCCTCTTCAGCACCAACTCCTCATCCTCAGGTAAGCATAGGCGATTTATAGATTGATGATATTTTGGCTAGTAATGTTGATACAGGGCTACTTCAAGTTGATGATGGTGCTCCACATAGTTCCTCAGGCCATGCAAATGATGCACAAATTACTGATATTGTACTACCAGATGATATTGACCTTCCGATTGCCATTTGGAAGGTGCCATGCAGTTGTGCCAAATACCCTATCTCTAGTGCTGTATCTACAGACTTTCTTGGCAGTATGCTTGCTAAGTTTTGTAGTGCCTTGTCCATTACACATATTTCGTTCTCTTACCAACAGTCCATGCTTGATCCAAAGTGGTGACAAGCCATGGAGGATGAGACAGATGCACTCCAGACACGTGGCACGTGGGAACTTATAGATTTTCCCAATGGAGCATCAGTTGTAGGGTGCTGATGGGTCTTTATCATCAAGTACAACCTCGATGGGACAATTTCTAGGCATAAGGTCCGCCTTGTAGCAAAGGAGTTTCCACAAATCTATGACTTAGACTTCTTTGGTACTTTTTTCCCAGACTTCCAATCATGCATATTCTCATTTTTGTAGCTGCTCAGAAGGACTCGCTTCTTCATCAGCTGGAAGTGAAGAATGCATTCCTTTATGGTGACTCACTAGGTTATGAGACCCAGGGAGAGTGTTCTAGGGTTGGTAGACTGTAGAAGGCTATATATGGCCTAAAGCAGAGCCCTAGTGCTTAGTTTTAGAAGCTCTCAAAGGTTATTGAGATGATTGGCTTTTAGCGATTATCATCAAATCATTCCCTGTTTGTTAGGAAAACAGAAAAGGGAGTGGTGGTACTTCTAGTATACGTTGATTTGGTTATGACCTTGGATGATTGGAACATTGAGGTTAAGAAATGCCTTGCAGGGTGTTTTGTTATGAAGGACTTGGGATTGTTGAGAAACTTTCTTAGGATCAAGGTGGCACATGGTAAGAAGGGTGTACTTTCCCAGAGGAAGTGTGCACCCTTGACTTGTTGCAGGAGACTGGCATGCTAGGAGCAACGCTAGCCAATATCTCTACGGATCCTAAGACTCATCTGTACAATGAGAAGGCTGAGGCAGTATGCAGCAGGTGGTACAGAGGGCTAGTGGGTAAGCTCATGTACCTAACTATTATCTGACTAAATAGTTCCCTTGAAGTTGGGAAACTGAGTTAGCTCATGGACAAACCCAATAGGTAGCATTGGGATGTTGCAATGATGGTGCTGAGGCACCTGAAGAAAGCACTGGGATGAGGGATTCTACTCACCAAAGGAACTTCTATGAGTGTGGTAGCTTACTCAAATGCTGATTATGTAGGGTGTCTAGCAGATAGGAAACTTACTGACTTGGAAGAGCAAGAAACAGGTTGTCTCCAAGTTCAACGTTGAGTTAGAGTACAGGGCCATGGCACATACTGTGTTAGAGATGGTGTGGGTGAAATCTCTTCTTGTAGACTAGCATATACTTATTGATACACTTATGGAGATACGATGTGATAATAGGGTGGTGACTTACATTGCTTACAATCCCATGTTCCAATAGAGGATCAAGCACATGGGGTCGACTGTCACTATACACGACTTGATCTAGAGGGGTCTCATCTACACCACCCATGTCTCCTCAGATGACCAGACAACAGATATCTTCACGAAGGCGTTGCCACGAGCATCATTTGATATTTGCTATTTTGCTGTTCGAAGTTGAGTATGATTGACATCTATCTTCAACTTGAGAGGGAGTGTTAGTCCCTACGATCTAGTTACTTAGGTTCTTTACTTATTTCCTGAGTGGTTGTAGTTTTTTATTTCCTTGAAGATATTTTATGTAATTTTCCCACCTGTATATCTTCGGAGGTTGGGCTATAAAATAAAGTACTTTTGATTCATTTGTTCTAACTGTTACTAGCTTCTGGGAAAACAAATGGTCTGTTTATTCCATGGAGCCCTAGGTACCTTTATATAGAGTGGTACAAAGGAAAAAATAATACTACACACCCTCGAACAATAGAATAATTATAATAAAAGCCCAAACAACCTGTACAACTCAACACTCTCCCTCAAGCTGTAGCATAAATATCGAGCATGCTCAGCTTGGAACATAAGACCTCAAGTTGCTTCTTGGAGAGTGCTTTAGTGAAGATATTTACAATTTGATTCTTAGTGTTAATGTAGGGTGCGTAGATCTTTTTGTTTGTAATGGCCTCTCTAACGAAGTGGCAATCCATTTTAATGTGTTTAGTCTGCTTATGGAATGCATGATTATTTGTAATGAATGTGGTTTGCTTTATTGTTGCAGAACATAGGAATAGGTTTTGAAATATAGACATTAGAATCCTGCAGAATAGATCAAATCCACAATAGCTCGTAGGTAGTGCGTGCTATGACTTTATATTTTGATTCAGCGCTCGATTTGGAAACTATTGCTTACTTCTTGCTTCTCTAAGTGATAATATTACCTCCCACATAGGTGTAGTATCCAGTGGTAGACCTCATGTCCTCGTGTGCCCCAGCATGGTCAGCGTCAGAGTAGCCATAAACATCAACATGACCATTGATTTGGAAGTGGAACCCCTTCCTAGGAGCACGCTTCAAATATCTCAGCATTTGCCAGACTCCATCCCAGTGGACCTCCCTAGGTGTCTACATGAACTGGCTCAACTTTCCCACAGCAAAGGTAATGCCAGGCCTAGTAACTGTTAGGTATAACAGCTTCCCAACTGTGGCACGATATCTAGTCACATCTTGCAACAACAGACTGTCTGCATCTGCAAAAGGCAATAAGGAATCCATAGGCACACATGCTGGTTTGTACCTAAGCATACTAGCTTCCTTCAGCATATCTGGCACATACTTGCGCTGAGACAATACAAGTCCTATTGTTTATACTTTGATGGTAAGAAAATAATTAATAGAACCTAGATCCTTAATAACAAATAGTGAATGTAGTAAAGCTTTAGTGTTCTCTATATTTTTTTGTCACTACCGGTTAATAGAATGTCATCCACATAAACAATCAGAATCACTAAACCTATTTCCCTGTACAATGTAAACATTGAGTGATTTGTAGAAGACCTAGCAAAGCCATGCTCTTGTACGACTTTGCTAAATCTCTCAAACCTTGCCTTTAGACTTTATTTGAGGTCATAAATAGCCTTCTTTAGTCTGCAAACGTTCTAACACTCCCCTTGATTGATGAATACTAGAGGTTGTTGGATGTAAACCTTCTCCTTTAGGTCTCCATATAAGAATGTATTTTTGATGTCCAATTGATGAACAATTTAACCCTTATTGACAGCCACGGAAATTAAATCACACCAAAGGAGAGGTCTCAAATTAATCTACTCTAAAGGTTTATATATAACCTTTGGTGACAGGGCGAGCTTTGTAGCGCTCCACAGTGCCATAGGATGACATTTTGGGATAAACACCCATATACACCATGCAACTGTAGCCATTGGGGGTAGTTCTACTAGTTCCTATGTTCCATGAGACTATAGGGCGACCATTTCTTCTTTCATAGCAAGTGTCCAAGAAGGATCCTACAATGCATCTCTATTATCCCGCAGGACCTAGCGACTCTCAACAGCTAAAGAGAGAGGTCATCCTGCTGCAAGCAAATGATCAAGTGACAAACTGAGAAAAAAAATGTTTTACACAAGATTGCTGGGCCTTTCGTTGGGCTATGAGAAGGTTTAGGTGTGTGCTATTAGTTGCAGAAGGTACTTGGTCCTTAGATGAGTCATTGATATCTTGAGAGGACTAAGGATAGTAGACAAGGGCTTATCCACCTAAGGAGTATCCATAGACCTATGCTGAAAATGTCTAGGGAAGGTATTTGATGTCTAGGAAAGGGACTAGGATTAGGTTGGTTTACTTTAGGTATAGGAGGCTTAGAGGGCTTTAGTGGCTTAGAAGGCATAGGAACTGTGATTTAAATGCCGACGGCATGCCAGCGGCATGCCGTCGGTAAGGGGATTTTTGGAGGGAGGGTATATCGACACAAATATAGCGTCGGTTTGCCGGGAAACCGTCGGCATGTCGAGGATTTCGTCGACATGCCGACAGTTACCGACGAAACGTCGGCATGCCGATGGTGGCTGAGCGACGTTGGGAATGGGAGTGGAGGGAAAGGTTGGGCGGGAAGCTTTTGGCCAGGCGGGAATGGGGGCACAGGAAAGGGGAAGCAAGGGAAAGGGCACGGGGGAAGGTCACACACACACACACACACACAAACACACACACACACACAGATTCAGGCTAAAATAACCTGTTTTTATTATAAACAAACCTGTAAAACGTTTCTAATATCTTGATCACACACACACAGAGATAGATTCAGGCTAAAATAACCTGTTTTTATTATAAAAAAACCTGTAAAACGTTTCTAATATCTTGATTTAGTTGTCTTTCAAATTTTAATCATTTCTGTCGGCATACACTGGCATGCTCTCGGCGTGCCTCGAAATGTCATTTTTTCGGACCCTCGAAATCATTGAAATCTGCCATCGAAAAACGGGCATTTCCACGGCATGCCTTCGGCATGCCTACGAAATGCATACCTACAATTTTATCGGCATGACGTCGAAATCGGCATTTCGAACCTTGCATAGGAAGGGGCACTTCCTGGGATATAACCTGAGTTTAAGGCTCCCATTTTTTGGGTAATAGGGAATATCCACAAAAAATGTGACATCCACAAACATAAAAATGCCGTGTTATATGGTCATAACAACGGTATCCTTTTTGCGTCTTAGAAAAACCCAAAAGGATGTAAATTTTTTCCACCTTGAATAGATGAACAATGTACGCATAACCAAATACACAAGGAGTGAGAGGAAACAAATCTTTGCCAGGAAGCAACACAGAGTGGGGTGATTTACCATCTAAAATTGAAGAGGACACTCAATTCACAAAAAAAGTAGCAGTTAAAACGGCATCAGTTCAAAAGATGAACATTCATTTGGAACATAATAGAATGAGTAATAACCAGAATATGGCGAAGTTTACGTTCAGCTACCTCATTTTGTTGGGAGGTGTAAACGCATGAGGTTTGATGAATGCCCTGAATCGACTGAAAGAATAAGTTTGGCATTCACAAATTCAAGATCATTATCACTCTTGAAAACTTTTATGACAGTGGAAAATTGAGTTTTTATTTCTTGAATAAAATTTTGAACAAGAACAGGAACTTCAGAATTTTCTTTCATTATAAAAACCTAGGATATTTTGGTACAATCATTAACCAGTAAAAACCTCTAATATCGTGGACCCTACACGAGCCTCATACGTCAGCATAAATCAACTCAAAAATAGACTTTGTACACTTATTTTGTGATGGAAAGGACGATTGGTGATGCTTGCTAAGTTGGCAAGCCTTACAACGAAAAGACTTTGGAAAAGATAAATCTAGAAATTGACAACGCAACACAAGTGGGCTAGGGTGGCCGAGACGAAGGCGCCACTAAAAAGTAGTGGTGGCATAGACAACAGCAACGGATGAAGGAGGTGGAATGTGGGGATAGTATAGGCCGTTCTGCCCAAGTCCACCAATTTGCCTTATCATCTAGGGATCTTGCAAAAAGAAGTACTAGTCATGAAAAATAGCTTGGCATTGAAGATCTCGGGTAATCTAACTAATAGATATCAAATTAAGTACAAATTTCGGAACATGCATTGCATTAGACAGGGCTAGAGTAGGAGAGAGGGATATTTTTCCAAGTCCTGTAATTGGTAACACACCCCCATTTGTTACTTTCACCTAGAATGGGGTAGCAAGGTCTCGAAGGGAAGAAAAGAAACCAGCATTACCAATAATATGAGAAGCAATTGAATCGTCAATCCAAGCTGGAGCATGGGACCTTACAGACATGGCAGGGGTACTTGTGGCCTCTTGAATTGATGCCCCAGCCGAGGTGGAGGCTTGAGATGCAATAAACCTCTTATATACCGCCTTCAAAATAGTAATTTGACTATCATCCTTATGTGCCTAAGTAGTGTCCTCTGTAGAAATCTGGTGAGCACGTGGATCCATTCCCTGAGATAGCTGTGCTTCACCCAACAACGATCAACAGTATGGCCATTCCTTGAGCCGTAGACCTCGAGGAGTGGAGGGTGGTGGAGCGGTGGAAGAGGAGGGTGGTTGCGGTGGATCTGAAGGAGGTGGATGCGCGAGGCGACCGATGCTTCAAGTGCTTGGAGATCGACCACTGGGTGAGGGTCTGCAGAGAACCCCTGCACTGCTGGGGGTGTCAAGGGGTTGGGCACAGGCGTGCGCGGTGTACAGAGACGAGGCGGCGTGATATGGCGTGCGTTGTGGAAGTGAGGCGACCCCTACCACCTTTGCCGATGGTGGTGCCTGCGGTGGAGGTGGAGGCTCCTTGGTCGGTGGATGCTGTCGCTCTCCGCGACTTTATGGTTGGGGGTGTGGTGGGAGAGCTGACACTGGGACGGCTGCAGATCTCCGAGGTGGTGGAGGTCCTTGGTGATGGGGCGTCGACGGTAGGAGTGAGGGTCATCCCCTCGGGAGTTGGAAGAGTTTTGGTGGTGGGGCTCCCTCCTACAAAGGTGGAGGAGCTTTGCTCCACGGTCGCTCGCTTGGAGTCTGGAGAAGTGGCTTGGCGGAGGGCTACCATCCATGATGGGGCGTAGAGGGAGCGACTACCGGTGGAGATTCTGATTGAAGGAATACCTTGGTGGTTGCAAACGGTGGAGGTCGTCGAGGCGGTGGTCTCCCCTTTTGCGTGCCTTCGAAGGTGTGAGGGATTTGGTCTCTCGGCTGGGTAACTTGAGGCAATGGTGGAGTTGAAGGTGGGGGCGTCGGTGATGATGAAGGTACTCCACCACGGTAATCTTTCGTGGGTGGTCACTTTCACTTGCAAGAGGATTGGTGGAAGGAGGGCATCATATGTAGAGGTGGTTGGAGGGGCGGCGAACTCTAGTGGCAAGACTGTGGCCCGAGCTAGGGTTTTGCACGGAGACCGGGAACCCGAACGTTCGAGCGCTGAGGTGGAGCTGAGTCCGTTGAAGGTGGAACGTCAACCATTGATTGCCCTTATTGCGGTTGTCTCGGAGGAGTCGCTACGTTTGGAAGGTGAGGTGGTGCATTCTATGGCCAGATCGAAGGAGCGGGAGGCAGAGCCCATTTTGCACGAGATTGAGGGAGCCCAGCTGGATGGCACTTCGTCTCCCTCTTTTAAGAGGTCGGGTGCTCGGGTCGGATCCTCCCAGGATCCGGATAGCGGTGATGGTGGCTCTGATTACAGTGAGACCCATCGCCCAATCTCTGATGTCCTTTTGACAGGCTGTGGTCCAGACAACCCCTCGGCGGCGATGGAGCCTCACCTCGACGATAAGACACGTTGCTTTGGACGAGGAGAGGGATGCTGCCGCTGGAGGAGATGACCAGCCTCTCCACATTGGGCGCAGAGAAGGGAGCTGTGTTCACCGACCAGCACTTGGTGGTGAAGATGGGGGTCGGGAGCTCTGAAGTGGTGATGATGGAGTCGGAGATGCTTTCGGAAGGAGATGTGCCTCGGTAGCAGGCTGAGGGCATCTCTTTGGTGGAGGACGATCGCACGATGGTCCTTTTGTTTGGTTGGAAGCCACGAATGGTGGATAGTGGCTGGGGTGGACCCTTTCGATACAAACGGAAATGACGGTATCGTGGATTGAGCTAGGTTCAAAGGGTGGTGGTGGATGGCCGTGACAAAACAACGCAACCTTCAGTGACGACAACCCTGAATCATGATGAAGTGGAGGTTCGATGGACTGCGGTAGTGTGTGGCTTTTGCTTGTCGAGGAGGGAGTCGTCCACCATGTCCAAATGAATGGTGTCATTACTTGGAATGTGCGGGGTCTCAATGACCCGTTGAGGAGGGCTTCATTGGGTCAGTACATTCATTCGTGGAAAGCGGATGTGCTGTTACAGGAGTCCAAACTTTCCGACTGTGATGCTAGAACCTGGAGGGAGATCGGGGGCACTTGGATGGGGGCATTTCATTTTATTGGAGCAGTTGGTTGGTCCGGAGGGCAGATCCTAAGGTGGTGGCAAAATGTCTTCTCCTTGGTAGACTGCTTCGAGGGGGAACATATCATCTCTGCGAAGCTGGTACGGAAGCTGGGTGGTGCTAACATGGTGATCATGGGGGTATATGGCCCGTCAGATGCTCAGGCTAGAGGGGTGATGTGGGAGGAGCTTACGTCGGTAGCTGTGGATTGTCATCGGAGTTCGTGGTTGATTGGAGGGGACTTCAATGTTACCTTGCAGTTGGAGGATAGACCAGGGGGGCGGGGGAGACCGGACCCTGGATCAGATGAGTTCATAGAATTTATGACTACGCATGACCTTATAGATATGTGCCCGACGTCGTGTGCCTTTACATGGAGGAATAACAACGATCAGATGTCCAGGATGGATAGATTTCTATTCAACGTGGAGATGGCAGAGGCCTTCCCCATGGCGTAGGTATCCCCTTTGGGGAGACCATTTTCAGACCATACTCCCCTGATGTGGTGACCTAATGAAGGGGTGCACTATGGCACCTACTTCAAGTTTGACAAGTCTTGGCTACTGGAGGTGGGTTTTCGGGGCATGGTGGAGGAGAAATGGGCCTCTTTTGCGGTGGAGGGATCGGCTATGGTTCGACTGGCAAGGAAGTTGGCTATGTTGTGGGCTCACCTGAAGGACTATAAGAGGGAAATTCGAGCAACCAAGAGGAGCAAAAAAGGAGAGGCCTTGACGGAGATTACTAGGATTGGTAGACTGAAGGACCAGGACCTTATCTCAGTGGAGGATAGGGAGATTAGATTGAGGATGATGCGGGTGGTGCAGGAGGACATGAAAATAGAGGTAGAGTGGAAGTTGAGATCGAGATAGAAGTGGCTGAAGGAGGGAGATTCTAATACCAGAATTTTCCACCAAATGGCATCTGCTAAGAGGAGGAGGAACTGGATAGAGAGGCTGTTGGTTCATGGAGAGGCCTATTCAGGTAGGGAGGAGGTGGGTAGAGCTGCAACGGATTACTTCAGAGATTTCACAGACATGCGTGGCAGAGGCAGGTGGCAGTGGAGGGGTGAGGATGTTCAGTGCATTTCTGAGGCCCAGGCGGAAGGCCGCACGACCAGCTTCTTGGAGGATGAGGTGAGATTGGCGATTTGGGGGTTGAATGCAGAGGGATGCCTTGGACCGGATGGTTTCCTGGACAGGTGTAGGAGCAAGTAATTCCAAAGAGATTTCAAAATGGAACCATCTGATTTGATTCGTTCTCAATAGCCATGAGATGATCATCTTAGGGTGATCCTTTTGTCGACGGATGCTCCTATTACACTTGTAGTCTCTGTCTCTGAAGGATGAGAATCCATTATGTAGCATCTACATCGATCATTCCAGTATTGTATACGTCATTAGTCCGATCCTTTGTAGGAACTACCCGTAATAAAGAACTTGCAAAATGGATCTGTTTCTCATAAAGAGATTCGTTGTTCTTGACCTTGCTTCACCTTCCGCTTCTTAGCTTGCTGTTGAATCCACTAAATAAGACTCACTCCTCCCCCAAAAACGGGAAACCCCACCTACCCCTGGATCAGGCAGAATATGAGCCCTTGACTTAACCTGACTTCCCCTACCCTATAAATCAGTTTCCTGGACGGACGAAGCTCCTTCCTACTGGCTTCCAATCCATCCCTTCTCCCCGGGCGGGCACTCCTTGCGGTTGAAACAAGGGAATGATAATTATCTTGCTTGTGATTCGAAGACTCACTAATTGTACTGTAATCTGAGACCTCATACACCTGACTTAAATGCGGACTTTCAATCCTATTCCTCTGACCCCTTCTCCGCGGACCTCACTTCCCAACTTTCATACTCAATTGTTGAATCCTAAACCTATGCCTCGGACTCAGACTCTGAGTCGGGATCTTCATTTTGGTAAAGGTACTTTTTCTGATTGATTTATAACAGCATTAAAGTAGTGCAAGTAAAGTAAAGCCCTAGGTTGGTAAAGAGTCGACTTTTGTATTATTGATACAATGCAATTAGTGTTGGGACTCGAAAGACCTGGCGCAAGGGGTATAAGGATGTTCGTTCTTGAAGTAAGGTGTATGTATGTCCCTAGTTCACAGTGGCATAAGCCAGACAACGTTCAGTCAGGGATCAATCGTGTCCCTGAAGTGAAGTAAGGAGCATTCTTGATTGAAGAAAAGGCGGTTTCCGATTGGGAGTGAGGTAGACAAGACTTCTTTCCCGCTTAGCTTAGGGGTGAATCAAGCGTACCATTCACTAAGAGGTTTATAGTGAAACTGCGTAAGGGTAATAAGGTCAGTCAAAGAATTCTGACCAGTTTTTTTAGTAATGCCAGTCCTTCGAAGTAGTCATTTCATTCAAGGTAAAGAATCAATATCCCATTTCCTCTGAGGCGGATATACCTCTATATCAGGAACCTACGTAGGTTACGAGTTCAGCGGAGTAGGCGGGTTCTTATAAGGTAATTCTGACTTGAGTGATTCAGCTAACTAGGTGAATGGTCGAAGCCTTTCATTTCATCGAGGGAAGCACCCGCGTAGGCAGGTGTTGACGTTTTGGCATGGTTGATCGGTTGGACGGTCCGGAAAGATCTCACTAGTCAGAAATTGGGTTGTACATATGCTAAGCTAGGTCAGGGTTATTCCTGGGCTGCATAAAAGGTGAAATCATCCGGGCGGGGGAGTCATCAGGTATGCTGTAGGTGGGTGATTCTCCACGGAGGTACTAATCCAATGAAAAGCTTCTTTACTGGGTACCAATTAATGATTCTCTTAAAAGTTGAGAAAGCGGGCTTCCTGACTCATCTTTCCTTGACTTGACTTTACTTGATTTGGTGGGGATGGATGTATGCGGGTGATGGAGTTTGCGGAAGGAAATAGGGGCTTTGACAAACTGAATAGGTTTTATATGTTCTTGCAACCCAAGAAGGAAGGTGCAGAGGATATTTAGGATTTTCCTCAAATTGCGGCCTCTAATGCAGTCTACCTTATTGTTGTTAAGGTATTGGGTCATAGACTCAGAGACATCCTTGGAGACTTGGTTTCCCCTGTGCAAATAGCCTTTGTACCGGGGAGGGGAATTCTGGATGGTTTTGTTGTCGTTATGGAGGCTTTGGCAGCTTCGAAGAGAGAAAAAAAGAAGGCGTTTCTGTGGAAGGTTGACTTCAGTAAGGCTTACGATTTGGTGCAGTGGGATTTCTTGTGGGTGTCCTTACTGAAGAGAGGCTTTCTAACAATGTGGATTGGCTGGATGAAGAGGTGTGTGACGATATCTTTCTCGGTTCTGATTAATGGAAATCCGACGGGAGGGTGGGTGCAGCCTAGGAGAGGGGTCAGGAAGGGGTGCCCCCTTACACTTATGCTGCTCGTGCTGGTGGCGAATGCCTTGGCGAGGGTAGCTCGGAAGGCATGTGATACAAGTCTAATCAGAGGCTTCAGAACGGGAGAGGATGAGCAGACGACAATCTTACAGTATGTTGATGATACTCTGCTTTTGGTAGATGGAGCGGGCCAGGAGGCTAGGAGGATGAGAATCGTCATGGAGCTATTTGGTGCTGCATCAGGGCTACAGATTAACTACAGCAAATCAACTTTTGTCCCGATGAACATGATAGTTGAGGAGATGGAGGCGGTGGGGAGTGCGCTTGGGACAGAGATTGGATCGTTACCACTCGTGTATTTTGGCCTCCCGTTGTCAGATAGGAGGCTTAGATTGTAGGATTGGCTCCATTTGCTGGAGAGGATGGAAGGTAAGTTGGCAGGGTGGTCGTCTAGACTTTTGTCTAGAGGAGGGAGACTGGTGCTGGTGAAAGCGGTCTTGGTGTCTATACCTTCATATTTTCTCTCTATTTTTAGGATGCTAAGACAAATTGAGAAGATCTCTAGGTTGATGAGAAACTTCTTCTAGTCCAACAGGGGGGCGGCAGGGAGAGGGGCGAGGTTGGTAGCTTGGGAGGAGGTGTGCAGGCCGGTGCGGGAAGGGGGGCTGGGGATTAGGGAAATGGACAAGGTGAATATTAGCCTGCTTACAAAGTGGATTGGCAGACTTGGGGGTTGTGAAAAAGGTTTGTTTGGTGACACCATGAGGTATTATTACGGGCTGTTTGCATCTTGGAGACCCTTGGAGTCTCCTCCTTTAGGGGCTCTTTCTTTCTTAGAGGCCTGGCAGAGGTGGCGAAGAAGGTGCATATGTTCTCCCCTACGCTGGGAGAGGGTGATGTTTTCAAGTTCTGGCTGGATGACTGGCAGGGGGTCGGGTCACCTCTCAATGCCAGGTACCCCCGGCTCTTTAGGGGAGTGGTGGATCAATCAACTTTGGTAGGGGACTGTTGGACTGGGGCCTGGTGTCTGATCTTTCGGGGAGGCCTCTCGGATTAGAGGTGTGCAGAGTTCTAGATGCTGTTACAAGAGTTGGAAGGATGGGGACCAGAGGAGGGGGACTCCTTTTCCTTGGAAGAGGGATACTTCTCGGTGGTGGAGGTTTTCCGTAGAGCGAGTTGTAGCGTGGCCAGCTCGAACATTGAGCTCATGAGGGACTGCAGACTCTTCTGGGAGGCGGAATGTCCACTGAAGGTGAAAATTTTCACATGGCTGTTGAGGAAGGGGAGGATCATGACGAAAAAGTGGAGATCGAGATGGGCCTAGATAGATGATGTGAGCTATTCCTTTTGTGTTGGAGCGGAGGACATTTAGCACCTCTTCTTCCAGTGTTCGTTTGTGGTGCAGGTGTGGCAGAAGTTGGGGATAGATTGGATTGTCCATCGGGATGTGCTTAGCTTCTGGTCTTCTTTTCGCAGGGGAAATGCAAGTGATGGGCTAAACTCGTTTAGATCCAAGAGGGATCGAGTTAAGGTTCTGGCTGTCTTATGAGGTGTGTGGCTGGGTAGGAATGGGGTGGTTTTCAGGGGTAAGAGACCTTATGTTGTGAATTTTTTCTACTCCATTCAGTCCCAGGTGGAGTTCTGGAGAGCTAATATGTAATTTCTGGTGTAACTTTTTTTGATGGAATGAATTGAATGTGGGTGGTTATCATTTGGATAACCACTCTCACTTTTCACAAAAAAAGAAGGGTGCTTTGTCCACGACCACAATCACCATGAGCACCACCACTGTCATGACCACCTCGACCTCTAGAAGTAGGACTCCCATGACCCTAGCCTATAGAAGCCATGGTGGAGGAATTTGACATAGGCATAGGGTCAGAGGCCTCCAATCTCGACAGACTAGCATAGATCTGGGTCGGTGTAGGGATCTCATCCATTGCTATAAACTTTTCCTTGACCGCCTTGTATTCGGGGCCAAGACCAGATAGTAGCTGAATGGATTGAATCGCGTCCCGTTGTTTTGCTGTGATTGCAGCATCGGTAGATATGGCTTGATGTATGTCCTGTTCATCCCGTAAATTCTTCATCGTGTCATAATATTTAGCTAGGAGCATGGAACCCTTTCTGAGTGTGTGTATCTCTTCCATAACTTGGTAGAGATGGGTGATGTTGCTCTTGTAGGAGTGTTTCTTATGTAACACCTCCCACATCTTCTTGGTTGAAGCATATGTCATGACCTTCTTTGCAATTATTTGGGTCATGCTATTCAAGAGGCACGTGGCTACCCAATGATTGTTTGGCTCCGAATCTGCAGACTTCACAGCTGGCTCATCTTAAGTGAAAATATACTTTTTCCTGTGTGATCCTACAAATCGGTTAAAAGATGTGGACCTGAGTAAAAGGTTGGATCCGTCCAACTTAATGGAAGTTCCCTACATATGTGGGGAGACGCTTGTGGTAGATAGTTTCCCCATCAAGTCGCTAAGGGAATCTTTGTGGTCTCCCATGTCAATCCTGTTCTTGGAATAGTCCTCTAAGCACTTTTACTTCATATGCCTTGCAAGAGACATCTGAATATGAAAATTTAGATCATATGTGATGAGGAAAAATTTGTATTAGGCGTAGCAGCCTCCTTTTGGGGCAATTATGTGCCCTAACATGGGCTACCTTTCCCTCTGGTACTTTTTACGGTGAAGAATGAAAGTGAGGAGTGTGATAAACTCACCCCTACCTACAGACAAGGACCCACAACAATAGGAAATCACATAGCAGTGCCTAAATGGGCCACCAGACCAACAAGTGATGTTAGCGTTTGGCTTAGGGGCGCTGCTGGTGATTCTGAGGACCTCGGTGGCGCTGCTGGCGACGTTGTAGGGCTTGGCAACGTTGCTGGCAACGTCTATGTGTGTTGCAGCTACTTTGGCGGCAAGACTCAGGCCACTGCAGCACCTAGCAGGTGGTGCTGGGTCTAGGCGATGCTTGCCTGGAGAGGCAACACCGGTAGAGAGGGGGCCGATAGTGCAAATAGAGAGAGTAGGGTTTTGGTGGAGGCTAAGGAGGTTAAGGTTTTGGTAGGATATTATAGCCTAGCCTAGGATTGTTGCTTTGATACCATGTTGGGAAAACAAATGATCAGTTTATTCTATGGTGCCCTAGGTACTTTTATAAAGAGAGGTACAAAGGAAAAATTGACACTACACACCCTCAAACAATAAAACAATTATAATAAAAGCCCAAACAACCTGTACAACTCAACATTAGCAAGTAGCAACACTAGTATTATGGCATACTCTCGTAGCGCCCATGGGTCTTCTCCATGTTCAAAATCTTTCCTACTTAGAACATGATGTTGGTTGACTTTTTGGTTTCCTTGCATAAAGTTGGAGGGACAATTGAACACCGCCAACAACTCTTCCCAAGTTCAATGCTTTTAACAAGGATGAGGAGAAAGACAAAATTAAGGGGTTTTCCTGTCAACTTGATGATGTTCAAGCAATTGAAAGGCTCCTAAGCGAGTCTAAGGGGCTGAAAACCTCCTTTATAAGGTTGTTAGTTGTAGTCCAGTCGCCTCCATGTGCCAACAACCCATTGTAAACCATGTTGGCAACTCACAAAAGAAGTGTGTAACGAATTTGATTCCATACTCATTTTCCTTTTGCTTTTGACTTACAATATGGTCAAGTTTTTGTAGCATAACTAAATCAATTCAACACAATGGTAATTTGATAGAATTCCAAACATGGGATTGATCCCCCAACCTGACTTAGAAGAAAGAGAACTATGATTTTTATTCTCTCTCTCCCTTTTGTTCCTTACAAGAGTGTTAGCTCTTGGGGCACTTTGGTGAGGCAAGCTGACTCGCCTCTCTAAGGCTGTTATGCTGCATGAGTCGTGTATGCAAGTTGTAGCAAAGATAAAGGTAAGTCTCATGGAGCTACTCAAAACTTCACTTCACTTGTTCTACTTTGCTTCATAACTGTTAGTCCCTTGTGGAGCTATTCTAAAACCAAACTTCATAGATTGAGGGCGAGGGGGAGGGGGAGGTGGAGGCACCTTGGTCGGAGGGGGTTTGAAGCTTGCGGAGGGAGGTTGAGAGAGGATTGGTGGTTGAGGTTCTGGAGGGGTGGGTGACGCGGGCGATGGTAGAGAAGGCGTTGGGCATGGATTTGGCGAAGGAGGGGGTTAGGGTTTTGCTGTTGGATGGAGGGAGGTTTTTTGTCATTGGCCTCCCCACCTTGAGGAGGGGGGAACTCCTCTTGGAGTTCGTCGTAGAGGGTGGAAGGAGGTGGCGTCGTCCTTCCTCGCACGATGGGGCCTCCTCAGAGCGTCCACCGGAGCCGCCATCTTTCGAGGTGGCCATTGCGGGGATCCCTTGGCGGTAGAGGTTGGTGGAGGTTGTTGAGGCGATTGTGTCCCTGTTTGCTTGACTCAAGAGCTGCGAGGTCATTGGCCTATTTGAAGGACTGGTGGTGGTGGTGCTCGAACCGAAGGTCGATGCGGTGATGTTGGAAAAGGTTGTTTTGTGGCTCGGTAGATCCTCGTCGGTGGTGACCTGTTCGCCTAATGGAGCAGGTGGTGGAGCATCGTCATTCGACGGAGCGATCGGTCTGACGTGGTGGAAGGCGAGGTGGTAGCCGACGAGGGTGTGGAGGAGGCGACTGGAGGATGACGTGGCCCGAATCCTCGAAAGATCCACGCAAATCTCGCACGATGAGTTGAAGTCGCAACCCGAGATGGAGGTGCTCCTGATGATCTCAGGAGCGGAAGTGGAAGGAGGCACTTTTACTAGGATTCATTGTCCCGAGGTGGAGTTGGTGGTGACTTTAAATCCACCCACGTGCAAGGCACGTGCAACAGCTGGTAGTGGTGGAGCGGATGCGGACCTAGACCCAGACTCGATCCTGGCTATGGAACCCGATTTCCCTTCTCGTGTGGACTTAGGTGGAGCAGATGATGAGCTCGAACTCCCTCTTGGGGTTTCGCTTGAGAAGAGGGGCTCCTCCATTCCTTCAGCCTCGTTTGTGAGGACAAAGGGAGGTCCGGAGCATGGTGGAGGCTTCGAAGGAGAGTGACCCTCAATCATCCTCAATGCAGATGGTGGACGGACCTCCGTGGCCTCACCCTTGTTGGGGGAGGGTGGGGGAGAGGCGGCGACGGAGATTGTCGCGGCTACGGCAGGGCTCTCCGGTTGGCCTCCGACGGGCGTGTCAGGGGTGATGCCCCCGCATGGTGAGAGTGAGATCCTTAGGGCTCAACTTGGTGATTCCTCGCGGGCACAGTGATCAAGTGGAGGCACCTCGACATTTGGCAGCTAGGTAGATATCCCTTTGATTGGGTGGAGGCCACATATGGTGCACGGTGGTCGAGGCGGTACCCTTCGTTATAGGAGGAAATGGTGTTTTCGTGGAAGTCAGGGATCGAGGGTGGTGGTGGATGGACGTGGAAGGACACCACAGGATTCACAGCAGAATACTATGTTGGTTCATGATGATGAGGTGCATAGGACGGCAGAGGCATGTGGCTTTCGACAGGCAATAAAGGAGGCTCCCAATGTTGTAGATGAATGGTGTGCTTATGTGGAATGTGCCGGGTCTCAATGACCCTTCGAGGAGGCGTATATTAAGAGGTGGAGAGCGGATGCCGTGTTGTTGCAGGAAACGAAGCTGACCAATTGTGACGTTCGGTTATGGAAGGAGATTGGGGGTTCTTGGATGGAAGGATTTTGATCCCTTGGTGTGTCTGGTTGGTTAGGTGGACAGATCCTTGGATGGTGGGAGGATGTCTTTTCCCTGGAGGACTTCTATTGTGGTGATCATTTAATCTCTGCAAGGTTGGTTATGAAGGTGGGTGGAGCCAATTTGACTGCCACAGGGGTGTATGGGTTGACAGATGCACAGGTGAGTGGAGTTGTGGGAGGAACTCACATCAGTGGCTACGGTATGCAATGGAAGCTCTTTAGTTGATTGGAGGGGACTTCAACATCACATTACAGATGGAGGACAGGCTTGGAGGGCGGGGAAGGCAGGATCTCGGGCTAGATCTTTTTGTGGACTTTGTTTCTACTCATGGTCTTGTGGATTGGGCTTCGACATCCTGTGCTTACACTTGGAGGAATAACAACGGCCAGATGTCTAGGATTTATAGATTCCTATCCAGCGTGGAGTTGGCGGAGGCTTTCCCTGTGGTGGATGTGGCTGCTTTGGAGGGATCTTTCTCGGACCATACGTCTCTTATCTGGAGGACAAATATAGGGGTACAGTTTGGAACTTATTTCAAATTTGACAGATCTTGGCTGATGAATGAGGGATTTAGTATGGTGGAGGAGAACTAAATACATGGCGAGAACATTTGAGGGTGTACAGGAGGGAGATTAGGGAGTCCAGGAGGGGTAGGAAGGAGGAAGCCTTGACAGAGATTACCAGGATTGACATGCAAGAGGAGCAAGCCCCTATCTCATCAGAGGATAGGGAGACCAGGGCGAGAATGACATGGGTGGTGCAGGAGGACAGAAAGGCAAAGGTGGAGTGGAGGGTGAAGTCGAGACAGAGATGGTTCAAGGAAGGCGACTCTAATACCAGGTTCTTCCACCAAATGGCTTTTGCCAGGAGGAGAAATCAGATTGAGAAGATGCTGATACATGGGGAGACCTTCTCAGGTAGGGAGGAGATGGGTCGGGCAGCAGCAGATTACTTTAGAGACTTCATTTGGAGGCATGTTAGGGGGGGTTGGAGGTGGAGAAGGGAGAATGAATAGTGTGTCACGGAGGCTCAAGTGGAGAGACTCACTGCTGGCTTCTCGGAGGATGAGGTGAGACAGGCTGTTTGGAGCCTAAATGCGGATGGGTGTCCTGGCCCAGATGGTTTCTCTGTCTTCTTTTTCAGGTAATTTTGGCTTTTGGTAGGGGCGGATGTGATGCAGATGATGGAGTTCGCGGTTGGGAATAGAGGTTTCGATAAGATAAATAGATATTACTTGTTTTTGCTGCCTAAGAAGGCAGGGGGGAAGCGACCTAGGATTTTAGACCGATTGTGCTGTCAAATGCTGCTTATCTTATTGTTGCTAAGGTCTTGGCCAATAGGCTCAAGGATCTTCTTGATGAATTTGATTTCCTTGGTTCAGACGGTCTTTGTCCCGGAAGAAGAATCTTGTATGGTTTTGTGGTTGCTTTGGAGGATTTGGCCACTTGGAGGGAGAAGAAACGAGCCTTTTTGTGGAAGGTGGACTTCAGCAAGGCATACAACTTGGTACTGTGGGATTTCCTGTGGGCTTCCTTGTTGAGGAGTGGTTTTCCCATGGTTTGGATTGATTGGATGAGTGACGACATCCTTTTTAGTCCTGATCAATGGGAAGTCGGTAGGTGGATGAATACAGCCTAGGAGAGGGGTTAGACGACAGGGTTGCCCTTTGGCACCTATGCTCTTTGTACTTGCGGTAGATGCTTTAGCACGAGCAACACATAGGGCCTGTGTTAGGGGTCTGATCAGAGGCTTTGTGGTTGGTGAGGATAGGGAGACAGCAATCTTGCAGTATGCTGATGATACACTATTTCTGGTCGAGGGTACAGATCTGGAGGCCAGAAGGATGGGATCCTTCTGGAGCTTTTTGGCGAGGCGTCGGGGCTGCAGATAAATTATCGAAAGTCAACTTTTGTCTCGTTTAATTTGTTGGTTGCAGAGGCAGTGAGGGTGGGCGATGCTTTGGGGACAGATTTGGGCTCCTTATCGTTGGTGTATTTGGGACTTCCTTTATCAGATCGATGGCTCAGGGTACAGGATTGGCTTCCTTTGCTAGAGAGGATGGAGGGGAGGTTGGCGGGGTGGTCTTCCAGACTCCTGTCTAGAGGTGGAAGACTGACCTTGGTGAAGGTGGTTTTGGTATTTATACTGTCGTATTTCCTTTCGGTCTTCAGGTTACCGTGCCAGATTGAGAAGATCTTGGGTTTGATGAGGGATTTCTTCTGGGCTAATGTGGGGTCGGCAGGTAGGGGGCGAGGTTGGTAGCCTGGGACGAGGTGTGTAGACTGATACAGGAAGGGGGTCTTGGGGTTAGGGATGTGGTCATGGTAAACATTAGCCTCTTCACGAAGTGGATTGCCAGGTTGATGGGGCAGGAGCAGGGGCTCTTCGACGATGTTATGTGACGATGTTACAACCCTTTCCTGTCATGGGGGTCCCTGGTTTCCCCTCCTCCAGGAGCCTCCCACTTTTTCAGTGGCTTGGCGACGGTGGCAGGGAAGGTGTGTGTTTTCTTCTCCCCTATGTTGGGGTAGGGTGATGCTTTCCATTTCTGGTAGGACAACTGGCAGGAGGTTGACTATACCCTTGGTGATAGGTTCCCTCGCTTCTTTGGAAGTGTTGTGGACTCGGCAGCCACGGTGTGAAGTTGTTGGGATGGAGCTTGGTGCCCAGTTTTTCGGGGGGGCCTCTTAGACCAGAGGTGCGAGGAGTTCCAGTGGCTGTTACAGGAGCTGGAAGGTTGGGCACCGGAGGATGGCCACGATGCTTTCTCCTGGGAGGAAGGAGATTTTTCTGTGGCAAAGGTCTTCCGCAGATTGGGGAGTGACACGGTCAGCTCGGACGTTGATTTCTTACGATACTGCAGATTGCTCTGGACGGCGGAGTGTCCTTTGAAGGTGAAGATCTTTGCTTGATTGGTGAGAAGGGGGAGAATTCTGACCAAGAGATGGAGAGCGAGGTGGAGCTAGATGAATGATCTGAATTGTCCTCTTTGTGGTGGAGCTAAGGACATCCAGCATCTCTTTTTCCAATGCCCATTTGTGTTGTAGGTTTGGCGAAGGATGGGGATCAATTGGATCGCCCATCGGGATGTGGCTGTCTTCAGGTCCTCGTTCCGTAGAGCCAATGCATGTGATGGAGGGATTACCTTTAGATCCAAGAAGGATAGAGCCAAGGTTTTGGCGGTCCTGTGGGATGTTTGGCTAGGGAGGAATGGGGTGATTTTTAGGGGAGAGAGGCCCTATGATGAGAATTTTGTTTCTTCGATTTCCTCCTAGGTGGTTTTATGGAGATCTATTTTGTAATCTCTGATGTAATCCGTTTTCTTGGAATGGAATGATTTTGGGTGGTTCTCATTGGATAACTGTCCTTTGGCTTTTCAAAAAAAACTTCATATATCTTGTAGGTAATTCCCTCGATATGCCTTTGATGTGTCTTTGAAATGTTTAGGGTTGAACACATCAAAATTTTGGCATTTCTTGAGATGCATTTGGCATGCCTCCAAAATAGGCATTTTAAAATCATTAAAATGGCGCAGAAATTGGCATTTATAAGTTAGTAGCCTTAATTCCATAAGCATGCCACTTGGTTTGACATTGATGATTGGAGTCGGGAAGGAGGGTTGAGAATTGCCTATAGACCACTCTTAAGGACAAAGATAAAGCAACCTCACATCCTAGTTCATCTTGTTTGGCAAGGTCGTCTTCACTTGGATCCATTCTAGATATAATGGCAAACCTTGACTCTTTGAGCCTATTTGAGCACTTGTAACTTCTTGTTCACATAGGGATACAAATTTTCTATGTAGGCACGTTCTTCTATTCTTCATATTGGATTGGTTGCTATGAAGAGTGGGAGTAGGGTTTGGACCCATGCCCCCTCTCAAGAAGATTGGTGCAATAAATTAGTCACGTGAGAAGGTGAATTCAAAATTGAGTCCGCTCAAAAAGATTTTTGCAATTGCATTCAAAATATTATCCTTGACTTGATTAGAAATTCAGACGACCTTGGGGATGTTGAAGAGCCTAGTCTAAGGGGAGAATGCTTGAACTTGATATCTCAAACGGTAGTTGGATTCAAACAGCATAACAAAGGATTCGATTCATTGAAGGAGTCTCCCATGGAGTATGCATAGGTGAAGCCTAGTGCCCTTGGGAAGTGTGTTGCCTAGTGACAAATTGCTTGGTTGTGTCAACTTGTCATATAAAGGAGACCTGGTAGATTCTATGGATCTCCCAAAGGTTAGGAAGTCCTTCATGAAAGAAGCCTTCTCAATGATGACAAATGTAAAGAGTCATGGTAACTAGATCTTTCTGATGGAAGCCCCATACTATGGATCACTTGGTGTGCTACTTCTATAAAGCCCATAGGAGTATCCTTTGAGGCACACAATTCTCAAAACTCAAAAGACAATAGGGTATACTAGTGCCTTATGCCTTATTCCTTGTAATGCTTGCTTGCTAGTGCTAAAGGAGGATTTGATCTTTCTAAAGACAAAAGTGCTGATTGATATAAACTCGATCATCAAACCCTTGTCTCTTTATTGTGTGGGTTTGCAATTGTCCTTTTTTTTGCACCCATTCCTGGACTCTAACTTAGTACTTGTTTGGTGGTGATCCACTTGACATCCTACTAGCTCGTGAAACCATTACTTACACTAGTTGCACTAAGTGGTGCAAGACTTAGGCTTGGAAAGCACTTTGCTCCTGCATCCTTGGCTAGTTCATTTTCTAAACAAGTCATTGCTTAGATCTATGTGTCTGGATTGGCCTTATTAACATGTTGGATTTTGGCCTTAATAGGCACTAGGGGCCATATTCAAATTTGTAAGCTTAAGCATGTGGTAATTCTCAATGGAAGACTTGGGAACTGGTGTGAGTTGTAAAATAACAACGGTTAAGTACATATATACCCCTTTGTATCTTGCATTTACATATGTACCCTAAGAAAGGTCCATTTGCTTGTTCATATGCCTTTATGAACTATATAGACCGAATAATAAAAGATTTTTTGCATTTATATCCTTTATCTCTCACCACTAACACCCTCTTGCTGTCATCTCTTCCCCTCCTTACCAACCACTCCCTTATCTCCAACTTTACTATTTTCTACCTCAACTCCAATGCCATCCCAACTCCTTCAGCACACTCTCCCTGCTACTCGGAGCCCGGCAATGGCACTTCCTCCTCCCTTGCAGTCACTCCTTAATGACTTTCCCTCTCCGTTCCCTCTTACGTACTACAACAATGGCCGTGATTCTTCCTCATCACGCTTATCCTCATTTTTGCCATCTCTCCTCATTGTGTCTTTATCATTGGCCACCACTAGGCTTGCCATCGCCATTGGAACTTGCCGTTTACGCCTGAAGTCTGGAACATGGGGTGCGAGTACATATGTGTGGCCATGAGAGGCTCCCCTTTTTTCTTCCTTTCTCTTTAACTGTGAAAACATGGGTTTTCCTCCCCATTGTGTTGCTTTTAGGAGATGTTGGAGATGAGGTGCGTTGTGCGGGAGCTCCACACGTTGGGAGTCTCACCATTTTAAGGTAGGGCCAGTCCCTAACTTGGCATTTTTATTTCCATTTCATTGCCTTGGAATTGCAAACAAAACCTAGGATAGAGTACATGCGGATAACTGGGTGCTGATGCTGTGTGAAACCTGAATATGGGTTTTTGGTGTGAGATAAAGACCCATTTTTGGGTTTGAACTCAACTCAGAATGAGGCGCATAGTCATTGCTTGTGCAATGTACGCATGCGTTGTGCACGGGGTGCTAAGTTTGAGAGTGTCCGGTTTGCTAGTGTGCAACTTGAAAGAAAAATCATTCTTTGCGGAAATTGCATGTTCTTTGTGAAAAATGAAATCCCATCCTTTAAAAAAAAAGTGAATGCAATTGCTGGATTGTGACGAAGATTTCCTCCAAGATTGTTGTGTTTTATGGGCAGCCAAGGTACCCATTGAAGTTTGATTTTTTGCATGGGAGCTTCGTCGTAGGAGGCTGTCGACTAAGACGCAATTGCAACGTTGGTTTCCAGCTATGCTTGGCAACTGTTCATTTTTTCATGAAGGGGTTGAAGATATTGATTGTTTATTCTTTCTTTGCCAAATTTCTAGAAGAGTTTGGGAGGAATTTGCTTTCAAGTGGGCTTCGATGTCTTCCGCAACTGATTTTTGGACCTATTATAGATGTGGTCAATGAATTGCTGGCACTGCATGATTTTGGTCGAAAGTGGAGAGGGCTTCTTTGTTAGTAGTACTATGGGCTATTTGGCGAGAGAGGAACGGGGCTATCTTTGAAGGGAGTACTCCTTATTTTGAGAATATATATTTTTGGGCCTGTTCCTTAATTTCTGACTAGGATTTTATCCCTTGAATGACAATTATTCAGGCTGTTTTATTTTTACAATGAAGTTGGAGGGTTATTGCTCAAGAGTGACCCTCCTTTTACTTTTCAATAAGAAAAAAAATAAGAAAAAGATAGACGATTCATGCATTTGGCGAGACATTACATGAAGGTTCATACACAAAAAAATAATTAAACCGCATGTGAGATGAAATCGTGTACTTAAAGAAAAGGACTATATAATTCTTTTAGTTGAAAATTATCATGAAAATTATCATGTCAATATTAGTTGAAAATCATTATTATATGATTGAAAAGGTGGCAAGGAAGGACTCGGGGGAGGATGAGGGAGAGAGGGAGTGGAGGCAGAGGATGGGTGTGTGTCTCCCATAAGAGGGGCCTTGTAGTGAAGTCTCTCTTGTGGTAGGGAGGTGATTTGCTTTAGGTGCAAGGTGAGGGGTCAGGTAGCTAAGGATTGCCATGATCCGATTCCTGTCTCCTCTACAAGGGTTGCAGTCATTGAAAGAGTTCATGTTTGAAGAGGATTGCTTTTTCTGTGAGGCAATTGCTACCTCCTCCTCCCTTGGAGTTGCCTTCTTTCGAGTTGGCGGCTTCGTGGTTGTCGTCAGTGAAGTTGATTGACTCAATGTTGTGCTTTTCATTAGTGGGAGAATTTATTCAGGGAGTGGCTAGAACTAGGTCCAAAATTTTATTTCGGATTTAAATCTCGCGTCTTATGATTGGAAAGTTGCTTCTCTTTTCAATTCGCGTTTGTTAATTTCTGGCCTCAACTAATTTGATGTTCATTCCTTAAGTTTTCGGGAGAAAATTTGGTCCACCTACGATCAGGTGGAGGGCTACAATGATTCACGATGGAGCTCTGAATGTTAGATCTCCTATAAGGCCTACATTCACGTTTCATATTTGTGGAATTCCCTTGAGACTTTGCACCATTAAAGTGGAGTGGGTTGTGTGTGCACTGTTCGCAAGGATTAGGTGATGAGGGTGTCTTGGGCTTGTAGGTGATGACCTATCTACGGTGGTGGTTGAAGGTGAGGTCCTAGAGAAGATGGTGCTGTGACATGGGGGCTTTTGATGAATGTTGCACATTGAAAAGCTTCTTGCTGGGGGTATTAGAAAAAGGATTGATTGTATTCTCATCTCTAACCTTAGGACCCTATATATCAAAAAGGATCTTGGGAAAAGTTCATGCATACCCCTACTTGGGAAGAAGCAAAAAGAAAAATAGTAGACAAGTACTTATTGAAAAAATGTAAATAGTAGTGTGTTGAACATTCCTCCTCAAGCTGAAGCATAGAGGTCAACCATGCCTAGCTTAGAATTGCATCTCTTAAACGTCGATTGGGGAAGTGCCTTGGTGAACTTGTCTACAGCTTGCTCCTCAAATGAAACATGAGAGGTGTCGATGTATCCTCTTTGGATCATGTCTCTGGTATAATGGTAGTCAACCTCGACATGTTTTGTCCTCTCATGGCATGTAGGGTTGTTAGCAATAAAAGTGGCCACTCATAAGGTTGCAGAAATCAACAGGTAGTATTCAGTCAGTGAAGTCATCGAGTAAGGATTATATGGTATATGGGTGATTAATCAGGGATTAATCGATTTAGTATTTTTAAGTATTTAAAATTTTAAATATAATTATATATACTATTATGCATATATACAAATTATAAACATGCACAAATATATTATTATTATTTTTGTGACATGCATATTATCTCAAGGAGACCTAATAGGCAACAGGGGGGCGATGGTGATGGAGGACTAAGGAGAATCAGAGAGAGGTGCATAGGTTTAAGCTTTGATTGAGATTCAAATGTAAGGGGAGGGGGATGGAGAAGTTGAGTGGGATTTTTTTTCTCGCTTCGATGCTTCAATCAAGACACAAAAATTGATCTTCCAATGTTTGATTGGATGATTAATCAATTAATTAATCGGATAATCGGTCGATTAATTGATCCACCCGATTATAAGCATGAATATTGATATATGGTTTAGTCTTGGATCGCATATGATTAATCGGTCGGATAGACTATTTTTTGCAGCATTGGCTGCTCGATTATCACATTTCATCTCCATGGGTTCTACTGCTGGCGCATGAAGGTCTGTGAGAATGGAGCGAATCCACATAAATTCAGCTGTGGCTTGTGCTATGGTGCAATACTCTGATTTTGCACTTGATCTAGTCACAATAGTATTTATTACTTCTCTAGGTGACCATATTTGCATTTATGAAGATGCAGAAACTTGATGTAGATTTCCTATCTTTTTGACACCTTGCATAATCTGCATTTGTATAAGTCATGATTGCGGTAGTGCCTTTGCGTGAGAAAAACAATCCTTCTCAGGGGCAGACTTGAGGTATTTCAATATCCTGATGGTAGCATCCCAATGTCATCCATGGCTTTTCCATAAAGTGACTTATCTTGCTGATAGCCAATACTATGTTAGGCCAAGTTATTGTCACATATAATAGCTTGCCTACCAGAGTCCTGAACTGCTTTGCATTAAGTAGCTCAGAACTATCTTCATGGAGGTGTAGGTTGGGGTCCATAGGAATCTTGGCTGGCTTGGCTACAGACATGCTAGTCTCTTGGAGCAAATCCAAGATATATTTCCTCTAAGATAACACCATCCCACCAGCATTCCAAGTAACCTCAATGCCAAGAAAATAGTTGAGTGGCCATAACTCCTTGGTGACAAAATGTTGCATCAATAACTTCTTGGTGGTCACAATTCCCTGTACATCATCTCTTGCGAGGATGATGGCATCCATATATACAAGCATCACAACTCTTCCTTGTTTAGTTGCTTGGATAAACAGAGAGTGATCAACAGTTAATCTCTTGAACTCAATTTTCTCCATTACCTCAGACAACTTTTGGAATTACATTTGAGGACACTGCTTAAGGCCATAGATAGCCTTATGGAGTCTACATACCTTACCACACTCTCCCTGAATGTCAAAGTTGGGAGGCTTCTGCATATATATCTCATTGTGAAGATTGTCATAGAGAAAGGCGTTCTTGACAATAAGTTGATGATGATCCCAACTCAAATGTGCTGCCACAGAAAAATGAGGATTTGCACAGTAGGCAATCGTGCCACTGGAGAGAATGTGTCGAAATAATTGATGCCATAGGTTTGGGTGTAAACTTAGGCAACAAGCCGTGCCTTATATATCTCAACTAACCCATTTGGCTAATGCTTGACAGTGAAAATCCAACGATATCCAACAATCTTAGAGCACTTAGGAGGGGTCAACTAGTGACCACATCCCTCTTGATTGCAAAGTTGACATCTTTTTGTCCATGACCTCCTTTCATTGTGGATCTCCTATAGCCATATGATGAGAAGAGGGAACTTTTATGGCAGATAGTGCAACAATGAGTTGTCGATGCTTTGGAGACAATTGGGCCAAGGAAACATGTCCAGCCAAAGGATGCAAGGTGTAAAACCTATTGCCTTAAGGAAATAAGAAGATCAAGATCAACCTTTGTATTAATATTTGGTGGAATCTTTCCATTTGATTGAGAAGATGTGGGGTCACCTATATCATCAGAATTAGAAATTCCATTAGTCTTATTAGGTGTTGGGATTACCTCAGAAGTAGGTGACAACAGAGGGGGTCTTGAGGCTACTGCAAGGGTACTTGCTTCGGTCTATGTGTATAATCCAACTGAAATTTGCGGTCCTACTCATCATTCAATGGCACTAACTGCTTAGTATTAGGAACAGGAAAAGGAAGTTGGGTCTCTTCTTCACCTGTCGACACTTCCACATAGAACCTCGTAGAAGAGTAGTAGGGGATGGACTTAAAGGAGACATCAGCACTAACATAGTGATGCCTTCCAATAGGATCATAGTATCGATACCTTTTTTGAGTTCTAGAATACCCCACAAAGATACACTTGACCGCCTTAGGAGACAACTTATCTTTGTTGGGACCATGCATGTGGACAAAGGAGACATCTGAAGACTTTAGGTGGGATAGTGAAGAGTTCTTGGTTAGGGAATAAAATAGAATAGGGCACCCCTTCATCAAGGATGGTGGAAGGCATGTGATTAATTAAGTAGCATGCAGTGATCACAACATCCCCCCAGTATATGGTAGGCATGCTATGTTGGATATGTAATGTACATGCTACATCCAAGATGTGCCTATTCTTTCTCTCAGCCACACAATTTTGCTGAGAGGTGTATGGACAACTGGTTTGATGAATGATTCCTTAGTCATGGAACACAACCTGCATAGAGGAGCAAAATTCCAAAGCATTGTCTGTTTGCACAATTTTAATAGGGTCATCAAATCGATTTTTTATTTCAACTAAGAAATGCTTGATTACAGATCCCACATCAAACTTGGACTTTAACAGAAAAGCCTAGGAAATGCGAGAGAAAACGTCAATGGCAACAAGATAGAAACGGTGGCCTAGTCTATCAAGTGAACGACTAGGACCCCACACATCAAAATGTAGAAGTTCAAACAAAGACTCGGAACTACGCCCAAGTCGACTCAGGAAAGAGCTTCGATGATGCTTTCCGAGTTGACAGGTCTTGCATTGAAAAACTGTAGGAGGGATTTGTGGAATGACACATCTTAGCTTCTGTAATAGTAAATGTCTAAATAGAAGATGCCAAAGATAACTAGAACCTCTAGATGAAGATGTTGAGGCATGACCAATGTAGGGAGTTTGCATTAGGAGATGACTTTGGCTTCCTCATGACCACAGCCAATCACTTGCCTCGTAAATATATCCTGTAACAGGAAAAGGTATGGCTTAAAAAATTGCATGACATTGAAGCCCCTTAATAATATGACTGATAGATAATAAATTCAATGGAAAGTTATGAGCATGTAGCACATTATGTAGCTCGGTGTTAGTAGTTATCTTAATCTCCCCTTGACCAGTAACTGGGGAGTTCTTGCCATTGGCCACTACAATACTCCCAGAGGAGTTGGATTGCAATCTGGTGAACTGCTATGCCTTGCCATAGTTGTGACATGAGGCATCGGAGTCCATAAGCCAATCTGCATTATCTCCAGCCATATATGAGATAGGTTCTATACCTGAGGTCTTGGTGACAGGGATAGTGTCACTAGTACTAGAGGGGCAAGCCGAAGACGCAGTCAAGAATTAGAAGTTCTAGACAAGTTCTTCAAATTTTACTTAAGTAATCGATGCTTAATCAGGTGCCATCTAAGGTCCAACCATTGCTTGATGAGTATTTGCTGGCCTTCCATGCTCGGTTGATCATGAGTCCTCCATGTGGCCGGGTCTGCCGTTGTAAGTACACTACATTCTACCTTGTCCAGAGCCACCGTGTCCTGAGTCACCTCGACCATGACCTCATCCATAAGGGACTTGTACTCCTCTTCCTCTGCATTGGGAGATGACCGTGGCTGAGGTTTGCTTCGCCCACCTAGTAGGTGTAAGAGACATTGCCAACTTAGTAAGCCTGCATAAGCCTCCTCAATGGGAGGAATCTCAGGTAATGTCAGCATCTGAGATCAGGCAGCTTCGAAGGTTGGATCCAGTCTAGCAAGGAAGTAACCAACCATGGTTTGAGCCTTGTACAACTTTTGTGACTCACATGAGCACACTGGTGTATACGCATTAAGTCTCTCAAAAGCCAACTTTAGACTAGAATAACACTGAGTAAGTGGGCGTCCATCTTGCCTTATATGGGCAATCTCATGGTGAAGTTGCAAGATTCGAGTTGCATTTTTATCTTGGGAGTATGTGTGGCGAAGAGTATCCAACATCTCCTTCGCAGTATAATACATCACCTCCATGGCGATCCTCTACATGGCGGTGTTCCTAATCCATGCCCTAACCATGGCATGTCTTCCCTCCATGTCACATGCTTACCTGTTTTCTTGGTAGGTTCCGTTTCTAGAAGGATGTCATTGTCTTGACCCTCAACCACATTAAGGAACGATTGTGCCCACAGGGTGTAGTTTGACCCATGAGACTTGACTATGGGTCCAAAGAAGAGGTTCTTGAAATCCCCTTGCCCTCCTTCTCGAGACAAGTCAACCACTTTGGATGCCATCCCTCTCTAATGGACCCCCACAATAGATTTAGGATAAAGACCAACCTCTTAGAACATCTCATGCGTTGAAAACAATGCCAAAAAGAGCCTCCAGACCCACTAGCGATGGTTGTAGTGTGGACAGATGCTGGTAGTGCTTCGGCAAGGGTTATGACCTTCGGTCAGTTGGAATTGGTGGCCCACGTCCTAAGGAAGATGGTAGACCCCTTGGATCACCCAAACAATGGGAACCAAGGGGTGAAGACCTTGAATTAGATCCGGGTGGAGCTGGGCGGCATTGGTCCTGTTGGGCATCACCGCTAGCGATTGGCGGGTTGGATCTCCGTTGGAGGGGGTCAGGCCAACTGGCTAGGTTCTTGCGAGCCCTCTACTGGAGGTTGTCGATCAATGGCCACCCTCCTTTGCCAACAACATCAAGAAACACATCCAGTAGTGCTGCGTGGGAGGGCGTTGGTCTTGTTGGGCGTCACCTCTAGCGATCGGCGGGTTGGATCTCTGCTGGAGGGGGTTAGGCCAATTGGCTAGGTTCTTGCGAGCCCTCTACTGGAGGTTGTCGGTCAATGGCCACCCTCCTTTGCCAACGACGTCAAGAAACACGTCCAGTAGTGCTGCGTGGGAGGTTTAGTCGGGTGTGGATTGGCCCAATCAGGTGATGCACGGAGTTGATTTGTTTATTGGTGGAGAAGGAAAGAGGCATGAGGATCAAGGATGGCATCGACGTTGGTTTAGGATCGCCGTTCTGATACCATATTAGAAAAGGGATTGATTGTATTCTCATCTCTAACCTTGGAACCCTATATATAGAAAAAGGATCTTGGGAAAAGTTCGTACATGCCTCTGCTTGGGGAGGTAGCAAAAAGAAAAATAGCGGATAAGTACTTAAGGAAAATAGGTAAACAGTAGTGTGTCGAGCAGGGGGCACCTAGTTTCGGGTTTGGAGTTCTGTTGCTGTCAGCAATCCTTCTCCAGTGGCTGCACTGGTGAGAAAGGTGACACGCCAGATCTGGAAGCCCCTTAGAAAAGGGGCATCGGTTGCTGAGTTTCCGGAAAATTTGAATTCCACCAGCTTGCATGTGATTTCTAATTTTCCAGCTGTGCATGATCAATCAACAACTCCTGAGGGAGCTGTCATGGAAAGTGTGGATAACTCAGATAGCACCAAACAGGGGGAGTCTGGATTTGGAAACGGATCCGGAGCGGGTGAATCCTCTTCCTGTTTCAAAATGTTTCAGCCAGCTTTGTCTGTTGAGCCTGAAAAATTGGGTTTCTTGTATTCTAGCCCTGCTCGCTGTTTCTTTCCGCGCAATTTTCAGGTCGTATCCCTGGGGACAATAGTGTTTTGAGTCCATCTTCTGTGACCCAACGGATTGTGAACAAGTTGGTGCTAATCATATGCTTCCTAATGCTCTGGAAATGGGATGTGGTGGTGGTGATCTGGGACAGGGTCTGTCGCCTGATGCAATTGATGATGATAGAAAAAATCAGATGGCGCAATGGTGGTTTCTGGACATATTTATCAATCTGTAGATGTGAGTGAATCATGTGACAGAGCGTCAAATACTACGGCCGCTGCAGAGAAGGGTATGAATCAGTCTATGGTCATGCACTTGGCATCCTCATGTAGAGGGTCTAAACCCATGACCTCGGTTCTGCCGAAGTAGAAATTCTTGTTAAATTCATGTTATGAGAGGAAGATATTAAAAAATAAGAGGGTGCATTCAAATACGCAATCTAAGGATGGTGTTGATTTGGAAGCAGCACACACTCGGATCATGAAGGCCTTAAATGTTAAGAAGGTGCATCATGCTTGCTGATTGGGGGAAAAATATGTTTCTAATGGTTAAGCTCTTGGAATGTAAGAGGCCTGCATGATGGCACACAGAGGGTAGCATTGAGGAGGTACGTGTTGGAGAGGAAAGTATATGTTGTATTACTACAAGAAACACATCTTGAGGGTTTGAACTTGTAGAGTTTTTTGGGGAAAAAATAATTCTTGTTATTGATCAAATAGAGGCCCTAGCCCTCTTTATATAGAGAGGCAAAGGGCATACATGGAAAACACAACCAACTGTTTACTAAATACAACCAAGACCTAAAAATAGTAAACACTAATCAAATCCTTAATTTGATTTATTTCCTAACACTCTGCTGTAAGTCGAGGCGTGGGAGACGATGAAGACTTGGATCCTTATGGTCGTGAAGATCAACTGTTGTCAACGTGGTAGTCCCCTTCTTCGTGTCTTCAACCCTGGATGTCTCTTCTTGTACGCTCTCATGGAGCCAGTCAACGCTTGGTTTCTCTTGAGGTGTTGAGACAACTCAATAGTTTGAGGGGTTACAGACAAGTACCCCCAACAATAGAAGACTTGACTTTGAGGAAAACAGAAAGATGGACTCAATCACAAAAGAACCTTTTTTTTTTAACGAAAAAGACTCCTTCAAACCTTTGATTGAAGAGGGTTTTTTCCCCTCAACTTTGTTCTCTTCTGGTTCTCCTATCTTCCTCTTTGCTAGGCGTGAAGTCGCAGCAACATGGGGAGAGGAGAGGGGCCATCATCGACTCGCTCTTCTTCACCTTTGTATTCCTTTTTTTTTTTTCTTCTGTGGGTCGGTGGCACAATAGAGGAAGAGGAGAGTGGCAGCACTCTGGCGAGGTCGATGTTCGATTGTACCCTGCCGATCCAGTAGCTCAGCCTCTAAGGAGACCAATGGTGCCTCTAGATCTTCGAACGGGTGTGATTCGGTGGCCCAAAACTCGGATCCAGAGCTTCCTGCTCAAGGGGTACGCTAGAGGTTGTTTGGCTTGTCGATGGCAATGGCGTTGGCCAATGGCTACCGGAGATGGTTAGCATGATGGGGATGAGGCCTGCGACCACCCCTGTGGTGGTCTTTTGTTGGACAGAGGCCAGAGGCGGTGCCGGTGATGTTTCCCTCACTAACGACGAGTAACAGTAGTAACAGAAGAGGAAGTGGAGAGGTTTGGGCAGTGTTGTAAAAGTCGGTAGTTGGTATTCAGTCAGTCAGGCCACTGACTAAGAAGTATATGATATGTGGGGGAGTAGTCGGGGAGTACTCGGTTGGGCATTATATATATATATATTTATATATATATCAAGCAATAAAATATATCATTACATAAAAGTAAACATATTCAAGTTCAAGGTTATAAAATAAGCTACAAAGTACAAATAAGATCAAATTCATTACAAATTTAATAACTAAACCAATGTATAAACCATTACAAATACATTACAATGATAGAGCAACATAAACCAAGAATTAATATATGCTTGAATCAAATATATTACAATATATGCTTCGGCGATGGAGGATTTTTGCTTGGTCCAAGAGGAGTCTCGTGTGAAAATAAACGATTTTAGGGGAGTGATTGGGCCAGGAGGGTTGAGTGGGGTTTTATTTGACTTAAAAAAAATAATATACCTACATACATGTTTTTCCCTCTATGCAAAAATTGGCCTATTACTCGGTCGACTACCCTGACTACTCGGTCAAGGAGTCGATGTTGCTGACTATAGGCCCGACTATGGGTTATTCAGTTGGTAGGGCACCGCATAGGATTACTCGAACGAGTAGGCCGATTTTTACAACACTGGGTTTGGGAGAGGAGAGGCCCTTTCCAGTGGCTTTTTGGAGGGAGGCCCTTTCCAGTGATCTTGGGGTCTACTACTAATGTGGATTGGTGGAGTTTTCTCTCTCCTCTTTGATTGGCTCCTATATGATTATGGCCTCCCTCGTTAGATGCACAGATGGTTCTTCCTGGAATATCTCTTGCATGTATGGTCCATGTGATGTGTAAATGAGACAAGTGCTTTGGGATGAGATGCAGCAAGCAATAGATTTTGTCAATGGGAGATCGTGGCTAGTTGGTGGAGATTTCAATGCCACCTTATCATTGAGTGATAGACTGGATGGCAGGCTCAACAAAGGCTCCTTTGATTTTGGGAGACTGATGCCGGACTTGGAACTTCTTGATCTTACCATTTTTAGCATGACTTACATGTGGAGAAATGGTACAGGTTTGGCTTCTAGGATTGATAGATTCTTTTGTAATGTCGCTTTGCCTGAAGCTTTCTAGGGGTTGGATGTAACGGTAAGGCAGAGACCGTTCTCGGATCATACTCCCCTGATTTGGGATAGTAATGGAGGAATATGTTACTCTTCCTATTTTAAGTCCAAAAATCTTGGCTATCTGAAGCGGGATTCCATGATTGTGTGGGAAAAATGAAACTCAATTTCAGCTTTTACCTTTGCTACATGCACTTTGGCGAATAAGATATAGGTAGTCAGAGCAGCTTTGATTGGATATTAAAACGAAGTGGCTAAAAGGAGGGATCATTCTAGGAAAGAGGCCCTGGATGCCATTGTAGCCTTGGATAGGAAGGAAGATGCGAGTCCTTTGACTGTGGAGAAGTGCTAGGTGCGACATAGGATGTAGGTTTGGATCCATTAGTTCCTTGCAGGTGGACGACACGATTTTGGACTAGAGAATAGAGATTTGTGAAACCTTACATTCCTACTTTCACTAGTTTACCAGGAGGCAGCCTATGGGTGGGTGGCGACTTGGTGCATCAGACATGAATGTTTTGAATGAACATATGAAGATGGATTTGAGCAGGGAGGTGATAGAGTTGGAGGTTTTGTCGACCTTACGGGGCCTGAAGGTAGAAGGGGCTCCTAGTCTGGATGGTTTATAGGTTCTATTCGAGAAGGAACTTTGGGATGTGGTAGGGTGCGATTTTTTGGCAACGATCCGTAAGTTCTTTAAGGGGAATTGTGTTTTTGATGGGCTGAACCGCTTCTATTTCTTCACCCTTCTGAAGAGATGGGGCTGAGACAATTGACGTTTATAGGCCTATCACTTTGTCCAACGCTATATACCTTAGTGTGGCTAAGGTGTTGGTAAATAGATTTCTCCTAGTTTTGTCGAAGATAATTTGTCAGGTCCGTCGGCTTTCACGTTTTGGAGTCACTTTAGGAGGCTTTTGTTTTGGCCGAGGAGATGATTGCATCGTGGAGGAGATCAGGGGTGCCTTCTTTCATTTGGAAAGTAGACTTATCCAAGGCATATGATTTTGTGGCATGATCCTACTTATGGGAGATAAGTACTAATGAGCAGCAGTTTGTGTAAAGACTAAGGATGATTTGACGAACTACTTTGATATCACCATTGGTCTGCATCAAGGTTCGACTTTAAGCCCTTATCTTTTTGCCTTGGTCATGGATGAATTAACGAAGCATATTCAAGTTGAGGTGTCTTGGTGTATGCTTTTTGCTGATGACATTGTGTTGGTTGATGGGACAAGAGATGAAGTGAACAGAAAACTTGAGCTTTGGAGAGAAACCTTGGAAGATAAAGGGTTATGCATAAGTAGGACGAAGATTGAGTATATGGAATGCAAGTTTAGTAGTAGAGGGAACAATGAAGGGATTGATGTAAAAATTGGAGAAGAGTGCATTCTAATGAAAGATGTTTTTAAGTACTTGGGATCCATTTTCCAACATGATGGTGGAATTGATGGAGATGTTACACAGAATTAATGTAGGGTGGTTGAAATGGAGGGGTGCATCTGGTGTTCTTTGTGATAAGAGGGTTCCTTTGAAAGTCAAAGGAAAATACTATCGAGCTGTGGTAAGACCAGCCATGTTGTACGGTTCTGAATGCTGGGCTATAAACTATAGGCATGTACAGAAGATGTTTGTGGCAGAAATGAAGATGTTAAGATGGATGTGTGGTCATACAAGGATCGTATTTCAAATGAGATTATTAGAAAAAAAGTTAGGGTGGCACCGATAGAGGATAAAATGAGAGAGGCACGTCTAAGGTGGTTTAGACATTTACAAAGATGGCCACTAGATGCTCTAGTCAGGAGATGCGAGAAGTTGGAGGCTGAACCTGCTAAGAGGAGGCGAGGAAGACTAAACAAGCGTTGGAAGGAAACTATTAAGTATGACCTCAATTACTTCAATTTAAGTTCTGAAATGGTTGAAAATCGATCTGTGTGGAGGCAAATAATCCATATAGCCGACCCCACTTAGTGTGGGAAAAGGCTTGGTTGTTGTTGTTGTATCCTACTTATGGGAGATCTTGAGGAGGGTTTTTTGGAGATGTGGGCACAGTTGATGAAGAGGTGCATCACAAGGTTTTCTTTATTTTGGTTAATGGTAGGTCATGTGGGTCATGGACACAACCACAACATGGTGTGCGTTAAGGTTGCCCTCTAGCACCTCTCCTTTTTAATATCGTTGTGGCTAGTCTCTTCTCAGGTCTTAGATTGAGAGATGGGGGATCCGTTCTTACACCCATTTTACACTATGCAATTGTCACTATGCTCTTTATTGAAGGCAGCTCAGCTCATGCAGAGAATTTGGGATCTATAGTTAGGATATTTGAGGAGATTTCGAGCTTGAGAATTCTTGATGTTGGTGGATGTGGACCTTCTTCCTTGAGTTCACGTGTGGAGAGAGGGAGAGGAGTCGGTAGTGAGAGAGGAGAATCGTCGGGGAGAGAGGAGAGGAGCTCTTTGAATGGGAAATATTATTGATAGAACTCAAATAATTATTAGGTATTGCTCTCCTTTTAAAGAGAAGCAATCTTATTTCTAAATAAGGAAAATAAAAAATCAAATTCTAATTAACTAGAATAGGAAAACTAACACAATCCTAATTATCTCTAATAAAATTGTTATGTGGCACAAAACTAACTTGGCATGTAAGCCAAAAAAACCCTAAAGAGCACCTTGGTCGACTATATGGGCCTATGTACCATGAGGCCAACTTTATTGACACTAACATGCCCCCTCAGGTCGAAGCTAGAGGGGGTAAAGACTTGCCTCAAAATTTCTTGTAAGGCTAGATGCCCCACCAATTATCTTCATCTACATCCATGTAAGCTCCATGATCTTCAAAAGATTCTTTTGACGCAACTGCAAGTTCCTCTGCAACTTCTGAACATGTTGCTTTTTTGGCAACCTCAAACATAGTTGCAGCGAAGGTAGTCATCTTCTCTCTATCTTGGAGTAATGTTTGAGGTTTTTGCAATTCCATGGGCGTGAAGGTTGACTCTCTATGTGGTGGCTTCCCTAACATCTCTCGTGTGTGATTGGTGCCACCACAATGTTGGCCAGGTGGGAAAACCTGTCCCAAGCCACAACCTCTTCCTCATCTAGAACCACTGGCAATAGTAGTTAAGGCAGTTGTACTATTAGGCAGGCACAACTGGGGTTGAACTTCTTGGATTATTGACCTTGAGTTTCTCGAGATAACCATAGATAGTCTCTAGGTTAAGATCCTCCATAGCAAGGATACGGTCACGTATCGGTTGAAAATGGGGGTGAAGCCCCCTAAGGAACTTGCATAATTGCCAACATGCATGTGATTTGGCTTGTTTATCACAACATGGGTGCTCGTAGATGCTAAGCTCCTTGAATAGGCCCTCCGTTGAGTAATTGTCAAGTGAGAGATCCCCTTGACTTGAACTCCAGATGCACCAATAAATATCGGCGGGTTTGGCGCATCTGGTCTTCTTGGATATGTCCTTGGCCATATCTTTATAAAGCATATTGGCTGCAATATTAGGATCAATAGAATTTATTACCATATAGTTCTACTACTTTTCCGCTGCATCCCTCGTCTTTGGAGCTTCCTTGAGAAGTACGTGAAGTTTGTCTTGTCTACCAACAAATATCTTGAAGGCTCTTGCTTAAAAGACATAGATGGATGCACCTATCAATTTGATGGTCGTCCCTCACAAGAGCACCTTCGTTTCAATGGTGATTTGAGTTTGTACGTTGGCCATATCTTCAATGAGGGGGTTGAGGAAGGTCTCTATGCCTCTTCTTTTACACCCGAGAGCCAAACACTAGATCTTTGGCATTCCCCGACATGCTAGAGGGTTCCATGTGCCCCCTCAATCTATTGGTGCCATTGCTCCTACACCCTAAGAGCTTGTCGAGTCGTGGCAGAGTTGGACGGCAAGGTGACTCCAAGATACCTCGACACGGTCCACGCATGTGGAGAAAACTCCACGTGATTTTGTGTGGATCTCCTTTAAGGGAAGTCCATGTGTTCCCCGCACACAGAGAACCTCCACGTGATCTTGCGTGGATCTCTTCTCCTCTCCTTTCTATGCATGTGTGATCTAGTAGGCTAGGAAGGCTTGTTCTGATAATATGTTGAAGCTGGCGGTGTGTGTGGACCGTATTCCTCCTTAAGTTCATGCATGGAGTCGGCGGTGAGAGAGAGAGAGAGAGAGAGAGAGAGAGAAAGAGAGGAGAATCGTTGAGGAGAAAGGAGAGGAGCTCTTTGAATGGGAATTATTATTGATGGAACTCGAATAACAATGAGGTATTGCTCTCCTTTTAAAGAGAAGCAACCCTATTTCTAAATAAGGAAAATAGAAAGTCAAATCCTAAATAACTAGAATAGGAAAACCAATTGAATCCTAATTATCTTTAACAAAATTGCTACATGTGGCATAAAATTAACCTGGCATGCAAGCTAAAAAGACCCTAAAGGCCACCTTGGCTGACAACATGGGCCCACGTGGTACGTGGCCAACTTTATTCACACTAATAAATGAGTTGAATAATATAATTAAGTGGAAGCAAAATAATATCAAAGCATAAACAATGAGAGCAGTTAGGTTTACGTGGAAACCCTACTCATGAAGAGTGAGGAGAAAATCACGGGAGAAGTGTTTCTGCTTATTCTTCTTAAAGAAACAAGTGGCCATTGTATTTATCGGCCACCACACACTATATTCCCATAACAGATGATGTGGTACTAAATGGCCACTTACACACAATTCTCTCAACACTTTTCCTCAAGCTAGAGCATGGAAAGCTCAGCTTGTAGCACAAAGAAACCCTACTGCACAGCAGAACAAAAAGAACTCTCAGCTGGTACAACCGCCTCTCCTCTATAGACGATAGCTGCACCCTTGTTTATGCCTGTAGGCAAGTATGTTGATGACGGCACATCAATGAGGATGAAGCTTGTTGTTGAATTGCTGTAGTCGGCTCAAATATGGGCCTCTCCTTTGGAGACCTTGATTGATGTTGGTAGGTCTCTATATAGTATCTCTGTCATGGGCTTTCTTTTGAAGACCTCGAAACTGGATCTCCCACATAGAAACCTGAAATGGATCCTTCCTTTCAGGACCTTAAAGCTGGATCTTCTTCTTTGAGACCTCGAAACTCTGGACCTCCCAAAGATGTGGTTTCTCATGTGGTGACGTTGAACAGAGGGATTCCTAAATGGGTGATAACTACAATAAAATCCACACTCCCTTTCTCCCATACTTTATAGGAGAAGAAATAAACATAGAGAAGAAACAAAAATGTAACAATAATATCAAATATAGAAAATGAGAAACGTTTGGGTTTACGTGGAAACCCCACTTACGAAGAGCGGGGAAAAAACCACAGGCGAAGGTCCCGATAGAGTTGATATCTCTATTTTTCTCAAAGATAAATGAGTAGGTACAATAGCCTATTTATAAACTCCCACACACACCACACTTCTTCATTTTACTATGTGGTACTAAACGTACCACTAGAACACACCCTATCTGTCAATACTCCCCCTCAAGTTGGGGTATGGAATGCTTAGCTTGCATAAGAGATATTCCCACTCTACAAAGCAAAAAACATAACACAAATAAAACTAATGCTGCTGGGTCACGGCTTCTTCATGCCTCTTGTGTCGCCAGCTTCTTTACATCCTAAACCAGTGCTATTGGGTCATGACTGTCTTGTGTCACCAGCTTCTTTGCATCTTTAATTTGCTTGTAGATAGGTGTAGATAGGAGTCTGGAGATGAGTTGTAGACAATTGATTTGATGTTGATGGAAAAATAAGCTCTCACACTCCCTCCTTCCATACAAATATGGGAGAAGAAAATAGACAGAGAAAAAAATAGAATAGAGAGAAGAGCTTCTCTCCCTCTTCTCTTAGAATTCATCTTTTTTATTTTATTTTATTTGTTAACCTTCTTTCCCCCTTTTTTTCTTCTTTTGATATTTTCCCTTTTTAATTTTTCCTCTTCCTTTTCTTCCTTCTCATTTTTTTATTTTTGATATCCTCAATTGGATGAAAAGAGTTAATCTTATTAGAAACCCTATGCCCTCTTTATATAGAGAGAGACTGTAGAGTCAAAAGTACATAAATATCCATGAGCACCCATAGCACTTACAATACGAGAAAATATGAAATAAAGACCGTATGTACTAACACTCCCCCTCAAGCTGGAGCGTAGATATTTATCATGCTCAGCTTGGATATACAAGAATCAAATGAAGATTTGGCTAAGAGTTTAGTGAAAATATCTGCAGTTTGCTCCTCAGATGCAATCAAAGTGGTATATAGCAATCCTTTCTGAATAATGTCTCTGGTATAGTGATAGTCAACCTCAACATACTTTGTTCTCTCGTGAAATATTGGGTTGTTGGTAATGAAAGTGGCTGCTCTATTATCACATTGCATCTCCATGGGGTTAGAAAACTGCACCTGTAAGTCAATAAATAGGGATCTGATCCACATCATCTCAACAGTTGTCTGAGTCATAGCTCTGTACTCAAACTCGGCATTGGATCTCACAACTCTGCCATGTTTCTTACTCCTCCATGTGATCTAATTCCCTGCTAAGAAGGTGCAGAACCCAGTAGTGGATTTGCGATCCACATGACATCCAGCATAGTCTGCATCAGAGTAGCCAACCAACGTCATAGAAGACCCGTTGGGAAGAAAAGACCCTTCCTAAGTGCCTTCTTGATATATCTAAGTACCATTAATGCTGCATCCCAATGCTGATGTATTGGTTTGGCCATGACCTGACTCAGTCTCCCAACTGCAAAGGAGATCTGGTCTCGTGATAGTGAGATACAGCAGCTTGCTTACAAGCTGCCTGTACTATCTACTGTCCACCACCTTGCATCTTCATCATAGAGTAGCATCTTGGGGTCCATAGGAATATTGGCCTTTTTTGAGACAAGACTACACCCTTCTTGCTACGAGCAACCTCAATGCCAAGGAAATACCGTAGAGCCCCCAAGTCCTTCATGACAAACTACTCTACAAGGATGCACTTAACTTCAGCAATGCCCTGCTCATCGTCCCCTGTGATAATCAAATCAACATAAACAAGAATTACCATAGTATCTCGTGTAGAACTCCTGACAAAGAGTGAAAATCAGCTGTTGATCTCCTGAATCTAGCTGCCTCAACTACTTGTAACAACCTCTGAAACCAGGCTTTAGGATTATGTTTGAGGCCATATATAGCCTTTCGTAATCGGCATATACACTCCCCCTGACTCTCAAAGCTAGGTGGTTGCTGCATATAGACTTCTTCTTGGAGATCACAATAAAGGAAGGCATTTTTCACATCTAGTTGATGCAAGGGCCAATGTAACTGAACTGCCACTGTAACCAAGACCCAGACTGTGGGAAGCCTAGCAACTGGTGAGAATGTGTCAAAGAAGTTCACCCCATAAGTCTGGGTGAACCCCTTTGTCATGAGGCAGACTTCGTATCTAGAAACACCACCATCAGGATTGAACTTCACAGTAAATACCCACCGGCAGCCAACGAGTGCAGCACCATTAGGAAGTGGAGTTAGCTCCCAAGTCCTACGACCTCGAAGAGCGATCATCTCATCCTACATGGCTACCCGCCATTTTGGATCAAGCATGGCCTTACGGTGAGTAGCTGGAATCTGCGTAGTAGTTAACGCCTGAGTGAATCTAGCAAATCCAGGAGCTAGACTATCAATAGCAAGTGCCCCCGCTGTGGGGTAAGTGGTGCACGTCCATGGGCGCTTCCGAATGGCTATCAGAAGATAAAGATCTTCGCCTGGCACATCACATGTCCTGTCCCTGTGACCATTACATGGCAAACATACATTAGTGTCTAAAGGACTCACCTGAGAAGTCGATGGTGAAGGCGAGAGTGGGGGTCCCTGATAGGTACTATGAGGGCGAACATATGTTTAGAGTGGCCCTGTTAGGCGTGGAAAAAGATGCGTAGTAGGAGGTAGTGGTGGTTTAGTAGGGACAGAAATCTCAGGAAAGCTTCCAAAGCGAATGGGAGTATATGGCTTAGGTGCCATATCACCCTCAGGAGGCATCTCAGCAGCCGTCACAGAAAAGAAATGTACTGCCTCATGAAAGGTATCATCAGAAACATAGTGCTGAGAAGTAAGCGGATCAAAACAGCGATACCCCTTCTGTGTCCGGGTATACCTTAGATAGACGCACTTAACTGCTTTCGGTGCAAGTTTATCTCGCGGTCCCAACAAATGGACAAAGGCAACACAACCAAAAGTTTGAGGGGTGACGTGAAATAGTGGGCGATCAGGATACATGACTTGAAGAGGAATCCGTTCATGTAACGCAGCATTGGGTATTCGATTAATCAAAAAATATGCAGTCAAAACATCACCCCAGTAGAGAGATGGAACCGAATGATGAATCAATAAAGTGCGGACAACATCAAGAATATAACGATGTTTCCTCTCAGCAACACCATTTTGCTGAGCGGTATGAGGACATGTCTTATGGATGATGCCATGACTAGAAAAGAAACTGTGCAAAGACAGTACAAAACTCCAAGGCATTATCAAAATGAAAGCACTTCACCAAACACGAATTTTGAGTTTTTATTTCCTTGGCAAAGTTCTCAATAATTTCTCACATGGATTTATTTTTCAAGAGACATCCAAGAAACACGAGAAAAGTCATCAACTAAAACAAAATAATATTTGTTTCCAAGTTGATCAGGAGTACAACTGGGACCCTAGACATCCATATGAATCAGATCAAATGCAGCAACAGATAAAATAGAGGAAGAAGTGGAAAAACTAGTCTTGTGGTGCTTGCCAAGCTGATAAGAATCACAGGTGAGAGCAGTAGTGGAGGGGATGTGCGGTAGAACATGTCTGAGGCGATGAATGGGTAGATGGCCAAGGCGGTGGTGCCATTGGAGAAGAGATCCAGCAGATGCAAGGCCCTGAGTAGCTGAGGCAGTAAAAGCAGTACGACTTAGACGGTACACCCCATGTTCCTCTCGCCCTCCAATTGTCTTCCTAGTGAATTTGTCCTGCAAGACACACGAGGATACATCAAAAATAGCTCGGTAGTTTAGATCTCCAGTGATGCTACTAACAGACAATAAACTTAAAGGAAAATCAGGCACATAATAAACATTTGCTAGTCTAAAAGTAGGAGATATAGAGATATCTCCCTTGCCAGCAAGTGGTGAGTGTCTCCCATTGGCCACCTGTACTGTCCTGGCAGGTGTAACAGGTGCTAACTGAGAGAAAGGGTCTCTGCTGCCACAAAGGTGCTTAGATGCACCATAATCAATCAGCTACTCACCAGAAGACGAAAGGGACGACATACCAGTCGCAGGTGTCTCTGAAGAGGTAGCCATAGCTGCAGTGTCAAGAGTATGAGACAGTGATTCAAATGCCGACGGCATGCCGCCGGTAAGGGTAGTTTTGAAGATCGTTGTTGTCGACATGCATATGGTGTCGAAATGCGTGGATGCCGTTGACATGTCGACCATTTCCTTGGTATATCGACGATATGGCCGGCATGCTGCCATATGTCGAGGTGGGAGGGAGATTTGAACTGCGTTGGGAGGGAAATCTGGGAATCTGTTTGGAGGGAAATTTGGGAATCTGTTGGGAGGGAAACTGTGCTGGGAGGGAAGGGGAATTGCGCTGGGAGGGAAACCTGGGAATTCGTTGGGAGGGGAACACACACACATAATCTTCGACACGGTCACGATAAAATACTTTTATTGTTACTTTTTTTAAATTGATGTCATTTTGTGTATTTTTTAAATTTTTTGTCAGCATGCCCTCGGCATTTCCACAGCGCACCCTTGGCATGTTTATCGGCATGGCCATCGAAAAATGGGCATTTCCACAGTATGCCCTTGGCATGTCCACGAAATATACACTTAGAATTTCATCGTCACGGTGTAAAAATCGACATTTCAAACCTTAGTTTGAGAGGAAGAAGCCTGAGTCAACTGAGCAATATGCTGCCGTAAAGTTTTAATCTTAGTACTCAAGAAACTAATATCTAAAGTAGGAAGAGCTACATCTGAGATCTCAGTTACCTGATTGGCCACAGGTGGTCTACCATGCTTTTGCCAGCATGTAGCCTCAAAGTGACCAAGTCTGCCACAGTAACTATATGGGATCCTAGTACGTGTACTAGAAGAACGTCCACATCCATGACCACGTGCAGGATAAGTGGTACCCCTGCCACGTCTAGGAATCGCAGCCAGCGCAGACGACTGAGCAGTAGAGTCAGGAGCAGGAGTGCGCACTGCAACTTTGCTGAATCTACTATATGCTTCCTTCAGGGTAGGAAGCTCAGGAGCAGTGAGGATTTGATTTCTTACTGCAGCATATTCAGGTCCAAGGCCAGCCAGGAAAAGGGAGACAGTCAACTGTCTCTTGAAACTCCTCCAGGACTCATAGGCACACCCTGGCAGGTAGGAGTAGTGTCTCTCCAACATTCCCTTCATGAGGGAGTAATACCGTGAGTGTACGCCCCTCCTGACGCAAATAGAAGAGGTTGTAGAAGACCTGAAAAACATGTGCGGAGTTCTTGGCGTGTGAATAGGTGTCACACAAAAGCTCCCACATCTCCTTTGCTGTAGTGTAATACAGGATCTTATCTCTTATTCGGGGAATAACTGTCTGCATCAGCGATGTACAAATCATGGCATTATCACTATCCCAGTTGGCATTTGTGCCAGTCTTGTTCTCAGGCTCCGGATCTGTGAGTATATGGCTCTTTTTATGACCCCTGACTGTCATAAGAAAGGTCTTGGACCACTGCGGGTAGTTGATTTCGTCTAACTTAACAGGACTAAAGAACGGGTTCTTGAGTACCTCAGTGTCCGAAATAGAGCCCGAAGACACCTCAGACTGGTCATCTGAAGCCATTTTCGCAATCCAGAAGCCTAGGTCAAGCATCTAGGACCAAGAAACTATCAAATAATCTGAAAACCAACGAATTCAGATCTGCATAGTTGACAAGAAGCTTCCTTAGACAGTTGTTGGCCTCACCTGGTTGCAAGAAGAATACCTAAGGTGGCCCTAAGACCTAGCCTCCCTCTCGCAACAACAAGGGTTGTAGTCCTTAGATCAGGGCAAGCTGCCCCTCACAATCATTGCACAGGATCAGAAACCCCATGTGTCGTTGCCGTTGCTGGTTGCGTCACTGATTGTCGTTGGTCGCCATTGCAGACAGCCGTTGCGGTGCTGCAGGACTCTTGGCTGCCGATCTGGAGGTGGTTGGACCTGCTACCAATTGCTGCAGAGCGTCGTTAAGAGTCCTTGAAGTTGCAGCACCGTCGCCAGCAGCTGTAGTGCGTCTTTGCGCCGCCGTTGAGCCACTGCTAGGTCAAGTGATCGTCGTTGGAGTGTCGCCGCGGTGGTTCAGTGACCCCTGCGCTGCTGCAGCCCCACCGCGAGGGCTGAGGCGTGCCTCCGGAGCGTCGTCGGGGGCCGCTGGGGCTACTGCGTGCGGCCGGAGGGTCGTCGGAGGCTGTTGCCGCCGCCAAGGAAGGAGAGGAGATCAGGATTTGGTGGTAGGGTTTAGGAGGCCTTGAGGGATGGGATACCTAGAGCCACGGTTTAGGATCGGTGCTCTAATACCAAATTGGATGAAAAGAGTTAATTTCATTAGAAACCCTAGGCCCTCTTTAATATAGAGAGGGACTGTAGAGTCAAAAGTACATAAATATCTCTGAACACTTATAGCCCTTAAATAAAAGAAAATATGAAATAAAGACCATATGTACTAACATCCTCTTTTTTATTTTTGCTGGCCTCTTCCTCTCCCCCCCCTGCCCCCCCATTTTAAAAATGAGGCAGTGAGACGAAATGGAGAATCTTATTCTAAAAAAAACCTTACACCTCTTTATATAGAGAGAGGTGTTGGGAAAATTACATAAAAGAATTGAGCAAAAATATAAAATAAGCAAGTTGTCCCTAAGAAACATAAAATATAAAGGGTAACTAGAGTGCTCAACACTCCCCCTCAAGATAGAGCATAGATATCTATCATGCTTAGCTTGTCACAGCAAGCCTCAAATGCGAATTTGGCAAGAGGCTCGGTAAACATATCTGTTGTCTGGTTCTCTGAGGCAACTGATGAGGTGAAGAGAAGTCCCCTTTAAATAAGATCTCTGGTATAGTGACAGTCAATCTCTACATGTTTCGTACACTCATGAAACATATGATTGTTTGCTATGTAGATAGTCGCTCTGTTGTCACATCTCATCTCCATGGGCTTGACCTTGACTTGCAAGTCAAGTAAGACAGATCTGATCCACACAAGTTCAACTGCCGTCTGTGCCATCGCTCTGTACTCTGACTCTGCGCTCAAGCGAGACACAACACTCTGCTTTTTACTACTTTAAGTTACCAAGTACCAGCCACATAGGTACAAAATCCGGTAGTGGATTTCCTGTCAGAAAGGCATCCAACATAGTCTACATCTGAGTACCCCACTATGGTCATAGAACTACCTTTTTTGAATAGTAGTCCACATCTTGGTGCTCATTTCAGGTACCTGAGCACCTGCATAGCAGCATTCCAGTGCTGCTTAGTTAGTTTGTCCATAACTTGGCTAAGCTTGCTAACTGCAAGCGAGATATTTGGACTTGTAATGGTGACGTAGAGCAGCTTCTCAATCAATTGCCTGTAACCTTTGCTCTCTACAACCTGTGACTCAGAGTCATATAAGTGCTTCTTCAGATCCATGGATATGTTAGCAGACTTGGATCCCAACATCCCAATCTCTTGCAGTAAGTCAAGAGTGTATTTCCTTTGGCTAAGGACAATGCCACTCTTTCCTCTTACCACCTTTATACCCAAGAAGTATCTCAATGAGCCTCAATCCTTCATAAAAAATTTCTCTGCCAGCTTCTGCTTGAGCTCAACTATCCCAGTGGCATCATTACCAGTGATGATGAGGTCATCTACATAGATAAGGAGAGCCCCAATCCCCTTGTTTGTCTTCCTCACAAATAGGGAATGATCAGAAGTAGACCGAATGAGTCCCATAGTTTCAACAACCTCTGATAGTTATGAAATCAAGCCCTCGGACCCTGCTTAAGGCCATATATCGCCTTCTTTAACCTACACATACACTCCATCTGAGCCTCAAACCTTGGGGGGCTGCTGCATATACACCTCTTCTTGTAGATCACCATATAAGGCATTCTTGACATCCAGCTGATATAACGGCTAGTCAAAATGAGTAGCAACAGTGATGAGAATCCTTACAGTAGGAAGCCGAGTCACATGGGAGGTGTTAAAGAAATCCACTCCATAGGTTTGAGTGAATCCTTTTATCACAAGTTGAGCCTTGTATTAAGAAACAGAACCATTTGAGTTGTACTTCATGGAAAAGACCCAACGGTAGCCAATAATGTGTCCACCAGGCAGCAACAGAGTAAGCTCCCATGTCTTGCAAGATTGAAGTGTAGTCATTTCATCCTCCATGGCCTGATGCCATTTCGGATCGAGCATAGCTTGCTAATAAGTGGCTAGTATCTATGCAGAAGTGAGGGCATTTGTGAATAGGGCAAATGAGTGACTAAGACAATCAGAGGAAACTGCCCCTGCCACCTGATAGTGCGCACAACTCCTGGGAGCCTTCCAAATAGCAATCGAAAGATCCATATCATCAGAAGGAGACTTAGTGGCAACAGGTGGCTCAGATAGTGACGCTTCATCATCACTAAGGTTCGAAATGCCGATTTTGATGCCATGCTGATGAAATTCTAAATGTGCATTTCGTGGACATGCCGATGCATGTCGACAAGAATGCCAACGACGAACCATCAACGGATCAGTAGCAGGCTCGACATGCCCATTGTTTTCGCCGGCATGCTGACCATGCCAGCAGCATGCCTGCGATATCCCAGCATTTCAATAACTTTACTATGTCAGCATGGGTTTTTTCTGAAAAGCCTTGCCAACAGCATGCCATTGACAAAGCTTTTTTTGCAGCATGTCGTCGGCATTTAAATCACTGATCATCACCAGGAGGAGACTCAGAGACAACAGGTATAGTACCTGCAAGATCATCATTAGACATAATAGTCAGTAGTGCTAACACCTACCTGTTGTGGGGAGGATGATGGTGTTGAAGAGGGGGGTATGTTGTCAATATGAGTTGAATAAAATAAATCAAACATAAGCAAAAATGATATCAAGTATAAACAATAATAACACTTGGGTTTACGTGGAAACCTCACTCACGAAGAGCGGGGAGAAAACCACGGGAGAAGGCCTCGATAGGGCACGCGTGTCTATATTTTCTCTCAAAGAAGAATGAAGAGGTACACCGCCTATTTATAGGCCACCACACACCATACAGTCTCACACTAACCGATGGGGGACTAAACTACACACACATTCCAACACTCCCCCTCAAACTGGAGCATACAATGCTCAACTTGTACAATACTCAAATCCCACTCTACACAACGAAACATAGTCTTGGTTGATCCTCGTCTGTAGGCATGTATGCTGATGTCGACACATAAGCGAGGGCTGAAGTTGCTGTAGTTGACAAATGGTCTCTCCTCTGGAGACCTCAACACATGCTGGTGGCTCCCCATTTAGTAACCCTGTAACGGCCCTTCCTCTGAAGGCCTTGAAAGTTGGATCTCCCTCTTGGAGTCCACAAAACTGGATCTCCCATGCGGAATCTGAAATGGATCCTTTCTCTGAGGACCTCGAAACTGGATCTCCCTCGTGGAGACCTGAAACTCTGGACCACCTAGAGTTATGAATCCTCGCGTGGTGATCTCGAACAAAGGACTCCTTCCTAAAGGATGACTATAATAGGCCTACACTCCCCCTTTCTCCCATACTCGTATGAGAGAAATAAAAATCAGAGAAATACACATATATAGAGAAGAGTTTCTCCCCCTCTTGAATTCTCTTTCTTCTTTTATTTCTTTTTTTTATAATTTTTTTTAATTTCCTTTTTTTTACTCCCCCCTTCTCTCTCTTTTTCTCCTTTTTTTTCTCTTCCTCTTTTTTACTCTTCCTTTTTTTTCTCTACCATTTTTTTAAAATTTTTCTTTTTTTTCTTTCTTTCCTCTTTTTCCTTCTTTTTTTTTATAACTACCAAATAAAGGACCAAATAAAAAAGGCAACTTAGGTTTTAAGAACCCTAACACGAGCCACCAACCTCCCTGGTGCGCATCATCATGTGGATCCCTGTAAGCTCCACCTTGAACCTGGTGGATGCCTCCGCCTCCTCCCTGCAAGCCCTCTCCTCGGGGTCCATCGCTGACGTGGCGGCACGTTTACGCTCTCACACTACTCCAAGGGCTTCGTGGAGCTTCTCTTACAGCTCACCACCTCTCCGCCCATCCATGGTCGACAACCACGTGGAGGCCCTGAAGCGTGCAGTGTCCTGCGTCCCCTCAGTGGTGGACGGGTTCGGTCAGTGGCTCTGCCACCAGAGGAGGTTTAGCCACGCCGCCCTCCTCCAGAGGACTCCGTCGCTGCCCTGCTCTATGGAGATCACGCCACCCTCGAGGCCGTCATGGAGTACAGTCCATGCCATCGCCACCTCCGTTGATCATTGCCGGCGTCATCTACGCAAATCTTCGCTGCGGGAATGAAATTGCCACTCTTCCTTGCCGTCGTCGTCCATGCAGGGAGGCACCCCTCGAACATGCTCGGTGGGGGCTTCTCTTTGGATAGTGCCCTGTGGTGGGGCGCCTCGAACCTCGGCCTCGAGGTCGCTGCCGCCCCAGCGTCGACATCATCGCCATCGATGGCGTGCTCTACCTCCATCGTGATGGCCTTCTGCTGCTGCTACCTCATCTTCGACGTCGTGTGCCCTAGCCACGTCGACCTTCTGTAGCAGCCCGATGCCGTTGCTCTATTCTCTAAAAACAAAGATACTCCAGAGCAGAATATGATAATAATAAACTCAAGAATCTCTAATAATAAAATCCAAGAATGACTTGCTCTGATACCAAGTTGAATAAAATAAATCAAACGGAAGCAAAAATGATATCAAGCATAAACAATAATAATACTTGGGCTTACGTGAAAACTCCACTCACGAAGAGTGGGGAAAAATCACGGGAGAAGGCCTCGATAGGGCATGTGTGTCTATATTTTCTCTCAAAGAAGAATGAAGAGGTACACTGCCTATTTATAGGCCACCACACACCACACAGTCTCACACTAACCGATGTGTGATTAAACTACACACATTCCAACAATATGTAACTGGTTTCCTAAAGACAAGTGGAGTATTTCTAAAATGGGCACGACTAATATCTGTAGTATCAGGTGATGCAATCTGAGTAGCAGAAAAGTCACCAAACTGAATGGAAGGAATAGGCATGAGAGTCCTCTCTACCTCAAGTCTAAATTGTCTTCCAGTAATTGAAAAGTATGGGACTGCCTCATGAAAAATGATATTGACACTAACAAAGTGCTTCTGTAGAGGATCATAGCATCTGAAGAATTTCTGAGTGTGATTGTATCCCAGAAAGACACTTGACAACTCTGTGGGCTAGTTTATCTCTACTTGGCCTAGTGATATGCACAAAGGGTATGCAACCAAATGTTTGAGATGGTAATTGAAATAATTCTCAGTTTGGGTACAGTATTTGCCATGGTACCTGCTTAGAAATAACAGAACTATGTATCTTGCTAATCAAGTAACATGCAATAAGCACTACATCTCTCCAATACTGTGATGGAACATTATGATGTATCAAAAGAGTTCAGGCTACATCCAACATATGTCTGTGTTTTTTCTTTGCTACTTCATTTTGCTTGGATGTATGGGGATGTGGTCTGATGAACTACTCCATGAGATCTGTAAAATGCTTTCATACATGTAGTACAAACTTAAGTGCATTATCAGTATGCACAACTTTGATAGTGGAAGTAAACTGGTTCTTTATTTCAATAATAAAGTTCTTAATTACAGGCTCAACGTCGGACTTATTCTTTAATAAAAATAGCCAAGCTAATCTGGAACAATCATCCACTATCACCAAATAGTACCTATGTCCTGGTGGATATGGAATATGACTAGGGCCCCAAACATCTAAATACAGCAAATCAAACAGAGACTTAAGAGTTAGAAACAATAGAACTAACAGGATAAATAGATCTGTGGTGCTTTCCCATTTGGCACGCATCACAATGAATCTCGGTGGCTAGCGAAAGATGAGAAATGACATGGCGTAGCCTATCCAAAGATGGATGATCAAGGCGATTGTGCCACTGTAAGGCACTCCCTGCAGTGAAGCACACATCCCTCTGGCACTGTGCAGCAACTGGCATATGAGACAGGCGATACGTACCCTCCTCTTCATGTCCGCCACCAATCATACTTCCCATGAGCTTGTCTTGAAACACACAACCAACATCATAAAAAATCACCCTACAATTAAAGTCTTTCGTAATCCTGCTAACAGATAATAAGCTAATTGAAAAATCTAGAATAAAAAGAACATTGGGCAATTTCATATTGGGGGTGATTGGCACCTCCACCTGACCATCAACTCTAGCATGCCTCACATCTGCTACCTGAACGTCCTACCAGGATATACAAACTGAAGATGCTGGAAGCCATTGTGATCACTACTCAAGTGCTAGATGCACCTGAATCTACCAACCAAGTAGACTTATTAGACAAAGCAAAAACACACTCTGTACTTGAGGAAGTAATGACAATAGTATCTAAAGAGGAAGATGGAGTCTCCTAAGTAATCTGAGCAAGCCTCTGTATTACAACATCATACTCAGCATGTGATACTGTATTGGACTTTGTCTCATAAGTAGCAACAACCTAATTGGCAACAGGAGGTCTTCTATGCTTAGACCAGCATGAGGCCTCCATGTGTCCAAGCCTACCATAGAAGGTGCATGTGGGACGTGGTTTGCCTGGCTGTCCACGCCCACGCCCATGAGTAGAGGGTAAGCCTTTAGTGCCCTGACCTCCATCAATAGCCAGTGTGAAGGTCTGCCTAGTGATCTCAGGAGTTGGAGTAGCCATTGTGATCCGACTCAGTCAGCTATTAGTCTCCTTAAATGATGAAAGCTCTGATAATGCCAGAATTTGGGATTATGCAGGATCATATTCTGGGCCTAACCCAAAAAGAAAGTGAAGGACTGTTGTCTCCTTGCAGTATTTCAGATGAGTACCACATGTGCACACAGGCCTGCACGCATTGTACTTCTTTAGAAGCCCTTTCAATGTAGCGTAGTATTGCGTCAAGGGTTGTCCCTCATGTCTGAGAGAGCATTTCACTGTAGATCTGATAGACCTTACTGGAATTCTTCTCATGGGAATATGTGTCATGGAGCGTATCTCACATCTCCTTAGTAGTCCTGTAATACATGATGCCATCCTTAATCTGTGGCGAGACAACATTCATGATCCACGCTCTTACCATAGCATTGTCCTTCCTCAAGTTGTACTTCCCAATCTTGTTCTGTGGCTTTGGCTTTAGTAATATATGCTCATTGTCATGACCCTCAATGATCATCAGGAAAGTTTAAGACCAACGGGCATAGTTGGTCTCATCCAACTTCACGATTAGGACAAAGAATGGATTTTTGTAGTTTTCGCTCTCCTGACTTGTCTCCGATGTCCCCTCAGAAGATGAAGGGGAGGCCATGATGCTCCAAGCAGTGGGAAGTTGCCAAAATCAGATCTGAAACTCAATTTTTAGATCTGCAAAGCACCGGAGATCACATGAGAGTGATCTAACATGAAATCCAAATTCTCTTCCTTGGAAATCACATTAGACACACATAGCAGCCCTCTAACAGTTGGTAGGAGCCTACTAGGGTCTGGAGGCACCCTTAGTGGCCCCTAAAAGAGGGCTACTAGCCTCCTTTGCACTGTGTCGGGCTAGCGAGACACACTAGCGGCTCTATTGTCTGTCAGTGGTAAATCTGCTATGGTAGCAGATCAATGTTGTTGCCCCAACCCCAGCACCACTGGTGCTCGCTGTTGCTAGTGATGCCTACAATGTCGTTGCAGGGGTAGGGAGCTCCCACAACGTCGCCATAGGAGGCGTGGGACCCTCTGGCACTGCCGCTCACTGCTGTAGAGTCCTCCCCCTACCAGATGTGTCATCGCCGGTGAGGGAGAGAGATGGTGAACAATGCGAAGAGAGGATTATGGTTTAGGTGGAGGGGGTTAGGCAGCTTGTTTCGATGGGATACTCGAGCGTCGATCTAGGATCGCTACTTTGATACTAAGTGGGACGAAATGAAGAATCTTATTCTTAAAGAAAATCCTACGCCTCTTTATATAGAGAGAGGTGTTGGGAAAATTACATAAGAGAACCAGGCAGAAATATAAAATAAGCAAGTAGTCCCAAACAAATAAAAAACATAAGGATAACTAGAGTGCTCAACAGAGGCTAAACCAAAACACCACCGAACAACTCAGCTTCGAGCAAAAGAAACTCTCAAATCTCTTCTCCCCCCTTTTTTTTGTTTTTAAGGCTAACATAAAGGGAAAGAACTTGAGGGCTAAAGTTGCAAATGACCAAACCGTAGGGTTCAAAGGACCCATCCTGCTGTCGCTTCTCTCACAATATCATTGCGCAGTTGGAAAACCAACCACATCGGACTTGCTCACTTGATGATCCTCGCATAGCTTACCACAATGCCATCGTCGGCTCTCATCTCTTTTTCTGCACCTTCTCCACCATGCGACGATCGCGTGGCCATCACCTCCTCTCTTCACCAGGTGCTACCCACACAGCATTGATCTCGTGCCTCGATCCGATCTGACCTTCTTTGGCTTCAACCACACGCCATCACCTCGCGACAGCCACCGCCGCCTCCGAGCCACAATCTTCACTTTCCTCTGTAGTGATGGTTGCCATCACCACTGCCTTCAAGCACTACCAGTACTCGCAGAGCTTCTCCTCCATGAATGACGAGCTCTGCACCTCTCTATGATCTCTCGTCACAAGATCTTTGCCTAAGATCACGTCTCCACGATTGCTGGAGTCGCCTCCTCTGTGCATCGACATCGGATCTGAGTAGGCACCTCTTTCCTTGATTGTCGCTCCTCTATCTTACACACTTATCGCACCCTTCACCTTCTTCAACTTCCTGCCACCTTACGAGTACTCTCCAAGAATAGAATGATAAAGATAATCAAAAAATAACGTAAGAATCGACTTGCTTTGATAGCATGGTAAAAAATAAATAGTGTGGAAATGTAACTATAATATCAAAGTATAGACAATGAGAAAAGCTTGGGTTTACGTGGAAACCCCACTCACGAAGAGTGGGGAGAAAACCACGGGAGAAAGCCCTGATAGGGTTGGTATCTCTATTTTTCTCAAAGATAAATGAGGAGATACAATAGTTTATTTATAGGCTCCCACACACACCACACTTCATTTTACTGTGGTACTAAATGTACCACTGTAGCACAACCCAACTCTTAATAGAATAATAAGAGAAGAGCTTCTCCTCTTTTCTTGAACATGTCATCATTTTTTATTTTTTTCTCTTTTTATTTTTTTAAAATATTTTTTTCTATATTTTCCTTTTCTCTCTTTTTTTTCTCCCCATTTTTTTTGCTTGAATTTTTTCTTCTACCTTTTATTATTTGCCCCTCCTTTGCATTAAGCCAACATGAGTCGAAAAATAAAATAGAATTGAGGGGTAAAGATTGCAAAAGAAACAAAATAAACCTCTTTTTCTTAGGATTCAAACGAACCCATCCATGCAGCTAATGCCTGATGTTGCTCTCCCACAAATGGCCGATCTGGTCCTTCTGACTCGCAATCTTATGTGAAACTGTAGTCGAGACCTCAGCCATGACCTCTGCTACTCGAGATCTCCGTCGCTTACTGCTCTTGCGATTGAGCACGAGATCTCCACCAAGTCTTCTGTCGGCTCGACCTTGTCTTACGGTCATGCGAGATCTTCACCGCAATCTTTGTGCAGTCTAGTCGGGTGCGAGATGGCGCTCAATTAACGCCTTTGAATCTTCCTTGTTTGATCGTTGTGATGTCTCGACTTTGTGCAATGCCATCGCCGAGTGTACCGCCATGCGTAAAGGTGCATTGTGCACTCCTTCGCTTTCTTTACCGCTCCCTGCCCGTGCTTTTGGCCAAAGCCTAGGCTAATCTCAAAGCAGCCCCCATGGACACACTTGTAAGCCTTGACTCCTCGCCGCAGTCACCACTGTCGCGTGCTCCATCAGGTGTTCTTCCCTATGACATTTGCCACGGGCCCAATCTCTATGAACGGATTGTCGCAAGGGTTGGATCCTCCTTGTCGATCTTTCTGGGGCTTCAGCTTCTGATCGTCCTCCTTTAAGTGGTCCTCCTTAGGGTCTGTCGAACCCAAAGCAGGCCTTTAGATTGTCGTCGCCTTCTTCTTTGCCACCATCGACCCCTTCGGATGAATCGAACAAATTAGAACTCCAATAAAATAATGATAAACATGATAATAAAATGAACTCAAGAATCAAACTACTATGATACAAAGTTGAATAATATAATTAAGTGGAAGCAAAATAATATCAAAGTATAAACAATGAGAAAACTTAGGTTTATGTGGAAACCCCGCTCTCCAGGCGTGTGTTTCTATTTATTCTTCTCAAAGAAACAAGTGAGGAATATATGCCTATTTAGAGGCCACCACATACTCTACATTCCCACAATAGACGATGTGGTATTAAATGGCCACTTACAATTCTCTCAGCAAGATGGCAGCAAATCAACTTTTATTCCTTTTGGTCTTGATGATCAGGAGGTGATGGGTGTGATGGGCTTTTTTGACTTCTCGTTGGGTAATCTACCACTCACATACCTTGGTCTCCCCTTGATAGGCAAGAAACTTATGTCTGTGGATCGGAATAGTTTGGTGGAATGCGTAACTGAGTGGCTCAACTTGTGGAGCGGAGGTTGTTGAGGGGTGGTTGATTGGTGCTTTTAAAATCAGTTTTGTCTTCCATACCTATTTCCTATTTGTTAGTCTTTAGACCTCCAAAAAAGATTTTGAAGGAGTTGGAGATGGTTCGGAACTTTGGAAGAGGTTCTTTCGGAAGAGTTTAGATCATGAGGGATGGTTTTTGTAGCTAGTGCCTTGGCATGAGATATGCCAATCAAAAAATTTGGGGGGACTTGGTGTTTGTCTTTTAAAGGATTTCAATGATTCACTCCTGTTGAAATTGGTGGTGAAGCTTTTCCAGAATGGCGATGGCATTTTGGACTGACTGATGAGACTCTTACGGCCAGTAATGAGCATAGATGAGGTCATCTCTAGCCATGGTGATTCAGCTTTCTGGAGGTCCTTGATTTTGATTTATGAAGAGGTAGGAGGTTTTTTAGGCCTAATCTGGGAAGGGGTGATAATTTTCGTTTTTGGAAAGATGATTGGTCAGGAAATGGGAAACTCTCTATCATGTTCAACCGATTGTTTCAGCTCGTGTCAGGCAAAGATGCATTGGTTTGTGATGTTTGGGATGGGGAGACCAACTCTTGGGGCCTTATTCTTCAGTTTGGACTTTTTGATGCAACAAGCTTCAAATTCCAAAAACCGTTTGAGGGCATTTCAAATCTGTGACCAGATGTGAGGATACATGATAGGCTGATATGGATGGATGGAAGACTTTCAGTGGCAAAAGCACATAGAAAGATAAATGAGAATGTAATAAATGACAATGGGTTCTGCTTTTGTAAAAATATGGATGGTGAAAGTTGCTCTGAAAATAAATTTTTTTGGTGGCTAGTGCAGAAAGGAAAGCTGGTCAAAATCTTTTAGGAAGCAATGGTGTGATGAACCTGACATCATGTGCCCCTTATCTCATGAAGAAGATGAGACAATCTCTCTTTTTGTTGGCTCTTGTCCGTTAGTTTGGAAGGTTTGGAGATCAGCTCATTCACATGGTTTGAATGTCTTCCATTGATAGCTTTTGGAACTCCTTCGGAAGGAGTTTCTGTGATGATACAACAGGCTGGACAATGGTTGCTGCAACTGTTTGGAACATTTGGAAGTAGAGGAGCGGTGTTCTTTTCAATGGGGAATGGGCTTGGGTCAAAAATGTTGTAAGGGAGGCTCTTTTCCTTCCTGGCTCCAAAACTTGTGAGTCTGTTCCTTAAATTATTATACGAGTGGATGGTTACCGATCTATAGTAATCATCAATTTTTCTCTAAAAAAAAATATTATTACCATTATTATACTAAGGTTTTAAGGAAAAATAAATTAAGATTGGCATGCATTAATCAAGAAGGGATCAAATCAATGAATAAAACTGGTTGCTAATGAAACGTTGTTTGATTTTCATGTATGCATGCAACAATAAAATGTATGCTTGATTTTTCCAAAGCTCGTGAAAGCACGATTTTCCTTGGGAAAATACTTTGTAAGTTGGTTTTTCTTGTTCTCGTGTATCCGTCTTCCTTGAGGTAATGAAGTAGATGATTACTGGCCTCTGGTAATTGTCTTTTTTCTTTTTTTTAAAAAAAAACTTTGCTTGAGAAAAAAAATTGTGTATGTTGAGGATTTTGCTAACATGGGACCACAGGTTGGTCCAGTAAAAAATAAATATATGGCCCTAGTGTACGTGTTGGTGCCCATGGGACACATAACCTCGATACCTATGCTACTCAGCGGTGGTGGTGCAAAGAGCGAAAAGTTTTGAGGATGCAAGTGAGGGGAAGTGAGTCGTCTAGACCACTTTGCAACTCAGAAGGGCTGGTCGGGTCAAATCTGCTGGGTTTGATCAATCCTAGGCAGGAGATTGCCAACACAGTAGACTTGAACTGCTGCTTAAAAATAAAAATAGCCATGCTGTACATGTGGCATGGAGAATTAGGTGAACCTGGTATATGGTACAATAGGAAATAAAATGACCATGGATTGGTTCCTCAAAGCAAAATCCTAACAGATTTCTGTTGGGTATGAATCGTGGAGATTAGAGAAGTCTCCAGTGATAGAGACTGTCACCTCTGAAATGTTGAGCCACAATGGCATAAGATAATTCCCTCAATGGGAATTAAATTCAGCATTGTTTCCCAACATCGACAATCCCCGTAATACAGCTTAGGGTTGAGTAGACAAGTAAATTGCGTGTCGAGATGGCTCCATGCGGGCCAGGCCAACCAGGATTCCATCACGAACTAGTGGTGGTTCAAGGTCGACAAGATGCTCCCTCAACCAAGGAGGTTTCTTTACATCAAGAACTATACTCGAGATTCACAGGGAAGTGCCCTTGAGATAAGTGTGATGATTTCAAGGTTATTATCCTAGAAATTGCACAACCTAAAGCCTAAGCCAACACCGACCTAGAGAAATAGGGTGATCAACCTATAGAGATCCGTAGGAGCTCTTGGAGCATTGAGGAAAACTTAATAATGCTAGTAATAGGGATTCGGAAGGGAGTCATAATTAACTAGGCATGTTTGACTGATAAATAATGCTGGAAAAATTAGAAATTAGGCAAGGAAATGGAAACCAGAGAAATGTCAAGTTCAGAGTCGGGATATAGGGGAAAAATTAATTAGAATTAAACCAACAATGACCTGACATATTGGTTCTTTTCCTTCTTGTATACCACCCTTTTCACACTACTGAGCCATTTTACCTCACATTATGTTGTCAACTATTTAGGTTACAATGCTGGCACACAGACCCACACCCCTCTGTTCTATCCACTACTTCCAACTTGCTCGTTTACGAGAGCTTCTCCCAAGGTTTTAAAAAATGCGAGGTGGTACCGAGGCGGTTTGCCTTCATCGAGGTGAGGCGTAAGCCTCGAGGCGGTTGAGGCGTAAGCCTCAGGATTTGCATAAAAAATATAGAAAAATGACCTAAACCTAAGAAGTAAATAAAACTATCAAAGTCAAATGACCTAAATAGGTCATTTTGGAGCCTCTACTTAAAGCAAGTTGCCAATGGTACTGAGTCTTATCGTAACCTAGATAACAACATTACTAGACCAACATATAATTCACTAAAAAATCCAAAATCCTAACAACCAAGCCTTACTAAGATCCAAACTTTCCCCTCAAATCCTAAAGCACACCTCAAAACTCATCCTCAAGATATTTGACAATGATGAAACACAATCAAGTAAACAAAAAAAAAAAATTAACGTAACTCTAATACAAATGTAATCAAATAACACATGATTTAACAGGCAATAAACCAATGAAATCCTAAGCACCTCTGCGCATCACCTTTAATACAAAGAGCATCACCTCTGCAGTAAACTGTAAACTAACTCTCCTAAACCCTAAGCAAAACAACTCTCCTAAACTCTAAGCAAAACAACCATCTCAAACCAACCTGGATCACCGACGATGCCCCTCCTCCTCCTCCGACGTAGCAGCAACAACTGGAAACCGGCGATGCTCCTCCTTTGACGATGCTGCTGCAGCAGCTACACCATCGACGATGCTCCTCCTCCGACGACGCTGCAACAGCAGTTGGTAACTGGCGATGCTCCTCCGACGACGCAGCAGCAGCGGCTGGTAACTGGTGATGCTCCTCCGATGCAGCAACAGCTGCACCATCGCTTGAAGCAATCTCTATAAGGTCTCAGCTGCACCACTACCTCATACTTGCCTAAACAGCTGAGGTGACGCCTCATGTGCACCTCACCGCCTCGACCGCCTCGGACCGCCTCAGTTCAACTAAGGCGCTCGCCTCTGGTATGCAGCCTGAGGCTACCGCCTTGAGGCTATTTGGGGCCGCCTCGCCTCGAGGCGTATGCCTCTATAGCCTCGAGGCACGTTTTTTAAAATGACCTATATGGGCCTAGTTTTGGAGTTTCTTTGCTAGGCCCAATACTTGGGGGAGTTCCTCCCCATGGAATTTAGGACAGAGAGCTACCTTTCCTGCCTCCACGCACTTCTTGATGATGTGGCAGAGCTTCTACTGGCTCTAAGAGAGTTGGAGGTGACAGGAAGTTACTAGTTTCTATTTTGTTAGGGGTAGTTATATATCTATTGCTGACCGTAGGATTACATCCTAGGTTTCTGTTAGATTTTATGATGTAATTCTTCTGACTGGCCCCTTATTTTAAACATTATATGCTAACACTCCCCCTTAAGCGGGAGTATGAATATCTATCATGCTAAGCTTGGAACAACACACCTTAAAGGCAGATCTTGCCAGGGGTTTTGCGAAGACATCTGCAGCTTGCTCCTCAGAAGTGACACTCGTGGTATGTAATGCCCCACGCTGAATGAGATCTCGAGTGTAAGGGCAGTCAATCTCTACATGCTTTGTTTTCTCGTGAAACATAGGGTTATTGGCAATGTAAGTCGCTGCTCTATTGTCACACTGCATCTCCATAGAGCTATCCAGAGAAACATGAAGATCTGACAAAACTGAGTTGACTCAAACTATCTCAGTGGCTGTCTGGGCCATGGCCTTGTACTCTGACTCCACACTGGATCTAGATATAACTGCTTGCTTCTTGCTCCTTTAGGTAACCAGGTTGCCTACAACAAAAGTGCAAAAACCCTCTTCTGGATTTTCTATCCCCAACACATCTAGCATAATTAGCGTCAGAGTATGCTACAATCCCCATGGGCGTTCCCTTACGGAACAATAATCCTTGTCTTGGTGCTTTCCCCACATACCTAAGCACCTGTATTGCAGCCTCCCAATGTTGCTTAGTTGGCTTATCAATAAACTGGCTAAGCCTACCAACCGACAAAGACAAGTCTGGATGAGTGATGGTGAGGTAAAGAAGCTTACCCATCAGCTACCTGTATGCCTTACTGTCAACCACCTCAAATTTCTCATCATATAAATGGACCTTGGGATCCATGGGAATATTTGCAGCCTTAGCTGCTGACATGCCAGTCTCCTGAAGAAGATCAAAAGCATACTTCCTCTACGAGAGCACCACTCCATCCTTGCCATGTGCAACCTCAATGCCCAAGAAATACCTCAATTGCCCCAGATTCTTCATAACAAACTTCTCTGATAGGTGTCTCTTGACTTTGTTTATTACATCTCTGTCATCCTCGGTGATGATAAGATCATCAACGTATACCAGAAGTGCCACAGTCCCCCTGTTAGTTTTGCTGGTAAATAAGGAGTGATATGAAGTAGAGCGACTCAGACCAATCTGGCGGAGTACCTCTGATCGATTCTGGAACCATGCCCCGAGACTCTACTTCAATCCATAGATTACCTTCCTCAATCTGCACACACACTCCCCCTGAACCTCGAAACCTGGGGGTTGCTGCATGTAAACCTCCTAATGAAGATCGCTGTAGAGAAAGGTATTCTTCACATCCAGCTGGTATAACGGCTAGTCTCTGTGGGCAGCAACAGAAATAAGTATCTAGACAGTGGCAAGCCGCGCAACGGGGGAAAGTATCAAAAAAGTCTACTCCATATGTCTGAGTGAATCCCTTTGCTATTAGCCTGGCCTTATACATCGAAATAGATCCATCGAGGTTGTATTTCAAGGCAAAGACCCATCGGGAGCCAACCAGTCGTGCGTTAGGAGGAAGTGAGATGAGATCGCAAATCTGTCTACTCCGAAGTGCTGCCATCTTATCCTCTATGGCTTGATGCCACTTTGGATCAAGCATGGCCTGCTGATAGGTAGACGGAATATGTGATGCTGCAAGGTCTTGACATAAGCTGCTAAACTGAGGAGCAAAACCATCGGTAGCTAGATTACCAGCGACCCGGTATCTGGACTCACAGGTGCACGGTGCCCTCCTAATGGCAATAGGGAGATCTGAATCATCTGGTACCCTGATCGAGTCGCTGCAGAAGGAACCTTGCCACTGTGGTGATCTGCACTGTCTGGGGAGTCAGGTCTAACCAAACTGTCATTGGCATCAGTTACCTTCTCAACTACTTGTGAACCATCAGCTGCTGGTAACAGATGAGACCCTTGAAAAGTAGTGTGATGTCTGTGATAGGTATGTAATGGCCTATGCAATCTCTCAAACTCATCCAGGGAGGAAGAGCTCATCTGTCTATCAGCTAGAGGTCTAGACTGAGAAGTAGACACCTAAGTCTTTGTACATAGAATAAGCAGGGGAAGAAGGGCAACATCATCAAAAGAGCTTCTTTGTCCAGTGACTGAGAAATATGGTGCATCCTCATGGAAAGTCACATCACGCTAACATAATGTCAGTTCTATAGAGGATTATAGCAACGGTACCCCTTATGTGTCTTAGAGTACTCTAAAAATACGCACTTGATAGTGTGAGCCAGCTTGTCACGACCAAGTGACGGCACATGGACAAATGCAACACATCCAAAGGTCCTAGGAAGCACATGAAATAACTCATCGTGTGGATGCAGATGAAGAACCAGTATTTGCTTGTAAAGAACTGAGCGGGGCATCATGTTGATGAGAAAAGTCGCTGTCAGAACTACGTCCCCCCAGTATCTTTGCGGCACATTGTGATGAATCAATAGTGTACGTGCAACGTCCAAAAAGTTCCTATGCTTCCGCTCTGCAACCTCGTTCTGTTGTGAAGTGTGAGGACAAGTGGTCTGGTGGACAATCCCATGAGTCCTATAGCATTCCTTAAGTCTGGCAATGCAGAACTCAAGAGCATTATCAGTTCGCACTAACTTCACTGTGGCTGAATACTATGTGCTAATCTCCAGAAGAAGTCTTTATGCATCCTCTAACCTCTGCCTTGCTCTTCAGCAAGAACACCCATGTGGCTCTAGAGAAATCATTTACGACAACCAGGTAGTACCGGTGTCCTATCCGATCTGGGACTCTACTCGGTCCCCATACATCCATATGAAGCAACTGAAATAATGTACATGATCCAAGAGAGGTGCTAGCTGGAAAAGAGGATCGACGGTGCTTAACCAATTGGCAAGCATCACACTGTATGATAGCAGTCGGGGAAATATGTGGTATCACCCACCTGAGGTGATTCAGAGACAAGTGGCTAAGACGAACATGCTACTGTAGAATACTCCCACTACCATATCGAGTAACTCCTGCAAATGGCTCTTGTCCTAGGAGGTAAACACCATTCTCCTTCGTACCTCTGACAACAGTCCTCCTGGTGAGCTTGTCCTAAACAACACATTCTCTGTTATCGAAAATCACTCTGCAGTTGAGATCCTTCGTGATTCTGCCTACTGACAACAGATTCAGTGGGAATTTTGGCACATGTAATGCACCAGACAGTTACAAACTGTGGGTCACAGACACCTCCCCCTTACCCCTAACTGGGGTGTATCTACTATCAGCCACCTGTACAGTCCTTCCTAGGGGAATGGACTGTAGCGATCGAAAATAAGTTTGATCACGACACAGATGCTGTGACACATCAAAGTCAATCAGCCACCCTGCTTCATGGTGGCTCCTGTAATGCTCTTGATGCACCAAACTCACAAATTCTGCTATAGGTGTCAAGCATACCACATCTGGAGAATACACACCCCAAAGATCATGCAATACGGGAAATACACATCCTAAAATAGTCCATATAACTGGAGGAAAAACATACCACTACTCAGTGAACACCAATAGATCTGGAACAAATTAGATTCAGATCTACATCACTACGAGGAGGCCCCCTTGGACAGACATTGGCCTAACCCGAGTGCAAGGAGACCTAGCCTCCTTCTCGCAACAACAGGGACTGTAGTCCCTAGATCAGGGCAAGATGCTCCTCACAATCGCTGCACAGGGATCAGGAACCTTGTGCGTCGATTATGCTGTCGGTTGCATCGCCGATCACCACTGCAGACGGCCGCCGCGGTGTTGTAGAGGTCTTGGCTGCCGATCTGGAGGCTGTCGGACCCGCTACCACTTGCTCAGAGTGTTGCTGAGGGTCCTCGAATCCGCAGTGCTGCTGCCAGCAGCTGTAGTGCGTTGTTGTGCCACTGCTAGGTCAAATGACCCTCGCTTGAGCGTTGCTGCGATGGTTCAGTGACACCTACGCCGCTGCAGCCTCGCAGCGAGGGCTGAAGAGTGCCTCCAGAGCATTGTTGGGAGCCACTGGGCCTACTACGTGCGGTCGGAGGGCCGCTGCTACCACCGAGGAAGAGAGGAGATCGGGATTCAGTGGTAGGGTTTAGGAGGCCTTGAGGGGTGGGATACCTAGAGCCACGGTCTAGGACCGGTACTCTGATATCAAATTGGATAAAAAGAGTTCAGTTTATTATAGAAAACCATAGTCTCTCTTATATAGAGAGAGACCAAAGGGTGGAAGTACATCACTGCCCTTCATGAGTTAAACATTCATAAGCTCATACAAGAAAAGCATAAACCATGTAAAAAACATTATATGTTAACACAACTTATGACAATAAGGCAGTTATATGGTAGTTGTTCCTTTAGTGTATTACTCTTACTTTGTAGTTTGAAGTTAGTGGGGTGTGCCTGTATGTCCTCTTTTATTTTCGTCAAATTTGGATGTGGAATGATGATGTAGTGTGAGAATGTGAACGAATGAATGTGGAGTGTGCCTACTATGCTTGTATATATAAATATATTGCCAAGGTTGCAGGATCGGTTTTGGAAAAAATGCGATAAAACAGAGTAGGTTCTTCTGGGTTTCGGGCAGAATTTCACCCCAAAAATTCCTAAATTAGCTTTGACCTGTAGCCATGTAGTTGACTAGAGAGGTGAATGGTAGGGAGCCACATGTCCGTGGCGCTGATATCGAGGATTTGGCTTTATGGGACATGACATGTAATTAAGCCAATAACAATACATCTCTCTGTTTTCTGCCCAGTCCATGCCATTCTCTAAGAGTTTCATTTATGTTCCCATTAAAATTTGCAGGAATGGTGACAGTTTCATTTTTTAACAAGTTTTTCAGATTAAAGGCATCTTTTGTTAGATTCTTGAAATTGCATGTTTGTGTCATAGATGCATTTGATGTAATAAGAAAACTACCATGTTTATACATAGAACTAATTGTGGACATTTTCAGGTAATGGCGAATTCGGCTGAAAAAATCAGGCTGGCAGGGGACCCATATGTAATGGTGTCTGAGAGAGGCACCATGTTTGGCTACAGTGAGTCATGTTCTTTTCATTTCCTTTTATCCACGTGAATTTTAGCCATATGCATTGTGTAGTGGATTACCACCTTTATATCATTTGAATAAGACACCCTGGGCTTCACATTTCTTTAAAGATGAAAAGATGATACATATTTATTTTTGGAAATATTATTTTATACAGTTATACTGATCACCAGCCCCAAGCCCGATTGCTGGAAGCCTGCCTGCAAAATGTCTCCGATGATGCATTAATTTTGTAGATATACACGAGCATGCTGTCCTGAATTCGGGAATAATACTCTTCTGTTGTTTCTGACATACCTGAATTTGCATAACAATGCGAGGGCTTGGATAGGTATGAAACTTAAAGGGTTATTAAACTACTTATATCTGAAAACTCAAAAATAGACAGAATTGGAATAACTCCTTGCATTTCTAAGCTAACTGCCTATGTTAATACTTTGTGTATCAAATGCCACATGAGGTGAATTACTGTTATGAATGGTTCTTGGTAAATGAACTTATATAAACACTGTAGTTTCTCAATATTCCTTGATCCTAAGTAAATGCAAGGCTAGGACTTGATTTGGTGATTGCTGGGGGCTATAACTCTGACCACCAAGTTATAATGTAGTGGGCATAAACTCTCCTTTTATTCCCATTATGCAATAAAAATATTGTGGATACATGCCAACTTCTGATTTCTCTACACGAGCATGTATTTGATCTTCTCTTTCCTAGTTTTTCCTCTCAACTTGCTTTAGGAAATAAATTCAATACTCGTGATTAGGACTTGTGAAAGCCAGGACACGTTGTCCCTTTTGTCGTGCCTTATCAAACTACTTTTCATTTTGTCCTTTGACCTTTCCACATCTTATATCTCAAGCATCTTCAATCATTTTGATGAAGCTCCTGTTTAGATATATGATTGTGCGTTGTCCAAAATTATAGTGGTCAAGAGTTTTTTGATTATATCAATTTACGATGAGTGCAAACATAACAATTTTGTGATGAGTGAGAACATCTATTGGTTAAGAGGCCAGGGTACATACATACATACATACATACATACATACATGGACAGACGTTACGGTTCAATATTTGAGGATATTACAGAAATCCCAGCATTGTGCTATATTAGAATACGTTGTAGTCTTGTGCAACTCTGGATTCTCGATATTCAACATCTATTAATTTGATGAACTTGAGCGTTGCTGACCAAGAAATTGCCATGAGGATCTAATGCAAGTTGTGAATTGATGTATATGGGATTAGTCTGCAGATTCACAACAGCAAGCATAATGCCATATGAAGATCTCTTCGCAAGATTTGTGCCTTTGTCACGAAGAAAAGAAGAATGGAATGGCCAAATGGAAAGTAAATAGTAAAAGGGGACTCAAGATGAACCATATGTTGGGTGCTGAAATGAATGTCCAACATCAATACAAAGCTGTCAACGCGATACGCAACTACAAGGTGACAAACTCCTAAATTATCTAATGCAAGAGGTGATAAAAAGGCGATTGCCCAATTCAATCGAGGGGACAAGTCTTTTTATTTTTTAAACTGTTGAATATGCCTAAGCAACTCATATGGTAGCATCGATTTTCATAAGAAACATATAATAACACTATTTAAGTGAAAGAAAAAAGAAGGATCCTATCACATTGATGGGAGAGTCGAACCTTCAGCCATCAATTGGCGATTGTCCCCACCTATATTTACAAAATGCGAGAAACTCTATGAGGAAGCAAATCAATCCACAATCCATCCAATTCACATACATAGTTGAAATATTTAAATAATACGGAAGCAATAATATCAAAGCATAAGAAATCAAGAATGCTTGGGTTTACGTGAAAACCCCACTCACGAGGAGCGGGGAGAAAACCACGGGAGAAGGTTTCGATAGGGCACTGATTTGTATTTGTTCCTCTTAAATAAATAGGTGGGAAGCACACACCTATTTATAGGTCACCACTCACACAAGAAGTCCACATCTTCCAATGTGGCATTAAACCTATAACTCAATTCTCTTAACACTCCCCCTCAAGCTGGAGCATGGAATGCTCAACTTGTAACACAAATAAACCCACTCTACACAGCAGAATAAACAACACTCTGGACTGGTTCTTGCTTGTAGGCGGGAACATGGGCTGGAGTTGCTGGACGAACTGTAGATGGTTCTGAAAATCTGGTGTTGATGGCTCCCCGTTCAGTATCCCTGAAATTGGATCTTCCTCTGAAGACCTCGAAGGTGGATCTCCCTCTCTGGAGTCCACGAAATTGGATCTCCCACATGGAAACCTGAAATAAGTCCATCTAAGGACCGCGAAACTCTGGACCTCCCAGAATTGGGTTTCTCATGTGGAGTCTATGAACAAAAGGGACTTCCAAACGGAGGTGACTACGAGTTTCCACACTTCCCCTTTCTCTTATGCTCGTATGAGAGAAAAATAATAATGATGAGAAGAAAATAAAACATTAAAAACTAGAGAAGACTTCTCCCCATCTTCTTTCAACCATAAACTTCAACCTTTGTTTTTTCATCATTTCTTTGATTTTTTTTCTCTTTTTCCTTTTTTTTTCCTTTCTTCTTCCTTTTTTTTTCTTCTTTTTTTTTTGATTTTTTTTGACATAACCTAACAAACAAAGATATATATATATATATATATATATATTAATATATATTAAACCTAACAAAGGATATAAGTAACGCAAACGGTTGCCCTCCTAAAAGTCCTTGGTCTTTACCATAGGATTTGGGGGGAACCCAACATCCTCCACAGTGCCCTCGCGTTCCTTCCACGCAGCCGTTGTCGTCACGTTCGCTCCAGTCGTCGGCATCGCAACTGCTCCGGTGTCTCCTCCGTGCATGGTTGTTGTGTCCGCGGATGCCTACTCTACCATCGAGCAACCCTTGTCGATCCTCGACCTCGCTCACCAGCGCCTCCACGCACTCCTCGAGATTGACCACCAGCGCCTCCACGCTGTCATCATCGCGATCTCCGCGCGTCGCCTCTTCCTCGCGTGGCCACCACCATCGCCTGCGCCTGCGTCCTCGCAGCCAGCGCCTCGTTGCTTCATCTTCGCCGTTGCTGTCGATCACCGAGGGTGAGGGTTGCCTCGTTGCCAAGATTGCCAACGCCATCGCCACTGCAAGATTGATGTCGTTGATCTCGAATGTGAGATCTTTGCAGAGATCATCGTCGCAATCTCCTCGATCTTCGCCTTGACCATGTGCGAGCCCTAGCAGCGTCGCCTAGCACCTGCGGTGTACGGTCGAACCCTCGCAACCTTCTCCTAAGTCTTCATCTCGACCTTGTCCTTGGAGGCCGCTTCCGCTGGGTCGATCACGTGCGGCTCCTCTACTGCGCCGTCCTTGCCTGTGCAGACACAAGAGGACCACAGTGGGTCTTGTGGGTTTGCAACCAATGGCGTGCTTCTGTTGTGCTGACTCACCGACTCCTGCATCCTCAAGATCCACATCAACAGGTGGAAGACCAACTGTATCAGCGAGGTCAGCCACTTCAAGATCTCGCCTGAGGCCCTCCTTACCGTGCCACCTCGGGATCGCTGCCTCAAAAAATCTTCTCGAGATCTCGTTAAGGGTCGCGTTGTTGCTTCAACCACTGCAACTCCTTGTGACGAACTCGGAATAAGATGATAAATATCGTATAATCTTAAGAACAATAAAACTTAAGAACAAAACCTAAGAAAGAACTGCTCTGATACCAAGTTGAAATATTTAAATAATGCGAAAGCAATAATATCAAAGCATAAGAAATCAAGGAACGCTTGGGTTTATGTAAAAATCTCACTCATGAGGACGGGGAGAATCACGGGAGAAGGCCTCACTAGGGCACTGATTTATATTTCTTCTTCTTAAATAAATAAGTAGGGGGCACACTTCTATTTATAGGCCACCACTCACACAAGAAGTCCACATCTTCCAATGTGGCACGAAACCCACAACTCAATTCTCTCAACATACATGAATACCATGATTTTTTCAGGGTATCCTCGTGGAAGTGGGATTGATCCTCAGCCGATTGGGGGAGGGTGGGTCCAGTGCTCCATAGCAAAATGCACTATAATGGCCTCCTCTCTTGGAGAGAGAGAGAGAGATAGTTATATGTGGTGGGAGATGGATGATATGGCCTCCTTGCCAAAACCTAATCCACCCCTCTTTATATAGAGAAGACGGGTGGGCTACATGATTTACAAAAATACTCTTTTGGGTTATAATTTGCCTCAAAAATAAAAATGTGGCTTTTAAGCTATTATCCTTTGATTTTCCAATTGGTGATGTGTGATGGGGGATTTTTCACTCTTCACATATAATAAGGGACCAAATCTGTGACATTGACATGACCATTTTAAACATAGATCAATTAAACTGCAAACAGTATGGTTTACAAATTTGTTAATAACCTAGATTTTGGTTTCTCGGTTGGAGTGAGCCAGTGTAAAACTACTTGCAGAGAGAACCTTTTCCTAGTTTGTTCCTTGAACTGATTTACTGGTGAGTTGAAATGGGTTAACCTGTTTTAAACTCTTAACTATATTGCTCCCTATTCTTTGAGGACCATCAATTGTTATGTAGATGGTAAAGTCCTTTCAACATGTGATTATTGCTCTTATGTAAGGTAAGGTTTGAATCCTTCACCCAAAGTGGCTGTATGCTATACGTTACCGCTAAACTACTTGCAGAGAGAACCTTTTTCTAGTCTGTTCCTTGAACTGATTTACTGGTGAGTTGAAATGGGTTAACCTGTTTTAAACTCTTAACTATATTGCTCCCTATTCTTTGAGGACCATCAATTGTTATGTAGATGGTAAAGTCCTTTCAACATGTGATTATTGCTCTTATGTAAGGTAAGGTTTGAATCCTTCACCCAAAGTGGCTGTATGCTATACGTTACCGCTAAACTGTAAAGGTACCTTTCCCTGGGTTGTGTTCTGTGTTTATTTCATGATGGAGTAGCATAGCTTGATTATAACAATAACTTCAAAAGCTGTGGATAGTAATACAAGTCATCTTATCTTGCCTATTTTTCATATTACTTGTTAAATCGTAGTTTCCTCATTCTTGAGAGTTTTATTGTGTTGTAGCAAGTTTCTTGGTAAAAGTGAACCTCAAGCAAAACTGGTTTTGTTTGGTTTTATGGATTTTCAAATAGAGAATGGGAATCGGGCTTTAATGATATAAAATTAGAATCAGTACCCATACTTTAGCTGGTCAGTTTTCAGGATCTGTCATGATCTTCATCAACGTATTTCAATTCATGGTACTACGTTGCTTCAACCCCTAATGAAGTTGATATATTTGTTCAACCTTGTTTTTTCAATTTTCACGCATTGAATACTCTTATCAATTCACAGATGATTTAATTGTTGATCCACGTAATCTGGAGTGGTTGAGGGAAGCAAACTGCCCTGTTGTAAGTAATTTTGCACTCACCTCTTTCTTGCAGTTTGATTGCCCATAAAACCACATTACTCTGGGGACATTAGCATTTCCGGTTTACTCAATTAGTAAAAAGAAATTGAATCTTATTTTCCTTTAGATGTAGTGCAAAAGTATTAGATTCAGTATAGGGAAAAAGATTAAGCCAAAACAAGCAAATAGAGTGGTTGGCATGGACTTAACATGGAGAATTCATTTTTTGAATGGCCTTTCTTGGATTACTGGAGTACATCCTTTTTGCATCGAAAGAAGACACAAAATCATTTCTATTTGTTCCCAAGCATTGGATTGCAAGTACAATTCTCTTTGCTTTTTCTTTTCTCGGTTGTTTCTTTTTTGAAGTACTTGTCTAAAAGATGCACCATGTTGACTACAGGTAGCAGATATCACACATTCGCTACAGCAGCCTGCTGGAAGAAAGGTTGTTATTAATGTTCATGCATATTAATTTTTTTAGGATCTCATGCTTAATACTGATGATCTTTTTCATTTTTCATCCTCTGGTTCATAATGTCAAATTGTCTCAGGGTGTGACCTTGTCCTTTCAATTGCTGTATGTGTTTCATCGCCATATCGGGGACTAATTTGATAGGTCTGTTAAGTTGATCGGTTAGTGGATCTTCCACTAGATCCATTAATAGTTGTTTTTATTTAGTCCTTCGTTGCTAAGTGTAATCTACTGAAGGGGGCTTGTACCAATTGTTTTACATGAAACGAAATATCAGAAGAACATGATACATGGGGTTTCTTTTCCTATGGCTTCATGTGATCCCAAACTATGGAAATTAAGATTTTCCTGTGTTGTATTATATTTATTATAATTTCGATGAAGTGTAAGAGTATATCATTCGAGGGTCTCCTTCCATAATTATTCTGATAAGGTTTTGCCCAACCTTTTGTTCTGTTTATGATTGTTTTGGGGTGTACATAGAGTGGATAAGTTTGCAACTTGACATCAAGGCTTTAAGCATTGATTTTGAAACCATTTTGAAGACTTTAGAAATGAGGTGGAGGGTGAGGCGGGTTCGTTTAAGTGGGATATCAGGCCCCAATCTAAGATTGTTGCTATGATACCATATTAGGATTGAAATGGCATCATCAATTATGAGGTTCCTTGGGTCCTTTATATTGGAAGCAACCCAAGGGACCAAACATATACAAGGATCAAAAAGAAAATAGCAAGGATTGAAATGTAAGGACTGAAATGTAAAAACCAATTATTCTAATAGAGAGGATGGGCTCTCAAAAGCGAGCATGAAATACAAATTCTTATAGGAGATAGTAGAGCATAAACTACAAGATTTGCAACATTGGGACTAGTCACAATGGACAAGAAGCTACAGAGACAAGAAACAAACTTTAAGCTCTTGTTCAGGATTCTTTAGAATAGGTAGCATTTGAAGCTATGCTTCAAATGACCCATCAAAGTAAAAAACAGTGAAGGAATTTTTTGGCAATGCTGATGTTGAGCTTAGGGACTTATTTACTGTTTATGCTATTTTTTGGTTGCCTTTGTAATTTCCCAAACGTCTTTAGTATAAAAGAGACGCTAGGATTTTCTTTTATGAATAAGACATTGCTTTTCTCTCAACATGGTATCAGAGAAATAATGATATCCCACCAAATATTCTCGCTCGAAGATGATCAAAATCAACAACATTGTGGTGATTTGATCAAAGAAAGGTGGATGGCGATTAACAGCAGTAGTGGCAATGTTGGAAGAGGGCAGACCAGTGCCGCCGTCCTTCCTGCCAGCGCCGTCGTCGACTTCAGCACTGCCACCAGCTTCAGCGCCACCCTCTAGGGGTCTGGTGGCTCTGTTGGCACTGTCCAAGGGGGTGGCGACCGCTCTACTGCCACTGGCAGACTTGTTGTGGGTCTGTTGGTGGCCTAATTGGCCCACACACCCCTTTGATTTGTGGTTCTTGGTGCTATTTCTTGTGTGATGAAGCATATCTCATGTACTATAGTTGTGGTGATAAGCCTTGTCTCACCATTCATAGTGAGGATATCCCCTTTGAGTACAATGAGCCTTCTCTCATGCAATGAAGATGTGGTTGATCCACAAGAAAGTTTAATTTCAGATTTGAAGGGGCTTGCGTTTGCAGCCCAAGAAGACACGAAGAAAAAGAGGATCAAAGGAGCATAGATAGTTGACTCCGGTGCCTCTATTCATCTTACAGGAGATGTGGAGTGCCTTGTGCATCCCAAGGCTCCATGTGGGATCAAGGATGTCAGGGTGGTTAATGGAGCCACGTCACCTATGTAGGGTCTAATATGGATCTATGCAATCTGATAGTTACGTATACAAATTCAATGTGAATATTAGTAATAACAAAAAGATTTGCACAAATAATAATCAAACCACAAAGGACACAATGTATAGTGGTTCCCCACTCACTTGAGTACTTCACTACTTAAGCCTCCCAGCTTAAGATTTTTAATTTGATTTCCTTAACCCTGAGGGAATCAATTTACTAAACAAGGTAATTAACGGTTTATCTCAACCCAAGTACAAGAACGGGTTTGTTACAACCCAAATAAAAAGCAAAAGCTCGATATAAAAATAATAGCACTGGTGTAAGAAAGATAACGTCTTACAACATAGATTCCTAAGCCTCTCAACAATAATTAGAATAATATTACCGAATAGAGAGCCTAGAAAAGACATGAATCACCTTGAAAATGCGTAAGAAAAACATGTCAATGAGCTTGCGAAAGCGTAGAGAAATTTGAGAGATGCAAACTATTTCTACTCTTGAGAAAGTGGTGGAAAATATGAAAATTAAGCTCTAGGAATCTCTTGTATATCTTGTGTACAAGCTAAGAGTCCTAGGGTTCTTTTATAGAGTTAAGACCTTAGTAATATATCTACTAGACGTTGGGGTTTAAATCCCAGCGTTCATATTGCCAAAATAAATTTTCTAGCCATTTAGATTTGAGCCAACAGCTAGCTGGTATTGGTACTGAAGTACAGGTACCGGTACTAGTTGCTTACTGTCATTCTGCAGCTAGCACATGAGTCCTGGTATCGGTACTCATCATAGGTACCAGTACTTGTGACTCCCAGGTTTGAGAATCACTAAGCACTATGACCTACTTGTATCGGTACTCATCATGGGTACCGGTATTTGTAAGGTCCAGGCTGGAACTGAGTCTTCAAACTATGACCATCAGGTACCGATACTTGTTCATAGTGTGAGACATAGGCTTAAACCTGTGCCTTGCATGTACTGGTACCGATGAATAGTACCTGTACTTGCTTTCAAGTACCTTTATTTAAAGATTTTACAAAGATTAACTATTGAGTACGTTATTTGAAAATGATCGTACTGGTAGTCCTAATTTCTCTAATTAATTTTACAATCTAAGTTATGCTCCTTTGTTAAGAGGCATACATTCTAAGAAATAAAAACCTAATCTAAAAGAGATCGAAGATGATCTTCTCCTCCTTGTTATCTTTCCTCATCATCATGCCTCCTCGCCATCATGCCTTCTTGACAAAATTCTCTGCTTGCCTTGATCTTCACCTAAATTTGAAATATCACTCAATTACAAATATTAATATATAATAATTTTGTTAACACCAAAAACAAGATGTGGAATAATGTTCCAACAATCTTTCCCTTTTTGGTGTTGACAAAACTATGTTGCAAATAGATAATTATATGAAGGAAATTTAAACTAGTTAATTCTCCCCCTTGATATATGCTCCACCTAAAAATATTACTATTTGTTCTTTATTTTTCTCCCCCTTTTTGTCAATCATCAAAAATAAAGGGAAAAAATATTATACAAAAAAAAAAACCAGTAATAGAATAATGCTTGTGGATACTAAGCTCCATCAGTCTACCTTTCTTGATCTTCATGTAGTTTGTAGAATGGTTGGAATGTTCCATTGTGTGCCTTAAACACCCATTGATCATGTTGATCTACTCTTGCAAAACAATGTAAAATGTTTTTTCTAGGTACCAATGTTCTTGTAGGTCCTTTCAGGTTAGCACCTTTCAAATCCTAAGATTTATAGACCTCTTTTGTTAGATCTATAATTCTTGGGATTTTTGACCTTTGGTACATCTATGCATACCTAGGTGCATGCGATTTATTTTGTGTATTCTTTTTACTCTGAAATTTTGATTTTAAAGAATCACAAAATTCAATACTTAACCTAGTTGTTGTTTTGAGATTATTTAAAGTTCCCTCAAAATGCTCATAATTATCCTCTAACTCTATTATTTTTGCGTGCAATTGTGAATTAGTATCTTTTACCATATCTAACTCTATTTCTAAACATGATTTTTTTATTTTTAATGTCTTATAGTTATTATGCAAAATTTTATTTTCCTTTTTAATTAATTTAGCTTTATGATACAAATCTTTACATGCTTGCAATAATTCATTAAAAGTAATTTCAGATTCTACCTCATTTTTCGAGCTGATGTCATTTGCTATCAAACATAGATGGGAAACTTCATTTTCCTTGGATTCTTTGGAGGATTTCGTGTTGGAATCACTGTCATCCTAAGTCGCTTTATATGCCTTTCTTGAGATCTTTCGATCAACTTTTTTGTCTTTCTTCTTATTGGTTCCTTCGTAGGTGACCTCGAGAGTATTCCAAATTTCGTATGCGAATTTGCATGTCGAAATTCGGTTGAACTCTTTCGTCGATAATGCGTAATAAAGCGCATTCATAGCTTTTGCATTGCTGATAATCTTCTTCTGATCTGCTGTCCATGCTACTCTTTCTTGTGGCTTCGGATCTGAATACTTTTCTTGAATGAGGGTCCATGATTCCTCATCCATCGCCTTGAGGAAGACTTGCATCCTTCTCTTCCAATACTCATAGTGTGTCCCATCAAAATAGGGAGGATGGGTCGATGATTATCCCTCAGTGTGCTTTGTTGTAGATGATGCTATCGCGAAGAGGTTTGTTACGTCTTCTTCGCAATTTGCTCTGATACCACCTGTAGGATCTAATATGGATCTATGCAATTTGATGGCTATGCGCACAAACTCAATGCGAATATTAGTAATAACAAAAAGATTTGCACAGATAATAATCAAACTGCAAAGGACATAAAATGTATAGTGGTTCTTCGCTCACTTGGATACTCCATTACCTAAGCCTCCCAGCTTAGGATTTTTAACTCGATTCCCTCAACCCCAGGGGAATCAATTTACTAAACAAGGTAATTAACGGGTTACCTTAATCCAACTACAAGAATGGGTTTGTTACAACCCAAATAAAGAGCAAAAGCTCAATACAAAAATAATAACACTAGTATAAGAAATAAAACCTTACAACAAAGATTCCTAAGCCTCTCAACAATAATTAGAATAATATTACCGAGTAAAGAGCCTAGAAAAGACGTGAATTGCCTTGAAAATGCGTAAGAAAGACACGTCAATGAGCTTGCAAAAGTATAGAGAAATTTGAGAGTTGCAAACTATTTCTACTCTTGAGAAAGTGGTGGAAAATATGAAAATTAAGCTCTAGGAATTTTTCTTGTATATCTTGTGTACAAGTTAAGAGTCCTAGGATCTTTTTATAGAGTTAGGACCTTAGTGGTACATCTACTAGACGTTGGGGTTTAAATCCCAATGTTCATATTGCCAAAATAAATTTTCTAGCTATTCAGATTTGAGCCAACGGTTAGCTGGTACCGATATTAGTGTACAGGTACCGATATTAGCTGCTCACTATTATTTTGCAGCTAGCACATATGAGTCCTGGTACCGGTACTCATCATAGGTACCGGTACTTGTGATTTCCAGGTTTGAGATTCACTAAATAATGTGGCCTACCTGTACTGGTACTCATCATGGGTACTGATACTTGTAAGGTCCAGGTTAGAACTGAGTCTTCAAACTATGACCATCAGGTATTGGTACTCATGGTTAGTATCGATACTTGTTCATTGTTTGAGACATAAGCTGAAACCTGTGCCTTGCATGTATCGGTACTGTCTTGCAGGGAAAAAATTGACACAATGGGATTTAGTTCTACTACGAGTAGAGTTTGCATAAAACAGTTCCACTAGAAAATTTCCTTTTGAACGCATGTATAGGTTCCCCATTTTGCAAATCCTTGACCGAATATCTACCAGCCATCATAGTAGAACAAGTGCAACAACTGAGAACCAAGTTGAATGTTGTACCCAGGTTCACCAAGAAATTCATGCCAAATTGCAAGTCATGACCTTAAATATCAAATCCAAGCTAAGTTATGTCTCCCTAAATACCAAATCCAAGCTAGTCTATATCAATGAAAATTTGAGTTTCCAGACAAGGGCCTTATGATGGTCTATTTCAAAAAAGAGAGGTTTCCTACAAATGTCCACCAAAATTTAGAGACAAGTTTTGAGTCCAATATAAGTCATCAAGTGCATCAGGCGGAATGCATATTTGTTAGATCTCCTTCCAAAAGTTTCAGTTCCTCACCAATGTTAAATGTTTTCAAACTCTATACGTATCATGGTGATTAGGTGACCTTAAGGGAAGCTCCCCTATTATCTCATTTGGACTTCAACCTTCTCTAATGCTTTTTGGATCATGTTGTCAAATACCATGTGACAAGTAGGCTTGATTCTAGCTTGAGAGAGGGGTTAGGGGGTTTATATGCTATATGGTGCTTACATAAATCATTTTGTAATTTATATTGGGAGGGTTATAACTTGTGATATAGAAAAAAATGTTATGAAAATGTTTTATTTACATTATTATTTCTTTATTAGCACTTAACAAGTATATATCATATCATTTTTCTATGTTTTTTATGCAAATCTTGAGACTTACGCTTCGACCGCCTCGAGGCTTACGTCTCGTCTCGATGAAGGCAAACCTCAGTATCGCCTCGCGTTTTTTGAAACCTTGACCTTGACATACCTGCGTTGTTTGTTGGAACAATTTCCATAGCTATTGATCCTTGGCTATGACACTGGAGGCTTGGGCACCCATTGCTCAAGAAGATGTGACAGATGTACCCTAGATTACCAGATTCCTTGACTCTACGGTGCGAGGATTGTTAGCTTGGAAAGTCACATGCGCACTTACCCACAGAGGGTTATTGGAGTGAGTACTGTCGCCTTGTCCTTAGTATATTGTGATGTGTTGGGGCCATCCAGAGTTCCTACCCTAGGACACTGATATTATATTGCTATTGTGGATGATCATAGTCGACTCACTTGGGTTTTCTTGATGAAGACACTCTCAGAGATTCCTTAAGTTATTCAGTAGTTCTTAGTAGAGGTTTAGACTCAGTATGATGGTATAGTTCGAGTCTTTCGTAGTGATAATGCTTTAGAGTTTATGTAACGAGATGTTCATAGTTGTTTATCTTCTAGAGGCATTCACAAGACGGCTCACACATCCCAATAGAACGGTGTGGCTGAACGCAAGCTGACATCTCTTAGACTTTGGTAGGATCCTGATGATTCATATGAAGGTTTCTAAGCAATTTTGGGGGGATGCCATACTTACCGTGACCTACTTGATTGATCAGGTACCTTCGTCAATGCTTGGAGGACAGGTTCCCTTTCAGGTAATCCATCTAGATTGTGAAAGGCCTTTTGCTTTACCATTGAGGACTTTCGGGTGCACCTGCTTTGTTTAGGCACATGGCAATTAGGACAAGTTTTCTCCTAGGGTAGTCAAGTGTGTCTTCCTTTGGTATTCTAGGATATAAAAGGGATACAGGTGTTATGACCTGAGCCGTAGGAAATACATTGTTACTACTGATGTTACCTTCTTTGAGATGGTTCCATACTTCTCAGAGAAAGAAACTTCTATAGAGGCTACCTTGGAGGAGACTTAGGTTTATCACCGAAGGCCACACACTTCAGCAAACATAGGGCCTTATCTCGACTTGACAGATGAGAGTGGTTCAAATACGGAGTAGTCAGTTCCGATGAGATCCAGTAGAGCAGGCGCACTTCATCCTCGTTCATAGTATACAAGATTTGCTCATCTGGATGATGGGATACATCAGTTTGCTTCTGTTATTATTGCCACTGTTATCCCCAAGGATTTTGCCCAGGTTTCCCAAAATCCTAGGTGGTGTGCAACAATGGATGAGGAGATGCAGACATTACAGTCATGAGAGACATGGTATCTAGTACCATGTCCTTTTAGTGCTACAATGGTTGATTACAAATGTGTTTATACCATCAAGTATAGACCTGATGAGACTATGCATACATATAAGGCCAGGCTTGTTGTCAAAGGCTTTACATAGACTTATGGGGTAGATTATTTTGAGACATTTTCTTTTGTAGCTTGTATTACTTCTGTCAGGATTATTATCCCAGTTGCCATTGTTAGGAGATGGCCTTTATATCAGCTTAATATTACAAATGCCTTCTTGTATGGTGATTTATTTGAGGAGGTATACATGAGACAGCTAGCAGGTTACAATAGTCAGGTGAAGTTTGTTTGTCGCCTAAGGTAGGCAATATATGGTTTAAAGCAGAGTTCTCGTGCCTGGTTTGAGAGGCTTAGCACAAAGATTGAGAAGATTGGGTTCCAGCGCTCTAGTTCTGATCACTCCGTCTTCATTAGGAAGATTGAGTGTGGCGGTTATACCCTAGTTATTCTTTGCTGTATATGTGGATGACATGATTCTCACTGGTGATGACGAGGATGGGAATGCCCGGACCAAGTCCCTACAGTCTACTTTCGTTACCATAGACTTAGGAGAGTTGAGATATTTTCGTTACTATAGATAAGTTCATGTTTGTCTGTCACAGAGATGTATACACTGTAGTTCCTTTAGGAGATAGGTTTGCTTGGGACCAAGCTCTCTGGTATACTTGTGGAACTTCCACCTGCACATTCTTCTGATGAGGAGGATCCATCGTATGAAAATGTCATCTGGTATGTTAATACAGTGGGTCGTTTACTATCTTACTATTATGAGGTCTAAGATCAGCTTTGCAGTAAGCAGGGCCAGCCAGCATATGCAAACTTTATGTTACAAGCATTGGCATGAGGTTTGCCTTATTCTTGGGTACCTCAAAGGGACACCAGGTAGAGGGCTGCATTATAGAGATCGTGGTAATTTGGATATTGTAGCCTATTCTGATGTAGATTATGCTGGGTCTGTGGATGATCGACGTTCTACTTTAGGCTTCATAGTTTATCTTGGTGGGAACCTAGTCTCTTGAAGAAGTAAGAAGCAAAGTGTTGTCGCTTGTTTGAGTGCAAAGGCTGAGTATAAAGCGATGGCATAGGCTGCTTGTAAAGTTATGTGAGTTGTTACCTTGCTACATGACCTTGGCATCCAGGCCACTATGCCAATCCCACTTCTCTATGACAATAAGTCAGCCATCTACATTACATCGAATCTGGTCTTCCATATGAGGATCAAGCATATTGAGGAAGATTGTCACTTTGTTCGTGATGTCGTCCTCACAGGTAAGATTAGACCTTGTATGTCTCATCGTAGTTGGAGCTCCAACTAGCCGTTATATTTACCAAGGCTATGAAGAAGAAGCGCCTTGATTTTTTATGTGACAAGTTGGATCTAGTAGATATTTATGTCTCAACTTGAGGGAAAGTGTTGAGCTTGGGAACTTATTTATTGTTTATGCTATTTTTTGGATGTCTTTGTAATTTTTTCAAACCTCTCTAGTATAAAAGAGAGGCTAGGGTTTTCTTTTGAGGATAAGACATTGCTTTTCTCTCGATAGCTGGAAAAGGGTGGGAAAGCTCGAATAGGTGGCAATGCTTTTTCTTCGCTTATGGAATTCCAACTAATGTTATTTGTAAACCTTTGCTGCATACAGTGGATGAAATTAGGAGGGCAAGGATGGGAATTAAAGCTCCCACCCTGCATGAAATTATGAAGTACTTTCCCATGAAAAGGAGGATCTAGAGACTTACATTGATGGGCGGAAAAGATGCGGTATCGGTATGGCATGACCATCCTGGCTGATGGGTGTAAGAGATACAGAACGAAGCAGCTCACCAACTTGTGTTTTGTCATACGACCATTTCCTATTCTTGATACCTCAAACAAAGTTGAAGATTACACAGCATGTTTATTGATAGAATAAAGATTGGCAAAGAGATTTTCATGTAGATCATCATAGACAATGGTTGCAACTTCAAGAAAGCTGGGAAGATCTTGGCTTTTGGTAGGGATGCTATTTTTTATCATATTGCATGATCCTTTTTTGATGGGAGGAAGGTACCTCACATGGCTCCTCTTAAGTATGGAGAGGTCTTGTGTGTTTATGGTTGTTGTACATGCTTCTAACTAGCTTGTTGAGCATGAATATGTCCATAGTTGAGAAATCACGAGGGATAGCAGCATTTATTATTTAGGAATCACATGATTTGACGGGAATTACATTGCCTTGCGAGGTATGTTTGACCGAAAAGTGGCATTCGAGGCAGCATTCAACTTTGGTGAATGGTTTTAGCTTCTGAGAACAGGATTGCGACCATGAAGCATGTGGAAAATCAAACAAGAAACAACAAAATATTGAGAAGAGCACTCATCTTACGAAGTATGAAGCCTATGGTGATAGTGTTTAGGCTAGTGGATGGGGACAAGAAGCACAATTGGATAAGATTTACAAGGTATGCAGTCTGCAGATGAGTGGAGAAAGTAGATAAAAATTGAAGATCACAGAAAGCATTTTTGAAAATTACGAGATTGTGTGGGTGAATCAGCTATCAAGTGCACCACACATCGCTAACACGATTACTCAGGATAAATTTACAATTTCAAATTGAATAAGCTTTGAAAATTTATGATATCATTTTTTTTTCTCTGTATTGACTTAGCAATAACATTTCTTATAGCTTTGGGACATCCATCGCTTTGAGAAATGTTCTCACCATTCCCAAGTAGGTGATTCTTGAGCCTAGTACTACCGTAATTCCTCAAAAGCTTTCCATAGGAACTGTATGAGTGTTTAGTTTGTCATCAAATATCTCAAAGTACAATTAACCAATGTCTCCCTTATCCTTTCCTGTCTTCCTTTACATATCCTTTTGGTGAAGTGAGAGTTGATTACACACATAAAATCATGGCGAGGATTAGAATATTATGGCATAATACAAGTCTGAAATTGGAGGTTGTGATGGTGCATGTGTCATTGAAAACAGAATCATGCAGTTTAACTTTAATCTACTTGGTTATAACTAATATTAATTACTGAAATAGAGTTAGATCTAAGTGCCTTCTAGGACTGCTATCTAATAATTGACTAATTACTAACTAGCATGATTAAATGAAATGACATAATAGTTCATTCAATGGTTAATTAACAAGTGGACAGTTAATTAATCTATTCAACCACTAAAAGCATAGATCTATTTGGCACAGGCTTGGTACCGGGATTATATAGCTAATGCAAGCTTGAGCATAGGTATTTTATCCTAACAAGCCTTGATGAGTGATATCTTGCTAACGTGTATATGTATCTTTGGATGTAGGTCTGTGTACAATGTATCCCTATAAAGATCGTAACTCCCCTCATTCTGTAAATTAGTGGAAACAAAATTTTAGGTGCAAGTGGACACTAATGCTCGTGTTCCTATGGTTTTTCCCTTCCATTTGGGAGGGTTTTCCTTGTTAACCTACGTTTTTCTCGTGATTTGTAACGTGGTACCAATGCAAGGTCGATCTTGTTCTTGCATTCTTGTGGATGCCTCCTGCAAACGGAGTGTGGGTTGAGGGCTTCTACATAGGATTTTTGTGTTTTGAGGGCCTCTAATTCTGCTGTGGCTCCACCCGGGTTGAAGTAAAAAGAAAGAAGGAAAAAAGGGGCTGGTCATCGCTGTTCTCCTTCCATCATATTGACCCAAGGAGGTTTTCAAAAATCATTGATCCAAGGAGCATCATTGAACAGTTCCCCAAGGATCGGATTGGCACCAATGTCGGAAGGTGGTCTGACAGTGTAGGGTGTTGGAAGGTTGATGAGGAAATGTAGAAAACATGAAGCTCTTTTGGTTGCCAAGCTAATCGTCTTGGCCATGAGGTCACAAAGTTGCTGATGTGGCTGGGTGAGAAACAAGGAGAGCATTAGTTCATGTATATAGCCTTGTCCAGACGTAGCTTCACAGGGTCATCTGGACCTTAAATACGTCCAATTTGCTACTCTGTGTAGGGTGAATTGTGATGAGGTACTCCTTTGGCCGTCCTGATCTTTGAGTTGAACTGGTGGGAGACCTGGCAAGTTGATTGACAGGCCAAGTGGGTTGATGGTATCAGTGAGGGGTCATACACACTGAGCAGAGTGACCAGGTCAGGTTGGAAGGTGAATGGAATGTTTTTGCACCCAAGGATCATGCTCGATGGATGCTGGCTCAGGTTAAAACATATGAACCATGCACATTGGATTTTTTATTCGCATCAGGTAGCTATCATTGTAGTAAGAAAATCATTGTGCTGTTGTGTTTTCTTTTTGAAGGATGCTACATGTCTTGTTTATATCTTTCAAATGTAGGCATTTCTTCCATGCACTATGGGAACTGATTAGAATACATATTGGTGGTCTGTATTTTTTCATTTTATAGTATTTGCATAGTGCATGCAAATTTGCCTTTTTTAATCCAAATATTAGCTAAATGGATGATTTCGTTACTATATTATTTGTTAGCTGGAAGGTGGAGGTGTGGCGAGCGGAGGACTTCGGGAATTAATTCCATGCATAGCAAGGACATCAGTAGCTGTTGGAGTAGATGGAATTTTCATGGAGGTTTTGAATTTTGGTGGAATTTTAACATTATGTTTTACAGTCTCTGGAATCATGCATTATAATTTCAAAGTGGTGTCTCAGTTTCTCCTGTTATAAATTCTTCAAGTGTAGGTCCATGATGATCCCCTTAAGGCACCAGTTGATGGCCCAACGCAGTGGGTGAGTTCCCACATTTAAAATATACATTATTTGAAAATTTTCAGGAAGAGCATATAGCTAACATAGGACTCTGCAGCCCCTGCGGCAGCTAGAGGCCTTACTGGAGGAGCTTATAGCCATTGCGGTATGCACCCGTTGTCTTCTAATTAACTCTCTCATGCATGCGAAACGGAGATATTTTCTCATTCATGTTTATCCCACACAATGTAGAGAGTGAGCAAGGGAAAGCAGCCTTTCAAGATCGATCTCACCCCTTATAGTGATTAAGCAGCAAGATTGAAGGTAACGTTTGTTTGATTCATGTAATTCTTGTAACTTCCTGCTAAGAATGGATTCTTGCTATGCTTCAGGCAGCTAATGGGACAATCCTTTGCATGCATGTGCCTAAATAGACCATGGTGTTCTTTCGGTTTTATGGCGAAGATAATGTAGCATGACAAATAACTCAATAGTGAGTGCAATGAGATGATTTTTAGAGAGAGCAGATTTGTGCCATTTATGTGATTGGCTTCATGCATTTGCTTGTCTTGTTTTGAATGATTATCGTTCTGCATTTTGTGACTTGTGTTTTCATCTGGGTATCCTTGGAGATGTTAAAAAGCCTGCTTGCACTTTCTGAAGTCTAGAACAATCTATAATGCATGCAATTTGTTGTCTGGTTGCTTGTGTTACAATGTAACAAAGGATAAGTGTCTTACCCTTTCCCAAAAAGAAAAGTAGCACATAATTTTGTAGACAAATTACTTTCAAGAAAAAGCACTATCGAGATCATGTTTTAGGCATCTAAATGCAAAAACGATGTGAAAGTGTTCAACATGAGAGATGTTGCTAGAGGTCTCTCTCTCTCTTTCTCTCTCTCTCTAATTTCTAAAAATGTAAACCTTTCCATTGAGGTTTCAAATCAAGATGCCATTGTACTCTAGCCCAATGCACCAGGTCAAGATAAAGGCTCTAATTATGGAGTTGCTATTTGTCAAAACTCCATAGATGCTTGACCAAAAGTACCTCTCAGGGGAATGATGAATCCACCATTTTCGCACGATAGACCAACAAACTCGAGAGAGAGGGTAGGTGAAGAAATGATGGTAGCATGTTGAACATGTTCATGGCACAAGACAATTGATTTCAACATCCAAGTGCCCATCTTTGCCTACTCTTGTGAGTTTTTTTTGAAAAGGTTGAAGGGTGGTTATCCTTTTGAAATCACCTAGAAATTGTATTGATTAAGAACGAGGCATAGTAAGAACTCCAACTCGACAAAAATGACAACGTGGAAGCAACAAAATTCTCAACGTAAGGGTGTTGTCCTCTAAAAACAAATGCATTCCTTCCCAACCAAATAGATTACAAAATTGCAAACGGCCTTGCCTTCTCATTCTCTGTCTGAAAAAAGTTGTGCCCGTCATTTGTGCTCCCACACCTAAAAGACCTCTAGAACTTGTTAGAAGAGTCATAAGCCCATCACCTATCATCAATTTGACTCCAAATCTGCGTCGCCACAGGGCAAGTGAAGAATAGATGATCTACAACCTCATCAACTTGACAGCATAGACTTATCCGCCTCTTGGGTCCATCTCGCCCTCCACATTTTCGTTATCAACCTATCTCTCTTGAGGAGCTAAGTAAAAATCTTTACCTTCAAAGGGTAAGAAGTTTCCCACATCTGCTTGCAATCTTTGACAAGATAAATATTCCCCAAAACATCGGGCCTTTGAGCCTCTTATAGGTGTCACATACAAAAAAATCTCCCTCCTCCGAACCAAAAGCATCCACTCTCTCCTCCAGTTGTAACCCCTCCATCTCTTGTGGCAGCTGTTGCACCTTCACAATCCTCTGTTTTGACAAATTCCTTGAGAATACGAGGCACCAACACCCATCCCACACCTCAGCTACTGTAGCCCCTTTGTCAACTGTCAAAGTTGCAAGCCTGCAAAAACGATTAGACAGAGCACCAAGTCTCATTCATCATTCGTCCATAATCTGAACATGTTGCTCGAACTAAGGACTAGAGTAAAGAAAGAGTGAACCTTTGGTGCCATTATAGATAGCCCTCTAAGAAAATGAGAGACACTCGTGGAGGAGACAGTAGCAAGTCCCAACGAAGTAGCCCTCCACAGTGAGACCGTAGGATTCTCCCTACCAAGCAATTCTTACCCCCAAGCAACCTCACAATCCACTTGGCCAAAAAGTTGTCATTCATCCTCCCTACCTCCCTAACTCCCAGACTCCCCTCCTTAACAGGTTTACAAACCTCCTTTCAAGCCACCAATTTTGCCCCACTCCCATTCACTTTTTAGTTGATCCAGAAGAAATTCCTTATAAGGCTCACAATTTTATTCTCAACCTGTCGTGATATCTTCACCATCGAAGCATAGCATGAGAGCATAGTAGACAACACCGCTTTGAAGAGAACCAGTCTCTCCCCTCTAGACAAAAGCTTGGTCACCCAACTAGCCAACCGACCTTCGATCCTTTCCATCAATGAGAGCCAATCTTGTAAAGTAACTCTCCTATCTGTCAAGGGCAAACCCATGTATGAGATAGGTAAGGCCCCCTTCTTTGTTCCTAACACTGATGAACAAGCCTTGGCCTCATTGTCAGACATAGCGAATGGGATGAAAGAAGACTTCAAGTAGTTGCAGACTTGAAGTCTCACCCAACAATTCTAGAAGTATGCTGCTTTGCCTTGCTTCTGCCTCTGACCCTTCCACAAAGAGAAGAGTGTCATCCACATATTGTAGCATTGACAAATCCTCCCCTCCCTGCACCAAAAACCCCTTAATGAGACTTGCCTCACAAGCTCTACCTGATGCCCTCACCTAAGCATCAACTGCCAACACAAAAAGCATAGGTGTGAGCGGGTACCCCTACCTCATACCCCTCCTCGGTTGTATCCAGCCACCTGTTGGATTCCTGTTGATGAAGATTGAGAAGGAAGTTGTCGTGATGCACTGTTTCATCCATTGTATCCAAACTGGTGGGAAACCCCTCTTAATCATAGTTGCCCACAACAAAGATTAATGAATTAAGTCATAAGCCTTCTTGAAATTCACCTTCAAAAGAAAAGTCATCTTCCTTTCCCTCTTCTAATGTGCAAGAATCTCCATGGCTGTAATGTAGCCATCTAAAATACTCCTCCCTAGCACAAAAGTCGTCTGCACCTGAAAAACCACCCCATCAATGACCTTTCGCAGCTTGTTTGCCAGGATTTTTGCCACAATCAAATACATCGCATTTGAAAGGGCAATGGGTTTATAATTATCAAATAGCCTTTGCCCTCTCCTTCTTAGGCAATAAGAACATATAAAATTGATTAAACTTGTTGAACCCACTGCTACCCTTGCTCAACTCAGCAAGAACCTACAAGACTTCATCTTTTAGCAACATCCAAAACTCCTTAAAGAAAAGCATTAGAAAATCATTTGGACCAGGGCATCCATAAGCATTCAAACCCTAAACCGCCTTTGTTACTTCATCCTCTGTAAAGGGCACCACTAACCCCTCAGCCTCCTCTGTACCCACGACTAGTACATCTAAACCTTGCTAACGCCAACTCCCTCCCCTTCTCATCCTTGTGAACTCTCTGAAGAAGTCCGCAGCTGCCTTGCCCACTACCTCCCTACTCATATACTCCCACCCCACCCACCAAGAGCTTGTCAATCTAGTTTCTCCTATGCCTTGCTGATGCCATCATATGAAAGAACTTGGTGTTAGAATCCCCCTCCTTGATGCATTTCTGCCTGGACCTTGTTTTTCATTCCACCTCCACCTTTCGATCTTCCACCTGAACTATCTTCATGTGATCCACCCTGGCCACTCTCTCCTCTGTCATCAAAAGGCCCTGATCTTCAACTCCATTCAATCTATATATTGCTCTAAATGCCTCCTTTCTGTTCTGCTCCTCTTTCAACTGCTTCCTGTACTCCTTTAAGAAACAACTTGAGATCTTGGAGTTTTGATTCCAATCTCGCTGCTACCGAACCATTCGGGCACATAGCCCTCCACTTGTCCTCCACCTTGCCCTTAAAACCCTCCTTTAACAACCACGCTCTATCAAATTTGAAATACGTACCATATCGGGAGCCCTCACCGGACTCCCACATCAACGACATGTGATCCGAAAAAGGCCTCTCCAGAGCGTGAACTCCTACCAATGGGAAGACCTCCACCAACTCCACGGAGCAAAGGAAGCGGTCTAGTCTAGACATCAAACCTCTCGAGCTCCTCCACATGTATGCACAAGATGTGGGGGACACATCCTGCAATCCGTGCACTGCAATGAATCTTGTGAAATCCTCTGAGCGACAATCTTGCCCCCCTCTTCCACCTAGCCTATCATGTGCTGCTAGCATGATGTTAAAGTCCCCTCTGATCAGCCATGGGCACCCTTGAAATCTGATGGCGACTTGACTGAGGTCCTCCCACAGGGACTATCTGCTAGAATCCTCAATCGGTCCATAGACCACTGATATGACCAAATAGAACCCATCACTTCGCCTTCTTAACTGCATAGAAACCACCCCCATCCCCACCTTCGATTCAACCAGAGAGAAAGAGTCCTCCTTCCACCTAATCACAACTCCTCTCGACCTCCCAATCGCATCCATCGTGACCAAGAAGACCACCTGCAACCTCCTTCCACACTCTCTGATCACATTACTACAGCTTCGTTTCCTAAAACAAAACAATATCTGGACCCCACTTCTGTATGTAAGATCTCAACATCCCCCGGCAAGAGGGATCATTGAGCCATTTAACATTCCACGTGAGCACCTTTAGCATGGAGCACCTGTAGAAACACCCCACTCGAACGGCCAAAACCAATCTTCTCCGCCACCTGTTCCACCTCTCATAACATTGGAAGCCCCTACACTACCATCCTCACCTACCCCACCACCTCATCCAAGCTCCCCCTCATCACTCCCCAAGGATCCCCCTACTCCACCACCTCTCACCGCAACCCCCTCCACATAAACACCCCGTCCTGACCCCTCGACTCCAAGCCCCACACCCAACTCCTCCTCTGCCCCCATGCCTCCCTCAGGATAGGAGAAGGTCATTGTCGCTGTCACGAATGACCAAGCCAATGGGTGGGTTGTCACTGTCGCCGCCGTAGGTGACCCAGTCACCGAGTGGGTTCCCACTATCACCGCTTCGTCGTTCAGAGCCGCAGTTGCCACCCTTGGCTCCGTGGAAGCTTTGAGCTGTCGCCTAGAGCCTCTCGATCCTCCAGTGGAGCAATCTCGTAGCCCAAAGCCCTCTCGCTCTACCTCGATCAACGAAGGATGCTTCCTCTGTCACTTCGCCAGATGTAGTGCCTTCAGCACTCTCCACCTCACGATGGAGTAGGTGACCTTGAGTAGCACCCCTCATTGCATCGCCCACAGGCTCTTTAGGAGCAAAAATCAGATCTTGGTGCGGATCTAGTCCAAGGTTCGAATAAGCCCTCCTCACCTCTTCACTACATGGGGCCCACAATTTCCCCACATGATCTTCTAACCCCACGATACCTTGTCCAACATCGCCCACACATTCCATCGAAGGCCCTCCCCAGATTAAATTCACCCCTTCAAAAAAATCCCCCTCTCCTTCCACAATAGTCCCCTTGCCTTCCACAAAAGCCTCCTTTGCAATAACTTCCCCAATCACACCATTAATGCCAGTGCAATTCCCCTTAGCTGTGTCACCCCTTGTCGCCATAATCCTCTCCGATGATTGTGCCTCACACTAAATGTGCTCCGAGCCACATGCCAGTGGCATTGCACTCGAAGCGCTATCCCCTCTGCGATTTGTGGGCCACCAAGCTGATAGGTCCACTTTAGTGGACTAACTTAGTGCCTAAGTACATTATTATTAGATTAAGAATTCGATTTAAAGCATGCATTTCACTGAGAAATTAGTTAAGCTTGTGTCTTGGATGTTCCAGCATCTTCCACGCCGTAGGCATACGTTGATGAATACCTCGTCTATTGACATATTATTTTTCTTAAAGGGATTGATTGAAGGGCCAATTGAGGATTGTCACCTTGTCATCTGATTTTTCCAAACATATTAACAAAAGGAAGCAAGTAGGCTTACCTTTGTTGACTCTTGGTTTTGGTAAATGTCATTAAAAAGGAAAGTGGTGGCTGATGCATCAAAGTAAAGAGAGAAAGAAATCCCAGCATATTCTTTCCCCAGAATTTCTTTCCCTCAAATCAACCAAATCCACCACTTACCATTTTTTAATCTCCACACTAACACAGTGGAAGAGGAAAAAGGAAAGAAAGAAAGAAAAAGAGAGCACCGTCTATTTTTCCTCCAATATCTCTCTCTCTCCCTACTAATTTCTCTCTCGTTCTCTTTACTCTCTCTTATATATAGGCACATGGGGACAACATCATCATCATCTCCCTTATGAGGAGGAGAGCCCTCTCTCCAAAAACAACAACCTCTCCTTCACCACGAACCACCATGTGCCATCCACGACACCGCGTCCATTTCTACATCTGCGACATCACCATTGCATCTCCTCCCTACTGTGATCAACCGCCACCGTGGTCGAAGGTGACAGGTCCGACACTGCCACTGCGATCTCGACGAGTTCCTCCTCGCAGCGACCACCACCACGTTCCACTCATTTTCTCGATGACAACCACGATATCTCCACTGGGACTGCACCTTCTTCCATTGCATCCGTCGACCAACAGGGAGCGTGCACCCCCTCTCCCTTTCGTTTAAGACGTTTGGAAGCCATCTCGGATGTCCAGAGACTTCCACCACCATTAAGCAACTCCACCTCCGTGCAGCCACTGCCCGCGTCCACCAGTGCTGCCCCCCTCGTGCGTGCCTCACCACACACCAACTAGCCCTCGCGTATGCCCCCACACGTGCGTGCAAGCCACCGGTACCACATCCAACTCTAGCGTGTGTCATAATCGCAGTGGCCACACCCATCCCAGCCATCGCTGCCTATGCACAACCGCGTGGCCGGCCACCTCCGTGCACCAATTCGCCTTGCACGTGCACCCTCGCGCATAGTTACTAGCACAACCATCGCCGTGACCCCCTCACGTGCACCTACAGCTGGTAGCACCACCGTGCACATCGATGCCAACAGAGCCACCACAGCCCACGCGCAACCGGCCACTTCTTCTTTGCCGGCAGAGAAGAACCCAAAGTTCACCCTCTTCCTCCACATGTAGCCGACATCTCTGGCCTCGATCCTTCGCACTGGGGACTCCATCTGACTCACCACACCACCACGAGCGTAACCACATTCTCCGATGGGCCAACTGCATCCCAAGCACACGGTCGGAAGAACCCACTACCAGTAGCCTCTTCCTTGCCATCTGGTCGCCTCCGACCACCTCTATTGATATCGCCACCATCAATGAAAAGCTCTCGCTGCACTCGACCTCCTCAGAGTTTCACGCCTCTAGCCGACTCTCCCTCTCCTCGAGCAAGCAGGAAGTTCATCTTCCCCTGTTTCTCAATAATGAAAGGGGCATTAAAATTTATGCTTCTTGCCACTTTTGATTTTCTCATTTTCGTTGGATATTAAATTGAGGAGAATTTGCATCATTACACTTATTTTTCCTTGTATTTGTTCAACACTTGATCACTTTTGATTGTACAAATTGGGACTTAGATTTGCATGCAAGAGGAAATTAAATGAGATGCCACTACACATGCAATGATCACATTTTTATTGGATTATTTTATTAAGAAAAAATTGCACACATAACCCTTGCATTCTTAAATTATTGTGCCATCTTCCTTTCACCTCATTTCACATCAAATTCAGGCATGGATTCCGCACATGATTGGGTGAATATAAGGGAAAAGTATTCGTGAATTTATTGCATTTGTTCCCCCCTGTGGATACAACCTAATCCACAGTGGTTAGATTTACTGATAAATATTTTTGTTCAGGATTTTTCTATCATACGATTTTACTACGACGACGTATTATTCTGACATATTTCTCTGACAAATGAAATCTCCTGATCAAATGGTGCCATTACCTGGGAGGCAATAGATGCAATAGATTTACCTAATTTTATTTCTGATTATTCCGAGGTGTGCATTTATCTGACCAGTCTCTATTTTTCTATGCGAGGAATCTGATGAGATGACAGGTGCAGTAGAGCGACAACGTCAATCTTAAGTGACGCTCACACATGTAGAGAGCATGCGAAGAGGAGACCTGGATCCCACTTTCATAGGGGATTATCCTTCCTCACAAATTTTATTTTATTTCTGTCTTCTCACCCTTGTAGCATTGGAGTTGATTTTCGGGAGTCTGTTCCCACGTACTAGGGCTATTTTTCTATGGTGATTTGCTTGCTTATTTCTAAAACAAAAAGAGAAAATATTGAGCTGCCTGTTTAGGAGTTGCATGCTCTTAGGTGCATGCATTTAGGGGTGATGGAGCAACATACTAGATCTCTTTCCTTACATTGTGTACATATCTGCACGAAGATTGCTGGAGTTAAGTATATCATTCTATCTTTGCATCTAGCTCCTGTTCACAAATTGCATGTGGATTAAATCTCAAGACCACCAAATTGATTGAATTGATCTAATTTAGTGGTCGCCCAACTGAAATTGGGATTGCTAATAAGATTCGACTTTAAAATCAAAGTCACATTTGATCTGATCAAAAGGGACTTGTCTGTGATTCTTTTAAAAAACAAACTGATTTGCGGTGTGATGCACACTTCTGGCACTAAGCATGCACACAAGGCACTGCACTATAGGTGCCAACACCGATCTCTTTATCGGTGTAGACCCTCTTATTTCACCTTGTGGTGGTGATATTATCTTGTATCCAAGTGTTTTGATACTTCAAGGAGGGGGACACCCCTTTAAAGGAATGAAAGGGTAGTTAAGAGGCATCGCATTCCAATCGCCTCAGAGGAAGGGTTTGCCCTACTTGCATCCCTTAGTTCCGTCCTTGGAGTAACTTTTCACTAAGTCACTTAAGAGTATCTTGAAGCAAGGTATAGGTCCTAGGGCACGTGAAGGTCAACTTAGGGCCTGTAATTGATTGTGCAACTTCTTTGGTCACCAAGAAAGAACGTAGCCGACCTCTATTCTTCTCCAAAGAGCTTGTTAGCGATCTCAAGTTATAGCCCCCTCTTATATACTAAAGTGGGAACGAACGGGTGCAAACTGATGGGAGCACCATCATGAGTCATAATTAAATCAATTTGGTCTTATAAAGTCATAAAAGCTCTTACATATTAGTCATAAGGTGTCTTGAGTAGGATGAATTGTTTTAAGAAGAAAAGATGAAAATAGGGTTATTTCTACAATTTTGCCATCTTATCACAAATGAAAAATAACCATGGGGTATGCCAGGGGTTTATTAAAGGTCATTTAGTCATTAATGTCTAGTAAGTGAGTTCATGCAGACAGAAATGGGTTTTTACGCATTTCAAGAATTAAATAACATTTGAAATCATAAAAATAGACCCACTTAATTAACTGATGCGCTGGTCAGGATAAAATTCATCTAAACCCTCAAAATCATAGAAAAATGTTCTCTAGGGTTTGGAATCTTTGATTTGACCATCTGAACCCGTTTTGACTAAAAACAGAGTCATAGACAGACTATCATCCAAATTTGGGTTTTTGCATAAATTACCCTATCAAATTAGGTTAAAACAAAAATTTAACTTCACCATTAGATTCCTTAGGTCCAAATTAGGTTTGTATCAAAATTTGGGCCTAATCAGAGTTTGTCTCAACCTAATTTGCAATTTGGTCCAGTTTAACTCTTTTTCTCTCACATAACCCCTCAGCTTTTGAAATCCCTTGCAAACACCCCCTATCTTTGTCGTCTTCTTCGCAAAAAGATCCCCTCCGCATCCATGTCCTATTCCTACAACTCTGGCGACCTTCAATCAGAGTTTTCTCCCTAATTCCACGCTCAATCTCTTCCAAATTTGGAAGGAAGATTCCTAAGAGATTGCTCTACAATTTGAACCTATTCGTGGGCTCTAATTCTTTCCCAATCTCTCATGCGATTGCATGAGAGATGTGGGTATCCTACTCCAGCAAGCTTACCAAGCTTGAAAGCTTGGTCTCAAAGCTTGAAACCCCTCCCTATGGCCTATAAAAGGATCAGGGGTAAGAACTCTTACTCCTTAGCAAATTTTGGCCAGAGAAAACCCTCTCTTTTCCCTCTCCAACCATCTCCACAGTTTGCTTCGGCGACCTCTCTTCGACCTGCTCCTCCGCACCTCCAACCATCAAATTGGAGGTGCCAACATCTTCCTTTCTTCCTTGCGCACCTCTTAGATCAAAGGGAGGGCGTTCTTCTGCCTCAATTGCCATCGTCGCTTCACCGTTACCTCCATCTTCTCTGGCTCTAGTCAGCCACAACCGAAGCCCTCTGCCTATTTGCTCCTCTCCTAAGACCCTCTACGTCTTTCTCTTTCCCTCTACTTCTCTCTCCCACACTCACAGCACACGCACAACCGCTAATCACTTATCTCCCCTCCATCTTCTCTGCCTCCGACAGAACTTCGACGAGTTCATTTGTACTCCACAGACGACCATCCACCTCGCCATAACTCCCAAAAGCTTTGTCATTCCACCATGACCGAAACCCCTCTCCTATTTTGCCGATCCACCCATTGAATCACTCCACCGAACTTACCCTCCACTGTTCACCTTCCCTGACTTCATCCGAGCACTTCACACACTCCCACACCCCACGGTTACCACCATCATCTTCCTCGTTCTTTAGCGATCTTATTGAACCATCTGATGATGGCTTTCAAGCCCGTATTTGTGTTTCAGGTATCTGTCGGACATCCACCACCGCTCGAGGGTTCGTCGACCACATCTTCAGTCCTTCGTTTACAATTGCCCCAGGGACTTCGCCCAGGTTGTGCAAAGTAGGTCCAGGTAGATCTCCAGGTCTGCAATTGAGCGTCACGACCTCAGATGCTAAGTCAATCAGTCAAGATCTTCACCTGCAGTCACACGCGCTGAGCCTCTGTGGGATAGTCCTACATCGGATAGAGCAGACCCCTCCACAGCCCATAAGTTGATTTTGCTCTTCTATTTAGTCACCTTAGTAAGCACGGGGTGAGGTCCCTCTCCACGTGTGCACACACGCCCTCGCTCGCGATCACGCCACGCGGGTCTGGGCTCTGATCTGATTACCCGTATACCTGTATCCGATTAGCATATTCTGAGAGAAGAGAAAGAAAGGGAAAGGAAGAAGAAGAGAGAGAGGGGGGAGGGGGGTTTTGCTTCGATGCCTACTTCTTGACCCTTAGCGAATTTTGTGGGGCTTTCGCCTCTTTTGGTGTTGGTGCTGAGAGTTGTTGTGCCTCTCCCTGAGGCTTGAGAAAGAGAGGCCTTTGCCTCTGTTACTGGTTCTAAGTCCACTGTGCACTTATCATACATGGCATTTGGTTTATTGATACTGTTGAATATTTGCTATTATTATAATTAGGGTAATTGGTGATTCAAATCACCATTTTACCCTAATCTTTTTGCATTATCAACATTTGCTCTTATATACATATCATTTGAGTTTGGAAATTTCATCATATATTAATATCTTGTGATAAAATTACAATTTTGAGATTTTTTTGCTACTTGCTTTTAGTGACGACCTTGGATTTTATTAAGTATAAATTTTATCTATTTTCGCGCTATACGACCCATACTACAACGCAACGACTTCTAAAACACCGTTTCAGTGCGTCAACACAAACTTGACCTCATTTGACAACTTTAAGGGGTAGGTTGGAGGTTGGCTCAAATCTGTTCTAAGAAAAAGGGGAGTCCCATTGCCTTGCATTTGATTGGGGTGTGTTTTTCAAGTCATGGATTACAATAGCTAATGCACTTCTTACTTTCACCCTAGAACACCGAATCCCAATCCCATGACTGTTTGTCACTCTAAAACAGGTTTTAAAATCGTCGCGTTATAGTATAGCTCGAATCAGTGCGAAAACATATAGAATTTATTACTCGAATGAAATCCGAGGTCGAACACAGGGAGCAATATGGCAATTTAAAACTCAAGATCACAATCAAAGATGTAAGAATTTGTAATCAATAAAGATATATAAATGAAATCCAATGCCAATAATGCAAAAGAAGAGAGGGTAAAATGGTGATTTGAATCACCAAATTACCCTACAATGTTAAGCTTAGCAAGCTACTCAAAGTAACAGATCAGATAAGCCAAGTACAACTCAATTTAACCAACAGAACCAAGGTATCAAATATCAAACGACAGATTTAGGCTCAGACGCCTTAACAGAGGCAAAGGCCTCTTCTTTCTTCTTTAAGCCTCAGGGAGAGGCTTCTCTCTTCTTCTCTTCCCTTAGCTTAAGAGAAGGCACGACACAGGACTTATCACGCCAGCAGAGGCAAAGGCCTCTTCATATCTTACAAGAGTCAAGAGGAAGGTGGCAGAGCAAACCCCCTCACCCCTCTTCTCTCCTTTTCTCTTCTTCCTCTCTCAGAACCAGCAAACCAGACTAGACCCGGGTATTTGGGTAATTGGACCAAGCCCAGACCCGTGGGGCGTGAGCGCGAGTGAGGGCGTGCGTGGGCATGTGCGAGGAAACCTCACCTCGTGCTTACTGAGGCAATGAGGCTATAGTAGAAATTCCTCCTATGAACCTGTGCTGCTTCGTTAGCAAACGAGGTGGGACTAAAGTCCCACCCTTCTTCGCGTGCGCTGTTGCAGTGATGATGCCTCAAATTGGTGCAATTGCAGGCGCTGATGACCCCAGTCAAGGACCTGGGAAGGGTCCTGAGACCACTCCAGGTGAACTGGGGTAGAAATCTCGAGTGGATGTGGTCGGAGGACTGAAGGCGTGGTCGGTGTAGTTGGGGTGGTGGTGGAACTCCAATGGAAGACCTGCAAGCGCGAGAACGGCCTCATGGCCACATCAAATATGCTCAAGAGGATCACCTGAGGATGGCGAATGTGATGGTGGTCTTGGTGGTGTGCGGAAGTGAGTGAAGAGGTCAAACGACCTCAAGGTGACAGTGCGGTGAGCGTGGAGTTTGACAGGTGATTAGGGTAAGTGATAGGTGGATTTAGGTTAGGGCTTTAGTCGGTGGAGTTGTGGTGAAGCTGATGGGGGTTGTAGTGGTGAGTTTCAAGCAGTGTGGCGGTGTGTAGGCGTCGTCGGAGCGTCGCCGGAGGTGGGGAAGATGACGATGTTGAGGGAGAAGCGGTGGTCGTGCGTGTTTTGCAAGAGTGGGAAAATAGTGTAGGGAGGGAAAGGGAGAGATAGAGGGACTTAGCGATGCAGTAGAGAGGTAGAGGGCTCCGGTGTTGGTCGACCGGAGCCGGAGAAGGAAGTGGAGGCGGCAAGGCGGCGACGATGAATTAGACGGAGGAACGCCTTCCCTTTGGCTGAGAAGGGTCATGAGGAAGAGTGGAAGAACTTAGGCCGTTCAATTTGATGGTTGGATGGCCAGAGGAGGGGGATCCAGGGAGGTCATCAAAGTAAAGATGTTTGGTGGCTGGAGAGGGTAGATTAGGGTGATTTGGCTCGCCAAAACTTGCTGAAAAGCTTGGTCGTGCGACAGGGGTTCTTTTATAGGCCATAGGAAGCCCTTCCAAGCTTAGAAGATTTTTGCGAAATAGGATACCTGGACCTTTGAAGGTTCGCATGGCCTTTTGGGAAAGACTTAGAGCCCAAGGAATGGCTCAAATGGAGGGTAACTTCCCAAGGAATCCCCGTATCAATTTTGGGAGAGATTGATTGAGAATCAAGGGTGCTCGAAACTCGACGGTGAATGTTTAACCTTCCAAAAATGGCATGGGGACCTATTTGTGAAAATGATGACAAAGTTAGGGGCCTTTTTGTAAGGATTTTGGAAGTTAAGGGGATATGTGTGATAGAAAAGAATTAGACAGGACCAAACTGCAAACTAGGTCAAGATGATCTCAGATTAGACCAAAACTTTGGTAAAAACCTAATTTAGACCTAAGGAATACAATGGTGAAGTTGGATTTTGATTTTGACCAAGTTTGACTGGGTAATTTATGCAAAAATCTAAATAGGGCAAATGTCAGTCTGAGACTCTATTTTGGGTTAAGACGAGTTCTGATGGTCAAAATTGAAGGTGGCAAATCCTATAAAATATTTTTCTATGAATTTTAGAGGGTTTAGGTAAATTTTATCCTATCCAAAATCTCAGTTAATTAAGTGGGTCTATTTTTAGGGCTTCAGAAGTCATTTAGTTCTCAAAACATGTGAAAACCCTTTTCTGTTTATATAAACCCACTTGTTGGACTTTTAGGACCGTTTGACTCTCAATTAACCCCTGAGAAAATTCATGGTTATTTTGCATTCAAGATATGATGGTAAAATTACAGTTTTAACTCTATTTTCTTATCTTTCTCTTAGAATGATTATGCAATGAATTGCAGTCCTCTGGCGGTTATATAGGAGCATTTAATGACTTAATCAGATCAAATTGAGCTAGTTATGGCTTATGATGGTGTTCCCATCAATGACCTGTAATTATCCATCATATGATGAACAATGGGATCCTTTCTACTCTTACTATAGGAGCATTGGTCTGATTAATCCCCAACCTAGTGATAATGAGTAGAACCTAGGAGAAGGGTATCCCGACCCTAACTCTTCCATGACTATACCCAACCCACCCACCCTTAACGATTTTGCTTATCGAGGTTGGATCGATACTCCTAGGAAACTTGAACATGAGATTGACTATTCTTCCCAATCTGATAGTAGTCTCTCCTCTTTTATGATAGAAATGCAAAAATAAAAGAAATAAATGATGTATTCTATAGGAGAGATTTTGACGAAGAGTCAAATATTAACTGAAGAGATTAGCCAGCTTAGCGATCCTCCTATAGTTAATTCTAATCCCTACCTCTATCCCCTTGTTACCAAGACAATTTCAAGGAAAACAATGACAACAGGGATCTTGTTTTGAGGAATAGCTATCACTTAAACATCCCCCATGAGATATACCCACCAAAAGGCAATCCTAGTAATTATCCATGAATTTGAGTCAAGAAAAGGGGAAGATAGTCCTATTAGATGAATTCGACTCGAATGATAGTATTTTTGTTACATTTGATGAAATGGGTCGCAGTCAAACAGTCAACCCAATTCCCATTTTGGATTTTGAGGTGGAATTTACACCCTATCCTAGGGATGCGAAACCTATACTTTACACCTCAGAGGACCTTGCACCTCAGTTAAATCTCCCTAAGGATTGTGATTCTGAAGTTAACAAATGCCAGGAGTCTTGGATGTTGGATGAAATCATATTGGAAGAAAGTGATAATAACCACATTCCTCTCCTTAGGGGACCAACACCTGTCATTGAACATTCTGAGGATTTACAGGTACCCAACACAAGTGACCTTGAGGGAATTGATACTGAATTGGAAGACTTGGATCAATATTGGTCTTAGGTACATGAAGATTTGATTTTTGAGGAGGAATAAAAAACACTTGATCATGGCTTTGAAGATTTTTCTGTGTTCTAGGGAAGAAACGTAGAAGAGGATGATGATGACTTTCAGGGGTGATGGTAACACCATCATCTGTCATAACTAACTTAAATTAGTGGAAATAAAGTGAAAAATGCTCCTAAATAATTACTTGAAGCCATAATTTCACTTAGATCCATTTTAAGGAGAAAACATTAAAACATGGCTAATTCTACAGTTTTAACATCACATCATAAATGCAGAGTAACCACAGGGTTTATTAGAGGTTAATTGAAGGTCGAATGAGCATTGAAGTCCAAAGAGTGGGTTCACACAGATAGAAATGGGATTTCACGCGTTTCAAGAACTGTAATAGCATACAAAATCCTAATTTCAGACCTGCTTGAATTGAAGAGGTTCTGATCGTGATAAAATTCATCTAAACCTCTTAAAATTCATAGAAAAATATTCTAAGAGGTTTGGTACCTTTGGTTTGACCATCTGAACCTATTTCGATCTTGAAAGAGTTTCAGATGGGATTTTGCCCTAATTTGGGCTTATGTGCAAATTTCCTAGACAAACATGGTCAAAAATGAAATCCAAGATCACCGTTAGATTTCTTGGGTCCAAATTATGTTATTACTAAACTTTGGGTTCAATCAGAGTCCATCTTGACCTAGTTTGCAATTCAGCCCCTAAGATCTCTATTTCTTTCACACCCCTAACTTTCAATGTTCTTGCAATCAGGTCCCTAACTTCTTCATCTTCTTCACAATTATGCCTTTGCCGCCATTGTCAGGTCAACCGACCTACAGAAGATCTTTGACTTGATCAAAACTTCATCAAATCAACTATAAATCCTACCAAATTTGGTGCGATTGATGTTTACACGGTAGGGAATCACATAAAGGTGATTGGGATCCCAATTCGCTATATTGAGCCCCAATGGACCCATGAAAATTGTGGGATCATTTGCTTCGAAACCAAGGCTCAAACGAGCTTGTTTCTTCATTTAGAGCTCGGGTATGAGCTCTACAAAAGGTTCTCGAACTTGCACCATCCTCCCTAGTCCGGTTTGGCCCCAAATTCTTCAACTTTCTCTCCCTCCGGTCACCTTCACCGCGACTCCGGCGAGCTTCCTCAATCCTCCATTGTTGCCTTCTGGCACTTACAATAGGCTGAGGGATCTTCTTCCTCAGCTTCTGCCTCCCGCCAGCCAAAGCGGATGCTCCTAGACCCCTTCCTCCTTGCCGTCTCTCCCACCAGAGCATTTACCCTCTTCAACACTGGCCAATCAAAGCTGATGCTATTCCTCCCCTTTCGTACGTTAAAATAGGTTCACTCCCTCCCTCTTTCTCCTTAGATTAATTGTGGACCTTTAGACCTCAATTCAACCATCGATTCACTCCTCTCCCTCACCGTCTTCTCCACCTCTAGCCACGCCTCCGACGTGGTCGCACGCACTCCACAGTACACTAAACTTCATGCCACCCTCACCAAAAGCATCCCCACACCACATCGATCAGAAGCCCCAACATTGTTTGGAGCTTGGACAACTCCAGACCCTTGCCGAACGACCCACCGTCCATTGTTCACTTCCGACGACGTCTAACCATCTTATGCCTCCACGCACCAAATCACCACCACCAACACTTCTCGCACCACGGCAAGTCTTCTGAACACTTGAAGTGGGGCTTTTAACCCGTATTCCATGTTTCAAGGAATCGTCGGAGTTTCTCCTGCCACCGCCATCTCCGCCGCATCTGTTCACCGTGTTTTGGTTGCCGTCGTCACCAGCACCACCCTCAGTTGGAGTGGAACGCATTCGCAAATCTGACTAGGCTTCCAATTGGAGAGAAGAATCGTCTGTAGCAACTCAATTTGAGAACACCTTACACAACTGTGCGAAGGAGGAAGTGGGAAACATAATCCCACCTAGTGCATTGGCAAACCAGACAAGCCATATAAGTTGAATTCCTCCCATAGCCTCTTTGCCTTAGCACACTGTGTGAGGTCCCACTCATCGCACGTGCGCACACCTCACCCGCTACACCACTCTAGCAGGTCTGGTCCCCTGTTCATGACTCGATTACCCGTATACCCAACTATCCTATACCTGATTCTGAGAGAAGGGATAGGAGAAAATTTTGAATGGGGTAGGGGTAGGTTTTGCACTGTTCATCCTCAAGGTGTGTGCCTATATGTTCCATATTTAGCGTCTCTGAGGTCTGCCCTTATGCGCTGGCTGTGTTTTGAATGGTTAAGTTGTCTGCCTCTTGTGGCCGACGTCTGATTTGATACTGTGGAGTTATTTGAGGCTCTCATCTGACGTGGAATTGAGGCATGATGAGAACCTCATCATGAGCCATAACTAGCTCATTTTGACCCAATACAAAGGATAAAAGCTCCTACATAACTCAAGGAAAGGCTTAACTCAGAGAATTCTGAGTTTAAGGAGAAAACAAGTCATAAGGGGTAAAAATGCAATTTTACCAGTATAATCTGCATACAGGGTAATTCAGGGTCCAAACACAGGTCAAACAAACCGAATAAGAAGGAAAGTGGGATGATCTGATAAGGGCTACAGCAATTCCAAGGAACTAAATGATAATCTGTAACCCTAAAGCAAATCCACTTCAATTCACGAGGTTCGAGGCAAAGTAAAAATAGAATAAACCCTCTAAAATTCATAGAAAAATAATCTCTAGGGTTTAGAACCTTCAATTTGGCCTTCAGACCCCATTTTGACCTACATTGAGAACCATGCCCAATTAATAACTTAATTTAGGTTTTTGCATAAATTGACCGGTCAAACAAGGTTTAATCTAGAAATAAAATTCACCATCAAATTCCTTAGGTCCTAATTAGTCATGTATAAAAACTTGAGCCTAGGAAGAAACCTTCTTGACCAACTTTGCACTTTGGTCCTCATATATTTACTTTTTGGCCCTCACCTTCTCCATCTCCGGCTCCTGCTCCGGCGACCCGCTCCCATCACTCCAGCAACCCACACGGCTCGCCGACCACCGCAGAACCTCCGCCTCCTCACCCTGATCAACCTCCGCCCTTCCACTTCCCCCAAATCACCCTCTGCAACTCCACCGAACAAACCCATCTCCCGACCCACAGTCCGACCTAGGGCAGCTCTTAGGCTCCGCCCCGCCACCTGCACACCCCCCGACCACCTTCGCCGTGCCACGGCGAAGGTCCTTCGCGTTTCTGATTGGGCCGAGAGGCCGTTTCTCTGTGGGCAGGTACCTGCACTCGTCGCCGCCATTGTTGAAGCGAAGCAGCTTCGACCTGCTGTCCCAGGTGCGCCGCGCCCAGGTCACGCTCCCAGGCTGTGCGGGGGCATTTCGGCAAAGCGTTAGGCTGCAGTTGAGGCGAATCCCTCGCGCGAAGGCCTTGCGTAAAGCTGCGATTACCAGCTGCTTCCTCCGCGCAGGCGCGAAATTGGGGTGGGATCTGAAGGAGCGCAGCAGTATAAAGCGAAAAAGTGCTGGAGGCTTATTGCCTCAGCACACGGGGTGAGGTCCCCTTCACCCGCCCGGTTACCCGGTCTCGTCCGCGCTCACGCCCCGCGGACCTGGCCCGACCCGACTTAGACTGACCTGCACTCCTCGCCCACCACGCACGTCGGTGGGCCTGGACCCGGGCGCGACCCGTACCCGGTAACCCGGCAGCTCTGGGAGAGCTTTCCTAAGAGCAGATTCTGTGAGAGAGAGACGCGGGGGAGGGTAGAGTTAGGTTTTGCCCCTCTGATCAAGCTGTGTAAGTGTGCAGGCACAGGTGAAGAAGAACCGTGGAAGAAGACGAAGGCTGAAGGAAGGAGGAGCACCGAGCGGCACTGTAGCAGCGGCGGTTTAAGTCGTCTGATTGGAAAATCAGACGACGTCCTGAAGGCAAAGAAGGAGAAGGAAGGCGAGGCAGAGGAGGAACACAGAGAGGCCAAGTGAAGGCTCTGCAGAAGAAGAAGAGCACGAGAAGATCTGAAGAAAGGAAAAGAAGAAAGAAAGAAGAAGAAGAAGAACATCACCACTGCAGATAAAGAAGAAGAACAAAAGAAGAGAGCAGAAGATCTGAGAAGGAAGAAGAGGAGAAGCAAAGAGAAAAGAAGAAAAGCCAACAAATTCTCTCTCTCTCTTTCTTTATTTTTGTAAAAGAAACTTGTACCCCTAAAATACAACTTGCTCCCTGAGTTCGACCTCGGGAACTCTTTTATTTTCCGAGTAACAAATTGTATTAAACTGGTAATCACCTCTCTCTATACCATACTACGACGAAATAATAAAACTATAGAGGAAGGTCGCCACCAGTTTTTGGCGCCGTTGCCGGGGAGCGACGGCTATTCTAGAGGTAAACATTCCTGTTTCTTTTTAATTTCTGATAATCTCCTCTCTTTTACACAGCTACAGGAAATCAAGAAGACAAGCAACCGCACGACAACCACTCCGAGGACAGGTAAAATTTTTTTTTTTTTTTTCCTCTCGCTATTAACTCCTAAACTCTAAAGAGGAAGAAAAGAAAAGAACAAGCAATATAGGGCTAACCTGTCTTCCATACTTAGTAACCATAAAGAGTTGCATGTTTTCAACTCATTACTCCTGCACACTATTAAGGGTATTTAAGGGCTAACACATTCTTGCTTGAGCCCTAATTACCCAACAAAGAATTAACTGGACCAAGTAGAGCCAACCTAGGATCCAACACTAGGGATTTAGAGACACACTCCTTAAGCAAGAATTGAGAAAACCAAATGAAGTGTGCCCAAGCCCTTGTCTGAAAATACCTATTCAAAGAAAACCTAAAACAATTGGCTCTCTAAACACTTGAACCCTAAAAGACAAGACCTAAAAGCTCTCAAAGAAAACAAGAGGTAAAGTTGACCCCTTGGGTCAACCAACCTTAAATTAAGTCACTCTTTGCACTTAAAAGACTAAAGTTCAAGTGAAACCTTAAGCACCCTGATCTTAAAATAAAAATTGGTAGACTTAAGAGGTCAAGATCCCCATTCTGGTCTACCTGGAACCGCAGTGACAAGAGAGGTCGGGTGGGGGAAACCCTATAACCCATGGGGACGCTCTACCGTGTAGGGGTCTTTGCGGGACTCTCCCTCTTTGGCTGCCCAGGTAGTTCTCAGGTGGACGATCTTTCTGATCAAGGGGTCCATCTGCCCCGCACCTCTATAGTCACCCAACACATTTTTGGGTGTCTTGATTGGGTCCAGCACCTTCCAAACTCATCTCTTCCAACGGTGCATCTACGGAAGGAGGTCCTTAAGACCACCCTTAAGACCTCCTTTAGAAATTCGCTCTCGTCAAGGCCAAGCCTCGACGCCCGTGTTTGCGCAGCAGCACCCTCACATTATTCTCTCTTCTGATTCAGAACCAAGTTCTTCTTCTTCCCCCATCATGGCTCAGCCAGTTGAGGAAGAAAATAATCTGGAGCACCAGCTCCAGCGACTCAATGACCTCTTCCAAAACTTCGTGCACCCACCACAGCGTCCTACGATGCGGGACCACTACAATCCTGCTGCGGTGGCCATTGAGCCTCGAGTCAGAATCCCGACTGGAGGACCTGATTCCGCATTAAAGCCCAACATGATTCATGCTATACCTAAATTCCATGGGCTTAATTCTGAAGATCCCTTCCAGCACATCAAACAGCTAAAGCATCTGGCCCAAACTTTTGGGTCAGATACGCAAAATCGGGATATTCTTCTCATGAAGATGTTCTCCTTTTCTCTTATGGACAAGGCCGCCCATTGGTATCAAACTCAGACCCGGCCGATCAACACTTGGGAAGAACTTCAATCCGAGTTTTTGAAAAAGTTTTTTCCCGTTGGTCGGACCAACGCCTTGCGCCATCAGATTACACACTTCACTCAACAATCAGGAGAACCTCTCCATGAGGCATGGGATCGTTTTCAGGATCTCATGAGAAAGTGCCCCCATCACGGAGTTCCTAAATGGGAACAAGTCCAATCTTTTTACCAGGGACTCCATGAGGACATCCGTCTTTTCGTCAATGCAACTTGCGGAGGAAACATCATGGGTCAACATGAAGACACCGTATGGGAGATTCTCGAAAACATGTGCGAGAACTCCATCAACAATGACTCCATGGGACTATTCGACAGGATGAATACCCGCGCAGCGACGAATCTTAAGGGAGCACATGAGACGCAGGGCCTGTCCGCATCAGTCGACCTGGAATTAATGGCCAGTCGATTGGACAAGGTCTCAATCATTGAGAAGAAGGTGGATGAGCTGACTCAGCACTTGCAGCGAGCCACCTCCGCGCGTAACTCCTTTGCACAACCTCCTTCCACACAGGAGACTGTGCAAAACATCCTCCACCGATCTTCCCCTAGGATGGATCCATATCCATCCCCATCTGATTCTCGGATCGGAGGATCATCCGATCCTTTCTACACCAGCCCGGGGAACTCCATTCCCCCTTTCCCTGATTCTCAGGAGGTTCCTCAGACCTGCGAGGACCTCAACGCCATCCAGAACGACCCATTCTCCAACACTTACAACCCTGGATGGCGAAACCATCCCAATTTTCAGTGGGCGGGAAATTCCCAAACCCAAAGACCATCTTTTCAGTCCCGCCCACAGCCCTCTCGTCATTACCAGCCGCCTCAGCCTCGGCCCAATCCTACTTATCCATCAGGGCCAAATCAGGATCAAATGTCCCTAATCCTTCAGACTCTGGCTGACATTCAAAGAACGAATGCGGCTATTCAAAAATAGCACAAGGACGAACTTACAGAGGTTAAAACTCAACTGGCCCAGTTGGCAAATTCTCGCCAGCCAGGCACACTCCCTTCCCAACCTCTTCCTAACCCGAATAACATGCCGACCCAGAAGCGCGTTATGAATCCAAATTTAGGCCACGCACAATGGATTTATCAGGCCCCTACTGCTCCATCTCCAGACGAGATGGAAGCTTCAACTTCTTATGCGGGATTTCAGCAGCAGCCACCCCTCTTACCAAACCCAAACCAAAATCAGGCCGGATTAAATTCTGTAACAACACGTAGTGGTAAAACAACTCAAGACCCGCATTATCCAAACCACTCCAAGCCTGATAACCATGACCCTAGGATAGTTATCCAAGATACCACTGTTCCGGATCCACAACCTGGACCTATCCTAGAAGAACCAACCAAGATCCCGTTTCCCGAGGCCTTGACCAAGGGAAAGAAGACCACCAAACCCGTGGCCCCTGAGGAGGACCTGGTCAAGCTCTTTGAGCAGGTCCACATAAACATCCCCTTGATGGATGCAATCCGCCACGTACCAGCTTACGCACGATTTCTAAAGAATATATGTACACCCCAGCGTAAGCCGCGAACCAAGGAAGGGAGCCCAATTGTTCTGTCAGAGCAAGCCAGCTCTGTAATCCTCAGTAGACTCCCACCCAAGGCAAAAGATCCTGGTACTCCCCTGATTTCCTGCAAGATAGGTGGTACCCAATTTGATAGAGCATTGTTAGACTTGGGTGCATCCATAAACCTGATACCCACATCCTTACTTGACCATCTAGAAGAATCTGAGCTAAAACCAACCGAGGTAACACTACAATTAGCAGATCGATCTATAAAGTCACCAAAAGGGATTCTCGAGGATGTTATCGTAAGAGTGCGGGATTTCTATTTCCCAGTGGACTTTATAGTCTTAGATATGGATGCACCTGAGAACCTTAGGGATACACCAATCATTCTAGGGAGACCTTTCTTGGCTACTGCTAGAGCCAACATCAGCTGTGAGGAGGGCCAAATAGAGCTTAAGTTTGGAGATCAAACACTGAAAATTGATATATTTAAGGCCCAACAAGGAATTAATTGCGGTGTCATCGAACAAATTTGTGACATCAGGACTTTGGTTGATGAATCACACTTCCAGAATGACTCGATTATGCCTCATCAACCACAGAAGGATCTTGACCCGCAAACAGAGGAGTCGAATCCAGATATGAACAACCCAGTAACTCCCACCCTTGAACCTCACATCTATACTGAACCACCCGCTGCTGCTGATAACCCCATCCTCGAACTGAAACCCCTTCCTGCTCACTTGAAATACATCTTTTTGGGTTCTAATCAGACCCTTCCTATGATTATCAATTCCAACCTCAGTCCTGAACAGGAATCCCGTCTGATTGTTGTCCTCCAGCAACATCGCAGAGCCATCGGGTGGACTCTCGATGATTTGACTGGAATAAGTCCCTCTTATTGTACTCATCATATCTATTCAGAAGAGGGCACACGACCTTCTCGTGAAATGCAGAGACGCTTAAACCCCAATCTGCAGGAGGTCGTGAAAAAGGAGATCATCAAGTGGTTAGATGCCGGAATCATCTACTCGATCTCCGATAGTCGTTGGGTGAGCCCAATTCAGGTCGTGCCCAAGAAGGCAGGGCTCACCACTATAACGACTGAGACCGGAGAAATCATTCCTACCCGATTAGCCAACCTCGTGGAGAGTCTGTATAGATTACCGCCGACTCAATTCTCCACGAAGAAGGATCATTTCCCACTACCCTTCATTGATCAAATTCTCGAAAAACTTGCGGGAAATAGGTTCTTCTGCTTTCTTGACGGGTACTCTGGTTATAACCAGGTGGCAATCCATCCTGAGGACCAAGAAAAGACCACGTTCACCTGCCCCTTCGGAACATACGCTTTCCGAAGGATGCCTTTCGGTCTTTGCAATGCGCCCGCTACTTTTCAGCGATGCATGCTTGCCATATTCTCAGATATGGTAGGTGATTATCTGGAAGTCTTCATGGATGACTTTTCAGTTTTCGGAGCATCATTCGACGATTGCCTCCAACACTTGGTCCAGATACTCAGGCAGTGCATCGATGTGAATTTGGTTCTTTCCTGGGAAAGGAGCCATTTCATGGTGCCTGAGGGAATTGTCCTGGGACACTCAATTTCGGAAAAAGGTATCCAAGTGGATCGAGCTAAGATTGATCTGATTTCTCACCTTCCTATGCCTAGCTCGATCAGGGACATCCGTTCCTTTTTAGGGCATGTCGATTTTTATCGACGATTTATCCCTGATTTTTCAAAATCGCGCGCCCCCTGACCACTCTTCTCTCCAAGGATGTTCCTTTCGAAATTTCCAAGGAATGCACTCAAGCATTTGAAATCCTGCGTGACCGAGTCACCCAAGCCCCGATCCTACAGTCCCCTGATTGGTCTCAACCCTTTGAGATCATGTGCGATGCATCCGACTTCGCTGTAGGAGCGGTTTTGGGGCAGAAAATTGACGGGAAACCTGTGGTCATTTACTACGCCAGCAAAACACTCGATGAGGCTCAGCGTAACTATACGGTTGCTGAGAAAGAGCTACTAGCTGTAGTATTTGCCCTAGAAAAATTCAGATCGTACCTTCTGGGTTCCCGTGTCATCATATACTCGGATCACACAGCTGTGAGGCATCTCCTTGCAAAGAAGGACGTGAAACCTCGATTAATCCGATGGATCTTGCTATTGCAAGAATTTGACCTTGAGATTCGTGACAAAGCGGGAAAGCAAAATGTGGTAGCTGATCACTTGTCCCGTCTTCCTTCTGAAATAATTGACCCTTCCGGACCCATCACTGAGCATTTTCCCGATGAGCACCTGCTGACTATTGGTACTATCCTTCCATGGTTTGCTAATGTAGTAAATTACTTGGCATCTCATCAGATCCCGTCTGATTGGCAGAAGGCCAAGAAGGACAAATTACGCTCCGATGCCAAGTATTACATTTGGGAAGACCCGTACCTCTTCCGCATAGGTGCCGATCAGATCATTCGGAGATGTGTCCCGGAAGAGGAATTCAACAATATCCTCTCTTTCTGCCATGACCAGGCATGCGGTGGCCATTTCGCCGGGCATAAAATCGCATCAAAAGTCCTCCAGTGCGGATTTTACTGGCCCACACTGTTCAAAGACGCGTACAGTCACTGCAAGGCATGCAGTCGTTGCCAGACTTTGAGCAACATGAGCCATCGCGGCATGATGCCTATGCAACCGATTCTAGTATGCGAAATCTTTGATGTTTGGGGGATTGATTTTATGGGCCCCTTTCCTGTTTCGGATGGTTTCGAATACATTCTGTTGGCTGTGGACTACGTGTCCAAATGGATCGAAGCCATACCGACCCGAACCTGTGATCACAAAATCGTTCTCAAATTCATTCATCAAAACATTTTCTCAAGGTTCGGGATTCCTCGTGCAATAATCTCTGATGGGGGGACCCATTTCACAAATGCTCAGTTTAGGTCACTGATGACCAAATACGGGGTGTCTCACCGAATCTCTACTCCTTACCACCCCCAAACTAATGGTCTAGCTGAGCTGTCTAATCGGGAGATCAAGAAAATCCTGCAAGTCACTGTTCGACCTGACAGGAAGGACTGGTCGTCCCGACTTCCGGAAGCATTGTGGGCCTATAGGACCGCCCACAAGACCCAATTGGGCATGTCTCCCTTTAGACTGGTGTACGGAAAGGCATGCCACCTTCCCGTAGAACTGGAGCATAAAGCCTATTGGGCAGTACGGAACTGTAATCTAGATCTTTCCAAGGCTGGGACCCACAGAAAACTCCAAATCAGCGAGATCGATGAATTACGCCTAGACGCGTACGAGAACTCGCAAATCTACAAGGAGCGGGTTAAAGCCTTCCACGACAAACACATCTCGAGAAAGATCTTTCATCCTGGTCAAAAGGTCCTACTCTTTGACGCCCGACTAAAACTCTTCCCAGGAAAACTGAGATCCAAGTGGGTCGGACCATATTTGGTCGGACAGGTTTTTGGAAATGGAGCAATCGAAATCAGTCCACTCAGCCACGATTCTGAACCTTTCATCTTGAACGGTCAGAGACTCAAGCCGTTCATTGATGTAACTTCTACTGATTTGGCTGAAGCATCTTATATCCTCCATTCCCCTTGAGCTTATTGCGCCCAGCCGATGGCGTAAAACTCAGCGCTTAATGGGAGGCAGCCCGTCATTCTCTTTGAAAACCTGAAACTTGTTCTGACACCTTTTTGCACTTGAAGTGCACACTTTAGGATAGCCAACTCCACCTCAGGTGCTTGCATTTGAGATTAGAAATCGTCCGCAACAGTCACCCCGACCCATTCACTCATCAAAACAGCTGTCCTAATGTATGAACTTAGTTGAATAAAACCCCTAGGTTACAATGAGGACATTGCAAATCTTAGGCATGGGGGGGTATGAAAGTGCAAAACTTGTAAGAAAAGGTTTCAAACAAAAAAATTCACATATGCCAAAACACCATAAAAATTAAAAATTTTCGAAAAAGAATAAGAGGAAAAGAGGAGAAGGAAATTTTGTGAAGGAGAAGGAGAAAAGAAACAAAATGAAAAAGGAGCACAAAATTATGAGAAAAGGTGATAGTCATTAGTAAGGAACTAAGGAATTAACCTAAGTTCTAGACCTCATTCAAGAAAATAACTGAAAAGTACATAATGAGATTAGTAAGAACGCAAACCTTAGGCATTCTTGAATAGACTCTTAGTACCCATTAAGATCTAGACAATCCTCAAGAGGTTGAGGAAAATAAAAAGCTTAAGTACTAGGTCCAAGGCTTAGGGAGTATTTGGCCTCGTTAACTAATTTTTGGTTTACGGGACTTAGTAACCTAAGCACCCTAACCTCACACACAGCCTGGTTCAGTAAGCGTAAAAATCAAAATCATGCAGAAGCGTCGCAAAATTCTGAAAAGAACACCTAGAGTAGGAGCGGCCGACCAACACAAGTTGATTTGGACGAGTTCCCAGCGCGGAGAGGTGGGAAATCCCCTCGAAGATGCGTAACAAAATATCATCTCCTCGGTGCTTGTCTCTTAGGATATTCACATATCCTACTGGGGGCATGTAAGCACTCTGCTGGTTCAGATTCCATGGATGGCATTATCTCGAAGTGTCAATTGCCAGGGTCTGGATTCGGCCACGGAACACCATGGATGGGATTATCTCAAAATCTCAATAGCCAGGGTTCCGGGGGTTGCCATGGGCGGTGCTATCTCGAAGCATCGATCGCCAGGAACCCTTGAGGATTGATGATGGGAGCAAGGAATCTGATACAGACCGTGTTGAAAAGCCAATCCTAGGCTAGAACTAAAAAGAAAAAGAGAGAGAAAACTCTCCAAACAGAAAAACTTTCTATCTCTCTCTTATAAAACGCTCTGCGAACTGAGCCAGGGCTAAAATCATTTCAAGCACGGGTGCTTTAACCACAAAGTCCAATAAACCTTAGGTTAGTTATTATGGGCCTTAAAAACCTTTGCTAAAGACTGAGGCTAAGGCTAGACAGATTTGGATCTTGATTGGTACTAGAGTACCTTTTAGGCCTATGGTCAGCATTCTAACCTAATCTAAGCTCAAATAAAAAAGCACTTATCTGAAGCTATTAAGAACTTCATGGTCTAGAACAAGGGTTGAAACCTTAAGTTTTTGCTAAGGGACTAGCAAAAGCTAGGCATGGGGGTATGATGAGAACCTCATCATGAGCCATAACTAGCTCATTTTGACCCAATACAAAGGATAAAAGCTCCTACATAACTCAAGGAAAGGCTTAACTCAGAGAATTCTGAGTTTAAGGAGAAAACAAGTCATAAGGGGTAAAAATGCAATTTTACCAGTATAATCTGCATACAGGGTAATTCAGGGTCCAAACACAGGTAAAACAAATCGAATAAGAAGGAAAGTGGGATGATCTGATAAGGGCTACAGCAATTCCAAGGAACTAAATGATAATCTGTAACCCTAAAGCAAACCTACTTCAATTCACGAGGTTCGAGGCAAAGTAAAAATAGAATAAACCCTCTAAAATTCATAGAAAAATAATCTCTAGGGTTTAGAACCTTCAATTTGGCCTTCAGACCCCATTTTGACTTACATTGAGAACCATGCCCAATTAATAACTTAATTTGGGTTTTTGCATAAATTGACCGGTCAAACAAGGTTTAATCTAGAAATAAAATTCACCATCAAATTCCTTAGGTCCTAATTAGTCATGTATAAAAACTTGAGCCTAAGAAGAAACCTTCTTGACCAACTTTGCACTTTGGTCCTCATATATTTACTTTTTGGCCCTCAACTTTTGAACCCTCACATTTCTGTCCCTAACTCTCCTTTGTTCTTTGCATTCAGGTCCCTCCTGCCGAAACTTGCCAGCACCATGCTCCGGCGACCTTGCGCGGAGCATGGCGCCGCGCAGGGTGAGGGGGAGGGGCTGGCAAGTCAACCGGGGGTGCCCTGCGTCGTCAGCCGTCGCAGGAACACCCCCCTGGTCGTTGCAACCCACCATACCGGCCGTGCGAACGCACGGACGGTATGGGTTTCCATCTCCGGCGTCCTCCGGCAAGGGAGACACGTCGTCTCCCTCCGCCCTCCTCTCTGATTCCGCCTCTATAAATACCCCCGTCGCTCCGCCGTTCTGAGCAGCTCGGTCCTGACGGAGAAAGACCCCCACTTCCTCTCTTCCCACTCCGACAGGAAGCTCTCCAGCTCCGGCGGCCTCCCCTCTTCCTCCTCGTCGCTCTGCCGCACTACCAGCTGCAGGGTTGCCCTCCCTCGCTCTTCCCGCACCACGCCGCACCCAGCTGGCGCCTCTCCGGCCCTCTCCTCGCCGCCGCCCCTTCCCCCGGGCATCTTCTTCTCCGGCGACAGTCGATACGACTGTCGCCCGCTCCGGCCCCTCCTCGTCCTGCTAAGTAGGTAGAACTCCTCTTTCTCCCCTCTTCCTTTTCCTCATATTACATCTTTACTGTTACCCCGATCCGACCAATCGCCCTCACCTTCTCCATCTCCGGCCCCTGCTCCGGCGACCCGCTCCCATCACTCCAACAACCCACACGGCTCGCCGACCACCGCAGAACCTCTGCCTCCTCACCTTGATCAACCTCCGCCCTTCCACTTCCCCCAAATCACCCTCTGCAACTCCACCGAACAAACCCATCTCCCGACCCACAGTCCGACCTAGGGCAGCTCTTAGGCTCCGCCCCGCCGCCCTGACACTCCCCGACCACCTTCGTCGTGCCACGGCGAAGGTCCTTCGCGTTTCTGATTGGGCCGAGAGGCCGTTTCTCTGTGGGCAGGTACCTGCACTCGTCGCCGCCATTGTTGAAGCGAAGCAGCTTCGACCTGCTGTCCCAGGTGCGCCGCGCCCAGGTCACGCTCCCAGGCTGTGCGGGGGCATTTCGGCAAAGCGTTAGGCTGCAGTTGAGGCGAATCCCTCGCGCGAAGGCCTCGCGTAAAGCTGCGATTACCAGCTGCTCCCTCCGCGCAGGCGCGAAATTGGGGTGGGACATTTAGTCCCACCTCGGAAGGCTCTGAAGGAGCGCAGCGGTATAAAGCGAAAAAGTGCTGGAGGCTTATTGCCTCAGCACACGGGGTGAGGTCCCCTTCACCCGCTCGGTTACCCGGTCTCGTCTGCGCTCACGTCCCGTGGACCTGGTGATGAGTGGCTACTCATCATAGCTAAAAGGCCGAAATTAAGCTAGATACTAAGCAAAACAATATCAAATTAACACATAAAAAGGGTTAAGTGTGGGAATTAAAGAAAAGACCTAAAACTTTTAATGTGTGTTAAAATCTCCTAATTAGGTCACAAAAATGAGATATTCTGAAAACTAAAGAACAAATGATGATCCATGCATCAATTGAACACATAAACAAGTTTGAAAAGACAAATCAGAAGTAAAATCAATGTCTTAAATGTTCAATTAAGCACATGTAAAAATTTGAAAGCAATTGGACATCATTTAGGATTAGAAATAAATAGATTACAAGTAGGTCCTTCATGCATTACATTTCTACCCTTCAAAACTCCTTCTTGGACCTTTTTGCAAGCCGCAGGGACCCTTCTATATGACTGCAGGGCCCTTCCGGTTATAGTTCTTCTCACTTTTGGACCTGCACGCTATTCTTCTACCCCTTCGTTTAAGGGTCTTCCTGCAAGTTTTCCCTCATTTCAGAGAGAAGCCTGTGTTCTTCACGCGCACTGTAGCGCGCGAAGAACACAGCCATTCTCGACCGTCCATCGCACTTTTGATCTCGATCTGCGGCTGGAATCAAATGGAACCTTCGCGCGATTCGGTGCGTGCGTTCACCTCTCTTCCCAGATCTCATCTGACGGTCAGATCTCTCTCTTGACTCGCCGCGCGCTCTACCCATCTCATCCTCACCGCTGGCTTGATTCTGATTAACCTCACCCTTGCGGTGATCTCAGTCACTGAGCTGCTATTTAAGCACCTCAGTGGTGTCGCGCGCAAGGGATCGCTCCCTCCTACATCTCTTAGCGATCAATTCTTCCACTCCAGTCTCTCCTCCTCATCTAGACCCTGATTGCACAGCCACCGGCTGTGGAATCATCGCCTGCTCTCGACCCTCCTCGTCGCTAAGGACCTCGTAGCACCTGAGGACGACCCTGGAGTCTCACTAGCAGACTCTTCCCTCCGCTGGAGTCACCCTCCTCCTTTCTTCCTCCTTAGCCGCCGGCTAAGGACCCATAGGTCCCATTCTTCCTTTTAGTTTAGTTTTTAATTCTGCACAAGTAGTTGTAGATTTAGTTTGCAGTAGTTTAGAATAGATTTAGTTTTAATTGTTAGTGTTTAATGTTAGCTGTAGTTAGATTAGTCTTAGGAGTAGAATTAGTATTAGATCCCCTCCCTCACCTCCTCTGATCAGTCCAGATCAGAGGGGAAGAATCATCTGTTCACTATTCAATTTATCTCCCTCTTCATGTTTTGTTTTTCCCATCATCCAGATTCTGATTCTTGTTTTTTTCCTTTTAATGACGAATTTTTCACCAATCACCCACACATCCTGACCCAATTTCAGATCTGATGGCGCACTGCCTCAGATCTGAAAGTGGCGTCACAAGCACCATTTGGGGCTTCTCACTCATTCCATTTGTTTCATAAAAGCCCCTCTGTTTTAAATGGATTGCCTCAGTTTGTCAGAGCACTTTTGATCTGGATTTTAAAGGATTTTTACTCTCTGAAATGTTTTGACAGATCTGACAAATTGAAAGGATTTTTGGTTTTCATTGTAGGCAAGGATTCTGAGAAGTTCTCTGGTGACAGAGAACCAATCAGAAGAGCCTTTCATAATTTTGTTTATACCTTGTTTTGAATGCATTCGCCAGCTTCCATTAAATTTCCTTAATGCATTCTTAGTCTCTTTTTGCTATTTCAGAACTGCCATGCACTATTTGTGTTGATGATCATTTCTGTATGGTGATTCTCTAACCTAAGGAGTTTTCCATACTCCTTCAGGTTGCAAGAAACTGGGATTGTGTTTCTTTGGTTTTAATTGATTGAGCTAAGTCTTCCTTCATGCTGTCTATGGCATTAGGAAGACTAACTCAATGCCATTTGAGTTTTGATCTGAAAGGATGCTTCTGATAAGGTTTTTCCTAATGAGTATTTGAGCTGAATTTACATGAGATTTTCGTGAGATTTAAACCCCTTTCAGATTTGGATTTCATCTCTTCAATGTTTAGTTTGTTTTGAATTTTATCTTGTTCCCAGTTATACAGCAACATGCTGCATATAGCAGCTACATTCCCCTCTTCTCTAAACTCCCTTCTTCTCTAAATTTCCCTCTTCTCTGTAGAATACTTCCCCCCTCTTCAAGTGGACTAACTGCAGCAGCAGTTAGCCATTTGACAGTGGCTTAAGCCACTGCCACTGTAAACAACACTAAAACAGCACATTGTTCTCTTCTCCATCTCCTCTGACAGTAGCTGAAGCTGCTGCCTAAACTCAAATAAAAAAAAAAATCAATCAACTCTAATTCCCTAACTTTATACAAAAGCCTAATGGCATAGACTTATTTTAAAACTGTAAATACACCCATTCATAGTATTATAACTATAACTATAGCATATCAGTTAGATACATAGTTATACTGTAAATATGTATAAAACCTGTACAGAAATTCGTATACATATGTAATCTATGTAAAAATATGTATATATACTAATCTAGTATGTATGTATCTACTGATCTATGTATATATATATGTACAGATTTATATTTACTGATTTAGTAGCTAAGTTAATAGGTTAGAGCAATAATCAAGTAAATAAACCTATAAACTAGGGAATATATATATATATATATATGTATATATTAAGTAATTTAAGTTAGTCAAAGTATAATTATACCTAGTATAACTTACTGTAACTTAGTTTTAATTATAAACTACACAGAATTGCTATTTTAGCCTAAATAAAACATAAATAAATTCGTAAAAATACAATAAAAATATGTATTAAATACTTAAGTATGTAAGTTAAAACTGTTTAAGGTCAATTAGACCATTTACTAATTATTTTATAAGTAATTAACTATTTAATCACCTAAATCAACCTGTATAATCAGCCTAGTTTAGCGAATTTATTTATATAGTAAATATATTTAAAATTCAAAATTAATTAATCAATTATGTAGTATTATGTAAATATTTTATTTACCATATTTTATTTTATTTTTTTTAATAATTTATGGCCCCCAAATCGAGGGCCAAAAACGCGCACAGACGCAGCTGCGTCTGGTTTCCAGCGCACGATGTGGCGCTGGAATAGCGCCACATCGTGGGCTGCAAACGAAACGCAGCTATATAAATAGAATTTATGCTATAGCTTAGTTAGTCGTCATGGCGCCGGGCGCCCGAAACTTCACCTGTTCCGTCTGATCCGATAACCCGATTCTGATATGTGCTGAATACTGAATGCGTGATTCCTATGTGGGGCTGGGAGCCCGAGTGTGTGCGATTATTGAAGGTGTTGGGCTGAGGCCCTGCGCTGATACGAAAACGTAATTAAGCACCTAATCTGAGATTAGGGCGCGCTTAGTAGAGGTCTGGTCCCACCCTAAGGGTGCTGTGTATCCCTCGAAAAGCGCGCCCGCTAATTAAAGACATTTTACACTAAGGACTCTCCACCGCAGCCTCTGAAATACCACAGAACAAAATGAAAGGACAGACGACTTAAAAAAAAAAAAAGAGATAACACGAGATAACAACAGAAAAGACTCTGTACATATGTAAAATTAAACCCACATAATTACTAACAGAATAAAACGACACTATAAATGTCGCTAAAGACCTCAGTTTGCTTCTTTAGGTTGTATATAGTGTTTTCTGAGATTTAGCGACGTTTATATCTGTCACTAAAACTGATATATATGTCACTATAAATAAATGACTAGTAAGTTAAGTTTTTACACTATGGTATCCTAATGTAGTATGAACTAACATATTAGTGTTAAGAGTATAACTTGTAAATACATAGTTTAGAGTATAATAATAGATTGTTTGATGCTTGTTCATAGTTAGCATTTTTGCAAGCACTTCTTAGTAACTAGGTAAACAAAACATTCATTCATTCTTTAAATGTAAAGTTTCTTTTTGAATAAGAAGACAATTTTGGAGATAATCAAAGAGTGACCGAAATAAATTCAATAAATTGCCTCCCAGAGAACGACCTGGAACAAAACCAGTAAAAATTAGATAAATAAGCAAATGATAATAATGGTTGTAATGACTGGAACTCACCCATACTCACCACTATACGACATCCTTAATGTTATATTATACACCCTATACTACAACGACATGATCAACAATTATTACCAACAAACATTTACAATCATTTACACCATCACCTGGCCCGACCCGACTTAGACTGACCTGCACTCCTCGCCCACCACGCACGTCGGTGGGCCTGGACCCGGGCGCGACCCGTACCCGGTAACCCGGCAGCTCTGGGAGAGCTTTCCTAAGAGCAGATTCTGTGAGAGAGAGACGCGGGGGAGGGTAGAGTTAGGTTTTGCCCCTCTGATCAAGCTGTGTAAGTGTGCAGGCACAGGTGAAGAAGAACCGTGGAAGAAGACGAAGGCTGAAGGAAGGAGGAGCACCGAGCGGCACTGTAGCAGCGGCGGTTTAAGTCGTCTGATTGGAAAATCAGACGACGTCCTGAAGGCAAAGAAGGAGAAGGAAGGCGAGGCAGAGGAGGAACACAGAGAGGCCAAGTGAAGGCTCTGCAGAAGAAGAAGAGCACGAGAAGAAGATCTGAGGAAAGGAAAAGAAGAAAGAAAGAAGAAGAACATCACCACTGCAGATAAAGAAGAAGAACAAAGGAAGAGAGCAGAAGATCTGAGAAGGAAGAAGAGGAGAAGCAAAGAGAAAAGAAGAAAAGCCAACAAATTCTCTCTCTCTCTTTCTTTATTTTTGTAAAAGAAACTTGTACCCCTAGAATACAACTTGCTCCCTGAGTTCGACCTCGGGAACTCTTTTATTTTCCGAGTAACAAATTGTATTAAACTGGTAATCACCTCTCTCTATACTATACTACGATGAAATAATAAAACTATAGAGGAAGGTCGCCACCAAGGCATAAGTGGTTGATACCACTGTAACAATAATGAGTGGCTGATATATTTGGGATATGTGCTTGATTGGTGGATATAATTGGTGATTTAAATCACCATTTTTGTTGTTCTCTTATTCTTTGAAATACATTTGCTATTATTAAATATCATTTTGAGTAAATTTCTTTTATTCATTGAAAATCTCATTATGCTTATTGCTTTTAATTGTGATTAATGCATGGATTCTACATTTGTGTCCTACGAATGACCTCGGACTCAATTTCTTATTTTCTAGCACTCTTATAAATTTAAATGTTATTGCATTTTTATTGATCTTACTACAACACGCATTTCCTAAATCTTGACAAAAGTGTTCCAACAAGGGGTCCAGACTCAGAGTATGGAGTGACTCTAGGGGGGATATGTTTTGTTCGAAGACTTATCTCCTGAGGATCTTACTGATTTAGCCATAGCCGGATTCCTATATACCTTTGATTACAAAGATCATCCTCTCAAACACTGGGAAGAAATGGAAGCCATTAATATTCTTGATGGAATCTATACACCCAGGGGCATGATCTTAGCATTGAATAAGAACCGGGGGATGTAATTGTTGAGGACACTCATACTCCTGTTGCTTCCAACCCACCTTTACATGATAATGAAATGGGCGACATTCTTGATTGGTCCAATTTGGAAGATGAACATTTAGCCCCATTCCAGAACACGCATGAAAGTCAATCAGTTACTAAGGTTGCTTCGGATGACATTTAGGAACTTGAATGGTTGTTGAGGAAGAATGCTGAACCTCTCAAGCCTTCTTTGACCCTCTTCCCTATCCTGCAACTAAGAGACTTACACTCCTTCAGAAACAACTTCTTGAAGTCTCTGCTCCAATTCTTGCTTTATGGGGGAATAACCAGACCAATGCATCCTGTGGTAGAGTGGTGAGTGTGGATTGACATTTTTCCATGTCAACCTATTAGCATTAGGGTGTTAGCGAGAATCACCCGTTTGGAGACATCCCAACTCCACCTCAGGTAATATCTTTCCTTGCATTTGCTTTCCAATGAGGACATTGTCAGATTTAGGCATGGGGGGTATAACCTAAGGTTGTTCATAGCATTTTTACATATTTTGCATGCAATTAGGGCATCCATATTGCATTAAAAGAAAAAGAGCTAAATTGTGAGCTGAATCGAAAAAGAGAGGGCAGAAGAGAGGCACAAAGAGGAAAATGTGCAAAAATCGTGCTGGTCCTAGCACTTGGTTATGGAAGAGTTTACCTAGGTTCTGGCCTAGAATGAATGATTAATTAAATCCTGAAGTGCTAGAGAAAATGAGATAAGCAAGGAATACCCTACTTTAGGCCTCCTGGGTCTGTTTTAGGGCTTAAACACTAATGTATTTGTTAAGATCTGGACTATTCCTCAAGAGATTAAGGGACTTGCAAGGCTGATGATTATGTCTAAGGCTTAGGGAGTATTCAGCCTGGTTGCCTGCCCTTTGGTTTGCGGGACTTGGTAACTTAGGCTCCCAAAAATCACACACCAGTCTGGTTTAATGCGCGTAATGAAGAATAATGCCAAAAAAATATTCTACTCTGAAAATGTTTTCCCAAAAATTTGACTTAGGAGCGGCTCGAAGAAACAAGTTGATTAGACGAGTTCCTGGTGTGGAGAGGAGGAATAAAAAAAAATACTCCCCTAGAAGATGCGTTATAACATACCGTCTCCTCGGTGCTTATCTCCTAGGATATCTAAATATCCTACTAGGGGCACAGAAGCTCCTTGTGCTGGTTCAGATGCTATGGGTGGCATTATCTTAAAATGTTGATTGTCAGGGTCTGAATTTGGCTGCAGAATGTCATGGGCGGCACTATCCCAAAGTGTCAAAGGCCATGGTTCTAGGAGTTGCTATGTGCGGTGATATCCCGAAGCATCGATTGCTAGGGACCCTACGAGGATTGATGTTGGGGACAAGGAATCCAATACAGATCATGTTTAGGACCAATCCAATGTTGGGTTTAGGAGAATTTAAAAAGAAAGAGAGAAAACTCTTGAAATAACATCTCTCTCTCTTATTAAAAATGCATTAGCAAACTGAACCTAGACTTGCTGCAGATACGTACGGGTGCTTTAACTACTGGGGTCAACGAACCTTTGGCCAGTTTTTACGGGTCTTAGAAACTTTCATGGTGGACCTAAGGTTGAGGCTAGTCAAGACCGTATCTTAGTTGGTATGTGAGTACCTTTAGGCCTATAGTTGATATTTCAATCTAGTCGCTAGAGGTGCGGCACGACAAGGCGACCTGATGATAAATCTGGCCTAAAGACCTGGTTTGATCCATATGATTTTGCTTGAGAGTAGCAAAACTTAGGCATAGGGGTATTTAATAGGTCCGCTTTAGTGGACTAACTTAATGCCTAAGCACATTATTTTTGTATTAAGAATTCTATTTAAGGCATGCATTTCACTGAGAAATCAGTTAAGCTTGTGTCTTGGATGTTCTAGCATCTTCCATGCTGCAGGCATACGTTGATGAATACCTCGTCTATTGACATATTATTTTTCTTAAAGGGATTGATTGAAGGGCCAATTGAGGATTGTCATCTTGTCATCTGATTTTTCCAAACATATTAATAAGAGGAAGCAGGTGGGCTTATCTCCGTGGCTCTTGGTTTTGGAAAATACCATTAAAAAGTCAACTGGTGGCTGATGCATCAAAGGAAAGAGAGAAGGAAATCCCAGCATATTCTTTCCCTAGAATTTCTTTCCCTCAAATCAACTAAATCCACTATTTACCATTTTTTAATCTTCATACTAACACACATAGCGAAAGAGGAAAAAGGAAAGAAAGAAAGAAAAAGAGAGCACCATCTATTTTTCCTCCAATCTCTCTCTCCCCGATAATCTCTCTCTCATTCTCTTTTCTCTCTCTTATATACAGGCACCTGGGGATGACATCATCATCATCTCCCTCCTTATGAGGAGGTGAGCCCTCTCTCCACGAATAGCAACCTCTCCTTCACCGTGAACCACCGTGCGCCATCCACGACACCACATCCATTATTGCGTCTGCGACATCACCACTATGTCTCGTCCCTATTGCAATCCACCGACACTGTGGTCGGAGGTGATAGCTTCGACACTGCCACCGCAACCTCGACAACCTCCTCCTCGTAGCGACCACCACCGCGTTGCACTCATCTTCTCGTCGACAACTGCGATATCGCCACTGCCACTGCACCTTCCTCTACGTTTGCCAACCAACAGGGAGCACACACCCCCTCTCCCTTTCGTTTAAGATGTCCAGAAGCCATCTCGGACATCCAGAGGCTTCCATCACCATCAAGCAGCTCCACCTCCGTGCAGCCACCGCCCGTGCCCACTAGCGCTGACCCCCTTGTGCATGTCTCACCATGCACCAACTAGCCCTTGCATGCGCAAGCCATCGGCACCACATCAAACTCTAGCGTGTGTCGCAACCACAACAGCGACGCCCATCCCAGCCACCACTGCCTACGCACAGTTGCGTGGCCGGCTACCTCCGTGCACCAACCAGCCTCGAATGCATGCCCTCGTGCATAGTTGCCAGCACCACCATCACCGTAAACACCTCACATGTGCCTACAACTAATAGCACCATCGCGTGCATCGGTGCCAACAGAGCCACCACAAACTATGCGTAACTGGCCTCCTCTTCTCCACTGTGAGAGAAGAACCCAAAGTCCACCCTCCTCCACATGCAGCCGGCATCTCCGGCCTCAATCCTTTACGCCAGAGCTCCATCGGACTCGCCACGCCACCATGAGCACAACCACATTCTCCGACGGGCCAACCGTGCCCTACACACACGACCGGAAGAGCCCACCGTCGACGGCCTCTTCCTCGCCGTCTAGTCGCCTCGTACTACCGCCGTTGACACCGCCACCATCAAAAGAAAGCTCTCTCCCCACTCGACCTCCTCTGAGCTTCCTACCTCCAACCACCTCAATCGACTCTCCCTCTCCTTGTGCGAGCAGGAAGATCATCTTCCCCTGTTTCTCAATAGTGAAAGGGGCATTAAAATTTACACTTCCTACCATTGCCACTTTTGATTTTTCTCATTTATGTGGGATATTAAATTAAGGAGAATTTGCATTGTCCCACTTATATTTCCTCGTATTTATTTAACATTTGTTGATCACTTTTGGTTGCACAAATTGGGACTCAGATTTGCATGCAAAAGAAAATTACATGAGATGTCACTGCACATGCAATGATCACATTTTTATTGGATAATTTTGTTGAGGAAAAATTGCTCACATAACCCTCACATTATTAAATTATTTTCTTCTTTTCACCTCATTTCACATTAGATTTAGACACGGATTCCGCATATGATTGGGTGAATAAAAGGGAAAAATATTTATGAATTTATTGCATTTATTTCTCCTTGTGGATATGACCTAACCCATCGTGACTAGTTTTACTGATAAATATTTTTGTTCAGGATTTTTCCACCACACGATTTTACTATGACGATGTATTATTCTGACATATCTTTTCAACACATCCAACATATTTTTCTGATAAGCGAAATCTCTTGATCGCAACCGACGCTCCTCGCCGGACCATTCGACCTCGCCATCACTCCACCACCTTACACCTCCTCAGCAAGGGTGCGAGGTCCATCCCTAACCGGCTTCACAAGGACTACTGGTGTAGACACATCTATTTCACATAAACTATTTATTTATGCATGTTCTTAAGCTCGTAACTGTATTCAGCATTACAAATATTGCATAACATACATCATTTTGCATTTATAATATATTGTACAAATGATAGCTTAATTCTCTCTTTTTTTGGTAGGGGATAAGGCAATATATTTTGGGGCTTCGGATTGAAGATTCAACTGTATAAATCTGATGAGGGTGATGAGTAGAGTTCAACGTCTCTGAGATTGCCCCGATCAGACCTCCGTAGCATTAGATGCAATCTAATGAAGATCAAAGGCCAAGGGACAAGGTGGTGAAAATCCAGACCTCAGATGAAAAATTCAACCGCACGAATGGATTCGGATCGACGATTGTAGCCCAACGACACGAAAATTAGTCCAATCTGACATCAGTGGCACCACCTACGAGCAATAGAAGATGGATGGCTAAATGGTGCCACGTGGCACCATCAAAGCCGCCTAAGGTCACCTGCCCAATCTCAAAACCACCCTCAACGCTCTGTGGGCCGCCACACAGTTGGATCAGTGATGCACAACAACTAGTTCACACTAAAAAAGGGGTTTTAAAATGTCGTTGTTGTAGTATATGTCACAAATATAAACCGATGTTGCATCAATTTTATTTATATTCTTAATTTGTACCGGTTTATTTCAGGTCATTCACTGGGAGGCAGTTATTGATATACATCACTCTCTAAGTCCGAAAACATTCTTTAATTATGAAAATGTTGATTTTATTAACAAAAATGAATAAAAGAATCAATAAATAAAAGAATTTCGTTAATTATGTACAAAAGAATGAATTAAAACACATTACAATGCTTGAAACAAATATACACAAACAAGCATAAAAAACTATGTACAACTACTCTATGTTAGATATTTACAACTAATATAGTTAATACCTAAGTATAGATACAAAAAAAAATAATAATACTTACTATACTAAATCATTATAACATACTAACATCTATAGTAACATATATAATATATATAGTAACCTATATAAGTGTCACTAAAACCTTAGTAAAATTATATACATAAGGCAAAAACTATTATCTATGCTAACATATAATCTTATGTACAGTGACATATATAAACGTCAGTGTAGCCTTAGTAACATATTTACACTACCTAATGCAAAAGCTACTTATACTAACGTACATATATTCATATAGTGCCAGAAGTATTTGTCACTAAAGCCCTTAGTATTATATATATACAAAAAAGAGCCCAAACCAGCCTACTCTATATACATTTATATATACTATACTAGCATATATTATATTATATTATTTATATACGTGTACATTTTTTATTATATTCTTGTATATATGTACATACTCAGAGATACATATACACAACCAACACACACACTCAACACACTAACACAGCACACAGGGCTCAACACTTAGCTGCAAACATAAGGAAGAGGGTGGTTCAACACTTAACCAAATTTCAAGCCTTCTTCTCTCTCTCTCTTCTTAGCCGGTTCAGACCGACTCGAAAATTGGTTTAATTGGTGGGCGTTCTTTTCGAGGGATACACAGCACCCATTACTAGGTGGGACCAAACCTCTACTAGGGCCACCCTAGTTCATTATTAGTTGCATTTTTATCTAGTATGGCTCCTTATTAGGCCCACATAGGCCCACGCACAGTGTATGGCCCCTGGCCCATGCACCGCACACCACAGTCTTATGCCATATCAGATCGAGATAGAGGAGATAATGTGTATAGGTTCTGCGCTCGGCACATGTGACAACTGGGAAGGTGACATCAGGAAAACAAAATAAGGCAGTGCATTTGCTCTCACGCTAACGATGTGGTACAAAAGGGATGCGGCAATTGGCTACATCATGAAGCATGTTGATTTGCTTACTTTAGCCCTCGAATTGAGGGGCATAATTTATTATAAATTAAAATTAAATTATGATATCTTAAATCCCTTACATAGGGTTACATAATTATGTAGTTACTTTAAAAAAATAAGTTAGTTTATTATATAATTAAATTAGCTGAAATCTACAGCTTTTACAAGTTAAATTACCATTTGATTTGCTAATTACAGTATAAATTAGTTAATTAATTATACGATTGACTTAATATAGTATTAATATACATGATAAATTATTTATTCCATATTTTTATGATATTTTATAAGCTTTATTTTAATTTATATAAATTTAAATACATGTTTTGGTTAGTTATACATATAAATAATCTATAGATACTAAAATACAGTATAAATATGATATAAATAAGTTGAAAATACTTATTATAACATATTACAAGTATACAATATAAATTATCTCAATATTAACTTAATTTACTCATTTATTTTATTTTAACTTAATAAATTACCTAGTTAACTTAATAAATTAATTATTAACTGTATGAATATAATTAAATTACATTACAAGTATAATATTATTCATAATACATATATAAATACGCATGTACAGTGTTGAGTACAGATATGCAGATTTAAATAGGTTTATATAATTACTTAGTCATTTTACATTTAAGTTATATATATTAATATCTAGTGATATAATAAAGTTATATATACATTAAGTTATCTTAAATACTTACTTTACTGCATAGCATACATATTTAAGTTATTTATAGATATTTTACACATATCATACAATATTTACTTATATAGCTTAGGTTTAATTACTATATACAAGTATATACATAGTATACATGGTATTTTTAGGAGTTTTTGGGTATTTTATGATGTTTATGGGTTATATATATATATTAGAGATAAGGGATGAGAGAGAAAGAGTGAGATGAGAGAGAAGGAGACGTTTTTGGTGTTTTTGAAATTGTGTTCTTTTATTAAGTTTCAAGATATTCTAAACCATCGGCTGTTATGTTCTACCAAGTAAGGGATTAAGAATGCCTTGAAACTTGACACATACTTAAAAATATTCCTAATCTTGACCAAGACAAGTTTATTTTATTTTTTTAGAATTTTTTTAAGATTTTTATTTATTTTCAAAGTTGACACATAGTAAGGCCTTGGAAGGATGTTTCAAAGAGAACCTAAGGCCTAGAATACAGTTCAAGTGGCTGGAAAAGAGGTTTTAACATATCAAAACATCCAACACAGTATATTAAACATGTAGGGGCAATTAAACTTGATTTTTGATGTGAATGTCATTAATGATGTCATTTGGACAGTTAAGCACATGTAAATAGCTGAGAAAGAAATTTAAGTAGGATACCAAGCAATCCAAGTTGAATTTTAGTTAATCTAAAGGTACAAGAATGCTTGTACAATAATTCTAACACTACAAAATAGGTCAGCCTCTCAAAATACTCAAAACACAGCCAAAATCCCAAACTAATCAGACTTGAACAGTGGCTACGGTAGCTACAATGATCATAGCAGCAGCAGCTGAAATCTTAAAGTTAATCTGCTACCGACAAATTGGCAGCTGATCTGAAGCTGCTGTCTCAGTAGGAATCAAATCATGGAACTAAAGTTTGGATGTCTTAAAATATGTTGCTATCTCAGCAACAACATCTGCTACATCAGATCTCTGGAAATTAGCTCAGATCAATCCTATGAAGGTCTGATCTGAGGCACATAAACTCCACAAAACACATCTGGCAGTTTTGCTCAAAATCCTTTTAAATTCAACATCGAAAATCTAAAAATCCATTGATGAACAAAATTTTCCAGATTGAATTTTGTGTATATCCAAAAACCCATGTTGCCTTGATTTGGGCTTTTTACTGTGATTTGATATCTGAATAATCATATGATCTTCTTAAACACCATTGATTGGTGTTCAAGATGATCTAATGAATAATTCAGAATCAATTAGGTCTTCATTTGTCCTTAAATCAGTTTTATTGATTATCCTTGGGAAAACTCTCCAAATAACACTTAAATTAAGTACATGCTTATCCACAAATTAAAAACCAAATTCAAAACTTTCGATTCATTGCATGACATTTAATTAAGCAATTAAAAACCTAAAAAAGCTTAGTTGAACCCAATGAAAACCCAATGAGCTTCAAATCATGAGATTGGGCATTAAAATCAAATCTGAAAGAAATCGGGAAATTTGAGACAATCAAATCAGATTGGAAGGTCTTTGTGAACTTATGGAGTGAGTAGGAGACCCCCCAAGGGGGTTTTTAGGTGAAAATTCAGATCTAGAAGCCAAAGCTTCATATCTGAATTTGACCTTGATGGATAGGAGATCAATGAATAAAATTGCGAGGGAAAATCAGAAGTGATTTATGAAGCGAAGAGAAAGCTATATGCGTCGAAATGGCGGTGGAAAAATACCTCTCTGATCTGAATTGATAAGAGAGAGCGGAGTAAATTTACACTAATCTACTCCTAAACTACACTAATTCATCATCAAAATTTTGATTTCTAACATCTAATCTACTCCTACTGATCTAATTTATGCTAATTACTAATCTAATTACTCTAGAATGCAGATAAATCCTAATCTAGAGGAGGAATGGGATGCCTAGGCTGTAGTTGGTCACTGCAGCAACGAAGGGAGATGAGGAAGACTCCAGCGAGGAATGGGATCCCTGGATCCACAACAGGTTACTGTGGCGATGATATTGAGGAGGGAGAGCCGCACCCCTATCACAGGCGCAGCTGATGAAGGAGGAAGAAGAACTGGAGGGTGGATGAAAGGAACCACTCAAGGGGAGGGAGTTGGTTAGGCGTGCGCCCAAGCTCAAGGTACCCCTTAAGTAGTCGAGGTACTGAATGTGCTGACCGTAGATGTGCAATTAAGCACCTAGGGCATGGGCGGCTTGGATGGGAAGAAGAGCGTGCATGAGGTTCAAGTCAAAATGCAGCCGTTGGATGGGTCTGGGGCAAGAGGTGACCACACATGCTGAATCGCATGAAGCTTCAAATGGATCTGGGCCGCAAGATCAGCTAATGAAGGATAGACGGTCGAGATTTCTTGTGTTCATGAGGCTACAGTAGACCTTGCACTGTTATAAGTCTAAAGGAAGAATTGTGAAGAAGCCCTTATGGGCGAAGGGGTAGAGTTTTTGCTGTGAGGCCCAAAAGTGGCAAGAAAGGTATCAGAGCTGACCTTAAGTGTTATGAAGAGGTCTCTGACGGTTATCAAATCAGTCCCTGGAGGTTTTTAAATGAATGTTATGTATATGACCTAAGGACCTAAGTGAGAAACCATAAATATGAGATCTTAATAATGTCCAAGTGTAACCAAGTTTTTATTTAAGCTTAATTGAACATTTAGGAAGTTAATTTTACTTTTAATTTAAAGTTTTGAATTCAAATGTTTGTTCAATTTGCAAATGGATCATTAATTTATATTAATGAATAGAATATCTCATTTAATGACTTAATTTTACATTTTTACCACAGATTTGATGTTTTAGGTCTTTTTCACTATTTCCTACACTTAACACATTTCATGTGTTGATTCATTAGTGCTTAACCTAATTTCTAGCTTAACTTGGACATTTTAACTATGATGAGCCACATCTCATCATACCCCCATGCTTAGGTTTTGTTAGTCCCTTAGCAAACAACTTATTAAGGTGCGAAGTATTTTAAGTATCAGTAAGTGTGATGAGATATATACTTTTCTTTTCTCTCAAATTGTTAAGTGCTAAGTGTTTAGAGATGATCTTTAAGCTGGAAGATTTTCTGATAAACCAATTGTGTTTATGTTTGTATATTGTGAGAACCTGTCGCTTAGGAAGACTGACTAGAACTTACGACTGATATGACATAGACCATCTCTTGATCAACGAGGACTCTTGATATTTAAACCTTAAGTACAATTTTCAGGACTCATAAGGTTTTACAAGACTTGGAAGCTAAGTGGTTATGGCTATGCTTAGTGATGGGTCAGGACTAACTAGGTGAATTTCAAAACCCAATCCCAGGATTTGACTTCTTTTTAAGTCCAGGTTGGTCCTAGCTTCAACTCTTGTTTTCGGATTGACTCTTAAAAACGAGGAAGACTCAAACCCAACTCTTATTACGTTGTGGCTCAAAGAATATTTGGTGGAAACAGGGTATTTGTATTGCACCCTGAAAATACATTTTTTTTTGATGGAAAACTATTTACAGAAATTAGAGAACCTACTTGACTTATTCCAAAGAATGTATTTTTCTGAAACTTTCTTTTTTCTACAAATAACTGTCAATAAGTCTCTGACAACTTTTTTTGGTAGAGCATACTTTATTTGGTGGGTGAGTTCTTTGGTGGAAAGAGCGTCTCTTATACATAAGACTAAAGACTAGGATAAAGAGTCTACCTGCACGCATAGGTAAGGACTTTACCTTCCCTAACGAACACTAAGATTGAATTTTAAATTCACAAGGTCTTTCCTGACACAGTGTAGTGAAAACCAAGGTTACTTAGACTCCTAAGCCAAAGCAAACCAGCAAATCCTATACTGGTGACCCAGGTACAAGAATACGTCCTAAGTTAGGAGAGATCGTGGTCTATCTTGTCAAAACTTAAAGTATATTAAGCCAAAGCCTAAGAAAATCAAGCTACAGTGGCCCAGAAAGTCTAACCAACAAAGGTTGAATGTCCATAAACACTTATTTTATTTTTGTTTGCAACTAGAAGATCATAATTAAACACTTAAGATTTTCTTTCAATGCTTTTTCTCTCCTCAAAATTATTCAATCTTTTGGAGTTTTCCCTCAACAATAAAGTTCAGGTCAGGTCCCTTATTGTATTTTTAAAATTTTTTGTTTTTTGACATTTTTTTGTATTTTTGACTTTGTATTTTTTTAATTTTTCAAAAATTTTCAATTTTTTTGATATTTTTTATTATACTATACTATATACACTACAGATGTGTCTACAATTGTATTTCAGTAAATGATTCACCATTTACAATCCCCTATGTTTAAATGATACAATGCCCTCATTGTATGAATAAGGTGGATACAAAATACATGCTCTGATTTTCACTATCTTAGATAGGGTGACGAAAGGAAGTCGGAATGAGGAGATAAAAATCTCTGTGCGGACGATTTCGAGTCTGATACAGAATTAGAGTGGAAAGTCAGGCTAAGAAGTGAATTGCATGACATATGTGACAATGAATATATATTAAAAATAATGCATAGGTAGACACCTAATGCAAGAAATGGTGAAAACAAGAAAGGTGAAAAACAACCATATACAAAGGATAGGTTGCTAAGTTTAACACCTTCAGCTAGGCGTAAACCCAGATGAAGTCAAAAATGTAGGAGCCAAAAAGGTGGGTTGAGAATTGACAAGTTAATGAAGTTCAATGAAGGAATACAGATCATGGTGAATAGAATGGAAGTTTTTCAATCTTAAGGGTGAAGAATAGCTCCATAATCAATTAGAATCAGAATCAGAATCAAATACTTGGTACAAGGCCCAAGTAGAGAATGGGTATCAAGATTGAGATACTTGGCTCAAGGTCCAAGTAGAAAAAATCAAATCATCTCAAAGTTACTTGGCTCAAGGTCCATGTAAAGAAATAGTATATCCATAAAAAATCAACAGCTTCCACCTCTTCAATCAATTAATGCTGAGTTAAGATGAAGAAGATGAATTTGGGTTGGGAAGAAGAGGGGGTTGCTGATCTGAGTAAGGTATGGAAGGATCAGAATTGTGTAAGGCTTGTGATATGAAATGTGCTTAACCTTGGGGAGGATTAGGTCTGGGTTGGACATACCTCTAAGCAGGTATGTTCTTAGGATTGGGTTCTGCTTGAGATGGGAGTGAATGTGGTTGATGGGATTCCATCAAGTGTGGTAGCTGAGCTCTCATCTCAGCTAGTGCTGCATTCTATCTCTGTTGCATAGCAATATTTTGTTGTTGCATGTCAGGGAGAGCTTCCATGATATTCCCAAATTGATCATCTCGTGTAGGTCTAGATTGAGAGTATTGGGCGGGCCTAGGTTGGGGTTGCTGGTAGGGACACTGTGGATACCTGTGTGGTTGTGGAGGTGGTGCTCAGATTGGATTGTGAAGTGGTGGTGTAGAAGGTTGTTGATAGGTAGGTCTTTGTGAATTTCCCGACCATGAGAAATTGGATGATTACGCCATCCAGGGTTATAGGTTTGTGAATAAGGGTCATTGTGAATGGCGTGGAGCTCCTCCGAAGCTCCAGAATGTGTAGGGAATTTAGTATAAGGAGGAACAAAGGTTCCTTCAACTGGTGAAGGATATGAAAATGAATAATCCGGTAGTGCATGTTGTGTCACAGATAGATTCTTCACAGTTTCTCTCCCTGTGGGAAACTGAGAAGTGTGAGGTGCAAGTGACTAAGAAGATGATGAAGGTTTATATAATAATTTCCATACTTCATCTACTTTCTTCTTTATTAAGCCTACCTTATCCAGCTGACTAGCCACTACCTCTAAATCTCTGTTGCTGGATTAGGCTTCATGTACTCCCGTGTGTGAGTGAGAATGAGAGGTCTTTCTATTAAAAACACTCATTGAAGCATTATTAATAGAGTTTTTGGCCATTGATGACTTTATAATTATTAGTGTTAATATTATCAATTAGAGTCAATTTTGAGGGCACGTATGCATTAATGTCATATTATAGTGGATTTGGGGACATTACATGCATTTTGCATTACTTTATGTTAAGATTGCTTAGAATCAATGTTTAATGACCTTGTGTACAAGTCCATATTGAAATAGGTCTCAGATGAGCAATCAGACCAAACGAATGGATCTGAATCGACGAACAGAGTCCAATGGACTCAAAAATCACCTCGATCCGACCTCCATAGCTCCCATAATAAGTCTGAAGAAGATCAATGGCCACGGGGCAATGCGACATCCTTATGGGCTTCGGATGAAAAATCCAACCATACGGATGGATCCGAAACGACGATTGCAGTCCAGCAACGTGGAAATCATCTCGATTCGAGCACCGTAACATCCTCTACAACAGAAAGAAGATGGATGACAGAGATGGCGCCACGTGGCTCCATCTAGGCCATCCATCTTCTTTTTGTTGTAGAGGCGTGACCCCATCTTGGCCGCCCAACATCAGCACAGCACAGCGGCAGCGGTAGCAGCACGAGGAGCGAGCATGAAGCAGCGCACGTGCGCGCAGCAACGTGTGTGCGCGAAGCGGTTCGAGCCAACGTAGCGCCAGTGCATGTGTGCGGCATGGCGCGAGCGTGTGGGCTAGCGGGCGTGTGAGCTGGGCTTCAACGACGTCTTTGATGTCGTTATTGACCCGAAGATGATTTTTGATCTTTTTCCTCCATTATAAAATGACCCATCCTCCTGCACTTTTGGGGGCATCTTCTACCAAGCAACTCCATCACTCCATAGAGCATCCAAGCAAGGTCTCGGAGACGCCGAGCAGCCGACGGAAGCCCCTCCACCACTGTGGCTGCCTCGCCTCTCCATTTAGCTGTTCGTTTATTTAGTTTGATATTTTTGTTGCTTTAAGCTTTCATATATCATTTTAGTTGTAAAACTATTCTGCTTATGCAATATATTATCTTCTATCATCATGTTTGTGTTTCTTTCATAGCTCGCCACAATCGCATCATCATCACAAATTTCTAACCCTACTCTCTTTCTCTTTCCCTATCTTTCTCTCTTTCTCTCTATTTTCGCAAGTGAATCAAAAGATGTATTTTTGTGACACCTTTAAGCGATAAAACGATCCAATTTCACACCTCCCTGAGATCGACACTCAGACTCACGTTTGATTATTTCTAACTAAAATTGATGTCGTAAAACATGCTACAACGAACGATTTAACCTAACGCGTTTCGTCGACATCATCCATACCTTCGAAGAGCTCAAAAGCTATGTCCTCGCTCTGACACAAAAAATTGCCTCCACAAGCGACATCAACAAAATTCCTTGTGTCATCATGGAGCCCATGATAGAAGATTTGGACCTGTTGCCAGCGTGGGACACCATGGTGGGGACATTTTCTAAGAAGCTCATGGAATCTCTCCCAAGTCTCATGCATTTGTTCTCCAGAATTTTGTGTAAATGTGGTTATGGCATGCTTTAAAGCGTTTATGCCACCTACAGGAAAGTGCTTCTTTAGTTACTCATGTTCCAAAGAAGCCCAATCTTCTATTGGTGTAGTTCGTACAAGAGTTCTAAACCAGAAGGCTACCTTATCTTTTAATGAAAAGGAGAATATTTTCATCAAAAGCATGTGTTGATCATGACCTTGCCGACCGAAAGTTTGAGCAAGATTTTTCAACTTCTCTAAATGCTGAAAAGGATCCTCAGAAGCAAGACCATGGAAGTGAGGTATAAGTGTTATAATGTTTGGCTTGAATTCAGTAGCACGACCCCCATCGGGATAATGTACCATAGGCATAGGTTGTGCAACTGCGGGATTATAGTAATCCTGTAGTTGATGTCTACAAAGTTGAGGTTGTGCCTAGGGATTCCTAGGTTGAGGTTGGGGGTTTGCTAAACATACCTATACACATTACCCTCTCTCTCTATGATAAGAAATTAATAGCTTGTGCAAGCTGTTGCACCTGTTGGGTTAGGGTATTCATTTGAAGTTGGGTTTCGAATAGGTGTTGAAGATGAGGCACATGACCTCTCTCCAGTGGTGGTTGGTTAGGAAAGTTGGATATGGAGGAGGTTGGAACCTATGGTTTGGTGGTGGTGGTGGAGGATGATGTGCAGAGAGATGTGGAGGAAGTTCTTCAAAATCCTCGAATTGCACAGAATCATGATCATCCTCAGGATGGATGGAGTGGTGCATTGGAGTTTGAGGCCTAGGAGGTATAGAATTGGATGAGGAAGTCATAGAAGTAGAAGCTTGGGCACAGTGCCCAAGGGAAGTACTAGCTCAGGGTTTTGAGATCTCCTACCTTCCATTGAGTCAGTTTTTGAAAATGAGTTTTTAAAATAGTCACAACTCAAAGGAAAGGATCAATCTCAATCTCAAAAATTTGAAATCCCAATCAATCTCAACAATTAAAGACCAATCAAATCAAGCAAGCAAGAAATCCAAATTTTTCCTAAAGTCTGCTACGAAGAAAAGTACTTCGCAATCAAATGTTTCAGAACAATTGCACATGTCCTAAAGATAACCTAGCGAAGTGCACACGTCTAAAATCCATCGGGAATCTGGATAAGACTGACGTGTGAATCCAGATTGTTACGACCCGATTCCCGAATCCCTACGAGACAAGAGAATCGGACCGACTCGACTGATCTCAAGACCCAGTCGTCCAACGAGAAAGTAACCAAAAGAGCAATAAAATAAACCACATTCACCATGTATATAACTAGCAGTAACAAAATACAGCAGTAAAGAAAAGAACTACTACAGTATACACCACCACAACAGTAAAGAAATAAACAGGTACCTAAACATGATGCTTACAATAAAAGGGTACAGTGGTAATGGAAAATACTCACTACAACAGAAGAAAAGGTACAGTGGGTACTACACAAGTAAAACTACTGGGCTCTACTAGGCCCAGCACCCTCTGCAGCCGTCGGCTCTGGCTGCTTAACACCTGGTCCTGAAAAGGTGACAAAGGTGACATGTCAGCGAAATGCTAAGTAGAGTGGCAACCAAAAGCTAAGAAAAACAGTAAGGTGGACAGTAGCTGTTATATTTTTAATCTCTTTCTTTATTTTTCGTTTACTCATTATTGAGTTATTCCTCAGATCTTTCTCTTGATCTCGAATGTTCCTCGTGGGAATGATCTTGATTGCAGTCTTTTCCGAAAAGTAAAAGTAACACGTGGTGCTCTCCTGGCCAGGAGAGTCCCCCGTGGTAGTCCTACCCTCAGTCAACCACCCTAAGGTCACTGACAGATGTAACGGTGACTACGGCACGCGCGATAAACGCACGGGTAGCTGCCCTGCACTGGCACGCAGTCAGTCGTTTTTGTTAACGGGTGCGCCCTAAAGCACAACATGGAACCAGTATAGGGCAGAGCCATCTCAGTAACAGGGGTCCAGCCCCTCCACAGTAACCAAACAGGGGTCTTGCCCCTTCACAGTTCGCGCACCCTCGCTTGACTACCTTGGTTTGCCCAGTGGGCCTAACAAGTCGGTGTAGGAGGGCTAGCAGAACTCTGGGGCCCGTGGGGTAGCTAGTGCTCTCCCTACACTAGTAGCTCTCGGTACAGTGTACACGAGGGCCAAAAGTCGGTACAAAGTGGCCAGACCTAACCCCGGGTCCTTGGGGCGGCTAGCTCTGCTCTGCACTAAACAGGGGGAAAGTCGCTCTCCTTGGTACTCTGTACTCAAGGGCCAGCTCACTTCCCCAATTCCATTCCATTTACCTCTCAGGAGCTCTACTCCTAATTCCCTATTGGGTTCATGCTCATTTTTCTTTGACTCAGCCAATTTAGGTTTCATCATTTCAGCTTTATATTCTTATAGCCCATGTTCTCAACAGTAATTATCCATTCAAAAACAGGCAACTGTTAACAAATTACAGGCAGTTATCGTTTTCCTTTCTACTTTTCTAAGACTGCAATAAATATATATTCAATCTAGTTTTCCAGCCCTAGGATTCATGCCATTCCCTAGGATCTATCGTTCAATCTAGTTTTCCAATCCTAGGGTTTATGCCATTCCCTAGGATCTATCATTCAATCAAGTTTTTCAGTCCTAGGATTCATGCCATACCCTAGAATCTATTAATTATTTCACAAGTGCATAATTTTTGATAAACAATTAAAGGAAGCCACTCTACCCGCAAAATCGAGAGTACTGGGGGCGTGATCGGCAAGCCTACACGCCTCCACAACCCCCAGCACCACAACGGAACTGGGTCTTAACATAATGATCAATTACAAGGAGCTACTCAGAACAGGATACAAATATTGTAAACAGGTAGAGGAACTAAATCTGAGAAGAACGAAACTTGAAACGCGGAAAATGGACTTCGAACGGACCCTAAACGAGTAAAAAACGACAAGTCTGTCCAAAATCAGACGTCTGGAACATCTTCCAGACATCTTAAACGATGGCTCAGGTCATACCTTGATCCTGCGTGGTCCTTCAGATGTCCAGAATCCTGCTGAACCGTCTGGACTTAGTTTCCAGACATCTGACTGTCACTCCGGACGTCTGGAGACCCTCTCCATCGTCTGGTGCTGTGCCCAGACGTCCGATCTGTGTGGGAGGGCATGCCCTTGCACCTTCCCGAAAGAGACCTGCACACATATGCGATCGTCCTCAACACGGAACGAAGCAGAACCCTTCGGCGGAACGGCTGCATGGCCGTACACGCGAAAGAAGGGAAGGAAAATATCGTACCTTTCAGATGTTTGGACCTTCCTCCAGACGTCTCCTGCGCTGTCTGGATGAATGTCTAGATGTCTGATTCTGGGAAATTTTCCCAGAATCAGGACCTCCTCGCCCTCTGCCTGCTGCGCACGGCCATGCCGCCCTGCGCTCGCCTGCTGCCTGAGCTACACTAGCTCCTCTGCAACACCACGCTCCTGCTGCGCACCCGCTGGCCGGCCCTGGCTGTTCCGACGCGCTCGCACCCTCGCAATCTAGCTCTCTCCCTCTCGCAGCAACCCCCCCTCCCCACGCACTCACGGCAGCAGCTGCTGCTGCCCTTGCCCGCTCACTCTCTCGCTAACAGGAAGAAGAAGAAGAAGGTGGTGGAGTGAGGGTGAGGGAGAGGAGAGGGGGAGTATTTGAAGGCTGCCATGGGGAGAGAGAGAGAGAGATGGCTACGCCTGCAGGGTGGAAGAAAGAGAAGAAAGAGGGCGGCGGTTCAGTTTGCGAGCGCATGTGCGCAAATGCGAAACCGTACGCCGAAAAAATTAAATTCCAGATGTCTGGAACAACTCCCAGACATCTTAAATGACGTTTGATGCTAGGGTCATAACAACATAACAAACTCAAAGGAAGTTTCGTCCCCGAAACTTGCGCTAACTAGGGTGCGGAAAAGAATGATATATATGCATAACAAACTCAAAGAGGACCAAAGCCTATCTGAAAAGACGTACCCGCAAGAAGCTCCGGGTACCGCTCCCGCATCGCCGCCTCAGGCTCCCAGGTAGCCTCCTCGTACCGCTGGCTCCTCCACAAAACCTTCAGCAGGGGTACTTGCTTCCTTCTCAAACTGCGGACGGCTCTGTCGAGAATCTGCACTGGCCGCTCGAGGTAGGTCAGGTCGTCACCCACCTCGACGCTCTCGTGACTCAGGATGTGACTGGTATCGGCGACATACTTCCTGAGGTTGGGCACGTGGAACACGTCATGCACACCAGAAAGCTGGAGAGGAAGGGCAAGCCTGTAAGCAACGGGTCCAACCCACTCCAGGACCTCAAAGGATCCCACGAACCTCGGTGCGAGCTTCCCTCTCACCCCAAACCGTTGCAAGCCCTTCATGGGCGAAGCACGAAGGAAGACGTGGTCCCCAACCTCAAATTGCACCTCTCTGCGTTTCCGATCTGCATAGCTCTTCTGCCTGGTCCTGACAGTGCGGAGTCGCCTGTGAATCTGCTCGACTACCTCCTAACTCTGCTGGATCAGCCTGGGGCCAACCTCCCACTTGGTCCCCACCTCGACCCAACTCAAGGGTGCCGTACACCTCCGTCCGTACAGAGCCTTGTAGGGTGCCATGCCGATGCTCGAGTGATAACTGTTATTATATGCAAACTCCGCCAGGGGCAAGTGCTCCTCCCAAGAACCCCTCCAGTTCAGTACACAAGCACGCAAAAGGTCCTCAAGTGTCTGTATCATGCACTCAGACTGTCCATCCGTCTGGGGGTGGTATGCTGTACTGAACCTCAATCGCGTCCCCAGGGCCTGCTGAAACTCAAGCCCAAAACTGGGACGTAAAGCGGGTATCCCAGTAAGGTACGATCTCTCACGGAACTCCGTGTAGTCGTATCACATTGCGGATATACCTCTCTGGCAACTGTGCTGGTCCCAAGGTGACTCGGATCGGCAAGAAACGCACCGTCTTCGTCAATCTGTCAACGATTACCCAGACTGCGTTGTGTCCTCGCTGGGTGACAGGTAAGCCCACCACCAAGTCCATGGTGATGCTCTCCCGCTTCCACTTTGGCACTGGAAGTGGCTGTAGCAGTCCTGCAGGCCTCTGATGCTCGGCTTTCACCTGCTAGCACACTAAACACTGCTGCATGAATTCACCCACATCCCGCTTCATTCCCCTCCACCAAAAGTCACGTCTCAAGTCATGGTACATCTTCGTGTTTCCGGGATGTATGGTGAATCTGCAACCGTGTGCCTCAGTCAGGAGCTCTCTTGACAGCTCCTCGTCCTGGGAACGCACAAATGTCCCCTCATGCGCAGCACCTGGTCTGTAAAAGAGAAGTCTCCAGGGTCTCCTGACAGTACTTGGTCACATAAGGACTGCAAGTACGGGTCGACCATCTCCCTGTGATGATGTAATCTATCAGCTCTGGCCTCGTCTGTCGTGTCATAGTCACTACTCCACAGTGCCCCCGTAACTCTAGGGGTCGCCAACTGCCCATCTCCTCGAAGAGGCTCCAACTCTGCACCTGTAAATTGGCCAAGTGTGCGGGCGCCTTCCGACTCAAGGCATTAGCCACAACGTTGGCCTTTCCCGGGTGGTAGGAAATGCTGCAGTCATAGTCCTTCAGGAGCTCCAACCAACGTCTCTGTCTCATGTTGAGCTCCTTCTGATCAAACAGGTATCTGAGGCTCTTGTGATCTGTGAAAATCTTGAAGGTCTCACCGTACAAGTAGTGTCTCTAGGTCTTCACCGTGAAGACAATGGCTACGAGCCCCAGGTGGAGGGTAGGGTAGCTATGCTCATGGGGCTTCAGTTGCCGTGAAGCGTAAGCGATAACGTGACCCCTCTGCATGAGCACACCCCCTAACCCCTGCAAAGAGGCATCCGTGTACACAACGAACCTGCCACTACTGTCTGGGATGGTGAGCACGGGAGCCAAAGCCAGCCTCTCCTTCAGCTCCTGAAAACACGCCTCACAGGCATCTGTCCAAGTAAAGGGCACGTCCTTTCGGGTCAACCGTGTCATAGGATGTGCATTCTATGAAAAGCCCCTGATAAACTGCCTGTAGTAGCCTGTCAGTCCCAAGAAACTACGAATCTCAGTAACCGTACACGGTCTCTCCCACCTGAGCACTGCCTCGACCTTGGCTGGGTCCACAGCCAAGCCATCCCCAGAGATCACATGACCTAAGAAGGTCACCTCCCTCAACCAGAACTCACACTTGCTGTATTTTGCGTATAGCCTACTCTGTCTCAGTGTGTCCAAAACCATCTGCAAGTACTGTCCGTGCTGCGTCTGATCTTGAGAATAGATGAGCACATCATTAATGAATACCACCACGAACTGGTCCAAGTACAGTCTAAACACCCGGTTCATCAAGTCCATGAAAGCAGCGGGGGCATTGGTCAACCCAAACGGCATGACCAGAAACTCGTAGTGTCTGTACCGGGTGCGAAAAGCTGTCTTGGAGACGTCTGCCTCCTTGATCCTCAACTGGTGGTATCCAGACCTCAAGTCAATCTTGGAGAATACCGTGGCACCTCACAGCTGGTCAAACAAGTCATCAATCCTCGGCAGCGGGTACCTGTTCTTGATGGTGACCCTATTCATCTGTCGGTAGTCCACACAAAGGCGTAGGGTACCATCCTTCTTCTTTACAAACAGTACCGGGGCTCCCCAGGGAGACGCGTTGGGCCTTACAAAGCCCTTCTCCAAAAGATCCTGCAACTGAGACTTGAGCTCTCGCAGCTCAAGTGGTGCCATCCTGTATGGTGCTGTGGAGATGGGGCTGGTCCTCGGTACCAGCGAGATCTCAAACTTGATCTCACTCTCGGGCGGTAGTCCTGGTAACTCGTTTGGAAACACGTCGGGGTACTCTCTAACCACCGGGATACTCTGGAAGTCTACCACAGGGCTAGGCTCTGCCACCACACAAGCTAGGAAGCCCTCACACCCCTGGCTCAAAAGTCTCACTACCCGAAGTGCAGAAATGCACCTGAAGCCTCTATCCACTGGTTGCCCGTGGAACTCGAAAGAAGGCAACTCCGGTATGGAGAAGACGATCTTTCTCTCAAAGCAGTCCACCAAGGCATGGTAAGCGGATAGCAAGTCCATCCCCAGAATTACACCAAAGTCCTCCATCTGTATTATAATCAGGTCAGCGGGAAGGCTGTGTCCCCCAACACTGACCTCGCAACCCGTGTATACCTCCTCAGCTACAAACAGCTGACCACTCGGAGTTCTGATCACGAACGGATCCTCTAACAGCATACAGTCCTGCCTCAAACTAACCGCGAAACTGGCAGCGACAAACGAGTGCGTAGCTCTGGAATCGAAAAGCGTGAAAACGAGTGTGCTGGAAACTGAAACCATACCTGCCACCACTGATCCTGAAGCTCTGGAATCCCTGTGTGTCAGGGCGTTGATACGCCCCTCAGCCCTAGGTGCGGACGAATCAGCCACACTCTGCGTCGGACGGGTAGCTGCTGGCCAGTACCCTCCCCGTGACTGCTGTCCTCCTCCTCGCGCCTGGAAATTGTGGCCTCCTGTTCGCCCTCCAGTGCTCGGCGCGGGAAGCATCTACTGACCTCCTGCCCTAAACGGGCATTCCCTCCTGATGTGGCCCAGCTGGCCACACTGGTAGCAAAGGGGGACTCGACTCCCGCCCTTAGTGGGTCCCTGATGTCGGCTGGGCGAGGGTTCGGTGCTAGCAGCTGGCCCTTGTCGAGGGCCCTAAAGGCCACTGATGGCCCTGCAAAACGTGACGGCTCTCCTGCGGGCGCCATGTGTCTCCTCTTTCGTCAGCCCTGTGATAAGTCTGGCTGATAGGGCCTCTTCCGCCCGCTGTCAGTATCTCACGCGGATGGGTTGGTCTCTTCGTATGTCATAGTTGCCTCCACCACCTCGAGAACGTAGGCAGCTTCAGGGGTTTGACATACCCCCGAATCGCAGGCCAGAGCCCCTCGGTGAACCTCCAAAGGTGCTCCTCTGTGGCCACTGCTGTCGCTGTGAAGCGAGACAGCTCCAGAAAATGGGTGCGGTATGCGCTCACGGTCATCGTCCCCTGGCGGAGTGTGGAACTCCCGCCTCCTCTGGTCCTGCCATGTCTAGGGAAAGTACTGCTTGCAGAAGAGGGTGACGAATCTGTCCCAAGTTGGCTCGTCCATCTCCTGTCCCCTGACCGCCCTCCACCACCTGTGTGCCGCACTCTCCAGCTGGTACGTGGCAAATGCCACGCGGCACTCCACCGGGGGGCAAATGGTGTCAAAAACCTTCTCGATCTGCTCGAGCGAGTCCTCCGCCTCGGTCGGGTCCTCATCCCCCTTGAAGGAAGGGGGCTTTAGCTTCGGAACTGTCCGAAAACTCGAAGTGGTGCTGAAGTGGAGATGCTGGTGCACCTCCAGGTAAGGGAGCCTCGTGCTCGGAAGTGTCGGAGGAAGGTGGGGGCTGTGGCGGCCCATCCCCTCCCCCCCGTCCAGTGCTATGTCCGTCGCGTGGTCCCACAAAGGACTCCCCCTCCACAGCCCCAGGGAGAGGTGCTCGTGGCGGGTGGAGCTCCTCTCGCACGATGTCCCGTATCAACTGGGCGAGGTCCTGGGCCTGAATGCCCGGGAGCTGTGGCTGGTCCACTGAAACGTCGACCTCAATGCGCCCACCCCTCTGACCTCGTCCTCGGCTGCGCCTGCGGCCCGCCTCGCTAGTCCCGCGTTGAGACACTCCTGCAAGGAGACACGAATACACAACGGAAATACGTCAATACGAAACGATATCTAACGGAGAAGTCTAAGAACATATGTCCAAAGAAACGTTGTGGTGGCTATTCTAGTTACAGACACGTGAATTGGTTATTTTCCAGTCAGTTGGTTCACTTCTCGGGATGACCTTGCTCTAATACTATCTTGTTATGACCCGAATCCCTAGAAGACACGAGAATCGGACCGACTCAACTGATCCCAAGACCTAGTTGTCCAACGAGAAAGTAACCAAAAGAGCAGTAAAATAAACCACATTCACCATGTATATAACTAGCAGTAACAAAATACAGCAGTAATGAAAAGAACTACTACAGTATACACCACCACAACAGTAAAGAAATAAACAGGTACATAAACATGATGCTTACAATAAAAGAGTACAGTGGTAACAGAAAATACTCACTACAACAGAAGAAAAGGTACAGTGGGTACTACACAAGTAAAACTACTGGGCTCTACTAGGCCAGCTCCCTCTGCAGCCGCCGGCTCTGGCTGCTAAACACCTAGTCCTTAAAAGGTGACAAAGGTGACATGTCAGCGAAACGCTGAGTAGAGTGGCAACCAAAAGCTAAGAAAAACAGTAAGGTAGACAGTAGCTGTTATATTTTTAATCTCTTTCTTTATTTTTCGTTTACTCATTATTGAGTTATTCCTCATATCTTTCTCTTGATCTTGAATGTTCCTTGTGGGAACGACCTTGATTGCAGTCTTTTTCGAAAAGTAGAAGTAACACGTGGTGCTCTCCTGGTCGGGAGAGTCCCCCGTGGTAGTCCTACCCTCAGTCAACCACCCCAAGGTCACTGACAGACGTAACGGTGACTACGGCATGCGCGATAAACGCACGGGTAGCTACCCTGCACTGGCACGCGGTCAGTCGTTTCCGTTAACGGGTGCACCCTAAAGCACAACATGGAACCAGTATAGGGCAGAGCCATCTCAGTAACAGGGGTCCAGCCCCTCCACAGTAACCAAACAGGGGTCTTGCCCCTTCACAGTCCGCGCACCCTCGCTTGACTACCTTGGTTTGCCCAGTGGGCCTAACAAGTCGGTGTAGGAGGGCTAGCAGAACTCTGGGGCCCGTGGGGTAGCTAGTGCTCTCCCTACACTAGTAGCTCTCGGTACAGTGTACACGAGGGCCAAAAGTCGGTACAAAGTGGCCAGACCTAACCCCGGGTCCTTGGGGCGGCTAGCTCTGCTCTGCACTAAACAGGGGGAAAGTCGCTCTCCTTGGTACTCTGTACTCAAGGGCCATCTCACTTCCCCAATTCCATTCCATTTACCTCTCAGGAGCTCTACTCCTAATTCCCTATTGGGTTCATACTCATTTTTCTTTGACTCAGCCAATTTAGGTTTCATCATTTCAGCTTTATATTCTTATAGCCCATGTTCTCAACAGTAATTATCCATTCAAAAACAGGCAACTGTTAACAAATTACAGGCAGTTATCGTTTTCCTTTCTACTTTTCTAAGACTGCAATAAATATATATTCAATCTAGTTTTCCAGCCCTAGGATTCATGCCATTCCCTAGGATCTATCGTTCAATCTAATTTTCCAATCCTAGGGTTCATGCCATACCCAAGAATCTATTAATTATTTCACGAGTGCATAATTTTTGATAAACAATTAAAGGGAGCCACTCTACCTGCAAAATCGGGAGTACTAGGGGAGTGATCGGCAAGCCCGCGCGCCTCCGCAACCCCCAACGCCGCAACGGAATGGGGTCCTAACACAAGGATCAATTACAAGGAGCTACTTAGAACTGGATACAAATACTGTAAACAGGTAGAGGAACTAAATCTGAGAAGAACGAAACTTGAAATGCGGAAAACAAACTTCGAACGGACCCTAAACGGGTGAAAAACGACAAGTCTGCCCAAAATTAGACGTCTGGAACATCTTCCAGACGTCTTAAACGATGGCTCAGGTCATACTTTGATCCTGCGCGGTCCTTCAGATGTCCAGAATCCCGCTGAACCATCTGGACTTAGTTTGGAGACGCCGACTGTCACTCCGGACGTCTGGAGACCCTCTCCATCGTCTGGTGCTGTGCCCAAACGTCCGATCTGTGTGGGAGGGCGTGCCCTTGCGCCTTCCTGAACGAGACCTGCACACATATGCGACCGTCCTCAACACGGAACGAAGCAGAACCCTTCGGCGGAACGGCTACGTGGCCGTACACGCGAAAGAAGGGAAGGAAAATATCGTACCTTTTAGACGTCTGGACCTTCCTCCAGACGTCTCTTGCGTCGTCTGGACGTATGTCCAGACGTCTGATTCTGGGAAATTTTCCCAGAATCAGGACCTCCTCGCCCTCCGCCTGCTGCGCATAGCCGTGCCATGCCACGCTCGCCTACTGCCTGAGTTGCTGCAGCTCCTCCCCAACACCACGCTCCTGTTGCGCACCCGCTGGCCGGTCCTGGCTGCTTCGGCGAGCTCGCACCCTCGCGATCTAGCTCTCTCCCTCTTGCAGCAACCCCCCCTCCCCACGCACTCACGGCAGCAGCTGCTGCTGCCCTCGCCCTCTCACTCTCTCGCTAACAAGAAGAAGAAGAAGGCGGTGGAGTGAGGGTGAGGGAGAGGAGAGGGGGATTATTTGAAGGCTGCCGTGAGGAGAGAGAGAGAAAGATGGCTGCGCCTGTGGGGAGGAAGAAAGAGAAGAAAGGAGGGCGGCGGTTCAGTCTGCGCGGGCATGCGCACAGATGCGAAATCGTACGCCAAAAAAATTAAATTCCAGACATCTGGGTAGGCTTCCAGACGTCTGACCAGATGTCTGGAACAACTCGCAGACGTCTTAAACGACGTTTGATGCCAGGGTCATAACAACCCTGTGGTTGCTTAAGGAGATGAGAGAAACCCGTGTATTTGTGACTTAATGTGATCATGTAGTGTGTACATAGTAATCAACAGAGAGTGATGAAAACTTAGTCAGGGTTTCAAACAAGTTTTTAGTGTCTCCTTTTGAATTTAGTTCAAGTATTTAGAAGTATTTTCTATGCAGCTCGTCTCGCTTTTTAGTTCTTTTCGAGTAGAAGATGGTCTTTTTAAATTTAAGTCAAATGCAAGGATGTCAGGAGCTAAGGAAGATAAAAGATGCGTACCTTACTCCAGCAATTCTACAGTTGATGCAATTTGACTTGTAATGAAAATCTAGCATGAAATGTGCAATCCTAAGTATGGATGCCTAGAATATGCTGTTGCTAGATAAAAGATGAGATTTTTTTTACTTTTTTAATTTTATAATTTGTTAGATTTTTGAAATGCAATGGACAAAAACAAAAGAAATCGATACGAAAAATCGTGATATGGAAAAATTGCGTCGGTGAGAGATGACTAGAGAGATATAGAGTTCAAAGAGAGTTCAAGTTATTACAAATATGTGTGAGAACAGGCTCTTACAACTTATGCCTAACAAAAATGTCCTTAGGATTATACCTAGCTCTAAACTATTGCTATACTATCTAAAAAAAGCACGAAATGCAGCTCCATGGGAAAACTTCTCCAGGAAGTCGAGTCTGAAGCACAGCGAATCCACAAGGAAGAAGTCCACCTAGAAGAAGTCACTACTCAAGTGTTGTAAAAACAACAAATGATTAATAAGATAATTATATACAAATTAAATCAAAGAAAATAATAAATAAAAGAATTTATATACAATAAATAATATGAATGAGAGAATAGTTATTTATAAACAAATCCAAAATATTTACAAATGAAGAATAAAATAATAATTTTGACCTATAGAGAGTTATCTCCCCGATAAGGGTGCCACAAATATGTTCTCTAAGTCTCAAACATAAGAAGGAGAGTGGTTCAACACTTAACCAAATTTCAAGCCTTCTTCTCTCTCTCTCTTTTTAGTTGGTTCAGACTGGCTCGAAAATTGGTTTAATTGGCAGGTGGGCTTTTTGAGGGATACACAGCACCCATTACTGGGTGAGACCAGACCTCTACTAGGGTCACCCTACTTCATTATTAGGTGCATTTTTATTCGATTTATAGCTCCTTATTGGCCCCCACATGCCCATGCACCACACACCTCATCTTATGCCATATCAGATCGAGATAGAGGAGATAATGTGTATAGGTTCTGCGCCCAGTGCATGTGACAACTGGGAAGGCAACATCAGGAAAACAAAATAAGGTGGTGCATTTGCTCTCACGCTAATGATGTGCTACAAATAGGGGTGCAAGTTTCGGTAAACCCGACTCGAACCCGACTCAACCCGACCTGCAAGGAATGGGTAAAACCCGACCCGAACTCGATTGAGTTTGGGTATGGGTTTTATTTATAAAACCCGACCAGGTTCGGGTATAGGTATGGTTATGAATCTATACCTGATTACCCTACCTAAATCCTTGAATAAAATCTCCATTTACCCGAGTTATATATTAGTCCCACCCTAAGTCCCTCATTCCCCCAACCTTAATCTTTTTCATGATTCCCTTCATGATTTTGAAGGTTGAGAATGCTTCTAAAGCTTTCATTAATCATTTATTTTGGAGAGGGGGATTTTTTGTTTGGAATGTACTTGTATTTAGTATTTCTTTGTATTTTTTGTATTTTTATTTTTGATGTATTCATTTTTAAAGGCTATTTTTGTAATAATATGTTGAGAGCTTGTTGAAAATAAATAATTTCGTGTTATAAATTTTTCTTCTTTGACTCTAATTTGATATGATTTAATTGCAAGATCAATTTATAAATGGGTACCCGATTGGTAGATGGGTATGGGTATGGGTTTGAATTTTTGTACGCGATGGGTAAATGAGTAGGGTATGGGCATGGGCATGGATTTTGTAAATGGGTATGTGTATGGATTTAGCCAAACCCAACTCGAACCCAACCCATTTGCATCCCTAGGTACAAAGGGATGCGACAATTGGCACTGTAGCTGCGCTGGAAGCGTGTTGATTTACTTAGTCAAATTAAGGGTCATAATTTATTATAAATTAAAATTAAATTATGGGATTTTAAAGCCCTTACATAGGACTACATAATTATGTAGTTACTTTGCAAAAATAAGTTAGTTTATTATATAATTAAATTAGCTAAGGTTTACAGTTTTTACAAGTTAAATTAGGGTTTGATTTGCTAATTACAATACAAATTTGTTAACTAATTGTATGATTGACTTAATACAGTATTAATATACATGATTAATTATTTATTCCATATTTTTATGATATTTTATAAGCTTTATTTTAATTTATATAGATTTAAATACATGTTTTAGTTAGTTATACATATAAATAAGCTATAGATACTAAAATACATAATAAATATGATATAAATAAGTTGACAATACTTATTATAACATATTATAAGTATACAATATAAACTATCTCAATATTAACTTAATTTACTAATTTATTTTATTTTAACTTAATAAATTACCTAGTTAACTTAATAAATTAATTATTAACTATATAAATATAATTAAATTACTTTACAGGTATAATATTATTCAAAATAGATATATAAATACGTATGTACAGTGTTGAGTATAGATATGTAGATTTAAATAGGTTTTACAGTTACTTAGTCATTTTATATTTAAGTTATATAAATTAATATCTAATAATATAATAAAATTATATAAACATTAAGTTATCTTAAATACTTACTTTACTACATAGAATACATATATAAGTTATTTATAAATATTTTACACATTATGCAATATTTATTTATAGCTTAGATTTAATTACTATATACAAGTATATACATAATATACATGGTATTTTTAGGGGTTTTTCGGTATTTTCTGATGTTTATGGGTTTTATATATATATTAGAGATAAGGGATGAGAGAGAGAGTGAGATGAGAGAGAAGGAGATGCTTTTGGTGTTTTTGAAGTTGAGTTTTTTTTTAAGTTTTGTGATATACTGAACTATCGGCTGGTATGTTCTACCAAGTTGGGGATTCCGAATGCCTTGAAACTTGTCACACACTTAAAAATATTCCTAATCTTGAAAAAGATAGGTTTATTTTATTTTTTTAGAATTTTTTTAAGATTTTTATTTATTTTCAAAGTTGACACATAGTAAGGCCTTGGAAGGGTGTTTCAAGGCATGCAAGAGAACCTAAGGCCTAGAATACAGTTCAAGTGGTTGGAAAAGAGGTTTTAACATATCAAAACATCCAACACAGTATATTAAACATGCAAGGGCAATTAAACTTGATTTTTTATGTGAATGTCATTAATGATGTCATTTGGACAGTTAAGCACATGTAAATAGCTGAGAAAGAAATTTAAGTAGGATACCAAGCAATCCAAGTTGAATTTCAGTTAATCTAAAGGTACATGAATGCTTGTACAATAATTCTAACACTATAAAACAGGTCAACCTCTCAAAATACTCAAAACACAGCCAAAATCCCAAACTAATCAGACTCGAATAGTGACTGCAGCAACTGTAATGATCATTGCAGCAGCAGCTGAAATCTGAAATCTGATCTGCTGCCAATAGATTGGCAGATGATCTGAAGCTTCTGTCTCAGTAGGAATCAGATCATGGAACCAAAGTTTGGATGTCTTAAAATATGCTACTATCTCAGCAGCAACATCTACTACATCAGATCTCTGGAAATTAGCCCAGATCAATCCTAAGAAGGTCTGATCTGTAGCACATAAAATCCACAAAACACATCTGACAAATCTGCTCAAAATCCTTTTAAATTCAACATTGAAAATATCAAAATCCATTGATGAACAAAATTTCCCAAATTGAATTTTGTGTATATCCAAAAACCCATGTTGCGTTGATTTGGGCTTTTTACTATGATTTGATATCTGAATAATCATCTGACCTTCTTAAACACCATTGATTGGTGTTCAAGATGATCTAATGATTAATTAATAATCAATTGGGTTATCCTTTGTCAAATCAGTTTTACTGATTATCCTTGGACAAACTCTCCAAATAACACTTAAATTAAATGCATGCTCATCCATAAATTAAAAACTAAATCCAAAACCTTGGATTCATTGCATGATATTTAATTAAGCAATTAAAAAACTCAAAAAGCTAGGTTGAATCCAATGTAAACCAAATGAGCTCCAAATCATGAGATTGGGCATTAAAATCAAATCTGAAAGAAATCGAGTAATTTGAGACAATCAAATTAGATCGGGGGGTCTTTGTAAACTTATGGAGTGAGTAGGAGACCCCCCAAGTGGGTTTTTAGGTGCAAATTCAGATTTAGAAGCTAAAGCTTCAGATCTGAATTTGACCTTGATGGAAGGGTGATCAATGAATAAAATTGCTAGGGAAAATTAGAATTGATTCCTGAAGCGAAGAGAAAGTTGTATGCATTGAAATGGCAGTGGAAAAATGCCTCTTTGATCTGAATTGATAAGAGAGAGCGGAATGAATTTACACTAATCTACTCCTAAACTATACTAATTCATCATCAGAATTTTGATTTCAAACATCTAGTCTACTCCTAATGATCTAATTTATGCTAATTACTAATCTAATTACTCTGGAATGCAGATAAATCCTAATCTAAAGGAGGAATGGGATGCCTGGGCTGCAGTTGGTGACTGCAGTGACGGAGGGAGACTCCAGCGAGGAATGGGATCCCTGGATCCACAGCGGGTTGCTGTGGCAACGAAATTGAGGAGGGAGAGCCACACCCCTATCACAGGTGTAGCTGATGAAGGAGGAAGAAGAACTGGAGGGTGGATGAAAGGAACCACTAAGGGGGAGGGAGTTGGTTAGGAGTGTGCGCGAGCTCAGGGAGCTCCTTCTGTAGTCGAGGTACTGAATGTGCTCACTGCAAAGGTACGATTAAGCACCTAGAACGTGAGCGTCTGGGATGGAAAGAAGAGCGCATGCAAGGTTCAAATCAAAATGGAGCCGTTGGATGGGATCTGGGGAAAGAGGTGATCACATGCGCCGAAGCATGCGAAGCTTCGAATGGATCTAGGGCATAAGATCAACTGATGAAGGATGGACGGTCAAGATTTCTTGTGTTCATGAGGCTATAGTAGACCTCGCGCTGCTGCAGGTCTAAAGGAAGAATTGTGGAGAAGCCCTTATGGGCAAAGGGGTAGAGTTTTTGCTGCGAGGCCTAAAAGTGGCAAGAAAGGTATCGGAACTGGCCCTAAGTGTTACTAAGAGGTCTCTGATGGCTATCAAATCAGTCCCTGAAGGTTTTTAAATGAATGTTATGTATATGACCTAAGGACCTAAGTGAGAAACCATAAATGCGTGGTCCTAATGATGTCCAAATGCAACGAAATTTTTATTTAAGCTTAATTGAACATTTAGGAAGTTAATTTTACTTTTGATTTGAAGTTTTGAACTCAAATGTTTGTTCAATTTGCAAATGGATTATCAATTTATATTAATGAATAGAATATCTCATTTAATAACTTAATTTTGCATTTTTACCACAGATTTGATGTTTTAAGTCTTTTTCACTATTTCCCACACTTAACACATTTCATGTGTTAATTCATTAGTGTTTAGCCTAGTCTCTAGCTTAACTCGAGCATTTTAGATATGATGAGCCACACCTCATCAATCAGCCACGACAAATCTCGACCGTTGGATCACAATCCAATGGCTGAGTTCACTTCTAACCAAAGCCCTCCTTTCCAAAGAGGCAGCCATCAGGAGATCATAGCCTTTGATCTTTGATCTAACGGCTATGAGCACATGCACAATCGATGGCCTTCTCAGCAATCCACGTGCATAGCGCAATGGATAAGTGTCTTGCGCAAGCGAGGGGGCATAGGTTCAAGCTCCCAATTGCCTCAAATAGGGCACATGAGGGGTGAACACAAAATTCAGCATTCAATCGGAGATCAGCGGCATTGGTTCTACCATGCGGCGCAACGGATGACATCTATTCAGCATGCGCTCAATCACGCGTCATCGTATGCGGGCGTGATTTTAAGTCGTCTACTCAAGAACTGACGCACGCACTTGAGGAGCAATTTGTGAGCATGGATGGGGCGTGATCGTGGCCGATGTGAAACGCACAGATGTGTGCAATGACTGAAGAAGATCGGGCGTTAGACTTGGCTGCATGTGGATCGTCTGATCGTAATCCAAAGGCTCTCCTTCCACATGCCTTTAGCAATGGTTAGCTTTAGTAACGCTTACATGCATCACTAAAAGCCGTATGTTAAATCTAGAGGCCTTTAAAATGACTCTTATGCCCTTCTTCCTTACCTATAAAAGGGACCCTACACCTTCATTCTTTACCATCCATTCTCTTCTTCCTTTCACCTTCTCCAAAGCTGTAAGAGCTAGTCTTAAACCTGAGATGCTCCTCTAGAGTAAAAAAAAAAAGGAATTTTTGTCCATTTTCTCATCCCCTTCATGGAGCACATGTGGTTGTCTTATCGCCACCATTCGAGAATCGGATCCCATGCTGGCAACGTCCTACGTCTCATCCCTATCTTCCGACTCTGTCCACCTTCCAGCATCCCATCCCATCTTCTGGGTGCCAACAACATGGCTTGTCCTCCAAGCGACCGTTGAGGAGGATTTTTCTCATCCCTATCTTTTTATTACTTTCTAATGTAGCTTTAATTTTGCAATTAGTGTAATGAACATGGTTCAATTTTTATGAAATATTTGTTCACTCACTCTCTCTATTTCTTTATATTATTATCTCTTTTCTATTATTTATCCTTTAAGTATAGTAGCTAGTGTAGATTTATTTTTACTAGCGAATCTGCTTTGTGACAATAATTTCTAAACGTAAATTTTAATTAAACGTAGCCTTCCCGTATTCAACCCGGGACTTACTTTAAGTTTCGGTAAAATTTATCTGATAGCAGATTTTTATGCAACCACAACAACGGGTTTTTAACTCAATCTTTTTCGTGTTCAAATCTCACTCATCAACTACCCATGATGAGCCCCCTATGCATAGCACCACCTTCTCATGAAACTCCTTCCCTGGCGAAAGCTCCACCATTGCACACATAGTAAAGAGGTCATTGCCCCTCAGACCGACGCCCCTACACCACTGTACTCACGTAAATGGGGCGACAACAGTAGTGACAACCTACATCATGCGTAGGAAGAGGGGTATTTCCACAACCTCAACCAACAAACCCACCTTCCTCGGTGGGTGCTCATGGAGTGCCCCATCGGACCTTACATCCCACCTCCACCTAACCACTCCAGTAGAACAAGGGAGGTCTTCGAACGCACGCCTAGCAACACAAACCTCCCTTCTCTGACTCCCTTCATATCAGCCCTCCCCATTCGCATCCCTAGCACCTTAGACACTGATGGGAACACCATCATGAGCCCTAACTAGCTCATTTTGACCCAGAAAAGAGAACAAAAGCTCCTACATAACCAACTGGAGGGCTTAACTCAATGAATAACCATTCTGAGAGAAAAGTAAGAAACAAAGGGTAAAACTGTAATTTTACCATTGCAGTACAACAACAGATTTTCTCATGGGATAAACACTAGTCAAATGGTCTTAACAAAATAAAAAGTGGGTTGATTCAAATAGAAAAATGTTCATGTGAATTCTAAGAATTAAATGACTTCTTGTAACCCTAAAACAGACCCACTTAATTTAACAAGGTTCTGGTCAGGATAAAATTCACCTAAGCCTTCTAAAAATCATGGAAAAATATCCTCTAGATTTTAGAACCTTCAATTTGGCTCTTAGAACCTATTTTGACCTAAATTGGGGTCTCAGTCTAATATTTATCCTAAATTGAGTTTTTGTGTAAATTACCCAGTCAAACGTGGTCAAACCCAAAATCCAACTTCACCATTGGATTCCTTAGGTCCAAATTAGGTTTGTACCAAAATTTGGACCTAAGTGGAATTCACCTTGACCTACTTTGCAAATAGGTCCAGCCCAATTACATTTCTACCCCTAACTTTTGAAAACTTCTGCAGAAACCCTCCTATCTTTATCTTCGTTCTTTGCAATTAGGTCCTTCCACCATTATAGCGGAGGGAATCCTACTCCGGCGAGGTTTCGAGGAAAAGATCTCCCTGATTCCTAAGAGAATCCCCTTCAAAATTGAAAGGGAGATTCTCTGAGAAATCTCCTCTAGTTTGAACATAATTCCAATCTCGATTTGGTATCCAATCTCTCATGCCAATGCATGAGAGATTTGGGTCTCATTTGACCTTCCATCTCCGGTGAGGTTGGCATGCGTGGAAGGTTGGCTTCCAAGCACGAAACCTTCCTCCAGAGCCTATAAAAGCAAACCCAAAACCCTCTGCATCCTTCAAGCTTGAAATTGGCCTAAGAAACCCTCTATTTCATCTCTTCCCCTCTATTCAGTAACTCAGCAAGCTCCGGCGACCCCCCTCTCTCTCCCTCGTCGCTTTGCCACAATACCAGTGGCAGGGTTCTCTTCCTCCTCTTCGTCCGCGTCGTGCCGCACCAGCCGACGTCCCTGTAGCCCCTTCATCGTCGCCGTCCTCCTCCACTGAGTATTTCGTCTCTGGCGACGGCAATACGAGCCGGCCGCCTTCTCTACATCCCCCTTCGTCTATCCACGCTCAGCTAAGTTCTCTCGCCTCTCTCATCATTTTTCTATCTTTATTTCTTCAAAACACACCTCGATACACGCTATCATCCTCGCCTTCCTCATTTCCGGCCAGACCTCCGGCGAGGCGTTCCTACCGCTCCATGCCTCTATCCGCCTCGCCAACTACCACATAAGCATTGCCACACTCCACTGACCATAAACCCTTGCTCCACTCACCATGCCACATCCCCAGAACTCCCCCCGAACACACCCACTTTCACGCACATAGGGTACCCTAAGCACGCACGCTCCGGCCACCCCACACCATGCCGACCTCTGTACTACCTTCGCCATGTCTAGGTGAAGCTGTCTGAGCATTCTGACGAGGCCGCAAGGCCGTTTTCATGGTTGATAGGTTTAGAGGCACGCCGCCATTAACGCAAGCAAGGAGCTTGCTTGGGAGCTTCCCCCAGGTCTCCTCACTCCAGGATAAGAGCCCCAGGTAGCGTGGAATCCCCTCGCGCACAGCCCCAGCCAAGCAATTGGCACTGAAGACCCCGCAGCTACTGCAATCAAAGGACTCCTGCTGCGGGCGCTCGCAAAGGAAGGTGGGACAACATAGTCCCACCTCGGAAGTGAGTGAGTGGGCGTCGTGAGATAAATTGAAAAAGTGACCGCCTCTTCGCCTCCTGACCACGGGCTGAGGTCCCACTCACTCCTCCCACAGCCTTGTCCGCAGCACTGCCCACGTGGATCTGGCTTAACCTGTATACCCAATCTACACTCCTCGCCCACCACCGCACGTCGGTGGGCCTAGTCCCGGGAGCGCACCCGACCCGATTACCCGGGAAGCAGCTCTGGGAGAGTGAGCCTAAGAGAGAAAGAGGAAGAGAGATCGCGAGGGTGGGTAGGGGTAGGTTTTGCTCTCGCAAGCAGGAGAAGAAGCCAAAGAAGAAAGAGGGCAGAGGCCAGAGAAGCTAAGGAAGGAGAAGGCAAGGCTGAAGAGGAAGAGCTGAAGGATGAAGGGCTTAAGAAAGAGAAAGAGAAGGAAAAGGAGCTGAAGTCAAAAGAAAGGGACGTCGCCAAAGAAAGAAGAAAGAGAAGAAGAAGATGACAAAGGCAATAGAAGCAAAGACATAGGCACAAAGAAAAGAAAAGAAGGAAGAAAGGCAGACAGAGATCAGAGATAGAGAAGAGAAATATATCAGAAATAGCACTATAGCAATCACCAGTTTAAGACGTCTGATTTACAAATCAGACGTCCATTTTTTGTGCTCTTCATATACATTGCTATCTAGTGTTCACATTTACATTTTTGCATTATAACTCTGATTTCCATTTCCTATTATATTCAATTTTAAAGTTGTGCTCTTGATTTTTAAATCCCAAATTGCTCCCTGTGTTCAACCTCGGATTTAAAACTTCGAGTAATAAAATTTATTTGTTTTCGAGCAATCTCAACTATACTATGATGCATTGATTTTAAAACATTGATCTCGCCCGATAAACGGACACCTCCTTCCTGAGGTCATCCAAACCATCTCGGCCTTGAACCACCACTCCAAACAGGGTCGTAGCTAAGGTCCTCTTGAGCGCCCCAATCTCCTTCAACCAAGGAGCTTCTACCTCAAGCGAAGGTGCGCCCTTTAGAGGAGGTGGCAAAGTAGCATCACACTCACCTAAGACCCCCACCCCCCACACCTTCCCTTTCAAACAGGGATGCCCTTCGATGACCAAAACCTCTGTACTGAAGGCACTTCACCAGATCTCGACACTCCCTCACGACATGGCTCCTTCCCCTGCACTTGAAGTAGAGCACTTCCTTCTCCAACTTTCCCTGCCTCACTTTCCCCGTCACCAACGTCCATCCCTGACTCACTCCTCTCACCCGCTCTCTCCCACTCATCCCTTCCCCTAAGATAATAGATGGGATTGGATTAGATTTCTACCATACCCTTGTGAGTTATCAACCTTTTCCTTCTCAATAGCCATAGGAAGACTTACGTTTATGGGAACTTTTGTCTTGCAAATCTTATAATCACAGGGTAGGAATTGGTCAAGCTTTCTTATTAGAGAAAGTACCATGCCTACATATCCAACTATTCTCCCCCAATTCCCTGTTTCATCTCATGCATCATCGACAACAACATAGTTAAATCTTTCAATCTAACTTCTAATAACCATAAAGGTAAGGAGGGAGACTAATCCTTGTCAACAAAATAATCTGCAACTGAGGCTATGGGATTTGTTACAAGGGCTACAAGTTTAAGAAACAAATAAGCAATAATGCTTGCCAAGGACCACCATCTATATGACCAGAATCTAAACTTGGAGACATCACCTAAAGGAGCTTTGACAATTCTCCTAGAGTTTTTTGTGACCCCACACTAAATTATGAAGAGTCCTTGATAGGCGTCAAACAAAGGCATCTGAGGCCCCATAAGATAGAGGATCCATTTGAAGAGTAAAGCTTCATTCATCACAAAGAGGTCAAGGATGTCTGAACCATCAGCTTATTTAGGTTTACAAATATCTTCCCAACACTACAAGAAATCAAGCTTTTAGCAGCAGATATTTACCGGCAGTTATATATAACTGATGGGAATTCAAATATTTGACGACGATTATGTTAGAACCGCTAGCATACTTAAACTATATCTATTGTCGTTGGTTCTAAACCTCCGGCGTAGATGAAGTGTCATTCCCATTCTGATCTAAGCCACCGACTTACCCTAAATCCTCATCCCATCCAACTGACGTCGGTTCCTCCCAAAACCCTCAACATCGCAATTGATCCCCTTATCCTCACCAACCTCACCATCGACTCTTTCTCACCATCCTCACCATCGCAACTCCTCGACTCTTCCTCCTCATCCTCACCATCGTGCGACCTTTGGCGTTCTCTGTCGTCCTCATTGTCTACGACCATCGTTGAACATTCGCGACCATTGTTTATCGTCCACCATCGTTCATCGTCATCTTCGCTTGCTTCATCATCATCGTCGATCAATTGTCCACCATCGCTTCACGACGGTAACCCTCTTCCTCCTCTCTACCAAACCAAACCTCCGACGACCTTGTCTTCTGGCATCGCTCGTGCGTTCCCTTTCTCACAAAATCCATTCAAAATCATCTTGATTGGGGATGAGTTTCTTTTCTCACAACCTTCCTTTTCTCACCTTGTCTCATCTTCCGTCGTTCACAGCTATGTGGACCGACAAGATGTGGTGAGCGAGTGATAGCGATTTCACGCGGTTTGTTAAATACGTCGTTGTAACGCGCAAAATCGATCAACTCTTAAATTTATATTCCTAGATAGGGGAGTATCTAGGGTCGTCCAAGGAGGCAATATGGTTGCAAAATTGATTCTCTTGCTTGGAATATATCTCAACTTTCTTTTTGGTAATTTTCAATATACCATTTTTCTTTATTTTTGAACTAAGGCAACATGCGAACTGATGGCGGGAAAAGTGTTTACACTTCCAATTAAGTAAACAACTCTAAAGTAGCAAGTAGAGCCTCTCCCTAAGCTCACTCTAGGCAAGTGGAGACCTAGAATAATTAGGGAGAGGAAGTGAAGAATGCTGAAAATAAGCAAAAAGAAATGCAAACAAGATATGCGAAGAAGGCAACTAGATAAATGATAAAGTGTTTAACAAAAATGCCTAGTAGAGGAATGCTTCTACTACTTGATAATTGAAGTAAAAGAAAACACAAATCCTCTAAATAGATGGTGAAGAAGAGGGCTTCTTGCTCCAAGGTTGGTGGCTCCCAAGCTTGAAAAGAATCCTTCAACTCCTTCCTTGCAGAACTCCGCCAAGGTGATGACCTCCAAGGCAAGCCCTAAGGGGGCGTGCCCTAAGTTTCTCTCCAAGGGTGGACGTCCACCCTAAGTCCTTCTCCCTTGCCTGGCCGTCCTCCTTGAAGTGGAAGAGTCCTCCTCCTTGGCGTGGCCCAAGTTGAAGAGAGTGGGGAGAAGAAGGCACCAAAAGGGCTGGTGGTGTGCCCCTTTAATCTCCTTCTCTACTCCTTCTCCTTGGGCGTAGGTATAGGTGGATGTAGGTAGAAAATACACTAAGGGAGGATGCCCAAAAATGGTGGTAGGTGGTGGCTTTTTATAGAATAGGAGGGGGGCTATGGTGACCTTTGAAATGGATGGCCAAGATGAGTTGATGGAGGTGGTTGGAGATCCCATGGCCAAGGAGAGTTGGCGCCACCTTAAAGGGCACCAAGGGGTAGTTATGGGTGTTGACACCCTTTGGTGTTGGCGCCAAAATGGGCATTCTAGAAGGTCATTAGGTGGCGCCACCTTAAGGTTCTAGAAGGGGGGGTATGTGGATGGCTAGGATGGCTTATGTGGGTAGGTGTAGGGTGGATTTAAGGGGCTGAAAGTGGCGCCAATATAGAGGTGGTTAGGGGTGGTTTTTGGCACCAACTTGAAGTGTCTTTTGGTGGAGATAATGGGGTGAAGGGATGGCTAGGAGGTGGCGCCAACTTGAGTAGAGTAGCTAGCTTAAGTAGGCTTGAGTTGGTGGAGCTAGCTAGGGTTGATTTTGGAGGTAATGAATGGCCAAGGAGCTGGTTGTTAGCTATGCTAAGCTAAGCTAAGATAAGCTAAGCTAGCTTAGCTAAAGTTGGAGTGGAGGAGAAGGTGTTGGAGCTAGGGTTTGGAGGAAGGAGCTGAGGAGGAGAGTCTGGAGCTGGAGCTGGAGCTGGCTGCTACTGAAGAGGCTGGCATGGGGCTACTCTAGCTAGCTTAGCTTGCTAGTTCTTTGCTAGCTACTAAGCCAAGCTAAAGTGAGCTAGCTTCTACCAAAATGAGCTGAGGTGAGCTAGGTCTGGTGCTCCCGGGGAGAATCAAGCTGGTTGAGGCAGCTAAGGTAGCTTAGCTCAACTGAGTTGAGCTAAGCTGAGTCCCCGGGAGCTGGACTTGAGCTTCCTGAGCTGAGATGAATTCTTCTTTAGCTGGCTGGAGTTGAGTGGAGCTGAATGTAGCTGGATCTGAGTTGGGGTGAACTCCTGTCAACTCAGCTGAGCTAGCTAGAGCTCCCTGTGAACTAGTGGGAGCTGAGATGAGCTAGACTCAGCTAAGTTGAGCTAGATCTGAGCTGACTTGAGCTAGGGTGAGCTAAGATGAACTCTCTTGAGCTGCCATCCAGCTGAGATTAGCTGAATGGAGCTGGGATGAGCTAACCCTAGTTCAAGTAAGCTAGGTTCCAGCTGCGGTGAGCTGGATCAAGCTGAGGTGAGCTGGATCAAGTTGAGGTGAGCTGGATTAGGCTGAGTTCCAGCTAGTCTGGGCTTCTCCTTCACCATTTGCCTTCTTGAGTGCTAGGGTTTTAGGGATCTGTGCATCTGTACATCCCTAACACTCACAAAAACTCATTAAAACGACAATAAAAAATGCAATGCATGCCTATCCTAATTTATGCCTAAATGCAGCCCAAAAATCCGTTTGCGGAGTAAAATCCTAAGAGCTAGGTTTGTTTTAATGCATAAGACTGATGATAAACTGGCGTTTATCACACCCCCATGCTTATCTTTTGCTAGTCTCTTAGCAAAACTTAAAACGGAATTTTTGGGAAATCTAATTTTTTTGACTTTGGAGGAGAAAAAGAGATCAATGGACCTTGGCAGATTAAAAAAAAAACACTGGAGGTACGGGATTTGTTAAAGATAAACATCGGGATTTGCTTTTGGATTCAACCATTAGATAGAACGGGATCAATATATCTTCCAAAAAATTCTCAAATTAACCCCTTGTTAATTCAGATGACTTGAAATGTTTGTTTTTAGGAATTTTTTTGGCTCATGAATCTGATTCTCAACTTGCAAAATCCTTTAAAACCTTGTGGCGGTGCTTGTGAAAAGCCAACATTTATAAGGGCGTGTTAATTTATATATATATATATATATATTTGTTTTTTTTTTTCTCCCCCATGCTTATTTTTAGCTTAGTCTTACAACAGATGTGTTGGGATCATCATTCCCGTTACCATTCCTCGAGGGGGCTCTGGCGCCAGTACTTCGAGATAGCACTGTCCATGACACCACCCAGGAGCTCACAACCTCAGAACACGATGCGGTGAAAAGGGGCGCTCCAAACAAACTCAAGCTCTTGCTCCGACACTATAGGTAGAGCACCGTCCAAGACACTTGAGCTGCTAAAATGCGCTTTAATGCTCCATCTAAAGATATGAAATATAGATATGGAGCAACGCTGAGGCGGTAACATGTTGACATCGCGTCCTTAAAGGAGGCCTTTTCCTCCTTCTCGGCGGTGGGAACTCAAACCAATGATCTGCTTCAGACTTTCACTAAGTCCAAACAAGGGAGTTTTTCAAATTTTTAGTTATTTTAAGTGTTGGCTTGTGTGTGAAGAGTGACACAAGAAGTTTCTCAAAACATGCAAGTTTTTGAATCAGAAGCTAAGTCAAATAATTTCCATATTGCAAAATAGGATCAAGTCACCTGAACTATTATGAGTTCAGGTGGAATTTTATAGAAAGATATCTGATCTTGTCTAAAATAGACCCTGGAATTCTAATGATCAGATCCATATCCTCATCCTTAGTTTGTTAAAGATTAAATCCATTGTACCAAAAGTGAATTTTTTGACCTTAGTCCCGATTTCAAAATTTTTCCTCAAAAAGTTTTGAACATTTTTTATTTATTTATTTATTTATTTATTTTTTGGGTATGCAAGCAGGAAATAAATTAAACAAAAATGCATGTTTTTAGGTTTTGAAAATCCTAAATCGATCGTAAAAATTTAAAAACACCCCCCCATGCTTAAGATATGCCATGTCCTCATGCATTAGGAGGGAAAAGGGATCACCTTAGTGATGACGGTCGGGTTTAGGATGAACAAAACCTGGAAAAAGAAGAAAAAAGGAAAGCAAGAAAATGATGGGTTACCTCCCATCCAGTGCTATCTTTTACGCCATTCAGCCGGGCGTGAAGGTATTCACGGAAGACGTAAGATCATGTAAATAATTGGACACTTGGATTCCCGCAAAAAAGGTGTCGTCTTCTAGATCCCTAGAAAATTGATTAGAAATAATATTGGGATCAAAGTTGGATGGAAAATGATAAGTGTAGCCGGAGTCTAGCCATGGGTTTAAATTAGGTTGGGTGCCAAACTCAGGCGGGGTTGGTGGCAGGTCCGTTAGAAAGGGGTCGGGGAAGGAATGGTGAGGATTGGGTGAAGTTAGTGTGGAAAAGTTAGGTGCGTGAATAGTGGGTGGGTTAGGGGGGGTATCAGGAATAAATTTGGGGTCAAGACAAGTTTTCGGATCACAGATTTCGCCGACCACTGATTCTAAATCAGAGTCCTCAAAAAAATTGTGGTCGGTAAGGGTATCTATTAACATTGTCTCTTCCACCATATTGGAAATTTCAGTATCTGAGTCCTCAAAAAAGTTATCATCATGGAATCTCCTGGAGGATTTAAAAATATCTAAAGTGATAGTTTGTCCTGCACAGTTGATATCCATTTTGCCTGTGTGGCAATTGATATTTGCCTTTGCAGTGGCCAAAAAGGGGCGTCCAAGGATTATTGGGGAGTCCAGTAATGATTCAGGTGCCTCAATGTCAAGAACCAGAAAGTCTGCAGGGAAGACACAATTCTGGACCTTGACTAAAACATCCTCGATAATCCCACGAGGTTTGATTGTAGATCGGTCGGCTAATTGCAGGGTAACCTCGACGGGTTTTAATTCACCGATCTGAAATTCTTTGAATAAACTCGTGGGAATAATATTCACTGAGGCACCAAGATCAAGGAGGGCGCGATTAAATGTAGTGTCATCAATAATTACAGAAATTAAAAGCGCCCCCGGATCTTTCATCTTAGGAGGCAGCTTACTCTGTATGACAGAGCTTACTGTCTCTGAAAGATGCACCTGTCCTAGATTTTTAGCCTGCCTTTTAGGAGTACAAATATCCTTCAAAAATTTAGCATAGGCAGGTATATATTTGATGGCATCTAGGAGAGGAATATTGATATGAACTTGCCCAAATAGCTCCATGAGTTCTTCTATAGTGGGCTCAGATTTCTTTTTTTTGTTGGTGGTGGGGTAGAGAGCTTGTGGGAAAGGGACAGGAATCTTGTCTTGAGATTTTTGTTTTTCTTTTTCTTCCTGATGGGGAGGTGGGGAGTCAATTTGCACAGGTATCTTACCAGGTTCGTGTGAAGGCCCGGGGTCAGTGGTGGTTTTCCCACTCCTCAAAGTAACTGCATGTGCAGTCGGATTATTATTTAGAGGAGGTGGGGGGCCTGTGATTGCAGAAACCTGGGCGGCTGCTGAGGTAGTGGATCAGGAGGAGGCTGATGTGGATAATGTGGATTTCTGCCCATATAATGGTTTCCTTGGTGATTAGGGTTGGGTATGGGTTGGGACCGAAGATGTCCTACAGGTCTTTGCGTGGGAGTAACCCCAATCTGATTGTTCAGATTTGTGATGTTGCGGGTTACTTCCGTCATTTTTGTTTGCATATCCTGCAGGGTTCGCAGCATCTGGGCATTGATATCTTGTTGGGAAGGCCCAGGATGGAAGTTTGGATTCGACCCATACCCATTAAAATGATATGGTTGGGAGGAAACTTGATTATTCCAGGAGTAGTTCGGGTAATTTTTCCAATTGGAAGAATTTTTAAATGGCTCCTGGATGGCAGAAATATTTTGAGTGGGGTTAAGATCTGGATAGTTGTAGTTCCCCAGTGAATCATGGGCAACCTCAGAATAATCAGCAGGAGTAGTGTTGAGATTGTGCAAATTTTCTCTTCGTGGAAAGTTAGGTTGGGTTAGATGTGGGTGTGGAGCTTAAGTTGATGTGGCGAGTCTTTCCTCAATTTTCTTCTGATTAATATGCATCTGGTCGAGTTTCTGAGCGATCAATTGAAGATCGTCTTGGGTGACTGGGATAGATTGAGTGCTTATTTCATGAACACCGAACTGCGGGTTTTGGGTTCTGCAACATGTGTTCATGGAAGCTTGATTAAATGAGTTTTCACTCATTTCTTCAAACAGGTCATAGGCACTTTCAGCATCTTTATTTAAGAAGTTGCCGCCACACGAGGCGTCGACAAACTGTCGGATTTGATCTTCTAATCCATGATAGAAGATTTGCATGAGCTGCCATAAAGGAATCTCATGGTGCGGGCAACTTCTTAAAAGGTCTTGAAATCTTTTCCAAGAATCATGGAAAGTTTCACCAGATTTTTGGTGAAAGGTCGTAATAGATCTTCGTAAGGAATTGGTACAACCTATGGGAAAGAATTTCTTGAGGAAGGCACTCTTGAGTTGAGGCCATGTTGTAATGGGTCGGCCAATGGTCCTGAACCAATAAGCGGCCTTATCTTTGAGAGATAATGGAAAAAGCCGCATCAGCCATATGTCTTCTTGCACATTTCGGGAACGGGTTGTCTGTGCAAGAAGAGTTAGTTCTTCAAGGTGGCTGAAAGGGTCTTCCCTAGGAAGGCCATGAAAGTGTTTAATCAGGTTCAGGACGGCTGGCTTGATCTCAAAGTCCCCCTCCGGTATGACCACCCCTGGTCGTTCCTCATAATAAGACGGATCATAGAAATCTTTTAGAGGAACAACAGGCTGCTGACGGGGTGGTGGGTTTGGCCTTGGATTGGCTAGGTTTTGGATGTTCCTAGTCAATGTTTGTTGATTGGAATTTAATTTATTAATCTGATCGGCCATCAATTTTAAAAGATCAGGTAGGGGGTCTTGATGTTGTGTGTGGGGCAACTCAAGATTAGGGAGTTCCAAGTGTGGGAAGTTACTGGTGGTTGGGTTTTGGGTGGAAGGGTTAGAATTAGGGTTAGTGGTGGGGTTAGAGGTGGACGTGGAAGGGTCAGTGGACCTATTTTGTTGTGTTTCTATTTTTTCAGGAGAAGAAGACAGAAAAAGTGATCTTTTTGGGTGGGGGGCAAAATCAAATGGTCCTTCCAAGTGCGGATTTTGAGACCGTCGCCCGTGCATAAAATGGAAGAACGGGAGGGGAGGAGAAAAGAAAGAGATGAGAGAAAGTGTGCAATTCAAACAAACAAACTAGACCTAACTTAAATGTGACTCCCTAATAATAACCTAAGACTTCGTCTATATAGGAAATAAGTAGTCAATAGTGAATACCCGTTCTATCAACAAATCTAGCCAAGTTGCTTAAGGGGAGGTTTGGGCCCAAACGTTTCCCAGGGAAAACCCCAGGTGCTTGTACAAACCCGCGCCTGGTCGTTTGACACGGCCCCTCAGCCTGAACACCAGATACAGATGACAGAATTGGTATTAACTAAAGAGAACTTAAGATCTAAATGGCAAGCCTAAGTTGATAAAGCCTTAGGGGTCAAGTTGCTACAAGTTTTAATTAGGTCTAGGATGGTATAGTGCACACGGAATGTGGAAGGCGTTTATTGGGCTGTTGCCCTGTTATTTGATTTTTTTTTTGTGTGTGTGCAGGAATTGGAGAGTGGCTCCAATGAAAATCAAGTTGTCATACTATTTTTATGTATTTTTGTCTTTTAGGATTTGATTTAATTAAATGAGTTTTAGGGTTTTTCTCTTTAAGTTTTCAAACAAGTTTGAAAGTTCACAATCAAAGGAAATTCAAGTTGTATGGGTGATTGTGTATTTCCTTTGAATTAAGCCTCAAAAGGGAAAGAAAGAAACCCTAAGCCAATTATCCCTAAGACAGAAATTTAACTACCAATGAGTTATTTTTTAGGCTTTCAGAATTAAGTAGTGGTCCAAACAAGTCAAACAACACCACTACTTTGAATAAAATCAAACAAGGATTCCAGAAAAGATTTTTGTAAGATTTTAGGAATTCGTTTGATAATTGTTTTGAATTTTTAATTGTACTGGTGTCAAAGTCCAGAAATAATACCTGTGGGTATTATGAACTTTTTAGTATTACCACCAACCTCAGAAAATTTTTATGATTTTATATGATATATAAAATTTCACAAGGATTCCAACAAGATAAATTTCACAAAAATTGGATGAGTATAAAAATTCTGAAAATTCACAGACAGTAGCAAAACAGGAAGATTAGAGGGTATGACCCCTCTGCAATCCACGAATTTTTAAAAATTAAATACAAATCCAATTGATTTGAAATTTGGAACAGATGTTCTTAGCTTAATTGGGAATCACTCTATGAAATTTTATGATTTTAGGAGGCCTGGGGTGTTAGGAATCGATTTTTTTTTTCAAGTCCGGATAGAAATCTGGACCCGAAAAATAGAACACCAATACTTGCAATGGAATGGTGCTAAAGAAGCATACAAGGAAACAATGGATTTTAAAATGCACCACTCCACTTAATTTAAGTGTTTAGGGTCCTGAAAGCCAAGTTTAATATATTTTTGGTAGTTTTAATTATTTATGTGATCAGAAAGAGGAACCAACCTGAATTTTCGCGGGAAGAAAAGGACCTTTGAGCTCTCTCTTCCAGATTCCCGCCTTCCCACTGTAGTTCCTGCACACACAAAAGAAAGAAAGAGAAGGGGATGAGATCCACTTCAAGCAAGAGAAAATGAGTTAATGCAAAGCCGTGCCTCCCCGGCAACGGCGCCAAAAAGTGATAGCGATTTCACGCGGTTTGTTAAATACGTCGTTGTAACGCGCAAAATCGATCAACTCTTAAATTTATATTCCTAGATAGGGGAGTATCTAGGGTCGTCCAAGGAGGCAATATGGTTGCAAAATTGATTCTCTTGCTTGGAATATATCTCAACTTTCTTTTTTGTAATTTTCAATATACCATTTTTCTTTATTTTTGAACTAAGCCAACATGCGAACTGATGGCGGGAAAAGTGTTTACACTTCCAATTAAGTAAACATCTCTAAAGTAGCAAGTAGAGCCTCTCCCTAAGCTCACTCTAGGCAAGTGGAGACCTAGAATAATTAGGGAGAGGAAGTGAAGAATGCTGAAAATAAGCAAAAAGAAATGCAAACAAGATATGCGAAGAAGGCAACTAGATAAGTGATAAAGTGTTTAACAAAAATGCCTAGTAGAGGAATGCTTCTACTACTTGATAATTGAAGTAAAAGAAAACACAAATCCTCTAAATAGATGGTGAAGAAGAGGGCTTCTTGCTCCAAGGTTGGTGGCTCCCAATCTTGAAAAGAACCCTTCAACTCCTTCCTTGCAGAACTCCGCCAAGGTGATGACCTCCAAGGCAAGCCCTAAGGGGGCGTGCCCTAAGTTTCTCTCCAAGGGTGGACGTCCACCCTAAGTCCTTCTCCCTTGCCTGGCCGTCCTCCTTGAAGTGGAAGAGTCCTCCTCCTTGGCGTGGCCCAAGTTGAAGAGAGTGGGGAGAAGAAGGCACCAAAAGGGCTGGTGGTGTGCCCCTTTAATCTCCTTCTCTACTCCTTCTCCTTGGGCGTAGGTATAGGTGGATGTAGGTAGAAAATACACTAAGGGAGGATGCCCAAAAATGGTGGTAGGTGGTGGCTTTTTATAGAATAGGAGGGGGGCTATGGTGACCTTTGAAATGGATGGCCAAGATGAGTTGATGGAGGTGGTTGGAGATCCCATGGCCAAGGAGAGTTGGCGCCACCTTAAAGGGCACCAAGGGGTAGTTATGGGTGTTGACACCCTTTGGTGTTGGCGCCAAAATGGGCATTCTAGAAGGTCATTAGATGGCGCCACCTTAAGGTTCTAGAAGGGGGGGTATGTGGATGGCTAGGATGGCTTATGTGGGTAGGTGTAGGGTGGATTTAAGGGGCTGAAAGTGGCGCCAAAATAGAGGTGGTTAGGGGTGGTTTTTGGTGCCAACTTGAAGTGTCTTTTGGTGGAGATAATGGGGTGAAGGGATGGCTAGGAGGTGGCACCAACTTGAGTAGAGTAGCTAGCTTAGGTAGGCTTGAGTTGGTGGAGCTAGCTAGGGTTGATTTTGGAGGTAATGAATGGCCAAGGAGCTGGTTGTTAGCTATGCTAAGCTAAGCTAAGATAAGCTAAGCTAGCTTAGCTAAAGGTGGAGTGGAGGAGAAGGTGTTGGAGCTAGGGTTTGGAGGAAGGAGCTGAGGAGGAGAGTCTGGAGCTGGAGCTGGAGCTGGCTGCTACTGAAGAGGCTGGCATGGAGCTACTCTAGCTGGCTTAGCTTGCTAGTTCTTTGCTAGCTACTAAGCCAAGCTAAAGTGAGCTAGCTTCTACCAAAATGAGCTGAGGTGAGCTAGGTCTGGTGCTCCCGGGGAGAATCAAGCTGGTTGAGGCAGCTAAGGTAGCTTAGCTCAACTGAGTTGAGCTAAGCTGAGTCCCCGGGAGCTGGACTTGAGCTTCCTGAGCTGAGATGAATTCTTCTTCAGCTGGCTGGAGTTGAGTGGAGCTGAATGTAGCTGGATCTGAGCTGGGGTGAACTCCTGTCAACTCAGCTGAGCTAGCTAGAGCTCCCTGTGAACTAGTGGGAGCTGAGATGAGCTAGACTCAGCTAAGTTGAGCTAGATCTGAGCTGACTTGAGCTAGGGTGAGCTAAGATAAACTCTCTTGAGCTGCCATCCAGCTGAGATTAGCTGAATGGAGTTGGGATGAGCTAACCCTAGTTCAAGTAAGCTAGGTTCCAGCTGCGGTGAGCTGGATCAAGCTAAGGTGAGCTGGATCAAGCTGAGGTGAGCTGGATTAGGCTGAGTTCCAGCTAGTCTGGGCTTCTCCTTCACCATTTGCCTTCTTGAGTGCTAGGGTTTTAGGGATCTATGCATCTGTACATCCCTAACACTCACAAAAACTCATTAAAACGACAATAAAAAATGCAATGCATGCCTATCCTAATTTATGCCTAAATGCAGCCCAAAAACCCGTTTGCGAAGTAAAATCCTAAGAGCTAGGTTTGTTTTAATGCATAAGAATGGTGATAAACTGGCGTTTATCAACGAGCGCAGTGAGGGGTAGCAGTGAAGAAGGAATATCCCCTGTTGATGTTTAGAAAAGGGTTAGCTTAAACCCTAACCCTTCACATGAATATCCCCTGTTGAGATTGCTCGATATTTTTGATACTGTGATGCTTCACACACAATCCTTGTCCAATTATGGATAGCAAGACAGATTTGATGTCTAGCATTATAAACTCTTGTCATAGGAAGAACCTTTCTTGGGAGTCATGAACAGTAGTTAACAAGGGGAACTTACCACTTTTTGACGGTATTTGTTGGCTATCATGCCCTTAGTTGCTAATAAATTTCTTGCAAGACTGGGTGATGGAGCTATTTTTCATGTTTAGCATGATGATTGGACATCTTTTTTTCCCTAAAAGAAATATCTAAATTGTTTGCTTAGCAACAAACTGAGATGAGACCCTTGTGCTCTCTCCCTAGTACATGTTCAAGGTAAAAGTAGTAATCACACCATGTGGACTAAAAAATGACCATCATTGACTCACAATAGGACCTAGTCTGGTGCAGGAATAGGAATGGGAGAAAAATCTTTGTGCAAGCACAAAAATCCCGCTGCTTATTTGGTTGGATACGTAGTTAGAATGAGTAAATATATAGTAGGACAGGAAAAAGCAATAGCTAATGTCAACACCGACCTGTTAAAGGTCGGTTATGACCATCGACCTCTACACCTGTGTAAGGGCCCCGTGGGTCATCTGTGTGTTGTGGCTGTGAGAGATTTGGAAGTGGTGTGCGGTGAGAGAAGTGGTGAGGTGAGTTGTAACGAGAGAGAGAGAGAGGGATCCAAATGTGTGCGGTCATGTGAGTGTAGTGAAAGAAGTGGTCGTGAGGGAGTGGCTGGGTGTGGTGATGAATGGTATGGGCTGTTAGTGAGTTCACTAAGTTGTATGTACGTAGGGTATGTTGAAATTATGGATTTACTGTGTCAGTGGTATGTTAAGGTTCTAGAAAAAATTATGCTTATGTACTATTATTGTCCCTGTAAATTCTACAACAGCAGGATCCAACTACTTAATCATAGCCAAAGATAGAAAAATATTATGGATTAACTTTTCAATACACGGGACATTCCAGACTTTATCATTCCCATCAAAGCAGATATTTTCCACTTGCCTACCACACCTAGTATCCTAAAGGTAAATTATGGGAGCTAAGAATGTTACAAAGCACAAATTAAACAGTAGGCAATAAATCCTAGAACTTCTTGGAGCTTTTGCAAACTTATTAGATATTTTTAAAAGAAATATCTAAATTGTTTACCTATGGAATGGAATGTTAATCCGTTAAAATTGTTATTTACCAAATTAAAGGTTGGATCTTTTTCTGCCATTCTTATAGAAGTAAATACCTACCGGAGTAGATGGGGGCATCACAACTGGGACCTAGCTTATTCTTTGACTTTTTACTGCTTCTCAATTTCTTTTCTCTTGGCTTCACTCAGTTGTAATAAAATGACGAGTTCGTTTAACTGTCCTTTTAGATCCTTTATCTCGATTTCTCGAGTTCGTAGTCTTTTAGATTGGTGTTGTAATGAAATTGCAAGAATACTATCTAGCAAACAAGAGCAGATTGAGATAGGGTTTCATTACATGTTAGATATTGTAGGTGCATGCTATGATAGTCTAGGAAAAAACTTGGATTGGTACCAACAACAACCTTTTTTTTTTAGTCTGACATTGCTTGTTTTATGCATTTAAGAAATTTTGACAGAGTCCTAGATGATTGGCTAGTAAAACTTTAAAAAAAATGGAAGAAACCATTAAGCATAAGGCTTATATGGAACTAAATTGTGATATCACTGAGGACACATGGGAATGACAACAGAGAAAACATATAGCCACCTGTACATCATATGGGGAGAAAGATTTGTTTAGGGTCACTATGTTTAGAATTGGATTCTTATATTTAAGCTGTGATGTTTATCATTTCATTTTGTTTTTCAATAAATTTTTCTTTTAACAAGCATTTTTCAATAACTTGAAGAAAAAGAAATAGAGAAAAATGAAGGATAAAGAGAAAGAGGCTTTTCTATAGCCTTGCCTAGAATCAACAACAACATTAAAGATATGTTGAAGTAAACTTTTTGCATCTACCATTGATCACAACAGATTCCATCATCCACGGCTGGTAAAGGCACAAATGGTTCTCTGAAACTCAGTGCGGACGACTCCAATCCACCATTGTCTCCAATCTAATGTCTTTGAAACACATTAGATTTTTAATTCTAATATTTTTTTATTGATACCTTTTCAGGTTCTAATATTATATTTCTATTTGAGGCTTCATCCTCAAGACTTTGGACTTATCTAAGGTTTTACATTAGTCTCTACTCGCATTTTGAAGGTAACACCTGATCTTCTTATTATAGGTTTTAGGTTAATCATGAACCTTAAGGAAAAAATACTTGCCCGTTCAATACTTGTGATTATGTTATAGGGACAATGAGTCAATGTATATATACTACACATATATGCATAATGCATTATCTTTATACCATGGCATAGGTCTTGATAGTTCTCAAATAACACCTAAGTTATTTGACATATATGTGTTACATGTGACAAATAACACCTAAGTTATGATCAAAGTAGTTATGCACTCCTTTGTGTAACTTACTTCAAATTGTGGTTGTCATTTTCATATTTAGGTTGACATGGACAAGTCTTGGATAGCTTTGAGAAGCATCGACTACATTCGTTATAAGAGTAGAGTGATACAGTTTTTGGATTGAGCATTTCATTATGATAGGAAACTACTTAGGAAAGGAAGATTGTATAATAAGATCTTATGCTCGTGCAAGAATTGTATGAATGGATTGTCATTTGAACGAGATATTGTATTTGAGCATCTCATATGTGATGGATGGTGGCTTCATTACACGGTATGGACCGCTGATGGGGAGGTGCCTATGGAGAGTTCGGAACGACGCACCACTCTTGATATTCTAATTATGTAGGTAGTGACAATGTTATGACTATGTTGGAAGAGATGGCAGATGGTCAGGAAAATCTAATGAAAGATGAAAGTATGTTCCGTGATTATAGTAAGTTTTGGGATGCATTAATAGTAGTGGAAGAACCTATTGCTTTGGGATTAATTCAATGTCTAGATTATCATTCCTTCTTAATATGTTTCAAATTAAGGTGATGACTAGAGCAACTTCTAAGTTAATGTCAGATATTCTCAAATTTATTGGAGATTTGTTAAATACTCCAAAAGATTTTCCACAGTCATGGTATGACGCTAAGAAATAGTTTCGTGCCTTAGGGCTGAAAAGTGAGAAGATAGATGCATGCCCTAATGATTGCATCCTATATAGACATGATAACAATAGCTTGGAGAGTTGTCCAGAATGTGGCAAATTGAGATATAAAGGTGAGAAAAGAAAAGGGAAAAGATAACCTTAGAAGGTGTTGCGTTACTTTCCATTAATTCTAAGACTACAGTGCTTATTCATGTCTAGTAAGACTGCAAAGTGGATGACATGGCACCACGAAAATAAGTCATGCGATGGAATGATGCGTCATCCTGTAGATGTTGATGAGTGGATTGCATTTAATAACAGGTATCCAGATTTTGCATTAGAGGCACGGAATATACGTTTAGTCCTTGCAAGTGATGGATTTAATCCATGTAAAAACATGTAACCTCTATACTCTATATGGCCCGTTGTAGTTACGTATAACATGCCTCCTTGGATGTGTATGAAATCAGCTTTTATGATGTTGAGCTTACTCATACCTGGTCCAAAGGCCCTTGGAAATGCTATTGATGTTTATTTGCAACCACTTGTAGATGAGTTGAAAATCTTATGGAATGTTGGTGTCAAAACTTATGATGCATACAAAAACCAGATCAAAAGATCATAAGAACTTTTGTCTAATGGAATCAAGTTACTTCAAAATCGTTGTAGGAATCCTTAAAACCAAATCCTTGGTAGAAGGCAGCATTGAGAGCTTTTGCACCTTTGCAGCTGCTATGTCCTAACATTCCGCTACTTGCTTATGAAGTGGTTGGTGGAAGGAGGTTCATCGAGGTTGGAGAAAAATTGAGGCGGTGCATTATGATGCTTGAATCCACTCTAATGAGGTTGAATGTGTCTTGGATGAAGACATCGTTGTTTTAATGTAGAAGTTGAAGGAGGTTCCTGACTTAGGTTCCCTACAAAATAGACTATCATATGAGCATGGCCCTTGAATAGGGTGATGAACAAAGTGCCCTTGCTTAGGATCAACTCTTCTCTACCTATGTCCTTGTTTGGAGGGCTTGACCTTATTGGAGAAAGTTTTCTTAACTTGGAGCTTGAAGTAACATGTCAACTCTTGCTAGTTGGTTCACATGGCCCTTACGCCCCTCAATATCATAAATTTAATTGGTTGGAAGAGGAGGAAGGGGTATAATAGAAATCTTTGGAGTTTGTTGATCGTTCGACTACCGGTTCATATAAAAAGGGGATCGTTATTGTAGTATATGTCACAAATATAAACCGTTGTTGCATCAATTTTATTTAATTATTTAATTTTTATTGGTTTATTTTAGGTCGTTCACTAGGAGGCAGTTATTGATATATCATTCTTTAATTTCAAGAAGATTGATTTTGTATATAATAATAAATGAATGAATCAAATAATCAAAGAATGAATTAATTCTAAGCAAAAGAATGGATTTCAAATAAATACAATGCTTGAAAATAATTATATACTATCAAGCATCAAACACTATAACTGATTAGTATATACTTTCTATTTATAACTTATATTAAAAATGCTTAGATATATATGTACAATAATAAATAATAATACATACTATACTAACTTAACATACTAACATTTACAGTAACATATAATGTATGTACAGCGACATATATAAGTGTTGCTAAACCTTAGAAAAACTATATGCATAAGCTAAGGTAAAAATATGATCTATATTGACATTTAGTCTATCTACAGTGACGGATATAAATGTCACTAAAGCTATCTTTATTTATATACATATATATAAATCAAACATTACTCTACGTATACTTATTACATATATACTTATTTACTTACATATATATACACATATATCAGTATACATATATACATATATACTATCCATACATACATACATACATACATACATATATTATATATATATATATATATATATGGTACTTACATATATACACACGCACACACAACTCACACAGAGGCACAAGGCCTCTCTTCAACACTTAGCCGATTTTCGCCTCTTCCCTTTTGTGTTTCTTCTTTGTCTCTTAAGTAGATTAAGGCATGATTACTGTTCATCTTTAACAAAAATTATGTTCTTAATTGGCAGGTGGCCTCTTTGAGGAATAAACAGCACCCTCTTGGGAGGGACCAAACCTCTACTAAGAGTTGCCCTAATTTGTTAATTAGGCCTCTTAATCTCATTTTATGCTGGTTAATGGGCCCAATTAGGCCCATGTACAGTGCTAGGCCCCCGGCCTGCACCACACACACATCTTAAATCAATGCTAATGTCTCAATCATTCTCAGAAAGGGTAATGGGTTTTCAGGTGCCCAACGCCCATGACGATTGAAGTGGAGGGAAGAAAAAAACAACTTATACCACGTCGGGCGCTCGCCATCTTACGATGTGGTGCTAAATAGTGCCCTCTTCAACGTTGCAGCTCCAGCGCGCATGTCTGATTTGGTGATTTTGGCCCTCGATTTGACGGCCATAAATTATTATAATTTAAAATTAAATTATATGATATTAAAGTATTTACATAGGTCTACATAATTGTACAATTTATTTACAAAATTAATTACATTTACTATATAAATAAATTAGTCAAAATTTACAATTTATACAAACTAATTATTGGGTTTATTTCTTAATTAACGTATAAATTAGTTAATTAATGGTATAATTGATCATGTACAGAGTTAGTATACATATTAAAGTATTTAATACACATTTTTATTGTATTTTGCACGATTTATTTTGATTTATTTACATTTAAATAAATGAATTCAGGGTATTATACATATAAATTAAGTATAAATAGTACAATACATTATAAATATAATTAAATTAGTCCAATTTACCTAAAATACTACAATACAATTATACAGTATAAATTATCTCAGTTATAACTTAATTTACTACTTTATTTTAATTTAACTTAATAACTTAGCTAGTAACTTAATAAATAAATTATTTATTATATATACATAATTAAATTATGATACATGGTTTATAATACACATAATACATATATAGATATGTAAATATAGTATCATTAGTAAATACAGCTATTTATAGGGTTTTATATATTTACTTAAGATATAGTGTATATAAGTTAGTATAAATAATAAATAGTTATATGATTAATTTATATACATTTTAAATATTCTTAAATATTTAATTTACATTATACAATATATATATAAGTTAGTTATATCTATTATACACCTATTTTACAATATATATACATATAGCTTGCTATATAGCTTATATTTACAAGTGTATACATAATATACATGGTATTTTTGTATATTTTTGGAGTTTTTCTTCTTTTTATGAGTTTTAGGTGTTTTATAAAGGTAGGGGATGAGAAAGAAAGAAAGAAATGGATGAGAGAGAGAATGTGTTTTTGGTATTTTTGTAGGTTAAGTTCTTTTATTACGTCTAAAGGTATACTAAACCGTCGGCTGGTATGTTTTACCAAGCTGAGGGTTCAGATGACCTTGAAACCCAATGTACACCTAGAAATATATCTGATCTTCACCAAGAAAGATTTATTTTATTTTTTTGGATTTTTTAAATCATTTGTATTTATATACAAGTTTAGCTCATTTTAGGATCTTTTAAGTATTTTCAAAAGAACCTAAGATCCTAAACTCTAATGTATGGCTGAATTAGGATGTGAACTACCTCAGTTAAGTCCTAAGCATGTTCTAAAGGTTATACAATTATAAAAACATGCAATTAACTTCATTTTGCATTTATTTTCAATTGTGGATAGTTAGGTGACCAATTTAGCTAACAAAGAATGATTTCAAACATCAATCAAGCCATTCCAAGTTGAATTTAAGTCAAGTAAAAGTGCATGAAGGCTGTATACATGGAATACAACATGAATAACATGTCAGCTATTTTAAACTCTAAAAAATAAGCTATTGTCCTTCAAAATCAGATCGTCTACTGTTACAGCTGCAGCAGCAAGAACAATATGACATCGGCCTAGTTGCTACTAAATTTCAGAAGCCATAAGACTCTGCTACTGCTGTACTTCCAATTCAAATCATCGAAATAGAATTTCAGTTGTTCTAAATTGATTTCAGAGGCCTGCAACAGCTCTGAAGTTAATTTCTAGAGCCATAACAGACCTGTTAGGTTCAACAATCCAAAATCAATTCTGATCTCTGATCCCATACTTGAATGTTTAGAGTTCCAATATGATTTTTCCCTTTAAAGATCAATTAGTACCACTTGATATAATCATGAAAACCATGAAAACCAATTTGTAATTTTAGAGGCTAAGAACAGATCAAATCAGACCTAAGAAGGTCTGATCTGATGCCCTTTAAAGCCACAATTGATCAAATCATTTCCAAAACTTTGAAAAATCAAAGATGGAGATCTGAAAATTCATTTGAGTACCTAAATCCATAGAACTTCGATTTGATCTTCATTTCACACCCTAGACAGTGTGATTCATGAAGCTCAAGTCAAGAGTTCAACTCTTGTAAACATGGCACCACAAATTCATTAAGAGTAATCAACAGTCAATTAGATCTCCATTATTAGGTTGGGATCGAAATGTACATTGGGAAATAAATGTCACCCATATAGGGATTTTGCTATGAATTTAGCACTGATTTAATCACGTTCTTGTCTTGAACAGCATTGATTGGTGATCAAGGTAAGTTGGTGATCAAATCATAATACATTGGATCCTTGTTCTATCTCAAATCAGGGAGACTGATTCTCTTTGATAGAACTCCCCAATAAGTGACTTAAATTAGGTATACGCTCATCCATAAATCAAAACCACATTCAAGGACATTGGAATCCTTGCATATACCCGTTCAAAGCCATTGAAATCCTCAAACAACTCGATTAAATCTAATAAAGCTCAAAATTGAATTCAAATCTCCGATTCGATCATGAAAACCATTTGCAAGAAAAATCGAGTCATTTGAGTTTGTGAACAAGATCGGGGGATCTTGTGAATTTGCGAGATGAGTAAGAGAGCCCCCAAGATTGGTTATGATGCTAATTTCAGATCTAAGGTTCAAAGCTCTCAGATTTGAAATTAGGTCTAATGAAGGGGTGATTTATGGATTTAATTGCGAGGAAAAATAAAGAACATGAAATGGGGATGTAAAGGGGGAGATCAGTGATCAGTGAGTGAGATGAATCCATCTCCTCTGATATGAATTGATCAGAGGAGGTAGAGATGATTTCTACACTAATCTATTCCTAAGCTAAACTACAAACCAGTGGATTCACTAACTGAACTACTCCTATTTGATCTACTCTATACTAACATTCACTACATCTAAGCAAAATGTAACGACCCGGTTCCCGAGTCCCTACGAGACACGAGAACCGGACCGACTCGACTAATCCCAAGACCCAGTCGTCCAACGAGGAAGTAACCAAAAGACAGTAAAATAAACCACATTCAGCATGAATATAACTAACAGTAAGAAAGTACAGCAGTAAGGAAAGAAACTACTACAGTAGGTACCACCACAACAGTAAAACAACATTTATCATATAACAAAAACTGCAGGTAAAGAAGGTACAGCGGAAACAAAACTACTCACTAGAACAGAAACAAAAGGGGTACAAAAGGTTGTTGTAACTCTACTGGACCCTACTCGGCCCAGTGTCCTCTGCAGCCGCCGACCCTGGCTGCTCAACACCTGGTCCTGAAAAAGGTAACGAGTGTAACACGTCAGCAAAACGCTGAGTAGAGTGGCAAACTAACTAAAGGAAACAGTAGAGTGTACAGTAGCTGTTAAGTTTTATTACTTCTTTTATTCACATCTTTCAATTTTTCTCACTATTTCATTTATTTCTCAGATCCTTTACTTGATCTCGAATGTCCTCGTGGGAACGATCTTGATTGCAGTCTTTTCCAAAAGTAGAAGTAGCACGTGGTGCTCTCCTGGCCGGGAGAGTCCCCCGTGGTGATCCTACCCTCAGTCAACCACCCCAAGGTCACTGACAGACGTAACGGTGACTACGGCACGCGCGATAAACGCACAGGTAGCTAACCCGCACTGGCACGCGGTCAGTCATTTCCGTTAACGGGTGCGCCCAAAGCACAGCACGGAACCAGGGCAGAGCCCTCTCAGTAACAGGGGTCCAACCCCTCCACAGTAACCAAACCGGGGCCTTGCCCCTCCACAGTCCGCGCACCCTCGCCTGACTACCCTGGTTTGCCCTAGTGGGCCTAACAAGTCGGTGAAGGAGGCTAGCAGAACCCCGGGGCCCGTGGGGTAGCTAGTACTCTCCTAACACTAGTAGCTCTCCTCGGTACTACGTACACGAGGGCCAACAAGTCGGTACAGAGCGGCCAATCCTAACCCCGGGTCCCTGGGGCGGCTGGCCCCACTCTGCACTAAACAGGTACAGGTACTTCCCTTGGTACTGCGTACCCAAGAGACAGTACAAACTACATCTCAGTTCCATTCCTTTTTCTTTCCAGGAGTTCCACTCCTAATTCCCCGTAGGGTTCCAGCTCTTTATCTCAGAACATCATATGTTTCACTTTCCAGATTCACATTCTCAAAATCCATGTTCTCAAACATGTTTCTTTATTCATAACAGGCAGCTGTTAATTAAATTTACAGGCAGCTTTATATATTCCTTTCCAATTTTCCAAGACTGCAGTAATATACATTCCACTAGTTTTTCCACCCTAGGATTCATGCCATATCCTAGGATCTATCATACAATCTAGTTTTCCGGCCCTAGGATTCATGCAACACCTAGGAGCTATCATTCCATATATTTCTCATTCCTAGGATTCATGCAATGCCCTAGGTTCTAGTTATGGTTCCATACTTTAACAGATTTTATTAATACTTAAAGCCACTCTACCAGGTACAACGGGAGTAATGGGGGCGTGATCGGGAATCCCGCGCGCCTCCGCGACTCTCAAGACTGCAACCGAACGAGGTCCTATCACAAGGATCAAACACAAGGAGTGTCTCAAAACAGTGTATAGCTACTGTAGACGAGTATAGGAATTAATTCTGAAAAGAACGCAACTCGAATTGCGGAAAACGGAGCCCAAACGGGCCCTAAACGGGTCGAAAAAGACGATACTGTGCAAAATCAGACGTCTGGAACTCCTTCCAGACGTCTTAAGTGGTGGATCAGAGAATTACCTGTTCAGCTTGGTTCCCCGGACGTCCAGAAGTCTGCAGGGACGTCTGCCCTAGATCCCAGACGTCCGATGGTCCCTCAGGACGTCTAGAGGTCACTCCCGCCGTCTGGTACAACTTCCAGACGTCTGATTCGCAAAGGATGACGAATCAGCGGACCTGCGCACAGCCAACCCCCCTCCCTCAGTACGATCAGTCGACAAGAAGGAAGAAGAAAGCGGAAACTCACCTTTCAGACGTCTGTATGATCTTACAGACGTTGACCTTGCCGTCTGGATATCAACCCAGACGTCTGATTCTGGAAATTTTTCCAGAATCAAAACCCTGCTCGGCCTCCGCTCGCGACGCCGCCCGCGTCGCACCTCGCGCGTCTGCTGCTCAGCCCGCAGCAGGTCCCTCTCCGCGACGCTCCGCGCCCCCTGCGCCCTCCGTCGGCCGGCCAAGCCGCTCCGGCGAGCTCGCCCTCACGGCAGAGCTCCGCCCTCGCACGCCGCAGCTCCTCCGCGCTCACTGCGGCTGCCGCTGCCGCCCTCGCGTCCGCTCGCTCTCGCGCACAGGAAGGAGAAGGAGGAGGAGACGGTGGAGACGGGAGGGGAGGCGTGCCCCCTTTTAACGCCGCGCGGAGAGGAGAGAGAGAGGGCGGTCGCAGCGCGCCTGCAGCCGCAGAGAGAGAGAGAGAGAGAAATTGCAGGTCTGCGCGCACAGGCGCGCAGGCGAATCTCCCGTGTGAACATAACTGTTCTCCAGACGTCTGTAAAAGATCCCGGACGTCTGGTCAGACGTCTGGATGTGATCCCAGACGTCTTGTCAGACGTCTGGGCCACCTCCCAGACGTCTTAAAAGGCGTCTGGGGCACGCGTTCGTTACACTAAAGCTGGAAAGCATTAAAACCTAGCTTAAATGGAGGAATGAGACCTGTAAGGAGAATTGCAGCTAATGGCTACGGTGATGGAGGGGGAATCTCCAGTGGATTGAAAACTCGCTAGTGGAGTTTTAGGTCACCCTCAGGTGTTACGATGTCCTTAGCAATGAGGAAATTTGGAGAGGAAGGTGGAGCTTCACCGCCAGTGGCAGTGAAACAAGGATAGTATGAGGAGAGGAGCTGGAGTGGATGAATGATTGGCTTAAGGGGTGTAGAAGGGACTCAATCCTTTGTGCGCAAGGCAGTGGAGGTGCTTAAGTAGAGTGATCATTGAATCAAGGCACCATAGTGGTGCGATTAGATGATTAGGGCGTGGGCGGTGGTGATGAGAGGAGAGGAGCACACGCAAGTTTAATCCAAAAGTGGACCGTTGGATGGGATCTAGGCAAGGGGGTGAGGCTATGCACTGAATCACGTGAAGCTTTGATTGAATGCGAGCCATAGATCGAGGGACACACAGATTGAATGACCAAGATGCTCTCAGTTCTTCATGTGAACAGTGCCCGCGAAGACCTGCAGGTGGTGCTGGGTCCTATTGGTGAAATTTCACAAAAGGCCCCTCAGCAAAGGGGTAGAAAAACTATAAGGAGGCCCAAAAGTGGTCAAGAATGGTTATAGAGCAGTCCTTCTGGGCTTTCAAAAAGGTCCTTGTGGCCTTTAAGTAGGTCTTTAGAGGCTTTCTAGTGAACAAAATGTGATGTGTGAAGGACCTAAATGCAAATCCTTAAAAGCAAGGCCCTAATCATGTCCAAATGCAACCAGGTTTTTAATGAAGCTTAATTGAACATATTAAAAGTTAATTTTACTTTTGATTTGAAATTTTTAGCTCATTTGTGTGTTCAATTTGCACTTGGATCACCATCTAACCTTCTTCAATAGAATATCTCATTTAATGACTTAATTATGAATTTTTAGCACAAAATTGATGTTTTAGGTCTTTTTCTCCATTTACCACAGTTAACTCTTTTTATGTGTTAATTCCATTGTGTTTAACTTAGTTTCTAACTTAATTTAGGCGATTTAGCTATGATGAGTCGCAACTCATCATAGCCCCATGCTTAGGTTTTGCTAGTCCCTTAGCAAACAACTCATTAAAGTGCAAAGCAATTTAAGTATCAGCAAGGTAAGTGTGATGAGATCTAGTTTTCTTCTTTTCTTTTTTTTCAATAAGTTAAGTGTTTAGAAATGATCTTTAAATTGAAAGATTTTTCTGATAAACCAACTATGTTTATGTTTGGACATTGTGAGAACCTATTGCTTAGGAAAACTGACTAGAGCTTAAAATTGATATGACATAGACCATCTCTTGACTAACAAGGACTCTTGATATTTAAACCTTTTAGTTGAATTCCGGGACTCAGAGGGTTTTACAGAGACTCAGACGCTAAGAGGTTATGGTTGTGCTTAGTGATGGGTCGGACTAACCTGATGAATTTTAAAACTCAATCCTAGGGTTTCACTTCTTTTTAAGTCCAAGTTGGTCCTAGCTTCAGCTTATGTTTTTGGATTGACTCTCAAGAAACGAGGAATACTAAAACCCAACTCTTATTGCGTTTGTGGCTCAAAGAATATTTGGTGGAACATGGTATTTGTACTGCACCCTGAAAACATTTTTAGTGGAATTTTGTATTTACAGGACTTAGATAATATACTTGACTTATTCTAAAGAATTTATATATTTATTTATTTGACAAATAATTGTCAGTATGTCTCCGACAAATTTATTTGGTAGAGCACACTTATTTGGTGGGTGAATTCTTTGTCTGAAAGAGCTTCTCTTAGACACAAGACTAAAGATTAGGACAAAGTGTCTACCTGCATGCACAGGTAAAGACTCCACCTTCCCTAATGAACACTAGGGTTGAATTTCAAATTCACAAGGTTGACATCGCGTCCTCAAAGGAGGCATTTTCCTCCCTCTCAACAGTGGAAACTCAAACCAATGATCTGCTTCAGACTTTTACTAAGTTCAAACAAGGGGGCTTTTCTAATTTTTAGTTATTTGTAGGTGTTGGCTTGTGTGTGAAATTTGACATAGGAAGTTTCGCATGAAATGTAAGTTTTTGGATTAGAAACTAAGCCAGATACTCTCCATATTACAAAAGAGGATCATAGTTCAGGTTGAATTTTAGAGAAGAATATCTGATTTAGTCTAAAAATAGATCCTGAAATTCTAATGATCAGATCTGTATCCTCATCCCTAATTTGTTAAAGATAAAATCCCATTATATCAAAAGTGAGTTTTCAACCTTAGTCCCGATTTAAATTTTTTCCTTAAAAAGTTTTCAACATTTTTATTTTTTTGGGTATGCATGCAAGAAATTAAAATGTCAAAAAAAATGCATGTTTTTAGGTTTTGAAAATCCTAAATCAATCATCAAAATTTAAAAACACCCCCCATGTTGATGATATGCAATGTCTTCATGCATTAGGAGGGAAAAGGGATCACCTTAGTGAAAGGCGGTCGGGTTTAGGATGGTCAAAGCTTGGAAAAAGAAAGGAAAAGGAAAGCAGGAAAAATGATGAGTTACCTCCCATCCAGTGTTATCTTTTATGCCATTCTGTCGAGCATGAAGGTATGCACGGAAGACGGAAAATCATGTAAATAGTTGGACACTTGGATGCTCGCATAAAATGTGTCTTCTTCTGGGTCCCTAGAAAATTGATTGGTAGAAAGATAGGGATCAAAGTTTGATGGAAAATGATAAGTGTAGCCCGAGTTTGGCCATGATTATAAATTGGGTTGAATGCCAAACTCGGGCAGGTCTGGTGGCAGGTCCATAGGAAAGGATTTGGGGGAAGAATGGTGAGGGGGGGTGTAGTTAGTGTGGAAGGATGGGATGAGAGAAGAGTGGGTGGGTCAGGGTGATCAGGGGGGTCATCAGGAATGGAGTTTTGGTCAAGACAAGTCTCCAAATCAAAGATTTCGCCAACCACGGATTCCAAGTCAGATTCATCGAAAAATTTGTGATCGGGAAGGGTATTTACCAACATAGTCTCCTTCACCAAATTTGAAATTTCCGTATCTGAGTCATCGAAAAAGTTATCAGCATGGAATCTCTTGGAGGATTTAAAAATATCTAGAGTGATAGTTTGGCCTATGTAGGTGATATACATTTTGCCTCTGTGGCAATTGATATTTGTCTTTGCAATGGCCAAAAAGGGTCGTCCAAGGATTATTGGGGCATTCAATAAAGATTCGAGTACCTCAATGTCAAGGATCAGAAAGTCTGTAGGGAAGATACAATTCTGGACCTTAACCAAAACATCCTCAACAATCCCATGAGGTTTGATTGTAGATTGGTCGGCTAATTGAAGGTTAACCTCAACAGGTTTAAGTTCACCGATCTGAAATTCTTCAAATAAAATCATGGGAATGATATTAATGGAGGCACCAAGATCAAGGAGGGCATGATCAAAAGTAGTATCATCAATAATCACTAAAATTAAAGGCACCCCTGGATCTTTCATCTTAGGAGGCAGCTTGCTCTGTATGACAGACCTTATTATCTCGGAAAGATGCACCTATCCTAGATTTTTGGCTTGCCTTTTCGGAGTACAAATCTCCTCTAAAAATTTGGCGTAGGCAGGTATATACTTGATTGTATCTAGGAGAGGAATATTGATTTGAACTTGCCCAAATAGATTCATGAGTTCTTCTGTAGTGGGCTCAGATTTCTTTTTTTGATTGGTGGTGGGGTGGAGAGCTTGTGGAAAAGGGATAGGAGTCGTGTCCTGAGATTTTTGTGTTTCTTTTTCTTCCTAATGTGGGAGTGGAGAGTCGATTTGCACAGAGATGGGGATGTCACCGGGTTTTTGTGAAGGCCTGGGATCAGTGGTGGTTTTCCCACTCTTCAACGTAACTGCATGTGCAGTTGGATTATTATTTGGAAGAGGTGGGGGGCCAGTGGTTGTGGAAACCTGGGAGGCTGCTGAGGTGGTGGATTAGTAGGAGGCTGATTCGGGTAGTGTGGATTTTTTCTCGGATACTGGTTCCTTTGCTGATTAAGGTTGGGCATGGGTTGGGAGGGTAGATGTCCTGTAGATCTTTGAGTGGGAGTAACCCCAATCTGATTATTCAGATTTGTGATGGTGTGGGCTACTTCCTTCATCTTTGTCTGCATGTCCTGCAGGGTTCTCATCATCTTGGCATTGATGTCTTGTTGGAATAACCCAGGATGAAAGGTCAGATTAGACCCATACCCATTATATTGATTTGGTTGGGGAGGAACCTAATTATTCCAGGAGTAGTTCGAGTAATTCTTCCAATTAGAAGAATTTTTAAATGGCTCCTGGATGACGGAAATATTTTGAGTGGGGTTAAGATCAGGATAGTTGTAATTCTCCAGTGAATCATGGGCAACCTCAGAATACTGGTAATAATCAGCAAGAGCAGTGTTGAGAGTGTGCAAATTTTCTCTTTGTGGAATGTTAGGGTGGGTTAGATGTGGAATGTGTGGAGCTGGGGTTGATGTAGTGAGCCTTTTCTCAATTTTCTTTTGATTCATGTGCATGTGGTCGAGCTTTTGAGCGATCATTTGAAGATTGTCTTGGGTGACAGAGATAGATTGAGTGTCTACTTCATGAACACCGAACTGCTGGTGTGGAGTTCTGCAAAATGTTTTCATGAAAGCTTGATTAAATGAGTTTTCACTCATTTTTTCAAAAAGGTCATAGGCACTCTCAGCATCCTTATTTAAGAAGTTGCCACCACACGAGGCATCGATGAAATGCCAAATTTGATCTTCTAATCCATGATAGAAGGTCTGCACGAGCTGCCATAAAGGAATTTTGTGGTGCAGGCAACCTATTAAGAGATCTTGAAATCTTTCCCAAGAATCATGGAAAGTCTCACCAGATTTTTGTTGAAAGGTCATAATAGATCTTCGTAGGGAATTAGTATGACCTATGAGAAAGAATTTCTTGAGGAAGGTGGTCTTGAGCTGAGGCCATGTGGTGATGGGTCGGCCAATGGTCCTGAACCAGTAAGCGGCTTTATCTTTAAGAGATAACAGGAATAGCCACATCAGCCAAAGGTCTTCTTGCACATTTCGGGAATAGGTTGTTTGTGCAAGAAGAGTCAGCTCTTCAAGGTGGCTGAACGGGTCGTCCCTAGGAAGGCCATGGAAATGTTTAATCAGGTTCAGAACCGCTGGCTTGATCTCAAAGTCTCCTTTTGGTATGACCACCCCTGGTCGTTCCTCATAATAAGAAGGATCATAAAAATCTTTTAGAGGAATAACAGGTTGCTGACGGGGTGGTGGGTTAGGCCTTTGATTGGCTAGGTTTGGGATGTTCCTAGTCAATGTTTGTTAATTGGCATTCAGTTGAGCAATCTGCTCAGCCATCATTGTCAAGAGATCGGGCGGAGGGGCTTGATGTTGTGATTGAGTCAAATCAACTTTAGGGAACTCCAAGTGCGGGAAGTCAAAGGTGGGGGGGGGGGGGGTTTGGGTGGAAGGGTTAGAATTAGGGTTAGCAGTGGGGTTAGAGGTGGGATTAGAGGTGGAAGTGGAAGGGTTAGTGGGGGTTTTGTTCATTTTCCATTTAGAAGAATAAGAAGAAGGAAAAAGCGATCTTTTTGCGCGTGGGGCGAAACCAAAAGGTCCTCCAAGTGCTAATTTTGAGACCGTCGCCCGTGCATATAATGGAAGAATGGGAGGAGAGGAGAAGAGATGGAGATGAGAGAGTGTGCAAACAATTAATAAAAAATTTAGACCTAGCTTAAGTGTGACTCCCTAAAAAAAATTAACCTAAGACTTGGTCTACCTAGAAAATAAGTAATCAATAGTGAATACCTATTCTGTCAATAAATCTGGCTAAGTTTCTTAAGGGGAGGTTTGGGCCCAAGTATTTCCCAGGAAAATCCCCAGGGGCTTATACAAACCCACGCCTGGTCGTTTGACACGACCCCTTAGCCTGACACCATATATAGATGATAGAATTTGTATTAACCAAAGAAAACTTAAGACCTATATAGCAAGCCTAAGTTGATGAATCTTTAGGGGTCAAATTGCTACAATTTTTAGTTAGGTCTAGGAGGCTAAAGTACACATGGAATGTGGAGGGCATTAATTGGGATATTGCCCTTATTTCAATTTTTATACTGTGTGTAAGATTGGAAAATGGTTCCAATTCAAACAAGTTATACAATTTTTTTTTGTATTTCTACTTTTAGGATTGGATTTAACTTAGTGTATTTTTAGGGTTCTCTTTTTAACTTTTCAAACAAGTTTGAGATTCCACGAACAAGAGGAAATAAAGTTGTATGGGTGAAGATTAATTTCCTTTTAATTGTTGATCTCTAGAAATGAAAAGCAAACCCTAATCACTTGAATCCTAAGCAGAAATTTAACTACAAATGAGTTTGTTTTAGGCTTCCAATTTAAGTAGTGGTCTAAACAATGCAAACAGCACCACTGCTGTAAAAAAAATCAAACAAGGATTCCAAAAAAATATTTTTTTAAGCTTTTAGAAATTTGTTTGATATTTATTTTGAATTTTTCTTCGTATTGATGTCAAAGTCCAGAAATGATACCTGTAGATATTTTGGACTTTCTATACCACCACTGGCCTCCAAATTTTTTTGTGAATTTATATGATGTGTAGAATTTTACAATGATTCCGGAAAGCTAAATTTCACAGAAATTGGCTGAGTATAAAAATTCTTAAAATTCATGGATAGTAGCAAAACAAGAAGATCAGAGGGTGTGACTCCTCTGCAGTCCACGAATTTTTAAAAATTGAATAGAAAGCCAATCAATCTGAAATTTGGAACGGGTGTTTTAAACTTGATTTGGAATCTCTGTGTGAAATTTCAAGATTTTAAAATACCTATGGTGTTTGTGATTGATTTTTCAAATCCGTACAAAAGTCTGGATCCGAAAAACTGAACACCCGCACTTAAGGTAGAGTGGTGTTTAATGGTGCAAACAAGCAAACAATGAGTTTTAAATTGCACCACTCCACTTAATTAAGTTGTTTAAGGTCTTAGAAGCCAAGTTTAGTACATTTTGGTAGCCTTTTAATGCTTTATGTGACAAGATAAAGGGAACCAACCTGAATCCACGGGAAGACAAGGGATTTGAGTTCTTCTTTCCAGAATTCCCGCTTGCTTCCTGTAGCTCCTGCAGACATGAGATAAAAGAAAAGAGAAGGGGATGAGATCCACTTCAAGCAAGAGAAAAGTGATAAAAGCAAAGTCATGCTTCCCCGGCAACGACGCCAAAAAGTGATCGTGAATTTTACGCAGTTTGTAAAATACATCGTTGTAATGCGTAAAATCGATCAACTCTTAAATTTATAAGACCTAGATAGTGGAGTATCTAGGATCATCCAAGGAGGCCAATTTGTTTTCTAAATTAAATCTCTTACTTTAAAGAACTCAACTTTCTTTTTGGTGTTTCATATATATGATTTTTATAGGTTTTGAAATTACAGGAACACTTGAGTTTTGTTGGTGAAAAAGACTAATCCTAATAGCTAATATCTACATGACAAAAATTGATTCTTTCTAAGCTCACCCTAGGCATGTAGAGGCCTAGGGTAATTAGAAAGAAAGAGTGTTTGTGCACTAGGAATAATGCGACAAAAACAACAAAGGGAATTATGACAAAAGCTGTCTTAAAAAGAAGGCAACTTTAATTGAGAAAGAGTGTTTTACAAAAAATCCTAGTAGAGGAACACTTCTACTACTAGAATACATGTAACAAATAACAAAAAAAACACAAATCCTCTAGATAAAATGGTGAAGAAGAGGGCTTCTTGCTCCAAGCCAAGTAGCTCCTTAACTTGAAAAGACAACTCCTCCTTCCTTGAGATGCTCCTCCAAATGATGTCGTCCAAGGTGGAAGCTACCACCTTCAATGATCTCCTTCAAGGGTAGGCGTGCACCACCCTTGCTCCTCCTTGCCTGGCTGTCCTCCTAGTGGGGGAGTGCTCCTCCTCCTTAGCCATACTCCTAATGGGAACTCCCCGGCAACGATGCCAAAAAGTGATCGTGAATTTATGTGGTTTGTAAAATACATCATTGTAATGCGTAAAATCGATCGACTCTTTAAATTTATAAAACCTAGATAGGGAAGCATCTAGGATCATCCAAGGAGGCAACGTTTTGCGAAATCAAATCTCTTGCTTCAAAATAGAAATCACCTTTCTTTTTGGTATTTTCAAATATGTAGTTTTTATGGTTTTGAAACAACGGGCACTTGCAAACGTTGGCGAAAAAAGCGATCTACACCTAATTCACTAAACTATTACTAAGGTGACAAGAAAAGCCTCTCCCTAAGCTCACTCTAGGCATGTGGAGGCCTAGAGTAATTAGGGAGAGGGAGTGAAAAAGTGCTAGATCAAGATAAAAAAAAATAAATGCGACAAGAATTGAAATGAAGGCAACTTGAATTGATAGAAACTTATTCTACACAAAACACGTAGAGGAATGCTTCTACTCTACTTGAAAATGCAAGAAAATAAAAACACAAATCCTTTAGGTAAATATGATGAAGAAGAGGGGTTTCTTGCTCCAAGCCTAGTAGTTCCTTGACTTGAAAAGAAACTCCTTCTTCTCCTTCCTTGAAAGGCTCCTCCAAGATGATGTCCTCCAAGGCAAGCTCACAAAGGAGGCGTGCACTTGCTCTCCAAGGGTGGGCGTTCACCACCCTTCCTCCTCCAATGCCTGGCCATCCTCCAAGTGATGGAAGTCCTCCTCCTTGGCGTGGCTCAAGGGAGAAGAGAGAAGGGGAAGAAGGCACCAAGGGGGCAGGTAGGATGCCCTCTTAGTCTTCTTCCTTTCTTCTCCTTCCTTGGCTGTAGGTTTAGGTGGGTATAAGGTAGATTTTACACTAATGGAGGATGAAATTTTTTGGTGGAATGTGGTGGGTTTTTATAGAGGTGGAAGGGGGTAGGGTTGGCGTGAATAGGTGGAGGGCTAGGATTGAATTTAGGGGTGGTTATGGGTGGTTAGGTTGATCCTAGGGCTAAGGTTAATTGGCGCCACCTAAGGGGTGCTAACGGGGGTAGTTATGGTGGTCAAAAGGCACCTCAAGTTGGCGCCAATTGTGGGTCTTCTAGAAGGTGTTGATGTGGATGGTGGAGATGGAATCAAAAGGAGATGAATGGTGGCAATTTATGGTGGTTTTGGAGGGAAAGTTGGCGCCACCTTGAAGGTGGCTTTTGGAGGTGGTGGGATGAAAGGTGGTGATGGTGGTGGCACCAACTTGGAGTAGGGTGGAGCTAGCTTAGGTGAGCTTAGGTAGGGTTGAGTTGGTGGAGCTAGCTAGGAAGGGTTTTTAGGTGGTGGATTGCCAAGGGAGCTGGAGCCTAGCTAAGCTAAGCTAGCTTAGCTAGTAGTGGAGTAGAGGAGGTGGTATTGGAGCTAGGGTTTGAAGAGAGGAGCTGAGGAGAACTTTGGAGCTTGAATTGGACCTGGCAGCTGCTGAAGAGGGTGGCATGGAGCTACTCTAGCTAGCTTCTACCATAAGGAGCTGAGGTGAGTTGGGTCTGGTGCTCTCGGGGAGAATCAAGCTGGTTGAGGTAGCTAAGGTAGCTTAGCTCAACTGAGTTGAGCTAAGCTGAGTCCCCGAGAGCTGGACTTGGGCTTTCTGAGCTGAAATGAAGTCATCTTCAGCTGGTTAGAGTTGAGTGGAGCTGGATCAAGCTGGTCCTGAGTTGAGGTGAACTCCAATCAACTCAGTTAAGCTAGCTAGAGCTCCCTGTGAACTAATGGGAGCTGAGATGAGCTAGAGTCAGCTAAGTTGAGTTGGATCTAAGCTGACTTGAGTTAGGGTGAGCTAAGATGAGCTCTCTTGAGCTACCATTCAGTTGAGATGAGCTGAATGGAGCTAGGATGAGCTAACCTTAGTTTAGGTGAGCTGAATTCCAGCTATGGTGAGCTAGATGAAGCTGAGTTGCAGCTGGTTTAAGTTTCTCCTTCACCAGTTGCCTTCCTGAGTGCTAGGGTTCTAGGGATCTGGCAATTTGCTTATCCCTAACACTCACAAAAACATATCAAAAACACAATAAAAAATGCAATGCATGTCTAACCTAATTAATGCCTAAATGCAACCTAAAAATCTGTTTGCGAAGCAAAATCCTAAGAGGTAGGTTTATTTTAATGCATAAGAATGATGATAAACTGACATTTATCAAAGGTCTTTCCCGACACTGTGTCGTGTAAACCAAGGTTACTTAGACTCCTAAGTCAAAGCAAACCAGCGAATCCTATACTGGTGATTCAGATACAAGAGTACGTCCTAAGTTAGGAGAGATCCTGGTCTATCTTGTCAAAGCTTAAAATATATTAAGCCAAAGCCTAAGTGAATCAAGCTACAATGACCTAGAAAGTTTAACCAGCAAAGGTTGAATGTCCATAAACACTTATTCTATTTTTGTTTTCAGCTATAAGATCATAATTAACCACTTGTATTTTCTTTAAAACATTTTCTCTCCTCAAAATTTTCTTTTGGAGCTCTCCCTCAATCAATAAAATTCAGGTCCCTTATTGTATTTTTGGAATTTTTGTATTTTTACATCATTCTTTTTTTTTGCTTTGTAATTTTTTTTCAAAATTTTCAAAATGTTTCAATTTTTTTTGGTATTTTTAATATTATACTATATACAATAGGTGTGTGTCTATAATTGCATTCTAGTAAATGGTTCACCATTTACAACCCCCCATGCTTAAATGATGCAATGTCCTTATTAAATGAATAGGGTGGATGCAAATGCATGCTTTGCTTTTCACTATCCTAGGCTGGGTGACGGAAGGATGTCAGAATGAGGAGGTAAAATCTCTATGCAGATGATTTCAAGTCTGATATTAAATCAGAGTGCAAAGTTGGGCTAAGAAGTAAAATGCATGACATATGTGGCAATGAATGTATGCTAAAAATGAAGGGTAGACACTTAAAGGAAGAAAGGTGAAAATAAGAAAGATGAAAAACAACTATATACAAAGATAGGTTAGCTAAGTTTAACACTTTCAGCTAGGCATAAACCCAGTAGGTAATTCAAAATGTAGGAGTGAAATGGTAGAGTTGACAAGTCTGAGATCATGTGGCTCAATAAAAGGTTTTAGTCTTTGTCCATTGACAATGAAAGGTTCAGATTTGTCAATCTCAGTGATCTCAATAGCTCCATTATCAAAGATTCTCAAGATTTTGAAAGGTCCAATCCACTTGGATCTTAGTTTCCCTGGGAAAAGTTTAAGTCTTGAGTCAAAAAGGACTTTTTGACCAGGGTGAAATGACTTCCTATGAATGTGACAGTCATGGAAGGCCTTTAGTTTGTCCTTATATATCTTCGAGCTTTCATAAGATTCATTCCTTAATTCATCTAGCTTGAAAATTTGTAATCTTCTATGATCACCGACCTTTTCTAAGTCTAGGTTACACTTTCTGATGTCCCAATAGGCTTTGTGCTCAAGTTCTACGGGAAGATGACAGTGTTTCCCGTACACAAGTCTCAATGGAGACATTCTTAATGGGGTTTTGTGAGCTGTCCTATATGCCCACAACACATCAGAAAGGCGAGAAGACCAATCCTTTCTATCAGGTTGGATGGTAGTCTGTAAAATCATTTTGATTTCCCGGTTGGACAATTTTGCCAGTTCATTGGTTTGAGGGTGATATGGTGTAGCAATCTTATGAGTCACCCCATACTTTTGAAGTAGGGACTGAAAGTGTGTGTTCCTAAAGTGAGACCCTCCATCACTAATGATGGCTTTTGGTATCCCGAATCTAGAGAAGATAAAATCTTGGACAAATTGTGTCACAACTCTATGATCGTTAGTCCTTGAGAGGATGGCTTCAATCCATTTAGAAACATACTCAACTACCAACATGACATACTCGAAGCCATGAGAATTTGGAAAAGGTCCCATGAAGTCAATGCCCCAAATATCAAAGATTTCACACACTAAGATCGGATTCAAGGGCATCATGTCTCGGTGGCCAATACTGTCGAAAGACTAACAACGTGGACATGCCCTACTATATTCGTGTGTGTCTTTGAAGATCGTGGGCCAGTAAAAACCTCTCTACAAAATTTTTGCAGCAGTCTTTTTGCCAGAGAAATGATCGCCACATACCTGGTCATGACAGAACGACAAAATACTATCAATCTCCTTATCAGGGACACACTTCTTAAGGATCTAGTCTTTGCAGTGTTTGAAAAGCCATAGTTCTTCCCAGTAATAGTGCTTGGCCTCGGATCTAAGTCTATCTTTTTGATGTCAGACCCAATCCGAGGGAACGATTCCAGAAGCCAGGTAGTTGACAATGTTAGCATACCAGGGAAGATCAGAATGAATGACCAGCAATTGCTCGTCAGGGAAGTGGTCTGAAATGGGTAGTGAAGGAGATATCGCTTCAAAAGGAAGGCGGGATAAGTGGTCAGCTACCACATTCTGCTTCCTTGCCTTATCACGAATCTCTAAATCAAATTCCTACAATAGTAGGATCCATCTAATCAGATGAGATTAAGCATCCTTCTTGGCGAGAAGATGTCGAACTCTAGTGTGATCAATGTAGACTATAATGTGGGAACCTAGAAGATAGGGTTTTAATTTTTACAGTGCAAATACTATAGCTAGCAATTCCTTTCCAGTGACGGTGTAATTCCTTTGTGCTTCATCTAAGGTCTTGATAGCGTAATGGATAATTGTAGGTTTCCCATCCAGTTTTTGACCAAGGACAGCTCCTACTACATAATCAAAGGCATCACACATGATCTCAAAAGGGTGAGACCAATCCAGGGGTTGCAGTATTGGTGCCTTGGTAACCAAATCACGAAGTGTCGTATAGGCATGAACACAATCGTCAGAGATCTGGAAGTCTATGTCTTTAGAGGGGAGATTTTTGAGAGGTCGGGCTATCTTCGAGAAATCTGCTATAAAGCGGCAATAAAAACCAACATGCTTGAGAAAAGATCTAATCTGCTTAACCGACGAAGGTAGTGGTAGTTCAAAAATCAATTTTACCTTCGTATGGTCAACCTCTATTCCTCTCTCAGAAATAAGGTAACCTAAAACTAGTCCTTCTGGTACCATGAAATATGATTTCTCCCAGGAAGGTACCAGATTCACATTTATGCATCTTTGTAGGACCTCAGTTAGGTGGTCTAAGCATGCATCAAATGTGCTCCCGAAGATTGAGAAGTCATCCATGAAGACTTCTAAACAATCACCAACTAAATCGGAGAAAATTGCAAACATACACTGCTGAAATGTAGCGGGTGCGTTGCACAACCCAAATGGCATCCTACGGAATGCAAAGGTTCCATAGGGGCAGCTGAAGGTCGTTTTCTCCTAATCATTGGGGTGAATTGCCACCTGATTATAACTTGAATAGCCATCCAAAAAGTAGAAGAATCTATTCCCTGCCAATCTTTCCAGTATCTAATCAATGAAGGGTAATGGGAAATGATCTTTTTTTGTGGCTTGGTTGAATTTGCGGTAATCAATACATACTCGCCATGAACTAGCAATCCGTGTAGGGTTGACTTCTACAGATTCAGTGGTTATGATGGTAAGTCTGACATTCTTAGGCACAACTTGAATAGGACTTACCCATTGGCTATCTGAAATGGGGAAGATAATTCCATTGTCTAACCACTTGATCATCTCATTTTTAACCATCTCTTGAAATGTAGGATTTAGTCTACGTTGTGGCTTCCTAGTAGGTCTAGATCCTTCTTTAGTGAAAATCCTATGTGTGTAGTAAGAAGGACTAATGCGAGTCAAGTCAGAGAGGCTCCATCCTATTGCCCGTCTATGTGCTCTTAAGACAGATAAGAGTCGTGATTCTTGATCAGAATAAAGATGAGAGTTGACAATCATAGGATAAGTCTGATTAGGGCCCAAGAAGACATACTTCAAAGAGTTAGGAAGAGGTTTGAGTTCAACAGGAATGGGATTTGGTGAAGGAGCAGGTGTGATCTCAGAAGATCCTAGAGACACTAAGGGAATTAGAGGTAAGTCTTCAGTTTCTACTGCTGGTGTCTCATGGGAAGTCAAGTCATAATCCAAAGGGTGTTGAAGTTCTAAATTCAGTGAATCGATTAAAGTACCCTCAACCAACTTAGCCAAAGAATCCAAGGAACATATTTCCTTAATTAAACTACAGGATAGTCCCCTTTGGGCTTGAAAAATATCAATCTTCATCTTTTGATCTCCAAATTTCACCTCTATTAGGCCCTCCTGACAATTGATATTTGCCTTGGCCGTAGCAAAGAAAGGTCTTCCCAGTATGATAGGTGTTTTGTATATCCTCAGGTGCTTTCATGTCAAGGACTAGAAATTCTATAGGAAAGTAAAAATCCTTGACCCGCACTATAACATCTTCCAACATTCCCTGAGGTGTCTTAACTGATCTGTTAGCTAATTACAAGGACACCTCGGTTGAGATAAGATTGCCTACCTCAAAATGTGCCAATAGGGAGGTTGGGATAAGATTGATGGAAGCACCTAGATCTAGTAGTGCTCTATTGAATGTTGTGTTACCTATTATGCAAGAGAGGGAGAGGGGTGCATGAGTCTTTCATCTTAGTAGGGAGGGTGCTGGAAATGATGGAACTTGCTTGTTCCGAGAGGATGATTGGACTACTCCCTTTCTATATCCTCGCTTTACGCTTAGGTGTACATAGGTCTTTTAAAAACTTAGCGTAAAGAGGTATGTGGTGAATTGTATCCAGCAAGGGGATGTTTATGTGGACTTACTCAAAGAGCTTAAGCAAATCCTCCTCAGGTGCCACATAAGTCTTCTTCTTTCCTTTCCCTTCTTCTTTAAGGCCTCTGGAAATGGTACAAAAGTGGTGATAGAAGGGTCATTCCTAGGTTGAGAAGTAGGAAGAGGTGAATCAAATGGAGGAGTGGAAGTAGAAGGTCCAGGAAAAGATGCAGAAGCAGGAAATGGTGGATCTACAGTGCTTCTACCTCTTTTAGTGACTATGGTATTAAGTTCAGCTCTAGATGTAGATGGTAACTCAAAATTTGGTAACAGAGGTGGTTGAGGTTGTGGATATGAAGAATTTGGATCAGTGTGGAATTCAGTTTCGTGCAAGGGTTGTGAAATAACATGTGCTTGACCTTGCACTGAAGGTCTAGGTTGAACATACCTCTGGACAGGTATGTTCCTTGGATTAGGTTGTGCTTGAGATGGGAGTGAATGTGGTTGAGGGGATTCCGTTAAGTGTGATAGCTGGGCTCTCATCTTAGCTAGTGCCGCGTCCTGTCTCTGTTGCATAGCAAGATTTTGTTGTTGCATATCAGCAAGAGCTTTCATGATTGTCCCCAACTAGTCATCTCGTGTGGGCCCAGGTTGAGAGTATTGGGCGGGCCTGGGTTAGGGTTGCTAGCAGGCATGCGGTGGATACCCGTGTGATTGTAGAGGTGGTGCTTGGATCAGGTTGTGAAGTGGTGGTGCAGAAGGTTGTTGATAGGGAGGTCTTTGTGAATTTCTCGACCGCCAGAAATTTGGATGATTCTGCCATCCAAGGTTGTAGGTTTGTGTAAATGGGTCATTGTGAATGGCGTGGAGCTCCTCCGATGCTCCGGAATGTGCAGGGAAGTTAGTGTAGGGAGGAACAAAGGTTCCTCCAACTAGTAAAGAATATGGGAATGAATAGTTCGGTAGTGCAGGTTGTGTCACAGTAAGGTTATTCACGGTTTCTCTCCTTGTGGGAAACTGGGAAGAGGTGTGTGGTGCAGGTGATTGAGAAGGAGATGATGAAGGTTTAGAGAGAAATTTCCATACTTCATCTACTTTCTTCTCTATCAAGCCCACCTTATCCAGTGGACTAGCCACTATCTCTAAGTCTCTGCTATTGGATTGGGCTTCATGTACCCCTGAGTGTGGGTAGGAATGAGAGGACTTTCAATTAAACATGCTCATCGAAGCATTGTTAATGGAGCTTTCGACCATGCCTTCGAAAAGCTCAAAGGTTGAGTCCTCATCCTGACACAAGAAGTTGCCTCCACAAGCGGCATCTACAAAGTTCCTTGTGTCATCATGGAGCCCATGATAGAAGATCTAGACCTGTTGCCAGTGTGGGACACCATGGTGGGGACACTTTCTTAGAAGCTCGTTGAAACGACCCACCACTTTGGCCATTTAAGACGTCTGGGATGTTCACTAGACGTCTGGAAATGCTTTTAGCGCGCAACGTGCGCACGCCATACTTCCTCCCTCACCGCGCCCTCTCTTGCGACGCCACTCCGTGCCATGCTCGCCTCTCCGTTCCCCTCCCCTCCCTTTATATACCTGTCCCCCCTCCCCTTCGTTGCCACCCCATAGCTGAGAGAGAGTGAGAGTGGAGTGAGAGCAAAGCACCTGAGCGAGAGGAAGCGCGAGAGCGGAGGGTGCAGCGTCATTCTGCCGCGGCACCTGCAGGCAAGGGGATACAAGAGCGGATCCGTGGAGACCTTTTTCCACGGAATCAGACAGCCGAGGAGACACCCAGACGCCTAATCGGATGTCCGAAGGTAGGGAAGACATCTGGTAGAGATCTACTTTCCATACTTTTCCTCTCTGACACGTCCCAACAGCGTACGTATGTGTCAGAGGGCGGGAGCGTAGCCGAGGTGGTTTCAGACGTCCTGGAGCACCCCCAGACGTCTGACAAAGTCCTTGGACGTTGGCATTAAGTTCCAGACGTCTGATAGCGGAACACCAAGAGAGGTATCCCTGAGAACTATTTTAAGACATCTAGGACCTTTCCCAGACGTCTGATTTCCGTCTGATAGCATGTTTTAGGCCATATAAGGCCCTATTATTATCTCTTTTTCGCAAACGAACCGTCTCTGTTTTCCATACGAGTTTCTCTATATAATGATACCTTGTTTATATCTTTCTGAACCTTTTGGCCCATCAATCCATGTTTTAGGTCTCCAGTACGTCGAGTGTACGGGACCTGTGGAGACATCGGGAGCCATTGAACGAGCCCCCATTCCACCCGGTTACCCAGGTAGAGTGGTTACAACCTTAATCTCTAATTTAATACATGCGAGTAAGTAATCCTACGACTTGAGATGAACCCTAGGAAAGAATAAACGTATATTCGAGAATAAATTCTTGAACCCTAGGTCTTGGCATGAACACTAGGGTTAGAAGGAATTACATGTGAATGATTGAGTAATCAAGAGCTGCCTGTTTTTAGCTAAAATGGACCCCTACTGCATGTGAATAATCGAGTAATCGGAAATTGCCTGTTTTTAGCTAAAATGGACCCCTACTGTAATAAAATGGAAATTGAATTATCCCAAACATTCCAACCCGGATGTGATAAAGAAATTCCTGTACGAACCCCACGGGGAATGTAAACATAAGCACCGTACCTCGAAGAACCAGATGGCTCTGGGAATTTGCTGCCTATGGATAGCTGTTAAGGGAGGTAAGCTGACCTTCGTGTACGTGGTACCGAAGAGAGCAACTATCCCTTGTAGTGTAGAGGGGAGCTTGCCGCCCTTGGGTTGGGACCCGAGGTGGGTTTGGCCACTCTACGACGACTCTTACTGGCCCTCGTGTACGTGGTACCGCGGTGAGCTACTTAGTGTAGGGGGGATCTATCTGCCCCAGGGGACCTGGGGCTAGGTATGGCCACCCTACACCAACTCTCGTCAGCCTGTTGGGTAAACTGGGGTAGTCGGACGAGGGTACGCGGATTGAGGAGGGCCAAGACTCCTGTTCTGTTCTGAGAGGGCAAGGCCCTACACTGTTCCGCACTATACGTTGAGGCGTACCCGCTAGCGGAAATTACTGACCACGTGCCAGTGCGGGGTAGCTACCCACGCGCTTATCACGTGTGACGTAGTCACCGCTACATTACGACCGTGACCTCGGGGTAGTAGACCGAGTATAGGACTACCATGGTGGGACTCCCCCAGCCAGGAGAGTGCCACGTGGGCATCCTACATCACGGGAAGCTGCAAGCAAAATCATTCCTATAGGAAACCAGAAAATTAATTAACAAATCCTAATTAGAGATCTCTACGCACCCACATGTATAATATAATTGAAAAATGGAAAAATTCTATGTTAAATGCATGTTACTTCTTAGCCACCACTCTACTCAACGTTAGCTAACTCCAGTCAAATATATTCTGTACAGGTCAGGGACTTGAGTAGCCTGAGCCACTGGCTGCTGAGGATGCTGGGCCTAGTCGAGCCTAGTTTTAGTTCTACTGCTTGATAGTGAGTTTTTATAGCTTGTATTCTGTTACATGTACTCTTTAATGTGATGGTTGTAATATCAATGTTCTCTTTCCCCCTGTTGAAACTTTCTTTTGCTTAGTTTCTGTACTTGTGTGATTGTGGTTTGTTGAATGTTACTTGGTTATTTCTTGTTGGACGACTAGATCTTGGGATAAATCGAAGCGAGCCAGTCTCAGATCCTGTAGGGATTTGGGACCGGGTCATGACACTCATGGAATCTCTCCTAGGCCTCGTGCATTTGTTCTCCAGAATTCTGTGTAAATGTGGTTATGGCACGCCTTATAGCGTTTGTACGACCTACAGGAAAGTACTTCTTTAGGTACTCATGTTCCAAAGAAGCCCATGTGTCTATAGGTATAGTCCGTGCTAAGGTTCTAAACCAGAAGGCAGCTTTGTCTTTCAATGAAAAGAACATTTTCATTAAAAGCGTGTGCTGATCATGACCTTGCGGACCCAAAGTTTGAGCAATATTTTTCAGCTCCTCTAAATGCTGAAAAGGGTCCTCAGAAGGAAGTCCATGTGTGATGATGTTTGGCTTCAGTTCAATAGCACGACCCCCATCAGGATAACGTACCACAGCATAGGTTGAGCAACTGCGGGATTATAGTAATCCCGTAGTTGACGTCTATGAGGTTGAGGTGGTGCCTGAGGGTTTCTAGGTTGAGGTTGAGATTGGGGGCTTGCTAAAAGATTCATAGCTTGTGCAAGCCGTTGCACCTATTATGTAAGGGTATTCATTTAAAGTTGTGTTTTAAACAGGTGTTGAAGATGAGGCATAGGCCCTCTCTCCGGTGGTGGTTGGTTAGGAAAGTTTGGGTATGGGGGAGGTTTGAACTTATGGTTTGGTGGTGGTAGAGGTGGAGGATGTGTAGTAAGATGTGGAGGAAGTTCTTTGAAATCCTCGAATTGTGCAGAATCATGATCATCCTCATGATGTGTGGAGTAGTGGATTGGAGTTTGAGGCCTAAGAGGTATAGGATCATATCTGAAAGGCATAGAAGTGGAAGTAGTAACTTGGGCATCAGCACCCAAGGGGAGTACAAGTTCAGGGTTTTGGGATCTCCTACCTTCCATTGAGTTGGTTTTTGAAAATGCAGTATTTTAAAACAGTCACAAGTCAAAGGAAGGATCAAATCTCAAGCTTATTCACAAAATCAGAAATCCCAAACAATCTCAATCACAGAAAGACCAATCATACAATCAAGCGAGAAAAATCAAAATTTTCCTAGAGGCTATTATGCAAAAATAATAGTACGCAAACAAATGTTTCAACCAATTATACGCATCCTAAGATAAACCTAGCGACGTGCAGATCTCTAAAATCCATCGGGAGTCTGGATAAGACTGTCATGCGATCCAGATCCTGTGGGTGCTAAAGGAGATGAGATAGAAACCCATGTATATGTGACTTAAGTGATTGTGCTGTGTGCATGATAGTAATCAACACAGTGGCGAGGAAAAACCAGCCAGGGTTTCAAACAAATTTTTATGTCTCCTTTTGGATTTGATTCAAGTATTTAAAAGTGTATTCTATGTTGCTTGTCTCGCTTTTTACTCTTTTAAATACAAGAGATGGTCTTGTTAATTAAGTCAAATGCAAGGATGACAGGAGTTTGAGGAAGGTAAGGAATTGCGTACCTGACTCCAGCAATTCTATAATTGATGCAATTGACTTGAAATTGAAATCTAGCAGATAATGATGCAACCTAAATATGGATGCCTAATACATGCTGCTGCTAGATAAGGATGCGAATTTTTTGAATTTTTGATTTTATAATTTTTTGGGATTTTTGTATAATGCAACAAACAAAAACAAAAGAAAAAGAAATCGATACGGAAAACCTGCGAACGGAAAAACCGCGTCGATGAGAGATGAGTAGAGAGAAAGATAAAGAGTCCAGAGAGTCCAAATTATTACGAGATGTGTGAGAACAGGCTCTCACAACTTATGCCTAACAAATATATCCTAAGTAATATTCCTAGATCTAAACTATACTATACTAATCTACTCTAATCTAGCTCCATGGAAAAACTCCGTCGGGAAGTCGGGTCAGAATTGCAGCGAGCCCACCAGGAAGATCTCCGCCTGGAAAAAGACGCTACTCCTCATACTCCTTAAATGTTGCAAAAGCAACAATTGATTAGTAAGAATCAAATAATGTATATACAGAAAGAATAAAAGAATAAAAGAATCTTTATACAATGAAAAATTTGAATGAATGAATGTTTATTTATAAAAGAAAAAATTATTTACAAATAAAAAACTAAAGAATAATTTTGACGTATAGAGAATTGACTCCCTAGCAACGACGCCAAAAATAATGATCGTTCGACTACCGATTCGTATAAAAAGGGATTGTTATTGTAGTATATGTCACAAATACAAACCGTTGTCTCCTCAATTTTATTTAATTATCTAATTTTTACTGGTTTATTCCAGGTCGTTTACTGGAAGGCAGTTATTGATATACATCACTCTCTAAGTCCAATTCATTCTTTAATTCCAAAAAGATTGATTTTATGAGCAATAATAAATGAATGAATTAATAATCAAAGAATGAATCAATTATAAGCAAAAGAATGGATTACAAATAAATACAATGCTTGAAAATAATTATATACAATCAAACATCAAACACTATAACTAATTACTATATACTATCTATTTATAACTTATATTAATAATACTTAGATATATGTACAATAATAAATAATAATATATACTATACTAACTTAAGTTAACATTCTAACATTTACAGTAACATATAATGTATGTACAACGACATATATAAGCATCGCTAAACCTTAGAAAAACTATACGCATAAGCTAAGGTAAAAATAGAACTATATTGACATTTATTTTATTTACAGTGACGGATATAAATGTCACTAAAGCTATCTTTATTTATATACATATATATAACTCAAACATTACTCTACATATAGTTATTACATCTATACTTATTTACTTACATACACACACACACACACACACATATATATATATATATATAATACTTACATATATACACACGCACACACAACTCACACAGAGGCACAAGGCCTCTCTTCAACACTTAGCCAATTTTCGCCTCTTCTCTTCTGTGTTTCTTCTTCATCTCTTAAGTAGATTAAGGCATGATTACTATTCATCTTTAACAAAAATTATGTTCTTAATTAGCAGGTGGCCTTTTCGAGGAATACACAGCACCCTCTTAGGTGGGACCAGACCTCTACTAAGAGTCTCCCTAATTCATTATTAAGCCTCTTAATCTCGTTTTATGCTTGTTAATGGGCTTAATTAGTCCCATGCACAGTGCCAGGCCCCTGGCCTACACAGCATACACATCTCAAATCAATGCCAATGTCTTAATCATTCTCGGAAAGGGTAATTGGTTTTCGGGTGCCCGACGCCTGTGACGATGAAGTGGAGGGAAGACAAAAACAACTTATACCACGTCGAGCACTCGCCATCTTACGATGTGGCACTAAATACCCCCTCTTCAGCGTTGTAGCTCCAGCGTGCATGTCTGATTTGGTGATTTTGGCCCTCGATTTGAGGGCCATAAATTATTATAATTTAAAATTAAATTATATGGTATTAAAGTATTTACATAGGTCTACATAATTGTACAATTTATTTACAAAATTAATTACATTTACTATATAAATAAATTAGTCAAAGTTTACAATTTATACATATTGATTATTGGGTTTATTTCTTAATTAACGTATAAATTAGTTAATTAATGGTCTAATTGACCATGTATAGAGTTAATATACATATTAAAGTATTTAATACACATTTTTATTGTATTTTGCATGATTTATTTTGATTTATTTACATTTAAATAAATGAATTCAGGGTATTATACATATAAATTAAGTATAAATAGTTTAATACATTATAAATATAATTAAATTAGTCTAATTTACTTAAAATACTACAATACAACTATACAACATAAATTATCTCAGTTATAACTTAATTTACTAATTTATTTTAATTTAACTTAATAACTTAGCTAGTATCTTAATAAATAAATTATTTATTATATATACATAATTAAATTATGATACAGGGTTTATAATATACATAATACATATATAGATATGTATATACAATATCATTAGTAAATACAGTTATTTACAGGGTTTTATATATTTACTTAAGTTATAGTGTGTATAAGTTAGTATAAATAATAAATAGTTATATGATTAAGTTATATATAGTTTAAATAATCTTAAGTATTTGATTTACATTATACAATATATATATAAGTTAGTTATACCTATTATACACCTATTTTACAATATATATACATATAGCTTATTATATAGCTTATATTTACAAGTATATATATAATATACATGGTATTTTTGTGTACTTTTGGAGTTTTTCTTCTTTCTATGGGTTTTAGGTGTTTTATAGAGGTAGGGGATGAGAAAGAAAGAAATGGATGAGAGAGAGAATGTGTTTTTGGTATTTTTGTAGGTTAAGTTCTTTTATTAGGTCTAAAGGTATACTGAACCGTCGGCTGGTATGTTCTACCAAGATGAGGGTTCAAATGACCTTGAAACTCAATGTACACCTAGAAATATACCCTAATCTTCACCAAGACAAGTTTATTTTATTTTTTTGGATTTTTTAAATCATTTTTATTTATATACAAGTTTAGCTCATTTTAGGATCTTTTAAGTATTTTCAAAAGAACCTAAGATCCTAAACTCTAATGTATGGCTGAATTAGGATGTGAACTACCTCAGTTAAGTCCTAAGCATGTTCTAAAGGTTATACAATTATAAAAACATGCAATTAACTTCATTTTGCATTTATTTTCAATTGTGGATAGTTAGGTGACCAATTTAGCTAACAAAGAATGATTTCAAACATCAATCAAGCCATTCCAAGTTGAATTTAAGTCAAGTAAAAGTGCATGAAGGCTGTATACATGGAATACAACATGAATAACATGTCAGCTATTTTAAACTCTAAAAACTAAGCTATTGTCCTTCAAAATCAGATCGTCTACTGTTACAGCTGCAGCAGCAAGAACAATATGACATCGGCCTAGTTGCTACTAAATTTCAGAAGCCATAAGACTCTATTGCTATTGTAGTTCCAATTCAAATCATCCAAACAGAATTTCAGTCATTCTAAATTGATTTCAGAGGCCTGCAACAGCTCTGAAGTTAATTTTCAGAGCCACAGTGGACCTGATTAGGTTTAACAATCCAAAATCAATTCTAATCTCTGATCCCATACTTGTATGTTTAGAGTTCCTGTATGGTTTTTCCCTTTAAAGATCAATTAGAACCACTTGATATAATCATGAAAATCATGAAAACCAATTGGTAATTTTAGAGGCTAAAATCAGATCAAATCAAACCTAAATATCTCTGATCTGATGCCCTTTAAAGCCACAATCGATCAAATCATTTCCAAAACTTCTTTGAAAAATTAGAGATGGAGATCTAAAAATTCATTTGAGTACCTAAATCCATAGAACTCTGATTTGATCTTCATTTCACACCATAGATAGTGTGATTCATGAAGCTCAAGTCAAGAGTTCAACTCTTGTAAACATGGCACCACAAATTCATTAACATTAATCAGTAGTCAATTAGATCTCCATTGTTAGGTTGGGATCGAAATGTACATTGGGAAATAAATGTCACCCATATAGCGCTTTTGCTATGAATTTAGCATTGATTTAATCACGTTCTTGTCTTGAACACCATTGATTGGCGGTCAAATCATAATGCATTAGATCCTTGTTTTATCTCAAATCAGGGAGACTGATTCTCCTTTATAAAACTCCCCAATAAGTGACTTAAATCAGGTATACGCTCATCCATAAATCAAAACCACACTCAAGGACATTGGAATCCTTGCACATACCCAATCAAAGCCACTAAAATCCTCAAACAACTCGATTAAATTCGATAAAGCTCAAAATTGAATTCAAATCTCCGATTCGATCATGAAAATCATTTGCAAGCAAAATCGAGTCGTTTGAGTTTGTGAACAAGATCAAGGAGTCTTGTGAATTTGTGAGATGAATGAGAGACCCCCCAAGGTAGGTTATGATGCTAATTTCAGATCTGAGGTTCAAAACCCTCAGATCTGAAATTAGGTCTAATGAAGGGGTGATTTATGGATTTAATTGCGAGGAAAAATAGGGAACATGAAATGGGGATGTAATGGGGGAGATCTGTGATCAGTGAGTGAGATGAATTCATCTACTCTGATATGAATTGATTAGAGGAGGTGGAGGTGATTTCTACACTAATCTACTCCTATCTAATCTGCACTATACTAACATCCACTACATCTATGCTAAAGCTAGAAAGCATTAAAACCTAGTTTAAATGGTGGAATGGGACCTATAAGGAGAACTGCAACTGGTGGCTACAGTGACGAAGGAGGGGGAATCTCAAGTGGATTGAAAACTTGCTAGTGGAGTTCTATGTCACCCTTAGGTGCTATGATGGCCTTAGCGGCGAGTAAATTCTAAGAGGAAGGTGGAGCTTCACCGCCAATGGCAGTGAAACAAGGACAGTATGAGGAGAGGAGCTGGAGTGGACGAATATCGGCTCAAGGGGTGTAGAAGGGAGTCGATCCTTTGCGCGCGAGGCAGTGGAGGTTCTTAAGTAGAGTAATCATTGAATTGGGGCACCGTAGTGGTGCGATTAGATGATTAGGGCATAGGCGGTGGTGATGAGAGGAGATGAGCTTACGTAAGTTTAATCCAAAAGTGGACCATTGATGGGATCTGGGCAAGGGGGTGAAGCTACGCACCGAACTAGGTGAAGCTTCGATTGAATGTGAGCCACAGATAGAGGGAACACAGATTGAACGGCCAAGATGTTCTCAGTTCTTCGCATGAACAGTGCACGCAAAGATCTGCAGGTGGTGCTAGGTCCTATTGGTGAAATTACGCGAAAGGGCCCTTAGTGAAGGGGTAGAAAACTGTAGGGAGGCCCAAAAGTGGTCAAGAATGGTTACAGAGCAGTCCTTCTGGGCTTTCAAAAAGGTCATTGCGGCCTTCAAGTAGGTCCTTAGAGGCTTTCTAGTAAACAAAATATGATGTGTGAAGGATCTAAATGCAAATTCTTAAATGCAAGACCCTAATGATGTCCAAATGCAACTAGGTTTTTAATGAAGCTTAATTGAACATATTAGAAGTTAATTTTACTTTTGATTTGGAATTTTGAGCTCATTTGTGTGTTAAATTTGCACTTGGATTACCATTTAACCTTCTTTAATAGAATCTCATTTAATGACCTAATTATGCATTTTTAGCACAAAATTGATGTTTTAGGCCTTTTTCTTTATTTCCCACACTTAACCCTTTTTGTGTGTTAATTCCATAGTATTTAACCTAGTTTCTAGCTTAACTTAGGTGATTTAGCTATGATAAGTCGCAACTCATCAGTTGTTTGCTGAATGAAGCTATTGAGTTGCTTGGCACATCAACGACCTGAACTATAAGATTCAAATCAAAACTTTGTCCCATCCATGTACAAAATGAGCATACTAATAGTGGTTAACAAGAGCATGTGGTGCTCCCCAAAATCCACAATGCTTTCTCCATAAGTCCACATGCCAGCTTTGGGATTTACATCCAGCAAAAGGTCTTGTAGAAGGTGATTATGGTGCCCCCTCATCCATATTAGTTGAAACTCTCTTCCCAACGACCGTTATTGTGGCAATGAGGGGGCTAGGTGCAATCCTCGGATGTGCATCATGTCATTGCCATAGGAGAGGGTAAGGCCTTGATGTATACTAAAGAGGTCAGCTCCCATGATGGCCTAAATGTAGGCCTTCCTACCATCATTATAGGTGAGAGTGGCCTATCAAAGTTGAAGGTCATCCACAGAGGCAAGAGTATCATACAGTATCCTTGCTAGAGGTATGACTAGTCCAACATCTCAACTTCTCCACTAAATACTAGGGTTTGAAGTGGAGAGAAGACGTTTTGCATAGAATTGGATGCCTAAGATGAGGCTCTCCTTGGGTTTCTACAACACAAATGCAAGGAGTTAATACATTGGATACATCATATTGATGGGACATCTCCATCCTTCATTTTTGTCTATAGTACTGATTCTTAGTGTTTTCCATTATGAGTATGACATCTCGAGGGAGCCTTTTGTCCTGAATGTAGAGTTAAGTATAGAAGGCAAACTTGACAAGTTAGCAAGGAGATTTTAGCCAGGTTGCTTGTTAACGTGTTAAATCGAGGTTTTAAAATCATTATGTTGCAGTATAACCAAAATTACACGAAAATAAATAATATTTATAACTTGAATATCTAGATATGAAGTCTGAAATCGAACACAGAGAGCAAATATGAATTTACACACTAATCTTAATCAAAATATAAATGAGCATAGGAAATCAAGTCAATAATGATAATCAATGAATAATATCTACTCAAATCTGATATTCAATATAGAACATGAGTATATCAAAAGTTTGACAAGGCAAAAAGATATTTAAGACAAAATAATGATGATTTGAATCACCAATTATTAGCTTAGATGCATATATCTACTAATTACTCAATAGTCTAAATAAATGACCAGTGGCCTGAGCCACTTATGCTTTAATTCCACACCAGTAGTGCACAATAACAGAGCCAATCAGACGTCAGCTCCTTGGATCAGATGACTTAAATGTTGTTGCTACAGTGCTTTGTAAAGAGCTTTCTTATTCAACTCCCTCCCTTCTTTCCTTCGACTCTTCCCTTTTTCCTTTCCTTCTCCTCCTTTCAAAGAGCACAAGGGTTCTCTCACGGCTAAGTGCCAGCCAACGCACAGAGGAGCAAAACCCCCCCTGATGTGTCTTTGTGCGTGTGTGTTAAGAGGTGTCATTATAGTCGCACTTGATACGTCGGTTTTAAAAGAAGTAAACAGAGGTGAGTCTGAGTGTCGGTCTTAGGGAGGCGTGGAAATCGGATTTTTGTTTATCACTTGTTGTCACGGAAAAGGCGGAGTTTTGCTTGCGAAAGATGCGATTTTGAAAAGAGAGAGAGAGATAGAGAAAGAGAGTTTAGAGTTAGAAAGCTCTTGGTTTTGATCATGCAACTTGAACAGAAATTAAAATGGCAATTGAACGGAAAATAACTTCATTAAACATGCATTCATAGTTCATAACTTACAACATTAAATACATGCTTCAACAAAAGTAATGGAAAGCTTAGGAGAGAGAGAGAGAGAGAGTGGAGAGCGACGAGGCAGCCACGGCGGTGGAGGAGGCTCCGTCGGCGGCTCGTCATCTCCGGCGATTACAAGAGTGCCTAAAGCTAGCTAAGAGAGGAGTGGAGTAGTTGCAAGGGGGAGTGAATGCCTTGAATGGTGGTTGGAGGGGGTTTAAATAGAGTTAGGGGCTTCCTAAAAGAAGAAGGGGCTTTAGCAACATCCAGAGCGTCGCTAAAATCGCTTCCAAAAGCGTCGGTGTAGCCCTCTCGCCGCCGGTCAGCCGCCCGCCCCGTTCCTTCTCCTCGCACGATCCGTGGCCGCTGAACGAGAGCCGTCCGATCGAAGATCGGACGGCTGAGAGCCTTCCTCGCCCGCGCTGAGATCGCGCCTCGGGCGCGTGTGTGCACGCGCGTCTCCGCCCCGCATGCGCGCACGCGTGGGCGCTCGTGCTTTGTGGTCGCGTCGCGTGGCGAGATCCTGGCCGCCCGCTGCTGATCGGGCGGCCCAATTTCTCCGCGCCCTTCGCCCGCCTTCGAATCCCCCCCGCGCGGCTCGAATGCGCGTCGCGTGGATGCGGGCGTGCGTGCTAACCGTTGCGCCACGCCCGCGCTTTTGTCGCGGTGGCCGCGGGCGGGCACGCGGATCTCGGCCGTTCGATCGAAGATTGACAGCCGAGATTTGTCCTTGGTTGGCTGAAGGCGTGCGTGCGGTGGGGGCGGGCTGACGTGGCACAATCTGGGCCATTGATCTCTAGATCAACGGTCAGAACTTCTTGGGCCCATTGTAGGAGCTTCGGATGTCGGATTTGGCCGATCTTGAGTCCGTTGGACTCCGTTCGTCGTTCTGAATCCATCCGTGCGGTCCAATTGCTCATCTGAGGCCTGCTTTGACAAATGCTTACACAAATGGCCATTAATACAGTTTATAAGCAATCTTGGTACATGATGCATGCAATGCTCCTATTCTACTTATGTTGTGCCTTTTATTCTAAAGATGGGCTATATTCAAATAATTATTACCCCCTTGAGTGGTGTTATCATACCCCCATGCTTACTCTTTGCTAGTCCCTAGCAAGGTTTATTCTGGTCTTTATTCCCTTGCAGAATTCAAGAAGTAATTGCTTAGGCACTTCGTTACTTGTCAATAAGAGGAAATATACGCAGATCTTAATCTACAAAGACTAAGCAGCGTCTGGGTGTCTGCCAAAATACGAATCGCCCGAATCCTTGCTTTAATGTATATAACTATACATACGTATATATATATATATATTTTTTTTTTTGTTAAGAATTTTTTCGGAATTCAGTGTGGGTTGGTAAGTTTTTACGGCTACTCAACCCACCCAAAACTCGGTCAAAACCCTAAGTGCTAAGCATCTTAGTGTGAATGTTGTGATAGACTCAGTTAACGGTAATTGAGACAGACTTCGAGTTTCTACCCCTCTAGGTGACCGGAAAAGGAAACAAATTTTCCTGAAGGTGTATTTGTTCGATTGGTAGCTTTCTCTCTACATTTGTTTTAATTGGGGTCAACACAAGGATTTTTCCAGTGTATATCTCCCCGGCTTGTACTACTTCCCCGCTTCTTCCTTAGGTGTTTTGGTCTTTTTTGTACAATTATTGAGCTAGGCTCTGGACAACCGACCAATGGGCTGTTACCCACGATCACTTGCCAGCCATACTTGTGCGGTGAAGTGTGGTTTATTTTTTTTTCTTCTTGTCCTTTTATTATTATTATTATTTTTTTGTAGGTGGCTTCCCTGATCTCAAATGTACCTAAAGGCAACGACAAAGAAATGGCCTATGGCTGGGTTCTGGACAACCTGCCAATGGGCTGTTACCCACGACAACTTGCCAGCCAGACCACCCTAAAGAGTTCATTAGCTACCCAATTTCTGTCAAAATCTCCTAGAATTGAGTCTGTGTAAAATTGTGTGCAGATGCTTAGACTCAAAGTTTTTCTGAGTTAGAGGGTGAGTTAATAAGTCGTATACTTATTACCTTATTTAGTAGGTGGATTAGAATAGCTTAAGGTTGCAAGGATTCGCCGCTAAATCCATATTTTAACGGACACCAGGGCTGATTAAGCCTGAAGGCCTGAAAAGTCTAAGTGTTTAAGTTCTTTCTGTATTATTTTCCACTATTGACAAGTTTCTAATGCCTAAGTTTTCTTCCTAAATATTTTTTTTAATTAATTTATTCATTCAGACTGATTAATTGGGCTCAGGATTATGCAATTTACCACCCCCCCATGCTTAAGTTGGACAATGTCCTCATTGGTAGATACATGATGCAAAAGGGTTCAAAAAGATAGTACCTGAGTGACGTGAACTACCAGATCAGTCTGAATCCTCTGGGTTGCCTCCCAGGAAGCGCTGAGTTTAACGCCTCCAGCTGGGCGGTGCTCGATGTCAGCCCTCAACGAGGGTGACACTTTCCTTGGGAGGTACCTGGGCCAGGAAATGCTTCAATCTTTGACCATTAACTGTAAAAGTGTGCCCAGTGTTAAGATCAGCGATTTCAACCGCCCCATTAGAATATGGCTTAACCACCCGAAATGGTCCTGTCCATTTGGACCTGAGTTTCCCTGGGAAGAGTTTTAGGCGTGCATCAAACAGCCAAACTTGTTGGTTAGGCTCAAAGGTTTTTCTATGAATGAGTCGGTCGTGAACGACTTTCATTTTCTCCTTATACAGTCGACTATTATCAAAGGTGTCCCGACGGATTTCTTTGAGCTCAGATAATTGCAGGGTCCTCTGCGCACCGGCTAACTGGGGATCCATGTTACACTGCTTGACAGCCCAGTAAGCCCGGTGTTCCAATTCGACAGGAAGATGGCAGGCCTTGCCGAAGACCAGGTGATAAGGCGACATGCCTATCGGGGTCTTGAAAGCGGTCCTATATGCCCACAGGACATCATCAAGTCGTGTGGATCAGTCTTTCCTATCAGGTCTCACAGTCTTTTGTAAAATGTTCTTGATTTGTCTATTGCAGACCTCAGTCTGCCCATTTGTTTGTGGATGATACAGGGTGGCAATGCGGTGGTTTACCCCATATTTTTTAAGTAGGGCACGGAATTGGGAATGGATAAAATGGCTTCCACCATCACTGATCATGGCCTTGGGTATTCCAAACTGGGAAAAGATGTTCTTCTTCACAAAGTCCATGACAGTCTTGTGATCGCATCGTTGGGTGATGACGGCTTCAATCCATTTGGAAACATAGTCTACTGAGACCAGGATGTACTCGAAGCCGTTGGATGGTGGAAAGGGGCCCATAAAATCGATACCCCAAACGTCGAAGATTTCGACAATCAAAATGGGCTGAAGGGGCATCATATCTTTCTTGGTCATGGTCCCCAGTGTTTGGCAGCGTGAGCAAGTTTTGGCAAAGATGTGTGCATCCTTAAATAGGGACGGCCAGTAAAATCCAGACTGCAACACTTTTGCAGCTGTTTTCTTTCCAGAGAAGTGGCCGCCACATGCTTGGTCATGACTAAAGGAAAGCACACTCTGAACTTCATCTTCAGGGATACACCTTCTGGTGACCTGATCAGCGTAGAGGCGAAACAGCATGGGATCATCCCAGAAATAGTGCTTGGCCTTAGCCAAGAACCTGTCCCGTTGCTGTCTAGACCAGCTGTGCGGGGTTTGTCCTATAACCAGGTAATTAATGTAGTCGGCATACCATGGCATTTTCTTGTCTTGCACGGCTAGGATGTGTTCATCAGGGAAGGTATCAGATAGAGGTAGGGAGGGTCCAATGTGGTCTGGATGAAGTCTCGACAAGTGGTCAGCCACCACATTTTTCGATCTGGCCTTGTCTCTGATTTCCAGGTCAAATTCCTGCAAAAGCAGGATCCATCTGATGAGCCTGGGCTTTGCGTCCTTTTTGTCCAACAGGTGCCGGATGGCTGAATGGTCAATGTAAATAGTCACGTAGGATCCCAGCAAGTATGAGCGGAATTTTTCAAGTCCAAATACTACAGTGAGTAACTCTTTTTCTGTGACGGTATAATTACGTTGGGCCTCGTCCAATGTTTTGCTCGCATAGTAGATCACCACGGGCTTCTTATCTTGCCTTTGTCTCGGGACAGCGCCTATGGCAAAATTTGATGCATCACACATAATCTCAAAGTCCTGGGACCAGTCTGGGGGTTGATGTACAGGTGCGGTGGAGACTAAGTCCCGGAGGGTGTGATAAGCTTGGATGCAATCAGGAGACATGTGGAATATGGCGTCGTTGGCTAGAAGGTCGGTCAAGGGTTTTGAAAGCTTGGAAAAGTCTTTGATGAACCTTCGGTAGAAGCCAACATGTCCTAGGAAGGAGCGAATCTGCCGGATCGAACTAGGTGGAGGAAGTTTGGAAATTAAATCAACTTTAGCTCGATCTACCTCGATACCCCTATGAGAGACGATGTGACCGAGGACAATTCCTTCTTGAACCATAAAATGGCTCTTTTCCCAACTTAACACCAAGTTAACCTCGATACATCGTTTCAGGGTTTTCTCCAAGTTGCTTAGACAATGGTCGAATGAATTCCCGAATACAGATAAATCATCCATAAAGACCTCCAAGTATTCACCCACCATTTCTGAAAAAATGGCTAGCATGCAACGCTGGAGGGTCGCAGGTGCATTGCATAACCCGAACGGCATTCGACGGAATGCAAACGTGCCATACGGGCAAGTGAATGTGGTCTTTTCCTGATCTTCTGGAGCAATTGCGACTTGGTTATATCCTGAATATCCATCCAGGAAGCAAAAATACTTCTGCCCTGCCAATCTTTCAAGGATTTGGTCAATGAATGGCAAGGGGAAGTGGTCCTTCTTAGTGGCTTCATTAAGCTTCCTATAATCAATACACACCCGCCATGCGGTAGTGGTGCGGGTGGGGATGGATTCGCCATGATCATTGGTGACAACGGTGAGCCCAGCTTTCTTTGGAACCACTTGAGTGGGGCTCACCCAAGGGCTATCGGAGATAGGGTAGATGATGTCGGCGTCAAGCCACTTGATGATTTCTTTTTTAACGACCTCCCGCATGTTAGGGTTTAAACGTCTTTACATTTGGCGGGAAGGTCGGGCCCCATCTTCCAGGTAAATCTTGTGGGTGCAATAGGTGGAGCTAATTCCTCTTAAATCTGAAATGGTCCAACCAATGGTGGCCCGATGTTCTGAAAGGGTCGCAATCAACCTAAGTTCCTAATCCTTGGTTAGATGAGAATTAATAATCACTGGGAAGGTCTGGTCAGGTCCCAAGAAGACGTACTTGAGATTCTCGGGCAATGGTTTAAGTTTGGGTGCGGGTGGGACCACAGTCGATGGGAAGGGAAAGGGCGGTAGTTGATCAACATCGATCTCTTCAAATGGTGTCATGTGATGATACTCAGCCTTACAGAGGTCCACGGGTAATGATGGTGACGGGTCAGAACTACGAGTTTGGTGGTCTGAGACAGAACTGAGGGTGAGGCATTCCTCGATTAAAGTTTCCACGGGATCATGTTCCTCAATGTAATCACAATCAAAAGACTTTGTCGCCCAGAAGATATCCAATTGCATTTTCCTATCCCCAAAGGTGATTTCCATACATCCCGTGTCGTAATCAATGTTTGCTTTAGCCGTAGCTAAGAAAGGTCTACCTAAAATTATGGGTGCATTCTGTAATTTTTCAGGGACTTCCATGTCGAGCACCAAAAATTCGACCGGGAAATAGAAGTCCTTGACCCGTACAATTACATCCTCGACAACCCCCTTTGGGGTTTTCACAGATCTATCAGCCAGTTGGATGGTGACAGGGGTTGGTGTCAGCTCCCCAAAACCAAATTGGTGGTACAGGGTTGTTGGAATTAGATTGATAGAAGCACCTAGGTCCAGGAGCGCTCTATCAAATGTCATGTCCCCGATATTGCAGGAAATCAGGGGCGCTCTTGGGTCAGTTCACTTGAGTGGAAGGTTGCTTGATATCACGGAACTTGCTTGCTCAGAAAGTACAACCTTCCTAGGTGCTTGCGGTCTCGACTTACGCTTGGGTGTACAGGCATCCTTTAAGAACTTGGCGTAAGCAGGGATGTGTTTAACGGCTTCTAGGAGCAGAATATTAATATGTACTTGCTTAAAAATTTCCAATAGCTTCTTAGTTTCCAAAGTATTCTTCTTTTGGGTGTCTGAATGTGGATTGGTTCCATGTCTGGGTCCGTTGGATCCTCTTCTGAGTCGGGTATTTCAACAGGTAAAGTCTCGGGGGGAGTTGGCCATTTGGGATCCTGGGTTTTGGTGCCGCTTCTCAAGGTCACCGCATTCGCAGAGGCATTGGGGCCATGGGGTGATCCTTGAGGAGACGAGGACGAAGAAGCGCCAAACCCAGGAGGTGTTTGAGGGGCTGGCTGGACCATGTGAGCCTGCCCGGCGTTGCTTTGGAACCCTAGCGAATTGGGGCCTCTGTTAATTATATTTCGTGGGTTCGATTGTGGTTGGGAAGGTAGGGATCCTTATTGTTTACAGTCCAAGAGTTGGCTTAACTGTCCCTTTACCAAGGCCATTTCCTCCTGATGTTTCTAGTTCATGTCAGCCATCATCTTTATTAAGGTATCCATTTGGTTTTGTGGGGGAGGGGCCGCCCTATTCTGGTTATATTGGGGTCTAACTGGTGGTCCTTGCTGATAGGGGGCAAGTGTGGCTGCTGGTTTGGCCTGGGCTGGTTTTGGAATTGTGGTGGTTTCTGGTTTGTCCAACCAAAGTTGGGGTGATTACGCCAGCCGGTGTTGTAAGTGTTGGAGAAAGGGTCAGGTTTCGCATAACCTTGGACGGCTTGCACATCTTCTAGGATAGCCGATGTTGATGAAGAGGGAAGGGAGTAATCAAGGGTCGAGGGAGCAAAGGTCCCTCCCTGGAACGTGGTCAGGGGTTGTTCCAGGTTCAATTGGGTGAAGGGCTAGGCCAGGTCAACATATGTGCTCCCTTTGCTAGGGAGAAAGTCTGCGAGGGGTTCCTGGTCTGATTTAGTAGCTCATTAATCTTTTTGTCTACCAATTCCACTCGATCCAACTTTTTGGCAATGATGTCCATGTCAACCATTCCAGAATTTGCTTGCACCTCATAAATCCCGCCACGGGGTTGACTGGACCTGTTAAACTGGTTCATGGAGGCATTGTTGAGTGAATTCTCGCTCATAGACTCAAAGAGCTCAAACGCGCTCTCCTCATCTTTGTTTAGGAAGTTTCCCCCGCATGAGGCATCAACGAAGTTCCGTAGGTTGCTGTCCAGACCGTGGTAGAAGATCTGGGCCAATTGCCACCTTGGAACTTCGTGGTGTGGGCATTTCCTCAAAAGTTCATTAAATCTTTCCCACGCCTCATGAAATTGTTCCCCACCCTGGAGTGTGAAGGTAGTGATAGCTCTTCTGAGGGCATTGGTCTTTCCTATGGGGAAGAATTTCTTTAAAAATGCATGCCTCAGTTCTTCCCAGGTGGTGATGGGTCTACCTAGGGTGCTAAGCCAATGAGAAGCCTTGTCTCTTAATGAGAAAGGAACATCTTGATTAGAACAATGTCAAGGCTAATGTTCCTAGGTTTCACCGTTCGTGCTATGCGATCGAGATCCTCTAGGTGCTGAAAGGGGTCCTCATTTGAGCTTCCATGAAAGTGGCTCTGGATCAGACTTAAGACATTCGGTTTTAGCTCAAAATCATCTCCCCCCTCGGGGATCCTAAGGTGTGGCTCGACTCTAATAGCAGAAGGGTTATAGAAATCACAGAGGGGTCTTGGCTGGTCCTGAAATGGCGGTAAATCAAGTGGTGGTTGTCCTGGTATGTCATGGAAAGGTGGTGGTGGTTGTTCTTGTGGGTTCTGTAATCGTTGTATGGCTTGCATGATGGTGTGGATTTGTTGTTGTTGAAGTCGATGGTTAGCATTGATTTGAGCTTGGATGATGGCCATAGCATCTGGTGGGAGTTGATTCTCAGCCTCATCTACCCTAGGTTCAGCCATGTTTTCAATAGAATTACGTCGCCTAGATTCCTGCCCCAAAACACACAACTCGGGATGCAGTAAGCACCTCCCGTGCATACACTAGAGAAGAACAGGAGGGGATGCGGAGGGCAACAGATGCGAGAAATGTGTTTCAATCAAGCACTCAAGCCTAGTCCTTATGGTGTATTCCTCAGGAGACCTAGAAATCTCACAAAGGGTGATTAAGTCCGTAAGCACTGGACTCCCCTTCCCAAGGCTAATCTGGCCAGGTTGATTACGAGGGGATTGCAGGGAAGGTTCTTCCTTCGGCTTGCACCTCCGGTTCCACAGACCCCACAACCACGGTCGTTTGACACTGCCCCGCAGCCTAGTCACCAGATTCTACCAAGGGAATGAAAGCCAAGTGCCTAGCGAACAAATCCTCACCTTTTGAGACTTAACTCAGTCCTGCCTAGGGCACGTCTACTTAATTTTAAAGGGTTAGGATAGTGCTTGTGCTTGGGTGATGTGATGAGGCGTTGATTAGGGTGGTGCCTCTTAATTTTTCCACTTTCAAAGTGTGTGCTTCTAGCAAAACATGATTTTCAAGCAAGGATTTGTTAAGATGTGGTGTCTTTTAGTGTTTCATCCTTACTTTAGTACTTTTTAGGGTTGACGTGTCGTAATATTTTCAAACAAGTTTCAGTGGGCACGTCAAGTTCTACACACAACTTGGTGAAAGTAGATTTCCTTTTCTTTTGTAGAGGCTCTAAAACCCTAGTGTACTCATCCTAATGATCATGCAGCTTCTATTAGATGAGTAAGTTTTAGGGTTGAGTGGTGCGGCCCAGGTCAATTCACGGTGGCTTCGCAAACACCACTCAAGAAAAAGAAAAGAACTCCAAGAATTTATTCAGAATGTTAGAGTGTACATTTTTTCGTCGGGTGATGTGTTAAGGATATGGGTCAAGTAATCATACACCACGTCAATTTTTTTCAGTTTTTACAATTTTTTTAGCTTTTTCATGCAAGCAAACAATGAGAGACAGGTTACTCACTATCGGTCTTCGAGGCGCCTACTCCCTTGCTACCATCGTGGAATGCGTCGCTTCACCGTCCATGCGCCGAATTCTTGCAACCATCAAGTAAAAAGGAAAATAGGGCATTAGACGATGTGAGAATGAGTGTGGAATGGAGGTGGTAAAACAAATCCGTTGCCTCCCTGGTAACGGCGCCAAAAACTGACATGTCTTTATGCGTGTGTGTTAAGAGGTGTCGTTATAGTCGCACTTGATACGTTGGTTTTAAAAGAAATAAATGGAGGTGAGTCCGAGTGTCGATCTCAGAGAGGCGTGGAAATCGGATTTTTGTTTATCACTTGTTGTCACGGAAAAGGCGGAGTTTTGCTTGCGAAAGATGCAGTTTTGAAAAGCGAGAGAGAGATAGAGAGAGAGAGTTTAAAGTTAGAAAGCTCTTAGTTTTGATCATGCAACTTGAACAGAAATTAAAATGGCAATTGAATAGAAATAACTTCATTAAACATGCATTCATAGTTCATAACTTACAACCTTAAATACATGTTTCAACAAAAGTAATGGAAAGCTTAGGAGAGAGAGAGAGAGAGAGGAGAGCGACAAGGCAGCCACGGCGGTGGAGGAGGCTCCGTCGGCGGCTCGTCGTCTCCGGCGATTACAAGAGTGCCTAAAGCTAGCTAAGAGAGGAGTGGAGTAGTTGCAAGGGGAGTGAATGCCTTGAATGGTGGTTGGAGGGGTTTTAAATAGAGTTAGGGGCTTCCTAAAAGAAGAAGGGGCTTTAGCGACATCTAGAGCGTCGCTAAAACCGCTTCCAAAAGCGTCGGTGTAGCCCTCTCGCCGCTGGTCAGCCGCCCGCCACATTCCTTCTCCTCGCATGATCCGTGGCCGCTGAACGAGAGCTGCCCGATCAAAGATCGGACGGCTGAGAGCCTTCCTCGCTCGCGCTGAGATCGCGCCTCGGGCGCGCGTGTGCGCGCATGTCTCCGCCCGGCGTGGGCGCTCGTGCGCTATGGTCGCGCCGCATGGCGAGATCCTGGCCGCCCGCTGCTAATCGGGCGGCCCAATTTCTCCGCGCCCTTCCCCCGCCTTCAAATCCCCCCCCGCGCGGCTCGAACGCGCGTCGCATGGATGCGGGCATGCACGCTAACCGTTGCGCCACGCCCGCGCTTTTTTCACGGCGACCGCGGGCGGGCACTCGAATCTTGGCCGTTCGATCGAAGATCGACGGCCGAGATTTGTCCTTGGTTGGCTGAAGGCGTGCGTGCGGTGGGGGCGGGCTGACGTGGCATAATCTGGGCCGTTGATCTCCAGATCAACGGTCAGAACTTCTTGGGCCCATTGTAGGAGCTCCGGATGTCGGATTTGGCCGATCTTGAGTCCGTTGGACTCCGTTCGTCGTTCTGAATCCATCTGTGTGGTCCGATTGCTCATCTGAGGCCTGCTTTGACAAATGCTTACATAAATGGCCATTAATACAGTTTATAAGCAATCTTGGTACATGATGCATGCAATGCTCCTATTCTACTTATGTTGTGTCTTTTATTCTAAAGATGGGATATATTCAACATAGTTATTACCCCCTTGAGTGGTGTTATCACCCCCTACCCCGCTTTCTCTTTCCTTTCCTCCTCTTCTCTTTCTCTCAAACCAGGGTAATTGGGAATTCGGATAAGTGTACTCGAGTCCAGGGCTATTGAGGGTGTGTGGTAGTCGAGGAGTGAGTAGGCATAGGTTGGGTCGGGTTGAGTGAGGGGTGTGCGGGGACCTCACCCCTGAGTGTTGAGGCGATAAATCCTATTGAGAAAAATAATATATTTGCATCCACGCACTTCTGTATTTTCGAAGTGGGACTAATCCCCACCCCTTTTGCTCACATGCGCCCGCGGATGAAGATGCCTCCAATTGAGCATACAACTGAGGTTGGCGTCCTCGATTGAAGACTTGGAGATGATCCTTAGGTGATTTCGCACTGCCTGGAGCAAACACCTGGGAGCGAAGTCACAAGAACACGCTCTGGAGCTCTTTGAAGAAGCTTCAACAATGGCGGTTTCAACCTATGACTGGAAAACACAAATAAGGCCTTTCGGCCGCATCAAACAAGTTCGACAGCTCATCCGTGGGATGGCGAACGTGGTGGTGTGCATGGTGTGGTGAGAACATGTGTGTGGGTGTTGGTCGATGATGGAGAAGGTGGTCGGTGATGGGTGTGTTCGGGGGGTCGTGTGAGTGGATGGAATGGAAAATAAAGATTAGGGTTTTGATGGGCATGAGTTGGCGGAGGTTGTGGGGTAGGTGGCGAGGTGGTTGGAGTTGTGAGGTGACGGGAATGCCTTGCCGGAGATGTGGCTGGAGCGAAGGAAGATGATGGCATGCATGTGGTTGAGGGAGTATTTTTGAGGTTTTGGATATGGGAAATGACCTAGAGACTAGAAGGGACCTAGCTAACCCTAAACTAACGGATGAAAGGGGGGATTTGCCCACGCCGATGGTACGCCGGACGTAAGGAATAAGAAACCTTCGATAAGGAAGAACGATGAGGAAGGTAGGGGCTGGGCAACGTCTGCTGGTACCACAAGTTGCGGATGAAGGTGAGGAAGGCACATCCACCTGCTATTGTCCGTGAAGGTGGACGAGGAAGGAAGGCGGTGAAGCTCGCCGGAGCTTGCAGAGATTTTGGCCGGAGAGAGGGGAAGAAGGGAGGAATCCGATCCGAAATAAGCTAAGGAGCACGGCCTTGCATTGGGCATGCTTTTATAGGGCTTAGGATGGAGTTCCAAGCTTGGAAATAAGCTTGGAAACCCTAAGCTTCTTGTGCATGTGGGATACCCACATCTCCCATGTGTTCTCATGGGAGATTGGGAAAAACTTAGGGTCCAATGTCGGTTTTGATTGAAAGAGAGTTCCTCAAAGAATCTCTATTTAAATTTGGGACTGATTGATTGAGAAATGAGCGAGAAAATCTCGCTTGAATCTCGCTGGAGGTGTTACAACTATTCCTAATGGCAGCATGGACCTAGATGTGAAGAAGATGAAGAAGTTAGGGGGGTCCTTTCAAGGATTTCAAAAGCTGAGGGGTTCTTTGTAAGAAAAAGAGTTATAACAGGATTCAAATGCAAACTAGGTCAAGATGATCTCTGATTGGGCCTAAATTTTGGTACAAACCTAATTTGGATTTAAGGAATTTGATGGTGAAGTCAAATTTAGGTTTTGACTAAGTTTGAGTGGGTAATTTATACAGAAACTCAAATTAGGGCAACTGTCTATCTGAGACTCTATTTTAGGTCAAAATAAGTTCCAATGTTCAAATCAAGCATACCAAACCTTAGGAAGTATTTTTCTATGATTTTTAGAAGGTTTAGGTGAATTTTATCCTGACCAAAACCTCAATGAATTAAGCTGGTCTATTTTTAGTGTTTCAAATATTATTTAATTCTCAAAATACGTGAAAACTCATTTCTATCTGTATAAACCCACTTATTAGACATTTATGAACATTTAGCCTTCAATTAACCTTAGAGAAACCTCGTGATTGCTTTGTATTTAGGATATTCTGTTAAAATTACAGTTTTACCCCTACTTCCATGTTTACTTATTAGAATGGATATGCAGTGAGTTATGGTCTTTTGACGGTTATGTAGGAACATTTATCAATGGATTAAAACTTATCAAAATTAGATATGACTAATGATGACATCATCATCATTACTGCTTCATTATATGAATTAGATGCTAATCAAGGTTTGTTTATAAAGTTAAAACATTCGAGGTCATTTGTAGTAGTTGTTGAAGGGGCCAATGCCAAGATGGCCAAGGATTCTAGAATTGGGACTCGACATGCATCAAGAGGGTTTCCTTGATTGACTATTATTCAACAATAGAAGTTGAGATTAGCTCCAGAGGCCTCAGGTAGTAGGGGTGCAACCACATTGAATTGGATTAGAGTTTATTAAATATATAATCCAATTTACTATTTTTATATTAATATTTTTGCAATTCAATCCAATCCAATTTTAGGTTTAATTTGATCCAATTTGATCTTTAAAACTTTGTATTCGGTGGAATTTTCGTGTTTCATTCTTAAATGATTTTGTTTTCCTACTAGTTAATAAAAATTTTCAAAGAGTAGGATTTTGAAATTGAAATTTAAAGTTTATTGTTTTTCCTCTTAACACAATGACATTTAAATTGTTTAAAAAAAAACTTAAAAAATATACTTAAAATATACAAAACTATTTATTTCATAGAACTTACTACAAAGGCGACAAAGAAACAATAAAGTTGGAGGAGTTAACGGAGGGTGCATCGCATGTAGGGAGGGCTGATGAGGGCAGTTGGCATTGGAGAGGGTGAATGGGGAGCGGCGGTGGGGTAGGGTTCACGATGGGTTACCATAGGTTAAACAGACAATATGTTAAGGGAGGGAAACATTTGGAATTGGCGGAATCGTTTTCGCAAATTTATATTACATATCCTATAAGGATGAAGACGTACTTATCTAATGAAAATATGAAAAGTGAGTGTGAAGTTCATCGTAACTTAAGCAAAGTTTAGTTAATATTTTAGAGTAAATTTTATGAATTAAGATCACTCTATATTAATATATTATATATAAAATTTTAAATTAATATGATGTTCTTGTCCTTTACATGAAAGGAAGCTTAATTTTAATGATTTAACTATTATATAATTTAATGCTTTATATTAGAGATTATCTAATTTTAATAAAATTTTATATATTTTTATATTTTTATTGAATAGTTTCAATTATTAAATTTTCATCGTAAAATATTGATTGTATTTAAGCATATACCTAATGTGAGTTGCACACTCTTTGCGCTCATCATATGTATGTTTTTAGCAACTGTAAGTTGGTTTGAATTGGATAAGTTCTTAACCCAATCCAAGTTATTTTTTAATTGATAAAAAATTTCCTTATACAGTCTAATCCATGAAGGCAAAAACTTTCAATCTCAATCCAATCGGATTGGAACAGAATAAATTGAGGATTTGACTAAATCTGTGCGCACCCTTGCAAAGTGGAAGCTAATGGTTGGTTGCGGAAGCCTTAGGTTATATTTGGCAGGAGAGTACTGTATCGGGATAGAATAGAAATGAAATAAGTATAGAAGGTATTTGATTGGTGGGATTGTAATGATCGGTGAGATTGTTAATAATTGGTGAGATTGTTAATGATTAGTATGCTATTTTTGTGAGAGAGGAAAGAGAGTTAATGTGTTTTGATGTGATGAATTATAATTATTAGATAGTATTTTATGAGTTATATGTAAGAAAAGAGGATATTAGTAGATTTTGATGGGATTGGAAAAGAGAATATGTAGAAAAAAAGAATTTTTTGAAACTTGTACACATCCATCCTTATTCCTCTCCTAACTCACCAAATAATACATATTCCTATTCTAATCCCACAATCAAATGCTACCTTAGTGTTGGCTACGGATAGACCTATTCTAGGTGTGGCTGGGTTAGGCCATGGTCCAGGCCGATTTTAAAATATATCCCAACCATGTTAGGCCCGATGTGGCCCACAATCCAAATATTGGGCTCAATCCAAACCCAAAATTGGTCAACTTCAGGCAGCCCACCGACCAATATCTACCTTGTTATGATTTATAATTTCTCCAAACTTTATCTTTATCGAGTATGTACCATTTATTCATTTTATCAATTTTCCCTTCGATCTCATGAAGGGAGGTTAGCACAGGGTGAAACTGGGGAGGGAACAAGGGAGTGATTTTTGGAATTTGAAAACAAGGGATATTTTGGGCTTAGTTCATCACCATATTTGTTAGAAACATAAATAGCACTATTAAATGTACTGATAGGGGTGTTAATGACAATTCTTGTCGCTTTTGTGTTCGAAAATATTTGAATAATTTAACGCAATTGTTATGGCCACCACATTGGTGGCATCTTCAAATTTTAGTTAATCGTCTTTCAGAAGGTTCTCGTGATGATTTACTGATGCTAGGCATTAGCTTACATGGTAATCATGTAAAATTCTCCTAATTTTTTCTATAAATTACCAATGCGTATGAACTAGGGTAGACACCAATCATGCATTCCCACGAATGCGTTGCCAGTGAAACACATGCTGGAAATCTTAATGGTGAAACCGCAGTCATACAGAAAATATTTTATCCATGAAACTAGAATTAAAAAAAAGACAACAGTACCAAATTTCTAATATTGATATCGATCAATCTTGTATATCGACAATCAATCTTGTATCGTGACATTGCTATATATTATGAAAAAAACAGGCTTGTGCAAGGCATTTCTGTAGGTTCAGACCTGGTTGGGTTGAGCCCAAAAAGTGGTAACCAAGCCCAAGCCAGAGTGGCCGATTCTGTATTTCCTAAGACAGGGTCGGTAGGTGGCAGGCCAAGTGGGCGGGGACGTGGTCGGTCGATTGGTCCGTCACCTCTAGCTACGCGGGCCGAGGACAGGGCCATAGGCTGTAAATGGAAACTAGGCATGGGGCTGGAGATTGCCCATAAGATAAAAGCTAGCTAACTGCCAAGTTGGAATCTACAGCTGTGCCACGTCAACATGGATTGTATTTGCTTGATCGATTAAATATTTATTTATTTTACATTTATATCAAATTAAGATAAAATTATTTTATTTGTTTATAAAATAATTTAATCCGTTAAAATATTTAAACGAATTAACTTACTCATTTTACTATTTATTTTATTCATTCAAACTTATTTCGAGAATTTATTTTCCTCGTCAAACGAAGACCAAATCTCCCAACTAGGAAAGTGGCTGTGAGTAAACTAATGCTACCTAGCTCTGCGGGGTGCTCGTGGCAGAGCAGAAATCTTCGATTATAAGCATCTCACATTAAATAAATGAAACGCAACTCCCAAGTAAGTTCAAAATGAACCATTGCGATTGGGCAGCGTCCAACAAGAATGGCTTACGTACATAACCATTAGTGTCTATAAGTATATTTTTAAGATTAATTTACTTGGACAGTTAAAAAAAAAATGATGTTAAAAAATATAAAATTAATATTCATCTATAATTATATTTATTTACATAATAATATTAATATTAATTTATATTTATTTGAATTAATGTTAAGTTATAATATTAATTTTTATATTGTTTAATTGATAGTAGTATTAAATATATAAAATATAAAGATGTTTAAAATATAAGTAGTATATAATTTTAACATCGATTTAATTAATATTAATTTAAATTGATGTTGGATAAATTTATATTAAAGTGGATAAATTTGAGTTAATAAATTAAAAATTAAATAATCAAATAAATAAAATTAACTTCTCATTTAAGAAATTAATCCTTCAAATAAATTAAACTTAAAAAAAAAATACACAAGTGCTTGTTTTGAGGCGCAGGCGTATTGGCCCACATCATGTGAATGATCGTGAGTTCTGGAGAGTTCGTGTATTTTGCTTTGAATTGTAAGGCATAAATAGGTTTGACCACGAGTCCCAACACAACATTCTAATTAATATTCTGTATCAAAGTAGAAGTACGGCAAGCAAGTACATAGCGAAATTAGTACGGGATCCTTATTAACAAATATTAAGGTGCATACCGATAGACAAGGCCAAATTAATGGAACAAATTAAGCTCTACCGCGAAACGGGCACGGCTCTACCATTTAAATGATCACATTTATTAAAAACGAAAGTGAGCCAACACTTATATATGTGGTGACGAGACCATCCATTCAATAGACCATCCAAACTCATATGGCTCAGGAGTACCGATGGATCAAGTAAAGCATGCACTTGCTGGTCGATCGCTACAAGCTCCCATGGCACGAAGGACACCACAAGCTTACCCTCATGGCCATGTGGCCGGGAATCAATGCTCCATGGAGACCCCTTACATGCACCGTCTATATATAAAGCGGCGTCGAATGAGGTACGAATTAAGCGCATCGAAGCAGAAAGTAGTAGTGAGTGTACTAACACGGATTGGAAGTGTGTGAGGTGAAAGCCACGAGATTGGGATGGTTGCATGATGTTGTATGCCAGGTTTAAGCAAGGATGGTCCCCATTAGATATGGCGGTGCCTGCAACAAGTAAAGCATATACATGGTCGAGAGACGAGCAAGACCAACGGGCGTACACCCCCAATTGAGGGGTATTTGGCGACCGTCGACACGAGCATTACTCAGCAAGGGTGACCAAGTTGAGGACGACAGCTAGCAGAGCCCAGCTGGCCGCGTGCTAGAGGATATTGTAATGGTTCTTCCTATGGAATATGAACATTCAATCCAAAATCCTTATCAACAACGAGGGATACGTATGCAAAGCTGCATGTAAAAACCTTAATTGATGCTAAACGTTAAAGATCACAAAACAATTAATGATAATATAATTGTTAATTAATATCAAAAATCGTGCATGATAGAGATTACCAACACATATTGGAAATTCTCTTAAAGGATAACTACACATAAGGCATAGAAATTTTGGAAAAGATGAGCATATATACCACCCCGCCACCCAGCCCAAGGCAGGTCGTATCTACATAAATCTCCTTTTGCTTTGTTAAGGTACCTGTTAAACTTAGTGGTGGAACATAAGAATGGGAAAAATACTAAACACATTTGAAAAAAATTATAGGCATGTAGCCTGAAGTTTTCCTCGAGGCCTTAAACTCATCTCGACCTTCTCTTCCGCTGCCACCTTCTCGAGATTGCCCGTGATTTCCCTCGACCTCCGAGCTACTCTCCCCCTTGCCACCTTACGTCGGCGACCTCGAGCTCCTCGCTGACCTTCGGATCTCTTCCGTTGAGGTTGTGTTTGGAGGTAGAATTTATCGAATTTTTTTTCATTTATATTGTATTTAATATATCACTTAATTTAACTTCTATTTAGGTTGAGTTAAATAGTTTTAATCTGACATAAAATTATTCTATTTTTATATAATAATTTTAATCTATCCAAACGAATTAATTTATTTATTTTATCATTTATTTTACTTCTTTAATTTATTTTATAAAATTATCATCCTTACGAATTGAGATCTTCAAGGTATTTGTCAAAATTTTTTTCTTATATTAATATAACTTTTTATATAATTATTTTTAATTATTTCAATCAAATCATGATATATCTACTTTTATTTTAACTATTAATTAAATATTCATTACATCTTCCCCTCTTATTTTTAATATTAAATAAATATATACTACATCATCTATTTTTATTTTTAATATTAAATAAATATCAATACCATCAAATGAATATATCAATTATTTGATATCTCCTTAACTTCTTACTTATTTTCCTGCCAAAATAAATACTCCTCTCACTTGTTTCATACTAATTATTTTTCAAAATATTTTATTTTACATCCAAATACGGTATCTTATCCCGCGTCCTGTACGCTCTTTCTAGCTGAGCATCTCGAGGAGCGTCAGTACATAAATCTTTTTAAGCATGTGCTTAAACGTTTTGTGCTGGCGGCGAAGCTCTTAAGAACCCTGATGCCCATGAGTTGCCGATTGAACAATAGGAGATGGGGAGAACCTCCTCAGAGGTGACTAAATCTAATCACATCACTTGAAGTTGGATCCATCGTCTCCGTCCCATAACGTATCACGGTAGAATAATTCACATCCTCTTTTGTCACGTGGTAATCTTCCATTGTCCGTTTTTGGTTCTCCCTTCAGTGGAGCTAAAGAGTTCACTTGTTTCCGTTTGAATGATGAGCAGGCATGCTCCTTCGATGGGTAATATATATATATATATATATATAATGAATGCATCCAAAGAATACAATATTTAAAAATCTCAAAATAAATATAATTTTGTGATGGCACGATGATATCGTTACTCGATGAAATTGTTAGGTCATATTTTAGTGAATTTTCTTTTTGATTTTATTAATTTTGAATTTTTATGATATTTAAAATGTTAAGTTTTTCTTGACAACTAACTTTTATTATCTTGCGTAAATTTTAAATGATTTATTTTGATGTTGCACACATTATCATATCGTTGTTCATACTTATTACAATGTAACTTTCTTTAAATGTTCATTATATATAAGTCACAACACATTTCTAATTGTATTACAATGGTCAAAAACTTTCATTACATATATTTTTTGTATGAACACACATGTATTATAACTATAACACATTACAATATTTGTAACACATTAAATATATTATATGATAGATAACTGCCTTATTAATTACGTGAATTGTATTACAACATCATTTACTCTAACAATGTTACAACTCATGCGTATATTCATTATGACTTACGTTTATCCTATTACATCATTTAAGTTATTTGGTTACAAATAAAATAAACGTATATTACAATGATTTATTGAAGCTATTACAATATTTTGTTGGTGTTCTTTACATATGTTATGTCATTTGTAGATATCAAATCATTTATTTTGATTAGAATCTCCTACGATGTATATTTTATTATTTAACTCTAATTACATTACAACTTTATTTAGTATAACATGTTACAACTTAATCATACATATGTTACAATATTCATTTACTCTATTATAACTATAAAATTTATTTGTTACAATTATATTTAAATTTTTTTATAAATTAAATATCATGACATTATAATTTATTATTATTATTTTACTTATTACTTGTGAATTTTATTATGAAAATGATTGTATTCACATTCTATTTTTAATATTTATTAAAACTAATTAATTTAATTAATTATAATTCTTTAGGAATAGATTTTATAAAATTATTGATGATAATTTTTATTTTGTAACGTCTACTTTATTCATATCATTACAATATCACAATTGATTAATTATTGATATTTATTCTATCCATTACATTATAATTATAAAATTTATTTGTTACAATTATATTTAAATTTTATTATAAATTGAATATCATGATGTTATAATTTATTATTATTATTTTACTTATTATTCGTGAATTTTATTATGAAAATGATTGTATTCACATTTTATTTTTAATATTTATTAATACTAATTTAATTAATTGTAATTCTTTGAAAATAGATTTTATAAAATTACTGATGATAATTTTTATTTTGTAATATCTACTTTATTGTATCATTACAATATCATGATTGATTAATTATTGATATTTATTGTAATCCACTACATTACAATTTAATGACACGCACGCACGCACGCACGCACACACACATGAGAGAGAGCGAGAAGGTGGGGCGGGTGGGAGGGGATGCAGAGAATGCACTAAAATCACCTGCTTTGCGATCGACAGAGCGTGTAGATTGATTGCACGTGGGTTTGCGGAATTGAATCTGAGGGGAAAGTGGCTGTTTTGGGAAGAGGGGAGAAGCGGGAGAGAGTTGGCAGTGCCGAGGTCTCCAAGGTGGTGGTGGCAGGGAGCTTGGGAGGGTGGGCGGGTCGGGGAAGGACAATGATTCACGCACATTAATTTATATATAGGTTTGTAAGTCACGTGACATCGTTTGGATATATATATGACGTAGTTTAAGTATATATTTTTCTTTTTTAATAAAGGAAGAGTTATGTGTATACATTTTTATGTCTATTTTATCGTACACGATTTTTTTTTTTTTCTTTCTATTCTTTCATTTAAGTTTTGTCAGGTAGGAAAATATACGGCTGCAATAGTGTAACTTTTCATGGTATATACCGGATGCTTAGGGGTATGCATATCTTTTTCGAACTTTTCAGGCACATGTTTTTTTTTTTTTCGGTCCTCATACTTTAAGTTCAACGGGATTAAGGGTACATGATGACAGTAGAACAATTTTGTAAAGGCACATATGTAAATATGAGATATACAAGGATTTGCATATCTTTTGCAATGTTTGAAGGATATATACATTATTATCCTATTATTCTTTCATTGTACAAGGAGGATTTGTTCGTAATTTATATCCTTGTTATTTGATTTGGGCACGCATATAGTGGCAAGAAATCAACATCAAATTTAAGTGGGTTAGAAAATTCTGTGGAATATCGAACCATCACTAATTATTGTTTGAGCATGCATTATGAAGTGAAACAGAAAGGGATGAGGTAAAAAAAGCAAGCAAAAGAGAATAAGCCACGTCTCTTTTACATCTTCCTTCCTCTTTGGGTTGAATCATCAACGCACTTTCCTCTCCAAACTCATTCCTTTCAACCGTTGTAGGGGAGGGACAATGGTCCAATCCTTGCTAGCACTGTAACAATGACAACTTAGGCCTTGTTTAGGTCCTGGGATTGAGGCCCATATCCCATGTTTGGTGGGCTTTCACCAAGGGGAAATTTACCTAGAGTTTTCAACATAAAATTGATGAGGGATTTGTCGTGACTCTTAAATCATCGTAATTAGTTAGTTTTTTAAATTAAATCACTAATGAATAACATTCAAATATGGTTAATTATATATTAAGTTAATAATAGCAAGAACCTCATTTATATGCTAAAACACTTAAATTAAAGGTTAATAAACATTTATTTATGTTTAATTAATAAATAAGACTTAATCCTAACCATTTAGCTACCTATAAGTATTATATATAAGTTTATAATATTTATTGTACTACCTAATTAATAATGTAAAGCATTTAAATAAATAAAGCTAAAAAGATAAAAAATGCAATCTCATGGCATAAGTATATTATTTATCATATTTATAAGAATATAATAAGTTGAAAAAGAAATAAATTAATTTACTTATTAAAATTCACAATTTACATTTTAGTCCGTAAGTTATATTTCAATTACGTCCTTTTATTACTCCTAAGCCTTCATTTATTATAATAAGGTCCTTCCCACATCTTCTTCCTCTCTTCTTCCTTGTGAACTGTCACCATTCATCGGTGACAGAATCACCTGATCATCGGCAATCTAACATCCAAACTTCTCCACCATGGCCGTTGAAGCTTTGATCACCACCTTCTCTTCATTTGACGACTCGAATGAGCTGTCAACTGATTTTTTCTAGGTGAATAACCTCACCATTGTTGGAGATGACGACGGAGGTTGTGATGAACATAGACACCCTCTTGTCCATACTCTTCCCCCTTCAGCTCCAGCGGAGCCCATAAATAGATCTCAACCCCTCCGATGAACAATAGCAACCCCCTATCCCTCTTCCCTTATAGTGGTTGCTAATAGGCTATTCTTCTCTTCTTCGGCGACCTCACCCCTCCTTTGAAATTTTTCCGACAGAGAAGCTTGTCTCCTTCACCTTCTCTTCCTCTTCGGATGTTGTGACAAAGCTTAGGAGCATCATCTTCTCCTTTCGCTTTCCCTCTCTAGCCAGAGTTTCTTCTCCAACAACTCTAATTTCATCCAATCTGAAAGTGATTGTCAGTGCCTTCTACCTCCATTCATCCAGATAAACTGTATCTTAGCCTTACCTTTTAGTTTATAGTAGGTTTAGTTAGTCAATTAGTTAGATTAGAGTAGTGTAACCTCAAATTTCATGTTTTCTTCTCCGATGCTGGTGAGGCTAAATCTGGCCTCGCCTGGCTTTCTTCCCTCAAAACCACTCCATATTCATCCTTCTTATTCTTCCACGATCATTTATCACTTTCTTTCCTCCTCAATTAAGTAGTAAACATAGGGAACCTAGCGCTCTGTTGTCCTTAGCTCTACTCTAGGTTCCCTATGTCCTAAGGATGCTCATTAACCTAGAACTATCCTCAGAAGATTCATCAGATCTTTAGATTGGTCTATCAACCAATCTCACTTTTATGCATGCGGAAAGTCTGGAGCTTGGTATTCCAGGTATCAAAAACCAAGGATGAAATCAATTTCGTGCGGGTAGGTGGGGCAAAATTAATGTATCTCGTGGTTTATTCCTCATTCTGTATCCCGAGTTTTGGTGTGGAACACATTGCCTTCTCCCTTCACGGAAACCTAGCACTTCCCTTTTAATTGGATGGCGATGGTTGACGAGGGTAATCTACTTCACCATGCATGGTGTGGCAAGTCTATGGAGGCGAAGTCCGTCTCCGAACTGTATGTTGGTATATGGTTTGCTTGGTCATGATTTCTCTTTGAATCTTGCTTTTTCCATTAGAATCAATGTCAACTTCAAATTGTAATTATCCTTACTGATCAAGTTTGATAGTACATTGTGCCTTGTTTGAATGCCTTTACATCCTTCTTAAGGAGTTTCTTCTCCCTTGATTTGCAGGAGTAGCAGTGGCTCGCCCGTAATGGTAGGTTGTCTTCATTGCAGTGTAAATATTCCACCTACTCCCTACTCCATTCAATCCACCTGTCCTCCATATAAAGGACACCCTCTTCACCATTAGGAGAAGCCTTCCTTTTCTAGAGCTTCGCATTCTTTTATCCATTCATGGTGTCCACATCTTTTAGTTCCCACATCTCTGCCATCAGTGGTGGCAAATGGAGGAGGATAAGGAAGGTTGTAAGGAGGAGGGGCTATAAAAGCTCCCTTGAACTCCATCTTTGAGTGGGACTTGTTATCCTCCTGATCTTCCTCAACAAACAAGAGGAATAGGAGAGTCAGGACGTGTCAAGCACCTTCGATTTATAATAAGGTGATGTTTGGAGCCTTGAGATGAGAACATATTTTCATTATTGGAATGTTATAATTTGTTATTTCTCCCATTATTTGTTATATGCAGGGGATCTTGAGAAGGATGACATTGAGTTGCCCCCCCTACCCCCCACACACACCAACCTGTCCATCCATCTTTGAGCTGCGAACAAGTTAACGACTTCAATCTAATCTTTGTGGTAATGAATAGCTTATTGGAATGTATAAAGAAAATCGTGATTTGATTTCTCTTTTTTCAAGTGAATTTAGTATGTCTTTTGAGGAGAAGAGGAACAAACAGCTTCTGTTATCGGAAATAAATAAATCCCATTCAAATTTGTGCCTATTCATGGTTAATTAGCTTCTCCCTTTTGGATAATGTTAATTCCTTTTCATGAAATGTAAGAGGCTAGGAGGGATGTAGTACTCAAAATAGAGTGATAAATATTGACTCATATATGAAATTGCACTAGAGGGGGGTGAATAGTGAATTTAGAAAATATTGCAAGATGAAAATACAATCACAAAAAAAGGTATAAGATTTTTAGGTGGAAATCCAAACTAGGTGAAAACCACTACCAAAGCTAATCCCTTGACTTAGGATTTTCGATTACAAAGTGATCAATCCACTAATCACACTACTTAAATGAGGGTAGTGTATCTCAATTACAAATCCTACCTCCGTTCCCTAAATGGAGGTTTCTCCCTTCACAATGAAGAGACGGGGGCTCGATAGACCGAATACCCAAACTATAATAATAGAATAAGAATGAAACAACACCTATAGAACACCTCAAAAACTACTCAAGTTCATCGTTGCTGTAGTCTTCAATGATGTTGGCGTAGAAAAGTCGGACAAGATCAGGAAATATGCCAATAGTTCCAACCCCAAAGTGGAACTATCGGTTAAAATAGTGGAAGAGATGAAGGGTTTCAAAATGTTTGTGAAGGTTTAGATGGGAAAATTCATTCCATACAATGAATCAAGGACACTTGACTTTGGCATTTGCGAAGTGATGAAATCGTTGTCTAGCGATGTCACCACGCAGTTGGTCAGCCAAATAGGTGGAAGAGGAGGTGGAAGAGCCCTTGTCTTGCTTCCGACGGGGAGGCATTTTGGGTAGGTTGGGTGGGTTGGTTTTGGAGGGTGGGGTTTGGTGTTTTAGGATAGAACACCTGCAAAAACAATGCCACACCAGTCATTCAACCAAATTTTCATACATAAGGCAATATTGTGCCATACATGCACACAACATAACGTGCCATACATGCATACATTTTAGATGTCTGGACATATCAGAAAACAATGGAAAGAAAAATTTGTGTGGTAGTATGCCTTGAGGCAATACAACCTGCCATAATGTTGTGGCAATATACCTTTGAACTCAAGTCACTAAGACGACGGCTTGAATCACTTGAGGTAATAACCTTACCATTAACATCCAAAGGTACAAGGCATACATTCAAGCTATATATAAAAAAAAAAAGTTCCAAGCTCTAGGTTTTGTTCTAGAGTTTTAGCTCCTAGGGCAAAAGAAGCACGATAGAAGAGGAAGAGTATATGAGTTGTAAATCAAAAAGAGAAAAAAAAAAGTTGAGGGCTTTAAAAGGACTCGATCAAAGCCTGTGGAAGGAGATGCCCTAAGGGTTTAAGAGGTTATACCCACTGAGGAGGGTCTCCAGACGCAAGGAGGAAGAGTGGGGCACGCATGCAGGAGAGCAGCTGCATTGCTAGTCGTCGGGGAGGCGGAGCGGTCGTCTAACAGCGAGATGGGCAGCATCAACTTGCAGCCGATGGTCATCTGGCAGAAGAGGGTTTTGAGGATTTAGGGATTTTGAGCGTAGGGGAAGTGGGACCTCAATGAGTGGTTATTTTATACCCCAAGGGGTTGAGCAAGTCTCCCTCTGAAGTTGGGGATAATTTCATTGCAAAACCATCCAGAGAGCAAACACGAAATGGCATATTTTGGCCAGATCAGATGTCTGCTAATGTCGTCAGACGTCGGGATTGGCCATTTGGGATTTTAACCCTTTTGATCGCGTCATCTGATTTTAATATCAGACGACTAATCTGATGTCTAATTAATAATTTAGACGTCTAATTTCTGTAGACATACCTTCCTGGAAAATGGTTTATGCTCCAGGTTGTCCAATTTTTGTATCAGACGACCAAACTAACATCTGAAATGAAAATTAGATGTCTGATCTCTGAAATCAGTCCTTCCTGGATCTCACCCCAAAGCTATAGGTTGTCGTCTAATTTTTTTATTAGACGACTTACAAGACGTCTGAATAAATCATCATACGTCTGAATCTAGGCTTCCTAATCCAAATCCTGATGCTAAATAGATGTCTGTCAACACAGCTAGACGACTATCTAGACGTCTGTGGATGATAACGGATGTCTGGAATAGCACTTTTCTCAGCTCTACTCAGATATGACTAAATAAAATCGACGTCTGCTCCACATTTCCAAACGTCGAATTTTTAAGTAAAAGACATCTGTGGTATTAATCAGTCGTCTGATATTGCACAGAATGTGCATTTTGATGTTTGAACTGTGTTTGAAGGTTCTTAACTTGATAAAGTCACATAATATTTTTATCTTATTAAATATCAAATTAAAATCCTTCAAAGTATTTTTCATCCATAGCACTTGGGAACATGCTAGAGCGGCGGCTATCTATTCAGCCTCCGTGGTTGATAGGGTTACACTAGATTATTTCTTTGAGAACCAAGAGACTAGTGATTTTCCTAAGAATTGACACATCCCACTAGTACTCTTTCTATCGGTGTGGCTACCTGCGTAGTTTGCATCACTATATGTGACTAAGTTGAATTGTGGACTTCTAGGGTAGAATAAGTCATAATCAGATGTGTCAACTAGATATCTAAATATTCATTTTACAACATTTAAGTGTGATTGTTTAGGGTTTGATTGAAACCTAGCACATAAGTAGGTACTAAATAAAATGTTAGGTTTACTGGAAGTAAAATACAGTAAAGATCCAATCATGCTACGATAGAGCTTTTGATCTATGGACGTACCTGATTCGTCCAAGTCTAGGGAAGTTGTAATACTCATAGGAGTGTTCTTCCCTTTACTTTTCGCCATTTCAAATCTTTTCAGCATCTCCTTTGTGTATTTTGATTAACAGACAAAGGTCCCGAATTCGAGTTGAGTGATTTGTAAACTCAAGAAGAACTTGAGTTCACCCATTAAACTCATTTCGAATTCTTCCTGCATAATCTTTAAGAACTTTCTACACATAGATTCATTAGTAACACCAAAGATAATATCATCTACATATATTTAAACTAATAAAATGTCTTCTCCTTTTCTTTTAATGAATAATGTGAAATCAGCTTCCCCTATAAAAAAGTTTGCATTTAATAAATAGTTTTTGAGCCTTTCATACCAAGCTTTAGGAGCTTGCTTTAGACCATATAGTATCTTGTTTAATTTATAAATGAAATAAGGCTTATCATTGAAGTTTCATCTAACAGGAGGGGGTGACGTAATAATTGCGGAAATAAAATATAAACAATCTCACAAGATGCAATCACACAAAGTACACAAAGTATTTTTAGGTGGAAACCCAAACCGGATGAAAACCACCACCTAACCCTCTCGAGTTAGGATTTTCCGATCAATCAAGTTGATCAAAATCCACTAAATCGAATCACTTTAAAACGAGGGTGATTCAACCTCAATTACAACCACGCTACTTAGACGAGGGTAGCGTACCTCAACCCCTTCTCTTCACGAGAAGGATTTTGTCTCGCGAAGGAGACGGGCATTCGCAAAGCGAATACCCAACTAAATAACAAAGATAAAACAAGTAATCCTATAGAGCCAACAAAGTAATATTTAACCTAAGCTTCTATAGGAAATAGGATGCTTCCCTTTGAAAGGAGTACGTTGACGACGCGGATGCGTGTGCCACGCGACGGCGCAACGTCGCTCTTGTGAACAATGGCGGGAGAGCAGGTGCGCAACATCTTGATGCTCTCAAGAGAATGGAGCTTGAGCTTGGAGAGCAAGAGTTAGCTAGGACACAAGAGAGTGGAAAGTGTATTACAAAGTGTTTCTTGTGTATCTTGGTGTGTTTTTGTGTTGCAAAGGTTCCCCTCTATTTATAGAGGCCTTAGGAAGGATTTGGAAGGCTTAGGAAAGGTTCCATAGCCGTTGGGTGCAAAGCCCAAGAGAATCAACCCGAAATCAGGAACAATCATTGCACTGACAAGCTTATCAGACGTCTAATTCTGGCATCAGACGTCTAGAAGTTCACTTTAAGACGTCTGATTTCAAGGTCAGACGTCTGATTTTGTACGGGTTCCTGACTTGAATCAGATCTAAACAGGGTTCGTGTGCAAGTCCATTAGACGACATATAGGACGTCTGGCACTATGTCTGGATTTCTGGAAACCTACTTTTTCGTGGGAATGGATTTGCAACCGTTAGGAAATCTCTGAGAAGAGATTTTCGGGTCAGTCGAGGCAAAACGGTCAATTATCAGACGTCTGGAAGGGCTTAAGGACGTCTGATAAGGCTCTAACGGTCATATCCTCGAGTGTTCGCTAAGAGAGCCAACGATCCACTAATTGGACGTCTGGAAAAGTCATCAGACGTCTCCTAAGACGTCTGGTCTAAGGTCTGGACGTCTGATTTCATTAGACAGAACTAACTTGTCCAGTCTAAATGTTATCCGACGTTTGAATCAACAGTCAGATGTTTTAAAACACTTTATTAGACGTCTGATTTTTGAATTAGACATCTGGAAACACTGTTTGAACCCTATATTGGTTTTCTAAGTTCTCTACAGAAAACCTAAGTATCCTAGGGTTGTGCTGGTGTTCCTAGGACTACTGTTAGGGTACTTTGAGGCTCTTTAACATAATTTTCTAAGGAAATAAAGAGCAAGAAAATAACGACAAATGTACATGAAAGGAATAAAAAGAATTCTATCCTATTCTTCTTGTCCTTCCATCTTCAATCTATCGCTCCTCGCGAATCTTCTCTGTTCTCCGTCAAGCTCCTCCAATCCGTCCTGGATGCGAGCTCGAATTTCGTCTAATCACGTATCCATTTGCAATTGGCCTGAAATCTAAGACTCTAGGTGCAAATGTTAAATAACACATGTTTTGTTATCATCAAAATAAATGATCGTGGTGCTCTAGCACCAACAATCTCCCCCTTCTTGATGATGACAAAACCATAAATAATAATGCAAAAAATCCTCCCCTTTTTTGACATTATCAAAAAGGTTTAATTGATTTTAAATTTTCTATAACTCCCCCTTAAAACATGCTCTTCTATAAATTTCTTTTAACAAAGGTAATGTCCTTCCCCTTTTTTATAACAAGATAGCTATTATTTTTCTCCGCCTTTCTAAAGGAAATTTAGCTACCTTATATCTCCCCTTTAAAAATTGACACTTAGCTTATAATTTTTTTCTCCCCCTATCTAAATGCTTATGATAAAAGAATAGGGTAAAGGGTTTTACCTCACCTACCATGGCCAATAAAATGGCCCGAATGGTGGTGGTGGATGCCACATCGGATGGGGCTCCCATCCGTAGCTTGGAGGCCCGGGCATCGGCACCGGTCTCCAGTCTGGTGGTCGACGTGCGGCAGGTCCATCGTTTGTTCACCGTCTCGTCGGTCTTCTCGTTCTCCTCCTTGGTCTACTCCTTGGTTCTCCTAACTCGAGTTGACCAGCCTTGAGCTTGTAGGTCCAGTCCTTTGTGTTGTAGTCATCCCTGAAACCTACAAAACAAGATTCCAATTCTTTTTTTGGTATCCAAGTGGGCTTGGATCCGGATTTGTTAGCGGGTCTCCTTGACGGAAATCCTTTCTCAATCTTAGGGCTATATAGATCATCTACTTTGTTGATTAATTTGTTAGAGTTTTCCCTAAGACATGCAATTTCTTTTTCTATAGTATGTATCTTAGTCTTTAAATCACAGATTTCTAACTTTAGATTAACATTTTCCTCAATCAATTTATTATTTTCATTGATGAGGTTTTGATTTTCTAATAATAGGTTATCATTTTTAGGACTAGCTTCTAGATCCTTAAGTTTTATTTTTAACTTATCATTTTCAGATTTAAGGAAACTAAGATTCTTTTTCATGCTTTTGTTTTCTATTTTTAGTGATTTACTAAGCTCATACAACTCATTAAAAGCATCTTGTAAATCCGAGTTTACCTCATTATCACTGTCGTCGTTGTCGTCACTGTCATCGTCACTATCTCCCTATTGCCATGAAACCAAGGCACGCGGTTTCCTTCTCCCCGAGATCTTCTTCCGAGCTCGTCTCGTCATGAGTGCCTTCCAACCTCCTCCATATCTCGTGGGCGGTGGTGCACTCTTGGATTTGTTCGAATTCCTTCGGACTCAACGCGCAATACAATGCATTCATTGCCTTTGCATTGAGTGAAAGCTCTCGAATCTGCAGTTGCGAGTAGCCTCCTTGGGGTCACTTCGGGATCTCGTATGGGGTTTCGCAATATCCCCATATCTCGAACTCAGTGGCTTGGAGCCACATCTTCATCTTCAACTTCCAATATTCGAAGTCCCTCCCGTCGAAATAGGGTGGTCGGACGGTGGACTGCCCTTCGGAGATTCTGATTGCGGCTATGCTCCCCTCCATGATCTCCTTGCCGGGTGTTACTCCGATCTCGCAAGAACCTACTCTGATACCAACTGAAGTTTCATCTAACAGGAGGGGGTGACGTAATAATTACGGAAATAAAATATAAACAATCTCACAAGATGCAATCACACAAAGTACACAAAGTATTTTTAGGTGGAAACCCAAATCGGGTGAAAACCACCACCTAACCCTCTCGAGTTAGGATTTTCCGATCAATCAAGTTGATCAAAATTCACTAAATCGAATCACTTTAAAATAAGGGTGATTCAACGTCAATTACAACCACGCTACTTAGACGAGGGTAGCGTACCTCAACCCCTTCTTTTCATGAGAAGGATTTTGTCTCGCGAAGGAGACGGGAATTCGCAAAGCGAATACTCAACCAAATAACAAAGATAAAACAAGTAATCCTATAGAGCCAACAAAGTAATATTTAACCTAAGCTTCAATAGGAAATAGGATGCTTCCCTTTGAAAGGAGTACGTCGACGACGCGGATGCGTGTGCCACGCGACGGCGCAACGTCACTCTCGTGAACAACGGCGGGAGAGCGGGTGCGCAACAGCTTGATGCTCTCAAGAGAATGGAGCTTGAGCTTGGAGAGCAAGAGCTAGCTAGGACACAAGAGAGTGGAAAGTGTATTACAAAGTGTTTCTTGTGTATCTTGGTGTGTTTTTGTGTTGCAAAGGTTCCCCTCTATTTATAGAGGCCTTAGGAAGGCTTTGGAAGGCTTAGGAAAGGTTCCATAGCCGTTGGGTGCAAAGCCCAAGAGAATCAGCCCGAAATCAGGAACAATCATTGCACTGACAGGCTTATCAGACGTCTAATTCTGGCATCAGACGTCTGAAAGTTCACTTTAAGACGTCTGATTTCAAGGTCAGACGTCTGATTTTGTTCGGGTTCCTTCCTGACTTGAATCAGATCTAAACAGGGTTCTTGTGCAAGTCCATCAGACGACATATAGGACGTCTGGCACTATGTCTGGACGTCTGAAAACCTACTTTTTCGTGGGAATGGATTTGCAACGGCTAGGAAATCTCTGAGAAGAGATTTTCGGGTCAGTCGAGGCAAAACAGTCAATTATCAGACGTCTGGAAGGGCTTAAGGACGTCTGATAAGGCTCTAACGGTCATATCCTCGAGTGTTCGCTAAGAGAGCCAACGATCCACTAATTGGACGTCTGGCAAAGTCATCAGACGTCTCCTAAGATGTCTGGTCTAAGGTCTGGACGTCTGATTTCATCAGACAGAACTAACTTGTCCAGCCTAAATGTTATCAGACGTTTGAATCAACAGTCAGATGTCTTAAAACGCTTTATTAGACGTCTGATTTTTGAATTAGATGTCTGGAAACACTGTTTGAACCCTATATTGGTTTTCTAAGTTCTCTACAGAAAACCTAAGTATCCTAGGGTTGTGCTGGTGTTCCTAGGACTACTGTTAGGGTACTTTGAGGCTCTTTAACATAATTTTCTAAGGAAATAAAGAGCAAGAAAATAACGACAAATGTATATGAAAGGAATAAAAAGAATTCTATCCTATTCTTCTTGTCCTTCCATCTTCAATCTATCACTCCTCGCGAATCTTCTCTGCTCTCTGTCAAGCTCCTCCAATCCGTCCTGGATGCGAGCTCGAATTTCGTCTAATCACGTATCCATTTGCAATTGGCCTGAAATCTAAGACTCCAAGTGCAAATGTTAAATAACACGTGTTTTGTTATCATCAAAATAAATGATCGTGGTGCTCTAGCACCAACAATCATGAGACTCAAAATCAGGAGGTTGTTTTACAAAAACTTCCTCCTTAATGAATCATTTAAGAAACATACTCTTAACATCCATTTGAAAGAGTTTAAAGCCAAGGAAGGTGGCATAAGCAAGAAGTATGCAAATTAATTCGAGTTGGGCTACGGGAGCGTAGGTCTTGTCAAAATCAAATCCTTTTTCTTGGTTGTACCCTTGTGCTACCAAATGAGCATTGTTTCGAATGACTATACCGGATTCATTCAACTTGTTCCAGAATATCCATTTGGTTCCTATTACCGTTTGCCCTTTAGGCTTAGGTACTAGATCCCAAACTTTATTCCTTTCGAATTGGTTGAGTTCCTCCTGCATGGTCATCATCTAAGGTTCTTCGGAGCATGCTTCCTCGACACTCTTTGGTTCAACTTGAGATAAAAAGGCGGAGAGACCGGAAGAGCAACTAAAACGAGATCGGGTTTTAACGCCATTGGAAACACTTCTAATAACTTGACTTTTGGGATGATCCCTTTGATATATCCAATCTTTTGGAAGATTATGGATATTGGAATTTGGGATGTTAGACACATCAATAGAAGAATCATCTTCATCTTCCATATTGACTCGGTCAATAGAGGAAGAGTGAGGAGATTCATCGAAGGAAACATGAAGGGTTTCCTCCACTATTAATGTGGTCTTGTTAAAGACCCGATATGCCTTACTACGTGAAGAATAACCAATAAAGATGACTTCTTTACCTTTGGCATCAAATTTATCTAAATTAGAGCAGGTATTCAAAGCAAAGATTGGCATCCAAAAACTTTAAAATAACTGATTTTGGGTATTTTCCCATAATATAATTCAAAACAAGTTTTTTGCAACTCGAATCGAATTAAGGTACGATTTAACATGTAACAAGCCGTGTTAACTACCTCGATCCAAAAGTACTTCGATAACTCAGAGTTTATGAGCAATGTTCGAGCACACTCTTAAAGGGCATGGTTCTTTCTCTCAACTATCCCATTTTGTTGAGGTGTTCGGGGGAAAGAAAACTCATGAGCAATACCATGCTCTTAACAAAAATCATCAAATAAGGAATTTTCAAACTCGCCTCCATGATCACTACGAATATGAGTGATTTGGTAGTCTTTTTTAGTTTGAACCTTCCTACAAAAAATAGAAAAGATGGAAAATACTCCTTTGGATCTCAAGAAGTAGACCCATGAAAACCTTAAAAAATCATCTACAATCACAAGACAATATTTGCATCCACTAAGGCTCTCATATTTTATTGGTCTAAACAGATCCAGGTGAAGTAGTTCTAATGGTCTTGATGTAAATATAACTTCTTTATTTTTAAAACTAAATTTCATAATTTTACCTAATTTACATAAATCACAGATAAGCTCATTTAAAAATTTTCCTTTAGGAAGGCCTCGAACTAGTTCATGTTTGGCTAGTTTTTGAACCAGCTTCATATGAACATGTCATAGTCTTTTATGTCATATACTTAACTCATTATTTGCTACAAGAGATTCATAAGTGCTATCTTTATCAAATTCTACAATATAAATGTCTTTAAATCTAGTTCCCTTAAGAAGGGTTTCATTGGTTGATGCATGCATAATTTCAAATATTTTTGAAGTAAATACTACCTTAAATCCCTTATCACAAATTTGACTAACACTTAAAAGATTATGTTTTAGTCCTTTAACTAGAGAGACATTTAAGATAGGAGAGAGAGGGTTACCTATTTTACCAAGGCCAATAATATGACCCTTGTGATTGTTGCCAAATGTAACCATTCCTCCATTCGTAGGTTGGAGGTCCAAAAATAGGTGCTTGTCTCCTATCATGTGTTTGGAACACCCAGAGTCCATCACCCATCGGCCTCCTAGATGGCAGTGGTCTCCTTGTCTTCTTTCTTATAGATCCCTTTGCTCCTACAAAAGATCTCCTTTGGTGACTTGATGTTTCTTTAGGTCTTTCTAATTAAAGTCATCCATCCTTCATTTTATATATTCAATTTTTGACATTATAATGTCTTTTGAACCCTACAAAACAAAGTAAAAGTTATCTTTTTGGTATTCATTGTAATGTGGATCCGTATTTGTTAGTGGTCCCCTTTGGAGGAGAATCCTTTTCCGGCTCACTTTGACTAGGTTCATAAAAGCCTAGTCCAAATTTACTCGAGGAAGGTTTTTGATGGGTAATGAGCTTGTTCAAGTTATCTTTCCCCTTTGTAAATTTGGCTAAGTCCTCTAGAAGTTGATTTAATTTTTCTTTAAGGTGATTTATCTCTATTTTCATTATGTCTAGTTTATCTTCTAGTCCTCTAATCTCCACTCTAAGTAAGCAATTCTCATCCTTTTTAAAGGAGTTTGATTTTTCAAAAATATGGATTTTGTCGAGTAATTCTTCTCTATCTAGAAATTTTTGTTCACTCATTACCGTATACAAATCATTTGTTAATGACTCTTTTCTAATCATTAGGTTTCTTATTTGTATATTCAAGGCAGTGGTTTCTTTAGTAAGAATTAGATTCTTCTCTTTAAGATCATTGATTAATTTCCTACTCTCTAAGTTTGCTTCTTTTAGAGCTTTGCTTTTAGTCTTTGTTTCCTTAAGATCTAGATATAGTGAATCAAAAGCATCTTGTAATTCATCTAGAGAATAGGAGTTTACCTCAGGCTCATCAGATTCAGATTCAGAAGCATCTTTTGTTGCCATTAGTCCCAAGCTTGCCGTTTCTTCATTTGTTTCCTCCTCTTCTTCTTCTTCAGAGGTGGAGTCATCCTAAGTTGCTTGGAATGCCTTTTTCTTGAATCCCTTGGGCTTGGAGAACTTCTTGTAGTTGGTAGGCTTCTTGTATTTTTTCTCATCATCTCTTTTGAGTAAGGGACAATCCTTATGTGACCTCTCTTCTTGCAATTATAGCAAACTAGAGGTTCTTCGTCTCTTTTCTTTCCCTTGACCTCTTTTCTATTTCTAAGAAACTTTTTAAACTTTTTAGCTAATAAAATGAATTCTTTGTCATTGGTACTTACATCATCATCTGACATAGCTTTGAAGGCTAAAGTCTTCTTCTTAGGCTTCAGTGTGATAGATTTCTTCTTTTGCTCCATTTTTTATTCATAAGCCATAAGATTCCCAAGTAGATTTTCCATATCTAGATCCTCTACTTGGTTGGCTTCTTCTATTGTTGTGACTTTTTGCTCCCACTTGGGTCTAAGGGAGCGAAGGAGTTTGCCTTGAAGTTCTCCCTTTATAAATGTCTTTCCTAGAGACTTGAGGTTATTCACGATTAACGTGAATCGGGTGTACATGTCCCCAAGTCTCTCATTTTCCTTCATAGAAAAGGCTTCGAATTCCTGCGATAACACGTTAATCTTAGAGGATTTAACTCTAGATGTACCTTCGTGAGTTACCTTTAAGGTTCTCCATATCTCGTGGGCAGTTGTGCATTGGCTAATGCGGTTGAACTCCTCCGAGCTGAGTGCACAGTAGAGTGAGTTCATCGCCTTAGCATTTAGTCCAAGGTGATGAATCTGCTCCATCGTGTATCCCATTTCTAGTTTCTCGGGAATGACGTATGTGGATTCGCATTTCTCCCAAACGGAGAAATCGTTAGGTTGAAGCCATATCTTCATTCTCAGCTTCCAATAGGTGTAGTTTGTCCCTTTGAAGAGTGGTGGTCAGGTGGTGGATTGCCCCTCAGATCTACTTGTGGAAATGACTCTCTCCTCCATGTGATCTTCCCACGGATGTTACTCCTAAAAGCAGAAAACCTAGCTCTGATACCAAATGAAATTGCACTAGAGGAGGGGTGAATAGTGAATTTAGAAAATATTGTAAGATAAAATTACAATTACAAAAAGAGGCACAATATTTTTAGGTGGAAACCTAAAGTGGGTGAAAACCACCACCTAAGCCAATCCCTTGACTTAGGATTTTCGATCACAAAGTGATCAATCCACTAACCACACTACTTAAATGAGGGTAATGTACCTCAATTATAAATCCCACCTCCGATCCCTAAACGGAGGTTTCTCCCTTCACAATGAAGAGACGGGGACCCGACAGGCCGAATACCCAAACTACAATAATAGAATAAGAATGAAACAACACCTATAAAACATCCCAAAATATTAATGACTTCCTTATCTATTAAGCATAAAAAGAACTCCCTGAGAATCAGCAGAATGAAGTGCACTGGGAGTGTTGATTTGCCCTTTAATCAGAGTTTTGGCACAACACAAGCATAATAGGAAGCAAAGAGTAGTGAGAAAGTGATTTTCTAAGGAAATTAAATCTCAAGAGGTGTATTTTGCCTAAGAGGGGTTGTAGTCTATTTATAGGCAAGTTTGGAACCTTCAAGAAGGCTTGGGAGAGGTCTCCTAGCTGTTGGAGGCAAGTCCCAAGAAATTGGGATAAAATCCAATACAAATCAATGCAATAATGAATCTGACAGCAATACCAGACATCTAATTTTTTGTTCAGACATCTTGTAAGACGTCTGAGTACAATTATGAACGTCTGATTCTATTAGTCAGGCTTACTGTTTTCATTGGATCGAAATAGGGATGCCTAATATATTCATATAAGACGTCTGATAAAAATATTGGATGTCTAATTATTAGCGGATTCGTTCCTATTTTGACTAGATCCAAATAGGGTTCTAGATTTTAAGGAATAGACGTCAATATGGATGTCTATCGGATTTCTTAGACGTCTGGAAAAATAATAATGACATGCCTCTATAATCTAAGAGTTGAACTTTGGTTTCTACTAAGATTGCACAAAAATAAATGGGAAACGGTCCATTGATAGACGTCTGGTGATATGTCTAGACAGCTAAAAGTGTATTTGCCTGTTATAACAGAGACAAAATGGGCACTTGAGTCTAATGGTTGGTTTAAGGACGTCTAGGCTATGTATTCGACGTCTGGATAAGGTTGTGGATGTCTGATAGAAGGTTGCTTCGACTGATGCCTAAGAGGTCAAAATGTAAAGGTAATGCTATAGGCAATTAGACGTCTGAAACAATGATCAGACATCTTAAAGTTGAAAATTTGACATCTAACAGTTGTTATGGATGTCTGATTTGTGTCTTAGTGTTAGGTTTTTGTTTCTAATTTATCCTAAGTGTAGAGAGCCTAAGTTAACTATTTATAAGTTATATTTGGGGGCTCTTTACAACATCTCTAGACTCAAATAAAATAAAGATTACAACCTTTGAAAGTTTACATAAAAAGTCTGTGACCTATGACAACACTTATGCTAATGTAGTCTTCACGCTTTTAGTCCTCCGACTTGGAAAACTCCATGAAACCTGCAATTGTGTTATTACAGAGAAAAATATGCTATGCTTATGTTTTATCTCTTTTTCTTTATTTTGTAAAATCATCAAAATATTATTTATGATGGGTTGAACTAACAATATGTACATCAAGTCTCATTTGTCTCAAAGAATTAATGACAAACCATACATATAGCTATGATTTTTACTTGTAAGACATCTACCATTAACACTTGGTTGTAGGAAAATGCTTCCCCTATGAAAATGGATCTCCTTAAGGGTTGGGATCAGTTGTAGGATCCATTTGTGATGTATGACAAGATGGAAGTTGAATGCATATCTAATGTGAAATGGCTAAAAGCAAAAGGAAATAGAATGAGAGACAACTGAAAAAGGAAAATGGGAAAAGAGTATACTATTTCATAAGGATACGGATAATGAGCTTTGTAGATTTTGACAATGAAGATTATGCATGAAATTTAGCAATTTGAAAGCCAAAACTTGTAGGAAAATGTTGTAAACGTTGGGCAACATGTAGATTCCCTATAAATGGGGGTCAAAATGGCTAGAATCAATCATTTATACATGTCTTCCATGGCTTTTGGATAGCAGAATATAGAGATGCATAGCATGCCATAGTCCATGGTTTGAGTAGGAATTACCTTAAACCCCATATTTTGGTAAGTAGAATAGATTTCGGTACTGGAATTTAATATTGTGAAGTAGTTTTTGGAACTTATTAGCTACCATAAAAAATATATAAGGTTGTAGAAAAACTAGGAAATTATTTGAAAGAATCATTGATGGCAACACCATCATTTGTTATAACTAACTTGAATTAGTTGAAATCCAGTGATAAATGCTCTTAAATGATTATCTAAGGACTGTAATTTTGTATTGACTGATTTGAGAGGAAGATAGAAAAATAGAGTTAATTCTATTATTTTATCAATGCATCACAAATGCAGGTTAACCAAGGGATTAATTAGGGGTTAATTTAAGGTCAAATGAACTTAAAAGGCCAAGAAGTGGCCTCATAATAATTAAATCAGAATTTTATGCATTTCGAGGATGAAAACAGTATTGAAAATCCAAATTATTAGTCCCACTTAAATTGAAAGGGTTTTGGTAGAGATAAACTCAATCTAAACTTCTTAAAAATCATTGAAAAATATTTTGAGAGGTTTGGTACATTCAGTTTGACCATCTGAACCCATTTTGACGAAAAATAGAGATTCAGACGGGAATTTGCCTTGATTTTGGTTCCTATGCAATTTATCCATTCAAACATGGTCAAAAGCCAAATCTAAGTTCACTATTAGATTCTTTGGATCCAAATTAGGTTAACACCAAAATTTGGGTCCAATCAGAGTCCATCTTGAGCTAGTTTGCTTTTGAATCCCTAGATCTCTCTTCTCTACACCTAGACCCTTAACTTTTATACTTCCTCTACAATCAAGCCCCCACCTTCTTGTCTCTCTTGCGAACAGGTCCATACAGTCATCATCTTCCACGCGACAGAGAAGGAAGCATGCAGAGTTCTTGAAACCCAAATAGGCTTCATTTAATTTGGCAACTTGATTGAAGAATCTTCAATCAAAAATCACCAAATTTGGTAAACTTGTTTGCAAGATCTTGACCGATCGACCAACACCTATTTTGAGCTCAATCATGGCCATTTCCTTCACCATCGAACCCAAGTTTCCAAGCCCAAAAACTAGCTTCACGTCAAGTTAAAATTTGCCTTGCTTGCTCGCAACTTGAGAAGGGAACCCCCTCTATATAAATGCCCTAACCCAAGCAATTTGACTTTGTCTCATTTTTGGCACGCAATTCCTTCCTTCTTCTTCTTCCTCCGTGATGATAACATCATCATGAGCCATAAGTACCTTTAATTAATCAGGATTAATTGACAAATGCTCCTACATAATCGCTTAAGAGTCGTAATTCCTTGCATATCCTTTCTGAGAAGAATACATTAAATCAAGGTTAATTATGCAGTTTTAACATCATATCTGGAATGTAGAACAATCACAGGATTTCCCAGGAGTTAATCTAATGTCTAATGAGCATTAAAATTTAATAAGAAGGTCCACACAGACATAAACAGGGTTTCACGTACTTCGAGAACTGATTCAGCTCTCGAAACTCTAATTTCAGATTTGCTTAAATAACAGAGGTTCTAGTTAGGATAAAATTTATTAAACATTCTAAAATTTATAGAAAAATATTCCTTGAGGTTTGGTACCCTTTATTTGACCTTTGGAACCTATTTTAACCTCAAATAGAGCTATAGATACAATTTTGACCTAATTTAGATTTTTACGTAAATTACCAAGTCAAACTTGGTCAAAACTGAAATCCGACTTCGCCATCAGATTTCTTGGTTCCAAATCAGGTTTGTACCAAAATTTGGGTCCAATTAGAGTTTATCTTGACCAAGTTTGCATTTTAGTCCAGTAAGACTCTCTCTCAATTAGCCCCTTAACTTTTAAAATCCGTGCAGATTTGTCCCTAACTTTGTTATCTTCTTCGCAAGCAGGTCCCTGCTGCCATTGAGGTCAACTCGACCTCCAAGCAAGGTTTGACCTCCACGAATCCTATTCAAATCAACACCAAATCCCACCAAAATTGGTGGGATTGATGTTCACACCTAGGAGAATCATCTGGGATCAATATTGAGTCTCAAATCCTTGTTGATGATTCCTTCAATCCCAAGCCATGAAAACCTTATTTCCTATTCTAGAGCTCTCTTTGAAGCTATATAAAGCTTCCTAATGCACAACCGCTCCAAATTAGCTTGGTTTGGCTGCACTTCCTCACCAAAACCTCTCCCATCAGCCTTCTCTGACCAGCTCCAGTGACATCTTCTTCCTCGACTTTCTCGCTCGCTGCCACATACCATAGGCAACGGGATTGCCTTCCACACCTTCCTTCGCTTCTCGCGACATCGACAGAAGCCCTCTAGACCCTCTTCTTCCTCGCTGTTCCACCATCGAAGAATTCCTCTTCCATGACGTCGGCCAATCACAGCCAGCACCTTCCTTCCCCTTTCATCCAATAGCTTAGGTCTTAACCTCTTCCTCTTCTCCTCCTTAATCTCCCTAGCTACTTTCTTTTTTATTTCGACCACTGATGTCGCCGTTCGCCCTCTGTCTTCCCCATGATCGACCGAGCTCCAATGAGGTCAACCGCTGTCCATACACCACCAAACACGTCCACTCCACTTCCAAAAGCCCTGCCTCGTCCATCCGCACAAAACCCCTCACCTAATTCCACCACACACTCCTTAAATCATTCCACCGAACTCACCCACCTCTGTTCACCTCCTCTGAGTTTGCCTGACCACCACGCGCTTCCAGTTGACACACAGACACCACCAACGGACTCCACGTCCTCCGATGATGCTAATAAACCTTCTGACCAGGGCTTTTGAGCTCGTATTATGATTCTCAGGTTTTCCCCGTGCCTCACCATCGTCGCCGTCTTCCCCGACCACAACCACCGTGCTCTAAGCTATCCTGACCCTGCTACTATCTCCAGGTGACACGGCTCTAGGTCTCGAAGATGTCCAGGGCTTTAATTGCATGGAAGACCCTCAGCAGCTGTGTCAATTAGGCAGCATCCCTTGCTGCTGGTGTGAGGGAAGGAAGCCAATGGGAATAATCCCACATCGTACGCGAACAAAGCGGCAGTAGTGCATATATTGATTGTGTTCTAGGCTCTTTGCCTTAGAACATGGGGTGAGGTCCCCTTCACCTTGCCTTCACTCCTCGGTCACCATACACCCCCGGTGACCCTGGTCAAACCCGATTACCCTCTTACCCGTATCCAGATCTGAATAGCCCAGGTCTTTGAGAGGAAAAGAAAAAGGATTTGTGAGAGAGAGTGGGGTGGGTCTTGCTCTTGAGGGCTTGGCCCTGTGCTGAAGAGAAAGAGATCTCTCTCGACACTTAGCCTCTGAAGAGAGGTCGTGCTCTATGCTTGAAGGCTTTGAAGAAGAAAAAAAGGCTCTGAAGGAGAAGGAAAGCTTTGAGAAGTTGAAGAATATGAAAAGAAGAAGGCTTTGGAGAGCCTTAGCCTTATGCCGTTAAGTCATCTAAAAGAGAAAGCCTTCGTTTGATAAGGCATTGGCATTTGATATTGTGGCATCACTTGGAACTTGAGTGGTTCACGACCACTGTGCATTCATTTGCAATAATTTGATGGTTGGGATATATGCTTAAATAAACTAGAATAATTGCTGATTTAAATCACCATTCTTTTGTCTTCTTGATTTCTTTTTATCCTAATGAGTGTTTGAGATACTTTTGCCCCTTATTGAATATATTTCTGAGTATTTGATTCATTGAATATCTTTTATAACATCTATTTATTATGCTCATTTATTTCAATTCAAGATTAGTGTTGTGAATTCCATATTTGCTCCCTGTGATCGACCTCGGACTCTTTTGCAATTCTAAGTTATAAATTTAATTGTTTTCTAGTGATTGTGGCTTTGCTATGATGATTACTCCTTAAAATTCCTCAATAGCCCGTTCAACACTCTGCCGCCATTGACGATGACCTAGAGCTTCTTCAAACACCTTCTTTAGCCACTCTCAAGCACAATATGGAGAGGGGTTCTTCTCATCACCTTATCGCTGAACTTCTGGACAAAGAAATTAGCCTAATTACCCCTTCATCGGCTTCTGATGTAAACACGTTTATATCAAATAAACTATCTATTTATAAGTGTCATAGGCGTAAGGTTGCATCATATATTATAAATATTGCATAACATGCATCATCTTGCATTTAGGTTAGGTTGTGTAAATTTTAGGTTAATTTTCCTTTTTTTGTGGTCAGGTAACAGGGTGATACTCAATCGGGGCCTCAGATTGAAGATCCAACCATATGGATCGAATCAGGGCAACGATTAGAGTTCAACGATTCCAAGATCGCTCTGATCGGACTTCCGTAGCATCAGATATAATTTGAGGAAGGTCAGAGATCATGGGCCAAGGTGGTGTAAATCCACACTTCAGATGATAAATCCGACCGCATGGATGGGTTCGGATTGACGATCGCAGCCCAACGACGTAAAAATTGGTCAAATCCGACATGCATGGCACCATCTACAAGACATAGAAGATGGACGGCCAAGATGGAACCACGTGGCACCATTCCAGCCTCCCAACCGGCCCAAGGTCCCACCGCTGCCCTTTCTCTCCTCAACCACGTGGATGATCTCAGCCATTGGATCAAGTTCCAATGGCTGAGAGAGCTCGCACCTAAATTTAGCGCTGCGCCTCAAACCACTACGTAGTGAAGTGGTTAAGGCGCTGCTCGCGTAAGGAGCACAAGTTCGAGCCGCCCACGTGCGCCTCTCCTCGCGTGGATGAGCGTGATCTTGACTACACAATTAGCTGCGAATGGCCAAGATCTTCCAATCAGACAGGCATGCAATCGGACACGGTTATGCATGCGCGATCACACACTCTTTAACGCGAGAAGCTGAAGCGGGCGAGGAGCATTTCAAGCCATCCGATCTTGAGATCAGACGGATAAGAATCAAAGAACGTGGTTAAGCATTGGGTGCTAGGAGGTGAGGGGGCTTGCAAACTTCAGCCACAATCGAGCTTTAGTGATGAATAAATCTGTCACTAAAGCCCCTAATTTACTGTTTTGAACTTGAAATGACCTTTGATGAGACAGCATTTGTGGGCTAATCGAACACATAAATACCTAGATATTAGAAGGATTTCTACTTGTACATAGCATACTTAGATTTATAAATAGATTAGTTTATAAATATGATGGCATGCATGTTTTATACATAACATTCACATGTAATAGAAGGTAATATAAATTATGGTGACATACATGCATTACATGCATTATTTTGGAATATCTCTGTAAATAACCCATTTTCTTTTTATTTTTTTCCCTTGCAACAGATCGCACCCTCGTCGCTAGACTTCAACGCAACGCCTTAACAGTTGAGATTAACTCGCCGGGTGAGTCGCTGGTCGAGATTCATGGCGAGAGAAACAAACGAGAGAGGCATTTAGGCGTAGCCCCCCCTGGATAGATGGGGATGGATCCTCTCCCTTCCTCTCCACTGTGAAGCAGAGACTGCACCATGGAAGCCACGCGCACTATGGCCCTCTCAGCATGCACCGGGATGCCACCGCGAACTCCTCGTCGATCGGCGGTGTGGTGACAGTGCACTACCCCGCAGCCAACCCCCCTCGCGCAGCCACCACACCGCAACCAGTCTGCACATCCCCTTTTGTCTCCTTTCCATGTGCTGCTCGCACGCTCTGTGTGCGCCACTCCGCGCTCCTGCCAGCGGCCAGCAGTAGACTATGTGCGCTCCCCCTCACCGCTCGCCAGCCACGCCCGTGCGCAGCCTCCTTGTGCGTGCCCCCTTCCACAGTCGATCCCTTCTCTTCTTCTTCCTTTGCTTCCTTCAACCTGCCTGCAGCCAAACCGAAGGAACCCACCATAGCCCTGCAGCTAACCACCTTGAGGCCATGCCTCTCGCCAGCCACGCCCACGTGCAGCTATGCCCTCGCACGAAGCAGTAGCTCCACGCGTAGCCGTGCCCTCGTGTACACGCAACACCTCCGCGCGTAGCACCACCCGTGTGCGGCTGCAGTCCCTATCGCTCCTCTCCGCCGCCACCTGCCATCCGGCCAGCCTCCACTGGGCATCTCTTGCCTCACTACCATCGTCTACGAGATCCTCTCCTCCGGTGGAACTCATCCACCCAAGCAAACTGTCGGCGATACCTCCTCCAATGTGTGGCGAAGAGAGAGGAAGTTTCCTTTGTTTTAGCATGAATTAAAATTTACATTTGCATGCCATTGGAAGTGGTGGGATTTTAATTGTTTGATTATTATATTCTGGTGAATTTGCAAGTGTGCACTTATATTTTCACATAATTGATTGGTTCCTGTTATACATATCATTTCATATTGAAATTTGATTCATATTTGCATGCAATTAAGAAGTACATCCTCGACCACTACACCTGCATCATTTACATATTTTGGAAGCTTGAGCTCTGATGTGAAATTTACATAAATAGTCCATAACTTTTCATAAAATCGCAAGTACATTCAGAGCAGCATGTTTATTGAATTGATTTCACGAATACTTCTGCAAACATAATGGCTGTCTACTCATGAATTTAATGGATCTATTCCTCCCTGTGGATATGACATGCTCTCTTGTGAGTGGTTTATTTTAATTATTGCCGATTGATTTTTTCGCCGCTCAATTTCTACTTTGATAAAATATTTGCTTAAGTAAAAATCGATCGATCAAATGGCACCGTTGTTAGAGAGGTAATCGATGTAATAAATTCACTTGACTTTATTTTTTATTATTCTTAGTTGCTCATTTATCTAATCATTCCTTATCTTTCCTGTGCAAGGAATCTGATGAGGTGATAGGCGTAGCTGAGAGGCGATGCCAACCTTGAGCGACGTCTATACGCAGAGATAATTGCAGGAGCTTGTGGGCCTTGATCCCACACGCGTAGAGACGCGTGGAGGACCATTTAGGAGGATTTTTTTTCTTAGACTTCGATTTAGAATTTTAGAATACTCTTTAGGATTAGCCTAGTTATTTGTTTTCTCGCCCTTGTACCCTAGGGCCAATTTTTGGGGGAGTGTCCCTAATTCTTTAGATTTTAGGATCCTTCTGTGGTAGTTAGATCTTTTGATTACGCATTTATTTTTACAAGAAAATAAAAATAATTCCGAACTGCTTGTTAGAAGTTGCATATCCATAGGACGACCATCTAGGATTGCTTTAGCAGCATCTAGATTTTCTTACTGCATTGCATGCATTTTTGCATAAAAGAGTGCTAGAGCAAGGTATGCATTTCTTACTGCATTAGTTATCTGCACATGCATTGCATCTGAACATAATTAAAGAAGGCCACTTAAACTGATTTGAAAAGATTTATCAAGTGGTCACATTATTTCTTGAAAAGAAAGGAAAATATATAGGAAGTGCTTGAATAAATTGATTGCGATTTTCAAAAGCAAAATTACTTTTCGCGGTGAATGCACACTTCCTGCACTTAGCACGCATTATAGGCACTGCACTAGGACTTGGACCCTTACGGCTATAGGCATCTATCTCTGTATCGGTGCAAACCCTCCTGTCTCGCTTTGAAACGATGATATTAACTTTTGCCCGAGTGATTTGATACTTTAAGGATGGGGACACCCCTTAAAAAAATTCAAGGGTAGTTAAGAGGCACTGCTAACGCAATGCCTCAAAAGAAGGGTTTGCCCTACTTGCATCCCTTGGTTCCATCCTTGGAGTACCTTTTTACTTGAGCATTAGAGAATATCATTGTAACAAAGTGTACGTCTTGGAAATCTATTCATATAGTTTTATGCCCCCAACCCATCGCTCAAAATAGGAGGTTGGGGGGAGGAGAGAGAAGATCCGGTGAAATTTGAATTCTCCTTTGGGTGGGAAGCTTCGGCAAGGATGGCCAGCTGCCTGAGGGGCCCCGATGCCCGTGCCGATGACTCTGACGAATGGGCGGTATGGTGCTCCCGATCTTGGCGCAGGAAGGTGCGTGGCATCCATGTGCCTGATGGAGTTAGGACCCTGGGTAGGAGAGGTTTTCAAGGTGGCTGGGGCAGAAGTTGGAGGGAGGTGATTTGCTTTAGATGTCGGCTTCGGGGGCACCTGGCGGAGACCTGCCGGCGGCCACTGCTTTGTCTTGCGTGTGGAGGATTTGGACACAAACGGGATGCCTACCTGGCAACTTGCGGTGATTCTGGGGGCAGGGCTTGCAATACACCTTCGCGTCCTAGGGGTGAGTTGCAGATGCCCCTCCCACCCCCCCTCAACTCTCGGGGGACACGCTATGGATGTGGAGATTTCCTTGACCGAGGATGTCAAGGTAGCAGAGCTGGTACTGCGTGGTGCTTTGATTGGGGAAGCAATGTTGGGTACCCTTTCGCTGGACAGAATTCGACAATTGGTGAGATCTCTTACTTTATCAACTGATGCTTGGAAAATTGCGATTATCTCTTTGTCGTGATTTGTGCTTTTTGATGTGGGTGCAGTAGATGTAGAGAAGTACTATTTTCAAACTAGCAAATTGGGTGGATTATTAGTGATCTGGCGACTGGTATCCCCCTTTGATGGCTCTCTACCTGAGCGTCCCCCTCAAAGAACAGCTTCCAGGTCTGGTGTTCTTGAGATCAGAGGTCTGCCTTTGCATCTGGGGTCTAGGAAGGTGGTGGAAAACATGGTTGCTGGGTTTGCATCTGTGGCCGAGGATGCTGTTGTTGGTCTGACTAAAGGAGATGCCAATGCTCTGAAAGTGAGGGTGAAGGTCTTCAGGGCTGGTACCATTCTTGATAACTGATTCTCAGGTGTGGGGGTAGCCCTTGGATGCTCCTTTTGAATTTTATTGTGGCAAACAGGGAGGTCATGCCTAGACATCACCCCCCTCTTATGCTGAGGTGCTGAAAACCAAAGTTCCTTCCTTTCAACCAAACTGTGCTAGTCAAGAGGTGGTGGCAGACTGCACTAAAGGTAGGGAATCGGTAGATGGGGCAGGGAGCTTGGGAGTTGAGGAGATGAAGACTGAAGCTCTGGAGGATGTGGCTGAAGTACCTTTGATCCAAGACCTCCCCTCTTATGCTGAGGTGCTGAAAACCAAAGTTCCTTCCTTGCAACCAAATTGTGCTAGTCAGGAGGTGGTGGCAGAATGCACTAAAGGTAGGGAATTGGTAGATGGGGTAGGGAGCTTGGGAGTTGAGGAGATGAGGACTGAAGCTCTGGAGGATGTGGCTGAAGTACCTCTGATCCAAGAGGTAGCTGCAGTGGTGGCTGAAGAAGGGGTGGAAGTGAATGTGATTAATGAAGCTGTGGCTGAGGACCTGAAAGCCCATTCTGGTGAGCCTGCTGATTCTGTTCTAGTGGACTCCTCTGTGAATTCCTTGGACTTGCAGAATTGCTCTCCTATGGCTAATGTCGTGCACTTGAAGTCAAAGACTCCTTCTACTGCTAGGATTGGGAAACCTCCCTACAAGCTGAGGCTAAGAAGGCACACTCCTACACAAAGAGTTGATGAATATGTCATTACAGCTGTGATGAAGGTTGGCAGAGCTTCTACAGCTAAGAAGGGGACAGACCTGACTCCCAAATGAGGGTCCTAACCTGGAATGTGTGTGGGCTGCACGATAGAAGTAGGAGGGGGTCTCTGCTTAGATATCTGCGTGAATGGGAAATCGACTGTGCCATCCTTCAAGAGACACACATAGATTGTGAGTCTGACAGGGCATGGGAGGAGATGAGGGCAGGTCTTGCAAATGACCTTGTGGTGATCAATTCCAATGGTAGATTTGGGGGAATTGCCATCTGGTGGAAAAAGAAGCTGCTGTGTTTGGAGGAGGTTTCTATGGCTAGGCACCTTCTGACTTGCAGATTCAAAAGAGGCCAGGGGGACAATGTCTTCTTTGTGACAAGTGTGTATGGTCCAAACGATCCTAGCAGGAGGTAGGAGGTATGGGAGGATTGGAACTTGGCTGCAGATTTTGTAGATTGGGGGGCTTGGCTTGTTGGAGGGGACTTCAATTGTACTTTATTGGGGAGTGACAGACCTAATGGGGTGGTGGACAGCTCTACCATTGGATTCCAATTGATGGTCCAGGCCTTGGGAATGTGTGATTTTCCTTCTTCAGGGGCTGAATTCACTTGGAGGAATGGTAATGGGCTCATGTCCAAGATTGACAGGTTTTTTGGCATTGCTGAGCTGATGAATCTCTTCCAGATGTCCTTTGTTTGTGGTCTTGAACGCCCATTCTCTGACCATACACCCTTGGTGTGGGACAATGGTGAACAGGTGGTGGCTGGTTCCTACTTCAAATTTAGAAAGTCTTGGCTGAGGGAACCAGGTTTCAGAGACATGTTTGCTAGCTAGTGGAGGTCACAGTAGGGTGAAGGCACGGTTACCTTCAGATTGGCTTCCAAGATTGTGGCTTTGAAAGGTCTGCTGAAGGAATATGGAGATATTATCTCTATCCTCAGACATCAGAAGCGTCGTGAGGCCTTGCTGAAGATTTAAGAACTGGATACCAAGGAAGCTTTGGCTCATCTGTCTGAGTTGGACCTTGCAGATAGAAAGAGATGGCAGGGGGTGGTGATTGAAGAAGACCTAAAACTGGAGATGGATTGGAGGGAGCGTTCTAGGCAGCCATGGCTAAGTGAGGGGGATGCAAACACTAAATTCTTTCACCTGGCTACCAGTTCTAGGAGAAGAACTAATCTAATCTCTTCAATTATTATAGAGGGGCAGAGAATTACCTCCTTATCTGATATTAGAGCTAAGGCTGTCAGGTATTTCAAGGAATCTTCAAGAGCTGCAGGTAGGGGTAGTTGGAGGATGATAGGTAGTGATCTACCCAAAATTAATGAGTCTTAGGGGTCCAACCTGATTGAACCCATATCTGAAGTCGAAGTCCTGAAGGCCATTAAGGATCTCAACTGTGAAGGGTCTCCTAGTCCTGATGGAATCCAAGTTTTCTTCTACAAAGAACTGTGGGACATTGTGGGCACTGAGGTTATGGAAGTGATTAGAGAGTTTGAAAGTGGCAATTTTGGCTTTGAAAGGATAAATAGATCTTATTTGTTTCTTCTGCTAAAGACCCTAGGTGTTGAATCCTTTCAGGAGTTTAGACCTATTGCCCTCTCTAACTCCTTGTACTTGGTGATTGGCAAGGTCCTAGCCAATAGATTGAGGCCCGTCTTGCAAGATCTGATCCATCCTGATCAATCAGCATTCCTCCTTGGCAGATCTCTACAAGAATCATTTATCATAGCCCAAGATATGATTTGTGGCTGGCATAAGAGAAAATGCAAGGCCTTCCTTTGGAAGGTTGACTTTCGTAAAGCTTACGACTCCATCAGTTGGCATTATCTATGGGATGTGCTTAAAAGAAGCGGCTTTCCTTCTACTTGGATCTGTTGGGTTAAAAGATGTATTACCACTGCCTCCTTCACCCCTTTAATAAATGGAAAACCCTGTGGTGAGTGGATTCAGCCCCAATGTGGCATCAGGCAAGGATGTCCCCTGGCTCCCCTGATCTTCAATTTGGCAGTTGACAGTTTGTCTTGGTTTGCTTGTAAGCTTGCTGAAGCTGGTCTTGTTCGAGGATATTCACTATCTTGTAGGAATAATCTAGCTCCCATTCTTCAGTATGCAGATGATACTATTTTTTTTGTTGAAGGGTCCATGGATGAAGCATTGGCTCTACATCATATGGTTAATATTTTTGGTGAGCTTTTTGGATTGAGGTTGAATAGAGATAAGTCTGGTTTGGTCTGCTTTGGTTTACCTGAGGAGGAGCAAGATGCTTTGCAGCTATTTTGATGACTCCCCGCATCAGTCTTCCTATCAGGTATCTAGGGCTGCCTTTGAGGTGTTCCAGGATGAAGAAAACTGATTGGAATTGCCTTTTTGACAAGATTTCTGTGAAATTAGATGGCTGGCATAGCAGGTTCCTTTCCAAAGGTGGAAGACTTGTCTTGCTCAACTCGGTAGTCACCTCCATCCCTGTTTTTTACTTGTCCATATTCAAAGCACCAAAATCTATTTGGAAAAGGTTGGATGTGATGAGGAAGAGGTTCTTTTGGAAGGGAGCTAGACATGAGGGTAGATTCTTGTAGCCTCTCAAATGGGATTAGATCTGCTATCCTAAAGAGAGCGGTGGTCTTGGGATTAAATCCCTGAAGCATTTTAATGATGCCCTGCTACTTAAATGGGCTATTAAACTGCTGCAAGGTGACCTGAAGCCATGGTCTTCTCTGATTAAAGACAGATATGGAGCATCCAACAGCATGTTGTCCAGACTTCAGCCCAGCTGTCCTTCTCCCTTCTGGAAATCTGTGACTAAGGCATTGACTGATCACTTCCATCTGCTGCAACCATCACTTGGAGATGGCAGGTCCTTCAATTTCTGGAAGGAGGGCTGGTCTGAGCTGGGTGTCTTGAAGGAGCTCTACCCAAGAGCTTTTGCTGCAGCAGCTGACAAGGATGCCACTGTCAGCAAGGTCTGGTCCTGCAGCAACAACAGCTGGAATCTGGATGGTGAGGAGTCCAGCAGAAGAGCTACCCGGCTGTGGGAAGAAAAGAGAAGGCTTATCTCAGACCTTGAGAGCTTCAGACCTACGCCTAGAATGGAGGACAAATACCTTTGGGAGGGGATTTATAGTGTCCAATTTGGCTATAACAGAATGTTGAGCATTGAAGATCGTTGGAGATATGATTCCATTGACAAGAAGATCTAGTTGTTAAAAATTCCTCTCAAGGTATAAATTTTTCTTTGGCTATGCAGGAGAGATGGTTTAATCACAAGTGATCTACGCCACAGAAGGTTGGGTACTGATCACCATGTTTGTTTTTTGTGTGAGATGAGTACTGACAATGTAAATCACCTCCTTTCTTCTTGCCTTGTCACTAATGCCATCTGGAGAAAAATTTGTCAGGAGCCATTACTAGAGTGGGATTCTATCTGACACGGGTTTGAGGTGAGAGGGAAGCCACATGTCCACATAGCTGCTACTATTTGGTGTGTATGGAAGGCAAGGAATGAGAGACTTTTTCAGGAGAGGCCGGTATCTTGTGAGAGTATTGTAAGAGAGTGTTGGTCCCTCATACACTCTTGGGGATCCTTTTTGTAATTTCCCTTACGTTGCATATAATATACTGCTCTGGACTGCTATCGTAAGATGATAGCTCTCCTTTCTGTTTAAAAAAAAAAAATAAAGTGTACGTCTTTAGGGCACTCGAAGGTCAATTTAGGGTGCGTAATTGTTTGACAACTTGATTGATCACCCAAAAAGGACTAAAAGTAACCTCAACCTTCTTAATAGTCATTGACCAAAAATTTCAAGTGCCTCATTTCTCTTATACCACTTATGTGGGAATGGAGAAAAACTGCCTTGATTATATTTGGTCAAGCTGAAGAGTTGGAAGAGGCCTTAAAGAACTTTAAATTAACAAAAGACCTCTTGCCTTGTGTTTGCTTGGTGTATGCTTGGTAGGCGCTCTCTTAGAAGTAGTCTTCTCTTCAACCTTGAGTCTGAGAGAATTATAAGGAAAGCTAACCAAGAAAGAAGAAAAATGGCTGAAGAGAGACCTGAAGAAGAGATTAGGGTTGGTGAAAATCAGAGAACTTTGAGAGACTATTTCCTCCCTACAACCGACCAAGCCCTACCTATCCGAAGTCCTGGAGTGGATAACCCATATGAAATCAAGAGCAGCACCATATCTTTGCTCCCATCTTTTTATGGTACTACTAGGGAGGATCCCTACAAGCATCTTGAGGAATTCACTGAGGTCTATTCCACGATGAAGCTTCAGGGCTTTACTGATGAAGCCCTAATGAGGACTCTATTTCCATTCTCCCTAAAGGATAAGGCCAAGCACTAGTATCATACCTTCGATGCAAGGGTAAATGATTGGGCCACCATTAAGGGAGAATTCTTGAAAAAGTATTTTCCTATGAGTAAGACCAACCATTACAGAAGAGAGATTATGGGTTTTACTCAACAGGAAGGGGAGCAATTTCGTGAGACTTGGGAGCGCTTTAATGACCTTCTTAGGTTATGCCCCCAGCATCAGGTGCCAAGATGGCAATTGGTCGAAAGGTTCTATAACGGATTATCCGAAAGGCATAGGCAAACCATCGATGCAGCTTGTGTAGGAACCTTCATGACCAAAACTAAGGATGAAGCTTGGGCATTATTTGAAACATTAAGTGACAACTCCATACATATGTCCTCTGCCTATCAAGAAAGAAAACCATCAATCTTGCAGAGGAAGATAGAGGCCCATGAAGCCAGGGCTACTCAGGATTTGGCTTATCAGATTCAATTATTGAACAAAAACTTTGATAGGCTTTTAGCAAACCTTGGCGTGAACCCACAAGCAGCCTCTATCTTTCAGGCTTCAAGTGAATGCTCCATTTGCCAAAGCACAATGCACGCCACTGCGGAGTGCCACCAGGCAAATCAATTCCCTGAGTTGATTCAGGCCGACTTGAATGTGGCCCAAGGTTTCTGCCCACCTCCTTGCAATAACCCTTATTCCAATACCTATAATCCGGGGTGGTGGAACCATCTAAACTTCTCTTGGAAGAAAGGTGATGCTTCTAACTCAGGAAATACAAGACCCCTACCTCCCCAACCCATATACCAACCATCCTATGAAAACCCTCCTCAGAATAAGCCCTCTGAGATGGATGAACTTAAAGCCATGATGAAAGCGATACAAGAGCATCAGAACACACAGAGTATCTATCCCCACCCTGGACCGTGAAGGTAGACCCGCTACCTGAGGCGGGGATGTATCAACTTAAACCCTTAATCCAAAAGGCTCCTGAGTTGGAGCTGAAACCCCTCCTGAGCACATTAAAGTATGCTTTCCTTGGCCCTAATGACATGCTCACCGTTATTATCTCGTCTACATTATCTGAATTGAATGAGGGAGCTTTGCTTGAGTGTTTACAAAGGCACAAGGAAGTGATTGCCTAGTCAATTGCTAATATTAAGGGTGTTGACCCTTCCCTTTGCATGAATCATATATATACGGATGAGTCCGTGAAACCCTTTCGAGACATGCAGAGAAGTGTTTGCACCCCAAAACACGCCTGTAATAACGCCTTCTTGTGCTATTTTCTAGCATTAACTATGTATATTATGATCCTATAGTCGCATTTATAAAGACACTTGCATTCATGCATTTTATTGAGAAGAGGAAGAGGAGTGAAATAATGGCTTGCATATTAACATTTTTCTTCAAGTGCCTCCTTGCAAAATCCACCTCTTTTTATTTTTCCTCTTGATTTCTTCTTTTCTCTTCTTCTCACGGTTCATTTCTTCCACGCCATGCTGCATGCGATGCCATACCCTGCCAACACCTCTCCCTGCTGCTGCCATGCCTCCCCGCCACGCTCTCCTCCTCTATAAAGCCGCAGCTCTTCCTCGCGACGAAGAAGAGGGGGAGCTGCTGCAAAGACCCCACAGCCACCACCTTCCTCTCCACCGTTCTCCCCTCCCATACGCCGGCCCTCCGTCTAGGAGGCACCCGACGAGCAGGAGAACCCACTGTGGTGCACACCACCACAGTGGGAGCACCACCGCCCAGCTCTTCAACGAGCTGGTGGGCGTGGTGTTTTCTTTTCTCTTCGTTTTCGTCTCCACGCCATTGCTGCCGCTTCAAGCTCCGAAGCTTGAAGCAGCAGCAGCAGCAGCTAAACCGCGGCGACAGCAGCAGCAGCAGCACCCCCCCGCCTCCTCCGCGACCTTCCCCGCAGGCGCGCAACCCTCCGCGCGCGCCTGCAGGCCCGTTCCCCGCCTCCGTCTTCGTTCTGTCCACCCCGCATTGCACCCGCAGCCGGCCGCCGCGCGCACTGCAGCGGCCGGTTACGGCCTCGCGCCGACCCCTGCCCTCCTCCGCAACCCTCCGCGACCGACTGCAGACTCCCCGCCGCCTTCTCCGAGCGCGCCATCGCCCGCTCTCCGTCCTCGCACCCGGTCTGCAGGAGACGCCTCACGTCCACTACGCGAAGGCGCGGTGCACCGCGACGGTCAGACGTTCGCCGCCGCGAGCAGACGTCTTAACTCGCTGCCATCGTCCGCGCGCTCGATCTCTCCAGCCCGCTCTCTCTCTGCTGATCTCTCCCGCCCGCTCCCGCTCTCTCTCACGTACTCTCTCTCTCCCGCTCTCTCTCTCTCCGTTCTCTCTCTCTCTCTCTCTCTTTTTTACTCACAGCAACACACACACATTCACCGACACACACACACCTATACCGACACATACACACACACTCACTCACTTATAGTAACATATATATACTTATATACATAGTATATCTATATAGTTATGTATACATACATATAATATAATATATATAAACCTATATATATAATATATATATATATATATATATATGCACATACTTATATACATCTATATATATATATACATATCTATATACTTATACATATACACATATATATATATATCTAGATACATATATACTTATATACATATATATATATATATATATATATAGTATTATATATATATACTTATATACAAATATCCATAGATATATACATATATACATACATATATATACATATACACCTATATATATATATACATATATATCTATATATATCTATACATATATACTTATACATTTATATATATATATAGATATATTTACTTATATACATACATATGTACATATATTTTCATGTTATTTACTATACGCTGTATCGCGGGAATATCTGCACCAGTTGCTGATATTTCCTGATACACGCGTGCAAAAAAAGCGTGGTCCCATATATCATCCATCCTCCATCCACACTCCACGCGGCACCTAGTCGTGTTGGTTGCGTCTCTCTAGCCGTTGACTGACTCGACATAGTGCTACACTCCATCGTCACCTCCACCCCCACCCCTTTATATATATACTACATATAAATATATATCTATAGCTACTATATTTACTTTCTATCTGTTAGCTTCCTTCTTAGTAAAAAGATAAAAAAAGGTATAAAAGTGAAAAGATAATCTTTGATTTGCAGGTACCCCGTCTTGCAAGTAGCAAGGCGTGTTTTGAAACTCTGTTTTGGCTAAAAGCCAAGGACACAATTTTGAGGGTGTGCCTCAAGAACAAGGATTACCAGAAAAAAACCTAAATAAGAAAAATACCAAAAACACAATAAACGAACGGAAGAGACGCGTTTTAAGGAAAACGTAGAAACTCGACTTGAACCCCACTTCCCTGAGTTCGACCCTGGGCCTAAAAGTGACAAGATAAAATCAATTAGGCCAGGTTAAAAATTTTGTAAAGAGATGGTTAGGTCTGAATTAGGTTAACCACTATACACATTTCAACGATAAAAATATCATATTAACAACCTATTTGGGCTGACCCATCAAGAAGGCTCAACCCCAATATGCGGGAGGTTGTTAAAAAGGAGATTCTGAAATGGCTAGATGCAGGAATTATCTATCACATTTCAGATAGTAAATGGGTCAGCCCCATACATGTGGTGCCCAAGAAGGCAGGAATTACTGTGGAAGATAATGAACAAGGAGAGTTGGTGACCACTAGACCCACAACTGGTTGGAGGGTCTGCATTGATTATCGCCGTTTGAACATGGCTACCCAGAAAGACCATTTCCCCTTCCCATTTATCAATTAGATTTTGGAACGACTGGCTGGGAACAAGTACTTCTATTTTCTTAATGGGTACTCTGGGTATAATCAGATAGCCATTTTTCCTGATGATCAGGAGCGTACTGATAACACTGCACATGGGGGTGATAATTCTGTTAAATAGGGCCCATCTTAAGAATAAAAGGCACAACATAAGTAGAATGGGAGCATTGCATGCATCATATACCAAGATTGTTTATAAAACTGTATTAATGACCATTTGTGTAAGCACTTGTCAAAGAAAGTCTCAGATGAGCAATCAGACCACACGGATGGCTTCAGAACGACGAACGGAGTCCAACAGACTCAAGATTGGCCAAATCCGACATCCGAAGCTCCAACAATGGGCCCAAGAAGTTCTGACCGTTGATCTGGTGATCAACGGCCCTCGTTGCGCCACGTCGCCCTTGCTCCATCGCACGCCACTCTTCCTCAGCTGAGATCAAATCTCGGCCGTCGATCTTCGATCAAATGGTCGAGAACTACACACCCGCCCGCAGTCGCCGCGACAAAGCGCAGGCGTGGAGCAACGATTAGCGCACACGCTCGCATGCACGTGACGCGGGTTTGAGCCATGCGGTGCGGAGAATTAAAGACGAAGGAGCGCGCAGCGAAATTGGGCCTCCTGATCAGCAGCGGGCAGTCATGATCGCGCCGTGTGGTGCGCCCTCAGATCGTGAGTGCCCATGCACGCGCGCACGTCGGACGACGACGCCCGCGCACACGCGCGCCCGAGGCGCGATCCGAGCGCATCCAAGGGAAGATCTCAGCCGTCCGATCTTCGATCGAATGGCTCTCACGCAGCGACCGCGGATCAGGCGCGAAGAACGGTGTGGGCGGTTGACCGGCGGGCTAGAGGGCTTCACCGACGCTTCTGGAATGGTTTTAGCGATGTCTCGGACGTCGCTAAAGCCCCTTCTTCTTTTAGAAAGCCCTTCTCCCTATTTAAACCCCCTCCAACCACTCATTCAAAACATTCACTTCCCTTGCAACTACTCTACCCCTCTCTTAGCTAACTTTAGGCCCTCTTGTAATCGCCAGAGACGACGAGCCGCCAACGGAGCCTCCTCCACCACCATGGCTGCCTCGCTGCTCTCCCCTCTCTCTCTCTTCCTTTCTTTTAAGCTTTCCTTTACTTTTGTTTGAGCATGTATTTAATGTTGTAAGCTATGAACTAAAGCTGCATGATTAATGAAGTACTTTCCGTTCAGTTGTTTATTTTAATTCCTGTTTAAGTTGCGTGATCAAGCAAGAAACAACTCTAACCCTAATCTCTCCCTCTTTCTCTATCTCTCTCCCGCTTTTCAAACCGTACCTTTCGCAAGCAAACTCCGCACTTTCCGTGACAACAAGTGATAAGAAAAATCTGGTTTTCATGCCTCCCTGAGACCGACACTCGGACTCACCTCCGTTTTTTTACTTTAAAATCGGTATTGCAAGTGCGACTATAACGACACTTCTTAACACACACGCACAAGTGCACGTCAGTTTTTGGCACTGTTGCCGGGGAGGCAACGGATTTGTTTTGTCACCTCCATTCCACATCCATTCTCACATCGTCTAATGCCTTGTCTCCTTTTTACTTGATGGTTGCAGGAATTCGACGCTTGGACGTCGAAGCGACGCATCCCACGACGGTAACAGGGGAGTAGGTGCAACAAGGACCGATAGTGAGTAATTCATCACTCATGATTGTTTGCTTGCGTGAAAAAAACTAAAAAAAAATTGTAAAAATTGAAAAAAATTGGCATGGTGTATGATTGCTTGACCCACATCCTTAATACATCACCCTACAAAAAAATGTACACTCTAACATTCTGAATAAGTTCTTGGAGTGTTCTTTTTTTTTTTTTTTTTCAGTGGTGTTTGCGAAGCCACCGTGAGTTAACTTGGGCCGCACCACTCAACCCTAAAATCGACTCATCTAATAGAAGCTGCATGATCATTAAGATGAGTACATTAAGGTTTTAGAGCCTCTACAGAATAAAAGAAAATCTACATTCACCGAATTGTGTGCAGAACTTGACGTGCCCATTGAAACTTGTCTGAAAACATTAAGACACATCAACCCTAAAAAGCACTAAAGTAAGGATGAAACACTAAAAGACACCACATCTTAAAAATCCTTGCTTGAAAACCATGCTTTGATAGAAACACACACCTTGAAAGTGAAAAATTAAGAGGCACAACCCCAATCAACGCCTCATCACATAACCCTAGCACAAGCACTATCCTAGCCCTTTAAAACTGAGTAGACATGCCCTAGGCAGGGCTGAGTTAAGTCTCAAAAGGCGAGGTTTTGTTCGCTAGGCACTTGGCTTTCATTCCCTTGGTAGAATCTGGTGACTAGGCTGCGGGGCAGTGTCAAACGACCGTGGTTGTGGGGTCTGTGGAACCGGAGGTGCAAGCCAAAGGAAGAACCTTCCCTGCAATCCCCTCGTAATCAACCTGGCCAGATTAGCCTTGGGAAGGGGAGTCCAGTGCTTACGGACTTAATCACCCTTTGTGAGGTTTCTAGGTCTCCTGAGGAATACACCATAAGGACTAGGCTTGGGTGCTTGATTGAAACACATTTCTCGCATCTGTTGCCCTCCGCATCCCCTCCTGTTCTTTTCTAGTGTATGCACGGGAGGTGCTTACTGCATCCCGAGTTGTGTGTTTTGGGGCAGGAATCTAGGCGACGTAATTCTATTGAAAACATGGCTGAACCTAGGGTAGATGAGGCTGAGAATCAACTCCCACCAGATGCTATGGCCATCATCCAAGCTCAAATCAATGCTAACCATCGACTTCAACAACAACAAATCCACACCATCATGCAAGCCATACAACGATTACAGAACCCACAAGAACAACCACCACCACCTTTCCAAGGCATACAAGAGCAACCACCACTCGATATGCCACCATTTCAGGATCAGTCGAGGCCCCTCAGCGATTTCTATAATCCCTCCGCTATTAGAGTCGAGCCGCACCTTAGGATCCCCGAAGGGGGAGATGATTTTGAGCTGAAACCGAATGTCTTAAGTCTGATCCAGAACCACTTTCATGGAAGCTCAAATGAGGACCCCTTCCAGCATCTAGAGGATCTCGACTGCATAGCGCGAACTATGAAACCTAGGAACATTAGCCTTGACATTGTTCTAATCAAGATGTTTCCCTTCTCATTAAGAGACAAGACTTCTCATTGGCTTAGAACCCTAGGTAGACTCATCACCACTTCGGAAGAACTGAGGCATGCATTTTTAAAGAAATTCTTCCCCACAGGAAAGACCAATGCTCTCAGAAGAGCTATCACTACCTTTACACTCCAGGGAGGGGAATGGTTTCATGACGTGTGGGAAAGGTTTCATGAACTCTTGAGGAAATGCCCACACCACGAAGTACCAAGGTGGCAATTGGCCCAGATTTTCTACCACGGTCTGGACAGCAACCTACGGAACTTCGTTGATGCCTCATGCAGGGGGAACTTCATGAACAAGGATGAGGAGAGCGCGTTTGAGCTCTTTGAGTCTATGAGTGAGAATTCGCTCAACAATGCCTCCATGACCTAGTTCAACAGGTTCGGTCAACCCCGTGGTGGGATCTATGAGGTACAAGCAAATTCTGGAATGGTTGACATGGACATCATTGCTAAGAAACTGGATCGAGTGGAATTGGTGGACAAAAAGATTGATGAGCTACTGAACCAGACCAGGAACCCCTTACAGACTTTCTCCCTAGCAAAGGGAGCGCATAATGTTGACCTGGTCCAACCCTTTACCCAACTGAACCTGGAACAACCCCTAACCACGTTCCAGGGAGGGACCTTTGCTCCCTCAACCCTTGATTACTCCCTTCCCTCTTCATCGACATCAGCTATCCTTGAAGATGTGCAAGCTATCCAAGGTTACAACACTGGCTGGCATAACCACCCCAACTTTGGTTGGACAAATCAGAAACCACCACAATTCCAAAACTAGCCCAGGCCAAACCAGTAGCCACACTTGCCCCCCTATCAGTAAGGACCACCAGTTAGACCCCAATATAATCAGAATAGGGCGATTCCTCCCTCACAAAACCAAATGGACACCCTAATGGAGATGATGGCTGACATGAACCAGAAACATCAGGAAGAAATGGCCTTGGTAAAGGGGCAGTTAAGCCAACTCTTGGACTATAAGGAACAAGGATCCCTACCTTCCTAGCCACAACCGAACCCGCAAAACATAATTAACAGAGGCCCCAATTCGCAAGGGTTCCAAGGCAACCCTGGGCAAGCTCACATGGTCTAGCCAGCCCTACAAACACCCTTGGGTTTGGTGCTTCTTCATCCTCGTCTTCTCAAGGATCAACCCATGGCCCCAATGCCTCTATGAATGCGGTGACCTTGAGAAGCGGCACCAAAACCCAGGACCCCAAATGGTCGACTCTCTCTGAGACTTCACCTGCTGAAATATCCAACTCAGAAGAGGCACCAACCAAGGACCCAAAAATAGAATCAATCCACATTCAGACACCCTACCCTGAGGCCTTGGAAACAATCAAGAAAAAGAAGAATGTTGTGGAAACTGAGGAGCTGTTGGAAATCTTTAAGCAAGTACATATTAATATTCTGTTCCTTGAAGCCGTCAAGCACATCCTGGCTTACGCTAAGTTTCTAAAGGATGCCTGTGCACCCAAACGTAAGCCAAGACCTCAAGCACCTAGGAAGGTTGTGCTCTCCGAACAAGCAAGTTCCGTAATATCAAGCAACCTTCCGCTCAAGCGAACTGACCTGGGAGCGCCCCTAATTTCCTGCAATATCGGGGACATGACGTTTGATAGAGCGCTCCTGGACTTAGGTGCTTCTATCAATCTGATTCCAACAATCCTATACCACCAATTTGGTTTCGGAGATTTGACACCAACCCCTGTCACCATCCAGCTGGCTGATAGATCAGTGAAAACACTGAAGGGGGTTGTCGAGGACATGATTGTACAGGTCAAGGACTTCTATTTCCCGGTCGACTTTTTGGTGCTCGACATGGAAGTCCCTGAAAAATTACAGAACGCACCCATAATCTTAGGCAGACCTTTCTTAGCTACAGCTAAGGCAAACATTGATTGTGACACGGGATGTATGGAAATCGCCTTCAGGGATAGGAAAATGCAATTGGATATCTTCCGGGCGACAAAGTCTTTTGATTGCGATTGCGTTGAGGAACATGATCCTGTGGAAACTCTGATCGAGGAATGCCTCACCCTTAGTTCTGTATCAGACCACCAAACCTGTAATGACTGTTCTGACTCGTCACCATCACTACCCGTGGACCTCTGTAAGGCTGAGTACCATCACACAACACCATTTGAGGAGATTGATGTTGATCAACTCTCGCCCTTTCCTTTTCCATCAACTGTGGTTCCACCCACACTTGAACTTAAGCCATTGCCCGAGAATCTCAAGTATGTCTTCTTGGGACCTGACCAGACCTTCCCAGTGATTATTAATTCTCGTCTAACCAAGTATCAGGAACTTAGGTTGATTGGTTGGACCATTTCTGACTTAAGAGGAATTAGCCCCACCTATTACACTCATAAGATTTACCTGGAAGATGGGGCACGACCCTCCCGCCAGATGCAGAGACGATTAAACCTAAACATGCAGGAGGTCGTTAAGAAAGAAATTATCAAGTGGCTTGATGCCGACATCATCTATCCTGTCTCCGATAGCCCCTGGGTGAGCCCCACTCAAGTGGTTCCCAAGAAAGCTGGGCTCACCGTTGTCACCAATGATCATGGCGAATCCATCCCCACCCGCACCACCGTCACATGGCGGGTGTGTATTGATTTTAGGAAGCTCAATGAAGCCACTAAGAAGGATCATTTCCCCTTGTCATTCATTGACCAAATCCTTGAAAGATTGGCAGGGCAGAAGTATTTTTGCTTCCTGGATGGATATTCAGGATATAACCAATTCGCAATTGCTCCGGAGGATCAAGAAAAGACCACATTCACTTACCCATATGGTACATTTGCATTCCGTCGAATGCCGCTCGGGTTATGCAACGCACCTGCAACCTTCCAGCGTTGCATGCTAGCCATTTTTTCAGAAATGGTGGGTGAATACTTAGAGGTCTTTATGGATGATTTCTCTGTATTTGGGAATTCATTCGACCATTGTTTGAGCAACTTGGAGAAAATCCTGAAATGATGTATCGAGGTTAATCTGGTGTTAAGTAGGGAAAAGAGCGATTTTATGGTTCAAGAAGGAATTGTCCTCAGTCACATCGTATCGCATAGGGGCATCGAGGTAGATCGGGCTAAGGTTGATTTGATTTCCAAACTTCCTCCACCTAGCTCGGTCTGACAGATTCACTCATTCCTAGGGCATGTTGGCTTCTACCGAAGGTTCATTAAAGACTTTTCCAAGCTTTCCAAACCCTTGATCGACCTTCTAGCCAACGATGCCATATTCGACATGTCTTCTGATTGCATCCAGGCTTATCACACCCTCCGGGACTTAGTCTCCACAGCACCTATACTTCAACCCCCAGACTGGTCCCAGGACTTTGAGATTATGTGTGATGCATCAGATTTTGCCATAGGCACTGTCTTGGGACAAAGGCAAGATAAGAAGCCCGTGGTGATCTACTACGTGAGCAAAACATTGGATGAGGCCTAACGAAATTATACGGTCACAGAGAAAGAACTGCTCACTGTAGTCTTTGAACTTGAAAAGTTCCGATCGTACTTGCTGGGATCCCATGTGATGATTTACACTGACCATTCAGCCATCCGACACCTGTTGGCCAAGAAGAACGCAAAGCCTAGGCTCATCAGATGAATCCTGCTTTTGCAGGAATTTGACCTGGAAATCCAAGACAAGGCCGGATCAAAGAATGTGGTGGCTGACCACTTGTCTAGACTTCATCCAGACCACATTGGACCCTCCCTACCTCTATTTGACGCCTTCCCTGATGAACACATCCTGGCTGTGAAATACAAGAGAATGCCGTGGTATGCTGACTACGCCAACTACCTGGTTGTAGGACAAACCCCGCACAGCTAGTCCAGACAGCAACGGGACAGGTTCTTGGCTGAGGCCAAGCACTATTTCTGGGATGATCCCATGCTGTTTCGCCCCTGTGCTGACCAGATCATCAGGAGATGTATCCCTGAAGATGAAGTTCAGAGTGTGCTTTCCTTCTGTCATGACCAGGCTTGTGGTGGCCACTTCTCTGGAAAGAAAACAGTTGCAAAGGTTCTGCAATCTGGATTTTACTGGCCGTCCCTATTCAAGGATGCACACAACTTTGCCAAAACTTGCTCATGCTGCCAAATGCTGGGGACCATGACCAAGAAAGATATGATGCCCCTCCAGCCCATTTTGATTGTCGAAATCTTCGACGTTTGGGGTATCGATTTTATGGGCCCCTTTCCACCATCCAATGTCTTCGAGGACATCTTGCTCTCGGTAGACTATGTTTCCAAATGGATTGAAGCCGTCGCCACCCGCCTATTCGATCACAGGACTGTCATGGACTTTGTTAAGAACATCTTTTCCCGGTTTGGAATACCCAAGGCCATGATCAGTGATGGTGGAAGCCATTTTATCCATTCCCAATCCGTGCCCTACTTAGAAAATACGGGGTGAACCACCGCATTGCTACCCCATATCATCCACAAACAAATGGGCAGACCGAGGTCTCAAATAGACAAATCAAGAACATTTTACAGAAGACTGTGAGACCTGACAGGAAAGACTGGTCCACACGACTTGATGATGCCTTGTGGGCATACAGGACCGCTTTCAAGACCCCGATAGGCATGTCGCCTTATCGCCTGGCCTTTGGCAAAGCCTGCCATCTTCCTGTCAAATTGGAACACCAGGCTTACTGGGCTGTCAAGCAATGTAACATGGATTGCCAGTTAGCCGGTGCGCAGAGGATGCTCCAATTACCTGAGCTCGAAGAAATTCGTCGGGATGCCTTTGCCAATAGTCGACTGTATAAGGAGAAAATGAAAGTCGTCCATGACCGACTCATTCATAGAAAAACCTTTGAGCCTAACCAGCAAGTCTGGCTGTTTGACGCCAGCCTAAAACTCTTCCTGAGGAAACTCAGGTCCAAATGGATATGACCATTTCGGGTGGTTAAGCCCTACTCTAATGGGGAGGTTGAAATCACTGATCCTAACACTGGGCACACTTTTACAGTTAATGGTCAAAGATTGAAGCACTTCCTGGCCCAGGTTCCCCCAAAGGAGAGTGTCACCCTTGTTGAGGGATGACACGGAGCACCGCCCAGCTGGAGGCATTAAACTCAGCGCTTCCTGGGAGGCAACCCAGAGGATTCAGATTGATCCGGTATTTTACGTCACTCAGGTACTATCTTTTTGAACCCTTATGCATCCATGTACTTGCCAGTGAGGACATTGTCTAACTTAAGCATGGGGGGGTGGTAAATTGCATAATCTTGAGCTCATGTAATCAGTCTGAATAAAATAAAAAAAAATTGAATTTAGGAAGAAAACTTAGGCATTAGAAACTTATCAATAGTGGAAAATAATACAAAAAGAACTTAAACACTTAGACTTTTCAGGCTTTCAGGCTTAATCAGCCCTGGTGTTCGTTAAAATATGGATTTAGCTTCGAATCGTTGCAACCTTAAGCTATTCTAATCCACCTACTAAATAAGGTGATAAGTATACGACCTATCAACTCACCCTCTAACTCAGAAAAACTTTGAGTCTAAGAATCTGCACACATTTTTGCACAGACTTACTTCTCGGAGATTTTGATAGAAATTGGGTAGCTAATAAACTCTCTAGGGTAGTATGGCTGGCAAGTTGTCATGGGTAACAACCCATTGGCAGGTTGTCCAGAACCCAACCACAGGACCATTTCTTTATTGCCTCTAGGTACATTTGAGATCAGGGAAGCCACCTACGAGAAAAAAAAAGGAGAAGAAAAGAAAATAAACAAAAAAAAAGAAGAAAATAAAATAAACCACACTTCACCGCACGAGTATGGCTGGCAAGTGATCGTGTGTAACAGCCCATTGGTCGGTTGTCCAGAGCCCAGCTCAATAACTGCACAAAAAGAACCAAAACACTTAACGAAGAAGCGGGGAAGTAGTACAAGCCGGGGAGATATACACTGGAAAAATCCTTGTGTTGACCCCAATTAAAACAAACGTAGGGAGAAAGCTACCAATCGAACAAATACACCTTCAGGCAAATATATTTCCTCTTCCGGTCACCTAGGGGCGTAGAAACCCGAAGTCTGTCTAAATTACCGTTAAGTGAGTCCATCACAATCTTCACACCAAGATGCTTAGCACTTAGGGCTTTGACCGAGTTTTGGGTGGGCTGGGTAGCCGTAAAAAGTTACCAACCCACACTGAATTCCGAAAAAATTCTAAAATATATATATATACATACATATACATATGTATAGTTATATACATTAAAGCAATGATTCGGGCAATTCGTATTTTGGCAGACACCCAGGCGCTGCTTAGTCTTTGTAGATTAAGATCTTGGTATATTTCCTCCTATTGACAAGTGACGAAGTGTCTAAGCAATTACTTCTTAAATTCTGAAAGAAAATGAAGGCTAGAATAAACCTTGCTAGGGACTAGCAAGGAGTAAGCATGGGGGTATGATAACACTGCACATGGGGGTGATAATTCTGTTAAATAGGGCCCATCTTAAGAATAAAAGGCACAACATAAGTAGAATGGGAGCATTGCATGCATCATATACCAAGATTGCTTATAAAACTGTATTAATGGCCATTTGTGTAAGCACTTATCAAAGCAAGCCTCAGATGAGCAATCAGACTGCACAGATGGATTCAGAATGACGAACGGAGTCCAACGGACTCAAGTTCGGCCAAATCCGACATCCGGAGCTCCTACCTTGGGCCCAAGAAGTTTTGACCGTTGATTTGGTGATCAACGACCTTTGTTGCGCCACGTCACCCCCGCTCCACCGCACGCCACTCTTCCTTCAGCTGAGATCAAATCTTGGCGCGTGCCTCCCACGGTCGCCACGACAAAGCGCGGGCGTGGCGCAACGGTTAGCACGCACGCCAGCACGCACGCAATGTGGGTTCGAGCTGCGCGGTGCAGAGAATTAAAGATGATGGAGCACGCGGCGAAATTGTGCCGCCCGATCAGCAGCGGGCGGATGTGATCGAGCCACGCGGCGCGCCCTCAGATCGCGAGTGCCCACACGCGCGTGCACGTCGGGCGACGACGCCCGTGCACACGTGTGCCTGAGGCGCAATCCGAGTGCATCTAAGGGAGGATCTCAGCCGTCCGATTGAATCGGACGGCTCTCATGCAGTAGCCGCAGATCGGGCGCGAAGAAGAACGGCGCAGGCGGTTGACCGGCGGGCTGGAGGGCTTCACCGACGCTTTTGGAATGGTTTTAGCGACGTCCTGGACGTCGCTAAAGACCCTTCTTCTTTTAGAAAGCCCTTCTCCCTATTTAAACCCCCTCCAACCACTCATTCAAGGCATTCACTTCCCTTGCAACTACTCTACCCCTCTCTTAGCTAGCTTTAGGCCCTCTTGTAATCGTCGGAGACGATGAGCTGCCGACGGAGCCTCCTCCACCGTCGTGGCTACCTCACCGCTCTCCCCCCCTTTCTCTCTCTTCCTTTCTTTTAAGCTTTCCTTTACTTTTGTTTGAGCATGTATTTAATGTTGTAAGCTATGAACTAGAGCTGCATGATTAATGAAGTACTTTTTGTTCAGTTGTTTATTTTAATTCCTGTTTAAGTTGCATGATCAAGCAAGAAACAACTCTAACCCTACTCTCTCCCTCTCTCTCTCTATCTCTCTCCCGCTTTTCAAACCGCACCTTTCGCAAGCAAAACTCCGTACTTTCCGTGACAACAAGTGATAAGCAAAATCCAATTTTCATGCCTCCCTGAGACTGACACTCGGACTCACCTCCGTTTCTTTACTTTAATACCGTCATTGCAAGTGCAATTATAATGACACTTATTAACACACACGCACAAGCGCACGTCATGTACCACCTTAACAAGTTCGTATGGCACATTTGCGTTCCGCCGAATGCCATTCAGGTTATGTAATGCTCCTGCTACCTTCCAACGTTGTATGATGGCTATCTTTTCTGATATGATCGACGAGTTTGCAGAGATTTTCATGGATGATTTCTTCATTTACAGCTCGTCATTTGACCTATGCCTTTCGCACCTTGATAAAGTCTTTATGATCCAGCAAGGCATTGTGTTGGGGCATGTAGTTTCCGAGAGAGGATTAGAGGTGGATACCACAAAAATTGATTCCACTTCTAAGCTTCCATCGCCCACTAATGTTCGTCAAGTTAGATCTTTCCTTGGCCATGCTGGGTTCTATAGGTGTTTCATTAGAGATTTCAGCAAAATATCTAGGCCACTCTACGACCTGTTAGCAAAGGATGTTTCCTTTGATTTTGATGACAAATGTGGCGAGGCTTTCCAAGTTTTGAAGAAAGCCCTTATTACCACGCTGATTCTCCAAGCACTAGATTGGACCCTCCCATTTGAATTAATGTGCGATGCTTCTGATTTTGCAGTGGGAGCAGTCTTAGGTCAAAGGGTTGATGGCAAACTTCATGTGTTACATTATGCCGGCAAGACCTTTACGGATCCTCAACAAAACTACACGGTCACTGAAAAGGAACTTCTTGCCGTAGTATTTGCTTTGGAAAAGTTTCGGTCTTATCTTTTGGGATCCAAGGTTGTGGTGTTCACTGATCATTCTGCCTTAAAGCATCTTCTTGTTAAAAAAGACACCAAACCTCACCTAATTCGTTGGATTCTGCTACTCTAGGAGTTTGACCTGGAAATTAAAGATAAGAAAGGAGTTGAGAATGTGGTAGTAGATCATCTGTCTAGGATCCCTATTGAGGCATCAAACCTTCCTGGCAGTATCCAAGAGACTTTGATGAGTCTCTAATGGTTGTGGAGGCCAAAACTCCTTGTTTCGCTGACATAGTGAACTATTTGGTCACGGGCATTACCCCCAATACTTGGGATAAGCAGAAGTGAGACAAGCATCGTGCTGACACTAAATTTTATCACTGGGAGGAACCCGAGCTTTTTAGAATAGGCCCTGACCAGCTTTTCCGCCGTTGCGTCCTTGACGAAGAACAAAGAAGTGTTCTGAGTTTCTACCATGACTTCCACTGTGGGGTGTGGGGGACATTTTAGTGGAAGAAAGACTGCCCATAAGGTTCTTTAGTTTGGCTTTTGGTGGCCCACATTATTTCGAGATGCACATACATATGTGGGTGCATGTCTACGTTGCCAGCAGACGGGAACCATTGGAAAAAGGGATGAGATGTCCCAGCAACCTATCCTCCCTGTTGAGATCTTTGATATTTGGGGCATCGACTTCATGGGTCCCTTTCCTATGTCCTTCGGATATGAGTACATCCTTGTGGCTGTGGACTATGTATCGATGGATAGAAGCCATACTCACCCGAACCAATGACCATTTCGTGGTCTTGGGTTTTGTTAAGGCTAATATCATTTCTCGGTATGGGTGCCCAAGGACGATCATGAGTGATGGAGGACCTCACTTCAAGAACATACACTTCACAAGACTACTCCAAAATTTGGGAGTTAATCGCATGATAGCCACACCTTACCATCCCCAAAAGAGTGGACAAGTTGAAGTGTCTAATAGGGAGATTAAAAGAATTTTAGAAAAAACTGTCAGGCCCGACCGTAAGGATTGGTCTAAAAAATTAAATGATGCTCTTTGGGCCTACAGAACAGCATATAAGACTCCTTTGGGCATGTCTCCTTTCCGACTTGTCTACAGAAAGGCATGCCATCATCTTGTTGAAATCCAACACAAATCCTATTGGGCTATTAAAAACGTTAACTTGAATCTTGATAAAGCGGGAAAGGCACGTATGCTGGAGTTAAGTGAGCTTGAGGAGCTTCGTAATGAAGCCTATGAAACTTCTCAAGCTTACAAGTAACATACAAAGGTCTTCCATGATAAGCGCATCATTAGAAAGACTTTTGAGCCTAACCAGTGGGTCTGGCTTTTCAATTCCAGACTTAAATTATTTCCAGGAAAGCTCAAGTCCTGCTAGGATGGGCCATACGTTGTTATTAATGCCTTTCCTCATGGAGCTGTAGAAATTTGGAACCCTACTTCTGGTGCGAGCTTTAAGGTAAATGGCCAACGACTTAAACCTTATGTTACTCTTTCGTATGGCTAGGTTTTGGACGCACTTCGACTTGAGGAGCCTTAGCTCCTTTCACTCTCCTACTCAGATGATATTCTTCTATGTCTGTATTTTTCCAATGAGGATATTGTCAATCTTAGGCATGGGGGGGTATAACCTGAGGATGTTTATGGCATTTATAAATATTTGCATTCATTCAGGATAGTGTATTATTCAAAAAAAAAAAATCTTTCATCTTCTTGAGCTGAATTGGTTAGTCCCTAGCAGAAAATTTATCAAGGAAGTGTTATGGAAGATTTTCTTCTTGAATTATTTCTTAAGTTTAGCATCCAGTACAGTTACATTCACTTGCATGTAGACCGGGTAATGGATCTTTGTAGAAAATTGATAAGCATTTTTAGTCTATTGAACCTTTGAATAGTTAATAAGGAGTCAGGCATACTATCTTCTATTAGATCCACCTATTATTTGTGAGAAGGAAGTAGAGAGACTATTGGTATGCTAAGTCTAGTGCAAGGACTCTTAAGTTCTGGATAATTAGATGATGATACCTCAGAGTTAGGCATAGTTTTTGCTCTCTGTTCTTGCGTGCAAACATTGTGTGAATTCCTGAGAGTCACCAAATAAGGTAGATACATAGAGATTGGGTCTTAATAAAATTATGACTATGGTGGATGGTTATGACCGTCCATCATAGAGTCCTCGGCTGAAGGAGGGTAGTAATGTCAAAGGTTAGAAATATTGTTGTCCTATCCATCTTTTCTTGGTGCCGAGAGTAGGCACTTACACCAAATAAGCTACACAATATTCTCTTGACCATCATCATTCCTAATAATGCCTCATAAATAAAAGTATGCGTCGTTTTGTGCTTAGTAGTTGAAAAAAAGAAAAAAAAATAAAAAAATAAAAAATAAAAAAGAAAAAAAAGGAAAGAAGAAACATTTATATTTAGAAAAATATTGAAAAAAAGGAGAAGAAAAGAAAAAGAAAAAAAGAAAAAGAGTTTAAGTTTGGAGTTTTATCTTCATGTCACTTTTTGTGTCAATGTTTTTGAGGCAACAACAAAAACACCCATTTTGATCCACCAAAGATGATCCATACCTACTTTTCAGTATTTCTGATCGTCTGAATACTGGCTAAGGTCCTCTAACTTAGTTGTAGGGTTATTAAGACGTTAATTGAAGTGTGAATGCCATGTGAGGCCACCAAACAGTGAGTACATTTACAAAATCTGGTGAGATTTGTGATCTCAGAATGAAAAGAAGGAAAAGAGTGAGCACAGAGGAACATCAAGAGAGCACAGTTGTTTAGCCTCTCTCTGAGTTGACTTGTTTGATAGTCTAGAGATCTAGAGTCTGTAGTACTAGATTACGTGTAGCACCAGATGAGTGCATGCCACCAAATACAAATCCATTCAACTCGATATCTCCTACCTAAGCTAAAAAGCCAGGGTCAAATTATAGATTATCTTCTGCTTTATCCCCGAGGGAAGTAGTTGCCTATTCTGATAGAAATATTTACTAAAGGATAAGTACGAACTGCAAATGTAATTTGGTTATTTTCACTTGGATCCGTTACCTAGGCTGCTATTATTATCACTTCACATTTGTTTAGATCTCTAAATTTGTGGAATAAAGAAAGAATTCTCTTGATTACTTCCATTATTTTCACTTCTGCTCGGGACTAGCAAAAACTAGGCATGAGGGCATTTGATGAGACTGCATTTGTGGGCTAATCGAATGCATAAATACCTAGATATTAGAAGGATTTCTACTTGTACAGAGCATACTTAGATTTATAAATAGATTAGTTTATAAATATGATGGCATGCTTGTTTTATACATTACATTCACATGTAATAGAAGGTAATATAAATTATGGTGACATACATGCATTACATGCATTATTTTGGAATATCTCTGTAAATAACCCATTTTCCTTTTATTTCTTTTCCCTTGCAATAGACCGCACCCTCGTCGTCGAACTTCATCGCAATGCCCCAACAGTTGAGATTAACTCGCCGGGCAAGTCGCTGGTTGAGATTCACTGCGAGAGAAACAAACGGGAGAGGCATTTAGGTGTAGCCCCCTCTGGATAGATGGGGATGAATCCTCTCCCTTCCTCTCCACCATGAAGCAGAGCCTACACCAAGGAAGCCGTGCGCACTGTGGTCCTCTCAGCGTGCACCGGGATGCCACTGCGAACTCCTCATCGATCGGCGGTGTGGTGACAGTGCACTGCCCTGCAGCCAACCCCCCTTGCTCAGCCACCACCTCCGCAACCAGTCTGCACATCCCCTTCTGTCTCCTTTCCATGTGCTGCTTGCACGCTCTGTGCACGCTGCTCCGCGCTCTTGCCAGCGGCCAGCAGTAGACCACGCGCGCACCCCCTCACCGCTCACTAGCCACGCCCGTGTGCTCTCCCTCACCACTCGCTAGCCACGCCCGCGTGCAGCCTCCTTGCACGTGCCCCCTTCCACAACCGGTCCCTTCTCTTCTTCTTCCTTTGCTTCCTTCAACCCACCTACAGCCAAACCAAAGGAACCCACCACAGCCCTACAGCCAACCACCTCGCAGCCATGCCTCTCTCCAGCCACGCTCGCGCGAAGCAGCAGCTCCACGCGTAGCCATGCCCTCTTACACGTGCAACACCTCCACGTGCAGCAACCACCTGCATGCGGCTGCAGTCCCTACCTCTCCTCTCCACCGCCACCTACCATCCGACCAGCCACCACTGGCCATCTTCCGCCTCACCGCCATCGTCTACAAGATCCTTTCCTCCGGTGGAACTCCTCCACCCAAGCAAATTGCCAGCGATACCTCCTCCAATGTGCGGCGAAGAGAGAGGAAGTTTCCTTTGTTTTATCATGAATTAAAATTTACATTTGCAGGCCATTGGAAGTGGTGGGATTTTAATTGTTTGATTATTATATTCTGGTGAATTTGCAAGCATGCACTTATATTTTCACATAATTGATTGGTTCCTGTTATGCATATCATTTCACACTGAAATTTGATTCATATTTGCATGCAATTAAGAAGTACATCCTCGACCACTATAGTTGCGTCATTTACAGATTTTGGAAGCTTGAGCTCTGTTGCAAAATTTACATAAATAGTCCAAAACTTTTCATAAAATCGCAAGTACATTTAGAGCAACATGTTTATTGAATTGATTTCACGAATACTTCTGCAAAAATAATGGCTCTCTACTCATGAATTTATTGGATTTATTCCTCCTTGTGGATACGACCCTCTCTCTTGTGAGTGGTTTATTTTAATTATTGACGATTGATTTTTTCGCCGCTCAATTTCTACTTTGATAAAATATTTGCTTAAGTAAAAAGTCGATCGATCAACCTTATTGTCCCCAACCTCTACACCTATATATAACCCTATGACCCCCGTAATTTCTTCATCCCTTCCTCTCTTCTCTCACCCCCTCCAAAGCTCTAAGAGCTTGTCCCAAACCTGGGATGCTCCATTAGAGTTAAAATTATAATTTTTCCATATTCTCATCCCCTTCGTGGAGCATTCCGCGGTGGTCCTCTCATTGCCATTCGGGAAGCGGATCCCGTTGCGACGTCGTCCTACCTCGTTCTCCATCATCTTTTGTCATTCTCCTTCATCTTGCATCTCACCACCTTCATTTAGGCACTTCGTCGTTGCGGCTCGTCCTCCAAGCAGTCGTCGAGGAGGATAAGTTCTCTCTACTTTCTCTTTTACCACTTTCTAGTGTAGATTTCCTGCTTTCTAGTGTATATTTCCTACTTTCTAGTATAGTGAGTAGTTGTAATTGTACTGAACATCAGCTTGTGGTAATGAAATCCATGTTTATTCTATCTCTATTTTCTCTTTATTTGTAATATTCTCTCTTTTTCTTCTATTATTAATTCCTTAAGTAGATAGCTAGTTTAGATTCAATTTGACCAGCTAATCTGCTTCGTGACAAATAAAACAAATGCAGTTTCTAATCAAACATCCGCCTCCCTACGTTCGACCTAGAATTTTTTTGAGTTTCAGTAAATTTATCTATTAATGGATTTATTTGCAAATCATACTACATCGACGAGTTTTCAAAACTGAATCCTGTTTGTGAACATTTTCCGCGAAAATATTTTTGGCGCCGTTGCTGGGGAGGCGATGCTCTTTGATTTTTCACATTTTCTCGCCTTACTTATCTTTTACCTCACTTCCCTCCTTTCTTATTGTGATTGCAGGTACTCTTACGAGGCAAGTAAAAGCGGTAGATTGGAGTAAAGTGCTGTTGAAGGGTTTGTAAGTTTACCCCCACCTCCCACCCACTAGTTTTCATTCCATTACATAATAACACAAACACAAATCAACCTAGGTGTTCTTATAAACTCTAAGGTTAGTTTTTGATTATTTGTTTGCCACCTCCACCCACCTTACCCTCCACATATAAAAGAAAAAATTTAAAAAAATTCTCACAAAGGTACATAACCTCTTCTGATTTTCAAACTCAACCGGTAAACCGATCTTTGGAACTGATACATGCACTCAAACACATAATCAAGTAGAAATTAGATTAGGTAATCATTTGTGTGTCTAACTAAGTGGTACATCAGGCTAATTGTTTGAGTTTTTTGGGCCGCACCACTTCAACTAAAATCAACTCATCAAGTAGCTACCACATAGGTTCAACTTTTACAGATTTACTAGGCACTCCACATTCTTTTAAGCTTCAAAGAAAAACATCGTCACCTATGCTTTCAAAACTTGGTGTGCCAACTGAACTTGATTGAATACACCTAAAGTTGAATCCTAAAAGCTATTAAGCAAAATTTAAACCCTAAAATTCACCGCATTCAAAAATAATCTTGCTTGAAAATCATTAGTTGTGCACGCACACACATATCAATCAATTATTAAGGGAACAACCCAGATAAAGGGCCTATCACATTCCAAAGCACATTCAAACTAACCTTAATTAAAATAGAGTAGACGTTGGCCCTAAGGATTGGACTAGCTCTTCGGAGCCCAAACCGAGATTATTTTCGATTAGTCTGTTTCTACTATTCAATCTGTTATCTACCTAAGGGAGCAGAATCAAATGATCATGGTTGGGGGGTACACTAGGAACCTAAGGTGCAAGCCAAAGGAAGAACCTTCTCCCCAGTCCCTCCCTCTAACTGGTTGGATTGACCAGAAAGAAGTAGATAAAATCGTTTATTAATCTCAAGATGGGTTCTGGGAGTCTGTAGGTCTTTAGGCTAGCCCACTTAAGGACAGGTTTGTTTGTTTGTATTGCAGGGCACCTTTCTTCCTCTCGTTTTTTCATAGATCCTTCCACATCTTATTCGTACTTCCACTCCTACCCTCCATCACTACTTATTCCCAAACTGATTATTATTCCAACCAGACTTATTCTCATCCATCTTTTAGTTGGGATAATCTTGATTGGGGATACAGTTCCAGACCTTCGTGTTTAGGGTCTAACCCTGGACACCATGATCTTGATTCTTATTCTTCTCCGAACTACATCGATTATAGATCACCGGCCTCATTTGGACAAGCCAATATGATCTACAATCAAGAACGATACACCGATCCTTACCCCTCCCCAGAAATCACTGCCTCTAGGTCATCACCACCTTATGAACCTGAAATGACCTATTATTAGGGAGGGTATCAAGATCCTCAATTCGTTGATTCCCCTGTGCTGAACCCAAACTCGCCCAACCCTGAACCAAACCATTTGGTTCAGGTTAACCAGGTCCAAGAGAAGGTGTTGGCTAACTTGAGGAATACTATACAATCTTTAGAAGCTTAGCCAACACCTTGCACTAAAGAATTTGTGCCCCTGATTGAAATAATTGATGATCTAAACAAGTATTTGTTGGATTGGCTCCAGGATGTTAAGGATAAGAGCTCGGATGAGTTTTTACTTGGAAGTTATCTAAATTGAGGATGAGATTTACGATTGCTTTAGTCCAATCTTGGGATGATTCCTAGGATGAACCCCGTTCAGGAGATCCAATGTCAGAACCTACTCAGGCACCTGTTGGGGGGGACATGTGTTACAAGATCGGGATTGACTAGATTGGTCTAGAGCAATCAACTAAGGATGAATTGATTACTTCACCTGAGATCCCTGAGCCAGGGTATGAGGAAACGTATGTCTCCATGGATCAGAAAGTGATTGATGATTTTGAGACATACATTAATGAGGATTTAGATTTCTTTCATTCTGAAGGTGAAGAATTATTATATGAAGTCTCACGTGAGTTTACAGGACACGAATTCTATGAGATGACTAGGCCTGAGGAATTCAATGAATAATATCATGGCCCAATAACTGAGAAATTTGATCCTGTTGGGGCTCACATGGCAAATTCAGATCCTTACTTTCTGAAGGATTCAATTCAAAGCCCCGATCCTCAATCACACTTCATTGAGCCTACTGACAATTCTGTTTTTGAGATCACTAGACCCAAGTCAATTCTAATTCAGCAACAAATCTTTGACTTGGACATTTCAGATGGGGTGATTAACATGCATCAGGTCTCAGAATTTGAAATACTGATTGCAGAGGATAGGAAGTGGGAAATGAAGCTTTGAGAAGTTAATTCTATAGGAAGCAAAAGACCGACTCTAAGGGTTCTAATTTGTCTAAAACCCCCAAACTTCTACCTGGACCCTTATGACTCAGAGGATGTCCAACCCAAGCACAAATTCATTGATTATCCTTTTAAGCTTGATTTCTCTGTAACCCGACTTTTTGGTCTTGTGTTGCATCCTCACAAATCATAGGCCTGACCCCACTTGCATACTGATCTTAGATTTTGGATAATTTTTATCTAGAACCTTAGATATGCGTGACCATGGGGTATGGGTCTACATCACAATCTGATCCACATCTATGGACATCTTCTCCTGGCAGGTCCAAAGCTAGATTTTCTTATTTTGATGATGACCTGCACTTGTGAATTCTTTATTTCTTCTTCTTTGTATAGTGTGCCTAGTTGAAGGCACTAAATTTAGAACATATACAGTTTCTTTTCATTTCGAAGCAGACCCGTTATTCATGCAATTCAAGTGCTTTCTACTCTACTCCATTCTCTTTCATGTCTTTTTAATACAATGAGGACATTGCATTAGATAGGCATGGGGGGGTAGATATTCATCACTAAATTATTTTGTCAACTCCGTAAATTCTTTTTGTTTCCTTTTTATTTATTTAAAAAAAAAGTTGAATTAGGAAGAAAACTTGGGCTTTAAAAAATTTTCAATCTTAGAGAATAAAATTGTATGATTTGAACACTAAGAACCTTCAGGTCTTCAGGCTTAATCAGCCCGAGTGTCCATTAAAATGTGGACTTGTTTCTTGAGTCCTCGCCATTCTAAATTCATATTTTAATTGGTTAAATAAGTTGGGGTAATATGTACACGACTTATCAACCCGCCCTCTGATTTGAGAGGATTTGATGGAAACACCATCATGAGCCATAACTAGCTCAATTTAGTTATTATCAAGGAATAAATGCTCCTACATAACTGTCAGAGGGTCATAATTCATTGCATAATCATTCTGAGAGAGACAAGAAACCATGGTTAAAACTGTAATTTTACCATCATATCTTGAATGTAGAATAACTACGGATTTTCCCACAGGGTAATTAAGAGTTAAATGGTCTTAAATACCCAACAAGTGGGTTCATACAGATAGAAAAGGGTTTGCACGTGTTTTGATAATTAAATGACATCTGAAATCCTAAAAATAGACTTTCTTAATTAAATAAGGTTTTGGTCAGGATAAAATTTACCTAAATCCTTTAAAATTCATAGAAAAATATTCTCTATGGTTTGGTACCTTCAATTTGACCATCAAAACTCGTTTTGACCTAAAATAGAGTCTCAGATTGACATTTTCCCTAATTTAGGTTTTTGCATAAATTACCCAATTAAACGAGGTCAAAACCTAAATCTAACTTCACCATTGGATTCCTTGGGTTCAAATTACATTTTTACCAAAATTTGGGCCCAATCTGAGATTATCTTGACCAAGTTTGCATTTTGATCCAATTAGACTCTTTCTATCTCATTCTGACCCTTAACTTTTGAATTCCTTACAAATAACCCTCCAACTTCTTTATCTTCATCACAGAAAGGTCCCTGCCACCATGAATCCTACTCCTACAGCTCCGGTGACCTTTGATTGAGGAGAACTCCTTCTCTGCTCGATCAATCCCTTCCAAAATTGGAAGGGAGATTTCTTGAGGAGTCCTCTTCCCATTGAATCCGTCTATGAGCCCAAAAACTTCCCCAATCGCTCATGCGATCGCATGAGAGATTAGGGTATCCTAGAGAATTCCTACTTCGGAGACATTTCTACTCCAAGATTCCAAGCTCAAAATCCCCTCCTGAGCCCTATAAAAGGATCCCTAGGGCACGACTGTGCTCTTCAAGCTTGATTCCGACTGTGAAACCCCCTTTTCCTCCTTCCTCTTCTAGCCATGAAGCTCCACAAGCTTCAGCAAATCCTTCTAACCTCCTTCGTCATTCATCCACAATACTAGTGGTCGGATTCTCTCTCTCTCTCTCGTTCTCTCTTGGCCGTACCAGTAGGAGCCCCCTGTCTCCGTCGTTGTCGCTGTCCCCATCATCGGAGTACCTTATTCCCTAGTGCTGGGCTACCAACGTCGGTGATGCTCTCTGATGAGTCCATTTTAATGGACTGTTGTTACGCCTAAGTTAACTCTATTCTTACATTTTATGTCAGTTAATAACCACATTAGGTCATAAAATGATTGCATGCATCATTACCTAAGTTTAAGTTTATTCTATTGCATTCTATAACTTATTATGTAATTATTTTATATTTCATGCAGGTCTTGCACACAGCGCACCCTATGCATCTCCTCCACTTAATCCACTCCATCAGGCTAATTTAAGAGTTAACAAATAATTGGGAAAGTGAGAGAGGAGGAGGATTAAATTGGCAAGAGACCACGGGGTGAAATAAATTTCCCCCTCCCCCAACAGTCGCCGGCCTCAACAAAACCAAAACAGCTGCCGGCCAATTTTAGTAAGGGATTTGAAAATCCCTTCACTTGCGCTAGGGCGGAAGGGTGGGTGGGCGGGAGGAAAATCCCTTCACTTGCGCCTCCACTTCGTCTTCTTCATCTCCTTCTTTATTCCACTGCTGCAACAAAGAGAAGAACCCAAAGCGCGTAGTGCCCTTCCCCCTTCTGTGCAGCACACCATGCATCGCCTCGTAGCGCCCTCACCGCATAGCGCCCTCAACGCACCCGCACGCGACCACGCACCTGCAGGCCACGCCATAGGCAGCCACAACCGTGTGCACAACACCCGTCGTCAGCGTTCTTCTCCTCCACCGTCCGGCCACCACCGGCCACCTCCAGCCACTGCGTCACCTCCGTTATGAGGCCCGGCCTCCGACGCACCTCCACCGAACTCCAGCCAGCCGACGATCGCCTCTCCACGCGTACGAGCAAGAGAGAAGGAAAATCCCCTATTTTCTCTCCTATTAAAATTTTCGGGGTATGCCATTGTCAAATATACTATTCATTTATTTATTGAATTATCATATTCTGAAAGATTTACGCAAATAGCCCTCCTTTCTATCAGAATTACGGATAACTGAACTCTTCTCATACATGATAAAGTATTGAATATTGGTTATGGGAAATGAGTTCCATTTTGATTAAGATAGACAATGCTTGTTAGTACTAAGATCATGATTCACGTGTTTCCATTGTGGTGATTTTGCGTGTGCACCCTCACATTATTGATTAATTATTTAAATCAGGAATTTATGTTGAAAACATGTGCACCAGTTAGTATGCATACACATTGAGATTCTCGAATAAATGAAGCACAACATACTAGTTTAAATAGGCTAATTCCTCCTTGTGGAGACAACCTAATGCTTCATGGTTAGATTCTGAGAATTAAAATGTTTTGAAAAGCGATTTTCTACCACACGATTAAATACAACGACACATCATTTTATGTTAAAGTTTTCAACAAAAATGATGATCACTCTTCCAAATGGCACCGTTGCGGGGAGGAAACATGCCTAATAATTTTTTAAGGAATTTTATGTTATATTTATGCTATTTTGAAAGATTTTCTGATTTACTAACTATGAATATTCTTCTGTGCAAAAACATGCAACGAACGCGACGGGCATGCACGGCGGAGATGATCTTTTTGGTGGACCTTGATCCCACCTGGAGGCCAACAACAGGAGCACGTGGGCCTTGATCCCACGCACGTAGGCTTATAAAGGAGCCTTTTTCTGATTTATTCATTAGATCTTAATTTAGATTTAGTTTAGATAAACATTAGAACTTAATTCCTGTCTTTTGGACCCTTGTTGGGTATTTTTTGGGCATATTTTTGGGAGCGTGTTCTCATTTATTTTGATTATAGGATTATTTGAATTGTTTGAACTGCATGTTAGTTAGTTAGTTAGATTAGGTTTGTTTGCTTATTATTATTAAAAAAAAAATTTGAATTGCCTGCTAGAAGCTACATATCTATAGGACGACCATTTAGGATTGAATGAGCAGCATCTAGCTTTTCTTTTTGCATTGAAAACATCCTGCAATGAAGAGAGCTGGAGTAAGGTACGTCTTCTTTTTGAGCATCAATTACCTGTCATGCATCTGCATTGAACCTAAATCTAAGACCACTAAAGTGCTTGAATCGAATTAATTCAGTGGTCACTTTAACAATTGGGATTGCTAAGAGGTTGGACCTTAAAATCTGTGACTTAAAATTGTGTGCAAAAGGATTTTGTTTGCGAGATTTCAAAACTCAAAACATGAATGTATGATTGCACACCTGAGACACTGTGCACCTCACACATAAGGTCACTAGATAAATTTCTACCTCTCCTCTTTGCACCACAAGGGAAGTTAGTTAGAAATCAACAAGCCTATCGACCAAGTTACTTCGGTTCCTCGTGCGTGAGCTCAATTCAAGACTTCCATCCTTTGCGAGTAGGTTATAGGCACCAACGAAAGTTGGCCTAGGAAGAGTAATTCTTGCAAAACTTGTTTGGTCACCAATTGAGCATTTAATTCTAAGACCTACAATCTACTAAAAATAGATCCCACTGGATTTGTGTTTGTTTTGATAGCGATAGAACTCTCTAGGAAGTTTCTGCTTGTGTTCTGAATTCTTTTAAATCCTAAGAGAGTTTAACCTGTTTAATTGAAAGAAATGGACTATCCTTACTCCTATCATTTTAACCAGGATCCCATGCCCCGAACGTATTCATCCTTTGATGGGTACATTGACAATTCATGGGATCATTCTTATTCCTATCCTGGGAGCACTGGCCCGATAGCTCCCACTGTTGAGCAGAGATTAGGAGTGGGATTTTCCAACCATGGAATCCCTACTACTATGCAAACACCCAACCCTCCCACCCTTCATGATTTTCTGTATCGAGGTTGGACCGATACCCCTAGGCAACTAGAGCCTGAAATTGACTATCCTCCCCAACCTGATAGTAGTAGCCTCTCCTCTTTTATGATAGAAATGCAAAAGCAACAAAAGGAAATGATGAAATCTATGGGAGAGATGTTGAGGAATAGTCAACAATTAAACAATGAAATTAGATAGCTTAGCTACGCTCTTCCCAGTAATTCTGATCCCTACTCATACGATCGTGATCATGAAAATGATTATGAGGAAACCAATGACAATAGGGATCCTATTTTACGTAGCTATCACTTAGACTCTCCCAATGAGACACGGCCACTAGAGGAGAACGATACTAGTTATTATCCACCCGAGCTATATTGGAGTCAACAGAAAGGGAAGATGGTACCTCTTGAGGACCTTGACCCTAATGACAGTATTTTCCTTACCCCTGATAACCTGGGTCAAGGTTGTATTGTTTCTATCACTTCCCCTACTAATTATCTGGTGGAATCCCATTCTACCCTTAGTGAGCCTAATCCTGACCTCCACTTAGGGAATCAACACCTACCATTCAGCATCCTAAGGATCTAAATGCACCCAATGAAGGTGACCCTAAAGGAATGGAGGATGAATTAGATCAATTTTGGTCTCAGGGATATAAAGTCTATTTCAGAGGACGAGGATGCCCCAATGGAGGAACCCAGACTGAAAATCTGGAATGAATCACAGGGACATTATGTGTTATTTGAGGACTTGCCCCCTGGGGATATAAATCATCTGGTGAAATCCAGCTTCCTCCCTTCTTTCAATTTTGAGAGTCATCCTCTGCAAAATCAGGAGTTGATATTGGAGGAAGGCAAACACAATAGAAAGAAGCCTAGGGGAGACTCTTGGGGACAATATACATCAATTGAGGATTTATACCCTGAGAAGAACAACGAATTCATTGATATAGGCTTCCTCCATAACATTAAAGATGATAATCCTCCTAAAGATATTAAGGATAATGAAGTGGCACACAAAGTCCCCGGAAAGGATGTAATTGACAAGAAAGAACCCAGGGATGGATTTGCTGATAATTCTGATCTCGCTACTTCCCAAGAAACCCAACTGTCGTCTAAGCTTGTTGTTCATGAGTCTAATAATGAGATATTGAATTATATTCATGACTCATTTATTGTAGAGGAGTAGTTGGAGATTCGCAAAATAATGAAGCTAGGTAAGGATGTGAAATACGAATTCTTATTGGGAATGGAAGCTAAATAGCTTAATCCCTCCTTGGACTTAATAATTACCACCCAGTCACTCAAACAACCAGTAGATTCCTTACCTAATCCTTGGCTCAGATCTCTGCTCATTTACATTCTTTCTGGAGAACATATCAGGCCAGTACATCCTCAGGTAGAATGGCGAGTGTGGATTGATGCTTGTACTTTTGGTCTCGCCATTCAAGGGTTTGAAATAATAATGTTTATATCTTTTAAAACCCGTCCTGCTTTGGAGGATCCTTGTTATCCTCCACTTATTCCGTTTCGGGAGGTCCCTTTTCATATTCCTTTTGTTATTCCTAGACCTCCCTAGGTAGCCAACGAGGTTTTCTGCTTTCATACCTTCTGGCGAGAATTTGGGATTACGTTGCATCTCAGCTCGCTAACATCCGTGGCTACCTATTTTCTAGGACCGCACTGTTACGCATATTTTGAGGGCCTAACTTTTTCTGTCTGGAACCAGACTTACAGGTTCCTTATAAGTCTGGCTGCTGACAGAAAATGCAGCGCTTGTTGGGAGGAAACCCAGTGTTTTGATTAACACTGTCATCAGGTGATTTCCTCTCTTTCTCCCCCTATTTTAATTTTACAATGAGGACATTGTAGGATTTAGGCGTGGGGGGGTGCATTTTGCATCTTAGAAAGTATTCATGCATTTTGGTTAGCATATAAAAAAAAATTTCTTTTCTTGAGCTGAATTAGTTAGTCCCTAGAAAAATATCTTTGTCATGGAGGTGTCATTAAAGATTTTTCTTCTTAAATTATTTCTTAAGTTTAGAATCTAGTACATTTACTTCACTTGCACGTAGACTGGGTAATGGATCTTTGAAGAAAACCAATAAGCACTTTTAGTCTACTGAACCCTTGGACAGTTAATATGGAGTCAAGCATACTATGTTCTAGTAGATCCACCCAATATTTGTGAGAAGAAAGTAGAAAGATTACTGGTGCGCTAAGTCTAGTGCAAGGACTCTTAAGTTTTAGACAATTAGATGATGATACTTTAGAGTTAGGCATAGTTTTTGTTCTCTGTTCCTGTGTGCGTACTTTGTGTGAATTCCTGAGAGTCACCAAATAAGGTAGATACACAGAGATTAAGTCTTAATAAAGCTATGATTATGGTGGATGGTTACGATCGTCCTTCATAGAGTCCTCGGCTGAAGGAGGGTAATAGTGTCAAAGGTCAGAAATATGCCTGTCCTATCCATTCCTTCTCGGTGCCGAGAATAGGCACTTCCACCAAATAAGCCACACAATATCCTCTTAACCATCATCATCCCTAATAATGCCTCATAAATAAAAGTCTATCTCGTGTTATGTTGATTTATAAAGAAAGAAAAAGAAAAAAAGAAGAAGAAACAATTATATTAAAAAAAAGAGGAGAAGAAGAAAAGAGAGAGAAAAGAAAAAGAAAAGAGTCCAAGTTTATAATTTTATTTTTGTAACATTATTTCTGAGGCAACAAAAACACCTATCATGATCTACCAAACATGACCCATACCTACCTTTCAGTATTTCTGATCGCCTGAATACTGGCTGAGGACTCTAACTTAGTTGTAGAGTTATTAGAATTTTAATTGAAGTGTGAATACCATGTGAGGCCACCAAACAGTGAATACACTTACTAAATCTGGCGAGATTTGGGATCTCAGAAAGAAAAGAAAGAAAAGAGTGAGCGCCAAGGAACATCAAGAGAGCACAGTTGTTTAGCCTCTCTCCAAGTTGACTTGTTTAATAGTTTAGAGATCTAGAGTCTGTAGTACTAGATTACATGTAGTACCAAATGAGTGTGTGCCACCAAATACAAATCCATTCAACTCGATATCTCCTACCTAAACCAAAAGCCAGGGTCAAATTACATATTATCTTCTGCTTTATCCCCGAGGGAAGTAGTTGCCTATCCCGACAAAAATATTTACCAAGGGTGAAGTACGAACTTCCAATGCGAATTAGCTTTTCACTTGAATATGTTACCTAGCCTGTTATCACTTCACATTTGTCTGGATCTCTAAAGTTTTGAAATAAGAAAAGAAGAAATCTTTTGATTACTTCTATTATTTTTCATTTTTGCTAGGGACTAGTAAATCTTAGGCATGGGGGTATTTAATGAGTCCATTTTAATGGACTATTATTACGCCTAAGTTAACTCTATTCTTACATTTTATGTCTGTTAATAACCACATTAGGTCATAAAATGATTGCATGCATTATTACCTAAGTTAACATTTATTCTATTGCATTCTATAACTTATTATGTAATTATTTTATAATTCATGCAGGTCTCGCACACAGCGCACCCTATGCATCTCCTCCACTTAATCCACTCCATCAGGCTAATTTAAGAGTTAACAAATAATCGGGAAAGTGAGAGAGGAGGAGGATAAAATTGGCAAGAGATCAGGGGGGTGAAATAAATTTCCCCCTCCCCCAACAGCCACCGGCCTCAACAAAACCAAAACAGCTGCCGGCCAATTTTAGTAAGGGATTTGAAAATCCCTTCACTTGTGCCGGGGAGGAAGAGAGGATGGGCGGGAGGAGATAAAAGAGAAGAACTGCAGGGGACTTCATTACCACCTTCCCCATCGTGGAGAGGGCATACACCGTGGAACCAGTGCACCCCCACACCGCGAAGCACTCTCACCGCGCGCCCCTTCACCGTGCACTACTCTCACTGCGCCTATGCCAACCTCTCTCATCACTTGCAGTGCCCTCGCATGCGTGCCCTCTCAACATGTGGCCACCACCGCTCTCCATCTTCCCACCGCAGCCCTTGCTAGCGTGCCACCGCCACAGCCTCCACACCCTACAAGTGCGTGCAGTGCCCCCATCGCGCGTAAAGGACCCAACACCGCAAGCGTAGCTCCTCACCGCATAGCGATCTCACCGCGTGCCCCTTCACCGTGCACTGCCCTCACTGCGCCTACGCCAAATCACATGCAGTACCACCGGCAGCTGCACGTGTGGCCGCCTCCACTTAGTCTTCTTCATCTCCTTCTTTCTTCCATTGCTGCAACAAAGAGAAGAACCCAAAGTGCACAACGCCCTTCTCCCCTCCGCGCAGCACACCACGCACCGCCTCACAGCACCCTCACTGCGCAGCGCCCTCAATGCACCTGCACGCGACCACGCACCCGCAGGCCATGCTACAGGAAGCCACAACCGTGTGCACAACACCCGTCGCCGGCGTTCTCCTCCACCGTTATGACACCCGGCCTCCGACGCACCTCCACCGAACTCTAGCCAGTCGACGATCGCCTCTCCACGCGCACGAGCAAGAGAGAAGGAAAATCCCCTATTTTCTCTCCTAATAAAATTTACGGGGTATGCCATTGTCAAATACACTATTCATTTATTTATTGAATTATCATATTCTGATAGATTTGCGCGAATAGCCATCCTTTCTATTAGAATTACGGATAAGCGAACTCTTCTCATACATGATAGAGTATTGAATATTGGTTATGGGAAACGAGTTTCATTTTGATTAAAATAGACGATGGTTGTTAGTACTAAGATCATGCTTCATGTGTTTCCATTGTGGTGATTTTGCATGTGCACCCTCACATTATTGATTAATTATTTAAATAAGGAATTTATGTTGAAAACATGTGCACCAGTTAGTATGCATACACATTGAGATTCCCGAATAAATGAAGCACAACACACTAGTTTAAATAGACTAATTCCTCCCTGTGGAGATGACCTAATGCTTCCTGGTTAGATTCTGAGAATTAAAATATTTTGAAAAGTGATTTTCTACCACGCGATTAAATACAATGACACGTCATTTTATGTTAAAGTTTTCAATGAAAATGAAGATCGCTCTTTCATTCTCCCTCCTTTAGTCCACTTAGAATAGTTAGATTAGATCCTTAGCTCTTTTAGGTTAGTTTCCTACCCAAAACACCAAAAATATTCCCTCAACACCGTTGCAAGCCACCTTCGTCTCCATCTCCAGCGTTCACTCCGATGAAGTCATCCACTCACTCCACTGCTCCAAACACTTTGTCGCCTACCTCACAACCTTCGCCATACTCCACTCTTCAAAACCCCTATCTCCATTCGCTTTCTCATCCACCCAAATCCGTTGTCGAATAACCCACTGCTCTCCGACCTAATCCACTTAATGGTGGGAAGCCGATCACATTTTGGAGCAAGCCAGCTCCGTCATTTTGAGCAAACTACCACCTAAGGCAAAAGACCTAGGCAACCCTTTGATCTCCTGTGCTATCGGTGATATACAATTCGACTGAGCCTTACTTGACTGATGAGAACCTCATCATGAGCCATAACTAGCTCATTTTGACCCAATACAAAGGATAAAAGCTCCTACATAACTCAAGGAAAGGCTTAACTCAGAGAATTCTGAGTTTAAGGAGAAAACAAGTCATAAGGGGTAAAAATGCAATTTTACCAGTATAATTTGCATACAGGGTAATTCAGGATCCAAACACAGGTCAAGCAAACCGAATAAGAAGGAAAGTGGGATGATCTGACAAGGGCTACAGCAATTCCAAGGAACTAAATGATAATCTGTAACCTTAAAACAAACCCACTTCAATTCACGAGGTTCGAGGCAAAGTAAAAATAGAATAAACCCTCTAAAATTCATAGAAAAATAATCTCTAGGGTTTAGAACCATCAATTTGGCCTTCAGATCCCATTTTGACCTACATTGAGAACCATGCCCAATTAATAACTTAATTTGGGTTTTTGCATAAATTGACCGGTCAAACAAGGTTTAATCTAGAAATAAAATTCACCATCAAATTCCTTAGGTCCTAATTAGTCATGTATAAAAACTTGAGCCTAAGAAGAAACCTTCTTGACCAACTTTGCACTTTGGTCCTCATATATTTACTTTTTGGCCCTCAACTTTTGAACCCTCACATTTCTGCCCCTAACTCTCCTTCGTTCTTTGCATTCAGGTCCCTCCTGCCAAAACCTGCCAGCACCATGCTCCGGCGACCTTGCGCGGAGCATGGCGCCGCGCAGGGTGAGGGGGAGGGGCTGGCAAGTCAACCGGGGGTGCCCTGCGTCGTCAGCCGTCGCAGGAACACCCCCTGGTTGCTGCAACCCACCATACCGGCCGTGCGAATGCATGGACGGTATGGGTTTCCATCTCCGGCGTCCTCCGGCGAGGGAGACACGTCGTCTCCCTCCGCCCTCCTCTCTGATTCCGCCTCTATAAATACCCCCGTCGCTCCGCCGTTCTGAGCAGCTCGGTCCTGACGGAGAAAGACCCCCACTTCCTCTCTTCCCACTCCGACAGGAAGCCCTCCAGCTCCGGCGGCCTCCCCTCTTCCTCCTCGTCGCTCTGCCGCACTACCAGCTGCAGGGTTGCTCTCCCTCGCTCTTCCCGCGCCACGCCGCACCCAGCTGGCGCCTCTCCGGCCCCTCTGCTCGCCGCCGCCCCTTCCCCCGGGGCATCTTCTTCTCCGGCGACAGTCGATACGACTGTTGCCCGCTCCGGCCCCTCCTCCTCCTGCTAAGTAGGTAGAACTCCTCCTCTTCCTCCCCTCTTCCTTTTCCTCATTTTACATCTTTACTATTACCTCGATTCCGACCAATCACCCTCACCTTCTCCACCTTCGGCCATCCTCCGGCGAGCCGCTCCCATCACTCCAGCAACCCACACGGCTCGCCGACCACCGCAGAACCTCCGCCTCCTCACCCTGATCAACCTCCGCCCTTCCACTTCCCCCACATCACCCTTTGCAACTCCACCGAACAAACCCATCTTCCGACCCACAGTCCGACCTAGGGCAGCTCTTGGGCTCCGCCTCGCCGCCTGCACACCCCCCGACCACCTTCGCCGTGCCACGGCGAAGGTCCTCCGCGTTTCTGATTGGGCCGAGAGGCCATTTTTCTGTGGGCAGGTACCTGCGCTCGTCGCCGCCATTGTTGAAGCGAAGCAGCTTCTTCACCTGCTGCCCCAGGTGCGCCGCGCCCAGGTCACCCTCCCAGGCTGTGCGGGGGCACTTCGGCAAAGCGTTAGGCTGCAGTTGAGGCGAAGCTCTCGCGCGAAGCCCCCGCGCTTCGCCTCGACTGCTGCTGCTTCCTCCGCGCAGGCACCCAAATTGGGGTGGGACATTTAGTCCCACCTCGTAACCTTTCAGAGGAGAGCGCCCGCATAAAGGCAAAAAGCGCCTTATGCTCGTTGCCCTCCTGAGCACGGGGTGAGGTCCCTCTCACTCACTCGCTCGCTCGACCCGGTCTCGTCCGCGCTCACAGCCTCGCGGACCTGGCCCGACCCGACTTAGACTGACCTGCACTCCTCGCCCACCACTCACGCCGGTGGGCCTGGACCCGGGCGCGACCCGTACCCGGCAACCCGGCAGCTCTGGGAGAGCTTTCCTAAGAGCGGCTTCTGTGAGAGAGAGACGCGGGGGAGGGTAGAGATAGGTTTTGCCCCTCTGATCAAGCGGTGCAAGTTTGCAGGCACAGGTGAAGAAGAAGAACCGGAGAAGAAGACTGACGGAAGAAGAGCAGCCAGGACTGCTCGAAGCAAAGAGGAAAAGGTGAAGAAGAAGACGAGCGAGGCAGAGAAGAAGGACGACGAAAGCTGAAGGAAGGAGCACCGAGCGGCACTGTAGCAGCGGCGGTTTAAGTCATCTGATTGGAAAATCAGACGACGCTCTGAAGGCAGAAAAGAGGAAGAAGAACAGGACAAGGACCGCTCTGCAGAAAAAGAAAGAGACAAAGCAGAAACAAGAGCTGAAAGACGAAGAAGAACATCACCCACTGCTGCAGATAAAGAAGACAGAAAGAAGAAGAAGACCACAAGGAGATAAAGGAACCAAAAGCCAAAGAGAAGAGAAAAGAAAGAAGAAGACAGACGAGAAAGAATAAGCCAACAAATTTTCATCTCTCTCTCTATCTATCTATATTTTTGTAAAAGAAACTTTGTACCCCTAGAATACAACTTGCTCCCTGAGTTCGACCTCGGGAACTCTTTTATTTTCCGAGTAAAAAATTATATATTTGAAATGATAGCAATAACTGGCTATACTACAACAACATAACAATAAAACCCGGTTATCTCTTCACGCCATTGCTATCATTGACCTAGGAGCTTCCATAAATTTGATACCTATATCCCTACTAGACTACTTTGAGGAATCTGGGCTTAAACCGATAGAAATGACCTTGCAATTAGCTGATCGATCAATTAAGTCACCAAAAGGAATTCTCGAGGATGTCATAGTTAGAGTACATGATTTTTATTTTCTAGTGGATTTCATTATCTTAGACATAGATGCTCTTGAGAACTTGAAGAATACACCGATCATATTAGGGAGACCCTTTCTGGCCACTGCTAGGGCCGATATTAATTGTGAGGAGGGCCAAATTAAGTTAAAATTTGGGAGCAAAACACTGAAGATCGATATCTTTAAGGCCCAACAAGGAATTAATTACAGGGTTATAGAACAAATCTGTGATATCGAGGCTGTGGTTGACGATCTATGTATCAAGGAAAACCTGAATATTTCTAATCAACCACAAGGAGATCAAAACCCACAATTTGAGGAGCCTGAACCTAACCTAGACACACCCCTAGTTCCTTCCTTTGCGCCTGACACCCATCCTGAACCACCTATTGTTGCTGACAATCCTGTTATGGAATTGAAACCCCTCCCTGACCATCTCAAATACATCTTTTTGGGTTCCAATCAGACATTTCCTGTGGTTATCAACTCCCGACTCACATCTGATTAGAAAACACGCCTGATTTCTGTTCTCCAGTAGCATCGAAGAGCCATTGGATGGACTCTTGATGATCTAACAGGTATCAGCCCCTCATACTGCACACATCACATCTATACTGAAGAGGGCTCACAACCATCCCGTGAAATGCAGAGACGCCTAAATCCAAATTTGCAGGATGTCGTGATAAAGGAGATCATCAAGTGGTTAGATGCAGGAATCATCTACCCAAAATCCGAAAATCGGTGGGTGAGTCCAATCCAAGTTGTGCCAAAGAAGATAGACTCACCGTGATCATGACTGAAACCGAAGAAACCATACCGACCCGTATAGCAAACTTGTGGAGAGTCTGCATTGATTACAGAAGACTCAATTCCTCCATGAAGAAGAATCATTTCCCACTACCATTCATTGATCAAATCCTCGAGAAACTAACGGGAAATTGATTCTTCTGCTTTTTGGATGGGTACTCCGATTATAACTAGGTCGCAATCCATCCTAAGGACCAAGAGAAGACTACCTTCACTTGCCCCTTCAGGACGTACGCATTCCGAAGGATGCTGTTCGGTCTCTGCAATGCACTCGCCACTTTTCAGCGATGCATGCTTGTCATATTCTCAGATATGGTAGGTGAATACCTTGAGGTCTTCATGGATGACTTCTCGGTATTTGGAGAATCTTTTGATGATTGCTTCCTGCACTTGGTCCAAATCCTCAGGCGGTGCATCGATGTGAACTTGGTTCTTTCTTGGGAAAAGAGTCACTTCATGGTACCTGAGGGAATTGTTTTGGGCCATCTAGTCTCTGAAAAAGGCATCTAGGTTGATCGAGCCAAGGTGAATCTGATTTCCAAACTCCCTATGCCTAGCTCGGTCAAGGACATCCGATCCTTTTTGGGGCACATCGATTTTTATCGTCTATTCATTCTCGATTTCTCGAAAATCGTGTGCCCCCTAACTACTCTTCTATCAAAGGATGTCCCCTTCGAAATCACTGAGTGCACTCAGGCATTTGAGATCCTATGTGATTGAGTTACCCAAGCACCTATCCTATAGTCCCCGGATTGGTCTCAACCCTTTGAGATCGTGTGCGATGCATCTGATTATGCTGTGGGAGTGGTACTTGGGTAGAAAATAGATGGGAAACCCGTGGTCATCTACTACGCTAGCAAGACACTTGATGAGGCTCAGCGTAACTACACAGTTATTAAGAAAGAGCTGCTAGCCGTAGTATTTGCCCTGGAGGAATTCAGATCATATCTTTTGGGTTCCTGTGTTATCATATACTCGGATCACACTGTAGTGTGGCACCTCCTAGCGAAGAAGGACGCGAAACCTCAACTAATATGTTGGATCATGCTGTTGCAAGAATTTGATCTCGAGATTCATGATCAAGAGGGAAAGCAGAATGTGGTAGTTGACCACTTATCTCGCCTTCCTTCTAACGTTATTGACCCTTCTGGACCCATCACAGAACACTTTCCCAATGAACACCTCCTGACTATTAGTATGGAACTTCCTTGGTTTGTTGATTTACTAAACTACTTGGCATCACATCAGATTCTGTCCGATTGGCCGAAGGACAAGAAAGATAAATTGCTTTCCAATGCCAAGTATTACATCTAGGAAGACCCGTACCTCTTTCGCATTGGTGCTGATCAGATCATCAGACGGTGCATTCTGGGAGCAGAAATTCAGGACATTTTGACCTTTTGCCATGTCCAGGCCTACGACGGACACTTCTTCGAACATAAAACCATAGCAAAAGTCCTCCAGTGTGGCTTTTATTGGCCTACAATTTTCAAAGATGCATATGATCATTGCAAGGCATGCACTCGTTGCCAGACCTTGGGCAACATGGGCCACCGAGATATGATGCCTTTATAGCCGATTCTCATATGCAAGATCTTCGATATCTGGCGGATTGATTTCATGGGACCCTTCCCTATCTCGGATGGCTTCGAATACATTCTTCTCACTGTTGACTACGTGTCCAAATGGATCGAAGCCAATCCAACCCGAACCAACGATCATAAGGTGGTAATCAAATTCATTCATCATGACATCTTTTCTCATTTCGAGATTCCACGTGCCATCATCTTTGATGGAGGGACCCATTTCATGAATACTCTGTTCAAATCACTGATGACCAAATACGAGGTATCACACCGAATCCCTACTCCTTATCATCCCCAAACCAACAGTCTAGCTGAGCTATCAAATCAGGAGATCAAGAAAATCCTTCAGGTCACTGTTTGAACTGACATGAAAGATTGGTTGGCCCGACTTCCAGAAGCCTTATGGGCTTTTAGGACCACCCACAAGACCCAATTGGGCATGTCTCCTTTCAGATTAGTGTATGGGAAGGCATGTCACATCCCCGTCGAGTTGGAGCACAAAGCCTATTGGGTTGTACGAAAGTGTAATCTAGATCCTTCTAAGGCAGGAACCCACAGAAAGCTTCAAATGAGTGAGATCGATGAACTACGTAATAGCACATATGAGAACTCACGAATTTACAAAGAGCAGGTTAAGGCCTTTCACGACAAGCACATAAGTCCTACTCTTTGATGCTAAACTCAAACTATTCCTAGGAAACCTCAGATCGAAAAGGATTGGACCATATCTTATCAGACAAATTTTTGGAAATGGAGTCGAAATCAGCCAACCCAGCCTTGATTCTGAACCCTTTATCGTAAATGGCTAGTGAGTTAAGCCGTTCATTGAACTCACCGATACTAACTTGGCTGAGGTATCTTTTGATCTCCATTCTCCCTAAGCTCATTGTGCCAGCTGATGGCATTAAACTCAACGCTTAACGGGAGGCAACTCATCATTGTTTTGAAAAACCTGAAACCCTTCTTGACACATCTTATATTGAACTCATATTGCACTTTAGGGTTCGCCCATTAAAACAGCCGACTCCACCTCTGGTACCTATACTCGAGCTTGAAATCATCTGCAACAGTCACCCTAACCTGTCCACCCACCCAAAAACCTATTCTAATGTACGATCTAAGCTAAACTCGAACCCACCTAATTTACAATGAGGACATTGCAAATCGTAGGAATGGGGTTATTAAAGTGCAAAATGCTGTGCGAATTACTTCACAAGAAAGGGTTTCATAAAAAAAATTACATATTCCAAAACCAAATAACTAAAAAACTAAAAAAGAACAAAAATAGAAAAGGGAGGAAATTTTGAAAATTGCATATCATTATGGAGGAGGAGCAAAAGGGGAGTTGATTTAAATGTTAAAAAGGAGCACAGTTTGAAACAAAAAAGATAGTCATTAGTACAAGATTAAGGAATCTACTTAGTTTTAGACCAAATCAAATAAAAAAAGAGAAAGAAGTAAAAAGAAAAAAAGTGCTAAGAGACAAAAGAGAGTAGTATGAACGCTGATCTTAGGCCTCTTGGGCTTGTGTTTAGGCTTAAAAATTCAAGTATCTATTAAGATCTGGATAGTTCTCAAGTGGTTGGGGAGAATGTGAAGCTTAAGTATTAGGTCTAAGGCTTAGGGATTATTCGGCCTCGTTAACTGACCTCTGGTTTGTGGGACTCGGTAACCTAAGCACCCCAATCCACACAGTCTGGTTCAGTGCGCCTAATTATCAAAATCACGCAAAAGCATTAGTTTCATTATGAAAAAAGCTACCTAGATTAGGAGTAGTTGATTAACACAAGTTGATTTGGAAGAGTTCCAGGTGTGGAGAGGCGGGAAATTCCCCTTGAAGATGTGCAATAACATACCGTCTCCTCAGTGCTTGTCTCCTAGGATATCTAAATATCCTACTGGGGGCATGTAAGCACTTTGTGCTGGTTCAGATGCCATGGGCAGCATTATCACGAAATGTCGATTGCTAGGGTCTGGATTTAGCTACAGAATGCCATGGGTGGGATTATCCCGAAATCTCGGAAGCCAGGGTTCTGGGGGTTGCCATGGGTGGTGCTATCTTGAAGCATCGATTGCCAGGGACCTTACGAGGATTGATGGTGGGAGCTTGGAATCTGATACAGGCCGTGTTGTAAAATCAATTCGAAGCTAGAAATAAAGAAAGAAAAGAGAGAGAAAACTCTCTAAAAATAAAAAAAATCTTCCGTCTCTCTCTTACAAAAACACACTACAAACTAAACCTAGGTTAAAGCATGTTACAAGCATGAGTGCTTTAACCATGGAGTTGAACAAACCTTAGGTTAGTTCCTGTGGGCCTTAGAAACCTTCATGGTGGACTGAGGCTAGAGCTGGTCAGGTCCGAATCTTGGTTGATACTTGAGTACCTCTAGGCCTAATATTGGCATTCTAACCTAATCTACAAAAGAAAGCACACATCAGAGATCTGGACATGTGGTCTAGAATCTAAGTTAAATTCCATGAGATTTTGCTAAGGGACTAGCAAAAGCTAAGCATTGGGGTATGATGGGAACACTACCATGAGCCATAACTAGCTCAATTTAGTTATTATCAAGGAATAAATGCTCTTACACAACTACCAGAGAGGCATAATTCATTGCATAATCATTTTGAGAGAAAGATAAGAAACTAGGGTTAAAACTGCAATTTTACCATCATATCTTGAATGCAGAATAACCGTGGGTTTTCCTAGGGGGTAATTAAGGGTCAAATGGTCTTAAATAACCAAAAGTGGGTTCATACAGATAGAAAAGGGTTTGCACGTGTTTTGAGAATTAAATGACATTTGAAATCCTAAAAATAGACCCGCTTAATTAACTGAGGTTCTGGTCAGGATTAAACCCTCTAAGATTCATAAAAAAATATTATCTATGGTTTGGTACCTTCAATTTGACCATCAAAACCCGTCTTGACCCAAAATAGAGTTTAAGACTGACATTTATCCTAATTTGGATTTTTGCATAAATTACCTAGTCAAATGAGGTCAAAACCTAAATCTAACTTCACCATTGGATTCCTTGGATCTAAATTAGGTTCTTACCAAAATTTGGGCCCAATCTGAGATCATCTTGACCAAGTTTGCATTTTGATCCAGTCAGACTCTATCTCATTCAGACCCTTAACTTTTGAATTCCTTACAAATAGCCCCCCAACTTCTTTATCTTCTTCACAGAAAGGTTTCTGCCACCATGAATCCTATTCCTACAACTCTGGCGACCTTTGATTGAAGAGAACTCCTTCTCTGCTCAATCAATCCCTTCGAAAATTGGAAGGGAGATTCCTTGAGGAGTTCTCTTCGCATTGAATCCGTCCATGAGCCCTAAAACTTTCCCAATCTCTCATGCGAACGCATGAGAGATTAGGGTATCCTAGAGAATTCCTACTCCGGTGACATTTCCTAGCTTGGAAGCTTGGCTTACAAGCTCAAAATCCCTTCTTGAGGCCTATAAAAGGATCCTGAGGGCACGGCCATGCTCTTCAAGCTTAATTCCGGCCGTGAATCCCCCTTTTCCTCCTTCCTCTTCCGGTCGTGAAGCTCCACAAGCTCCGGCGACTCCTTCTGACCTACTTCGTTGTCCGTCCACAATACCAGTGGCTGGATTCTCTCTCTCTGTCGTCTACTCTTGGCTGTACCAGCAAGAGCCCCTCTGTCTCAGTCGTCGTCACCGTCCCCATCATCGGAGTACCTTCTTCCCCAGCGCTGGCCTACCAACGACGGCATTGTGCTCACTCCTTTTGTCCACTTAGAATAGTTAGATTAGATCCTTAGCTCTTTTAGGCTAGTTTCCTACCCAAAACACCAAAACTATCCCCTCGACACCGTCCCAAGCCACCTTCGTCTCCATCTCCGGTGATCACTCCGGCGAAGTCATCCTCCATACTCCACTACTCCAAACACTTCTTCGCCTACCTCACAACCTCCTCCATACTCCACTCTTCAAAAGCCTTCTCTCCATTCGCTTTCTCATATACCCAAATCAGGCGTTGAACAACCCACTGCTCTCTGACCTAATCCACCTCCGCTAGCCATCTCCAACCTCCCTCACAGCACTCCACCACCACCATCACATTCGCCGCACTCATATGAAGCTTTTGAACTTGTTTAATAGGGTCAAGAGGCTGTTTTGTGTGTTTCTGATCTTCAGGTCCTCTCCGCCATTAGCAAGCAAGTTCAAGCTCGCTTGAAGCTTGCTTCAGGTCTTGCATTCCCCAGGTCTTGACTCCAGCTGCTGCAGAATCATCCCAGAATCAGTCTTGGGTCATCTATTAGAGCGGTTGACCACAGCTTTGACCGCAATTGTAAGAAGGAGCTACTGTTGCTGCTACCAGAAGGAAGGGTAGGACTTTAGTCCCACCTCGGAAGCGGGCAACCAGACGAAGGCACATATATGGATTTTTTCATATAGGCTCTTCGCTCCAAGCCACAGGGTGAGGTCCCATACACATTCATGCACCTCACTTGTGACACTTCTCACATGGGTCTGGTGCATCCGATTACCCGCCTAGCCAAGCACTCCTCGGCTGCTACCCACTGCAGGCAACCCTGGTCCTAGGTGCACATGTACCCGATAACCCGACTATCCTCATTGTGGCCTTGGGAAGGCAAATCTTAGAGAGAGAAGAAGAGAGTGCGAGGGTTCGGGGGGGTTTTGCCCTGTGCGACACTTAGCCAAATCTGAAAGGATGGTCGCCCTTTATGTGTAAAGGAAGAAGAGAAGGAAGCTAGAAGTAGAAGAAGAAGAGAAGGCGCAGAAGAAAGAGGAGCTGCAGAAGAGAAGAAGCCCAACAGAAAAAGAAGATGAAGAGAAGAAAAGCTGAAGAAAGGAAAATGGCACCGAGAAAAGGAGAAGTAGTTGGGCACTGTAGCAAAGAGCAGGATAAGTCGTCTGACATGCTAAATAGACATCTGAGTATCATTTGAAGTGCACTGTGCACTTATATTACGTGGAATTCATTTGCCTAGTACTATTGAGTTATTTGATATAAATTGTGAGGGGTAATTGGTGATTCAAATCGCCATTTTGCCTCATTCTTTTTGCACTATCTGACATTCACTTTCATTCATATTTACTTGGAATTCTATTGATTATATATTTGTGTTGAATTATGATCTTGAGAAGTATTTTTGCCAATTGCTCCCTGTGTTCGACCTTGGACTTTCATTCGAGTAATAAATATTATTTGTTTTCAAGCAATTTCGACCTATACTACAACATAGCATTTATAACCTCTATTTCACTCTGTAAACAGGATTTTAAGTCTAGGCATCTACACACTATTTGCACTGACTCACTTTTCGGTGATTTTTACGGAAATTGGGTAGCTAATGAACCTTGTAGAGTGGTATGGCTGGCAAGTTATCGTGGGTAATAGTCCATTGGTAGGTTGTCCAGAGCCCAGTCACACGACCATTCTTTTCCTGCTGCTTTTAGGTAAATCTTAGATCAGGGAAGCTACCTACTTAAAAAAAAGAGAGAAAAATATTAAAAAAGAAAAGAATAAAAAATATATAGAAAAGGAGAAAAGAAAAAAAAGAAAAAGAAATAAGCTACACTTCATTGCACGAGTATAGCTGACAAGTTATCATGGGTAACAACCCATTGGTAGGTTGTCTAGAACCCAGCTCAAGAAATGCACATGAAATTTCAAAACACTTAGGAAGAAGCAGAGAAGTAGAATAAGCGCGGGAGATATACACTGGGTTCGACCTTGTGTTGACCCCATAAAAATAAAAGTAAGGAGAAAGCTACCGGTCGAATAGATACACCTTTAGGTAGAATTTCTTTTCAAGGTCACTTAAAGGCATAGAAACCCGAAGTCTATTCTAATCGCCGATTAGTGAGTCTATCACATTTCACATAAAGATGCTTAGAACTTAGGGTTCTCTTCGAGTCAGGAGTGAGTTGAGTGGCCATGGAAAGCTGCTCCAAAACCCTAAACTCAAAAATCCAAAAAAAAAAAGAAAAGAAGAAAAAGATCCTTCTTTGAATAAGGTGAGGGCATGAGGCGGTCTGCATTTTGGCAGACACTCAGGTGCTGTTGTGTATCTGTAGTTTAGGTCAAAGTTGAAATTCATAAGCATTGAAAAATAACTATTGCCCAAGAAATCTGACCTAATTCTCTTATAAATAGCATGTAGTTTTGCTAGGGACTAGCAAAAGATAGGCATGGGGTTGTGATATAAACATGTTTATATCACATAAACTGTGTATTTATGCGTGTTCCTAGGTGTAGAGTTGCATCATACATTATAAATATTGCATAACATGCATCATCTTGCATTTAGGTTAGGTTGTGTAAATTTTAGGTTAATTTTCCTTTTTTGTGGTCAGGTAATAGGGTGATATTTAATCGAGGCCTCGATCGAAGATCCAACCGTACGATCGGATCAGGGCGACGATCGGAGTTCAACGACTTCAAGATCGCCCTGATCGAACTTTCGTAGCATCAGATATAATCCGAGGAAGGTCAGAGATCATGGGCCAAGGTGGTGTAAATCCGCACTTTAGATGACAAATCTGACCGCATGGATGGGTTCGGATCGACGATCGTAGCCCAACGGCGTAAAAATTGGTCCAACCTGACATGCATGGCACCATCTACAAGACATAGATGATGGACGGCCAAGATGGCACCACGTGGCACCATCCCAGCCACCCAACCGGCCCAAGGACTTGCCACTGCCCTTTCTCTCCTCAACCGCACAGATGATCTCAGCCTTTGGATCTTGATCCAATGGCTGAGAGAGCTCGCACCTAAATTCAACGTCGCACCTCAAACCGCTGCGTAGCATAGTGGTTAAGGAACTGCTCGCGCAAGGAGTGCGAGTTTAAGTCGCCTGCGTGCACCTCTTCATACGTGGATGAGTGCGATCTCGACCACACGATTAGCTTTGAACGGCCAGGATCTTACAATCAGATAGACGTGCAATCTGACACGTTTATGCATGCGCAATCACACATGGTTAATGCGCGAAGCTGCAGCGGACGAGGAGCGTTTTAAGCCGTCCGATCTTGAGATCGGATGGTTGAGAATCAAAGAATGTGGTTAAGTGTTGGGTGCGAGGAGGTGAGGGGGCGTGTGCACTTCAGCCACGATCGGGGTTTAGTGACGAATAAATCCGTCACTAAAGACCCCTAATTTATTATTTTGAACTTGAAATGACCTTTTTGCCCCCAACCTCTATATCTATATGTAGCCTTACGACCCTCGCACTTTCTTCATCCCTTCCTCTCTTCTTTCATCCCCACCAAAGCTTTAAGAGCTTGTCTCAAACCCAGGATGCTCCATTAGAGTTAAAATTATATTTTTCCACCTTATCCCCTTCGTGGAGCATTTCGCGGTGGTCCTCTCATGCCATTCGGGAAGCAGATCCCGTTGCGACGTAGTCCTGCCTCTTTCTCCTTTGTTTCGCATCTCACCACCCTCGTTGCAGCTTGTCCTCCAAGCAGGCGTCGAGGAGGATAACTTCTCTCTACCTTCTCTTTGACTGCTTTCTAGTGTAGATTTCCTGCTTTCTAGTGTAGTGAGTAGTTGTAATTGTAATGATCAGCTTGTGGTAATGAAATCCATGTTTATTCTATATCTATTTTCTCTTTATTTGTAATATTCTCTCTTTCTTCTATTATTGATTCTTTAAGTAGATAGCTAGTTTAGATTCAATTCAACTAGCTAATCTGCTTCGTGACAAATAAAACAAATGCTGTTTCTAATTAAATGTCAGCCTCTCTATGTTCGACCTGGAATTCTTTCGAGTTTCGGTAAATTTATCTATTGACGGATTTCTTTGCAAATCATACTACGTCGATGAGTTTTCAAAACTAAATCCCATTTGCGAACATTTTCCACGAAAATAGCTCCATCTCCACCTCCTTCTTTCTAGGCTTTGACGTGCCCCTAGCAAGCTTTCCCGAGCCTCTGTTTATCCAATAGAATTAGGGCTTCTCTCCCTCTCCCATCCAATTAGGTTTAGTCCAAATTTTAGGTCTAATCTCCCCTTCCTTCTCCTTCCCCGACGCCGACCACACCTCCGTCGACCACCTTAACCGTCGGCCTCCCTGCACCCTCCACACACCCAATTGACCATGGTAAAAGCTTCGCCTCACCTCCACGACACTTTCTCCCAACTTAATTCACCCTCATCGCACCTCCGTCACCCACCCCAACTCCATTCGCTGGGGCTTTGCCAACCTCCACCGTTCGGTCACCATACTCCCTTGCTCAGCACACTCATGAAGGTCGCCGGCTATTTGACTTGGGCCCTAGGGCTGTATTTTCTATGCAGGGTCACCATCGTTGCCATCGTCTTCTTCACCTTTGACGACCACAGTCCAACGAAGATCCGCCTCTTCGCCACTATAAATCAACGTGGGCCACTTTCTAAAGCAACACTGACCCCTTAATTGAGACAAGCAGCAACTGCAGCACCAGCAATCAGACGAGCAACTCCACGTAGTTATAGAAGTGGAAGTGCTCTATTTTAGTCCCACATCGTAGGGATGCATTTCAGATTTTAGTTCATAATGTTTCATGCACATTGCCTTGTCACCTTTAAACCATGAGGTCAGGTCCCACCTTACCCATGAGCATGCGCACATGCCCTCGCCCGTGCCCACACGCACTTGGGCCTGGGCTGGTCTGGAATAGTGAACTTGATTTGGGTTTGAGAGGGAGGAGAGGATTTCTATGAGAGTGGGGGGGTGCTCTTGGGATCTATGCCCAAGGACTTAGGCGAATTTGTGCATGTCCTTGTCTTTAAGCTGTTAAACTGACTGTTGGGCTTGAATTAAACATTTAATCGAAGCATTTGATGCCCTTTGAGAAGTTGATCTTGAGTTGGAAATTAAGCCAAGTGTTAAATGATTAAATGGTGGTCTCAACCACCACTTTTTAGGCTTTTTATTATATTTTTGTCTATTGAATTAGAGATACAATTTGATTATCTATTTAATATATTTGTGATTGATTATTCATTGCATATCATTATTCTTGTGATAATTGATTATCGTGCTCATATTTATATAATTGATTAGTGGATTGAATTTCAATTTTGCTCCCTACAAACGACTTCAAAACTTACGATTTTTGAGCTTTACAAATTTTAAATGTCGATTCGATTTTCGTCACTATACTACAATGCATTTTTCTAAACTACGATGATTTCCACTTCAACAATCACCTAGCCATTCGTGTGCAAGCATGGCTATGGGAAGGAGCAATATTGAAGAAGAAGACCCTATAACCAACGATGTGAAGGTCATAGCTACCTATGCAAATTAAAAGATGCATAAATGAAAAAGCATCATAGATTAATTGGAAATTTAGGGAAAATTAATAAAATCATGCATATTGAGCTACATGTAGTATCATAAGTGGCTATGCAACACAAATCACTAAGTAAAGGAAACCAAATGGTGAAAATGAGCATTGGTTTGAAACCCTAAGCACATGGGGTTGGATTTCATATACCTTGAGTGAGCCATCCAAGTTAGGTAATAAGATTACATTTACATCTGATTAAAGAATTTAATTATTTTTCTAGTAAATGAATTTAGTCTCTTAGTATGATTAGGGTAATATACTTAGCCAGATCAAATAAACTCAATGTGTGTTGATTTATAGATCTAAACGATTTAGAGGATTCAATAGCATATTAAGAAGCCATTTGATTCAATCAATTATTTTCGCTTTGAGTTGGGATGGCAGCCTTCTCTAAAGGTCATTGTTTGATTGATGTTCTTGAATGGAGATTGAAGGACTACCACACAGGTAGGTTAATGAGTTAACTTGATGAAACAGATGATAGTGGAAGTCCTTTAATGTTGTCCTAGAGAAGGCGTATCCTCTGGCCTGAGACAGATATGCATTTTTGTTCATAGATACATGCATTTGGCAAAATAATAGTTGATGCACCCACTTTGGTGGTGATGCTAGAAAGCTAATGTGCGTGGAAAGGGGTAGGAGGTGCATGATCTCTCGAAGGGATCACACAAATATGTTACATAGGTATATGTAACATATTTGGGGCATGAGCTCACTCCGTGTGTATTGGGAATGACAATGCCACATGTGGTCGCAGAGTCCTGATCAAACTTAAGGTAAGAAGAGAAGATAGACCTTTGAAAAAGGTTTCTGTTCTCGTCCCAATGATGCAACGTGATATCAAGAATTATATTATTCAAGAAGAAATGACAACAGTCTAATGGGATTAGACCTCAGGGTTGTAGGTGCATAAGTAATTAGGCACCACATTATCCTTAATTGATGGTTTTAATCATAATAAATATCTCAAGTAATTGGGATTAAAATTGGATTTTATGTTTGGATTTTTTAAGAATGGCTTTCAGGTTGATGCATATCATGATAAGACTCAAAGCCAAGAAGGCAGAGATCATGATTGTCAAGTTGGTGGCTAGTAGATCTTTTTGTAACATAAGAAATGGGTTGTAAGTTTATATTGTTTAGAATGTAAGGAGAGCCCCAAATTTCATAAGAGCACCACACTTAATCTAAATAGGTCAAATTAATGTCTAACTAAGTCATTAAGTGCTAATGCATTACTCTAATTAATGATGGATCTTAAGAAGACCCTAAATATTAGTTGGTAGGCACTTAATAGCTTATTTAATGTTAGGTAATATATACCTAACGATAGGTAAGGAAGCTAGTGCCAGACATGAGTGACAGATTTTAACGAACTTTGCACCTAACCATCCATCTAATGTTAAACATAATCTAACGTTAGATAGAACATCTAATGTTATATAGACTATTCCTAACATTAGGTCTGTTATCCTATGCCAGCCAAGACTTGATCAGGAGATAATGAACTTCGTACCTAACTGAGTGATGTGCACGGGTTTCGCGTGTTTGAAATCGGGGTTACTAGTAACCCATTGTCGTAGTTGCAAAACTCATGATCAAATATAATTTATACCAAAACTCCAAGGGAGTCTCGAGTCGAACACAGGGAGGCAACGTTTACTTTGTATGAAAACTGTGCTTCGATTTGTTTCTTTTTAGTGTTTTAGCATTTTATTTTTTTTCTATTTTTGAAATAAGATGACAAACAATCACAAGAGAGATATAGAATCGAATATGATATATTGCATGAATGTCAATTACAATAATCTAGAAAACATAAAAAGAGAGGGAGGTGAGAAGAAATCTCCCGAAGCGGCTATTCGATGAGACGACGACACCTGGTGGAAGCTCGGATGAAGGAGTTGGAAAGCAGGACGACGGAGGTGAGAAGCGAGAGGACGTTGGGTAGAGGAAAGCTTTAGCACAGCTCTGGAATGGAGGTGAGAAGGTGGAGATGATCTGCTATCGGAATGGAGGTGGGAGGACAGCTCCAAGGCGACTTATGAATGGGGATGGGAAGTTGGAGGAGTATTTGGTGGGGCAGAGTTTCATTACACTAATAGGCGCCTTGGGAGCTTGAGAGCAAACTCTAACAGATATTTGGTAGACTTGCTAGAGCTTGGGAGTAGGTGGGAGTAGAGTAGGTAGAGATGGCTTGGAAGGGAGGGGGTGTTGGTCCTTTAACAGTGGATGAAAAGAGACTAGAATAGGCATGGGACCATTAGGGATCTCCAAGTTGTCGCTATAAGTGTCGCTGTAGGGAGCTCACACTCGCTCATGCTCATAGCTAGCCTTGTTGGTGTGGGCACAATTAGCGACGGCTAAAAGCATCACTGTATGTCTGCCAGGCTGGCGCAAACTAAGCACGCGCCCGCCTCATGTCCGTAGAGGTTCTACTGGCGTGCGTGCTGGCACTACGCTGGTTGTGTTGCACACCAGTTGTATTGAGAATGGTGGGGGGCTGCAGGGATTCGAACCCGCGCCCCTCCCTTGCAATCTAATGCATCCACCATTGCGCCACATCCGCATGTGTGTCACAAAGAGGAGTTGCGGCCGCGAGGTGAAGGCGGGTTCTCAGCCGTTGGATTTTCATCCAACAGCTGAGATCACTTGATGGGAGGCCCTTGGAGATGTGGCAGATGAATTTAGGCACTCCAAATGGTGCCACATGGCACCAACTGGACCGTCTACCCTTCATTTCTTGCAGAGGTGATTTCTACGTTGTCGGACTGCGATCGTTGCTCCAGATCCATCCGTACGGTTGGATTTTTCATCCGAAGTCCGTAAGGACGTCGCATTGTCTCCTGGCCATATAAAATGAAGGAATTAATATACAAAACATACAACTATCCTAAATGCCATGCAATGGATGTTGCAGCATTTATAACATAATATGCAATGCTAAGCCTATGAACTATCATAAATAAGCATTTTATCATGAATTCATGTGTGTTTATCTTACCTCCATGCTTACTTTTTGCTAGTCCCTAGCAAAATTAGCCTAAATGCTATTTATAAAAGTAGAATTAGGATTCGATCTCTTAGGCATAATTTGTTGGTTGTTTTAGGAACTTTCAACCCAAGACCTGGTTACGAAGACTCGACAGTGCCCGGGTGTCCGCCAGAATGCAAGCCGTCCAAGCCCTCGCCTTATTTAAGAAGACAAAATATAATTTTTTTTTGTTTTTCTTTTTTTCTGATTTTTTTTTGTACTTTTGGAGTTTAAGAGTTCCGGGATAACTTTTTACGGCTACCCAACTTGCCTAAGACTCGAAAAGAACTCTAAGTGCTAAGCATCTAGTGAAAAGAGTGAAAGACTCACTAGGTTGCAGTTAAAATGGACTTCGGGTTTCTACGACCCTAGGTGACCTTGCCTAGAGTCCCTACTTTTATTTATGGGGTCAACACAAGGGCAAACCTAATGTATATCTCCTTGGTTTATTCTACTTCCCCGCTTCTTCCCTAAGTGTTTTGGAAATTATTGTGCATTTTTTTGTGAGCTGGGTTCTGGACAACTGGCCAATGGGCTGTTACCCATGACAACTTGCCATCCATACTCGTGCGGTGAAGTGTGGTTTTTTTATTATTTATTATTTTTATCTTTCTTCTATTTCTTTTCTTTTTCTCTCTCTATTTTTTTTTTAAAGTAGGTGGCTTCCCTGATCTAAGATTTACCTAAAGGCAGTACAATGAAAATGATCTTGTGACTGGGCTCTGGACAACCGGCTGATGAGCTGTTACCACTGACAACTTGCCAGCCATACCACCCTAGATAGTTCATTAGCTACCCAATTTCTGAAGAAACCACCAAAATGTGAGTCAGTGTAGAAAAGTGTGTAGATGCTTAGGCTTAAAGTCCCCCCAAATCAGAGGGCAGGTTGATAAGTCACATACTTATCATCCCAATTTATTTACCAAATTAAAATGAATTTTAATTGGTGAGGACTTGAGACTAAGTCCACATTCGAGTGGACACCCGGCTAATTAAGCACGAAGACCTAAAGAGTCTAAGTATTCAGGTCTCAAAGTATTAATTCTTAAAGTTTGCAACTCCTAATGCCTAAGTTCTCGTCTCCTAATTCTCTTTTTTTTTTAATCCAATAACAGGAAATTACTGTTATAGCAGACAAAAAGATTATAAGATATATCCACCCCTCCATGCTTATCTATTGTAATGTCCTCATTGTTAAAGATGCAGGCATGCAGGAGAGTAGAAGTGGAAGAATAACACCTGGTTTCCGTGGGATTCTGGTAAGCTTGGAATAATCTTTACATGTGCTGAGTTTAGTGCCTTCAGCTAGGCGATGATCGGCCTGTGGTGGTTAAGGCAAGGTAAGAAACCTTATCTGAGATGGGTTCGGGGAGCATATGGTCAACAAAGGGTTTGAGAAGTTGTCCGTTGACCTTGAAGATATTACCCGTCTTTGGGTTAGAGATTTCAATGGCCCCGTTAGGGAAAATCTGCTCAATAATGAACGGGTCGTCCCACTTAGACTTGAGTTTTCCGGGGAAAAGCTTCAATCGAGAATCAAAAATCCAGACCTTCTGGTTCGGCTCAAAGCTCTTACGTGAAATCATCTGGTCATGGAGAGCTTTGGTCCTTGCCTTATATATTCTGACATTTTCATAGGCATCATTTTGAAGCTCCTCCAACTCAAATAGTTGGAGTTTCCTGGTTTTCCCGGCCAACTCTATGTCAAAATTACACTTCCTGATGGCCCAAAATGTCTGCTGTTCAAGCTCTACAAGTAAGTGACACACCTTACCAAACACCAGACGAAACAGAGACATATCGATAAGCATTTTGTATGCCGTACGGTAGGCCCAAAGAACATTATCTAGCTTTTGGGTCCAATCCTTCCTATCAGGCCTAACGATTTTCTGCAAAATGTTTCTGATCTCCCAATTGGAGACCTCGGCCTGTCTGTTCGTCTAAGGGTGGTAAGGTGTGGAAATCTGATGATTCACTCCATATTTCCCTAGTAAATTTTGAAACTGGGCATGAGTGAAATGTGTGCCACCATCACTGATAATTGCCCGAGGAACCCCGAATCGACTGAAGATATTTTTCTTCACAAAATCGATGACCACCTTGTGGTCATTGGTCTGAGTGGGAATTGCCTCAATCCATTTGGACACGTAATCAACAGTGACCATAATATACTAGTGTCCAAATGAAGGAGGGAAGGATCCCATAATGTCGATGCCCCAAATGTCAAAAATTTCGACGGAAAGAATTAGGTTCAGGGGAATCATATCTCTCTTAGCCATGTTCCTGAGTGTCTGGCATCGGGTGCTTGACTTTGAGAATTCCTAGGCATCCTTAAATAATGACGGCCAATAGAATCCAGATTACAAAATTTTTGCTGCCGTCTTTTTCCCGGAAAAGTGTCCACCACATGCAGATGTGTGGCAGAACTCAAGTATGCTATGGAACTCGATTTTCAGGACACATCAATGAATAATCTGGTCTGCGTCGATGCGGTACAGCTCGGGATCGTCCCAAAAATAATATTTGGCCTCAGACACAAGTCTATCCCATTATTGTTTGGTCCAATCCTGGGGGATTTGACTAGCGGCCAAATAATTGACGATATCCGCAAACCAGGGGGTTGGGATACCCAAGACTATATGGATAGTCTCACCCAAAAAAGTATCAGAGATTGGGACATCCGGATGAGGGGAATCAATTAGGATTCTGGAGAGGTGATCCGCCATTACATTTTGTGCCTCGGCTTTATCCCTGATTTCAAGATCGAATTCTTGAAGTAGCAGAATCCAGTGAATAAGCTGAGGTTTGTCATCCTTTTTGGCCAAGAGATGTTTCAAGGCCGAATGGCCGGTATAGATGATGACACGAGAACCTAAAAGATAAGCCCTGAATTTTTCTAAAGTGAAAACTACAACTAGCAATTCTTTTTCAGTAACGGTGTAGTTCCTCTAGGCCTCATCTAGAGTCTTGCTAGCGTAGTAAATCACATAGGGCTTTTTCTCAATCTTCTAACCCAAGACAGCCCTGACGGCATAATCAGATGCGTCAGCCATAATCTCAAATGGGGCTGTCCAAACCGGTGGTTGCAACACCGGGGCATAGGTGACTGCCGTTTTTAATAAATCAAATGCCTTACGGCATGATTCATCAAACTTGAACGATGTGTCTTTGGCCAGAAGGTTACTCAAGGGTCGAGCAACCTTCGAGAAGTCCTTAATGAATCTTCTATAAAAATCCACATCCCCAAGGAAAGAGCGGATCTGTTTTACGGATGTGGGTGGAGGAAGTCTAGATATATTATCCACATTAGCTTTATCAACTTCAATACCCCGACTAGAGACCACATGACCCAAGACAATGCCTTCCTGAGTCATAAAGTGGCTCTTTTCCTTGCTAAGGACCAGCCGTGTTTTGATGCATCTTTGGAGGATTAATTCCAAGTTAGCTAGGCAAGACTTAAAAGAATCTCTTAAAATGGAGAAATCATCCATGAACACCTCAAGACAATCTCCCACCATGTCAGAAAAGATGGCCAGCATGCACCTTTGAAAAGTCGCAGGCGCATTACAAAGCTCAAATGGCATTCTACGGAATGCAAAGGTTCCATAGGGACATGTGAAGGTTGTCTTTTCCTGGTCTTTGGGATAGATAGGGACTTTGTTATATCTTGAATAACCATCCAGGAAGCAAAAGTATTTTTGCCCAGCTAACCTTTCAAGGATTTGATCGATGAATGGCAAGGGAAAGTGATCCTTTTTAGTGGTTGTGTTCAGCTTCCTATAGTCAATACAGACTCTCCAAGCAGAAGTTGAACGAGTGGTGAAGGTTTCCCCTTTCTCATTAGTCGTAATAGTTATTCTCGCCTTCTTTGGTATAATCTGAATAGGGCTAACCCATGGACTATCTGAGATTGGGTATATAATCCTAGCATCGAGCCATTTGATCATCTCCTTCTTGACCACTTCTCGCATATTCGGGTTTAGTTTCCTTTGCATTTCGCGAGAAGGGTGGGATCCATCTTCCATGAAAATATGATGATTACAATAAGATGGCTCGATCCCCCTAAGGTCGTGGATGGTCCAACCAATTGTCTCCTTATTGTTCTTAAGGACCTTAATTAACGTCAATTCTTGCTCCTTAGTCAAATCAGCACTAATAATCACAGGGAGTGTGTTTTCAGGTCCTAAGAACTCATATTTCAAATTTTTAGGCAATGGCTTCAGTTCAAGTTGAGGTGGGTTCAGTATAGAAGGTAGGGAGGATGCTGATGAGGATTCATCAGGACGATCCAGTGGAAGAGGCTGGGAATGAACAAAATCAACAGCCTCTTCAGGATGTGGTAGGTCTACCACGGAGGGTTGTGGGTTGGGTTTGCTAAAGCTGGTGGAGTCCTCGAGTTCACTGATCGTCATACAAGTCTCAAAATCTTGATCCTCGAGCTCCTCAATGAGTCGACAATCCTCAAATCTTCTTATTGCCTTAAAAATATCCAGAGTTAGCTTCTTATCCCTAAAGGCAATCTCCATACTATCGCTTTCACAGTTTATGTTGGCCTTGGCGGTAGCTAGGAAGGGACGCCCCAGAATGATGGGCGTGTTCCTCAAATTATTAGGAACATGATGAGAACCTCATCATGAGCCATAACTAGCTCATTTTAACCTAATAAAGAGAATAAAAGCTCCTGCATGACTTAGAAGAGGGCTTAATTGGAGGAATAAGTGTTCTGAGAAGAAAACATGAAATAAAGGTTAAAACTGCAATTTTATCATTGCAGTACATAAATGGAATTTCTCAGAGACAGAGCATAGGTCAAATGGTCTAAATAAGATAAAAAGTGGGTTGAATCATTCAGAAATGGGTTCATGTGCAATCTAGGAATTAAATGACATTTAATAACCCTAAAACAGACCCGCTTAATTTAACAAGGTTCCGATCAGGATAAAAATCAATTAAACCCTCTAAAAATCATGGAAAAATATCCCCTAGGGTTTAGAACATTCAAATTGGCCTCTGGAACCTAGTTTGACCTAGATTAGGGTCCTAGCTCATCAATTGACCTAAATTGGGTTTCTACGTAAAATGTCCAGTAAAACGTGGTAAAACCTAAAATCCAACTTCACCATTGGATTTCTTAGGTCCAAATTAGGTTTGTACCAAAATTTGGACCTAAGGGAAGGTCATCTTGACCTACTTTGCAAAATAGTCCACCCAATTACATTATGGCCCCTAACTTTTGAAAACCCTTACGAAAACCCCCCCAACTTTTGTTGTCACTTTCTGCATTCCGGTCCCTCTGCCAACGCAGCAGACGACCCATACTTCGGCGAAGTCTCGAGGAGGATTTCTCCTCACTTCCCCAGGGAGCTGCTCTCAGATGTGAAAGGGGGGTTCCCTGAGAAGTCCCCTACCGCCTGAGCAACCCCCCATGCCCTGATTCGCACCATACATCTCGTGCAAATGCTTGAGAGGTATGGGTGTTGTACCTGCGGCGACCTCCGGTGAGAGCTTTGCTCACCCTCTGTGCATTTGATCCTCTGCTTGTGCCTTTGAAAGAAACCCCAGGACCAGCCGCTTGAAGCAAGCTTGTCTTGGCGGAGAATCTCTCAACATTTCCTCTCTTCCTTCTCCAACAGGAAACCTGCAAGCTCCGGCGGCAACTCCTCCTTCTCGTCACTCTGCTACCATACCAGCAGCAGAGTCTACTTCATCTCATCTTCCTGTGTCGCGTTGCACCAAGCGCACGCCTCCCTTCCCACTTCCTCATCGTCGCTCTCTCCCTCTGGGTGTTTCTTCTCCGGCGACAGTCGATACAACTGCCCGCCTCTCCGGCCCCCTTCGTCCATGGAAAGTAGGTTATAATTACTCCCCATCTTCCCCTCTTTCTTTTCCCTACATTATTTCATTCAAACTGACCCTCGATTGTCCCTGACCACCATCACCTTCCCCGTCTCCGGCCACCCTCCAGCGAGTTGCCCCCATCGATTCGCAGCTCCACACAACTTGCCGACCATCCCAGAAGCTCCGCCTCATCACACTAAATGCCCTCCGCCCCTCCACAGTCCCTCCGCACTCACTCAACACGCCATCGAACACACCCATCTTTTCGGCCACAGGACGACCTAGGCACGCACGCCTAGGCCACCCTGCGGCCTGCCGCACTGCTCAACACCTTCGCCGTGCCACGGCGAAGGTTCCCCAGTAGTTTGATTAGGCCGAGAGGCCGCATTTGTGTCTGACAGGTTCTGAGGCTCGACTGCCATTAAAGCCACCTTGAAGCAGCTTCTTCTGAGCTCTAGGCTTTAGAGCTCCATGCTTTCAGCTGCTGCGAATTAGGGAGACTCCTGCGAAGGCAGCCAGCCAGCAACCGACGAGAATCGAGGTTGCAACTGAGGAGATTGCGAAGAGGTCTTCCTGCGGGCACGCGCGAGGAGAGGCGACAGGATAGTCCCACATCGGTAAGCCTTGTAGCAATTCAGTGGTTTAAATTATTTTTTTGAATAAGCCTCATCGCCTCCGAATACACCTGGGGTGAGGTCCCTCGCCCATCACACACGCCTCGTCCGCGGATTCACCTCGCGGACCTGGCGGGATCCGACCCGACACCACCGAGCACACCTTGTGCACCATATCACGCCAGTGCGCCTGGTCCCGGGTACGCAACCCGACCCGTTAACCTGGCTCTGGGAGAGCTTCCTGTGAGTGATTTGCAGAGAGAGAGAGAGATACGTGAGGGTAGAGGGAAGGGTTAGGTTTTGTTGTGCCTTGTGTGCAGGAACAGAGCGCCGAAGGAGAAAGGCTAAGTACTTAGCCGCAGGAAGGAGAAGGAAGAAGCTCTGAAGAGAGGTTGAGCAGAGGAGAAGGCAAGGCAGAGAAGAAGCTAAAGAAGAAAAGCTGAGCAGAGGAAAAGGCTCGCCAAGGCAGAAGAAGGAGGATGTAGGACTCAGAAGAAGAGAAGGAGAAAGAAGAGCAAGAGAAAGAAAGAAAAGGAAGAACAGAAGAAGGACTAACAGAAGACAGAAGAAGAAGAAGAACAGTGAAGAAGAAGATCAGAGGCACGCAACAGCAAAAGAAGAAGAAGAAGACTTTCATTTTAAGACGTCTGATACAGAAATCAGACCAATTCTGTTCTTTTTAGCAATTCATTTTTATAATTCTCTCATTGAACCAATTGTTTTCTCAAGTTTTTAAAAGTACTTAGATTGCTCCCTGTGTTCGACCTCGGATACTCCAGTTTTCGAGTAATAAAATCTTTATTTGTTTTGAACGTTTTTTCGGCTATACTACAACGTGATAATCTTTAAAAACCCGATAAAACGTACGCGAAACAGTACATCCATGTCAAGGACGAGGAAATCTATAGGAAAATAGAAATCCTTGACCTTGACAATTACATCCTCAATAATGCCTCTCGGTGTGGTGATCGATCAGTCTGCTAATTGTAGCATTATTGAGGTTGGCCTGAGTTCACCTAGCCTAAACCTCTCATAAAGAGAAGTCAGGATTAGGTTGATGGATGCACCTAGATTCAACAGTGCCCTATCAAAAGTGTATTCCCCAATAATGAATGAGATCAAGGGGGCACTTGGATCTTTCTTCTTTTGAGGAAGGTGATGTAGGATCACAGAACTTGCCTGCTCAGAGAGAATCACCTTCCTTGAAGTGGGTTCTCTCGGCTTACGCTTTTGGGTACATAGTTCTTTCAAAAATTTAGCGTAAGCCAGGATGTGCTTAATAGCGTCGAGGAACGGAATATTTATCTCTACGCTCTTGAATAAATTCAAGAGCTCCTCGTTACTATCTATGGTTTTCTTCTTCTTGGTTTCCAATAGGGCCTCAGGGAACAGGATATGGGTGGTATTTTCAATTTTCGGTCCCTGGGCCTTATTGTCTTCTTCAACCTCCTCCTTCTCTCTCTCAGGCTCCCCAAGGTTTTGACTTCTAGAAGGTAATTCAGGGTTCTGGGTCTGCTTCCCACTTCTTAAGGTGACAGAGTTTGCATAGGCATATGGGTGTGGGTCTTGAGGTGGGGTAGTGAAGATTGGAGGGCCTTGGTTGGTCATATAACCAGAAGAAGAAGATGAGGGACCCTGCTCAACCACCTGAGCATGTGTGTGTGGGTCCCTTTGATTCTCGTACCCTTAGGCTTTATTGCCCTGATTTTGCACATTGCGTGGGTTGGGTACGGGTTGAGATGGTAGAGATCCAGGTTGTCGGGTGTTAGAAATTAACCCGGATTGCAAGTTATCCAATGATGTCTTCATGTGCTGCATAAGTTGAAGTATGGACCCTTGCATTTCTACCATCTACCGATTTAACTTAGCCTGCCTAGCAGATTGTTGGGCATTCGAAGATGGCTGAGTAACCGGTCTCGGGGGCAACTGGGTGTATACTTGACCCTGACCCATAGGTCTTTGAGATGCATAGTTGTTGGGTCGAGTTTGGGTTTGTTGCCCCTGACTTTTCCAGGAGAAGTTAGGGTGGTTCCTCCAACCCGAGTTATAAGTGTTGGAATATGGGTTGGGCCTAACATTGTCCTACATTGCATACACATCCTCATATGATGAGGATGGAGAGAAGGAAGGATCAGAAAAACTGGGTTCAAAGGCCCCAGTTTGGAACCCATAAGGTTCCGAGAAATCCTGGCTCACAGGTTGAGCCGATTCAAGTTGGTTCACAAACTCCCACCCCGTGGGAACTCGTGAGGAATGGAATCTCGAATTCTAGGATTGAGTAGGCATAGAAGTGTTTCCTGAATTCCTAGACATCCATTCTTCTATTCTCTTAGCAACCAGGTCTATTTTATCCAATTTATTACAAATCAATTCCATGTCAAATGAATGAGAATCATGGATCTCATTAGCACTTGACCTAGGTTGTTGGGATCGGTTGAATGCATCCATGGAGGCATGATTAATTGAGTTCTCACTCATTTCCTCAAATAGGTCGTATGCACTATCTACATCCCTGTTAAGGAAATTGCCTCCGCAGGAAGCATCCACGTGATTACGGAGTTGCTCAACCAACCTGTGATAGAAAATCTGCATGAGTTACCATTGTAGCACCTCGTGATGTAGACACTTCCTCAAAAGTTCCTGGAATCGCTCCCAAGCACCATAAAATGGCTCCCCTAGCCATTGGGCAAAAGCGGTAATCACCCGTCGCAAGGCATTGGTCCTTTCGATAGGGAAGAATTTCTTCAAGAAAGCTGACTTAAGAGTAGCCCAAGTTTCTATCGGCCTTCCTATGGTCCGATACCAATGTGCGGCTTTATCCCTGAGAGAGTGGGGGAAGAGCCTCATGATCATTTGCTCTTCGTTCACATTCCTTGCTTTGGTGGTCTGAACCAAAGTGGTCAGATCCTCCAAGTGCTGGAATGGGTCCTCCGAGCCAAGCCCATGAAAATAATTAATCAAGCTTAAGACTTGGGGCTTGATTTCTATGTCCCTGGCAGGAATCATGAAGCTAGGACGTTCCCCATAGTTTGAAGGATCATAAAAATCCTTCAAGGGCCGAGCACCCTAACCATTCATACGTTAGAACCATTACTACATCTACTACATTTCTTCCAACTACCTCTGAATCAGCTCCTGCTGGTTCAAGGGCGGGGGAGGTGGTTGTTGATCAGCCATGGGATCTGCTTGGCTAAAGATCAACCTCCGCCTCCAGGAATGGTCTAAAGGACCTTCCAATCTAGGGTTCAATGACCTCCTTCCAAGCATACACCAGAAGAAAGTTGGAAGGACATGGAAGAGAAGGAGCCCTACAGCACAAAAATGCAAGCTTGTCCTTAGGTTGGGTAGCCTAAAGGTCTACAGACTCTCAGAATCTATCCTAAGATTATGGATGATTTACTCTACTTATGTCCAGGCAATCCAACCAGTTAGAAGGAGAGACTGGGGAGAAGGTTCTTCCTTTGACTTACACCTCCGGTTCCTAGTGTACCCCCCAGCCGCGGTCGTTTGACACTACTCCCCTAGCTAGACATCAGATGGACTAATATAAGTAAGTTAATCGTGAATAAGCTCAATCTGGATCCTGTAGAGTAAATCAGTCCTTAAGGCCAATGTCTACTCAGTTTTAGTTAGGCTTGGGACAATGGTGCTTCTGGAATGTGATGGGCCTTTAATGGGTTGTACCCTTAATGATTTGTTTCAGAATGTGTGAATGTGCACAACCAAGAGGTTTTCAAGAAAGATTATTAATGATGAGGTGAGTTTTAGGGTTCGAATCTTGCTTAATAACTTTTAGGATTCAAATATTAGGTGTTTTCAACCAAGTTTTGTGAGGCAAACCAAGTTTGTTTTTAAAATCACATGTTCAAGTATTTTCCTTTAGAAATCCAGAAAAATATGGAGTGCCTGGCCTGACCTAGTTATTGAATCCTATGGGACAGCTACAAAATGAACCTCTTTTAGATTAGGTGGTGCAACCCAAATAATTCAATCAATTGGCTTAAATGCACCACCGATTAAGGCACACAAAAAGGTTGTTAACCTAATATGATTTGTACTCTTTTATGTGTTGAATTCGTGTACCAGGTCCACAGGTCGAAATCCCGGTTTAGTAGATGAAAATCAAGTCAGGTTATGTGCCTCTGATATGCGTGTATAAAGTGTGTAAATTGATTCGTCCGACAAAAAGTATCTTTTTGCTTTTTTTTTTTATAAAATGTGGGTGAGTTGGGTAAAGGTGGAAAACAAGACAAACAAAGTTTATCCTAGGATTTATGGAAACACCTAAGTAGATTAGGTCTTGGTTATGATTGTGGCGAAATGAACTGGTAGGGGGGAATGTGGGGGACACTTACAAAGTACTCTACCAGCACTTTACTACGGTCTACCGCACTTGGATCTCCATGCTAGGGTACCTGCAAGATAGTAGATCAAAGACAAGTGAGGTTGTGCTATGTAAATGCAAAGAAGTGCAGAAAATAATAAAGTAAATTTCGTTGCGTCCCCGGCAACGGCGCCAAAGTGTACACGGGTTTCGCATATTTGAAATCGGGGTTATGAGTAACCGTCGTCCTAGTTGCAAAACTCATGATCAAATATAATTTATACTGAAACTCCAAGGGAGTCCCGGGTCGAACACATGGAGGAGACATTTACTTTGTATGAAAACTGCGCTTCGATTTGTTTCTTTTGTGTTTTAGGGTTTTGTTATTTTTTTTTTGTTTTTGAAATAAGATGACAAACAATCAAAAGAGAGATATAGAATCGAATATGATATATTGCATGAATGTCGATTACAATAATCTAGTAAACATAAAAAGAGAGGGAGATGAGAAATAATCTCTCGAAGCGGCTGTTCGGTGAGACGATGACACCTGGTGGAAGCTTAGATGAAGGAGTTGGGAAGTAGGATGACGGAGGTGAGAAGCAAGAGGACGTCGGGTAGAGTAAAGCTTCAGCACAGCTCTGTAATGGAGGTGAGAAGGCGAAGATGATCTGTTACCGGAATGGATGTGGGAGGACAACTCCAAGGTAACCTATGAATGGGGATGGGAAGTTGGAGGAGTATTTGGTGGGGCAGAGTTTCGTTACATTAATAGGCACCTTGGGACCTTGAGAGCAAACTCTACCAAAGAATTGGTAGGCTTGCTAGAGCTTGGGAGTATGTGGGAGTAGAGTAGGTAGAGATGGCTTGGAAGGGAGGGGGTGTTGGTCCTTTTATAGTGGATGAAAAGAAGCCAGAATAGGATGGGACCATTAGTGACTTCCAAATCGTCGCTGTAAGTGTCGCTGTAGGCAGCTTACACTAGCTTACGCTTGCAATTGGCCTTGCTGGTGTGCACACAATTAGCGAAGGCTGTAAGCGTCACTGTATGTCTGCCAGGCTATTGCCAAAGGTTGGCGCTAACCGAGCACGCGCCCGCCTCATGGGTGCAAAGGCCCTGCTGGCATGCGAGCTGGCATGCACTGGTGTGCGTGCACACGCGTGCTGTTGGTGTATGCTGGCACTGCACTGCCGCGGCTGCTGCATGCGCTTGCATGCGCTGGCTGCATTGCGCGCCAGCTGGATTGAGAATGGGGGGCCGCGGGGATTCGAATCCGTGCCCCTCCCTTGTGATCCAACGCATCCACCATTGCACCACATCCGCAACTGTGTTGCGAAGAGGAGTTGCGGCCGCATGGTGAGGGTGGATTCTCAGCCGTTGGATTTTCATCCAACGGCTGAGATCACTTGATGGGAGGCCCTTGGAGATGTGGCAGGTGACTTTGGGTACTCCAAATGGTGCCATGTGGTACCATTTGGATCGTCCACCCTTCATTGCTTACAGAGGATGCCACGGTGCTCAGATCGAGGTGATTTCTACATTGTTGGATTGCGATCATTGCTCCGAATCCATCCGTATGGTCAGATTTTTCATCCAAACTCCGTAAGGATGTCGCATTGCCTCCTGGTCATATAAAATGAAGGAATTACCATACAAAACATACAACTATCCTAAATGCCATGCAATGGATGTTATGCAGTATTTATAACATGATATGCAAGCTAAGCCTAGGAACTATCATAAATAAGCATTTTATCATGAATTCATGTGTGTTTATCTCTGAGCATCGAATATTAGTTAACCTAATGTTAGAACACCTTTACCTAATATTGTTAGATATTTAACCTAACGGGAGATAGCTAACCTAACGTTAGATCACCTTTACCTAATATTATTAGATAAAGTGCTTTTTGACCATGTTAATTAGTTGTTGGCATGACACAAGTGGAGGATTTTTTGAACATTGGTGTATGTGCAGTCCTCACATGTTGGAGTCCAAAACACACCCCCATATATGTTGTTGCTCTCCCACTCACTGGACACAAGAGAACACATATACATCACATTTCAAGGCTCACAAGCTAACATTCAACATATGCTCTATTTTGGTGTCCTTGGAGGTGTATCTATCTGATCGATAGCTTGCTCCCTACTTTTTATTTTTATAGGATCAACACAAGGGCAACCCAATGTATATCTCCCTGGCTTATTCTACTTCCCTGCTTCTTTCTAAGTGTTTGAAATTAAATGTGCATTTCATGAGCTAGGTTCTGGACAACCGACAAATGGGGCATCAAACCCACATCAACTTACTAGCCATACTCGTGAGGTGAAGTGTGGGTTATTTTTTTCTCCTTTTTTTTTCTTTTTTTTCCTTTTTTTTTGAGTAGGTGGCTTCCCAGATTTAAGATTTACCTAAAGGCAGTAGAGAGAGAATAAACATGTGACTAGGCTCTAGATAACTGGCTAATGGGTTGTACGGCAACTTGCCAGCCATACCACCCTAAAAGGTTCATTAGCTACCTAGTTTCCATTAAAACTACCAAAAAGTGAGTCAGTGCAAATAATGTGTAGATGCTTAGACTATAGTCCCCTTAAATCAAAGGACGGGTTGATAAGTCGTGTACTTATCACCCCAACTTATTTAACCAATTAGAAATGAAATTTTTGAATGGCGAGGACTTGAGAATCAAGTGTACATTTTAGTGGACACCTAGGCTGATTAAGCCCGGAGACCTGAAGGGTCTAAGTCTTCAGGCCCTATCATATCATTCCCTAAAGTTGAAAAACTTTAACACCCAAGTTCTCTTTTCCTAATTCAATTTTTTTCGTAAATAAAAAGAAAATAAAAAGAATCTATGAAGCTAACAAAATAATTCAGATAAGGATATCCACCTCCCATGCCTATCTAATGCAATGTTCTCATTGTATTAAAAGGACATGAAAATGAATGGAGTAGAGAAGAAAGCACCTGAATTTCATGATTAACAAGTCAACTTTGAGATGAAAACAGACTGTATGCATGCTATGTTTATTCCCTTCAGCTAGGCACACTATACAAACAAAGAGGAAATAAAGAATTCACAAGTGCAAGTTAGGATCAGAAGTAAAAGATCAATCCCAGGTCCCACAAGGATGTGTTCACAGATGTGGACCAAATTGTGGTGTAGACCCATGCCCCAGGGTCGAGTGTATCTAAGATTCTGGATGAAAGTTACCCAGAATTAGAGATCATTATGCAAGTAGGGACATGCCTGCTGTTTTGAGGATGCAACCTAAGTCCAAAAAGTCGAACAATAGGAAAATTTGTATAAAAAAGATAATCAGTTAATTTGTGCTTGGGTTGGACATCCTCATAGTTGAAAATGTCATAAGGGTCCTGATAGAAGGTTGGTGGTTTCAAGCAAATAGAAACCCTTAGACTCTAACTTCTGCTTCCCTCGAAATTGGCTTCACAGATCTCCATTTCCAGATTCCTATCCTCCATAATCAAAGTTTCTGGGACCTCGAAAGTGTATCAACCCCATATAAACTATCCAAGTCCAAAATTTGCCGCTCAATCAAAATTAACTTGGTTTTGTAATCTTAAGAAGATAATTATCATTATGCTCAATGAGGTGTGATTGAGGAATGGGACTATGAATTAAATCCTTTACGAAATTAGGATATGAATTCTCCATGCTAGCCCCAGTGGGATCACAATTCTCAATTATTGGGCTATGAAATGATCCATCATACTCCTCAAGCCTGTATGTCTCACTAAAATTATCTTCCACAAACTTAGATGAAACTTCACATAAAGATTCTTCACCTTCAGAATCAAAGAATTCTGGATCCGCATTTATATCTCTCAAAATCATCTATCATTTCTTGGTCCTTGGAGACATACTTTTCCTCGAACCCTGGTTCAGGGATCTTGGGTGAAAAAATTAATTCATCCTCAGTTGGTTGCTCTAGACCAACTTGGTCATCCCCAGTCCCGTAAAATGTGTCCCTATTGAACATGGAAAACTATGCGATCGAAGTTGGTTTCGAAAAACCCATTGTTGTAGTTCGAATTGCAAAGAAATCCGTTAACAGATAAATTTATACCAAAATTCTAAGAATTTTAGGTTGAACACAGTGAGACTACGTCAATCTAAAATCCGTGATTTATATTTTTTTGTATTTTTGTTTGAAAATGAAATAATTACAATGGAATTGATATAAATAATAAGAGAGAGATAGATAGAGAGAAAATACGAACAATAACTTAATATAATCAGAATGCTTTTACAACTACAAAGCGAGAAATGATTACAACTAGAAAGCAGAAAATTCTATTCTAGAAAGCGATTAAAAAGAAGAGAGAGAGATGCTATCCTCCTCGACGAATGCTTGGAGGACGAACCGGATGGAGCGATGCCTGGAAGGAGGATGGAGCGGGAAGATGGAGGACGAAGTAGGAAGAAACGGGAATGAGGTAGGACGTCGTCGTCGTCGAGGGATCCACTTCTGGAACGAGGGCGAGAAAATTGGATTTAGCTCTAGAATAGCATCTCGGGTGTGGGACAAGCTTTTCTTGAGCTTGGGAGAGGTAGAGAAGTGATGGAAGGGATGAAGAAGAAGTGGAGGTTGGGTCTCCTTTCATAGTTGTAGGAATCGAGGAAAAATTTGTCATTTCAAGCTTAAAACATTAATATCAAGTCTTTAGTGATGGATTTATCTGTCACTAAAGGTCTGATCGTGGCCAACGTGAGCGCACTGCACGCGCCTCCTCGCCTTCCACGCTCAAAACGCCCGTGCATGTCTTTCAAATCTTAGTCATCCGATCGCGAGATCGGACGGCTTGGATTTCTCCTCGTGTGGCTTAGTCTGCTCCTTCACCGTGCGCCTGAGTGCGATCATGCGTGCACGTTATGCGTCAAATCGCACGTGCGTGCTATTGCCTGATCCGCATCGCCCGCAGCCGATCGCACGGTCATGATTACTTGCCTACGCATTGCGGATGCGGAGTCGAATGTGCATCGCGCACTCGCGCAACGCGCTCGACCGCTTTGTTGCGGTGCTTACTTTGTCACGATTTTGATTTCAAGCGCACGTGCTCGCGGCCGTTGGATCAAGATCCAATGACCCAGATCGTGTGTTGGAAGTCCTTTGGAGATGCAGCGGCAGTCCTGAGGGTCGATTGGGCAGCTGGGATGGTGCCACGTGGCATCATCTTGGCCGTCCATCTTCTACATGTTGTAGATGGTGCCACAGATGTCAGATTGAGCTGATTTTCACGCTATTATGCTATGATCAGCAATCTGAATCCATCCGTGCGGTCGGATTTGTCGTCTGAAGTGCCAATTGGCACCATCTTGGACCTTGATCTTTAGGGTTCCTCGGTCTCTATCTAGTGCTATGAATGTCCGATTAGGGTGATCTTGGAGTCGTTGAACTCCAATCGTCGCCCTGATCAGATCTGTACAGTTGGATCTTCGATCCGAGGCCTCGATTAAAAATTGCCCTGACCATAAAAGGAGATAATTACCATACAATTTATACAACCTATCCTAAATGCATGATTATGCATGTTATGCAATATTTACAATGTATGATGGTAATATGACACTAAGAACATGCATTAATAGACATTTTTTGCTATTTAGATGTTTGCACATCTCACCCCTATGCCTATCTTTTGCTAGTCCCTAGCAAAAACTACGTGCTATTTATAAAAGAATTAGGTTGGATTACTTGGGCACAAATCATTTTCAACATTAAGAAATTTTTACTTAGGACCTGAACTTTCAAAGACACAATGCCCGGGTATCTGCCAGAATGCAGACCGCCTCAGGCCCTTGCCTTATTCAAAAAGATATCTTTTTTCTCTTTTTTTTTTCTTTTCTAATTTTTTTGGATTTTTGAGTTTAGGGTTATAGAGTGGCTTTTTACAGCCACTCAACCCACCCAAGACTTGATGAGAACCCTAAGTTCTAAGCATCTTTTTGTGAAAGTGATAGACTCGTTGATCGGTAATAAAAACAGACTTCGGGTTTCTACGCCCCTAGGTGACCTTAGAAAAAATTCTGCCTAACGGTATATCTATACGATCGGTAGCTTTCTCCCTACTTTTCTTTTTATGGGGTCAACACAAGGGTGAATCCAGTGTATATCTCCCCGGCTTATTCTACTTCTTCGCTTCTTCCTAAGTGTTTTAGGAATTTGACATGCATTTTTTGAGCTGGGTTCTGGACAACCTACCAATGGGCTGTTGCCCACAATAACTTGCCAGCCATACTTGTGCAGTGAAGTGTGTCTTATTTCTTTTGTTTTCTTTTTTTCTCCTTTTCATTTTCTTTTCTCTTTTTTTTTGTTTCTTTTGGACTTTCTTTTCCTTTTTTTAAGTAGGTGGCTTCCCTGGTCTAAGATTTACCTATAGGCAGCGAGAAAAGAATGGTCCAGTGGCTGGGCTTTGGACATCCTACCTATGGGTTGTTACCCATGATAACTTACCAGCCATACCACCCTAAAAGGTTCATTGGCTACCCAATTTCCGTTAAAACCGTCTAACAATGAGTCAGTGACAAATAATGTGTAGATGTTTTAGACTTAAAGTTCCCTCAAATCAGAGGGTTGGTTGATAAGTCGTATACTTATCACCCAAACTTATTTAATAAAATTGAAATAGAATTCAGGATGGTGAAGACTCGATACACAAACCCACATTTTAGTGGATACCCAGGCTGATTAAGCCCAAATAACTAAAGGGTCTTAGTGTTCAGATCCTACTGTAATATTTCCTAAGATTGAAAAGTCCTAATGCTCAAGTATTTCTTACTAATTCAAATTTTTTTTTATGTATATATAAGAAAACAAGTAGAATTTACAAGAATTCCACAGAGCTAACAAATTGATTCAGAAATGAATCCACCCCCCCATGTCTAGCTGATGCAATGTCCGCATTGAGAATAAAAGACATGAAAGGAAGGTAGAATGTAGAAGATATCACTTGAAGATGATGCTCGGGTCAGCTCTGAGTCAAACTATACAACTACTGAGTTTAATGCCGTCAGCTAGGTGAAGTCCAGCCAAAGAGATCACAACATGATGAGGGAAATCGTGTCTGAGATGGGTTCTGGAATAATATGGTCAATAAAAGGCTTTAGACGTTGACCGTTGACTTTGAATGAATTACCCATCTTTGAGTCAGAAATCTGAACAGCTCCGTTTGGAAAAATCTGATCGATGATGAATGGGTCGTTCCATTTTGACTTAAGTTTACCGGGAAAGAGCTTAAGTGGAGAATCGAAGAGCCAGACCTTCTAATTCGGCTCGAAGCTCTTGCGGGATAACAATTGGTCATGAAGAGCTTTGGTCTGAGCCTTGTCGATCTTGGCATTCTCGTACGCATCATTTCTAAGCTCCTCCAACTCAGATAGTTGGAGTTTCCTGGTCTTTCTGGCTAAACTTAAATCCATATTGCACTGCTTGATTGCCTAGAATGCCCTTTGTTCAATTTCTACTGTTATATGGCACACCATTCCATACACCAGACGAAATGGTGACATGCCGATTGGAGATCAGGCCTAACCGTCTTCTGAAGAATATTCTTGATCTCTCGATTGGAGATCTCGGCCTGTCCATTCGTCTGGGGATGGTAAGGTGTGGAGATTTTGTGATTTACCCCATATTTTGCTAGTAAATTACGAAATTGGGCATTAGTGAAGTGAGAACCACCATCGCTGATGATGGCCCTTGGAATCCCGAATCGGCTGAAGATGTTCTTCCTGACAAAATCGATGACCACCTTGTGGTCATTGGTTCAGGTGGGAATGGCCTTGATCCATTTGGACACATAATCAATAGCGATGAGAATGTACTGATGTCCAAATGAAGGGAGGAAAGGTCCCATAAAATTATGCCCCAAACATCAAAGATTTCAATGGGAAGAATCGGGTTTAGGGGCATCCTGTCTCTCTTGGTTATGCTCCCAAGTGCCTGGCATCGAGAACACAACCTCGAGAATTCCTGGGCATCCTTGAATAAAGACAACCAAAGGAATTCAGATTGCAAAATTTTTGCAGCCGTCTTTTTTCTGGAGAAATGTCCACCACACACAGATGCATGGCAGAAGTCGAGTATACTTTTGAATTCGCCCTCCGGAACACATCGGTGAATAATCTGATCAGAGCCGATGTGATACAGTTTAGGGTCCTCCTAGAAGTAATATTTGGCCTCAGATTTGAGTCTATCTCATTGTTGCTTGGTCCAATCTTGAGGGATTTGACCAACAGCCAAATAGTTTATGATGTCTACAAACCATGGAGTTTGCACTCCTAAAACTGTAAGGATAGTCTCGTCCGGAAAAGTATCAACAATCGGAATATCCGGACGAGAAGAATCACTCAAGAGTCTCAAAAGATGATCCGCTACCACATACTGTGCCTCGGATTTATCCTTGATTTTAAGATCAAATTCTTGAAGCAAAAGAATCCATCGAATAAGCCAAGGTTTGACATCCTTTTTGTCCAAGAGATGTCTCAAGGACAAGTGGTCGGTATAACTTATGACATGAGACCCTAAGAGATAAGCCCTGAATTTCTCCCAAGCAAATACTACAGCTAGTAATTCCTTCTCAGTAACAGTGTAATTCCTCTGGGCCTTGTCTAGAGTTTTACCAATGTAGTAGATGACAGAGGGCTTCCTGTCAATCTTCTGACCCAAAATAGCCCCAACCACATAATCAGAAGCGTCGGTCATGATCTCAAATGGGGCTGTCCAAATTGGTGGTTGCAACACCGGAGCACAAGTGAACGCCATTTTAAGAAAATCAAATGCCTTACGGCATGAATCGTTGAAATCAAATAGTGTATCTTTGGTTAGAAGGTTTCTCAGAGGGCAAACAATCTTAGAAAAGTCCTTGATGAACCTCCTATAGAATCCTACATGACCAAGAAATGATTGAGTTTGTTTGATAGATGTGGGAGGAGGAAGTTTAGAGATATCATCAACCTTAGATTTGTCAACTTCGATAGCTCATTCAGAGATTACATGACCTAAGACGATGCCTTCTTGTGTCATGAAATGACTCTTTTCCCAGCTAGGACCAGTCTTGTTTTGATGCATCTTTTAAGAATCATTTCAAAATTAGCCAAACAAGAATCAAACGATTCTCCAAAAATAGAGAAATCATCCATGAATACTTCCATTAACTCTCCCACCATGTCAGAGAATATGGCCAGCATACACCTTTGAAAAGTCGTAGGTGCATTGCATAAGCCGAATGGCATCCTACGGAAAGCAAAGGTTCCATAGGGACAGGTGAAAGTCATTTTTTCCTAATCCTTGGGATGGATAGGGACTTGATTGTATCTCGAGTAACCGTCAAGGAAACAAAAGTACTTCTGCCCGGCTAGTCTTTCAAGGATTTGATCGATAATGGGAAAAGGGAAATGATCCTTTTTCGTGGCTATGCTCAGCTTCCTGTAATCAATACAAACTCTCCAAGAGGAAGCTGAATGAGTTGTGACAAATTCTCCTTTCTCGTTAGTCATAATAGTAATCCTGTCTTTCTTGGGAACAATTTGCACGGGACTTACCCAAGGACTATCAGAGATCGGATAAATGATTCCTACATCGAGCCACTTGATAATTTCCTTCTTGACCACTTCTCGCATATTAGGGTTTAATCACCTCTACATTTGGCAAGAAGGGTGGGATCCATCTTCCAAAAATATTCTGTGATTGTAGTAAGATGGCTCTATCCCCCTAAGGTAATGAATGGTCCAACCAATTGCCTCCTTCTGTTCCTTTAGGACCTTGATCAATTTAATCTCCTGCTCCTTAGTTAATCTAGCATTAATAATCATAGGGATCATCTTTTGAGGTCCTAAAAAATGATATTTCAAATTCTCAAGCAATGGTTTCAGTTCAAGCTGGGGCGGGTTTTGGATTGAAGGTAAGGATGATGTTGATGAAGATTCATCAAGCAGAAGAGGTTGAAAGCGAATAAAATCAATAACCTCTTCAGAATATGGCATGTTTGCCACAGAGGGTTGCAGTTTAGATCTATCACAATAGGAGGAACTTTCAATTGCAGAAACCACCATAAAGTTTCAATATTCAAACTATCTTCCACAAGTTCCTCTATAAACCCACAATCCTCGAATTTGTTAATCGCTTTAAAAATATCCAATTTCAATTTCTGATCCCCAAAGGCGATTTCCATGCTACAGCTTTCACAGTTGATATTGGCCTTTGCAGTAGCTAGGAATGGATGCCTCAGAATGATGGGTGTGTTCCTCAGATTTTCAGGTACATTCATGTCAAGGACAAGAAAATCTACAGGAAAATAGAAATCCTTAACCTTAACAATAACATCTTCAATAACGCCTCGCGGATTTGTGACCGAACGGTCAGCTAACTGCAGCGTTACTGAGGTCGGTCGAAGTTCACCTAATCTGAACTTCTCTTAAAGAGAAGTCAGAATTAGGTTAACAGATGCACCTAGATCCAAAAGTTCTCTATGAAAAGTGTAATCTTCGATGACACAAGAAATCAAAGGAGCACCTGGATCTCTCTTTTTCTGAGGGAGGTGACGCAGGATAACAGAACTAGCCTGCTTGGAGAGTACCACCTTCCTCGGAACAGATTCTCTCAACTTACGCTTCTGTGTGCATAAATCCTTCAAAAATTTAGCGTAAGCTGGTATGTGTTTGATAGCATTATGGAGCGGGATATTGATCTCGACATTCTTGAATATGTTCAAGAGCTCCTCATTACTATCAACAGGCTTCTTCTTCCTACGTTTAATCAAGGCCTTAGGAAAAGGAACATGAGTCAGATCTTCAGAATCAAGTTCCTGAGCCTTGATTTCTTCTTCGGAGCTCTCCTTTCTCTCCTCAGACTTTCCAGGATCAGAACAGTGCAGTTGTGGACCCTGAGTTTGTTTTCCACTCCTCAAAGTAACTGAATTAGCAGATGCATACGAGTTTGGGTCTTGGAGAGGGGTAGGAAAGATTGGAGGGGCTTCATTAGCCAAAAACCTTTGATTTGAGGAAGAAGCAGAAGAGGAAGGACCCTGCTCAACCACCTGAGCATGTGCGTGTAGGTCCCTCTGACTCCCATACCCTTGGGCATGATTACCCGAATTCTGGATATTACGTGGGTTGGGTACGAGTTGAGATGGTAGAGATCTGGGTTGATGAGAATTAGCAATGAACCTGTTTTGCAAGTTGTCCAGCGAGGTTTTTATTTGCTGCATGAGCTATAGCATAGATCCTTGCATTTCTACCATCTGTCAGTTCAAATCAACCTACCCTACAAGTTGACGGGCATTCCAAGATGGCTGATTAATCTGATTCAGGGGTAGCTGAGTGTAAACATGACCCTGACCCATTGGTCTTTGCAGAGCATAATTGCTTGGTCGGAATTGGGTCTGCTGCCCCGGGTTTTTCCTGGAGAAGTTAGGGTGGTTCCTTCAACTCGGATTATAAGCATTGGAATAAGAGTTGGACCTAACATTCTCCTGTACAACATAGACATCCTCATAGGGTAAGAATGGAGAGAAAGAAAGGGAGGGATTAGAGAAACTGGGATCAAGGGCCCCAGTTGGGAACCCATGGGATTTCGAATAATGCTGACTCACAAGTTGAGCTGCATCAAGTTGATTCACGAACTCTCGTTCAGAAGGAGCTCGCTACGAATGGAATCCCAAATTTCATGATTGGGTGGATCGAGAATTGTTCATTAAATTTCCAGCCATCCACTCCTCCATCCTTTTAGTAAGCAACTCAACCTTATCTAGTTTATTGCAAATCAATTCCATATCGAATGAATGAGAGTCGTGGACTTCATTAACATTCGATCTAGGTTGTTGGGACCAGTTAAAAGTATCCATGGAGGCATGATTGATTGAATTCTTGCTCATCTACTCAAACAAATCGTGCACACTATCTGCGTCTTTGTTGAGGAAATTTCCTCCGCAAGAAGCGTCCACGTGATTTCTGAGTTGGTCAGTCAACCCTTGGTAGAAGATCAGCACAAGTTGCCATTTCGGCACCTCATGGTGTGGACACCTCCGCAATAAGTCCTGGAATCGCTCCTAGGCAACATGAAACTGCTCCCCCGGCCACTGGGTGAAGGTAGTAATCGCTCGTCTTAAAGCATTGGTACGTCCGACAGGGAAGAATTTCTTCATGAAGGCCGATTTCAAATCATTCCAAGTTGTGATTGGCCTTCCTATAGTCCTGTACCAATGAGCGGCTTTATCCCTAAGAGAGTGGGGAAAGAGCCTCATGATCATCTGCTACTCATTCATGTTTCGTGCCTTTGTGGTATGGACCAAAGTGGTCAAGTCTTCCAAGTACTGAAACGGGTCTTCAGAGCCAAGCCCATGAGAATGTTTGATCAAGCTTAACTCCTGGGGCTTGATTTCTACGTCTCCGACAGAAATCTGGACGCCGAGACATTCCCCGTAATTTGAAGGATCATAAAAATCCTTCAAGGGCTGAGCGCCATGCATTCTCTGGAACCATTCTTACATTCTCTACATTTGTTCTAGTTGCCTTTGAAATACCTCCTATGGATTCTGAGGCAGAGGAGGCTGTTGATCGGTCATAGGATCAATTTGGCCAAAATCCAATCTACGCCTCCTAGAATACTCTAGTGCTCCATCCAATCAGGGATTCAATGACCTCCTTCCTAGCATAAACAAGGAAAAGGTCAGAAGAACTAGGGATAAGAACCCTGTAGTACAACAAAATAAGCCTGTCCTTAAGTGGGGTAGCCTAAGGATCTACAGACTCTCAGAATCCACTGTAAGATTATAAACGATTTACACTACTTTCGTCTGCTCAATCCAGCCAGTTTGAAGGAGGGACTGGGAGAAGGTTCTTCCTTCGGCTTGCGCATCTGGTTCCTAGTGTACCCCCCAACCATGGTAGTTTGATGCTACTCCCCTAGCTAGACATCAAATTGATCAGTGCAAGCAAGTTAATCGTAAACAATCTCAGACTAGACCCCGAAGAGTGAATCAATCCTTAAGGCCAATGTCTACTTGATTTTATTTAGGCTTGGGATTGTAGTGCTTATGGAATGTGGTGGGCCATTAAAATGGGTTGTGCCCTTAATGATCAATTGAGTATGTGTAAGTGCAAGCAAAACCAAGGTTTTCAAGCAAGATTATTTGTGATGAGTAGATTTTAAGGCTCAAATCTTGCTTAAGTAGCTTTTAGGATTTAGAATTAGGTTTAATTCAATCAAGTTCGAGGCAAACCAGGTTTTCAAGAATGGGTGAAGATCACTTTCCTTTTGAAATCAAAAATAAAGTGGAGTGCCTGGTATTAACCTAAATTGAAAACCCTAAGGGGAAGCTACTTGGTGAGTTGATTTTAGGTTAAGTGGTGCAACCCAAACAACTCAAACAATTGGCCAAGATTGCACCACTGAGTTAGGCACACAAAATGATTAACCTAGATTGATTTCTACTCTTTTATATGTTGATTTGTGTGTACCGGTTCAACAGATCAGAATCCGGTTGAGTAGAAGAAAATCAATTAGGTTAAGTGCCTTGAATGTGGGTGTATGTAGTGTGTATGTTGAATTACCCCACAAGAAATATCTTTTTGTTAATTTTTTTATATGCGTGTAAGATGAATGTGAGTGGAAATCCAAGCGACCAAACTAACCCTAGTATTTATGCAAACACCTAGGTCAATTAGAATTTGAATTAATGTGGTGAATTGGAATCTATGGAGGGGGAAGAATGGGGAGCACTTACAATTGTCTTCAACTCCACTTTACTCCAATCTACCGCTTGAAGATTGAAGGTTCGTTACCAGGAGGGGTGACGTAATAAAATTGCGGAAGTAAAATAATAAAGCAATATCACAAAAATCAATCGCACAAGTACACAGGAAATTTTAGGTGGAAACCCAAACCGGGTAAAAACCACCACCTAACCCTCTCGAGTTAGGATTTTCCGATCAACCTAGTTGATCAAATCCACTAAACCGAATCACTTAAAACGAGGGTGATTCAACCTCAATACAACCACGCTACAAGTACGAGGGTAGCGTTCCTCAACCCCTTCTCTCCACGAGAAGGATTTTGTCCCACGAAGGAGACGGGAATTCGCAAAGCGAATACCCAACCAAAATACAAAGATAAAATGAAACAACAGTCCTATAGAGCCAACAAAATTAAACCTAGCTTCTATAGGAAATAGGAAACTCCCCTTTGCAAGGAGTGCGTCGACGATGACGCGGTGCGTGTGCCACGCGATGGCGCTACGTTGCTCTCGTTATCAACAGCGGGAGAGCGGGCGCGCGAAGGCTTGATGCTCTCAAGAGAATGAAACTAGAGCTTGGAGAGCAAGGGCCTCAATTGGACACAAAAGAGTGGAACTAAGTTGCTTAGGTGTGTCTCTTGTTTCTCTTAGTGTGTATCTTGTATCTCTAAGTGTTACAAAGGTTCCCCTCTATTTATAGAGGCCTTAGGAAGGCTTTGGAAGGCTTGGAAAAGCTTCCATAGCCGTTGGGTGCAAAGCCCAAGAGAATCAGGCCGAAATCAGGACAATGATTACACTTCACAGGGTTATCAGACGTCTAACTCTGGCATCAGACGTCTGGAAGGCCACTTTAAGACATCTGATTCCAAGGTCAGACGTCTGATTCTATGCGGGTTTCTCCCTGACTTGAATCAGATCTAAACAGGGTTTTTGTACAAGTCCATCAGACGACATAGAGGACGTCTGGCACTAAGTCTGGACGTCTGGAAACCTACTTTTACCGTGGGAATTGATTTCCAAACGTTGCAACGGCTAGAAAATCTCTGAGAAGAGATTTTGGGTCAGCCGAGGCAAAACGGTCATTTATCAGACGTCTGTGAAGTCCTATGGACGTCTGATAAGGCTCTAACGGTCATATTCTTGAGTGTCTTCTAAGCCAGCCAACGGTCCACTAACTGGACGTCTGGCAAAGTCATCAGACGTCTCCTAAGACGTCTGGTATAAGGTCTGGACGTCTGAATTCATCAGACAGAACTAACTATGTCCAGCCTAACAGTTATCAGACGTCTGAAACAACAGTCAGACGTCTTAAAATCCTTTATCAGACGTCTGATTCGTGAATTAGACGTCTGGAAAGTCAGTTTTAACCCTATATTGGTTTTCTAAGTGTTCTACAGAAAACCTACGTATCCTAGGGTTGTGCAGGTGTTCCTAGGACTACTGTTAGGGTTCTTTGAGGCTCTTTAACATAATGTCTAAGGAAAATAAAGAGCAAGAAAATAAATACAAGAGATACATGAAAGGATAAAAAAGAATCTATCCTATTCTTCTTGTCTTCCATCTCCAATCTTTCGCTCCACGCGAACCTCCTCTATTTTCCGTCAAGCTCCTCCAATCCGTCCTGGATGCGAGCTCGAACTCCGTCTAAACACGTCCACATTTGCAATTGACCTGAAATCTAGGACTCAAAATGCAAATGTTAAATAACACGTGTTTTGTTATCATCAAAACAAATGATCGTGATGCTCTAGCACCAACAATCTCCCCCTTTTTGATGATGACAAAATCGTAAATAATAATGCATAAAAATCCTCCCCCTTTTTGACATTATCAAAAAGGTTTAATTGATTTTATATTTCCTATAACTCCCCCTTAAAACATGCTCTTCTATGAATTTATTTTAACAAAGGTGATATTCTCCCCCTTTTTGTAACAATGAGATAGCTATTATTTTTCTCCCCCTTTCTAAAGGAAATTTAGCTACCTTATATCTCCCCCTTAAAAATTGACAATTAGCTCATTAATTTTTAACTCCCCCTATCTAAATGCTTATAAAAAGATAGGGTTAAAAATTTTACCTCACCTACCATGGCCAATAAAATGGCCCGAATGGTGGTGGTGGATGCCACATCGGATGGGGCTCCCATCCGTAGCTTGGAGGCCCGGGCATCGGCGCCGGTCTCCAATCTGGTGGTCGACGTGCGGCGGGTCCGTCGTTTGTTCGCCGTCTCGTCGGTCTTCTTGTTCTCCTCCTTGGTCTACTCCTTGGTTCTCCCAACTTGAGTTGACCAGCCTTGAGCTTGTAGGTCCAGTCCTTTATGTTGTAGTCATCCCTGAACCCTACAAAACAAGATTCTAATTTTTTCTTCGGTATCCAAGTGAGCTTGGATCCGGATTTGTTAGAAGGTCTCCTTGATGGAGATCCTTTCTCAACCTTAGGGCAATAAAACTTATCTACTTTGTTGATTAATCTGTTAGAATTTTCCCTAAGACATGCAATTTCTTTTTCTATAATGTTCATTTTAGTCTTTAAATCTGAAATTTCTAATTTTAGACTATTATTTTCCTCAATCAATTTAGTATTTTCATTGATTAAATTTTTATTTTCTAAAAGCAGGTTATTAGGACTAGAGCTACTTTCTAGGTCCCTAAGCTTTATTTCTAACCTATCATTTTCACTTCTAAGAAAACTAAGGTTCTTCTTCATGCTTTTGTTTTCTATTTTAAGTGACTTACTAATCTCGAATAATTCATTAAAAGCTTCTTGTAAATCAAAATTTACCTCGTCGTCGGAGTCGCTTCCGCTTTCACTGTCGCTATTGGTTCCTCTGGCCATGAAACCAAAGCAAGTGGTTTCTTCTTCTTTTTCTTCTTCTTCTTCCTCCGAGCTGGAATCCTCATGAGTGCCTTCCAACCTCCTCCATATCTCGTGGGCGGTGGTGCACTCTTGGATTTTCTCGAACTCTTTCGGACTCAACGCGCAATACAAGGCATTCATTGCCTTTGCGTTGAGTGAGAGATCTTGAATCTGCAGCTGCGAGTAGCCTCCTTGGGGTCGCTTCGGGATCTCGTATGGGGTTTCGCAACATCCCCATAGAGCGAAGTCCGTGGCTTGAAGCCACGTCTTCATCCTCAACTTCCAATATCCGAAGTCCCTCCCGTCGAAATAGGGTGGTTGGACGGTGGATTGCCCTTCGGAGATTCTGACTGCGGCTATGCTTCCCTCCATGATCTAGATCCTCGCCGGTTTGTAACGCCGATTACGCGAGACTTGCTCTGATACCAATTGAAGGTTCGTTACCAGGAGGGGTGACGTAATAAAATTGCGGAAGTAAAATAATAAAGCAATATCACAAAAATCAATCGCACAAGTACACAGGAAATTTTAGGTGGAAACCCAAACCGGGTAAAAACCACCACCTAACCCTCTCGAGTTAGGATTTTCCGATCAACCTAGTTGATCAAATCCACTAAACCGAATCACTTAAAACGAGGGTGATTCAACCTCAATACAACCACGCTACAAGTACGAGGGTAGCGTTCCTCAACCCCTTCTCTCCACGAGAAGGATTTTGTCCCACGAAGGAGACGGGAATTCGCAAAGCGAATACCCAACCAAAATACAAAGATAAAATGAAACAACAGTCCTATAGAGCCAACAAAATTAAACCTAGCTTCTATAGGAAATAGGAAACTCCCCTTTGCAAGGAGTGCGTCGACGATGACGCGGTGCGTGTGCCACGCGATGGCGCTACGTTGCTCTCGTTATCAACAGCGGGAGAGCGGGCGCGCGAAGGCTTGATGCTCTCAAGAGAATGAAACTAGAGCTTGGAGAGCAAGGGCCTCAATTGGACACAAAAGAGTGGAACTAAGTTGCTTAGGTGTGTCTCTTGTTTCTCTTAGTGTGTATCTTGTATCTCTAAGTGTTACAAAGGTTCCCCTCTATTTATAGAGGCCTTAGGAAGGCTTTGGAAGGCTTGGAAAAGCTTCCATAGCCGTTGGGTGCAAAGCCCAAGAGAATCAGGCCGAAATCAGGACAATGATTACACTTCACAGGGTTATCAGACGTCTAACTCTGGCATCAGACGTCTGGAAGGCCACTTTAAGACGTCTGATTCCAAGGTCAGACGTCTGATTCTATGCGGGTTTCTCCCTGACTTGAATCAGATCTAAACAGGGTTTTTGTACAAGTCCATCAGACGACATAGAGGACGTCTGGCACTAAGTCTGGACGTCTGGAAACCTACTTTTACCGTGGGAATTGATTTCCAAACGTTGCAACGGCTAGAAAATCTCTGAGAAGAGATTTTGGGTCAGCCGAGGCAAAACAGTCATTTATCAGACGTCTGTGAAGTCCTATGGACGTCTGATAAGGCTCTAACGGTCATATTCTTGAGTGTCTTCTAAGCCAGCCAACGGTCCACTAACTGGACGTCTGGCAAAGTCATCAGACGTCTCCTAAGACGTCTGGTATAAGGTCTGGACGTCTGAATTCATCAGACAGAACTAACTATGTCCAGCCTAACAGTTATCAGACGTCTGAAACAACAGTCAGACGTCTTAAAATCCTTTATCAGACGTCTGATTCGTGAATTAGACGTCTGGAAAGTCAGTTTTAACCCTATATTGGTTTTCTAAGTGTTCTACAGAAAACCTACGTATCCTAGGGTTGTGCAGGTGTTCCTAGGACTACTGTTAGGGTTCTTTGAGGCTCTTTAACATAATGTCTAAGGAAAATAAAGAGCAAGAAAATAAATACAAGAGATACATGAAAGGATAAAAAAGAATCTATCCTATTCTTCTTGTCTTCCATCTCCAATCTTTCGCTCCACGCGAACCTCCTCTATTTTCCGTCAAGCTCCTCCAATCCGTCCTGGATGCGAGCTCGAACTCCGTCTAAACACGTCCACATTTGCAATTGACCTGAAATCTAGGACTCAAAATGCAAATGTTAAATAACACGTGTTTTGTTATCATCAAAACAAATGATCGTGATGCTCTAGCACCAACAAAGATTCCCTGTCAAGGTACCTGCAAAACAATAGACAAGAAATAAAGCAAGTTAAAAAATAATAAAGTATGCGAAATGTGGAAAGAAGATCGAAAATCGTTGCTTCCTCGGCAACAGCGCCAAAATGTTGAATGTGGAAAACTATGCGATTGAAGTTGGTTTCAAAAAACCCGTCGTTGTAGTTCTAATTGCGAAGAAATTCATCAACAGATAAATTTATACCGAAATTCTAAGAATTCCGGGTCGAACACAGGGAGGCTACGTCGATCTAAAATTCATAATTTATATTTTTTTATGTTTTTGTTTGAAAATGAAATAATTACAATGGAATTGATATAAATAATAAGAGAGGGATAGAGAGAGAGAAAAAGAGAACAATCACTTAATATAATCAGAATATTTTTACAACTACAAAGCAGGAAATGATTACAACTAGAAAGCAGAAAATTCTATTCTAGAAAGCAATTAGAAAGAAGGGAGAGAGATGTCATCCTCCTCGACGAATGCTTGGAGGATGAGTCGGATGGAGCGACGCCTGGAAGATAGAGGATGGAGTGGGAAGAAGGAGGACGAAATAGGAAGAAACAGGAACGAGGCAGCACGTCACCGTCATTGAGGGATCCACTTCCAGAATGGGGGCGAGAAAATTGGATTTAGCTTTAGAATAGCATCCCAGGTGTGGGACAAGCTTTTCTTCAGCTTAGGAGAGGTAGAGAAGTGAAGGAAGGGATGAAGAAGTGGAGGTCGGGTCTCCTTTTATAGTTGTAGGAATCGAGGGAAAATTTGTCATTTCAAACTTAAAACATTAATATCAGGTCTTTAGTGACGGATTTATCCATCACTAAAGGTCTGATCGTGGCTGACATGTGTGCACCGTGATAGACGACTTTTCGCTTAGCGTTATAGTATTTAAGTGGTGGAAAAATCGACTAATAAAAAAAAATGAAAATAACCACTCGCAGAAGAGCAGGTCGTGTCCACAGGGAGGCAATGATGCAATCAATACTTAATTATTTAATATTATTTCGGATAGTGCGAAATCCCTATTCAAATCTGACTTAAAATGTGAAGGAAAGTAGATTTGTAATAACTTAAAAAGATAAGGGTATAAGTGCAGTTTTCCCTCACAGAAATCCTCAATAAATTTAGGATGAATTCATGTAGTTTTCACATGATGTGTACTAAAGACAATTAGTACTTAAATTAAGCCCAAAATCAATCTTGAAACTAGCTAATATCAATACCATGCAATTATAAAGAATTATGAGTGTTTGAACGCAATTTTGCCACAATATAATAATAAAAAAGTCAAATTAGGTGGCAATGTCATTGAATGTAAATTTTAATTGAGAAGAAAATAGGGCTTTTTTTCCTCTCTCCTCCTTGCGAGAGAAGGAGAGCATTGCGGGGGTTGTTGCGAGGCTCAAGAGGACGGCGAGGTCGAGAGCTCTCCGGTGGTGGCAGCGGCGGCGACGTAGGTGGCCAGACGTGACCGGTGGCGGTGGTTGGAGCTCCAGCCTGTTGAACAAGCAGGCGGAGGTGCTGCTGCTGTGACTGCGGCTGGTGGCGTGCGGGCGTACCCGCGCTGGTTTGTGCCTACAGTGGCCGGAGGAAGAGGCGTGGCGTGGTGCGTGTGGGCAGGCAGATGGCGCTTGCAGATGAGGGGTGCACAAGCTGCGGTGCGCTGGAGACAAGGAGAGCGCCAGGCACTGGCTTGAAGCGGCTGTGAAGAACTTGGCGTGCAGCGCCTGCTGGGACAATGGAGGCGCTGAAGGGAGGTGGATCTGCGGGCAGAGGTGGAGTGAGACTGTGGGTGCGCTGAGGGATGCGCCTGCAGATCGATGGAGGTAGGCGCGCGGGCAAGGTAGGCGTGCTGGAGGGTGATGAGTGGCTACTCATCATAGCTAAAAGGCCGAAATTAAGCTAGACACTAAGCAAAACAATATCAAATTAACACATAAAAAGGGTTAAGTGTGGGAATTAAAGAAAAGACCTAAAACTTTTAATGTGTGTTAAAACCTCCTAATTAGGTCACAAAAATGAGATATTCTGAAAACTAAAGAACAAATGATGATCCATGCATCAATTGAACACATAAACAAGTTTGAAAAGATAAATCAGAAGTAAAATCAATGTCTTAAATGTTCAATTAAGCACATGTAAAAATTTGAAAGCAATTGGACATCATTTAGGCTTAGAAATAAATAGATTACAATTAGGTCCTTCATGCATTACATTTCTACCCTTCAAAACTCCTTCTTGGACCTTTTTGCAAGCCGCAGGGACCCTTCTGTATGACTGCAAGGCCCTTCCAGTTATAGTTCTTCTCACTTTTGGACCTGCACGCTATTCTTCTACCCCTTCGTTTAAGGGTCTTCCTGCAAGTTTTCCCTCATTTCAGAGAGAAGCCTGTGTTCTTCACGCGCACTGTAGCACGCAAAGAACACAGCCATTCTCGACCGTCCATCGCACTTTTGATCTCGATCTGCGGCTGGAATCAAATGGAACCTTCGCGCGATTCGGTGCGTGCGTTCACCTCTCTTCCCAGATCTCATCTGACGGTCAGATCTCTCTCTTGACTCGCCGCGCGCTCTACCCATCTCATCCTCACCGCCGGCCTAATTTTGATTAACCTCACCCTTGCGGTGATCTCAGTCACTGAGATGCTATTTAAGCACCTCAGTGGTGTCGCGCGCAAAGGATCGCTCCCTCCTACATCTCTTAGCGATCAATTCTTCCACTCCAGTCTCTCCTCCTCATCTAGACCCTGATTTCACAGCCACCGGCTGTGGAATCATCGCCTGCTCTCGACCCTCCTCGTCGCTAAGGACCTCGTAGCACCTGAGGACGACCCTGGAGTCTCACTAGCAGACTCTTCCCTCCGCTGGAGTCACCCTCCTCCTTTCTTCCTCCTTAGCCGCCGGCTAAGGACCCATAGGTCCCATTCTTCCTTTTAGTTTAGTTTTTAATTCTGCACAAGTAGTGTTAGATTTAGCTTGCAGTAGTTTAGAATAGATTTAGTTTTAATTGTTAGTGTTTAATGTTAGCTGTAGTTAGATTAGTCTTAGGAGTAGAATTAGTATTAGATCCCCTCCCTCACCTCCTCTGATCAGCCCAGATCAGAGGGGAAGAATCATCTGTTCACTGTTCAATTTATCTCCCTCTTCATGTTTTGTTTTTCCCATCATCCAGATTCTGATTCTTGTTTTTCCTTTTAACGACGAATTTTTCATCAATCACCCACACATCCTAACCCAATTTCAGATCTGATGGCACACTGCCTCAGATCTGAAAGTGGCGTCACAAGCACCATTTGGGGCTTCTCACTCACTCCATTTGTTTCACAAAAGCCCCTCTGTTTTAAATGGATTGCCTCAGTTTGTCAGAGCACTTTTGATTTGGATTTTAAAGGATTTTTACTCTCTGAAATGTTTTGACAGATCTGACAAATTGAAAGGATTTTTGGTTTTCATTGTAGGCAAGGATTCTGAGAAGTTCTCTGGTGACAGAGAACCAATCAGAAGAGCCTTTCATGATTCTGTTTATACTTTGTTTTGAATGCATTCGCCAGCTTCCATTAAATTTCCTTAATGCATTCTTAGTCTCTTTTTGCTATTTCAGAACTGCCATGCACTATTTGTGTTGATGATCATTTCTGTATGGTGATTCTCTAACCTAAGGAGTTTTCCATACTCCTTAAGGTTGCAAGAAACTGGGATTGTGTTTCTTTGGTTTTAATTGATCGAGCTAAGTCTTCCTTCATGCTGTCTATGGCATTAGGAAGACTAACTCAATGCCATTTGAATGTTGATCTGAAAGGATGCTTCTGATAAGGTTTTTCCTAATGAGTGTTTGAGCTGAATTTACATGAGATTTTCGTGAGATTTAAACCCCTTTCAGATTTGGATTTCAACTCTGTAAATTGTAGTTTGTTTTGAATTTTATCTTACTCCCAGTTACACAGCAATATGCTGCATCTAGCAGCTACATTCCCCTCTTCTCTAAACTCCCTTCTTCTCTAAATTTCCCTCTTCTCTGTAGAATACTTCCCCCCTCTTCAAGTGGACTAACTGCAGCAGCAGTTAGCCATTTGACAGTGGCTTAAGCCACTGCCACTGTAAACAACACATACTAAAACAGCAGATTCTTCTCTTCTCCATCTCCTCTGACAGTAGCTGCGGCTGCTGTCTAAACTCAAATAAAAACTCAATCAACTCTAATTCCCTAACTTTATACAAAAGCCTAATGGCATAGACTTATTTTAAAACTGTAAATATACCCATTCATAGTATTATAACTATAGCATATTAGTTAGATACATAGTTATACTGTAAATATGTATAAAACCTGTACAGAAATTCGTATACATATGTAATCTATGTAAAAATAAGTATATATACTAATCTATTATGTATGTATTTACTGATTTATGTATATATGTATGTACAGATTTATATTTACTGATTTAGTAGCTAAGTTAATAAGTTAAAGCAATAATCAAGTAAATAAATCTATAAACTTGGGAATATATATAAATATATATATATATTAAGTAATTTAAGTTAGTCAAAGTATAATTATACCTAGTATAACTTACTGTAACTTAGTTTTAATTATAAACTACACAGAATTGCTATTTTAGCCTAAATAAAACATAAATAAATTCGTAAAAATACAATAAAAATATGTATTAAATACTTAAGTATGTAAGTTAAAACTGTTTAAGGTCAATTAGACCATTTACTAATTATTTTATAAGTAATTAACTATTTAATCACCTAAATCAACCTGTATAATCAGCCTAGTTTAGCGAATTTATTTGTATAGTAAATATATTTAAAATTCAAAATTAATTAATCAATTATGTAGTATTATGTAAATATTTTATTTACCATATTTTATTTTATTTTTTTTAATAATTTATGGCCCTCAAATCGAGGGCCAAAAACGCGCACAGACGCAGCTGCGTCTGGTTTCCAGCGCACGATGTGGCGCTGGAATAGTGCCACATCGTGTGCTGCAAACCAAACGCAGCTATATAAATACAATTTATGTAATAGCTTAACCAGTCGTCATGGCACCGGGCGCCCGAAACACCACCTGTTATGTCTGATCCGATAACCCGATTTGTGCTGAACTCTGATATGTGATGATACTGAATGTGTGATGCATGTGTGGGGCTGGGAGCCCGAGCGTGCGAGTATGTCTGGCGTTGGGCTGATGCCCTGCGCTGATACGAAAACGTAATTAAGCACCTAATCTGAGATTAGGGCGCGCTTAGTAGAGGTCTGGTCCCACCCGTAGGGTGCTGTGTATCCCTCGAAAAGCGCACCCGCTAATTAAACACATTTTACACTAAGGACTCTCCACCGCAGCCTCTGAAATACCACACAGAACGAAATTGAAAGGACAGACGACTTAAAAGAAGGAACACACGAACAGTACATACAGCAGTAGAATAAGTAATATACATACGTATAAGTAAACCCACATAATTACTAACAGAATAAAACGACACTATAAATGTCGCTAAAGACCTCAGTTTGCTTCTTTAGGTTGTATATAGTGTTTTCTGAGATTTAGCGACGTTTATATCTGTCACTAAAACTGATATATATGTCACTATAAATAAATGACTAGTAAGTTAAGTTTTTACACTATGGTATCCTAATGTAGTATGAACTAACATATTAGTGTTAATAGTATAACTTGTAAATACATAGTTTAGAGTATAATAATAGATTGTTTGATGCTTGTTCATAGTTATTATTTTTTTCCAAGCACTTCTTAGCAACTAGGTAAATAAAACATTCATTCATTCTTTAAATGTAGAGTTTCTTTTTGAATAAGAAGACAATTTTGGAGATAATCAAAGAGTGACCGAATTAAATTCAATAAATTGCCTCCCAGAGAACGACCTGGAACAAAACTAGTAAAAATTAGATAAATAAGCAAATGATAATAATGGTTGTAATGACTGGTACTCACCCATACTCACCACTATACGACATCCTTAATGTTATATTATACACCTTATACTACAACGACATGATCAACAATTATTACCAACAAACATTTACAACAACCATCATCATTATTTTGGCGCCGTTGCCGGGGAGCATCGGTGTCAACAACCATCATCATCAGAGGGGTGGCGTGAGCGCCTGCAGCAGGGGGGAGCTTGGGACCTTCTGCGGGTGGTTGCGAAGGCGGGATGGCGTGAAGGTGCTGGAAAGGCAGGAAGGCATGTGGTTGCACGCTGCGTGTGTCTTGTAGGGGCACGTGTGCGTGTGTGGGCTGGAGAACTGCCTGCAGTGGTGTGGGAACAGCCCTGCGGTCATGCAAGGGCAGAGAGTCTGCGGGGGGGGGGCGATGCTACGCCTGCGGGCTCTTGGGAGGGCAATGGCGCGGTGGCGTGGCTAGGGCAGGAGGGGGTGGTGCGCCTTCTCCACAGTGCATACTCTCTCCACAGTGGAGAGGAAGGATATCGCCCCAGGGGGAGGAAGAAGAACCCGTCGATGAAGAAGATCTTTTCTTTGCTCCCCTCCTCTTCCTTTTTAACTTCTCCATTGCGCCTCCGAGAGTTAAGGGATTTTCAAATCCCTTAACTATCTCTGGTCGGCGGCTGTTGAGGGTTCCCCAGAGAATGGGGAAAAGAACAACTGCCGGTGATTTAAAAAAAAAGGGTAATTTATTCTTTTCCCCTCATTCTTTTGCCAATTATTTTTCCTACACATAAAATGAACATATTAAGTTATAGAATAAATGCAAACCTAAATCATGATGCATGCAAACCTTCTATAACTTAATATAGTTATTAACAAACCTAAAAGACATAATTAAAGTTACTTAGGTGTAATATTAGCCATTAAAATGGACTCATCACGCCGCATGTGCCTCCCTGCCTTCCGTGCTCAAAATGCTCGCGCACGTCTTTCAAATCTTAGTCGTCCGATCGCGAGATTGAACGGCTAAGATTTCTCCTCACACGCCTTCGTTTGCGCCTTCACCACGTGCCCACGTGCGATCAGGCTTACTCACTGTGTGTCAGATCGCACGTGCATGCTATTGGGTGATCCGTGTCGCCCGCAGCCGAACGCACGGTCGCGATTACTCGACCGCACACTGTGGATGCGGAGTCAAACGTGTGTCGCATGCTCGCGTAATGCACTCAACCACTGTGCTATAGCGCTTACTTTGTCGCGGTTTTGATTTCATGCGCGCATGCTAGCGGTCGTTGGATCAAGATCCAATGGCCCAGATCGTGCGTTGGAAGTCCTTCGGAGATGCAGCGGTGGTCCTGAGGGTTGATTGGGCAGCTAGGATGGCGCCACGTGGTGCCATCTTGGCCGTCCATCTTCTACATGTTGTAGATGGTGCCACGGATGTCGGATTGAGCCGATTTTCATGTTGTTAGGCTGCGATCATTGATTTGAACCCATCCATGCGGTCGGATTTGTCGTCTAAAGTGTGGATTGGCACCATCTTGGCCCTTGATCTTTAGGGTTCCTCGGTCGCTATCTGGTGCTACGGATGTCCAATCAGGGTGATCTTGGAGTCGTTGAACTCCAATCGTCGCCCTAATCAGCTCCATGTGGTTTGATCTTCGATCTGAGGCCCCGATTAAAAATCACCCTTTCCTTGATCATAAAAGGAGACAATTACTATACAATTTATACAACTTGACCTAAATGCATGATTATGCATGTTATGCAATATTTACAATGTAGGATACTAATATGACACTGAGAACATGCATTACTAGATATTTTTGGCTATTTAGATGTATGCACATCATTCCCCCCTACAGGTGCCTGAGTGGGTTCTAACATTGGCTCTCCTGAAGAGGATTCATCTTGGGATTCATCCCAAGATTGGACTAGAACAATTACAAATCTCATCCTCAATTTTGACAATTTCCCAAGTAAAAACTCACCCGGGTCCTTATTCTTAATATTTTGGAACCAATCTAATAAATACTTAATAAGATCATCAATTATTTGAATCAAAGGCTCCAATTCTTCAGTGTAGGGTGTTGGCAGAGGTTCTAAAGATTGAATGGTGTTCCTTAAGTTAGCCAACACCCTATCTTGGACCTGGTTCACTTGATTCAAATGGTTTGATTCAGGGTTGGGTGGGTTTAGGTTCAGTCCAGGGGAGTCAAGAAATTGAGGTTTATGGGGGCCTCCTTGGTAATAGGTCATTTCTGATTGTTCAAAGAGGGGTGGTGACCTATATGTAGTTAATCTTGGGGAGGGTATGTGTTATAATCATCATATCCTTCTTTATTGTAGATCATATAAGGTTGTACATAGGAGGGCGGTGATCTATAATCAGTGTAGCTTGGAAAAGGATAAAAATCAAAATCATGGTGTCCAGGTTTAGACCCTGAACGCGAAGGTCTAGAATTATATCCCCAATCCGAGTTATCCTAACTAGTAGATGGTTAAGTGCAGCACGGGTTGGGATAATAATCATCATATTGGGGATAAGATGTGTCAGGAGGGTAGGAGTGGAAATGTGTGTAAGATGTGGAAGGATCCATGACAAAATGGGAGGAAAAAGAGAAAAGAAAGGTGTCTTATAGTACAAACCATCAAACCTGCCCTTAGGTAGGGTTGCCTAATGACCTACAGACTCTCAAACTCATCTTGAGATGAAAGAAATGATTTGACCTACTTCTTTTCGGTCAATCCAACCAGTTAGAGGGAGGGATTGGGGAGAAGGTTCTTCTCTTAGCTTTCGCCTCAGATTCCTTTGATACCCCCCAACTGCAATCATTTGACACAACTCCCCTAGCTAGACATCAGATGGACCGGTAGAAGCAGATTAATCGAAAATAATCTTGATCCGAGTCCCAAAGGGCAAGTCTAATCCTTAAGGCCAACGTCTACTCTATTTTAATTAGGTTTAGGTTTGATTGTACTCTGAAATGTGATGGACCCATTTAATAGGTTGTGTGCTTAAAGATCAGTTTCAATGTGTGTGCGTGCACAACCAATGGTTTTCAAGATTATTTTTGGATGCAGTGAATTTTAGGATTTGAGTCTTGCTTAGTAGCTTTTAGGGTTCAAATTTTAGGTATATTTAGACAAGGTTTTGTGAGGCACACCATGTTTTGAAAGCACAAGTGAAGATATATTCCTTTACAAATCAAAAATAATGTGGTGTGCTTGGTTCAACCCTAAAAATTGAATCCTATGAGGCATGCTACTGATGGATCAATTTTATCTTAAGTGGTGGGGACTAAACAACTCAATCAATTGGCCTCTTGCACCACTTAATTAAGGAACACGAAATGATTAGCCTAATCAAATTTCTACTCACTTTAATGTATTAAGTTAGAGTGTACTGGGTCTACTGGTCAGATCCCCACTAAGTGGCAGAATCAGATCAAGGTAAGGTGCCTTGTGTGTGTGGGGGTGTATAAAGTCTATAAATTTTAGTTAATCCCACATTCAATTTATATATATATATATCTGTGGGGGGATGGGGAGGGTGAGGTGGGTGGAGGTGGCAAAACAAACAACCAGAACTAACCTTAGCATTTATGCAAGCTCCTAGGTTAATTAGGGTTTGCATTATTAGGTGGCGGAATGAAATCTAAGGGGTAGGTGGTAGGGATATACTTACAAATCCTTCAATTGTACTTTTCTCCAATCTGTCGCTTTTGCCCTTCTCGAGAGAGTGCCTACAATCACAATAAGAATGGAGACAAGTGAGGTAAATGATAAATAAGGCGAAAAATGTGGGAAATCAAAGAATGTTGCCAGCCTAGCAACGACGCCAAAATGATGAGCGAGATTTTCGTTGTGAAAAGTTTGAGTTTGGAAAATCAAAGTGGTAAAATTCGCAAGAAAATCCGCTACCAGATAAAATTTATAATCGAAACTCTGGTGAGTCCCGGGTCGAACACAGGGAGGCAAACACGTTTGGAATTATTGTCACAAAGCAGAGTAGCTAGTTGAAATTAATCTACATGAGCTAAACTACTTAAAGAATAAATAATAGAAGAAAGAGAGAGAATAGTACAAAGAAAGAGGGAGAGAGAGAGAGAGAGAACAAATATTTTATAAGGATATAGTCATGTTCATTACACTAATTGCAAAATTGAAATCTACACTAGAAAGCGATGAAAAGATAGGGATGAGAAAAATCCTCCTTGATGGTCACTTAGAGGGCGAGCCGTGTTGACCAAGCGCCTGGAAGAGGGTGGTGAGATGCTAGATGAGGGAGAATAGGTCTGGAGGACAGAGGACGAAGTAGGGCGGCGTCGCAGTGGGATCTGCCTCCCGAATGGTAGCGAGAAGACAACCACGGGATGCTCCACGAAAGGGGTGAGATGGGAAAATTATTTTACTCTAGCTCTAGTGGCACATCCTGGGTATGAGGCCAGCTTGTAGAGCTTTGGAGGAGGTGAGAGAAGAGCGAAAGGGATGAAGAAATATGTGGGGTGTAGGGTCCTTTATATAGGTGAGGTACAAGGGCAAAAAGGTCCTTTAAAATATTTAAAATTAAATGTAAGGCCATTAGTGATGGATACATGCATCGCAGAAGGTAAACGTTGTTGAAGGTGCACATTCAATCTCCACCGCTGGTCGCTGATTGGACGCATGTCACCCTGCCATGTCACCGTCGCTCTGTCTCTTATCGTTTGCCAACTCATCGCGCTATGCCACTATCAACCATTCGATCGTTCGATCGGACGGTCGAGAATGCACGAGGCCGCTTCATCTTCAATTGTTGCGTGCATCTATGTACGATGGCGCGCATGATCATGCATGATCACGTGTGTGCGACGCAATTGTCCATCCGGTGCCCCTAGGCACGCCACATAGCCTCATCTGCTGCCGCTCATAACAGATCAAACAGTTCAATTTCACCATGCTCTCTTCTCACGGATTTAATCCGCTCGTGCGGATTCGAACCCGTGCCACATGGTGTGGATAGGGCACTCGCCTAATGTGCTATGCCTTGCTTTGTGTCATGTTTCTGTCTTAAGGTCGCGGTGCTCTCATCCGTTGGATTGAGATCCAACGATCGAGATCGTGTGACCTTTACTAAGGAGGAAGGGCGCCAGTGGCTTTGGGCGACTTGGATGGTGCCATCTGGCACCATCTGGGTCATCCATCTTTAAATGTTATAGGTAAAGCCATGAACGTCGGATTGGATCGATTTTTACATTGTTGGGCTATGATCATCGATCCGAACCCATCCATGCGGTTGGATTTGTCGTCTGAGGTACATAGTTACACCACATTGCCTCTTGACTTCTGATCTTCCTCGGACTGCATCTGGTACAACAGAAGTGCGATCGGGACGATCTCAGAGACCTTGTGATGAGAGCCTCATCATGAGCCCTAGCTAGCTCATTTTAACCTAAGAAAGAGAATAAGAGCTCCTACATAACCTAGAGAAGGGCCTAATTCAAGGAATTAATGTTCTGAGAAGAAAACATGAAACAAAGGTTAAAACTGCAATTTTACCATTACAGTACATAAACGGGATTTCTCATAGGCAAAACATAGTTCAAATGGTCTGAATAACATAAAAAGTGGGTTGGTTCAGTCAGCAATGGGTTATTGTGCAATCCAAGAATTAAATGGCATTCTATAATCCTAAAATAGACCTGCTGAATTCAACAAGGTTCTGGTTAGGATAAAAATCAACTAAACCCTCTAAAATTCATGCAAAAATATCCGCTAGGGTTTAGAACCTTCAATTTAGCCTTTGGAACCTATTTTGACCTAGATTGAGGTCCTAGCTCATTATTTGACCTAATTTGGGCTTTTATGCAAAATACCCAATTGAACATGGTCAAACCTTGAATCCAACTTAACCATTGGATTCCTTATGTCAAAATTAGATTTGTACCAAAATTTGGACCTAACGGGAGGTCATCTTGACCTACTTTGCAAAATAGTCCACCCAATTACATTATGTTCCCTAACTTTTGAAAACTCTTGCGCAGACCTTCCTAACTTCCTCGCTACTCTTACAATCAGGTCCCTCTACCCTTAAAGCGGAGGAATCCTACTCCGACGAGGAATGGAGAGGGATTACTCCCTGATTCCTCAGAGATCTCCTCCCAGATTTGGAAGGGAGATTCTCTAAGGAATTCCCTTCCATCTGAGCATGATTGCAATCTCTAATTCGCACCCAATCTCTCGTGCGAACGCATGAGAGATTTGGGTCTCCAATGGTTTCCATCTCCGGTGAGGTCTCTTGTACTTGGAAGCTTGTCTTCCAAGCATAAGAACCCCTGCCAGCATCTATAAAAGGTCCACCACCTCCGGACGCATCTCTTCAGCTTGACTTGGCCGGAGAACCACCCCAATTTCATCTTCTTCTCCAGCCAAGGGTCCAGCGAGCTCCGGCGAGGCCTCCTCCTCATTCTCGTCGCTCTGCCACAATACCAGTGGTAGAGCTGCCTTCACCACCTTCCTCCGCATCGTGCAACACCTGTACGCGCATCTCTAGCCCCTATGTCGTCACTGCTCTCCCTCCACTGGATGTCTTCTTCTCTGGCAGTGGTAGGAAAGACCAGCCACCTCCTCTCCCCCTTAGTCCACTTAACTAGGTTATAACTACTCCTCTCTTTCCCCTCTTCATTTCCCCTCTTTCTATTTCCACTTTCGACCCCTCGACATCGCAGACCACCTCCATCTTCTCCACCTCCAGCCGACCACTGACGAGGTGCTTCCACCACTCCGCACCTCCACACGCCTCGCCAGACACCTCACCACCTCCGCCATCATCCATTGATCACCTTCCACCCTTCCATCGACCGCCAACACCTCCCTAAACGTCCACCGAACACACCCATAAGCACAGCCACAGAGCAACTTAGGCACGCATGCCTAGGCTGCCCCGTGGCCAGCCGCCTACCACCTCACCTTCGCCGTGACACGGTGAAGATCCTCATGTGTTTTAATGGAGCCGACAGGCCATATTGAGTGAAATGCAGGTTGACCCCCCTTCCGCCATTAATGCTGAAGCAAGCTTGCATGCAAGGTTGCTCCAGGCCGCACGCTCCAGGTGATGTGCGTTGAGTGAGCGAACGCATCCTACCTGAGAGCAGGCTTCACGAGGCACCCAGCTGCCCCAATTGAGCAGAGGTCTCCTGCAGGCACGAGCGTAGAAGCAGTTGGGACTTTTAGTCCCACAACGTAAACTCAGGAGTAAGGCACGTTGTTTAAATTGTTTTTGTGTTTTTAGCTGTTCGCCTCCAGTACATGGGGTGAGGTCCCTCGCCCACGTACGCATGCCTCGTCCGTGACCTATGCCCCATGGATCTGGCTGACCGACCCGATTACCCCTCGCACTCCTCGCGCACTACACCACGCCAGTGTGCCTGGACCTGGGCACGCGAAACCCGACCCGATTACCCGACTCTGGGAGAGCGTACCTAAGAGCGAAATAGAGAGAGAGAGATGTAGGGGAGGGTAGGGTTAGGTTTTGCTCTTCAGTATGTGCAGGGAAGAAGAAGGAAGAGGAAGGCAAAAGAAGAAGGAAGCTTGAACGGAAAGAAGTAGAAGATAGAGAAAGTAAAGAGGGTGCAGCAAATAAGAGAAGTCAGAAGAGAAGAAGGAAAGACAAGGCAGAAGAAGAAGACAGAGAGAAAAATCAAAGAGTAGAAGAAGAAAGAAAGAAGGAAGGTAGGAGAAACAAGGCTAAAGGCGAAGAAAGATATCTTTTTAAGACGTCTGATTATAGAATCAGACGTCCAATTCTTCTATTTTTGCTACAATTTTAACTCCTAAACTCTTGCATTCATACTCTGAATTAGGTTTTGAGTAACTCTAACTGTTCAATTACATTATTGAGATTAGTGAATAAATTCCATTTGCTTCTTGTGTTCGACCTCAGATACTTAGGTTTTCGAGTAATAATTTCTTATTTGTTTTCAAGGCGATTTTATCTATACTACAATGCGACATCCTTTAAAACCACGATCTCGCCTTGTTAACATTTTGGCACCATTGCCGAGGAGCAATGCACAATTTATCACTAATCTCTACATTCTTTTTTATTATATTTGAACACTAACTTGCCTTATTTATTTTGCTGTGATCTTACAAGGTATTTCACGAGAAGATCTCCCACGCAAGTCAACCACTCTAGGGCAGGTAATCTCTCTTCTTCCCTAAGTCCATCTCCTAATTCCTGAAAGACAAAAGGAAACAACCAAATTAGGAATCAATTGCCTTCTCTTTATAGTTATTACCATCTTTAAGGAAAAAGTTTTCTGATTTTGCAAAAATTTTTCAAAAACATATCAAAGTAGAAGCGATTTTTTTTAGAGATCCAACCTCACAAATTCTTGTGCCTAATAGAAATTATGCTTAATCTCCGCGGACAACACACTTCTTATTTTTGAGTCCAAAGAGAACTCTTGTGAAAAAGGGGATTGGAAATAGAACCAAATTAGGGTTTTAAAAGTAGGGTTTGTGGAGTGCTAGTCACACAGGCCTATTTAAAAGGAAATAAACCCTCCCGCATCAGTGTGCTACCCAAGCCCTTGATTGAAGAGATCTAAACAGGACAAACCCTAAAAATTCTCTAAAGTCACTTGAATCTTAAAATCTTGGACCTAATAAACTGGGAGTCAAATCAGGGTGATCTCTAGGTCTTGACCTAGAATGATTTTGCCATCTTCAGGACAGGTCAGGTGAAGTTGACCCTTTGGATCAACCAACCTCCAAATTAGGTCACAACCTCAAAACATCTAAAGTTCAAGTGAAAACCCTAAAGCAACTTTGAAATAAAAGTGGCAGACTTAAGAGGTCAAGGTTCCCATTTTGGTCTACCTGGAATCTCAGTGATAAGAGAGGTCGAGTGGGGGAAACCCTGTAACCCGTAAGGATGCTCTACCGTGTAGGGGTCTTTGCAGGACTCTCCCTCTCTGGCTGCCCAGGTAGTTCTCAGGTGGACGACCTTCTGATCTAGGGGTATCATCTGCCTCGAACCTCCATAGTCATCCAAACATATTTGGGTGCCTTGATTGGGTCAAAAACATCTCTAGTCCCTCATCTTTTCTCTTTAGAGCACACAAATAAAACTTCAGTGGGACTCTTTATTCAGATCTATTTGCTTCATAACCTAATTCTACATCTTGATTCAAACTCTGATTCTACATCTTGATTCCACCACCTGTTCCAAACATGCAGCCAAACCACTTAGGACTACCATTCAAGAAACCTGAATCTCGGAGATCCATGAGAGATAAGATGATTGAGGATGCCCTGAAATTCTATGAAAAAGAAGACAAAACCTCAACACTAATAGAAAACATTTAGGTTGATGTCCCAACAACCACAACCTTCATCATAACTTGTGCCCAAGTGCTATTGGTAGAAGCCACAAAAGGATCAACCCGAGACATGCTCATCACAAGATACATTGAGATAGAAAAATTGTACAATCTTGAATACGTTCAATGCATGACAAATCCTGTACTTTGGGAGCAACACCAATATGATCTTGAAAAATGGGAAGAGATAATGAGGTTATTAAAACAAATTATCGACCAAAAATACCCATATATGCCACAAACAGAGGATGAACCATCTTGGAATAATATCGAGGATCAATCCAATTTCCCAGATCTCGGGTTTGAGGCACAGAATGGTTGTGGACTCCCAACCCAAATGGAGTACAATGTGCCTAATATTGAAGATGGTTGGGAAGTTCCAAATGTAGGAAAACACAATGTTGAGTCAACCCTAGACCATGAATCACTAGGCTTAGCATTCCAAAACTCCTGCAATGATGAGAGTAAAACTGAACCTCTTGAGGGTGTAAATTCCGCCCCTTATTCTGATAAGGTAACCCTCGAAGGTTATTCAGACCTAGATTCTAATGATTCAACCCACATCCTAAGCTCAAAATCTAGATCTGAAACCTATTGGGAAGATTTTGAGGCCCCATATGAGGAAGATCAATATTTCAATGAAGAATATGATTTTGGGCCTCTATTTGATGAATATCCCTCTCCAACATCCTTAGAAGATAAATCAAATTTTCAGAAGTCACGCTAATTTATGATACAGAAATTGAGGAGTTGGACAAGTGGGGTTTCAATTGGGTCTGTCCTACCAGCTTAAAACTTGAGCCTAGAACAAATAAGAACACCTTTTTAAGCTCAGAATTGACATCTAGGCTAGACCCCAGCCAGGTTGCTGAATCTACATCATGTGATTTATTCTATGGTGGAACCCATGATCTTGAATCTCATTTAGAATGTGATTTTCGCAATATCTCCGATGATTTCAAATCTGACCATGACTTCGGAGACAATATGCTTCCTGATTATAACAAGCGAATCTATGACCTCAACTCACATGATTCATTCTCCGACTCTGACTCTGAGGTCTCGGATCCCGAGATCACTGATTTAAGTTTAGGTTCTAGTGACATGGAATCATTTCTTTTCGATCCTCAGGAACCAAAACTAAAAAATGCTGAGAGTGATTGCAACCCAGAATACGAATCTTTTCTCAATTCAGATTTCCTGCATCCTATAGACACTATCCAGGCATTCATTTTTTATTTTGAAAGTTACTATGAGGACTCTCTACATGAGACCACCTGTCATTCCTTTCTAGAAGAGCCCTCATACAAAATTCTCATTGAAGCCACCTCTTCCACATATATAGAACCGATCAAAATCTATTCTCCACCCCAACCTGCAACTGGACTCGATTTCTATTCTGATTCACCTCTTACTGAGCCATTTGCAGATGATTCAACTCCACATCTATACCGGGCATCAGGCATTGATCAGACTAAAAATCATGATCCATCATTCTCTAATCACCCCTATAGGGTTTCCGCCTTATTCATTGATCATTTTTTGGAGCCATACTCTGACGAGGCTGATTTGACTCAGCCTAAACCCGAATTTTCATTTCCACATCCATCATAGCTTCATTGCATATGGTGAGTTTCGCATCTGTTAATCTACATATATCAACCCACCAGATTAATAGGGTTTGGGCTGCATCATCAGCCCACTAATCTTAACAAGCACCTGCTTGGACCAACCAGGCTCTTAATCAAGGTGCTTGCTTTACAAAATTCCACTGATTTGACCACTTCCTCTCCATCCCATGTTCCACTCAGCTGAAGACGTTGAATTTAGCGCTTAACGGGAGGCAACCCGTCAGTCCAAAAACCTGAGATCCGTCTAATTATCCGTCTGTACTCCACCTCTATTGCACCTTGAGTTCAGCCTTAGATAGTCGATCCCACCTCTGGTACACGTACCAGAGGTTGAAATCCTCTGCATCAGTCACTTCCCGACCCATTCACCCACTCGATGTATCCTGTTCTAAGTCCTTGAACCCAATACTGTTCCACACCCTCTGTTTACAATGAGGACATTGTAAAAGTTAGGCATGGGGGGTGGTAAGGTGCATACATACAAAGCTAAGAAAAGTTAAAAGGATTCTCACAAAAAAATTCACATATGTCAAAAACACAAAAAAATTGAAAAATTATGAAAAAGAACAAAAAAATGGAGGGAGGAGAAATTTTGTAAGCCACAATTCATGAGGGGAAAAGAACAAAATGCCAAAAAGGAGCACAAAATGAGAAAGTAAAAGAGATAGTCATTAGTAAGAGATTAAGGTAATAACCAAAGTTCTAGACCTCATCAAGAAGAAGATAAAGAATGAAGAAAAGTGCTAATGAGACACAAAAAGAGATTAGTAGGAACGCTAATCTTAGGCCTTTTGGGCTAGACTCTTAGGCTTAAAAATTCAAGTATCCGCTAAGATCTGGATAATCCTCAAGAGGTTGGGGAAAATGCAAAGCTTAAGTATTAGCTCTAGGGCTTAGGGAGTATTCAGCCTCATTAACTAACCTTCGATTTGTGAGATTCGATAACCTGAGCACCCCAATCCACACATAGTCTGGCTCAGTGCGCATAACTATCAAAATCACGTAAAAGCATTTTAATGTTCTGCAAAAGTTTCCTAGATTAGGAGCGGCCGATCAACACAAGTTGATTTGGACGAGTTCTCGACGTGGAGAGGCGGGAAATTCCCCTCGAAGATGCGTAACAACATATTGTCTCCTCAGTGCTTTTCTCTTAGGATATTTACATATCTTACTGAGGGCATGTAAGCACTCTGCTGATTCAGATACCATAGGCGGCATTATCATGAAATGTCGATTGCCAGGGTCTGGATTCGGCCACGGAATGCCATGGGTGGAATTATCTTGAAATCTCGAAAGCCAGGGTTCTGGGGGTTGCCATGGGCGGTGCTATCATGAAGCATTGATTGCAAGAGGCCTTTGAGGATTGATGATGGGGATGAGGAATCTGATACAAACCGTGTTGAGAAGCCAATCCGAAGCTAGAAATAAAAAGAAAAGAGAGAGAAAACTCTCCAAACAAATAAATATTCTGTCTCTCTCTTACAAAATTGCACTGCAAACTGAACCAAGCTAAAAATGTCTCAAGCACGGGTGCTTTAATTGCGGAGTCCAACAAACCCCAGGATAGTTTCTACGGGCCTTAAAAACCTTTGCGGAGGATCGATGCTAAAGCTGGTCAGGTCCAGATTTTGGTTGATATTTGAGTACCTCTAGGCCTACTGTCAGCATTCCAACCTAATCAAAAGAAGAAGGAAAGCACTTATCATAACTGGTGACAGAAACTCAGGGTCTAGAACAGAAGTTAAAACCTTGAAATTTTGCTAAGAGACTAGCAAAAGCTAGGCATGGGGGTATGATGAGAGCCTCATCATGAGCCATAACTAGCTCATTTTGACCTAAGAAAGAGAATAAGAGCTCCTACATAACCTGGAGAAAGGCCTAATTCAAGGAATTAATGTTCTGAGAAGAAAACATGAAACAAAGGTTAAAACTATAATTTTACCATTGCAGTACATAAACGAGATTTCTCAGAGGCAAAACATAGGTCAAATGGTTTGAATAAGATAAAAAGTGGGTTTGTTCAGTCAGAAATGGGTTATTGTGCAATCCAAGAATTAAATGACATTCTGTTACCCTAAAACAGACCTGTTTAATTCAACAAGGTTTTGGTCAGGATAAAAATCAACTAAACCCTCTAAAATTCATGGAAAAATATTCCCTAGGGTTTATAACCTATTTGGCCTTTGGAACCTATTTTAACCTAGATTGGGGTCCTAGCTCATTATTTGACCTAATTTGGTTTTTTATGCAAAATGTCCAGTCAAACGTGGTCAAACCTTGAATCAAACTTCACCATTGGATTCCTTAAGTCCAAATTAGGTTTGTACCAAAATTTGGACCTAAGGGGTGGTCATCTTGACCTACTTTGTAAAATAGTCCACCCAATTACATTCTGATCCCAAACTTTTGAAAACTCTTGCGCATACCTCCCTAACTTCCTCGCTACTCTTACAATCAGGTCCCTCCACCATTAAAGCGGAGGAATCCTACTTCGGCGAGGAACGAAGAGGGATTACTCCATGATTCCTCAGAGATCTCCTCCTAGATTTGGAAGGGAGATTCTCTGAGGAATTCCCTTCCATCTGAGCATGATTGCAATCTCTGATTCGCACCAAATTTGTCGTGCGAACGCACGAGAGATTTGGGTCTCCAACAGTTTCCATCTCCGACGAGGTCTCTTATTCTTGGAATCTTGTCTTCCAAGCATAAGAACCCCTTCCAATGTCTATAAAAGGTCCACCACCACCGGCTGCATCTCTTCAGCTCGACTTGGCCGGAGAACCACCCCAATTTCATTTTCTTCTCCTCCTGCCAAGGGTCTAGCGAGCTCCGACAAGCTCTCCACCTCTTTCTCGTCGCTTTGCCACAATACCAGTGGCAGAGCCGCCTTCACCACCTTCCTCCACATCGTGCAACACCCATGCGCGCGTCTCCAACCCCTTCGTCGTCACCACTCTCCCTCCACTAGACGTCTTCTTCTCTGACGGTGGCAGGAACGGCCAGCCGCCTCCTCTCCCCCTTCATCCACTTAGCTAGGTTACAACTATTCCTCTCTTTCCCCTCTTCATTTCCCCTCTTTCTATTTCCACTTTCGACCCCTCGACATCGCAGACCACCTCCATCTTCTCCACCTCCGGCCGACCACCGACGAGGCGCTTCCACCGCTCCGCACCTCCACACGCCTCGCTAGACACCTCACCACCCCCGCCATCATCCACTAATCATCTTTCGCCCATCCATCGGCCGCCAACACCTCCCTAAACGTCCACCAAACACACCCATAAGCACGACCACCAAGCGACCTAGGCACGTACGCCTAGGCCGCCCCGTGGCTAGCCACCGACTGCCTCACGTTCGTCGTGACATGGAGAAGATCCTCATGTGTTTTAATGGGACCGACAGGCCATATTGAGTGAAATGTAGGTCGACCCCCCTTCCGCCATTGACGCTGAAGCAAGCTTGCTTGCAAGGTTGCTCCAGGCTGTGCGCTCCAGGCATAAGAGCTCTAGGTGACGCGCGTTGAGTGTGCGAATGCATCCAGCTTCAGAGCAGGCTTCGCAAGGCACCCAGCTGCCCCAATTGAGTGGAGGTCTCCTGCAGGCGCAAGTGCAAAAGCGGGTGGGTCTTTTAGTCCCAGCTCATAAACTCAGGAGTAAGACTTGTTTAAATTATTTTTGTGTTCCTAGCTGTTCGCCTCCAGTACACAGGGTGAGGTCCCTTTCCCACATATGCACGCCTCGTCCGCAACCTATGCCCCGCGAATTTGGCTGACCGTCCCGATTGACCCTCACACTCCTCGTGCACTACACCACGCCAGTGTGCCTAGACCCAGGCACGTGAAACCCGACCCAATTACTCGGCTCTGGGAGAGCGTACCTAAGAGCGAAATAGAGAGAGAGATGCAGGGAGGGTAAGGGTAGATTTTGCTCTTCAGTGTGTGTAGGGAAGAAGAAGGAAGAGGAAGGCGAAAGAAGAAGAAGGAAGGATGAACGGAAAGAAGCAGAAGAAAGAGAAAGTAAAGAGGGTGCGGCAAATAAGAGAAGTCAGAAGAGAAGTAGGAAAGACAAGGCAGAAGAAGAAGACAGAGAGAGGAATTAAAGAGTAGAAGAAGAAAGAAAGAAGGAAGGAAGGTAGGAGAAACAAGGCTAAAAGAGAAGAAAGATATCTTTTTAAGACGTCTGATTATAGAATCAGACGTCCAATTCTTCTATTTTTTCTACAATTTTAACTCCTAAACTCTTACATTTATACTCTAAATTAGGTTTTGAGTAACTCTAAGTGTTCAATTACATTATTGAGATTAGTGAATAAATTCCATTTGCTCCCTATGTTCGGCCTCGGATACTTAGGTTTTCAAGTAATAATTTCTTATTTGTTTTCGAGGCGGTTTCATCTATACTACAACGCGACATCCTTTAAAACCACGATCTCGCCTCGTTAACACCTTGGACACCGATCGTCGCCTTAATCATATCCGTACGGGTGGGTCTTCAATCCAAGGCCCCGAAAAATATCACCATGTCCCCTGATCACAGAAAGAGGTAAATTAACCTATAATTTGTACAAACTAATCTAAATGCATGATGATACATGTTATGCAATATTTATAATGCATAATGCTTCTAAGACACTAGGAACATGCATAAACAGACATTTTAGGTCAATTAGATGTGTGCACATCAAGGATCTACTCAGCAGCCTCATGGCTTATGACAAGATGATGCAAAGGAAGAAGGAGACACCAGATCCGAAGATGAAGAACCTTGCCTTCAAAGCCGCATCGGATTTCAAGGTAAGTTTCAATGACGAGGAACTCGACCTTTTGGCTAATAAATTTGTCAAGTTTCTTAAGTTTGGGGAATCAAGGAAGGTGAAAGAGAAGAAAGAGGATGAGCCGATTAGATGTTCCCATTGCAACAAGAAGGGGCATCGTAGACCTGAGTGCCCTCTCTTGAAGAAGGAAAAGAAAAAGAAGTACAAAAAGAAGGCGTTCCAAGAAACTTGGGATGACTCAAGCTTGGAGGAGGAAGATGAAGAAATAAAAGAAACGAAAAATGAAACTGCATGCCTTGGTTTCATGGCAATCGCAAACAAAAGTGAGAAGGAAGACAACAATGAAGAAGTGGTAAACTCTTTTACTATTGATGAGTTGCAAGAAGCCTTAGAAGATCTTTATGCTCTTAGTAAGTCATTAAAATTAGAAAACAAAGATTTGAAAAAGAATTATAGTATCTTGAAATCTGAAAAGAATGATTTAGTTACCAAAATTGAAAATCTGAATATCAATTTTGGTTCTATAAAATCTGAAAAGAAAGCCCTTGTTTTGGAGAATAAGGATTTAATCCTAGGTAACACAAAATTGATTGAAGAAAATAGCTCACTGAAATTTGAAATTTCAATTCTTAAAAGCAGAATGAAAGTAATAGAAAGAGTTCTTGCATGCCTTAAGGAAAACTCTGAAAAATTGTTAAGTGAGTTAGATAGATTCACTAAAGAAAAGACTAAGATAAATGCTAGCTCTAGAAATAAACACACCAAAAGATCTTATGCACAAAATCCTAAGGGTTGGAATCCAAGTGGACCTCAACCTTGGTTTGAGAAGGGCTAAGCCAAGAGGCCCCAAAAAGATGTGGGTACCTAGATATTTGGTCCATTTTTGTTTTGCAGATCTACAAATGTATCTAAGAAGTTACTTGTATGGACTTCATCAAGGGAGAATCAAGATTCTTGGTGAACCAAACGGGTATGGAGGATGGAACTCATACTAATGGAGGTAAAAAATTGTGTTTTGATTTTGATGATATATTAGCATCAAGATAGGGGAAGTAATTTCAATTTGTTGTATGGTTTTATTACATCGAAAAAGGGGGAGATTATCCTTAACTATGGTTGGTTTAAAATTTACATAGAAATGCATGTAATTAGGGGGAGATTTTTAACAGCTAAATTGAGCTATACTTCCCTTAAAAAGGGGAGAGAACACTTGTCACCCTTATAATTTTTGAATTTGACAATAGAAATGCATGTCATTGGGAAACATGGGCTTATTATGTCAAAAAGGGGGAGATAGTAGATTCTTGAAGAACACATCTCTTGTATAATTATGCCAAAAAGGGGGATTAACCCAATTTTAAAAGAGCTTGTTTTAAGGGGGAGCCATAGGATAAGTTGATTGAAACTAATTAAACCTTTTTGATAATGTCAAAAGGGGGAAAATTTTTTAATATTTTTCATGGTTTTTTCATCATTAAAAAGGGGGAGATTGTTGGTGCAAGTACACCACGATCGTTGATTTTAATGATAACAAAAAACTTAAGTTTTAATATTTGCAATTGAGTTTATGATTTTAAGATTATTGCAAATGATAACAAGTGTAAAGAAGCTCAAGCTCAAGTCCATGGAGGCATGAAGGAGCTTGATAGGAGAAAAAGCATCAACGTGTATGGAGAACGAAGCATTGGAACAAAAGCTTGAAGAAGAAGAATAGGACTTAGAAGTTTCTATGTTCTTGTATTTGTCTTTCATTTTGCTCTTTATTCATTTAGAATTGTTGTAAAGATCCCAAAGTATAACACCCTTAGTCCCTTATGCAATTCCTAGAACCAACTTAGAAACCCAAAACCTAATCAGATAGCCTGATTGGACGTCCAATCTATTTACCAGACGTCTGATCTCAGTTTCTAAGTCATCTAATATTTGGCTAGACGTCCAATAACCTAGGATGGAAATCTTTGGTCTCTGATCTTTGTATTCAGAAGACTTGACCTTGTTCAAGGCATCCTTTTAGATGTCTGGTAACCTTGACAGATGTCCAATAATAGGATCGTTAGCCTATCAGGCCAATATCTTCATGAACCCACAAAGAAATATTTTATTATTGTCTCCAAAAGTCTAGAGAGACCCTTAGACATCTGATAAAGAAACGTTAGACCAAAATCCAACGTTGTCAAACCAAATCTAACCATTGGCTTCTTGGGAATCAATTCTTGTAGAGAACCTTTTCCATCAGACATCCAATAATATGTCCAGATGTCCAGTAAGACGTATGACCACTTTACTCTAAAACTCTATTTGGATCTGGTTCAATCCAGGAACCAACCCCCTTATAATTAGACGTCTAAAAATATTGTCAGATGTCTTAATCTGACTCTTATTGACAAGATACCTATTTAAATCCAATCAAATCCAAGACACACCTACAGTATTAGATGCCTAGACTTTACATTAGTTGTCTAACCAGACATTTGACCTAATTTTCAGACGGCTGATTCTACTATTAGAGTGATTTTGACCCTGATTTTGATTTGATTCTTCTTGGATTTTATGCCAACGGCTATGAGGCCTCTCCAAGGCCTTCTTGAGGGTTCCTAAGGCCTTTATAAATAGTGGCAGACCTCTCCTTTGTTAAGACACACCTTAGTGAAATTCTTTCCACCATTTTTAGTAATTAAAAGAGAGAATTCAACAAGAAGAAGATTGTGGCCCTACTTTCCAAGCTTCATACTCCATATCTGAGAGCACCAAATCTCCACACCATCACGCCTACTCACTTCCACAAATAGGGAAGTCTCCTTACCTATAAGAGCTAAGTTTATATTATATTTTGGGCTCTATAGGTATTGTTATACTTTTTCTTTAATTTTGGTTGGGTATTCATGTGGTGAATTCCTGTCTCCTTCGTAAGACAAAATACTCTTCTTGAAGAAGAGGGCTTGAGGTACACTACCCACGTGTAAATGGTGTGGTTTGTATTGAGGTTGTGTCACCCTTGTTTAAGTGACATGTATAGTGGATTTGATTGATTTGGTCGATTGGGAAATCCTAAGTTGAGAGACATAGGTGGTGGCTTTTACCCAGGCTGGGTTTCCACCTAAAAATAATTTGTCTTTGTAGTGAATGCTATTTTGTGTGATTGCATTTTAGTTGTATTAAATTTCAATTCACTATTCACCCCCTATTGGAATTTCATTGGGTAGGTTAATTAGGAAGGTGATCTAGAATGTAGGAATAGGAATATAGTAATTGATTGGAATTGATTGGGAAGAGTTTTAGGCAAGTGAAGTGGGTGGCACCTAAGAGGTTTTGTAGCACTTGTGGGCACATGAATTAGGGTTTAGGGAGGCTCTTAGGTGGCTCCTATAAGATTCTAGAAATAGGCCCCAATTATCCATTAATTTATGTTCACATTAGATCTTGATTTGAGAGATTTTAGGAAACTAAATTGGAGGCCTAATTAGATGTAATCAATGCCACATTTTAGCAATTACAAGAAATATTTAGGGCAAATTATTGTGTATAAAAATCAGGTGGTAAGTGGATAATGTGTAGGAACCTATAGGATAGGAGTAGGGTAGTATTACTATGAGTGTGAGTTAGGCTTTTGGATTAGGTTGGGAATGTGATGTATGATTAGGATTAGGGTTAGGTGAGCGAAGATGATGAACAACCTTTCCTTGATGTTTCCAACATTAAAGAAAGTAATGTTCACAATCTTCCTAAAGAGTGCAACTTCAACAAAAATCACCCGAAAGAGCTGGTAATTGAGGAGGTTAATAAAAGAGTTAAAACTAGATCACATTTGGCTAATAACTTTGCTTTCAATGCTTTTGTATCACAAATAGAGCCTAAAAAATGCTAATAACCCATGGATAATTTCCATGCAAGAAGAGTTAAATTAGTTTGAAAGAAACCAGGTATGGGACTTACTTCCTATACTTGAAACCCATTCACTAATTGGAGCTAAATGGGCTTTTATAAACAGGACGAATGGAAGTGGAGAAGTAAAAAGAAATAACGCTAGACGAGTTGTATAAGGTTATAATCAATAGAAAGGAATTGATTATGGAGAAACCTATGCACCAGTTGCAAGACTTGAGTCAATATGAATGCTTTGGGCATTTGCATCCCCCTTGGTTTATTTGCTTTTTTTATCAAATGTTAGGCTTAAAGCTTTATCAAATGGATGAAAAATTTTCCTTTTTTATTGGTTTTATAAAAGAGGAAGTATATGATAACCAACCCCCTTGGTTCGTAAATCCTAAATTTCTAAATCATGTGTATAAGCTTAAGAAGGCCTTATATGAACTTAAATAAGCACCAAGAGCTTGGAGCATTTAGGAGATTACTTGATTAAGTCAGGTTTTTCTATGGGAAAAGCTGGCTTTACTCTTTTTATCAAAAAGAAAAATTTAGATGTGTTAAACATTCAAATTTATGTTGAAGATATTATATTTAGTGCTACCAATGATGCTCTTTGTCAAGATTTTTCAAAACTAACATAGTTGAATTTGAAATGAGTATAATGGGAGAATGCAAATATTTTCTCAGTCTCTAAATCCATCAATTCAAGAAAGGAATTTTCATCAATCAATCCAAGTATATTGATGTGCGTACATCTAATTGACTTAAAATGCCTATTTATGCATGTTTCTAGTGTCATAAGAGCATTCGTCATTATAAACATTGCATAGCATGCATCATCATGCATTTATGATAGATTGTATAAATTTTAAGTTAATTTTCTCTTTTTGTGGTCAGGGAACAGGGCAATATTTGTCGGGGTTTCGAATTGAAGATCCAACCGTATAGATCTGATCAGGGCGATGATTAGAGTTCAACGACTTCGAGATCGCCTTGATCGAACCTCCATAGCATCAGAAGTAGTTTGAGAAAGATCAGAGGTCAAGGGCTAAGGTGGTGTTAAATCCACACCTCAGAAGACAAATCCAACCGCACGGATGGGTTTGGATCAACGATCGAAGCACAACGACATGAAAATCTATCCAATCCGGCATCTGTGGCACCATCTACAAGTTAGAGAAGATGGACGGCCAGGATGGCACCACATTGCGCCAACCCAGCCGCCCAATTCCAGCCCAAGCCTCCTGCTCCACCTCTTCACGCGATGGCCAACACATCCTGACCATTGGATCGAGATCCAACGGTCGAGATTTCGCGACACCTCAACTCGCAACTCAACCTAAGGGAGGGCTTGGCACAGTGGTCGAACACACTACGCACTCCACGAGATGCACGCTTGACTCACGATCAGAGGTACGCGTGGAATTAACTCAACCGTCCGATCACCTGCGAACGGCTTGGATCAGCTAATCAAGCAGACGTGCGTGATGACGCATCTTCTCACGTGCATCTGAGAGACTCGATCAGACGTTCTATGTGAGCACATGAAAGGTGGCTTTTAAGCCATTCGATCACATGATTGAACGACTGATCTCAATCTAAGACGTGCGGGTGCACATTTTGAAGTCATGATCAACTAGCGACGACGACCATTTGATCTCAATCGAATGATCCTGATCGGCTGATGCTTGGGAGAGGGCTTTAACTCTTGAAGGCGGGGCGACATCGGCATGGTGCATTGTAGAGCATCCGATTAGCACTCCACGGCAAAGATGAGGAGAGCATCTTCACCAACGATTGTCTTCAGCGATGTGCACAAAAAGACCTTTTTGCCCCCAGCATTTATTTTCTATGCCTTCAAAAGACCTTTTTGCCCCCATGTATGCAACTATATAAGGGACCCTACACCTTTGTTGAACGTATGAATTGCTACGCTAACATGTTTGGTTTCAAAACCTTATCGTTGTAGCTTGAAAGCGAAGAATTCATATTCAACAAATAAAATTTATACCAAAATTTGAATTTTTGGTCGAATACAGGGAGGCTACGTCGATCTATATTCGTAATTATATTTTTTTAGAATTTTTGAAAAGCGAGGCGACATAATTACAATGAAGCTATCAGACTAAAAGGAAGAGAGAGAGAGGAAGAACATGCTTTCAATATTTCAAAATGTTTATACAATCAAACCAAATAAAAATTACACTAGAAAGCGGGAAATCAACTACACTAGAAAGTAGGAAAATTCTACACTAGAAAAGCTGTAAAGAAGAATGGGAGAGAGAAGTTATCCTCCTCGACGATTGCTTAGAGGACGAGCCGGACGGGACGACGCCTAGATGAAGGAGGATGGAGTAGGATGAAGGAGGATGAAGTAGAAGAACGGGAATGGAGCAGCACGTCGTTGTCGTTGGGGGATCCACTTTCGAAGGGGGACAAAAATTTGAACTTTATCTCGTGAGGAGCATCCTGGGTGTAGGACAAGCTTCTCTTGAGCTTTGGAGAGGTAGAGAAGAGAAGGAAGGGATGAGAATTTCGTGTGGAGGGGGTCTCCTTTTATAGTTGCAAGGAGTAGGGGCAAATTAGTCATTACATCTTTAAAACATTAAATAAGGGGTCTTTAGTGACGGATAAAATCGTCGCTAAAGCCCCAACGTGGGCGTAGTGGGCGCTCCCCACGCGCGCCTCCTCAGCTGCTCTCTCTCTCAACGCATCAACATGTTCAACAAATCTCGCGATCGAACGACTTAAGATGCTCCTGACCTGGTCGTTGCGCGCCCGCCCAAGTGCGTACGATGCCGCGTGAGGCACAGGCGTGCAATAGTGCATCATCGCTATTGAGCGTGGACGGTCGTTCGATCAAGATCTGATGCATGCCCGCGCCCGCTCGCCCGCGCCCTTCGCCTCCTCGCTGCGGCTCGAACCCATGTCCGCTGCTCGCGATAGCGCACTCGCCCACTACGCTGCGGAGCGTGGATTGTCGAGCGGGCGATTTAAGGTGCAGCCATTCACAGCCGTTGGATCGAGATCCAACGGCGGAGAGGGGGTGGATGCGGAGGCTTCAGTGGTTGCATGCGGGCATTTGGGCGACTGAGATGGAGCCACATGGCACCATCTTGGTCGTCCATCTTCTGGATGTTGTAGATGGTGCCAAAGATGTCGGATTGACTCGATTTTTGCGTCGTTAGGCTGTGATCGTCGATCCGAATTCATCCGTGCGGTTGGATTTGTCATTTGAAGTGTAGATTTACACCATCATAGCCCTTGATATTTTAGGGTTCCCCGATCACTATCTGATGCTACAGATGCCTGATTAGGGCGATCTTAGAGTCGTTGAACTCCAATCGTCGCCCTGATCACATCTGTATGGTTGGATCTTCGATTTGGGGCCCTGATAAAGAGTTTTCCCTGTCCAAGCACATAAAAGGAGACAATTAACCTCCATTTCATTCAAACTACTCTAAATGCAAGATGATGCATGTTATGCAATATTTATATCATGCAATGCAATCCTATGCTTAAGAGCATGCATAAATAGACATCTTAAGTAGTGTAAATGTGTTTACATCATACCCCCATGCATATCTTTTGCTAGTCCCTAGCAAAAACTATATGCTATTTATAAAAGAATTAGGTTGGATTATTTGGGCATGAGTTATTTTCAATCATTAAGAAATTACCTATTTAGGATCTGAACTTTCAAAGACACAACAGTACCCGAGTATCTGCCAAAATGCAGACCGCTTCAAACCCTCACCTTATTCAAAGAAAATTTTCTTTTTCTCTTTTTCCTCTTTTCTAATTTTTTTGGATTTTCAAATTTTAGGGTTTAAGAGTGGTTTTCTACGGCCATTCAACTCAGCCAAAATTTGATGACAACCCTAAGTTTTAAGCATCTTATTGTGAATGTGATAGACTCATTGATCGGCAATTAAAACGGACTTTGGATTTCTACGCCTCTAGATGACCTAAAAAGAATTCCACCTAAAGGTGTATCTTTACAACCGGTAGCTTTCTCCGTACTTTTAGTTTTTTACGGGGTCAACACAAGGGTGAGTCCAGTGTATATCTCCCCGGTTTATTCTACTTCTTTGCTTCTTCCTAAGTGTTTTGGGAATTTTTTTATTGCATTTACTGAGTTGGGTTCTGGACAACCGGTCGATGAGCTGTTACCACCGACAACTTGCCAGCCATACTCGTGCGGCGAAGTGTGGCTTATTTCTTTTTTTCTCTTTTCTCCTTTTCTTTTTGATTTTTTTTTTTTTAAGTAGGTGGTTTCCCTGGTCTAAGATTTACCTAAAGGCAACAAAAAGAAAAGTTCCAATGACTGGGCTCTGGACAACCAACCTATGGGTTGTTACCCACGATAACTTGCCAGCCATATCACCCTAGAAGGTTCATTAGCTACCCAATTTCCATTAGAATCGCCAAACAATGAGTCAGTGCAAAGAAAGTGTGTAGATGCTTAAAACTCAGAAATTCCATCAAATCAGAGGGAGGGTTGATAAGTCGTGTACTTATCACCCAAACTTATTTATTCCAATTACGATAGAATTAAGATGGCGAGGACTCATAAGACAAATCCACATTTTAGTGGATACACAGGCTAATTAAGTCCAAAGACCTAAAGGGTCTTTGTGTTCAGGTCCTAATGTAAAATTTCTTAGGATTGAAAAGTCCTAATGTCCAATTAATCCTTCCTAATTTTGATTTTTTTTAATGTATAAATAAGAAGAGAAAAATAATTTACATGAATTTCACAAAGCTGACCAAATGATTCAAAAATGAATCCACCCCCCCATGCCTAGCTGATGCAACGTCCTTATTGAAAAAGAGACATGAAAGAAAGGGTAGAATATGAAAGATGTCACCTGAATATGAAACTCGTATCAGCCTTGTGTCAAACGTACAACTACTGAGTTTAATGCCGTCAGCTAGGCGAAGTCCAGCCAAAGAAGTCACAGAATGGCTAGAGCAACTGAGTCTGAGACGGGTTCTGGAAGAATACGGTCAACAACAGGCTTTAGATGTTGACCGTTGACTTTAAATGTGTTACCCATCTTTGGGTCAGAAATCTGAACGGCACCATTTGGAAAAATCTGGTCAATTATGAATGGGCCATTCCATTTAGATCTAAGTTTGCCAGGAAAGTGCTGAAGTTTAGAATCGAATAACCAGACCTTCTGGTTTGGCTCAAAGCTCTTACGGGAAATCAGTTGATCATGTAGAGCTTTGGTCCGAGCCTTGTAGATCTTGGCATTCTCATAAGCATCATTTCTAAGCTCCTCCAACTCAAATAGTTGGAGTTTCCTGGTCTTCCCAGCTAGATTCAGATCTAAATTGCATTGTTTGATTGCCCAGAATGCCCTGTGTTCAATCTCTACGGGTAGATGGCATGCCTTTCCATACACCAAACGGAATGGAGACATGCCGATGGGCGTTTTATACGCCGTACGGTAGGCCGAAAGAGCATCCTCAAGCTTTTGAGTTCAATCCTTGCGATCAGGCCTAACCGTTTTCTGTAGAATGTTTTTGATCTCTCAATTGGAGATCTTGGCTTGTCCATTCGTCTGGGGATGGTAAGGTGTAGAAATTCTGTGATTAACCTTGTATTTGGCCAATAAATTCTGGAATTGGGCATTAGTAAAATGAGTGCCACCATCACTAATGATAGCCCTCGGAATCCCGAACCTACTGAAGATATTTTTCTTGACAAAATTAATGACCACCTTGTGGTCATTAGTTCCGGTGGGAATTGCCTCAATCCATTTGGACACATAATAAACAGCAACAAGAATGTACTGATGTCCAAATGAAGGGATAAAGGGTCCCATGAAATGAATGCCCCAAACATCGAAAATTTCGACAGGAAGAATAGGGTTTAGGGGCATCATGTCACTCTTAGTTATGCTCCCGAGTGTCTGACATCGAGAACATGACCTTGAGAAATCCTGGGCATCCTTGAATAAAGACGGCCAATAGAAGCTAGATTGCAAGATTTTTGCAGCCGTCTTTTTCCCGGAGAAATGTCCACCACACCCAGATGTATGGCAGAACTCGAGTATACTGTTGAATTCATTCTCCAGTATGCATCGGTGAATAATCTGATCAGAGCCAATGCGATACAGTTCAAGGTCCTCCCAGAAGTAGTATTTGGCCTCAGATTTGAGTCCATCCCGTTGTTGCTTGGTCCAATTCTGGGGGATTTGACCAACGACCAAATAGTTAACAATGTCAGCAAACCATGGGGTGTGGACACCTAAAACTGTAAGAATAGTTTCGTCCAGAAAAGTGTCAGCAATCGGAATGTCCGGACAAGAAGAATCACCTAGGAGTCTCGACAAATGATACACTACAACATTTTGTACCCCGATTTTATCCTTGATTTCAAGATCAAATTCTTGAAGAAGAAGAATCCAACGATTAAGCTGGGGTTTAGCATCCTTTTTAGCTAAGAGATGTCTCAAGGCCGAGTGGTCGGTATAGATGATAACATGAGACCCTAAGAGATAAGCCCTGAATTTTTCCAAAGCAAACACTATAGCTAGTAATTCCTTTTTAGTAACAGTGTAATTCCTCTGGGCTTCATCCAGAGTTTTACTAGCATAGTAGATGACAGAGGGCTTTCGATCAATTTTCTGACCTAGGACAGCCCTAACCGCGTAATCAGAAGCGTCGGTCATGATCTCAAAAGGGGCTGTCCAAATTGGTGGTTGCAAAACTGGAGCACAGGTGACTGCCGTTTTCAGGAAATCAAATGCCTTTCGGCTTGATTTGTCAAAAACAAATGGCGTTTCTTTGGCAAGAAGATTTCTCAAAGGATGAGCAACCTTCGAGAAATCCTTGATGAATCTTCGATAAAATCCCACATGGCCAAGAAATGATCGAATTTGTTTAACAGATGTGGGAGGAGGAAGTTTAGCGATAGCATCAACCTTAGCTTTGTCCACTTCAATTCCCCATTCAAAGATTACATGACCCAAAACGATGCCCTCTTGGGTCATGAAATGACTCTTTTCCCAACTAAGGACCAGTCTTGTCTTGATACATCGCTTAAGAACCATTTCCAAATTACCCAAACAAGAGTCAAATGATTCTCCGAAAATAGAGAAATCATCCATGAAGAGTTCCATAAACTCTCCCACCATGTCAGAAAATATGGCTAGCATACACCTTTGAAAAGTCGCACGTGCATTGCATAACCCGAAAGGCATCCTATGAAAAGCAAAGGTTCCGTAGGGATAGGTGAAAGTAGTTTTTTCCTAATCCTCGGGATGGATAGGAACTTGGTTGTATCCCGAGTAGCCATCAAGAAAATAGAAGTACTTCTGCCCGGCTAATTTTTCCAAGATTTGATCGATGAAGGGCAAGGGAAAATGATCCTTTTTAGTGGCTGTGTTCAGCTTCCTGTAATCAATACAAACCCTCCAAGAGGAAGTTGAACGAGTTGTGACAGATTTTCCTCTCTCGTTAGTCACAATGGTAATCCCAGCTTTCTTTGGAACAATATGAACGGGACTTACCCAAGGCTATCAGAGATTAAATAAATAATTCCTGCATCGAGCCACTTGATGATTTCCTTTTTGACCACTTCTTGAATATTTGGATTCAATCTCCTCTGCATCTGGTGAGAAGGGTGGGATCCATCTTCTAAGAATATTCTATGATTATAGTAAGATGGTTCGATCCCCCTGAGGTCATGAATGGTCCAACCAATTGCCTCCTTATGTTCCTTTAGGACCTTGATCAATTTAATCTCTTGCTCCTTTTTCAATTTAGCACTGATAATCATAGGGAGCGTATTCTGAGGTCCTAAAAATTTATATTTCAAATTCTCGGGCAATGGTTTCAATTCAAGCTGGGGTGGGTTGATGATTGATGGTAGGGTAGATGCTGAAGATTCAACAAGAGGAAGAGGTTGTGAGTGAACAAAATCAATAACCTCTTCCAAAGATGTCAAGTTAGCCATAGAGGGTTGCGAGTCAAATTCATCATCCAAAGAGGAACTTTCAATTGAAGAAATTGTCAAACAAGTTTCAATATTATCATTATCCTCATCAAGTTCCTCAATAAATCCATAATCCTCAAATTTGTTGATCGCCTTAAAAATATCCAATTTCATTCGTTGGTCCCCAAAGGCGATTTCCATACTACCACTTTCACAATTAATGTTGGCCTTGGCGGTAGCCAGTAACGGATGCCCCAGAATGATGGGCGTGTTCCTCAGATTATCAGGTACATCCATGTCAAGGATAAGGAAATCTACAGGAAAATAGAAATCCTTGACCTTAACAATAACATCTTCAATAACGCCTCGCGGGTTTGTGACTGAGCGGTCCGCTAACTGTAGCGTTACTGAAGTTGGCCGAAGTTCACCTAATCCAAACTTCTCGTAAAGAGAAGTCGGAATTAGGTTGATGGATGCACCAAGGTCCAAAAGTGCTCTATCAAATGTGTAACCTCCGATAACGCAAGAAATCAATGGAGCACCAGGATCTCTCTTTTTCTGAGGGAGGTAGTGTAGGATAACAAAACTAGCTTGCTCGGAGAGTACCACCTTCCTCGGAACAGATTCTCTCGACTTACGCTTTTGTGTACATAATTCCTTTAAAAATCTTGCATAAGCCGGTATGTGCTTGATAGCATCAAGGAGCGGGATATTGATGTCAACATTCTTAAATAGATTCAGAAGCTCCTCATTGCTATCAACAGACTTCTTCTTTGGTTTGGTTAAGGCTTCAGGAAAGGGAACATGAGTTAGATCTTTGGAATCAGGTTCTTGAGCCTTGATTTCTCCTCTAGAATTCTCCTCTCTCTCCTCAGGTTCTTCAGAATTCAAAAGATCAGAATATTTTGGTTGTGGATCCTGAGTCTGCTTACCACTCCTCAAAGTTACAGAATTTGTAGAAGCATAAGAATTTGGGTCTTGGGGAGGGTTAGGAAAGATTGGAGGGGCTTGATTAACCGTGAATTGTTGATTTGCAGAAGAAGAAGACGAGGAACCCTACTCAACCACCTAAGCATGTGCGTGTGGGTCCCTCTGATTTTCGTACCCATGGGCTTGATTGGCCAAATTCATAATATTTCGCGATTTGGGTATGGGTTGGGATGGTAGAGATCCGGGTTGACGAGAGTTAGCAATGAGCCTTGATTGCAAGTTGTCAAGCGATTTTTTCATTTGCTGCATGAGCTGGAGCATGGATCCTTGCATCTCTACCATTTGACGATTCAAATCAGCTTGCCCTGCAGGTTGACGGGCATTCCAAGCTGGGTGATTGACCTGATTTGGAGGCAACTGAGTATATACTTGACCCTGACCCATTAGTCATTGCGGAGCATAATTGCCGGGTCGGAATTGGGTCTGTTTCCCCAGATTTTTCCAAGAGAAGTTAGGGTGGTTTCTCCAACCTGGATTATAGGCATTCGAGTAGGGGTTGGATCTAACATTCTCTTGTACAGCACAGACATCGTCATAGGGTGAGGATGGAGAGAAAGAAAGGGAAGGATCAGAAAAACTGGGATCAAAGGCCCTAGTTTGGAACCCGTGGGGCTCCGAAAAATGCTGACTCACAGGTTGAGCCGCATCGAGTTGATTCACGAACTCCCGTCCAGAAGGAGCTCGTGAAGAATGGAATCCCGAATTTTGGGATTGAATGGATCGAGAGTTGTTCATAGAATTGCCAGCCATCCACTCTTCCATTCTTTTAGCAACGAAGTCCACCTTATCAAGTTTGTTACAAATCAATTCCATATCAAATGAATGAAAGTCATGGACTTCATTGACATTTGATCTGGGCTGCTGGGACCAGTTAAAAGTATCCATGTAGGCATGATTAATTGAATTCTCACTCATTTCCTCAAATAAATCATGTGCACTATCTGCATCTTTATTAAGGAAATTTCCTCCGCAAGAAGCATCCACATGATTTCGGAGTTGCTCTGTCAACCCATGATAGAAGATCTGCACGAGTTGCCACTTCGACACCTCGTGGTGTGGACACCTCCGCAATAAGTCTTGGAATCGCTCCCAGGCCACATGAAACTGCTCCCCCGGCCGCTGGGTAAAGGTAGTGATTGCCCGTCTCAAAGCATTGGTACGTCCGACTGGGAAGAATTTCTTCAGAAAGGCCGATTTCAACTCATTCCAAGTTGTAATTGGTCTTCCTATTGTCCTATACCAATGCTCGATCTTATCCCTAAGAGAGTAGGGGAAGAGCCTCATGATCATTTGCTCCTCATTTACATTTTGAGCCTTGGTGGTTTGGACCAAAGTGGTCAAGTCCTCCAAGTGCTGAAACGGATCTTCGGAGCCAAGCTCATTATAATGTTTAATCAGGCTTAACACCTGGGGCTTGATTTCTACGTCACCGGCTGGAATCTGGACGTCGGGACGTTCCCCGTAATTTGAAGGATCATAAAAATCCTTCAAGGGCTGAGCTCCCTACATTCTCTAGAACCATTACTGCATTCTCTGCATTTGTTCCAACTGCCTTCGAAATTCTTCCTGTGGATTTCCAAGCAAAGGAGGCTGTTGTTCGGCCATGGGATCAAATTGACCAAAATCCAATTTGCGCCTCCTAGAATGTTCTAATGGTCCTTCCAATCGGGGATTCAATGACCGTCTACCCAGCATAAACTAGGAAAAGGTCGGAAGGACTGCAGATATGGACCCTGCAGCACAACAAAACAAGGCTATCTTTAAGTGGGGTAGCCTAAGGATCTACTGACTCCCAAAACCCGCCTTAAGACTGTAAATGATTTACTCTACTTGCGTATGTTTAATCCAACTAGTTAGAAGTCCAATTTACGCCTCCTAGAATGTTCTAATGGTCCTTCCAATCGGGGATTCAATGACCGTCTACCCAGCATAAACTAGGAGAAGGTCGGAAGGACTGCAGATATGGACCCTGCAGCATAACAAAACAAGGCTATTCTTAAGTGGGGTAGCCTAAGGATCTACTGACTCCCAAAACCCACCTTAAGACTGTAAATGATTTACTCTACTTGCGTCTGTTTAATCCAACCAGTTAGAAGGAGGGACTGGGGAGAAGGTTCTTCCTTTGGCTTTCGCCTCCGGTTCTTAGTGTACCCCCCAGCCGCGGTCGATTGACGCTACTCCCCTAGCTAGACATCAGATTAATCAGTATAAGTAGGTTAATCAAAAACAATCTTAGACTAGGCCTTGAAGAGTGAATCAGACCTTAAGGCCAACGTCTACTCAATTTTATTAAGGCCTGGGATTGTGGTGCTTATGGAATGTGATGGGCCCTTAAAATGGGTTGTGTCCTTAATGATTGATTGAGATTTGTGTAAGTGCGTGCACAACCAAGGTTTTCAAGAAAGATTATTTGTGATGCGTGAATTTTAATGTTCAAATCTTGCTTAAGTAGCTTTCAGGGTTTCAAATTAGGTGGATTGCAATCAAGTTTCTAGGCAAACCAAGTTGTAAAACACGGGTGAAGATTGTTTTCCTTTAAAATCAGAAAGAAAGTGGAGTGCCTGGAATAGACCTCGGTTGAAAACTCTAAGGAGGAGCTACTTGATTAGTTGGTTTTAAATAGAGTGGTGCGGCCTAAACAACTCAAACAATTGGCCACGAATGCACCAGTAAGTTAGGCACTCAAAGATGGTTAACCTGGAATGATTTTTACTCTTTTATGTGTTGCTTTGTGTGTACCGGTTCCACAGATTAGAATCCGGTTGAGTAGAAACAAATCAATTTGATTAAGTGCCTTGAATGTGGGTGTATGTTGTGTGTTTGTTGAAAATTACCCCACAAGATTATCTTTTTGTTATTTTTTTATAAATGAGGGTGGAATGATTGTGAGTGAAAATCCAAACAACCAAACTATTCTTAGGATTTATGCAAACACCTAGGTTTATTGGAATTTGGATTTAATGTGGCGAATGAAATCTATGGAGGGGGGGAAGAATGGGGAGCACTTACAGTTGTCTTCAACTGGACTTTACTCCAGTCTACCGCTTGTTGATTCCTTGATGGAAGTCTCTGCAAAACAATAGACACAAGAGAAAGCAAGTTAGAAAACAATAAAGTGCAAGAAATGCAAAAAGAAGATTGGAAATCGTTGCCTCCCCGGCAACGATGCCAAAATGTTGAACGTACGAATTGCTACGCTAACGTGTTTGGTTTCAAAACCTTGTCGTTGTAGCTTGAAAGTGAAGAATTCGTGTTCAACAAATAAAATTTATACTGAAATTTGAATTCCGGGTCGAACACAGGGAGGCTACGTCGATCTATATTTGCAATTATATTTTTTTAGAATTTTTGAAAAGCGAGGTGATATAATTACAATGAAGCTATCAGACTAAAAGGAAGAGAGAAAGAGAGAGAGAGAGAAAGAACATGCATTCAATATTTCAAAATGTTTATACAATCAAACCAAATAAAAATTACACTAGAAAGCGGAAAATCAGCTACATTAGAAAGCAAGAAAATTCTACACTAGAAAAGCTGTAAAGAAGAATGGGAGAGAGATGTTATCCTCCTCGACGATCGCTTAGAGGACGAGCCGGATGGGATGACGCCTAGACGAAGGAGGACGGAGAAGGATAAAGGAGGACGAAGTAGAAGAACGGGAACGGAACAGCACGTCGTCGTTGTCGCAGGATCCACTTCTGAAGGGGGGCGAAAATTTGGACTTTATCTCGCGAGGAGCATCCCGGGTGTGGGACAAGCTTCTCTTAAGCTTTGGAGAGGTAGAGAAGAGAAGGAAGGGATGATAATTTCGTGTGGAGGGGGTCTCCTTTTATAGTTGCAAGGAGTAGGGGCAAATTAGTCATTACATCTTTAAAACATTAAATAAATGGTCTTTAGTGACGGATAAAATCGTCGCTAAAGCGCCAACGTGGGCGTAGTGGGTGCTCCCCACGCGTGCCTCCTCAGCTACTCTCTCTCTCAATGCATCCGCATGTTCAACAAATCTCAACTGTCCGATCGCGAGATCGGATGGCTTAAGATGCGCCCCAGCGTGTACGATGCCCGCCCCAGCGCGTACGATGCTGCGTGAGGCGCGGGCGTGCAATAGTACGTCATCGCTGTTGAGCGCGGACGGCCGTCCGATCAAGATCTGACGCATGCCCGCACCCGCTCGCCCGCACCCTTCGCCTCCTCACTGCAGCTCGAACCCGTGTCCACTGCTCGTGATAGCGCCCTCGCCCACTACGCTGCGGAGCGCGGATTGTTGAGCGGGTGATTTAAGGTGCAGCCATTCATAGCCGTTGGATCGAGATCCAACGGTGGAGAGGGGGCAGATGCGAAGGCTTCAGTGGTTGCATGCAAGCATTTGGGCGATCGAGATGGTGCCACGTGGCACCATCTTGGCCGTCCATCTTCTGGATGTTGTAGATGGTGCCACGGGTGTCGGATTGACTCGATTTTTGCATCGTTAGGCTGCGATCGTCGATCCGAATTCATCCATGCGGTCATATTTTTCATTTGATGTGCGAATTTACACCATCCTGGCCCTTGATCTTCTAGGGTTCCCCGGTCACTATCTGATGCCACAGATGCCTGATTAGGATGATCTTGGAGTCGTTGAACTCCAATCATCGCCCTGATCACATCTGTACGGTTGGATCTTCGATTCGAGGCCCTGATAAAAAGTTTGCCCTGTCCAAGTGCATAAAAGGAGACAATTAACTTTCATTTTATTCAAACAACTCTAAATGCAAGATGATGCATGTTATGCAATATTTATATCATGCAATGCAATCCTATGCTTAAGAACATGCATAAATAGATATCTTAAGTAGTGTAAATGTGTTTACATCAACCCCCCTTTGTAAATCATCTCTTCCTTTCCTCTCATCCCCTCCATAGCTCAACGAGCTTGTCCCAAACCCAGGATGCTCCATTAGAGTTAAAAATATAATTTTTTCACCTCACCTCATTAATGGAGCAACCCGCAGTTGTCCTCTCACCGCTGTTTAGGAAGCAAATCCCACTACAACGTTGCCCTGTTCCGTCCTTCGTCCTCCATCTTCGTTCTGCCTTGTCCAGCATCTCACCACCCTCTTCCCAACGCTCCGTCAATGCGGCTCGTCCTCCAAGTAGCCGTCGAGGAGGATAATTTCTCTCATTCTCTTTATTGCTTTCTAAACTAGATTCCCTGCTTTCTAGTGTTGCGACTAGTTATAACAAACATAATTATGGTGATTATGAAACATTTGTCTATTCTCTTTTTTTTCTCTTTATTTGTATTATTCTTTATCTGTCTTCTATTAATTATTCTTTAAGTAGATAGCTAGAGTAGATTTAATTCAACCAGCTAATCTACTTCATGACAACAAATATAAACATGATTTTTTATCAAACATATTCCTCCCCATGTTCGACCCAGAACTCACCAGAGTTTCGATTAAATTATCTGTTTGACGGATTTTTATGCAACTACAATAACAGGGTTTTCAAACTCAAACTTTTAGCGTACAAATCTCATTCAACAATTTGGTGCCATTGCCGGGCAGGAGACGATCTTTGATTTCTCGCGCTTTCTTGCCTTATCTTTTACCTCACTTGTCTCCATTCTTGTTGTGATTGCAAGTACCCTCTCTTGAGGTGAGTAAAAGTGGTAGATTGGAGTAAAGTGTTGTTGAAGAGTTTGTAAGTATACCCCACCTCCCACCCACTAGTTTTCATTCCATCACTTAATAACACAAACCCTAACTAACCTAGGAGCTCTCATAAACCGTAGGCTTAGTTTGGTTGTTTGTTTGCCACCTCCACCCACCTCACCCTCCTCTTATTAAAAAAATTCTAAAAAAATCCCACATAGGTACACAGCCTCTTCTAATTCTTCGTACTCAACCGATAACCTGATCTTTAGAACCGGTACACCCATCAACACATAATTGAGTAGAAATCAGATTAGGTAATCACTTGTGTACCTAATTTAGTGGTGCATCAGGCCAATTGTTTGAGTTGTTTGGGCAACACTTCATTGAAAAACAACTCATTGAGTAGCTGCCTCTTAGGGTTCAATTTTTAGGAATTAACCAGGCACTCCACATTCTTTTAAGTTTTAAAGGAAAACATCTTTACCTGTGCTTTCAAAACCTGGTGTGCCAACTATACCTTGATTGAATATACCTAAAGTTGAACCCTAAAAGCTACTAAACAAGGTTGAACCCTAAAAGACAAATAATCAATAATCTTGTTTGAAAACCATTAGTTGTGCATGCACATACATTGAAATTGATTTTTAAGGGCACAACCCAAATAAAGGGCCGATCACATTCCAAAGCACATTCGAACCCAAGCCTAATTAAAAATAGAGTAGACCGTTGGCCTTAAGGATTGGACTCACTCTTTGGGGACCAGATCAAGATTATTTTCAATTAATCTACTTCTACTATTCAATCTGATGTCTAGCTAGGGGAGCAGAATCAAACAACCTTGGTTGGGGGGTATCAAAGGAACCTGAGGTGAAAGCCAAGGGAAGAACCTTCTCCCCAACCCCTCCCTCTAACTAGTTGGATTGACCTGAAAGAACTAGATCAAATCGTTCTTTTCATCTCAAGACAAGTTTTGGGAGTTTATAGATCTTTAGGCTACCCTACCTAAGGATAGGTTTGATTGTTTGTATTGCAGGGCACCTTTCTTCCACTCGTTTTGCCATGGATGCTTCCACGTCCTACTCACATTTCCATCCTTATCCTCCTTCCACTACTCATTCCCAAGATGATTATTATCCTAACTAGACTTATTCTCACCCATCTACTAGTTGGGATAATCCTCATTGGAAATACAGTTCCGGACCTCCTTGTTTAGGGTCAAACCCTGGACACCATGATCTTGATTTTTATCCTTCTCCGAGCTACATCGATTATAGATCATTGCCTTCCTATAAACAACCTAATACGATCTACAATCAAGAAGGATATGTTGATCCTTACCCTCCCTCAAATTACACTGCATATGGGTCATCACCGCTCTATGAACGACCCATAACAACCTATTATCAGAGATGGTATCAAGAAACTCAATTTGTTGACTCCCCTGGATTGAACCCAAACCCACCCAACCCTGAACCAAACCATTTGGTTCAGGTGAACCAAGTCCAAGATAGGGTATTGACTAATTTAAGGAATACCATTCAATCTTTAGAAGCTCAGCCAACACCCTACACTGACGAATTGGAGCCTCTGATTCAAATGATTAACGATCTTAACAAATATTTGTTGAATTGGCTCCGAGATGTTAAGGATAAGGACCCAGGTAAGTTTTTACTTGGAAAGTTGTCAAAATTGAGGATGAGATTTGTGGTCACTTTAGTTCAATCTCGGGATGATTCCTAGGATGAACCCCCTTTAGGAGAGCCAATGTCAGAATTCGCTCAGGCACATGTAGGGGGGACACATTTTACGATACTGGGGATGACCAAGTTATTCTAAAGTAACCAATTGTGGATGAATTGCTTACTTCACTCGAGATCCATGAGCCAGGGTATGAAGAAAAGTATATCTCTATGCACTAAGAAATGATCAATGATTTTAAGACATATAAATGTGGATTCAGAATTCTTTGATTCTGAAGGTGAAGAATCATTGTGTGAAGTCTCACCTGAATTTGAGGAAGATAATTTTAATGAGACAAATGGGTCCGCAGAGTATGATCAATATTTTGATGGCCCTATAATTAAGGGATTTGATCCTGTTGGAGATATCATGATGGATTCAGATTCTGATTTCATGAAAGATTCAATTTATAGTCCCATTCCTCAATCACACCCCATTGAGCATATTGACGATTTGATTTTGAGATCACAAACCCAAGTCAATTCTAATTCAGCCACAAATATTGGACATGGAAATTTTATATGGGGTATTAACATGCAGGAGGTCCCGGAATCTGAAATCCTCATTATGGAGGATAGGAATTTGGAAATGAAGGTATGGGAAGCCACTTCCACGGGAAGTAGAAATTTGAGTCTAAGGGTTCCTATAGACCTGAAACCACCAACCTTCTACTAGGACCCTTTTGACATTTTTGATTCTGAGGATGTGCAACCCAAGCACAAATTCACTTATTATCTTTTTGATCTTGATTGTCCTATTGTCCAACTTTTTGGACTTGGGTTGCATCCTCACAAACCGTAGGCCTGACCACGCTTGCTTACCGATCTTAGGTTCTAGGTAATTTTTATTCAGAACCTTAGATACACTCAACCATGGGGCATGGGTCTGCACCACAACCTCGTCCACATCTGTGGACATCTTCTCCTGGCAGGTCCAAAAATAGATTTTCTTATCTTGATCCTGACCTATTTCCTCTTTGTTTGTATAGTGTGCCTAGCTGAAGGCACTAAATTCAGCACATATATAGTTTGTTTTCATCTCGAAGTTGACTGGGTAATCATAAAATTCAGGTGCTTTCTACTCTACTTCACTTTGTTTCATGTCTTTTTAATACAATGAGGACTCTGCATTAGATAGGCATAGGGGGGGTGGATATCATTATCTGAATCATCTTGTTAGCTCTGTAAATTCTTTTTATTTTCTCTTTATTTTTGAAAAAAAAATTGAATTAGGAAAAGAGAACTTGGGCTTTAGAAATGTATTATCCATGGGAAATAATACGATAGGACTGGAACACTTAGACCTTTTAGGTCTTAGGGCTTAATCAGCCTGGGTGTCCACAAAAATGTGAATTTGTTTATTGAGTCCTCGCCATTATGAATTCAATTTTTAATTGGTTAATAAGTTGGGGTGATAAGTACATGACTTATCAACCCGCTCTCTGATTTGAGGTGACTTCAAGCCTAAGCATCTACACACTCCACTGCAGGGAAGAATGATTTTCGTGGAGGTTAAAAACTGTCGCCTATTCCATGTAAACTGCCGTATTCGATCGTCACAAAAGTGTATGTTGCACCAGTATATAAACGACGATTTTTGTTTAAAATCGTCGTATTTTCAACAATGGTTTCAAAGACCGTCGTCTCAGTTATTGACGACAGTTGTTGTACAAACTATTGATAATAACTCTAAATGACGGTTTGGATCACCATTGTCTATGGTATACGTAAACCTTAGACGATGATTTTTTAACCGTCGTATAGTTGTATAAATGACGGGTTGGTGTGAGAAATACACGGTTTATTAATTATAGGAAATAGTGTCGTTGAGATGCATAAATTTGCAATCAACTCTTAAATTTATAATACTTAGATAGTGGAGTATCTAGGGTCATCCGAGAAGGCCAATTTGTTAATCACATGAGTGGTTCTCTCTCTCACCTCTCAAATCTGCACTTTCTTTTTGTGATTTTGATTTTGTTGTTTTTGTACTTTTCAAAACAATCGGGCTTGAGATATGCGAAGACGAAATTACGCTACAACTACACCTATCACTAAACCTAAGTGACAAGAATGGAGTTCTCTCTTCTCAGCTCACCCTAGGCAAGTGCACCTAGGGTAATAAGAAGAGGAGAGTGTGTGCACTACAACTACAAGAATAACATAGAAAATACACTAACTACAACGTGAAAATTGGAAGGCAAAATGAATTTTGTATTGCTAGAAGCGTAGCATACAGGTAGAGGAATGCTTCTACATGAGTAATAAACTACTAGCTAACACAAAATGATAGAATAGAAGATAAAGAAGAAGGGGTTATTTTGGTAGAAGATCCGCATGGCTCTTGCTCCAAGTGTGGTTGCCTCACACTTGAAAAGAGCTGTCCTCTTCCTTCTTTAGTTAGCATTCCTTCAAACTCTCCTCCAAGGTGGGCGTCAACCACCTTGTTGGATCCTCCTTTGCTTGGCCATCCCCTCTAGGTAAAGATGATCTCCTCTTTGGTGTGGCTAAGGGAGAAGAATGAGAGGAAGAAGGCACCAAGGGGGCGGGTAGGTTGCCCCCTTGATCTTCTTCTCTCCTTTTTCTTCCTTGGAGTACATGAAGGTGGTATGGGTGGAACCTAACTAATGGAAGAGAAGATGGGAATTACGTGGTGGTAGGGTAGGGTATTTATAGGATGGGAAGGGGGGTGGTTATGGTTTTCTTTTGGAGGGAAATGAAGGGTTGCTTGGATATTTTTGGAGGGAAAAATGGGAGGGAAATGAAGAGGTGCCTTGGTTTTCCCTCCAAAAATACCTTCTAGAAGGTATTGATTTTGGAGGGAAAAAATGGAGGGTGGAGATGGGTCTTGATGGTGGATGTAGGGTGGTGATGGAAGGGATAGTTAACACCAAAATAAAGTGGGAGTAGGTGGTCTTTTTTGTGGAGCTTAGGTAGTAGGGTAGTAGGTTTTGGTGCCATGGAGGTGGACTAGTTAAACTAAGCTAGGTTAGCCAGCTTAGCTAGTAGAGAGTTGGGGAGAGAGGTAGAAGGAGCTAGGGTTTTGGAGGTGATGAGCTGGAGGAAGCTGTCTTGAGCTGTACTAGAGCCGATGGCTGCTGCAGAGAGTTGCAAGGAGCTACCTTAGTTGGCTTAGCTTGCTAGTTCTTTGCTAGATGCTAAGCCAAGCTAAGATAAGATGGCTTCTGTTGATGTGAGCTAAAGTGAGCTGGGTCTGGTCTTTCCGGAGGTTACTGAGCTAGCTAGAGTAGCTAGCTTAGGTCAAGTAGCTCAGCTCAACTTAAGCCTCCCGGAGCTGGACTTGAACTGGCCTAAGCTGGTTAAGGTCATCTTCAGCTGACCAGGTCTAGCTAGTAGCTAGTCCTAGTCAGGTTGAACTTCCAGTGAACTCTTCTGAGCTGGAAAAGCTGGAATGGAGCTGGGATCAACTGTCTTTAGCTAGTTTGAGCTGCCATCTAGCTGAGGTGAGCTAAATGGAGCCAAGGTGAACTAACTAGAGCTACATTCAGCTGCAATGAGCTGAATGGAGCTAAGGGTGAGTTGATCCAGCTAGAAGAAGATGGGATGCAGCTGGGATGAGCTGGATCTAGCTGGGATTCAGTTGAAATGAGCTGGATCTAGCTGGGATCCAGCTAATAGGAGCTTCTTCTTCATCTTTTGCCTTCTTGAGTGCCAAGATGTGTGGGATCTGACATTCTGCCTAATCTTGACACTTAGATAAATGCATCAAAAATACATTAAAATGCAATGCATGCCTATCCTAGGTAAATGCCTAAATGCAGCCCAAAAACTCGTTTGCGAAGTTAAAACCCTAAGAGCTAGGTTAGTTTTGGGGCATAAGAATGATGTTAAACTGGCGTTTATCACAGGTCTATGAGAACTGTCGTCTATATAAACACGACGGTTATTCTTAGAACCGTCATGTATATATGTATGTATTTTCTTTATATAATGTTTAGGCTTATAAGATTCTATAATCTTAGAATCTTATAACACCTTTAAACATATATAACATACAAAACACATACAATATAAGAATTCAGCATACGACATGGAACATAAAACATTCAACATATATATATAAACCTAATGATAAAAGTATATCATACTGTCAAAATACAAAACCAAATAAAGCAAAAGATAAATAATATAAAGTATGCCTCAGCTCCTACCCCTTGTCCTTCTCCACCACCTCCGAGGTCATCGTCGTCTCTACGAGGCGGGTAGTGATATGAATTGTGATCTCGACTGCTGCCTCGTAATAACGTCATCATCTCTCTCATCTGCGCTCTCTGCTGCTCCATCTCCTTCCTCTACTCCATGAATTTCTTGGCATCTTGCCAAGCTTGAGTATGCTGGTGAAATTGTGAGGTGACATTATGGAGTTGTGTCTACATCTACTGGACTACAACTGCTATTGCTAACCCCTTCTGCCCATACCAGCTGGTGATCGTCTAACTTCTCCCCCAACTACGAATGAAGCCTCCATGCTCCGGAGGCATGGTGCTCCTAAAAGCCTCCTCAAGTGTCATAAGAGGGTGCTACTGAGTACCGGAAATGGCGTCTGTACGGGGGGTTGATTAAGTTCAACATTTCTCCCTACAAATTACAATAATTTATTGTCATATTAAAGTATAAAAATTTAAGTAAATAAATAAGTGTTACTTACATGTTTTGTCTGGTATGTCTCATGTATCCATGTTCGCCCGCCGTCGGTGGTGGCTATGCTATGAATAACCTCATGCATACCAACCGGATCGAGCGTGGCACCATCGTATGAATGTGCCTGTAAATATATTTCAGAGATTTGCAAGTAATAGTTGTAATTAAAACTTTAATTAAAAACATAAAAGTAACAAAATTGTAAGTAATTACTTACATATTTAGCCTTAACTCTATCTACACTAGTTCAACCCAAATAGTGGGTCTGTGGTGGAGCTTTGGCTCTATTAGCTTTGTTTCTCTTCACTTAATCCTGTATATATAACATATTGTAATGAAGAACAATTGAATAATTTATCTCCAAATTCTATTAAAAGTAAATGTAATTACCTCTGTCTCAGGCTTATTCCAATGCTTGCAGCATTCTCTCCACACATCTGCTACTATTGTAGGAGTCATGTTCCTTAATGTCTCCTCATTAGACGACACTGAATTATAATACTAAATTATAGAAATAAATCTTCAGAAGAAATTAATTAAGACAATAATAAAAAATGGGAAATATTACAAATTTCACCTTTCTCTTTGTTGTCATCCTCCAATCACGATGTCATCTCGCAACAAGATGAAGAATGTACTAGGTGACATTCATATCGTCACCCCATCAAAGATCTCCTGTAATATTACAAATCGTACAAATGAATTAAATATTAATAAACTAAACTTATATATATAAATAAATCATTATTTACCTCCATATTACGAATAAGCTACCTCTTGATCACCTTGAAGACTGACCTCCAGTTAAAAGAACAAAGGGGGACGAGCTCCTTTACCATCCTACACAGTGTGATGGTGAAAGGAGGATAATCTGGATCTTCTCCAGCTTCGTTAATATGCACTTTGATTCTCGTCCCCTCTAGAAGTGCATCTAGAGGTGCATTTCTTGTCAGACCCCTTCCTTTTTTTTATTACCTGATAATAAAAATATAAATATTAAAAATTAAAGCATTATCAATAAATTTTATTAAGATTTTATCGACAATTCATACCAGCGAAACTGGTCCCTACCTCAACCTGAGAGTCCTGTTGAGGTGGCCTCTGTACCTCAACATCGTCCTCACCCTCCTCATCCTCATCCTTGTCGTCGTTAGGGTAGTGGGTAGCAACCTCTGGCTCTGGCTCTCGCACTATATTAATAACCACCCTCTTGCCCTTCTTTTGGTACTGTCGGGCAAGATCACCAGGCCGGACATATTCACGCTGCCGGATAAATGCAGGATTAGGTACCATGACAACTGGGTGTGCGTGGGGAGTACTTAGAGGAATGTACTCAGGAACGGATGGGGGAGTCTGGGTGTGGGGGGGCTAGGTAGGCTGTGTGCGGGCTGCTGGGTGCAGGGGGGCTAGGTGGGCTAGGTGCGAGGTGGCCAGGTGCGTGGGGGCTGCATGGGTTGCGTGCAAGGTGACTGGGTCTCATCCCTACTTGTTGAGGTGCCCTACTCATCCTTACCCCTATTAGAAAATTTCTTGAATTTCATATGCATAAGCATTAAAAAAATTAGTATTTGTATAAATTTTAAGAAATAAATAAATAAAAATAAAAAAATTTGAAAAAAAAATTGACAAAGTTTCCCCTATATTACGAATATTTTCCAAAATCCTGTGAAAAGGAAATGACACATTCTACATAGTATAAAATCACACATTCTACAGTAAAACATAAACATAAACGTAATGGAACCTTCAAAACATAAACATAAACATAATGAATGAAAAAAGCACTTTGAATATTATTCGAACATAAATATAAACATAAAAGTAACTGGTTGTTTTTTCTCCAAACCATTATTTTGTTGGAGAAGTTAATTTGGGTTATATACCCCTAAATGATGATTGCTAGCCATTTTCATATGTCATTTTCCTATCCCTAATTATGAAAACTTACCATGAAAACTTATCATAAATCGATGACTTTATATAAACAAATTGGACTCTTGAAGCCAACAACACGAGCCTAGAAGAAATATCTTGTTACCCACAAATATCTTTCACTTCTCCATAAATTTCTCCACTTTTCCAGTCTTCTCCGTGACCACAACACCATACTTTGATGGGTCATCCACCTGCATTGTTGCAAGCATGGAGATGGGATTTTTTATTTTTTTTGAAAAGGGCATGAAGATGGGAAAATATGACATAAGAAGAAGGCATCAATGTTGTAAAGATAATTATACCTTACATATCAATATCCATTGCACCTGCACCAACTTCTGGTAAGTGTTCTTGATAAGAATCTGCTTTGACGTCATTTTCAACATCTTTTCACATGTCAAAATATTCACATGGAATTGTCCGTACGGGTATAATCCATTCATTTCTACTGTTGTCAGGGACGTAGAAGACTTGAGATACTTGACATGCTAATGTAAACGGTTTTGAAGAATGAAGAATTTGATGATTCTTATTCAAACTTAAAAAATCGTGTTTCTTATCAAGTTTGAATCCAATGCCTTCTTTAAACACGTCGAACCAATTACACTTAAAAAGGACAACTCTACCGTCATATCAGAAGCTCATCTCAATGATTTCTTCGATATGTCCGTAGCAGCCATCACAACCAGTGTTTAAATCGCAACTGAAAACAACACCAACATGCTGTGTGGCCTTCATATCAGCTATGGATTTTATCCTGAATCTGAATCCATTTATAATGTAACATGAATGGAAATGTCCATAACTCAATGGTTGATCCGATATTTTGTCGAAGTCCTCCAACAATCGTGGGTCGTTCTCTTCTTTCATTTGCACATGTTCTTTAAACCACTCGAGAAAGTCGATCTCACGTGTTTCTGGATGTGAACACTCCTTAAATTCATTATACAATGCATCAACTTCTGGGATCTTCTTAAGAATGTACAAGTGAGCTAGACGCCGATCGATTTCAGAGATTGATTTGTACAATGTGTGGAGGATAGACCTTCCTGGAATATCAAATATGGAAAGACGATCTTCATCGTTCTCATTGTACCCTCCATTATAATTTCTCTGTAATCGATTAAATCGATTACCTGTCTCATCCATATACATGGCACAGAAGTTAATGGACTCTTCTACAAGATATCCTTCCACAATAGATCTTTCAGGCTTAGCCTTATTTAACACATAATTTTTAAGTTTCTTCAATAACAGTTCAACTAGATACATCCATCTGTATTGCACAGGCCCAGCAACTTTGGCTTCATTTGCAAGATGCAGAGTTAAGTGAACCATGACATCAAAGAACGTCGAAGGAAATATATGCTCCATTTTACATAATGTAACAACTATTTGCTTATCCCAATACCGTAATAAATCAGAATGTATAGTTTTCGAACAAATAGCTTTGAAATATCGGCTTATCTCTATAATTAAATCTACAACTGGATCAGGTAGCACTCCACGCATAGCTAGTGGGAACAAGACTTGCATGTAAACGTGACTGTCGTGACTCTTTAACCCACTGATTTTCTTTTGAGCCTCATTTACACATCGAGAAAGTTGTGAGGAATAGACATCTGGCATCCGTACTCTTTCAAAAAGGTGAAAACTTTCTCTCGTTGATCATTATTTAAGCTGTAAATGGCTTCCGGAAAGTCATAATTGCCATCTTCTTTTTCAATAACAGGTAACTCTAGACAAATGCCTAAAGTTATCATGTCTTTTCTCATTTTCACTGTATCCTTTGGACTATCAGTTAAGTTGAACACATCCAAAATGTTGTCCACGACATTCTTCTCAATATGCATCATATCAAGATTTTGTTGAATAATTAGATCTTTCCAATATCTGAGTTCCATGAAGAAAATGCTCTTCTTTTTAAAACCCGTATGTTTCGAAGCTATTTGATATTTCTTAAACAGATGACCTAATTGTATATTGCCAAGTTATTGTAATTTCTCCATTATTTGAAAACCTGACAACCTTATTGAATTTGTACTTAGCTTATTCCTCGGATTCTTAGAAGAATACCAACAACTTTTACCGTTGAACTTGTCCTTAAACACTGCCCTTAGCCATCTAAGCTCAACTGGCAAGAATCTACGGTGCCCCAAATAACAAAACTTGTTGCTCTCAAGTTGTCGAAGATGCTAAGTGTCATCCATACATACTGGACAAGTAGACTTTCCCTTTGTACTCCATTCAGACAAATTTGCATATGCAGGGAAGTCATTAATGGTCCACAATTATGCAGCATGTATATCAAAGAATTCTTTTCTGTGTGCATCATATATACGAATGCCGTTACACTACAACATTTTCAGTTCATCTATCAATAGTTGAAGATAAACGTCAATTGCATTTCCTGGTTGCTTTGGACCAGGGATGACGAGGGTCAACATCATAAACGACGATCGCATGCAAAGCCACTGACAAGATAGCATTTCTCGTGCGTGTTCTGAAAATAGAGATCTCATCGTATATAATGCACGAAAATGCTCTTCAAAAATAATTTATAAAGATAACAAGACTTGAGTCCCGGTCGTTCGTCTCTGGGAGGCGTTTATGGAAATGTAGATTTGAAATCAATCTCTCTTGCTCTACTTATTCAAAATCTCATGTCAATTTATGCTAAGTTCGTATTTATGCACGACATGCTTAGTTGCCAAAATATCAGAAATTAAAACATGCAACTTCAATCACACAAAAATATTGCAACAAGGCTCATGATGATTTTCACAAATAGATATATATATATATATAGAAAAAGATTTTCATTGATTCATGATGGTGTTTGCAACATAAAGCTCATGGAAAGCTTGTAGAGGAATGCTTGAAAACATAAATCTATCTAGTAGAAAACGATTGCATACATGAATCTAAGGGGGATTGTGCATGCATCATTGGGGGAGAATTTAGAGCTACACTATTAAGTAGTAAATAAAGTAGTAAAACTATGAAGAATTATAATATAATCTATCAGAACTAAGGGCATTCAAAGGTGGGCTCTGATGGCCTTTGACCTAGTTGAGAGGAGAAGGAGGGGCGGCCAATGGTGCTTAGGCCAGCACTTGGAGAGAGGTTGAGGAGGTGATCCAACATCTTGGCATGGGGATGGTGGTGGCCATGGTGAAGCTACTCGTGAAGGTGGAGTGGAGGTAGAATGAAGCTAAGCTAAAATGGAGCCAAGAGTGGATGGGTCCAAAGTGCCACCCCTTAGGTATTTTTATAGACCTAAGGGAGACCCTCTAGAGAAGTGTGGAACTCTCTAGAGAGAGCTCCAAGTGTGGCCATCCATGGAGAGAGAGGGGGTGGTTCTTAGATCCACCAAAAGTGGATCTAAGAGAAGACTCATCCTTGGTTGCCATTTTTGGCAACCAAGGTGGCACCCACTTTGGAAGGTCCTAGAATACTCTAGGTGGTGTGGGAGTGCATGAATGGCTGTGTGTGTGTGTGTGTGTGGTCATTCCCTAAGTGGTTAGGTGGGTTAGGATAGGTTCTAATGGGTTTAGGTCTAGGTTAGGTCTCAAATTAGGGTTGCAAACCCTAATTCACTAAGGAAAAGTGCAATTAAACTTAATACAAGTTTAATTGCACTTTGCCTTAGTGAATTAGGGTTCAAGTTTAATTGGGTGTGTGGAAACCTCATTGAGAGTAAAATAACTCAATTAGGTTAGGTCTAGGTCAATTGGACTCTCACTGAGTCCAATTGGACAGCGTGTGTTGAGGTCAAGGCTCAGTTGGACTCAATGAGTCTAATTGAATAGATTGAAGAGATTGACCATGATCCAAGTCAATTAGGTTTAGTGAGGACCTAATTAGGTCCTTAGGGAGGTATATAGGTGATGTACTAGGGTTAGGGCACCTTAAATTAGGTTCCTATGGGGTTGGAATTGGGTTTAGGGACCAAGGAATTCAAGATCCAAGCTTGAATTCAAAAACAGGAAGTAGAGAGCAATTCTGGACGTCTAATAATAGAGTCAGATGTCTTATAGTGAAAAATCAGGAGTCCAGACTTATTCCTCAGCTAGTATTCGAGCGGTCAGAAACACAGAAAGATAGGTTAAGGCCATATTTGGTGGATCTTAAACTTATTTGGTGGTATTGCCTCAATGCAACTGAAATAAACATTAAATATTCACATACTCTTTTTCTTTGCTTTTTTCTTCTTTTTCTAATTTTTTTCTTTTTCAATTTTCCTTTTTTTTTATTTTTTTCCTTTTTTTTCTATGTATATATTTTTTTTTTCAACACAACACAAGCTAGCATACATTCATGAACTTTATTGAGGAGGCATTATTAGAGATTGGTGCTACTCAAGAGACATTGGGTGGCTTATTTGGTGGAAGTGCCTACTCACGGCACTGGGAGAGATGGATAGGATGGTGTATTTCTGACCTTGACATCAATACCCTCCATCAGCCGAGGATTCCGTAAAGAATGGTCATAACCATCCACCTTAGCCTTAGTTTTATGAAAACTCGCTCTCCACCTATTTGCCTTATTTGGTGGCTCTCAAAATTTTGCACAAAATGTATATGCAGGAACCGAGAGTGAAAACTATGCCTTATCTTTGAGTATCATCACCTAATTATCTAGGATTCTAGATTCCTTGCACTAATCTTAGAGCACCAGTACACTCTACTCTCATCTCACACTATTTGGTGGATTTTTGGAAGAAAATCTGCCTGACTCCCAAAACACTGTCCAGGGGTTCAGTCTGTCAAGAAGAAGCACTGCTTCTTCTTGACAGACTAAAGACGTTTATCAGCCTTCATCGTGAATCCATTGCAAATTTTACGTGTGTGTGAAAAATTATACTGGATTCCATACTATAGGAATTAACTATAGGATAAAATCCTTAATGCATTCTCTTAATAAGATAATCTTATTCATGGATGCACTATGTATATATGTTATAAAAAAGTAACATCTTATATTCATACTTCATGAAATTTCCCTTTCGAGTTACATTCAACTTGACCCTAGATTTAGAAAAAAAGGTGAGCGGGTGAGTCAGAAGTGGCTTTTGCAGATGATTTTTAGCTCCAATGTGAGCATTGGAGGTGGAGTCGATCGTTCTTTTATTTAGAATCCTACAGTATGTTTGACATGCATCTCTGGGGTTTTCCTAAATGTTGGCATAAAAATTTTCAGTTTTGTTTCATCTACCCCCCCATTCCTAAGTTCTTGCATGTCCTCATGCATGAATATAAAAGAAAATGAATACAACAGGGAGTAAGTGGGTAGAGATCACCTGGAATTGTTCCTGAAATTTTAACGTTCAGCACCGACCAACCTGACAGTATGCAATATGCAAGAGAAATATGCTTAAAAGAAAAATATGCAATGTATAAAAATGGTTATGTATAGATGATGGTAGAATGTGGGGTAGATGCTGAGTTTAACGCCTCCAACTCGGTGAGAACTTACTCAGATATCCTCGATAAGATGAATGAGTTCGTCAGCTATAGGAGGTTCCTGGGCTGTGAATGACTTGTGGCGCTGGCCATTTACCGTAGATATATGCCCAGATTTTGGGTCCCTGATTTGGACCGCCCCATTAGGATATGAGTGAATCACAACATATGGGCCAGTCCACTTGGACTTGAGCTTCCCTGAAAAAAATTTTAGTCGCGAATCAAACGACCAGACTTGCTGGTTGGGCGTGAATGCTTTCCTCCAAATGTGGTGGTCATGAAAGGCCTTGGTCTTGTCCTTGTATATCAATGTGTTCTCATAGGCCTCCCGCTGGATCTCTTCTAATTCGCTAAGCTAGAGTTTCCATTCTTGATCTCCCGCATCAAGGTCAAGGTTACATTTTCGCATCGCCCAAAAGGCGCGGTGTTCCAACACTACAGGAAGGTGACAGGCCTTGCAATATACCATATGATATGGTAACATTTTGAGTGGGGCCTTGCACGTGGTCCGATATGCCCAGAGTGCATCAACTAATTTATCGGACCAGTCCTTCTTGTCTAGTCTAACCGTCTTCTGGAGAATCAGCTTTATCTAACGGTTAGACACTTTAGCCTGCCCATTGGTGACACAGGGTGGCTATACGATGATGTACCTCGTATTTCTTTAATAATGACCTGAGGTGGGCGTGGATGAAGTGGATTCCCCCGTCGCTAATCAGTGTGCGGGGTATTCTGAATCTCATGAAGATGTATTCCCGTATGAAAGAAATGACGGTCATATGATCAGCCCGTCTCGTCGGGATGGCCTCGACCCACTTCGAGACATAGTCAACAGCTAGTAATATGTACTCAAAGCCATGCGAGTTCAGAAAAGGGCCCATAAAATTAACGCCCCAGATGTCGAACACTTCTACAACCATGATGGGTTGGAGTGGCATCATGTCTCTCCTGGTGATTGGGATTTGTTTCGCTTGCAGAATAATAATGTCAGAAAAATATATCGTCGCAATGAAATCATGTGGTGGAAAAATCCTAGATCAAAAGTATTTAGCAGTAAAACTAACCACGAAAATTCAGGTCGAATCCACAAGGAGGAACAACTACAATAAATCACAGATAAGCAACAATCATGTTTGTAGAAATATTCATCAAATGAATCAATGGATATGCTGCTCTAAATGTGAATTTCCAATTTATAAACAAATCACGGGCTCATTGCGTAAATTTCATGTATGAAATCAAAGCTCTAAATATGTAAATAGTGCATGAACAATGGCATCCTATGTAAATTTTACTTGCATGTGGGTTAGGGTGTAAATCGGAATCACAATTTCATGCAATCAACAGATGTAAACATGAGGTGGATAATAATGCAAGAATATGAGGCTGTTGTCACAAAGTTACCTCATTAAAATAACCAAAATTCAAAAATCAAGAGTCCACAATGGCATTCAATGTAATAACTATTTAACGCAAAAATAGAGGATGTCTTTCCTTTGCTCGCGCGAGAAGAGGAGGCGATGGCAGGTCACGGGAACTTCGTTGAAGGTCGGCTTAAGTGAGGGGGTCCTGATGGTGGTAGCGAATCGACGAACGGTGGCCGGTGGTCTTGCCGGCGACGAGGAGGATGGCCGACGTTGGTGGCGGCTTGCCAGGAAGTGCGCCCTGCTGCCAACCTTCAGAAGGTGTGGCCGAACTCGTGAGGGTGCAACGAGTCCGTTGGAGTCGATGGCGCAAAGTTATGAGGCCTGTGGAAGTGGCTGCGTTTTTGGTGGCTTTGGGTACCTTCGCTTGGCGGAGAGGAAGAAGAAGAAGAAGATGGAGAGGAGGAGGACTACTACGTGGATGGCACGTCGCACGCGAGGGGTGTGCGTGCAAGCGTACAAGCGCACGCTAGGAAGGTGCGTGCAGTGGGGCTGTTGTTCGATGAGCGGATGCTTCTCGCACAGGCGTGGCTACGTGCGGTGAGGGGGCATGCACGGCGAGGCTGCTGTTGATAAACGCTAGTTTATCATCATTCTTATGCATTAAAACAAACCTAGCTCTTAGAATTTTACTCCACAAACGGGTTTTTGGGCTGCATTTAGGCATAAAATAGGTTAGGCATGTATTGCATTTTTTATTGTCTTTTTGATATGTTTTTGTGAGTGTTAGGGATGAACAAATATACAGATCCCTAAAACCCTAGCACTCAAGAAGGCAAATGGTGAAGGAGAAGCTCAGACTAGCTGGAACTCAGCTTGATCTAGCTCACCACAGCTGGAACCTAGCTCACTTGAACTAGGGATAGCTCATCCCAGCTCCATTTAGCTAATCTCAGCTGAATGGCAGCTCAAGAGAGTTCATCTTAGCTTACCCTAGCTCAAGTCAGCTCAGATCTAGCTCAACTTAGCTGAGTCTAGCTCATCTCAGCTCCCACTAGTCCACAGGGAGCTCTAGCTAGCTTAGCTGAGTTGACAGGAGTTCACCCCAGCTCAAATCCAGCTACATCCAGCTCCACTCAACTCTAGTCCAGCTCCTGGGGACTCAGCTTAGCTCAACTCAGTTGAGCTAAGCTACCTTAGCTGCCTCAACTAGCTTGATCCTCCCCGGGAGCACCAGACCTAGCTCACCTCAGCTCATTATGGTAGAAGCTATGTCACTTTAGCTTGGCTTAGCAGCTAGCAAAGAACTAGCAAGCTAAGCCAGCTAGAGTAGCTCCATGCCAGCCTCTTCAGCAGCAGCCAGCTCCAGTTTCAGCTCCAGACTTCTCCTCCTCAGCTCCTCCCTCTAAACCCTAGCTCCAACACCTTCTCCTCTACTCCTCCATTAGCTAAGCTAGCTTAGCTTAGCTATGCTCCAACTTCCTTGGATTGTACCACCCCAAAAACCCACCTAACAACTCCACCCAACTAGCTCCACCTAAGCTCCACATAAGCTAACCTACTTGGCACTAACCTAGCCTACCCACCACCTCCAAAAGACACCTACAAGTGGCGCCAAAACAACCCTAACCACCCCCTTGATGGCGCCACTTTTCCCTCCAAAAACCCCCTTCATCTCCACCATACACCTCTCCTTAAAACCATCTCCACCATCCACCTGACCCCCCTTCTAGATGACCCTAGGTTGGCGCCAAAATGGTGGTGTCTCTCCACCACCATAACCACCCCCTTTAACACCCCTTGGGTTGGCGCCAAATGCCCTTGGCCATAAAATCACCAACCACCTCCATCCTTCCATCCTAGCCCTCCATTTCAAGGGGCACCTTAACCCCCCATCCTACCTTATAAAAAGACCACTACCCACCACCATTCAAGGCATCCTTGGCTAGCAAATTCACTCTCATATTCCACCTATAAGCCCACGTCCAAGAGAGAAGAAGAAGAAGAAGATTAAGGGGATATTCTATCCCCTTGGTGCCTTCCCCTCTTCCCTTCTCTCTTGAGTCACGCCAGCCAAAGGAGAAGCCAGGCAAGGAAGATCTTTGGAGGAGATCTTGAAGGTGGTCCACGCCATCTTGGAGGAGCTTTTGAGGTGGTGCATGCACACCCCTTGGAGAGAGCATTGAAGGTGGTAGCTTCCACCTTGGAGGAGCTCTCAAGGAAGGAGAAGAAGGAGGCCCTCTTTTCAAGCCAAGGAGCAGCTAGGCTTGGAGCAAGAAGACTCCCTTCTTCACCAAATTTTGCAAGAGGATTAGTGTTTCTTTATTTGCTTTTAAATTTGTTTAGTTCTAGCAGAAGCATTCCTCTACTTGTCCTTGAAAAGAACACTAATTCTAGTTAATTAAATTGCCTTCTTTTAGCTTTTTATTGCAATTGTTACTTTTGGTTCTAGCACTTGTTTCACCTCTTCTTCCTAATTACTCTAGGCCTCCACTTGCTTAGAGTGAGCATAGGAAGAAGATATTTCTGTCTTTTAAGTTTTAGTTAAGCAATTATAGGTGTTAGTACTTTCCGTTACAATTCGCATTTTGCCCTCATCTTTTCAAAACAAAAAAATTACATATTTAAAATACCAAAAAGAAAGTTAAGATCTATTTGTAAGCAAGAGGATTAATTTTGCAAACACTTGGCCTCCTTGGACGACCCTAGATACTCCCCTATCTAGGATATAAATTTAAAAGCGTATGCGAATTCGCGTGTTACAACGACGTTAAAAACCCACTTTTACAAATCACGCGTATTTCGTTGTCCAAAAAGTGATAACAAAAATACGCGGTTTGTTAATTAGGTAATTTAGTGTCGTTGCAACGCGTAAATCCGCTTTCGCTTTTACATTTATATTCCTAGATAAGGGAGTATCTAGGGTCGTCCAAGGAGGCTAAATGTTTGCAAAATTGATTCTCTTGCTTGGAATACAAATCTCAACTTTCTTTTTGGTATTTTTCAATATATCATTTTTTTGTTTTTGAATTAAGACAACATGCGAAATGGTGGCAGGAAGGTGATTTACACTTCAAATTTAATAAACTACTTCTAAAGTGGCAAGTAGAACCTCTCCCTAAGCTCACTCTAGGTAAGTGGAGGCCTAGAATAATTAGGGAGAGGGAGTGAAGAATGCTAAAAACAAAGTAATTAGAAATGCAAATACGAAATTGCAAAGAAGGCAACTAGATTAATGAAAAAGTGTTTTACAAAAAGGCCTAGTAGAGGAATGCTTCTACTACTAGGAAAATTAAAATAAAGAAAAGCAAACACAAATCCCCTAGATAGATGGTGAAGAAGAGGGCTTCTTTCTCCAAGCTTGGTAGCTCCCAAGCTTGAAAAGAGTCCTCCAACTCCCTTGCTGTGCTCCTCCAAGGTCATGTCCTCCAAGGCAAGCCCTAAGGGGGCGTGCCCTAGGCTTCTCTCCAAGGGTGGACGTCCACCCTAGGTCCTTCTCCTTTGCCTGGCCATCCTCCTTGAAGTGGAAGAGTCCTCCTCCTTGGCGTGGCCTAAGTTGAAGAGAGTGGGGAGAAGAAGGCACCAAAAGGGCTGGTGATGTGCCCCTCTAATCTCCTTCTCTAGTCCTTCTTCTTGGCCATAGGTATAGGTGGTATAGGTAGCAAAATATACTAATGGGGGATGTCCTCAAATGGTGGTAGGTGGTGGGTTTTTATAGAATAGGAAGGGGGCTAAGGTGACTCTTGGAATGGAGGTGGTTAAGGATCCAATGGCCAAGGTCAATTGGTGCCACCTTAAGGGACACCTAGGGGGTGGTTATGGGTGTTGACATCCCTTGATGTTGGCGCCAAAATGGCTTCTAGAAGGGGGTCTAAGTTGGTGCCAAGAAGGGTTCTAGAAGGAGGGGTAGGTGGATGGCTAGGATGGGTTGTAGGGTTAGGTGTATGGTGGATGTGGGGGTGTATGTTGGCGCCAAAAAGAGGGGTAGTTAGGGTTAGGTTTTGGCGCCAAAATTGGTGCCTTTTGGTGGTGATAATGGGGTGAAGGGGTGGCTAGGAGGTGGCACCAACTTGAGTGGGGTAGCTAGCTTAGGTAGGCTTAAGTTGGTGGAGCTAGCTAGGGTTGAATTTGAAGGTGGTGGATGGCCAAGGAGCTGGTTGCTAGCTAAGCTAAGCTAAGCTAGCTTAGCTAAAGGAGGAGTAGAGGAAGAGGTGTTGGAGCTAGAGTTTGGAGGGAGGAGCTGAGGATGAGAAGTCTAGAGCTAAAACTGGAGTTGGCTGCTGCTGAAGAGGCTGGCATGGGGCTACTCTAGCTGGCTTAGCTTGCTAGTTCTTTGCTAGTTGCTAAGCCAAGCTAAAGTGAGCTAGCTTCTCCCATGATGAGTTGAGGTGAGCTAGGTTTGGTGCTCCCAGGGAGGATTAAGCTGGTTGAGACAGCTAAGGTAGCTTAGCTCAACTGAGTTGAGCTAAGCTGAGTCCCCGGGAGCTGGACTTGAGCTTCCTGAGCTGGGATGAGTTCTTCTTCAGCTGGCTGGAGTTGAGTGGAGCTGGATGTAGCTAGATCTGAGCTGGGGTGAACTCCTGTCAACTCAGCTGAGCTAGCTAGAGCTCCCTGTGGACTAGTGGGAGCTGAGATGAGCTAGATTCAACTAAGTTGAGCTAGATCTGAGCTGACTTGAGCTAGGGTGAGCTAAGATGAACTCTCGTGAGCTTCCAATCAGCTGAGATTAGCTGAATGGAGCTGGGATGAGCTAACCCTAGTTCAAGTGAGCTAGGTTCCAGCTGTGGTGAGCTGGATCAAGCTGAGTTGCAACTAATCTGAGCTTCTCCTTCACCATTTGCCTTCTTGAGTGTTAGGGTTTTAGGGATCTGTATATCTATTCATCCTTAACACTCACAAAAATATATTAAAAAGACAATAAAAAATACAATGCATGCCTAACCTATTTTATGCCTAAATGCAGCCCAAAAATCCATTTGCGGAGTAAAATCCTAAGAGCTAGGTTTGTTTTATTGTATAAGAATGATGATAAACTGGAGTTTATCACACCCCCATGCTTATCTTTTACTAGTCTCTTAGCAAAACTTCAATTTTTTGGAAAATAGAATTTTCGGAAAATCTAATTTTTTTCAACTTTTGAGGAGAAAAAGAGATTAAGGGACCTTTGTAGATTAAAACACAAGAGGTACGGGATTTGTTAAAGATAAACATCATGATTTGTTTTTGGATCCAACCATTAAACAAAACAGGATCAATATATCCTACAGAAAATTCACAAATTAACCCTTTGTTAATTCAGATGACTTAAAATTTTTGTTTTTAGGATTTTTCTGGGTTATGAATCTGATTCGCAACTTGCAGAATCCTTTAAAAACTTGTGTCTGTGCTTGTGAAAAGCCAACATTTATAAGGACGTGTTATTATTATTATTATTATTTTCTCCCCCATGCTTATTTTTAGCTTAGTCTTACAACAGATGTGTCGGGATCATCATTCCCGTTACCATTCCTCGAGGGGGCTCTGGCGCCAGTACTTCGGGATAGCACTGTCCATGACACCACCTAGGAGCTCACAACCCCAAAACACGATGCGGTGTAAAGGGGCGCTCCAAACAAACTCAAGCTCTTGCTCCGACACTATAGCTAGAGCACCGTCCAAGACAGTTGAGCTGCTAAAATACGCTTTAATGCTCCGTCTAAAGATATGAAATATAGATATGGAGCAGCGCCGAGGCGGTAACATGTTGACATCGTGTCCTCAAAGGGGGCATTTTCCTCCTTCTCGGCGGTGGGAACTCAAACCAATGATCTGCTTCAGACTTTTACTAAGTCAAAACAAGGGAGTTTTTCAAATTTTTAGTTGTTTTTAAGTGTTGGCTTGTGTATGAAAATTGACACAAGAAGTTTCTCAAGACATGCAAGTTTTTGAATCAGAAACTAAGTCAATTACTTTCCGTATTACAAAATAGGATCAATCACCTGAACTATCATGAGTTAAGGTGGAATTTTAGAGAAGGATATCTGATCTAGTCTAAAATAGACCCTGGGATTCTAATGATCAAATCCATATCCTCATCCTTAGTTTGTTAAAGATTAAATCCCACTGTACCAAAAGTGAAATTTTTGACCTTAGTCCCGATTTCAAAATTTTTCCTCAAAAAGTTTTCAACATCTTTACTTTTTTTTTTTTTGGGTATGCAAGTAGGAAATAAATTAAAGAAAAATGCATGTTTTTAGGTTTTGAAAATCCTAAATCGATCGTCAAATTTAAAAACACCCCCCCATGCTTAAGATATGCCATGTCCTCATGCATTAGGAGGGAAAAGGGATCACCTTAGTGAAGAACGGTCGGGTTTAGGATGAACAAAACCTGGAAAAAGAAGAAAAAAAGAAAGCAAGAAAAAATGATGGGTTACCACCCATCCAGTGCTATCTTTTATGCCATTCAGCCAGGCGTGAAGTTATGCATGGAAGATGTAAATCATGTAAATAATTGGACACTTGGATGCCCGCAAAAAAGGTGTCTTCTTCTAGATCCCTAGAAAATTGATTAGAAGCAATATTGGGATCAAAGTTGGATGGAAAATGATAAGTGTAGCCCGAGTCTGGCCATGGTTTTAAATCAGGTTGGATGCCAAACTCGGGCGGGGTTGGTGGCAGGTCCGTAAGAAAGGAGTCGGGGAAGGAATGGTGAGGATTGGATGAAGTTAGTGTGGAAAAATTAGGTGTGTGAATAGTGGGTGGGTTAGGGTGCTTAGGGGGTGTATCAGGAATAAATTTGGGGTCAAGACAAGTTTCCAGATCACAGATTTCGCCGACCACTGATTCTGAATCAGAGTCCTCAAAAAAATTGTGGTCAGTAAATGTATCTATTAACATTGTCTCCTCCACCATATTGGAAATTTCAGTATCTGAGTCCTCAAAGAAGTTATCATCATGGAATCTCCTGGAGGATTTGAAAATATCTAAAGTGAGAGTTTGGCCTGCACAAGTGATATCCATTTTGCCTGTGTGGCAATTGATATTTGCCTTTGCAGTGGCCAAAAAAGGGCATCCAAGGATTATTGGGGAGTCCAGTAATGATTCAGGTACCTTAATGTCAAGAACCAAAAAGTCTGCAGGGAAGACACAATTCTGGACCTTGACCAAAACATCCTCAACAATCCCACGAGGTTTGATTGTAGATCGGTCGGCTAATTGTAGGGTAACCTTGATGGGTTTTAATTCACCAATCTGAAATTCTTCAAATAAACTCGTGGGAATAATATTAACTGAGGCACCAAGATCAAGGAGGGCACGATTAAAGGTAGTGTCATCAATAATTACAGAAATTAAAGGTGTCCCCGGATCTTTCATCTTAGGAGGCAACTTACTCTATATGACAGAGCTTACTATCTCCGAAAGATGCACCTGTCCTAGATTTTTGGTCTGCCTTTTAGGAGTACAAATCTCCTTCAAAAATTTGGCATAGGCAGGTATATATTTGATGGCATCTAGGAGAGGAATATTGATATGAACTTGCCCAAATAGATCCATGAGTTCTTCTGTAGTGGGCTCAGATTTCTTCTTTTTGTTGGTGGTGGGGTAGAGAGCTTGTGGGAAAGGGATAGGAATCTTGTCTTGAGATTTTTTTATTTCTTTTTCTTCCTGATGGGGAGGTGGGGAGTCAATTTGCACAGGTATATCACCAGGTTTGTGTGAAGGCCCGGGATCAATGGTGGTTTTCCCACTCCTCAAAGTAACTACATGTGCAGTCGGATTATTATTTGGAGGAGGTGGGGGGGCCTGTGATTGTGGAAACCTGGGCGGCTGCTGAGGTGGTGGATTAGGAGGAGGCTGATTCGGATAGTGTGGAGTTCTGCCCGTATAATCGTTCCCTTGGTGATTAGGGTTGGGCATGGGTTGAGACGGAAGATGTCTTGCAGGTCTTTGCGTGGGAGTAACCCCAATCTAATTGTTCAGATTTGTGATGATGCAGGTTACTTCCGTCATTTTTGTTTGCATATCCTGCAAGGTTCGCATCATCTGGGCATTGATGTCTTATTGAGATGGCCTAGGATGGAAGATTGGATTTCGACCCATACCCATTAAAATGATATGGTTGGGAAGAAACTTGATTATTCCAGGAGTAATTCGGGTAATTTTTCCAATTGGAAGAATTTTTAAAGGTCTCCTGGATGGCAGAAATATTTTGAGTGGGGTTAAGATCTGGATAGGTGTAATTCCCCAGTGAGTCATGGGCAACCTCAAAATAATCAGCAGTAGTAGTGTTGAGATTGTGCAAATTTTCTCTTCGTGGAAAGTTAGGTTGGGTTAGATGTGGGTGTGGAGCTTGGGTTGATGTGGCCAGTTTTTCCTCAATTTTCTTTGATTAATATGCATCTGGTTGAGTTTTTGAGTGATCAATTGAAGATCATCTTGGGTGACTGGGATAGATTGAGTGCCTATTTCATGAACACCGAACTGCGGGTTTTGGGTTCAGCAAAATGTGTTCATGGAAGCTTGATTAAATGAGTTTTCACTCATTTTTTCAAATAGGTCGTAGGCACTTTCAGCATCCTTATTTAAGAAGTTGCCACCACACGAGGTATCGACAAAATGTCAGATTTGATCTTCTAATCCATGATAGAAGATTTGCACGAGCTGCCATAAAGGAATCTCGTGGTGCGGGAAACTTAAAAGATCTTGAAATCTTTCCCAAGAATCATGGAAAGTCTCACCAGATTTTTGGTGAAAGGTCGTAATAGATCTTCGCAAGGAATTGGTACGACCTATGGGAAAGAATTTCTTGAGGAAGGCGCTCTTGAGTTGAGGCCAAGTTGTGATGGGTCGGCCAATGGTCCTGAACCAATAAGCAGCCTTATCTTTAAGAGATAATGGAAAAAGCCGCATCAGCCATATGTCTTCTTGCACATTTCGGGAACGGGTTGTCTGTGCAAGAAGGGTTAGCTCTTCAAGGTGGCTGAAAGGGTCTTCCCTAGGAAGGCCATGAAAGTGTTTAATTAGGTTCAAGACAGCAGGCTTGATCTCAAAGTCCCCCTCTGGTATGACCACCCCTGGTCGTTCCTCATAATAAGATGGATCATAGAAATCTTTTAGAGGAACAACAAGCTGCTGACGGGGTGGTGGGTGTGGCTTTGGATTGGCTAGGTTTTGAATGTTCCTAGTCAATGTTTGTTGATTGGAATTTAATTTATTAATCTGCTCGGCCATCAATTTTAAAAGATCAGGTAGGGGGTCTTGATGTTGTGTTTGGGGCGACTCCAGATTAGGGAGCTCCAAGTGTGGGAAGTTAATGGTGGGTGGGTTTTGGGTGGAAGGGTTAGAATTAGGGTTAGTGGTGGGGTTAGAGGTGGAAGTGGAAGGGTCAGTGGACCTATTTTGTTGTGTTTCCATTTTTTTAGGAGAAGAAGATAGAAAAAGTGGTCTTTTTGCGTGGGGGCGAAATCAAATGGTCTTTCCTAGTGCGGATTTTGAGACCGTCGCCCGTGCATAAAATGGAAGAACGGGAGGGGAGGAGAAGAGAAAGAGATGAGAGAAAGTGTGCAATTCAAACAAACAAAACTAGACCTAACTTAAGTGTGACTCCCTAAAAATAAACCTAAGACTTGGTCTATGTAAGAAATAAGTAGTCAATAGTGAATACCCGCTCTGTCAACAAATCTAGCCAAGTTTCTTAAGGGGAGGCTTGGGCCCAAACGTTTCCCAGGGAAAACCCCAGGTGCTTGTACAAACCCGCGCCTGGTCGTTTGACACGGCCCCTCAGCCTGAACACCAGATATAGATGACAGAATTGGTACTAACTAAAGAAAACTTAAGACCTAGATAGCAAGCCTAAGTTGATGAAGCCTTAGGGGTCAAGTTGCTACAAGTTTTAATTAGGTCTAGGATACTACAGTGCACACGGAATGTGGAGGGCGTTAATTGGGTTGTTGCCCTGTTATATCGATTTTTCTGTGTATGTGCAAGAATTGGAGAGTGGCTCCAATGAAAATCAAGTTGTCACACAATTTTTTTGTATTTTTATTTTTTAGGATTTGATTTAGTTAAATGTGTTTTAGGATTTTTCTTTTTAAATTTTCAAACAAGTTTGAAACTTCACAATCAAAGGAAAGACAAGTTGTATTGGTGATGGTTAATTTCCTTTAATGAGAGTCTTCAAAAAGAAAGAAAGAAACCCTAAGTCAATTATCCCTAAGATAGAAAATTACTACCAATGAATTAATTTTAGGCTTTCTGTATTAAGTAGTGGTCCAAACAAGTCAAACAACACTACTACTTTGAAGAAAATCAAACAAGGATTCCAAAAAATATTTTTGTAAGATTTTCGGAATTTGATTGATAATTATTTTGAATTTTTAATTGTACTGGTGTTAAAGTCCAGAAATGATACCTGTGGGTATTTTGAACTTTTCAATATTACCACTGACCTCAGAAATTTTTTGTGATTTTGTATGATATGTAAAATTTCACAAGGATTCCAACAAGCTAAATTTCGCAAAAATTGGATGAGTATAAAAATTCTAAAAATTCACGGACAGTAGCAAAATAGGAAGATTAGAGGGTGTGACCCCTCTATAGTCCATGAATTTTTAAAAATTAAATACAGATCCAAATGATCTGAAATTTTGTAAATATGTTCGTAGCTTAATTGGGAATCACTGTATGAAATTTTATGATTTTAAAAGTCCTGTGGTGTTAGGAATCGATTTTTCAAGTCCAGTCTGAAATCTGGATCCAAAAAATAGAACACCAATACTTGCAATGGAATGGTGTTAAAGAAGCATTCAAGCAAACAATGGATTTTATATGGGCACCACTCCACTTAATTAATGTGTTTATGGTCCTGAAAGCTAAGTTTAATAATTTTTTTGGTAGTCTTTTAGCCTAAATGTGACAAGAAAGGAGAACCAACCTAAGTTTCACGGGAAGAAAAGGATCTTTGAGCTCTCGCTTCCAGATTCCTGCCTTCCCGCTGTAATTCCTGCACACACAAAAGAAAGAAAGAGAAGGGGATGAGATCCACTTCAAGCAAGAGAAAATTAACTAATGCAAAGCCATGCCTCCCCGGCAACGGCGCCAAAAAGTGATAACGAAAATACGTGGTTTGTTAATTAGGTAATTTAGTGTCGTTGCAACACGTAAATCCGCTTTCACTTTTAAATTTATATTCCTAGATAGGGGAGTATCTAGGGTCGTCCAAGGAGGCCAAATGTTTGCAAAATTGATTCTCTTGCTTGGAATACATATCTGAACTTTCTTTTTGGTATCTTTCAATATATCATTTTTTTGTTTTTGAATTAAGACAACATGCGAAATGGTGGCGGGAAGGTGATTTACACTTCAAATTTAATAAACTACTTCTAAAGTGGCAAGTAGAACCTCTCCCTAAGCTCACTCTAGGCAAGTGGAGGCCTAGAATAATTAGGGAGAGAGAGTGAAGATGCTAAAAACAAAGCAATTAGAAATGCAAATACGAGATTGCAAAGAAGGCAACTAGATTAATGAAGGAGGACTACTGCGTGGATGGCACGTCGCACGCGAGGGGTGTGTGCGCAAGCATGCAAGCGCACGCTAGGAGGGTGCGTGCAGTGGGGCTATTGTGCGATGAGCGACTGCTTCGTGCACAGGCGTGGCTACGTGCAGTGAGGGGGCACGCACGGCGAGGTTGCTGTTCACTGGCAGGAACTCGATGAGGGGGAGCACGCGTGGCATGGCTGGCGAGTGGTGAGTGGTAGCATGCGGTCTAGCTAGCGAGCGGTGAAAAGGAGCGTGCACGGTCTGGCTGGCAAGCGATGAGAGGGCACGCACACAGTCTGGCTGGCGAGCGGTGAGAGGGCCACAGTGTAGGCTTTGCTTTATGGTGGAGAGGAAGGGAGAGGATAGATCCAAACCCCGAAGGGAAAGAGATTCTTTAACTAGTTCCAGTTCCTGTTCCACAACGTCCGCCTCTCCCTTCGTATGCGCAACTGCTGGATTTGAATGCTAGCGGAGGGAGCGGCGGTGGGAGGTGGACAATTATGGGCATACCCTCCTTCAAATGCTAATTATATTCATGTCCAGCCACCTATTATACTTTTATTTTTTTTCTTTCTGCATGCACATATCAAATAAGAAGTATAAATGTATGTATTAGAATGCAAAGCAGATACAAAAATATTCGTAAGCTAAGATTAATTACTACTTAGCTTAGGTCATTAAACTATAAGAAAATGCATTCCATATGTACTTAAGCCAAATAAATGTCCAATAAATTGGACTTATCAAATGCCCCCATGCCTAAGTTTTGCAAGTCCCGAGCAAAAGTGAAAATAATGGAAGTAATCAGGAGAATTCTTCTTTCCTTATTCCACAAATTTAGAGATCCAGATAAATGTGAAGTGATAATAATAATAGCCTAGGTAACGGATCCAAGTGAAAATAACCAACTTAATTTGCAGCTCGTACTTATCCCTTGGTAAGTATTTCTATCGGGATAGGCAACTACTTCACTCGAGGATAGAGCAGAAGATAATCTGTAATTTGACCCCGGCTTTTTGGCTTAGGTAGGAGATATCGAGTTGAATGGATTTGTATTTGGTGGCAAACACTCATCTAGTGCTACACGTAATCTAGTACTACAGACTCTAGATCTCTAGACTATCAAATAAGTTAACTCAGAGAGAGGCTAAATAATTGTGCTCTCTTGATGTTCCTTTGTGCTCACTCTTTTCCTTCTTTTCAATTTGAGATCACAAATCTCACCAGATTTTTAAATGTACTCACTGTTTGGTGGCCTCACATGGCATTAACACTTCAATTAAAGTCCTAATAACTCTACAACTAAGTTAGAGGACCTTAGCCAATATTCGAGTGATCAGAATTACTGAAAAGTAGATATGGATCATATTTGGTGGATCGAAATGGGTGTTTTTGTTGCTGCATCAAAAACATCGACATAAAAAGTGACATGAAGATAAAACTCCAAGCTTGAACTCTTCTCTTTTTTTTTCATATTTTGTCTAAATATAGATGTTTCTTCTTTCCTTTTTTTCTTTTTTTTGTTTATTATTTTTTTTCCTTTTTTTTCAACTACTAAACACAAAACAACGCATACTTTTATTTATGAGGCATTATTAGGAATGATGATGGTCAAGAGAATACTGTGTGGCTTATTTGGTGGAAGTGCCTACTCTCAGCACCTGGAAAAGATGGATAGGACAATCATATTTCTGACCTTTGACATTCTTACCCTCCTTCAGCCGAGGACTCTATGAAGGACGATCGTAGCCATCCACCATAGTCATAATTTTATTAAGACCCAATCTCTATGTATCCACCTTATTTGGTGACTCTCAGGAATTCACACAATGTTTGCACGCAGGAATAGAGAGCAAAAATTATGTCTAACTTTGAGGTATCATCATCTAATTATCCAGAACTTAAGAGTCCTTGCACTAGACTTAACGCACCAGTAGTCTCTCTACTTCCTTCTCACAAATAATAAGAGGATCTAATAAAAGATAGCATTCCTAACTCCCTATTAACTGTCCAAGGGTTCGGTAGACTAAAAATGCTTATTGATTTTCTACAAAGATCCATTACCCGGTCTATGTGCAAGTGAATGTAACTATACTAGTGCTAAACTTAAGAAATAATTCAAGAAGAAAATCTTCCATAACACTTCCTTGATAAATTTTCTACTAAGGATTAACCAATTCAGCTCAAGAAGATGAAAGTTTTTTTTTTCTTTTGAATAATACACTACCCTGAATGTATGCAAATATTTATAAATGCTATAAACATCCTCAAGTTATACCCCCCCATGCCTAATATTGACAATGTCCTCATTGGAAAAAAACCGACATAGAAGAATCTCACCTGAGTAGGAGAGTGGGAGGAGCTAAGGCTCCTCAAGCCGAAGTGCGTCCAAAACCTGGCCATTTGAAAGAGTAATATAAGGTTTAAGTTATTGGCCATTTACCTTAAAGCTCGCACCAGAAGTAAGGTTCCGAATTTCTACACCTCCATGAGGGAAGCCATTAATAACAACGTATGGCCCATTCCAGCGGGACTTGAGCTTTCCTAGAAATAATTTAAGTTTAGAATTGAAAAGCTAGACCCACTGGTTGGGCTCAAAAGCCTTTCTAATGATGTGCTTATCATGGAAGACCTTTGTACATTGCTTGCAAGCTTGAGAAGTTTCATAGGCTTCATTACGAAGCTCCTCAAGCTCACTTAACTCCAGCATACGTGCCTTTCCCGCTTTATCCAAATTCAAGTTAACATTTTTAATGGCCCAATAGGCTTTGTATTGGATTTCAATGGGAAGATGGCACGCCTTTCCATAGACAAGTTGGAAAGGAGACATGCCCAAGGGAGTCTTATATGCTGTTCTATAGGCCCAAAGAGCATCATTTAGTTTTTTAGACCAATCCTTACGGTCGGGCCTGACAGTTTTTTCTAAAATTCTTTTAATCTCCCTATTAGACACTTCAACTTGTCCACTCATTTGGGGATGGTAAGGTGTGGCTATCATGCGGTTAACTCCTAAATTTTGGAGTAGTCTTGTGAAGTGTATGTTCTTGAAGTGAGGTCCTCCATCACTTATGATCGTCCTTGGGCACCTGTACTGAGAAATGATATTAGCCTTAACAAGACCCAAGACCACGAAATGGTCATTGGTTCGCATGGGTATGGCTTCTATCCATCGATACATAGTCAACAGCCACAAGGATGTACTCATATCCGAAGGACATAGGAAAGGGACCCATGAAGTCGATGCCCCAAATATCAAAGATCTCAACAGGGAGGATAGGTTGCTGGGGCATCTCATCCCTTTTTCTGATGGTTCCCGTCTGTTGGCAATGTAGACATGCACCCACATATGTATGTGCATCTCAGAATAATGTGGGCCACCAAAAGCCAGACTGAAGAACCTTATGGGCAGTCTTTCTTCCACTAAAATGTCCCCAACACCCCACAATGGAGGTCATGGCAGAAACTCAGAACACTTCTTTGTTCTTCATCAGGGATGCAACGGCAGAAAAGCTGGTCAGGGTCTATCCTAAAAATTTCAGGTTACTCCCAGTGATAAAATTTAGCGTCAGCAAGAAACCTGTCTCTCTTCTGCTTGTCCCAAGTATTGGGGGCAATGCTCATGACCAAATAGTTCACTATGTCAGCGAACCAAGGAGTTTTGGCCTCCATGGCCATTAGAGATTCATCAGGGAAAGTCTCTTGGATACCGCCAGTATGGTTTGATGCCTCAATAGGGATCCTAAACAGATGATCTGGTACCACATTCTCAACTCCTTTCTTATCTTTAATTTCCAGGTCAAACTCCTAGAGTAGCAGAATCCAATGAATTAGGTGAGGTTTGGTGTCCTTTTTAGCAAGAAGATGCTTTAAGGCAGAATGATCAGTGAACACCACAACCTTGGATCCCAAAAGATAAGACTGAAACTTTTCCAAAGCAAATACTACAGCAAGAAGTTCCTTTTTAGTGATCGTGTAGTTTTGTTGAGGATCCATAAGGGTCTTGCTAGCATAATGCAACACATGAGGTTTGCCATCAACCCTTTGACCTAAGACTGCTCCCACTGCAAAATCAGAAGCATCGCACATTAGCTCAAACGGGAGGCTCCAATCTGGTGCTTGGAGAATTGACGCGGTAATAAGGGATTTCTTTAAGACTTGGAAAGCCTCGCCACATCTATCATCAAAATCGAAGAAGACACCCTTCGCTAATAGGTTGTAGAGTGGCTTAGAGATTTTACTAAAATCTCTAATGAAGCACCTATAAAATCCAGCATGGCCAAGGAAAGATCTAACTTGACTAACATTGGCAGGCGATGGAAGCTTAGAGATGGAATCAATTTTTTTGGTATCCACCTCTAATCCTCTCTCGGAAACTACATGCCCTAACACAATGCCCTGCTAGACCATAAAGTGGCTTTTCTCCCAGCTAAGCACCATCATTGCCTCTTCTCAATGGGTTAAGACTTTATCAAGGTGTGAAAGGCAGAGGTCAAACGACGAGCCATAAATGGAGAAGTCATCCATAAAAATTTCAACAAACTCGTCAATCATATCAGAAAAGATAGCCATCATACATCATTGGAAAGTGGCAGGAGCATTACATAACTCGAATGTCATTCGGCGGAACGTAAATGTGCCATATGGACTCCTGAAGGTGGTATGCTCCTAATCGTCAGGAAAACGGTTATCTAATTATACCCAGAGTACCCGTCAAGAAAACAGAAGTACTTATTCTCCACCAGTCGTTCCAAAATCTGATCGATAAACGGTAAGGGGAATTGGTCTTTCTGGGTAGCCGTGTTCAAACGACGGTAATCAATGCAGACTCTCCAACCAGTTGTGGGTCTAGTGGTCACCAACTCTCCTTGTTCGTTCTCTTCCACAGTGATTCCAACCTTCTTGGGAACCACATGTATAGGACTAACCCATTTACTATCTGAAATGGGATAGATAATCCCTGCATCCAGCCATTTCAGAATCTCCTTTTTAACAACCCCCCGCATATTGGGGTTGAGCCTTCTCTGCATGTCTCGGAAATGTTTCACGGACTCATCTGTGTATATATGATGCATGCAAAGAGAGCGATCAACACCCTTAATATCAGCAATTGACCAAGCAATTGCTTCTTTATGCCTTTGTAAAATCGCAGGAACAGAGAGCAAAAACTATGCCTAACTCTGAGGTAGCATCATCTAATTATCCAGAACTTAAGAGTCATTGTACTAGACTTAACATACCAGTAGTCTCTCTACTTCCTTCTCACAAATAATAGGTGGATCTAATAGAAGATAGTATGCCTGACTCCCTATTAACTATCCAAGGGTTCAATAGACAAAAAGTGCTTATTGATTTTCTACAAAGATCCATTACCTGGTCTACATGCAAGTGAATGTAACTATACTGGATGCGAAACTTAAGAAATAATTCAAGAAGAAAATCTTCCATAACACTTCCTTGATAAATTTTCTGCTAAGGACTAACCAATTCAGCTCAAGAAGATGAAAGATTTTTTTTTTTTGAATAATACACTATCCTGAATGTATGCAAATATTTATCAATGCTATAAACATCCTCAGGTTATACCCCCCATGCCTAAGATTGACAATGTCCTCATTGGAAAAATACAGACATAGAAGAATATCATCTGAGTAGGAGAGTGGAAGGAGCTAAGACTCCTCAAGTCGAAGTGCGTCCAAAACCTAGCCATATGAAAGAGTAACATAAGGTTTAAGTCGTTGACCATTCACTTTAAAGCTTGCACCAGAAGTAGGGTTCCAAATTTCTACAGCTCCATGAGGGAAGGCATTAATAACAACATATGGCCCATCCCAACGGGACTTGAGATTTCCTGGAAATAATTTAAGTATGGAATTGAAAAGCCAGACCCACTGGTGGAGCTCAAAAGTCTTTCTAATGATGTGCTTATCATGGAAGACCATTGTACGTTGCTTGTAAGCTTGAAAAGTTTCATAGGCTTCATTACGAAGCTCCTCAAGCTCACTTAACTCCAGCATACGTGCTTTTCCCGCTTTATCCAAATTCAAGTTAACGTTTTTAATAGCCCAATAGGATTTGTGTTGGATTTTAACAAGAAGATGACACACCTTTCTGTAGACAAGTCGGAAAGGAGACATGCCCAAGGGAGTCTTATATGTTGTTCTGTAGGCCCAAAGAGCATCATTTAGTTTTTTAGACCAATCCTTACGGTCGGGCCGGACAATTTTTTCTAAAATTCTTTTAATCTCCCTATTAGACACTTCAACTTGTCCACTCGTTTAGGGATGGTAAGGTGTGGCTATCATGCGGTTAACTCCCAAACTTTGGAGTAGTCTTGTGAAGTGTACGTTCTTGAAGTGAGGTCCTCCATCACTTATGATCATCCTTGGGCACCCGTATCGAGAAATGATATTAGCCTTAACAAAACCCAAGACCACGTAATGGTCATTGGTTCGCATGGGTATGGCTTCTATCCATCGATACATAGTCCACAGCCAAAAGGATGTACTCATATCCGAAGGACACAGGAAAGGGACCCATGAAGTCGATGTCCCAAATATCAAAGATCTCAACAGGAAGGATAGGTTGCTGGGGCATCTCATCCCTTTTTCTGATGGTTCCCGTCTGCTGGCAACGTAGACATGCACCCACATATGTATGTGCATCTCGGAATAATGTGGGCCACCGAAAGCTAGACTGAAGAACCTTATGGGCAGTCTTTCTTCCACTAAAATGTCCCCAACAGCCCACAGTGGAGGTCATGGCAGAAACTCAGAACACTTCTTTGTTCTTCGTCAGGGACACAACGGTGGAAAAGCTGGTCAGGGCCTATTCTAAAAAGCTCGGGTCCCTCCCAGTGATAAAATTTAGCGTCAGCACGAAGCCTGTCTCACTTCTACTTATCCCAAGTACTGGGGGTAATGCCCGTGACCAGATAGTTCACTATGTCAACGAAACAAGGAGTTTTGGCCTCCACAGCCATCAGAGACTCATCAGGGAAAGTCTCTTGGGTACTGCCAATAGGGTTTGATGCCTCAATAGGGATCCTAGACAGATGATCTGCTACCACATTCTCAACTCCTTTCTTATCTTTAATTTCCAGGCCAAACTCCTATAGTAGCAGAATCCAATGAATTAGGCGAGGTTTGGTGTCTTTTTTAGCAAAAAGATGCTTTAAGGCAGAATGATCAATGAACACCACAACCTTGGATCCCAAAAGATAAGATCGAAACTTTTCCAAAGTAAATACTACAGCAAGAAGTTTGTTTTCAGTGACCGTGTAGTTTTGTTGAGGATCCGTAAAGGTCTTGCTGACATAATGCAACACATGAGGTTTGCCATCAACCCTTTGACCTGAGATCGCTCCCACTGCAAAATCAAAAGCATCGCACATTAATTCAAACGGGAGGGTCCAATTTGTTGCTTGGAGAATCAACGCAGTAATAAGGGCTTTCTTCAAGACTTGGAAAGCCTCGCCACATTTATCATCAAAATCAAAGGAAACATCCTTTGCTAACAGGTCGCAGAGTGGCTTAGATATTTTGCTGAAATCTTTAATGAAATGCCTATAGAACATAGCATGGCCACAGAAAGATCTAACCTGATGAACATTAGTGGGCGATGGAAGCTTAGAAATGGAATCAATTTTTGTGGTATCCACCTCTAATCCTCTCTCAGAAACTACATGCCCCAACATAATGCCCTGCTGGACCATAAAGTGGCTTTTCTCCCAGCTAAGCACCAGCTTTGCCTCTTCGCAATGGGTTAAGACTTTATCAAGGTACGAAAGGCATAGGTCAAATGACGAGCCGTAAATGGAGAAATCATCCATGAAAATCTCTACAAACTCGTCGATCATATCAGAAAAGATAGCCATCATACAACGTTGGAAGGTAGCAGGAGCATTACATAACCCGAATGACATTCAGTGGAACGCAAATGTGCCATACGAACTCGATAAGGTGGTACGCTCCTGATCGTCAGGAAAAATGGCTATCTGATTATACCCGGAGTAACCATCAAGAAAATAGAAGTACTTGTTCCCCGCCAGTCATTCCAAAATCTAAGTGATAAATGGTAAGGGGAAATGGTCTTTCTGGGTAGCCATGTTCAAATGGCGATAATCAATGTAGACCCTCCAACCAGTTGAGGGTCTAGTGGTCACCAACTCTCCTTGTTCGTTATCTTCCACATTGATTCCTGCCTTCTTGGGCACCACATGTATAGGACTGACCCATTTACTATCTGAAATGAGATAGATAATTCCTGCATCCAGCCATTTCAGAATCTCCTTTTTAACAACCTCCTGCATATTAGGGTTGAGCCTTCTCTACATGTCTCAGAAGGGTTTCACATACTCATCCGTATATATATGATGCATGCAAAGGGAAACACTCAAGAAAAGCTCCCTCATGCGATTCAGATAATGCAGACGAGATAATAACAGGGAGCGTGTCATTAGGGCCAAGGAAAGCATACTTCAATGTGCTCGGGAGGGGTTTCAGCTCCAACTCAGGAGCCTTTTGGATTGAGGGTTTAAGTTGATATGTCCCCGCCTTAGGTACAGGGTCTACCTTCACAGTCCAGGGTGGAGATAGAGACTCTGTGTATATCCCCAGCAACTCTTCTAATTTGGGTATTTCCCCTTTAGTTTCTTCAATAGTCGGAGGATTGTCCTTAGATATGAACTTTTGAAGGGGATCTCTACATAAGAGTGCTAGAGTATTCTCCTCAATAATTTCATCAACAACCTCAATTTGAGAACAATCTTCAAATCTGGATTACTTGTAGGTATCAAAAACATTCAACCAGATCTTCTTGTTCCCAAAGCCCATTTTAAGTGCCCCTGATCTACAATTGATAGAGGCATTGGTTGTGGCCAAGAAAGGGCGTCCCAAAATAATGGATGGCTTGGTGGGCTTATGCTTGTCGAAAGCGAAATCAGGTTTATAATAATTGCATCGTAGTATAGCCAAAATCACTTTGAACTCGAAAAATATGAATCCGAGGTCGAACACAGGGAGCAAATTGGGATTTAAAAACTAAGAATACAACTTTCAACTTTATAAAACGTAATGATCAATCAAAATTATGAAGCAATAAAAATGGTTTCAATGTATATAGAAACTCAAAAAGATAAAGATGGATGTAAAAATCAGATAATTCAATCTCTCTTCTTTGCTTCTGGCTTGAGCTTTCTCTATTCTTCTTCTTCTTCCTTCTTTCTCTGATTCTTCTGATTCATCTCTTTTCTTCTTCTATCTCTCTGATTACTGGCCTTGGCTTCTTCCTTCTTTCTTCGTTCTCTGCTTTTGACTTCAGCCGAGCCTTCTTCTTCCTTTGCTTTTCTGCTGAAGCTTCCTTCTCCTTCCTTCTTCCTTCTTCTTCTTCCCTTACGACTTCACCCTTAGCCACTGTTGAGGCTTCTTTCTATCTCTTCTTCCTTGGCTTTGCCCTCCTTACCTTGGAGAGAAAAACCTAACCCCTACCCTCCTCGCGAATTCTCTCTTAGGCTCACTCTCTTAGAGCCTGCCCGGGTATACGCATCAAATCGGTGCGCTCGTGACCAGGCCCACTGGCGTGTGTGGTGGGAGAGGAGTGTGCAAGTAGTCGGGTCCAATACCAGCTCCGCGGAGAGTGGGGTCACGGACGAGCCTTGAAAGGGCGAGTGGGAGCTCACCCCGTGTCAAGAGGCGATAAGCCCCTGACACTTTTTCAATTTATCCCACACCACTCACTTGAAAGTTTCCAAGGTTGGACTAAATGTCCCACCCTCTTCTCGTGCAAGCCCGCAGCAGGTCTTCTCTTGATTGCTGAGGATGCAAGGCATTGGCCTTCAATTGATGGGATGACGCTGCTCGCGAAGAGAAGCCACACACTTGGGACCTAGACTCCTGGCACCTGGAGCCTGTTGTGAAGCTAGCAAGCTTCTTCAAGCTCACGTTAATGGCGACAGGGCACCTGTACCTGTCAACACAAATACAGCCTCACGACCTTATTAAATTACTCAGAAGGCTTCGTCGTGACATGGAGAAGGTGGCTCAGGTGCTGGTGTGGTGCGGGATGGCCTGGGCGTGTGTGCCTAGGTCGTTCTATGGCTGTGGAGTTGGGTGTGTTCGGGGGGAGTGAGTGGAGGTTGTGGCGGTCAATGGAGAGATGGAAAGTGATCAGTGGGATGAGGCAATGCTTACAAGGTGGTTGGCGAGGTGTTTGGGTGCATGGAGTGGTGGATGCACTTCGCCGGTGGTCTGCCAGAGGTGGAGAAGATGGTGGTGGTTTGTGGTTGTCGAGGCGTGAAATTAGAAATAGATAAGGGGAAAAGAAAGAGTAGAGAAAGGGGACTTATCTACGAGTAACTAGACGAAGGGGAAGCAGAGGGGTCGGACGACACGTATATGCCATCGCTAGAGACGAAGACCCAGAGAGAGAGGCAGCGATGACGAGAGGGAGATAGGTGCGGGAGTAGGTATGGCGCGACGCGGACGAAGGAGGCGGAGATAACTCTGCCACTAGTATGGTGGCAGAGCGACAAGAAGGAGGAGGAGTCGCCGGAGCTTGTGGGCTTTTTGGCCGAAGGGGAAGGGAGAATTTTGAGGGAATTTCAGGCCAAAACAAGCTTGAATTGACCGAGAGGATCTGGGACTTCTTTTATAGTCGCAGATAGAGGGCCTTGTGCTTGGAAGGCAAGCTTCCAAGCACAGCAACCTCACCAGACCTGGAAGTTCAAGAGATACTCAAATCTCTCATGCATTCTCATGAGAGATTGGGTGGCAATCAGAGCTCCTAATTGAGTTCATACGAACAGGAATTCCTCAGAGAATCTCCCTTTCAAATTTGAGAGGGATTCTCTGAGGAATCAAGGAGATATCCCTCTTTAGTCCTTGCCGGAGTAGGATTCCTCTACTGTAATGGTAGAGGGACCTAATTACAAAGAACGACGAGGAGGATAGGGGGGTGTCTGCAAAGGTTTTCAAAAGCTAGGGGCATAAATGTAATTAGGTTGGACTATTTTGCAAAGTAGGTCAAGGTGAACTCTCCTTAGGTCCAAATTTTAGTATAAACCTAATTTTGACCTAAGAAATCCAATGGTGAAGTTGGATTTTAGGTTTGACCACGTTTGACTGGGAATTTTACATAAAAACCCAATATAAGGAAAACATTTGATTAGGACCCCTATTTAGGTCAAAATAGGTTTCAAAGGCCAAATTGAAGATTCTAAACCCTAAAGGATATTTTTCCATGAATTTTAGAGGGTTTATTTGAATTTTATCCTAACTATAATCTTGTTAAATTAAGTGGGTCTGTTTTAGGGTTACAAGAAGTTATTTAATTCTCAGATCTCACATTAACCCTTTTCTGATTGAACCAACCTACTTTTTATCTTGTTAGGACCATTTGACCTATGTTTAGCCCCTGAAAAATCCCATTGTTGCACTGTAATGGTAAAATTGCAGTTTTACCCTTTGTTTCTTACTTTTCTTTCAAACCAGTTATTCCTTGAGTTAGGCCCTTCACTTGGTTATGTAGGAGATTTTTGTTCTCTTTCTAGGTCAAAATGAACTAGTTAAGGCTCATGATGGTGTTCCCATTAGCTTATTTGAAGGGTCAGTATCTGGCATAAGAAATTCAACAGGGAAGAAGAAGTCCTCCACTCACACCAGGACATCTTCCAGTAATCCCCATGGTGTCTTAAGTGATCTGTTTGCGACCTGGAGGATGACTGGACTAGGTTTTAACTCACCTCCTCCCAAAAGGTCGTAGATAGAGCTCGGTAAAATGTTCACCCCTGCCCCCAGATCGAGTAGAGCCTCGTCAACGTGTTGGTTACCTATAACTACTGAAATATACAAAGCCCCTAGGTCTTTCATTTTGGGGGGTGTTCCATGTTGGAGAACCAAGCTAACATGGTCAGGCAAGATGATCTTGGCTTGGACCTGTCTCCTAGATCGGTGCTTTTGGGTACACAAGTCTTTAGAAACTTGGCATAGGACGGGATTTATTTGATAACTTCCAACAGAGGCAAGTTGATTTGAACTTCCTTAAAAGTGTCCATAATCTCTTCTATCCTATCCTTGGCTTCAGATGAGCCAACAGAAGATTCCCCAGGAGCAGATAGGTGATCTGGATAGGGCACCCTCGGCTTCTGGGTAGAGGGGTCGTCATGGCGGGAGAGGGGTGGTGGAATGACGACATCCTCATTGTGGGTGATTTCAAGCGAGGGAGAGCAGTGTGGCTCTTCCTCGGTGGAGATGGAAGTCAGGTCGGGTGTAGGAGGGGAATTCTGAGACATAACCGTAGGAGTATTATCAAGCTTGTCAATTTTCTTTCCACTCCTCAACATGGTCACAGCTTGGGCATGCTCCCTAAATACGACCCCCTTGCCCTTTGGGTTCTCCTCAGAAGAGCTAGGCAACTTCCCCAGATCACGTTGCCTAACTACCTCAATAAGATGACCAATTTGGGATTGCATATCAGTAATCATCTTATTCTGAGATTAGATGACCATATTCTGATGCTCTTGCATCACTTTCATCATGGCTTTAAGTTCATCCATCTCAGAGGGCTTATTCTGAGGAGGGTTTTCATAGGATGGTTGATATATGGGTTGGGGAGGTAGGGTCTTGTATTCCCTGAGTTAGAAGCATCACCTTGCTTCCAAGAGAAGTTTGGATGGTTCTGCCACCCTGGATTATAGGTATTGGAATAAGGGTTATTGCGAGGAGGTGGGCAGAAACCTTGGGCCGCGTTCAAGTCGGCCTGAATCAACGTGGGGAATTGATTTGCCTGGTGGCACTCTATAATGGTGTGCGTTGTGCTTTGGCAAATGGAGCATTCACTTGAAGCCTGAAAGATAGAGGCTGCTTGCTGGTTCATACCGGGGTTTGCTAAAAGCCTATCAAAGTTTTTGTTCAATAATTAAATCTAATAAGCCAAATCCTGAGTAGCCTCAGCTTTATGGGCCTCTATCTTCCTCTACAAGATTGATGGTTTTCTTTCTTGATAGGTAGACATATGTATGGAGTTGTCACTTAATGTTTCAAATAATGCCCAGGCTTCATCCTCAGTTTTGGTCATGAAGGTTCCTGCACAGGCTGCATCGATGGCATGCCTATGCCTTTCGGATAATCCGTTATAGAACCTTTCGACCAACTACCATCTTGGCACCTGATGGTGGGGGCATAACCTAAGAAGGTCATTAAAGTGCTCCCAAGTCTCATGAAATTGCTCCCCTTCCTTTTGAGTAAAACCCATAATCTCTCTTCTGTAACGGTTGGTCTTACTCATAGGAAAATACCTTTTCAAGAAATCTCCCTTAAGGGTGGCCCAATCATTTACCCTTGCATCGAGGGTATGATATCAGTGCTTGGCCTTATCCTTTAGGGAGAATGGAAAGAGGGTTCTCATCAGAGCTTCATCAGTAAAGTTTTGAAGTTTCACCGTAGACCAGACCTTGGTGAATTCCTCCAAATGCCGGTAGGGGTCCTCCCTAGTAGTACCATAAAAGGAGGGCAACAAAGATATGGTATTGCTCTTGATCTCATATGGATTATCCCCTGCCGGTCATCTTAGTGCTTGAGCGGGTTGGTTGGTTGGAATAAAATAGTCCCTCAGGGTCCTTTATTGATTTGCTCCTTGATTAGCCATGTCTTCTCTTTTCTCTACATGGTGGGCTCTCCTAAGAATTCTCTCAGGCTTAGGATCAAACACTAGACTGCCCTCAAGAGAGCATCTACCAAGCATACAATATCAATCACAATTCAAGTTCTTGTTGATTGAGTAAGTGAAACCTCCACTCTAAAGATAGGTCAAAAGGTCAAGGCTTATCCCTCCATTCCCACATTAGTGGTATAAGAGGGGTGATGACTTAAGATCTTAACCTTCTTTGTTGCTGAGGTCGAATTGGTTGATATAGATGGCCAAACAAGTTATTCACTACAATTATGCGACCTAATTCAACCTTCGAGTGCCCTAGGACCTATACTTTGCTTAGATGATACTCTCAAGTGATCAAGTGAGAAGTTACTCCAAGGACAAACAAAGGGATGCAAGTAGGGCGAACCCTTCCTTTGAGGCGATGTGTACGTGGTGCCTCTTAACTACCCTTTTGTTCCTTTAAGGGGTGTCCCCCTCTGTGAAGTATCAAAACACTTGGTCAAAAGATAGTACCACCACCACAAAGCACGATAGGAGGGTCTACACCGATAAAGAGATCGGTGCCTATAGCCTTAAGGGATCGAGCCTTAGTGAGGTGCCTAATGTGCGTGATCAGTGCCAGACGTGTGCATCACACCTCAAATTATTTTTATTTTGAAAACGGAGACAAGTCCCTTTGAATCAGATCAAGTGTGATTTGGTTTTAAGGTCAAATCTGATTATCAGTCCCAATTGCAGTTAGGCGACCACAAGATTAAGTAATTTCACTCAATTTTGTGGTCTTGAATTTTAACCCGAATGCAAATGCGTGAACAAGAGCTGGATGCAAAAAGTTAGAAAGGTGTACCTGCCTCCAACAATCTTTGTGCAACTATGCTCGCACTGCAACAATGAGATTTAATGTGTTGCTAAATCACTCCTAAATGCACGCACCAAAGGGAATGCAACTCCTAATAGGAAGCTTGGTATTTTATTGTGTTTGTTTTATAGGCAAACATGTAGAAAAATGAATCACCCAAGTAGCAAAAATATAGCCCCTAGCCTCTAAAGAATGTGGGGACAGACCCCCAAAATCAGCCCCAATTACTACAAGGGCGAGAAAACAGGAATAAAACTTGTGATAAAGGAGAATCCCCTTTGGAAGCGGGATCCAGGTCTCCTGCGGCTTCCCCACGTGTGGGCATCGCTCAAGGTCGACATCCTCTCCCAGCTATGCCTGTCACCTCCACAGATTCCTCTCACAAAAAAGATAACAATTGGTCAGATCACTGTGCAACTCAGAATAATCGGAAATAAAAAGTAGGTGAAATTATTGCGTCAGTTGCCTCCCCGACAACGACGCCATTTGATCGAAATTTGTTTCGCTTGCAGAATAATGATGTCAAAAAAATATATCGTCACAGTGAAATCACATGGTGAAAAAATCCTAGAACAAAAGTATTTATCAGTAAAACTAACCACGAAAAGTCAAATCGAATCCACAGGGAGGAACAACTATAATGAATCGCAGATAAGCAACAATCATGTTTGCAGAAATATTCGTCAAATGAATCAATGGATATGCTACTCTGAATGTGAATTTCCAATTTATAAACAAATCATGAACTCATTACGTACATTTCACGTAAGAAATCGAAGCTCTAAATATGTAAATAGTGCATGAACAGTGGCATCCTATGTAAATTTTACTTGCATGCAGGTTAGGATGTAAATCGAAATCATAATTTCATGCAATCAACAGATGTAAACATGAGGTGGATAATAATGCAAGAACATGAGGGTGTTGCCACAATGTTACCTCATTAAAATAACCAAAATTCAAAAATCAAGAGTCCACAATGGCATTCAATGTAATGACTATTTAACCCAAAAATAGTGGATGTCTTTCCTTTGCTCGCGTGAGAAGAGGAGGCGATGGCAGACTGCGGGAACTTCAGTGAAGGTCGGCCTAAGCGAGGGGGTCCTAATGGTGGTAGCAAATCGACGAACGGTGGCCGGCGATCTCGCTCATGACAAGGAGGATGGGCGGCATTGGTGGCGGCTCGCCGGCATGTGTGGCCTGCTGCCAACCTTCAGAAGGTGTGGCCAAACTCGTGAGGGTGTAGCGATTCTGTTGGAGTCGATGGCGCAAAGTTACGAGGCCCGTGGACGTGGCTACATTTTGGTGGCTTTGGGTACCTTCGCCTGGTGGAGAGGAAGAAGAAGAAGAAGACGGAGAGGAGGAGGACTGCTGCGTGGATGGCACGTCGCACGCGAGGGGTGTGTGCGCAAGCATGCACATGCACGCTAGGAGGGTGCGCGCGGTGGGGTTGCTATGCGAGGAGCGGCTGCATCATGCACGGGCGTGGCTGCACGCAGTGAGGGGGCGTGCACGGGGGGGCTGCTGTTCGCTGGCAGGAGCACAGTGAGGGGGAGTGCACACGGTCTGGCTGGCGAACGGTGAGGGGTAGCATGCAGTATGGCTGGCAAGCGGTGAGAGGTAGCGCGTAGTCTGGCTAGCGAGCGGTGAGAGGGAGCACGCACGATCTGGCTGGCAGGCAGTGAGAGGGCACGCACGCGGTCTGGTTGTCGAGTGGTGAGAGGGCCACAATGCAAGCTCTACTTCATGATGGAGAGGAAGGGAGAGGATAGATCCAAACCCTGAAGGGAAAGAGATTCTTTAACTTGTTCCAGATCCACAACATCCGCCTCTCCCTTCGCATGCGCAACTGTTGGATTTGAACACTAGCGGAGGGAGCGGCAGTAGGAGGTGGACAATTATGGACATACCCTCCTTCAAATGCTAATTATATTCATGTCCAGCCACCTATTATACTTTTATTTTTTTCTCTCTGCATGAACATATCAAATAATAAGTATAAATGTATGTATTAGAATGCAAAGCAGATACAAAAATATTCATAAGCTAAGATTAATTACTACTTAGCTTAGGGCATTAAACTGTAAGGAAATATATTCCATATGTACTTAAGCCAAATAAATGTCCAATAAATTGGACTTATCACCTTGTCATAGAATCGACCGACTGGCATCGTTTACAGTGCTGGGTATATTCGTGTGTATCTCTGAAAATAGTTGGCCAGAAAAATCCCGACTGTAAAATTTTTGCAGCAGTTTTCCATCCCGAGAAATGACCACCACAAGCATTGTTGTGGCAAAAAGATAACACACTGAGGATCTCAGAATTTGGGACGCATCTTCAAATAATCTAATCCGCTCCAATGCGGAAGAGTAGTGGGTCATCCCAGAGGTAGAATTTGGCCTCTGCAATAAATTTGAGTTTCTAGTCCTTGGATAGGTTCGTGGGAATATTGCCTGTGGCAAGATAGTTTGCAATATCCGCGTACCAGGGGAACTCAATAGAGTGAACTACCAAAAGGGATTCATCCAGAAATTGGTCGTGGATAGGCAGGGAATAAAGAATGTGGGCTGGGTCTAGTCTGGATAGGTGATCTGCCACAACATTCTGCTTTCTGCCTTTGTCACGGATTTCAATATCAAATTCTTGCAATAAAAGGATCCATCTGATGAGCTGGGGTTTGGCATCCTTCTTTGCCAACAAATGTCGAAGGGCGGAGTGGTCAGTGAAGATGATAAATTTGGACCCTAATAGATAAGATCTGAATTTATCCAACCTGAATACTACTACTAGGAGTTCTTTTTCGATGACAGTATAATTGCGCTGAGCCTCATTCAGCATCTCGCTAGCATAGTATATGACAAAAGGTTGTTTCTCCTGACGTTGGCCTAAAACAGCACCGATGGTGAAATTAGAAGCGTCGCACATCATCTCGAAATCAAGCGACCAGTTGGGTGGTTGGAGAATCAGGAATCAGAGACAGCGCTTCGTAAAGTCTTGAAGGCACTGAGACACGATGTGACGAATTCGAATGGGGCATCGACAACGAGGAGATTCGTCAAAGGTCGTGCAATTTTCGAGAAATCACATATAAATCTCCGATAGAGGCCGATGTGACCCAAGAATGATCTGATCTACTTGATCGAGCTGGGTGGCGGTAAGTGGGAAATAATCTCAAATTTATCGCGATCGACCTCGTGTCCATTTTAAGAAATCCTATGCCCTAGTACTATGCCATCCCTCACCATGAAATGGCTTTTCTCCCAGGATAGTATTAGGTTTACCTCAATACACCATTTCAGGATTTTGGTGAGGTTATCAAGACAAGATGTGAAATCATCTCTGAAAATGGAGAAGTCATCCATGAACACCTTCACATAGTCCCTAATCATGTCAGAGAAGATGGCCATCATACAACGCTGAAATGTTGCTGGTGCGTTGTAGGGGCCAAAGGGCATCCGCTTGAAAGCGAATGTTCCAAAGGGACATGTGAATGTGGTCTTGTCTTGATCTTCCGGGCTAATCGCTACTTGATTATAACTGGAGTATCTATCCAGAAAGCAAATGAAACTACATCCAGCTAACCGTTCCAAGATCTGATCAATGAAAGGCAAAGGAAAGTCATCCTTTTAGGTAGCCATGTTCAATTTCCTATAGTTGATGCAGACCCGCCATGATGTCGCAGTGCGGGTCGAGATGGATTCTCCTTGATCATTTTTTACTATGGTGAGTCTTGCTTTCTTGGGCACTATCTGGGTCGGACTCACCCATTGACTATCAGAGATTGGGTATACAATACCTGCATCCAGCCATTTGATGATCTCCTTCATAACAACCTCTAGCATATTCGAGTTTAGCCGTCTTTGAGGTTGTCTCGAAGGTTTCACCCCCTCATCCGTATAAATGTGATGGGTGCAATATGAGGGGCGAATACCATGAAGATCAGCAATGCTCCACCCTATAGTAGCCCTATGGTCTTGTAAAATCGAAATTAGTTGATGCTCCTGTTCTTAGGTTAAGTGAGCACTAATAATGATCGGGTATGTCTCACTTTCGCCCAAGAACACATACTTAAGTGAGTCAAGTAAGGGCTTCAATTCAATCACGGGTGGGTCAGAGTCAAAAATGGGAATAGGAGGAGTAGACTCGAAGGTGGGAATCTGATGATCCATATGCGTGTGAATTCCTGTTGATTCACTACTTGTGAGATAATCGGTTGTGACTGCGTTAACGGGAAACCCGTTAGCTGTGGTCACGTCTTCTTGTAACAACAGGGGCGATCCAGTAGTGTACGAATCAGGATAGCTAGATTCAGGGGTGCTATAGTCAGAAACACACCCTAAACAATCGGATCCTCGGGGAGATATGTGCAGTGCAGTGGTCTCAGTCCCGTGTGGATCGAGGTCCAAGAGCCCTGATAGTGCAGACGAATGAGACATTGGGTCATCACAAAGGAGCCCAATGTTACCACAGTATGACGAATCTTCATCTTCACCATCCTCCTCTATGCGATCACAGTCAAATTTCCTTGATGCCCTGAATATGTCAAGTCGAAGTCGCTCATTACCTAGGGCTATCTCCATACACCCGCATGCACAATCAATGTTTGCTCGGGCTGTCGCTAGAAATGGGCGACCCAAAATGATTGGTGCATCTCGAAGATTAAGAGGAACTTCCATATCGAGAACGAAAAGGTCTACGGGAAAGTAGAATCCGCAGACTTTTACGATCACGTTCTCAACCAACCCCCTTGATGTTTTTACTGATCTATCATCCAATTGAATCGTGACCGAGGTTGGCTTTAACTCCCCAAATCGAAATCAATCAAATATGGCAGTAAGACTCAGGTTGATGGACGAACCCAGATCTAGAAGGGCCCGATCAAATGGAGAATCCTGCAAGAAGCAGGATATGAGTGGGGTACCAGGGTCTTTCTTTTTCGGTGGTAAGTCGGCTAGAATCACGACGCTAGCCTCTTTTGACAGTACCGCCTGTCGTCCAATTCTAGGCTCTCGCTTCGGGGTACAATAGTCCTTGAAGAACCTGGCGACAGCGGGGATGTGATCAATTGCCTCAAGGAGAGGGACCTGAATATGTACCTCCTTGAACATTGACTTCAGGTCCTCAAAATTCCGTGTGTCCTTCTGTACTACATTTTGCGTCAGAGCCTCAGGAAAAGGAATGGGAATCTCAGGGTCAAGTGGCCTCTTACCCTTATCTACCATAGGTGGTTCCTGAGATGGAGTTGAACTCGCCTACGCCGAAGGGTGAGAAAAATCAGGACCTACCTGCCTATGTGGTGGGTCGAATGTCTTCCTTCCACTCCTCAATGAGACAGCATTTGCACTAGCTTGCTGTCCATGAGGTGGTGGGGGAGTGGAAGGGGCAGAGTATGGGGGGTTCTGCACCAAAGGCAGCTGGCCTTGAGTGTAACGAGGTGGTGTAGGAGGCGCTTGTAATAAGGCATGTGCTTGTCCCTAATAACACTACATTGTACAACGCTAACTCTGCCAAAAGGGGATGGTTTTAAAGGTAAAATGCATGGAGGATACATCATAAATAGGAATAGAAGCATCGCATGCATTGCATATTAAGATTGTGTATAGTGCATTATTAACGGCCATGTGTACAAGTACATGTCAAAATAGGCCTCAGATGAGCAATCGGACCGCACGGATGGACTCAGACCGACAAACGGAGTCCAACGGACTCGAAATCAACTAAATCCGACATTCGGTGCTTCCACAATTGGCCCAAGAAACTCTGACAGTTGATCTGATGATCAACGGCCATGAGGCTGCCACATGTCAGCATCCCTGCGCTTCTCAACCGCAGCATAACACCAGTGCCTCCACCGCAGGATGAATCTAAGTCGTCAGATCTTCGATCAGATGGCTGAGAAGCGCTCTCCTCGCAACAGCAGCTATACACCCCACGGCCACAGCAGCTCACAACAGTTGGATCTTCATCCAACAGTCGCCCGCACCATGCCATCTCTGCATCTCTGAGACAAAGCTGCAAGCGTAGCATAGCAGAACGCACCACACCCCCGCACAGTGGGGCGTAGGTTCGAGGCGCCCTCCGCAGCGCAAAATCAAGGCAGAATTGGCGTGCGCGATTTGGGCAATCGATGCGTGAACAAGTAGCTCGGTAGCAGGCAATACGATGCAATCTCACGCATCTAAGGTAGACACCCGCGATGACACGTAGGGCGTGAGCGCAGCAGGTGCGATCCAAAGGTGTGCCCCACGAGCGATCTCGACCGTCCAATCTTCGATCGGACGGCTCACGGCATGCGCGCACGGATCGCGTGTGAAGAAGAACGGCGCGCGCGCAAGACCATTGGGCAGGGGGCTTCACCGACGCTTTTAGTATGGGTTTAGCAACGTCCCAAACGTCGATAAAGCCCATACTTAAAATGGAAACCTCTTCTCCCTATATAAACCCCTCCCAACCACCCATGTAAGGCATTGAATTCACCTTGCAAGTGTTGTTACACCCTCCTAGCCCCCTTTGGCCTCTCTTGTAGTCAACAGAGTCGACGAGCCACCAACGGAACCTCCTTCCACTGCCGTGGCCGCCTCGCCATCTCCCCTCTCTCTCTCTCTTTTTTCCTTTAATCTAGCTTTACTTCTACTTTATTCAAGCATTTAGCTACCGTTGTATTTGTAAAACTTGATTTGCATGTTTAATATAGTGTTAATGTTGTTCTCCATCTTGCTTTGAGTAATTGCTATGATTTGAAAAGACTCTAACCCTACTATCTCTCTCTCTCTTTCTCTCTCACTCGTTTTTCAACCACATCTTCTAGCAAGCAAAAACCCGTTATCTCCGTGACATTAAGTGATAAAGAAAATCTGGTTTTCATGCCTCCCTGTGATCGACACTCGGACTCACGTCCGTTTCTTCTTTTAAAACTGACCTTGCGAGCACGAACTATAACGATCTTTTTAAACAAACACGTCCTTCGCACATCAGTTTTTGGCACCATTGCCGGGGAGGCAACGGATTTATTTTGTCACTTCCATTTTACATCCATGCTCACATCATCTAATGCCTTTTCTCCTTCTACTTGATGGTTGCAGGAACTCAACACTTGGACGGTGAAAGCAGTGCAACAAATGACGGTAGAAATGGAGTAAGCACAACAAGGACCAATTGTGAGTAATTCTTCACTCGTGGTTGTTTGCTTGCCTTAAAAAAACAAATCTAAAAAAAATTGTAAAATCGAAAAAAAATTGGCGTGGTGCATGATTGCCTGATCCACATCCTCAACACATCACCCAACAAAAAAAATATACACTCTAACATTCTTAATGACCTAACCTTTTTGAAGTGTTCTTTCTTTTTGCATGGTGTTTGAGAACCCACCTTGAATTGACATGGGCTGCACCACTCAACCCTAAAATCAACTCATCTGATAGCAGTTGCATGAACACTAGGATGAGCACTTTAGGGTTTTACAGCCTCTTCACATCAAAGGAAATCTACTCTCACCAATTGTGTGCAAAACTTGGTGTGGCCACTTGAAACTTGTCTGAAAACATTAAGACATGTCAACCCTAAAAGACACAAAAGTAAGGACAAACATTAAAAGATATCACATCTTAAAAAATCCTTGCTTGAAAACCATATTTGGATAGGAGCACACACACTGGAATTGGAAAACTAAGAGGCACCACCACAATCAACGCCTCATCACATAATCCAAGCACAAGCACTGTCCGAGCCCCTTTTAAAACAGAGTAGACGTGCCCTAGGCAAGAATGGGTTAAGTCTCAAGAGGTGTGGTTTTGTTCGCTGGGCACTTGGCTTTCATTCCCTTAGTAGAATCTAGTGACTAGGCTGCGGGGAAGTGTCAAACGACCGTGGTTGTGGGGTCTATGAAACCGGCGACGCAAGCCAAAGGAAGAACCTTCCCTACAATCCCCTCGTAATCAACCTGGACAGATTAGCTTTGGGAAGGGAAGTCCAGTGCTTACGGACTTGATCGCCCCTTTGGAGATTTCTAGGTCCCCTAAGGAATACACCATAAGGACTACGCTTGTTTGCTTGGTTGTGCACACACACTTCTCGCATCTGTCGCTCATCGCATTCCCTCCTATTCTTCTCTAGTGTATGCACGGGAGACGATCACTTCATCCCGAGTTATTTGTTTTGGGATGGGAATCCAAGCGACCTGATTTGCTAGAGACATGGCTGAACCTAGAGTAGATGAGGTTGAGGACCAACCCCCATCAGACATAATAGCCATCATCCAGGCCCAGATCAACGCAAACCACCGGCTTCAGCAGCAACATATCCACACTATCATGCAAGCCATACACCGGTTGCAGAACCCACAGGGGCAACCACCACCACCTTTCCAGAACCCACAAGGACAACCACCACTTGATCCACCACCATTCCAGAACCAACCTAGGCCCCTCTACGACTTCTACAATCCTTCTGCTATTCGAATCGAGCCACACCTTAGGATCCCCGAAAGGGGAGATGATTTTGAGCTGAAACCAAATGTCCTGAGTCTGATTTAGAGCCACTTCCATGGAAGCTTAAATGAGGACCCCTTCCAACACCTAAAGGATCTTGACTGGATCGTCCAGACTGTGAAGTCTAGGAACATTAGCCTTAACATTGTTTTGATTAAGATGTTCCCCTTCTCGCTGAGAGACAAAGCATCTCACTAGCTTAGAACCCTAGGTAGACCCATCACCACCTGGAAAGAACTGAGACATGCATTCTTAAAGAAATTCTTCCCTATAGGAAAAACCAATGCCCTCAGAAGAGCCATTACTACCTTTACACTCCAGGGCAGGGAACAGTTTCATGAGGCGTGGGCAAGATTTAATGAACTATTAAGGAAATGCCCACACCACGAAGTACCAAGGTGGTAATTGGCCTAGATCTTCTACCACGGTTTGACAGCAACCTACAAAACTTCGTCAATTCCTCATGCGGGGGAAACTTCCTAAACAAAGACGAGGAGAGCGCATTTGAACTCTTTGAGTCTATGAGCAAAAATTTGCTCAACAATGCCTCCATGACCCAGTTTAGCCGATCCAGTCAACCCCGTGGTGGGATTTATGAGGTACAAGCAAATTCTGGGATGGTTGACATGGATATCATTGCTAAGAAATTGGATCGAGTGGAATTGGTAGATAAAAAGTTAGATGAGCTACTGAACCAAACCAGGAACCCGTTACAGACCTTCTCCCTAGCAAAGGGAGCTCACAATGTTGACCTGGCCCAGCCCCTAAGCCAAATGAACCTGGAACCCCTGACCACGTTCCAGGGAGGGACCTTTGCTCCCTCAACCCCTGATTACTCTCTTCCCTCCCCCTCGACATCTGCTATCCTTGAAGATGTACAGGCTATCCAAGGTTATTCCAAACCTAACCCTTTCTCCAACACTTACAACACCGGCTGGCGGAATCACCCAAACTTTGCTTGGACAAACCAAAAATCGCCTCAATTTCAGAACCAACCCAAGACAAACCAACAGCCAAACCTGCCCCCTATCAGCAAGGACCACCAGTTAGACACCCATATAATCCGAATAGGGTGCCCCCCCCCTAACAAAACCAAATGGACACCCTGATAAAAATGATGGCTGAAATGAACCAAAAACATCAGGAGGAAATGGCTTTAGTAAAGGGATAGTTAAGCCAGCTGTTGGACTGTAAACAACAAGGATCCCTGCCTTCCCAGCCACAACCGAACCCGCGAAACATGATTAACAGAGGCCCCAATTCGTAATGGTTCCAAGGCAATCCTGGGCAGGCTCACATGGTCCAACCAGCCCAACAAACACCCCCTAGGTTTGGTGCTTCTTCATCCTCATCTTCTCAAGGATCAACCCATGGTCCCAATGCCTCTGCAAATGCGGTAACCTTGAGAAGCCGCACCAAAACCCAGGATCCCAAATGGCTGACTCTTCCCGAGACTTCACCTTCTGAAACACCCGACTCAGAAGAGGCATAGGAAAAACCCAAGAACCCAGAAATAGATCCTATCCACATTCAGACACCATATCCCGATGCCTTGGAGACAATCAAGAAGAAGAAAAGTGTTGTGGAAATTGAGGAGGTTTTGGAGATCTTTAAGCAGATTCAGATTAATATTCTGCTCCTTGAAGCCGTCAAGCACATTCTGGCTTACGCCAAGTTCCTAAAGGATGCCTATACACCAAGACGTAAGCCAAAACCTCAAGCACCTAGGAAGGTTGTACTCTCAGAGCAAGCAAGTTCCATAATATCAAGCAACCTTTCGCTGAAGCGAACTGACCCAGGAGCACCCCTGATATCTTGCAATATCGGGGACATGACATTTAATAGAGCGCTCCTGGACTTAGGTACTTCCATCAATCTAATTCTGACAACCCTGTACCACCAATTTGGATTCGGAGAGTTGACACCCACACCTGTTACCATCCAATTGGCTGATAGATTTGTGAAAACCCCATAGGGGGTTGTCGAGGATGTAATTGTGCGGGTCAAGGACTTCTATTTTCCGATCGACTTTTTAGTGCTCGACATGGAAGTCCCTAAACAACTATAGAACACACCCATCATCCTAGGTAGACCCTTCTTAGCTAAGGCTAAGGCAAACATCGATTGTGACACGGGATGCATGGAAATCGCCTTCAGAGACAAGAAAATGTAGTTGGATATCTTTCGAGCGACCAAGTCTTTTGATTGTGACTGTATCGAGGAACACGATCCCGTGAAACTTTTGGTCGAGGAATGCCTCACCCTTAGTTCTGTCTCAGGCTACCAATCCTGTAACAATTGTTCTGACCCATCACCATCTATGCCCATGGACCTCTGTAGGGCTGATTATCATCAACCAACACCATTCGAGGAAATTGATGTTGATCAACTCCCGCCTTTCTCCTTTCCATCAAACATTGTGCCACCCACACCTGAACTGAAGTCGCTACCCGAGAATCTCAAGTATGTCTTCCTGGGACCTAACCAGACCTTCCCCGTAATTATCAATGCCAACCTAACTAGGGATCAGGAACTTAGATTGACAGTGACCCTATCCAAACGTAGGGCTGCCATTAGCTAGACTATTTCAAATTTAAGAGGAATTAGCCCCACCTATTGTACCCATAAGATCTACCTAGAAGATGGAGTACGACCCTCCCGTCAGATGCAGAGACGGTTAAACCCAAATATGCGAGAGGTCATTAAGAAAGAAATTATCAAATGGTTTGACGTCAAAATCATCTATCCCATCTCCAATAGCCCCTGGGTGAGCCCCACTCAAGTGGTTCCGAAGAAAGCTGGGCTCACCGTTGTCACCAATGAACGTAGCGAATCCATCCCCACCCGCACCACCACCGCACGGTGGGTGTGTATTGATTACAGGAAACTCAATAAAGCAACCAAGAAAGATCATTTCCCCCTGCCATTCATCTACCAGATTCTTGAAAGATTGGCAGGGCAAAAGTATTTTTGCTTCCTGGATGGATATTTAGGATATAACCAAGTCACAATTGCTCCTGAAGATCAAGAGAAGATCACATTCACTTGCCCGTATGGCACGTTTGCATTCCATCATATGTCGTTCGGGTTATGCAATGCACTTGCTACCTTTCAGCGTTGCATGCTAGCCATTTTTTCAGAAATGGTTGGTGAATACCTGGAGGTCTTTATGGATGATTTCTCTGTATTTAGGAATTCATTCGACCATTGTTTGAGCAACTTGGAGAAAATCCTGAAATGATGTATCGAGGTTAATTTGGTGTTAAGTTGGGAAAAGAGCCATTTCATGGTTCAAGAAGGAATCTTCCTCTATCACATCGTATCACATAGGGGCATTGAAGTGGATTAGGCTAAAGTTGGTTTGATTTCCAAACTTCCTCCGCCTAACACGATCTGGCAGATTCGTTCATTCCTTGGACATGTTGGATTCTACCAAAGGTTCATCAAAGACGTCTCCAAGCATTCCAAACCCTTGATCGACCTTCTGGCCATTGACGCCCTATTCCACATGACCTCTGATTGCATCCAGGCTTACCACACCCTCCGGGACTTAATCTCCACAGCACCTGTACTTTAGCCCCCGGATTGGTTCCAGGACTTTGAGATCATGTGTGATGCATCAGATTTTGCCATAGGTGCCATCTTGGGACAAAGACAAGACAAGAAACCCGTGGTGATCTATTACGCAAGCAAGACATTGGACGAGGCCCAACGAAATCATATGGTCACAGAGAAAGAATTGCTCACTGTAGTTTTTGGACTTGAAAAGTTTCGATCTTACCTCCTGGGCTCCCACGTGACCATCTATACGGACCATTCAGCCATCCGGCATCTATTGGCTAAAACGGATGCGAAGCCCAGGCTCATCAAATGGATCCTGCTCTTGTAGGAATTTGACCTGGAAATCCGCGACAAAGCCAGATCAAAGAATGTGGTGGCTGATCACCTATCCAGACTCCACCCAAACCACATTGGGCCCTCCCTGCCTTTATCCGACACCTTTCCTGATGAGCACATTCTGGCTGTGCAAGATAAGAAACTACCTTGGTCTGCTGACTATGTCAACTACCTAGTTGTAGGTCAGACCCTGCACAGCTGGTCCAGACAGCAACAGGACAAGTTCTAGGCCGAGGCCAAGCACTATTTCTGGGACGATCCCATGTTGTTTCTCCTCTGTGCCGACTAGCTCATCAGGAGGTGTATCCCTAAGGATGAAGTTCAGAGTGTGCTATCTTTTTGTCACGACCAAGCTTGTGGTGGCCACTTCTCAGGAAAGAAAACGGCTGCAGAGGTTCTGCAGTCTGGATTTTACTGGCCTTCCTTATTTAACGATTCACACAATTTCGCTAAGACTTGCTCTCGCTGCCAGACTCTGGGGACCATGACCAAAAAAGACATGATGCCCCTCCAGCCCATTTTGATTGTCGAGATCTTCGACATTTGGGGTATTGATTTTATTGGCCCCTTCCCACCATCCAACGGCTTTGAATACATCTTAGTCTCTGTAGACTATGTCTCCAAATGGATTGAAGTTGTCGCCACCCGCTGATGCGATCACAAGGCTGTCATGGACTTTGTTAAGCAAAACATCTTTTCCTGGTTTGGAATACCAAAGGCCATGATCAGTGATGGTGGAAGTCATTTTATCCACACCCAATTCTGTGTCCTACTCAGAAAATACAGGGTTAACCACCGCATTGCTACCCCGTATCATATGCAAACAAATGGGCAGACCAAGGTCTCAAACAGGCAGATCAAGAATATTCTACAGAATGCTGTGAAACTTGACAGGAAGGACTGGTCCGCACGACTAGATGATGCCCTGTGGGCATACCGAACCACTTTCAAAACCCCGATAGGCATGTCACCTTATCGCCTGGTCTTTGGCAAAGCTTGCTACCTTCCTATCGAGTTGGAACATTGGGCTTACTGGGTCGTCAAGTAGTGTAACATGGATCCCCAGTTAGCTGGTGTGCAGAGGACGCTCCAACTCTCCGAGCTCGAGGAGAGTCATCAAGACGCTTTTGAGAATAGTCGGCTATACAAGGAGAAAATGAATGTCGTCCACGACCGACTCATCCATAGAAAAACCTTCGAGCCGAATCAGCAAGTTTGGCTTTTTGATGCCCATCTAAAACTCTTTCCAGGGAACCTCAGGTCCAAGTGGACAGGACCATTTAGAGTGGTCAAGCCCTACTCCAATGGGGCAATTGAAATCGCAGATCCAAATACTGGGCACACCTTCACAGACAATGGCCAGAGATTGAAACACTTCCTCAACCAGGTTCCCCCAAAGGAGGTTGTCACACTCATTAAGGGATGACACGAAGCACCGCCCAACTGGAGGCATTAAACTCAACGCTTCCTGGGAGGCAACCCAGAAGATTCAGACTGATTTGGTATATTACTTCACTCAGGTAATATCTTTTTAACCCCTGTTGCATCCATGTACTTGTTAATGAGGACATTGTCTAACTTAAGCATGTGGGGGTGGTAAATTGCATGATTCTGAGTTCATTTAATCGGTCTGAATAGAAATAAATAAATAAATAAATAAATGAAAAAAGTAAAAAAATTGAATTTAGGAAGAAAAACTTAGGCATTAGAAAATTGTCAATAGTGAGAAATAATACGAAAAGAACCTGAACACTTAGACTTTTCAGACCTTCAGGCTTAATCAGCCTTGGTGTCCGTTAAAATATAGATTTAGCTTCAAATCCTTGCAACCTTAATCTATTCTAATCCACCAACTTAATAAGGTGATAAGTATACGACTTATCAACTCGCCCTTTAACTCAAAAGGACTTTTAGTCTAAGCATCTGCACACATTTTTGCACAGACTCACTCCTCAGAGATTCTGACAGAAATTGGGTAGCTAATGAACTTTCTAGGGTGGTTTGGCTGGCAAGTTGTCGTGGATAATAGCCCATTGGCAGGTTGTCCAGGACCCAGCCACAGGACCACCTTCTTTTTATTGCCTCTAGGTAAATTTGAGATCAGGGAAGCCACATATTAAAAAATAAATAAATAAAGGGAGGAGAAAAAAGGAACAAAATAAGCCACACTTCACCGCACGAGTATAGCTGGCAAGTGATCGTGGGTAACAGCCCATTGGTCGGTTGTCCAGAACCCAGCTCATTAAATACACAAAAAAAAAACCCAAACACTTAAGGAAGAAGCGGGGAAGTAGAGCAAGCCGGGGAGATATACACTGGAAAAATCCTTGTGTTGACCCTAAGTAGAACAAACGTAGGGAGAAAGCTACTGATCGAACAAATACACCTTTAGGCAAAACACTTCCTTTCCCGGTCACCTAGGGGCGTAGAAACCCGAAGTCTATCTAAATTACCATTGAGTGAGTCTATCACAATCTTCACACCAAGATGCTTAGCACTTAGAGTTTTTCCGAGTTTTGGGTGGGTTGGGTAGCCGTAAAAAGTTACCAACACACTCTTAACTCCAAAAATATAAAAATAAGAAAAGATGAAAAAAATATATATATGCATGCCTTAAAGCAAGGATTCAGGTGATTCATATTTTGGCAGACACCCGGGCGCTGCTTAGTCTCTGTAGACCAGGATCTTAGTATATTTCCTCCTATTGATAAGTGACAAAATGTCCAAGTAATTACTTCTTGAATTCTGACTGGAAATAATGGCTAGAATAAACCTTACTAGGGACTAGCAAGGTGTAAGCATGGGGGTATGATAACACTGCATTGTACAATGCTAACTCTGCCAAAAGGGGACGGTCTTAAAGGTAAAATGCATGAAGCATACATCATAAATAGGAATAGAAGCATCGCATGCATTGCATATTAAGATTACTTACAGTGCATTATTAACGACCATGTGTACAAGTACATGTCAAAAAAGGCCTCAGATGAGCAATCGAACCGCACGGATGGACTCAGAGTGACAAACGGAGTCCAACAGACTCGAAATTAGCTAAATCCGACATCTGGAGCTCCCACAATTGGCCAAAGAAGCTCCGACCATTGATCTGATGATCAATGGTCATGAGGCCGCCAGGTGTCAGCATCCCCACACTCCTCAACCACAGTGTTAACACGGCTAGATCGTGTTTTAGTTACGTCGTAGTATAGGTGACCAAGCATTGTCAACAAATAAAAGTTTATTACTCGAAAACCTAAGTATCCGAGGTCGAACACAGGGAGCAATTGGAATTTATTACTAATCTCAAGAATGTAATTGAACACTTAATTACTCAAAACTTAATTCAAAATATATAAATGCATGAGTTTAAAAGTCAATTGTGGCAAAAAGAAGGAATTTGGACGCCTGATCAGGGGATCAGACGTCTTAATAGTATGCTTTCTCCTTTCTTGTTCTTCTTCTTCTGACTTCTGATTTTCTTCCTTTCTTCTTTGTGCTTCTTCTTCCTTGTTTCTTCTCTGCAGTTCTCTTGCCTTGCTTCTTTCTTCTTATTTTCCTTTGTCTTCTGCCTTGCCTTTCTTCTACAGTTTCTTTCTCCTTTTCTCTGCGGGCCTTCTTCTTCTTCCTTTCTTGGCTTCAGCTTCTCTTCTTCTTCTGCTTGTCTTTACCTTTCTTTATTTCTTCTTTCTTCTTCAGTTCCTCTTCTCTTTTTCCTTCGCCTCTTCCCTCTGCCTTGCCTTTCTCTTTTTCCTATGCGAAGGCTTCCTTCCTTCTTCTTTTCCTTCACTTGCAGCGGCTAAGTCCCTGCTTCCTTCTTCAGTTCCTTCCCTGCACAAACCAAATAGGAGCAAAACCTACCCATCTACCCACACCAGCATCTCTCTCTCTCTGTATATCACTCTTCAACACGCTCTCCCAGAGCCGAGTAATCGGGTCGGGTCACGTGCCCGGGTCCAGGCGCACCGGCGTGGGTATGGTGCGTGAGGAGTGCTCAGGATGGTTGTCGAGTCGAGTCACTAGATCCATGTGATGAACTCACGGACGAGGTGGTGTATAGGTGAGGAGGGACCTCACCCCATGTGTTCTCGAGGCGATTGGCTAATATCACAAAATCAATATAAACTACTCACGCGCCTTATAGCTTACCGAGGTGGGACTATTGTTCCCCCACTCTTTCTCGCGCACCCGCAGTAGATCGTCCTCCAATTGCAGCACTGCAGGTCCCGCAGCACCCTTTATCAGGTTGGGCTTACGCACACTCACAACCCACACAATCTGGAAGCCTGGGGGCGGTCAATTGCGGCCTGGAGCTGAAGAACAGTCAAGCTCGAGTTGTCATTAATGGCGGCTGGAGGCTTGACCCTGCATGACACGAAAAGGGCCTTGCGGCTCCATCAGACCACAGGAGCACCTTCGCCGTGTCACGGCGAAGGTGAGGCGATAGGTGGCAGGCCGCGGAGCAGCCTAGGCATGCGTGCCTAGTTCACTCTGTGGCAGGACAGATGGGTTTGGTCGGGGGCAGTTGTGGTGGTGTAGAGGGTCTGTGGATGAGTGGAGGATATTCAGTGAAGTGTGGCGAAGGTTATGCGGTGGTTGGCGAGACGTGTGGGGCTGCGGAGTGAAGGGAGCATCTCGCTGGAGAGTGGCCAGAGATGAAGAAGATGGTGGTGGACAGCTGTGGTCGAAGAGCCTTTGGTGAAATAAGATGAGGGAAATGAAAGAGGGGGTAGAGACGAACAGTTCTAACCTAACTAAGTAGATGAAGGGGGCGAGAAGGCGGCTGAAAGTACCTACTGTCACCGAAGAAGAAAGCATCCAATGGAGGAAGACGGCGGCGACGACGGAGCAAGGGAAGCGCGCGCGAGTGTTGCGTGATGCGAAGGAGGATGAGGAGGACAGCTCTACCACTGGTTTTGTGGCAGAGCGACGAGGAAGAGGAGGGGAGTTCACCGGAGCTCACTGGACCCCTTGACCAGAGGAGGAGAGGAAATTGAGGTGGAATTCCTGCCAAGTCGAGATGAGGAGGTGCGACCGGAGTTGGGGGTTAATTTATAAGCATAGGCAGGGACTCCTGTGCTTGGAAGCCAAGCTTCCAAGTGCAGGAATCCTCTCCGGAGATGGAAATAGTTAAGAGGCCCAAATCTCTTGTGCGTTTGCACGAGAGATTGGGTGCAAATCAAGGATCACGATTGAGTTCAGATGGAAGGGAATTCCTCAAAGAATCTCCCTTCCAAATATGGGAGGAGATCTCTGAGGAATCAAAGAGTATTCCCTCTCTATTCCTTGCCGGAGCAGGATTTCTCCCCAATAATGGCAGATGGACCTTCTTGTAAGAGTGGCAAGGAAGTTAGGGGGGTTTATGCAATGGCTTTCAAAAGATAGGGACCAAAATGTAATTGGGTGTACTAATTTGCAAAGTAGGTCAGGATGACCTCCCCTTAGGTCCAAATTTTGGTACAAACCTAATTTGGACCTAAGGAATCCAATGGTGAAGTTGGATTTTAGGTTTCACCATGTTTGGCTGGTCATTTTGTGCAAAAACCCAAATTAGGTCAATTGATGAGCTAGGACCCCAATCTTGGTCAAACTAGGTTCCAAAGGACAAATTGAGTGTTCTAAACCCTAGGGGATATTTTTACATGAATTTTAGAGGGTTTACTTGATTTTATCCTGACCTAAATCTTGTTGAATTAAGTGGGTCTGTTTTAGGGTTACCAGATGTCATTTAATTCCTAGATTGCACATGAACCCATTTCTGATTGAATCAACCCACTTTTTATCATATTAAGACCATTTGACCTATGTTTTGTCTCTGAGAAATCCCTTTTATTTATTGCAATGGTAAAATTGCAGTTTTACCCTTTATTTCATGTTTTCTTCTCAAAATACTTATTCCTTCAATTAAGCCCTCTTCTAAGTTATGCAGGAGCTTTTATTCTCTTTATTAGGTCAAAATGAGCTAGTTATGGCTCATGATGAGGCTCTCATCACACAGCATAACACCAGTGCCTCCACCACAGGATGAATCTAAGCCGTCTGATCTTCGATCGGACGACTGAGAAACGCTCTCCTCGCTCCCCAAAGCCTCAGCACCCCACGGCCGCAGCAGCTCACAACCGTTGGATCTTCATCCAACAGTCACCCGCACCATGCCATCTCTGCATCTCCATGACAAAGCTACGAGTGTAGTGCAGCGGAATGCACCTCACCCCCGTAGAGTAGGGCACAGGTTTGAGGCGCCCTCCACAGTGCAAAATCAAGGCTAGATCAGTGCGCGCGATTTCGGTCGTCGATGCACAATCAAGTGTCTCGGCAGTAGGCAATGCAGCGTAATCTCGCGCATCCAAGGTAGACACCCGTGATGACGCGTAGGGCGTGAGCACAGTAGGCACGATCCAAAGGCGTGCCCACAAGTGATCTCGACCGTCCGATCTTCGATCGAACAGCTCACAGCATGCGTGCACGGATCGCGCGTGAAGAAGAACAGCACGCGCGCGAGACCGTTGGGCAGGGAGCTTCACTGTCGCTTTTATCATGGGTTTAGCAATGTCCTGGACGTCGCTAATGCCCATACTTAAAATGGAAACCTCTTCTCCCTATATAAACCCCTCCCAACCACCCATGTAAGGCATTGAATTCACCTTACAAGTGTTGTAACACCCTCCTAGCCCCCTTTAGCCTCTCTTGTAGTCAACGGAGTAGACGAGCCACTGACGGAGCCTCCTTCCACAGTCGTGGCCACCTCGCCATCTCCCCTCTCTCTCTCTCTTTCCCTTTAATCTAGCTTTGCTTCTATTTTATTCAAGCATTTATCTACCGTTGTATTTGTAAAACTTGATTTGCATGTTTAATATAGTGTTAATGTTGTTCTCCATCTTACTTTGAGTAATTGCTATGATTTAAAAAGACTCTAACCTTACTATCTATCTCTCTCTCTCTTTCTCGTTCCCTCTCTCACTCATTTTTCTACCACATCTTCTCGCAAGTAAAAACCCATTATCTCCATGACATTAAGTGATAAAGAAAACCTGATTTTCACGCCTCCCTATGATTGACACTTGGACTCATGTCCGTTTCTTCTTTTAAAATCGACGTTGCGAGCACAAACTATAACGATATTTTTAAACAAACACGTCTTTCGCACGTTAGTCCCTATAGTGCCTGAAACCTAGGCGGGGCATCTTGGTTCTGCACATACCAAGGGTTTGGGACAGGTTGGGAGGGCAAGGCTCCTTGAGTCCTATGCTCCTGCAATAGCTGGTTTTGCATGTTTTGTATAGTCTCTATCTGGTCAGCCATCACCTTCACTATCTGTAAGCTATCCTACGTAGACTTCCTCATTGATGCATGCAGCTCCTCTTTCAGTGCCTCCAGAGGGTCAGCCTGCTTTGGAGGGTGACTGGCAACTTGGTGCAACGACTGGTATATAGAACGGGGTTGCTACTACTGAGACGGGAATGGCTGCTGCCTAGGTTATGTGTTTTGCGCATTCCCGTATTGCTTGGTCTAGTAGTGTAGGTCTTGATGTGGTCTCTGTGAGTTACCTGACCAGGAGAAGTTCGGATGCTGGCACCAACCAGGGTAATACGTCTCTGAATATGGGTTATTACGCCTGTATCCTTGAATAGCACTGACGTCCTCATAGGCCGAAGACATCTGAGATGTATATCCATCAAGGGGATATGTATTATAGTCAGCGGGAGGTGCGCAACCCTGGTCATATGGTGCCAGATCGGGATTGTTTATGGGATCCTGATTTGCAGGATCTCGTAAATAAGGAGAGGATGCATCCCGAGTGAGTAGATTAACTCGAGCAGGAGGGGCTCGGGGTGCATAGGAGGGTCTTGGAGCAGCAGAGTTTAGATCAGATTGACCCTGACTAATGGTCAATCTTTTTTTCGATCAAGTTTATTCTATCCAGCTGGTTGATGATGATATCCATGTCGGCTCGAACAGACTTGGTGTGAGCCTCATGGACACCAACCTGCTACTAACCAGGCCACTGGAATTGGTTCATGGACGCGGCATTCATCAAGTTCTCCACCAAAGATTCAAACAACTCAAATGCGTTGTTCTTGTCTTTCACAAGGAAATTCCCATCACTAGATGCATCAACCAGATACTAATGTGTGTCATCAAGCCCATGGTAAAAGATCTGAGCTAGGTGCCATCTGGGTACACCATGGTGCGGGCATTTCTGGAGAAGGTCGTGAAATAGGTCCCAGGAATCATGCAACTTCTCCCTAGCTCCTTGGGAGGAAGTTGTAATCGCACAAGTCATCACGTTCGTTTGACCGATCGAGAAGAACTTTTGCAAGAATTCACATCGTAATTCCGGTCAGGTTCCAATCAGCTTCCCAATAGTCTTGAACCAGTATGAAGCTTTGTCCCTGAGAGCAAAATGGGAAAAGCTTCATCAGAACAATCCCAAGATCAACATTCCTGGGTCGAATCGTTTTTGCGAGTCAACTCAAATCCTCTAAGTGCTGGAACAGATCTTCACTTCAGTTTCCATAGAAATGACTATTGATCAAACCAATCACATTGGGCTTGAGTTCAAATGTGTCTCCGCCTACGGGAATCCGGATTAAGGGTGCGACGATCGGTGCAGCTGGATCATAGAAATCCCAAAGTTGTTCCTCTCGTAGTGGATGCTGCATTCTATCAAGCGACGTCAAGATGTGATCCATGCTCTGCTGATGCCGCTCCTCTGATTCAACAACCCAGGCCTCCAGACCAGCCATCGAGTCCAGCTTACCTACATCCTGACCCGATCTAGGTCCAGGTCTAGGATTAGCCATTGTGGCTAAGGGAGTAGAAGAACTAGGGGAGAAGAGGGTCCAAGCGAGGTGACTCGCCTCCTTGGGAGTGGCTCCCAAGGTCCAACCAGTCGAGGTCTGAGTGACCTCCTTCCTCGCATACACCACCCAACCCCTGGGTTGGTGTAGCCAAGCCAGACAAGGCTAAGTCCTTGTCAATCAGATGGTCCTTATGATCGGATGACCAGATTTTTCATTTTAAGTTTGAATTCCTGAACAAAAATTCTTCATACAACCGACTGAAAGTGATTCCTGCCACTCAAGCTAACCCAGCCAATCTGGTTACGAGGGGACTAAGGGGAAGGTTCTTCCTTCGGCTCACACCTCTGGTTCCGTTACCCCCGAGCCATGGTCATTTGACACTACCCCGCAGACTTAGTCACCAGGTTTGGCAAGAGATGTTGAAAACGCCCAGTGGTATGACAACAAATTCCGGTTAATTTCGTGTTTTAAAATTAATTTAAGCCTGTTTTTCTTCAGATGGGGTTTGTGGTGAGTGGCCCACAAGGTGACCAAGCTCACTGGCTAAACACCAGACATGACTAAGTCTAGACTAGCCCAAATGTGGTCTCTAGAATATAACCCTAAAGGTATAACCTAAGGTTCATGCAATTCTAGGGTTTTCTTCTTTGCGATTTCAGCAGACCAGCGAAACACATAATTCTCTGGATAAAATTTGAATCTAAATAAAATAAAATTTTGCAAGTAGATTATTTTTTCAATTATTTTTTCAGAGAATATTTTTTTTGTGATTTTTACTATTTCAACTGAATTTCTAAGGATTTTTGAATGTCAAGGGGTCAGAATTGGAATTATGATCCCTGGTCAATTTTTCAAATTGAAATAGTATCAAATGATCTTCAAAAATTCAAAAAAAATATAGGACATAAAGCCAAGGAGATCAGCCTTCAAACCCCACCATTTTTAGTCAAAACAAATTCACGAATTGCTCGAAATTGCTTTTTGAATTTTGAAGATTTTCAAATCTGGGTCAGTCATACGCAAATTTTTAAAAATTTTATACGTAGAATTTTTTCAAATGAACGGTGTCATTTGAAAGGTGGTTTAAAAATGAAGGTCTAGCCTAAATTTTAGAATTGTTTGCTCATTAATTTTTTGGCAATTAAATTTTTAAATCAGAATTTGAAACTTGGCCAAAAATAAGAGGGTGGTGGAGAAGCTTTTGAAAAGGTGTTTGAATTTGAAATTCAAACTTTCCACCAAAATAATTTTTTTTCAAAAACTTTTGAAATTTTTTTTAAGTAATTTTTTTTCTTAAAAAAAGAAATTTTTTTCTTTTTTTTTCAAGTAAACTAACCTAAAATTCAAATGGAGACCTAATCCAACTACCTAGACTTTTTTTTTCACAAAAATAAATAGGCTTTTCTTTTTCAAATGAAATTGCTAGAAGGAAATGTAAACTAGGGTTCAAAAAAGGGAAATCCTAATCTAAGAGGAGATGTGCACCTGATGATTTTTCTACGCCCGATTTGTGCGTAGATCCCATTTTTCCTGTTTTCCTGCACATCAAAAGATAAGCAAGGGAAGATTTATCAGTGATAATTCAAGAGATCGAAATAAAAAATGACGTTGCCTCCCCGGTAGTAGTGCCATTTGACAAGATAGCATTTCTCGTGCATGTTTTGAAAATAGAGATCTTGTCGTAGTATAGTGCGTGAAAACACTCGTCAAAAATAATTTATAAAGATAATGAGACTTGAGTCCCAATCGTTCATATCTGAGAGGCATTTATGGAAATGCAAATTTGAAATCAATCTCTCTTGCTCTACTTATTCAAAATCGCATGTCGATTTATGCTAAGTTCGTATTTATACACGACATGCTTAGTTGCCAGAATATCAAAAATTAAAACATGCAACTCAATCACACAAAAATATTGCAACAAGGCTCATGGTGATTTTCACAAATAGATATATATATAGAAAAAGATTTTCATTGATTCATGATGGTGTTTGCAACATGAAGCTCATGGAAAGCTTGTAGAGGAATGCTTGAAAACATAAATCTAGCTAGCAGAAAATGATTGCATACATGAATCTAAGGGGGGATTATGCATGCATCATTAGGGGAGAATTTAGAGATACACTATTAAGCATTAAATAAAGTAGTAAAACTATGAAGAATTATAATCTAATCTATCAAAACTAAAGGCATTCAAAGGTGGTCTCTGATGGCCTTTGACCTAGTTGAGAGGAGAAGGAGGGGCGGCCAATGGTGCTTAGGCTGACACTTGGAGAGAGGTTGAGGAGGTGATCCAACATCTTGGCATGGGGATGGTGGTGGCCATGGTGAAGCTACTCGTGAAGGTGGAGTGGAGGTGGAATGAAGCTAAGTTAAATTTGAGCCAAGAGTGGATGGGTCCAAAGTGCCACCCCTTAGGTCTTTTTATAGACCTAAGGGAGACCCTCTAGAGAAGTGTGGAACTCTCTAGAGAGAGCTCCAAGTGTGGCCGTCCATGGAGAGAGAGGGGGTGGTTCTTAGCTCCACCAAAAGTGGATCTAAGAGAAGACTCATCCTTGGTTGCTATTTTTGGCAACAAGGTGGCGCCACCTTTGGAAGGTCCTAGAATACTCTAGGTGGTGTGGGAGTGCGTGAATGGCTGTGTGTGTGTGTGTGTGTGGTCATTCCCTAAGTGGTTAGGTGGGTTAGGATAGGTTCTAATGGGTTTAGGTCTAGGTTAGGTCTCAAATTAGGGTTGCAAACCCTAATTCACTAAAGCAAAGTGCAATTAAACTTAATACAAGTTTAATTGAGTGTGTGGAAACCTAATTGAGAGTAAAATAACTCAATTAAATTAGGTCTAGGTCAATTGAACTCTCACTGAGTCCAATTAGACAGTGTGTGCTGAGGTCAAGGCTCAATTGAACTCAATGAGTCCAATTGAATAGACTAAAGAGATTGACCATGATCTAAGTCAATTAGGTTTAGTGAGGACCTAATTAGGTCCTTAGGGAGGTCTAGAAGTGATGTACTAGGGTTAGGGCACCTTAATTTAGGTTCCTTTGCGGTTGGAATTGGGTTTAGGGACATAGGAATTCAAGATCCAAGCTTGAATTCAAAAATAGGAACTAAAGAGCATTTCTGGACGTCTAATAATAGAGTCAGACATCTTATAGTAAAAAATCAGGAGTCCAGACTTGTTTTCTGGATGTCTAATCAGAGTCAGGAGGGATTCTAGGTTCTGTCTTGGGTATTCTGCAGAAATTGGACATCTGACCAAGTGTCTGGATGTCCAATAACACTACAGAAGTGGGTTTAAGGTGTGCGAGAATTGGCTAAGGGTTTTTGAACATCCTATAACTCATCTAGACATCCAGATAGAGGCTGGAATTAGGGTTTTAAGGTTTCCTAAGGTGCGGTGACCTAATCTAAGTGTGGCAAAGGCTCAGGGAAGCTTCTAGGTTGAACTAGGGCTAGGATGGACCTAAATTCTTCACAATTTATTGCTTTATTCCTACTTAAAATAATAGCATACCTTAACTCCCTTACATTATTATCTACTGCATCTAATCTAGGTCTTCCTCTCCAGCTCTGCTGCAACACCAGTTATTCTTTATTCTTCAGATCCAGCTTTAGATCCAACTGAATATAACGTAGAACCAGTTATTACCTACAATTTACCTGAATATAATGTAGAACCTTCTCCAACTATTTTTTGGCCCTTATATTTAGTGGATTTCTCACTTTAAATCTCTCAACACCACATTGTGGGCAACTACTCAACTCTGCATATTTATTTCTATATAACACAATCATTTGGACAAGCATCAATTTTCTCGCAATGTAAACCGAGTCCACGAATCTATTTCTTTACTTCATACCATGTCTTTGGATAACCTTTTAGATCATTTAAAAGCTCTCCAATGAATTCAACCACCTCGGACATCAATTTAGAGGTCGCTTTATTCATAACCATCATCCGAAAAAACTTCAAAAGAAATGAAAACTTAGAAATAGAAAAGATACCGGGAGTAATAAGTTTGTCCGCTGCCCTAATAGCATCATAAAACTGATTACAAGTTTCCCCACTAGTCGAATCTTCAACTCCTACTCTAATCTCATCAAGTATTTCATTGATGTCATCAGCTTCAATGTCAACAGTTGTCTCATCGAAATCTATTGGAGATCGTCCGTCTTCCTCTATCTGATCCTCTCCATGAGCAATTCAGTTAGTATAATGCTACCACCAACCGTTGCAAATCATGTGCTCATATACAGTGTTCCTATCATGTGAATATTCATTCAAGCACCTCCTAATATCCTGTCGAACTAGTCTCCGGTTCTAAATGACTTCCTGACAGATGCCTGTTTTCGCACATTTGAAAGTCGTCGGAAATCGTAGTATAGTCACGCAAAAACGTTTGTCAAAAATTAATTTCTAAAGATAACGAGACTTGAGTCCCGGTCGTTCGTCTCTGGGAGGCGTTGCTTTTACTTTTGAAATCGATCTTACTCTACTTTGTTTAGAATCGCATGCCAGTTCGTGACTATTATGTATTTAGGTATGACATGCTTAGTTGCAAGAATATTAGGAATCTGAAACAGGCAACTTGAATCACACAAAAAGAATGACAATTATTAAGCTCATGGTGATTTCAAACATATAGAGACAAATATATATATAAGCATTTTTCATTCATTCAGCGGGAGAGTCGTTTGCAACATAAAACGTAGAGGGAAGCTTGTACATAAATGCTTGAAAATTAAATCTAGCTACCAGAAAATGATCGCATACAAGAATTGATGGGGGGATTTCACATGCATCATTGGGGGAGAAATAAGACTATACTACTAAGCAGTAAATAAAAGCAGTAAATATACGAAGAGCATAATCTAAATCTATGGTGGTTTAGATCGTGGGAGAGTGAGAGAGAGAGAGGGTGGATGGTGGTTTTTAGATCCACCAAATGTCGATCTAAAAATTGAATGGCTCTTGGATGCTATGTCTGGCAACCAAGGCAACCACACATGGTGGAGAGTTCTAGAGAACTCTAGGCTAGATATTTTCGTGTGGATGGTGTGTGTGGGTGTGTGTGGGTGTGTGTGGGTCGAAACTTTGGTGGCTAGGTTGATTAGGTTGGGTTCTAGTGGGTTTAGGTCAAGGTAGGTCTCAAATTAGGGTTATAAACCCTAATTCACTAAGGTAAAGTGCAATTAAACTTAATAAAAGTTTAATTGGGTGTGTGGAAACTTAATTGAGAGTAAAACAACTCAATTAAGTCAGGTCTAGGTCAATTGGACTCTCACTAAGTCCAATTGGACAGTGTGTGCTGAGATCAGGGCTCAATTTGACTCAATGAGTCCAATTGAATAGACTGATGGAATTGACTAAGATCCAAGTCAATTAGGTTTAGTGAGGACCTAATTAGGTCCTTAGGGAGGTCTAGAGGTGATGTACTAAGGTTATGGCACCTTAATTTATGTTCCTATGGGGTTGGAATTGGGTTTAAGGACCTAGAGATCCAAGATCAAGGCTTAAATCTCAAAACAGGAATTGGAGAGCAGTATCAGACGTCTAATAATAGAATCAGACATCTTATACTCAAAAATCAGAAGTCCAGACTTGTTGTCTGGACATCCAATCAGAGACAGGAAGGATTTCGGGTTCTATTTTTGGTATTCTGCAGAAATTAGACGTTTGACAAAGTGTCTGGACGTCCAATAACACTGCAGAAGTGGGTTTGAAGTGTGCGGGAGTTGGCTAAGGGTCCTAGACGTCTTCAAACTTATCTGGACGTCCAGAGAAGGGTTGGAACTAGGGTTTTAGGGCTTCCTAGGGTGTTGTGACCTAATCTAAGGGTGGCTAAGGCTTGGGGAAGTCTCTAGGCTATCCTAGGGCTAGGACGGACCTAAGCTCTTCACATTTTACTGCTTTATTCCTACTTAATAGAATAGCAAACTTTTAACCCCCTTACATTATTATTCCTACATCTAAACTAGGCCTTCTGCTCCAGCTCTGCTACAACTCCTGTTATTCCTGATCCAGCTTCAGATCCAGCTCCTGATCAGCTTATTCCCTGCAATCGACATAATGCACTTAATCAGCACATTATAACATTATTTTATGCATAGCTAAAGGAAAGCAGTAAAGATGCAGATAATGCATATGCATGCATGAATAACCCTAACTTATGCTAAGTCCTAGCCTAATTTAGGTCAATTAAGACCTATGATTGCTACGCAATCATACCCCCATGCCTAAATCTTGTTAGTCCCTAGCAAATGCGAGACTAAATTATTTACAGCAAGGGTCCCTAAGGGATTGGTTATTTTATCAAGTGTTTGCATAGAGATTTTTCTCCCTTTTGTTTTCATCCTATGCTCTAGAAATCCAGACAATCGTGAAGGTGCAACTATGTAGCTTTTGCAATGGATTTGAGTGAAAACTAATACACCTCTAAAGCCTGTACTTGACCCCTAATAAAAATTCTAGTAGGATAGGCGGACTTCTTCCCTCGGGGTATTCAAGATATTTTATGAATTCCACCCCAGCTTTAGGCTTAAGTAGAGAATCTCTGAGGGAAAGGATTATATATTTGGTGGCTCATTCTCACTTGGTGCTACATAAAGACTAGTACTACAGAATCCAGATTCCCAGATTACTAAGTAACTCAACTCAGAGAAAGACGAGAAAAACTATGCCCCCCTTTTGATTCCTTTGTATTCATTCTCTCTTACTCTTTTTCTTTCTTTTTCTTAGAGCTCACAACCTCACCAGATTCACACATAGGATCTGTATTTGGTGGTCTCACTAGGCATTAACACTTTAATTGAGTTCTCATAACCCTAACACTAAGTCGAGATTCCTCAGCCAGTATTTGGGCAGTCAGAAACACAAGAAAAATAGGTTAAGGCTATATTTGGTGGAGCTCAATTTTATTTGGTGGTATTGCCTTGATAAACACTAAATATTCATTCTTTTTTTTGCTTTTTCTTCTTTTTCTAATTTTTTTTTTCAGTTTTTCTTTCTTTTCATCATTCTTTTTCTTTTTATTTTTCTCATTATTTTTTATTTTTTTTCAGCATAACACAATTGGCATACATCCATGAACTTTATTAAGGAGGCATTATTGGGCATTGCTGGTACTCAAGAGACATTGGGTGGCTTATTTGGTGGAAGTGCCTACTCACGGCATCGGGAGAGACAAATAGGACGGTATATTTCTGACCTTGACATCAATACCCTCCTTCAGCTGAGGATTCCGTAAAGAATGGTCGTAACCATCCACCTTAGCCCTAGTTTTATGAAAACTCGCTCTCTGCATATTTGCCTTACTCGGTGGCTCTTACAATTTCGCACAAAAATGTATATGCGGGAATCGAGAGCGAAAACTATGTCTAATCTCAAAATATCATCACCGAATTATCTATGATTCCAGATTCCTCGCACTAATCTTAGAGCACCAGTACACTCTACTCCCATCTCACACTATTTGGTGGATTTTTGGAGGAAAATCTGCCTGACTCCCAAAACATTGTCCAAGGGTTCAGGAAAAGAAGCACTGCTTCTTCTCGACAAACTGAAGGCGTTTATCAGCCTTCACAGTGAATCCATTACAAATTCTACGTGTGTGTGAAAAGTTTTACTGGATTCCAGATTACAGGAATCAACTAAAGGATAAAATCCCTAATGCATTCTCTTAATAAAATAATCTTATTCATGAATGCAATATCTATATATGCTATAAACATGTAACCTCATATAATTTGTACTTCGTGAATTTCCCGTATCGAGTTACAATCAACTTGACCCTAAATTTAGAACAAAAACGTTTGTCAAAAATTAATTTCTAAAGATAACGAGACTTGAGTCCCGGTCGTTCGTCTCTGGGAGGCGTTGCTTTTACTTTTGAAATCGATCTTACTCTACTTTGTTTAGAATCGCATGCCAGTTCGTGATTATTACGTATTTAGGTATGACATGCTTAGTTGCAAGAATATTAGGAATCTGAAACAGGCAACTTGAATCACACAAAAAGAATGACAATTATTAAGCTCATGGTGATTTCAAACATATAGAGACAAATATATATATAAGCATTTTTCATTCATTCAGCGGGAGAGTCGTTTGCAACATAAAACGTAGAGGGAAGCTTGTACATAAATGCTTGAAAATTAAATCTAGCTACCAGAAAATGATCGCATACAAGAATTGATGGGGGGATTTCACATGCATCATTGGGGGAGAAATAAGACTACACTACTAAGCAGTAAATAAAAGTAGTAAATATACGAAGAGCATAATCTAAATCTAGCAGAATGAAAGGGCATTCAGGGGTGGTCCCCGAAGGCCTTTGAGTGGTTGAGAGAAGAAGGAGGGGCGGCCAATGGAACTTAGGCCGGCCCTTGCAGAGAGGTTGGGGAGCTGATCCAGCTTCCTGGCGTGGAGATGGTGGCCCCTATGGTGGTGCTCAACTCGTGGAGGTGGAGTGGAGATGGAAGTGGCTATTCTAAGTGGAATGGATGCCAAGGAAGTGAATGGGTGCAAATGGCCACCCAAGGGTTCTTTTTATAGACCTAAGGGAAGCTCTCTAGAGAATTATGGAATTCTCTAGAGAGGCCTATGGTGGGAGCTCGTGGGAGAGTAAGAGAGAGAGAGGGTGGATGGTGGTTTTTAGATCCACCAAATGTGGATCTAAAAATTGAATGGCTCTTGGTTGCTATTTTTGGCAACCAAGGCAACCACACATGGTGGAGAGTTCTAGAGAACTCTAGGCTAGATATTTTCATGTGGATGGTGTGTGTGGGTGTGTGTGGGTCGAAACTTTGGTGGCTAGGTTGATTAGGTTGGGTTCTAGTGGGTTTAGGACAAGGTAGGTCTCAAATTAGGGTTATAAACCCTAATTCACTAAGGTAAAGTGCAATTAAACTTAATAAAAGTTTAATTGGGTGTGTGGAAACTTAATTGAGAGTAAAACAACTCAATTAAGTCAGGTCTAGGTCAATTGGACTCTCACTAAGTCCAATTGGACAGTGTGTGCTGAGATCAGGGCTCAATTTGACTCAATGAGTCTAATTGAATAGACTGATGGAATTGACTAAGATCCAAGTCAATTAGGTTTAGTGAGGACCTAATTAGGTCCTTAGGGAGGTCTAGAGGTGATGTACTAAGGTTATGGCACCTTAATTTATGTTCCTATGGGGTTGGAATTGGGTTTAAGGACCTAGAGATCCAAGATCAAGGCTTAAATCTCAAAACAGGAATTGGAGAGCAGTATCAGACGTCTAATAATAGAATCAGACATCTTATACTCAAAAATCAGAAGTCCAGACTTGTTGTCTGGACATCCAATCAGAGACAGGAAGGATTTCGGGTTCTATTTTTGGTATTCTGCAGAAATTAGACGTTTGACAAAGTGTCTGGACGTCCAATAACACTGCAGAAGTGGGTTTGAAGTGTGCGGGAGTTGGCTAAGGGTCCTAGACGTCTTCAAACTTATCTGGACGTCCAGAGAAGGGTTGGAACTAGGGTTTTATGGCTTCCTAGGGTGTTGTGACCTAATCTAAGGGTGGCTAAGGCTTGGGGAAGTCTCTAGGCTATCCTAGGGCTAGGATGGACCTAAGCTCTTCACATTTTACTGCTTTATTCCTACTTAATAGAATAGCAAACTTTTAACCCCCTTACATTATTATTCCTACATCTAAACTAGGCCTTCTGCTCCAGCTCTGCTACAACTCCTGTTATTCCTGATCCAGCTTCAGATCCAGCTCCTGATCAGCTTATTCCCTGCAATCGACATAATGCACTTAATCAGCACATTATAACATTATTTTATGCATAGCTAAAGGAAAGCAGTAAAGATGCAGATAATGCATATGCATGCATGAATAACCCTAACTTATGCTAAGTCCTAGCCTAATTTAGGTCAATTAAGACCTATGATTGCTGCACAATCACTTCCTATCGTCATGGAATGCCCAATCAAGGGACTCTCTCACTCTATTCTTGTATCAAGAGTAATCCAAGTTCCTCAAACTAATCCAAGACTTAGCCATGATAATCTACAAAAATGAAATAAAACCACCCAATAATTATAATTAATCTGATTTTATAATGGTGTTTGTATTTTGATTAAGATTTTCACTTAATAGCCCATCCTTGAAGATTTAATCACAACATTACTTGTTACATGTAACCGATGTCTGGAGAAATTTTGGCAGCATCTCCTCGCACTTCCCCAGTATACGCCCTAAGAGTAACCTTAACTACATTCCCAATAACTCCCATTTAAGGGTGCATTAGGAACGTAGATAAGATCAGTTGGTATACTAGAGAAGAGCGAAAAGATACTACTAAAATTCCTTTAAACATCGGTTCCATGTAACAAGTAACGCTAAGTTATGATCAAATCTTCAAGGACCCCCCTTTGTTCAGAACTTTTCTGAATAAAGGACGACAACTCTTACGGCATGCTATAAAGACAAAGCTTCATGAATGTGAGGTATACAAACACTTTGCATTGTCCGTATAACATGATCATAAGTATCGACGGGCAAGTATTTTGAATCGATTATCCCCTCCCAAAACCTATAACCTAGGGGTAAGAATACCTATTGTTTGGCCTTAAGTGCATTTAGATTTGTGCAAGTGTGTGTATCTATGAATTCATTAAAATAATAAATTTTTCAATAAAAATAAATAATTATATACAAAATAAAAATAGATTCTTCCTCTCTTTCCCTCCTCTCCCTTCTCTCCATTCTCTCCTATCTCCCTGTCTTACCACTTCCTTTCTACTCTCTTTCTCTCTTCTTCCTACCCTTTCTCTCATCCTTCCCTTCCTTTATATTCTTCTCTATGCATCTCTCTCCCTCTTCTTCATCTTCTGTCTATTTATTTACCCTCTCTTTCCTCTCTTCTCCCTATCCTTCCTCTCCTCCTTCCCTTCATTAATTCATACTCTTCTTTATTCATCTCTTTCCCTCCTCTTCCTCTCCTACTCCATCTCCTTTCACTTTCCCTCTTCTCTCATTACTTCTTCCAAACTTCTTAAATTCATAAAAAATTTCACATAAGAAATACAATCAAATAAGCATTAAGAAATAAGCATCAAGTGGGCACACCCCACATTCATAAAAATATTCACACATCATAATATCATCAAGTGGGTACACCCCACTTTCTAAACCTAAGTGGGCACACCCCACATTCATTCGCAAATGAATTAAGACAATTTAATTTTACACCTCAATAAAGAGTGTGAATCACAGAGAAGGTGTCCGATGATGTGAGATACCTAAGTCAAATTACAAATATTTATAAGTAAATAACTAAAACAAATTTAAAAAATTAATCAAATTTAACATTTACTTAATACAAAATATTTCGTAATTAGGGGGAGCAATAGGAGGAGGAGCATGGGGTGCTGGAGATGGGAAGAGGAGGAGGAGGGGCTGATAAAGGATGGGGATGAGGAGGAGTAGGGGCTAGGGATGGGGATGAGGAGGAGGAGGGGGGACTGCAGATGGGAGGAGGAGGGGCTAGGGATGGGGATGAGGAGGAGGAGGGGGGGCCTGTGGATGGGAGGAGGGGCTGGCCGGGTTTGGGGATGAGGAGGAGGAGGGGTAGCGTCGGTAAGGAGAGGAGGAGGGGCTATAGCTGCTGGAAGGAGGAGGATCTAGGGCTACGTGCAGATGGGAGGAGGAGCGGCGGCACATGAGGAGGAGGGGGGCTTGGGCTAGGTTTATGCAGATGGGAGGACGGCTGGTGACGCATGGGTGGAGGACGATCGGCTACGCGATGGTGGCGAGATGAGCAGGAGCAAGAGCGAATGCACTACGCACTTCACGAGACACACGCATGATTCGCAATTAGAGATGCACGTGGAATTAACTCAACCGTCCGATAACCTGCGAACGGCTTGGATTAGCTAATCTGGCAGACGTGTGTGATGACGCGTCTTCTTACGCGCATCTGAGACACTCGATCAGACGCGCTACGTGAGAGAATGAAAGGTGGCTTTTAAGCCGTCCAATCACATGATCGGACGATTGATCTTGATCCAAGACGTGCGAGCGCATGTTCTGAAGGCATGATCAGTGAGTGACGACAACCGTTTGATCTCAATCGAACGATCTTGATCAGCCAATGCTTGGGAGAAGGCTTTAACGCCTGAAGGCGGGGCGACGTTGATGTGGTGCATTGTGGAGAGTCAAATTAGCGCTCCATGGAAGAGATGAGGCACGTGTCTTCACCAACGCTTGTCTTCAGTGACATACATAAACGTCACTAAAGCCCAGCATTTATTTTCTAAGCCTTCAAAAGACCTTTTTGCCCCAATGTGTGCAGGTATATAAGGGACCCTACACCCCCCTTTGTAAATCATCTCTTCCTCTCTTGTCTCATCCCCTCCATAGCTCAACGAGCTTGTCCCAATCCCGGGATGCTCCATTAGAGTTAAAAATATAATTTTTCAACCTTCTCACCCAGTTTCGTGGAGCATCTCACGGTTGTCCTCTCACTGCCGTTCAAGAAGCAGATCCTACTATGATGTCACCCCGTTCCATCCTCCATCTTCGTTCTCCCTTGTCCAGCATCTTACCACCCTCATCAGGATGCTCCGTCAATGCGGCTTGTCCTCCAACCAGCCGTCGAGGAGGATAATTTCTCTCCCTCTTCTCTTTATCGATTTGTAGATTAGATTTCCTACTTACTAGTGTAGCGAGTAGTTGTAACAAACATAATTATGGTGATTATGAAACATTTGCCTATTTTCTCTTTATTTATTTTATTCTTTCTCTGTCTTCTATTAATTATTCTTTAAGTAGATAGCTAGCGTAGATTTAATTCAACCAGCTAATCTACTTCGTGACAACAAGTATAAACATGATTTTTTATCAAATGTATGCCTCCCCGTGTTCGACCCAGAACTCACCAGAGTTTCGATTAAATTATCTATTTGACGGATTTTTATCAACTATAATGATAGGGTTTTCAAACTCAAACTTTTAGCGTACAAATCCCATTTAACATATACCTTGGATATGTTGAAGAAATTTGGAATGAAGAGCTCCAAGGGCAAGGACACCCCAATGGGAATATACATCAGCCTTGACATGAATGAAGAGGGTAAGAAAGTTGATCAAACAAAGTCTCAAGGTATGGTTAGCTTTTTACTCTATTTAACTGCAAGTAGACTGGATATAATGTTTTCTACATGCTTGTGTGCATGATTTCAAGTTTAACCTGGAGAGTCACACCTAAATGTAGTAAAGATAATTTTTAAATGCTTGAAAACCAATAGAAAGTATGGTTTGTTCTATCCAAGAACCCTGACTCCTGAACTTTTCACATTCAGTGATGCTGACTATGCAAAAAGCAAAATTGATTGGAAAAGTATTACCAGAATATGCTAGTTCTTAAGGAATGCACTTATCTTTTGGTTCTTCAAGAAAGAAAACTATGTTGCCCTTTAAATTACTGAGGCGGAATATATTTCTGTTGCCTTACCATATTCGCAAGTTTTATGGATAAAACAAACTTTACAAGACTTAGGATCAACTCTTAATAAAGTTAAAATCTATTGTAACAACACTGGTGCTATCAACCTATCTAAACATCCTATACATTATTCTAGGATAAAACACATTGATGTATGCCATTACTTTTATAGAGATAATGCTTGGAAAGGAGAAATTAGTTTAGAATTTATAAACACTCAAGGCCAATTAGCAGAAATCCTTACAAAACCTCTAGCACAAGATAGCTTCACTTACATTAGAAGGAACCTTGGTGTATGCACCATGAATGATATTGTTTGATTTTATTTAGTTTGCTCTATTTCTGAAATTAATTTAAGTTAATGATTAACTTCAAAGTGTTTATTCTCTTTTCAAGTATATCCAAAAATAATTAGGTTTTCTTGAAATTTTACCATCTCACTATCCTGAAACTCTCTAGATCATCTATCTTGTTGGAATACCTAAATTCATTTTGACATCCAAGCAGTGTCATTTATACACCCTAATTCTCATTCTACATTCACAAAACACAAAAACTGAGAAATTTATCGACCCCCTTAATCGTTTAATTTTAGCACTTTCAGTCTTTGTAAAGAGATATTCCTTATGAAGGGCTTTTTTGTCCTTTTACCCCCAAGGGATGGTTTCCCAAGGCACCCTCTCATCCTTAATTGACTAAAGAGGTGGTTATACACCCCCTCATCTCTTTCCTTTCTTATTTACACATATCTCTCTCCACACAACAAAAAACCCCCAAATCTCAAACCCAACAAGTGATTCAAGAGGATCTTAGATGATCTTCACCTTCAAACATCTTGGATGGCTATTTTTGGGATCTCCAACTTGTGAGCACCTCAAACGCTTGGTCTTTCTTAAAGGTACTCACCTTTCCTAACTTTGGGTTCATGTTCTTAGTCTAATTAGATCACAATCTTTGCTAAGTGTTTGTCGTTTTTATGTTTTGAAACTATTTTTGACTTCATTTTGGATCCAATCTTAATTGATGCACTGTTATGAACTATGCTTATCCCTTTGATTTCACCTTCATCCTTTACGCCATTCTTGGATTTATGGAATTTTCAATTCTTAGTTGATTAAGTTAATTGTTTAATTTCAGTATTGTCTTGATTTCTTGATCTTATCTTCAAATGGCACCTAAGCAAATGAAGGTAAGGTGGGAGAGGGATCCTTTTCTAAGACACCTACCAAGTCAAACCCTATTTCTCGTTATCTCTTCTCACCAAAAGTCGAGCAACGCCACTATTCTAAACTTGGCAATACTATTTGCACAACTCTTAGATCTCTTTTCTCTGGGGAACTAAAAGTTTTTGATGGTGTAGACATAGATGAACTCTTTGCCTTCTAAAAGATGAAAACTTTCTTTCATCCTACTTTTAATGTTGGCTATATTGTGAAGGGCATATATACCTCTTTGGTTTGTTTTTTCTGTGCCAATCTATAAGAGGTTGGTGAAGGTGATCACATTATCCTTGAATCAATTGTTCTTCATGTCAAGATCCATTTTGATGCCAAGGCTATAGAGGATATTTGTAAGATTGATCTTATTGGGAAAACTTGGGAATAAGTAGCCCAAGAAGTTTCTTTTCATGAGGTTTGTAAAGCTCTTTTGTTACCCAATGAATATTATCATTCCAAATAATTGTTATCAACCAAGAAGTCTAACTTTTTTCATTGCTTGTTAGCTCAAGTGATAGATTCGAGTTTCTTTGGAAAGGCCAATGATTTTAGTTATTGCCCTCAGCACACTGTCTATCTTGTCTATTGTCTCATCAACAAGATCAAACTAAATTGGCCTGTCATGATTCTTACCCATATGAATGATATTCATTCTAGATCTCTTCCCTTTGGAATACTTCTATTTCATCCCTTATTGAAAACTTCTATTATTTTGGCACAACAACCTCTGGACTCCAAACTTGAATTCTTTGACAATATCACTATGAAATGAATGAACAAGGCTGTTGTTCGACCTAAAGATGAAGAAGATGATGATATTCCTACTACTCTTGGCACACCTGGTGATGGTGGAGGATCTTCCTCTAGTGCTCCGCCTTCTTTCTACTCTTATCATGTTCCTCTTAATGATAAGGAACATTCTTCCAACATAAAGTAGGACAAAATGTGTGTTGGACGCCAACCTGGTCTATATGAGTGGACTCAATCTTGTCATGAGGAAGAAAAATGAAGCCCGTAAGCAATTTCCTAAAGTCCTAGATAGCATTGAAGCCCGATTTTCTCATTTTGAATGACTCTTAAGGACTTTGTTACAATTAAGAAGGATCTTAAGGAGTTGAGAAAGAAAATGGGCACACCTAAATGTTTTGTTGTTTTCTTTTAGTTTTCATCTACTTTTAGTTTGGGATGTAATGGTGTTGAACTCTCTAGCTGGCCTTTCATTTTATCTTTCTATGGCACGTATGAACTTATCAGTAGGTTGTGATGAATGCTTGTATGAATTCTTAATCTTTTCTTTATTTGTATGCACTTTAATGAATGCTTATTCCTTTTATGATGTTATAAATGCTTTTATGCTTGTCTATTCTTTTTAATGTTGGCAAAAAGGGGGAGAAATTCTTGTATAAAGATACTTGAAATCAACATTGATAAGGGGAGCATGAACTACTTTCTATAGGGGGAGTATTATTGATGATTACTTTGTACTTAATACTTATTGCTTATATATCTTTATAATTGTCTTATTTTGTCAAAACATCAAAAAAGGGGAAATTGTTAGTGCTAGCCACTAAATGAGACCAATTTTGATGTTAACAAAGATATGCTATATTATTTGCATGAGTATAACTATTGTGATGTAGAGATTAAAATGATCAACAAAAAAGTTAAATATGAAAATGATATGGGATAAGCTTCAATGATGAAGGCTATGTGAAGGCATAGTTGATGATGAAGGCAATGTGGTATGCTTCAAGAAGATTAAAGCTTAGCTTTTGTATAGCTTTATTTTAGTTTCCAGAATTGTTTTCAAAGATCCATATGCATTTCACATTCACTTTGCATCTCTTAGGATTATGAAGTTAAAAATACTTAGAAAATCTTTTGAAATTCATCATAATTAAAAGTTAATTGATTAAGAATGTTTACACTAGTTCTAAAAGGTTAGTTATTTGTTTAATAACACCCCTTGATGAAAGGATGCAAGATTCAAATCATTAAATGTTCAAAATAGAAAATTAATTGATTTGTTGAGTTTCTTTGACGACCGTGACTTTTTGTTTCCATTTCGGTCCAACTGATCGAAGTAGCTTTGCTTGCAATTCTCTCTTGATGAAGGTCTTTCTGAGTGCTTTGAGGTTGTTCACTATGAGAGTGAGCCTAGTGAACATATCCTTAGGCTTCTCATTTTCCTTCATTGCAAAAGCTTCGAATTCTTGCAAAAGAAGGTTAATTTTTGAAGTTTTAACTTTACCAGTGCCTTCATTTATTATCTCCAATGTTATCCATATTTCACGCATAGTTTTGTAATAGGAGATCTGGTTGAACTCGTCCGAGATGAGTGCACAATAGAGAGTGTTCATCACTTTCGCTTTTAGCAAGTGCTCCCTTATTTTTTTTTTTTTGAAAAAGAAAGGATGACTATTGGTAACAACAGTCATCTAAACATTTTATTAATAGGAAAAAAAAGAGAGTACAAATTAGTTCAAATAACGTGTCCACAAGTTGGACAAAAGGGAGGCCTCTCCACAAACATTCTCTACCCAATCCCTTCCTCACTAAAAGATAACATCAGTTCTCGCTTGCCAAGTACACCACAGAAAGGTAACCATAAGATGTCTCTAATATTGCGTGCTCCCTAAGTGCCTCCATAAGTCATCCCAGACAGGAAGGGGCTCCCCACAGACCTTAGCCCATACCTCAAAGGGCAATCAGAGAAAAGATGTTGAATATCATCCTCATCAAAGGGACATAATGGACACTGCTGGAAAGGAGTGCCCATTAACCTACACCGAAGGCCACCACTAATCAACCCACCATGCCTAGCAAGCCACAAGAAAATCTTAACTTTTAGAGGAACTTGAACCGTCCAAAGCTTCACACAGTCCCCATCCATCTCTGTGCGAGTCGATAAAGATAGGAGGCACTTATACACCTTCTTAGTGAGGTACTCACCATGCTACCACCAGAACCCATTCGACGCATTAGTAGGAAAGAAGCTCTAGGGTGCCAAGAGAAGTTGTTCCCTCTCTTCCGCAGAGCATCCTACAAGAGGACCATCCGAAAGAGGAAGGACCCAAGTAGTCTCCATATTATCTCAACATTCTGCCACCGTGATGTTCTTACCATGCGAAAGGCCGAAGCACCTCAGAAAGCGAGAGGCCAAGGAATCCAATCCCATCCAATCATCCAACTAGAAATAGAAGCCTGCTCCATTACTTATGGCTGGGATAAACTACTCCTAGTGCTCTCTTAAGGCCGCAATGACAAAGCACCAAAAAGAAGAAACCCCGTTAGGAAATTGTCTTGCAGCCATAGGCCCCCCATAAGAATCTAGCAAAAGATCCTACCACAAGCCACCCTCGCCACTCATGAAACAGACCACCCACTTGAGGAGGAGCGAATTACCAAACTCCGCAAGATTGCAAATGTGGCGACCTGACACCTTGCAGTATCGGGTCACAGATTCCAAACCTGAATATTCATTGTCCAACACATAAGCATGAGAAACATATGCAGAATCAAATAAATTACTAACCAAAATATAAAGTGCAAAATTAAGAAATAACAGGTCTATCTATCTCCAAGCAGAAAAGTAAATAACAGCCTTATGGATCATGGTTTACTTCTTATTCAAAAATTTCCCCCAACCATCACCTGAAGTTGGGGCAATTCACCTACGTCTGAAGTTAGGCTAATGAGAAAACTCCCAATACAATGTATCAAAATCTAGCCAACTAATTATAAGCAGCAAGATTAGGCATCAATAGAAATGATAGAAAAAAAATGGAAACATAGAAGAGCAACAAAAACAGAAGGTAGTAGGCTAACAGGAATGCATTGTTAAGTTTAATTAATTATTTAGAGTATAGTAGCACCAATTAGTGGACATTTAACCATTGGCTCATTTATTATTGTGTCATTTACTGGTCATCTTATTTTGTAATAAATTTGAATTATAGATCTAGACTTGTCTCTACCTGTAAAGCCCCTCGAATTGGACACAACCAGGGTCAATGGTGTCTTGCTCGCCTCAAGAGCCTACAATGTACGACGCAATCGGTGTACGAACTCCAAAAAAAACCATGGGGCAGCTACATCACAAGCGTAAGGTGTCGTCTACCCTGGATAGCACTTCTCTCCGCAAGACTACCATGGAACACTACACGTCCGATGTAAAAGAACCCGGAGGTCACACCCAACTTGGCTATAAGCCTGAATTGTAGGGAGGCATGCAACTCCCTGGCCATAGACAATCACTGAAAATAAGATCCAGGCAACCCTTTTATTCATTTCAATTCTCATCAATTCCATGCACAATTATGGAGAAGTATACATCATATTAACTTCACAGGTTCAATGCATAACGAAGGATCAATTCACATTATTTTTTAAACAGGAATTCCTGATCTCAATGATGGGCTTGCTGAGCATGCTATTTAACCTTATCAGCCTTTCTCTATTAGCTATTTTTTGCGATGGTTTTCTCAAGCAAATCACGCTTCAGGTTTTAATGTGACAATCGAACGTAACCTGTCGTCCTCATCTAAAGACATCAGAAGTTATGGTTTTCCGCACAACTTTGATTTTAGTAATAATAACATGATTTGATTCTATAACCTAACTTCAAGGGTTGAAGTTAACAATTTTAAATCACAAGATAAGCTTGTTATCATCTCTGCAGCAAAGTTTAGCAATGGATTAACTTGGGGAATATATTTTCCTATCCTTTCCCATCCTCTAGACCCTGATCCTCCTCCCATCATTGTCAACCTCACTGAAGGTTTTGATTTTAACATGAGCGATGATGCAACTTTTCATGACTCTAGATCTGAATTGGATTCCTCTGAAATATTGGATTTTTTAGATGACAAATCCTCATCAAGGGTTTTGGCACATGAGGCACACTCTCCTTCCAAGGCTAGAGGAATCCGTGAAGGTCAATCCTCCTTAGATATGGGAAGGATGGCTAGAAGTCGATCGAAATCTCTCTCCACTACCCTTTCTTTATGAAGATTCTTTTCTAGAATTGCTAAGGCATCTTGAATGCTCCCACCTTAAACCACTTTAATACTCTGATTCGGAATAATCAACTTAATCTTATTTTCATCTTGGAACTATTTGCAGATCTATCCGATGCCCAGCTTATTAAGAGGCCAATCAAATTGATGAGGTCTTGAATGGCCCCATGCTCCAAATATCAGGTGCTTTTGGAAAAGTCTGGTGAAGATCTCTCTAGTTGATTTGACAAATCATGCCCTGTCTATCCAATGCTCCTTTGACCATAATTCTTCTTCATTTCTGCCATATATGCCTCATATGACCCTACCATCTATGACTACCTTTGGAATCACTTGATACAGTTTCAAACCTCCTCTTTGCCTTGGATTATAGGGGGTGATTTGAATTGTACTCTTAGTGACTTCAAAAAAATTGGTGGTGCTCCTTTTAGAGTCTTAGGCCTCCCAATTTCGATCTTGTATTAATTGTTGTTCCCTTATTGATTTTCCTCTAGGTGGCAATCAACTTTCTTGGTGTAATGGTCGTCATGGCAGTGCCAGAATATATCAAAAGTTAGATAGGATTCTCGTTAATGTTGACTTCCTTTATTATTCTCCCATGGGATCCTATTTGCCTAGATGTAACTCAGACCATGCTCCTATCCTCATTTCCTTATCCTTTAAATCTAACATAATAAATCACCCATTTAATTTTCAAAACATGTGGTTTAAGAACCCCTCTCTTCAGGACCTTGTGTCTTCTGTTTGGTCCCAACATCTTTCCCAACCCTCCTTAGATCCTCTATCAATCCTTTGCTCTAAACTGACTATTCTCGAAAGGTCTCTCAAGGAGTGGAATCGTATAGCTTTTGGTGACATCGATTTGGTGGTTGCTAATTTGGAAGCAAAGTATAAAGATCTAGATAAAAGTTCATCCTCTCAATGGGACAATGATTTAGCTGCTGAGCTCATGGAAGTGCAACATGACCTTGATGATGCTAGACTAAAATTATCAGATTTCTTTCAACAAAAAGCTAAGGTGAAATGGCTTAAAGAAGGGGATAATAAGTTCTTTCATGCTGTGATCAAGAGAAGGTTTTCTAAAAAGATTCGTAATTCCTTAACTTCTACTATCGGTAATGGCTCCTAGAGTAAGGCTGCTAGTTGCTCTATCTCTTATTTCAAGGATCTTCTATCTTCTGAGGGATATACCCTGAATGACCAATTTCTCAACACCATCCCTACAGTCCTTTCCTCATATTTTGCTGCCTTGACCTCTCCACCTACTGAGTTGGAGATCTTCTAAATCCTATCTCAGGTGTCGCCTAACCGCTCTTTGAGTCCTAACGGTTTCAATGCGAAATTTTTCACCACTTTTTGAGATATTATCAAAGTTGATCTTGTCAATGCAATTACTTATCTCTTTCTAACCCACCAGGGTCCTCGTGCTTTTAACAACACCTTCATTTCCCTTATTGTCAAGAAGCTGAATGCAACTGAACTTTCAGACTTTAGACCTATTAGTCTATGTAATGTTTGTTATAAGATAACTTTTGGAATTATTGCTTCTCACCTATCCCACATCCTTCCTAGAATTTTCTCTCCTTAGCAAGCGGGTTTTATTAAAGGGAGGTCCATATATGACCACATAAGTACTACCTTTGAACTTACATAATGGATCAATCGTAAAGTGCATGTATCCAACATCATCCTTCAACTTGACCTCCAAAAGGTGTATGATCGTGTCGAAAGGAAAGCTCTCTATAACACCCTGTGTTGGTTTGTTTCCCTATTGAGGCTCTTGATCTGATCAAGGCCTATGTGGAGAATGAGGGTTCTTCTATTCAAGTGGATGGGGTCTCCTCTCCCTTTTTCAGGACTCCTCGTAGTCTCCGCCAAGGTGATCCTTTATCCCCTTTCCTATTTAATGTATTTATGGAACCTTTCATCCATGGTCTCAAAAAGCTTGCTTCTTTAGGTAAAATTTCCCCCTATGCTACTAAACGTGGTATACCTACTCCTTTGGCTTTACTTTACGTTGATGATATCATTATTTTTCTCAATGGAAAGTCTAACTCTATCACTAATTTGGCAAACTTCATCAAGAACTTTGAAAATACCTTCAATCAGATGGTTAATGCCTCCAAGAGTTTTTGCTTTGTTGGAAAAAATTTCCCTCCTGGGAGGACTTTGAGACTTGCTCAGATTATGGGATATCCGATGGGCTCCTTTCTCTTATCTAGGTTACCCTATCTACGCTAGTAGATCGAAGATCAATTATTTAAACGGGCTCATTGATAAAATCCAATCTAAACTGTTGGCCTGGAGAGAAAACTTGCTTTCTGCTTCAGCAAGATTGCTTCTAATCAAACATGTTTTGTCCTCCGTGCCTATACACATTCTCTCCATCCTGAAGGTCCTAAAGGCTATTTCTCAAAGAATGGAGGCCTTGTGCTCTAGCTTCTTGTGGGGTTCTTACGGTGAGAAGTCCCATAGGAATTGGATTGCTTGGAAAACTATAGCCAAACCTACCAGCCTTGGGGGATTGGGTATTCATGATCTAAATCTTTTTATTAAAGCTCTTAGGATGAAAAGAGTGTGGAACATCATGTTCGTGGATTCTATGTTCAGCAATCTCATAAAAAACCTCTATGCTTCTACATAGCGGTCGGCTATCCCTTGAAGAATCTCCCTCCTTCAAGATGCCTTCATCCAGTTACGTCCATTTATTTGTTGGGAAGTCTGTGAAGGAAATGTGAATTTCTAGATGGATCTTTGGATTGGCAACTCTCCACTCAAAGACCTTCTTCTTGAAGGAACCTCTCCTGCCTCGATTAAGATTAAAGATATCATCACTAATCCTCTATCAAATGCTTTACTCTCCGTGCTTCCTCCTCAAATTTGGGCAGAGATAAATAATTTCAATCTCAACAATTAGAAAGATGAACCCATTTGGTCCCTCACTCTCTTAGGAAACTTCTCTATTGCCTCGGCCTATAATTTACTTCTTACTGGTATTCCCAAGCAAGCCCCATTTCAAGAGCTTCGGAATCTCAAACTTCCTCTATGTATCACCCTCTCTACTTGGCGCACCATGCTAAGGAGACTACCTACCGATGACCTCATTTCAAAAATTGGTATGGCTTTGCCCTCAAAGTGCTATTGTTGTCCCTCAATTCCTTGGTCTGAAACCTTCAATCATCTGTTCATAGATAGTGAACTCGTTCATCATATTGCTTCTTGGGTCTCCCAAAAATTCAATTGTTCCATTCCAGATCCTGCTACTTTCGTTACCATTTTGAATATCAATTCTAGATCCAATAATGGAAAAGTTATTAAGGACTTAATTTGTTTCATCTAGCATCATGTTTGGTGGTTCAGAAACAATATTAAACATGAAGGTACCACTTTTGGTAAAATTTCCTTCATTCTTGAGCATAATTGGAATAACCTTCAATTTAGGGATTGGATCAAAACTTTTAGGCCGAAGCAAATGGCCATTACTTGGGTTCATCCCTCTCAGGGACTCGAGTCTAATTTTGCAACTATCCCTCTTACTAATTCTTTTCCTGTGACCTGGGTGATTAGGGACAATCTAAGGGACTTTATTGTTGTTGCTACATCTACTTTATAGGAAAATAGCTATGAGAAATGTTTACTCTTGACAATAATACATTTCCTATCTATCGCCTTTGGCTTTTCTCATCCTTTTCAGAATGAAACGAATTCAACAATGTTGTACTTCTAGTGGAAAGGAAAGATTCCTATCCCATGGTTTGTGAAGCCCCAATTTAGCGCTGTCAGAGCCCATGAAGACGTATTCACTATCTGGAATTTATTCATCCAATGGCTAATGCTTCAACTCAACATATGGCTTCTCTTCAACAATCATATTAGCACATTTCTGATTCTATGCAACAGCTTCCTTGTAATATTGTTGGTTCTATCAAGTTGGACAAGATTCAGATGCCTTATATCATTTAATCTCATCTTTTGGTCTTGTTTCTTTTTGTGGATGCTTTCGATTGCAGCTTTTGTTCCTATTTTGATTTTGTACTAAGCCACGAGTCGTGGCTCTTCATTTCCTTGTACCTGATGGGTTTTGGTCTGGTTCCCCCACCTTTAGATAGCCTCCATATATTGGGGGATGAATAAAATGTACTACTGACTTTCATAAAAAAAAATTAACTTCAAAATTCCATATTTCTATCAGTGGTCCCTTACAAATTATTACTTAAGGAATCCAACAGTATAAATTTCATAACTATCAAAGGTCGTTTGATATATGTGATGACAATGCCCCTTTAATATAAATTAAACATTATACAAGTAATTATAATAAATCATTTACCGATCATAAACATTATCTGATTATCCATCGCATAAATATAGAATAATAAATCATTTATAGCACATCACATCACATATAAATATGAATAACAGGAATAAAACTGAACTAGAGAAGATATTATGAGAATATTGATATCCATTAATGTACAGATATGACTGAAGAAAATGAAATAGGCACTGAAAAAAAACTAACACAGTACTATGAAAATTGAAATATGAAAGAAAACACCAAAACTAAAACTATGACTACAACTACCCAACTGCGGTGCTACACTTAGACTGGCACCCTTCGCTTCTACAGTCATGGAGTCCAGCTGTATCTCTCCAGGACTTGAGTACAGAGTCCACAGAAAACATCAGCGAATGCTGAGTAGAGTAACAAAAATAGTGGAAAAGAGAGAAAAGCTAAACAAGTACGAAACAGGAAAAGCAGGTATTGTTCACAATTATTTTCATTTATCTTTTATTTATTCCATCATGCATCTATGCCTTGCCACAATTCTAGTCATTTATTTATCCAAATCAGTTTCCTCGAAAGGCACGAGGAGATTTTGTTGCAATATCCTAAATGATAGATTGCATACGACTGATCCTCTTGGCCAAGGGGACAACCTGTATTGGCTCTATTGCTTAGTTAACCACCCCAGGGTCCTAGCTAACGAGGTGAAGTGGTGACTACGGTCTATGCGTTAAGTATGCAGGGAGCTATCTCACACTGGCACATGGCCAATCCTTTTCACTACAAGGTACAAGAATGAAACAACTCCAATCACTTGTAATAATAGCACGTATCCAACACCCCGCTACCTAGTTGGCCAAAATGGCCTAACAAAATGAGTTGCAAGGAGGCTAACTTACTCCCTGAGTCAGTTTCTACCCATATCAAGTATAGTTGGCCTTGCGTTGATACCGGGTGCTAGTCTTGACTTTGCAATACCATTATCACAAGCTTTCGATTCATCAGCCAATATTTATCCATTGTCCACAGTTCAACCACAAATTTCATTCATAATTTCTAGCAAATATCAAGTAAAAAAAAACATGCGATTTCTTTTCCTTTCATGTGTTACTGTCTTATTATGGTTTTGTTTTTTTTTTATATTTCTCGAATATCAATAGGGTTACAAGTCATCTTTTTCACAAAGATATTCATCCGATTTAGTTTACTGACAAGCATTAGCATATTATTGTGCAAGGAATTTCAACCTTGAATTATAAATCTAATTGTACAGATACAAATAGGTCATTCATCTACAATAGTATCCAATAGCTACAAATCATTATTAATTCATGATCTTCAATTTTTTTGTTCAAGTACCCAAACACAGTAAATTTTTAGGTATATAGGACTCATGATACTCAGCAAGAGGCTATTGAATCATAATAATTTCAAATAATCATATCACCATACAACCAATGTTATGGAAAGAAAAAAAAAATAGGATCATTCTACCTAGGGTCACTGGACGGTCACGGTGACTCCGAGAAATGAGTCGAAGATTCCTTAAACTCTGTGTACGCTCCAAGTGTATTTATTTTTAAATTAAGACAAGAACACATAAAAAATGTAATTATTTGGAAATTTAGGAGTGAAAATGAAATATACCACTGCCAATGAGAAAAAAAATCTCACCACGTTAGAGTATGCCTTGATGCCATTCCAACGGTAGGTGACTTGTCAAAATCAGACTTTGGATACTCCCTAAATCAACTGATCAAAGAGGGACACTATCAGGGACTAATTTGTAAATATCAGAACTTAAAATTTTTACCTTGTAATGTTTTCAAAACGCAACTCCTCTCTCCTCTCCTTGCGTCTTCTTCCCCTTAGACTCTTAGTTCTTTCTTCTTCCTGCCATGCGCACACCCACGTCCTGCAGCTATGGTGGTTGCCGGTGCACCCACTGGCTGGCTTGCCTCGACCACGGCGGACCTTGCCGACGTCCGCCACGGCTCGGGCGACCGCTCCGCTGGTCGAGTCTTCCCCCTCCATCTTCTTTGATGTCCTCTGCACGTGTTAACCATGCATGCACGCAGCACACCAAACAACCATGGCAACCGGCCATCCACACGTCAGCCGAAGACCACCCCTCGTCCCTGCCGCGTTCCACTGCATCTCCTGCAGCACCCAATGCAGGCCAAGAACATCACCGGTCTCTCCTTTGCGCGGCCTGCTATGGGTTTAATGTAACCCATCACCGGCTTTGCACTTGTGATTATGCCAGTGTCTCACCGGTCCTTGATGGCCCCCACGTCAAGCACGGCCGCTCTCTTTCCTTCCTCGATTATCCTCGACTCCTCTCGCTCAACCGTTCTTCCCCTACCTTCTTCTCTTCAACCCACGCTCAACAACAAGGACAGAGGAAGGGAACACAAACCTTTGCGATCGATCGCTACCCCATGGTGTCTCGCTATCACCACGCTCCTGATCTCCACCCGGCTCTCTTCTGTGCACCGAGGGATTGGTCAAAGGAGATAGGGGAGAGAACGGTGGTAAAAACGTTTCCTCTCTCCTCTCTCTCGCTTTCTTGTGAATACACTCTCTCTCTCTCTCTCTAACGCAAAAACTTGGCTGTAGAGCGGAATCCTCGTTAAATAACACTAGGAGGACGTGTTACACGCCCCTCGTCCAGCTCGCGTATACCTACGTTCCTGCTTAACTCTGGTTTTCACGTAACTTTTACCACGTAATTTGGATTTTCATCGAATTGGCCTCTTTGGAAAGTTGACAATGAGAGGAAACTAATGCTACCACATATGATATATTTCAAGCAAATTTTCCAAGGTTTGACCAAAGTGGACCAAAGCTCATGTTTCTTCAATTTCGGCTACACTAACCCAATTTGCACTCAACGAGCGTGGATAAGTTCATCTTAATAGGCTCAATCTAAATCTGGCTTAGTTTGGATTTTGAGATGTGACATGTTAGTTCTCTAGCTACAACATAAAATCCATATATATTTTTTTATTATCAAAATCAAATACATTAGTGCTTATGCACTAACAATTCTTATGGTGATAGAGGCAAAATCTTAGATAAGGATATCTAGGTGGAGGTTTTTCCTGAATTTGATTTCCTCTCGAAATCCTTGAGTCTATATGTGGTTGGTGATTATTTTTATTACTTATTTATGTTATTTTAAGCACCAATCACCAACTTCTTGTGCCAATTTCAAATAGGATCGTAGAAAGGAAAAATCATCACCTCACAAAGACTGCCTTGTCTCTCTTAAGTCAGGCTAATGTTCCTCTGAAATTCATTTTGTTGCACATCTTATAAATCATCTTCCTTCACCAATTACAAATAATTTATCTCCATACCAACTACTTTTTAATAAGCCACCTATTATATAAATTCATGTGCATCTTTGGTTGTCCGTGTTATCCACTTTAGCGCTCACATAATAAACAGAAATGGCATCCAAGGAGCACTTTGCATATGTTTTTGGGCTATAACCTTATACATAATGCTCATCAGTGTTATAATCCTCATGCAAATAATTTTTGGTGGTTAGACATGCTACTTTTGATGAGAAGCATTATCCATTTGAACAACTATGCACTCCTTCCTCTGATTCTTCATGAGGTCCTTTAATTACACCTGTTCACTTGTTTCCAATACCATCTGCAATACATTCCTCTAATGCTCTACCTTCTTCCATTACAAATGTGACAGTTAGAACAACTTCATACATATCAGCTGCTACAATTGAGCATTTTCATCCATCTATCGTCTATGCAGCATGATTTGTAACAAGTTGCTTATCATGAGCCAATACCTTAGATGCCTATTGTTTCTTCTACTTCGTAGTGAAAGCACCCATGTTTTCAAGAAGCTCCTTAGAGAATGCATCAGATGATATCATAGTTAATGAATGGAATTTTTAGAAATAAGCACTATTTTGCCTTAGTGCATCATCTTCCCTATCATTTACATGTACTTTGTAATGAACAAGAAACAACCAGTTTTACTTAGGTCAACAAGCACAAGCTCAGGTTAAATTCAATGTCTGTTGAATTTTATGTTTTTTAAGAGAATCATACTTTGTCTTTAGTGGCTAAGCAACTTGGTATGGATGTGGTAGGAAGCAAATGGGTGTCGAAAATTAAAAGGAGACCTAATGGGTCCACCACCATTCTCCTTCATCTAAGCCTATGTTTGATGAATCGGTGGTTCATAACTTAATTAGATGTTTATAATGCTTTCTTGCATGGCAATCTTGATGAAGAGGTTTATATGGCACAACCCCAAGGGTTCATTCACCATGATTTTCCAAGCCACGTATGTAGATTACATCACTTGTATGGTCTTAAACAAGGCCCTAAGGCTTGGTTTAAATGCCTTACAACTTTTCTATGGCCTTTGGGTTTTATTGGGTCTAAAATAGATGTGAGGGTTTTATTGGGTCTAAAATAGATGTGAGCGCGTGCAGAGCCTAAGGGATCAAGCATACACTAGAGGGGGGTGAATAGTATAATATATATTTAAAATAGAACTTAAAAAATCATTCACCATAAATAAAAAATGAATAAGCACAAACCAGAAAAATAACACCTGATTTTAGAGTGGAAACCCTTCCAGGTGAAAACCACTATCTAAGCCTCTCAGCTTAGGATTTTCTCGACTAGTCGACATTAGTCAAATACACTATCACATACCACTTGAACGAGGGTGGCACAACTTCTTACAAAACGTCTTCTCTTACACCTGATCAATAGAAGAATTGTTAGTCGCTCTAAAACGTGTTTTAAAATCGTTGTGTTGTAGTACAATTCGAATCAAAGCGAAAAACAGATAGAATTTATAACTTGAATATCAGAAATGAAGTCCGAGGTCGAACACAGGGAGCAAATATGAATTCAATTGCTAATCTCAATAAATAATGTAAATGAGCACAAGAACTTAAATCAAATAATGATATTCAATAAATACTAATCTGTCACATTAAATATTCAATGAATGCTCGTGTATCTTAAGAAAATAAAAAAGTAGAGAAGCTAAAACAATGGTGATTTAAATCACCAATTATTCTCTAAGCATATATATCTTAAGCATTCAATCAATTTAAATATCTCAATAGTAATTCTAAATCAAGCTTTCACAGTATCAAGCCTCAAATCAGATGATAACGAGATGACTTAACCAACAGATGCTACAATGCTAAGGAAGCACTGTTCTTCTTCTCTTTTCTTCTTGGCTTCTCTTCTCTTCTTCTGGCCTTCTTCCCTTTCTCCTCTTCTTTTCTTTCTTTCCTTCCCTTTCCTTCTTCAGCTGCTCTCCTCATGTTCTCCTTCTGTGACTTCTCTCTTCTTCCTTTCTTCTCACGCACAAGGGAGCAAACCTCTCTCAGTAGCTAAGGGTGGAGATCTCTGAAAAGAAAAACCCCCCTAACCCCCGCTCTCTCTTTCTTTCTCTCTTCTTCTTAGGTTCCACCCTCCCAGGGCAATAGTCAGGGTAGTCGGGTAAATGGGCACACGCGCACCAGAGACCAAGCTCACCAACAGTGGACAGTGAGCGAGGTGTGAATAGGGCTTAGGTAGGTAATCGGATGCACCAGACTCATGTGAACAGTGTCACGGGCGAGGCGCATGAGGGGCGCGGGGACCTCACCCCTGTGTATTAGTTGAGGCAATAAGTGTACACGACAAAATCAATTTATGCGCTATGGTGCATCTGTCAGCGCCCGATGTGGGACTATGTTCCTGCTCCTTCGCGTGTGCTGCGCTGATGCCTCTTCGTCTGATTGCACCGGCTGCTGGGGGTATTTCCCCCAATTGGAGTCCTGAGCACGTTCCTTGAGCAAAGCCACAATGCTTGGAGGGTGTGGTCTAGAGCTCCATAGCTAGAACTCAAAGAACAAAGGCGATGATGGGTGGAGGGCAACGGAGGTCCGACATATACCTAAAAGGAGAAGCACGGCCTTTCGGCCCTGTTAAAATACTTCAAGCGCCTCGCCGAAGGACGGCAAATGTAGTGGTGCGTGTAATGAGGCAAATGCGTGCGTGTTGGTGTAGGGCAAAGTCGAAGATGGCTCACGATGGTGGGTTTGTTTGGTGGATGATGTGGATGAGTGGAGTGGTGATTGCGCAGTAATCATAGGTCTTAATTGACCTAAATTAGGTTAGGACTTAGCATAAGTTAGGGTAATTCATGCATGCATAAGCACTATCTGTATCTTTACTGCTTTCTTTTAGCTGTGCATAAAATAATGCTATAATATGCTGATTAGGTGCATTATGTCAATTACAGGTAATGAGCTGGATCTGAAGCTGGATCAAGAATAATTGGTGTTGCAGCAGAGCTGGAGAAGAAGACTTAGATTAGATGTAGAAGATAATAATGTAAGGGAGTTAAGGTATGCTATTCTATTAAGCATGAATAAAGCAGTAAAATGTGAAGAACTTAGGACCATCCTAGCCCTAGGATAGCCTAGAAACTTCCCCAAGCCTTAGCCACCCTTAGATTAGGTCACCACACCCTAAGAAACCTTAAAACCCTAATTCCAACCTTTATTTGAATGTCCAGATGAATTATAGGACATCCAGAACCCTTAGCCAACTCCCGTACACCTTAAACCCACTTCTGCAGTATTATTGGACGTCAAGATACTTAGTCAGATGTCTAATTTCTGCAAAATACCCAAGATAGAACCTTGAATCCTTCCTAACTCTGATTAGACGTCGAAACAACAAGTCTAGACTTCTGATTATTGCATATAAGCCACCTGACACATTTATCAGACGTCTGGAACTGTTCTCCAGTTCCTGTTTTGAGATTCAAGCCTTGATTTTGGATCTCTAGCTCCCTAAACCTAATTCCAACCCCATAGGAACCTAAATTAAGGTACCCGAACTCTAGTACATCACCTCTAGACCTCCTTAAGGACCTAATTAGGTCCTCACTAAACCTAATTGACTTAGATCATAGTCAATTGGACTCATAGGGTCCAATTGAGTTCAAATCTCAACCCACACAAGTCCAATTTGACTCAGGGAGAGTCCAATTCACCTAAGCCCAACCTAATTGAGTCATTTCACTCTCAATTAGGCTCACACCCATTCAATTAAACTTGTGTTTAGTTTAACTGCAATTCCTCCTTAGCAATTAGGGTTTGCAACCCTAATTTAAGGCCTACACCAACCTAAACCCCTTAGGACCTAACCTATACCACTTAGCCACATAGGGCACGGCCACACACTCACACACACACACACACCCATTCACGCACACACACCCATCTAGAGTTCTCTAGAACTATCTTCCAAAGGTGGAGCCACTCTTGGTTGCCAAAATTAGCAACCAAGAGCCATTCAAATTGAGATCCACTTTTTATGGATCTAAGAACCACCTCTCTCTCACTTGGCCGGCCACTTATGGGGCTCTTTCTAGAGAGTTCCACACTTCTCTAGAGAGCTTCCCTTAGGTCTATAAAAAGACCTAAGGGGTGGCCATTTGCACCCATCCCATTCTTGGCACTCATTCACACTTAGGTTAGCTACATTCACCTCCATTCCACCTCCACGAGTTGTGCACCATGGCTACCACCATATCCATGCCAAGATGCTGGATCACCTCTCCAACCTCTCCCCATGGGCCAGCCTAAGCACTGTTGGCCGCCCCTCCTCCTCTCAACCATTCAAAGGCCATCGACGCTCACCTCCGAATGCCCTTAGTTTATGCTAGATTAGTAGCTAGTTCTTCATATTTACATGCGTTCATTTACTGCTTAGTAGTGTAGCTCTTATTCTCTCCCAATGATGCATGCAAAATCCCCCCATAGATTCCTGTATGCGTTCATTTTCTGTTAGCTAGATTTATATTTTCAAGCTTTCCTTTATAAGCTTTTCTCTAAATTCCAAGTTGCAAACACCCTCCTGAATGAATGAATGAAAGATATATTTTTTTATATACATATCTCTGTGTTGAAAATCACCATGAGCTTATTGATTGCAATCTATTTCATGTGATTCAAGTTGCCTGCTCTTCATTTTTATATATTGCAACCAGCATGTCGGTACCAAAAAATATTGAAGATTTAACTATCAATGCATTTTCCATAAACAGCCACCATATAACTAGAATTGTGCATACCAAAACTCATACTTTCACCTTCGTCATCTATCTAACACAAGCGCACATAATCAGAGTTCATAATGAAAGTGGCAAAACTTTAATCCGACAATTGAAAACCGACGTGCAATTCTAAACAAGTAGAGCAATAAAAGATCGATTTCAGATTTGCATAATGCCTTCCAGAGACGAACGACCAGGACTCAAGTCTTGTTATCCTTATAAATTATTTTTGACGAGCATTTTCACGCACTATACTACGATGAATCTCTATTTTCAAAACGCGCTCAAGAAACTCCCTCTGTCAAGTGGCAAATAGGGAGAGGGATTTTGTAGAGGAGGATGAGGCGAAGGTTGTGCGATGGTTGGCAAGGCAGATGGAGTTGTGTTGTAGTGGAACTGCCTCGCCAGAGTGGTCGTCAGACACGGAGAAGACGAGTATGAGCATGTCAAGTCGAGGATTATTTTTGGCTTTTTGGAGAAGGAAACTAACCTAAGGACCTAAAGAAGCTAATCTAACCCTAATTTAATGGACGAAAGAGGGAGAACGGCACCAGCATTGGTAGGCCAGCGCCAAGGAAGAAGACACTCTAGTAAGAGTAGGAACAGTGATAACGACGGGAAGGAGGCTCCTACTGGTACAGCCAAGAGCGAACGAGAGAGAGGAAGGAAATCCAGCCATTAGTATTGTGGACGGACGACGAAGGAGGTCAAGAAGAGTTGCCAGAGCTTGCAGAGCTTCTCGGTCGGAAGAGGAGGGAGTGATTGAGGGTGTTCCAGGCCAAAATCAAGCTTGAGAAGTTCGGCCTGATTTGGAGGTCCTTTTATAGACCTCTGGAGGGAGTTTTGGGCTTGGGAAGCTTGTTTTGGGCCTGGGAAGCAAGCTTCCCAAGCTTGGAATGTTCACTGAAGATAGGAATTCCAAGATACCCTAATCTCTCATGTGTTCGCATGAGAGATTAGGACAGCTTTACCCCTTAGGAATTTGCTCAAAAGGAAGGGAATTCCTTAACAAACTTCCCTTTCAAATCTGAGAGGGATTTGTTAAGGAATCAAGGAGAACATGCCATTTTAAGGTCACCAGAGTTGTAGGAGTAGGATTTCATGATGGTAGGGACCTTTTTGTGAAGAAGATAAAGAAGTTGGGGGCCTATCTGCAAGGTGTTTGAAAGTTAAGGGCATGTGTGTGAGATAAAAGAATCAGACAAAACCAAATTGCAAACTAGGTCAAGACAATCTCAGATTGGTCCCAAATTTTGGTACAAACCTAATTTGGACCTAAGGAATCTAATGGTGAAGTTGGATTTTGTTTTTGACCAAGTTTGACTGGGTATTTTATGCAAAAATTCAAATTATGGCAAATGTCTATCTAGGACTCTGTTTTGGGTCAAGACGGGTTCTGATGGTCAAGTTGAAGGTGCCAAACCCTAGAAAATAATTTTCTATGAATTTGAAAGGGTTTAGGTGAATTTTATCCTGACCAAAACCTCAGTTAATTAAGCGGGTCTGTTTTTAGGATTTCAGATGTCAGTTAATTCTCAAAACACACGAAAAATCTTTTCTGTTTGTATTAACCCACTTGTTGGACATTTAAGGCCATTTGACCCTTAAATAACCCCTGAGAAAACCCATGAGTGTACTTCAATCAAGATATGATGGTAAAATTATAGTTTTAACATTGTTTTCTTGTCATTCTTTCAGAATGGATTTGCAGTGAGTTAGGGCTCTCTGGCAGTTATGTAGGAGCATTTATTCCTTGATAATGACTAAATTAAGCTAGTTATAGCTCATGATGGTGTTCCCATCATAACCCCATGCCTAGCTTTTGCTAGTCTCTTAGAAAAATCTCATGGAATTAACTTAAATTCTAGACCATGCCTTTTTATGTTCAGATTTCTGCTATATGCTTTCTTTTGTGGATTAGGTCAGAATGCCAATAGTAGGTCTAGAGGTACTCAAGTACCAACCTAGTTTATTTTGTGGATTAGGTAAGAATGCCAATAGTAGCATTTATTCTTGCGGGCGCCGCGTGCCTCTCCTCTCGTCGGCCCTGTGAGTACTCTGGCTGGTAGGGCCTCTTCCGTCTGCTGTCGGTGTCTCGTGCGGCCGAGTTGGTCTCCTCGTACGTCATAGCTGCCTCCACCACTCTCAAGAAGGTGGGAAGCTTCAGGGGCTTGACATACCCCCGAATGGCAGGCCGGAGCCCTTCAGTGAACCTCCATAGGCGCTCCTCCTCGGCAGCCACAGCTGTCGTAGCAAAACGTGACAGCTCCAAAAAGCACGTGCGGTACACACTAACAGTCATCGTCCCCTAGCGGAGTGTGGAACTCCCACCTCCTCTGATCCTGCCACGTTTATGGGTCACAAACTGGTCCCACGTCGGCTCTGCCCTCTCCTGGCCTCTGGCTGCACTCCACCACCTGTGTGTCGCACTCTCTAGCTGATACGTGGCAAAGGCCACGCAGCACTCCGCAGGGGGCGAAGGGTGTCAAACACCTTCTTGATCTGCTCTAGCCAGTCCTCTACCTCAAACGGGACCTTATCCCCCTTGAAAGAGGGGAGCTTCAGCTTCTGGAATTGTCCGAAAAGCTCGTAGTGCAGCTGTAGTGGGGGAACGAGCACACCTCCATGCAGGGAGGGCTCGTGCTTGGAAGTGTCGGGGTTGTGTCTATCTCTCGACCCCACAAGGGACTCCCCCTCCATGCCCCCAGGAAGAGGCACTTGTGGAGGCGGGTGGAGCTCCTCTTATACTATGTCTCGTATCAACTGAGTGAGGTCCTGGGCCTAAATGCCCAGGAGAAGTGGCTGGTCAACTGACACCTCAGTGGCACATCCACCCCTCCGACCTCGTCCATGGCCGTGTCTGCGACTCGCCTCAAGGACTCCACGTCGAGGCATCTCCTACAAGGAGAAGTGAAAACAGAACAAAAAGAAGTCAACTCTAACGGACTTCAGCGAAGGAAACTTAGAACAGATGTCAAGCGGTATGTTGTGGTGGTTACTCTAGTTACATGCACGTGAATTGGTTATTCTCAAGATAGTTGGTTCATTTCTCGGGATGACCTTGCTCTGACACCATCTTGTTACGACCCGATTCTCAAATCCCTACAGGACACGAAACCGGCTCGACTCGACTGATCCCAAGACCCAGTCGTCCAACAAGAAATAACCAAAGAGCAGGAAAGTAAACCACATTCACTATGCTAAGTAACTAATAGTAAAAGAAGTGAAAGTTGCTAACAGTACATATCACCACCACAACAATAAAACGGAAATAAAGTACAGAAACATAAATGGTAACAAGAGTCTGAACTCACTAACAAAAGAAAGTACTACAACAGCAAGACTACTGTTGGGCTCAACTAGGCCCAGCACCCTCTGCAGCCAGTGACTCAGGATGCTCAACACCTGGACTTGAAAAGGGTTATGAGTAAACAAAGTCAGCGAATACTAAGTAGAGTGACAACCAACTAACTAAAGCAGTAAAAGGTAACAGGTAATTTTATCTTTTCCAATTACTTTATTTTACAAGTTATCCCTTTTCACCCATTGGTTTATTTTTTAGATCTCTTTCTTGATCTCGAATGTTCCTCATGTGAACGATCTTGATTGCAGTCTTTTCCGAAGAGTAGAAGGCGCACATGGTGCTCTCCTGGTCGGGAGAGTCCCTCGTGGTGATCCTCCACCCAGTCAACCACCCCAAGGTCACGAACAGACATAGTGGTGACTACGGCATGCGCGATAAGCGCACGGGTAGCTAACCCGCACTACGACGCGGTCAGTCATTTCCACTAACTGGTACGCCCCAAGTACAGCACGGAACAGTATAGGGCCTAGCCCTCTAAGTAACAGGTGTCTAACCCCTCAGAACCAAACAGGGGTCTCGCCCCTCCACAGTCCGCGCACCCTTGTCTAACTACCCTGATTTGCCCAGTGAGCCTAACAAGTCAGTGAAGGGTGGCTAGCTGAACCCCGAGCCCCGTGGGGTGGCTAGCTCTCCCTGATACAGTGTACACGAAGGCCAAGAAGTCAGTGTAGAGTGGCCAATCCTAACCCCGGGACCCATCCTAAGGATGGCTAGCTCCACTCTACACTAAATAGGGGACAATCGCTCTCCTTAGTACCACGTACTCAAGGGCCAACACACTTCCCACTCACATTTCCAGATCCATTCCATTTATTTCCAAGAGCTCTACTCCTAATTCCCCGTAGGGTTCATGCTCGTATTTCTCATGTCATTCCATACCAGGTTTCATCATTCACATTTCCATTCTCAGATTATACACATGTAGCTCATATTTCTATCATTTAACATATCCAACAAGTAATGTCACATGTAATTGTTTAACTAGCACAGGTAATTCATATTTCACAGGCAGTTGTTAACATTTTTATTCATTCATTCAAGACTGCAATTCCAAACACACATATAGACATTGCAAGTGCTTCTCGTTCTAGAATTCATGCCATATCCTAGGTTCTAGTAATTCAATCCACATATGCATTCAGGTTTTATAATTAAATTAGGGGAAGACCACTTTACCAGACAACCCAGGAGTATTAGGGGCTCGAACAGCAAACCCTGAACCCGCAATTGATTGAAGTCCTATAACAAGGAACATGCCACAATCGAATATTTAGAACAGTATAAAAGGCCTTCTAACAAGTATAGGAACTCACAAGGAAAACACCGATATCTTGTTTGCATAAAATGGACCTTAAACGGACCCTAAACGGGTTAAAATCAAGGCTACAGACCCAAATCAGACGTCTGGCACAAGGTCCAGACGTCTTAAAAGCAACCAGAAACTCACCTCAGGTTTTACGTCGACCTCAGACGTCTAGACCTCTTCTAGACCGTCTGGGCCCAGCTCCAGATGTCTGACCTCTCCTCCGGACGTCTAGTAAGCTATCTAGAAGTCCAAAATGCGTGGGAGGATGTGCCCCTCACCTTCCCGAAGCAATCCCTGCACACGACAGCCAAATCGCCTATATTTAGCCACGCAAATCGTAGCTGTGGTGCGGCCTACATGGCCGTAACCGCAAGAGGAAACGTACCTTCGCGAAGATCTGCTTTCAGACGTCCGGTGTAGTCACCAGACGTCCGCCCAGTCGTCTGGACATCACGCCAAACGTATGATTCTGGAAAAATCCCAGAACCAGAACCACTTCCTGCTCTCCCTCGCCACATGCAGCCGCAGCCTCGCCTCCTCTCCTACAACTCCGGCTACAGCAGTGTCAGGGATGGCTCCCCCGACGCACTCCTCCCGCACGCTCCTCCCACACACGTCGCTCCGGCCGTGCGCCCTCTGGCGAGCTCCCACGAGCTCGCAAGCTCAAGCTCTTCCTACTCTCCTCACACCGCCTCTCCTCCTCGTCACCGCTCTCGCGCTCTCTCTTGCGCTCGCTCCTCTCGTTGTGGTGGAGAGGAAGAGAAGAAGGTGGTTAGCTGTGGTGAAGTGGGGAAGAAAGGAAGAGGGGGAGAGGGGTTTATATAAGGGTGCATTAGGGTTCGGTGGAGGAGGGAAGAGGGAAAGAGAGAGAAGAGAGGTACTGTCTGCGCACAGCCCGCGCACAAACGCGAAGGCTCGTACCAAAATTTTGATTTCCAAAAGTCTGGGAAGGGGTCCAGACGTCTTAAAAGGCTCAGAACAGAATGGGTCTTTACATGACTTCCTCGACATCGACCCACGTTCGTTGCCATCACATCGGCCCTCCTCCAACAATCATCCTCTGCCCTTCGCCGAAGCTACACGACCACAGCAACATGATTCCGATGCGACTTCGGCGAGGTCCGCCGATGCTATAAAGGAGAAGAGCCCCTTCTGCAGGTAGGGGCTAGATTAAGAAGAAAAGAAGTAAGTAGGGACCAACTAGTAAGAACTCAAGGACCAACTTGCAAGGACTCAGGGACTGATTTGCAATATTCAAACTTTTGGTTTAAGAGTTGAGTTTTTAATGCAAATTTATGCTTAAACATTATCGATGTCAATTAGTTAATGCTTAAACCTCATTAACGTGTGATAACTCTTGATTAAGCATTAATTAATAATTTTTCTGATTATCATGCAATGTGCATGAATATTTAAATTGAATTGCTTTACCTATTAGAAGCTAGTGCAAAATTGGGAACTTATTCATTCTTTTTTACTTCACATTTATCACAAGTTCACCAAAGTAATAATCTTGAAAGTGGTATTCTTGCATTAATTTGCTCCTAGTGAACAACCTCAAATTTTTCTGATAATTCAAGAATTATAAATTTAAATGTTAAATTCTCTTTGGTCATCTATACTACGATGAATATTTTAAAACATGATCAAAGTGAGTTAACATTTTGGCGCCGTTGCCGAGGAGCAACATACAATTATCACTATATTTGTGAATATTTTTGATTTCTGACACATTTGCCTTGTTTTGGTTGTTTTTGCAAATTGAACCTGAGCACCTGACTTCTTAGATCTGAGGGCAACCACTTCACGGTAGGTAAGTCTCTTTCCTTTCTCCTTAATCCCCTCTTTTTCTATATAGGTAAAAAAAATGAAAAAAAAAATTAGGATTCAACCTTGCCTTATTTTCTTAGCAGTGTCATTTACGACAAGAATTTTTGAGATTTAACTATGGTTAAGGAGATATATCTGCTTAGAGGGCACGACCCAAAATTCCTACGCCTATAAGGACTTATCTGAATTAACTAAACCCTCGAACCAACGCATTCTTGATTGAGTCAAAAGGGATCTTTGAAATTAAATTAGACTTTACTTTAGAGCTGAATTAGGGTTGAATTTTATGGTTTTCTAGTACACATTTGCAAAGCCATAAGGAAATTATTATCCGCATTGTGTGCTACCTAAGCCTTGTTTGAATTGATTTACAACTTAAACCCTAAATACAGGCTCTAAGATCACTTCAACCTTAAAAGTGGTGACCTAATAATGTGCTTGTCAAACCAAAATAGGGTGATTCAGGTGAGTTAGCCCAGATTACATCCTAAACATTAGGCCAAGTCAGGTGAAGTTTGTTCACTTGGTGAATCAATCAACTTAGAAATTAGGTCACAACCTAAATCTAACTCTCAATCAAGTGATAATTCAAGGCACGAATAAGCTTAAAATTTGGTAGACTTAGGAGCCAATTCACACATATCTAGTCTACTTGGAATTGCAGTAATAAGAAAGGTCGGGTGGGGGAACCCTGTAACCTATGGGGGTGCTCTACCATGTAGGGGTCTTCATAGGACTCTCCCTTTCTAGATCCCCAAGTAATTCTCGAGCAGGTGAATTTGTGATCTAGAGGCCATCTACCTCGAACCAACCTAAGTTATCCAAAAATATTTGGGTGTCTTGATTGGGTCTGATTAATATCTAGTCCCTCATCTTTTCTATAGTGCATGCACGGGAGGAGATCCTTAAGACCATTCTTAGGACCTCCTTTATTAGTTCAGACATGTCGAGGCCAACACCCGACTAACTTGTTTAGGTCCTCTTCTGATCTGGTTCCTATCTCCTTCGAACAATCTACATCTGGCCCAGGTTCTTCATACTCTGATTCTGACTGGATGGAAAACCCTGGTCTAGAAGACGAAGGGGGTGACATCCAGCACCTTCAGAGCCAGCTACAGACTCTCACAGATCTCATCAATGCACTGGCAAACCCCCAAGCATGTCCACAAATGCGGGATCACTATAATCTGGCAAGAGTGGCTATAAAGCCCAAAGTATGTATTCCTGTTGGGGGACCTGAGACTGAACTCAAGCCGAATATTATCAGCTTGATTCCTCATTTCCACCGGATGGGTTCTAAAGACCCATTGTAGCACATTCAGGAGTTGAAACATTTGTCTCAGACCCTCAGGCCAACTGTACAAAATTGGAACACTCTGCTCATCAAGATGTTCCCTTTCTCATGTAAAGAGAAAACTGCCCACTGGTATCAGTCTCTAAATCGATCGGTCAATACTTGGGATGAATTGCAAGTCAAATTATTGATAAAATTCTTCCCAATAGGGTGTACTAACTCCCTGAGGCTTCAGGTTATGCATTTTTCACAAAATGTAGGGAAACCACTTCATGAGGCATGGGATTGCTTTCTCAATCTCATGTGGAAATGCCCGCACCACGGAGTTCCTAAATGGGAACGAGTCCAATCTTTTTACGGGGGACTTCGTGAAGATATTCAACTTTTCATCGATGAAGCCTGTGGAGGCAACTTCATGGGCAAGAATGAGGACACTGTTTGGGAAATTCTCGAGAATATGTCCAAGAATTCCATAAACAATGCATCCATGGATATGTTCAACAGGATGACTACCTATGCATCGAGAAATCCACGCGAGGCACATGAGGCACAAGACCTATCCTCCGTCGACATGGAGATTGTAGCCAGTCGATTGGATAAGGTCTCTATTATAGAGAAGAAGCTTGACAATCTGACTTGTCAGCTACAAAAAGTCACTTCTTCTCAGCAAGACACACATGCAGAACATTCTAGTTGGGGAGGGAGGTCGTGCATAATATTCACCACACTAGGATGGATACGTATCCATCTTCTTCCGACTCGGGTTTCGGAGGAAACTCCTAACACATTTATTCTAGTTGGGGATCCTTTAAACCCTAATATTCTGATTTCTCTGGAGTTGCTCAACCCTGTAAGGAACTCCACACCATCCAGAACAACCCCTATTCCAATTCCTATAATCTTGGATGGCATAATCATCCCAACTTCTCCTGCTCTTACAAAACCTTTATCTATTATGCACTCTTATCTCAAAATTCAGCTAGTACCATGGCTTTCAATTTAAAGGGGGTATGAGATGTAATTGGAATGGTCGTTGCTCACTCTAAGGTGTCAGCTATCTATTGGTTAGGTTGTCAGTATCTATTGTAACTAATTGAAGGCTATGGCTATAAATATGTAACCAGCTCGACTGAGCAAGATATGAGAAGTTGTTGTTTGCTCATTCTCTTCTTCAAACTCTCCTCTCTATTCTTCTATATCACTTACATTAAGACCCCCTTAGGTGCCATCTAGGTCACTCAATACCACATCTAGGTCCATCAAGTAGTACACATTTTAGGTTGCCTAAAGTAGTGTCCCAGATTTGGATAATGCCATCAAATCCTCTAGCAGCCAACAACTTCCCATCAATGGTAAATGCTAAAGAAGAAACATAATCTGAGTAGTGTATTTTGTTCATAAATTCAAAAAGTACTCAAACCATCCATACTCATCTTGCCCCCCTCCTCAAAAAAAAAAAAACTTTAAGTTAAAAGGTTGCAACTCTTAATTTTAGGTTGTTAACTACCAAAGATTGTGTGTCAATGATGCATCTTGTCTTAGAGAGCATTGGTTTGAACATTCCCCATTCCAATCTCCCATTTCAACCGTTGCCAATCTCAGAAGACGACGACAATGGTATTGGTAGCTAATGTTTTCTTGCATTTGTTCCTTTATTTTTGTAAGGGATGGAGAGTTGGAAAATATTTGGGATGGGAGTTTATAAAACATTATTTTGTCGTGAAAGGTTGTGACTCTTTGAAAAGTTTTGACACTGTGAGAAGGTTGTGATTTCTAACAAGGGTGAGTCATTCTTGTTAAAATTATATGTTGGTTTATATACATTATCATAAGATTTACACATTACATGCTATCATTAAGTCAATCTTTAAAGTGATCCCCCAAAGTTTGTTAGACCATATAATACACCTCTTATAGTATGAGATAAAATGTGTAGATACTTTTTGGAAGATTTGAATTCTTTGATGGCAAGAGTTACAATTTTCCAAACCTATTTCCTATAAATAGGCATGCGGTTACGATCCCTAAAGGAGAGAGAGTTCAATCGCTATCTATCTCCATCATAGAAGTGAAACTTGGAGTCATTAGGAGTCTATCGTGTGCAGGACTAGGTGATGTATACACATCCATTTAGGTTAAAATGCCTATTTAATGCATGTTCCCAAGCTTAGAGATCATTCCATTGTATCAATATTGCCTAGCATGCATCATTCTGCATTTAGAATAGTTTGTATAAGTTTTAGGTTAATATGCATCCTTTTGTGGTCAGGAGAGGAGTTTTATTTCGAAACCTTAGATTGATGATCCGACTGTACGGATCTAATTAGGATGATAATCAGAGTCTAATGCCTCCAAAATCGTCTTAATCGAAGTCCTGTAGCACATTATCCAATTCGAGGAAGATTAAAGGCCAAGGGGCAAGGTGGTGCCAATATGAACCTCAGATGCCAAATCCAACTGCTCGGATGGGTCCAAATCGACACTAGTAGCCCAACGGCTTGGAAATCGATCCAATCCAATGTTCGTGGTGCCACCTACAAAGCAAAGAAGATGGACGGCCATGATGGCGCTACGTGGTGCCATCACAGCTACCCAAAATCCATTCAAGCCCCTCCACTCAACCTTGCAAGCAACTCCATCATGAGATCCCAGCCCTTGGATCACAATCCAACGACTGGAAATGACCCCTACATCGCCTTCACAGATGAGAGGAGAACTCAAGTTTATATCGTGACTGTTGGATGAAAATCCAACGGCCACAATCACGCAACCACCAACTGCTGAAAACTCCTCAACTAGACACTCCCACTCCCTTAGCCCAATGGTCACCCGCGTGCTTCTTAAACAAGAGACATGGGTTCAACTCCACTAGCGTTTCCAATCCACCACAGCAGTAAGGCATGCCCAAATTAGGCCGCACGATCAGCGATCGACGATGTGGCAATTCCACATGGATGCACGGATGGCCAGCAGTGCGGGCACACACGATCACGTGTAAGTGTATGTGCAATCTAACGCAATTCCAAAAGTGCAACGGCCAGGCGATCTACAGCCTCTGATGAAGATCTGACGATGGAGATTCGTCCACACCTCAACAGCTGCAAGCATATGCAAGTGCATGAGAGGGCGTGAGTGGATGCCAGTGGGTGCGAGGACTGGCTACAGCGACGATTGAGCTAGATCTTTAGCAACATCTTTGTTGTCGCTAATTCTCCCATACTCATTTTAGCCCCCTATCCTCCACTATAAAAAGGCTTACACCCCTTCATTCATAACAATCTCTTTCTTCCTCTCCCTCACCCACCACCAAGGCTCTAGAGAGAGCTTGTCCCAAGCCCGGGATGCTCCTCTAGAGTACAAAATCAAATTATTTTCCAGCTTCTCATCCCCCTTCGTGGAGCATCCCGTGTCCATCCTCTCACCACCTTCTGGAAGAAGATCCTCGCTGCGACATCGTCTTGTCTCCTCCTCCTCCCTCCGAACCATCTTACTCCCTCTGCCCGTCCTCCTTCCTCCGACTCCATCCTTCATCCAACTTCCTACCATATTCGTCCGGGGCATTGTCAGAGCAAGTCATTCTCTAGGCGACCGTCGATGGGGATTCTTCTCAACCCATTCTATCTTTTATTCGCTTTCTAGTATAGTTGCCATTTCTCCATTGTAGCAAACACTTGTTTAAACATATATATGATTGTTTCTCTCTCTCTTTCTCTTTGTAAGTAGATTAGTTAGATAAATATTTTTTTGATCTGATCTCTTACCTATTAAAATACCCAAAAAAAATTGCAAAAGATAAAAATAACAAAAATAAATAAAATCGAAGCGCAGATTGAGGGTTTCCTGTGGATAGTAAAGTACACTAGAGGGGAGGGGTGAATAGTATTACTTTTAAAAAATTATGAATCAAAAATAAATCCACAATAGAATCAAGCATAGATTACACCTAGATTTATAGTCGAAACCCAAATCGGGTGAAAACCACTACCTAAGCTTCTTAGCTTAGGATTTTCCTCACTAGTTGAGGCTAGTCAATCCACTATTGTACCACTTTAACAAGGGTGGAACAACCTCTTTACAAACACTTCTCTTTATAACCTGAAGAGAAGCACAACAACAACTACTACAACAAATCTTCCCCAACAACTTGGGATCCATTAATCAAAACAACAATGTAAAAGAATAATGTAGAGCTATGGAACCTCAATAAAAAACAAACCAGAATTTCAGCGGAGGTTTGAAACAATGTGCTTTGAAAGGTGTGAGAAACAAAGAGTAGAAGCACTTGAAGAAGCACGAGAAGCTCTATTCTTCTAGAGGTTTTTTCTATTGAAAGTTATATGAAAAAGGGCTGCATACGACCTCTATTTATACTAAAAATATGACCTGGAAAGGAAATGAAATTGGTTGATCAATTAAGGTTGATTGGTCGATCAAAATGAGATTTGGTAGATCAATCTAGTTATTTAATCGATCATTGATTAGTCAATTCACTAGCTTAATTGGTCGATCAAATGGGTATTAATCAACTTCCTAAAATGGACTGGTTTGATCGATTGACTAAGCTGGTTGGTTGATCAATCAATTTGGTCAAATAATTAGTCTTATTGGTCGATCAATAACCCTAGAAACTGATTTTAGAGAAAAGCGCGAAAATCCATTTGAGTTTTATTTTGAGATTCCTTACAACAATATCCTAAACTCAATAAAAGTAAAAGACACAGATCAGCATCCATCTGATCTTGATCCATGAGAGAAGCTTTAATCCGTGATAGTCCTGAAATACTAATCTTGCAATAAACATAATTTTGGTGCATCAAAACAAAGGTGCTTACATTCTCCCCCTTTTGATGACAACAAAATTATAATTATGAATTAAAATATTATGCATAATATCTCCCCCTTTTTGTTTCAGCAAAAAGTAAACATGTTGCTATCAATTTCAATTAACTCCCCCTTAAGCATGTAAATGAAGCAACAATAATTTCAACATGCAATGTCAAGAGAGTAAAATATCTCTGAGAGAGATAAAATCCATGCATATAACAATATAAAAGAGTCTAGATAAGCAAAGCATAAAATAAAAGAGTCTAGAGAATATTAAGTTTTACAATCCAATGAAGACAAGCAAACCAAAAACTAATGCTAAAGCTAGTCATCTAACGATGCCATCAAGGGATCCATCATGCTCTAGAGGTCTGTATCTAACTCAAAGACCATCGAGTTGGATCTCTCTGAGGAGGCAGGCAGGCCAAGACATAGGTGGCTAATTGCACAGCAAAGTTTAGGCATGGGGGTATGATTGCACAGCAATCATAGGTCCTAATCAACCTAAATAATGTCTGAACCTAGCTTAAATTATGGATATTGCACTCATATCTTGCATATCATGCATTTCATCAGTCTATTTAAAATAAGATGAGATATCCTACTAGTTAATGATTTTTATTGCTATTTGCAGATAATAAAGTGATCCAGGATGGAGATAGTGGAATAAAGAAATAAAGGAAGAAGAAGACTAATCCAAATGAGAGGAGTGAGGACGATAGCCTTATCCCTACCCTTGGAAACCCTAGGACAGCCTTCCCAAACCCAAAACAACCTCCATTAGGGCACCTTAGCCCCAAAACCCAAACATGGATAGCACTATCCATGTTCTTATCCACCCTATCCCTCTCCCAAACACTTAGGAACCAAAATCAACCTTAGAAAACCTAAAACCCACTCTCCAGCACATTTTAGGACGTCCAGACATCTGGCTGGACGTCTGATTTCTGCAGAATAATAATCCAAGAAGCCAAAACTCAAACTGACACAGAATTGGACGTCTAATTTAGTGTCCAGACGTCCAATTTTGTAGTATAAGACATCTAACCACTATCTTGGACGTCTGATACTGCTGTCTGGTTCCTGATTCTAGTGTTGGAAAACCTAGCTTGCCTATTTTGACCTAAGAACCCCACCGAACACCCTAGGGAACCTAAGTAGAGACCTCCTAAGCCTAGTCTACTATCCATAGCCCTACTTGTCCTATCCCTAACCCGATTGAACCATCCCATACCTAATTGGGTGCATCTACAGTTGATTGGGTGCACCCGAGCCCAATTAGATCCACCCAGGATCTAATTAACTCATACCTATTACGGTTACCCTAGCCTAATCACATGCACACATCTAATTAGACTTGACCTAGACCTAATTAGGTTCACTCCTATCCAATTAGACTTTCCTAAGCCTAATTAGGTCCACACCCACTTAATCTAGATTGACCCAACCTATTTAGCACCTAATCCTACTAAAACCCACAACCTAGCCCTACGAAAAACACACACCCACACACGCACGCACACCTTCCCATTTTACTCCCACCAAACCCATGCACACTCTCTTGGAAACCCTAAAAACTTGTGTCAAACCTAGATCCAAAAATTGTGGCATTGGCTATTTTTGGAGCCACCAAAAGTGGCAACCAAATGGAACCTTCCATAAGGGCAAAGAGAGAGCTATGAAATTGGACCATCTCCATACACTCTCCCACCCATACTCTCTACTCTAAACTTTCTTCCACCCTCCAAAACCTTAAGGTCGTCCTCCTCATCCTCCTCTAAGGCTCCATGGACGGCTAGCTAGAGAAGCTTCTCTCCAAAGCTTCAAGGACGGCCATTGGTAGAGAAAGGGTGCAACACCCTCCTCTCTCCACTTGGGTGCACTCGCCCCCATCTTCTTCTTCTTCTTGGACGGCCATGAAGGCTCACCCATAGCCTCTTGTGGCCAGCCATCTCTTTTGGTAGGCGTGTAGACGGGTTTGCATACCCAAGGTCTAGCCTACACCCTCACACAAGGCCAATGGCCCTAGTGGCAACTTTCCAGCATGAGGGATTTTCTTCTATTTATATGCTTTCTAGTGTAGATGATATGTGATAATTTTTTTATGCATAAATAATTTCATGATGTTTCTGTGATTGATTGTCCTCATGTTTGCTTGCCTATATGACACTTTGGTTTGTTCACACCATGCACGGCCACCATGGCCTCATTTAGATGCACATAGTCACTTAGGTTTTTGCTAGTTTATCTAGATCTAGGTTTCAATTCACTTTTCAAAATAAAAAATCAAAAACACAAAAAGACAAAAATAGTATCTTAGGTTAGATTTAGGTTATAAAAGCCAATCCAAATCTCGATTCGTTTTCACACCTCCCAGAGACAAACGACTAGGACTTAAGTTCTAAAAAGAATACAGATCTATGCGAGTTTCGTTATCACAAATATCTTTGATGAGTGGTTTTTGCGACTATACTACGATTTCCAACAATTTCAAAATACGCGATTTCCACGCTCGTCAGCGGCACTAAGCTGATGATCTCAGTGTTGGCTGCCTAGATGTCCTACGAGGTGGTGTAACCTACTGGTTTGTTGGTGCTACTGCAGTAGGAGGAGGAGGAGGTGTTGCTGACGATGGAGGCATGGTAGTAGATCGACAAGTGGTCTCATGTAGAGAGTCCTCATAGTAACTTTCAAAATCAAAAGCGAATGCCTGGAGAGTGTCTATGGGATACTGGAAATCGAAGTTGAGAAAAGATTCGTATTCTGGGTCTCAATCACTTCGGCATTTGCTGGTTCTGATTCCTAAGGATCGAAAAGAAATGATTCCATGTTACTGGAACCTAAACTAAAATCAGTGATCTCGGTAACTAGGACTTCAGAATCGAAGTTAGAGAATGAGTCATGTGAGCTGAGGTCGTAGATTGGCTTATTATAATCAGGAAGCAGATTTTATCCGATGTTATGGTCAGATTTGAAATCGTCGTAGAGTTTGCGAAAATCAAAATCTAAATGAGATTCAAGATCATGAGTTCCACCATAGAATAAATCTTATGTGGTAGATTCAGCAACCTGACTGGTGTCTAGCCTAGATGTCAATTCTAAGCTTAAAAAGGTGTCCTTATCTGGTAGAGGCTCAGGTTCCAAGCTAGTAGGATAGACCCAATTGAAACCACACTCGTCCAACTCCTCAATTTATGTATCGTAAATTGGCATGACTTCCGAAAAATCAATTGGTTTCTCTGAGGATGTTGGCGAGGGATATTCATCAAATAGAGGCCCAAAATCATATTCTTCATTGAAAAATTGATCTTCCTCATATGGGGCCTCGAAATCTTCCTAATAGGTTTCAGATCTAGATTCTGGGCTTAGGATGTGGGTTGAATCACTAGAATCTAGGTCCGAATAACCTTCGAGGGTCACCTTATCAAAATAAGGGGTGGAATTTACACCCTCGAGAGGCTTAGTTCTATTCTCATTATTGTAGGAGTTTTGGGATTCTAAGCCTGGTGATTCATGGTCTAGAGTTGGCTCAACATTGTGTTCTGCAATTGGAACTTCCCAACCTTCTTCAATATTAGGCACATTGTACTCCATCTGGGTTGGGAATCCACAACCATTTTGTGCCTCAAACCCGAGATCAGATTGATCCTGGATGTTGTCCCAAGATGGTTCATCCTCTATTTGTGGCATATACGGGTATTTTCAGTCGATAAGTTTTAATAATCTCATTATCCCTTCCCATTTTTCAAGATCATCTTGGTGTTGCTCCCAAAGTATAGGATTTGTCATGCATTGAATGTATTCAAGATTGTGTAATTTTTTTATCATAATGTATCCTGTGATGAGCATGTCTTGGGTTGATCCTTTTGTGGCTTCTGCCAATATCACTTGGGCACAAGTTATGATGAAGGTTGTGGTTGTTGGGACATCAATCTGAATGTTTTCTACTAGTGTTGAAGTTTTGTCTTCTTTTTCATAGAATTTCAGGACATCCTCAATCATCCTATCTCTCATGGATCTCCGATATTCAGGTTTCTTGAATGATAGTCCTAAGTGGTTTCGATGTATATTTGTATCAGGTGGTGGAATCAAGATGTAGAATCAAGTTATGAAGCAATTAAATCTGAATAAAGAGTCTCACTGAAAATGTATGTGTGTGCTCTAAAGAGAAAAGATGAGGGACTGGAGATGTTTTTGACCCAATCAAGGCACCCAAAGACGTTTAGATGACTCTGGAGGTTCAGGGTGGATGATACCTCTGGATCAAAAGGTCATCCACTTGAGAATTACCTGGACAGCTAAAGAGGGAGAGTCCTGCAAAGACCCCTACACGGTAGAGCGTCCCAACGGGTTATAGGGTTTCCCCCACCTGAACTTTCTTGTCACTGAGATTCCAGGTAGACCAAAATGGGGACCTTGACCTCTTAAGTCTACCACTTTTACTTCAAAGGTGCTTTACGGTTTTCACTTGAACTTTAGATGTTTTGATGTTGTAACCTAATTTGGAGGTTGGTTGACCCAAGGGGTCAACTTTACCTTACCTGTCCCAAAGATGGCAGAATGATTCTAGGCTTGGGACCTAGAGATCACCCTAATTTGACTCCCAGTTTATTAGGTCCAAGATTTTTTAAGATTCAAGTGTTGTTAGAGCTCAATTTTTAGGGTTTGTCTTGTTTAGATCTCTTCAATCAAGGGCTTGGGTAGCACACTGACGCGGGAGGGTTCATTTCCTTTTATATAGGCATGTGTGACTAGCACTCCAAAAATCCTACTGTTGAAACCCTAATTTAGTTCTATTTCTAATCCTCTTTTTCACAAAAATTCTCTTTGGACTCAAAAACAAGAAGTGTGTTGTCCATAGCGATTAAGCGTGATTTCTATTAGGCACAAGAATTTTGTGGGATAGGATCTATAAGAAATCGCTTCCACTTCAATAAGTTTATTTTTTAAATTTTCGCAAAATCAGGAAACCTTTGCCTTAAATATGGTAATTACTATAAAAAGAAGGCAATTGATTCCTAAGTTAGTTTCTTCCTTTTGTCTTTCAAGGGTTAGGTGATGGATTTCAGAGAAGAAGAGAGGTTACCTTCCCTGGAGAGGTTGACTTGCGCAGGAGATTTCTTCTCTTGAAACATCTAGCAAGATCACAATAAAATAAATAGGGCAAGTTAGTGTTCAATATAGTCAAAAAGAATGTAGAGATTAGTGATAAATTGTGCATTGCTCCCCGGCAACGATGCCAAAATGTTATAATGCTTTGTCGAGCTTTTCAGATGAGTATAAGTCAATCGCGTTGTAGTATAGGTGACCAAGCATTGATAACAAATAAGAATTTATTACTTGAAAACCTAAGTATCTGAGGTCGAACACAGGGAGCAAATGGAATTTATTCACTAATCTCAATAATGTAATTGAACACTTAGAGTTACTCAAAACTTAATTCAGAATATAAATGCAAGAATTTAAGAATCAATTATAACAAAAATAGAAAAATTGGACGTCTGATTCTATAATCAGATGTCTTAAAAAGATATTTCTTTTTAAGCTCTTATTTCCTTCTCCTTCTTGAGTCTTCTCATTTTTGCTTTCTTTCTTCTTCACTTTTGTTCTTCGTCTCTTTAGTTCTGCTCTTTCTTATGTTCCTCTATCTTGTTCTTCTTTTACTTCTCTTCTTCTTTCTTTCTTCTTTCTTCTTCAGCCACACCTCTGCTACAATGCTGCTCCTTCCCTTAGGCTTCTGCCTTTCTTCTTCATCCTTTTCCTTCCTTGCCTTGATTTCCTTCTTCAGGCTTTTCCGTAGACTCTCCTCTTTTTCTTCTTCTCTTTGGCCTTCCTTCCTTCTTCCTTTCTGCGGCTAAGTATCCTTCCTTCCCTACTCAACTTCGCCTCAGCTGCGCCTTCCTCTTCCTTCTTCTCTTCTTCCCTGCACAACACCACGCAGCAAAACCTACCCCCTACCCTCCCTATGTCTCTCTCTCTCTATTTCGCTTTTTGATAAGCTCTCCCAGAGCTAGGCAATCGGGTCAGGTATCGTGTGCCCGGGTCTAGGTGCATCAGCATGGGTGTGATGCACGAGGAGTGCTAGGTTTAGGTAAACGGGTTAGGTGTCAAATCCGCAGGGGCAAGTCACGGACGAGGCGTGAGGGTGAGGGACCTCACCCTTGTGTGACTTGAGGCAACTAGCACAAAACACAAATTCAATTTATACTACATACCTGCACTAAAGATTTCCGAGGTGGGACTAAAGTGTCCCACCCGCGTCGCTCATGTGACCGCAGGGTGTCGCATTCAATTGCCACAGCTGCAGTTGCTCTCCAGCCAATTGCCTAGCTGTGTGGATGTGCAAGACCAATCCGCACGTCCTGGAGCGCAACACCTGGGTGGATGTGACCTGGAGCGACCTTGCAACCTTCTTGCTTCAACGTCAATGGCGGAAGGGGGGTCGACCTGCATTTCACTTAATACGGCCTGTCGAGCCCATTAAAACACCTGAGGAGCTTCGTCGTGTCTTGGCGAAGGTAGGACGGTGGGTGGCAGGCCACAGGGTGGCCTAGGCGTGCGTGCCTAGGTCACCCTATGGTCGTGCTTATGGGTTTGGTCGGGGAACATTTAGGGAGGTGATGGTGGTCGATGGGTGGGCGGAAGGTGATCAGTGGACTATGGAGGAGGTAGTGAGGTATCTGGCAAGGCGTGTGGAGGTGTGGAGCAGTGGAGGCACCTCTTCGATGGGTGGCCGAAGATGGAGAAGATAGCGGTGGACAGTGGCTGCGAGGGGTCGAAAGGGAAAATAGAGAGAGGGGAATTTAAGAGGGGATGGAGAGGAGTAATTCTAACCTAACTAAGTGGAAAAAGGGGGACAGGTGGCTACTGGTTGTGCCTGCTGTCACCAGAGAAGATAGTGTCCAAGGGAGGGAGAGCAGCGACGACGAAGGGTCTAGAGGTGCCCGCACGGGTGTTCGCGACACGGAGGAAGATGGTGAGGGCAACTCTGCCACTAGTAGTGTGGCAGAGCGACGAGAAAGAGGAGGGAGGCTCACCGAAGCTCACTAGACTTCCTAACCAAAGGAGAAGAAGATGAAATTGGGGTGGATCTCTAGCTAAGTCGAGCTGAAGAGATGCGGCCGAGGTTGAGGATCCTTTTATAGATGCTGGTAGGGGCTCTTGTGCTTGGAAGACAAGCTTCCAAGCGCGAGAGTCCTCGCTGGAGAAGGAATCCGTTGGATACCCAAATCTCTCGAGCCTTCGCAAGAGATATTGGGTGCAAATCAGAGATTGAAATCATGCTCAAATGGAAGGGAATTCCTCATAGAATCTCCATTCCAAATCTGGGAGATCTCTGAGGAATCAGGGAGTACTCCCCCTCCATTCCTCGCCGGAGTAGGATATCTCCCCATTAATTGTGGAGGGACCTGATTATAAGAGTGGTGAGGAAGTTAGGGGGCCTACGCAAGAGTTTTCAAAAAGTTAGGGGCCAGAATGTAATTGGGTGGAATATTTTGCAAAGTAGTCCAGATGACCTCCCCTTAGGTCCAAATTTTGGTACAAACCTAATTTTGACCTAAAGAATCCAATGATAAAGTTGGATTTTAGGTTTGACCACATTTGACTGGATATTTTACACAAAAACCCAAATTAGGTCAAATAATGAGCTGAGACCCCAATCTAGGTCAAAAGAGGTTCCAAAGGCCGAATTGAAGGTTCTAAACCCTAGGGGATATTTTCCCATGAATTTTAGAGGGTTTAGTTGATTTTTATCCTGACTAGAACCTTGTTGAATTAAGCAGGTCTGTTTTAGGGTTACAGAATGTCATTTAATTCTTGGATTGCGCAATAACCCATTTCTGACTGAACCAACCTACTCTTATCTTATTCAGACCATTTGACCTATGTTTTTCCTCTGAGAAATCCCGTGTATGTACTGCAATGGTAAAATTGTAGTTTTAACCTTTATTTCATGTTTTCTTATCAGAACATTAATTCCTTGAATTAGGTCCTTCTCCAGGTTATGTAGGAGCTCTTATTCTCTTTCATAGGTCAAACTGAGCTAGTTAGGGCTCATGATGAGGCTCTCATCACTAAGTTTTGCTAATCTCAAGAAAAAATGAAAAATAATAGAAGTAATCAGAAGATTTCTTCTTTCCTTATTCCAAAAATTTAGAGATCCAGACAAATGTGAAGTAATAGCAGCCTAGGTAACACATCCAAGTGAAAATCCAACTGACCTTTATAGTTCGTACTTATCCCTTAGTAAATATTTCTATCGGGATAGGTAACTACCTCCCTTGGGAATAAAGCAGAAAATAATCTGTAATTTGACCCTAGCTTTTTGGAATACTTAGGAAATACTGAGTTGAATTAATTTATTTTTTGTGGTTCACACTCATCTAATGCTACCTGTAGTCTAATACTGCAGACTCTAACTCTCTAGACTATCAAATGAGTCAACTCAGAGAGAGGCTAAACAACTATGCTCTCTTGATGTTCCTTTATGCTCACTCTTTTCCTTCTTTTCTTTCTGAGATCACAAATCTCACCAGATTTTGTAAATGTACTCACTGTTTGGTGGCCTCACATGGCATTCACACTTTCATTAAAGTCCTAATAACCCTACAACTAAGTTGGTGGATCGCAATGGGTGTTTTTGTTGTTGCCTCAAAAATATTGACACAAAAAATGACATGAAGATAAAACTCCAAACTTGAACTATTTTATTTTTCTTTCTTTTTTTTCTAAATATAAATATTTCTCTTTTCTTCTTCTTTCTCTCTCTCCATATTTTTTTTTTCCTTTTCTTTTTTTTTATATCTCCAACACAAAATGATGCATACTTTTATTTATGAGGCATTATTAGGAAAATGATGCTTAAGAGGATATTGTGTGGCTTATTTGATGGAAGTACTTATTCTCGGCATCGGAAAAGGATGGATGAGATAATCGTATTTCTGACCTTTGACATTACTACCCTCCTTCAGTCAAGGACTCTATGAAGGATGGTTGTAACCATCCACCATAGTCATAGTTTTATTATGACTCCATCTCTGTGTATCTGCCTTATTTGGTGACTCTCAGGAATTCACAATGTACGCACACAGGAACAGAGAGCGAAAACTATGCCTAACTCTGAGGTATCATCATTTAATTATCCAAAACTTAAGAGTCCTTGCACTAGAATTAGCGCACCAGTAGTCTCTCTACTTTCTTCTCACAAATATGAGGTGGATCTAATAAAAGATAGTATGCCTGACTCCCTATTAACTATCGAAGGGTTTAGCAGACTAAAAATGCTTATTGATTTTCTACAAAGATCCATTACCTAGTCTACGTGCATGTGAAGTAAATGTACTGGATTCTAAACTTAAGAAGTAATTTAAGAAGAAAATCTTTAATGAAACCTCCATGATAAAGATATTTTGCTAGGGCTAACCAATTCAGCTCAAAAGAGTTTTTTTTTTACTAATGCACCTAACCTAAATGCATAAATACTTCCTAAAATGCAAAATGCACCCCCCCATGCCTAAATCTTACAATGTCCTCATTGTAAAATTAAAACAGGGGGAGAAAGGAAGGAAATCACCTAAAGAAGGCGTTATTCTGGACGTTGAGTTGCCTCTCAACCAGCACTGCATTTTTTGTCGATAGCCAGACTTATAGGGAACCTGTAAGTCTAGTTCCAAATAGAAAGAGCTAGACCCTAAAAATATGTGTAATAACGCAGGCCTAGAAAATAGTCAGCCACGAATGTTGGTGAGCTGATGATGCAACGTTATCCCAAATACTCGCCAGAAGACATGAAAGCAAAGAACCTCATAGGCTGCCTGGGGAGGTCTAGGAATAACAACAGGACCATGAGAAGGGACCTCCCGAAATGGAATAAGTAGAGGATAACAAGGATCCTCCAAAGAAGGAAGGGTTTTAAAAGATATATACATAATAATTTCAAACCCTTGAATGGAAAGACTAAAAGTACAAGCATAGATCCACACTCGCCATTCTACCCGAGGATGTACTGACCTGATATTCTCCCCAGAAAGAATGTATATGAGCTAAGACCTGAGCCAAGGATTGGTTAGGGAGTGTAAGGGTTGTTTGTGGTGTTGGGTGCTAATGGTTAAGCCCGAGGGCTTAGTTTGTGTCAAGTCCAACAATTCAATTTCTGTATTATTTTCCCTAATAGAAAAATTTACGTCACCCTGCCTATCATTAATGATTTCCTCAAGAATCGAAGTCATATTTTCATCTTCCAGTGAATCAATGGTGGACTCCAAATCAAATTTCTTTGATGGCAAGGTTGAAACAACAGAATCATTATCATTAATTTCATCCCCAGATTCTTTTGATTCACTTAAGATTTTGTCGAGGTGTATATGTGATTCACTAGTAAAGGGAGGAGTATCCACAGTTACTTCTGAAGGAGGAACAGTTTTAATGTTATGGACTATATCGCTCAATTCTTTGTTCTTCTTGGGGCATAAATCCTCACTTGATGTGTATTGCCCCCGAGAGTCTCCCCTAGGCTTCTCACTATTATGTTCTTCCTCCTCCAATATCAACTCCTGATTTTGCAAAGGATGACTCTCAAAATCAAAAGAAGGGGGGAATCTGGATTTTACTAGATCATTTATATCCTGAGGGGGTAAGTCTTTGAATAATACATAATGCCCTCAAGAATCACTCCAAACTCTAAGTCAAGGTTCCTCAATTGGGTCATCCTCATCCTCTAAAATAGACTCTTTGTATCCCTAAGACCAAAATTGATCCAATTTATCCTCCATTCCCGTAGGGTCACCTTTATTGGGCACATGTAAATTTTCAAAATGCTGAATGGTAGGTATTGGTTCCTTAAATAGAGGGTCAGGATTAGTCTCACTAAGGGTAGAATGGGGTTCCACCACATGATTAATAGGGGAGGTGGCATGAACAATATGACCTTGACCTGGGTTATTAAGGGTAAGAAAATATTGTCATCGGGGTCAAGGTCCTCAAGAGTTACCATCTTCCCTTTCTTTTGACTCCAATATACCTCAAGTGGATAATCGCTAGGGCCATTTTCCTCTAGTGGCCGTGTCTCATGGGGAGAGTCTAAGTGATAGCTACTCAAAATGGGATCCCTATTGTCATTGGTTTCCTCATAATTATTTTGATGATCACGGTTGTACGGGTAGGGATCAGAATCAATAGTAAGAGAGTAGCTAAGCTATCTAATTTCTTTGTTTAATTGTTGACTATTCCTCAACATCTCCCCCATAGACTCCATCATTTCCTTTTGTTGTTTTTGCATTTCTATCATAAAAGAGGAGAGGCTACTGCTATTAGATTAGGGAGGATAGTCAATCTCATGCTCTAGTTGCCTAGGCGTATTGGTCCAACCTTGATAAGGAAAATCATGAAGGGTAGGAGGGTTGGGTGTTTGCAAACTGGAAAAATCCACTCCTAGGCTCTGCTCAAAAGTGGGAGTTATTGGGCCAGTACTCCCAGGATAGGAATATGATTGATCCCATGAATTATCATTGTATCCATCAAAGGATGGATATGCTCGGGGCATGGGATCCTGGTTAAAAGATGGGAAGTATTGACTCTGATAATCTGAATGATAGGAGTAAGGTTGATCCATTTCTTTAAGCCAAATAGGTTTAACTCTCTTAAAAGAAATCAAAACAAAAGCAGAAACTTTCTAGAGAGTTCTAACACTGTCAAAACAAATGCAAATACAGTGGGATATGTTTTTAGTAGATTCTAGGTCTTAGAATTGGTGTTCAGTTTGTGGCCAAACAAGTTTTTCAAGAATTACGTTTCCTAGACTAACCTTCGTTGGTGTGTACAACCTACTCGCAAGGGAAGTCTCGAATCGAGCGCACACACGAGGAATCGAAGTAACTTGGTGGATAGGCTTGTTGATTCCCAACTAACTTCCCTTGTGGTGCAAAAGAGGAGAGGTAGAAATTTATCGAGTGACCTTATGTGTGATGTGCATAGTATCTCAGGTGTGCAACACACGTTTGTGTTTTGAATTTTGAAATCTTGTAAACAAGATCCTTTTGCACACAATTTCAAGTCACAGATTTTAAGATCCAACCTCTTAACAGTCTTAATTTTTAAAGTGACCACTGAATTAATTCAATTCAAACACTATAGTGGTCTTGAATTTAAGTCTAATGCAAATGCATGACAGGTATTTGATGCTAAAGAGAGGACATACCTTACACCAACTTTCTTCTTGCAAAAATGTCTGCAATGCAGAAATATAAACTAGATGCTGCTCATTCAATCCTAAATGGTCACCCTATTGATATGCAGCTTCTAGCAAGTAGTTCTAATATTTATTTTTTTATATTATATATATATATATATTAATAATAAGCAAACAAACGTAATCTAACTAACTAACTAATATGTAGTTCAAATAATTCAAATAAACCTATAATCTAAATAAAATGAGAACACTCTCCCAAAAATACGCTCCCGCATACAAGAGCGATAAGCAATAAAAGCACTAGGAACAAGTTCCCAAAAATGCCCAACACGGGTTCAAAAGATAGAAATTAAATGTCTAATGTCTATCTAGCCTAAATCTAAACTAAGATCTACTGACTAAATTAGGAAAGGCTCCCCCATACACCTTCACATGCATGGGATCAAGGCCCACAAGCACCCGTTGTTGGCCTCTAGGTGGCGTCAAGGTCCACCATAAAATTCCATAAAAATACACAATTAAGAAATCATGGAAGACAGCAAAAATAAGAGGACTTGGCTGGACGACCCAAGTCAAAATGGGAGGGAGTGAGCAAGGTTCCCTAATGGTATCCATCTGTGTCTACTGGTGAAGCTCAAGAAAGGTAGGACCAACAGACAGACAACCAAGAATCTTTGAAATAACATCCTCATTGACCAGGACCTTTATGCCATAGATGTTCGAGGTCAACTCGATGTTGAAGCCCTCACCTATATTCTTCAAGTTGGCATAAAATATGTGACAAGTCATAGGGTCAACACCAGGTATGCACTTGTTTTTAGAACCCACATAAAAGTTCCACTCAAAAAGATGTAAAATCTGGTGATATGCAAATTTTTCACAGATTCTGGGAAAAATAGACTCAAAGAAGGCAAAATCAACCGGTCTACCAATGTGTGGTGAAAGTTTTTCTAAGAGAGAAAAATGGTTGTGAGCAGCCTCAGTGATGAAAAATCGATCAAAGGTATCATCACAATGAGCAGAAGAGGAGGCACGTGTGCATTTTGGAGCCATAACAAATCAGAAACAAATCATGTTGGTTGATCAAAAAGACAAACTGGTTGATCAAAAATGAATCAGATAAGCTGGGGAAAAACCAACTTTTGGTCGATCAACCAAGAATTTTGGTCGACCAAAAGTGTTCAGATGCGACAAAATGAGTGTGTTTTCGAGTGATAAGCTCACAAATACTACAAGATTTCACAAGTATTCGCAAGTTTAAACAACAAAATCATTAGATCTATTCATAGCACATCTCATACTCAAAGAAAATCCTAAAGGAAATAGATTTAATCCAAGTTTACAGTGTACCATGATCGATCAAGGGAGGACGGAGAGGATGGAGATGACAATGAGGATGGCTAGCAAGAGGCGTGCATGGCCGGTTTGTGCAAGACGCTTGAGGTCGCGCAGAGAGGTTGGCACGGAGGAGGCGTCAAGCATGTTGTTGCATGCACGAAGAACGCACGAAGGCGATGTGGCTGTCTTGCGTGAAGAGCGGTGATGGTTGGTCAATTACTGTCACCAAAGGAGGAGAGGTGGGGTCAGGTGGAGATGTTTGTTTGGTGGTAAAAAAAAGTTGTGGGGACAAAAGGTGGGGTATAGATAGTAAAAAACTAGGATTTAGTGGAAAAAACGGTTGTGTTTTATAGAAAAGTTGATTATCAAAATAGATGAAAACATTTTAGGTAGCTAGTAAAAGAGATTAAGTTCGGTTAGGATGATTAGGGGTGAGGTTCAAGGTAAAAAGTTTGCAATCTCAAAAAGTAAATCCGCTCGATTTTGGTCCATCAAAACTGTGTTTTGATCGATCAAAACAAGAAATGATTGATCAATTAAGTTAATTGGTCAATCAGAGTTTAAATGATTGGAGGGAAAATTCCCACCCAATCGGATTGGTTGATCAAATAACTAATTTGATCAATAAAAACTCAAATTTTTTGAGGAAAATTTCCTATCAAAGAATTTGGTCGATCAATCAAGGACTTTGATCGATCAAAGAATTTGGTCAATCAATTTCAAAAAATTGATCGAAACTGATCAATTAAGCTCTTTTAACCTAGATAAACCTAGGGAATGGCAAATTTGGTTAAATCTTTCCTTTCAAGGGTTTTGTGAAGATATCAACTAATTAATTCTCTGTTTTAACAAATTCTAAGTTGATTTCTCCTTTTAAGACATAGTCTCTTAGAAAGTGGTGTCTAACATCAATATGTTTAGTTCCAGATTGTTGAACTGGATTCTTAGATAAGTTTATGGCACTAATGGTTGATCAAATTCTTATAGGAGAGGCCAAAATCTTGTAAGGTTTGTTTCATCCGCAATAGTTGTAAACAAGCTAAAGATGCAACTACATATTCTGCTTCGGTGGTTGAAAGTGAAATAGTGTGTTATTTTTTAGAGAACCAAGAGACTAGGGAATTACTGAGAAATTGACATGTTCCACTAGTACTCTTTCTGTATGTAAAGCTACCCGCATAATCAACATCACAAAAGAAATAAAGTTCTAATGTGTCTAACTTCAGATAGAAAAGCCCTAAGTCTTGTGTATTGTTTAAGTATCTACGTATTCTTTTAACAGCATTTAGATGTATTTCCTTAGGGTTTACTTGAAAGCGAGCACACAAACAAGTGCAAAAGAGAATATCAGGTCTACTAGCAGTTAAGTATAATAAAGATCCTATCATGCTTCTATACAATTTCTGATCTACAGACTTACCTATGTCATCATATTTTTAGTTGTGTAGAAGTTGCCATAGGTGTTTCTTTTCCCTTTACTTTGTCCATGGAGAATTTCTTCAAGATCTCTGTGGTGTATTTAGTTTGTGATATGAAGATTCCAGAGGATAGCTGGTCAATTTGAAGTCCGAGAAAGAACCAAAGTCCTCCCATCATGCTCATTTCAAACTGATCCTACATTACCTTTGCAAATTCTTGGCATAACAGATCATTAGTAGCACCGAAAATGATATCATCTACATAAATTTGTATTATTAAGAGATCATTTTCTTTTCTTTTTGTGAATAAAGTTGGATCTATTTTATCAATTTTAAACTCATTTTCAATTAGATAAGTTTTTAATCTTTCGTACCAAGCCTGTGGAGCTTGTTTTAGATCATATAATGCTTTATTTAACTTGTATATGCATTCTGGATATTTTGCATCTTCAAAACCTGGAAGTTGTTTAACATAGACTTCCTCCTTGATGAATCCGTTTATAAAGGAACTTTTGACGTCCATTTGAAAAAGTTTGAATTCCATATGGGTGGCAAAGGCTAGCAACATTCTAATAAATTCTAGGTGAGCTACAAGTGCATATGTTTTCATCAAAAGCTATTCCTTCTTCTTGATTATATCCTTGGGCCACAAGTCTAGCTTTATTTCTTACTACTTCTCCTGATTCATTAAGTTTATTCCTAAAGACCCATTTAGTTCCTATAATGGTCTGGGAGTCAGGTTTTGGAATAAGTTCTCATACTTGATTTCTTTTGAATTGATTCAACTCATCTTCCATAGCAATGATCCAACAATTGTTAGAAAAGGCTTCCTTAACATTTTTGGGTTCTAATTAAGAAACAAAGGCTATAAAAGCTAAGGAGTTGATGGAAGATCTGGTTTGAACTCCTTTAGGTAGTTCTCCTATCACCAATTCTTTTGGATGATCTTTTATATAGGAAATATCTTTGGGTAGTTCATCTAAAATGTTCTCTTCTAGAATGTTTGATGGGCCATCTATTAGGTCATCATCATCATTTGTAGAAGATTTAGGTTGAGCTAGTGTTTCATCGAATGCTACATGCATAGACTCCTCAATAACTAAATTCTTCTTGTTAAGAACTCTATAGGCTTTACTTCTAGTTGAGTAACCTAAGAAAATTCCTTCTGAGCTCTTAGCATCAAACTTATCAAGATTGTCTTTGGTGTTAAGTATAAAACATCTACAACCAAATATCTTAAAGTAGGAAATTCTAGGTGTTCTTCCATAATAGAGTTTAAAAGGTGCTTTGTTTAGGATTGGTCTAATTAAGGATCTATTTTGAATGTAGCAAGCAATGTTTACCGCCTCTGCCCAAAAATATTGAGGCAGCTTTAACTCGTATAACATTGTGTGGGCACACTCTTGTAGGGTCCTATATTTCCTTTCAACTACACCATTCTGAGGTGCAGCTCTAGAGAAAGCAAACTCGTGTTTTATCCCATATTAATCGTAGAAATTAGAAAAAGATTAATTCCCAAATTCTCCTCCGTGATCACTTCTAATCGTAATTACTTTAGATCCTTTTTCATTCTATAGTCTTCTTACAAGCTTGCTAAAAACATCAATAGTTAAATCCTTACTTCTTAAGAAGGATACCCAGGTAAATCTAGAGAAATCATCAATTATGACTAAACAGTATCTGCACCCACTTATGCTTTCGGATTTGGTTGGTCCGAATAAGTCTAAGTGAAGTAGCTCCAGCGGTCGAGAGGTGCTAACAATCCTTTTTGGTTTGAAAGGATTTTTGGTTTGTTCATCAACTTGACAAGAATCACATACTTTACTTTTCTTGAAGTTGATCTTTGGCAAACCTTTGACAAGTTCATATTTCACAAGTCGACTAATGTTTCCCATGTGAACATGACCTAGACATCTATGCCAAAGTGTTGCCTCTTTGTCAGATGCAACAAGACATTCAAGACTGTTACATTTATCGAAGTTGATAGTATAGATATCTTTATGTTTATTTCCTTTAAGGATAGTTTGTTTTGTTTCCTTATCCTGTATTTTAAATCCATTTGAAGTGAAAGTGATTTTATATCCTTTATCACATATTTGACTTACACTAAGAAGATTATGTTTTAATCCACTAACTAAATGTACATTATCAAAAGATGTGGAGGAGTTACCGATTTAGCCAGTACCAACTATACGACCCTTGTGGTTATTCCCAAATGTGACCGTACCACCTTCCTAGCGATGGAGTTGCAAGAATAGGTCTTCCTCTCCAGTCATGTGCTTGGAACATCCACTATCCATGATCTATCTTCTTTCTTCTTGATCTTGTCATTGGTTTGCGTTTGTGAGGTCATGGTTTGGTTGATCTATAGAGAGCCTTCAAAGTTCCATTGGTTTCTTAATATGTTCACTTCTTAAAGTCTACTTGACCTACAGAACAGGATTGCAAAAGTGCTTTTGGTACCCATATTTGTTTGGGTCCATGGTGGTTAGCTTGTGCTACCTGTTTAGGCAAGCTACCTTTCTTCTTATTTTGGCTAGAACTAGATGCTTCATGATTATTTTTAGGTATGTATCATAACCCAAACTTTGTGGTGCTCTGGGTTTGTGTTCCTAATAGCTTATGCAAATTTTTACTACCTTTAGTGAATTTAGCCAAGTCATTCAAGAGAATAGCAGAATTTCTTTTAGCTTATCTATATCTACTTTTAGATTATCTTTATGTGACTTTAGTGAAATAATTTCAGCAAATAATTCTTTGTTTTGTAAGGTAAGCATATCTTTTTATGCTCTTTCTTCTCCTAATGCTTTTGCTAAGTTTTTATTTTCTAATTTCAATGACTTAACTATGTCATGCATCTCAAAAAATGCTTCTAATAACTCATCTTGTGAGAAAGAGGTTACCTCGTCTTCTAGAGCCATCAGTCCTAAAAGAGCTTCTTCCCCTAAGGTTTCTTCTTCTTCTGAACCTGGATCTAATTTGTCCCATGTTGCTGTAAAGGTCTTTTTCTTCCCTTCCTTTCTGGGAAATTTCTTCTTCTTTTCTGACTCCTTAAGAATTGGACAATCCTTCTTGGTATGTTCTTTTCTCTTGGAGTTGTAGCAGGTGATCGCATCTGCTTTGGATTCTTCTTTCTTCTTCCTCAAGCTCTTCTTATTCTTGAGGAACTTTCTGAACTTTCTAAAGAGAAGGGCTATGTCTTCCTCTTCTCCGCTTGACGAATCTTCAAATTGCTGATTGACTTCAAGGGTTACATTCTTCTTCTTGATTCCTTCATCTTCATGCTCCTTCATGTGTTGGATTTGGACTTCATAAGCCATTAGACTTCCAATAAGATCGTCTAGTTTCAGAGTGGACAAATCTTTTGATTCTTGTATGGCTGTTTTTTTTTGCCTCCCAATCATTGGTAACCAATCGAAGGATCTTCCTTACCAAAGCTTCGTTCTTTATATCTTAATCTAGATTCCATAGAGAGTTTATGATGTCCATGAATCGTGTGAACATCTCTTTGATTGACTCCCCCTTCTTCATGCTGAAAAGCTCATAATTTTAAGTTAATAAATTAATGCTGGTTTCTTTTACCTTTGACGTTCCCTCGTGAGTGACTTCAAGTATGCTCCAAATCTCGTGGGCTATCTTACAGGCTGAAACTCAGTTGAATTCCTCTCTGGAAAGCTTGCAGAAGATTACGTTCATGGCTTTCGCGTTGTGCGTTGCCATCTTCTTATTCGGAGTCGCTGCCACACCCTCCTTGATCTCAGGGGGTGTGTACTTAGAAGCAATTGCATCCCATACTTCGTAATTCATTGACTCCAGGAAGATCTGCATCCTAGTCTTCCAGTAGCCGTAGTTTGTTCCATTGAATAATGGAGGTCAAACTGCCGACTGTACCTCTGCATACGTGTCAACAATTGACTTGGACATCTTCTGGACAACCGAGCTCTGATACCAAATGAGGGTTTCCTGTGGATCGTAACATATACTAGAGGGGAGAGGTGAATAGTGTCACTCTTAAAAAATTATGAATCAAAACTAAATCCACAATAGAATCAAGCACATATTACACCTGGATTTATAGTGGAAACCCAAACTGGGTGAAAACCACTACCTAAGCCTCTCAACTTAAGATTTTCCCGAGTAGTCAAGGCTAGTCAATCCACTATTGTAAAACTTTAACGAGGGTGGCACAACCTCTTTACAAACACTTCTCTTTATAACCTGAAGAGAAGCACAGCAACAAGAACAGCTACAATGGATCTTCCCCAACACTTGGGATCCGTTAATCAAAATAACAATGTAAAAGAACAATGTAGAGCTATGAAACCTCAATACAAAAACAAACCAGAATTTCAGCGGAGGTTTGAAACGACGTGCTTTGAAAGGTGTGAGAAACAAAGCACAGAAGCACTTGAAGAAGCACGAGAAGCTCTATTCTTTTGGAGGTTTTTTCTATTGAAAGTTATATGAAAAAGGGCTGCGTACAACTTCTATTTATACAAAAAAATTTGACCTAAAAAGGAAATGAAATTAGTCGATCAATTAAGGTAGATTGGTCGATCAATCTAGTTATTTGATTGATCACTGATTGTTCGATTCCTTAGCTTAATTGGTCGATCAAAAGCACTGCTAGGAAAGTAAGAATTGATGATGGGTATTTGGTGACGGTTTTAGAAACTGTGACCAAAAGTAACTTCTGGTGACGGTTCCACTCAAAATCATGACCATTGTGGGAAAGTGAGATTTATTTTCTATTATAACCTTTTGTCACAGGTTTGAGAACCGTGACAAAAGGCTTTGGTGACAGTTCCAAGTGGGATCGTGACAATAGGCTTCCCTTGGTGATGGTTCCAAGTGGAGATGTGACCATAGCCTTCCCTTTGGTGACGGTTTCAAGTGGAGCCGTGACCATAGCCTTCCCTCCAAAAATTTCCCCTTCCCTCCCACCCTCTCCCGAATTTCCTCGCAACCAACTTTCCCTAAAACCCACTCCCACCCCCATCACCTTCCCCCTCCCCCGACTCCCCGGCCCCCTCCCCGACAACGTCAGCTCCCCCAACCATCGCCTGCCCCCTTCCCTCTCCCGATGACGGTGGTGCCTCCCCTGACACCCCCTCAAGATTGCCAACAACACCTCTCCTACCCGTCAAGATCACCACCGAAAACCAACTCCCACTGCCATTACCTTCCCCCTCCCTCGACTCTTTGACTGCCTCCCCGACAACATCACCTCCCCCGACCATCCCCATCCCCCTTCCCTCTCCTGATGAAGGCAACTCCCCTGACCATCCCCTCCCCAGCAGCATGTCTCCTCCCCCTCAAGACCGCTACCTCTCTCCCTCCCTCATCTTCCCCAGTAGCATCTCCATTACCACTGCCGCTACTACAACTAGGGTTAATCCACCACTCTTCCTTCTTTTTATTTATTCGTTCATTTCATTCCTCCTCCTCCAACTCCACTTCTCTTGATCTCCTATTATTATTGTTGTTGCAGTACTTGGTGGATTTATTGGCTGCGGAGTGGCTCAAGGAGATCTACTGACCTCGGATTGGCTTAAGGGTTGACACGCACGCCAGGTGTTTGATGGTATGCCAACAAGTTTTGAAACTAGGAAGCTTTTTTTGGTCATAGACAACATGCATCTAGAAGCTTCTTATATAATATTATCTACATCATGGTAGTTTTGCCACAGAACAGACCATTATTAGATGGTTAAACCAAAGACCATTATTACAACAATAGAAGAATCACAATACAGAATCTAATAAGTATGGGGCATAGGTTTCATTTTATATGGGTTTCAGTTTCCTTCTCAAGTTAGAGAATCCTTTCATCAATCCATTTCCTCCTATGAAGTGGGTGGAATAGAATGTAGGGAAATGAGTTAAAACAAAGTGTTAATTCAAACTATATAGTAGGAAAACAAATAAAATCAGTAGACTACCATTTTTTATGCATGTGCGTGTACCTATCTAACCACTAAAAATAAATGACGCAATTTCTGTACATGTATAGAACAACATTAAGTAATGAAGCAAAGAGTGGAATTATGGCTTACAACAACATAAACCAACGTTGACAATTCGGACAAAAAGGACAAGTCTATTCTCTGACTTTTTTTTTTTGAAAAGATGACTTCTTATTAGAACTAATGGGGGGAATAAGTTCAATGTTGGTTGTGCCCTCTACATCAGAGGAACCACCACAACCTTCTAGCTGGAGATAACCCATAACTCAGTAGAAATAAGAATCTTCTTGTGATTATGCTTGGCATTAAAGGGAGTTTATGATGATGGGCCCTTTATTACATCCTCAAGAGTTTGCTACATTGTGTTTTTTCACTAATTCCCATACTACTAGGAAAATGAGAATTGGTGACGGGTATTTGGTGACGATTTTGGGAACTATGACCAAAAGTAACTTATGGTGACGGTTTGACTCAAAACCATGACCATTGTGAGAGAGTGAGATTGTTTTTCTATTATAACCTTTTGTCACAAGTTTGAGAACCATGACAAAAGGCTTTGGTGACGGTTCAAAGTGGGACTGTGACCATAGGCTTCCTTTAGTGATGGTTTCGAGTGGGATCATGACCATAGCCTTCCCTTTGGTGACGGTTTCAAATGGAATCGTGACCATAGCCTTCCCTCTAGAAATTTCCCCTCCCTCCTGTGCACCCTCTCCCGAATTTCCTCTCCCCAGTCCCCTCCCTGAATCCCTGACGACAACTTTCCCCTTCCCTCTCCCCAAACTCTGACAACATCACCTTCCCCTTCCTTCTCCCGACTCCCCTAATCCCCAACGGCATCACCTCCCCCTTTCCCTTTCCTAATGCAACACAACAGTGCCTCGATAGTAGTGGCTACAACAGCAATGCCTCCCCTTCCCCCTTGACGGCAGCGGCGGCAACAATAGCGCCTCCCCTCCCCCCTTGACTCCACCACCTCCCTCCCATCAACCTCTTCCCTCTGGCAAGTCCCTCCCCTCTTGCGACCACCGCAACACCTTGCCACCAAGGACTGCAACATCGCCTCATTCTTGCTTCCATGGTGGATTTAAGCACTCCTTATATCTTACATATACCAGGTTATTGTCTTTCATGTATTCTTTTACCATCCTAAAGATCCAAGAAAGTACATATAATTTTTTATTAACGACAAAGGTTTTGTTGCATGATTACAATATCAAATGAGATGATTGAATCCCCCAAACTACGGTGATGTTTAATTTTTGAAGATTTATTAATTTTGGGAAGAAATGGATGGTAATACAAGGATCTTTCACTCTGCTTTAAGATCTACACATGATTTTTATCTCCATTAATATAGTCACTAGTGCAGCTTCCTTGAGGGCTATTTTTTTATGGAGGGTAATATTTCTAGGTTATGTGGTATTGACCTTTCTACAAGGGGCATCGAAATATTCATACTTCATGGTGGTATGATCGATCCTTCAAGGGTTTCGATCCTAATGAAAAGCACAAAAATGAGAAGGGAATTCACTTCAAATACAAACCCTGAGTTGGACCTTGTATTTTTACTCTTTAAGCTATTTGATTTACACAGTTCAAACAATGGCATTTATATTATATTTGTTGGGTTCTTTTCTTTGTGAAGATCAATCATTTCATTTTACTTCATGGGAAAGGAGAAAGAACATTGGTCTAAGGCTAAGAGGGGTAGAGGGTAGCTATCTTGCAATCATGCATTGGATGCAAATGAAAAATTGGTCTTGCCTATAAGGGTTGAATACAATTTGCCCTAAAGTTCATGTAATATGATCCAAGTGTCCAATATTCTCAAAAACTTATCCTATCATTTGATACAATTCAAATACTTCTTGATTTGGTTGGATTTTTTTGGTCAATTAAAACAAAACGACTGGTTTCCTTTGTTTTCTTTCCCTAATGTACATCATGAACTTTTGACAGTTTATGAATGTTATTGCTACATTTATATTATCCCTATAGAATCGTAAATGTCAGGAAGAGAGGGTGGAAGATGTTAGTTCAACTCCTCATATATAATATTTTAATGATTTTACAAAATGAAGAAAAAGAAATAAAATATAAGCGTAGCATATTTTTTCTCTTTGTAATAACACAATTGCAGGTTTCATGGAGTTTCCCAAGATGGGAGATTAAAAGCGTGAAGACTAAGTAGCATAAGTATTTTCATAGGTCATAGGCTTTTCATGTAAACTTTCAAAGGTTGTAATTTTTATTTTATTTGAGTCTAGAGATGTTGTAAAGAGCCCCCAAACATAACCTATAAATAGCTAACTTAGGCTCTCTACACTTAGGATAAATTAGAAACAAAAACCTAACACTAAGACTCAAATCTGACGTCCATAACAACTATTAGACATCTGATTTTCAACTTTAAGACGTCTGACAAGTGTTTCAGACGTCTCATTACCTATAGCTCTGCCTTTAGTTCCTGTCTTCATAAACATCAATCACAGCATTCTTCTATCAGACGTCCATAGCCTCATCCAAACGTCTGATACTTTACCTAGATGTCCTCAAAATAACTGTTAAACTAAGCACCTATCTTCCTTCTATATATAACGGACAAAATGCATTTTCAGACATCTGGACATACTTCCAGACATCTACCTTTGGACCGTTGCCCATGTATTTCTATGCATATCTCATTACGAACCAAAGATCTTTTGTCAGATATCGCAGCCAAGTCTTTTTAGGTTTCCAGATGTCTAGAGAATCCCTCAGACATCCATAAAGAGGTCTGATTCTTCAAATCTAGAACCCTGTTTGGATCTGGTCAAAACAGGAACGAATCCACACATAATTAGACATCCAATAACTTTATCAGACGTCTTATGAGAAAATATCAGACGTCCTTGTTTTGATCCAATGAAGTCAGTACAGGCTGGCTAATAGTATTAGATGACCATAATTATAATCAGACGTCTGACCCTAAAATTAGATGTCTGATATTGCTATCAAACTCATCATTACCCTGATTTGTGGTGGATTTCATCCCAATCTCTTGGGATTTGTCTCCAACGGCTAGGAGATCTCTCCCAAGTGTTCTTGAAGGTTCCAAACTTGCCTATAAATAGACTACAATCCCTCATAAGCAAGACACACCTCTTGATATTCAATTCCCTTAGAAAAATCACTTGCTTACTACTCTTAGCTTCATCTTGCCCTTTTGCTGTGCCAACACTCTGATCAAAGGGCAAATCCATACTCCCGGTTCACTCCGTTCTGCAAATTCTCAGGGAGTTCTCTTCATGCTTAATTGATAAGAAAGTAATCAAAGTATTGGGGTGCTCTATAGGTGCTGTTTTAATTCTTATTTTTGTACTTTAGGTATCCGGCCTGTCGGGTCCCCGTCTCTTCATTGTGAAGGGAGAAACCTCCGTTTAGGGATCAAAGGTGGGATTTGTAATTGAGGTACAATACTCTCGTTTATGTAGTGTGGTTAGTGAATTGATCACCTTGTGATCAAAAATCCTAAGTCAAGGGATTGGCTTAGGTGGTGGTTTTCACCCATCTTGGGTTTCCACCTAAAAATCTGGTGCCACATTTTGTGATTGAATTTTTTGTATTACAATATTAAATAGATTCACTATTCACCCCCCTCTAGTGCAATTTCATTTGGTATCAGAGCAGGTTTTCCATCTTAAGGAGTAACATCCACAAAAAGATCACAAGGAAGGGAAAGTCATTTCCACGGATAGATTAGAGGGGCAATCCACCACTCGACCACCACTCTTCAAAGGGACAAACTACACTTACTGAAAGCTAAGAATGAAGATGTGGCTTCAAGCCAACGATTTCTCCATTTGGGAGAAATGCGAATCCGAATACATTATTCTCGAGAAACCAGAAATGGGATACACGGTGGAGCAAATTCATCACCTTGGACTGAATGCTAAGGCAATGAACTCACTCTACTATGCACTTAGCTCAGAGGAATTCAACTACATTAGCCAATACAAAACCACTCACGTTTGGAGAACCTTGGAGGTAACTCACGAAGGCACGTCTAAAGTTAAATCCTCAAAGATTAACTTGTTATCGCAGGAATTCGAAGCCTTTTCTATGAAGGAAAATGAAAGACTTGGGGACATGTACACCCGATTCACGTTAATCGTGAATAACCTTAAGTCACTAGGAAAGACATTTATAAAGTGGAAGCTTCAAGGAAAGCTCCTTCGCTCCCTTGGACCTGAGTGGGAGCAAAAAGTAACAACAAAGAAGAAGCCAACCAAGTAGAGGATCTAGACATGGAAATTCTACTTGGGAATCTCATGGCTTATGAATCAAAAATGGAGCAAAAGAAGAAATCTATCTCATCGGAGCCAAAGAAGAAGACTTTAGCCTCTAAAGCTACTTCGGATGATGAGGTAAGTACTGATGATGAAGAATTCATTTTATTAGCTAAAAAGTTTAAAAAGTTTCTCAGAAATAGAAAAGAGATCAAGGGAAAGAAAAGAGAGGAAGAACCTCTAGTTTGCTATAATTGCAAAAAGAGAGGTCACATAAGGAAAGATGGTCCCTTACTCAAAAGGGATGATGAGAAGAAGCCCAAGAAACCTTCCGACTACAAGAAGATCTCCAAGTCGAAAGGGTTCAAGAAGAAGGCATTCCAAGCAACTTGGGATGGCTCCACCTCCAAAGAAGAAGAGGAGGAAACAAATGAAGAAACGGCATGCTTGGGATTAATGGCAACAAAAGATGCTTCTGAGTCAGAATCTGAGGAACCTGAGGTAGACTCCTATTCTTTAGATGAATTACAAGATGCCTTTGATTCACTATATCTAGATCTTAAGAAAACAAAAACCCAAAGCAAAGTTTTAAAAGAAAACTTAGAAAATAAGAAATTAATCAATGATCTTGAAGACAGGAATCTAATTCTTACAAAAGAAACCACTACCTTAAATATGCAAATAAGAAATCTAATGATTGAAAAGGAGTCATTAACAAATGATTTGTATACAAAATTTCTAGATAGAGAAGAATTACTCGACAAAATCCATGTGCTTGAAAAATCAAACTCCTTTAAAAAGGGTGAAAATAGCTTACTTAGAGTAGAGATTAGGGGACTAGAAGATAAACTAGACATAATGAAAATAGAGATAAATCACCTTAAAGAAAAATCAAATCAACTTCTTGAGGACCTAGCCAAATTTACAAAGGAAAAAGATAACTTGGACAAGCTCATTGCCCATCAAAAACCTTCCTCAAGTAAATTTGGACTAGGCTTTTATGAACCTAGTCAAAGTAAGCCTCTAAAGGAGACCACTAACAAATACATATCCACATTGCAATGGATATTGAAAAGACAACTCTCACTTTGTTTTGTAGGGATGAAAGGACATCATAACGTCAAAAATTGGATATACAAAATGAAGGATGGACGACTCAAATTAGAAAGACCTATAGAAACACCAAGTCACCAACAAAGATCTTTTGTAGGAGGAAAGAGGTCTACAAGAAAGAAGACAAGGAGACCACCGCCATCAAGGAGGCCGATGGGTGATAGACTCCAGATGCTCTAAACATATGACGGGAGACAAGCACCTATTTTTAGACCTCCAACCTACGGATGGAAGAGCGGTTACATTTGGCAACAACCACAAGGGTCATATTATTGGCCTTGGTAAAATAGATACCTTCTCTCTCCCATCTCAAATGTTCTCTAGTTAAAGAACTAAAACATAATCTTTTAAATGTCAGTCAAATTTGTGATAAGGGTTTTAAAGTAATATTTACTTCAAAAATATTTGAAATTATGCATGCATTAACCAATGAAACCCTTCTTAAGGGAATTAGATTTAAAGACATTTATATCGTAGAATTTGATAAAGATAGCACTTATGAATATCTTGTAGCAAACGATGAGTTAAGTATATGGCATAGAAGACTAGGACATGTTCATATGAGGCTACTTCAAAAGCTAACTAAACATGAACTAGTCTGAGGTCTTCCTAAAGGAAAATTCTTAAATGAGCCTATCTGTGATTCATGTAAATTAGGTAAAATTATGAAATCTAGTTTTAAAAGCAAAGAAGTTATATCCACATCAAGATCTTTAGAACTACTTCACCTAGATCTGTTTAGACCTACAAATATGAGAGCCTTAGTGGATGCAAATATTGCCTTGTGATTGTAGATGATTTTTCGAGGTTTTCATGGGTCTCCTTCTTGAGATCCAAAGAAGAAGTATTTTCCATCTTTTCTATTTTTTGTAGGAAAGTTCAAACTGAAAAAGACTATCAAATCACTCATATCCGTAGTGATCATCGGGGCAAGTTTGAAAATTCCTTATTTGATGATTTTTGTCAAGTGCATGGTATTACTCATGAGTTTTCTTTTCCCCAAACACCTCAAAAAAATGGGGTGGTTGAGAGAAAGAATCGTACTCTTCAAGAGTGTGCTCGAACATTGCTCATAGACTTGGGGTTACCGAAGTACTTTTGAGCCAAGGCAGTTAACACGGCTTGTTACGTGTTAAATCGCACCTTAATTCGATCCAGGTTGTGAAAAACTTATTTTGAACTATACTATAGGAAAATACCCAAAATTAGTTACTTTAAAGTTTTTGGATATCGATGTTTTGTTTTGAATACCCACTCTAATTTAGATAAATTTGATGCCAAAGGTGGAGAAGCCATCTTTATTGGTTATTCCTCACGTAGTAAGGCATATCAGGTTATTAATAAGACCACATTAATGGTACGTTTCTCTCTCAACACAGTTAATTAAGTTAATTTTGCTTAATTAAGTGTAGAAGAAAGTAATTTAGGTTAACTCGAATTTGTGTCGGTTAAGTAGTATAGGGTCAAATTAATGGTCGGGCATGTTTCGCGTGTTAGAAATCGAGGTTACGAGTAACCCGTCATCATAGTTGCAAAACACGTCGATCAGATAAAATTTATACGGAAACTCCAAGGGAGTCCCGGGTCAAACACAGGGAGGCGACGTTTACTTTACGTGAAAATCGCGCTTCGCTTTGTTTCTTTTTGGTATTTTAAGGTTTTGATTTTTTTTTGTATTTTTGTAAGAAGAAAATAAGAAAATGTATCACAAAATAGAAATGGAACAAATATGATATATATATCAATTCAATGTCGATTACAATGAATTATAAAAGCATAAAAAGAGAGGGAGGTGAAAGGAAATCTCCCGAATTGACTGTTCGACGAGATGACAGTGCCTGGCGGAAGCTCAGACGAAGGAGGTGAGGAGCGGGACGACAGAGGTGAGATGTAGGAGGATGTCGGGTTGAGGAAAGCTTCGGTGTAGCTCCGGAATGGAGGTGAGAAGACGGAGTTGATCTGCTACCGGAATGGAGGTAGGAGGATGACTCCAAGGCAACCTATGAAGGGAGATGAGAAGTAGGAGGAGTATTTGGTGGGGCAGAGGTTCGCTACACTAATAGGCACCTTGAGAGCTTAAGAACAAGCTCTAATGGAGAATTGGTAGGCTTGCTAGAGCTTGGGAGTAGGTAGGAGTAGAGTAGGTAGACATGGCTTGGAAGGGAGGGGGTGTAGTTCCTTTTATAGTGGAGGAGAAGAGGCAAAAATAGGTATGGGACCATTAGTAACATCCAGGCCATCGTTGGAAACGTCGTTGTAGGCAGCTCATGCCTGCTGACACCCACAGCTGGCTTTGCTAGCATGCGATGAATTACCGACAGCTGTAAGCGTCGCTATAAGTCCAACTCATGCGTCGTTGTAGGTCCAGCTCACACTGTGCTAGTGTTGCGCTCTTGCCATGTCGCGCTGGCGGCCTAGGCTACGCCACATGGCGTAGTCTGGGTCGTCCATCTTCTTGTTGTAGGGGTTGCTACAAAGGTTGGATTGAGTAGATTTTTGCGTCGCTAGGCTATGATTGTCAATCCGAATCCATCCGCGCGGTCGGATTTGTCATTTGAAGCTCCAAATTATGTCTCCTAGTCCCTTGGCCATTGATCTTCCTCAGATTGCATATGGTGCTACGAGACTACGATCGAGGAGATTTAAGAGGCGTTGGACTTCGATTGTCGTCTTGATCAGATCCGTACGGTCGGATTGTCAATCCGAGGCTCCAAAATAAACATCCTTCTCTCCTAACCACAAAAAAGATGCAATTAACCTAAATTATATACAACTACTCTAAACGCAGAATGATGCATGCTATGCAATATTTATAACATGAAATGCAAACTAAGCCTAGGAACATGCATGAATAAGTATTTTACCCTCAACAAATGTGTTTACATCATATCCCCATGCCCATCTTTTGCTAGTCCCTAGCAAAATTAAACTATATGCTTTGTATAAAAGTAGAATTAGGATTAGATCACTTAGGTCTAAATCATTTATTAACAATAGAAAATTTCAACTAAGGTCCTAAACTACGAAAACTCAACAGTACCCAGGTGTCTGCCAGAATGAAGATCGCCCAAGTTCTTACCTTATTTGAGAAGGGAAGACATACTTTTTTTTCTTTCTTTTCTAATTTTTTTGTACTTTTGAAGTTTGAGAGTTCCGAGATAACTTTTTACGGCTGCCTGACCCGCCCAAGACTCGAAAAGGACTCTAAGTACTAAGCATCTTTGTGAAAAAGTGATAGACTCACAAAACGGCCGTTAAGACAGACTTCGGGTTTCTACGACCTAGGTGACCTTACCTAAAGGTTTATCTTTACGATCGATAGCTTTCTCCCTACTTTTTTTATTTATGGGGTCAACACAAGGGCAAACCCAGTGTATATCTCCCCAGTTTTTTCTACTTCCCTGCTTCTTCCCTAATTGTTTTGGGAATTATTGTGCTTTTTTTTTGTGAGCTGGGTTCTGGACATTCGGCCAATGAGCTATTACCACTGACAACTTGTCAGCCATACTCGTGCGGTGAAGTGTGGCTTTATTTATTTTTTTATTTTCTCCTTTTTCTTTTTTTTCTTTTCTTTTTGAGTGTTTCTTTTTTTTTCTAAGTAGGTGGCTTCCCTGATCTAAGATTTACCTAAAGGCAGTATAACGAAAATGGTCTTGTGGCTGGGCTCTAGACAACTGGCTGATAAGCTATTACCACCGACAACTTTCCTGCCATACCACCCAAGTCGGTCCATTAGCGACCCAATTTCCGTAAAAGCCGCCAGAAAGTGAGTCAGTGTGAAAAAATGTGTGTCGATGCTTAGGCCTAAAGTCCCCCTAAATCAGAGGGCAGGTTGATAAGTCACATACTGATCATCCCAAATTATTTACCAAATTAAAATAAATTTTAATTGGCAAGGACTCGAGACTAAATCTGCATTCGAGTGGACACCCGAGCTAATTAATCCCAAAGACCTGAAGAGTCTAAGTGTTTAGGTCATCTCGTATCATTTCCTAAAGTTAATAACTTCCAAAAGCCTAAGTTCTCTTTTCCTAATTTCTTTCTCTTTTTTAATCTTTTTTCAAAATTTCAAAATTTTTTTTTAATTTTATAAGAAACTAAAAGAAATTCTACGAAGTTAACATAATGATTTCAGGAATTGATTATCCACCCCCCCATTCCTAAATGATGCAATGTCCTCATTGTAAAAAATAAAGATATGAAAAGGGCAGAGTAAACAGAACATCACCTGAGTGTCATGAAGATCCGATCAACTCTGTAGAGAGAAGAGTGTATACACACGTGCTAAGTTTAATGCCTTCAGCTAGGCATAACATACATACAAAGAAGAAATTGAGAATTCACAAGTGCGGGTCAAAATCAAAATCAAAAGGTTGATCTTGAAACCCATCCGCAGAAGATGTCCACGATGTGGACGAGATTATGGTGCAGACTCATGCCGCAGGGTCTAGTGGTTCTCAGGTTCTAGAAGAAAATCACCCATAACGAAAGGTTGTTGTGTTTGCAAGGCCAGACTTGCGGTTTAGTGGTGTGCAACCCAAGACCAAAGTGTCGGACAATGGGTAAAGATGGTTCAATAGGTGAGGTTGTCCACTTAACATCTAGATCAGAAAAATAATCAGTTATTTCAAGCTTAGGTCGCACGTGAAAGATATCATAAGGATCTGTATAAAAGATAGGTGGTTTCAGGTCAATAGGTACCCTTATATCCAAACTTTCTTTTCCCTCAAAATTAACCTCCCAAATTTTCATTTCCAACTTCCTATCCTCTGAAATCAAGGTTTCCGGGACCTCCAAATCATTGTACACCCCATCTAAAGTACCCAAGTCCAACAATTGTGGTTGAATCAGGATTGACTTGGGCACAATGATCTCAAAAGTATGTTCATTCAGCTCTTCAAGGTGTGGTTGAGGAATGGGGCTACTAATTGAGTCATTGAGTATCGAATCCTCCAAGTTAGCCCCAACCGAATCAGAGTCTTCAGTAGTCGGGCTACCAAATTAGTCGTCATACTCCTCGAGCCCGTATGTCTCACTAAAATCATTCTCCTCAAGCTTAAGTAAGACTTCACTAAGAGATTCCTCACCCTCAAAATCAAAGAATTCATGATCCTCATTTGTATATGTCTCAACATCACAAGTCATTCCATCATCCAAGGAGACATAATTTTCTTCGTTTCCTGACTTGGGGATCTTGGGTGAATCAATCGGTTCATCCTCAAAGGGCTGTTGTAGACCAATCTGGTCATCTCCAATCTCCAAATATGTATCCCCCCTGACAAGTCCCTGAGCGGGTTCAGACATTGGCTCTCCTGAAGGGGGTTCATCTTGAGAATCATCCAAAGATTTGACTAGTGCAACCACAAATTTCATCCTCAACCTCGACAATTTCCCAAGAAGAAATTCACCCAGGTCCTTATCCCTAACACTTTGGAGCAAATCCAATAGAGAACTATTAAGTTCATCAATCATTTTGATCATAGGCTCTAGTGCTTCAGTTCATGGTGTTGGCTGGGCTTCTAAAGATTGTATGGTGTTCCTCAAATTAGCCAACACTCTATCTTGGATCTGGTTCACCTGAACTGACTAGTTCGATTCAGGTTTGGGTGGGATTGGATTGAATCTAGGGGAGTCAAGATGTCAAGGTTCTCGGGTCCCTCCCTGAAAGTAGGTTGTTCTAGGTTGCTCAAAGGATGGTGGCGACCTATATTCAGTGGAATACTGGGGAGGGTAGGTGTTATAATCATGATATCCTTCTTGATTGTAGATCGGGTTGGTTTGGTCATCAAAGGATGGAGATCCATAATCTTTATAGCTCTGGGAAGGATAATAATCATAGTCTTGTTGTCCAGGGTTAGGCCCTAGACACTGAGGTCCGGATTCATATCCCCAATCAAAGTCATCCTAGCTAGTGGATGGGTAATTACAAGTCAAATCAGGATAGTAATCATCTTGGGGATAAGTGGTAGTAGGAGGATAGGATGTGAAATGTGTGTAGGATGTGGAAGGGTACATGGTGAAGTAAGGAGGGAAATCCAAAGAAAAAGGAACCCTGCAATACAAAAATACAAGCCTGTCCTTAGTTTGGGTAGCCTAAAGGTCTATAGACTCTCAGAATCCGTCCTAAGATTATAGACGATTTACTCTACTTATGTCTAGGCAATCCAACCAGTTATAAAGAGTGACTAGGGAGAAGGTTCTTCCTTTGGCTTGCGCCTCCGATTCCTAGTGTACCCCCCAGCTGCGGTCATTTGACGCTACTCCCCTAGCTAGACATCAGATTGACTAGTATAAGCAGGTTAATCATGAACAATCTCAATCTGGATCCCGACGAGCAAACCAATCCTTACGGCCAACGTCTAATCAATTTTAGTTAGTCTTGGGACAATGGTGCTTCAAGACTATAATGGGCCCTTTAGATGGGTTGTGCCCTTAATAATCAGTAAAAATGTGTGTGCGTGCATAACCAAGGTTCTCAAACAAGGTTATTTGATGATGTGTCTTTTAGGATTTAACCTTGTTTAGTAGCTTTTAGGGTTTAATTCTTAGGTTGGTTCAATCAAGGTTTAGTAGAACACTCCAAGTTTTGAAAGCACGGGTGATGATATGTTCCTTTAAAAATCAAAAATAATGTGGAGTGCCTGGTTCAGCCCTAAGAATCAACCTTAAGTGGCAAGCTACTTGATGGATTAGTTTTAGATTGAGTGGTACAGCCCAAACAGCTCAATCATTGGCCTATTGCACCACTTAGTTAAGGCACACAAGAATGCTTAACCTATTCCGATTTCTACTCACTTATGTGTATTTACTTGAAGTGTACCGGGTCCACAGGTCAGATCCCAGTTAAGTGGTAGAATCAAAGTGATTGTGCGCCTTAGGATAAGAAGTTGTGGGTATTAAGTGTGTAGCTTTCAGAAAATCCCACAATCAGATAACACTTTTTTTTTTATTATTTATGTGGATGGCGAGGTGAGTGGAGGTGGCAAACAAACAACCAAATCTATCCTAGGGTTTATAAAAAGCACCTAAGTTGATTTGGGTTTGAGTTATTCAGTTATGGAATGAAAACTAAGGTAGGGGTGGTGTGGGGGACACTTACAAAACACTCTACCCGCACTTTACTCTAGTCTACCGCACTTGGATCTCCATGCTAGGGTACCTGCAAGATAGTAAATCAAAGAGAAGTAGGGTTAGTGCTATGTAAATGCAAAGAAACGCAATAAACAATAAAGTAAATTCCATTGCCTCCACGACAATGGCGCCAAAATGGTCGTATTGTCCCCAACAACGGCACCAAAATGGTTGAGCGTGTTTCGCGTGTTAGAAATCGAGGTTACGAGTAACCTGTCGTCGTAGTTACAAAACACGTCGATCAGATAAAATTTATACCGAAACTCCAAGGGAGTCCCGGGTCGAACACAGGGAGGCGACGTTTACTTTACGTGAAAACCGCGCTTCATTTTGTTTCATTTTGGTATTTTAGGGTTTTGATATTTTTTGTATTTTTGCAAGAAGAAAACAAGCAAATGTATCACAAGATAGAAATGGAACAAATATGATATATATATCAATTTAATGTCGATTACAATGAATTATAAAAGTATAAAAAGAGAAGGAGGTGAGAGGAAATCCCCCGAATCGGCTGTTCGGCGAGACAACGGTGCCTGGCGGAAGCTCGGACGAAGGAGGTGAGTAGGACGACGAAGGTGAGATGCAAGAGGACATCGGGTTGAGGAAAGCTTCAGCGTAGCTCCGAAATGGAGGTAAGAAGACAGAGTTGATTTGCTACTGGAATGGAGGTGCGAGGACGGCTCCAAGGCAACCTATGAAGGGAGATGGGAAGTAGGAGGAGTATTTGGTGGGGCAAAGGTTCGCTACACTAATAGGCACCTTGGGAGCTTGAGAACAAGCTCTAATGGAGCGTTGGTAGACTTGCTAGAGCTTGCGAGTAGGTGGGAGAGCTTGCGAGTAGGTGGGAGTAGAGTAGGTAGAGATGGCTTGGAAGGGAGGGGGTGAAGGTCCTTTTATAGTGGAGGAAAAGAGGTAAAAATAGGTATGGGACCATTAGTGACATCCAAACAATCGCTGGAAACGTCGCTGTTGGCAACTCATCCCTACTGGCGCCCACAGCTGGCTTTGCAAGCATGCAAATAATTACCGACAACTATAAGCGTCACTATAAGTCCAGCTCATGTGTCGCTGTAGGTCCAACTCACGCTGCGCTGGCACCACGCTCCTACCTTGCCGCGCACACCCACGAGAAAATCATTGGTTGCTTATCTGCCTTGCCGCACTGCGCTGTATTTGCAAATAAGCGCCCACGCGCCCCGCGGAAATCCCTAGACTAAAGAGGATTCAGAATCGATCTCTTAACCTCTGTGTTTTCGTGGTCTCAGATGCCAACAAGACAATTCTATGTGTGTGAATTTAGATGTTTAGGTTACCTAGATCTCAAACCAGTGCTTGGACAACAAAGCCCTTCACTCTCAAGTTATTTAAATTCTTAGTTTCCTCCTATAGGATCTGTCAAGACAAAATTTACCAAGTCTAGTTATATGTCTTTAGCCTGAAAGACTTGTAAACTAAAATTCTACTAACTCTCGATTTAATTAACTCTGAATATCTGGCCTTTTACTTAACTTTATGATAAAATCAAATTTTCAAAAAGGAAAAGGATTACTTAATCTAATTGATTAGAAAGTTACAATTTAATCCCAAAACTTAAGTTTAAAACTTAATACATTTAGTTTCTTAATTCAGGGTAAGAATAGAAAAATAAAACTTAAAAGATTTAAAGATTCTAATTCAAATAAAATCTTGGTTAAAAGATTTTTTTAAAAAAATATAAGTGTGTTTTTACAAAATGTTTTAAATAAAAATCTAAATAAGAATTTAATGCTCTTAAATACTCTATATGTATTTTATATATTTTAGTTTCTGACCTAAAAGAAAAATTAAGCTCTTAATATATATATATATATATTTATTTATATTTTTCTTCTTAATTCTAGATGAATATACCCCTCTTATTATTTTTATAAATTTTCATTTTTCAAATTTTTGTATTTATATATTTTTGTTTTTATGTTTATAAGATTTTCCAATTTTTATGAATTTTTCAAAATTTTTCAAATTTTTATGAAATTTTTTATTTTAAAGTTTTTATAATTTTTGGAATTTCTATTTTGTTAATTTCATGGATATTTATTTTTTATTTATTTTTTTTTATCTTTTCTATATACATACACTTAAAGTGAAAATTTCACTTCAACACCCAGCAAGCTAAGATTTTACAATGTCCTCATTGTAAGAACGGTGAAAAGATGTTACACTTCATTTAGTATAAGGTGATGGAAAGAGTCGGATAGAGGAGATGAAAGATTTCTATGCGGATGATTTCAAATCTGACCAAAGGTTAGAGTGGTCAGTCGGACTACATGAAGGTAATCAGTGTAATATGAAGTGAAAAATTAGAGAAAGTGCATGAGAAACAAAAATATATATAAAGCAGGAAACACATATGTACAAAATTGCTAAGTTTTACACCTTCAGCTAAGCATAAACCCTAGTCAAGAACTCCAAAAAGGAATAGGTATGTAGTAAAAACAAAGGAGTTATGAAAGAATTGGTTCAAAAATAGAAAACTAGATAAAAACCACCCGGTCAAAACTCGTCCAGAGCAAATGTATCACAAGATAGAAGTGGAACAAATATGATATATATATCAATTCAATATCGATTACAATGAATTATAAAAGTATAAAAAGAGAGGGAGGTGAGAGGAAATCTCCCGAATCGGCTATTCGGCGAGACGATGGTGCCTGTCGGAAGCTCGGACGAAGGAGGTGAGCGGGACGATGGAGGTGAGATGCAGGAGGACGTCGGGTTGAGGAAAGCTTTAGCGTAGCTCCGAAATGGAGGTAAGAAGACGAAGTTGATCTGCTGCCGAAATGGAGGTGGGAGGACGGCTCCAAGGCAACCTATGAAGGGAGATGGGAAGTAGGAGGAGTATTTGGTGGGGAAAAGGTTCGCTACACTAATAGGCACCTTGGGAGCTTGAGAATAAGCTCTAATGGAGCGTTGGTAGACTTTTTAGAGCTTGGGAGTAGGTGGGAGTAGAGTAGCTAGAGATGGATTGGAAGGGAGGGGGTGTAGGTCCTTTTATAGTGGAGGAGAAAAGGCAAACATAGGTATGGGACCATTAGTGACATCCAAACCATCGCTGGAAACGTCGCTGTTGGCAGCTCATCCCTACTGGCACCCACAGCTGGCTTTGCAGGCATGCAATGAATTACCAACAACTGTAAGCGTCACTGTAAGTCCAGCTCATGTGTCGCTATAGGTCCAACTCACGCTGCGCTGGCGCCACACTCCTGCCTTACCGCGCGCACCCACGGGAAAATCATTGGTTGCTTATCTGCCTTGCCACATTGCACTGTATTTGCAAATAAGCACCCACGCGCCCCGCGGAAATCCTTAGACTAAAGAGGATTCAGAATCGATCTCTTAACCTCTGTGTTTTCGTGGTCTCAGATGCCAACAAGATAATTCTATGTGTGGGAATTTAGATGTTTAGGTTACTTAGCTCTCAAACCAGAGCTTGGACAACAAAGCCCTTCATTCTTAGGTTCTTTAAATTCTTAGTTTCCTCCTATTGGATCCGTTAAGAAAAAATTTACCAAGTCTAGTTATATGTCTTTAACCTGAAAGACTTGTAAACTAAAATTCTACTAACTCTATTTAATTAACTCTGAATATCTGGCCTTTTACTTAACTTTATGCTAAAATCAAATTTTCAAAAGGCAAAAGGATTACTTAATCTAATTGATTAGAAAGTTACAATTTAATCCCAAAACTTAAGTTTAAAACTTAATACATTTAGTTTCTTAATTCAGGGTAAGAATAGATAACAAAGCTTAAAAGATTTAAAGATTCTAATTCAAATAAAATCTTGTTTAAAAGATTTTTTTTAAAAAACATAAATGTGTTTTTAAAAAGTGTTTTAAGTAAGAATCTAAATAAGAATTTAATGCTCTTAAATACTCTATATGTATTTTATATATTTTAGTTTCTGACCTAAAAGAAAAATTAAGCTCTTAATATATATATATATATTTATATTTTTCTTCTTAATTCTAGATGAATATACCCATCTTATTATTTTTATAAATTTTCATTTTTCAAATTTTTGTATTTATATATTTTTGTTTTTATGTTTATAAGATTTTCCAATTTTTATGAAATTTTTATTTCAAAGTTTTTATAATTTTTGGAATTTCTTTTTTTTTAATTTCATGGATATTTAATTTTTATTTGTTTTTTTTATCTTTTCTATATACATACGCTTAAAGTGAAAATTTCACTTCAACACCCCCCCAAGCTAAGATTTTACAATGTCCTCATTATAAGAAAGGTGAAAAGATATTACACTTCATTTAGTATAAGGTGATGGAAAGAGTCGGATAAAGGAGATCAAAGATTTCTGTGCGGATGATTTCAAGTCTGACCAAAGGTTAGAGTGGCCAGTCGGACTAAATGAAGGTAATCAGGGTAATATGAAGTGAAAAAACAAAGAAAGTGTATAAGAAACAAAAATATATATAAAGCAGGAAACACATATGTACAAAATTGCTAAGTTTTACACCTTCAGCTAAGCGTAAACCCTAGTCAAGAACTCCTAAAAAGAATAAGTATGTAGTCAAAACAAAGGAGTTATAAAAGAATTGATTCAAAAATAGAAAAATAGATAAAAACCACCCGGGGAAACTCGTCCAGAGCAAATGTATCACAAGATAGATATGGAACAAATATGATATATATATCAATTCAATATCGATTACAATGAATTATAAAAGTATAAAAAGAGAGGGAGGTGAGAGGAAATCTCCCGAATCAGCTATTCGGCAAGACGACGGTGCCTGTCGGAAGCTCGGACGAAGGAGGTGAGCGGGACGACGGAGGTGAGATGCAGGAGGACATCGAGTTGAGGAAAGCTTCGACGTAGCTCTGAAATGGAGGTAAGAAGATGGAGTTGATCTGCTACCGGAGTGGAGGTGGGAAGACGGCTCCAAGGCAACCTATGAAGGGAGATGGGAAGTAGGAGGAGTATTTGGTGGGGCAAAGGTTCGCTACACTAATGAGCACCTTGGGAGCTTGAGAACAAGCTCTAATGGAGCGTTGGTAGACTTGCTAGAGCTTGGGAGTAGGTGGGAATAGAGTAGGTAGAGATGGCTTGGAAGGGAGGGGGTGAAGGTCCTTTTATAGTGGAGGAAAAGAGGCAAAAATAGGTATGGGACCATTAGTGACATCCAAACCATCGCTGGAAACGTCACAGTTGGCAGCTCATCCCTACTGGCGCCCACAGCTGGCTTTGCAGGCATGCAATGAATTACCGACGACTGTAAGCGTTCTATAAGTCCAGCTCATGTGTCGCTGTAGGTCCAACTCACGCTGCGCTGGCGCCACGCTCCTGCCTTGCCACGCACACCCACGAGAAAATCATTGGTTGCTTATCTTCCTTGCCGCACTGCGCTATATTTGCAAATAAGCGCCCACGTGCCCCGCGGAAATCCTTAGACTAAAGAGGATTCAGAATCGATTTCTTAACCTCTGTGTTTTCGCGGTCTCAGATGACAAGACAATTCTATGTGTGTGAATTTAGCTGTTTAGGTTACTTAGCTCTCAAACCAAAGCTTGGACAACAAAGCCCTTCACTCTCAGGTTATTTAAATTCTTAGTTTCCTCCTATAGGATCTGTAAAGACAAAATTTACCAAGTCTAGTTATATGTCTTTAGCCTGAAAGACTTGTAAACTAAAATTCTACTAACTCTCTATTTAATTAACTTTGAATATCTGGCCTTTTACTTAACTTTATGCTAAAATCAAATTTTCAAAAAGCAAAAGAATTACTTCATCTAATTGATTAGAAAGTTACAATTTAATCCCAAAACTTAAGTTTAAAACTTAATATACTTAGTTTCTTAAATCAGGGTAAGAATAGAAAAACAAAGCTTAAAAGATTTAAAGATTCTAATTCAAATAAAATCTTGTTTAAAAGATTTTTTTTAAAAAACATAAATGTGTTTTTAAAAAGTGTTTTAAGTAAGAATCTAAATAAGAATTTAATGCTCTTAAATACTCTATATGTATTTTATATATTTTAGTTTCTGACCTAAAAGAAAAATTAAGCTCTTAATATATATATATATTTATATTTTTCTTCTTAATTCTAGATGAATATACCCATCTTATTATTTTTATAAATTTTCATTTTTCAAATTTTTGTATTTATATATTTTTGTTTTTATGTTTATAAGATTTTCCAATTTTTATGAATTTTTCAAAATTTTTCAAATTTTTATGAAATTTTTTATTTTAAAGTTTTTATAATATTTGGAATTTCTATTTTTTTAATTTCATGGATATTTAATTTTATTTTTTTTATCTTTTCTATATACATACACTTAATGTGAAAATTTTACTTCGACACCTCCCAAGCCAAAATTTTACAATGTTCTCATTTTAAGAAGGGTGAAAAGATATTACACTTTATTTAATATAAGGTGATGGAAAGAGTCGGATAGAGGAAATCAAAGATCCCTGTGCGGATGATTTCAAGTCTAACCAAAGGTTAGAGTGGTGAGTCAGACTAAATGAAGGTAATCAGTGTAATATGAAGTGAAAAATCAAAGAAAGTGTATAAGAAACAAAAATATATATAAAGCAGGAAACACATGTACAAAATTGCTAAGTTTTACACCTTCAGCTAAGCGTAAACCCTAGTCAAGTACTCCTAAAAAGAATAGGTATGTAGTAAAAACAAAGGAGTTATGAAAGAATTGATTCAAAAATAGAAAAATAGATAAAAACCACCCGGTCAAAACTCGTCCAGAAATTGCCCAGAATAGATCTCGCAAAACCTAAATCAGATTACTATATAAGTCTTAGAAAGATAAGAGTGAATCTTAGATCTGATTTAGGTTGAGATGTAGAATATTAAAGATTGAAACAATTTAAAGAGATGATTCCAACCAAATTCAGAGGATCAGCAGAGTCAATTTTGATTCTCAATAATAGGTGTATCATTTTGATACAATATAGGCTTCTGATGCGGGTTTGGTGGATTGTTTTCAGGAAGTATAGAGGACGGGTTGTGTTTAGAATCAAAGGCCTGATTAAGGAAATGGACTTGGCCTTGATTTTGCCTAGGGTTTTGGAAATTCCTAGGATTCAGAATTGGCTGAGATGGAAGAGTACCTGGCTGACGAGATTCAGCCAAAAGTGTGATCTGATTTCGTAAATCAGCCAACTCTACCGTACATTGCCGTTGAACCTCAGCGAGAGCTTCAGCATTTTGTTGCTGACTCTCTGACACACCTCTCAAAATTTGGTCTAGCTGTGTATCTCTAATAGGCCTAGAGTAATTCTTCATACTCATCGGGTTAGGCCTTAAATTTGGTTGCTGCGGAGGCAATGAAGGTGGGTTTGAATGGGTCTAATTTGGATAAATTGGTCTTTGACTTTGATTTTGATCAGCACAAGAGAAATTTGGGTGGCTTCTCCAACCAGAATTATAGGTATTTGGATAAGGGTTTGATCTTGGAATATTTTCCTGGATGGCTGTAAACCTAGAAGATATGGCATGTTTTCCGCAACAGGAAAGGGTGGGGAAAAGGGTGGGTAAGATTGTGGGACAAAGGTCCCTCCTTGGGTTGGTGGAGGAGTAGATAGAAAACCCAAGGAAGATGGATCTCTAGAATCTAGATTATTCACAAATTCCCTCCCCGTGGGAATTTGCGAAACAGATGAATATGCGGGATTCGTAGCAAGTAGAAGCTTAAAAGCTTTCATCGTATTTCTGACCTCATCGAGATGCTTTGCTATGATATCGACTTTGTCCAGTTTCTCTGCAATTATTTCCAAATCCTTTGAACTGGACGGGTTACCGATCTCGTGAATGCCCTTGTGCGGATTTTGATGAGTCGTATTCGCACCCCGCGTGAATTGCGACATAGATGCGTTGTTGATCGAGTTTTCTGCCATCCCTTCAAATAATTCTGAGGAGGATTCTACGTCATGATTTAGAAAGTTCCCTCCACAAGAGGCATCGACTAGATTGCGAATGCCCTCTTGTAAACCATAGTAGAAGATATGCATTAGTTTCCAACGAGGGATGTCATGATGTGGGCATTTCCTTTGCAATTCATGAAAGCATTCCCATGCCTCGTGAATTGGTTCTCCTTGGTTTTGATTGAAAGTAGTAATGGCTCGTTTTAAAGCATTAGTTCAACAAATAGGAAAGAATTTTTTCAAAAATGTGGATTCGAGTTCAGCCCAAGTCGAGATTGGTCTTGCAATTGTTCTATACCAATAAGTTGCTTTGTCTTTAAGGCTAAAAGAGAACATCTTCATTAGTAGGATTTCCCTATTTTGATTTAGAGGTCCAAGAGTTTGAGACAGATTCTTTAGATCTTAGATGTGTTGAAATGGATCCTCGGATGCAAATCCATGAAAGTGAGGGATTAAACCTATAATATTCGGCTTTAATTCAGGATCATTCTCCCCAATAGGAATCTTAACATTAGGCTCTACTTTTGCATTAGATGGATTATAGTAATCTCTAAGTAGAGGCCTTGGACGATTGATCAGTAAATCAGGAAGGTCAAAACCTACCTCAGGTTGAGGTGGACGACGGGTTTGAAGAGTCTGTAGATTGTTTAGGGCTGCTCCCCCTGAACAGAAGAAGAAGGGATCTCGGGATTTTGGTTCTGCATTTGTTCCAAAGATGTAGATGGATCAAACAGGAAAATCATTGGTTGCTTATCTGCAACTGGTCTAAGATCACCTGTTAAAGAAGTTGCAAGAGGCGGATGCAAGGATCGCCTCCCGTTCGTAAAATGAAAAAAATGTGCAAAGGCACACACACCACAAGGAAAAAACAGCGGCACAAAAACCCCCAAAACAGTGCGAAAAATGCGAGTTTTGCTCTTCTTTCAAAGGAAAGAAGTGATTCCTAGAATACGCAAAAATAATTTGGACGCAAACAAATATAGTAACAGTATCAGAATATGCGTCCTAATCCCGTGTCTACACAAGTGCGTATCCTTAAGGCTCAAAGGTCTAAGGTCTAGGATCGAGACCGCTCACTACTGGCTCCCTAGGGCTTTAGTAGTGAGACAAACTTGTTGATCTTTGACCAAAGCCCTAAGAGGTGCAAAGAGGAGAGATAAAAAATTAGACCCGTGTGACTCTAGTGATCGCGCTATGTGCGCTATAGCATACAACAGACGATAGCGATAGAAAAACCCGCATGCATTCTGCAATCAGATTAAGTCACAATTTTTATTTTCCTCTTTTTAGTTAATCTTTTCAAAAATATATCAAAAGAATTAAAGTGACAGCTTTTTAAGTCTTTTCAAAAATATATGTGGTCTTATTTATTATTCTCAAGACAGGGATCTACGCAGTTTTTTTTGCGTTTTCCCATAATGCGAGAAAAATAATAGAAATTCCCGAGTCAGATCGCAAGATAATACTAGCAGGTAGAATGCACTCCTAAGAGTGTATACCTATGATATGCTGCTGCTAGTCAGAAAGATGTATTTTTGTTTTTTTTTTTATTTTTACCTAAATGCAACAATTCGAACTAAACTAGAGACTAAGAATAGAAATGCTTACAGTGGTATTTATAATGGACAACAGCAAAAATAAAAACCCGCCTTCGTCCTGAGATTACCCGCAAAGGTAAACCTGAAAAGAAGACAGAAAACAAAACAAAAACAAAAACACTAAAAAATAGTAAAAGTTATAATTCAACTACCTCCTATTTACACAATTAAACCAGGTAATGTTTTGGTGAATCAAAAGGTTGCTTCCCCGGCATCGGTGCCATTAAAATGGTACGTTTCTCTCTCAACATAGTTAATTAAGTTAATTTTGTTTAATTAAGTGTAGAAGAAAGTAACTTAGGTTAACTCGAATTTGTGTCGATTAAGTAGTATAGGGTCAAGTTAACCTAACATTTTAGATTTTTTTACTTTTAACTGGTTGTGTCCAGGTCGTTCGCTGGGAGGTATATATTACTTAAAATTCACCAAGCTATTTAAAACAATTCATAGGAGGTATAATTAAGTTAATTTTAATAACATGAATTTTGACAAATGATTTAAACTTAAGAAATATGGAAAATTCCATATGAAAACGCATTTACTCAAATGATCTACTTTATTAGCAAGTAAACATGTTAATTTCCAATTTATTTCAAAAGAAGTAAGGCAATAAAGAGTTTGTCTAATTACAACATGCCTTATTACAACATTTACAAGCAAAGAAAAATTAAAAATATAGTAAGAAAAATAATTTCTTTTCTTTATTTCTTCAGCCTCTCTCTCTTTTCTTCTTTCTTTCTTTCTCTCTTTCTTTTCTTTTGTTTATCTTTATCTTTTCTCTTTCTCTTTTATTTCTCTCTTATTCTCTCGAGCTCTTCTCTTTTTCCTCTCTTCTTTTCTGTTCTACCTTTCTTCTTCTTCTTCCTTAATCTTCTTTCTTAAGCATCCTTAGTGTCTACTCAGCCTTCTCCTTTTTGCCTTTAACACTTAGCTTTATTAAGCTTATGAACCTTAACTCTTCTTCTTCCTTGGCCCTCTTTCAACACTTAGCCATCAGAGCCTTCAGCTGAACCAGGTTTTTCTTCCTCAACCAAAAATTAGTTTATTATTTGTGGCTCAGACTTTTCGGGGATACGTAGCACCCTTTACAGGGTGGGACCAGACCCTACTAAGTCCTCGCCTGGTTCATTATCGATCGATTTATTTTCGGTTCAAGTTTCTCGAGCCAAACTGGCTCAACGCCTCCCAGGCCTCGCCCTCCCAGGGCCACACATCCGCACTCCCACACAGGTGCACCCTCGCAGGCACACACGCCCACACACACACACACATGCTCAATTCCGTTTGTATCCTTGCGCCGATCGCTGACGACTGAGAAGCCCACTTAACAAAAACATTTAAAACCAAGGCGCCCGCTTGAGGTTTCTCGATGTCGGACTATGTTTCCCCCTTCTAGAGACAACTTTGAATGGCGATAACTCCTAGCTCAGAGCTCCAATTCAAGCAAACAAAAGCTTGTTGGAAAGCTCTTGAGTTGATCTACAAGATTATGCTTTCAATTTAATGTGAAGGGGAAGATTTCCTCTTTGATTTGAAGAGTGAAGTTATGGGTTTTCTACGGGTATTTCTTCCTGGAAATGGAATTCATGATTCAGAGTCCACAGACTGGACTTAAGCTCTTAGCTAAGGGTCTAAATAGATTCTACAAGTAATTTTGCTGCTGCATTCATAGGTTTCAAGCTCTTAAAAGCTTCAGGAAATGCAAAGAAGGTCGAAGCTTCTCTGAAAGCTTCAGAGAGTGAAAACAAACATGAAAAAGGCCTAACAGACAGCTGAAATCAATTTCAATCGATTGGAACAGCTTCTGGAGGTTGTTATCAACTCTTTTAGGCGGAAATCACAATCAAAGCTCAACAAAAATCCACTGCCAACAATTTGGGTTCAAAAACAACCCAAACTGGCAGTGATAGAATTCCAATCAAATTACTCCACTGAGCTCATCCAATTCACTTAAGAATCATTCAGATAAATCTCAGAATCAATTCAAACTCATCTAATCATCAAATTTAGCTCAGAATCAAGGTATCAAGCTCAGATTTGACTGGAAAGCCTTCAGATTTGACTTTCTGTTATAAGCCTTTTCTCAAGAAATTAACACCTAAAATAGCATCTTCTCAACCTCCGAAACTTGCTCAGATCTCTGAATAGATGTTTGGACCTAGGAAGCTAGGGTTTCAGGCTCATCGCCTGAACTCTAAATGGAGTTTGTTCGTCAGAGCAGTCAGGAGGTTGTTACACTAATTTGAGCACAAAATTAACTTCAGTGCATTGCACTAAAGCTTCTAGATCCATTAAATGTGACTTTAAACTTTCTAATAGACTTTTCCAACTCCACCGGAGTTGGAGAAGATGAATCAGTAACTACAACTCCAGTTGTTAAATCTTCAAATAATTGGCCTCAAACTAATCAGTGATCCATATTGCATCATTCTGGAGCTTCTTGTTAAGTCCTATAGGCTAAAGAGCATATCTAACTTGTCGGAGCTCGCCGGAGCTCCGATGAGTCCAGAAAGAGATGAAAATTGTGCACAAAAAGATAAATTATGCCATTTTTGACTTAAAAAGATTCCTGAGGTCACAAGGAACCTCAGGATCGCATTAAATTCTTCATTTACTCATTAAAATTAAGATTTAACGGTGAATTCATTTCTCAGAGAATTTGAGTTTGTTGAGGCTCAGGACTTAATCTCCCACTCAATTGAGTGGTCAAGACAAGTCAAAGAGTGATTGCGATCATAAATATATAGTTAATTTTAGGTTTTAACTACTCCTGAGCCACCATTGACAGCGAGCTCAAGAGCTTAAATAGAATTAGGCGTTTAAATTATATGTGGTATTTAATCAAATTAAAGTGATAATTAAGATCCTTTAGTGATGAGTAAGTGATGGAGGATCCAATGGAGGTGCAATTTTGGTCAACTACTGCTGCCATGGACAGCAGAAGTAGTTGATGAAGGTGGAAGTGGATTAGGCAAATTGATGATCAAATTAGGAATTAATTGTGATAGAGATGATTGTGGAAGATAGAAGAAGATGATCAGTGGTTTCAAAAGACAAAATTAAGGCTCTGGCAAGCTCAAGGAGCTCGCCGGAGTCGAGGAAGATGAACTTTAAAATCTGACATTACAGCTAACTACCTACCTAACTAACTATCTAAACTATTCTACTCCTACTCCTATCCTACTGTTACCTGGACGAAGGGGATAGAGGAACTCAGTAGACGGCTCATGACGGAGGAGTGAAATCAGAGGGTAATTGGAAGATCTCCGGCGGCGGTTGTGAGGTGAAGCAGAGGAGCTCCTTGGTAAGCGCCTATGTCCAGAGATGTAGCTGACCTCAGCAAAGTTCCAGAGCCAATGAAGGCGGACGAAGGAAGTCGGAAGATGTGGTGGAAAGTTGCCAGAGTTGTGGAGGGAATAGCCTATTGGGTTGGCTGCAGTGAAGGAGAGGGAAAGGAGCCAACTTGGAGAAAATCAGGGGGGTCAGGGGATATTTATAGTCGACGGCAACGAAGAAGGAGGTGGAATCTGGACACAATTGAGGCTAGGAGGAGGTTAACCACCGACGTCTTCTCCAACGACAGTGAAGTTATCTCCAACCCTAAATTAGGATAAAAGTGTCATCCAAACCGATGGATGAAGATGGTGTTGGTGCTAGAGCACCACGATCATTTGTTTTGATGATAACAAAACACGTGTTATTTAACATTTGCAATTTGAGTCCTAGATTTCAGGTCAATTGCAAATGAGGACGTGTTTAGACGGAGCTCGAGCTCGTATCCAAGACGGATTGGAGGAGCTTGACAGAAAACAAAGGAGGTTCGCGTGGAGCGAAAGATTGGAGATGGAAGAAAAGAAGAATAGGATAGATTCTTTTTTATCCTTTCATGTATCTCTTGTATTTATTTTCTTGCTCTTTTTGATTCCTTAGAACATTATGTTAAAGAGCCTCAAAGTACCCTAAAAGTAGTCCTAGGAACACCTGCACAACCCTAGGATACTTAGGTTTTCTGTAGAATACTTAGAAAACCAATATAGGGCTCAAACAGCATTTCCAGACGTCTAATCCCAAAATCAGACGTCTGATAAAGTATTTTAAGACGTCTGACTGTTGTTTCAGACGTCTGATAACTGTTAGGCTGGACATAGTTAGTTCTGTCTGATGAAATCAGACGTCCAGACCTTAGACCAGACGTCTTAGGAGACGTCTGATGACTTTGCCAGACGTCCAATTAGTGGACCGTTGGCTGGCTTATAAAACACTCAAGATTATGACCGTTAGAGCCTTATCAGACGTCCATAGGACTTACCAGACGTCTGATAAATGACCGTTTTGCCTCGGCTGACCCAAAATCTCTTCTCAGAGATTTTCTAGCCGTTGCAACGTTTGGAAATCAATTCCCACAGTAAAAGTAGGTTTCCAGACGTCCAGACATAGTGCCAGACGTCCTGTATGTCGTCTGATGGACTTGCACAAAAACCCTGTTGAGTTCTGATTCAAGTCAGGGAGAAACCCGCACAGAATAAGACGTCTGACAATTGAAGGTTTCCCTACTAGGAGGGGTGACGTAATAATATGCGGAAATATAAAGCAATCTCACAAAAATCAATCACAAAATGTACACAGGTATTTTTAGGTGGAAACCCAAACCAGGTGAAAACCACCACCTAACCCTCTCGAGTTAGGATTTTCCGATCAACCAAGTTGATCAAAATCCACTAAACGAATCACTTTAAACGAGGGTGATTCAACCTCAGTACAACCACGCTACAAGTACGAGGGTAGCGTTCCTCAACCCCTTCTCTCCACGAGAAGGATTTTGTCCCACGAAGGAGACGGGAATTCGCAAAGCGAATACCCAACCAAAATACAAAGATAAAATAAAACAACAGTCTTATAGAGCCAACAAAATTAAACCTAGCTTCTATAGGAAATAGGAAACTCCCCTTTGCAAGGAGTGCGTCGACGATGACGCGGTGCATGTGCCACGCGATGGCGCTACGTCGCTCTCGTTATCAACGCCGGGAGAGCGGGTGCGCAACGGTTGAATGCTCTCAAGATGATGGAGCTTGAGCTTGGAGAGCAAGAGAGTCTTTTCTTTAGACACAAAAGGTTTGAAAGTGTATTGCAAGGTGTGTGTCTTAGTGTGTATATGTGTTTTTCTAAGTGTGTTTGTGTTACAAAGGTTCCCCTCTATTTATAGAGGCCTTAGGAAGGTTTTGGAAGGCTTGGAAAAGCTTCCATAGCCGTTGGGTGCAAAGCCCAAGAGAATCAGGCCGAAATCAGGACAATGATTGCATTTGACAGGGTTATCAGACGTCTAACTCTGGCATCAGACGTCTGGAAGGCCACTTTAAGACGTCTGATTCTGTGCGGGTTTCTCCCTGACTTGAATCAGAACTAAACAGGGTTTTTGTGCAAGTCCATCAGACGACATACAGGACGTCTGGCACTATGTCTGGACGTCTGGAAACCTACTTTTACTGTGGGAATTGATTTCCAAACGTTGCAACGGCTAGAAAATCTCTGAGAAGAGATTTTGGGTCAGCCGAGGCAAAACGGTCATTTATCAGACGTCTGGTAAGTCCTATGGACGTCTGATAAGGCTCTAACGGTCATAATCTTGAGTGTTTTATAAGCCAGCCAACGGTCCACTAATTGGACGTCTGGCAAAGTCATCAGACGTCTCCTAAGACGTCTGGTCTAAGGTCTGGACGTCTGATTTCATCAGACAGAACTAACTATGTCCAGCCTAACAGTTATCAGACGTCTGAAACAACAGTCAGACGTCTTAAAATACTTTATCAGACGTCTGATTTTGGGATTAGACGTCTGGAAATGCTGTTTGAGCCCTATATTGGTTTTCTAAGTATTCTACAGAAAACCTAAGTATCCTAGGGTTGTGCAGGTGTTCCTAGGACTACTTTTAGGGTACTTTGAGGCTCTTTAACATAATGTTCTAAGGAATCAAAAAGAGCAAGAAAATAAATACAAGAGATACATGAAAGGATAAAAAAGAATCTATCCTATTCTTCTTTTCTTCCATCTCCAATCTTTCGCTCCACGCGAACCTCCTTTGTTTTCCGTCAAGCTCCTCCAATCCGTCCTGGATGCGAGCTCGAGCTCCGTCTAAACACGTCCTCATTTGCAATTGACCTGAAATCTAGGACTCAAATTGCAAATGTTAAATAACACGTGTTTTGTTATCATCAAAACAAATGATCGTGGTGCTCTAGCACCAACAATCTCCCCCTTTTTGATGATGACAAAACCGTAAATAATAATGCATAAAAGATGGGATGGTGAGGGCAAGCTCCAGGAGCTTGAAGAAGGAGAGATGACGTCGGATGGGTGATGATCGTGCGATGGCTGTGTTTGCACCTCAAAACACGCCTATAATAACACCTTCTTGTGCTATTTTCTAGCATTAACTATGTATATTGTAATCCTGTAGTTGCATTTGTAAAAATGCTTGCATGCATGCATTTAATCATGAGAGGAGGAGAAATGAATAAATGGCTTCGTAATTCACATTTTATCTCAAGTGCCTCCTTGCAAATTCCACCTTTTTATTTTTCCTCTTGATTTCTTCTTTTTTCTCATTCCCGCGGCTGCCTTCTTCCCGCGCCCACATGCACTCCATGCTGCGATGCCATACCCTGCCAACACCTCTCCCTGCGGTTGCCACTCTCCAACGCCTCTCCCTGCTGCTGCCATGCCTCCCCGCCACGCTCTCCTCCTCTATAAAGCCGCAGCTCTTCCTCGCGACGAAGAAGAGGGGCGAGCTGCTGAAAAGACCCCACAGCCACCACCTTCCTCTCCACCGTTCTCCCCTCCCATATGCCGGCCCTCCGTCGAGGAGGCACCCGGCGAGCAGGAGAACCCACTGTGGTGCACACCACCACAGTGGGAGCACCACCGCCCAGCTCTTCAACGAGCCGGTGGGCGTGGTGTTTTCTTTTCTCTTCGTTTTCGTCTCCACGCCATTGCTGCCGCTTCAAGCTCCGAAGCTTGAAGCAGCAGCAGCAGCAGCTAAACCGCGGCGACAGCAACAGCAGCAGCACCCCCCGCCTCCTCCGCGACCTTCCCCGCAGGCGCGCAACCCTCCGCGCGCGCCTGCAGGCCCGTTCCCCGCTCCGTCTCCATTCTGTCATCGCCATAGTTGCACCCGTAGCCCGCCGCCGCGCGCACTGCAGCGGTCGGCTACGGCCTCGCGCCGACCCTTGCCCTCCTCCGCGACCCTCCACGACCACCTGCAGACCGCCTCCACGCTCGCCCCTCCGCGCCATCGCCCGCTCGTCGACTTCGCGCAGGCCTGCAGAACCCTACGCGAAGGCACGCCCGCACCCGCCGTCTTCAGACGTCCGCCTCCGCCTTCAGACGACGCAGAGTCAGACGTCTGCCGCCTCCGGCAGACGTCTTAACTCGCGCGTCCGCGATCACTCCTTCGCCCGCTCTCTCTCTCTGCCGATCTCTCCCGCCTGCTCTCTCGCTGTCTGGCGCTCTCTGCTCTCTCTCACGTACTCTCTCTCTCTCGCTCTCTCTCTCTCTCACGTATTCTCTCTCTCTCTCTCCGTTCTCTCTCTCTCTCTCTCTCTCTTTTTTACTCACAGCAACACACACACACATTCACCGACACACACACACCTATACCGACACATACACACACACTCACTCACTTATAGTAACATATATATACTTATATACATAGTATATCTATATAGTTATGTATACATACATATAATATAATATATATAAACCTATATATAATATATATATATATATATGCACATACTTATATACATCTATATATATATATACATATCTATATACTTATACATATACACATATATATATATCTAGATACATATATACTTATATACAAATATCCATAGCTATATACATATATACATACATATATATACATATACACCTATATATATATATACATATATATCTATATATATCTATACATATATACTTATACATTTATATATATATATAGATATATTTACTTATATGCATACATATGTACATATATTTTCATGTTATTTACTATACGCTGTATCGCGGGAATATCTGCACCAATTGCTGATATTTCCTGATACACGCGTGCAAAAAAAGCGTGGTCCCATACATCATCCATCCTCCATCCACACTCCACGCGGCACCTAGTCGTGTTGGTTGCGTCTCTCTAGACGTCGACTGACTCGACATAGTGCTACACTCCATCGTCACCTCCACCCCCACCCCTTTATATATACACTACATATAAATATATATCTATAGCTACTATATTTACTTTCTATCTGTTAGCTTCCTTCTTAGTAAAAAGATAAAAAAAGGTATAAAAGTGAAAAGATAATCTTTGATTTGCAGGTACCCCGTCTTGTAAGTAGCAAGACGTGTTTTGAAACTCTGTTTTGGCTACAAGCCAAGGACACAATTTTGAGGGTGTGCCTCAAGAACAAGGATTACCAGAAAAAAAACCTAAATAAGAAAAATACCAAAAACACAATAAACGAACGAAAGAGACGTGTTTTAAGGAAAACGTAGAAACTCGACTTGAACCCCACTTCCCTGAGTTCGACCCTGGGCCTAAAAGCGACAAGATAAAATCAATTAGGCCAGGTTAAAAAATTTTGTAAAGAGATGGTTAGGTCTGAATTAGGTTAACCACTATACACATTTCAACGATAAAAATATCATATTAACAACCTATTCGAGCTGACCCATCAGGCTGCACCTTCAGTCGTCAGCCGTTCAATCGGTTGAAGAGAAGAAGAAGAAGAAGTCAGGGACCTATTTGCAATGAAATGTAAGGACCTAAATAGAAAATAAGGACCCGATTGGAATGAAATGTAAGGACCAAAATGTAAACTCAGGTTTTCAAGGCTTATTTTAATTTAGATCTTTTTCAACTTTTATATGATTGTAAATAAGGTAATTATTATATTTAGACCTTGAATTTACATTTTTGACCTTTTAAGATTAATTTATTTAATTAAGTAATGTTACATAAGTTATTACATACTTAGGTATATATTATGTTTAGGTTAGTTAATGAATTAATTAGATGAATGATTAATAATATTTCGAGTCCAATTATTAATTAAATTATTAATAATATTAATTGGATGATAAAATAGCATTTTTAACTTATTTTAAGGTCCTTTACCATATATCCCTTACTTAATAATTAACCCATATATTCACATAATCCTAGCTAATTAACTAGGAAGACTAGTTAATTAGGGGTAATTAGAAATCATGATGAGCTTCTCATCAATTAATAGTGGAGAAAACCCTCCATGTTTCCTTCGATGAATCTCCTCACTCTTCCTCCATTGACCGAGTCAATATGGAAGATGAAGATGATTCTATTATTGATGTGTCTAACATTCCAAACTCCAATATCCATAATCTTCGAAAAGATTGGATATATCAAAGGGATCATCCCGAAAGCCAAGTCATTGGAACTGTTTCCGATGGCGTTAAAACCTGATCTCGTTTTAGTTGCTCTTTTGGTCTCTCCACCTTTGTATCTCAAGTTGAACCCAAGAGTATCAAGGAAGCATGCTCTGAAGAACCTTGGATGATGGCCATGTAAGAGGAACTCAACCAATTCCCAAGGAATGAAGTATGGGATCTAGTACCTAAGCCTCAAGGGCAAACGGTAATAGGTACCAAATGGGTATTCCAGAACAAGTTGAATGAATTCAGTATAGTCATTCGGAACAAGGCTTGGCTAGTAGCACAAGGGTACAACCAAGAAGAAGGAATTGATTTTGATGAGACCTACGCCCCCGTAGCTCGACTCGAATCAATTCGCATGCTTCTTGCTTATGCTGCCTTTCTTGGCTTTAAACTCTTTCAAATGGACATTAAGAGCGCATTTGTTAACGGATTCATTAAGGAGGAAGTTTTCGTAAAACAACCTCCTGGTTTTGAGTCTCATGATAAGCCTCATTTTGTCTATAAATTAAACAAGGCACTATATGATCTAAAGCAAGCTCCTAGAGCTTGGTATGAGAGGCTCAAAGACTATTTGTTAAATGCAAAATTTTCTATAGGGGAAGCTGATTCCACATTATTCATTAAAAGAAGAGGAAAAGACATTTTATTAGTTCAAATATATGTAGATGATATTATATTTGGTGCTACTAGTGAATCTATGTGTAGAAAGTTTTCAGAAATTATGCAAGAAGAATTTGAAATGAGTTTGATGGGTGAACTCAAGTTTTTCTCGGGTTTACAAATCACTCAACTCGAATTTGGAACCTTTGTGCGTCAATCAAAATACACAAAGGAGATGTTGAAAAAATTTGAAATGACAAAAAGTAAAGGGAAGAACACTCCTATGAGTGTCACAACTTCCCTAGACTTGGATGAATCAGGTACACCCATAGATCAAAAGCTCTATCGTAGTATGATTGGATCTTTACTATATTTAACTTCTAGTAGACCTGACATTTTGTTTAGTACTTGCTATGCACTAGGTTTTAATCAAACCCTAAACAATCACACTTAAATGTTGTAAAATGAATATTTAGATATCTAGTTGACACATCTGATTATGGCTTATTCTACCCTAGGAGTCCACAATTCAACTTAGTTACATATAGCGATGTGGACTACACAGGTTGCCGCACCAATAGGAAGAGTACAGGTGGGACGTGCCAATTCTTGGGCAAATCGCTAGTCTCTTGGTTCTCAAAGAAACAATCTAGTGTAGCCCTATCAACTACGAAAGCTGAATATATAGCCGTCGCTCTAGCATGTTCCCAAGTGCTTTAGATGAAAAATACTTTGAAGGATTTTAACTTGATATTTAATAAGATAAAAATATTATGTGATAAGACTAGTGCTATCAAACTCTCGAAAAATCCCGTACATCACTCCCTTACAAAACATATTGATGTTCGACATCACTTTTTGAGAGATAATGTACTTAAGGGAGAAATCGAGGTTGAATTTATTTGTACGGAATTGCAATTGACTGATATTTTCACTAAACCTTTGAATTATGATTGTTTTAATTATATACGTAGGAAACTAGGCATATGTAAGCTAAGTGATATTTGAAGAATTTAGTGACTTAATGGAACTTCTTTTGTCAAGAACATAGAAGGAGCCCTGACTTTACCAAGTTAAGAGCCTTCATACTCAGTTCAAACATCAAAATGCACATTCTGTGCAATATCTGACATCTGATTAAACTATTAAATGTCTTATACATAAAAATTCGACGTCTAAAGATCTAGGATAGACGTCGATTTCATATCTCAAAAGAGCTGATAAAAGAGCTATTTCAGACATCCGTCATCATTCATAGACATCTGGGTCGTCGTCCAGATGTGTTGACAAACGTCTATCTTTGAATCAGAACATGTATTATGAGTCAGACGTCTGATTATATGGTTAAACGTCATATAGGTTGTCTGACCATGAAATCAGACAACCCTATAACTTTAGAGTGAAATCCAGGGAGGTCTGTCTGCAAAAATCAAACATCTAATTTTAGATTTAGATGTCTGGTTGGTTGTCTGATAGAGAGATTGGACGACAACCTGGAGAATAAACCATTTTCCTGGAAGAAATGTCTGCAGAAATCAGACGTCTAATTTTGAAATTAGTCGTCTGATGTATCATCTGATGGTTAAAACAAATGACGCCATCAAAAGGGTTAAAATCCCAAAGGTCCAATCCCGACGTCTGACAACGTCTCCAGACGTCTGATCTAGCAAAAATCTGCAGTTCGCATTTGTTCTCTAAATGGTTTGGAATGCAAATCTCCCCAAATTCAGGCAGAGACTTGCTCGAAGACCTTGGGATATAACATCCCCGTCGCGAGGTCCCACTCCCCTCTCTCAAATCCCTAAAGGTCTCCCTCCCACCTAATGACCCACGACTGCAGTTGGCGTCGCTCCTCTTGCAGCCAGACAACTGTTCCGCCTCCTCGACGACTGGCGGCACTGCTGCTCCCCTACATGCGTGCCCCCCACTCCTCATCCGTGCATCTAGAGGCCCTCTCTAGTGGGTATAATCTCTCAACCCTTAGGGCATCTCCACAGCCTTTGCTCACAATTAGCTTTGCTCTAGCCTCATCTTGTTTTCTTTGATGATCCACTCGGCCTACTTACTATTTCATGCCCTTGTTTGCCCTAGAACCTAAAACCCTAGATCAAACCCTCTTTTCTCTTGGAGCATAAATATTCTATGATTTTGGCAAGGGTATTACCTCACGAGATTCAAGCCGACATTTTAGTGGCTTGAATTCAAAGGTATATTGCCACAACTTCATGGTAGGTTGTATTGTCTCAAGGCATACTACCACACATTTTTTTTATCAATGATGATTGCATATATGTTGGTTGAATCTGAGTGGCTTGTTGGCATTATTGGTTGAATGTTGTTTGCATGGATGTTTTTACAGGTGTTTTGTCCTAAAAACACTAACCTTTCCTTCCAAAACCCAACCACCCATTCCACCAAATATGCCTCCCCATCGGAAGCAAGCCGAGGGCTCTTCCACCTCCTCCTCCACCTATTTGGCTGACCAACTGCCGAGCGACATCACTAGGCAGCGATTTCGTCGCTTCGCAAATGCCAAAGTTAAGTGCCCTCTCTTTATTGTTTGGAATGATTTTGCCCATCTAAACCTTCGGGAACACTTTGAAACTCTCCATCTCTTCCATTATTTTGATCGACAGTTCCATTCTGGCATTGGAACTATTAGCATGTTCCCCGATCTTGTCTGATTTTTACGCCAACATCATTGAAGACTATAGCAACGATGAACTTGAACTACATACCTGCTTATTTGGGTGTGAAATCCACATCACCTCCGACTCTATTTCCAACCTTCTTGCCATCCCCAATGAGGGCAATGACTTCAATGACATTCTGAGGCAATACGACTCAGAAGTCATAAATCAAGAACTAGTCCTCCCTCACAAATATGTTGAAAATCTAGTCACCTTACCTTGCAAAAACCTCAAACCCCTTCCCCATTTACTATCTCGCATTTTTGGGTGGGACCTTCTAAACAAATCAAGAGGTTTTGATTACATCTCGCGCCAACACAAGGAGCTCCTTTTTGCCACCATATGTCATATACCATTCAATTATTACCACCTCATTGTTCGCGTTATGAATGACCATGGGGCATCTCTACCATTTGGGTCCATTCTATCCAAAATTTTTTCAACCCATAGAATCTCCATAAACAACCAGGTTGTTGACAAGAAAATTGAGCCCTACAACCGAGCCACAGCCGCCAAGATGCATATACTTAGGGAGCATCTTGAGCCAGCTGACGAGCCCATTGAAGAAGAGCCCCTTCCACCCTTTTCGGATTTCCATGAAGCACGGCCACTTCAAATAGAAGCTCCCCGCTCAAGCTTTGACGAAGCATGGGATCCGACCACAGATTCCCTCTCCTCCAGCATCTCCCTCTTGCTACGACGAACCGGCGAGATGTACACCTATATGGGAAGCATGCGCCGCGACATCGACGAACTTTGATCAGATGTTCAAAATTTGCAAATGGGACACGAACCTACCCACCACCGCCACCACCATGATCAAGAAGACTAGTTTAGTTCTATTTTTCTTTCTTTTTTCTCTATCTTCCAAGTTTGTATTAAGGGGCCTTGACCCCATACTTGAATATTTTTGGGAACAATAGCTAGTCCGTGTTTAAATGTTTCTATCTTCCATGTTTCTATCTTCCCAGTTAATTTACTACTTTGTTAGCATGCAATTTTATTTATGCTCTCCACCTTATAACTGTCACTCTTGTAGTTTAGGTTTCAACCCCCTTACAGAACCCTTCATGATGATATTCAAAAAAGAGGAGAAGAACGTACGTAAGAACCTAGGGAGTAACATAAAAATGAAAAAACTTCTCAAATAGGTATAGACTACTTAGTACAACTTTCAGGGGGAGAAAATAAGAACCTACAAGTATATTTTGAAAATTATCAAAAAGGGAGAGATTGTTAGTTCAACTCCTCATATATAATATTTTGATGATTTTATAAAATGAAGAAAAAGAAATAAAATATAAGCGTAGCATATTTTTTCTCTCTGTAATAACATAATTGCAGGTTTCATGGAGTTTTCCAAGATGGGAGATTAAAAGCATGAAGACTAAGTAGCATAAGTATTGTCATAGGTCATAAGTTTTTCATGTAAACTTTCAAAGGTTGTAATTTTCATTTTATTTGAGTCTAGAGATGTTGTAATGAGCCCCCAAACATAACCTATAAATAGCTAACTTAGGCTCTCTACACTTAGAATAAATTAGAAACAAAAACCTAACACTAAGACTTAAATCAAACGTCCATAACAACTGTCAGACGTCTGATTTTCAACTTTAAGATGTCTGACAAGTGTTTTAGACGTCTAATTACCTATTTCTTTGCCTTCAGTTCCTGTCTTCATAAACGTCAGCTGAAGCATTCTTCTATCAGACGTCCATAGCCTCATCCAGACATCTGATACTTTACATAGACGTCCTCAAAATAACCATTAGACTAAGCACCTATCTTCCTTCTATATATAACGGGCAAAATGCATTTTTAGACGTCTGGACATGCTTCCAGACATCTACCTTTGGACCGTTGCCCATGTATTTCTATGCGTATCTCATTACGAACCAAAGATCTTTTGTCAGATATCGCAGCCAAGTCTTTTTAGGTTTCCAGACATCTAGAGAATCCCTCAGACGTCCATAAAGACGTCTGATTCTTCAAATCTAGAACCCTGTTTGGATCTGATCAAAATAGGAATGAATCCACACATAATTAGACGTCCAATGACTTTATCAGACATCTTTGTTTCGATCCAATGAAGTCAGTATAGGTTGGCTAATAGTATTAGACGGCCATAATTATAATCAGACGTCTTATAAGACATCTGACCCTAAAATTAGACGTCTGATATTGCTGTCAGACTCATCATTACCCTAATTTGTGGTGGATTTCGTCCCAATCTCTTGGGATTTATCTCCAACGGCTAGGAGATCTCTCCCAAGTGTTCTTAAAAGTTCCAAACTTGCCTATAAATAGACTACAATCCCTCTTAGGCAAGACACACCTCTCGATATTCAATTCCCTTAGAAAAATCACTTGCTCACTACTCTTAGCTTCATCTTGACCTTGTGTTGTGCCAACACTCTAATCAAAGGACAAATCCACACTCCCGGCTCACTCCGTTCTATAAATTCTCAGGGAGTTCTCTTTATGCTTAATAGATAAGAAAGTAATTAAAGTATTGGGGTACTCTATAGGTGTTATTTTAATTCTTATTTTTGTACTTTAGGTATCCAGCATGTCGGGTCCCCGTCTCTTCATTGTGAATGGAGAAACCTCCGTTTATGGATCAGAGGTGAGATTTGTAATTGAGGGACACTACCCTCGTTTAAGTAGTGTGGTTAGTGAATTGATCACCTTGTGATCGAAAATCCTAAGTCAAGGGATTAGCTTAGGTGTGGTTTTCACCCATCTTGGGTTTCCACCTAAAAATCTGGTGCCACTTTTTGTGATTGAATTTTTTGTATTACAATATTAAATAAATTCACTATTCACCCCCCCTCTAATGCAATTTAGAAGAGAGAAGCAGCATTATTCAGGCTAAGTAGGATAGGTTGACTTAGGCAAACTGGTGGCTCAACATGGATGGGCAAACTAGCATGGGAGGTGTTACGCATCAGAGGGTTAAGCAATCTTTGATGTTTTAATTTAGGTCCAATTGCCACATTATTCTAAATAAGAATCCAAATAGATCATCCTTTCAACAAGCAGATCTTGATCGAATCTACTTTAAATTGACTAACATGATATTCTTAATTACCCTTGACGTCAAAGGTCAACCAGTGGGAATTCCTAACTTTGGTAAAAGGGACTTGGGTTTCCATCAGTGCATTCGAGAGACAAGATGGAAAATTTTCCCCTTACTTTGCTATCACCATCACGAAGCAGTGGTGGGCCCGAGGTTCTAAATTATAAACAAGGGCTTATTTATGAGTGAGTTCATTTGACAATATAATTCAATCTCTAACAATAATTCAAATCCCACAAGATAGCCTTAAATAGGATGGGGTCATAGACTCAAAGATCTTTCTTGATTCATGTACATCCTTGGCAATTGAAATAGTAGTGATGAGTGATATCTACCTAGGAGTCATTTGGTCATTATTAATGGCAAAGAGAACTAAAATATTTTACTAATTTTGATATATAAAAGTTATAAACATGGTAGACTTTGTTATAGTGATCTTTAAAATTGACTAAAAAATGACCACCTAACTTTTATACTTAATATATCATTTCCTCCATCAAGTTTTCTATCTAAATGCTACTATCTTCATCAAAGATAATTACATATATGCCTATGGCGACATTACAAAAGACATATATACCTTCAAATGTATATGCCTATCAAAAGACACGTTATAGTAATCCTATTCTTCAGAGAAATGTATTGGAGATAATATATCATTTGTCACATTTACAAGTCCTTTAACCCCATGAGTAACAAAACTCAACTTGAATGCACCAAGACTGATAGGTTGTTGCGGTTAGTGTGTTTAATATCTTTACAAGTTTGTAAACCAGCAGTTCATTTCTCTGTAAGGGTGTAGGATTCATACATGTTTGCATACTTATGCATTTTTATTCCATTCTTAGTAGTAGCTAGCTAATAATCGTCGCTATTCTTTGCAAAAATTTCTAAAGATGGTCAACATTATTCCTTGATTAGTGAAGCATTAGGAACTATAACTATCTTGTTTGTTGTTAAACACCTAGTACCTAGAAACTTGAAAATCGATATGATTCTAAGTTAACACTTTTATGGCGATTTCTGAAAAGGTCTTTTTTTTTTGTGGGAGAAGAATTTTGTGGATTGTTGTTGTTATGATTGTGGATTTTGTGAATTTTTATAACATAATATCTTATGTTATTACTATTCTTTTCTTTGTTAGTATTTATTTATGTAATTTGTACATATCCACACTTGCACAACTTTAGATGCACTCAATGACAAATAATAAGAAATATAACCCTTAAGGTACAAGTTGAAAGGGTAGGTAAAACTGTACGAATATACCTGCTCATTGAAGACTTATGCTCATGTCATATGGACAATGCGTTAATGTATGTATATCTCACATACATGCATGATGTGTTGTCTTTCTAATATGCCATAAGTCTTGATCATCCTCAGTTCAGTAAAGTTCCAAACTAAGGAGGGTTCTTGAAGATTTGATCACAACGTAGGTGTTACTTGTTGCATGTAATTCGTGTTTAGAGAAATATCGGTAACATCTTTTTGCTCTTCTCTGGTATACTAACTAAACTTAACTAGGTTTCTTAAGCACCTTAAATTGGGTGTTAAAGGAATCTGTTGAGGTTAGTCTTGGAGGTATACTGAAGAAGTGTAGGGAGATGCTGCCGAAATTTCTCAATGCATAGGTTGCATGAAACAAGTAATGTTGTGATCAAATCTTCAAGGATGAGCTATTAAGTGAAAATAATAACTAAAATATACAAAAATCTGATGTTTATTTATGTAACTTACTTTCATTATTTGTGGGTTTATTTGATTATAGGTTTCCATGGATAAGTCTTGAATTGGTTTGAGGATTTCTGATTATTTTTTATATAAGAACGGAGTGATTTCATTCTTAGACTGAGCATTCCATGAAGATAGGAAGCAATATAGAAGATATGATTTCTATTAGAGAATTTGTTGTCCATGCAAAAGTTGTTTGAATGGATTTATGCATGATCGTAACATAGTATTTGATCATCTAATTTGTACAGGTTGGTGGCCTCACTACACAATCTGGACCTCACATGGAGAAGAAATCACTTATCCTTCTATTGATAATGATGTTGACAATCACATTGAAGATATTGGAGGTGATAATGTTGCAGAGATGTTAGAAGAGATGAGGGCTACAAATGCTGATAATATAGATAATGATAATATATTTGGAGATTGTAATCATTTTTATGATGCACTGAAGGCAGCAAAGGAACCCCTTGCTCTTGGAATTAATTCCATGTCAAGGTTGTCATTTCTTTTGATTATGTTTCAAATTAAAGTGATGAATAAGGCAACATCTAAGTTAATGTCTGATGTCCTTAAGTTCATAGAAGAGTTGTTAAATAATCCCAAAGATTTTCCTCAGTTATGGTATGATGCGAAGAAATAGTTTCACGTATTTGGCTTGAAGTGTGAAAAGATTGATGCTTGTAAGAATGACTATATGTTGTACACTAAAGAAAATGCATGCTTGAATAGTTGCTTACAATGTGAAGAATGAATATATAAAGAAAATACCAGTTCAAATACATGAGGGAAGAAACAATCAAGGTACTACGTTACTTTCCTTTAATTCCTAGGCTACAACGTCTTTTCATGTCGAGTAAAACTGCAAAGTGGATGACATGGTATCATAATAACAAATCACGAGATGGACTTATGCGTCATCTGATAGATTCTGACAAGTGGGCTGCATTTGATAACAAACATGCTCTATTTGCAAAGGAAACACATAACGTTAGGCTTGGTCTTGCAATTGATGGATTCAATCCTTTCAAAAATATGCATACGTCATATTCAATATGGTCAGTGGTGATCTTTACATATAATTTGCTGTCATGGATGTGTATGAGATCTTCGTTTATAATGTTGACTCTTCTCATCCCTGGGAAAAAGGCACCAGGAAATGCAATCGTTGTTTACATGCAACCACTCATCAACGAGTTGAAATTACTATGGAATAATAGGGTTGAAACATATGATGCAGCTAGAAAATAATTTTTTAATATGCATGCAGCACTGCTGTAGACTATTAATGATTTCCTAGCTTATGCAAATTTATCTAGTTGGAGCACTAAAAGTAAGTTGGCATGTCCTATATGTATGGATGATACTCATTACTTGCGTTTACCTGAATGCAATAAATTGTGTTATTTAGGGCATCATAGATTCCTACTAATTGAACATAGGTAGCGACAATCCAAGTTTAAAAATAAATTTGATGGTAAACAATGCTGCTATTCATCCAAGAATCCAAAAAATTTTCTAAGAATAGATACAATGAGGTTGTCAGGATATAAAATAATGGAGAAGTTACAACAAATTAGTAATATTCGATTGGGTCATCTATTTCAGAAAGATCATAAAGATTTACATAATTCTGGGTTTAAACAGAAGAGCATATTCTTCATGGAGCTCCCTTATTGGCAAGATCTCATAGTTCGTCACAATCTTGATGTGATGCATATCGAGAAGAATGTTATGGATAACATTTTAGATATGCTAAACTTAATGGATAGTCCAAAAGACATGTTAAAGACCCGTAATGATTTGAAGATGTTGGGCATTCGTCATGAGTTGCACGTAAATCATAAAGATGATGGCAGTTATGACTTTCCTAAGGCATTATATACCTTGAAGGATGAGCAATGACTGAAGATACTATCTTTTTTAAAAAATATCAAGGTTCCAGATGGATTCTCATCACAACTTTCTACATGTGTAAATGAAGCATTGAAGAAGGTGAGTGGATTAAAGAGTCATGATTTCCATATTTATATGCAATTCGTGGAGTGCTTCATCAACCAGTGGTTGACTCTGTGACAGAGGTAAGCCAAAATGTGCTTCTGCGACACTGCAGTCGAGCCTCTGCCCCCCATCCTCGTTTGACTTGAGGACCGCCTGAGATTGTTGCAGCTCAATGGTTCTTTAAAAATGGCGGTTTCCTTGTTAGCCACGTGTCCAACCACGTGGTCATTGTCGAGGCGTGCATCACAAATAGACTCAGTGTTCAACTAAAAATCAGTCAGTTTCACGAAATCGGCTGACCGGCAAAGTACTTAGCCATCTGCATGGGCAAGTATCCTTTAGAAAATGATTGGTCTCATTTGCAAACCATTACCCGCAATCATCGATGAAGCCGGGTGACGTGGATAACATGCACAACATGTACATGACTTTCCCATCTGTTACAAAAGGGGCAAAATCTTAGAATTCCTGGAATTCATGGACTAACAAGTGGTTATTACAACCACTTGGGCATCTATAAAAGCAACAAAAAAAAGAGAGGAGAAAGCAATATTTTTTGTACTCTATATCAAACTCCTTTTGATTTCTCAATGCATATTTTGAGGGTTCCTACTCCCTTCTTAGATGTACACCTTCAGATAGGTGAAACTGAATTACCAATTCTTGTTTGGTTGCTTGATTCAACTTTAGTTTGAGTGGATCCTTTCTCTACGAACAATCCCTGCAGGGCATAAAAAGGGGGGCTCCGATCACTATTGCAAAGATCTACTTTGTTGCTTTTGCTTAGTATTGAAGCACCTAGAAGAAAATCTCAATGCAGTTCCTTTTCCTTGGAAACTATATATGAAACATTTTGCTATCCTCATCATTTCTGTTCTATCATGCAGTATGTCAAGCGCTATTTTCGGAAATCTCTGAGAGTTTTGGGCAGTGTGGGAGAGCCTATAAATCCAAGTGCTTGGAGGTCAGTCCTTTACCCCTTAGTCATCTGACTCGCATCACAAGTTAAATAAGTATATACCAACATCTTCTTGTGATTTAGGTGGTTCTTCAACATTGTTGGTGATTGTCGATGCCCTATATTAGACACATGGTGGCAAACAGAGACTGGTGGTTTCATGGTAAACTCATCTGAGCTCCTCCCAACCACAGCATTACCAATTAAAGGGTGCTTTTCCAAAAAGCCAAATGTATAAATTGCCAAAGCTCATTGTCTATTTTCCTTAATACATGTTAACTTGTACAAAATCAAGTCTCTTCTTGTGTATGCCTGATGTGATGTCTATGATGTTTGCAGATTACACCTTTGCCTGGAGCATGGCCACAGAAGCCCCGTTCTGCCACATTTCCTTTCTTCGGAATCCAGGTATTTGCCTTGCAACTCTTGTGGAAACTGCACTTGGTAGAATTTACAGGTTGTTTGCCTTTTTTTCTTTTTAATGCAGCCGGTGATAGTTGATGAAAAGGGGAAGGCAATAGATGGTGAATGCACTGGATATCTCTGTATAAAAAATTCTTGGCCTGGTGCTTTCAGAACCTTATATGGTGATCATGAGAGATATGAAACTACATATTTTAAGCCCTTCCCTGGTTTCTACTTCAGTGGTGATGGATGCAGCAGGTACGACTTGGGGGAATGGGATTTCCCTTCTTGTCATTCTACTCAGTGGAGTGTGAAATCATTTAGAGGCAACTGTGGAATTCAATATCCTAATGTCCGTCCTAGTTTATGATGGAAATCTCCTAAAACTTGTGATTTTACATTACAAAAAAGGGGAAGAAAGAAAAAAAAAAAAAAAGGAAAAATTGAATTTTGGAAGCAATATTCAGTTATAATTGATAAATTTGCAAGCTAAATATATTGCATTTATTTGTAATTTCATTTTTCTTCGACTATTCTGGTAACTAATCCACTAATAGAAAAACATGAATAAAATGTGAATTGCCTACTACTTTGTGCAGGCAGTGGCTTTGCTTGTAGACATGCAAAATGATAATTGAAATGACATCCTTAATTTTTGTTCACCGACACTTGGCCAAATGTTGATGTGTTTGGTATGAGCATCTGAACTCTGCAAATATAGTACAACATTCCAGACTAATTGATTCGGCTATGCAGTGCACATGCTGTTCAATTCAACCATTAACTTGATGTAGGTCCCAAGCCTGATCAACTAGGTCCTTGTATTCATATGATCCAGCACACATCATACTGTCATTAGTTGTCCAGATCCATTCTTCTTCCTAAGGCCGTAGCTGCCATGGGATCCTGTGAACTATATATTTTCAAATTCTATAGAAAGTTTTTTTTTTTTTTCCTTTTGAGCTTTTGAAACTTGATACAGTTTTCTTCAACAGGGACAGAGATGGCTATCATTGGCTGACTGGAAGAGTTGATGATGTGATAAATGTCAGGTAATCTCAGGACTTTACTTGATACTTTTCTGTTGTGATGCCTAGGCTCATGATATCTCACTGGATACCATTTTTTTCCTCTTTCAATTGTATTTTAGATGACATATTGCCATTTATTTACAAAGGGAACTTGTATGTTTATATGCAGTGGTCATCGAATAGGAACTACAGAGGTGGAATCCGCTCTGGTCTCACACCCTCAGTGTTAACGAAGCTGCAGTTGTTGGCGTCTAGCATGAGGTGGAGCTTTCTTCAGGCTCAATATAGGACTTCTCATTTTTCCATTCCCTCTCTTTACAATGTTGATCCTTAATTTCTTGCAGGTAAAGGGACAGGGTATATATGCTTTTGTCACTTTGGTTGATGGTGTCACGTACAGTGAAGAACTCCGAAAAGGCCTCATAATGATAGTCAGAACTCAGGTTTGTTTTATATCTGTTAAATAATGCAAAAAATGTGGCTGAAAATGAAATGGTAGATTTCCGAAAAAGGGTTTCAGAGGACGCAAAATCTGATTGATTTTTTTTCCAATTTATAGTTGGACATAAGCTAAAAGAAACCTGGTTGGAAAGAATTTCAGCATAAGAGAAATTGACCCCTTTAAATATTCCTACAGCAAGTATTGCTATCCCAACTAATAATTCACATGCGGGAAATGTGACAACAACGAGAAACACAAATGTCCATCCTCTCCCTCTCATGGTAAGTTACTGTCATTGCTATTATTTTATTATAGTGACTCTTAGCAGTTATTCCTCAAGCAATTGCAACCCATCAGGGGAAAAAATCAAGTCAACTGATGTGGGCAGTTGTATATGGCATTCTGGCAATATATTCTGGCCAATTGTATAGCATTATGCAGTTAATTAAATTCTGGCTTTTCTTTTTTGTATTGCTTTTTGAGAAGATATATTTTTGTTTTTTTTTGGCATTATTTTGCTGGTATATGTGTAACGTTATCCATTTTGCAAATTTTCTCTGTGCACGGGCATGTTTGTACAAGTGCATGTATATGCGATGATGGTTGGTGCATGTTCTTGGATGGCCCTGAGCATCAGGCACTCTGTATAAAGGAGGGCATTTTAAAGCATATTTAAAATAGTTTGTTTTTTAACCTTATTTTATCGAGGGTTCACATCCTTTGGGACCTGTATCTGGAATGGGTTTACCTAGCCTTGGATATGCTAGAACACACCCAAACAACCAATTGTATGGTCAGTATGGTAACACACCAAGAAACAAGCAGCCATTTGGATCTTATGGCAGTGGTTTGCAGTTGAATGACTGGGGTTGGCTGACCACATATGGCAAGTACAATGCCCGGGGCCGAGGCATGGGATTTTATGGCTATGGTAATGAGAGCATGGAAGTTTTAAATGAGTTGAACAGAGGTCCAAGATCTGGTCGCTTTAAGAATAGCCAGAAGAGTCCGGGTCCTAATGTTGATTCTTCATTAGGACTGGAATATATTAGAATAATGAAAATGAACCCGTGTTGTTAACCCTGCATGATGTTGGAAAAAGGTTAGTTGGAAGTCGAAATGGAATCCTCTTATTTCGGCATAGGTGCTGGTTACAGTTTAATATCGAACATTATAATCCACTAAAACCAATAATCTTAAATATATAACTTAATTATATTGTTGTATGCGGTAACTTGATGACAATTAAGTTTTGTTTATCTGATAAAAGTTTGACTTTTCTCCTCTTTCTTTTGAGGTTACTTCTTCATCATATTATAACTGGACATTTTTTTCCTAGACAACTGAAGTTATTTATGCCTGTAGGAATCGGTCTGCAGAACAGCTTTATGGTTATTCAGAATCAGAAGCCATCGGTCAGGATGCTGTGGAGTTACTTGTTGATGCATGTGACTTTGGTGCTGCTGATAATATATAAACCAAATAAGGTCTGGAGAACGTTGGACAGGAAGGTTTCCTGTTAAGAACAAGTTCGGAGAGCGCTACCTAGCAATTGCTACAAACACCCCGTTCTATAATGATGATGGTGGCTTGGTTGGAATCATTTGTGTATCAAGTGATTCACGCAACTTCATTGAGGTGGCATCTCCTTCTACTAGTGCAGGGCATACCAGTCGTCCTAGAATCAGCTTAACAGATAAAATTGGTGCAGATATCCAGCAGCCTCTATCGAAAATAACAACCTTGGTAGGGTTTTTTCCTCTTTGGTGATGATCAGTTAGGAGAAAAGCAGTTGTTATGATCTACATTCATAAGACATATCATCAATAATCATGATTTTTGCTACGAACCTGTTCTATTCGTTTAATGTTAAAATCTGCGAAACAGGCTAATAAGGTCACCCAAAAAGTCCACTCAAAGATTAAGGCATCTGATAGTAGCCCCATTCATGAAGTTGAGAATAGAGAAGATCAGTGTTCTGGGCATCTGCCTGCAGATGCAACAAAAATAGATCACAGAAAAGATGTAACATCGAGTGGTGCAAGTACACCTACAGGAGATACACAAGCCAATCATTTTGGTCATAGTTATGCCAGTAATGAAGAGAAAGCCCCAAGTAAAGCAGCCAAAGCCAATACCAATAATGCTGAAGGGAAGGTAGGTATTCAAAAAATCTTGAGCTCAAAGGCTGAGTCGTGAGTAGCTAAAAAGGGCCTTAGTTGGCACTGGAAAAGGAATGAGCATGATGGTCCAGATGTTAAGAACCGGATAACTTGGCCTTGGTCACAAAATGTGAATGAGTGTGATGGAAATCATCCAAAATCAAATGGGTTGGTGCAGGCTATGGACAATGATGACAATAGAATGGCAAATCATGATGTATATGGTTCACTGTCTTCTACGGATGGTACTTATGAAGTGGGAAAAATATTTATGCTAGGATGAACTAAATGCCAAAAATGGGATGTTTTTATGTGCAAAATTTAATGCGCAGCTAGATATAATAAATGCAATAGCCTTTTCAAAAAATAAAATGCAATAGCAAGCTACGATGCTACTAGTAGCTAGTTATGACATTTCTACATCAATTGCATTTTCTCTTTCTTTTTTTGGACCAGTTGCATTACATTTATTGACGTGTAGTGATCCGACAATTTTTTATTTTCTATTACATCAAGGCATTTATCATTGACAGAATGCGGAAATTGACTAAGGAGGGCTTGCAGAGAACTAATAAGAGAATAGGTTTGATGAATGAAGTATTGGCAGCGATACAATCAAGTATGACAACTTTAAAGCAGTGACATCTATTTATTTATGTGTTAACTTGTTTTGATACTGCTTCAATATTTAAACCTGTGATACATGCTATGCTTGGGAGCAAAGCTTCCAATCCAAGGTTCAGGTTATCAGAAATAATGAATTGTCCTGGCTTCGCAAGTCACAGCTTCTCGGTGCGATAAGGAACTGATCTATTTTCTTTTCTGTTGCATTTTTTTAAAATTTTCTTTTATACGGAGCTTTAAAATCTTAGTTCTGATCACTTCATTTTAGTTGCCAATGTTGTGGGTAGTAACTGCAAAATCTTTTCTCAATTTTGTAAAGGTGATTGTTTGATGTGTTATTTTTACATGAATTTTTCCATTATTTGGTTTCTTTTCTTCTACCTAGATTTCATGGGTTCCTAACTTGTTGCCTTAGGGCTTATGCTGCTAAAAGTTGCATTTTTCTTTGGTGCAACTGAACATTTTTCTTTTGAACAGCATTCCTGTTCTTGTGACGGTCATTTCGGTTGGAATGTACTCTTTACTTGGAGGCAATTTGACACCTACAAAAGCATTCACATCCCTTTCTCTTTTTGCTATCTTAAGACTCCCTCTATTCACGCTTCCTAATTTGATTACTCAGGTACACCTAATAACAAGTTCTATTGGTTTCGTTTAGGAAAATATCGACTAGTTTATTCATTCTAATGGTCTTTGGAGATTGGATTGTTCATCCCAGTTACTCTGAGCATTGGGCCTTGCATGACAGGGTTGTTGGTGGATAATGGATAACTGTTTGTTTCTTTCTTTAATCATGTATCTTGTATTTTACTGAAGCTTGTTTTTTTCATGCAACCAACAATAAGGTCTCAAGCTTAGGTCTAGAGCCATCGTAGAACCCAATATGGCCTCTATAAAAATTGGCATCACAGCTGCAGCGTACTAGAGGAGATAAGTTGTATTGGTGAATTTAATCACAGAACATGGAGGGTTGTTCTGCAGCATGCAAGATGCTCCTGCTGCATCTCTACACGTCCCCATGTGAGTTGATTATATTAGGCATTTAGCACCTCTATAGAAAATCATGCTTTCAAGGATTTACCTTTCTTATCTAATGTTTATTTTATGCTGTTGTACATATGGGCAAATACATAATTGTTCAAAGTGCGTTTGGTCCAGTTATTAGGTCATCAATAATATGCAAACTTTTCTACCCTGCATTAGCTTAGATGTAGAAAGTTGTCTCTTTCATGATCACTTTAAATACATGTAATTTTGGTTAACATATGATATTCTTTCCGCCATAGATTAGCCATCAAAAGCTGCTTGTGTTTGTCATGACCTCTAGGATGACAATGGTGCAAGCTTCAGGAAGGAAAGAGCAGATGTGGTGGACTTGCTACAACCTTTGAGAACCTCTGCTGACGGTTGGTTAGCCGTCACCAAAGGTAATCTTTCGTCACGGTGGCCCCTTTGGTGACGGTTAAGGAATCATGACCAAAGGAACCCTCTTTCTTTGGTCAAGGTTCTACAACAATGACTAAAAGTCTTTGGTCACAGTTTATAACCATGACCAAAGCTGTTCAACCTAGCTAATGATGGGGGCTTCAGTGACAAATTTATGTGGAACTGTGACCAAAGCTGAATGGTTTTGGGTGGAACCATCACTAAAGACCCTTTCGCAACGTAACTTTTGCTGTCGCTAATTGGTGACGGTTATAAGCCATTTGGTCACGGTTTTAACTATGACAAAAACCCTTATTTATTGTAGTGAAGGGTATTAATTAACTTCCTAAAATGGGCTGGTTTGATTGATTAACTAAGTTGGTTGGTCGATAATCAATTTAGTCGATCAATTAGTCTTATTGGTCGATCAATAACCCTAGAAACTGATTTTAGAGAAAAGCACGAAAATCTGTTTGAGTTTTATTTTGAGGTTCCTTACAACAATATCCTAGACTTAATAAAAGTAAAAGACACAGATCAACATCCATCTGATTTTGATCCATGAGAGAAGCTCCAATCCGTGACAGTCTTGAAATATTAGTCTTAAAATAAACATAATTTTGGTGCATCAAAATAGAGGTGCTTACACGGATTTCAAAATCAAACATTCGCCTCCCTGTGTTCGACTTGGGACTCACTTTGAGTTTTGGTTATAAATTAATTTGGTAGCGATATTTTGCAACTACGACAATGGCTTCTCTAAAACCCTGATTTTCCCTTGCGAAATTTACGCTCATTATTTTGGCACTATTGCCAAGGAGGCAACGTTCTTTATTTTTTCCACGATTTTCCGCCTTACTTAACTTTTTAGCTCACTTTGCTCCTTTATTTTTGTGATTATAGATACCCTTCCAAGGCGAGCCAAAGCAGAATAGATTGGAGTAAAGTGCAGTTAAAAGGTTATGTAAGTGTATCCCCACCACCCACCCATTAGATTTCAATTCCATCACCTAATAACTCAAACTCAAATCAACCTAGGTGCTTTTATAAACCCTAGGATAGATCTGATTGTTTGATTGTCACTTCACCTCACCTCACCCACACACATAAATTAAGAAAATAAAAAAAAAATTACTCTTCTCTTCTTGTGGGATTAAGGTAAAAGTGACACACCTTAAATACCCACAAATTTCTCGACCTTAGGTGTACAATCACTTTGATTCTACCACTTAACCGAAATCTGACCTGTGGATCCAGTACACCTTAACTCAACACAAATAAGTGAGTAGAAATTTGATTAGGTTAAACATACTTAAGGTTCAATTTTAAAAACTAAGCAGGCACTCCACATTATTTCTGATTTTTAAAGGAATATATCATCATCACCAGTGCTTTCAAAACTTGAAGTGTTCTATTGAACCTAATTGAACGAACCTAAAGATTAAATCCTAAAAGCTACTAAACAAGGTTAAACCCTAAAAACACATCATAAAATAACCTTATTTAAAAACCCTAGTTGTGTACGCACACACATATTAATTGATCATTAAAGGCACAACCTATCTAAATGGCCCATCACATTCCAAGAGTACAATCATCCCAAACCTAATTAAAACTGAATAGATGTTAGCCTTAAGGATTAACTCGTTCTCTAGGACTCCAACTAAGATCTTTTTTCAATTAATCTGCTTCTACTAATCCATCTGATGTCTAGCGAGGGGAGTAGCGTCAAACGACCGCAGTTGGGGGTATCAAAGGAACTAGAGGCACAAGCCAAAGGAAGAACCTTCTCCTCAACCCCTCCCTCTAACTGGTTGAATTGACTGGATAAAAGTAGATCAAATCATTTCTTTCATCTCAAGATGGGTTCTGGGAGTTGGTAGGTCTTTAGGCTACCCACCTAAGGACAAGTTTGGTTGATTGTAGTGCAGGGTGATTTCGAGTCCGGATAGGTTGTTAATATGGTGATTTTATCGTTGAAATGTGTATAGTGGTTAACCTAAATTGAACCTAACCATCTCTTTACAAAATTTTTAACCTGGCCTACTTGATTTTATCTTGTCACTTTTAGGCCCAGGGTCGAACTTAGGGAAGTGGGGTACAAGTCAAGTTTCTACACCTTTCCTACAACGAGTCTCTTCCGTTCGTTTATTATGTTTTTGGTGTTTTTCTTATTTAGATTTTTTTAGGTAATCTTTGTCCTTGAGGCACACCCTCAAAATTGGGTTCTTGGCTTTGAGCCAAAACAGGGTTCCAACATGGGTCTTGCTATTCGCAAGACGGAGTACCTGCAAGTCAAAGATTATCTTTTCTCTTTTATATATTATTTTATTTTTTTTTCTAACAGGAAAGCGAAACAGAAATAAAGTAAATATAGTATATATATATATATAGGTATATATTATATATGTATAAAGGGATGGGGGTGGAGGCGGAGATGGAGTGTAGCACGGTGTCGAGTCGGTCGTCGTCTAGAAAGACGCAACCGGCAGGACGAGGTGCTGCGTGTAAGGTGTAGGATGGATGGTGGAAGATGAATGCGAACACGCTTTTTGTACGCGTGTATCGGGGAATATCAGCAACTGGTGCAAATATTCCCGCGATACCGCGTATGGTAAATAATGTGAAAATATATATATATATATATATATATATATATATGTATGTATATGTATGTATGTATATATAACTATATAAATGTAAATATATATATGTATATATGTATATATAGATATATGTAGCTAGATATATATATATATATATATATATATATATATATATATATATATATGTATATATATATATAAGTATATATATAAGTATATAGATATGTATATATATGTATATAAGTATACTAATACTACTATATATATAGATGTAAGTACATATATATATATATGTATATGTATGGTAGTATATGTATATATGTATATATATATATGTATGTGTGTGTGTATATATATATATATGTATGTATGTATGTATACTAATACATAAGTATATAGGTACTACTATATGTATAAATATAAGTATATATATATATAGATATATATATATATGTATATAAATATATGTATATATATATCACTATATATAAGTATACGTATATATATATGTTTATAATAGTGTATATGTGTGTGTGGGTGTGTGGAAGTGTTAGTGTAGGTGTGTGTGCGCGTCGGTGTAGAGAGAGTGAGAGAGTGTTGTGAGAGAGAGAGAGAGAGAGAGAGCGGGAGAGTAGAAAGCAGCCTCTCTGCTGGAGTGAAAGGGCGCTGTTAAGGCATCTGGGCGCGAAGGGTGTCGTCTGGGGCTTCCACGCGCGTACGTGCAGGCGCGTCTGCGCAGAGAGGAGCGCGCGGGAGTGGGGAGCGGAGAGGAACCGCAGCGCACAGCGCTATGCGAAGGCTGGAGCAGGCAAAGGCAGGCGTGCGTGAAGGGAGCAGGCGATGCAGGCGCTGGGAGAGGGCTGGAAAACGCACGGGCGTGTGCGGGCGACGTGGGCAGAGACGCGCGAGCAGGCGCACGCACGGGCGAACGGCGGTGGTGCACCAGGAGACCGGTAAAGTGAGAAGCTCACCGGTCACCCCACTGTAGCCATAGTGTCACGCAGACTCGCATGAATAGTGGCTACAGTGGTCGTCCGCGCCGCACAACCGGTAGTGGGTGGTGCTGTGAGTGAGGCCAACTTGCGGCTGGCGCGGGCGGGGTGGTGCAAGAGGGAGAAGGCCTGCGCCGGTCGGTTGCGAGCGTGGAGAGCTCGTGACAGAGCGCGCAGAGAGGGAGGCGAGGGTGCCTGCAGCTTGCGCGGAAGCTTGCAAGTGCTGGCAAGGGTGCGGGGAAGTGCTTGGCCGGCCAGTACAGTGACGTGCAGTGGCCGGTTGAGGGCGAAAGTGGGCTTGCGACAAAGCGGAGAAAGTGGAAGCGGAGAGGACCTAGAGGCACGCGCGGAGAGGACCTGCAGGCGTGTGAGGAAGGAGGTTGGGCGGCTGCTGCGTGCTGCCGCTGCCTTCTTGCCGCTGTTGCAGGGCATGCGAAGCTTTAAGCTTCAAGCTTGAAGCTGCAGCTCCAATGGCAGAAGTTGCTGGAACAGACAAAACGAAAGAAGAGCCACCACGCCCACAGGCTCTTTGAAGAGCTGGGCGGTGGTGGTCTCACTGTGGTGGTGGACGGCCTGGAGGAGGGCCGGCGTATGGAGGGGATGGAGGAGAGGACGGCCTGGAAGGAGTTCTGCAGGTGGTTTTTTCTAGCTATTGGACCAGGCCTTCTTTTGATGGTGGAGCCGTGGTCATTAAATAGAAGAGGAAGGCATGGCCATGCATGGCTCATGCAGGGAATGGCAGCCGCAAGGAAGGGCTGGCAGGGAGAGGTAGCCGCAGGGAAGGGCAGCTGCAGGGAAGCATGGTGCGAGGAGAAGATACAGCCGCAGGAAAGAAAAACAATCAAGTGGAAAAAAATAGAGATGGGAATTTTGCAAAGATGCACTTGAGGAAAAATGTAAAATGCAAGGCCACTTATTTCATTCTCCTCCCTTCTCAATTAAATGCATGCATGCATGTATTTTTACAATGCAACTATGGAGACCTAATATGCATTGATAATGTTAGGAAATAACACAAGATGGCACAATTGCAGGTGTATTTTTGTGGTGCAATCATACCCCTATGCCTATCTTTTGCTAGTCCCTAGCAAAACAGTATTTAGAAATGATCTTAAGCTGAAGATTTTCTTCTGAGGCGATATAGGTGTGTTTATTGTTGGATATTGTGAGAACCAATTATAGAGAAGACTACCAGTACTATAAGTCTCACATGACATAGATCATCTCTCGACTAACCAGGCCTCTTGATATTTAAACCTTAAGTACGATTTCCAGGATCCAGGAGGTTTTTGCCGTACTCGAGAGCTCAAGAGATTATGGCTTGTGCTTAGTGAAGGATCAAGGCTGACCAGATGAACATTAAGACTCAAGCCCAGAGTTTCAAGAATCTTTAAGTACAGGTTAGTCCCAGTTTCAGCTCTTATTTTCGGATCAACCCTTAAGAAGATGATGAAAAACTCAACTCCCATTTTCTGATTTTTGTGGCTCAAAGGAAAATAAGGTATTTGTAACCTGCCCTGAAGAACTTCTTGTAGGGTGAAGACTTTATAGACATTTGTGAGATATACTGACTTATTTGCATTTTTTTTTTAGAAACACGTGTCAGTATATCTCTTACAACTTTATTTGGAGGAGCACACTTTTCTTTTTAGTGGGAGGGTTTTTTTTTTTTTTTGGTGGAAAGAGTTGCTCATAAACACAAAACTAAAGCATGGGATAAAAAGTCTACCTGCGCGCACAGGTAAGGACTCCACCTTCCCTAATGAACACTAGGGTTGGATCTTATGTTCACCTGGTCTTTCCTGATATGTGTAGTGTGAACCAAGTTTACTTAAGCTCTCAAGTAAAAGCAAACAAACGGATCCTGTACTAGTGTCTTAGGTACAAGAATATGTCCTTAGTTAGGAGAGATTCCAATCTATCTTATCAATGCTCAAGTGAATTAAGCCGAGCCTAAGTGAATCAAGCTTCTGCGGCCTGGAAAGTCTTCAAAACAGAGGTTGAATATCCATAAACACTTATTGTATTTTTATTTCAGCTTTCAGATCATTACTAAACACCATTTATTATTATTATTTTTTTCTTTTTCTTTTTCTTGCATATTTATAAATAGGTTGAAACTGCATAATACCATAAAATACCCAGATCCTATGGATGCCTATCCACCCCCCCCATGCCAAACAATGCTATGTCCTCATATGCATGCAGGTAAGGGTAGAGAAAGGACGAAAGATCGGGTAGCGAGAGCTGAAGTGCAGGGTGTACAGCAGGGTGGTAGGGTGGGTGGATGGTGGGTGGTGAAGTGAAAAGTGAAGAGATCGTGATAGTGGCGTGAAAAGTGATGGTGGATGGTGAGAGATTTGGCATTTCTTGGGACGAGAGTGTCCCAGGCGGATCAGAAAACAGATCAGGAAGAAGAAGTTGGCCCTTAGATTGGCCAAGAAGAGGGGCTCTTTGGATAGATGGATCCAAAAGGGAAATGCCCCAGTGAGTAGGATATGGGCTCAAGGTCCCAGTGTGGAGTTGCAAATCCCCTGATTTGGCGGGAAAGAAAGGGCAATCCGATCTTCCAGAGTGTGGACCGGCAGTGAGCAGCCCAGCGATGACTCAGACCACGAGGTATGGGAAGCGGAGAAAACCTCGTCAGAAGTCTGGTCAGGAGAAGGTACGGGAATAGGGAGGGATTGGGGAACGTCACAATTTGCGTTGGTCAGGCAGTCATCAGTGTTTATAGGTAATCCGCAGCAGTCCGAATAGGTCCCAAATAGTCCGATACATGCACTGACGGTCATGTCCTCGTAAGACGTGTCATCCTCAATGCAATCACAATCAAAGTTCTTGGCTGCCTTGAAGATGTTCAGCTTGATCTTTTCAAATCCAACGGCAATCTCAATACAACCGGACTCGCAATCGATAAGGGCGCGGGCTGTGGCCAAGAAAGGTCGACCGAGGATGATCAGACAATCAGAAAGTGAACTAGGAACTTCCATATCTAAAACAAGAAAGTCAACAGGAAAGAAAAGACTGTTGATCATAACCACCACGTCTTCCACCACACCCTTCGAGATTTTGACAGAACGATCTGCCAACTGTAACGTGACAAGGGTGGGTTTCAGATTTCCCAAGGAAAATTTTTCTAGCATGATGGTCGGTATGAGATTTATGGAAGATCCTAGATCAAGCAGGGCACGGTTAAAATTGCATCCTTGGATGCTACAAGAAATCAGCGGTGTGCCTGGATCTTTCTGCTTCGGTGGTAGGTTTGACAGTATAGCACAACATGCATGAGGCGAGAGAACCACCGGATTTTTAGTTTTCTTTGGCTGTCGCCTGGGTGTTGTGTAGTGTTTGAAAAATCGGGCGACAGTAGGTATGTGGTCGATAGCCTCGAGCAGGGGTACCTTGATTTCTACATCCCTGAACAAATTACGCAGGTTATCAAAGGCCTATGTATCTTTCTTTTTGCCTTTTGGCTCCCTCAGTAGAGCCTCAGGGAATGGAACTGATTCTGGCAACAATTTGGGTGTATCGTCCTCTCGCGAATGCGGTGCACATCCCGAATGAGAGGGTGATGAAGAAGAAGACGGGCCAGGATTAGGTCGAGGTGGATCGACGGTTTGCTTACCGCTCCTCATAGTGATAGCATTGGACGATGCGGGTCCAGTGGGATCATACGGCGGAGGAGGGTTCGCAATGGGGACATAAGAGTGCGGTGCTGCAGCAGGATTAGCCTAAAATGCCGGTGGAATGCTCGGATCTTGCAGAATTTGATAAACCTGTCCCTGAGAAGGTTGTACCTGTGGTTGCGGACCACGGGGTACGAAGTTTCGCGGGTTGGGAACAGGTTGGGCAGGAAGAGTGCCCTGAGATCGAGTCGCCATGCGTAGTTGACTGATCTCAGCATTCTACTGCGCCAATTGGTACTGAAGAGAGGTCATGTTCTCTTCATGGCACTTTGACATATCCATCATCATTCGCATCAATTTGTCAAGAGGACTTGATGCGTGTTCGATTTGCGGTATGCAAGGGCCTGATGGTGGATTCGCCATAGGATTAGACTGGGCCCTTGGGATGACGGGTGCGGACGGTCGCATTGGTCCACCAGCGGGATTTTGGCGTTGCAGGTTGTTGGACCATGCGAAGTTCGGATGATTGCACCACCCTGAGTTATAAGTGGCAAAGAATGGGTTATTCCCCAAGGCGCAAGCGTCTTCTATGCCAGAAGACGCGTCCGCATGTAAGTATGCGTCCGAGCACATGGAGGCCTGGTCCTCCGTGTCGAAATACTGGCTCGCAGAAGCCAGTTCCACATGACTTACCGAGTCGCTTGGCGCGACACTCGGCAAGGAAGGTCTTACGGGATTTCTCGGGATAAGCCTGGTGTTGGAAGAATTTGGATTGTGACGAAGTGGTGAAGAGGTGGTGTTTGCTAGAGATCGGGCGAGGTTAGCCAGAAGCTCGTCCAGCTTCTTGTGCACGGCAGAGACTTCATCCAGTTTTTGTGCAATAAGCTTAGATCAGTGGATGAATGGGAGGGTCCCGTGTCAACTTCGTGGACATTTCAGGGCTAGCTAGTATGATTAAAGGCGACAATGGAAGCATTGTTCATCGAGTTTTCACTCATATTTTCAAACAGTTCAAATGCTCCATTCTCGTCTTTATTCATAAAGTTCCCTCCGCAAGAAGCGTCTGCAACCTGCTTCAAAGTCTTATTTATCCCATAATAGAAAATCTGGGCTATATGCCACTTAGGCAGACCATGGTGCGGACACTTCCTGAGGAGGTCGTTATACCTCTCCCATGCCTCATGAAATTGTTCGCCGTTTTGTTGCGTAAAAGAGGTGATAGCACGGCGAAGAGCATTGGGTCGCCCGATTGGGAAGAACTTCTTGAGAAACGTTGTTCGCATCTCTTCCCAAGAGTGGATGGTTCTCCCAAGGGTGCGTAACCATTGCGACGCTTTATCCCGCAATGAAAACGGGAACATCTTCATGAGGACTATAGGTAACCCAACATTTCTTGGTTTAACAGTTTCAGGCAGTCGGGTTAGGTCTTCCAAGTGGAGAAATGGATCTTCACTTGCAAGACAATGGAAGTGAAAATTTATCAGGCCAATTATGTTGGGTTTTAATTCAAAGTCGTCCCCGCCCATGGGGACCCGAATTTGTCCTATGGTCTCTGTAGCAGCGGGATTCTGATAAGAGCTAAGAGACCTAGGTTCCTCCCGTACGGGAGGGTTCTGCATTTCCTCCAACGTTTCCTGAATGGCTTCAATTTTCTCATTATACATTTCCATTTAGGCTTGGAGGAGGGTTATGGGATCTAAGGCTCCACCACCAGGTGGGTTTTGAGGGTGGTTTCCTCCCTCAAGATTTGGGGGTGGGCGTGCAGCCATGTTTGTGAAGGAGGAGGATGATTCAGCTTGTTCTCTAGATTTATCAGTCAATTCAAACAATTCAGGGTTTTGTGACCTCCTCCCAAACATGCACTACCGCAGGAAGAATTGGGGAGATGAGAAGGGAAAAGAGACAAGAGAAATGATGCTGCAAAGGTACACTTGATGACAAATCAGTACAATCAAATTCCTAACCTCTATAGTGTGCCCTTAGACCTAAATATCTAAGTTACTTGCTATCAAGAACTACGGAACCGAATGCAAGCACTGTGGAACCACCGGGCCAAATTGAAAGGCCGTTTGCCCTAGTCTTAGACACCCGATAGCACGCAGGAACTCTCACCAGCACGTAGCCGCTACACGCAGGTAGTTAGACCTCCAATCCTTAAGAAGGGTCAAGTTACTACCAGTTTTAGTTAGAGGCTTAGGGTCAAGTGCTTCTGGAATGTGAAGGGCATTTTTTACAGGTAATGCCCAAGTGATTGATTTTCAGAGTGTGTAAAACAAGCATGCAACGAGGAAATCTCCCCGAATTGAAGTTCTTAATTGGTGAATGATTTTTAGAGTTCAGCCTTAAATAGTATGGATTTTAGGATTTCGCCGAAATACCAATTCAACCAATCTCCAGGTTTTTGTATGAATACAAGTTTTCTTTCTAAGCCCAACAAACCCTTCTTCAATATCAATTAGTTAATGCATGCTAAAATGCAATGGGCTACCCTAAATGGAGATTTCTATGTGTGGATGCACGAATCAGTTTTAGAGTTTATGTGAAAGGGAGCCAAAGCACTTCAATTCAAGTGCTCCCAATCACCAAAAAGATTTCCACACAAGGCCCAACCAAAATATAAAGAAAATCAATTTGTTGGGGTTGAAATATTCGGGATCGAATCTTAGACAAGTTGAAAAGTCATGGTGGGGTTGGAATTAACTCAATTCCAAGTCTCCCCACCAAAAAGGTGATCCCGAATTACAGGTAAATGAGGCAAAGAGTGGTGCAATCAATCTTTTTATGTTTGCCTCAAGGAATACTTCCCATGGCGAGAAATTCAAGAATCAAGATTCTTGGATTTTCGCTATGCGAAGTACGACGGAAAATCCCGGGGCAGTAGGAGTGAAGACAATCAATCAAACAAGTGAATTTAATCCACTTGCCCCAAGAGATCCCAAGAAGTTTTTCTATTTTTTTTTTTATTAAGGTTACAAGTTAACCTACGTTGCTAAGAAAAGAAAACCTACTTGCTCGGCAACGTGTGCGAAGCTCCAATGCGGTGTCGATGTCTTCACGCTCTCGTTCCCACCTTGGATCTGCTCACGTCTTCGACTTCGTCTACCTACCTTCTCCTTGCACCAGGTTCACTTGCACACCAAAAACAGAGATACCCGTGAAGAGAGAAGAGAAAAATTGAAAGGAATTGAATAGAAACCTACTTGAAGGTGCACTTCCCCGGCAACGGCGCCAGAAAAGAGTATGATTTCGAGCCCGGATAGGTTGTTAATATGATGATTTTATCGTTGAAATGTGTATAGTGGTTAACCTAAATCGGACCTAACCATTTCTTTACAAAATTTTTAACCTGGCCTACTTGATTTTATCTTGTCACTTTTAGGCCTAGGGTCGAACTCAGGGAAGTGGGGTACAAGTCAAGTTTCTACGCCTTTCCTACAGCGAGTCTCGTCCATTCATTTATTGTGTTTTTGGTGTTTTTCTTATTTAAATTTTTTTAGGTAATCTTTGTCCTTGAGGCACACCCTCAAAATTGGGTTCTTGGCTTTGAGCCAAAATAGGGTTCCAAAACGGGTCTTGCTATTCGCAAGACGGAGTACCTGCAAGTCGAAGATTATCTTTTCTCTTTAATATATTATTTTATTTTTTTCTAATAGGAAAGCAAAACAGAAATAAAGTAAATATAGTATATATATAGAGATATATATTATATATGTATAAAGGGGTGGGGGTGGAGGCGGAGATGGAGTGTAGCACGGTGTCGAGTCGGTCGTCGTCTAGAAAGACGCAACTGGCAGGACGAGGTGCTACGTGTAAGGTGTAGGATGGATGGTGGAAGATGAATGCGAACATGCTTTTTGTACGCGTGTATCGGGGAATATCAGCAACTGGTGCAGATATTCCCGCGATACCATGTATGGTAAATAATGTGAAAATATATATATATATGTATATATGTAAATATGTCTATATGTATATATGGTTATCTATAGGTTATATATGTATGTATATATGTATATGTATATATATATAGGTATGTAAATATATATATATAAGTATAGATAGATATATGTATATATATATATATATATATATATATATAAGTATAGATAGATATATGTATATATATATATATATATATATATGTATAAGTATGTATATATAACTATATAAATGTAAATATATATATGTATGTATATGTATATATAGATATATGTAGCTAGATATATATATATATATATATATATATATATATATATGTATGTATATATAAATGTATATATAAGTAGGTGTGTGTGTGTGTGTATATATATATATATATATATATATATATATATATATATATATACTTAGTTATATAGGTAATAATATATATAAAGATATATGTATATTTGTATATATATATGTGTGTGTGTGTGTGTATAGATATATGTATATATGTAAGTATATATGTATATTTATATAAGTATATGTATATATGTATATATATATATATATATGTATGTATGTATGTATATAAGTATACTAATACTACTATATATATAGATGTAAGTACATATATATATATATATGTATATGTATAGTAGTATATGTATATATGTATATATATATATATATGTATGTATATATATAGGTATATAGATATATATATATATATATATATATATGTATGTATGTATGTATGTATACTAATACATAAGTATATAGGTACTACTATATGTATAAATATTAGTATATGTATATATATATATATATATATATATATATATATATATGTATATAAATATATGTATTTATATATCACTATATATAAGTATACGTATATATATATATATATATATATATATATATATATATATATATATATATATATATGTTTATAATAGTGTATATGTGTGTGTGGGTGTGTGGAAGTGTTAGTGTAGGTCTGTGTGTGCGTCGGTGTAGAGAGAGTGAGAGAGTGTTGTGAGAGAGAGAGAGAGAGTGGGAGAGGAGAGAGCAGCCGCTCTGCTGGACTGAAAGGGCGCTGTTAAGGTGTCTGGGCGCGAAGGGCATCGTCTGGGGCTTCCACCCGCATACGCGCAGGCGCGTCTGCGCAGAGAGGAGCGCGCAGGAGTGGGGAGAGGAGAGGAACCCACAGCGCATAGCATTGCGCGAAGGCTGGAGCGGGCGAAGGCAGGCATGCGTGAAGGGAGCGGGTGATGCAGGCGCTGGGAGAGGGCTGGCAGACGTGCAAGCATGTGCGGGCGACGCGGGCGGAGACGCGCGGGCAGGTACGTGCATGGGCGAACGGCGGTCGCGGCGCACCGGGTGACCGGTAAAGTGAGAAGCTCACTGGTCACCCCACTGTAGCCACAGTGTCGCGCAAACTCACGTGAACAGTGGCTAAAGTGGTCGTCCGCATCGCGCAACCGATAGTGGGCGATGTTGTGAGTGAGGCCGGCTCGCGGCTGGCACGCGAGGGAGAAGGCCTGTGCCGGTCGGTTGCGAGCGTGGAGAGCTCGCGACAGAGCGCGCGGAGAGGGAGGCGAGGGCGCCTACAGCTTGCGCGGAAAATTGCAGGTGCTGGCAGGGGTGCGGGGAAGTGCTTGGCCGGCCGCTGCAATGACGTGCGGTGGCCGGTTGAGGGTGGAAGTGATCTTGCGATAGAGTGGAGAAAGTAGAAGCGGAGAGGACCTGCAGGCACACGCGGAGGTTTGGGGCGCCTGCAGGCGTGCGCGGAAGGAGGCTGGGTGGCTGCAGCGTGCTGCTGCTGCCTTCTTGCCACTGCTGTAAGGCATGCGAAGCTTTGAGCTTCAAGCTTGAAGCTGCAGCTCCAATGGCAGAAGTGTTGGTGCTAGAGCACCACGATCATTTGTTTTGATGATAACAAAACACGTGTTATTTAACATTTGCAATTTGAGTCCTAGATTTCAGGTCAATTGTAAATGTGGACGTGTTTAGACGGAGTTCAAGCTCGCATCCAGGACGAATTGGAGGAGCTTGACGGAAAACACAGGAGGTTCGCGTGGAGCGAAAGATTGGAGATGGAAGACAAGAAGAATAGGATAGATTCTTTTTTATCCTTTCATGTATCTCTTGTATTTATTTTCTTGCTCTTTTTGATTCCTTAGAACATTATGTTAAAGAGCCTCAAAGTACCCTAAAAGTAGTCCTAGGAACACCTGCACAACCCTAGGATACTTAGGTTTTCTGTAGAATACTTAGAAAACCAATATAGGGCTCAAACAGCATTTCCAGACGTCTAATTCCCAAATCAGACGTCTGATTAAGAATTTTAAGACGTCTGACTGTTGTTTCAGACGTCTGATAACTGTTAGGCTGGACATAGTTAGTTCTGTCTGATGAAATCAGACGTTGTTGAACGAGAATCTACGCTAACGTGTTTGGTTTTGGAAAACCCGTCGTTGTAGTTCGAAAGCGAAGGATTCGTGTTCAACAAATAAAATTTATACCGAAATAAGAATTCCGGGTCGAACACAGGGAGGCGAACGTTTGATTTAAAAACTTCGCGTTTCTTTTTATTTTGTCACGAAGAAATTTAATTTAAACTATCTAAGTATCTACAACGAATAAAAGAGAGAGAGGGAGTAAGAGAGAGAGAAAGAATACTACACATGGAAATTAAAATGAGATGTAGAATAGACAAGGAATTAATCATAAAAGAGTTCATTCGTTACAACTAGAAAATATAAAACAATTACTCTAGAAAGCATTAAAAGAATGGAGGGAGAAATGTCCTCCTCGACGATCGCTCGGAGGACGAATAGACTACTCTTAGAAAGCAGTAAATCTATACTAGAAAGCAGTAAAAAGAATAAGGAGAGAGAAATCCTCCTCGACGGTCGCTTGGAGGACGAACCGGACGGGACGACGCCTGGACGAAGGAGAACGAAGCGGGACGAAGGAGGACGAAGCAGAAGAACGGGAACGAAGCAGCACGCCGTCGTCGTCGCGGGATCCACTTCCGAAGGGGGACGAAAATTTGGACTTTATCTCGCGAGAAGCATCCCGGGTGTGGGACAAGCTTCTCTTGAGCTTTGGAGAGGTAGAGAGGAGAAGGAAGGGATGAAAATTTCGTATGGAGGGGGTCTCCTTTTATAGTTGCAAGGAGTGGGGGCAAAATGGACATTACATCTTCAAAATAATAAATAAGGGGTCTTTAGTGACGGATAAAACCGTCGCTAAAGCCCCGCCGTCGCCGTCGCCGCCGCGCCCACGTGCGCCCGCTCGGCTGGCCTGCGCGCGTAACGTATACGCACGTCCGCGTCGTCTCAGCCGTCCGATCGCGAGATCGGACGGCTTAGATCGCGTCCGCGCCCGCTGCGTAGCGCGCCCGCCCGCGTGCGATCGAGCGTCCACCAGAGCGTCCAATTGCACGTCGGCGCTATCGGGCGCGCGAGGCCGTTGGATCTTCATCCGACGCTCGTGCGCGCCCGCTCGCCCGCGCCTTCGACCCCCTCACCGCGGCTCGAACCCGCGACCTCCGCTTCGCCCGCAGCTGCGTCGCCGCTGCGCTACGCGGGCGAAATGGTCGCGCGGACGTTTTTAAACGCGAGCGACCGCAGCCGTTGGATCGAGATCCAACGGCGGAGAGGAGACGGTGCGCGGTCTTCACAGGACTCCTGCGGCCGATTGGGCGGCTGGGATGGCGCCACGTGGCGCCATCTTGGCCGTCCATCTTCTGGAAGTTGTAGATGGTGCCACGGATGTCGGATTGACTCGATTTTTGTGTCGTTCGGCTGCGATCGTCGATCCGAATTCATCCGTGTGGTCGGATTTTCCATCTGAAGTGCGGATTTACACCATCCTGGCCCTTGATCTTCTAGGGTTCCCCGGTCTCTATCTGATGCTACGGATTCCTGATTAGGGCGATCTTGGAGTCGTTGAACTCCAATCGTCGCCCTGATCATATCCATACGGTTGGATCTTTGATCCGAGGCCCCGATAAAATATTTGCCCTGTCCAAGCACATAAAAGGAGACAATTAACCTCCATTTTATTCAAACTACTCTAAATGCAAGATGATGCATGTAATGCAATATTTATATCATGAAATGCAATCATATGCTTAAGAACATGCATAAATAGACATTTTAAGTAGTGTAAATGTGTTTACATCATACCCCCATGCCTATCTTTTGCTAGTCCCTAGCAAAAACTATATGCTATTTATAAAAGAATTAGGTTAGATTATTTGGACCTGAGTTATTTTCAATCATTAAGAAATTGTCTACTTAAGAACTGAACTTTCAAAGACACAACAGTGCCCGGGTATCAGCCAAAATGCAGACCGCCTCAAGCCTCGCCTTATTCAAAGAAAAATTTCTTTTTCTGTTTTTACTCTTTTTTTTTTTTTTTTTTGGATTTTCAAATTTTAGGGTTTAAGAGTGGCTTTCTACGGCCATTCAACTCACCCAAGATTTGATGAGAACCCTAAGTTTTAAGCATCTTATTGTGATTGTGATAGACTCGTTGACCGGCAATTAAAACGGACTTCGGATTTCTACGCCTCTAGGTGACCTCAAAAAGAATTCTGCCTAAAGGTGTATCTTTACAACCGGTAGCTTTCTCCCTACTTTTATTTTTTTTAACGGGGTCAACACAAGGGTGAATCCAGTGTATATCTCCCCGGTTTATTCTACTTCTCCGCTTCTTCCTAAGTGTTTTGGGAATTTTTAGTGCATTTTCTGAGCTGGGTTCTGGACAACCGGTCGATGAGCTGTTACCACCGACAACTTGCCAGCCATACTCGTGCGGCGAAGTGTGGCTTATTTCTTTTTGTTCTTTTCTCCTTTTTGATTTTTTTTTTTTTTTTTAAGTAGGTGGCTTCCCTGGTCTAAGATTTACCTAAAGGCAGCAAAAAGAGAAAGGTCCAGTGACTGGGCTCTGGACAACCTACCTATGGGCTGTTACCCACGATAACTTGCCAGCCATATCACCCTAGAAGGTTCATTAGCTACCCAATTTCCGTTAAAATCGCCAAACAACGAGTCAGTGCAAAGAAAGTGTGTAGATGCTTAAAACTCAAAATTCCCCTAAATCAGAGGGCGGGTTGACAAGTCGTGTACTTATCACCCAAACTTATTTATTCCAATTATAATAAAATTCAGGTTGGCGAGAACTCGAAAAACAAATCCACATTTTAGTGGATACATAGGCTGATTAAGTCCAAAGACCTGAAGGGTCTTTGTGTTCAGAACATAATATAGTATTTCTTAAGATCGAAAATTTTCTTAAACCCAAATTCTCTTTCCTAATTTTGATTTTTTTTTTTTTATATATAAAATAAAACAAATCTACGGAGCTGACGAATGAATTCAAAGATAAATATCCATCCCCCCATGCCTATCTAATGCAATGTCCTCATTGTATTAAAAAGACATAAAATAGAGAGGAAAAGCGTAGAAAGCACCTGAATTGCGTGGATATCGGGTCCGCTCCGAGATGAAAATGAAAAAGAACTGTATATGTGCTGAGTTTAGTGCCTTCAGCTAGGCACACTATACAAAGAAAAGAAATGAAGAATTCACATGTGCAGGTCAGAATTAGAATGAACAGAAGAATCCTCTGACCTGTCAGCAAAGGTCCACAGATGTGGACCAGATTGTGGTGCAGACCCACACCCCATAATCGAGAATATCTTAGGTTCTGGATAAAAATTACCCAAAACCTAAAATCAGAATGCAAGCGGGGTCGGGCCTGCGATTTGTGAGGATGCAACCCAAGGCCAAAATGTCGGGTTACAGAGAATTGAAGCTCAAAAGGATAATCGTTAAATGTGTGCTTGAGTTTGACATCCTCGAAACAAATGTCGTAAGGGTTCTGATTTGATGGTTTCAGTTTAAAAGGAACCCTTCGACTCAATCTTCCATTTCCTCCAAAATTGACTTCCCAAATCAGAATTTCCCAGCTCCTATCCTCCTCATTCGGCATATCAAATTCCATGACCTCTTGTATATTCATCACCCCGTCTGAAATCTCCAAGTCTAGATGATGTGGCAAAATCAAAATTGACTTGGGTCTAATTATCTCAGAATTAGAATCATCAATAAGCTCAACAGGGTGTAACTGATAATCAGGGCATTGAATTAATTCCTCCAGAAAATGCGATTCTGGATCCGTATCGTGTGCCCTAATAAGATCAGTTTCCTCAGTTATTGGGCTATCAAATGATCTATCAGATTCCTCAGGCCCAATCGTCTCACAAAAATCGTGATCTGAAAACTCGTGTGAGACTTCGCAACTTGAATCTTCACCATCAGGATCCGTATCAATGTATGTTCCAAAATCATTTGTCACTTTGCGTTCCAAGGAGACATACGTTTCCTCGTAACCCGGCTCAGGGATTTCAGGTGAAGAAATCAAATCATCCTTAATTGGTTGTTTTAATTCAATCTGGTCAGCTTCATAACACGTGTCCCCCCCAACAGGTGCCTGAGCGGGTTCTGTCATTGGCTTTCCTGAAGAGAGTTCATCCTGGGAATTATTCCAAGATTGAATCAAAGCAACCACGAATCTCATCCTCAATTTCGCTAATTTCCCAAGTAGAAACTCACCCGGGTTCTTATCCTTAATATCCTGGAGCCAATCCAACAAAGACTTATTTAAATCATCAATCATTTCAATCAGGGGCTCCAATCTCTCAATGCAAGGTATTGGCTGAACTTCTAAAGATTGAATGATATTCCTCAAGTTAGCCAGAACCCTATCTTGAACCTGATTAACCTGAACCAAATGAGTTGGTTCAGGGTTGGGCGGGTTTGACATCAATGTAGAGGAATTAACGAATTGAGATTCGTTATACCCATCCTGATAATAGGTCATTTCAGATTGTTCAAAAGATGGAGATGACCTAAAGGCAGTGAAATCAGAGGATGGGTAAGGATCAGTGTATCCTTCTTGATTGTAGATCGCATTAGGTTGTTCATGAAAGGAGGACGATCTATAATCGATGCAACTCTGAGAAGGATAGAATTGAGAATCAAAGTGTTCAGGGTTAGACCCTAAACACGGAGGTCCGGAATTGTATCCCCAATCCGAATTATCCCAACTAACTGATGGTCGATTACAATACGAGTTGGGATAATCGTCATGTTGAGGATAATTTACAACAGGAGTGAAAGAGCGGGAATGCGTGAAATATGTGGAAGGATTCATGAGACACGGGAGGAAGAAAGGTGCCCTGCAATACAAACAATCAAACCTGTCCTTAAATGGGTTAGCCTACAGACCTACAGACTCTCAAAACCCGTCTTGAGATAAAGGAACGATTTGATCTACTTCTGTCTGTTCAATCCAACCAGTTAGAAGGAGGGACTGGGGAGAAGGTTCTTCCTTCGGCTTGCGCCTCCGGTTCCTAGTGTACCCCCCAGCCGCGATCGTTTGACTCTGCTCCCCTAGCTAGACATCAGATTGAACAGTAGAAACAGACTAATCGAAAATAATCTCGTTCTGAGTTCTGAAGAGCGAGTCCAATCCTTAAGGCCAACGTCTACTCTGTTTAATTTAGGGCTAGGTTTGAATGTGCTTTGGAATGTGATGGGCCCTTTAAATGGGTTGTGCCCTTAATGATTGATTACTTTGTGTGTGCGTGCACAACCAGTGGTTTTCAAGCAAGATTATTTTTGATGTGGTGAATTTTAAGGTTCAAATCTTGCTTAGTAGCTTTTAGGATTCAACTTTAGGTGTTTTCAATCAAGTTTCATTGGCACACCAGGTTTTGCAAGCACAGGTGAAGATATTTTCCTTTAAAGTTTAAAAAAAATGTGGAGTGCCTGGTAGATCCCTAAGAGTTGAACCTAATTGGCAGCTACTTGATGAGTTGATTTTATTTGAAGTGGTGCGGCCCAAACAACTCAAACAACTGGTCTGATGCACCACCTAATTAGGCACACAAATGATTACCCAATCTGATTTCTACTCGATTATGTGTTTGGATGTGTGTACCGGCTCCTAAGATTGGTTTACCGGTTGAGTTAGAAAATCAGATGAGGTTGTGTACCTCTGCGAGATCTTTTATTTTTTATTTTTTTTATTTTTTTTTTTTAATGTGGGGGTTGGAGTGAGTATGGATGTCAAACAACAAACAATCTAACCTTAGAGTTTATAAGAACACCTAGGTTGATTGATGTTTGAATTATTATGTGATGAAATGAAATCTAATGGGTGGGAGGTGGGGGATAACTTACAAAACCTTCCACAGCACTTTACTCCGATCTACCGCTTTTGCCTGTCTCGAAAGAGTACCTGCAATTACAATAAGAAAGGAGAAAAGTGAGGTAAATGATTTGTAAGTTACAAAACGCGAAGAGAAATCAAAGAGCGTTGCCTCCCCGGCAACGGCGCCAAAATGTTGAACGAGAATCTACGCTAACGTGTTTGGTTTTGGAAAACCCGTCGTTGTAGTTCGAAAGCGAAGGATTCGTGTTCAACAAATAAAATTTATACCGAAATAAGAATTCCGGGTCGAACACAGGGAGGCGAACGTTTGATTTAAAAACTTCGCGTTTCTTTTTATTTTGTCACGAAGAAATTTAATTTAAACTATCTAAGTATCTACAACGAATAAAAGAGAGAGAGGGAGTAAGAGAGAGAGAGAAAGAATACTACACATGGAAATTAAAATGAGATGTAGAATAGACAAGGAATTAATCATAAAAGAGTTCATTCGTTACAACTAGAAAATATAAAACAATTACTCTAGAAAGCATTAAAAGAATGGAGGGAGAAATGTCCTCCTCGACGATCGCTCGGAGGACGAATAGACTACTCTTAGAAAGCAGTAAATCTATACTAGAAAGCAGTAAAAAGAATAAGGAGAGAGAAATCCTCCTCGACGGTCGCTTGGAGGACGAGCCGGACGGGACGACGCCTGGACGAAGGAGAACGAAGCGGGACGAAGGAGGACGAAGCAGAAGAACGGGAACGAAGCAGCACGCCGTCGTCGTCGCGGGATCCACTTCTGAAGGGGGACGAAAAATTGGACTTTATCTCGCGAGAAGCATCCCGGGTGTGGGACAAGCTTCTCTTGAGCTTTGGAGAGGTAGAGAGGAGAAGGAAGGGATGAAAATTTCGTATGGAGGGGGTCTCCTTTTATAGTTGCAAGGAGTGGGGGCAAAATGGACATTACATCTTCAAAATAATAAATAAGGGGTCTTTAGTGACGGATAAAACCGTCGCTAAAGCCCCGCCGTCGCCGTCGCCGCCGCGCCCACGCGCGCCCGCTCGGCTGGCCTGCGCGCGTAACGCATACGCACGTCCGCGTCGTCTCAGCCGTCCGATCGCGAGATCGGGCGGCTTAGATCGCGTCCGCGCCCGCCCGCGTGCGATCGAGCGTCCACCAGAGCGTCCAATTGCGCGTCGGCGCTATCGGGCGCGCGCGGCCGTTGGATCTTCATCCGACGCTCGTGCGCGCCCGCTCGCCCGCGCCTTCGACCCCCTCACCGCGGCTCGAACCCGCGACCTCCGCTTCGCCCGCAGCTGCGTCGCCGCTGCGCTACGCGGGCGAAATGGTCGCGCGGACGTTTTTAAACGTGAGCGACCGCAGCCGTTGGATCGAGATCCAACGGCGGAGAGGAGACGGTGCGCGGTCTTCACAGGACTCCTGCGGCCGATTGGGCGGCTGGGATGGCGCCACGTGGCGCCATCTTGGCCGTCCATCTTCTGGAAGTTGTAGATGGTGCCACGGATGTCGGATTGACTCGATTTTTGTGTCGTTCGGCTGCGATCGTCGATCCGAATTCATCCGTGTGGTCGGATTTTCCATCTGAAGTGCGAATTTACACCATCCTGGCCCTTGATCTTCTAGGGTTCCCCGATCTCTATCTGATGCTATGGATGCCTGATTAGGGCGATCTTGGAGTCGTTGAACTCCAATCGTCGCCCTGATCATATCCATACGGTTGGATCTTTGATCCGAGGCCCCGATAAAATATTTGCCCTGTCCAAGCACATAAAAGGAGACAATTAACCTCCATTTTATTCAAACTACTCTAAATGCAAGATGATGCATGTAATGCAATATTTATATCATGAAATGCAATCATATGCTTAAGAACATGCATAAATAGACATTTTAAGTAGTGTAAATGTGTTTACATCAGACGTCCAGACCTTGGACCAGACGTCTTAGGAGACGTCTGATGACTTTGCCAGACGTCCAGTTAGTGGACCGTTGGCTGGCTTAGAAGACACTCAAGAATATGACCGTTAGAGCCTTATCAGACGTCCATAGGACTTTACAGACGTCTGATAAATGACCGTTTTGCCTCGGCAGACCCAAAATCTCTTTTCAGAGATTTTCTAGCCGTTGCAACGTTTGGAAATCAATTCCCACGGTAAAAGTAGGTTTCCAGACGTCCATACTTAGTGCCAGACGTCCTGTATGTCGTCTGATGGACTTGCACAAAAACCCTGTTTAGATCTGATTCAAGTCAGGGAGAAACCCGCATAGAATCAGACGTCTGACCTTGAAATCAGACGTCTTAAAGTGGCCTTCGAGACGTCTGATGCCAGAGTTAGACGTCTGATAACCCTGTCAAATGCAATCATTGTCCTGATTTCGGCCTGATTCTCTTGGGCTTTGCACCCAACGGCTATGGAAGCTTTTCCAAGCCTTCCAAAGCCTTCCTAAGGCCTCTATAAATAGAGGGGAACCTTTGTAACACAAATATACAAGAAAAACACCAAGAGAAACAAGAGACACACCTAAGCAACTTAGTTCCACTCTTTTGTGTCCAATTGAAGCCCTTGCTCTCCAAGCTCTAGTTTCATTCTCTTCAGAGCATCATTCCCTTCGCGCACCCGCTCTCCCGCCGTTGTCTACGAGAGCGACGTAGCGCCATCGCGTGGCACACGCACCGCGTCATCGTCGACACACTCCTTGCAAAGGGGAGTTTCCTATTTCCTATAGAAGCTAGGTTTAATTTTGTTGGCTCTATAGGATTGTTGTTTTATTTTATCTTTGTATTTTGGTTGGGTATTCGCTTTGCAAATTCCCGTCTCCTTCGTGGGACAAAATCCTTCTCGTGGAGAGAAGGGGTTGAGGAACGCTACCCTCGTACTTGTAGCGTGGTTGTATTGAGGTTGAATCACCCTCGTTCAAAGTGATTCGGTTAGTGGATTTGATCAACTAGGTTGATCGGAAAATCCTAACTCGAGAGGGTTAGGTGGTGGTTTTCACCCGGTTTGGGTTTCCACCTAAAAATTACTTGTGTACATTTTGTGATTGCTTATTTTGTGAGATTGTTTATATATTTTCAATTCCGCATTTTTTTGTCACGCTGATCTCACCCCTCCTAGTACAAGGGTAGAACCTTCAAGAAGTTGCTGGAATGAACAAAACGAAAGAAGAGCCACCACGCCCACCGGCTCTTTGAAGAGCTGGGCGGTGGTGGTCTCACTGTGGTGGTGTGCACCGCAGTGAGAGCTCCTGCCCGCCAGGTATCTCCGAGGAGGGCCGGAGTATGGAGGGGAATGGAGGAGAGGACGGCCTGGAAGGAGAAGTTCTGCAGGTGGTTTCTTTTGGCTGTTGGACCAGGCCTTCTTTTGATGGTGGAGCCATGGTCATTAAATAGAAGAGGAAGGCATGGCCATGCATGGCTCATGCAGGGAATGGCAGCTGTTATAACCCGGGGCAGCAAGTGTCGTTTAAGACGTCTGGGAAGTGATCCAGACGTCTGGTCAGGCGTCTGGAAGCCTTCCCAGATGTCTGGAATTAAATTTTTTCGGCATACGGGTTCGCATCTGCGCACATGTGCGCGCAGACTGAACCCGTCGCCCTCCTTCTTCTCTTTCCACCCTCCCTGCAGACAGCTTTTTCTCTCTCTCTCTCTCCCCTCGGCAGCTTACAAATACACCTCTCTCTCCCTCACCCTCACTCCACCGCCTTCTTCTTCTTCTTCCCCCTGTTAGCAAGAGAGCGAGCGGGTGAGAGCGGCAGCAGTGGCTGCTGCGAGTGTATGGAGAGGAGGGGCTGTTGCGAGAGGGAAAGGGAGCTCAACCGCGAGGGTGCGAGCTCGTCGGGGCAGCCAGAGCCAACCGGCGGGTGCGCAACAAGCGTGTGGAGCCGCGGAGGAGCTGTTGCAGCTCAGGCAGCAGGCGGGCGTGGCACGGCACGGCCATGCACTACGGGCGGAGGGCGAGGAGGTCCTGATTCTAGGAAAATTTCCCATAATCAGACGTCTCGACTTACGTCCAGACGACGTAGGAGACGTCTGGAGGAAGGTCCAGACGTCTGAAAGGTATGCTATTTTTACCTCCTTCTTTCGCGTGTACGGCCATGCAACCGTTCCGCCGAAGTCTTCTGCATACTTTCGTGTTGAGAACGGGCGTGTGTGTGTGCAGGACTTGTTCGGGAAGGCGCACGGGCATTCCATCCCACACAAATCGGACATCTGGGCATAGCACCAGACGACGGAGAGGGTCTCTAGATGTCTGGAGTGACAGTCGGACATCTGGAAACTAAGTCCAGACGGTTCAGCGGGCTTCTGGACGTCTAAAGGACCACGCAAATCAAGGTATGACCTAAGCGATCATTTAAACGTCTAGAAGTTCCAGACGTCTGATTTTGGGCAGACTTGTCGTTTTTGACCCGTTTAGGATCCGTTCGAAGTCCGTTTTCCGCGTTTCAAGTCTCGTTCTTCTCAGATTTAGTTCCTCTACCTGTTGTATGCTGTTCTGAGTAGCTCCTTGTATTTGATCCTTGTGTCAGGATCCCGTTCCGTTGCGGCTCTGGGGGTTGTAGAGGCGAGTGAGCTTGCCGATTTCGCCCTCAGTACTCCCAGCTTTGCGGGTAGAGTGGCCCTTTCAATTATTTAACAAAGATTATGCACTTGTGAAATAATTATTAGAGTTTAGGGTATTGCATGAACCCTAGGATTGAAAAACTAGATTGAATGATAGATCCTAGGGTATTGCATGAATCCTAAGACTGGAAAACTAGATTGAATGATAGATCCTAGGGTATGGCATGAATCCTAGGACTGGAAAACTAGCTTGAATACATATACATTGCAGTCTTGGAAAAGTAGAAAGGAAACGATAACTGCCTGTAATTGGTTAACAGCTACCTGATTATGAATGAATAATTACGGTTGGGAACATAGGCTATATAAATATAAAGCTGGAATGATGAAACCTAAATTGGATGAGTTGAAAGAGCACAAACCTTACGGGGAATTTGGAGTAGAACTCCTGGAAAGTGAATGGAATAGAATTAGGGAAGTGAGCTGGCCCTTGAGTACGGAGTACCAAGGAGAGCCACTGTCCCCTGTTTAGTGCAAAGCGGAGCTAGCCGCCCCAGGGACCCAGGGCTAGGTCTGGCCACTTTGTATCGACTTCTGGCCCTCGTGTCCATAGTACCAAGGAGAGCTACTAGTGTAGGGAGAGCACTAGCTACCCCACGGGCCTCGGGGTTCTGCTAGCCCTCCTACACCGACTTGTTAGGCCCGCTAGGGCAAACCAGGGTAGTCAGGCGAGGGTGCGCGGACTGTGGAGGGGCAAGACCCCTGTTGGTTACTGTGGAGGGGTTGGACCCCTGTTACTGAGAGGGCTCTGTCCTATACTGGTTCTGTGCTGTGCTTTGGACGCACCCGTTAACGAAAATGACTAACCGCGTGCCAGTGCAGGGTAGCTACCCGTGCGTTTATCGCGCGTGCCGTAGTCACCGTTACGTCTGTCAGCGACCTTGGGGTGGTTGACTGAGGGTAGGATCATGATTGCACCTCAAATCACGCCTGTAATAATGCCTTCTTGTGCTATTTTCTAGCATTAGCTATGCATATTAGGATTCTATAGTTGCATTTGTAAAAACACTTGCATTCATGCATTTTATTGAGAGGAGAAGAGAATAAAACAATGGCTTGCATATTTACATTTTGTCTCAAGTGCCTCTTTGCAAAAAGTCCCCTCTCTATTTTTTATTTCCTCTTTCTTTCTTTTCTCTTCTCGCGGTCCTTCTTTTTCCCGCAGCTGCATGCACTCCACGCCATGCTGCAGCTGCACGTCCTGCCAACGCCACTCCCTGCGCCTGCCATTCTCTCACCCTTCCCCCTGCTGCGACCATGCTTCCCCACCATGCTCTCCTCCTCTATAAGAAGCCACGGCTTCTTCCTCGCGAACACACACGATCCTGCTGCAGAACGTCAACCCGCAGCCACCACCTTCCTCTCCACCATTCTCCCCTCCCATACGCCGGCCCTCCTTCGAGGAGACACCCGGCGAGCAGGAGAACCCACTGTGGTGCACACCACCACAGTGGGAACACCACCGCCCAGCTCTTCAACGAACCGGTGGGCGTGGTGTTTTCTTTTCTTTTCTTTTTCATCTCCATGCCATTGCTGCTGCTTCAAGGTCCGAAGCTCGAAGCAGTAGCAGCCAAACCACGGCGGCAGTAGCAGCAGCAGCTCCCCCCGCCTCCTCCGCGACCCTTCCTGCAGGCGTGCGCCTGCAGGGCCCTTCGCCGCCTCCGTCTTCCGCTCTGACGCCTCCACCGTGCACCAGCAACCGGCCGCTGCACGCACTGCAGCGGCCGGCCAGACCCTCTCGTCGTCCCCTGCCAGCCCCCGCACCCCTCTGTGACCACCTGCCGACCTCCCCCACATTCGCTTCCCCGCGCCATCGCCCGCTCTCCGCCCTCGCGCCGACCTACAGAAACCTCACGCGAAGGCGCGCTTGCACCCGTGACCATCAGACGTCCGCCGCCATCTCCAGACGACGCGACGTCCAGATGACGAGCACCTTCTACAGACGGCTTATCTCGCGGCGCTCGCCCGCTCTCTCCAGTTCTCTCTCGCTCCTGCGTCCGCTCCCTCCCGCTCTCTCTCTCTCTCTCTCTTTCTCTCTCTCTTTTTCACTCACTCACAGCACACACTACACCAACGCACACACACATCTTCACCGGCACTTACACACACCCACACACACATAAACACTAGTATAAGTATATATATATATATCTATATACTTATACATATACTTATATATATATACTTATATACATATATATATATATATATATACATATATATATATATATCTAGATACATATACTTATATACATATATATATACATCTATATAGTATTATATATATATACTTATATACATATATACATATATATATATATATATCTATACACCTATATATATATATATATACATACATATATAGATATATCTATATATATATCTATATATATATCTATATACCTATACATTTATATACATATAGATATATTTACTTATATACATACATGTACATATATTTTCACATTATTTGCCATACGCTGTATCACGGGAATATCTGCACCAATTGTTGATATTCCCCGATACACGCATACAAAAAAGCGTGGACACATTCATCATCCATCATCCATCCACACTCCATGTGGCACCTAGTCGTGTTGGTTGCATCTCTCTAGACGTCGACTGACTCGACATAGTGCTACACTCCATCGTCACCTCCACCCCCACCCCTTTATATATATAATACATATATATACTATATTTACTTTCTGTCTGTTCGCTTCTCTCTTAGTAAAAAGATAAAAAAAATATATAAAAGAGAAAAGATAATCTTTGACTTGCAGGTATCCCATCTTGCGAGTAGCAAGACTCGTTTTGGAATTCTATTTTGGCTAAAAGCCAAGGACATAATTTTGAGGGTGTGCCTCAAGGACAAGGATTATCAGAAAAAATCTAAATAAGAAAAACATCAAAAAACATAATAAACGAACGGAAGAGATGCGTTTTAAGGAAAACGTAGAAACTCGACTTGAACCCCACTTCCCTGAGTTCGACCCTGGGCCTAAAAGTGACAAGATAAAATCAATTAGGCCAGGTTAAAAATTTTGTAAAGAGATAGTTAGGTCCGAATTAGGTTAACCACTATACACATTTCAACGATAAAATCATCATATTAACAACCTATTCGGGCTGACCGAACAGATCACCACGGGGGAGTCTCCCAGCCAGGAGAGCACCACGTGTTACTTCTACTTTTCGGAAAAGACTGCAATCATGATCGTTCCCACGAGGAACATTCAAGATCAAGAGAAAAATTTGAGGGATAATTCAATAATGAGTAAACGGAAAATATAAAGAAAGAAATTAAAAATATAACAGCTACTGTCCACTTTACTGTTTCTTAGCTTTTAGTTGCCACTCTACTCAGTGTTTCGCTGACGTGTCACCTTTGTCACCTTTTTAGGACTAGGTGTTGAGCAGCCAGAGCCAACGGCTGCAGAGGGTGCTGGGCCTAGTAGAGCCCAGTAGTGTTACTTGTCTAGTACCCACTGTACTTTTCCTTCTATTGTGGTGAGTAGTTTCTGTTACCCCTATACTCTTTTGTTATAAGCATCAGATTTATGTACATGTTTATTTCTTACTGTTGTGGTGGTATATACTGTAGTAGTTCTTTTCTTTACTGCTAGTTATATGCATGGTGAATGTAGTTTATTTTACTGCTCTTTTGGTTACCTTCTCGTTGGACGACTGGGTCTTAGGATCAATCGAGTCGGTCCGATTCTCGTATCTCGTAGGGATTCGAGAACCGGGTTGTAACAGCAGTCGTAGGGAAGGGCTGGTAGGGAGAGGCAGCCATAGGGAAGGGTAGCTGCAGGGAAGCATGGCGCGAGGAGAAGATGCAGCCGCGGGAAAGAAAAAAAATCAAGTGGAAAAAAAATAGAGATGGGAATTTTGCAAAGATGCACTTGAGGAAAAATGTAAAATGTAAGGCCACTTATTTCATTCTCCTCCCTTCTCAATTAAATGCATGCATGCATGTATTTTTACAATGCAACTATGGAGACCTAATATGCATTGGTAATGCTAGGAAATAGCACAAGATAGCACAACTGCAGGAGTATTTTTGCGGTGCAATCACAGGGCACTTTTCTCTTTTCTATTTTCCTCCCCGTTTTACTATGTATCCTTTCACATCCTACACACATTTCCAATCCTGCCATCCTACCACCACTTATCTCCAAGATGATTACTATCCCGACCCAACTTATGACTACCCATCGACTAGCAGGGATAACTTTGATTAGGGATATAATTCTGAACCTCAATGTCCAAGACCTAACCTTGGACATTATGATAATGATTATTATCCTTCCTAATGCTACACTAATTATAGATCACCGCCCTCTTATGAACAAACCAACTTGATCTACAATCATCAAGGATATGATGATTGTAACACCTACCCTCCCCTATATTATACTAAATATAGGTCATCACCCTTCTTTGAACAACTTGAAAAGACCTACTATTAGAGAGGGACCTAAGAACCTAAATTTCTTGACTCCCATAGATTTAACCCAAACCCACCCAACCTTGAACCGAACCATTTGGTTCAGGTGAACCAGGTCTAAGATAGGGTGTTGGCTAACTTGAGAAACACTATACAATCTTTAGAAGCTCAGCCAACACCATACACTAAAGCATTGGAACCTATGATCAAAATGATTGATGAACTTAATAGTTCTTTATTGGATTGGCTCCAAGATATTGAGGATAAGGGCCCGGGTGAGTTTTACTTGGGAAATTATCAAGATTGAGGATGAAATTTATGGTTGCCCTAATCCAATCTTGGAATGATTCTCAAGATGAACCCCCTTCAGGAGGGCCAATGTCAGAAACCACTCAAGCACCTATCAGGGGGGACACATTTTATGAGATTGAGGGTGACCAGGTTGGTTTAGAGTAACCTCTTGAGAATGAACTGATTTCTCACCCGAGATCCCCAAGCCAGGGAGTGAGGAAAAATGTCTCCATGGACCAAGAAATGACATATAATTTTGAGACATATATAAATGAGGATCATGAATTCTTTGATTCTGAGGGTGAGGAATCTCTTAGTGAAGTCTTACTTGAGCTTAAGAAAGATGATTTTAGTGAGACAAATGGGCCAAAGGAATCTGATCAATCATTTGATGGCCCTGTAATTGAGGAATTTGATTCGGCTGGGGTTGACATGGAGGTTTCAAATCTTGATTTATTAGATGATTCAATCAGTAGCCTCATTCCTCAATCACACCCTGAAAGGACTAATTATGATTTTGATTTGGAAATCATTGAATCCAAGTCAATTCCGATTCAACCACAATTGTTTGACTTGGATATCTTTGATGGGTGTACAACGATCTGGAGGTCCCGGAAACATTGATTTTAGAAGAGAGGAGTTTGAAAGTTAAATTATGGGAAGTGAATTCCAGGGAAATAGAGTTCTTGATCTAAGGGTTCCTTTATGTCTAAAACCACCAACCTTCTACCAGGACCCTTATGACATTTTTTATTTTCAGGATGTGCAACCCAAGCTTAGAATAATTAATTATCTTTTTGAGTTAAACTCTAAATGGACATCTGAATCTAGTGAATCAGATCTATCCATTGTCCACCACTTTAGTCTTGGGTTGCACACCACAAAATCGCAAGCCCAGCCCTACAAGCACAACAATCTCTAGTTATGGGTGATTTTCATCAAGAACCTTAGAACCACTCGACCCTAGGGCATGAGTCTGCATCATAATCTGGTCCACATTTGTGGACATCGTTTGCTAACGTGTTTAAGGATCAATCTTTTAATTCTGATCCTCACTCACACTTGTGAATTCTTAATTTCTTCTTTGTTTGTATATTATGCCTAGCTAAAGATAATAAACTTAGCACGGGTGTATACTTCTTTCTCTCTACGGAGCTAATTGGATTTTCACGAAATTCATGTGATATTTTGTTTACTCCGCCTTTTTCATATATTTATTTTTACAATGAGGACATTACATCATTTAGGCATGGGGGGTGGATAATTATTCATGAAATTATTTTGTTAGCTCCGTGAAATTTCTTTTATTTTCTTTACAAAAAAAAATTAGAATTAGGAAGAGAAAACTTAGGCATTAGGAGTTGTTAACTTTAGGAAATGATACTTTAGAACCTGAACACTTAAACTCTTTAAGTCTTCGAGCTTAATCAGCTTGGGTGTCCACTAAAATGTGGACTCTATCTCAAATCCTCGCCAAATTAATTTTATTTTAATTTGGTAAATAAATTGTGGTGATAAGTACATAACTTATCAACCCGCCCTTTGATTTGAGGGGAATTTAAGTCTAAAGCATCTACACAATATTTACATTGACTCACTTTTCAACTGTTTTTACAAAAATTAGGTAGCTAATGAACTTTCTAGGGTAGTATGGTGATTGTGCAGCAATCATAGGTCTTAATGGACCTAAATTAGGCTAGGACTTAGCATAAGTTAGGGTAATTCATGCATGCATAAGCATTATTTGCATCTTTACTGCTTTCTTTTAGCTATGCATAAAATAATGCTATAATGTGCTGATTAGGTACATTATGTCAATTACAGGTAATAAGCTGATCAGAAGCTAGATCTCAAGCTGGATATGAAGCTGGATCTGAAGAATAAGGAATAATTGGTGTTGCAGCAGAGCTGGAGCGGAAGACCTAGAATAAGATGTAGTAGACAATAATGTAAGGGATTTAAGGTATGCTATTCTATTAAGTAGGAATAAAGCAGTAAAGTGTGAAGAACTTAGGTCCATCCTAACCCTAGGATAGCCTAAAAGCCTCCCCAAGCCTTAGCCACCCTTAGATTAGGTCACCGCACTCTAGGAAACCTTAAAACCCTAACTCCAACATCTATCTGGACATCTAGATGAATTACAGGACGTTCAGAACCCTTAGCCAACTCCCGCACACCTTAAACCCACTTCTGCAGTGTTATTGGATGTCCAAACACTTGGTTAGACGCCCAATTTCTGCAAAATACCCAAGATAGAAACTAGAATCCTTCCTGACTCTAATTAGACGTCCATAATTGAAGTCTAGACTTCTGATTTTTTAGTATAAGTCGTCTGATACTATTATTGGATGTTTGGAGCTGCTCTCCAGTTCTTGTTTTGAGATTCAAGCCTTGATCTTGGATCTCTAGCCCCCTAAACCCAATTCTAATCCCCTAGGAACCTAAATTAAGGTACCCCAACCCTAGTACATCACCTCTAGACCTCCTTAAGGACCTAATTAGGTCCACACTAAACCTAATTGACTTATATCATAGTCAATTACCATTGCCTAGTCAATTGGACTCATAGGGTCCAATTGAGCTCAGATCTCAACCCATACAAGTCCAATTGGACTCAGTAAGAATCCAATTGACCTAAGCCCAACCTAATTGAGTTATTTCACTCTCAATTAGGTTCACACCCATTCAATTAAACTTGTGTTAAGTTTAATTGCATTTCCCCCTTAGCAATTAGGGTTTGCAACCCTAATTTAAGACCTACACCAACCTAAACCCCTTAGGACCTAACCTATATCACTTAGACACCTAGGGCACAACCACACACACACACACACACCCATTCACGCACTCCCACACCACCTAGAGTATTCTAGGTTCCTCCAAAGGTGGCGCCACTCTTGGTTGCCAAAATTAGCAACCAAGAGCTATTCAAATTAGAGATCCACAAATGGTGGATCTAAAAGCCACCTCTCTCTCTCCTTGGCCCCCCACTCTTGGAGCTCTCTCTAGAGAGTTCCACACTTCTCTAGAGAGTCTCCCTTAGGTCTATAAAAAGACCTAAGGGGTGGCCATTTGCACCCATCCATTTCTTGGCTTCATCCACTTTCATTTAGGTTAGCTACATTCACTTCCACTCCACCTCCATGAGTTTCTCACCATGGGCACCACCTTCTCCACGCTAGGATGCTGGATCACCTCTCCAACCTCTCTCCAAGGGCTCGCATAAGCACCATTGGTCGCCCCTCCTTCTCCTCTCAACCACTCAAAGGCCATCGGAGATCACCTCCAAATGCCCTTATTTCTGCTAGATTAGTAACTTAGTTCTTCATAGTTACATCTTTTATTACTACTTAGTAGTATAGCTCTTTATTCTCCCCCAATGATGCATGCAAAATCCCCCATAGATTCATGTATGAGATCATTTTCTGTTAGTTAGATTTATGTTTTCAAGCTTTCCTCTATAAGCTTTCCTCTAGTTCCATGTTGCAAACACCCTCCTGAATGAATGAAAGAAATTTTTTTATATATATATCTCTGTGTTGAGAATCACCATGAGCTTATTGATTGCAATATATTTTGTGTGATTAAAGTTGCCTGCTTTTAATTATTATCTATTGCAACCAGCATGTCAGTACCAGAAAATATTGAGGATTTAACTATTGCATTTTCCATAAATAGCCACCACATAGTTAGAATCGTGCGTACTGAAACTCACACTTTCACATTTGTCATCTATCTAACACATGTGCACGTAATCAGGGTTTATAATGAAGTGGCAAAACATTGATCCGACGATTAGAAACCGGCGTGCGATTTTAAACAAGTAAAGCGAAAAAGATCGATTTCAGATTTGCATAAACACCTCCCAGAGATGAATGACCGGGACTCAAGTCTTGTTATCTTTACAATTTCTTTTTTTCTACGAATGTTTTAGCGTGACTATACTACAATTTCCGACGATTTAAAATGCGCAAGAATGGCTTCTGTCAAATGGCACTGTTGCTGGGGAGGCAACGTCATTTATTTTATTTCGATCTTTTGAGCTATCACTGATAAATATTCTTTTGCTTGTCTTTGGATGAGCAGGAAAAACAGGAAAAAATGGGATCTGCGCACACAAAGAGCGTGGAAAAGAAAATTCCAGGTGCACTTCATATCTGCCTTAGTCTAGGATTTTTTTTTAGCCCTAAGTTAGATTTGCTTCTAGCAATTTCATTTGAAAAAAAAAAAACTTATTCATTTTCATGAAAAAAAAATCAAAGAAAAAAAAATTCTTAGTTAGATTAGGTTTCTTTTTTAATCCTAAGATAGTTTTGAAAAAGCAAAAAAAAAAAGTTGAAAATCCTTTGAAAAAAAAATCCTTCTTGAAAAAAAAATTCAAATTTTTTTTTGAAAAAAAAAATTCTTGAATTTTAAACTCAACACCTTTTAAAAGCTTCTCCACCACCCTTTGATTTTCAGTCAGACATCGAATTTCGATTTAAAAATTCAATTGCTGAAAAATTAGTGAACGAAAAATTTTGAAATTTGGGTTAGAACCTTATTTTCAAACCATCTTTCAAACTTCACTGTCCATTTGAAAAAATTCCAAGTAAGAAATTTTTAAAAATTTGCGAAGTGCAAGGGGGTTAGACTGACCCAGATTTGAGATTTTTCAAAATTCAAAAAGCAATTGCAAGCAATTCGCGAATCTGTTTTGACTCAAAATGGTGGGGTTTGAAAGCGGATCTCATTGGATTTAATTTTCATATTTTTTATGAATTTTTGAAAATCATTTGATACTATTTCAATTTGAAAAACCAACTAGGGGTCAAAATTCCAAATCTGACCCCTTGACATTTAAAAATCTCTATAAATTTGGTTAAAATAGTAAAAATTACAAAAAAAATATTCTATGAAAAAGATAATTGAAAAAGGAATCTACTCGCCGAATTTCAATTTAATTGGACTCCAATTTTGTTCAGAGAACTATTTTTATTTTTGTGGTTTGCTGAAGAAGAACAAAACAAAAAACCCTATAATTGCATGAACCCTAGGTTACATCTTTAGGGTTACAATCTAGAGACCACATTTGGGCTAGACTAAACTTAATCAAGTCTAGTGCTTAGTCAGTGAGCTTGGTCACCTTGTGGGCCACTCACCACAAACCCCAACTGAAGAAAAACGAGCTAAAATCAATTTTAAAACATGAAATCAACCCGAATTCGTTGTCATACTGCTGGGTGCTTTCAACCTCTTGGCTAGATTAGCTTGAGAGACCGAAATCACTTTCAATTGGTTGTACGATGAATTTTTCTTCAGGAATTCGAACTTAGAACGAAAAATCTGGTCACCCGATCATAAGGACCATCTGATTGACAGGGCCTTAGCCTTGTCTAGTTTGGCTGCACCAACCTAGGGGTTGGGTGGTGTATGCAAGGAAGGAGGTCACTTAGACCTCAACTGGTTGAACCTTGGGAGCTAATCCCAAGGAGGCGAGTCACCTTGCCAGGACCATCTTCTCCCCCCACTTCTACTCCCTTAGCCACAATGGCTAATCCTGGACCTGGACCTAGACTAGGTCAGGACGTTGGTAATCTGGACCTGATGGCTTGTCTGGAGGCTCGGGTTGTTGAATCTGAGGAGCGACATCAGCAGAGCATGGATTGTATCTTGACGACGCTTGACAAAATGCAACATCCACCGCGAGGAGAACAACTTTGAGATTTCTATGATCCAACCGCACCGATCGTCGCACCCTTAGTTAGGATTCCCATAGGCGGAGATGCGTTTGAGCTCAAGCCTAATGTGATCGGTTTGATCAGTACTCATTTTTATGGAAACCCAAGCGAAGATCCGTTCCAGCACTTAGAGGACCTGAGTCGACTCGCAGAAATGATTCGACCCAGGAATATTGATCTTGGGATTGTTCTGATGAAGCTTTTCCCATTTTCTCTGAGGGACAAAGCTTCATACTGGTTCAAGACCATTGGGAAGCCAATTGGAACCTGGCCGGAATTATGACGTGAATTCCTACAAAAGTTCTTTCTGATCTATTGAACGAACGCGATGAGGCATGCAGTCATGACTTTCTCCCAAGGAGCTGGGGAGAAGTTGCATAATGCTTGGGACCGATTTCACAACCTTCTCCGAAAATGCCCGCACCATGGTATACCCAAATGGCACCTAGCTTAGATTTTTTACCATGGACTGGATGACACACATCGGTATCTGGCCGATGCATCTAGTGGTGGGAATTTCCTCGCGAAAGACGAGAACAGTGCATTTGAGTTGTTCGAATCTTTGGCGGAGAACTCGATGAATGCCGCGTCCATGAACCAGTTCCAGCAGCCTGGTCAGCAGCGGGTTAGTGTCCATGAGGCTCACACCGAGTCTATTCGAGCCGACATGGATATCATCGTCAAGCAACTGGATAGAATAAACCTAATCGAGAAAAAGATTGACCAAATTAGTCAGGGTCAATCTAACCTGAACTATACTGCTCCAAGACCCTCCTATGTGTTGGTGCTAGAGCACCACGATCATTTATTTTGATGATAACAAAACACGTGTCATTTAACATTTGCACTTGGAGTCTTAGATTTCAGGCAAATTGCAAATGGAGACGTGACCAGATGGAGTTCGAGCTCGCATCCAGGATGGATTGGAGGAGCTTGATGGAAAACAGAGGAGATTCGCGAGGAGCGATAGATTGAAGAAGGAAGGAGATGAAGAATAGGATAGATTTCCTTCTCTTGTACTCCTTGTATTTTTCGTTTCTTTTGTTGCTCTTTATTTTTGTTACTTAGATTCATGTTAAAGAGCCTCAAAGTACCCTAACAGTAGTCCTAGGAACACCGGCACAACCCTAGGATACTTAGGTTTTCTGTAGAGAACTTAGAAAACCAATATAGGGTTCAAACAGCATTTCCAGACGTCTAATTCCAAGATCAGACATCTGATAATGTGTTTTAAGACATCTGACTGTTGATTCAGACGTCTAATAACATTTAGGCTGGACTTGGTAGTTCTGTCTGATGAAATCAGACGTCCAAACCTTAGACCAGACGTCTTAGAAGATGTCTGATGACTTTGCCAGACGTCTAATTAGTGGACCGTTGGCTGGCTTAGCGAACACTCAAGGATATGACCGTTAGAGCCTTATCAGACGTCCTTAGGCCTTTCCAGACGTCTGATAAATGACTGTTTTGCCTCGGCTGACCCAAAATCTCTTCTCAGAGATTTTCTAGCCGTTGCACTCTCTTGGAAATCTATTCCCACGAAAAAGTAGGTTTCTAGACGTCCATACATAGTGCCAGACGTCCTGTATGTCGTCTGATGGACTTGCACTAGAACCCTGTTTAGATCTGATCCAAGTCAGGAAGAAACCCGCCTAAAATCAGTCGTCTGATGTTGTTCCCAGACGTCTTAAAGTGATCTTCCAGACGTCTGCTGCCAAGATCAGACGTCTGATAACCCTGTCAGTGCAATCATTGTTCCTGATTTCGGCCTGATTCTCCTGGGCTTTTCTCCCAACGGCTATGGAACCTTTCCTAAGCCTTCCAAAGCCTTCCTAAGGCCTCTATAAATAGAGGGGAACCTCTTGCACAAAAACACACACCTAGATACACAAGAAACACTTTGCAACACACTTTCTACTCTTTTGTCCTAAAGAAGCTTTTGCTCTCCAAGCTCTAATTCTTCATCTAGAGAGCATCAAGCATTTGTGCATCCACACTCCCGCCGTAGTTCACGAGAGCAACGTTACACCGTCGCGTGGCTCACGCACCTGCGTCATCGATTCAACGCACTCCTTGCAAAGGGAAGCATCTTAATTCCTATAGAAGCTAGGTTTAAATTACTTTGTTGGCTCTATAGGATTGTTGTTTATTTTATCTTTGTTATTTGGTTGGGTATTCGCTTTGCGAATTCCCGTCTCCTTCATGGGACAAAATCCTTCTCGTGAAGAGAAGGGGTTTGAGGTATGCTACCCTTGTATAAAGTAGCGTGGTTGTAATTGAGGTTGAATCACCCTCATTTAATTGATTCGGTTAGTGGATTTGATCAGCTTGGTTGATAGAAAAATCCCAACTCGAGAGGGTTAGGTGGTGGTTTTCACCCAGTTTAGGTTTCCACCTAAAAATAATTGTGTACCTTGTGCGATTGTTTATTTTGTGAGATTGGTATATATTTTATTCCGCATTTTATTACGTCACCCCCTCCAAGTAGGGAACTACACTATGCACCCTGAGCCCCCCTGCTCGAGTCAATCTACTCACTCGGGATGCATCTTCTCCTTATTTACGAGATCCTACATATCAGGATCCTATAAACAATCTCGATCTGGTACCATATGACCAGTGTTACGCACCACCCACAGACTATAATATGTATCCCTTGATGGATATACGACTCAGACTTCTTCAGCCTACGAGGATGTCAGTGCTATTCAAGGATATGGGCGTAATAACCCGCATTCAGAAATGTATAACCCTGGTTGGCACCAGCATCCGAACTTCTCCTTATCTGGTAACTCACAAAGACCACATCAAGATCCACACTACTAGACCAGGCAATACGGGAATGCACAAAACACATACCCTAGGCAGCTGCCATTCCCGTATCAGCAGCAACAACCCCGTTCTATATACCAGCCACTGCACCAAGCTGCTAGTCACCCTCCAAAGCGGGCTAACCCTTTGGAGGCACTGAAAGAGGAGCTGCAAGAATCGATGAGGAAATCCACACAAGATACCTTGCAGATAGTGAAGGTGATGGCTGACCAGATACAGACTATACAGAACACGCAAAACCAACTGTTGCAGGAGCATAGAACTCAGGGAGCCTTGCCCTCCCAACCTATCCCGAACCCTCGGTATGTGCAGAATCAAGGCACCCTGCCTAAGTTTCAGGCACCACAGGGACAAGCACACGCCATATTACAGGCGCCTCCTGCACCACCTGGTTATGCTCAAGGCCAGTCGCCTTTGATGCAGAACCCTGCATACTCTACCCCTTCCGCTCTCCCACCACCTCATGGACAGCAAGCCGATGCAAATGCTGTCTCATTGAGGATTAGAAGGAAGACATTCGACCCACCACATAGGCAGGCGGGTCCTGATTTTTCTCATCCTTCGCCGTAGGCGAGTTCGACTCCATCTCAGGGGCCACCTACAGTAGATAAGGGTAAGAGGCCACTTGACCCTGAGATTCCCGTCCCTTTTCCTGAGGCTCTAACGTGAAATGTAGCACGGAAGGACACGTGGAATTTTGAGGACCTGAAATCAATGTTCAAGGAAGTACATATTTAGGTCCCCCTCCTTGAAGCAATTGATCACATCCCCGCTGTCGCTAGGTTCTTCAAGGACTATTGTACCCCAAAGCGATAGCCTAGAATTGGACAACAGGTGGTACTATCAAAAGAAGCTAGCACCGTGATTCTAGCTGACTTGCCGTCGAAAAAGAAAGACCCTAGTACCCCACTCATATCCTGCTTCTTGCAGGATTCTCCATTTGATCGGACCCTTCTAGATCTAGGTTCGTCCATCAACCTAACTCTCACTGTTGTATTTGATCGATTTTGATTTGGGGAGTTAAAGCCCACCTCGGTCACAATTCAACTAGCTAATAGATTAGTAAAAACACCGAGGGGGTGGTTGAGAATGTGATCGTAAAAGTCTGCGGATTCTGCTTTCCCGCAGACTTTTCATTCTCAATATGGAGGTTCCTCCTAATCTCTGAGATGCACCAATCATTTTGGATTGCCCATTTTTAGTGACAGCCTGAGCAAACATTGATTATGCATCCTGGTGTATGGAGATAGCCTTAGGTAATGAGCTACTTCGACTTGACATATTCAGGGCATCAAGGAATTTTGACTGTGATCGCATAGAGGAGGATGGTGAAGACGAAGATTCAGCATACTGTGGTAACATTGGGCTCCTTTGTGACGACCCAATGTCTCATTCGTCTGCACTATCAGGGTTCTTAGACCTCGATCCACATAGGACTGAGACCACTGCACTGCACATATCTCCCCGATGATCCGACTGTTTAGGGCGTGTTCCTGACCACAGCACCCCTGAATCTAGCTATCCTGATACGTACACTATTGGATTGCCCCTGTTGTTACAAGAAGACGTGACCACAGCTAACGGGTTTCCCACTAACGCAGTCACAGCCGACTATCTCACAGGTAGCAAATCAACGGGAATTCACATGCATACGGATCAGCAGATTCCCACCTTCGAGTTTACTCCTCCTATCCCCATTTCTGACTCTGACCCACCCGTGATTGAATTGAAGCCCTTACCTGACTCACTTAAGTATGTGCTCTTGGGCGAAAGTGAGACATACCCAGTCATTATTAGTGCTTACTTAACCCAAGAACAGGAGCATCAATTGATTTCTACACTACAAGACCATAGGGATGCTATAGGGTAGAGCATTGCTGATCTCCATGGTATTCGTCCCTCGTATTGCACTCATCACATTTACACAGACGAGGGGGTGAAACCTTCGAGACAACCTCAAAGACGGCTTAACCCAAATATACTAGAGGTTGTTAAGAAGGAGATCATCAAATGGTTGGATGCAGGTATTGTATACCCAATCTTTGACAGCCAATGGATGAGTCCGATCCAGATAGTACCCAAGAAAGCAGGACTCACTGTAGTGAAAAATGATAAAGGCGAATCCATCCTGACCCACACTACGACATCTTGGCAGGTCTGCATCGACTATAGAAAACTGAACATGGCTACCCAGAAGGATCACTTTCCTTTGCCTTTCATTGATCAGATCTTGGAATGGTTAGCCAGATGCAGTTTCTTTTGCTTTTTGGATGGATACTCTAGGTAATCAAGTAGTAATTAGCCCGGAAGATCAAGACAAGACCACATTCACATGCCCCTTTAGAACATTCGCTTTCAAGCGGATGCCCTTTGGCCTCTGCAACGCACCAGCAACATTTCAGCGTTGTATGATGGACATCTTCTCTGACATGATTGGGGACTATGTGGAGGTGTTCATGGATGACTTCTCCATTTTCAGAGATGATTTCGCATCTTGTCTTGATAACCTCACCAAAATCCTGAAATGATGTATTGAGGTAAATCGAGTACTATCCTGGAAGAAAAGCCATTTCGTGGTGAGGGATGGCATAGTACTAGGGCACAGGATCTCTAAAAATGGACTCGAGGTCAATCGAGCTAAATCTGAGATTATTTCTTACATACCGCCACCTAGCTCGATCAAGCAGATTAGATCATTCTTGGGTCACGTTGGCTTCTATCAAAGATTTATACATGATTTCTCGAAAATTGCACAACCTTTGGCGAATCTCCTTGTTGTCGATGCCCCATTTGAATTCGACGCCTCGTGTCTCAGTGCCTTCGAGACATTACGAAGCGCTGTCTCTAATTCCCCGATTCTCCAACTACTCGACTGGTCGCTTGATTTCGAGATGATGTGCGATGCTTCTGATTTCGCCATCAGTGTTGTTTTAGGCCAGCGTCGGGAAAAACAACCTTTTGTCATATACTATGCTAGCAAGACGCTGAATGAGGCTTAGCGCAATTATACAGTCATTGAAAAAGAACTGCTAGCAATAGTATTCGGGTTGGAGAAATTCAGATCTTATTTATTAGGGTCAAAAGTCATCATCTTCACTAACCACTCCGCCCTCCGACATTTGTTGGCAAAGAAGGATGCCAAATCCCGACTGATCAGATGGATCCTTCTATTGCAAGAATTTGATATTGAAATCCGCAACAAAGCTGGAAAGTAGAATGTTGTGGTGGATCACCTATCCAGACTGGACCCAGCCCACATTCCTTATTCCCTGCCTATCCACGACCAATTTCCGGATGAATCCCTTTTGGTAGTTCACTCTGTTGAGTTCCCCTGGTATGCGGATATCGCGAACTATCTTGCCACAGGCAAGATTCTCGCGAACCTATCCAAGGACCAAAAACTCAAATTTACTGCAAAGGCCAAATTCTACCTCTGGGATGACCCACTACTCTTCCGCATTGGAGTGGATCAAATTATTCGAAGATGCATCCCAGATTCTAAGATCCCCAGTGTGTTATCTTTTTGCCACAATGATGCTTGTGGTGGTCATTTCTCGGGACGGAAAATCGCTGCAAAAATTTTGCAGTCGAGATTTTTCCAGCCAACTATTTTCAAAGATACACACGAATACGCCTAGCACTATAAATGATGCCAGTCGGTCAGTTCTATGACCAGGAGAGACATGATGCCACTCCAGCCCATCATGGTTGTAGAAGTGCTTGACGTCTGGGGCATTGATTTTATGAGCCCTTTTTCTGAACTCGCATGGCTTCGAGTACATATTACTAGCCGTTGACTATGTCTCGAAGTGGGTCAAGGCCATCTCAGCGAGACGGGCAAATCATAAGACTATCATTTCTTTCGTACGGCAATACATCTTCATGAGATTCAGAATACCCCGCGCTCTAATTTGCAACGGGGGAAGCCACTTCATCCATGCCCACTTCAGAACATTATTAAAGAAATATGGGGTACATCACCGTATAGCCACCCCATATCACCCACAGACCAATGGGCAGGCTGAAATGTCTAACCGTCAAATCAAGCTGATTCTCCAGAAGATGGTTAGACCAAACAGGAAGGACTGGTTTGATAAATTAGTTGATGCACTCTGGGCATATTGGACCGCATACAAGGCCCCACTCGGAATGTCACCATATCGTATGGTATATGGCTAGGCCTGTCACCTTCCTGTAGAGCTAGAACACCGTGCCTTTTGGGCGGTGTGAAAATGTAACCTTGACCTCGATGCGGGAGGTCAAGGACGGAAACTTCAGCTCAACGAATTAGAAGAGGTCTGGTGAGAGGCCTATGAGAATGCATTGATATACAAGGACAAAACCAAGGCCTTTCATGACCACCACATCCGGAGGAAAGCATTCACGCCTAACCAGCAAATCTGATTGTTTGATTCACGATTAATACTTTTCGCAGGGAAGCTCAAGTCCAAGTGGACTGGCCCATATGTTGTGATTCACCCATATCCTAATGGGGCGGTCCAGATCAGGGACCCAAAATCTGGGCATATATCTACGGTAAATAAGCATTTTTGGCCACCCATAGGATATATCTACGGTAAATAAGCATTCCCTATGGCCACCCATAGGCTTGGGCATATATCAGTCCAAGTGGAAGCATTCCCGGTGCCGTGAGTAGGCACTTCCACCAAATAAGCCACCAAATGTCTCTTGAGTACCACCAATCCCTAATAATGCCTCCTCAATAAAGCTCATGGATGTGTGTTAGTTCTGTTATGTTGAAAAAAAAAATGATGAAAAGAAAGAAGAATTGAAAAAAAATTAGAAAAGGAAGAAAAAGCAAAGAAAAAAAAATTAGTGTTTATTTCAGTTGTAGTGAGGCAATACCACCAAATAAATTTGAGATTGATAATGGGTGCAGTTTTCCCAACCGTGGCTAGTCTTAGTTTGTTTTAATGCTTATTACAGAAGTGTCATTGTGGTATATAATGAGACAGCTACGGTTGTTGTTACCATTATAATTTTACTCGGAAATAGTTTCCCGAGGTCGAACTCAGGGAGCTACTGGAATTCTAGAAGTACAATGTTTCTATATTTCAAAAATAAGAGAGAGGGAGAGGGAGAAATAGATTTGTGTCTTGTGGCTTTTTCTTCTTCTCTTCTTTCTCTCTTTGCTTATCTTCTTCTTCTCTTCTTTCTTTTCTTTCACTTTAGCTGCGAAACCTTTTCTTTTCTTTTTCTTCTTCTCTGCTTTGTCTCCCCTGAAGCTTCATCCGTCGTCTGATATCTCAGTCAGATGACTTAAATGGCGGTCTGCTATAGTGCTTCCCCTCTCTTTTCTTCCTTTGCTGCTTCTCTTCTTCTTCTTCCCGCTCCTTCTTTGGCCTTCTGCCTTGCTCAACTGCAAGGCTTCTTCTTCTTCTCCCACTCCTCTTCTTCTTCTTCCTGCGGCCAAGTGTGAACCTTCTTCCCTCGCACCCTGTCCCTGCACAAACCACAGCAAAACCTAACCCTTCCCTCTACCCGCACGTCTCTCTCTCTCTGTAAACTGCTCATAGAAAGCTCTCCCAGAGCTGGGTTATCGGGTCGGGTTTGCGTAACTGGGACCAGGTGTACCGGCGTGTATGGTATGCGAGGAGTGCACAGGTGGTGTCGGGTCGGGTCTGCCGGATCCGCGTGGTGAGCTCGCGGACCGGGCGGGTGAGTGGGGTGCAGACCTCACCCAAGGTGTCTCGGAGGCAACCAGCAGAAAACACGAAATCAATTTAAACCAGTGCGGGGTTTCGAGAACTTACGATGTGGGACTATTCTGCTCGCCCTTCTCGCGCGCGCCCGCAGGAAGACCTCCTCGCTCTCTGCTCAACTGCAGCCACTATCGGTGCCAACTGCTGAAGCAGAAGTCCTCGCAGACTTCTCCCCAACCTGCAGCACCTGGAATCCTGAAGCCCCGACGCCTGGAACTCGCCTGGAAGCTGCTTCAGTTGTCGTCAATGGTGGCTGGGGCTCCGACCCTGTCAGACAGAAACACGGCCTCTCGGCCTAATCAGACTACAGGGTGACCTTCGCCGTGGCACGGCGAAGGTGATGCGGGGTGTAGCAGGTTGCAGGATGGCCTAGGCATGCGTGCCTAGGTCGACCTGTGACCGGAAAAGTGGGTGTGTTCGGCGGGGCTTTGTGTGGGTGTGGAGTGGCAGTGAAGGGGCGGAAGTGGTTCAGCGTGATGAGGCGGAGGTTTTTGGGTCAGTCGGCGAGTCGTGTGGAGTGGCGGAATGATGGGGGCGACTCACCGGAGGTGTGGAAGATGAGGGTGGTCAGGCGTTGTTGAGGGGCGGTTGAACAAATTGAGTTGGGGAAAAGAAAGAGGGGAGGAAGGGAGATAACTGTTACCTACTTATAGGGACGAGGGGGGGCCGGAGCAGGGCGGCAGTTGTACAGACTGTCACCGGAGAAGAAATACCCAGAGCGGGAGAGCGGCAGCGAGGAAGAGAGCAGGAGGGCGCGCGCTGGGTATGGCGCGACGCGGGAAGAGCAGGCGAAGGTGGCTCTGCTGCTGGTATGGCAGCAGAGCAACGAGACGGAGGAGGAGCTGCTCTAGCTGGTGGGTTTCTGCCAGAGTGGGAAGAGAGGAATGGTAGGGGTTTTCTCCGTCAGGGCCAAGCTACCAGAGTCAGCTGGCGACGCTGGTCCTTATAAAGGCGGTGGCGGAGGGGTGGGCGCAGGGAGGCGACATGCCTCCCTCACCGGAGAATGGCTGGGATTTTGACCCATACCTTCCGCGCGTTCGCACGGAAGGTGTGGGCGAGGACAGACGGCATGGCGGTGTCCTTGCGACAGCAGACGTCGCAGGGAACACCGGGTTCATCCTGCAGGATGCCTCCCTCACCCTGCGTGGCGCCATGCTCCACGCAAAGTCGCCGGAGCATGGTGCTGCGTAGAGACTTGCAGGAGGGACCTGTATGCAAAGAACGATGAAGAACCTAGGGGCCAAAATGCAAGGGTTTCGAAAGTTGAGGGTCAAAAAGTAATAGATGAGGACCAAATTGCAAAGTCGGTCAAGAAGGTCTCTTCTTAGGCTCAAGTTTTTTATGCATGACTAAATGGGACCTAAGGATTCTAATGGTGAATTTTATTTCTAGGTCAGACCTTGTTTGACCGGCCAATTTACGTAAAAATCCAAATTAAATCATTAATTGGGCATGGTTCTCAATGTAGGCCAAAATGGGTTCCCAAGGCCAAATTGAAGATTCCAAACCCTAGAGATTATTTTTATATGAATTTTAGAGGGTTTAGTCAATTTTTACCCTGCCTCGAACCTTGTGAATTGAAGTGGATTTGTTTTAGGGTTACAGAATGTCATTTAATTCCTTGGAGTTGCTGTAGCCCTTGTTGGATCTGATCATCCCACTTTCCTTCTTATTAGGTTAGTTTGACCTATGTTCGGACCCTGAGTTACCCTGTTTACAGATTGTATTGGTGAAATTGCATTTTTACCCCTTATGACTTATTTTCTTCTTAAACTCAGGCCTTTCTATGAGTTATGTAGGAGCTTTTTCTCGAATATCTAGGTTAGATTGTGTTAGTTAGGGTTCATGATGAGGTTCTCATCAGAGATCCACCAAATATGGCCTTAACCTACCTTTCTTGTGTTTCTGACCGCCCGAATACTAGCTGAGGAATTCTGACTTAGTGTTAGAGTTATGAAAACTCAATTAAAGTATTAATTCCAAGTGAGACCACCAAATATAGGTCATATATGTGAATCTAGTGAGATTGTGAGCTCTAAGAAAAAAAAAGAAAAGAAAAGAAAAAGAAAAAGAGAAAGAGAGAATGAATACAAAGGACCAAAAGAGAGCATAGTTTTTCTCGTCTTTCTCTGAGTTGAGTTACGTGAAAATCTGGGAATCTAGATTTTGCAGTACTAATCGCTATGTAGCACCAAGTGAGCCACCAAATAAACACCCGTACCCCTCAGACATTCTCTACCCAAGCTTAAAGCTGGGGTGGAATTCATAGAATATCTTGAATACCCTGAGGAAAAAAGTCCGCCTATCCTGCTAAAATTTTTACTAGGGGTCAAGTACAGGCTTTAGAGGTGAATTAGTTTTTCACTCGAATCTGATGCAAAAGTTACACAGTTACAGTTTCACGATTGTCTGGATTTCTAGAGCATAGGATGAAAACAAAAAGGAAAAAAATCTCTAGGCATACACTTGATAAAATAATCAATCCCTTAAGGACCCTTATGTGAAAAATATAGTCTTGCATTTGCTAGGGACTAGCAAGATTTAGGCATGGAGGTATGATTGCGCAGCAATCATAGGTCTTAATTGACCTAAATTAGGCTAGGACTTAGTATAACTTAGGGTAATTCATGCATCCATAAACATTATTTGCATCTTTACTGCTTTCTTTTAGCTATACATAAAATAATGCTATAATATGCCAATTAGGTACATTATGTCAATTACAGGTAATAAGCTGATCAAAAGCTAGATCTGAAGCTGGATATGAAGTTGAATCTGAAGAATAAGGAATAATTGGTGTTGCAGCAGAGCTGGAGCGGAAAACCTAGAATAAGATGTAGTAGACAATAATGTAAGGGAGTTAAGGTATGCTATTCTATTAAGTAGGAATAAAGCAGTAAAGTGTGAAGAACTTAGGTCCATTCTAGCAATAGGACAACCTAGAAGCCTCCCCAAGCCTTAGTCGCCCTTAGATTAGGTCACCGCACCCTAGGAAACCTTAAAGCCCTAACTCCAACCTCTATCTGGATGTTCAGATGAGTTATAAGACGTCTAGAACCCTTAGCCAACTCCTGCACACCTTAGACCCACTTCTGCAATGTTATTGGACGTCTAGACACTTGGTTAGACGTCCAATTTCTGCAGAATACCCAAGACAGAACCTAGAATCTTTCCTGACTCTGATTAGACATCCAGAATTGAAGTTTGGACTTCTGTTTTTTAGTATAAGTCGTCTGATACTATTATTGTACGTGTGGAGCTGCTCTTCAGTTCTTGTTTTGAGATTCAAGCCTTGATCTTGGATCTCTAGCCCCCTAAACCCAATTCTAACCTCCTAGGAACCTAAATTAAAGTACCCCAACCCTAGTACATCACCTCTAGACCTCCTTAAGGACCTAATTAGGTCCTCACTAAACCTATTGACTTATATCATAGTTAATTACCATTGCCAAGTAAATTTGACTCATAGGGTCCAACTGAGCTCAGATCTCAACCCATACAAGTCCTATTGGACTCAGTAAGAGTCCAATTGACCTAAGCCCAACCTAACTGAGTTATTTCACTCTCAATTAGGTTCACACCCATTCAATTAAACTTGTGTTAAGTTTAATTGCATGTCCCCCTTAGCAATTAGGGTTTGCAACCCTAATTTATGACCTACACCAACCTAAACCCCTGAGGACCTAACCTATATCACTTAGACACCTAGGGAGCAACCACACACACCCATTCACACGCTCCCACACCACCTAGAGTATTCTAGGTTCCTCCAAAGGTGGCGCCACTCTTGGTTGCCAAAATTAGCAACCAAGAGCCATTCAAATTGGAGATCCACAAATGGTGGATCTAAAAACCACCTCTCTCTCTCCTTGGCCGGCCACTCTTGGAGCTCTCTCTAATGAGTTCCACACTTCTCTAGAGAGTCTCCCTTAGGTCTATAAAAAGACCTAAGGGGTGGCCATTTGCACTCATCCATTTCTTGGCTTCATTCACTTCCATTTAGGTTAGCTACATTCACTTCCACTCCACCTCCATGAGTTGCTCACCATGGGCACCACCATCTTCACGCCAGGATGCTGGATCACCTCTCCAACCTCTCTCCAAGGACTGGCCTAAGCACCATTGGCCGCCCCTCCTCCTCTCAACCACTCAAAGGCCATCGGAGACCACCTCCGAATGCCCTTATTTCTGCTAGATTAGTAGCTTAGTTCTTCATAGTTACATGCTTTTATTACTGCTTGGTAGTATAGCTCTTTATTCTCCCCCAATGATGCATGCAACATCCCCCATAGATTCATGTATGCGATCATTTTCTGTTAGTTAGATTTATGTTTTCAAGCTTTCTTCTATAAGCTTTCCTCTAGTTCCATGTTGCAAACACCCTCCTGAATGAATGAAAGAAATTTTTTTATATATATCTCTGTGTTGAGAATCACCATGAGCTTATTGATTGCAATATATTTTGTGTGATTAAAGTTGCCTACATTTAATTATTATCTATTGCAACCAGCATGTCGGTACCAGAAAATATTGAGGATTTAACTATTAGTGCATTTTCCGTAAACAGCCACCACATAACTAGAATCGTGCGTACTGAAACTCACACTTTCACATTTGTCATCTATCTAACACATGCGTACGTAATCAGGGTTCATAATGAAAGTGACAAAACATTGATCCGACAATTAGAAATTGGTGTGCAAATTTAAACAAGTAGAGCGAAAAAGATTGATTTCAGATTTACATAAACGCCTCCCAGAGACGAACGACCGGGACTCAAGTCTCGTTATCTTTACAAAATCTTTTTTTTTTTTTTAAGAGCATTTTAGCTCGACTATACTACGATTTCCAACGATTTTAAGATGTGCGAGAACGGCTTCTGTCATATGGCTGGCAAGTTGTCGTGGGTAACAAGCCATTGACTGATTCTCCAAAATCTAGCTACATGACCATACTCATTCTACTGCTTTTAAGTAAATCTTAGATCAAGAAAGCGATCTATTCAGAAAAAAAAAAGATACTCAAAAATTAAAAAAGTAGAAAATAATAGAAAAAGGAGAAAAAAATTAAATAAAAGTCACACTTCACCACACGAGTATGGCTAACAAGTTATCGTGAGTAACAACCCATTGGTCGATTGTCCAGAGCCCAACTAAAAAAAATGCACAAATAATTCCCAAAATACTTAGAGAAGAAGCAGGGAAGTAGAATAAACTGGGATGATATACACTGGGTTTTCCATTATGTTGATCCCATAAAAAAATAAAACAAGTAGGGAGAAAACTACTGATCGAAAATATAAACCTTTAGGTAGAAACTTTTAAAGTCACCTAGGGTCGTAGAAACTTGAAGTCCGTTTTAATAGCCGCTTAGTGAGTCTATCACTTTTCATAAGATGCTTAGAACTTGAAGTTCTTTTCAAGTTTTGGGTGGGTTGGGTAGCCGTAGAAAGCTGCATCCAAACTCTAAACTCAAAAATCCAAAAAAATTAGAAAAGAAGAAAAAAAAAGTATCTTCTCTTTTCAAAATAAGGCAAGGACTTGGCCAGTTTGCATTTTGGCTAGCACCCAGGCACTGTCGAGTCTTCGTAGTTTAGGACCCTCGTTGAAACTTCCTTTTGTTAATAAACAACTAATGCCTTAAGCAATCAAGTCCTAATTTTGTTCTTATACATAGTATTTAGTTTGATTTTACTAGGGACTAGCAAAAGATAGTCATGGGGGTATGATGTATACACATCCATTTAGGTTAAAATGCTTATTTAATGCATGTTCCTAAGCGTAGAGATGCATTCCATAGTATAAATATTGTATAGCATGCATCATTTTGCAATTAGAACAGTTTGTATAAATTTTAGGTTAATGTGCCTCCTTTTGTGACTAGGAGAGAAGGAGATTTATTTCGGGGCCTCAGATTGATGATTTGATTAGGACGACAATCAGAGTCTAACGCATCTGAAATCGTCTTGATTGAAGTTTCATATCACATTATACAGTCCGAGGAAGATCAAAGGCCAAGGGGCAAGGTGGCACCAATCCGAACCTCAGATGCCAAATCCAATCACACAGATGGATCTGGATCGACGATTGCAGCCCAATAGCGTGGAAATCGATCCAATTTGACGTCCGTGGTGCCACCTACAAAGCAAAGAAGATAGACAGCCATGATGGTGCCACGTGGTGCCATCATAGCCACCCAAAATCCATTTAGGCCCCTCCACTCAACCTTGCAAGCAGCTCCATCATGAGATCCCAGCCATTGGATCGCGATCCAACGGTTGGAAACGATGACTGCATCGCCTTCACAAATGAGAGAACTCAAGATCATATGAAAATCTAATGGCCACGATCGCGCAACCACCGGCTGCTGAAAACTCCTCAACTCGACACTCCTGCTCCCTTGGTGCAATGGTCACCTGCGTGCTTCTTAAACAAGCAATGCAAGTTTGACTCCGTTAGCATTTCCAATCCACCACAGCAGTAATGCGCGCCTAAATTGGGCCACCTGATCAGCGATTAACGGTGCGGGTGGTTCCACGTGGATGCACGGATGGCCAGTAGCGTAGGCACATGCGATCATGCGTGGATGTACGTGCGATCTGACGCGATTTCAAAAGTGCGACACCTGCACCATCTATAGTTCTCCGATGAAGATCTGACGGTGGAGATTCGTCCACTCAACAGCTGCGAGCATATGGGAGTGCATGAGCGAGCGGATGCCAGCGGGTGTGAGGGCTGGCTAAAGCAATGAATGAGCTGGAGCTTTAGCGACATCTTTACTATCGCTAATTGTCCCATACTCGTTTTAGCCCCCTCTCCTCCATTGTAAAAAGGCCTACACCCCTCCATTCATAACAATCTCTTCCTTTCTCTCCCTCACCACCTCCATAGCTCTAGAGAGAGCTTGTCCCACACCTGGGATGCTCCTCTAGAGTAGAAAATCAAATTATTTTCCCACTTCTCATCCCCCTTCGTGGAGCATGCTGTGGCCATCCTCTCACCACCTTCCGGAAGAAGATCCTCGCCGCGACACCGTCCTATCCTATCCTCCTCCATCTGTCCCGTCCTCCTTCCTTCGGCCCGTTCTTCTTCATCCAGCTTCCCGCCACATTCGTCTGGGGCATCATCAGAGCGAGTTGTCCTCCGAGCGACCATCGAGGGGCATTATTCTCAACCCATTTTATCTTTTATTCACTTTCTAGTATAGTTGTAATTTCTCCATTGTAGCAAACACTTGTTTAGATATATATATATATATATATATATGATTGTTTCTCTCCCTCTCTGTAAGTAGATTAGTTAGATAAATATTTTGTCGATCTGATCTCTTGCCTATTAAAATACCAAAAAAAAATTTGTAAAAGGTAGAAACAACAAAAACAAATAACATCAAAGTGCTGATTTCAAAACCAAACGTTCGCCTCCCTGTATTTGACGCAAGACTCACTTCGAGTTTCGGTTATAAATTTATTTGGTAGTGATATTTTATGACTATGACAACGGGTTCTCCAAAACCCTGATTTTCCCTCACGAAATTTACACTCATCACTAGGGATAGATGTCGATGCCTTCTCTCTCATTCTTTAGAAGACCTAATCCCCTCCTTAAAGGCTAAAGAAGAAGTTGCTATTCTTAAGGACGCCTACAACAAGGCCAAAGCTTTTCTTGAAGGAATTAATGAGATAGATTCAGGTAACCTTGTTTTGATTGATGATATTAATGAGAACAGATCATGGTAGCATTTGGTTTTACTATCAAGTTTCAAGTTTTTTTTTCAACATGCATGGCGTTTGGCTGCACGTGGTATGCTCGCAGTGGTTGAGCTCGTAGCATGGTCGCGACAGTGAGGTGGCTGGCGTTGGAGCTCGATGCGAGGTCGTGGTGTGCCCACGAGTTTACTGACACTTGTCAGTGGTCGTTTTCGACCTTTGAGTTGTTGTAATTTGCCCTCTCGTTAAGCGCATTCTTCGAGTTTATCTCATTGGTGCTTACTCTATCTACGAATATAAGGTCACCCTCGTTGGGAAGGTCATCCAATTTCCCTCTGGGGATATTTCATTTTCTTTTTCATTTATTTCTTATCTATCAATTTTTTGTATTTTTTCTTCCCTCTGTTTCTATGATGAGTAACTTTCCTCTCTTGAAGGCGTTCAAGATTTTGTCTTCTCTCTTTCTTTCGAGGTGTGTCCTCTTTAACTTATATTTTCTCTTTTTTATCAATGAAATATATTTTTAAAAAAAATTTTTCAAACGTTTCTTTCATGTCTCTTGATAGATTATGAAAGCATGATCTCACGTATATACAAGTGACGTAGAAATCAAGTGACAACAAGCATTTACAAACAATGGAAGGTTTTGTTGTATCCACGCTGCAAGAAAAAAGGTTCTTTTAGATGTTTATTTCTAACTAAAACATCATCTCGATGTTTATCAAACTAATATCAAGATCTATCGTGGCATATTTTATTTGAGATATTTAGAGTCAAACATCTTAAAAAAATATAGATCACCACAGATTTACTTATATTTATCTTAATTAAACATTCCGCAGTAACATTTAAAAGGGTCGTCTTTGTTGCAGTGACAGTCAAAAATGGAATACGTACCTTATCTTTGTATAGATAAAGTGCGGTGTTCAATTAGTTAGTTTATTATTATTATTAGTAGTAGTTTTCGTTTGTTTGCCGTAGTTTGTTTTCTATTTCGGTGTCTTTTTCTTTCTCTCTCTCTTTCTTTTTCTTTTTTTTTTTTTTAACATTATTTAGTATATATTTCTCATTTGGATTTCATTTCCATCTTCCACTTCTATTAGATATTAATATTAAATAGATTTTTACAAGAATATAAAATAATATATTTATAAAATTAGTAATATAAATATAATATAAAATATCGATTAAAAATTAAAATATCAAATAATATATTTTATAACATGGAGTGTATTCTAATTTTTAATCATTAATTTTTTTTCTTTGCAATTGAATATTAACTTTCATTTGCTATGAAAAAAATGAAAAATCAAAATTAAAGAATTGTAATTAACGTATTTTAATTTTTTATATAAAAATTAAAGTATATTGATTAAAATTAATGAAAAAATAAAATAAATTAATTGACGTCAATAAAAAATTAAAATACAAAAAATATTTATTTATTTAATTTGTTAAAAATTTTATTTATTACAGTAAAATAGTATGACATTGATAGAACTATTTATTTATTATTATTTTATTTTATTTTCGTTCAGTGTCACCGTGAAAAACGACGTGCCATTTGTTTTTTTTGTGCTCACTGTTATGCTCCCGCGTCGAGTGACGTAATCGGAACTAGTTTTATATTAATTGTTGTGACGATACCGTTTTAATTAAGCATAATAATCTCTCATATTTCTATAACAGAAAATGAAGTGATATTTCATAACTGCATGCTATCTTTACAGGAAAATCAACTGTACGCATTTCATCGAATTTGAGAAAGTCTAAAGGATAAAACATTGATTGATAAGGTAAAAAGAGCAAGAGATGACAACTTTATACCTGTCCTCGATCCCGAGAAAGGGAGGGACGATTGTTCTCCGGTCCACAAACCACAACAAAAAAAATAACATCCAACAATGAACAATATGCTGAAATTAATTAAACTACAGCTCTGGATTGGGCGGCGGTAATCGATGATGCGACAAATTAAATCCTCTCCACTAGAAATTAGATCTCTATGAAGGGCTGCTGCATGCTTGGCGCGTACAAAGATAATTTCGAGTACTGTAGTTGATCGATATTGACGACGATGATGGTGATCAAAGGGCCCTGCTCTTAATGATGTCGATGCTTATCTCACTGGGATCGGTGGCCTGCAACTCCACTTGGATGCCGTCCAGCTCCCTCTTGAATCTGTCCTTGGAGCTTGCGTACAACATCTTGCTCCTCACCCTCGACCCATCAGGAGACCTACGTAAGAAAGTTCATGTATATGGATTGGACAAGGTTGACATCTTCGAGCATTATATCTAAAATATTTAAATGTGGAAAGTCGAAATGATGAGCTTAGTTGGAAATATGTCTACGCACAACCTTACCCTCTCATCTCTCTCTCTCTCTCTCTCTCTCTCTCTCTCGATGACATCCTATTCTGTAGCAAAGTAAATCTGAACTCGACTCATGTCATTCGTATTATACTTTTTGCATTCGTCATGATCTCATGTTCGAAATTGAATAGCATCAAAAGTTGAGTCTATCTCTCTAGAGGTTACCATATGAAACCTCCTATTTACCTTTTCATGGAAATTCTTGAGAGGAGGTTTCTACATTCAATTGGTTGCAAGAAAGAATGGAAATTCGGATTTTATTTTGGAGGATAAAGTAAAAGATCTCTTACAAGACTAGAAACAAAAGAGTTTATCCATAATGAACTATGTTTGCTGGATTAAATGAACTGTGGAAAGACTTCTATTTTGGCTCTCCTACACTTTTATAAGGAAAACCACTCTTTATAACAACAAATGATGGGTGGCAAACTTTATTTTGGATGGGAATTCCCATCTAATTGCTTGGACTGATATCTATAAGCCTAAAGATGAGGGAGGATTAGGCCTTTGCAGTTTGGAAGAACTTCAAAAGCTAGCCCATGGAAAAATGGTCCATCGCCTTACCTCCACCAACTCTATTTGGGTTGTTTGGATGGGTACGAGGTACGAGGACTATTGCGTTTCTTCTAAAGTTTCCAGCAACTCTAAAATCTGGAACTCCCTTCTTGATATGCAGGCTTGGTTGAAAGACACATTTCACGATGGCAATGATTGAGCTTGGCCCATTCTTCCCCATGGGGGATTATATGTGCGTACCTTATGGGACAAAACTCGAGCTAATGGGGCTAAACAACCTATCTTGAATTTCATTTAATCCTCCTCCATCCCCCCTTAAATGGAGTTGTTGCTTATGGCTTTGCTTAAAGAAGGGGTTGCTCACTGCTTTTAAAATTCTATCATGGGACATCAATATTGATCCAATGTGTTTTTTTTGTAAAAGGGAGGAGAAAACAATTACTTACCTCCTACACTACTGTAAATACACCCATGCAATTTGAGAAGATCTTTGGTTTAGATGTTTACCTAATGAAAATCCACAACCCCTCTTACTGTCAACTGGAGCATGACTTTTTTATCACAGGATAATTTTAAATTTTGGAAGCTCATCGCTGCAAAAAGAACATAACTCAAAGAAATATGATGGTACCCTCTCTTCCCCCTACATCCTTGTACACCTTCTTATCAAGGATTGTGATACTGGTGAGGATCGCTAATCTTATTTGTATTTGTTTTTTTCTTTTGAATTTATACCATCTATTTGTGCTTTGTCCGTGAACTTTTGAGTAATATACTATCACTTACTTTAAAAAGATTCTAATTAAAGTACGTGGATTCCCGATGCCGATTTCATTTAACTTCCACCGGGTAGAGAGTCAGAATTCTTTGTTTACATAATAGTCACTCATGGGGCCCACCAGGGTATGATCCAATGGCAGAGACTCCTGACTCTGACATACAAGACTTCGGTTGGAGTTTCTATCAAGAATTACCATTTAGGGTACGCGCAGTTCAATTGGGAGGTGAGGTTTCGAAAGTTTCTCTAATTTTTGGTGTTTGTTAAAATTTTTTTTTATCAGTCCAACCTAAATTTTTATATAATTATTTTTATCATTAAATCAAATTGTGATAATTTTATTATTAAATAAATATCACTAAATCATTTATTTTTATTTTTAATATTAAATAAATATCTACTGATATTTTTTAACTCTCACTTATACTATTAAATAACTATCCATTAACATCATATTATTACATTAACCATTTTATCATCTTACTTAATTTTTTTTTATTTTATCATACAAATAAATATCTATCTTCACTCATTTCACTTTAACCTGATAATTTATCCCTCCTTCTAATTGTCCCCAGCTCAAATAAAATTTTAGGTCAAAAAAAACAAAAAAAAAGGGGTAAATGCAAACATCACTCATGTGATGTCAACACGGGTTCCCTCCTAATCTCACTGAGCCAAATCCCTTCAAGTTGGGACTATGGGATAGGTCGAGATGACGGCAGGGAAGAGGGACGTAGAAAATTCTCCCATAACAAATCCATTTGGCAGGCCTAGTGATCCACAAAGAGGTCGCGGAGGATTTTAAGCCTCTTGTTAAGACCATCATGCATCTAGATGGGCATTACCATTGGGAAAACGAAATGCCAAAGGAATGAAGTTTGTTGAAAATTAATTAGGAAGGTAGGGTTGTACGCATGCATGCATGTGCATGTAACCAATATAGATATATGTAACAGTCATCTATATATAGTATTCTCTTAAACATACAAGTAATTAATCTTTGCGATAGGAAGGTGACGGAACCAAAATCAGTAGAATAGGAGAGGCGATGAGCTTACCATGCGATGAAGAAGATCTTACTCTTCTGGCAGTTTTCGTTGGTGGTGAAGTCGAAGTCGAAGACTGCATAGCGGCACTCGTTGGCCGGAAGGCTGGCGCTGAAGTCGTCGTAGCTCTCGTCTGGCTGTCCCAGCTTCTCCACCGTCACCTGCTGTATCCTCTCATCGATCTTGAACACTATAAACCTATAGTTCCTCTTGGCTTTCAGCTCCAAGAACTTTAGCTTGCAGTCATCGTGCACTGCCATACCGGAAGCCGAGTTTGCCTGCATTAATAATAAGAGAAATGTTTAACGCATTCCAAAATCCACCTTCTTCCCTATCAAAAAAACAAGAGGACACATAACCCCATAAGTAACACTCACCCCTTATTTTTGTCTCCATTTGAATGACCAAAATCTTATAGAGGAGATTTGAGATGTGGATATCGGTACCCAATTAATAATATGCATGTATATATATAGTCAATCCACTTAATTAATTACGTACCCTCACACCATGAAAACCGTATACCACCTTCGGAAATGATCTAATTCTCGAGTACGTACGTAGTTGGCTTTTCATTGAATAGATCAGCATTCAGATCTTTTCCCCATGATCAGAACCCCTCGATGTGTGTAGTAGGTGTTCGTAAAGGAGACTACAACCACAACCACACATATGTATGTTTTAACTTACCATCTGTGCGTGTTTTCTTTTAATCACCATAGCCGAAGAGCTCGAGAGCAATCTGATACTAATTAAAGCTGCAGCTATGCTGTGCTGTTTTTGCAGTTAATGTAACAGTTTATATGAAAAATAATTAATTGAAAGATCGAAATATTCACGATGATTTCAGCTAAATATATCGGCAATATAACAAATTAAATGATGTCCACCCACCATGCATTCATGTTGCCTATTGGCAAAATTGCGTGGATGTTTTTTCCCAGGCATGACATTATAATGTAAATACCACTTGGAAAAGATGACTTCTACGTATATCGCTGGGAATGTAAAGTTCAATTTACTTGCTGCGTTGAATGAAGAGACTGCACGACTGTGGCCAATGGCGAAATCGGGGGGGCTTGAGGGGACAAACTGCAACACAAAAACTACTTTCTCGGTCTGGATTGTCGTCTGTATGTTTGAAAATATCATATGGAATATTATATAGATATCGTTGCATACAAAGCTTGGGGTTTGATATCAGCTCAAATTGTGGGCCGCTTATTGCAAACGTAAGATATATAACACTAGATATATGGAAATACCGCGTGTGTGTGTGTATACTGATCATTCTAGGTAGTGTGAGTAAAGGGTTATCGGAGAAAAGCAGCTGACAATACAAATTCAAGTATTTAATGAGAAATCGTGAATGGCATTGAAAAACTAACTATAATGGATAGTAAATCAGGAAAACGAAGGCGGGTACTCTTTGATGGACATTAAATGAGGAAGTGATGGAGGATTAATATATAATTAGTGAAGGCATGCATTCTTGTTTTCTTCTACTTTTCTTACCATCTTGTCTTGGGCGTGGCAAGAGAGATGGAAATGGCGGACGGCTTCCTAAGCTTAGCTTCTTCCTGCAAGTAATTAAGGATATGAACGAGGAATCGATCGAAGAAAGATTCTGAGAAGTACTTCGAAAGGGAGAGAGGGAGAGGTCCTCTTTTGGGAGGACAGAGGAGAGGGTGAGTAGGAGAGCGGGAGGGAGAGAGAGCGAGAACGGGCACTATGGATCTATTTGATTGGGGACCTTCCAACGTGTTGCCTATTCCTGGTGCCTACCTCCCACCGCTCATTTTCCGGCTCCGGAAGGCCCTCATCTTCTGAAGGGGTCAACCAACCTACTACTTATTCCCTACAACCTCCTTCTTCCATCCGTTGCTAAATGCTCCCCAAATTTTGGTGTTTTAATCATTTTGATCGTGATCTAATTCTTTAGTTATGTATGAGAGCATAACCCAATTCTAATACATGATGTATATAGAAGTGACATCAATTCGATAGCATATTAATTATATGTATATCTTAATATATAGTTGCATTCATCTTTTTAATTGGTTTGAGATTTTTTTAAGCTAAAGGTAATTTTTTAATTCGGAGATAATAAAGTTATAATTAATATCTTGAATTCCAATTGTACTTATATAAGAAGGGCTGTTTAAATGAGCATTTTCTTTTATCAACTCATCGGTGCATGTGGCAGGGGAAATAAGAGAAGGGGAATTAAATGTGTGTTTTGAGGATATCATTATAAATAAAGTTTCCTAAAAATAGAAAAGGAACTTATTTCTCTCCCCTTTAGTCCCTTTTTCTTTTTTCTTCCATGCACTGTCTCGACGTTCTTATCGTAAATTTTCTAAGTTCTCATTGTCTCTCTATGTTCTTTTACTCTTCTCGCTCTCATTATAAATCAACCCCCCTCTCTTTCTCTATCCATATGTATTTGAATAGCAATTTTTTCCTCTCTCTTATCTCTTATTCTTCTCACATAATATTATTCTCTAATCTCAAGATTTCTCATTCACACTAGACCTTTATTTCCTGTGATTACAAAACAAATCTAACCACATTTAGTTACATGTATGGATACTTTCTTTCTTCTTGATTTAGTGGGTTCGACAAGACCCCCTCCTATTTCTATTAGGATTTATCTCTATATATTCATGTGTGAAGTCCATGAATGTTGCAATATATCCTAAATCCAACTTACTTCGATAGGATAATAAGCCAAGCGAATTCAATTTTGGTGGTCTTATCTTAGTGGAATTCAAACAACTCTCCAAGAATTATTCCTTAGATTGGATTAAGCATTTTTTCTTTGGGAATTTAATATTTTGCAAATCAAAATGCTCAAATAATTGATATTACTATATATATTTACATTAATTATGCTTAAGTAGTGCTAATCTAAGGATTGAATAGGGTATAGTACATTTATTAGGTCAGTTTAGTCATATAGGTGCATTTTGTAAATATTGCATAAGTTTGGATTTTTTTACAACTTTACCCAATCTTATAGCTGGTACCTTGATGTCTTTTATGTGATATGTGCAGGTATCAGGTTTGAAGCAATTTGGAGTCCTATAGATAGGAGATTCAAGATTGAGCTCACTTGAAAGAGGGTTGAGTCAATTAGACTTAAACCCAATTAACCCTAAGTCTAACCCAATTTAGGAACCTAACTAACCTTATTCTAGAACCTAATTACCTAACCTAATTAGCTAACCTAAAGGTTGGCCATGAGCCTTAATTTTAGACCCAATATGGCTGATCAAAAATACATCCTATTCCTTAGAAAAACAAAACCTAAACCAAATCCTATTGTTAATCTCAAAATTCGTAATAGACTAACACATGTCTAGTATTTTGGTATTAACTTTTGAATTTTAAGCCCAAATTGAGTGATTCAAGTTGCATTGGAAAGCTGATTTCGAGGGCTATGACTTTTCTTTTATATATAATTTGAAATTCGGAACAAAACAAGGCTGAAAATTCAAGACAAGTGAGGAAAATCCTATAACAACCTCCATCCAATCCCAACAAAAACCAAACATTATCTCCTCCCTCCATTTTAGATCCAAAGGTCCTTATCCCACCTATCCTAGCCATCCCCTTAGATCTAATCTAGATCATCCAAATCCTTGATCCTAGGCAACCTAAACTAACCAATAGGAAGCCTCTACCTTTCCTATAAAAATACTAGGCCACATGCCCTCCTCTTGGATGTATCTCTTCCCTAGAAAAGAAATTCCTCCACCTTCTTCTGCTACCTCCTAAGTAGAACACCTAGAACTCCACCATGGCTATCCACCCTTAGGACCACCCTCTTCCATCAAGCATTCCTCTACTGGACATAATCCTCTACATCCTCTCTGACTCTGTCGATGGATCTCTCCATCACCATGACCATGCTTCGGATCTTTCTCTTGCTCTCTTTCTATTTGTTCTAGTAGAATAGCATCTAGTTTATTTCTCAAGTTGTAAAAATTTTCTAGTATCAATAAAAGTTTTTTTGTTATGATCTCTATCCTTTTCTCTTTCTCTCTCTATTATCTTAGTTAGTATTAGTGCATATTTGCTTTTTTTTGCATTCGTGATTTTTGATTCTTGTCTTCACGTGTTCGACTCAAACTCCCAATCTGGTTACTTTATTAAAATTGATAGCGATTATAAGCACTACAACGAATGTTAATTACTTATTTCATAAATCCGTCGTCAATTTTTGGTGCCATTATTAGGGAGACAACAAATTTCACTTGCATATTTTCTTCCATATTTTGCATTCGTGTCTCTAATTTTTTTTGTTTCTTTAATTGTGTGCAAGATTTCGTTGTGACACTGGATCTCATGGACAAATGGTAAAAACAGAGCAAAGTGTGGGTAGAGACATTCGGGTAGATTTCACATCTTAGTTTAGGATCATTCGTGAAACCTAGGTTAGATTTGCATTAAAAAAAAAAGAAATCGCATTCGTCCATCTAAATTAGGTGTCTATATTGATTCTTAGGATGGTTATTTTCACGAGTTGTTTGCATAAAAAAGAAAAAAATCTCTTTTGGTGGACATTATCCCTTGATATTCTCAAAACCACCTTCCTAAAATTTGGGCTACTAACTAATTCAAGTGTCAAAAATCATTTCTCGAACTTATATTTATCCAAAAATTATAAAATTACTCTTCGACGTTGGTATTGAAGTCAGAAAGATTGTGTTCAAATTTCGCACTCATCTAATCTATATTCAATTTTTAAAAATCTGTGGACTATACTAATATTTGTTTTGATTTTTCTTCCTAATTTGCAACCTTCAAAAAATCATAGGAATTTTTATACAACTCTCATTAACTTGAAATTTACCGCGTTGGATTCCTGTGATAATTGAGAGACACAAAAAAATCTAAAAAAATATTTGAGCCACAGTACTATCTGATTCACATGAAAAACTAACTGGGGGTCTTTTTTGACTTTTGAACCCCACTACACAAAAAAATCTGAAATTTTTATTTTTATGTGAAATAATTATGAAATATTTATGTTATGTATATTTGGTGCCTTGAAATGTGTATTTATGTCTGTGCAGGTGCTAGGTGTGAACTTAAATGAAGCTCCTGTCCATCGCCAAATCCATTTGAGCTCACATCTCCCATATAGGTCAAGTTAGTCTTCTAAGCCTTGATCAAATCAGTCCATTACCTAGCCTATTTGTGAACTTGATTTCTACACTTAGTTCCTAGCCAACTCAGGCCTAGCCCACCTTGAATTGGTCAGCCAACACACTTGAATTCCCTACTATAATTAGTTGGCCAAAGTTGATTTAAATCCAAGCCCTTGATTCCAAATCCAAATACCTAAACCATAGCACCATTGGACCTTATCCCTAGCCTATTTTTGGAGCCTAAGTCCCCATACCCAGTTGCTACCCAACTTGGCCCAAAATCCCTCACATGTGACCGATCATTACACCTAAATTACCAACCTACTTGGCCGACCAACACTCAACTAGACCGTAGCCAGTTAATCAACACAACCTAGTCTTAATTCTAGCCAACCTAATGATGAGGGACTCATCATGGCTTCTAAGTCACTAAAATAGGCTAGTTTACCTAGTTAATTAATTACTAATAACATAAAATTAGGGTTAATTATTAAATAAGTTAATTTTGAGATAGGACCTTAATTATACCTTAAATTAGCATAATTATTGTATAATAGGCATTCCTTTATTTTTATTTAATAATAAGGACTTAGTACTATGAATCTATCTAGTTACAATTAAGTTAATTAGTTTATATGTAATTTACAACTGAAGTTTATAACATAAGCATTAATATTAAGTACTAAATTAAATAATGCAAAAAGGGACAAAAATTTAATTTCAACCCATAATAATATTTCTTAACATATATAAAACCTATGATAAAAAGTTTTAAAAAAATAAATTAATTTACATGTTTAAATTATGAGTTTACATTTTAGTCCTTAGGAATTATTGCATTTAAGCCCTTTCTATTTCTAATAGGTCCTTTCTCATTTGTAAATAGGTCCTCCGAACACCACCCTTTCAGTATCTTTTCCCTTTCTTCTTTTATGTAACCAATGGCCAGCATTGGCTGGAATCTCTCTTCTCCGATTACGTACCATCGGATAGTTGCTGGACTTTTCCGTGGCCTCCAAGAAAGATCTCAACAAATGTTGTTGAAAGTTGACTTTTCACTTTGCTTTGTAGTATTTAAGTGGTGGAAAAATCGACTAATCAAAAATAATAATAACCACTCATAGAAGAGCGGGTCATGTCCACAGGGAGGCAATTATGCAATAAATTCTTAATTATTTAGTATTATTTCGGATAGTGTGAAATCCCTATTCAAATCTGACCTAAAATGCGAAGAAAAGTAGATTCGCAATAACTAAAAAAGATGAGGGTATATGTGCAATTTTCCCTCGTAGAAATATTCAATAAATCTATGATGAATTTATGCAATTTTCACTTGACTTGTACTAGAGAAAATTAGTGCTCAGGTTAAGCCCAAAAATAAATCTTAAAACTAGTGAATATCAATAACATGCAATTATAAGGAAATATGAGTGTTCATGCGCAATTCTGCCACAATATAATAATAATAAATAAAATCAAATTATGTGGCAATGGCAATGAATGTAAATACTAATTGGTGTAAAAACAGAGCATTTTGGCTCTCTCTTCGCAAGAGAAAGGGAGCACCGGCGAGGCGCTGGAGAGGTTAAGGAGGACGGCGAGGACGAGGGCTCTCCGATGGTGGCTGCGGCGTCGACGGAGGTGGTCGGCGGGCGAAGGAGCGCCAGCCTGTTGGAAAAGAAGGCAGAGTGGCTGCTGCAGGGCGGCCTGTTGGCAGGTGGTCGCGTGCTGGTGCACGCCCGTGCGCATCTGCAGCAGTCTGTTGGCAGGTGGCTGTGCGGGTGCACGCCTGATTGCACAGTAAAAATACACCTGCAATTGTACCGTCTTGTGCAATTTCCTAGCATTACCAGTGCATATTAGGTATCCATAGTTGCATTTGTAAAAATACATGCATGCATGCATTTAATTGAGAGGGGAGGAGAGTGAATAAAATGGCTATGAAATTACATTTTTCCTCAAGTGCTTCCTTGCAAAATTCACCATCTTATTTTTAATTTTAGTTGGCTTTGAATTTCTCCACGCGGTTGCAAGGAATGGCCTCTTCTTCTTCGCGCCATGTCCTGCTCAACTTGCCCTGCATAGCCACTCCTTGCCAAGCCGCATGCACAGCCATGCATAGCCAGGGCATGGCTGTGCATGCCTTCTTCCTCTATAAAATAGGCATGGCTTCTTCTTTGCAAGGAGAGCCTGGTCATGCCACAAAAAACCACAGCAGCTTCTTCTCCAGGCCATCTGCTCCCCCTCTCCCTCCATACGCAGCCTCTCCTCTCTGAGGAGCCACATTGTAGGTAGGAGCAACTCACAGTGGTGCACAACCACCACTGTGAGTCCACCACCACCCAGCTCATCAAAGAGCCGGTGGGCGTGGTGGTATTCTTTGTTTAGCCACAATTTCGCCATTGCCACAAAGCTTCAAGCTTTGAAGCTCAACCGGCCACCGCGCACCTCTGCAGTAGCCGGCCAAGCTCTACCGTGCATGCCAGTAGGACACCCGCACCCCCTCTCCGTGCACCCTATCGTGTTCCTTCGCCCACGGCCCAGCCTTCTCCGCGCGCCCTGTTGCGAACCGCCTCTCCGCAAGCCAGCAGCCGGCACAGCTTCTCCACGCGCGAGCCAGCTGCTCACGCCACCTGCACTCACAGCACCGGGCACAGGCGATCGTGCGGCTCGACCCGGCACTGTAGCCACTGTTCACGCGTTTCAGCAGAACATTGTGGCTACAGTGCGGTGACCGGTAAGTTTCTCACTTAACCGGTCACCTGGCGCGCCGCAACCGGTCCCAGCCCGCACCCGCGTCCAGCCCCGTGCCCACTCCAACGCCCGCCCGTGCATCTGCGTGCGCCTACCTCTGCCAGCGCCCGCACCCGCCTGTGTGTTCACCCGCTCCCAGCGCCTTCGTCTGCCCGCACTCACCTCTCCACGCAGCGTGGTGCGCTGTGGTCCTCTCCCAGCGTGTGCCTGTGCACCTGCGCGTGCGCGTGAAACCACTAGACAACTCTTGGAGGCTGCAGACGGCTTAAACTCACCTCCTTCACTCCAGCAGGAAGCTCTCTCTCTCTCTCTCTTACACACACACAGCACTCTCTCACTTTCTCTGCCGACACATACACACACACACTCACACTCTCGCACACACAAACTCTCACCTATACACTATTATATACTTATATATATATATATACACACATATATATATTTATATACATATATACATATATATACACATATATTTATACATATATATATATATATACATAAATATACATACATATATACATATATATCTATAACCATATATATATATATATATATATATATATATATATATATATATACACATATCTATCTACATATATCTATATACATATATTACTATATATATATATACCTATATATATATAAACATCTATATAGTTATATATACATACATATACATATATATATATATATATATATATATATATATATATATATATATATATATATATATATATATATATATGTATGTATGTAAATATATCTATATGTATATATGGTTATAAATATATAGGTATATATGTAGTTATATGTGTATATATATATACATATATATATATACACATATAACTACATATATACCTATATATTTATAACCATATATACATATAGATATATTTACATACATACATACATATATATATATTCACATCTCTTACCATACGTTGTATCGCGGGAATATCTGCACCAGTTGCTGATATTCCCCGATACACGCGTACAAAAAGCATATTCGCACTCATCTTCCACCAATCCACCTTACACTCCACGCGGCACTTCATCCTGTTGGTTGCGTCTTCCTAGATGACAACCGACTCGACACCGTGCTACACGCCATCTCCACCTCCACCCCCACCCCTATATACATATATAATATATACATATATATATACTATATTTACTTTATTTCTATTTCTCTTTCTTGCCATTAAAAAGTTAAACAAAAAAATATAAAAGAGAAAAGATAATCCTTGACTTGCAGGTACTCAGTCTTGCGAATAGCAAGACCAATTTTGGAACCCTAATTTGGCTCAAAGCCAAGAACCTAATTTTGAGGGTGTACCTCAAGGATAAAAATTATCAGAAAAAAATCTTAAATAGAAAAACACCAAAAACACAATAAATGAACGGAAGAGATTCATTGTAGGAAAGGTGTAGAAACTTCACTTCTAATCCCACTTCCCTGAGTTCGACCCTGGGCCTAAAAGTGACCAAGATAAAATCAAGTAGGCCAGGTTAAAAATTTTGTAAACAGATGGTTAGGCTCGATTTAGGTTAACCACTATACGCATTTCAACGATAAAATCACCCTATTAACACACACCTATCCAAGTCTACACCACAAACCCCTTTCATGGCGCCATTGCTAGGGAAGTGCGTATTCAAGTAAGTTTCTATTCCATTCCTTTCATTTTTTTTTCTCTTCTCTCTTCACAGGTGTTTTTGTTTATTGCTGTGCAGGTGAACCTGTTGCAAGGAGAAGGCAAGCAGACGAAGTCGGAAACATGAGCAGATCCAAGGCGAGAACGAGAGCGTGAAGACGCCGACACCGCACTGGAGCTTCGCACACGTTGCTGAACAAGTAGGTCTTTCTTTCTTAACAACTTAGGTTAACTTGTCACCTTAATAAAAACAAAAAAAAACAAAAACTAAAAATTTCTTCTGATCTCTTGGGGCAAGTGGGTTAAAATTCACTTGTTTGATTGATTGCCTTTACTCCCACCACCCCGGGATTTCCCGCAAAACTTCGCATAGTGAAGATCCAAGAATCTTGATTCTTGAATCTTTCGCCGTGTGAAGTATTCTTTGAGGCAAATAAAAAGATTGATTGCCACCCCTCTTTGCCTCATTTATCTGCAATTCGGGATCACCTTTTTGGTGGGCAGACTTTGAATTGAGTTGATTCCAACCCCACCACGACCTTTCAAGTGCCTAAGATTCTATTCCTTATACTTCAACCCCAACAAATTGATTTTCTTTATCTTTTGGTTGAGCCTTGTGTGTGGAAATCATTCTGGTGATTGGGAGCACTTGAAATGAAGTGCTTTGGCTCCCTTTCACACTAATCTAAAACTAATTCGTGCATCCACACAAAGAAATCTCCATTTAGGGAAGCCCATTGTATTTTAACATGCATTAACCAACTGACATTGAAGAAGGGTTTGTTGGGCTTAGAAGAAAACTTGCATTCTCTCAAAACCCGAAGATTGGTTGAATTGGTATTTCAGAGAAATCCTAAAATCCATACTACTTAAGGCTGAATTCTAAAAACCATTCACCAATTAAAACTTCAATTCGGGGAGATTTCCCCGTTGCATGCTTGGTTTACACACTCTAAAAATCAATCACTTAGGCATTACCCGTAAATAACGTCCTTCACATTCCAAAAGTACTTGATCCTAAACCTCTAACTAAAATTGGTAGTAACTTGACACTTATTAAGGATTGGAGGTCTAACTACCTGCGTGTAGCGCCTACGTGTTGGTGAGGGTTCCCACGTGCTATCGAATGTCTAAGACTGGGGCAAACAGCCTTTCAATCTGGCCCGGTGGCTCCGCAATGCTCGCATTCGATTTCGTAGTTCGTGATAGTAGGTAACTTAGATCTTTAGGTCTAAGGGCACACTGTAGAGGTTAGGAATTTGATTGTATTGATTTGTCATCAAGTGTACCTTTGTGGCGTCATTTCTCTCATCTCTTTTCCCTTCGTATCCCCCCAATTCTTCCTGCTGTAGTGCATGTTTGGGAGGAGGTCACAAAACCCTGAACTGTGTGAATTGCCTGATAAATTTAGAAAAGAAGCTGAATCGTCCTCCTCCTCCACAAACATGGCTGCACGCCCACCCCTAAATCACGAGGGAGGAAACCACCCTCAAAACCCACCAGGTGGTGGAGCCTTAGATCCCATAACCCGCCTCCAAGCCCAAATGGAAATGTATAATGAACAAATTGAAGCCATTAGGAAAACATTGAAGGAAATGCAGAACCCTCTCGAGTTGGAGGAGCCTAGGTCTCTTAGCTCCTATCAGAATCCTGCTGCTACAGAGACCATAGGACAAATTTGGGTCCCCATGGGCGGGGACGACTTTGAATTAAAACCTAACATAATTGGCCTAATAAATTTTCACTACCATGGTCTTGCAAGTGAAGATCCTTTTCTCCACTTGGAAGACCTAACCCGATTGGCTGAAACTGTTAAACCAAGAAATATCGGGTTACCTATAGTCCTCATGAAAATGTTCCCGTTTTCATTGCGGGATAAAGCGTCGTAGTGGTTACGCACCCTTGGGAGAACCATCCACTCTTGGGAAGAGATGCGAACAGCGTTTCTCAAGAAGTTCTTCCCAATCGGGCGAACCAATGCGCTTCGCTGTGCTATCACTTCATTTACGCAACAAAACGGCGAACAATTTCATGAGGCATGGGAGAGATATAATGACCTCCTCAGGAAGTGTCCGCACCACGGTCTGCCTAAGTGGCATATAGCTCAGATTTTCTACTATGGGCTAAATGAGACTTTGAAGCAGATTGCAGATGCTTCCTTCGGAGGAAATTTCATGAATAAAGACGAGAATGGAGCATTCGAATTGTTTGAAAATATGAGCGAAAACTCAATGAACAATGCTTCCATTGTCGCCTTAAATCGTACCAGCCTGCCCCGAAATGTCCACAAAGTTGACACGGGACCCTCCCATTCATCCACTGATCTCAGCTTTATAGCACAGAAATTGGATGAAGTCTCCGTCATGCACAAGAAGCTGGACGAACTTCTGGCCAACCCCGCCCGTTCTATGGCAAACACCCCCACCTCACTACTTCGTCACAATCCCAATTCTTCCAATACCAGGCTTATCCCGAGAAACCCCGTAAGACCTTCCTTACCGAGTGTTGCGCCGAGCGATTCGGTAAGTCATGTGGATCTGGCTTCTGCAAGCCAGTATTTTGACACAGAGGACCAAACCTCTGTGTGCTCAGATGCATATTTACATGCGGACGCGTCTTCTGGCATGGAAGATGCTTGCACCCTGGCGAACAACCCGTTCTCTACCACTTATAACCCAAGGTGGCGAAATCATCCAAACTTCGCATGGTCCAACAACCCGTAGCGCCAAAACCCCGCGGGTGGACCAATGCGACCATCCGCACCCGTCATCCCAAGGGCCCAGTCTAATCCTTCTGCGAATCTGCCATCAGGACCTTGCGTACCGCAAATCGAACACGCATCAAGTCCTCTTGATAAATTGATGCGAATGATGACGGAAATGTCAAAGCGCCATGAGGAAAACATGACCTCTCTTCAGCACCAATTGGCACAGCAGAATGCTGAGATCAGTCAACTACGCATGGCGACCCGATCTCAGGGCACTCTTCCCGCCCAACCTGTTCCCAACCCACGAAATTTCGTACCTCGTGGTCCTCAACCACAGGTACGACCTTCTTAGGGGCAGGTTCATCAGATTATGCAGGCTCCGAGCATTCCACCGGGATTTCAGGCTAATCCCGCTGCAGTACCTCACTCTTATGTCCCTATTGCGAACCCTCCTCCACCTTATGATCCCACTAGACTTGCATCGTCCAATGCAATCACTACGAGGAGCGGTAAGCAGACCGTCGATCCGCCTCGACCTGATCCTGGTCCGTCTTCTTCATCACCCTCTCATTCGGGATGCGCACTGCATTCGCGAGAGGACGATACACCCAAATTGGTGCCAGAATCAGTTCCATTACTTGAGGCTCTACTGGGGGAGCCAAAAGGCAAGAAGAAAGATACGCAGGCCTTTGATAACCTGCGTAATTTGTTCAGGGATGTAGAAATCAAGGTACCCCTGCTCGAGGCTATCGACCACATACCTACTGTCGCCCGATTTTTCAAAGACTACACAACACCCAGGCGACAGTCAAAGAAAACTAAGAATCCGGTGGTTCTCTCGCCTCATGCAAGTTGTGCTATACTGTCAAATCTACCACCGAAGAAGAAAGATCTAGGCACACCGCTTATTTCCTATAGCATCCAAGGTTGCAATTTTAACCGTGCCCTACTTGATCTAGGATCTTCCATCAATCTTATACAGACCATCATGCTCGAAAAATTTTCCTTAGGAAATTTGAAACCCACCCCTGTCACGTTACAGTTGGCAGATCGTTCTGTCAAAATCCCGAAGGGTGTGGTGGAAGACGTGGTGGTTAGGGTCAACAGTCTCTATTTTCCTGTTGACTTTCTTGTTTTAGATATGGAAGTTCCTAGCTCACTTTCTGATTGTCCGATCATCCTTGGTTGACCTTTCTTGGCCACAGTCCGCGTCCATATCGACTGCGAGTCGGGCTGTATTGAGATTGCCGTTGGATCTGAGAAGCTCAAGCTTAACATCTTCAAGGCAGCCAAAAACTTTGATTGTGATTGTATCGAGGATGACACGTCTAATGAGGACATGGCTGTCAGCGCGTGTATCGGACTAATTGGGACCTATTCTGACTGCTGCGGATTACATGTAAACACTGACTATTGCCTGATCGACACATATTGTGACATTCCCCCATCCCTCCCTTGTCCCGTACCTTCTCCTGACTAGACTTCTAACGAGGTTTTCTCCGCTTCCCATACCTCGTGGTCTGAGTCATATCCGGGCTACTCACTGCGGTTCACACTCTTGAAGACCGGATTGCCCTTTCTTTCCTGCCAAATCAGGCGGAGTTGCAAATCCACACTGGGACCTTGAGCCCATATACTTTTCACTGGGGCTATTCCTTTTTGGATCCATATATCCAAGAAGCCCCTCTTCTTGGCCAATCTGAGGGCCAACTTCTTCCTCCTGACTTGTTTTCAGATCCGCCTGGGACACTCTCGTCCCAAGAAATTCCAGACCTTTCACCATACACTCCCGAGCTGAAAGAGCTGCCTAGGATACTTAAATATGTTTTCTTGGGACCAAATGAAACGCTCCCTGTAATCATCAGTTCAAAATTGACCAGGGAGCAAGAGTGCAAACTAACTAAGGTCCTTATGGAACACAAGGCAGCCATTGGATGGTCTTTATCAGACTTATCTGGCATTAGCCCCTCCTACTGCACTCATCGTATATATACAGAGGAGGAGGTTCGACCTTCCCGCGAGATGCAGCGACGTCTCAACCCTAACATGCGAGAGGTCGTTAAGAAGAAAATCATTAAATGGCTGGATACGGGTATAATCTACCCAATCAGCGACAGCCCCTGGGTGAGTCTGATTCACGTTGTGCCCAAAAAGGCAGGACTCACCATCCATGTCAATGACAGGGGCGAATCCATCCATACACGCACTCCTACATCTTGGAGAGTGTGTGTAGATTATAGGAAACTCAATGCTGCAACTAAGAAAGATCACTTTCCGCTACCTTTCATTGACTAAATCCTGGAGCGGTTAGCGGGAAATAAATTTTTCTGTTTCCTGGATGGATTCTCAGGATATAACCAGGTAGCAATTGACCCTCGGGACCAAGAGAAATCCACTCTTCCCTGCCCCTTCGGCACCTTTGCATTTAGAATGATGTCGTTCGGACTTTGCAACACGCCAGCAACTTTCCAGATATGTATGCTGGCGATATTCCATGACATGGTGGGTGACTTTCTCGAGGTCTTCATGGATGACTTTTCGATCTTTGGACCATCTTTTGATGAATGTCTTGCTAACCTGACCCGTATCCTTAGGAGATGTATTGATGTAAACCTCGTGCTTTCTTGGGAAAAAAGTCATTTTATGATGCATGAGGGAATTGTTCTCGGGCATATCATCTCCGATAGGGGTATTGAGGTTGATAGAGCTAAGCTTGACGTAATTGCTAATTTACCTGTGCCTGGCTCTGTCAAACAAATCCGCTCCTTCCTGGGACACGTCGGTTTCTATAGGAGATTTATCAAAGATTTCTCCAATATTTCTCGACCTTTAACTCATCTCCTATCAACCGACGTACCTTCGATATGGGCCCTGACTACATAAGAGCATTTACATAGCTGCGTAATGCTGTCACCAAGGCCCCTGTTCTCCAGCGACCTGATTGGTCCCTCGACTTTGAACTCATGTGTGACGCTCCCGACCATGAAGCCGGAGCCATCCTGGGTCAAAGACGCGATAGACACCCCTTTGTGGTGTACTACGCCAGTAAGACGTTGGACGAGGCCCAGCGTAATTTTACTACCACTGAAAAAGAACTACTGGCGGTCGTCTTTGGGCTAGAGAAATTCTGCTCTTATCTTCTGGGCTCACACGTTATTATTTTCACTGATCATGCGGCCATTCACTATCTCATGCACAAGAAGGATGCCAAGCCTAGACTGATTCGTTGGATCCTTCTGCTCCAAGAATTTGACATTGAGATCCGCGATAAGGCCGGAGCCCAGAATGTTGTAGCTGATCATCTTTCCAGACTAGACCCTGACCGTATTGGACTTACTCTGTCGATCAATGAAATTTTTCCTGATGAGCACCTATTGGCAATTAATGTGGCAAGTGGACCGTGGTATGCCGACATTGCCAATTACCTTGCTTCTGGATCCCTTCTACATGGCTGGCCTAAAAACCAGTGTGAGCGTCTCATGGCAGAAGCAAAGTATTATTTCTGGGATAATCCACTTCTTTTTCAGATAGGTGCTGATCAAATCATCCGTCGCTGTATTCCTGATAGCGAATTCCCTAGTGTGCTATCCTTCTGCCACGATCAGGCCTGCGGAGGCCATTTCTCTGGGAGGAAAACTGCAGCCAAGGTGTTGCAGTGCGATTTCTTTTGGCCCTCCCTTCACCAGGATGCACACAATTATGCCAAGCATTGCACTAGGTGCTAGTTGTTAGGGTCAATGTCACGTCATGACATGATGCCCTTGCAACCCATCCTAGCTACAGAAATCTTCAACATTTGGGGAATTGATTTCATGGGCCCCTTTCCTCCTTCCATCAGCTTTGAATTTATTCTCGTGGTTGTTGATTATGTTTCAAAATGGATCGAGGCTATTCCCATGTGCCGTGCTGACCATGTTATATCCACTCGATTTGTCAAAGACCACATCTTTGCACGCTTTGGGATACCTCGAGCCATTATCTCGTATGGAGGAAGCCACTTTACCCATGCTTCTTTTCGGGCACTTCTAAGGAAATACGGAGTCCACCATCGTATTGCATCCCGATATCATCCTCAGACGAACGGCCAGGCAGAGATGTCGAACCGGCAAATCAAGCAAATTCTCCAAAAAATGGTTCGGCCTGACCGTAAGGATTGGTCCGACAAGTTGATTGATGCACTTTGGGTGTATCGGACCGCCTTCAAGGCTCCCCTTGGTATGTCTCCTTATAGAATCGTTTACAGGAAACCTTGTCATTTGCCCGTGGAGTTGGAGCACCGCACTTATTGGGCGGTTCGCCAATGTAACCTCGATCCAGACTTGTGTGGTCGAGAAAGGAAACTCCAACTCTAAGAGCTGGAAGAGCTCCATCGTGAAGCCTATGATTCTGCTTTAACTTTCAAACAACGCACTAAGGCTTTCCACGAAAGCCGTATTCGGCGGAAAGAATTTGAGCCATCTCAGCAAGTTTGGCTCTACAATGCCCAGCTCAAATTCTTTCCTGGGAAATTGAAGTCCAAATGGACTGGTCCTTTCCTGGTCTCGAGACCATTTCCCAATGGGGCCGTTGAGATTGAAGATCCCAAATCTGGGCATAAATTTACGGTCAATGGGTAGCGTTTGAAACCCTATCTTACTCATAAACCTACCCCCGTTGGAGAAACTGTTGCCCTGCTGGAGGGTAACTAATTTTTGTGCCTCCTTCTGAGTCCAGCTGGGGACATTAAATTCAGTGCTTGTTGGGAGGCACCCCAACAACACTCACCATCCACCATCACTTTTCACGTCACTGTCACGCTCACTTCACTTTTTACCTCACCACCCACCATCCACCCATCCTACCACCCTGCTGTATACCCTGCACCTCAGCTCTCATTACCCGATCTTTCGTCCTTTCTCTACCCTACCCTGTATGCATATGAGGACATAGCATCGTTTGGCATCGGGGGTGGATAGGCATCCATAGGATTTGGGTATTTTTATGGTATTATGCAGTTTTCATCTATCTATCTATACATACAAAAAAAAAAAATGGTGTTTGGTAATATCTAAAGGCTGAAACAAAAATACAATAAGTGTTTATGGATATTCAACCTCTGTTTTGAAGACTTTCCAGGCCACAGAAGCTTGATTCGCTCAGGCTCGGCTTAATTCACTTGAGCATTGACAAAATAGATCGGAATCTCTCCTAACTAAGGACGTATTCTTGTACCTGAGACACTAGTACAAGATTCGTTGGTTTGCTTCTACTTGAGAGCCTAAGTAAGCTTGGTTCACACTACACTTATCAAGAAAGACCAGGTGAACATAAGATCCAACCCTAGTGTTCATTAGGGAAGGTGGAGTCCTTACCTGTGCGTGCAGGTAGACTTTTTATCCCAGGCTTTAGTCTTGTGTTTAGGAGAGACTCTTTCCACCAAAAAGGAACTCTCCCACCAAAAAGAAAAGTGTGCTCCTCCAAATAATGTTGTAAGAGATATACTGACATGTGTTTCAATAAAAAAAAAGAGATGCAAATAAGTCAGTATATCTCATAAATGTCTGTAAAATCTTCCCCTTACAAAAAAGTTCTTCAAGGCAAAAACCCTATTTTCTTGAGCCACAAATGTCAGAAAATGGGAGTTGAGTTTTCCATCATCTTTTTAAGGGTCAATCCGAAGACATGAGCTGAAACTGGGACCAACCTTTACTTAAAAATTCGTGAAACCATGGACTTGAGTCTTAATGTTCATCTGGTCAGTCTTGATCCTTCACTATGCACAAGCCATAATCTCTTGAGCTCTCGAGTACGGCAAAAACCTCCTGGGTCCTGGAAATCGTACTTAAGGTTTAAATATCAAGAGTCCTGGTTAGTCGAGAGATGATCTATGTCATGTGAGACTTAAAGTACTGGTAGTCTTCTCTGCAATTGGTTCTCACAATATCCAACATTAAACACACTTATGTCGCCTCAGAAAAAAATCTTCAGCTTAAGATCATTTCTAAATACAATACAAAAAAATGTTTTGCTAGGGACTAGCAAAAGATAGGCATGGGGGTATGATTGCACTGCAAAAATACACCTACAATTATGCTGTCTTGTGCTATTTCCTAGCATTACCAGTGCATATTAGGTATCCATAGTCGCATTTGTAAAAATACACGCATGCATGCATTTAATTGAGAGGGAAGGAGAGTGAATAAAATGGCCGTGAAATTACATTTCTCCTCAAGTGCTTCCTTGCAAAATTCACCATCTTTATTTTTAATTTTAATTGGCTTTGAATTTCTCCGCGCGGCTGCAAGGAATGGCCTCTTCTTCTTTGCTCCATGTCCTGCTCAACTTGCCCTGCACAGCCACTCCCTGCCAAGCCACATGCACAGCCAGGGCATGGCTGTGCATGCCTTCTTCCTCTATAAAATAGGCACGGCTTCTTTGCAAGGAGAGCCTAGTCACGCCAAAAAAAACCACAACAGCTTCTTCTCCAGGCCATCTCCTCCCCCTCTCCCTCCATACGCAGCCTCTCCTCTTTGAGGAGCCACGTTACGGGCAGGAGCAACTCACAGTGGTGCACAACCACCACTGTGAGTCCACCACCGCCCAGCTCATCAAAGAGTCGGTGGGCGTGGTGGTATTCTCTGTTTAGCCACAATTCCGCCATTGCCACAAAGCTTCAAGCTTTGAAGCTCAACCGACCACCGCGCACCCCTACAGCAGCCAGCCAAGCTCCACCGCGCACGCCAGTAGGTCACCCGCGCCCCCTCTCCACGCGCCCTATCGCATTCCTTCGCCCGCGCCCCCTCTCCGCGCACCCTATCGCGCACCACCTCTCCGCAAGCCAGCAGCCGGCGCAGCTTCTCCACGCGCGCGCCAGCCGCTCACGCCTCCTGCACTCACAGCACCGGGACAGGCGGTCGCACTGCTCGACCCGGCATTGTAACCACTGTTCACGCGTTTCAGCGAAACATTATACCTACAGTGCGGTGACCTGTAAGTTTCTCACTTAACTGGTCACCAGGCGCGCCGCAACCGGTCCCATCCCACGCCTGCGTCCAGCCCCGCGCCCACCCGCGCATCTGCGTGTGCCCACCTCTGCCAACGCCTACACCTGCCTGCGTGTTCACAGCGCCTACATCTGCCCGCACTCGCCTCTCCACGCAGCGCGATGCACTGCGGTCCTCTCCCCACGCCCACTCCCTCCAACGCGCACCTCTTTGCACGCCTACGCGTGCGCGTGAAACCACCAGACGACGCTTGGAGGCTACAGACGGCTTAAACTCGCCTCCTTCACTCCACCAGGAAGCTCTCTCTCTCTCACAGCACTCTCTCACTCTCTCTGCCGACACATACACACACACACTCACACTCTCGCACACACACACTCTCACCTATACACTATTATATACTTATATATATATATACATATATATATTTATATCTATATATATATTTATATACATATATACACATATATTTATACATATATATATATATATACATAAATATACATACATATATACATATATATCTATAACCATATATATACATATCTATCTACATTTATCTATATACATATATTACTATATATATATATATATATACCTATATATATATACATCTATATAGTTATATATACATACATATACATATATACATATATATACACATATAACTACATATATACCTATATATTTATAACCATATATACATATAGATATATTTACATATATACATATGTATATATATATATATATATTTTCACATCTCTTACCATACGTTGTATCGCAGGAATATCTGCACCAGCTGCTGATATTCCCCGATACACGCGTACAAAAAGCGTATTCGCACTCATCTTCCACCAATCCACCTTACACTCCACGCGGCACTTCGTCCTGTTGGTTGCGTCTTCCTAGAAGACAACCGACTCGACACCGTGCTACACGCCATCTCCACCTCCACCCCCACCCCTATATACATATATAATATATACATATATATATACTATATTTACTTTATTTCTATTTCTCTTTCTTGCTATTAAAATGATAAACAAAAAAATATATAAAAGAGAAAAGATAATCCTTGACTTGCAGGTACTCAATCTTGCGAATAGCAAGACCAATTTTGGAATCCTAATTTATCTCAAAGCCAAGAACCTGATTTTGAGGGTGTACCTCAAGGACAAAAATTATCAGAAAAAGGTCTTAAATAGAAAAACACCAAAAACACAATAAACGAACGGAAGAGATTCATTGTAAGAAAGGCGTAGAAACTTCACTTCTAATCCCACTTCCCTGAGTTCGACCCTGGGCCTAAAAGTGACCAAGATAAAATCAAGTAGGCCAGGTTAAACATTTTGTAAAGAGATGGTTAGGCTCGATTTAGGTTAACCACTATACGCATTTCAACGATAAAATCACCCTATTAACACAAACCTGTCCAGGCCCGACCACATCTCCTTTCAGCACCCGTGCGCATCTGCAGGTCCGACTGGAAGGGGTGACCGGGTGCAGCGTGCGGGCGTGGAAAGGCACTGTGAGGGGGAGGCGGTCTGCAGGCGTGCGGTGCGACTGCAGGCTTGGTGTGGTGCGCTCTGCACGCAATGCCTGCGATTGGTGGCACGGACTGCAGGGAGCGCTGGAGAAGGTGCGAGTGGATGCGTGCAGGTGAGAGGGTGCTCTGCAGGGAGCGCCGGAGAGGTTGGCTGCGGGGAGGTGTGCGGCGCGGTGCAGGCTGGTGGTGTTGATGCGGTGCGGTGCAGGAGTGAGATAGAGGAGGGCAGGCGTGCTGAGGCGTGCGGGCGTGGAGAGGCACTGTGGGCGCTCTGCAGGTTGAAGGGAGGTAGGTGCACCTGCAGATGGCGCGGTTGAGCGGTGCTACGCTAGGGCGTAGTGGCTTGGCAGTGTAGACGGCAGCAGCACCTGCGGGCACTAAAGAAGGGAGTGCCTGCGAGCACTTGCAGGCAGTGCGGTGCGGTGCAGGCTGAAGGGAGGTTTTTCCCCGCAAGGGTGAAGATGATCCACAGTGCACGCTGGAGAAGATGATGCCCGTTCTTCTTTTCCTGAATGATCCTCTCCTCTTTCCCCGCCACTTCTTTTAACTCCTCTCCTTTGCGTGTGCGTGAGTTAAGGGATTTTCAAATCCCTTAACTATTTCTGGCCTTATTTGTTGAGGAAGGGCGGCGGAAGATTAACCCAATGTGCGGGGGGAGTTGCAGCTATTATCAGATATGTGTTGGGGAAATTTATCCCCCCACCCTTGTTCTTTCTAAATATTATTCCTGCAATCATAAAAACAACAAAATCATTACATATTAAGTTATAGAATGTTATAAACTTAAATCATGATGCATACAAATATTCTACAACTTAATTGCAGTTATTAACACACCTAAACAGTACGATTAAAGTTACTTAGGCGTGATATTAGTCCATTAAAATGTACTCATCAAATGCCCCCATGCCTAAGATTTGCTAGTCCCTAGCAAAAATTAAAAAATAATAGAAGTAATTAGAAGATTTATTCTTTTCTTATTTCAAAACTTTAGAGATCCAGATAAATGTGAAGTGCTGATAGCCTAGGTAACAAATCCAAATGAAAGAGCCAATTCGCAATAGGAGTTCGTACATCACCCTTGGCAAATATTTCTATCGAGATAGGCAACTACTTCCCTCGGGGATAAAGCAGACGATAATCTGTAATTTGACCCCGACGTTTGGCTTAGGTAGGAGATATCGAGTTGAATGGATTTGTGTTTGGTGGCACACACTATCTGGTGCTACATATAGTTTAGTACTACAAACTCTATATCTCTAGACTATTAGACAAGTCAACTCTGAGAGAGGATACACAATTGTGCTCTCTTGATGTTCTTGGGCACTCTCTCTTTTCTTTCTTTCTGAGATCATGAATCTCGCCAGATTTTGAAATTGTACTCACTATTTGGTGGCCTCACATGGCACCCACACTTCACTTAAAGTCTTAATAACTCTACAACTAAGTTAGAGTCCTCAACCGGTATTCGGGTGATCAGAAATACTAAAAGGAAGGTATGGGTCATATTTGGTGGAATGCGAAAGGTGTTTTGTTGCCTCAGAAACAACATTACATTAGAAACTTGGACTTTTTTTTTTGTAATATAACTATTTCTTCTTTTTCTTCTTTCTATTTCCTCTTTTCTTTCTTCCTTTTTTTATTATTTTTTTTCTTGTTTTTATTTCTTTTTCAATCAACACGATATAGACTTTTATTTACGAGGCATTATTAGGGATGATGATGGTCAAGAGGAAGTTGTGTGGCTTATTTGGTGGAAGTGCCTGTTCTGGGCACCGGGAAGGAATAGATAGGACAGGCGTATTTCTGACCTTTGACATTATTACCCTCCTTCAGCCGAAGACTCTATGAAGGACAGTCATAACCATCCACCATAGTCATAGCTTTATTAAGACTAAATCTTTGTGTATCTGCCTTATTTGGTGACTCTCAGGAATTCACTCAAAGTACGCACACAGGAACAGAGAGTGAAAACTACGCTTAACTCTGAAGTATCATCATCTAATTATCCAGAACTTAAAAGTCCTTACACTAGACTTAGCGCACCAGTAATCTCTCTACTTCTTCTCACAAATATGAGGTGGATTTACTAGAAGATAGTATGCCTGACTCCCTATGAACTGTCCAAGGGTTTAGTGGACTACAAATGCTTATTGGTTTTCCTCAAGGATCCATTACCAAGTCTACATGCACATGAAATGAATGTACTAGATTCTAAACTTAAGAAATAATTCCGGAAGAAAAACCTCCAATAACAAAGGTATTTTGCTAGGGACTAACCCAATCAGCTTAAGAAAAGAAAAAAAAAATTTTTTTGTTTTAATATATATAAATATGTATGCAAATATTTATAAATGCTACAAACACTATAAACATTCTCAGGTTATACCCCCCATGCCTAAGATTGACAATGTCCTCATTGGAAAAATACAGACATAGAAGAATATCACCTGAGGAGGAGAGTGGGAGGAGCTAAGGCTCCTCAAGCCGTAACGCGTCCAAAACCTGGCCATTTGAAAGAGTAATATACGGTTTAAGTCACTAGCCATTTACTTTAAAGCTCGTACCTGAAATAGGGTTTCTAATCTCTACAGCTCCATGAGGGAAGGTATTGATAACAACGTATGACCCATCCCAACAGGACTTGAGCTTTCCGAGAAATAATTTAAGTCTAGAATTGAAAAGCCAAACCCACTGGTTGGGGTCAAAAGTCTTTCTAATGATGTGCTTGTCATGGAAGACTTTTGTACGTTGCTTGTAAGCTTGAGAAGTTTCATAAGTTTCATTACGAAGCTCCTCAAGCTCACTTAATTCTAACATACGTGCTTTCCCTGCTTTATCCAGATTTAAGTTAACGTTTTTAATAGCTCAATAAGCTTTATGTTGGATTTCAACGGGAAGGTGGCATGCTTTTCCGTAGACAAGACGGAAAGGAGACATGCCCAAGGGAGTCTTATACGCAGTTCTGTAGGCCCAAAGTGCATCATTTAGTTTTTTAGACCAATCCTTCCGATCAGGCCTGATAGTTTTTTCTAAAATTCGCTTAATCTCCCTATTAGACACTTCAACTTGTCCACTCGTTTGGGGATGATAAGGTGTGGCTATCATGTGGTTGACTCCCAAATTTTGGAGTAGTCTTGTGAAGTGTACATTCTTAAAGTGAGGTCCTCCATCACTTGTGATCGTCCTTGGGCACCCATACCGAGAAATGATATTAGCCTTAACAAAGCCAAAGACCACGGAATGGTCATTAGTTCGCGTGGGTATGGCTTCTATCCACTTTGATACATAGTCAACAGCCACAAGGATGTATTCACATCCGAAGGACACAGGAAAGGGACCCATGAAGTCAATGCCCCAAATATCAAAGATTTCAACAGGTAGGATAGGTTGTTGGGGCATCTCATCCCTTTTTCCAATGGTTCCCGTCTGCTGGCAACATAGACATGCGCCCACATACGTATGTGCATCTCGCAATAATGTGGGCCACCAAAAACCAGACTGAAGAACCTTATGACCAGTCTTCTTCCTACTAAAATGTCCCCCACAGTGGAGGTCATGGCAGAAACTCAGAACACTTCTTTGTTCTTCATCAGGGACACAACGGTGAAATAGCTAGTCAGGGCCTATTCTAAAAAGCTCGGGTTCCTCCCAGTGATAAAATTTAGCATTGGCAAGAAACCTGTCTCGCTTCTGCTTGTCCCAAGTACTGGGGGTGATGCCCGTGACCAGATAGTTCACTATGTCAGTGAACCAAGGAGTTTAAGCTTCCACGACCATTAGTGACTCATCAGGGAAAGTCTCTTGAATACCGCCAACAGGGTTTGATGCCTCAATAGGGATCCTAGACAAATGGTCTGCTACCACATTCTCAACACCTTTCTTGTCTTTAATCTCCAGGTCAAATTCTTGGAGTAGCAGAATCCAACAAATTAGGCGAGGTTTGGTGTCCTTTTTAGCCAGAAGATGCTTAAGGGCTGAATGATCAGTGAACACCACAACCTTGGATCCCAAAAGATAAGATCGAAACTTTTCCAAGGCAAATACTACAGCAAGTAATTCCTTTTCAATGACCATGTAGTTTTGCTGAGGATCCGTAAGGGTCTTGCTGGCATAATGCAGCACATGAGGTTTGCCATCAACCCTTTGACCTAAGACCGCTCCCACTGCAAAATTAGAAGCATCGCACATAAGCTCAAACGGGAGGGTGCAATCTGGTGCTTGGAGAATCGGTGCGGTAATGAGGGCTTTCTTCAAAGCTTGGAAAGCCTCGCCACATCTATCATCAAAATCGAAGGAGACATCCTTCGCTAACAGGTCGTAGAGTGGCTTAGAGATTTTACTGAAATCACTAATGAAGCGCCTATAAAATCCAGCATGGATAAGGAAAGATCTAACCTGACGAACATTAACGGGCAATGGAAGCTTAGAGATGGAATCGATTTTTGCGGTGTCCACCTCTAATCCTTTCTCGGAAACTATATGCCCTAACACAATGCCCTGCTGGACCATAAAGTGGCTTTTCTCCCAGCTAAGCACCAACTTTGCCTCTTCGCAACGAGTTAAGACTTTATCAAGGTGCGAAAGGTATAGGTCAAACGACGAGCCATAAATGGAGAAGTCATCTATGAAAATTTCAACAAACTCGTCGATCATATCAGAAAAGATAGCCATCATACAACGTTGGAAAGTGGCAGGAGCGTTACATAACCCGAATGGCATTTGGCGGAATGCAAAAGTGCCATAAGGACTCGTGAAGGTGGTACGCTCCTGATCATAAGGAAAAATGGCTATCTAATTGTACCCAGAGTACCCGTCAAGAAAACAAAAGTACTTGTTCCTCACCAATTGTTCCAAAATTTGATCGATAAACGGTAAGGGGAAATGGTCTTTCTGGGTAGCCGTGTTTAAACGGCAGTAATCAATGCAGACCCTCCAACCAGTTGAGAGTCTAGTGGTCACTAGTTCTCCTTGGTCATTCTCCTCCACAGTGATTCCTGCCTTTTTCGGAACTATGTGAATAGGACTGACCCATTTACTATCTGAAATGGGATAGATAATCCCTGCATTCAGCCATTTCAGAATCTCCTTTTTAACAACCTCCCACATATTTGGATTGAGCCTTCTCTGCATGTCTCAAAAAGGCTTCATGGACTCATCCGTGTATATATGATGCATGCAAAGAGAGGGATCAACACCCTTAATATCAGCAATTGTCCAGGAAATTGCTTCCTTGTGCCTTTGTAAACACTCAAGCAGAGCTCCCTCCTGCAATTCAGATAATGCAGATGAGATAATAACGGGGAGCGTGTTATTAGGGCCAAGGAAAGCATATTTCAATGTGCTCGGGAGGGGTTTCAACTCCAATTCAAGAGCCTTCTAGATTGAGGATTTTAGTTGAGATGTCCCCGCCTCAGGCAGCGGATCTACCTTCACAGTCCAGGGTGGGGACAGAGACTCAGTGTGTACCCCCAGCAACTCTTCTAGTTCGGGCATTTTCCTTTCAGTTTCTTTAATAATCGAGGAATGGTCCTGAGATATGACCTTCTGAAGGGGATCTCTACATAAGAGTGCTAGAGTAGTCTCTTCAATTATTTCATCAACGACCTCAATCTGAGAACAATCTTCAAATCCGAGTTGCTTGTAAGTATCAAAAACATTCAACCGGATCTTCTTGTTCCCAAAGCCCATTTTAAGTGCCCCAAATCTACAATTTATAGAGGCATTGGCTGTGGCCAAGAAGGGGCGTCCCAAAATAATGGACGGCTTAGTGGGCTTATTAGATGGGTCAGTATCAAGTACCAGAAAGTCAACGGGGAAGAAGAAATCCTCCACTCTCACAAGGACATCTTCCAACAATCCCCGCGGTGTCTTAAGTGATCTGTCTGCAACCTAGAGGATTACTGGACTAGGCTTTAGCTTTCCTCCTCCCAAAAGGTCATAGGCAGAGCTCGGTAGAATGTTTAATCCCACACCCAGATCGAGCAGAGCCTCGTCAATGTGTTGGTTACCTATAACCACTGAAATATACGGGGCCCTTGGGTCTTTCATTTTGGAGGGTGTTCCATGCTGAAGAACCGAACTAACATGGTCAGGCAGGATGACCTTGGTTTGGACCTGTTTCCTAGATCGGCGCTTCTGGGTGCACATGTCCTTCAGAAACTTAGCATAGGATGAAATATGTTTAATTGTTTCCAACAGAGGCAAGTTAATCTGGACTTGCCTAAAAGTATCCACAATCTCTTCCATCCTATCCTTGGCTCCAGACGAGCCAACAAAAGATTCGCCAGGAGCAGATAGGCGCTCTGGATAGGGCACCCTTAGCTTTTGGGTAGAGGGGTCGTCATGGCAGGAAAGGGGTGCTGGAAGGACGACATCCTCATTGTGGGTGATTTTTTGTGAGGGAGAGTGGTGTGGCTCTTCCTCGAGTGAGATGGAAATCGGGTCAAGTGTCGAAGGGGAATTAAGAGATGTAACCATAGGAGTGTTATCAGGCTTGTCAAATTTTTTTCTAGTCCTCAACATGGTCACTGCTTGGGCGTGTTCCCTGAATACAACTCCCTTGCCCTTAGGGTTCTCCTCATAAGAGCTAGGCAGCTTCCTCGGATCACGTTGCCTAACTGCCTCAGTAAGATGACCAATTTGGGATTTCATATCAGTAATTATCTTATTCTGAGATTGGATAACCATATTCTGATGCTCTTGCATTGCTTTCATCATGGCCTTCAATTCATCCATCTCAAAGGGCTTATTCGAAGGAGGGTTTTCATAAGAAGGATGGTATGTGGGCTGGGGAGGTAAGGGTCTTGTATTCTTTGAGTTAGAAGCATCAGCTTGCTTCCAAGAGAAGTTTGGATGGTTCTGCCACCCTAGATTATAGGCCTTGGAGTAAGGGTTATTGCGAGGGGGGCGGAAACCTTGGGCCGCATTCAAGTCATCCTGAATCAACTCAGGGAATTGGGTTGCCTGATGGCACTCCGCAGTGGTGTGCGTTGTGCTTTGGCAAATGGAGCATTCTCTTGAAGCCTGAAAAATAGAGGCTGCTTGCGAGTTCATGCCAGGGTTTGCTAAAAGCTTATCAAAGTTTTTATTCAATAGTTGAATCTGATAAGCGAAATCCTGAGAAGCCCCAGCTTCATGGGCCTCTATCCTCCTCTGCAAGATTGATGGTTTTCTTTCTTGATATGCAGAGGACAAATGTATGGAGTTGTCGCTTAAAGTTTCAAATAATGCCCAGGCTTCATCCTCAGTTTTGGTCATGAAGGTTCCTGCATAGGCTGCATCAATGGTTTGCCTATGTCTTTCAGATAATCCGTTATAGAACCTTTCGACCAACTGCCATCTTGGCACTTGATGGTGGGGGCATAACCTAAGAAGGTCATTAAAGCACTCCCAAGTCTCATGAAATTGCTCCCCTTCCTGTTGAGTAAAACCCATAATCTCTCTTCTATAATGGTTGGTTTTACTCATAGGAAAATACTTTTTTAAAAATTCTCCCTTAAGGGTGGCCCAATCATTTACCCTTGCATCGAGGGTATGATACCAGTGCTTGGCCTTATCCTTTAGGGAGAAAGGAAATAGAGTCCTCATCAGGGCTTCATCAGTAAAGCCCTGGAGCTTCATCGTGGAACAAACCTCGGTGAATTCCTCCAAATGCCGGTAGGGGTCCTCCCTAGTAGTACCATAAAAAGAGGGCAATAAACATATGGTACTGCTCTTGATCTCATATGGATTATCCCCTGCCGGTCGTCTTAGTGCTTGTGCAGGTTGGTTAGTAGGAATAAAATAGTCCCTTAGGGTCCTTTGTTGATTTGCACCTTGCTCAGCCATTCCTTCTTTTTCTTCTCCTAGGTGAGCTCTCCTAAGAATTCTTTCAGGCTCAGGATCAAACACTAGACTACCCTCAAGAGAGCGTCTACCAAGCATACAAAACACAAAGAGAGGCAAAATGAGATTCTTAAGCCTTTCGTACTAACTAATCTAAGATAATGAAAGCATATAAAGAGAGACAAGATATTCATTGAATCAAACTTTTTATTGCTACTTGCAGAAAGTTCTAAATTATGAATCAAAGCTAATATACTAAAGAGTAGAGAGAGAAAGAGATAGAGATAGATGAAGAGCAAAGTCGCTTAAGGGATGCTTGTGCGAAGTGCGGCAACACTTTAGATCCAGGATGTCATGAAGAAGGCCAGAGAGAGATGCTGTAGATAGAGAGGATCCAAAGAAGTGTGTAGGTGGAATTTCCTCTCAAATGGGGGCTCTGGGGCTCTTTTTATAGCTAAAATAAGGGACAAAGTAGGTATTTTGGGCCCCCAAACCATGCAACACCCTTGGATTAATCAGATCCGTTGATCGGGAGATCAACAGCTCAGATTACGCCTCAATAGACCCTCCATTGCGCCTTCATTGTGCGGCTTGCACCAGAAGGTGCCACGTGGCTTGTTGCAGTGGAAAATCTGCGCAAACAAAGTTGAGTTTTGAAAACCCGTCGTTGTAGTGCGATTTGCGAGAAAAATTGTCAACAGATGAATTTAACCGAAACTTGGAAAGAATTCCGGGTCGAACACAGGGTGGCAGACGTTTGGTTAAAAATCATGTTTGTTTTATTTGTCACGAAGCTGATTAGCCGGTCGAATTGAATCTAAACTAGCTATCTACTTAAAGAATAAATAATAGAAGAAAGAGAGAGAATATTACAAATAAAGAGAAAACAGAGATAGAATAAACATAGATTTCATTACCATATAGCAATGTTCATTACAACTACCTGCTACAACTACTCGCTACACTAGAAAGCTGAAAATATACACTAGAAAGAGGGAAATCTATACTAGAAAGTGATAAAAGAAGGTGGAAAGAAGTTATCCTTCTCGGCGACTGCTTGGAGGATGAGCCGCAGCGATGGAGTGCCCGAACGAAGGTGGTGAGATGCGGGACAAAGGAGAACGATGAAGGACAACAGAGAACGGGGCAGGACGACGTCGTAGCGGGATTTGCTTCCCGAATGGCGGTGAGAGGACTACCATGGAATGCTCCACGAAGGAGGTGAGAAGGTCAAAAAGTTGTATTTTTAACTCTAATGGAGCATCCCGGGTTTAGGATAAGCTCTTAGAGCTTTGGAGGGGTGAGAGAAGAGAGGAAGGGATGATAAATTCGAGTGGTAGGGGTCTCTTTTTATAGTTGTAGGGATTGAGGGCAATTTGGTCATTTCATGCTTAAAAATAATAATTTAGGGTCTTTAATGACGGATTTAAGCGTTACTAAAGACCCCAAACGTAGGCTTAGTGCGTGCACCTACCACGCCTCTTCCTTTCCCACGTGCTCAACGCTTCACGCATGTTCGTGCGATATCAGCCATTCGATTGCGAGATCGGACGTCTTAGAAGCCATCGCGCACCCACGTCAAATGAGGCCTCAAAATGTTTATCGAGTGAGATCAATGTTGTAAAAGCTACGTCGTAGTATAAGTCAAAATCGCTTGAAAACAAATAGAATTTTATTACTCGAATAAAAGTCCAAGGTCGAACACAGGGAGCAATTAGCAAAAATAATTCCCTAGATTGCAATTCAACACAAATATATAAGTAATATAATTCCAAGCAGTAATGATATATGAATGAAAGTGTATGTTAAATAGTGTAAAAAGAATGGGGTAAAATGGTGATTTGAATCACCAATTACCCCTCATAATTATATCAAATATTTCAACAGTAATAATCAATCTAAAGCTACGTAGAATAAGTGCACAGTGCACTTCAGACATCTGCTCAGCCAATCAAATGGCTTAACCCTCTCACTGCTACAGTGCCCTTCTACTGGTTGCTTCAACCCTTCTTCTTCTTGTATGCCTTCTTCTCCTTCTTCTTCTATGCCTTCTTCTCTTATTCCCCTTTTCTATGGCTTCTTCTTCTTCTTCCTTTTCTCTGTTCTGTAGCTGCTCTTCTCTTCTTTCTCTTCACGCATAAGGGGGGAAGATCCCTTAAATGGCTAAGTGTCAACCGTTGAACCACAGAGAAAAATCCCCTAACCCCCGCGCTCTCTTTCTTTCTCTTCTTGGGATCCTCTTCCTCGCCTTCCTAAGGCCCTTCACAGTATCAGGTTATCAAGTTAACAAGCACACGTGCACCCGGGATCAAGCTCACCGGCAGTGGGTGGTGAGAGAGGAGTGCTTAGATTAGGCGAGTAATCGGATGCGCCAAACCCGCAAAGGACATGTCATGGGTGAGGCGTGCGTGGGTAAGGAGGCCCTCACCCTCGTGTTAGGAGGCGAAGAGGCATAGGCAGAAAATCAATTGATGCCACTGTAGGACCTCACAAGTTTACGATGTGGGACTAAAGTCCCACACCGTCTTCTCTGTTCACAGTAGCAGCTATCTTCGACTGATTCGTGCGAGGGAGGTGGTCAACACCCCAATTGACTGGTCAGGAGCGAAGCTGGGTCGGTTCCGTGTTGCCTGATGTGAACACTTGGAACTGCAGCTGCTGGAGAAGGCTTCAAACAAGCTCAAAGCTTGCACATTAATGGCGGCTGGAGGTGAAAACCTAAAACATGAAATAGGGCCTCGTGGTCACGTTAGAATACCTCAGGAGCTTCTCCAGACCACGGCGAGTGTAGCGGAGGTGGTTTCGTGGAGGATGGTGGTCTGTGGTGGCTGGTCGGAGTCGAGGAAGGAAATCGTTGATGGGTTTGTTCGGTGGCGTGATTGGGTGGACGATGGAGTGCGATAGGTTAGGGCTTTTGTGCGGGAGGATAAGGCGAAGGTTATGGATCGGTTGGCGAGGGGTTTGAGTGTGTGAAGTGAGCAGAAACCCTTGCCAGTGATCTGGTCGGAGCGAAGGACGCTGGAGGTGAACGGCGGCATCGAGGGTCGAAATTGGGATATGGAAAGTGAGAAAGATAGTGTAACCCTAACTAAACCTAACTAACCTAATCTAAACGAACAAAAAGGGGGGAGAATCCACACTAGGGGTACATCAGCGATGGAGAAGACGAAGTGCTCCCGTGAGGGTAGGAATGGGGACGACGACGGGAAGGAGGCTCCTGCTGGTACGGCCAAGAGCGGACGAGAGAGAGGAAGGAAATCCGGCTACTAGTACTGCGGACGAACGACGGAGGTCAGGAGGAATCGTCGGAGCTTGGGAGCTTCTTGGTTGGAGCGGAGAGAGGAAGGGAGGGTTTTGTTGGTGGTAAAGCACCACGATCATTTGTTTTGATGATAACAAAACACGTGTCATTTAATATTGGCGCTTTGAGTCCTAGATTTCAGGTCAATCGCAAATGGATACATGATTAGACGGAGTTCGAGCTCGCATCCAGGATGGATTGGAGGAGCTCGATGGAGAGCAGAAGAGATTCGCGAGGAGCGATATATTGAAGATGGAAGGAAATGAAGAATAGGATAGATTTCCTTCTTTTATACTTGTTGTATTTTTCATTTCTTTTGTTTCTCTTTATTTCCTTAGATAATTCATGTTAAAGAGCCTCAAAGTACCCTAACAATAGTCCTAGGAACACCTGCACAACCCTAGGATACTTAGGTTTTCTGTAGAACACTTAGAAAACCAATATAGGGTTCAAACAGCACTTCCAGACGTCTAATTCTCAAATCAGACGTCTGATAAAGTATTTTAAGACGTCTGACTGTTGTTTCAGACGTCTGATATCTGTTAGGCTGGACATAGCTAGTTCTGTCTGATGAAATCAGACGTTCAGACCTTAGACCAGACGTCTTAGGAGACGTCTGATGAATTTGCCAAACGTCCAATTAGTGGACCGTTGGCTGGCTTAGCAAACACTCAAGATTATGACCGTTAGAGCCTTATCAGACGTCCTTAGGCCTTTCCAGACGTCTGATAAATGACCGTTTTGCCTCGGCTGACCCAAAATCTCTTCTCAGAGATTTTCTAGCCGTTGCAACGTTTGGAAAATCCATTCCCACAGTAAAAGTAGGTTTCTAGACGTCCAGACATAGTGTCAGACGTCCTGTATGTCGTCTGATGGACTTGCACAAAAACACTGTTTAGATCTGATTCAAGTCAGGAAGAGACCCGCCCAAAATCAGACGTCTGACCTTGAAATCAGACGTCTTAAAGTGAACTTCCAGATGTCTGATGATAGAATTAGACGTCTGATAAGTCTGTCAGAACAATGATTGTTCCTGATTTCGGGCTGATTCTCTTGGGCTTTGTTCCCAACAGCTATAGAACCTTTCCTAAGCCTTCCAAAGCCTTCCTAAGGCCTCTATAAATAGAGGGGAACCTTTGCAACACTAAGATACACTAAGACACACCTAGAAACACAAAGACACACCTTGCAATATACTTTCAAACCTTTTTGTGTCCCTCTTGCTCTCTAAGCTCAAGTTCTACATCTTGAGAGCATCAAGCTGTTGCGCACCCGCTCTCCCGCCGTTATTCACGAGAGCGAAGTTGCGCCGTCGCGTGGTACACGCATCCGCGTTGTCGACGCACTCCTTTCAAAGGGAAGCATCCTATTTCCTATAGAAGCTAGGTTTATAATTTCTTTGTTGGCTCTATAGGACTTGTTGTTTATTTTATCTTTGTTATTTGGTTGGGTATTCACTTTGCGAATTCCCGTCTCCTTCGCGAGACAAAATCCTTCTCGTGGAGAGAAGGGGTTGAGGTACGCTACCCTCGTTTAAGTAGCGTGGTTGTATTGAGGTTGAATCACCCTCGTTTAAAGTGATTCGGTTTAGTGGATTTTGATCAACTTGGTTGATCGAAAAATCCTAACTCGAGAGGGTTAGGTGGTGGTTTTCACCCGGTTTGGGTTTCCACCTAAAAATAATTGTGTACTCGTGTGATTGCTTATTTGTGAGATTGTTTATATTTCATTTCCACAATTATTACGTCACCCCCTCCGAGTAGGGAATTTCAGGTTTCACAGTCGAAATCAAGCTTGCGATCTTCGATCTGATCTGGGGGTCCTTTTATAGGCCTCTAGATGATGTTTTGGGCCTAGGAAACAAGCTTCCCAAGCCAGGAAAGCTCGCCAAAGATAGAAATACTATGATACCCGAATCTCTCATGCATTCGCATGAGAGATTGGGAAAGTTTTAGGGATTAGGAATTGGCTCAAAGGAAGGGAATTCCTTGACGAACTTCTCTTTCAAATCTAAGAGTGATTCGTCAAGGAATCAAAGAGAACATGCCATTTTAAGGTCGTCGGAGTTGTAGGATTAGGATTCATGGTGGCAGAGACCTTTTTGAAGAAAATGATGATAAAGATAGTGTTATGACCTAGTTCCCGAATCCCTATAGGACACGAGACTGAACCGACTCGACTGATCCCAAGACCCAGTCGTCCAATGAGAAAGTAACCAAAAAGCAGGAAAGTAAACCACATTCACTATGCTAAGCAACTAACAGTAACAAAAGTACAGTAGTAAAGAAGTAAAACTACTATAGTACACACCACCACAGCAATAGAAAAGTAACCAGGTACAGGAATATAAAGTACAAAATGTAAGAGTACAAGGGTGCAAGAAACTACTCACTACAACAGAAAAGGAGTACAACAAGAAGCTACAACTACTAGGCTCTACTGGACCCAGCACCCTCTACAGCCGTAGGCTCTGGCTGCTCAACACCTGGACCTGAAAAGGGTTATGAGTACAAAACATCAACGAACACTAAGTAGAGTGGCAACCAACTAACTAAAGTAGTAAAGGTGGACAGGTAGCTGTTGTTTTTCGATTACTTTTGTTAACTAATTATTCTTTTTCACCACTTGGTTTATTTATCAGGTCTCTTTCTTGATCTCGAATGTTCCTCGTGGGAACGATCTTGATTGCAGTCTTTAACGAGGAGTAGAAGGTGCACGTGGTGCTCTCTTGGCCGGGAGAGTCCTCCGTGGTGATCCTACACCCAGTCAACCATCCCAAGGTCACGGACAGGCGTAACGGTGACCACGGCACACGCGATAAGCGCACGGGTAGCTATCCTGCACTAGCACGTGGTCAGTCGTTTCTGTTAGTGGGTGCACCCAAAGCACATCACAGAACCAGTATAGGGCCTAGCCCTGTCAATAACAGGGGTCTAGCCCATAAGAACCAAACAGGGGTCTCGCCCTTCCACAGTCCGCACACCCTCGCCTGACTACCCTGGTTTGCCCAGTGGGCCTAACAAGTTGGTGTAGGGTGGCTAGCTCAACCCCGGGCCCCGAGGGGTGGCTAGCTCTCTCCTTACACTAGTAGCTCTCCCCGGTACTGTGTACGCGAGGGCCAAGAAGTCAGTACAGAGTGGCCAATCCTAACCTCGGGTCCCAACCCAAGGGCGGTTAGCTCCGCTCTGCACAAAATAAGGGGACAGTTGCTCTCCTTGGTACTCTGTACTCAAGGGCTAGCTCACTTCCCCACTCACATTCCCAGTTCCATTCCATTTATTTCCAGGAGCTCTACTCCTAATTCCCCATAGGGTTTATGCTCATATTCCTCATGCCATTCCATACCAGGTTTCATCAGTTTTATTTCCATTCTCAGGTTATACATATGCAACTCGTAATTCTATCGTTCACATTTCCATATTTAGGTTATTCGCAAGTAGCTCGTGTTTCCAACATTCACCTTTCCATTTCCAAATTATATACATGCAACTCATATTATGTCATTTCACGTGTGCGACAGGAAAGTTATATATAACAGTTAACTAGCACAAGTACTACATATTTCACAGGCAACTGTTATTCATTTACAGGCAATTGTTATCATTCTATTTACTCATTCAAAACTGCAATCCATTCATTCAATATAGATATTCTAGTATTTCTAGTCCTAGGATTCATGCCATACCCTAGGTTCTAATCATTCATTCCACACATGCATTCCAATTTGTATTTAAAGTAGGGGAAGCCACTCTACCAGTAAACCCAGAAGTAGTGGGGGCTTGAACGGTAGGCTCACATGCCTCAACAAGCCCCGAACCCACAACGGAACGAAGTCCTATCACAAGGATCAATCACAAGAGAATACTTAGAATAGTATAGAAAGTCTTCTAACAAGTTGGGGAAATCATATGGAAAACATCGGTATCTTATTTGCGGAAAACGAACCTCAAACGGACCCTAAACTGGTCAAAAACAGTGTTTCTGACTCAAATCAGACGTCTGGAACAACTTCCAGACGTCTTAAAAGTGTCCAGTGCCATACCTCAAGTCCTGCGCTAATCCTTAGACGTCCAGGAACTCTGCTGGACCGTCTAGACCCAGTTCCAGACGTCCGACCACCTCTTTGGACGTCTGGAAGCGCTTCCCGTCGTCTGGTAGGTCGCCCAGACGTCTAAAATGCATGGGAGGGTGTGTCCCGTGCCTTCCCGGAGCGAATCCTACACGTAGAACCGAATCTTCTCAAATCGGGCATGCAAAAGGCGTATCGGCAGAGCGGCCTGCATGGCCGTATCCGCAAAGAGATGTACCTTCGCGAGACTTCCTCCTCAGACATCTGGAACCTCCTCCAGATGTCTGCTACGTCATCTGGACGTCGCTCCAGACGTCTGATTCTGGGAAAACCCAAAACCAGAACCTGCCTCCTCCCACTCGCACTGCACGTGGCCGCGCCGCGTCCTCTCTCCTGCAGCTCTGGCTACAGCAGTATCGGGGAGGACCTCCCCGACGCACTCCTCCATCTCGTGCGTGCACCGCTCCGGCCGTGCGCTCACCGGTGAGCTCCCACACGAGCTCGCAAGCTCAACTCCTCTCCTTCTCACGCTGCTCCTCTCCTTCTCATGCCACTCTCGTTCTCTCGCTTGCTCTGCCACTCTCGCTGGAGGGATGGAGGAAGGGGCTGGTGGCTTGAGAAGTGGGGGGGAACGAGAGAGGAGGAGGGGGGCTTTATAAGGGTGAGGGTTTAGGGCTTTGCTGGGGGCGGAAAGAGAGAGAAGGAGGAAAACGAGGGGGGTACTGTTTGCGCACAGACGCGAGTTCGTACTCAAGATTTTCGATTTTTAGACATCTGGGAATGAGTCCAGACGTCTTACCAGACGTCTGACCTAAAGTCTAGACGTCTTAAAAGGCTTAAACAGCACGGGTCTTAACAGATAGGGACCTTTTTGTAGGAAATTCAAAAGGTAAGGACCCATGTGGAATAAAGGAAATTAGACTTCGACCAAATTGCAAACTAGGTTGAAACAATCTCAGATTGAGCCCAAATTTTGGAACAAACCTAATTTGGACCTAAGAAATCCAATGGTGAAGTTGGATTTTGGTTTTGACCTAGTTTTACTAGGTAATTTGAACAATTACCCAAATTAGGGCAAATGCCTGTCTAAGAATCTGTTTTAGGTCAAGATGGGTTCCAATGATCAAATTGAATGTACCAAACCCTAGAGAATATTTTTCTATGATTTTTAGAGGGTTTAAGTGAATTTTATCTTGACCAGAACATCAATAGATTAAGCGAGTTTATTTTAGGGTTTCAGATGTCTATTAATTCCTGTAACATATGAAAATCCTTTTCTATCTGTTCTAACCCACTTATTAGACTCTTAAGACCATTTGACCTTTGTTCCACCCTTGAGAGAACCTGTGATTGTACTACAATTGAGATATACTATTAAAACTGCAATTTTTCCCTTGTTTTACTGTATTTCCCTCAAAATGGATTTGCAATGAATTACGTCTCTTTGGCGGTTATGTAGGAGCATTTAATAACTTAATCAGATCAAATTGAGCTAGTTATGGCTCATGATGGTGTTCCCATCAGATCAAGATCCAACGGCCAGATTTGCCGCATGCCTAAGGAGAGAGGGTCGAGCAAAGAGGTGCAGCCGAGTTTGGATGGTTGGGATGGTGCCACGTGGCCCCATCTTGGCCGTCCAACTTCATATGCTTGTAGGTGGTGCCACAGATGTCGGATTGGACCAATTTTCATGCTGTTGGGCTATAATCGTCGATCTGAATCCATCCATGCTATTAGATTTATCATCTGAGGTATGAATTTACACCACTTGGCCCCTTAACCTCTGATCTTTCTCAGCTTGCATCTGATGCTACGAAAGTTCGATCGGAGCGATCTTGGAGTTGTTGAATTCCAATCGTCGCCTTGATCAGATCCATATGGTTGGATCTTCAATCCGAGGCCCCGATTAATTATCGCCCTATCACCTGACCATAAAAAGGAGAAATTAACCCAAAATTTATACAATCTATCCTAAATGCAAGATGTTGCATTTTATGCAATAGTTATAATGTATAATGCAACTATATGTCTAAGAACATGCAAAATAGATGGTTTATGTGATATAAACATGTTTACATCATGGCACCTCCACGATCATCTGATCCACCGCATCACCACTCCTCACGTGTACGCGCGCATGTTTAAACTCAATTGTCCGATCTTACAATCAGATGACTTAAAACGCGCATCGCATTGCCTCTCATCGCTGCATGTAACAACATGTGTAATCGTGTGTCATCTCGCGCATCTGCTGCACCACCTAATTTGACGCACCATCGCGTGCCACACAGCTAGGCGCTCTCTGCTCAATCGCCATCTCACGCACTCCACTGCGTCTGATTTCAGTGTTCCGCGTCTCGAACAGTTGCCTGTGCTTTGCGTTTCGAAGGTGGTGACTGATGCGCTATGATCGCAGTTTTCGCAGTCATGTTTTCTTGCGCGGCCACTCTCAACCATTGGATGACGATCCAACAGCTGAGATTGATTCTCCCTTGATGAAGCGTGGAGAGGTGAGCGACGTGGCTCATCGGTGGCTATTGGATGACGATCCAACGGCCCTGCTTCACTCTTTAGTGGTTGAGGGCGCGGTAGGGAGCTATTGGGATGGCGCCACATGGCGCCATCTTGACAGTCTATCTTCCCGCCTTTGCAGTTGGTGCTACAAGGCTTCGATTGAGTTCATTTTTGCGTCGTTGGACTATGATCATTAATCTAGATCCATCCATCAGATCAGATTTGGCATCTAAGTCTTGGATTTGCACTATTTTACCCCTTGGCCATTTATCTTCTGTGGACTGAATGTGATACTACGGAAGTTCGATCAAGACGATTCCGAAAGCATTGGACTCCAATCATCATCCTAATCAGATCCGTACGGTTGGATTTATCATCCGCAGCCTTGAATCATCTGCAATTAATATCGCCTCCCACTTAGAGCATCAAATTGCATTATTATTTACAAAGCTAACAAATCAACTATGATGCAAAATATGCTGCTCATGCATGTATTATTCTTAACTTAAGTTAGGATCTAACTTAATTTACATAGATTAGATCCTATGATTGCTGCGCAATCACTCTCCAACGGAGACATTGCCTTTCTCATCACCTATTCCTCAACTCTGTCCAGCCAACAGTGGAGTTGCACCATATCTTCCTCGCTTTCAACTTTGATCCATCACCGAAGATCTTCTCTCACCTCATTCATTTTGTTTTCTCCTCCGATGAGTCATCAGCGATGCCCTCCTCACCATTTCTTCCAGGCAGGTAGTTCTAACTCCTTAGTTAGTTATTTAGAATAGATTTAAGCTTCCAATTAGTTAGATTAGCCTTAGAATTAGCCCACACTTTTTATCCCCTTCTCCAGCTCCGGTAAGTCAACTCCAACTTCGTCTGGCACTTAATCACCAAGTTAATCACATATCCCTCTTCCTCACATTCTCACGATGCATCTCTGCTTTCTCCCTTCTTCGATTAGAGTGTATACACCTAATGCCTAATTTTCGTTCAACATCAGACCTTCATTGTCTACAGCGAAGGTCCGATGAGTTCCTATCGCCTAATTGACCAACTCATCATCATCGCATCACACCAAGGGTCAATTTGCCTCAATCAATTGTTTGATTCATTGATCTAATCATTCTGATGAACTCAAGATTCCTTTCAATTCAGTTTGAGTTCGTTGAGCTTTCTCAAGCTTTCATCAAGTAAATTGATGTGTTCTTGAGCTTTGTAAGAAGCTTAGGAAGCTTTTGCACTTATTCTTGAGTTGTTTCACCAAGTGTTGAATTCTAATGATCAACTCCTGACATCATCGGAGCTCCGATGACTCCGATGATATCAAATTTGAGATATACTGATTCAATCTACTCTTGATGACCTCACATCACTTAAGTAGACTATAAGAATTAATTTCCAATCATTTCATTAGACTTTTAGTGACTAAACCTCTTTGATTCCCACCATCTTCTCCAACTTTTGCGGTGGCAAGTAGAGCCATTCCTTCATCCTCTGAGTTCTGAAGTGGATCGATTAGCATCCATAGGAGCTATTGAGATTGTAACAACCTTTAGACAGGGTGTTGGATCGCCAGTTTACTCTGTTGACTAAACACCTATTTGAATGCAGGTGTTGACCCTTATGATCTCTCTAGACTAATCAATTATTTATTTTCTTGATCTCAATAAGTTTTATAAGTCCTAGAGAGTCTATTTATGTGATGACCCAAGTCCCACCAAGCGAGGAAGCCCGGGTCGCCATGTGCTAACAACCATCATATTATATTATGCACACATCTTGAAATTTTTTATCTCTCTACATAATTATAATTTTGTTATCATCAAAAAGAGGGAGAATGTAAGTACTTCTGTTTTGATACACCAAAATTATGCTATCTGCTTGACTAATCTTTCAGGACTCTCTCTCTCTGGATTCATGGACTAAAGAAAGAAGATTGTTGTTTTTCTTTTCAAGTCATTTTATTTTTGAGTATAGAATATTTTGTAAGAAACCTCAAATTAACTTCAAATGAATTTTTACACTTAAATGTAAAAATCAAGTTTTTAGGTTAATTGATCAACCAAATAATAAAATTGATCGATCAACTAGGTTAATTAATCAATCAAATCAACTCATTTTAGGAAGTTGATTAATACACCTTTGATTGACCATTTAGCTTAATTAATCAGTTAAACACTGATCGATGAAGTAACTAGTTTGATCGACCAAATTACATTTTGATCGACTAAACTACTTTAATTGATCTACTAATTGAATTCGAATAAATTCCTTTTCAAGTCAAATTCTCTAGTATAAATAGAGATCCAAGGTAGCCATTTTTTAACACACATTCCAAGGAGAAATCTTCTTAGAAAAAGAGCTCTCGTGCTTTCTCTCAAGTGCTTCTGTTCTTCTACTTCAACGCTTTTCAAAGCATGTCTATCCAAACCACTATGAAAAAAAATTCGATTTGATCTTTCCTTGAGGTTCCATAGGATTAGACTATTATTATCTTTATTTGCTTTGATTATGGATCCTAAGTTGTTGGAAAAGATCTGTTGTTGTTGTTCTTCTCTTCAGATTGTAAAGAGAAAGGGCTTTGTCAGAGTGTGCCCACATAAAGTTGTACGAGTCAAAGCTGCCTCGATATTTTTGGGTTGAGGCTGTAAACACTACTTGCATCCAAAATAGATCCCTGATTAAGCCTATCCTAAACAAAACACCATTTGAACTCTATCATGGAAGAACACCTAGAATTTCCTATTTTAAGATATTTGGTTGTAAAAGCTTTATCTAAACAGAAAGGATAATCTTGACAAGTTTGATGCTAAGAGCTTGGAAGGAATCTTCTTAGGTTACTCAACCAAAAGTAAAGCCTATAGAGTATTTAACAAGAATTCTGTTATTGAGGAAATTATGCATGTATCTTTCAACGAGACTCTAGCTCAACCACAATCTTCTCTAAATGATGATGATGATGATCGCATAGGAGACCGTTCAAACATACCAGAAGAAAACATATCAGATGAATTACCAAAAGATGCATCTTATATGAAGGATCATCCAAAAGAATTGGTAATAGGAGAACTACCAAAGGAGTTTAGACTAGATCTTTAGCCAATACTTTAGCTTTTACAGCTTTTGTTTCTCAACTAGAACCTAAAAATGTTAAGGATGCATTTTTTGATGATTGTTGGACTAATGCAATGGAAGATGAATTTAATCAATTTGAAAGAAATCAAGTATGAGAACTTGTTTCAAAACCTGACTCTCAAACTATCATAGAAACCAAATGGGTTTTCAGGAATAAGCTGAATGAATCAGGAGAAGTAGTTAAGAACAAAGCTAGACTTGTGGCCCAAGGGTATAATCAAGAAGAAGGAATTAATTTTGATGAAACATATGCACCTATAACTCTCCTGGAATCCATTAGAATGTTGTTAGCCTTTGCCGCCCACATGGAGTTTAAACTCTTTTAGATGGATGTCAAAAGCTCCTTTCTAAATGGATTTATCAAGGAGGAAGCCTATGTTAAACAACCCCCAGGTTTTGAAGGTGCAAACCATCCATAATACGTGTATAAACTAAACAAAGCCTTATATGGTCAGAAACAAGCTCCACGAGCTTGGTATGACAGATTCAAAACTTACCTAATTGAAAATGATTTTAAAATTAGCAAAGTAGATCCAACTTTATATACAAAAAGGAAAGAAAATGATCTCTTATTAATACAAATTTATGTTGATGACATCATTTTCAGTGCTACTAATGTGCTTCTATGCCAAGAGTTTGCCATGGTCATGCAGGATCAATTTGAAATGAGTGTGATGGGAGAACTTCAATTCTTGGTTATCAAATTGACCAGATATCCTCAGGGATATTTATATCATAAACAAACTACACCACAAAGATCTTAAAGAAATTCTCCATGGATAAAGTGAAAGGAAAAGAAACACCTATGGCAGCCTCTACTCAACTCAAAACTGTTGAGACAAGTAAGTTTCTAGATCAAGAATTGTACATAAGCATGATAGGTTCTCTAATGTATTTAATAGCTGACCTGATACTCTATTTAGCACTCGCTTATGTGCTCGTTTTCAAGTTAACCCTAAGGAATTACACATAAATGCAGTTAAAAGGATACTTAAAAACCTAAACCACACACTAGACCTAGGACTATTCTATTCAAAGTTAGCTACATTGGATGTTTATTCCTTTTGTGATCATGATTATGCAGGTAGTTTCACTGACCGAAAGAATACTAGTGGGACGTGTCAATTTCTTGGAAATTTCCTAGTCTTTTGGTTTTCTAGAAAACAACATATTGTTTTACTGTCCACAACAGAAGCCGAATATATAGTTGCTGTCGAAATGCGAGTAGGGTTATTTAATTAAGTGATATTAGCGTCAAAATGGATATAGTGGAAGTGATTTCCTACAAGCGAATCTACATTAGTTTATCAAAATTTATTATCCTGGGATAAATCAAATTTTAAGATAGTCACTTTTAGGCTTGGGTCAAACTCAGGGAGGTGGGTTTTGGAATTAATCAGTTTCTACGTACTTCCTAAAACCACATCAATTCTTTTCCCTTATTATACTTTTGGGGTTTTCTCGATTTTAGAATTTTTTTTTGGATATTTTTGCCCTTAAGGTACATCCTCAACAAATGACCCTTGGCTACACACCAAAATAGTCAGAAATGGTCTTGCGACATGTGAGACCATGTACCTGCAAGTCAAGGATTATCTTTTCTATTTTAGATTTTTTGTTTTTTTTCTTTATCAACAAAATGAAAGAAAAATATACAGTAAAGAAAAGAAATGCAAAATTGAAATGCAGAAAGGAAATAAATTGAAATACTTAGCTTATTTATAGATATGTACAGATATATATAGGATATAGATATATAATATAGATATATATATATGACTATATAATATATAATAAGAAGGGAGAATATTGAATCAACGATTCAATGAGAATGTAGCACTACGCTAGGTTAACCATCATCTAGAGAGATGCGATTAACCTAGCTATATGCTGCATGTAGGCTTGGAGCGGACGTGTGGGAGTGTGTGTGGAAGGCTTTGATGTGTGCAAATGTCGGGGATATATGCGCAACTAGTGTGAATATACCCACGATATAATGCACGGAGAGGGAAATGTAAGGTATCATGAATGGGATGATGTGTGTGTGTATGTATAGGAGGAATATATGTATATAGGTGTATAACAATATATATATATATAGATATAAATATGTAAGTGTGAATATATATGTGCGTGTATGTATGCGTGCATACAGGTGGGTGTGGTGTTTGTGCGTGAGTGCGTATAATATATGTATGTGTGGCCGAGCGTGTGAGGGAACAGCAGCGCACAGGCATGTGAGGTGTGTGAGCGTGCATGAGCGAAGAGAGAGAGGGAGCGGGTGTAGTCATGTGAGGGAGCAGGTGAGAGTGAGGCGTGTGAGGCGAGCGGCTTTGGCTGGAGGCAGTCATGAAGAGAGAGAGTGCACAGCATCTGGCTAAGTGAGAAGCATCCGATTGCAACCCATCGCATGCGAGAGAGCGCAGCTACAGTGCCTAGGGGCAAAAGTAATTAGCAGAATCGAGAAACCACCGGCTGTGTTCCTCAATTAGCTGGTGGAAGAGAGAGAAAGGTGAGGCGGACGAGTGGCATAGGAGTGGTTGTAACCAGCTGGAGGCGTGGGTTCTCATGTAAGGGAGCATGCCACCAAATAAGTGAGAAGCTTTCCGGAGGATTTACAATAAAATGAATCGCAATGGACTCACTATAGCGAAGTAGAGCAACTCATGGAATTTGCTCTAATGGCGATCAAATGGCACAAAATGAATAGTAAAATAACAAAACTAAGGAAAAGAGAAACACCACATCTACCTGCTCTCACTCATCTTGATGGTGGTGCACCCTCACCGTGGTGGTTGCAACCATAGGAGGGAACTCCTCTATTCTCAGAGTGCCCTCTCAACTTGTGAGAGGGAACTGAGAGTGGAGGAGGGGAAGAGAGGGAGAGAGGAGAGCTCAGGTGGAGTAGCCCACTGAGGCTATGTGTGTGTGGGAGAATATGAGTGTGTGTGTGATGATAACATCATCATCAGCCATATCTAGCTTTAATTAGTCATAATCAACAGATAAATGCTCCTACATAACCGCCAGAAGACCGTAATTCACTGCATATCCTTTCTGAGAGAAATGCATTAAAATAGGGGTAAATATGCAGTTTTAACATAATATCCTAAATGCAGAGCAATCATGGGATTTCTCAGGGGTTTATTAAAGGTTAAATGATCATAAATGTCTAATAAGAGGGTCTGTGCAGAAAGAAATGGGTTTTCACGCATTACGAGAATTAATGGACATCTGGAACCTTAAAAATAGGCCCACTTAATTAACTGAGGTTCTAATCAAGATAAAATTTACTTAAACCTTCTAAAATTCATAAAAAAATACTCTATAAGGTTTGGTACTTTTGATGTGACCATTGGAACCCATATTGACCTAAAATAGAGTCTCAAACAGATAATTACCCTAATTTATGTTTCTGTGCAAATTACCCAGTTAAACTTGGTTAAAACCAAATCTGACTTCACCATCAGATTCTTTGGGTCCAAATTAGGTTTGGACCAAAATTTGGGCCCAATCAGAGGTCATCTTGACTTGGTTTGCATTTTGGTCCAGTTTAATTTTTCCTCTCTCACTTAAACCCCTAACTTTCAAAATATATTGTAGGGACCCCCTTAACTTTGTCATCTCCCTCACATCTAGGTCCCTACCACCATTAGGAGTAGTTGCAGCTCACCGGCGAGATTCGAGCAAGATTTTCTTGCTCATTTCTCAATCAAACAATCCCAAATTTGAAAGGAAGATTCCTTGAGGAATTCCCTTCCAAATGGGACCAGCCATGAATCCTAATTCATGCCCAAATCCTCATGTGAACCTTTTCAAGGTTCGCATGTCCTACTTGTGTGAAAATCATGGAGTTGAAAGCTTGGTTCCCAAGCTTAGAACTCCTCCTTATGGCCTATAAAAGAACCCAGGAGGCCTACCTTACCTCCTTAGCTCATTTTTGGCTGGTTCTCCACCATCTTCCCCTCTCCTTGGTGATGATAACATCATCATCAGCCATATTTAACTTTAATTAGTCATAATCAAGGAATAAATGCTCCTACATAAAAGACAGAGGACCATAATTCATTACAAAATCATTTTGAGAGAAAGACAGTAAAACAGGTGTAAAACTGTAGTTTTAATAGTATATCTCAATTGCATAACAATCACGGGTTTTCTCAGGGGCCTATTAAAGGTCAAATGGTCTTAAATGTTTAAAAAGAGGGTCCATGCAGACAGAAATGGGTTTTCGCGTATTTTGAGAATTAAATGACATCTGAAACCCTAAAAATAGGCTCGCTTGATTTACTGAGGTTTTGGTCAGGATAAAATTCACCTAAATCCTCTAAAATTCATAGAAAAATATTCTCTAGGGTTTGGCATCCTTAAATTAACCATCGGAACCTATTTTGACTTAAAATAGAGTTATAGACAGACCTATGCCCTAATTTGGATTTTTACATAAATTACCCGGTCAAACAAGGTCAAAACCAAAATCCAACTTCACAATTAGATTCTTTAGGTCCAAATAAGATTTGTATCAAAATTTGGGCCCAATATGAGATTGTTTCAACCTAGTTTGCACTTTGGTCCTAGTTTGACTTTGTTTATCTCCAATAGCCCCTCTGCTTTTAAATTCCTCACAAAAAGCCCCCCAACTTATTTTTATTCTTCACAAATAGGTCCTTGCACCCTAGAATACTAATCGTACAACTCCAGTGAGCTTCATTTGGCAAGATCTCTTTGATTTCTTGACAAATCCTTCTTAGATTTAAAAAGGGAATTCGTCAAGAAATTAGCTTCATTTTTAGCCAAATCTGAAGTCCCAAAAATCGCCCAAGTCCTCATGCGAATCCTTCAAAGAATTGGGTTTCCAACTTCGGTGAGCCTTCCAAGCTTGGGAATCTTGTTTCCCAAGCTCTGACTGCTCCCTACAGCCTGTATAAGGATCCCCAGGGCCTGCCCGTTCTTCTTAGCAAGGTTTGGGGCCAAAACCCTCTTCAAAACTTCACCTCCAACCCAACTCCTCCTTAGCTCCGGCGAGCTCCTCTCTCCGTCGCTCTTTGGCCTCCCAACGGCCAAATTGGAACTGCCATTATCTTCGTCTCCTTCGTCCGTGCCTGGTGTTCCAAAGCCAGGGTTGTCCTCCCCTCTCTTCCTCGCCGTCCACCCCCACTAAAGCACCTTCTTCCACGGGGCCGGCCTACCAACGCCGGTTGCCAATCCTACCCCTTCGTCTATTAGATTAGCATCTTAGGTTAGTTTTACACCCTAAAAATAAATCCTCGACACCACCGTTCACCTTCATCTTCTCCATCTCCGGTGACCACTCCGGTAAGGGTTCTTGTCTGCCACACACGTCCATCCCCCTCGCCACTAACTCCATAAGCTCCGCCATCACACGGAGGGCAAAATCCCTCTATCTATTTCTCTGATTCGTGACTCCAACACCTCCCCCAACTCTACCACCTCCGCATTGACTCACCAAGATCATACAACCTCCACACACACACGCACGCCACGCTGCACCCATCTACATCTTCACCATCCTCATATGATCTTCCTAAGCTGTTTTAACAAGGTCGAAAGGCTGTATCTTGAATTTCAAGTGTTCGTGGTTAGCTGGCATTACCGTGAAGCTTCGAGCAAGTTTTGAAGCTCGCTTCCAAGCCAATAGCTCCAAGCGAAAGCACCAGGTGGTGCGGAATCATTAGGCAAACGTCTCCAAGTGGTCAATTGGGCGTTTGACCAACATTGAACATGAATTGAACGAAGGAGCGTCACTGCCGCTTATGCGAAGAAGACGGGGACTTTAGTCCCATGTCGTTTGCTAAAGAGCGGCCCCAGTGACATAAATTGATTTTGTGACACTGGCTTATCGTCTCAAATCACATAGGGGGGTGAGGTCCCCCACATGCACCCATCACACGCCTTGCACATGACACTGTGCACGTGGGCCTGGTCCAACCTATATACTCGCCTAACCCTGTACTCACACCTCGGCTACAATCCACCACCGCAGTCGTGGTCCCGAGTGCGCTTTGATCTGAAACCCAACTACCTGGTACTGTGCATGGCCCTTGGAGGGTGTGAAAGAGGAGAAACCAGAGAGAAGGAAAGAGAGAGAGCACGTGAGGTTTAGGGGGTTTTGCTCTGTTGTGTATTGGCTAACACTTAGCCAATTTCGTAAGGTGCCCCCCGGTGCATAAGAAACAGAGCTAAGTGAAGAAGAAAGAAAAGGCAAAGGTCAAAGAAGAGAAAGAGAAGCCATAGAAGAACGGCCAAGGAAAGGAAGAAAGAAGAAGAAGAAGGGGACCGTAGAAGAAGAAGAGAAGGAAGAAGTGACAGCTAAGAAGAATAGCAATAGCAAAAGAAAAGAGGAATCACTGTAGCAACATATTTTAAGACATCTGATTTCTTGATTATCAGCTCCTTCATATTGATTATATTTGAGAAAATGCTATATGTGTTAGACTAATAATTGGTGATCTAAATCAACATTATTGTGTTTAAATTTCTTTTGACTCATCATATACTCATGCCATATATTGCATATTAGATTTTGAGTAATTAATTGTGCTCATTTATATTATTTGTTGAGATTAGCGATTTAATTCCATATTTGCTCCCAGCGAACGACCTCGGACTTCATTTCTGACATTCGAGTTATAAATTTTATCTGTTGTTCGAGCTATTTTTGAGGAATTATTACTACAACTAACACATCTTTTAAAACCTCGATCCTAGCCCTACAACATTTTGGTGTCGTTGCCGGGGACGGAGTTGGAAGAGGCTATTTAAATCCCCTCAATAGCCCGAACAACATTTTGGCGTCATTGCCAGGGAGCAACGTGCAATTCACCGCTATTCTCTTGCTATATTTTGATTATACTTGAGCACTAACTTGCCCTGTTTGCTTTATTGTGATCTTGCAAGGTACTTCACAAGGAGATCTTTCTCATAAAACAGCCACGCCAGGGCAGGTAACTTTTCTATTCTTCCTTAATCAACCTCCTAGTTTTGGGAAGACAAAAAGGAAACAATCAATTAGAAATCACCTGCCTTATTTTTCATAGTAATTATCATTTAAAAGGCAAGTTTCCTGATTTACGAAAAATTTTTCAAATCTAATTAAAGATTGAGACGATTCTGTTAAGAATTCCCTACCCTAAATTTCTTGTGCCTATTAGGGATCACGCTTAATTTCTGATCATCTTGGACTACTCACCTTCTTGTTTGAGTCCAAGTTGTACATGTTGAGATCAAATTGGATGCAGAATAGAGCCAATTAGGGTTTGACATTAGGATTTGGAGTGCTAGTACACATTTTTTCCTAAATTAAAGGAAAGTTACCCTCTCGCATTTGTGTGCTACCCAAGCCCTTGATTTTTCTAATCAGAAAAATCCTAAAATCAGGCTCTAATTTCACTTGAATCTTAAAATCTTGAACCTAATAACCTGGGAGTAAAATCAGGGTGATTTATGGGTCTTGACCTAGATTTCATTCTGCCATCTTTTGGGCAGGTCAGGTGAAGTTGGTCTACGTTGTATGCAAACCAACCACTAAATTAGGTCACAAGTTGAAATAACTTCTAATCAAGTGAAATCAAATGCACAAATTATGACATAAAACTGGTAAACTTAAGGTCTTAAGTTTGTACATTACGGTCTACCTAGACCCTCAGTGACAAGGAAGATCAGGTGGAGGAAACCCTGTAATGCGTGGGGACACTCTACTGTGTAGGGGTCTTTGCAGGGCTCTCCCTTCCTGGCTGCCCAAGTATTTCTCAGGTGTACGAATTTCAGATTCAGCGGTATCATCAACCTTGAAATTTCCTTAGTCATCCAGAAATATTTGAGTGCCTTGATTGGGTCAAAATTTAGATTCAGTCCCTCATCCCTTCTATTTAGAGCACATACACAGATCATCTTAGGGATTTCTTTCAGATTTAATCTACTCCAATCTGAATCTCGAGTTTGATTTTACATTTTGATTCCACCATTTGATTCAAAAATGCAGCCTGGCTTTATAGGAAGACTATTTAGGAAACCTGAGTCCCAAATGAGCATGAAAGAAAAGATAATTGAGAATGCTTATAGAAAACATGACGAATATTGTAAAGGGGACAGGATAGATTCAAGAAAACAATGACCCACACATTGAAGCGTATGAAGATGATATGGATACAACTAAACCACGGTTCAACCAGGGATGATCTCTTAGCAGAACACATGGAATTGGTGAAATTACACAACAATGATTGTCTGCACTATTGGTCAAATCCTTCAGTTCCGGAAGAACTCTAGAATTTTTTGAAAGAACGGGGAGAATTGTTGAATGGGTTATATAGAACCATCGATCAAAACTACACGTCAGAAGTTAAGATGACATCTTGGAGTAATTCCAGTAATCCATGTAATTTCCCAAATCCCGGGTGTGATGATCAAGGTTGTTATGGACCCCCAACCCAAATGAAATCTAATTCAAATTATGAACAAATTGATGCACCTAATCTTGAGATGGGTTGGGAGGATCCGATTGCAAGTGATCACGATTTTGAGCTAGCCCTAGAAAATCAAGAGCCTGGTTCACCAAGCTTAGATTTCCCAGACATCTATGATACTAAGATTGAATCAAAACCTCTCGAGGGTATAAATTCCGTCCCTTAATTAGATAAGGTGACTCTTGAGAGTAATTCTGACATCCCTGTAGAGCCCAATCTAGATTCTAGTGATTGAAATCAGATTTTGAATTTGGATTATGATTCTGGGCCTGTATTTGATGAGTGCACCTCTCCAACCTCCTTGTTAGTCACTCTGAAACGGGTTTTAAAATCGTCGTGTTGTAGTACAGTTCGAATCAATGCGAAAACAAATAAAATTTATACTCGAAGTTGAAGTCCGAGGTCAAATGTAGGGAGCAAGTAATAATTAATCTCAAGATCTTAATTCAATCACAAGATACGCAATACTAGAACCCCAAATAATGATATTCAAATGAAAGCAAATATCAATAGTGCAAAAAGAATGGGGGTAAAATGGTGATTTGAATCACCAATTACCACACACAATAATAGAAAAGAGATACACAATATCAATTAAGTTAAGAAGCTCAAATCAGATGTCTGATGGTAGGATCAGACGTCTTAAACGTCTAATGCTACAGTGCCCTTCCCTTCCTTTCTCTTCTGCTTTGCTTCTTCTTCTCTTTTCTTCTTCGGTTCTGTTTCTTCTTCTTCCTTAGCTTGGGTCTGTTGCTTCTTTTCCTCTTCTTCTCTTCCTCTTCTTGCTCTTCCTTCAATTCTTCTTTGTGCCTTGGCCTTTCTTCTTTCTTTGTTTTTGCTTGCGAACTCTTCTTTCTTTCTTGCTTCTTCTTGCGACTAAGTGTTGCACAGGTACCAGTGAGAGCAAAACCCCCCCGTCCCCGTGCTCTCTCTCTCTCTGGGTTCCACTCTCCTAAAGCCTTCAACAGTAACGGGCAATCGAGTATTCGAATCAAGCGCATACCTAGGTCTAGGCTCACTGGCAATGTGTGGTGAGCAAGGAGTGAGGGCGTAGGTAGGCTAGTGAGTGAGGGTGAAGGGGACCTCACCCCCCTATGGTCTTTAGGCAATATGCCCTATGCAAAAAAACAATTTAAGTGACTGCAACTTCTTTATCCCAGACGATGTGGGACTAAATCAGTAGAATTTCTCTTCGCGCAGCTGCAGATGAAGCCTCGTCCAATTGCCGTGAGACAGTAATGGCTGAATCTTCTAAGCAGGGACTTGGGATGAGACATGGAACCATTCCGTGTTGCCTAGGGGTTCGACCTAGATCTATTACTTCCTGGAACTCGAAGAACATGGTGGTGATGGCTGAAGTGGCAGAGCTTCAGTGAAGACTCCTGAAAACAAGAATACGGCCATGCGACCAAGTTAAAACACTTCAGGAGCTTCGCCGGAGGACAGCGAATGTAGTGGTGCATGTGATGAGGCGAGTGCATGCGTGTAGGTGGTTGATGGAGTCGGTCTTGGGCGAAGAATAATGGGTTGTTCGGGAGATCGTCTGGGTGAGTGGAGCAGCAAATAGAGAGAGGGCTTTGGTTGGTGGAGTTGAGGTGAAAGTGTAGGAAGTGTTGGCGAGGCGGATGGAGTGGTGTAGCGGTGGGGACGCCTTGTCGAAGGAGCGGCCGGATACGGAGAAGACGAGGGTGAGTCACGGTGTCGAGGGATTGAAGTGAGGATAGAAATAGAGAAAAGGAAATAGGGGAAGAGAGGAAGCTAAAGAACCTAGTTTAGGGTTGAAAGGGGGAGAGATTCCCATGCCAGTGTGATGATCGGACGTGGGGAAGATTAACCTCCTAAGGGAGAGACGGCGAGGAAGAAGGGGATCTAGGAGCCCCTGAGTTGGTCATCAAAGAGAGAACGAAGGAGGGGAGGAACGTAGCACTACCAATTTGGCTGTTGGGAGGCCGTAGGACAATGGAGAGAGGAGCTCATCGAAGCTAAGTCAGAGATGGTCGGGGAAGGAGTTTGAAGAGGGTATTTTGGTCAAAACTTAGCTGAGGAGAATGGGTAGGCCCTGGGGTTTCTTTTATAAGCCTCAAGGAGTGGTAAGAGCCTGGGAAGCAAGCTTCCCAAGCTTGGAAGGCTCGTCGAAGTTGGAAATCCAACTATTTGAAGGATTCGTAGGAGGATTCTAGTGTGAATCAAGGCCCAATGCGTGGATCAAATTGTAGATCTTCTTAGGAATCTCCCTTCCAATTTTGGAAGGGATTGAGCGAAAAATCAGGGAGATCTTCCTATTTGAAGGTCGTCGGAGTAGGATTTAGGCAACTGCAGGGGGCATGGACCTATTTGTGTAGAAGAAGATGAAAGTTAGGTGCCTGTTTGTACGGAATTCGAAAGTTAGGGGCATATGTGTGAAAAAAGACTCAAATAGGACCAAATTGCAAACTAGGTCAAGATGATCTCTGATTGGGTTAAAATTTTGGTACAAACATAATTTAGACCCAAGAAATTCAATGGTGAAGTTAGATTTAGGTTTTGACCAAGTTTGACTGGGTAATTTATGCAAAAATCCAAATTAGGTCATAGGTTTGTCTTAGGCTTTATTTTAGGTCAAGATGAGCTCTAATTGTCATATTGAAGGTACCAAATCCTAGAGAATATTTTTCTATGATTTTTAGAAGGTTTAGGTGAATTTTATCCTAACCAGAACCTCAGTTAATTAAGTGGGTATGTTTTTAGGGTTTTAGAAGTTATTTAATTCCCTAACACGCGAAAACTCATTTTTATCTGCACGGACCCTCTTGTTAGACATTTAAGACCATTTGACATTTATTTAACCCCTGAGAAAATCCATTATTGTTATGCAATTGAGATATACTGTTAAAACTACAGTTTTACCCCTGTTTTCTTGTTATTCTCTCAGAATGGAGTTGCAGAGAATTAGGGCTCTCTAGTGGTCATGTAGGAGCATTTAGTCCTTAATTATGACTAATTAAAGCTAGATATGACTGATGATGATGTTATCATATACCCCCATGCCTAACTTTTGCTAGCCCTTAGTAAAATCTTATGAAATTAACTCAAATTCTAGAACATATGTTCAGATATCTGATGTGTACTTTCTTTTGTAGATTAGGTCAGAATGCCAACAATAGGCCTAGAGGTACTCAAGTACCAACCAAGATCCGGACCCGACCAGCTTTAGCCTCAGTCCGCCGCAAAGGTTTCTGATGTAAACATGTTTACACTACTTAAGATGTCTATTTATGCATGTTCTTAAGCATAGGATTGCATTGCATACTATAAATATTGCATAACATGCATCATCTTGCATTTAGAGTACTTTGAATAAAATGGAGGTTAATTGTCTCCTTTTATGTTCATGGACAGGGCAAACTTTATCAGGGCCTCAGATCGAAGATCCAACCATACAGATGTGATCAGGGCGACGATTGGAGTTCAACGACTCCAAGATCGCCCTAATCAGACATCTGTAGCATCAGATAGTGACCAAGGAACCCTAGAAGATCAAGGGCCAAGATGGTGTGAATCCACACTTCAAACGACAAATCTGATCGCACGGATGGATTCGGATCGACGATCGCAGCCTAACGACACGAAAATCGACTCAATCCGACACCCGTGGCATTATCTACATCATCCAGAAGATGGACGGCCAAGATGGCGCCACGTGGTGCCATCTTGGCCATCCAATCTACCCTCAAGACTGTCGCTGCCTCTCCAAAGAAAATCCGATATGCAATCTCAGCCATGAGCACGCGCCGCTCAAAACATCCGCGCGACCATCTGGACGACACAGCGCAGCGGGCGAGAGCTCTGTCGCGAGCAAGCGGCGCGCGATCGATTCCTCGCGAGCGGGTGCTGGAGTGCGAGTGAGCGGGCTCCACGATCGAGCGGCTGCGTGTGCCCAATCCATCCCACACGCTATTGCACGTCGCTCCTCACACGGAATCGCACGCGGGCGGGCACGTAGAGGAGGCAGGCGGTAGCGCGATTTAAGCCGTCCGATCTCGCGATTGGAGGGCTGAGAGCGGCTGGACGGTACGCGCATTACACGTGCGGGCAAGCGAGCGGGCGCACGTGCACCGCCCACTATGCCCACGTTCGGACCTTTAGCGACGGTTTTATCCATCACTAAAGGAAAACCGTCACTAAAGGTCCTGAATTAATGTTTTTAAAATTGGAATGACCAAAATGCCCCTACTCCTTTCAATTATAAAAGGAGACCCCCTCCACACAAAATTCTCATCCCTTCCATCTCTTCTCTCCCTCTCCAAAGCTCAAGAGAAGCTTGTCCCACACCCAGGATGCTTCTCGTGAGATAAAGTCACTTTTTCATCCCCTTTCGGAAGCGGATCCTGCGACGACGATGACGTGCTACCTCGTTCCCGTTCTTCCGCTTCGTCCTCCTTTATCCTGCTCCGTCCTCCTTCTTCCAAGCATCGTCCCGTCCAGCTCGTCCTCCAAGCAACCGTCGAGGAGAATATTTCTCTCTCCATTCTTTTAATGCTTTCTAGAGTAGATTTACTGCTTTCTAGTGCAATCATTTTCTCGCTTTCTAGTGTAATGAACAATCATTCTGATGATGAAATTCCATGTTTATTCTGCATCTCGTTTTGATTTTTGTTTGTAATATTCTCTCTCTCTCTTCTATTTATTGTAAATAGTTAGATAGTTATAATCAATTGAATTACTTCGTGACAAATAAAACAAATGCGTATTTTTAAAATCAAATGTCCGCCTCCCTGTGTTCGACCCGGGATTTCCATTCCGGTATAAATTTTATTTGTTGAACACGAGTTCTTCGCTTTCATACTACAACGATAAGTTTTTCAAAACCAAACACGTTAGTGTAGCAACCCGACATTCAACATTTTGGCGTCATTGCCGGGGAGGCAACGCTCTTTGATTTTTTCTTCGCATTTTCTAACTTACAAATCATTTACCTTACTTTTCTCCTTTCTTATTGTAATTGCAGGTACTCTTTTGAGACAAGCAAAAGTGGTAGATTGGAGGAAAGTGCTGTGGAAGGTTTTGTAAGTTATCCCCCACCTCCCACCCATTAGATTTCATTTCACCACATAATAACACAAACATCAATCAACCTAGGTGTTCTTATAAACTCTAAGGTTAGATTGTTTGTTGTTTGACACCCACACCCGCCCTAACCCCCATATTAAAAAAAAAAGAAAAATTAAAAAAAAAATCCCACAGAGGTACACAACCTTATTTGATTTTCAAACTCAACTGGTAAACCGATCTTTGGAGCCGATACACACATCCAAACACGTAATTGAGTAGAAATCAGATTAGGTAATCACTTGTGTGCCTAATTAAGTGGTGCAACAGGCCAATTGTTTGAGTTGATTGGGCCTCACCACTTCAATTAAAATCAATTCATCAAGTAGCTGCCCCTTAGGTTCAACTCCTAGGGATTTACTAGGCACTCCACATTCTTATAAGTTTTAAAGGAAAACATCTCTACCTGTGCTTTCAAAACCTGATGTGCCAACAAAACTTGTTTGAAAACACCTAAAGTTGAATCCTAAAAGCTACTAAGAAAGATTTGAACTCTAAAATTCACCACATCAAAAATAATCTTGCTTGAAAACCACTGGTTGTGCACGTACACATAAATCAATCAATCATTAAGGGCACAACCCATATAAAGGGCCCATCACATTCCAAAGCACATTCAAACCTAGCCCTAAATAAAACAGAGTAGACGTTGGCCTTAAGGATTTGACTCGCTCTTCAAAGCCCAGAATGAGATTATTTTCGATTAGTCTGTTTCTACTGTTCAATCTGATGTCTAGCTAGGGGAGCAAAATCAAATGATCACGGCTGAGGGGTACACTAGGAACCGGAGGCGCAAGCCGAAGGAAGAACCTTCTCCCCAGTCCCTCCTAACTGGTTGGATTGAACAGATAGAAGTATATCAAATCGTTCCTTTATCACAAGACAGGTTTTGGGAGTCTATAGGTCTGTAGGCTAGCCCACTTAAGGATAGGTTTGATTGTTTGTATTGTAGGGCACCTTTCTTCCTCCTGTCTCTCATGAATCCTTCCACATATTACATGCATTCCCGCTCTTTCCCTCCTGTTTTGAATTATCCTCAACATTAAGATTATTTAGACTCATATTGTAATCAACCATCAGTTAGTTGGGATAACTCGGATTGGGGATACAGTTCCGGACCTCTGTGTTTAGGGTTTAACCCTGAACACTATGATTGTGATTTCTATCCTTCTCAGAGCCACATCGATTATAGATCGTCACCCTTTCATGAACAACCTAATACGATCTTGTGTGCCTGGCTGGCGAGAATTTGCCAACTGGGACAGTTGAGTTTTAACTTCAGTAAGCTCGTCCTTGTGCTATTTTTGAATAGCCGCATTCGTTTTTTGAATGTCAGCCAGAGTCTGAAGGATTAGGGACATTTGATCCTGATTTGGCCCTGATGGATAAGTAGGGTTGGGCCGAGGCTGAGGCGGCTGGTAATGACGAGGGGGCTGTGGGCGGGACTAAAAAGGTGGTCTTTGAGTTTGGGAATTTCCTGCCCACTGAAAATTGGGATGGTTTCGCCATCCAGGGTTGTAAGTGTTGGAGAATGGGTCGTTCTGGATGGCGTTGAGGTCCTCGCAGGTCTGAGGAACCTCCTGAGAGTCAGGGAAAGGGGGAATGGAGTTCCCTCGGCTGGTGTAGAAAGGATCGGATGATCTTCCAGTCCAAGAATCAGATGGGGATGGATATGGATCCATCCCAGGGGAAGATCGGTGGAGGATGTTTTGCACAGTCTCCTGTGTGGAAGGAGGTTGTGCAAAGGAGTTACGCGCGGAGGTGGCTCGCTGCAAGTGCTGAGTCAGCTCATCCACCTTCTTTTCAATGATTGAGACCTTGTCCAATCGACTGGCCATTAATTCCAGGTCGACTGATGCGGACAGGCCCTGCGTCTCATGTGCTCCCTTAAGATTCGTCGCTGCGCGGGTATTCGTCCTGTCGAATAATCCCATGGAGTCATTGTTGATGGAGTTCTCGCACATGTTTTCGAGAATCTCCCATACGGTGTCTTCATGTTGACCCATGATGTTTCCTCCGCAAGTTGCATTGACGAAAAGGCGGATGTCCTCACGGAGTCCCTGGTAAAAAGATTGGACTTGTTCCCATTTAGGAACTCCGTGATGGGGGCACTTTCCCATGAGATCCTGAAAACGATCCCATGCCTCATGGAGAGGTTCTCCTGATTGTTGAGTGAAGTGTGTAATCTGATGGCGCAAGGCGTTGGTCCGACCAACGGGAAAAAACTTTTTCAAAAATTCGGATTGAAGTTCTTCCCAAGTGTTGATCGGCCGGGTCTGAGTTTGATACCAATGGGCGGCCTTGTCCATAAGAGAAAAGGAGAACATCTTCATGAGAAGAATATCCCGATTTTGCGCATCTGATCCAAAAGTGTGGGCCAGATGCTTTAGCTGTTTGATGTGCTGGAAGGGATCTTCAGAATTAAGCCCATGGAATTTAGGTATAGCATGAATCATGTTGGGCTTTAGTTCGGAATCAGGTCCTCCAGTCGGGATTCTAACTCGAGGCTCAATGGCCACCGCAGCAGGATTGTAGTGGTCCCGCATCATAGGACGCTGTGGTGGGTGCACGAAGTTTTGGAAGAGGTCATTGAGTCGCTGGAGCTGGTGTTCCAGATTATTTTCTTCCTCAACTGGTTGAGCCATGATGTGGGAAGAAGAACTTGGTTCTGAATCAGAAGAGAGAATAATGTGAGGGTGTTGCTGCACAAACACGGGCGTCGAGGCTTGGCCTTGACGAGAGCGAATTTCTAAAGGAGGTCTTAAGGGTGGTCTTAGAGACCTCCTTCCGTACATGCACAGTTGGAAGAGGTAAGTTTAGAAGGTGCTGGACCCAATCAAGGCACCCAAAAATGTGTTGGGTGACTATAGAGGTGCGGGGCAGATGGACCCCTTGATCAGAAAGATCGTCCACCTGAGAATTACCTGGGCAGCCAGAGAGGGAGAGCCCCGCGAAGACCCCTACACGGTAGAGCGTCCCCACGGGTTACAGGGTTTCCCCCACCCGACCTCTCTTGTCACTGCGGTTCCAGGTAGACCAGAATGGGGATCTTGACCTCTTAAGTCTACTAATTTTAAGATCAGGGTGCTTAAGATTTCACTTGAACTTTAGGTGTTTTTGTGAACAAAGTGGCCTAGTTTGAAGGTTGGTTGACCCCAGGGGTTAACTTCACTTAGTGGTTTCCTTGAGAAGTTAGGCCTTGTTTTAGGGTTCAAGTGTTTAGAGAGAGCCAATTGTTTAGGATTTTTCTTGTTAATTATTTTCAATCAATGGCTTGGGCACACCTCTTTTGGATTTCCTCAATTCTTGATTAAGGGGTGTGTCTCTACTGAAATCCTAATGTTTGACCTTATGTTGGCTCTACTTGGTCCATTTAACTCTTTGTTGGGCAATTAGGGCTCAGGAAAGAATGTGTTAGCCTTTAAATACCCTTAATAGTGTGCAGGAGTGATGAGTTGAAAACATGCAACTCTTTATGGTTACTAAGTATGGAAGACAGGTTAGCCCTATATTGCTTGTTCTTTTCTTTTCTTCCTCTTTAGAGTTTAGGGGTTAATAGCGAGAGGAAAAATTTACCTGTCTTCGGAGTGGTTGTCGTGTGGTTGCTTGTCTTCTTGAGTTCCTGTAGCTGCACAAAAGAGAGGAGATTATCAGAAATTAAAAAAAAAAGAAACAGGAATGTTTACCTCTAGAATAGCCATTGCTCCCCGGCAACGGCGCCAATTGATGGCACGGTGGGTTCGAGAGATAACCGGGTTTTATTGTTATGTCGTTGTAATATAGCCAGTTGTTGCCATCATTTCAAATATATAAATTTTTTACTCGGAAAAGAGTTCCCGAGGTCGAACTCAGGGAGTAAGTTGTATTCTAGAGATATACATGTTTCTTTTACAAAAAGAAAGAGAGAGGGAAAGAATTTGTTGTCTTCTTTTCTCTTTGTTTTCTCCTCGTCTCAGATCTTCTTCTTCTTTGTCTGCAGAGGTGATGTTCTTCTTTCTTTCTTTCTTCAGATCTCCTTCTTCTTCTTTGTTCTGCAGAGGTGATGTTCTTCTTTCTTTCTTTCTTCAGATCTCCTTCTTCTTTGTTCTGCAGAGGTGATGTTCTTCTTTCTTTCTTTCTTCAGATCTCCTTCTTCTTTGTTCTGCAGAGGTGATGCTCTTCTTTCTTTCTTTCTTCAGATCTCCTTCTTCTTCTTTGTTCTGCAGAGGTGATGCTCTTCTTTCTTTCTTCAGATCTCCTTCTTCCTTCTTTTCTTTTTCCAGCCAGGGACGTCACCCCTCCTTCTTTCTTCTTTTCCCTTCAGGCCGTCGTCTGATTTCCAAATCGGACGACTTAAACTGCCTGTTGCTACAGTGTCTTCCTCAGCTTCCTTCTTCTTCCGCGGTCCTTCTTCTTCCCTGTTCCTGCACACTTCAGAGCTTACGTCAGAGGACAAAACCTACTCTACCCTCTCCCCCGCGTCTCTCTCTCTCTGAAACCACTCTTGGGAAAGCTCTCCCAGAGCTGCCGGGTAATCGGGTACGGGTCGTGCCCGGGTCCAGGCCCACCGGCGTGCGTGGTGGGCGAGGAGTGCAGGTCAGTCTAAGTCGGGTCGGGTCAGGTCCGCGGGGCGTGAGCGCGGACGAGACCGGGTAACCGGGCGGGTGAAAGGGGACCTCACCCCGTGTGCTGAGGTAGTAAGGCTAGTGCACAAAATCAATTTAAACAGTGGAAAGGTTGTGAGGCTTACCGATGTGGGACTAAACGCAGACCTTTCCTCGCGTGCGCCTGCTGGGAGACCGCGGCCTAGCTTCTGCAGCTGCGGCTTCGACTTGCGTATGTTGCTGGCTGGCTGCCTTCGCAAGACTCCCCGTACTCCGCAGCAGCTGGAGACCTGGAGTCCTCAAGCCTGGAGCGCGGGAGAAGCTGCTTCAATGTGCGTTAATGGCGGTCGAACCTCAAAACCTGTCGGACACGAATATGGCCTCTCGGCCTGATCAAACCACTGGGGAACCTTCGCCGTGGCACGGCGAAGGTGAGGAGCTGCACGGCAGGCCGCAAGGTGGTGTCTGGCGGCAGCCCTAGGTTGGACTGCAACCGGAGGAATGGGTTTGTTCGGGGGAGCGTTACGGAGGTGTGGAGTGGCAGTGAAGGGGTGGGGGGTGCTCAATGTGATGAGGTGGAGGTTCGGTGAGGGTCGGCGAGGTGTGTGAGGCTGTGGAGCGATGGGAGCATCTCGCCGGAGGGTGGCCGGAGACGAAGGGGGTGACGATGGTCAGGGTCGGTCGAGGGCTTAATTGAATAAATTGAAAGCGGGGGAAGAAAGAGGAGAAGAAGGGGAGTAGTTCTAGCTTACTTGCAGGGACGAAGGGGGAGGAACAGGGCGACAGTCGTATCGACTGTCGCCGGAGAAGACGATGCTCAGGGAAAGGGGCGGCGGCGAGCAGAGAGCCGGAGAGGCGCCAGCTGGGTGCGGCGTGGCGCGGGAAGAGCAGGGGAGGAAGTCTCTGCTGCTGGTATTGCGGCAGAGCGAAGAGGTGGAGGGGGAGGAACCGCCGGAGCTGGTGAGCGTCTGCCGGAGAGAGAAGAGAGGAAAGTTGGGGATTTTCTCCATCAGATCCAAGCTGCCCCGGTCGGTGGAGCAACGGGGGGTATTTATAGGGATCAAAACAGGGAGGAAGGCGGAGGGAGACGACGTGTCTCCCTCGCCGGAGGATGGCCGGAAACAAAAACCCATACCGTCCGTGCGTTCGCACGGCCGGTATGGTGGGTTACAACGACCAAGGGGTGTCCCTGCGACGGCTGACGACGCAGGGCACCCCCGGTTTACTTGCCAGGTCCCCCCCCTCACCCTGCGCGGCGCCATGCTCCGCGCAAGGTCGCCGGAGCATGGTGGTGGCAGGTTTTGCAGGGGGGACCTGATCGCAAAGAACGAAGGAGAGTTAGGGGCCAAAATGCGAGGGTTCAAAAGTTGAGGGCCAAAAAAGTAAATATATGAGGACCAAAGTGTAAAGTTGGTCAAGGAGGTTTCTTCTTAGGCTCAAGTTTTTATACATGACTGATTAGGACCTAAGGAATCTGATGGTGAATTTCATTTCTATATTAAACCTTGTTTGACCGGTCAATTTATGCGAAAACCCAAATTAAGTTATTAATTGGGCATGGTTCTCAATGTAGGTCAAAATGGGTTCTGAAGGCCAAATTGAAGGTTCTAAACCATAGAGATTATTTTTCTATGAATTTTAGAGGGTTTATTCTATTTTTACTTTGCCTTGAACCTCGTGAATTGAAGTGGGTTGTTTTAGGGTTACAGATTATCATTTAGTTTCTTGGAATTGCTGTAGCCCTTGCTAGATCATTTCATCCCACTTTTATTCTTATTAAGCTGCTTTGACCTATGTTTGGGCCCTGAATTACCCTGTATGCAGATTATACTGGTAAAATTTCATTTTACCCCTTATGACTTGTTTTCTTCTCAAACTCAGAATTCTCTGAGTTAAGCCTTTCCTTGAGATATGTAGGAGCTTTTATCCTTTGTATTAGGTCAAAATGAGCTAGTTATGGCTCATGATGAGGTTCTCATCACACCCCATTGAGCTTATCGATGATTCTGTTTCTGAGATAATTAGACCCAAGTCAATTCTGATTCAGCCACATCATTTAGACTTGGAGATTTCAGATGGGGTGATTAATATGCAAGAGGTTCTCGAATTTGACATGCTGAATGAGGAGGATAGGAGCCGGGAAATTTTGATTTGGCAAGTAAGCTCTGGAGGAAGTAGAAGACTGAGTCGAAGGGTTCCTATTAAGCTGAAACCATTAAACCAGGACCCTTACGACATTTGTTCTGAGGATGTCGAACCCAAGCACACATTCAATGATTATCCTTTTGAGCTTGATTTCTCTGTAACCCGACTCTTTGGTCTTGGGTTGCATCCTCATAAATCGCAGGCCTGACCCCACTTACATACTGATTTTAGGTTTTGGGTAATTTTTATCTAGAACCTAAGATATTCTCAATTATGGGGTATTGGTCTGCACCACAATCTGGTCCACATCTGTGGACATTTGCTGACAGGTCAGAAGTTTCTTATGTTTATTCTGATTATGACCTGCACCTGTGAATTCTTTATTTCTCTTTTTTGTATAGTGTGCCTAGCTGAAGGAACTAAATTCAGCACGTATACAGTTGTTTTTAGTTTTCATCTCGGAGCAAACCTGACATTCACGCAATTCAGGTGCTTTCTATGCTCATCCACTCTATTTTATGTCTTTTTAATACAATGAGGACATTGCATTAGATAAGTATGGGGGGGTGGATATTCATCTCTGAATTTATTCGTCAGCTCCGTAGATTTATTTTATTTTATTAAAAAAAATGAAATTAAGAAAGAGAACTTGGGTTTAAGAAAATTTTCAATCTTAGGAAATAATACATTATGATTTGAACACAAAGACCCTTCAGGTTATTTGACTTAATCAGCCCGTGTATCCACTAAAATGTGAATTTATTTTTCGAGTCCTTGCCAACCTAAATTCTATTTTAATTGGAGTAAATAAGTTTGGGTGATAAGTACACGACTTATCAACCCACCCTCTGATTTGAGGGAATTTTGAGTTTTAAGCATCTACACACTATCTTGTCACTAACTCGTTGTTCGACTATTCTAACGGAAATTGGGTAGCTAATGAACCTTCTATGGTGATATGGCTGGCAAGTTATCATGGGTAACAGCCTATAAGTAGGTTGTCCAGAACCCAGTCACTGGATCTTTCTCTTTTTGCTACCTTTAGGTAAATCTTAGACCAGGGAAGCCACCTACTTAAAAAAAAAAAAAGAAAAGGAGAAAAGAAAAAAAAAAGTCACACTTCACCGCACGAGTATGGCTAGCAAGTTGTTGGTGGTAACAGCTCATCGACCGATTGTCCAGAACCCAGCTCAATAAATGCATTAAAAATTCCCAAAACATTTAGGAAGAAGCGGAGAAGTAGAATAAATCGGGGAGATATACACTGGATTCACCCTTGTGTTGACCCTGTAAAAAAATAAAAGTAGGGAGAAAGCTACCAGTTGTAAAGATACACCTTTAGGCAGAATTCTTTTTTTTAGGTCACCTAGAGGTGTAGAAATCCGAAGTCCGTTTTAACTGTCGGTCAACGAGTCTATCACATTCATAATAAGATGCTTAGAACTTAGGGTTCTCATCAAATCTTGGGTGAGTTGAATGACCGTAGAAAGCCACTCTTAAACCCTAAAACTTGAAAATCCAAAAAAAAAATAAAAAGGAGAAAAAAAGAGAAAAAGAAAATTTTCTTTGAATAAGGCAAGCACTTGAGACGGTCTACATTTTGGCAGATACTCAGGCACTGTTGTGTCTTTGAAAGTTCAGATCCTAAGTAGACATTTTCTTAATGATTGAAAATAACTCATGCCTAAATAATCCAACCTGATTCTTTTATAAATAACATATAGTTTTTGCTAGGGACTAGCAAAAGATAGGCATGGGGGTATGATGTAAACATGTTTACACTACTTAAGATGTCTATTTATGCATTTTCTTAAGCATAGGATTGCATTGCATACTATAAATATTGCATAACATGCATCATCTTGCATTTAGAGTAGTTTGAACAAAATGGAGGTTAATTGTCTCCTTTTATGTTCATGGATAGGGCAAACCTTTTATCAGGGCCTCGGATCAAAGATCCAACCTTACAGATGTGATCAGGGCGACGATTGGAGTTCAATGACTCCAAGGTCTTCCTAATCAAACATCTGTAGCATCAGATAGTGACCGGGGAACCCTAGAAGATCAAGGGCCAAGATGGTGTGAATCCACACTTCAAATGACAAATCCGACCGCACAGAGGGATTTGGATCGACGATTGCAGCCTAACAGTGCGAAAATCGACTCAATCCGACACTCGTGGCACCATCTACATCATCCAGAAGATGGACGGTAAAGATGGCGCCATGTGGCACCATCTCAGCCATCCAATCGACCCTCAAGACCGTCGCTACCTCTCCAAAGAAAATCCGACGCGCGATCTGGGCCGTTGGATCCACGCGCCGCTCAAAACATCCGCGCGACCATCTGGACGACGTAGCGCAGTGGGCGAGAGCTCTATTGCGAGCAAGCGGCACACGATCTATTCCTCGCGAGCGGGTGCTGGAGCACGGGAGAGCGGGCTCTGCGACCGCTCAATCGTGATCGAGTGGCTACGGGCACCCAATCCATCCCACACGCTATTGCACACAGTGCCTCACGCGGAATCGCACGCAGGCAGGCATGCAGAGGAGGTGGGGGGTAGTGTGATTTAAGCTGTTCGATCTTGCGATCGGACGGCTGAGAGAGGCTGGACGTGTATGCGCGTTACAGCATGGGCAAGCGAGCGGGTGCGCACGTGCCGCCCACTACACCCACGTTCAGACCTTTAGCGACGATTTTATACGTTACTAAAGGTCCTGAATTAATGTTTTTAAAATTGGAATGACCAAAATACCCCCACTCCTTGCAACTATAAAAGGAGACCCCCTCCACACGAAATTCCCATCCCTTCCTTCTCTTCTCTCCCTCTCCAAAGCTCAAGAGAAGCTTGTCCCACACCCGAGATGCTTCTCGCGAGATAAAATCAATTTTTCATCCCCTTTCAGAAGTGGATCCCACGACGACGACGACGTGCTGCCTCATTCCCGTTCTTCCGCTTCGTCCTCCTTCGTCCTGCTCCGTCCTCCTTCGTCCAGGCGTCGTCCTGTCCGGCTCGTCCTCCAAGCGACCGTCGAGGAAGATATTTCTCTCTCCATTCTTTTAATGCTTTCTAGAGTAGATTTACTGCTTTCTAGAGTAGATTTACTACTTTCTAGTGTAATCATTTTCCCGCTTTCTAGTGTAATGAACAATCATTCTGATGATGAAATTCCATGTTTATTCTACATCTCATTTTGGTTTTTGTTTGTAATATTCTCTCTCTCTTATTCTCTCTCTCTCTTCTATTTATTGTAAATAGTTAGATAGTTCTAATCAATTGAATTACTTCGTGACAAATAAAACAAATGCATGCTTTTTAAATCAAATGTCTGCCTCCCTGTGTTCAACCTAGGATTTCCATTCTGATATAAATTTTATTTGTTGAACACGAGTTCTTCGCTTTCATACTACGATGACAGGTTTTCAAAACCAAACATGTTAGTGTAGAAACTCGACAATAGTTTCTAAGGCCCATAGGAACTATCCTAAGGTTCGTTGAACTCCGCAGTTAAGGCACCCATGCTTAAAACTTTTTTAGTCTTGGTTCAGTTTGCAGTGCATTTTTGTAAGAGAGAGATAGAGGAATTTTTGCATTTTTTAAGAGTTTTCTCTCTTTTTCTTATTTATTTCTAGCTTCGAATTGGCTTTACAACACGGTCTGTATCAGATTCCTAGCTCCCACTATCAATCCTCGCAGGGTCCCTGGCTTTCGATGCTTTGGGATAGCACCGCTGTAACGAACGCGTGCCCCAGACGCCTTTTAAGACGTCTGGGATGTGGCCCAGACGTCGGACCAGACGTCTGGGATAACATCCAGACGTCTGACCAGACGTTCGGGATCGTTTCCAGACGTCTGGAGAACAGTTATGTTCGCACGGGAGATTCGTCTGCGTGCCTGTGCGCGCAGACCTGCGATTCCTCTCTCTCTCTCTCTGCGGCTGCAGGCGCGCTGCGACCACCTTCTCTCTCCTCCTCGCGCGGCCTTAAAAGGGCCACGCCTCCCCTCCCGTCTCCACCGTCTCCTCCTTCTTCTCCTTCCTGAGCGCGAGAGCGAGCGAGCGCGAGGGCGGCAGCGGCAGCCGCAGTGAGCGCGGAGGAGTTGCGGCGTGCGAGGGCGGGGCTCTGCCGTGAGGGCGAGCTCGCCGGAGCGGCTTGGCCGGCCGGCGGAGGGCGCAGGGGGCGCGGAGCGACGCGGAGAGGGACCTGCTGCGGGCTGAGCAGCAAACGCGCGAGGTGCGACGCGGGCGGCGTCGCGAGCGGAGGCCGAGCAGGGTTCTGATTCTGGAAAAATTTCCAGAATCAGACGTCTGGGTTGATAGCCAGACGGCAAAGTCGACGTCTGTAAGATCATACAGACGTCTGAAAGGTGAGTTTCCGCTTTCTTCTTCCTTCTTCTCGACTGACCGTACTGAGGGAGGGGGGTTGGCTGTGCGCAGGTTCGCTGATTCGCCATCCTTTGCGAATCAGACGTCTGGAAGTTGTACCAGACGGCGGGAGTGATCTACAGACGTCCGTGTGGACCATCGGACGTCTGGGGTATAGGACAGACGTCCCCACAGACTTCTGGACGTCTGGGAAACCACGCTGAACAGGTAATTCTCTGATCCACCGTTTAAGACGTCTGGAAGGAGTTCCAGACGTCTGATTTTGCACAGTATCGTCTTTCTCGACCCGTTTAGGGCCCGTTTGGGCTCCGTTTTCCGCGATTCGAGTTGCGTTCGTTTCAGAATTAATTCCTCTACCCGTCTACAGTAGCTATACACTGTTTTGAGACACTCCTTGTGTTTGATCCTTGTGATAGGACCTCGTTCGGTTGCAGTCTTGAGAGTCGCGGAGGCACGCGGGATTCCCGATCACGCCCCCATTACTCCCGTTGTACCTGGTAGAGTGGCTTAAGTTATTTTTTTAAAATCTGTTAAAGTATGGAACCATAACTAGAATCTAGGACATTGCATGAATCCTAGGAATGAGAAATGTATGGAATGATAGCTCCTAGGTGATGCATGAATCCTAGGGCTGGAAAACTAGTTGTATGCTAGATCCTAGGATGTGGCATGAATCTTAGGATGGAAAAACTAGTGGAATGTATAATACTGCAGTCTTGGAAAAATGGAAAGGAATATAAAGCTGCCTGTAATTTGAATTAACAGCTGCCTGTTATGAATAAAGAAACATGTTTGAGATCATGGATTTTGAGAACGTGAATCTGGAAAGTGAAACATATGATGTTCTGAGATAAAGAGCTGGAACCCTACGGGGAATTAGGAGTGGAACTCCTGGAAAGAAAAAGGAATGGAACTGAGATGTAGTTTGTACTGTCCCTTGGGTACGCAGTACCAAGGGAAGTACCTGTACCTGTTTAGTGCAGAGTGGGGCCAGCCGCCCCAGGGACCCGGGGTTAGGATTGGCCGCTCTGTACCGACTTGTTGGCCCTCGTGTACGTAGTACCGAGGAGAGATAGTAGTGTTAGGAGAGTACTAGCTACCCCACGGGCCCCGGGGTTCTGCTAGCCTCCTTCACCGACTTGTTAGGCCCACTAGGGCAAACCAGGGTAGTCAGGCGAGGGTGCGCGGACTGTGGAGGGGCAAGGCCCCGGTTTGGTTACTGTGGAGGGGTTGGACCCCTGTTACTGAGAGGGCTCTGCCCTGGTTCCATGCTGTGCTTTGGGCGCACCCATTAACGGAAACGACTGACCGCGTGCCAGTGCGGGCTAACTACCTGTGCGTTTATCACGCGTGCCGTAGTCACCGTTACGTCTGTCAGTGACCTTGGGGTGGTTGACTGAGGGTAGGATCACCACGGGGGACTCTCCCGGCCAGGAGAGAACCACGTGCTACTTCTACTTTTGGAAAAGACTGCAATCAAGATCGTTCCCACGAGGACATTCGAGATCAAGTAAAGGATCTGAGAAATAAATGAAATAGTGAGAAAAATTGAAAGATGTGAATAAAGGAAGTAATAGAACATAACAGCTACTGTACACTCTACTGTTGCCTTTAGTTAGTTTGCCACTCTACTCAGCGTTTTGCTGACGTGTTACACTCGTTACCTTTTTCAGGACCAGGTGTGAGCAGCCAGGGTCGGCGGCTGCAGAGGACGCTGGGCCGAGTAGGGTCCAGTAGAGTTACCACAGCCTTTTGTACCTCTTTTGTTTCTGTTCTAGTGAGTAGTTTTGTTTTCGCTGTACCTTCTTTACCTGCAGTTTCTGTTATATGATAAATGTTGTTTTACTGTTGTGGTGGTACCTACTGCAGTAGTTTCTTTCCTTACTGCTGTACTTTCTTACTGTTAGTTATATTCATGCTGAATGTGGTTTATTTTACTGTCTTTTGATTACTTCCTCGTTGGACGACTAGGTCTTGGGATTAGTCGAGTCGGTCCGGTTCTTGTGTCTCGTAGGGACTCTGGAATCGGGTCGTTACAAGATGGTATCAGAGCAAGGTCGTCCCGAGAAGTGAATCAACTAACTGGAAAATAACCAATTCACATGTTTATAGCTAGAGTAGCCACCACAACATATCTCTTGACATGAGCTCTTAGAATTTTTGTTAGGTACCGTTTGTTTTGACGCTTTTCATTTTGTTTCGCATCTCCATTGTAGGAGATGCCGCGTCGTGGAGCTAGGAGGGTGGGCCGCAGGCGCGGCCGAGGTCAGGGCCCGGGGGACAGATGTGTCGGGCTTGGAATACATACTACCCCTCCTCTTCTCCTGAGTATACCGTCTCGGGACCTCGTCCAACTGATTCGAGAGGTGGTTCGAGAAGAATTTCAGCTTCCACCCACGTCGCCACCCCCTCCCCCTTCCGAGTGTACGATAGGGGAGTTAGTGGTGGAACGAGATTTCCGCCGCCACACCAGGCGTGTTAGGAGAACTCAACGGAGACACGTGGCATCCGCAGGAGAGCCGTCACGTTGTGCAGAGCCATCAGTGGCCTTTGGGGGCCCTCGACAGGGGCCAGTCGCCAGCACCGGACCCCCGCCTAGCCGACAGCAGGGACTCGCTGAGGGCGGGAGTCGGGTTCCCCTCTACTACCAGTGTGGCCAGCCGGGCCACGTCAGGAGGGACTGCCCGTCTAGGGCAGGAGGTCAGCAGATACTTCCCGCGCAGAGCACTGGAGGGCGCGCAGGAGGCCGCGGTTCCCAGGCGTGAGGAGGAGGACAGCAGTCGCGAGGAGGGTACCGGCCAGCACCTACCCATCCGACGCAGAGTGTGGCTGCTTCGTCCGCACCTAGAGCTGAGGGGCGTATCAACACCCTAACACACAGGGACGCCAGAGCTTCGGGATCCGTGGTAGCAGGTATGGTTTTAGTTTCTGGCAGACTCGTTTACATGCTTTTCGATTCCGGCGCTACGCACTCGTTTGTCGCAGCCAGTTTCGCAGTTAGTTTGGACCAGGATTATACACTGTTAGAGAATCCATTCGTAATCAGAGGTCCGAGTGGTCAGCTGTTTGTAGCTGAGGAGGTGTACACGGGTTGCGAGGTCAGCATCGGGGGACATAGCCTGCCAGCTGACCTGATTATGATACAGATGGAGGACTTTGGAGTGATTCTGGGGATGGATTGGCTGTCCGCTTACCACGCCTTGGTAGACTGTTTTGAGAGGAAGATTGTCTTCTCCATTCCGGAGTTGCCTTCTTTCGAGTTTCACGGGCAGCCAGTGGACGGAGGTTTCAGGTGCATTTCGGCACTTCGGGCGGCGAGACTTTTGAGCCAGGGGTGTGAGGGCTTCCTAGCTTGTGTGGTGGCAGAGCACAGCCCCGTGGCAGACTTCCAGAGCATCCCGGTGGTCAGAGAGTACCCCGACGTGTTTCCAGAGAAGTTACCAGGACTACCGCCCGAGCGTGAGATCGAGTTTGAGATCTCACTAGTACCAGGGACCAGCCCCATCTCCACCGCGCCATACAGAATGGCACCGCTTGAGCTGCGAGAGCTCAAGTCCCAGTTGCAGGACCTTTCGGAGAAAGGTTTCGTGAGGCCCAATGCGTCTCCCTGGGGAGCCCCGGTACTGTTTGTGAAGAAGAAGGATGGGACCCTACGCCTTTGTGTGGACTACCGACAGCTGAATAGGGTCACCATCAAGAACAGATATCCGCCGCCGAGGATCGACGATTTGTTTGACCAGTTGCGGGGTGCCACGGTGTTTTCCAAGATCGACTTGAGGTCTGATACCACCAGTTGAGGATCAGGGAGACCGACGTCTCCAAGACAGCTTTCCGCACCCGCTACGGACACTACGAGTTTTTGGTCATGCCGTTTGGGCTGACCAATGCCCCCGCTGCTTTCATGGACCTGATGAACCGGGTGTTTAGACCGTACTTGGACCAGTTTGTGGTGGTTTTCATAGATGATGTACTCATCTATTCTAGAGATCGGACGCAGCACGGACAGCACTTGCGGATGGTTCTGGACACTCTGAGACGACGCAGGCTGTACGCCAAATACAGCAAGTGCGAGTTCTGGTTGAGGGAGGTGACCTTTTTGGGTCATGTGATCTCTGGAGACGGCCTGGCGGTGGACCCCGCCAAGGTCGAGGCAGTGCTCAGGTGGGAGAGACCGCGTTCAGTCACTGAGATTCGCAGTTTCCTGGGACTGGTAGGTTACTACAGACGGTTCATCAGAGGATTTTCACAGATTGCGCGTCCTATGACACAGTTGACCCGGAAGGACGTGCCTTTCGCTTGGACAGACGCCTGTGAGGCGTGTTTTCTGGAGCTGAAGGAGAGGTTGACCTCGGCTCCCGTGCTCACCATCCCTGACAGTAGTGGCGGGTTCGTTGTGTACACGGACGCTTCCTTGCAGGGGTTAGGAGGTGTGCTCATGCAGAGGGGTCACGTGGTCGCTTACGCTTCGCGGCAACTGAAGCCCCATGAGCATACCTACCCTACCCACGATCTAGAGTTGGCAGCTGTTGTCTTCGCGCTTAAGACATGGAGGCACTACTTGTACGGTGAGACCTTCGAGATTTTTACAGATCACAAGAGCCTCAGATATCTTTTTGACCAGAAGGAGCTCAACATGAGACAGAGACGTTGGTTGGAGCTCCTGAAGGACTACGACTGCAGCATCTCCTACCACCCGGGAAAGGCCAACGTGGTGGCTGACGCCTTGAGCCGTAAGGCGCCTGCACGCTTGGCCAGTCTACAGTTACAGAGTTGGAGCCTTTTGGAGGAGGTGGGCAGTTGGTGACCTCTAGAGTTACGAGGGTACTGTGGGGCAGTGACGGTGACACGGCAGACTAGGCCAGAGTTGATAGACCGCATCATCACGGGACAGATGGCCGATCCGTACTTGCAGTCTTTGCGCGATAGAGTACTATCAGGGGACCCAGGGGACTTCTCTTTCATAGACCAGGTGCTACGCTTGAGGGGACGGTTGTGCGTTCCCAGAGACGAGGAGCTGTTGAGAGAGCTCCTGACTGAGGCACACGGTTCCAGATTCACCATACATCCCGGAAACACGAAAATGTACCATAACTTGAGGCGCGAGTTTTGGTGGAGAGGGATGAAGCGGGATGTGGGTGAGTTCGTGCAGCAGTGCTTAGTGTGCCAGCAGGTGAAAGCCGAGCATCAGAGGCCTGCAGGGCCGCTTCAGCCGTTTCCAGTACCAGAATGGAAGTGGGAGAGCATCACCATGGACTTGGTGGTGGGCTTACCTGTTACCCAGCGAGGACACGACGCAGTCTGGGTAATAGTGGATAGATTGACGAAGACGGCACGATTCTTGCCGATCCGAGTCACTTTGGGACCAGCACAGTTGGCAGAGAGGTATATCCGTGATGTGGTGCGACTACACGGAGTTCCGCGGGAGATCGTATCCGACCAGGATACCCGCTTTACGTCCCAGTTTTGGGCTGAGTTTCAGCAGGCTTTGGGGACGAGGTTGAGGTTTAGCACGGCTTACCACCCCCAGACGGACGGACAGTCGGAACGCACGATACAGACACTTGAGGACCTTTTGCGTGCCTGTGTACTAGACTGGAGGGGCTCTTGGGAGGAGCACCTACCCCTGGCGGAGTTTGCATACAACAACAGTTATCACTCGAGCATCGGCATGGCTCCCTACGAGGCTCTGTACGGACGGAAATGCACGGCACCCTTGAGTTGGGTTGAGGTGGGGACCAAGTGGGAGGTTGGCCCCAGGTTGATCCGGCAGAGTCAGGAGGTAGTTGAGCAGATCCACAGACGACTCCGCACTGTCAGGAGCAGACAGAAGAGCTACGCAAATCGCAGACGCAGAGAGGTGCAGTTCGAGGTTGGGGACCACGTCTTCCTTCGTGTTTCGCCCATGAAGGGCTTACAGCGGTTTGGGGTGAGAGGGAGGCTCGCGCCGAGGTTTGTGGGGCCCTTTGAGGTCCTGGAGCGAGTTGGACCCGTTGCTTACAGACTTGCCCTTCCCCCGCAGCTTTCTGGTGTGCACGACGTGTTCCACGTGTCCAACCTCAGGAAGTACGTAGCCGATCCCAGCCACGTACTGAGTCACGAGAGCGTCGAGGTGAGCGACGACCTGACCTACCCCGAGCGGCCAGTGCAGATCCTAGACCGATCCGTTCGCCGTTTGAGACGAAAGCAAGTACCCCTGGTAAAGGTTTTGTAGAGGAGCCAGCGGTACGAGGAGGCTACCTGGGAGCTTGAGGCGGCAATGCGGGAGCGGTACCCGGAGCTTTTCGCGGGTACGACTTTTCGGACCGGCTTCGGTCCTCTTTGAGTTTGTTATGGTTAGTTGGACATCTTTTTCCCGCACCCTAGTTGGCGCAAGTTTCGAGGATGAAACTTCCTTTGAGTTTGTTATATTGTAACGAACGCGTGCCCCAGACGCCTTTTAAGACGTCTGGGATGTGGCCCAGACGTCGGACCAGACGTCTGGGATCACATCCAGACGTCTAACCAGACGTCCGGGATCGTTTCCAGACGTCTGGAGAACAGTTATGTTCGCACGGGAGATTCGTCTGCGTGCCTGTGCGCGCAGACCTGCGATTCCTCTCTCTCTCTCTGCGGCTGCAGGCGCGCTGCGACCACCTTCTCTCTCCTCCTCGCGCGGCCTTAAAAGGGCCACGCCTCCCCTCCCGTCTCCACCGTCTCCTCCTTCTTCTCCTTCCTAAGCGCGAGAGCGAGCGAGCGCGAGGGCGGCAGCGGCAGCCGCAGTGAGCGCGGAGGAGGTGCGGCGTGCGAGGGCAGGGCTCTGCCGTGAGGGCGAGCTCGCCGGAGCGGCTTGGCCGGCCGGGGGAGGGCGCAGGGGGCGCGGAGCGACGCGGAGAGGGACCTGCTGTGGGCTGAGCAGTAGACGCGTGAGGTGCGACGCGGGCGGCGTCGCGAGCGGAGGCCGAGCATGGTTCTGATTCTGGAAAAATTTCCAGAATCAGACGTCTGGGTTGATAGCCAGACGGCAAGGTCGACGTCTGTAAGATCATACAGACGTCTGAAAGGTGAGTTTCCGCTTTCTTCTTCCTTCTTCTCGACTGACCGTACTGAGGGAGGGGGGTTGGCTGTGCGCAGGTTCGCTGATTCGCCATCCTTTGCGAATCAGACGTCTGGAAGTTGTACCAGACGGCGGGAGTGATCTACAGACGTCCGTGTGGACCATCGGACGTCTGGGGTATAGGACAGACGTCCCCGTAGACTTCTGGACATCTGGGAAACCACGCTGAACAGGTAATTCTCTGATCCACCATTTAAGACGTCTGGAAGGAGTTCCAGACGTCTGATTTTGCACAGTATCGTCTTTCTCGACCCGTTTAGGGCCCGTTTGGGCTCCGTTTTCCGCGATTCGAGTTGCGTTCGTTTCAGAATTAATTCCTCTACCCGTCTACAGTAGCTATATACTGTTTTGAGACACTCCTTGCGTTTGATCCTTGTGATAGGACCTCGTTCGGTTGCAGTCTTGAGAGTCGCGGAGGCATGCGGGATTCCCGATCACGCCCCCATTACTCCCGTTGTACCTGGTAGAGTGGCTTAAGTTATTTTTTTAAAATCTGTTAAAGTATGGAACCATAACTAGAATCTAGGACATTGCATGAATCCTAGGAATGAGAAATGTATGGAATGATAGCTCCTAGGTGATGCATGAATCCTAGGGCTGGAAAACTAGTTGTATGCTAGATCCTAGGATGTGGCATGAATCTTAGGATGGAAAAACTAGTGGAATGTATAATACTGCAGTCTTGGAAAAATGGAAAGGAATATAAAGCTGCCTGTAATTTGAATTAACAGCTGCCTGTTATGAATAAAGAAACATGTTTGAGATCATGGATTTTGAGAACGTGAATCTGGAAAGTGAAACATATGATGTTCTGAGATAAAGAGCTGGAACCCTACGGGGAATTAGGAGTGGAACTCCTGGAAAGAAAAAGGAATGGAACTGAGATGTAGTTTGTACTGTCCCTTGGGTACGCAGTACCAAGGGAAGTACCTGTACCTGTTTAGTGCAGAGTGGGGCCAGCCGCCCCAGGGACCCGAGGTTAGGATTGGCCGCTCTGTACCGACTTGTTGGCCCTCGTGTACGTAGTACCGAGGAGAGCTAGTAGTGTTAGGAGAGTACTAGCTACCCCACGGGCCCCGGGGTTCTGCTAGCCTCCTTCACCGACTTGTTAGGCCCACTAGGGCAAACCAGGGTAGTCAGGCGAGGGTGCGCGGACTGTGGAGGGGCAAGGCCCCGGTTTGGTTACTGTGGAGGGGTTGGACCCCTGTTACTGAGAGGGCTCTGCCCTGGTTCCGTGCTGTGCTTTGGGCGCACCCGTTAACGGAAACGACTGACCGCGTGCCAGTGCGGGCTAGCTACCTGTGCGTTTATCGCGCGTGCCGTAGTCACCGCTACGTCTGTCAGTGACCTTGGGGTGGTTGACTGAGGGTAGGATCACCACGGGGGACTCTCCCGGCCAGGAGAGCACCACGTTCTACTTCTACTTTTGGAAAAGACTGCAATCAAGATCGTTCCCACGAGGACATTCGAGATCAAGTAAAGGATCTGAGAAATAAATGAAATAGTGAGAAAAATTGAAAGATGTGAATAAAGGAAGTAATAGAACATAACAGCTACTGTACACTCTACTGTTGCCTTTAGTTAGTTTGCCACTCTACTCAGCGTTTTGCTGACGTGTTACACTCGTTACCTTTTTCAGGACCAGGTGTTGAGCAGCCAGGGTCGGCGGCTGCAGAGGACGCTGGGCCGAGTAGGGTCCAGTAGAGTTACCACAGCCTTTTGTACCTCTTTTGTTTCTGTTCTAGTGAGTAGTTTTGTTTCCGCTGTACCTTCTTTACCTGCAGTTTCTGTTATATGATAAATGCTGTTTTACTGTTGTGGTGGTACCTACTGTAGTAGTTTCTTTCCTTACTGCTGTACTTTCTTACTGTTAGTTATATTCATGCTGAATGTGGTTTATTTTACTGTCTTTTGGTTACTTCCTCGTTGGACGACTAGGTCTTGGGATTAGTCGAGTCGGTCCGGTTCTTGTGTCTCGTAGGGACTCGGGAACCGGGTCGTTACAACCGCCCATGGCAACCCCCAGAACCCTAGCTTTTGACACTTCTAGATGGTGCTGCCCATGGTATTCTGTAGCTAAATTCAGGCCTTAGCAATCAACATTTCAAGATAATCTCGCTCATGGCACCTGAACTAGCACAAGGTGCTTACATGCCCCCGATAGGATATTTAGATATCCTAGGAGATAAGCACCGAGGAGACGGTATGTTATTGCGCATCTTCGAGGGAAATTTCCCACCTCTTCGCGTTGGGAACTCATCCAAATCAACTTGTGTTTATAATCCGCTCCTAATCTAGGTAGCTTTTTCATAATAGAATTAATGCTTTTGTGTGATTTTGATAATTAAGTGCACTAAACCAGACTGTGTGTGGATTAGGGTGCTTAGGTTACCGAGTCCTGCAAACCAGAGGTCAGTTAACGAGGTTGAATAATCCCTAAGCCTTAGACCTAATACTTAAGCTTCGCATTTTCCTTAACCTCTTGAGGACTATCTAGATCTTAACAGATACGTGAATTTTTAAGCCTAAACACAAGCCTAAGAGGCTTAAGATCATCACTCATTCTAATCTCTGTTGTCCCTTAGCACTTTTGTCTTTTATTTCTTTCTTTTAATTTGGTATAGAACTCAAATAAATCCCATAATATTTTACTAATGACTAACTCTTTTTTATTTCAAATTGTTCTCCTTTTTGACATTTCAAAATCACCTCCCCTTTTCCTCCTCAAGAATGATATGCTTTTAATTTTTCAAAATTTTCCTCCCTTCTCCATTTTTCTATTCTTTTCTATTTTTTATTTTTTTGGTTTTTAGGAATATGTATTTTTTTTGTGAGAATCCGTTAGAATTGTGAATTTTTGTGTGTTTGCACTTTAACACCCCCCATGCCAAAGTTTTGCAATGTCCTCATTGTAAACGGATGGTATGAAATAGTTTTGGGTTCAGGAATTAGAACAAGATTATTGGGTGGGTGAATGGGTCGGGATGACTGTTGCGGACGATTTCAAGCTATGATTCGAGTACCGAAGGTGGGATCAACTGTTCTGAACTCAGATTGCAATAAACGTGAAGTATAAAAAGGATAATCAAAAGGATCTCAGGTTTATAGATTGATGAGTTGCCTCCCGTTAAGCGCTAAATTCAATGCCTTCAGCTGAGCAGAAAATGGTATGGAGAAGGAGTGGTCAAATCATACGAGTTTTATAGAACAAGCACCTTGATCAATAGCCAGGTTGGTCCAACCAGGTGCTTGTTCAGGTCAGCTGGCTAATGATGCAGCCCAAACCCAATCAAGGTTGATAGATGTGGATCAAGAGATGCGGTACCCACTAGATTCTATGGAGCAAAGGATGTGGATGTGTATAGCTAGGGCTCGGTTGAGTCGAATCAGCCTGATCAGAGTAGGGATCCTCAAATGAAAAAGAATCAATAGAGGATGTGAGATCCCTACGAGGGTGATTAGAGAAGGATGGGGCGTGATTTGTAGTCTGATCGATGTCTGAAACCCGATTGAAATGTGGAGAAGAGGTGGCAGGTCGGGGTTGAAAACGGGTTTGGGAAGGTTCTGCATGTGTAGAAGAGGTGGCTTCAAAAATAATTGTATGTGAGGGCTCTTCTAGAAAATGTTCAAATGTAGGTGTATCTAGAGAGTCCCCATAGAGCCCATCAACATCAAATGTAAATGCCTAGAGAGTGCTTATAGGTTCAAGGAAATATGAGTTAAGAAAAGATTCGAACTCTGGATTGTAGACACTCTCAGCAATTACTATTTTTGATTCCTGAGGATCAAAAAGAAATGATTCCATCTCAATGGAACTTGATTTTGAATCAGTGATCTCAGGATCAGGGACCTCAGAGTCAGAGTCGAAGAATGGATCGTGGATGCTGAGGTTGTAGATTGGCTCGTAGTCATCAAGAAACAACAATTCTCCGAAATCAGGTTAAGATTCGAAATCGTCGAAGAATTTGCAAGAAGTTTCTAAACCTGATTCCAAATCGATAGTTCCACCACAGAATAAGTCAATATGTGGAGAAGTAGCAACCTGACTTGGATCTAACCTAAACTCAGAGTCCAAACTCAAAGAGGTGTCCTTATTAGGCATGGTCTCGGGTTCTTGGCTCGTAGGGAAAACCTAATCAAATCCCAACTCTTATAGCTCCTCGATTTTTGTATCGTAGATCGACGTGGCTTTAAAAAATCAATATGTATCTCTGAGGAGTCTGAAGAGGTGTACTCATCAAATACGGGCCCTGAATCATAATCCAGATTCAAAATCTGATTCGTCTTGCACGGGGCCTCACAATCATCCTAATAAGGCTTAAATCCAGATTCTAGGTTAAGGGTGTGGGTTGGATCACTAGAATCTAGATTGGGCTCTACAGGGATGTTAGAATTGCTCTCGAGAGTCACCTTATCAGCATAAAGGATAAAATTTACACCCTGGAGAGGTTTTGTCTTAATTTCATTATCATAGGTGTCTAGGAAATCTAAGCTTGGTGAACCAAGGTTTCATATCTCTAGGGCTGGCTAGAAATCGTGATCACCTGCAATTGGATCCTCCCAACCTCTCTCAAGATCAGGTGTATCAATTTGTTCGTAATTTGAATCAGATTCCATTTGGGTTGGGGATCCATCATCAAACCCAGGATTTGGGAAATTACATGAATTATTGGAATTACCCCAAGATGTCATCTTATCTTTTGACGGGTATTTTTGATCGATAGTTCTATATAACCCATTCAACAATTATTCCCGTTCTTTCAAAAAATTCTGGAGTTCTTTTGGAACTGAAGGATTTGACCAATATTGCAGACAATCATTTTTGTGTAATTTCACCAATTCCATGTGTTCTACTATGAGATTATCCTGGGTTGAACCGTGTTTTAGTGGTATCCATATCATCTCCATACGGTTCAAAATGTGGTTCATTGATTTCGCAATTTTTTCCTGAATGTCCCTTTTACAATATTCTTCATGGTTTCTATAGGCATTCTCAAGTCTCTTTTCTTTCATGCTCATTTGGGACTCAGGTTTTCTAAATAGTCTTCCTATATAGCCAGACTGCATTTTTGAATCAAATAGTGGAATCAAGACATAGAATCAAAACTTAGGTTCAGATTGGAGTTGATTAGATCTGAAAGAAATCCCCAAGAAGATCTAATGAGGTCTCTTGGGTTAAAAAAAAACCTAAGGACCTTCCTGTGTATGTGCTCTAGAGAATAGATGAGGGACTGGATGTTATTTGGACCCGATCAAGGCACCCAAAGATTTTTGGATGATTGTAGATGTTCGAGGTGGATGATACTCTTGGATCAGAAAGTCATCCACCTGAGAATTACCTGGGTAGCCAGGAAGGGAGAGTCCCATGAAGACCCCTACACGGAAGAGCGCCCCCACGGGTTACAGGGTTTCCCCCACCCGACCTTTCTTGTCACTGAGGGTCCAAGTAGACCAGAATAGATAACTTGATCTCTTAAGTGTACTGATTTTATGTCCTAATTTGTGCCTTTAATTTCACTTGATTAGAAGTTAATTTGACTTATGACCTAATTTGGAGGTTGGTTGGCCTACAATGTAGACTAACTTCACATGACCTGCCCTAAAGATGGTAGAATGAAATCTAGGTCAAGACCTAGAAATCACCTTGATTGACTCTCAGGTTATTAGGTCCAAGCATTTTAGGGTTCAAGTGAATTTAAAGCTTGATTTTAGGGTTTTTCTGATTAGATTTTTTCAATCAAGGGCTTGGGTAGCACACAAATGCGGGAGGGTAACTTTCCTTTAATTTAGGCAAAAATGTGTACTAGCATTTCAAAACCCTAATGCAGAAACCCTAATTGGCTCTATTTCCAAGTCCAATTGATCTTGACATGTTCACCTTGGGCTTCAAGCAAGAAATGTGTTATCCCAAAGTGATTTAGAATTTCAACGCATTCCCTAATAGGTACAGGAAATCAAAGATGGGATAAACAGAATCGCTTCAACTTCAATGAGATTTGAAAAAAATTTCATAAATTAGGAAACTTGCATTTTAAATGATGATTACTAAAAATAAGGCAGGTGATTCCTAATTGATTGTTTCCTTTTTTGTCTTCTCAAGATTAGGAGGTTGATTAAGGAAGAATAGAGAAGTTACCTGCCTTGGAGTGGTTGATTTGCATGGAAGATCTCCTAGTGAAGTACCTTGCAAAATCACAGTAAAGCAAACAGGGCAAGTCAGTGCTCAAATATGATCAGATAAAGCAGAGAATAGCGTTGAATTGCACGTTGCTCCCTGGCAATGGCGTCGAAATGTTAGTCGCTCTAAAACAGGTTTTAAAATCGTCGCATTGTAGTACAGTTCGAATCAGTGCGAAAACAAATAAAATTTATACTTAAAGTTGAAGTCCAAGGTTGAACGTAGGAAGCAAGTAACAATTAATCTCAAGATCTTAATTCAATCACAAGATACGCAATACTAGAACCCCAAATAATGATATTCAAATGAAAGCAAATGTCAATAGTGCAAAAAGAATGGGGGTAAAATGATGATTTGAATCACCAATTATCCCTCACAATAATAGCAAAGAAATACACAATATCAATCAAGTTAAGAAGCTCAAATCAAACATCTGATGGTAGGATCAGACATCTTAAACGTCTGATGCTATAGTGCTCTTCTCTTCCTTTCAATTCTACTTCACTTCTTCTTCTCTTTTCTTCTTCAATTCTGTCTCTTCTTCTTCCTTGGCTTGTGTCTGTCGCTTCTTTTCCTCTTCTTCTCTTCCTCTTCCTACTCTTCCTTCAGTTCTTCTTTGTGCCTTGGTCTTTCTTCTTTCTCTGTTTCTGCTTGAGAACTCTTCTTTCTTTCTTGCTTCTTCTTGCAACCAAGTGTCGCATAGGTACCAATGAGAGCAAAACCCCCTATCCCCATGCTCTCTCTCTCTGGGTTCCGCTCTCCCAGAGCCTTCAACAGTAATGGGTAATTGGGTATTCAGATCAAGCGCGTACCCGGGTCCAGGCTCACCGGCAGTAGGTGGTGAGAGAGGAGTGAGGGCGTAGGTAGGCTAGTGAGTGAGGGTGCGAGGGACCTCACCTCCCTGTGGTCCTAAGGTAATATGCCCTATGCAGAAAAACAATTTAAGTGACTTCTGCTTCTTTGTCCTACACGATGTGGGAGTAAATCAGCAGGATTTCTCTTCATGTAGCTATGAATGAAGCCTCGTCCAATTGCCGCGAGACAGCAGTGGCTGAATCTTCTAAGCAGGGACTTCGGATGAGACTTGGAACCATTCCGCGCTGCCTGGGGGTTCGACCGGGAGCTATTACTGCCTGGAACTCGAAGAATGTGGTGGTGATGGCTGAAGTGGCGGAGCTCTGGCGAAGACACCTGAAAATAAGAATACGGCCTTGCAGCCAAGTTAAAACACTTCAGGAGCCTCATTGGAGGACGGCGAACGTAGTGGTGTGTGTGATGAGGCAAGTTCGTGCGTGTAGGTGGCTGACAGAGTCAGTCTTGGGAGGAGAATAACGGGTTGTTCGGGAGATGGTTTGGGTGAGTGGAGCAGCAAATAGAGAGAGGGCTTTGGTTGGTGGAGTTGAGGCAAAAGTGTAGGAAGTGTCGGCGAGGCGGATGGAGCAGTGTAGCGCGGGGATGCCTCGCCTGAGGAGCGGCCGAAGACGGAGAATATGAGGGTGAGTCATGGTGTCGAGGGATTGAAGAGAGGATAGAAATAGGGAAAAGGAAATAGAGGAAGAGAGGAAGCTAAAGAACCTAGTTTAGGGATGAAAGGGGGAGAGATTCCCACGCTAATGTGATGGACAGACGTGGGGAAGACAAACCTCTGAAGGGAGAGACGACGAGGAAGAGGGGGATTTAGGAGCCCCTGAGTTGGTCGTCGAGGAGCAGACGGAGGGGAGGTACGTAACACTCCCAATTTGGCTGTTGGGAGGCCGTAGAACGACGGAGGGAGGAGCTCGCCGGAGCTAAGTCGGAGATGGCTGGGGAAGGAGTTTGAAGAGGGTATTTGGCCAAAACTTAGCTGAGGAGAACGAGCAAGCCCTAGGGTTTCTTTTATAGGCCTCAGGAAGCGATTAAGGCTTGGGAAGCAAGCTTCCCAAGCTTGGAAGGCTTGCCGGAGCTGGAAACCCAACTTCTTGAAGGATTCGCATCAGGATTCTAGTGTGAATCAGGGCCCAATGCGTGGCTCAAATTGTTGATCTTCTTAGGAATCTCCCTTCCAATTTTGGAAGGGATTGAGAGAGAAATCAGGAAGATCTTCCTATTTGAAGGTCGCCAGAGCAGGATTTAGGAAACTGCGGGTGGCGGGGACCTATTTGTGAAGAAGGAGATGAAAGTTAGGTGCTTGTTTGTAAGGAATTTGAAAGTTAGGGGCATGTATGCGAGAGAAAAGACTCAGACAAGACCAAATTGCAAACTAGGTCAAGTTGATCTCAGATTAGGCCCAAATTTTGCTACAAACATAATTTGGACTCAAGAAATCCAATGGTGAAGTTAGATTTAGTTTTTGACCAAGTTTGACTGGGTAATTTCTGCAAAAACCTAAATTAGGGCATAGGTCTGTCTGAGGCTCTATTTTGGGTCAAGACGGGTTTTGATGGTAAAATTGAATGTATCAAACCCTAGAGAATATTTTTCTATGATTTATAGAGGGTTTAGGTGAATTTTATTTTGACCGGAACCTCATTTAATGTAAAGACTCGTTCTGTTTTGAGCCTTTTAAGACATCTGGACTGTCAGTTAGACGTCTGGTCAGACGTCTGGACCCCTTCCCAGACGTCTGGAAATTTAAAATTTTGTACGCAACTTCACGTCTGCGTGCAGACAGTCTCCCTCTTTTCTCTCTCCCTCTTCTCTCCTCCACCCGAACCCTAACCCCACTCCCCATATAACCCCTCTCCCCCCTTCCTCTCTTCCCCACTCCACTGCCACCTTCCTTCCTCTCCACTGCAGCGAGAGGGAAGAGCGCGAGAGAGGGTGCGAGAGTGAGGGGCAAGGAGGAGAGGCGGCGTGAAGAGAGAAGGAGGAGCTTGTGTTTGCGAGCTCATGGGAGCTCGCTGAAGGACGCACTGCCGGAGCAGTGCATGCGGGAGGAGTGCATCGGGGGAGATGTCCCTGACACCTTGTTGCAGTTGGAGATGCAAACAAGGAGGAGAGGCCACGGTTGTGTGTGGCGAGGGGAAGCAGGAGGTCGGTCTGGTTCTAGGTTTTTCCCAGAATCAGACATCTAGCGTGTCATCCAGACGACAAGTTGGACGTCTGGTGATAACACCGGACGTCTTAAAGCAGAGCTTCGCGAAGGTATGTTCCTCTTGCGGTTACAGCCATGCAGGTCACACTGCAGCTTCGATCTGCGTGGCTAAAAGAGGAAGATATCGTCTGTCGTGCTTAGGGATAGCTTCAGGAAGGCGGGGGCATGCCCTCCCACGCGTTTCGGACGTCTGGACACCTTACCAAATGATCGAAAGCACTCCAAGACGACTAGAGGAGAGGTTAGACGTCTGGAGTTGGGTCCAGACGGTCAACTAGGGGTTCTGGACGTCTGAAGTCGACGCAGGAACCTGAGGTGAGACCCTGGTGACTTTTAAGACGTCTGGACCTTGTGCTAGACATCTGATTTAGGTCTGCAATTCTGTTTTTGACCCGTTTAGGATCCGTTTGAGGTCTGTTTTATGCAAACAAGATATCTGTGGATTCCTTGTGAGTTCCTCTACATGTTATAAAGCCTTTTATACTATTCTGAACATTCCATTATTATGTTCCTTGGTATAGGATTTCAATCTGTTGCGTGTTCGGGGCCTGCAGAGGCACGTGAGCCTGCCGTTCTAGCCCCCGGTACTCCCAGATTGTCTGCTAGAGTGGTTTCCCCCTGATTCAATTATAAGACATGAATGCATATGTGAAATTGGATAACTAGAAACCTAGGATGTAGCATGAATCCTAGGACGGGAAGTACTTGCACTGTTTATATGCGTGTTTGAGATTGCAGTCTTAAATGAATGAATAGAAATGTAAATAACTGCCTGTTAATAAATAAGAGCTACCTGTGAAATATGAAATGCCTATGTTAGTTAAACAGTTACCTGTGACATTACTTGTTGTATATGTAAATTGTGGAAATACGAGCTGCATGTATATAATCTGAGAATGGAATTGTGAATGATGAAACCTGGTATGGAATAACATGGGGAATACAAGCGTGAACCCTATAGGGAATTAGGAGTAGAGCTCTTGTGGATAAATGGAATGGATCTGGAAATGTGAGTGGGAAGTGTGCCGGCCCTTGAGTATGTGGTACCAAGGAGAGCAACTGTCTCCTGTTTAGTGTAGAGCGGAGCTAGCCGCCCTTGGGTTGGGACCCGGGGTTAGGATTGGCCACTTTACACTGACTTCTTTGGCCCTCACATACACTGTATCGAGAAGAGCTACTAGTGTAGGGAGAGAGTTAGCCACCTCACGGGACCCGGGGTTGAGTCAGCCACCCTACACCGACTTGTTAGGCCCACTGGGAAAACCAGGGTAGTCAGACGAGGGTGAGCGAACTGTGGAGGGGCGAGACCCCTATTTGGTTCTGAGGAGCTAGACCCCTGTTACTGAGAGGGCTAGGCCCTATACTATTCCATGCTGTACTTTGGGTGTACCTGCTAGTGGAAACGATTGACCGCTTGCCAGTGTGGGGTAGCTACCCGTGCGCTTATCGCATGTGCCATAGTCACCGCTACGTCTATCCGTGACCTCGGGGTGGTTGACTGGGTGCAGGATCATCACAGGGGACTCTCCCAGCCAGGAGAGCACCACGTGTGTCTTCTACTCTTCGGAAAAGACTGCAATCAAGATCGTTCCCACGAGGAACACACGAGATCAAGAAAGAGATCTGAAAGTAAACAAATGGGTGAAAAGAAATGAATTACGAAATAAATTAATTGGAAAAGATAAAATTACTTGTTAGTCTTTATTGCTTTAGTTAGTTTCTTACCACTCTACTCAGCGTTCGCTGATTCCATTTTACTCGTACCCCTTTATAGGTCCAGGATTTGAGCAGCCCGAGTCACCGGCTGCAGAGGGAGCTGGGCCCTGTCGAGTCCAGCAGTAGTTCCTATTTTGTTGTACTTCCTTTTGCTAGTGAGTTAGATTGTTGTTACTGTTTCTGTTTTGTACTTGTTCTACTTTGCTGTTGTGGTGGTGATATGTACTGTTAGCAGCTTTTATTTCCTTTACTGCTTGTAACTTTTACTGTTAGTTACTTAGCATAGTGGATGTGGTTTACTTTCCTGCTTTTTGGTTATTTCTGGTTGGACGACTGGGTCTTGGGATTAGTCGAGTCGAGTCGGTCTCGTGTCCTGTAGGGATTCGGGAACCGGGTAGTAATAGTTAATTAAGTGGGTCTGTTTTTAGGGTTTTAGAAGTCATTTAATTCCCGTAACGTGCGAAAATCCATTTTTGTCTTCATGGACCCTCTTGTTAGACATTTAAGACCATTTGACCTTTATTTAGCCCCTAAGAAAACCCATGATTGTTCTGCAATTGAGATATACTGTTAAAACTGTAGTTTTACCCCTGTTTTCTTGTTATTCTCTCAGAATGGAGTTGCAGTGAATTAGGGCTCTCTGGTGGTCATGTAGGAGTATTTATCCTTGATTATGACTAATTAAAGCTATATATGGCTGATGATGACGTTATCATCACCAAGGTAGCCCTTTTTCAACACACATTCCAAGAAGAAATCCTCTTAGAAATAAAGCTCTCATGCTTTCTCTCAAGTGCTTCTGCATTTTTACTTCGACGCTTTTCAAGCCACGTCGATCCAAACCTTTACGAAAAAAAATAGGTTTGATCTTTCCTTGAGATTCCATAGGATTATATTGTTATTATCTTTATTTGCTTTGATTACGGATCCCAAGTTGTTGGGAAAGATCCGTTGTTGTTGTTGTGCTTTTCTTTAGGTTGTAAAGAGAAGGGACTATTGTAAGAGATTGTGTCACCCTCATTTCAAATGGTGCATTAGTGGATTGACTAGTCTTCACTGGTCAGAAAAATCCTAAGTTGAGAGGCTTAGGTAGTGGTTTTCACCTAGGAAGGGTTTCCACTATAAATCTAGGTGTCTTCCGTGCTTGAGTTTCTGCTGTTTGAATTGTCTTTGATACTATTATATTTATTTTTTTAAAATCGATACTATTCACCCCTCCCCTCTAGTATCCATTAAGATCTGCAGGCAATCACAATATCCAATATCAAGCAATGTTACGAATTTACGAGCTTGTCAGCCGAGTAAATTTATTACTAAACAAAACTGCAAATAATGCCCTAGAAAACTATACGATCACAAAATTGTTGGACGAACCACGAAGTCACTCAATTGCTTCTTGGGATCACGTTTAAATCAAGTAATACCCTAATGAGATCCCTAATTTGCTCAGTGAGAAGGCTAAAGGAATGACCTTGATCACAAAAATTAACGGGGAAGCAAAGGAGACTAGACAGGATGGGGAAAAGATCGGGAATCATGAAGAGAGTTAAGTCAGAATACTTTGGAAAATCAAGACGAAGGATACTGCGTCACTATGCAGTTGAGTATCCCATCCATGATACAATTTGAATGTTTGTGTGGCCCTTTCGAGTTATTTTATGATTAGTGGGGTGACTTTGCTTTGATACTATCTATGACGACCTAAGTTTTGCCAATCTATGAAACCTGTGTCACCGTGTGCTAACAACAAGCACAACCCAACCACAAGATCGCAACCACCTAACACATAATCATAAAATATAAATATAGCCAACAAACTAATCATATTGCATTAACTAAATGAACAGAAATTTACTACTAACTAGAGGATTTACCACATAACATAAGTATATAAGCCCAAGGAGATGTACAATGGAAATCACCTAGCGAACTCCCAAGTATACCTGAGTATGGAACCCAAAAACACGTCAGTAAAAACTAACTATAGTAGAAATAACAATAGCAGGGCACAACAGTAACCGAGAATAAAAGAAAATATGTACTATAACTTTAATTAATCAATTTATTAGACATCTCATTTTTTGGTTCCGTTTCGTATATTGGAAGTCCAAATTATTATAGTCTACAATCAACACCTTAGGGCACAAGATGATTTCATGTAACTTCTTGTGGCGCAAGACCGGTAAACGACCCTCTTGGCGGAGAAAATGGCTTATACCCATCAAGTCACCACTCTTCGTCATCCTGGGGTTATTGCAGAAAGGGGTAGCGGCTACATCATGTAGCATGAATAGGTACAAGAGCTATGCACGCTGAAGTACAAACAACCAATGCCCCACCCATCAGTCGAGAAAGAAACCACTCCAAACCTTGAGCCATGCATCCCGCTATCCCATACGGCCACTAAGCCTAACCAAAGAGTCATAGGGAGGCTAGTAACTCCTTAAACTAACCCTTGAAACCGATCTAAAAAACCAAAGCTATAGCCAAAATTTACCGAGTAGCAAGGCTAAAACTAGTTATCTAATTCTTTTAATTTCTGACAAATTCGTTGTACTGATTATTTAATCATTTCCAGATAACGGTATCATTTATTGGCATCCGATCAAATCATACCAACGATTATACTTTTTAATTCCAGGATTTCCAGATATTCATGTTATCCTCCAACTTATTCGTTTACAAGTAGTTTTCACTTCGGATAGGAATTAAATTACTAATTAACAGTCATAATGATGTTAGTTTTATGAACAACGGATTTTGTTTTACATATGCTATGATAAGGCCATATCCAATAAGCTTAAATGTTTTGTAATCCATTAAAGCATGAGAATCATTTAACGAATTGTAACTAACCCAACGGTTAATTATATCAAATTAATTATTTACACTCCAAGTCGGAACTTGATTTACATCATCTATATTTAATATTCAAGTATCCAGGATAGCAAGAAATACACAAATGGATTCGATGTCAGTAAGAGGGAAGAACACACACTAAACGGTGCAACACGTGAAGAAAGTCATGATGTAAATAAACTATACAGAAAAAAGAGAGGGACTACTTTACTTAACGTCATCGGGGGGTCACGACGACTTCACGAAAATGGGTCGAAGTCTCCTAATACCACACATGACTCTCAAATTTACGTCTTGGAAATCGGAGTGGAAACCACCTAATCTAACCACATGGATGAGTTCGGCACATTCAAGAACCTTAAGATGGAGTCTTGGATTGTCAAATTCCGACCTCGGATGCCCTTGATCTATATAGAACAAGTGACCCCTCGACAACGTTAAGTAGAGTAGTTTCTCTCTTTTTCTGTATATTTTATCTACATCGTGACTTTCTTCACATGTTGCACCATTTAGCATGCGTTCTTGCCTCTTGCTGGGATTGTACCCATTTGTGTATTTCTTACCATCCTAGGTACTTGAATATTAAATATGGATGATGTAAATCAAGTTGCTGGATTGAAGTGTGAATAATTAATTCGATATAATTTACTGTTGGGTTAGTTACAATTCGTTAAATGATTCTCATGCTTTAACTAATTACAAAACATTTAAGCTTATTGGATATGGTCTTATTATAGCATGTGTAAAATAAACTCTGTTGTTCATAAAATTGACATCATTGTGACTGTTAATTAGTAATTTAATCACTATCCAAAGTGAAAATTACTTGTAAATAGATAAGTTGGAGGATAACGTAAATATCTAGAAATCCAGGAATTAAAAAGTGTAATCGTTGGTATGGTTTGATCGAATGCCAATAAATGATACGGTTATCTGGAAATAATTAAATAATCAGTACAGTGGATTTGTCGAGAATTAAAAGAATTAGATAATTGGTTTTAGCCCACTATTCACGGGATTTTGGCTGTAGCTTTGGTCTTTCAGATCAATTTCAGGGGCTGGTTTAGAGAGTTGTTGTCCTCCCTACGACTCTTTGGTTAGGCTTAGCGGCCAACTAGGATAGTGGGATGCATGGCTCGAGGTTTGGAATGGTTTCTTTTTCGACTGATGGGTGGGTCATTGGTTGTCTGTAATTCAGCATGCATAGCGCTTGTACGTGTTCACGCTACACGACGTAGCTGCTACCCCTTTCCGTAATGACCCTAGGGTGACGAAGAGTGGTGACTTGATGGGTATAAGCCGTTTTTTCAGCCAGGAGGGTAGTTTATATCGGTCTTGCGCTACAAGAAGTTACATGAAATTGTCTTATGCCTTGAGACATTGATTGACAGATTGTGGACTATAATAATTTAGGCTTTCAATATATGAAACAGAATCGGATAACGAGATGTCTAATAAATGGATTAATTAAAGCTATAGTACCCATTTTCTCTTATTCTCAGTTACTGTTGCACCCTACTATTGTTGTTTCTACTATACTTACTTTTTACTGACGCATTTTTGGGTTCCATACTCAGGTATACTTGGCAGTTCACTAGGTGATTTCCATTGTACATCTCCTTGGGCTTATATACTTATGTTATGTGGTAAATCCTCTAGTTAGTACTAAATTTATGTTCATTTAGTTAATGCAATATGATTAATTTGTTGGCTATGTTTATATTTTATGATTATGCGATCTGGTGGTTGGGTTGTGCTAGTTGTTAGCACATGGCAACTCGAGTTTTGTCGATTGGTGAGACTCAGATCATCACAATTTAGCTTAATGACTTGATCTAAATTACTCTTGAACTCAAAGTCAACTTTCACCTTATTCTTGGTCAACTCTAGTCGCCGTTGGAGCTCAAGCTTTTGAGCTCACTTTCAAGAGTTGCTGCATGTGTTAGAGGTTGTTAGGAACTTACAGTCATTTCTAGCATTATTTAAGGTTAGTTGAGTTTGTTAAGTCAATCTGAGTTTGTTAGGTCCAGAGAATCGATAGTGAACTTCCTAAGATCAGAAGTGAAGTTCTTTTGTATTCTCAAGTTCTTAGAGCCTATTAGCATATTTTAAAGGCACTAAGAATCTGTATAGGAGCATAAAACTAAGGTTCATTTTGAATTGAGGATGCTCTACCTAACTCTGCTGTGTTGCTTTATAAATTGTTGTTCAAATTAGTGTTTGCGCTTAAGAGTTGCTCATTAGGTTCTTTGAGTTTATCAGGTTGTAGTTAGGCACTGAGTGTTCTACGTGTGCGAGATAGAGAGTGGTTAGCCTAAGTTCAAGGGTCTACAATAGGTTCTTGCTAAGAAGCTGCACAAACGCAACCATGTTTGTACAATTGAAGCTCATTAGCTACACCGAGATGGTCACTCGAGCATTGATGGATCTAGATGATGATTTGAGCCACGATCAAGTTGTTGAAGCTGTATTGAAGCTTAATTGGTGGAGCTTAAGCTCTAATGTGAAGGATTAAGTTGATGTTGTTACTATAGTGGAGTGAAGAGTCCAAGGTGAGTGCTGAAGGAAGACAATGTGATATAGTCCCACATTGTGGGTGACACCCTTTCGCATGCAGTATATCTGGGAATGTGCCTGTAGCCTCCTTAAGGGCCTACGACGCCTTAGAGCATGATACCCATTACTTTGATATGATCTTGACCCTTGTCCAGTGAGGGGCGGCCTACGGACGAGTGAATCTGATTGTGCTATGTGGCACTATCCTGGCCGTTGATGCCAATTTTTTGGTGTAGAGACTTGTGCATTAGTTGCCTTAGCTATGGTTGAACTTAGTTGTTGATTAAAAGCTTGTGTTTAGTTGTAATGAAACAACTTTTTAGCATTATTTTTCATATATTTCTTTTGTGCAATTGAAGGTTATATTTTCGATACTCGTATTTTGTTTGATTGGTGTGAATTGAAGAATTAATTACCATGTTTACTTGTTAATTTTAGCAATTGATTCTTATGCTTAATGTGTGCTGAAGATATTAATTAACTCATTGTGCTACATAATTAACTTAACTAATCTAATATTCTTATTAACTTATATAACCTAATTAATCTCATGTAACTTAAGTATATTAAGTATGTAATTAAGTTAAGTACATATAACGTAGTTTAAGTTAAGTTAATATAAGCTTAAGTACGATAAGTATTGTAAATTAAGTTATATGTTTATAGTTAGTTAAGTTAAGAATAATCTTAAGTGTAAATTAAGTAGTAGTTATCTATAAGCTCTATTTGTAAATTAAATAGGTATTTGTTAAGTTAGTGTTTTGAATGCAGATATGATTGCGTAAAATACGCTTTCGTCGTAATATGATCGCATTAGAAACTCTTAAATTTATTTCAATTGAACTCGAAAAATACGAAGTTGATGTTTTCAAAATGGAGTCCAAGTCGTTTTGAGGGATACTACCGGATTAATTCGCTTCCTAAATACTAAGAATGGGAAAACATATTTGGATATGAGATTACTACTACTAGAATGCAAATAAAATTTACTAGAACTACGAATATGCAATTATTAGAACTAGAGTACTTACATAAAAAGTAGACAAATAACTCGAAGGTGAGTTGAAGATAAATTATTAGAGCTTTTATTACAAATCAAATGTTAGAATAAGATGGTTACAATTAGAAGAATACTTGAAATCAAATATAATGATAACTAGAACTAGAAAATAAAGACTAGGAACTATGGGCTTCGAAGGCGAAGTTCAGAGCAACGATGTAGTAGCAAATGCGAAGGTGCATCTACGAACTCCAAAAGAAGAAGAAGAAAAACTAGTTCTAATTGCTGGCCTATTTGGCAGTCGAAAGAAATAATCCTAAGGAAGGTGGCTAAGGTGTTTATATAGGACTCTAAGAGGTTTCCTATTGGTCGGTCTAAGGTTGCCTAAGATTACTAAGGTGTAAGGTTAGGATTAATTGGGTTAAGGGTTAAGAATTAGGACTAAGTTTGGTTTTGATGGATGTGGCTAAGTGATTAAAAAAAAAAATTAAGTGGAAGAGGATGGAGTTCGGAGGTGAGGATTTATGTTGGTGGGCGTTTTCGTTGTATGGTTGTAGGATAAAAGAGGGTACGTAGGTTGTTTGTTGGAGGGGATAAATCGATGGCAGGTTGATAGTAATTAGGAAATAGGTGCACGCTGGTGGGTTTGCATGGGAAGTGGGGTAGGCAATCGATGGATTGGGAAGTACGCAGGTGGGTATTACGTGCATGTGTCTTCGTAAGATTTGGTGAGGGGATTGGATACATGAGATTTTTGATAGGGAGTGCATGGGATTGGATAGAGTTACGTAGAGTGTTTGGTGGTATCCGGTATGGGGTTTATTATTGGAAATAGGATTACGGAAATTTAGGTGGGATTTCTGGAAAATATTTGGGTAGGGAAATCATAATTAAGGGGATTGGGACATTGGATGTAGTAATATAGGGCCATGGAAATTGGGTAAATAGGTTTTGGAAGTAGGTGAAGAAATTGGGTTCCTAAATTGGTTAGGACTCTAAGGCTAAATGAATTTCCAATTAGGTCCATCAACTTGACTTAGTCCTTTTCCATGTGAACTCAGGTCAGAAAGTACATCCAACCTTGCTCTAAATAACTTGAAATTTTGTAGGTGCACACATCAAAATAAACACATCAACGTATCAGATACAATTATAGGAAAAATTGCATAAAAGCCTAAACATATGCATTATTTACAAAATCATCTAAAATGCCTAATCTAACCTAACTAAATGCAATCTAATCTAAATTACATTTAGACTAATATTAGTTAGGCATTAATTATATAATTAATAATGAAAATATCAGTTAATAATTCAAGTGGTTAGATTAGAGTAATTAAGTTAATTAAGTTATTAGTGTAGTAAGTAGTTATGTATTATTAAAGTGAGTTATGTAAAAGTAATTATATTAGTAATTCTAATTCAATCTAAGATAAATTATGTAATCTATATAATGATTAAGTAAGTTCTTAATTAACTTATATATGTTGTACATTATATATATATGACTTAAGTAAGCTATTTAAAGTTAAGAATATAACCTATATATATATTATAAGCTATGTAGTTAGCCTAACTTATTAATTAATGAATCCTTAGTACTATTAAGTATAATTATCATAATTAAGAAAATAAGTATAATTTATGATAATAATTGGTGAATTAAGTTATAATAAGTCTTAACGAACAACCTGGACTCATCCAGTTTACAAATTTATAAAATATGTTGGTTGTCTTGCACAGTATATTACGACACCCAACCTAATCTATTACTAGTCGAAATTAGGTAAGTAGTGGCTACCTTGGATGACCACATATGGTAGTTTAATCCTTACGCTTAGATCTATATCTTAGGGCCATAGTAAATCCACCTTAATCCCTAACCAAACCTAGGAGCATGTCCCCTACAAGTAACCTACATAGCCGCCACCCCTCGCTTATCCTCTACACATAGCCAGCCATTTGAATGTCCAAATCCCCACCATCTAGTGCTGATTGAATGGTCTAGATCCCCCTTCCAAATAACCTATCCTAATCCCTACCTAAATGAAGTCTAGTTGGCCATAGCATAGGAATAAATCCTATCCCATCCATGACCATCCAATAGCCCTCATCCAACCTCAAAGTGGTTGTCCATGATGATCCAAGAAATAACTTATTAGGCTGGTCGCCCTAGCTTCAATCCTAGCCTTTGCTCTTTCCAATGATCACATTTTAGCCCTCCATTAGGTTCCAACAAAAACCACTTATTTTTCTAACCTTAACTTTAAAGCACGACCCATGATTTCCTATAACCTAATCCTAGCCCTTCATTTCCTAGATCCAAACCTAAGTCCATCCACCAATAGGAAGTCTTTAAATCTTCTATGTATACTCTAGTGGATGGCCATAGAGAGGACACCTTTCGCTACCTTTGAAATCCATGTGTTGGAGCCCTTCTTAGTCCACTCAAGTTTTTCTCTACTTGAGTGCAAGTCTCTTGCACTAAAGGATCCCGCATCAGTGTCTGGCAAGGTTCTTCACATGGGCGATCTCCTCTTCGTCACTGCATTCTCCATCTTCAAGCTTCATCCTCCACACCTCTCTCGACACCAGATTTCTCCTTTTAACATTCTACTTGTTTCTTGTTATTTCAATTCTTTAGTCATAAACAATCAAGTTCTTATCGATAATATAGTTTTCCTTCCTTGCTTATTATTTGATCTTATGATTTCTTAGTTAGTCTAGTTCATAGTTGCATAATTAGATGCCTTGCCTTCCAGTGTTCGACCTGGACTCACTGATTTGGATTTCAAAACATTCATGAGTTCAATTTTTATTTTGATATCATATTTCTCACTATAATGTAGGCGTAAATTGTTTCTCGCGAAAAATGATCATCAGTACTCATTCAAAATTCTTATTAATGATCATATCATTATAAAAATTTGAGCATCTTAAAATAGATTCTGAATCATTCAAGCATCTCATGGCTAAAACTTACAATAAGTCATTCATCATATGAATATGCCAATTCAAAAATAATTTTGGAAATAGAAACATCTATAGATGCATTATTACAAAGATGATCTTTGTGATTCTAAATACAAATTCTAGATACAAGCTTTGTATTTCTTGACAACTCTCACTACAACAGTTTGCCTTGTGTTCCAACTACAAAGCCTCTCCATTCTGAGCTTCATTCTAATCACCAAAATCATAAGCAATAATTATAAATATATCAAGCGCATCAGAATCCTTATTTATCATATGAATAAATTGATGTTAATGTTGCTCTAATCGATTTTGAAATACATGTTGTAGTACAATAACCAAAGCGAAAAAAATACTTAAATTTATGATCTCGAATGTGAGTCCGAGGTCATCTTCGGGTGTAAGAGATTGCAAATTAAACCACTAATCAATGAACATAAAATGAGCACAATAATATGATATAAAGAAAATATGTTCTACAATAAACGTCAATATCAGATAGAATAAAAAGAAATAAACTTTTAATCTCCCAAAAATAAAAGAAGTGAAAGAAGGCAAAAAATGTTGGTTTACAACTAAGCACACCAACCCTTCAACACTTAGCCTTTTTCTCAGCCAAAGAGCCTAATCATACGACTTAAAGCTGAAAATTAGACGTTCGGACCAACATTTGGGCAAGCAAAACTGCCCTTCCCTCCTCTGAGCTCAATAGCCTTTCCTCTCTCTCTTTTCTCTCTATACGGATCCGGTTCAGACTGATGTGCACATATTTAATTGGCCTAAAATGCCTATTTAAGCATGTTCCTAGGCCTATAGAAGCATCATGCATTATAAATACTGCATAACATGCATTATCATGTATTTAGATTAGTTTATATAAATTATAGGTTAATTTTCCCTTTTTGTGGTTAGGGATAGGGCAATATTTATCAGGGCCTTAGATTGAAGATCCAACCGTATGGATTTGATCAGGGTAATAATCGGAGTCCAACACCTCCAAGATCTCCCCAATTGGACTTTTGTAGTATCAGATGTAATCTGAGAAAGATCAAAGGTCAAGGGCCAAGGTGGTATAAATCTGTACCTCAGATGATAAATCCAACTGCATGGATGGGTTTAGATCGACGATCGCAGCCCAACGGTGCAAAAATTGATTCAATCCGACAACTGTGGCACCACCTACAAAGCAAAGAAGATGGATGGCCATGATGGCGTCATGTGGCACCATCACAACCGCCCAACATCATCCACAGCTACTCGGTGCTCCACCTCCTCATCAAAGAAGCTTTGTTCTCAGCTGTTGGATGTTGATCCAATGGTTGAGAACGCGCCGTGTCATCCCTCTCCAACGCCTCACACCTCTCTGAAGATAAAGGCAAGCTTGATCTCGATTGTTGGATTGAGATCCAATAGTCGAGAGCAAACGTGCTTAAGAACAAAAGCACGATAAAGAGGCGAGCGCAGCTCAGAGGATCAAATCCACGCCTCGTGGACACGTGGCACCATCTAGACCGTCCATCTTCTTTTGCTTGTAAGTGGTGCCACGGATGTTGGATTGGACCGATTTTTACACCATTAAGCTGTGATCGTCGATCCAAACCCATCCATGCAGTTGGATTTGTCGTTTGAAGTACAGATTTACACCACCTTGACCCTTAGCCTCTGATCTTTCTCAGACTACATCTGATGCTATGAAAGTCCGATCGGGGCGATCTCAAAGGCGTTGGATTCCGATCGTCGCCCTAATCAAATCCGTACGGTTGGATCTTCAATTCGAGACCCTCATAAATATTATCTTGTCCCCTGACCACAAAAAGGGAAAATTAACCTATAATTTGTACAAACTAATCTAAATGTATGATGATGTATGTTATGTAATATTTATAATGCAGAATGCAATTATATGCCAGGAATATGCATAAATAGACAGTTTATGTGACATAGATGTGTCTACATCAAACACCTACCATATAGCATTTTGAGAATTTACATGTGCCCCACATAGGTGACCCTAGGGAATAGTCCAAGATCTGGATGAATTAGATCAATTTTGGTCTCAGGGATATAAAGAGTCTATTTTAGTGGAGGATGATGACCATATGGAGGAACCCAAACTTAGTCTGGAATGAATCTCAAGGGGATTATGTTTTATTTGAGGAATTACCCCCCAAGGATATAAATGATCTAGTGAAATTTGAATTCCTCCCTACTTTTGATCTTGAAAACTATCCTCCCCAAAATTTGGAAGATATGGAAGCAATCAATACAACTGATGAGGGAATTTATACATCTCATAGACACGAGTTGAGTATTGAGGAGGAACTTGGGGATGTTCGCTTTAAGGAAACTCCCTATCTCCTTGCTTACAACCTGCCTTCACATGATAGTGAAATGGGGGCCACCCTTGATCTGTCATATCTGGAGGGCAAGTACTTGACCCCATTCCAGGATGAGCTCACCAATGATAGGCAGGATGATTTCGATTTATTTCTTGAGGGTGCTAGGGATAACATTGTGGAACTTAAATGGTTATTGGGGATGGATGTTGAACCTCCCAAGACCTCTTTGACTCTCATCACCACCCCACAACTTAGAGACCTTAACACCCTACCTAACTCTTGGCTTAAGTCTCTGCTCAAATACATTATTTCTGTCACACCCCAAACTTAAACCCCAAAAATGAGGGTCGAAGTCCCGAGGGACGGATAAGAAAGAGGTGCTGGTTTATTTAATTCAGGTTGTACTTAACTAAGTCGAGCTAAAAAGAGTTCCATTTAAGACATAAAATGGAAGAAAATCCGAAAAGAATGGCACATAATTGATACAGGAAAACAATAACAAAACATAATTTGCTGTAAACCAAGGCATAAAAATAAATGTACTTGTCAACAGAGCACGCACAAACTTGCACAGCGACAAATTTCGTACATCGATGACCCGCGATGACAACCTGAAAGTAGGTCACAAAGTAGGGATGAGCCAATTGGCTCAGTAGGGAATAATCATCTACTATATCTCAATCAAACAGGATAGTGTACAGTTTCAATTACTGGCTAGTTCCTAGCCTAAACCCACACTCTAGGTTCTAGTTTCTCGAACCCTACCTAGTGTGACCAATCACCTTGGTCCAGTACCCCATCAACAAGTTACCCAAGTTCCTTCCTCAATTTGGTGCGATAATTTATTCCTTCACTCGCCTCAATGATCATATTTTGGAAATTCATCCCTCTCTACTAGAGGAGATTGAGACACATCCTTTCCTTTGAATCCCAGCCTGATAGTCTCGCCCTTGCTAAGGGAGAGGTTAGCAATATGTTAATCCTCTAGAAAGGCATGCCCATTCTCGATGTATCAAGAGCGTTGTTGACTTCAGTCAGAAGAGTTGGGCCTCTTGGGAGCTATCCAGGCCTATGGCTTGTGATCACGAAACACTAGCCCAAATGGTGTCCAACAAGGACTAGTGTTAAGACCCGTGACATCAAAACACTTTAAGACGTCTGGGAGTTGGTCCAGACGTCTGGTTAGACGTCTGGATGCCTTCCCAGACGTATGGAAATTAATTTTTGCGTGCGTACGATCGCGAGTCTGCGTACGTGCCGCGCGCAGACTGAAACCCCGCCGCCCTCTTCTCTTTCTCTCCCCTCGCCGACCTGCAGAAGCCTTTCCCCCCCGCCTACAAATAATCCCCTTCCCTCTCCCTCGTTCGCCACCCCACATCCATCCATCCCCCGTCTTCCTTCAGCGAGGGTGAGAGCGAGCAGCAGCTGTGGTCGAGTGCAGCGACGGAGAGGAGAAGAGCAGCGAGAGGAAAGAGAAGAGAGTGCGCGTGCCGTGAGGGAGAGAGAGCTCGCCGGAGCAGCTCGAGGCCGGCCGGCGTGCGCGAGGCGAAGGGTGTGTCGGGGAGGTTTCCCCGACACTGCTATAGCAGAGCAGCGGACGAGAGGCTGCGCGGCGAGGTCGCCCGCAGCGGGAAGAAGATGGAGGAGGTTCTGATTCTGGGAATTTTCCCAGAATCAGACGTCTGGCCCTACATCCAGATGACGTGGACGACGTCTGGAAGAAGCTCCAGACGACTGATAGGTACGTACTGTGCCTATGCCTTCCTTTTTGCGGATACGGCCATGCAGGCCGTTCCGCTGAAGCTCTGTCTCATGCCTTGCTGAGGGATTTTTGCGTACGCGTGTAGGTTTCACTCCGAGAAGGCGCGGGACACGCCCTCCCATGCGGTTCAGACGTTTGGGTGAGTCACCAGACGGTGGAGAGTGTCTCCAGACGTCCGGAGAGGTGGTCGGACGTCTGGAACTAGGTCCAGACGGTTCAGCATGATCCCTGAATGTCTGAGGAGCAGCGTAGAGTGAGGTATGGATCTGGACCCCTTTTGAAGACGCATGGAAGATTTTCCAGACGTCTGATTTGAGTCAGAGTTGTCATTTTTGACCCGTTTAGGGTCCGTTCAAGGTCCGATTTCCACGTTTGAGATTCCGTTCTTCTCAGAATAAGTTCCTCTACTTGTTTGAAATACTGTTATCCTGTTCTGAGTGGTTTCTTATAGTTGATCCTTGTGTTAGGACCTCGTTCTGTTGTGGATTTGGGGGTTGTGGAGGCACGTGGACCTGCCGATCACGCCCCTATTACTCCCGATTTTGCGGGTAGAGTGGCTTCTCTTAGTTAATTACAGATATAAATGCATGTCTGGAATAAATGATAGATCCTAGGGTATGGCATGAATCCTAGGACCAGAAACACTATATTGAATGATAGATCCTAGGGTATGGCATGAATCCTAGGACCAGAAACATTGGAACGATTATATTGAATACCTGAATTGTAGTCTTGGATAAGTAGATAAAATAAAATAATTGCTTGTAATTAGATAACAGCTACTTGTGAAATGTAGAGTACTGTTGTTAGTGACTGCTACATGAAATTCCTGTTGTTTGAAACTACATACGAGCTGCATGTATATAAATTGAAAAAGAAAGTTTGAACATTGGAAACACGTGCTATATGCAATAAACCTGAAATGATGAAACCTAGTATGGCTTGGCTTGAGAAACATGAGCACGAACCCTACGGGGAATTAAGAGTAGAGCTCCTGAAAATAAATAGAATGGAACTGGGAAAGTGAATGGGGAAGTGAGCTGTCCCTTGAGTACGGAGTACTAAGGAGAGCGACTGTCCCCCTGTTTAGTGCAAAGCGGAGCTAGTCGCCCTAGGGTTGGGACCCGAGGTTAGGACTAGCCATTTTGTACCGACTCTGTGGCTCTCGCGTACACAGTACCGAGGAGAGCTACTAGTGTAGGGAGAGAGCTAGCCACCCCACGGGGCCCCGGGGTTTAGCTAGCCTTTCTACACTGACTTGTTAGGCCCACTGGGCAACCAGGGTAGTCAAGAGAGGTTGCGCGGACTGTGGAGGGACAAGACCCCTGTTTGGTTACTGTGGAGGGGCTGGACTCCTGTTCCTGAGAGGGCTCTGCCCTATACTGGTTCCGTGCTGTGCTTTGGGCGCACCCGTTAATGGAAACGACTGACCTCATGCTAATGCGGGGTAGTTACCCATGCATTTATCGCTCGTGCCGTAGTTACCGTTACGTCTGTCAGCAACCTTGGGGTGGTTGACTGAGGATAGGACCACCACGGGGGACTCTCCCGACCAGGAGAGCACCACATGCTACTTCTACTTTTTGAAAAAGACTGCAATCAAGATCGATCCCACGAGGAACATTCGAGATAAAGAAAGAAACCTGATAAATAAACCAAGTGATGAAAGAAAGAATAATTAGTTATATAAAGAAAGAAATTGAAAGCAACAACTACCTGTCCACCTTTACTATTTTTCTTAGCTAGCTGGTTGCCACTCTACTCAGCGCTTCGCTGACGTGTCGTACTTACCACCCTTTTCAGGACCAGGTGTTGAGCAGCCAAAGCCCACGGCTGCAGAGGGTGCTAGGCCTAGTAGAGCCCAGTAGTTGTACTTGTGTTGTACCCGTTTCTGTAGTAGTGAGTATTTTGTTACACTTTTGTACTCTTTTATTGTAAACTTCATATTCTATACCTATTTTAATTTCTCTACTGTTGTGGTGGTATGTATTGTAGTAGTTCTTTTCTTTACTGCTGTACTTTTGTTACTGTTAGTTGCTTGCATGGTGAATGTGGCTTATTTTACTGCTTTTTGGTTACTTTCTCGTTGGACGACTGGGTCTTGGGATCAGTCGAGTCGGTCTGATTCTTGTGTCCTGTAGGGATTCGGGAATCGGGTCGTAACAACTAGTCATAGAATAACCAGATCATTATCGCAGGATTTGCTAGAATTGCCAAGTCACACTAATGCTCCCGTTAGGAGCAACTCCCTGTAGGAGCACAGTCCTCGGGTACGCCCTCTCAATTCGCCATCAGGTGAGATCTTAACCAATCCATCTTAGTGCTAGTACTAGGCACCAATACCGATACTGTGTGCCATCAATTTTGTATCAATGTAACCCAGCCAATACCAGTACTAAACACCAGTATCAGTACTGGGCACCACTGGCCTTGTACCAAAAACCCAGCTAGTACCGATACTGAACACCGGTACTGGTACTGGGCAGCCCCAATTTATCGACTGGAATCATCCAGTACAGGTACTGATCACCAGTATCGATACTGGGTGCTTTCAGTCCCCTTTTCAGTGCATCACATAGTGGTGCTAGGTCAACTAGTACCAGTACTAACCATCAGTACCGGTGCCAGGTGTTCACAGCACCCAGTTCACATTGCCAAACACCCATCGTTTTATCCATAAGCCTACCCAGCTATTTAGATGAAAAAACCCTCCCCTTTATCACCTCTAAACATGGAAACAAAAGGGGAAGAAGAATACCTACCATTTCACATGCAACACAAAATCTTAAACCAAAACAACCCTTTCTTTTGGCTATTTTAGATCATCGAATCAAGAGAATGAAACAAGAGAATAACCCTACCTCAGTTGGAGTCTCCTTTCTCTTCTCCTCGTAGCAGCAGCAACAACCACATCAGCAACAGCAGTAGCTTTAACAATAGCTGCAGCAGTAGCTCTCCTCTTCCTTCCCTTCTCCTCCTTCTCCTCGTAGCAGCAGCAACAACCACATCAGCAACAACAGCAGCTTCAACAGTAGATGCAGCAGCAGCTCTCCTCTTCCTTCCCTTCTCCTCCTTCTCCTCATAGTAGCAGCAACAACCACATCAGCAATAGCTTCAATAGCAGCTGCAGCAGCAGCTCTCCTCTTCCTTCCCTTCTCCTCCTTCTCCTCGTAGCAGCAGTAGCAATAGCAATGCCAACAGCAGCAGCATCTGGTAAGGAGGAATAGGCACCGGCTGAGGGGGAGAAGAAAATATGATTTTTCTTTTAAATTTTTGCATCCAAGCCCTTTAGCTTATTTCTTGAGCCTTAAGAAAGGCCTCCAAACATGTTCTCACAAAGGGCCCCTTAACTTTTCATTTATTAACATTTTGTTAATGACTTAGGGGATTTGTTTAATTCCAAGGCTAATAATCACTAAATTAAGGTTCCCAAAGCCCTTAATCTCACATTAAGCAACCAATTAAGATTTTTAATTAGTCTATTAAGAGTATTACAAATTCAAGGCGTTACACTTTCTGGGGAGCATATCAGGCCAATACATCCCCATGTGGAATGGTGAGTGTGTATTGATGCATGTACTTTTATTCTCACCATTCAAGGATCTGGAATAATGGCACATATATCTTTTAAAACCCTACCTACTTTGGAGGACTCCTATTATCCTCCACTTATTCTATTTCGGGAGGTCCCTTCTCATACTCTTCTTTGTCCTAGACCTCTTTAGGTAGCTTGCGATATTGTTTGTTATCACATCTTCTGGCAAATATTTGGGATAACTCTGCATCATCATCTCGCCAACATCCGTGGCTACCTGTTTTCTAGGCATGCGTTTTTACGCATATTTTTAGGGCCTAGTTGTTTTTGTTTACAACTTGATTTGTAGGTTCCACTCATCTGGCTACCAACATAAATGCAGCGCTTGTTGGGAGGCAAACTAACTATAGAATAATGACTTCCTCAGGTGGTTTCTTACCTCTCTCCCTCTGTCTTAATTTTGCAATGAGAACATTGTAGGATTTAGGCATGGGGGGCATAACTTGATGTTGTTTTATAACATTTATAGTTGCATGCATTTAGGTTAGGTGCATTAGTTCTTGGCTAAAAAAAAAATTCTTTTGTGTTCTTGAGCTTAATTGGTTAGCCCTTAGCAAAAGATCTTTATTAAGGAGGTTTCATTAAAGATTTTCTTCTTAAATTATTTTTTAATTTAGAATTTAGTGCATTTATTTCACTTGCACATAAATTTGGTAATGAATCTTTTAAGAAAATCAATAGACATTTTTAGTTTGTCGAAGAGAAGAATTATTTCTTTTCCTGAACCCTTGGACAGTTAGTTAGGGGGTCAGGCAAACTTTCTTCTATTAGATCCCACCAAACATTTGTGAGGTTAAAGTAGAGTGCCTACTGGTGTGCTAAGTCTACTGCAATGACTCTTAAGTTCTGGATAATTTGATAATGATACTTCAGAGTTACGCATAGTTTTCACTCTCTATTCTTACGTGCGAACATTGTGTGTGAATTCTTGAGAGCCACCAAATAAGGCAGATATACAAAGATTGGGTTCTAATAAAACTATGACTATGGTTGATGGTCTCGACCGTCTTTTGTGGAATCCTCGGTTGAAGGAGGGTATTAGTATTAAAGGTCAGAAATATGCTTGTCCTATCCATCCTTTTCTGGTGCCGAGAGTAGGCACTTCCACCAAATATGCCACACAATATTCTTTTGAACATCATTATCTCCAATAATGCCTCATGAATAAAAGTTTGTGTTGTGTTGTGTTAGTAGTTAAAAAAAAATGAAGACGAGAAAAAAAAATGTATAGAAAAAAAAGAAGGAAAAAAAGTGTGTTTGAGTTCATAGCTATATCTTGGTGTCGATTTCATCATGTGTCGATGTCGTTGAGACAACAAAAAAAAAAACCTATTGCGATCCACCAAATATTGTTGGTGCTAGAGCACCACGATCATTTATTTTGATGATAACAAAACACGTGTTATTTAACATTTGCAATTTGAGTCCTAGATTTCAGGTCAATTGCAAATGAAGACGTGTTTAGACGGAACTCGAGCTCGCATCCAGGACGGATTGGAGGAGCTTGACGGAAAATAGAGGAGGTTCGCGTGGAGTGAAAGATTGGAGATGGAAGACAAGAAGAATAGGATAGATTCTTTTTTATCCTTTCATGTATCTCTTGTATTTATTTTCTTGCTCTCTATTTTCCTTAGACATTATGTTAAAGAGCCTCAAAGTACCCTAAAAGTAGTCCTAGGAATACCTGCACAACCCTAGGATACTTAGGTTTTCTGTAGAATACCTAGAAAACCAATATAGGGCTCAAACAGCATTTCCAGACGTCTAATCCAAAAATCGGACGTCTGATAAAGAATTTTAAGACGTCTGACTGTTGTTTCAGACGTCTGATAACTGTTAGGCTGGACTTAGTTTTCTGTCTGATGAAATCAGACGTCCAGACCTTAGACCAGACGTCTTAGAAGACGTCTGATGGATTTGCCAGACGTCCAGATAGTGGACCGTTGGCAAACTTAGCAAGCACGACAGTATATGACCGTTAGAGCCTTATCAGACGTCCATAGGTCTTCCCAGACGTCTGATAATTGACCGTTTTGCCTCGGCTGACCCAAAATCTCTTCTCAGAGATTTTCTAGCCGTTGCAACGTTTGGAAATCAATTCCCACAGTAAAAGTAGGTTTCCAGACGTCCAGACATAGTACCAGACGTCCTGTATGTCGTCTGATGGACTTGCACAAAAACCCTGTTTAGATCTGATTCAAGTCAGGGAGAAACCCGCATAGAATCAGACGTCTGACCTTGAAATCAGACGTCTTAAAGTGGCCTTCCAGACGTCTGATGCCAGAGTTAGACGTCTGATAACCCTGTCAAATGCAATCATTGTCCTGATTTCGGCCTGATTCTCTTGGGCTTTGCACCCAACGGCTATGGAAGCTTTTCCAAGCCTTCCAAAGCCTTCCTAAGGCCTCTATAAATAGAGGGGAACCTTTGTAACACAAAAGACACCTAGAGACACAAGATACACACTAAGAGAAACAAGAGACACACCTAAGCAACTTAGTTCCACTCTTTTGTGTCCAATTGAGGCCCTTGCTCTCCAAGCTCTAGTTTCATTCTCTTGAGAGCATCAAGCCTTCGCGCGCCCGCTCTCCCACTGTTGATAACGAGAGCGACGTAGCGCCATCGCGTGGCACACGCACAGCGTCATCGTCGACGCACTCCTTGCAAAGGGGAGTTTCCTATTTCCTATAGAAGCTAGGTTTAATTACTTTGTTGGCTCTATAGGACTATTGTTTCTTTTATCTTTGTCTTTTGGTTGGGTATTCGCTTTGCGAATTCCCGTCTCCTTCGTGGGACAAAATCCTTCTCGTGGAGAGAAGGGGTTGAGGAACGCTACCCTCGTACTTGTAGCGTGGTTGTATTGAGGTTGAATCACCCTCGTTCAAAGTGATTCGGTTAGTGGATTTGATCAACTTGGTTGATCGGAAAATCCTAACTCGAGAGGGTTAGGTGGTGGTTTTTACCCGGTTTGGGTTTCCACCTAAAAATCTTTGTGCACATTTTGTGATTGCCTATTTTGTGATATTGTTTATATTTATTTCTGCAATTATTACGTCACCCCCTCCTAGTAGGGACTTTCAATTGGTATCAGAGCAGGTTTTCCGCCGACAGGAGTAACATCTGCGGAAAGATCACATGGAGGGAAGCTGTTCCACAAGCAGGATTTCCGAGGGGCAGTCCACAACCCGTCCGCCCTACTTTGATGGGAACAACTACACCTACTGGAAGTTGCGGATGAAGACGTGGCTTCAAGCCACCGACTTCACAGTCTGGGCCAGGTGCGAGACCCCCTTCGACATCCCAGAGAAACCCGCCGGAGGATACTCGCAGCAGCAGATCCGGGAGCTCTCTCTCAACGCGAAAACAATGAACGCGTTGTATTGCGCGCTCAGCCCGGAGGAGTTCAACAGAATCTCGCAATGCGCCACCTCATACGAGATCTGGCACACACTTGAGGTAACTCATGAAGGTACCTCTAAGGTAAAAACTTCTAAACTCAATTTACTTTCACAAGAATTTGAGGCTTTTTTCTATGAAATCTAACGAAACTTTAAGTGAGATGAACACTAGGTTCACTCTCATAGTAAATAACTTGAAAGCTTTAGGGAAGACTTTCATCAACGGGGAGCTTCAAGGGAAGCTTCTTCGTTCCCTTGGACCGGAATGGGAACAGAAAGTCACCGCCATCGAAGAGGCGAATGAAATGGAGGAGCTCAACATGGAAGATCTCCTAGGCAATCTGATGGCCTACGAGACTAAGTTGAAGCAGAAGAAGAAGGATACACCGGAGCCTAAACTAAAGAAGACTCTCGCCTTTAGAGCCACGTCGGATAGCGAGGTAAGTTCCGACGACGAAGACTTTAGAATTTTACTTAAAAATTTTTCCAAGTTTTGTAGGGAATTAAAGAAAGAGAAAAAGGAGAAGAAGGAAAGCCCGAGACGTTGCTACCACTGCAACGGGAAAGGGCATCTGCGACCAGAATGCCCTCTTCTCAAAAAGGAGAAGAAGAAGGAAAAGGAGAAGAAATCTAAGAAGAAGGCGTTCCAAGCCACTTGGGACGATTCTAGCTCGGAGGAAGAAGAAGAAGAGAAGACCATAGAAGAAGAAACCGCTTGCTTCGGTTTCATGGCCAGAGGAAGCGACAGCGAAAGCGAAAGCGACTCAGACAACGAGGTAAATCTCGATCTTCAAGAAGCATTTAATGAACTTTTTGAGATTAGTAAATCACTTAGGGTAGAAAATAAAGGCATTAAAAAGAACCTTAGTTTTCTTAGAAATGAAAATGATAGGTTAGAAAAACAACTCAAGGACATAGAAACTAGTCCTAAGGATAATAACCTATTATTAGAAAATCAAGACCTCATCAATGAAAATAATAAATTGATTGAGGAAAATGATAGTCTAAAAATAGAAATTTCTGATTTAAAGACTAAGATAAATACTATAGAAAGAGAAATTGCATGTCTTAGGGAAAGCTCTAACAAACTAATCAACAAAGTAGATGATTTTTATAGCCCTAAGATTGAGAAAGGATCTCCATCAAGGAGACCCGCTAACAAATCCGGATCCAAGCCCACTTGGATACCAAAGAAAAAATTAGAATCTTGTTTTGTAGGGTTCAGGGATGACTACAACATAAAGGACTGGACCTACAAGCTCAAGGCTGGTCAACTTAAGTTGGGAGAACCAAGGAGTAGACCAAGGAGGAGAATAAGAAGACCGACGAGACGGCGAACAAGCAACGGACCCGCCGCACGTCGACCACCAGATTGGAGACCGGCGCCAATGCCCGGGCCTCCAAGCTACGGATGGGAGCCCCATCCGATGTGGCATCCACCACCACCATTCGGGCCATTTTATTGGCCATGGTAGGTGAGGTAAAATTCTTAACCCTATCCTTTTTATAAGCATTTAGATAGGGGGAGTTAAAAATGATGAGCTTATTGTCAATTTTTAAGGGGGAGATACAAGTTAGCTAAATTTCCTTTAGTAAGGGGGAGAAAAATAATAGCTATCTTGTTGTTATAAAAAGGGGGAGGACATTACCTTTGTTAAAAATAAATAGAAGAGCATGTTTAAGGGGGAGTAATAGAAAATTTAAAATCAATTAAACCTTTTTGATAATGTCAAAAAGGGGGAGGATCTTTTATGCATTATTATTTACGGTTTTGTCATCATCAAAAAGGGGGAGATTGTTGGTGCTAGAGCACCACGATCATTTATTTTGATGATAACAAAACACGTGTTATTTAACATTTGCAATTTGAGTCCTAGATTTCAGGTCAATTGCAAATGAAGACGTGTTTAGACGGAACTCGAGCTCGCATCCAGGACGGATTGGAGGAGCTTGACGGAAAATAGAGGAGGTTCGCGTGGAGTGAAAGATTGGAGATGGAAGACAAGAAGAATAGGATAGATTCTTTTTTATCCTTTCATGTATCTCTTGTATTTATTTTCTTGCTCTCTATTTTCCTTAGACATTATGTTAAAGAGCCTCAAAGTACCCTAAAAGTAGTCCTAGGAATACCTGCACAACCCTAGGATACTTAGGTTTTCTGTAGAATACCTAGAAAACCAATATAGGGCTCAAACAGCATTTCCAGACGTCTAATCCAAAAATCGGACGTCTGATAAAGAATTTTAAGACGTCTGACTGTTGTTTCAGACGTCTGATAACTGTTAGGCTGGACTTAGTTTTCTGTCTGATGAAATCAGACGTCCAGACCTTAGACCAGACGTCTTAGAAGACGTCTGATGGATTTGCCAGACGTCCAGATAGTGGACCGTTGGCAAACTTAGCAAGCACGACAGTATATGACCGTTAGAGCCTTATCAGACGTCCATAGGTCTTCCCAGACGTCTGATAATTGACCGTTTTGCCTCGGCTGACCCAAAATCTCTTCTCAGAGATTTTCTAGCCGTTGCAACGTTTGGAAATCAATTCCCACAGTAAAAGTAGGTTTCCAGACGTCCAGACATAGTACCAGACGTCCTGTATGTCGTCTGATGGACTTGCACAAAAACCCTGTTTAGATCTGATTCAAGTCAGGGAGAAACCCGCATAGAATCAGACGTCTGACCTTGAAATCAGACGTCTTAAAGTGGCCTTCCAGACGTCTGATGCCAGAGTTAGACGTCTGATAACCCTGTCAAATGCAATCATTGTCCTGATTTCGGCCTGATTCTCTTGGGCTTTGCACCCAACGGCTATGGAAGCTTTTCCAAGCCTTCCAAAGCCTTCCTAAGGCCTCTATAAATAGAGGGGAACCTTTGTAACACAAAAGACACCTAGAGACACAAGATACACACTAAGAGAAACAAGAGACACACCTAAGCAACTTAGTTCCACTCTTTTGTGTCCAATTGAGGCCCTTGCTCTCCAAGCTCTAGTTTCATTCTCTTGAGAGCATCAAGCCTTCGCGCGCCCGCTCTCCCACTGTTGATAACGAGAGCGACGTAGCGCCATCGCGTGGCACACGCACAGCGTCATCGTCGACGCACTCCTTGCAAAGGGGAGTTTCCTATTTCCTATAGAAGCTAGGTTTAATTACTTTGTTGGCTCTATAGGACTATTGTTTCTTTTATCTTTGTCTTTTGGTTGGGTATTCGCTTTGCGAATTCCCGTCTCCTTCGTGGGACAAAATCCTTCTCGTGGAGAGAAGGGGTTGAGGAACGCTACCCTCGTACTTGTAGCGTGGTTGTATTGAGGTTGAATCACCCTCGTTCAAAGTGATTCGGTTAGTGGATTTGATCAACTTGGTTGATCGGAAAATCCTAACTCGAGAGGGTTAGGTGGTGGTTTTTACCCGGTTTGGGTTTCCACCTAAAAATCTTTGTGCACATTTTGTGATTGCCTATTTTGTGATATTGTTTATATTTATTTCTGCAATTATTACGTCACCCCCTCCTAGTAGGGACTTTCAAATATGACCCATACCTACTTTCCAATATTTCTGATCGCATACTAGTTGAAGAATTCTAACTTAGTTATAGGGTTATTAGGACTCTAATTAAATTAAAGTGTGAATGCTATGTGAGGTCAACAAATATTAAGTCATTTACAAAATCTGGTGAGATTGTGAGCTTCAAAAGAAAAAAAAAAACAGCGAGAGTGAGCATAAAGGAATGCTAAGAGAGCACAGTTTTTAGCCTCTCTCTGGGTTGACTTGCTTGATAGTCTAGAGATCTAGAGTCTATAGTACTAGACTAGATGTAACACCAAATGAGTGTGAGCCACCAAATATGAATCTATTTGATTTAGATATCTTCTACTTAAGCCAAAAAGTTAGGGTGAAATCACAGATTATTTTATGCTTTATTCCTGAGGGAAGAAGTTGCCTTTTCTAATAGAATTTTTACAAAGGGTTAAGTATGAACTTTAAATGTAAGTTAGCTTTTTACTTGAGTCTGTTATCTGAGCTACTATCACTTTATTTTCACATTGATCTCTAAATTTTTGGAGTAAGAAAAGAAGAAATCTTGGATCACTTTCATCATTTTTCAATTTTACTAGGGACTAACAAAAATTCGACATGAGAACATTTGAAGAGACTACATTTGTGGGCTAATTAAATATATAAATGTGATTAATATTTATATGTACATAGCATTCTTTAATAAGTAGATTAGTTTATATAATTACTTGCATGTATATTGTATACATTATATTTATATGTCATTATAATAAAGGATATTATGCATGCATTCATTATGTTGTTTTGAATTTTTTTTTTTATAAATAATCTATTTTTTCTTTTGCTTGCAGCGTGCGTGCACTGCCACCGCCTCTCCACCGCCTACGAACGTTTTGTTTTGTTGGAGAAGCTCGAGTCTTCGAGGGCGAAAATACCGACAGGAGAGAAAGAGTCGCGAGTAAAGGAGATTTTTTAAAAGGGGAAGAAATCACCTACGGGGGACATATCTTCTGCCCCTTCGGGGGCTTCGTCTATCATCTTCACCGCCGACACAGTGGCCCATAGCGTACACTGTGCACACGGTGAGCACCGTGGCTTAAAGTGTGCAATGCAAGTCTCCACATCCGCCATCGTGGCCAGTTGCACGGTGACAGCGTGCGACCACCCCCACCCCACCGCTCCATCTCACCCTCATCCACATCACGTCTGCGATTTTCTTCCTTCTTCTCCCTTCTACACCCCCTGCAACATCGCGAAGAACCAACCACCACCTTCACCTTCTCCATCGAACACATCTCCACCACCTGCAACCCACCACGCCTACCTTCTTCTCTCCTTGACCCATGCACAAACATACCATGCCATCACCGCTCCCCACTCAACCATCTTCTCCTCTTCCTCCATCCTCTTACACCGCTTCCTCCCCTGGCCGAGGAACCCATCAGCCACAAACCACCACTCCACGCCGTGCGGCCAACCTCGGCCTCCTACCTCACCGCCGACACCGCCGGCGTCCATCGCGAGCCACCACCAAAACCCTATCCCACGCACCAGCGCCCAAACCACTCCCCACATCCTCTTATTTTTCCTCTTCTCCTTCGTGTCCTTCTTCTTCAACCTCCCCCTCTGCTGAGAAACCCAAAACCTCCGCCAAATCTCCTCACTGCAGCGGCCACCATCTCCACCTCCGACTCAACGGATGACCTCCCTGCAGCACCGCCGACCACTTCCCGACATCAACAACCACCGGCAGCACCCTTCACCGTCGCTGGGACGACCCACTGTCGCCGGTCTCAACACAGCTGCGCGGCCGTCTCTGGTCGTCTTGCACCTCGCCGTCAACACCGTTGCGAAGCCCACACTCCAGAGATCCTCCATGCGCGACTAAGCCGTCGGGCTAGCTCTTCCCTTCGCATGGCCGTGCGCGAGAGTAATTCCCCTGTTTTACTCTGCATTAATAATTACATTCAAGAGCCATTGCCGTATTATAAATTTGGATTTTAATAGTTGAATATATTTAGTGAAATTTGGTGACATGCGCCTGTTCTTTCTCTCTTTCTCATTCACTCTCTTTCTCTATTATTTCAATGAGTTTCTTCTTGAACTTCCGATTATGTTTTGGCGAGTATGATAGAAAATTATTTGTGAGTTTAATTGGCTTAAGTCTCCTTGTGGTTACGACACTCTAAACTAATGTGGTTAGCTTTAACTATTTTACTATTTTGATTGAGAGATTTTGCATCACATAAAATACATTAATGATAAATCATTTTTATTGCAACTATCTTAATTAAGGGAAAATCACTCTGTCAAGGAGCAATTGGCGTTGTTCCGCCAAATCAAAGGTCCAACCGAGTTCCCTGTGCTCTTTCATGCGTGAGGAAGGTGGTTGCTTGATGCTTGGTCGTCGGACGATGGTGAACGCTGCTAGAGAAGATAGAGGTCGACGGCAAATACCTGCTGTTACTAACGCGCGGCTTCAAACGTTTTTAAGACGTCTGGGACTAGACGTCTGGGATTCGGTTATTTTTGGCACGTGTGTTTCCTCTGCGCGCCTGAGCGCGTAGACTTGCCGGCGTCTCTCTCTCTTTTTCCCTCTCCCTCCTGCGCCCTCTGTCTCGCTCTCTCTCTCCTCCTCGCGCGGCCTTAAAAGGCCATGCCCTCTCCCTCACTCCCGTCATCTCCGTTCCCTTCCTCTTCTCCTTCCAGCCGGTGCGCGAGAGCGAGCGCGAGTGGGCGGCGACAGCGACAGCCGCGGTGAGCGTGGGAGGAGGTGCTGCGTGTGGATAGAGGTGCTCGGCCGTGAGGGCGAGCTCGCCGGGGCTACTAGGGCTAGCCGGCGGGGGGCGCAGCGGACGCGGAGTGACACGGGAGGACTGCTGCAGCTCGAGCAGCAGGCGGACGGGACGCGGCGCGGACGAGCGTCGCGAGCGGAGGGCAAGTGGCGCCCTGGTTCTGGAAACTTTTCCAGAATCAGACGTCTGGGAGTCTAGCCAGACGACGTGGACGACGTCTGGAGGACTGTCCAGGCGTCTGAAAGGTGAGTTATTCCGTCTTTCTTCCTCTTCTTCGATTGACCGTACTAAAAGAGAGAGGAAATGGGTACGCGCAGGTTCTGAGATTGGCATCCAACGCGAATCAGACGTCTGGCTGCAGTGCCAGACGACGGGAACGACTTCCAGACATCCGGGGTGACCATCAGACATCTGGGAACTAGGCCAGACGCCCCCACAGGCTTCTGGACGTCTGAGAGACCACGCAGAGCAAGGTAACCCCTGATCCACTTTTTAAGACGTCTGGAATAAGTTCCAGACATCTGATTTTGCACTATTTCATCGTTTTCAACCCATTTAGGGCCCGTTCGGAGTCCGTTTTCCGCGTTTCGAGTTGCGTGCTTTTCGGAATTACATCCTCTACCCGTCTACAGTAGCTATATACTGTTTTGAGAAACTTCTTGTGTTTGATCCTTGTGATAGGACCCTGTTCCGTTGCAGTCTCGGGGGTTGCGGAGGGACGCGGGATTCCCGACCACGCCCCCAGTTCGCCTGTTGTAACCGGTAGAGTGACTTTTAAGTTTATTGGTATAATCTGCTAAATTATGGAACCATAAATAGCACCTAGGACATTGCATGAATCCTAGGAATGAGAAACTAGAATGAATGGTAGATCCTAGGGTGTTGCATGAATCTTAGGGCTGGAAAACTAGATTGTATGATAGATCCTAGGGTATGACATGAATCCTAGGATGGGAAGAACTAGTGGAATATATGAATACTGCAGTCTTGGAAAATGTGGAAAGGAAATAATAGCTTCCTGTAAATTGGTTTAACAGCTGCCTGTTATGAATAAATGAGCATGTCTGAGAATATGGGATGTATGAACGTGAAACTAGAAAGGTGAAACCTGAATGTGCTGAGTTAAAAGAACTGGAACCCTACAGGGAATTAGGAGTGGAACTCCTGAAAAGAGAAAGGAATGGAACTGAGAAAGAAAGACGTAGTAGTGTGCTGTCTCTTAGGTACGTAGTACCAAGGGAAGTACCTGTACCTGTTTAGTGCAGAGCAGAGCCAGCCGCCCCAGGGACCCGGGGTTAGGATTGGCCACTTTGTACTGACTTGCTGGCCCTCGCGTACGTAGTACCGAGGAGAGCTACTAGTGTAGGGAGGGCACTAGCTACCCTACGGGCCCCGGGGTTCTGCTAGCCTCCTACACCGACTTATTAGGTCCACTGGGCAAACCAGGGTAGTCAGGCGAGGGTGCGCGGACTGTGGAGGGGTTGGACCCCTGTTACTGAGAGGGCTCTACCCTGTACTGGTTCCGTGCTGTGCTTTGGGTGTACCCGTTAACGGAAACGACTGACCACGTGCCAGTGCGGGTTAGCTACCTGTGCGCTTATCGCGCGTGCCGTAGTTATCGTTACGCATGTCCGTGACCTTGGGGTGGTTGACTGAGAGTAGGATCACCACGGGGGACTCTCTCGGCCAGGAGAGCACCACGTGCTACTTCTACTGTTCGGAAAAAACTGCAATCAAGATCGTTCCCACGAGGAATATTCGAGATCAAGTGAATGATCTGAGAAATAGATAAATTGTGGGAAAATAGAAAGACGTAATTAAAGAAAGTAACAGAACATACCAGCTACTGTACACTCTACTATTTCTTTTGTTTTAGTTGTCACTCTATTCAGCGTTTTGCTGATGTGTTACACTCGTTACCTTTCAGGACCAGGTGTTGAGCAGCCAGGGTCAGCGGCTGCAGAGGACGCTGGGCCGAGTATGGTCTAGTAGAGTTACCACTGTTCTCTTGTACCTCTTTTTGGTTCCACTGTAGTGAGTAGTTCTTGTTATCGCTGTACTTTTCTTTACCTGCAGTTCCATATTATGTTATGAATGTTGTTCTACTGTTGTGGTGGTATATACTGTAGTGGTTTCTTTCCTTACTGCTGTATTTTCTTACTGTTAGCTATATTCATGCTGAATGTGGTTTATTTTACTGCTCTTTTGGTTACTTCCTCGTTGGATGACTAGGTCTTGGGATTAGTCGAGTCGGTCCGGTTCTCTTGTCTCGTAGGGACTCGGGAATCGGGTCGTTACACCTGCAAAGATGAATACGGGCCTAGGGCCCCAATCAGACAGCTAAGAGGCTTCGCCAGAGTGTGGCGAAGGTGTTGGTGGTGGTGATTTGTGGTTTTAAGTGCGAGTGGTTGGATGGAGGACCTCTGATGGAGCTTCGGTGATCGTGGTCAGAGAAGGTGGTAGAGGTGTCGTGGGATGCAATTAGGTTGGGCAAAAGGCGTGTGGAGGTGTGGGGTCTAATTTGATTGGAGGAAGGCGGATGAGCTTGGACAGTGATGGTGATCCTGGTGGCGGTGATCGGAGTCAGAGGAGGTGAAGGACCTAGTGTCTGGAGCTCTAGAGCTCCACAACTTTATTTGGAGGGGAGGAGAGCAGAAGCCCTAATCTAATTTGAAGAAAGGAAGAGAGGGAGAGGTCACTGGTGGTGCATCAGAGACAAGGAAGAAGTAGAGTTCGTCAGAGTAGAAGAAGGAGAGGGAAGGTCTGAAGCTTCATAAGAAGCATCGTCGAGGAATGGGAAAGAAAACCCCTCTACTATTGTGCGTGGTAGAGGGTGAGGAAGGTGGTTGAGGAAGCTCTGGTGGTGCTTCAAAATACGTCAGTGACGAGGAAGAAAGGGGGAATTCTGGTGCAATTGCGCATGGGCTAGCCTCGTACATGTGCTGCCCTTCTTATAGAGTTGAATCCTAGGTCAATTGGTCTAGAAAACACAAGTTTTGCATTCAACTTTGAAAGGAAACTGAGCTCGTCGGTGGGATTTGGTCCAAATTGGATCTTGAGAGTCGGTTCACTCGATTAGGAATGATCTCAAGATCATTCCCACCAAATTTGGTGGGATATGATTGGGATTTGAGGGGTCAAATCCTCGATTGAAACTCACAGTTTTGGGTTTCCTTTGCTGTTGGAGTTTCCTTCCTGGACAAGTTGAGGGGTTAAATCCTCGATTGAGTCCAAATTGCTCCAATTTGGGGTTGAATTACTTAATAGAACCTGAAAATTTGATTTTTCTGAATTTTTTATACAACTCCAAATCATGTGAAACAAGTTGCATATGTTGTCCTGTTGATTCGGTTTCTTAGATAAATTAGTTAAGTTTTTCTATCACAAATAAAATTTGGTTTGACATGTCTCCTCCAAGTGGGGCCAAAATAGTTCTTCTGCTCTACTCGGAAAAAAAAACACAAAAAAAGAGAAAAGCATTCCTAAAAAATACCAAAAAAATCACTATCTAATTGGTGAGAGAATACAAAAATAGAACCTCCCTGTGGATGTGACGTGACTACCACCATCTGCGATCTTATAAGTCGGTTAAACAAACTGGTGTGCTTTATTACAACTTGAGCAAAATGAACACCCTATAGCACTTACCTTAAGTTATATGCTTTCAACCTATTTTCAACCATTGCGAACCATTCTTTGTGCATGGATTCCGTCCACTTAATTATTCAGGTTGTAGGTGATTTTGAATATCACAATTTTCTATGAACAACATGAGTGTGGTTAGATTTTAAAAAATTTCTTTGCTTTGATAATCTTAAAATAAATCACTACAACAAAAATAAGCTTTAGTGACAAAGAACATTGGTCGCTAAAAGTAATTATTTTGTCACTAAAGTGCTTTAGTAACAATTAAAAAATTTATCACTCTACTGTCACTAAGAATGCTGTCGCTAAAAATTTGTGACAAATTTTATCGTTACTATATTAACAATTGTAGTGTCAAATATAGTTGTCACTAAATTGAAGTTGTATAAGCCTATAGAGTCAAATATAATTGTCACAATTTTTGTCCCCAAATCCTACCTATAGCTACAAAAAAATGTCATCAAAATATTGCTATATAACAATTATAGTGTCAAATATAGCGGTTGCTAATGGAAAACCCATGGAATCAAAATGACATGGCACACTAAATAATATAGTGACAAATAAAAATGTCAACAAATTACACTGGATGATCGCTTTATGATCAGATATAGCAACAATTGGAAATGTTATTGATTTGTCCCTAGTATATTTCTCAACATCATTTCCATATATGTTGCAAGTGATTGATATAACACAATTTCATTAAACATCATTCTCCTCTCGTTACAATTTTTTCAAATACAAAACATATGGGCTTCATATTTAGTGCCCTTGGAGGGGATTTACAAGAATAACGAAAATACAAAGAAATCTCAAAAAAATACAAGACATCTACGATAATAGTTAAAAGTCTAGCCATTAGACACTACCCCATTGGCTCACTCGAAGCTTCATCTAACTACTATTAAATCTTTAAAGGTCTTTAGTCAGGCATGTGAGGACCATTCCAACATACCCAAATGGCATTGTTGGATTCATGCTTTGCTCCACTATGGGTATAGAAGTTGACTTTAAGCATCTCATGAATCCAATTGCTGTAGTTGCAAATAAATCTACTCACCCATTGAAACTTTAATTAATGCACAAATCCAATCAGCAGCATTTTGTTAACCATCGTTCATGTGAAGCGTCATCAACTCGAAGTAATTTGAAGTTCTTTTCTCCCAAGAATAAATGATCCTAGAGCACATCTACCATCATATTATGAGTATTTGTTGTGTATTACTACTTGTTGAATTCATTGTTCTTGGTGATGAGTAGCATGAACCATCCTGGGAAAAGAATGTTTAATTAGAGTTCTGGCATATTTCACCTAAAATCCAATTAACAATAAAAATTGGTAAAACATTTCGAAGATAAAACTCATAGAAAAGGATAGAAGATCAACCAAGTATGTACTTAAGGGTATATATGAAGATGAATTGATATGGTAGAAGAATAATTTGCAGTACCAACGAGAACAAGTATAATCCACTGTAGGGACATTCTTGTTGGTCAATTGTTCAATGAAAGTTGGAGGGAGTCATCAAATCTCACTTGAGTCATCTGCATATAGAAAAATGAATGGCCAAGAATGTAGAAGGCATGTACCCCAATATCTCCAATTCTAAAGTTGCTTTGTACTGACAAGGAATTTCCATCAATGTAGCAAGAGCAAATTCGGTTTCTTTCTCAGTTGGACAAATATTCTTTGCCATGATCTCAGTGAAATTAACAAACTATACCAAGGGAAATGATAAAATTCATTTTTAGGATTATGAGGAGATCATGCAAAAATCATTGAGTACAAGTTTTTATACCTGAAAGTTATCTAATGATTGTTGTGGAATGTTGTCCACAAATTCCTTCATCATGTCCCATGGAATAGGCAATACAATCAGGATGGGGTTGTAATTGTTGGATCCTACCCAAAGAAAAAGGAATAAGCAATAGTAAAGAAAACTACATCATGCAATATATCCATGTATACCCCTACCCTTTTCCCTACCCTCATCAATTAATGCTTTCAACTACAACCAAAAAGGTTTGATCACATACACACATTGCTTTAATGGGAAAAACAAAGGTGGCTTTCTTATCAGTACTACATTTTCCAAGACCTAACACAGTAAGAGAGAAGGGTCATTATGTAAAATGACTATAGCAACACTCATATGACAAACTTACCTAAGGTAAGTAAATGGCTGAAGTGTTGTTAACATGGATTAGAAAGGATGAAACAATAGTTATTGGACAAATGAAAATATGATAAAAAAGGCTTACCAAGAATATCACAAAGGAGACCATGGAGTTGATTCCTTTCATCTTGCCATCATTTTTTCCAAGAGAAGATTTGCATGCAGTAGCTCATTCCATGCATTTGGTTCTTGATTAAAAAGCATCTCATCATTTCATCTTTTGTCTTTCATTTGTTCTGATTTTCACTTCATAGCCACCTATAAAGTTTCTATACAATTCTCTTTTTTTGAAAAATGGAAGGACAACTCCAAATGGTTCATTAATCTAAAGGGCAAGAAATTATAGATAATTCATCCAAAAATTTAGAACCAAAGCAATAGTTACATAATCTATCAATGGTTAGAACTAAAGAACCAAGACTTTTGTGTCATGAGGCATAAGATGAAATTTAGAGCTCAATCTATACACAATAGTTTAGACAAACAACATTGAACGTACTTACAAAAGGCAACTCTCATATTACTAAGCCAAAAAGCTACCAATCATTTTTTTAATTTTTAGGAGAGTAGGGCCAACGTTTTAGTTAGATAACATGACCTCTACCTATAGATTTTTACATCCAAGGTGATGAGGCACAAGGGGTTTTGGTTTTTTTTTTTTTTTTTCAAGTTTTAGGCAAGCAAGGTTGATGATTGGATATTGACCTTAGTTAATACGATGTCTACCCATTGTTTTAAATTCATGGGATTGGGAGGGAGAGGCTTTAGGGCTTTGATTTTTTTTTTAGTCATAGTTATAAATTGACGTCTAAACATCAATTTAGGGAAGCATTTTCCTTGGGTCATAAATTCTGCATACGAATCAATGTTTTCCCTAGCAAACAAAATGTTCACTTAGATGTTGAGGCATTTGATGATACTTTCGATGATCATTTTTTTGAATGGTGAGAAGTCAATTTTCTTGTAGTGTTACATAATTGAATGCCTTGGATCATTCCAAAATGAAGTTTTATCTAATTCTGGTACCATGAGAGTCACAATCAAGTGCCGTGCAATAGTGGCCATGTCATATATATATACCTGAAGAGTTTCCAAGTTTTAGATAATATAAAAATCACTTTCACAATGAGAGAACATAGATTATTGTAAGTCACTAACAATGCATGAAGCAAAACCTCGATAAGCTTATTATTGCATGCATTTGACTAAGGCCCCATTACATGAAATTATCATATAGGCATTATTTTTTGAAGTTCCTATCATTGATAAAATAAATACATCATAAACACGAGAAATAGAATTTAGCACCATAGCTTATTTATTGAAGCTTCTTGAGCAGCCTCTGTAAATCCTTGCTAGACTCAAGCAATATATCTTAAGACAAAATGAAAATAAGACCTAAAATCTTCAGGTCTTAAAGTCTCCATTTCCTATAGATCAAAATCATAAAAGGTGTCATTTAACCATCATCAATATGTCTATATATATGTCTATATATTTCAAATTTGGTTATGAATTATCTCAAAGGATAACCTGCAATTTATTGGATGGTCTTATAAACATGGGTGAGAGTAGAGAAGGATTTGCCCTAAAACAATGCCAAAACAGTGAGTCTTGTGTTCTGAAACCTTGTTTTGCTGGTTAAGGATAGGGAATCTCCTTTTTTTTTATTGGAGATAAGATAGTTGTTGAGAAACATAAAAAATTCTTGTGTAGTTGGGTAAAATAGATGGAGTAAAAACAAATACTTGGTGGGAGTAAGAAATGATTTCTACAAAGAATTACAACAAAAAATTTTGGGCTCATATGGAGATGCTTGCGAAACAAGTCATATTAAAGTAGTTGCTCTTAATGTGATCTAACCTAAGACACCTAAAATTAATCCTTACAATTGGATCATGGAAAAAAAACATTAACCTTTAAGATTTTGAATTTCTTAAAAATCTATAATTCATCAAGAAGTTCATTTAGCTTCAAGAATTTAAAAAGTTATCTTCTACTACTACTAGAATCTATAAAGATGGTATAATGTTCTTCACTAGTTATCATGGCCTAGTAACAGGCAAGATAAACTATTCTCATTTCATATCAATCCCAATGTGTACTCACTAGCCATGTACTGCTTAGATAGGTGTAAAATCAGCTGTAAACACGGTTGCTTTGTTTCAAATATGTATTTCTTTTTAGTAGCATTAATATAAGTTAGTGGTGCTAACTTATGCTAACTCTGATATCTACCATTTAAATGAGAGAGGTAAGGGATGCAATACGAATTGGTTACATGATCGTTAACTAATCTAACCCTCTGTGGATCAATTCTATTAGACTACGTCATGAACCTTCAAGCAATAAATGAACTTATATTTCAACTTTACCTCTCTTGCCCATTTCAACAAACACCTTGAGGGCATTCTGTAGCCTCCCATGGGAGAAGAAGAGCCCATGGATAATGGCATCTTGTACGGTCATGTTCGGTTGACGTCCGCTGCCCTCGAGCAGCATCTGGAAGGATCTCTTTCTTTGAACAAGAAAAAATATCTTAATGACATTGAGATCAAGGAATTCACTTTTTGTTCTTGTTTCAGCAGCATTACCCCTGAAAGGTGAGGCATACATTATAACTGCAGAGTCTTCAAAGATTTATTAAAAGAGCATCTCAAAGTAAGACAAATCCAGAAAGGCCATGCTGTTCCTGTCTCTGACAACAAGATCAACTCTTGGAATAAAGAAAATATGAAGCCATCATCAAGTGGAGGACATCAACCAGTGTGGGCAAAGTTGAGAGCACTGTGGACATCAACACCTATTTGTGCTTCAGCCTTCTCCAAATTGGTTAAGGCAAAGGCAAGCTCCTGTGTGAAAGCAGCAAGACTTTTCTGCACCTATGCAGGCCTAATTTGATCCAAGGTTACAGCCTCAACTGCCATGATGTCAGTCATGGAGTTCACATGAATGAATGTAGACCCACTGCTGATGAAGTACTTGGTAACATCATTACCCTCATGAATGGATAAAATACCAAGTTTGAGCCCTACAATGATGGAAAATGACCTAGAAGGACACCTATTTGACCAATAGTTGCTAGAACAATTACCATGTTAACTTCCTTGTTGGCAAGTTAGAACTTTTAGGGAAGGACAAAGTTGAGGGTGAGCTTGGAGGGGATGGTGGAAGGGGTGGGGGGTTAGGGCCTCATAAAGGAGAAAGGGGTCTTGGGGGTTACCTTCTTCCACGCCTCCATTAAAGGAAGAGTCCGCCGTGGCCTCGTGCAGATTTGTTGTTGACACCCCCTGTATCCTACGAATGCTGCAGCGGCAATTGTACATGGGATACCGCTTCTCTCTACATGATTGCTTCACAGATGATGATTATCTATATCCATACAATCCGCCGTGGCCTCCTCTAGATCCATCGTCGGCATCCCCCTGCATCCCATGAATGCTTGAGGTCATGACAATTGCAACTGCATGCGGGACGTCGCTTCTCATCATGCTTGCACAAATGATGATGATCTATATGCACACATGCCCTTGTGAGAGAGGATGAGGGTAATAGGAGGGGAGTGTGGAGCGTCGGGTAGCCATCTAGATGAAACTTGAGGGCAACCCCAAACCCATGTTGACGATAACATTATCATCTTCCATATATGGCTTTATTTAGCTAATTTTCAAGGATAAATGTTCCTTACTAATCATAAAAATGGCATAATTCAATTCTATCCTAAATTTGAGAGGGAAATTAAGTTCATTTTGTTGTTTTAACGAATACTTAAAAATGTAGATTAACTAAGGGGTGAGTTTGTGCCTAATGAAAGGTTAAATGAACTTAAATTCCCAAGATGTAGGCTTCAACTAATTGGTTTAGGATTTTCTGAGAATTGAAGATTAATTTATGAATAAAAATCCTAATTACAATTTCACTTCAATTGAAAGGGTTCTGGTGGAAATAAATATAATCTAAATATTTTAAAAGTTATTGAAAAATATTTAGGAGATTTGGAACATTCACTTTTACAAAATGAACCCACTTTGACCAAAAATAGAGACCAAGGTGGGAAATTGATATATTTTGGGTTAATGTGTAAATTTCCCTATCAAATTTCATCAAAACCCAAATTTGAGGTTATTATTAGATTCCTTGGGTCCAAATTAGGTTATCCCTAAGTTTTGAGTTTAATCAGAGTCCATCTTGACCAAGTTTGCATTTTACCCTATTAATCTCTAATTATTGCAAAAACCCCCTACATTATGAATCTTCTTGCATTTAGGTCCTTGGTTGGCATCACGATGATGTCAGCCAACCTTCTTCCCAAAGGCGGCAGCAAAATGATCCAAAGCTCACGAGTTTTACGTGAGGATTTGATCAAGCAAATCTTAATCAAATCTCACCAAATTTGGTAGGATTGATCATCAGATCATGCCCTATCGAGGAACCTAGATCATGAGCTCCAATTTGGAGCAAATCTCCTCTGATTTGGCCGAACATCAAAAGTCCAAAAACGACCATAGTTGCAAGCAAATCTTGCGATTTTGGGTCTAATTGATGAGGAACTCTCTTCTATATAAAGGCTTGAACGTTTCCAAGCACAATTTGTGCACAATTTTGATCGGATTCCTTTCTTTCTTCCTCTCCTTGCCAGCGACATTGACTTACGTTGGAGCTCCACTGTCCTGCCTCGTTACCCTCTGCCACGCACAATAGGCAAAGGGTTTCCTTTCTTCCTCCCACGGAGCTTCACGTGAAGCTTCGTGCCTCAATTCCACCTCCTTCGCTTCGATGACCTCATCATTTTCTTCCTCTCCAATGTACGTCCAACAGCTTCTCCCCTCTTCCTTTCCTTCAATTAGTTTAGGGCTTCTACTTCTCATCCTCCCAATTAGAGATCTGGAGCTTTAGAGCTCCGTTCGTCACCTCAACCACCTCCTCCGAATGCCACCGCCGACAACCACCTCCACCTTCATCCCCTTACCTCCTCTGTCTTCCCTTCGACCAATTGACCTGGGCAAAAGCTTCTCCTCACCCTTGTCGAGCTTTTGCCTAAGTCAGTTCACTTCCACATCGCCTCCACCACCGTTCGCCATTGCCACCGACGAAGCTTCTTTATGCTTCATCGCCACCACCGTCCACCCACGCTCACAGCCAATAGCTAGAGGGCTTAGCTTCGGCGTGCCTCACAAGAGCTTTCTACATTTTTAATTGGGGCTAAAAGGCCATATTCTTGTGTGCAGGACCTGTTGGTGCTAGAGCACCACGATCGTTTATTTTGATGATAACAAAACATGTGTCTTTTAACATTTGCATTTGAGTTCTAATTTTTAGGTCATATTGCAAATAGAGACAAGTGGTTAGACGGAGTTTGAGCTCGCATCCATGACGGATTGGAGGAGCTTGATAGAGAACAAAGGAGCTTTGCGAGGAGCGATAGCTTGAAGAAGGAAGGAGATGAAAAATGTGATAGATTTTCTTTCCTTTGTTCTATGTATTTTTGTTTCTTAGATTCATGTTAAAGAGCCTCAAAGAACCCTTACAGTAGTCTCAGGAACACTTGCACAACTCTAGGATACTTAGGTTTTCTGTAGAGAACTTAGAAAATCAAAATAGGGTTCAGACAGCCTGATCAGACATCTAATATGAAAATCAGACGTCTGATAATGACTTTTAAGACGTCTGACTGTTGACTCAGACGTCCGATAATATTTAGGCTGGAGTTAATTCTGTTTGATGAAATCAGACGTCCAGACCTTAGTCCAGACGTCTTAGCAGACGCCTGATGTTTTTGCTAGACGTCCAATTAGTGGAACGTTGGCTGCCTACACAGACGTTAAGGAATCTGACTATTAGCTTATATCAGACGTCCGTAAGTGATCCCAGACGTCTAATATGTGACCGTTTTGTCTCGACTGACCCAAAATCACCTTTGGCAGATCTTGTAGCCGTTACCCTTCTTGGGAATCCATTCTTGCAGAACAAATAGGTTTCTAGACGTCCAGACCTTGTGCCAAACATCCTGTGTGTCGTTTGATGGACTTTCACTAGAACCCTGTTTCGATCTGATTCAAGTCAGGAAGGAAGCCCGCCTAAAATCAGACGTCTGACTTTGTTCCCAGACGTCTTAAACGAGTTTTCCAGATGTCTGATGCTAGGACTAGACGTCTAATAACCCTGTTAGAGTCATGATTGATCTTGATTTCGACTTGATTCTCTTGGATGTTGTACCCAACGACTATGGAAGCCTTCCAAGGCCTTCCAAAGCCTTCCTAGGCCCTCTATAAATAGAGGAGAATCCTTGCCACTCAAAGACATACCTTGCAAGAATATTTCCACTCATTTTGTGTCAAATTGAAGTAGAAGTAGCACTTGCTCTCAAAGGCTTGTTTCCACATCCAAGTGCATCATCCAATTTGCGCACCCGCTCTCCCTTTGCGATTACGAGAGCGACAAAATGCAACTGTGTGGTTCACGCACCCTCGTCGTCACATCGACGCACTTCCACTAAAGGGAAGTTTCCTAACTCCTATAGAAGCTAGGTTTAAATATTTAAGGCTCTATAGGATTGTACACTTTATTGTCTTTGGTTGGGTGTCCGCTTTGCGAATTCCCGTCTCCTTCGCGAGACAAAATCCTTCTTGTGAAGAGAAGGGGTTTTGAGGTACACTACCTTCAGTTTAAGTAATGTGGTTGTAATTGAGGTTCAGTCACCCTCGTTCAAGTGATTGGGTTTAGTGGATTTGATCGACTAGGTCGATCGGGAAATCCTAACTCGAGAAGTTTAGGTGGTGGTTTTCACCTGATTTGAGTTTCCACCTTAAAATAGTTGTGCCTATTGTGTGATTGCTTTTTTTTGTGAGATTGTCTATTTTAATTCCGCACTTTATATTACGTCACGCATATTTCACCCCCTCAAAGTAGGGAATTACAGGACCTTCATCGGAAGTGTCGACTTCTCTAGCGTCAGATGACTTATCTGGCGGCTCAACGAGGAAGTGCCCACCTCCAGTTGCTGTGGATTCCTCATGGCTCTCCATCCAAGCCATGGATCTGGGATCCAATGACCAATTGATCAGCATTCAACTTTAACAGCTCGTGGTCGAATAAATGAGGAAGGTGGGACATTTAGTCCCACCTCGTGTAGTTGCAGCTCCTCAAGCGGCCACAAAAGGAAACACATCCCCTATTAGTTGCTCAGTATCAGGGGTCAGGTTCCCATTCACCCATGTGTACGCAAACGCTTGCCCACGGACACACGGGTGGGTTTGACCTGATTTTGGATGCGAGAAAGGGAGAGGCTTTGGCTGAATAGGAGTGGGTTGGTTTTGTGATTTGGGCTGAGGCTTGGCTGATTCAAACACATTTTTTGCCTTAGCTCTTGTTTATCTATTTTGAGTTTGATTGTGACATTGATTGAGTAATTAATTCTTTTTGCATCAAACTCCAATCCTTTATATTCTATTCAATTGATTAGTGATATTTGCAAAATTCTTGCTCCCGACCTCATAACTCACATTTCGAGATTATAAATTTTTAAATGTTTATTTTGCTTTAGTCACTATAGTACAAGACGAAAGCAAACGAACACATGTCAAAGTATACGCACCTTAGACTCGACGTGGACAGAAGTGGTAGGGCACTGGCCGTGACCATCTCGCCTTAGGTCAACGACCGCTACTTGATCTCACTGCCCAACTTGAGGTGCTTTGCCATAGGAGAGTCCTCTCTTATCCTTACCGAGGAAGATGCTTTCCTTGTCTATCGGAAGCATCGACAGTCTTGATGCGGAAACCATCATGGTTGCTAGCAATGCCCACTGGCCCCTCGAGATGGGGCGATAGTAGGGTATTGACGAATTTGGATACGAAGGATGGGGATCAATGTTGAGTGGAGATCGAGTAGGGGCTAAAGCGAAGAGTGTAGGGTGGGCAAATGCGGATGGGAGGAGAGAAGAGGGGTACTCAATGAGATGTATAGAGAAGGGCTTAAAGGTTGAAGATTTGAAAGAGCCACATGGCTAGAAGGGTGGGCCTTTTATTTTTGACATAAAAAGGCTCCAATCATAAAACTTTCAAGGTACTCGTTAAATTAATATAGTTGTAATTTTATCTTTAATTTTAATCTTGCAGTAATAGCGACATATATACTTATCATTAAATGTAAATACCACTTGACAAATTTCCATAGTGACAATTATTTTTATCTATCACAAAAATTTTACAAGCAGCGACAATTATTTTTGTTAGTATAGAAAATTGTCACTTGACAAATTAATATGGTGACAAATATTGTGTCTATGTCATTAAATCAAAAATAATAGCGACAAAATCATTATTTATTACCAAGTATATTGTTGCTAATGACCAATTTTGTTATAGTGAATGTCTCCCATATGTTTAGTTTGAGTATTTTTTTGTACACTATTTAGTTCGAGTATTATTGGTCGTGAAATCGCGTAAAAGATAAATATGTCGTCGTAGGTGCGAAAACATATTTTAAATTTATGAAATTGTCTTCGAAAAATACAAGTAATGTTTGGAGTACGAGTTGTCTCTGTGGGAGGCAAAGATGTCTAAATATTTTGCTAACTTAACTATGATAACTATTTTTTAATTTTTTGATTTTTTTATAACAAAAGAAAATAAATGTAACAAACACAGGCAAATATGAAGAGAACATGTAAATGCAAATAAGAACTTTATTACTACTAGAAAGCCAGAATAATACGTAAATAAAGAAAACGGAGAATAACGAGAAGAGAGTAAAGAAGCTTAGGGAGAACTCTGGCAAGGTCGTGATGGGGGTAGAGAAAGTCGTTAATGGTCGTCGGCGAAACACATGCGTGGAGGCGAGAAGTTGGAGATAAGGAGACTTGTGGGGAGTTGCTGGAAGATGTGAAGACACGCGATCGAGAAACTTGAAAATAGAAAGAAAACACGAAAAGAAAATGCAAAAATAGAGAAAGAGGAGAAAAATAAGGTGATGTAGAGGGAGAAAAGAAGGGAAAGAGAAGGTGTTGTAAGTTGAGAAGAAAAAGAAAAAGAATATGGAGAGGAAAAGGGAAGGGACTAGTCATCAGAGGGAGGTCGTCATAGGGTGGAGCTGCTGTTGTGCGCGAGGTAGGAGATGAAAATGGAGTTGAGTGTCATGGTCATGGGGAGAGTGCTGTCACGGAGAGAGGAGCTACACCAAGCCGAAGGGTGAAGGACGTCGTGCGAGTTGAAGAGGGAAGAGGGTCGCGGCCGAGTTGATAGCAAAAGAGCAGGTGTCAAGCGTTGTCTCGAGAACGTGAGCGGGAGCGGGCGATGTCAGGAGAGGGAGAGAGAAGAAGAGGAGTGCTGGCCATGTATGTGGACGTGCATGGGGTATAAATAGAGAGGGAAAGAAATCAGGGTCAGTTACAACATTAGGAAATAGGAGCACTTGGAATATAGGAATGAAATCTAGGAAAGAGGCATGTGTTGTCGTGAGGAGAAAGTAAAGAAGCATGGATCGGTTACTGATAGCAAAAAACATGCAATTTGTAAATTAGGGTTTTTATCGTTGTATGCGTGAATCCAATCGCTTTTGAAATTTATAAAAATCAAGTACTCGAAAAAGTATTCGAGTCGTCCCAAGGGAGGCAGGAATGTAGTTTTAACAATCTCTTGCTTTGAAAGAAAATGGAAATCAACTTTCTTTTTTCTTTTTGAATATGTAATTTTTTTTTTGGATTTTGATTAGGGCAAAAACACACCAATTGATAAGTTACGAAGAAGAAGCGGGAAACGAATAAAGCAACTAAGTGCTCTACTCTTTAAACTTACTCCAAGTACAGGTGACTTGGAGTAATGGAAGCGTAGAGACAAAAAGAAACTACCAAACCAAAATTGTAGAGGAATGCTTGTATTAAATAGAATGAAATTCGATTACAAGAATTCTGAAGAGCTCACGAGTGGGAAGAATTCCACACTTGTAATCCCTAGGAAATCCAACTAGCTATAACCAAAAGTGAAATAAATGCTAGAACAAAAATAGAAGGTTTAGTAGATGAAGATGCAGCCGCATTGAAACTCCCGCTCCAACTCTGGTTGCCCCAGAGTCAAAGGAAGCTTCTCCCCCTGATGTTCTCCTCCAGGAAAGCCTTAGTGGGTGTGACTTGTCTCCTCCTCAGGGTGGACGTCTACCACCCTTAAATCTTCTTCCAATGCCTAGTCGTCCCCTTTGTTGTGTCCTCCATGGCTTGGGCACAAGAGAGAAGGGAAGAGGGGGAAGGCACCAAGGAAGTAGGTGTGCACCCTTGATCTTCCTCTCTTCTTCTTGTTGGCCGAATATAGGTGGTAGATATAAGTGAATTATGCTAGAAATAATGTAGCCAAAGGTGGAGAATAATGGTAGTTATGGGTGGTATTTGTTGGAGTGGTGATGGGAGATGTTGGTGTGGAGTAGGTGTATGGTTAGGATAGGTTTTGGGTAGTTAGGTGATCCAAGAGCCAAGGTTTCTTGGGGCCAACGCAAGAGTTATGAAGGGAGGTAGTTAAGGGTTGGAGGCACCCTTTTGGTGGTTGTCCATGGTGGTTGTAGACCACCACGTTGGCACCAACTTTGGTGCTTCTAGAAGGGGTCGTATGTGGAGGGTTTAGATGGGAGTAGTGGTGGCATGGAGGGCTGAGATTTAAGGGAGACTTGGCACCAATTGAAGGGGTGTGGAGAGGCTTAGTTAAGGAGGGTTGGCATGGGTTTGTAGTGGAGTTAAGGGGTAGGCTTTTTGGCTTCAATTGATGAAGGGTGGAGATAGGGTTATAGGTTGGCGCCAAACATGAGGAGGTGTGAGCATTTTGGAGCACCTTAGGTGGTGGTTATAGGGTGGTTAAGGTGGTGAAAAGATGGGTTAAAGTTGGCACTAGGGATTTTCTAAAAGGGGGGTAGGTGGATGGTGGAGATAAGTTTAAGGGAAGACAGAAGGTGAAGATGGAAGGGTTTTGTAGGGAATTTTTGGTGCCATTTATAGGTGGTTTTGGAGGGAATTTGGTGGTGTCTTTTGGTGGTGATTATGGGGCCAAGGGGTGCTTAGGTTGGCACCAATAATAGCAAGGGGGTAGGTGGTTGTTGGTGGAGCTAGTAGCTAGGTTGGACGGCCATGGTAGAGGTGGTGTTGATGAGCTAAGATAACTTAGCTAGTAGGGTAGTAGTGGAGGAGCTGAGGTGAAGTGATGTGGAGTTGACTAGAGCTGAAGAATTCTTCCCAGAGCTGATGGTGGTTGAAGAGGTCTTCTTAGGAGCTTAGCTACTCAGCTTAGCTAGCTAATTCTTTTGCTAGCAGCTAAGCTTGAGTAGTAGAGCTAAGTTGAGTTGGTTTCAACTTGTTTGTAGCTGGGTTGAGCTGGACCTGCTTCTATTGGGAACTCCCGAGCTAGCTTAATTACTAAGTTGACAGGTAGTAGCTAAACTAGAGGGAGCTTAGCTGCCAAGAGTTGAGTGGAGCTGGGGAGAGCTGGACTGGAGCTGGAGTGAACTCAAGTCAACTAAGTCAAGCTAGCTTGAGCTCCTAGTGAATTAATTGGAGCTAGGATAAGCTAGATTCAATTAAGTTGAGCTGGATCTGAGCTGAGTTGAACTGAGTTAGGCTATCCTAAGCTTTCATCAAGCTAAGATGAGCTGAATGGAGCTAAAGAGGGCTAAACCCAACTTGGTTGAGCTAGGATCCTACCATGATGAGCTGGATTCAGCTACGGTTCAGCTAGAATAAGCTTCTTCATCTGCTGCCTTCCTGAGTGCTAGGGTTTTAGGGATTTGGCTATCTGTTCATCCCTAACACTCAGATAAACGTGTCCGAAATACAAAAAATATGAAATGCATGCCTATCCTAAATGATGCCTAAATGCAGCCTGAAAACCTATTTGTGGAGGTAAAATCCTAAGAACTAGATTAGTTTAAGGGCATAAGAATGATGATAAACTAACGTTTATAGGTTACGTGCATGAGAATTGGAAATAGAACTGCATGGGAGCGAAATTTTGGGAACATGAGTTGGGAAGGGAATTAGGAATGGCATTTAATGTAGAAAGGAAAGAACAGTGGGTGTTGGCTACTTGGGGAAATTAAATAGGAATGGGATTTACGTACATTGAGAATGGAAAGAGGTGTGGTGGGTTTTTGTAAGGATAGGCTTGGATTATTATTTTTTTCTCATTTTTGTATTTCTTGCACAATGTTTAGCATGGATATCCATTTTGCATTTCATCTTCACCACTAACCTTTTTGTCTTGTACTCTTTTATTAGCGACCAATATTAAATATGTTTATGAAAGAATATGAAATAATGCATAATTAGATGGATATTTAATTAATGCAAAACCAAGTAATATAAACCCAATTTAAGCACATAAAATAGCTCCAAATGAGTAAATATAATAAATTAAGCCCAAATATCTCTTCTTAATTCTTAAGTGTCTGCATGTAACTCTGACCTAAAATGTATTATGTATGATGCAATAATGCTAAGAAACTAACATAATTAACTAACATAATCACACCCCTATGCTTAACTTTTGTTAGCCCCTAGCAAAATGTAAAAAGTTAAATGGAAGGAATCTAAGCTAAGGTATACAAGTCAGGAGGTGCGAGTCATCACCAACCCCAGAGGATATGCCCAAATTGTCACACTAAGACTCAACAACACTCCAGTACTGACCAAGATATGGATTGCTTGGCCTAATCAAATTCTAACTTGCCTCAGATTTGGGTCTCAAGTATAGGTTTCTATGGCTCAAAAAATCCAACTAAGGTTTGTTAAGCTGTGAGTTTAAAGCATCAGTGCTTAGTGCAGTGATTCGACTTATAGGTTCCCAGGTTATGAAACAGTCAGATTTCCCCAAATTGAGACTATCCTTAATCTCCTCAGGCTTGCCTTCGATTTTGCCTTACTAAGAATTGACAGCTTTCTCCTCACCCTTTTTTGTCCCCAGGTCAACCTCAGAGGTATATCTGCCCGGTTAGGCCATTTAGTCTCTTATTGCAATAGCTCACTCTTTCTGGGTTTTTGGGATTTTTGGGATTTTTTTGGGTATTGGAATGCACACACTTTTTCTTATAAAGGCTAGCTAGAGGATTTTTTTTCTTTTTTTTTTCTTTTCTTTCTTTTCTCTCTTTTGTTTCACACACATTTCTTCCTCCTACTACTTTATTATTTTCTTTATAGGTCTTCTCTTTTTTCTCTCGTTTTTCTAGGTGAGTGGCTCTCCTTCATCCATTTAAGAACATCACCTAAGCAAAACCCAAGGAGACTTGAGATGCCTTTGTTAGTTTTGATATAAATTAAGTCCAATTAATTGCAAAGGTTCCTTAATCCCGATTCACGGTGAAACCCATTGTCTTCAAGGTTTGAAAGCCCGTAAGCCAATTCAAGTGTGGATGCTTAGTTTATCAAACCCTCCAAACCAAAGGGTGGATAATTGAGCCAATACTTCCCATACTATTGACTTAATACCTTGGCTACTCAGTCTTTTCAAGGGCTCAGAAACTGGTCTTAATCTTAGGAAGTACATAAGTTGATTAAGTTACCTACGACCTAAAGAGTCTATGTGTAAGATCTCGGAACGTATCCCTAAGGTCAGCAACTCTTTAATACCTATTCTCATCATCCTTCCCTAGCTCAGATTGTGCAACTTATGCTATTTACAAAACACTTCTTTTTCTTTTTCTTTTTTGTTGAATAGATATATATAATGCAAGTATATAAAAAAAATTGGAGGCTAATGATGGGAACACCATCATGAGTCAGCTCATTTTGATCTAATTAAGTCAGTAAATGCTCTTACCTAACTATCAGAGGACTGTAATTCATCGCATAATCATTCTGAGAGACAAGAAACCAGGGTTAAAATTGTAATTTTCCCATCATATCATGAATGCAGGACAACCACAGATTTTCTCAGGGGTTAATTAAGGGTTAAATAGTCCTAAAAGGCTAACAAGTGGGTTAGAATAGAGAGAAAAGGGTTTTCGCGTGTTTTGAGAATTAAATGACTTATGAAATCCTAAAAATAGATCCACTTAATTAATTAAGGTTCTTGTCAGGATAAAATTTACCTAAACCCTCTAAAATTCATATAAAAATATTCTCTAGGGTTTGGTACATTCAAATTAGCCATCAGAACCCGTCTTGACCTAAATCAGAGTTTCAGATAGACATTTGCCCTAATGTGAGTTTTTGCATAAATTACCCAGTCAAACATGGTCAAAATCAAAATCCAACTTCACCATTAGATTCCTTAGGTTAAAATTAGGTTTGTACCAAAATATGGACGCAATCTGAGATTGTCTTGACCTAGTTTGCAACTTGGTCCTGTCTGATTACATATATGCCATTAACTTTCAAAATCCTTATAAAAAGGCTCCTAACTTTGTCATCGTTTTCACAAATAGGTTTCTGATGCCATTAATCATATTTCTACAAGCTCTGACGACATAAAATTGGCAAGATCTCCTTGATTTCTTGACGAATCCCTTTCAAATTTGAAAGGGAAGTTCGTCAGGGAGTTCCCTTCCTTTTGAGCTAGCCAATTCCCACGCCCTAAAACCTTCCCAATCTCTCATGCGAACGCATGAGAGATTAGGGTATCAAAAAAATTTCCAACTCCAGCGAAGCTTTCCAAGCTTGCTTCCCAAGCCCAAAACTCCCTCTAAAGGCCTATAAAAAGACCTCCAGATCAAACTGATCTTCCCATGCTCGAATTCGACCTTGAACACCTCAAATTCCTCCTCTTTCTTGGCTGAATCGCTCCTCGACATCCGACGACCCTCTCTGCCTCCTCTCTTCCTCCGTTCACGATATCGGTGACAGAGCCCCATTGCTCTCATCCTTCCGCTCCTAGCCGTACCAACAGGAGCCTCTCCCCTGTCCTTGTCACTGTTTCCTATCCACTGGAGCAGCCTCCTCCGGCGCCAGTCATACCACAACCGGCGCCATCTTCTTTCCCCTTTGTTCGCTACTGCTCTCAACCAACTCCTCAACTTCTCATCACGCCAGCACATCCAACACACTACTTCGACCTCGCCAACGCCTTCTGTGACTCCGTCTTCCACCTCTCCGGTAGACCTCTGGTAAGTCCTAGCGGCCACCACAGACACCTACGCCACCTCTTTCACGCTCCACACCTCCGCCTCATCTTGACGAGCAAAAGCCCTCACTCACTGAGAGCTATTGATCCCCCTACAGCGCCACCAAACACCATCACCTTCACACGCACAGTCTACCTCCGTCAGACCTCATCGCTTACGCCCACGCCACATCGACCCCCTCAGCAAGTTTGCCGTGCTCTGGCGATCATTCCTGAATGTTTTGACGCGGCCGAAAGGCCTTTTTGGTGATTTCAGGTACTAGCCTCCGGCTGCCATTAGCAGGCAAGCTTCGAAGCTTGCTTTGAAGCCTTCTTCAGCGCATGCAGACCCAGGTAGCCATTCCAGGTCGCGCGGAATACTCCCAGGCAGGATCTTAGGGCATTAGTAGGAAGCATTGGCCTCCACAGTGGTGCGAATTCCAACCCTTGTCACTGCGGCATCAGACGTGCGAAGAAGGTGGAACTTTAGTCCCACCTCGGAAGTTCACAGAGGTTTGCAGCCGCATAAATTGCAAAAGTGCCTAGGACTTATTGCTTCAGACATAAGGGGTGAGGTCCCTCACACCCCTCACGTGCCTCGTCCGCGACACGCCCTTGTAGACCTGGTGCAAACCCGATTACTGCCTAAGCCTTACACTCCTCGGCTGTGACCTACGCCTGCAGCCCTGGACCCAGGTGTACTCTAGGTCTGAATACCCGATAACCCAGTACTATTAGAGGCTTTGGGAGAGCGTGAGCCAAGGAGAGAGAGTGGAGAATTTGAGTGGGGTAGGTGAGGGTTTTGCTCTTTGGGAAGTTGGCTAACACTTAGCCAAAATCTAAAGACCCTTCCCCCTCTGTGTGAAGGAGAGTAAGAAGAGCAGAGAAGGAAACCAAGAGAAGGAAGAGAAAGCAGCAAAAGAAGAGGAAGAGAAGAAGTGCTACAATAGAGTCTATGAAGGAGAAGGAAACCAAGAGAAGAAGAAAAGAAGAAGAGAGAAAGCAGAAGAAGAAAGAATCGAAGCACTATAGAATCAGACGTTTAAGACGTTTGATCCTGCCATCAGACGACTGATTTGAGTTTATTTCATATATAACTATTGAGTTCCATTTGCCATTATTGTAGGGAGTAATTGGTGATTCAAATCACCATTTTACTCCATTCTTTTTGTAGTCTGATACTTGATCTTAATGTCACATTATTCTGAATCAATTCCTGATTATAATTTCTTATCTTTATTATTTTAAATTGCAATTTTGAGAATTGAATTCCTACTTGCTGCCAGCAAACGACCTTAGACCTTTTCGAGTATAAATTCTATCTGTTTTTCGTGAGATTTCAACTATACTACAATGCAACGATTTAAAACTAATTTCGAGCGAAGAACAGCTAGATATAGGTAACTCAGCAAAAATTTTTCCACCCCCCATACTTCATGCAATGTCCTCATTGTATGCTAGTGAATAGAAACTAAGCATGAGAAAGAGGAGATATCACCTAAATAGCACTAAATTATTCTCATTAAAAACACTAGATCCAACCTGAAAAGAAATTAACCTACTATGTATAAGAAAAATTGGTTTGGGTTACCTCCCAACAAGCGCTAAGTTTAATGCTTTCAGCTGGGTGTGCAACTCTCAGCAGTCTAAAAGTGCTACCTTCTCTGGGACAGGTCCAGGTCCAATGTTCTCAATGTAAGGTTTCAGCCTTTGACCATTCACAGTAAAAGTTTGACCTATCTTTGGGTCTGTGATCTCAATGGCACCATGTGAAAAAACATGTGTGATAGTGTAAAGGCCGCTCCACGCATCTCGACCTGAGCTTGCTTGGAAATAAACGTAATTTGGCATCAAACAACCAAACTTTCTGATTAGGTTCAAAGCTTTTTCTAGATATATGCATGTCATGGAAAGCTTTGGTTTTCTCCCTATAAATCCGAGCATTCTCATAAGCATCATTATGAATTTCCTCAAGCTTAGTCAATTGTAACTTCCTATGTTTTCCCACTTTATCCAGATCATAATTGCATTCCTTAATTGCCCAATAAGCCCTGTGTTTGATTTCTACGGGGAAGTGACAAGCCTTACCAAACACTAAACGATACGGCAACATTCCAATGGGAGTCTTATTGGTTGTACGGTAGGCCAAAAGTGCATCATCAAGCTTAGTAACCCAATCCTTCCTATTGGGTCTAACCATCTTTTGCAATATATTCTTGATCTCCCTATTTGAAACCTCAGCCTGGCCATTTGTTTGTGGATGGTAGGGTGCATAAATCTTATGTGTAACCCTGTACTTAGCAAGGAGGTTCCTCAAATGATTGTGTCAAATCGGTCCCTCCGTCACTAATGATAGCTCTTGGCATCCTGAATCGACTAAAGATGTTCCTTCTTAATAAACTCCGTAACAGTCTTATGATCATTTCTTTTAGTCGGAATTGCCTCAATCCATTTGGATACATAATTAATAGCTACAAGGACATACTGATATCCAAAGGATGATATGAAGGGTCCCATAAAGTCAATACCCGAAACATTAAAGATCTCAACAACTAACATGGGGTTCAAGGGCATAATGTCTATCCTAGTCATGTTTCCTATAGATTGGCATCGGGGACATGATTTGGAGAATGTGTGGGCATCTCTGTGAAGATTAGGCCAATAAAATTTGCTCTATAACACCTTGGCGGCCGTTTTCTTCCCTGAGAAATGTCCTCCACAAGCTGAATTACGGCAAAATGTCAAAATGCTGTAGATTTCATCCTCGGGAACACATCTACGAATAATCTGATCATAACACAAAGTCTAAACAATTCAGGATCCTCCCATAAATAGTACTTGACCTCAGAATAAAATCTATCATTTATCTACTTGGACCAATCATTAGGTATTTGCCCAATGGCCAAGTAATTCACAATATCAGCATACCAAGGGGTTTAGACTCCTGAAATGGCTAGGATATTCTCATTTGGGAAATGAACAGCAATAGGTATGGTCAGATGCGGGTCCTCAACTAGAATCCAGGATAAATTATAAGCCACTATGTTCTACGCTCTTACTATATCTCTGATCTCTAAGTCAAATTCCTGAAGCAAGAGGATCCACTTTATTAGCCTTGGTTTGGCATCTTTCTTAGCTAACAAGTGTCTCAGAGCGGAATGGTCAGTATAGATAATCACATGGGATCCTAGAAGCTATGGTCTGAATTTCTCTAAAGCAAAGACTCCTGCTAGCAACTCCTCAGTGGTGGTGTAATTCTTTTGAGTATCATAAAGAGTCTTGCTAGCATAGTAAATCACAATGGGTTTGTTCTCTACTCTTTGACCTAAGATAGCACCAACAGCATAATCAGACACATTGCACATGATCTCAAAAGGTAAGTCCTAGTCAGGTGATTGTAGAATCGGGGCTTGGGTAACAGATTTCTTCAGTGAAACAAAGGCCTTAAGACATAGATGATCAAAGTGAAAGCTTGGTCTTGGCCAAAAGGTTACCTAGAGGTCTAGCAATATTTGAGAAGTCTTTAATGAACCTCCTGTAGAAACCCACATGTCCACGAAAAGATCTCACTTGCTTAACAGATGTGGGCAGTGGGAGTTTAGCAATCAAATTAATCTTAGCTCTGCCAGTCTCCATTCCCCTATCAGAGACCATATGTCCTTCTCTGACCATAAAGTGGCTCTTCTCCCAGCTCAGAACTAAATTCATCTCAATGCATTTCTTCATTACTCTCTAAAGGTGGGCAAAACAAGCATCAAAGGAGTCCCCAAAGACAAAGAATCATCCATAAAATCCTCCATAAAATCTCTAATCATATCCAAAAATATTACTATCATGCAACTTTAAAAAAAGTAGCAGGTGTATTACAGAGACCAAATGGCATTCTACAAAAGATGAAAGTGCCATAGGGACATGTGAATGTAGTCTTCTCTTGATCTTCGAGGCTTATGACCACTAAATATATCCTGAATAACCATATAAAAACCAAAAGTATTTCTAACCAACTAACTTCTCCAAAATCTGACCAAAGAATGGTAAGGGACATGATTCTTCTTAGTGGTTGAATTTAGCTTCCTATAATCAATATAAACTTTCAGCGAGGAAGCTATCTTAGTAGGTATAGACTCCTCATGCTCATTAACGATCACGATCAATCTAGCCTTCTTGGGAACAATATGAATAGGGTTAACCCAAGGGTTATCAGATATGTGGTAGATAATTTCTGCATCAAGTCACTTAATAATCTCTTTCTTAACTTCTGGTATATTCGGGTTTAATATTCTTTGTAGTTGGCGAGAAGGACTAGCTTTCTCTTCAAGATAAATGTGGTGGGTATAGTAGGAGGGGTTAATTCCCCGGAGGTCAGCTATGGTCCAACCAATTGTCATTTTATGATCTCCCAAGACTTGAATGTGTTTACATTCCTATTCCTTACTCAATTTGACACTAATAATCACGGGAAGAGTTTGGTTTGGTCCTAGGAACACATACTTCAAGGTATCAGGCAACGATTTCATTTCAAGCTGGGGTGGGACAGGGGTGGAGGGGGAAGGGGTGCAGTGGGTGGATCAGGTAGTCTCTCCACTTGAAAAGTCCAGGGAGGTTGTGTGTTAGATGTGGCGTGAACTTCGATCATGGGTTCTTCAATCAAATGTATCGACATGGACTCCTCGATCAATTTATCAACTCTATTGAGCTCCTCAATCAAATCACATTCCTCATCATTGAAAGTTTAGGATGCCTTAAAAATATTGAGTTGCATCTTTTGATCTCTGAAGGCAATCTCCATTCTTCTAGTTTCACAATTAATATTAGCCTTGGGAGTGGCTAGGAAGGGTCTACCTAAGATGATAGGTGTTGTGTAGCCTCTTTGGTACTTCCATGTCAAGGACGAGAAAATCAACAGGGAAATAGAAGTCCTTAACCTTAGCTATCATATCCTCTACTACCCCTAGAAGGGTTTTAATGGATCAATCAGCTATTTGCAATGTAACATTAGTGGGTTTCAAATCACCGAGTCCAAATCTCATAAAGCATAGTAGGGATCAAGTTTATGGATGCCCCTAAGTCAAGTAGAGCCCTCTCCGAAGTTGTGTCACCAATGATGCAAGAAATCAATGAGGCTTCAGGATATTTCTTCTTAGTAGGTAGATTATTGAATCGAAAAACATGTGATTAGTGAATCTCATTGTAGTATAGGCACGAAATCTGACTCAAACAATAATATTAACAAAACTTGGGTGAGTCCCAGTCGAATTCAGAGAGGCGATTAGTGGTGGATTGATTCTGATTTTTATTGCCACTATCATTTTCTAATGAAGAGAAACAAAACTAAAATAAGGCTTTTTAGATAACTGGTTGTTTCTAGATACATGCTTCTACTACTACTAAGAATGCAGTAAAAGAACAAGAAATAGAGGGAGAAAGGTAGGGAGATGATAGCAGAGATGAGGGCACCGATGGTGCTCTGGCTAGGAGTGCTTCGGTAGGCTTGGATCGCTTCAGAAAGAGTAGCAGAACTAGCCCCTTAGTTGGTAAGGGGGTGATGAGGAGCTTGGAGGAAGAGTGGTTCTTGAAGTAGAAGTAAAGAGGGAGAGTGCTCGGTGGAGATGAGTTGAATCATGTGGGGGGGGGGGGGGGGGTCCTTGATCCTTCAAATAGGCAAATTAAGTGGTAAAATAGGTATTTTAGGACCCCCATTCATGCCATTAGTCTTGGATCGTCCATCTGATGATCAAGGGCCCATATGCATCAACAATAGTCTCAGATCATGCTCCATCGCGCGTTGCCACCCGCTGCTGCCATGTGGCTCCATCGTGTGCGTCCGATCATGATCGTGCGATCCTGAGATCATCAAGCCCGCTCTCCCCACCCACACATCGTGAGCTCATTGCGTGCGCTCCATCCGTGGTCGGTGGATCTGATGATCAACGGCTGCGATCTTTGTAAAACGAATGCTCATCATGCGCTAGAGACTAGCACCTGCATGCGGTGGCGCATCCTCAACCATGTGCACATCCTCTGGTCGTCCGTGGCACCATGTGGCACGCTGCCTACCGCTGATGGTGCATCCAATGCTTGAATTTCATGCGTGCCCTGTTCGTCGCAATTGCACTGCTCTCACTTTAAACGGGCATCACCCGCTCATGATAGTGCACTCGACCAACGTGCTACCCCCGCGTTTGTGTCGAGCCACTGCTTTCACGCGTGTGCTGCCTCAGCTGTTGGATGATGATCTAACGACTGAGATGAGACTTCTCTCCATGAGGTGCTGGGCCAGTGACGTGGCATAATAGATTGCGTGGAATCTCCTTCAAAGGCTGAGGGCATAGTGGAGGGCCGTTGGGATTGTGCTACGTGGCACCATTCTGACTATCCATCTTCCCGCCTTTGTAGATGGTGCTACAAGTCTTCGATTGAGGTGTTTTTTGCGTTGTTGGACTACATTCGTCGTTCTGAGTCCATCCGTATGGTTGGATTTATCATCCACTATCCTAAATCATCTACAATTAGAATGAAAAATGAATGCAAAGTGTATTCTATTTATAATTCGATCCCCAAAGGGCTGCTTATTCTTTTTATCAAGGGTTTGACAAAAGAATTCTTCTTGTTTTCTTCCAAAAATTTAGAGATCCAGACAATATGAAAATGTAGTGATAGCAGCCTAAGCAACGGATTCAAATAAAAAGCCAATTCACATTTAAAGCTCGTATTGGTCCCTCGTTGAAAATTCTATCGGGATAGGCAAACTTCTTCCCTCAGGGATAACATAACAAATAATTCGTGATTTCTACCCTGGTTTTTTGGCTTAAGTAGATGTTTAAGTCAAATGATTTTATATTTGGTAGCTCACACTCATCTGGTGCTACATGTAACCTAGTACTACAGGTTCTAGATCTCTAGACTATCAAACAAGTCAATTCAGAGAAAGGCTCAAAACTATGCTTTCTTTTAGTTCCTTTGTGCTCGCACACTTTTTTTTTTCTTTTCTTTTTAAGCTTTTCTTTAGGGAGCTCACAATCTCACCCAGTGTGTAGAAGACTCAATATTTGGTGGGCTTACATGGCATCACACTTCAATTATAGTTTTGATAACCCTATAACTAAGAATCTTTTAGCCAGTATTTAGGTGGTTAGAAATACTGAAAAAGTAGGTACAAGTCATATTTTATGGATCGCAATGGGTATATTTGTCTCATTGAAATCGACATATGATGAAATCGATATATAGACACAACTTTGAACTCAAACACTTTTCTTTTCAGAATTTTTCTCTTTTTCTATTTTTTCTCTTTTTCTTTTTTTCTATATATATATATTTTTCTCGCTCTTTTTTTTTTTCCATATCTATCAATACAATACACACAACACAAACTTTTATTTACAAGGCATTATTGGGGAATGATGATGTTTAAGAGGATATTGTGTGACTTATTTGGTGGAAGTACCTACTTTCAGCATCAGGAAGGGATAAATAGGATAAGCGTACTTCTGACCTTTGGCACTAATACCCTTCTTCAGTCGAAGATTTCATAAAGGACGGTCGTAACCATCCACCTTAGTCAGTTTTATTAGAACTCAATCTTTGCTTATTTGTCTTATTTGGTGACTCTAAGGAATTCACACAAAATGTTCGCACATATGAACAGAGCGAAAACTATGCCTAACTCTGAGGTATCATTATCCAATTATGTAGAACTTAAGAGACCTCGTGCTAGACTAAGAATACCGGTAGATACTCTACTGTCACCTTGCAAATGTTTGGTGGATCTATTGAAAGTTAGTTTGCCTGACTCCCTAACTAACTGTCCAAGGGCTCAGGAAAAGAAGCAATACTTCTCCTCGACAAACTAAAAATGTCCATTAGTTTTCATAATGGATCCATTGCAAAGTCTACGTGCAAGTCAAATAATTGTATTGGATTTTAAACTAAAAAATAATTTAAGAAGAAAATCCTCAATAAAAACCTCCTTGCTAAAAATAAATACATGAATGCAATATGTATAAATGCTATGTATGAATAACCTTTTATAGTTGCACTTTAATATCTTCCCTTATTTGGGTGCACATTTAGCTTAGTCCTAATTTTAGAATAAAAAGGTGAGTGGATAGTCAGAAGTGGTTGAAGACGATTTTTAACTCCAATGCGAATATTGGAGGTGGAGTCGGTTGTTCTTAATTTAAAGACCTTAAAGTTCAATTAACGTGATGTTGAAAGGTTTTTCTTGGTGTTGGCAGAATTTTTTTTGTGTGTAAGTGTACTATCCCCCCATGCCTACTTTTTTGCATGTCCTCATGCATGAATATAATGAAATAAATACGAGACAAGGGGTATTAAGGATGGAAATCGCTTGGAATAACTACTGAATTTTTCGTTCAGCTTATTCCAACACTTATGAAATATGACAAGTATGCTATACATATAAGAAAAACTAATGCTGTTCATAAATACTGAGTTTAACGCTTCCAGCTCGGTGATAACTTAATTAGATAGATCAGTGATTGCTGAAGAGAGGGTTAAGATCAAAATGATAAGCACTTTGAGTTCAATTGTCAGCAACGAATCATATATGTAGACTAGCTGCCCATGAATGCCAAGCTCACAAGGTTGGAAAATTAAAATATGAGGGCTTTGAGTTGGTTGTAGCCAAGTGGTACAAGAGAAATAAAGATAAACCCAGGTGCAATGGTGGAAGGTAGAAAGTGGCAACCCTAAAGAGTGATGTATGAGTAATGCAGATGAGGTGGATAAAGAGTCGAGAGTGAGAAACAAATCATACGAGTCCTGAAAGTGGTGAGAAATGAAAGGAGGGACCCGAGTGGTGTAATCTGAATTGGTATACAGAATCATTTTGTGAATGGATCTAGGTGTGGGCGGGTGCGGAGGTGTGCCGAATGAGATCCAGGGGCGAATCCCAATAACTCTAGGTTCAACCAAATTACGCTGGATATCTAAACAAAATACTTAATCTCATCCCTGGGTTGATCAAAATCTCGTACAAATCACCTAAATCCTATTCCAAGTCATGGTACGAATCCTCAAATGTAATAGGCGCAAATTCATTATCCCTAAAAATCATTTTCCCAGGGTGCAGAAGATAGAATCTGGATTCAATAAAGCCTCAAATTCTTTCATTTTCAATTCTGTGACTTTCGCGAAATCCTCAGTGGACGCATGTTTTGCGAATTAAAATCAAGGTTTGGAGGACCCTTCGTTCTAGCTCGCAAAACACGCCTATCTGATAAAATTTATAACCAAAACTCTAAGTAGTCCCGGGTCGAACACAGGGAGGCGAACATTTGGTTTTATGAAATCCGTGTTACGTTTTATTTGTTTATTTTGTTATTATCTTTTCTAATTTTTTTGGTATTTTTAATAGGGTAAGAAATCAAGTCGATGAAATAAAGCTAATCTACTTGCAAAATAGAGAGAGAGAACAATCATCTATATATGAATAAATGTTTGTTACAACTATGAAAGCAGAAAAACTATACTACGAAAGCGAAAAAGATAGAAAGAGGTAAGAGAATTCCCCTCGACGGTCGCTTGGAGGATAATTCGCTCTAACGTTGCCTGGAGGAAGGTGGTGAGCGGGATGAACGAGGACGGAGCCGGAGGATGGAGGATAGGGTAGGACGGCATCGTGGCGAGGATCTTTCCGATGGGCGATGAGAGGACGGCGACAGGATGCTCCATGAATGGGGATGAGAGGTGGGAAAACTATTTTCTTTTCTACTCTAGAGGAGCATCCCGGGCTTGGGACAAGCTCTCTTTAGAGCCTTAGAGGTGGTGAGAGGAAGAAAGGAAGAGATAGTTTGGAATGATGATGGGTAGATCCTTTTATAGTGGAGTAAGAACAAATTCGCATCTGGGTCATTACCGACGTCCGTAAACGTCGCTAAAGAACCCTGCAACTGTCGCTAAAGATCCATCCTTCAATTCCTCTTGTGGGCGTGCGCAGACCATTAGTGATAGCTGCAAGCATCACTAAAGGTCTGCGTATGTGTCGTTGAAGATTTGCCCTTCAATTCCTTTGCTGGCACGCACGCGCCATTAGTGACAGCTGCAAACGTCACTAAAGACCCGCCCTAAATGTCGTTAAAAAATGGCGCACTCGCGTTGCGTGGCCGTTGCCTTTGCTGCGGCACTACCGTGTCCATGCAGATCTGATTGAGAATTGGGGGGCTACGAGGATTCGAACCTGCACCCCTTCTTTGGGTGTAGCACTTGAGACCAATGAGCTATGGAGGTCTTTATGTCAAGAAGACCTCATAACCGTTTAAGAGACGTGGCACGCCTATGGCAGTTGGATGAAGATCCAATGGCCTAGATCTGATGGTGCGGATGGGAGAGGCTTGGGTGGTTGCTGCTGGCTGGTGTTGGGCGGCCGAGATGGCGCCACGTGGTGCCATCTGGGCCGTCCATCTTCTTTCTGTTGCAGAAGGTGCCATGGTGCTTGGATTGAGTTGAATTCTGCGTTGTCGAACTGCGATCATTACTATGGATCCGTCCGTACGGTCAGATTTTTCATCCGAAGCCGGTAATGATGTCGCATTGCCCCCTAGTCGTTGATCTTCCTTGGACTTCATATGATGCTATGGGATTTCAATCTAGACGATTTCGGAGGCGTTAGACTCCGATCGTCGTCCTAATAAGATCTATACGGTCAGATTGTCCATTCGAGGCCCTGAAATAAATTTTCTTCCCTCCTGGTCATAACAAGGATGTAATTAACCTAAAATATACACAACTACTCTAAATGCAGGATGATAAATGCTATGCAATATTTAGAATATGAAATGCAAATCGAAGCCTAGGAACATGCATGAATAGGTATTTTAGCCTAAATAGATGTGTCTACATCACTCGGTGTCAGAATCCAAGAGTGAAGATGTGTAAGTGATAGATTCATCCGACCCAAAATCCAAAAATGCCTCAAGATTTTTCATATTTGCGTCACAATTAGAAATGGGGTTTTTAACAGATTCTTCCTCAACCTTGATTGGATTCTTTGACAACTCAAATTTAACCCCATGGATATATAGAATCCCATGAAATATTATGTCCCCAATGTGTTCATCGTTAAAGATTTTCCTGAGGTTTTTAGGCAATTCCACTCCAGATTTCTCAAGTTCATGATCATGTTCCTTATCAATTGCCTTTGCCAAATCAGCATTCACCACGATGTCAAAATCATCATAAAGCAAATCTAGGGTGTCTAAGTGTCAAAATGCTATGAATCGGTGTTTTAAAAGTAATGTGCTGTAGTATAGTCGATAAATCGCGTAGAACACTTAAAATTTATAATTCAGAAAAGTCCGAGGTCGAATGTAGGAAGTAATATGGTAATTTATCTCAAGATCACAATTGTAAGCAAGAATATAACAATGTAATAGCAATTTCAAGCACAAATGATATAGATAAATTCAAGAATCAATGTGGCAAGAAGATTAGGGTAAAAATGGTGATTTGAATCACCAAATTGCCCTATTACAATTTTACTTAAATAATGCAACATTATCAATCAACCAAATGCCACGTATGATGAGTGCATAGTTATTCAGAACCAGCACATAGAGGCAAAGGCCTCTTTTTCTCAAGCCTCAGGGAAAGGCGCAACACAACACAGCACCAGCACCAACACCAACAGAGGCGAAGACCTCTTCAAATTTTGACTAAGTGTCGAGAGATAGGCAGCGAGGCAAAACCCCCCCACTCTCTTTCTCTTTCTTTCCTTCTCTCTCAAAGACCCGGGCTTAATTGGGTAATCGGGTAGGAACAGTAACCAGATTCGGGTGCAGGGCTGCGGGTATGGGGTCGCAGCCGAGCAGTGCAACGGGCCGGGTCAGGTGAGCCGGGTGTGGGGACCTCACCCCCAGTGTGTCGAGGCGATAAAGCCTCAGCACAGAAACAACTTATGTGCTTCGATTCATGATGTGGGAATATCTTCCCACACTTCCTCGCATAGCTGCTGCAGTAGATGCTATCACCAATTGAAGTTGAAGGCGAGCTTGTGGCGTGGAATTGAGGGTCTGGGAGGATGCTTGGGAAGCCTTGGACTGAAATCTGGAGCGGATGTGGTCGGAGGATTGAAGGCGTATTCGGAGGAGTCGAGGTGGCGGCGGAGATCCGGTGAAGCACCTAAAAGCAAGAATACAGCCTTGCGGCCAAGTTAAAGGCGCTCAAAAGCTTTGCCGTGGAGCGATGAGTGTGATGGTGGTTGTGGCGTCGTGTGAGGGTGTGCGAGGTGGTCTGACGACCTCGGGGAGGTGGTGCGGTGAGGTTAGTGTCGGGTGGAGGTGTTGAGTGACCAATCACCTCAATTGCTTGAGGGGTTTTGGTGGGCGAGGAATGGCAAAGCATATGAGGTGGTTGGCGAGGTGTTTGGGGTGGTGGAGTGTGCGGGAGACCTTGTCGGAGTGCTTGCCGGAGCGGAGGAAGATGAAGTCGTGAACGGTCTAGGAGCAGTCGAAATAGCAGCGTAGTGGTACGGTGATGATGTGCGGAAGATAAGGAGTCGAGGAGACTATGGTGGTCGATGAGGGGGTGGAGCGACGTTGGGTCTGATGTGGCTGGCGTCGGAGACGAAGGGAGCTCCGGTGGGGTAAAAGCGGTGACGATGAAGAGAATTGGGGTGCCCGTTGGTATGGTGCGACGCGGAAGAGGAAGAGGAAGAAGAATCTGTCGCTGGTATTGCGAGCAGGTGACGAGAGTGTTCGGAGAGAGTCGTCGGACGTCGTGGAGCCTTTTGGTCAGAGAGGAGGGAAGGAGGGGAGGTTGTCCAGCCAAAAACGAGTGTAAGGAGATCGACGTGCAACATGGGTCTTTAAATAGGTCATAGATGGAGGTTTGAAGCTTGGAAACCAAGCTTTCAAGCTTGATAAGCTTGACACACAAATGGTACTCGAATCTTTGAAGGATTCGCACGAGCTCCTTAGAGAGATTTGGTGATTTGGACATGGCTCAATAGGAAGGAGATTACTTGACGAATCTCTGTTTCAATTTTGAGAGGGATTGTTAAGTAATCATAGAGTTCTCGCCAAAAGAAGCTCGCCGGAGTAGGATTCCTCCATGACAATGGTGGAGGGACCTCTTTGCAAAGAGTAACAACAAAGATAGGGGGTATTTGCAAGGAATTTCAAAAGTTGAGGGGTTGTGTGAGAGAGAAAGAGTCAGATTGAATCAAATTGCAAACTAGGTTAAGATAATCTTTGATTGGGTCCAAATTTTGATACAACTTTGGACCTAAGGAATTCAATGGTGAAGTTGGATTTTGGTTTTGACCTAGTTTGCTTGGGTAATTTATGCAAAAATTCAAATTAGGGCAATAGTCTATTTGAGATTTTGTTTCAGGTAAAAATGGGTACAGATGGTTAAATCAAAGATGCTAAACCCTAGAGAATATTTTTCTATGATTTTTAGAGGGTTTAGATGAATTTTATCCTGATCAGAACCTCAGTTAATTAAGCGGATCTGTTTTTATGATTTCAGATGTCCATAATTTTTGAAATGCGTGAAAACCCATTTTTGTCTGCATAGACTCACTTATTAGGCATTAATGACTAAATGACTTTTAATAAACCCCCGGCATACCTCGGGTTATTCTGTATTTGTTATAAGATGGTAAAATTATAGAAATAACCTTATTTTCATCTTTTCTTCTCAAAACAACTTATCCTGCTCAAGGGACCTTCTAACTGATATGTAGGAGCTTCTATTGACTTTATAAGACCAAATTGAACTAGTTATGGCTCATGATGGTGTTCCCATCATACCCCCATGCTTAGTTTTTGCTAGTCCCTTAGCAAAATTCTATGAATCAAACTAGTTATCTAGGTTGGATGTAACCGTCAGGATGCCCTACTAAACCGCATCTCTAGGAATCAAATCTTAATACCAACAATAGGCCTAGGGGTACTCAAGTACCAGCCCAGATCCAGACTTAATTAGCTTTCGCCTCAGTTTACTGTGAAGGTTTCTAAGGCCTCTGTAGGAACTAACCTAAGGTTCGTTGGACCTAGCAGTTAAAGCACCTATGCTTGTAACATGGTTAGCCCAAGTTCAGTTTGCTAGTGTATTTTTTTGTAAGAGAGATAGAGGAGATTTTTATTTATGGAGAGCTTTCTCTCTCTTTTTCTTTTCATTATATTTTTCCTTAGATCCATTTTTGGATTGGTCCTAAACATGGTCTGTATCGAATTTCTTGTCTTCACCATCAATCCTCGTAGGGTCCTTGGTAATCGATGCTTTGAGATAGCACCGCCATGGCAAACCCTAGAACCCTGGCAATCGAGATTTCGGGATAATCCCGCCCATTGTGTTCTGTAGCTAAATCCATATCCTAGCAATTTACATTTTGTGATAATGCCGCTCATGGCATCTGAACTAGCACAAGGTTCTTACATGTTCCCAGTAGGATATTTAGATATCCTAGGAGATAAGTACCGAGGTGACGATATGTTATTGTGCATTTTCGAGGGAAATTTTTCGCCTTTCTGCGTCGGGAACTCGTCTAAATCAACTTGTGCTTTCGAGTCGCTCATAATCTAGATCTTAGGACCATTTTCAGAATAGAAGAAATGCTCTTTAGCATGATTTCATTATTTAAAGCACATTGAACCAGACTATGTGTGGTTTAGGGTGCTTAAGTTACCGAGTTCCGCAAATTAGGGGTTAGTTAACGAGGTTGAATACTCTCTAAGCCTTAGACCTAATACATAAGATTTGCATTTTTCCTAACCTCTTGAGGACTAATCCGGATTGTGATAAGTATGTGAGTATTTAAATCCAATCAGATCCAAGAGGCCTAAGGTCGGTATTCACCACTAATCCTTTAGATTTTAGCCTTCCAGGTCTTAATTTATTATTCGATTCAACCTAGAAGTTAGGTAAGTTCCATATTACTTTGAAGGGACTCAATTTCTTTTATCTCTTTGCTCCTCTTTTCAATTTTTCTTCTCTCATTTTCTCATTTTTCAAAAATAGCTCTCCTTTTTCTCAACCTCCTTTTTTCATTAATAGCATATATAATTTTTTTGATGAAACCCTTTTTGTGAACTGATTCTCATGACATTTTCTACTTTAATATCCTCCATGCCTACGATTTGCAATGTCATTATAAATTAGGTGGGTTTGAGTTCAGCTTAGATCGTACATTAAAACAAGTTCAAAGGGTGGGTAGACGGGTCGGGATGACTGTTGCAGACAATTTCAAGCTTTGGTACGAGTATCAGAGGTGGAGTCAACTGTTCTAATGGACGAGCCCTAAAGTGCATTATGAGTTCAGCAAAGAGATGTGTCAAAAGGGTTTCGGGTTTTTTTAAAAAAATGACGGGTTGCCTCCCATTAAGCGTTGAGTTTAACGTCATCAGCCGGACGCAATAATGTCAGGGAGAATGGAGATCAAAAGATACCTCAGCCAAGTTCGTATCAGTGAGTTCAATGAACGGCTTGAGTCGCTGGTCATTCACGATGAAAGGTTCAGAATCAAGGCTGGGTTGACTGATTTCGATGGTTCCATTTCCAAAGATTTGTCTCACCAAGAATGGTCATATCCATTTAGATCTGAGTTTTCCTAGGAAAAGTTTTAGCTTAGCATCAAATAGTAGGGCCTTCTGACCAGGATGGAAAGTTTTTCTAGAAATGTGTGTCATGAAAAGCCTTCGTCCGCTCTTTGTAAATTTGCGAGTTCTCGTACGCATCATTGCGTAGTTCCTTGATCTCTCTCATTTGAAGCTGACGGTGGGTTCCGGCCTTAAGCAAATCTAGATTGCACTTCCTTATTACCCAATAGGCTTTATGCTCCATCTTGACGGGAGGTGACATGCCTTCCCGTACACCAATATGAACGGAGACATACCCAATTGGATTTTGTGGGTGATCCTATTAGCCCACAAAGCATCCGGAAGTCAGGCCGACCAGCCTTTCCTGTCAGGACGAACAGTGACCCGGTGGATTTTCTTGATCTCCCGATTAACAGTTCAGCCAATCCATTGGTTGGGGGGTGATAAGGAGTCAAGATTCGGTGTGACCTCGTACCTGGTCATCAGTGATCTAAACTGCGTATTTGCGAAATGGGTCCCTCCATCAGAGATAATGGCACGTGGGACACCGAATCGAGAAAAGATGTGCTGATGAATAAACTTGATTACGACTTTATAATCATTGGTTTGAGTCGGGATAACTTCGATCCATTTAGACACGTAGTCTACAGCGAGGAGAATGTATTCGAAGTAGTTCGATTAGGGAAGGGTCCCATAAAATCAATCCCTCATATATCAAAGATTTCGCATACGAGAATCGGCTGTAAAGGCATCATATCGCGGTGGCTTATGTTGCCCAAGGTTTCGTAACGAGTGCATGCCTTACAGTAATCGTATGCGTCCTTGAAGATCGTGGGCCAATAAAAGTTGCACTGGAGGACTTTAGCTGCAGTTTTATGTCCGGAGAAGTGTCTGCCGCAGGCCTGGTCATGGTAGGACCAAATGTCCTGAATTTTCGCTTCCGGGATGCATCGTTTGATGATCTGATCAGCATCAATGCGGAAGAGGTATGGGTCTTCCCAAATGTAGTACTTGGCATTAGAAAGCACTTGTCCTCCTTGGCCTTCGGCCAATTAGACGGGATCTAATGTGATGTCAAGTAGTTGACCAAATCAGCGTACCAAGGAAGTCCTATACCGATAGTCAGGAGGTGCTCATTAGGAAAGTGCTCTGTGATTGGTCCAGAAGGGTCAATGATATCAGAAGGAAGGCGGGACAAGTGATCAGCTATCATGTCCTGTTTTCCTGCCTTGTCTCAAATTTCGAGGTCGAATTCTTGCAACAGTATGATTCAACGGATTAGTCGATGTTACGAACACGGCTTCAAGACGTTTTTAAGACATCTGGGAGGTGGCCCAGACGTCTGGGATTTAATTTCTGAGGCACGAAGGATTGCGTCTGCTCGTGCAGAACTGCGAACGCCACCCCTTTTTCCCTCTCTCCTCCTGCAGGTGCGGTGCTGCTCTCTCTCTCTCTCCCCGCGCGGCCTTATAAGGCCCTCGCGCTCTCCCTCACTCTCATCTCCTCCGCTCCCTTCTCCTTCCAGCCGGTGCGAGAGCGAGCAAGCGGCGGCAGCGGCAGCCGCGGCGAGGGTGCGGGAGGAGGTGTTGCGCGAGGGAGGAGACGCTCGACCGTGAGGGCTTGAGCTTGCCGAGGCAGCTAGAGTCGGCCGGCGGGGGAGCAGCGGGCGTGGAGTGACGCGGGAGGGCTGCTGCAGCTCGAGCAGCAGGCGGACGAGGCGCAACGCGGCCGTGCGTCGCGGGCGTAGAGGGAGTCGAGTTCTGATTCTGGAAGTATTTCCAGAATCAGACGTCTGGGCTTCCAACCATACGACGATGAAGACGTCTGGCAAGTAAGTTATTTTCGTCCTTCTTCCTTTTCCGCGACCCGTCGTACTGAGAGCGAGGAGTGGATACGTGCAGGTTCTGAGACTCGCCATCCAACGAGAATCGGACGTCTGGCCGCAGTGCCAGACGACGGGAAGGACTTCCAGACGTCCGGGGTGACCATCGGATGTCTGGGAACTAAGCGAGATGCCCCCGCAGGCTTCTGGACGTCTGAGGGACTACACAGAGCGAAGGTACCATCTGACCCACATTTTAAGACGTCTGATTTTGGACTGTTTCATCGTTTTCGACCTGTTTAGGGCTCGTTCGAAGTCCGTTTTCCGCGTTTCGAGTTGCGTTCTTTTCGGAATAAGATCCTCTACCCATTTACAGTAATTATATACTGTTTTGAGAAACTCCTTGTGTTTGATCCTTGTGTTAGGACCCCATTCCATTGCAGTCTCGGGGGTTGCGGAGGCGCGCGGGATTTCCGATCACGCCCCAGTATTCCTGTTGTAGCTGGTAGAGTGGCTTTAAAATTATTAACATAATTTGTTACAATTATGGAACAATTAATAGAACCTAGGGCATTGCATGAATCTTAGGAATGAGAAACCAGATTGAATGATAGATCCTAGGGTATTGCACGAATCCTAGGGTTGGAAAACTAGATTGAATGATAGATCCTAGGGTACGGCATGAATCTTAGGACTGGAAAACTAGTGATGAATATAGATATGGCAGTCTTGGAAATGTGGAAAGGAAATAATAGCTGCCTGTAATTTGATTTAACAGCTGCCTGTTATGAATAAATGAACATGATTGAGAATGTGGGTTGTATGAACGTGAAACTGGAATGGTGAAACCTGAATGTGCTGAGTTAAAAGAGTTGGAACCCTACGGGGAATTAGGAATAGAACTCCTGGAAAGAGAATGAAATGGAACCGAGAAGGAAAGATGTGGAGGTGTGTTCTCTTGGGTACGTAGTGCTAGGGGAAGCACTTGTTACCTGTTTAGTGCAGAGTGGAGCCAGCCGCCCCAGGGACCCGGGGTTAGGTCTGGCTACTTTGTACCGACTTTTGGCCCTCGTGTATACAGTACCGAGGAGAGCTACTAGTGTAGAGCGAGTACTAGCTACCCCATGGGTCCCGGGGTGCTGCTAGATCACCTACACCGACTTGTTAGGCCTATTGGGCGAACCAGGGTAGTCAGGCGAGGGTGCGCGGACTTTGGAGGGGCAAGACCCCCGTTTGGTTACTGTGGAGGGGCTGGACCCCTGTTACTGAGAGGGCTCTGCCCTATACTGATTCCGTGCTGTGCTTTGGGCGCACCTGTTAACGGAAACGACTGACCGCGTGCCAGTGCGGGGTAGCTACCCATGTGTTTATCTCACGTGCCATAGTTTCCGTTACGTCTGTCGACGACCTTGGGTGGTTGACTGAGAGTAGGATCACCACGGGGGACTCTCCTGGCAAGGAGAGCACCACGTGTTACTTCTACTTTTCGGAAAAGACTGCAATCAAGATCGTTCCCATGAGGAACATTCGAGATCAAGTGAAAGATCTGAGAAATAGATAAATTGTGAAACAATAGAAAGACGTAAATAAAGAAAGAAAGTAAAACATCTACTGTACACTTTACTGCTTTAGTTTAGTTGCCACTCTACTCAACGTTTCGCTGACGTGTTACACTCGTCACTTTTCAGGACCAGGTGTTGAGCAGCCAGAGTCAGCAGCTGCAGAGGACTCTGGGCCGAGTAGGGTCCAGTAGAGTTACCGCATTTCTTTTGTACCCCTTTTTGTTCCACTGTAATGAGTAGTTCTTGTTACTCTCTGTACTTTTCCTTAATTGTAGTTTATGTTATGTTATAAATGTTCTTCTACTGTTGTGGTGGTACATGCTGTAGTAGTTCATTTTTTTACTGCTATATTTTCGTTACTGCTAGTTATATTCATGTTGAATGTGGTTTATTTTACTGCTCTTTTGGTTACTTCCTCGTTGGACGACTAGGTCTTGGGATTAGTCGAGTCGGTCCGGTTCTCGTGTCTCGTAGGGACTCGGGAATCGGGTCGTTACAGTCGAGGTTTTGCGTCCTTTGCGAGGAGGTGCCGTAATGCGGTGTGATCTGAGTATATGATGACATGGGAACCCAAAAGATAAGATCGAATTTTTTTAAAGCCAAATACTATAGCTAACAGCTTTTTCTCAGTAACTGTGTAGTTACGCTGAGCCTCGTCAAGTGTCTTGCTAACGTAGTAGACGACCACGGGTTTCCTATCTATTTTCTGTCTAAGTACTGCACCTACTGCATAGTCAGACTCATTGCACATGATCTCAAAGGGTAGAGATCAGTTAGGGGATTGCAGGATTGGTGCTTGAGTAACTCGATCACGCGAGCTCTCAAATGCATGAGTGCACTCCTCGGTAATGGATAGAGCGATTTTCACTTTGAACAATTAATATTAAGATAATCAGTCATTGTAGCATAAAAGGTGGTGGAAAATCTCTCAATCAAAGATTAAACAGATATTAATTTAAACCATAGAAAAAATGTCGTATCCATAGGGAGGAGTAAGCCAAATAAACTCACAATAAATTTATCTCTTGTTTACTTAAAAGCAATTTCATTCATTCATCCTAATCCCAAAGAAACAACATCAATAGATGAATCAAAAAACCAATTTCTAATTTCTGAAAAGAGATGGATCAATCACGCAAATTCTCCTTTACTAGAATACTCCTATAGAGTCAATCAACCCTAAATATTCAATGGCATCCAATGTAAAACATGATATCACCATTTAATGTGAAGCTAATAGATGGGGGAAGATAATCATGCAATTTGATAAGCCAATTAATTAGAGCAAACTAAAGGGGCTTGGTTGTAAATTCATTCAATTAATAAAATAATAAATCAAAAATCAAGTTTTGGCAATGGCAGCACATGTAATATCTAATTAAAGGGAAAGCAGGGCTTTCACTCTCTCTCCTCGCGTAAGAAATGGGCACTGGCGACAGAGCTGCTATGGGGGAAGGTTGATCGATGCGTGGGGATCACGATGATAGTGACAGAATGGCAAGAGGTGGCCAGAGACGGCGACCACACGTACAGGTGGTTGGCGGCGACGGTGGTGGCGAGTTGCTGCTGTGGTCTGTAGGGTGGCGCCCTAGCTGCGCGTGGTCTTTGAGATCAACGAGGGTGCATTAGCATTGCTTGGAGTCGAGGTTGGAGGTCAGTGGTGGTTGTTGGCCGGGGGGTAGGTGGCTGCAAATTTGGGTCTTTTGATGGAAAACAGGGGAGACGTGGGAAGGAGTCGGCTGTGGCGCGCGCAGGCATGCATGCGTGTGAAGAAGTGCACATGAGGGGCGTGGTTGTGCACGTTAAGGTGCAGCTTGAGCGTGGCCGCTGGAGGGGCTAGCTGCGTGGACGCTTGGTGGTGCGCGGAGAGGAGATGCACACACAAGGGTGCGGCGGGCTGTTGGAGGAAGTGCTGTTGTGCGAAGGCGTGGGCGTACATGCGCGTGCGAGGCCTGCTGCTGCAGTCTCCGTGCGAGGAAGTTGATGGGTGCAGGCATTGACAAAGTTGGCTCTAAAACATCGTGCGCTCTCCAGCCACCGAGTTTGCCTTCTCCACAGAGATCCAGGATCGAAGAGATGATATGCTGGTGTCCGTAGTTCTTCCTCTTTTGAACCCAACAGGCAGGCATTTGCTTTAACAAATCTTCCCCGACTTTTCCTCATTTCGTTTAGGCCTTGCGAGATCTCCTCCAACAACGCCTGCACGATGAGGTGTTGCTGTTGAGAGGCACGATTCTGCTGGCGAAGGAGATGGTGAAAATTGCACTCAAAATCCTCCATATATATATATCAAAATTTACCAAAGTATTCTCTCATTAATATAAACCAACACTTAACTCTAATTGTAATCTAATGAGGCATGTTTTACATGTACTTAGGCTAATTAGCACTCCACTAAAGTGGATTGATCAGTAATTTTGAAAGGGACATCCTTTGAGAGAAGATTAGTTAGAGGGTATGCGATTTTCGAGAAATCAGGAATGAAACGGCGGTAAAAATCGACGTGCCCCAGGAGAGAACGGATGCCCTTGACTGAGCTAGGCATGGGTAGTTTGGAAATCAAATTAACCTTATCTCGATCAACCTGGATGCCTTTCTCAGAGATGAGGTAACCTAGGACAATTCCCTCAGGTACCATGAAGTGGCTCTTTTCCCAAGAAAGAACCAGATTCACGTCGATACAACGCTTGGGGATTTGGACCAAATGCAGGAGGCAATAATCAAAAGATTCCCCAAATACCGAGAAGTCATCCATGAAGACTTCAAGGTACTCATCATATCTGAGAATATGGCAAGCATGCACCTTTGAAAAGTAGTAGGTGCATTACAGAGATCAAATGGCATCCTGCAGAACGCATATGTCCTGAAGGGGTAGGTGAAGGTAGTCTTCTCTTGGTCCTCAGGATGGATTGCCACCTGGTTATAGCTGAAGTACCCGTCCAAGAAGCAAAAGAATCGATTCCCTAGCAATTTCTCGAGTATCTGATCAATAAATGTTAGAGGGAAAGAATCCTTTTTCGTGGAAGCATTCAGTCTTCGGTAATTAATACAGACTCTCCACAAGTTTGCGATGCGGGTCGGTATAGTTTCTCCGGTTTCAGTCGTAATGACTGTGAGTTCTGCCTTTTTTGGCATAACCTGGATTGGACTCACCCAACAACTGTCGGAGATCGGGTAGATAATACTTGCATCTAATCACTTGATCTCCTTTTTCACGAAATCTTGCAGGTTCAGATTTAAGCATCTTTGCATTTCATGGGATGGTCGTGAGCCCTCTTCGGTGTAGATGTGATGTGTGCAATATGAGGGGCTGATGCCAGTCAGGTCATCGAGAGTCCAACCAATGGCTCTCCGATGCTGCTGGAGGACAGAAATCAGACGTGTTTCCTGATTAGAGGTAAGGTGGGAATTGATAATCACAGGAAATGTCTGATTTAAACCCAAAAAGACATTTGAGATGGTCAAGGAGGGGTTTCAACTCCATGACTGGATTTTCAGCAGCAGCAGGTGATTCAGGGTGAGGTTCAGGAGCATTGGCAGGAGCTAAAAGTATCTCTAAGTCTAGTTCAGGCTCCTCTAGGTGTGGGGTTTGATTCTATTGTGGTTGATCATCAGAGATAAGCAGGTTTTCCTCGACACATGGGTCGTCAACCATGGATTCGATGTCGCAAATTTGTTCGATAACCCCACAATTAATTCCTCCTTGGTCCTTAAAGATATCGATCTTTAGTATCCTACTCTCAAATTGACTCAATTTGGCCCTCCTCACAATTGATGTTGGCCCTAGCTATGGCTAGAAAAGGTCTTCCCAAAATGATCGGTGTGTTCTTCAAGTTCTCAGGAGCATCCATGTCTAAAACTATAAAGTCCATGGGGAAGTAGAATCGCATACCCTAACTATGACATCCTCGAGAATTCCTTTTGGTGACTTAATAGATCAATCAACTAACTGTAATGTCACCTTTGTTGGTTTGAGCTCAGATTTTTTAAGGTGGTCAAGCAGGGATGTAAGTATTAGGTTTAAGGAGGCTCCTAGATCCAATAATGCATGGTCAAATTGAATATCACTGATTGTACAGGAGATCAGAGGGGTATCGGGATCTTTTGCCTTAGGCGGAAGTTTACTTAAAATGACGGAGCTGACTTGCTCCGATAATACAATCGGGCTCTTGCCCTTGGTTCGAGGTTTACGCTTAGGTGTACATACATCCTTCAGAAATCTCGTATAAGCTGGTACGTAGCGAATTGCATCCATCAATGGGATGTTTATTTGGACCTGTTCAAAGAGCTTAACTAGGTCCTCCTCGAGAGCCATGGGTTTGGGTTTCTTCTTTCCCTTGGTTAAGGCCTCGAGAAATGGAACCTCTATAGGTTCTTCTAGAATTGGTCCAGGTTCTTGATCTGGGACAGGAGTATCCTGGATGACCAACCTAGGGTTTGGGTTTGAACTACCAGGCTAAGAGTGGCTTGGGTAAAGTGATTCCTGAGTTGTTTTGCCACTATGGGTGCTAACAGAATTCAATTCTGCCTAGTTCTGGGTTGGGGTAGTCAAAAGAGGTAGTTGCTGTTGATAACCTGCGTATGATGCTGAAGCCTCCATCCCGTTAGGTGATAGAGCAGAAGGGGCCTGATAGATAGTGAGCTTGGCCTTGAGTCGGGTTTATAACGTGCCTCTGGTTTGGCACGTTATTTGGATTGGGCAAAGGTTGCGAAAGGAGTGCACCAGGTTGGTAGGGATTTGTCATCTGAGCGAGTTGATTGCGAACCTCTGTGATCTCATCTTTGTGCTGTTTTTGCATAGCCAGATTCATCTTTTGGATGTCAGCCAGAGTTTAAAGGATAAGAGTCATTTGATCTTCTCGAGTTGGCCCGGTTTGGTAAGTTGGGTTGGGCCGAGGCTAAGGCGGCTGATATGGACGAGAAACTTGTGGTCGGGGCTGATATTGAGGTCTCTGATTTTGATTGTTCCCTGATCACGTGAAATTAGGATGATTATGCCATCTAGGGTTGTAGGTGTTTGAGAAAGGATCGTTTTGGATGGCGTTGAGGTCCTCGCAGATCTGAGGAATCTTGGAGAAATCAATAGACGAGGGTTCAGAGTTACCCCAACTATAGTAGGCGGATTCGGAGTTTCCTCCAAACCCTAGATCAGATGGGGGTGGGTATGGATCCATCCCCTCAGAAGATCGGTGATAGATGTTGTGCACACCCTCCCTCCCTAAGGGTGTTGTGCAAACAGGTTTTGTGCAGAGGTGGCTCGCAACAGATGTCGAGTCAGCTCATCCACATTCTTCTCAATGATAGAGACCTTGTCCAGGCAACTAACCATTAACTCCAAGTCAACGGAAGAGGATAGGCCCTGCATCTTATGTGCTCCCCACGGATTCGTCAATGCACGGGCAGTCGTCCGGTCGAACATGCCCATGAATTCATTGTTGATGGAGTTCTCACACAGGTTCTTGAGAATCTCTCACACGGTGCCTCCGTGTTGACCCATGATATTTCCTCCACAGGTTGCATTGACGAACAATTGAATATCCTCACGGAGTCCCTGGTAAAAAAATTGGACTTGCTCTCATTTAGGAACTCCGTGTTGGGGTACTTTCGTATGAGATCCAGAAAGCGATCCTATGCCTTATGAAGCGATTCTCCTGCTTGTATGAAATGTGTGATCTGGTGCTGCAGAGCATTTGTCCGACCAACATAGAAGAACTTTTTCAGAAACTCGGATTGTAGTTCAACCCATTTGTTGATTGGATGAGTTAGGGTTTGGTACCAGTGAATGGCCTTGTCCATGAGAGAACATTTTCATGAGCAAGATATCCCGATTCTGAGCTTCTGACCTAAAGGTCTGGGCCAGATGTTTGAGTTACTTGATGTGTTGGAAAGGATCTTCGAAGTTAAACCCATGAAATTTAGGAATAGTATGAATCATGTTGGGCTTGAGTTTATTATCAGGACCTCTAGTTGGGATTTAGACTCGAGGTTCGATCGCAACTCAGCGGGATTGTAATGATCTTGCATCATAGGTCGCTGCGGTGGATTCATAAAGGCTTGGGATAGATCATTGAGGTGCTGAAGTTGATTTTGGAGATTATTTTCTTTTGCTGGTTGTTCCATGAGTATGGATGAAGGAGATCTAGGCTCAGATGAATCAGAAGATATGTTGATTTGGTCGGGTGGTTGCACAAACAGGGAAGTTGAGGCTTGGCCTCGACGAGAGTGAATAGCTAATGAAGGCCTCAAGGGTGGTCTTAAGGACCTCCTCCAAAATATGCACCGATGGAAAAGACGAGAGATAGAAGGTGTGATGGACTCAATCACGACACTCAAATATCTTTGGATGGCTATAGAGGTTCAGGGTGGATGATACCCTTAGATCAGAAAGTCGTTCACCTGAGAATTACCTGGGCAGCCAGGAAGGGAGAGTCCCGCAAAGACCCCTACACGGTAGAGCGTCCCCACGGGTTACAGAGTTTCCCCCACCTGACCTTCCTTGTCACTGAGGGTTTAGGTAGATCAGAATGGATAACTTGACCTCTTAAGTCTACCAATTTTTAAGTTTAGAGTGTGGGTGCTTTGGATTTCACTTGAACTTTAAGATGTTTTTGTGAGTGGTAACCTAATTTGAAGATTAGTTGACCTTGCAAGGTGAGTCAACTTCACCTGATTTGTCCTTGATTATTAGGTTCCTGCTTTTAGGATTCAAGTGAGATTTAAAGCTTGATTCTTAGGGTTTGCTTCTTAAGTAAGTTCAAACAACGCTTGGGACACACAATTTGGGATGATTAATTCTTGTTTTAGGCACCTGTGTCTCGAAACCCTAGAATGGAAACCCTAATTGGCTCTTAATTAGTCAATCAATTAATTCCAAATCTTGCACCTAGGGCTCAATCAAGAAGGTGGTAGACCCAGGTGTCTTAAATCCCTAAGTAGGTGCAAGAATTATGTTTAGGATGTTTTCTAGAAAGAATGTATCAAATTAGGCAACTTGTGATGATTAATTTAAGAATAGAATGCAAGTTGGCTCTAATTGATTTCTTCTTCTTTTAACTTTTTCAGAATCAGGGGCTTAGGAGAAAGTGGATAGAATTACCTGCCCCTAGAGTGTTTGGTGTGTGTCTGACTCTCCTTGATTGGATTCCCTTGCACATATCACAACAAAATAGATAGAGCAAGTTAGTAACAAATTAGATATTGCAATCAAGAGATCAAATTGCACGTTACTCCTCAGCAACGACGCCAAAATGTTAAATGCTCTAAATCGGTGTTTTAAAAGTAATGTACTGTAGTATAGTCGATAAATCACGTGGAACACTTAAAATTTATAACTTAGAAAAGTATGAGGTTGAACGAAGGGAGCAATATGGCAATTTATCTCAAGATCACAATTGTAAGCAAGAATATAGGAATGTAATAGTAATTTCAAGCACAAATGATATAGATATAAATTCAAGAGTCAATGTGGCAAAAAGATTAGGGTAAAAATAGTAATTTGAATCACCAAATTACCCTATTACAATGCTACTTAAACAATGCGATAATATTAATCAACCAAATGCCACGTATGATGAGTGCACAGTTATTCAGAACTAGCACATAGAGGCAAAGGCCTCTCTTTCTCAAGCCTCAGGGAGAGGCGCAACACAACATAGCACCAACACCAATAGAGGCGAAGGCCTCTTCAGATTTTGACTAAGTGTTGAGAGATAGGCAGCGAGGCAAAAACCCCCCTCTCTCTCTTTCCCTTTCTTTCCTTCTCTTTCTCTCAAAGACCCGGGCTTAACTGAGTAATCGGGTAGGAACAGTAACCAGATCCGGGTGCAGGGCTGCAGGTTGGGTCGGGTCAGGTGAGCCGGGTGCAGGGACCTCATCCCCAGTGTGTCGTGGCGATAAAGCCTCGGCATAAAAACGACTTATGTGCTTCGATTCACGATGTGGGACTATCTTCCCACGCCTCCTCGCACAGCAGCTGCAGTAGATGCTATCTCCAATTGAAGTCGAAGGCGAGCTTGTGGCATGGAATTGAGGGTCTAAGAGGATGCTTGGGAGTCACCTGTGAAGCCTGGAATTGAAATTTGGAGCGGATGTGGTTAGAGGACTGAAAGTGTAGTTGGAGGAGTCGAGGCGGCGGTGGAGATTCGGTGAAGCACCTAAAAGCAAGAATACAACCTTGCGGCCAAGTTAAAGGCACTCAGAAGCTTCGCCGTGGAGCGGCGAGTGCGATGGTGGTTGTGGCGTCGTGTGAGGGTGTGTGAGGTGGTCTGACGACCTCGGGGAGGTGGTGCGGTGAGGTTGGTGTCGGGTGGAGGTGTTGAGTGACCAATCCCCTCAATTGCTTGAGGGGTTTTGGTAGGCGAGGAATGGCAAAGCATATGAGGTGGTTGGCGAGGTGTTTGGGGCAGTGGAGCGTGCGGGAGACCTTGTCGTAGTGGTTGCTGAAGCGGTGGAAGATGAAGTTGCGGACGGTGTAGGAGCGGTCAAAATAGTAGCGTAGTGGCACGGTGATGATGTGCGGAAGATAAGGAGTTGAGGAGACTAAGTGGTGGTCAACAAGGGGGAGGAGCGATGTCGTGTTTGGTGTGGCCGGCGCCGGAGACGAAGGGAGCTCCAGTGGAGTAGAAGTGGCGATGAAGAAGAGAATTGGGCCGTCCATTGGTATGGTGTGACGCAGAAGAGGGAGAGGAAGAATCTGCCGCTAGTATTGCGAGCGGATGACGAGAGTGGTCGGAGAGAGTCGTTGGACGTCGTGGAGCCTTTCGGCCAGAGAGGAGGGAGGAAGGAGGGGGGTTGTCCGGCCAAAAATGAGCGTAAGCAGATCAACATGCAACATTGGTCTTTAAATAGGCCGTAGATGGAGTTTGAAGTTTGGTAAGCTTGACGCACAAGAGGTACCTAAATCTTTGAAGAATTTACACGAGCTCCTTAGAGAGATTTGGTGATTTGGATGTGGCTCAATAGGAAGGAGATTACTTGACGAATCTTCTTTTCAATTTTGAGAGGGATTCGTCAAGTAATTATAGAGTTCTTGTCAAAAGAAGCTTGCCGGAGTAGGATTCCTCCACGACAATGGCGAAGGGATCTCTTTGCAAAGAGTGACGGCAAAGATAGGGGATATTTGCAAAGAATTTCAAAAGCTGAGGGGTTGTGTGAGAAAGAGTCAGATTGGACCAAATTGCAAACTAGGTCAAGACCATCTTTGATTGGGTCTAAATTTTGACACAAACCTAATTTAGACCTAAGGAATCCAATGGTAAAGTTGGATTTTGGTTTTGACCTACTTTGATTGTATAATTTATGCAAAAATTCAAATTAGGGCAATAGTCTGTGTGAGACTCTGTTTCAGGTCAAAATGGGTTCAGATGACCAAATCAAAGATGCCAAACCCTAGAGAATATTTTCTATGATTTGTAGGGGGTTTAGATGAATTTTATCATGACAAGAATTTCAGTTAACTAAGCGAATCTGTTTTTAGGGTTTCAGATGTCCATTAATTTTTGTAATGCGTGAAAATCTGTTTTTGTTTGCATGGACCCACTTATTAGGCATTAATGAATAAATGACTTTTAATAAACCCTTGACATACCCTGTGGTTATTCTGTATTTGTGATAAGATGGTAAAATTGCAGAAATAATCATATTTTCATCTTTTCTTCTCAAAACAACTCATCCTGCTCAAGGGACTTTTTGACTGATATGTAGGAGCTTTTATTGATTTTATAAGACCAAATTGAGCTACTTATGACTCGTGATGGTGTTTCCATCACTAAGTCAGGAGGGCACTCCAGATAATCCAAGTCAAGAAGTGGTACAACAGAAATAGTATTAGAAGTAGTTGTCCCATCCAGATCTTTGGCTGCCTCAACTTGGATCGAATCAATGTGCTCGACAGAAGCTATGTGCAGAGTCGACTCACAACAAAAAGGCCTATTGTTCGCACAGTGTTTAGATTCATCATCATCCGAGTCCTCGATAAAATCATAATGTGGGTTCTTGTTCACCCTAAAAATATCCAATCTGAGCTTTTCATTCCAAGGGCGATCTCCATACACTCGGATGCACAGTTAATGTTAGCCTGGGCAGTTGCCAAAAACGGGCGACCTAAGATGATAGGTGCATTGTGGAGACTAGGAGGAATATCCATATCCAAGATGAAAAAATCTGTTGGGATGCAAAACCCATGGACTTTCACAATGACATTCTCCATACTTTGACTGATTTGTCAGCAACTGGATAGTGCTGAAGTGCACTTTAGCTCCCTAAATTGGAAGTGGTCAAATACAGCAGTGGGGGTTAAATTAATGGGCGAACCCAAATCAAGCAAGGCCCGGTCAAAAGGAGAATCCTACAACGGACAAGGAATGATTGGGGCTCCTAGGTCTTCTTCGGTGTTAGGTCAGACAAAATGACCACACTAGCTTCCTTGGACAATACCACCTTGTTGGTCTTCCTAGACTGTTGCTTGGGTGTACAATAATCTTTAAAGAATTTAGCAACAGTAGGAATGTGGTTAATGGCATCGAGAGGGAACGTTAATGTGAACATCTTTGAATATTTCCTTTAAATCCTCATTACTTTTGATTCCTTTTGTCTTTCCTTTAAGTTCACGAGTTAAGGCTCCAGGGAAGGGTAAAGGGATGTCAGTGATCTTAGTGATTGGTTCCTTTCCTTTAGATTTCTTCTCCTTAGGTTGCTCCTTGGAAGGGTTAGAATGGGAAGAGGGGCTAGTCTAAGAAGAGGGTAGAGAAGTATTTTGACCCACTTGCTTATATGGTGGATCCTTTGTAGCTTTTCCGCTCCTTAGTGTGACATCATTTGCATCAACGTACTATCCATGAAGTGGGGGAGTAGAAGGGGCAGATTGGGGCGGGATCAGCAATAGAGCAGGATGAGCTGGATCATAACCAGGAGGTATAGGAGGTGCCTGATGTATTGCATGTGCTTGTCCTTGTGGTGTCGGGAACCTAGATGGGGTGCCTTGGTTCTACACGTATCTAGGGTTAGGGATGAACTGGGAGGGCAAGGCTCCCTGCACTCTATGTTCCTATAGCATATGGTTTTACATGCTTTGAATGTTTTGTATCTAATCAGCCATTATTTTCATGATTTTCATATTGTCATCGATTCTTTTAACTCTTTTAATTCCTCCAAAGGGTTGGCTTGCTTTGGATGATGATTGGCAGTATGGTGCAGTGGCTGATAAATAGACTGCGACTGCTATTGAGATTGGAATGGCTGCTGCCTCGAGTACATGTTCTATGCATTCTCGTATTGCTTGTTCTGGTGGTGTGAGCTTGATTCGGCCTCTGTGTATTACCAGACCAAGAAAATTTCAGATACTAGCACCAAGGTTATAAGTCTTAAGTACGAGTTATTACGCCAGTATCCTTGGATAGCACTAACATATTCATAGGCCGAAGATGTTTGAGACATTCGTCAAGGGAATACGCATTATAATTATTGTGAGGTGTGTAACCCTAATCTGGATACTGGCCACTATATCCAAATTATTCACGAGTACCTGATATGCAGGATCTCACGAAGGAATAGTTGGAGAAGATTCATCCTGAGTAAGTAGATGTACTCGAGTAGGAGGGACTCGGGATGCAGAGGAAGTGTGGGATGCAACAGCATTACTAAAAAATCCTAGACGAGCGTGAATCAGTTCATTAAGCTTCTTGTCCAGCAGATCCACCTTATCCAGCTTCTTGGTGATAATGTCCATGTCGGCTTGGGTTGACTCAACATGAGCCTCGTGGACATTAACTTGTTGCTATTCAGGTCGCTGGAGTTGGTTCATAGAGGCGGCATTCATAGAGTTCTCTGCAAAAGACTCGAACTCAAAGGCGTTGTTCTCATCTTTAACAAGGAAATTCTCACCACTAGATGCATAGCTAGGTACTAATGTGTGTCATCTAGACCATGGTAAAAGATTTGGGCTAAGTACCATCTAGGCACACCATGGTGCAAACATTTCCTAAGAAGATCATGAAATTTATCCCATGCATCATGTAACTTTTCCCCTGATCCTTGGGAAAAAGTCGTGATCACTCACCTCATTGCATTTGTTTGACTTATTGGGAAGAACTTTTGGAGGAATTTTCGATGTAATTCCCCCCAAGTTCCAATCGGCCTCCCAATGGTCTTGAACCAATATGAAGCCTTATCCCTTAGCGAGAATGAGAAATGCTTCATGAGAACAATCCCAAGATCTACATTTCTGGGTCGAACCATTTCCGCGATTCGAGTCAGATCCTCAATGTGCTGGAAGCGATCCTCATTTGAGTTTCATGAAAATAAGTCTAGATCAAACTTATTACATTCGACTTAAGCTTAAATGCGTCTCCGCCTGCAGGAATCCATACTTGAGGTGCTACAACCATAGTCATCGGATCATAGAAATCCCGTAGTTGTTCACCGTGTGGTGAATGATGCATTCTATCCAGTGTATTCAGAATCCAATTGATGCTCTGCTGATGTCGCTCCTCAGATGTAGTGACTCTAGCTTCTAGATGAGCCATCGGATCTTGGTTCTCATGACCAGGATTAGGATTAGCCATTTCTGCTAATTGAGAAGAAGGGTGAGAAGAGGAAGAAGGTGATGCAAAAAGTCACCTCTGCTGCCTTGGGTTAGGTTCTCAAGGTCCAACCAAATTAGGTCTTAAAGACCTCCTCCCTTGCATACACCAAGGGTTGGTGCAGCCAAGCCAACAAGGCTAAGCCCTTGCAATCAAATTGATCCTTAGAATCAGATGATCAGGAAGAAAATTTGTTATAAAATCGACTACAAATAATCCCAGTTTTCTAAGCTAACCCAACTAGTCTGAATATGAGGGGACTAAGACGAAGGTTCTTCGTTTGACTTACACCTCTGGTTCCTTGATACCTCTTAGACGTGACCATTTGGTACTACCCCGCAGACTTGGCATTGGGTTTGGTTAAAGAAATTGTGATTACCTAGTAGTTAAAGAACAAATGTAGGTTAAATTAGAATTTGCTTTACGTTTTTTAACCTTTCTTCAGGTGATTGGGTTGGATGAGTGGTTAACCAAGTGACTTGACTCATTGACTAGGCAATGGAGTCAATTCAATCCAAGCTAGTCAATTGATCTCTACAACTGAAAACCCTAAATGTGATACCTAGGATTTATGCACTTTATAATCAAATCAGGCAACAGGTCATGTATTCAAACTAAAAATATTCTCCACAACACCAATGGAATCCAAATGAAATGAAATTTGATAGGGAGATTTCTTTTCAAATCATCTTTCCACAATATTTTTATGTGATATTTTCGATTCTAAGTAAATTAATATTAATTTTTAACTAAAAAGGGGTCGGAAAATGTAGATTGAACATGTGTTGATTTTTCTCCTAAATTAAATCCAAAAATTCAGGAAAATATGCGAATTAAAGCCTTTTTATCAGATTTCAAACCCCACCAATTTCAGGTCAATCAAATCTATGTACCATTCGGAATCGATTTTTGTAGATCAAAAGAATTCGATTTTCATGGCTGCTTCTCCTGTCCTGCTTCTAGTTGAAATCGATCTCGAAATCGACCTAGAAGCAGGTTTTACTCTACTCCATGGGCTGGGATACCTACCCGGCCCATGGTTGCTCTTTGTACTCGATTTCGAGGTTCTGCACACCTCGAAACGAGGTTTATGTCTTCCCCACAATCGACCTAGAAGCCTCGATTGTGGGTTCAGGTGATATAGGATACCTCAACTCGATTTGAGATCGATTTGAGGCCTCCTTTGCCCGCCATCTCCTATCCAGGGTATGGCACCCTGGGAGATGGCTATGCTCTAATAGTAGGGTTAGGGCTATCTGTCGAAAATTTCACAGTATGAATTTTTTAAAATGAAAGGCAGCGTTGGAGAGCTAGTTTGAAAATCTACATTCAGCCTGAATTTCAAGATTTTTGGGTCAATAGATTTTTAAATCGCGGAGAAATTTCTGGTTGAATTTCTCAAAATAGTAAAGAGGCTTTTCAAGAGGTTTTTGAAAGAGAATAAGCCTTTTATTAAATTTTTTTTTTTGAAATTTGTAAATTTTTTTCAGATTTTTTTGTGCTTTTTTTTTCTAAAATAAACTACCTAACCTAAGATTCAAAATGAAATCCTAAATCTAAGATTTTCATGTGCACTTGAATGTCTTCAACTGCACCCGATGTGTGCGCAGAAGCCTTGTTCTGTTCCTGCATACCAAAAAGCAAGTAGATACAAATGTGTTAGCAATAAAATCAAACATCAGAAATCAAGTTCGTCTTGCTTCCCCGACAATGGCGTCATTTGTTGAATCGAAAAACGCGCGATTAATGAATCTCGTCGTAGTATAGGCACAAAATCCGACCCAAACAATAATATTAATGAGACTTAGGTGAGTCATGGTTGAACTCAAGGAGGCCATTAGTGGCAGATTGATTTTGATTTTTATTGCAATTATTATTTTCTAATGAAGAGAAATAGAATTAAAATAAAGCTTCATAGATAACTGGCTATTTCTAGATACATGCTTCTACTACTACTACTAAGAATGCAGTAAAAGAATAAGAAATAGAGGGAGAAGGGTAGGGAGATGAGAGCAGAGATGGGGGCATTGATGGTGCTCCAGCGTGGAGTGCTTCGACTACCTTGGATCACTTCAGAAAGAGCAGTAGAACCCACCCCTTAGGTGGTAAGGGGGCAATGAGGAGCTTGGAGGAAGAGTGGCTCTTGAAGTAGAAGTAGAGAGGGAGAGTGCTTGGTGGAGATGAGTTGAATCATGTAGGGGGGTTCTTGATCCTTAAAATAGGCAAATTGGGGGGTAAAATAGGTTTTTTAGGGCCTCCATCCGTGCCATCAATCTTGGATCGTCCATTTGACGATCAAGGGTCCAAATCACATCAACAACCTTAGATCGCGCTCCATCATGCGTTGCCACTCGTTGCTGCTACGTGGCTCCATTGCGTGTGTTCGATCCTGATCATGCGATTGTGAGCTCGTCAAGCCCGCTCTCATTGCACGCTCCATCGGTGGCCATTGGATCTGATGATCAATGGCTGTGATCTTCGTCAAATGCACGCTCATCGCGCGTTGGAGCCTTGCACCTGCATGCGATGGCGCATGATCAACCACATGCACATCCTCTAGTCGTTTGTGGTGCCATGTGGTGCGTTGCCTGCCGCTGGTGGCGCATCCAATGCTTGAATTTCACGCACACTTCGGTCATCGCAATTGTGCTACTCTCGCTTTGAATGGGCGTTGCCCGTTAATGATAGTGCACTTGACCAATGCACTATCTCAGCATTTGTGTCGAGCTACTGCTTTTAGGCACATGCTACCTCAATTGTTGAATGACGATCTAACGGCTGAGACGAGTCTTCTCTCCATGAGGTGCTAGGTCGGTCAACGTGGCATAATTGTGGCCGTTGGATGACGATCCAACGTTCCACAGAGCGTGTGGAAACTCCTTCAGAGGCTGAGGGCATAGTGGAGGGTCGTTGGGATTGTGCCATGTGGCACCATCTTGATCGTCTGTCTTCCCACCTTTGTAGATGGTGCTACAGGGCTTTAATTGAGGTGATTTTTGCATTGTTGGACTGCATTCGTCGTTCTGAGTCCATTCGTATGGTTGAATTTATCATCCGTTACCCCGAATCATATACAATTAGAACATAAATATAGCATTATTCTTTACATAACTAAATAAGTTAATTATGATGCAACTATGCCGCTCATGCATGCATTTTTCCTAAGTTATGCTAAGATCTAACTCAATTTAGATCAATTAAGTTATATAATTGTTGCGCAATCATAGATTCTTTAGAATTATAGAACTCGCATGCTCAGAAAGAACTACCTTCCTAGGTGACTTAGTCTTGGCCTTACGCTTTTGAGTACAGAGGTCTTTGAGGAATTTTACGTAGGCAGTAATGTGTTTGATGGCATTGAGGAGTGGGATGTTTATCTAGACCTGTTTAAACAACTCAAGCAACTCCTTATTGCTAGACAAGTTTTTTCTCTTTGATTTTGGTTTTTCTAAGGCTTAGGGAATAGGATATAGGTGGGTATGTGAACCTCAAGCTCCTGAGCCTCAAGATCATCATCCTCAGTGTCAAGTTTTTCATCCTCTAATTTTCCATCCACTGGTTTAGACTGTCTCATTTTGTGTTGGCCACACAGGATTTGGGTGGTGGTCCCACTCTTTAAAGTAATAGCATTCGCCATTGCATTTAGGTTTTGAGTGGGGATTGGTAAAATCGATTGACCCTATTGTGGGTTTTGGTTGAAGCCTGGTGGTGCCTAGTTCATCAAGTTAACTTGGTTTTGTTGACGCATTCTATTCTGGCTAAACCCCAAGTTTGCATTCTATTCTGGCTAAATCCAGAGTTTGCATTATTGCGATTTGGGATGTTCCTAAGGTTTGGGATGGGTTGAGAGGGTAAGGTCCCGTGTTCTCTTGAATCAACAAGCTGGCTAAGTTGCCCCTTAATCTCATTCATGTCCTTGAGTCCTTCAATTTTGCTGATTGATTTGCTTGATTTGCTCTTGTTGCTTAGTCAATTTTTCACCCATCATTTTAATAAAGGATTCCATTTGGTTCAGTTGGGGTGGGTGTAGGGGGATTTTAATTATCCCAACATGACCCTTCCTAGACCTCAAAGGAACCCTCCACCGTACGAAATCAAAAGTAGCACTATCTAGTTGCTTCTATCTTTTTATAGAACCAATCAGGAGGATCCCTACTAATACTTGAAATAATTTCTTGAGGTTTTCTCCACTATCAAAATCCAACTTTACTGATGAAGCCCTCATGAAAAGCCCTTTTCCCTTTTCCATAAAGGATAAGACCAAGCATTGATGTCACACTTTGGATGTAAACATTTCAACTTGCTAGCCTTTAAAGCTAAATTTTTGAAAAAAATACTTTCCCATATGCAAAACCAACCACTACAGAAGGGCTATAATAGGTTTCTCACAATTAGAAAGGGAACAATTTCATGAGACCTAGGAACTATTTAAAGACCTCCTTAGGATGTGCCTTCATCACCAAGTTCCTAGGTGGCAACTTGTAGAGAGGTTCTATACTAAACTCTCTAATGAGCAAAGGCACAATTGATGCCACTTGTGTTGGAACCTTTGTAACCAAGATTGAGGATGAAGGTTAGCTCCTCTCTGAGACCTTTAGTAAGAATTCTATCCATTACTTTTTCGTACTTGGATAGACCTCCAACTATTTTGCAAAAGAAAATGGAAGTGAGAGAAGTAGATGCATTACGAGACCTTGCCTGCCAACTTGAATTGCTAAATCAAAAGTTTGATAAGCTTCTATCCACAAGTCTTCATCCCATGCATAAAAATATTTCCCAAGCTCAACCATTGGTGGAATGATCCTTGTGCCAAAGTACTTACCATTGAACACCTGATTGTCATTTGGCCAACCAATATCTTGAGTTAATCCAAGAACAAGTAAATGCTACACAAAGGCTATCCTCAAAATGGAAACAACCCTTACTCAAACACCTATAATCCGGGATGGAGGAGCTGCCCAAACTTCTCTTGGAAGCAACTCGAATTTTCTAATACGGAATTCAAATCAAATTCCCTTCAAAACCAACTGTTGATACGCTTCTACCGTGTTTTAGTAAAGTATAGCATCGTAGTACAGTCAATAAAAGTGATACAACAATTAAATTTATAAGTGCTCGAAAAATTGTGAGTTCCGAGGTCGTTCGTAGGAACAAATATGGAATTCAATCACTAGTCCCTGATAAGTGTATTTTTCTAAAAGAAAATTAGGGTTTTGGAGAACCCGTCATCGTAGTCACAAACTATCGCTACCAAATAAAATTTATCGAAACTCAAAGGGAGTCCCAGGTAGAACACGGGGAGGCGACGTTTGTTTATTTAAAATTCGCGTTTTGCTTTGTTTCTTTTTGGTATTTTTAGGATTTTTTTTTGGTAATTTATAAGTAAGAACATAATATCAGAACAAAGAGCTAACTAAGCTAGTCTAAAAATAAATAAAGAGAGAGCGAGTAAAGGAATGAAAGACAATTAATATATTGAGGTAGAATGAAGTTTATTACAATTTCACTAAGTAGAAATATAGTAAGCAAGATAAAAGAAATGGAGGTGAGATGAAATCTCCTAAAATGAATGTCTGGCGAGATGACAACACTTGGCGGTGGCTTGGATGGACGAGGTGAGGTGCTAGACGTCAGGGATGGGGTGCAGGAGGAATCCAGGTAGAGGGCCTCTTGATCGTGATGTAGGAATGGTGATGAGGAGGTGGAGGTGATCGTTTACCTGAATGGAGGTCAGGGGATGGCTTTAGGGTTCCCTATGAAGGTGATGTGATGAGGAAGGAATATTTGGTGGAGGTTTAGGATTCTACGCTAATAGGGAGCCTTTGGAGCTTGGGAATAGAGCTTATGGGAGCTTGAAAGGCTTCTTGGAGCTCTTGGGTAGGTGGGAATAGCATAGGGAGAGATGGCTAGGAAAGGGGAGTGTGTAGGGCCTTAAATAGTGGATAAGAGGGGGTTAAAATGGGCATATGGGGCAATTAATGACATCCAAGACGTCGCTGTAGATCCCGCTCATTCGTCGTAGCCAACTCATGCGCAAGCTGGCACTCGCTGAAGCGAGCTGCGTTAGACTGCGCTCGGCATCACTGGTTGTCGATCTCGCGCACTGATCGCGCTGGTGCCGTGCTGGCCCTTGATCTCGCTCTTACTGGCCCGTGCAGCTGGCATCCGCTGGTGCTCGCTGAGTCGCGGTGGAGTGGATCGCTGCCCTTGGATGGTGGATGACGCGCCCTGATTGCTTAGGAGAGGATGCTCCGGATCGCGACCGCGTTGCGCGTGTGATTCGGTGTGCATTCGCACGTTATCGCACGTGTGTAGATAGCGCGGCGCTTAGAGTGCCACGTCGCCATCTTTGCTATCTCTCATCTTCGATTGGACGGTCGAATTTTGATTTCGGCAGAGAGGTCACCTCAGTGAGATTTGAACGCACGTCCTTAGCATGGGAATCATGCTCGTTTCTAATGCCCTGTGGCTGCGGATGGTCGCGTGGACGATCCCGCGTGCACGCACCCGTGGCCGTTGGATGATCTTCATCCAACGGCCATGAGCCTGATGAGGCGTGGTGCTTTGTCAGTCGCAAGATCTTCATTCGACGGTGGGGAAGAGGCAATGACATCCTTCAGTGGGAGCGGGGAGGACTTTGAGCGGCCGAGATGATGCCACATGTCATCTTCTGGGCCATTTATCTTCATATGCTTGTAGGGGATGCTACAGATATTGGATTGGACCAATTTTCACATAGATGGGTTGTGATCGTTGATCCGGATCCATCCATATGGTTAGATTCTTCATCTGAAGCTCTGAAATATCACCCTGTTCCCTAGCCATAGAAATATGTGAATTAATGTACAATTTATATAAGTCAACATAAATGCAATATGATGAATGTTATGCATTATTTACAATGCTAAATGAGATGTTAAGCTTAGGAGTTGACATAAATAGGCATTTTATTATGAGTAAATGTATATTTATCATACCCCTATGCCTATCTTTTACTAGTCCCTAGCAAAATTAACCTAAATGCTATGTATAAGATAGAATCAAGATCTTATCACTTAGGTAAGATTTGTTGATTAACATTAGAAAATTTTAACTAAGGACCTAATTACAAAAATCCAACTGTGCCCGGATGTTTGCCAAAATGCAGACCGCCCAAGTTCTTACATTATTTTGAAAAGGGAAGATACATTTTTTCTGCTTTTTCTTTAATATTTTTGGATTTTGGAGTTGAGAGTTTTGGGGTAACTTTTTACGGCTACCCAACCCACCCAGGACTCAAAAAGGACTCTAAGTGCTAAGCATCTTATCGTGAAAATTATGGTAGACTCACTCAACAACAATTAAAATGGACTTTGGATTTCTACGGCCCTAGGTGACTTTAAAAAAGAAAATGTTGCCTAAAGGTGTATTTGTCTGACTGGTAGCTTTCTTCCTACTTTTATTTTTGTGGGGTCAACACAAGGGCGAACTCAATGTATATCTTGGATTATTCTACTTCCCCGCTTCTTCGTTACGTGTTTTGAAATTTTTGTGCATTTTATGAGTTGGGATTTGGACAAACGGTCAATGGACTGTTACCCACGACAACTTGCCAGCCATACTCGTGCGGTGAGTGTGGCTTATTTCTTTTTTTTTCTCCTTTTTCTATTTTTCTCTTATTTTTCTTTCTTTTTCATCATTTTTATTATTTTTTAGTAGGTGGCTTCCCTGATCTAAGATTTAACTAAACGCAATAGTAAAGGGGAATGATCCTGTGGTTGGACTCTAGACAACTGGCCAATGGCCTGTTATCGACAACAACTTACCAGCCATACCATCTTGGAAGGTTCATTAGCTACCCAATTTCCGTTAGAACCGTCAAGGAGTGAATGAGTGAAAAATGTGTGCAGATGCTTACACTATAAGTCTCCCTAAATTAGAGGACAGGTTGATAAGTCATGTACTTATCACCTCAATTTATTGACTAAGTTAAAAATAACATTAATGTAGCAAGGACTTGAGAAATAGATCTACATTTTAGTAGACACGCAGGCTGATTAAGCCCGAAGACCTAAAGAGTCTAAGTGTTCAGGTCATATTATATCATTTCCTAAAGTTAATAACTTCCAATGCCTAAGTTCTCTTTTCTTAATTCTCTCTATTTTTTTTAATAATAGGAAACTACTATTACGGAACTGACAAAATAATCAAATCATAAAGTATCCACCCCTCATGTCTAGCTAATGCATTGTCGTCATTGTAAAATAAAGGCATGAAAGAGGGCAGAATAGGAAAAATCACTTGTATTCCATGAAAATCTGGTCAGCTCTAAAACAACCAATACATGTGCTGAGTTTATTGCCTTCAGCTAGGCAATGTCCGACCAAAAGAGGTCAGGCTAAGGTGAAAGCAACCTTGTCCGAGATGGGTTTAGGGAGAACATGGTCAACATACAGTTTGAGACGTCCATTGACCTTAAAGGAATTACCTATCTTTAGGTTAGATATTTCAATGGCTTCGTTAGAAAAAATTCGATCAATAATGAACGGGTCGTTCCACTTAGACCTAAGTTTGCCAGGAAAGAACTTAAGTCGAGAATCAAAGAGCCAGACCCTCTGGTTCGGCTCAAAGCTCTTATAGGAAATCATCTAGTCATGAAGAGCTTTGCTCCTTGCCTTATAGATTTTGGCACTCTCGTAGGCATCATTTCTAAGCTCCTTCAACTTAGATAGTTGGAGTTTCCTGGTCTTCCCGGCTAACTCTAGGTCAAAATTGCATTTCTTGATGGCCCAAAATGCCCGGTGTTCTATTTCTATGGGTGACACGCCTTACCAAATATTAGACGGAACGGAGACATACTGATAGGCATTTTGTACGTCGTACGGTAGGCCCAAAGGGCATCGTCTCTATCTTTCCTATCAGGCCTAACCATTTTCTGCAAAATATTCTTGATCTCCTTATTAGAGACCTCAGCCTATCCGTTCGTCTGAGGGTGGTAAGGTGTGGAAATTTGATGATTCACCGCGTATTTTGCCAGTAGATTCCAGAACTGGGCATGAGTGAAATGCATGCCACCATCACTGATGATGGCCTGAGGAATCCCGAATAAACTAAAAATGCTTTTCTTAACAAAGTCAATGACCACTTTAGGGTCATTGGTTCAAGTGGGAATCACCTCAATCCATTTGGACACGTAATTCACAGCAGCCAGAATATACTAGTGTCCAAATGGAGGAAAGGGTCCCATGAAATCGATGCCCCAAACGTCGAGGATTTCGACAGGAAGTATTGGGTTTAGGGGCATCATGTCTTTCTTGGCCATGTTCCCGAGTGCTTGGCATCGAGAACACGATCTTGAGAATTCCTGGGCATCTTTAAACAAAGACGACCAATAGAACCCAAATTGAAGAATTTTTGCTTGTCTTTATTCCGGAAAAATGTCCACCACACTTAGATGTATAGCATAATTCAAGTATGCTTTGGAACTCACTTTCCGGGATGCATCGACGAATAATTTCGTCTACGTCAATGCGGTACAGCTCGGGATCGTCCCAAAAATAATATTTGGCCTCAGATATAAGCCTATCCCGTTGTTACTTGGTTCAATCCTGAGGGATTTGACCAACAACCAAATAATTGATGATATTCGTAAACAAGGGGGTTCGGATGCTCGAAACAGCAAGAATAGTCTTATTTGGAAGTGTTAGCAATTGGAATATCTGGATGTGGTGAGTCAATTAGAATTCTCGATAGGTAATCCGCTACTACATTTTGTGCCCCGGATATGTCTTTAATTTTAAGATCAAATTCTTGAAGTAAAAGAACCCAACGAATGAGCTGGGGCTTTGCATCCTTTTTGGCCAAGAGATGTTTCAAGGCTGAGTGGTTGGTATAAATAATGACACGAGAACCAAAGAGATAAGCCCTAAATTTTTCAAAGCGAAAACTATAGCTAGTAATTCTTTTTCAGTAATGATGTAGTTCCTCTGAGCCTCATCCAAAGTCTTAGTAGCGTAGTAGAAAACAGAGGGCTTTTTATCTATCTTTTAAGCCAAGACAGCCCCGACCGCATAATCAGAAGCGTCAGCCATAATCTCAAATGGGGTTGTCCAAATCGGTGGTTGCAACACCGAGGTGCAAGTGATTGTTGTTTTCAATAAATCAAATGCCTTGCAGCACGATTCATCAAACTCGAACGGTGTGTCTTTGGCCAGAAGGTTATTCAAGGGTTAAGCAACCTTCGAGAAGACCTTAATGAATCTTCGATAGAAGCTCACATGACCAAGGAATGATCGAATTTGTTTAATGGATGTGGGTGGGGAATGTTTAGAGATAGCATCTATCTTAGCCTTATCAACTTCAATGCCCCGATTAGAGACCACATGACCTAAGACAATACCTTCTTGAGTCATAAAATGGCTCTTTCCCAGTTAAGGACAAGTCGTGTTTTGATATATCTCTTGAGGATCAATTCCAGGTTAGCTAGGTAAGACTCAAAAGATTCTCCAAAAATGGAGAAATCATCCATGAATACGTGAAGACAATCTCCCACAATGTCAGAAAAGATGACAAGCATGCACCTTTGAAAAGTTGTGAGTGCATTGCAAAGCCCAAACGGCATCCTATGGAATGCAAAGGTTCTGTAGGGACATGTGAAAGTTATCTTCTCCTGATCTTTGGGATGGATAGGGACTTGGTTATATCCCGAATAAATGTCCAGGAAGTAGAGATACTTTTTCCCAAGTAACCTTTCCAAGATTTAATCAATGAATGGCAAAAGGAAATGACTCTTTTTGGTGGTTATGTTCAGCTTTCTATAATCGATACAAACTTTCCAACCGAAAGCTGAACGGGTGGTGAAGGATTCCCCTTTCTCACTGGTCACCACGGTTATCCCTGCCTTCTTGGGAACAATCTGGACAGGGCTGACTCATGGACTATTTGAAATTGGGTAAATGATGCCTGCATCGAGCCACTTGATTATTTCCTTTGGACCACTTCTCGCATATTGGGATTTAATCTTCTTTGCATCTCGCGAGGACAGGATCCATCTTAAAAAAAAATGATGATTACAGTATGATGACTCGATTCCCCTTAAGGTCGTGGATGATCCAACCAATTGCCTCTTTATTATTCTTAAGGACCTTAATCAATCTTAGTTCTTTCTCCTTAGTCAAATCAGCATTAATAATCATAAGGCGCGTATTCTTAGGTCCTAAGAACTCGTATTATAAATTCTCAGGCAATGGTTTTAGTTCAAGTAACGAAGACGCTGATGAAGATTCGTCAGGATGGTCTAAAGGAAGAGGTTGAGAATGAATGAAATCAGCAACCTTTTTAGGGTGTGGAGGGTCTACCATGGAGGGTCAAGATTGTCGGTGCTGGTGGAATCCTCGAGGGCATTAATCGTTAAACAGGTCTCAATGTTATGATTTGAATCATTGAGTTCAATAAATCCACAATCTTCGAATTTGTTTATTGCTTTAAAAATATTGAGTGTCAGTTTCCTATCCCTAAAGGCGATTTCCATTTTACCGCTCTCACAATTTATGTTGGCTTTAGCAGTAACTAGGAACGGGCACCCCATAATGATGGGCGTGTTCATCAAATCTTCAGGTACATCCATGCCAAGGACTAGGAAATCTACCAGAAATAGAAATCCTTGACCTTAACGATAACGTCCTTAATACCACCTTTTGGTGTGGTGATCGAAAGGTCTGCTAAGTGTAACGTTACTGAGGTTGGCCTGAGTTCACCTAACTCGACCTTTTCATGGAGAGAAGTTGGGATTAGGTTGATGGATGCACCTAGATCCAATAGTGCTTGATCAAAAGTGTAATCCTCAATGACACATGAAATCAAGGGAGCACCTGGATCTCTCTTCTTCTGAGGAAGGTGGTGCAGGATAATAGAACTAGCCTGTTCGGAGAGTATCACCTTCCTTGGGGTGGGTTCTTTTGCCTTACGCTTTTGAGTACATAAATCTTTCAGGAACTTAGCATAAACTGGGATGTGCTTAATAGCATCGAGGAGTGGGTTATTGATCTCTACACTCTTGAATATATTCAGGACTCCTCATTGCTGTCTAGGGTTTTCTTCTTCCTGGTTTTTAATAAGGCCTCAGGGAACGAGATGTGGGTGGTGTCCTCAATTTCAGGTTCCTAATCCTTGTTCTCTTCTTCAACTTTTTCCTTTTCTTCCTCAGGCTCACCAGGGTAGAATTTGTAGACGCATATGAGTTTGGGTCTTGGGAAGGGTTAGGGAAGATAAGAGGGCATGATTAACCAGATAACTAGGGTTAGAAGAGGAAGGACCTTGCTCAACCACTTGGGAATGTGCGTGTGGGTCCCTTTGATTCCTATACCCTTTGGCTCTATTGCCCTGATTTTGTACATTGCGAGGGTTGGGTACGGGTTGAGATGGTAGAGATTCAGGCTGTCGGGTGTTAGCTATGAGCTCGGATTGCAAGTTGTCCAGCGATGTCTTCATTTACTGCATAAGCTGGAGCATAAATCCTTACATTTCTACCATTTGTCAGTTTAAATTAGCTTGTCCTACTTGTTGTTGGGCATTCCAAGATGGCTAATTAACCTATCTCGAGGGCAATTGGGTGTATACTTGACCCTGACTCGTAGGTCCTTGAGGTGCATAGCTGCTGGGTCATATCAAGGTCTGTTGCCCCTAATTTTTCCAGAAGTTAGGGTGGTTCCTCCAACATGGGTTATAAGTGTTGGTATACGGGTTGGACATAGCATTCTTCTGTATGGCATGCACATCCTCATAGGGTGAGGATGGAGAAAAGGAATGATTAGAAAAACTGGGATCAAAGGCTCCAGTTTGGAACCCATAAGGTTTCGAGAAATTCTAGCTCATAGGTTGAGCCGACTCAAGTTGGTTCACGAACTCCCACCCCGTGGAAGCTCGTGAAGAATGGAATTTTGAACTCTGGGATTGAGTGGGTGTAGAACTGTTTCTTGAATTTTCGAACGTCCATTCTTCCATCCTTTTTGCAACTAGGTCCACCTTATGTAATTTATTGCAAATCAATTACATGTCAAATGAATGAGAGTTCTGAATCTCATTAGCATTGGACCTGGGTTGTTGTGACCGGTTGAAAATCTCTATGAAGGCGTGATTTATCGAATTCTCACTCATTTCCTCGAACAAGTCATATGCGCTTTTTGCATCCTTGTTGAGGAAATTGTCTTCGCAGGAAGCGTCCATATGATTGCAGAGTTGATATATCAACCCATGGTAAAATATCTGCATGAGTTGCCATTTCGGCACCTCGTGGTGTGGACATTTCTACAATAGATCCTGGAATCACTCCCAGGCACCATGAAATGGTTCCCCCGTTCGTTGGGCGAAAGTGGTAATCACCTGCCGCAAAGCATTGGTCTGTCCAATTGGGAATAATTTCTTCAGGAAAGTCGATTTAAGAGCAGTCCAAGTTTCTATTGGCCTTTCATTGGTCTGATACCAATGTGCGGTCTTATCCCTGAGAGGGGAAAAAGGCTCATGATCATTTATTCTTTGTTCACATTCCTAGCTTTGGTGGTTTGAATCAAAGTGATTAGATCCTCCAAGTGCTAGAATGGGTCCTCAGAGCCAAGCCTATGGAAATGTTTAATTAGGCTTAAAACCTGAGGCTTGATTTCTATGTCTCCGGTGGGAATTGTGATGTCAAGACGTTCCCCATAATTTGAAGGATCATAGAAATCCTTCAAGGGCCGAGCGCCTTGACCATTCATTCGTTGGAACCATTTCTGCATTTTCTCCAGCGGTTCCAACTGCCTCTGAATTAGCTCTTGCTGGTTCAGGGGTAGGGGAGGTGGTTGTTGATCAGCCATGTGATCTACTTGACTATGACTCAACTTTCACCTCTGAGAATGGTCTAAAGGTCCTTCCAAGCGAGGATTCAATAACCTCCTTCCAAGCATGCACTGGAAGGACATCGGAAGGACAAGGGGAAAAAAAAATATATGGAGCCTTGCAGCATAAAAATACAAGCTTGTCCTTAAGTTGGGTAGCCTAAGGACCTATGCTTCAGAAATATACTTCGACCACACGACGAATTTGATGTTGTCCTTACTCCAGAAGGTGGTAAAGTTGGGCTGGTGAAGTAGGGAAGCATGTCCCAAGGCTACTAATTATGCCAAACCCCTGCCTATTTAAGTCGTTTAACAATCAGGCCCCCCCAACTTAGCACATTTTGAAGCAAGCAGGCGTGACTAATTTGAAATGCATTCTGGAGAATACCCTGAAGCAGACTCAATGAATCTTAGGGCCAACGTTTACTCAATTTTAATTAAGTCCTGGGATAATAGTGCTTCTAGAATGTGATGGGCCCTTAATTAGGTTATGCCCTTAATGATCAATTCGTGTATGTGTATGCGCACAACCAATGATTTTTCAAGTAAGATTAAATTTTTCTGTGAGGCGAATTTTAAGGTTTGAATCTTGGTTAGTAACTTTTAGATTCAGATATTAGGTGTATTCAACCAAGTTTTGTGAGGCAAACCAAATTTGAAAGCACGAGTTCAAGTATTTTCCTTTAAAAGTCAAAAGAATATGGAGTGCCTGGTTTTGATCTAAATATTTGAACCCATGAGGCAACTACAAGATGAATCAGTTTTAAGCTAAGTGGTACGGTCCAAGCAACTCAACCAATTGGCCTTGATGCACCACCAATTAAAGCACACAGATTTGATTAACTTAACCAAATGAGGTTAGGTGCCTTAAATGTGGGTGTGTGTAGTATGTGTTAATTTTGTCCCACAATCAAAGAATATATGTTTTTTATATAGGGGTGAGATGAGGGGAGGTGGCAAACAAGACAAACAATTTCTGTCCCAAGGTTTATGCAAACGTCTAAGTAGATTAAGTCTTGGTTATTTATGTGGTTAAAAGTGAAACTAGTGGGGGGGAATGTGGGGATACTTACAAGTCGCTTTAACTGCACTTTACTCTAGTCTACCGTACTTGGATTTCCCTGCTTGGATACTTGCAAGATAGCAAATCAGAGACAAGAGAGGTTATACAATAAGTAAATGCAGAGCAACATGGAAGAAGAAATCAAATTCCGCTGCCACCCCAGCAACGATGCCAAAATGATAAGCATATTTTTTGCGAAGAAAATTAAGGTCTTGGAGAACCCATCATTGTAGTCGTAAAATATCGCTACCGAATAAAATTTACCAAAACTCAAAGGGAGTCCTGGGTTAAACACGGGGAGGCAACGTCTATTTCTTTGAAATCTGCATTTCACTTTGTTTCTTTTTGGTATTTTAAGGGTTTTGTTATTTTTTTGATATTTTGTAGATGAGAATAGAATATCATAACAAAGAGCTAACTAAGCTAGTCTAAAAATAAATAACGAGAGCGAGTAGAGGAACGAAGGAAAAATGATATATTGAGGTAGAATGAAGTTTATTAGAATTTCACTAAGCAGAAATATAGTAAGCAAGATAAAGGAAATGGAGGTGAGATGAAATCACCAGGGTAGTGTACTTAGTCGATTGACCTAGTCGATCAAATCCACTAACTGAACTACTTAAAACAAAAGTAATTCAACCTCAATACAACCAACACTACCTTATACGAGGGTAGCGTACCTCAAACCCCTCATCTTCACAAGGAGTATTTTGTCTCGCGAGGAAGACGGGAATTCGCAAAGCGACTACCTAAACAAAGACAATTACAATATATCCTATAGAGCCACAGAGTAAGTGTAAATCAAACTAGCTTCTATAGGCAAAAGGACTTCCCTTAGATGGAAGTGGTGCGACGTGAAGTTGGCAGAGTAACGATGCTCTCGAATGGGTGCTAGAGGGCTTGGAGAGTAAGAACTTCTAGATGATTTTCTTTACTTGGACACAATATGGTGTGAAAGTAATTTCTCATGGTGTATTTTTTTAAGAAGGGTGCTCTTCTATTTATAGAGTTCCTAAGAAGGCTCTGGAAGGCCTTGGAAGCCTCTTGTAGAACAAGTCTCAAGAGTGTAGTAAAAAATCTCACCGAAATCAGGGTCATTTATAATTCTGACAGGGTTATCAAATGTCTGGTGTTATGCTTAGACGTCTGTGTCATTGTCTGATCTAAGGTTCGGTCATTTGATCTAGAAGAGAGGATGATCTGATCAGGGTTGGACCAAGATGGACATCTAAAACTCACTTTTAAGACGTCTGGGATATTGATCAGACGTCTAATCCTAAAATGGTTTCCTTCCTGTTTTCACAAGATTGAAATAGGGCTCTTGTGTTAAGTTGTACAGATGACAGATCTGACGTCTGGTAAGAAGTCTGGATGTTTGAACAAGCAATCATTTGTGAGAATGGATTTCTCGGGAAGCTTGATTGCTAAATCTTCTGAAAAAAGTTATTTGCGTCAGGTCTTAGCCTAACGTCTATTTATCATACGGCTAGGATGATCTACGGATGTCTGAAAGTGTTATAGAATTAATTATAAGGTAATCTCCGAGGATGATCTTCTGATAGTCCAACGGTCCTATTGTTAGACGTTTGTCATTGGCATCAGACGTCTAGACTATGGGCTGATCATCTGAAGTCAACGAATAGAAAGCACTAAGTCCAACCTAAGTGTTTGGACGTCTGGAGAAAAGGCCAAACGTCTTAAAGTCATAGATCAGATGTTTGAGGTTCAGATTAGATGTCTGATTAGGCTATCTGAAGTCTATTTTGATTTTCTGATTTTTCTAAGTGTTTGTCTCAGAGACCTAGTGAGGTGTAAGGTTTCCTAGGACTAAGGTAGGGTACTTCGGGCTCTTTACAAGAATCTAAAGAAGTAAAAGAGCAAAGTATAAGACAAATAAATACAAGAATACAAAATACAAGAAAGAATATTTCTATCATATTCTACATCTCCTTCAAGCTCCGCTCCAAGTGAAGCTCCTCCATCAAGCTCCTCTAATCTGCCACGGATGCGAGTTTCAACTCCTTCACACTTGCATCCATTTGAATTTATGCTAAAACTTGTAAATTTAAATGCAAATGTTAAATTACAAGCGTTTTGTTATCATCAAAATTAACGATTGTGTTCCCTTGCACTAACAATCTTTCCCTTTTTGATGATGACAAAATCACAAATATTAAAAACATTCTCCCTCATTTTGATATGATAAAAAATGTTTAATTGATTTTAATTATTTTATTTTAAACTCCCCCTTAAAACATACTCTTCTAATTTGGGTTAAAAATCCCTTTTTGACATAAGAAAGCATGAATAACATTCTACATCTTTTTATTATAACAAGATAGTTATTTAATCAACTCTCCCTTTCTAATGGAAATATAGATGTGTTTAAGATCTCCCCCTATCTAGATGAAGGAAATCTTTCTCACCCTTAATGATTAATATAAAGCTTATTAAATTTTTAACTCCCCCTATCTAGATTCTATTAAAAAAATAGAGTAAAGAATTTACCTTACCAAGGCCAATAACATGGCCCAAATGGAGGTTGATGCCAAAATGGATAGGGCTCCCAACCGTAACTTGGAGGTCCAGGTATCGGAGCCGATCTCTAATCGAGTGGTTGACACAAGACGGTTCCATCACTCGGTCATCTCGTCGGTCTTTTTGTTTACTTGGTTTACTCTTTGGTCTTCTCAATTTGAGTTGACCATTCTCTTGTAGGTCCAATCTTTCATATTGTAATCTCCTTTGAAACCTACAAAATAAGATTCTAATTGATTTCTTGGTATCCAAGTTAGCTTGGATCCGAACTTGTTAGTTGGTCTCCTTGATGGAGATCCTTTCTCAACCTTTTGGCTAGTGTTAATTCTATTTAACAATTTATCTGATTTTTCTTTAAGACAAGTAAGATCATTTTCAATAAAACTCATCTTGCTTTTTAAGATAGAAATCTCATATTTAAGCAATGTATTTTGTTCAATCAATTTAGTGTCCAAAATAAGGTCATGGCTTTCTATAACAAAAGCATTCTTTTCGGATTTAATGGAATCAAAAGATGCATTTAAATCTTAATTTTTAACAAGATTATTTACTTCACTTTTTAAGACACTAGTTTCATTCTTCAAATTTTTGTTCTCTAACTTTAATTATTTACTAAGTTCATACAATTCTTCAAATGCTTTTTGCAACTCATTAAAAGAATTTACCTCTTTGTTGTCATCTTCATTCTCGCTATCATTCGTGATGGCCATGAAACCCATGCAAGAGGTTTCGTTCTTCTCTTCGGGATTTTCTTCCTCCTCCGAGATCGAATCATCCCAAGTAGCTTAGAATGCTTTCTTCTTATATTTCTTCTGCTTCTCCTTTTCTTTCTTTAAAAGAGGGCAATCAGGTCGAATATGCCCTTTCTTGTTGCAGTGATAGCAACGAGCTGGACTTTCCTTCTCCTTTTCCTTCTCATTATTTGAATCCCTGCAAAACCTAGAAAATTTTTTAAATAAAATCCTAAGGTCTTCGTCGTTAGAACTTACCTCGCTGTCCGATGCGACTTTGAAGGCCAAGCTCTTTCTTGGCTTTGGTTCTGGTGTGTCCTACTTCATCTTTGTCCCATAGGCCATGAGATTGTGTAGGAGATCCTCCATGTTAAGCTCCTCTACTTCATTCGCCTCTTCGATGGTGGTGACCTTTTATTTCCATTCCAATTCAAAGGAACGAAGAAGCTTTTCTTGAAGCTTCCCCTTTATAATGATCTTATCTAGGGCCTTAAGGTTGTTCACCGTAAGAGTGAACCTAATGTACATCTTACTTAAGGATTCAATAGATTTCATAAAAAAAGATTCAAATTCTTGAGATAAAGCATTAATTTTAGAAGTTCTTGCTGGATTTGAGAGCCTTATTGTATCAATTGAGATGCAATTGTTATATGGTGACATGGGAATTCATATTGAAATTATTGAGATTTGGGGGAGGTTTTTAGTCCCATGCTGGAAGTGGACAAACCTTTTGGTTGGTGTAAAAGGCTTCTGCTTCCCAGGCTTATGTTGCAAAGAGTGAGAGGTAGGACTGCACACGTACGTGCGCGTGCCTCGCCTGAGCCCAAGTCTGAGTTGGAGACAGGGTAGATAATCAATGGATCTCGGAACTTGCCTCGCCCTACCCTGTCTCCGGCTCGGACTCGGGTGATAATCAATTTGGAACTTGGAACTTGGACTCCTTTTGCTATAAATTTTTAATCTCACGATTTTGACTTGGATTAGTCGATCAAATAGTGAAATTGGTCGACCAATTGTTTTGGCTGACCAATGAATTTAGTTTGGTCGATCAATTGGATTGGTCGACCAAATAGTGGAGTTTGTTTTACCAATTGTTTTGCTTGATCAATGAACTTAATTGGTCGATCAATTGCCGTACTTCCATAAAACGGAAATTTCCATAAACGTTTGGTCGTGGGCTCTATATAAGGGTCATGAGGGGGCTCTTATTTGTCACACAACAAGAGCAGAAAAACTCTCCACCTCTCTCCTCTCTCGTTCTTCTCTTTCTTGGTGCGTTCATTCGACGTGAGATTGGTAGAAAAATCTCCAATCACTTTTGTCGATCTTGCATAAGGAGATTTAGAGATCCACGAGAAGTTTTTGGTTGATCAAACCATTCAATTGGTAGATCAATTGAGAATTTAGTTGGAAATCAAATTGCCTCGGCTTCATTCTCCTGAGCTGGTTTTTGAGGACTTGATTTAATATTTTTGATCTATGCAAAAATATTGGAAATGCATATGTTTTTATTTATTTATTTCATATATGCTTTAATTTCAACAGCTCTTACCTTGGATGTACCTTCGTGAGTTACCTCAAGCGTATGTCAAATCTCGTATGCGGTGGCGCATTGTGAGATGCGATTAAACTCCTCTGGGCTCAGTGTGCAGTACAACGAGTTCATAGCTTTCGCGTTGAGAGAAAGCTCACGGGTCTGCTGCTACGAGTAGCCTCCTTCAAGTCTCGTCAGGACTTCAAATGGGGTTTCGCATCGTCTCCATAATGTGAAGTCGATGGCTTGAAGCCACATCCTCATCTTCAACTTCCAATAGCCATAGTTGCTCCCGTAAAAGTAGGACAGTCGGACAATAGACTGTCCCTCCATGTGTCTCGTAGCGGTGATGCTTCCCTCCATAATTTGATCCTTGCTGGGTTACGCCGATATCGTGAGACCTACTCTGATACTAATTGTAATTTCTGACGGAGGAGGCCAGATGTGCGTAACACAAAAAGTTGCGGAAATAATATGTAAACAATCACACAAATGGCAATCTCATAAGCATACAAGGATTTTTAGGTGGAAACCCAAATCTAGGTAAAAATCACCACCTAAGCCTTTCGACTTAGGATTTCCTGATCAACCTAGTCAATCAAATCCACTAACCGAACTACTTAAAATGAGGGCAGTTCAACCTCAATACAACTGTCACTGAAGTCCAAATTGGATGTCTAATCATGCTGTCTGAAGTCTATTTTGATTTTGTAATTTTTCTAAGTGTTTGTCTAAGAGTCCTAGTGTGGTGTAAGGTTTCCTAGGATTAAGGTAAGATACTTTGGGCTCTTTACAAGAATCTAAAGAAGTAAAAGAGCAAAGTACAAGATAAATAAATATAAGAATACAAAATACAAGAAAGAATATTTCTATCCTATTCTTCATCCCCTTCTTCAAGCTCTCGCTCCAAGCGAAGCTCCTTCTTCTCCATCAAGTTCCTTTAATCCGCCATGAATGCGAGTTTGAGCTCCTCACACTTGTATCCATTTTTATTTATCTTGAAACTTGTAAACTCAAATGCACATGTTAAATCACAAGTATTTTATTATCATCAAAATTAACGATCGAGGTATTTTTATACTAAAAATAGTATGTCAAGATTTGTATCCTTTCACATGGAGGCCCTTTCCTCCCTTTTATTCATGTTGGAGAGGGCAGTAATACAGCTTTTTGATCCAATAGTTGAGATTGATCCTTAGGATTCGCTTGTTGTAGTTTGGGATGTGGGGGAATAGGGCGTACTTATTTCTACTCTCTCATTTTTTTGCAATGGTGTACTCTATTGTCGTTTGTATAAGTTTTATTCTTCAAGGTGGAAAAAGAACAAATTTTTTGCATAAAGATATATATGCTCTTGTTTTATGATAGAATCAGCGAATTGGTGTGATAATTGATAGCTGATCTTTGAATTAGATTGTTTATGGGTTTGGCTTGGTAGTGGAGAAGTAATTGATCATATGGGATAATTTTGGGGATGCAGTTGAATGTGAAGATCTTGTTCTAATACCTCATTGACCAATTAAGATTGAGTCTTTGAAGCTACTTGAATAATATGTGGGGCTTAGGTATATAACTAGGAGAAGTTTGACTCTGTCAGGGAACAACCAAATTAGCTAATTTGAGTGGGAAAGTTTTGGATGCTAAAGTTATTTATGACAAAGAAAGTGGCAGAGTTAGTCTTTGGATTTGTTACTTATAGCTTTACCAAGGAGGTCATCAATGCCTTATCTTTTCTTATTGGCATTGTGAGCCTGCACATGTTATAATTATTTATAAAATTATTTTCAACTACCGTAATTTATTTTTAAGCACAATTATTCAATAAAGTTTCACTACTACATACTCGTAGATAATACTTTCTTCAGCTTGGTTAATTAGAAGAAAGATACCCAAATTCTACTTTCAAAGCATTGGATGTGTTGATGACTAGGTTAGGGTTTACCCCCAATTGTCATAGTTTGCTTTATGTAAGTCCCACCATTCCCCTTCTGTAGAAATTTCCAAATGGAGAGGAAACTAATCTAATCTGGGTATAAAAATCTGTGTTGACTAGCTAAAAGGTTGTGAATATGATGAATATTATTAAAATAGAAAAATGTAAAGATCCAGCAAAGCATAAACTACATGACAATGTATAAACAAGTAGAATTTCCATTCATAATGCTGTGTTTTTTTTTCAAATTAGGAAGTTGGCACCTTAAAAGGTGATCTGCAAATATTTCCATTCACCTGATCACAGCTGTTGTATTCCCAATCACTTACTATTATCACGACACTCACAACCAGGTCCCTTTCCTCTGTAAGTGGTATTGGGTACAAGGATTCTTTGTTTCTATTCCAATCACTTCTGTGATGCTGTAGGATGTAGATTTAGATATTTGAGATCAGGCATGGTAGTTTCCTTCTGACATTTCTTCAATCTTCCTTAATCCCTTTTATGTAGCTCAAATACAGCTTCTCGCTGTCTCACACCTTCTGGTTGCGCATCTAGAATCACTTCTATTTTTATTTCTTTCTAATTAAAAAATGAATGAAATTTTAGTAATAACTAAATGATTAAGCTTTTCATTACTGTTTGTAAGAAACACACGAAGAAGATACAGGTTGATAACTCGCTCCCAGAATTTCATGTAGATTTTTTCCCCGTTTAACCATGTACAATGTTTATGGCTTGCTTGTAAGCTACTTGCATTTTTATTCTTGCAGAAACATGTTCTTCACTACAGATAAATCTGTAATTCCCTTACGAGTTCCAAATTTCCAAGCTTCAAAATTTTTTTACACAAATGCTTAGGCAAAAACATAGCTCTTTTTTTTTTCAGAGAGGTCAAATTCAATGGCCTCGTTATCCTGCCAAACCAAATAGTCACAAGTGACATCCTGTCCTAACTTCTTGGTCATGAATGGAGCCAAGTTGGATATGTACCTAGAGCTGAAATGAATTTTTGCATATTCTTTTTTTTTACCAGTATCATTTCCACTCTATTTTGCAGATTTGAAAGGAAAAACTGATAACAAATCAGAGCTTTGGAAGAATTGAAAGAACTTGGGACAAAAAGAGTTGACAGGCAAGTTTGTTTGCTAAGTTTAGGGTGTTATTTGGTCTTGTTTTTGTCTTTTTGTTCAATGGGCTTCTGTACTGCATCATAAAAAATATTTGTTCTGATGGGTTGTCCTCATTAGCAGACTATTGCACATATTTTGTTTCTTATTCTGATGGGTCATGCATGGATGAAAACAGTGCAGGGGCTCCTGACAAGATGTTGGGTTAACTGTGGGGGAAGCAGCTCTAGGTAGTTGTGAATTAGCCTTCTTCATGTTCGCTTATTCTCTTTTCCTTGGCAATCTATCCATGAGTTGATTAAAATGTTTTCATTTCATTCCAAGTGCATGGCCTCATCCTTGGTGCGAAGTGGTTTGTGAGGGGATCTATGACCTAAGGAAATGGATGCTATCAACATAGATGCATAGCACAACTCCCTAGAGGTGAAAATGTTGGCTTCTATTGTGCTTGTCCTTTGTTATTGTAATTATTTTGATGTCATTTTTTTGGTTCTTTTAACTGTTATTGTTTAAATGATGCTCACTTAATGGAGTTTTTTAAAATACATGATGTAGTTATTAACTCATTGTATTCAATTTTCAGGTTGTTGTTGATGGGATGTGGAAACCTTGTCCCAAAGGTGGTGGTCCTATCCAATTTCCTGGTTTCAATGGTAATGGGTTGTATTTATCATGAAAGATGAAAAGAAAGCCTAGAGATTCCCTAATGACATGCCCTTGGTTATTGCAAGGGAACTCATTTGCCTATCTTATTCTGAACGTTGTGGTGTGGCTCCATCATCTTTGCATGGCCGCTATCCTAGTTCTTGCAATTTTAATGGTAATTGCATTGAAGGAAAATGCCATCGTTTCCTTGGATATCATGGACATGACTGTAAGGCGTGAGTTTAACTGCTTTATTGTATTTCTGCACACCTACCTGTTTTCTTTCTGACACACCAAACTTTCCTGTAGGAGTAGTATTTGGTGGCTATAATGGGGTATGGAACATGCCGTTCAAATGGAATTTGTGAGTGCGAGGACGGATGGACAGGTGTTGACTACTCAATAGGTAGTTGCTTTGAATATCGAGCCATGTAATGTTTATTGAGGAGGTATAAAAGAAGGGGAAACTTACATATGTGTGATTAGACATATATCTATGGGTAAATGTCTATACTTATATACCTTAGAAATTTGCTTTGTTATGCTTGTATGTCTCAGTCCCATTAAACTTAATAGAGAAGGATTAGAAAATAGGAAAAAATATTTTCACATCCCTAACTTTTTCCTTAAGTTCTCTTTCTCATCCTTGTTCTCCTTCCTCACCTCTTACCACTTTTCTAATCTATTCCTCCCTTCGCTACCCTCTCCACCTCTCGAGCCTTCCCTTGATCTCCCCTACAGTGCTAGCCTGATATCGATTCTAGAATTAAACTGCCATCTCCAAAGGCATTTAAGAGCAGTACTAAGACTAGTTGAATTATTTGGGTTGGACAATTTCTGTGTGGTTCTCTTTTTTTTACTGGTATCATTTCTATGTTATTTTGCATATTTGAAAGGAAAAACAACTGATAATAAATTAGAGGTTTGGAAGGATTAAAAGAACTTAAGACAAAAAGTGCTTGATAGGCAGTTGATACTCTTAAGTTTATACTTATGCATCCTATCTTTCTTTAATCTGCATTATATTGAATTTTGAGTTGATACTTTTAAGTTTATACTCTTAAGTATTTTGCTAAAGTTTCTATAAGTATTATTTTTTGTTGGCCATTGTTTATTTCAGATCCTCCTTGGTTACTACTGCTGATTGTTGGATGCTGCTGATAGTTGACCTACTTCATTAGGGACCTTGGCCTGATACAAGAGCAATGAATTCTATTGCCGATGGAAGTTTTGGTGGCATCTGTTGCTGTTGATTGATTCTTGGGCGTCTTGAACTCGGCCCTTGTATTTGGATGTATTTAATTATGCTACTGCAATGACCAACTCTCATTGGATTTCAACTTTGCGAATTTTGCAAGCTCATGCTATGAAAGATGAGCCAACCCTGTTTGCATTAAGTATAATTATTGGATGCATCCTCCTTCAACTCATGCTACCTGGATTGTAAGATCTGATGCTATTTTGCTAAACTTTGAGAAGTTATTGAATTTCATGTTTTTGGGATGAGTGTTTTTCTGAGTCTCACTTGTATTTGCCACTTTTTTTATGTTTTTTCTTATTTTTTGATGCATCTTCTTGAAGGGTTTTTATTGTACTTTATTATTTGAAGATCAATAAATTTGAGGTTGTTGGGTTCCTATGTCTTGCGCTTGTAAAAAAAAATATTTTTTAGCAAAAAAATCACTAGTGGTAATTAAGTGGTACAACAAGACATCATTAAAATGAATCAATAATGATAATTAAATGATAATAGAAAGTGTTATTAAAGTAAATCAATAGTGGTAATTTAGTAACATAAGAAAGTATCATTAAAGTAAATTGATAGTGATAATTTAGTGGGATAAACAAAAGTTGTTAAATGAATTATATAGCGACATTAATAATGTCAACTAAATTGTTACTAATATAAATTAATAGTAGCGAAATAGTGGTAAATAAATTGTCATTAAAGAAGATCATTAGTGTTGTTAATTGTGGCAATTAAAGTGACTAATACTAATGATTTAGCAGTAATTATATAAATGTCACTAACCTTTTAATGATGTCAATAAAGGTAACAATTAAGCGACATTTATTTTAAGTGTTGCTAATGTTGTATAGCGACAAATAGAAGGCTTATAGTAGCAAATATCAAATGTTATTAAAGGCTATTATTTTTGTAATGCCCTCTTAGATTTCCTTTGCTCTAGTTTGTTCTCATATGTAGTGAGATTCCTAAGGACGTCATCGATGCCAAGGTCTTCAATTTGTTGAACTTCTTTAATGGTTATAACTTTTTGCTCCCATTCCGGTCCAAGGAAGCGCAAGAACTTTCCTTAAAGTTTACCTTTGACAAATGCTTTGTCAAGTGGCTTTAAGTTCACAATAAGTGTGAATCAAGTACACATCCTTCAACATTTCATTTTCCTTCATGTAAAACGCTTTGAACTCGTGTCAACAAAATAATTTTAGAAGTTTTAACTCTCATTGTTCTTTCATGGGTGACTTGGAGCATTTTCGAAATCTTGTGGGTGGTCCCAGTTGAATTCATCTGGGTTGAGCATGGAATACAAGGCATTATTGCCTTGGCATTGTGGGAGAGCTTTCTCATTTGCTCTTTGGTAAAGTCGGATGTTGGTCTCTTAGGTAATTCATAAGCAAACGTGCATCTGTCCTATGTGGCAAAATTGTTTGCTTGAAGCCACATGCTCATCCGAAGCTTCTAGTTGTAGCTAGTTCCATCAAAGTATGGTGGCCTCGTAGTCAATTGTCCTTTACTGTGCCTCGTCGCAGTCACATGTGTCACCATTGAATCCCCGTTGACAGCTATACCTAATCATACAAGAACCTACTCTAATACCAAATAAAAGTGAAGTAGAGGGGGATGATTAGTGTAATTAAATTTAAAATGTGAATTAAAAGGATGCAATAAACACAATCACAAGATACATCAAAATTTTAATTGGAAAACCCCAACAGCTAAATACCACCACCTAAGTTAACTCAACTTAGGATTTTCCAATCACCAAGTGATCAACCAATTATTAACCACACCACTTTGAAGAAAGGAGGTGTTCCTTAAGTACAATCCCACCTCCAATCCTGAACCGAAGGTTTTATCTTTCCACTAGGAAGAGAAGGGAATCCAATAGGTTGGACACCCTATTACAACAAATAAAAAAAAAAGAAATTATAACCACAACTGTAGAGCGCTAATAGGATCGATAATGTGCTTAGCTACTATAGGAAGAAAATACTCCCTAAGATTCGAAATGAATCAAAGTGAAGAATCAGGGAAGAGCACTCAAGTAGTGGTCTGAGCAGAAGAAAGCTTTGAGCAAGAGTGCTTGGAGAGCTTTTAAGTGTATAATGGTGTTTTTGGTCTCCAATGGTGTGTGTATGGCCAAGGGATCTTCATGTATATTTATAGAGTTCATAGGAATGCTCTATAATGGTTTAGATAGGTATTATTGCCATGGGAATGAATCTAGGAAAGATTTAGTCGAAATCCAATAAGTGTATAGACCAATCAATGTCTTAAAGTAAAGTATTAGACATCTAGTATGTTTATTAGATCGCTATTTTGAGTCATATAGATGTTAGTAAAGTATGTTGGATGTCTAGAAATGAAGGACAAGGTTCTTGATTTGTTGCTGTTAGATTGGGTCTTGTGTAGGGTTCTTCTATGAAAAGATCAAATGCCTGTAGTCACTCAATCAGACGTCTATGAACAAGATCAGACATTTGGAATTGAAGGGTGAAGTCCCTGGAATAGCCTCTAATTCATTGGATCATCTACAAGATACATGGTTAAAAGGATCAGATGTCTAAAGTATGTTTGGAAGAGGTGTTAGACGTCTAATGGTGATTATTACCTTAAAGATTGAATTTCTCAATGTTGGGAAATGAAGATTATTTTTTATAACAAAGATGCAGGGTAAATTGAAACCCTAGCTTCTCTATGTCAGATGTTTGGAGAGGGTTAAAGTCATCTAGAAGGTTTTATGGTTGTCTGAAGAGCTAAACACTGATCTTAAGGTATTTAGGTGATTGGACATCTAACCAAGTGGTTGGATGTCTTAAACAGAATTATCAGGCATCTAGAAATAAGATCTGACGTCTAGTTAAAGTGATTATTTTGAGCTTGCATTTGAGTTTGAAATTTGATCCTATGGTTCGCCTAAGAGTTGTAGGGTTGCGTAAGAGCTACTTAAGATTTAGTGGGTATATTCGGGCTCTTTTACATTGCATCTAAACTTAAGAAAGATCAAATACATCTTTTAGTGATACAAAAAGGACTAGCTAAAACAACCTAAGACATACTAATCGAAAGCTATCTCGTATCTGCAAATGGGCTTTAAATCTGATCCATGATCTTGCAAAACTTGTTACACATGTATGTATGCACAAGGAACGAAATAGACTATGATTATGATTTTATTAAAGATTTTCTTTAAGTCATTTTGTAAAATCATCAAAATATATTTAAGAAAGGTTGCACCAACATTGAGATCACTCCATATGAAACCAATCCAACACTCCTACCCCCTACATCTAAGGGAACTCAATTTTGACGGCCTAAGTATTGTGAAGTTTGACCCTACTTGATGGTGGTACTAGGCTTGCTCGATTTTAATAAAATTTTGTGCATTTTATGTTTTTGCTAAATAATTTCAATTCCTATGTTTTCATTTTAAAACATTAATTGTGTAAGGAATATGCCTAAGCTGTACATAACTTAGGTGCAAGTGAGTTGCACGCTCCCTACCCTCATAGTAAAATCTTCTGTTGCATTCTGTAACTTTTGCTAAAAGGAATTTAGTTATATGAAGGGGAAAGAAATAGTTGGCCTACACTAGGTCAAATATTAAGTTAAAACAAAGAGCCATCACTCAAACCAATAACGGAGTAAAGTGGATATTTTCCATTCTTGTTTAAAAAAATATTAAACTAGTGACTAGTGAATTCAATGAAACTATAATTTGATGTCAAAACATCGATGTTACTGTTGTGTGTATCCCATATTAGCATTGCACGTCTAGGTGAACCATTGCCAAACATGCATGCATGCTTTTGCTTAAAGGAGGAATAAATATTGACGGTTGTGTTTATATTTTTATTCATTCATTCAAAGAGCCTATCTTTTGAGTATAATGCCCATTTAGTAATAAATGAATACTACAAGTTCCTTTAGTATTTTTACAAGGATTTTATTTTACAAGTGGGTATCACGGTATTACAAGTTAAATTTCTCCTAGCAATTTTTACAAGTTATACACACTATAACAAAAGGGGTCAAAGGTGATGAATATTTTATGAAGATGACGATGAATAAATCGTCGTTATATGACCTGCTAATGAATAATTTAATTGTCACCATATTTGTTGTTATATAAGCCGTTGTTAAATCTAAAATGAATAATATATTTATTATAAAATTCAAATAATAATAAAATCATCACTAAAATCATCACATACTTTAAATTTAACAACATATGATTTCGTTGTCATTACTTTCTTTTAACAGTAATTTTTTTCATCACCTTGTAAAAAATATGCCAATGATTAATTCGTGGCAATGTTAAAAGATACAAAAATTTATTAATCATCCTTTAAAACACTCGTAATGTATCATACTTATAGTTTATTTTGATTACCTATAAATGAAAAATTATTTTACAATATCAACCAAAATATTCTTCACAAATTGAAATTTTCCAATGAAAACTTTATATAAAATACACCTAAAAAATTGTGGATAGGCTTCATTGCATCATATATTTAAAGGGACCAAAAAGTTTTTTAGTTTCCAAAAAAGATTGAGATGTATAGTTTCCAAAATAAACTTCAAGAGTTCCTTTCAACAAATATAGCTAGAATTTTACAAAAACTAATTATTCTTAAACTCTTTGCCTACTACGCATACAAACAAGTTAAACAAGAAGATACCTTTATAAACATTTTGAGAACCTATGTACTAAAAGAGAAACTAGTTAAAATTGTGTAGGAAAAGATGAACACAAAGTGATGTCTAAAACATAAAGGTAACTACAGTCCATAACCAGGAAAAGCACAAGGTAGATCATAATTACACTTGACACTTAGATGTCAGACCGTAACCTATCCACAAATGATCCTCGCAACCTATCCATGCTTCATCCCATGGTATCTTGCCATTGGATCTTTTTTTTTTTTTTGAAAAGGCCACTAGATCTTGACGATTGCATGTGTGGAAGTTTTAACAAAAAAGAAGCAAAGAAATGATATCAAGGAAGTTTTTAAATACATGAAAACACCAAAGGATTGAACATTCCTATCTATTCTTTTTCTGTCTTTTCCCTTATTAAGTTTATATGTCAAATTTTCATCTTTATCTTGTTCACCTTAGCACCCATAGCTTCCAAGATTTTCCTCTATCATTTAAATTTTCCTCTTGCATTCAAGTTTTTCCAAGTCTTTCCACAAATTGTTTACATATCTGACACTTGCATTATAGCTTTATGGCTTTCTACATGGTAGTGGGCATCCAAGTAACTTTATGTTTTCCATATGTATACCCAATCTTCATTTAGCAATTTTACCCGTGTACTCCACTCAATACACTTCATTATATAATGCTTTGCATCTAATGACCTTTTAATGACTGTCTACCTAGAGTCATTAAATACAACCTTTCTCTCAAGCAAAAAAAAAAAGTAATTTTAACCCCAATTAATCAACTATAGGAGAATATCTAACAATGTGGCTTTTATAATAAATACATGCAAAAGGGTAGTTGTGCAGAAAGTTTTATTTTTTTTTGTTAGCATAATAAATACATGCAAAAGGATTGCAAATCATACAAGTTTGCTACATCAATTCTTTAATACAAGTTGTTAGCAGAGTAAAAATTAACAAACTTGTTGCTACTTGTATGATTTTGCAAAAATTGATTGCATATAACTCGTCTTCCTGTCACTGATCATCACCTTCCTCTTGATGTCAATCCTTAGGAGGTCGCATATGTCGCTCTCCTCCAACTTACAATGGTGGAACAATCCTAGGGAAAATTGGTGTTTACCCCTACAAGACACAATCGAACAATACACACTTTTAGCCATATCAAATAGGATGGAAAACATGAGAAATAGCAGGAGCCACCTTGATGATAATGTCACCATCAGCCATATCTAGTTTTAATTAGTCACAATTAAGGAATAAATGCTCCTACATAACCACCAAAAGAGCCCTAATTCACTGTAAATCCATTCTGAAAGAATAACAAGAAAATAGGAGTAAAACTGCAGTTTTAACAGCATATTTCAATTGCAGAACAATCATGAGATTTCTCAAGGGTTAATTAAAGGTCAAATGTTCATAAATATCTAATAAGTGGGTCTGTGCAGACAGGAATGGATTTTCACGTATTTTGAGAATTAAATGACATTTGAAATCCTAAAAATAGACCCGCTTGATTCACTGAGGTTCTGGTCAGGATAAAATTCACATAAACCCTCTAAAAATCATAGAAAAATATTCTATAGGGTTTGGTATGCTTGATTTGACCATTGGAACCCAATTTGACCTAAAACAGAGTCTTAGATAGATAGTTACCCTAATTTGGGCTTTTGCATAAATTACCTAGTCAAAATATGTCAAAACCAAAATCCAACTTCACCATTAGATTCCTTAGGTCCAAATTAGGTTTTTAGCAAAATTTGAACCCAATCTAAGATCATCCTGACCTAGTTTGCAATTTAGTCCTGTCTGACTCTTTTCTCTTACACACATGCCCCTAACTTTCAAAATTCTTACAAATAGGCCCCCATCTTTCTCATCACTCTTTGCAAATAGGTCCCTCCACCATTATCGCTAAGGAATCCTTCTCCTGTGACCTTTGATTGAAGAGAACTCCTTTGATAAACAAATCCCTTCCAAAATTGGAAGGGAAATTCCTTGAGAAGTTCTCTTTCTAATGCACCCGACCTTGAATCTTATAACCTTCTCAATCTCTCAGGTGAACGCATGAGAGATTCGGGTATCTCTTGGGTTTCTAACTCCAGCGAACCTTCCACGCTTGAAAGCTTGACTTCCAAGCTCCAACCGACCCCATGATGCCTATATAAAGACCCCCAGGGTCTTTCTGATCTCCCACACTCGAATTTGGCCGAAAATCCCCCACGTTCCTCTCTCCACTCTGGCCGAATAGCTCATTGACGTCCGGCGACCTCTTCTGACCTCCCTCATCGTCTGCCTGCGATACCGGTGACGGATTCTCCTTCCTCATCTTCCTTCCCGTCGTGCCGTACTAGCCGACGCCTCTCCCTCCATCGTCCTTGCCGTCCTATCACTCATTGGAGCACCTTCTTCCCTGACATCGGCTAATCAAAGTCGACGTCATCCTCCCCCTTTCACCTATTAGATTAAGATTAGAATAATTTCTTTAGACTTTTAGGTTAATTCTCCTCCTCTTAACTCTAAATCCGACCATTGACGACATCGATCGCCTTCATCTCCTCCGTCTCCGGCCACTCCTCTGGAGAGGCATCCCCGCTGCTACACCCCTCCATCCGCCTCACCGAAACTCCCTACACCTTCCCCTTGACTCCATGAACCAAACCCCTCTCTTATTTTGCTAATTCCACCTCCCAAACTACCCACTGAACATACCCACCTCTTTCGACCTAATTCGCCTTCACTACGCTCACCCATGACTTCTCACTGCACGCCACCGCCACCACAGCTCTTGCCGCATTAGCGCGAAGCTCCTGAGCATTTTTTATTGTGGCCGAGAGGCCCTCTTGTTTTCAGGTACCTAGGGTGCAGCCGCCATTACCGAAGAGCTTCAAGCAAGTTTTGAAGCTTGCTTCCCAGCCAATAACCCCAGGCAAGATCTCCAGGCTCAGCAGAACTCATCCAGGAGTGCAACCAAGGAGTTAATTTGGACCATTGACCGGAATTAGAAGAAGCACCTGAAGCTGCTGCTTGCGGAAGAAAGTGGGGAAATTTAGTCCCACATCGGATAGGGAAGAGCCACTGGAGTGCCATATTAAGTTTTTGTGCCTTAGCCTCTTTGCCTCCTAACATGAGGGTGAGGTCCTCCTTACCCGATCACATACCTGATCCGCCTTCACACCTCGACTACTACCCGTGCTAGTAGCCCTGGTCCTGGGTACGCGGAGCCCTAAATACCCGATTACCCAAGAATTTGACCGAAAATTGAGACAGAGAAGGGGAAGAGAGATAGAGAGAGCACGGGGTTAGGGGAGTTTTGCTCTTACAGGCACTTGTGCGACACTTAGTCGTGAGAAGAAAGGAGACAAAGTAGAAGAAGAGCAGAGAAAGAAGAGAAGAAGAGTGCCCTCTTGGCATTGTAGCAGTGGACGGTTAAGCCGTTTGATTGAGAGCTTTGTTGTCTGATCTGTTTGACAGGGAGTGCACTATGCACTAGAGCATGCGTGGATTTAAAGTGGTTGATACTGTTCATTTATTTAGATCATTAAGTAATTATTATGTGTATCTAAACTAATAATTGGTGATTCAAATCACCATAATTTTGTCTTAGATATCTTTTCGTCTCATTAGATTCTTGATATACTCATGTGTTACATTGAATATTAGTTTTGAGTAATTATTTGAACTCATTTATATTATTTGTTGAGATTAGCACGTGAATTCCATATTTGCTTCCTGTGTTCGACCTCGGACTTAAATTCGAGTAATAAATTATATTTGTTGACGAGTGATTTTGATTTGTACTACAACGTATCAAGCTTAAACATCGATTTCACGCACTCAACACACCCTAAAAATCTATTTCACCAACATACAAGTTTGACTCTTTAGATTTCAACCTTATTCAAGAATTCCTGAGAAGAACCAAATGAAAATTTCCCAACGCTAATAAATTAATGATTCTCAAACTATGTGGGTGGTTTGTATTTAACTCTTCTTTTATAGTTAGTCCTGGTACTAGATGCCTATAGATTCTTAATGAGCTATCATGCCTTTGCTTCCCAGAACTAGACATCGGTGTGGTAGAGGGAGGTGTACAGGATCTTAACATGGACCTCGCCCTTTTGCGGTGGTGCCACCTCTACCTCCTCAATTGATAGGGGCTTCCTTGCCTCCCACGCCACAACATCTGCAATCCAGAACATTGCACCTTTTTAGATCAAGAAGGGCCTTGACCCTAACTCTCATAGTCCGAAATTACTTTTACCCCAGGCATAAGTATGCTTATTGCAGAAACTTCTGGGAAATTCCACTCTAAGCACTCCCTGTGCAAGTGCTAAATTGGATTGCAATCTAGTTTTCATGAAAGAGGTGAAAGAACATGAACAATATAAGTAGCTAGGTCAGGAGATCAAATTCAAAAATTAATTATTTATGCCACCAAAAGCTAATATAAATTTAAGGTAAATCAGCGGTATCCACCGACAAACTCACAAGTTTGCCACTGAAAATTTACTATGAATTGCTCACCTATTTTCCAAAAATGATGACGGCATAGACATCATCAATGAAATGACCCTCTCCAAGGGCCATTTGGATTTTTTCCTAAACTTTAGGGGGGTTTAATACAATTTTAACCACCCAAATCTCGCGTTGTGGACTTCGTGTGGGGGAAAAATTTTCGTGGGGACCTAACTCACAATTTTCCCCACCTAAAACCGTACCCAATCCCACCATAAAATCCCACATAACCCCTTGGGCGACGTGCCCTAACCAAACCCCCCCTCCATTCCACCTCCAACGTGAGAGAGAGAGCAGGAGAGGAGTTCATGAGGGGAGGAGAGCTGACAGGCACAAGGGAGGCCACGGGCTGTACAGCGGCAGTGCACGACTGGGTAGCGTAGGTGCGGGGCGGAGGCCGCGGGCTGCACAGTGGCAGTACGCGGCTAAGTGGCACTGCGGGGTGCCATTGCACAAGGGTGGAACCGCAGCACCTCGTCGTGGAGCCGGTGGACTAGGGCAGAGCTCCGGTCGTAGTGGACTTCGTGGGCGTCACACGAGGTCGAGGTCATGCGACGGGAGGTTGAGGTTGCATTGCAGGCAGCCCTGCGTAGGAAGGGAGCGGGTTTGCTACTTGAGAGCAGAGAAGATACCTGTCTCAGACGTCTGGGTGGGGTGACAAACGTTTGGAGTGGGTCTAGGACGATCGGGGCATTCGTCGGACGTCTGAAGAGAAGAGCTGGGGCTTCACGCTATTTAAGACATCTGGGGAGTGCCCCAGACGTTTGATTTGAGCGTTAGGCGCTCCCTGAAACCAGTGGCTGGTCAATCAGCCTGTTTGAACCAACCCGGCCGGTTCAAGTGAACTAGGGGGGTTTCTAGGCGAGTTCAGGGCCCAAACGGGGTTGGAATCGCGCAACCAAGGTATCGTTGGAAAGCACTCAAAATTTCCTACTTTAGAGTCATTTCTGCACTGTTTTGAATTAATTTTGTATACTGAAATATCGGTCAAAGTGTTGGATGCCCTTTTCATCATTAAATTGGTGTAGGCCCCAAGTCCGTGGTACGTACGGGACTTGCAGAGGCGTCGGGATCCGTCGCTCGTGCCCCCATACTTCCCGTATCTCTAAGTAGAGTGGTCTTCTTGTCCCAATGTGTTTAGTTTCGTTTTAAATGCATGTTACAAGTAGCTACTTAATGAATTATTAAGATTCAGCAAATGCGTTTAGTGAACGAAATCGATAATTGCTTTGTCTTAGAGACACACACATGCATGTTCTAACTCTAAATTTATGAGCTTTATACTTGTTATATTTGTGAAGAATGATTAATACTTATTGTGAGAGAATGATAACCCTAATAGTTGAGATAAATGCTTTTACTGTAATGCATCTAATTATCTATCTTCCATGTTTGGAATGTAAATATAAATGGAGATGCATGTTAATTTGGGGGTATGTGAACCGGAATTAAAGGAATTATAAACGAATCTTGTGGAGAAGTAGAAGAATAAATTATCTGCTATGGTACGAACTTAGATAATGATGGAATAACTTGTTTATAGTATGGTATGACTGTTACTTGGACTCTAGTTTGGGGACGAGTTGGCCCTCGTGTACATATGTATCGAGGAGAGTTATCACCCATGTGTAGGGAGAGAGCTAGCCTTTCCTCGAGTTGGGATGCAAGGTGAGAATGGCCTCCCTACACTGACTCCTATTAGGCCCATAGGGCCAACTGGGATAGTTGGACGAGGATACGCAGACTGGTGAGGGGTGCGACCCCTGTTCTGTTCTGTACTGTACGACTTAGAGCGTACTTATTAGTGGAAAGGACTTATCGCGTGCCAGTGCGGGATAGCTTCCCGTACGTTATCACGCGTGCCATAGTCACTGCTATGTCACAACCATAACGTTGGGGTGCTAGATCAAGTGTAGGACGAACACGAGGTGTTCTCTTGGCCAGGAGAGTACCACGTGCATGTCCTGCATTGCAGGAAAAACTACAGCAAGATCATTTCGTTAGGGAACATATGAACCAAGAGATGACGAGATCCTTTATTAGAAACATTCAAAACACTAAATGAAAACAAAGTATAGACTGTTGTGAAACATTTGCAAATATCTGTAATGGTTACTATTTTTAAATTAAAATGCATCAATTAATTTTACACTTGTCACTCTACTCAGTTTTTGCTGATGACTTCTACTTATGTTCAGGTCAGGGAAGTGAGCAGCCAGTATCACCGGCAGCAAAGGGTGTTGGGCCTAGTCGAGCTTAGCCTTAGTTCAGTTTCAGTTTTCGCTGTAGTTGGATTTTTACTATTGCTATTGTGAGTACTCTGGTTAAGAACCATTAATTTTGTTTCCGTTTTCATTTGTGGTTGTGATGGCTATGTTAAGGATCTGTCTTTTTCTCGTGGTTTTATTTACGGTTTCACTTATCATTTCATATCATTTAATTAAAGTTCTAGCTATGTTACATGTGTGGATGATTCCCCTTTGTGATGTTATTTTTCGTTGGACGACTGGGTCCTGGGTTAGTTAAGGTGCCTCGACCCCGGGATCCACGTGGAGCCAGGTTCGGGTTGTAACAATGTGGTATCAGAGCAAGATCGTCCCAAGAAATAAGTTAAATGGCCTGGAAGTAACCACTCATTTGTACGCAACTAGGGTAGCCATCACAACGTGTTATCTTGATTTTCCACTCTTGAGTCTTGTTTTAGTCTTGTGTCAATAATGATCTTTGTTTCCTTCCGTCTCCTTGTTGGAGATGCCGCGTCGTGTAGCTCATGGGGCCGACCGCGGGTGTGGCCGTGGGTGTGGTCATGGGGGCGGACGTGCCGGACCTGAGGCAGGGGTCGCTCCACCCGTCCTTCAGGGCATCCGGGCCCAAGACCCGCTCAGCTGATCCGGGACATCGTACGGGAGTAGTTTTAGCAGCAGCCACCTCCTCCGCCACCTCCTCCTGAGGATGTGGAGGGGGAGTCTTCTATGAGACAAGGGAGTTGCCACAGTGCTGGGCAAGTTGGAAAGGGAGGGGGTGATCCTCCACTGCCCCCACCTCCTTCAGACACTATCGAGCAGGAGTCCTCCATACTAGGGGATGCACAAGTGCCCCTGTTACGGCTTCACCACGAGTTGTTCGCCCAGTTTCGGAAGCTGAAGCCACCTTCCTTAAAGGGGGAGGAGAGCCCATCTGAGGTAGAGGATTGGTTGGAGCAGATGGAGGAGATCTTTGACACGCTCCACCCTCTTACAGAGTGCTGCGTGACCTTTGCCACGTACCAGTTGGAGAGTGCTGCCCACAGGTGGTGGCGGACGGTTTGGGGTCAGGAGGGAGGAGAGCTATCCTGGGACCGGTTCTAGCTCTATTCTGCAAGCAGTATTTTCCATAGACATGGTAGGACCAGAGGAATAGGAGTTCCATACTCTCCGCCAAGGGGCGATGACAGTTAGCACGTATTGCATGCATTTCCTGGAGCTATCACGCTTCGCTCCGTCTGCTGCGACTATAGAGAGGAGCATTTGTGAAGGTTTACCGAGGGTTTTTGACGTACTATACGGGGGTATGTGAAGCCCCTGAAGCTACCTATCTTCTCCCGTTTGGTCGAGGTAGCGATGACTGTTGCAGGCGTAGATTGAGTATTTGATAGGAAAAGCATCATAGTATAGCGTGAAATACAACTCGGCAAACATTTTAGTTAATGAGACGGTGAGTCCCGATCGATCTCAGGGAGGTGTTTAGAAAAGCGAGATTGATTTTGGTCTTTTTACTAGCTTTAAAATTGGAGTTCAGTGTTTAAAATACGAATATAGGATTCGCCGGTTGCATTGTTAACTCGTAAGATGTGCGCGTGAGTTAGAAATAGTATGAACGTGAAAGTATGCTTGTCTATGTGCACTGTCTTAACTACACGATGGCGACCCACAAAATATTCGTTAATCGTCAAATCTTCTATATCTTCCGGAATAGACATTTTTGGTTGTAGTGTAATAAGAAGTTAAATTAGGCAACTCATGATCATAATAGAGATAGATAAAATAATGATTTCATTCATTCACAAATGTTGTCATTACAATTGATTTTTGAGGAAAGCTTGTACATGAATGATTAAAGCGAGAATTCTAGCTAGCAGAAAATGGATGCATGCCTGTATCTATGGAAGATTATGCATGCATCACTCAGGTAGAGGATGACTACACTACTAAGCATTAAATTCAATGCGGAAATTAAACTACGAAGAACACTTATCTACGAGAAATGAGGGCATTGGAGGTGGTCTCCAATGGCCTGTGGAGCTTAAGGTAATAGGAAGGAGGAGCGGCCAATGGTGGGTAGGCCAGCCCTTGGAGAGGTGATGGAGAGTTGCTCTAGCCTTGGGCGTGGAGATGGAAGTGGTGATGGTGATGGAGCTCGTGGATGGAGGTGCACATAGAGCTAAAGTGAATGGCTAAGTGGCTAGATGGCTCCATGGCTGTCCAAGGGGTCTCTTAAATAGACTCTTGGGTGGCCAAGGGAGTGGCTCTCTAGAGAATTATAGAATTCTCTAGAAGTGGGCTTAGAGGTAGAGAGTGGGTCTCCTTAGATCCACTTTCTAAAGAGGTAAGTTTTGGACTCCTTGAAGACTATTTTTAGACTTCAAGGTGGCGCCACCTTTGGAAGCCTCTAGACAACTCTAGAGGTGGCGGCTCTATGTGTGTGTGTGGCTAGGTGGTCAAGGTTGAGTCCTATAGGTCTAGGTGGTTAGGTTTAGGTAGGCTCTAAAAATTAGGGTTATAACCCTAATACTAAAGTGATTGTGCAATTAAACTTATCACAAGTTTAATTGAGTGAGTGTATGTCTAATTGGGAGAGAAAATATCCAATTAGGTTAGGCTTGAGTCAATTGGACTCTCACTAAGTCTTATTGGACTTGTGTTGGTTGACATCTGAGCTCAATTGGACTCTATGAGTCTAATTGACTAGGTGAAGTGTGATTGACTTGATTCAAGTCCATTGGGCTTAGTGAGAACTCAATTAGGTTCTTAGGAAAGTCTAAAGGTGGTGTACTAGGCTTAGAGCACCTTAATTTAGGTTCCCTAGGGTGTAGATTAGGTTTAGGGGCTTAGGAAATCAAGATCCAAGCTCGATTTCAAAAATAGGGATTGGAGAAGGGTTCCAGACATCTGATTTTTCAATCAAATGACTTATACTTCAAAATTAGAAGTCTAGAACTCTAGTTTGGATGTCCAATGTTGAGTTAGGGAGGAGTTTGGGTTCTGTCTTGGAATTCTGCAGAAATTGGACGTCTGACACTTTGTCTGGACGTCCAATTTTCCAGCAAAATTGGGTCTAGGCTTGCAGCTTGTGTCTAAAGTCTCTGGACATCCAGCAACCTATCTGGACGTCCAAATATGGGCTAAAATGATGGTTTTGAGGTATCCTAGGCAAAAGCGACCTAATTCAAGGATGGCTAGGGTTTAGGAGGGTCTCTAGGGCTATCCTAAGGTTAAGAAAAGTTCTATGTTCTTCAAAATTCAACTCCTACATTAAAATTCTACTTAGTAGAGTAGCATACCTCTCCCTACATTATTTCTTCTTCCTTATTCTAGGGCTTCTGCTCCAGCTCTGCTACAACTCTAGCTTCTTCCCTACTTTAGATCCAGCTTCAGGCTGTCTTCTGAGCTTCTTATTGCCTACAATCCAAATAATGCACTAATCAGTACATTATAACATTATTTTATGCATATCTAAATAAACTAGGAAAGATGTAATGTATGTTCTTTATGCATGTATTACACTATAGTTATGCTAAGTTCTAACTTAATTCAGGTCATTTAAGTCTTATGATTACTGCTTAATCAATGACATACGAGGAGACCAACTCGACGGAGGAGGTCAAAAGAGGCCTTACCAGCCTGAGCACTCTCAGGGCTGTTAGGAGAAGAGGCACATAGTACCCATGGGGGAGGCATCCCGCTCTGTGGGGTCACCAGTGACCTTTGGAGGCCCCAGACAGGGGCCAGCTGCCTACACCAGACCCCCACCCATCTACCAGCAAGGACAGACTGAAGGAGGAGGTCGTGCCCCTTTCTCTACCAATGTGGCCAGTTGGGCCACATGAGGAGGGACTGCCCGTCTAGGGCAGGAGCATACCGGATACTCCCCGCACCGAGCACAGGAGGCCGATCTGGTGGCTATGGTTACCAGGCTTGAGAAGGACAACAGCCATGAGGTGGGTACCAGCCCGCCCTATTCGCCCAACCCCAAGCATGGCTGTCTCTTTTGCACCTAGGGCTGAGGGGCATGTCAATGCCCTGACTCACAAAGATGCCAGAGCTTAGGGTTCTATTGTGGCAGGTATGGTTACTGTTGAATGTCCGAGTTGCTACGCTAACGTATTTGGTTTTGAAAACCTTGTCGTTGTAGTTTGAAAGCGAAGAACTCGTGTTCAACAAATAAAATTTATACTGGAATAGAAATCCCGAAGCGAACACAGGGAGGAGGACGTTTGATTTAAAAACAACGTGTTTGTTTTATTTGTCACAAAGTAATTCAATTAATTAAAACTAACTATTTACAATAAATAGAAGAGAGAGAGAAAGAGAGAGAGAGAATATTACAAATAGAAATCAAAACGAGATGTAGAATGAACATGGAATTCATCATTAAAGAGATTGTTTGTTTCACTAAACATTACAACTAGAAAGCAGAAAACAATTACACTAGAAAGTAGTAAATCTATTCTAGAAAGCAGTAAATATACTCTAGAAAGTATTAAAAGAATGGAGAGAGAAATATCCTCCTCGACGGTCGCTTGGAGGACGAGCCGGACGGGATGATGCCTGGACAAAGGAGGACGAAGCAGGACGAAGGAGGACGGAGCAAAAGAACGGGAATGGGGCAGCACGTCGTTGTCGTCGCGGGATCCGCTTCCGAAAGGGGGACGAAAAATTGACTTTATCTCGTGAGGAGAATCCCGGGTGTGGGACAAGCTTCTCTTGAGCTTTGGAAAGGGAGAGAAGAGAAGGGATGAGAATTTTGTGCGGAGGGGGTCTCCTTTTATAGTTGCAAGGAGTGGGGGCAATTTGATCATTACAACTCTTAAAACATTAATTCAGGACCTTTAGTGACGGATAAAACCGTCGCTAAAGGTCTGACGTGGGTGTAGTGCTCGCTTGCCCTCGCGTGCAACACTTGCACACGTCCAGCCAATCTCAGCCGTCCGATCGCGAGATCGGACGGCTTAGATCGCGCTATGCCTGCCTCCTCAGTGCGCGCCCCATTGCGTGCGATGCCGCATTACGTGCGGGCATGCGTGGGCGCGTCATCTTGATTGAGCGTGCCCGGCCGTTGGATCGCGATCATGCGGTCGATCGAAGGTGCACCTCCGCGCCAATTTCCGTGTGGCGAGGCTCGAACGCGCGCCTGCGCTTCGCGTTAGAGCGCTCGACCAACGCACTGGGGGCGCATTTGTGTCGAGCGCCTAACTTCAACGCAGGCGCGTCGCAGCCATTGGATCTTGATCAAACGGCGGGAAAGGGCGGATGTGGGGGCTTCAGCGAGTGCGTGCGGACAATTGGGCGGTTGAGATGGCGCCACGTGGCGCCATCTTGGCTGTCCATCTTCTGGATGGTGTAGATGGTGCCACAGGTGTTGGATTGACTCAATTTTTGTATCGTTAGGCTGTGATCGTCGATCCGAATCCATTCATGCGGTTGGATTTGTTGTTTTAAGTGCGGATTTACATCATCTTGGCCCTTGATCTTCTAGGGTTCCCTGGTCACTATCTAATGTTATAGATGCCTGATTAGGGTGATCTTGGAGTCGTTGAACTCCAATCGTCGTCCTGATCACATCTGTACGGTTAAATCTTCGATCCGAGGCCCCGATAAAAATTTTGCCCTGTCCAAGCACATAAAAGGAGACAATTAACCTCCATTTTATTCAAACTACTCTAAATGCAAGATGATGCATGTTATGCAATAGTTATAGCATGCAATGCAATCTTATGCTTAAGAACATGCATAAATAGACATCTTAAGTAGTGTAAACGTGTTTACATCATACCCTCATACCTATCTTTTGCTAGTCCGAAGCAAAAAAACTATATTTATTTATAAAAGAATTAGGTTGGATTATTTGAGCATGAGTTATTTTCAATCACTAAGAAAATGTCTACTTAGGAATTGAACTTTCAAAGACACAACAGTGCCCGAGTACTTGCCAAAATGCAGACCGCCTCAAGCCCTCACCTTATTCAAAGAAAAATTTCTTTTTCTCTTTATCCTCTTTTCTATTTTTTTTTTTTTTGAATTTTCAGGTTTTAGGGTTTAAGAGTGGCTTTCTACGGCCATTTAACTCACCTAAGATTTGATGAGAACCTTAAGTTTTAAGCATCTTATTGTGAATGTGATAGACTCGTTGATCGGCAATTAAAGCGGACTTTTGGATTTCTACACCTCTAGGTGACCTCAAAAAGAATTCTGCCTAAAGGTGTATCTTTACAACCGGTAGCTTTCTCCCTACTTTTATTTTTTTTACAGGGTCAACACAAGGGTGAATCCAGTGTATATCTCCTCGGTTTATTCTATGTCTCCGCTTCTTCGTAAGTGTTTTGGAAATTTTCAGTGCATTTACTGAGCTGGGTTCTGGACAACCGGTCGATGAGCTATTACCACCGATAACTTGCCAGCCATACTCGTGCGGCGAAGTGTGGCTTATTTCTTTTTTTTTTCTTTTCTCTTTTTCTTTTTGATTTTTTTTTTTAAGTAGGTGGCTTCCCTGGTCTAAGATTTACCTAAAGGCAGCAAAAGGAGAAAGGTCCAGTGACTAGGCTTTGGGACAACCTACCTATGGGTTGTTACTCACGATAACTTGCTAGCCATATCACCCTAGAAGGTTCATTAGCTACCAAATTTCCATTAAAATCACCGAACAAGGAGTCAGTGACAAGATAGTGTGTAGATGCTTAAGACTCAAAATTCCCTCAAATCAAAGGTTGGGTTGATAAGTCGTGTACTTATCACCCAAACTTATTTATTCCAATTAAAATAGAATTCAGGTTGGCGAGGACTCGAAAAAATAAATCTACATTTTAGTGAATACACAGGCTGATTAAGTCCAAAGACCTGAAGGGTCTTTGTGTTCAAATCATAATGTAGTATTTCCTAAGATTGAAAATTTTCTTAAACCCAAGTTCTCCTTCCTAATTCCACATCTTTTTAAAAAATAAAATTAAACAAATCTACAGAGATGACGAATAAATTTAGAGATGAATATTCACCCCCCATGCCTATCTGATGCAATGTCCTCATTGTATTAAAAAGACACAAACAGAATGGAATAACGTAGAAAGCACCTGAATTGCGTGAATGTCAGGTTTGCTGCAAGATAGAAACTAAAAAGAAATGTATATGTGCTGAATTTAGTGCCTTCATCTAGGCACACTATACAAAGAAGAGAAATGAAGACTTCACAGGTGCAGGTCAGAATTAGAATAAACATAAGAAACTTCTGACCTGTCAGTAAATGTCCACAGATGTGGATTAGATTGTGATGCAGACTCATATCCCATAATCGAGAATATCTCAGGTTCTGGATAAAAATTACCTAAAACCTAAAATCAGTATGTAAGCAGGGTCGGGCCTGCGATTTATGAGGATGCAACCCAAGACCAAAAAGTCAGGTTACAGAGAATTCAAGCTCAAAAGGATAATCATTGAATGTGTGCTTGGGTTTGACATCCTCAAAACAAATGTCGTAAGGGTCCTGGTTTGAAGATTTCAGCTTAATAGGCACCCTTCGACTCAGTCTTGTACTTCCTCCATAACTTACTTCCCAAATCAAAATTTCCTGACTCCTATCATCCTCATTCAGCATGTTAAATTCCGGAACCTCTTGCATGTTAATCACCCAGTCTGAAATTTCCAAGTTTAAATGATGTGGTTGAATCAAAATTGACTTAGGTTTAATTATCTCAGAAATAGAATCATCGATAAGCTCAATGGGGTGTAGATGACAATCAGGGCATTAAATTGAATCCTCCAGAAAATACGATTCTGGATCCATAATGTGTGCCCTAATAAGATCAGTTTCCTCAGTTCTTGGGCTATCAAATGATCTATCAGATTCCTCAGGCCCAATCGTCTTACAGAAGTCGTATTCTGTAAACTCGTGTGAGACTTCGCAACTTGAATCTTCACCATCAGAATCAAAGAAATCAAGATTCGTATTAATGTATGTTTCAAAATCATCTGTCACTTTCTGTTTCAAGGAGACATACGTTTCCTCGTACCCCGGCTTAGGGATCTCAGGTGAAGAAATCAGATCATCCTTAATTGGTTGCTCTAATTCAATCTAGTCAGCCTCATAACATGTGTCCCCCAAACAGATGCCTGAGCGGGTTCTGACATTGGCTCTCCTGAAGGGAGTTCATTCTGAGAATCATCCCATGATTGAGTCAAAGCGACCACAAATCTCATCCTTAATTTTGCTAATTTCCCAAGTAGAAACTCACACGGGTTCTTATCCTTAACATCCTGGAGCCAGTCCAATAAAGACTTGTTCAAATCATTAATCATTTCAATCAGGGGCTCCAATCTCTCAATGCAAGGTATTGGCTGAACTTCTAAAGATCGTATGATATTTCTTAAGTTAGCCAGAACCTTATCTTGAACCTCGTTACCCTGAACCAAATGAGTTGGTTCAGGGTTGGGTGGGTTTGGGATCAAAGCAGGGGAATTAACGAATTGAGATTCGTTATACCCTTCCTGATAATAAGTCATTTCAGATTGTTCAAAAGGTGGTGATGACCTAAAGACAGTGTAATCAGAGGATGGGTAAGGATCGATGTATCCTTCTTGATTGTAGATCGTATTAGGTTGTGCATGAAAGGGTGACGATCTATAATCGATGTGGCTCTGAGAAGGATAAAAATCACAATCAAATTGTTCGGGGTTAGACCCTAAACACGGAGGTCCAGAACTGTACCCCCAATCCGAGTTATCCCAACTAACTGATAATTGATTACAGTACGAGTCAGGATAATCGTCATGTTGAGGATAATTCAAAACAGGAGGGAACGAACGGGAATGCGCGTAATATGTGGAAGGATTCATGAGAGACTGAAGGAAGAAAGGCACCCTGCAATATAAACAATCAAACCTGTCCTTAAGTGGGCTAGCCTAAAGTCCTACAGACTCGCAAAACCCGTCTTGAGATAGAGAAACGATTTGATCTACTTCTGTCTGTTCAATCCAACCAGTTAGAAGGAGGGACTGGGGAGAAGGCTCTTCCTCCAGCTTGCGCCTTCGGTTCCTAGTGTACCCCCAGCTGCGATTATTTGATTCTGCTCCCCCAGCTAGACATCAGATTGAACAGTAGAAACAAACTAATCGAAAATAATCTCGTTCTGGGCTCTGAAGAGCGAGTCGAATCCTTAAGGCCAACGTTTACTTTGTTTTATTTAGGGCTAGGTTTGAATGTGCTTTGGAATGTAATGGGCCCTTTATATGGGTTGTGCCCTTAATGATTGATTGATTTGTGTGTGTGTGCACAACCAGTGGTTTTCAAGTAAGATTATTTTTTTGATGTGATGAATTTTAGAGTCCAAATCTTACTTAGTAGCTTTTAGGATTCAACTTTAGGCATTTTCAAACAAGTTTGGTTGGCACACCAGGTTTTGAAAGCACAGGTGGAGTTGTTTTCCTTTAAAACTTAAAAAGAATGTGGAGTGCCTGGTAAATCCCTAAGAGTTGAACCTAAGTGGCAGCTACTTGATGAGTTGATTTTAATTGAAGTGGTGCGGCCCAATCAACTCAAACAATTGGCTTGTTGCACTACTTAATTAGGCACACAAGTGATTACCTAATCTGATTTCCACTCAATTATGTGTTTGGATGTGTGTACTGGCTCTAAAGATCTGTTTACCAGTTGAGTTTGAAAATCAGATGAGGTTGTGTACCTCTGTGAGATTTTTTTTTTTAATTTTTCTTTTTTTTAATGTGGGGGTTGGGGCAGGTGTAGGTGTCAAACAACAAACAATCTAACCTTAGAGTTTATAAGAACACCAAGATTGATTAATGTTTGTGTTATTATGTTGTGGAATGAAATCTAATGGGTGGGGGTGGGGGATAACTTACAAAACCTTCCACAGCACTTTACTACAATCTATCGCTTTTGCTCGTCTCAAAAGAGTACCTGCAATCGCAATAAAGGAGAGAAGTGAGCTAAATGATTTGTAAGTTAGAAAACGCGAGGAAAAAAAATCAAAGAGCGTCGCCTCCCCGGCAACGGCGCCAAAATGTTAAACGTCCGAGTTGCTACGCTAACGTGTTTGGTTTTGAAAACCTTGTCGTTGTAGTTTGAAAGCGAAGAACTCGTGTTCAACAAATAAAATTTATACCGGAATAGAAATCCCAGGTCGAACATAGGGAGGCGGACGTTTGATTTAAAAACAATGCGTTTGTTTTATTTGTCACGAAGTAATTCAATTAATTAAAACTATCTAACTATTTACAATAAATAGGAGAGAGAGAGTAAGAGAGAGAATATTACAAACAGAAATCAAAACGAGATGTAGAATGAACAAGGAATTCATCATTAAAGAGATTATTTGTTTCACTAAACATTACAACTAGAAAGCAGAAAACAATTATACTAGAAAGTAGTAAATCTATTCTGGAAAGCAGTAAATCTACTCTAGAAAGCATTAAAAGAATGGAGAGAGAAATATCCTCCTCGATGGTCGCTTGGAATACGAGCCGAACAGGACGACGCCTGGAGGAAGGAGGACGAAGCAGGACGAAGGAGGACGGAGCAGAAGAACGGGAACGGGGCAGCACGTTGTCATCGTCGCAAGATCCGCTTTCGAAAGGGGGACGAAAAATTGACTTTCTCTCACGAGGAGCATCCCGGGTGTGGGACAAGCTTCTCTTGAGCTTTGGAGAGGGAGAGAAGAGAAGGGATGAGAATTTCGTGTGGAGGGGGTCTCCTTTTATAGTTGCAAGGAGTGGGGGCAATTTGGTCATTACAACATTTAAAACATTAAGTCAGGACCTTTAGTGACGGATAAAACCGTCGCTAAAGGTCAGAATGTGGGCGTAGTGGGCGGCGCGCGTGCGCTTGCTTGCTTGCCCATGCGTGCAACGCTTGCGCACGTCCAGCCAATCTCAGCGATCGGACGGCTTAGATTGCGCTACGCCCGCCTCCTCAGCGTTACGCACGGGCGTGCGTGGGCGCGTCATCTTGATTGAGCGCGCGCGGTCGTTGTATCGCGATCGTGCGGTCGATCGAAGGCACGCCTCCACTCCAATTTCCGCATGGCGAGGCTCGAACGCACGCCTGCGCTTCGCGTTAGAGCGCTTGACCAACGCGCTGGGGGCGCGTTTGTGTTGAGCGCCTAACTTCAGCGCGGGTGCGTCGCTGCCGTTGGATCTTGATCCAACGGCAGGGAAGGGCGGATGCGGGGGCTTTAGCGGGTGCGTGCAGACGATTGGGCGGCCGAGATGGCACCACGTGGTGCCATCTTGGCCGTCCATCTTCTGGATGGTGTAGATGGTGCCACGGGTGTCAGATTGACTCGTTTTTTGTGTCGGTAGGCTTCGATCGTCGATCTGAATCCATTCGTGCGGTCGGATTTGTCATTTGAAGTGCGGATTTACACCATCTTGGCCCTTGATCATCTAGCGTTCCCCAGTCACTATCTGATGCTACAGATGCCTGATTAGGGCGATCTTGGAGTCGTTGAACTCCAATCGTCGCCCTGATCACATCTGTACGGTTGGATCTTTGATCCGAGGCCCCGATAAAATGTTTGCCCTATCCAAGCACATAAAAGGAGACAATTAACCTCCATTTTATTCAAACTACTCTAAATGCAAGATGATGCATGTTATGCAATATTTATAGCATGCAATGTAATCCTATGCTTAAGAACATGCATAAATAGACATCTTAAGTAGTGTAAACGTGTTTATATCAGTTACAGTTTTCGGCAGATTGGTTTACGTGCTTTTCGATTCTGGTCCCACACATTCTTTTGTCGCCATGAGTTTTGCCGTCAGTTTGGGGTCGAACAGTACATTATTAGAGGATCCGTTCCTGATTAAAGGGCCGGGGGGATAGTTGTTTGTTGCAGAGGAGGTTTTACGGATTGTGAGGTCGTGATCGGGGGTACAGTCTACCCGCCGACCTGATTATGCTCTAGATGGAGGATTACGATGTGATTTTGGGGATGGATTGGCTATCTTCCTATCACGCCATGGTGGACTGTTTTGGGAGGAAATTATCTTTTCCATTCCTGAGTTGCCTCCTTTTGAGTTCCATGGCCAGCCAGTGGATGGAAGATTAGATGCATTTCCGTGCTTGGAGCAGCGAAGCTACTGAGCTAGGGGTGTGAGGGCTTTTTGGCTTGTGTTGTAGTAGAGCCAAGCTTAGCCGTTGACCTATGGAGTGTACCAGTAGTCTGCGAGTACCCCGATGTTTTCCCCGAGGAGTTACCGGGACTACCACCTGAGCGTGAGATCGAGTTTGAAATCTCATTGGTATAGGGGACTAGCCCCATCTCTACTGCACCGTACAGGATGACACCACTTGAGTTACGAGAGCTCAAGTCCCAGCTCAAGGACTTGTTGGAGAACGGCTTTGTGAGGCCTAGTGCGCCCCCCTGGGGGGCCCCTGCTTTATTTGTGAAGAAGAAAGATGGCACCCTTCAGCTTTGTGTCGACTACAGGTAGCTGAACTGGGTTACCATTAAGAACAAGTATCCGTTGCCTAGCATTGATGACCTCTTTGACCAATTGCGAGACGCCATGGTGTTCTCCAAGATAGACTTGAGGTTGGGTTACCACTACTGAGGGTCAGGGAGACAGACGTCTCCAAGCCAGCTTTTCGGATGCGGTATGGACACTGAGTTTTTGGTCATACCGTTTGGGCTTACCAATGCTCCTACTACTTTCATGAATCTATGAACTACGTCTTCAAGCCCTACCTGGACCAATTTGTGGCAGTTTTATCGATGATGTGCTTGTATACTCCTGAGATTAGTCCCAACATGAGCAGCACTTACGCATGGTTCTGGACACTTTGAGGCGGTGCAGGCTTTATGCCATGTACAGCAAGTGCAAATTTTGGTTGAGACAGGTTACTTTCTTAGGCCATGTGGTCTCGAGAGACGGAATAGCTGTGGATCTGGCCAAGGTTGAGGTCGTGCTCAGGTAGGAGAGGCCATGTACAGTGACGGAAATACGTAGTTTCTTCGGGCTAGTAGGCTACTACCAGCGGTTTATCAGAGGTTTCTCCCAGATTGCGTGCCCTACGACATAGTTGACTAGGAAGGCTGTGCCGTTCCCTTGGACAGACGAGTGTGAAGTGTGTTTTCAGGAGTTGAAGGGGAAGCTGACTTCAGCTTCTGTGCTTACCATTCCAGACAGTAGTGGCAGGTTTATGGTCTACACTGACGCCTCATTGCAGGGGTTGGGTGGTGTGCCTATGCAGCGGGGCCATGTTGTCGCTTATGCATCGCGGTAACTAAAGTCCTATGAGCATAACTACCTCACTCAAGACTTGGAGCTGGCAGCTGCCACCTTTGCAGTGAAGACATGAAGGCACTACTTGTATAGTGAGACCTTTGAGATTTTCACAGATCATAAGAGCCTTAAGTACCTGTTTGATAAAAAAAAACACAATATGGGACAAAGACGTTGGTTGGAACTTCTGAAGGACTACGATTACAACATCTCTTATCATCCGGGGAAGGCCAATGTAGTGGCTGACGCCTTGAGCTAGAAGGCACCTGTCCACTTGGTTAACTTACAGGCACAGAGTTGGCAGCTCATGCAGGAGGTGGGCAGTTGGCGACCTTAGGAGCCGTGTGGACATAGTGGGGCAGTGATAGTGATGAGACAGGCATGACCTAACCTTATAAACCGCATTATTATTGGATAGATGGCTGACCCATATCTGCAGATGTTGCGAGACAGAGTACTGACAGGAGACTTCACTTTCACTGGCGAGATCTTACGCATGAGGGGGCATTTGTGCGTCCCTAGGGATGAGGAGTTGTTGAGGGAGCTTTTGGCTGAGGCATACGGATCCAGGTTTACTATACATCCCGGGGACACCAAGATGTACCATGATTTGCAATGTGACTTCTGGTGGAAGGGGATGAAGCGGGATGTTGGAAAGTTTGTGCAGCAGTGTTTGGTATGTCAGTAGGTGAAAAGCCGAGAACTAAAGGCCTGCAGGACCGTTATAGCCACTTCCCGAGCCAGAGTGGAAGTGAGAGAGTGTCACTATGGATCTGGTAGTGGGGTTACTAGTTACACAATGGGGACATGATGCCGTTTGGGTTATAATGGACAAGTTGACGAAGACGGCGCGATTTTTGCCTATCCAAGTCACCTTTGGACCAGCACAGTTAGTAGAGGGTTACATCAGGGATGTGGTGCGTCTTCATGGAGTTCCCCGCAAGATCATATTCAATAGAGAAACCCGTTTCACTTCCTAATTTTGGGCGGAGTTCCAGCAAGCCTTGGGGACTCACTTGAGATTTAGCACTGCTTACCATCCCCAGACCGATGGACAGTCAGAGCGCACCATCCAGACCTTTGAGGATCTTCTGCATGCCTATGTATGAGACTGGAGATGCTCTTGGGAGGAGCATTTACCCCTGGCAGAATTTGCATATAACAATAGTTATCATTCGAGTATTGGCATGTCACCTTATGAAGCACTTTACAGGAGGAAGTGTACAACTCCCCTGAGTTGGGTCGAGGTTGGGGCCAATTGGGAGGTTGGTTTTAGATTGATCCACCAGAGTCAAGAGGTGATAGAGCAGATTCATAGGCGACTCCATACCGTCAGGAGCAGGTAGAAGAGCTACGGTGATAGAAAGCATTGGGAGGTACAGTTTGAGATTGGAGATCATGTCTTCCTCTGTGTTTCGCCCATGAGGGGCTTATAACGATTTGGAGTGAAACGGAAGCTCGCGTTGAGATTTGTGAGACCTTTTGAGGTCTTGGAGTGGGTGAGACCCGTTGCTTATCAGCTTGCCCTTCCACCCCAATTGTCGAGTGTGCACGACGTGCTCCATGTGTCCAATCTCAGGAGATACATCGCTGATTCTAGCCACATTTTGAGCCACAAAAGCGTCAAGGTGGGAGATGACCTGACCTACCTGGAGAGACTTATACAGATACTAGATAGGGTCGTCAAGACTTTAAGATGGAAGGATGTGCCACTGGTAAAGGTCCTATAGAGGAGCCAGCGGCACGAGGAGGTGACTTGGGAGCCTGAGGCGGCAATGCAGGATCGATACCCAGAACTCTTTGAGAGTACGTACTTCTTAGTCGACTGTTGTATGGAACTAGATAGGAGTTTTTAAGTTATTTCGTTGTAACAAAGCCTCCTGAATAACTCAATCAACAGATAAAATTTATAACTCAGAATCTAAATTGAAGTCTGAGGTCGAACACAGGGAGCAAATATGGAATTCACGCGCTAATCTTTAATTTGAGGTGAAAAGCGTAATAAAGATGGAGGTTTAGTGCGGTGAGGTGCGACAGAGGTTTTGAGGGTGTTGGCGAGGCGTATGGTGTGGTGGAGCGACAGGGAGAACTCGCCGAAGGTGCGGCCGGAGATGGAGAGGATGACGGGTGGACGGCAGTGTCGAGGGTCGAAACAAGGTTTAAAAGAGATAAATAGGAAGTAGGGGAGGAGAGGAACTTGATTAACCTAGTCTAAATGGATGAAAGGGGAGGATTCCCACGCCGGTGGTACGCCGAACGTGGGGAGGAATTCTCCGGTGGTGAAGAAGTGACGAGGAAGACAAGGACGGAGGTGCTCACCAGTGTTGCGAGACGCAGAAGAACGAGACAAAGCAGAATCTGCTGGCTATTGTCTATAATGGTGAATGAGGAAGGTGGTCAGAGGAGCTCGCCGGAGTTGGTGGAGATGGAGGTTGGGGAGAATGGAAGAGGGGGAATCTGACCTCCAAACCAAGCTAAGGAAGTTGGCCATGTGCCCTAGGTCCTTTTATAGGGCTTAGAAGGGCATTCCATGCCTGGAAACCAAGCTTGGACGCTTGTAAGCTTCGTGAAGTAGGAAACCCTAGGTTTAAATTGATTCGTATTAGGATTCGGGAGTAAATCAGAGTCCAATGTGTGATTCAGATTGAAAGGGATTCTCTCAGGAGTTCTTCCAATTTTGGAAGAGATCGGGCAAGAAATTAGGGAGAAATCCTTGATTGAAACTTGCCAGTGAAGAAGGTTCCTGCACCATAATGGTGGAGGGACCTATTTGCAAAGATGATGACAAAGCTGGGGGTTTATTTGCAAAGAATTCGAAAGTTAGGGGCATGTGTGTGAGCGAAAAGAGTCAGACTGAACTGAAATACAAAGTAGGTCAAGACGAACTCTGATTGGGCCTAAATTTTGGTACAAACCTAATTTAGACTTACGGAATTTGATGGTGAAATCGAATTTTGGTTTTAACCAAGTTTAACTTGGTAATTTACATAGAAACCCAAATTAGGGCAGCTTTTTGTCTGAGACTCTGTTTTAGGTCAAAATGGGTTCCAATGGCCAAATCAAAGATACCAAATCTTAAGGAATATTTTTCTATGATTTGTAGAAGGCTTAAGTGAATTTTATTTTGACTAGAACCTCAGTTAATTAAGCAGATCTCAGATTAGGGTTTTAGATGTCCATTAATTCTTGAAATACGTGAAAACCCATTTTTATCTGCATAAACCCTCTTGTTAGTCATTAATGACCATTTGACCTTTAATTAACTCCTGGGAAAACCCATGGTTACTCTGCATTTAGGATGTGATGTTAAAACTGCAAATTTACCCTTGATTTAATGTATTTCTCTAAAAAAGATTATGTAATGAATTACGACTCTCCGGTGGTTATGTAGGAGCATTTGTCTTTTGATTCTGACTAATTAAAGCTAGTTATGACTGATAATGATGTTATGATCATACTCCCATGCCTAACTTTTGCTGGTCCTTTAGCAAAATCTTATGAAAGAACTTGAGTTCTAGACCACGCTTTGAAGTTTTAGAGTCTTGATTCTTATTACTTTGTAGAAATTAGGTCAAAATGCTAATAGTAGGCCTAGAGGTACTCAAGTATTAATCAAGATCCAAACATGACCAGCTTTAGCCTCAGTCTGCCACGAAGGTTTCTAAGGCCTACACAAATTACCCGGAGGTTTGTTGAACCCAGCGATTAAAGCACCCGTGCTTAAACGTAATAGGTCTAAGTTCAATTTGCCAGTACATTTTTTTTGTAAGAGAGAGAGAGATAGAAGTAGATTTTTCATTTAGAGTGTGCCTCACTCTCTTCTTTTTAGATTTCCCTAGATTTAGCCTCAAATTGGCCATAAACACGATCTATATCGAATTCCTTGTCCCCACCATCAATCCTAGAAGGGTCCCTGGCTTTCAATGCTTCGGGATAGCACCACCCATGGAAACCCCCAGAGCCCTGGCTTTCGAGTGTTGCCCATGGTGTTTTGTAGCTAAATTCAGGCCCTGGCAATTGATATTTTGGTATAATCCCGCCCATGGTGCCTGAACCAGCACAAGATGCTTACATGCCCCTGGTAGGATATTTAGATATCCTATGAGACAAGCACCGAGGAGACGATATGTTATTATGCATCTTCGAGAGGAATTTCCCACCTCTCTACATCGGGAACTCATCCAATCAACTTGTGTTGTTAAGCTGTTCCTAAGCTAGATCTTGAGATGATTTTTCAGAACATAACACTTTTGGCAGCTTTTTCTTTATTAAGCACATTGAACCAGACTACGTGTGTGATTTTGGATGCTTAGGTTACCAAGTCCCACAAACTAAAGGGCAGGCAACGGGGTCGAATAATCCCTATGCCTTAAACCTAATACATTAGCCTCACACTTTCCTCAACCTCTTGAGGATTAATCCAGATTTTAACAAATACTTGAACATTTAAGCCCTAAAATAAGCCCAAGAGGCCTAAGATCAGCACTCATACTAATCTCCTTGTCTCTCTGTCATTTCAGGACTTAATTTTTTCTTTTGATTAGGTCTAGAAGTTAAGTAATTTCCATGATCAAGTGCTAATGACTATCATTTTTGTTCTTGAATGTTGTTCCTTTTTGACATTTTGCTTCATTTCTTCATTTCCTCCTCAAGAATGATATGCAGTCGATTTTCAAAATTTTCCTCTCCTTTCCATTTTTTTGTTCTTTTTCATTTTTTTTAATTATTTTTATTTTTTGAATATGTATATTCTTTTATGAGAACCCCTTAGAAATTTGAATTTTTATGTGTTTTCACTTTAATAACCCCCTAGGCCTAAGTTTTACAATATTCTCATTGTAAACCAGAGGGTATAAAATTAGCTTGGTTCATGGTTTAGAATAGGTTCAAAGGGTGGGTGAATGGATCGGGATGACTGTTGTGCACGATTTCAAGCTTTGATATGGATACCAAAGGTGGAGTCGTCTGTTCTAAAACTAAACTCAAAAGTGCAACAGGAGTGTAGCTCCAAAGGATGATCAGAAGGGTCTCGGGTTTTTTTTTGGAATGATAGGTTACCTCTCGTTAAGTGCTAAATTTAATGCCTTCAGCCGAGCAGAAGGTGATCAAGGAGTGGTCAAATCAGAGGAGTGTTGTGGAACAAGCACCTTAATCAATTACCTGGTTGGTCCAACCAGGTGCTTGTTTAGATCTATAGGCTGATGATGCAGCCCAAACCCAATCAGTTTGGTAGGTTGATGGATGTGAATCAAAAGATGGGGAGCCCACCAGATACTTTGAGGCTCAACTGGATGTGGAAATGAGAATCTAGGGTTTGGCTGAGTCGATTTAGCCTGGTCAGAGTAGGGATCCTCAAAAGAAAATGGATTTGTGGAGGATGTAGGAACCCTAAAAGAGTGATCAGAAAAGGATGGGACGTGATTAGTAGTCTGATTGATGTCCAAAACCCGATCAATAGATGGAGAATCATGTGCAACTGGATCAGAGTAGAAGTTGATTCCGATGGCGAGTCGGGATTGAGAACGGGTTTTGGAAGGCTTTGTAAGTGTATCAAAAGATGTGGCTTCTATGAGAACTATGTATTGAGGGCTCCTCAAGAAAGGATTCAAAAGTAGGTTCATCTAGAGAGTCTTCGTCAAGCACATCAAAATCAAAGGTAAATGCTTGGAGAGTGCTTATAGGATCATGGAAACCTGAGTCAATAAAAGATTCAAATTCTGGATTGCAGACACTCTCGGCACTTACTGTTTCTAATTCTTAAAGATTAAAAAGGAATGATTTCATCTTAATGGAACCTGATTTTGAATCAATGATCTTGGGATCAGGGACCTCAGAGTCAGAGTCAAAGAACGGATCATGGATGCTGAGGTCATCAATTGGTTTGTAGTCGTCAGGAAACAAAGGCTCTCCGAAATCAAAGTAAGATTCGAAATCGTCGAGGAATTTGTGAGAATGAGTTTCTGAATCTGATTCCAGATTGGAGGTTCCACCATAGAGAGAATCAAGATGTGTAGAATTAGCAACCTGACTTGGATCTAACCTAATTTCAGATTCCGCGCTTAAAAAAGGTGTTCTTATTAAGCATGGGCTCAGCTTCTTGGTTCCTAGTGTAGACCTAATCGATTCCCAACTCTTCCAACTCCTCGGTTTCTGTATCATAGATTGGCGTGACTTTCGAAAAATTAATTCATATCCTAGAAGAGTATGAAGAGGTATATTCATCAAATACAGCCCTAGAATCATAGTTTAGATTCAAAATATGATTCTCATCACATTAAGCCTCATAATTATCCCACATAGGCTCGAATCCAGATTCTAGGTTAAGGGTAAGGATTGGATTACTAGAATCTAGGTTGGGCTCTATTAGGATTTCAAAATCATTCTTGAGAGTTACCTTAACAGGATAAGGCTCGAGATTTATACTCTCGTGAGATTCTGTTTTAAGCTCATCATTATAGGTGTTAGGGAATTCTAGGATTGGGGAACTAGGTTCATGATTTTCTAGGGCTGGTTCGCAATTGTGAACACCTGCAATTAGATCCTCCCAACCCATCTCAAGATCAGGTGTATTAATCTGCACATAGTTTGTATCCGATTCCATTTAGGCTGGGGATCCACAACAATTCTGATTTTCTAACCCGAGTTCTAGGGAATCATGTTGATCATCAGTGTTGTTCCAGAGTGTCTCATTATCTTCTGATGGGATGTAGGGGTATTCTCGATCAATGGTTTATACAACGTATCCAGCAATTTTCCACGTTCCTCCTTGAGAACTCGTTCTTCCAAAAGTGAAGGATCTGACCAACATTGCAGACACTCATTGTTATGCAATTTCATTAATTCAATGTATTCTGCTAAGAGATCATCCCGAGTTGAACCGTGTTTCATTCGTGTCCATATTATTTCGATACGGTTCAGAATGTGGTTTATTATTTTTGCAAATTTATCCTGAATGTCCCTATCTAAGGCTCTAGAATGTTCTTCATGGTGTCTATAAGAAGCCTTAATCATCTTATCTTTGATAGTAATTTGCGACACAGGTTTCCTAATTGCTTTTCCTAAAAAGTTAGGCTACATTTTCGAATCAAGTGGTGGAATAAAGATGTAGAATCAAACTTAGGTTTAGATTGAAGTAATTAGATCATATCAGAAATCCCTGTAGAAGATCTAATGAGGCCTCTTAGGTTAACAACCTAATGACCTTCCTATGTATGTGCTCTATAGAAGGGATGAGGGATTGGATATGAATTGGACCCAATCAAGGCACCTAAAGATTTTTAGATGACCAAGGCTTATTTCAAGGAGAATGATACATTTGAATCAAAAATTCACACACCCGAGAATTACCTGGGCAGCCAGGAAGGGAGAGCCCCGCAAAGACCCCTACGCAGTTGAGCGTCCCCATGGGTTACAGCGTTTCCCCCACCCAACCTTCCTTGTCACTGTAGTTCCAAGTAAACTGGAATGTATGAATTGAGACCTTAAGTCTACCAATTTTATCTTAATTTGTGCCTTGGATTTCACTTGATTAGAAGTTGATTTGATTTGTGACCTAATTTGGAGGTTGATTAGCCCATAAAGTAGACCAACTTCACCTGACCTGTCCGAAAAGATGAAGAATGAAATCTAGGTCAAGACCCAGAAATCACCCTGAATTGACTCTTAGGTTATTAGGTCCACAATTTTTAAGGTTCAAGTGAAATTAGAGCATGATTTTAGGGTTCTTCTTGCTTAGCTCTTTTCAATCAAAGGCTTAGGTGGCACACAAATGCGGGAGGGTATGTTTCCTTTTATGCAAGCAAGTGTGAACTGGCACTTCAAAACCCCAATGTAGAAATCCTAATTAACTCTATTTCAAGTCCAGCTAAATCTCAAGATGTATACCTTGGACTCAAACAAGAAGGTGAATAGTCCAAGATGATCAGAAATTAAGCATAAATCCCTAGTAAATATAAGAAATCAGGGTAGGGATCTCTAAATAGAATCATCTCAACTTCAATCAGATATTAATTTTTCATTTGAAAATCAGGAACTTGCATTTTAAGTGATGATTACTATGAAAATAAGGTAGGTGGTTCTTAGTTGATTTGTTTCTTTTTTTATCTTCCCAAGATTAAGAGATTGATTAGGGAAGAAAAGAGATTACCAGCCTCGGGAGTGGCTGATTTGAATGGAAGATCGCTTCATGACGTACCTCGTAAAATCACAAGAAAACAAATAGGGTAAGTTAGAGCTCAAATAAAATCAAGTAAAACAAGAATAGCGGTGAATTACACGTTGCTCCCTGACAATGGTGCCAAAATATTGAGCAGGCTATTGAGGAGTTTTTAAAGTTGTTTCATTGTAGCAAAGCCTCCTAAATAGCTCAATCAATAAATAAAATTTATAACTCAGAATCTAAGTTGAAGTCCGAGATCGAACACAGGGAGCAAATATGGAATTTACGTGCTAATCTTTAATTTGAAGTAAATGAGGACAGAAAATTAAGCACAATAATGATATTCAAAGCATAATAACTACTCAAATCTGATATTCAATGGCAAACATGGGTACTTCAAGAGTTTAACATGACAAAAGGAAACCTAGGATAAAATAATAGTGATTTAAATCATCAATTATTAGTCTAAGCACATATATATCAATTACTCAAATAATACTACAGTATCCTCAATTGGAAATGCCACGCAAGCTTAAGTGGCCAAAGGTCCAAATGCCAAATCAGATGTCGGGTTTTTCCACCAAACGACTTAAACGTCGCCTTGCTACAGTGCTTCCTTCTCTTCTTCAGGCTTTCTTCTTTTTCCTTTCTTCATCTTTCAAGCCTTCTTTCCTTCCTTTTCTGTTCAAAGCCTTGCTACAGTGCTTCCTTCTTCTTCAGACCTTGCTCTTTCTCACGGCTAAGTGTTAGCCTCTTCTTCCCTTCACAGCATACAAGGGAATTAAATCCTTCAGTGACCAAGTGTTAGCCACCTCACAGAGGAGCAAACCCCCCCTGCCCCCCCCAACTCTCTCACAATTCTCTCCACTTCTCTCTCAAATAACCAGGCAGCCAATCGGATAATTGGGGATTCAGATTAAGCAGTATTGGGTCCAAGCTTGCATGTGTGGTATCGCAGGCGAGGAGTGAGGCATAGGTGGGTAGCGTGTGTGCGGGTAATGGGGACTCGACCCTCGTGTGCTTGGGCGATAGGGCCTATGCACAAAATCAATATATGTGCAGGCACTGCTTTGGAATCCCATGATGTGGGGCTATCTTTCCCACATCTTCTTTATGTGAGCAGCAACTGAAGATCTCATCTGATTGCGGTCGAGGGAAGGTGCGTTCCACCAATTGAAGACCTGGGTGCTTTCCTGGGAGAAGTCCGTGCATCTTGGAGTTGAGACCTGGGGCTACCGTGGCTGGAACACCACGAACGAAGCTGGAGAAGATGACGTGGCAGTGGAGCTCTAGCTAGGACCTAAAATACAAGATACGACCTTACAGCCACATTAGAATACCTCAAGAGTTTTGCCTGTGTAACGAACGCACGCCCCAGACGTCTTTTAAGACGTCTGGGAGGTGGCCCAGACGTCGTACCAGATGTTTAGGGTCACTTCCAGACATCTGACCAGACGTCTGGGATCGTTTCCAGACGTCTGGAAATCAGTTATCTTTGACACGCGCGAGTCGTCTGCGTCTGGAAATCAGTTATCTTTGACACGCGCGAGTCGTCTGCGCGCCTGAGCGCGCAGACCAGCATATTTGCTTTTCTACCTCCTACGGCTACAGATTCCCCTGCCGCGCTCCTCTCTCCTCCTCGCGTGGCCTTTAAAGGCCACGCCTCCCCTCGCTTCCGTCACCACCATCTCCTTCCTCTTCTCCTTCAGCTCCAGGTGCGCGTGAGCGAGAGCGAGGTTGCAGTGGCAACGGCAGCCGCAATGAGCGCGGAGGAGGTGCTGCGTGCGAGAGCGGCGCTCAGTCATGAGGGCGAGCTCGCCGGGGCTGCCAGGGCCGGCCGGCGGGGAGCGCAGTGGGCGCGGGGCGACGCGGGGGGGGACTGCTGAGGTCCGAGCAGCAGGCGCACGAGGTGGGACGAGGTGCGGCGTCGCGAGCGGAGGGCGAGTCGCGGCCTGATTCTGGAAATATTTCTAGAATCAGACGTCTGGGATGATAGCCAGACGGCGGGGGCGACGTCTGGAAGACCATCCAGACGTCTGAAAGGTGAGTTCTTCCGTCTTCTTCCTTCCTTTCGACTAACCGTACTGAGAGAGAGTTGGGTGCGCGCAGGCTCGGTGATTCGCCATCCAACGCGAATCAGACGTCTGGCTGTAGTACTAGACGGCGGGAGCGACCTCCAGACGTCCGGGGTGACCATCGAACGTCTGGGAACTAGGCCAGACGTCCCCGCAGGCTTCTGGACGTCTGAGAAATCACGCAGAATAAGGTAATTCTCTGATCCACTTTTTAAGACGTCTGGAAGAAGTTCCAGACGTCTGATTTTGCACAGTGTCGTCGTTTTCGACCCGTTGAGGGCCCGTTCGGGTTCTGTTTTCCGCATTTCGAGTTGCGTTCTTTCCGGAATTAAATCCTCTACCCGTCTACAGTAGCTATACACTGTTTTGAGACACTCCTTGTGTTTGATCCTTGTGATAGGACCTCGTTCCGTTGCAGTCTTGGGGGTCACGGAGGCACGCGGGATTCCCGATCACGCCCCCATTACTCCCGTCGTACCTGGTAGAGTGGCTTTTAACTATAACCTGTTAAATTGTGGAATCATAAATAGAACCTAGGACATTACATGCATCCTAGGAATGAAAAACAGATTGAATGATAGATCCTAGGTGTTGCATGAATCCTAGGGCTGGAAAACTAGATTGTATGATAGATTCTAGGATACGGCATGAATCCTAGGACGGGAAAACTAGTGGAACAGATGAATACTGCAGTCTTGGAAAAATGGAAAGGAACAAATAGCTGCATGTAATTGAATTAACAGCTGCCAGTTGAATAAATAAACGTGTTTGAGAACATGGATTGTGATAACGTGAAACTGGAAGGTGAAACTTAGACATTCTGAGCTGGAACCCTACAGGGAAGTAGGAGTAAAACTCCTGGAAAGAGAATGGAATAGAATTGGGGAAGTGAGCTGGCCCTTGAGTACGGAGTTCCAAGGAGAGCGACTGTCCCCCTGTTTAGTGCAGAGCGGAGCCAGCCGGCCCAGGGACCCGGGGTTAGGACTGGCCACTCTGTACTGACTTGCTGGCCCTCGTGTACGTAGTACCGAGGAGAGCTACTAGTGTAGGGAGGTACTAGCTACCCCACGGGCCCCGGGGTTCTGCTAGCCTCCCACACCGACTTGTTAGGCCCACTGGGGCAAACCAGGGTAGTCAGGCGATGGTGCGCGGATTGTGGAGGGGCAAGGCCCCTGTTTGGTTACTGTGGAGGGGTTGGACCCCTGTTACTGAGAGGGCTCTGCCCTGTACTTGTTCCGTGCTGTGCTTTGGGCGCACCCGTTAACGGAAACGACTGACCGCGTGCCAGAGCGGGTTAGCTACCCGTGCGTTTACCGCGCGTGCCGTAGTCACCGTTACGTCTGTCAATGACCTTGGGGTGGTTGACTGAGAGTAGGATCACCACGGGGGACTCTCTCGGCCAGGAGAGCACCACGTGCTACTTCTACTGTTCGGAAAAGACTGCAATCAAGATCGTTCCCACGAGGAACATTCGAGATCAAGTGAAAGATCTGAGAAATAGATAAATCGTGAGATAATTGAAAGACTTAAATAAAGAAAGTAACAGAACTTAACAGCTACTGTACACTCTACTGTTTCTTTAGTTTTAGTTGCCACTCTACTCAGCGTTTTGCTGACGTGTTACACTCGTTACCTTTCAGGACCAGGTGTTGAGCAGCCAGGGTCAGCGGCTGCAGAGGACGCTGGGCCGAATAGGGTCCAGTAGAGTTACCACTGTTTCTTGTACCTCTTTGTTCCGTTATAGTGAGTAGTTCTTATTTCCGCTGTACTTTTCTTTACCTGCAGTTCATATTTAGTTATGAATGTTGTTCTACTGTTGTGGTGGTATATACTGTAGTAGTTTCTTTCCTTGCTGCTGTATTTTCTTATTGTTAGTTATATTCATGTTGAATGTGGTTTATTTTACTACTCTTTTGGTTACTTCCTCGTTGGACGACTAGGTCTTGGGATTAGTTGAGTCAATCCGGTTCTCGTGTCTCGTAGGGGCTCGGGAACCGGGTCGTTACAAGATTGTATCAGGGCAAGGTCGTCCTGAGAAGTGAATCAACTGACTGTAGAATAACCAATTCGCATGTTTATAACTAGAGTAGCCACCACAACATATCTCTTGACATGAGCTCTTAGAAGTTTCGTTAGGTACCGTTTGTTTTGACGTTTTTCCATTTTGTTTCGCGTCTCCTTACAAAAGATGCCTCGTCGCGAGATTGGTGAGGCGGGCCGCGGGCGCGGCCGAGGACGAGGTCGGTGAGGTGGGCGTGCCGTTGCCGACACCCCAGTGGACCAGCCACTACTCCTGGGCATCCAGGCCCAGGACCTCGCCCGGCTGATACGAGACATTGTACGAGAGGAGCTCCACCCATCGCCCCGAGCAACTCACCCTGGGGTTGCGGAGGGGGAGTCCTCTGTGGGACCACTTGACGGACGCGGCGCTGGACACGGGGGAGGGGATGGGCCGCCGCAGCCCCCACCTTCCTCCGATACTTCCGGGCATGAGGCACCTTCGCCTGGAGGTGCACCAGCACCTCCCCTACAGCGCCACTTCGAGCTTTTCGGGCAGTTCCGGAAGCTGAAGGCCCCCTCCTTCAAGGGGGATGAGGACCCGACCGAGGCAGAGGACTGGCTTGAGCAGCCGGAGAAGATCTTCGACACCCTTCGCCCCCCGATGGAGTGCCGCGTGGCCTTTGCCACGTACCAGCTAGAGAGTGCGGCACACAGGTGGTGGAGGGCGGTCCGGGGACAGGAGAGGGACGAGCCGACGTGGGACCAGTTTGTCACCCTCTTCTGCGAGCAGTACTTTCCCCAGACATGGCAGGACCAGAGGATGCGGGAGTTCCATACTCTCCGCCAAGGGACGATGATTGTGAGCGCGTACCGCACGCGTTTCTTGGAGCTGTCCCACTTTGCAGCAACAGCGGTAGCCACTGAGGAGGAGCGCCTTTGGAGGTTCACCGAGGGGCTCCGGCCTGCAATCCGGGGGTATGTCAAACCCCTGAAGCTGCCTACGTTTTCGAGGGTGGTGGAGGCGGCTATGACTTACGAGGAGACCAACCCGTCCGTGCGAGACACCGACGGTGGGCGGAAGAGGCCCTTCCAGCCAGACTTCTCATAGGGCCGGCGAGAACGGAGACACGTGGCATCCGCAGGAGAGCCGTCACGTTTTGCAGGGCCATCAGTGGCCTTTGGGGGCCCTCGACAGGGGCCATTCGCCAGCGCCGAACCCCCGTCTAGCCGACAGCAGGGACCCACTGAGGGCGGGAGTCGGGTTCCCCTTTGTTACCAGTGTGGCCAGCCGGGCCACATCAGGAGGGACTGCCCGTCTAGGGCAGGAGGTCAGCAGATACTCCTTGGGCAGAGCACTGGAGGGCGCGCAGGAGGCCGCGGTTCCCAGGCGCGAGGAGGAGGACAACAGTCGCGAGGAGGGTACCGGCCAGCACCTACCCGTCCGACGCTGAGTGTGGCTGCTTTGTCCGCACCTAGAGCTGAGGGGCGTATCAACGCCCTAACACACAGGGACACCAGAGCTTCGGGATCGGTGGTAGCAGGTATGGTTTCAGTTTCCGACAGACTCGTTTACACGCTTTTCGATTCCGGCGCTACGCACTCGTTTGTTGCAGCCAGTTTCGCAGTTAGTTTGGACCAGGATTATACACTGTTAGAGAATCCGTTCGTAATCAGAGGTCCGAGTGGTCAGCTATTTGTAGCTAAGGAGGTGTACACGGATTGCGAGGTCAGCGTCGGGGGACATAGCCTGCCAGCTGACCTGATTATGATACAGATGGAGGACTTTGGAGTGATTCTGGGGATGGATTGGTTGTCCGTTTACCACGCCTTGGTGGACTGTTTTGAGAGGAAGATCGTCTTCTCCATTCCGGAGTTGCCTTCTTTCGAGTTTCACGGACAGCCAGTGGATGGAGGTTTCAGGTGCATTTCGGCACTTCGGGCGCGCGAGACTTTTGAGCCAGGGGTGTGAGGGCTTCCTAGCTTGTGTGGTGGCAGAGCCCAACCCTGTGGCAGACTTCCAGAGCATCCCGGTGGTCAGAGAGTACCCTGACGTGTTCCCAGATGAGTTACTAGGACTACCGCCCGAGCGTGAGATCGAGTTTGAGATCTCACTAGTACCAGGGACCAGCCCCATCTCCACCGCGCCATACAGGATGGCACCGCTTGAGCTGCGAGAGCTCAAGTCTCAGTTGCAGGACCTTCTGGAGAAGGGTTTCGTGAGGCCCAGTGCGTCTCCCTGGGGAGCCCCGGTACTGTTTGTGAAGAAGAAGGATGGGACCTTACGCCTTTGTGTGGACTACCGACAGCTGAATAGGGTCACCATCAAGAACAAATATCCGCTGCCGAGGATCGACGACTTGTTTGACTAGTTGCGGGGTGCAACGGTGTTTTCCAAGATCGACTTGAGGTCTGGATACCACCAGTTGAGGATTAGGGAGACCGACATCTCCAAGACAGCTTTCCGCACCCGGTACGGACACTACGAGTTTTTGGTCATGCCATTTGGGCTGACCAATGCCCCCGCTGCTTTCATGGACCTGATGAACCGGGTGTTTAGACCGTACTTGGACCAGTTCGTGGTGGTTTTCATAAATGATGTACTCATCTATTCTAGAGATCGGACGCAGCACGGACAGCACTTGCGGATGGTTCTGGACACTCTGAGACGACGCCGGCTGTATGCCAAATACAGTAAGTGCGAGTTCTGGTTGAGGGAGGTGACCTTCCTAGGTCATGTGATCTCTGGAGACGGCTTGGCGGTGGACCCAGCCAAGGTCGAGGCAGTGCTCAGGTGGGAGAGACCGCGTTCAGTTACTGAGATTCGCAGTTTCCAGGGACTGGCAGGCTACTACAGACGATTCATCAGAGGATTTTCACAGATTGCGCGTCTTATGACACAGTTGACCCGGAAGAACGTGCCTTTCGCTTGGACAGACGCCTGTGAGGCGTGTTTTCTGGAGCTGAAGGAGAGGTTGACCTCGTCTCCCGTGCTCACCATCCCTGACAGTAGTGGCGGGTTCGTTGTGTACACGGATGCCTCCTTGCAGGGGTTAGGAGGTGTGCTTATGCAGAGGGGTCACGTTGTCGCTTACGCTTCGCGGCAACTGAAGCCCCATGAGCATACCTACCCTATCCACGACTTAGAGTTGGCAGCTGTTGTCTTCGCGCTGAAGACCTAGAGGCACTACTTGTACGGTGAGACCTTCGAGATTTTCTCAGATAACAAGAGCCTCAGATACCTTTTTGATCAGAAGGAGCTCAACATGAGACAGAGACGTTGGTTGGAGCTCCTGAAGGACTACGACTGCAGCATCTCCTACCACCCGGGAAAGGGTAATGTGGTGGTTGACGCCTTGAGCCGTAAGGTGCCCGCACTCTTGGCCAGTCTACAGTTACAGAGTTGGAGCCTTTTGGAGGAGGTGGCCAGTTGGCGACCCCTAGAGTTACGAGGGTACTGTGGGGCAGTGACGGTGACATGGCAGACTAGGCCAGAGCTGATAGATCGCATCATCATAGGACAGATGGCCGATCCGTACTTGCTGTCTATGCACGATAGAGTGCTGTCAGGAGACCCAGGGGACTTCTCTTTCACAGACCAGGTGCTACGCTTGAGGGGACGGTTGTGCGTTCCCAGAGACGAGGAGCTGTTGAGAGAGCTCCTGACTGAGGCACACGGTTCCAGATTCACCATACATCCCGGAAACACGAAAATGTACCACGACTTGAGACGCGAGTTTTGGTGGAGAGGGATGAAGCGGGATGTGGGTGAGTTCGTGCAGCAGTGCTTAATGTGCCAGCAGGTGAAAGCCGAGCATCAGAGGCTTGCAGGGCCGCTTCAGCCGCTTCCAATGCTAGAGTGGAAGTGGGAGAGCATCACCATGGACTTGGTGGTGGGCTTACCTGTTACCCAACGAGGGCACGACGCTGTCTGGGTAATTATGGATAGATTGACAAAGACAGCATGATTCCTGCCGATCCAAGTCACTTTGGGACCAGCACAGTTGGCAGAGAGGTACATCCGCGACGTGGTACGACTACACGGAGTTCCGCGGGAGATCGTATCCGACCGGGATACCCGCTTTACGTCCCAGTTTTGGGCTGAGTTTCAGCAGGCCTTGGGGACGCGGTTGAGGTTTAGTACGGCTTACCACCCCCAGACGGACGGACAGTCTGAGCGCACGATACAGACACTTGAGGACCTTTTGCGTGCCTGTGTACTGGACTGGAGGGGCTTTTGGGAGGAGCACCTGCCCCTGGCGGAGTTTGCATACAACAGTTATCACTCGAGCATCGGCATGGCTCCCTACGAGGCTCTGTACGGACGGAGGTGTACGGCACCCTTGAGTTGGGTTGAGGTGGGGACCAAGTGGGAGGTTGGCCCCAGGTTGATTCGGCAGAGTCAGGAGGTAGTTGAGCAAATCGACAGACGACTTCGCACTGTCAGGAGCAGACAGAAGAGCTACGCGGATCGGAGACGCAGAGAAGTGCAGTTTGAGGTTGGGGACCACGTCTTCCTTCGTGTTTCGCCCATGAAGGGCTTACAGCGGTTTGGGGTGAGAGGGAAGCTCGCCCCGAGGTTTGTGGGGCCCTTTGAGGTCCTGGAGCGGGTTGGACCCGTTGCTTACAGGCTTGCCCTCCCCCCGCGGCTTTCTGGTGTGCACGGCGTGTTCCACGTGTCCAACCTCAGGAAGTACGTAGCCGATCCCAGTCACGTACTGAGTCACGAGAGCGTCGAGGTGGGCGACGACCTGACCTACCCCGAGCGGCCAGTGCAGATCCTATACCGAGCCGTCCGCAGTTTGAGACTAAAGCAAGTACCCCTGGTAAAGGTTTTGTGGAGGAGCCAGCGGTACGAGGAGGCTACCTTGGAGCCTGAGGCGGCAATGCGAGAGCGGTACCCGGAGCTTTTCGCGGGTACGTCTTTCGGACCGGCTTCGGTCCTCTTTGAGTTTGTTATAGTTATTTTGACGTCTTTTCCCGCACCCTAGTTGACGCAAGTTTCGGGGACGAAACTTCCTTTGAGTTTGTTATATTGTAACGAATGCATGCCCCAGACGTCGTACCAGACGTCTGGGGTCACTTCCAGACGTCTGACCAGACGTCTGGGATCGTTTCCAGATGTCTGGAAATCGATTATCTTTGACATGCGCGGGTCGTCTACGCACCTGAGCGCGCAGACCCGCATATTCGCTTTTCTTCCTCCTGCGGCTGCAGATTCCCCTACCGCGCTCCTTCTATCTCCTCCCCACGCGGCCTTAAAAGGCCACGCCTCCCCTCGCTTCCGTCACCACCGTCTCCTTCCTCTTCTCCTTCAGCTCCAGGTGCGCGAGAGCGAGCGCGAGGTTGCAGCGGTAGTGGCGGCCGCAGTGAGCGCGGAGGAGGTGCTGCGTGCGAAAACGGCGCTCAGCCGTGAGGGCGAGCTCGCCGGGGCTGCCAGGGCCGGCCGGCGGGGAGCGCAGCGGGCGTAGGGCGACGCGGGGGGGGACTGCTGCGGTCCGAGCAGCAGGCGCACGAGGTGCGACGAGGCGCGGCGTAGCGAGTGGAGGGCGAGTCTTGGCCTGATTCTGGAAACATTTCCAGAATTAGACGTCTGGGATGATAGCCCGACGGCGGGGGCGACGTCTGGAAGACCATCCAGACATCTAAAAGGTGAGTTCCTCCGTCTTCTTCCTTCCTGTCGACTGACCGTACTGAGAGAGAGAGTTGGGTGCGCGCAGGCTCGGTGATTCGCCATCCAACGCGAATCAAACGTCTGGCTGTAGTACCAGACGGCGGGAGCGACCTCCAGACGTCCGGGGTGACCATCGAACGTCTGGGAACTAGGCCAGACGTCCCCGCAGGCTTCTGGACGTCTGAGAAATCACGCAGAATAAGGTAATTCTCTGATCCACTTTTTAAGACGTCTGGAAGAAGTTCCAGACGTCTGATTTTGCACAGTGTCGTCGTTTTCGACCCGTTGAGGGCCCGTTCGGGTTCTGTTTTCCGCATTTCGAGTTGCGTTCTTTCCGGAATTAAATCCTCTACCCGTCTACAGTAGCTATACACTGTTTTGAGACACTCCTTGTGTTTGATCCTTGTGATAGGACCTCGTTCCGTTGCAGTCTTGGGGGTCACGGAGGCACGCGGGATTCCCGATCACGCCCCCATTACTCCCGTCGTACCTGGTAGAGTGGCTTTTAACTATAACCTGTTAAATTGTGGAATCATAAATAGAATCCAGGACATTGCATGCATCCTAGGAATGAAAAATAGATTGAATGATAGATCCTAGGTGTTGCATGAATCCTAGGGCTGGAAAACTAGATTGTATGATAGATTCTAGGATACGGCATGAATCATAGGACGGGAAAACTAGTGGAACAGATGAATACTGCAGTCTTGGAAAAATGGAAAGGAACAAATAGCTGTCTGTAATTGAATTAACAGCTGCCTGTTGAATAAATAAACGTGTTTGAGAACATGGATTGTGATAACGTGAAACTGGAAGGTGAAACTTAGATGTTCTGAGCTGGAACCCTACGGGGAAGTAGGAGTAAAACTCCTGGAAAGAGAATGGAATAGAATTGGGGAGGTGAGCTGGCCCTTGAGTACGGAGTTCCAAGGAGAGCGACTGTCCCCCTGTTTAGTGCAGAGCGGAGCCAGCCAGCCCAGGGACCCGGGGTTAGCACTGGCCACTCTGTACCGACTTGCTGGCCCTCATGTACGTAGTACCAAGGAGAGCTACTAGTGTAGGGAGGTACTAGCTAGCCCACGGGCCCGGGGGTTCTGCTAGCCTCCCACACCGACTTGTTAGGCCCACTGGGGCAAACCAGGGTAGTCAGGTGAGGGTGTGCGGACTGTGGAGGGGCAAGGCCCCTGTTTGGTTACTATGGAGGGGTTGGACCCCTGTTATTGAGAGGGCTCTGCCCTGTACTGGTTCCGTGCTGTGCTTTGGGCGCACCCGTTAACGGAAACGACTGACCGCGTGACACTGCGGGTTAGCTACCCGTGCGTTTACCGCGCGTGCCATAGTCACCGTTACGTCTGTCAGTGACCTTCGGGTGGTTGACTGAGAGTAGGATCACCACGGGGGACTCTCTCGGCCAGGAGAGCACCACGTGCTACTTCTACTGTTCGAAAAAGACTGCAATCAAGATCGTTCCCACGAGGAACATTCGAGATCAAGTGAAAGATCTGAGAAATAGATAAATCGTGAGATAATTGAAAGACTTAAATAAAGAAAGTAACAGAACTTAACAGCTACTGTACACTCTACTGTTTCTTTAGTTTTAGTTGCCACTCTACTCAGCGTTTTGCTGACGTGTTACACTCGTTACCTTTCAGGACCAGGTGTTGAGCAGCCAGGGTCAGCGGCTGCAGAGGACGCTGGGCCGAGTAGGGTCCAGTAGAGTTACCACTGTTTCTTGTACCTCTTTGTTCCGTTATAGTGAGTAGTTCTTGTTTCCGCTGTACTTTTCTTTACCTGCAGTTCATATTTAGTTATGAATGTTGTTCTACTGTTGTGGTGGTACATACTGTAGTAGTTTCTTTCCTTGCTGCTGTATTTTCTTACTATTAGTTATATTCATGTTGAATGTGGTTTATTTTACTGCTTTTTTGGTTACTTCCTCGTTGGACGACTAGGTCTTGGGATTAGTTGAGTCGGTCTGGTTCTCGTGTCTCGTAGGGGCTCTGGAACCGGGTCGTTACAGCCTGGGCTGGGCGAAGGTGATTGTGGTGGTAGCATGGCGTGAGAAGGTTTGTGGAGGTGGGGCGAACGTGAAGAAGCTGGTCGGTGATGGGTGTGTTCGCGGGGTCGCATGAGTGGGTGAAAAGTGTAATAAGGATGGGGGTTTGGTGTGGTGAGGTGCGATGGAGGTTTTGAGGGTGTTGGCGAGGCGTTTGGTGTGGTGGAGCAACGGGGAGACCTCGTCGGAGGTGTGGCTGGAGGTGGAGAGGATGAGGGGTGGACGTTGGTGTCGCGGGTCGAAACAAGGTTTAAAAGAGATAAATAGGAAGTAGGGGAGGAGAGGAACCTAATTAACCTAGTCTAAATGGACGAAAGGGAAGGATTCCCAAGTCGGTGGTACGCCAGATGTGGGGAAGACGAATTCTCCGGTGGTGAAGAAGCGACGAGGAGGACGAGGAAGGAGGCGCTCGCCGGTGTTGCGAAACATGGAAGAATGAGACAGAGGAATCCACCTGCTATCGTCTGTGACGGCGGACGAGGAAGGTGGTTGGAGGAGCTCACCGGAGTTGGTGGAGATGGAGGTCGGGGAGAAGGGAAGAGGGGGACTTCGACCTCCAAACTGTTACGAACGCGCGGCTTCAGACATTTTTAAGAAGTCTGGGAGGTGTCCTAAACGTCTGACCAGACGTCTGGAACCCCTTCCAGACGTCTGGGATTTGGTTATTTTCGGCACGCGTGTTTCGTCTGCGCGCCTGAGCGCACAGACCTGCGAGCGTCTCTCTCTCTCTTTTTCCCTCTCCCTCCTGCGCCCTCTGTCCCGCTCTCTCTCTCCTCGCGCGGCCTTAAAAGGCCACGCCCTCCCCCTCACTCATGTCACCTCCGCCCCCTTACCTCTTCTCCTTCTTGCTGGTGCGCGAGAGCGAGCGCGAGTGAGCGGCGGCAGTGACAGCCGCGGTGAGCGTGGGAGGAGGTGCTACGCGTGGGAAGAGGCGCTCGGCCATGAGGGCGAGCTCGCCGGGGCTGCTAGGGCCGGCCGGCGGGGGAAGCAACGGACGCGGGAGGCATGCTGCGGCACGAGCAGCAGGTGGACGAGTCGCAGCGCGGCCAAGCGTCAGGAGCGGAGGGCGAGTTGCGCCCTGATTCTGGAATTTTCTCCAGAATCAGACGTCTGGGGTTACAACCAGGCGGCGGGGAGGACATCTGGAGGACTGTCCAGACGCCTGAAAAGTGAGTTATTCCGTCTTTCTTCCTCTTCTTCGACTGACCGTACTAAGAGAGAGAGGAAATGGGTACATGCAGGTTCTGAGATTCGCATCCAACGTAAATCAGACGTCTGGCTGCAGTGCCAGACGACGGGAACGACTTCCAGACGTTCGGGGTGACCATCGGACGTCTGGGAACTAGGCCAGATGCCCCCGTAGGCTTCTGGACGTCTGAGAGACCATGCAGAGCAAAGGTAACCTCTGATCCACTTTTTAAGACGTCTGGAACCTCTTCTAGACGTCTAATTTGCACTGTTTCGTCGTTTTCGACCCGTTTAGGGCCCGTTCGGAGTCCGTTTTCCGTGTTTCGAGTTGCGTGCTTTTCGAAATTACATCCTCTACCCGTCTACAGTAGTTGTATACTATTTTGAGAAACTCCTTGTGTTTGATCCTTGTGATAGGACCCCGTTCCGTTGCAATCTCGGGGGTTGCGGAGGCACGCGGGATTCCCGACCATGCCCCCAGTACTCCTGTTGTAATCGGTAGAGTGGCTTTTAAGTTTATTAGTATAATCTATTAATTATGGAACCATAAATAGAACTTAGGACATTGCATGAATCCTAGGAATGAGAAACTAGAATGAATGGTAGATCCTAGGGTGTTGCATGAATCCTAGGGCTGGAAAACTAGATTGTATGATAGATCCTCGGGTATGGCATGAATCCTAGGATGGGAAGAACTAGTGGAATATATGAATACTGCAGTCTTGGAAAATGTGGAAAGGAAATAATAGCTACCTGTGAATTGGTTTAACAGCTTCCTGTTATGAATAAATGAGCATGTCTGGGAATATGGGATGTATGAATGTGAAACTGGGAAGGTGAAACCTGAATGTGCTGAGTTAAAAGAACTGGAACCCTACGGGGAATTAGGAGTGGAACTCCTAGAAAGAGAAAGGAATGGAACTGAGAAAGAAAGACGTGGTAGTGTGCTGTCTCTTGGGTACGTAGTACCAAGGGAAGTACCTGTACCTGTTTAGTGCAGAGCGGGGCCAGCCGCCCCAGGGACTCGGGGTTAGGACTGGCCACTTTGTACCGACTTGCTGGCCGTCGTGTACGTAGTACCGAGGAGAGCTACTAGTGTAGGGAGGTACTAGCTACCCCACGGGCCCTGGGGTTCTGCTAGCCTCCTACACCGACTTGTTAGGCCCACTGGGCAAACCAGGGTAGTTAGGCGAGGGTGCGCGGACTGTGGAGGGGTTGGACCCCTGTTACTGAGAGGGCTTTGCCCTGTACTGGTTCCGTGCTGTTCTTTGGGCGCACCCTTTAACGGAAACGACTGACCGCATGCTAGTGCGGGTTAGCTACCTGTGCGTTTATCGCGCGTGCCGTAGTCACCGTTACGTCTGTCCGTGACCCTGGGGTGGTTGACTGAGAGTAGGATCACCACGGGGGACTCTTCCGGCCAGGAGAGCACCACGTGCTACTTCTATTGTTTGGAAAAGACTGCAATCAAGATCGTTCCCACAAGGAACATTCGAGATCAAGTGAAGGATCTGAGAAATAAATAAATTGTGAGACAATAGAAAGACGTAATTAAAGAAAGTAACAGAACAAAACAGCTACTGTACACTCTACTGTTTCTTTTGTTTTAGTTGCCACTCTACTCAGCGTTTTGCTGACGTGTTACACTCGTTATCTTTCAGGACCAAGTGTTGAACAGCCAGGGTCAGCGGCTGTAGAGGACGCTGGGCCGAGTAGGGTCCAGTAGAGTTACCACTGTTCTCTTGTACCTCTTTTTAGTTCCACTGTAGTGAGTAGTTCTTGTTACCGCTGTACTTTTCTTCACCTGCAGTTTCATATTATGTTATGAATGTTGTTCTACTGTTGTGGTGGTATGTACTGCAGTAGTTTCTTTCCTTACTGCTGTATTTTCTTACTGTTAGTTATATTCATGCTGAATGTGGTTTATTTTACTGCTCTTTTGGTTACTTCCTCGTTGGACGACCAGGTCTTGGGATTAGTCGAGTCGGTCCGGTTCTCGTGTCTCATAGGGACTCGGGAATCGGGTCGTTACAAGATGGTATCAGAGCAAGGTCGTCCCGAGAAGTGAATCAACTGACTGGAAAATAACCAATTCACATGTCTATAACTAGAGTAGCCACCACAACATATCTTTTGACATGAACTCTTAGACGTTTTCGTTAGGAATTGTTCCGTACTGACGTATTTCGTTTGTTTTGCGTCTCCTTGTAGGAGATGCCTCGTCGCGGGACTGGCGAGACTGGCCGCGGGCGTAGCCGAGGACGAGGTCGGCGAGGTGGGCGTGCCGTTGTCGACGTCTCGGTGGACCAGCCACCACTCCCGGGCATTCAGGCCCAGGACCTCGCCCGGCTAATACGGGACATTGTACGAGAGGAGCTCCACCCACCGCGTCGAGCGCCTCCTCCTGGGGCTACAGAGGGGGAGTCCTCTGTGGGACCACACGACGGACAGGGCACTGGACACGGGGGAGGGGATGGGCCGCTGCCGCCCCCACCTTCCTCCAACACTTCTGTGCACGAGGCACCTTCGCCTGGCGGTGCACCAACACCTCCACTGCAGCACCACTTCGAGCTTTTTGGACAGTTCCGGAAGCTGAAGCCCCCCTCCTTCAAGGGGGATGAGGACCCGACAGAGGTAGAGGACTGGCTTGCAGCTGGAGAAGATCTTCAACACCCTTCGCCCCCCGATGGAGTGCCGCGTGGCCTTTGCCACGTACCAGCTGGAGAGTGCGGCACACAGGTGGTGGAGGGCGGTCCGGGGACAGGAGAGGGACGAGCCGACCTGGGACCAGTTCGTCACCCTCTTCTGCGAGCAGTACTTTCCCCAGACGTGGCAGGACCAGAGGAGGCGGGAGTTCCACACTCTCCGCAAAGGAACGATGACTGTGAGCACATACCGCACGCGTTTCTTGGAACTATCCCGCTTTGCAGCGACAGTGGTAGCCACAGAGGAGGAGCGCCTTTGGAGGTTCACCGAGGGGCTTCGGCCTGCGATCAGGGGGTATGTCAAACCCCTGAAGCTGCCTACGTTTTCGAGGGTGGTAGAGGCAGCTATGACTTATGAGGAGACCAACCCGTTCGCGCGAGACACTTACGGCGGGCGGAAGAGGCCCTTTCAGCCGGACTTTTCACAGGGCCGGCGAGAGAGGAGACACGTGGCATCCGCAGGAAAGCCGTCACGTTTTGCAAGGCCATCAGTGGCCTTTGGGAGCCCTCGACAGGGGCTAGTCGCCAGCACCGGACCCCCGCCCAGCCGACAGCAGGGACCCACTGAGGGCGGGAGTTGGGTTCCCCTCTGTTACCAGTGTGGCCAACCGGGCCACATCAGGAGGGATTGCCCATCTAGGGCAGGAGGTCAGCAGATACTCCCCGCGCAGAGCACTGGAGGGCGCGCAGGAGGCCGCGGTTCCCAGGCGCGAGGAGGACAGCAGTCACGAGGAGGGTACCGGCCAGCACCTGCCCGTCCGACGCAGAGTGTGGCTGCTTCGTCCGCACCTAGAGCTGAGGGGCGCATCAACGCCCTGACACACAGGGATGCCAGAGCTTCGGGCTCAGTAGTGGCAGGTATGGTTTCAGTTTCCAGTAGACTCGTTTACGCACTTTTCGATTCCGGCGCTACGCACTCGTTTGTCGCAGCCAGTTTCGCAGTTAGTTTGGGCCAGGATTGTACGCTGTTAGAGAATCCGTTCATAATCAGAGGTCTGAGTGGTCAGCTGTTTGTAGCTGAGGAGGTGTACACGGATTGCGAGGTCATCGTCGGGGGACATAGCCTGCCAGCTGACCTGATTATGATACAGATGGAGGACTTTGGAGTGATTCTGGGGATGAACTGGCTGTCCGCTTACCACGCCTTGGTAGACTGTTTTTAGAGGAAGATTGTCTTCTCCATGCCGGAGTTGCCTTCTTTCGAGTTTCACGGACAGCCAGTGGACGGAGGCTTTAGGTGCATTTCGGCACTTCGGGCCACGAGACTTTTGAGCCAGGGGTGTGAGGGCTTCCTAGCTTATGTGGTGGCAGAGCCCAGCCCTGTGGCAGACTTCCAGAGTATCCCGGTGGTCAGAGAGTACCCTGACGTGTTCCCAGACGAGTTTCCAGGACTACCACCCGAGCGTGAGATCGAGTTTGAGATCTCACTAGTACCAGGGACCAGCCCCATCTCCACCGCGCAATACAGGATGGCACCACTTGAGCTACAAGAGCTCAAGTCTCAGTTGCAGGACCTTTTGGAGAAAGGTTTCGTGAGACCCAATGCGTCTCCCTGGGGAGCCCCGGTACTATTTGTGAAGAAGGATGGTACCCTACGACTTTGTGTGGACTATCGACAGCTGAATAGGGTCACCATCAAGAACAGATATCCGCTGCCGAGGATCGACAACTTGTTTGACCAATTGCGGGGTGCCACGGTGTTCTCCAAGATCGACTTGAGGTCAGGATACCACCAGTTGAGGATCAGGGAGACCGACGTCTCCAAGACAGCTTTTCGCACCCGGTATGGACACTACGAGTTTTTGGTCATGCCGTTTGGGCTGACCAATGCCCTCGCTGCTTTCATGGATCTGATGAACCGGGTGCTTAGACCGTACTTGGACCAGTTCGTGGTGGTTTTCATAGATGATGTACTCATCTATTCTAGAGATCAGACGCAGCACGGACAGCACTTGCGGATGGTTCTGGACACTCTGAGACGACGTAGGCTGTACGCCAAATACAGCAAGTGCGAGTTCTGGTTGAGGGAGGTGACCTTCTTAAGTCATGTGATCTCCGGAGACGGCTTGGCGGTGGACCCAGCCAAGGTCGAGGCAGTACTCAGGTGGGAGAGACCGCGTTCAATCACTGAGATTCGCAGTTTCCTGGGACTGGCAGGCTACTACAGACGTTTCATCAGAGGTTTTTCACAGATTGCGCGTCCTATGACACAGTTGACCCGGAAGGACGTGCCCTTCACCTGGACAAACGCCTGTGAGGCATGTTTTCTAGAGCTGAAGGAGAGGTTGACCTCGGCTCCCGTGCTCACCATCCCTGACAGTAGTGGCGGGTTCGTTGTCTACATGGATGCCTCCTTGCAGGGGTTAGGAGATGTGCTCATGTAGAGGGGTCACGTTGTCGCTTACGCTTCGCGGCAACTGAAGCCCTATGGGCATACCTACCCTACCCACGACTTAGAGTTGGCAGCGGTTGTCTTCGCGCTGAAGACCTAGAGGCACTACTTGTACGGTGAGACCTTCGAGATTTTCACAGATCACAAGAGCCTCAGATACCTTTTTGATCAGAAGGAGCTCAACATGAGACAAAGACGTTGGTTGGAGCTCCTGAAGGACTACGACTGCAGCATCTCCTACCACCCGGGAAAGGCCAATGTGGTGGCTGACGCCTTGAGCCATAAGGTGCCCGCATACTTGGCCAGTTTACAGTTACAGAGTTGGAGCCTTTTGGAGGAGGTGGGCAGTTGGCGACCCCTGGAGTTACAGGGGCACTGTGGGGCAGTGACGGTGACACGACAGACTAGGCCAGAGCTGATAGACCGCATCATCACAGGATAGATAGCCGATACGTACTTGCAGTCCTTGCGTGACAGAGTACTGTCAGGAGACTCAGGGGACTTCTCTTTCACAGACCAGGAGCTGCGCCTGAGGGGACGGTTGTGCGTTCCTAGAGACGAGGAGCTGTTGAGAGAGCTCCTGACTGAGGCACACGGTTCCAGATTCACCATACATCCCGAAAACACGAAGATGTACCACGACTTGAGACGCGAGTTTTGGTGGTGGGGGATGAAGCGGGATGTGGGTGAATTCGTGCAGCAGTGCTTAGTGTGCCAGCAGGTGAAAGCCGAGCATCAGAGGCCTGCAGGGCCGCTACAGCCGTTTCCAGTGCTAGAGTGGAAGTCGGAGAGCATCACCATGGACTTGGTGGTGGGCTTACCTGTTACCCAATGAGGGCACGACGCTGTCTGAGTAATTATGGATAGACTGAGAAAGACAGCACGATTCCTGCCGATCCAAGTCACTTTGGGACCAGCACAGTTGGCGGAGAGGTACATCCGCGACGTGGTATGACTACACGGAGTTCCGCGGGAGATTGTATCCGACCGGGATACCCGCTTTACGTCCCAGTTTTGGGTTGAGTTTCAGCAGGCCCTGGGGATGCGGTTGAGGTTTAGTACAGCTTACCACCCCCAGACGGACGAACGGTCCGAGCACACGATACAGACACTTGAGGACCTTTTGCGTGCCTGTGTGTTGGACTGGAGGGGCTCTTGGGAGGAACACCTGCCCCTGGTGGAGTTTGCATACAACAACAGTTACCACTTGAGCATCGGCATGGCTCCCTACGAGGCTCTGTACGGACGGAGGTGTACGGCACCCTTGAGTTGGGTTGAGGTGGGGATCAAGTGGGAGGTTGGCCCCAGGTTAATCCGGCAGAGTCAGGAGGTAGTCGAGCAGGTCCATAGGCGACTCCGCACTGTCAGGAGCAGACAGAAGAGCTACGCGGATCGGAGACGCAGAGAGGTGCAGTTCGAGGTTGGGGATCACGTTTTTCTTCGTGTTTCACCCATGAAGGGCCTGCAGCAGTTTGGGGTGAGAGGGAAGCTCGCGCCGAGGTTTGTGGGACCCGTTGCTTACAGGCTTTCCCTCCCCTCGCAACTTTCTGGTGTGCACGACGTGTTCCACGTGTCCAACCTCAGGAAGTACGTAGCCGATCCCAGTCACGTACTGAGTCATGAGAGCGTCGCGGTGGGCGACGACCTAACCTACCCCGAGCGGCTAGTGTAGATTCTAGACTGAGCCGTCCGCAGTTTGAGACGAAAGCAAGTACCCCTGGTAAAGGTTTTGTGGAAGAGCCAGCGGTAAGAGGAGGCTACCTGGGAGCCTGAGGCAGCAATGCGGGAGCGGTACCCGGAACTCTTCGTGGGTACGTCTTTTCGGACCGGCTTCGGTCCTCTTTGAGTTTGTTATGGTTATTTTGACGTCTTTCCTGCACCCTAGTTAGCGCAAGTTTCGATGACGAAACTTCCTTTGAGTTTGTTATATTGTTATGAAATGCGCGGCTTCAGACGTTTTTAAGACGTCTGGGAGGTGTCCCAAACGTCTGACCAGACGTCTGGAACCCCTTCCAGACATCTGGGATTCGGTTATTTTCGGCACGCGTGTTTCGTCTGCATGCCTGAGCGCGCAGACCTGCGAGCGTCTCTCTCTCTTTTTCCCTCTCCCTCCTGCGCCCTCTGTCCTGCTCTCTCTCTCCTCCTCGCGCAGCCTTAAAAGGCCACGCCCTCCCCCTCACTCCCGTCACCTCCGCCCCCTTACCTCTTCTCCTTCCAGCCGGTGCGCGAGAGCGAACACGAGTGAGCGGCGGCAGCAACAGCCGCGGTGAGCGTGTGAGGAGGTGCTGCACGTGGGAAGAGGCGCTCGACCGTGAGGGCGAGCTCGCCGGGGCTACTAGGGCCGACTGGCGGGGGAAGCAGCGGATGCGGGGTGACGCGGGAGGCCTGCTGCGGCTCGAGCAGCAGGCGGACGAATAGCGGCGCGGTCGAGCGTCGCGAGCGGAGGGCGAGTCGCGCCTTGATTTTGGAATTTTCTACAGAATCAGACATTTGGGCTTACAACCAGACGGCGGGGAGGACGTCTGGAGGACTGTCCAGACGCCTAAAAAGTGAGTTATTCTGTCTTTCTTCCTCTTCTTCGACTGACCGTACTAAGAGAGAGAGGAAATGGGTACGCGCAGGTTCTGAGATTTGCATCCAACGCGAATCAGATGTCTGGCAACAGTGCCAGACGACGGGAATGACTTGCAGACGTCCGGGGTGACCATCGGACGTCTGGGAACTAGGCCAGACGCCCCCGCAGGCTTTTGGACGTCTGAGAGACCACGCAGAGCAAAGGTAACCTCTTGTCCACTTTTTAAGACATCTGGAAGAGGTTCCAGACGTCTGATTTGCACTGTTTCGTCATTTTCGACCCATTTAGGACCCGTTCGGAGTCCGTTTTTCGCGTTTCGAGTTGCGTACTTTTCGGAATTACATCCTCTACCCGTCTACAGTAGTTGTATATTGTTTTGAGAAACTTCTTGTGTTTGATCCTTGTGATAGGACCCCGTTCCGTTTCAGTCTCGGGGGTTGCGGAGGCACGCGAGATTCCCGACCACGCCCCCAGTACTCCTGTTGTAATCGGTAGAGTGGCTTTTAAGTTTATTAGTATAATCTGTTAATTATGGAATCATAAATAGAACCTAGGACATTGCATGAATCCTAGGAATGAGAAACTAGAGTGAATGGTAGATCCTAGGGTGTTACATGAATCCTAGGGCTGGAAAACTAGATTGTATGATAGATCCTAGGGTATGGCATGAATCCTAGGATGGGAAGAACTAGTGGAATATATGAATACTGCAGTCTTGGAAAATGTGGAAAGGAAATAATAGCTACCTGTAAATTGGTTTAACAGCTGCCTGTTATGAATAAATGAGTATGTCTGGGAATATGGGATGTATGAATGTGAAACTGGGAAGGTGAAACCTGAATGTGCTGAGTTAAAAGAACTGGAACCCTACGGGGAATTAGGAGTGGAACTCCTGGAAAGAGAAAGGAATGGAACTGAGAAAGAAAGACGTGGTAGTGTGCTGTCTCTTGGGTACGTAGTACCAAGGGAAGTACCTGTATTTATTTAGTGCAGAGCGAAGCCAGCCGCCCCAGGGACCCGGGGTTAGGACTGGCCACTTTGTACCGACTTGCTGGCCGTCGTGTACGTAGTACCGAGGAGAGCTACTAGTGTAGGGAGGTACTAGCTACCCCACGGGCCCCGGGTTTCTGCTAGCCTCCTACACCGATTTGTTAGGCCCACTGGGCAAACCAGGGTAGTCAGGCGAGGGTACGCAGACTGTGGAGGGGCAAGGCCCCTGTTTGGTTACTGTGGAGGAGTTGGACCCCTGTTACTGAGAGGGCTCTGCCCTGTACTGGTTCCGTGCTGTTCTTTGGGCGCACCCGTTAACGGAAATGACTGACAGCGTGCCAGTGTGGGTTAGCTACCTGTGCGTTTATCGCGCGTGCCGTAGTCACCGTTACGTCTGTCTGTGACCCTGGGGTGGTTGACTGAGAGTAAGATTACCACGGGGGACTCTCCCGGCTAGGAGAGCACCACGTGCTACTTCTACTGTTCGGAAAAGACTGCAATCAAGACCGTTCCCACGAGAAACATTCGAGATAAAGTGAAGGATCTGAGAAATAGATAAATTGTGAGACAATAGAAAGACGTAATTAAAGAAAGTAACAGAACATAACAGCTACTGTACACTCTACTGTTTCTTTTGTTTTAGTTGTCACTCTACTCAGCGTTTTGCTGACGTGTTATACTCGTTACCTTTCAGGACCAAGTGTTGAGCAGCCAGGGTCAGCGGCTGTAGAGGACGCTGGGCCGAGTAGGGTCCAGTAGAGTTACCACTGTTCTCTTGTACCTCTTTTTGGTTCCACTGTAGTGAGTAGTTCTTGTTACCGCTGTACTTTTCTTTACCTGCAGTTTCATATTATGTTATGAATGTTGTTCTACTGTTGTGGTGGTATATACTATAGTGGTTTCTTTCCTTACTGCTGTATTTTCTTACTGTTAGTTATATTCATGCTGAATGTGGTTTATTTTACTGCTCTTTTGGTTACTTCCTCGTTGGACGACCAGGTCTTGGGATTAGTTGAGTTGGTCCGGTTCTCGTGTCTTGTAGGGACTCCGGAATCGGGTCGTTACACAAACCAAGCTAAGGAAGTCGACCATGCGCCTTAGGTCCTTTTATAGGGCTTAGAAGGGCATTCCATGCTTGGAAACCAAGGTTGGTAACTCGTAAGCTTTGCGAAGTAGGAAACCTTAAGTTTAAATTGATTCGCATTAGGATTCAGGCGCAAATCAGAGCCCAATGCGTGGCTCAGATTGAAGGGGATTCTCTCAGGAGTTCTTCCAAGTTTGGAAGGGAAGAAGGTTCCTCCGCCATTATGGAAGAGGGACCTATTTGCAAAGATGATGATAAAGCTGGGGGGTCATTTGCAAATAATTTAAAAGTTAAGGGCATGTGTGTGAGAGAAAAGAGTCAGACTGGACTGAAATGCAAGCTAGGTCAAGACGAACTTTGATTGGGCCTAAATTTTGGTGTAAACCTAATTTAAACCCAAGGAATCTGATGATGAAGCTGGATTTTGATTTTGACCAAGTTTGACTGTGTAATTTACATAGAAATCCAAATTAGGGCAACTTTTATTCTAAGACTCTATTTTAAGTCAAAATAGATTCCAATGGTAAAATCAAAGATATCAAACTTTAAGGAATATTTTTTTATGATTTTTAGAATGTTTAGGTGAATTTTATCCTGACTAGAACCTCAATTAATTAAGCGGGTCTAAAATTAGGGTTTTGGATGTCCATTAATTCTTAAAATGTGCGAAAACCGGTTTCTATCTGTATAAACCCTCTTGTTAGTCATTAATGACCATTTAACCTTTAATTAATCTCTGGGAAAATCAATGGTTACTCTGCATTTAGGATATGATGTTAAAATTACAGATTTACCCCTGATTTAATGTATTTCTCTTAGAAAGAATATGCAATGAATTACGACTCTTCGGTGGTTATGTGGGAGCATTTGTCATTTGATTCTGACTAATTAAAGTTAGTTATGGCTGATGCTGATGTTAGCATCACTGAGTTTGACCCTCTTTAAGTTTGTTATGCACATGTCAAGTTCTTCTCGCATCTTAAGTTTAAGCTTAAGTTTCGTGGACGAAACTTCCTTTAAGTTTATTATGTTGAAATGACCCTCTATAAAGGTCATTTGGATTTTTTCCTAAACTTTGGGAGGGCTTATTAAAATTTTAAACCCCCAAATCTCGTGCTGTGGACTTCGTGTGGGGGAAAAATTTTCGTAGGGGATCAAACCCACAGTTTTCTCCACCTAAAATTGCTTAACTTGCTTCAATCATATTTTAAAATCTTGCATCGTAGTATAGATGATTAAGGCGAATTAAACATTTAAAATTTATAATACTTGAATTAGAAAAGAAATCCGAGGTCGTCTCTGGGAGTAATGAAATGCGTGAATATGACTGTTTGAATCAATCTTAATTTGATGAACTTGTGTTAAGTAGATTTCTAGACAAAAAAATCAACAAGTTCAATAATGCACTTGATTTTATGAATGAAATGATCAAGTGTAAATCTTCAAGTGCAACAAATAAATGAAGTTTTTTGCTTTATTAAATCAAAATGACTAGATAGGATTGAAATTAATTACCAAATAGTTATCACAAATATGTTTGCGTAGTACAAACCCTTTAGAATTAATTCAAAACTTATTTGAACACAAATCGCAAAGCAGTCCTTGAGATATCACCATTTTTGCAAATGTAGCCTTGCAAAATTGCATTCAGGTCCCTATATGCTTTTAATCCGGTCCCTGCCAACCTTTTTTTTTTCAATTCAACCCCTAGCCTTCTTCTTCTTCTTGTGTGGAGGTGTGGAACAGGGGAGTGCTCGGTGAGGTCAGAGACGGTCTTGAGGTCGTGTGGCAGGTGTGCACGGCTTCGTAGAAGCTTCACAAAGCTCTCCATGGAGCTTGCGAGCAAAAGGAGGGTCGCTGAATGTGCGTGGAGGCCGGCAATGGTGGCGGTGGTCAACGTTGGTGGGTTGGTTCAAAAGATGTTGAAGCTTCAAGCCGAGGGGGCGGGAAGCTTTGCCTGGACCTGCTGGAGGTGTTACGGTGGCTGTTTGGCAAGAGGAGACCGAAGGAGGTCGAGTAGTGTTGAAGACGGTGGCAGCGTCATAGTGTGTCCGGTGGTTGTTTGATGGCGTCAAAACCCCAAATTGGTTGAAGGGTTTTGACGCTCACATCGAGGAGGTGCTTTGTGGATGGTAGGATGAGCAAGACACGACGAGAAATGGTGAGGCATGGACGTCGGAGTGGTCGTCGGAGTTGGCTGACCGCAAGGAAGATGACCACGAGGAGGGAGCTACGTTGGTCGTTACCTACAAGGAAATAGCATAGAATGATCTATAGGGTGAGGTGAAGGAAGAGAGTTACCTGTGCGGCAAGGATGAGGCGAGGAGGAGGCTGATGTGGCCGATCGGACTTGGGGGAGACGGGGAACTCCGGCGAGGGAGTTTGGAGCGAGGATGAGGCTAGGAAACCATGCCCTTTGAAGGGGAGCACGGCGAGGAAGAGGGGAAGGTAGCTATGCCCTCGGTTGGTGGCGAGGGGCAGCGGATCGACGGTGAGGAAAGAGCTCCAAGGTCCACCAATGGTTACGCTCGAGGAGGAAGAAAATGAGGGGAGATGAGCGCGATTTTTGGACGACATTCGTAGGAGTTGCGGGAAGATTTATAGAGTTTCTCTGGAGCAAACGGCAACCGGAGGTTGTGAGAAGAGATCGCAACAACCCGCAATGACCGTGTTAGATTTGAATGATGATGGCAGGTGGCAAAGGCGGTGGTTGTTGATGATATTACCGTCGTTGGGTGTGTAACTTCGAGGGGAAGAGATCCTCTTTGGTCACCAAGGTTAGACGAGGCCTGTGGTGATGGGAATCTGCGAGTGAAACTCACCGTTCTAGTGCCATTGTTGCCAAGAAGGTTGGGGGACCTTTTTGTAAAGAAGATAAAGAAGTTGGGGGGGGTAAATGTAAGAAAATTAGGACTTAGGGATCAAAATGCAAAGTTGATCAAAATAAAGTCCAAATGAACCCAAATTTTTATGGCAGCTTAATTTGGATATAAAAAAGTTGATGGTGACTTCAATTTTGGGTTTGATGTTGTTTGCATGATCAAATTACATTTAGACCTAAAATATACCAAATACCAGTCTATGAATTTGTTTTAAGTCAAAACGAGTTCCGATTGCCAAATTGACTATGCCAAACCTTATAAAATATTTTTATTTAATTTTTAGAAGGTTTAGATTACATTTATTTTTATCAAAATTATTTTAATTGAAGTGGAGTTGAAATTAAGGTTTTAATTAGAATTAAACATTGAATTTGAATGTAAATCTTAAATTCCTCAATACCAACCCACTTTTAAGATATTTAAGCTCAATTGACCTTTAATTAATCATAAGTTCACCCTCCAGCCATTCTGCATTCATAATTATTCGTGAAAACTGCAGAATTAACCTTATTTTATAATGATTCCTTTCTCTTCAGTTCTGATTGAGTAATACCCTTTTAATATGTTAATTAAATAAATTTAACTTTAGAACTTAGGTAAATTAGGTTAGTGATAGAGGATGATGGCGATGCCATCAAAAACCCTACCCAATCCCACCATAAAGCCCACATAACCCCTTGGGCTACGTGCCCTAGCCAAACCCCCCTTTCCTTTCGACCTCCAGCGTGAGAGAGTGAGCAGGAGAGGAGTTTGTGAGGGGAGGCGAGTCGGTGGGCGCAAGGGAGGCTACGGGCTGTGGAGATGCATCTAATTGTCTATCTTCCATGTTTGGAATCTAAATATGAATGGAGATGCATGTTAATTCGGGGGTATGTGGACCAGAATTAAAGGAATTATAAATGAATCTTGTGAAGTAGAAGAATAAATTATGTGCTATGATACGAACTTGGATAATGATGGAATAACTTGTCTATAGTGTAGTATGACTATTGCTTGGACTCTAGTTTGGGGGCGAGCTGACCCTCGTGTACATATGTACCAAGGAGAGCTATTCACCCCACGTGTAAGGAGAGAGGCAGCCTTTCCTCGGGTTGGGACCCAAGGTGGGAATGACCTCCCCACACCGACTCCTATCAGGCCCACGGGACCAACTGGGATAGTTGGGCGAGGGTACGCAAACTGGTGAGGGATACGACCCCTATTATGTTCTGTACCGTACGACTTAGAGCGTACCCATTAGTGAAAAGGATTGATCGCATAACAGTGCGAGATAGCTTCCCGTGCGTTTATTGTGCATGCCGTAGTCACCACTACATTGCGACCATGACCCCGGGATGGTAGACTGGGTGTAGGACAAATGTGGGGTATTCTCTCGGCCAGGAGAGTACCATGTGCACGTCTTACATCATGGGGAAAACTGCAGGAAGATCGTTCCATTAAGGAACATATGAACCAAGAAATGATGAGATCCTTTGTTAGAAATATTCAAAACACTAAATGAAAATAAAATATGATTTGTTGTGAAACATTTGTAAATATCTGTAATGGTTACTATTTTTAAATTAAAATGCATCAATTAATTTTGCACTTGCCACTTAGCTTTTGTTGACGACTATTACTTATGTTCAGGTCAGGGAGGTGAGTAGCCAGCACCACCGGCTGCAGAGGGTGCTGGACCTAGTTGAGCCCAGCCTTAGTTCGGTTTCAGTTTCTGCTGTAGTTGGATTTTTACCACTCCTATTGTGAGTACTCTGGTTTAGAACCATTAATTCTGTTTCCGTTTTCATTTGTGGTTGTGAAGGCTATGTTAAGGATCTTTCTTTTTCTCGTGGTTTTATTTACAGTTTCACTGATCATTTCATTTCATTTAATTGAAATTCTAGCTATGTTACATGTGTGGATGATTCCCCTTTGTAATGTTATTTTTCTTTGGATGACTCGATTTTAGGTTAGTTGAGGCACCCTGGTCTCGGGATCCATGTGGAGACGAGTTCGGATCGTAACTTACAACTGAGTGAAACCTTAAATGTAATAGAAAAATGTATACTACTTCATTTACCTAGAAAAACATAACAAGTGGCACACGTTTATGCTTCTTTTTCTTCAACCAATAACCAAATGTAGCAGCTGTTGGTGCAAGGGCATCACGATCGTTTATTTTGATGATAACAAAACATTTGTTATTTAACATTTGCTTTTGAGTCCAAGAGTTCAGGACAATTGCAAATGGATACAAGTGTAAAGACGAAGTTCGAGCTCGCATCCATAGTAGATTAGAGGAGCTTGACGGAGGAGGAATATCGCGAGGAGTGAAAGCTTGAAGAAGGAAGGAGATGAAGATTACGATAGATTTTCATTCATTTTGTTCTTTGTATTTTGTTTCTTTTGTTACTTTGTACTTTCTTAAATTCATGTTAAAGAGCCTCAAAGTACCCTTACAATAGTCCTAGAAACACTTGCACAATCTTAGGATACTTAGATTTTCCATGAAGAATTTAGAAAACCTAAATAAGCTTCAGACAGTCTTATCAGATGTCTAATCTGATAATCAGACATCTGATAGTGAACTTTAAGACGTCTGAATGTTGTATCAGACGTCCAATCATTTAGGGTTGGTCTTATAACCTTCTGTCTGTTGATTTCAAACGACTGACCAATAGTCTAGACGTCTTATCAGACGTCTGATGACTTTGCCAGACGTCCAATTAGTGGAACATTGGCTTAGAAAATGATCTTTGAAGTTTTGACCTTTGATTTTCTATCAGACGTCTGATAAGTAGTTGTTTTGCCTCGATTGACCCTAAATCGCTTTCCTAGATGAATATAGTTGTTTAGACCTTGGGAAATCCATTCCCGCAGTAAATTAGGTTTTCATACGTCCAGACCTAGTGTCAAACGTCTGATATGTCATCTGACTGATTTATACTAGAACCCTGTTTAGGTCTGATGAAAGTCAGTAAGGGGACCCGTTTAGTATTACACGTCTGATCTAGTTTCCAGATGTCTTAAACATGACTTTCAGATGTCTGATCTTTTCCGCAAAGATTTGATGACCCTGTTAGAATCATTAATAATTCTGATTACGGCCTGTTCTGCCTTGGGATAGTTCCCAACAGCTATGGAAGCCTTCCAAGGCCTTCTTAGGCCACCTATAAATAGAGGGGTAGCCCTCCCTTGTTAAGACACATCATTAGAAACCATTTCCACATCCATTTGTGTCATAGAGAAGCTATTCTTAAGAAGAGAAGTGATCTTGCTCTCCAAAGCCCTATTCGTCACATCTGAGAGCTTCAATACTTTGCCGAGATCATGCCTACGTACTTCCACCTAAGTGAAGTTCTTCTTTGCCTATAGAAGCTAGTATTATTCTCTTTACTTTGTGGCTCTATGGGACATTTATATTTGTTTTTGTTCGGGTATTCACTTTGCGAATTCCTATCTCCTTCGCAAGATAAAAACCTTCTCGTGAAGAGAAGGTGTTTGAGAAATGTTACCTTTGTACTTGTAGCAGGGTTGTTGTTCGGGGTATAGATCTCGTAAAAGATAAATGCGTTGTAGTATAGTACGAAATACGCCTCGACAAATAAATTAACGGAATTGGTGAGTCCCGGTCGATCTCAGGGAGGCAGAAAATGTTTGTGATTTCATGCTCTTGTTCTAAATCTAATTACTAAATAGCATAGACAATAAATCGCAATATATATAAGTAGAGAGTTTGAACATGAATTGCATATATGTAATTTATAACTAAACAAATTATAAGCATGAACATAAACTATCTATGTAGTAGAACAAGGGCACCACGGGTGATCCGTGGTGGTCTTCTAGAGAGGTTAAGGATAACAACAATGATCCACCGAGGTGGCTCAACGGACACTTCGGAAGAAGATGCAGAGATGGAGGCAGAGAAGACGGGAAGAAGAAGGTAGAGGAGCTGTAGGAGGAAGAAGGAAATTATCTTTTTTCTTTTCTGCCTTTAAAGGGGACCCTTAGGCCACTTTTTATAGTTATAAAGGGTATTTAGGGCATTGGAACCCTTAATTTTGTGCAATAGCCTTAGGTTGATTAGATCCATTGATCGGGAGTTCAACGGACCTGATTAGGCCTAAAAATACCCTTCAAATCCTTCTCCATTCGCGGACGCTCTCTGGTGCTAACACGTGGCATAATGCAAATTGGCGCCATTGCAGAGGAGGCATGGCGATTTTTGATTTCATCACTTACATATTACTTGTGTGTGTAGAATTGAACCACAGGAGCGGTGAACGAGTCAAAGCGAGCGTTGTAAGAATCAGGTGCACACAATCTTGTTTGAAACTCAGGCAGAAATTGATTGCCATCTTTGAAATTAAATAGCCATGTTTCTGATGCTCTAAAAATTTTAAAATTTGGACTGAAATTAGATTTTCAAATTATCTTTATAACGCCACATTTTCCAAAAAAAAATTTCATTTGTGGAATTTTTAAAAATTCGTGGAGTACATATGGGTCAGATTGTTTGAAAATAGAACTTTTATGAACTTTAGAAATCAATTCTAACCAACATACAAATCGAATTTACTCACGATTGGTGGGGTTTGAAAGAGAATCAAATTAGCTTTCATTATCATATTTTCAAGAAATTTTTGGAGTATATTTGGTATTGTTTCCAATAGAAAAACCAACACAGGGTGTAAATCCTAGATTTAACCCCTGGTTTTTTAAAAATTCATATCTACTTGTTGGAAATAGTAAAAATTTTAGAAAAATACTCTCTAAAAATCTTATTGAAAAAGAAATCTTCTTGCCAAGTTTCAAATCATTCGGATTCTATCTTACTTGAGAGTATACATTTGAATTGTGGCCTTCAATTTGAAAAAACTTAGAAATTTATGAGCCAATAGGACCACATAGATTAACTTGAACTCCGACGAGCCCAAGAGTTAGTTGGTGAGGTGAGTCACCTTGTGGAATGCTCGCCATTTACTAAATTGAAGAAACAAGTTAAAATTCACGAAGAACACATCAACTAACCTGCAGTTGGCTTGAAACTACTGGGTAGTTTTAACCTCTATCGTAAAACCTGGTGTCTAAGGCTGTGGGGTAGTGTCAAATGACCACGGCTACGGGGAAATGAAACCGGAGGTGAAAGCCAAAGGAAGAACCTCCCTCGTAGTCCCCTCGTAACCAGCTTGGCCGGGTTAGCCTGAGAGGCAGGAATTCCTTGCAATTGGTCTCTCGCCAAATTTTCCTCAGTAACACGAACTTAAACAAAAATATCCGGTCATTTGATCTACAGGACCACTCTAATTAACAAGGCCTTTTCCCTATTTTGCTTGACTACACTAACCCTTTGAGTTGGTATATGCAAGGAAGAAGGTCATTAGGACCTGAACTTGTGGGACCTTGGGAGCCGAACCCAAGGCAGTAAAGGAGATTCTTGCCCGACCTTTCTTCCTAACCTTCTTTCACTAGATTAGATGAGATGGCTAATCCCGATCCTTGAGTTAGTCAGGACCCTGAGAATCAGGATCCAATGACTCGTCAGGAAGCCAGAGTCGAGGAAACTAAACAGAAATACGAGCAGAGCATCGACAGGATTCTCACAACACTTGACAGGATGTAGTATCCACCATGCAGAGAACAACTGCGAGACTTCTACGATCCGGCGGCAACAATTATAGCACCGCAGGTTCGGATTCCCGTAGGTGGAGACGCATTTGAGTTGAAGCAGAATACCATAAGTTTGATTCAAACTCATTTCCATGGAAACTCGAATGAGGATCCCTTCCAGCACATCAAAGATCTGAGTTGGATTGCAGAGTCAATTCGACCGAGGAATGTAGATATCAGAATTGTTCTCATGAAGCTTTTTCCTTTTTCTCTTAAGGATAAAGCTGCTTATTGGTTCAAGACTATCGAGAGGCCAATTGGAGCCTAGGAGGAATTACGTCGTGAATTCCTCCAAAAGTTCTTCCCGATTGGTCGAACAAATGCTATGAGGCACGCGATCACGACCTTTGCCCAAGGCCCTGGAGAGAAGCTGCATGACGCTTGGGATAGATTCCACGATCTTCTCAGGAAGTGCCCACACCATGGTGTACCCAGATGGCACCTCACTCAAGTCTTTTACCATGGGTTAGATGACACACATCGATACTTGACCGATGCATCTAGCGGTGGGAATTTCCTCGCGAAGGACAAGAATGCATTTGAACTATTCGAGTCCTTAGCATCGAACTCAATGAATGCCGCCTTAATGAACCAATTCCAGCGACCTGGATATTAATGAGTTAGTGTTCACGAAGCTCACGCCAAGTCTGCCCAAGCTGACATGGACATTATAACCAAGAAGATGGATAAGGTGGAGCTGCTCGACAAGAAGCTTGATGAATTAATTCGAGCAAGATCTAGGTTTCCTGGAAGCATTGTTGCATCCCACTCATCTCTTGCATCCTGAGCCCCTCCGGCTCGAGTACATCTACTCGCTCAAGATGTTCCTTCTCCATCTCCGCAGGATCTTGCATATCAGGAACCTATGAATAATCTGGATTTGGCATCATACAATCAGGGTTACATACCACCCGATGATTACAATGCGTATTCCCTTGATGAATATACGTCTCAGATGTTGTCGGCTTACAAAGACGTCAGTGCTATTCAAGGATATGGGCGTAATAACCCATACTCAGAGAAGTATAACCCTGGTTGGCGTCGGCATCCGAATTTCTCCTGGTCAGGTAACTCACAGAGACCACCTCAAGACCCACATTACCAAACCAGACAATACAGGAATGCGCAGAACACGTATCCTAGGCAGCAGCCATTCCCGTCTCAGCAACAATAAACCTGTTCTATTTATTAGCCACTGCACCAAGCTGCCAACTATCCTCCAAAGTGGGCTAACCCTTTGGAGTCTCTAAAAGAGGAATAGCAAGAGTCAATTCGGAAATCTACTCATGACAACCTGCAAATTATGAAGGTTATGGCTGACCAAATACAGAACATCCATAATACGCAGAATCAGATAATGCAAGAACATAGATCACAGGGAGCCTTGCCCTCCCAACCTGTCCTGAACCCGAGGTATGTGTAGAATTAGAGTGCCCCACCTAGATTCCAAGCACCACAAGGACAGGCACATGCTATTCTACAAGCACCTCCTGCATCACGTGGTTATAGGCAAGGTCAGCTACCTTTACTGTCAAACCCCGCTATTCTAGCCCAGCTACTCCTCTGCCACCTCATGGACAGTACGTCGATGCAAAAGCTGTCACATTGAGCGGAAAGACTACACAGAACCCGCTACCTAGGCAAGCGGGTAATGATTTTTCTTGCTCTCCACCGCAAGATGGCTCACAACCCTTTTCCTCTCACAAGCCATCTTCATTAGATAAAGGAAAGAAGCCCCTAGACCCTGAGATTCCTGTTCCTTTTCCCGCAGCTTTAATGCGAGATTCAACACGGAAAAAGGATATGCCGAATTTCGAGACCTGAAATCTATGTTCAAGGAAGTTCACATTTAGGTCCCTCTCCTTGAAGCAATAGATCACATCACTGCTGTTGCTAGGTTCTTCAAGGACTACTGTACTCCAAAGCGACAACAGAAAATCGGACGATAGACGATATTATCTGAGGAAGCAAGCACTGTTATCTTAGCTGACTTACCACCCAAAAAGAAGGACCCGGGCACACCACTGATTTCCTGCTTTTTGCATAATTCCCCTTTTGATAGGGCCCTTCTTGATTTGGGGTCGTCCATTAAACTAACTCCCATCGCAGTATTTGATCGATTTCGATTCGGGAAGTTAAAGCCCACCATGGTTACCATACAATTGGCTGACCGATCAGTGAAAACACCGAGGGGGGTGGTTGAAAATGTGATTGTGAAAGTCCAAGGATTCTGCTTTCCAGTGGACTTTTTTATTCTTGATATGGGGGTTCCTCCTAATCTCCATGATGCATCGATTATTCTAGGTCGCCTATTCTTGGCAACCGCCCGCGCAAACATCAACTGTGCATTAGGGTGAATGGAGATTACCCTAGGGAACGAAAAGCTTAGACTGGACATTTTTAGGGCATCAAAGAACTTCGATTGTGATCTAATTGAGGAGGATGGTGAAGATGAAGATTCGGCTTTCTGTGGAAACATTGGGCTCCTTTGTAGCGACCCATTGGCACATTCATCTTCACTATCAGGGGTCTTAGATCATGGTCCACACGGGACTGAGACTAATGACATACACATTTCATCCCATGGATCTGGTTGTCATGAGTGTTCATCTGCTCCCAACACCCCTGATCCTGACTATCTTGTCCCATCTAGCATTGATATCTTAAGACAGGATTACATGATGACTGCAGACAAATTTTCCATTAGTCAGGATCAGCAGATTTCCGTTGTTGCTTCCTCTCCTCCCCTACATAAACCCTCTCCCCACCCTCCGCTACTAGAGTTACAACCCTTACCTGATTCTCTCAAGTACGTGTTTCTAGGAGAAAGTGAGATGTATCCTGTGATTATCAATGCTCACTTGACTCCAGACCAGGAACACCAATTGATCTCCATTCTGCAAGCTCATAGGGCTGCTATCAGGTAGGGCATTGTTGATCTCCGCGGGATTCGTCCCTCATATTGTACTCACCATATCTACACTGATGAAGGGGTGAGATCGTCGAGACAAACCCAGAGGCGCCTAAATCCAAATATGTTAGAGGTTGTCAAGGAGATCATTAAATGGCTGGATGTGGACATTATCTATCCAATTTCTGATAGCCAGTGGGTAAGTCCCATTCAAATTGTGCCCAAAAAGGTGGGACTCACTGTGATAAAAAATGAAATGGGCGAATCCATCCCGACTTGCACCACAGCTTCTTGGCAGGTCTGCATTGATTATAGGAAGCTAAACTCAACTACTAAAAGGGATCATTTTCCTTTATCCTTTATTGATTAGATTTTAGAATGGTTGGCTAGGTGTAGTTTCTTCTGCTTTCTGGATGGATACTCCAAGTACAATCAAGTAGCGATCAACCCAGAAGATCAAGACAAAACGACTTTTACGTGTCCCTTCGGAACATTCGCCTTTAAGCAGATGCCCTTCGGCCTTTGCAATACACCAGCTACTTTTCAGTGATGCATGATGGCCATCTTTTCAGACCTGATCGGGGAATGTGTAGAAGTGTTCATGGATGACTTCTCCATGTTTGGAGACAATTTTTCGTCTTGTCTTGATAACCTCACAAAGATCCTGAGGAGATGTATAGAAGTTAACCTAGTACTTTCATGGGAAAAAAGCCATTTTTGGTGAGGGATGGCATCGTACAAGGTCACAGGATCTCCTCTAATGGACTTGAGGTCGGCCGAGCTAAGTCTGAAATCATTTCATGATTACCTCCGCCTAGCTCGGTCAGGCAAATTAGATCGTTCTTAGGGCATGTCAGATTTTATTGAAGATTCATTCGAGAATTTCTTGAAAATTGCTCGTCCATTAACGAATCATCTAGTAACCGACACTCCCTTTGATTTCGACTCCTCGTGTTTCAGCGCTTTCGAGACTATGCGAAGCACTGTTTAAAATGCACCTATTCTCCAACTGCTCGACTGGTCTCAACTTCAAGATGATGTGTGATGCCTCCGACTTCGTTGTCAGAGCCGTTCTTGGCCAGCGTCGGGAGCGCCATCCATTCGTAATATACTACGCTAGCAAAATGCTGAACGAGACTCAACATAACTATACAGTCACTGAGAAAGAATTGCTAGCTGTGGAATTCGGGTTGGAGAAATTCAGGTCATACTTACTCGGGTCTAGAGTTATTATCTACATTGACCATTCCACCCTCTGGCATTTGTTGGCAAGGGATGCTAAACCCTGCCTTATCAGATGGATCCTTCTTTTGCAAGAGTTTGATGTCGAGATCCGCGACAAAGCTGGAGCCCATAATGTTGTGGCAGATCACTTGTCTTGGCTAGACCCAAACTATATTCCGTACTCCCTGCCGATATCAGATCAATTTCCAGATGAGTCTTTGTTGTCCATCAACTTTGTTGAGTTTCCTTGGTATGCTGATATAGCGAACTATCTCGTCGCAGGCAGGCTACCTGCGGGATTATCCAAGGATCAAAACCTTAAATTTATCTCAGAGGCTAAATTCTATTTTTGGGACAACCCACTGCTCTTTCGCAATGGGGCTGATCAGATCATCCGTAGATGCATCCCTAATTCAGAAATCTCTAGTGTGTTATCCTTCTGACATAGTGATGCTTGTGGGGGTCATTTCTTGGGCCGAAAGACCGCTACATAGATTTTGCAGATGGGATTTTTCTAGCCAACCATTTTCAGAGATACACACGAGTTTGACAAATGTTGTAAGCGATGCCAGTCAGTCGGTTCTATGACCTGGAGAGACATGATGCCTCTCTAATCTATTCTCGTCGTAAAAGTGTTCGATGTCTGGGGCATCGACTTTATGGGCCCCTTCTCGAACTCGCATGGCTTTGAGTACATACTTCTTACAATTGACTGTCTCAAAGTGGGTTGAAGCTATCCCAGCAAGACGGGATGATCATAAGACCGTTATATCCTTCATCCGGGAATTTATTTTCGCGAGATTCGAAGTTCCCCGTGATCTGATTAGCGACGGGGGCAATCTCTTCATCCATGCCCATTTCAAATCTCTTTTGAAGAAATACGGGGTACACCATCGCATTGCTATCCTGTATCACCCACAAACTAATGGGCAGGCTGAAGTATCTAATCGTCAAATCAAGTTCATTATTCAAAAGATGGTTAGACCTGATAGGAAGGATGGTTCAATCGTTTGATTGATGCACTTTGGGAATATCAGACCGCATATAAGGCTCCATTCGGAATGTCACCATACTGCATGGTGTATGGAAAGGCCTGTCACCTTCTTGTGGAGTTGGAGCACCGTGCCTTTTGGGTAGTGCAGAAGTACAATTTTAACCTCAATGCCGGAGGTTATGAAAGGAAGCTCCAGCTCAGTGAATTAAAGGAGATTAAGCAGGAAGCTTACGAGAATGCAAAGATATACAAAGACAAGACGAAGGCTTTCCATGATCGACACACTCGGAGGAAGGAGTTCGCACCTAACCAGCAGGTCTAGTTGTTTGACTCCCGACTCAAATTCTTTGTGGGAAAGCTCAAGTCCAAGTGGACTGGTTTATTTCTGGTGATCCACCCGTATCCTAATGGGGTGATCCAAATTAGAGACCTGAAATCTGGGCATGTTTTTACGGTTAATGACCAGCGCCTCAAACCATTTTTCGCCCAAGAACCTCCTCCTACTAATGAAACGATACATCTTTTCGAGGACGTGTGACTGACGAATTGCCCAACTGAAGGCGTTAAGCTCAGCACGTATACATATATACATATCATATATACATAGCATATTTCGTTTTCACATATTGTTTTGCATATAGTTTGTAGCATTGTAGTGTTGGCATGAGCTGAACGACAACTCAGAAGCAGTCCCAGGTGATTTCTATCCACATACACCTTGCCTTATTCCAATTTCTTTTATTCATGCAGGAGGACATGCAAACACTTAGGCATGGGGGGTAGTTCATAAAAATTGAAAATTTTCTGCCAACAATTAGGGGAATTAGATTGTTTTACCAAGAGGGTTTATTAAAGATTTATTCTTTAGTAGATTCCTAAGCTTAGAATTCAGTATAACCTCACACCTGCATGTAGAATTTGCAATGGATCCACTGTGAAAACCGATAGACATCTTTAGTTTGTCGAGAAGAAGCATTGCTTCTTCTCCTAAACCCTTAGACAACAATTAGGGAGTCAGGTGAACTATCTTCTAGTAGATCCACCAAAACATATGTGAGGTGAGAGTAGAGAGTCTACTGGTGCTCTAAGACTAGTATAAGGCATCTTTAATTCTGGATACTTGAATAATAACACTCAGAATTGGGCATAGTTTCACTCTTAGTTCTTGTGTACTAATTCTATGAGAAATTCTGTACGAGTCACCAAATAAGGCAAAAACACAGAGAGTGGGTTCTGATAAAACTAGGACTAAGGTGGATGGTCACGATCGTCCTTTGCGGAATCCTTGGCTGAAGGAGGGTACTGATGTCAAGATCAGAAATATGCCGTCCTATCTATTTCCTACCCGGTGCCGAGAGTAGACACTTCCACCAAATAAGTCACCCGAGATCCTCTTGGTCATCCCAAAAATCCCCAAGAATGCCTCACGTATAAAAGTACATATGTTGTATTATGTTGTGCTGATAAATACAGCAGTATGTTGTGTTGTGGCATTGTGCCAAATAGATATGCATACAGAAGAGATGTTTGCTCGAAAAAAAAAACAAGAAAAAAGTGTTATGTGAAGCAGTTGCGTGATGTGAGTCATGTTAAATGTTTTGACGCAAAAACACCTACCACCCTCACGAACCACCAAATACAGCCTTAACCTACTTTCTCTGTACTTCTGATCACCTGAATATGGACTGAGGGCTTCTGACTTAGTCATAGGGTTATCAGAACCTAATTTAAGTGTAATGTCATGTGAGACCACCAAATACGTTCATTTGGTGAGATGTGAGCTCAGAAAAAAAGAGAGAAATCAAAAAAGAAATTAATAAGAAAAAGAGAGAGAGAAAAAGAGATAAAAGAAAAAAAGTACAAAAGACCGAAGAAAGCACAAATTTCCAGCCTCTCTCTGAGTTAATTTATTTAATAATCTGGAAAGCATGGTTCTGAAATACTAGTCTCTGTGTAGCACCAGAAAAGAGTGAGCCACCAAATACAAATCCAGTTAACTCAGACATCTTTTACCTAAGCCAAAAGTTGGGGCTAAAATCAGAGAATAGTTTATATCCCTGAGAGAGGAGGTTTGCCTATCCCAACAAAATCTTATCAGGAGTCAAGTACAAGCTTTAATTGTATATCGACTCTTTGCTTGGATCCGTTGCAGAAGCTACAACATTACATGTTTATGGTTATCTAGATTCTGAATTTTTGGATGAAACAAAAAGAAACAAACCTTTGGTAAACTCTTAATAAAATGCATTTAGTCTTGTATTTGCTAGGGACTAGCAAGATTTAGGCATGGGGGTATAATTGCGCAGCAATCATAGGCCCTAATTCACCTTAATTAAGCCAGAACCTAGCTTAAAATGGGCATTCTGTATGCATACGCATTGTATTTTGCATCATAATTGATTTATATGTTTTATGCATTTTACTGTGCTATTTGAGAGGTATTACTCATTGCAGGTAATTCAAGGCTGCGGATAACCAATCCAACCATATGGATCTGTTTAGAACGACGAAGGGAGTCCAACGCTTCCAAGATCACATCAATTAGACTCCTGTAGCACCCTAGGGAGTCTGCAGAAGAGTAAGAGCCAAGGGGCAAATAAAAGAAGATCCGAACCTCAGATGACAAATCCAATTGTACGGATGGATCCGAATCAATGATCACAGTTCAACGACGCAAAAATAAACCTGATCGGAGGCCTATAACAATATCTACGAAGAAGAGAAGATGGACGACCACGATGGTGCCACATGGCACCATCGCAGCCACCCCTCACCGCGCCCCCAACTTCTGACGGCATTTTCCCGTGTGCTGTGGGCCGTTGGATCATCATTCAACAGCCGCAGAGGCGCCACATCGCCCTACCTCTCAGCCTCATCAAGGAAGATTAAGCCTCAGCCGTTGGATTTCCATCCAACGGTTGAGGGCGGCTGCACACGAAATGGAAATTGCAATAACTCGCGCGCGAAGCGCAGCGAAAAAGCGTGCTTAACAACCAAGCACGATGCGGGTTTGAGTCACGATGTGGGAGTTGGTCATGCGCGGAATAAATTCGATCGTAGGATCTTCATCGGGAGGTGGAGGCGCGTACGCATGGTGGGTGCAAGGACGTCAGATGAGTATGCGCGTGCACGTGAAGTAGGATTTCAAAGGCGATGCACACGCTCTTTTAAGCCATCCGATCGAGAGATCGAACGACTGAGATGGTGTGAGGAGTTAAGGTGTGATCGATGAGCGTGCGGTGCATGCGAAAGAAGAAATGGTGAGCGTGGGAGAGTGGGGGCTGTGAGATTGGGATCCAAGGGTGCACGTTTCTTCTTTCATGTGCACTGCTTGCTCATCGATTGCACCTTAACTCCTCACACCATCTCAATCGTCCGATCAAGAGTGTGCATCGCCTTTGAAATTCCTACTTCGCTCACACGCACGTTTGGTTGCGCGTCATCACGCGCATACTCATCTGACGTCCCCGTGCCCGCCATGCGTCTGCGCCTCCATCGCCCGATGAAGATCCTACGGTCGAATTTATTCCACGCATGACCAACTCCCACATCGTGACTCGAACCTGCATCGCACTTGGTTATTAAGCACGCTTTTCCGCTACGCTACCTGCGCGAGTTGTTGCAGTTGCCATTTCGTGTGCAGCCGCCCTCAGCTGTTGGATGGAAATTCAACGACTGAGGCTTAATCTTCCTTGATGAGGCTGAGAGGTAGGGCGACGTGGTACCTCTATGGCTATTGGATGACGATCCAACCACCCACAGTGCACGAGAAAATGCCTTCAAAAGTTGGGGGTGCGGCAAGGGGCGGTCGTAATGGTGCACGTAGCACCATCGTGGCCATCCATCTTCTCTTCTTCATAGACAGTGTTATAGGCCTCCGATCGGGTTTATTTTTACGTAGTTGGACTGTGATTGTTGTTTCGGATCCGTCCATACAGTTGGATTTGTCATCTGAGGTCCAGATCTTCTATTTGCTCTTTGGCTCTTGCTCTTTTGCGAACTCCCTAGGGTGCTACGGGGGTCTAATTGATGCAATCTTAGAAGCATTGGACTCCCTTCGTTGTTCTAAACAGATCCATAAGATTAGATTGGTCATCCGCAGTCCCAAATTACCTGCAATGAGTAATACCTCTCAAATAGCACAGTAAAATGCATAAAACATATAAATCAATTATGATACAAAATATGATGTGTATGCATGTAAAATGCCCATGTTAAGCTAGATTCTGGCTTAATTTAGGCGAATTAGGGCTTATGATTGCTGCGCAATTAGTTGTATAGAGGTTGAACTACCCTCGTTAAAGTAGTTTTGTTAGTGGATTTTGATCGACTTGGTCGATCGGAAAATCCTAACTTGAGAGGTTTAGGTGGTGATTTTTACTCGGTTTGGGTTTCCACCAAAAAATAGTTGTGTATCTTATGTGATTGTCTTTTGTGAGATTGTTTATTTGCTTCTGCACTTTATTTTATATTTCGTAAATCTCACCCCCTCCGTAAGGAATCTTCATTTGGTATCAGAGAAGGTTTTTGCTTTGTAAGAGTTACATCTGCGGAAGATCTGATGTAGGGAAGCAGCTTCACAACAAGGATTTCCGAGGGGCAATCTACGACCCGTCTACCGTTCTTCGACAAGAGAAACTACCCCTATTGGAAGCTGAGGATGAGGACATACCTTCAAGCCAATGACTTCACCATTTGGGCAAGATGCAAGACCCCATTTGACATCTTGGAGAGACCTGTGGGAGGCTACTTGCAGCAGCAAGTCCGGGAGCTCTCTCTCAATGCCAAGAAGATGAACGCTCTCTACTGCGCATTGAGCCCGGAAGAGTTCAATCGAATCTCGCAGTGTACCACCGCATATGAGATTTGGCACACATTAAAGGTAACTCACGATGGTACTTCCAAGGTAAAGTCTTCTAAAATCAACATTCTTTCTCAAGAATTTGAATCTTTTGTTATGAAGACTAATGAATATTTAAGTGAAATGTATACTTGGTTTACTCTTATAGTAAACAATTTTGAGGCATTAGGAAAGACCTTCATCAATGGGGAGCTTCAAGTGAAGCTTCTTCATTCTCTTGGACCAGAGTGGGAACAGGTCATGCCATTAAGGAGGCAAATGAAGTGGAGCTCAACAGGGAGGATCTCCTAGGCAATGTAATGGCCTACGAGATAAAGTTGAAGCAGAAGAAGGACGCACTGGAACTAAGACAGAGGAAGTCTCTCACATTCAGAGATGCTTTGGACACCCAGGTAAGTTCCGATAAAGAAGACTTTAAATTTTTACTTAAAAAATTTTTTAAGTTTTGTAGAGATTCCAATAAAAAGAAGGAAAAGGAGCAAGAAAGCCTAAGACGTTGCTATCATTACAACGAAAAGGGGTATCTACGACCCTAGTTCCCTCTGCTCAAGAAGGAGAAGTATAAGAAGAAGGCGTTCTAAGCTACTTGGGATGACTCGAGCTCGGAAGAAGAAGAAAATCCTGAGGAAGAATTGCTTGCATGGGTTTCATGGCCACGGCAAATGATAGTGAAAGTGACTCCAATAATGGGGTAAACTCAGATTTACAAGATGCCTTTGATGATCTTTTTGAAATTAGTAAGTCATTAAAGGTAAAAAATAAAAATATTAAAAAGAAACTTAGCTTTCTAAAATCTGAAAATGATGTGTTAGAAATTAAACTTAAGGATCTCGAAACTAGTTCTAGTCTTAAGGATAATAACTTGTTGTTAGAAAATAAAAACCTAATCAATGAAAATAGTAAGTTGATTGAGGAAAATACTAACTTAAAAATTGAAATTTCTAGTTTAAAAATAAAAATGCATGTTATAGAAGATGAATTTGCATGTCTTACGAAAGAATCTAATAACTTGGTAAACAAATTAAATAATTTTTATAGCTATAAGGTTGAGAAAGGATCTCCTTTAAGGAGATCAGCTAATAAAATCAGATCCAAGCTAACTTGGACACCGAAAGATCAAGTAGAAACTTATTTTGTAGGTTTTAAAGGAAATTACAACTTAAAAGATTAGGCCTACAAGCTCAAGAATGGTCAACTCGAATTGGGAGGACCAAGGAGTAAACTGAGGAAGGAGAAGAGGAGACCAACGAGATGACGAACAAATGTCCGAGCCGTCTCGCGGTGACCGCTCGATTGGAGACCAATGCATATGCCCGGACTTCCAAGCTTTGGATGGGAACCCCATCCGGTTTGGCATCCACCTCCATTTGGGCCATTTTATTGGCTATGGTAGGTGAGGTAATCAATTTCTCTCTCTCTTTATTAATAACATATAGATAGGGGGAGTTAAAATTGATGAAATAATTATTATCTTTGAGGGAGAGTTGTTAATATAGCTATATTTCCTTTAGAAAAGGGGAGAAAATCATATAGCTATCTTATTATTTTTAAAAGGGGGAGAATATTATTCTTGTTAAATGAAAGTAACCCAAGTTTAGAAGAGCATGTTTTAAGGGGGAGTTTTTGGAACATTAAAATTGGATAAACCTTTTTGATAATGTCAAAAGGAGGGAGATTGTTATACATTATTATTTATAGTTTTATCATCATAAAAAAGGGGGAGATTGTTAGTGCAAGGGTACCATGTTCATTTATTTCGATGATAATAAAACACTTGCTATTTAATATTTACTTTTGAGTCTAAGATTTCAGGACAATTGCAAATTGATATAAGTGTAAAGACGAAGTTCGAGCTCGCATCCGTGGTAGATTGGAGGAGCTTGACGGAGGAGGAGCTTCGCGAGGAGCGAAAGCTTGAAAAAGGAGATGAAGATTATGATAGATTTTCATTTATCTTGTTCTTTGTATTTTGTTTCTTTTGTTGCTCTGTACTTTCTTTCTTAGATTCATGTTAAAGAAACATAAGGTACCTTTACAGTAGTCCTAGAAATACTTGCACAACCTTAGGATACTTAGGTTTTCCGTAGAGAACTTAGGAAACCTAAATAGGCTTCAGACAACCTTATCAGACGTTTAATCTGATAATCAGACGTCTGATAGTGAACTTTAAGACGTATGAATGTTGTATCAGACGTTCAATCATTTAGGGCTGGTCTTAGAACCTTCTGTCTGTTGATTTCAGACGATCGACCAATAGTCCAAACGTCTTATTAGACGTCTAATGATTTTTTCAGATGTTCAACTAGTGGAACGTTGGCTTAGAAAATGATCGTTGAGGTTTTAACCTTTAATCTTCTATCAAACGTCCTTAGAGGACTCCAGACGTCTGATAAGTAGCTGTTTTATCTCGATTGACCTAAATCGCTTTCCTAGATGAATATAGTCATTTGGATATTGAGAAATCCATTCCCGTAGTAAATTAGGTTTTTAGACGTCCAGACCTAGTGCTAGACGTCTAATATGTTGTTTAACTGATTTACACTAGAACCCTATTTAGGTCTGATGAAAGTCAGTAAGGGAACTCGTCTAGTATTAGACATCTGATCTAGTTTTCAGACATTTTAAACATGACTTCTAGATGTTTGATCTTTTTTCCAGACATTTGATGACCCTGTTAGAATTATTAATGATTCTTATTACGGCCTGTTCTACCTTGGGATAATTCCCAATAGCTATTGAAGTCTTCCAATGCCTTCCAAAATTTTCTTAAGCCACCTATAAATAGAGGGGTAACCCTCCCTTGTTAAGACACACTATTAGAAATCATTTCCACATCCATTTGTATCATAGAGAAATTATTCCCAAGAAGAGAAATGATCTTGCTTTTCAAAGCCCTACTCGTCACATTTGAAAGCTTTAATACTCTACCGAGATAACGCCTACGCATTTCCATCTAAGGGAAGTTCTTCTTTGCCTATAGAAGCTAGTATTATTCTCTTTACTTTGTGGCTCTATATGATATTTGTATTTATTTTTGTTCGGGTATTTGCTTTGCGAATTCTTGTCTTCTTCGCGAGATAAAAACCTTCTCGTAAAGAGAAGGTGTATGAGGAACACTACTCTCATACTTGTAACGTGGTTGTATAGAGGTTGAACTGCCCTCGTTAAAGTAGTTTGGTTAGTGGATTTTGATCGACTTTGTTGATTGGAAAATCCTAATTTGAGAGGATTAAGTGATGATTTTCATCCAATTTGGATTTCCACCTAAAAATAATTATGTATCTTATGTGATTATCTTTTGTGAAATTGTTTATTTGATTCTGCACTTTATTTTATATTCCACAAATCTCATCCCTTTCGTAGGGAATCTTTAACAGCAATAGTCTCCTTATCTGTTAAATCTAAACAAAGACCGATTGCAGTTTCTTGGTTGAGCACACCATCAGGGTTGTTACATGCCGCTTTCTCAAATGAGTACATTATCCTTTCAAAATTATCCTTAGATAGTTGAGCTGAGCTACCACCTTCTTGGGGTAGTTGAGCTGTGCTAACACCTTGTTGGGATGGACTGCAGTTAAATTGTTTGAGCAATTCCTCATCACCAATATCCAAATCATAATTGTGGTCTCGCTAGCTAGTACTCTCTCAATTTCAGTGCCCTTAGTCTTTATGTACTCAACAGGTCGTACAAATGTTCCTTGACCATAGCCCGAAATTACTTTTACTCCAGTGCACTCCCTGTGCATGTGCCTCCCATGCCACAGTATCAAGGAAGGTCATAGATATTTAGATCTTGTACTAGCAGCACTAGGAAACCAGCCTAAACTGAATTGACAGCAAAGTTCAGCATGGGTTTTGGATGGCACACTAGAAGAACTCCTAGACTGCTTATTTGACTAACAAAATTTAGTGGAGTAAATGTTAGTCAGTCAGTCAAGAAACCCATATCCCAACCATGGCAACCTGCTGGCTGCTGAAAAACAGCCCAATTCCCTGCTTCTTCTGTTATCCAAACTTCCTCATGTAATGCAACACACTGCAAATTGTTCTAACATTACATCAACGTCTTGACCCATTATGGCATTTCATCTAACACTTCACCTGCACCACGTCAACCTTAAGCCTCCCACATAGCCATTTCATCGAATACCCCCACTACAATCACTGCCACCACCAAGACAATGACACCCCATCACAGCCACCCTTGCACCACCACCGCTACCACCTGGACACCACCACCATCATGAGAACACTGCCAACACCACATGAGCACTACTACCACTACGATGGCCCTCCCACCTCCATCACAGCCACTGCACCACCACCACAACTAACCAACCGCCACAACAGCCACCCCACCACCACAACTGAACCACATATACACACACACAAACCATAAGAACTGAAGTACCTGAGAGGTGACGATGGGGGCAAATCGGTGAGGTGGCAATGGGCCCAAGCAGTGGAGAGTGAGAAATCCGTCATTCAAAACCTAAAAAGGGATCAAGAAACACCAAATAGAAAACATAACAAGCGTAGATCCTTACCCGATCCCCATGTCCCTTGCAAATCCTAACCCAATCCAAACCACTATAATCTCAAGCAATGGTACCTCCCGATACATCTGATTCTTATGCCACGAGATCCCTCCGAAGCCTCCACATCGACGGATGGGAGGGCGCAAGCTGGTAGCGAGAGGAGGGGCCGTGGAGCTTGGGGAGGTGATGGCTAAGACAAGTTCAGAGGCGAGGATGCACGATGGTGGAGGCGATCGCGAGAGAGCCGCATAGATGTGGGAGGAGCAGAGTTTTATACCAAGGTAATTAGAAATGGGAGCTTATGTTCTATGTTAACAAATAATGACGATTGTTTTCTCTTATTAAAAAATAATGGCAACGATTTTTTTTCGTTGTTACATTGTAAGAACGATCAATTCATACAACTGTTACTTTTGAAAATATAACAACGAATAATATAAATCGCTGTTATATTTAAATATAACGATAAATATCACTAATCATTATTTTTTTTTCACCTTAAATATTGTTTTTGTGACATGATATTTTTAATTAGTTGTTTGCCTGTTAAAGTATTATACATTACTACTATAATTAATATTTTTGTTATTCTTTTTAATACTTTTCTATTTTAATCAAAATAACTATATCAAATAATAATTTTCCAATTATTTTCTTTAATTATATACCTACCTATAATAATTTGAATAATTAAATCTTGAAATTTTTAAATAGATGTCACGAGAAACCATTGAAATTATTATTTTACAACTAGGTTACAAATATTACTATTGATGTCATTGAAAAGTATAATCCTTTTACGAAAATACCCCTTGGGTTAATAGACGTCTAGTTTGGGTTAACGGACATTAGGTCCCTTTGGCCCCCCCCACACCCCCCCCTTCTTGACACCATGACCATGACCACCACCAAAGCAGCAGTAGCAACAATAGCTACAACAGCAGCAACAGCGACAACAACAACCACAACAATAACTATAGTGACAGTAACTTTAAGTGCGGGGAGGGGATAGTGCAGGTAGGGGAGGAGGAGGTAGATAGTGGAGGGAGGGGAGGCGACAATGGTGAGGGAGGAGTGTGCATAGAGTTGGGCAGTGGGGTGCCCGTAGGTGGTGGTAGTGGAGTTGGGAGGAGGGGGGAGGTCGATAATGTGTGGGTAGGGGCCTATGTCATGGAGTAGGTGAAGATGGTAGCTAGCTAGCAATGGTGGGGGAAGGGGAGGATAGGAAGGAGCATTGGAGGAGGGAGGAGTAGGTCAGTGGTGGAGGAGCAAGTTGGAGGTGGAGGAGCAGGTTTGAAGGAGGAGGAGGAACAAGCCAAAAGGAGGAGGATGAGTTGGTCAGAGGTGGAGGAAAAGGAATGAAGAGGAAACTAAGGGTTGAAGGCAATGGTGGTGGTTGAAGGTGGAGATCAAGTGGGAGGGGGAGAAGGTGATGGTTGGGGAGGGACGAGGACACGGTGGAGGTGACATGGATGAGGGGTCGTAGTGGTGGTGGTCCAACATGGAGATTGAGTGGGAGTAGGAGGATGTAATGGATAAGGAGGAGGAAGGTGGAGGAAGGAGGGAGGTGAAAGGGGAGGGGATGAGGGAAGACTTGGTCGATGAATGTGTCGTAGAGGAGCTTGATGTTACCATCGGGGAGGGCCTAGAGGCGAGAGATGGCACAGACGGTAAGCTTTTGGGATTGGATGGTGCCAGCAATGGTGAGGTCACGAGGGAGGAGGAATGGGGAAGGAGGTTGATCTTCAATCCCCAGGGAATCTTAATCATTCGATCCATTCCTAAGATAGATTAAATCACTACCGTCCATTTATCTTTGAGATTAACACTTTTAACTTAACTCGAATCAACTTTTTCCTAATCTTGATTAGTGAACTAATGAAGAGATAATAATGTGACATTTACGTTGACAGCATAAGTTTCATAATAGTATTAATAGTAATATTTTCACCTTAATGGCAAAATAATAATTTCAATACTTTCAAATGACATCCATGTAAAAATCCTTTAAATCATTTTTTTAGATATGAGTACGTGTTACGAGGAGGTAAGCACTGCGTACGCTCATTCGACAATTCTCGTATTTGTTTATTTGTTAGTTTGTTTACTTTCACAGGTGCTTAACTGTAGTTTGGTCGCTATTTCTATATTATATTGAAGATTAAGGTTCTATTGCTTGTTTGGTCCATTGGACAATGTATGCGCAATTGCAGTGGCAAACGATATTGTTCTACATATCTAAGAAGATGCCTAACAAAATCATTCAAATTTTTTTGTTCCAAGAGAGTACGCACAAATTAAGATGATAAATCAATGATCCACCAAAAGACTTAAAAGTGCCATACAACCACGTTGAAAGGCCAATTGCCGTTATAAGTCATTTGGTTGTAGTTGATGAGGTGATGTTTTACGTGACAAACTGAGAAGGGAGCATATATATGTACGCCCATGCTTTTCTTTTACATGCACTAGAAAGGAAACAATGGTTCGACTACACGGAGAGAGAGAGAGAGAGAGAGAGAGAGAGAGAGAGAGACAGAAGCTTCGTACTCGTCCTGTGAAGAAGGGGAGAAATGATCTCCACGAGTTGGTGAAGAAATTAAGCAGGGTAACAAACAAAAGTAACACTCAATTAATGAACATGGTGATTGGGGTAATCGATGAGAATTGATTAATGATGGTGATCAGATGGCTCTGCCCTTGATGATGTCGATGCTTATCTCACTAGGATCGGTTGCCTGCAACTCCACTTGGATGCCGTCCAACTCCCTCTTGAATCTGTCCTTGGAGCTCGCGTACAACATCTTGCTCCTCACCCTCGACCCGTCGGGAGACCTGCATGTATGGATAGATATATATTCTAATTACAACGAAGGCGTCGTTGTTTACCACTCAAAAGAAGAAGAGGTGTCGTCGTCCAAACGTACGTACTTGGAGAAGACTAAGGAAATCATGTATTTTGGCATGTGCAAATCATTCAGCTCACCTAAGCTAAGCTCGATCGTAATTGAATTAACAGACACATGACATGACGTACGCGCTGATTGTTAGATGCTTTCACGAGATCCGCCATTACCAGCCAAATTTTCATCGATCGATCTTTCTCGCAGGTGGCCAAGTGATGGGCACACACCTAAGCATGCAGGAGAAGAGCTGAGTCTCAAAATGAAAAGAAGCTACTCGATCCATCTTTCCTCTCTCGGATAATCGTGCTTAGGATGAATTTCAAATCCCGAAATAAAGTTATACCATGATAAAAAGGAAAATCCCAATGTCTATCATATTTGGAAGGGTGAAATAAAAGGTATCTCCTTCCTTGTAACTAATATCTCTCCTCTATCGCCTCAAACACCCTCATTTATCCTATAATTTGACCTGTATGTTCCTCTCTTCAAATGGCAACGTCAACTTACATATGCCTCAATTTTGCTACTTATTACAAGAGTTATTTTTCATTTAGAGAATCGAAATAGATGTGGTTTAAATGGATAGCGTAGACTCTTTTCCCTCTCGTGAAAGCCCTCTTTTCCCTCTCACAAAAGCCCTTGGCCGTACGAAAACATTGGGGCTTTGATCGGCCATCCTCGACCGATCGGGGCCCCTGCCTCCTACAGACTGTCCCTCTCCTCCCCTGGAGCTTCCTCTTTGTAGATTGAGCCTACTTCTCGACATGCATGGCCTCTCATGGCCGATCACGGTAGTCGAGGCCGAGGCGATGATGTGTTCATGGAGGTCATCACAGGGGTCGGCCATGGCTGGCGCTCGGCCGTGGTAGTTGTGGTCGACGTGGTGATCGTCCATGGCGTGCCGTGGTGGACTCCATCAAGGTTGTGGCATGGCGTATAGGCATGGTGCGGCTCGGTGGAGCTGGTCGGGCAGCAGTCGTGGCATGTGGTCGGCGCAGTGTTTGTCCAAGGCGTGGCATGGTGGACTTCGATCGAGGTTGTGGCACGGCATACGGACGTGACGTGCATCGATGGAGTCGACCGGACAGCGATTGTGGTGCGTGGGACAGTGGCTTCGCAGCATTGCATCGTTGTGGTCGTGATTTTGTGGCGGGCTACGAGTGTATAGTAGTCGAGGCACGGCCAATAATCGATTCGTGTGAGAGGGCAACGGTCAAGTGTTGGTGTTGTTTTATGGGAGTTTGGTCCTTTTTTTTTGCTTTTTAAAGTAGCTCTGTTTTGTTTAGGATCACGTGTGACCCCGTGTTTATCACGATCGAGATTTTTAATGCAAGTTAGTAGTCGATTTATTCAATTTTCTCATTAGCACAGTCTTCGAGATTTTATCTTGTTAGTGTTTTGCTATATCAATGAATGTAAGATTACTCTACTTGTAGAAGATTATCCGATTTTCGATCTTAAGTTATTATTATTATTTTTCCTTTATTTCTTATCTTATTGTTGTCTATATTTGAGTCTTCCCCTATTTCTATAGAACATAACCTTTCCCTTTTAAGGACATGAAACTTCTCCTACTCTCTCTTCCCACGTAAGATACATCTTTTTATAACAGATTCTTCTTTTTATAATAAAACTTTTATTTAAAGGGAAAAATAAGGAACAGTGTAGTCACCATCATCGATATATGCAGGTGGTACTGTCAGCGTCTTCTTCTATCAATGATTAATGCAACCTACCCATTAAGTGTCACGACGTATCCTATTGACGGGTAATGGTTTGAACAGGATGCATCGCACCGGATGGCGGAGCCACCACCGGAGATAAGGGAAGTGTGGAAAAGAACTAGAAATTTATCGCAGACATTCCGTTTGTCCTTACTTATTCAACCAACATGATAAATATTTGCCGTATGTCTCATTCCCCAGACCTTTTCGTGCATCATTAGGCCAACTTAACCCAAATTAGGTCACATTATCAATGTTTTAGACTTTCATGTTTACATAGGCTTTGGCACAAATCAAACCTGACTCACAGATCGATATTGTAGGTTGAAGTCTTAGAGCTAACGAAATTTCACTAGTCCTATAGGTTATAAAAATCCTAAATCTAAAGTTATAAATTGGTCCATTAATTAGGAGTAAATCCTTAGATATGTAGGCACCCCCATCCTTAAATATAGCATCTTCTAGATTTAGTGGCAAGTGTGGATGACTTTTCAATTTATGATCATAAAATAAGATTTTCTCGATCAAAGAAAGGACGTAAAGGTCATCAAGGTAAAATCTAATAAAGAAGTGGAAGTACCACAAGGCAAGAAGTGCTAGGGATTCCTGAAGGCTCAATTCAAAGAAAAGTAATGGAGAGAAATACAAGATGCTTTAAGAAAAGAAGGTCAATTCTCTAAAGGTCCATTAGCATAAGGGCTTGAGCAAGTGAAAATCCACCGTAATCATAATCAGCAACTTTGCCAATTAACTATATATGGTAAGTATCTCATAATTTAAAGGTGAAGGAGGGTATGGTGGACTTCAAGGAACTTAAGAAGAACAATGGGGTTACATGGGGAACAACTTTGTCTCTACACACAAAGTTGCTAGAACTTATGCTAGATCTATTAAACAACATGTTGGTCCTTAAAGATATCTTCTATACTCGTGGGATATATTCGAATCTCATCTTCATTCCAAGATTTCCTAAAAGGATTTTGAGGTCCAATTCTACTAGAACTATGCAACTATTGGCAAAGATGGAAAATTTTTTGTGATCCAAAAGTTTATAGTTAGTGATGACTTATTCTATCTTGATGTTGTTTATGACTTAAGAAAAGAAAGTTCTCTTTATTACTTACTACTTGCCCATGTGTGATCTTTGAATATGTAATTAGGACACTTTGGAAATTTCTTATAATGAACCTCGCATAACAAGATCAAGAATATTGCATATGAAGCAGTCTTAGTGGCAAGCATTAGTAACAAAAGCAAATAGGAGTGAAGGAACTTTTCCCTTTCCCTTCCCAGAATCATAACCCCATCCTACACAACTGCAACCACCTATAGTGAGATCTACAATTGTCTAAGGCCTCTTCTCACTCTTTCCTCCTCAATCCTTCTCTCCACTTCTCTCTCTTTTTAGGTTCTCTTTACGTTTAGGTCCTAGTTCCCCTTTTGCCCTCTTTAACTCCCATCTTCAGAGAGGAGTGGGAATCAACAGGAATCTATTTCCTATTGTGTTCTAATGGACTCCAATAGGCGTAAGGTCCTCCCTTGGGCTCAAGTGATGAATTTCAGGCTCCCTTCCTTTTAAATGGTGTGGACACTATCATTGTAAGAACAAAATTAGAGAGAAGAGGAAGAACAACCAGCTACAATGGGAGAAAATAAGCTCGATTCAATAAGAAAATTTGTTAGTACCCTTTATACAGGTAGGACAAATAAAAATTTCACAAAGACCCAAAACAACAAGTGAATAACTCATAACCACTCAGCTCTACCCGTTATTACAATTCAATCCAGATATAGCTTAACAAACACTACCTTGGTGGCTCCCAACCAACCTCTTCTCATGTGCAACCAAGGCTTAAGGGATGATATACCTCCTCAACTCAAGTCCAAGATCCTCTCCTATTCATGACTTCCTTGTTAATTCTTGAGGGGACAACTATAACCAACCAATTTGCAATTGTGAATGTTGCAAAGGAGGTTATTGTAGTAAACCAACCCTCTAACATGACTATGATGGAGGTGATTGTTGTAGCACACCATCCAATTATTGTGTTTGCGAGGGATGTGAATGTTGCAATCCATTGATCTACTATCATGACTATAGTAAAGGTGCCCATTATAGCTTATAGGTCTATTGTTGTGATTACAACAGATCCACCACCAAATGTGCCTACAAAGACCTCCTTGATAGAGGATCCTCCCCCCCACTTTATGAGTTTCCTGCATTGCAAGTAAAATCTGGTTGTTATCTTAGGGGCGCTCGTGGGCTTTTCACTTACTAGTAGATGAATCTAGATTTGTTGAGGGGGACTAATCAGTCCAAAAGGTTGAATGCCTACCTGAGGATGCTATTCCTACTCTCCCTTGTCCACCGTAAGTCTCCTTCACTAGTGTAATGTTGCTAGTGAAGCAAACCTTCATGAGTTGCCAGAATTGGAGCATCCCCTAACCCCTACCCTTCCATTTGATTAAACACTATCCCATCCTAAAGATTAACGGTGTTACCTACATGGTTTTCTCTGAGGAAGAATTATCAAAGCTAATTAAACTCAAAATTTTAATACTACTATCATTTGATTTTAGACTTTAAGCTCCTGATAAAGGTTTGGATTGACTTTCCTTGCACTCAAACTCATCTTGTTGGCTTGATTACCTTTTCCATGGGACAACAAACACTCGCTTATTCAATGCTCTCATGTAGAGGACTTTTTATCATTTGCACTTTGGTGTTATCTCCTAAACCTCTCCTAAAAAGGAGATGGATCCTTTGTTCCCCTTCCTAAAGGGTAGGTTGGGTTAAGTTAAAGATTCAATCATCGAAGGAAACCAACTTTTTGCACAAACCAATGCCCTCCTCATGCAACAATGTGTTGTAGGCTTCCAAGTCATTATCTCCATTTACTTCATCCAAAGACTTTAATGTCCATTATTAAACAACTAGGTTATCCCACCTATGTTGGTAAGAAATCATTCAACCTAAACCACCTTAGTTATCCTAGGTTGTTTACTGAAATTGATTTGTTGGTCCCTAGCCCTACTACTTTTAGCATATTTAGTAGGGGTTCAACTAATCTACATCTATTAATTTTGAGAAAATTCCTATTACCTACTTATTATATCATAATTGGTGATGGCACTATAAAGTGTTCTCATTCCTTTATAGGTCCTTCTGAGGCAAAATCTAATGATGTAGTTGTTGGTTAAAAGGCTTTATTGAATGAACAGGGAGCATCATCTCCCAATGGTGGAATGCCCGGGATGGAGAATCTCTAAGTTGAAGCTCTTATGGATATTGTAATGGAGCATCACTCCAACCATAAGTCAGCCATTATCCCCAATTTCTAGAATGTTTCTTTATCTTAAAATTTACATACGATTTATAGTGTAACTAATTCAAGTGATGTAACTTTAAGAGGTGGGGATAGGATACTAGAGGATATGGATGAACTCAAAGGGCTTTGTTTATCCTCATCACCATTAGAAAAAGGGAGAGGAAAGGACAAGGAATTGGTGGGTGCTAACAATCCCTCTTCTATACAGGCAAGCTCTACACCTCCTTCGGAGTTGCTCAGTTGATGTGCATACATCTAATTGGCCTAAAATGTCTATTTATGCATATTCCTAGGGTCATGAGGCATCATGCATTATAAATATTACATAACATGTACCATTGTGCAATTAGGTTGATTTGTATAAATTGTATAGTAATTCATCTCTTTTTGTGGTTAGGGGATAGAGCGATATTTAGTTGGGCCTCGGATTGAAGATCTAATTGTACGGATCTTATCAGGGCAACAATCGGAGTTGAACGCCTTCGAGATCGCCCTAATCAAACCTCTGTAGCATCATATGCAGTCCGAGGAAGATCAGAGGTCAAGGGGTAATGTGGTGAAAATCCAAACTTCAGATAAAAATCCAATCACATGGATGGGGTCGGATCGATATTGCAGCCCAATGGTGCAAAAATCGATCCAATCCAACATCTGTGGCATAGCTTATCAGCAATAGAAGATGGGTGGCTCAGATGATGCCACATGGCATCATCCCAGCCACCTACGGCCATCCGTAGCACCCTTCCTCTTCAGAGGTTCCTCCATCTTGAGATATCAGCTGTTGGATCAAGATCCAACGACTCAAATCCACTCTTCGTGCCCTTCTCTCTAATGTTGAAGGAGAAACTACGAGAGATCACGGTTATTGGATCTTCATCCAACGGCCGTGAGCGACTGAGCAGTAGCTCATCTCCTCGATAATCCAACGGGACAATGCATTGGTGGTGCATGCCACTCTCAAGGTGCGGATGCAAGTTTGAATCTTTGTGAGTGCTCACCATTTCTCAACGTGGAGGTGCGTGCTAAATTAGATCGTCGATGCACGATCTAATGGCAGAGGTAATGGCTACGTGGTGCGATGGATGAAGCGCGTGACATACGTGCACGATCACGCTCCATTGTACATGCTATGAAGTGCGATGCTCGCACAATCGTGAGCGTCCATTGAAGTTCCAACAGCTACACGTGGGTCGACACGATCTGGAACGCATGAGAGCGAGAATGTTGGGGCACATTAATCTGAGCCATCAAATCAAGATCTGATGGTTGTCTGTCCATGCGCCTTTAGTAACAGCCCACTTTAGCAATGCTTACATGTGTCACTAAAGGTCGTGTATTAATATTAAGGCCTTGGAAATTACCCTTTTTGCCCCCATTTCTACACTTGTAAAAGGCCTACCCCTTCCACACATTTCACCATCCCTTCCTTCTTCTCTCAACCTCTGTAAGGGGTAAGAACTCAAGTTCTCAAGCTCGCTCTAGTGCTCCCAAGCTACGGGAAGCTTCACTAGAGTTAAAAATAAAATTTTCCACTTCTCACCCCCTTCGTGGAGCTCTCACCAGCCGTCCTCTCGCCCCTGTTTCGGAAGTGGATCTCGCGACATTGATGCCTTGCCTCATCCTCGATTCATCCAGATTCGTCCTCTGTCCTCCGTTTTCGCTCTCCTTCATCCAGGCATTTTCATCCGGCTCGCCCTCCAAGCATTCGTTGAGGAGGATGATCTCCTATCCCCTATGTTTTTATCTCTTTCTAGAATAGATTTTCAGCTTTATAGTTATAGCAAGTAGTTGTAATTGACATTATCTTAGATATAAAAGTTATTCTCTCTCTCTCTCTTGTTTATATTGCAAGTAGTTTAGTTATTTATAGCAATTGTGAATGTTTCCTTTATAAAGAAAATATCGAAAAATATAATTGCAGATATAATCAACGTAGCCTCCCTGTGTTCAACCCGGGACTAACCAAAGTTTTGGTAAAATTTATTTGGTAGCAGATTTTTTTGCGAATTTTACATCGACTTGGGTTTTTCAAAATCCAACTTTTCTTCGCAACAATTTTCTCACTTATCATTTTGGCGTCGTTGCTGAGGAGGTAACGGATTCCGATTATTTTTTCGCATTTCTCGCACTTATTTGATCTCTAACCTCTCTTTTATTTCTTTTATTGTCTTATAGGTACCCTGACAAGGAATCCTCATGTGGTAGAAAGGCGTAAAGTGCGGTTGAAGATCATTATAAGTGCTTCTCCATTCTTTCCCCCTCCATAGCTTTTATTTCATCACCTTAATTCAAACCCCAATTAACCTAGGTGCTCTCATAAACCCTAAGGTTAGTTTGGTTGTTTGGTTGTCACCTCCACCCACCTCACCCTCCACTTATAAAAAAAAAAAAATCTAAAAAAAATTTCTGATATGATTGTGGGATTTCCTTAGCATACACATCACATACACCCACAACTTAAGGTACATGACTCTTCTGATTTTTCTCACTCAACCGATAAATTGATCTTTGGAACAGGTACGCTCATCAACATATAATCAAGTAAAAATTAGATTAGGTAACTACTTGTGTGCTGATTCAGTGGTGCATCAAGGCTAATTGCTTGAGTTGTTTGGGCCGCACCACTTCATTTAAAAATAACTCATCAAGTAGCTTACTCCGTAGGGTTAACATTTAAGGTCAAGTATCAGGCACTCCACTTTATTTTCATTTCAAAGGAAAACATCTTCACCCGTGTTTGCAAATTTTGGTGTGCCTCCTGAACTTGATTGAATCAACCTTAATTTAAACCCTAAAAGCTACTGAAGCAAGACTTGAACCTTAAAATCTACTCATCCAAATAATCTTGCTTGAAAACCCTGGATGCGCACTCACTCACACATTTCAATCAATCACTAAGGGCACAACCCATTTTAAGGGCTCATCACATTTCAAAAGCACTACTATCCTAAGCCTAATCTAAAATTGAGTAGATGTTGGCTTAGGACCCATCAGTTCATTTAAGGATATTTCTCAAGCTGTGGTGCGAATTTGTGACGTTTGCTTTCTCTAGAAGGTGCTAAGTTGGGAGGCCTGATTGTCAAACTACTTAAGCAAGTAGTGGTTTGGCATAATTAGCGGCCTTTAGGACACGCTCCTCCTACTTCGCCAGCCCAACTTAACGAGCTTCGGGTTTAAGGACAACATAAATTTCGTGTTGTGGTTTGAATACATCTTGGAGTCTAGGTTCTTAGGATGCCCAACTTAAGGATAGGCTTGTGTTGTTGTGCTGTAGGGTTCTATTCTCCAGTCCTTTCGACTCCTTCCTAGTTTATGCTTGGAAGGAGGTCATTGAATCCTCATTTGGAAGGACCATTAGACCATTCAAGGAGGCGTAGGATGAATTTTAGTCAAGCAGGTCCCATGGCTGATCAACCACCTCCTCTACCTTAGAATCGGCACGAGATGCTCCAAAGGCAGCTGCAACAATTGCAACAAATTCAAGAATCGTTCCAGTGAATGAATGGTTAGGCCACTTGATTGCATAGTAATCATAGGACTTAAATGACCTGAGTTGAGTTAGAACTTAACATAGTTGTAATATAATTCATGCATTAGTAGCATACATTGCATTTCTTCTGCTTTACTTAGATATTCATGAAATAATGCAATAATGTACTGATTAGGGTACTATTTGGTTTGAAGGCAATAAGAAGCTTAGGAGATGGCCTGAAGCTGGACCTGAATAAGGGAAGAAGCTAGAGCTGTAGCAGAGTTGGAGCAGAAGCCTTGGGAATAAAGCTGCTCAAGATGAAGAGATAATGTAGGGAAGAGGTATACTACATTACTTGTAGGATTTTAATGTCTGAACTAAATTATGAATAACATAGGACCTTTTCTAGCCTTAGGATAACCCTAGACACTTTCCTAAACCCTAGCTACCCTTAGATTAGGTCACCTTAGCCTAGAATAACTCAAAACCCATATTCCAATTCATCTCTGGACGTCTAAGTAGCATGCTGAACATCCAGGCTCCTTAGATGCCACCTGCAAAATCTAGAACCCAATCTGCTGGAATATTGGACGTCTAGACAAGGTGTTAGACGTCCAATTTCCACAGAAATCCAAGACAGCTCTAAACTTTACCCTCATTCAACTTTGGACATCTAGACTAGAGACAAAGACTTCTGATTTCGAGGTATAAGTCATCTGATCATTAAATCAAACATCTGGAACCCCTCTACAAATGTTATTTTTGAAATCAAGCCTAGATCTTGATTTCCTAAGCCACTAAACCTAATCGTACACCCTAGGGAACCTAAATTAAGGTATCCTAAGCCTAGTACACTACCCTAAGTCCCTCCTAAGAACCTAATTAGGTTCCTACTAAATCCAATTGACTTGGATCTAAGTTAATTACATTTCACCTAGTCAATTGGACTCATAGAGTCCAATTGAGCTCAAATCTCAACCAACACAAGTCTAATTAGACTCAGTGAGAGGCCAATTGACTCAAGCCCAATTTAGTTGGGAACTTTCTCTCCCAATTACACTCACACCCACTCAATTAAACTTGTGGTGAGTTTAATTGCAGTTATCACCTTAAGACTAGTTTTTATAAACCTATTTTTAGAAACCCACCTAAACCCAATTGCTTAGACCTATAGGACTCAACCTAGACCACCTATTCATGCACACACTTTAACCAACCACTCTACAGCCCTCTAGAACCTTCACCAAGTGATGCCACCTAGGTTGACAAAAATAGCAACCCAACCTAGTCTTTCTTAGATTCACAATTTGTGGATCTAAGAAGACCCACTCTTAATAAGTTGGAGAGCCACTTAAGGGTCTCTCTAGAGTCTTCTATAGTTCTCTAGAGAAACCACTTGAAAGCCATCCCTTGGTCTATATAAAGACCCCCTTGGAGGGCCACGTACCCCCATCTTGGATGACATCTCCATATTCATAACTCCCTCCACGAGCTCCACCATTGGAAGTCCAAGATCCATGAAGATCCTCCACCACCTCCTCAAGAGGACGACCAACCACCTTAGTTGTCCCTCTTTCCCCTCTCACCACCTTCTTTCCCCTCCCACCACCTCCAGCCACACAGCCATTGGAGACCACCTCTAATGTCTTGATTTCTAGTAGCATAGAATTACTATTCTTCTTAGTTTAATTCTAGCATTAATTTTCTACTTAGTAGTGTAGTATTTCTACCTTCCAGAGTGCACGCATAAACTCTTCATGGGTTCCATGCATGCATCTCTATTCTGTTGGCATAGCTCTTGCTATTTTCAATTTTCTATACAAGCATTCCTCTAAACTTGATTGTAATGACATTATTCTTGAGGAAATGAAATAAACTTGGCATAGCTCTTGCTTGCTTCATATTTCCATCTTTTATGCAACTAAAATGTTTGTTCCGGAGGATATTAAGGACTTAACGATCAAAGAATTTTCTGTGGGTCACCATCGAAGAGTTGAAATCATGTACATTAATACACATACTTTCACGTTTATACTATTTCTGACTCATGCACATGTTTTACTAGTTAACAATGCAACCTGCTAATCCTATATTCGTACAGTAAATACCGAACTACAATTCTAAGCAAGTAGAGAAATCAAAATCAATTTCGCTTTTATACACGTCCCTAAGATCGATCGAGAATCATCGTCTCATTATTAATTTTTGTTTGAGTCATGATTCGCGCTATACTACGATGTTTTCTTAAGCAAATACGTGTTTTGCAAACTTAGCAAATGGCACTGTTGCTGGGGGGCAATGCGATTTTGAGCTTGATTTTTGAGCTCAACTCTAACACATCTGTTTCTACTTGATTTTGATGTGCAAGAATAGGACAAATGGATTCTGCGCACACATCAGGTGTAGATGAAGAAATCAGGTGCACATCATAAACTCTTAGAGGTTTCCTTTGAATCCTAGGTAGATTTTCTTTTGGAAAAAGAATGAATATTTTCGAGCAAAAAGAAAAGAAAACATTTTAGATCTTAGACTTAGGTTTCTTTTGAATCTTAGGGTTAGGGTGCTTTTGAAACAAAAATAAAAAAAATGAATATTTTCCCTCCAAAAGGAAAAAAATTTTGAAAAAAAAAACATTTTGGTGAAAAAGGCTCATTTTTTAATTTAAACCTTTTCAAAAGCCTTTTCATCAATCCTTGAAATTTGGCCAGATTTCTTTTGTGAATTCAAAAATTCAATTGTCAAATATTTATGACCCAAAAATTCTGAAATTTGGGATGAAGCTATATTTTCAAATCATCTTTCAAACGACACCATTCATTTTAAAAAATTCTATTTGTGTAATTTTTGAAAATTCGTGAAATATAAGAGGGTCAAATTGACTTAGATCCCAATATTTTTGAATTTCAAAAGGTGATTCCAAACAACACGCAAATTAAATTTGACTAAAAATGGTAGGATTTGAAAGTTTATCAAATTAGCTTTCATTTTCATATTTTTCTAGATTTTTTTGAGTTAAATTGGTACTATTTCAAAAAGGAAAATCGACAAGGGGTCAAAATTTTAGATTTGACCCCCCGACAGTTAAAAATTCAAATTTATTCATTTAAAAAATAAAAATTTCAAAAAATATTATCTAAAAATATAGTTTAAGAAGGAATCTTCTTGTGAAAATTGAAATCATTTGAATTCAAATTGTATCGTGGAGAATAGTTTTAATTTGAATTGTGGTCTGCTGAACTTAGTCTATTGCATGAACCCTAGGCTTAACTTCTAGGGTTATAACCTAGAGACCACACTTGACTAGCTTAGGCTTAATCAAGTCTAGTGGCTAGCCGGTGAGCTAGGTCACCTTGTGGACCACTCTCCAAAATCCCAAATTGAAGAAAAAATGTTAAACAAAATTCCGTAAAATACGCTAATTAACCTACATTTGTTATCAAGCTATTGGGTCATCACAATCGCTCTAGTTGAACCCATAGCCGAATCTGTGGGGCAGTGTCAAACGACTGCGTCTAAGAGGTACAAAGGAATCACAGGCGAAAGTCAAAGGAAGAACCTTCCCCTTAGTCCCCTCGTACAGATTGACCGAGTTAGCTTGAGGGGTTGGGATTACTTGAAGGCAGTTTTATAATGAATTTTTCTTCAATAATTAGAATCTTAACGAAAAACTTGGTCACCTAATCTTAAGAACCATTTGATTGACAAGGCCTTAGCCTTGTTTGGTGTGGCTGCACCAACTTGGGTTGGTTGGTGTATGCAAGGGAGGAGGTCACTTAGACCTCAATTGGTTGGACCTTAGGAGCCAGTCCTAAGGAGGTGAAGGCGATTCGTCGCATCGCCTTGACCTTCTTCTTATCTACCTTCTTCTTCCACTCACTTAGCCGAGATGGCTAACCCTGGACTTGGACCTAGTTAGGATCCACCTAACCTGGACTCGATGGCTCACCTGGATGCTTAGGTCGTCGAATAAGAGGAACAATATCAGCAGAACATCGACAGAATTCTGATGAAATTGGATAGAATGCAGCATCCACCCCAAGGAGAACAACTACAGGACTTCTACCATCCGGCAGCACTGATTCTACCACCTCAAGTCCGGATTCCCACAGGCGGAGACGCATTAGAGCTGGAACCCAATGTAATAAGCCTAATTCAGAATTATTTCTATGGGAACTCGAATGAGGATCTTTTCCAGCATATAGAGCACCAGAGTCAAATTGTGAAAATAGTTCGACCCAAGAATGTTAATCTGGGAATAGTTCTCATGAAGCTTTTTTCATTTTCTCTCAAGGATAAAGCTTCATATTGGTTCAAGAGCATCGGGAGGCCAATTGGAACCTGGACAAAATTATGACGTGAATTCCTCCAAAAGTTCTTTCCAATTGGTTGAACGAATGCGATGAGGTGCGCGATTACAGCTTTCTCCCAAGGACCAAAGGAGAAGTTGCATGATGCCTGGGACCAATTTCATGATCTTCTCAAGAAATGCCTGCACCATGGTGTGCCCAGATGGTACCTGGCTCAGATCTTTTACTATGGGCTGGATGACACACATCGACATTTAGCCGATGCATCTAGTGGTGGGAATTTCTTCGCAAGGGATGAAAACAGCACGTTCGAGTTGTTTGAGTCTTTGGCGGAGAACTCAACGAATGTCGCGTCAATGAACTAATTCCAACGATCTAGACAACAACGGGTTAGCGTCTATGAGGTTCACGCCAAATAGGCTCGAGTTGATATGGATATCATAACCAAGAAGCTGGATAAGGTAGATCTGCTAGATAAGAAGCTCTACGAACTAATTCAAGCTCGACCTGAATTCTCCAGAAAATCTGCTGCATCTAGGTCTTCCTATGCACCCTGAGTCCCTCATGCTCGAGTTAATTTACTTACTCGGGATGCATCTTCGCCATATTCACGAGATCTCACATATTAGGACCTTGCGAATAATCTTGATCTGGCACCGCAAAATCAGGGTTACGCACCACAGGATGATTTTAATGTGTATTCCCTTGATGAATATATGTCTTAGACATCGTCGGCCTGTAATTTCCCTTCGAAGGAGGGGGTGACGTAATAATTGCGGAAATAAAATAAACAATCTCAAAAAATCAATCGCACAAGTACACAAGTAATTTTAGGTGGAAACCCAAACCGGGTGAAAACCACCACCTAACCCTCTCGAGTTAGGATTTTCCGATCAACCTAGTTGATCAAATCCACTAACCGAATCACTTTAAAACGAGGGTGATTCAACCTCAGTACAACCACGCTACAAGTACGAGGGTAGTGTTCCTCAACCCCTTCTCTCCACGAGAAGGATTTTGTCCCACGAAGGAGACGAAAATTCGCAAAGCAAATACCCAACAAAATAACAAAGATAAAAGAAACAACAAGTCCTATAGAGCCAACAAAGTAATTATAAACCTAGCTTCTATAGGAATTAGGAAACTCCCGTTTGCAAGGAGTGCGTTGAGTTGATGACGCGGTGCGTGTGTCACGCAATGGCGCAATGTCGCTCTCGTGAACAACGGCGGGAGAGCGGGTGCGCGAAGGTTTGATGCTCTCAAGATGTAGAACTTGAGCTTAGAGAGCAAGAGCTTCTTGGACACAAGAGTGTGAGAGTGTATTACAAGGTGTCTCTTGGTGTGTATCTTGTGTCTCTGAGTGTGTATCTTGTGTTGCAAAGGTTCCCCTCTATTTATAGAGGCCTTAGGAAGGCTTTGGAAGGCTTAGGAAAGGTTCTATAGCCGTTGGGAACAAAGTCCAAGAGAATCAGGCCGAAATCAGGACAATGATTACATTTGACAGGGTTATCAGACGTCTAACTCTGGCATTAGACGTCTGGAAGGCCACTTTAAGACGTCTGATTCCAAGGTCAGACGTCTGATTTTGGGCGGGTCTCTCCCTGACTTGGATCAGATCTAAACAGGGTTTCTGCGCAAGTCCATCAAACGACATACAGGGCGTCTGGAACTATGGCTGGACGTCTGGAAACCTACTTCTACTGTGGGAATTGATTTCCAAACGTTGCAACGGCTAGAAAATCTCTGAGAAGAGATTTTGGGTCAGCCGAGGCAAAACGGTCATTTATCAGACGTCTGATAAGGCCTAAGGACGTCTGATAAGGCTCTAACGGTCATAATCTTGAGTGCCTGCTAAGCTAGCCAACGGTCCACTATCTTGACGTCTGGCAAGTCCATCAGACGTCTTCTAAGACGTCTGGACTAAGGTCTGGACGTCTGATTTCATCAGACAGAATACTAACTCCAGCCTAATAGTTATCAGACGTCTGAAACAACAGTCAGACGTCTTAAAATACATTATCAGACGTCTGATTTGGGAATTAGACGTCTGGAAGTGCTGTTTGAACCCTATATTGGTTTTCTAAGTATTCTACAGAAAACCTAAGTATCTTAGGGTTGTGCCGATGTTCCTAGGACTACTGTTAGGGTACTTTGAGGCTCTTTAACATAATATTCTAAGAAAAATAAAAAGAGCAAGAAAATAAAGACAAGAGATACAAGAAAGGATTAAAAAGAATCTATCCTATTCTTCTTGTCTTCTATCTTCAATCTGTCGCTCCACGCGAACCTCCTCTGTTTTCCGTCAAGCTCCTCCAATCCGTCCTGGATGCGAGCTCGAACTCCGTTTAAACACGTCCACATTTGCAATTGACCTGAAATCTAGGACTCAAATTGCAAATGTTAAATAACACGTGTTTTGTTATCATCAAAACAAATGATCGTGGTGCTCTAGCACCAACACGGCCTACGAAGATGTCAATGCTATTCATCAATACGGGCATAATAACTCCTACTCAGAGATGTATAACCCTGGTTGGCACTAGCATCCGAATTTCTCCTGGTCCAGTAACTTGCAGAGACCACATCAAGATCCACACTACCAGACCAGACAGTACAGGACCACGCAAAACATGTACCCAAGGAAGCAACCTTTCCCATCTCAACAGCAATCTCGTTCTATATATCAGTTGCTGCATCAAGTTGCCGGTTACCCTTCGAAGTGGGCCGACACTTTGGAGGCATTGAAGGAGGAACTGCAAGAATCAATGCGAAAATCTACGCAGGATAGCTTGCAGGTAATGAAGGTAGTGGCTGACCAAATACAGAGCATCCAAAACACGTAGAACCAGCTGTTGCAGGAGCATAGGACATAGGGAGCCTTGCCCTCCCGACTGATCCCTAACTCGCGATATATGCTGAACCAAGGCACCCCGCTTAGGTTTCAGGCACCATAAGGATAGGCACATACTATATTACAGGTGCCTCCTGCACCACCTGGTTATGCTCAAGGTCAACCGCCTTTGCTATAGAACCCCACATATTTTACCCCTTTCGCTCCTCTGCCACCTCACGGACAACATGCCGATGCAAAAGCTATTACATTGAGGAGCGGGAAGAAGACATATGACCCACCATTTAGGCAGGTGGGTCCTAATTTTTCGTGCCCTTCACCACAGGATGGTTGACTCCTTTCTCTTTTTAGGATCCACCTATGGTAGATAAGGGCAAGAGACCAATTGACCCTAAGATTCCCATCTCTTTTCCTGAGGCTTTGACATGAGATGTAGCATGGAAAAAGGGTACACGGAATTTTGAGGACTTGAAATCAATGTTTAAGGAAGTTCATATTCAGGTCCCTCTTCTTAAGGCTATAGATCACATTCCTGCTATCGCTAGGTTCTTTAAGGACTACTATACCCCGAAGGAACAGTAGAAAAATGGATGACAGGCGGTATTATCGAAGGGAGCTAGTGTCGTGATTCTAGCTGACCTACCACCTAAGAAGAAAGACCCTGGTACCCCACTCATTTCCTACTTTTTGCAGGATTCTCCATTTGATCAGGCCCTTCGTGATTTGGGTTCGTCCATCAACCTAACTCCCACCGTTGTATATGATCATTTTCGATTCGGGGAGTTAAAACCCACCTCGATTACTATTCAGTTGGCTGATTGATCAGTGAAAACACTGAGGGCAGTGGTTGAGAACGTGATCGTCAAGGTCCATGGATTCTGCTTTCTTGTGGACTTTTTCATTCTCGATATGGAGGTTCCTCTTAATCTCTGTGATGCATCGATCATTTTAGGTTGCCCATTTTTGGTGACAACTCGAGCAAACATCGACTGTGCATCTGGGTGTATGGAGATTGCCCTAGGAAATGAAAGACTTAGACTGGACATATTCAGGGCATCAAGGAACTTCGATTGTGATCACATCGAGGAGGATGGTGAAGACGAAGAATCAGCTTTCTGTGGTAACATTGGGCTCCTTGTGATGACCCAATGTCACATTCGTCTTCATTGTCAGGTTTTTTAGATTCGATACACACGGGACTGAGACTACTACAATGCGCATTTTCTCTCGAGGGTTCAATTCTCTAGGGTGTTCATCTGATTACGATACCCCTGATTCTAATTATCATGATCCATCAATTACTGAATCGCCCCTACTGACACAGGAAGGCGTGACTACGATAAATAGGTTTGCTGTTAATGCAGTCACGATTGACTATTTTGTAGGTGGCGAATCAGTGGGAATTCCTGCATATCAGGATCATCAAATTTCTGCTATTGATTTTGCTCCTCCTACATTCAATTCTGATTCAAACCCACCCGTGATTGAACTAAAGCCCTTACCTGACTCACTCAAATACATGTTTTTGGGTGAAAATGAGGCATACCTAGTTATTATTAGTGTTCACTTGACCCAAGAATAGGAGTGCCAATTGATCTCTATTTTACAAGACCATAGGGCAGCTATCAAATGGAGTATTGCTGATCTCCGTGGGATTCACCCCTCATATTACACTTAACACATTTACACAGATGAGGGGGCGAAGCCTTCGAGACAACCTCAAAGACGGTTGAATCCGAATATGCTTGAGGTTGTTAAGAAGGAGATCATTAAATGGTTGGATGTGGGCATTGTATATTCGATTACTGATAGCCAATGGGTGAGTCCTATCCAGATCATGGCTAGGAAAGCAGGACTCATTGTCATAAAGAATGACAAGGGTGAATCCATCCCAACTCGCACTGTGACTTCATGGCGGGTTTGCATTGACTATAGGAAACTGAATACGGCTACCTAGAAGGATCATTTTCCTCTATTGTTCATTGATTAGATCTTAGAGTGGTTAGCTAGGGGCAATTTCTTTTACTTTTTGGATGGATACTCCAGGTATAATCAGGTAGCGATTAACCCAGATGATCAAGACAATACCACTTTCCCATGTCCCTTTGGAACACTCGCTTTTAAGCGAATGCCCTTCTACCTCTACAATGCACCAACGACATTTCAGCGTTATATGATGGCTATTTTCTTTGATACGATTAGGATTTATGTGGAAGTATTTATGGGCGATTTCTTCATTTTCGAAGAGGACTTTTCGTCTTGTCTTGATAACCTCACTAAGATCCTGAAATGGTGCATTGAAGTAAACCTAGTACTCCCATGGGAGAAGAGCCATTTTATGGTGAGGGATGGCATTGTACTAGGTCACAAGATCTCATCCATCGACCTCGAGGTTGACTGAGCTAAGTCAGAAGTCATATCCCAGTTACCTCCACCTAGCTCGGTTAAACAAATCAGATCATTCTTGGGTTACGTTAGATTTTATTGAAGATTTATACGTGATTTCTCAAAAATCGCACCCCCATTGACAAATCTTCTGGTAGCCGATGACCCATTTGACTTCGATGCCTTGTGTCTCAACACTTTCAAGACCTTGTGAAGCACTATTTCTAATTCTTTGATTCTCCAACCACCCTATTGGTTTCTCAATTTCAAGATGATGTGTGATGCCTCCGATTTTGCCGTCGGAGCTATTTTAGGCCAACGTCGGGAGTGACAATCTTTTGTATTTACTACGCTAGCATGACGCTAAATGAGGCTTGATTAGTCCATATTTATGGGCTATTTAAGTATTTAAGTGCCTAGACACTAAGTTAATTTTAACATTTAGATAGCATACATTAGGATGTAAACAAATTAATTCATATTTTTAGCTTAAGTGCATAATTCATGTGTGGTAGCCATATCTAAATGCATTTAGAATTAACCTAGAATTGCATGCATTTGATTAGTTAATTAATTAGGTGCATTACCTATATTGTTCTAATTAACATAGAAATTAAGGAGTTATGTATAAATAATCCTAATTATTTTATTATTATTTTTTTTCCTTCTGCAGGAATGGCCCCGCCTCTCCTCCTCCATCCATACCTCCTTAATGGTCGTGAGAAGCGGATCTGCTCCCACCTCTCCATTTCAAACCCATGTGCATGGCTACAAGAGAGGGGCAGCTGCTACCATGCTCATGGTGACATTGCCCCACTCCACCACCGTGGTCTCCAAGGTCGAGCTCTACCACATTGTGGGTCGGCGAGGTGACAGCTCACCGCGCCAATCCGGTGAGCTCGGCCATCACCATCTGCGTGCGTCTCCGACGGCCACTCAACCATTACCGTGCAACTATCAGATCACCCTCCCTATCCACGCACCACCAACATCATCTTCTTCTTTTTCTCCTCCTTCTTCTTCTTCCTCTATTTTCAGAACAAAACCATCCCCGAGTCCTCCTTGTTGCACCTTTGCCCCGTAGATGCAGTACCGCGCAACCTCCTACACGTGCTCCCTCGCCATCCCCGCGTGACCGCCCTCCAGCTCCACTGCGATAGGTGCACACACGCTCTTGCTGCATGCACCGACCTCCGCACTCTAGCCCCTAGTGCATGCCCACCAGCGCCCCTCAGCGCACCCACTTGCCTCCAGACCGTGTGCTCGCACTCCCTGCAGCGCGTCGTCGACGCTCTCAGCAGCAACCGCACGTCCTCCAGCCCATTGGCCCTCACTCGGGCACGTAGAGTGCGTGTTACAATAGCTGCTCTGCTCGCGTGCAGTGCACATCCTCCAGCGCCTCTAGCGATTGCGCACTTCACCTACAGCACCAGCTCACCGCCAGCTTCCGCTTCGCCGTTCGGCCACGTCCGATCGTCCCAGTCCATGTTGCCACCGCCAAAGTGAAGGCCTCGACCCCACGCGCCTTCCCCAAGCTCCTGGTCTCCAATGATCTCTCCTCCCTCGTGCACTAGCTACTGCAACAAATCCTTTATTTTGAAGTTAATTAAAATTTGCATTTTTTGCCATTGAGGGGGAAGGTATTTTTAATTAATAATATTCTATTCGATTGATTTTATGAGCATCTCCCTCTTATTTTACATAACTACTATATCAGTATGATAATGTCTTGTTATCTCAATTGAAAAGTGATTTCGATCTGATTTCTTGATGAAACTAATCGTGAACATATGTTTTTAACTGGTACGAGTTTAAATGGGTCATTTCCTCCCTGTGGATACGACTCGCTCTCCTATGAGTGGTTTAATTTTAATTCTAATTGTTTTGATTAGTCAAATTTCTACCACTTAAAAATACAATGACAAATCTTCCTAATCATCATTTTCAAAAGAAAAAAATGACTTGTCAAATGGCGCCGTTGCTGGGGAAGCAACGAGCCTATTAAACTTGCATTCATTTATTCATTGATTCACACATGTTATTTGAGGCACATTTCAATTCAATTATCTATTTGGTGCTAGGTATGCGTATTTAGAGACATCTTGTCACACCAGCCTCAAAGACCAGGTGATCCTTGACATCGTCGGTGGAGTTGCAACACTGGGAGAAGGAGCATCACGACCGCCTCAACAATGCCTTGGTGGACCTTGTTGCCACCACTGGAGGAGGTATCCGGAGGATCATCTTCATCTCACCCATTAGCTGTAGATAGTTTTTACTTTTCTTTCTTATCTTTATTTTAGTACATTCATTTGGAAAACCCTTGCTCTGGGGTACATTTTTAGGGGTTTGTTCCTCATTTTTGTTTTAGGCCTGTGTTGGGTAATAATTTTTGGGAGCCTATTCCCTTTTCTTTAGATCTAGGTTTTTATTTTATTTTATGGTTGTTTATCATTTTCTTTGTTTGTGCATAAGTAGATGTATACATATATATATTTTAAAAGGCACGAGATACCTGGTAGAAGCTGCTTGCCCCTAGGACGACCATTTAGGTGTGAATGAGCAGCATCTAGACTTGATTTTCTACATTGTGTGCATTCTTGCATCGTTGATTGCAGGAGGCAAGGTACGCTTTTTGGACTTTACATCCATATTTGTTCACGCATTGCATGTGGACCTTAATTTCAAAGACCACCAAGTTTGATTTGAATAGACCTAATAATTGGTCATATTTAATTTTTTTGAAAAAGGACTAATTAAAGGAAGGACATTTAAAAACCAAGGACCTGAATTTCAAGCTTGGCGTGAGATTCAAAATTCAAAATCTTTTACGATGTATGCACACTTATATCTCTTGCACCTCGGCACGTGTTTAGACACTCCTTAGGTTTTGAACTACTAGGACAAGAGCCCTCCTATCGTTGGATTCTGAGGTGTTTAGAACTTGAGATCAAAGGTTTTGTAACTCCAAAGAGAGGGATACCCTGTCATGGATTTTTGAGGGTAGTTAAGAAGCACCACGAAAGCACAGCTTCAAAGGAGGGCTTAGGCCTACTTGCATCCCTCGATCTTCCGTCTTTGGAGTTGCTCTACCATTTGAGCTTTAGGGAAGATCACTTAAGCTCCAACTAGGTCTTTTTAGGTGTATCGTAGGTCAACAAGTAGGTGCATAACTGTTTTGATAACTTGATCTGTCACCTACAAGTAGAGTTAAATCTCAAATGCCTAACTGATTAAAGACCTAAAAAGTCCTCTGATTGGTGTTTGCTTGGGAAATCTGATTGTGGTGTGAGTTAGAATGGACCACCTTGACTTCCATCCTTTGACATCTTGCCCACACCCTTACCCCCACTCTGCAATCTTTGATCCCATACGCCGAGATGGTCCATTCTTTGATGGACATAATGACAACCATTGGGATCCTTTTCACTCCTATTATAGGATTATTAGCCTAGTTAAGCCCTAAATCAGTGAGTAGAACTTAGGAGCTGGATTTGCCTTGCCCAATATCCCACACACCATAGAAATACCCAACCCACCCTCCTTGAATGATTATAATGGTTGGACAGAAACTTCTAGGCATGTTAAGCCTGAGCCTAACTTCTCTCCTGATAGTAATGATGATATCTCCTCCTTGAAGATGGAAATTCAGAAAATGCAAGATGAAATGATTGAATTGTTAGGAGAATCTTCGAGAGCAGGCCAACAAGAAAAAGAAGACATTAGCCATCCAACCTATCCCATTGAGGATGATGTGCACCCCTCTACGCTAGATGCATCCCCTGTGGGAGAGCCATACCCTAAGTTGGAGGGAAATTTTTGGGATTATGTAAGGGAGAATAGCTACTTTTCGAGGATTGATTTTGAACCCTCCCCGCTAGATGACATTTCCTTGAGAGGTCCATGCCTTAAGTGGGAGGAGGATATGTATGAAAGTAGCTATACATGGGATGAAGAAAGGTGGCAACCCGAGGAAGAGAATGATCAAGTTGAGTATTGATAACACCACACAAGGGGGTAATAATTAGGTTGAATATGGCTCATCTTTAGAATAAAAAGCACAACATAAGTAGAATAGGAGCATTACATGCATCAAGTACCAAGATTGCTTATAAGCTGTATTAATGGCTATTTGTGTAAAGCATTTGTCAAAGCAGGCCTCAGATGAGCAATTGGACCGCATGGATGGATTCAGAACAACGAACGGAGTTCAACGGACTTAAGATCGGCCAAATCCGACATTCGGAGCTCCCACAATGGGCCCAAGAAATTATGATCGTTTATCTGGAGATCAACGACCCAGAGAGCGCCACGTCAGCCCGCCCCCACCGCACGCACACCCTCAGCTGGCCAAGGACAAATCTCGGCTGTCGATCTTCGATCGAACGGCCAAGATCCTCGCGCTCGCCAGTGGTCGCCGCGACAAAGCGCGGGCGTGGCGCAACGGTTAGCGTGCACGCCCGCATCACCGCGACGCGCGTTCGAGCCGCGCGAAGCGGATTTTGAAGGCGAGCGGGGGGGGGCGCGGAAAAATTGGGCAGCCCGATCAGCAACGGGTGGCCAGGATCTCGCCACGCGGCGCGACGACAGCTCGTGAGTGCCCACGCGCGCGAGCACGTCGAGCTGAAACGTGCGCGCACATGTGCGCCCAAGGCGCGATCTCAGCGCGGGCGCAGAAGGCTCTCAGCCGTCCGATCTTCGATCGGACGGCTCTCGTTCAGCGGCCACGGATCACGCGAAGAGGAAGACCGTGGCGGGCAGCTGACCGGCGGTAGGAGGGCTTCACCGACGTTTGTGGAAGCGGTTTTAGCGACGCTCTGGATGTTGCTAAAGCCCATTCTTCTTTTAGGAAGCCCTTAACTCTATTTAAACCCCCTTCTACCACCATTCAATGCATACTCTCCCACTTGCAACTACTCCACTCCTCTCTTCGCTAGCCTTAGGCACTCTTGTAATCGCCGGAGACGACGAGCCGCCGACGGAGCCTCCTCCACCGCCGTGGCTGCCTCGTCGCTCTCCACTCTCTCTCCATCTCTCTCTCTCTTTTAAGCTTTCATTTACTTTTGTTAAAGCATGTATTTAATGTTGTAAGCTATGAACTATGAATGCATGTTTAATGAAATTATTTTCCGTTCAATCGCCATTTTAATTTCTGTTCAAAGTGCATGATCAAAACCAAGAGCTTTCTAACCCTAAACTCTCTCTCTATCTCTCGCTCTCGCTTTTCAAAACCATCTCTTTCGCAAGCAAAACTCCTCCTTTTTCGTGACAAGTGATAAACAAAATCCGATTTCCACGCCTCCTTGAGTCCGACACTCAGACTCACCTCCGTTTACTTCTTTTAAAATCGACGTATCAAGTGCGACTATAACGACACCTCTTAACACACACGCACTACGACACGTCAGTTTTTGGCGTCGTTGTCGGGGAGGCAACGGATTTGTTTTATCACCTCCATTCCACACTCATTCTTACATTGTCTAATGCCCTATTTTCCTTTTTACTTGACGGTTGCAGGAATTCGGCGCATGGACGGCGAAGCGACGCATTCCACCACGGTAGCAAGGGAGTAGGCACCTCGAGGACCGATAGTGAGTAACCTGTCTCTCATTGTTTGCTTGCGTGAAAAAGCTAAAAAAATTGTAAAAACTGAAAAAAATTGGCGTGGTGTATGATTACTTGACCCACATCCTTAACACATCACCCCACGAAAAAAATGTACACTCTAACATTCTGAATAAATTCTTGGAGTGTTCTTTTCTTTTTCTTGAGTGGTGTTTGCGAAGCCACCGTGAATTGACCTGGGCCGCACCACTCAACCCTAAAACTAACTCACCTAATAGAAGCTGCATGATCATTAGGATGAGTACACTAGGGTTTTAGAGCCTCTACAAAAGAAAATGGAATCTACTTTCACCAAGTTGTGTGCAGAACTTGACGTGCTCACTGAAACTTGTTTGAAAACATTAAGACACGTCAACCCTAAAAAGTACTAAAGTAAGAATGAAACACTAAAAGACACCACATCTTAACAAATCCTTGCTTGAAAATCATGTTTTGCTAGAAGCACACACTTTGAAAGTGGAAAATTAAGAGGCACCACCCCAATCAACGCCTCATCACATCACCCTAAGCACAAGCACTATCCTAACCCTTTAAAACTGAGTAGACGTGCCCTAGGAAGGACTGAGTTAAGTCTCAAAAGGTGAGGTTTTGTTTGCTAGGCACTTGGCTTTCATTCCCTTGGTAGAATCTGGTGACTAGGCTGCGGGGCAGTGTCAAACGACCGTGGTTGTGGGGTCTATGGAACCGGAGGTGTGAAAGCGTCGGTTTCTTCAGTTATATCGTTGTAGTAAAGCCGGTTGTTACCAACGTTTCATATAAAAAATTTTTTACTCGGAAAAATAAAAGAGTTCCCGAGGTCGAACTCAGGGAGCAAGTTGTATTCTAGAGATATACAAGTTCTATTACAAAAATAAAGAGAGAGAGAGAGAGAGAGAGAGAGAGATGAAAATTTGGCTTCTTCTTCTTTTCTTCTTTCTTCCTCTTTGTCTTTGGTTCTTCCTGTTCTTCTTCTTCTTCTTCTTCTTCTTCTGCTGCTTTCTTCAGATCTTCCCCTCGTGCTCTTCTTCTTCTGTTCTTCCTTGTTTCCTTTCTTTCTTTTTCGTCAGATCGTCTTCTTCTTTTCTTGCTTCTTGCTTCTCTTCATTCCTTCTTCTTCTTTGTCTTCACCTGCCTTGACCTCTCTTTTTCTTCTTTCGCGATGGCCGTTGCTCTTCCTTCTTCTTCAGCCTGTCTCCTTCTTCTTTGGCTGCTGACCTTCCGTCGTCTGCCCCGGTGCTGAGACGACTTAACGATGCCTTCGCTACAGTGCAGCAGCTCCTTCTTCTTCAGCGGGTCTGCTTCGTCTTCTTTTTTTTTTTTTTTGGCCTGCACACTTCAGAGTTTTTTCGTCAAGAGGCAAAAACCTATTCTACCCCCCTCCCCCGCGTATCTCTCTCTCTGAAATCACTCTTCGGAAGCTCTCCCAGAGCGCTACCGGGTAATCGGGTTCGGGTCAGGCCCGGGTCCAGGCCCACCGGCGTGCGTGGTGGGCGAGGAGTGCAGGTCAGTCTAATCGGGTCGGGCCAGGTCCGCGGAGCGTGGTCACGGACGAGGCCGAGTCGGGTCGGGTCGGGTGAGAGGGACCTCACCCCGTGGTAACTGAGGCAAACAGATGGTGGCACTTTTGCAATTTATGTGGGTGTGCGGCTTCAGAAACTCCCGAGGTGGGACTATCCGCGCACCCCATTTCTCTCACGCCTGCAGCAGGGATGGCGCTTCCAATTGCAACAGCTGTTGAGGCGCGCAACTCCAATTGAGGGCCGGGGTGTGTGCGCAAGACTCTTCCGCGCTGGCCGTGGCTCTTCAACCTGGGATATCTAGGCTTGGAGCAACCTCAAGCAAGCTTCGAGCTTCCTCGCCAATGGCGGTCAAGGCCTGGAACCTGAAATCAATAGCACGGCCTCTCGGCCAAATCAGACAGGCGGGGGACCTTCGCCGTGGCACGGCGAAGGTGGTCAGGGGGTCTGCAGGGGGCGAGATGGAGCTGTCAGGTCGTCCTAGGTCAAACTGTGAGCGAGGGAGTGGGTGTGTTCGGTGGGTCTGCAGAGGGTGTTTGGTGGGAAGTGGAGGGGCGGAAGAGGATCAGGGTGAGGAGGCGGAGGTTCTGCGGTGGTCGGCGAGCCGTGTGGGTCGCTGAGGTGATGGGAGCGACTCGCCGGAGGGTGGTCGGAGGCGGAGAGGGTGAGGGTGAACAGGGTCGGTAGAGGGCTTAATTGACTAAATCGAAAGCGGGGAAAGAAAGAGGAGAAGAAGGGGAGTAGGTCTAACTTAACTGCAGGGACGAAGGGGGAGGAACAGGGCGACAGTCGTATCGACTGTCGCCGGAGAAGACGATGCTCAGGGAGAGGGGCGGCGGCGAGCAGAGGGCTGGAGAGGCGCCAGCTGGGTGCGGCGTGGCGCGGGAAGAGCAGGGGAGGAAGTCTCTGCTGCTGGTAGTGCGGCAGAGCGAAGAGGTGGAGGGGGAGGAAGTCGCCGGAGCTGGTGAGCGTCTGCCGGAGAAAGAAGAGAAGAAAGCTGGGGGTTTTCTCCGTCAGATCCAGGCTGCTTTGGTCGGTGGAGCGGCGGGGGGTATTTATAGGGTTGAAGCAGGGAGGAAGGCGGAGGGAGACGACGTGTCTCCCTCGCCGGAGAATGGTCGGAATACGAACCCATATCGTCCGTGCGTTCGCACGGCCGGTATGGTGGCCTACAATGACCATGGGGGTGCTCCTGCGACGGCTGACGACGCAGGACACCCCCGGTATACATGCCAGGTCCTCCACCTCACCCTGCGCGGCGCCATGCTCCGCGCAAGGTCGCCGGAGCATGGTGCTGGCAGGGTTTTGCAGGAGGGACCTGTTTGCAAAGAACGAAGGAGAGTTAGGGGCCTAAATGCGAGGGTTCAAAAGTTGAGGGCCAAAGAGTAAATATATGAGGACCAAAGTGTGAAGTCGGTCAAGGAGGTTTCTTCTTAGGCTCAAGTTTTTATACATGACTAATTAGGACCTAAGGAATCTGATGGTGAATTTTATTTTCATATTAAACCTTGTTTGACCGGTCAATTTGCGCAAAAACCCAAATTAAGTTATTAATTGGGCATGGTTCTCAATGTAGGTCAAAATGGGTTCTAAAGGCCAAATTGAAGGTTCTAAACCCTAGAGATTATTTTTCTATGAATTTTAGAGGGTTTATTCTATTTTTACTTTGCCTCGAACCTTGTGAATTGAAGTGGGTTGTTTTAGGGTTACAGATTATCATTTGGTTCCTTGGAAATGCTGTAGCCCTTGCTAGATCATCTCATCCCACTTTTATTCTTATTAAGCTGTTTTGACCTATGTTTGGGCCCTGAATTACCCTGTATGCAGATTATACTGGTAAAATTGCACTTTTACCCCTTATGACTTGTTTTCTTCTCAAACTCAGAATTCTCTGAGTTAAGCTTTTCCTTGAGATATGTAGGAGCTTTTATCCTTTGTATTGGGTCAAAATGAGCTAGTTATGGCTCATGATGAGGTTCTCATCATACCCCCATGCCTAGCTTTTGCTAGTCCCTTAGCAAAAAAAACTTAAGGTTTCAACCCTTGTTCTAGACCATGAAGTTTTCAATGGTTTTAGATAAGTGCCTTTTTATTTGAGCATAGATTAGGTTAGAATGCTGACCATAGGCCTAAAAGATACTCTAGTACCAATCAAGATCCAAATCTGTCTAGCCTTAGCCTCAGTCTTTTAGCAATGGTTTTTAAGGCCCGCAAGAACTAACCTAAGGTTTATTGGACTTCGTGGTTAAAGCACCCGTGCTTGAAATGATTTTAGCCCTGGCCCAGTTCGCAGTGCGTTTTGTAAGAGAGAGATAGAAAGTTTTTTCTGTTTGGAGAGTTTTCTCTCTCTTTTTCTTTTTAGTTCTAGCCTAGGATTAGCTTTTCAACACGGTCTGTATCAGATTCCTTGCTCCCATCATCAATCCTCAAGGGTTCCTGGCGATCGATGCTTCGAGATAGCACCGCCCATGGCAACCCCCGGAACCCTGGCTATTGAGATTTCGAGATAATCCCATCCATGGTATTCCGTGGCCGAATCCAGACCCTGGCAATTGACACTTCGAGATAATGCCATCCATGGAATCTGAACCAGCAGAGTGCTTACATGCCCCCCGTAGGATATGTAAATATCCTAAGAGACAAGCACCGAGGAGATGATATTTTGTTACGCATCTTCGAGGGGATTTTCCGCCTCTCCGCGCTGGGAACTCGTCCAAATCAACTTGTGTTGATCGGCCATTCCTATTCTAGGTGTTCTTTTCAGATTTTTTGCGACGCTTCTGCGTGATTCTGATTTTTACGCTTACTGAACCAGGCTGTGTGTGAGATTAGGGTGCTTAGGTTACTGAGTCCCGTAAACCAAAAATTAGTTAACGAGGCCGAATACTCCCTAAGCCTTAGACCTAATACTTCAGCTTTTCATTTTCCTCAACCTCTTGAGGAGTGTCCAGATCTTAATGAGTACTAAGAGTCTATTCAAGAATGCCTAAGGTTTGCATTCTTACTAATCTCATTGTGCACTTTTCAGTTATTTTCTTGAATGAGGTCTAGAACTTAGGTTAATTCCTTAGTTCCTTACTAATGACTATCAACTTTTCTTATAATTTTGTGCTCCTTTTTCATTTTGTTTCTTTTCTCCTTCACAAAAATTTCCTTCTCCTCTTTTCCTCTTATTCTTTTTCGAAAATTTTTTTTAATTTTTATGGTATTTTTGGCATATGTGAATTTTTTTGTTTGAAACCTTTTCTTACAAGTTTTTGCACTTTCCTACCCCCCCATGCCTAAGATTTGCAATGTCCTCATTGTAACCTAGGGGGTCTTAGTTCAGGGTGAACTTCGAGTGCTGAAAGGTGTCAGAACAAGTTTCAGGTTTTCAAAGAGAATGACGGGCTGCCTCCCGTTAAGCGCTGAGTTTTACGCCATCGGCTGGGCGCAATAAGCTCAAGGGGAAAGGAGGATATGAGATGCCTCAGCCAAATCAGTAGAAGTTACATCAATGAACGGCTTGAGTCTTTGACCATTCACGATGAAAGGTTCAGAATCGTGGCTGAGTGGACTGATTTCGATTGCTCCATTTCCAAAAACCTGTCGGACCAAATATGGTCCGACCCACTTAGATCTCAGTTTTCCTGGGAAGAGTTTGAGTCGAGCATCAAAGAGTAGGACCTTTTGACCAGGATGAAAGATCTTTCTCGAGATGTGTTTGTCGTGGAAGGCTTTAACCCGCTCCTTGTAGATTTGCGAGTTCTCGTACGCGTCTATGCGCAATTCATCGATCTCGCTGATTTGGAGTTTTCTGTGGGTCCCAGCCTTGGAAAGATCTAGATTACAGTTCCGTACTGCCCAATAGGCTTTATGCTCCAGTTCGACGGGAAGGTGGCATGCCTTTCCGTACACTAATCTAAAGGGAGACATGCCCAATTGGGTCTTGTGGGCGGTCCTATAGGCCCACAATGCTTCCGGAAGTCGGGACGACCAGTCCTTCCTGTCAGGTCGAACAGTGACCTGCAGGATTTTCTTGATCTCCCGATTCGACAGCTCAGCTAGACCATTAGTTTGGGGGTGGTAAGGAGTAGAGATTCGGTGAGACACCCCGTATTTGGTCATCAGTGACCTAAACTGAGCATTTGTGAAATGGGTCCCCCCATCAGAGATTATTGCACGAGGAATCCCGAACCTTGAGAAAATGTGTTGATGAATGAATTTGAGAACGATTTTGTGATCACAGGTTCGGGTTGGTATGGCTTCGATCCATTTGGACACGTAGTCCACAGCCAACAGAATGAATTCGAAACCATCCGAAATAGGAAAGGGGCCCATAAAATCAATCCCCCAAACATCAAAGATTTCGCATACTAGAATCGGTTGCATAGGCATCATGTCGCGATGGCTCATGTTGCCCAAAGTCTGGCAACGACTGCATGCCTTGCAATGACTGTATGCGTCTTTGAACAGTGTGGGCCAGTAAAAGCCGCACTGGAGGACTTTTGATGCGGTTTTATGCCCGGCAAAATGGCCACCGCATGCCTGGTCATGGCAGAAAGAGAGGATATTGTTGACTTCCCCTTCCGGGACACATCTCCGGATGATCTGATCGGCACCTATGCGGAAGAGGTACGGGTCTTCCCAAATGTAATACTTGGCATCGGAGCGTAATTTGTCTTTCTTGGCCTTCGGCCAATCGGATGGGGTCTGATGAGATGCCAAGTAATTTACAATATTAGCAAACCATGGAAGGCTAGTACCAATAGTCAGCAGGTGCTCATCGGGAAAATGCTCAGTGATGGGTTCGGAAGGGTCTATCATTTCAGAAGGAAGACGGGACAAGTGATCAGCTACCACGTTTTGTTTTCCCGCTTTATCGCGAATCTCGAGGTCAAATTCTTGCAACAGCAAGATCCATCGGATCAATCGAGGTTTCGCGTCCTTCTTTGCAAGGAGATGCCTCACAGCCGTGTGATCCGAGTATATGATGACATGGGAACCCAGAAGGTATGATCTGAACTTCTCTAGGTCAAATACTACAGCTAGCAGCTCTTTCTCAGTAACTGTATAGTTACGCTGAGCCTCATCGAGTGTTTTGCTGGCGTAGTAAATGACCACAGGTTTCTTGTCATTTTTCTGCCCCAAAACCGCTCCTTTAGCGAAGTCGGATGCATCACACATGATCTCAAAGGGTTGAGACCAATCAGGGGACTGTAGGATCGGGGCTTGGGTGACTCGGTCACGCAGGATTTCAAATGCTTGAGTGCATTCCTTGGAGATTTCGAAGGGAACATCCTTGGAGAGAAGAGTGGTCAGGGGGCGTGCGATTTTTGAAAAATCAGGGATAAATCGTCGATAAAAACCGACATGCCCTAAAAAGGATCGGATGTCTCTGATCGAGCTAGGCATAGGAAGGCGAGAAATCAGATTAACCTTAGCTCGATCCACTTGGATACCTTTCTCCGAAATTGAGTGTCCCAGGACAATTCCCTCAGGCACCATGAAATGGCTCTTTTCCCAGGAAAGAACCAAATTCACGTCGATGCACCGCCTGAGTATCTGGACCAAGTGTTGGAGGCAATCGTCGAATGATGCTCCGAAAACTGAAAAGTCATCCATGAAGACTTCCAGATAATCACCTACCATATCTGAGAATATGGCAAGCATGCATCGCTGAAAAGTAGCGGGTGCATTGCAAAGACCGAAAGGCATTCTTCGGAAAGCGTATGTTCCGAAGGGGCAGGTGAATGTGGTCTTTTCTTGGTCCTCAGGATGGATTGCCACCTGGTTATAACCGGAGTGCCCGTCAAGGAAGCAGAAGAACCTATTTCCCGCTAATTTTTCGAGAATTTGATCAATGAAGGGTAGTGGGAAATGATCCTTCTTCGTGGAGGAATTGAGTCGACGGTAATCTATACAGACTCTCCACGAGTTGGCTAATCGGGTAGGAATGATTTCTCCGGTCTCAGTCGTTATAGTGGTGAGTCCTGCCTTCTTAGGCACGACCTGAATTGAGCTCACCCAACGACTATCGGAGATCGGGTAGATGATCCCGGCATCTAACCACTTGATGATCTCCTTTTTCACGACCTCCTGCAGATTGGGGTTTAAGCGTCTCTGCATTTCACGAGAAGGTCGTGTGCCCTCTTCTGAATAGATATGATGAGTACAATAAGAGGGACTTATTCCAGTCAAATCATCGAGGGTCCATCCGATGGCTCTGCGATGTTGCTGGAGGACAACAATCAGACGGGATTCCTGTTCAGGATTGAGGTTGGAATTGATGATCACAGGAAGGGTCTGATTAGAACCCAAAAAGATGTATTTCAAATGAGCAGGAAGGGGTTTCAGTTCAAGGATGGGGTTTTCAGCAGCAGCGGGTGGTTCAGTATAGATGTGAGGTTCAAGGGTGGGAGTTATTGGGTTGTTCACATCTGGATTTGACTCCTCTATTTGCGGGTCAAGATCCTTCTGTGGTTGATGAGGAATACTCAAGTCATTCTGGAGGTGTGATTCATCAACCAAAGTCTTGATGTCACAAATTTGCTCGATGACGCCGCAATTAATTCCTTGTTGGGCCTTAAATATATCAATTTTCAGTGTTTGATCTCCAAACTTAAGCTCTATTTGGCCCTCCTCACAGCTGATGTTGGCTCTAGCAGTAGCCAAGAAAGGTCTCCCTAGAATGATTGGTGTATCCCTAGGGTTCTCAGGTGCATCCATGTCTAAGACTATAAAGTCCACTGGAAAATAGAAATCCCGCACTCTTACGATAACATCCTCGAGAATCCCTTTTGGTGACTTTATAGATCGATCTGCTAATTGTAATGTCACCTCAGTTGGTTTCAGCTCAGATTCTTCCAGATGGTCAAGTAAGGATGTGGGTATCAGATTTATAGATGCACCTAAGTCTAACAATGCTCTGTCAAATTGGGTACCACCTATCTTACAGGAGATCAGGGGAGTTCCAGGATCTTTTGCCTTGGGTGGGAGTCTACTAAGGATTACAGAGCTGGCTTGCTCTGACAGAACAATTGGGCTCCCTCCCTTGGTTCGCGGCTTACGCTGGGGTGTACATATATTCTTTAGAAATCGTGCGTAAGCTGGTACGTGGCGAATTGCATCCATCAAGGGGATGTTTATGTGGACCTGCTCAAAGAGCTTGACCAGGTCCTCCTCAGGGGCCACGGGTTTGGTGGTCTTCTTTCCCTTGGTCAGGGCTTCGGGAAACGGGATCTTGGTTGGTTCCTCTAGGATAGGTCCTGGTTGTGGGTCTGGAACAGCGGTACCTTGGATAACTATCCTAGGGTCATGATTATCAGGCTGGGAGTGGTTTGGATAACGCGGGTCCTGAGTTGTCTTACCACTACGTGTTGTTACAGAATTTAATCCGGCCTGATTTTGGTTTGGATTTGGTAGGAGGGGTGGCTGCTGCTGAAATCCCGTACGAGAAGTAGAGGCTTCCATCTCGTCTGGAGATGGAGCAGTGGGGGCCTGATAAATCCATTGAGCGTGGCCTAAATTTGGATTCATAACGCGCTTCTGGGTTGGCACGTTATTTGGGTTAGGAAGGGGTTGGGAAGGGAGTGTGCCTGGCTGGCGAGAATTTGCCAACTGGGCCAGCTGAGTTTTAACTTCAGTAAGCTCGTCCTTGTGCTGTTTTTGAATGGCCGCATTCGATTTTTGAATGTCAGCCAGAGTCTGAAGGATTAAGGACATTTGATCTTGATTTGGCCCTGATGGATAAGTAGGGTTGGGCCGAGGCTGAGGCGGCTGGTAGTGATGAGAGGGCTGTGGGCGGGACTGAAAAGGTGGTCTTTGGGTTTGGGAATTTCCCGCCCACTGAAAATTGGGATGGTTTCGCCATCCAGGGTTGTAAGTGTTGGAGAATGGGTCGTTCTGGATGGCGTTGAGGTCCTCGCAGGTCTGAGGAACCTCCTGAGAATCAGGGAAAGGGGGAATGGAGTTCCCCCGGCTGGTGAAGAAAGGATCGGATGATCTTCCAGTCCAAGAATCAGATGGGGATGGATATGGATCCATCCCAGGGGAGGATCGGTGTAGGATGTTTTGCACAGTCTCCTGTGTGGAAGGAGGTTGTGCAAAGGAGTTACGCGCAGAGGTGGCTCGCTGCAAGTGCTGAGTCAGCTCATCCACCTTCTTTTCAATGATTGAGACCTTGTCCAATCGACTGGCCATTAATTCCAGGTCGACTGATGCGGACAGGCCCTGCGTCTCATGTGCTCCCTTAAGATTCGTCGCTGCGCGGGTATTCGTCCTGTCGAATAATCCCATGGAGTCATTGTTGATGGAGTTCTCGCACATGTTTTCGAGAATCTCCCATACGGTGTCTTCATGTTGACCCATGATGTTTCCTCCGCAGGTTGCATTGACGAAAAGGCGGATGTCCTCACGGAGTCCCTGGTAAAAAGATTGGACTTGTTCCCATTTAGGAACTCCGTGATGGGGGCACTTCCTCATGAGATCCTGAAAACGATCCCATGCCTCATGGAGAGGTTCTCCTGATTGTTGAGTGAAGTGTGTAATCTGATGGCGCAAGGCGTTGGTCCGACCAACGGGAAAGAACTTTTTCAAAAACTCGGATTGAAGTTCTTCCCAAGTGTTGATCGGCCGGGTCTGAGTTTGATACCAATGGGCGGCCTTGTCCATAAGAGAAAAGGAGAACATCTTCATGAGAAGAATATCCCGATTTTGCGCATCTGATCCAAAAGTGTGGGCCAGATGCTTAAGCTGTTTGATGTGCTGGAAGGGATCTTCAGAATTAAGCCCATGGAATTTAGGTATAGCATGAATCATGTTGGGCTTTAGTTCGGAATCAGGTCCTCCAATCGGGATTCTAACTCGAGGCTCAATGGCCACCGCAGCAGGATTGTAGTGGTCCCGCATCATAGGACGCTGTGGTGGGTGCACGAAGTTTTGGAAGAGGTCATTGAGTCGCTGGAGCTGGTGTTCCAGATTATTTTCTTCCTCAACTGGCTGAGCCATGATGGGGGAAGAAGAAGAACTTGGTTCTGAATCAGAAGAGAGAATAATGTGAGGGTGTTGTTGCACAAACACGGGCGTCGAGGCTTGGCCTTGACGAGAGTGAATTTCTAAAGGAGGTCTTAAGGGTGGTCTTAGAGACCTCCTTCCGTACATGCACAGTTGGGAGAGGTAAGTTTAGAAGGTGCTGGACCCAATCAAGACACCCAAAAATGTGTTGGGTGACTATAGAGGTGCGGGGCAGATGGACCCCTTGATCAGAAAGATCGTCCACCTGAGAATTACCTGGGCAGCCAGAGAGGGAGAGTCCCGCGAAGACCCCTACACGGTAGAGCGTCCCCACGGGTTACAGGGTTTCCCCCACCCGACCTCTCTTGTCACTGCGGTTCCAGGTAGACCAGAATGGGGATCTTGACCTCTTAAGTCTACCAATTTTAAGATCAGGGTGCTTAAGGTTTCACTTGAACTTTAGTCTTTTTAAGTGCAAAGAGTGACCTAATTTAAGGTTGGTTAACCCAAGGGGTCAACTTTACCTATTGTTTTCTTTAAGAGCTTTTAGGTCCTGTCTTTTAGGGTTCAAGTGTTTAGAGAGAGCCAATTGTTTAGGATTTTTCTTGTTAATTATTTTCAATCAATGGCTTGGGCACACCTCTTTAGGATTTCCTCAATTCTTGATTAAGGGGTGTGTCTCTACTGAAATCCTAATGTTTGACCTTATGTTGGCTCTACTTGGTCCATTTAACTCTTTGTTGGGCAATTAGGGCTCAAGCAAGAATGTGTTAGCCCTTAACTACCCTTAATAGTGTGCAGGAGTGATGAGTTGAAAACATGCAACTTTTTATGGTTACTAAGTATGGAAGACAGGTTAGCCCTATATTGCTTTGTTCTTTTCTTTTCTTTCTCTTTAGAGTGTAGGGGTTAATAGTGAGAGAAAAGATTTACCTGTCTTCGGAGTGGTTGTCGTGTGGTTGCTTGTCTTCTTGAGTTCCTGTAGCTGCACAAAAGAGAGGAGATTATCAGAACTTAAAAGATACAGGAATGTTTACCTCTAGAATAGCCGTTGCTCCCCGGCAGCGACGCCAAAATGAAAGCGTCGGTTTCTTCAGTTATATCGTTGTAGTAAAGCCGGTTGTTACCAACGTTTCATATAAAAAATTTTTTACTCGGAAAAATAAAAGAGTTCCCGAGGTCGAACTCAGGGAGCAAGTTGTATTCTAGAGATATACAAGTTCTATTACAAAAATAAAGAGAGAGAGAGAGAGAGAGAGAGAGAGAGATGAAAATTTGGCTTCTTCTTCTTTTCTTCTTTCTTCCTCTTTGTCTTTGGTTCTTCCTGTTCTTCTTCTTCTTCTTCTTCTTCTTCTGCTTTCTTCAGATCTTCCCCTCGTGCTCTTCTTCTTCTGTTCTTCCTTGTTTCCTTTCTTTCTTTTTCGTCAGATCGTCTTCTTCTTTTCTTGCTTCTTGCTTCTCTTCATTCCTTCTTCTTCTTTGTCTTCACCTGCCTTGACCTCTCTTTTTCTTCTTTCGCGATGGCCGTTGCTCTTCCTTCTTCTTCAGCCTGTCTCCTTCTTCTTTGGCTGCTGACCTTCCGTCGTCTGCCCCGGTGCTGAGACGACTTAACGATGCCTTCGCTACAGTGCAGCAGCTCCTTCTTCTTCAGCGGGTCTGCTTCGTCTTCTTTTTTTTTTTTTTGGCCTGCACACTTCAGAGTTTTTTCGTCAAGAGGCAAAAACCTATTCTACCCCCCTCCCCCGCGTATCTCTCTCTCTGAAATCACTCTTCGGAAGCTCTCCCAGAGCGCTACCGGGTAATCGGGTTCGGGTCAGGCCCGGGTCCAGGCCCACCGGCGTGCGTGGTGGGCGAGGAGTGCAGGTCAGTCTAATCGGGTCGGGCCAGGTCCGCGGAGCGTGGTCACGGACGAGGCCGAGTCGGGTCGGGTCGGGTGAGAGGGACCTCACCCCGTGGTAACTGAGGCAAACAGATGGTGGCACTTTTGCAATTTATGTGGGTGTGCGGCTTCAGAAACTCCCGAGGTGGGACTATCCGCGCACCCCATTTCTCTCACGCCTGCAGCAGGGATGGCGCTTCCAATTGCAACAGCTGTTGAGGCGCGCAACTCCAATTGAGGGCCGGGGTGTGTGCGCAAGACTCTTCCGCGCTGGCCGTGGCTCTTCAACCTGGGATATCTAGGCTTGGAGCAACCTCAAGCAAGCTTCGAGCTTCCTCGCCAATGGCGGTCAAGGCCTGGAACCTGAAATCAATAGCACGGCCTCTCGGCCAAATCAGACAGGCGGGGGACCTTCGCCGTGGCACGGCGAAGGTGGTCAGGGGGTCTGCAGGGGGCGAGATGGAGCTGTCAGGTCGTCCTAGGTCAAACTGTGAGCGAGGGAGTGGGTGTGTTCGGTGGGTCTGCAGAGGGTGTTTGGTGGGAAGTGGAGGGGCGGAAGAGGATCAGGGTGAGGAGGCGGAGGTTCTGCGGTGGTCGGCGAGCCGTGTGGGTCGCTGAGGTGATGGGAGCGACTCGCCGGAGGGTGGTCGGAGGCGGAGAGGGTGAGGGTGAACAGGGTCGGTAGAGGGCTTAATTGACTAAATCGAAAGCGGGGAAAGAAAGAGGAGAAGAAGGGGAGTAGGTCTAACTTAACTGCAGGGACGAAGGGGGAGGAACAGGGCGACAGTCGTATCGACTGTCGCCGGAGAAGACGATGCTCAGGGAGAGGGGCGGCGGCGAGCAGAGGGCTGGAGAGGCGCCAGCTGGGTGCGGCGTGGCGCGGGAAGAGCAGGGGAGGAAGTCTCTGCTGCTGGTAGTGCGGCAGAGCGAAGAGGTGGAGGGGGAGGAAGTCGCCGGAGCTGGTGAGCGTCTGCCGGAGAAAGAAGAGAAGAAAGCTGGGGGTTTTCTCCGTCAGATCCAGGCTGCTTTGGTCGGTGGAGCGGCGGGGGGTATTTATAGGGTTGAAGCAGGGAGGAAGGCGGAGGGAGACGACGTGTCTCCCTCGCCGGAGAATGGTCGGAATACGAACCCATACCGTCCGTGCGTTCGCACGGCCGGTATGGTGGCCTACAATGACCATGGGGGTGCTCCTGCGACGGCTGACGACGCAGGACACCCCCGGTATACATGCCAGGTCCTCCACCTCACCCTGCGCGGCGCCATGCTCCGCGCAAGGTCGCCGGAGCATGGTGCTGGCAGGGTTTTGCAGGAGGGACCTGTTTGCAAAGAACGAAGGAGAGTTAGGGGCCTAAATGCGAGGGTTCAAAAGTTGAGGGCCAAAGAGTAAATATATGAGGACCAAAGTGTGAAGTCGGTCAAGGAGGTTTCTTCTTAGGCTCAAGTTTTTATACATGACTAATTAGGACCTAAGGAATCTGATGGTGAATTTTATTTTCATATTAAACCTTGTTTGACCGGTCAATTTGCGCAAAAACCCAAATTAAGTTATTAATTGGGCATGGTTCTCAATGTAGGTCAAAATGGGTTCTAAAGGCCAAATTGAAGGTTCTAAACCCTAGAGATTATTTTTCTATGAATTTTAGAGGGTTTATTCTATTTTTACTTTGCCTCGAACCTTGTGAATTGAAGTGGGTTGTTTTAGGGTTACAGATTATCATTTGGTTCCTTGGAAGTGCTGTAGCCCTTGCTAGATCATCTCATCCCACTTTTATTCTTATTAAGCTGTTTTGACCTATGTTTGGGCCCTGAATTACCCTGTATGCAGATTATACTGGTAAAATTGCACTTTTACCCCTTATGACTTGTTTTCTTCTCAAACTCAGAATTCTCTGAGTTAAGCTTTTCCTTGAGATATGTAGGAGCTTTTATCCTTTGTATTGGGTCAAAATGAGCTAGTTATGGCTCATGATGAGGTTCTCATCAAGGTGCAAGCCAAAGGAAGAACCTTCCCTGCAATCCCCTCATAATCAACCTGGCTAGATTAGCCTTGGGAAGGGGAGTCCAGTGCTTACGGACTTAATCACCCTTTGTGAGATTTCTAGGTCTCCTAAGGAATACACCATAACGATTAGGCTTGCGTGCTTGATTGAAACACATTTCTCGCATCTATTACCCTCTGCATCCCCTCCTGTTCTTCTCTAGTGTATGCACGGGAGGCGCTCACTGCATCCCGAATTGTGTGTTTTGGGGCAGGAATCTAGGCGACGTAATTCTGTTGAAAACATGCTGAACCTAGGGTAGATGAGGCTGAAGATCAACCCCCACCAGACGCCATGGCCATCATCCAAGCTCAAATCAATGCTAACCATCAGCTTCAGCAACAACAAATCCACACCATCATGCAAGCCATACAACGGTTACAGAACCCGCAAGAACAACCACCACCTTTCCACGACATTTCAGGGCAACCACCACTTGATTTACCGCCATTTCAGGACCAGCCAAGACCCCTCCGCGATTTCTATAATCCCTCTGCTATTAGAGTCGAGCCACACCTTAGGATCCCCGAGGGGGGAGATGATTTTGAGTTGAAACCAAACGTCTTAAGTTTGATCCAGAGCCACTTTCATGGAAGCTCAAATGAGGACCCCTTTCAACATCTAGAGGATCTCGACCGCATAGCACGAACGGTGAAACCTAGGAACATTAGCCTTGACATTGTTCTAATCAAGATGTTCCCTTTCTCATTAAGAGACAAGGCTTCTCATTGGCTTAGAACCTTAGGTAGACCCATCACCACCTGGGAAGAACTGAGGCATGCATTTTTAAAGAAATTCTTCCCCATAGGAAAGACCAATGCCCTCAGAAGAGCTATCACTACCTTCACACTCCAGGGTGGGGAACAATTTCATGAGGCGTGGGAAAGATTTAATGAACTTTTGAGGAAATGCCCACACCACGAAGTCCCAAGGTGGCAATTGGCTCAGATCTTTTACCACGGTCTGGACAGCAACCTACGGAACTTCGTTGATGCCTCATGCTGGGGAAACTTCCTAAACAAAGATGAGGAGAGTGCGTTTGAGCTCTTTGAGTCTATGAGCGAGAATTCGCTCAACAATGCCTCCATGAACCAGTTTAACAGGTCCAGTCAACCCTGTGGCGGGATTTATGAGGTGCAAGAAAATTCTGGAATGGTTGACATGGACATCATTGCCAAAAAGTTGGATCGAGTGGAATTGGTGGACAAAAAGATTGATGAGCTACTGAATCAGACCAGGAACCCCTTGCAAACTTCTCCCTAGCAAAGGGAGCACATAATGTTGACCTGGTCCAGCCCGTCACCCAACTGAACCTGGAACAACCCCCGACCACGTTCCAGGGAGGGACCTTTGCTCCCTCGACCCTTGATTACTCCCTTCCCTCTTCATCAACATCGGCTATCCTAGAAGATGTGCAAGCCATCCAAGGTTATGCGAAACCTGACCCTTTCTCCAACACTTACAACATCGGCTGGCGTAACCACCCCAACTTTGGTTGGACAAACCAGAAACCACCGCAATTCCAAAACCAGCCCAGGCCAAACCAGCAGCCACACTTGCCCCCCTATCAGCAAGGACCACCAGTTCGACCCCAATATAACCAGAATAGGGCGACCCCTTGTTTGCACCTCAAAACACGCCTATAAGAACGCCTTCTTATGCTATTTCCTAGCACTACCTATGCATATTAGGATTCCATTGTTGCATTTGTAAAAATACATGCATTCATGCATTTAATTGAGAGGAGAGGAGAATGAAATAAAAGGGCTTCATAATTTACATTTTCCTCAAGTGCCTCTTTACAAAAATCCATCTCTTCTATTTTTTATCTCCACTTGATTTTTATTTTTCCTACGGCTGCAACTTCTCCGCAACCTCTCCCTGCCATGCCATTCCCTGCGGCTGCCATTCCATCCCACTCCCAGCATGCTGCATGACCATGCTTTCATCTTCTATAAAGACACGTCTTCTTCTCTTCAAACCAGGGGGGCTGGCTGCAGCAAGAAGGGGACATTGCTGCAATACGCAGCTGCGGCGAGCTGCTGCAAAACGCCACCCTGCAGTCCACCACCTTCCTCTCCACCGTTCTCCCCTCCCATACGTCGGCCCTCCGTCGAGGAGGCACCCGGCGAGCAGGAGAACCCACTGTGGTGCTCACCACCACAGTGGGAACACCACCGCCCAGCTCTTCAACGAGCAGGTGGGCGTGGTGTCTTCATTTCTTTTCGGTTTCATCTCCACGCCATTGCTGCCGCTTTAAGGTCCGAAGCTTGAAGCAGCAGCAGCAGCAGCAGCCCAGCGTCGACAGCAGCAGCAGCAGCACCCCCGCCTCCTCCGCAACCTTCCCCGCAGGCGCGCAACCCTCCGCGCGCGCCTGCAGGCCCGTTCCCCGCCTCCGTCTCCGTTCTGTCCACGCCACAGTTGCAGCCGCAGCAGGCCGCTGCGCGCACTGCAGCGGCCAGGCCTCCTCGCGCCGACCCCCGCGACCCTCCGCTACCACTGCAGAACCTCCCCTCGCACCTCCGCGACCTTCCCCGCAGGCGCTCAGCTCTCCGCGCGCGCCTGCAGGGCACTTCCCCGTCTCCGCCTCTGCTCTGTCGCCTCTGCAATTCCACCCGCAGCAGGCCGCTGCGCGCACTGCAGCGGCCGGCCAGGCCTCTTCCCGCTCCCTGCCAACCTCTGCAAGCGTCCGCGCGCGCCTGCAGACCTCCTCCGCGCGCGCCTGCAGACCTCCTCCGCGCCCGCCTGCAGACTCCCCGCCTCCCTCTCTGAGCGCGCTGTCGCGAGCCTCCGCGCTCGCAGCCGGCGACGCAGGTCTCCTCCTGCGCGAATACGCGCCCACGACCATCAGACGACGGTCTTCACCTCCGGACGTCTTAACTCGTCCCCTGCAGTGCGGCCCGCTCTCTCCTGCCTCCGCTCTCTCCTGCATTCTCTCCCTCTGCCGATCTCTCTCTCTCTCTCTCTCTTTCTCTTTTTTTTCACTTACAGCAACACACACACACCCATTCACCGACACACACACTCACACACTAATAGTAACTTATATACATACATATATATATATATATATATATATATATATATATATACATATACATATATCTATATATATATACTTATATATACATAGTATATCTATATAGTTATGTATACATACATATAATATAATATATATATACATATACATATATAATATATATATATATATATATATATATACACATACTCATATACATATATATATATATACATATCTATATACTTATACATATACACATATATATATATACATATATATCTAGATACATATATACCTATATACATATATATATATATATATCTATATAGTATTATATATATATACTTATATACATATATACATAGCTATATACATATATACATATATATATATATATATATATATATATACACCTATATATATATATATATCTATCTATATATATCTATACATATATACTTATACATTTATATACATACATATGTACATATATTTTCGCGTTATTTACTATACGCTGTATCGCGGGAATATTTGCACCAGTTGCTGATATTCTGCGATACAGCGTGTACAAAAAGCGTGGTCCCATACATCATCCATCCTCCATCCACACTCCACGCGGCACCTAGTCGTGTTGGTTGCGTCTCTCTAGACGTCGGCTGACTCGACATAGTGCTACACTCCATCGTCACCTCCACCCCCACCCCTTTATATATATACTACATATAAATATATATCTATAGCTACTATATTTACTTTCTATCTGATAGCTTCCTTAGTAAAAAGATAAAAAAAAAAAAGGTATAAAAGTGAAAAGATAATCTTTGATTTGCAGGTACCCCATCTTGCAAGTAGCAAGACGTGTTTTGAAACTCTGTTTTGGCTAAAAGCCAAGGACACAATTTTGAGGGTGTGCCTCAAGAACAAGGATTACCAGAAAAAAAACCTAAATAAGAAAAATACCAAAAACAGAATAAACGAACGGAAGAGACGCGTTTTAAGGAAAACGTAGAAACTCGACTTGAACCCCACTTCCCTGAGTTCGACCCTGGGCTTAAAAGTGACAAGATAAAATCAATTAGGCCAGGTTAAAAATTTTGTAAAGAGATGGTTAGGTCTGAATTAGGTTAACCACTATACACATTTCAACGATAAAAATATCATATTAACAACCTATCCAGGCCGACCCATCACCCCTTCCCCAAAAAACCAAATGGATACCTTAATAAAGATGATAGCTGACATGAACCAGAAACATCAGGAGGAAATGGCCTTGGTAAAGGGACAGTTAAGTCAACTCTTGGACTGTAAACAACAAGGATCCCTACCTTCCCAACCACAACCGAACCCGCGAAATATAATTAACAGAGGCCCCAATTAGCAAGGGTTCCAAAGCAACGCCGGGCAGGCTCACATGGTCCAGCCAGCCCCGCAAACACCTCCTGGGTTTGGCGCTTCTTCATCCTCGTCTCCTCAAGGATCACCCCATGGCCCCAATGCCTCTGCAAATGCGGTGACCTTGAGAAGCGGCACCAAAACCCAGGATCCCAAATGGCCGACTCCCCTCGAGACTTTACCTGTCGAAATACCCGACTCAGAAGAGGCACCAACCAAGGACCCAGACATGGAACCAATCCACATTCAGACACCCTACCCTGAGGCCCTGGAGACAATCAAGAAAAAGAAGAATACTGTGGAAACTGAGGAGCTGTTGGAAATTTTTAAGCAAGTACATATTAATATTCCGCTCCTAGAAGCCGTTAAACACATCCCTGCTTACGCCAAGTTCTTAAAGGATGCCTGTACACCCAAGCGTAAGATGAGACCGCAAGCACCTAGGAAGGTTGTACTTTCTGAGAAAGCAAGTTTCGTGATATCAAGCAACCTTCCACTCAAGCGAACTGACCCAGGAGCGCCCCTGATTTCCTGCAATATCAGGGACATGACATTTGATAGAGCGCTCCTGGACCTAGGTGCTTCTATCAATCTAATTCCACAACCCTGTACCACCAATTTGGTTTTGGGGAGCTGACACCAACCCCTGTCACCATCCAACTGGCTGATAGATCTGTGAAAACCCCGAAGGGGGTTATCGAGGATGTAATTGTACGGGTCAAGGACTTCTATTTCCCGGTCGACTTTTTGGTGCTCGACATGGAAGTCCCTGAAAAATTACAGAATGCACCCATAATTTTAGGCAGACCTTTCTTAGCTACAGCTAAAGCAAACATTGATTGTGACACGGGATGTATGGAAATCGCCTTTGGGGACAGGAAAATGCAATTGGATATCTTCCGGGCGACAAAAGTCTTTTGATTGCGATTACATTGAGGAACATGATCCCGTGGAAACTTTAATCGAGGAATGCCTCACCCTCAATTCTGTCTCAGACCACCAAACCCGTAGTTCTGACCTGTCACCATCATTACCCGTGGACCTCTGTAAGGCTGAGTATCATCACATGACAACATTTGAAGAGATCGATGTTGATCAACTACCGCCCTTTCCCTTCCCATCAACTATGGTCCCACCCACTCCTGAACTTAAACCATTGCCCAAAAATCTCAAATACGTCTTCTTGGGACCTGACCAGACCTTCCCGGTGATTATTAATTCTCATCTAACCAAGGATCAGGAACTTAGGTTGACTGCGACCCTTTCAGAACATCGGGCTGCCATTGGTTGGACCATTTCAGATTTAAGAGGAATTAGCCCCACCTATTGCACCCATAAGATTTACCTGGAAGATGGGGCCCGACCTTCCCGCCAGATGCAGAGACGTTTAAACCCAAACATGCGGGAGGTCATTAAAAAAGAAATTATCAAGTGGCTTGACGCCGACATCATCTACCCTATCTCCGATAGCCCCTGGGTGAGCCCCACTCAAGTGGTTCCAAAGAAAGCTGGGCTCACTGTTGTCACCAATGATCATGGCGAATCCATCCCCACCCGCACCACTACCGCATGGCGGGTGTGTATTGATTATAGAAAGCTTAATGAAGCCACTAAGAAGGACCACTTCCCCTTGCCATTCATTGACCAAATCCTTGAAAGATTGGCAGGGCAGAAGTATTTTTGCTTCCTGGATGGATATTCAGGATATAACCAAGTCGCAATTGCTCCAGAAGATCAGGAAAAGACCACATTCACTTGCCCGTATGGCACGTTTGCATTCCGTCGAATGCCGTTCGGGTTATGCAACGCATCTGCGACCTTCCAGCGTTGCATGCTAGCCATTTTTTCAGAAATGGTGGGTGAATACTTGGAGGTCTTTATGGATGATTTCTCTGTATTCGAGAATGCATTCGACCATTGTCTAAGCAACTTGGAGAAAATCCTAAAATGATGTATCGAGGTTAACTTGGTGTTAAGTTGGGAAAAAAGCCATTTTATGGTTCAAGAAGGAATTATCCTCGGTCACATCGTCTCGCATAGGGGTATCGAGGTAGATTGAGCTAAGGTTGATTTAATTTCCAAACTTCCTCCACCTAGTTCAGTCTGGCAGATTCGCTCCTTCCTAGGACATGTTGGCTTCTACTGAAGGTTCATCAAAGACTTTTCCAAGCTTTCAAAACCCTTGACAAACCTTCTAGCCAACGATGCCACATTCCACATGTCTCCTGATTTCATCCAGGCTTATCACACCCTCCGGGATTTAGTCTCCTCCGCACCTGTACTTCAACCCCCAGACTGGTCCCAGGACTTTGAGATTATGTGTGATGCATCAGATTTTGCCATAGGCGCTGTCCTAGGACAAAGGCAAGACAAGAAGCCCGTGGTGATCTACTATGCGAGCAAAACGTTGGATGAGGCCCAACGTAATTATACCATCACAGAAAAAGAGTTACTCGCTGTAGTATTTGGACATGAAAAATTCCGCTCATACTTGCTAGGATCCCACGTGACTATTTACACTAACCATTCAGCCATCCGGCACTTGTTGGCCAAAAAGGACGCAAAGCCCAGGCTCATCAGATGGATCCTGCTTTTGTAGGAATTTGACCTGGAAATCCGAGACAAGAACGGATCGAAAAATGTGGTGGTTGACCACTTGTCGAGACTTCATCCAGACCACATTGGACCCTCCCTACCTCTATCTGATACCTTCCCTGATGAACACATCCTAGCCGTGCAAGACAAGAAAATGCCATGGTATGCCGACTACGTTAATTACCTGGTTATAGGACAAACCCCGCACAGCTGGTCTAGACAGCAACGGGACAGGTTCTTGGCTGAGGCCAAGCACTATTTCTGGGATGATCCCATGCTGTTTCGCCTCTGTGTTGATCAGATCATCAGAAGTGTATCCCTGAAGATGAAGTTCAGAGTGTGCTTTCCTTTTGTCATGACCAAGCATGTGGCGGCCACTTCTTTGGAAAGAAAACAGTTGCAGAAGTGTTGCAGTCTGGATTTTACTCGCCATCCCTATTTAAGGATGCACACATCTTTGCCAAAACTTGCTCACGCTGCCAAACACTGGGGACCATGACCAAGAAAGATATGATGCTCCTTTAGCCCATTTTGATTGTCGAAATCTTCGACGTTTGGGGTATCGATTTTATGGGCCCCTTTCCACTATCCAACGGCTTCGAGTACATCCTGGTCTCAGTAGACTATGTTTCTAAATGGATTAAAGCCGTCGCAACCCGACGATGAGATCACAAGACTGCCATGGACTTTGTGAAGAAAAACATCTTTTCCCAGTTTGGAATACCCAAGGCCATGATCAGTGATGGTGGAAGCCATTTTATCCATTCCCAATTCCGTGCCCTACTTAGAAAATACGGGGTAAACCACCACATTGCCACCAAGTATCATCCACAAACAAATGGGCAGACTGAGGTCTCTAATAGACAAATCAAGAACATTTTATAGAAGACTGTGAGACCTGACAGGAAAGACTGGTCCACACGACTTGATGATGCCCTGTGGGCATACAGGACCGCTTTTAAGACCCCGATAGGCATGTCGCCTTATCGCCTGGTCTTCGGCAAGGCCTGCCATCTTCCTGTCGAATTGGAACACCGGGCTTACTGGGCTGTCAAGCAGTGTAACAAGGATCCCCAGTTAGCCGGTGCGCAGAGGACCCTGCAATTATCTGAGCTCGAAGAAATCCGTCGGGACGCCTTTGACAATAGTCGACTGTATAAGGAGAAAATGAAAGCCATTCATGACCGACTCATTCATAGAAAAACCTTTGAGCCTAACCAGCAAGTTTGGCTGTTTGATGCACGCCTAAAACTCTTCCCAAGGAAACTCAGGTCCAAATGGACAAGACCATTTCGGGTGGTTAAGCCCTATTCTAATGGGGCGGTTGAAATCGCTGATCTTAACACTGGGCACACTTTTACAGTTAATGGTCAAAGATTGAAGCATTTCCTGGCCCAGGTACCCCCCAAGGAAAGTGTCACCCTCATTGAGGGCTGACACCAAGCACCATCCAGCTGGAGGCGTTAAACTCAGCGCTTCCTGGGAGGCAACCCAGAGGATTCAGACTGATCTAGTAGTTTACGTCACTCAGGTACTATTTTTTTTGAACCCTTTTGCATCCATGTATTTGCCAATGAGGACATTGTCCAACTTAAGCATGGGGGGGATGGTAAATTGCATAATCCTGAGCTTAATTAATCAGTCTAAATTAATTAATTAATTAAAAAAAATTGAATTTAGGAAGAAAACTTAGGCATTAGAAACTTGTCAATAGTGGAAAATAATAAAAAAAGAACTTAAACACTTAGACTTTTCAAGCCTTCAGGCTTAATCAGCTCTGGTGTCCGTTAAAATATGGATTTAGTGGTGAATCCTTGCAACTTTAAGCTATTCTAATCCACCTACTAAATAAGGTAATAAGTATACGACTTATCAACTCACCCTCTAACTCAGGAAAACTTTGAGTCTAAGCATCTACACACATTTTTGCACAGACTCACTTCTCGGAGATTTTGACAGAAATTGGGTAGCTAATGAACTCTCTAGGGTGGTATGGCTGGCAAGTTGTCGTGGGTAACAGCCCATTGGCAGGTTGTCCAGAACCCAGCCACAGGCCATTTCTTTTTCGCTGCCTCTAGGTACATTTGAGATCAGGGAAGCCACCTATGAAAAAAAAAAGGGAAGAAGAAGAAAAGAAAATAAACCACACTTCACCGCACAAGTATGGCTGGCAAGTGATCGTGGGTAATAGCCCTTTGGTCGGTTGTCCAGAGCCCAGCTTAATAATTGCACAAAAAAGACCAAAACACCTAAGGAAGAAGCGGGGAAGTAGTACAAGCCGGGGAGATATACACTAGAAAATCCTTGTGTTGACCCCAAGTAAAATGAACGTAGGGAGAAAGCTACCAATCGAACAAATACACCTTCAGGCAAAAATTTATTTTCTTTTTCAGTCACCTAGAGGCGTAGAAACTCGAAGTTTGTCTCAATTACCGTTAAGTGAGTCTATCACAACATTCACACCAAGATGCTTAGCACTTAGGGTTTTGACAGAGTTTTGGGTGGGTTGGGTAGCCGTAAAAAGTTACCAACCCACAATGAATTCCGAAAATTCTAAAAAAACATATATATATATACGTATACATATGTATAGTTATATATACAAAGCAAGGATTCGGACGATTCGTATTTTGGCAGACACCCGGGCGCTGCTTAGTCTTTGTAGATTAAGATCTTCGTATATTTCCTCTTATTGACAAGTAACAAAGTGCCTAAGCAATTACTTCTTGAATTCTCCAAGGAAATAAAGGCTAGAATAAACCTTGCTAGGGACTAGCAAGGAGTAAGCATGGGGGTATGATAACACCACACAAGGGGGTAATAATTAGGTTGAATATGGCTCATCTTTAGAATAAAAAGCACAACATAAGTAGAATAGGAGCATTACATGCATCAAGTACCAAGATTGCTTATAAACTGTATTAATGGCCATTTGTGTAAACCATTTATCAAAGCAAGCCTCAGATGAGCAATCGGACCGCACGGATGGATTCAGAACGACTAACGGAGTCCAACGGACTCAAGATTGGCCAAATCCGACATCCGGAGCTCCCACAATGGGCCCAAGAAATTATGACCGTTGATCTGGAGATCAACGGCCTAGAGAGCGCCACGTCAGCCCGACCCCACCGCACGCACACCCTCAGCCGGCTAAGGACAAATCTCGGTCGTCGATCTTCGATCAAACGGCCAAGATCCGTGCGCTCGCCCGCGGTCGCCGCGACAAAGCGCGGGCGTGGCACAATGGTTAGCTCACACGCCCGCATCGCTGCGACGCGCGTTCGAGCCGCGCAGAGCGGATTTTGAAGGCGAGCGGGGGGTGGGGCGCAGAAAAATTGGGCCGCCTGATCAGTAGTGGGCGGCCAGGATCTCGCCACGCGGTGCGACGACAGCTCGCGAGCGCCCATGCGCGCGCGCACCCCGGGCGGAAACGCGCGTGCACACGCGCGCCCAAGGTACGATCTCAGCGTGGGCGCAGAAGGCTCTCAGCCGTCCTATCTTCGATCGGACGGCTCTCGTTTAGCGGCCACGGATCGCGCGAAGAGGAAGACCGGGGCGGGCAGCTGACCGGCGGTAGGAGGGCTTCATCGACGTTTTTGGAAGCAGTTTTAGCGATGCTCTGGATGTTGCTAAAGCCCATTCTTCTTTTAGGAAGCCCTTAACTCTATTTAAACCCCCTTCTACCACCATTCAATGCATACTCTCCCACTTGCAACTACTCCACTCCTCTCTTAGCTAGCCTTAGGCACTCTTGTAATCGCCGGAGACGACGAGCTGCCGACGGAGCCTCCTCCACCGCCGTGGCTGCCTCGTCGCTCTCCACTCTCTCTCCATCTCTCTCTCTTTTAAGCTTTCATTTACTTTTGTTAAAGCATGTATTTAATGTTGTAAGCTATGAACTATGAATGCATGTTTAATGAAATTATTTTCCGTTCAATCGCCATTTTAATTTCTGTTCAAAGTGAATGATCAAAACCAAGAGCTTTCTAACCCTAAACTCTCTCTCTCTCTATCTCTCGCTCTCACTTTTCAAAACCGTCTCTTTCGCAAGCAAAACTCCACCTTTTTCGTGACAAGTGATAAACAAAATCTGATTTCCACGCCTCCTTGAGACCGACACTCGGACTCACCTCCGTTTACTTCTTTTAAAATCGACGTATCAAGTGCGACTATAATGACACCTCTTAACACACACGCACTACGACACGTCAAGTATCCACCTGAATTATATTGGAGTCAAAAGAAGGGAATGATGCTACCGTTGGAAGGCCTCAACCCAGATGATAGTATTTTCGTCACATTTGATGAAGTGGGCCATGGTCAAGTTGTTAATTATGCCCTCCCTTTTGATCACGAGATGGAACTCAAGCTCACCCTTAGGGAACCTAACCCTGAAGAAATTCACCTATCTGAGGAGTCCGAGGTTACCAGTGTAAGCCATTTACCCCAGATAGAGTGCTTTAGGGGATCTCCTGAGATTTTAGATGATTCTAGATCTCGGGTATATGATGAATTGTATGATGAGAAGAAGGATGAATTATATGAGGAACCTACATTCAAGATTTGGAGTGACAGTAAGGGTGATTATGTCTTATTTGAAGAATTAACCCCCGAGGATGTCACAAAGTTGACCAAATTAGGTTTCCTTAGCACACGCATTGATGATATCTCTCCTCATGATGAAATAATGGAAAATTTGGAAGCAGCTTTTGAGATTAATGTGGATTCACATATAGACTCCGGGGAGGATTTGAGTAAGAAACAAGAACCTAAGGGTGACATTAATAGGATAATCCCTAGATTTGTTACTTCCAACCTGCCTTCATTTGACTTGGAGTCATCCTCTGATTCGCCTATGTCTGAAGGTGAAATTTTGACTCCATACGTTGAAATGATCATTGATGAAGTGCAAGAAGATACTTGTGATAGTACAAGGGATGCTAGGGATGCGATTGAGGAATTAAGAAGGTTGTTAGGAATGGACACTAAGTCGATTAGACCCAACCTTGATCTTATGGCCATCCCACAACCTCGGAACTTAGACACCCTAGACAATCCTTGGCTTAAAGACATGTTCACTACTATTTTGACCGGGGAGCTTAACATACCAATATCTCTTGTAATGGAGTACCAAGTATGGATTGTTGCTTTCTATGGTCAGTCCATCACCCTGGGGTTTTTTTTTTGCACCATTCCTTCCCCATTTCTTTTGGAGGATCCTTGTCATCCTACCCTTACCCCTTTGGAGGTTGTTAAGCTAGTTTATCCTTTAGAACCTCCTCTAGTGACCTAGGATGATTTCATTCCCATCCTGGTTGGGCGAGCATTTGCTATTGGGATTCATCATCTGCTCGTCAACATTCTAGGTTACCTATTATCTAGGCCAGCATTACTTTTCTCATTTTTAGGGCCTATTTGTATGACCCTTGAACCTGATTTGATGATTCTTTGGCTACTCAGCTGCTGGCAAAATAACGGTAGCCCATCTCTGACCTAGGTAATATCCTTCTATGCAATGAGGACATTGCAAATTTTAGGCATGGGGGGTGTACTTGCGGATATACATAGCATTTATACATAGTACATTCATGCATTTAGTTAAAGCATTCTTCATTGCATACATTTGCATTGAGCTTAATTGGCTGGGCCATGCATTCTTAGGCAGACCAGAGCTTTAGGTTAGACTAAGTTGATTCTAGGTGTCGAACTTTAGAAGCTAAGTAAGCTACTAGCTTTAGACCTTTAGAGTCTTTTGTGGACTAAAAAACATAAGTAGGAGTTAAGTTGTGGACCATTCCTCAAGAGGTTGAGGAAGGAAAGCTAGAGATTGAGTTAAAGGTTGGGTAGTACCTGGAGTCGTGTTCTACCTTTTTGTTTACGAGTCCTCGTAACCTAAGTATCCACATTTCACACACACTTGGTCTTGTGTAAATAGTGATCACCCTAATTCATTTCTTAAAGAAAAGTTGGTTCTCTTAGTTCTGACTTAGGAGAAGCTTGAAAATACAATTTGATTGGAAGAGTTCCTGTCGCAGGAGAGGTGTAGTACATAATCACCTTGAGGATGCGATGATAACATGTCACCTCCTTGGTGCTTATCTATTAGGATATCCATCCTACCAGGGGCATGTAAGCGCATTGTGCGGTTCAGGTACCATGGGCGATACTATCTCGAAGTGTCGATTGCCAGGAGTTCTTGGGGCCGCTATGAGTGGTGCTATCTCGAAGCATCGAAAGCCAGGCACCCTTCGAGGTTCAGCAATGGGAATAATGAATCTGACACTGACCGTGTTGATGGCTGATCCAAGGTTAAACTTAGAGGAATCAAACAAAAAAATATATTAAAATAATAATAATAATACTTGCTTTCTAGGTTGGAAATCATACCAACCTCAAATAACTCAGACCAATGCACATGCACGGATGCTTTAATCTCTGGGACAAATAAACCCTAGGGCAGGGTTAGAAATCAGGGAAACTCGTGCCTGCAACTTGACTTTAGCTGAAATAGTCTGTAACTTAGCAACTACTTGGGAACTTTAGGTCTAAAGTCTGAACTTAACATGTTTCTAAAGGAAGACCGATTGGGTTGGCTAGTCTACTTGGAGTGCTAGGTTATTGCTTAGATTTGCTAGGGACTAGCAAAAACTAGGCATGGGGGTATTTGATTAGCCCATATATGTGGGCTATTTAATTTTTTAAGTTCCTAGACATTAAGTTAATTTTAACATTTAGATAGCATACACTATGATGTAAATAAATTAATTCATATTTTTAGCTTAAGTGCATAATTCATGTGTGATAGCCATATCTAAATGCATTTAGAATTAACTTAGAATTGCATGCATTCGATTAGTTAATTAATTAGGTGCATTACCTATATTGTTTTAATTAACATAGAAGTTAAGGAGTTATGTATAAATAATCCTCATTATTTTATTATTCTTTTTTTTTTCCTTCTGCAGGAAAGGCGGAGCCGTTCCTCCTCCAGCCATACCTCCTTAATGGTTGTGAGAAGCGGATCTGCTCCTGCCTCTCCATTTCAAACCCATGTGCACGGCTATAAGAGAGAGGCAGCTGCTACCGTGCTGGTGGAGACATCGCCCCACTCCACCACCGTGTACTCCACTCCACCATTGTGGTCTCCAAGGCCGAGCTCTACCACATCGTGGGCCGGCGAGGTGATAGCTCGCCGTGCCAATCTGGTGAGCTCGGCCATCACCATGCACGTGCATCTTCGACGGCCACGCAACCATCACCGTGTAACTACCAGATCACCCTCCCTGTCCATGCACCACCAACACCATCTTCTTCTTTTTCTTATTCTGCTTCTTCTTCCTCTATTTTCAGAACAAAACCATCCCCGCGTCCTTCTTGCTGCACCTCTGCCCCACAGACGCAGCAGCACGCAACCTCTTACGCACGCTCCCTCGCCATCCTTGCATGATTGCCCTCCAGCTCCACCTCAGCAGGCACACACACGCCCTTGCAGCATGCACTGACCTCCACGCTCCAGCCCCTAGTGCATGCCCACCAGCGCCCCTCAGCGCACCCACTCGCCTATTGGCTGCACGCCTGCACTCCCTACAGCGCGTCGTCGACACTCGTAGCAGTGATCGCACGTCTTCCTGCCCACTTGCCCTCTCCTGCGCGTGTAGATCGCGTGCTACAGCAGCTGCTCTGCCTGCGTGCAGCGCGCGTCCTCCAGCACCTCCAACGGCCGCGCACTTCACCTGCAGCGCCAGCTCGCTGCTGGCTTCCGCTCCACCGTTCAGCCATATCCGATCATCCTAGTCCACGCCGCCACTGCCAAAACGAAGGCCTCGACCCCTTGTGCCTTCCTCGAGCTCTTGGTTGCCGATGATCTCTCCTCCCTTGTGCACTAGCCGCTGCAACAAATCCTCTGTTTTAAAGTTAATTAAAATTTACATTTTTTGCCATTGAGGGGGAAGGTATTTTTAATTAATAATATTCTATTCGGTTGCTTTTATGAGCATCTCCCTCTTATTTTGCATAGCTACAATATCAGCATGATAATGTCATATTATCTCAATTGAAAAGCGATTTCAATCCAATTTCTTGACGAAACTAATCGTGAACATATGTTTTTAATAGGTACGAGTTTAAATAGGTCATTGCTGATGAGCCCGTATTTGTGGGCTAATTAGTTACTTAAATGCCTAGGGATCATATTAATATTGGCATATAAATTGCATACAATAAGATGTAAATAGATTAGTCTAGGTATTCATTTATTTACATATTTCATGCATTGCATTCATACTTAGAATTCATTTAGAATAGCATGCATTAGAATAGTTAATCTTTTAGGTTGCATTACATGCATTATTTTATTTCACATTTCTTTTAAGGGTTTGCACATAAATACCCATTTATTTCTTTTCTTTATTTTATTTGTTTCTTCTCCAATGGCTGCATGCAGGAGAATGTGCAAGCTTAATGCACAGCGACAATTGTGGATCTCTGCACCCCACGATATCGTCGCTTCGCCTTCGCACGCACCTACGCTCCTCCTGCAGCATAAAAGAAGATAGCCGCATCATCAGAAGGTAGGCCACCACCATTCCAACCCACCACTGCACAGAGCCTAGAGCTTCTTCATTCCACACCACCAGCCTCCTTCCGCGAGCATAAGACCACTCCACCGCGGGCAAGCGGGGTGACAGACTGCCGCGCCATCTGTGGCTTGTGCATCACTGCGAGCATACGCCTGAGAGCCATGCAACCACTGCTAGCAACCACCGCCATCAACCACCTTCAGTTCCTCACTCCCGTGCCAGTTAAGACATTTGGGTATTATCCCAGATGCCTGACCTCCCATATCTCCTTTCATCTTCTTTTGTTTTCTCCTTGCTCTGTTTCCCCTCCACTTCAACAAAACTCCCCTCATTCGCACCTACACACTTATGCAAATACCATCACCTGCTCCTCCACCTCCGCACACTTTCAGAAGCAGCTGAGAGTTGCCACCCTCCCAGCGTGCAGTCCGAGCGCCCGCCTGTCCGTGCGCGGCTGCACAGCCTGCGCAAACTCCACTTGCCCGCAGCTTGCAGTGTCCAGTAACAGCAGTTGCACAACACCATGCGCCCGCCTCTCCAGTGCCCGGACACTGACCTGCAGCGCCCGCTAGCACCCAGCAGGCGTGCCTTCTCTTCCACGCTCACGTGTCCTCTCCAGCGCCCCGCCAGCAGCTCTATGCGCCAACACCTTCGCACTCACTTGCGTGCCACCTGCAGTAGTGTCGTTCTTGTGCGCTTGCCCCTTCAGCCCGTGCCGCCTCCAGCAGGTGCGCTCTACCCGTGCGCGCCCATGCGTGCCCGCGTGAGCAGCGCCGCGTCACCGTCCTCAGCAGGTGCAACCTTCGTCGGAAATCACCCTTCGCCGGAGCTCTATCCGGCCAACTCTGGCCATCTCGCAACCTGCCACCACCACCGTTGCGAAGCCCTCGTTCTGGCCAACTGACTCCCAGAAGGGTTCCTTGAACGAACCTCTCTCCCGTGCGCGAGAAAGAGAGAGATAGAATCCTCTGTTTTTGGTGATATTAATATTTACATTTCATGCCATTGCCAGGAAAAAGATTTTTATTTATTATTATTTAATTATGGTGATTTTATGCAAATAACCTCCTTTCTCGTAAATGCAAAATCAGCATGTTAAAGTCTTTTTATCTTGATTGAAAAGCAATTTTGGCTTGATTTCTTGACGAAATTAATAGTGAACATTGGTTTTTGACCTTGGCGAGTTTAAATAGGCCATTGCCTCCCTGTGGACATGACCCGCTCCTAATTGAGTGGTTATATTAATTATTGATTAGTCAATTTTTCCACCACATAGAACTATAAATGACTTTAAAAGCGAAAAATCGACCCGTCAAATGGCACCGTTGTCGGGGAAGCAACATGCTTAATTAATTCGCAATTATTCAATTGTTCAAATTGATTTTTAATTGAGGCATATTTAACCTATTTTATCTGATTTGGTGCGAGGTACACATATTACGCACAAATTGTCGCATCAGCCTCAAAAACACCGTGGTGGACCTTGTTTCCACCACTTTGGAGGAGGAATTGAGTTTCACATGTATGAGGAAGAGATTGAACATTGGTGAACTTTGTTGTCACCAATTGGGAAGAGGACGTTTGGAGTGATCATTTTCATCTCCGTCGATTTGTCAAGTAGATAGAATTTAGGTTTTAGAACTTTACTTTTCTTTATTTTCTTGCACTTACATATGGTTTGAGACCCTTGTTCTGGGGTATATTTTTAGGGGTTTGTTCCCCGATTTTTGTTTTAGGCCCGTGTTGGGTAGTTTTTGGGAGTTTGTTCTCTCTTTTCTTTAGATCTAGGTTTTCTTGTGTGGGTTGTTTATCCTCTACTTGTTTGTGCACAAGTAGGTAAAAAAAAAAAGAAAACAAGCTACCTGCCCCTAGGACGAACCATTTAGGTCTGTATGAGTAGCCTCTAGATTTGTTTCTCTACATTGTGTGCATTCTCGCATCGTTGATTGTTGGAAGCAAGGTACGCATTCTCTTACTTTGCATCCTATTCTTGATCACGCATTGCATGTGGACTTAATTCGAAGACCACATAATTTGTCTTGAAAAGAATTAACAAGTGGTCACATTTTCTGGAAAAAGGATTAATCAAAGGAGGAACATATAAAACCCAAGGAGTTGATTTGAGACATTGTGCTGCGGTTCAAAAAAAAAAAAATCAAACTTTTACGGTGTATGCACACTTCTTTGCACCAAAGCATGCATTTAGACACTCCTACGTTTTTTTTTTGAGCTGTTAGGAAAGAACTCTCCTATCATTGGATACCAAAGTGCTTGAAACTTAAGCTCAAAGGTTTTGTAACTCCAAGTAGGGGGATACCCTGTCACAGATTTTTGAGGGTAGTTAAGAAGCACCGCAAAAGTACAGCTTCAAAGGAAGGCTTAGACCTACTTGCATCCCTTGATCTTCCCTCCTTGGAGTACTTTACCATTTTAACTTTAGGGCAGAGTACTTAACTTCCAATTAGGTCTTCAATAAGGCATTTCGTAGGTTGACAATAGGCACGTAATTGTCTAGGCAATTTGTATTGTCATCTACAATTGGACTTAAATCTCAAAGGCCTTAATTGATTAAAGACATAAAAGTCCTTTGGAATTGTGTTTGTTTGTGTATGCTTGGTAGGCGATCTTTGAGGAGACAACTTATGTTTAATTCAGAACCTGAAAGGATCCTTAGGAGAGCCAACCAAGAGAGAAAAGAGATGGCCAAGGAAAGAGAGAATAGAATTGTGGAAAACCAACGATCTTTGAGAGATTATTTTATTCCTATCAATCAACCTGGCCATACACTGAGAAGACTTGGGGGGGATAATCCATATGAAATCAAGAGTAGTACCATATCTTTGTTGCCCTCATTCTATGGTACTTTTATGGAGGACCCCTACAGGCATTTGGAGGAATTCACCGAGGTCTATTCTACGGTGAGATTGTAGGGTGTTACTGATGACGCCCAAATGCAAACCCTCTTTCCTTTCTCCCTCAAAGATAAGGCGAAGCATTGGTATCACACTCTAGATGGTAGAGTGGATACTTGGGAAGCCTTGAAGGGAGAATTTTTGAAAAAATACTTCCCCATGAGCAAGACTAATCACTACAGGAGGGAAATTATAGGTTTTGCTCAACAAGATGGAGAACAATTTCATGATGCATGGGAGCGCTTCAAAGATTTGTTATGCTTATGTCCCCATCATCAAGTGCCAAGATGGTAGCTTGTAGAAAGGTTCTACACTAGATTAAATGACAAGCACAGGCAAACAATGGATGGTGCCTGTACAGGAACCTTTCTCACAAAAACTGAAGATGAGGCTTGGGATCTTTTTGAGACTTTGAGTGAGAATTCTATCCATCTTAATTCTGCCTATTTGGATAGAAAACACACTCTTATGCAGCGAAAGATGGAGGCAAATGAGGCTAGGGATGCCCAGAATTTGGCCTTTCAGATTCAATTGTTGAATCAAAACATGGAAAGGCTTATGACAAATCCTAGCCAACTCACATCAAATGCCTCTGCTTCCCAAGATTCTGAATGCTCCATTTGCAATGGCAATATGCACGCTACTATGGATTGTCATTTGGCCTCCCAATTCCCTGACCTTGTATAGGCAAACTTGAATGCCGCCCAAGGGTTCCGACCCAAACCTCGTAATGATCCATTTTCAAACACTTATAACGAGGGATGGAGGAACCACCCCAATTTTTCATGGAGACAGGGGAATGTCTCTGATTCAGGGAATTACAGACCCCAACCCTTTCAGACTCAACAGTATAATCAACCTCCTATGACTTCCCAACCATCCAAGACTTCTGAGATGGATGAGCTTAAAGCTATGCTTAAAGCCATGTAGGAGAATCAAAGTATGATCATCAAATCTCATGACAAGGCAATCAATGAGATGAAATCACAAATTGGACACCTTGTCGAGGCCATGAGTAAAAGAGAGACTGGGAAGCTTCCCAGTTCATTTGAAGAGAACCCTAAAGGGAAAGGGGTTATGTTTAGGGAGCAAGCCCTGGCGGTGACTATTCTGAGGAGTGGGAAAGAAATTTCCAAACCTGATGCTCCTATAGTCCCACCTTCTGGAAAACCATCCACTCCGACTTTCGACTTCACTAGAAAGGAGCAGCCCAACTCTTCTCCGCTTGAAATCACCTCACCGGAAAAGGTTGTCCCCGTTCCTCCTCTTACCCGACATGACAACCCTTCCACCTAGAGACTGAGAGTGCCCTTTCTAGAGCGCTTATTTGACTCTGGGAAGACTTCTGCTGGTTCATCTGGAGCCAAAGATAGGATGGATGAAATAATGGAAATTTTCAAACAAGTGCAAATTAATTTGCCCTTGCTTGAAGCTATCAGGCAGATTCCGTCCTATGCCTGCTTTCTTAAGGACCTGTGCACGAAAAAGCGGCAATCAAGGAAACAGGTCCAATCAAAGGTTGTCCTGCCTGATTCTGTTAGCTCAATTATACAACATGGGACACCCCCGAAACTTAAGGACCCTGGAGCCCCATACATCTCAGTGGTCGTTGGCGACCTACAAATAGACGAGGCTTTGCTTGATCTGGGTGCGGGGGTGAACATCCTTTCGAGCTATGTATATTAACAGCTTGGAGGAGGCAATTTGAAGCCTTCCCCTGTAATCCTCCAAGTTGTAGACCATTCTTTGAAGACACCACGGGGCTTGTTGGAAGATGTCCTTGTGAGAGTGGAGGATTTCTTTTTCCCCGTAGACTTTCTAGCTCTGGACACGGACGCTACCAACAAACCAACCAAGCCCTCCATCATCTTGGGCCGCCCTTTTTTTGCGACTTCTAATGCTTCAATTAATTGTCACACTGGGACGTTAAAAATGGGCTTTGGGAATAGGAAAATTTGACTGAATGTGTTTGATGCTTATAAACAAGCTGGATTTGAGGATTGTTCCCAAGTTGAGGTGGTAGATGATCTGATCGAAGAGACAACTCCTGCAATTTTATGTGATGACCCCCTTTAGCATGTCATGTTAAATGAGCATTCCCATCTCTTGGAGGAATGTGAAGGGGATGTGCTAGAACTTGAGGAATTGCTTGGAGTTTCTATTGAGTCTCTTTCCCCATCATGTCTGCCTAAGGTAGATCTGCTACCTAAGATGGGGACTTCTATTATGAAACCCTCAACCATACAAGCCCCCAACCTTGAACTGAAACCCCTCCCTGACTCTCTCAAGTATGTATTCCTTGGGCCAAGTGATACGCTCCCCGTAATCATCTCATCTGCACTATCTGAAGTGCAAGAGGGAGCCTTGTTAGACTGCTTATCAAGGCACAAGGAAGCCATAGCTTGAACGATTGCTGATATTAAGGGTATAGACTCTATGCTCTGCATGCATCACATTTATACTGATGATTCCATCAAACCCTTTCGAGACATGCAGAGACATCTTAACCCCAACATGAGGGAAGTGGTTAAAAAGGAGATTCTGAAGTGGTTGGATGCTGGGATCATTTATCCCATCACAGATTGAAAATGGGTTAGTCCAATACATGTGGTGCCAAAGAAGGCAGGCTTCACGGTTGAAATGAATGACTAGGGTGAACAAGTGGTGACCAAACCCTCAACAGGTTGGAGGGTCTGCATTGACTACCGCAAATTGAACACCGCTACCCAGAAGGATCACTTTCCCTTGCCCTTTATTGATCAGATCCTTGAAAGATTGGCAGGGAACAAGTATTTCTGCTTTTTAGATGGCTATTCTAGGTACAACCAGGTTGCAGTCTTCCCTGATGATCAGGATAAGACAACTTTCACTAGTCCGTATGGCACTTTTGCATTCAGGCGTATGCCGTTTGGATTATGTAATGCACCTGCAACTTTCTAGCACTGTATGATGTCATTTTCTCAGACATGATTGATGAGTGCGTCGAGGTTTTTATGGATGACTTCTCCATTTACGGCTCATCTTTTGACCAATGTCTCCTGCACTTAGAGAATGTGCTGAAGAGATGTAAGGAAACTGGTTTACTCCTCAGCTGGGAGAAAAGCCTCTTCATGGTACAGAAAGGCATTGTACTTGGGCATGTTGTGTCAAAAAGGGGCTTGAAAGTGGATAAGGCTAAAGTTGATTCTATTTCCAAACTTCCATTTCCCATGAATGTCAAACAGATTAAATCCTTTCTGGGCCATGCAGGTTTTTATAGGCGATTCATTAAGAATTTCAGCAAAATCTCTATGCCACTTTGTGACTTATTGGCAAAAGAATCTTCCTTGATTTTAATTCAAAGTGTGCTAAAGCTTTTCATACGCTGAAGGAGGCCTTGACCTCTGCGCCTATTCTCCGAGCTCCTGACTGGACACTCCCATTTGAGTTGATGTGTGATGCTTCGGATTATGCAGTGGGAGCTATTCTTGGACAGAGGGTTGAGGGAAACCTCATGTGCTGCATTATGCTAGCAAGACTTTAACTGAACCACAACAAAACTACGCAGTCACTGAAAAGGAATTACTTACTGTAGTTTTTGCTTTAGAGAAGTTTAGGTCATACCTTCTTGGATCCAAGGTGGTCATTTTCACTGATCATGCGGCAGTGAAACATCTCATTGCCAAGAAAGATTCTAAGCCACGTTTAATTAGATGGATTCTACTCCTTCAAGGGTTTGACTTGGAGATTTGTGAAAAGAAAGGAGTGGAAAATGTAGTGGCTGACCATCTGTCTCGCCTGCCCATTGATGACTCTCAATCTGGAGACATCCACGAGACATTTCCCAATGAAACCCTTATGGCGGTAACACTGACTTCACCCTGGTATGCGGATACAGTTAACTACTTGGTCACTGGAGAAACCCCTGGCTCTTGGGATGCGCAAAAACGGAAGCGATTCATTTCCCATGCTAGATTCTTTCATTGGGAAGAGCCAGAATTATTTCATATTGGACAAGACCAAGTTTGGAGACGATGTGTACCTGAAGAAGAGCAACAGAGTGTGTTGAGATTTTGCCATGAGCTTCATTGTGGAGGACACTTTGGTGCTAAGAAAATAGCTTTGAAGGTTCTCCAGTCCGATTTTTGGTGGCCTTCTTGATTTAAGGATTCCCATTACTTTGTTAAGGCCTGCCTCAGATGTCAACGGACTGGAACGAATGGGAAGCGGAATGAGATGCCCCAACACCCTATCCAACCTGTGGAAATTTTTGATGTTTGGGGGATAGAATTCATGGGTCCCTTCCTTTCGTCCCATGGATTTGAATATATCTTGGTGGCAGTGGATTACGTCTCCAAGTGGATAGAGGCCATTCCTACGTGCACAAATGATCACTCTGTGGTTTTGAAATTTGTGAAGGCCAATATCATATCTCGCTTTGGCTGCCCCAAGACAATTATAAGTGATGGGGGACCTCATTTCCGGAACCATCATTTCAATCGGCTACTCAGGAGTTTGGGAGTTACTCATGAGATTGCTACCCCTTATCACCCTCAGACAAGTGGCCAGGTTGAAGTCTCAAATAGGGAGCTCAAGAACATTTTAGAAAAGACTGTTAGGCCAGATAGGAAGGACTGGTCTCAAAAGCTTGATGACGTTTTATGGGCCTATCGAACAACCTACAAAACCCCTTTGGGTATGTCTCTCTTCCAGATTGTGTACGGGAAAGCATGCCACTTACCTGTTGAACTTCAACATAGGGCACTTTGGGCTATACGAAGTGTTAACATGGATTTAGAGCAAGCTGGTAAAGCACGTTTACTGGAGTTGACTGAGCTTGAGGAACTGAGGAATGATGCTTATGACACCTCCCAAGCTTATAAAGAGAGAACTAAGGTCCTGCATGACAAGTACATCCTTAGAAAGACCTTTGAGCCCAACCAATAAGTTTGGCTTTTCAATTCCAGACTTAAGTTGTTTCCCGAAAAATTAAAATCACGTTGGGATGGGCCTTATATTGTCACCAAAGTATTTCCGCATGAGGCTGTGGAGATAAAAAATCCTTCCTCTTCTGCACCTCCCTTCACCATCAATGGCCAACGATTAAAACCTTATGTAACTTTGGATGGCCAGCTAGTTGATGAGCTCACTCTTGAGGAGCCTTAGCTTCTTTCTTTTCCGCCTCAGGTAATATCTTCCCTTGGTCTTTCTACTTTTAATGAGGACATTGTTTGAACTAGGCATGGGGGGATAGGACCTGAGGCATCTGTACATAGCATTTATACATAGTGCATTCATGCATTTAATTTAAATATTTTGCATTGCATATATTTGATAGAAAAAAAAAAAACCATTTTACATCATTGAACTTAACTGGCTAAGTCTTGCATTCTTAAGCAAACTAGAACTTTAGGTTAGACTATGTTGACTCTAGGTGTCTGACTTTAGAAGCTAAGTTGAAGTACTATCTCTAGACCTTTAGGGTTCTTTGTGGACTTAAAAACTCAAGTAGGAGTTAAGTTGCAGACCATTCCTCTAGAGGTTGAGGATGGAAAGCTAGGGATTGAGTTAAAGGCCGGATAGTATCTGGTGTCTTTTTCTACCTTTTGGTTTACGGGTCCTCGTAACCAAAGCATCCACAATTCACACACACTTGGTCTTGTGTAAATAGTGATCACCTTAATTTCTTTCTTGGAAAAAATTTTGGTTCTCTTAGTTCTGACTTAGGAGGAGTTTGAAAGCACAAGTTGATTGGAAGAGTTCCTGCCGCAGGAGAGGTGGAGTACATACTCACCTTGAGGATGCGATGATAACATGTCACCTCCTTGGCGCTTGTCTCTTAGGATATCTATCCTACTGGGGGCATATAAGCGCATTGTGCGGTTCAGGTACCATGGGCTACCCTATTTCGAAGAGCCGATTTCCACAGGCCTGAATTCGCTTTAGAAATCCATGGGCGATGCTATCTCGAAGTGTCGATTGCTAGGAGTTCTTGGGGTCGCTATGGGCAGTGCTATCTCGAAGCATCGAAAGCCAGGCACCCTTTGAGGTTTGGTGATGGGGATAATGAATCCGACACAGACCGTGCTGATAGCTTATCCAAGGTTAAGCTTAGAGGAATCAAATATAAAAAAATTATTTCTTACTCTCTTTCCTGGTTGGCAATCAAACCAACCTTAAATAACTCAGACCAATGCACATGCACGGATGCTTTAATCTCTAGGACCAATAAACCCTAGGGTAAAGTTGGAAATCAGAGAAACCTGTGCCTGCAGCTCATCTTTAGCTAACCTAGCCTATAACTTAGCAACTACTTGGGAACCTTAGGTCTAAAGTTTGAACTTAACATGTTTCTAAGGGAAGATCGATTGGGTTGGCTAAGTCCACTTGAAGAGTTGGGTTGTTACTTGAATTTGCTAGGGACTAGCAAAAACTAGGCATGGGGGCATTTGATGAGCCCATATTTGTGGGTTAATTAGTTACTTAAATGCCTAGGAATTAGATTAATATTGGCATATAAATTGCATACAATAAGATGTAAATAGATTAGTCTAGGTATTCATTTATTTACATATTTCATGCATTGCATTCATACTTAGAATTCATTTAGAATAGCATGCATTAGAATAGTTAATCTTTTAGGTTTCATTACATGCATTATTTTATTTCACATTTCTTTTAAGGGTTTGCACATAAATACCCATTTATTTCTTTTCTTTATTTTATTTATTTTTTCTCCAACGGTTACATGCAGGAGAATGTGCAAGCTTAATGCACAGCGACAATTGTGGATCTTTGCACCCCACGATATTGTCGCTTCACCTTTGCACGCACTTGCGCTCCTCCTGCAGCATAAAAGAAGATAGCCGCATCATCAGAAGGTAGGCCACCACCATTCCGACCCACCACTGCACAGAGCCTAGAGCTTCTTCATTCCAAACCACCGACCTCCTTCCACGAGCACAAGACCACTCCACCGCAGGCAGGCGAGGTGACAGACCACCGCACCTCCTATGGCTTGTGCATCACTGCGAGCGTGTGCCTGAGAGCCATGAAACCACTGCCAGCAACCACCGCCATCAACCACCTTCAGTTCCTCACTCCCGCGCCAGTTAAGATGTCTGGGTATGATCCCAGACGTCTGACCTCCCATATCTCCTTTCATCTTCTTTTGTTTTCTCCTTGCTCTGTTTCCCCTCTACTTCAACAAAAGTCCCCTCGTCCGCGCCTGCACACTTATGCAAAGGCCATCACCTGCTCCTCCACCTCCGCACTCTTTTAGCAGCAGCTGAGAGCTGCCACCCTCCCAGCGTGCAGTCCGAGCGCCTGCCTATCCGTGCACGGCTGCACAGCCTATGCAAACTCCCCTCACCCGCAGCTTGCAGTGTCCAGCAGTAGTAGCTACACAGCACCACGCGCCCCCCTCTCCAGTGCCCGAACACTGACCTGCAGTGCCCACTAGCACCCAGCAGGTACGCCTTCTCTTCCACGCGCGTGTGTCCTCTCCAGCTCCCCGCCAGCAGCTCTGCGTGCCAACACCTTCGCAGTCACCTGTGCGCCACTTGCAGTAGTGTCGTTCTCGTGCGCTCGCCCCTTCAGCCCGCACCGCCTCCAGCAGGTGCGCTCTGCCCGCGTGCGCCTGTGCGTGACCACGCGTGCCCGTGCGAGCAGCGCCGTGCCACCGTCCTCAGCAGGTGCAGCCTCCGCCGGAAATCACCCTTCGCCGGAGCTCTGTCCGGCCGACTTTGGCCATCTCGCAACCTGCCACCGCCACCGCCGCGAAGCCCTCGCTCCAGCCAACTGACTCCTAGAAGGGTTCCTCGAACGAACCTCTCTCCTGTGCGCGAGGAGGAGAGAGGTAGAATCCTCTGTTTTTGGTGATATTAATATTTACATTTCATGCCATTGCCACAAAATTTTTTTATTTATTATTATTTAATTATGGTGATTTTATGCAAAGAACCTCCTTTCTCATAAATGCAAAATCAGTATGTTAAAGTCTTTTTATCTTGATTGAAAAGCGATTTTGGCTTGATTTCTTGACGAAATTAATAGTGAACATTGGTTTTTGACCTTGGCGAGTTTAAATAGGTCATTGCCTCCCTGTGGACACGACCCACTCCTAATTGAGTGGTTATATTAATTATTGATTAGTCGATTTTTCCACCACATAGAACTACAAACGACTTTAAAAGCGAAAAATGGACTCGTCAATTGCCTCCTTGTGGATATGATCTGCTCTCTTGTGAGCGGCTTAATTTTAATTCTAATTGTTTTGATTAGTCGATTTTCCACCACTTGAAAATACAATGACAAATCTTCTTAATCATTATTTTCAAAAGCGAAAAATAACTCGTCAAGGCTCAGTGTAATTATACTGTCACTGAAAAAGAACTACTAGCAGTAGTATTCAGGTTGGAGAAATTCCGATCATACTTGCTCGGGTCCAAAGTAGTAATTTTCACAGACCATTCTGCCCTATGGCATTTGTTGGCAAAGAAGGATGCCAAACCCCGTCTTATCAGATGGATCCTTCTCTTGTTGGAATTTGATGTCGAAGTGCGCGACAAAGTTAGAGCACAAAATGTTGTGGCGGATCACTTATCGAGACTAGACCCAGCCCACATCCCTTATTCCCCACCCATTTCAGATCAATTCTCGGATGAGTCTCTGTTGGCAATCCATTCAGTCGAGTTTCCCTAGTACTCAAATATCGCGAATTATCCTGTCGCAGGCAAGATTCCTACAAATTTATCCAAGGATCAGAAACTCAAGTTTATTTCTGAAACCAAATTCTATTTTTGGGACGACCCCTTACTCTTTCGCATTGGAACCAATCAGATTATCAGGAGGTGCGTCATAGACTCCAAAATCTCGACTGTGTTATCTTTTTGCCATAGTGAAGACTATGGTGGTCATTTTTCTAGCCGAAAAATTGCTGCAAAGATTTTGCAATCAGGATTTTTTTGGCCAACCATTTTCAGAGATACACACGATTTTGCCAAGTGCTGTAAGCAATGCCAGTCGGTTGGTTCTATGACCAGGAGAGACATGATGCCTCTCCAACCCATTTTGGTTGTAGAAGTGTTTGACGTATGGGGCATCGATTTCATGGGTCCTTTCCTGAACTCACATGGCTTCGAGTACATACTTCTCGCTGTTGATGTCTCGAAATGGGTTGAAGCCATCCCGGCAAGATGGGCTAATCGAAAGACCATCATCTCTTTCATACGAGAATTTATTTTTGTGAGATTCGGTGTACCTTGTGCTTTAATTAGCAATGGGGGAAGCCACTTCATCCTCACCCACTTCAGGTCATTACTAAAGAAATATGGGGTACATCATCGTATAGCCACCCCGCATCATCCACAGACCAATGGGCAAGCTAAAGTGTCTAACCATCAAATCAAGCTAATTCTTTAGAAAATGATTAGACCAGATAGGAATGACAGGTCCGATAGATTAATCGATGCACTTTAGGCATATCGAACCACATACAAGGCCCCACTCGAAATGTCGCCATATCGTATGGTACGTGGAAAGGCCTGTCATCTTCCTATTGAGCTGGAGCATTGCGCCTTTTGCGTGGTGCAAAAATGTAATTTTAACCTCGATGCGGGTGCTTATGAAAGGAAGCTCCAGCTTAGTGAACTAGAAGAGATTCAACGGGAGGCCTACGAGAATGCAAAAATCTATAAAGACAAGATGAAGGCCTTTCATGACTACAACATCCGGAGGAAAGAATTCATAGCTAACTAGCAAGTCTGGTTATTTGATTTGAGCCTTAAATTCTTCGTGGGAAAGCTCAAGTCCAAGTAGACTGGCCCGTACATTGTGATTCACCCTTACTTTAACAGGGCGGTCCAAATCATGGACCCAAAATTTGTGCATGTTTCTATGGTAAATGGCTAGCGCCTCAAGCCATTTATGGCCCAAGAACCTCCTCCTGTTGACGAAATCATTAATTTCATTGAGGACGTCTAGTTGAGTTTTCTCCTAGCTCGAGCGTTAAACTCAGCAGTTATACATATATACATATCTTTTTATACATAGCATATTTTCTTTTGGCATATTTCTCTACATATTACATATCATCAGGTTGGCTTATGTTGAATGAAAAATTCAGGAGTGATTTCAGGTGATTTCTACCCACTTACTCATTGTCGTAATTTATTTCTATTATATTCATGCATGAGGACATTCAAGAACTTAGGCATGGGGGGTGATTGTGCAACAATCATAGGTCTTAATTGACCTAAATTAGGCTAGGACTTAATATAAGTTAGGGTAATTCATGCATGCATAAGCATTACTAGCACCTTTACTACTTTCTTTTAGCTATGTATAAAATAATGCTATAATGTACTGATTAGGTGTATTATGTTAATTGCAAGTAATAAGCTAATCAGAAGCTAGATCTGAAGCTGGATCTAAAGCTGGATCTGAAAAATAAAGAATAACTGGTGTTGCAGTAGAGTTGGAGTGGAAGACCTAGATTAGATGTAGTAGGTAATAATGTAAGGGAGTTAAGGTATGCTATTTTGTTAAGTAGGAATAAAACAATAAATTGTGAAGAACTTAGGTCCATCCTAGCCCTAGGACAACCTAGAAGCTTCCCCAAGCCTTAGCCACCCTTAGATTAGGTCACCACACCCTAGGAAACCTTAAAATCATAATTCCAGCCTCTATCTGGATGTCCAGATGAGTAATAGGATGTCCAGAACCTTTAGCCAACTCCCGCACACCTTAAATCCACTTCTGCAGTGTTATTGGATGTCTAGACACTTGGTCAGATGTCCAATTTCTGTAAAATACCCAAGACAAAACCTAAAATCCCTCCTGACTTTGATTGGACGTCTAGAAAATAAGTCTGGACTTCTGATTTTTCACTATAAGACGTCTGACACTATTATTAGATGTCCAGAACTGCCCTCCAGACCTTATTTTGCGATTCAAGCCTTGATCTTATATCTCTAGCTCCCTAAACCCAATTATAATCCCTTAGGAACCTAAATTAAGGTGTTCTAACTGTAGTACATCACCTCTAACTATAGTGAATTAGGGTTTACAACCCTAATTTGAGACCTACCTTGACCTAAGCCCACTAGAACCTAACCTAATCAACCTAGCCACCTAAGTTTTGACCCACACACACCCACACACACCATCCACATGAAAATACCTAGCCTAGAGTTCTCTAGAACTCTCTACCATGTGTTGTTGCCTTGGTTGCTAAAATTAGCGACCAAGAGCAATTCAATTTTTAGATCCACATTTGGTGGATCTAAAAACCACCATCCGTCCTCTCTCTCACTCTCCCATGAGCTCCCATCATAGGCCTCTCTAGAGAATTCCATAATTCTCTAGAGAGCTTCCCTTAGGTCTATAAAAAGACCTAAGGGTTGGCACTTTGCATCCATTCACTCTTGGCTCCATTTTAGCCTAGCTTCATTCCACCTCCACTCCACCTTCATGGGTAGCTTCACCACGGCCACCACCATCTCCACGCCAAGATGTTGGATCACCTCCTCAACCTCTCTCAAAGGGTCGGCCTAAGCACCATTGGCCACCCCTCCTCTCAACTAAGTCAAAGGCCATCGGAGTCCACCTCTGAATGCCCTTAGTTCTGATAGATTAGATTATAGTTCTTCATAGTTTTACTATTTTATTTACTGCTTAATAGTGTAGCTCTAAATTCTCCCCCATTGATGCATGCATAATCCCCCCTTAAATTCATGTATGTGATCGTTTTCTGCTAGCTAGATTTATATTTTCAAGCATTCCTCTACAAGCTTTTCATGAGCTTTATGTTGCAAACACCATCATAACTTAATGAAAATGTTTTTCTATATATATATCTATTTGTGAAAATCACCATGAGCCTTGTTGCAATATTTTTGTGTGATTGAAGTTGCATGTTTTAATTTTTTATATTCTGGCAACTAAGCATGTCGTGCATAAATACAAACTTAGTACAAATCGACATGCAATTTTGAATAAGTAGAGCAAGAGAGATCGATTTCAAATCTGTATTTCCATAAACACCTCCCAGAGACGAACGACCGGGACTCAAGTCTCGTTATCTTTATAAATTATTTTTGACGAGCGTTTTTGTGCACTATACTACGATGAAATCTCTGTTTTCAAAACACGCGCGAGAATCGCCCTTTGTCAAATGACGCCATTGCTGGGGAGGCAACGTCATTTTTGATTTCGATCTCTAGAACTATCACTAATAAATCTTCCTTTACTTGTCTTTTGATGTGCAGGAAAATAGGGAAAAATGGGATCTACGCACACATCCGGTGGGGAAAAATCATCTCCTCTTAGATTAGGATTTCCCTTTTTTTGAACCCTAGGTTAGATTTCCTTCTAGCAATTTCATTTGAAAAAAAAAGCCTATTTATTTTTGTGAAAAAAAAAGTCTAGGTTGTTAGATTAGGTTTCCATTTGAATCTTAGGTTAGTGTACTTGAAAAAAAAAGTTTTTCGTTAAAAAAATTTTTTTCAAAAGCTTTTGAAAAAAAATATTTTGGTGGAAAGTTTGAATTTCAAATTCAAACACTTTTTCAAAAGCTTCTCCACCACCCTTTGATTTTCGGCCAGGTTTCAAATTTCGATTTAAAAATTCAATTTTTGAAAAATTAATGAGCAAAAATATCTGAAATTCAGGCTAGACCTTCATTTTTAAACCACCTTTCAAATGGCACCATTCATTTGAAAAAATTTGAAGTGTAAAATTTTTAAAAATTCACGAAGTGCAAGGGGGTCAGACTGAGCTAGATTTGAAAATTTTCAAAATTCAAAAAGTAATTCCAAGCAATCTGTGAATCTGTTGGGACTAAAAATGGTGGGGTTTGAAAGCAGATCGCATTGGCTTTAATTTCCATATTTTTCCTAAATTTTAAAATGTCATCTGGACTATTTCAAAGTAGAAAATCAACTAGGGGTCAAAATTCTAGATCTGACCCCCTGACATTTAAAATTCTCTAGAAATTTAGTTGGAATTTTAAAAATTACAAAAAAATATTCTCTGAAAAGATAATTGAGAAAGGAATCTACTTGCAAAATTTTAGTTTATTTGGATTCAAATTTTATCCAGAGAATTATTTGTGTTTCATTGGTTTGTTGAAATCACAAAGAAGAAAACCCTAGAATTGCATGAGCCCTAGGTTATACCTTAAGGGTTACATTCTAGAGACCACACTTGGGCTACCGTAGACTTAGTCAAGTCTAGTGTTTAGCCGGTGAGGTAGGTCACTTTGTGGGTCACTCACCACAAATCCCAACTGAAGAAAAAAGGGCTGAAATTAGTTTTAAAACACGTAAGCAAACCCGAATTCATTGTCATACTACTGGGTGGCTTCAACCTCTCTTGTTGAACCTGGTGACTAAGTCTGCGGGGTAGTGTCAAATGACCACGGCTAAGGGGTAATAGAACCGGAGGCGTGAGTCGAAGGAAGAACCTTCCCCTTAGTCCCATCGTAACCAGACTGGCTGGGTTAGCTTGAGAGGCGGGAATCACTTTCAATCGGTTGCACGATGAATTTTTTCTTTAGGAATTTTAACTTAAAACGAAAAATCTGCTCATTCGATCATAAGGACCATATAATTGATAGGGCCTTTGCCTTATCTGGCTTGGCTACACCAACCTAAGGGTTGGGTGGTGTATGCAAGGAAGGAGGTCACTTAGACCTTGATTGGTTGGACCTTGGGAGCTGCTCCCAAGGAGGCGAGTCACCTCGCCAAGACCATCTTCTCCCCCCACTTCTACTCCCTTAGTCGTAATGGCTAATCCTGGACCTGGACCTAGACCTGGTTAGGATGTAGGTAATCTGGACCCAATGGCTCATCTGGAGGCTCGGGTTGTTGAATCAGAGGAGCGGCATCAGTAGAGCATGGACCGCATCTTGACGACGCTTGACAGAATGCAGCATCCACGGCGAGGAGAACAACTTCAGGATTTCTATGATCCAGCTGCACCGATCGTCGCACCCTTAGTCCGAATTCCCGTAGGTGGAGACGCATTTGAGCTCAAGCCTAATGTGATTGGTTTGATCAATAGTCATTTCTATGGAAACTCAAGCAAAGATCCGTTCCAGCACTTAGAGGACCTGAGTCGACCTGCAGAAATGATTCGACCCAGGAATATTGATCTTGGGATTGTTTTGATGAAGCTTTTCCCATTTTCTCTGAGGGACAAAGCTTCATACTGGTTCAAGACCATTGGGAAGCCGATTGGAACCTGGTTGGAATTATGACATGAATTCCTGTAAAAGTTCTTCCCAATCGGTCGAACGAACGCGATGAGGCGTGCGATCACAACTTTCTCCCATGGAGCTGGGGAGAAGTTGCATGATGCCTGGACCAATTTCACGACCTTGTTCGGAATGCCCGCACCGTGGTGTGCCCAGATGACACCTAGCTCATATCTTTTACCATGGGTTGGATGACACACATCGGTATTTGGCCGATGCATCTAGTGGTGAGAATTTCCTTACAAAAGACGAGAACAACACATTTGAGTTGTTCGAATCTTTGGCGGAGAACTCAATGAATGCCATGTCCATGAACCAGTCCAACTACCTGGTCTGTAGCGGGTTGGTGTCCATGAGGCTCACACTGAGTCTATTCGAGCCGACATGGATATCATCATCAAGCAGCTGGATAGAATGAACCTGATCGAAAAAAAGATTGACCAAATTAATCAAGGTCAATCTAACCTAAACTCTGCTGCTCTAAGACCCTCCTATGCACCTCAAGCCCCTCCTCCTAGAGTTAATCTACTCACTCGGGATGCATCCTCTTCTTATTTACGAGATCCTGCATATCAGGATCCTGTAAACAATCCTGCTCTGGCACCATATGACCAGGGTTACACACCACCTACTAACTATAATACATATCCCCTTGATGGATATACATCTCAAACGTCTTCGGCCTACGAGGACGTAGTGCTATTCAAGGATACGGGCGTAATAACTCGTATTCAGAGACGTATAACCTTGGTTGGCAACAGCATCCGAACTTCTCCTGGTCAGGTAACTCACAGAGACCACATCAAGACCTACACTACCAGACCAGGCAATACGGGAATGCGCAAAACACATACCCTAGGCAGTAGCCATTCCTGTCTCAGCAGCAGTAACCCCGTTCTTTATACCAGCTGTTGCACTAAGCTGCCAGTCACCCTCCCAACCGGGCTGACCCTCTGGAGGCATTGAAAGAGGAGCTGCAAGAATCGATGAGGAAGTCTATGCAGGGTAGCTTGCAGATAATGAAGGCGATGGCTGACCAGATATAGATTATATAGAACATGCAAAACCAGCTGTTGCAGGAGCATAGGACTCAGGGAGCCTTGCCCTCCCAACCTATCCCGAACCCTTGGTATGTGCAGAACCAAGGCACCTCGCCTAGGTTTTAGTCACCACAGGGACAGGAACACACCATATTACAGGCGCCTCCTACACCACCTGGTTACGCTCAAGGCCAACTGCCTTTGATGCAGAGCCTCGCATACTTTCCCCTTCCACTCCCCCACCACCTCATGGACAGCAGCTGATGCAAATGCTATCTCATTGAGGAGTGGAAGGAAGACATTCGACCCACCACATGGGTAGGCGGGTCTTGATTTTTCTCACCCTTCACCGCAGGCGAGTTCGACTCCTTCATCTCAGGAGCCACCTACGGTAGATAAGGGTAAGAGGCCACTTGACCCTGAGATTCCCATCCCTTTTCCCGAGGCTTTGACGCGAATGTAGTACAGAAGGACATGAGGAATTTGAGGACCTGAAGTCAATATTCAAGGAAGTACATATTCAGGTCCCTCTCCTCGAGGCAATTGATCACATCCCCACTGTTGCTAGGTTCTTCAAGGACTATTGTACCTCGAAGCGACAACCTAGAATTGGACGACAGGTGGTACTGTCAAAAGAGGCTAGCGCTGTGATTCTAGCCAACTTACCGCCAAAAAAGAAAGACCTTGGTACCCCACTCATATCCTGCTTCTTGCAGGATTCTCCATTTGATTGGGCCCTTCTAGATCTGGGTTCGTCCATCAACCAGACTCCCACTACCGTATTTGGTCGATTTCAATTTGTGGAGTTAAAGCCAACCTCGGTCATGATTCAGCTGGCTGATAGATCAATAAAAACACCGAGGGGGGTGGTTGAGAACGTGGTCGTAAAAGTCCGCAGATTCTGCTTTCTCACAGACATTTTCGTTCTCAATATGGAAGTTCCTCCTAATCTCCAAGATGAACCAATCATTTTCGGTCGCCCATTTCTAGCGACAGCTCGAGCAAACATTGATTGTGCATCTGGGTGTATGGAGATAGTCCTAGGTAATGAACGACTTCGACTTGACATATTTAGGGCATCAAGGAATTTTGACTGTGATCGCATAGAGGAGGATGGTGAAGACAAAGATTTGGCATACTGTGGTAACATTGGGCTCCTTTGTGATGACCCAATGTCTCATTCGTCTGCACTATCAGAGTTCTTGGACCTCGATCCACACGGGATTGAGACCATTGCACTGCACATATCTCCCCGAGGATCTGATTGTTTAGGGTGTGTTTCTGACCATAGCACCCCTGAATCTAGCTATCCTGATCCGTACACTACTGGATCATCCCTGTTGTTACAAGAAGATGCGACCACAGCTAACGAGTTTCCCGTTAACGTAGTCACAACCAATTATCTCACAGGTAGTGAATCAGCAGGAATTCACACACATCTGGATCATCAGATTCCCACCTTTGAGTCTACTCCTCTTATTCCCATTTTTGACTTTGACCTACCCATGATTGAATTGAAGCCCTTACCTAACTCACTTAAGTATGTGTTCTTGGGCGAAAGTGAGACATACCTGGTCATTATTAGTGCTCACTTAACCCAAGAACAGGAGCATCAACTAATTTTGATTTTATAAGACCATAGGGCTGCTATAGGGTGGAGCATTGTTGATCTTCGCGATATTCGCCCCTCATATTGCACCCATCACATTTACATGGATGAGGGGGTGAAACCTTTGAGACAACCTCAAAGATGGCTAAACCCGAATATGCTAGAGGTTGTTAAGAAGGAGATCATCAAATGACTGGATGCAGGTATTGTATACCCAATCTCTGATAGCCAATGGGTGAGTCTGATCCAGATAGTGCCCAAGAAAGTAGGACTCACCGTAGTGAAAAGTGATCAAGGTGAATCCATCCCAACCCGCATTGCAATATCATGGCAGGTCTGCATTGACTATAGGAAACTGAACATGGCTACCCAGAAGGATCACTTTCCTTTGCCTTTCATTGATCAGATCTTGGAACGGTTAGTCGGACATAGTTTCTTTTGCTTTCTGGATGGATACTCCAGGTATAATCAAGTAGCGATTAGCCTGGAAGATCAAGACAAGACCACATTCACATGCCCCTTTGGAACATTCGCTTTCAAGCGGATGCCCTTTAGCCTCTACAATGCACCAGTAACATTTCAGTGTTGTATGATGGCAATCTTCTTTGACATGATTGGGGACTATGTGGAGGTGTTCATGGATGACTTCTTCATTTTCGGAGATGATTTCGCATCTTGTCTTGATAACCTCACCAAAATTCTGAAACAGTGTATTGAGGTAAACCTAGTACTACCTGGGAGAAAAGCCATTTCATTGTGAGGGATGGCATAGTACTAGGGCACAGGATCTCTAAAAATGGACTTGAGGTCGATCGAGCTAAATCTGAGATTATTTCCCACTTACCACCACCTAGCTCAATCAAGCAAATTAGATCATTCTTGGGTCACGTTGGCTACTATCGAAGATTTATACGTGATTTTTGGAAAATTTCATGACCTTTGACGAATCTCCTTGTTGCCAATGCCCCATTCGAATTCGACACCTTGTGTCTCAGTGCCTTCGAGACTTTACGAAGCGCTGTCTCTGATGCCTCGATTCTCCGACCACCCGACTGGTCGCTTGATTTCGAGATGATGTGCGATACTTCTGATCTCGCTGTCGGTGTTGTTTTAGGCCAACGTCGGGAAAAATAACCTTTTGTCATATACTATGCTAGCATGACACTGAATGAGGCTCAATGCAATTATACTGTCACCGAAAAAGAACTGCTAGCAGTAGCATTCGCATTGGAGAAATTCAGATCTTATCTATTAGGGTCCAAAGTTATCATCTTCACTGACCACTCCACCCTCTGGCATTTGTTGGCAAAGAAGGATGCCAAACCTCGGCTCATCAGATGGATCCTTCTATTGCAGGAATTTGATACTGAAATCCGCAACAAAGCCGGAAAGTAGAATGTTGTGACGAATCACCTATCTAGGCTGGACCCAGACGACATTCCTTATTCCCTGCCTATCAACGACCAGTTTTTGGATGAATCCCTTTTGGCAGTTCACTCTATTGAGTTCCCCTGGTACGTGGATATCGCAAACTATCTTGCCGTAGGCAAGATTCCTGCGAAACTATCCAAGGACCAGAAACTCAAATTTACTGCGGAGGCCAAATTCTACCTTTGGGATGACCCACTGCTCTTCCGCATTGGAGTGGATCAGATTATTTGAAGATGCATCCCAAATTTTGAGATCCCCAGTGTGTTATCTTTTTGCCACAACGATGCTTGTGGTGGTCATTTCTCTGGACGGAAAATCACTACAAAAATTTTGCAGTCGGGATTTTTCTGGCCAACTATTTTCAGAGATACACACGAATATGCCTAGCAATGCAAACGATGCTAGCCGGTCGGTTCTATGACCAGGAGAGACATGATGCCACTCCAGCCCATCATGGTTGTAGAAATGTTCGACTTTTGGGGCATCGATTTTATGGGCCCTTTTCTAAACTCGCATGACTTCGAGTACATATTACTAGCTGTTGACTATGTCTCAAAGTTAGTCGAGGCCATCCTGGCGAGACGGGCTGATCATAAGACCGTCATTTCTTTCGTATGGGAATACATCTTCGCGAGATTCAGAATACCCTACGCTCTGATTAGCGATGGGGGAAGCCACTTCATCCATGCCCACTTCAGGTCATTATTAAAGAAATACATGGTACATCACCGTATAGCCACCCCATATCACCCGCAGACCAATGGGCAGGCTGAAGTGTCTAACCGTCAGATCAAGCTAATTCTCTAGAAGACGATTAGACCAGACAGGAAGGACTGGTTCGATAAATTAGTTGATGCACTCTGGGCATATCAGGCCGCGTACAAGGCCCCACTCGGAATGTCACCATATCGTATGGTATATGGCAAGGCCTGTCACCTTCCTATAGAGCTGGAACACCATACCTTTTGGGTGGTGCAAAAATGTAACCTTGACCTCGATGCAGGAGGTCAAGAATGGAAACTCCAGCTCAGGGAATTATAAGAGATCCGATGGGAGGCCTGATGAGACACTCATCATGATCTCTAATTACCCCTAATTACTAGTCTTCCTAGTTAATTAGCTAAGATTATGAACATATAAGGGTTAATTATAGAATAGGGGATATTTAGTCAAGGACCTTAAAATAAGTTAAAAATGACATTTTATCATTCAATTAACATTATTAATAATTTAGATAATAATTGGACTCAAAATCTTATTAATCATTCCTTTAATTAATAAGTTAAGTAACTTAAACTTAATGTAAACCTAAGTATATAATAACTTAAGTGATTTTACTTAATCTAATAAATTAACCTAAAAAGGTAAAAAATGTAAATTCAAGGTGTAAACATAATATTTACCTTATTTACTAACATATATAAAAAGTAGAAAAAGATCTAAGTTAAAATAAACCTTCAAAACTTAGGCTTACATTTTAGTCCTTACTTTTCATTACAGTCGGGTCCTCATTTTTCACATAGGTCCTTAAGTTTTATTTCATTTAAGTCCCTCTTCGTCTTCTTCTTCTTCAGCTGAATGAACGGATACGGCAGAGAGTCACCCCACCGCGCGATTACCGCCCTGCCAACATCATCCTTCTTTGTCCAAGCTCTTGCAGCTTGCACTCACCACTTCCACTTCATCCACCGGTCTGGATTAACCAGAAATCCTATTTCTCAGTGGGAGATAACCTCACCGTCATCCGAGACGGCGACGGAGGTTAAGCTCCTCAAGCTCCTTCTTTGGCCAGACCTCGCCACTCTCTTCGCCGCAAACTACTATAAATACCCCCTCACACCTCTGATTTTATTCAAGTTGGCTCCCTTCCCTCTTCTAACATTGCAGCTGACCCAATAGGCTATTCGTCCAAAACTCCGGCGACTTCCCATTCCACTTTCCGACATCCTCTGTCCATCTTAATCAGCTGAGGAGATTCGCCGTGGTCTTCCGCGTCTCTGACACAGGCACTGACCCAAGGAATCCTCCACTCCACCTCAAATCTGCCCGCCGGAGATCTTTCTTCCACCCTCTGATTTCGTCGTCTGCTATGAACCTTCGGCGGAACCCTATGACCCCTTCGTCCAGGTAACAGCAGATTAGGAGTAGGAGTAGGCTAGCTTAGTTAGTTAGTTTAGGTAGTTAGATTAGAGTTAATGTCATATTTTAGTTTCATCTTCTCCGACTCCGGTGAGTTTCTTGAGCTCGCCAGAGAGTTAATTTCATCTTTTTAATTCACTGTCCACCTTCCTGTATCTTCCATGATCATTTCTAAATCACTTAATCGCTTAATTGAATCACCTAATCGCTTAATTCATATTCCACCTTCACCGACTACTATCACTGTCTATGGTGACAGTAATCAACCTAATTCCACCTTCATGGGTTCTTATCATCTATCCACCACTAATGAACCCTAATCGACACTATAATACCTATAACTACCACATATAAATTAAATGCCCAAATATAATTAAGCTCCTAAGCTCGCTGTCCATGGCGGCTCAGGAGCAGTTCAAACTATTAATTAACTATATAATTATAATTGCTAACACTTGTTGACTTGTTTAACCTCTCAATCGAGTGGTTAAAGAAGTCCTGAGCTTTAACCACCCAGATCCTTTAAGAAAATGAATTCACTGTCAAATCTTAATTCTAATGGATAAATGAGGAATTAAATGTGATACTGAGGTTCCTTGCAATCTCAGGATCCTTTCTAAATCAAAAATGGTAAGTTTTATCAATCTGTACACACTTTTCCTATTTTTTGGACACACCGGAGCTCCGGCAAGCTCCGGCGAGCCAAAATTTGTATTTTACCCTCTAGAACTTGTTGTGAAGCTCCAGAATGATAAAATGTGGATCACTGATTATTTAAGGATGTTTATTTGAGGATTTAGCCACTGGAGTTGTAGATTTAACTTCATCTTCCCCAACTCCGGCGGGGTTGGAGAAGTCTATTAGAGAGATTTGAGAAGCATTTAAGGAACTCAGAAGCTTAAGTGCAATGCATTGAAGCTATTTAAACCTTTAAAACATTGTAACCTCTGAATGATTCTGTTGAACACACATGTTTTCAAGTTCAGGTGGCAAGCCTGAAACCATAGGAATCAAAGTCAGAACACCTTCCTGAAGATCTGAATAAGTTCTGGATGTTAAGGAGATTCTAATTGAGGCTTTGATTTCTTATGGAAAAGCTTTGAACAGAAAGTCAATTTTTGTGCTTCCACAGTCAAACTGAATCTGATAATGGAGTTCTGAGCTCGAATTGAGGAATTGAGAGGATTAAACAGATTCTGGGAACTTGTTTGATGGTTTTAGAGAGAATTAAGTGAGCTCAGATGATTTATTTAGTGAGAATTTAGTTCCTGTCAATTTGGGTTACTTTCGAGCCCAAACTAACAGGAGAAACATTTTGTTGAAATTTAAATTTAAAACCTGCCCAGATGAGTTGATTATAACCCTTAAAATTAATCTAAATCAATTAGAAACACTTTTAAGTGTCTATTGCACATTATGAAGTCTGAAATTTGAACTCTGAAGCTTTCAGAGAAGTGAAGAGCTTCTCTGTTGGTTCTGAAGCTCTTAAGAGCTTAAAATCTACTCTAACAGATGCGGAATCACTTATATAACATGTACAAACCTTTAAATTAGAGAGAGAACTCCATCTGAGGACTCTGTTGATATAATTTCACTTCCAGGTGTAAAATTAACCCGTAGGAACCCCTGATTTCATCTTTCAAATTGAAGAAGAAAACATCCTCTAATCCTTAAATTAACCCTGCAATTACGTAGATCTATCTTAGAGCTTTCTAACAAACTTTAAATCATTAGATTTGGAGCTCTGGGTAGAAAGTTATGATCATTTGAAGTTGGGTCTAGAAGGGGTTGGTTAGTCCCACATCGCTAGTTCACGAGCACGTGCCTGGGGATAAAATGAATTCGTTTCATGGCCTCTTCAGTCGTCAGCGCTCGGCGCACCGGTTACCGATCTGATCTGATTTGAGCATGTGTGTGTGTGTCGGCTTCTGCCTGTGGGTGTGCGCCTTTGGTGGTGTGAGCGAGAATGTGCCCTGGAAGGGCAAGAGAGGCCTGGGAGGCTGGGTTGAGCCGAAATGGCTCGAGATTATGAACCGAGATGAAATAAATCGAAAAAAAACCTAATTGAGATTAGGCAAGGACCGAGTAGGGTCTGGTCCCACCCTGGTCTCTGGGTGCTGTGTATCCTCGAAAGGACCTCGTTACGAATAAAATAAATTTTGGTTAAAAAAGTAAAAAAAAACCCGGATCAGCTGAAAGTCTAAGGGAATTGAAAGAGAAGCCGATTGTTAAGCTAAGTGTTGAAAGTTGAAAAGCTAAGTGTTGAGGTGAAGGCTAAGGAAAGAAGGAGCACAGGCACTAAGGAAGGAAAAGATTAAGGAACAAAAGGAGAAGACTAAGGGAAGAAAAGAAGACAGGAAGAAAAGAAGAAAGGTAAGAAAAGAGCTCGAGAGAGAGAGAGAAGAAAATAAAAGAAAGAAGAAGATGAGAGAGGCTGAAGAAATAAATAAAGGAAAATTTATTTTTCTTGCATCATTACTTTTTGTTCTTAATTGTAAAAAGGCATGTTTTAATAGAATAACTTTTAGTTGCCTTAATTTCTTTGGAATGAAATTGAATTAGAAAACTAACATGTTTACTTGTTAATAAAGTAGATCATTTTGAGTAAATATGTTCTCTTATGGGATTTTGCATGTTACTCCATTTTATTTTGGCAAAATTCATGTTTTAAAAATCAACTTAGTTATACCTCCTAAACTTATAGAGAAATAAAAGAGAATTGGTGAATTTGGAGAAAATTATTATACCTCCCATTGAACGATCTAGACTCAACCAGTAAAAATTTCTAAAATGTTAGGTTAATTCGACCCTATACTACACAATCCACACAACTTCGAGTTAACCTAAGTGACTTCTTCTACTCTTAATTAAGTGAAATTAACTTAATTACTGAGTTGAGTGAAAACACACGATCAAGGCCTATGAGAACGCATTGATATACAAGGACAAGTCCAAGGCCTTTCATGATTGCCACATCCGAAGTAAAGCATTCACGCCCAACCAGCAAGTCTGGTTGTTTGATTCGCGACTGAAACTTTTTTCAGGGAAGCTCAAGTCCACGTGGACTGGCCCATATGTTGTGATTCACCCATATTCTAATGGGACGGTCCAAATCAGGGACCCAAAATTTGGGCATGTATCTATGGTAAATGGCCAGCGCCTCAAGCCATTCACGGCCCAAGAACCTCCTCCAGCTGACGAACTCATTCATCTTATCGAGAATATCTGAGTAAGTTCTCGCCTAGCTGGAGGTGTTAAACTCAGCACGTATAGATAGCATATCCCACATTCTACCATCATCTATACATAACCATTTTTACACATAGCATATTTTTCTTTTAAGCATATTTCTCTTGCATATTGCATATTGTTAGGTTGGCCGGTGCTGAACATTAAAATTTCAGGAGCAATTCCAGGTGATCTCTACCCATTTACTCCCTGCTGTATTCATTTTCTTTTATATTCATGCATGAGGACATGCAAGAACTTAGGCATTGGGGGGGGGGGGGGGTAGATACGAAAAAATTGAAAATTTTTATGCCGACATTTAGGAAAACCTTGGAGCTGCATGTCAAATGTACTTTTGGACCCTAAATAAAAGAACAACCGACTCCACCTCCAATGCTTTCATTAGAGCTAAAAATAATCGACAACAGCCACTTCTGACTCACCCGCTTACCCTTTTGTTCTAAATTTAGGGTCAAGCTAAATGTAATCGAAAGGGAAATTTCATGAAGTACGAATATAAGAGGTTACTTGTTTATAGCATATATACATAGTGCATCCATGAATAAGAATATCTTATTAAGAGAATGCTTTAGGGATTTTATCATCTAGTTGATTCCTATAATCTGGAATTCAGTACAATTTTTCACACACACATAGAATTTGCAATGGATTCATGGTGAAGGCTGAAAAATGTTTTTAGTTTGTCGAGAGAAGCTGTGCTTCTTTTCCTGAACCCCTGGACAGTGTTTTGGGAGTCAGGTAGATTTTCTTCCAAAAATCCACCAAATAGTGTGAGATGAGAGTAGAGTGTACTGGTGCTCTAAGATTAATGTAAGGAATCTGAAATCCTAGATAATTAGGTGATGATACTCAGAGATTAGGCATAGTTTTCGCTTTCGGTTCCTGCGTATACATTGTTGTGAGAAATATTGAGAGCCACCAAATAAGGCAAATATGCAGAGAGCAAGTTTTCATAAAACTAGGGCTAAGCTAGATGGTTACAACCATTCTTTACGGAATCCTCGGCTGAAGGAGGGTATTGATGTCAAGGTCAGAAATACACCATTCTATCCATCTCTCCCGGTGCCGTGAGTAGGCACTTCCACCAAATAAGCCACCTAATGTCTCTTAAGTGCCACCAATCCCTAATAATGCCTCCTCAATAAAGTTCATGGATGTGTGTTAGTTGTGTTGTGTTGAAAAAAGAAACATAGAAAAAAAATGAAAAAAAAGAAGAAAAAAGAAAAAAATGATGAAAAGAAAGAAAAATTGAAAAAAAAAATAGAAAAAGAAGAAAAAGCAAGAAAAAAAGAGTGTCAATATTTAGTGTTTATTTCAGTTGCATTGAGGCAATACCACCAAATAAATTTGAGATCCATCAAATATGGCCTTAACCTATCTTTCTGCGTTTCTGACCTCCCGAATACTGGCTGAGGAATTCTGACTTAGTGTTAAGGTTATGAGACTCAATTAAACTGTTAATGCCAAGTGAGACCACCAAATACAGGTCATATGTGTGAATCTGGTGAGATTGTGAGCTCTAAGAAAAAGAAAGAAAAGAAAAGAAAAAGAGAGAATGAATACAAAAGAACCAAAAGAGAGCATAGCTTTTCTCGTCTTTCTCTGAGTTGAGTTACGTAATAATTTGGGAATCTAGATTCTATAGTACTAATTTCTATGTAGCACCAAGTGAGAGTAAGCCACCAAATATATAATCTTTTCCCTCTAAGATTCTCTACCTAAGCTTAAAGCTGGGTGGAATTCATAGAATTTCTTGAATACCCCGAGGGAAGAAGTCCGCATATCCTGCTAGAATTTTTACTAGGGGTCAAGTACAGGCTTTAGAGATGAATTAGTTTTTCACTCGAATCTGGTGCAAAAGCTACATAGCTATACTTTCACGATTGTTTGGATTTCTAGAGCATAGGGTGAAAACAAAAAGGAGAAAAATCTCTAGGCATACACTTGATAAAATAATCAATCCCTTAGGGACCCTTCTGCGAATAATTTAGTCTCGCATTTGCTAAGGACTACCAAGATCTAGGCATGGGGGTATGATTGTGCAGCAATCATAGGTCTTAATTGACCTAAATTAGGCTAGGACTTAGCATAGGTTAGGGTAATTCATGTATGCATAAGCATTACTAGCACCTTTACTGCTTTCATTTAGCTATGCATAAAATAATGATATAATGTACTGATTAGGTGTATTATGTCAATTACAGGTAATAAGCTAATCAGAAGCTAGATTTGAAGCTGGATCTAAAGCTGGATCTGAAGAATAAAGAATAACTGGTGTTGCAGCAGAGCTGGAGTGGAATACCTAGATTAGATGTAGTAGATAATAATGTAAGGGAGTTAAGGTATGCTATTCTGTTAAGTAGGAATAAAGCAATAAATTGTGAGCAACTTAGGTCCATCCTAACCCTAGGACAGCTTAGAAGCTTCCCCAAGCCTTAGCCACCCTTAGGTTAGGTCACCGCACCCTAGGAAACCTTAAAACTCTAATTCTAGCCTCTATCTGGATGTCCAGATGAGTTATAGGATGGCCAGAACCCTTAGCCAACTCCCGTACACCTTAAACCCACTTCTGCAGTGTTATTGAACGTCCAGACACTTGGTTAGACGTCCAATTTCTGCATAATACCCAAGATGGAACCTAAAATCCCTCCTGACTTTGATTGAATGTCTAGACAATAAGTCTGGACTTCTGATTTTTCACTATAAGGCATTTGACACTATTATTAGACGTCCAGATCTTGGATCTCCACTCGACCTTCATGTGTAGCTTCACCATGGCTACCACCATCTCCACGCCAAAATGTTGGATCACCTCCTCAACCTCTCTCCAAGGGCTGGCCTAAGCACCATTAGCCGTCCCTCCTCCTCTCAACCATGTCAAAGGCCATCGGAGCCCACCTCTAAATGCCCTTAGTTCTGATAGATTAGATTATAGTTATTCATAGTTTTACTGCTTTATTTACTGCTTAATAGTGTAGCTCTAAATTCTCCCCTAATGATGCGTGCATAATCCTCCCTTAAATTCATGTATGTGATCATTTTCTGCTAGCTAGATTTATGTTTTCAAGCATTCCTCTACAAGCTTTTCATGAGCTTTATGTTGCAAACACCATCATGACTTAATGAAAATCTTTTTCTATATATGTATAGATCTATTTGTGAAAATCACCATGAGCCTTGTTGCAATATTTTTGTGTGATTGAAGTTGCATGTTTTAATTTCTGATATTCTGGCAACTAAGCATGTCTTGCATAAATATGAACTTAGCACAAATCGACATGCGATTTTGAATAAGTAGAGCAAGAGAGATCGATTTCAAATCTGTATTTCCATAAATGCCTCCTAGAGACGAACAATCGGGACTCAAGTCTCGTTATCTTTATAAATTATTTTTGATGAGCATTTTCGTGCACTATACTACGATGAAATCTCTGTTTTCAAAACACGTGCAAGAATCGCCCTCTGTCAGGGGGTAGTATATAGTAAAACTAAAAATTTTTATGCCAACACCTAGAAAACCTCCAAGCAACATGTTAATTATACTTTAGGGTCCTTAATTTAAGAACAACCGACTCCATCTCCAATGATCGCATTGAAACTAGAAATTGGCTGCAGCAGGCACTTCCGACTCTTTCGCTCACCTTTTTTTTCTGAATTAGGACTAAGCTGAATGTAATCCGATGAGGGAACAATATTAAAGTAAAATCATAAGAGATTAATTGTATATAGCATATATATATATTGCATTCATGACTAAGATTTTTATCATGAGATTTCATTAGGGATTTTATTCTTTAGTTGATTCCTGTAAGCTAGAATCCAGTATAATTTTCACACTCACGTAGATTTTACAATGGATTCACTATGAAGATCGATAAACGTCTTTAGTTTTTCAAGAAGAAGAAGTGCTTCTTTTCCTTAACCCTTGGATAGTGGTTAGGGAGTCAGGCGAACCTTCTTCTAGAAAATCCATCAAATAGTGTGTGATGAGAGTAGAGTGTTATTGGTGCTCTAAGACTAGTTCAAGGAATATGAAATTCTAGATAATTAGGCAATGATACTCGGAGTTAGGCATAGTTTCGTCCTCGATTACCACATATAAATTTTGTGTGAATTTCTGAGAGCCACCAAATAAGGCAAATACTCAGAGATCGAGTTCTAATAAAACTAGGACTAAGGTGGATAGTTACGACTATCCTTTATGGAATCCTTGGTTGAGGGAGGGTATTGATATCAAGGTCAAAAATACATTATCCTATCCTCCTCTTTCCTGGTGCCGAGAATAGGCACTTCTACTAAATAAGCCACCTGATATCCTCTTGAACACCACCAATCCCCAATAATGACTTTGGCATAAAAGTCACGTATGTTGTGTGTTGTGTTGCGTAGTGTTAAAAAAAAGAGAGAAAAAAAAGAAAAAAATATTTATATATATAGGAAAAAAAAGAGAAAAAAAGGTAAAAAAATTTTTTAGAAAAAAAAGTGAAAAATGAGTTTATAAGTATGTTTAGTATTTATTTTAATTACATTGAGGCGATATTACCCATCACACTTAATATTCACCAAATATGGCCTTAACTTACCTTTCTGTATTTCTGACCGCCCGAATACTAGTTGAGGAATTTTGACTTAGTGTTAGAATTATCAGAACTCTATTAAAGTGTTAATGCCATGTGAGATCACCAAATATGGATTATATGTATAAATTTGGTGAGATTGTGAGCTTGAAATGAAAAGAAAAAGAAAAGAAGATAAGAAAAAGAGAGAGTAAATGCAAAGGAACCAAAGAGAGCACAACTTTCCCTGCTTCTATCTAAGTTGATTTACTTGATAGTCTGGAAATCTAGATTCTGTAGTATTAGTTTATATGTACATCAAATGAGTGAGCCACCACATAAAAACCCATCTGACTTATACATTCTCTACCTAAGCTAAAAGCCAGGGTAGAAATTATAGAATATTTTGTTATCCCTTAAGGGAAGAAGTTTGCCTATCCTACTAGAATTTTACTAGGGTTCAAGTACAGGCTTTAGAGGTGAATCGACTTTTCACCTAAATCTGTTGCATAAGCTACATAGCTACACTTTCACAATTGCCTGGATTTCTAGATTCTAGGATGAAAACGAAAAGGAAAAGAATCTCTAGTCTTACACTTGATAACAATAATCAATCCTCTAGGAACCCATTTGTAGATAACTTAGTTTTACATTTGCTAGGGACTAGCAAGATTTAGGCATGGCGGTATGATTATGCAGTAATCATAGGACTTAAATGACCTGAATTGAGTTAGAACTTAGCATAATTGTATTATAATTCATGCATTAGTAGCATACAATTCATCTCTTCTGCTTTACTTAGATATTCATGAAATAATGCAATAATGTACTAATTAGGGTACTATTTGGTTTGAAGGCAATAAGAAGCTCAGGAGATGGCCTGAAGTTGGACCTGAATAAGGGAAGAAGCTAGAGCTGCAGTAGAGCTGGAGCAGAAGCTTTGGGAATAAAGCTCCTCAAGATGAAGACATAATGTAGGGAAGAGGTATACTACATTACTTATAAGATTTTAATGTCTAAATTAAATTATGAAGAACATAGGACCTTTTCTAGCCTTTGGATAACCCTAGACACTTCCCCAAACCTTAGCTACCCTTAGATTAGATCATGTTAGCCTAGAATAACTCAAAACCCATATTCCAATCCATCTCTGGACGTCTAGGTAGGATACTGGACATCTAGGCTCCTTAGATACCACCTGTAGAATTTAGAACCCAATTTGTTAGAATATTGGACGTCCAGACAAGGTGTCAGACATCCAATTTCTGCAGAAATCCAAGATGGAAGCTAAAATTCACCCTGATTCAACTTTGGACGTCCAGACCATAGACTTAGACTTCTGATTTGGAAGTATAAATTGTTTGATCATTAAATTAGATGTCTGGAACCCCTCTCCAGATGTTGTTTTTGAAATCAAGGCTAGATCTTGATTTTGTAAGCCCCTAAACCCAATCCTACACCCTAGGAAACCTAAATTAAGGTATTATAAGCCTAGTACGCTACCCTAAGACCCTCTTAAGAACCTAATTAGGTTCTCACTAAACCCAATTGACTTGGATCTAAGTCAATTACACTTCACCTAGTCAATTAGACTCATAGAGTCCAATTAAGCTCAAATCTCAACCAATACGAGTGTAATGGGACTCAAAGAGAGTCCAATTGACTTAAGCCCAATCTAATTGGGAACTTTCTCTCCTAATTACACACACCCACTCAATTAAATTTGTGGTGAGTTTAGTTGCACTTATCACCTTAGTATTAGGTTTTATAAACCTATTTTTAGAAACCCACTTAAACCCAATTATCTAGACCTATAGGACTCAACCTAGACCACCTATTCACGCACACACACCCACATGCACACACCTTGGCTAGCCACTCTAGAGCCCTCTAGAACCTTCACCAAGTGGCACCACCTAGGTTGCTAAAAATAGCAACCCAACCTAGTCTTTCTTAGATCCACAATTTATGGATCTAAGAAGACCCACTCTTACTATGTTGGACGACCACCTAAGGGTCTCTCTAGAGTCTTCTATAGTTCTCTAGATAAACCACTTAAAAGCCATCCCTTGGTCTATTTAAAGACCCCCTTGGACGACCATGTACCCCCATCTTGGATGTCATCTCCATATTCATAACTCCCGCCACGAGCTCCACCATCACCTTCACTCCATCATTGGAAGTCCAAGATCCAAGAAGCTCCTCCACCACCTCCTCAAGAGGCTGGCCAACCACCTTGTCCCTCTTTCTCCTCCCACCACCTCCAGCCACACAGCCATTGGAGACCACCTCCAATGTCCTGATTTCTAGTAGCATAGAATTACTGTTCTTCTTAGTTTAATTCTAGCTTTAATTTTCTGCATAGTACTGTCGTATTCCTGCCTTCTAGAGTGCACACATAAACTCTTCATGGGTTCCATGCGTGCATCCCTATTCTGCTAGCATAGCTGTAGTTATTTTCAATTTCCTGTACAAGCATTCCTCTAAACTTGATTGTAATGACATTATTCTTGAGGAAATAAAAATAAGAGTTGCCTACTTTATATTTCCATCTTTTATGAAACTAAAATGTCTGTTCAGGAGGATATTGAGGACTTAACGATCAATGAATTTTATGTGGTTTGCCATCGAAGAGTTGAAATCGTGCACACTAATACACATACTTTCACATTTATACTATTTCCGACTCATGCGCATGTTTTACGAGTTAACAACACAACCAGTGAATCCTATATTCGTACACTGAATACTGGACTACAATTCTAAGCAAGTAGAGAAATCAAAATCAATTTCACTTTTATACGCCTCCCTGAGATTGACCGGGACTCACCATCTCGTTATTAATTTTTGTTTAAGTTGTGATTTGTGCCATACGACGTTTTCTTAATCAAATATGCGTTTTGCGAACTCAGAAGTGCTCAACCCTTGAAGGATTTTTATGATCCTTCAAATTATGGGGAATGTCTCGGTGTTCAGATTCCAGCTAGTGACGTGGAAATCAAGCCTCAGGTTTTAATCCTGATCAAACATTTTCGTGGGCTTGGCTTTGAACACCCATTTTAGCATTTGGAGGACTTGACCACTTTGGTCCAAACCACCAAAGCACGAAACGTGAACGAGGAGCAAATGATCATGAGGCTTTTCCCCAACTCTCTCAAGGATAAGGCCACACATTGATATCGAACAACTGGGAGGCCCGTAGCTACCTGGAATGATCTCAAATCGACCTTCTTGAAGAAAATTTTCCCTATTGTGTGTACCAATGCATTGCAACGTGTGATTACAACTTTCCTCCAGCGGCCGGGGGAACCACTTCATGGTGCCTGGGAGCAATTCTAGGATATGTTGCAGAAGTGTCCACACCACGAGGTACTAACATGGCAACTTGTGGAAATTTTCTTTCATGGGTTGACTGAGCAACTATGTAATCATGTGGACGCTTCTTGTGAAGGCAATTTCCTCCACAAGGATGCAGACAATGTGCATCACTTGTTTGAGGAAATGAGTGAGAATTCTATCAATCATGCAACCATGGACACTTTCAACTGATCCCAGCAACCCAGGTCCAGGACTCTCATTCATTCAATATGGAATTGATTTGCAACAAACTTGATAAAGTGGACCTGGTTGCAAAAGGAATGGAAGAGTGGATGGCTGGAAACTCTGCAAATACTTCTAGATCCACTCAATCCTAGAGTTCAGGATTCCATTCTTTACGAGCTCCTACAGGAAGGGAGTTCATAAATCAATTGGAAACGGCTCAACCTATGAGCTAGCATTACTCAGAACCCCATGGGTTCCAAACTGGGGCCTTTGATCCTAGTTTCTCTAATCCTTCTCCTTCTTTCCCACCATCCTCGCCCTATGAAGATGTATATGCTGTACAAGAGAATGTTAGGTCCAACCCATATTCTAACTCCTATAACCTGGGTTGGAGGAACCACCCTAACTTCTCCTGGAAAAGCCTGGGGTAGTAGACCCAAATCCGACCCAGCAATTATGCACTACAAAGACCAATGGGTAAGGGTCATGTTTACACTTAGCTGTCCCCTAATTAGGTCAATCATCCAATATGGAATGCCTGTCAACTTGCAGGGTAGGTTGATCTGAACCATCAAATGGTGGAAATGTAAGGATCCATGCTCCAGCCCATGCAGCAAATGAAAACCTCATTGGACAACTTACAATCTGGGCTCATTGCTAATACCTGTCAACCCGGATCTCTACCATCTCAACTCGTACCCAACCCTCGTAACATACGAAATCAGGGCAATTGAGCTTAAGGGATGGGAATCAAAGGGACCCACATGCACATGCTTAGGTGGTTGAGCAGGGTCCTTCCTCTTCTTCTGCTATTGGATATCTTGCTAATCAAGCCCCTTCGATCTTTTCTAACCCTCCCCAAGTCCCGAGCTCGTACGCTTCTGCAAACTCCGTGACCTTAAGGAGTGGAAGGCAAACCCAGGACTCGAAATTACCTTCAACTAGCAAGCAAAATCCTAGTGAACCTAAGGAAGAATTGGTGAAAACTGAAGAACTTAAGACTCAGGAACTTGAAGTTAATGACCAAACTCATATCCCATTTCTTGAAGCCTTATTGAAACCCAGGAAGAAGAAACCTGTTGATAGCAATGAGGAACTCCTTAACATAATCAAACATGTTGAGATCAATATTCTGCTCCTTGATGCAATTAAGCATATTCTGGCTTATGCTAAGTTCTTAAAGGATTTATGCACTCAAAAGCGTAAGCCAAGGGAATCAACCTCGAGGAAGGTGATACTCTCCGAGTAGGCTAGTTCTGTTATCCTGCATCACCTTCCTCAGAAAAAGAGCGATCTAGGTACCCCTTTGATCTCATGTGTTATCGGGGATTACACCTTTGGCTGGGCACTCTTGGATCTAGGTGCATCCATAAACCTAATTCTGACTTCCTTGTATGAAAAGTTCGGATTAGGTGAACTCAAGCCGACCTCAGTAACACTGCAATTAGTGGACCGTTTGGTCACAAACCCAAAAGGTGTTATTGAGGATGTTATTGTTAAAGTCAAGGATTTCTATTTTCCCGTAGATTTCTTTGTTCTTGGCATGGATGTACCTGAAGAATTGAGGAACACGCCCATCATTTTGGGGCACCTGTTCCTGGCTATTGCTAAGGTCAACATAAACTGTGAAAGCAGTAGCATAGAGAGAGCCTTTGGGGATAGAAAATTAACACTCGATATCTTTAAGGATATTAACAAATTTAAGGATTATGGATATATTGAGGAACTCAAGGATATTGATCTGAATCTTGAGACTTGTAGGACTCACTGTTTTCGAGGATTCCTCCTGCACCAATGAACCTGAACCACAACCCTTTGTGGCAGACCCGCCACATTTCGAAGAGATTATTGATTTTGTTCATTCACAACCTCTTCCACTAGATCATCCTGATGAATCTTCATCAGCATCCTTCCTTCCTTTTGTTAGTAGTCCACCCCAGCTAGAACTTAAACCATTGTCAAAAAGTCTGAAATATGAGTAATTAGGAGTAAAGAAGATGGTCCTTGTGATTATTAGTGCAAAATTGACTGAGAAAGAATTGAAATTAATTAAGGTCCTAAAGGCACATAAGGAGGCAGTTGGATGGACCATCCATGACCTTAGGGGGATCGAGCCATCTTATTGTAATCATCAGATTTATATGGAAGATGGATCCCACCCTTCTCACCAGATGCAGAGGAGAATGAACTCTAATATGCGAGAAGTGGTTAAGAAAGAAATCATCAAGTGGCTTGATGTAAGAATCATATACCCGATCTTGGATAATCCCTGGGTTAATCCTGTGCAAATTGTTCCTAAGAAAGTCGGGATTATTATAGTGACTAACAAGAAAGGAGAATCTATTACAACTCATTCAGCTTTCTCTTGGAGAGTCTATATCGATTACAGGAAGCTGAACACAGCTACCAAAAAGGATCATTTTTCGTTGCCTTTCATTGACCAAATTCTTGAAAGGTTAGCTGGGCAAAAGTATTTCTATTTCCTAGACAGTTATTCAGGATATAACCAAGTCTCTATCCATCTTAAATACCAGGAAAAGACAACTTTCACCTGTCCCTACGGAACCTCTGCATTCCGTAGAATGCCTTTTGGGCTTTGAAATGCATCTGCGACTTTTCAAAGATGCATGCTAGCCATCTTTCAAACATGGTGGGAGATTGTATGAAAGTATTCATGGATGATTTCTCCATTTTCAAAGATTCATTTGAAACTTGCCTGGTTAATCTGGAATTTATCCTAACGAGATGTATTCAAACTCGTTTGGTGCTTAGCTGGGAGAAGAGTCACTTCATGACACAGGAAGGAATCATCTTGGGTCATGTAGCTGGGAGAAGAGTCTCTGATCGGGGTATTGAAGTTGATAAGGCTAAGGTGGATGCTATCTCCAAATTTCCTCCACTCACATTTATTAAACAAATCTAATCATTCCTTGGTCATGTGGGTTTTTATACGAGGTTCATCAAGAACTTTTCTAAGGTTGCTCGGCCTTTGAGCAACCTTTTGGCTAAAGACACTCCATTTGAATTTGATGAATCATGCCACAAGGCATTTGATTTACTCAAAATGGTAGTCACTTGTGCTTCGGTGTTGCAACCATTGGTCTGGATAGGCCCATTCGAGATTATGACCGACGCTTCTGATTATGCGATCGGGGCTATTTTGGATCAGAAGATTGATAGAAAGCCCTCTGTCATATACTACACTAGCAAGACTCTGGATGAGGCCTAGAGGAATTATACTGTTATAGAAAAGGAATTACTAGTTGTAGTATTTGCGTTGGAAAAATTTAGGGCTTATCTTTTAGGATCTCATGTCATCATCTATACTGACCACTCGACCTTGAGACATCTCTTGGCCAAAGAGGATGCCAAACCCTGGCTCATTCGATGGATTCTTTTACTTCAAGAATTCAATCTTGAAATTAAAGACAAATCTGGGGCACAAAATGTAGTGGCGGATCATCTTTTAAGAATCCTAATTTCTTCTCCTCATCTGGATATTTTGATTATTGACACCTTCTCGGATGAGACAATTCTTACAGTTTCGAGTGTCCAAACCCCTTGGTTTGCTGACATGGTGAATTATTTGGCCATTGGTCAAGATTTGACCAAGCAGCAATGGGATAGAATTATATCCGAGGCCAAATATTAATTTTGGGATGATCCTGAACTGTACCGCATAGCTTTGATCAAATTATTCGCCGATGTGCCCCGGAAAATGAGTTCCAAAGCATACTTGAGTTCTGCCATACATCTGCATGTGGTAGACATTTCTTCGAGAAAAAGGCGGCTGTGAAGATTTTGTAATCTGGATTTTATTGGTCATCTTTATTCAAGGATGTCCAGGAGTTCTCGAGGTCATGTTCCTGATGCCAGGCACTCAGGAGCATAGCCAAGAGAGACATGATGCCTCTAAACTTGATTCTTCCCATCAAAATCTTCGACATTTGGGACATCGATTTCATAGGACCCTTCCACCCTTTGTTTGGACACCAGTACACTCTCGTAGCTATTGACTATGTGTCTAAAGGGATCGATTTTGTCAAGAAGAATATCTTGAATCGATTCGAGATCTTGAGGGCCATCATTAGCAATGGTGGTAGTCATTTCCCTAATGCCCAGTTCTGAAACTTATTGGCAAAATATTGGGTGAATCATAGAATTTCCACACGTTACCACCCTCAGACAAATAGACAGGCCGAGATCTCCAATCAGGAGATCAAGAACATCCTGCAGAAAATGGTTAGGCCTGATAGGAAATATTGGACTCAAAAGCTTGTTGACGCTCTTTGGGCCTACTGTATGGCACACAAGACGCCTATCAGCATGTCACCGTTTCGTCTGGCATATGGAAAGGTATGCCACTTACCTATAGAGATTGAACACCAGGCATTCTGGGCAATTAAGAAATGAAATTTTGACCTTAGTTTAGCCAGATGAATGAGGAAACTCCAATTATTTGAGTTGGAGGAGCTTAGAAATGATGTATATGAAAATGCTAAGATCTATAAGGCTAGGACCAAAGCTCTTCATGACCAGCTGATTTCATGCAAGAGCTTTAAGTTGAACCAAAAAGTCTGGCTCTTTGATTCTCGACTTAAGCTCTTTCCCAGCAAGCTTAGGTCTAAATGGAACAACCCATTCATCATTGATCGGATATTCCTAAATGGAGCCGTCGAAATTTCTGACCCAAAGATGGGTAACTCTTTCAAGGTCAACGAACAACGTCTAAAACCTTATGTGGACCGTGTTATCCCAGAACCCATCTTTGACAAGGTTACTTTAACCTTGATTTGACATCTTGAGTTGGACCCTACTTAGCTAATGGCATTTAACTCAGCATTAGTACAGCCTGACTTAGAGCTTACCAAAGCATCACAAAATATAGGTGATATTTTCTTCACTTTGGCCTTTTCTCATGCCTTTTATTTTCAATGAGGACATTGCATAAACTAGGCATGGGGGGGGGGGGTGGATTCATTTCTGTGGATTTCTTGTAAATTTCCCATATTTTTCCCTTTATTTAAAAAAAGAATTGAGTTAAGGAAAGAAAACTTGGACATTAGAGTTTTTCAACTTTAGGGAATGATACGATAGGACCTGAACACTTAAACCCTTTAGGTCTTCGGACTTAATTAGCCTGGGTGTCCACTAAAATTTGGACTTATTTCTCGAGTCCTCACAATTAGTAAATTCATTTCTAATCAGTTAAAGAAGTTGGGGTGATAAGTACACGACTTATCAACTCACCCTCTGGTTTGAGGGGACTTTAAGTTTAAAGCATTTACACACTATTTGCATTGACTCACTTTTTGGAAGTTTTAACGGGAATTGGGTAGCTAATGAACCTTTTAGGGTGGTATGGCTGGCAAGTTGTCATGGGTTTAATGCCCCATTGGACGGTTGTCCAGAGCCCAACCACATGACCATTCTCTTTCTACTGTCTTTAGGTAGATCTTCGATTAGGGAAGCCACCTACTCAAAAAAAAAGATAAGAAATAGAAAAGAAGAAAAAATAATAATAAATAAGCCACACTTCGCCGCACGAGTATGACTGGCAAGTTGCCATGGGTTTGATGCCCCATTGGTCGGTTGTCTAGAGGCTAGCTCACGAAATGCACGTTTAATTCCAAAACTTCGGAAGAAGCGGGGAAGTAGAATAAGCTGGAGAGATATACACTGGGCTCGCTGATGTAGACACAACTATTAAAGATAAAATGCTTATTCATGTCATAAATATTGCATAGCATGCATCATCTTGCATTTAGAGTAGTTGTGTATATTTTAGGTTAATTATGTCCTTCTTATGGCTAGGAGGGAAGGAGATTTATTTTAGGATCTTGGATTGATGATCCGAATGTATAGATCTGATCAAGATGATGATCGAAGTCCAACGCCTCCGAGATCGTACTAATCGGAATCTCGTATCACCTTATGCGATCCGAGGAAGATCAACGGCTAGGGGCAATGCGTCATCCTTACGAGCTTCAGATTAAAAATCTAACTGTGGGAATGGATCCAGAGCTACGATCGCAGTCTGACAACATGGAAATCATCTTAATCCAAGCACCGTGGCACCCTCTGCAATAGAAAAAAGATGAACGGCCCAGATGGTGCCACATGGTGCCATCTAGATTGCCCAACACCGACCAACAGTAGCTGCTCCTCCTCAAAGGCATCTCCCCTTGCGAGATCTGGGCCGTTGGATACCCATCCAACGGCTCTTGTGAAGCCACGTCGCCTGCCCTTCTTCAGGAGAGCTTCCATCGCGCAATCTTAATCGTTAGATGAAAATCCAACGGTTAGGATTTCTTGACCACTGGATGTGGTTAATTCAAAATCGTAACATCTTTGACGCGTGGCGCAACGGCCTCAAGAGGAGCTCGCACAGCCATGGCGTGGGTTCGACTCTCTCAAGCTCCTTTAATTGGCCGCAGAAGAGGAGCGCCTCAATTTCGACCACCCGTTCACGTACGAGCGGCCAAGATAAGGCTACGTGGCCGCACGGATGTAGCACGTGACCATCGACGCACCTCTGGACGTGCCATCTCACACTCAATCAGGAGGCGCAATCTTCGCACCATCTCAACCATCCACTTCTGATCCAACGGCCACGACGCTTCCAACCTTAGCGACAGCAGAGCATGGGCATGTGCATCGTTGGCATCGATCTTCAGCGATAGCTTGGGCGGGTCTTTAGTGACACTTGTAGCTGTCACTAATTGCCTGTATGCGTGAGGACAGCTGTGGGCGTGACCGGTGGGGGCGCGATCTTCAACGACAGTTGAAGGGGTCTTTAGTGACGCTTGCAACTGTCACTACAACCCTCTACACGAATTTCTTCCTCTTCCCTCCACTATAAAAAGACCCCTATACCTCCATTCTTCACCATCTCTACCTACTCGACTCCTACCTACTCCTATTCTCTAGTAGCCTACCAAAGCTCCATTAGAGCTTATTCCCAAGCTCTAAAGGCCTCTTATTAATGTAATGCTCCTATATCCCCACTAAATATTCATCCTCCATCCCACCACCTTCATAAGAAGCCTTGGAGCCATCCTCCCACCTCCATTTCGGTAGAAGATCATCTCCAGCTCGTCATCCTCATTCCAAAGCCTTGGTGAAGCAATCCTCTACCCAGAATCCTCCTGCATCTTACCTCCGTTGTCCAACACCTCACCCTCTTCATCCAAGTTGCCGCCAAGAGTCGTCGTCTCACCAAACAATGATTTGGGAGATTTCTTCTCACCTCTATCTCTTTTATGTTTTAGCATATTATAATAGACATTTGAATGCCATTGTGAAATATCATATTTGTTCTCCACTTTGTGAAGTTATCTCGCTTGTCTTTTTATTTCAAAAACATAAAAAAATTCACAAAACCCTAAAACACTAAAAAGAAACAAAATGAAGTGTGGATTTCAATAAAAGTAAATGTTGCCTCCCTGTGTTTGACCCGGGACTCCCTTGGAGTTTCGATTATAAATTATATTTGATAACATGTTTTGCGAGCTATGACGACGGGTTCTTGAAACCCTGATTTTTTCTTCTCCAAAACCCGATCATCATTTTGGCGTCGTTACTGAGGAGGCAATGCAATTTGCTTTCTTGTCTTTCGTGTTTCTTAGCATTTACTTATTATTAACCTTGCTTGTCTCTGATTTACTGTCTTGCAGGTACCCTATCAAGGAGATCCAAATGTGGTAGACTGGAGTAAAGTGCAGGTAGAGTAATCTGTAAGTGCCCCCCACATTTGCCCCTACTAGCTTCATTTTGCCACATCAATAACCAGGACCTAATATACTTAGGTGCTTGCATAAACCCTAGGATAGAATTTGTTTGTCTTCTTTGTCACCTCCACTCATCTCACCCTCTCATATTATAAAAAAAAATAAAAAGATACTTCTTGTGGGACAAATCAACTTACATACTACATACACCCACATTTGTGGCACATAACCTAACTTGATTTTTATCTACTCAACCAAGATTCTGACTTATGGAACCGGTACACCAATTCAGCACATAAAGGAGTAGAAATCATATTAGGTTAATCACCTCTTTGTCTGCCCTAATTGGTGGTGCATTTGGGCTAGTTGATTGAATTGTTTGGGCCATACCACCTAATCAAAAAGGAAGCCATTCTGTAGTAGCCCCATAGGATTCAATAATTGGGTCAAGCCAGGCACTCCATATTTTTCTTGATTTGTAAAGGAAAATACTTGAACTCGTGATTTCAAACTTGGTTTGCCTCCTGGAAACTTGGTTGAATATACCTAATATTTGAACCCTAAAAGCTACTAAGTAAGATTTGAACCCTAAAACTCACTTCATTATCAATAATCTTGCTTGAAAACTTTTTTGTTGTGCACATACACACATTTTCAACAAATCATTAAGGGAACAACCCATTAAGGGCCCATCACATTCCGAAAGCACTAAATATCCTAAGCCTAACTAAAATTGATTAGACAATGGCCATAAGAACCGATTCACTCTTTGGGGCCTAGATTGAGTTTGTTCATGATTAACCTACTTATACTAGTCAATTTGATGTCTAGTTAGGGGAGTAGCATCAAACGACCGCGGCTGGGGGGTACACTAGGAACTAGAGGCGCAAGCCAAAGAAAGAACCTTCTCCCCAGTCCCTCCTTCTAACTGGTTGGATTGGCTGGATACAAGTAGAGTAAATCATCTATAATCTTAAGACGGATTCTAAGAGTCTGTAGACCTTTAGGCTACCCAACCTAAGGACAGGCTTATATTTTTTATGCTGTAGGGTTCCTTCTCTTCCCCGTCCTTCCAACTTCCTTCCAATGATTGCTTGGAAGGAGGTCATTGAACCCTCATTTGGAAGGACCTATAGACCATTCCCAAAGGTGGAGGTTGAGTTATAGCCAAGTAGATCCCATGGCTGGTCAACAACCACCTCCCCTGCCCTCGAACTAGCAAGAGCTGATTTAGAGGCAGTTTGAAGAATTACAGTAGATGCAGCAATGGTTCCAACAAATGAATGGTCAGGGTGCTCGGCCCTTGAAGGATTTTTATGACCCTTTAAATTATGAGGATCGTCCTGGCGTTGTGATCCCTGCCGGCGATGTTGAGATCAAGCCCAAGGTTTTGAGTCTAATCAAACACTTTCACGAGCTTGGCTTTGAGGACCCATTCCAACATTTGGAGGACTTGATCACTCTGGTTCAAACCACCAAATCGTGGAATGCAGATGAAGAACAGATGCTCATGAGGCTTTTCCCCCATTCACTCAGGGATAAGGCCACACATTCGTATTGTACCATTGAAAGACCGATTGCTACCTGGACAGCTTTGAAATCGGCCTTCCTGAAGAAATTCTTCCTGATTGGGCGAACCAATGCGTTGCGACGGGAAATTACCACTTTTGCCCAGTGGCATGGGGAACCATTTCATGGGGCCTGGGAGCAATTCTAGGATTTGTTGCGGAAGTGTCCACAGCATGAGGTGCCTTGCGTAGATTTTTATCACGGCTGAATGATCAACTTTGTAACCATGTGGATGCTTCTTGCGGAGGCAATTTCCTCAACAAAGACGCAGATAACGCATATGATCTATCTGAGGAAATGAGTGAAAACTCTTTAAACCATGCCTCCATGGAAACCTTCAACCGATCCCAACAAACTAGATCAAATGCCAATGAGGTCCAAGATTCTCATACATTTGATATGGAATTGATCTGCAATAAATTAGATGAGTTGGATCTGGTTGCTAAACAAATGGAAGAGTGGATGTCCAGAAACTCTAATTTTTCTAGATCCACTCAATCCTAGAGCTCGAGATTCCATTCTTCGCAAGCTCCTACGGGACGGGAGTGATTGCACAGCAATCATGTAACCTAAATCACTTGAATTAAGCTAGATTCTAGCATAATTTAGGAATAATGAATTCATAGGCATTGTAATTTGCACAATAGTTAGTTTATTAGTCATATAGATAATATCGGCATTTTATGACCTAAAAGAGAGATGATTTTAATCGCACATGATTCGAAGCCGCGGATGTTAGATCAGACCAGATATATCTAATCAGAACGACGACGGGAGTCCAACGGTTTCGAAATCATCTCGATCAGACAACCAGAGCATCGTGTGCAGTCCATAGAAGAACGGAGATCATGGAGCCAAAGGACAAAGATCTGAGCCTCAGATGAAGAATCCAACCACACGGATGGATTCGGAACAACGATCACAGTCCAACGGCGCAAAAATCAACTCGGTTGGAGGTCTACAACACCAGTTACAAAGAAAATAAGATGGACGGCCATGATGGTGCCATGTGGTGCCATCATAGTCGCTCCCTCACCACCGCTCCATCTAGAAAGATCACATCACACGCTGTGGGCCATTGGATCTTCATCCAACAGCCACAAGCGTGCCACGTCGCCTGCCCAAACTGGATAAACAAAAATACAAACAAACAAGTATATATAATAAAAGGTTTGCGTAGCACATTGGCTCTCACACGTGCGTGCAAGCGTAGGATGTGGGTTCGAGCCCAGCTTTGCGTGAAATTGAAGCGGGCGTGTGCAGGCACAATTGCACGAGCAAAGCACGTAGTGGGTACACATGATCTCACACAGTTTCTTCGATGCTAAGGCAGCGGCAGTCATTACGATCGGATGGCTAATGTTGAGGAGGGTTTTGAAGGCGAGCGGTGGGCAAAGAAGATAAGCATGCACGTGAGGAGGAATTAGAGCTGGGCGATCGAAGATTGACGACACAGCAACTGCCATGTGTCACCACTAGGTTGAATCCGAGCGTTGATCTCCCGATCAACGGATCTAATCAAATAAGAGTTGTTGGACGGTTTTAAGGCCAAAATACCCTTTTTGCCCTCCATCAAAATTATAAAGGAAGATCCAGGGCCCCAAGTTGAAGGCATCAATTGAGAATCTCTCTCTCCCACATCAACTTCAGATCCCTTCTACCATCTTCTTTGCAATTCTCCATCCCTCTGCAACTTCATCCCAACGTTCTGGATCTGAGGTGCTACCGTACCTCGCACAAGCATCCTACAAGTGGTGTGATCTCTCTGCACTTTCTATCTCTCTCTTTATCTCCCTCTCCTTCTATCTATCTATTCTCTCTCTTTAGCATAGTACTTTCTACTTTGAAAACTGGTTATGAATGCAATAAAATTCTGATATTCTGAATGCTTGATATTTGGTTTGTATATATATATACATATATAAATACCTGTTAGAACTAGTTTCTGAAAAGCTTCCGTTAAAAATTGAGATTGCCTCCCTGCGAATGACCCGATACTCACCGGAGTTTTATAAATTTATTTGTTGACGTGTTTTCATGCTATACTACAACTAAACAACTTTTAAAATGTGAATTACGCGCCGAACAGGGAGTTTGTGAATCAGCTGGAGTTGGCTCGACCTTCAGGCCAACTCTTCTCGGAACCTCATGGGTTCTAAACTGGGGCCTTTGATCCCAGTTTTTCTTATCCTTCCTCATCCTCATCCTATGAGGATGTTCATGCTATGCAAGAGAATGTTAGGTCCAACCCTTACTCAAATTCCTTCAATCTTGGTTGGAAAAATCACCCTAACTTCTCTTGGAAAGATCAGGGGCAGCAGACCCAATATCGACCCAACAATTATGTACCGCAAAAACCAATGGGTCAAGGTCATGTATATACTTAGTTGCCCCCGAATCAGGTTAATTAGTCCATGTGGAATGCTCAACAACCCGCTGGGCAAGCTGATTTAAACCTAAAGATGGTAGAAATGCAAGGGTCAACGCTCTAGCTCATGCAATAAATGAAAACTTCGCTGGACACCTTGCAATCCGAACTTGGTGCAAACAACCGACATCCTAGATCTCTACCATCACAACCTATACCAAACCTAAGGAATGTACAGAATCGAGGCGCTGGGCCTGAAGGGTTTGGTAATGATGGGGAGTCGCATGCTCAAGCTCATGCTATCTATCAGGCTGCCCCAGCTCCTCTCGGAGTGAACCAAGTTTTTACCATAATCAACCGGGAGCCTCCTGTTTTGCCCAACCCTCCCCAAGGCACTAACCAACAGCATTTTACCATGGCAAATACCATCACCTTGAAGAGTGGTAGTAGACACAAGGGACCTACCCAACCCCATGGCAACACCATTAGGCCTCGTAGTAAGAATTCTAGACTCCCAACTAAGAATGTGATCAACAAAACATCATAGTCTGATTTGGGAGTATGTTAGTGTTGTTGTATGGGAAAATAGAAAAAGTCAGAGGAGAAATTGGAGGAGAAGATGTCCTTACTTCAAGCTTTCAAATTGATAATCATTTTACTCCTCGTGGCTATCAGATCAATCCCCGCCTACGCCATACGTTTATTGAATTCATATAAAAAAAGCATAGAACGGAATATGAAAATAATAAGAGAGTAGTCTTGTCTGATAACACAAGCACATTGATCTTAAACAAGCTACCTCCTAAGAAGCAAGACTTAGGAGCCCCGCTGATTTCCTGCATAATAGGAAACATCACTTCTGACCGGGTCCTCCTCGACTTGGGCACTTCCATTAATGTGATCCCCACCTTGCTGCACATGGAATTGGGTCTAGGCTACTTGAATCACACTGACATAATCTCGCAGTTAGCCGATAGATCCATTACAAAACCAAAGGGTATTTTGGAGGATGTTTTAGTCAAGATTAATGATTTGCATTACCTTGCTGATTTCATGGTCTTGGACATGGAAGCACCAAAATCGCTCAACCACACCCCGATTATTTTGGGAAGACCTTTCTTGGCTACTGCCAAGGCAAGGATTGATTGTGAATCGGGAAATATAGAAATGGCCTCTGGGAATAAAATAAATCAATGTAATAATTTTGAGGTCTCAAAGAAGGAGAAAATTAAGTGTGGTTTGATAGAGGAGCTTGGCAGAATAGAGGAGGTAATGGCATACATACCTTAGACAACCTTTTAAGGGCCAACTCAACCCAAACTCAAGAAGAAAATCACACGGTTTCAGGGATAATTAAGGAGAATAAAGACATACAACAAACTGTGGCAACCCGGGATGAGGAAGATATTCATGAATTTGGAAATTTGTTGGATGATTCACATGATCAAGTTAAAACTCAACAATGTCCTCATCCTGAATTTTTAGAGTTTGAGGTTCAACTTTTGGGTGGGAATCATGAGGATTAGGATGGTTGGATTAAGCACCCTGATTGTGAGGATGAAATTGATCTTTGGGGAGAAACTCTTGAAACGTTAGGTATTCTAGAGTACCCATAAACCCCTGACACATCATAAAACCCTCATCGTTCTTGTTTACCCAACCATTGCACAATTTCTATATCCACCCACACCTCCTCTGTACTGAATCAACAAAACTTTTATTGGTGACCATTTGGGCTCTCCCTGCACCACCAGCTTGCCATTTTCATTGATCATCTCTTTGGCAAGCCCATTTTTACTCTCCAGGACCCATATCTAGGGGCTCGAAAACTATGTTATTGCAGCCTCAATGTTAGCTATTTTTGATTGAGGAGCTCGCCTAGCTGAAGGCACTAAACTCAGCACGTGTAAAGGCTATTTCGAGTTGACCAGAATCTCATGGAAATCAGGTGTTATTCTTCCATTTCTACTCTCCTGCATGCTTTCATTTTAACAATGAGGACATTGCATTAGGTAAGCATGAGGGGGGTGGATATCTTATAAAATAATATTTTTGTCAGCCGTAACAGTAATTTCCTATTATTTTATTAAGAAAAAGAAAAAAAGAAAAAAAAAATAGAAGTAGGAGAAGAGAACTTAGGCATTAGGAGTTGAAACTTTAGGAATTAATACTTTAGGACCTGAATACTTAAACTCTTCAGGTCTTCGAGCTTAATTAGCCCAAGTGTCCACTCGATTGTGAACTTAGTCTTGAGTCCTCACGAAATAATTTTATTCTAATTTGGCTAATAAATTGGGGTGATAAGTACACGACTTATCAACCCGCCCTCCGATTTGAGGGAACTTTAAGTCTAAGCATCTATACACTATTTGCACTAACTAACTTTTCGGCGGTTTCTTCAAAAATTGGGTAGCTAATGAGCTTTCTAGGGTTGTATGGCTGGCAAGTTGTTGTGGGTAACAACCCATTGACCAGTTGTCCAGAGCCCAACTACATGACCATACTCATTCTACTGCTTTTAGGAAAATCTTAGATCAGGGAAGCCACCTACTTAGAAAAAAATTGATGCTCAAAAATAAAAAGAAAAGAAAAAATAGAAAAAGGAGAAAATAAAAAAATAAAACCACACTTCACCGCACGAGTATGGCTGTCAAGTTGCCATGGTTAACAGCCCATTGGTTGGTTGTCCAGAGGCAAGCTCACAAAAATGCACAATAATTCACAAAACACTTATGGAAGGAGTGGGGAAGTAGAATAATAGGGGAGATATACACTAGGTTCGCCCTTGTGTTGACCCCATAAATTTTTTTTTTTAAAGTAGGGAGAAAGCCACAATTTGGAAAGATAAACCTTTAAGTAGAAACTTTGAAGGTCACCTAGAGTTGTAGAAACCCAAAGTCCATTTTAACGGCTGCATAGTGAGTCTTTCACTCTTTTCAGAAGATGCTTAGCACTTAGAGTCCTTTTTGAGTCTTGAGTGGGTTGGGTAGTTGTAAAAAGTTATCCTGAAACTCTCAAACACAAAAAAAAAATCAAAAAACATTAGAAAAGAAGAAAAAGCAAAAAAAGATTACATCTTCTTTTTTCTCAAATAAGGTGAGGGCTTGAGCGATTTGCATTCTGCCAGACACCCGAGCACTGTCAAGTTTTTGTAACTAGGTCTTGGGGTTGAAATTTTCTAAAGTAATCAACAAATCTTGCCTAAGTAATCAAATCCTGATTCTATCTTTATACACAGCATATAGTTTAATTTTGCTAGGGACTAGTAAAAGATAGGCATGGGGGTATAATGTAGACATAACTATTGAGGATAAAATGCCCATTTATGCATGCTCCTAGGCTTAGATTTGCATTTCATGTTATAAATATTGCATAGCAATCATGATCCTGCATTTAGAGTAGTTGTGTATATTTTAGGTTAATTATGTCCTTTTTATAGCTAGGAGGGAAGGAGATTTATTTCGGGGTCTCAGATTGACGATCCGAATGTACAGATCTGATTAGGATGATGATCGGAGTCCAATGACTCCGAGATCATCCTAATCGGAATCCCATATCACCTTATGCAATCCAAGGAAGATCAACGACCAGGGGGCAATGCGACATCCTTACGGGCTGTAGATGAAAACTTTGACCATATGGATGGATCAAGAGCGACGATCACAGTCTGGTAACATGGAAATCATCTCGATCCAAGCACCGTGGCACCCTCTCCAATAGAAAGAAGATGAACGACCTTGATCGCACCATGTGGTGCCATCTAGACCGCCCAACACTGGCCAGCAGTAGCCGTTCCTCCTTAAAGGTGTCTCCCCTTGCGAGATCAAGACCGTTGGATGCCCATCCAACAGCTCTTGTGAAGCCACTTGCCTGCCCTTCTTCAAGAGAGCTTCCATCGCATGATCTTAACCATTGGATGAAAATTCAACGGCTAGGATCGCTTGACCACCGGCTGCGATTAATTTAAAATCGCAACATCTTTGACATGTGGCGCAGTGACCTCGAGAGGAGCTCGCACAACTGTGGTGCGGGTTCGACTCTCCCAAGCTCCTCTAATTGGACACAGAAGAGGAGCGCCTTAATTTCGATCACCCGATCGCACATGAGAGGTCGAGATGAGGCTACGTGGGCCACGAATGAGCGCGGATGTAGCACGTGGCCATCGATGCACCTCAGGACGCACCATCTCACGCTCGATCAAGAGGTGCGATCTTCGCACCATCTCAGCTGTCCACTTCTGATCTAATGGCCACAACGTTTCCAACCTTAGCGACAGCAGAGCGTAGGCATGTGCATGGTTGGTACCGACCTTCAGCAACAGCTTGGGCGGGTCTTTAGTGATGCTTGTAGCTATCACTTATTGCCTGTATGCGCAAGGACAGTTGTGGGCGTGGGCGGTGGGGGCGCGATCATCATCTGAAGCTCGTAAGGATGTTGCATTGCCCCCTAGCTGTTGATCTTCCTCGTATCGCATAAGGTGATACAAGATTCCGATTAGGACGATCTCGGAGGTGTTGGACTCCGATCATCACCCGTCCTTGTGTTGACCCCATAAAAATAAAAAGTAGGGAGAAAGGTACCAATCGAACAGATACACCTTTAGGTAGAAATTCTTCATTAGGGTCACCTAGGGTTTGTAGAAACCTAAAGTCTATTCTGATTGCCAATCGGTGAGTCTATCACAGTCACAAAAAGATGCATAGAACTTCGAGTTCTTTTCAAGTCTTGGGTGGGCTGGGTAGCCTTAGAAACCTGCTCCGTAACTCTAAACTAAAAAATCCAAAAAATTAGAAAAGAAGAAAAAGAAAAAAAAAATGTATTTACTTTTGAATAAGGCGAGGGCTTGGGCGGTCTGTATTTTTGCAAGCACCCAGGCACTGTTGAATCTCTATAGTTCAGGTCTCTAGTAGAAACTTCTTATTGTTGAGAAATAACTATTGCCCAAGTAATTTGATTATAATTCTTTTGTAAATAGCATATAGTTTTGCTAGGGACTAGTAGAAGATAGGAATGGGGGTGTGATGTGCACACATTTAATTGGCCTAAAATGTATACTTATGCATGTTCCTAGGGTCATGAAGCATCATGCATTATAAATTTTACATAACATGCACCATCATGCATTTAGGTTAATTTGTACAAATTGTATAGTAATTCTCCTCTTTTTGTGGTCAGGGGACAAGGTGATATTTATCTGGGCCTCAGATTGAAGATCCAACCATACGGATATGATTAGGGCAACCATCGAAGTCTAACGCCTCTGAGATTGTCTCGATCAGACCTCCATAGTATCATATGCAGTCCAAGGAAGATCAACGGCCAAGGGGCAAGGTGGTGAAAATCCAGACGTTAGATGAAAATCCAACCGGACGGATGGGTTCAGATTGATGATCGTAGCCCAACAATGTGAAAATCGGTCCAATCCAACATCCGTGACACCACTTATCAGCAATAGAAGATGGATGGCTCAGATGATGCCATGTGGCATCATCCAAGCTGCCCACGACCATTCGCAGCACCCTTCCTCTTCAAAGGTTCCTCCATCTCGAGATCTTAGCCGTTGGATCAAGATTCAATGACTCAGATCCACTCTCCGTGCCCACCTCTCTAACGCTAGAGGAGAAACTATGAGAGATCACGACCATTAGATCTTCATCCAAAGGTCGTGAGTGATTGAACCATAGTGAATCTTCTTGACAATCCAGTGGGATAGCACATTGGTGGCGTATGCCACTCTCAAGGTGCGGACGCAGGTTTGAGTCTTTGCGAGTGCTTGCCATTTCTCAATGTGGAGGTGCAAGCTAAATTGGACCGTCGATGTGCGATCTAGTGGTAGAGGCAGTGACTACATGGCACAATGGATGATGCGTGTGATATACGTGCGTGATCACACACCATCGTATGCGCTAAGGGTGCACTGTGAAGCACGATGCTCGCGCAATCGTTGGTGTCCATTGAAGATCCAATGGCTATGCGTAGGTCCACGCAATCTGAAATGCATGGGCGTGGGAACATTGGGGTGTGTTAATCTGAGCAGTTAGATCAAGATTAGATGGCTCTCCATCATGTGCCTTCAACAATGGCTGGCTTTAGCAACGCTTACATGCATCACTAATGGCCGTGTATTTACATTAAGGCCTTGGAAATTACCCCTTTTGCCTCCTTTTCTACACCTATAAAAGGCTTACCCCTTCCACACATTTCACCATCCCTTCCTTCTTCTCTCAACCTCTCTAAGAGCTAAGAACTTAAGTTCTTAAACTTGCTCTAGTGCTCCCAAGCTACGGGAGCTCCGTTAGAGTTAAAAAATAAAAATTTCCACTTCTCACCCCCTTCGTGGAGCTCTTGCTAGCCGTCCTCTTGCCCCCATTCCGAAAGCGGATCTCGCGACATCGGTGCCCTGCCTTATCCCCAGTTCTTCCAAATTCGTGCTCCGTCCTCTGTCTTCACTCTCCTTCCTCCAGGCATAGTCTGTTCGGCTTGTCCTCTAAGCATTCATCGATGAGGATAATCTCTCATATCCTATCATTTTCACTTTTTAGAGTAGATTATTCGCTTTATAGTTGTAATTAACATTATCTTAGATATAAAAGTTGTTCTCTCTCTCTCTTATTTATATTGCAAGTAGTTTAGCTATTTATAGCCATTGTGAATGTTTCCTTTATAAAGAAAATACAAAAAATGTTATTGTGGATATAATCGACGTAGCCTCCCTGTTTTCGACCTGAGACTTGATAGAGTTTCGGTAAAATTTATTTGGTAGTAGATTTTTTTGCGAATTTTGCAACTCAAGTTTTCCAAAATCCAACTTTTGTTCGCAATGATTTTCTTGCTTATCACCAGCTCAAGTGCACTTATTCCTAACCTCCTAGTGATAAGGGAAAAATCCTCAAGATCAAAATAAGACCCAATGTAGGCCTCCTAATTTACAACCTATCTCCATGGCCCAACAATTCCTCATAAAGGAAAAATGCCTAGTCCAACATGACTCAAGCAATAGTCAACGAGGGTGGCCTTGCTCGTCGCGATCTAAATAAGAGAAGGAAGAATCCTATGCTCCTTATATAGAAAGAGGTAAAACTTTAGGAAACTTCTTTAGGGAGATAACTTGGTATCTAGATTTGGTCGAACCCCTAACTTAATCGAGTAAAGGCTAAGGCAAACGTCATCCCAGGAACATAAAAGCATGATCGAAATGGGCCCCATAGACCTACCCCGACCTCTAGAGCTTGTCTAGCACTCATAAACCTGGAACCTTCTAAAAAAGGTATAAAATCCTAACAAATCAGTGTCACATCACTGCTTCGAGATGCATGCATAGTAGGATGGCGAGAAGGTAGGAGATTCCAAATCCAACAATTTCGATAATTCAATCAAAGGCCTCAAGCGAGAAGAATCGCCAACTATCTGATCAGCATCTTTGAAGAGCTTCCAAAAGATCCTTGCCATATATATTGAAGGTCTCTAAGATCACCTCAAAAAAGGCATCAAAATACGAGCCACTTTATTCCTCGTATTGTCATTATGTATTAAGCATTCTTGTAATCTAATTTCCCATATAGTGCAATTTGAGGGTTTGATCCCCTTCTAGGATGTATACTCCCTTCGGAGTGAAACCTATAAAACGTGTTGTGTTCTGCGCGATCACTTTGCTTAATCCCCATTTCCTACGTTTCTTGCGATAGTTAGGCTTTCCAATTTCAAGCCCTATTTGGCCTTATGGAACACTCTCCTAGGAAAAACCCCCCTATCACCTGCGTCTAATGATATTTATGCTTTGAATTCTACTACAATTCCTTCTACTAATGCATCTATGATTAACTTAGAATTGCTTGTCAATGCTAGAAAAGATGAACACTCCCCTCTATAATGAGGTGATGACAATAGATCCATCCCCCTAATTCTCCCACATGTGATAGTTTTGAGATATTTAATTCCCCTATGCCAATGAAAATCATGCATGATATTTGTATTGACTAAATAAAAGGGAGGTTAGAGCCCAATCTCTAATTAGGGCATTTATCTATCTATTTCACCCTCCCATCCCCAATCCACATTTAGGTTCAGACAACCACCTCCCAATCGTTTGTATATAAGTAGAGTTTAAGGAAGATGGGGTTGTAGCCATGGAGATTAACAAGATAGCTTACTACTTTAATGATGGATACCTTACTTCTTTTAACTTCTTTATTATCGACATTATACTTACACCCTCATGTTAAATTTCTCCTTCATTTTAAGGGAAAGCATGAGGAACTTGGGTGGATGTAGTGTTAGGATCACTAGGAGTAGGACTAGGATGGACAATCTCAACCCCACTTTGATCATGCATACAATTTTCTAATTTGGAATTTCAGGGGCATTTAACCCCTCAACTATCAATAGATTACATGCCAATTATGCTACTGAGAAGTTAGACTTCATATTTTTGGTTGAACCTTTTGATATTTCTTGTTATGTTGCACCCTTAGCAAAATCAATTAATTTTGAATGGTACTAGGAAGATCATGATTTTATTCCAAACATTTGGAATTGCTACAAATCTTGCTTATCATTCACTGTTGTGGTTTTTTCTCTTAAGATCTCACAATGGCATTTCTATATAAAGGGGCTTGATTTTGTGTTGCTTCCATTTATGCCTCTTATCATTGGGAGGTATCCCAAGATTTATGCCACTATTTCTAGTACCTAAGTGCCCAAATTACTGCACCTTGGATTCTTGGTGGGGACTTCAACTGTGTTTGATTTCACTGTAAGAAAATGAAAGGGAATCCTTTACAACTTTTTAATTTTGACTAGTTTTATGATGTCATTAGCCTGCTTTTGTTCACTATCTATCTATGATTGGTTGCCACTTTTCTTGGTGCAATTACCAACAAGGGATTCATTGAATTTATCAAAAGTAGGACCGATGCCTAGGAAATTCAATATCATTTTAACATTCACATAAAGGAAAATATTTACTAAGGTTAAATCATAATCATGGCCGAATTGATATTACACTAGACTAGAACCTTTTGATAAGAATAGGTGCTTTCAAATTTCAAAATATGTGGCTTAGGAAAATGGGATTTAACAATTTGGTTAAGTTAGCACAATCCAAAGGTTGTGAATTATTTTTCGGAGATGGTCAAAGTTCCAACTTCTATCATTGATTATCTCATTTGAAAGTTTCACTTAAAGATTGGAATAAAGTCTTGTTTGGTGATATCAATTGGCTTTAGAAATGGTTGAGACCTGTGATGAGAAGCCCGGTAAAGCTCTTTAAGAACAATGGAATGGTGAGTTAATCTCTAACCTATAGGATAAGAATGCTCAACTTGATAATGACCTTTTAATGTATAAGGATTTTCTCAAGTAAAAACCTAAGCTCCCTTTGGTTGCAAGATGGTGATTCCACTCTACTTTTACTCTATTTCGGAAAGAAAGGTAGCAAAAGGGAATTATTTCTTTCTGACCAACATAATTGAGGTGGCTCTTGTGATGTAGGTTGTTTGGCTATTTCATACTTATGAATCTTCTCAAGTCTCAAGTAATCTAGATATTAATTAAGGACCACCTTACCAAAAATCTAACAATGATTCCTAAGGAATTTAATGCCTCCTTCATCCACCCTCCTTTAAAGAAAGAGATGTTTAGGACTTTGAAGAGTATGCCATCTGACATGACCCTAGTGATAAGAGAGATTTTCCAGGGTTGTGGAATCCTAAGGTTGATAGGATTCAAAATCGACAACCCAAATTATTGTGATGTGGTGAGATGAAGAAATCAAGCAAAACCAATGTAATCACACAAGACAAGTTTTTACTAGGTTACACTCAACAAGGAGTGTACATCCTGGGAGGAAGTCCGACCCTCAAATTTGCATTAAAATGGTGAAGATCACAATGGAGGAGAAAGTGTTAGTTTTTATATGCCCTAGGCGAGCATGCCATATTGTAATATGATTACATTCTTCATCTGAATAAAAGAATTTGTTTGATTTCTAGTAAATGAATTGAGTCCTTTAGTACAAATAGGGTGATATACTTAGCCAAATCAAATAAACCTGACATGTGATGATTCAGAAATCTAAACGTTTAGAAGATTCCATAGCATATCAAGAAACCATTTGACTCAATCATATGTTTCTAGTCTGAATTGGGATGGACACTAAAGGTCGTTGCTTGATTAATGTTCTTGAATGGAGATTCAAGAACTATCATGCAAGTCAGGATGAGTTAGCCTAATAAAACAAGAGATAGTGGAAGTCCCTCTCAGATGCTGTCATGGAGAATCCGTATCCTTTAACCTGAGATAATATGTGTCTCTATCCACAAACATGTGCATTTGGTGGACCATTAGTAGATGTACCCATTGTAGTACTAATATTGGAAAGCTAGTGCAATAAAAGATGTATGATCTTTTGAAGGGATCGCACACATTTATTACATAGGTGTATGTAATAGATTGGAGGCATGAGCTCACTCTGCGTATATTGAGAATGGAAATTTCACATGTGGTCACAAAGTCTTGATCATACTCAAGATAAGAAGAGAAGAAGATAGACTTTTGGGAAAGGTCCTGATTTTGTTGGTGCAAGGTAACCACGATCGTTAATTTTGATAATAACAAAACACTTGTGATTTAACATTTACATTTGAGTTTACAAGTTTCAGGATAAATGCAAATGGATACAAGTGTGAAGGAGCTTAAGCTCGTGTCTATGGTGGACTAGAGGAGCTTGATGGAGGAGAAGGAGCTTTGCTTGGAGCAAGAGCTTGAAGAAGGAAGGAGATAAAGAATAGGATAGAAATACTCTTTCTTGTATTTTGTATTCTTTTATTTATTTGTCTTGTACTTTGCTTTTTTATTCTTTAGATTCTTGTAAAGAGCCCAAAGTACCCTACCTTAGTCCTAGGAAACTGATGGAAACACCATCATGAGACCTAACTAGCTCATTTTGACCCAATGAAGTCAATAAATGCTTATAACCAACTGAAGGTCATAATTCATTGCATAACCATTCTGAGAGAAAAATAAGAAACTAGGGTTAAAACTTCAATTTTACCAGCTTATCATGAATGCAGTACAACCATGAGTTTTCTCAAGGGCTGAATAAAGGTCAAATGGTCTTAATAAGATAATAAGTGGGTTTGATCAAACAAAAATGGGTTTGCATATGTTTTGAGAATTAAATGACTTTTGAAATCCTAAAAATAGACTCACTCAATTAACTAAGGTTTTGGTTAGGATAAAATTCACTTAAACCCTCTAAAAATCATAGAAAAATATTCTCTAGGGTTTAGTACCTTCAATTTGGCCATCAGAACTCATCTTGACCTAAAATGGAGTCTCAGATAAATATTTGCCCTAATTTGGATTTTTGCATAGATTACCAATCAAACGTAGTCAAAACCAAAATCCAACTTCACCATTGGATTCCTTAGGTCCAAATTAGGTTTGTACCAAAATTTGGACCCAAGATGAGTTTGCCTTAACCTAGTTTGCAAAAAGGTCATGTCAAATTACATTTCTACCACTAACTTTCAAAAACCCATACGAACTGCCCCCTAACTTCTTCTTCGTCTTCACAATTAGGTCCCTCCACCATTATCACAGAGGAAACCTACTTCTACGACCTTTGACAGGGAATATCTCCTTGATTTCTCGGAGAATATCTTCCAAAATTGGAAGGGAGATCCTCTGAGAAATTCTCTCAAGTCTAAACCCATTGATGAGCTCTGATTCCCTCCCAATCTCATGAGAACGCATGAGAGATTTGTGTATCTTAACAGCTCCCAAATCCGGCAAGCATTCCTTGCTTGTAAGCTTGGCTTCCAAGCACAAACCCTCTCTGAAGACCTATAAAACACTCCCCAGGGTCCAACCGATCTACTCAACTTGAAATTGGGCCGAAACTCCCCCTATTCCTCTCTCCCCTCTGGCTGCAACACTCTGCAAGCTCCGGCAGTCTCTCCCTAACTTCTTCGTCGTCCAACCACAACATCGGTGGTGGATTCACCTTCACCACCATCCTCTGCATCACGCAATACTAGTCGTCACTGTTCCTTCCCCATCTTCACCGTCGCCTCTCCTATGGAGGTTCATCTTCCCCACGTTTGGCAACCACACCGACGTGGGATCCCTTTCCCTTTTCATCCTTAGAAGTAGGTTTTTAAGTTCCCTCTCTCTTTACTTTCCTCTCCACTCTTTACTTTCGAAAATCCACCATTGACGCCCCTTCGCACCTCCATCTCCTCCATCTCCGACCACCCCCTCCGACGAGGCCACCCCACCTCCACAGGCCACCAAAACCTCGCTGACAAGCCCACGACCATCACCACACCTCACTGATCACTTCCCCTCTCCTTATTCACTCTGCCATCCACCCAAGTCACCCCTAGAACACACCCGCTCACAAGCACACAGTCTGCCCTAGGTACGCACTCACAGCCACTATCATGCCACGCCACCACCCCCATCACATCAACCATGCTCCGGCGATGCTCCCTGAATGCTTTAACATGGTCGAGAGGCCGTTCTATTGATTTCAGGTGCACGACCTTGTACACCATTGGCGAGCAAGCTTGAAGCTTGCTTGAGGCTGCCCCAGGTGCTTGTTGTCCCAGGTTGAAGTCTCAGTACGCGCGGAAGTGGCTTGCGCACGCACCCAGGTCTTCAATTGCACTCACGAGCCTTAGTCGTTGAGGCAATTGTGAAGGACGCTCCCTGCTATGTTGCATGGAAGGAAGGTGGGACATTTAGTCCCACCTCAGATACGAAGAAACGCCCGCAGTTGCATAATACCAAAAAGTGACAGCAGCTGTTCGCCTCATTTACCATAGGGTGAGGTCCCTCTCACCTTCACCCTGCCTCATCCGCGACACCTCACCCGCTGACCTGGCCTGACCCAACCTGACCTGCACTCGCACACCACTGCATGCCGATGAGCCTAGACCCGGGTATGCGCTAAATCCGATTACCCGACCGACTATGGCTCTGGAAGAGCGAGACTGAAATAGAAAGAGAAAGAGAGAGGAGAGTTGTGTGGGGGAAGGGGGGTTTTTGCTCTGAGAAGATTGTCTCCAACACTTAGCCTAATTCAAAAGGCAAAGTAGAGTTGAAGGAAGAAGAGAAGAAGAAGAAAGTCACAGGGCTAAAGGAAGAAGAGTTAAAAGAGAAATAAGAGAAAGAAGAACAGAAGAAGGAGCAAAGAAGTAGCAAGCCTGAGAAGAATAGAAGAGATGAAGAAGAGAGGAAGAGAAGGACATAGCTGAAGCAGAGAAAGGAAGAATAAGAGAAATCAGAGAAAGAGAAGAAGAAAAGAAGAAGGGTACTGTAGCAAACGTCATTTAAGACGTTTGATTGCAAAATTAGACGTTTGATTTCATATTCCCTTCTTTAGTACATTTGAGTAATTATTCTATGTATTAGACTTATAATTGGTGATTCAAATCACCATTATTTTGTCTAAAATTCTTTTTACTCTTCATATACTCATATGCTCTACATTCCTAATTAGTTTTTGAGTAATATTTTGTGTTCAATTTGCATTAATTGTTGAGATTAGTGTGAATTCCATTGAACTTTTTTGAGTAATAAAAATTGTATTTGTTTTCAAAGCGATTTTGACTATACTACAACGCGACACTTTTAAGCACCGATCTCGCCAAGTAAACTTTTTGGCGCCGTTGCCGTGGAGCAATCGCAATTCACCTCTATTCTCTGCCTTATTTGATTATATTTGAGCACTGACTTGAGCTATTTGCTTTATTGTGATTTTGTGAGATACTTCACGAGGAGATCTTCCACGCAAATCAACCATTCTAGGGCAGGTAACTTCTCTATTCTTCCCTAATCAACCTCCTAATCTTGGGAAGACAAAAAGGAAACAATCAATTAGGAATCACCTGTCTTATTTTTCATAGTAATTATCATTTAAAAGGCAAGTTTCCTAATTTACGAAATTTTTTTCGAATCTCATTGAAGTTGAAGCGATTCTGTTTAGAGATCCTATCCCAAATTTCCTGTGCCTATTAGGAACTACGCTTAATTTCTAATCTTCTTGGAGTACGCACTTCTTGTTTGAAGTCCAAGGAGAACATTTTTGAAGATTAAAGTGGACTTGGAAATAAAGCCAATTAGGGTTTCTGCATTAGGGTTTTGGAGTGCTAGTTCATACTTGCTTGCATAAAAGGAAACAAACCCACTTGCATTTTTGTACTACCCAAGCCCTTGATTGAAAAGATCTAATCAAGAAAAATCCTAAAATCAGGCTCTAAACTCACTTGAACCCTAAAATCTTTGGACCTAATAACTTGGGAATCAAATTAGGGTGATTTCTAGATCTTGACCTAGAGTCATTCTACCATCTTTAGGGCAGGTCAGGTAAAGTTGGACTACATTGTAGTCCAACTGACCTCCAAATTAGGTCACAAGTCAAATAAACTACTAATTCAAGTGAAAATAAAGGCACAAATTAGGACATAAAACTGGTAGACTTAAGAGGTCAAGTTATCTATTCTGGTCTACCTGGATCCTCAGTGACAAGGAAGGTCGGGTGGGGGAAATCCTGTAACCCGTGGGGGCGCTCTACCGTGTAGGGGTCTTTGCGAGACTCTTCCTTCCTGGCTGCCTAAGTAATTCTCAGGTGGACGACTTTCTGATCCAGGGGTATCATCCACCCCAAACCTCTATAGTCATCCAAAATCTTTGGGTGCCTTGATTGGGTCAATATCATAATCCAGTCCCTCATCCCTTCTACTTAGAGCACACACACAGATTTTCTTGGGAATCTTTTTCAGATCTAATCAATTTCGTTCTAAACTTGAATTTTGATTCTACATCTTGATTCCACCATCTGATTAAAAAATGCAGCCCAGCTACTTAGGAAAACCATTGAAGAAACCTGAATCTCAAAGATCCATGAAAGATAGAATGGTTAAGGATGCCCTTAGATTTTATGAGATTGATTACAAAACCTCAAAACCAATTGAAGACATTCAGGTTAATGTATCAACAACAACAACCTTCATCATAAACTATGCCCAATTATTATTAACAAAAGTAGCAAATGGATCAACCTAGGATATTCTCATAACAGGATACATCGAGATAGAAAAATTGCATAACATTGAATATCTCCAATGCATGACAAATTCTGTACTTTGGGAAAAACACTAAGATGATCTTGAAAAATGGGAAGAAATAATGAAATTGTTGAAACAAGTTATCGATCAAAAATACCCGTACATGCCCCAAACAGTTAATTAAATATCTTGGAATAATATTGGGGATCAACACAATTTTCTAAATCCCGGGTTTGAGACACAAGGTTGTTGTGGATTTCCAACCCAGATGGAATATGATATGCCTTATCTTGAAATAAGTTAGGAGGTCCCAATTGCAGGAGAACACAATTTTGAGCCAGCCTTAGAAAACCAAAACCCTGGTTCGCTAAGCATAGAATTCCTAGATTCCTATAATAATGAGATTGAATCAGAACCTCTCGAGGGTCTAAATCCCGTCCCTTATTCTAATAAGGTGACCCTCGAAGGCAATTTTGACCTAGATTCTAGTAATTCAACCCACATCCTTAGCCTAGAATCTAGATCTGAATCTTCTTGGGATAATTACAGGGCCCCCGTATGACGAAAATCAAAGTTTGAATTTGGATTATGATTTTGGGCCTTTATTTGATGAATGTACCTCTCCAACATCCTCAGAAATACAGATTGATTTTTCAAAAGTCACACCAATCTACGATACAGAAACTGAGGAGTTGGAAGAGTGGGGTATTGATTGAGTCTTCCCTACAAGCCAAGAACCCGAGCCGAGACCCAATAAGGACACCTTTTTAAGCTCAGAATCTAAGAATAGGCTAGACCCAAGTCAGGCTGCTGAGTCTACATCTTGTGATTATTCTGTGGTGGAACCTCTGATCTTGAATAAAATTCAGAACTTGATTCTTGCAAGTTCTCTGACGATTTCGAATCTTACTATGATTAAGAAGAACCATTGTTTCCTGACAACTACGAGCCAATCTACAACCTCAGCACATATGATCCATTCTTCGACTCTGACTCTGAAGTCCCTAATCCCAAGATCATTGATTCAAAATCTGGTTCCATTGAGATGGAATCATTTATTTTCGATCCTTAGGAATTAGAAACAAAAAATGCCGAGAGTGACTACAACCCAAAATTCGAATCTTTTCTTGACTCAGATTTTCTTCATCTAATAAACACTCTTCAGGCATTTACATTTGAGTTTGATGGCTACTATAAGGACTCTCTAAATGAACCCACCTTTGAACCCTTACTAGAAGACCCCTCACACATAATTCATATTGATGCCACCTCTTCTACATACATAGAACCTATTCAAACCCGTTTTCAACCTCGACCCTCAACCGGACTGAATTTCTACTCTGATTCTCCTTTCAATCCGGTTGCAGATGATTCTCCTCCACATTCAAATCGGGTTTCAGACATCGATCAGACTACAAATCATGCCCCATCCTTCTCTGATCACTCCTGTAGGGTTCCTATATCCTCCAATAATTCTTTTTCATTTAAGGATCCCTAATCTGACCAGGCTGATTCGACTTGGCCAAACCCTAGCTATACACTTCCATACCCTTTTGAGTTCCAAAGTATATGGTGGGTTCCACATCTCTTGATCTACATTTATCGACCCACTAGATTGATTGGGTTTGGGCTGCATCATCAGCCTATTGATCTGAACAAGCACTTGGTTGGACCAACCAGGCTTTTGATCAAGGTGCTTGTTCTGCAAAACTCATCTGATTTGACCACTCCTCCATACCATTTCCCGCTCGACTGAAGGCATTGAATTTAGCACTTAACAAGAGGCAACCCGTTATTCCAAAAAATCAAGATCCTTCTGATTATTCATCTGTACTTCACGTCTATTGCACCCTAAGTTCGATTTTGAACAGTCGATCCCACCTCTGGTACTCATACCAGGGCTTGAAATCATTTGCAATAGTCATTCCAGACCCATTCGCCCACTCGATAATCCTGTTCTGATTCCTGAACCCAAAACTGTTTCACACCCTCCGTTTGCAATGAGGACATTGCAAAACTTAGGCATGGAGAGGTGGTAAAGTGCAAGCATTCAAAAATCAAAAGTTTGAAAGGGTTCTCACAAAAAATCACATATTCCAAAAATACCAAAGAAATAAAAAAAATTCTTGAAAAAGAACAAAAATATGAGTGGAGAGGAAATTTTGATGGCATATCAAATTTTGAGGAGAAAAAGGGGGAGTTAAAAATATCAAAAAGGAGCACAAAGTGAAAAGAAAAGAAAAAGAGATAGTCATTAGTAAAGGATTAAGGAATTGACTTAGTTCTATACCATATCAAAAAAAAGTGCTAATGAAACACAGAATAGATTAGTAGGAACACTGATTTTAGGCCTTTTGGGCTATAATCCTAGGCTTAAAAATTCAAGTATCTGCTAAGATCTGGATAGTCCTCAAGAGGTTGGGGAAAATGCGAAGCTTAAGTATTAGGTCTAAGGCTTAGGGAGTATTCAGCCTTGTTAACTAACCTCTGGTTTGCGAGACTCGGTAACCTAAGTACCCCAATCTACACACAGTCTGGTTCAGTGCACTTAAGTATCAAAATCACGCAAATGTGTATAAATTGTTCTGAAAAAGTCACCTAGATTAGGAGCGGCTGATCAACATAAGTTAATTTAGACGAGTTCTTGGTGCGAAGAGGCAGGAAATTCCCCTCGAAGATGGGCAATAACATATCATCTCCTCGATGTTTGTCTCCTAGGATATCTACATATCCTACCGGGGGCATGAAAGCACCCTGTGCTGGTTCAGAAGCCATGGGCGGCATTATCCCGAAATGTCAATTGGTAGGTGATGAGAACCTCATCATGAGCCATAACTAGCTCATTTTGACCCAATACAAAGGATAAAAGCTCCTATATATCTCAAGGAAAGGCTTAACTCAGAGAATTCTGAGTTTGAGAAGAAAACCAGTCACAAGGGGTAAAAGTGCAATTTTACCAGTATAATCTGCATACAGGGTAATTCTGGGCCCAAACACAGGTCAAAACAGCTTAATAAGAATAAAAGTGGGATGAGATGATCTAGCAAGGGCTACAGCACTTCCAAGGAACCAAATGATAATCTGTAACCCTAAAACAACCCACTTCAATTCACAAGGTTCGAGGCAAAGTAAAAATAGAATAAACCCTCTAAAATTCATAGAAAAATAATCTCTAGGGTTTAGAACCTTCAATTTGGCCTTTAGAACCCATTTTGACCTACATTGAGAACCATGCCCAATTAATAACTTAATTTGGGTTTTTGCGCAAATTGACCGGTCAAACAAGGTTTAATATGAAAATAAAATTCACCATCAGATTCCTTAGGTCCTAATTAGTCATGTATAAAAACTTGAGCCTAAGAAGAAACCTCCTTGACCGAATTTACACTTTGGTCCTCATATATTTACTCTTTGGCCCTCAACTTTTGAACCCTCGCATTTAGGCCCCTAACTCTCCTTCGTTCTTTGCAAACAGGTCCCTCCTGCAAAACCCTGCCAGCACCATGCTCCGGCGACCTTGCGCGGAGCATGGTGCCGCGCAGGGTGAGGTGGGGGACCTGGCAAGTGTACCGGGGGTGCCCTGCGTCGTCAGCCGTCGCAGGAGCACCCCCATGGTCACTGTAGCCCCCCATACCGGCCGTGCGAACGCACGGACGGTATGGGTTCGAATTCCGACCATGCTCCGGCGAGGGAGACACGTCGTCTCCCTCCGCCTTCTTCCCTGCTTCAACCCTATAAATACCCCCCGCCGCTCCACCGACGAAGGCAGCCTGGATCTGACGGAGAAAACCCCCAATTTTCCTCTCTTCTTCCTCCGGCAGACGCTCACCAGCTCCGGCGACTTCCTCCCCCTCCACCTCGTCGCTCTGCCGCAATACCAGCAGCGGAGACTTCCTCCCCTGTTCTTCCCGCGCCACGCCGCACCCAGCTGGCGCCTCTCCAGCCCTCTGCTCGCCGCCGCCCCTCTCTCTGAGCATCATCTTCTCCGGCGACAGTCGATACGACTGTCGCCCTGTTCCTCCCCCTTCGTCCCTGCAGTTAAGTTAGACTTACTCCCCTTCTCCTCCTCTTTCTTTCCCCGCTTTCGATTTAGTCAATTAAGCCCTCTACCGACCCTGTTCACCCTCGTCCTCTCCGCCTCCGACCACCCTCCGGCGAGCCGCTCCCATCACCTCAGCGACCCACACGGCTCGCCGACCACCGCAGAACCTCCGCCTCCTCACCCTGATCCTCTTCCGCCCCTCCACTTCCCACCAAACACCCTCTGCAGACCCACCGAACACACCCACTCCCTCGCTCACAGTGTGACCTAGGACGACCCGACAGCCCCATCTCGCCCCCTGCAGACCCCCTGACCACCTTCGCCGTGCCACGGCGAAGGTCCCCCGCCTGTCTGATTTGGCCGAGAGGCCGTGCCATTGGTTTCAGGTTCCAGGCCTTGACCGCCATTGGCGAGGAAGCTCGAAGCCTGCTCGAGGTTGCTCCAAGCCGAGATATCCCAGATTGAATAGCCACGGCCAGCGCGGAAGAGTCTCACGCACACACCCTGGCCCTCGATTGGAGCTGTACGCCTCAACAGCCGATGCAATTGGGAGCACCATCCCTGCTGCAGGCGTGAGAGAAACGGGTGCGCGGATAGTCCCACCTCGGAACCTTCTGAAGCCACGCACCCACATAAATTGAAAAACTGCCGCCATCTGTTTGCCTCAGTTACCACGGGGTGAGGTCCCTCTCACCCGACCCGACCCGACTCGGCCTCGTCCGTGACCACGCTCCGCGGACCTGGCCCGACCCGATTAGACTGACCTGCACTCCTCGCCCACCACGCACGCCGGTGGGCCTGGACCCGGGCCTGACCCGAACCCGATTACCCGATAGCGCTCTGGGAGAGCTTCCGAAGAGTGATTTCAGAGAGAGAGATACGCGGGGGAGGGGGGTAGCATAGGTTTTTGCCTCTTGACGAATGAGCTCTGAAGTGTGCAGGCCAAAGAAGAAGAAGCAGACCCGCTGAAGAAGAAGGAGCTGCTGCACTGTAGCGAAGGCATTGTTAAGTCGTCTCAGCACCGGGGCAGACGACGGAAGGTCAGCAGCCAAAGAAGAAGAAGACCCGCTGAAGAAGAAGGAAGAGCAACGGCCATCGCCAAAGAAGAAAAAGAGAGGTCAAGGCAGGTGAAGACAAAGAAGAAGAAGGAATGAAGAGAAGCAAGAAGCAAGAAAAGAAGAAGACGATCTGACGAAAAAAAAGAAAGAAAGGAAACAGGGAAGATCTGAAGAAAGCAGAAGAAGAAGAAGGAAGAGCAACGGCCATCGCCAAAGAAGAAAAAGAGAGGTCAAGGCAGGTGAAGACAAAGAAGAAGAAGGAATGAAGAGAAGCAAGAAGCAAGAAAAGAAGAAGACGATCTGACGAAAAAAAAGAAAGAAAGGAAACAGGGAAGATCTGAAGAAAGCAGAAGAAGAAGAAGAAGAAGAAGAAGGAGAACAGGAAGAACCAAAGACAAAGAGGAAGAAAGAAGAAAAGAAGAAGAAGCCAAATTTTCATCTCTCTCTCTCTCTCTCTCTCTCTCTTTATTTTTGTAATAAAACTTGTATATCTCTAGAATACAACTTGCTCCCTGAGTTCGACCTCGGGAACTCTTTTATTTTTCCGAGTAAAAAAATTTTTATGAAACGTTGGTAACAACCGGCTTTACTACAACGAATTAACAACGGAAACCGACGCTTCATCATTTTGGCGCCGTTGCCGGGGAGCAACGGCTATTCTAGAGGTAAACATTCCTGTATCTTTTAATTTCTGATAATCTCCTCTCTTTTGTGCAGCTACAGGAACTCAAGAAGACAAGCAACCACACGACAACCACTCCGAAGACAGGTAAATCTTTTCTCTCACTATTAACCCCTACACTCTAAAGAGAAAGAAAAGAAAAGAACAAGCAATATAGGGCTAACCTGTCTTCCATATTTAGTAACCATAAAAGTTGCATGTTTTCAACTCATTATTTCTGCACACTATCAAGGGTATTTAAGGGCTAACACATTCTTGCTTGAGCCCTAATTACCCAACAAAGAATTAACTGGACCAAGTAGAGCCAACCTAGGATCCAACACTAGGGATTTAGAGACACACTCCTTAAGCAAGAATTGAGAAAACCAAATGAAGTGTGCCCAAGCCCTTGTCTGAAAATACCTATTCAAAGAAAATCTAAAACAATTGGCTCTCTAAACACTTGAACCCTAAAAGACAGGACCTAAAAGCTCTTAAAGAAAACAATAGGTAAAGTTGACCCCTTGGGTTAACCAACCTTAAATTAGGTCACTCTTTGCACTTAAAAAGACTAAAGTTCAAGTGAAACCTTAAGCACCCTGATCTTAAAATTGGTAGACTTAAGAGGTCAAGATCCCCATTCTGGTCTACCTGGAACCGCAGTGACAAGAGAGGTCGGGTGGGGGAAACCCTGTAACCCGTGGGGACGCTCTACCGTGTAGGGGTCTTCGCGGGACTCTCCCTCTCTGGCTGCCCAGGTAATTCTCAGGTGGACAATCTTTCTGATCAAGGGGTCCATCTGCCCCGCACCTCTATAGTCACCCAACACATTTTTGGGTGTCTTGATTGGGTCCATCACCTTCTAAACTTACCTCTCCCAACTGTGCATGTACGGAAGGAGGTCTCTAAGACCACCCTTAAGACCTCCTTTAGAAATTCACTCTCGTCAAGGCCAAGCCTCGACGCCCGTGTTTGTGCAGCAACACCCTCACATTATTCTCTCTTCTGATTCAGAACCAAGTTCTTCTTCTTCCCCCATCATGGCTCAGCCAGTTGAGGAAGAAAATAATCTGGAACACCAGCTCCAGCGACTCAATGACCTCTTCCAAAACTTCGTGCACCCACCACAGCGTCCTATGATGCGGGACCACTACAATCCTGCTGCGGTGGCAATTGAGCCTCGAGTTAGAATCCCGATTGGAGGACCTGATTCCGAACTAAAGCCCAACATGATTCACGCTATACCTAAATTCCATGGGCTTAATTCTGAAGATCCCTTCCAGCACATCAAACAGCTTAAGCATCTGGCCCACACTGTTCAAAGACGCATACAGTCATTACAAGGCATGCAGTCGTTGCCAGACTTTGGGCAACATGAGCCATCGCGACATGATGCCTATGCAACCGATTCTAGTATGCGAAATCTTTGATGTTTGGGGGATTGATTTTATGGGCCCCTTTCCTGTTTCGGATGGTTTCGAATACATTCTGTTGGCTGTGGACTACGTGTCCAAATGGATCGAAGCCATACCGACCCGAACCTGTGATCACAAAATCGTTCTCAAATTCATTCATCAACACATTTTCTCAAGGTTCGGGATTCCTCGTGCAATAATCTCTGATGGGGGGACCCATTTCACAAATGCTCAGTTTAGGTCACTGATGACCAAATACGGGGTGTCTCACCGAATCTCTACTCCTTACCACCCCCAAACTAATGGTCTAGCTGAGCTGTCGAATCGGGAGATCAAGAAAATCCTACAGGTCACTGTTCGACCTGACAGGAAGGACTGGTCGTCCCGACTTCCGGAAGCATTGTGGGCCTATAGGACCGCCCACAAGACCCAATTGGGCATGTCTCCCTTTAGATTGGTGTACGGAAAGGCATGCCACCTTCCCGTCGAACTGGAGCATAAAGCCTATTGGGCAGTACGGAACTGTAATCTAGATCTTTCTAAGGCTGGGACCCACAGAAAACTCCAAATCAGCGAGATCGATGAATTACGCACAGACGCGTACGAGAACTCGCAAATCTACAAGGAGCGGGTTAAAGCCTTCCACGACAAACACATCTCAAGAAAGATCTTCCATCCTGGTCAAAAGGTCCTACTCTTTGATGCCCGACTCAAACTCTTCCCAGGAAAACTGAGATCTAAGTGGGTCGGACCATATTTGGTCCGACAGGTTTTTGGAAATGGAGCAATCGAAATCAGTCCACTCAGCCACGATTCTGAACCTTTCATCGTGAATGGTCAAAGACTCAAGCCGTTCATTGATGTAACTTCTACTGATTTGGCTGAGGCATCTTATATCCTCCGTTCCCCTTGAGCTTATTGCGCCCAGCCGATGGCGTAAAACTCAGCGCTTAACGGGAGGCAGCCCGTCATTCTCTTTGAAAACCTGAAACTTGTTCTGACACCTTTCAGCACTCGAAGTTCACCCTGAACTAACACCCCCTAGGTTACAATGAGGACATTGCAAATCTTAGGCATGGGGGGGTAGGAAAGTGCAAAAACTTGTAAGAAAAGGTTTCAAGCAAAAAAATTCACATATGCCAAAAATACCATAAAAATTAAAAAAATTTTTCGAAAAAGAATAAGAGGAAAAGAGGAGAAGGAAAATTTTGTGAAGGAGAAAAGAAACAAAATGAAAAAGGAGCACAAAATTATAAGAAAAGTTGATAGTCATTAGTAAGGAACTAAGGAATTAACCTAAGTTCTAGACCTCATTCAAGAAAATAACTGAAAAGTGCACAATGAGATTAGTAAGAATGCAAACCTTAGGCATTCTTGAATAGACTCTTAGTACTCATTAAGATCTGGACACTCCTCAAGAGGTTGAGGATAATGAAAAGCTGAAGTATTAGGTCTAAGGCTTAGGGAGTATTCGGCCTCGTTAACTAATTTTTGGTTTACGGGACTCAGTAACCTAAGCACCCTAATCTCACACACAGCCTGGTTCAGTAAGCATAAAAATCAGAATCACGCAGAAGCGTCGCAAAAATCTGAAAAGAACACCTAGAATAGGAATGGCCGATCAACACAAGTTGATTTGGACGAGTTCCCAGCGCGGAGAGGCGGAAAATCCCCTCGAAGATGCGTAACAAAATATCATCTCCTCGGTGCTTGTCTCTTAGGATATTTACATATCCTACGGGGGGCATGTAAGCACTCTGCTGGTTCAGATTCCATGGATGGCATTATCTCGAAATGTCAATTGCCAGGGTCTGGATTCGGCCACGGAATACCATGGATGGGATTATCTCGAAATCTCAATAGCCAGGGTTCCGGGGGTTGCCATGGGCGGTGCTATCTCGAAGCATCGATCGCCAGGAACCCTTGAGGATTGATGATGGGAGCAAGGAATCTGATACAGACCGTGTTGAAAAGCCAATCCTAGACTAGAACTAAAAAGAAAAAGAGAGAGAAAACTCTCCAAACAGAAAAAACTTTCTATCTCTCTCTCTTACAAAACGCACTGCGAACTGAGCCAGGGCTAAAATCATTTCAAGCACGGGTGCTTTAACCACGAAGTCCAATAAACCTTAGGTTAGTTCTTGTGGGCCTTAAAAACCTTTGCTAAAAGACTGAGGCTAAGGCTAGACAGATTTGGATCTTGATTGGTACTAGAGTATCTTTTAGGCCTATGGTCAGCATTCTAACCTAATCTATGCTCAAATAAAAAAAAAAAAAAGCACTTATCTAAAACCATTGAAAACTTCATGGTCTAGAACAAGGGTTGAAACCTTAAGTTTTTCTTTGCTAAGGGACTAGCAAAAGCTAGGCATGGGGGTATGATGAGAACCTCATCATGAGCCATAACTAGCTCATTTTGACCCAATACAAAGGATAAAAGCTCCTATATATCTCAAGGAAAGGCTTAACTCAGAGAATTCTGAGTTTGAGAAGAAAACCAGTCACAAGGGGTAAAAGTGCAATTTTACCAGTATAATCTGCATACAGGGTAATTCTGGGCCCAAACACAGGTCAAAACAGCTTAATAAGAATAAAAGTGGGATGAGATGATCTAGCAAGGGCTACAGCACTTCCAAGGAACCAAATGATAATCTGTAACCCTAAAACAACCCACTTCAATTCACAAGGTTCGAGGCAAAGTAAAAATAGAATAAACCCTCTAAAATTCATAGAAAAATAATCTCTAGGGTTTAGAACCTTCAATTTGGCCTTTAGAACCCATTTTGACCTACATTGAGAACCATGCCCAATTAATAACTTAATTTGGGTTTTTGCGCAAATTGACCGGTCAAACAAGGTTTAATATGAAAATAAAATTCACCATCAGATTCCTTAGGTCCTAATTAGTCATGTATAAAAACTTGAGCCTAAGAAGAAACCTCCTTGACCGAATTTACACTTTGGTCCTCATATATTTACTCTTTGGCCCTCAACTTTTGAACCCTCGCATTTAGGCCCCTAACTCTCCTTCGTTCTTTGCAAACAGGTCCCTCCTGCAAAACCCTGCCAGCACCATGCTCCGGCGACCTTGCGCGGAGCATGGCGCCGCGCAGGGTGAGGTGGGGGACCTGGCAAGTGTACCGGGGGTGCCCTGCGTCGTCAGCCGTCGCAGGAGCACCCCCATGGTCACTGTAGCCCCCCATACCGGCCGTGCGAACGCACGGACGGTATGGGTTCGAATTCCGACCATGCTCCGGCGAGGGAGACACGTCGTCTCCCTCCGCCTTCTTCCCTGCTTCAACCCTATAAATACCCCCCGCCGCTCCACCGACGAAGGCAGCCTGGATCTGACGGAGAAAACCCCCAATTTTCCTCTCTTCTTCCTCCGGCAGACGCTCACCAGCTCCGGCGACTTCCTCCCCCTCCACCTCGTCGCTCTGCCGCAATACCAGCAGCGGAGACTTCCTCCCCTGTTCTTCCCGCGCCACGCCGCACCCAGCTGGCGCCTCTCCAGCCCTCTGCTCGCCGCCGCCCCTCTCTCTGAGCATCATCTTCTCCGGCGACAGTCGATACGACTGTCGCCCTGTTCCTCCCCCTTCGTCCCTGCAGTTAAGTTAGACTTACTCCCCTTCTCCTCCTCTTTCTTTCCCCGCTTTCGATTTAGTCAATTAAGCCCTCTACCGACCCTGTTCACCCTCGTCCTCTCCGCCTCCGACCACCCTCCGGCGAGCCGCTCCCATCACCTCAGCGACCCACACGGCTCGCCGACCACCGCAGAACCTCCGCCTCCTCACCCTGATCCTCTTCCGCCCCTCCACTTCCCACCAAACACCCTCTGCAGACCCACCGAACACACCCACTCCCTCGCTCACAGTGTGACCTAGGACGACCCGACAGCCCCATCTCGCCCCCTGCAGACCCCCTGACCACCTTCGCCGTGCCACGGCGAAGGTCCCCCGCCTGTCTGATTTGGCCGAGAGGCCGTGCCATTGGTTTCAGGTTCCAGGCCTTGACCGCCATTGGCGAGGAAGCTCGAAGCCTGCTCGAGGTTGCTCCAAGCCGAGATATCCCAGATTGAATAGCCACGGCCAGCGCGGAAGAGTCTCACGCACACACCCTGGCCCTCGATTGGAGCTGTACGCCTCAACAGCCGATGCAATTGGGAGCACCATCCCTGCTGCAGGCGTGAGAGAAACGGGTGCGCGGATAGTCCCACCTCGGAACCTTCTGAAGCCACGCACCCACATAAATTGAAAAACTGCCGCCATCTGTTTGCCTCAGTTACCACGGGGTGAGGTCCCTCTCACCCGACCCGACCCGACTCGGCCTCGTCCGTGACCACGCTCCGCGGACCTGGCCCGACCCGATTAGACTGACCTGCACTCCTCGCCCACCACGCACGCCGGTGGGCCTGGACCCGGGCCTGACCCGAACCCGATTACCCGATAGCGCTCTGGGAGAGCTTCCGAAGAGTGATTTCAGAGAGAGAGATACGCGGGGGAGGGGGGTAGCATAGGTTTTTGCCTCTTGACGAATGAGCTCTGAAGTGTGCAGGCCAAAGAAGAAGAAGCAGACCCGCTGAAGAAGAAGGAGCTGCTGCACTGTAGCGAAGGCATTGTTAAGTCGTCTCAGCACCGGGGCAGACGACGGAAGGTCAGCAGCCAAAGAAGAAGAAGACCCGCTGAAGAAGAAGGAAGAGCAACGGCCATCGCCAAAGAAGAAAAAGAGAGGTCAAGGCAGGTGAAGACAAAGAAGAAGAAGGAATGAAGAGAAGCAAGAAGCAAGAAAAGAAGAAGACGATCTGACGAAAAAAAAGAAAGAAAGGAAACAGGGAAGATCTGAAGAAAGCAGAAGAAGAAGAAGGAAGAGCAACGGCCATCGCCAAAGAAGAAAAAGAGAGGTCAAGGCAGGTGAAGACAAAGAAGAAGAAGGAATGAAGAGAAGCAAGAAGCAAGAAAAGAAGAAGACGATCTGACGAAAAAAAAGAAAGAAAGGAAACAGGGAAGATCTGAAGAAAGCAGAAGAAGAAGAAGAAGAAGAAGAAGAAGGAGAACAGGAAGAACCAAAGACAAAGAGGAAGAAAGAAGAAAAGAAGAAGAAGCCAAATTTTCATCTCTCTCTCTCTCTCTCTCTCTCTCTTTATTTTTGTAATAAAACTTGTATATCTCTAGAATACAACTTGCTCCCTGAGTTCGACCTCGGGAACTCTTTTATTTTTCCGAGTAAAAAAATTTTTATGAAACGTTGGTAACAACCGGCTTTACTACAACGAATTAACAACGGAAACCGACGCTTCATCAGTAGGGTCTGGATTTAGCTACAGAATGCCATGGGTAGGATTATCTTGAAATCTCGAAAGCCAGGGTTCTGGGGGTTGCCATTGGCAGTGCTATCTCGAAGCATCGATTGCCAGGGACCCTTCAAGGATTGATGATGGGGACTAGGAATCCGATACAGACCGTGTTGTGAAGCCAATCTGAAGCTAGAAATAAAAAGAAAAGAGAGAGAAAACTCTCCAAAAATAAAGGAAAATTCCTCTATCTCTCTCTGACAAAAATGCACTGCAAACTGAATCGAGGCTAAAACATGTTACAAGCATGGGTGCTTTAACCGCAGAGTTCAACGAACCTTAGGATAGTTCCTGTAGGCCTTAGAAACCTTCACAGTAGACTAAGGCTAGAGCTGGTACGGTCCAGATCTTTGTACTTGAGTACCTCTAGGCCTACCATCGGCATTCTAACCTAATCTACAAAAGGAAGCACGCATCAAAAGATTTCATGGTCTAGAATTGAAGTTAATACCTTGAAATTTTACCAAGGGACTAGCAAAAGCTAGGAATGGGGGCATGATGGAAACACCATCATGAGCCTTAACTAGCTCATTTTGACCCAATGAAGTCAATAAAAGCTTCTACATAACCAACTGAAGGTGATAATTCATTGCATAACCATTCTAAGAGAAAAATAAGAAACTAGGGTTAAAACTGTAATTTTACCAGCTTATCATGAATGCAGTACAACCATGGGTTTTCTCAAGGGCTGAATAAAGGTCAAATGATCTTAATAAGATAATAAGTGGGTTAGATCAGACAAAAATGGGTTTGCGTATGTTTTGAGAATTAAATAACTTTTGAAACCCTAAAAATAGACCCACTTAATTAACCAAGATTCTGGTTAGGATAAAATTCACTTAAACCCTCTAAAAATCATATAAAAATATTCTCTAGGGTTTAGTACCTTCAATTTTCCCATCAGAACCCATCTTGACCTAAAATGGAGTCTCAGACAGATATTTGCTCTAATTTGGGTTTTTGCATAAATTACCTAGTCAAACGTGGTCAAAACCAAAATCCAACTTCACCATTGGATTCCTTAGGTCCAAATTAAGTTTTTACCAAAATTTGGACCCAAGATGAATTTGCCTTGACCTAGTTTGCAAAAAGGCCATGTCTGATTACATTTCTACCCCTAACTTTCAAAAACCCTTGCGAACAGCCCCTAACTTCTTCGTCTTCACAATTAGGTCCCTCCGCCATTATCGCGGAGGAAACATACTCTGGCGACCTTTGACAGGGAATATCTCCTTGATTTCTTGGAGAATCTCTTCCAAAATTGGAAGGGAGATCCTCTGAGAAATTCTCTCAAGTCTAAACCCATTGATGAGCTCTAATTCTCTCCCAATCTCATGCAAACGCATGAGAGATTTGGGTATCTTAACAGCTCCCAAATCTGGCGAGCATTCCTAGCTTGGAAGCTTGGCTTCCAAGCACAAAACCCTCTCTAAAGACCTATAAAACACTCCCCAGGGTCCAACTGATCTCCACAGCTTGAAATTAGGTCGGAACTCCCCCTATTCCTCTCTCCCCTCTAGCCGCAACACTCCGCAAGCTTCGGCGATCTCTCCCTAACTTCTTCATCGTTCGACCACAACACAGGTGGTGGATTCACCTTCACCACCATCCTCCGCATCGTGCAATACTAGCCGCCACTGTTCCTTCCCCATCTTTGCCGCCGCCTCTCCTATGGAGGTTCATCCTCCCCACGTTCGACAACCACACCGGCGTGGGATCCCTTTCCCTTTTCGTCCTTAGAAGTAGGTTTTTAAGTTCCCTCTCTCTTTTACTTTCCTCTCCACTCTTTACTTTCTAAAATTCACCATTGACGCCCCTTCACACCTCCATCTCCTACATCTCCGACCACCCCCTCCGACGAGGCCATCCCACCTCCACAGGCCACCAAAACCCTCGTCGACAAGCCCACGACCATCACCACACCTCACTGATCACTTCCCCTCTCCTTATTTACTTTGCCATCCACCCAAGTCACCCCCCGAACACACCTGCTCACACGCACATAGTCTGCCCTAGGTATGCACTCACGGCCACTGTCATGCCACGCCACCACCCCCATCACATCCGCCAGCTCCGGCAACGTTTCCTGAATGCTTTAATGTGGCCGAGAGGCCATTCTATTGATTTTAGGTGCACAACTTTGTTCGCCATTGGCGAGCAAGCTCGAAGCTTGCTTGAGGCTGCCCCAGGTGCTTGCTGTCTCAGGTTGAAGTCCCAGTATGCGCGGAAGTGGCTTGCGCATGCACCCAGGTCTTCAATTGCAGTCGCAAGCCTCAGTCGTTGAGGCAATTGTGAAGTACTCTCCCTGCTACGCTGCATGGAAGGAAGGTGGGACATTTAGCCTCACCTCGGATACGAAGAGATGCCTGTAGTTGCATAATACCAAAAAGTGACAACAGCTGTTCTCTTCAATTACCACGGGGTGAGGTCCCTCTCACCTTCACTCGGTCTTGTCCACAACACCTCACCCGTGGATTTGGCCTGACCCGACTCGACCTGCACTCGCACACCATTGCACATCGGTGAGCCTGGACCCGGGTGTGCGCTAGGTCCGATTACCCGACCGGTTGTGGCTCTGGGAGAGTGAGACTGAAATAAAAAGAGAAAGAGAGAGGAGAGTTGCGTGGGGGAAGGGGGGTTTTTGCTCTGAGAAGATTGGCTCCAACACTTTGCCGGATTCAGAAGGCAAAGCAAGGCTGAAGGAAGAAGAGAAGAAGAAGAAGAAAGTCACAGGGCTGAAGGAAGAAGAGTTAAAAGAGAAATAAGAGAAAGAAGAACAGAAGGAGGAAAGAAGAAGTAGCAAGCCTGAGAAGAATAGAAGAGAAGAGAGGAAGAGAAGGACATAGCTGAAGCAGAGAAATGAAGAATAAGAGAAATCAGAGAAAGAGAAGAAAAGAAGAAGGGTACTGTAGCAAACGTCATTTAAGACGTCTGATTGCAAAATCAGACGTCTGATTGCAAAATCAGACGTCTGATTTCATATTCCCCTCTTTAGTACATTTGAGTAATTATTCTATATATTAGACTTACAACTGGTGATTCAAATCACTATTATTTTGTCTAAAATTCTTTTTACTCTTCATATACTCATATGCTCTACATTCCTAATTAGTTTTTGAGTAATATTTTGTGTTCAATTTGCATTAATTGTTGAGATTAGTGTGTGAATTCCATTTGCTCCCTGTGTTCGACCTTGGAACTTTTTCAAGTAATAAAAATTATATTTATTTTCAAAGCGATTTCGACTATATTACAATGCGACACTTTTGAACATCGATCTCGCCTTGCGAACATAAACCTTATACCTCACTGGGACTCTTAGACAAACACTTAGAAAAATCAGAAAACCAAAATAGGCTTCAGACAGCCTGATCAAACGTCCAATCTAAACCTTAGACGTCTGATCTATGACTTTAAGACGTCTAACCTTTTGTCCAGACGTCCAAACACTTAGACTGGGCTTTGTGCTTTTTGTTCGTTGATTTTAGTCAACCAACCTAAAGTCCAGACGACTTAGAAGACGTCTGAAGCCAATGACAAACATCCAATAATAGAACTTTTGGACTGTCAGAAGATGATTCTCGGAGTTACCTTATAATTAATTCTATAACACTTTCAGATGTCCGTAGATCATCCCAACCGTCTATTAAAGAAACATTAGGTCAAAATCTGACCCAAATCACTTTTGTTAGAGGATTTAGCCATTAAACCCCTCAGGAAATCCATTCCCACAAAGGATTGTCTTTCCAGATGTCCAGAGACTTTGCTAGACGACTGACTTGTCGTCTAACCTAAAAGACACTAGAACCCTATTTCGATCTTGTGAAAACAAGAAGAAAGCCATCTTAGGATTAGACGTTTGATTAGTATCCAAGATGTCTTAAAAGTGAGTTTTAGACGTCCGTCTTGATCCAACCATGGTTAGATCATCCACCCTTCTAGATCAGATGATCAAACCTTAGATCAGACAATGACCCAGATGTCTGACCATAAAACCAGATGTCTAATAACCCTATCAGAATCATAAATGACCCTAATTTTGGTGGGATTTTGGACCACTGTCTTGAGCCTTATTTCCAACGGCCACAAGAGGCTTCCAAGGCCTTCCAAAGCCTTCTTAGGACCTCTATAAATAGAGGAGCACCCTTCCTAAGCTAAGTACACCTTAAGAAACTACTTCCACACCATATTGTGTCCTAGTGAAGAAGAAAATCGACTAGAGGTATTGTTGCTCTCCAAGATCATCCTACACACTTGGGAGCATCACCATCGCTACATACTCACTCTCCTGTCTTCGTAAACGAGAGCGTCATCGCGCCCTTGCATGGTTCATGCACTCCACATTGCTAGTTAACACACTTCCATAAAAGGGAAGTTTCTATTGCCTATAGTAGCTAGGTTTATTACATACTTTATGGCTCTATAGGATACTTTGTATATTGTCTTTGTTTGGGGATTCGCTTTGAGAATTCCTGTCTCTCTCGTGAGACAAAATACTCCTCATGAAGAGGAGAGTTTAAGGAATGCTACCCTCGTACATAGTAGCATGGTTGTAAGAGGTTAAGTCACCCTTGTTTAAGTGACTTGAATAGTGGATTTGATCGCCTAGGTCGATTGAAAAATCCTAAGTCGAGAGGTTTAGGTGGTGATTTTTACTCGAGTTTGGGTTTCCACCTAACTATACTTGTGTTCTCTGTGAGATTGGCTTTTGTGTAATTATTGATTTATACTTCCTCATTATTTTATTTCACGCAAATCTCACCCCCTCTATTAGAATCTATAGATCTTCATTCTCATCGTAATAACGCAAGGAGATGTCAAGAATAATACTATCCAAGGGAGGAATGACAGCTATCTAATGAGATTAGACCTAAGGATAATATTTTCCTCTATCTACGAAGGATTCATGAGTATTTGAAATACTTAAGGGAACGTTGTGCCAAATTTTTAGGTAACCTAAAGACTTATTATTGGAGTGATGAAACCAATTATGTTTTTGATAGTTTCCTACTTGATAAAGAAATCAACTGTAATTTAAGAAGTTAAATTACACTTGATTTGGCATTTAATTGCTCTTAATATGATTAGGTAAAGAATCCAAGTGTTGGATTGGAATTAAGTTATTTTTGTGTATTAGATAAAAACATCCATAAGTTTGTTATGGGTTTAGCTTGGAAATATCAAGTAGGATTAGACTCTCACCCTTGGATGGAGACCTAAGGGTTGCCATTAAATTAAGTTTAGCCATGGAAACCCTATAAATATCTTCCTGTGCAACCTTAATGACTCCACAAGTTCATTAATCCCACCATCCACCAAGATCCCTAGCTGTCAAGAAAGAAAAGAGATGCATCCCTATTGTAATAGGTTGTCCAAGGCTCTAGCCGGGTGAATGACCTACTCTATTATAGCTGGTCAGTCAATTATAGAATCAGTTAACCAACTACTGAAGGATCAGCCATCCGGGTGAGACTCCTTACGCTAGGGCATATCCCCCCTATAGTCGGTCAACCAACTTCTATAGTTGGTCATCCGATTAGTATTGTGGTGAGTCTTCTTGACCCTCTTGAAGGGTTATTTGGCATACTCTCGGCGAACGAGGCAAGGGGTTGCTTAGGGATCGTGAATAGTTTACAATTCTCGTTTGGGGTCATCTCTCCACAACAATAAGGGTCACATCCGTCCATCGTGAAAAAGGAGTCCAGGGGTTGTTGAGACTTATTTGAGGAGGCACTGCACATGGAGTGCTACACTACGCCACCTATGAAGGCATAACATCTATATTCGTAGGACCCTGAAACAAGAGGAAAATAGTTCTTCCCATGTGGTTTCGATTTTAGAGTATTTTATTTCTATTTTCATTTCTTGATTAGGTTTACGACATTGATTAGAAAAATTTTAACCTTCAACAATGCCCGAGGTCAATTTGGTCTAACCTTTTAAAAAGTACTCAGTAGAAGGATTATGGTTTAAGGTAAAAGGCTCAATTTACATTTCCCCATTCTAGAAGTTCAATTTGTTTCTCAAATAGATGTTCAATGGAGCTTCTAGAAAGAGTGGCGAAGATGCTGATCAGATAGTAGTGACTCCTTGCTTGGAGATGTTAATTGGGCTGTCATGAAAGTTGATCATGATTGGCTTATTCCACACCTACCATTTGAGGTTAGTGGGCAACATGCCCTGAGGATATGTTGTGCCTGGTCATTGAGATTTGGTCTCGTTCTTGGAAAATTTCCAATTTAGGAAGGATTAAGAAGCATCAATGGTCAAGATGGACTTGTTTGGTGTAGTAGACATTGCTTGTTCCGACCCTAGAATTAGGCTAGATGCCCAACCTACTCCTTGCTCTAGGATAGAGCACCCTTACCTATGGGATTTTCCTAATTTAAGAAGACTTGAGGGCTTCCCCTTTCTCTTAGGCTTGTTTCTAGCTATTTCCTAAATAGAGGTGAATGGGGTCACCCCATTTTTAGTTGTTTGAGCTAGGTCAACTGGGTATGTTCTTTTGAGAAGGGGAATTGGATTAGGCCATGGGGATGGACCTTTGACCAAGACACCCTATTTGAGAGCCCTAGTGTGGCCCACAATAATTTAACCCTCATCACCTAGTTCTTGATGGTTTCAATTTTGAATTTCTTTATCACTTTTTATGAAAGCATAAAGAAAAATATTATGAGTGTAGTTAGGTCTTTCTTCTTGAGGCTGACTATATTCAAGGCTTTTAACATTACATTCCTTTACCTAATTCCCCAAAAAGGCCCCTTAATCTTTTATGATTTCAAACCCATAAGTCTTTGCAATGTCACATACAAACTTATCTTTGGGCCCTCATTAATTGAATTTGGTTGATTATCTCTTCCTTGATAATGTTAGGATAGCATTTTGAATTGGTCCAAAGACTTGATACAAATGTATTGGCTTCAATGTCCATTATCAGATGAACTTTGCAAAAGCTTATGACCAAATAAAGTGGGTGATGAGAGAAAAAATGACCCCTTCATCCTTTGTTGTCTAGGTTAAGCAACCACACTATCTTTTTAGGCATAACAAGTGCCAATCAACCCCATTGAGTGGTAAGTAGTTCAAGTTACCAAAGCAAACCAATCTATCAGAATAGGTAGTCCATTTCAGTAATCTGACTACCTGAGCAATCCACCAAACTAGGGCTACCCACCTGAGCTAGCCAGCAAAGCTAGGTAGTCCACCTAAGCTAGCCTACTTGAGCTAGTTGGTCTACCCAAATGACCTCACTAGATCTCAACAACCTTTCAATCCAAGCCTTATGCCATTCATCTATAAGGAAGCACAAGGATACCCATCTAAATCATTTGGGGCTCCCTTGGGCCTTAAGAAATCATCTAGACCACTGGATCCTCTCATTCCCTATTATAAAAAGGAGTTGGAGGTTCATTCCAAGGGTCTTCTTTTCCTTTTTCTTTTCTCCCTTTGAAGAGTTACAACATGTACACCACATCAAAGCCTTATCCCCAAGAATGTCCAATGTACTTGACATATGAGATAATGCATGTTTAAGCTACCAAACCTCACCATTGGCCAAGAATTAGTCCCTCATTCCACAGGGATACCTCATTAACATCACTTGTCTCATGCCGATGATTGATTTCATTTCTTTTTTATGCTTCTTCTACATTTACTGCATTGAATAATTTTTTTGGACATTAGGTCCTTAATGGCAGCCTCTGTCCACCATCAGTAGACCTTCTTATGCCTTGTGATATACTAAATGCAAAGAATCAATTCTTTACATATGATTTTCTTTCTTGTTGGTTTCTTGATTTTCATTACTTTAGGTTTCTTTATGTGATTCAAGAAAGTTTTAAATGTTGTAACTTTCAACATTTCTATGATGTTTTGATATAGTGTACTCCTTCATGCAATTTGGCATGAAGGAATTTAATGAGTACTGCAATTAAAAGGGTATTAATAAGAAAATAAGAAACACATAGATACTATAGTATAATGGTATGGTAGAAAGGAAGATTTGGACCTCAACAAATGTGATAGGTTCTATGCTCTCAAACTCAATCCACTTGAGGAAGTTTTTGATAGAAATAATGTTTAAAAGCTACCCATGTTTAAAATAGAATATTGATCACTAAGTCCATTGTATTCAACACGTGTAAAATATGTTGATGCATAATATTATAAATAAGTCATCTCAAGAAATGGGGATGTTTTGCACATGTTTTGGTGTTGAGTTAATTTAGATACGAGCTAGAGTTTAAGACATTAAGGTGTAGGATTATTTGGTGTTGTTAACAATCTAAAAGATGTAGGTCCTTATATGCAATAATGATGTGAAGTTTCTTGAAAATCAACAAGGAAAAGATCATGGGAAAGAGGAAGTGTAATCTTTTATAAGCTAAGAAGATTTTGAAAATGACCAAGAAGCATGACCATAAATCATAGATAATGTTATTCATTCAAAAGTGGAAGATGAGCCGAATAAATAATGAATCTTGAAGTTGGTAGATCCACACAAGCTAAGAATGCAACGAGAAACAAGAGACCTAAGGCATAATCCACTTGGATGGATGATTATTATCTATATAAATCCATGAGTTACACCATGAACAGAGACATAAAGGACCATATATATTGTATCATTCAATGAATTAATGGCTTCAAGTAACAAAATCACAAATGGCTACCATGAATTGTGAATTATATGCAGTTGAGTTAAATGACTTTCAAGAGCTATGTGACTTGGAGGAGATAGGCAAATGATAAGTTGTAAAAGTTATTGAAGAAGTACTAAGTTAACGATATCATTGAAAAATACAAAGCAAGACCTGTTTTTAACTATTAAACCTTGAAAATTCAAATAAATTTCTCAAAAACTTATTCTCTCATAGTTAAATTTGCATCAATAAGGATAATCTTAATCGTAATTGCATGTCGCATATATGGATTTAAAAATAATTAAATGGATGTGGAGATGGTCTTTCCTAGTAGAGAACTAAAGGAGTATATGTAACAACTTGATGGTTCCTACAAGAGAACAAAATATCTACGATAAAAAATTCACTACATATACCTTGGACTAATTTTCATGACAATTAAGTCTCATCTTCTATGAGGTCATTATATAATTCACAATTAAACCATGAAACCTCTATAAAGAAGCAGTTAAGAATTTAATAGGAGTGTAAATAATCATTACATAAGATGATGCTTACATGCCTCGTGTTGGAAAGGAAGATAAATATGTTGCCAATGTAGCTTGTTTTTAGACCCTGTTTTAAGATTGCTATGATAGCAACATATCTCTAAAAAAGTAGGAGAAAATTTATCACAATGCAATTATCTATAAGTGACATTTTTGCTCATTGGAAATGACATGGGAATACCCAATAAAATAAAATTGAAATTGAGCAACAAGTTTTAGATGAAGAACATGGATAATTCATCCTATAATCTTGGCATTCAATAACTAGAGATAGAGACTCAATATCTAACTCAAAAAAGTCACTTGCATACATTGCTAAAGAGAACTACTATATAACATAGCACTCTAACTTTTATGGCTCTTATGATGGAACAAAGACTTGACAACTCAAAGATGAATAAATGACCTTGGATGTTAAATAGGAATAGGTAGTGGAAGCCTAATGAATGTAATGATTTGTACATAATCCAATTCATTATACCCTTTAAGCCAAATAGTAGGAACTATGGTAATCATAGTCTATCATATCGGAAGGCTATAAAGAAGATTATGACATATCTATAATGTATCATGCAATTGAGATTAGTTTACCAACTTGAATTGTTTGATGTGATCAGAAAAACCATGTCAATTTTAGAGGAGATATGGATGATAGAAAATCCTTACTTAATTACCTTATTTGTATTTGGTGGAATGGCTATTTCCTAAGGAAGCACAAATTAGAGTTATATGACTTGACACATTCAAAAAGCTAAGTACATTGCATGGACCATATCCACCACTGATGTTATTTAAATTGGAACTGTTCACGAGAATCTAGGCTTTGAATTGATCAATTCATCAGCTAAAATGTATTGTGACAAGTTGGTCATAGTAAGTTTTATTATAGTTGACTAAATTGTCTTAAGGGAAAGTACACTAGGACCTAATATCACTACATTTATGATATGGTGGGAAAATAAGAAATCAAGCCAAGCTATATACCTAGAAGTGATATTTTCAATGATTCTCTTACAAGTGGGATTCTAAGAGGAACTTACACTAAATATGTTGATTTAATAGGACAAGGGATTTAATGAGACGTATGAAACATTCAAGAAAAGCGAATATGAAATTTTCATCTTCATGAATATGGATTCCACATAGAAAATGGGAGGTTTGAATATCCTTGGATAATTTGATCAAGTGAAAGACATTTAATGGTTATATTGTTGATGACCTTTAATAGTCAAGGGCATCAAATGCCTTAATTGCATGATTTGAATGTCTACATCCATTTCAAGGCAAGGGACATTATGAAGCATATGAGAAAATTAAAGGGACCACCAACAAAAATGCTCCATATTGGTGGAAAACCTCAATTATAGGACCTACATTAGTGGTTCTTAATTGTGGGTGAAGAGGCCTAGTTTCTTGATTTTCAAGGCTAAGTTCTTTCTTCTTCAGCAATTTGAACTACATGGGTAGCTTTGAAATGTGCCACCAGTTTAGTTTGCATGGGTAGCTTTGAAATCTGTGGCCAATTTAGTTTGAACCCTTGCTTTTATGTGGAATAGATGACATAAGCTATTGTAGTTGCTTTTCTTCATTCTTAGACTTTGCTTCTTAATATTGTTACTTTTCTATGTTGTGTCTTAGGAATCTTTACAATATGATCCAGATTATTAACCTTCGTTCATAGTTTTGCTACAGATGATACACAAGGAAGATTTTTATGGTTGTTTTTCCTTCTAATTACTAGTCTATCTATGATTCTTTTGCCTAGATGAAGATTCAAGAATAAATTCGTAGAACCCATAAAAAAAGAGATGATTATTGCGCTCAACACTCTTGTGCATCTACATCACTTGGCTCATGTGTAATCCCTCCTCACTTATCTGTCAAAGTTTGTCTCATCCGTAGTGCTTAGAAGGTGGATCATCTAGAGCATGGTTGAATGTAGAGTAATCTATGCCTTTGCAACAGTTTGCAGTAGATCGATTGAAAATTTTTGGAAGATGGTCAGGGGGCATTCCTTCCATGCTACTACACATCATGTGCAAGTAGCCTACCCCCCATGCCACTGTTCAAGAGACATTAGGCCTATGCTCATAGGTTTACGGGTTATTTTGGTAGATATAAACCACTTGAGAACCCTTCATTCTATATATGGTGGTAGCCATTGGATTGGAGGGACATAAAGAAACTTGTGAGTCCTAGAAACCCCAAAAACCCTAGATCTAGAGTTCCATGACCAGATTACAGAAAGCTGGAGATATGGATATATCTAAGTATTATCAAAAGACATGTATTTTATTAAATTTTTAAAATAGATATGGGTGATAATATATTATGAAAAAAGAATGGATGGGTATTTGACAAATGTACGTGCTCGAGTTATCCAAGAGATGCTAAACATCTTGTTCATTATATAAATATCAAATTATCAATAAGTCCAAAGAATTATTTTTCTAATATATATATATATATATATATATATATATATATATATACTAGAAGAAGAAAGGTAGCTTTTACCTTCTCTAATAGGGGCACACGACACCTATTCTCTCGCTTACATTTCACAAATTCTCTTTCTTCAATCTCACTCTCTGTCCCCTCTCTCCCTCAAATCGGTCCGTTTCCCATCTCTCTATATCTCTTTCTCCCTGTAATTTCCCAATATATTTGTACGTCATGGGAGGATTTTGATTTGACAGTGGATTCTAACCTAAAAGAATTGAATCGTGCATTAATCATTAAACATATAACGTCATGTTATTAGCACAAAATATGGGAATACATATCCCAAACATATGTAAGCTTACGCGAATAGTTAGATCAAGTCTAATATATAAGGTCAAACATTTTTGTGAATTACGAATAAATAAAAATGACCTTCAAGAACAAAGAAATTTGTAGCATCTATTTATATGTAGGGTCTAGTAAACTTGAGATGGGATAGTATGTAAATCATAAATAGTCATCTGAATCAAGACAAGACAGTTCACCATCTCCCCCATTATCAAATAGTATGCTTGAGCATTAGGTCGGGTTTGCTTGGGATTTGGCCAAAATCAGGCCCAAAAGCCTGATCAAACCTAGGCACAAAACTTATATGGGCTATTAGACTCAGGACTAAATCTAGAAAAATTTGGGCCGAGATGGGCTATCATTCAAATAATCTCAAACTGAAAAAAAGCCCATTTGTGTGTATGTGTGTGTATACACAATATATACATATGTATGTGCATTTGTACACATATATCAAATGTCTATAATTTAAGTATGTTTTTCAATTTTAAGGCTATGATGCTAAAGACATTTCATAGTTAGCGTGGTCCATGTTTTAAGTAGTTACATTAGAAATTAGATATGAGCCTAAATTAGCCCAAAGCTAAACTTGAATTTGCGTGCTACAGGTTGAGTTTCAACCTTATAGCATTCCAAATATTTTGAACACTTTAGCCTAGTCGACAACACATAAAAAAAATATGGGCCTTAACAAGTTTAGGCTCAACTAGGTTGGGTCAAGCCTAATGCTTTACCCTATTGAATAACCAATCTACATCATCAATGGGTATCCTATTATATCAGTTGTAAAGCGTGAAAGGTGAGATTATATTACTGTTGTTGTTGTTTTAACTTTTGGAAAACTTTTCTTTTATTATCAATTTATACTATTGGTGGATCTTTTATAACTTGTAGAATTAAAGTTACATATTATTGTATCTATGTTTTTTTTCCTAGGTATTTATGTGCTTAAACCTTAACAAAGATATTACCCAAAATTACACACTATAATGAAATGGCTTTTTTCCATCTTTCTGCATGGAAAACTCAAGATTGAAGGCTAAATATAGAAATAATGAAATCCAATAGCATCATTTTGTTTTGACAAAGATAATTGAGCACTATCGTTTATGATAGCGTCTTATTTTATTAATCAAATAACCTAGTTACAAAGTATTCAGCCAAAGCTTTACATGAAAATCAACATCCACATATAGATTTTCAACCCACACATTCCCCCCTTGAAAAATAGCATCATTGTGTGCTCTCCACACGGCCCACAAGATCATCTCCATTCGCATGCAGGGGCTATCATTGGATAGAAAAGAGTGCCACAACATATCCCACATAGGCAGAGAAGAGGAATAGAATCTTTTCCAAACGTTGTTTGTAACCAGGCAGGCACTAAAAAGGTAATGCGTGTCATCCTCCTCAAAACCACACAAGAGGCAATAGACATGTGGCAGGCTAAGGATCTGTCTTCTGTATGCACCAGTCATCAGCCCTTCCCTTCTCATTAGCCAAAGAAACACCTGGACCTTCAACAGGACCTTGATCTTCTTAAGGTGTGCACAAAACCTTCTATGCTCGTCCTTCGCATCCTCCTCCAACAAGATCAAGTAGGCCTTAGAAGACGTGTTAACTCCCCTTTCCCACTCGAACCTATCAATGCCTTCTCTAGGTTGACATGCTACCAAAACGTCTCTTAGCCTGTCAGCTTTTCCACCCAATCTAGTAGCAGGTGCATTGCCCGTCTGTATCAGCCACTGTCCATTCTCCTGGTGCCACATGTTTGCCATCGAAGCTCCCTTCCTGTCAAAGGCTTCCTAGACAAGTTGAAAGGTGTCTTGCAGCCTCCCAATCCCACTCCAATCATCTTCCAAAAATGTAAGGTGTTCTCCCCTTCCCAGTGTGGGGAAAAAAACCCCCACTGGTTCTCCATGACCGTAGAAATCGGGGCCCAGAAAGGCAATGAATCTCTAGCCTAAATCACTTCTTTTAACAATCCTGAACCACCGTAGGAGTCACTTACCACCTCCTCCCACATCCCCTCCTCCCCCCTCAGGATCTTCACTCCCCATTTGAGTAGTAAGAAGTCACTAAATTCCCTGAAACTTCTCCATGGCATCTTCTACAAGTCACACAAGATGGACGGCCATGATGGTGCCACGTGGCGCCATCACAACCGCCCAAATCGGCTGCAGCACCGCTTCTCATCCTTTGAAGGAGTGATAAACGCCAGTTTATCATTATTCTTATACATTAAAATAAACCTAACTCTTAGGATTATGCTCTGCAAATGGGTTTTTGGGCTGCATTTAGGCATCAATTAGGTTAGGCATGCATTGCACTTTTTATTGCCTTTTTATGTGTTTTTGTGAGTGTTAGGGATATACAGATTGCCAGAACTCCAAAACCCTAGCACTTAGGAAGGCAATTGGTGAAGAAGAAGCTCAGACTAAGTGGAACTCAGCTTGATCCAACTCACCATATCTGGATTCCAGCTCACTTGAACTAGGGTTAGCTCATCTTAGCTCCATTCAGCTCATCTCAGTTGAATGGTAGCTCAAGAGAGCTCATCTTAGCTCACCTTAGCTCAGGTCAGCTCAGATCCAGCTCAACTTAGCTGAGTCTAGCTCATCTCAGCTCCCATTAGTCCACAGGGAGCTCTAGCTAGCTCAGCTGAGTTGACTGGAGTTCACCCCAGTTCGGGTCCACCTACATCGAGCTCCACTCAACTCCAGCCAGCGGAAGATGACTTCATTCCAGCTCAAGAAGCTCAAGTCTAGCTCCCAGGGACTCAGCTTAGCTCAACTCAGTTGAGATAAGCTACCTTAGCTGCCTCAACTAGCTTGATCCTCCTCGGTAGCACCAGACCCACCTCACCTCAACTCATTATGGTAGAAGCCAGCTTACTTTAGCTTGGCTTAGCTGCTAGCAAAGAACTATCAGGCTAAGCCAGCTAGAGTAGCTTTATGCCAGCCTCTTCAGCAGTTGCCAGCTCTATTTCAAGCTCCAAACTTCTCCTCCTCAACTCCTCTCTTCAAACCTTAGCTCACATTACCTACTCCTCTACTCCATAGCTAGCTAAGCTAGGTTAGCTTAGCTTAGCTAGCATCCAGCTCCTTGTCCATCCACCACCTTCAAATCAACCCTAGCTAGCTCCATCAACTAAGCTCACCTAAGCTAGCTATCCTACTCTGAGTTGGCTCCACCACCATCACACCCCTTCACCCCATCACCGCTACCAAAAGCCACCTATTTTCCCTCCAAAATAACCTTCTAGAACCCTTCCCTTTTAGCACCAACTTTTCCCTCCAAAAATGCCCTAATCTCCACCCTACACCTAAGCCTAAATCCCATCTCCACCTTCCATTTTCCCTCCAAAATTGCCCCCCTTCTAGAACACCATTTTGGCCCCAAAATGGAGGCACCCCCTGCACCATGGACGTCCACCAAGGGGTGGATTCAACCTATAACCACCCCCCCTTGCACCCTTTAAGGTGGCGCCAAGTGATCTCCACCATAGGATTAACTTAACCACCCATAACCACCACCAAACTCCATCCTAGCCCTCCACCTATTCATGCCAACTACCCCCCTCTCCACCTCTATATAAACCCACCATATGACCACATAAAAATCATCCTCCATTAGTGTTTAATTCCACCTACATCCACCTACACCTATGGCCAAGAAGAAGGAGTAGAGAAGAAGATTAAGGGGCCACATCACTAGCCCCTTTGGTGCCTTCTCCCCACTTTCTTCAACTTGTTCAATGATAAAGAGGAGGAGCATTCTACTTCAAGGAGGATGGCCTAACAAAGGAGAAGAACCTAGGGTGGACGTCCACCCTTGGAGGAGGAGAATTAAAGGTGGTAGCTAACACCTTGGAGGACATCATTTGGAGGAGCATCTCACACCAAGGAGGAGTTGTCTTTTCAAGTCAAGGAGCTACTTGGCTTGGAGCAAGAAGCCCTCTTCTTCACCATCTATCTAGAGGATTTGTGTTTTATTTTTCTTGTATTTTCAAGTAGAGTAGAAGCATTCCTCTATAGGGTTTGTGTGAACCATTTTGCTTTAATTCAAATTGCCTTCTTTCAAATTTTTTGTTGCATAGCTTTTTACAATTTTTGCCTAGCATTTGTTTCACTCCCTCTCCCTAATTATTCTAGGCCTCCACATGTCCCTAGGGTGAGCTTAGGGAGAGGCTCTACCTGTCACCTTAGTGTTAGCTTTATTGAATTAGGTATTAGTTATTTTCTAGCTTTCAACAAAAACTTGCATGTTGCCTTTATTTCAAAAATCTATAAAAAGTATATATTGAAAAAGATAAAAAAAAAGAAAGTTGAGATTTATTTTCTAAGAGAGTTAATTTTTGCAAACTTGCCTTCTTAGACAACCCTAAATACCCCACTATATAGGTTTATAAATTTAAGAGTTTATCGATTTTGCGCGTTACAACGACGTATTTTACAAACCACGTAAAATTCGTTATCAAGGCGCGGGTGGGGCGAGATCTGGGTCGTTGGATCTTGATCCAACGGCCACGAGCGCGCACGCTTAAAATGTAAATGCGACGAAGAAGCGGCCATAGCGTAGTGGTCGAGCACCCTTGTGCAAGTGCGAGGCACAGGTTCGACTCATGATCAGAGGCACACCCGCGTTTAATCTCAATCGCACGATCAGCTGTGAATGACCCAGATCGCCCAATCAGGCGCACGTGCAATCAAATGCACCGCCTCACACCCGATCGCACGTGCAGTCGTGTGTAGTTGAAGCAGGCGAGAAGCGATCTGAGCCATCCGATTGCGAGATCCATTGAACATGTGCTTGGCGTTAAGGCACAGGAGAGGAGGAGGTGCGCGCGGCGCACGCACGTCGCCTACGATCAGACCTTTAGTGACGGATAAAGGTTGATTTTAATGCTTTTGAATATGTAATGACTAAATTGCCCCCTATCCTTGCAACTATAAAAGGAGACCCCTATCTTATGAAATTCTCATCCCTTCCTTCACCTCTCTCCCTCTCCAAAGGTCAAGAGAAGCTTGTCTCACACCCGGGATGCTACTCTAGAGCTAAATCCAAGTTTTCTCACCCCTGTTTCAGAAGTGGATCCCGTGACGACGACAGCGTACTGCCTCATTCCTGCTTCTTCCTGCTTCATCCTCCTTATTCCCACTCTGTCCTCCGTCTTCCAGGAGTTGCTCCATCTAGCTTGTCTTCCAAGCATTCGTCGAGGAGGATAACATCTCTCTCCCTTCTTTTTAATCACTTTCTAGAATAGAATTTTTCGCTTTCTAGTTGTAATCATTTCTTGCTTTCTAATTGTAAAAACAATATTATTTTATCAAGTGATTGTTCTCTCTCTCTTATTTTTTATATCAATTTCATTGTAATTATCTCATTTTCAAACAAAAATACAAAAAAATATAATCGCGGATTTAAGATTGATGTAACCTTCCTATGTTCGACCCGGAATTTCTTTACAAATTTTGGTTAAATTTATCTGTTGACGGATTGCTTTGCAAATCTAACTACAACGATAGGTTTTCAAATCCAACTTCGATCGCGTAGTTTTCCGATACCAACATTTTGGCACCGTTGCCAGGGAGGTAACGATTTTCGATTTTCTTTCCGCATTTCACGCACTTTATTGTTTTCTAACTTGCTTTATTTCTCGTCTATTGTTTTGCAGGTACATTAATAGGGATTCTTCAAGCGGTAGATTAGAGTAAAGTGCAGTTGAAGACAACTGTAAGTGCTCCTCATTCTTCCCCCTCCATAGATTCCATTTCACAACATTAATTCAAACTCCAATTAACCTAGGTGTTTGCATAAATCCTAGGGTTAGTTTCGTTGCTTGGATTTCTACTCACATTCATCTCACCCTCATATAAAAAAATTAACAAAAAGATATTTCTTGTCGGGTAAATCAACATACACGCTACATACACCCACATTCAAGGAACATAACCTAATTGATTTTTATCTACTCAATCAGATTCTGATATGTGGAACCGGTACACGCAAATCAACATATAAAAGAGTAGAGATCAATCTAGGTTAATTATTTTGTGTGCTTAACTCAGTGGTACAATTTTGGCTAATTGTTTGAGTTGTTTGGGTCACACCACTTAACCTAAAATCAACTCACCAAGTAGCTTCCCCTTAGGGTTTTCAATTTAGGTCAATACCAGTTACTCCACTTTACTGATTTCAAAAAGAACAAGATCTTCACCTGTGCTTGAAAATCTGATTTGCCTCGAAACTTGATTGAATTAACCTAATTCCAAACCTTAAAAGCTATTTAAGCAAGATTTGAACCTTAAAATTCACTCATAAAAAATAATCTTGCTTGAAAACCCTAGTTGTGCATGCACTCACACATACTCAATTGATCATTAAGGGCACAACCCATCTTAAGGGCCTACCACATTCCATAAAGCACTACAATCCCAGGCCTAAATAAAATCAAGTAGACGTTGGGCTTAAGGACTGATTTGCTCTTCGAGGTCCAGTTTAAGATTGTTTACGATTAATCTGTTTGTACTAATCAATCTGATGTCTAGCTAAGGGAGTAGCGTCAAATGACCGTAGCTGGGGGGTGCATTAGGAACTGGAGGTGCAAGCTGAAGGAAGAACCTTCTCCCCAATCCCTCCTTCTAACTGGTTGGATTGATTGGACGTAAGTAGAGTAAATCATTTATAATCTTAAGATAGATTCTGAGAGTCTGTAGATCCTTAGGCTACCCCACTTAAGGACAAGCTTGTTTTGTTGTTTTACAGAGTTCTTATCCCTACTTCTTCCGACCTCTTCCTAGTTTATGCTAGGAAAGAGGTCATTGAATTCCCGATTGGAAGAACCACTAGAGTATTCTAAGAGGCGTAGATTGGATTTTGGCCAAATTGATCCCATGGCCGATCAACAACCTCCTCTGCCTTAGAATCCACAGGAGGTATTTCGAAGGCAGCTGGAACAAATGCAGAGAATGAAAGAATGGTTCCAAAGAATGCAGGGTGCTCAGCCCTTGAAGGATTTTTAAGATCCCTCAAATTACAGGGAACGTCTCGGCATCCAAATTCCTGCCGAAGACGTAGAAATCAAGCCCCAGGTATTAAGCCTGATCAAACACTTTCATGGGCTTGGCTCTGAAGACACATTTCAGCACTTAGAGGACTTGACTACTTTGGTCCAGACCACCAAGGTGCAAAACATGAATGAAGTGCAGATGATCATGAGGCACTTTCCCCACTCTCTTAGGGATAAAGTCGCTCATTGATACAGGACCATAGGAAGGCCAATTGCAACATGGAATGATCTGAAATCGGCTTTCCTGAATAAATTCTTCCCTGTCGGACGTACCAATGCTTTGAGACAAGCAATTACTACCTTCACCCAGTGGCCAGGGGAGAAGTTTCATGTTGCCTGGGAGTGATTCCAGGACTTATTGCGGAGGTGTCCACACCACTAGGTGCGGAAATGGCAACTCGTGCAGATCTTCTACCACGGGTTGACTGAGCAACTCAAAAATCATGTGGATGCTTCTTGCGGAGGCAATTTCCTCAACAAAGATGCAGATAGCACGCATGATTTGTTTGAGGAGATGAGTGAAAATTTAATCAATCATGCCTCCATGGATACTTTTAATCGGTCCCAACAACCTAGATCGAATGTTAATGAAGTTCACGACTCTTATTCATTTGATATGGAACTGATTTGCAATAAACTAGATAAGGTGGACTTGGTTACTAAAATGATGGAGTGGATGGTTGGAAATTCAATGAACAATTCTTGATCCACTCAAACCCAGAATTCGGGATTCCATTTGATGTGAACTCCTTCTGGATAGGAGTTCGTGAATCAACTTGATGCGGCTCAACCTGTGAGCCAACAATATTTGGAACCCCACGGGTTCCAAACTGGGGCCTTTGATCCCAGTTTCTCTGATCCCTCCCTTTCTTTCTCTCCATCCTCACCCTATGAGGATGTCTATGCTGTACAGGAGAACGTTAGGTCCAGCCCTTACTCCAATGCTTATAATCCAGGTTAGAGAAACCACCCTAACTTCTATTGGAAAAACCCAGGGTAGTAGATCCAATTCTGACCCAACAACTATGCTCCGCAAAAACCAATGGGTCAGGGTCATGTTTACACTCAGTAGCCCCCGAATCAGATCAATCAGCCAGCTTGGAATGCCCGTCAACCCATTGGGCAGACTGATCTGAACCGACAGATGGTAGAAATGCAAGGATCTATGCTCCAACTCATGCAGCAAATGAAACCTCGCTGGACAACTTGCAAACCTGGTTCGTTGCTAATTATCATCAACATGGATCTCTACCATCTCAACCCATACCCTACCCACATAATATCCAAAATCCGGGCAATCAAGCCCAAGGGTATGGGAATCAGAGGGACCCACATACACATGCTCAGGTGGTTGAGTAGGGTCCTTCCTCTTCTACTTCTTCAAATCAAAGGTTTCTAGCTAATGAAGCCCCTCCGATCTTTCCTAACCCTCCCCAAGACCCAAACCCGTATGCATCTACTAATTTAGTTACCTTGAGTGGAAAACAAACTCAGGATCCACAACCAACCCATTGTTCTGATCTATGAAATCCTAGAAAGTCTGAGGAGAGAAAGGAGAACTCTGAAGAAGAAATCAAGGCTCAGGAACCTGATTCCGAACATCTGACTCATGTTCCTTTTCCTGAGGCCTTGATTAAACCTAGGAAGAAAAAGCCTGTTGATAGTAACGAGGAGCTCTTGAATATATTCAAGAATGTCGAGATTAATATCCCGCTCCTCGATGCTATCAAACACATACCAGCTTATGCTACATTTTTAAAGGATTTATGCACACAGAAGCGTAAGTTGAGGGAATCTATTCCGAGGAAGGTGGTACTCTCCGAGTAGGCTGGTTCTGTTATCCTGCATCACCTTCCTCAGAAAAAGAGAGATCCAGGTGCTCTTTGATTTCTTGTGTCATCGGAGATTACACCTTTGATAGAGCACTTTTGGATCTAGGTGCATCTATTAACCTAATTCTGACTTCTCTTTATGAAAAGTTCAGATTAGGTTAACTTCGATCGACTTCAGTAACGCTACAGTTAGTGGACCGTTCAGTTACAAATCCGTGAGGCGTTATTGAAGATGTTATTGTCAAGGTTAAGGATTTCTATTTTCCTATAGATTTCCTTGTCTTTGACATGGGTGTACCTTAGAATTTAAGGAACACGCCCATCATTCTAGAGTGTCCGTTCCTGGCTACCGCTAAGGCCAATATCAATTGTGAGAGCGGTAGCATGGAAATCGCCTTTGGGGATCAGAAATTGAAATTGGATATTTTTAAGGCAATTGACAAATTCGAGGAATGTGGATTTATAGAGGAACTTGAGGAAGACAATTTGAACATTGAAACATGCATGGCAGTTTCTGCAATTGGAAGTTCCTCCTGTTGTGATACATCTAACCCGCAATCCTCTGTGGCAAACCCACCACATTCTGAAGAGGTTATTGATTTTATTCACTTTCAACCTCTTCCTCTTGATGAATCTTCTTCAGCATCATCTTTACCCTCAATCCAAAACCCGTCCCAACTCAAACTGAAACCATTGCCTGAGAATTTGAAATATCAATTTTTGGGACCTCAAAAGATGCTCCCTGTGATTATCAGTGCTAGATTAACTATGGAGTAGGAGATTAAACTGATCAAGGTCTTAAACGAACATAAGGAGGCAATTGGTTGGACCATTCATGACCTTAGGGGGATCGAACCATCTTACTGCAATCATAGAATATTCTTGGAAGATGGATCCCACCTTTCTTGCCAAATGCAGAGGAGATTAAACCTTAATATGCGAGAAGTGGTCAAGAAGGAAATTATCAAGTGGTTCGATGAAGGAATCATTTATCCAATCTTTGATAGTCCTTGGGTAAGTCCCGTGCAAATTGTTCCCAAGAAAGCTAAGATTGCCATTGTGACTAACGAGAAAGGAGAATCTGTCACAACTCGTTCAGCTTCCTCTTGGAGGGTTTGTATTAATTATAGGAAGCTGAACACAGCCATGAAAGAGGATCATTTCCCTTTGCCCTTTATTGATCAAATCCTTGAAAGACTAACCGAACAAAAGTACTTTTGTTTCCTAGATGGTTACTCAGGATACAATCAAGTCCCTATCCATCCCGAGAATCAAGAAAAAATGACTTTCACCTGTCACTATGGAACCTTTGCTTTCCGTAGGATGCCATTCAGCTTATGCAATGCACCTGCGACTTTTCAAAGGTGTATGCTAGCCATATTCTCCGACATGGTAGGCGAGTTTATGGAAGTCTTCATGGATGATTTCTCTATTTTTGGAGAATCGTTTGATTCTTTCCTAGCTAATCTTGAAACGATCCTTAAAAGATGCATCAAAACAAGACTGGTCCTTAGTTGGGAAAAGAGTCATTTCATGACACAAGAAGGTATCATCTTGGGTCATGTAATCTCTAAACGGGGAATCAAAGTTGATGAAGCTAAGGTTGATACTATCTCTAAACTTCCTCCTCCCACATCTGTCAAACAAAATTGACATTTCTTGGTCATGTGGGGTTCTATAGGAGGTTTATCAAGGACTTCTCTAAGGTTGCTCACCCTCTGAGAAATCTTCTCGCCAAAGATATGCTATTTGATTTCAACGAATCATGCCATAGGGCATTTAATTTTCTTAAAATGGCAATCACTTGTGCTCCGGTGTGGCAACCACCGGTTTAGATAGCCCCATTTGAGATCATGACTGACGCTTCTGATTACACGGTCGAGGCTATTTTGGGTCAGAAGATTGACAGGAAGCCCTTTGCCATTTACTACGCTAGCAAAACTCTGGACGAGGCCCAGAGGAATTACACTGTTACTGAGAAGGAATTGCTAGCTGTAGTATTTGCTTTGGAGAAATTCAGGGCTTACCTCTTAGGGTCTCATGTCAAAATATATACCGACCACTTGGCCTTGAGATATCTCTTGGCCAAAAAGGATACCAAACCCCAGCTTATTCGATGGATTCTTTTGCTTCAAGAATTTGATCTTGAAATCAAAGATAAATCCAAGGCATAGAATGTGGTAGCGAATCATCTTTCGAGACTTTTGAGTGATTCTTCTTGTCCGGATATTTCGATTGCTGATACTTTTCCAGACGAGACTATCCTTGTAGTATCAGGTGTCCAAACTTTGTGGTTTGTAGACATCGTAAATTATTTGGCCGTTAGTCAAATCCCTCAAGATTGGACCAAGCAACAATGAGATAGACTCAAATCTGAGGCCAAATATTACTTCTGGGAGGACCTTGAACTGTATCGTATCAGCTCTGATCAAATTATTTGCCGATGTGTTCCGAAGATTGAATTCAAAAGTATATTTGAGTTCTGCCATGCATCTGCTTGTGGTGGACATTTCTTCGGGAAAAAGACTGTTGCAAAGATTTTGCAATTTGGATTCTATTGGCCGTCTTTATTCAAGGATGCCCATAAATTCTCAAGGTCGTGTTCCTGATGCCAGGCACTTGGGAGCATAACCAAGAGAGACATGATACTTCTAAACCCGATTCTTCCCGTTGAAATCTTCGATGTTTGGGGCATCGATTTCATGGGACCCTTCCTCCCTTCATTTTGACGCCAGTACATTCTCATCGCTGTTGATTACGTGTCGAAGTGGATCGAGGCCATTCCCACCCGAACCAATGACCACAAGGTGGTCATCGATTTCGTTAAGAAGAACATCTTCAGTCGGTTCGGGATTCCCAGGGCCATCATCAAAGATGGTGGTACCCACTTCACTAATGCCCAATTCCATAATTTACTGGCAAAATATGGGGTAAATCATAGAATTTCCACACCTTACCATCCCCAGATGAATGGACAGGTTGAGATCTCCAATCAAAAGATCAAGAATATTCTTTAGAAGACGGTTAGGCCTGATCATAAAGACTGGACTCAAAAGCTTGAGGATGCACTTTGGGCTTACCGTACGGCGTACAAAATGCCTATTGGCATGTCACCATTTTGTCTGGTGTATGGAAAGGCATGCCATTTACCCGTAGAAATTAAACATAGGGCATTCTGGGCAATCAAGCAGTGTAATTTGAATTTGAGTTTAGCCGGAAAGACCAGGAAACTCCAACTATCTGAGTTGGAGGAGTTTAGAAATGATGCATACGAGAATGCCAAGATCTACAAGGCTCAGACCAAAGCTCGTAATGACCAAATGATATCCCGCAAGAGCTTTGAGCCGAACCAGGAGGTCTGGCTCTTTGATTCTCGACTTAAGCTCTTTCCCGACAAACTTAGGTCAAAATGGAACGGCCCGTTCATCATCGATCAGATATTTCCAAATGGGACCGTTCAGATCTTTGACCCAAAGATGGGTAATTCATTTAAAGTCACCGTTCAACGTTTGAAACCTTTTATTGACCGTATTGTTCCAGAACCCATCTCAGACTCAGTTGCTCTAATCACATTGTGATTACTTTGGCTGGATCTCACCTAGCTGATGGCATTAAACTTAGCAGTTGTACAGTCTGACTCAGAGCTGACCCAAGCATCATATTCAGGTGATATCTTCTACATTCTACTCTTCCTTTCATGTCTTTTATTCTCAATGTGGACATTGTATCAACTAGGCATGGGAGGGTGGATTCATTTCTGAATCATTTTGTCAGCTCTGTGGAATTCTTGTAAATTTGACTTGTTTTTCTTAAAAAAAAAATTTGAATTAGGAAAGAATACATGGGCATTAGGACTTTTCAATCTTAAGAAATATTACAGTAGGATCTGAACACTAAGACCCTTCAGGTCTTTTGGCTTAATCAACCTGGGTATCCACTAAAATGTGAATTTGTTTATCAAGTTCTCGCTATCCTAAATTCTATTTCAATTTTATTAAATAAGTTTGGGTGATAAGTACATGACTTATCAACCCGCCCTATGATTTGAGGGAACTTTAAGTCTAAGCATCTACACACTATTCGCACTGACTCATTGTTCGGAAATTTTAACTGAAATTGGGTAGCTAATGAACCTTCTAGGGTGGTATGACTGGCAAGTTATTGTGGGTAACAGCCCATAGGTAGGTTGTCCAGAGCCCAGCCACTGAACCATTCTTTTCCTGCTGCCTTTAGGTAAATTTTAGACCAGGGAAGCCACCTACTTAAAAAAAACAAAAGAAAAAGAAGGTCCAAAAGAAAAAGAAAAAAAGAAAAGGGGAAAAGAAAAGAAAAAGAAATAAGCCACACTTCACTGCACGAGTATAGCTGACAAGTTATCGTGGGCAACAACCCATTGGTAGGTTGTCCAGATCCTAGCTTAAGAAATTCACGTTTAATTATTAAAACACTTAGGAAGAAGCGGAGAAGTAGAATAAGCCGGGGAGATATACACTGGATTCACCCTTGTGTTGACCCCATAACAATAAAAGTAGGGAGAAAGCTACCGGTCATATAGATACACCTTTAGGCATAATTCTTTTTAAGGTCACCTAGGGGCATAGAAACTTGAAGTCTATTCTGGTTGCCAATCAACGAGTCTATCACATTCACAAAAAGATGCTTAGAACTTAGGGTTCTTATCAAGTCTTAGGTTGGTTGAGTGGCCGTAGAAAGCCGCTCTGTAACCCTAAACTCAAAAAAAAAAAAAAAAAATAGAAAAGAAGAAAAAGGAGAAAAAGAGATCCTTCTTTGAATAAGGCGAGAACTTGAGGTGGTCTGCATTTTGGCAGATACCCAGGCACTATTGTGTTTTTGAAAGTTCAAGTCCTAAGTAAAAATTTCCTAATGTTGAAAATGACTTTTGCCCGAGTAATCTAATCCTAATTCTTTTATAAATAGCATGTAGTTTTTGCTAGGGTCTAGCAAAAGATAGGCATGGGGGTGTGATGTGCATACGTCTAAATAGCCAAAAATGTCTATTAATGCATGTTCTTAGTATCATATTAGCATCATGCATTATAAATATTGCATAACATGCATAGTCATGCATTTAGGTCAAATTGTATAAATTGTATAGTAATTCTCTCCATTTATGGCTAGGGACAAGGAGATTTTTAATCGAGACCTTGGATCGAAGATCCAATCGTACGAATCTAATCAAGGCGATGATTGGAGTTCAACGACTCCAAGATTGCCCTGATCGGACATCCATAGCACCAAATATAGTCCGAGGAAGCCTAGAGATCAAGGGCTAAGATAGTGTCAAACCGCATTTCAGATGACAAATCCAACTGCACGGATGAGTTCGGATCGATGATAGCAGCCTAACGATGCGAAAATTGGCTTAATCCGACATCCGTGGCACCTTCTACATGTCACAGAAGATGGACGGCCATGATGGCGCCACGTGGCACCATCACAGTCGCCCAAATCGACCGCAGCACCACTTCTCATCCTCTGAAGGTGTCGGCGGGGCGAGATCTGGGCCGTTGGATCTTAATCCAATGGCCATGAGTGCGCGTGCTTAAAACGTAAACGCGACGAAGAAGCGGCCGTAGCACAGCGGTTGAGTGCCCTTATGCAACGTGAGGCGCGGGTTCGACTCGCGATCAGAGGCACTCGCGCGATCAGCTGTGGAAGGCCCAGATCGCCCAATTGGGCACACGCACGATCAAATGCACCACCTCACGCCCGATTGCACATGTAGACTCACGCAGCTGACGCGGCCAAGAAGCGATCTGAGTCGTCCGATCTCGCGATCGGACGGCTGAGATCCATTGAACGTGTGCTCGGCGTTAAGGCATGGGAGAGGAGTACGCGGTGCGTGGACGTTGCCCATGACCAGACCTTTAGTGACAGATAAATCCGTCACTAAAGACCTGATTTTAATGCTTTTGAATATGTAATGACTAAATTGCCCCCTATCCTTGCAACTATAAAAGGAGACCCCTACCCTATGAAATTCTCATCTCTTCCTTCACCTCTCTCCCTCTCCAAAGCTCAAGAGAAGCTTGTCCCACACCCGGGATGCTACTCTAGAGCCAAATCCAAGTTTTCTCACCCCCATTCTGGAAGTGGATCCCACGACAACGATGACGTGCTGCCTTGTTCCCGCTTGTTCCCGCTTCGTCCTCCTTTCTGCTCCGTCCTCTGTATTCCAGGCATCGCTCCATCCAGCTTTTCCTCCAAGAATTCGTCGAGGAGGATAACATCTCTCTCCCTTCTTTTTAGTCGCTTTCTAGAATAGAATTTCTCGCTTTCTAGTTGTAATCATTTCCCGCTTTCTAGTTGTAAAAATAATATTATTTTATCAAGTGATTGTTCACTCTCTCTCTCTTATTGTTATATCAATTCCATTGTAATTATCTCATTTTCAAACAAAAATACAAAAAAAATATAATCGCGGATTTAAGATCGACGTAGCCTCCCTGTGTTCGACCTAGAATTTCTTTACAAATTTTGATTCAATTTATTTGTTGATGGATTGCTTCACAAATCCAACTTCGATTGTGTAGTTTTCCACTACCAACACCTCCTCCAAACTGATCTGTCTACACAACTGCCGACCTGCTTCTTCACTCAGCCTTGGGATGTCAGACGTGGTGAGCTTCCACGTCCCTTTCGCACCTGCCCATGTGGTGTCTATATAATACGCGTTAACTAGGCCACAAAGATTGACTGGTGATTCAGCCACTTGATCTCCATACCAGAGAGTAGTGATCAAGTTAAACCTCCTCCTCGCACTAGCTGTAGCATGGAAAAATTTAGTATTTGAAGCTCCTTCCTTCAGCCACAACTGTCATGACTTCTGACGCCAATCCACCTCTTGCTTCAGATCTTCCTTGGCCACAATATCTTGCAGGTCTTTTCTCATTTTCTGATCTTCCTCAGTGAGCACTCCCTACCCCTCCTCGTCCAGCCTCTTCATGCCCTCCATGGCTTCCATCCTCCTCTGAACCCTCACATGTGTCAATGATTTTTTAAAATCAAAGAGAATAAGATGTAGACCTCGCAACTTCGCCGCTAAGCGCTGTGTGGCTGAGACCACCACCTCCTGTGACTCACCATGTCTCGAAACCTTCTTCCTTGAGCCACGACTTCTGAAATTTGAAGTACGTGCTCATCCTGGCGCCCTCTCTACTCTCCTAGACCAAAGGGGTATGGTCTAAAAAAGGTCTTCCCAATGCTGTCACAAATGCCATATGATACGTGTCCATCAAATCTACGCTGCCTAAGAAGCAATCTATCTTCGACATCAAGCCACTGCCATTCTGCCACGTGTATGCTACACCAAACGAGGGGATGTCCACCAACTCTAACTCATCGAGCACATGCTGAAATCTATGTGTAGAGGTGTCCACCCTACCATGTAGTTTGTCATATGAAAGTAAGGTGGCATTGAAATCTCCACCCACCAGCCATGCTAGTCCTTGCACTACCTAGTTGCATCCCTCGGTTCATCCCATAAGAGCGGTTTGTTATTCTGGTTACAAGGCCCATAAACCGAAGAGATGTACATCATAGTACTATCCACCTCTCTGATGAAGCAACACGTAATCATATATCTGCCAATCTTCTTGTCTTCCAGACAAAGGCAGCTGGACCTCCACCACACGAACAGGCCTCCTACTCGCCTAGAAAATCCAACACACTCCAATGGGGTCTCATCCTTTGTCAAGGGAAACCACTCCCCCACTCCATCCCCCTCAATGTAAGTCTCTTGCAGCAAAGCACAATCAGTCCTCCACTTCTAAAGGTACCTAGCTAAAATATTCTGTCAGGTGCAATCCCGCAAACCCCTAACGTTCCACATTAGGGTCCTCAACATGTGGTGGTCTATTTATCCCCATTATGATCTCTGCACGCAACACAGAGAATGCTAGCCACCTGTTTCACATCTACTCTAGATGATCCCCTACTTTGAAGATTATACCTTCCCCTACCTATGGTAACCCCAAGAGAAGGTGTATCTGACCCTTCATTGTAGGCACCCCCCTCAGGCATAGCAAACACAAGCGTGTTGCTATCTCCTTGTACTTGTGGCTGAACAACATTCTGAGCTTCTTCTCTAGTAGACATTCTCCCATCATGAAGGATTATCGTCGATCACCCCCATATTCCATGGGCTCACTGTCACTCATTTCTTCTTCACCTCTCATCTGCACCTCCTGTGTTTCCCCAGTAGCCTTACATTTCTTCTGAGTATTGCTTCCCAAAGCCTAAGACTCCTGCACCACAGAGCACCATTGCATGTCCACGTCCCTCCCACGCTTAGCCTCCTCTTTCCTCTCCTTCGTCTCCACCACCACAGGTTGTACCGTCACCCTGATAGATAGAAGCCAGGATGAGCCATCGCATCAAAGGACCACCCTCTCATGGAGCGACCCACTATGTCTTAGTCAAACCTCCACTGTCATTGAGCTTCCATCGCCTTCTGTTAGACCCACTATCGAGCCTTCTTTCAAGGAAGCAAAACCTACAATGATGCTCTCAACAACTTCATTGGAACGAAGATGGAGCAGCAATCCTCTAATCACAACCCCACCTTCTCTGGTGACAACACATTGAGTGGGTCTCTCATTCAAAGCCTCATCAAATGGGGAAACCAATCCCTACAAAATTGAAATCGATCCACAACAAGAAGAATGAAACTTTAACGAATTGACGTCAGAATTTGACAGTTCGAAAAGCAAGAACCTCGAAGGGTTCATCATCATAACTTTCCACATCAACGTGGAAAGGAGAAAGGATCTTATGAAGCCTTGGATAGCATTCAAGGAAAGGGAACCTGCCATGATCTCCCCAACGAGAGATCCCTGGAGGAGCGCCTCTATAGCAAGGACGTTCGACAATAGAGGGACTTTGACATCCAAAGATGGTGTTGTTGGGGCCTTCGGTGCTTGCCATGCACGTTCCCTACGTGCTTCTCTCTCCCTGTGCCTCGGTTCACGTTGGAAAACCCGACGACTAGGTCTTGAACCTGCATCTCGCTGTGGAGGGTCAAAACCCCCACGTGATCTCGATGGCCCATGTCGCCCCTCCCAAGGCCCTTCTCTTCAACACATGCTTCTCCTGTGCCCTAGCCCACCACATGCAAGGTAAATGTGAGTATTGCGACAATCCACTGCGACATGCCCTCATTCCCTACATCAAAAGCACAAAACCCCCTCTCCAAACCCTCACTGAGATGTCCTCCTATCAAAGCCTCGTGACCAACTTCCCTCGGCCCATCGTCTGTCAAAGCCCCCACCTACCCTTCTCCAACCACTGCCCCCTATTGTCGACGCTTGACCCTCCTCCATCCGTCGCTCGAATTACCCAAGTCACCCATCTCCCTCCTTCAAATCTTTCCAACCTGACCTTGATGGTTGCTTGGAAGGGAGGGCGGAGTTGTGGTACTTGTGGTGTACTGGAGGGAGGAGGGAACACAGGGACCACAGTGGGAGTCACGACCCTATTCTCCGATTAGCAGGCATGGTCGCATGGAGCACCGTAGGTGGAGTCGTGGCGATAGTTCGGACGGGGAACTTTAGCCATGACGGGAGTCACGACCCTACTCAGATTAGTGCACGTGGTCGTGTGGAGCCAAGGTTTAGGATACTTAAGTTTCAAAAACTTTCAAAACCCAAAATATATCTTGAACTCAAAAAATATATGACATTGACATTGACAAAGCATTATTGCAATTTCATTGATTTTTGGACTTTCTTACATCAAAATATATGCAATGTCAACGTCACATTTTTTTTAGCATATAATTATTGATATTATAAAATAAGAAGTTCTTTTTCGATTTCTACTGATAAGTGATTCTCTTCTTGAATTGTTGGAGCATTTTAAATGCCCCTACCATTAATCATCTCAAGTCTATGTTATTTGATTCTAGTTTTGATTTAATTTTCATTCTTGAACCCTTTAGTCACCCTGATAAGATGCAAGATGTGGCCAGCGCTTTCTGTCTTCCTCCTTAGTTGGTTGATCCTTCTAGTCTTGATATCTGGTGTTTTTGGAAGAACAACATCAATGTTTTCTACCTTGTTGCTATGTCCTAGGCTGTGTCTCTTCATGTCACTATCTCAGGTAAGGACATTATCTTCACGAGCATCTACGCATCCTAGAATTGTATCCGTTGCCGAGACCTCTGGTCCCATCTTCAAGCCTTATCCACATGTTTTTCCCTACCTTTGTTTAACGGGGGGATTTTAATTGTATGCTTAGTCCTGAAAAAATTGGTGGTGGCCCCTTCAACTTTGTTCATGCCTCCAATTTTCATAATTTCATTGATGACCATACCTTACTTGATCTCCCTTTAGGTGGCAACCAGTACTCCTAGTGAAATGGCCAAAGGGGTTCCCGTCACATTTCTCAAAAGCTTTATCGAGTGCTTATTAATCCTGGTGGCCTCTCCCATCTTCACTTTGGTTCCTACCTAGTTCGTAGGAATTCTAATCACTCCCTAATCTCTCTCTTTATTAACCCTCCCATAGCTCTAAGTTGGCAGCCATTTTTATTCCAAAACATGCAGCTCAAGGATGGAAATTTTAAAGATTTTGTTTTGAATATTTCAAACTCCAATTCTTCATATTTTGACTCCTTCGACCCTCTCTTCAAATTTTTCCTTAACCTCATAGCTTTGAAGAAGGCCTTGAGAAGATAGAATAAATCCTTTTTTTGGGATATTCAAAAGAAAGTGAAGGAGTTAGAGACTCTTCATGATGATCTTGAGAGCAAACTCCAAAACTTGTGGGAGGAGTCCATATCTTCAAAGCTTGATCAAGTCCAATTACAACTTGACGATGCCCTTGAAAAATTATAACAACTCGGGCCTAACTCTGAGTCTAATTGAGAAAAACTATCCCTAACAACTTGTTGGGTGTAGGCCCCATAAACCTAAACAATCACCCAAAATGCTTAAATCCAAGTTGTCAAGTAGTAATTCTCAATCCTCTTATATCCCACTGCTTACTTTCATGAGTTTACTTTGTAGGACTATTCTTAGGGGTGTTACTATAGGACTATTCTTGGGGGTGTTACAACCTCCATAACTTGAAATACTGATGTTCTCGTCAAGGTTCATCGAATCAATTGATATACTCCTAGTAGGAGTGGCGGCTCCATTTCATGGAGCATTCTTTGGCCACCTTAAGGGCATCCGTTTCCTCCTACCAGAGAAGGTTTGGCTTTGATATCATTTGTAATGACTCGGGCATAAACCCAAGTTTTATTAAGAAAAAATATCCTTGACAACTTATTTAGTGTAGGCCTCATAAGCTCAAACAAGCATCCAAAATGCTTAAGCACATGTTGTCAAGTAGTAATTCTCAATTCTCTTATATCCTGATGTAAACACATTTATTGAGGGTAAAATGAATATTCATGCATGTTCCTATTCTTAGATTTGCATTTCATGTTATAAATATTGCATAGCATGCATCATTCTACATTTAGAGTAGTTGTATATAATTTAGGTTAATTGCATCCTTTTTGTGGTCAGGAGAGAAGGATATTTATTTTAGAGCCTCGGATTGATGATCCAACCGTATGGATCTAATCAAGATGACGATCGGAGTCCAACGCCATCAAAATCGCCTCGATCGAAGTCCCGTAGCACCATATGCAGTTCGAGGAAGATCAACGGCCAAGGGACTATGTGACATAATTCGAAGCTTCAAATGACAAATCCGATTGCATGGATGGATTCGGGTTAACGATCACAGCCTAACATCGTGAAAATCGACTCAATTCGACCTCTATAGCAGCCCCTACAACGAAAAGAAGATGGACGGCCTAGATTGCACCATGTGGCACAACCCAGGCCTCCCATGCGCACGCAGCACGACCGCACATGCACAGCAGTGTGGGTGTACGCACACGCGCAGAGGCACGCATGCTCCTAGCGCCGCGCCAGCAATGCATGAGCTAGAATTACAGCGACGCTTACAGCCATCGCTAATTCTTTGCGCGCCAACAAAGCCAGCTATAGGCGTGAGCGGGCGTGAACAGGCATGAGCTGCCTATAGCGGATCTTCTAGAGATGGCCTGGAGGTCACTAATGGTCCCATACCTATTTTTGCATCTTCTCCTCCACTATGAAAGGACCTACACCCCCTGTAACGAGCGCGTGCCCCAGACGTCTTTTAAGACGTCTGGGAGGTGGCCCAGACGTCTGTAAGGACGTCTGGGATCACATCCGGACGTCTGACCAGACGTCCGGGATAGTTTACAGACGTCTGGCGAACAGTTATGCTTGCACGGGATATTCGTCTGCGCGCCTGTGCGCGCAGACCTGCGATCCTGCCTCCTTCTCTGCGGCGGCAGGCGACTGCGACCGCCTCTCTCTCCTCTCCGCGCGGCGTTAAAAAGGGGGGGGGCGCGCCTCCCCTCCCGTCTCCACCATCTTCCTCCTTCTTCTCCTGCCTGTGCGCGTGAGAGCGAGCGGACGCGAGGGCGCAGCGGCAGCGGCAGCCGCAGTAGGCGCGGAGGAGCTGCGGCGTGCGAGGGCGGGGCTCTGCCGTGAGGGCGAGCTCGCCGGGAGCGGCTTGGCCGGCCGGCGGAGGGCGCAGGGGGCGCAGAGCGTCGCGTAGAAGGACCTGCTGCGGGCGGAGCAGCGGACGCGCGAGGTGCGACGCGGGCGGCGTCGCGAGCGGAGGCCGAGCAAGGTTCTGATTCTGGAAAAATCTCCAGAATCAGACGTCTGGACTGATATCCAGACGGCAAGGTCGACGTCTGTGAGATCATACAGACGTCTGAAAGGTGAGTTCCGCTTTCTCCTTCTTTTTGTCGACTGACCGTACTGAGGGAGGAGGGTTGGCTGTGCGCAGGTGTTCGGATTCGTCATCCTTTGCGAATCCGACGTCTGGAAGTTGTACCAGACGGCGGGAGTGACCTCCAGACGTCCGGAGAGACCATCGGACGTCTGGGATCTAGGAGAGACGTCCCCACGGACTTCTGGACGTCCGGGGAACCAAGCCGAACAGGTAATTCTCTGATCCACCATTTAAGACGTCTGGAAGGAGTTCCAGACGTCTGATTTTGCACAGTATCGTCTTTCTCGACCCGTTTAGGGCCCGTTTGGGCTCCGTTTTCCGCGATTCGAGTTGCGTTCGTTTCAGAATTTATTCCTCTACCCGCCTACAGTAGCTATACACTATTTTGAGACACTCCTTGTGTTTGATCCTTGTGATAGGACCTCGTTCGGTTGCAGTCTTGAGAGTCGCGGAGGCGCGCGGGATTCCCGATCACGCCCCCATTACTCCCGTTGTACCTGGTAGAGTGGTTTTAAGTATTAATAAAATCTGTTAAAGTATGGAACCATAACTAGAACCTAGGGCATTGCATGAATCCTAGGAATGAGAAATATATGGAATGATAGCTCCTAGGTGTTGCATGAATCCTAGGGCCGGAAAACTAGATTGTATGATAGATCCTAGGATATGGCATGAATCCTAGGATGGAAAAACTAGTGGAATGTACATTACTGCAGTCTTGGAAAAATGGAAAGGAATATATAAAGCTGCCTGTAAATTTAATTAACAGCTGCCTGTTATGCATAAAGAATCATGTTGAGATCATGGAATGTGAGAACGAGAATATGGAAAGTGAGACATATGATGTTCTGAGATAAAGAGCTGGAACCCTACGGGGAATTAGGAGTGGAACTCCTGGAAAGAAAAGGAATGGAACTGAGACGTAGTTTGTACTGTCTCTTGGGTACGCAGTACCAAGGGAAGTACCTGTACCTGTTTTAGTGCAGAGTGGGGCCAGCCGCCCCAGGGACCCGGGGTTAGGCTTGGCCGCTCTGTACCGACTTGTTGGCCCTCGTGTACGTAGTACCGAGGAGAGCTAGTAGTGTTAGGAGAGTACTAGCTACCCCACGGGCCCCGGGGTTCTGCTAGCCTCCTTCACTGACTTGTTAGGCCCACTAGGGCAAACCAGGGTAGTCAGGCGAGGGTGCGCGGACTGTGGAGGGGCAAGGCCCCGGTTTGGTTACTGTGGAGGGGTTGGACCCCTGTTACTGAGAGGGCTCTGCCCTGGTTCCGTGCTGTGCTTTGGGCGCACCCGTTAACGGAAACGACTGACCGCGTGCCAGTACGGGCTAGCTACCTGTGCGTTTATCGCGCGTGCCGTAGTCACCGTTACGTCTGTCAGTGACCTTGGGGTGGTTGACTGAGGGTAGGATCACCACGGGGGACTCTCCCGGCCAGGAGAGCACCACGTGCTACTTCTACTGTTGGAAAAGACTGCAATCAAGATCGTCCCACGAGGACATCCGAGATCAAGTAAAGGATCTGAGAAGTAAATGAAATAGTGAGAAAAATTGAAAGATGTAAATAAAGGAAGTAATAGAATATAACAGCTACTGTACACTCTACCGTTGCCTTTAGTTAGTTTGCCACTCTACTCAGCGTTTTGCTGACGTGTTACACTCGTTACCTTTTTCAGGACCAGGTGTTGAGCAGCCAGGGTCGGCGGCTGCAGAGGACGCTGGGCCGAGTAGGGTCCAGTAGAGTTACCACAGCCTTGTACCTTCTTTTTGTTTCTGTTCTAGTGAGTAGTTTTGTTTCCGCTGTACCTTCTTTACCTGCAGTTTTTGTTATATGATAAATGTTGTTTTACTGTTGTGGTGGTGCCTACTGTAGTAGTTTCTTTCCTTACTGCTGTACTTTCTTACTGTTAGTTATATTCATGCTGAATGTGGTTTATTTTACTGTCTTTTGGTTACTTCCTCGTTGGACGACTGGGTCTTGGGATTAGTCGAGTCGGTCCGGTTCTCGTGTCTCGTAGGGACTCGGGAACCGGGTCGTTACAAGATGGTATCAGAGCAAGGTCGTCCCGAGAAGTGAATCAACTGACTCAAAAATAACCAATTCACATGTTTATAGCTAGAGTAGCCACCACAACATATCTCTTGACTTGAGCTCTTAGAAGTGTTGTTAGGTACCGTCTGCTTTGACGTTTCCATTTTTGTTTTGCGTCTCCTTGCAGGAGATGCCTCGTCGTGGGACTGGCGAGACTGGCCGCGGGCGCGGCCGAGGGCGAGGTCGGCGAGGTGGACGTGCTGTCGTTGACGTCTCGGTGGACCAGCCACCACTCCCTGGCATCCAGGCCCAGGACCTCGCCAGACTGATACGGGATATTGTACGAGAGGAGCTCCACCCACCGCCCCGAGCACCTCCTCCTGGGGTTGCAGAGGGGGAGTCCTCTGTGGGACCACGCGACGGACGCGGCGCCGGACACGAGGGAGGGGATGGGCCCCTGCCGCCCCCACCTTCCTCCGACACTTCTGTACACGAGGCACCTTCGCCTGGAGGTGCACCAGCACCTCCCCTACAGCACCACTTCGAGCTTTTCGGACAGTTCCGGAAGCTGAAGCCCCCCTCCTTCAAGGGGGATGAGGACCCGACCGAGGCAGAGGACTGGCTTGAGCAGCTGGAGAAGATCTTCGACACCCTTCGCCCCCCGGTGGAGTGCCGCGTGGCCTTTGCCACGTACCAGCTGGAGAGTGCGGCACACCGGTGGTGGAGGGCGGTCCGGGGACAGGAGAGGGACGAGCCGACGTGGGACCAGTTCGTCACCCTCTTCTGCGAGTAGTACTTTCCCCAGACGTGGCAGGACCAGAGGAGGCGGGAGTTCCACACTCTCCGCCAAGGGACGATGACCGTGAGCGCGTACCGCACGCGTTTCTTGGAGCTGTCCCGCTTTGCAGCGACAGCGGTAGCCACTGAGGAGGAGCGCCTTTGGAGGTTCACCGAGGGGCTCCGGCCTGCGATCCGGGGGTATGTCAAACCCCTGAAGCTGCCGACGTTTTCGAGGGTGGTGGAGGCAGCCATGACTTACGAGGAGACCAACCCGTCCGCGCGAGAGACCGACGGTGGGCGGAAGAGGCCCTTTCAGCCAGACTTCTCACAGGGCCGGCGAGAACGGAGACACGTGGCATCCGCAGGAGAGCCGTCACGTTGTGCAGGGCCATCAGTGGCCTTTGGGGCCCTCGACAGGGGCCAGTCGCCAGCACCGGACCCCCGCCTAGCCGACAGCAGGGACTCACTGAGGGCGGGAGTCGGGTTCCCCTCTGCTACCAGTGTGGCCAGCCGGGCCACGTCAGGAGGGACTGCCCATCTAGGGCAGGAGGTCAGCAGATACTTCCCGCGCAGAGCACTGGAGGGCGCGCAGGAGGCCGCGGTTTCCAGGCGCGAGGAGGAGGACCGCAGTCGCGAGGAGGGTACCGGCCAGCACCTACCCGTCCGACGCAGAGTGTGGCTGCTTCGTCCGCACCTAGAGCTGAGGGGCGTATCAACGCCCTAACACACAGGGATGCCAGAGCTTCGGGATCCGTGGTAGCAGGTATGGTTTCAGTTTCTGGCAGACTCGTTTACACGCTTTTCGATTCCGGCGCTACGCACTCGTTTGTCGCAGACAGTTTCGCAGTTAGTTTGGACCAGGATTATACATTGTTAGAGAACCCGTTCGTAATCAGAGGTCCGAGTGGTCAGCTGTTTGTAGCTGAGGAGGTGTACACGGGTTGCGGGGTCAGCATCGGGGGACACAGCCTGCCAGCTGACCTGATTATGATACAGATGGAGGACTTTGGGGTGATCCTGGGGATGGATTGGCTGTCCGCTTACCACGCCTTGGTAGACTGCTTTGAGAGGAAGATTGTCTTCTCCATTCCGGAGTTGCCTTCCTTCGAGTTTCACGGGCAGCCAGTGGATGGAGGTTTCAGGTGCATTTCGGCACTTCGGGCGGCGAGACTTTTGAGCCGGGGGTGTGAGGGCTTCTTAGCTTGTGTGGTGGCAGAGCACAGCCCCGTGGCAGACTTCCAGAGCATCCCGGTGGTCAGAGAGTACCCCGACGTGTTTCCAGACGAGTTACCAGGACTACCGCCCGAGCGTGAGATCGAGTTTGAGATCTCACTAGTACCAGGGACCAACCCCATCTCCACCGCGCCATACAGGATGGCACCGCTTGAGCTGCGAGAGCTCAAGTCTCAGTTGCAGGACCTTTTGGAGAAGGGTTTCGTGAGGCCCAGTGCGTCTCCCTGGGGAGCCCCGGTACTGTTTGTGAAGAAGAAGGATGGGACCCTACGCCTTTGTGTGGACTACCGACAGCTGAATAGGGTCACCATCAAGAACAGATATCCGCTGCCGAGGATTGACGATTTGTTTGACCAGTTGCGGGGTGCCACGGTGTTTTCCAAGATCGACTTGAGGTCTGGATACCACCAGTTGAGGATCAGGGAGACCGACGTCTCCAAGACAGCTTTCCGCACCCGCTACGGACACTACGAGTTTTTGGTCATGCCGTTTGGGCTGACCAATGCCCCCGCTGCTTTCATGGACCTGATGAACCGGGTGTTCAGACTGTACTTGGACCAGTTTGTGGTGGTTTTCATAGATGATGTACTCATCTATTCTAGAGATCGGACGCAGCACGGACAGCACTTGCGGATGGTTCTGGACACTCTGAGACGACGCAGGCTGTACGCCAAATACAGCAAGTGCGAGTTCTGGTTGAGGAAGGTGACCTTTTTGGGTCATGTGATCTCTGGAGACGGCCTGGCGGTGGATCCCGCCAAGGTCGAGGCAGTGCTCAGGTGGGAGAGACCGCGTTCAGTCACTGAGATTCGCAGTTTCCTGGGACTGGCAGGTTACTACAGACGGTTCATCAGAGGGTTTTCGCAGATTGCACGTCCTATGACACAGTTGACTCGGAAGGATGTGCCTTTCGCTTGGACAGACGCCTGTGAGGCGTGTTTTCTGGAGCTGAAGGAGAGGTTGACCTCGGCTCCCGTGCTCACCATCCCTGACAGTAGTGGCGGGTTCGTTGTGTACACGGACGCTTCCTTGCAGGGGTTAGGAGGTGTGCTCATGCAGAGGGGTCACGTGGTCGCTTACGCTTCGCGGCAACTGAAGCCCCATGAGCATACCTACCCTACCCACGATCTAGAGTTGGCAGCTGTTGTCTTCGCGCTGAAGACATGGAGGCACTACTTGTACGGTGAGACCTTCGAGATTTTTACAGATCACAAGAGCCTCAGATATCTTTTTGACCAGAAGGAGCTCAACATGAGACAGAGACGTTGGTTGGAGCTCCTGAAGGACTACGACTGCAGCATCTCCTACCACCCGGGAAAGGCCAATGTGGTGGCTGACGCCTTGAGCCGTAAGGCGCCCGCACGCTTGGCCAGTCTACAGTTACAGAGTTGGAGCCTTTTGGAGGAGGTGGGCAGTTGGCGACCTCTAGAGTTACGAGGGTACTGTGGGGCAGTGACGGTGACACGGCAGACCAGACCAGAGTTGATAGCCCGCATCATCACGGGACAGATGGCCGATCCGTACTTGCAGTCTTTGCGCGACAGAGTACTGTCAGGGGACCCAGGGGACTTCTCTTTCACAGACCAGGTGTTACGCTTGAGGGGACGGCTGTGCGTCCCCAGAGACGAGGAGCTGTTGAGAGAGCTCCTGACTGAGGCACACGGTTCCAGATTCACCATACATCCCGGAAACACGAAGATGTACCATGACTTGAGACGCGAGTTCTGGTGGAGAGGGATGAAGCGGGATGTGGGTGAGTTCGTGCAGCAGTGCTTAGTGTGCCAGCAGGTGAAAGCCGAGCATCAGAGGCCTGCAGGGCCGCTTCAGCCGCTTCCAGTGCCAGAGTGGAAGTGGGAGAGCATCACCATGGACTTGGTGGTGGGCTTACCTGTTACCCAGCGAGGACACGACGCGGTCTGGGTAATAGTGGATAGGTTGACGAAGACGGCACGATTCTTGCCGATCCGAGTCACTTTGGGACCAGCACAGTTGGCAGAGAGGTATATCCGTGATGTGGTGCGACTACACGGAGTTCCGCGGGAGATCGTATCCGACCGGGATACCCGCTTTACGTCCCAGTTTTGGGCTGAGTTTCAGCAGGCTTTGGGGACGAGGTTGAGGTTTAGCACGGCTTACCACCCCCAGACAGACGGACAGTCGGAACGCACGATACAGACACTTGAGGATCTTTTGCGTGCCTGTGTACTAGACTGGAGGGGCTCTTGGGAGGAGCACCTACCCCTGGCAGAGTTTGCATACAACAACAGTTATCACTCGAGCATCGGCATGGCTCCCTACGAGGCTCTGTACGGACGGAAATGCACGGCACCCTTGAGTTGGGTTGAGGTGGGGACCAAGTGGGAGGTTGGCCCCAGGTTGATCCGGCAGAGTCAGGAGGTAGTTGAGCAGATCCACAGACGACTCCGCACTGTCAGAAGCAGACAGAAGAGCTACGCAGATCGCAAACGCAGAGAGGTGCAGTTCGAGGTTGGGGACCACGTCTTTCTTCGTGTTTCGCCCATGAAGGGCTTATAGCGGTTTGGGGTGAGAGGGAAGCTCGCGCCGAGGTTCGTGGGGCCCTTCGAGGTCCTGGAGCGGGTTGGACCCGTTGCTTACAGACTTGCCCTTCCCCCGCAGCTTTCTGGTGTGCACGACGTGTTCCACGTGTCCAACCTCAGGAAGTACGTCGCCGATCCCAGCCACGTACTGAGTCACGAGAGCATCGAGGTGAGCGACGACCTGACCTACCCCGAGCGGCCAGTGCAGATCCTAGACCGAGCCGTCCGCAGGTTGAGACGAAAGCAAGTACCCCTGGTAAAGGTTTTGTGGAGGAGCCAGCGGTACGAGGAGGCTACCTGCGAGCCTGAGGCGGCAATGCGGGAGCGGTACCCAGAGCTTTTCGCGGGTACGTCTTTTCGGACCGGCTTCGGTCCTCTTTGAGTTTGTTATGGTTATTCGGACATCCTTTTTCCGCACCCTAGTTGGCGCAAGTTTCGGGGACGAAACTTCCTTTGAGTTTGTTATATTGTAACGAGCGCGTGCCCCAGACGTCTTTTAAGACGTCTGTAAGGACGTCTGGGATCACATCCGGACGTCTGACCAGACGTCCGGGATAGTTTACAGACGTCTGGCGAACAGTTATGCTCGCACGGGATATTCGTCTGCGCGCCTGTGCGCGCAGACCTGCGATCCTGCCTCCTTCTCTGCGGCGGCAGGCGACTGCGACCGCCTCTCTCTCCTCTCCGCGCGGCGTTAAAAAGGGGGGGGCGCGCCTCCCCTCCCGTCTCCACCATCTTCCTCCTTCTTCTCCTGCCTGTGCGCGTGAGAGCGAGCGGACGCGAGGGCGCAGCGGCAGCGGCAGCTGCAGTAGGCGCGGAGGAGCTACGGCGTGCGAGGGCGGGGCTCTGCCGTGAGGGCGAGCTCGCCGGGAGCGGCTTGGCCGGCCGGCGGAGGGCGCAGGGGGCGCAGAGCGTCGCGGAGAAGGACCTGCTGCGGGCGGAGCAGCGGACGCGCGAGGTGCGACGCGGGCGGCGTCGCGAGCGGAGGCCGAGCAAGGTTCTGATTCTGGAAAAATCTCCAGAATCAGACGTCTGGACTGATATCCAGACGGCAAGGTCGACGTCTGTGAGATCATACAGACGTCTGAAAGGTGAGTTCCGCTTTCTCCTTCTTTTTGTCGACTGACCGTACTGAGGGAGGAGGGTTGGCTGTGCGCAGGTGTTCGGATTCGTCATCCTTTGCGAATCCGACGTCTGGAAGTTGTACCAGACGGCGGGAGTGACCTCCAGACGTCCGGAGAGACCATCGGACGTCTGGGATCTAGGAGAGACGTCCCCACGGACTTCTGGACGTCCGGGGAACCAAGCCGAACAGGTAATTCTCTGATCCACCATTTAAGACGTCTGGAAGGAGTTCCAGACGTCTGATTTTGCACAGTATCGTCTTTCTCGACCCGTTTAGGGCCCGTTTGGGCTCCGTTTTCCGCGATTCGAGTTGCGTTCGTTTCAGAATTTATTCCTCTACCCGCCTACAGTAGCTATACACTGTTTTGAGACACTCCTTGTGTTTGATCCTTGTGATAGGACCTCGTTCGGTTGCAGTCTTGAGAGTCGCGGAGGCGCGCGGGATTCCCGATCACGCCCCCATTACTCCCGTTGTACCTGGTAGAGTGGTTTTAAGTATTAATAAAATCTGTTAAAGTATGGAACCATAACTAGAACCTAGGGCATTGCATGAATCCTAGGAATGAGAAATATATGGAATGATAGCTCCTAGGTGTTGCATGAATCCTAGGGCCGGAAAACTAGATTGTATGATAGATCCTAGGATATGGCATGAATCCTAGGATGGAAAAACTAGTGGAATGTACATTACTGCAGTCTTGGAAAAATGGAAAGGAATATATAAAGCTGCCTGTAAATTTAATTAACAGCTGCCTGTTATGCATAAAGAATCATGTTGAGATCATGGAATGTGAGAACGAGAATCTGGAAAGTGAGACATATGATGTTCTGAGATAAAGAGCTGGAACCCTACGGGAAATTAGGAGTGGAACTCCTGGAAAGAAAAGGAATGGAACTGAGACGTAGTTTGTACTGTCTCTTGGGTACGCAGTACCAAGGGAAGTACCTGTACCTGTTTTAGTGCAGAGTGGGGCCAGCCGCCCCAGGGACTCGAGGTTAGGCTTGGCCGCTCTGTACCGACTTGTTGGCCCTCGTGTACGTAGTACCGAGGAGAGCTAGTAGTGTTAGGAGAGTACTAGCTACCCCACGGGCCCCGGGGTTCTGCTAGCCTCCTTCACCGACTTGTTAGGCCCACTAGGGCAAACCAGAGTAGTCAGGCGAGGGTGCGCGGACTGTGGAGGGGCAAGGCCCCGGTTTGGTTACTGTGGAGGGGTTGGACCCCTGTTACTGAGAGGGCTCTGCCCTGGTTCCGTGCTGTGCTTTGGGCGCACCCGTTAACGGAAACGACTGACCGCGTGCCAGTACGGGCTAGCTACCTGTGCGTTTATCGCGCGTGCCGTAGTCACCGTTACGTCTGTCAGTGACCTTGGGGTGGTTGACTGAGGGTAGGATCACCACGGGGGACTCTCCCGGCCAGGAGAGCACCACGTGCTACTTCTACTGTTGGAAAAGACTGCAATCAAGATCGTCCCACGAGGACATCCGAGATCAAGTAAAGGATCTGAGAAGTAAATGAAATAGTGAGAAAAATTGAAAGATGTAAATAAAGGAAGTAATAGAATATAACAGCTACTGTACACTCTACCGTTGCCTTTAGTTAGTTTGCCACTCTACTCAGCGTTTTGCTGACGTGTTACACTCGTTACCTTTTTCAGGACCAGGTGTTGAGCAGCCAGGGTCGGCGGCTGCAGAGGACGCTGGGCCGAGTAGGGTCCAGTAGAGTTACCACAGCTTTGTACCTTCTTTTTGTTTCTGTTCTAGTGAGTAGTTTTGTTTCCGCTGTACCTTCTTTACCTGCAGTTTTTGTTATATGATAAATGTTGTTTTACTGTTGTGGTGGTGCCTACTGTAGTAGTTTCTTTCCTTACTGCTGTACTTTCTTACTGTTAGTTATATTCATGCTGAATGTGGTTTATTTTACTGTCTTTTGGTTACTTCCTCGTTGGACGACTGGGTCTTGGGATTAGTCGAGTCGGTCCGGTTCTCGTGTCTCGTAGGGACTCGGGAACCGGGTCGTTACACCCCCTCCCTTCCAAGCGATCTCTACCTACTCTACTCCCACCTACTCCTAAGCTCTAGCAAGCCTACCAACACTCCATTAGAGCTTGTTCTCAAACTCCCAAGGCTCCTATTAGTGTAGAAAACCTCTACCTCACCACATATTCATCCATCTTCCCATCCCAATGCATAGGTCGCCTTGGAGTCGTCCTCCCACCTCCATTCTGGTAGCAGATCATCTCCGTCTCACCTCCATTCCGAAGCCACGCCGAAGCTTTCCTCTACCCGACGTCCTCCCGCATCTCACCTCCATCGTCCTGCTCCTCACCTCCTTCATTCGAAGACCTCCTTCGTCCGAGCTTTCGCCAGGCACCGTCGTCTCACCGAACAGCCGATTCGGGAGATTTCCTCTCACCCCCCTCTCTTTTTATGCTTTCATAGTTGATTGTAATTAACATTGAAGTGATATCTATAACATATTTGTTCCATCTCTATCTTGTGATTCATTTGCTTGTCTTCTTCTTACAAAAATACAAAAAAAAAAATAAAACCCTAAAATACCAAAAAGAAACAAAATGAAGTGTGGTCTTCAATTAAAGTAAATGTTGCCTTCCTGTGTTCGACTTGGGACTCCCTTGGAGTTTCGGTATAAATTTTATTTGACCACAAGTTTTGCAACTAGGACGACAGGTTACTTGTAACCCTAATTTCAAACTCGCGAAACACATGCAATCATTTTGGCGTCGTTACCGAAGAGGCAATGGAATTTACTTTATTGTTTTCTGTGCTTCTTTGCATTTACAAAACACTAACCTCATTTATCTCTGATCTATTGCCTTTCAGGTACTCTAGCATGGAGATCCAAGTGCGGTAGATCGGAGTAAAGTGCAGGTAGATTATTTTGTAAGTGTCCTCCACACCATCCCCACCTTAGTTTTCATTCCATAACCTAATAACTCAAACCCAAATCAACTTAGGTGCTTTGCATAAACCCTAGGGTAGATTTTGGTTGTTTGATTGTCACTCCACTCACCTCACCCACCCGCATATATAAAAAAACCTCTCTTGTGGGATTTAACTGAAAGCTACACACTTAATACCCACAACTTCTTATCATAAGGTGCACAATCACTTTGATTCTACCACTTAACCGGGATCTGACCTATGGACCCGATACACTTCAACTCAATACACATAAGTGAGTAGAAATCTGAATAGGTTAAACATTTTTGTGTGCCTTAACTAAGTGATGCAACAGGCCAATTGATTGAGTTGTTTGGGCCGCACCACTCAATCCAAAACTGATCCATTAAGTAGCTTGCCACTTAGGGTTGATTCTTAGGGCTGAACCAGACACTCCACATTATTTTTTATTTTTAAATGAACATATCATCACTCATGCTTTCAAAACTTGGAGTATTGTACTAAACCTTGATTGAACCAACTTAAGAATTAAATCCTAAAAGCTACTAAACAAGGTTAAATCCTAAAAGACACATCATCAAATAACCTTATTTGAGAACCCTGGTTGTGCAAACACACACGCATTTTAACTGATCATTAAGGGCACAACCCATCTAAAGGGCCCATCACATTCTAAGAGCACGATCATCCCAAGCCTAACTAAAACTGAGTAGACGTTGGCCTTAAGGATTGATTCTCTCTTTGGGGCTCAGACTGAGATTTTTTTCGATTAATCTACTTTTGCTAGTCCATCTGATGTCTAACTAGGGGAGTAGCATCAAACGACTGTGGCTGGGGGGTACACTAGGAATTGGCGGCGTAAGCCAAAGGAAGAACTTTCTCCCCAATCCCTCCTTCTAACTAGTTGGATTGACCAGGTAAAAGTAGACCAAATCGTTTATAATCTCAAGACGGGTTCTGGGAGTCTGTAGGTCTTTAGGCTACCCACATGAAGATAAGTTTGGTTGATTGTATTGTAGGGCACCTTTTCTCTTCTCCATTTTCCCTCCTTTTCTACCATGTACCCTTCCACATCCTACACACATTTCACATCCTATCCTCCTACCACCACTTATTCCTAAGATGATTACTATCCTGACTTGACTTGTAATTACCCATCCACTAGCTGGGATGACTTTGATTGGGGATATGAATCCGGACCTTAGTGTCCAGGGCCTAATCCTGGACAACAAGGTTATGATTACTATCCTTCCCAGAGCTACAATGATTATAGATCTCCATCCTTTGATAATCAACCTAACTAGATCTACAACCATGAAGGATATGCTGATTATAACACTTACTCTCCCCAAAATTATGCTGAATATAGGTCACCACCATTCTTTAAACAACCTGAAATGACCTACTATCAGGGAGGGACCCAAGAACCTTGACATCTTGACTCCCCTAGATTTAACCCAAACCCACCCAAACCTGAATTGAAGTAGTTGGTTCAGGTGAACCAGATCTAGGATAGGGTGTTGGCTAACTTGAGGAACACCATCCAATCTTTAGAAGCTCAGCCAACACCATGCACTGAAGCATTAGAGCCTATGATCAAAATGATTGATGAGCTGAATACCTCTTTATTGGATTTGCTCCAAAGCGTTAAGGATAGGGACCTGGGTGAGTTTCTTCTTGGGAAGTTGTCGAGGGTGAGGATGAAATTTGTGATTGCACTAGTCAAATCTTGGGATGATTCTCAAGATGAACCTTCTTCAGGAGAGCCAATGTTTGAACCCGCTTAGGCGCCTGTTGGGGGGGATACATATTCTGAGACTGGAGATGACTAGATTGGTCTAGAGCAACCAATTGAGGATGAACCGATTGATTCACCTGAGATCCCCAAGTCAGGAAACGAAGAAAATTATGTCTCCTTGGATCATGAAATGATTTATGATTTTGAGACTTATGAGGATCATCAATTCTTTGACTCTGAGGGTGAAGAATCTTTAAGTGAAGTCTCACTTAAGCATAAGGAAAATGATTTTAGTGAGATAAATGGGCATAAGGAATCTGACGAACCATTTGACAACCCGATAATAGAGGAATTTGATTCGGTTGGGGTTAACTTGAAGGATCTGAATCTTGATGATTCAATTAGAGACCCCATTCCTCATCCGCACCTCGAAGAGCTGACTTTTGAGATCATTGTGCCCAAGTCTTGATTCAGCCACGATTTATCTTGATTCAGCCACGATTTCTAGACTTGGGTGAATCATATGGGGTGAATGATATTCTAGAGGTCCTAAAGCTGAAGTTCTTGATGTTGGAGGATAGAATTCTTCAAATAAAAATTTGGGGTACCTATTGACCTATAACCACCTACTTTCTACCAGGACCCTTACAGTATCTTTCATGTGCAACCTAAGCTCGAAATAACTGATTTTTTTTCTGAGCTAGATGTTAAGTGGATAACTGCACCTATTGAACCATCTTTATCCATTGTCTGACACTTTGGTCTTGGGTTGCACACCACTAAACTGCAGGCCCAGCCACGCAAACACAACAACCTTCGATTCTGGGCAATTTTTATCCAAAACCTGAGAACCACTCGACCCTGGGGCATGGGTCTGCACCATAATCTGGTCCACATCTGTGGACATCTTCTGTAGATGGGTTTCAGGATCAATCTTTTGATTTTGATTCTGACCCGCACTTATGAATTCTCAATTTCTTCTTTGTATGTATGTTATGCCTAGCTGAAGTCATTAAACTTAGCATGTGTGTATACACTCTTCTCTTTGCGGAGCTGACTGGATTTTCATGACACTCAGGTGATATTTTGTTTACTTCGCCCTTTTCATGTCTTTATTTTTATAATGAGGACATTGCATCATTTAGGCATGGGGGGGTGGATAATCAATTCCTGAAATTATTATGTTAACTCCGTAGAATTTCTTTTAGTTTCTTATAAAAAAAATTGAAAATTTGTAAAAGATATAAAAAGAAAAAAATTAGGAAAAGAATACTTAGGCATTTGGAAGTTATTAACTTTAGGAAATGATATGAGAGGACCTAAACACTTAGACTCTTCAGGTCTTTGGGCTTAATTAGCCTGGGTGTCCACTCGAATGTGGTCTTAGTCTCGAGTCCTCGCCAATTCAAATTCATTTTTAATTTGGCTAATAATTTGGGATGATAAGTATGAGACTTATCAACCCGCCCTCTGATTTGGGGGGACTTTAAGCGTAAGCATTTACACACATTTCTTGTACTGACTCACTTTTCAAGGGTTTCTTCGGAAATTGGGTAGCTAATGAACTATCTAGGGTGGTATGGCTGGCAAGTTGTCGGTGGTAACAGCTCATTGGCCGGTTGTCCAGAGCCCAGTCACAAGACCATTTTCATTGTACTGCCTTTAGGTAAATCTTAGATTAAGAAAGCCACCTACTTAAAAGAAAAAAAAAACAAACAAGAAAAAGAAAAAAATATATATATAGAAAAAGGAGAAAAAAATAAACAAATAAACAAAACCACACTTCACCGCACGAGTATGGCTGGCAAGTTGTCGGTGGTAACAGCTCATCGATCGGTTGTCTAGAGCCCAGCTCACAAAAAAAGCACAATAATTCCCAAAACACTTAAGGAAGAAGTGGGGAAGTAGAATAAATCGGGGAGATATACACTAGGTTCGCTCTTGTGTTGACCCCATAAATAAAAGTAGGGAAAAAGCTACCAGTCGAAAAGATAAACCATTAGGCAAGGTCACCTAGGGTATTTGAAACCCGAAGTCCGTTTTACCGACCGCTTAGTGAGTCTTTCACTATTTTCACAAGATGCTTAGTAGTCGAGTCCTTTTCGAGTCTTGGGCGGGTCGGGTAGCCGTAAAAAGTTATCCCGGAACTCTCAAACTCCAAAAGTAGAAAAAAATTAGAAAAGAAGAAAAATAAAAAAATGTATCTTCCCTTTTCAAATAAGGTGAGGACTTGAGAGATTTGCATTCTGGTAGATATCCAGGTACTGTTGAGTCTTCATAGTTTAGGACCTTAGTTGAAATTTTCTATTGTTAATAAATAACTTAGGCCTAAGCGATCTAATCTTAATTCTACTTTTATACATAGCATATAGTTTAATTTTGCTAGGGACTAGCAAAAGATAGGCATGGGGGTATGATGTAAACACATTTATTGAGGGTAAAATGCCTATTCATGCATGCCATGGGGCGCAGCCCAGGTTGCCATGCGCACGCACGTGCCACCGCACGCGTGCAGCAGCATAGGTGCATGCATGCGCGTGGAGGCACGCATGCGTACAGCGTAGCGCCAGTGCATGAGCGTGCGCGTGCGCGGCAAAGGCAGGGATAATGCATCGCCAACAATGCATGAGTTGGACCTACAGCGACGCATGAGCTGGACTTACAGCGACGCTTACAGCCATCGCTAATTCTTCATGTGCCAGCAAAGCCAACTGTGGGTGTAAGCGGGCATGAGTTGCCTACAGTGATGCTTCTAGAGATGGCCTGGAAGTCACTAATGGTCCCATACCTATTTTTGCCTCTTCTCCTCCATTATGAAAGGACCTACACCCCCTCCCTTCCAAGCGATCTCTACCTACTCTACTCCTAAGCATTAACAAGCCTACCAATGCTCCATTAGAGCTTGCTGTCAAGCTCCCGAGGCTCCTATTAGTGTAGCAAACCTCTGCCTCACCAAATATTCATCCATCTTCCCATCCCAATTCATAGGTCGCCTTGGTGCCGTCCTCCCACTTCTATTCCGGTAGTAGATCATCTCCTCCTTCTTACCTCCATTCCGGAGCCATGCAGAAGCTTTCCTCTACCCGACGTCCTCCTGCATCTCACCTCCTTCGTCTGAGCTTCTGCAAGGTGCTGTCATCTCCCCGAACAGCCGATTCGGGAGGTTTCCTCTCACCCCCCTCTCTTTTTATGCTTTCATAGTTGATTGTAATTAACATTGAAGTGATATCTATACCATATTTGTTCCATATCTATCTTGTGATTCATTTGCTTGTCTTCTTCTTACAAAAATATATATAAAAAAAAAACAAAACCCTAAAATACCAAAAAGAAACAAAATGAAGTGCGGTTTTCAATTAAAGTAAACGTTACCTCCCTGTGTTTGACCCGGGACTCCCTTGGAGTTTCGGTATAAATTTTATTTGACCACGAGTTTTACAACTACGACAACAGGTTACTTGTAGCCCTGATTTCAAACTCGCGAAACACGTGCGATCATATCCCACCACTCACTTTCATAAGTTTACTATGTGGGACTATTCTTGGGGGTGTTACAAAAGCTTTATGACTTCCTTAATAAGAAAACTAAAATCAACCATTTAACCAAGGGGAAGTGGAACTCCAAATTCTTTTGCATACTTCCTTGAGTTCAACCATTGGTGAGGGTTCCTTGGAGGTGCCTACTTCTAAAGTTTCCAACTACTTTACTACTCTCCTTTCTTCTAAACCCATCTACCCCTCTATTGATCTTTGTTGCCCCATTCCTCATATCATTTCCCCCAAGGAGTCCAATACCCTTGTCACCCCTTCTCATGAAAATGAGATCTGTGAAATTCTTTGCAATATGCCTCATAAGAAAACTCCCAATCCCGACAGCTTCAATCCCAAATTTTACTTGCACTGTTGCAATACTCTTAAAAATGACATCACTCTTTTCCTTCCATATCTTTTCCTCTCTAACTCTGCACCTAGGGCCTTCATAACACTTTCATTTCTCTTATCCCCAAGAAGCCGTAAATCTCCTCCTTAGCAGATTTTTATCCTATAAGTCTTTGAAATGTCCTTTATAAATTTTCTTCTAGCATTCTAGCAAGCAAGCTCTCTGCTTTGATGCCCAAAATTATATCCAAAGATCAACTTGGTTTAATTAAAGGAAAATCAACGTTTGAGCATATTTCCTTAACTTTTGAGCTCTCCTAAACACTTGACAAAAAAGTTCTTAGATCCAATGTCATCTTTTAACTTGATCTTGAAAAAGCTTACAATATGGTGGATTGGCATGTTCTTTATCAAATTATGCTTGCTTATGGCTCCTCCCTTCAGGTTATTGACCTTCTCAAACTCTTCATTCAGCATGAAGGCTCCTTGATTATAGTGGATGGCATTTCTTTTCATAGAGCGGTCATCACTCCTTTCTCTCTATCAAAAGGGGTACCAATACTCCTCTCATCCTCCCCTATGTTGATGATATAATCCTCTGTATCAATAGTTTGTCTACTAATATCTCTACCCATTTTGACTTTTTTAAGAACTTTGAAGACTCATCAGGCTAGAAACTGGACCATGCCAGAAGCTTTTATTTTATAGGTCAACACTTTCCAGCTGGTAGGATCTCCCATATCCTCCAAATCTTTCAGTGCCAACTTGGCTCTTTTCCCTTCATCTATCTTAGTTCTCCCATCTTTACTGGCTGTGCCAAGGTTTCTTACTTTAACGATATTATTGATAAAATTCATAAGAAATTGGCTAGTTGAAAGGCTAAACCTTCTCTCCTTTAGTACTAGACTTCTGCTTATTAAACATGTTCTTACTTCCATTCCCATACGCATCCATTATGGTCTTGAGGTCCCTAAGACTATAGTTAAAAAGCTTGACTCCATCTTTACTAGATTCTTTTGGGGGAATTCTCCTTTCAGGTCTGCTCACCATTGAATTTCTTGGAACTCCATTTGTCTCCCCAAATAAAATGGTGGTCTCGGTATTCAGAATCTTTCTTGTTTCATTGATGCCCTCCATATGAAGCGCATTTGGAACATCCTCTTTGGCGACTCCACATTTAGCTCCTTCTATAAGAATCTCTATGGCTCCACTCCTATGTTCTACTTCCTCCCTACTCATTGTAGAATTCTGTGGGACATCTACACCAAGATGTCCAATTTCATTGCTTGGGAAATTCATGAGGGAGCTGTTGATTTTTGGACTGACCATTGGATTGGGGACTCTCCTCTTCATATGTATCTCCATCAAGTAAATATCTTTCTGTTAGTTTCTCTTCATAACTTCCTCATTTCAGCTACCCTTCTGCCTTTACTCAATCTTCTTCCCTTTGGTATTCGGGATGAAATTCTCATTGTTAACTTCAATTCTATTCCTGATATTCCCATCTAGAAGCCCAACTCGGCTGGAAAGGTCACCATTTCTTCGGCCTACTGTTGTGCTTTTAAGCTCCACCATCCGGTTAGGTGGTCTTGTAATATCTGGTCCCTTCACGTTCCTCTTTATATCTCCCTCTTCACTTGGCACCTTAACAAAGGCAAAATTCCCACATATGATAATATCCATAAACTTGGGATTCCTTTTCCTACAAGATGCTGGTGTTGCCTAAACTCTCCTAGGAATGAAACCCTACAACATCTTTTTCATAATAACCAACTTGGCACCATAGTTTTCAATTGGATTAGTCACAAACTTCCTCTTAACACATCCTTTGTCGAACCCATCAATATTTTCTCCTATGGTTGTAATAATCCCTTTGTTAATATGAAGATGGTATCTATGCTTTCTCTTGGTATGATATTTGGTGTATCTGCAACAAGATCAAACACAACAATTTCCACTTCTGTGGAATCTCCTCCTTCTTGGAGTATCTCTGGACTAATTTTGATATTAACGAATGGGTTAAATTGAACACTGGCTCTCCTCTTTGGTTAAGTTAGTCTAAACCTCTGAATGGGCTCAAGCTCAATGTGACCTCTATTTACTATGCTAACTCTACTTATTTGGGTTGGGTTCTGAGAGATTCTTGTGGTAACTTGGTGAGGGCTACTTCGAGTACTTCAGACCTAATTTCCAAAGAACATATCATCATCAAGACTATTTTGCATGCTCTTACCTACTGTTAGGATCATTCCCCTTATCTTCATATTGAGGTAGACTCCTCTATACATAACCAATGGTGGATTGGGAAACTTCCCATCCGTTGGAGTTCCAAGTATCTTGTCAACAAGCTTCGTGTGTCTACTACTAGTGTCTCATTCCTTGAGTTGGTTCACAGGCTCAACTCGTCCTTTATTAGGCTTGCCAAGCTTGCTGCTCAATGGGATTATGGATTGGATTATATTGGATGACATCTATCAATTTCCTACGATTGTTTTAAGGATGAGATATCTGGATGCTATGAAAATTTCGTACATCCATATCTAATTGCTTCTCTTAGGCATGTCTTTCTTATCTTTTTGCTTTTATGCATTAGGCTACGAGTCATGATTCATTTTGTATTTCCCTTATATATGATAAGTTTAAACTTATTCTCCCTATCTATTTGTTGTCTCCGAGGAGTAGATGATAAATAAGATTAAAAGAAAGTGATTTTTTTGGTATACAAGCACACATCTAGAGTGCTTCTCCATAGAAAAACTCTTAATCACTTTTTTTATCAACTATCTCTTTCCCAATTCGGTTTATCAAAGATCAAAACCTCCAAAGGTAAAATCAAGAGTTTCACCCATATTATGCGTAGAGTTACTTTTCCAACTTCTAAATATTGCACATGTAAATATCCTAATCTTTTACATACTTTTTGCTATTTTCTTTGTCTTTATAGTCTACAATTTGCTAGCATTAGATCTATTATTCAATAAGACATATATATATATATATATATATATATATATATATATATATATATTAATTCTCCATGGGGCTAAATAAAAAGGAAATCAAGGTAATTACAATATTAATGGATCTGCAGTAATTAGCTAGGGGTGAGTATAATTATTAATTAATTAATTGATGCAAATAATTATATATATTATAAGAAAGTAAAAGAATAGTGTGTGCATATATATAGTGATAGAATTAGGTACGTACCAAGCGATGAAAAAGATCTTGCTCTTTTGGCAATTCTCATCGGTAATGAAGTCAAAGTCGAAGACAGCGTAGCGGCACTCGTTGGGAGGGAGGGAGGCGGTGAAGTCGTCAAAGCTCTGATCGGGTTGCCCCAACTTCTCCACCATCACCTGTTGTATCTTCTCGTCAATCTTGAACACTATGAACCTGTAGTTTCTCCTTGCCTTCAACTCCAAGAATTTTAGCTTGCATTCGTTATTCACTGCCATACCCGACACGCCTAAAAATATAATTATTCACCTAATTTAATCATTTCTCTTTTTTTTTTCCCTTCCACTCCTTCTTTCTTTCTCCTTTTGTTCTAAAATATATATATATATATACACTCACCTGCGCACACACACTACTAAACTAAAAGAGGGTTCTGCCTCTCCACATGTTGCACCCACCCCTTCCTCTTGCACCCACCCCCCCCCCCTTCTCTCTCTTTAACTCAAAATAATCCCTCCCCATGCTTAAAACAAAAATAAAATCATCCCACCCACTCCCTTCTCTCTCTTTCTCACTTAAATTAAATCTCACTTACATAACAAATAAGAGGGTTCTACCCCCTCCACGTATTGCCCTCTTCCCCCCTCCTCCTACACCCCCACCCCCTCTTTCTCTTTCACTCAAAATAATCCCTCCCCATTGCTTAAAACAAAAATGAAAACAAAATCATCCCACCCACCCCCTTGCTCTCCTTCCTCACTCTTTATCACACAAATTAAATCTCACTTACCTAACAAATAAAATAAGATGAACCTCTACTCCTTAAAAAAAAAAAAAAAAAATGTATCTTCCTTACATCTTCGATTGAATAGATATAGATATTATTCTCCTATTAAATCTTACTCGCTCAACTACTGGCAAGAGTCCCTCTCCCTTAAAAAAATTAAAAAAAAAAAAACAAAAACACCATTTGATAATTTATACCCTCCCCCTCACCTTGAATCCCCTTCGATCTCTCCCGCTCTCCCTATCTCACTCAAATTAAATCTCACTTACCATCACTTAAATTAAATCTCACCTACCTAACAAATAAAATATGATGAACTCTCACCCTTATTTAAAAAAAAAAACAAAAAATGTCGCTTTCTTATATCTTCATTTAGGTGGACATAGATGTTATTTTCCTATTAAATTTCACCCACTCAACTACTCAGAGTAACCCTTTCCCTTGCTTTAAAAAAAAAATCAAAACCAAAAACTTCAAAAATACATTTTACTTCTACCTTAAAATCTCAAGTACACTAGATTTTAAAATCTCAAGCATACATTTGCTTAACAGGTATCACATATTTGACATATCATTCACACATATTATAATTTTTTATTATATAATATTTCATCGATAATAATTTTATTCCTATCGTAAAGTGAGGGCCTGCACACTAGTCTATATATATATCTAAGGGTCTGGGAGTGTATATGTGACTTGCGTGTAAGTTGTATATATGTATGTTAATTTTTCCAACTACGAGTAATATTTTGGATTAAAAATTTAATAATTATGATTATTCCTTATGAACATGTCATGTATCGAATTTGACGTAAATCTAATAATCCTAACATCCACTTTCATTAGGATCAAATTTTATAATACTTTGACGTTCATTTTTTACGACTTAAATATTATGAAATTTAATCTTAATAGATGTATGTGTTAGAAATATTAGATTTACTTTAAATTAGATGTATAATATATTCATATAAAATTATCTAAAATTTTAAATTTTAATTCAAAACATTTTTCATAATAAAAATTATTATCATACCTATAGATAACTTAAATGCCGATCGACTGCACACTTTATTTTTGCATATATATATATATATATATATATATATATATATATATATATGCGCTCACGAGATTCTTTCCTTAATTTTTATCATAAAATTAATTTGCCACTGGATATCCTTCTCGCAGGAAGTACCGTTGTCTGCATAAGTTGAAATATGCATGAAGATGAAGACAAAATATCAGATGTCGATCGGTAGAAGACTTCCCTCCTCAATTTGTGGCACAAATTGGCGTACGTACTGTCAGCCTCGTCTAACCTAATCAATTAACGTAGCTAGAGGGACCGCGCGCGCAACAAAATTAATTTACGAACCATAACAATAGAAAAGAAAGTACCATATCATATGTCCTTACCATGATGTTGGCTTGATCTGAGAGTGAAAGAGATGGACTTGGAGGCTTCCGGGCGAGATATGTGAGGAGGACGAGCGAGTAATTAATTTGAGAGTTAGTCGTCAGAGAGAGAAATGAAGAGAGAGGAGAGAAAGAGAGACTGAGAAGGCACAGAGGGAAATTAGATCAACTTCGTGGAGAGCCCTTCACGTGTTTGGTCGTTTCTCGTGGCCTCCACGCACCGGTCGTTTTTAGGGGCACTCGTAATTTAGTAATCTGATCTACCTTCCACAGAGGATTTTCTATTCATGTCCTCCTTTCAGTCTTATTTATATATATGTCCTCGTTTGATTGCTGCAAGTAATGGATTGATATAAAATTTTTAGTAACTAGATTCTAGCATTTGTTTAACGCTATAGATCATCTAAGTGAACTACTAATTACGTTAGGCCCCATCTGCCTTGCATAGAAAAATATCTGTATACACTAATTGTTTTTTTGAATCATAAAAATATAGGTTAATATTTGTAACAATAATGCCAAATTTATTACAATATAATATAGCTGGTGGAGAATACGTGATTATTTTAAGAAAATTAAAATCGTAAATATCAAAATGCGATACCAAAATAAAAGATGATGTCCATGAAATTTGGTAATTGAATTAAAAATTCTATGCATATATATAGGCAATCGCTATAAACTCTTCGGCATCATATACACATTTATATCTTAAAAGTGGGGATAGCTTTATATTAAAAACTGAAAGGGCTAACTTTGTACCAATAAGTATTATATTTTTGAAAAAATAACAAATGTCATTCTAAATCTATTTACAGTATAAATTTTTAAGATGTCTTTTTTCATCTAGCAAAGCTCAAAAGATTCATTCCATTCATCTAAGATACATTGATAGCATCAGTCACATGGCCTAACAAAGGCCAAGTAACACATGGAAGAAAAAACAAAATAAACTCGGGAATGCCTCCATCAAAAGTCAGCTATGTAGGGCTGTCAAAATAAAAAACGACTCAAACAATTAGCTAGGACAGAAGAACAGCAAAAAGTGGGTGCTGGAACTAGCACAGGCAATCTCAAAACTGCGATCCTTACTCAATTCTTCAAGATTGGAAGACAAGCAACTTAATTTGATAGTCTTGCTCAAACAAAAAAATTAAACATTTGTTAAAGAAAGAGCATTTCCTGAAAGTTCATTAACAACATGCAATAGATGATTTGTTAGAAAGAAGTAAATAAAATACAATGCAGCCTTTCTTGCTACTTCGACGTAGCCTAAAGCCTAATATGAAAAAATTCTATCACACAGTTCCTTTCCAAATGGATCATAAAATGGGAGTAAATAATCCATGTTACGACTACAAGTGAAGCTTGTAGGAGTTATCATTAAAAAGATAGAGTAGAAGTGATGTAAACCCCCTACAAGGCCTAAAGATGTTTAGCACGGTAAAGAAATAAGGGCAAACATCGAATACGTGTTCAATGGATTCATCTCCATTGTTACATAAGTAGCAAATTGTAGCCAAATAGAAGCCTCTTTTTCATAATATTATCCATAGTTAGTAAGATATCATTAATCACATGCTAAATAGAAAGGGAGGTTTAAGGAAGAAAAAGGTTTCCCCAACTTTCCTTTCAAGGTTTTCAATCTAACACCACCATCAACTATCCGAGTATAGGTCCTATGGATGGTCCTTGTATTTTTTCGCACAAAAGTAAGGGCAATGGAGTCATAATTATTTAATAGATGTAAGTTTGATAAGAATGATTGTATGAACGGTAATTCTAAATTAAAATTATTACTTCCATTTAAAGTTCTTAGAGAGTGGCCTATAGTGACAAATTTATCTGTGGCCAACATAAATGTTTGGGTATAACTTTTTCAAAGGGGGAAGACCCTCAGTTGAGCCTCTCCAAAGGTAAAGCTTATCTCCATTTCTCATGATGTTAGTTCTCGCAGCCGGAAGGATATCTACACTTTTTTGAAGTGCTTTACAAAATGCATGGTGAGGTTGATTTCTTCGTAACAGTGAAAGAGAGAAGGAAACTTTGCTCTTGGAGTATCTTCCCTTGAGAATATTAGTAAATAGCTAGGACTTACTGTTTAAGAAGGGGAGTGGAGTTTTGTAAGCCTAACTTCATTGCAAGCCGCTAAGTTAATTATGTCTCACCCATTATTTTCTTTTGAAATTTCCAGGAGGCCTTACACTTTAAATATTTTGTAGTGATCAAAAGATTAATAATATTCTATGTGTATATATAGTTATGCATATATATGGATATATAATATCACTACAAAATAAGTTACCTATGCTGACAGGGACACTACGGTAATTTCTCGATATGTTGTTGTAGGTATTTTTTATATGTTGCTAATTATAAAATATACACCCTGAGTCATCCTTTCTTTTTTAGTAAACATTTTCTCACCCTAAACATCTTAGAACACTCCCTACCACCAACCCCTTCCCTAACCCCTCTTCCTCCCTCGAGCTCCCCCTCTCTTTCCTTCGCCATGACTACTCTCCACTGGTCAACGCTGCCACCATCGTGTCCTCTCCTCAACAATCTCCACACTCAGCATTGCTCTCTATTTAACAACTTGTGTCTCATCCCTTAACGATCTCACTCCATACTCTTTCTCCTGATCTCAATGCTTGTGCCTCACCCCTTTTTGGCAATAGTGGTGACCGTTCTCACATTGTAGATCAACCTCGCTTTGGATCAGTCCCTCTATTGATTGATCAAGCTAAAGCTCTCGATCAACCCCTATACTAACCGATCATCCTGTAGCACCCATTGATCTCGTTGATGTATTGGGACCTACCTGCCAGTGGCGATTTTCAAATTCGTGAGGGTGCATTTGTTCCCAATATCTCTTTAGGTTTGTCCCAAATCCTTAACATTTCCCTAATGAATCTAGTATTTACAAAAACTAGATGTTTTATGGCTTGATCCATGGGATTCTATTGGAGATTTAGGAATTTTAGGTGATTTAATGTTGGAAAGGAAAGGTGTGTTCATGCATGTAAGTTGTTCAATGAAATGCCCAAGAGAGATGAATCCATTCAAAGAGCCTGTTGTCCATCTTTGATTAAGCACTTTAAAAGAGTTCTTGTTAGTTTAACATTGCTAGAAGGTAAATAGTTCTAGTTAGGTAGTCAAATAATTCTAGAAGGCAAGTTGTTTCCTGCTTGGGTTTCGACAATTGTGCCATGGGTTTTGACTATGGCATCATGCATCCATTTGCCGATTGATGATCTGACATCTCAAAGTGCAAGGGAGAACAACCAGCAAACTTGACAGATGCTTATACCATAGTGCATATTGAGCTTTGATCCATCTCCATATGTACATACATGTAGCACGATTTGTTGTTGAGATGTGATATATATAAGTAGTATGGAATATATTGTGTTTTCCCATTAAAAGGAGAAAAGAAACACAAAGATTGGGTATAAATGATTTTATAGATTAACACGACAAGTTCAGGATATTAGAGTCAAGTTTGTACACCAATCCATCTATAGATAAGTTGGTGGAAACTTGAAACTATTCTTGGGTGGCTTAGGTCCCCCGTGAAATGTTCATTTTTCTTTTCTATCAAGTTGTTTTATTTTTTCATTTATATTCACTTATTTGACTATCAAGTTATTTTTCATTCAATATCTAATCTAGCATAGTGCACAGACATGATTCTCATAGTCTAGTTTCTTGGGTTCTCATTTAAGTTGACATTTTGTGGTTGCTGGTTCAATTTTATCGAATAGCTTGTAGGACCTACGTTAACTCATTGAAAAGATTAAAAGCTTCTACTGACTGTCTTGTGTGCATCGAAAGAAAAATTTTCATTAAAACCATTGAAAAATGGTTTGTACATTTTTTTCTGGAAAGTGGCAATGATTCTTTTCTCTATAGAATTTGTCATGCAACTTCATATTTTTTTCAATCATTGCTTGCCTATACACCTTGCATATGTTGTTGGATAAACTTGTTGCTAATATTAATCATAGAGTCAAGTTAGGGGAAAATTACGTCACTAACCTTTTTTGTAGATGCTAGCATGGATTGCATAACATTTTTGTTAAATGCTAGTGCATATCTTTTGAGAACGTCTTTGTGCTTGTATATGTGGTTCATTTTGTTGGTTATCCTTTAATAATTTCTTCATGATGAAGCTTGTGAACACCATGTTTTTATGATTTATCTCTGTGTAAACTTTTGTACTGTATGGTGATCAATTTAGCCATTTTAAAATAAAAATATCCATCTAAAAGTAGCTCCATTTTGGTGTTGAAATTGATACAATTGGTGATAAAAGTCTTTGACTTTTAAACCATAGGATCAGTAGATGCAAAACTAAGAGCATTGAGCCACATGCAACTTTCTCATGGTAAATGATTTTCATAAGAAGAAACTATCAACGTTTGCTATCTAGATACGTTGATTAGTTCTCGCATGTGTGAGGCATTTAGTATAACATTTTGTTCTTGACTGCCCTATTCTTTGTTTTTGTGTTCATGTACTTTATTGCAACTTGATGCTTTTCTCTTATGCTTGTATTTATTATCACTGCAATGCTACAAAAAAATTGGTATTTTCTTGCCTAAATTTTCTTTTTTTTGGATTCTGATTAAGCATAATTAAACAACAAGATGTACATGTTAGGCAACAATGGGTCATCTATGCTTTAATCCTCTGATGGAAGGAACCAACAGAAAAATTACTTTCCTTTCTCCATTTGCTTACATGCAATTGTGATTTCAATAATAACACTTACAACAAAGACATTTATAATATTTGCACACTGGGGATGGTTAGTTTAGAGGCAAAATAGTATATAAGTTTGGTTGTTCTACTTGATTGTACTCATTCTTTTTCTTTATTCTATATTATGTATGTAAACAAGTGTCTGAGAAAATCAATTCGGAGGAGTCCTATATTTAGTTGAAGAGGCATTTAGATAAATAAAGATTGCTTTACTGGACACATAGGTCCTTCCGAGTGATAGATAATTTATGAAGCTTGGACGAGGTGAAAACTGTCAAGTCTTCTGGATGATTGCTAAAACTAGCACCAAACACGGAAGATATTTATTACAACAATGGCACTGTAATCATATTCATTGGTTGATCAAACTAGTAATACTCTAATTCTAAATATTGGTTCTATTTTGTTCCTATGTATATCTTTATTTGCAGATTTGGTATTATGATTGTTCTTATTTCAAGTCAAAGCATGTACGTGTCTTGCCATGCTAGCAATGCGTCATCTTTGCCATCAAGCACTTAGAAGGATGGCCACACTCTTGGAGATGTTGTATCACAATTTTTATCCTATTGTCCCTGTCACAAGCTATAGCCAAGGATTTGTAAGTCAATTGAGTAGATGAATAAGTATGTGAAATGTTTCATCCTCCATACTTATTTTTGGAAAGATTTATTGTTTGTGTGAAATGAACTTGGATTCAATAATCACTAGCTACTGAAGTTTTTTTTGCTTTGGATAATCTGACATTATTTGTTGTACTCTAAAAAATTTGTTTCATGCTACACCAAATTCCCACATAAGCATATGAAATCAGACTTCATGGAAGAGATGTTGTCCTCCCTCCTCCATCCGTCAACCCTCTCCTGCTTTGGGCACATCATGAAGATCCAGCTGCAACTCCATGTGTTCTTCTACCTGTTGGTCTGATAGGTTTCTCAAGAATGCCAACATCCAAAAGCCACAATGATCCTCACTACCATCATCCCAATTATCTAAGATTATTTTAGTTTCCTTTGGACAAGTCATAATAACAGGCTTTCTTTTACCTTCAAATTGAAAATTAGAAATAATGTTTGGTACTTGGTTCTATAAACGACTGTCACAAGACATCACAGTAACAATTTCAATTTTCTGGAATTAGTTTCTATCTAACTCTAGAATTACCTTCAATTTCCAATTTGACTTCTCACTATTATTATAATTATGGTCTTTTTTCTGGCTTCCCTTTTTTGCCCTTTTCTTCTTTGCTAATAACATCTGGCAAGACAACTAAACAATATGGAAGGCAAAAAGGATAAGGACCACTTGCTAAGCATCTCAAGGTTATTCTTATTTTATGATCTTTTCTGTCGCCATTAGAATTCATGGGCATGATCTTTTCAAAAAAATAAAAAGTATTAGTATTCATGATAGAGATCGTAACTGAGGTCGAGGGTATGAAGGTGGTGGAGCAAAGGGAAACTTGAATTCTTAGTGTCGACTCTATCTTGCATCTTATTTATTTGGATCTTTGTTGTTGCTGATGCTTCTTTATTTTTGGATTTAGTTAAAGAGTTAATTGTGTTTGGTTTGAAGTATGAATGTAGCTAGTTTCATTGATTTTTCAAAGGTTTTTAATTGTTGAAGGGAACATATTCATCTTGAATATGCACCCAAAAGATAAGTACCACAAATATGTTGTTGCTTCATTTAATAGCTATGTTTCTACTTCAAATTTTTTCTGTTATCATATTGATAAAGTTTTAATTGTACTTATTCTTTCATGAAGTTTACATTATTTTGAAGGAAGATAAAGTGTTTTGAAATGAAAAAATAGTTGCTACATATTAATGAATGTAGCTACTGAATGGAATGGAGAAAAGAGAGCTCTCAGGCCAAAGTTAAAATTTGGTGTTTGTACTAGGTGTTGGGTGATGAGACCACAATTGTGGGCTAAGTAAATGCTTAAATGCTTAATTATTAAATTAATATTTGCATATACATAACATACTTGAATATATAAATAAATTAGTTTATAAATAAGGGCTTGCATGCATATTTATACATTCCATTATAGTAACATGCATTTCATACATTATTTGAGATATATTGTATAAATAACCCAATTTGTTTCTTCCTTCCTGCAGAATGCGCAACTCCTTCCCGACTCAGTGCATCATGCGCACGCCTCTTCGCTCTCCCACTAGCGGCCAACAACGATCTCTCCAAACTACCCCATCTGTTGGAAAGGACCTCAGCGGAAGAAACAAACTGAGAAGCATTTAAAAAGAGGCATATCCATCCTCTCCCTTTGGCTGGACCATGAAGCAGAGCCTGCACCGAGGAAGCTGCGCGCACTATTGCCCTCTCAACGTGCACCGGGGCACCATCGCCTCCTCTTCGTCAATTGGTGGTGTGGTGATAGTGCATTGCCACGTAGCCACGCCTGCACTCCTCGCAGCAAACTACAGCCCCGCCGTGTGTGCCCCCCCTCACCGCATGCAACCACGCCCGTGCGTGTAGTTGCTCCTCGCACAACAGCCCCACCACGCGCACCCTACTAGCGTGCACGTGCACGCTTGCACACACACCCCTTGCGTGCGACACGCCATCCACACAGTAGTCCTCCTCCTCTCCTTCTTCATCTCCATCAGCTGCAACTACACCCACCGAAGAAGAACCCAACGCCATCAACACGCAGCTGCCAACTCGAGCCACCAAACTCACCGACAACATCGTCATTCTGCTCGCCACACCTCACAACACCTTTCCCCTCATCCATGACTACCGACATCGACTGCACGACCACCGGTGGAGCTCCACGTCGTCGGCTAACCTCCTCTTCAGCCGACGACTGTCGACCATCTCTCGTCAGGCTGCCACCCCTGACGTGAAGCCCTCATCTGCCTCAACCTTCCTCGAGCTCCTCAGCCCTCACCATCAACTCCTCGACGTGCATGGCAGGGAGAAGCACTTCCTCTATTTTGGGTTCTATTAGAATTTACCAAAAATGACATTGCGGAATACTATTCAAATATTTGGTTGGATTAAATTATTATGGTAAAATTGCGACATTATACTTATTCCTTCGCATATTTAATTGGCTCCTATTATGCACACCAATTCTCATTGAAATAGGATTCAAATTTATATGCAACTAAAATTACATACTCTACCACTACACATGCATCATTTACATATTTTTGAGAGCTTGATTTATGATGTAAAATTTATGTTAAAAGCCCTCAACTTCTCATGAAATTAAAGATTACACTTTGAGCTACATATTCATTGAGTTGATTTTGTGAGTGTTTATGTGAACATGATGGCTCTATATTCGTGAATCTATTGATCTATTCCTCCCTGTGGATACGACCTAATCCATCGTGGTTAGTTTTACTGATAATTTTGTTTGGAATTTTTCTATCATGTAATTTCACTGCGACGACATATTTTTCTGACACTATTTCTGCAAGCAAAAAACCCCTGACCATTGGGCATGAAGTGTCATTATCCCTAATACTTTGTATCGTCTTGAGTTTACAGTTAAAACGAAAGAACATTAGAGATTTGGAGTCCGACACTAAGGTAAGTGCACCTTGATTTATTTGTATATGTCTTGTAGTGAATTTTGAAGCTAGTTTATGTTGTCACCATGCTAGGTTTATGTTTGAATGAATGGACATTCTAGGGTTACTCCAATGTGATTTTTCTAAAATGGCAGAATCATGCAATAAAACAATTTCCTGTTGTCACCATCTATTTGTATGATTGAAGTTAGTGAGGGGATAAATTGTAGATGGGTATATGGATCTTGGGTGGTATAAATTACTTATAAATAGGTATATGACTCTTGGGTGTGGGTCCATGTATCCCATCCTACAAATTGTGTAATACATCCACCCACCTCGTAGAGTTGTCATTGTGAGTGAAAAATAAAATCTCTAGTAGTTACTAGGCACTAAGGCCTTGTAGAGCTTGTGCTCCTATGGTTTTGCCATAATATGTGGAATTTGAATTTACCCTCAGATAACTTACATGAATATCCTTTATTCTCATGGATATGTTGCCTTGATCGCTTCATATATGATGCTAACACCCATATCCAACACTCATGCATGTGCAATTTTGCAATATAAAGCATTTTGTTATTTTTAGTATAGTACCCTTATGATCCGAAGCTATGAAGTAAAAAATTTCCAATGGGGTATTTGTGTGCCTAGAATATATGCCTACTTACCTCATGAATTTATTTCATTCTTCTGAAAGACTGAAAGTGTAAGGACTTTTTGTGAATTCACTGGATGTTATGAAGGATAAGCCTATTTGGACACTTCAATCCTTTGGCACCTTCTCGGTTTCTTCAACTTATCATTTGGTCTCTAGGCCTATTGTTGAAGATCATAGTTTCAAAAGTTTATGGAGTCTTAAGCTTCCTCTGAGAATTTCCCTTTGTGTCTGGTGCGTTCTTTCCCATAGACTTCCCACTGATGATAACATCTCCAAGCTGGGTGTCTTGTTGTCTCTAAATGCTCTTGCTACCTTCATAATCTATCCATAGAGACCTTCATTCATGTCTTCTCTCACAGCGAGCTAGTCCGGAGAATCTCTAAATGGGTGTTTCAAAAAAATTTTTATCCCCTATTGATCCTGCTCTTTTCTTCTCCATTATGGCTGCTCGATCTTCTCACAGACGAGGCAATACTATTAAAGCCATGATCTGTTTCATCTGGTATTATGTTTGGTGGGTTAGGTATAGAAATTGCCATGAAAATTTCCATTGGAGTGGCCTGGTGAGTTTCCTCGAGTATGGTTGGCTTAATTTTCAAATGTCTAATTGGATTAGGAATCAAAAGCCTAAAACTTGGTTCTCTCTTGGACACATCCTACGTCTGGTCTCAAGATTAATTTGGCAGCTAAATCAAATAACCTATGTTCTTTATTGGGTTGGGTTATTAGAGATCATACTGGGAACTTCATTTATGGTGCCTCGTGTAAAACTTCGGTTATGCTTCATGAAGTGGGTATCATGAGAGCCCTGCTTCATGCCCTCTCCCTTCCTTTGGTTAACTTTCCTTTGCAGGTTGAACTGGATTTTACTCTGTTATACTATTGGTGGAATGGTAAAGTCTAGGTAACTTGGAAAGCATCTAGGGAGTTTGACTGTATTTTAAAAAAGAAAAACCAAATCAAATCTCTATCTTATGTTTACCACACGATTAACCTCTTGGCTTCCAAGATTGTAGATGTTGCTGATGGTGATTGGAGGATTTTTAAAGATTTTTCTGATCTGCATAGACTTAAGGGAATCCACCGGTTGGATAGTGTTAGGAGCAGGGCATCAGACGTAGTTTAAGACGTCTGGGAAGTGGCCCAGACGTCTAGCCAGACGTCTGGAACCCTTCCCAGATGTCTGGTATTAAATTTTTCGACGTACGGGTTCGCGTCTACACGCTTGCATGCATAGACTGAACCCGCCGCCTTCGTTTTTCTCTTTCTCTCCCTGCAGGCGAGTTTTCCTCCTCTCTCCCCGCGGCTGCCTTATAAAAACACTTCCCTTCTCCCTCACCCTCACTCCACCGCCTTCTTCTTCTTCTTCTCCCTGTCTGCGAGAGAGCGTGCGGGCGAGAGCGGCCGCAGCGATTGCTGCAGGTCTGTGGGGAGGAAGAGCAGTTGCGAGGGGAAGAAGGAGCTCGACCGCGAGGGTACGAGCTTGCCGGGGCAGCTGGAGCCGGCCGGCAAGAGAGCAGCGAGCGTGGGGTGTCGCGGAGGAGCTGCTGCAGCTCGGGTAGCAGGCGGACGCGGCGTGGCATGGCCGTGCGCTGTGGGCGGAGAGCGAGCAGGGTTCTGATTATGGGAAAATTTCCCAAAATCAGACTTCTGGACTTACGTCTAGATGACGCTTAAGATGTCTGGAGGAAGGTCCAGACGTCTGACAGGTACAATATTTTCTTAGCTTCCCCTTTTTACGTGTGTACGGCCATGCAGCCATTCGCTGCGTTCTTCTGCACCCTTCGTAATGAGAGCGAGTGTGTGTGTGTGCAGGAATCGTTCGGGAGGGCGGTAGGGCTCGCCATCCCACACCGATCAGATGTCCAGACACGATACCAGACGATGGGAGGACCTCCAGACTTTCGGGGTGACAATCGAACGTCTGGAAACTGAGTCTAGACGATCCAGCGGGCTTCTGGACATCTGAAGGACTGCGCAAAACAAGGTATGGCATGATCGACCTTTTAAGACATCTGGAAGAAGTTCCAAACATCTGATTTTGGGCAGACTCGTCATTTTTGACCCGTTCAGGGTCCGTTCGGAGTCCGTTTTCCACGTTTCAAGTTTCATTCTTCCCAGATTTATTTCCTCTACCTGTTTACAGTAATTGTATACTGTTCTGAGTAGCTCCTTGTCTTTGATCCTTGTATTAGGACCCCATTCCGTTGCGGCTCTAAGGGTTACGGAGGCACGCGGGATTGCCGACCACACCCAGTACTTTCGATTTTGCGAGTAGAGTGGCCCTTTAATTTAATTATCAAAAATTATACATTTATGAAACAATTAATAGAGTCTAGGGCATTGCATGAACCCTAGGGCTGAAGAATTAGATTGAATGATAGATCCTAGGGTATTGCATGAATCCTAGGACTGGAAAAGTAGTTGAATATATACATTGCAGTCTTGGAAAAGTGGAAAGGAAACGATAAACTGCCTGTAAATTGGTTAACAGCTGCCTGTTTTGAATGGATAAATACGGTTGAGAACATGAATTGTATGGATATGAAGCTGGAATGGTGAAACCTCAATTGGCTGAGTTAAAAGAGCATGAACCCTACGGGAATTAGGAGTAGAACTCCTGGAAAGTGAATGAAATAGAATTGGGGAAGTGAGCTGGTCCTTGAGTACGGAGTACCAAGGAGAGCAACTGTCCCCCTGTTTAGTGCAGAGCAGAGCTAGCCGCCCCAGGGACCCAGGGTTAGGTCTGGCCACTTTGTATTGACTTTTGGTCCTTATGTACATAATACCGAGGAGAGCTACTAGTGTAGGGAGAGCACTAGCTACCCCACGGGCCCCGAGGTTCTGCTAGCCCTCCTACACCGACTTGTTAGGCCTACTGGGCAAACCAAGGTAGTCAGGCGAGGGTGCGTGGACTGTGGAGGGGCAAGACCCCTGTTTGGTTACTGTGGAGGGGCTGGACCCCTGTTACTGAGAGGGCTCTGCCCTATACTGGTTCCGTGCTGTGCTTTGGGCTCACCCGTTAACAGAAACGACTAACCACGTGCCAGTGCGGGGTAGCTACCCATGCGTTTATCACGCGTGCCGTAGTCACCGTTACGTCTGTCAGCGACCTTGGGGTGGTTGACTGAGGGTAGTACCACCACGGGGAACTCTCCCGGCCAAGAGAGCACCACGTGTTACTTCTACTTTTCGGAAAAGACTGCAATCAAGATCGTTCCCACGAGAAACATTCAAGATCAAGAGAAGGATCTGAGGAATAAATCAATAGTGAATAAATGGAAAAATATAAAGAAAGAAAGTAAAAATATAACAGCAACTGACCACTCTACTGCCTCTTCTAGCTTTTAGTTGCCACTCTACTCAGCGTTTCGCTGACGTGTCACCGTTGTTACTTTTCAGGACCAGGTGTTGAGCAGCCAGAGTCGGAGGCTGCAGAGGGCGCTGGGCCTAGTAGAGCCCAGTAGTATCACTTGTAGTACCCACTGTACTTTTTTTTGCTGTTGTTGTGAGTAGTTTCTGTTACCCTTGTACTCTTTTCATTGGAAACTTCATGTTTATGTACATGTTTAAATTCTCTACTGTTGTGGTGGTGTATACTGTAGTATTTCTTTTTTTTACTGCTGTATTTTGTTATTGCTAGTTATATACATGGTGAATGTGGTTTATTTTACTGCTCTTTTAGTTACTTTCTCGTTGGACGACTGGGTCTTGGGATTAGTCGGGTTGGTCCGATTCTCGTGTCTTGTAGGGATTCGGGAATCGGGTCATTACAGATAGTTTTCATTGCCCTTATATCACTGCTTGATCCTTCCTGGCTGGGTTTTTCGGTGTTGGTTTAGGTCTCCCCTTAGCTCCCTTGCCCCTTGTTGCTCGCTGTTGCTGGTGCTGTTAGTTGTGGGTGCTTCTTGCTGTTGTTTTTGTACTAGGCCACGAGTGGTGGTCCCTCTTTTCCTGCACGGGGTGGGTTTTGATCTAGTCCCCCTGCCTCCCTTGTTTTGGTCTCTAGAGACTGGGGGATGAATAAAATTTGGTCTCATTTTTTTTTTTAGAAGGACTTTTTGTGAACTCAATCCTATTTGTGAAAATGGGCAAATCATCTGGATGAGGGAATTTTAGTGAATTTGATCTTTTATGACATTTGAGGGGATGTCTTCTAGAATTTGTTTGTGAAGTTCATAGTTGTACTTTCTTTTTTGAAGGCTTTTACCATCTAATTGTAGATGGAAAGAAAAGGAATGGTAGAGTCACAAGTAATGTTGGGAACTTCTAGCGTTGATTTCATCACTGTTGGGAGTAGAAAAAATGCTTTATTGAAAGCTAAAGCAAAGGAAGAGATATTGGTGTAGCAGGATAAGATAGTTGAGTTTGCAAATCTACTATGGTTTAATGCAAAACATGAAAGTGGGAATGGAAGAAGAAAGAACATTACGTAATACATTTTTTCTTTCTTTTTTTCCAAAAAGATGGAGAAGGGTTATGATGATTAAGGATTCCTAATTGATATATATTTTTTCCTTTGAAAAGTGGCTTGATTTGGAGATAGTTCTTTACTTTCCAATTTTATTTGTTGCTTCAAGTTTCTTTTATGGTTTAGCTAATCTTAACTAGTTGTTAACTTTGTTTCTTTAATTTCCGCAAAAGCTGCAAGGGATTTGGTTATAATTGCCTATGGGTCATCTTATTATTGTCGATCCTACCTTTATTGTTGCCTTGCTTTCTATTAAAGGGCTTCATCTACTATTTTCTAGTAGAATAGGTTACTCATCTTTTTTTTTATCATTTTATTTGTATATAGGTAAATTATGATATCATCTTTTCTTTTTAGGAGCTCTAACATCGTATTTAATGATTTGCAGTTGTGCTTCACTTCAAGTTGATCAAGAACCTTTGTGAGCTGCTCAAGATTTCATAGTTGAAGTACTTGACAACTAACAAACTATTAGAACAATTAGATACTTGTGTATAGAGAGAGGGATTGATGGATAATTGTGGCTCATGCCATTTATAGTACTTGTAGATTGACAATTTTCTTTTAGAATCATATGGAAAAATTGTTCCATTGGATGTATATGTATGGCTTTATGAATAATTCAATTTGTTATTTCAAAAGAATTATATCTTGTATAGTTTTCTTTAATCTTACTTAAATGAAGGTAAATATTGTTGTTGATGATAAGATTAATTTAGGATATTGCTTTGATATCTATAGTGACAGATCTAGTGATGGATGGTCGTGTTGGTATTATATTAAAAAAGACAATTAGAGTTATTACTTGTAGTGATGGTTTTAACAATATTTTTTACCCTACAGCAACAGATAAAAGTGTTGTTGTTTCTACTATCACAAGAAATGGTCTTCTAAGATGTGACTGTCACTGTACGTCTAGGTACAACACCGATGGTAAAAAATCGTTGGTGTGCCTACAGCGACGCCTCTTAAGAAACATCTCCAATGACAATCGGAATAACTCATTAGACCTACAGCCATGGTCATTCTAACCTACACTGACGATTACTGACTGTCGGTGTAGGTGCAGAATATTGTACATCCATATACACATACCTAGTATACACATAGTCTAATTTTTGCTTGTAATTTTCCTGAGACTATAATGAGTCATCCTTTTGATTTCCGCAATGTGATCTAATTTATTCTGTTATAACCCATGAAATCACTGTAATTAATATTTGATTTTGTCTGTACTTTATTAATACACATTATTAATTGAATATGGGTACAAAAATGTAAAAGTTAATCATTTTGCATCATATTGACGTGGTATATTAGTGCAAAATCACTATCAATTATTTTACATCAGTGTAAAATCATCTAAAATCACATACAAAATCACTTCATTACCATTTTACATCATGTACCGATGTAAAGTGATTTATAGTAATTTTACATCGATGTAAAATTACAATAAAGCACTTTACATCGGTAATGTAAAATTACTATAAATCACTTTACATTGGTACACCCTTAATCACTTTGCATCAGTGCAAAATCACCCTTAATCATTTTACATCGGTGACAAATCAATATGTCACATTAGTATTGACGAGTTGATTTTCGCTTTCGAATAAGATGATTAAGATGATTTGTTGGTATATTTTAAAGTGGTGGAAAACCAATTAATCAAAGTAATTAAAGTAACCACTCAATGAGGAGCGAGTCGTATCCACAAGGAGGCAATTGCCTAATTAAACTTAATATCAAAAATTAAAGTTCACTATTGATTTTGTCAAGAAATCAAGCCAAATTCGCCTTTAAATCAAGATAACAATGAGAAGTTATGCTGAAATTGCATTTACGTGAAAGTGGAGGGGTATTTGCAGAAAATCACACAATATATCTATTCCATTTAATGAAAAATGTTGGCTTGGCAATGGCAATAGATGTAATAACTAATACCGATGCTATTGTAGCAAAATAGGGGAATGGCTTCCCCATGTTTGTGCATAAGGACGAGACCAAGGCCAACTGCGAGGCTGCAGCCAGAGGTCGAGTGGGCCAAGGGCTATTCTGCGGTGGTGGTCTCGTGGCCAACGGTGGTCGGAGGTGGCAGTGGTGAGGAGAGGAGCGGCGACAGATGGTGGTGGCTGTAGCTCTGTTGCTGCTGCTGGTGTGGCACTTATGAAGGCGCGGACGTGAGGAGGTGAGGGTGGGGGTCGGCGAGGGACTGCATAGGCCGTGCGGGCGTGTGTGGAAGCTGCTGAGTGTGGTTGTAGGTGCTACTGCTGCGGGCTGGTGGAAGGAAGGCACACGTGGAGAGGATGCGCTGCCCGGGTGGTGCACACGTAGAGGCTACTGAGCATGTGGTTGCGAGGGTGGCGTGCGTAGAGAACGCAACTGCTGCTACTGCACGTTGCAGGCTGCACGGATGCATGGGGAAGTTGCTACGCGTAGGGGGTACAGTGCGGAGGTGTAGGAGGTGAGGGGGCTGCGTGCGCTGGAGGGCTGGCTAGGGTGTGGCTGCTCACTGCTGCTGTACATGCGGAGGCACAGTGAGGGGGTGCACTGTTGGGAGGTTAGATGTCTAGGAACTTTCCTAGACGTCTTAAATGAGCATGGATGGTTGCTGCGGTGGTGGCTGGTGATAACTGCGTGGCCTTCAGGCACATGCTCGTGGTATGCTGCATGAGCCACTAATGGCGCAACGGTCTGTCAACCTGCCTGCCCACAGTGGTGTGGACTTGTGCACATGGTTGAGGCCAACAGTGGTGATGTGGAGGAGAATTTGATCTCTGCGCTGTGGTGGGTTGGGGATGGTGGCCTACTGGTGATGGTGGAATAGACTCTTCTTTTATGCTGTAAGAGGAGTGTGGCCGCAGGGGGACGTTGGTTGAAGAAGAGGTGAAGCGACACAGATCGTGGGAACAGAGATCCACGATTGTCGCTTGTGCATTGTCATTCCTGCATGCATTCGTTGGAGAAGAAATAAATAAAATAAAGAAAAGAAATGAGGGGTTATTTATGTGCAAACCCTTAACTTCTATGTTAAATCCAAAACACTATATATAATGTACGTAAGTGGTTAACTAATCAAATTCATGTCATTCTACCTCAATTCTAAATGCATGTAATCATGAATGCAATGCATGAATTATGCAATCAAGTCAAAAATCCAAACTAACCTATTTACATCCTGATGCATGCTAAATAAATGTTAAAAATAACTTAATATCTAGGTATTGAAATACCTAAAGAGCCCACAAATATGGGCTCATCAAATGCCCCCATGCCTAGTTTTTGCTAGTCCCTAGCAAATTCAAGCAATAACCCAACTCTTCAAATGGACTAGCCAACCCAATCAGTCTTCCTTTAGAAACATGTTAAGTTCGAACTTTAGACCTAAGGTTCCCAAGTAATTGCTAAGTTACAAACTAGATCAGCTAAGGATGTGTTGTAGGCATAGGTTTCCCTGATTTCTAACTCTACCCTAGGGTTTATTGGTCCCAGAGATTAAAGCATCCGTGCATGTGTAATGGTCTGATTTATTTGAGATTGGTATGATTGCCAACCTAGAAAGAGGATTTATGTATATATATATTTTGATTCCTCTAAGTTTAACCTTGGATCAGCTATCAACACGGTCTGTGCCAGATTCATTGTCCCCATCACCATACCTCGAAGGGTGCCTGGCTTTCGATGCTTCGAGATAGCACCACTCATAGAGACCCCAAGAACTCCTAGCAATTGACACTTCGAGATAGTATCGCTTATGGATTTCTAAAGCGAATTTAGGCCTGTGGCAATCGGCACTTCAAGATAGGGTCACCCATGGTACCTGAACCGCACAATGTGCTTACATGCCCCCAATAGGATGGATATCCTAAGAGACAAGCACCGAGAAGGTGACATGTTATCATCACATCCTCAAGGTGAGTATATACTCCACCTCTCCTGTGACAGAAACTCTTCCAATCAACTTGTGTTTTCAAGCTTCTCCTAAGTCAAAACTAAGAGAACCAAAATTTTTCTCCAAGAAAGGAATTAGGGTGATCACTATTTACACAAGACCAAGTGTGTGTGAAATGTGGATGCTTAGGTTACAAGGACCCGTAAACCAAAAGGTAGAAAAAGACATCAAGTACTACCCAGCCTTTAACTCAATCCCTAACTTTCCTTTCTCAACCTCTTGAGGAATGGTCCGCAACTTAACTCCTACTTGAATTTTTTCAAGTCCAAAAAGGACCCTAAAGGTCTAAAGCTAGTAGCTCAACTAAGCTTCTAAGTCAAACCCTAGAGTCAACTTAGTCTAACCTGAAGTTTTGGTCTGCCTGAGAATGCAGGATCCAGCCAGTTAAGCTCAATAATGCAAAATGTTTTTTTTTAAACAATGCAAATGTATGTAATGCAGAATGTTTTAATTAAATGCATGAATACACTATGTATAAATGTTATGTACGGATGCCTTAAGTGCTATCCCCCCATGCCTGGTTCAAACAATGTCCTCATTGAAAATAAAATGGCCAAGGGAAGCTAGTACTTGAGGTGGGAAAGAAAGGAGCTAAGGCTCCTCGAGAGTGACCTCGTCAACCAGATGGCCATCCAAAGTAATGTAAGGTTTTAATCGTTGGCCATTGACGGTAAAGGGTGCTGCTGAAGAAGAAGGGCTCTTGATCTCCATAGCCCCATGCGGAAATACTTTGGTGATAATGTAAGGCCCATCCCAACGTGATTTCAATTTTCCTGGAAAAAGCTTAAGTCTGGAATTGAAAAGCCAGACTTGTTGGTTGGGCTCAAAGGTCTTTCTAAGGATATATTTATCACGCAAGACCTTAGTTCTCTCTTTATAAGCTTGGGAGGTATCATAAGCGTCATTCCTCAACTCCTCAAGCTCAGTCAACTCTAGTAAACGTGCCTTACCAGCTTGCTGTAAATCCAAGTTGACACTTCGGATAGCGCAGAGTGCCCTATGTTGAAGTTCAACAGGTAAGTGGCACGCTTTCCCGTACATAATTCGGAAGGGAGACATACCCAAAGGGGTTTTGTAGGCTATTCGATAAGCCCATAAAGCACCATCGAGCTTTTGGGACCAATCCTTCCTATCTGGCCTAACAGCCTTTTCTAAAATCTTCTTGAGCTCCCTATTTGACACTTCAACTTGGCCAGTTGTCTGAGGATGATAAGGGGTATCAATCTTATGAGTTACTCCCACACTCCTGAGTAGCTGATTGAAGTGATGGTTCCGGAAATGAGGTCCCCCATCACTTATAATTGTCTTGGGGCAGCCAAAGTGAGATATGATATTGGCCTTCACAAATTTCAAGACCACAGAGTGGTCATTTGTGCATGTAGGAATGGCCTCTATCCACTTGGAGCGTAATCCACTACCACCAAGATATACTCAAATCCATGGGACGAAGGGAAGGGACCCATGAAGTCTATCCCCAAAGCATAAAAAATTTCCATAGATTGGATAGGGTGTTGGGGCATCTCATTCCGCTTCCCAATTGTTCCAGTCCATTGACATCTATGACATGACTTAACAAAGTAATGGAAATCTTTAAATAAAGAAGGCCACTGATGTAAACACATTTACACTACTTAAGATGTCTATTTATGCACGGTCTTAAGCATAGAATTGCATTTCATGATATAAATATTGCATAACATGCATCATCTTGCATTTAGAATAGTTTTAATAAAATGGAGGTTAATTGTCTCCTTTTATGTGCTTGGACAGGGCAAACATTTTAACGGGGCCTCGGATCAAAGATCCAACCGTATGGATGTGATCAGGGCGACGATTGGAGTTCAACGACTCCAAGATCGCCCTAATCAGGCATCTGTAGCATCAGATAGTGACCGGGGAACCCTAGAATATCAAGGGCTAGGATGGTGTAAATCCGCACTTCTAATGACAAATCCGACCGCACGGATGAATTCGGATCGACGATCGCAGCCCAACGACGCAAAAATCGAGTCAATCCGACATCCGTGGCACCATCTACAACATCCAGAAGATGGACGGCCAAGATGGTGCCACGTGGTGCCATCTCGGTCGCCCAAACGGCTGCATACATTCTCTGAAGACCCCGCACCCGCTCCCTCTCCGCCGTTGGATCTCGATCCAACGGCTGTGGACGCAGCTCGTTGAAATCATTCGCGCGACCTTTTGGGCGAGGCAGCGCAGTGGTCCAGCGCCTTATCGCGAGGCGCTGGCACGCGTTCGAGCCTCACCAGGAGAATTCTGAAGCGAGCGGGGGTGCTATTATCAACCATCAGATCGCAATCCAATGGCTGCACGTGCCCAATAGCATTCACGTGCTATTGCACGCGCGGCATCACGCGGCATCGCACGCGCCGGGCGGGCGCGCAGTGAGCGGGTCAGGCGTGTCTTAAGCCATCCAATCGTGAGATCTGATGAACGTGGGAGGATGCATTGAGAGTGGGTAGCTTAGGAGGCACGCGTGGGCGCGAGTGCTACGCCCACGTTGGGGGCTTTAGTGACGGTTTTATCGGTCACTAAAGACCCCTCATTTATTATTTTAAAGATGTAATGACCATTTTTCCCCCACTCCTTGCAACTATAAAAGGAAACCCCCTCCACACGAAATTCTCATCCCTTCCTTCTCTTCTCTATCTCTCCAAAGCTCAAGAGAAGCTTGTCCCACACCCGGGATGCTTCTCGCGAGATAAAGTCCAAATTTTCGTCCCCCTTCGGAAGTGGATCCCGCGACGACTACGGCGTGCTGCTCCGTTCCTGTTCTTCTGCTTCGTCCTCCTTCGTCCTGCTTTGTCCTCCTTCGTCCAGGCATCGTCCCGTCCGGCTTGTCGTCCAAGTGACCGTCGAGGAGGATTTCTCTCTCCCTATTCTTTTTACTGCTTTCTAGTATAGATTTACTGCTTTCTAGTGTAGTTTTGTTCGTCCTCCAAGCTTTCGTCGAGGAGGACATTTCTCCCTCCATTCTTTTAATGCTTTCTAGAGTAAATTTATTGCTTTCTAGTTGTAATGAACACTCTCTTTAATGATAAATTCTCTATTTATTCTACATCTCATTTTTTATTTCTATGTGTAATATTCTCTCTCTCTCTTACCCTCTCTCTTTCTTCTATTTATTGTAAATAATTAGATAGTTTTAAATTGAATTACTTCGTGACAAATAAAAAGAAACACGTAGTTTTTAAATCAAACGTCCGCCTCCCTGTGTTCGACTCGGAATTTCAATTTCGGTATAAATTTTATTTGTTGAACACGAGTTCTTCGCTTTCAAACTACAACGACAGGTTTTCCAAAACCAAACACGTTAGCGTAGCAATTCGACCGTTCAACAGCCACAAAAAATCGGACTGGAGAACCTTAAAAGCTATTTTCTTAGCACCAAAGTGTTCTCCACAATGAAGCTCATGGCAAAATCTCAACACACTTTGTTGCTCTTCTTCAGGCACATATCATCTCCAAACTTGGTCTTGTCCAATATGAAATAATTCTTGCTCTTGCTAATGAAAGAATCTAGCTTGGGAAATGAATCGCTTCCATTTTTGTGCATCCCAAGAGCTAGGGATTTCTCCAGTGACCAAGTAATTAACTGTATTCGCATACCAGGGTGAAGTTGGTGTTACCGCCATAAGGGTTTCATCGGGAAATGTCTCGCGGATGTCTCTAGATGGAGAGTCATCAAGGGGAAGGCGAGATAGGTGGTCAGCCACTACATTGTCCACTCCTTTCTTTTCACGAATCTCCAAGTCAAACTCTTGAAGGAGTAGAATCCATCTAATTAAATGTGGCTTAGAGTCTTTCTTGGCAATGAGATGTTTCACTGCCGCATGATCAGTAAAAGTGACCACCTTGGATCCAAGAAGATAAGACCTAAACTTCTCCAGAGCAATAACTACAGCAAGTAATTCCTTTTCAGTGACTATGTAGTTTTGCTGTGGTTCAGTTAAAGTCTTGCTAGCATAGTGCAGCACATGTGGTCTTCCCTCAACCCTCTGTCCAAGAATGACTCCCACTGCATAATCCGAAGCATCACACATCAGCTCAAATGGGAGTGTCCAATCAGGAGCTCAGAGAATAGGCGTAGAGGTCAAGGCCTCCTTTAGCGTATGAAAAGCCTCGGCACACTTTGAATCAAAATCGAAGGAAGATTCTTTCGCCAATAAGTCGCAAAGTGGCCTAGAAATTTTATTGAAATTCTTAATTTATCACCTATAAAGGCCTGCATGGCCCAGAAATGATCTAATCTGTTTGACATTTGTGGGCAATGGGAGTTTGGAAATAGAATCAACTTTAGCCTTATCTACTTCCAAGTCCCTTTCAAACACAACATGGCCAAGTACAATGCCTTTCTGTACCATGAAGTGGCTTGTCTCCCAGCTGAGGACTAAACCAGTCTCCTTACATCTCTTCAGCACATTCTCTAAGTTCAGGAGACACTGGTCGAAAGATGAGTTATAAATGAAGTCATCCATAAAAACCTCGACGCACTCGTCAATCATGTCCGAGAAAATGGACATCATTCACCGTTGGAAAGTTATTGGTGCATTACATAATCCAAACGGCATACGCCTGAACGCAAAAGTGTCATAAGGGCTAGTGAAAGTTGTCTTATCCTAGTCATCAGGGAAGACTGCAACCTGGTTGTACCCAAAATATCCATCTAAAAAGCAGAAATACTTATTCCCTGCCAATCTCTCTAGGATCTGATCAATAAAGGGCAAGGGAAAGTGGTCCTTCTGGGTAGTGGTGTTCAGTTTGCGGTAGTCAATGCAGACCCTCCAACCAGTTGAGGGTCTAGTCACAACTTGTTCACCCTGGTCATTTGTTTCTACTGTGAAGTCTACCTTCTTTGGCAGCACATGGATTGGACTAACCCATCTACTATCTACGGTGGGATAAATGATCCTAGCGTCCAACCACTTCAGAATCTCCTTTTTAATCACCTCCCTCATGTTGGGGTTAAGGTGTCTCTGCATGTCTCGAAAGGGTCTGATGGAATCATCAGTATAAATGTGATGCATGTAGAGCGTAGAGTCTATACCCTAAATATCAGCAATCGTCCAAGCTATGGCTTCCTTGTGCCTTGATAAACAGTCTAACAAGGCTCCCTCTTGCACTTCAGATAGTGTAGATGAAATTATTATAGGGAGTGTATCATTTAGCCCAAGGAATACATACTTGAGAGAGTTTGGAAGGGTTTTCAGTTCAAGGTTGGGGGCTTGGATGGTTGAGGGTTTCAAAATAGAAGTCCCCATCTTAGGTAGCAGATCTACCTTAGGCAGACATGATGGGGAGAGAGACTCAGTAGAAACTCCAAGCAATTCCTCAAGTTCTAGCACATCCCCTTCACGTTCCTCCAAGAGATGGGAATGCTCATTAAGCATGACATGCTGAAGGGGGTCATCACATAAAATTGCAGGTGTTGTCTCTTCAGATCATCTAACACCTCAACTTGGGAACAATCCTCAAATCCATCTTATTTATAAGCATCAAACACATTCAGCTGAATTTTCCTATTCCCAAAGCCCATTTTTAACTCCCTAGTATGACAATTAATTGAAGCATTAGAAGTCGCAAGAAAAGGGTGGCCCAAGATGATTGAGGGCTTGGTTGGTTTGTTGGAAGGGTCAGTGTCCAGTACTAGAAAGTCAACGGGGAAGAAGAAATCCTCCACTCTCACGAGGACATCTTCCAGCAGGCCCCGTGGTATCTTCAAAGAATGGTCTGCAACTTGGAGGATTACAGGTGAAGGCTTTAGATTGCCTCCTCCAAGTTGTTCATATACATAGCTTGGAAGGATGTTTACCCCCGCACCCAGATCAAGCAAAGCCTCGTCTATATGTAGGTCACCAACGACCACTGAGATGTATGGGGCTCCTGGGTCCTTAAGTTTCGGGGGTGTCCCGTGTTGTATAATTGAGCTAACTGAATCAGGCAGGACAACTTTTGATTGAACCTATTTCCTTGATTGCTGCTTTTTCGTGCACAGGTCCTTGAGAAAGAGGGCATAGGACAGAATCTGCCTGATAGCTTCAAGCAAAGGCAGGTTAATTTGCACTTGTTTGAAAGTCTCCATGATTTCGTCCGTCCTATCTTTGGCTCCAGATGAGCTAGCAGAAGTCTGCCCAGAGTTAGATAAGCGCTTTGGAAAGGGCACTCTCGGTCTCTAGGTGGAAGGGTTGTCATGTCGGGCAAATGAGGGAACGAAGACAACCTCTTCCTGTGAGGTGATTTTAAACAGAGAAGAGTTGGGTTACTTTTCTCCGGTGGGGTCGAAAGTCTAGGTGGATGGTTTTTCAGAAGGTGGGACTATAGGAGCATTTGGTTTGGAAATTTCTTTCCCACTCCACAGAATAGTCACCGCCTGAGCTTGCTCCCTAAAGATAATCCCTTTCCCTTTAGGGTTCTCCTCAGATGAACTGGGAAGCTTCCCAGTCTCCCTTTTACTCATGGCCTCGACAAGGTGTCCAATTTGTGATTTCATCTGATTGATTGCCTTGTCATGAGATTGGATGATCATGCTTTGATTCTCCTACATGGCCTTCAGCATGGCTTTAAGCTCATCCATCTCAGAAGTCTTGGATTGTTGGGAGTGCATAGGAGGTTGATTATACTATTGAGTCTGAAAGGGTTGGGGTCTGTAATTCCCTGAATTAGAGACGTTCCCCTGTCTCCATGAAAATTGGGGTGGTTCCTCCATTCCTCGTTATAAGTGTTGGAAAAAGGGTCATTACGAGGTCTAAGTCGAAACCCTTGGGTGGAATTTAGGTCCGCCTGTACAAGGTCAGGGAATTGGGAGGCCAAATGACAATCCACAATAGCGTGCGTATTGCCTTTGCAAATGGAGCATTCAGAAGCTTGGGAAGTAGAGGCATTTGGCATGAGTTGGCTGGGGTTTGTCATAAGCCTCACCATGTTTTGGTTCAACAATTGAATCTGGAAGGCCAAATTTTGGGTATCCCTAGCCTCACTTGCCTCAATCTTTCGTTGCATAAGAGTGGGTTTCCTATCCAAATAGGTAGAATTTAGGTGGATAGAATTCTCACTCAAGGTCACAAAAAGATCCCAAGCCTCATCTTCAGTTTTTGTAAGAAAGGTTCCTACACAAGCTCTATCCACTGTTTGCCTGTGCTTGTCATTTAATCCAGTGTAGAACCTTTCTACAAGTTGCCATCTTAGCACTTGATGATGGGGACATAAGCGTAACAAATCTTTGAAGCACTCTCATGCATCATGAAATTGTTCTCCATCTTGTTGAGCAAAACCTATGATTTCCCTCCTATAGTGATTAGCCTTGGTCATGGGGAAGTATTTTTTCAGAAACTCTCCCTTCAAAGCATCCCAAGTATCCACTCTACCATCTAGAGTGTGATACCAATGCTTCTCCTGATCCTTGAGGGAGAAAGGAAAGAGGATTCGCATTTGGGCGACATCAGTAACACCCTGCAATCTCACCGTGGAACAAACCTTGGTGAATTCCTTTAGATAACTGTAGGGGTCCTCCCTAGAAGTACCATAGAATGAGGACAACAGAGATATGGTACTACTCTTGATTTCATATGGATTATTCCCCCCAAGTCTTCTCAGTGTATGGCCAGGTTGGTTGGTAGGGATAAAATAATCTCTCAGAGATCGTTGGTTCCCCACAATTCTATTTTCTCCTTCCTCAGCCATCTCTCTTCTCACTTGGTTGGCTCTCCTGATGTAGACAAAATTATTGAGGGTAAAATGCCTATTCATGCATGTTCCTAGGCTTAGATTTGCATTTCATGTTATAAATATTGCATAGCATACATCATTCTGCATTTAGAGTAGTTGTATATAATTTAGGTTAATTGTATTCTTTTTATGGTCAGGAGAGAAGGATATTTATTTTGGAGCCTCAGATTGACAATCCGACCATATAGATCTAATCAAGACGACGATCGGAGTCCAACGCCTCCAAAATCACCTCGATCGGAGTCTCGTAGCAACATATGTAGTCCGAGGAAGATCAACGGCCAAGGGATTATGTGACATAATTTGGAGCTTCAAATGACAAATTTGACCGTATGGATGGATTCGGGTTGATGATTGCAGCCCAACGACGCAAAAATCGACTCAATCCAACCTCAGTAGCAGCCTCTACAACGAAAAGACGATGGACGGCCCAAATCGTGCTATATGGCGCAGCCTAGGCTGCCCATGCACATGCACGCGCCACCGCACATGCACAGTAGTGCGAGTGTACGCAGCGGCAGTGCACGCAAGGGCGTAGCGCACGGAGGCACACGACACGGCACGCAAAGCGCGTGCCAACGCAGTGGTAGCGTGGGCGTGTGGGCTATCTTCAGCGACGTTTGCAGTGGATCTTCGGTGATGTTTATGACCGTCACTAAATGTTCTGTATACGAATTTGATTCTTTCCTCCACTATAAAAGGACCCCTACCCCTCCCATTTTTCTTCATCTCTTCCTTCCTCTCACCACCTCCAAGGCTCTAGAGAGAGCTTGTCCAAGCCCGGGATGCTCCTCTAGAGTAGAAAATCAAATAGTTTTCCCTCCTCTCATCCCCCTTCGTGGAGCATCCCGTGGCCGTTCTCTCACCGCCCTTCGGGAAGAAGATCCTCGCCACGACGCCGTCCTGCCCCATCCTCTGTCCTCCAGCTTTGTCCCCATTCATCCCGCTCCTCACCACCTTCCTCCAGGCGATGTTAGAGCAAGTCATCCTCCGAGCAACGTTGAGGGGGATTTCTCTCACCTCTTTCTATCTTTTTACGCTTCCGTAGTGTAGATTTTCCGCTTTCGTAGTTGTAACAAACAATTCTTGATAAATAGATGATTGTTTCTTTCTCTCTCTCCCTCTCTCTCTTATATTTTTGCAAGTAGATAAAGTTTTCATCGACCTAATCTATTGCCTAATAAAAATACTAAAAAAATTAGAAAAGACAAAAATGACCAAAAAGAAATAAAGTGAAATGCAGATTTTATAAAACCAAACGTTTGCCTCCCTGTGTTTGACTTGGGACTCATTTTTCGAGTTTCGGTTATAAATTTTATCTGATAGAAGTGTTTTGCGAGCCACGACGACGGGTCCTCCAAAACCCCGATTTTTAATTCGCGAAGCGCGCCTCATCATTTTGGCGCCGTTGCCGGGGAGGCAACGCTCTTTGGTTTTTCTCCCATTTTTTTCTGCCTTACCTAACTTTTATCTCACTTTTTCTCTGATCTTACTATGATTGCAGGTACTCTTTCAAGGTGGGCCAAAGCGGTTAGATCGGAGAAAAGTGTGGATGAAGGTTTTGTAAGTTTATCCCTACCACCTCTACCCACTAGTTCATTTCGCCACACTAATAACTCAAACCTAAATCAACTTAGGTACTTTTTATAAACCCTAGGATAGATTTGGTTGTTTGTTTGCCACCTCCACTCATCTCACCCCGCATATATAAAAAAATAAAAAAATACTCTTCTCTTGTGGGATTTTCTGGAAGCTACACACTTAACACCCACAACTTCTCACCCTACATCACACAATCACAATGATTCTACCACTTAACCAGGATCTAACCTGTGGACCCGGTACACTTAACTCAACACACAAATAAGTTAGTAGAAATCTAAATAGGTCAAACATTTCTATGTGCCTTAACTAAGTTGTGCAATAGGCCAATTGATTGAATTTTTTAGGCCGCACCACTTAAGATAAAAGCGATCCATCAATTAGCTTGGCACTTAGGGTTGACTCTTAGGGTTGAACCAAGCACTCCACATTATTTTTTATTTTTAAAGGAACATATCTACACCCGTGTTTTCAAAACTTGGAGTGTTCTCCTAAACTTGATTGAATATACCTAAGAGTAAACTGTAAAAGCTACTAAACAAGGTTAAACCCTAAAAGACACATCATCAAATAGCCTTGTTTGCAAACCCTGGTTGTGCACATACACACATTTTAATTGATCATTAAGGGACAACCCATCTAAAGGGCCCATCACATTCCAAGAGCACAATCATCCCAAGCCTAATTAAAACTGAGTAGACATTGGTCTTAAGGATTGATTCGCTCTTCAGGTCTCAAACTGAGATTTTTTGATTAATCTGCTTCTGCTGGTCCATCTGATGTCTAGCTAGGGGAGTAGCATCGAACTACCATGGTTGGGGGGTACACTAGGAACCGAAGGTTCAAGCCAAAGGAAGAACCTTCTCCCCAGTCCCTCCTTCTAACTGGTTGGATTGACCAGATAAAAGTAGTCCGAATCGTTTATAATCTTAAGACGGGTCCTGGGAGTCTGTAGGTCTTTAGGTTAACCCACCTAAGGACAAAGTTGATTGCTTATACTGTAGGCACCTTTTTCTCTTCTATTTTCCTCCTATTCTACCATGCATCCTTCCACTTCTTACATGCATTTCCCATCCTATCCTCCTACCACCAATTATCCCAAAGATGATTACTATTCCGACTTGACTTGTAGTTATCCATCCATTAGCCGGGATGACTTTGACTGGGGATATGAATACGGACCTCAATGTCCAGGGCCTAATCCTGGATAACAAGACTATGATTATTATCCTTCCCAGAGCTACAATGATTATAGATCTTCATCCTTTGATCACCAAACCAACCTGATCTACAATCAGGAAGAATATAATGATTATAACACCTACCCTCCCCAATATTCCACTAAATATAGGTCACCACCATCCTTTAAACAACCTGAAACAACCTACTATTGGGGAGGGACCCAAGAACCTCGATATCTTGACTCCCCTAGATTTAACCCAAATCCACTCAACCCTGAACCAAACCAGTTGGTTTAGGTGAACCAGATCCAGGATAGGGTGTTGGCTAATTTGAGGAACACTATATAATCTTTAGAAGCTCAGTCAACACCATGTACTGAAGCATTGGAGCCTATGATCAAAATGATTGATGAACTTAATAGTTCTCTATTGGATTTGCTCCAAAATGTTAGGGATAGTGACCTGGGTGAGTTTCTACTTGGGAAATTATCGAGGTTGAGGATGAAATTTGTGGTTGCCCTAGTCAAATCTTGGGATGATTCTCAAGATGAACCCTCTTCAGGAGAGCCAATGTCAGAACCCTCTCAGGTGCCTGTCGGGGGGGATACATTTTCTAAAATCGGGGATGACTAAATTGGGCTAGAGTAACCCATTGAGGATGAACCAATTGATTCACTCGAGATCCCCGAGCCAGGGAGCAAGGAAAAATATGTCTCTTTGAACCAGGAAATGACAATCGATTTTGAGACATATATAAATGAGGATCATGAATTCTTTGAGGGTGAAGAATCTTTTGGTGAAGTCTCATTTGAACTTAAGGAAGAGGATCCTAGTAAGACAATCGGGCTTGAGGAGTATGACGAATTATTTGATAGCTCAATCATTGAAGATTATGATCATGTTGGGGCTAACTTGGACGATTCGAATCTTGATGATTCAATCAGTAGCCCCATTCCTCAAACACACCCTAAAGAATTGAATGATGATATTTTTGAGATCACCAAACCCAAGTCAATCCTGATTCAGCCACAATTGTTGGACTTGGGTACTTTAGATGGGGTGTACAACGATTTGGAGGTCCCGAAAACATTGATTTCAGAGGATAGGAAGTTGGAATTAAAAATCTGGGAAGCTAATTCTGAGGGAACTTTGATTTTGGATCTAAGGATTCCTGTTGACCTGAAACCACCTACTTTCTACTAGGACCCTTATGATATCATTCATGTGCAACCCAAGCTCGAAATAACTAATTATTTTTTTGAGTTGAATGTTAAGAGGACTTTTGAACCTATTGAACCATCTTTACCCGTTGTCCGACACTTTGGTCTTGGGTTGCACACCACAAAACCGTAGACCCAGCCCCGCAAACACAATAATCTTAGGTTCTGGGTGATGTTCATCCAGAACCTGAGAACCACTCGACCCTAGGGCATGGGTCTGCACCATAACTTGGTCCACATCTGTGGACATTTTCTGTTGGTGGATCTGAGGATTAATCTTTTGATTTTGATTCTGACCCGTACTTGTGAATTCTTAACCTCTTCTTTGTATGTATATTATGCCTAGCTAAAGACATTAAATTTAGCACGTGTTTATATTTCACATTCTCTGCAGAGCTGATTGGATTTTGACGTTATTCAGGTGATATTCTATTTACTCTGCCCTTTTCATGTCTTTATTTTTACAATGAGGACATTGCATCATTTAGGCATGGGGGGGTGGATAATTAATATCGGAAATTATTTCGTTAGCTTTGTATAATTCCTTTTATTTTCTTCAAAAAAAAATTAAAAATTCAAAAAGACAAAAAAGAAAAGATTAAAAAAAAAGAAGAATTAGGAGAAGAGAACTTAGGCATTTGGAAGTTATTAACTTTAAGAAATGATACGAGAGGACCTAAACACTTAGACTCTTCAAGTCTTCGAGCTTAATTAGCCTGGGTGTCCACTCGAATGTGGACTTAGTCTCGAGTCCTCACCAAGTCAATCTCATTTTACTTTGATAAATAATTTGGGATGATAAGTATGTGACTTATCAACCTGCCCTTTTATTTACGGGGGCTTTAAGCCTAATCATCTACACACATTTTTTGCACTGACTCACTTTTCGGTAGTTTCTTCGAAAATTAGGTAGCTAATGAACTGTCTAGGGTGGTATGGTTGGCAAGTTGTCAGTGGTAATAGCTTATTAGCCGGTTGTCTAGAGCCCAGCCACAATACCATTTTCGTTATACTGCCTTCAAGTAAATCTTAGAGCAGGGAAGCCACCCACTTATAAAAAAAGAAAAAAATAAAAAGAAAAAAGAAAAAAATAAAAAAATAGAAAAAAATAGAAAAAGGAGAAAAAAAATAAAATCACACTTCATCGCATGAGTATGGCTGGCAAGTTGTCATGGGTAACAGCCCATTGGCCGGTTGTCCAGAACCCAACTCACAAAAATGCACAATAATTCCCAAAACACTTCGGGAAGAAGTGGAGAAGTAGAATAAATCGGGGAGATATACACTGTGTTCGCCCTTGTGTTGACCCCATAAAGAAAAGAAGTAGGGAGAAAGCTATCATTCGAAAAGATAAACCTCTAGGCAAGGTCACCTAGGGTCGTAGAAACCCGAAGCCTATTTTAACGGCCGCCTAGTGGATCTTTCATTCTTTTCACTAGATACCTAGCACTTAGAGTCCTTTTTGAGTCTTGGGCAAGTCAGGTAGTTGTAAAAAGTTATCCCGGAACTCTCAAACTCCAAAAGGACAAAAAAATTAGAAAAGAAGAAAAGAAAAAAAAATGTATCCTCCCTTTTCAAATAAGGCGAGGACTTGAGCGGTCTGCATTCTGGTAAACACCCAGGAACTGTTGAGTCTTTGTAGTTTAGGAGCTTAGTTGAAATTTTCTATTGTTAATAAATGACTTAGGCCTAAGCAATCTAATCCTAATTTTGATTTTATACATAGCATGTGGTTTAATTTTGCTGGGGACTAGCAAAAGATAGGCATGGGGGTATGATGTAGACACAATTATTGAGGGTAAAATGCCTATTCATGCATTTTCCTAGGCTTAGATTTTCATGTCATATTATAAATATTGCATAGCAAGTATCATTCTGCATTTAGAGTAGTTGTATATAATTTAGGTTAAGTGTGTCCTTTTTATGGTCAGGAGAGAAGGATATTTATTTTGAAACCTTGGATTGATGATCTAATTGTACAGATCTGATCAAGACAACAATTGGAGTCCAATGCCTTCGAAATCGCCTCGATTGAAGTCCTGTAGCACCATATGTAGTCCGAGGAAGCTCAATGGCCAAGGGACTAGGTGACATAATTCGGAGCTTCAAATGAAAAATCTAACCGCGTGGATGGATTCGGGTCAACGATTGCATCCCAACAACGGAAAAATCGACTCAATTCGATCTCTGTAACAGCCCCTACAACGAAATGAAGATGGACAGCGCATATTGCGCCATGTGGCATAGCCCAGGCTGCCCAAGCGCACGCACGCGTCACTGCACACGCATAGCAGTGTGGGCGTGTGCATGCAGTGGCAACACATGCAAGCACGTAGCGCGTAGAGGCACACGCCAGCGCAGCGACAGCATGGGTGCATGGGCTATCTTCAACGTCGTTTGTGACGGATTTTCAGCGACGTTTATGACCGTCATTAAATGTCCTGTATATGAGTTTGATTCTTTCCTCCACTATAAAAGGACCCCTACCCCTCCCATTTTTCTTCATCTCTTCATTTCTTCCTCTCACCACCTCTAAGACTCTAAAGAGAGCTTGTCCCAAGCCCAGGATGCTCCTCTAGAGTAGAAAATCAAATAGTTTTCCCTCCTCTCATCCCCCTTCTTGGAGCATCCCGTGGCCGTCCTCTCACCGCCCTTTGGGAAGAAGATCATCGCCGCAATGCCGTCCTGCCCCATCCTCCATCCTCTAGCTCCGTCCCAGTTCGTCCCGCACCTCACTACCTTCCTCTAGGCGACGTTAGAGCGAGTCGTCCTCCTATCGACCGTCGAGGGGGATTTCTCACACCTCTTTTTATCTTTTTATGCTTTCGTAGTGTATATTTTTCACTTTTGTAGTTGTAACAAACAATTCTTGATAAATAGATGATTGTTTTTCTCTCTCTCTCTCCCTCTCTCTCTTATATTTTTGCAAGTAGATAAAGTTTTTATCGACCTAATCTCTTGCTTGATAAAAGTACAAAAAAAAAGTAGAAAAGACAAAAACGACTAAAAAGAAATAAAGCGAAACACGGATTTCTTAAAACGAAATGTTCACCTCCCTGTCTTTGACCTGAGACTCACTTTTCGAGTTTCGGCTATAAATTTTATTTGATAGACACATTTTGCGAGCTATGACGATGGGTCCTCCAAAACTTCGATTTTTAATTCACGAAGAGCGCCCCATCATCTCCTAAGGATTCTTTCAGGTTCTGAATTAAACACAAGTTGTCTCCTCAGAGATCTCCTACCAAGCATACACCACAAACACAATTCAAAAGGACTTTTATGTCTTTAATCAATTAAGGCTTTTGAGATCTTAGTCCAGTTGTAGGTGACAATACAAATTTCCCAATCAGTTATGTGCCTATTGTTGACCGACGAAATGCCTTAATGAAGACCCAATTGGAACTTAGGTGCTCTTCCCTAGTGTTCAACTAGTAAAGTACTCCAAGGATGGAAGTTTGAGGGATGCAAGTAGGCCTAAGCCTTCCTTTGAAGCTGTGCTTTTGCAGTGCTTCTTAACTACCCTCAAAAATCCGTGACAGGGTATCCCCCTCCTTGGAGTTACAAAACTTTTGAACTTAAATTTCAAGCACTTTGGTACCCAATGGTAAGAGAGTCCTTTCCTAGTAGCTCAAAACCTAGGAGTGTCTAATTGCATGCTTTAGTGTGTAGTCATGCATGTGTGCATTCACCGTAAAAGTTTGAATTTTTGAACTACAGCACAATGTCTCAAATCAACTCCTTGGGTTTTATATCTTCCTCCTTTAATTAGTCCTTTTTCAGAAAATGTGACCACTTGTTAAGTCATTTCAAGACAACTTATGTGGTCTTGGAATTAAGTCCAAATGCAAATGCGTGATCAAAATATGGATGCAAAGTAAGAGAATGCGTACCTTGCTTCCAGCAATCAATGATGCGAAAATGCACGCAATGTAGAGAAATAAATCTAAAGGTTGCTCATACAGACCTGAATGGTTCGTCCTAAGGGTAGGCAGCTTCTAGCAGGCAGCTTGTATTTTTATTTTTTTGTTATTTTTTTTAGCTACTTATGCACAATCAAGAAAAAAATAAAATCAATCCATAAAAGAAAGTAAAAACCTAAATCTAAAGAAAGAGGGAACATACTCCCAAAAATTACCCAACATGAGCCTAAAACAAAATCGGGGCACAAACCCCTAAAACTGGCCCCAGAGTACAAAGGCGAGAAAACAAACTAAACTAAACCTAAAGAGTCTATTCTAAAATGCGGAATCAAAATTCTAAGAGGAAGGCTCCTCCTAGATGGTCCTCTATGCCTCTCTATGCATGTGGGGTCAAAGCCCACAAGCTCCTATGATTATCTTGGAGGTGGCCGCAAGGTCCACCAAGATGCAAAGCTCAGTCCCTCCTCCAAGTGGTGGAAACAAGGTCCACCATGACATTGCTGAGGCAGATGCAAAAACTTGTGTGTAATATACGTACCTCGCACCAGATCAGATAAAACAACTTAAATATGCCTCAATTAAAATCAACATGAACAAATGAATAATTGTGAGTTAATTAAGCATGTTACCTTCCCGGCAACGATGCCATTTGACGAGTCGATTTTCGCTTTCGAATAAGATGATTAAAATGATTTGTCATATTTTAAAGTGATGGAAAATCGACTAATCAAAGTAATTAAAGTAACCACTCAATGAGGGGCAAGTCGTATCCACAGGGAGGCAATTGCCTAATTAAACTTGTTAATATCAAAAATGAAAGTTCACTATTGATTTTGTCAAGAAATCAAGCCAAATCCACCTTTAAATCAAGATAACAATGAGAAGTTATGCTGAAATTGCATTTATGTGAAAGTGGAGGGGTATTTGCATAAAATCACATATGTCTATTCCATTCAATGAAAAATGTTGGCTTGGCAATGTCAATGGATGTAATAACTAATACCAATGCTACTGTAGCAAAACAAGGGAATGGCTTCCCCTTGTCCATGCGCGAGGAGGAGACCAAGGCTGACGGCAAGGCTGTAGCCAAAGGTCAAGTGGGCCAAGGGCTATTCGACGGTGGTGGTCTCATGGCCAACGGTGGCCAAAGGCGGTGGCAGCAAGGAGAGGAGCAGCAACGGATGGCAAAGGCTGCGGCTCTGTTGCTGCTGCTACTGTGGCGCTTGTGAAGACATGCATGCGAGGTGGTGGGGGCGGGGGTCGGCGAGGGCGTGTGCAGGTCGTGTGGGTGCCCGTGGAAGCAGCTGAGCGCAACCGCAGGTGCTACTACTGTGGGCTAGCGGAGGAAAGGCACACGTGGAGAGGACGCGTTGCGTGGGTGGTGCGCATGCGGAGGCTGCTAGGCGTGTGGTTGCGAGGGTGGTGCGCGTGGTTTGGAATAAATCCAAATTAATGTTCTGAAGTTTCTCGTTGGTGCAGACATTTCCCTTTAGATATATTTCTGTTCATATATTTATTCTTATCAAATTTACAACAAATTCAAAGTTAAGTTGAAGCCGAAATTTAGATAATTTTTGTCCAAGAGGGAAAAGAAATCTCGAGGCTCTCCAATATTTTAGGCTCAAAAGAATGAAAAGTAAGATGAAAAAATTTGGCTTGGGGAGACGGTAACTCAAGATATGCCCATCCTAATAACTGGATGCATTTTACACGGACAATAACTCCATTTAACCTCTACTGTTGGGAGAATTACACACAAATTCTATAATATGTGGATATGCTACAGTACCTCTATAAGATCACATCCACGAGCTATAATATATTTCTTATAATTAACATAGAAATATGTTTAATACATGTTATTAAAATATTATTACACCCCACATTGCACTAATTTGAATATGATCCAAATTGGATTACATAGGAAAAAATTTAATGGATATGCTGCTGGTGCTTTTTTTTTTTTTTGCAAAGAAAATGATTCATTTACTGTCTTAAAAGTTGAAAGCTTGCAAGTTACAATGCTTACAATGATTCGCCAACAAGTGAGCCAAATGAACATCCAATCTGGACGACTGTATTACAGCAATTCCATCATGAGTAAAAAGGATATTTGAACATTTTTGTATGGTACTCCTGGCCTTCCACCAAGACTGCTACAATCCAAGAACTTGACATACCAGAGAGGATGCATTGGAGTGTACAACCACCTCCAATATTTCAAAACTCAAGGCCATACAAAGGCCAAGATGAATTGGTATTACATTTGACGACCATGGCAAAAATGGATGTACCATCATTATCTTTTAAAACAGTCTCTGCAATGGCAAAGGACATACCTACTGCTGCATCCATCCGAATGGAAGGTTGCTATTTGAAGCACTGTGTGCACCCTCTAACTGTGGCATAAAGTTATCTGAAGAAGATTCAATCAATCTTGTCGAATTCCCATCATGGATGTGTCCAACATCATAGTATTTTGCCATTTTGAGAGCCCGTCCATTCACAATAATAGGATCTAGAGCAATACCTTCCATAGCAATCTTACATCTATTAAGCCAGAGAGGGTAGATCAAGTATAATACAAAATAATTTTGATGTCCTGCCTCTTCAAATTGCTCGTTGAACCTTAATATAAAATCCCATCGGTCATCTTTGAGGCCTTCCACCCTTACCCCACAATAGAACCAAATAGCTCTCATAAAAGCACAGCTAAGTAAAAGATGATCCCAATCCACTTTGTCAGTACTACAGAAGAGGCATGCTGCATCAATATATTGCATTTTTTTGGCAAGAGAAGATCGTGGGCAATGCTTTCATAATTACTTGCCATAAGAAAATTTTTGTTTTTGGTGCTAGAGTGATCATCGACTGATTGGGCTCCTTGGTAGAAGGAGGATCCGATCCAGCAATCACACAAAAGATAATCACAAGAAAAACACAGAGATTGGTTACTCAATTCCACCGCAAGGGGTATACGTCTGGGGGGGAAGAGCAAGGCTCCCAGAAAATTCATTAGGAATAGTAGTGTTACAATATCTAGGGGTTCCTCTCTCTCTCTCTTAGATTGCATGAAGAGGCCCTTGCAAGGGCCTCCTCTAGTTATAGTTACAAAGAGTGATGTTACAGTCAGGAAATCCTACGAGATCTTTCTCTGTGATCTTGTCATGTTTCTTGGTAAGGCCGTTGTCAAGGCTCGTCCATTGTCAGAGCATTAATTGCATCGGTAACATCATAATTATTGCTGGCATGGGCATTATGGATGTTGTTACCATGCTTTGTTGACTTTGGGTGCGTTGGGCCTTTAAGAGAGGTCATGTTCGCCCGGATCCGGATCCACTGGAGTGGAGGCGGGTCAGGCTAGGTCGGGTCCGCTTGTTTACTTCGAGTATGGGTGTTCGGATTCTTATACAGGCTATGTGTGAAGTTTTAAGTTCGAGGGTGCTTTTTGCCCCTCATCATATGCCCCTACTGTATAGTAGGCAAATGCTGCTGAGAGAGTAGTAAAGATACTAAAAACTTCGTAGTATAGTATGCCCCCAAATGTTGTCTCGGCTGTATGAAAAGCGGGGGGAACATTTGTGATGAGGTGGAAAGTTTCAAGGCATTCTCTTATCGACCTTAGGAGGCAGCAATGTTTAAGGGAGCGTGGGTGTGGGGGCCTGATAAACGCCAGTTTATCATCATTCTTATGCATTAAAACAAACTTAGCTCCTAGGATTTTTACTCCGCAAACGGGTTTTTGGGCTGCATTTAGGCATAAATTAGGTTAGGCATGCATTGCATTTTTTATTGTCTTTTTAATGTGTTTTTGTGAGTGTTAGGGATGTACAGATACACAGATCCCTAAAACCCTACCACTCAAGAAGGCAAATGGTGAAGGAGAAGCCCAGACTAGCTGGAACTCAGCTTGATCCAGCTCACCACAGCTGGAACCTAGCTTACTTGAACTAGGGTTAGCTCATCCCAGCTCCATTCAGCTAATCTCAGCTGAATAGCAGCTCAAGAGAGTTCATCTTAGCTCACCCCAGCTCAAGTCAGCTCAGATCCAACTCAACTTAGCTGAGTCTGGCTCATCTCAGCTCCCACTAGTCCACAGGGAGCTCTAGCTAGCTCAGCTGAGTTGACAGGATTTCACCCCAGCTCAAATCCAGCTACATCCAGCTCCACTCAACTCCAGCCAGCTAAAGAAGAACTCATCCCAGCTCAGGAAGCTCAAGTCCAGCTCCCGGGGACTTAGCTTAGCTCAACTCAGTTGAGCTAAGCTACCTTAGCTGCCTCAACCAGCTTGAGTCTCCCTGGGAGCACCAGACCTAGCTCACCTCAGCTCATCATGGTAGAAGCTAGCTTACTTTAGCTTGGCTTAGCAACTAGCAAAGAACTAGCAAGCTAAGCCAGCTAGAGTAGCTCCATGCCAGCCTCTTCAGCAGCAGCCAACTCCAATTTCAGCTCTAGACTTCTCCTCCTCAGCTCCTCCCTCCAAACCCTAGCTCCAACACCTTCTCCTCTACTCCTCCATTAGCTAAGCTAGCTTATATTAGCTTAGCTTAGCTTATCTTAGCTAGAAAGTAGCTCCTTGGCCATCCACCACCTTCAAAGTTAACCCTAGCTAGCTCCACCAACTTAAGCCTACCTAAGCTAGCTACCCTACTCAAGTTGGTGCCACCTCCTAGCCATCCCTTCACCCCATTATCACCACCAAAATACACCTTAAGTTGGAGCCAAAAACTACCCCTAACCACCTCTATATTGGCGCCAACTTTCAGCCCTTAATCCACCCTACACCTACCCACATAAGCCATCCTAGCCATCCACCTACCCCTCCTAGAATCCCTCTTGGCGCCAACTTAGACCACCTTCTAGAACCCTTTTTGGCGCCAAAATCAAGGGGTGTCAACACCCATACCTACCCCCTTGGTGTCCCTTAAGGTGGCGCCAACTCACCTTGGCCATAGGATCTTTAACCACCTCCATCTCTTCATCTTGGCCCTCCATTTCAAGGGACACCTTAGCCCCCTTCCTATCCTATAAAAACCCACCACCTACCACCATTTTGGGGCATCCTCCATTAGTGTATTTTACTACCTAAACCACCTATACCTACAGCCAAGAAGAAGGAGTAGAGAAGGAGATTAAAGGGGCACATCACCAGCCCTTTTGGTGCCTTCTTCTCCCCACTCTCTTCAACTTGGGCCACGCCAAGGAGGAGGACTCTTCCACTTCAAGGAGGATGGCCAGGCAAGGGAGAAGGACCTAGGGTGGACATCCACCCTTGGAGAGAAGCTTAGGGCACGCCCCCTTAGGGCTTAACTTGGAGGACATTACCTTGGCGGAGCACTGCAATGAAGGAGTTGAAGGATTCTTTTCAAGCTCGGGAGCTACCAACCTTGGAGCAAGAAGCCCTCTTCTTCACCATCTATCTAGAGGATTTGTGTTTTCTTTTGTTTATTTTAATTTTTCTAGTAGTAGAAGCATTCCTCTACTAGGCTTTTTTGTAAACACTTTTCATCAATCTAATTTGCCTTCTTTGCAATTTTCTATTTTGCATTTCTACTTGCTTTGTTTTTTTAGCATTTTCCACTCCCTCTCCCTAATTATTCTATGCCTCCACTTACCTTGAGTGAGCTTAGGGAGAGGATCTACTTGCCACTTAGAAGTAGTAGTTAAATTGAAGTGTAAATTACCTTCCCGCCACCATTTCGCATGTTGTCTTAATTGAAAAACGAAAAAAAAATGATATATTGAAAAATACCAAAAAGAAAGTTGAGATTTATTCCAAGCAAGAGAATCACTATTGCAAACATTTGGCCTCCTTAGACGACCCTAGATACTCCCCTATCTAGGAATATAAATTTAAGAGTTGATCGGTTTTGCGCGTTACAACGACGTAATTAACAAACCGCGTGAAACCGCTATCACTTTTTGGCGCTGTTGCCGGGGAGGCACGGCTTTGCATTAATTAATTTTCTCTTGCTTGAAGTGGAACTCATCCCCTTCTCTTTCTTTCTTTTGTGTGTGCAGGAATTACAGCGGGAAGGCGAGAATCTGGAAGCGAGAGCTCAAAGTTCCTTTTCTTCCCGCGAAATTCAAGTTGATTCCTCTTTCTAGTCACATAATTAATTAAAACTACCAAAAACATATTAAATTTGGCTTTCAGGATCCCAAACAATTTAATTAGGTGGAGTGGTTTCCATATAAAATCCATTGTTTGCTTGAATGCTTCTTTAGCACCACTCCATTGCAAGTATTGGTGTTCTGTTTTTCGGGTCCAGATTTCTATCCGGACTTGAAAAATTTATTCCTAACACCACAGGCCTCAAAAAATCATAACTTTTCATACAGTGATTCCCAATTAAGTTTGGAACATCTATTCCAAATTTCAGATCAATTGGATTTGTATTTAATTTTTAAAAATTCGTGGATTGAAGAGGGGTCACACCCTCTAATCTTCCTGATTTGCTGCTGTCCGCGAATTTTTAAAATTTTTATCCTCATCCAATTTTTTTGACATTTAGCTTTCTGGAATCCTTGTGAAATTTTACATATCACATAAAATTGCAAGAATTTTCTGAGGTCAGTGGTAATACTGAAAAGTCCATAATACCCACGGGTATCATTTCTGGACTTTGACACCAGTACAATTAAAAATTCATAAAAATTATCAAAAAAATTCCTAAAATCTTAAAAAAATCTTTTTTGGAATCCTTATTTGATTTTATTCAAAGTAGTGGTATTGTTTGACTTGTTTGGACCACTACTTAATTCAGAAAGCCAAAAATTAATTCATTGGTAGTAACTTTCTCTCTTAGGGATAATTGGCTTAGGGTTTCTTTCTTTCTTTTTAAAGACTCACATTAAAGGAAATTAACCATTACCAATACAACTTGTCTTTCCTTTGATTGTGAAATTTCAAACTTGTTTGAAAATTTAAAGAGAAAAACCCTAAAACACATTTAATTAAATAAAATCCTAAAAGTCAAAAATAAAAAAAAATTGTGTGACAACTTGATTTTCATTGGAGCCACTCTCCAATTCCTGCACACACACAAAAAAATCAAAATAACAGGGTAACATCCCAATAAATGCCCTCCACATTCCGTGTGCACTATAGCATCCTAGACATAATTAAAACTTGTAGCAACTTGACCCCTAAGGCTTTATCAACTTAGGCTTGCTATTTAGGTCTTAAGTTTTCCTTAGTTAGTACCAATTCTGTCATCTATATCTGGTGTTCAGGCTGAGGGGCCGTGTCAAACGACCAGGTGTGGGTTTGTATAAGCACCTGGGGTTTTCCCTTAAGCAACTTGGCTAGATTTGTTGATAGAACGGGTATTCACTATTGACTACTTATTTCCTATATAGACCAAGTCTTAGGTTATTATTAGGGAGTCACATTTAAGTTAGGTCTAGTTTTATTTTTTTGAATTGCACACTTTCTCTCATCTCTTTCTCTTCTCTTCCCCTCCCGTTCTTCCATTTTATGCACGGGCGACGGTCTCAAAATCCGCACTTGGAAGGACCATTTGATTTCGCCCCTCATGCAAAAAGACCACTTTTTCTGTCTTCTTCTCCTGAAAAAATGGAAACATAACAAAATAGGTCCACTGACCCTTCCACTTCCACCTCTAACCCCACCACTAACCCTAATTCTAACCCTTCCACCCAAAACCCACCCACCATTAACTTCCCACACTTGGAGCTCCCTAATCTTGAGTTGCCCCACACACAACATCAAGACCCCCTACCTGATCTTTTAAAATTGATGGCTGATCAAATTAATAAATTAAATTCCAATCCACAAACATTGACTAGGAACATCCAAAATCTAGCCAATCCAAGGCCAAACCCACCACCCTGTCAGCAGCTTGTTGTTCTTCTAAAAGATTTCTATGATTCATCTTATTATGAGGAGCGACTAGGGGTGGTCATACCGGAGGGGGACTTTGAGATCAAGCCTGTGGTCCTGAACCTAATTAAACACTTTCATGGCCTTCCTAGGGAAGACCCTTTCAGCCACCTTGAAGGGCTAACTCTTCTTGCATAGACAACCCGTTCCCGATATGTGCAAGAAGACATATGGCTGATGCGGCTTTTTCCATTATCTCTTAAAGATAAGGCCGCTTATTGGTTCAGGACCATTGGCCGACCCATAATAAATGGGCCTTAGCTCAAAAGTGCCTTCCTCAAGAAATTCTTTCCCATAGGTCGTACCAATTCATTGTGAAGATCTATTACGACCTTTCACCAAAAATCTGGTGAGACTTTCCATGATTCTTGGGAAAGATTTCAAGATCTGTTAAGAAGTTGTCCGCACCACGAGATTCCTTTATGGCAGCTCGTGCAAATCTTCTATCATGGATTAGAAGATCAAATCCGACATTTTGTCGACGCCTCGTGTGGCGGCAACTTCTTAAATAAAGATGCAGAAAGTGCCTATGACCTGTTTGAAGAAATGAGTCAAAACTCATTTAATCAAGCTTCCATGAACACATTTTGCAGAACTCAAAACCCGCAGTTCGGTGTTCATGAAATAGGCACTCAATCTATACCTGTCACCCAAGACGATCTTCAATTGATCGCTCAAAAACTCGACCAGATGCATATTAATCAAAAGAAAATTGAGGAAAGACTGGCCACATCAACTCAAGCTCCACACCCACATCTAACCCAACCTAACTTTCCACAAAGAGAAAATTTGCACAATCTCAACACTACCCCTGCTGATTATTCTGAGGTTGCCCATGATTTACTGGGGAATTACAACTATCCAGATCTTAACCCCACTCAAAATATTTCTGCCATCCAGGAGCCCTTTAAAAATTTTTCCAATTGGAAAAATTACCCGAACTACTCCTGGAATAATCAAGTTTCCTCCCAACCATATCATTTTAATGGGTATGGGTCGAATCCAAACTTCCATCCTGGGCCATCCCAACAAGACATCAATGCCCAGATGCTGCGAACCCTGCAGGATATGCAAACAAAAATGACGGAAGTAACCCGTAACATCACAAATCTGAACAATCAGATTGGGGTTACTCCCACGCAAAGACCTGCAGGGCATCTTCCGTCCCAACCCATGCCCAACCCTAATCACCAAGGAAACCATTATACAGGCAGAACTCCACACTATTCAAATCAGCCTCCTCTTAATCCACCACCTCAGCAGCTTCCCAGGTTTCAACAATCACAGGCCCCCCCACCTCCTCCAAATAATAATCCGACTGCACATGCAGTTACTTTGAGGAGTGGGAAAACCACCACTGACCTCGGGCCTTCACACAAACCTGGTGAAATACCTGTCCAAATTGACTCCCCATCTCCCCATCAGGAAGAAAAAAAAAAAAAAAATCTCAAGACAAGATTCCTGTCCCTTTCCCACAAGCTCTCTACCCCACCACCAACAAAAAAGAGAAATCTGAGCCCACTACAGAAGAACTCATGGAGCTATTTGGGCAAGTTCATATCAATATTCCTCTCCTAGATGCCATTAAATATATACCTGCCTATGCTAAATTTTTGAAGGAGATTTGTACTCCTAAAAGGTAGGCCAAAAATCTAGGACAGGTGCATCTTTCGGAGACAGTAAGCTCTGTCAAACAGAGTAAGCTGCCTCCTAAGATGAAAGATCCGGGGGCACCTTTAATTTCTGTAATTATTGATGACACTATATTTAATCGCGCCCTCCTTGATCTCGGTGCCTCAGTTAATATTATTCCCACGAGTTTATTTGAAGAATTTCAGATCGGTGAATTAAAACCCGTCGAGGTTACCTTGCAATTAGCCGACCGATCTACAATCCAACCTCGTGGGATTGTCGAGGATGTTTTAGTCAAGGTCCAGAATCGTGTCTTCCCTGCAGACTTTCTGGTTCTTGACATTGAGGCACCTAAATCATTACTGGACTCCCCAATAATCCTTGGACGCCCCTTTTTGGCCACTGCAAAGGTAAATATCAATTGCCACACGGGCAAAATGGATATTAACTGTGCAGGTTAAACTATCACTTTAGATATTTTTAAATCCTCCAGGAGATTCCATGATGATAACTTCTTTGAGGACTTAGATACTGAAATTTCTAATATGGTGGAGGAGACAATGTTAATAGATACCCTTACCGACCATAATTTTTTTGAGGACTCTGATTCAAAATCAGTGGTCGGCGAAATCTGTGATCTGGAAACTTGTCTTGACCCCAAATTTATTCCTGATATCCCCCTACCCCACCCACTATTCACGCACCTAATTCTTCCACACTTACTTCCCCCAATCCCCACCATTCCTTCCCCAACTCCTTTCTTACGGACCTGCCACCAACCCCGCCCGAGTTTGGCATCCAACCTGATTTAAAAATATGGCCAGACTCGGGCTACACTTATCATTTTCCATCCAACTTTGATCCCAATATTATTTTTAATCAATTTTCTAGGGATCTAGAAGAAGACACCTTTTTTGCAGGCATCCAAGTGTCCAATTATCTACATGATTTTACGTCTTCCGTGCATACCTTCACGCCCGGCTGAATGGCGTAAAAGATAGCACTGGATGGGAGGTAACCCATTATTTTTTCTTGCTTTCCCTTTTTTTCTTCTTTTTCTAGGTTTTGTTCCTCCTAAACCCGACCGTTCTTCACTAAGGTGATCCCTTTTCCCTCCTAATGCATGAGGACATGGCATATCTTAAGCATGGGGGGGAGTGTTTTTAAATTTGACGATCGATTTAGGATTTTCAAAACCTAACAAAAAAAAAAAAATGCAATTTTCTTTAATTTATTTCCTGCTTGCATACCCAAAAAAATAAAAATGTTAAAAACTTATTGAGGAAAAATTTTGAAATCGGGACTAAGGTCGAGAAATTCACTTTTGGTACAATGGGATTTAATCTTTAACAAACTAAGGATGAGGATATGGATCTGATCATTAGAATTCCAGGGTCTATTTTAGACTAGATCAGATATCCTTCTATAAAATTCCACCTGAACTCATGATAGTTCAGGTGACTTGATCCTATTTTGTAATACGGAAAGTATTTGACTTAGTTTCTGATTCAAAAACTTGCTTGTCTTGAGAAACTTCTTGTGTCAATTTTCACACACAAGCCAACACCTAAAAATAATTAAAAATTTGAAAAACTCCCTTATTTGGACTTAGTAAAAGTCTGAAGCAGATCATTGGTTTGAGTTCCCACCACCGAGAAGGAGGAAAATACCTCCTTTAAGGACGTGATGTCAACATGTTACCGCCTCGATGCTGCTCTATATCTATATTTCATATCTTTAGACGAAGCATTAAAGCGCATTTTAGCAGCTCAAGTGTCTTTGATGGTGCTCTACCTATAGTGTCGGAGCAAGCGCTTGAGTTTGCTTGGAGCGCCCCTTTTCACCGCATCGTGTTTTGGGGTTGTGAGCTCCTGGGTGGTGTCATGGACAGTGCTATCTCGAAGTACTGGTGCCAGAGCCCCCTCGAGGAATGGTAACAGGAATGATGATCCCGGCACATCTGTTGTAAGACTAAGCTAAAAATAAGCATGGGGGAGAAAAAAAAAAGAAAAAAGAAAAAAGAAAAAAATGTATATAATAATAACATGTCCTTATAAATGTTGGCTTTTCACATCATAGACACAAGGTTTTAAAGGATTTTGCAAGTTGCAAATCAGATTCATGAGCCAGAAAAATCCTAAAAACAAACATTTCAAGTCATCTGAATTAACAAAGGGTTAATTTGTGAATTTTTTGGAGGATATATTGATCCTGTTCTATCTAATGATTGAATCCAAAAATAAATCCCGATGTTTATCTTTAACAAATCCCGTACCTCCTGTGTTTTAATCTACCAAGGTCCCTTAATCTCTTTCTCCTCAAAAGTCAAAAAAACTAGATTTCCCAAAAATTTTATTTTCCAAAAAAATTAAAGTTTTGCTAAGAGACTAGAAAAAGATAAGCATGGGGGTGTGATAAACGCCAGTTTATCATCACTCTTATGCATTAAAACAAACCTAGCTCTTAGGATTTTTACTCCGTAAACAGGTTTTTGGGCTGCATTTAGGCATAAATTAGGTTAGGCATGCATTGCATTTTTTATTGTCTTTTTAATGTGTTTTAGTGAGTGTTAGGGATGTACAGATGCATAGATCCCTAAAACCCTAGCACTCAAGAAGGCAAATGGTGAAGGAGAAGCCCAGACTAGCTGGAACTCAGCTTGATCCAGCTCACCACAGCTGGAACCTAGCTTACTTGAACTAGGGTTAGCTCATCCCAGCTCCATTCAGCTAATCTCAGCTGAATGGCAGCTCAAGAGAGTTCATCTTAGCTCACCCCAGCTCAAGTCAGCTCAGATCCAGCTCAATTTAGCTGAGTCTGGCTCATCTCAGCTCCAACTAGTCCACAGGGAGCTCTAGCTAGCTCAGCTGAGTTGACAGGATTTCACCCCAGCTCAAATCCAGCTACATCCAGCTCCACTCAACTCCAGCCAGCTAAAGAAGAACTCATCCCAGCTCAGGAAGCTCAAGTCCAGCTCCCGGGGACTTAGCTTAGCTCAACTCAGTTGAGCTAAGCTACCTTAGTTGCCTCAACCAGCTTGAGTCTCCCCGAGAGCACCAGACCTAGCTCACCTCAGCTCATCATGGTAGAAGCTAGCTTACTTTAGCTTGGCTTAGCAACTAGCAAAGAACTAGCAAGCTAAGCCAGCTAGAGTAGCTCCATGCCAGCCTCTTCAGCAGCAGCCAGCTCCAATTTCAGCTCTAGACTTCTCCTCCTCGGCTCCTCCCTCCAAACCCTAGCTCCAACACCTTCTCCTCTACTCCTCCATTAGCTAAGCTAGCTTAGCTTAGCTTAGCTTAGCTTATCTTAGCTAGCAAGTAGCTCCTTGGCCATCCACCACCTTCAAAGTTAACCCTAGCTAGCTCCACCAACTTAAGCCTACCTAAGCTAGCTACCCTACTCAAGTTGGCGCCACCTCCTAGCCATCCCTTCACCCCATTATCACCACCAAAAGACACCTTAAGTTGGAGCCAAAAACTACCCCTAACCACCTCTATATTGCGCCAACTTTCAGCCCTTAATCCACCCTACACCTACCCACATAAGCCATCCTAGCCATCCACCTACCCCTCCTTCTAGTATCCCTCTTGGCGCCAACTTAGACCACCTTCTAGAACCCTTTTTGGTGCCAACATCAAGGTGTGTCAACACCCATAACTACCCCCTTGGTGTCCCTTATGGTGGAGCCAACTCACCTTCGCCATAGGACCTTTAACCACCTCCATCTCTTCATCTTGGCCCTCCATTTCAAGGGACACCTTAGCCCCCTTCCTATTCTATAAAAACCCACCACCTACCATCATTTTGGGGCATCCTCCATTAGTGTATTTTACTACCTAAACCACCCATACCTATAGCCAAGAAGAAGGAGTAGAGAAGGAGATTAAAGGGACACATCACCAGCCCTTTTGGTGCCTTCTTCTCCCCACTCTCTTCAACTTGGGCCACGCCAAGGAGGAGGACTCTTCCACTTCAAGGAGGATGGCCAGGCAAGGGAGAAGGACCTAGGGTGGACGTCCACCCTTGGAGAGAAGCTTAGGGCACGCCCCCTTAGGGCTTGCCTTGGAGGACATTACCTTGGCGGAGCACTGCAAGGAAGGAGTTGAAGGATTCTTTTCAAGCTTGGGAGCCACCAACCTTGGAGCAAGAAGCCCTCTTCTTCACCATCTATCTAGAGGATTTGTGTTTGCTTTTCTTTATTTTAATTTTTCTAGTAGTAGAAGCATTCCTCTACTAGGCTTTTTTGTAAACACTTTTCATCAATCTAAGTTGCCTTCTTTGCAATTTTCTATTTTGCATTTCTACTTGCTTTGTTTTTTTTAGCATTTCCATTCCCTCTCCCTAATTTTTCTATGCCTCCACTTACCTAAAGTGAGCTTAGGGAGAGGATCTACTTGCCACTTAGAAGTAGTAGTTAAATTGAAGTGTAAATTACCTTCCCGCCACCATTTCGTATGTTGTTTTAATTGAAAAACGAAAAAAAAATGATATATTGAAAAATATCAAAAAGAAAGTTGAGATTTATTCCAAGCAAGAGAATCACTATTGCAAACATTTGGCCTCCTTAGATGACCCTAGATGCTCCCCTATCTAGGAATATAAATTTAAGAGTTGATCAGTTTTGCGCATTACAATGACGTAATTAACAAACCGCGTGAAACCGCTATCAGGGCCCAATTTCGCTTCAGCCTTAAGAGGCAGTGACCTATCCTTAAGAGGTAGTTTGACGACCTTAAGAGGCGGCATTGTTAAAGGAATGTGAGCGCAAGGGACCGATTTCCCATCAACCTTACAAGGCGGTTACCTAACCTTAGGAGGCGGTTTGCATACCTTAAGAGGTGGCGATGTTAATGAAATGTGAGCACAGGGGCCTAATTTCCCATCAGCCTTACGAGGCAGCGGCAATGTTAAGGGAACAAGAGCATAGGGGCCCGATTTTCCCTTAGCCTTAAGAGGGTGGTTACTCGGCCTTAAGAGGAGGATTGCTGGCCTTAAGAGTCGGTATTGCTAAGGGAATGTGAACACAGGGGTCTAATTTCTCATCAGCCTTATGAGACGATTACCCAGCCTTAACTGGCAGTTTGTTTGTCTTAAGAGGCGGCAATGTTAAGGGAAGGTGAGCGCAAGAGCCCAATTTCCCATTAGCCTTAAGAGGCAATTACTCAGCCTTAAGAGGCCATTTGCTTGATTTAAGAGGCGGCAATGTTAAGGAAACGTGAGGCGCATCTGCCTAAGTTCCTGCTGGCCTTAAGAGGTAGCTTTTGGAGGGAGAGAAGGCATATCGATGCCTGGTCCCTGCCGGCCTTAAGAGGCAACTACCCGGAAAATGGTGTGACATAAGCGCCACCTTCCACGAGTGATGGTCAGTCATTGAGGAATCAGGTTTTGTCGAGGGTGCGACAAGGTTGGCATTAATTGCCATTATGATGAGGCTAAGGCCTCAAGTATCACACTTGTCATTGATGGGACTACCTTTTTTACGGCGGTGGATATGCATGAAGGGGGTATTTAATGCTCATAATGATGGTAGAGGTATTTTTCGCTCTTGGCGGTATATTTGGAATCTATATCGGATACGATGGGATTTGATTTTTTTAGAATGTACGCCCCGCAAGGGGGAACTACCCTCCATGGGGGGTATATATAGGGATAGTGGGTCATAGTTAATGCCCCATCTACCTTGGAGAGCACTGTGTGTGGTATTTGTTTTTAGCGAGGTGTTGTGAGGGAGTGTCTTTCGTCGGAGCATCTTCGTTGCAAGCTTTTTTAGAGGAAGCATCATCATGTCAAGACATACAAACAAGGGAGAGTCCATTGCTTCCTCTTCTGGGGTCTTTACTGAGATGAGGCATTTGTATAATTTTTCGTCAGACTTTTGTAGTCGGTCAGCGATTTTGTCCTTTTTGGAGTACGGACTCGACGAAGTACCATGTCATGCTTGTGGGTCCTAAACTTGTCTATGTTAAGACGGGGTGAGGGACATGTTTATAATTTGTAGATACACCAAAGAGCATAGTCTACGGGTACCCTTGAACCCCTTGTCCTCCTTCCTTTCTTTTTACTGCCTCATCCCTTCACAGCTTAGCCTTAATTGCTGGTTGGTTTTAAATGCCTTTACCACCATCTGCCTTCACTTAGGGATTGTTCTCTGTCTTGCTTTGTTCCACCTACCTTTTGGGCTGATGCCCTTGAGGGTGAAGCGAGGCAAGCCTCCATTTGGCACTTACACCCTTTATAGTTGACAGACCAGGTACCGGATAGCAGATCTCGTCGATAGTTTGAAGGGGCAAGACCACCATTTCTTTTTTCTTTCGAATATCGAAGACCTGAGAATCCCCTATACTTGGCAAGGCCCACCTGAGAGCGACCAGCCGCCTCGATCCAAGGAGCTTGACCTGTCTACATGGGCAGACACAGACAAAATAATTAAGTTTGGTCTGATTGCCCTATCGGAGCTCAGGTGAATGGACGTCTAGGAGTCTTTATCATGGGTGGTGGATTCGTTGCCTACGTCATGTAAGTAGGGAGGAGGCAATAGCTTTTGTATTGCGTATTGCATTTGCCAATTACTTATTGACCTAGTCTTTTAGTTCTTTTAGTTGCAGCTTTTGGGCATTTCGCTTGACCAGTCACGCCCAAGCATCGAGGTAGTGGCTCAGCATGCCATAGGTCACGGCATGGCGAGGAAAGGCTAGTGGAGCAGGGAGAGAGGAGGCCCTTGAAGGGAGGTCAGCTCTCTTACCAGAAGGGATAGAAGCATAAGGAGGAGGAGGCCCTTGAAAAGGTCACAAAGGAGTCGGAGGTCCCCTTGAGGCATGTCAAGAAGGGTCATCATGTGGAGCTTCCGTGGGAGGAGTCAACGACATCCTTTGATCGCATGGGTTTCACATGTTTGAAATCAAGGTTATGAGTAATCCGTCATCATAGTTGCAAAACTCGTGATCAAATAAAATTTATACCGAAACTCCAAGGGAGTCCCAGGTCAAACACAAGGAGGCGACGTTTACTTTGTATGAAAACTGCACTTCGATTTGTTTCTTTTTGGTGTTTTAAGGTTCTGTTATTTTTTTTCATTTTTGGAATAATAAGACAAGCAATCACAAGATAGAGATGGAATCAAATATGATATATTGCATAAATGTCTATTACGATAATCTACGAAAGCATAAAAAGAGAGGGAGGTGAGAAGAAACCTCCTGAAGTAGCTGTTCAGTGAGATGACGGTGCCTGGCGGAAGCTCGGATGAAGGAGGTGTGGAGCGGGACAATGGAGGTGAGATGAAGGAGGACGTCAGGTAAAGGAAAGCTTCAGTGTGGCTCCGGAATGGAGATGAGAAGGCGGAGATGATCTGCAACCAGAATGGAGGTGGGAGGATGGCTCCAAGGCGACCTATGAATGGGGATGGGAAGATGGAGGAATATTTGGCGAGGTAGAGGTTCGCTACACTAATAGGAACCTAGGGAGCTTGAGAGTAAGCTCTAACAGAGCATTGGTAGGCTTGCTAGAGCTTAGGAGTAGGTAGGTGATTGCACCGCAAAAATACACCTGCAATTGTGCCGTCTTGTGCCATTTCCTAGCATTACCAATGCATTTTAGGTCTCCATAGTCGCATTGTAAAAATACACACATGCATGCATTTAATTAAGAGGGGAGGAGAGTGAAATAAAATGGCCTCGCAATTACATTTTTCCTCAAGTGCTGCATCGCAAAATTTCCATTTTCTATTTCTATTGGACTTTGGAATTCTTCTTCTCGCGGCTGTAATGCATGGCAACACCTTCCTCCTCGCGCCATTCCCTGCTCAAGCCCTTCCCTGCGCTAGCCTCTCCCTGCCATGAGCCATGCATGAGCCATGCACAGCCAGGGCATGGCTGTGCATGGCTTCCTCTTCTTTAAAAAGACCACGGTTTCTTCCTTTGCAACTAGTCAAATCCAACGCCAAAAAAAAACCCAGCAGCTTCTTCTCCAGGCCACCGTCCTCTCCTCCCTCTCCCTCCACACGCCGGCCCTCCTCCTCCGAGGAGACACCCGACGGATAGGAGCACCTCATGGTGGTGCACAACCACCACCATGAGTCCACCACCGCCCAGCTCACCATAGAGTCGGTGGGCGTGGTGGCTCTTCCCTGACTTCTTCACTTTCCAGCCACTTCAGCCATTGCTGCAGGCTTCAAGCTTAAAGCTCAAAGCTCCAGCAGCAGCGACAAGGTGGCAGCAGCAACACGCAGCAGCAGCCGCCTAGCCCATTCCACGCATGCCTGCAGGCCGCCCTCGCCTCCAGCGTGCGCCTACAGGTACCATCGCCTCCCGCTTCTTCGCCCTGTCGCGCTTTCTCTTCCACCCGCAACCGGCCACCGTGTGCCTCTGCAGCGGCCAGCCAAGCTTCCCACGCACCCCAGCCAACACCCACAGGCCACTGCGCTCCCTTCGCGCCCCTTCGCTCGTGACCCAGCCCTCCCCGTGTGCTCTGTCGCGAGGTTTGGCCTGCAAACCAGTAGCCGGAGCCACTCCACCGCGCGCACCGAGCCGTTCGCACTCACAGCACCGCCCATACTTGGTCTCGCGGCGTGACCTTACACTGTAGCCACTATTCACGCCAGTCCGCGGAACACCATGGCTACAGTGGGGTGACCAGTGAGCTTGTCACTTAACCGGTCACCCGGCGCGCCGCAACCGGCCGCAGCCTGCATGCGTGTCTCGGCCCACGTCGCCCGCACCCGCCCGCATACGTCTGCGTGCGTCCGCCTCTCCCAGCGCCTGCGTCGCCCGCTCTCTTCACCTACGCGCGCCTGAGAGCGCCCGCTCCAACCCTTCGCACAGCGCGGTGTGCTACGGCCTCTTCTCTTCACGCGCATACGCACCTGCGCACCCACGTGGACTCCAAATGGCGTGTGGAAGCTCCAGATGCCTTAACAGTGCCCTCTCTCTCCCGCTCTCTCTCTCTCTCTCACAACACTCTCTTACTCTCTTCACCGACACTTGCACACACATACACTCACACTTTCATACACACACACATCTATACACTATTATATACATATATATATATATATATACGTATACATATATATATTGATATATATACATATATATATATATACTTATATTTATACATATAGTAGTACCTATATACTTATGTATTAGTATACATACATACATAGATATATATCTATATACTTATATATATACATATATAGATATATATTTACATATATACATATACTTATATACATATACATATATATATATATATACACATATCTATCCATATATTAGTACTTATATCAATATGTATTAGTCCATATACATACATATATATACATATACATATACATACATCTATATACTTATATATATATATACATATATATACACATATACTTATATATATATATATATATATATATTACTATATACATACACTTATATATATATACATCTATATAGTATCATATACATACATATACATATAAATATACACACACACATATATATATGTATATATAGATCTATACATATATCTATCTATACATATACTTACATATATATTTACATACCTATATATATACATATACATATATACATATATAACTACATATATATATATATACCTATATATATATAACCATATATATATATATACATATAGATATATTTACATATATACATATATATATAGTTTGACATCATTTACCATATGTGGTATCGCGGGAATATTTGCACCAGTTGCTGATATTCCCTGATACACACGTACAAAAAGCGTGTTCGCATTCATCTTCCACATCCATCCTACACCTTACACGCAGCACTTCGTCCTGTTGGTTGCGTCTTTCTACACGACGACCGACTCGACACCGTACTACACTCCATCTCTGCCTCCACCCCCACCCCTTTATATATATATAATATATACCTATATATATATACTATATTTACTTTATTTCTGCTTCTCTTTCATGCCAATAAAAAGATAAAAAAATATATAGAAGGGGAAAGATAATCCTTGACTTGCAGGTACTCCGTCTTGCGAATAGCAAGACCCATTTTGGAACCCTGTTTTGGCTCAAAGCCAAGAACCCAATTTTGAGGATGTGCCTCAAGGACAAAGATTACCAGAAAATAATCTAAATAAAAAAAAACCACCAAAAACACAATAAATGAACAGAAGAGATTCGTTGTAGGAAAGGTGTAGAAACTTGACTTGTAACCTCACTTCCCTGAGTTCGACCTTGGGCCTAAAAGTGACCAAGATAAAATCAAGTAGGTCAGGTTAAAAATTTTGTAAAGAGATGGTTAGGTCCGATTTAGGTTAACCACTATACACACTTCAACGATAAAATCACCATATTAACAACCTAACCGGGTTCGACACCAGTAGGAGTGGAGTAGCTAGAGATGAAGAGGAATGGGGGCTGTAGGGGTGTTTATATAGTGGAGGGAAGAAGAGCATCCTGTGCACATGCATTCAGTGATAGCTACAAGCGTCAGTAAAGGTCGCTCAATCTATTGCCAAAAGATCCGCGCCTCTTCAATGCCTTGGCTAGCGCACACACTGCGCAGGCCATTTAGTGACAGTTGCAAGTGTCACTAAAGGCCCGCTTTTTTGTCGCTGCAGATCCTGCGCCCATCACTCACGCTTGCCTGTTGTCACTAAGGTTGGATGCATCACGTCCGTTGGATTCAGAAACAAATGGCTGAGATGGCGTGGTGATCGCGCCTCTTGATTGCGCTTAGGATTGTGCATCCTCAAGGTGTGTCGGCGGCCATGTGCTGCATTTGCGCCCATCGAGTGGTGCCACGCGGTGATGCCTCCACCACTGGATGGCATCCAATCGACACAATCAAATCGCGCTCGCTTTTCGCTGAGTTGAGCGCTGCATCTGAGTTTCGAATGCACGCTCATGGATGAGGAAAATAACTTCGCCTGTTGTGCTAAGGCGGTATTGTGTCACACTTTGGTTTTGTGGCTATGCACCCATGACTTTCGGATGCCAGATCGCATGGCCAAGAGCAGACTGCGCGCTTTGCGGAGTTTGAATCGCACTTCGTGCGGCTTTGCCTTCAAATGTCCGCTATGACTACCGGTCGTCTTTACTGTGCACTCAGGGGGCGTGTTCGCCTGTGTGCAGGGTGATGTAGGCCATTCAATGGCTTGGGTAGGGTGTCCTGGATGGCGCCACGTGGTGCCATCCAGGCCATCCCTCTTCTTCTTGTAGAGGGTGCTATAGAGCTCAGATCGGGCGATTCTCATGTTGACGAACTGCGATCGTCGCTTTGAATCCATCTGTATGGTCAGATTCTTCATCCGAAGCCTGTAAAGATGTCGCACTGTCTCCTGGCCATGTAAAATGATGGAATTAATGTACACAATATACAACTATCCTAAATGCAATGCAATGGATGTCTGTGCAATATTTATATCATGATATGCAATGCTAGGCCTAGGAACTATCGTAAATAAGCATTTTATGATGAATTTATACGTGTTTATCATCCTCTCTGTGGATGATGAGAATACCATCATGAGCCATAAATTAGCTCATTTTGATCCAATTAAGTCAGTAAATGCTCTTGCATAACAACCAGAGAGTCATAAGTCACTACATAATCATTCTGAGGGAAAAATAAGAAACTAGAGTTAAAATTGCAATTTTACCAGCATATAATAAATGCAGTACAACCACGGGTTTTCTCAGGGGTTGAATAAGGGTCAAATGGTCTTAAAAGAATAACAAGTGGGTTAAAGCAAGCATAAAAGTGTTTGCACATGTTTTGAGAATTAAATGACTTTTGAAACCCTAAAAATAGACCTGCTTAATTAAATAAGGTTCTGTTCAGGATAAAATTCACCTAAACCCTCTAAAATTCATAGAAAAATATTCTCTTGGGCTTGAAACCTTCAAATTGACCATCAGAATTCGTTTTGGCCCAAAATAAAGTCTCAGACAGACATTTACCCTAATTTGGGTTTTTACGTAAATTACCTAGCTAAATGTGGTCAAAACCAAACACCATTGGATTCCTTAGGTCCAAATTAGGTTTGTACCAAAATTTGGACCCAAGCTGAAATTGACTTGACCTAGTTTGCAAATTAGTTCTGTCTGATTACATTTATGCCCTTAACTTTCAAAATCTTTACAAATAGACCCCCAACTTTGTTATCATCTTCACAACTAGGTCCCTACCACCATTACTCCTATTCCTACAAGCATCGGCGACCTAAAAATGGCAAGAAGTCCCTGATTCCTTGATGAATCCCTCTCAAAATTGAAAGGGAAGTTCGTCATGGAATTTCCTTTTGAATCGCATCTTAGGCCACAATTCTAGCCCAAATCCTAATGGGAACTCATGGAACAAATGGGTTTCCTACTCCTATGACATTTCCAAGCTTGGAAGCTTGGCTTCCAAGCTTAAGATCCTTCCTGAGCCCTATAAAAGAAACCCTAGGGCACGGCTGTGCTCTTCAGCTAGTTTTTGGCCTGAGAAACCCTCTTCTTCTCCATCTCCAGCCACCTTCAATTTAGCGCTGGTGACCCCTCTCCACCCTCATCCTCCGGCCATCCAACCATCAAATTGGATAGCCGACACTCTTCCCCTCGTCTTCATGAACCTCTCCTGCCAACGAGAGGTCGTGCCTCTCCCACAGTTGACGTTGCCGTCTCGCCGCACCATCCTCATTCTCTGGCTCTGGTCAACCAACACCGGCGCCCTACGTCTCTTTACCATGTACCTAAGTTCCTCTGTCTCTCTCTCACTACACTTTCTTTTCCTAATCTCACAACACACGCACAACCACAAATCCGCCCTCAACACCATCATCTTCTTCCGCTCCGGCGACGCCCAACCGTCGCTCCACCGCACGAATCATGCTGCTATCACCTCGATATGCTCCGCCGTGATCCATTCTTCAAAACCCCTCTCCCCATTCATTTTATCGACCACCCGAACTCCCTGCCGAACAAACCCACTTCCTCCAGCCATCTTCGCCTCTGCCAGGCTGCCACACGCCTTGATTCACCACGAAATTGCCTCCACCGCCTTCGCCATCATCCAACTAAGCTTCTAAGCTCATTTAACATGGCCAAAAGGTCGTTTTGTGGATTTTAGGTTCCACGGCCTCTCCGCCATTGATGGATCTTCATGCAACTTTGAAGAAGGTATTCTTGCATCTTCTGCTCCAGGCAGCACCTCCAAGTGGTGGGGACCTACGTGCCCTAGGTCTTCAAGCGCTCAATTAGCATCAACATGCCTCACTGCTGCTTCAATTTGGCGAGGGAAGTTGCCTTGCAACTGCGCGAAGAAGAGGTGTAGGATTAGTCCTACTTCGGAAATAGACGAAGCGGCAGAGGTGCATAAGTTGAATTCCTGCCATAGCCTTATCACCTCAGTAGCACGGGGGGAGGTCCCCTTGTACGTGCCCACACACGCCCTCGCCCGCGGCCACGCCACGTGGGTTTGGGCTTTGAACCGATTACCCGTATACCCACCTGATTTGAGAGAGAAGAGGAGGAACAGGAGAGAGAGTGGGGCTTGGGGGTTTTTCCCTCTGTTACACTTAGTCACTAGAGGGTTACCATCCTCTGAGACAGAAGAGGAGAAGGAAGAAGGTTTATGCGTAAAGTGGAAAACAGTTGAAGAAGGAAAAGAAGAGGAGGAAAGGAAGAAGACCATAGGAAGAAAGGAGTAGGCATAGCAAGTAGAAGCAGAAGGAGTAGGAAAAAGTGAGAGAAGAGAAAGAAGAAGCCCATTTAAGGCGTCTGATCTCCAAGGGAGACGTCTGATTACTACTGTAACATTCAAGCTACTGTGCGGATATTTGGTCCTGATTACTATGCCATTTATGATTACTCTAGTTTACATATAAGTATACTTAATAATTGGTGATCTAAATCATCATTATTTTGTTATAGATTTCTTTTTGTCATGTTGCATTCTTGTTATACTCATGTTCTACACTGATTATCATTTTTGAGTAGTTTATTTGGTTTAAATTCTTGTGCTCATTTGCATTATTGAATTTAGTGTGTGAATTCCCATTTGCACCCTGTGTCGACTTCAGACTTTCAAATTCGAGTAATAAATATTATTTGTTTTCCAAGCGATTTCGACTATACTACAACGTAATGATTTAAAACCTCGATATCGCTCGTAAACATTTTGACATTATTGTCGGGGAGCAACGGGCAATTTAGAACTCTTAATTGTAAATCCTAATTTACATTTTAACTTGCTATATCTCTTTTGCTGTGATTGATTCAGGGGGGATACATTCAGGGAAGATCAGCCACACATTAAAACACGTCAGGGGCAGGTATGTTCTACCTACACTCTCTCTTAAGCCCCTGATTCTGAAAAGGTTAAAAGAAAAAAATCATTTAAGGCTACTTGCATTCTATCTTTGGATAATTCATCAAGTTGCTTGATTTGATACATTCTATTTAGAAGATCTGTGCACCCACTTAAAGCTTAAGGTATCTCGGGCTATCACATTCTTGCTTGAGTCCTAGGTACCGCATTTTGACAAATTAAATTGGACCAAATTAGAGCCAATTAAGGATTCCAGTTTAGGGTTTTTAGAGACACACTTGCTTAATCAAGAATTGATCTTTCCAAACAATGTGTGCCTAAGCCTTGATTGAACTGATTTATTTAAGCAAAACCCTAAAATCAAGCTGTTAAATTCATTTGAACACTAAAAGAGGGATCTAAAAATTCTCAAGAGGATAATACAGGTGAAGTTGGCCCACTTTGTTGGGCCAACCAATCTTCAAATTAGGTCACTTTTGCACTCAACACATCTTAAAGTTCAAGTGAAATCCTAAGCACCCTTGATCTTAATTAAAACTGGTAGACTTAAGAGGTCGAGTCCCCATTTTGGTCTACCTGGAAATCAATGACAAGTGAGGTTGGGTGGGGGAAACCCTGTAACCCGTGGGGGCACTCTACCATGTAGGGGTCTTTGCGGGACTCTCCCTCTCTGGCTGCCCAGGTAATTCTCAGGTGGATGGCTTTTTGACTAAGGGGTATCATCAGCCCCGAACCTCTATAGTCATCCAAAATTTTTTTGGGTGTCTTGATTAGGTCCATCACATTCTACCTCTCATCTACTCCATCTGTGCATGTTAGGGAGGAGGTCTCTAAGACCATCCTTGAGACCTCCTTTAGCTACTCATTCATGTTGAGGCCAAGCCTCGACCTCCTTGTTTGTGCGATAACCCAATCCTATTGATATTTCTTCTGATTCATCTGAACCTGATTCTCCTTCATCCATCATTATGGCACAACCCGCTGAAGAAAATAATCTTGAAAATCAACTTCAGTGCCTCAATGATCTATTCCAAGCCTTTATGAACCCACCGCAGGATCCAATGATGCGAGATCACTACAATCCCGCTGCAGTGGCAATTGAACCTCGAGTACAAATCCCCGCTGGAGGTCCTGACACTGAGCTCAAGCCCAACATGATTCATGCCATTCCCAAATTCCATGGGCATAATTCCAAAGATCCTTTCCAGCATATCAAACAACTCAAGCATCTAGCCTAGACCTTCAGGTCAGAAGCTCAAAATCGAGATATTCTACTCATGAAAATGTTCTCCTTCTCTCTCATGGATAAAGCTGCTCATTGGTACCAAACCCAAATGCGTCCAATAAACACCTAGGCAGAACTTCAATCCGAGTTCTTGAGAAAGTTCTTCCTTGTTGGTCGGACAAATGCTTTACGACACCAGATCACACATTTCACACAACAAGTAGGAGAACCACTTCATGAAGCATAGGGTCATTTTCTGGATCTCATGAGAAAGTGCCCCCATCATGGAGTTCCTAAATGGGAACAAGTCCAGTCTTTTTTCTAGGGACTCCATGAGGATATTCGATTATTTATCAATGCGACCTGTTGACAGAAAGCCATTTTCGCACATTTGAAAGTCGTTGGAAATTGTAGTATAGTCACGCAAAAATGTTCATCAAAAATTGATTTCTAAAGATAACGAGACTTGAGTCCGGGTCGTTTGTCTCTGGGAGGTGTTGCTTTTACTTTTGAAATTGATCTTTTTGCCGCTCTACTTTGTTTAGAATCGCATGCCGATTCGTGATTATTACGTATTTAGGTATGACATGCTTAGTTGCAAGAATATTAAGAGTTAGAACAGGCAACATTAATCACGCAAAAGATAATAGCAATCATTAAGCTCATGGTGATTTCAAATAGATAGAGATATATATATATATATGTGTTTTCATTCATTCATTTGGGAGTTGTTGCACAAGGAATCTAGAGGAAAGCTTGTACATAAATGCTTGAAAATTAAATCTAGCTACCAGAAAATGATTGCATACAAGAATCGATGGGGGGATTTCGCATGCATCATTGGGGGAGAAGTAAGACTACACTACTAAGCAGTAAATAAAAGCAGTAAATATACGAAGAGCATAATCTAAATCTAGAAGAATGGAAGGGCATTCAGGGGCGGTCCCCGATGGCCTTTGACTGGTTGAGAGAAGGAGGGGCGGCCAATGGAACTTAGGCCAGCCCTTGGAGAGAGGTTGGGGAGCTGATCCAGCTTCCTTGCATGGAGATGGTGGCCTCCATGGTGGTGCTCAACTCGTGGAGGTGGAGTGGAGATGGAAGTGGCTATTCTAAGTGGAATGGATGCCAAGGAAGTGAATGGGTGCAAATGGCCACCCAAGGGGTCTTTTATAGACCTAAGGGAAGCTCTCTAGAGAATTATGGAATTCTCTAGAGAGGCCTATGGTGGGATCTCGTGGGAGAGTGAGAGAGAGAGGGTGGATGGTGGTTTTTAGACCCACCAAATGTGGATCTAAAAATTGAATGGCTCTTGGTTGCTATTTTTGGCAACCAAGGCAACCACACATGGTAGAGAGTTCTAGAGAACTCTAGGCTAGATATTTTCATGTGGATGGTGTTTGTGGGTGTGTGCGGGTCGAAACTTAGGTGGCTAGGCTGATTAGGTTAGGTTCTAGTGGGTATAGGTCAAGGTATGTCTCAAATTAGGGTTATAAACCCTAATTCACTAAGGTAAAGTGCAATTAAACTTAATACAAGTTTAATTGGGTGTGTGAAAACTTAATTGAGAGTAAAACAACTCAATTAAGTCAGGTCAAGGTCAATTGGACTCTCACTGAGTCCAATTGGACAGTGTGTGCTGAGATCAGGGCTCAATTGGACTCAATGAGTCCAATTGAATAGGCTGATGAATCGACTAAGATCCAAGTCAATTAGGTTTATGAGGACCTAATTAGGTCCTTATGGAGGTCTAGAGGTGGTGTACTAGGGTTAGGGCATCCTAATTTAGGTTCCTATGGGGTTGGAATTGGGTTTAAGGACCTAGAGATCCAAGATCAAGGCTTAAATCTCAAAATAGGAATTAGAGAGCAGTATCAGATGTCTAATAATATAATCAGACGTCTTATACTCAAAAATCAGAAGTCCATACTTGTTTTCTGGACGTCCAATCAGAGTTAGGAAGGATTTCGGGTTCTGTTTTGGGTATTCTGCAGAAATTAGACGTCTGACAAAGTGTCTGGATGTCCAATAACACTGCAGAAGTTGGTTTGAAGTGTGCGGGAGTTGGCTAAGGGTCCTAGACGTCTTAAAACTTATCTGGACGTCCAGAGAAGGGTTGGAACTAGGGTTTTAGGGCGTCCTAGTGTGTTGTGACCTAATCTAACGGTGGCTAAGGCTTGGGGAAGTCTCTAGGCTATCCTAGGGCTAGGATGGACCTAAGCTCTTCACATTTTACTGCTTTATTCCTACTTAATAGAATAACAAACTTTTAACCCCCTTACATTATTATTCCTACATCTAAACTAGGCCTTCTGCTCCAGCTCTGCTACAACTCCTGTTATTCCTGATCCAGCTTCAGATCTAGCTCCTGATCAACTTATTCCCTGCAATCGACATAATGCACTTAATCAGCACATTATAACATTATTTTATGCATAGCTAAAGGAAAGCAGTAAAGATGCAGATAATGCGTATGCATACATGAATAACCCTAACTTATGCTAAGTCCTAGCCTAATTTAGGCCAATTAAGACCTATGATTGCTGCACAATCATATCCCCATGCCTAAATCTTGCTAGTCCCTAGCAAATGCAAGACTAAATTATTTACAGCAAGGGTCCCTAAGGGACTGGTTATTTTATCAAGTGTTTGCATAGAGATTTTTCTCCCTTTTGTTTTCATCCTATGCTCTAGAAACCCAGACAATCGTGAAGGTGTAGCTATGTAGTTTTTGCAACGGATTTGAGTGAAAACTAATACACCTCTAAAGCCTGTACTTGACCCCTAATAAAAATTCTAGCGGGATAGGCGGATTTCTTCCCTCGGGGTATTCAAGATATTCTATGAATTTCACCCCAGCTTTGGGCTTAGGTGGAGAATCTTTGAGGGAAGGATTATATATTTGGTGGCTCATTGTCACTTGGTGCTATATAGAGACTAGTACTACAAAATCTAGATTCCCGGATTACTAAGTAACTCAACTCAGAGAAAGACGAGAAAAACTATGCTCCCTTTTGATTCCTTTGTATTCATAATCTCTTACTCTTTTTCTTTCTTTTTCTTAGAGCTCACAACCTCACCAGATTCACACGTATGTTCTGTATTTGGTGGTCTCACTAGGCATTAACACTTTAATTGAGTTCTCATAACCCTAACACTAAGTCGGGATTCCTCAGCCAGTATTCGGGCGGTTAGAAACACAAGAAAAATAGGTTAAGGCCATATTTGGTGGAGCTCAATTTTATTTGGTGGTATTGCCTTGATAAACACTAAATATTCATTCTTTTCTTCTTTTTTCTTCTTTTTCTTTTTCTTTTCTTTATTTTCATCATTCTTTTCTTTTTCTTTTTCTCATTTATTTTTAATTAATTTTTTTTTCAGCATAACACAACTGGCATACATCCATGAACTTTATTAAGGAGGCATTATTGGGGATTGGTGGTACTTAAGAGACATTGGGTGGCTTATTTGGTGGAAGTGCCTACTCACGGCACTGGGAGAGACTGATAGGACGGTGTATTTCTGACCTTGACATCAATACCCTCCTTCAGCCGAGGATTCCGTAAAGAATGGTCGTAACCATCCACCTTCGCCCTAGTTTTATGAAAACTTGCTCTCCGTGTATTTTCCTTATTCGGTGGCTCTCACAATTTCGCATAAAATGCATATGCAGGAACCGAGAGCGAAAACTATGTCTAATCTCAGAGTATCATTACCTAATTATCTAGGATTCCAGATTCCTTGCACTAATCTTAGAGCACCAATACACTCTACTCTCTCACACTATTTGGTGGATTTTTGGAAGAAAATCAGCCTGACTCCCAAAACACTATCCAGGGGTTTAGGAAAAGAAGCACTACTTCTTCTCGACAGACTGAAGATGTTTATCAGCCTTCACCGTGAATCCATTGCAAATTCTACGTGTGTGCGAAAAGTTGTACTGGATTCCAGATTATAGGAATCAACTAAAGGATAAAATCCCTAATGCATTCTCTTAATAAAATAATCTTATTCATGAATGCAATATCTATATATGCTATAATCATGTAACCTCATATAATTTGTACTTCGTGAAATTCCCGTATCGGGTTGCAATCAGATTGACCCTAAATTTAGAACAAAAGGAGAGCGGGTGAGTCGGAAGTGGCTGTTGTAAACGATTTCTAGCTCCAATGCAAGCATTGGAGGTGGGGTCAGTTGTTCTTTTTATTTAAGGTCGTAAAGTACGTTTTGCATGTAGCTCCGAGGTTTTCCTAAGTGTTGGCAAAAAATTTTTTTCAGTTTTTCTGTATCTACCCCCCCATGCCTAAGTTCTTGCATGTCCTCATGCATGAATGTAAAAGAAAATAAATACTGCAGGGAGAGAATGGGTAGAAATTACCTGGAATTACTTCTGAAATTATATTCAGCACCGGCCAACCTGTTAATATGCAATATAAAAGGGAAATATGCTAAAACAAAAATATGCTATGTATAAAAATGGTTATATATAAATGATGGTGGAATGTGGGGCGAATGGTATCTATATGTGCTGAGTTTAACGCCTCCAGCTGGGCGAGCACTCAATCACACGTCCTCACTAAGATGAACAGTCTCGTCAGGTGGAGGAGGTTCCTGGGCCAAAAATGGCTTGAGGCACTGGCCATTTACCGTGAATATATGCCCAGATTTGGGGTCCTTGATCTGGCTTGCCCCATTACGATATGGTTGCATCACAACATACGGGCCAGTCCATTTGGACTTAAGCTTCCCCGCAAACAGTTTCAGTCTTGAATCAAATAACCAGACTCGTTGGTTGGGTGTGAATACTTTCCTCCGGATGTGGCGGTCGTGAAAGGCCTTGGTCTTGTCCTTGTATATTAATGCATTCTCATAGGCCTCCAGCCAGATTTCTTCTAATTCGCTGAGCTGGAGTTTCCATTCTCGACCTCCTGCATCGAGGTCGAGGTTGCATTTTCGCACCGCCCAAAAGGTGCGGTGTTCCAGCTCTACAGGAAGGTGACAGGCCTTTCCATATACCATGCGATATGGTGACATTCTGAGTGGGGCCTTGTATGCGGTCTGATATGCCCAGAGTGCATTGATTAATTTGTCGGACCAGTCCTTCCTGTCTGGTCTAACCGTCTTCTGGAGAATCAGCTTGATTTGATGGTTAGACACTTCAGCTTTCCCATTGGTCTGCGGGTGATACGGGGTGGCTATGCGGTGATGTACCCTGTATTTCTTTAATAATGACCTGAAATAGGCGTGGATGAAGTGGCTTCCCCCGTCGCTAATCAAAGCACGGGGTATTCCAAATCTCGTGAAAATATTTTGCCATACGAAAGAAATGACGGTCTTTTGGTCAGCCTGTCTTGCCGGGATGGCCTCGACCTACTTCGAGACATAATCAACGGCTAGCAATATGTACTCGAAGCCATGCGAGTTCGAAAAAGGACCCATAAAATCTATGCCCCAGACGTCGAACACTTCTACGACCATGATGGATTGGAGTGGCATCATGTCTCTCCTGGTCATAGAACCGATCGATTGACATCGTTTGCAGCATTGGGCGTAATCATGTGTATCTCTGAAGATGGTTGGCCAGAAAAATCCCGACTGCAAAATTTTTGCAGCGGTTTTCCATCCTGAGAAATGGCCACCACACGCATCATTGTGGCAGAAAGATAACACACTGGGGATCTCAGAGTCTGGGATGCATCTGCGGATAATCTGGTCCGCTCCAATGCGGAAGAGTAGTGGGTCATCCTAGAGATAGTATCTGGACTTTGCAATGAATTTGAGTTTCTGGTCTTTGGATAGGTTCGCGGGAATTTTTCCTGCAACAAGGTAGCTCGCGAAATCCGCATACCAGGGGAACTCAACAGAATGAATTGCCAAAAGTGATTCATCTCGAAATTGTTCATGGATAGGCAAAGAATAAGGAATGTGGTCTGGGTCCAATCTGGATAGGTGATCCGCCACAACATTTTGTTTCCTGGCTTTGTTGCGGATCTCGATATCAAATTCCTGTAATAGAAGGATCCATCTAATGAGTTAGGGTTTGGCATCCTTCTTTGCCAACAAGTGCCGGAGGGTGGAGTGGTCAGTGAAGATGATGACCTTGGACCCTAATAAATATGATCTGAATTTCTCCAACCCGAATACTACTGCTAGCAGTTCTTTCTCGGTGCCAGTATAATTGCGCTGAGCCTCATTCAGCATCTTGCTAGCATAGTATAAGACAAAAGGTTGTTTCTCCCGACGCTGGCCTAAAACAGCACCGACGGCAAAATCAGAAGCGTCGCACATCATTTCGAAATCAAGTGACCAGTCGCGTGGTTGGAGAATTGGGGAGTTAGAAATAGCACTTCGTAAAGTCTCGAAGGCGCTGAGACACGAGGTATTAAATTCAAATGGGACATCGGTAACCAGGAGATTCGTCAAAGGCCGCACAATTTTTGAAAAATCGCGTATAAATCTCTGATAGAAGCTGACATGGCTGATGAGAGCCTCATCATGAGCCATAACTATCTCATTTTGACCCAATAAAGAAGATAAAAGCTCCTACATAACCTAGAAGAAGGCCTAAATGAAGGAATAAGTGCTCTGAGAAGAAAACATGAAATAAAGGTTAAAATTGCAATTTTACCATTGCAGTACATAAACGGGATTTCTCAGAGGCAAAACATAGGTCAAAAGGTCTAAATAAGATAAAAAGTGGGTTGAGTCAATCAGAAATGGGTTCATGTGCAATTTAGGAATTAAATGACATTTGGTAACCCTAAAATAGACCTACTTAAATTAACAAGGTTTCGGTCAGAATAAAAATCAAGTAAACCCTATAAAAATCATGGAAAAATATCCTTTAGGGTTTAGAACACTTAATTTGGCCTTTGGAACCCAGTTTGACCTAGATTAGAGTCCTAGCTCATCAATTGACCTAATTTGGGTTTTTACGCAAAATGTCCAATCAAACATGGTAAAACCTAAAATCCAACTTCCCCATTGGATTCCTTAGGTCCAAATTAGTTTTGTACCAAAATTTGGACCTAAGGGGAGGTCATCTTGACCTACTTTGCAATTTAGTACACCCAAATCACAATTTGGTCCCTATCTTTTGAAAATCATTGCAGAGAGCCCCGTAATTTCCTTTCCACCTTTGCAATCAAGTCCTTCTGCCATTGTTGGGGCAGAATCCTGCTCCGGCGAGGATTAGAGAGGGAATACTCTCTGATTCCTCAGAGATCCCCTCCCAGAAATGGAAAGGAGATTCTTTGAGGAATTCCCTTCCATCTGAGGCCTATCACGATCTCTGATTTGATCCCAATCTCTCGTGTGAACGCACGAGGGATTTAGGTATCCACCCACTTTCCTTCTCCGATGAACCGTCGGAGATGATTGCGTGCCCTCCACGCACTAGAAAGTTCGGCCAGCACCTATAAAAGAATCCCCAAACTCGACCGCTCAATTTCAGACTTGTCTTGGCGGAGATTCCCACAAATTTTCCTCTCTTCCATCTCCGGCCAAGGAACCCGCAAGCTTCGGCGACCTCCTCCCCTCCTTCTCGTCTCTTTGCTGCCATACCAGTAGCAGAGTCCACTTCGCCTCTTCCTCCCGCGTCGCGCCGTACCAAGCGCACGTTACCCTGACCTCATCCTCGTCGCCGCACCCTTCTTCAGGGTTCTTCTTCTCCGACGACGACAGCTACGAGTCGTCCACTCCGCTGCCTCCCTCCCTTCCAGAACACTCCAGATACATTCTCCATCTTCCCCTCTCTCTTTTCCCCTTTACATTTCATTTAATTGCCCCTCGACACTGCCTGACCACCCTCATCTTCCACGTCACCGGCTGACTTCCGGTGAGTCGCCCCCATCATTCCGCCCCTCCACACGCCTCGCCAACCGTCTCATAAGCTCCGCCTCACCACAAGGAACAACCTCCGCCCATCCACCATCCCTCTACGCCTCCACCACAGCCCCCCGAACATCCCCACACTTCCGGTCATAGGATGACCTAGGCACGCACGCCTAGGCCGTCCCACGACCTGCGGCACCGTGCACCACCTTCGCCGTGCCACGGTGAAGTTCCCCAGCTGGTCTGATTAAGATGAGAGGCTTGTTTTGTGTTTGGCAGTATTCCAGCCCCTGCCACCATTGACAGTTGAAGCAGCTTCGGAGCAGCTCCAGGCTTCAGGACCTCCAGCCTTCAGGTGCAGCGGACTCAGGCGAGCAGTGCAAAGACATTTGGTCCAGCAAGGATGCAGTGAAGCCCGCAGCCTTGGCAATTGCACGAAGAGTCTTCTGTGGGTGCGCGCGAGAGCGGGGCAGGAGTAATAGTCCCACATCGGTGAAATATGAAGTGCAGGTATGATATAAAGTGAATTTGTGTTATCATCTCGTTGCCTCCGAACGCACATGGGTGAGGTCCCTCACCTAGCGCTCGCCTCGTCCACGATTTCACCTCGCGGATCTGGTGGGCTCCGACCCGACCCAATCTGAGCTCACCTCGTGCATCACCCACTCGCCGGTGTGCCTGGTCTCGGGTGCAAAATTCGACCCGATTACCTGTGGCTCTGGGAGAGCGTCCTTGAGTGAATTTCAGAGAGAGAGAGAGACGTGCGGGTAGAGGGGTAGGGTAGGTTTTGCTTCCACCTCTCTGTGCAGGCAGGCTGAGCGAAGAAGAGAAGAAACTTAGCTAAGGAAGAAAAGAAGGACTGCAGATAAAGAGAAGAAGAAGATAGAAGAGAAAAGAAGCAAAGGTAGGAAGAAGACCAAGGAAGAAGAAGCCCTGTAGATCAGAAGAAAAGAAGAAGAAGAACCTACGAAGAAGAAGAAGAAGGCAGAAGAGAAAAGTAAGACTGCAGAGAAAGCAAAGACCAAGAAAGAAGGGCAAACAAGAAGACTACATTTAAGACATCTGATAAAGAAATCAGACGTCCAATTCTGTTCTCTCTCTTAGTAACTATTTTTTTAAATCTCTCTACGAATCAATTATCTTTCATTTAAAAGTTGTATTCCTTAGTTTTAAAAGTACTGAGATTGCTCCCTGTGTTCGACCTCGGATACTCCGATTTTTCGAGTAATAAAATTCTCTATTTGTTTGAACGCTTTGTCGGCTATATTACAACGTGTTATTCTTTAAAACCCGATCAAGTGCGATAAACATTTTGGCGCCGTTGCCGGGGAGAAACGGGCACTTTTAAAGCTTTTGATTACAACTTTTTGATCCAATATTTGACCTAACTCCTCTCTTTTGTTGTGCTTATTACAGGGAAAGCAAAAAGGAAAGAAGAGCAGCTGCACAACAGACACACCAAGGAACAGGTAATTTCCATAAGCCCTCTCTCTTAATTCCCTCAAAACCTGAAAAGAAAAAAAGACAAGAGAACAATCAACTTAGGGCTACCTGTTTCATATTTAGTAATTCATCAAGTTGCCTGATTTTCATTTCAACACATTTTTATTTGCTCATCTAACTAAGGTAATTAGGGCTAAAACTTTCTTGATTGAGCCCTAGGTACTAAATTCTAAGGCAACTAAATTGGACCCACTAGAGCCAAGTTAAGAATTAAAAAGCTAGGGTTTTTAGAGACACATCTTATCTTAAACAGAGAAACAAATTTTTCCAAAAAGAGGTGTGCCTAAACCTTGTTTGAAAAGATCTATATGAGAGGAACCCTAAGAAAATCAGGCTTTTAATCCATTTGACCCTAAAAGAAAGGACCTAAAAGCTCTCAAAGGAACAAGAGGTGAAGTTGATCCCTTGGGACAACCAACCTTAAAATTAGGTCACTTTTTCACTCAAAATACCTAAAAGTTCAAGTGGAACATTAAGCACCTTGATCTTAAAGTAAAAAAGGTAGACTTAAGAGGTCAAGGTCCCCATTCTGGTCTACCTAGAACCGTAGTGACAAGAGAGGTCGGGTGGGGGAAACCCTGTAACTCGTGGGGACGCTCTACCGTGTAGGGGTCTTTGCGGGACTCTCCCTCTCTGGCTGCCCAGGTAATTCTTAGGTGGACGACCTTTCTGACTAAGGGGTCCATCCGCCCCGAACCTCTATAGTCACCCAACAATTTTTGGGTGTCTTGATTGGGTCCAGCACCTTCTAATCTCATCACATCCTTCGGTGCATGTTCGGTAGGAGGTCCTTAAGACCACCCTTAAGACCTCCTTTAGAAATTCACTCTCGTCGAGGCCAAGCCTCGACGCCCTTGTTTGTGCAGCAACCCCACCACATAAATCTTTCATCTGATTCAGGCCCTGGTTCTCCTTCTTCTTCCATCATGGCACAACCCATTGAAGAGGAGAATAACCTTGAACACCAACTTCAATGCCTTAATGATCTCTTTCAGAACTTTGTAAACCCATAGCAGCGACCTATGATGCGAGATCACTATAATCCCGCTGCGGTGGCGATCGAACCTCGAGTACGAATCCCGATTGGAGGACCTGATTCTGAATTGAAGCCCAATATGATTCATGCCATACCGAAGTTTCATGGGCTTAACTCTGAGGATCCATTCCAACACATTAAACAACTCAAACATCTGGCCCATACCTTCGAGTCAGATCTACAAAATCAAGATATCCTACTCATGAAAATGTTTTCGTTCTCCCTCTTGGACAAGGCCGCACACTGGTATCAAACTCAGACCCGTCCGATCAACACATGGGTGGAACTTCAGTCCAAATTTTTGAAAAAATTCTTCCCTGTTGGCCGGATGAATGCCTTGCGCCACCAGATCACTCATTTCACTCAACAACTGGGAGAACCTCTTCACGAAGCATGGGATCGATTCTTAGATCTCATGCGAAAGTGTCCCCATCACGGAGTTCCTAAGTGGGAACAAGTCCAATCTTTTTACCAGGGACTTCGTGAAGACATTTGTTTATTCATCAATGCAACGTGCGGAGGAAACATCATGGGTCAACATGAGGACATGATGTGGGAGATTCTCGAAAACATGTGCGAAAACTCCATAAATAATGACTCCATGGGCTTATTCGACAGGACGAATGCCCGCGCATCGACGAATCTAAGAGGGACACATGAGATGCAGGACCTGTCCACTTCCGTCGACTTGGAACTGATGGCCAGTCGGTTGGACAAGGTTTCTATCATAGAAAAGGTGGACGAACTAACTCGGCATTTGCAGCAAACCACCTCTGCGCAAAACTCTTTTGCACGACCACCTCTGGCAGGGGGAAACTGTGCAAAACATCTATCACCAATCTGCCAAGGGGATGGACCCATATCCACCCCCATCTGGCTCTCAGACTGGAGTGACCTCCGATCCATTCTACTCGAGTTGGGGGAACTCTGAACCCTCGTATTCTGACTTTCTTGAGGTTCCTCAGAACTGCGAGGACCTCAACGCCATCCAGAATGACCCATTCGCCAATACCTACAACCCTGGATGGCGAAATCATCCTAACTTTCAGTGGACGGGAAATTCTCAAAGACCACCATATCAACCTCGTCCACAAGCCCCTCATCCATATCAGCCACCTCAGCCTCGGCCCAATCCCACATACCAATCCGGGAAAAACCAGGATCAACTGACTCTTATCCTTCAAGCATTGGCTGACATTCAAAAGACAAATGCAGCAATGCAAAAACAACACAAGGACGAGATCACAGAGGTTCGCAACCAACTGGCCCAGATGGCAAATTCCCGCCAACTTGGCACCCTTCCCTCGCAACCTCTGCCCAACCCAAATAACGTGCTGACCCAGAGGCGTGTTATGAATCCAAATTCAGGCTACGCACATTTGATTTATCAGGCCCCTACTACTCCATCACCAGACGAGATGGAAGCTTCGACATCTTATGCAGGATTTCAGCAGCAGCCACCCCTCCTACCTAACCGAAACCAAAATCAAGCTGGATTGAACTCTGTAACAACACGTAGTGGTAAAACAACCCAAGACCCACATTATCCGAACCACTCCAAGCCCGATAATAGACAAGACCCTAGGATAGTCATCCAAGATACTACTGTCCTAGATCAAGAACCTGGACCTATCCTAGAGGAACCAACTAGGATCCCATTTCCTGAGGCCTTAACTAAAGGAAAAAGGATAACCAAACCCATGGCCCCCGAGGAGGATCTGGTCAAGCTCTTTGAACAGGTCCAGATAAACATCCCATTGATGGATGCAATTCGCCACATACCAGCTTACGCAAGATTCTTGAAAGACATATGTACCCCTAAACGTAAGCCGCGAACCAAGGATTGGAAACCAATCATACTGTCAGAGCAAGCCAGCTCTGTCATCTTGAGCAAACTCCCACCCAAGGCTAAAGACCCAGCAACTCCCTTGATTTCCTGTAAAATTGGTGAAACCCAATTTGATAGAGCCTTACTAGACCTAGGTGCCTCCATAAATTTAATACCTACATCCCTCCTTGACCACCTTGAAGAATCTGAACTTAAACCCACTGAGGTGACATTGCAGTTAGCCAATCGATCCATCAAGTCACCTAGAGGAATACTTGAGGATGTCATTGTTAGGGTAAGAGATTTCTATTTCCCAGTGGACTTCATAGTACTGGACATGGATGCATCGAAGAACCCAAGGGACACCCCAATCATATTAGGGAGACCCTTTTTGGCCACTGCTAGGGCCAACATAAACTGTGAAGAGGGCTAGATAGAATTAAAATTTGGGAATCAAAACCTGAAGATTGACATTTTTAAGGCCCAACAAGGGATTAATTGCGGGGTTATAGAGGAAATATGTGATATCAGAGCCGTGGTTGATGAATTGCATATAGAGGACAACCTGATTATCCCTGATCAACCACTAGAGAATCAAAACCCGCTAACAGAGGAGTGCGAACATGATCTAGACACACCTATGACTCCTACCATTGCTCCTGATACAAACCCCGAACCACCCGCTGCTGCTGACAATCCTGTCATGGAACTCAAGCCCCTTCTCGAACATCTGAAGTACGTGTTTTTGGATTCAAATCAGACGTTTCCTGTGATTATCAACTCTCGACTCACACCTGACCAGGAACTCCATTTGATTTCTGTTCTCCAGCAACATCGTAGAGCCATTGGATGGACTCTCGATGATTTGACTGGCATAAGCCCTTCATACTGCACACATCGAATCTACACAGAAGAAGGTGCACGACCTTCAAGAGAAATGCAAAGACGCCTAAACCCTAACCTACAGGAGGTCGTGAAAATGGAGATCATAAAGTGGTTAGATGCAAGGATCATCTACTCGATCTCCGACAGTCGTTGGGTGAGTCCAATACAAGTGGTGCCTAAAAAGGCAGGACTTACCATCATCACGACTGAAACCGAAGAAGTCATTCCTACCCGGTTAGCTAACTCGTGGAGAGTCTGCATTGATTACAGAAGACTCAATTCCTCCACGAAGAAGGATCATTTCCCACTACCGTTTATTGATCAGATCCTCGAGAAACTTGCGGGAAATAGGTTCTTATGCTTTCTTGACGGGTACTCCGGTTACAACCAGGTGGCAATCCATCCAGAGGACCAAGAAAAGACCACATTCACCTACCCCTTCGGGACGTACATGTTTCGAAGGATGCCATTCGGTCTCTACAATGCACCTGCAACTTTTCAGCGGTGCATGCTTGCCATATTCTCAGATATGGTAGGTGACTATCTGGAAGTCTTCATGGATGACTTTTCAGTTTTTGGAGAATCATTTGACAATTGCCTACAACACTTGGTCCAAATACTCAGGCGGTAAATCGAGGTGAATTTGGTTCTTTCCTGGGAAAAGAGCCATTTCATGGTGCCTGAGGGAATTGTCCTGGGACATTTAATCTCGGAGAAAGGCATCCAAGTGGATCGAGCTAAGGTCAACTTGATTTCCAAGCTCCCCATGCCTAGCTCGATTAAGGACATCCGATCTTTTTTGGGGCACGTCGGTTTCTACCATCGATTTATCCCTGATTTCTCCAAAATCGCGGGCCCCCTGACCAATCTTCTCTGAAAGGATGTGCCTTTCGAAATTTCCAAGGAATGCACTGAATCATTTGAGATCCTACATGATCGAGTCACCCAAGCCCCGATCCTACAGTCCCCTGATTGGTCTCAACCCTTTGAGATCATGTGCGATGCATCTGACTTCACTGTGGGAGCGGTTTTGGGGCAGAAAATTGACGGGAAACCTGTGGTCATTTACTACGCCAGCAAAACACTGGATGAAGCTCAGCGGAACTATACGGTTACTGAGAAAGAGCTACTTGCTATAGTATTTGCCCTAGAAAAATTCAGATCATACCTTCTGGGTTCCTGTGTCATCATATACTTGGATCACACAGCTGTGAGGCATCTCCTTGCAAAGAAGGACGTGAAACCTCGATTAATTCGATGGATCTTGCTGTTGCAAGAATTTGACCTTGAGATTCGCGACAAGGCGGGAAAGCAAAATGTGGTAGCTGATCACTTGTCCCGCCTTCCTTCTGAAATAATTGACCCTTCTGGACCTATCACAGAACATTTTCCTGATGAGCACCTCTTGACTATCAATACAAGTCTTCCATGGTTTGCAGATATAGTAAATTGGCTGGCATCACATTAGATTCCGTCCAATTGGCCGAAGGCCAAGAAGGACAAATTGCATTCCGATGCCAAGTATTACCTTTGGGAAGACCCGTATCTATTCTGCATTGGTGCTGATCAGATAATTCGACGATGCATCGCGGAAGTGGAAATCAAAGACATACTCTCATTTTGCCATGACCAGGCATGCGGTGGACATTTCTCAGGACATAAAATCGCATCACAAGTCCTCCAATGTGGCTTTTACTGGCCCACAATTTTCAAGGATGCATACGATCACTGTAAGGCATGTTCCCGTTGCCAGACTCTAGGCAACATGAGCCATCGAGACATGATGCCTCTACAACCGATCTTGGTATGCGAAATTTTTGATGTCTGGGGGGTTGATTTCATGGGACCCTTCCCGATCTCGGATGGCTTCGAATACATCTTACTTGCAGTTGACTATGTTTCCAAGTGGATAGAAGCCATTCCGACCCGAACCAACAATCATAAAGTTGTTATAAAATTCATTCATCAAAACATTTTCTCAAGGTTCGGGATCCCACGTGCTATAATTTCCGACGGAGGGACCCATTTTACAAACGCTCAGTTCAGGTCATTGATGACCAAATACGGGGTGTCACACCGAATCTCTACTCCGTACCACCCCCAAACTAATGGTCTAGCTGAGCTATCTAACCGAGAGATCAAGAAGATCCTTCAGGTTACTGTTTGACCTAATAGAAAAGATTGGTCTTCTCAGCTTCTGGAAGCATTGTGGGCCTATAGGACCGCTCACAAGACCCAATTAGGAATGTCTCCCTTCAGACTAGTGTACGGGAAGGCATGTCACCTCCCCGTCGAATTGGAGCATAAAGCCTATTGGGCAGTACGGAATTGTAATCTAGATCTTTCTAAGGCTGGAACCCACAGAAGACTTCAAATAAGCGAGATCGATGAATTACGCCACGACACGTATGAGAACTCACGAATTTACAAAGAACGGGTTAAAGCTTTTCACTACAATCACATTTCTAGAAAGGTCTTTCATCTTGGTCAAAAGGTTTTACTCTTTGATGCCCGACTCAAATTATTCCCAGGAAAGCTAAGATCTAAGTGGGTCGGACCCTACCTAGTCCGACAAATCTTCGGAAATGGATCCATTGAAATCAGCCCACTCAACCATGATTCTGAACCCTTTGTTGTGAATGGTCAGAGACTCAAACCGTTCATTGACATGACCGATATAGATTTGGCTGAGTCATCCTTTACCCTCCATTCCTCATGAGCTCATTGCGCCCAGCCGATGGTGTAAAACTCAGCGCTTAACGGGAGGCAACCCGTCATGCTGTGAAAAACCTGAAACCTTTTCTGACATCACTTTGTGGAATTCATATTGCACTTTAGGGTTCATCCATTAGAAATCGTTCGCAACAAGTCACTTCGACCCATTCACTCACCACACACCTGTCCTAATGCATGAACTAAGCTAAAATCGAACCCACCTAATTTACAATGGGGACATTGCAAATCTTAGGCATGGGGGGGTATGAAAGTGCAAAATGTTAGGAAAATTCATATCAAGAAAAGGTTTCAATTAAAGAAAAAAAAAAGACTTGATGGAGGGGAGGAACAATTCAGGGTCATACAAATGAGAAGAGGAAAAGAGTAAAATGACAAAAAGGAGCACAAAATGAAAATAAAAAGAAATAGTCATTAGTAAAAGATTAAGGGGGTTAACTGAAGTTCTAGACCAAATTAAGAAAAAGAAAAAAGTGCTAAGGAGATATAACAAGAGATTAGTGGGAACGTTGGTTTTAGGCCTCTTGGGCTAGATTCGTTAGCTTAAAAATTCACGTATCTGCTAAAATCTGGATAATCCTCAAGAGGTTGGGGAAAATGCGAAGCTTGAGTATTAGGTCTAAGGCTTAGGAAGTATTCGACCTCGTTAACTGACCTCCGATTTGCGGGATTCGGTAACCTAAGCACCCCAAATTCACACACAGTCTGGTTCAGTGCGCATAAACATCCAAATCACGCAAAAGCGTTTAATGTTCTACAAAAGTCACCTAGATTAGGAGTGGCCAATCAACACAAGTTGATTTGGATGAGTTCCCAGCGTGGAGAGGCGAAAATTTCCCCTCGAAGATGCGTAACAACATATCATCTCCTCGGTGCTTGTCTCTTAGGATATTTAAATATCGTACTGGGGGCATGTAAGCACTCTGCTGGGTCAGATACCATGGGTGGCATTATCACGAAATGTTGATTGCCAGGATCTGAATTCAGCCACGGAACGCCATGGGCGGGACTATCTCGAAATGTCGAAAGCCAGGGTTCTGGGGGTTGCCATGGGCGGGATTATCTCGAAATCTCGAAAGCCAGGGACTCTTGAGGATTGATGATGGTGACGAGGAATCCGATACAGACCATGTTGAGAAGCTAATCTGAAGCTAGAAATAAAAAGAAAAAAGAGAGAAAAGCTCTCCAAACAAATAAATCTTCTATCTCTTACAAAAACGCACTGCAAACTGAACTTAGGCTAAGAATGTCTCAAGCACAGGTGCTTTAACCGCGGAGTCCAACAAACCCTAGGTTAGTTTCTGTGGGCCTTAGAAACCTTTGCGGAGGACTGAGGCTAAAGCGGGTCAGGTCCAGATTTTGGTTGGTACTTGAGTACCTCTAGGCCTATTGTCGGCATTCCTACCTAATCACAAAAGAAAAGGAGAAGCACTTATCATGATTGTTGACAGACACTCAGGGTCTAGAACGGAAGTTAAAATGTTGAAATTTTGCTAAGGGACTAGAAAAAGCTAGGCATGAGGGTATGATGAGAGCCTCATCATGAGCCATAACTAGCTCATTTTGACCCAATAAAGAAGATAAAAGCTCCTACATAACTTAGAAGAAGGCCTAAATGAAGGAATAAGCGCTCTGAGAAGAAAACATGAAATAAAGGTTAAAATTGCAATTTTACCTTTGTAGTACATAAACGGGATTTCTCAGAGGCAAAACATAGGTTAAAAGGTCTAAATAAGATAAAAAGTGGGTTGAGTCAATCAGAAATGGGTTCATGTACAATTTAGGAATTAAATGACATTTGGTAACCCTAAAATAGACCTACTTAAATTAACAAGGTTCCGGTCAGAATAAAAATCAAGTAAACCCTCTAAAAATCATGGAAAAATATCCTCTAGGGTTTAGAACACTTAATTTGGCCTTTGGAACCCAGTTTGACCTAGATTATGGTCCTAGCTCATCAATTGGCCTAATTTGGGTTTTTACGCAATGTCCAGTCAAACGTGGTCAAACCTAAAATCCAACTTCACTATTGGATTCCTTAGGTCCAAATTAGGTTTTTACCAAAATTTGGACCTAAGGGGAGGTCATCTTGACCTACTTTGCAATTTAGTACACCCAAATCACAATTTGGTCTCTATCTTTTGAAAATCATTGCAGAGAGCCCTCTAATTTCCTCGCCACCTTTGCAATCAAGTCCTTCCGCCATTGTTGGGGCAGAATCCTGCTCCGGCGAGGATTAGAGAGGGAATACTCTCTGATTCCTCAGAGATCCCCTCCCAGAATGGAAGGGAGATTCTCCGAGGAATTCCCTTCCATCTGAGGCCTATCACGATCTCTGATTTGATCCCAATCTCTCATGCGAACGCACGAGGGATTTGGGTATCCACCCACTTTCCTTCTCCGGCGAACCGTCGGAGATGATTGCGTGCCCTCCACGCACTAGAAGGTTCGGCCAACACCTATAAAAAAATCCCCAAACCCGGCCGCTCAATTTCAGACTTGTCTTGGCGGAGATTCCCCCAAATTTTCCTCTCTTCCATCTCCGGCCAAGGAACCCGCAAGCTCCGGTGACCTCCTCCCCTCCTTTTCGTCGCTCTGCTGCCAAACCAGCAGCAGAGTCCACTTCGCCTCTTCCTCCCACGTCGCACCGCACCAAGCGCACGTTCCCCTAACCTCGTCCTCGTCGCTGCTCCCTTCCTCAGGGTTCTTCTTCTCCGACAATGGCAGCTACGAGCCGTCCACTCCGCTGCCTCCCTCCCTTCCAGAACAATCCAGATACATTCTCCATCTTCCCTTTCTCTTTTCCTTTTTACATTTCATTTAATTGCCCCTCGACACTGCCTGACCACCCTCATCTTCCACGTCACCGGCCGACTTCCGGCGAGTCGCCCCCATCATTCTGCCCCTCCACACGCCTCGCCAATCGTCTCATAAGCTCCGCCTCACCACAAGGAACAACCTCCGCCCATCCACCATCCCTCTACGCCTCCACCACAGCCCCCCGAACACCCCCACACTTCCGGTCATAAGACGACCAAGCCACGCATGCCTAGGCTGTCCCACGACCTGCAGCACCGTGCACCACCTTCGCTGCGCCACGGCGAAGGTCCCCAGCTGGTCTGATTAAGCTGAGAGGCTTGTTTTGTGTTTGGCAGTATTCCAGCCCCTGCCGCCATTGACAGTTGAAGCAGCTTCGGAGTAGCTCTAGGCTTCAGGACCTCCAACCTTCAGGTGCAGTGGACTCGGGCGAGCAGTGCGAAGACATCTGGTCCAACAAGGAGAGCAGCGAAGCCCGCAGCCTTGGCAATTGCTCGAAGAGTCTTCTGCGGGCGCACACGAGAGTGGGGCAGGACTAATAGTCCCACATTGGCAAAATACGAAGCGCAGGTATGATATAAAGTGAATTTGTGTTATCTTCTCGTTGCCTCCGAACGCACAGGGGTGAGGTCCCTCACCTAGCGCTCGCCTCGTCCGCGGTTTCACCTCGCGGATCTGGTGGGCTCCGACCCAACCCAATCTGAGCACACCTCGCGCATCACCCACTTGCTGGTGCGCCTGATCCCGGGTGCGAAATCCGACCCGATTACCCGTGGCTCTGGGAGAGCATCCTTGAGTGAATTTGAAAGGGAGAGAGAGACGTGCGGGTAGAAAGGCAGGGTAGGTTTTGCTTCCACCTCTCTGTGCTGGTAGGCTGAGCAAAGAAGAGAAGAAACTTAGCCAAGGAAGAAAAGAAGGACTGCAGACAAAAAGAAGAAGACGACAGAAGAGAAAAGAAGCAAAGGCAGGAAGAAGAAGCCCTGTAGATCAGAAGAAAAGAAGAAGAAGAACCTACGAAGAAGAAGAAGAAGGCAGAAGAGAGAAGTAAGACTGCAGAGAAAGCAAAGACCAAGAAAGAAGGCCAAACAAGAAGGCTACATTTAAGACGTCTGATAAAGAAATCAGACGTCCATTTCTATTCTCTCTCTTAGCAACTATTTTTTTAAATCTCTCTGCGAATCAATTATCTTTCATTTAAAAGTTGTATTCCTTAGTTTTAAAAGTACTGAGATTGCTCCATGTGTTCGACCTCGGATACTCTGATTTTTCGAGTAATAAAATTCTCTATTTGTTTGAACGCTTTGTCGGCTATATTAGAACGTGTTATTCTTTAAAGCCCGATCAAGCACGATAAACAATGGCCCAAGAATGATCTAATCTGCTTGACCGAGCTAGGTGGCGATAAGTGGGAGATGATCTCTGATTTAGCCCAGTCGACCTTAAGTCCATTTTTGGAGATCCTGTGCCCTAGTACTATACCATCCCTCACCATGAAATGGCTTTTCTGCCAGGATAGTACTAGGTTTACCTCAATACATTGTTTCAGGATCTTTGTGAGGTTATCAAGACAAGACGCGAAATCATCTCTGAAAACAGAGAAATCATCCATGAATACCTCCACATAATCCCCAATCATGTCGGAGAAGATAGCCATCATACAACGCTGAAATGTCGCTGGTGCGTTGCAAAGGCCAAAGGGCATCCGCCTAAAGGAGAATGTTCCAAAGGGGCATGCGAATGTGGTCTTGTCCTGATTTCCGGGCTAATTGCTACCTGATTATACCCAGAGTATCCATCCAGAAAGTAGAAGAAACTGCATCCGGCTAACCCTTCCAAGATCTGATCAATGAACGGCAAAGGAAAGTGATCCTTTTGGGTAGCCGTGTTCAGTTTCCTGTAGTCAATGCAGACCTGCCAAGATGTCGCAGTGCGGGTCGGGATGGATTCACCCTTATCATTTTTTATAACGATGAGTCCTGCTTTCTTGGGCACTATCTGAATCGGACTCACCCACTGGCTGTTTGAGATTGGATATACAATGCCTGCATCCAACCATTTGATGATCTCCTTCTTAACAACCTCTAGCATATTTGGTTTTAGCCATCTTTGAGGTTGTCTCGAAGGTTTCATCCCCTCATTCGTGTAAATGTGATGAGTGCAATACGAGGGGCGAATGCCACAGAGATCAGCAACACTCCACCCGATAGCAACCCTATGGTCTTGAAGTGTAGAAATTAATTGATGCTCCTATTCTTGGGTTAGTGGGCATTGATAATGACTGGATATGTCTCACTTTCACCCAAGAACACGTACGTGAGTGAGTCAGGTAAGGGCTTCAATTCAATTACGGTTGGGTAAGAATCAGAACTGAGAGTGGGAGGAGTAGAATCGAGGGTGGGAATCCGCTGATCCTTGTACACGTGAATTCCCACTGAGTCGCTCCCTATGAAATCTGTTGTGACTGTGTTAACGGGAAACCCGTTAGCTGTAGTCACGTCTTCCTGTGATAACATGGGCGATTCAGTAATATATGGATCAAGATAGTTGGATTCAGGGGTGCTGTGGTCAGAAGCACACCCCAAATAGTCAGATCTTCGAGGAGATATGTGTAATGTAGTGGTTTCAATCCCGTGTGGATCGAGGTCCGAGAAGCCTGATAGTGTAGACGAATGATACATTGGGTCATCACAAAGGAGTCCAATGTTACCACAGTAAGACGAATCTTCGTCTTCACCATCCTCCTTTATTCGATCATAGTCGAAGTTCTTTGCTGCCCTGAATATGTCTAGTCGAAGTTGCTCATTGCCTAGGGCAATCTCCATACACCTGGATGCACAATCGATGTTCGCTCGGGCTATCACCAGAAATGGGCAACCCAAAATAATTGGTGCATCTCAGAGATTAGGAGAAACTTCCATATCGAGAACGAAAAAATCTACGGGAAAGCAGAACCCACGGACTTTTATGATCACGTTCTCAACCACCCCCCTCAGTGTTTTGACTGATTTGTCGCCAGCTGAATCGTAACTGAGGTGGGTTTCAACTCCCCAAATCGAAATTGATCAAATACAGCGGTAGGAGTTAAGTTGATGGACGAACCCAAATCTAGAAGGGCTCGATCAAATGGAGAATCCTGCAAAAAGCAAGATATGAGTGGGGTGCTAGGGTCTTTCTTCTTCGGTGGTAGGTCAGCTAGAATCACGGCGCTAGCTTCTTTCAACAGTACCACCTGTCGTCCAATTCTCGATTGTCACTTCAGGGTATAGTAGTCCTTGAAGAACCTAGTGACAACGGGAATGTGATCGATAGCCTCGAGGAGGGGGACCTGAATTTGTACTTCTTTAAACATCAATTTCAGGTCCTTGAAATTCCGTGTGTCCTTTTTCCATACTATATTTCGTGTCAGAGCCCTCAGGAAAAGGGACGGGAATCTTAGGGTTAAGTGGCCTCTTACCCTTATCTACCACAGGTGGCTCCTGAGATGCTAAAGGAGTCAAATCTGCCTGCGGAGAAGGGTGGGAAAAATTAGAACCCGCCTGCCTAGGTGGTGGGTCGAATGTCTTCCTTCCGCTCCACAATGAGACAGCGTGTGCATCGGCTTGCTGTCCATGAGGTGGTGGGGGAGCGGATGGGGCAGAATACCCGGGATTCTGCAAAGGCAGCTGGCCTTGCGCATAACCGAGTGGTGCAGGAGGCTCCTGTAGTATGGCGTGTGCCTGTCCCTGCGGTGCCTGAAACCTAGGTAGGGCGCCCTGGTTCTGCACATATCGAGGATTTGGTACGGGTTGGGAGGGCAAGGCTCCCTGAGTCCTATGCTCCTGCAACAGTTGGTTCTGCGTATTTTGTATGGTCTGAATCTAATCAGCCATCGCCTTCATTATCTGCAAGCTATCTTGTGTAGACTTCCTCATCGATTCTTGCAGCTCCTCATTCAGCGCCTCCAAAGGGTCAGCCTGCTTTGGAGGGTGGTTGGCAGCTTGGTGCAGTGGCTGGTATAACGAGTGGGGTTGCTGCTGCTGAGGCGGGAATGGCTGCTGCCTAGGATATGTGTTTTATGCATTCCCGTATTGCCTGGTCTGGTAGTGTGGATCTTGATGTGGTCTCTATGAATTACTAGACTAGGAGAAGTTCGGATGCTGGCGCCAACCAGGGTTATATGTCTTTGAATACAGGTTATTGCGCCCATATCCTTGGATAGCGCTGACGTCCTCATAGGCCGAAGATGTCTGAGACGTATATCCGTCAAAGGGATACGCATTATAATCTGCAAGTGGTGCGTAACCCTGGTTGTAGGGTGCTAGATCTGGATTATTCACAGGATCCTGATATGCGGGATCTCGTAAATACGGAGAAGGTGCATCCCGAGTGAGTAGATTAACTCGAGTAGGTGCAGCTCGGGGTGCATAAGAGGATCTTGCGGCGACAGAGCTCGAGTCGGATTGACCTTGACTGATCTGGTCAATCTTCTTCTCAATTAGGTTCATTCTATCCAGCTGCTTGATGATGATATCCATGTCGGCTCGAATAGAATCGGTGTGAGCCTCGTGGGCACCAACCCGCTGCTGACCAGGCCGCTAGAACTGGTTCATAGATGTGGCATTCATCGAGTTGTCCGCTAATGATTCGAATAGCTCAAATGCGCTGTTCTCGTCTTTTGCGAGAAAATTCCCGCAGCTAGATGCATTGGCCAGATACCGATGTGTGTCATCTAGCCCATGGTAAAAAATCTGAGCTAAGTGCCATCTAGGTATACCATGATGAGGCATTTTCGGAGAAGGTCATGAAATCTATCCCATGCTTCATGTAATTTCTCCCCAGCTCCCTGGGAGAAAGTCATGATTGCGCGCCGCATTGCATTTGTTCGACCGATTGGGAAGAACTTTTGCAGGAATTCACGTCGTAATTCCGGCTAGGTTCCAATTGGCTTCCCAATAGTCTTGAACCAGTATGAAGCTTTGTCCCTTAGAGAGAACGGGAAAAGCTTCATCAGAACAATCCCGAGATCAATATTCCTGGGTCGGATCATTTCAGCGAGTCGACTCAGGTCCTCAAGGTGCTGGAACGGATCTTCGCTTGAGTTCCCATAGAAATGAGTGCTGATCAACCCAATTACATTGGGCTTGAGCTCAAATGCGTCTCTGCCTACGGGAATTCTGACTAGCGGTGCGACGATAGGTGTGGCTGGGTCGTAAAAAGCCCGTAGTTGTTCTCGTGGCGGGTGCTGCATCCTGTCAAGCACCGTCAAAATACGATCCATGCTCTGCTGATGCCGCTCCTCAGATTCAGCGACCCGGGCTTCCAGACGAGCCAGCGGGTCCAGATTCTCAATGTCCTGACCCAGTCTAGGTCCAGGTCCAGGATTTGCCATGGTGGCTCTTAGAGTAGAAGAAATGTGGGGAGAAGATGGTCTAAGCAAGGTGACTCGCCTCCTTGGGAGTGGCTCCCAAGGTCCAACCAAGTGAGGTCGAAGTGACCTCCTTCCGTGCATACACCGCCCAACCCCTAGGTTGGTGTAGCCACGCAAGACAAGGCTAAGGTCCTGTCAATCAAATGGTCCTTATAGATCAGGTGACCAGATTTTTCGTTATGGATTTAAATTCCTGAAGATAAGTTCATCGTACAACCGACTGAAAGTGAATCCCGCCTCTCAAGCTAACCCAGCTAGTCTGGTTACGAGGGGACTAAGGGGAAGGTTCTTCCTTTGGCTTACGCCTTCGGTTCTATTGACCCCCGAGCCGTGGTCGTTTGACACTACCCGCAGACTTAGTCACCAGGTTTGGCAAGAGAGATTAAACTCACCCAGTAGTACGACAACGAACTCGGGTTGATTTCGTATTTTAAAGTTAATTTTAACCCATTTTCTTCAGTAGGGTTTGTGGTGAGTGGCCCACAAAGTGACCAAGTTCGTCGGCTAACTAGACTTTATTAAGTCTAAGTTAGCCCAATGTGTGGTCTCTAGTTGTAACCCTAAGGGTTTGACCTAGGTTGCAAGCACTTCTAGGGTTTTTCTCTGTTTCAGCAGATCACAAAATTAATGTTCATTTTATACTAATAATTGGAATCAAATTAATTTGAAATTTTATGAGTAGATTTCTTTTTCAATCAGTTTTTCAGAGAATATTTTTTTGGAATTTTTTCTGTTTTAACCGAATTTTTAGGGAATTTTGAATATCACGGGGTCAGATATGGAATTTTGACCCCTGGTCTATTTTTTTGCTTTGAAACAACATCAAATGATCTTCAAAAATTTGGGAAAAATATGGAAAATAAAGCCAATGAGATCATCTTTCAAACCCCACCATTTTTAGTCAAAAGAGATTTGCGAATTGCTCGAAATTACTTTTTGAAATTTGAAAAATTTTGAATCTGGGTCAATCTGACCCCCGTGCACTTCGTGAATTTTTAAAAATTTTATACTTGGAATTTTTTCAAAATAACAGTGGAATTTGAAAGGTGGTTTGAAAATAAAGGTTTCACTCAAATTTTCAAATTTTTTACTTGCTATTTTTTCAGTAATCGAATTTTTAAGTCAAGCTTGAAATCTGGCCGAAAATTAGGAGATGGTGGAAAAGCTTTTTAAAGAGGTTTGAATTGAAATCTAGTCTTTCCACCAAAAAGATGTTTTTTTTTTCAAAACTTTTGCACGTTTTTTTTTTTTCAAAAAGAATTTTTCAAAAGATTCACAGAAAATATATATATATTTTCAAACTAACCTAAGCTCGAAAAGAAATCTAATCTAGATTTTTTTTTTCAAAATTTTCCTTTTTGATTTTTTTTTTCTTTTTCATGAAAATGAGAAAAATCCTTTTTTTTTTTCAAAAGAGATTGCAGAAAGTAGATCTAATCCTAGGGTTCAAAAAATAAACCTAATCTACGATAAATGATGTGCACTTGATTTTTCTTTACTGCGCTCGATGTGTGCGCGGATCCCGTTTTCGTTCCGTGTTGTCCTACACATCAAAAACAAAGTAGAGGCTGATTTGTCAGTGATAGATTAAAAGATCGAAATCAAGAAAAATGACGTTGCCTCCCCGGCATCGGCGCCATTTGACAGAAAGCCATTTTCGCGCATTTGGAAGTCGTCGGAAATCGTAGTATAGTCGCGCAAAAACGTTCGTGAAAAATTGATTTCTAAAGATAACGAGACTTGAGTCCTGGTCGTTTGTCTCTGGGAGGCGTTGCTTTTTCTTTTGAAATTGATCTTTTTGCCGCTCTACTTTGTTTAGAATCGCATGCCGGTTCGTGATTATTACGTATTTAGGTACGACATAGTTGCAAGAATATTAAGAGTTAGAACAGGCAACATTAATCACGCAAAAGATAATAGCAATCATTAAGCTCAAGGTGATTTCAAACATATATATATGTAGATATATATATATATATGTGTGTGTGTCTTCAATCATTCATTTGGGAGTTGTTGCACAAGGAATCTAGAGGAAAGCTTGTATATAAATGCTTGAAAATTAAATCTAGCTACCAGAAAATGATTGCATACAAGAATCGATGGGGGGATTTCGCATGCATCATTGGGGGAGAAGTAAGACTACACTACTAAGCAGTAAATAAAAGAAGTAAATATACGAAGAGCATAATCTAAATCTAGCAGAATGGAAGGGCATTCAGGGGTGGTCCCCGATGGCCTTTGAGTGGTTGAGAGAAGAAGGAGGGGCGGCCAATGGAACTTAGGCCAGCCCTTGGAGAGAGGTTGGGGAGCTGATCCAGCTTCCTGGCATGGAGATGGTGGCCTCCATGGTGGTGCTCAACTCGTGGAGGTGGAGTGGAGATGGAAGTGGCTATTCTAAGTGGAATGGATGCCAAGGAAGTGAATGGGTGCAAATGGCCACCCAAGGGGTCTTTTATAGACCTAAGGGAAGCTCTCTAGAGAATTATGGAATTATCTAGAGAGGCCTATGGTGGGATCTCGTGGGAGATTGAGAGAGAGAGGGTGGATGGTGGTTTTTAGATCCACCAAATATGGATCTAAAAATTGAATGGCTCTTGGTTGCTATTTTTGGCAACCAAGGCAACCAGACATGGTAGAGAGTTCTAGAGAACTCTAGGCTAGATATTTTCGTGTGGATGGTGTGTGTGGGTGTGTGTGGGTCGAAACTTAGGTGGCTAGGTTGATTAGGTTAGGTTTTAGTGGGTATAGGTCAAGGTATGTCTCAAATTAGGGTTATAAACCCTAATTCACTAAGGTAAATTGCAATTAAACTTAATACAAGTTTAATTGGGTGTGTGAAAACTTAATTAAGAGTAAAACAACTCAATTAAGTCAGGTCAAGGTCAATTGGACTCTCACTGAGTCCAATTGGACAGTGTGTGCTGAGATCAGGGCTCAATTGGACTCAATGAGTCCAATTGAATAGGCTGATGGAATTGACTAAGATCCAAGTCAATTAGGTCTAGTGAGAGCCTAATTAGGTCCTTAGGGAGGTCTAGAGGTGGTGTACTAGGGTTAGGGCACCTTAATTTAGGTTCCTATGGGGTTGGAATTGGGTTTAGGGACCTAGAGATCCATGATCAAGGCTTAAATCTCAAAACAGGAATTGGAGAGTAGTATCAGACATCTAATAATATAATCAGATGTCTTATACTCAAAAATCAGAAGTCCAGACTTGTTGTCTGGACGTCCAATCAGAGTCAGGAAGGATTTCAGATTCTGTTTTGGGTATTCTGTAGAAATTAGACGTTTGACAAAGTGTCTGGACGTCCAATAACACTGCAGAAGTGGGTTTGAAGTGTGCGGGAGTTGGCTAGGGGTCCTGGATGTCTTAAAACTTATCTGGACATCTAGAGAAGGGTTGGAACTAGGGTTTTAGGGCTTCATAGGGTGTTGTGACCTAATCTAAGGGTGGCTAAGGCTTGGGGAAGTCTCTAGGCTATCCTAGGGCTAGGATGGACCTAAGCTCTTCACATTTTACTGCTTTATTCCTACTTAATAGAATAACAACCTTTTAACCCCCTTACATTATTATTCCTACATCTAAACTAGGCCTTCTGCTCCAGCTCTGCTACAACTCCTATTATTCCTGATCCAGCTTCAGATCTAGCTCTTGATCAGCTTATTCCCTGCAATCGACATAATGCACTTAATCAGCACATTATAACATTATTTTATGCATAGCTAAAGGAAAGCAGTAAAGATGCAGATAATGCGTATGCATACATGAATAACCCTAACTTATGCTAAGTCCTAGCCTAATTTAGGCCAATTAAGACCTATGATTGCTGCGCAATCACCTGCGGAGGAAACATCATGGGTCAACACAAAGACACTGTGTGGGAGATTCTCGAGAATATGTGTGAGAACTCCATCAATAATGAATCCATGGGCATGTTCGACCGGACGAATGCCCATGCATTGACGAATCCAAAGGGAGCACATGAGATGTAGGGCCTGAACTCTTTCGTCGACTTGGAACTGATGGCTAGTCATCTGGACAAGGTCTCTTTTATTGAGAAGAAGTTTTAATGAGCTAACTAGACATTTGTAGCGAGCCACCTCTACGCAAAACCCATTTACGCAACCACCCTCTGGCAGGGAGGCTTTGCACAACCTCTATCACCGACCTTCTCATGGGATGGATCTGTATCCACCCCCGTCTGATTTTGGTTTTGGAGGAAACTCTGGACCCACCTACTCTAGTTGGGGGAACTCTGAACCCTCATATTTCCCACGGTTCCTCAGACCTGCGAGGACCTCAATGCCATTCTAAATGATCCATTCTCAAACACTTACAACCCTGGATGGTGTAATCATCCTAATTTCACGTGGTCATTCAATAATCAAAATCAGAGACCTCAATATCCGGCCCGACCACAAGCTCCTCATCCATATCAGCCGCCTCAGCCTCGACCTAACCCAACTTATCAATCTGGGCCGACTCAGACAGGTCAAATGACTCTTATCCTTCAGACTCTGGCTGACATTCAGAAGACAAATGCAGCTATGCAAAAATAGCACAGAGATGAGATCATAGAGGATCTCAATCAACTTGCCCAGATGGCAAATCCTTGCCAACCTGGTGCACTTCCTTCACAACCTCTACCTAATCCGAATAACGTGCCGAACCAGAGGCACGTTATGAACCCAAATCTAGGCCAAGCTCACTTTGTTTATTAGGCCCCTTCTACTCCATCACCCGACGGGATGGAAGCTTCAACATCTTATACAGGTTACTAGCAGCAAGCACCTCTTCTACCAACACCAAACCAGAACCAGGCGGGATTAAATTCTATTACTACCCACATTGGCAAAACAACACAGGACCCACCTTATCCAAGGCAAACCCAGCTTGGTAATGCAAACCCTAACCCTAGGATAGTCATACAGGACACCTCTATCCCAGATCAAGAGCCTGGACCCATTCTAGAGGAACCATCTAAGGTTCCATTTCCTGAGGCCTTGACCAAGGGAAAAAGGATGACCAAAATCGTGGCACTTGAGGAGGACCTGGTTAAGCTTTTTGAGCAGGTTCATATAAACATCCCCTTGATGGATGCAATACGTCACGTACCGGCTTACACATGATTTCTGAAAGATGTATGTACACCTAAGCATAAGCCGCAAACCAAAGATGGGAATCCAATCATACTATCAGAGCAAGCCAGCTCTATCATTTTGAACAAACTCCCGCTTAAGGCAAAATACCTAGGCACCCCTTTGATCTCCTGTGAAATCGGTGATATACGATTTGACCAAATTTTATTAGACTTAGGAGCCTCCATAAATTTGATACCTACATCCCTACTAGACTACTTCGAGGAATCTGAGATTAAATCGACTAAAATAACTTTATAGCCATCTGACCGATCAATTAAGTCACCAAAAGGAATTCTCGAGGATATCATAGTTAGGGTGCATGATTTCTATTTTCCAGTAGATTTTATTGTCGTAGATATGGATGCTCCTGAGAATGTGAAGAATACACCGATTATACTAGGGAGACCCTTTCTGGCCACTGCTAGGGCCAATATCAATTGTGAGGAGGGCTAAATTGAATTAAAATTTAGAAGTAAGACCCTAAAAATTGACATCTTTAAGTCCCAACAAGAAATTAATTACGGAGTCACAGAACAGATTTGCGATATTGAAGCTGTGGTTGACGACTTTATCGTGGAAAAAACTATTTCTGATCAGCCACAAGAGGATCAAAACCCGCAATTAAAGGAGCCCAAACTCAACCTAGACACACCCATAGCTCCTTCCTTTTCTCCCAACACCCATCTTGAACTACCCACTGCTGCTGACAACTCGATTTTGGAATTAAAGCCTCTTCCCGATCATCTCAAGTACGTCTTTTTGGGTTCCAATTAGACGTTTCCTATGATTATCAACTCCTGACTCACACCTGATCAGGAAACACACCTTATTTCTATTTTCCAGCAACATCGAAGAGCCATTGGATGGACTCTCGATGATCTGACTGGCATCAGCCCCTCATACTACACACATCACATCTACATTGAAGAGGGCTCACGACCATCCCGTGAAATGCAGAGACGCCTGAATCCAAATCTGCAGGATGTCGTGAAAAAGGAGATTATCAAGTGGTTAGATGCAGGGATCATCTACCCGATCTCCGACAGTCGGTGGGTGAGCCTAATCCAAGTTGTGCCTAAAAAGGCAGGGCTCACTATCATTACGACTGAAATCGGAGAAACCATATCGAGCAAACTCGTGGAGAGTCTGCATTGATTACAGAAGACTCAATTCCTCCACAAAGAAGGATCATTTCCCACTACCATTCATTGATCAGATTCTCAAGAAATTAGTGGGAACTCGATTCTTCTGCTTTTTGGACGGGTACTCCGATTACAATTAGGTTGCAATCCATCCCGAGGACCAAGAGAAGACCACCTTCACCTGCCCCTTCGGAACATATGCATTCCGAAGGATGTTGTTTGGTCTCTACAATGCACTCGCTACTTTTCAGCGATGCATGCTTTCCATATTCTCAGATATGGTAGGTGAATACCTTAAAGTCTTCATGGATGACTTCTCGGTATTTGGTGAATCATTTGATGATTGATGAGAACCTCATCATGAGCACTAACTAACATATTTTGATATGATAGAATGAACAAAAGCTCCTACATAACCTAAAGGAAGGCCTAAATCAGGGGAATATTGATCTAAAGAGAATACATAAAAAGGGGTACAACTGCAATTTTACCATTGTAGTGCATCAACAGAATTTCTAAGGGTTTAGATATAATCCAATTGGACTTAATAAGATAAAAAGTATGGTGGTTCAGTCAGAAAAGGGTTATTGTGAAATCTAGGAATTAAATGACATTCTGTAACCCTAAAACAAACCCACTTAAATTCGCAGGTTCCAGGAAAGATAAAAATCAACTAATCTCTCTAAAATTCATGGAAAAATATCCTCTAGATTTTAGAACCTTCAATTTGGCCTTTAGAACCTGTTTTGACCTAGATTGGGGTACATGCCTAACATTTGACATAATTTGGGTTTTTGTGCAAAATGTATAGTCAAACGTGGTTAAACCTTAAATCCAACTTCACTATTGGATTCCTTATGTTCAAATTAGGTTGATACCAAAATTTGGACCTAAGGGAAGGTCGTCTTGACCCACTTTGCAAATTGGTCCTCTAAATTACATTTAGACCCTCAACTTTTTGAAACCCTTTCAAATGCTCCCCTAACTTCTTCGACCTTTCTTCATTTCGGTCCCTCTACCATTTGTAGCAGGGGCCATACCTCCGGTGACTTCGCGCAAAGGTTTTTGCCTCATATGCATGGGGAGCTGCTCCTAGATTTAAAAGGGGAGCTCCCTGCGGAGCCCCCTACCGCATGGGAAGCTCCCAATGCCTTGAAACCCACCATACCTCTCGTGCGAACGCTTGAGAGGTATGGGTCTCTGACTAGGCTTACCTCCGGCGTGGCTTTCCCGCCGTCTCAGTGTGATTCTCACCCTGCTTGTGCCTATTTAAGGAAGGGCAGACTACGCCGCTTTCTTCAAGCTCAAATTGGCCAGAGATCTCCCTCAAATTCGCTCCTCCCAACTCCAACCGACCGCCCAAAGCTTCTGATGACTCTTCTTCCCTCTTCTCGTCGCTCTGCCACCGTACTAGTGGCAGAGCCAGCTCTGCCGTTCTCCTCTACGCCGCGCCATACCAATGCGCATCCTCAGGCCCTCTTCCTCATCGTCGCTTCTTCCCCTAGGCATCTTCATCTCCAGTGACGGCAGGCACCCACCGCTCACCCTCTGCCTGCCCCCTTCACTCTGAACTCCTTAGATAAGTTCTCCTTTTTCCCCTCTTCATTTCCCCCTTATCTATTTCCTAAATCAACTACTGCCACACGTCGACCACCATCATCCCCTTCACCTCCGGCAACCAACCATGGCGAGTTCGCTCCACCACCACAGACCACCACCCTCCTCGCTGACCGGTCCTGAAGCACCGCCTCACCTCACTGACCATTTCCCCGCACTCCACGCACTGCGCCACTCACTCGAACCACCCCCCAAACACACCCACTCGCACTCACATAGTGCGCCCTAGGCACACTCACATACACTACCACTCCACGCCAACACCCCCAGCACCTTCGTCGTGCTCTGGCGAACCTCCTCGAGCGATTTGACATGGCCGCAAGGCCATGTTCGTGTATTCAGGTTCGCCGCCCCTTCCGCCATTGACGCAGAGGCATGAAGCTCGCTTGAAGCTTCGCCCAGGCCTTGCTGTTCTAGGCCTGCACTCCCAGGTTGTGCAATTTAGTCTCGCGCATACACCCAGGCCTTTGATTGGCTTCGAAGACCCTCGTAGCAGCTGTAATCGGACATGCCATTTGCTGCTGTGCACGCAACAGGAAGGTGGGACGTTTTGTCCCACCTCAGAAACGTCTAGTGCAGGTGAGCGCCTTTTATTATTTTGTGTTTTCTTAGGGTCGCCTCAAAACACAGGGGTGAGGTCCCTCGCCCACCACCCGGCCTCGTCCATGACCCACACCTTCGCAGACTTGGCCTGACTCGACTACCCTCACACTCCTCGCCCACCACCGCACGCTGGTGGGCCTAGTCCCAGTCATGCTAACCCGACCCGATTTCCTGGCTAGCTCTGAGAGAGCAAAGAGAGATACAGAGAGAGAGATGCGGGGAGGGTAGGGGTAGGTTTTGCCTTTGTGTGCATAGAAAAGGAAGAAGAAAGAAGGAAGGACCTGAAGAAGAGGAAGGCAGAGGAAGGAGCTGAAGTGGAAGAGAAGAAGAAGTAGCCAACTGAAGGAAGAAGAGGAAGTAGCAGCTGAAGACTTAGCCATGCCAAAGAAGAAAGTAGGAAGAGGAAGAGCAACTGAAGGAAGGAGTAGCCGCAGAGAAAGAAAGAAAGAAGTGCGACAGAGAACCGAGGAGAAGAAGAAAAAGAAGACACTAGCATTGTAGCAGACGTCACTTAAGGTGTCTGATTCGTAGAATCAGACATCTGAAGACAGAGAAAGAAGAAAAAAGAGAGCAAAGAAGAAATAGAGAAGAGAAGAAAAAGAATTTATTTCCTTTTTGTCTCTAGCATTTATTTTCCTTGCATTAGTATAGAACATATTTGAGATTCTGATATTTTGCTTCTAAATACCGAATTGGTCCCTGAGTTCGACCTCGAAATGTTTTTGAATTTCGAGTAATAAATAAAATAAAATTAATAATAGTTTTTTGTGATATACTACAATGCATATCTATCCTTTTAAACACGCGACAAAAATTGACTATCATTTTTTTGGCGCCGTTGCCGGGGAGCAACGGGCATTTTAGAAGTTTTACATCATAATTTTTTATTTTATACTGACTTAATCTCTATCTTATTGTGTGTGTTTTAGGAAAATTCAAGAAAAGACAAGTAGCTGCACAGCAACTACACTAGAAAATAGGTAACCTTTCTAACCCTCTCTTTTAATCCCCTCACAATCTAAAGAGGAAAAACAAAAGAAAAATTAATCTAGGGCTACCTATTTTCCATATTTAGTAATTCATTAAGTTGCCTGATTTTTACTTTCAACACATCTTAACTGCACATCCACTTAAGGTAACTAGGGCTAAAACCTTCTTGATTGAGCCTTAGTTACCAATTTTTGAGGCAACTAACTTGGACCAACTAGAGCCAACCTAAGGATTCCAAGCTAGGGTTTTAGAGACACATCTTCTAAGTAGAGAATTAAAAATTTCAAAAAGAGGTGTGCCTAAGCCATTGTTTGAAAAGACCTATCCAAGAGAAACCCTAAGCAAATCAGGCTCTTAATCTACTTGAACAATAAAAGAAAGGACCTAAGAAGCTCTCAAAGGAACAAAGAGGTGAAATTGATCCTTTGGGTCAATTAACCTTTAAATTAGGTCACTTTTGCACACAAAAGGCTTAAAGTTCAAGTGGAACCCTAAGAACCTTGATCTTAACTAAAAGTGGTATACTTAAGAGGTCAAGGTCCCCATTCTGGTCTACTTGGAATCTCAGTGACAAGAGAGGTCGGGTGGGGGAAACCCTATAACTCGTGGGGGCGCTCTACCATGTAGGGGTCTTCGTAGGACTCATCCTCTCTGGTTGCCCAGGTAATTCTCAGGTGGACGACCTTTTTGATTAAGGGGTATCATCCGCTCCAAACCTCTATAGCCACACAATATATTTTGGGTGTCTTGATTAGGTCCAACACGTTCTAACCTCATCCAATCTTTCAGTGCATGTTTGGTAGGAGGTCCTTGAAACCTCCTCTAGAAATCCACTCTCCCCAAGGCCAAGCCTCAATACCCTTGTTTGTGCAGCAACCCCTCCACATAGACCTTTCTTTCGATTCTGAACCTAGTTCTCCTTCTTCCATCATGGCACAAGCTGTTGAAGAAGAAAATAATCTTGAGCACCAGCTTCAGCATCTTAATGACCTCTTCTAGAACTTCATGAACCCACTGCAGTGCCCCATGATGCAAGATCACTATAATCTCGCTGTGGTGGCAATCGAGCCTCGAGTCCGAATCCTGGTTGGAGGACCTGATTTTGAATTGAAGCCCAATATGATTCATGCCATACCAAAATTCTATGGGCTTAACTCCGAAGATCCATTCCAGCATATCAAACAGCTCAAGCATTTGGCCCAAACCTTCGGGTCAGATGCGCAAAACTGGGATATCTTACTCATTAAGATGTTCTGTTTCTCCCTTATGGACAAGGCGGCTCATTAGTATTAGACACAAACTCGTCCAATCAACACCTGGGATGAACTTCAATCTGAATTTTTGAAGTTCTTTCCCGTTGGTTGGACAAACGCCTTGCGCCATCAGATTACTCACTTCACCTAGCAAACGGGAGAACCTCTTCATGAGGCATGGGATCGATTTTTGGATCTTATGAGAAAGTGCCCCCATCATGGAGTTCCTAAATGGGAACAAGTCCAGTCTTTTTACCAGGGACTCTGTGAGGATATTAGATTATTAGTAAATGCAACTTGCAGAGGGAATATCATGGGTCAGCATGAGGACACTGTGTGGGAGATTCTCGAGAATATGTGCGAGAACTCCATCAACAATGACTCCATGGGTTTATTCGACCGGACGAATACCCGCACATTGACGAATCTTAGGGGAGCACATGAAATGTAGGGCCTGTCTGCATCCGTCGACTTAGAACTAATGGCCAGTCGGTTGGACAAGGTCTTTATTATCGAGAAGAAGGTGGACAAGCTGACTTGGCATTTGCAGCAAGCCAGCTCTGTGCAGAACTCTTTCGCACAGCCACCTCTCGCAAGGGAAACTGTGTAAAACATCTTCCACCGATCTTCTCTAGGGATGGACCTGTATCCACCCCCATCTGACTCCAGGACTGGAGGGACCTCCGATCCTCTCTATTCTTGTCGGGGGAACTCTGATCCTCCATACTCTGACTTTCCTGAGGCTCCTCAAACCTGCGAGGACCTCAACACCATCCAGAATGACCCATTTTCCAACACCTACAACCCTGGATGGCAAAATCACCCCAACTTCTAGTGGGTGGAAAATTCTCAGATCCAAAGACCACCTTATCAACCCTGTCTACAAGCCCCTTGTCCTTATCAGCCACCTCAGCCTCGGCCCAACCCCACCTATCAATCTGGGCCAAACCAAGACCAAATGTCTCTCATCCTCCAAATACTGGCTGACATTCAAAGAATGAATATGGCCATCCAAAAATAGCACAAGGACGAGATCACAGAGGTCCGTAACCAACTCGCCCAGATGGCGAATTCCCGCCAACCGGGCACACTTCCTTCACAACCTCTACCAAACACTAATAACATGCCGACCCAGAGGCGCGTTATGAACCTGAACCCAGGCCAAGCACACATGATTTATCAGGCCCCTTCTGTTCCATCACTTGATGGGATGGAAGCCTCAACATCATACATGGGTTATCAACAACAACCACCCATTTTACCGACCCCTAACCCAAACCAGGTAGGATTAAACTCTGTAACAACCCGTAGTGGTAAAGCAACCCAAGACCCACCTTATCCAGACTACTCCAAGCTTGGTAGTGATCCAAACCCTAGGATAGTTATCTAGGATGTTCCTATCCCAGATCAAAAACCTAGACCTATTCTAGAGGAACCAACCAAGGTTCCATTTCTTGAGGCCTTGATCAAGGGAAAAAGGACAACCAAACCCGTGGCTCCTGAGGAGGACCTGATCAAGCTCTTTGAACAAGTCCAAATAAACATCCCCTTGATGGATGCAATCTGCCACGTACTGGCTTACGCACTATTCTTGGAGAACATGTGTACACCCCAGCGTAAGCTGCGAACCAAGAGTAGGAGTTCGATCGTACTGTCAGAGCAAGCCAGCTCTATAATCTTGAGTAAACTCCCACCCAAGGCAAAAGACCCAGGCACTCCCCTGATCTCATGTAAAATTGGTGAAACCCAATTTGATAGAGCATTGTTAGACCTAGGTGCCTCCATAAACCTGATACGCACATCCCTGCTTAACTACCTTGAAGAATCCGAGCTTAAACCGACTGAGGTGACATTGTAGTTAGCTGATCGATCGATTAAGTCACCTAAGGGAGTTCTCGAGGATGTTATTGTTAGGGTGCAAGATTTCTACTTCCTAGTAGACTTTATAGTTCTAGATATGGATGCACCTTGGAACCCAAGGGATACACCAATTATACTAGGGAGACCTTTTCTGGCTGCTGCTAGGGCCAACACAAGCAGTGAAGAGGGCCAAATAGAGTTGAAATTTGGGAATCAAACTCTTAAGATTGACATCTTTAAGGCCCAACAAGGAATTAATTGCGGTGTTGTAGAGCAAATATGTGACATCAGAGCCGTGGTTGATGAACCGCATATTGAGGGCAACCTGATTATCCCCAATCAACCACAAGAAGATCAAAACCCACAATTAAAGGAGTTTGAACCCCATTTAGATATACACATAACTCCTACCCTTATTCCTCACACCCACTTCGAACCACCCGCTGCTGCTGATAATCCCGTCTTGGAACTCAAGCCCCTTCCCGATCATCTGAAATATGTCTTTGTGGGTTCCAATCAGACATTTCCTGTGATTATAAACTCCAGACTCACACTTGATCAGGAATCCCATCTGATTATTGTTCTCCAGCAACATCGTAGAGCCATTGGTTGGATTCTCGATGATTTGACTGGCATAAGTCCCTCTTATTGTACACACCACATCTATTCCGAAGAGGGTGCACGTCGTTCACGTGAGATGCAGAGACATCTAAACCCTAATCTGTAGGAGGTTGTGGAAAAGGAGATCATTAAGTGGTTAGATGTAGGGATCATCTACTCGATCTCCGACACTCGATGGGTAAGTCCAATCCAGGCTGTGCCTAAGAAGGCAGGGCTCACCACCATCACGACTGAAATCAGAGAGGTCATACCAACTCGTATAGCCCACTCGTGGAGAGTCTGCATAGATTACCGAAGACTCAATTCCTCCACCAAGAAGGATCATTTCCCACTACCATTTATTGATCAGATTCTCGAAAAACTAGTGGGAAATATATTCTTCTGCTTTCTTGACAGGTACTCCGGTTATAACCAAGTGGCGATTCATCTAGAGGACCAAGAGAAGACCACGTTCACCTGCCCCTTCAGGACATACACGCTCTGAAGGATGCCTTTCGGTCTCTACAATGCACTCACAACTTTTCAGCAGTGTATGCTTGCCATATTCTTTGATATGGTAGGTGATTATCTGGAAGTCTTCATGGATGACTTCTCAGTATTTGGGGCATCATTTGACGATTGCCTCCAACACTTGGTTCAAATACTCAGGTGATGTATTGATGTGAATTTGGTTCTTTCCTGAGAAAAGAGCCACTTTATGGTGCCTGAGGGGATCGTCCTGGGACATCTGATTTTTGAGAGAGGCATCCAAGTCGATCGAGTTAAGGTTAACTTGATTTCCAAGCTCCCTATGCCTAGCTATATCAGGGACATCCGATCTTTTCTGGGGCACATCGGTTTCTACCGTCGATTCATCCCTGATTTCTCGAAAATCGTGCACCCCCTGACCACTCTTCTCTCCAACGATGTACCTTTTGAAATTTCCAAGGAATGCACTCAAGCATTTGAGATCCTTCATGACCGAGTTACCCAAGCCCCGATCCTATAGTCCCCTGATTGGTCTCAACCCTTTGAGATCATGTGCGATGCATCTGACTTTGCTGTAGGAGCGATTCTGGGGTAGAAAATTGACGGGAAACCCGTAGTCATCTACTATGCTAGTAAGACACTTGACAAGGCTCAACGTAACTACACGGTTACGGAGAAAGAGCTGCTAGCCATAGTATTTGCCCTTGAAAAATTCAGATCTTATCTCATAGGTTCCCACGTTGTTATTTACTCGGATCACACAACTGTGAGGCATCTCCTTGGGAAGAAGGACGTGAAACCTCGATTAATTCAATGGATCTTGCTGTTGCAAGAATTTGACCTCGAGATTCGCGACAAAGCGGGAAGACAGAACGTGGTAGCTAACCACTTGTCCTGCCTTCCTTCTGAGATCATCAACCCTTCCGGACCCATCACGGAGCATTTTCTTGATGAGCACCTCCTGACTATTGGTACAAGGCTTCCATGGTTTTCTGATATAGTAAACTACTTTGCATCACATCAGATCCTGTCTGATTTGCCGAAGGCCAAGAAAGACAAATTGCGCTCCGATGCCAAGTATTACATTTGGGAAGACCTGTATCTATTCCACATAGGTGCTGACCAGATTATTCGATGATGTGTCCCAGAAGTTGAGATCAACGATATACTCTTTCTACCATGACCAGGCATGCGGTGGCCATTTTTCTGGGCACAAAATCGCATCAAAAGTCTTCCAGTGTGGCTTCTACTGGCCAACAATCTTTAAGGACACATACAATCACTGTAAGGCATGCAACCGTTGCCAAACTTTGGGCAACATGAGCCATTGCGACATGATGCCTTTACAGTTGATTCTCGTATGCGAGATTTTTGACATTTGGGGGATTGATTTTATTGGCTCCTTCCCTATCTCGGACGGCTTCGAGTACATTTTACTCACTGTTGACTACGTGTCCAAATGGATCGAAGCCATTCCGACCCGAACCAATGATCATAAAGTCGTTATCAAATTCATTCATCAAAACATCTTCTCATGGTTTGGGATTCCTCAAGCAATCATTTCTGATGGAGGGACCCATTTCACAAACGCTCAGTTCAAGTCACCGATGACCAAATATGAGGTGCCACACCAAATCTCGACTCCCCACCACCCCCAAACTAATGGTCTAGCTGAGCTATCAAACCGGGAGATCAAGAAAATCCTTTAGGTTACTGTTCGACCTAACAGGAAGGCTTGGTTATCCTGACTTCCAGAAGCTTTATGGGCTTATAGGATTACCCACAAAACCCAATTAGGCATGTCTCCTTTCAAACTGGTGTACGGGAAGGCGTGTCACCTCCCCATCGAATTGAGGCATAAAGCCTATTGGGCAGTACGAAACTGCAACCTAGATCTTTCTAAGGATGGAACCCACAGAAAGCTTCAGATAAGCGAGATTGATGAATTACGCCTTGATGTGTATGAAAACTCATGAATTTACAAAGAGTGGGTTAAAGCCTTTCATGACAAACACATATCTAGAAAGATCTTTCATCCTGGTCAAAAGATCCTACTTTTTGATGCCCCACTCAGACTATTCCCAAGGAAGCTGCGATCCAAGTGGATCGGACCATATCTAGTTCGACAAATGATTGGAAATGGAGCCGTTGAGATCAGTCCACTCAACCACTATTCCGAACCCTTTGTTGTGAATGGTCAGAGACTCAAACTGTTCATTGACATGACCAATACAGATTTGGCTGAGTCATCTTTTATCCTCCATTATCCCTGAGCTCATTGCGCCCAACCGATGGCGTAAAACTCAACGCTTAACGGGAGGCAACCCGTCATTCTTTCCAAAACCTGAAACCTTTCCTGACATTTCTTTGCACTTTAGGGTTCATCCTTTAGGACAGCCGACTCCACCTCAGGTAACCATACCCGAGATTAGAAATCGTCCGCAATAGTCACCTCGACCCGTCCACTCACCCAATACCTGTTCTAATGAATGAACCAAGCTGAATAAAAGCCCACCTAATTTACAATGAGGACATTGTAAATCTTAGGCATGGGGGGTTATGAAAGTGTAATGAAAACTCATAACAAGAAAAGGTTTCAACAAAAAATTCGCATATGTCAAAAACACCAAAAAAGTTAAAATTTTTTTGAAACAACACCAAAAAAATAATTTTTTTTTTTGAAAAAGAACAAAAAGCTGGAGGGAAGAAATTTTTGTGGGCTTTACATAATCAAAAGGAGGAGGAGAAAAAGAGAAAAATGCTTAAAAGGAGCACAAAATGAAAAAGAAGATAGTCATTAGTAAGAGATTAAGGGATTAACTGAAGTTATAGGCCAAATTAAGAAAAGAAAAGAAAAGTGCTAAAGAGACACAAAAAGGATTAGTAGGAGAGTTGACCTTAGGCCTTTTTGGCCAGACTCTTAGTACCTATTAAGATCTGGATATTCCTCAAGAGGTTGAGGAAAATGCAAAGCTTAAGTATTAGGTCTAAGGCTTAGGGAGTATTCGACCTCGTTAACTAACCTTCGGTTTGCAGGACTCGGTAACCTAAGCACCCCAATTCACACACAGTCTGGTTCAGTGAGCATAACTATCAAAATCACGTAGAAGCATTTTTAATGTTCTAAAAATGTTACCTAGATTAGGAGTGGCCGATCAACACAAGTTGATTTGGATGAGTTCCCGACACATATCATCTCCTCGGTGCTTATCTCTTAGGATATTTACATATCCTACTGGGGGCATGTAAGCACTCTGCTGGTTCAAATACCATGGATGGCATTATCATGAAATGTCAATCACCAGGGTTTGAATTCGGCCACGGAATGCCATGGGTGGGATTATCTCGAAATCTCGAAAAGCATGATTCTAGGGGTTACCATGGGCGGTGCTATCACGAAGCATCGATTGCCAGGGACCTTTGAGGATTGATGTTGGGGACGAGGAATCCAAAACAGACCGTGTTGTGATGTCAATCCAAAGCTAGAAATAAAAAGAAAAGAGAGAGAAAACTCTCCAAACAAATAACCCTCTGCCTCTCTCGTCCAAAAATGCACTGCAAACTGAACCAAGGCTAAAGTTATGTCTCAAGCACGAGTGCTTTAACCATGGAGTGCAATAAACCTTAGGGTAGTTCCTGCGGTCCTTAGAAACCTTCGCTAAGGACCAAGGCTAAAGCTAGACAGGTCTGGATCTTGATTTGTATGAGAGTACCTTTAGGCCCATTGTTGGCATTCTGACCGAGGAATGAGAAGAAAAAGCACTTATCAAAATTGGTGAAAGGAACTCTTGGTATAGAACAAAAGTTAAAACCTTAAAATTTTGCTAAGGAACTAGCAAAAGCTAGGCATGGGGGTATGATGAGAACCTCATCATGAGCCTTAACTAGCATATTTTGATCAAATAGAATGAACAAAAGCTCCTACATAACCTAAAGGAAGACCTAAATCAGGGGAATACTGGTCTAAAGAGAATACATAAAACAAGAGGTAAAACTACAATTTTACCATTGCAGTGCATCAATGATATTTCTAAGGGTTTAGACATAGTTCAATTGGACTTAATAAGATAAAAAGTAGGATTGTTCAGTCAGAAAAGGGTTATTGTGCAATTTAGGAATTAAATGACATTCTGTAACCCTAAAACAAACCCACTTAAATTTATAGGGTTTCAGGAAAGATTAAAATCAACTAAATCCTCTAAAATTCATGAAAAAATATCCTCTAGGGTTTAGAACCTTCAATTTGGCCTTTATAACTTGTTTTGGCCTAGATTGGGGTCCATGCCTAATATTTGACCTAATTTGGGTTTTTGTGCAAAATGTCCAATCAAACTTGGTCAAACCTTAAATCCAACTTTACCATCAGATTCCTTAGGTTCAAATTAAGTTGTTACCAAAATTTAGACCTAAGGGACGGTCGCCTTGACCCACTTTGCAAATTAGTCCTCCAAATTACATTTAAACCCTCAACTTTTTGAAACCCTTGCAAATCCCCCCCTAACTTCTTTGTCACTTTCTTCATTTTGGTCCCTCTACCATTTGCAGCAGGGGCCATACCTCCGGAGACGCCCCCAGATTTAAAAGGGGAGCTCCCTGCGGAGCGCCCTACCACATGGGTAGCTCCCCATGCCCTGAAACCCACCATACCTCTCGTGCCAATGCTCGAGAGGTATGAGTCTCTGACCGACCTTACCTTCGGCGTGGCTTTTCCATCATCTCAGTGCACTTCTCGCCCTGCCTGCGCCTATTTAAGGAAGGGTAGACCACGTCGCTCCCTTCAAGCTCAAATTGGCTAGAGATCTCCGTCAAATTCGTCTCCTCCCAACTCCGGCTGACTGCCCAAAGCTTCCGGCAACTCTTCCTCCCTCTTCTCATCGCTCTGCCACCGTACCAATGGCAGAGCCAGCTCCGCCGTTCTCCTCTACGCCACGCCGTACCAACACACATCAAGGCCTTCTTCCTTGTTGCCGCTTCTTCCCCTAGGCATCTTCGTCTCCGGCGACGGCAGGCACCCATTGCTCGCCCTCCGCCTCCCCCCTTCGCTCTTAACTCCTTAGATAAGTTCTCCTTTTTCCCCTCTTCATTTCTCCCTTATCTATTTCCTAAATCAACTACTACCACACGCCGACAACCATCATCCCCTTCACCTCCGGCAACCAACTCCGGCAAGTTCGCTCCACCACCACAGACCACCTCCCTCCTCGCCGACCAGTCCCTAAGCACCGCCTCACCTCACTGACCATTTCCCCACTCTCCATGCACCGCGCCACTCACTTGAACCACCTCCCGAATACACCCACTTGAACTCACACAGTGCGCCCTAGGCACACATTCACATACACTGCCACTCCACACCAACACCCCAGCACCTTCGCCATTCTCTGGCGAACCTCCCCGAGTGATTTGACATGGCCGCAAGGCCATGTTCGTGTTTTCAAGTTCGCCGCCCCTTCTACCATTGATGCAGAAGCATGAAGCTCGCTTGAAGCTTCGCCCAGGCCTTGCTGCTCTAGGCCTGCACTCCCAGGTCGTGCGATTTAGTCTCGCGCACACACCCAGGCCTATGATTGGCTTCGAAGACCCTCGTAGCAGTTATAATCGGACATGCCATTTGCTGCTGTGCACGCAACAGGAAGGTGGGACGTTTTGTCCCACCTCGGAAACGTCTAGTGCAGGTGAGCACCTTTTATTATTTTGTGTTTTCTTAGGGTCGCCTCAAAACACAGGGGTGAGGTCCCTCGCCCACCACCCAACCTCGTCCATGACCCACACCTTCACGGACCTGGCCTGACCTGACTACCCGCAAACTCCTCGCCCACCACCGCACGCCGGTGGGCCTGGTCCCGGCATGCTAACCTGACCTGATTTCCTGGCTGGCTCTGAGAGAGCAAAGAGAGATACAGAGAGAGAGAGATGCGGGGAGGGTAGGGGTAGGTTTTGCTTCTGTGTGCATAGGAAAGGAAGAAGAAAGGAGAAGGAAGGACCTGAAGAAGAGGAAGGCAGAGGAAGGGGTTGAAGAGGAAGCGAAGAAGAAGCCAGCTGAAGGAAGAAGAGGAAGTGACGAGTCGATTCTTCGCTTTTAAAGTCATTTGTCAAATAAAATGATGCGTCGTTTGTAGTTTTAGGTGGTGGAAAAATCGACTAATCAACAATTAAAATAACCACTCAATTAGGAGCGGGTCGTATCCACGAGGAGGCAATGACATGTTTAAACTCACACCAGTTAAAAACATATGTTCACGGTTAGTTTTGTCGAGAAATTGAGCCAAATCTGCCTTCAAATTAAGAAAACATCAACATGCTGAAATGGCATTTATAAGAAAGAGGGAGGTCACTTGCATAAATTAGCCATAATATTTAATTAATAAATTCAAAATAAAAGAGTGGCAATGGCATGTGAATGTAAATATTAATTCGGTAAGAAATAGAGCATTTGCCCCCTTTGTGCGTGTGCGATGAGGAGGCTGCGGTCGGGTGTGTGGAGCTCGGAGGTGGTTGGCCATGACGAGGGCTACGTGTGGGTGGTGACGGCACGTTGAACGGCCACCAGTGGTCTTGCCAACGACGAGGAAGGCCGGCAATGGTGGCGGCGGCTCGCCGGCGCAGGCGAGCTGCTGTCGGCCTTCAGAGGGTGTGGCTGAGTTTTTGAGGTTGAGGCGAGTTCATTGATGTTGGTGGCGCGAAGCTCTGAGGCTAGATGAGGCAGCTGCACGAAGGAGGACTATGATAACTTTGGGTTCTGTTCGGTCTGTTGGAGGAGAAGACGAAGAAGAAGAGGTCGGGCGAGTGCACAGGCAGCGACGCCGGTTGGAGTAGTGCATGCTCTACGCACGTTGTTGGTGGTGCACGCTTGCTGCGGTGGAGGTGCAACGGGCGCGGGGCGGTGCTGTGAGTGGCAGGCGCGTGAGGAGGGGTGCGGATGGGGCGCACGCGGGTTGGTGGAGCGCAGGTGCGTGGCATGATCTATTGAGGGTAGCGCGTTGTTGCTGTTGGAGATGAGAGAGCGGAGAGTAGAAGCATGCACTGCTGGCCATGCGTGGAAGGGGAAACGCGGGTGTGCTGGAGGTGTGCACGAGCGGTTGATGCTCGTGCGGAGGTGCAACGAAGGAGATGTGCGCGGGCTGTGTGGGTGGAATGACTCTACTACGGTTGGTGGAGTTGTTGCGAGGAGGACGCAGGCGATGCTGGTGGTGCGTGTAATGCGTGGGAGATGTGCATGCATATGGCTGCGTGTGGCATGCGTGTAGCGATGACCTGGGTGGTTGCGAGGCGAGGGAGTGGTATGTTGCAGGTGGTGGTGATGGGTTAGTTGAGTGTGTGAGGAACTGCGATGGAGCAGGTGAAGAAGAAGCACGGTGATGGAATGGTGGCAAGTCGTGCATCAGTAGATGCACTCACGGTAGGCGAGCTTCAAGGAGCTCGTACACGGTGGCGACCAACTCCATCCTCTTGGCGCGGTGGTTTGTCACCCCATCGACCCATGGTATGACGGAGTTTGGCCGTGGAGGCCCACGGTGGTGAAATGCTGCATGGTGGTGAAATGGGATGATGGCCTCCACGAGCTCGGCTGCCTCCTCCTCTCCCTTGTAGTCTCAGCTGCCCCGACCAGATCCAACACAACTGCTCCTCCATGAATGGGTTCTTGAGTGCAGCCAGTTGGTGAAGATTGAATGCAGGCGGAGGAAGTGGAACGGTTGCCTGTGGGAAGAAGAAGAATAATTAATAAAATGAAATATTTGGATTATTTATACACAAATCCTTAAGTTTTATGTTAATTAAACCAATGCATGTAATGCACCTAATGTCATTCTAAGTCAATTTCAAATGCCTTTAGTTATGAATGCAATGCATGAATTATGTAATTAAATCAGAAGTATGAATTAATCTATTCACATCCTAATGCATGCTAAATAAATGTTAGAATTAACTTAATGTCTAGGCACTTAAATACTTAAATAGCCCACAAATATGGGCTAATCGGGAAGCAGCAACTGAAGACTTAGCCGCGCCAAAGAAGAAAGAAGGAAGAGGAAGAGCAGCTGAAGGAAGGAGCAGCCGCAGAGAAAGAAAGAAAGAAGAAGAAGTGCGGCAGAGAACCAAGGAGAAGAAAAAGAAGACATTAGCACTGTAGCAGATGTCACTTAAGGCGTCTGATTCATAGAATTAGATGTCTGAAGACAGAGAAAGAAGAAATGAGAGAGAACAAAGAAGAAAGAGAGAAGAGAAGAAAAATAATTTATTTCCTTTTTGTCTCTAGCATTTATTTTCCTTGCATCAGTATTGAACATATTTGAGATTATGATATTTTGCTTCTAAATACCGAAATTCTCCCTGTGTTCGACCTCGAAATGTTTTGAATTTTGAGTAATAAATAAAATAAAATTGATAATCATTTTTCGTGATATACTACAATGCATATCTATCCTTTTAAACACGCAACAAAAATCGACTATCAATGATTGCCTCTTGCACTTGGTCTAGATCCTTAGGCGATGCATCGATGTGAACTTGGTTTTTTCTTGGGAAAAGAGCTACTTCATGGTACCTGAGGGAATTATCCTGGGACATCTCATCTCTGAGAAAGGCATCCAGGTTGATCGAGCCAAGGTGAATTTGATTTCCAAACTCCCACGCCAATTTTTACCATCGATTCATTTTTGATTTCTCGAAAATTGCACGCCCCTTGACTAATCTTCTATATAAGGATGTCCCTGTTGAAATCTTCGAGTGTGCTCAGGCATTTGAGATCCTACGTGATCGAGTTACCCAAGCACCTATCCTACAGTCCCTTGATTGGTCTCAACCCTTTGAGATCATGTGAGATGCATCTGATTATGCAGTAGGGGCGGTGATGAGTTCATTTTAATGGACTATTGTTATGCCTAAGTACTTCAATTCTAACATAGTATGTTTGTTAATAATTACCTTAGGTCAGTAAATAAGTGCATGCATAATTACTTGAGTTTTTATCTATTTTATCGCATTCTATAACTTAGTATGTAATTATTTTATGTTTCATCATTGTAGGAATAAATTGCAAGAGACGAGGGGGGTGAATTAAATTTTCCCCTCCCCCAACAATCACCGGCAACATTTGAGTCTTTCGGTCGGCCTCAACATCTCCCCAACAGCTGAAGGCCATATTTAGTAAGGGATTTTGAAAATCCCTTAACTCGCGTGGGGAGAGGAGTTAAGAGGAGGCTTGGCAAAGGAGAGTCGGCTTCATCTTCTTCTCCCCCTGGCGAGGAATTATCTCCACCTTCCCCATCGTGGAGAGAGCATGAACTGTGGAGAAGGTGTGCACGATGAATCTAGCCACGCCCTTGCACTACCCACTGCCGAGCCCATGCCAGCCTGCTTTCACTGTGCTCTGCAAATTCCATCACCCTCACTACACTGCCACAGCACCCTCACCAATACCTTGCAAGCCACAGCCGTGCCCTCCACTGCCTGTCCAACCATAGAGCCTTCCCTCACCGTGCGCTTGCAACTACATGCGCTGCATCCACCACACCCTTGCAGCCCAAGCGCCCGCAGGCGCTCCACCACACGCTCACAGGCGCCTTACGCCATCACCCTTCTCCGCTTGCCTGCACCCGCACTGCTTGCAGGTGCCCCACCCTAGCCTGCCCTCGCCACGCCATTACCCTTGCACGCCTCACGCTACTGCCAAGTGCCTGCAGGTGCTACACCCACCGCCCTTGCGCAGCTTATGCCATCGTCAGTGCTCGCAGGTAGCCAGCCAAGCCTGCAAGTGACCCACACCCGCAGGTCCTGCACCTAGCGGCCAACCCTGCAAACGCGCCCTAGCATGCCTTGAGCGCGCACACTCAGCGCATAGCCGCGCGGGTTGCAACAGTAGCTCCACCATCTCCAAGCGCGGTGAACCTCCTTCAATAGGGCCAATAGGCCGGCGGCCATTCTCCTCCATCTGACTACCGCCGGCCACCTCCGACCGCTGCGTCACCACCATTGCGTAGCCCTCGTTGAGGCGCACCACCCCGTCGACTCTCACCGCCAACCGTGCACGACCGTCCACACATGGAAGAGAGAGGAGAAATCCTCTAGTTTCTCCTTAATTAATATTTACATCTAATGCCATTTCCATTTAGATATTAATACTTTATTCAGGCCACATTGCATTGATGCACTCATAGTTTCCTGAAATTACTTCACTTTTGTTATGTGCATGATTTAACTTTGAATTTCAAATTAGATTTGCATGCAAGTTAAATTTACATGATATGCCATTACACATGCATCATATACATATTTTTGGAGCTTAATTCATGATGTGAAAATTACATAAATACCCCTAAACTTTTAAGGAAATTGCAAGCTCCATTTAAAATAGCATGTTCCTCGCATTAAAGTCGCGATAGTGTCTGCAGATAGTATATTCCTGGACTCGTGAATTTATTGGCCTATTCCTCCCTGTGGATGCGACATCTTTATTGTGGTTAAATTTGATATTAGTTTTGATTGAGAGATTTTCCACCACATAAAACACAACGACATATCATTCTATTGCTATTTTAATTAAGTGAAACTCTCTCTATCAAATGGCTCCGTTGCTGGGGAGGCAACAGGTACAATAGATTCACTTCATTATTTTTAAATATTCTGAGTTGCGCAGTTATCTGATCATTTTTTTTATTGTGCGAGGAATCTGACGGGGCGACAGCCACAGTAGAGCGACGACATTGACCTTGAACGACACGTATAGCAGAGATGATCTTTTTGGTGGACCTTGACGCCACCTGGAGGTCAGCAACAAGAACACGTGGGCCTTGATCCCACGTGCATAGGCTTATGGAGAAGCCTGTTTTTGATTTAGTCAGTAGATCTTAGTTAGATTTAGTTTAGATAAACATTAGAATTTAATTTCTATCTTTTGGATCCTTTTCGAGTATTTTTGGGAACGTGTTCCCAGTGCCTCTTGATTTCTTATCGCTCTTGTATGCGGGAGCATATTTTCGGGAGCGTGTTCCCATTTATTTAGATTATAGGATTATTTGAATTGTTTGAACTACATGTCGGTTAGTTAGTTAGATTAGGTCTATTTGTTTATTATTATTATTGAAAAAAAAAAATTTTGAACTGCCTGCTAGAAGTTGCATATCTATAGGATGACTTTCTAGGACTGAATGAGCAACATCTAAGTTATTTTTACTGTATTGCATACATTCTTGCACGAAGAAAGCTGGAGTAAGCTACGTCTTCTCTTAAGCATCAATTACTTGTCATGCATCTGCATTGAACCTAAATCTAAGACCACTAAAGTGCTTGAATTAGATTAATTGAGTGGTCACTTTAAAAAAATTGAGACTGCTAAGAGGTTGGACCTTAAAATATGTGACTTAAAATTGTGTGCAAAAGGATCTTGTTTGCGAAATTTCAAAACTCAAAACGCGATCATATGATTGCACACTTGAGACACTATGCACCTCACACATAAGGTCACTAAATAAATTTCTACCTCTCCTCTTTTGCACCACAAGGGAGGTTAGTCAGAAATCAACAAGCCTATCCACCAAGTTACTTCGGTTCCTCGTGTGTGGGCTCGATTTGAGACTTCCATCCCTTGCGAGTAGGTTATAGGCACTAGTGAAGGTTGGCCTAGGAAGCGTAATTTGTGCAAAACTTGTTTGGCCACCAACTGAACATTTAATTCTAAGACCTACAATCTACTAAAAACAGATCCCACTAAATTTGCGTTTGCTTTGACGGTAGAACTCTCTAGGAAGTTTCTGCTCGTGTTTTGAATTCTTCTAAATCCTAAGAGAGTTAAAACCATTTTGCTTAAAGAAATGGATCACCCTTATTCCCATCATTTAGATTATCAAAGTCAATATTTCCCATCTTTTAACCAAGATCCCATGCCCCAAGCGTATCCATCCTTTGATGGGTACATTAACAATTCATGGGATCATTCATATTCCTATCCTGAGAGTACTGGCTTGATAACTCCCACTTTTGAGCAGAGCCTAGGAGCAGGATTTTCCAACCCTAGAATCCCTACTTCTATGCAAACACCCAACCCTCCCAACCTTCATGATTTTCTGTATTGAGGTTGGACCGATACCCTTAGGCAACTAGAGCTTGAAATTGACTATCCTCCCCAACCTGATAATAGTAGTCTCTCCTCTTTTATGATAGAAATGCAAAAATAGCAAAAGGAAATGATGGAATCCATGGGAGAGATGTTGAGGAATAGTTAATAGTTAAATGAAGAAATAAGACAGCTTAGCTACACGCTTCCCAGTAATTCTGATCCCTACCCATACGACCATGATCATGAAAATAATTCTGAGGAACCCAGTGACAATAGGGATCCAGTTTTATGTAGCTATCACTTAGACTCTCCCAATGAGACATGGCCACTAGAGGAGAATGATCATAGTGATTATCCACTCAAGCTATATTGGAGTCAAAAGCAAGGGAAGATGGTACCTCTTGAGGACCTTGACCCCAATGAAAGTATTCTCCTTAACCCTACTAACCTGGGTCAAGGTTGTATTGTTCCTATCACTTCCCCTATTGATTATCTGGTGGAATCCCATTCTACTCTTAGTGAGCCTACTCCTGACCCTTCACTTAGGGAATCAACACCTACCATTCAACATCCTATGCATTTAAATGCACCCAATGAAGGTGACTCTAAGGGAATGGAGGATGAATTAGATCAATTTTGGTCTTAGGGATATGAAGAGTCTATTTCAGAGGACGAGGATGCCCCAATAGAGGAACGTGGACTGAAAATCTGGAGTGAATCACAGGGGAATTATTTATCATTTGAGGATTTACCTCCAAAGGATATAAATAATATGGTGAAATCCAGATCCCTCCCTTCTTTTGAGAGTCATCCTCCATCAAAATAAGAGTTGATATTAGAGGAGGACAAACAAAATAGTGAGAAGCCTAGGGGGGACTCTTGGGGACAAAACACGTCAATTGAGGATTTATATCCCGAGAAGAATAACGAATTTAGTGATATAGGCTTACTTCAAAATATTAAGACTGATCCTCCTTTAGGAATAATTAAGGATACTGATCCAACTCCTTTCTTCACTAATGAATCACATATACACCCCGACAAAAATTTGAGTGAATCAAATGAATCTGGGGATGTGCTTAATGATAATGATTCTAATATTTTGACCCTGCCATCAAAGAGTTGTAATTTGGAGTCTACCCTTGATTCAAATATGACTCCGATCATTAATGCTAGGCAGGGTAACGTGAAGTCTACAACTGTAAGGGAGTATATACAATTTGAATCATTGTTGGAATTGGACCTGACACCGACTAAGCCCTCATTGGACTTAACCATTACCTTCCAACACTACAAACAACCCTTATACTCCCTAACTGATCCTTGGCTCAGATCTCTGCTCATGTACATTCTTTTTGGAGAACGTATCAGGCCAGTACATCCTCGAGTAGAATGGCGAGTGTGGATTGATGCTTGTACTTTTAGTCTTGCCATTCAAGAGTTTCAAATATTAATGTTTATATCTTTTAAAACCCATCTTATTTTGGAGGATCCTTGTTATCCTCCACTTATTCCGTTTTGGGAGGCCTCTTTTCATATTCCCTTTCTTATTCCTAGACCTCCCAGGTAGCCAACGAGGTTTTCTGCTTTCATACATTCTGGCTAGAATTTGGCATTACGTTGCATCATCAGCTCGCCAACATCTGTGGCTACCTATTTTCTAGGTTCGCGCTGTTACGCATATTTTTAAGGCCTAACTTTTTCTGTCTGGAACTAGACTTATAGGTTCCTTATAAGTCTGGTTGCTGACAAAAAATGCAGCGCTTGTTGGGAGGCAACCCAGCGTTCTGAATAACACCATTGACAGGTGATTTCTTTCCTTTCTCCCCCTGTTTTAATTTTACAATGAGGACATTGTAGGATTTAGGCATGGGGGGGGGCATTTTACATTTTAGGAAGTATTCAAGCATTTAGGTTATCATATATTAAAAAAAAAAGTCTTTTCTTGAGCTGAATAGGTTAGTCCCTAGTAAAATATCTTTGTCATTGGAGGTTTTTATTCTTGAATTATTTCTTAAGTTTAGAATCCAGTACATTTATTTCACGTGTACGTAGACTGGATAATGGATCCTTGAAGAAAACCAATAAGCATTTGTAGTCTACTGAACCCTTGGACAACTAATAGAGAGTCAGGCATACTATCTTCTAGTAGATCCACCCCATATTTGTGAGATGAAAGTAGAGAGATTACTGGTGTGCTAAGTCTAGTGCAAGGACTCTTATGTTTTGGACAATTAGATGATTATACTTCAGAGTTAGGCATAGTTTTCGCTCTCTGTTCCTGTATGCATACTTTGTGTGAATTCTTGAGAGTCACCAAATAAGGCAGATACACAGAGATTGAGTCTTGATAAAGCTATGACTATGGTGGATGGTTATGACCATCCTTCATAGAGTCCTCGGCTGAAGGAGGGTAATAGTGTCAAAGGTCAGAAATACGCCTATCCTATCCATTCCTTCCCGGTGCCGAGAATAGGCACTTCCACCAAATAAGCCACACAATATCCTCTTGACCATCATCATCCCTAATGATGACTCATAAATAAAAGTCTGTATCGTGTTGTGTTGATTGATAAAATAAAAAAAGAAGAAGAAAAAGAAAAAGAAAAAAAAGAAGAAACAATTATAAAAAAAAAGAAGAGAGAAAAGAAAAGAGAGAAAGAAAAGAAAAAGAAAAGAGTCCAGGGTTATCGTTGTAACATTGTTTATGAGGTAACAAAACACCTATCGCGTTCCACCAAATATGACACATACCTACTTTCAGTATTTCTGATCGCCCAAATACTAGTTGAGGACTCTAACTTAGTTGTAGTTATTAGGACTTTAATTGAAGTGTGGATGTCATGTGAGGCCACCAAACAGTGAGTACAATTACTAAATCTAGCAAGATTTGTGATCTCAGAAAGAAAAGAAAGAAAAGAGTGAGCGGCAAGGAATATCAAGAGAGCACAGTTGTTTAGCCTCTCTCCGAGTTGACTTGTCTAATAGCCTAGAGAGCTAGAGTCTGTAGTACTAGATTACATGTAGCACCAAATGAGTGTGTGCCACCAAATACAATCCATTCAACTCGATATCTCCTACCTAAGCCAAAAGCCGAGGTCAAATTACATATTATCTTCTGCTTTATCCCCGAGGGAAGTAGTTGCTTATCCCGACAGAAATATTTACCAAGGGTGAAGTACGAACTCCCAATGCGAATTGGCTTTTCACTTGGATCTGTTACCTAGGCTATTATCACGTCACATTTGTCTGGATCTCTAAAGTTTTGAAATAAGAAAAGAAGAAATCTTCTGATTACTTCTATTATTTTTCATTTTTGCTAGGGACTAGCAAATCTTAGGCATGGGGGTATTTGATGAGTCCATTTTAATGGACTATTGTTACACCTAAGTACTTCAATTCTAACATAGCATGTTTGTTAATAATTACCTTAGGTCATTAAATAAGTGCATGCATCATTACTTGAGTTTTTATCTATTTTATCGCATTCTATAACTTAGTATGTAATTATTTTATATTTCATCATTGTAGGAATAAATTGCAAGAGACGAGGGGGTGAATTAAAATTTCCCCTCACCCAACAACCGCTGGCCTCAACTAAGTCTTCCGGCCGACCTCAACATCTCCCCAACAACCGAAGGCCATATTTAGTAAGGGATTTTGAAATTCCCTTAACTTGCGCGGGGAGAGGAGTTAAGAGGAGGCTTGGCAAAGGAGAGTCAGCTTCATCTTCTTCTCCCCCTGGCGGGGAATTATCTTCGCCTTCCCCATTGTGGAGAGAGCATGCACTGTGGAGAAGGTGTGCACGATGAATCTAGCCATGCCCTTGCACCACCCACTGCCGAGCCCATGCCAGCCTGCTTTCACTGCGCCCTGCAAATTCCACCGCTCTCACTACACTACCACAGTGCCCTCGCCAATACCTTGCAAGCCACAGCTGCGCCCTCCACCTCCTGTCCAGCCACAGAGCCTTCCCTCACTGCTTGCGCTGCATCCACCGTGCCCTTGCAGCCCAACGCCTGCAGGCACTGCACCACATGCCCGCAGGCACCTTACGCCATCACCCTTCTCCACTTGCCTGCATCTGCACTGCCAGCAGGCGCTCCACCCCAGCCTGCCCTCACCACGCCATCACCTTTGCGCGCCTCAAGCTACTGTTAAGCACCTGTAGGCGCTGCACCCATCGCCCTTGCATGCCTTACACCATCGCCAGCGCCCACAGGTAGCCAGCCAAGCCTGCAAGCGACCCACGCCCGTAGGTGCTGCACCCAGTGGCCAACCCTGCAAGTGCGCCCTAGCATGCCTTGCGCGTGTGAGCCCAGTGTGCAGTCGCGCAGGCCACAAGAGCAGCTCCACCCACTCCAAGCGTAGTGAACCTCCTCCAACAGGGCCAACAAGCCGGTGGCCATTCTCGTCCGTCTGGCTGCCGCCGGCCACCTCCGGCCGCCGCGTCACTACCATTGTGTAGCCCTCGTCGAGGCACACCACCCCGTCGACTCTCGTTGCCAACCGTGCACGGTCGTCCACGCGAGGAAGAGAGAGGAGAAATCCTCTGTTTTCTCCTTAATTAATATTTAGATTTAATGCATTGCCATCTAGATATTAATATTTTATACAGGCCACATTGCATTGATGCGCTCATAGTTTCCTGAAATTACTTCACTTGTGTTATGTGCATGAATTAACTTTGAATTTCAAATCAAATTTGCATGCAAGTTAAATTTACATGATATGCCATTACACATGCGTCATATACATATTTTTGGAGCTTAATTCCTAATGTGAAAATTACATAAATACCCCTGAACTTTTAAGGAAATTTCAAGCTCCATTTAAAATAGCATGTTCCTTGCATTAAGGTTGCGATAGTGTCTGCAAACAGTATATTCCTCGACTCGTGAATTTATTGGTCTATTCCTCCCTGTGGATGTGACATCTTTATTGTGGTTAAATTTGACATTAGTTTTGATTGAGAGATTTTCCACCACATAAAACATGACATATTATTCTATTGCTATTTTAATTAAGTGAAACTCTCTCCGTCAGGTGGTACTTAGGCAAAAAATAGACGAGAAACCCATGGTCATCTACTATGCTAGCAAGACACTTGATGAGGGTCAGCGTAATTATACAGTTACTGAGAAAGAGTTGTTAGTCGTAGTATTTGCCCTGGAAAAATTCAGATCATATCTCTTGGGTTCCCATGTTATCATATACTCAGATCACACTGCAGTGAGGCACCTCCTTGCGAAGAAGGACACAAAACCTCGACTAACCCGTTGGATCTTGCTGTTGCAAGAATTCAATCTCGAGATTTGCGACAAAGTGGGAAAACAGAACGTGGTAGCTGACCACTTGTTCCGATTTCCTTCTTCTGTCATCGACCCGTCGGGTCCAATCACTGAGCATTTTCCGGACGAGCACCTACTAGCCACCCACAATCTCCCTTGGTTTGCTGATATTGTAAACTACTTGGTTATGGGGAAAGTTTCACTAGATTGGCCGACTTCCAAGCTGGACAAATTGATTGTCGAGGCCAAGTATTATATTTTGGAGGAACCATACCTTTTCCACATCGGCAATGATCAGGTGATCTGGAAATGCATTCCTGACGACAAGGTTAATGACGAAATGTCATTCTATCACGAGCAGGCCTGCGGTGGCCATTTCTCTGGGCGTAAAATCGTAGCAAAAATTCTCCACTATGGGTTCTTTTGGCCCACTTTGTTCAAAGATGCACAGATGTATTGTAGGGCATGCTCTCGTTGTCAGACCCACAGCAACATGGGCCCGTGGCATATGATGCCCTTGAACCTGATTATTGTGTGCAAAATCTTTGACATATGGGGAATTGATTTCATCAGACCCTTTCCTGGATCTAAGGGCTTCGAATACATTCTACTCTCTGTTGATTATGTCTCTAAATGGGTCGAAGTCGTCCCCATAAGAATGAGTGCTCATAAAGTTGTCCTCCAATTTATCCAGGAGAACATCTTTACCAGATTTGGGTTTCCTAAAGCCATCATCAGCGATGGCAGGTCTCATTTTACCAATGTGCACTTCCAGTCCCTGATGAAAAAGTACAGGGTGTCACATCGTATCTCAACTCCTTACCACACCCAGACTAATGGGTTGCCGGAACTGTCAAATCGAGAAATCAAGAAGATCCTTCAGGTCACTGTTCATCCTGATCAAAAAGATTGGTCTACTCGCCTTCTAGAAGTCTTGTGGGCTTATAAGACTGCCCACAAGACCCAATTAGGCATGTCTCCCTTCAGATTAGTATACGAGAAGGCGTGTCACCTCCCCATCGAATTGGAGCACAAAGCCTATTGGGCAGTACGGAACTGCAATCTCGATCTTTCTAAGGCAGGAACCCACAGAAAGCTTCAAATGAGAGAGATCGATGAACTACGCCATGACGCGTATGAGAACTCACGAATTTACAAAGAGCAAGTTAAGGCCTTTCATGACAAGCACATCTCCAGAAAGATCTTTTTCCCTGGTCATAAAGTCCTACTCTTCGACACCAAACTCAAATTGTTCCCAGGAAAACTCAGATCAAAATGGATTGAACCATACCTTGTCCAACGAATCTTTGGAAATGGAGCTGTTGAAATCAATCAAGTCAGCCACAATTCGAAACCTTTTGTCGTGAACGGTCAGAGACTCAAACCATTCATTGAACTCACCGAAACAAACTTGGCTAAGGTATCTTTTGATCTCCATTCTCCCTTAGCTCATTGCGCCCGGCTAATGGCACTAAACTTAGTGCTTAACGGGATGCAACCCGTCATTTTGAAAAACCTGAAGCCCTTCCTAACACATCTTATGTTGAACTCATATTACACTTTAGGGTTCATCCATTAGAATAGCTGACTCCACCTCTGGTACCTATACCCGAGCTTGAAATCATCCATAAAATTCACCCCAACCCATTCACCCACCCAACACCTGTTCTAATTAATGATCTAAGCTGAACTCAAACCCACCTAATTTACAATGAGGGCATTGCAAATCATAGGCATGGGGGGTATTAAAGGGCAAAACGTCGGGAAAATCATGTCACAAGAAAGGGTTTTATCAAAAAACCACATATTCCAAAAAAACCAAAAAAATAAAAATTGAAAAAGAACAAAAATAGGAGAGGGGAGGAAATTTTGAATGGATTGCATATCATTTTTTAGGAAAAAAAGGGGAGGAGATAAAAATGTCAAAAAGGAGCATACTTTGAAAAGAAAAGAAAAAGAGATAGTCATTAGTAAAATATTAAGGAATTGACTTAGTTCTAGACCAAATCAAAAGAAAGAAAATGAAAGACAAAAAGTGCTAAAGAAACAAAAAGAGATTAGTAGGAACGTTGATCATAGGCCTCTTGGGCTGCAATCCAAGGCTTAAAAATTCAAGTATCCGCTAAGATCTGGATAGTCCTCAAGAGGTTGGGAAAATGTGAAGCTTAAGTATTAGGTCTAAGGCTTAGGGATTATTAAGCCTCGTTAATTGACCTCTGGTTTGCGGGACTTGGTAACCTAAGCACCCCAATCCACACACAGTCTGGTTCAGTGTGCCTAAGTGTCAAAATCACGTAAATGCATTAAATCTGTTTTGAAAAAAAGTTACCTAGATTAGGAGTGGCTGATCAACACAAGTTGATTCAGACGAGTTCCCGATGCAGAGAGGTGGGAAATTCCCCTCGAAGATACGCAATAACATATCGTCTACTCGGTTCTTATCTCCAAGGATATCTAAATATCCTACTGGGGGCATGTAAGCACCTTGTGCTGGTTTAGATTTCATGGGCGGCATTATCTCGAAATGTCGATTGCAAGGGTTTGGATTTAGCTACAGAATGCCACGGGCAAGATTATCTCGAAATCTCGAAGGCTAGGGTTCTGGGGGTTGCCATGGGTGGTGCTATCTCGAAGCATCAATTGCCAGGGACCCTGCGAGGATTGATGGTGGGAACTAGGAATCTAATACAGACCATGTTGTAAAGCTAATCCGAGGCTAGAAATAAAAAGAAAAGAGAAAGAAAACTCTCCAAAAATAAAGAAAAGTTCTTCTATCACTGTCTTACAAAAATGCACTGCAAACTAAACTTGGGCTAAAACATGTTGCAAGCATGGGTGCTTTAACCGTGGAGTTCAACGAACCTTAGGTTAGTTCCTATGGGCCTTAGAAACCTTCGCGACGGACTGACGCTAGAGCTGGTCAGGTCTGGATCTTGGTTGGTACTTGAGTACCTCTAGGCCTACTATTGGCATTCTAACCTAATTTACAAAAGAAAGCACACATCAAAGTTTTAAGCATCAAAAGTCATATGGTCTAGAATGAAAGTTAATACCTTGAAATTTTGCTAAGGGGCTAGTAAAATCTAGGTATGGGGGTATGATGGGAACACCATCATGAGTCATAAATTAGCTCATTTTGATCCAAATATGTTAGTAAATGCTCCTACATAACTGCTAGAGTCATAAGTCACTGCATAATTATTTTGAGGGAAAAATAAGAAACTAGGGTTAAAACTATAATTTTACCAGCATATCATAAATGCAGTACAACCATGGGTTTTCTTAGGGATTGAATAAGGGTCAAATGATTTTAAAAGAATAACAAGTGGGTTAGAACAAGTAGAAAAAGGTTTGCACATGTTTTGAGAATTAAATGACTTTTGAAACCCTAAAAATAAACTTGCTTAATTAACTGAGGTTCTGGTCAGGATAAAATTCACCTAAACCCTCTAAAATTCATATAAAAATATTCTCTTGGGCTTGAAATCTTCAAATTGACCATCAGAAGCCATTTTGGCCTAAAATAGAGTCTCAGATGGATATTTACCCTAATTTAGGTTTTTACGTAAATTACCCAGTCAAACATGGTCAAAACGAAAATCTAACGTCACCATTGGAATCCTTACGTCCAAATTAAGTTTTTACCAAAATTTGGATCCAAGCTGAAATTATCCTGACTAAGTTTGCAAATTGGTCCTATCTGATTACATTTATACCCTTAACTTTCAAAATATTTACAAATAGATCCCCAACTTTGTTATCATCTTCACAAATAGGTCCCTACTGCCATTACTCCTATTCCTACAAGCACCAATGACCTAAAAATGGCAAGAACTCCCTGATTCCTTGACGAATCCCTTTCAAAGTTGAAAGGGAAGTTCGTCAAGGAATTCCCTTCCTTTTGAACTGCATCTTGGGCCACAAATCTCGTGCAAATCCTAATGGGTGTTGGAACCTTGTTCCACACCTTATTTTGGTGTTAACAAAATTATTATGGATTAATGTTTGCAATTGAGTTCTTTCAGATTTAGGTGAAGATCAAAGCAAACAGGAAATGATGGAGGCTTGATGAAAAGGAGAAGATCATGATAAGAAGGAGGCAAGATGACAAGGAAGAATTGAGGAGGAGAAGATCATCTTCAACCTTTAGTGTTTCTAGTTTAGATTTTTTATTTATACATTGTATATGCCTCTTAACAAAGGAATATAACTTAGATCATAAAAATAATTAGAGATAAATTAGGATTTATATTGCGATCATTTTCAAAGAATGTAATTGATTAAATCACTTAAAAAAGGTACTTGTTAACCCATAAATATCGGTACTAAAGTTTAGTACCGGTACATGTGAGTTACAGGTTTGGGTTTTTTAAAGAAACAAACCTGTACCCTGCAAGTACCGGCACTCATGATCAGTACCGGTATTGGAGGTAATGAGTACTGGTACTAATGATCAGTACCGGTACAAGTGGGTTACAGATTTGTGTTAAAAGTTTGAAACCCAAATCTGGAAGCACCAAGTACCGGTGCCAGGTAGCCGTTGGCTCAAAACTGAATGGCTAGAAAATTAATTTTGGCTATATGAACGTTGGGATTTAAACCCCAATGTCTAGTAGATGAATCCTTGAGGTCCTAAACTCTATAAATAAACCCTTGGACCCTTAGTTTGTATATGAGAAATAGAGAAGAAAAATTCTAGAGCTATATTTCATATTCTCAGAATATTTTGAAGAAGGAATAGTTTTCTATTATCAATTTCTCTACGCTTTTGCAAACACTTCGACGTGATTTCTTCACTCATTGTCAAGGTATTCACGCTCATTCTAGGCTCTCAAATCGGTAACATTATATTTACATTTGTTGAGAGGCTTAGGAACTTAGTTGTAAGATCTTTCTTTCTTACACCTGTATTTCATTTGTTCTTGAGCATTTGCTCATTGGGTTGTAACAAACCCATTTTTGTACTTGGGTTGAGGTAACCTGTTAATTAACTCGGTTTAGTAAATTGATTCTCTCAGGGTTGAGAGAATCTGGTTAAAAACCCTAAACTGGGAGACTTAGGTAGTGGAGTATCCAAGGGAGGGGAACCACTATACATATTGTGCCAATTTCCAGTGGTTTGGTTGATTGGGCAAATTGCCTTGTTATTACCGATTTTGTGTTTGAGTTTTTGTGCGCATAGCCATATATCCTATATTTTAGATCCTATCAAGTGGTATCAGAGCCAAGTTGCGAGAAGATGTAACAAATCAACTTGCAATGACATCTTCAGTCAAGCACACCGAAGGACAGTCATCCACTCGTCCTCCCTTCTTTGATGGGATGGACTATAGATATTAGAAGAGGAGGATGCAAATCTTCCTCAAAGCCATGGATGAAGATTCGTGGACTCTCATTCAAGAGAGGTACATGGATTCGGAACTACTGGAAGGAGTTGAATGGACAGCTGAGCAAAAGAAAAAGATTGCGGGAAACGCGAAGGCGATGAATGCACTCTATTGTGCGTTATCAAGGGAAGAGTTCAACCGGATCTTCGCATGCGAGTCCACCTATGAGATTTGGAATACTTTGCAAATCACCTATTAAGGTATGAGCAAGGTAAAAGAAACACATATTTCTATTTTAATAGAAAATTATGAGTGCTTCAGGATGGAAAAAGGAGAAACAATCAAGGACTTGTACACAAGGTTTGGAGAGATCGTGAATCCAATGAAAAATCTAGGAGTCAAGCTGAAAAAGGAGCAGCTTGTAAGAAAGGTCTTGAGATCACTTACAAGCGATTGGTTTCCAAAGACACAGCGATCCAAGAGGCAAAGGATCTATCCACTCTCCCCTTGGATGATCTAATTGGAAGCCTCATGGCATATGAAGTCCAATTGGAGAATATCAAGAAGAACGAGGAGAAGGCGACAAGCAAGAAGAAAAGCATTGCTTTTAGAGCAATCAAGGAGGACTCAGACTCAACAACATCAGAATCCGAAGACGAGGAGATGGAAATGCTCGCTAGGAAATTCCAGAAATTCCTCAAGAAACAAGGTAAGTAAGTAAATAAAATTTCTTCTAATATTATTTGTTATAAGTGCAAGAAGAAGGGCCACTTGCGAAAGGATTGCCCCTTAAACAAGAAGGATGACAATAGTAAAGAAACAAAGGAGCTCAAGAAGAAGAAGAAGAAGAAAGCAATTAAAGCAACATGGGATGATAGCGACTCCGACATGGGCATTGACTCTAGCAAATCTGATGATGACGAGATTGCACATCTTTGCTTGGTAGCAACTACGGAAGACACGGATAATGAGGTAAACCTTGATTTCTCTTTTGAAGAATTATTAGAAGATTATGAAGAACTATATCATAAAGCTAGGTTATTTAAAAAGGAAAATAAGGTTTTAAAAAATAATTATCAAACATTAAAAATAGATAAATCATGTTTAGAAATGGAATTAGAAATGTCAAAAGAGACTAACAATCAGTTGCATGCAAAGATAGTAGAATTAGAAGATATTTATGAGCACTTTGAAGGTACTTTAAATAATCTCAAAACAATAACTAGGTTAAATACTGAATTTTGTGAAGCTATAAAATCAAAATTTCAAAATAAAAAGAATACACATACTAAATCACATGCACCTAGGCATGCATGGATGTATCAAAAGGCTAAAATTCCCAAGAATTATAGATCTAACACTAAAAAGTTCTATAAATCTCAGGATTTGAAAGGTGCTAACTCTAAAGGACCCACAAGAAAATGGGTACCTAGAAAAGATATTTATTTTGCAGGAGTAGATCAAAGTAATCAATGGGTGTTCAAGGCACATAATGGAACACTTCAACCTTTCTATAGGTTGAATGAAGACTAAGAATGTTAAATGAGAGATGCTTGGTATCCACAAGCTCCATTTTACTATTAGTAAATTTTATGGTATGATATTTCTTCATTTTTTTTGTGATTGACAAAAAGGGGGAGAAAGATAGAGGGCAAATAGCAATATTTTTCGGGGAGCATATATTGAGGGGGTGGATTTAATTAAATTTTTTTTTTCCTTCATATAACATTGTTAAAAATTATTTTTATTCCTATAATTATCTATTTGCAAGATAGTTTTGTCAACACCAAAAAGGGAGAGATTTTTGGAACCTTGTTCCACATCTTGTTTTGGTGTTAACAAAATTATTATGGATTAATGTTTGCAATTGAGTTCTTTCAGATTTAGATGAAGATCAAGGCAAACAAGAAATGATGGAGGCTTGATGAAAAGGGGAAGATCATGATAAGAAGGAGGCAAGATGACAAGGAAGAATTGAGGAGGAGAAGATCATCTTCGATCTTTAGTGTTTCTAGTTTAGATTTTTTATTTATAAAGGAATATAACTTAGATCGTAAAAATAATTAAAGATAAATTAGAAGTTATATTACGATCTTTTTCAAAGAACGTAATTGATTAAATCACTTGAAAAAGGTACTTGTTAACCCATAAGTACCGGTACTAAAGTTTAGTACCGGTACATGTGAGTTACAGGTTTGGGTTTTTTAAAGAAACAAACCTGTACCCTGCGAGTACCGGTACTCATGATTAGTACTGGTACTGGAGGTAACGAGTACTAGTACTAATGATCAGTACCGGTACAAGTGGGTTACAGATTTGTGTTAAGAATTTGAAACCCAAATCTGGAAGCACCGAGTACTGGTACCCATACTTTAGTACAGGTACTAGGTAGTTGTTGGCTCAAAATTGAATGGCTAGAAAATTAATTTTGGCTATATGAACGTTGGGATTTAAACCCCAATGTCTAGTAGATGAATCCTTGAGGTCCTAAACTTTATAAATAAACCCTTGGACACTTAGTTTGTATATGAGAAATAGAGAAGAAAAAATCTAGAGCTATATTTCATATTCTCACAATATTTTGAAGAAGGAATAGTTTGCTGCTATCAATTTCTCTACACTTTTGCAAACACTTCGACGTGATTTCTTCTCGCATTGTCAAGGCATTCATGCTCATTCTAGGCTCTTAAATGGGTAACATTATATTTACATTTGTTGAGAGGCTTAGGAACTTAGTTGTAAGATCTTTCTTTCTTACACCTGTATTTTATTTGTTCTTGAGCATTTACTCATTGGGTTGTAACAAACCCGTTTTTGTACTTGGGTTGAGGTAACCCATTAATTACCTCAGTTTAGTAAATTGATTCTCTCGGGGTTGAGAGAATCGGGTTAAAAACCCTAAGCTGGGAGGCTTAGGTAGTGGAGTACCCAAGGGAAGGGAACCACTAGACATATTGTGCCAATTTTCTGTGGTTTGATTGATTGTGCAAATTGTCTTGTTATTACTGATTTTGTGTTTGAGTTTTGTGCGCATAGCCATATATCCTATATTTTAGATCCTATCAATGGGAGCTCGTGGAACAAATGGGTTTCCTGCTCCGACGACATTTCCAAGCTTGGAAGCTTGGCTTCAAAGCTTAAGATCCTTCCTAAGCCCTATAAAAGAAATCCTAGGGCACGACCATGCTCTTCAGCTAGTTTTTGGCCTGAGAAAGCCTCTTCTTCTCCATCTCCGACCACCTTCAGAATTAGCTCCGGTGACCTCTCTCTGCCTTCCTCCTCCCGCCATCCAACCATCAAATTGGACGGCCGACACTCCTCTCCTCATCTTTGCGAACCTCTTCTGCCAACGAGAGGTCATGCCTCTCCTTCAGTCGACGTCGCTGCCTCCTTCTCCGGCTCTGGTCAGCCAACACTGGCACCCTCCATCTCTTTACCACATCCCTAAATTGCTCTGTCTCTCTCTCTCTCTCACTACACTTTCTTTTCCCAATCTCACAACACATGCACAGCCACAAATTTGCCCTCAACACTGTCATCTTCTTTCGCTTCGGAGAAGCTCCGGCGACGCCCAGCCGCCGCTCCATCGCATGAATCAGGCCACTATCACCTCCATAAGCTCCACCGTGATCCACTCTCCAAAGTCCCTCTCCCCATTCACTTTATCGACCACCCGAACTCCCCACCGGACAAACCCAGTTTCTCCAGCCATCTCCGCCTCTGCCAGGCCGCCACACGCCTTGATTCACCACAAAATTGCCTCCACCACCTTCGCCATCATCCAACGAAGCCTCTAAGCTCATTTAACATGGCCGAAAGGCCATTTTGTGGATTTCAGGTTCCACGGCTTCTCCGCCATTGACGAAGCTTCACGCAACCTTGAAGGTATTCATGCATATTCTGCTCCAGGAAGCACATCCAGGTGGCACAGACCTACATGCCCCAGGTCTCCAAGCTCTCAATTAGCATCAACATGCCTTGCTGCTGCTTCAATTTGGCCAGGGAAGTCGCCCTGTAGCTGCGTGAAGAAGAGGTGTGGGATTAGTCCTACATCGGAAGCAGATGAAGCAGTAGAGGCGCATAAGTTGAATTCCTGCCATAGCCTTATCGCCTCAATAGCACGGGGTGAGGGATAAGACGATTTTCACTTTCGAATAATGTTATTAAGATGATTTGTCGTTATAGGATCGAAGTGGTGAAAAATCGCTTAACAAAATAATTAAAATTAAAATTAAACCACTCATAGGAGAGCGGGTCGTGTCCACAGGGAGGAAATGACTTATTTAAACTCGTAATTAGGTTAAAATCAAGTTTGTTGAACTATTTGTTAGATCAAACAATGCCTTTGTAGCTCTGAAAGTAAACCTTAAATTTATGGACTAGTCAAGGGGTGTTAATGTAATTTTTATGTAAGAAAATTATCCATGTGCAAGGGTATGCCATGTACTATTCACTTGCATGAATACTAAAATGTAATTCAAAATTAAATTCAATGCACATAGAGATGAATAATAAGGTTTAACAATTCTCTAGAAGCATGAGCACGAAGGCATAAATTCACCATAATAAAATAATGATAAATGAAAATTCATTTTTTGTGGCAATGGCATGAAATGTAAATATTAATTCCACCATAAATAGTGGATTCTACCTCTCTCCTCGCGCATGGGAGAGAGGTTCGTTCGAGGAACTCTTCTGGGAGTAGGTTGGCCGGAGTGAGGGCTTCGCAATGGTGGCGGCGGCAGGTTGTGAGACTGCTAGAGTCGGTCGGACGGAGGAGAGAAGTGGCGGCGATGGAGGTTGCTACTGCTGGCCGCACTTGCTGAAGGCGCATGGAGGGGCGGGTGCTCTGCAAGCCGCACGTGTGTGCGTGGGGTCTGATGGCGCTGGCTGCAAGTGCTGCAGGGTGGCACTGGAGGTGCTAAAGCGGAGGTGTGTAGGCGCTGGGGCGTGGGCGCGTGGAGGTTAAGGGACTGCTGGAGGATGCACACTAGGTGAGGGCATGCGGGTGTGCTGGATGGAGGTGAAGGTGCGCGGTGGGGTGGGAGCACTAGGCGAGGGCGCTGGAGGTGAAGGTGCGCAGGGTCTGATGGCACAAGGAAGCATGGGTGCTGGGGCGTGGGTACGCTGGAGGTGAAGGCGCGGCCGTGCAGGCATGAGGTGGGATGCTGGCTGAGGTGCGGGTAGCAGTTGAGGTTGGCGCATGCACACCTGCTGCAGTGGAGGTGTAGCGAGTGTGCGGGGTCTGCTATAGAAGATGAAGTGCGCTGGTTGGAGGCACGTGCGGTGGTGCGCTTGTCAGGGCTAAGGCGCGAGGAGGAAAAGTTGCAGGGATTCTTGGCGATGTGGGCTGTCACCCCACATGCCCACAGTGGTGGAGTCACACTGCCGCAGTTGAGGTCGGTGGTGAGGAGTGGATGAGCAATGTAGCTCTCTACGCAGTGAGAAAAGGGATGATGGCCTCCCTTGAATGACAGCTCTTCCTCCTCTTTTGTAGCCACAGCTACAAAGATTTGAAATTCAAAAGGCCCGTTGAGTCAATGCTGATGCGGTGGAGGAGGAGGCGGAGATGGAGCAATTACCTGCAAAGGAGAAGAAGAAAATAATAAAATAATTAGGATTATTTATACATAACTCCTTAACTTCTATGCTAATTAAAATAGTGTTTGTAATGCACCTAATTAATTAACTAGTCAAATGTATGCAATCCTAGGTTAATTCTAAATGCATGAATTATGCACTTAAGCTAAAAGTATGAATTAATTTATTTACATCCTAATGTTTGCTATCTAAATGTTAAAATTAACTTAATTTCTAGACACTTAAATGCTTAAATAGCCCACAAATATGGGCTAATCAAATACCCCCATGCTTAGTTTAGCAAATCCAAGCAAAAACCAAGCACTCCAAGTAGACTAACCAACCCAAACGGTCTTCCTTTAGAAACATCTTAAGTTCAGACTTTAGAGCTAAGGTTCCCAAGTAGTTGCTAAGTTAAAGACTAGGTCGGCTAAAGACAAGCTGCAGGCAAAGGTTTCCTTGATTTCTGACTCTACCCTAGGGTTTATCGATCCTTGAGATTAAAGCATCCGTGCATGTGCATTGGTTTGAGTTATTCGAGGTTGGTATGATTGCCAACCTAGAAAGGAAAAAGGATTTTTTTGTGAATAATATATATATTTTTGTTTGATTCCTCTAAGTCTAACCTCGGATCAGCTATCAACACGGTCTGTGTCGGATTCATTGTCCCCATCACCGTACCTCGAAGGGTGCCTGGCTTTCGATGCTTCGAGATAGCACCGCCCATAGTGACCCCAAGAACTCCTGGCAGTCGACACTTTGAGATAGTATCGTCCATGGATTTCTTAAGCGAATTCAGGCTTGTGGTAATTAGCACTTTGAGATAGGGCCGCCCATGGTACCTGAACCACACAATGCGCTTACATGCCCCCAGTAGGATGGATATCCTAAGAGACAAGCACCGAGGAGGTAATATGTTATCATCGCATCCTCAAGGTGAGTATATACTCCACCTCTTCTGCAGCAGGAACTCTTCCAGTCAAATTGTGTTTTCAAGCCTCTCCTAAGTCAAAACTAAGAGAACCAAATTTCTTTTAAGAAAGGAATTAAGGTGATCACTTAGTTACACAAGACCAAGTCTGTGAAATTTGGATGCTTGGGTTACAAGGACCCGTAAACCAAAAGGTAGAACAAGACTCCAGGTACTACCCCACCATTTAACTCAATCCCTAGCTTTCCTTCCTCAACCTCTTGAGGAATGGTCCGCAACTTAACTCCTACTTAAGTTTTTAAGTCCACAAAGGACCCTAAAGGTCTAAAGCTAGTAGCTCACTTAGCTTCTAAAGTTCGACCCTAGAATCAACTTAGTCTAACCTAGAGTTCTGATTTGCTTAAGAATGTAGGGCCCAGCTAGTTAAGCTCAATTTTTTTTTTTAATTTTTTTATTGCAATATGCATGAATGAATGCAAAATGTAGACATGCTATAAACAAATGCCTCAATTCCTCTCCCCCGTGCTTGGTTCAAACAATGTCCTCATTGGAAACAAAAACAGTTAAAGGAAGATATTACCTGAGGCGGAGAATGGTAGGAGCTAAGGCTCCTCAAGAGTGACCTCGTCAACTAGATGGCCATCCAAAGTAATGTATGGTTTTAACCGTTGACCGTTGATGATAAAGGGAGTTGTTGAAGAGGAAGGGCTTTTAATCTCCACAGCTCCATGCGGAAACACTTTAGTGATTATGTAAGGTCCATCCCAATGAGATTTTAACTTCCCTGGAAAAAGCTTAAGTCTGGAATTGAAAACCCAGACTTGTTGGTTGGGCTCAAAGGTCTTTCGAAGTATATACTTATCATGCAAGACCTTATTTCTTTCTTTATAAGCTTGAGAGGTGTCATAAGCATCATTCCTCAACTCCTCAAGCTCACTTAATTCCAGAAGTCGTGCCTTACCTGCCTTTTCTAAATCCATGTTAACACTTCAAATAGCCCAAAGTGCCCTATGTTCCAACTCAACGGGTAAATGGAAAACTTTCCCATACACAATCCGAAAGGGAGAAGTGCCCAAAGGGTCTTATAGGCCGTTCGATACGCCCACAAAGCATCATCAAGCTTTTGGGACCAGTCTTTCCTATTAGGTCTAACGGTCTTTTCTAAAATATTTTTTATCTCCCTATTTGACACTTCAACCTGGTCACTCATCTGAGGATGGTAAGGGGTAGCGACCTTGTGAGTCACTCCCAGACTCCTGATTAGCCGATTGAAGTGGTGGTTTCGGAAAGAAGGTCCCCCATCACTTATAATGGTCTTGGGGCAGCCGAAACGAGATATGATATTGGCCTTCACAAATTTCAAAATCATAGAGTGGTCATTTGTGCACGTAGGAATGGCCTCTATCCATTTAGAGACATAATCAACTGCCACCAAGATATACCCATAACCATGGGATGAAGGGAAGGGGCCCATAAAGTCAATTTCCCACACATCAAAAATTTCAACAAATTGAATAGGGTGTTGAGGCATTTCATTCCTCTTCCCAATCGTTCCAATCCGTTGACATCTAATACAGGCCTTAACAAAATTATGAGAATCCTTAAATAACAAAGGCCACCAAAAATCGGTCTAGAGAACCTTAAAAGCAATTTTCTTAGCACCAAAGTATCCTCCATAATGAAGTTCATGGCAAAAACTTAGCACATTTTGTTGTTCCTCTTCAGGTACACATCGTCTCAATACTTGGTCTTATCCAATTCTAAATAATTCAGGCTCTTCCCAATGAAAGTATCTCGCTTGGGAAATGAATCTCTTTCTTTTCTGCTCATTCCAAGAGCCAGGAGTTTCTCTAGTGACCAAGTAATTTATTGTATCATCATACCAAGGTAAAGTTGGTGTTACCGCCATCAGGGTTTCATTGGGAAATGTCTCGTGGATGTCTCTGAAAAGAGAGTCATTAAGTGGAAGGTGAGACAGGTGGTTAGCCACAACATTTTCTACTCCTTTCTTTTCACGTATCTCCAAGTCAAATTCTTGAAGGAGTAGGAACCACCTAATCAGACGTGGCTTAGGATCTTTCTTAGCAATGAGATGTTTCACTGTTGCATGATCAGTGAAAATAACCACCTTAGACCCAAGAAGATAAGACCTTACAGCAAGTAATTCTTTTTCAGTGACGGTGTAGCTTTGCTGCGGTTCGGTTAAAGTCTTGCTGGCATAATGCAGCACATGAGGTCTTCCTTCAACCCTTTGTCCAAGGACTGCTCCCACTGCATAATCCAAAGCATCACACATCAGCTCAAATGGGAGTGTCCAATTAGGAGCTCGGAGAATAGGCGTAGAGATCAAGGCCTCCTTCAGAGTTTGAAAGGCCTCGACACACTTTGAATCAAAATTGAAGGAAGATTCCTTCGCCAACAAGTCACAAAGTGGCCTAGAAATTTTACTAAAGTTTTTAATAAAGCACCTATAAAAGTCGGCATGGCCTAGAAAGGATCTAATTTGTTTGACATTCATGGGCAATGGGAGTTTGGAAATAGAATCAATCTTGGCTTTATCTACTTCCAAACCTCGCTTAGACAAAACATGCCCAAGTACAATTCCTTTCTATACCATGAAATGACTTTTCTCCCAGTTGGGGACTAAACTAGTCTCCTTACATCGCTTCAACACATTCTCTAGGTGCAGGAGACATTGGTCGAAAGATGAGCCATAAGTGGAGAAGTCATCCATAAACACTTCAACACACTCATCAATCATGTCAGAAAAAATGGACATCATACACCGCTGGAAGGTTGCAGGGGCATTACATAATCCAAATGGCATACACCTGAATGCAAAAGTACCGTAAGGACTCTTGAATGTCGTCTTCTCCTGGTCATCAAGGAAGACTGCAACCTAGTTGTACCTAGAATATCCATCGAGAAAGCAATAGTACTTATTCCTTGCCAATTTCTCGAGAATTTGATCAATAAAAGGTAAGGGAAAGTGATCCTTCTGGGTAGCGGTGTTCAGCTTGCGGTAATCAATACAGACCCTCCATCCAGTTGAGGGTCTAGTGACAACTTGTTCACCTTGGTCATTAAATTCCACAGTAAAACCTACCTTCTTTGGCACCACATGAATAAAACTTACCTATTTACTATCTACAATGGGATATATGATCCCAGCGTCCAACCACTTCAGGATTTCCTTTTTAACCACCTCCCTCATATTAGGGTTCATACGTCTCTGCATGTCTCTAAATGGCTTGATGGAATCATCAGTATAAATGTGGTGCATGCAGAGTGTAGAGTCTATACCCTTAATGTCAGCAATGCTCCAAGCAATAGCTTCCTTGTGCCTAGACAAGCATTCAATCAGGGCTCCCTCCTGTGCCTTAGATAGCACAGCTGAAATGATAATGGGGAGCGTATCATTAGCACCTAGGAAGACGTACTTGAGAGTGTCAGGGAGGGGTTTCAACTCAAGGTCGAGGGCTTGTGTGGTTGAGGGTTTCATAATAGATGTCCCCATCTCCGGTAGCAAATCTACCTTGGGCAGAGATGATGGGGGAAGAGACTCAGTAGAAACACCCAGCAACTCCTCAAGTTAGTATATCCCCTTCACATTCCTTCAAGAGATGGGAATGCTCATTTAGCATAACATGTTGAAGGGGGTCATCACATAACATTGCAGGGGTTGCCTCTTCAATCAGGTCATCTATCACCTCAACTTGAGAACAATCCTCAAGCCTGGCTTGTTTGTAAGCATCAAATACATTAAGTCAGATTTTCCTATTCCCAAAGCCCATTTTCAATGCCCTAGTATTGCAATTGATTGAAGCATGTGAAGTTGCAAGGAAGGGACGATCCAAAATGATGGAGGGTTTGGTTAGCTTGTTGGTAGGGTCAGTGTCCAAAACTATGAAGTCAACGGGAAAGAAGAAATCCTCCACTCTTACGAGGACATCTTCCAAAATTCCCCAGGATGTCTTAAGTGATCGATCAGCAACTTGAAGGATTACAGGGCTAGGCTTCAGATTGCCTCCCCCAAGTTGTTCATACACGTACCTCGGAAGGATGTTCACCCCCGCACCTTGATCAAGTAGAGCCTCATCAATCTATAAGTCACCAATCACCACTGAGATGTATGAGGCTCCTGGGTCCTTAAGTTTTGGGGGTGTGCCATGTTGAACAATTGAGCTAACAGAATCAGGCAGAACAACTTTTGATTGAACATGTTTCCTAGATTGCTGCTTTTTCGTGCACAGGTCCTTTAAGAAGCGGGCATAAGATGGAATCTACCTGATAGCTTCAAGCAAAGGCAGGTTAATCTGCACTTGCTTGAAAGTTTCCATGATCTCATCCGTCCTATCTTTGGCTCCAGATGAGCCAGCAGAAGTCTGCCCAGAGGTGGATAAGCACTTTAGAAAGGGCACTCTCGATCTCTGGGTGGAAGGGTTGTCATGTCGAGTAAGGGGTGGAACGGGGGCAACTTCTTCCGGTGAGGTGATTTCAAGCGGAGAAGATTTGGGCAAGTCTTCTCCGGTGGGGGTGAAAGTCGGAGTGGATGGTTTTCTAGGGGGTGAGACTATAGGAGCATCGAGTTTGGAAATTTCTTTCCCACTCCTTAGAATAGTCACCACTTGAGCATGCTCCCTAAAGACAATCCCTTTTTCTTTAGGATTCTCCTCAGCAGCACTGGGGAGCTTCCCAGTTTCCCTCTGTCTAACGGCCTCAACAAGGTGTCCTATCTGTGATTTCATCTCATGTATAGCATTTTCATGAGATTGGATGATGGCACTTTGACTTTCTTACATAGTTCTCAACGTTGCCTTCAATTCATCCATCTCAGAGGTCTTAGGTTGGTTCATTTGATGGTTTTGAAAGGATTGTGGTTTATAATTCCCTGAATTTGAGACATTTCCTTGTCTCCATGAAAAGTTTGGGTGGTTCATCCATCCCTCATTATAAGTGTAGGAAAAGAGGTCATTACGAGGTCTAGGACGGAACCTTTGAGCGGCATGCAGATTCGCTTGTACAAACTCAGGGAATTGGGAGGCCAAGTGGCAATCCACAGTGGCGTGTGTATTGCCTTGGCAAATGGAGCATTCGGAAGCTTGGGATGTGGAGGTGTTAGATACAAATTGGCTCAGGCTCGACATAAGCCTTTCCATGTTTTGATTCAATAATTGAATCTGATAGGCTAAATTCTGGGTGTCCCTTGCCTCATTCACCTCCAACTTTCTTTGCATGAGAGTGGGTTTTCTATCCATGTAGGCAGAATTCAAGTGAATAGAATTCTCACTCAAATTATCAAAAAGGTTCCAAGCTTCATCCTCAGTCTTAGATAGAAAGGTTCCTGCATAGGCACCATCCACAGTTTGCCTATGTGAATCATTAAGTCTGGTGTAGAACCTTTCAACCAGTTGCCACTTAGACACCTGGTGATGTGGGCAATGTCTCAGCAAGTCATTAAAGCTCTCCCATGCATCATGGAAAGCTTCCCCATCCTTTTGAACAAAACTCATAATTTCCCTCCTAAAGTGATTTGTTTTGCTCATGGGGAAGTACTTCAAAAACTCCTTCAGGGCATCCCAAGTGTTAATATCATCAAGGGTGTGATACCAATACTTGGCTTTGTCCTTATGGGAGAAGGGAAAGAGGGTCCGCATTTGAGCATCATCAGTAACGCCCTGCACCTTCACTGTGGAACAGACCTCGGTGAATTCCTCTATATGCCTGTAAGGGTCATCCCTAGCAGTACCATAAAAGGAGGGTAGCAAGGATATGGTACTGCTTTTGATCTCATAAGGATTGTCCCCTCCAGGTCTACGTAGTGTAGGGCCAGCTTGATTGGTTGGAATGTAATATTCCTTAAGGCTCCTTTGACCAGCCATTTCTACCCTTGGAAGGTTTCTTCTTAATATTCTTTCAAGTTCAGGATCAAACACAAGTTGTCTCCTAAGAGAATGCCTACCAAGCAAGCACTACAAACACAATTCAAAAGGACTTGTTCAATCTTTACAAATTTAGGCTTTTGACTTTAGTTCAAATTGTAGGTGACAAAGCAAGTTGCCCAGTCAATTACGTGCCTCTTGTCAACCTTCGAAATGCCTAAAAAGGCCTAGTTGGAGCTTAGGTGTTCTTACCTAAATCTCAAATGGTAGAGCAAATCCAAAGATGGAAGATCGAGGGATGCAAGTAAGCCTAAGCCTTCCTTTGAAGCTGTGCTTTCGCGGTGTTTTTCAACTACGCCTAAAAATCTATGGTAGGGTATCCCCCTCTTTGGATTTACAAAACCTTTGATCTCAAGTTCCGAACACTTCAGAATCCAATGGTAGGAGGGCTTTTGTCCTAGTAGTTCCAAGACTTAGGAGTGTCTAAATGCATGCCCTGGTGCAAAAGATATAAGTGTGCATACACCACAAAAGATTTTGAATTTTGAATCACACACCACATTTGAAAATCAAGTCCTTAATTTTTAAATGTCACTCCTTTAATTAGTCCTTTTTCAAGAATTAAATGTGACCACTTTATTAGATCGCTTCAAGATAAATTTTGTGGTCTAAAAATTAATCCAAATGAATTTGCATGACAGGTAGAAATGCGAAGTTAGAAGTGCATACCTGATTCCAGCATTCTTCATGCAATATGCAAGACAAGAATTATATCTAGATGCTGCTCATTCAGTCCTAAATGATTCGACCTAAGGGCAGGCAGCTTCTAGCAGGTGGCTCATTTTTTTTTAGCTACTTATGCACAAGCAAATTAAGGATAAACAATCCACAAAATAAATTAAAAACCTAAATCTAAAGAAAAGGGAACAGGCTCCCAAAAATCAGCCCCAATTACTACAAGGGCGAGAAAATAGAAATAAAACTTGTGACACAGAGAATCTCCTATGGAAGCAGGATCTAGGTCTCCTGCATCTTCCCTGTGTGTAGGCATCGCTCAAGGTCGACGTCGTCTCCCAGATGTGCCTGTCACCTCTCCTAGATTCCTTTCTCAAATTCCTCGCTCAAATTCCTCACACAGAAAAGATAATAAATGGTCAGATCATTGTGCAATGTGAAATAATTAGAAATAAAAATCAAATGAAATTATTACGTCTGTTGCCTCCCCGACAATGGCACCATTTGATAAGACGGTTTTCACTTTCAAATAATGTAATTAAGATGATTTGTCGTTGTAGGATTGAAGTGGTGGAAAACTGCTTAACAAAATAATTAAAATTAAAATTAAACCACTCACAAGTGAGCAGGTCGTGTCCACAGGGAGGCAATGGCTTATTTAAACTCACAATTAGGTCGAAATCAAGTTCGCTGAACTATTCGTCAGATAAAACAATGCCTATGTAGCTTTGAAAGTAAACCTTAAATTTATGGAGAAGTCAAGGGGTGTTAATGTAATTTTTGTGTAGGAAAATTATCCATGTGCAAGGGTTTGCCATGTACTATTCGCTTGCATGCATACTAAAATGTAATTCAAAATTAAATGCAATGCACATAGAGATGAATAATAAGGTTTAACAATTCTTTAGAATCATGAGCATGAAGGCATAAATTCACCATAATAAAATAATGATAAATCAAAATTCATTTTTTGTGGCAATGACATGAAATGTAAATTTTAATTCCACCATAAACAGAAGATTCTACCTCTTTCCTCGCACATGGGAGAGAGGTTCGTTCGAGGAACTCTTCTAGGCGTAGGTTGGCTGGAGTGAGGGCTTCGCAACGGTGGTGGTGGTAGGTTGCGAGACGACCGAAGTCGGCCGAACGGAGGAGAGAAGTGACGACGGTGGAGGTTGCTGCCGCTGGCTGTGCTTGCTGCAGGCACAAGGAGGGGCGGTGCGCAGGCACTGCAGGCATTGCAGGTGCGAGGAGGCCTGGGCGTGTGGAGGGGCGGGTGCTCTGCAGGCTGCACAAGCACGCGCGGGATCTAATGGCGCTGGCTGCAGGTACTGTAGGGAGGCGCTGGAGGTGTTGAAGCAGAGGTGTGCAGGCATTAGGGCATGGGTGCGTGGAGGTGAAGGGACTGCTAGAGGACGTGCGTTAGGCAAGGGCGCATGGGTGTGCTGGCTGGAGGTGAAGGCGTACGGTGGGGTGGGCGCTCTAGTGGATGGTGCTAGAGGTGAAGGTGCACAGGGTCTGATGGCGCGAGGAAGAGTGGGTGCTGGGGCATGGGTGTGCTACAGGTGAAGGCGCAGGTGTGCAGGCGCGAGGTGGGATGCTGGCTGAGGTGTGGGTAGCGGTTGAGGTTGGCGCACGCACACCTACTACGATGGAGGTGCAGCGTGTGCGTGGGATTTGTTGCAGAAGATGAAGTGCGCTGGCTGGAGGCACGTGCGGTGGTGAGCTTGGCAGGGTTGAGGCGCAGGGAGGAGTTGCAGGGACTCTTGGCGGTGTGGGTTGTCACCCCACATGCCCACGGTGGTGGAGTCGCACTGCCGCGGTTGAGGCCGGTGGTGAGGAGTGGATGAGCAACGTAGCTCTCTACGCAGTGAGGAAATGGATGGTGGCCTCCCTTGAACGGCAGCTCTTCCTCCTCTTTTGTAGCCACAGCTACAAAGATTTGAAATTCAAAAGGCCCAGTGAGTCAATGTTGATGTGTATGAAGAGGTGGCGAAGATGGAGAAGTTACCTGCAAAGGAGAAGAAAAAAAGAATAAAATAATTAGGATTATTTATACATAACTCCTTAACTTCTAAGTTAATTAAAATAGTGTATGTAATGCACCTAATTAATTAACTAATCAAATGTATGCAATCCTAGGTTAATTCTAAATGCATGAATTATGCACTTAAGCTAAAAATATGAATTAATTTATTTACATCCTAATGTATGCTATCTAAATGTTAAAATTAACTTAATGTCTAGACACTTAAATACTTAAATAGCCCACAAATATTGGCTAATCAAGGTCCCTTCACACGTGCCCACGCACGCCCTCATCCGCGGCCACACCACGCAGGTATGAGCTTTGAACCGATTACTCGTATACCCACCTAATTTGAGAGAGAAGAGGAGGAACAGGAGAGAGAGCAAGGGTTAGGGGGGTTTTGATCTCTGTGACACTTAGTCACTAGAGGGATTACCACCCTCTGAGACAGAAGAGAAGGAGAAGGAAGAAGGTTTGTGCGTAAAGAGGAAAATAGTTGAAGAAGGAAAAGAAGAGGAGGAAAGGAAGACCAAAAGAAGAAAAGAGAAAGCACAACAAGCAGAAGCAAAAGAAGAAGGAACAAGTGAGAGAAGAGAAAGGAGAAACAAAGAAGAAGGCCATTTAAGGCGTCTGATCTCCAAGAGAGATGTCTGATTACTACTGTAGCATTCAAGCTACTGTGCGGATATTTGGTCCTGATTACTGTGGCATTATTGATTACTCTAGTTTACATATAACTATACTTAATAATTGGTGATCTGAATCATCGTTATTTTGTTATAGATTTCTTTTTTTCATGTTGCATTCTTGTTATACTCATGTTCTACACTGATTATCATTTTTGAGTAGTTTATTTGGTTTTAATTCTTGTGCTCATTTGCAATATTGAGATTAGTGTGTGAATTCCTATTTGCTCCCTGTGTTCAACCTCAGACATTCAAATTTGAGTAGTAAATATTATTTGTTTTCCAAGCGATTTCGACTATACTACAACGTAATGATTTAAAACCTCAATATCGCTCATAAACAGTGGAGTCCCGACGAGGCTATGGGGAAAGGTGTGCCCTTTGCCCCCTTGGACCTGTCTGGGCCGTCTGTGGCGATTACCTTGAGCGACTCCCCCCCGGAGGTACCTTTGGAGGTGACTCGTGTGGGGGGTGCTATCGGCTTCCTGGTCCCATCGACTTCTCTTGGAATGTTCATCCTGTTGGCGCAAGAGGTGGATGCCACCGGTAGCATCTTCGACCAGCCATACTATAAGCGGAGCTCCATGGGTGTGAGGGTCTTGGTGGATCCTCTTGGCTGGGGGGGCTAAGGGATGATCGGCCGAACAATCGGGTCCGTTGCTGGATCCGTACTGGAGGGCACTCATAGTAGCCCCGCATTAGGTCGAGTAGTGCTGGTTTGGCCAGTGGCATCAAGTAGTGCTCCCACCTTAGAATGGTAGGTGTTAAGGCACCTGAATGATGCCCTGTCTTGGGCTACTTTTGAGCTAAGGGGCATGAACTTCAATCACGTCTTCTACTGTATGCACCTGGTAAGCTCCTGGGGCCTTTCTTTTGTCAAATTTTCCTAGCTAGAGCCTTTTCTTTTTTTTTTCTTTCTTACCTTAACAATTTGGACCTCCTTCATTTCACATGACGACGCTCCTCTATACCTCCCTAGTTTGGCTAGCAATGTTGATGCAGCAGACATGGCCACAAAATGGGCCTTCATGGCCAAGGTGGAGTAGAGGAGTTTGCTCTGCCAAGTGGCCGAGGCCATTATCGCTCGGGAGAAGGTGGAGAAGATGGTAGAGGAGGCCGTGTGCAAGCTCCGCTCTCAATAGCAGCTGGCCAGTGATGTGGCTCGGTTGGCTGCTGCTTTGAAGGATGAGCTGCTATTGGAGGATGAGCTGAAGAAGGCCTGTCCTGCTTTGAAGGAGGCCCTCCACGTTGGCAAGGGGCTAGAGGAAAGCCTCATTACAACACACAAGGATGACATCGTGACTCTAGAGGGCTTGTCCAAGAGCCTCACGACTGCCTGTGCCAACATTCTTTCCTTGAAGGAGGAGGTGCAAGTGCTCAGGGTTGTGCACTCCTCGTTTATGGAGGGGTGCAAGAGGGCTCTTGAGGAAAAGAGCATACGCCTTAGTGCCTCGATTGATAGATGTTGAAGCTATGAGTTACTACACTAATGTATTTGGTTTTGAAAAAAACCTGTCGTCGTAGTTTGGAAGTGAAGAACTCGTGTTCAACAAATAAAATTTGTACCGGAATAGAAATCTCGGGTCGAACTCAGGGAGGCTACGTCGATCTATATTTGCAATTATACCTTTTTAGAGTTTTTATTGAAAAGCAAAGCGATGTAATTACAATGAAGCAATATTAACAATCAGAATAAACGAGAGAGAGAGAGAGAGAAAACAAGCACTCAATAATTCAAAATGTTTGTACAATAAAACCAGAGAAGAATTACACTAGAAAGTGAGAAATCAACTACACTAGAAAGCAGGAAAATTCTACTCTAAAAAACTGTAAAGAAGAATGGGAGAGAGAAGTTATCCTCCTTGAGGATCACTTGGAGGATGAGTCGGACGAGACGTCGCTTAGATGAAGGAGGACAGAGCGGGAAGAAGGAGGTCGAAGCAGGAGGAACGAGAATGGGGCAGCACGTTGTCGTCACGAGATCCGCTTCCGAAATGAGAGCGAAAATTTGACTTTATCTCTCGAGGAGCATCTCGGGTGTGGGACAAGCTTCTCCTGAGCTTTGGAGAGGTAGAGGAGAGAAGGAAGGGATGCCAATTTCGTATGGAGGGGGTCTCCTTTTATAGTTGCAAGGAGTGAGGATAATTTGGTCTTTTTAATCTCAAAACATTAAATAAGGGATCTTTAGTGATGGACAAAACTGTCGCTAAAGCCCCATCATGGGTGACGTGCGCCGCCCGCTCGCCTCCGACGCATGCAACGCGCGCTCACGACCTTCGATTCTCAGTCGTTCGATCGTGAGATCGAACGATTGAGATGCACCCTCGCCATATTAAAGCTAGATATGGCTAATGATGGTATTATCATCATACCCCAATGCCTAACTTTTGCTAGTCTCTTAGCAAAATCTCATAGAATTAACTCAAATTGTAGATCATACCTTTTTATGCTCAGAACTCTGTTATGTGCTTTCTCTCTAGAGATTAGGTCAGAATGCCAATAGTAGGCCTAGTGGTACTAAAGTACCAATCAGGATCTAGATTTGACCAGCTTTACCTTAGTCTGCCGTGAAGGTTTCTAAGGCCTACAGGAATTAGCCTAAGGTTCGTTGAACTTCATGGTTAAAGCACCTGTGCTTAAAACATGGTTAGTCCCGGTTCAGTTTGCAGTGCATTTTTGTAAGAGAGACAGAAGAATTTTTGCATTTTTGGAGAGTTTTCTCTCCCTTTTTCTTTTCTTTAGTTCTAGCTTCAGATTGGCTTACAAACACGTCCTGTATCAAATTCTTAGCTCCTACCATCAATCCTCGCAAGGTTCCTGGCTTTCAACGCTTCGAGATAGCACCGCCCATGGCAACTGTTGTTCACTCTGAAACGGGTTTTAAAATCAGTGCATTGTAGTATAGTTCAAATCAGTGCGAAAAACAAATAAAATTTATTACTCAAATGAAAGTCTGAGGTTGAACACAGGGAGCAATTGGAAAAAATGATTCTCAAGATTGCAATTCAACATAAATATATAAGTAATAGAATTCCAAGCAATAATGACGTACAAATGAAAGTGTATGTCAGATAATGCAAAAAGAATGGGGTAAAATGTTGATTTGAATCACCAATAACCCCTCACAATTATATCCAATAACTCAATAGTACTAAGCAATTAAATTCCACATAGTATAAGTGCACAGTGCACTTCAGACGTCTACTTAGCCAATCAGATGTCTTAACCCACTCACGGCTACAGTGCCCTTCTGCTTCTTCTTCTTCTCTACTCTATAGCTTCTCTCTTCTCTTTTTTGTGGCTTCTTCTCCTCTGCTTCTTCAGCTCCTTCTTCTGTGCCTATTCTTCTCCTTCCTCCTCTGGCTTCCTCTCCTTTCTCTTCTACATAAGGGGAAGGGCTTCTTAAACGGCTAACTGTCACCCGTTGAATCACAGAGCAAAACCCCCCTTACCCCCGTGCACTTTCTCTCCTACTCTCTTTGGGATCCGCCCTCCTAGGGCCATAGCGGGTTATTGGGTATTCGGGTAGAGCGCACCCAAGACCAGGCTCACCAACGTGGCTGGTGAGCGAGGAGTGAATAGGGCTTAGGTAGGTTGGATCTGCGCTAGGCCTGTGGGGGAACAGGTCACGGGTGAGGCGCAGGTGATGGGTGAGCAGGGACCTCACCTCTTGTGTCAGTTGAGACGAAGAGCCTATGCGACAAAAATAATTTATTTGGCTGTGGGCACTCTTCAGCTTCCAAGGTGGGACTATCCCACCTCCTTCTACGTGCAGCTGAAGTGGGTTTCCTTCATTGAATTAGAGCAATAGCTGCAGATGTTGGTGCCAATTGAAGACCTGGAGATCTGCCTGGAGCCTCTCTACACAACCAGGGCGTATCACCTGGGACTTACGCGGTTGGAGAAAGCTTCAAGCTTCGCTCGAAGCTGTGTTAATGGCGGTCGAAGGACCAACTACCTGAAAATCAAAATACGGCCTCTCGGCCTTGTTAAATAGGTTCAAGAGCCTCGCCATAGGGTGGTGAGTATGGTGGTGGGTGCGGTGTGTTGTGAAGGTGGTCGTAGGTGTCTGGCGAAGGTGGAGATGAAGGTCTGGAGGTGGGTTGTTCGGTGAGGAGGTGGAGTGAGTAATAGGACTAGAAAGGTTAGGGTTTTTACTCTAGGGGCCACGGCGGAGGTTTTGGCGGTGTTGGCGAGGTATTTGGGATAATGGAGTGGGTGGAGGACCTCGCTGGAGGTCTAGTCGGAGCGGAAGACGATGGAGGTGAACGGCAGTGTTGAGGGTCGAAATTAGGATATGGAGAACGGGAAAGATAGTGTATGCCTTACTAGGCCTTACTAACCTAATTTAATTGGATGAAAGGGAGGAGAATCTGCATAGGGGGTACATCGACGATGGAGAAGATGAAGTGCTTCAGTGAGGGTTGGAATGGCGATGACAATGGGAATGATGCTCTTGCTGGTACGACCAAGAGCGGACAAGAGAGAGGAAGGGAATCTGGCCACTGGTATTGTGGATGGACAACGAAGGAGGTTAGGAGGAATCGCCGAAGCTTGCAGAGCTTCACGACTGGAGCGGAGATAGGAAGGGAAGGGATTCACGGTCGGAATCAAGCTTGAGAAGTTCAGCCTAATCTGGGGGTCCTTTTATAGACCTCTGGATGGCATTTTGGGCTTGGGAAGCAATCTTCCTAAGCTTGGAATGTTCGTCGGAGAAAGGAACTCCAAGATACCTTAATCTCGCATGCGTTCGCATGAGAGAGTGGGAAGGTTTTAGAGCTTGGGATTTGGCTCAAAAGGATGGGAATTCGTTGACGAACTTCCTTTTCAAATCTGAGAGAGATTCGTCAAGGAATAAAAGAGAACATGCCATTTTAAGGTTGTCGTTGTTTGTAGGATTAGGATTCATGGCGAAAGGTACCTTTTTGTGAAAATGATGACAAAGATGGGGGGCTATCTGCAAGGATTTTGAAAGTTAAGGGCATGTGTGTGAGATAAAAGAATTAGACAAGACCAAATTGCAAACTAGGTCAAGACAATCTTAGATTGGGTCCAAATTTTGTTACAAACCTAATTTGGACCTAAGGAATCCAATGGTGAAGTTGGATTTGGTTTTGATCAAGTTTGACTGGGTAATTAATGTAAAAATCCAAATTAGGGCAAATGTCAGTCTGAGACTCTATTTTAGGTCAAGACGGGTTCTGATGGTCAAATTGAAGGTACCAAACCCTAGAGAATATTTTTTTTATGAATTTTAGAGGGTTTAGGTGAATTTTATCCTGACCAGAACCTCAGTTAATTAAGCGGGTCTATTTTTAGGGTTTTAGATGTCCATTAATTCCTGTAATGCATGAAAACCCTTTTTTATCTATTCTAACCCACTTATTAGACTCTTAAGACCATTTGAAATTTTTTCCACCCTTGAGAGAACTCGTGGTTATTCTATTTTTGTGATAGAATGGTAATTTTGTAGAAATAACCCTATATTCTCATTTTCTTCTCAAATCAATGTTTTGTGCCTTTAAGGCCTTCTAATGGATATGTAGGAGCTTTTATTGACTTAATCATATCAAACTGAGCTAGTTATGGCTTATGATGGTGTTCCCATTAGCAACTCCCAGAACTCTGGCTTTCGACACTTTGAGATAGTGCCGCTCATGCCATTTTGTAGCTAAATACAAGCCCTAGCAATCGACATTTCGGGATAATCCTGCCCATGGCACCTGAATCAGCACAAGGTGCTTACATGCCCCCAGTAGGATATTTAGATATCCTAGGAGACAAGCACCGAGGAGATGGTATGTTATTGCACATCTTCATGGGAACTTTCCCGCCTCTCTGCATTGGGAACTCATCCAAATCAACTTGTGTTGATAAGCTGCTCCTAATCTAGGTAGCTTTTCTTTTTCTTTTCTAGAATAGAATTAATGCATTTGTGTGATTTTGATATTAAGTACACTAAACTAGACTGTATGTGGATTAGGGTGCTTAGGTTATCGAGTCCGGCAAATCGGAGGTCAATTAACGAGGCCGAATACTCCCTAAGCCTTAGACTTAATACTTAAGTTTCACATTTTCCTTAACCTCTTGAGAACTATCTAGATCTTAACGGATATGTGAATTTTTAAGCCTAAACACAACCCAAGAGGCTTAAGATCAGCACTCATGCTAATCTTCGTGTTTTTGTAGCACTTTTGATTTTCATTTTTTCTTTTGATTTGGTCTAGATTTAAGTAGATTACATAATCTTTTACTAATGACTAACTCTTTTTATTTCAAATTGTTGCTCCTTTTTGACATTTTAATTCACCTCCTCTCTTCCTCCTCAAGAATGATATGAAATTAATTTTTTCAGAATTTCCTCCCCTTTCTCCAATTTTTTTGTTCTTTTTCAATTTTATTTTTTGGTTTTTTGAAATATGTATTTTTTTTGTGTGAGCCCTTCAAAACTTCAAATTTTTATTTGTTTGCACTTTAACACCCCCCCATGCCTAAGTTTTACAATGTCCTCATTGTAAAAAGGAGGGTATGAAATTAGTTTGGGTTCAGGTATTAGAACAGGATAATCAGGTCGGCGAACGGGTCAGGATGACTATTTTGGACGATATCAAGCTTTGGTACAAGTACCAAAGGTGGAGTCGACTATTCTTGAATTGAACTCAAAGTGCAATAGATGTGAAGTACAAAAGGATAATCAGAAGGATCTCAGATTTTTTGGAATGGCGAGTCACCTCTCGTTAAGTGCTAAATTCAATGCCTTCAGCCGAGCAGAAAATGGTATGGAGTGGTTAAATCAGATGAATTTTGTGGAACAAGCACCTTGATCAATAGCCTGGTTGGTCCAACCAGATGCTTGTTCAGATCCACAGGCTGATGGTGCAGCCCAAACCCAATCAATCTAGTGGGTCGATAGATGTGAATCAATAGATGTGGAGCCCACCAGGTATTCTGTGACTCAAATAGATGTGGAAGTTAAAAGCTAGGGTTTGGCAGAATCGGATCAGCCTGATCAGAGTAGGGATCCTCAAATGAAAAAGGGTCGATAGAGGATGTAGGAACCCTATGGGAGTGATCAGAGAAGGATGGGGCATGATTATTAGTCTGATTGAAGTTCGATACCCAATTGAAATGTGGAGGAGAATCATGTGTAACCGGCTTATTGAGATGAGAATCAAAGTAGAAATTGGGTTCGGTTGCGGGTCGGGGTTGGAAACGAGTTTTTGAAGGCTTTGTATATCTATGGAAGAGGTGGCTTCTTTCAAATCATTGACCTCAGTGTCAGAATCAAAGGACGGATTGTAGTCGCTGAGGTCGTAAATTGGTTTGGATTTGCCAGGAAACAATAATTCTTCTAAATCAGGGTAATATTTGAAAATGTTGGAGAACTTGCGAGAATCGTGTTCTGAATCTGATTTGGAATCGGAGGTTCCACCACTGAGTAAATCAAGATGTATAGAAGTAGTAACCTGACTTGGATCTAACTTATTTTCAGATTCTGAGCTCAAAAAGGTGTCCCAATTAGGCATAGGCTTGGGTTCTTTGCTCGTAGGGTAGACCCAATCGATTCCTAACTCTTCCAACTCCTTGGTTTCTGTATCATAGATTGGCGTGACTTTCGAAAAATCAATCTGTATCTTTTAGGAGGTTGGAGAGGTGCACCCATTAAATATAGGCCTAGAATCATAATCCAAATTCAAAATCTGAATTTCATCATATTGAGTCTCATGATCATCCTAAATAGGCTTGAATTGAGATTCTAGGTTAAGGGTGTGGGTTGGATCACTAGAATCTAGGTTGGGCTCAGAATAGCTCTCGAGTGTCACCTTATCAGAATAAGGGACGAAATTTACACCTTCGAGATGTTCTGACTCAATCTTATTATCACAGGTGTCTGGGAAATCTAAGCTTAATGAACTAGGCTCTTGATTTTCTAGGGCTGGTTCAAAATTGTGAACACCTATAATCGGATCCTCCCAACCCATCTCAAGATCAGGAATGTCAATTTGTTCGTAATTTGAATCAGATTCCATTTGGGTTGGGGGTCCATAACAAGCCTGATCATCAAACCCGGGATTTGGGAAATTACATGGATTACTGGAATTACTCCAAGATGTCATCTTAACTTCTGACGGGTATAGATCAATACAAATTATTCAGCAGTTCTCCCCATTTTTCCAAAAAATTCTGGAGTTCTTTTGGAACTGAAGGATTTGACTAATATTGCAGACAATCATTGTTGTGTAATTTCACCAATTCCATGTGTTCTACTAAGAGATCATCCCATGTTGAACCGTGGTTTAGTTGTATACATATCATCTCCATATGGTTCAAAATGTGGTCCATTGTTTTCTTGAATTTATCCTGAATGTCCCTTTTACAATATTCGTTATGGTGTCTATAAGCATTCTCAAGTATCATTTCTTTCATGCTCATTTGGGACTCAAGTTTCTTAAATAGTCTTCCTATAGTATTCCCGTCTGTCACTCGGGCAACCCGAGTTCAATCCCCGGCAACGGCGCCAAAATGTTGTTCTCTTGAGATCGGGTTTTAAATCGTTGCGTTGCAGTATAGTTGAAATCTCGCGAAAAACAGATAAAATTTATACTCAAAAAGGTCTGAGGTCGTTTGACGGGAGCAAGTAGGAATTCAATTATCAAAATTGTAATTTAAAATAATAGAGATAAGAAATTGATTCAAAATAATGTAGCAATAAACTCAAGTGTCAGACTGCAAAAAGAATGGAGTAAAATGGTGATTTGAATCACCAATTACTTCCTACAATAATATCAAATGAAACTCAATAGTTATGAATGAAATAAACTCAAGTCAGTCGTCTGATTATTCAATCAGACATCTTAAACATCTGATGAACAGTGCTTTTCTTTGCTTCTTCTTTCTCTGATTTCTTTTTCTTCTCTTGTTTTCTTTCTTCTCCTTCACAGACTCTTCTTCTGCTGCGGCTCTTCTTCTCTTCCTCTTCTTTTGATACTTTCTCATTGTTCTCTTTCTTTCTCTGCTCTTCTTACTCTTCTTCTTCACATAGAGGGGAAGGGTCTTCAAATTTTGGCTAAGTGTTAGCCAACTTCCCAAAGAGCAAAACCCTCCCCTACCCCATGTAGACTCTCCTCTCTTTCTCTCTTTGGGTCACTCTCAACCAGAGCCTCCAACAGTACTGGGTTAACAAGTTTTTGGACCTAGAGTGCACCCGAGTCCAGGGTTGCGAGTGTGGGTTGCATCCAAGGAGTGTATAGCGTTTAGGCGGGTAGTCGGACCAGGCTAGATCTGCAAGGTTAGTGTCGCGGATGAGGTCGAGTGAGGGTGCGAGGATCCTCACCCCCCAAGTGATTTGAGGCGATAAGCCTCATCACTTTTTCCTATTATGCAGTAGCGGTAGCTCCAAATCTTCCGAGGTGGGACTATCTGTCCCCCGTTCTTCGCACAATAGCTGGAGATGAAGTTGTCATCCAATTTGCACAATAGGAACGGTCAATGCCCCAATTGACTGGTCGCAAGTGTTCCTAGGTTGATTCTGTCCTGCTTAGGGCAAATGCCTGGGGCTGCAATTGCTGGAGAGAGCTTCAAGCAAGCTCGAAGCTTGCAGCGTCAATGGCAGGACACCTGAAACCTGGAACTCAAAAATAAGGCCTTTCGGCCACGTCAAACATTCAGGAATGATCGCCGGAGCACGGTGAACTTGCTGAGGGGGTCAACGTGGCATGTGCGTGAGTGATGAGGTCCGTCGACCTCGTGGAGAGTGGCCAGATGTGGGTTTGTTTGGTGGGGCGTTTAGAGGGGCAATCATCCTAACAAAGATAGGGTTTTTTCTCTTGAGGTGAGGCAGAGGTGTGGAGTGTGGGAATGGTTGGATTGGTGGTGTGTGGAAGCCACTAGGGCTTGCTGGAGTTGTGCCGGAGAGATGGAAGACGGAGTTGCGGACGATTGTGCGGGGGTTGAAGAGGTGTGTTGCAGTTGTTGGCATGATGAGGAGAAGTTGAGGAGTCGGTTGAGAGAGGTAGCGAACGAAGGAGAGCGGAGACAGCACCGATTGCTGTATGGACGGCGTCGGAGAAGGAAGCTGCTCCGGTGGATAGGAAACGGTGAGGAAGACAGCGAAGGGGGCATCAGCTGGTACGGCTCGATGTAGAGGAAGATGGGGGAGATAGCTCCACCAACGGTATTGCGAATGGAGGAAGAACAAAGGTAGGGAGGGTTGCCAGACATCGAGGAGTAATTTGGCCAAGAAAGAGGAGATGAATTGGGGAGAATAGTTTGATCTGGAGGCCTTTTTATAGGCCAACAGAGGGCGATTAGAGCTTGGGAAGCAAGCTTCCCAAGCTTAGAAGGTCGCCGGAGTTCGAAACCCAAATTTCAAATGATTCACATTAGGATTTGGGCAAGACTTGGAGCCTAAGATGTTGCTTAAATGGAAGGCAACTTCGTCAAGAATCTAGGTATCCATTTTGGGTCTGATTGATTGAGAATCAAGCGAGAAATCCTCACTCGATCTCAACGTTGAAGCTCAAAGTTGCCTTTAATGGCACCAGGGACCTATTTGTAAATATGATGACAAGATTAGGGGCCTTTTTGTAAGGATTTTGAAAGTTAAGTGCATATGTGTGATCAGACAGGACCAAGTTGCAAACTAGGTCAAGACAATCTCAGATTGGGCCCAAATTATGGTAAAAATCTAATTTGAACCTAAGGAATCTAATGGTGAACATGAATATTGGTTTTGACCATGTTTGACTGGGTAATTTATGCAAAGACCCAAATTTGGGCAAATGTCTGTCTGAGACTGTTTTAGGTCAAGACGGGTTCTGATGGTCAAATTGAAGGTTCCAAACCATAGAGAATATTTTTCTATGAATTTTAGAGGGTTTAGGTGAATTTTATCCTGACCATAACCTCAGTTAATTAAGAGGGTTTGTATTTAGGGTTTCAAAAGTCATTTAATTCTCAAAACACGGGAAAACCCTTTCTGTCTATTCTAACCCACTTATTAGCTTTTTATGACCATTTGACCCTTGATTAACCCCTGAGAAAACCCGTGGTTGTACTGCATTCATGATATTATGGTAAAATTGTAGTTTTAACCCTAGTTTCTTACCTTTCTCTCAGAATGATTATGCAATGAATTACAGTTCTCTGGTAAATATGTAGGAGCATTTACTAACTTAATCATATAAAATTAAGCTAGTTATGGCTCATGGTGGTGTTCCCATCATACCCCCATGTCTAGCTTTTGCTAGTCCCTTAGCAAAATCTCAAGGAATTTAACTCAAATTCTAGACCACATGTCTTTTTATGCTTAGAACTCTGATGTGTGCTTTCTTTGTATATTAGGTTAGAATGCCGATAATAGGCCTAGAGATACTCAAGTACCAACCAAGATCCGGACTAGACCAACTCTAGCCTCAATTCACCGCGAAGGTTTCTAAGGCCCATAGGAACTAACCTAAGGTTCGTTGAAATCCGCGGTTAAAGCACCTGTGCTTGTAACATGTTTTAGCCCAGGTTCAGTTAACAGTGCATTTTTGTAAGAGAGAGACAGAGAAATTTTTTCTTTGTTTTTGGAGAGTTTTCTCTCTCTTTTCTTTTTATTTCTAGCTTCAGATTAGCTTTACAACATGGTCTGTATCGGATTCCTAGTTCCCACCATCAATCCTCGCAGGGTCCTTGGCAATCGATGCTTCGGGATAGCATCGCCCATGGCAACCACAATAACCCTGGCTTTGAAGATTTCGAGATAATCTCACCTAAGGAGTTCTGTAGTTAAATCCATACCCTAGCAATCGACATTTCGTGATAATGCCGCCCATGGCATCTGAACCAACACAAGGTGCTTACATGCCCCTGGTAGGATATTTAGATATCCTAGGAGACAAGCACCAAGGAGACAATATGTTATTGTGCACCTTTGAGGGGAATTTTCTACCTTTCCACGTCGGGAACTCATCCAAATCAACTTGTGTTGATCATCCACTCCTAATCGAGGTAACTTTTTCAGAACAGATTTAACGCATTTGCATGATTTTGATAATTAAGCTCACTGAACCAGATTATGTGGATTAGGGTGCTTAGGTTATCGAGTCCCGTAAACCAGAGGTCAGTTAACGAGGCCGAATAATCCCTAAGCCTTAGACCTAATACTTAAGCTTCGCATTTTCCCCAACCTCTTGAGGACTATCCAGATCTTAACAATTACTTGAATTTTTAGGCCTAGAATCACAGCTCAAGAGACCTAAGATCAGCATTCATACTAATCTCATTTTGTCACTTAGCACTTTTTCTCTTTCATTTTCTTTTTTTTGATTTGGTCTAGAATTAAGTCAATTCCTTAATCTTTTACTAATGACTCTTTTTTTTTTTTCTTTTCAAATTGTGCTCATTTTTGACACTTTCAAAATTTCCTCCCTTCTCCATTTTTTTCCCTTTTTCAATTTTTTTATTTTTTTGGTTTTTTGAAATATGTATTTTTTTTATGAAATCCCTTTCTTGTGAAGTGGTTCTCACAGCATTTTGCACTTTAATACCCCCCCACGCCTATGATTTGCAATGTCCTCATTGTAAATTAGGTGGGTTTGATTTCAGCTTAAATTGTACATTAGAACAGGTGTTGGGTGGGTGGACAGGTTGGGGTGACTGTTGCGGATGATTTCAAGCTCGAGTACGGGTACCAGAGGTGGAGTCGGCTATTCTAATGGAAGAACCCTAAAGTGTAATATGAATTCAGCATAGGATGTGTCAAGAAGGGTTTTGGGTTTTTCAAAATGTCAGGTTGCCTCCCATTAAGCACTGAGTTTAACACCATCAGTCGGGTGCAATAAACTCAGGGAGAATGGAGATCAAAAGATACCTCAGCTTTGTTTGTATCGTTAAGTTCAATGAACGACTTAAGTCTTTGACCATTCACGACAAAAGGTTCTCAATCCAGGTTGGGTTGGTTGATTCCAACGGCTCCATTTCCAAAGATTCATCTGATAAGATATGGTCCAATCTATTTTGATCTGAGTTTTCCTGGGAACAATTTGAGTTTGGCATCAAAGAGTAGGACTTTCTGGCCAGGGTGAAAGATCTTTCTAGATATGTGCTTGTCGTGGAAGGCCTTAACCCGCTCTTTATAAATTCTTGAGTTCTCATACGCATCATTGCATAATTCATCGATCTCACTCATTTGAAGCTTTCTGTAGGTTCTTGCCTTAGAAAGATCTAGATTACACTTCCGTATAGCCCAATAGGCTTTGTGCTCCAACTCGACGGGGAGGTGACATGCCTTCCCGTACACCAATCTGAAAGGAGACATGCCCAATTAGGTTTTGTGGGTGGTCCTATAGGCCCACAAGGCGTCCACAATTCAGGATGGCCAATCTTTCTTGTCAGGTCGAACAGTGACCTGAAGGATTTTCTTGATCTCCTGATTCGATAGCTCAGCTAGATCGTTGGTTTGGGGGTCATAAAGAGTAGAGATTTGGTGTGACACCCTGTATTTGGTTATCAATGATCTGAACTGAGCATTTGTAAAATGGGTCCCTCCATCGGAGAGAATGGCACATGGAATCCCAAACAGAGAAAAGATGTTCTGATGAATGAATTTGATTACCACCTTATGATCGTTGGTTCAGGTCAGAATGGCTTCGATCCATTTGGACACGTAGTCAATAGCATGAAGAATGTATTTGAAGCCATCCGAAGTAGGGAAGGGTCCCACGAAATCAATCCCCCAAATGTTAAAGATTTCGCATAAGAGAATCGACTGTAAAGGCATCATATCGCGGTGGCTCATGTTGCCCAAGGTCTGGCAACGAGTGCATGCCTTGCAATGATCGTATGCATCTTTGAAAATCGTGGGCCAATAAAAGCTGCATTGGAGGACTTTTGCTGCGGTTTTATGTCCAGAAAAAATGTTCGCCGCAGGCTTCGTCATGGCAGAAGGATAGAATATCCTGAATTTTCGCTTCCGGGATGCACCGTCTGATGATTTGATCAGCACCAATGTGAAAGAGGCACGGATCTTCCCAAATGTAGTACTTAGCATCGGAAAGCAATCTTTCTTTCTTGGCCTTCGACCAATCGGATAGGATCTGATGTGATGCCAAGTAGTTCACTAAATCAGCAAACCAAGGAAGTCCTGTAGTAATAGTCAGGAGGTGTTCATCGGGAAAATGTTCTATGATGGGTCCGGAAGGGTCGATATAGTCAGAAGGAAGGCGGGATAAGTGGTCAACTACCATGTTCTGCTTTCCCACTTTATCGTGAATCTCAAGATCAAATTCTTGCAATAACAAGATCCAGCGAATTAGTTGAGGTTTCACGTCCTTCTTCTGAAGGAGGTACCTTACTATAGTGTGATCTGAGTATATGATAACACGGGAACCCAAAAGATATGATCTAAATTTTTCCAGGGCAAATACTACGGCTAGCAGCTCTTTCTTAGTAACTGTGTAGTTATGCTGAGCCTCGTCAAGTGTCTTGCTAGCGTCGTAGATGACCACGGGTTTCCCATCTATTTTTTGCCCAAGTACCACCCCTACAACATAATCAGATGCATCACACATGATCTCAAAGGATTGAGACTAATCAGGGGATCGTAGGATAGGTGCTTAGGTAACTCGATCACGCAGGATCTTAAATGCCTGAGTGCACTCCTTGGAGATCTCAAAGGGGATATCCTTAGATAGAAGATTAGTCAGGGGGCATGCGATTTTCGAGAAATCGGTAATGAATCGATGGTAAAAATCAACGTGCCCCAGGAAGGATTGGATGTCTTTGACCGAGCTAGGCATAGGGAGTTTGGAAATTAGATTCACCTTGGCTCGATCAACCTGGATGCCTTTGTCAGAGATGAGATGTCCCAAGACAATTCCTTCAGGTACCATGAAGTGGCTCTTTTCCCAGGAAAGAACCAAGTTCACGTCGATGCACTGTTTGAGTATTTGGACTAAGTGCAGGAGGCAATCATCAAATGATTCACCAAATACTGAGAAGTCATCCATGAAGACTTCAAGGTATTCACCTACCATATCTGAGAATATGGCAAGCATGCACCGTTGAAAAGTAGCAGGTGCATTGTAGAGACCAAACGGCATCCTTCGGAATGCGTATGTTCTAAGGGGGCAGGTGAAGGTGGTCTTCTCTTGGTCCTCAAGATTGATTGCGACCTAATTATAACCGGAGTACCCATCCAAAAAGCAGAAGAATCGATTTCCCGCTAGTTTGTCAAGAATCTAATCAATGAATGGTAGTGGGAAATGATCCTTCTTTGTGGAGGAATTGAGTCTTCTGTAATCAATGCAGACTCTCCACGAGTTCGCTATACGGGTCGGTATGGTTTCTCCTATTTCAGTGGTGATGACGGTGAGGCATACCTTCTTTGGCATAAATTGAATTGGACTCACCCACCGACTGTCGAAGATTGGGTAAATGATCCCTGCATCTAACCACTTGATGATCTCCCTTTTCACGACATCCTGCAGATTTGGATTTAGGCGTTTCTGCATGTCAGTGATGGTCATGAGCCTTCTTCAGTGTAGATGTGATGTTTGTAGTATGAAGGGCTAATATCAGTCAGATCATCGAGAGTCCATCCAATGGCTCTCCGATTCTGCTGGAGAATAGAGATCAGGTGTGTTTCCTGATTAGATGTGAGTCGGGAGTTGATAATCATAGGAAACGTCTGATTGGAACCCAAAAAGACATATTTTAGGTGATCGGGAGGAGGCTTTAATTCCATTACTGGGTTGTCAGTAGTAGCAGGTAGTTCAGGGTGGATGTTGGGAGTAAAGGAAGGAGCTATGGGTGTGTCTAGGTTGGGTTTAGAGTCCTCTAATTGCGGGTTTTGATCCTCTTGTGGTTGATCAGAAATAGTCAGGTTTTCCTCGATACATAGGTCATCAACCACAACCTTGATATTGCAAATTTGTTCTATAACTCCACAATATATCCTTGTTGGGCCTTAAAGATGTCAATCTTTAGTGTCTTCTCCCAAATTTTAATTCAATTTGGCCCTCCTTGCAATTAATATTGGCCTTAGTAGTGGCCAGAAAAGGTCTCCTTAGTATGATCAGTGTATTCTTCACATTTTCAAGAGCATCCATGTCTAAGACAGTAAAATTCACTGGAAAATAGAAATCCTGTACCCTAACTATGACATCCTCGAGAATTTCTTTTCGTGACTTAATAGATCGGTCGGCTAGCTGCAAAGTCATTTCTGTCGGTTTAAGCTCAGATTCCTCAAAGTAGTCTAGTAGGGATGTTGGTATCAAATTTATGGAGGCTCCTAAGTCCAATAAAGCTCGTCAAATTGTATATCACTGATTGCACAGGAGATCAGAGGGGTGCTTGGGTCTTTTTCCTTAGGTGGGAGTTTGCTCAAAATGATGGAGCTGGCTTGCTCTGACAGTATGATTGGGTTCCCGCCTTTGGTTTGCTGCTTACGCTTAGGTGTACACACTTCTTTCAAAAATCGAGTGTAAGCCGATACGTGGCATATTGCATCCATCAAGGGGATGTTTATATGGACCTGCTCAAAGAGCTTAACTAGGTCCTCCTCAGGTGCCACGGGTTTGGCTATCCTTTTTCCCTTGGTTAAGACCTCAAGAAATGGAACCTTAGATGGTTCCTCTAGAATTAGCTCAGGTTCTTGATCTGGGATGGGTGTGTCCTGGATGACCAATCTAGGGTTAGGGTTTGTATTACCAAGCTGGGAGTGGCTTGGATAAGGTGGGTCCTGTGTTGCTTTGCCACTATAGGTAGTAATAGAATTCAATCCCACCTGTTTCTGGTCTGGGTTGGGCAAAATAGGTGTTTGCTGTTGAAATCCTGAGTATGAAGTTGAAGCATCCATCCTGTCGGGTGATGGGGTAGAAGGGGCATGATAAACAAAGTGAGCTTGGCCCAGATTTGGGTTCGTAATGCGCCTCTGGTTTGACATGTTATTCGGGTTTGGAAGAGGTTGAGAAGGAAGTGTACTAGGCTGGCGAGCACTTGCCAGCTGGGCCAGTTGATTTCGTGACTCAAAGATCTCCTCTTTGTGTTGTTTTCGCATGTCAACCAAGGTTTGGAGAATTAGAGATGTATGATCTTCTTTCGGTGGTCCATGTCGGAAGTTTTGAGTGGGCCTTGGTTGGGTGGGCTGATAAGGTTGCGAAGCTTGTGGTCAGGGTTGGAATTAAGGCCTTAGATTCGGGTTATTACCCGACTACGAAAAGTTAGGATGATTACTGATGAGTCCATTTTGATGGACTATTGTTACGCTTAAGTTAACTCTATTCTTACCTTTTAGGTTTGTTAATAACTACATTAAGTTATAAAATGTTTGCATGTATCATTATTTAAGTTTACATCTATTCTATTGCTTTCTATAACTTAGTATGTAATTATTTTATGTTTTGTTGTTGTAGGAATAATGTTGGAAAAGAATAGGGGGTGAAATAAATTTCCCCCAACAAACGGCCACCTCAACTGAACCTCCCTCAACCTTCGGCCAGCCTCAACACCTCCCCAATAGCTGCCGGCCAAAATTAGTAAGGGATTTAAAAATCCCTTGACTTGTTTTCCCCCTGAGGGGATATCTCTTCTTCTCCACCTTCCCCACCGTGGAGAGGACGGGCACTGTAGAACCAAGCAAACACCAACAACTTCCACCGCTTGTGTGCACTGCCTTCACCATTCCACCGCACGCTTGCAGGTAGCCAAGCATCCTTGCAAGCCTGCAGCCAAGCCCCATCACCTGCGCTACTGCCACAGCCACACCTGCCATCACCTACCTGCAATCGTGCGCACTACCACAACCACCCGCCAGCCCTTGCAAGAGCGTCCCTGCAGGTGCTACACTAGCCCCCACCGCGCCTGCAAGCACCAGCCTCCACCATGTTGCCTTACCTCAGCGCTCCTAGCCGCACCAAGCACCCGCAGGCGCTGCACCAAACGCCCACAGGTGCCGCACCTAACGACCTCAGGCGTCGCACCAAGCGCTCCTTGCGCGCCCTGCAGCCACACCATCGCCCTCCTACCCTTACCGCACTACCATAGCGCGCCCTCGCCATTGCCCGCAGGCAGCCAGCCAAGCCCACAGGCACCCACGCCCGTAGGTCGCAGCCGCCCACAGGCAACCCATGCCCATAGGCCACACCACAACGCACCCTAGCACGCCCTTGCACGCGCGACCCCAGCGCGGATCAGTGCGGGTTGCAGTAGCACTCTTCCTCCTCTCCATGTGTGGGTCTGCTCCTCCAATAGAGCCAATAGGCCAGCGGCTATTCTCCATCGTCCGACCGCCGTCGGCCACCATCGCGAAGCATGTGTCGAGGCGCACCACCCCTTTGACTCTCGCCGCCAATCGTGCACGCCCGTCCAAGCGAAGAAGAGAGAGGAGAAATCCTCTATTTTCTCCTCAATTAATATTTACATTGAATGCCATTTCCATTTAGATATTATTATTTTATTCAGGCCACATTGCATTGATGCACTTATAATTTCCTAAAATTACTTCACTTGTGTTATGTGCATCATTTAACTTTGAATTTCAAATCAGATTTGCATGCAAGTTAAATTTACATGATATGCCATTACACATGCATCATATACATATTTTTGGGAGCTTAATTCCTGACGTGAAAATTTCATAAATAACCCTAAACTTTTAAGGAAATTGCAAGCTCCATTCAAAATCGTATATTCCTCGCATTGAAGTTGCAAAGTTGTCTGCAAATAGCATCATCCTCTACTCGTGAATTTATTGGTCTATTCCTCCCTGTGGATGCGACATCTTTATTGTGGTTAAATTTGATATTTAGTTTTGATTGAGAGATTTTCCATCACATAAAACACGACATATCATTCTAATGCTATCATAAATAAGCGAGAATCTCGACGTCAAATGGCTCCATTGCCGGGGAGGCAACAAACGCAATAGATTCACTTTATTATTTTTGAGTATTCTGAGTTGCGCAATTATCTGATCATTCTTTATCTTATTGTGTGAGGAATCTGACGGGGCAACAGGCGTAGTAGAGCGATGACATTGACCTTGAACGATGAACAAGGCGGGTGCACACGGTGGAGATGATATTTTTGGTGGACCTTGACGCCACCTGGAGGCCAGCAACAAGAGCACGTGGGCCTTGATCCCACACGCATAGGCTTATGGAGAAGCCTATTTCTGATTTAGTCATTAGAGCTTAGTTCAGATTTAGTTTAGATAGACATTAGAATTTAATTTCTATCTTTTGGACCCTTGTTGGGTATTTTTGGGAGCGTGTTCCTAGTGTTTCTTTAATTCTTATCGCTCTTGTATGTGGGAGCGTATTTTCAGGAGCGTGTTCTCATTTATTTAGATTATAGGATTATTTGAATTGTTTGAACTACATGTCAGTTAGTTAGTTAGATTAGGCTTGTTTGCTTATAAGTATTATTAAAAAATAAAAAAAATATTCGAACTACCTGCTAGAAGCTGTATATCTATAGGATGACCATCTAGGACTGAATGAGCAGCATTTAGTTTATTTGTACTGTATTGCATACATTCTTGCACGATGAAAGCTGGAGTAAGGTACGCCTTCTCTTAAGCATCAATTACCTGTCATGTATATACATTGAACCTAAATCTAAGACCACTAAAGTGCTTGAATCAAATTAATTTAGTGGTCACTTTAAAAATTGGGACTGCTAAGAGGTTGGACCTTAAAATCTGTGACTTAAAATTGTGTGCAAAAGGATCTTGTTTGCTAAATTTCAAAACTCAAAACACGATCGTGTGATTGCACACCTGAGACACTGTGCACCTCACACATAAGGTCACTAGATAAATTTCTACTTCTCCTCTTTTGCACCACAAGGGAAGTTAGTCAGAAATCAACAAGCCTATCCACCAAGTTACTTCAGTTCCTCATGTGTGGGCTCGATTTGAGACTTCCATCCCTTGCGAGTAGGTTATAGGCACCAATGAAGGTTGGCCTAGGAAGCATAATTTTTGCAAAACTTGTTTGGCCACCAACTGAGCATTTAATTCTAAGACCTAGAATCTACTAAAAATAGATCTCACTGGATTTGCGTTTGCTTTGACAGCGATAGAACTCTCTAGGAAGTTTCTACTTGTGTTTTAAATTCTTCTAAATCCTAAGAGAGTTAAAATTGTTTGGCTTAAAGAAATGGATCACCCTTACTCGTATCATTTAGATTATTAGAGTCAATACTTCCCATCTGTTAACCAGAATCCCATGCCCCAAGCGTATTCATCCTTTGATGGGTACATTGACAATTCATGGGATCATTTTTATTCTTATCCTGGGAGTACTGGCCCGATAACTCCCACTTTTGAGTAGAGGCTAGGAGCGGGATTTTCCAACCCTAGAATCCCTACTTCTATGCAAACACCCAACCCTCGCACCCTTCATGATTTTCCGTATCGAGGTTGGACCGATACCCCTAGGCAACCAAAGCCTCAGATTGACTATTCCCCCCAACTTGATAGTAGTAGCCTCTCCTCTTTTATGATAGAAATGCAAAAACAACAAAAGGAAATGATGGAATCTATGGGAGAGATGTTGAGGAATAGTCAACAATTAGACAGAGAAATAAGACAGCTTAGCTATGCTCTTCCCAGTAATTATGATCCCTACCCATACGACCATGATCATGAAAATAATTTTGAGGAAACCATTGACAATAGGGATCAAGTTTTATGTAGCTATCACTTAGACTCTCCCAATGAGACATGGTCACAAGAGGAGAACGATCCTAGTGATTATCCACCTGAGCTATATTGGAGTCAAAAGAAAAGGAAGATGATACCTCTTGAGGACCTTGACCCCACTGACAATATTTTCCTTACCCCTACTAACCCATGTCAAGGTTGTATTGTTCCTATCACTTCCCCTATTGATTATCTGGTGGAATCCCATTCTACCCTTAGTGAGCCTACTCCTCACCCACCACTTAGGGAATCAACACCTACCATTCAACATCCTGAGGATTTAAATGTACCCAATGAAGGTGATGCTAAGGAAATGGAGGATGAATTAGATCAATTTTGGTCTCAGGGATATAAAGAGTCTATTTCAGAGGACGAGGATGCCCCAATGGAGGAACTTGGACTGAAAATCTGGAGTGAATCATAGGGGAATCATTTATTATTTGAGGATTTACCTCCAGAGGATATTAATAATATGGTGAAATCTAGATTCCTCCCTTCTTTTGAGAGTCATCCTCCATCAAAATAGGAGTTGATATTAGAGGAGGATAAACAAAATAGTGAGAAGCCTAAGGGAGACTCTCAAGGACAAAACACGTCAATTGAGGATTTATACCCAGAGAAGAATAACGAATTCAATGATATAGGCTTGCTCCAGAACATTAAGACTGATCCTCCTTTAGGAATAATTGAGGATACTGATCCAACTCCTTTCTTCACTAATGAATCACATATACACCTCGACAAAAATTTGAGTGAACCAAACGAATCCAGGGATGAGCTTAATGATAATGATTCTGATATTTTGACCCTGCCATCAAAGAGTTATAATGTGGAGTCTACCCTTGATTCACATGTACTGAAAGGTGAAAATATGACTCTGATCATTAATGCTAGGCAGGGTAACGTGAAGTTGTCTACAATTGTTAGGGAGTATACACAATCTGAATCATTGTTGGAATTGGACTTGACACCGACTATGACCTCATTGGACTTAATCATTACCTTCCAACACTACAAACAACCCTTATACTCCCTAACCGATCCTTGGCTCAGATCTCTGCTCATGAACATTCTTTCTAGAGAACATATCAGGCCAGTACATCCTCAGGTAGAATGGCGAGTATGGATTGATGCTTGTACTTTTAGTCTTGCCATTCAAGGGTTTCAAATATTAATGTTTATATCTTTTAAAACCCGTCCTACTTTGGAGGATCCTTGTTATCCTCCACTTATTCCGTTTCGGGAGGCCTCTTTTCATTTTCCTTTTGTTATTCCTAGATCTCCCCAGGTAGCTGATCGTGTCATGTTTCGCGTGTTTAGAAATCGAGGTTACAAGTAATTTGTCGTCGTAGTTGCAAAACACGTCGATCAAATAAAATTTATACCGAAACTCTAAGGGAGTCCTGGGTCGAACACAGGGAGGCGACGTTTACTTTACTTGAAAATCGCGCTTCATTTTTATTTGTTCTTGGTCGTTTTTATCTTTTCTATTTTTCTTGGTATTTTTAGGAAGCAAGCAATCAGATCGACAAATGCTTATCTATCTAATCTACTTGCAAGTATAAGAGAGAGAGAGAGAAATAATCATCTATTCATCAAGAATTATTTGTTACACTAAGAAAGCAGGAAAAATCTACATTATGAAAGCACAAAAAGATAGAATGAGGTGAGAGAAATCCCCCTTGATGGTTGCTCGGAGGACGACTCGCTTTAACGTCTCCTAGAGGAAGGTGGTGAGGAGTGAGATGAAGGAGGACAGAGCCGGAGGACAGAGGATGGGGCAGGATGACGTCACGGCGAGGATCTTCTTCCCGAAGGGCGATGAGAGGACGGCCATGGGATGCTCCACGAAGGGGGGTGAGAGGATGGAAAACTATTTGGTTTTACTCTAGAGGAGCATCTTTGACTTGGGACAAGCTCTCTCTAGAGCCTTGGAAGTGGTGAGAGGAAGAAAGGAAGAGATGGTTTGGAATGGTGGTGGGTAGGTCCACTTATAGTGGAGGAGGAAGAACAAATTCACTTCTGGGTCATTACTGACATCCATAAACATCGCTGCAGCTATCGCTGAAGATTCGCCCTTCAAATCCACTTGCTGGCATGCGCTGACCATTAGTGACAACTGCAAGCGACACTAAAGGTTCGTCGTTGAAGATCCACACCAGCCTCGCTGGCGCGCTCTGCTTGCGCACATCATGTGCCTAGTGCACGCGCGCGCGGCATACGCTGTGCTGCTGCTGCGTGCGGCTGTGGCTGTGTGCATGCGCTGCACGCGGCTACGGCTGTGTGCATGTGCTGCTGTTGCTGGCCGGTGTTGGGCGACCTGGATGGCACCACGTGGTGCCACCTAGGTCGCCCATTCTTCTTTCTTTTGTAGAGGGTGCCATGGTGCTTAGATCGAGATGATTCCTGCGTTGTCGGACTGCGATCGTCACTTCGAATCCATTCGTACGGTCGGATTTTCCATCCGAAACCCATATGGATGTCGCATTGCCCCCTGGCCGTTGATCTTCCTCGGGCTTCATGTGATGCTACGGGACTCCGATCTGGACGATTTTAGAGGTGTTAGACCTCAATCGTCGTATTAATCATATCTGTATGGTCTGATCGTCCATCCGAGGCCCTGAAATAAATCCTCTCCTCTCCTGACCATAAAAAGAACCTAATTAACCCAAAATATATACGACTACTCTAAATGCACAATGATGCATGTTATGCAATATTTATAACATGAAACGCAAATCTAAGCCTAGGAACATGCATGAATAGGCATTTTAACCTAGATAGATGTGTCTATATCATACCCCCATGCCTATCTTTTGCTAGTCCGTAGCAAAATTAAACTACATGCTATGTATAAAATCAAAATTAGGATTAGATCGCTTAGGCCTAAGTCGTTTACTAACAATAGAAAATTTCAACTAAGGTTCTAAACTACGAAGACTAAACAGTACCCGGGTGTATGCCAGAATGCAAACCGCCCAAGTCCTCATCTTATTTGAAAATGGAAGATACATTTTTTTATTTTTCTTCTTTTCTATTTTTTTTTGTACTTTTGGAGTTTGAGAGTTCCAAGATAACTTTTTATGGCTACCCGACCCACCCAAGACTCGAAAAGGACTCTAAGTACTAAGCATCTTTGTGAAAAAGTGATAGACTCACAAAATGGCCGTTGAGACGGACTTTGGGTTTCTACGACTCTAGGTGACCTTGCCTAAAGGTTTATCTTTACGATCGATAGCTTTCTCCCTACTTTTATTTATGCGGTCAACACAAGGGTGAACCCAGTGTATATCTCCCCAATTTATTCTACTTTCCCGCTTCTTCCCTATATGTTTTGGGAATTATTATGCATTTTTATGAGCTGGGCTCTGGACAACCGGCCAATGGGCTGTTACCCACAACCACTTACCAGCCATACTCGTGCGATGAAGTGTGGCTTTATTATTTACTTTTTTTATTTTCTCCTTTTTCTATTTTTTTCTTTTTGGGTGTTTCTTTATTTTTCTTTTTTCTTTTTTTTTTTCTTTTTTTATAAGTAGGTGGCTTCGCTGATATAAGGTTTACCTAAAGGTAGTATAACGAAAATGGTCTTGTGGCTGGGCTTTGGACAACCAACCAATGAGCTGTTACCACCGACAACTTGCCAGCCATACCACCCAAGTCGGTCCATTAGCTACCCAATTTCCATAAAAATCGTCGGAAAGTGAGTCAGTGCGAATAGTGTATAGATGCTTAGCCTTAAAATCCCCCCAAATCAGATGGCGGGTTGATAAGTCGTATACTTATCACCCCAATTTATTTACCAACTTAAAATAAATTTTAATTGGCGAGGACTCGAGACTAATTCCACATTCGAGTGGACACCCAGGCTAATTAAGCCCGAAGACCTGAAGAGTCTAAGTGTTTATGTCCTATCGTATCATTTCCTAAAGTTAACAACTTCCAAATGCCTAAGTTCTCTTTTCCTAATTTCTTTCTTCTTTTATCTTTTTGAATTTTGAATTTTTTTTTTAACTTTATAAGAAACTAAAAGAAATTCTACAGAGTAACATACTGATTTCAGGAATTGATTATCCACCCTCCCATGCCTAAATGATGCAATGTCCTCATTGTAAAAACAGAGACATGAAAAGGGTAGAGTAAACAGAATATCACCTGAGTGTCGTGAAAATATGGTCATTTCCACAAAGAGAAGAGTGTATACACACGTGCTAAGTTTAATGCCTTCAGCTAGGCATAGCATACATACAAAGAAGAGATTGAGAATTCACAAGTGCGGTTCAGAATCAAAATCAAAATATTGATCCTAAAACCCGCCAGCAGAAGATGTCCATAGACGTGGATGAGATTATGGTGTAGACCCATGTCCCAGGGTCGAGTGGTTCTCAGGTTCTTGATGAAAATCACCCAGAACCGAAGGTTATTAAGCTTGTGGGGTCGGGCCTGCAGTTTTAGGGTGTGCAACCCAAGACCAAAGTGTTGGACAATGGGTAAAGATGGTTCAATAGGTGTGGTTGTCCACTTAACATCTAGCTCAGAAAAATAATAAGTTATTTCGAGGCTGGGTTGCACGTGAAAGATACCGTAAGGGTCCTGGTAGAAAGAAGGTGGTTTTAGGTCAATAGGTACCCTTAGATCCAAAATCAAACTTCCCACAGAATTAGCCTCCCAAATTTTTATTTCAACAATTCTATCCTCCAACATCAGGTGCTCAAGTTTTAGGACCTCTAACATATCATTCACCCCATAAGATTCTCCCAAGTCCAGAAATCGTGGTTGACTCAAGATTTACTTGGGTACAATGATTTCCAAATCAAAATCAATCCCTTTGGGGTGTGGTTGAGGAATGGGGCTATTGATTGAATCTTCTAGTAAATGAGGGTTCAAATCCTCCAAGTTAGCCCCAACTGAATCCAAATCTTCAATAATTGGGCTATCACTGGTTTGTCAGATTCCTCAAGCCCATTTGTCTCACTAAAATCCTCTTCCTTAAGTTTAAGTGAGACTTCACCAAAAGATTCTTCACCCTCAGAGTCAAAGAATCCATGATCCTCATTTATATATGTCTCAAAGTCACATGTCATTTCATGGTCCATGGAGACATATGTTTCCTCGATCCCTGGCTCGGGGATCTCGGGTGAATCAATCGGTTCATCCTCAAATGGTTGCTCTAGCCCATCTTGGTCATCCCCAGTCTCAGAAAATGTATCCCCCCGATAGGTGCCTGAGTAGGTTCAGACATTGGCTCTCTTGAAGGGGGTTCATCTTGAGAATCATCCCAAGATTTGACTAGTGCAACCACAAATTTCATCCTCAACATCGACAATTTCCCAAGAAGAAACTCACCCAAGTCCCTATCCCTAACACTTTGGAGTAAATCCAATAGAGAACTATTAAGTTCATCAATCATTTTGATCATAGGCTCTAGTGCTTCAGTGCATGGTGTTGGCTGAGCTTCTAAAGATTGTAGAGTGTTCCTCAAATTAACCAACACCCTATCTTGGATCTGGTTCACCTGAACCGACTAGTTCGGTTTAGGTTTGGGTGGGTTTAGGTTAAATCTAGGGGAGTCAAGATGTCAAGGTTCTCAGGTCCCTCCCTAAAAGTAGATCATTCTAGGTTGTTCAAAGGATGGTGGCGACCTATATTCAGTGGAATACTAGGGAGGGTAGGTGTTATAATCATGATATCCTTCCTGATTGTAGATTAGGTTGGTTTGGTCATCAAAGGATGGAGATCCATAATCATTATTGCTCTGGGAAGGATAATAATCATAGTCTTGTTGTCCAAGGTTAGGCCCTGGACACTGAGGTCCGGATTCATATCCCCAATCGAAGTCATCCCGGCTAGTGGATGGGTAATTATAAGTCAAGTCGGGATAGTAATCATATTGGGGATAAGTGGTTGTAGGAGGATAGGATGTGAAATGTGTGTAGGATGTGGAAGGATACATGGTAAAGTAGGAGGGAAAACAGAAGAGAGAAAGGTGCCCTGTAGTACGATCAACCAAACCTGTCCTTATGTGGGTAGCCTAAAGACTTACAGACTCCCAGGACCCGTCTTGAGATTATAAATGATTTAGTCTACTTTTATCCGGTTAATCCAACCAGTTAGGAGGGATTGGGGAGAAGGTTCTTCCTTTGGCTTGCACCTTTGGTTCCTACTGTACCCCCCAGCCGCGATCGTTTCATGCTACTCCCCTAGCTAGACATCAGATGGACCAGCAAAAGCAGATTAATCGAAAAATAATCTCAGTCTGAGCCCCAAAGAGCGAATCAATCCTTAAGGCCAACATCTACTCAGTTTTAGTTATTCTTGGGAAGATCGTGCTCTTGGAATGTGATGGACCCTTAAGATGGGTTATGCCCTTAATGATTAATTAAAATGTGTGTGCGTGCACAACCAAGGTTCTCAAACAAGGTTATTTGACGATGTGTCTTTTAGGATTTAACCTTGTTTAGTAACTTTTAGGGTTTAATTCTTAGGTTGGTTCAATTCACTTTACCTTAGTGAATTAGGGCCAACAACCCTAATTTGAGACCTACCTTGACCTAAACCCACTCGAACCTAACCTAATCAACCTAGCCACCTAAGTTTCGAGCCACACACACCCACACACAGCATCCACACAAAAATACCTAGCCTAGAGTTCTCTAGAACTCTCTACCATGTGTTGTTGCCTTGGTTGCTAAAATTAGCAACCAAGAGCCATTCAATTTTTAGATCCACATTTGGTGGATCTAAAAACCACCATCCATCGTCTCTCTCTCACTCTCCCACGAGCTCCCACCATAGGCCTCTCTAGAGAATTCCATAATTCTCTAGAGAGCTTCCCTTAAGTCTATAAAAAGACCTAAGGGGTGGCCATTTGCACCCATCCCATTCTTGGCACTCATTCACACTTAGGTTAGCTACATTTACCTCCATTCCACCTCCACGAGTTGTGCATCATGGTTGCCACCATCTCCACGCCAGGATGCTGGATCACCTCTCCAACCTCTCTCCAAGGGTCGGCCTAAGCACCATTGGCCGCCCCTCCTTCTCCTCTTAACCACTTAAAGGCCATCGGAGACCACCTCCGAATGCCCTTATTTTCTGCTAGATTAGTAGCTAGTTCTTCATATTTACATGCTTTCATTTACTGCTTAGTAGTGTAGCTCTTATTCTTCCCCAATGATGCATGCAAAATCCCCCCATAGATTCCTGTATGCGATCATTTTCTGTTAGCCAGATTTACATTTTCAAGCATTCCTGTACAAGCTTTCCTCTACATTCCATGTTGCAAACACTTCTCTGAATGAATGAATAAAAGATATATTTTTATACAGATCTTTATGTTTCAAATCACCATGAGCTTACTGGTTGCCATCTTTTTTGTGTGATTCAAGTTGCCTGCTTTTCACTTATATATATTTTGCAACAAGCATGTCGGTTCTGGAAAATATGGAAGACCTAACTATAAATGCATTTTTTGTAAACAACCACCACGTAACTAGAATTGTGCGCACCAAAACTCACACTTTCACTTTTGTTATCTATCTAACACACGTGCACGTAATCAGAATTCATAATAGAAGTGGCGAAATCTTAATCCGAAGATTGGAAACCGAAGTGCAATTTTAAATAAAGTAGAGCGATAAAAGATTGATTTCAAATTTGCACAAACGCCTCCCAGAGATGAACGACCGGGACTCAAAGTCTCGTTATTTTTACAAAGCCATTTTTTGACGAACGTTTTTGCGCAACTATACTACGATTTTCGATGACTTCAAAATGCGCGAAAATAGCTTCTGTCACTTGGCATTCTCGTATGCATCTTTTCTAAGCTCCTCCAACTTAGATAATTGGAGTTTCCAGGCCTTTCTGGCTAAACTCAAATCCAAATTACATTGCTTGATTGCCCAGAATGCCCTATGTTCAATCTCTACGGGTAAATGGCAAGCCTTTCCATACACCAGACAAAATGGTGACATTCCAATAGCCGTTTTGTACGCCGTACGGTAGGCCCAAAGAGCATCCTCAAGCTTGTGAATCCAATCTTTACGATCAGGTCTAACCATTTTCTGCAGAATATTCTTGATCTCCCAACTAGAGATCTTGGCCTGTCCATTCGTTTGGGGTTTGTATGGTGCGGAGATTCTGTGATTTACCCCGTACTTTTCCAATAAACTACGAAACTGGCATTAGTGAAATGAGTACCACCATCACTGATGATGGCCCTCGGAATCCCGAACCAACTAAAGATGTTCTTCTTGACAAAATCGATGACCACCTTGTGGTCATTGGTTCATGTGGGGATAGCCTCAATCCACTTTGACACGTAATCAACAATGACGAGAATGTATTGGTGTCCAAATGAAGGGAGGAAGGGTCTAATGAAGTCGATGCCCCAAACATCGAAGATTTCGACAGGAAGAATCGGGTTTAGAGGCATAATATCTCTCTTAGTTATGCCGCCATGTGCCTGGCATCGAGAACATGACCTTGCGAATTTATGGGCATCCTTGAATAAAGATGGCCAATAAAATCCAGATTGCAAAATTTTTGCAGCCATCTTTTTCCCAAAGAAATGTCCACCACAAGAAGATGCATGGGAGAACTCTAGTATACTTTGGAATTCATTCTCCAGAACACATCGATGAATAATCTGATCAGAGCCGATGTGGTACAATTCAGGGTCCTCCTAGAAGTAATATTTGACCTCAAATTTGAGTCTATCTCGTTGTTGCTTGATCCAATCCTGGGGGATTTGACCAACGGTCAAATAATTTACAATGTCTACAAACCACAGGGTTTGGACACCTGATACTATCAGAATAGTTTTATCTGGGAAAGTATCAAAAATCGGAATATCCGAAAGAGAGGAATCACTTACAAGTCTCGAAAGATGATCTGCCACCACATTCTATCCCTCGGATTTATCTTTGATTTCAAGATCGAATTCTTGCAGTAGAAGAATCCATTGGATAAGTAGGGGTTTGCTTCCTTTTTGGCCAAGAGATGTCTCAAGGCCGAGTGGTCAGTGTAAATTATAAGGTGAGAGCCTAAGAGATAAGCCCTGAATTTCTCCAAAGCAAATACTACAGCTAGCAATTCCTTCTCTATAACAGTGTAATTTCTCTGGGCCTAGTCCAGAGTTTTGCTAGCATAGTAGATGACAGAGGGCTTCCTGTCAATCTTTTGACCCAAAATAGCCTCGATCGCATAATCAGAAGCATTGGTTATGATCTCAAATGGGGCTATCCAAACCGGTGGTTGAAACACCGGAGCACAAGTGACTGCCATTTTAAGAAAATCAAATGCCTTACAGCATGATTTGTTGAAATTAAATGGCATATCTTTGGTGAGAAGGTTGTTCAGAGGGTGAGCAACCTTAGAGAAGTCCTTGATGAACCTCCTATAGAATCCCACATGACCAAGAAATGATCGAATTTGTTTAATAGATGTGGGAGGAGGAAGTTTGGAGATAGCATCAACCTTAGCTTTATCAACTTCAATTCTCCGTGCAGAGACAACATGACACAAGACGATGCCTTCTTGTGTCATGAAATGGCTCTTTTCCTAGCTAAGGACCAATCTTGGTTTGATGCATCTTTTAAGGATCATTTCATGATTAGCCAGGCAAGAATCAAATGATTCTCCGAAAATAGAGAAATCATCCATGAAGACTTCCATAAACTCTCCCACCATGTTAGACAATATGGCTAGCATACTCCTTTGAAAAGTTGCAGGTGCATTGTATAAGTCGAATGGCATTCTACAGAAAGCAAAGGTTCCATGGGGACTGATGGGTCGGCCTGGATAGGTTGTTAATATGATGTTTTTATCGTTGAAATATGTATAGTGGTTAACCTAATTCAGACCTAACCATCTCTTTACAAAATTTTTAACCTGGCCTAATTGATTTTATCTTGTCACTTTTAGGCCCAGGGTCGAACTCAGGGAAGTGGGGTTAAAGTCGAGTTTCTACGTTTTCCTTAAAACGCGTCTCTTCCGTTCGTTTATTGTGTTTTTGGTGTTTTTTCTTATTTAGGTTTTTTATGGTAATCCTTGTTCTTGAGGCACACCCTCAAAATTGTGTCCTTGGCTTTTAGCCAAACAGAGTCCCAAAACAAGTCTTGCTACTCACTAGACGGGGTACCAGCAAATCAAAGATTATCTTTTCACTTTTATACCTTTTCTTATCTTTTTACTAAGAAGGAAGCTAACAGATAGAAAGTAAATATAGTAGCTATAGATATATATTTATATGTAGTATATATATAAAGGGGTGGGGGTGGAGGTGACGATGGAGTGTAGCACTATGTCGAGTCAGTTGACGTCTAGAGAGACGCAACCAACACGACTATGTGCCGCGTGGAGTGTGGATGGAGGATGGATGATGTATGGGACCACGCTTTTTTTTGTACGCGTGTATCAGGGAATATCAGCAACTGGTGCAGATATCCCCGTGATACAGCGTATAGTAAATAACGTGAAAATATATGTACATATGTATGTATATAAGTAAATATATCTATATGTATATAAATGTATAAGTATATATGTATAGATATATATAGATATATATGTATTATATATATATATATATATAGGTGTATATGTATATATATATATGTATGTATATATGTATATAGCTATGTATATATGTATATAAGTATATATATATAATACTATATAGATGTATATATATATATATGTATATAAGTATATATGTATCTAGATATATATATATATATATGTGTGTATATATATAAGTATATAGATATGTATATATATATATATGTATATAAGTATATATGTATATATATATAAGTATATGTATAAGTATATAGATATATATAAGTAGATATATATATATATATATTATATATATATGTATATATATTATATATATATGTATGTATACATAACTATAGATATTACTATGTATATAAGTGTATATATATATATATATATATATATATATATATGTATGTATATATTATATATAGATGTATATAAGTATATATATGTTACTATATATAACTATACGTATAGTGTAAGTGTGTGTGTGGGTGTGTGTGTGTCGGTGAAGATGTGTGTGTGTTGGTGTAGTGTGTGTCTGTGAGTGAGTGAAAAAGAGAGAGAATACGTGAGAGAGAGAGAGCGGGAGAGAGAGATCAGCAGAGAGAGAGAGAGCGGGCTGGAGAGATCGAGAGCGCGGACAATGGCAGCGAGTTAAGTCGTCTGCTCGCGGTGGCGGACGTCTGACGCCGCGTCGTCTGAAGGCGGAGGCGGACGTCTGAAGACGGCGGGTGTGGGCGCGCCTTCGCGCAGGGTTCTGCAGGCCTGCGCGAAGTCGACGAGCGGGCGATGGCGCGGAGGAGCGAGCGTGGAGGAGGTCTGCAGGTGGTCGCGGAGGGTCGCGGAGGGGGGCAGGGGTCGGCGTGAGGCCGTAGCCGGCCGCTGCAGTGCACGCGGCGGCGGGCTACGGGTGCAACTGCGAGGCGGACAGAACGGAGACGGAGGCGGGGAACGCCCTGCAGACGCGCGCGGAGGCGGTGAGCGACTGCGGGGACGGTCGCGGACTTGCTGCTGCTGCTGGGCTGCTGCTGCCGTGGCTTCAAGCTTCGAAGCTTGGAGCGGCGGCAATGGCGTTAAAGAGAAAAAATGAAGCGAGGGAATGCACCACGCCCACCGGCTCGTCGAAGAGCTGGGTGGTGGTGCTCCCACTGTGGTGGTGTGCACCACAGTGGGTTCTCCTGCTCGCTGGGTGCCTCCTCGACGGAGGGCCGACGTATGGGAGGGGAAAGCGGTGGAGAAGATGGCTGCGGGTTTTTTCAGCAGCTGCAGCCGCTACGTCGCGAGGATGAAGCTGCAGCTACTTATAGAGGAGGGGAGAGGGGCGTGTTGGCTGCAGCAGGGAGAGGGCGTGCGAGTTGCAGCTATAGGGAGCGGCGTTGGCAGGGAGACGTGACGGGAAGAGGTGCTGCGTGGCTGCTGCATGCAGCTGCGGGAAGAGTGCAGCCGCGGGAAGGACGCAGCCGCGGGAAGGAGAGAAAAGAAGAAATCAAGAGGAAAAATAAAAAGAGGGTGATTTTGCAAGGAGGCACTTGAAAAAAAATGTAACTATGTAGGCGATTGTTTCACTCCTCTTCCTCTCTTGATTAAATGCATGCATGCAAGTGTTTTTACAAATGCGATTACAGGATCCTATTATGCAATGTTAATGCTAGAAAATAGCACAAGAAGGCGTTATTACAGGCGTGTTTTGAGGTGCAAACATATACCCCCATGCCTATCTTTTGCTAGTCCCTAGCAAAATAGTATTTAGAAATGATCTTAAGCTGAAGATTTTCTTCTGAGGTGATACAGGTGTGTTTATTATGGAATATTGTGAGAACCAATTGTAAAGAAGACTACCAGTACTTTAAGTCTCACATGACATAGATCATCTCTCAACTAACCAGGACTCTTGATATTTAAACCTTAAGTACGATTTCCAGGACCCAGGAGGTTTTTGCCGTACTCGAGAGCTCAAGAGGTTATGGTTGTGCATAGTGAAGGATCAAGACTGACCAGATGAACCTTAAGACTCACTCCCAGGGTTTCACGAATTTTTAAGTACAAGTTGGTCCCAGTTTCAGCTCGTGTTTTTGGATTGACCCTTAAGATGATTACGGAAAACTCAACTCCCATTTTCTGATATTTTTTTTGTGGCTCACCGAAAAACAAAGTATGCAGACATTTATGAGATATACTGACTCTTTTAAAACATCTCTCTTTTTTTTTTTTTTCTTTTTTTTCTTTTTTTTTTTTTTGAAACACGTGTCAGTATATCTCTTACAACACATTTTGAAGGAGCACACTTATTTTTCTTTTTGGTGGGAGAGTTTCTTTTTGGTGGAAAGAGTCATTCCTAAACACAAGACTAAATGCTGGGATAAAAAGTCTACCTGCACGCACAGGTAAGGACTCCACCTTCCCTAATGAACACTAGGGTTGGATCTTATGTTCACCTGGTCTTTCTTGATATGTGTAGTGTGAACCAAATTTACTTAAGCTCTCAAGAAAAAGCAAACCAACGGATCCTGTACTGGTGTCTCAGGTACAAGAATACGTCCTTAGTTAAGAGAGATTTTGATCTATTTCGTCAATACTTTAAGTGAATTAAGCCGAGCCTGAGCGAATCAAGCTTCTGTGGCCTGGAAATTCTTCAAAACAGAGGTTGAATATCCATAAACACTTATTGAATTTTTTGTTTCAGCTTTCAAATCATTACTAAACACCATTTATTATTAATATATATATATATATATATTTTTTTTTTTTTTTTTGCATATTTATAAATAGGTGGGAACTGTATAATACCATAACATACCCGGATCCTATGGATGCCTATCCACCCCCCCATGCCAAACAATGCTATGTCCTCATATGCATGCAGGGAAAGGCAGAGGAAGGATGGAAGATCGGGTAACAAGAGCTGAGGTTCAGGGTATAGATCAGGGTGGAAGGGTGGGTGGATGGTGGGTGGTGAAGAGAAAAGTGAAGTGATTGCGATAGAGGTGTGAAAAGTGATGGTGGATGGTGAGTGCTGTTAGGGTGCCTCCCAACAAGCGCTGAATTTAATGTCCCCAGCTGGACTCAGAATGAGGCAAAGAATTAGTTACCCTCCAGCAGGGCAACGGTTTCTCCAACGGGGGCAGGTTCATGAGTCAGATAGGGTTTCAAACGCTGCCCGTTGACCGTAAATTTACGCCCAGATTTGGGATCTTCAATTTCGACGGCCCCATTGGGGAATGGTCTTGAGACCAGAAAAGGACCAGTCCATTTGGACTTTAATTTCCCAGGAAAGAATTTGAGTCGGGCATTATAGAGCCAAACTTGCTGAGATGGCTCAAATTCCTTCCGCCGAACATGGCTGTCGTGAAAAGCCTTAGTGCGCTGTTTAAAGGTTAGAGCAGAATCATAGGCTTCACGACGGAGCTCTTCCAGCTCTTGGAGTTGGAGTTTCCTTTCTCGTTCACACAAGTCTGGGTCGAGGTTACATTGGCGAATCGCCCAATAAGCGCGGTGCTCCAACTCTACAGGCAAATGACAAGGCTTCCCGTAAACGATTCTATATGGAGACATACCAAGGGGAGCCTTGAAGGCGGTCCGATACGCCCAAAGTGCATCAGTCAGCTTGTCGGACCAATCCTTACGGTCAGGCCGAACCGTTTTCTGGAGAATCTGCTTGATTTGCCGGTTCGACACTTCCGCCTGGCCGTTCGTCTGAGGATGATACGGGGATGCGATACGATGGTGGACTCCGTACCTCCTCAGAAGTGCCCGAAAAGAAGCATGGGTAAAGTGGCTTCCTCCATCCGAGATAATGGCCCGAGGGATCCCAAAACGCGCAAAGATATGGTCTTTGACGAATCGGGTGGAGATAACATGGTCAGCACGGCGCGCAGGAATAGCCTCGATCCATTTTGAAACATAGTCGACGGCCACGAGGATGAATTCGAAGCCGTTGGATGGAGGAAAGGGACCCATGAAGTCAATTCCCCAGATGTCGAAGATTTCCGCAGCTAGGATGTGTTGCAAAGGCATCATGTCACGACGTGCCATTGACCCTAATGACTGGCACCTAGTGCAATGTTTGGCATAAGTGTGTGCGTCCTGGTGAAGGGAGGGCCAAAAGAAACCGCACTGCAACACCTTGGCTGCAGTTTTCCTCCCAGAGAAATGGCCTCCACAGGCCTGATCGTGGCAGAAGGATAGCACACTGGGGAACTCACTGTCAGGAATACAGCGACGGATGATTTGATCAGCACCTATCCGAAAAAGAAGTGGATTATCCCAGAAATAATACTTTGCTTCTGCCATGAGACGCTCGCGCTGGTTTTTAGGCCAGCCACGTGGAAGAGATCCAGAAGCAAGGTAATTGGCAATGTCGGCATACCACGGTCCACTTGCCACATTTATTGCAAATAGGTGCTTATCAGGAAAAACTTCATTAATTGGCAGAGTAAGTCCAATATGGTCAGGGTCCAGTCTGGAAAGGTGATCAGCCACAACATTCTGGGCTCCGACCTTATCACGAATCTCAATGTCAAATTCCTGGAGCAGAAGGATCCAACGAATCAGTCTAGGCTTGGCATCCTTCTTGTGCATGAGATGGCGAATGGCCGCGTGATCAGTGAAAACAATAACGTGAGAGCCCAGAAGGTAAGAACGGAATTTTTCCAGCCCAAAGACGACTGCCAGTAGTTCTTTTCAGTGGTAGTATAATTACGCTGGGCCTCGTCCAACGTCTTACTGGCGTAGTATACCACGAAGGGGTGTCTATCGCGTCTTTGTCCCAGGATGGCTCCGACTGCAAGGTCTGAAGCGTCACACATAAGTTCAAAGTTGAGGGACCAATCAGGCGGCTGGAGAACAGGGGCCTTGGTGACAGCATTACGCAGCTGCGTGAATGCTTGTATACAGTCAGGGCCCATGTCGAAGGGCACGTCGGTTGATAGGAGATGAGTTAAGGGTCGAGAAATTTTGGAGAAGTCTTTGATGAATCTCCTATAGAAACTGACGTGTCCCAAGAAGGAGCGGATTTGGTTGACAGAACCAGGCACAGGTAAATCAGCAATGATATCGAGCTTAGCTCTGTCAACCTCGATACCCCTATCGGAGATGATGTGTCCAAGAACAATTCCCTCGTGCACCATAAAATGACTTTTTTCCCAGGAAAGCACGAGGTTTACATCAATACATCTCCTAAGGATGCGAGTCAGGTTGGCAAGACATTCGTCGAAAGATGGTCCAAAGACTGAAAAGTCATCCATGAAGACCTCGAGAAAGTCACCCACCATGTCATGAAATATCGCCAGCATGCATCTCTGGAAAGTTGCTGGCGCGTTACAAAGTCCGAACGGCATCCTTCTAAAGGTGAAGGTGCCGAAAGGGCAGGTAAAAGTGGTTTTCTCTTGGTCTCGGGGGTCTATTGCCACCTGGTTATATCCTGAGAATCCATCCAGGAAGCAGAAAAATTTATTTCCCGCTAACCGCTCTAGGATTTGGTCAATAAATGGTAGCGGGAAGTGATCTTTCTTGGTTGCAGCATTGAGTTTCCTATAATCTACACACACTCTCCAAGATGTAGGAGTGCGTGTAGGGATGGATTCGCCCCTGTCATTGACACGGATGGTGAGTCCTGCCTTTTTGGGCACAACGTGAATCGGACTCACCCAGGGGCTATCGCTGATCGGGTAGATTATACCCGCATCCAGCCACTTAATGATTTCATTCTTAACGACCTCCCGCATGTTAGGGTTGAGACGTCGCTGCATCTCGCGAGAAGGTCGAGCCTCCTCCTCGGTATATATACGATGAGTGCAGTAGGAGGGACTAATACCAGATAAGTCTGATAAGGACCATCCAATAGCTGCCTTGTGTTCTAGGAGGACCTTAGTTAGTTTGCACTCCTGCTCCATGGTTAATTTTGAACTGATGATTACAGGGAGCGTTTCATTTGGTCCCAGGAAAACATACTTGAGTGTATTAGGCAGCACTTTTAGCTCGGGAGTGGATGGGGAAGGATCTGGCATTTCTTGGGACGAGAGTGTCCCAGACGGGTAGGAGAACAAGTTAGGAGGAAGAAACTGGCCTTCAGATTGGCCAAGAAGAGGGGCTTCTTGGATAGATGGATCCAAAAATGAATAGCCCCAGTGAGAAGTATATGGGCTCAAGGTCCCAGTGTGGATTTGTAAATCCGCCTGATTTGGCGGGGAAGAAAGGGCAATTCGGTCTTCATGAGTATGGACCGACAGTGAGTAGCCCGGATATGACTCAGACCACGAGGTATGGGAAGCGGAGAAAACCTCGTCAGAAGTCTGGCCAGGAGAAGGTACTGGACAAGGGAGGGATTGGGGAACGTCACAGTATGCGTTGGTCAGGCAGTTATCAGTGTTTATAGGTAATCCACAGCAGTCCGAAGAGGTCCCAATTAGTCCGATACACGCGCTGACGGCCATGTCCTCGTCAGACGTGTCATCCTCAATGCAATCGCAATCAAAGTTCTTGGCTGCCTTGAATATGTTAAGCTTGAGCTTCTCAGATCCAACGGCAATCTCAATACAGCCCGACTCGCAGTCGATGTGGGCGCGGGCTGTGGCCAAGAAAGGTCGACCGAGGATGATCGGACAATCAGAAAGTGAACTAGGAACTTCCATATCTAAAACAAGAAAGTCAACAGGAAAACAGAGACTGTTGACCCTAACCACCACGTCTTCCACCACACCCTTCGGGATTTTGACAGAACGATCTGCCAACTGTAACGTGACAGGGGTGGGTTTCAGATTTCCCAAGGAAAATTTTTTGAGCATGATGGTCGGTATGAGATTGATGGAAGATCCTAGATCAAGCAAGGCACGGTTAAAACTGCAGCCTTGGATGCTACAGGAAATCAGTGGTGTGCCCGGATCTTTCTGCTTCGGTGGTAAGTTTGACAGTATAGCACAACTCGCATGAGGCGAGAGAACCACCGGATTCTTAGTCCTCTTTGACTGTCGTCTGGGTGTTGTGTAGTCTTTGAAAAATCGAGCGACAGTAGGTATGTGGTCGATTGCCTCGAGCAGGGGTACCTTGATTTCTACATCCCTGAACAAATTACGTAGGTTGTCAAAAGCCTGCGTATTTTTCTTTTTGCCTTTTGGCTCCCTTAGTAGAGCCTCAGGGAATGGGACTGATTCTGGCACAAGTTTTGGTGCATCATCCTCTCGCGAATGCGGTATGCATCCCGAATGAGAGGGTGATGAAGAAGATGGGCCTAGATCAGGTCGAGGCGGATCGACGGTCTGCTTACCGCTCCTCGTAGTGATAGCATTGGACGATGCGGGTCCAGTGGGATCATACGGTGGAGGAGGGTTTGCAATGGGGATATAAGAGTGTGGTGCTGCAGCAGGATTAGCCTGAAATCCCGGTGGAATGCTCGGAGCTTGCAGAACTTGATTAACCTGTCCCTGAGAAGGTCGTACCTGTGGTTGAGAACCACGGGGCACGAAATTTCGCGGGTTTGGAACAGGTTGGGCGGGAAGAGTGCCCTGAGATCGAGTCGCCATGCGTAGTTGACTGATCTCGGCATTCTGCTGCGCCAGTTGGTGCTGAAGAGAGGTCATGTTCTCTTCATGGCGCTTTGACATTTCCGTCATCATTCGCATCAATTTGTCAAGAGGGCTTGATGCGTGTTCAGTTTGTGGTACGCAAGGGCCTGATGGCGGATTTGCCATAGGATTAAACTGGACCCTTGGGATGACGGGTGCGGACGGTCGCATTGGTCCACCCGCGGGGTTTTGGCGCTGCGGGTTGTTGGACCATGCAAAGTTCGGATGATTACGCCACCCCGGGTTATAAGTGGTAGAGAACGGGTTGTTCCCCAGGGCGCAAGCATCTTCTATGCCAGTAGACGCGTCCGCATGTAGATATGCGTCCGAGCGCACGGAGGCTTGGTCCTCCGTGTCGAAATACTGGCTCGCAGAAGCCAGTTCCACATGACTTACCGAGTCGCTTGGCGCGACACTCGGTAAGGAAGGTCTAACGGGGTTTCTCGGGATAAGCCTGGTATTAGAAGAACTTGGATTGTGACGAAGTGGTGAAGAGGTGGTGTTTGCCATAGATCGGGCGGGGTTGGCCAGAAGCTCATCCAGCTTCTTGTGCACGACGGAGACTTCATCCAGTTTTTGTGCAATAAGGCTTAGATCAGTGGATGAATGGGAGGGTCCCATGTCAACTTCGTGGACATTTCGGGGCTGGCTGGTACGATTAAAGGCGACAATGGAAGCATTGTTCATCGAGTTTTCACTCATATTTTCAAACAGCTCGAATGCTCCATTCTCGTCTTTATTCATAAAGTTCCCTCCGCAGGAAGCGTCTGCAATCTGCTTCAAAGTCTCATTTAGCCCATAGTAGAAAATCTGGGCTATATGCCACTTAGGCAGACCGTGGTGCGGACACTTCCTGAGGAGGTCGTTATACCTCTCCCATGCCTCATGAAATTGTTCGCCGTTTTGTTGCGTAAATGAAGTGATAGCACGGCGAAGCGCATTGGTCCGCCCGATTGGGAAGAACTTCTTGAGAAACGCTGTTCGCATCTCTTCCCAAGAGTGGATGGTTCTCCCAAGGGTGCGTAACCATTGCGACGCTTTATCCCGTAATGAAAACGGGAACATCTTCATGAGGACTATAGATAACCCGACATTTCTTGGTTTAACGGTTTCAGCAAGTCGGGTTAGGTCTTCCAAGTGGAGAAATGGGTCTTCACTTGCAAGACCATGAAAGTGAAAATTGATTAGGCCAATTATATTTGGTTTTAATTCAAAGTCGTCCCCGCCCATGGGGACCCGAATTTGTCCTATGGTCTCTGTAGCAGCGGGATTCTGATAAGAGCTAAGAGACCTAGGCTCCTCCCGTTCGGGAGGGTTCTGCATTTCCTCCAATGTTTCCCGAATGGCTTCAATTTGCTCATTATACATTTCCATTTGGGCTTGGAGGCGGGTTATGGGATCTAAGGCTCCACCACCTGGTGGGTTCTGAGGGCAGTTTCCTCCCTCGGGATTTGGGGGTGGGCGTGCAGCCATGTTTGTGGAGGAGGAGGACGATTCGACTTGTTTTCTAGATTTATCAGTCAATTCAAATAGTTCAGGGTTTTGTGACCTCCTCCCAAACATGCACTACCGCAGGAAGAATTGGGGAGATGAGAAGGGAATAGGGATGAGAGAAATGACGCCGCAAAGGTACACTTGATTACAAATCAATACAGTCAAGTTCCTAACCTCTACAGTGTGCCCTTAGACCTAAAGATCTAAGTTACCTACTATCACGAATTACGGAACCGAATGCGAGCACCGTGGAACCACCGGGCCAGATTGAAAGGCCGTTTGCCCCAGTCTTAGACACCCGATAGCACGCGGGAACTCTCACCAGCACGTAGTCGCTACACACAGGTAGTTAGACCTCCAATCCTTAGTAAGGGTCAAGTTACTACCAGTTTTAATTAGAGGCTTAGGGTCAAGTGCTTTTGGAATGTGAAGGGCGTTGTTTACGGGTAATGCCCAAGTGATTGATTTTAAGAGTGTGTAAGAACAAGCATGCAACGGGGAAATCTCCCCGAATTGAAGTTTTTATTGGTGAATGGTTTTTAGAGTTCAGCCTTAAGTAGTATGAATTTTAGGGTTTTGCTGAATTACCAATTCAACCAATCTCCGGGTTTTTGCAAAAATACAGGTTTTCCTTCTAAAACCCAAGAAACCCTTCTTCAATTATCAGTTAGTTAATGCATGCTAAAATGCAATGGGCTACCCTAAATGGAGATTTCTAAGTGTGGATGCACGAATCAGTTTTATATCAATGTGACAGGGAGCCAAAGCACTTCAATTCAAGTGCTCCCAATCACCAGAAATGATTTCCACACACAAGGCTTCAACCAAAAGATAAAGAAAATAAAATTGTTGGGGTTGAAGTATTCAGGATCGAATCACAGGCAAGTTTGAAAAGTCGTGGTGGGGTTGGAATCAACTCAATTCCAAGTCTCCCCACCAAAAATGTGATCCTGAATTAAAGATAAGTGAGGCAAAAGAGGGATACAAGCAATCTTTTTCTTTGCCTCAAAGAATACTTCCCACGGCGAAAAATCTAAGAATCAAGATTCTCGGATTTTCGCTATGCGAAGTAAGGCGGGAAATCCCGGGGCAGTGGGAGTGAAGACAACCAATCAATCAAGTTAATTTTAATCCACTTACCCTCAAGAAATCCCAAGAAGTTTTTCTAGTTTTTAGTTTTTAAATTTTTTTTTTTTTATTGTGGTGGCAAGTTAACCCTAATTTGATGAGAAAAGAAAACCTACTTGTTCGGCAATGTGTGCGAAGCTCCAATGCGATGTCGGCGTCTTCACGCTCTCGTTCCCGACTTCCTCTGCTTTCCTTCTCCTTCCACCAAGTTCACCTGCACACCAAAAAACAACAATACCCGTGAAGAGAGAAGAGACAAATTTAAAGGAATTGGATAGAAACTTACTCGAAAGCGCACCACCCCGGCAGCGGCGCCAGAAAAGTCATGATGGGTTGGCCTGGATAGGTTGTTAATATGATGTTTTTATCGTTGAAATATGTATAGTGGTTAACCTAATTCAGACCTAACCATCTCTTTACAAAATTTTTAACCTGGCCTAATTGATTTTATCTTGTCACTTTTAGGCCCAGGGTCGAACTCAGGGAAGTGGGGTTAAAGTCGAGTTTCTACGTTTTCCTTAAAACGCGTCTCTTCCGTTCGTTTATTGTGTTTTTGGTGTTTTTTTCTTATTTAGGTTTTTTATGGTAATCCTTGTTCTTGAGGCACACCCTCAAAATTGTGTCCTTGGCTTTTAGCCAAACAGAGTCCCAAAACAAGTCTTGCTACTCGCTAGACGGGGTACCTGCAAATCAAAGATTATCTTTTCACTTTTATACCTTTTTTATCTTTTTACTAAGAAGGAAGCTAACAGATAGAAAGTAAATATAATAGCTATAGATATATATTTATATGTAGTATATATATAAAGGGGTGGGGGTGGAGGTGACGATGGAGTGTAGCACTATGTCGAGTCAGTTGACGTCTAGAGAGACGCAACCAACACGACTATGTGCCGCGTGGAGTGTGGATGGAGGATGGATGATGTATGGGACCACGCTTTTTTTTTACGCGTGTATCAGGGAATATCAGCAACTGGTGCAGATATCCCCGTGATACAGCGTATAGTAAATAACGTGAAAATATATGTACATATGTATGTATATAAGTAAATATATCTATATGTTTATAAATGTATAAGTATATATGTATAGATATATATAGATATATATGTATTATATATATATATATATATATAGGTGTATATGTATATATATATATGTATGTATATATGTATATAGCTATGTATATATGTATATAAGTATATATATATATAATACTATATAGATGTATATATATATATGTATATAAGTATATATGTATCTAGATATATATATATATATGTGTGTATATATATAAGTATATAGATAAGTATATATATATATATGTATATAAGTATATATGTATATATATATAAGTATATGTATAAGTATATAGATATATATAAGTAGATATATATATATATATTATATATATATGTATATATATTATATATATATGTATGTATACATAACTATAGATATTACTATGTATATAAGTGTATATATATATATATATATATATATATATATATATATGTATGTATATATTATATATAGATGTATATAAGTATATATATGTTACTATATATAACTATACGTATAGTGTAAGTGTGTGTGTGGGTGTGTGTGTGTGTCGGTGAAGATGTGTGTGTGTTGGTGTAGTGTGTGTCTGTGAGTGAGTGAAAAAGAGAGAGAATACGTGAGAGAGAGAGAGCGGGAGAGAGAGATCAGCAGAGAGAGAGAGAGCGGGCTGGAGAGATCGAGAGCGCGGACAATGGCAGCGAGTTAAGTCGTCTGCTCGCGGCGGCGGACGTCTGACGCCGCGTCGTCTGAAGGCGGAGGCGGACGTCTGAAGACGGCGGGTGCGGGCGCGCCTTCGCGCAGGGTTCTGCAGGCCTGCGCGAAGTCGACGAGCGGGCGATGGCGCGGAGGAGCGAGCGTGGAGGAGGTCTGCAGGTGGTCGCGGAGGGGGGCAGGGGTCGGCGTGAGGCCGTAGCCGGCCGCTGCAGTGCGCGCGGCGGCGGGCTACGGGTGCAACTGCGAGGCGGACAGAACGGAGACGGAGGCGGGGAACGCCCTGCAGACGCGTGCGGAGGCGGTGAGCGACTGCGGGGACGGTCGCGGAGGGGCGGGAGGACTTGCTGCTGCTGCTGGGCTGCTGCTGCCGTGGCTTCAAGCTTCGAAGCTTGGAGCGGCGGCAATGGCGTTAAAGAGAAAAAATGAAGCGAGGGAATGCACCACGCCCACCGGCTCGTCAAAGAGCTGGGCGGTGGTGCTCCCACTGTGGTGGTGTGCACCACAGTGGGTTCTCCTGCTCGCCGGGTGCCTCCTCGACGGAGGGCCGACGTATGGGAGGGGAAAGCGGTGGAGAAGATGGCTGCGGGTTTTTTCAGCAGCTGCAGCCGCTACGTCGCGAGGATGAAGCTGCAGCTACTTATAGAGGAGGGGAGAGGGGCGTGTTGGCTGCAGCAGGGAGAGGGCGTGCGAGTTGCAGCTATAGGGAGCGGCGTTGGCAGGGAGACGTGACGGGAAGAGGTGCTGCGTGGCTGCTGCATGCAGCTGTGGGAAGAGTGCAGCCGCGGGAAGGACGCAGCCGCGAGAAGGAGAGAAAAGAAGAAATCAAGAGGAAAAATAAAAAGAGGGTGATTTTGCAAGGAGGCACTTGAAAAAAAATGTAACTATGTAGGCGATTGTTTCACTCCTCTTCCTCTCTTGATTAAATGCATGCATGCAAGTGTTTTTACAAATGCGATTACAGGATCCTATTATGCAATGTTAATGCTAGAAAATAGCACAAGAAGGCGTTATTACAGGCGTGTTTTGAGGTGCAAACAGGGATAGGTGAAAGTCATTTTATCCTGATCCTCGAGATGGATAGGTGATGTAGACACATCTATTTAGGTTAAAATGCCTATTCATGCATGTTCCTAGGCTTAGATTTGCATTTCATGTTATAAATATTGCATAGCATGCATCATTCTGCATTTAGAGTAGTTGTATATAATTAGGTTAATTGCATCCTTTTTGTGGTCAGGAGAGAAGGATATTTATTTCGAAGCCTCGGATTGACGATCCGACCATATGGATCTGATCAAGACGATGATCGGAGTCCAATGCCTCTGAAATTGCCTCGATCAGAGTCCTATAGCACCATATGCAATCCAAGGAATATCATCGGTCAAGGGACTAGGTGATGTAATCCGAAGCGTCAAACAACAAATCCGACCGCATTGATGGATTTGGGTTGACGATCGTAGCCCAACGGCATGAAAATCGACTCAATCCGACCTCTGTAGCATCCCCTACAAAGGAAAGAAGATGGACGACCCAGATTGCACCACATGGCACAACCCAAGCTACCCATGTGCATGCATGTGCCACCAAATGCACACAACAGCTCAGGTGCGCGCACACGCGGAGGCACACACGTGCAAGTGCAGTGGCACGCGTAGCAGCGTAGCACGCATGAGGAAGCAGCAGCATGTATCACGGGTGCTTTCGTGACACGAGTGCGTGGAGCGCGCGCCAGAGCAACAATGGGTCGGTGCATGGACTATCTTCAGTGACGTTCGAGGCGGATCTTCTACAATGTTTATGACCGTCACTAAATTTCCTGTATACAAATTTGATTCTTTCCTCCACTATAAAATGACCCCTACCCCTCCAAATTTTCTTCATATCTTCCTTTCTTCCTCTCACCACCTCCAAGGGTCTAGAGAGAGCTTGTCCCAAGCCTGGGATGCCCCTTTAGAGTAAAACCAAATAGTTTTCCCTCCCTTCATCCCCATTTCTGGAGCATCTCGTGGTTGTCCTCTCACCACCCTTCGGGAAGAAGATCCTTGCCGCGATGCCGTCCCGCCCCATCCTCCGTCCTCCTGCTCCATCCTCCGTCATCTCGTTCCTCACCACCTTCCTCCAGGTGACGTCAGAGTGAGTCGTCCTCTGAGCAACCGTCGAGGGGATTTCTCTCACCTTTTTCTATCTTTTTACACTTTCGTAGTGTAGTTTTCCTGCTTTCATAGTTGTAACAAACAGTTGTTCATGAATAGGTGATTGTTTCTCTCTCTCTCCCTCCCTCTCTCTCTCTTATATTTTTGCAAGTAGATAAAGTTTTCATCGACCTAATCTTTTTCTTGTTAAAAATGCCAAAAAAATTAGAAAAGGTAAAAACGACCAAAAAGAAATAAAAGTGAAGCGCAGATTTCATAAAACCAAATGTTCACCTCCCTGTGTTCGACCTGGGGCTCCCTGCGAGTTTCAATATAAATTTTATTTTACCACATGTTTTGCAATTATGATGACGGGTTACTCGTAACCCTGATTTCAAACTCGCGAAACTCGTGCGATCATTTTGGCGCTGTTGCTGGGGAGGCAATGCTCTTTGGTTTTTTTTTCCACCTTACCTAACTTTTATCTCACCTTTTCTCTGATCTTACTGTGATTGCAGCTACTCTTCTGAGGCGGGTCAAAGAGGTTAATTGGAGAAAAGTGTGGATGAAGGTTTTATAAGTGTCCCTCACACCACCCCCACCTTAGTTCTCATTCCATAACCTAATAACTCAAACCTAAATCAACTTAGATGCTTTTTATAAATCCTAGGATAGATTTGGTTGTTTGTTTGCCACCTCCACTCACCTAACCATTCACATAAATAAAAAAGAAATAAAAAAAGTGTTATCTGATTGTGGGATTTTGTAAAAGAAACACACCTTAACACCCACAACTCTCGACATAAGGCGCACAATCACTTTGATTCTACCACTTAACCGGGATATGACCTATGGACTCGGTACACTTCAACTCAATACACATAAGTAAGTAGAAATCTGAATAGGTTAAACATTCTTGTGTGTCTTAACTAAGTGGTGCAACAGGCCAATTGATTGAGCTGTTTGGGTTGCACCACTCAATCTAAAACTGATCCATCAAGTAGCTTGCCAATTAGGGTTGATTCTTAGGGCTGAATCAGGCACTCCACATTATTTTTTATTTTTAAAGGAACATATCTATACCAGTGCTTTCAAAACTTGGAGTGTTCTCCTAAACTTGATTGAATATACCTAAGAGTAAACCCTAAAAGCTACTAAACAAGGTTAAACCCTAAAAGACACATCATCAAATAACCTTGTTTGCAAACCCTGGTTGTGCACGCACACACATTTTAACTGATCATTTAGGGCACAACCCATCTAAAGGGCCCATCACATTCCAAGAGCATAATCATCCCAAGCCTAATTAAAACTGAGTAGACGTTGGCCTTAAGGATTGATTCACTCTTCAGGGCTCAGACTGAGATTTTTTTTCGATTAATCTGCTTCTACTGGTCCATCTGATGTCTAGCTAGGGGAGTAGTGTCAAACGACCGCGGTTGGGGGGTACACTAGGAACTGGAGGCGCAAGCCAAAGGAAGAACCTTCTCCCCAGTCCCTCCTTCTAACTGGTTGGATTGACCAAATAAAAGTACACTAAATCATTTATAATCACAAGATGGGTCCTGGGAGTCTGTAGGTCTTTAGGCTACCCACATAAGGACAGGTTTGGTTGATTGTACTGTAGGGCACCTTTCTCTATTCTATTTTCCCTCCTACTCCACAATGTATCATTCCATATCTTTCACACATTTCCAATCCTACCCTCCTACCAACACATATCCCCAAGATGATTACTATCCCAACTTGACTTGTAATTACCCATCCACTAGTTGGGATAACTTTGATTAGGGATACAAATCCGAACCTCAATGTCTAAGGCATAACCCTGGACAACAAGTCTATGATTACTATCCTTCCCAGAGCTACAATGATTATAGATCTCTATCCTTGATGATCAACCTAACCAGATCTACAACCATGAAGGATATGCTGATTATAACACTTTCCCTCCCCAGAATTATGCTAAATTTAGGTCGCCACCAACCTTTAAACAACCTGAAATGACCTACTATCAAGGAAGGACCCGAGAACGTCGACATCTTGACTCCCTTAGATTTAACCTGAACCCACCCAAACCTGAACCGAACCAGTCGGTTCAGGTGAACCAGATCCAGGATAGGGTATTGGCTAATTTGAGGAACACTATACAATCTTTAGAAGCTCAGCCAACACCATGCACTGAAGCACTAGAGCCTATGATCAAAATGATTGATGAACTAATAGTTCTCTATTGGATTTGCTCCAAAGTGTTAGGGATAGGGGCTTGGGTGAGTTTCTTCTTGGGAAATTATCGAGGTTGAGGATGAAATTTGTGGTTGCCCTAGTCACATCTTGGGATGATTCTCAAGATGAACCCCCTTCAGGAGAGCCAATGTCAGAACCTGCTCAGGCGCCTATCGGGGGGGATACATTTTATAAAACCAAGGATGACTAGGTTGGGCTAGAGCAACCCATTGAGGATGAACCGATTGATTCACCCGAGATCCTCGAGCTAGGGAGTGAGGAAAAATGTCTCTTTGAGCAAGGAAATGACAATCGATTTTGAGACATATATAAATGAGGATAATGAATTCTTCAATTTTGAGGGTGAAGAATCTTTTGGTGAAGTCTCATTTGAACTCAAGGAAGAGGATTTTAGTGAGACAATCAGGCTCAAGGAGTATGATGAACTATTTGATATCCCGATCATTGAAGATTATGATCATGTTGGGGCTAACTTGGATGATTCGAATCCTGATGATTCAATCAGTAGCCCCATTCCTCAAACACACCCTAAAGAATTGAATGATGATATTTTTGAGATCACCAAACCCAAGTCAATCCTGATTCAGCCACAATTGTTGGACTTGGGTACTTTAGATGGGGTGTACAATGATTTGGAGGTCCCAGAAACATTGCTTTCAGAGGATAGGAAGTTGGAAATGAAAGTTTGGGAGGTTAATTTTGAGGGAAAAACAAGTTTGGATCTAAGGGTTCCTATTGACCTAAAATCACCACCTTTTTACCGGGACCCTTACGATATCTTTCACGTGCAACCCAAGCTCGAAATAACTGATTATTTTTCTGAGCTAGATGTTAAGTGGACAACTGCACTTATTGAACCATCTTTACCCATTGTCTGACATTTTGGTCTTGGGTTGCACACCACAAAATCGTAGGCCTGACTCTGCAAGCTTAACAACCTTTGGTTCTGGGTGATTTTCATCTAGAACCTTAGAACCAATCGACCCTGGGGCATGGGTCTGCACCATAATCTAGTTCACGTCTGTGGACATCTTCTGCTGGCGGGTTTTAGGATCAATATTTTTATTTTGATTATGACCCACACTTGTGAATTCTCAATTTCTTCTTTGTATGTAATGCCTAACTGAAGGCATTAAACTTAGCACATTTGTATACACTCTTCTATCTCCGTAGCTGATCGGATTTTCATGACACTCAGGTGATATTTTGTTTACTCCGCCCATTTCATCTTTATTTTTACAATGAGGACATTGCATCATTTAGGCATGGGGGGGGTGGATACTTAAACTTGAAATCATTTTGCTAACTCCGTAGAATTTCTTTTAGTTGCTTTATAAAAAAAATTGAAAATTCAAAAAGATAAAAGAAAAGAAGAATTAGGAAAAGAGAACATATGCTTTTGGAAGTTATTAACTTTAGGAAATGATAAGAGGGGACCTAAACACTTAAACTATTTATGTCTTTGGGCTTAATTAACTTGGGTGTCCACTCGAATGTGGACTTAGTCTCAAGTCCTTGCCAATTCAAATTCATTTTTAATTTGGCTAATAAATTGGGATGATAAGTATGCGACTTAGCAACCTGCCCTCTGATTTGGGAGGACTTTAAGCCTAACATCTACACACATTTTTTTGCATTAACTCACTTTTCGATGGTTTCTTTGGAAATTGGGTAGCTAATGAACTATCTAGGGTGGTATGGCTGGTAAGTTATCGATGGTAACAGCTCATTGGCCGATTGTCTAGAGCCCAGTCCCAAGACTATTTTCATTATACTACCTTTAGGTAAATCTTAGATTAGGGAAGACACCTACTTAACGAAAAAAAAACAACAAACAAAAAGAAAAAGAAAAAAAATAGAAAAAGGAGAAAAAAATAAAAAACTAAACAAAACCACACTTCACTGCACGAGTATGGCTGGCAAGTTGCTGTGGGTAACAGCCCATTGGCCGGTTGTCCAGAACCCAACTCACAAAAAAATGCATAATAATTCTCAAAACACTTAGGGAAGAAGCAGGGAAGTAGAATAAACCAGGGAGATATACACTGGGTTTACCCTTGTGTTGACCCCATAAATAAAAGTAGGGAGAAAGCTACTAGTCGAAAAGATAAATCTTTAGGCAAGGTCACCTAGGGTCGTAGAAACTCGAAGTATGTTTTAACGGCCGCCTAGTGAGTTTTTCACTATTTTCACAAGATGCTTAGCACTTAGAGTTCTTTTCTAGTCTTGGGTGGGTCGGGTAGCCGTAAAAAGTTATCCCGGAACTCTCAAACTCAAAAGTACAAAAAAATTAGAAAAGAAGAAAAATAAAAAAAATGTATCTTCACTTTTCAAATAAGGTGAGGACTTGGGTGGTCTGCATTTTGGCAGGCACCTAGGTACTGTTGAGTTTTTGTTGTTTAGGACCTTAGTTGAAAATTTTTATTGTTAATAAACAACTTTGGCCTAAGCAATCTAATCCTAATTTTGAGCTTATACTTAGCATGTAGCTTAATTTTTCTAGCGACTAGCAAAAGATAGGCATGGGGGTATGATGTAGACACATCTATTTAGGTTAAAATGCCTATTCATGCATGTTCCTAAGTTTAGATTTGCATTTCATGTTATAAATATTGTATAGCATGCATCATTTTGCATTTAGAGTAGTTGTATATAATTTAGGTTAATTGTGTCCTTTTTGTGGTCAGGAGAGAAGGATATTTATTTTGGAGCCTCGGATTGACGATCCGACCATATGGATATGATCAAGATGACGATCGGAGTCCAACGCCTTTGAAATCGCCTCGATCGGAGTTCCATAGCACCACATGCAATCCAAGGAAGATCAATGACCGAGGGACTAGGTGATGTAATCCAGAGCGTCAAACAATAAATCCGACCACACGGATGGATTCGTGTCAACGAATGCATCCCAACGGCGTAAAAATTGATTCAATTCGACCTCTGTAGCATCCCCTAAAAGGAAAGAAGATGGATAGCCCAGATTGCACCACGTGACACAACCCAGGCTGCCAATGCGCACGCACATGCCACCGCACGCATAGTAGCATGGGTGCGCATGCACACGCGGAGGCACGCACACGCAAGCGCAGTGGCGTGTATTGCATGTGCGCGTGGAGCGCGCGCTAGCACAGCGATGGGTGGGCACGTGGGCTATCTTGAGCGACGTTTGCGGTGGATCTTCAGCGACGTTTATGACCGTTACTAATGTCCTATATATGAATTTGATTCTTTCCTCCACAATAAAAGGACCCCTACCCCTCCCATTTTTCTTCATCACTTCCATTCTTCCTCTCACCACCTCCAAGGCTCTTGAGAGAGCTTGTCCCAAGCCCAAGATGCTCCTCTAGAGTAAAACCAAATAGTTTTCCCTTCCCTCATACCCATTCGTGGAGAGTCCTGTGGTCGTCCTCTCACCGCCCTTTGAGAAGAGGATCCTAGCCCCGACGTTGTCCTACCCCATCCTCCGTCCTCCGGCTCCATCCTCCTTCGTCCTACTCCTCATCACCTTCCTCCAGGCAACGTCAGAGTGAGTTGTCCTCCGAGGAACCATCAAGGGGGATTTCTCTCACCTCTTTCTATCTTTTTACGCTTTCGTAGTGCAGTTTTCCTGCTTTCATAGTTGTAATAAACAATTGTTCATGAATAGATTATTGTTTCTCTCTCTCTCTCTCCCCCTCTCTCTCTTATATTTTTGCAAGTAGAAAAAGTTTTCCTCATCCTAATTTCTTGCTTGTTAAAAATACCCAAAAAATTAGAAAAGATAAAAATGACCAAAAAGAAATAAAAGTGAAGCACGGATTTCATAAAACCAAATGTTAGCCTCCCTGTGTTCAACCCGAGATTCCCTTCGAGTTTCGATATAAATTTTATTTGACCACGCATTTTGCAACTACGACGATGGGTTACTCGTAACCCTGATTTCAAACTTGCGAAACCCGTACGATCAATAGGGACTTGATTGTATCCTGAGTAATCATCTAAGAAACTGAAGTACTTTTTCTCAGCTAGTCTTTCAAGGATTTGATCAATGAAGGGAAAAGGGAATTGATCTTTTTTCATGGCTGTGTTTAGCTTCTTGTAATCGATACAGACCCTCCAAGAGGAAGCTAAACAAATTGTGACAGATTCTCCTTCCTCATTAGTCACAACGGTAATCCCAACTTTCCTGGGAATAATTTGCACGAGACTTACCCAAAGACTATCTGAGATCGGATAAATGATTCCTGCGTCGAGCCACTTAATTATTTCCTTCTTGACCACTTCTCGCATATTAGGGTTTAATCGTCTTTGCATCTGGCGAGAAGGGCAGGATCCATCTTCCATGAATATTCTATGATTACAGTAAGATGGGTCAATCCCCCTAAGGCCATGAATGGTCCAACCAATTACCTCCTTGTGTTCCTTTAGGACCTCGATTAGTTTAATCACCTGCTCCTTAGTTAATTTAGCACTGATAATCATAGGGAGCATCTTTTGAGTTCCCAAAACCTGATATTTCAAACTCTTAGGCAATGGTTTTAGTTCGAGCTAGGGCGAGTTTAGGATGGAAGGTAAGGATGATGCTGATAAAGATTCATCAAGAGGAAGAGGTTGAAAGTGAACAAAATCAATAACCTCTTCAGAATGTGGCAGGTTTGCCACAGAAGGTAGCGGGTCAAATCCATCAAGATAGGAGGAACTTTCAATTGCAGAAACCGCCATACATGTTTCAATATTCAAGTTATCTTCCTCAAGTTCCTCTATAAATCCACAATCCTCAAATTTGTTAACCACCTTAAAAATATCCTATTTCAATTTTTGATCCCCAAAGGAGATTTCCATGCTACCGCTCTCGTAGTTGATATTGGCCTTAGCGGTAGCTAGGAACGGATGCCCCAGAATGATGGGTGTGTTCCTTAAATTCTCAGGTACATCCATGTCAAGGACAAGGAAATCTACAGGAAAATAGAAGTCCTTAACCTTGACAATAACATCCTCAATAATGCCTCTTGGATTTGTGACCAAACGGTCTGCTAACTACAACGTTACTGAGTTCGACCGAAGGTCACCTAATCCGAACTTCTCGTAAAGAGATGTTCGAATTAGGTTAATGGATGCACCTAGATCCAGAAGTGCCCTATCAAAGATGTAATCTCTGATGACACGAGAAATCAAAGGAGCACCTAGATCTCTTTTTCAAAGGAAGGTGATGCAAGATAACAGAATTAGCCTTCTCAGAGAGTATCACCTTCGTCGGAACAGATTCCCTCGACTTATGCTTCTATGTGCATAAATCCTTTAAAAATTTAGCGTAAGCAAGTATGTGTTTGATAGCGTCAAGGAGCGGGATATTGATTTCAACATTCTTGAATATATTCAAGATCTCCTCGTTACTATCAACAGGCTTCTTCTTCTTAGGTTTAATCAAGGCCTTAGGAAAAGGAACATGGGTCAGATCTTTGGAATCTAGTTCCTGAGCCTTGATTTCTTCTTCAGAGTTCTCCTTTCTCTCCTCAGGTTTTCCAAGATTTGGTAGATTAGAATAAGGTAGTTTTGGGTCCTGGGTTTGCCTTCCACTCCTCAAGGTAACAGAGTTAGCAGATGCATAAGGGTTTGGGTTTTGGGGAGGGTTAGGAAAGATTGGAGGGGCTTCATTAGCCAGAAACCTCAGATTTGATGAAAAAGCAGAAGAGGAAGGACCCTGCTCAACCACCTGAGCATGTGCGTGTGTGTCCCTCTGATTCCCGTACCCTTGGGCTTGATTGCTCGAATTCTGTATATTACATGAGTTAGGTAAGGGTTGAGATGGCAGAGATCTGGGTTGTCAGGAATTAGCTATGAACCCGCTTTGCAAGTTGTCCAATGTGGTTTTCATTTGTTGCATGAGCTAGAGAATAGATCCTTGCATTTCTACCATCTAATGGTTCAAATCAGCCTACCCTATAGGTTGATGGGCATTCCAAGCTACCTGATTGACTTGATTTGGGGGCAACTAAGTGTAAGAAAGATCCTGATCCATTGGTCTTTGTAGAGCATAGTTGCTGGTTTGATTTTTGGTCTGCTTCCCCAGGTTTTTCTAGGAGAAGTTAGGGTGGTTCCTCTAACTAGGATTATAAGCATTGGAGTAAGGGTTGGACCTAACGTTCTCCTATACAGCATAGACATCCTCATAGGGTTAGGATGGAGAGAAAGAAAGGGAGGGAATAGAGAAACTGGGATTAAAGGCCCCAATTTGGAACCCATGGGGTTTCGAACAATGCTGGTTCATAGGTTGAGCTGCATCCAGCTGATTCACGAACTCCCGTCTAAAAGGAGCTCATGAAGAATGGAATCCCAATTTCTGGGATTGAGTGGATCAAGAATTGTTTGCAGAGTTTTCCACCATCCACTCCTCCATCCTTTTGGTAACCAAGTCCATCTTATCTAGTTTATTACAAATTAGTTCCATATCGAATGAATGAGAGTCGTGGACCTCATTAACATTCGATCTGAGTTGTTGGGATTGGTTAAAAGTATCCATGGAGGCATGATTAATTGAATTTTCACTCATTCCTTAAACAAATCGTGCGCACTATTTGTGTCTTTGTTGAGGAAATTACCTCTGCAAGAAGCGTCCACGTGATTTCTGAGTTGCTCAGTCAACCTGTGGTAAAAGATCTGACAAGCTGCTATTTTGGCATCTCATGGTGTGGACACTTCTGCAATAAGTCCTGGAATCGCTCACAGGCACCACGAAATTGCTCCTTCAGCTGCTGGGCGAAGGTAGTAATCGCCTGCCTCAAAGCATTAGTACGCCTGACTGGGAAAAATTTCTTTGGGAAAGTCAATTTCAGATCATTCCATGTTGCGATTGGCCTTCCTATGGTCCTGTAGCAATGAGTGGCTTTGTCCCTAAGATAGTGGGGAAAGAGCCTCATGATCATCTGCTCTTCATTCACATTTTGTGCTTTGGTAGTCTAAACCAAAGTGGTCAAGTCCTCCAAATGCTGAAATAGGTCTTCAGAGCCAAGCCCATGGAAATGTTTGATTAAGCTTAACACTTGGGGCTTGATTACTACGTCTCCAGTAGGAATCTGGACGTCGGGACGGTTCTCGTAATTCGAAGGATCATAAAAATCCTTCAAGGGCTACGCCCTGCATTCTCTAGAACCATTCTTACATTCTTTACATTTATTCTAGCTACCTTTAAAACATCTCCTGTTGATTCTGAGGCAGAGGAGGTTGTTGATCGGTCATGGAATCAATTTGGTCAAAACTCAATCTATACCTCCAAGAATGATATAATGGTCCTTCCAATCAGGGATTCAAGGACCTCCTTTCAAGCATAAACTAGAAAGAGATCGGAAGAACTGGGGATAAGAACCCTACAACACAACAAAAGAAGCCTATCCTTAAGTTGGGTAGCCTAAGAATCTACAGACTCTCAAAATCTGTCTTAATATTATAGACGATTTACTCTACTTGTATCCAGTCAATCCAACCAGTTAGAAGGAGGGACTCAGGAGAAGGTTCTTCCTTCTACTTGTGCCTTCAGTTCCTAATGTACCCCTCAGCTACGATCGTTTGATTCTACTCCCCTAGCTAGACATCAGATTGACTAGTACAAGCAGGTTAATCATAAACAATCTCAGTTTGGGCCCCGAAGAGCGAATTAGTCCTTAAGGCCAACGTCTACTTGATTTTACTTAAGCTTAGTTGTAGTGCTTATGGAATGTGGTGGGCCCTTAAGATGGGTTGTGCCCTTAATGATTGATTGAATATGTGTGAGTGCATGCACAACTAGGGTTTTCAAGCAAGATTATTTGGATGAATGGATTTTAAGGTTCAAATCTTACTTAAGTAGCTTTTAGGGTTTAGAATTAGGTTAATTCAATCAAGTTTCAAAGGCAAACCAGATGTTTAAACATGGGTGAAGATCTTTTCCTTTTGAAATCAAAAAGTAAAGTGGAGTGCCTGGTATTGACCTAAATTGTGAACCCTAAGGGGAAGCTACTTGATGAGTTGATTTTAAAAATGAAGTGGTGTGGTCCAAACAACTCAAACAATTTGTCGAAATGCACCACTGAGTTAGGCACACAAGATGATTAACTTAGATTGATTTTTACTCTCTTATGTGTTGATTTATGTGTACCGGTTCCACAAGTTAGAATCCCGGTTGAGTAGATAAAAATCAAGTTAGGTTATGTGCCTTGAATGTGGGTATATGTAGTGAGTATGTTGATTTATCCCACAAGAAGTATCTTTTTATTATTATTATTATTTATGAAGGTGAGATGAGTGGAAGTGGAAGTCAAAGCATCCAAACTAATCCTAGGGTTTATACGAACACCTAGGTTAATTGGGGTTTGAATTAAGGTTGTGGAATGAAATCTATGGAGGGAGAAGAATGGGGAGCACTTACAGTTGTCTTCAACTGCACTTTACTCCTTTCTACCGCTTGAAGATTCCCTGTTAAGGTACCTGCAAAACAGTAGAAGAGAAATAAAAGTAAGTTAGAAAATAATAAAGTGCACGAAATGCGGAAAGAAAATCAAGAATTGTTACCTCCTCGACAACGGCGCCAAAATGTTGTGTGGGCGTTCTATGCAAAAAGGATTGGATTTTGAAAAACTCATCGTCATAGTATGATTAGTGAAGAAATCCGTCAAATAATTTTTTGCCGAAATTCGTAAAGAAATTCCAGGTCGAACACAGGGAGGTTACGTCGATCTAAAATCCGCGATTATATTTTTTTGGTATTTTTGTTTTAAAAGCGAGATAATCATAATGAATTTAATATAAACACTAAGAAAGAGAGAGAACAATCACTTTGCAATTGAATATTATTTTTACAACTAAAAAGATGGAAATGATTACAGCTAGAAAGTGGGAAATTCTATTCTAGAAAGCAATAAAGAAGGGAGGGAGATTTTATCCTCCTCGATGGTTGCTTGGAAGACGAGCCAGATGGGGTGATGACTGGAAGACGGAGGACGAAGACAGAAGATGAAGCATGGAGTAGGAAGAACCAGGGGTGAGGTAGGGTGTCGTTGTCGTTGCGGGATCCACTTCAAGAATGGGGGGAGAAAACTTTGATTTTGGCTCTAGAGGAGCATCCCGGATTTACGACAACCTTCTTTAGAGCTTTGGAGAGGGAGAGAGGTGAAGGGAGGGATGACGAAAGTGTGGGGATCGTAGGGCCTTTATTAGGTGGAGATTAGAGGGGGTATAATGGTCATTTCACTTAGAAATTTAATGTCAGGGTCTTTAGTGATGGATTAAAAGCATCACTAAAGCCCTGATAGTGGCCTTATGTGTGCGACCGCCCGTGTGCCTCTTCCTCTTCGTCTCCTCAAAGCATGCGCACGTCTTCTGATCCTCAGAGATCGGATAGCTTAAATGCACTATGCCCGATCTCCTTCAACGCCTGTTAAGAGGCAACGCAGCCTTCTTCATCATTGTTGGATCGAAGATCAATGGCTTAGGACGCACGCTCGCCCGCCTTCACAAGAGCATGTCTAATGATGCATTCGTGCTCCTTGCATCTGGGCGCGCCACGTTGCCCGCATCCACGCCATCCACTCGCCATCTAACAGCCTGATTTAGCCATTCCAACGCCTGCGCCTTGATTTGAGGCACAACGGGGATCGAACCCGCACCCTTCGCTTGCAAAGAGGCACTCAACCATTGCGCTGCGCCTGCTGCTTTGTTGTGCTTATGTTTTAAGCGTGCACACCCATGGCCGTTGGATCAAGATCTAACAGCCCAGATCTTGCCTCGTCCGCACCTTCAAAGGTTGAGAAGAGGTGCTGTGGTCGGTTTAGGCAACTGTGATGGCGCCATGTGGTGCCATCATGGCCGTCCATCTTCTGTGAGTTGTAGATGGTGCCACGGATGTCGGATTGGATCGATCTTTGCACCATTAGGCTGCGATCATCGATCCGAACCCATCTATGTGGTCAAAATTGTCATTTGAGGTATGGATTTACGCCATCTTGGTCCTTGATCTCTGACCTTTCTCGGATTATATCTGATTCTACGGAAGTCCGATCGAGGTGACCTTGGAGTCATTGAACTCCGATTATCACCCTGATCAGATCTGTACGGTTGGATCTTCGATTCGAGGCCCCTGATTAAAAGTCGCCTTGTCCCTGGCCACCAAAAATAAGAAATTACTATACAATTTGTACAATTTGGCCTAAATGCATGATGATGCATGTTATGCAATATTTATAATGTATGATGCAAATATGATACTAAGAATATGCATTAATAGACATTTTTGGTTATTCAGATGTGTGCACATCAATCAATATCACACTCAAGATATCAAAACATAAAATTGACAGTAGATACACAATCCTCGAGTCATAAACAGTCAGTTTGAAGTTTTGCATGGAATTCTATGTGCTGAAGCTTGGTTTTGACTCGCCAGAGCTCGTCGGAGCTCCTGTGAGTCCAGTTTTAATAAACGGTGATGAAAATCTCATCAAATGAGTTCATTGATGGGTTTAAGAGATTCTTGAGGTCCTTCTGAACCTCAAGAGAGTCTCAAATGAAGCAATTAATGAATTTAATCAAATATAAGCAATGAATTCAGGAAATGAAGATTTTGAGTTCGATATAACTCCATAGTGTTCCTCCCACTTAATTTAGTGAGGGGAAAGAGTTGTATGAATACGGTGATGACCTAGATGAGATTAATTAGGTGTTTTAACTCTCTTGGGCTTGCCATAGATAGTGAGCTCAAGAGTTGAGATGCATTTAGGCATTTTGTGAATAGGCAATTAATTCTAAATTGAAGTGAAGATCGGGGCCCTTAGTGTGTGAATAAGTGACGGAGGGCCCCTAGGAAGGTGATTTAAGCTCGGGGGCCTCTGCCATGGATAGTGGAGGTCACTGATGATGGTGAAGATGGACTAGGCGATTTAATTGCTAAAAGTGAGGGAAAAGAAGTGTAGGTGAATCATGAGGAGGAGAGGAAAATGATCAGCTGCGTAAGATAGTGGATTGAAGTCCTGCGAGGCCAGAATTGGCCTCGCCAGAGCCAGAGACGTAGCCACTGAACTAAGCTAAGCTAACCTAATCCTACCTAATTACATAGCTAAACCCACTCCTAAGAGTTAAGACTACTTACCTGATGATGGAGGTGAGGATCTCGCTATTTGCAGAAGTGAAATCCGATTTTAAAATAATGTATCATAGTGTAGTCAAAATCTCTTTGAAAACAAATAAATTTTATTACTCGAAGTTTAAGTTCGAGGTCGAACACAAGGAGCAAATGGAATTCACGCACTAATCTTAATAATATATGTAAATTGAGCACATAAAACTACTCAAAATCTACTTCAGAATGTAAAGCATGAGTATATAGAGCATAAAAAGAAATGTAGCCACAAATAATAGAGATCTGATGAAAAATTGGATGTTTGATTATAAAATCAGACGTCTTATTAATGTGGTGCTACAGTGTCTTCCTCTTATTTTTCCTTCTTTTGCCTTCTGCTTCTTCCTTCACTGTTCTTTGCCTTGTGAGCCTCAGCTGCCTTCTTCTTCCTTTCTTCTTCCTCTTTCCTTAGCTTCTCTGCAACTCTGGTCCTCTTCAGCTCTCTTCTGCCTTCAACCCTTAGCTTCTTCTTTAGCCTCCTCTTTCTTCAACCATGCAGTGCCTTTGGCTTCTTCTTTCTTTCCTTTCCCTACAAGAGCAAAACTTGCCTTTACCCTCCCTTGCAAGCTCTCTCTTTCTTCTCTCTTAGGCTTGCTCTCCCAGAGCCTTCCGGGTTATCGGGTGGGGTTAGCACTCCCGAGACTAGGCCCACCAGCGTGGGTGGTGGGCGAGGAGTGCACGGGTAGTCGAGTCAGAGTTAGATCCGTGGGGGCGTGGGTCGTAGACGAGGCAAGCGGGATGAGTGGGACCTCACCCTGTGTCAGGAGGCGATAAGCCCCTGACACTTTTTCCACTTATATCACACCGCCCACTTCAAATCCTTCGAGATGGGACTAAATGTCCCACCTTCTTCGTAAACGCTCACACAACAGGGTCGCGTTCAATTGCAGAGACTGCAGGGGGCTGGGACTCCAATTGCTGGCTGGAAACATTCGCGAAGGAAGTCCGCATGCCTAGGAACCTGATGCTTGGATCTTGGAGCCTGGAATGAAGCTTGCAAGCTTCTTCGAGCTTGCTCCAATGGTGGTCGAGACCTGTACCCTGTCCACAAGTAAAATGGCCTTACGGCCTCATCAAAACACACAGGGAGCTTTGCGTTGGCACAGCGAAGGTGTCACGGTGGTCGGCGTGGTGCGGGGTGGCCTGGGCGTGCATGCCTAGGTCACCCTGTGGCTGTGAAGATGGGTGTGTTTGGGGGATGTGTTGGGAGGGTGTGGCGGTGAATGGGAAGACGGGTTATGATCAGTGTGATGTGGTGGAGCTCGTGAGGTGATTAGTGAGTGATGGTTATGCCTTATTATTGAATGATGGTGGTGATGATGACTCCATTGTTATTGATATAATGGATTGATGTTGTTGTACTAAATGTAGGAAATACAAACCATCATTACGACCATTATTATTTAATTAACTAATTTTTACTGGTTTATTCCAGATCGTTCACTGGGAGGCAGTTATTGATTTAAATCACTCTCTAGGTCTAAAATTATTCTTTAATTCCAAAAAGAAATTTTATGTCCAACAAAGAATGAATTAATGAATGCTTGCAAAAATTAATTACAAACAAGCATCAGATACTTCATCACTATATTCTAAACTATCTATTTATAAGTTATACTGCTAATACTTACATAAACATACATTACTAACTCATATTACATATCATACAAGCTTCACTTACTATACTAACATAAATAGTAACACATATAATACTATAGCGACAGATATAAGCATCGCTGGACCTCAGAAAAACTATATACAAACAAAAAGAGGGAAACCAGGTTCTATAGCGACGGTTATTTTGCCTACAGTGACACTTTATTTTGTTAGTAAAGGTCTAAAGTTATATATAGAAATAAATAACTATACTACGTGTATATACATATGTTATCATTATCTTGTATAGCTTTATTTATACAGCTTTTATACTTATAAGTATCTGTACTCTCCCTCTCTCCCTTTACTCCTCCTCTGCCTTTCTTCTTCTTCTTCTTCTTAATTTTATTCGTCTTCAGTTCTCAGCGGCACTTAAGCGTTAAATACTTAGGTGATTAGTCAATGTCATTACAGCTCTTAATTAATCAAAAATTTGTTTAATTTGCGGGCACACTTTTCGAGGGATACACAGCACCTAGAGGGTGGGACCAGACCTCTACTAAGTGCACCCTAATTTCTCATTAGGCTGCTTAATTACGTGTTTATATGCTCAGATTAGTAGGCTTAACAGCCTGCATACCCCCGAGCCCCCGGCCCCACAAATCATATGCTCAGTATGCTCAAAGGTAATAGGATGATCGGTTGTTCAGGCGCCTGGCGCCCATGACGACTAATCGTCCTATGCAACAAAAACATAATAAGGTGCTCCTCCTTTGCCTTTCTTCTTCTTCTTCTTAATTTTATTTGTTTCAGTTCTTAGCGGCACTTAAGCGTTAAATACTTAGGTGATTAGTCAATGTCATTACAGCTCTTAATTAATCAAAAATTTGTTTAATTTGCGGGCACACTTTTCGAGGGATACACAGCACCCAGAGGGTGGCACAAGACCTCTACTAAGCGCACCCTAATTTCTCATTAGTCCGCTTAATTCATGTTTATATGCTCAGATCAGTAGGTTTAACAGCCCGCATACCCGTGGGCCCACAACCCCACACATCATATGCTCAGTATGCTCAAAGGTAATAGGATGATCGGTTGTTCAGGCGCCTGGCGCCCGTGATGACTGATCTTCCTATGCAACAAAAACGTAATAAGGTGCTGCAGGTGCTCCACAGCTACCGATATGGCACCATTCCAACGCTTGCGTAGTGCTGGAATTTCAGCAACTGTGCACACATTTGCGATTTTGGCCCTCAATTCAAGGGCCATAACTTATTAAATATTAAAAATAAATTATGTGAAAATAAAGAATTTATATAGTACTATACAATTGTACAATTAATTTGGAATTTTCATTATATTTACTATATAAATAAATTAGCTAAAGTATATAATTTATACATACTTAATTTTAGGTTTTGTTCCTTAATTACGTATAAATTATTTATTATATGGTCTAATTGACCTTATATAGAGTTAGTATACATGTATAAGTATTTTATTAACATTTTTATTATATTTTACAGATTTGATTTATGTTTTATTTACATTTAAATAGCAAATTTTAGGACTATTTTATTTGCAAATTAAATTTAAATAGTGTATATATTATAAATATGCTTAAATTAGGTTAAATTACTTAGAATACAGTAGTATACATATACAGCATAAATTACTTAATTTTAACTTAATTTACTAATTTATTTTAATTTAATCTAATAACTTAACTATTAATTTAATAAATTAATTATTTATTCTATATACATAATTAAATTAAGGTATGAGGTTTAATATGTTTATAATATACATATAAATACATATATATAGTATTATAACTTAACATGGTTATTTATAGTGCTTATTACTTTATATAACTTATAGTACATATACATTAGTTTAATTAATAATTAGTTGTATAATTAAGATATATATATTATAATCTAACTTAAATATTTACTTTACATAATACAATATATACATAAGTTATTTAACTTATAAATATGTATACTTTACATTATAGATAAGTAGGCTAACTATATAGCTTAAATATATACTTATATACATATTATACAAGGGATTTTTATTATTTTCATAGCTTTTTCACTTTTGATGATTTTTATATATGTTATGGACGTAGGAGAAGAGATGGAAAGAAATGGATGAGAAGAAGGAGTTGTTTTTGGTGTTTTTAAGAGTAGTTTCTTTTATTAAATTCTATGGTATACAGAACCGTCGATTGGCAAATTATACCAAGTCGAGGGTTCAGAATACCATGAAACATGGTATGCAGTTAGAAAAATATCTGATCTTCAATCAGACAGTTTTATTTTTTTATTTTTTTATTTTTTTATAATTTTTATTTAAAATCCCAAGTTCACTCATCCTAAGCCTTTAAAGAAGTGTCTAAAGTGTCCTAAAGGCTTAAGATGAGTCCTAAGGGTCTAAAAGGTAGGGAACTGCCTTGAATATGTTCATTAAAGGTTAAGTGAAAGATATAAGTAGTAAAGCATGCAAGTAAGGACAAATTTCAATTAATTTCATAAAGTGGACAGTTAGACTTACTATTTAGCTGACAAAGGATAATAAAAATTTCATTACAAGCATTCAAAGGAGATTCAAAGTCAATTACAATATAGGAAAGCTTGTATACAAGTTAACACAACAATGTACATCAGTCAACTCATTTAACAGAATTAAACCTAAGCTACTGTCCACAGGGTTTATTCAGACTTAAGACTTCTGCTACAACAACAGAAAGAAACTAGCAACTTCAACAGCAGAGCAAAAAGTTATTCAACAGCAAGCAACTGTTGAAACTCCTCTCACTGCCACAGATTTAGTTCTACTTTAGACCTCTTAATTGCTGCTATAGTTAAGACATCTTCCATAGAATCAGATCTGCAACAGACAGGACTCAGAACCAGCTACCTAATAACTTGAATCAACTAATCAAATTCTAGATCAGGCTATAGACAACCTGATCAGGAATTTTAAATGGTTGTTTCAGGAACTACATAGCTGGGTTGAGGGGAAATGTAGCTGCAATTGCAGTAGTTTGCTCTAAATTTTGGATTTGTACACATAAAACACAAATCAGAAATTCCTCAACACAATCTAACAAGGGTTTTAATTCAAATAAAAACCACTCGGGAATACAAATCAAAACCAAGATCCCTTGTCAGCAAAATCCCTTCAAATCAAAATGAAAGCTGATCTATCTCTTCCTAATGCTATAGACAACATGTAGGAAGAGTTAAATTAATAACTTTAAAAACACACACTTAAATCCCAGAATTCTAAGACCTAGAGGAATATGGAAAATTCCTTAGGTTAAAACATCATACTTCTAAAAACAATGAACTAATGAATACAGGATAGGACTTCAAATCACCAAAGTGATTTTCATGAGCCCTATCATGCAATCAAGGAATTGCAAACCTCATGAAGATCCAAATCAGATTATGGCTCCTCTGTGGTGAATTCTAATTTCAGAATCACCTCAGGTTCCTAGCTAAACAATTGATCAACTAAACATAAACTCAGTTTGCTAGATCAAAGAGTTTAAAGCTCACAAACGTATAAAACATTGAAATCTGACTGCATCAAACAAATCTGGCAAATCGGTTCTCTATCAAGCTCAGATCAGGGGCTTTTGTAAGCAAAATGGAATGAGTGAGAAGCCCCTAAAATGATCTTTGACACTAATTTCAGATCTGAGATTAAAAGACAATCAGATCTAAAATTAGGTCTAATGAGTGGGTGAATTGCGAGAAATAAATCGTGGGAATCAGAAGCGATATGGAAAACACGAAGAGGGAGAAACCTTATGATAGATGGCTGTGTGAACCATCCCCTCTGATCTAGAATGATCAGAGAAGGTGAAGGAAGTGAATCTACTCTAATTCTACTGCTACAGCTAATCTGACAGAACAATTGAATTAAACACTACAAATTACTCTAATTCTACTACTAATCTACTTAACTACAGCTACAACTAAATTGCAGAATATTAAATCTACTCTAACAGGAAGAATGGGACCTATGGGTCCTTAGCCGGTGGCTAAGGAGGAAGAAGGGAGGGAGATGACTCCAGCGGAGGGAAAAGCCTTCTAGTAAGGCTTCAGAGTCATCCTTAGGTGCTATGAGGTCCTTAGCGACGAGGAGGTCGAATAGAAGTCTATGATTTCACAGTCGGTGGCTGTGAAATCAGGGATTTGGTGGGGAAGGCAGTTGGAGTGGATGAATGACCGCTAAGAAATGTAGGAGAGAGCGATCCCCTACGTGTGAGACCACTGAGGTGCTTAAGTAGCAAACTCAGTGGCTCAGATCACCGCATGGGTGAAAATAGTGGATGAAGTAACTAGCGACAAGGATGAGAGGAGAGGGGCGTGCAGTTTGCCAACTCAAAAACTGACCGTCGGATGGGATCTGGGGAGAAGGGTGAGTGCACGCGTCGCTTTGCATGAAGCTTTGATTCAGATCGAGCAGTAGATCAAAATCACGAGAGAACAGACGACCAAGATCTTCCATGTTCTTCGCACGCTATAGTGCTTGCGAAGAACAGCAGCTGGCAGTGGTCTGTTGGGAAATTTGTAGGGAGAACCCCTTCATGAAGGGGTAGAAAACTTGTATGTAGGCCCATAAGTGGAGGAAATTGTAACAAGATGGACCCTGAGGGCTTTCAAAGGGGTCCCTACAGGTTACAAATAGGTCCAAAAAGGATTTCTAAAGATAAGAATGTGATGCATGAAGGACCTAAGTGTAAACTCTACGTTTCAAGGTCTTAATAATGTCCAAATGCCTTCAAATTTTTATATGTGCTCAATTGAACATTTAAGAAATTAATTGTACTTTTGATTTGGTCTTTTAAACTTGTTTATGTGTTCAATTCACGCTTGAGTCACCATTTGACCTAATTTTAAGAATATCTCATTTCATGACCTAATTATGCAATTTTAACACAGAATCAAGGTTTTAGGCCTTTTTCTTTGATTCCCACACTTAACCCTTTTTATCTGTTAATTTGATATTGTTAAACCCAGTGTCTAGCTTAACTTTAGCTTTTTAGCTATGATGAGTAGCACTCATCAGCGAGGTGGGTGGATGCGTGGAGCGGCCGAAGCACCTGGCCGGTGGTTTGCCGGAGGTGGAGAAGATGGTGGTGGTCTGTGAGCGTCGAGGGATATTTTAGGAAATAAAGAGGGGGAAACAAGAAGAGGACAAAAGGAGGAAGTACCTAACCTAATTTAAGGATGAAGGGGGAAGGGATGGTGGACAGCTCATGTCTGCCATCGCCAAAGATGAAGGTCCCAGTAGGAGGAGGACGGCGACAACGAGAGGGTAGTTGGCGCGTTGGCTAGTGCAGCGCGACGCGGACAAAGGAGATAGAGGCAACTCTGCCACTAGTATTGTGGTAGTGCGATGAGAGAGGGAGATAAAGGTTGCCGGAGCTCACTAGGAGTTTGGCCGGAGGGGAAGAGAGGAAATTGGGGGTTATCTCCGGCCAATTCAAGCTAGGGATCTGTGGAAGGATTAGGGCACCCTTTTATAACCCTTGGAGGAGGGCCTTGTTCTTGGAAGGCAAGCTTCCAAGCATGGACAAGTAGCCAGAGTTGAAAGGTTGAAAAGACCCAAATCTCTCATGTGTTCGCATGAGCGATTGGGTAGGAATTGGAGCTCCAAATTGGGTTCACATGAACGAAAATTCCTCAGAGAATCTCCCTTTCAAATTTGAGAGGGATTCTCTGAGGAATTAGGGAGTTGTTTCCCTTGAATCCTGGCCGGAGTAGAATTTCCTCCACTGTAATGGTGGAGGGACCTAATACAAAGAATGACGAGGAATATAGGGGGGTGTCTGCAAGAGTTTTCAAAAGGTAGGGGTATGAATGTAATTAGGCAGGACTGATATGCAAAGTAGGTCAAGGTGAACTCCCCATAAGTCCAAATTTTGGTACAAACCTAATTTGGACCTAAGGAATCCAATGGTGAAGTTGAAATTTAGGTTTGACCACATTTGACTAGGAAATTTACACAAAAACCTAATTTAGGGCAAACATTTGACTGAGACCCCTATTTAGGTCAAAATAGGTTCGAAAGGCCAAATTGAAGGTTCTAAACCCTAGAGGATACTTTTTAGAGGGTTTAAATGAATTTTATCCTGACCATAACCTTATTAAATTAAGTGGGTCTATTTTAGGGTTACAAGAAGTCATTTAATTCCCAGATTTCACATGAACCCTTTTCTGTTTGAACCAACCCACTTTCTATCTTATTAGAACCATTTGACCTGTGTTTAGCCCCTGAGAAATCTTGTTGCTGCACTACAATGGTAGAATTTTAGATTTACCCCTTGTTTCTTACTTTTCTTTCAGAAGGGTTTTTCCTTGAGTTAGGACCTTCATTTGGTTATGTAGTAGCCTTTGTTTTCTTTTTTAGGTCAAAATGAGCTAGTTAGGGCTCATGATGGTGTTCCCATCACTCGCCATTGACAGGGCAAGAATGGGATCGGAATCTAGATTAGGTGAGCAGAGAAGCTCTTATTGATCGAAGCAGAGATTAGAGGGAGAGTAGGGTGCTCAGTCACCGTTGGCATGGCGATAGAGAGGAAGAGGTGGTGAGAGAGGCAGCACATCCTCGATGGCCACGCTCGAGAAGGAGAACGAAGACACCAGAGTTGTGGAAGAACCTACTGACCAGCTACGGTGGGGTGGAGAGGGGAAGGGAGCTGATCATGCTGAAATGGTATTTATAGGTTGCGACAGCTGCGAAGGGGGTTGTATCTGGACATGAATGCGTCTAGGTGCAAGGTAACCATGGCGTCTTCTCCGACGCCAGTGAAGTTATTGCCGAGCCCTAAATAGGATTTAGAGATGATTCAGACCGATGGATGCAATTGAGGTGGTGAGCGTAAGCTTTAGAAGCTTGGCGAGGAAGGAAGGATGCTGGATGTGAGGTGATTAGGTGGTGTCTTCACTGCCGCTTGATAGCCGTTCGTGTGTGTGAAGAAGAAAAGAAGAGGAAGAAGATGATGCTCTCAAGGACTGGTATGCAATAAAAGCTAAAGACCTAAGTAAATGGAAAGGACTCAAATGTAATGAATTCTAGGGACTAAAATATAAACAAAGGCCATTTAAGTTAATTTTAATTTAATTCTTTTCCAACTTTTTATATATAATTATAAATTAGCTAAGTATTATATTAAAGCCATGTATTCGCATTTTTGACACATTTATTTATATTTATTTACTTATTAACTTAAGTTATTAAAGACTTAGGTCATAAGTTATACTTAAGTTAAATAAGATATTAATTAGGTAGCTAATTAATGATACTTCGAGTACATTTATTAATTAAATTATTAATAATGTTAATTGACTTTTAATTAAGCATTTTAACTTATTTTAAGGTCCTTTAATGATTTATCCCTTATTCTATAATTAACCCTTATATATGCATATTCCTAGCTAATTAACTAGGGAAAGTAGTTAATTAGTGATAATTAGAAACCATGATGAGCCTCTCATCAAGCTCCAAGGAAGAAGATGTGTGAGCCCAAAGTTATTTAGGAATTAAGCGTGATCCCTAATAGGTATAGGCAACTAAGGATGGGAATCTCTAACAGAATTGCCTCAAGCTTCAATTAGATATGAAATTTGTTTACAAATTTGGAAACTTGCCTTTTTAAATGATGATTACTATAAAAATAAGGTAGGTGATTCCTAATTGATTATTTTCTTTTTTTGTCTTCCCAAGATTAATAGGTTGATTAGGGAAGAATAGAAAAGTTACCTACCCTGGAGTGGCTATTTTATGCTGAAGATCACCTCATGATATACCTCTAAAAATCACAAGAAATCAAAGAAGGCAAGTTAGTGTTGAAATATAATCAAAATATAGCAAGAGAATAGTAGTGAATTGCACGTTGCTCCCCAACAACGGTGCCAAAAATGTTGAAGTGATCTATCAGGGATTTAAATCAAAGTATTGTCATCATAGTTTGAAATATGCAATAAATCGAACAACAATAAAATTTATAAGTCAAAATGTCAGAAATGAAGTCCGAGGTCATTTGCTGGGAGCAAATATGGAATTCACATGCTAATCTCAATAGATAATATAAATAAGCATAATTAATTACTCAAAAAACTAATATGCAATGTATAACATGAGTATATGAGGAGATAAAAAGAACTCTAGACAAAATAATGGTGATTTGGATAACCAATTATTAGCCTAACACATATATAGCAATTACTCAAATAGAATCAAATGAACAAATAGTGAATCTGATGTCTGATTATGAAATCAGATGACTTAAAGTGCATTGCTACAGTGCTTTTTCTTTGATTTTCTTCGGTTGTTCTTCTTCTTTGGCTTTCTTTTGTATGGCTCCATGTTTCATTGGCTTTTCCTTCCTTTCTTTGGCTCTTTCTCTTTTCCTCTTCTCGCGACTGTCACACAGTTGCCTGCAAGAGCAAAACCCCCCTAAACTCTCGCTCTCTCTCTCTCTCTCCCTCCTCTTCTCTTCTATAAGGGTAACTAGGTATTTGGGTATTGGATCAAAGCGTACCCAGGACCAGGGCTGCCTGCAGTAGGTAGCAGCTAAGGTGTGAAGCTTAGGCGGGTAATCAGGTTTGGACCAGGCCCGCGTGGTGGTGTCACAAGCGAGGCATGAAGGGGCGTGGGAGACCTCACCCCCCAAGTGTCTTGAGGCACTATGGCCCATTCATAAATTCTCTTTATGCGCTGCAGGGGGCGCTGTGCTCCATGATGTAGGACTAAATCCCATGGCTCTCTCTTGCGTGCATCTATTGCCGGAATGCTCTTTCAATCAAGGCACCTGCTAAGGGCGTGGGTTCCAATCGAGACTTTGGATGGTGATTGCGCAGCAATCATAGGTCTTAATTGACCTAGATTAGGCTAGGACTTAGCATAAGTTAGGGCTATTCATGCATGCATAAGCATTATCTGCATCTTTACTGCTTTCCTTTAGCTATGCATAAAATAATGATATAATGTGCTAATTAAGTGTATTATGTCAATTGCAGGCAATAAGCTGATCAGGAGCTGGATCTGAAGCAGGATCAGGAATAACGGGAGTTGCAGCAGAGCTAGAGCAGAAGGCTCAGATTAGATGTAGGAATAATGATGTAAGGGAGTTAAAGTTTGTTATTCCATTAAGTAGGAATAAAGTAGTAAATGAAAATGCCTTAGGTCCATCCTAACCCTAGGATAGCCTAGAGACTTCCCCCAAGCCTTGGCCACCCATAGATTAGGTCACAGTACCCTAGGAAAGCCCAAAACCCTAGCTCCAACCCTTATCTAGATGTCTAGATAAGTTATAGGACATCCAGGACCCTTAACCATCTCTCGCACACCTCAAACCCATCTTGCAGTGTTATTGGACACCCAGACACTTTGTCAGATGTCTAATTTCTGCAGAATACCCAAAACATAACCTAGATTTTCCCTTGACTCAGATTGGATGTCCGGAACTGAAGTCTGGACTTCTGATTTTTGAGTATAGGTCGTCTGATCATATTTTTGGATGTCTGGAACTGGTCTCCAATTCCTGTTTTGAGGTTCAAGCCTTGATCTTAGATCTCTAGCTCCCTAGACCTAATCCCAACCCCATAGGAACCTAAATTAAGGTGTCCTAACCCTAGTGTATCACCTCTAGACCTATATAAGGACCTAATTAGGTCCTCACCAAACCTAATTGACTTAGATCAAAGTCAATTACCTTCACCTAAGTCAATTGGACTCATTGAGTCCAATTGAGCTTAGATCTCAACCCTCACAAGTTCGATTGGACTTAGTGAGAGTCCAATTGACTTAAACTGAACCTAATTGAGTTATTTCACTCTCAATTAGGTTCACACTCATTCAATTAAACTTGGGTTAGGTTTAATTTAAATTCCCCTTAGCAATTAGGGTTTGTAACCCTAATTCAAGGCATACACCTACCTAAATCCCTTAGGACCTAACATAAAAAACCTAGCCACATAGGGTACGAACACACACACACACACACCCATTCTTGCAGTCCCACACATCTAGAGTTCTCTAGAACCCTCTCCAAGTGGCGCCACTCTTGGTTGCCAAATTTAGCAACCAAGAGGCATTCAAATTAAGATCCACATTTTTTGGATCTCAATACCACTTGGCCGGCCACTCTTGGACTCACTCTAGAGAGTTCTACACTTCTCTAGAGAGAATCCCTTAGGCCTATAAAAAGACCTAAGGGGTGGCCATTTTCACCCATTCACATCCATTCGCTCCCATCCACATTCATGGCTTCATCCACTTCCACTTAGGCTAGCTGCCACCCTCTCCACTCCATCTCCACAAGCTGAGCACCACCATGAGGGACACCATGCCAGGATGCTGGATCACTCCTCTCTCTCTCCAAGGGCTGGCCTAAGCTCCATTGGCCGCCCCTCATTCTCCTCTCCATCATTCCAAGGCCATTGAAGACCACCTCCAAATGCCCTCACTTCTGATAGATTAGTAGCTAGTTCTTTAGATTTACTGCTTAGTAGTGTAGTCCTTATTCTCCCCAAATGATGCATGCAAAATCCCCCCATAGATTCTTGTATGCGATCATTTTCTGATAGCTAGATCTACATTTTTAAGCATTCATGTATAAGCTTTCCTCTACAAGTTCATGTTGCAAACACTCTCCAAATGAATGAATGAAAAATATATTTTCTATATATATATATGTGTATGTGTTGAGAATCGTCATGAGCTCATTGCAATATCTTTTGTGCGATTAATGTTGCTTGTTTTTAATTTCTGATATTTTGCAACAAGCATGCCGTTTCCGGAAAATATTGAAAATTTGACTATAAAGGCATTTTTTGTAAACAGTCACCACCTCACTAGAATCGTGCGCACAGAAACTCACACTTTCACCTTTGTGATCTATTTAACACACGCTCACGTAATCAGGGTTCATAATAGAAGTGGTGAAATTTTAATCAGAAGACTGGAAACCGACGTGAGATTTTGAACAAAGTAGAGTGGTAAAAGATTGAATTCAAAAATAAAATAGATGCCTCCCAGAGACAAGCGGCTGAGACTCAAAGTCTCGTTATCTTTTATTAAATATCTTTGTTTGATTGTATTACGCACTATATTACGATGTTTTCCTATCAAAAATGCGCGATACGCTTTCAACAAATGGTGTCGTTGCCGTGGAGGCAACATCTTTTTCTTTGATTTTGATCTTCTAATCTATCACTGACAAATCTCTCTCTACTTTGTTATAGATGTGCAGGACAACATGAAAAGAAAAAAATTAGGTGCACATCATCTCCTCTTTAGATTAGGTTTCCTTTTTGAACCCTAGGAGTAGATTTACTTTTTGCAAGTTCTTTTGAAAAAAAAAATCTTTATTCAATTTTGTGAAAAAGAAAAAATAAAAAAAAAGTTTTTTTTAGGCTTCTTTTTGAATCCTAGGGTAGTTTGAAAAAGCAAAAAGAAAAAAATATATATTTATGAAAATCCGTTGAAAAAAAACATATTTGTCCTTTTAAAAAGAAAAAAAAATTCAAAAGTTTTCGAAAAAAAAAAGAACAGTTTTGGTGGAAGGCTTGGATTTCAAACCCAAACCCTCTTTAAAAAGTCTTTCCACCATCTTCTAATTTTCAGCTAGATTTTAAAGTCTAATTTAAAAATTCAATTGCCAAAAAACTAACGGGCAAAAAAAATCTAAAATTTAAGCTAGACCTTCATTTTCAAACCATCTTTCAAATGCCACCATTCTTTTGAAAAAATTTTAACTATAAAATTTTTAAAAATTCGTGAAGTGCACGGGGGTCAGACTGACCCAGATTCGAGATTTTTCAAATTTCAAAAAGTAATTTTGAGCAATCTGCGAATCTACTTTGACTAATAATGGTGGTGTTTGAAAGCTGATCTCATCGGCTTTATTTTCCATATTTTTCCTAAATTTTTGAAGGTCAATTGATACTGTTTGAAAGCAAAAAACCAACCAGGGGTCAAAATTCCAAATCTAACCCCCTACATTCAAAAATCCCTGAAAATTTTGTTGAAATAGTAAAAATTCCAAAAAAAATATTCTCTGGAAAGATAATTGAAAGAGGAATCTACTCGCTAAATTTCAAGTTAATTGGACTCCAATTGTTGTTAGAGAATGAATTTTACCTTTATGGCCTGTTGAAACAAAACAAACCCTAGAAGTCATGAACCTTAGGGTTAAATCTTTAGGGTTACAACTTAGAGACCACAATTGGGCTAACCTAGACTTAATCAAGTATAGCACTTAGCTGGTGAGCTTGGTCACCTTGTGGGCCACTCACCAAAAGAAAACCCCAACTGGAGAAAATGGGCAAAAATAAATTTTAAAACATGAAATAAAACCCGAATTCGTTGTCGTACTACTGGGTGGTTTCAACCTCTTGGCTGGGTTAGCGAAGAGGTGGGAATCGCTTTCAGTCAGTTGTACGATGAATTTCTTCAAAAATTAAAATCTAAAACGAAAAATCTGGTCATCTGATCCATAAGGACCACTTGATTGACAGGGCCTTAGCCTTGTCTTGCTTGGCTACACCAACCCAGGGGTTGGGTGGTGTATGCGAGGAAGGGGGTCACCTAGACCTCACTTGGTTGGACCTTGGGAGCCACTCCCAAGGAGGCGAGTCACCTCACCAGGACCATCTTCTCCCCCCACTTCTACTCCTGTAGCCACCATGGCTAATCCTGGACCTGGACCTAGACCGGGTCAAGATATCGAGAATTTGGACTCGATGGCTTGTCTAGAAGCCCAGGCAGTCAAATTCGAGGAGCAGCATCGGCAGAGCATGGATCGCATCTTAACGGCGCTTGACAAGATGCAGCACCTGCCGTGAGGAGAGCAACTGCGGGATTTCTACAACCCAGCTGAAAAAATCGTCGCACCACTAGTCAGGATTCCCACAGGCAGAGACGCATTTGAGCTCAAGCCCAATGTGATTGGGTTGATCAGCACTCACTTCAATGGGAACTCAAGTGAAGATTTGTTCCAGCACGTTGAGGATCTAAGTCGACTGACTGAAATGATTCGACCCAGAAATATTGATCTTGGGATTGTTCTAATAAAGCTTTTCCCATTTTCTCTGAGGGACAAAGCTTCATACTGGTTCAAGACCATTGGGAAGCCGATTGGAACCTGGCCAAAATTATGACATGAATTCCTGCAAAAGTTCTTCCCAATTGGTCGAACGAACATAATGCAGCGCACAATCACGACTTTCTCCCAAGGAGCTGGGGAGAAGTTGCATGAAGCTTGGGACAGATTTCACGACCTTCTCCAGAAATGCCCGCACCATGGTATACCCAGATGGCACCCGGCTCAGATCTTCAACCATGGGTTGGATGACACGCATCGGTATCTGGTCGATGCATCGAGCGGCGGGAATTTCCTCAGGAAAGATGAGAACAGCGCATTTAAGTTGTTTGAGTCTTTGGCGGAGAACTCGATGAATGCTGCATCCATGAACCAGTTCCAGTGGCCTGCTCAGTAGTGGGTTAGTGTCCACGAGGCTCACACCGAGTCTATTCGAGCCGACATAGATATCATCGTCAAGCAGCTGGATAGAATAAATCTAATCGAGAAGAAGATTGACTAGATTAGTCAGGGTCAATCTGACTTGAACTCTGCCACCTCAAGACCCTCCTATGCACCCCGAGCTCCGCCTGCTCGAGTTAATCTACTCACTCGGGATGCATCTTCTCCTTATTTACGAGATCTCGTATATCAGGATCCCATAAACAATCTAGATCTGGCACCTTACGACCAGGGTTATGCACTACCCGCAAATTACAATGCGTATCCCCTTGACGGATATACGTCTCAGACATCTTCGACCTACAGGGACATCAATGCTATCCAAGGGTACAGGCGTAATAACCCATATTTAGTGACGTATAACCCTAGTTGGCGCCAACATCTGAACTTCTCTTGGTCTGGTAATTCACAGAGACCACATCAAGATCCACACCACTAGACCAGGCAATATGGGAATGCACAAAACACGTACCCTAGGCAGTAGCCATTCCCGTCTCAGTAGTAGCAACCCCGTTCTATTTACCAGTCACTGCACCAAGCTACCAGTCACCCTCCAAAGCGGGCTGACCCTTTGGAGGTATTGAAAAAGGAACTGCAAGAATCAATGAGGAAATCTACATAAGATAGCTTGCATATTATGAAGGTGATGGCTGATCAGATACAGAACATGTAGAACCAGTTGTTGTAGGAGCATAGGACTCAGGGAGCCTTGCCCTCCCAACTTGTCCCAAATCCTCAATATGTGAAGAACCAAGGTGGCCCGCCTAGGTTTCAGGCACCACAGGGACAGGCATACGCCATTCTACAGGTACCTCCTACATCACCCGGTTACATGCAAGGCCAGCCGCCTTTGCAGAACCCCGCATATTTTGCCCCTTCTGCTCCCCCACCACCTCATGGACAGCAAGCCGATGCACATGCTATCTCTTTGAGGAACGGAAGGAAGACATTCGACCCACCACTTAGGCAGGAGGGTCCTAATTTTTTCCTACCGTTCGCCGTAGGCGGGTTCGACTCCTTCTTCATCTCAGGAGCCACTAGCGGTAGATAAGGGTAAGAGGCCACTTGACCCTGAGATTCCTTCCCTTTTCCCGAGGCTCTGACACAAATTGCAATACAGAAAAAGGACACACGGAATTTTGAGGACCTAAAAGCAATGTTCAAGGAAGTACATATTCAGGTCCCCCTCCTTGAGGCAATCGATCACATTCCTGGTGTCGCTAGGTTCTTCAAGGACTATTGTACCCCGAAGCGACAGTCGAGAATTGGACGACAGGCAGTACTGTCGAAAGAGGCTAGCGCTGTGATTCTAGCCGACTTGCCGTTGAAAAAGAAAGACCCTGGGACCCCACTCATATCCTACTTCCTACAAGATTCTCCATTTGATCGGGCCCTTTTAGATCTAGGTTCGTCCATCAACCTAACTCCCATTGCCGTATTTGATCAATTTCGATCTGGGGAGTTGAAGCCCACCTCAGTCACGATTCAGCTGGCTGATAGATCAATAAAAACACTGAGGGGGGTGGTTGAGAACGTGATTGTAAAATTCCACGGATTCTGCTCTCCCGTTGACTTTTTCATTCTCGATATGGAAGTTCCTCCTAATCTTCGAGATGCACCAATTATTTTCGGTCGCCTATTTCTAGCGACAGCCCGAGCGAACATCGATTGTGCATCTGGGTGTATGGAGATAGCCCTAGGCAATGAGCGACTTCAACTGGACATATTCAGGGTAGAAAAGTACTTCAACTATGATCAAATAGAGGAGGATGGTGAAGACGAAGATGCGGCATACTATGGTAACATTGGGCTCCTTTATGATGACCAAATGTCTCATTCGTCTACACTATCAGGGTTCTTGGACCTCTATCCACACGGGACTGACACCACTGCACTACACATATCTCCCTGAGGATCTGACTATTTAGGGTGTGCTTTTGACCATAGCACCTCTGAATCCAGCTATCCTGATCCACACATTACTGAATCGCCCCTGTTGTTGCGGGAATACGTGACTACAGCTAACGGTTTTCCTGTTAATGTAGTCACAACCGATTATTTCAAAAGGAGCGACTCAGCAGGAATTCACATGCACATGGATCAACAGATTCCCACCCTCGATTCTGCTCCTCCCACTCTCATTTCTGACTCTGACCTACTCGTGATTGAATTGAAGCCCTTACATGACTCACTCAAGTATGTTTCTTGGGCAAAAATGAGACATACCCAGTCATTATCAATGCCCACTTAACCCAAGAACAGGAGCACCAATTGATTTCCATGCTGCAAGACCATAGGGTTACTATCTGGTGGAGTATTGCTGATCTCCGCGATATTCACCCCTCGTATTGCACTCATCACATTTACACGGATGAAGGGGTGAAACCTCCGAGACAACCTCAAAGACGGCTTAACCCGAATATGCTAGAGGTTGTTAAGAAGGAAATTATCAAATGGATAGATGCAGGTATTGTATACCCAATCTCAGACTGCCAATGGGTGAGTCCGATCCAGATAGTGCCCAAGAAAGCATGACTCACCGTTGTGAAGAATGATAAATGCGAATCCATCCCAACCTGCACTGCGACATCTTGGTGGGTCTACATCGACTATAGGAAACTGAACATGACTACCTAGAAGGATCACTTTCCTTTGCCTTTCATTGATCAAATCTTGGAACAGTTAGCTGGATGTAGTTTCTTCTACTTTCTGGATGGATACTCCAGGTATAATCAAGTAGCGATTAGCCTAGAAGATCAAGACAAGACCACATTCACATGCCCCTTTGGAACATTCGCTTTCAAGCGGATGCCCTTTGGCCTCTGCAATGCACCAGTGACATTTCAGCGTTGTATGTTGGCCATTTTCTCTGACATGATTGGGGACTATGTGGAGGTATTCTTGGATGACTTCTTTTTCGGAGATGATTTCGCATCTTGTCTTGATAACCTCAACAAGATTCTGAAATGATGTATTGAGGTAAACCTAGTACTATCCTGGGAGAAAAGCCATTTCATGGTGAGGGATGGCATAGTACTAGGACACAGGATCTCTAAAAATGGACTCGAGGTCGATCGAGCTAAATTTGAGATTATTTCCCACTTACCGCCACCTAGCTTGGTTAAGTAGATCAGATCATTCTTGGGACACATCAGCTTCTATTGGAGATTTATACGCGATTTCTCAAAAATTGCACGGCCTTTGACGAGTCTCCTTGTTGCTGATGTCTGACAGCCGACTTTTCGGTTTGCGTTGTAGTATTTAAGTGGTGGAAAAATCGACTAATCAAAAATAATAATAACCACTCATAGAAGAGTGGGTCGTGTCCACAGGGAGGCAATTATGCAATAAATTCTTAATTATTTAGTATTATTTTGGATGGTGCGAAATCCCTATTCAAATCTGACCTAAAATGCGAAGGAAAGTAGATTTACAATAACTGAAAAAGATGAGGGTATATGTGCAGTTTTACCTTGTAGAAATCTTCAATAAATCTATGATAAATTTATGCAATTTTCACGTGACATGTACTAGAGAAAAGTAGTGGTCAAGTTAAGCCCAAAAAATCAATCTTAAAACTAGTGAATATCAACAACATGCAATTATAAGGAAATATGAGTGTTCATGCGCAATTCTGCCACAATATAATAATAATAAATAAAATCAAATTATGTGGCAATGGCAATGAATGTAAATACTAATTGGTGCAAAAACATAGCATTTTTGCTCTCTCCTCCTCGCGAGAGAAAGGGAGCACCGGTAGGGCTTTGGAGAGGCTTAGGAGGATGGCGAGGACGAGGGCTCTCCGATGGTAGCTGCGGCATCGACGGAGGTGGCCGGTGGTGGTCGGTGGGTGGAGGAGGAGCGCCGACCTATTGGAAAAGAAGGCAGAGCGGCTGCTGCAGGGCTGCCTGTTGGCCGGTGGTCGCGTGCTGGTGCGCGCCTGTGCGCATCTGCAGCAGCCTGTTGGCTGGTGGTCGCGTGGGTGCGCGCCCGTGCGCGTCTATAGGTCGGCTGGAAGGGGTGAGCGGGTGCAGCGTGCGAGCGTGGAGAGGCACTATGAGGGGGAGGCGGTCTGCAGGCGTGCGATGTGGCTGCAGGCTTGGTGCGGTGCACTCTGCACGCAGCGCTTACGGTTGGTGGCGCGGACTGCAGGGAGTGCTGGAGAAGGCACGAGCGGATGCATGCAAGTGAGAGGGCGCTCTGCAGGGAGCGCTGGAGAGGTTGGATGCAGGGAGGCATGCGGCGCGGTGTAGGCTGGTGGTGTTGATGTGGTGCGGTGCCAGAGCGAGATAGAGGAGGGCAGGCGTGCTAAGGCATGCGGGAGTGGAGAGGCACTGTGGGCACTCTGCAGGCTGAAGGGAGGTAGGCACGCCTGTAGATGGCATGATTGAGCGGTGCTACGCTAGGGTGCGGTGGCTCGGCGGTGTAGATGGCAGCAGCACCTACGGGCGCTGGAGAAGGGAGTGCCTACGGGCACTAGAGAAGGGAGTGGCTGCGGGCACTTGCAGGCAGTGCGGTGCGGTGCAGGCTGAGGGAGGTTTTTCCCCACAAGGGGGAAGATGATCCACAGTGCACACTGGAGAAGATGGTGCCCGTTCTTCTTTTCCTGAATGATCATCTCCTCTTTCCCCGCCTCTTCTTTTAACTCCTCTCCTTTGCACGTGCGTGAGTTAAGGGATTTTCAAATCCCTTAACTATTTCTGGCCTTATTTGTTGAGGAAGGGCGGCGGAAGATTAACCCAATGTGCGGGGGGAGTTGCGGCTATTATCAGATATGTGTTGGGGAAATTTATCCCCCCACCCTTGTTCTTTCTGAATATTATTCCTGAAATCATAAAAACAACAAAATCATTACATATTAAGTTATAGAATGTTATAAACTTAAATCATGATGCACACAAATATTCTACAACTTAATTGCAGTTATTAACACACCTAAACAGTATGATTAAAGTTACTTAGTCATAATATTAGTCCATTAAAATGGACTCATCAAATACCCCCATGCCTAAGATTTACTAGTCCCTAGCAAAAATAAAAAAATAATAGAATTAATCAGAAGATTTCTTCTTTTCTTATTTCAAAACTTTAGAGATCTAGACAAATGTGAAGTGCTGATAGCCTAGGTAATAGATCCAAATGAAAGAGCCAATTTGCATTGGGAGTTCGTACATCACCCTTGGCAAATATTTTTGTCAAGATAGGCAACTACTTCCCTCAAGGATAAAGCAGACGGTAATCTGTAATTTGACCCCGGCTTTTGGCTTAGGTAGGAGATATCGAGTTGTATGGATTTGTATTTGGTGGCACACACTCATCTGGTGCTACATATAGTCTAGTACTACAGACTCTAGATCTCTAGACTATTAGACAAGTCAACTCTGAGAGAGGCTACACAATTGTGCTCTCTTGATGTTCCTGGGCACTCTCTCTTTTCTTTCTTTCATAGATCACGAATCTCGCCAGATTTAGAAATTGTACTCACTATTTGGTGGCCTCACATGGCATCCACACTTCACTTAAAGTCTTAATAACTCTACAACTAAGTTAGAGTCCTCAACCGGTATTCGGGCGATCAGAAATACTAAAACGTAGGTATGGGTCATATTCGGTGGAACACGAAAGGTATTTTGTTGCCTCAGAAACAATATTACATTAGAAACTTGGACTTCTTTTTTTTTGTAATATAACTATTTCTTCGTTTTCTTCTTTCTATTTCTTCTTTTTCTTCTTTTCTCTCTTCCTTATTTTTTTATTTTTTTTTCTTGTTTTTGTTTCTTTTTCAATCAACACAACACGATATGGACTTTTATTTATGAGGCATTATTAGGGATGATGATGGTCAAGAGGAAGTTGTGTGGCTTATTTGGTGGAAGTGCCTATTCTCGGCACCGGGAAGGAATGGATAGAACATGCGTATTTCTGACCTTTGACATTATTACCCTCCTTCAGTTGAGGACTCTATGAAGGACGGTCATAACCATCCACCATAGTCATAGCTTTATTAAGACTCAATCATTATGTATCTGCCTTATTTGATGACTCTAAAAAATTCACTCAAAGTACGCACATAGGAACAGAGAGTGAAAACTACGCCTAATTCTGAAGTATCATCATCTAATTATCCAGAACTTAAGAGTCCTTGCACTAGACTTAGCGCACCAGTAATCTCTCTACTTCTCTCAAATATGAGGTGGATTTACTAGAAGATAGTATGCCTGACTCCCTATAACTGTCCAAGGGTTCAGTGGACTACAAATGCTTATTGGTTTTCCTCAAGGATCCATTACCCAGTCTACGTGCACGTGAAATAAATGTATTGGATTCTGAACTTAAGAAATAATTCCGGAAGAAAAACCTCCAATAACAAAGGTATTTTGCTAGGGACTAACCCAATCAGCTCAAGAAAAGAAATTTTTTTTTAATATATATAAATATGTATGCAAATATTTATAAATGCTATAAACACTATAAACATATTTATAAATGCTATAAACACTATAAACATTCTCAGGTTATATCCCCCCATGCCTAGGACTGACAATGTCCTCATTGGAAAAATACAGACATAGAAGAATATCACCTGAGGAGGAGAGTGGGAGGACCAAGGCTCCTCAAGCCGTAGTGCATCCAAAACCTGGACATTTGAAAGAGTAATATACGATTTGAGTCACTGGCCATTTACTTTAAAGCTCGCACTTGAAATAGGGTTCCTAATCTCTACATCTCCATGAGGGAAGGTATTGATAACAACATATGGCCCATCCCAACGGGACTTGAGCTTTCCAGGAAATAATTTAAGTCTAGAATTGAAAAGCCAGACCCACTGGTTGGGCTCAAAAGTCTTTCTAGTGATGCGCTTGTCATGGAAGACTTTTGTACGTTGCTTGTAAGCTTGAGAATTTTCATAAGCTTCATTATGAAGCTCCTCAAGCTCACTTAATTCTAATATACATGCCTTTCCCACTTTATCCAGATTTAAGTTAACATTTTTAAAAGCCCAATAAGCTTTATGTTGGATTTCAATGGGAAGGTGACATGCTTTTTCGTAGACAAGACAGAAAGGAAACATGCCCAAGGGAGTCTTATATGCAGTTCTATAGGCCCAAAGAGCATCATTTAGTTTTCTAGACCAATCCTTCCGATCAGGCCTGACAGTTTTTTCTAAAATTCGCTTAATATCCCTATTAGACACTTCAACTTGTCCACTCGTTTGGGGATGATAAGGTGTGGCTATCATGTGGTTGACTCCCAAATTTTGGAGTAGTCTTGTGAAGTGTACATTCTTAAAGTGAGGTCCTCCATCACTTATGATCGTCCTTGGGCACCCATACCAAGAAATGATATTAGCCATAACAAAGCCCAAGACCACGGAATGGTCATTGGTTCACATGGGTATGGCTTCTATCCACTTTGATACATAGTCAACAACCACAAGGATGTATTCATATCCAAAGGACACAGGAAAGGGACCCTTGAAGTCAATGCCCCAAATATCAAAGATTTCAACAGGGAGGATAGGTTGTTGGGGCATCTGATCCCTTTTTCCAATGGTTCCTGTGTGCTGGCAATGTAGACATGCGCCCACATACGTATGTGCATCTCGGAATAATGTGGGCCACCAAAAACCAGACTGAAGAACCTTATGGGCAGTCTTCTTCCCACTAAAATGTCCCCCACAGTGGAGGTCATGGCAGAAACTCAGAACACTTCTTTGTTCCTCATCAAGGACGCAACGGTGAAATAGCTGGTTAGGGCCTATTCTAAAAAGCTTGGGTTCCTTCCAGTGATAAAATTTAGCATTGGTGAGAAACCTATCTCGCTTCTGCTTGTCCCAAGTACTGGGGGTGATGCCTGTAACCAGATAGTTCACTATGTCAACAAACCAAGGAGTTTTAGCTTCTACAGCCATTAGAGACTCATCAAGGAAAGTCTCTTGAATACCGCCAGCAGGGTTTGATGCCTCAATAGGGATCCTAGACAAATGGTCTGCTACCACATTCTCAACTCCTTTCTTGTCTTTAATTTCCAGGTCAAATTCTTGGAGTAGCAGAATCCAACAAATTAGGCAGGGTTTGGTGTCCTTTTTAGCCAGAAGATGCTTAAGGGCTGAATGATCAGTGAACACCACAACCTTGGATCCCAAAAGATAAGACCGAAACTTTTCCAAAGCAAATACTATAGCAAGTAATTCCTTTTTAGTGACCGTGTGTTTTGCTGAGGATCCGTAAGGGTCTTGCTGGAATAATGCAGCACATGAGGTTTGCCATCAACCCTTTGACCTAAGACCACTCCCACTGCAAAATCAGAAGCATCGCACATAAGCTCAAATGGGAAGGTCCAATCTGGTGCTTGGAGAATCGGCTCAGTAATGAGGGCTTTCTTCAAAGCTTGGAAAGCCTCGCCACATCTATCATCAAAATCGAAGGAGTCATCCTTCGCTAACAGGTCACAGAGTGGCTTAGAGATTTTAGTGAAATCTCTAATGAAGCGCCTATAAAATCCAGCATGGCCAAGGAAAGATCTAACCTGACGAACATTAGCGGGCAATGGAAGCTTAGAGATGGAATCAATTTTTGCGGTGTCCACCTCTAATCCTTTCTCGGAAACTATATGCCCTAACACAATGCCCTGCTAGACCATAAAGTGGCTTTTCTCCTAGCTAAGCACCAGCTTTGCCTCTTCGCAACGGGTTAAGTTTATCAAGGTGCGAAAGGCATAGGTCAAACGATGAGCCATAAATAGAGAAGTCATCCATGAAAATTTCAACAAACTCGTCGATCATATCAGAAAAGATAGCCATCATACAACGTTTGAAAGTGGCAGGAGCGTTACATAACCCGAATGGCATTCGGTGGAATGCAAAAGTGCCATAAGGACTCGTGAAGGTGGTACGCTCCTGATCATCAGGAAAAATGGCTATCTCATTGTACCCAGAGCACCCGTCAAGAAAACAAAAGTACTTGTTCCCCACCAATCGTTCCAAAATTTGATCAATAAACGGTAAGGGGAAATGGTCTTTCTGGGTAGCCGTGTTTAAACGGCGGTAATCAATGCAGACCCTCTAACCAGTTGAGGGTCTAGTGGTCACTAGTTCTCCTTGGTCATTCTTCTCCATAGTGATTCCTGCCTTTTTCAGAACTACGTGAATAGGATTGACCCATTTACTATCTGAAATGGGATAGATAATCCCTGCATCCAGCCATTTCAGAATCTCCTTTTTAACAACCTCTCGTATATTTGGATTGAGCCTTCTCTGCATGTCTTGGAAAGGCTTCACAGACTCGTCCGTGTATATATGATGCATGCAAAGAGAGGGATCAACACCCTTAATATCAGCAATTGCGTCCTTGTGCCTTTGTAAACACTCAAGCAGAGCTCCCTCCTGCAATTCAGATAATGCAGACGAGATAATAATGGGGAGCATGTTATTAGGGCCAAAGAAAGCATATTTCAATGTGCTTGGGAGGGGTTTCAACTCCAATTCAAGAGCCTTCTGGATTGAGGATTTTAGTTGAGATGTCCCCGCCTCAGGCAGTGGATCTACCTTCACAGTCCAGGGTGGGGATAGAGACTCAATGTGTACCCCCAGTGACTCTTCTAGTTCGGGCATTTTCCTTTCAGTTTCTTTAATAATCGAGGGATGGTCCTGAGATATGACCTTCTGAAGGGGATCTCTACATAAGAGTGATGGAGTAGTCTCTTCAATTATTTCATCAACGACCTCAATATGAGAATAATCTTCAAATCCGGGTTGCTTGTAAGTATCAAAAACATTCAATCGGATCTTCTTATTCCCAAAGCCCAGTTTAAGTGCCCCAGATCTACAATTTATAGAGGCATTGCTGTGGACAAGAAGGGGCATCCTAGAATAATGGACAGCTTAGTGGGATAATTAGATGGGTTAATATCAAGTACCAGAAAGTCAACGGGGAAGAAGAAATCCTCCACTCTCACAAGGACATCTTCCAACAATCCCTGTGGTGTCTTAAGTGATCTGTCTGCAACCTGGAGGATTACTGGACTAGGCTTCAGCTTTCCTCCTCCCAAAAGGTCATAGACAGAGCTCGGTAGAATGTTTACCCCACCACCCAGATCGAGTAGAGCCTCGTCAATGTGTTGGTTACCTATACCACTGAAATATACGGGGCCCCTGGGTCTTTCATTTTGGGGGGTGTTCCATGCTGAAGAACCGAGCTAACATGGTCGAGCAGGATGACCTTGGTTTGGACCTGTTTCCTAGATCGACGCTTCTAGGTGCACAGGTCCTTCAGAAACTTGGCATAGGACAGAATCTGTTTAATTGCTTCCAACATAGGCAAGTTAATCTGGACTTGCCTAAAAATATCCATAATCTCTTCCATCCTATCCTTGGCTCCAGACGAGCCAACAGAAGATTCCCCAGGAGCAGATAGGTGCTCTGGATAGGGCACCCTAGGCTTCTGGGTAGAGGGGTCATCATGGCAGGAAAGGGGTGGTGGAAGGATGACATCCTCTTTGCGGGTGATTTTTTGTGAGGGAGAGTGGTGTGGCTCTTCCTCGGGTGAGATAGAAATAGAGTCAGGTGTGGAAGGGGAATTAAGAGATGTAACCATAGGAGTGTTATCAGGCTTGTCAATTTTTTTTCCACTCCTCAACACGGTCACTGCTTGGGCGTGTTCCCTGAATACAACCCCCTTGCCCATAGGGTTCTCCTCAGAAGAGCTAGGCAGCTTCCCCAGATCACGTTGCCTAACTGCCTCAATAAGATGACCAATTTGGGATTGCATATCAGTAATCATATTATTCTGAGATTGGATAACCATATTCTAATGCTCTTGCATTGCTTTCATCATGGCCTTTAGTTCATGCATCTCAGAGGTCTTATTCGGAGGAGGGTTTTCATAAGAAGGTTGGTTTGTGGGCTGGGGAGGTAAGGGTCTTGTATTCCCTAAGTTAGAAGCATTAGCTTGCATCCAAGAGAAGTTTGGATGGTTCCGCCACCCTGGATTATAAGTGTTGGAGTAAGGGTTATTGCGAGGGGGGCGGAAACCTTGGGCCACGTTCAAGTCATCCTGAATCAACACAGGGAATTGGGTTGCCTGATGGCACTCCGCAGTGGCGTGCGTTGTGCTTTGGCAAATAGAGCATTCTCTTGAAGCCTGAAAAATAGAGGTTGCTTGCGGGTTCATGCCGGGGTTTGCTAAAACCCTATCAATGTTTTTATTCAATAGTTGAATCTGATATGCCAAATCCTGAGAAGCCCCAGCTTCATGTGCCTCTATCTTCCTCTATAAGATTGATGGTTTTCTTTCTTGATATGCAGAGGACAGATGTATGGAGTTGTCGCTTAAAGTTTCAAATAATGCCCAGGATTCATCCTCAGTTCTAGTCATGAAGGTTCCTGCACAGGCTACATCAATGGTTTGCTTATGTCTTTCAGATAATCCGTTATAGAACCTTTCGACCGACTGTCATCTTGGCACTTGATGGCAGGGGCATAACCTAAGAAGGTCATTAAAGTGCTCCCAAGTCTCATGAAATTGCTCCCCTTCCTATTGAGTAAAACCCATAATCTCACTTCTGTAATGGTTGGTTTTACACATAGGAAAATACTTTTTAAAAAATTCTCCCTTAAGGGTGGCCCAATCATTTACCCTTGCATCGAGGGTATGATACCAGTGCTTGGCCTTATCCTTTAGAGAGAAAGGAAATAGAGTCCTCGTCAGGGCTTCATCAGTAAAGCCCTGGAGCTTCATTGTGGAACAGACCTCGGTGAATTCCTCCAAATGCCGGTAGGGGTCCTCCCTAGTAGTACCATAAAAAGAGGGCAATAAAGATATGGTACTGCTCTTGATCTCATACGGATTATCCCCTGCCGGTCGTCTTAGTGCTTGTGCAGGTTGGTTAGTAGGAATAAAATAGTCCCTTAGGGTCCTTTGTTGATTTGCACCTTGCTCAGCCATTCCTTCTTTTTCTTCGCTTAGGTGAGCTCTCCTAAGAATTCTCTCAGGCTCAGGATCAAACACTAGACTACCCTTAAGAGAGCATCTACCAAGCATACAAAACACAATTCAGATTTTTTTTTTTATTGAGTAACTCAAACCTCCACTCCAAAGATAAGTCAAAAGATCAAGACTTATCCCTCCGTTCCCACGTAAGTGGTATAAGAGGGGTGTGGACTTGAAATCTTAACCTTCTTTATTGTGGATGTTGAATTAGTTAATATAAATGGCCAAACAAGTTTTTCACTGCAATTACGTGCCTTAATTCAACCTTCGAGTGCCCTAGGACCTATACTTTGCTTGGATGACACTCCCAGGTGATCAAGTGAGAAGTTACTCCAAGGATGAACAAAGGGATGCAAGTAGGGCGAACCCTTCCTTTGAGGCGATGCGTATGCAGTGCCCCTTAACTACCCTTTTGTTCCTTTAAGGGGTGTCCCCCTCCGTGGAGTATCAAAACACTTGATCAAAAGATAGTATCACCACCACCACAAAGCACAATAGGAGGGTCTGCATCGATAAAGAGATCGGTACCTATAGCCTTAAGGGATCGAGCCTTAGTGCGGTGCCTAATGTGCGTGCTCAGTGTCAAAAGTGTGTAACACTCTGCAAATCTTTGTAATTTCTTTTGAAATCGCAGACAAGTCCCTTAGAATTAGATCAAATGTGAATTGCTTTTAGGGTTGAATCTAATTATTAGTTCCGCTTTTAGTTATGTGACCACTGAATTAGTAAATTTAAACAACTTGGTGGTCTTGAATTTAAATTTGAATGCGAATGCGTGAACAGGAGCTGGATGCATTGCGTTGTAGTATTTAAGTGGTAAAAAAATCGACTAATCAAAAATAATAATAACCACTCATAGAAGAGCGAGTCGTGTCCACAGGGAGGCAATTATGCAATAAATTCTTAATTATTTAGTATTATTTCGGATAGTGCAAAATCCCTATTCAAATCTGAACTAAAATGCGAAGGAAAGTAGATTTGCAATAATTGAAAAAGATGAGGGTATATGTGCAGTTTTCCCTTGTAGGAATCTTTAATAAATCTATGATGAATTTATGCAATTTTCATGTGACGTGTACTAGAGAAAATTAGTGCTCAGGTTAAACCCAAAAATCAATCTTAAAACTAGTGAATATCAATAACATGCAATTATAAGGAAATATGAGTGTTCATGCGCAATTCTGCCATAATATAATAATAATAAATAAAATCAAATTATGTGGCAATGGCAATGAATGTAAATACTAATTGGTGTAAAAACAAAGCATTTTTTATCTCTCCTCCTCACGAGAGAAAGGGAGAACCGGCGGGGCTTTGGAGAGGCTAAGGAGGATGGCGAGGATGAGGGCTCTCCGATGGTGGCTGCGGCGTTGATGGAGGTGGCCGGAGGTGGCCGGCGGGTGGAGTAGGAGAGCCTACCTGTTGGAAAAGAAGGCAGAGTGGCTGCTGCAGGGTAGCTTGTTGGCGGGTGGCCGCGCGGGTGCGCGCCCGTGCGCATCTGCAGGTCTGGCTGGGAGGGGTAAGCAGGTGAAGCGTGCTTGCGTGGAGAGGCGCTGTGAGGGGGAGGTGATCTGCAGGCATGCGGTGAGGCTGCAGGCTTGGTGCGGTGCGCTTTGGACGCAGCACCTGCGGTTGGTGGCGCAGACTGCAGGGAGCGCTGGAGAGGTTGGCTGCGGGGAGGCGTGCGGCGCGGTGCAGGCTGGTGGTGTTGATGCAGTGCGATGCAGGAACAAGATAGAGGAGGGTGGGTGTGCTGAGGCATGCCGGTGTGGAGAGGCACTGTGGGCGCTCTGTAGGCTGAAGGGAGGTAGGTGCGCCTGCAGATGGCATGGTTGAGCGGTGCTGCGCTAGGGCGCGGTGGCTTGGCAGTGTTGACGGTAGCAGCACCTACAGGCACTGGAGAAGGGAGTGCCTACGAGCACTGGAGAAGGGAGTGCCTGCGGGCACTTGCAGGCAGTGCGGTGTGGTGTAGGCTGAAGGGAGGTTTTTCCCCGCAATGGGGAAGATGATCCACAGTGCATGCTGGAGAAGATGGTGCCCGTTCTTCTTTTCCTGAATGATCCTGTCCTCTTTCCCCGCCTCTTCTTTTAACTCCTCTCCTTTGCGCGTGAGTGAGTTAGGGGATTTTCAAATCCCTTAACTATTTCTGGCCTTATTTGTTGAGGAAGGGTGGCGGAAGATTAACCCAATGTGCGGGGGGAGTTGCGGCTGTTATCAGATATGTGTTGGGGAAATTTATCTCCCCACCCTTGTTCTTTCTGAATATTATTCCTGCAATCATAAAAACAACAAAATCATTACATATTAAGTTATGGAATGTTATAAACTTAAAATCATGATGCATACAAATATTCTACAACTTAATTGCAGTTATTAACACACCTAAACAGTATGATTAAAGTTACTTAGGTGTAATATTAGTCCATTAAAATGAAATCATCAATGTCCCCTTTGAATTCGACACCTCGTGTCTCAGCGCCTTCAAGACTTTACGAAGCGCTGTCTCTGACTCCTCGATTCTCCAATCGCCTGACTGGTCGCTCGATTTTGAGATGATGTCGGACGCTTTTGATTTTGCCGTCAGTGCTGTTTTAGGCCAGCGTCGGGAGAAAGAACCCTTCGTCATATACTATGCTACAAAACGCTGAATGAGGCCCAGCACAATTACACTATCACCGAAAAAGAACTGCTAGTAGTAGTATTCTGGTTGGAGAAATTCAGATCGTATTTATTAGGGTCCAAAGTCATCATTTTCACTGACCATTCCGCCTTCCAGCATTTTTTGGCAAAGAAGGATGTTAAGCCACGGCTCATCAGATGGATCCTTCTATTGCAGGAATTCGATATCGAAATCTACGACAAAGCCAGAAAGAAGAATGTTGTGTCGGATAACCTATCCAGACTGGACCCAGACCACATTCCTTATTCCCTACCTATCCACGAGCAATTTCCAGATGAATCTCTTTTGGCAGTTCGTTCTGTTGAGTTCCCCTGGTATGCGGATATCGCAAACTACCTTGTCGCAGGCAAGATTCCTGCAAATCTATCCAAGGACTAGAAACTCAAATTCACTGCAGAAGCTAAATACTACCTCTGGGATGACCCACTGCTCTTCCGCATTGGAGCGGATCAGATTATTCGAAGATGCATCTCAGATTCTGAGATCCCCAGTGTGTTATCTTTTTGCCACAATGATGTTTGTGGTGGTCATTTCTCAGGACGAAAAACCACTACAAAAATTTTGCAGTCGGGATTTTTCTGGCCAACCATTTTTAGAGATACACACGATTACTCCCAACACTGCAAACGATGCCAGTCGGTCGATTCTATGACCAGGAGAGACATGATGCCACTCCAGCCCATCATGGTTGTAGAAGTGTTCAACGTCTGGGGCATCAATTTTATGGGCCCTTTTTCGAACTCGCATGACTTTGAGTACATATTGCTAGCCATTGACTATGTCTCGAAGTGGGTCGAGGCCATCCCGGCGAGATGGGCTAACCATAAGATAGTCATTTCTTTTATATGGCAGTATATCTTCACGAGATTCAGAATACTCCACGCTCTAATTAGCGATGGGGGAAGCCACTTCATCCATGCCCATTTCAGGTCATTACTAAAGAAATATGGGGTACATCACCGTATAGCCACCCCGTATCACCCGCAGACCAATGGGCAAACTGAAGTGTCTAACCGTCAGATCAAGCTGATTCTCCAGAAGATGGTTAGACCAGACAGGAAGGAGTGGTCCGACAAATTAGTTGATGCACTCTAGGCATATCGGACCACATACAAGGCCCCACTTGGAATGTCACCATATCGTATGATATGTGGCAAGGCCTGTCACCTTCTTGTAGAGCTAGAACACCGTGACTTTTGGGTAGTGCGAAAATGCAACCTTGACCTCGATGCAGGAGGTCAAGAATGGAAACTCCAGCTCAGTGAATTAGAAGAGATCCAGCGGGAGGCCTATGAGAATGCAGTGATATACAAGGACAAGACCAAGGCCTTTCATGACCGCCACATCCTGAGGAAAGCATTCATGCCCAACTAGCAAGTCTGGTTGTTTGATTCATGACTGAAACTGTTCGCAGGGAAGCTCAAGTCTAAGTGGACTAGCTCGTATGTTGTGATCCAGCCATATCCTAATGGGGCAGTCCAGATCAAGGACCCAAAATATGGGCATATATCTATGGTAAATGGACAGCGCCTCAAGCCATTCTTGGCCCAGGAACCTCCTCCACCTGACGAGATTGTTCATCTTATTGAGAATGTGTGATTGAATGCTCGCCCAGCTGGAGGCGTTAAACTCAGCACATATAGATACCATATCCCACATTCCACCATCATTTATACATAACCATTTTTATATATAGCATATTTTCTTTTCGTATATTGCATGCTGACAGGTTGGCCGGTGCTGAATGTATAATTTCAGGAGCAACTACAGGTGATTTCTACCCATTGTCTCCTTGTAGTACTTATTTTCTTTTATATTCATGCATGAGGACATGCAAGAACTTAGGCATGGGGGGGTAGATACAACAAAACTGAAATTTTTTTATGCCAACACTTAGGAAAACCTTGGAGCTGCATGTAAAACGTACTTTAGGACCCTCAATAAAAGAACAATCGACTCCACATTCAAATCTTCACATTGGAGCTAGAAATCATCTGCAACAGCCATTTCCAACTCACCCACTCACCTCTTGTTCTAAATTTAGGGTCAAGCTAATTGTAACCCAAAAGGGAAATTTCATGAAGTACAAATATAAGAGGTTAATTGTTCATAGCATATATACATATTGCATTCATGAATAAGATTATTTTATTAAGAGAATGCATTAGGGATTTTATCCTCTAGTTGATTCCTGTAATCTGGAATCCAGTATAACTTTTCACACACATGTAGAATTTGCAATGAATTCATGGTGAAGGCTGATAAATCTCTTTAGTCTGTGGAGAAGAAGTAGTGCTTCTTTTCCTGAACCCCTAGACAGTGTTTTGGGAGTCAGGCAGATTTTCCTCCAAAAATCTACCAAATAATGTGAGATGAGAGTAGAGTGTACTGGTGCTCTAAGATTATTGCAAGGAATTTGAAATCCTAGATAATTAGGTGATGATATCAGAGATTAGGCATAGTTTTTGCTCTCGGTTCCTGCGTATACATTTTTGTGCGAATTGTGAGAGCCACCAAATAAGGCAAATACGCGGAAAGCGAGTTCTCATAAAACTATGGCTAAGGTGGATGGTTATGACCATTCTTTACGGAATCCTCGGCTGAAGGAGGGTATTGATGCCAAGGTTAGAAATACACTGTCCTATCCGTCTCTCCCGATGCTGTGAGTATGCACTTTCACCAAATAAGCCACCCAATGTCTCTTAAATACCACCAATCCCTAATAATGCCTCCTCAATAAAGTTCATGGATGTGTGCTAGTTGTGTTATGTTGGAAAAAAAAAGGTAAAGAGAAAAAAAAATGAAATGAAAAAAATATGATGAAAAGAAAGAAAAATTGAAAAAATTAGAAAACGAAGAAAAAGCAAAGAAAAAAGAGTGAATATTTAGTTTAGTTGCATTGAGGCAATACCACCAAATAAATTTGAGATCCACCAAATATGGCCTTGACCCATCTCTCATGTTTCTGACTGCCCAAATACTGGCTGAGGAATTCCGACTTAGTGTTAGGGTTATGGAAACTCAATTAAAGTGTTAACACCAAGTGAGACCACTAAATACAGATCACATGTGTGAATCTGGTGGGGTTGTGAGTGCTAAGAAAAGAAAAGAAAAAGAAAAAAGAGAAAGAGTGAATGAATACAAAGGAATCAAAAGAAAGCATAGTCTTTCTCGTCTTCCTCTGAGTTGAGTTACTTAGTAATCCAGGAATCTAATTCTGTAATACTAGTCTCTATGTAGCACCAAGTGAGAGTGAGCCACCAAATATATAATCTTTTCCCTCATAGATTCTCTACCTAAGCCTAAAGCTGGGGTGGAATTCATAGAATATGTTGAATACCCTGAGGGAAAAAGTCCGCCTATCCTGTTAGAATTTTTACTAGGGGTCAAGTACAGGCTTTAGAGGTGTATCAGATTTTCACTCGAATCCATTGCAAAAGCTACATAGCTACACGTTCACGATTGTCTGGATTGTCTGGATTTCTAGAGCATAGGATGAAAACAAAAAGGAGAAAAATCTCTAGGCATACACTTGATAAATTAATCAGTCCCTTAGGGACCCTTATGTGAATAATTTAGTCTTGCATTTGCTAGAGACTAGTAAGATTTAGGCATGGGGGTAAGATTGCACAGCAATCATAAGTGTTAATTAACCTAGATTAGGCTAGGACTTAGCATAAGTTAGGGCTATTCATGCATGCATAAGCATTATCTGCATCTTTACTGCTTTCTTTTAGCTATGCATAAAATAATAATATAATGTGCTGATTAAGTGTACCATGCCAATTGCAGGCAATAAGCTGATCAGGAGCTGGATCTGGAGTAGGATCTGAAGCTGGATCAGGAATAACAGGAGTTGTAGTAGAGATAGAGCAGAAGGCTTAGATTAGATGCAGGAATAATGATGTAAGGGAGTTAAGGTTCGCTATTCCATTAAGTAGGAATAAAGCAGTAAAATGTAAAGAGCTTAGGTCCATCCTAGCCCTACGATAGCCTGGAGACTTCCCCTAAGCCTTGGCCACCCTTAGATTAGGTCACAGTACCCTAGGAAACCCCAAAATCCTAGCTCCAACCCTTATCTGGACGTCCAGATAAGTTATAGGACATCCAGGACCCTTAACCATCTCCCGCACACCAAAAACCCACTTCTGCAGTGTTATTGGACGTCTAGACACTTTGTCAGATGTCCAATTTCTGCAGAATACCCAAAACAGAACCTAGATTTCCCCTTGACTTAGATTGGACATCCAGAACTGAAGTCTAGACTTCTGATTTTTGAGTATAAGTCGTCTGATCATATTTTTGGATGTCTGGAACTGGTCTCCAATTCCTATTTTGAGATTCAAGCCTTGATCTTGGATCTCTAGCTCCATAGACCTAATCCCAACCCCACAGGAACCTAAATTAAGGTATCCTAACCCTAGTACATCACCTTTAGACCTACCTAAGGATCTAATTAGGTCCTCACCAAACCCATTTGACTTAGATCAAAGTCAATTACCTTCACCTAAGTCAATTGGACTCATTGAGTCCAATTGAGCTTAGATCTCAACCCACAGAAGTTCAATTGGACTTAGTGAGAGTCCAATTGACCTTAACCGAACCTAATTGAGTTATTTCACTCTCAATTTGGTTCACACTCATTCAATTAAACTTGGGTTAAGTTTAATTGCAAATTCCCCTTAGCAATTAGGGTCTGTAACCCTAATTCAAGTCATACACCTACCTAAACCCCTTAGGACCTAACCTAAACAACCTATACACATAGGGTACGACCACACACACACACACACACACCCAGTCATGCACTCCCACATATCTAGAGTTCTCTAGAACTCTCTCCAAGTGGTTCCACTCTTGGTTGCCAAATTTAGCAACTAAGAGGCATTCAAATTGAGATCCACATTTTTTGGATCTCAAAACCACTTGGTCGGCCACTCTTGGACTCTCTCTAGAGTGTTCCACACTTCTCTAGAGCGAATCCCATAGGTCTATAAAAATACCTAAGGGTTGGCCATTTTCACCCATTCACATCCATTGGCTCCCATCCACATTCATGGCTTCATCCACTTCCACTTAGGCTAGCCGCCACCCTCTCCACTCCATCTCCATGAGCTGAGCACCACCATGAAGGACACCATGCCGGGATGCTGGATCACTCCTCTCTCTCTCCAAGGGCCGGCATAAGCTCCATTGGCCGCCCCTCATTCTCCTCTCCATCATTCCAAGGCCATCGAAGACCACCTCTGAATGCCCTCACTTCTGATAGATTAGTAGCTATTTCTTTACATTTACTACTTTCATTTACTGCTTAGTAGTGTAGTCCTTATTCTCCCCAAATGATGCATGCAAAATCCCCTTATAGATTCTTGTATGCGATCATTTTCTGATAGCTAGATCTACATTTTAAAGCTTTCATGTATAAGCTTTCCTCTACAAGTTCATGTTGCAAACACTCTCCAAATGAATGGATGAGAAATATTTTCTATATATATATGTCTATGTGTTGAGAATCGTCATGAGCTCATTGCAATATCTTTTGTGTGATTAATGTTGCATGTTTTTAATTTCTGATATTTTGCAACAAGCATGTCATTTCCAGAAAATATAGAAAATATGACTGTAGAGGCATTTTCTGTAAACAGTCACCACCTCACTAGAATCGTGCATACAGAAACTCACACTTTCACCTTTGCGATCTATTTAACACACATGCATGTAATCAGGGTTCATAATAGAAGTGGTGAAATTTTAATCAGAAGACTGGAAACCGACGTGCGATTTTGAACAAAGTAGAGAGGTAAAAGATTGAATTCAAAAGTAAAACAAACACCTCCTAGAGATGAACGACTGGGACTCAAGGTCTCGTTATCTTTTATTAAATATCTTTGTTTGATCATATTGCACACTATACTACGACATTTTCCTATCAAAAATGCATGATACGCTTTCAACAGATGGCAACCTGGGAGGTGTCCGCATCTTCTAGAGGTATGACCCAGAACGAGCGAGACTTGGAGAAAGCTTCTAGCAAGCTTGAAGCTTCCGTCTATGGCAACGAAAGAGCGAGTACCTAAAATCAAAAGATGGCCTCTCAGCCATGTCAAAACAACTCAGGAAGTTTCGCCGGATGACGTGGAGTGTAATGGTGCTGGTGGCATGTTTCTAGAGGTCATGGGTGAGCGTGGCAAGGGCATATTAGCTCAGAAGAGGTGGGTATGTTCGGTGAGTAGCTTGGGAGGTGGAATTGGCAAAATAAGAGAGGGGTTTGGTTCATGGAGTCGAGGCAGAGGTGTAGGTAGTTTTGGTGAGGCGGATGGAGAGGTGTAGTGGCGGAAATGCTTTGCCGGAGTGGTTACCAGAGGTGGAGACGAAGGTGGTGAGTGGGGTAGTTGAGGGGTCAAAACAAGAGTTAAGTGGGGGAGAATTAATCTATGAGTTTAAGGAAATTATTCTAATCCTAATCTAACGGACGAATGAGGGAGAACGATGCCAGCTTTTATTGGCCGATGTTGAGGAAGAAGATACTCCGGTGAGGTGGAAAACAATGATCAAGACGAGGGAGAAGCTCTTGTTGGTACGGCCAAGAGCGGAAGAAGGAGAGGAAGGAAAATCCATCACTGGTATTGCATACGGATGACGAGGGAGGTCAGAGAAGATCGCCAGACATCGATGACTATTCGGCTGGAGAGGAGGGAGGAACGTGGGGGATTTTTGGCTAAATTCGAGCTTGGAAGGATCAGTGTGCATTGGGGATCCTTTTATAGAGGGCGGTTGAAGCTTGGAAACCAAGCTTTTGAACTTGGAAGGTTCTCTAGAGTTGGAAACCCAAGAGATACCCAAATCTCTCATGCTTTCGGATGAGAGATTGGGAAGGTTATAGGATTCAAGGTCGGGTGCATTGGAAAGAGAACTCCATAAGGAATCTCCCTTCCAATTTTGGAAGGGATTTGTTGATCAAAGAAGTTCTCTTCAATCAAAGGTTGCTAGGGAAGGATTCCTTTGCGATAATGGTGGAGGGACCTATTTGCAAAGAGTGATGACAAAGATAGGGGCCTATTTGTAAGGATTTTGAAAGTTAGGGGCATGTGTGTGAGAGAAAAGAGTTAGACAAGACCAAATTGGAAACTAGGTCAAGATGAACTCTAATTGGGCCCAAATTTTGGTACAAACCTAATTTGGACCCAAGGAATCTGGTGGTGAAGTTAGATTTAGGTTTTGGACAAGTTTTATTAGTTATATTGTGCAAAAACCTAGCTCAGGGCAACTGTTTGTTTGAGACTCTATTTTAGGTTACAATGGGTTCTGTTGGTCAAATCAAGCATACCAAACCCTAGAGAATATTTTTATATGATTTTTAGAGGGTTTATGTGAATTTTATCCTGACCGTAATAGTTAATTAAGTAGGTCTATTTTTAGTGTTTCAGATGTCATTTAATTCTCAAAATGTGTGAAAACCCATTTCTGTCTGCACAAACCCACTTGTTAGACATTTAAGACCATTTGACCTTTAATTAACCCCTAAGAAATCCTATGATTGTTTTGCAATTGAGATATGCTATTAAAACTGTAATTTTACCCTTATTTTCTTGTTATTCTCTTAGAATGGATTTGTAGTAAATTAGGGCTCTTCTGGTAGTTATGTAGGAGCATTTCTTCCTTGATTGTGACTAATTAAAGCTGGATATGGCTGATGATGACATTATCATCACCAACTTTGACCCAGGTAATACCCTTCTATGCAATGGGGACATTGTAGATTTTAGGCATGGGGCGATGGACTTAAGGGATATACATAGCATTTATACATAGTTCATTCATACATGCATTGCATACATTTGCATTTATTAAAAAAAAAAAAGGTTGCATTGAGCTTAACTGGCTGGGCCCTGCATTCATAGGCATAAGACCAAAACTTTAGGTTAGACTAGGTTGACTCTAGGTGTCTGACTTTAGAATCTAAGTTGAGCTACTGACTTTAGAACTCTAGGGCCCATTTGGACTTAAAAACTCAAGTAGGAGTTAAGTTGCAAACCATTCCTTAAGAGGTTGCGGAAGGAAAGGTAGGGATTGAGTTAAAGGCTGGTTAGTACCTAGTGTCTTTTTCTACCTTGTGGTTTACGGGTCCTCGTAACCTAAGCATCCACATTTCACATACATTTTGTCTTGTGTAAATAATGACCACCTTAATTCCTTTCTTAAAGAAAATTTACTTCTCTCAGTTCAGACTTAGGAGAAGCTTGAAAACACAACTTGATTAGACGAGCTCCTGCCGCATGACCTTGATGATGCGATGATAACATTTCACCTCCTCGGTGCTTGTCTCTTAGGATATCCATCCTACTGGGGGCATGTAAGCGCATTATGCGGTTCAAGTACCATGGGCGGCCCTATCTCGACGTATCGATTGCCACAGGCCTGAATTCACTTAAGAAATCCATGGGTGATACTATATCGAAGTCTCGATTGCCAGGAGTTCTTAGGGTCGCTATAGATGGTGCTATCTTGAAGCATTGAAAACCAGGCACCCTTCGAGGTTGGTGATGGGGACAATGAATCCGACATAGACTATGTTGATAGTTGATCCAATGTTAGACTTAGAGGAATAAAAAATATATATATATTAAAAAAAATCCTTCTTACTCTCTTTCTAGGTTGGCAATCATACCAACCTCAAATAAATAAGACCATTCCACATGCACGGATGCTTTAATCTCTAGGACCAATAATCCCTAGGATAGAGCTAGAAATCAAGGAAACTTGTGCCTGCAACTTGTCCTTAGCCGATGTAGTCTGCAAACTAGCAACTACTTGGGTATCTTAGGTTTAAAGTCTATAACTTAACATGTTTCTAAAGGAAAGTCAATTGGGTTAGCTAGTCTCCTTGAAGTGCTAGGTTATCGCTTGAGTTTGCTAGGGACTAGCAAAAAGTAGGCATGGGGGCATTTGATTAGCCCATATTTGTGGGCTATTTAAACATATGAATGCCTAGACATTAAGATATCTTTAACATTTAGCTAGCATACATTAGGATGTAAATAAATTAATTCATATTTTTAGCTTAATTATATAATTCATGCGTTGCATTCATATTTAAATGCATTTAGAATTAACTTAGAATTGCATGCATTTGATTAGTTAACTAATTAGGTGCATTACATGCATTTTTTTAACTTAACATAGAAGTTAAGGGTTTGTGCATAAATAATCCTAATATTTTATTATTTTATTATTCTTCTTCTTCTTCCACAGGTAACTGCTCCGCTTCCTCCTCCTGCGCCCATTCACTCCTCACAGTTGCCAGCATTCATTCAACGGGAAGAGTGGATCTGCTCCTACCTCCTTGCAATTCAAATCCGTTAGCTGCAGCTTCAAGAGAGAGGAAGAGATGACCATGCTCAGGAGGCCACCATCTACTCCATCACTATGCTTCACCTCCACCACCGCCAACCTCAACCATGGTGGCAAGCCTCCAGTACCTTGGGCGTGTGGTGTGACAGACCGCATCGCCATCCAGAGCTTGCTTGCATCACTATGAATGCACGCTGCTCCACCATAAGCACACACAGGCGTGCATGCTTCCAACTCGACATCATTGCTCATCTTCCCCATCTTCTTGCTCTGTTACCCCTAAAGAACCCATAACCTCCACCACCATTCCCGCTCACAATCGTCACCTTAGGCAAACACCTGCTCCTCCAACACCAAGAGAACCTTGCACCCCTTTGATTCCCATCTCCATGCCTCATCACTCTCCATCTTCTTCTTCTTCATTCTTCCTCTTCCTCTGTTTCTCCTCCACCTCAACGAAACCCACCACCACCATCACCAACAGCTACCTCCTTCACCACTGTCGCCCCCTCATGAATCCTCGCTGCACCTCTAGCCCACGCAACCAATGTGCCTCCCACGTGATGCCCGTGTGCTTTTCCTTTAGCCCACGCATGCTGAGAGTGCACTCAGCTGCAGTAGGTGCACCATGCTCGCCGTAGTAGTGTGGGCACTCCCTACACCTCCACCATGTCGTGCACCACCAACCTTCGCTGATCAGCCTCGCCCCTCCCACGCGTCTTGTCCACAAGCACTACGCATGCCCAGCGCACTCACATCCCCTCATCTTCGCGAGCTTCAGCAGCAAACAGAGCTATAGCCCATCGCCATCCACCCCCGACCACTCCTCCATTCCCTCATCTCCAGCCACCTCGCGTTGAGCTGCCACCACCATCGAGTGTGGCCCAGCCCAAAGGAACTCCGATGAGCTTCGCATCTCCAACCAACCCTTCCTCCTCATGCACGGTGAAGGGGAACACCTTCCACTGCTTTGCATTGAATTTCTTATTACATTTCGTTGCATTACAAAAGAGGAAATTTTCAGTTAATAGTATTCTAATATGGTGATTTTGTAAGAACTCCCTCCATCTTTCACGAAAATATAATATCAGCTTATTCATGTCATATTATCTTAATTAAAAGGAGATTTTCACTCAGTTTCTTTGAGGAATTAATTATGAACATTGGTTTTTAACTAGTATGAGTTTTAATAGGCCATTACCTCCTTATGGACATGACTTGCTTCTCATTGAATGGTTATTTTAATTATTTTGATTAGCGATTTTCCACCACTTTGATACTACTTCGACGTGTCATTTTATGAGCAAAACTAAATTGAAAGTGAAAACTATCTCACCAATAGGCATCATCTAAGAGATGGACTGCTCTATCATAAACATCCTGGGAGTGAGTATAGTTGGCTCTTTTATGGTCTGGAGGTAGATATCCTCCCCTTGCCTTAGTGGGATAATAGCAGTGAGTCTGGACAACGTACTTGCCAGGGGGGTGTCGGCTCTGGGCACCCGCCTGATCGAGACGATCTTAAAATCTTCCAGCTCTTCCCTGACTTTGTCAGCATATGATGAGGTGTGGCTCATCATATCTAAAATGCCAAAGTTAGGCTAGAAACTAGGTTAAACACTATACAATTCACACAAGAAATGGGTTAAGTGTGGGAATTAATAGAAATGACCTAAAACATCCAATTTATGTTAAAAATGTAAAATTAGGTGATAAAATGAAATATTTTATTCAAAAATGTAAATTGATGATCCATTTGCAAGTTGAACACATGTTTGGGTTCAAAACTTCAAATCAAAAGTGAAATCAACATCTTAAATGTTCAACTGGACTTCAATAAAAACTTGGTTGCATTTGGACATCACTAGGACCTCGCATTATGGACATTACATATAGGTCCTTCATCCCTCACATTTTCTTCAAGCTTAAAACCTCTAGGGACCTAATTGCAAGTCGTTAGGGGCCTCTTTGAAAGCCACAGGGACCATGCTGCAATACTTTTCAGCTACTTATGGGCTTCTATGCAAATGTTCTATCATTTTGTCCTTAGAGGACCTGAACGCAAAACCACCATTAGACTTGCAGTGCACCTCCACTGTAGCGGCTCAAGAATATTTGTGATCATGGCTATCACTTGCATGAGTCCTTGATCCAATGGCCAAACCAAATTCAATCTTTATGCGCGATTGCATGTAGGTTCACCCCTTGCTCTAGATATGCTCCAACGACTGATGTTTGGATTGGAGCTTCGCATGTCTCTCTCTCTCTCTCTCTCTCTCTCTCCATCCACACCGTAGAAGCCTTAAATGCTTATATCCACCTTACGGTGTTCTGATTCATTCCCTGAGCTTACTTAAGCACCTCCACAGCTCCCTGTGCATGCCATCGACTCCCCACTACACCTCTTGAGCCGATCCCTTCCTCCCTCTCCATCACTCCTAACCCCTTCACTCGCCACACCTGTGACAGGGGTGTGACTTTTCACCTCCAATTCTTCCTCGCCACTAGGGGTGACGTATGCCTGAGGAGGACCTTGGAGCTCCACTAGAGAGCTCTTCACTCACTGGAGATCTCCCCCTTTCTTCCTCCTTAGCTGCTGGCTTTGGATCCAGGGAACCCCATTCTACCTATTAGATAGATTTTCCTACTTTCTAGAGTAATTCAGAGTAGTGATTAGTGTAATTAGATTAGCTAGGAGTAGATTGGATACAAAATTCAGTGATGGATTGGGTTAGATTAGAGTTAGATTAGTTTAGAGCTCTTTCACCCTCTTTGATCAATTCAGATCAGAGAGGCGATTTTCTACTTTCACTTCGACTCCCTGATCTTCCTCCACATATCACTGTTCACGTTCACTGATTTCCTCGCATGTTTCTCGCTAATCACCCACACATCAGAGCATCAAATCAGATATGACTCTCTTGAGAATTCAGATATGATTTGAGCACTCAAATTCATTGAGGGTCACTCCATTTGTTCACAATGACCCTAGTGTGGTTTTTAGTGAGCTGAATCGCAAATCATTTCAGATTTGTGTTAATTTGATAGTAATCAGAGTTTTTTGGGTTGAAATTTGGATGAGTCAAGTCCCTGATTTGAATGTTCCTCTTTATGCTGTCTATGGCATAAGAAAAGCATTAGATTAGGATTATTTTGTATCTTTCAAACACTGATTTCCATTTGGACCTACTGGAGTTGTTTTGTGTGATTTGAGAAGGGTTTTCATGTATTTGAAGTGAAATTATACCTTACACTGTCCATAGTGTAAGATATAATTTTAGATCAAGATTATAATGTTGTGGGAGATTAATTCAATTTTCAAGAGTGTTCAGATGAGTTTACATGAGATTTGAGGGGGTTTAAATGAAGATTTGGTTGCTTGATTTTTTATTTTGACTGAAATTTTAGGTTGATTATGTTTTGAATAATGGCTCAATCTTGTTCTCTCGCATCAGTATATTAAATAGCTGCTCAGCAGCAACATTTTTTGGGATTAATCATGATTTCAAGCATTGGGAAATTTGAGCTTGTTTTGAAATGGGTTCCAGGTCTGATTTGATCTTTCATAAGAGCTTGTCTATAGCATAAGAGAATGATTAGATTAGATCTAATCTTCTGTCTTGTAACTCTGCTCTAGACTTGGATTTGAACTCTAAATCAAATCTACTTGGTCTAATAAGGTAAGACAGCAAAACCCTACTTCTGGTTGCTGGTTTCACATATGTGATGCTACTAAAATAGCAGCAATAGCTACATCAGGAGGTTAAGATGTCTAATCATCTGAGGCAGCAAAGAATCAACAACTAATAAGCTGCTTGATTTCAATAGCAGCTACTGTTTCTATACAGCAGCAGGTCTGAAAGAATTTGGATCTTGCGTGGATTTTGGTTAGATTTAGGAATCTAAGGAGCTGACATGTATTATTCTATCTAAACAACTTTTGCAAGCATTCATGTACAAGGGTTTGAGTTTAATTTTATATAATTAGCATGAAAACCTTGTTTGAAATTTTTGTCAGCTATTTGCATCATGCCTAACTGTCCATTACTAAATTTTATTAGAATTTGAGATAAATATCATGTTTGAATGCTTATATATCTTTCTTGTGATGTATTGAATGCTTTCAAGTGCTTGAACTTCAATCCTGGCACATAGAACCCATTTTAGAGCCTTAGGTTCCACTTTCAAAACCCTTTTAAGGCCTAGAATGTCTGAACTTTGTTAATATATAAAAATCATAAAAAATTAAAAAAATAAAATAAAATAAAGGTGTCTTGAGTAGGATTAGATATTTTTTTAGATGCATGCAAAGCTTCCAAGGTATTTTGAACCCCTGGCTTTGTAGAATATACCAGCTAACGGTTCAGTCTACCTTGGAACTTAATAAAAGACAAAATCTCCAAAAATATGAAAAAGAATTCTATCTCTCTCATCTCCTATCTCCCTTAAACCTATCAAAACTATAAAAATTAGAAAATTTCCAAAAACACCCAAAAATATTATGTACATTATGTATATACTTGTATATAATAATTTAATCTAAGCTATATGTAAATATTGTATAATATACATAAAATGTATATAATAAACTTATATCTATATTCTATCTATTAAATTAAGTATTTTGAATAACTTATTGTATATATCACCTTATTGTATAATTATCTATTAATCTATATAAACAAAATGTATACTAAACAAAGTAATTATATAAACCTATTTAAATGTACATATCTATACCTAATACTGCACATATGTATTTATATATGTAGTACGTACTATATAATGCCTATAATTTAATTTAGTTAAGTATTTAAAGTAAATAATTAACTTAGTAAGTTAATTAGGTAATTTATTAACTTAAAATAAAATAAATTAGTAATTTAACCTAATAATGAAGTAAGTTATAATTTATATTTGTATAATGATATATTAAATATTTTTAATGCATTTATGCTATATTTATACTGTATTATAGTATTTATAGATTATTTATATGTAAAACTAACTAAAACCAATATTTAATTATAAATAAATTAAAATAAAGTTCTTAAAATATAATAAAAATATATAATAAATAACTTATTATGTATATTAACTCTATAAAGTCAATTTTATAATTAAGTCACTAATTTGTATATTAATTAACAAATTAAACTTTAATTTAATGTTTATAATCAGCAAAATTCAACTAATTTAATTATATATTTAAATAATTTATTTCACTAAATTAACTATACCATTATATAGACTTATATAAGGGATTTTCAAAAAAAGAATTTATTGTAAAAGTGGATTTAATTTGGGCCCTCAAATTGAGGGTTAAACCCTCTGATTTTGTGCACTGCAAATGCTGTATAGTGCCAAATTAGGCATCGCCGAATATCACCACATCGGTGATGGGAACACAATCATGAGCTATAACTAGCTCAATTTGATCTGATAAAGTCAACAAAAGCTCCTACATATCAGTCAAAAGGTCGTTTGAGTAGGTTAAATTATTTCGAGAAGAAATAATGAAAACATGGTTATTTCTGCAATTTTATCATCTTATCACAAATACAGAATAACGATGGGGTATGCTAGGGGTTTATTAAAGGTCATTTAGTCATTAATGTCTAATAAGTGGACACATGTGGATAGAAATGGGTTTTCACCCATTTCAAGAATTAAATTACATCTAAAACCATAAAAATAGATCCGCTTAATTAACTAAGGTTCTGATCAGGATAAAATTCATCTAAACCCTCTAAAAATCATACAAAATATTCTCTAGGGTTTGGCATCTTTAATTTAATCATCTAAACCCATTTTGACCTAAAATAGAGTCACAGATAGATTATTACTCTAATTTGGGTTGTTGTATAAATTACCTAGTCAAACTAGATCAAAACCAAAATCTAACTTTACCATTAGATTCCTTAGGTCAAAATTAGGTTTTTATCAAAATTTGGGCCTAATCATAGATTGTCTTGACCTAGTTTGCAATTTGGTGCATTCTAACTCTTTTTCTTTCACACAACCCCTCAGCTTTTGAAATTCCTTGCAAATTTCCCCTGTCTTTGTTGTTTTCTTCACAAAAAGGTCCTCACCGCCTCCATGTCATATTCCTACAACTTTGGTGACCTTAAATTAAAGTTTTCTCTCTGATTTCACACTCAATCTCTTCCAAATTTGGAAGGAAGATTCCTAAGAGATTTCTTTACAAGTTGAACCTATTCGTGGGCTCCAATTCTTTCCCAATCTCTCATGCGAATGCATGAGAGATGTGGGTGTCCTACTCCAGCAAGCTTACCAAGCTTGAAAGCTTGGTCTCCAAGCTTGAAACCCCTCCCTACGGCCTATAAAAGGATTAGGGGCAAGAACCCTTGCTCCTTAGCAAATTTTGGTCAGAGAAAAGCCTCTTCCTCCTCCGAGCATCTCCACACCTTGCTCCAGCAATGTCTTTCGTTCTCCTCGTCTAGTCATCCAATAGCCAAATTGGGTGGCCTATCTTCCTCCCATCATCGTCGTACACCTCTTTGGATAAAGAGAGGGTGTTTCTCTCCCTGTCGATGCCTCTCCATCCCTCCCATCTTCTTTGGTGTCGGTTTGCCACAACCGACCACTTCCAGCCACCTTCTCCTCTCCTAAGACCCTCTATCCTCTTCTCTCTCTCCCTACTTTTTCCTGCACTTATGACACACGCATGACCACTGTTTCTCCCTCAACGTCGTCATCTTCTTTCGCTCCGGCCAAGCTCTGACGAGGTCGCGACCACACTACACACCACCAAACATGCCTGTTCCAATTCCAAAAGCACCGCCGTACTCCCTCCATCAAAAGCCCTCTCCTATTTCACTCCATCTTTCGCCCTAGCTCCCCACCGAACAAACCCATTGCCATCCGCCTTCAGTGACCTCAACGCACCACCTCGTGCACTCTTACGCCACAAGACCACCGCCACCATACTCCAAGTGATCCGGCGATACTCCAGAACCTTTTGATTGGGGCCTTTGCGCCTATATTTGTGTTTCAGGGAATATGCCGGAGCTCCGCCGCTGCGCCTTATTTCCACCTTCATTCTTCATGTTCTAAGCCAGGTGAGCCCCAGGTGTTACACCCAGAAGACGTGGAGTTGCTCCAGGCTTCGCCATAGGTCATAGATTGGAGGCCCTACCTTCGATTTCACCTGCAATTGGAAACATCTCCCTACTGCAGGCACACGCGAGGAGGGGATTCATTTGTTCCACATCATGAGCAGCAGAGTCGTTTGTGCAATATAAGGCGAATTTCTCTCATTGCCCCATTGCCTTAGTGAGCATGAGGTGAGGTCCCTCTCCATGTGCGTACGCATGCCCTCGCCTGCAGTAATGCCATGTGGGTTTGGGCTCTGTTCCGATTACTCGTATACCTGGGTCAGAATAGCATATTTCTGAGAGAAGAAAGAAAGAGGAAAGGAAGAAGAGAGAGAGGGGGTAGGGGGTTTTTGCCCTTGCTCTTGCCCACTCTATACTTAGCCAATTTGGAGGCTTTCGTGCTAATGTGCTGTGCTTGTGCCTCTCACTGAGGCTTGCTGGTTCTAAGCTACTGTTGCATTACTTACTGACGTGGAATAATTATTTTATCATTACTGTTCAGTTATTTTAGAATTATTGTGAGCATACTTAGAGGGGTAATTGGTGATTTAAATCACTATTTTACTCCATTCTTTTTGCATCTTGACATTGGTTTATATATATTATTATTGTATGAAATTTTCATTATAAGTTGCTCATCTTTTGGTAATATTGTGATCTTTGAGATTAGTTGCAACACTTGCTCCCTGCATTCGACCTCGGATTTCTTTTGAGCTATAAATTGTATTTGTTTTTCGTGAATTATCCGCTATACTATAGCGCATTAGTTTTAAACACCGATTTAGAGTGAACAACATTCAATTAATTTAATTATATATTTAAATAATTTATTTCACTAAATTAACTATGCCATTACATAGCCTTATATAAGGTATTTCAAAAATATAATTTATTGTAAAATTAGATTTAATTTGGGCCCTCAAATTGAGGGCTAAACCCTTTGATTTTGTGCATGTAGATGCTGCACAGTGCCAAATTAGGAATTTCCGGATAGTGCCACGTCGATGGCTATTGTGCGGGTGCGATGGTATAAATGGAATTTGTGATAGTGTCTTATTGGTCATCAGGTGCTGGGCACCAAACATTGCATATAGGTCTTGGTCTCGATTTGCGTGTCGCATTCACCTATGGGCATGCATGGGTGCGTGCATGTGCACGTGCGCATGTAGGTGTGTGCGGGCATGTGGGCCTGTTGTTGGGCCTAAAATTGGATAAAATGTATAATTAAAGAACAAGAACCGAGTTTAGTAGTGGTCTGGTCCCACCTGAGAGGGTGCTGTGTATCCCATGAAAGGCCGATTTGCCAACTAAAAAACCTAATATTTGTTAAGTGAACCTAACCAAGTGTTGAGAAAGTAGGAAGGAAAAGAGAAGAAAGGAGGGAGAAGAGAAGCCATTGAGTGACTAAGTGTCGAGTGTATGCTTGTGTATGTGCCTATGTATGTGTGTAAATAGATAGTATACAGTAATAAGTATATGTATATCAATAATGTAATTAAATGTAAATAAATAAGTCTACGTATGTATAGTATATATATATAATAAGTATACATGTGTAATATAAGTAGAGTATAGTATGTTTGAGCTTTTATATATATATAAATAACTATAGCTTTAGTGACAGTTAGATATATCATTGTACATAGCTACATACGTCAGTATAGATAGTTATTCTGCCTTATGTTTTGTACATAATTTTACTAAGGCTTTAGTGACATTTATATATGTTACTTGATTGCACCGCAAAAATACACCTTCAATTGTGCCATCTTGTGCTATTTCCTAGCATTGCCAGTGCATATTAGGTCTCCATAGTCGCATTTGTAAAAATACACGCATGCATGCATTTAATTGAGAGGGGAGGAGAGTGAATAAAATGGCCTTGTAATTGACAAATTCTTTAAGTGCTGCCTCGCAAAATTTACATCTTTATTTTTATTTGATTTTTGAATTTCTTCTCTGTGGCTGCAATGCATGGCCTCTTCTTCCTCACGCCATTCCCTGCAGCAAACACTCCCTGCAGCCACATGCACAGCCATGCATAGCCATGGCATGGCTGTGCATGCCTTCTTCCTCTTTAAAAGGGCACGACTTCTTATTTGCAAAGGAGAGCCTGGTCCACACACATACAGCAGCCTTCTTCCCTTCCAGGCCATTTCCTCCCCTCTCCCCTCCATACGCAGCCTCTCTTCCTTCTAAGGAGCCACTCTGCGGGCAGGAGTAGCTCACAGTGGTGCACAACCACCACTGTGAGACCCACCACCGCCCAGCTCATCAAAGAGCCGGTGGGCATGGTGGTCTTCTCTCTTTGTTTCGACGTTTAGCCACTTCCGCCATTGCTGTAGGCTTCAAGGTCTAAAGCTCGACGGCAGTAGCAGTAGCGCAGCCCTCTCGCGTACGCCTGCAGGCCGCCCTTGCCTCCAGCGCACGCTAGCAGGCCGCCCTCGCCTCCCGCTTCTTCGAGCTTGCACCCGCCTCTTCGCAAGCCAATAGCCGGCGTAGCTTCTCCACGCGTGCGCTAGCCGCTCACACCTTCCGCACTCATAGAACCGGACACGCCCCATCGCGTGGAGCCGAGTGGCACTGTAGCCACTGTTCATGCTAGTCAGTGGAACACTGTGGCTATAGTGCAGTGACCGGTAAGTTTCTCACTTATTCGGTCACCTGACGTGCCGTAACCAGTCCCAGCCCATGCCCGCGTCTCATCCCACGCCTGCTCCAGTGCCCACCCGCGCGTCTCCCTTCGCCCGCGTACACCTGCCCGCTTCAGCGTCTATGTGGGCTCGCTCCCAGCGCCTTCTCCCGCACCCCCCTCACCGCGTAGTGCAGTGTGTTGTGGCCTCTCTCATTCATGCTCACTCCCTCCTGCGTGCTCACGTGCGCTATCAGATGACGCCCGCGGCTTCAGACGACTTAAATTGCCTCCTTCACTCCAGCAGTCTCTCTCTCTCTCTCTCTCTTGCAGCACTCTCTCACACTCTCTGCACACAAATACACACACACACTCACACTCTCGTACACATACCTGTACTCTACTATATACATATACATATATACGTACATATATATATTTATATACATATATATATCTATACATATATTAGTACTTATATAACTATGTATTAGTCTATATATATACATATATTTATATACATATAAATATATAAATATATATATATATATTATTACCTATATAACTAAGTATAAGTATAGATACATATATATAGATATATGCATATATATACACATATACTTATACATATATACATATACAAATATACATACATATATACATATATACCTATAACTATATATACATATATATATACATATCTATCTACATATATCTATATACATATATTACTATATATATATAGACATATATATATATACATCTATATAGTTATATATACATACATATACATATATATATATATATACATATAACTACATATATACCTATATATCTATAACCATATATATATTTACATATATATATATTTACAGATATATATATATATTTTTTCATATCACTTACCATACGTTGTATCGCGGGAATATCTGAACCAGCTGCTGATATTCTCCGATACACGCATACAGAAAGCGTGTTCGCACTCATCTTCCACCAATCCACCTTAAACTCCATGCGGCACTTCATCCTGTTGGTTGCGTCTTCCTAGACAACGACCGACTCGACACCGTGCTACACGCCATCTACACCTCCACCCCCACCCCTTTATACATATATAATATATACATATATATATACTATATTTACTTTATTTCTATTTCTCTTTCCTGCCAGTAAAAAGATAAAAAAAATATATAAAAGAGAAAAGATAATCCTTGACTTGTAGGTACTCAGTCTTGCGAATAGCAAGACCAGTTTTGAAACCCTGATTTGGCTCAAAGCCAAAAACCTGATTTTGAGGGTGTACCTCAAGGACAAAAATTATCAGAAAAAAATATTAAATAGGAAAACACCAAAAACACAATAAACAAATGGAAGACATTTGTTATAGGAAAGGCGTAGAAACTTATTCACTCTTAATCCCACTTCCCTGAGTTCGACCCTGGGCCTAAAAGTGACCAAGATAAAATCAAGTAGGCCAGGTAAAAAAAACTTTTGTAAAGAGATGGTTACGCTCGATTTAGGTTAACCACTATACGCATTTCAACGATAAAATCACCATATTAACACAACCTGTCCGGGTCTACACCACATCTTTTCATGGCGCCGTTGCCGGGGACGTGCGCCTTCAAGTAAGTTTTTACTCCATTCCTTTAATTTTTCTCTTCTCACACCCTTCTCTTCACGGGTGTTTTTGTTTGTTGCTGTGCAGGTGAACCTGCTGTAAGGAGAAGACAGGCAGACGAAGTCGGAGATGTGGGCAGATCCAAGGCGGGAACGACAGCATGAAGATGCCGGCATCGCCCTGGAGCTTCGCACACGTTGCTGAACAAGTAGGTCTTACTTTCTTAGCAACTTAGGTCAACTTGTCACCTTAATAAAAACTAAAAAGAGAAAATTAAAATAAAAAACTAGAAAAACTTCTTGGGATCTCTTGGGGCAAGTGGATTAAAATTCACTTGTTTGATTGATTGCCTTTACTCCCACCGCCCCGGGATTTCTTGCCAAACTTCGCATAGCGAAGATCCAAGCATCTTGATTCTTGAATCTTTCGCCGTGTGAAGTATTCTTTGAGGCAAAAATAAAAAGATTGTTTGCACCCCTCTTTGCCTCATTTATCTGCAAATTTGGGATCACCTTTTTGGTGGGGAGACTTGGAATTGAGTTGATTCCAACCCCACCATGACCTTTCACATGCCTAAGATTCGATCTCGAATACTTCAACCCCAAAAAATTGATTCTCTTTCTCTTTTGGTTGAGCCTTGTGTGTGGAAATCATTTTGGTGATTGGGAGCACTTGAATTGAAGTGCTTTGGCTCCCTTTCACACTAATCTAAAATTGATTCGTGCATCCACACATAGAAATCTCCATCTATGGAAGCCCATTGCATTTTAACATGCATTAACCAACTGACATTGAAGAAGGGTTTGTTGGGCTTAGAAGAAAACTTGTATTCTCTCAAAACCCGAAGATTGGTTGAATTGGTAATTAAGAGAAATCCTAAAATCCATACTACTTAAGGCTGAATTCTAAAAACCATTCACCAATTAAAACTTCAATTCGAGGAGATTTCCCTGTTGCATGCTTGGTTTACACACTCTAAAAATCAATCACTTGGGCATTACCTGTAAATAATGCCTTTCACATTCCAGAAGCACTTGATCCTAAGCCTCTAACTAAAATTGGTAGCAACTTGACCCTTATTAAGGATTGGAGGTCTAACTACCTGCGTGTAGCGCCTACGTGTTCGTGAGGGTTCCTGTTGTTGGTGCTAGAGCACCATGATCGTTTGTTTTGATGATAACAAAACACGTGTCATTTAACATTTGCACTTGGAGTCTTAGATTTCAGGCAAATTGCAAATGGAGACGTGATTAGACGGAGTTCGAGCTTGCATCCAGGATGGATTTTAGGAGCTTGATGGAGAACAGAGGAGACTCGCAAGAAGCGATAGATTGAAGATGGAAGGACAAGAAGAATAGGATAAAATTATGTTTATTTCCTTCATGTACTTTTGTCTTTATTTCCTTGATCTTTTTGTTCCTTAGAAAATGTTGTTAAAGAGCCTCAAAGTACCCTAATAATAGTCCTAGGAACACCAGCACAACCCTAGGATACCTAGGCTTTCTGTAGAGAACTTAGAAAACCAATATAGGGTTCAAACAGCTTTTCCAAACGTCTAATTCCGAAATCAGACGTCTGATAATGTATTTTAAGACGTCTGACTGTTGATTTAGATGTCTGATAACATTTAGGTTGGACTTGTTAGCTCTGTCTGATGAAATCAGACACCCAGACCTTAGTCCAGACGTCTTAGAAGACGTCTGATGGACTTGCCAGACGTCCAATTAGCGGACCGTTGGCTAGCTTAGCAAACACTGAAGGATATGACCGTTAGAGCCTTATCAGACGTCCTTAAGCCTTTCCAGACATCTAATAGATGACAATTTTTCCTCGGCTGACCCAAAATCTCTTCTCAGAGATTTTCTAGCCGTTGCAACTCTTGGAAATCCATTTCCACAAAAAAGTAGGTTTCCAGACGTCTAGACATAGTGCCAGACATCCTGTATGTTGTCTGATGGACTTGCACTAGAACCCTGTTTAGATCTGATTCAAGTCAGGAAGAAACCCGCATAAAATCAGACGTCTAACCTTATTTTCAGACATCTTAAAGGGATCTTCCAGATGTCTGATGCCAGGATCAGACATCTGATAACCCTGTCAGTGCAATCATTGTTCCTGATTTCGGCCTGATTCTCTTGGGCTTTGCTCCCAACGGCTATGGAAGCTTTCCTAAGCCTTCCAAAGCTTTCCTAAGGCCTCTATAAATAAAGAGGAACCTCTTGAACACAAATACACACAAGATACACCTAGACACACCAAGAACAAGCATTTCCACTCTTTTGTGTCCAAAAAGAAGCTTTTGCTCTCCAAACTCAAGTTCTACATCTTGAGAGCATTAAGCCTTTGCGCACCCACTCTCCCGCCGTAGTTCACGAGAGCGACGTTGCATGGCTCACGCACCCACGTCATTGATTCGACGCACTCCTTGCAAAGGGGAGTTTCTTAATTCCTATAGAAGCTAGGTTTAAATCTTTGTTGGCTCTATAGGACTATTATTTGTTATTTTACTTTGTTACTTGGTTGGGTATTCGCTTTGCGAATTCCCATCTCCTTCATGGGACAAAATCCTTCTCGTGAAGAGAAGGGGTTGAGGAACGCTACCCTCGCACTTGTAGAGTGGTTGTAATTGAGGTTGAATCACCCTCGTTTAAGTAGTTCGTTTAGTAGATTTGATCAACTTGGTTGATCGGAAAATCCTAACTTGAGAGGGTTAGGTGGTGGTTTTCACCCAGTCTGGGTTTCCACCTAAAAATAATTGTGTACCTTATGTGATTGATTTTTTGTGAGATTGTTTATATTTTATTTCCGCAATTTATTACGTCACCCCCTCCTAGTAGGGAATCTACACCCGCGTGCTATCGGATGTCTAAGACTGGGGCAAATGGCCTTTCAATCTGGCTCGGTGGTTCCGCGGTGCTCGCATTCAGTTCCGTAGTTCGTGATAGTAGGTAACTTAATCTTTCCGTCTAAGGGCACACTATAGAGGTTAGGAATTTGATTGAATTGATTTGTCATCAAGTGTACCTTTGTGGTGTCATTTCTCTCATCTCTTTTCCCTTCTTATCTCCCCAATTCTTCCTGCGGTAGTGCATGTTTGGGAGGAGGTCACAAAACCCTGAACTGTGTGAATTGCCTGATAATTTTAGAAAAGAAGTTGAATCATCCTCCTCCTCCACAAACATGGCTGCACGCCCACCCCCAAATCCCGAGGGAGGAAACCGCCCTCAAAACCCACCAGGTGGTGGAGCCTTAGATCCCATAACCCGCCTCCAAGCCCAAATGGAAATGTATAATGAACAAATTGAAGCCATTAGGGAAACATTGGAGGAAATACAAAACCCTCCCGAATGGGAGGAGCCTAGGTCTCTTAGCTCTTATCAGAATCCCGCTGCTACAGAGACCATAGGACAAATTCAGGTCCCCATGGGCGGGGACAACTTTGAACTGAAACCTAACATAATTGGCTTGATAAATTTTCACTTTCATGGTCTTGCAAGTGAAGATCCTTTTCTCCACTTGGAAGACTTAACCCGATTGGCTGAAACTGTTAAACCAAGAATTATCGGGTTACCTATAGTCCTCATGAAAATGTTCCTAATTTCATTGCGGGATAAAGCGTCGCAGTGGTTACACACCCTTGGGAGAACCATCCACTCTTGGGAAGAGATGCGAACAACGTTTCTCAAGAAGTCCTTCCCAATCGGGCGAACCAATGCGCTTCGCCGTGCTATCACCTCCTTTACGCAACAAAATGGCGAACAATTTCATGAGGCATGGGAGAGATATAATGACCTCCTCAGGAAGTGTCCACACCACGGTCTGCCTAAGTGGCATATAGCCTAGATTTTCTACTATGGGCTAAATGAGACTTTGAAGCAGATTGTAGATGCTTCTTGCGGAGGGAATTTTATGAATGAAGACGAGAATGGAGCATTTGAATTATTTGAAAATATGAGTGAAAACTCAATGAACAATGCCTCCATTGTCGCCTTTAATCGTACCAGCCTGCCCCGTAATGTCAACAAAGTTGACATGGGACCCTCCCATTCATCCACTGATCTTAGCCTTATCGCACAGAAATTGGATGAAGTCTCCGTCGTGCACAAGAAGCTGGACGAGCTTCTGGCCAACAACACCCATTTTATGGAAAACACCCCCACCTCACCACTTCGTCACAATCCCAATTCTTCCAACACCAGGCTTATCCCGAGAAACCCCGTAAGACCTTCCTTACCGAGTGTCGTGCCGAGCGACTCGGTAAGTCATGTGGATCTGGCTTCTGTGAGCCAGTATTTCGACATAGAGGACCAAGCCTCCGTGTGCTCGGACGCATATTTACATGCGGATGCATCTTCTGGCATAGAAGACACTTGCGCCCTGGGGAACAACCCGTTCTCTGCCACTTATAACCCACGGTGGCAAAATCATCCGAACTTCGCATGGTCCAACAGCCTGCAGCACCAAAACCTCGTGGGTGGACCAATGAGACCGTCCGCACCCATAATCCCAAGGGCCTAGTCTAATCCTATGGCAAATCTGCCATCGGGTCCTTGCGTACCGTAAACAGAACACGCATCAAGTCCTCTTGATAAATTGATGCGAATGATGATGGAAATGTCAAAGCACCATGAAGAGAACATGACCTCTCTTCAGCACCAATTGGCACAGCAGAATGCTGAGATCAGTCAACTACGCATGGCGACTCGATCTCAGGGCACTCTTCTAGCCCAACCTGTTCCAAACCCGTGAAATTTTGTACCCCATGGTCCTCAACCACAGGTACAACCTTCTCAGGGATAGGTTCACTAGATTCTGCAAGCTCAGAGCATTCCACAGGGATTTCAGGCTAATCCCACTGCAGCACCTCACTCTTATGTCCCTATTGCGAACCCTCCTCTGCCTTATGATCCCACTAGACCCGTATCATCCAATGCAATCACTACGAGGAGCGGTAAGCAGACCGTCGATCCGCCTAAACCTGATCCTGGCCCATCTTCTTCATCGCCCTCTCATTCGGGATGCGCACCGTATTCGCGAGAGGATGATACACCCAAATTGGTGCCAGAATCAATCCCATTCCCTGAGGCTCTACTGAGGGAGCCAAAAGGCAAGAAGAAGGATACACAGGCCTTTGATAACCTACGTAATTTGTTCAAGGATGTTGAAATCAAGGTACCCCTGCTCAAGGCTATCGACCACATACCTACTGTCACCCGATTTTTCAAAGACTACACAACACCCAGGCGATAGTCAAAGAAAACTAAGAATCCGGTGGTTCTCTCGCCTCATGCGAGTTGTGCTATACTGTCAAATCTACCACCGAAGTAGAAAGATCTGGGCACACTGCTTATTTCCTATAGCATCCAAGGCTGCAGTTTTAACCGTGCACTGCTTGATCTAGGATCTTCCATAAATCTTATACCAACCATCATGCTTGAAAAATTTTCCTTGGGAAATCTGAAACCCACCCCTGTCACGTTACAGTTGGCAGATCATTCTGTCAAAATTTCGAAGGGTGTGGTGGAAGATGTGGTGGTTAGGGTCAACAGTCTCTGTTTTCCTGTTGACTTTCTTGTTTTAGATATGGAAGTTCCTAGCCCACTTTCTGATTGTCCGATCATCCTTGGTCGACCTTTCTTGGCCATAGTCCGTGCCCATATCAACTGCGAGTCGGGTTGTATTGAGATTGCCGTTGGATCTGATAAGCTCAAGCTTAACATCTTCAAGGTAGCTAAGAACTTTGATTGTGATTGTATCGAGGATGACACGTCTGACTAGGACATGGTCGTCAGTGCGTGTATCGGACTAATTGGGACCTATTCTAACTGCTGCGGATTACCTGTAAACACTGACTATTGCCTGACCGGCACATATTGTGACGTTCCCCCATCCCTCCCTATTCCCATACCTTCTCCTGACCAGACTTCTGACAAGATTTTCTCCGCTTCCCATATCTCGTGGTCTGAGTCATATCCGGGCTACTCACCGCTGGTCCACACTCTTGAAGACCGGATTGCCCTTTCTTTCCCGCTAAATCAGGCGGAGTTGCAACTCCACACTGGGACCTTGAGCCCACATGCTTCTCACTGGGGCTATTCCTTTTTGGATCCATATATCCAAGAAGCCCCTCTTCTTGGCCAATCTGAGGGCCAATTTCTTCCTCCTACCATGTTTTCTGATCTGCTTGGGACACTCTTGTCCCAAGAAATGCCAAATCTTTCACCATCCACTCCCGAGCAGAAAGAGATGCCTAGTACACTTAAGTATGTTTTCCTAGGACAAAATGAAACGCTCCCCGTAATCATCAGTTCAAAATTGACCAGGGAGTAGGAGTGCAAACTAACGAAGGTCCTTATGGAACACAAGGCAGCCATTGGATGGTCTTTATCAGACTTATCTGGCATTAGTCCCTCCTACTACACTCACCGTATATATATGGAGGAGGAGGCTCGACCTTCCCGCGAGATGCAGTGACGTCTCAACCCTAACATGCGGGAGGTCGTTAAGAAGGAAATTATTAAGTTGTTGGATGTGGGTATAATCTACCCGATCAGCGATAGCCCCTGGGTGAGTCCGATTCACGTCGTGCCCAAAAAGGTGGGACTCACCATCCATGTTAATGACAGGGGCGAATCCATCCCTACACGCACTCCTACAACTTGGAGAGTGTGTGTAGATTATAGGAAACTCAATGCTGCAACTAAGAAAGATCACTTTCCGCTACCTTTCATTGACCAAATCCTAGAGCGGTTAGCGGGAAATAATTTTTTCTGTTTCCTGGATGGACTCTCAGGATATAACCAGGTGGCACTTGACCCCTGGGGCCAAGAGAAAACCACTTTTACCTGCCCCTTTGGCACCTTTGCATCTAGAAGGATGTCGTTTGGACTTTGCAACGCGCCAGCAACCTTCCAGAGATGTATGCTGGCAATATTTCATGACATGGTGGGTGACTTTCTCAAGGTCTTCATGGATGACTTCTCGATCTTTGGACCATCTTTCGATGACTATCTTGCCAACCTGACTCGTATCCTTAGGAGATGTATTGATGTAAACCTCATGCTTTCTTGGGAAAAAAGTCATTTTATGGTGCATGAGGGAATTGTTCTCGGGCATATCATCTTCGATAGGGGTATCGAGGTTGACAGAGCTAAGCTTGACGTAATTGTTGATTTACCGGTGCCTGACTTTGTCAAACATATCCGCTCCTTCCTGGGACATGTCGGTTTCTATAGGGGATTTATAAAAGATTTCTCCAAGATTTCCTGACCTTTAACTCACCTCCTATCGACCGACGTACCCTTCAATATGGGCCTCGATTGCATATGAGCATTCATGCAGCTGCATAATGCTGTCACCAAGGCCCCTGTTCTCCAGCCACCTGATTGGTCCCTCGACTTTGAACTCATGTGTGACGCTTCCGACCTTGCAGTCGGAGCCATCCTGGGACAAAGACGCGATAGACAGCCCTTCGTGGTGTACTACGCCAGTAAGACGTTGGTTGAGGCCTAGCGTAATTATACTACCACTGAGAAAGAACTACTAGCTGTCGTCTTTGGGCTGGAGAAATTCCGCTCTTACCTTTTGGGCTCACATGTTATTATTTTCATTGATCACGCGGCCATTCGCCATCTCATGCATAAGAAGGATGCCAAGCCAAGACTGATTCGTTGGATCATTCTGCTCCAAGAATTTGACATTGAGATCCGCGATAAGGCCAGAGCCCAGAATGTTGTGGCTGATCATCTTTCTTGACTGGACCTTGACCATATTGGACTTACTCTGTCGATCAATGAGATTTTTCCTAATGAGCACCTATTGGAAATTAATGTGGCAAGTGAACCGTGGTATGTCGACATTGCCAATTACCTTGCTTCTGGATCCCTTCCACGTGGCTAGCCTAAAAACCAGCGCGAGCATCTCATGGCAGAAGCAAAGTATTATTTCTGGGATAATCCACTTCTTTTTCGGATAGGTGCTGATTAAATCATCCATCGTTCTGTTCCTGATAGCAAATTCCCCAGTGTGCTATCCTTCTACCACGATCAGGCTTGTGGAGGCCATTTCTCTGGGAGGAAAACTGCAGCCAAGGTGTTGCAGTGCGGTTTCTTTTGGCCCTCCCTTCACCAGGATGCACACAATTATGCCAAACATTGCACTAGGTGCCAGTCATTAGGGTCAATGTTACGTCGTGACATGATGCCCTTACAACCCATCCTAGCTGCAAAAATATTCGACATTTGGGGAATTGATTTCATGGGTCCCTTTCCTCCTTCCAACGGCTTCGAATTTATCCTCGTGGCTGTGGATTATGTTTCGAAATGGATCGAGGCTATTCCCATGCGCCGTGCTGACCATGTTATATCCACTCGATTTATCAAAGACCACATCATTGCACGCTTTGGGATCCCTCGAGCTATTATCTCGGACGGAGGAAGCCACTTTACCCATGCTTCTTTTCGGGCACTTCTAAGGAAATACGGAGTTCACCATCTCATCGCATCCCCGTATCATCCTCAGACGAATGGCCAGGCAAAGGTGTCAAATCGGCAAATCAAGCAAATTCTCTAGAAAATAGTTCGGCCTGACCGTAAGGATTGGTTCGACAAGATGATTGATGCACTTTGGGCGTATCGGACCACATTCAAGGCTCCCCTTGGTATGTCTCCTTATAGAATCGTTTACGGGAAGCCTTGTCATTTGCCCGTGGAGCTAGAGCACTGCGCTTATTGGGTGGTTCGCCAATGTAACCTCGACCCAGACCTGTGTGGTCGAGAAAGGAAACTCCAACTCTAGGAGCTGGAAGAGCTTCGTCGTGAAGCCTATGATTCTACCTTAACTTTCAAGCAACGCACTAAGGCTTTTCATGACAGCCATATTCGGTGGAAAGAATTCGAGCCATCTCAGCAAGTTTGGCTCTACAATGCCTGGCTCAAATTCTTTCCTGGGAAACTGAAGTCCAAATGGACTGGTCTCGAGACCATTTCCCAACGGGGCCGTTGAGATTGAAGATCCCAAATCTGGGCGTAAATTTATGGTCAATGGGCAGCGTTTGAAACCCTATCTTACTCATGAACCTGGCCCCGTTGGAGAAACTGTTGCCCTGTTGGAGGGTAACTAATTTTGTGCCTCAGTCTGAGTCTAGCTGGGGATGTTAAATTCAGCGCTCGTTGGGAGGCACCCCAACAACACTCACCATCCACCATCACTTTTCACTTCACTGTCATGCTCACTTCACTTTTTCTTCACCACCCGATCTTTCGTCCTTCCTCTACCCTTCCCTACATGCATATGAGGACATAGTATCATTTGGCATGGGGGGGTGGATAGGCATCCATAGGATCTGGGTATTTTATGGTATCATGTAGTTTTCATCTATCTATATATATATATAAAATGGTGTTTAGTAATGATCTGAAGGATGAAACAAAAATACAATAAGTGTTTATGGATATTCAACCACTGCTTTGAAGACTTTCCAGGCGACAGAAGCTTGATTCGCTCAGGCTTGCCTTAATTCACTGGAGCATTGACAAAATAGATCGGAATCTCTCCTAACTTAGGACGTATTCTTGTACCTGAGACACTAGTACAGGATTCGTTGGTTTGCTTCTACTTGAGAGCCTAAGTAATCTTGGTTCACACTACACATATCAAGAAAGACCAGGTGAACATAAGATCCAACCCTAGTGTTCATTAGGGAAGGTGGAGTCCTTACCTGTGCGCGTAGGTAGACTTTTTATCCCAGGCTTTAGTCTTGTGTTTAGGAGAGACTCTTTCCACCAAAAAGGAACCCTCCCACCAAAAAGAGAAGTGCGCTCCTCCAAATAAATTTGTAAGAGATATACTGACATGTGTTTCAAGAAAAAAAAAAGAGAAGATGCAAATAAGTCAGTATATCTCACAAATGTCTGTAAAATCTTCCTACAAAAAAGTTCTTCAGGGCAAATACCCTATTTTCTTTGAGCCACAAATGTCAAAAAATGGGAGTTGAGTTTTCCGTCATCTTTTTAAGGGTCAATCTGAAGACATGAGCTGAAACTGGGACCAACCTTTACTTAAAAATTTGTGAAACCCTGGGCTTGAGTCTTAATGTTCATCTGGTCAGTCTTGATCCTTCACTATGCACAAGCCATAATCTCTTGAGCTCTCGAGTACGGCAAAAACCTCTTGGGTCTTGGAAATCGTACTTAAGGTTTAAATATAAAGAGTCCAGGTTAGTCGAGAGATGATCTATGTCATGTGAGACTTAAAGTACTGGTACTCTTCTCTGCAATTGGTTCTCACAATATCCAACAATAAACACACCTATGTCGCCTCAGGAGAAAATCTGCAGCTTAAAGATCATTTCTAAATACAATACCAAAAAAATGTTTTGCTAGGGACTAACAAAAGATAGGCATGGGGGTATGATTGCACCGCAAAAATACACCTGCAATTGTGCCATCTTGTGCTATTTCCTGGCATTGCCAGTGCATATTAGGTCTCCATAGTCGCATTTGTAAAATTACACGCATGCATGCATTTAATTGAGAGGGGAGGAGAGTGAATAAAATGGCCTTGTAATTAACAAACTCTTCAAGTGCTGCCTCACAAAATTTCCATCTTTATTTTTATTTGATTTTTTAATTTCTTCTCTGGGGCTGCAATGCATGGCCTCCTCTTCCTCACGCCATTCCCGGTAGCAAACACTCCCTGCAACCGCATGCACAGCCATGCACAGCCAGGGCATGGCTGTGCTTGCCTTCTTCCTCTTTAAAAGGGCACAGCTTCTTCTTTGCAAAGGAGAGCCTGGTCCACACACCTACAGCAGCCTTCTTCCCTTCCAGGTCGTCTCCTCCCCTCTCCCCTCCGTACGCAGCCTCTCCTCCTTCTGAGGAGCCACTCTGTGGGCAGGAGTAGCTCACAATGGTGCACAACCACCACTGTGAGACCCACCACTGCCCAGCTCATCAAAGAGCCGGTGGGCGTGGTGGTCTTCTCTCTCTGTTTCGACATTGAGCCACCTCCGCCATTGCCGCAAGCTTCAAGGTCTGAAGCTCCGCGGTGGTAGCAGCAGTGTAGCCCTCCCACGCGCAACTACAGGATGCCCTTGCCTCCAGCGCACGCCTGCAGGCCGCCCTCGCCTCCCGCTTCTTCACGCCTGCACCCACCTCTTCGCAAGCCAGCAGTCGACGCAGCTTCTCTACGTGCATGCCAGCCGCTCACACCTTCCGCACTCACAGAACTGGACACGCCCGATCGCGCGGAGCTGAGTGGCACTGTAGCCATGTTCAAGCTAGTCAGCGGAACACTGTGGCTATAGTGCAGTGACCGGTAAGTTTCTCACTTATCCAGTCACCCGACGCGCCACAACCGATCCCAGGCCACGTACGCGTCTCGTCCCGCACCCGCTCCAGCACCTGCCCACGCGTCACCCTTCGCCCGCGTATGCCCGCCCGCTTCAGCGTCTGCATGTACCCACTCCTAGAACATTCGCCCGCACCCCCCTCACTGTGCAGCGCAGTGCGCTGTGATCTCTCTCCCTTATGCTCACCCCCTCCAGTGCGCACGTCTTCGCGCGCCTACGCGCCTGCGGTATCAGATGGCGCCCGCGGCTTCAGACGACTTAAATTGCCTCCTTCACTCCAGTAGTCTCTCTCTCTCTCTCTCTCTCTCGCTCTCACAGCACTCTCTCACACTCTCTGCACACACATACACACACACTCGCACTCTTGTACACACACCTATACTCTACTATATACATATATACATATACGTACATATATATATTTATATATATATATATATTTATATACATACATATATATATATCTATACATATATTAGTACTTATATAACTATGTATTAGTCTATATATATACATATATTTATATACGCATAAATATATATATATATATATATTATTACCTATATAACTAAGTATAAGTATAGATACATATATACAAATATATACATATATATACACATATACTTATACATATATATATATATATATACAAATATACATACATATATACATATCTATCTACATATATCTATATACATATATTACTATATATATATAGACATATATATATATATATATACATCTATATAGTTATATATACATACATATACATATATATATATATCTATACATATATTTACATATCTATATACATATACATATATATATATACATATAACTACATATATACCTATATATCTATAACCATATATATATTTACATATAGATATATATTTACAGATATATATATTAGTTGTAAATAATTAACATAGGGTAGTTTTAGCTAGTTTTTGATGCCTATTTATTGTACATATGTTTTAGGCATTGTGCTGCATATTAATTGATTCTTTTATAAATAATTAACCCATTCATTCATTATTGGATTCATTCATTCATTTTGTAAAAAAAATCAACATTTTTGGAATAAAAGAATATTTTTGGACTTAGAGTGTGATGTATATCAATAACTACCTTCCAGTGAATGACTTGGAAACAAACCAGTAAAAATTGTAAATAAATAAAATTGACGCATCATCGATTTGAATTCATGACATCTATACAATAATTAAACGACATTTAAACACAATTATTATTGCAAATCGAAAGTTGACCATCAACATACAAGATCATTTTTGGGTCTCGAGTTTAGTATTCGCCATTTATTTTGTTAGCGACCAACTAGGAGTCCGTGTAGGTTTCCAGCGAGGTGACGCCTCTAGACTTGGCCACCCGGATGCTTGCCGACATGGCCTTGTACTCTGCTTGGTTATTGGATGTAGGAAAATCCAATTTGATGGCGTACTTATAAGTAGCGCTGTCTAGGGTGATTAAGGTTATCCTGGCCCCAGACTTGGCTATCATAGATGAGCCGTCAACATACAACTTCCAAGGGAGAGTGAGGGAGGCATCCGAGTCCGTGAATTCTGCTACGAAATCTGTCAGGACTTGTCCTTTGATTGGCTCCTCTCGGCAGGCACTTGACATCGAACTCTGCTAGTTCCATAGCCCATTTAATATATCGTGCTGACCCCATGGTCTTGTGTAGCATTCGCCGTAGGGGGTAGTCTGACAGGACCATTATAGTGTGAGCTTGGAAGTAGGGGCGTAGCTTCCTAGCTGCGATGACCAGAGCTAGCCTTAGCTTCTCAACGACCGTATACTTGGCTTCTGTACCTTGATAAGTTTTGTTGATGAAGTATATGGGTTGCTGTGCTCCTTCTTGATCACTGACTAGGACAGTGTTAACGGTGGATACGGAAGCCGCCAGGCACAGGTGATAAGCTCATATTGTGAGCTAATTAAATGTTTAAATGCTTAAACATTAAGGTAACGCATCCATTTATTTAGCATGCATTAGGATGTAAATAGATTAATTTATATTTCTTATTTAATAACATAATTCATGTATTGCATTCATAATTAAAGGCATTGGGAATTGACTTAGAATGGCATGTAATTAGGTGCATTGCATGCATTGTTTTAATTAACATAGAACTTAAGGATTTTTGTATAAATAATCCTAATATTTTATTTTATTAATTCTTCTTCTTCCTGCAGGCAACTACTCCACTTCCTCTGATTGCGCATTCACTCTTCGCCATTTGCCTGCACTCAAGAGACCATTCATGGAGGAGTAGGAGAGATGGATCTGGTCAGGGGCAGTTGTGACTACAAGGGAGAGGAGGAGGCAGCTGTGCTCGCGGAGACACCGCCCCACTCCACCACTGTGCACTCCACTCCACCATCATGGTCTCCAAGGCCAAGCTCCACCACACCGTGGGCCGACGAGGTGATAGCTCGCCGTGCCAATTTGGTGAGCTTGGCCATCACCGTGCAACTACCAGATCTACCTCCCTTTTCACACACCACCAACACCATCTTCTTCTTCTTTTTCTTCTTCTTCTTCTTCTTCCTCTGTTTTCAGAGCAAAACCATCCCAGCATCCTCCTTGCTACACCTCTGTGTCACACCCGCAGTAGCGTGCAACCTCCTGCGCATGCTCCCTCGCCATCCCGTGCGACTTCACACCAGCTCCACTGCAACAGCGACCGCATGCCCTTGCTGTGTGCACCGCCCTCTGGCTCCACTGTAGGCGCGTGCCCTCAGCACACCCACTCACCTCCTACGTCCGCTCGCACTCCTTGCAATGCGCCATCGACGCTCGTAGTAGTAGTGGCTGCACGTCCTCCAGGGGCTTCTGCCCTCGCCCGTGCACGTAGAGCACACGCTACAGCACCCATTCCGCCCGTGCACAGAGTGCGCTGCACCTCCGCCCGCAGCCCCTCCAAGCACTGCTCTAGCAGCAATAGAGCACCACCAGCCCAACAGCCCTCATCTCCAGCTGCGCGCGTAGAGTGCGCTACACCTTCGCTTGCTCCGCTTGCACATAGCACGCGTCCTCCAGCACCCTTCAGCAGCTCCGCCGGAACCCACCTTCACCATAGCTCCGTTCAGCCGACTCCGGCCACCCCGACCAATGACACCACCACCGTCGGATGCAGCTCGAAGCTGACAAGCTCTGGTGAGCTCCCCAAAGGAGTTGGTCTATTTTTGTGAGAATTAATATTTACATTTCTTGCCATTAAAATAGTTGGAATTTTGATTAAACATTATTCTAATCAGGTGATTTTGTGAGAACCCCCTTCTTCTTTCAAGTAATGCAATATCATCTCATCTAATCATTGTTATCTTGATTTAAGGGTGGTTTTGATTCGGTTTATAGGTGAAATTAATCGTGAACATCTGGTTTAGATATGTGCTAGTTTTAAATAGTCATTGCCTCCTTGTGGATATGACCTGCTCTCCTGTGAGTGGTATAATTTTAATTCTAATTATTTTGATTAGTCGATTTTTCACCACTAAAAATACAATGATAAATCTTCTTAATCATCATTTTCGAAAGCGAAAAATTGACTCGTCAAATGGCACTGTTGCCAGGGAGGCAACGAGCCTATTAAACTTGTATTCATTTATTTATTGGTTCACACATTATTTTTTGAGGCGTATTTAACTTTGATCTTTTTGGTGCCAGATACTCATATCTGCTTGATGAGTTGTTGCACCAGCCTTAGCTACATCGAGGTGGACCTTGTTTCCACTTCTTGGAGGACACTGGGAGCTCCGTTTCTGAAGGTAGGAGCTCGACGCACTATGGTGGGCCTTGTCTCCACCACCGAAGGAGGACATCTGGAGTGATCATCTTCATCTCCATCGATTTTTTTTAGTAGATAGAATTTAGGTTTTAGAACTTAATTTTCATTACACATTTGGTTTGAAACCCTTGTTCTGGGGTACATTTTATGGGTTTGTTCCTCGACCTTCTTTTAGGTTCATGTTAGATAGCTTTTTGGGTGCCTGTTCCCTTTTCTTTAGATCTAGGTTTTCTTTTTTGGATTGATTTTATTTTTCTTGCTTGTGCATAAGTTGCTAAAAAAATAACAAAAAAAAACCACGAGCTTCCTGCTAGAAGCTGCCTGCCTTAGGATGACCATTTAGGTGTGAATGAGTGGCCTCTAGATTTATTTTACTTGCATTTTCATGCATCTTGAATTGCTGATTGCTAGAAGAAAGGTACGTCCCCTTTCTTTGCATTCTATATTGTTCACACATGTGCATTTGGATTTTATTGCAAGACCACCTAATTGAATTGAAAAGATCTAACAAGTGGTCGCATATTTTCTTGAAAAAGGACTTTAAGCTGAGGAACACTAAAACAAAGGACTTGAATTGAGACATTGTGCTGCCGTTCAAAATTCAAAACTCAAAATTTTTACGGTGTATGCACACTTGTAACTCTTGCACCACGGCACGCATTTAGACACTCCTAGGTCTTGGAACTACTAGGACAAGAGTCCTCCTAACATTGGATTCTGAAGTGTTCAGAACTTGAGATTAAAGGTTTTGTAAATCCAGAGAGGGGGTACCCTATCATAGATTTTTGGGGGTAGTTAAGAAGCACCGTGAAATCACAGCTTCAAAGGAAGGCTTAGGCCTACTTGCATCCCTTGATCTTCTGTCTTTGGAGTTGCTACACCATTTGAGATTTAGGGAAGAACACCTAAGCTCCAACTAGGTCTTTTTAGGCATTTTGAAGGTCGACAATAGGCGTGTAATTGATTGGGCAACTTTCTTTGTCACCCACAATTTGATTTAAAGTCAAAAGCCTAAATTGAAAAGACCTAACAAGTCCTTTTGAATTATGTTTGTAGTGCATGCTTGGTAGGCGATCTCTTAGGAGACAGCTTGTGTTTGATCCTGAATCTGAAAGAATCTTAAGAAGGAACCTCCCAAGGGAAGAAATGGGTGGTCAAAGGAGCCTTAAGGAATATTTCATTCCAATCAATCAAGCTATCCCTACACTACGTAGACCTGGAGGGGACAATCCTTATGAGATCAAAAGCAGTAACATATCCTTGCTGCCCTCCTTTTATGGCATTGCTAGGGAAGACCCTTACAGGCATATAGAGGATTTCACCGAGGTCTATTCCACGGTGAAGTTGCAGGGTGTTACTGATGATGCTCAAATGCAGACCCTCTTTCCTTTCTCCCTCAAGGACAAAGCCAAGTAATGGTATCAACTCTTAATGATATTAACACTTGGGATGCCCTGAAGAAGGAGTTTTTGAAGAAGTACTTCCCCATGAGCAAAACAAATCACTTTAGGAGGGAAATTATGAGTTGTGTTCAAAAGGATGGGGAAGCTTTCCATGATGCGTGGGAGCGCTTTAATGATCTGTTGAGACTTTTGCCACATCACTAGGTGCCGAAGTGGCAACTGGTTAAAAGGTTCTACACCGGACTTAATGATTCGCACGGGCAGACTGTGGATGGTGCCTGTGCAAGAACCCTTCTATCTAAGACTGAGGATGAAGCTTGGAACCCTTTTGATACTTTTAGTGAGAATTCTATTCACTTGAATTCTGCCTACATGGATAGACACCCACTGATGAGAACCTTATCATAAACCCTAACTAGCATATTTTGACATAAGAAATAAAAAAAAAGCCCCTACATAACCAAAGGGAAGGCCTAAATCAGGAAATTGTTGAGCAGAGAATAAAATATTACACAAGGGTAAAGATGCAATTTTACCATTATAGTACATAAATGGGATTTCTAAGGGTCTAGACACAGGTCAAATGGACTTAATAAGAGAAAAAGTGGGATGGTTTGGTCAGAAAAGGGTTATGACAAAATCTGGGAATTAAATGACATTCTATAATCCTAAAACAAACCCACTTTAATTCACGAAGTTTCAGGAAAGATAAAAATCAATTAAACCCACTAAAATTCATGAAAAAATATCCCCTAGGATTTAGAACCTTCAATTGGGCCATTGGAACCTATCTTGACCTAGATTGAGAACCATACCCAATTTTTGACCTAATTTGGGTTTTTGTGTAAAATATCTAGTCAAACATTGTCAAACCTAAAATTCAACCTCACCATTGGATTCCTTAGGTCCAAATTAGGTTTATACCAAAAATTGGACCTAAGGGAATGTCGCCTTGACCCACTTTACAAAATGGTCCTCAATAATTACTTTTTGACCCTTAGCTTTTTGAAAACATGCAAGGACCCCCCTATATTTTCCCATCATCTTCTTCAGTCGAGTCCCTCTGCCACCCACCTGCGTAGGCCATACCTCCGGCGACCTTGCGCAGAGGATGGCGTCGCACATGCATGGGGAGTCGGCCCCAAATTTGAAAGGGAGACTCCCTGCGTTGTCCCTTGTCGCATGGGCCGGCTCCCATGCCCTGTCGGCCGCCATACCTCTCGTGCGAATGCTCAAGAGGTATGGGTCTCGCTCCGGCCATACCTCCGGTGAGGTATTCCCACCTCCTCCTTGCGATTCTCTCTCTGCCAACGCCTATTTAAGGAGCAGCACCCCCTACCGCACCCTTCAAGCTTGTTTTGGCCTGAGAATCCCCCTTAAATTCATTTTTCTCATCTCAGACCATCTGCCCGCAAGCTCTGGCGACTTCCTCTTCCTCCTCTCATCGCACTTCCACCATACCAGTGGCAAAGTCATCTCCGTCGTCTTCAGCTGCACCTCGCCGTACCAGCAGGCGCCCTCCAATCCCTCTTCCTTGTCGCCATCTCTTCCCCTAGGTGCCTTCATCTCCGACGACGGCAGCACAGCCACTCACCACTTCCGCCTCCGCCCCTTCCCTATATTTCCATATCCATTTGATACATTTCCATAGGAAAGCAATAAGAATTCTTGGGAGGATATGAATCCTATTATTAGACTCCTATTTCTTGACTTTAGGATTTCTTGGAATTCGATTCTATTTGAAAACTTGGAATTTGATTCTATAGAGATACAAGAATGTTGTCTGTAGAGAAAGAAGAATGTTACAATTCCAAATTCAATTACAATCTTTTTTCCAAAGAGAGACTGGTAAATCCCAGAGGATTGGACCTATATAGATATAGTATAGATAGCATCGAAGAAAGCAGATTCGAAATCGAAATAATAGAAAGGAAAGGCGGAAGAAATAGAAGACAAAGTCGTCCAGAGACCCATAGATAAGTCCTCTCTCTCTGCTCTTTATTTTCCCTCATTTATTTCTGTTATTTCGCCTTACCACTCATACACCACTGCCACCTTCTCCACCTCCAGCAGACCACTGGAGAGGTGTATCCACCGCTCCACGCATCCACCCACCTCGCCAACCACCTCACAAGCTTCGCCACGACTCACTGATCATAACCCCTCTTCCCATTCACCGCCACATACTCCCAACACTTCACCTGAACACACCCATCTTCACAACCACAGGGTGACTTAGGCATGCACGCCTAGGCCACCCTGCGGCCAGCCAACCACCGCAGCACTTTTGCCATGCCACGGTGAAGCTCCCAAAGTAATTTGACAGGGTCGTGAGTCCATATTCGTGCATTTCAGGTTTGGTCCCTCTGCCGCCATTAGCAATGGCACGAAGGAGCTTGCTCGCAAGCTCCAGGTTGTCCCACTCTAGGCAGAGGCATTGCAGGTGTGCCGAACCCCTCTGCGAGTCGTTCGCAGCTGGCAAGCAGAGGCATTAGCAACTGCAATTGCCTCAATTGGACAAGACTCCTCCCTATGGGCAGGCGAAGAAGTGGGTGGGACTTTAGTCCCACCTCGAAAACGCTTGGCACAGGTGCATGCTTTTTATTGTTTTTGTGTTTCTTTCTTAGCGCCTCAAGTAACATTGGGTGAGGTCCCTCGCCCTCTCCACCTGCCTCGTCCGCGGTCACTCCTACACGGACCTGGCCGACTCATTTACCCTACACTCCTCGCGCACCACCCACGCCGATGCGCCTGGACCCAGGCGTGCGTAACCTGACCCATTTACTAGGCTGGCTCTGAGAGAGTGAAGAGAGAAGTAGAGAGAGAGTGAATCGGGGGAGGGTAGGGGTAGGTTTTGCTCTGTACTGTGCAGGGAAAGGAGGAGGAGGAGGAGGCAGTTGCGAAAGAACTTGAAGGCAGGGGCAGCACAGGAGGAGGAGGAAGATGGCTTTGTAGCCGCAGAGAAGCTGAGGCAGAAGAGGAAGGAAGAAGAAAGGCCTAAAAGTGCAAGGAAGAGAGAAAGCAAAGGCGTAGCAGAGAAGAAATAAGAAGTCAGAGGAGAAGGTAGAGACAGAAGGGAAAAGAAGAGAAAAAGAAGCTAAGAAGAAGAAGAAGCTGCAGCAGCAGTAGCTGAAAAGAAGGAGAGCACAAGCACTGTAGTAAGTGGCCATTTAAGGTGTCTGAGCCTTGGAGTCAGACGTTTGAAAAAAAAAAGAGAGAGAAAGGAGAATAGAAGAAGAAAAGAGAAGAGACATTTTTATTTCCTCTCCTTTATCTTTTTGTAAAACAGTATATTGTAAATTGTGATTTTCTATGCTTCTAGAATCAAGTTTACTCCCTGAGTTCGACCTTAGAGAATTTTGTATTCGAGGAATAAAATATAATCAAACCGGTGCGGTTTTACAAAATCCGTCACCAGTTTTTGGCGCCATTGCTGGGGAACAACGGGCATTTTAGAAGCTTCAAAATCACAATTTCTGATTTTATACTAATTTAATCTCTCTTTTGTTGTGCAGGAAAGGAAGGCAAGGAAGAACAAAGCCGTCGCACAACAAACACACCAGAGGTCAGGTAACGCTCAATCCTCTCTCTCTTAAACCCCCATATTCTACGGAGGAAAAAGGAAAGAAAAAAAATCAATCTACGGCTTCCTGTCTTCTATACATAGTAATTCATAGATTTGCCTTTTTTTTTTAAATTTCAACACATTTTATTTGCATACCTACTTAAGGTAACTAGGGCTAAAACCTTCTTGCTTGAGCCCTCGTTACCCATTTCTAAGGCAACTAATTGGACCAACTAGAGCCAACCTAGGATTCTAAGCTAGGGTTTTAGAGACATCTTCTAATCAAGAACTGAAAATTCCAAAAAGAGGTGTGCCTAAACCATTGCTTGAAAAGATCTATTGAGATAAACCCTAAGCAATCCGACTCTTAATTTACTTGAACACTAAAAGAAAGGACCTAATAAGCTTTCACATGAATAAACAGGTAAGTTGTTCCCTTGGATCAACCAACCTTCAAATTAGGTCACTTTTACACAACAAAAGGCTTAAAGTTCAAGTGAAACCCTAAGCACCTTGATCTTAATTAAAAGTGGTAGACTTAGGAGGTCAAGGTCCCCATTCTAGTCTACCTAGAATCTTAGTGACAAGAGAGGTTGGGTGGGGGAAACCCTGTAACCCGTGGGGGCACTCTACCATGTAGGGGTCTTCGTGGGGCTCACCCTCTCTGGCTGCCTAGGTAATTCTCTGGTGGACAACTTTCTGATCAAGGGGTATCATCTGCCCCGAACCTCTATAGTCACCCAACAAATTTTGGGTGTCTTGATTGGGTCCAACACCTTCTAACCTCATCCAATCCATCAGTGCATGTTTGATAGAAGGTCCTTGAAACCTCCTCTAGAAATCCACTCTCCCCGAGGCCAAGCCTCGGTACCCTTGTTTGTGCGACAACCACCCCACATAGACCTCTCTTCTGATTTTGAACCTAGTTCCCCTTCTTCTTCCAACATGGCTCAGCCTGTTGAAGAAGTGAATAATCTTGAGCACCAGCTGCAGCATCGTAATGATCTCTTCCAAAACTTCATGAACCCACCACAGCGCCCTATGATGCGAGATCACTATAATCCCGCTGCGGTGGCAATTAAGCCTCAAGTCAGAATTCCGACTGGAGGACCTGACTCCGAATTAAAGCCCAATATGATTCATGCCATACCTAAATTCTATGGGTTTAACTCTGAAGATCCCTTCCATCATATCAAATAGCTTAAGCATCTGGCCCATACTTTCGGGCCGGATGCACAGAATCGGGATATCTTACTCATGAAGATGTTCTTGTTCTCCCTTATGGACAAGGCGGCTCATTGGTATCAGACATAGACCCACCCGATCAACACTTGGGAAGAACTCCAGTCTGAGTTTTTGAAGTTCTTTCCTGTTGGCCGGACAAACGCCTTGCGCCATCAGATTACTCACTTCACAGAGCAAACGGGAGAACCTCTTCATGAGGCATGGGATCGATTCCAGGATCTCATTAGAAAGTACCCCCATCACGGAGTTCCTAAATGGGAACAAGTCCAGTCTTTTTACCAGGGACTCCGTGAAGATATTAGACTGTTCGTCAATGCAACTTGCGGAGGGAATATCATGGGTCAACATGAAGACACCGTGTGGGAGATTCTTGAGAATATGAGTGAGAACTCCATCAACAATGACTCCATGGGATTATTTGACCGAACGAATGCCCGCGCAGTGACGAACCTTAGGGGAGCACATGAGACGCAGGTCCTGTCCGCATCAGTTGACCTAGAACTAATGGCCAGTTGGTTGGACAAGGTCTCAATTATTAAGAAGAAGGTGGATGAGCTGACTCAGCACTTGCAACGAGCCACCTCTACACAGAACTCCTTCCCACAGCCACCTCCTACACGGGAAACTATGCAGAACATTTTCCATCAACCTTCTCCTGGGATGGACTCGTTTCCATCCCCATCTAACTCTAGGATAGAAGGGACCTTCGATCCTTTCTATTCTTGTCGGGGGAACTCTACTCCCCCATTCTCTAACTTTCCTGAGGCTCCTCAGACCTGCGAGGACCTCAACGCCATTTAGAATGACCCATTTTCCAACACCTACAACCTTGGATGGTGAAACCATCCCAATTTCCAGTGGGAGGGAAATTCTCAAAACCCAAGACCACCCTTTCAGCCCCATCCACAAGCCCCTCATTCTTATCAACTGCCTCAGCCTCGGCCCAACCCCTCTTATCCATCCGGGCCCAACCAAGACCAAATGTCCCTCATCCTCCAAACTCTGGCTGACATTCAAAGAATGAATGCGGCTATCCAGAAGCAACACAAGGATGAAATCACAGAGGTCTGCAACCAACTCGCCCAGTTGGCAAATTCTCGCCAACCGGGCACACTTCCTTCTTAACCTCTACCTAACCCGAATAACGTACTAACTCAGTGGTGCGTTATGAACTCGAACCCAGGCCAAGCACACTTGATCTACCAGGCCCCTTCTATTCCATCACTTGACGGGATGGAAGCATCAACCTCCTATGCGGGTTACCAACAGCAGCAGCCCATCTTACCAACCCCCAACCAGAACCAGGCAGGACTAAATTCTGTAACAACCCGTAGTGGTAAAGCAACCCAAGATCCACCTTATCCAGACCACTCCAAGCCTGGTAGTGACCCAAAACCTAGGACAGTTATCCAGGATGTTCCTATCCCTGACCCAGATCAAAAACCTGGACCTATCCTAGAGGAACCAACTAAGGTTCCATTTCCCGAGGCCTTGACCAAGGGAAAGAGGATAGCTAAACCCGTGGCTCCTAAGGAAGACCTGATCAAGCTCTTTGAGCAGGTCCAAATAAACATCCCCTTGATGGATGCAATCCGCCATGTACTGGCTTATGCATGATTCTTGAAAAACGTGTGTACACCTCAGCGTAAGCCACGAACCAAGAGTGGTAGTCCGATTGTACTATCAGAGAAAGCCAGCTCTGTGATCTTGAGTAAACTCCCACCTAAGGCAAAAGACCCAGGCACTCCCCTGATTTCATGTAAGATTGGTGAAACCCAGTTTGATAGAGCATTATTAGACCTAGGTGCCTCCATAAACCTGATACCCACATCCCTGCTTAACCACCTAGAAGAATCTGAACTGAAACTGACTGAGGTGACATTGCAGTTAGCCGATTGATCTATCAAGTCACCTAAGGGAATTCTTGAAGATGTTATTGTTAAGGTATGGGATTTCTACTTCCCTGTAGATTTCATAGTTCTAGACATGGATGCACCTGAGAATCCAAGGGATACACCAATCATACTAGGGAGACCTTTTCTGGCCACTGCAAGGGCCAACATAAGTTGTGAAGAGGGCCAAATAGAGTTGAAATTTGGGAATTAGACTCTCAAGATTGATATCTTTAAAGCCCAACAAGGGATTAATTGCGGTGTAGTAGAGCAAATTTGTGACATCAGAGCCATGGTTGATAAACCACAAATTGAGGACAACATGATTATCCCTCATCAACCACAAGAAGATCTAAAATCACAATTAGAGGAGTCAGAACTTGATCTAGACAAACCCATAACTCCTACCCTTGTACCCCACACCCACTCTGACCCACCTGCTGCTGCTGATAACCCCGTTCTAGAACTCAAGGCCCTTCCCGATCATTTGAAGTATGTCATTTTGGGTTCCAATCAGACACTTCCAGTGATTATAAACTCCAAACTCACACCTAAGCAGGAATCCCGTCTGATTGCTGTTCTCTAGCAACATCGCAGAGCCATTGGTTGGACTCTAGATGATTTAACTAAAATAAGTCCCTCTTATTTCACACACTGCATCTATTCTGAAGAGGGCACACGACCTTCACGTGAAATGCAGAGACGTCTAAACCCCAATCTGCAGGAGGTCATGAAAAAGGAGATCATTAAGTGGTTAGATGCAGGGATCATCTACCCGATCTCCGATAGTCACTGGGTGAGCCCAATCCAGGTTGTGCGTAAGAAGGCAAGGCTCACCACTATCACGACTGAAACTGGAGAGGTCATACCTACCCGTATAGCCAACTCATGGAGAGTCTTCATAGATTACCGAAGACTCAATTCCTCCACGAAGAAGGATCATTTCCCACTACCGTTTATTGATAAGATTCTTGAAAAACTAGCGGAAAATAGATTCTTCTGCTTTCTTGACAGGTACTCCGGTTACAACCAAGTGGCGATTCATCCAGAGGACCAAGAAAAGACCACGTTCACCTGCCCCTTCGGGACATACGCATTCCGAAGAATGCCTTTCGGTCTTTGCAATGCACCTACAACTTTTCAGCGGTGCATGCTTGCCATATTCTCTGATATGGTAGTTGATTATCTGGAAGTCTTCATGGATGACTTCTCAGTTTTTGGGGCATCATTTGACGATTGCCTCCAGCACTTGGTTCACATACTCAGGTGATGCATTGACGTAAATCTGGTTCTTTCTTGGGAAAAGAGCCACTTTATGGTGCCTGAGGGGATCATCCTGGGACACTTAATTTCTGAGAGAGGCATCCAAATGGATCGAGCCAAGGTTAATCTGATTTCTAAACTTCCTATGCCTAGCTCGATCAAGGACATCCGATCTTTTCTGGGGCACGTCAATTTTTACAGTCGTTTCATCCCTGAGTTCTTGAAAATCGCATGCCCCCTGACCACTCTTCTCTCCAAGGATGTACCCATTGAAATTTCCAAGGAATGCACTTAAGATTTTGAGATCCTTCATGACAGAGTCACCCAAGCCCCCATCCTACAGTCCCCTGATTGGTCTCAACCCTTTGAGATCATGTGCGATGCATCTGACTTCGCTGTAGGAGCAATTCTGGGGCAGAAGATTGACGGGAAACCCGTGGTCATCTACTACGCTAGCAAGACACTTGATGAGGCTCAGCGTAACTACACGGTTACGGAGAAAGAGCTGCTAGCTGTAGTATTTACCCTTGAAAATTTCAGATCTTATCTCCTGGGTTCCCACATCATAATCTACTCGGATCACACAGCTGTGAGGCATCTCCTTGCGAAGAAGGACGCGAAGCCTCGATTAATCCGATGGATCTTGCTGTTGCAAGAATTTGACCTCGAGATTCGCGACAAGGAGGGAAGATAGAACGTGGTAGCTGACCACTTGTCTCGCCTTCCTTCTGAGAACATTGACCCTTCTGGACCCATCACGGAGCATTTTCCTGATGAGCACCTCTTAACTATTGGTACCAGGCTTCCATGGTTTGCTAATATAGTAACTACTTGGCATCACACCAGATCCTGTCTGATTGGCCAAAGGCCAAGAAGGACAAGTTGCGCTCCGATGCCAAGTACTACATTTGGGAAGACTCGTGCTTATTCCGCATAGGTGCTGACCAAATTATCTGGCGATGTGTCCCGAAGGTCGAAATCAATGACATACTCTCTTTCTACCATGACCAGGCATGTGGTGTCCATTTTTCTGGGCATAAAACCACATCGAAAATCCTCCAGTGTGGCTTTTACTGGCCCACTATCTTCAAGGATGCATACACTCACTGTAAGGCATGCAGTCGTTGCCAAACTTTGGGCAACATGAGCCATCGTGTCATGATGCCTTTACAGTCGATTCTTGTATGCAAGATTTTTGATATTTTGGGGATTGATTTTATGGGCCCCTTCCCTATCTCGGAAGGCTTCAAGTACATTTTACTCGCTCTTGACTACATGTCCAAATGGATTGAAGCCATTCTGACCCGAACCTGTGATCAAAAAATCGTCATCAAATTCATTCATCAGAACATCTTCTCACAATTCGGGATTCCTCGAGCTATCATCTCTAATTGAGGGACTCATTTTACCAACGCTCATTTTAGGTCACTGATGACCAAATACGAGGTGTCACATCAAATCTCTACTCCTTACCACCCCCAAACTAATGGTCTAGCTGAGCTATCAAATTAGGAGATCAAGAAAATCCTGTAGGTTACTGTTCGACCAGACAGGAAGGACTGGTCATCCCAACTTCCAGAAGCTTTGTGGGCTTATAGGATCGCCCACAAGATCCAATTAGGCATGTCACCTTCCTGTCTAACTGGAGCACAAAGCCTATTAGGCAGTGCGGAACTACAACCTAGATCTTTCTAAGGCTGGAACCCACAGAAAGCTTCAGATAAGCGAGATTGATGAATTACGCCTTGATGCGTATGAAAACTCGTGAATCTACAAAGAGCGGGTTAAAGCCTTTCATGACAAGCACATATCTAGAAAGATCTTCCACCCTGGTCAGAAGGTCCTACTCTTCAATGCCCGACTTAAATTGTTCCCTGGAAAACTGTGATCCAAGTGGGTCGGACCATATCTTGTCCAACAGATTTTTGGAAATGGAGCCATCGAGATCAGTCCACTCAGCCATGATTCTGAACCTTTCATCGTGAACGGCTAGAGACTTAAACCATTCATTGACGTAACCAATACAGATTTGGTTGAGTCATCATTTATCCTCCATTCTCCCTGAGCTAATTGCATCCAGCCGATGGCGTAAAACTCAACGCTTAACGGGATGCAGCCCGTCATTCTTTTTGAAAATCGAAACATTTTTCTGACATTTCTTTGCACTTTAGGTTCATTCCTTAGGACAGCCGACTTCACCTTAGGTACTCATACCTAAGATTAGAAATCATCCGCAACAGTCACCTCGACCCATCCACTCACCTAATATCTGTCCTAATGCATGAACCAAGCCAAATAAAAACCCACCTAATGTACAATGAGGACATTGCAAACCTTAGGCATGGGGGGATATGAAAGTGCAATGAAAAGTCATAACAAGAAAAGGTTTCAACAAAAAAATTCACATATACCAAAAAAAAAATTTTTTGGAGGAGGGAAGAAAGTGCTGGTAAGCTTCACAAAAAATGGAGGAAAAGAGCAAAATATTAAAAAGGAGCACAAAATGAAAAGGAAAAGGGATAGTCATTAGTACGAAATTAAGGAATTAACCAAAGTTCTAGACCACATTAAAGAAAAGTTAAGTAAAAGTACACAAAAAGATTAGTAAGAATGCTAACCTTAGGCCTTCTTGACTAGACTCTTAGTACCCATTAAGATTTAGATATTCCTTAAGAGATTGAGGAAAATGAAAAGCTTAAGTATTAGGTCTAAGGCTTACGGAGTATTCGGCCTCGTTAACTGAGCTTCGATTTACGGGACTCGATAACCTAAGCACCCAAATTCACACGCACAGTCTGGTTCAGTGAGCATAAATATCAAAATAATGCATAAGTGTTTCAAATGTTCTGAAAATGTCATCTAGATTAAGAGCGGCCGATCAACACAAGTTGATTTGGACAAGTTCCTGGCATGGAGAGGTGGAAAATTCCCTTCGAAGATGCGTAACAACATATCATCTCCTCGGTGCTTGTTTCCTAGGATACTTACATATCCTACTAAGGCCATGTAAGCACTCTGCTGGTTCAGATTCCATGGATGGCATTATCACGAAATGTTAATTGCCAAGGTCTGAATTCGGTCACTGACACCATGGGTGAGATTATCTTGAAATCTCGAAAGCCAGGGTTCTGAGGGTTAACATGGGTGGTGCTATCTCGAAGCATCGATTGCCAGGGACCTTTGAGGATTGATTATGGGGACGAGGAATCTGATATAGACTGTGTTGTGAAGACAATCTTAAGCTAGAATTAAAAAGAAAAGAGAGAGAAAACTCTCTAAACAAATAAACCCTCTGTCTCTCTCTTACAAAACGCACTGCAAACTAAACTAAGGCTAAAAATGTCTCAAGCACGGGTGCTTTAACCACAGAGTCCAATAAACTTTAGGGTAGTTCCTATGGGTCTTAAAAACCTCTGCTAAAGACTGAGGCTAAAGCTAGACAGATCTGGATCTTGGTTGGTATTAGAGTACCTTTATGGCCCATGGTTGGCATTTTGACCTAATCAAGGAGACAAGAGAAAAGAAGCACTTATCAAATTTGATGATAGGAATTTATGGTCTAGAATAGAGGTTAAAACCTTAAGTTTTGGCTAAGTGACTAGCAAAAGCTAGGCATGGGGGTATGATGAGAACCTCATCATAAACCCTAACTAGCACATTTTGACACAAGAAATCAAACAAAAAGCTCCTACATAACCTAAGTGAAGGCCTAAATCAAGAAATTGTTGAGTAGAGAATAAAACATTACACAAGGAGTAAAACTACAATTTTACCATTGTAGTACATAAATGAGATTTCTAAGGATCTAGACACAGTTCAAATGGACTTAATAAGAGAAAAAGTGGGATGGTTTGGTCAGAAAAGGGTTATGACAAAATCTGGGAATTAAATGACATTCTATAACCCTAAAATAAACCCAGTTTAATTCACGAAGTTTCATGCAAGATAAAAATCAATCAAACCCTTTAAAATTCATGAAAAAATATCCCCTAGGGTTTAGAACCTTCAATTTGGCCATTGGAACCTATCTTGACCTAGATTGAGAACCATACCCAATTTTTGACCTAATTTGGGTTTTTATGCAAAATATCTAGTCAAACATGGTCAAACCTAAAATCCAACCTCACCATTGGATTCCTTAGGTCAAAATTAGGTTTATACCAAAATTTGGACCAAAGGGAAGGTCACCTTGACACACTTTACAAAATGATCTTCAATAATTACTTTTTGACCCTTAACTTTTTGAAACCTTGCAAGGACCCCCCTATCTTTTCCCATCATCTTCTTCAATTGGGTTCCTATGCCACTCGCCTGCGCAGGCCATACCTCCGGCGACTTCGCGTGGAGGATGGCACCGCGCATGCATGGGGAGCCGGCCCCAGATTTGAAAGGGAGACTCCCTGCGTTGTCCCCTATCGCATGGGCCGGCTCCCATGCCCTGTCAGCCGCCATACCTCTCGTGCAAACACTCGAGAGGTATGGGTCTCACTCCGGCCATACCTCCAGCGAGGTATTCCCGCCTCCTCCTTGCGATTCTCTCTCTACCAATGCCTACTTAAGGAGCGGCACCCCCTACCGCACCCTTCAAGCTTGTTTTTGCCTAAGAATCCCCCTTAAATTTGTCTTTCTCATCTCCGATCGTTTGCCCACAAAGGTGACTTCCTCTTCCTCCTCTCATCGCTATGCCACCATACCAGTGGCAGAGTCATATCCGCTGTCTTCAGCCGTGCCTCACCGTACCAAAAGGCGCCCTTCTGTCCCTCTTCCTCGTCGCCATCTCTTCCCCTGGGTGCCTTCGTCTCCAGCAACGACACCACAGCCACTCGCCACTTCCGCCTCCCCACTTCGTCCAGAGACCCATAGATAAGTCCTCTCTCTCTCTGCTCTTTATTTTCCCTCATTTATTTCTATTATTTGGCCACACCGCTCACACACCACCACCACCTTCTCCTCCTCCGGCAGACCACCGGCGAGGTGTATCCACGGCTCCACGCATCCACCCACCTCACCAACCACCTCACAAGCTCCACCACGACTCACTGATCATAACCCCTCTTCCCATTCACCGCCACATGCGACACTTCACCCGAACACACCCATCTTCACAACCACAGGGTGACCTAGGCACGCACGCCCAGGCCACCCTGGGGCCAGCCAACCACCGCAACACTTTTACTGTGCCACGGCGAAGCTCCCCAAGTAATTTAATAGGGTTGTGAGCCCATATTCATGCATTTCAGGTTTGGTCTCTCCATCGCCATTAGCAATGGCGCGAAGGAGCTTGCTCGCGAGCTCCAGGTCATCCCACTCCAGGCAGAGGCATTGTAGTTGTTCGGAATCCCTCTACGAGTCGTTCGCACCTGGCAAGCAGAGGCATCAGCGACCACAGCTGCCTCAATTGGATGAGACTCCTCCCTGCGGGCGCGCAAAGAAGTGGGTGGGACTTTAGTCCCACCTCGGAAACGCTTGGCGCAGGTGCGTGCTTTTTATTATTTTTGTGTTTCTTTCTTAGCGCCTCAAGTAACACGGGGTGAGGTCCCTCGCCCTCTCCACCTGCCTCGTCCGCGGTCACTCCTACGCGGACCTCGTCGACCCGTTTACCCTACACTCCTCGCGCACCACCCACGCCGGTGCACCTGGACCCAGGCGCGTGTAACCTGACCCATTTACCCAGTTGGCTCTGAGAGAGCGAAGGGAGAAATAGAGAGAGAGTTAATCGGGGGAGGGTAGGGGTAGGTTTTGCTCTGTACTGTGTAGGGAGAGGAGGAGGAGGAGGAGGCAGTTGTGAAAGAACTTGAAGGCAGGAGCAGTAAAGGGGGAGGAGGAAGATGGCTTTGTAGTCGAAGAAAAGCTGAGGCAGAATTAGAAGGAAGAAGAAAGGCCTGAAAGTGCAATGAAGAGAGAAAGCAAAGGCGCAGCAAAGAAGAAAGAAGAGGAAGAAGTCAGAGGAGAAGGCAGAGACAAAAGGGAAAAGAAGAGAAAAAGAAGCTAAGAAGAAGAAGAAGAAGCAACAGCTGAAAAGGAGAAGGAGAGCACAAGCACTGTAGCAAGTGGCCATTTAAGGCATCTGATCCTTGCAGTCATATGTCTAAAAAAAAAAGAGAGAGAGGAGAACAGAAGCAGAAAAGAGAAGAGACATTTTTATTTCCTCTACTTTATCTTTTTGTAAAATAGTATATTGTAAATTATGATTTTCTACGCTTCTAGAATTAAGTTTGCTCCCTGAGCTCGACCTCGGAGAATTTTTGTATTCGAGTAATAAAATATAATCAAACCAGTGCGATTTTACAAAATCCATCACCACCCACTCTCATGCAAAGAAAGTTGGAGGCGAATGAGGCAAGGGACACCCAGAATTTAGCCTATCAGATTCAATTGTTGAATCAAAACATGGAAAGTCTTATGTCGATCCTGGGCCAATTCGTATCTAACACCTCCACATCCCAAGCTTCTGAATGCTCCATTTGCCAAGGCAATACATACGCCACTGTGGATTGCCACTTGGCCTCCCAATTCCCTGAGCGTGTACAGGCGGATCTGAATGTTGCTCAAGGGTTTCGTCCTAGACCTCGTAATGACCCTTTTTCCAACACTTATAATGAGTGATGGAGGAATTACCCAAACCTTTCCTGGAGACAAGGGAATGTTTCAAATTTAGGGAATTATAAACCAGAAACCTTTCAAAATCAACAAATGAACCAACCTCAAAACTTTGCCCAACCTAAGATCTCTAAGATGGATGAATTGAAGGAAATGTTGAGAACTATGCAAGAAAGTAAAAGTGCCATCATCCAATCTCATGACAAGGCTATACATGAAATGAAATCATAGATAGGACACCTTTTTGAGGCCGTTAGACAGAGGGAAACTAGGAAGCTTCCTAGTGTGCTGAGGAGAATCCTAAAGGAAAAGGGATTGTCTTTAGGGAGCATGCTCAGGCGGTGACTATTATGAGGAGTGGAAAAGAAATTTCCAAACATGATGCTCCTATAGTCTCACCCTCTAAAATACCATCCACCCAGACTTTCACCCCCACCGGAGAAGACTTGCCCAAATCTCCTCCGCTTGAAATCACCTCACCGGAAGAAGTTGCCCCCATTCCACCCCTTGCTCGACATGACAACACTTCCACCCAGAGATCAAGAGTGCCCTTTCTAGAGCACTTATCCACCTCTAGGTAGACTTCTGTTGGCTCATCTGGAGCCAAAGATAAGACGGATGAGAACATGGAAACTTTCAAGCAAGTGCAGATTAACCTGCCTTTGCTTGAAGCTATCAGGCAGATTTTGTCTTATGCTCGCTTCTTAAAGGACCTGTTCATGAAAAAGCGACAATCTTGGAAACAGGTTGATTGCGCAGTAATCATAGGCCCTAACTCGCCTGAATTAAGCTAGAACTTAGCTTAACATGAACATTCTACATGCATATGCATGGTATTCTACATCGTAGTTGATAGATGTATTTTATGTATTAAACGATGTTATTTGAGAGGTATTAATGATGACAGGTAATGCAGGGCTACAGATGACTGATCCAACTTTTTGGATATGCTCGGAATAAATACAGGAGTTCAACGCATCCAAGATCGCATCAATTAGATTCTAGTAGCACCCCAGGGAGTTTGTAGAAAAGAAAGATCTAAGGGGCAAATTGAAGAAGATCTAGACATCAGATGACAAATCCAACCGTACGGATGGATTCGGATCGACTTTCGCAATCCAATGGTACATAAATCAACTTAATCGGAGGCCTACATCATCAGATATAAAGAGAAGAAGAATAGATGGTCATGATGGCCCCATGTGACACCATTGTAGCTGCCCCTCGCCGTGCCCCCAACCCCTGAGGGTGCCTTGCCTCGCAGTATGGGCCGTTGGATCTTCATCCAACAGCCACAAACATGCCACATCGCTACCCAGAACAGATTAATATAAATATAGTTAAGTAAGCATATATGATAAAGGCTTTGCGTAGCGCATTGGCTCATGCTCGTGCGTGCATATGTGCGAGGGGTGGGTTTGAGCCTGGTGTTGCACAAAATTGATGCGCATGTATGCGGGTGTGCGTGTGCAGGCGGGCATGTGTGATTGGAGGGCCCAGAGGCATCCATGTGGCACAATCGCGCGGGTTGCGAGATCTAGAAGTTGTGAGAATCGCACGTAGGATTTGAATGGCGTGATGAGCGCATGTTTAAGCCATCCGATTGCAAGATCAGACGACTGAGATGATGAGGCAAGATTTGAAGGCGAAAATGCGAAGAAGCGGTGCGAGTGCGCAGGAACCGTGCGATGCAGATTTGAGGGCATAGAGAGCGCCACGTGGCAGCACCAGAATAAACCGACCAAGAAGAAGGATTTTGGGAAGGATTTGTACAAGAAAAAAGAAAGCTATAAAAGGACCAAAGGGCCCCCCTTTGGAAGACAACTCTCTCTCAACTCTCTCATTCTCTTCTTCTTCTTCCTTCTTCTACCTCTCTCTCTTCTCCCTTTTCCTATCGTTTCTGCATTTCCATCTGCAAAATCCATTGGACCACCCTGTCGGATTGCAACTACTCCTCTCAACCTCTTCAAAAGGCCGCCACTGATCACCTATGGTGCCCTCGTTCTGTTATAGTAGCAGTTTATTTACTTTATGTTTTATTCAAATACATGTATGATATGCAATTAATGTTCAAACTTTCTGCATGATATATATTGCAATTCATTGTCTCTACTACTTAGTAATTAAATTTAGAATAAGTGCATGAAATCAAAAGCATTTTTCTTCCTCCCTATGATTGACCGGGACTCCCAGTTTCATTAATTTTATTTGTCGAGACGTATTTTGCGCTTTACTACGATGTATTCATCTTTTATGCGATCTACACCTCAAACAAATTGGCACCGTTGAGCATGAATAAAACTATCTAAGTAACAGAACAAGGGCACCACGGGTGGCCCGTGGTGGCCTTTTGAAGAGGTTGAGAGGAGCAATGGTAATCCGACAAGGTGGCCCAACAAATTTTGTGGATAGAAATGCAGAAATGACGGGAAGATGGAGAAGAGAGAGAGGTAGAAGATGGAAGAAGAAGAAGAGAATGAGAGAGTGGAGAGAGAGTTATTTTTCAAAGGGGGCCCCTTATGTCCTTTTATAAGCTTGTGCAAATCCTTCTTCCCTAGTTCTTTTTGATGCTGCCACGTGGCACGTTGTGCGCCCTTGGATGAAGATTGCACGGCTCCCATGCACCCGCACCGCTTCTTCGCATTTTCATCTTCAAATCCCACCTCATCATCTCAGTCGTCCGATTTCAAATCCTACGTGCGCTTCTCACACATTCCAAATCTCACAAGAACCGGCGTGATCATGACACGTGGATGCCTCTGGGCACTCCAATCACGCATGCCGCTTGCACGCGCACGCCTACGACGCACGCCTACATAGCGCAGGGCTCGAACACGTGACCTGCGCATATGCAGGCGCTCGCGCGAGCTAATGCATTGCGTAGGGCCTTTGTCATATATACCTAATTATATTTATATTAATCTGTTTGGGTGGCGATGTGGCACGTTCATGGCTGTTCGATGAAGATCCAACGGCCCATGCTGCAAGGTGAGGTGCCTTCAGGGGTTGGGGCTGCTCTGCGATGGTGCGACATTGTGCCAACGTGGCTACCCCTCGCCGCGCCCCCAACCCCTGAAGGTGCCTCTCCTCGTAGCGTGGGCCATTGGATCTTCATCCAATGGCCATGAACACGCCACATCGCCACCCAGAATAGATTAATAGAAATATAATTAAGTATATATGACAAAGGATCTATGCAGTGCATTGGCTCGCGTGCGCACCCGCCTATGCGTAGGGGGTGGGTTCAAGCCCTACACTGCATGAAAATTGGTACGGGTCGCAGGTGTGCGTGTGCAAGCAGGCATGCATGATTAGAGGGCCCAGAGGCGTCCACGTGGCGCAATCGCATGGGTTGTTGCGAGATCTGGAAGGTGCGAGAAGTGCACGTAGGATTTGAAATTGGATGGCTGAGATGATAAGGTGGGATTTGAAGATGAAAATGCGAAGAAGCGGTGCAGGCGCACGGGAGCCACACGATCTACATCCAAGAGTGCACAATGTGCCACGTGGCAGCATCAGAAAGAACCAGGGAAGAAGAAAGATTTGCACAAACTTATAAAAGGATGTAAGTGGCCCCCCTTGAAAAACAACTCTCTCCACTCTCTTCTTCTTCCTTCTTCTACCTCTCTCTTCTTCCTCTTCTCGTCGTTTCTGCATTTTCGTCTGCAAAATCTGTTGGGCCACCCTATCAGATTGTCGCTGCTCCTCTCAACCTCTTTAAAAGGCCACCACGGACCACCCGTGATTCCCTCGTTCTGTTACTTAGGTAGTTTTATTCATACTTATAATTTGTTTAGTTATAGTTACATGTATGCAATTCATGTTCAAACTCTCTGCATGATATATATATTGTGATTCATTGTCTCTACTATTTAGTAATTAGATATAGAATAAGTGCATGAAATCAAAAGTATTTTTCTGGCTCCCTGTGATCGACCGGGACTCCCAATTCTATTAATTTTATTTGTCGAGGCATATTTCACGCTATACTACGACGTATTCATCTTTTATGCGATCTACACCCCGAACAAAATTGGCACCGTTGCTGGGGAGGCAAGGCGACTTTTGATTTTATCTCTAATACATTATTGTTGTGTGCAAGAACAACGACACGAAGCGGTGAACAAATTGAAGTAGGCGTTGCGAAAATTAGGTGCACACAATCCTATTTGGAAACTCGGCCAAAAAGTGTCATTTTTAAAATTCATTAGCCGTGTTTCTAATGCTCCAAAAATCCTAAAATTTGAACTGGAACTAGATTTTCAAGTTATCTTTCCAACACCACCATTCCTAAAAAGAAATTCCATCTATGGAGATTTCAAAAATTCATGGAGTACATATGTGTCAGATTGCTTAAAAATAAAACTTTTATGAAATTTGAAAATCAATTATGACCAACATACAAGTCTGATTTACTCAAAATTTATGGAGTTTGAAAGATAATCAAATTAGCTTTTAATATCATATTTTTACAAAATTTTAGGAGCATATTTGATATCGTTTCCAACAAAAAAACTAACATGGGGTCAAAATCTTAGATTTGACCCCTTGCTAGTTAAAAAGTCATAACTATTTGTTGGAAATAGTAAAAATTTCAAAAAAAAATACTTTTTGAAAAGCTTATTGAAAAAAAAATCTTCTTGCTAAGTTTCAAATCATTTGGATTCCATCTTTACTTGAGAGTTTATATTTGATTTGTAGTCTTTAATTTGAAACAACTTAGAAGTGCATGAGCCAATAGGACTACATTGAACTAACTTGGACCCTAATGAGTCCAAAAGTTAGTCGGTGAGGCGAGTCACCTTGTGGACCGCCCACCATAAATACTACATTGAAAAGATAGGTTAAAATTCACGAAGAACACATCAAATAACCTGCATTTGGCTTGAAACTACTGAGTAGTTTCAACCTCTCTTGCAAAACCTGGTGTCTAATGCTGTGGGATAGAGTCAAATGACCGTGGCTGCAAGGTAATGAAACTGGAGACGAAAGCTGAAGGAAGAACCTTCCTCGTAGTCCCCTCATAACTAGACTGGCCAGGTTAGCCTGAGAGGCGAGAATTCCTTACAGTCGGTCTCTTGCCGAATTTTCTTCAACTTGAACTTGAATGAAAAATCTGGTCATCTGATTTTAAGGACCAATTCGATTACAAAGCCCTTACCTTATTCTGCCACTAGTCCCTTGTAACTAGTGTAAGGTCATTAGGACCCTTCTGGTGCCCTTTGACCATCTTAATCATGGACTCATACTCCTCGTCATACCATTATCAGGGTTCTCCTGCCCCAACATCTTATGGGTGGGAGATTGTTCCTCATTATTCAGATATGCATGCTCCTCAGGCCTAGGACATACCCACCTCAACCTCTTGGACATCCACATAGATCATGTAGCACTTAGAGACACTCTCCATGTGGGATTGCGATCTCATCATGATGATTGATTATCTTGATCAGTCCCACCGAAGGCAAGCTCCTACATCTCACAAGAACCCTCAGATCACCGAATTGATTCACATAGTCCAGGAAGAAAAGGAGGTCAGAAAAAGGGAATATGAAGACTTAAGAAAAGCAATTCAGGATGAAAGACAAAGAACCCAAGACATCAACTCTTGGGGCCCTAAATTCAGAGAGAATGTACCACAGGTGGATGGTGAGCCACTCAAGGTTAAGGAATCAACAGCAACCTATAACTGCACTGAACCCACCCACTACCCTTCTAATTCCCCAGACCAAATCTATTATAACCCTCCATCTTCCCCGAGACTCGCATCTGAGGCCATGTCCACATAGATCACCACTAGGGAGACACCAATAGACTCACAACTACTTCTCAGATTGCAACAAACAACAGTAAAGTACAAGGACATAGTTGTAAGATATCTACATCAAATCACAATCACTACTAATCCAGGGCAGAGACAGACTTTGATTGCAACTAAAGAATCTCTGATGGAAGCCCTTAAAGAACTAGAATCTATTGCTTGGATGAATCAACAAACTCGTACACTTCAAGATATACTCCTTTTGCAGTACCAAGTTCAGACTAGCCTAAAGGATTTTAGGGAACTTAAGACGACTTTTAGGGATTCTTCAACTCACATGCCCGAAGTAGATGATGTAGGTGATTTTCAAGTGAGAGATGAGATATCAGATGGAATTAAGGGAAATGTTCTTAGCATATTTGAAAAGAAATTAGTTGAGAGCCCTAGCCTAGAAAATAGTGAGGAAAGTCCCATGATTGATTTTCAATCTAAAAATCCTGAATCTTGGGAGATAGAGATAGAGGATCATGACACACAAGACTTGGTACATTCTGAGACTTGGGTATATACACTTAATGATGCCCATGATTTGGATTATAAGAGATCTAGAGTGGAATTGCCTAAACCCCTCATAACAAGCTTAGATGATGAATATATTGAAATCCATGAAGATAATTTTGAATTACTAGAGAATCCAATTGAAGTTGAGAAAGAATCTACTAAAAACTCCATTTTCGATTGTCAGGATAATCTAAAAAATCTGGAAGAATTTTTAGATTTGGAGTTAGATGAATTTATCATAGATTCTTTCGCATCTTCACTTTTGGATATAAAGGATTTCGCTAAAGCCACAAAGCAGGAAATGAAAGAATTTGAGGCTTTACTGTATTATGATTCTTCACACCTTGGGGAAAATAAATTGCCACCTAGTACATTTGAGGATTCACACCACGAGCATAATTTGGGCAATCTGTACGTGATTCCTGATCAACCCAAGGATGAGAATGATTTGGGTGAAAATACAGCTCTTAGGATGGAACACAAAATCGACACACCTACTCTGCAACCACCAACACCTAGATCTAATCACAAAATAGTTCTTTACACTATTTCTGATTACACCACATGGGTCCCCCCATTCCTGTTTCACCACTTTCGAGACCTGTATGACTGGTTTCCTACTCCTAACCCTTCACAGCTGCCACTTGCTCCCTATCACTCTGGCACCTGGATTTATTCCTCTTGTAGCACCTGGCTACAACCTGTTCCAGGCCTTGCGATTCTATTATGCTGACCTTGTGGCATTGGTATTCACAGGCAACTACTCTACATTAGTGGCCCGTAATAGTGGAACACATCTTCCTATCTATCTTTAGTCTGTCTCCTGCAGTCATTGATCCATCTGATGAGTTTTGCCCAACTGGAGGCATTAAACGCAGCAAGTATACATATATACATACCATATATACATAGCATATTTCATTTTTGCATAATGTTTTGCATATTGTTTTGCATATTGTGTATGGCATTGTAGTGATGACATGAGCTGAACGACAACTCAGAAGTAGTTTTAGGTGATTTCTATCCACATACACCCTGCTTTACTTCTTTTATTCATGCATGAGGACATGCAAACACTTAGGCATGGGGGGTAGTTGATAAAAAACTAAAAATTTTTTGCCAACAATTGGGGGGATTAGATCATTTTATTAAGAGGTTTTATTAAAGATTTATACTTTAGTAGATTCCTAGACTTAGAATCCAGTATAATTTCATACTTGCATGTAGATTTTGTAATGAATCCTCTACGAAATCGATAGACATTTCTAATTTTTCAAGAAGAAGCATTGCTTCTTCTCCAGAACCCTTGGACAGTAATCAGGGAGTCAGGTGAACTATCTTCTAGTAACTCTACCAAAATATATGTGAGGTGAGAGTAGTGAGTACTGGTGCTCTAAGGCTAGTATAAGGAACCTTTAATAATTGAATAACGACACTTGGAGTTGGGCATAGTTTTCGCTCTCAGTTCTTGTGTACTAAATCTGTGAGAAATTCCATATGAGAGCCACCAAATAAGGCAAAAACACAGAGAGCGGGTTCTGATAAAACTATGACTGAGGTGGATGGTCACGACCATCCTCTACGGAATCCTCGGCTGAAGTAGGGTACTGATGTCAAGGTCAAAAATATGTCGTCCTATCCGTTTCTACCTGGTGTCGAGAATAGGCACTTCCACCAAATAAGCCACCCGAGATCCTCTTGGTTATCCCAAAAATCCCCAAGAATGCCTCACATATAAAAGTACGTATGTCATGTTATATTGTGCTGATAAATACAACAAGTCGTGTTGTGGCATTGTGCCTATAGAATTGCATACAAAAGAGTTGTTTGCTCAAAAAAAAAAAGAAAAAGGGAAAAGAAGAAGCAGAAAAAAAAAGAAAATAATAATAATAATAAAAGAAACAAATATTATGTGAAACAGATGCGTAATGTGAGTCAAGTTAAATGTTTTGAGGCAAAAACACCTACCACCCTCACGAACCACCAAATACAGCCTTAACGTACTTCTTCTGTATTTCTGACTGCCTGAATATGGGCTGAGGAGTCTAACTTAGTCGTAGGGTTATCAAAACCTAATTAAAGTGTCATGCCGTGTGAGACCACCAAATACATTTGCAAATCTGGTGAGATGTGAGCTCAGAAGAAAAAGAAAAAAGGAGAGAAGAGTACAAAAGATTAAAGAGAGCACAGCTTTTCCAGCTCCTCTCTAAGTTGATTTATTCAATAATATGGAAATCTAAATTCTAAAACTAGTCTCTAAGAAGCACCAGAAGAGAGTGAGCCACCAAATATAATCCAGTTAACTCAGACATCTCCTACCTAAACCAAACACCAGGGCCAAAATCAGAAAATATTTTATAACCTCGAGAGAAGGGGTTCACCTATCCCGATAGAATTTTACTAGGGGTCAAGTACAAGCTTTAAATGTATATCAACTCTTCGCTTGGATCCGTTGCAGAAGCTACAACATTATATATTCATAGTTATCTGGATTCTGAATTTTTGAATGCAACACAAAGAAATAAATCTTTAGTTTAACTCTTGGTAAAATGTATTTAGTCTTGCACTTGCTAGGGACTAGTAAGATTTAGGCATGGGGTATGATTGCGCAACAATCATAGGCCCTAACTCGCCTGAATTAAGCTAGAACTTAGCTTAACATGAACATTATGCATGCATACGCATCGTATTCTGCATCGTAGTTGATAGATGTGTTTTATGTATTAACCTATGTTATTTGAGAGGTATTAATGATGGCAGGTAACCCAGGGCTACAGATGACCTATCCAACCTTATGGATCTATTCGGAATAATGATGGGAGTCCAACGCATCCAAGATCGCATCAATCAGATTCCCGTACCACCCTAGGGAATCCGTAGAAGAGCAAGAGCCAAGGGGCAAATTGAAGAAGATCCAGACCTCAGATGATAAATCCAACCATATGGATGGATCCGGATCGATGTTCGCAGTCCAACGGTGCAGAAATCAACTTAATTAGAGGCTAACATCATCATATATAAAGAGAATAAGAACGGATGGCCACGATGGTGCCACGTGACACCATTGTAGTCGCCCTCGCCGTGCCCCAACCCTTGAAGGCACCTCGCCTCACAGCGTGGGCCGTTGGATCTTCATCCAACAACCACGAACGTGCCACATCGCCACCTAGAACATATTCATATAAATATAATTAAGTAAGCATATATGATAAAGGCTTCACACAGTGCATTGGCTCACGTGTGCGTGCGCATATGCGTGGGGTGCAGGTTCGAGCCCGGTGCTATGCAAAATTGATGCGCGTGTATGCCGGCATGCGCGTGCAGGTGGGCATGCATGATTGGAGGGCCCAGAGGCGTCCATGTGGCGCGATCTGGAAGTTGCGAGAACCATGCGTAGGATTTGAATGGCATGATGAGCGCGCGTTTAGGCTATCCTATTACAAGATCGGATGGATGAGATGATGAGGCGGGATTTGAAGACGAAAATGAGAAGAAGCGGTGCGGGCACGTAGGAGCCGTGCGATGCGGATCTGAGGGCACAGAGAGCGCCACATGGCAGCACCAGAATAAACCGACCAAGAAGAAGGATTTGGGGAAGGATTTGTATGAGAAGAAAAAAGCTATAAAAGGACCAAAGGGCCCCCTTTGTTGGACAACTCTCTCTCAACTATCTCATTCTCTTCTTCTTCCTTCTTCTACCTCTCTCTCTTCTCCCTCTTCTCGTTGTTTCTGCATTTCCGTCGACAAATCCATTGGGCCACCCTGTCAGATTGCTGCTATTCCTGTCAACCTCTTCAAAAGGCCACCACAGACCACTCGTGGTGCCCTCGTTCTGTTACAGTAGTAGTTTATTTACTTTATGTTTTATTCAAATACATGTATGATATGCAATTAATGTTCAAACTTTCTACATGATATATATTGCAATTCATTGTCTCTACTACTTAGTAATTAAATTTAGAATAAGTGCATGAAATCAAAAGCTTTTTTCTACTTCCCTGTGATTGATCGGGACTCCCAGTTCCGTTAATTTTATTTGTCGAGATGTATTTCATGCTATACTATGACGTATTCATGTTTTACGTGATCTACGCCCCGAACACAGGTCCAATCAAAAGTTGTCCTACTTGATTCTGTTAGCGAATTGTTCAACATGGCATACCCTCGAAACTTAAGGACCCAGGAGTCCCGTACATCTTGGTGGTTATTGGTGACTTACAGATTGATGAGGCTCTACTTTATCTGGGTGCAGGGGTGAACATCCTTTCGAGCTACGTGTATGAACAACTTGGGGGAGGTAATCTAAAGCCTAGCCCGGTAATCCTCCAAGTTGCTGATCGATCACTTAAGACACCACGGGGAATTTTGGAAGATGTCCTTGTGAGAGTGGAGGATTTCTTCTTCCCCGTTGACTTCTTAGTTTTGGACACTGACCCTACCAACAAGCCAACCAAGCCCTCCATCATTTTGGGTTGCCCCTTCCTTGCAACTTCACATGCTTCAATCAATTGCAAGACTGGGGCATTGAAAATGGACTTTGGGAATAGGAAAATATGGCTTAATGTGTATGATGCTTATAAACAAGCCAGGCTTGAGGATTGTTCTCAAGTTGAGGTGATAGATGACCTGATTGAAGAGACAACCCCTGCAATGTTATGTGATGACCCCCTTCAGCATGTCATGCTAAATGAGCATTCCCATCTCTTGGAGGAATGTGAAGGGATATACTAGAACTTGAGGAGTTGCTGGGTGTTTCTGCTGAGTCTCTTTCCCCATCATCTCTGCCCAAGGTAGATCTACTACCTGAAATGGGGACATCTATTATGAAACCCTCAACCATACAAGCCCCCGACCTTGAGTTGAAACCCCTCCCAGACACTCTCAAGTACGTCTTCCTTGGTGTTAATGATACGCTCCCCATTATCATTTTGGCTGTGCTATCTGAGGCACAGGAGGGAGCCTTGATTGAATGCTTGTCTAGGCACAAGGAAGCTATTGCTTGAAGCATTGCTAACATTAAGGGTGTAGACTCTACACTCTGCATGCACCACATTTATACTGATGATTCCATCAAGCCATTTACGGACATGTAGAGACGTCTAAACCCTAATATGAGGGAGGTGGTTAAAAAGGAAATCCTGAAGTGGTTGGATGCTAGGATCATATATCCCATTGCAGATAGTTAATGGGTAAGTCCTATTCATGTGGTGCCAAAGAAGGCAGGCTTTACTATTGAATTTAATGACCAAGGTGAACAAGTTGTGATTAGACCCTCAACTGGATGGAGGGTCTATATTGATTACAGCAAGCTAAACAGCGTTACCTAGAATGATCACTTTCCCTTGCCTTTTATTGATCAAATTCTCGAGAAATTGGTAGGAAATAAGTACTATTGCTTTCTCGATGGATAATCTGGGTACGACTAGGTTGCAGTCTTCCCTGATGACCAGGAGAAGGTGATGTTCACGAGTCCTTATGGTACCTTTGCATTTAGGCGTATGCCGTTTGGATTATGTAATGCACCTGCAACCTTCTAGCAGTGTATGATGTCCATTTTTTCGGACATGATTGACGAGTGTGTTGAAGTGTTTATGGATGACTTCTTCATTTATGGCTCATCTTTCGACCCGTGTATCCTGCACCTAGAGAATGTGTTGAAGTGATGTAAGGAGACTAGTTTAGTCCTTAGCTGGGAGAAAAGCCACTTCATGGTACAGAAAGGAATTGCACTTGGGCATGTTGTGTTTGAGCGAGGCTTGGAAGTAGATAAAGCCAAGATTGATTCTATTTCCAAACTTCCATTGCCCACAAATGTTAAACAAATTAGATCCTTTCTGGGCCATGCTGGCTTTTATAAGCACTTTATTAAAAATTTTAGTAAAATTTCTAGGCCACTTTGTGACCTGTTGGCGAAGGAATCTTCCTTCAATTTTGATTCAAAGTGTGCCGAGGCCTTTCAAACTCTGAAGGAGGCCTTGATCTCTGCGCCTATTCTCCGAGCTCCTGATTGGACACTCCCATTTGAGCTGATGTGTGATGCTTCGAATTATGTAGTGGGAGCAGTCCTTGGACAAAGGGTTGAAGGAAGACCTCATGTACTGCATTATGCCAGCAAGACTTTAACCGAACCACAGCAAAATTACACCATCACTAAAAAGGAATTACTTACTGTAGTTTTTGCTCTGGAAAAGTTTAGGTCTTATCTTGTTGGGTCTAAGGTGGTTATTTTCATTGATCATGCAGCAGTGAAACATCTCATTACTAAGAAAGATTCTAAGCCACGGCTAATTAGGTGGATCCTACTTCAAGAATTTGACTGGATGGGATTTGAAGCCGACAAGCTCCGGTGAGTTCCTCATGGCCGACTGCACCATCTTGTGTGCGCAATAGCTCCCCAAAGGAGTTACTCTATTTTTGTGAGAATTAATATTTACATTTCTTGGCATTAGAAGAGTTGGAATTTTGATTAAACATTATTCTAATTGGGTGATTTTGTGAGAATCCCCTTCCTCTTTCAAGTAATGCAATATCATCTCATCTAATCATTGTTATCTTGATTTAAAGGTGGTTTTGAATCAGTTTATAGGTGAAATTAATCGTGAATGATAAACATGTATAAATTCATCGTAAAATGCTTATTTGTGATAGTTCCTAGGCTTAGCACTGCATATCATGATATAAATATCTCATAGCATGCATCATTCTGCATTTAGAGTAGTTGTTTATATTTTAGGTTAATTAGGTCCTTTTTATGGTCAGGAGAAAAGTGGATTTATTTTAGGGCCTTGGATGGATGATCAGACCATACGGATCTAATCAGGACGATGATCGGAGACTAATGCCTCTGAAATCGTCCAAATTGGAGTCCCGTAGCGTCACATTAAGCCCGAGGAAGACCAACAGCCAGGGGGGCAATGCGACATCCACATGGGCTTCGGATGGAAAATCTGACCACACGGATGGATCCGGAGTGACGATCGCAGTTCGGCATCACGAGAATCATCTTGATCTGAGCATCGTAGCACCCTCTACAAGAAGAAGAAGATGGACGGCCCAGATGGCGCCAGGTGGCGCCATCCAGACAGCCCAACACCGGCCAGCAGCACTGCCCAACTCCTTCATCTGCGCCCTTCAATCCTTGCTGTTGGATCAAGATCAAATAGCTGGGAAGCGGACGCACCAAGCCACTCCACACGACACAAGGGAAGGGTTGCCGCAATAGTGGGAGCACTGGTTTGCAAAGGAGGGGCGTGGGTTCGAATCCCACAGCCCCCCTAATTTCCAATTTGGCTGGTCGCTCAGCAGCAGCCGCGCAGCAGCAGCAGCGCAGCGTACGCGCACGTGCATGCCAGTGCACGCCAGCGCATGCGCGACATAGGTGCGCAAAGCGCGCAGCGCCAGCGGAGTACACGCCAGTAGGGAGGTGCGTGGATCTTTAGCAACATTTATGAGGGCCTTTAGCGACACTTGCAGCTGTCACTAAAGGCTCGCGTGTGCCAGCAAGAGGAATTGAAGGGCGGATCTTTAGCGACAGTTGCAGCGACGTTTGTGGATGGCAGTAAAGACCCATATACGATTTTTGCCTCTCCTCCACTATAGAAGGACCTACACCCCCTCCCTTCCAAGGGATCTCTACCTACTCTACTCCCACCTACTCCCAAGCTCTAGCAAGCCTACCAATGCTCCATTAGAGCTTGTTCTCAAGCTCCCAAGGTGCCTATTAGTGTAGCGAACCTCTGCCCCACTAAATACTCCTCCAACTTCCCATCTCCCTTCATAGGTCACCTTGGAGCCATCCTCTCACCTCCATTCCAGTAGTAGATCAACTCCATCCTCTCACCTCCATTCCGGAGCTATGTCAAAGCTTTCCTCAACCTGACATCCTCTAGCATCTCACCTCCGTCGTCCCGCTCATCACCTCCTTCGTCTGAGCTTCCACCAGGCATCGTCGTCTCGCCAAACAGCCGATTCGGGAGATTTCCTCTCACCTCCCTCTCTTTTTATGCTTTTGTAGTTCATTGTAATCGACATTGAATTGATATATATATCATATTTGTTCCACATCTCTATCTTGTGAATCATTTGCTTGTCTTTTATTTCAAAAACACAAAAAAATAACAAACCCTAAAACACCAAAAAGAAACAAAACGAAGTGTGGTTTTCCAGTAAAGTAAACGACACCTCCGTGTGTTCAACCTGGGACTCCCTTGGAGTTTCGGTATAAATTTTATTTGATCAACATGTTTTGCAACTACGATGACAGGTTACTTGTAATCTCGATTTCTAACATGCAAAACACGTGCGACCATTTTGGCATTTATACAAGTTACTTGTATAAAAGGACCATTTGGCGTCGTTGCCGAGGAGGCAATGGAATTTACTTTTTTGTTTATTGCACTTCTTTGCATTTACATAGCACTAACCCTACTTGTCTTTGATCTACTGTCTTGCAGGTACCCGAGCATGGAGATCCAAGTACGGTAAATTGGAGTAAAGTGCAGGTAGAGTACTCTGTAAGTGTCCGCCACATCCCCCCCACTAGTTCATTTCGCCACACTCATAACCAAGACCTAATATACTTATGTGTTTGCATAAACCCTAGGATAGAATTGTTTGTCTTGTTTCCCACCTTTATCCACCTCACCCCCACATTTAATAATAATAAAAAAAAAAGAGATACTTGTTGTGGGACGAATCAATATACACACTCTATACACCCACATTTGAGGCACATAATCAGACTTGATTTTCATCTACTCAACCGGGCTTCCGACTTGTGGACCCGGTACACGAATTCAACACATAAAAGAGTAGAAATCATGTTAGGTTAACTGCCTTTTTGTGTGCCTTAATTGGTGGTGCATTTGAGCCAATTGAGTGAATTGTTTGGGCTGCACCACCTAATCTAAAAGAGGTTCATTTTCTAGTTGCCCCATAGGATTCAATAATTAGGTCAAGCCAGTCACTCCATATTTTTCTTGATTTCTAAAAGAAAATACTTGAACACGTGCTTTCAACAACAAACTTGGTTTGCCTCACAAAACTTGGTTGAAAACACCTAATATTTGAATCCTAAAAGCTATTAAGTAAGATTCGAATCCTAAAACTCACCTCATCATTAATAATCTTGCTTGAAAACCTCTTGGTTGTGCACATTCACACGTTCTCAAACAAATCATTAAGGGCACAACCCATTAAGGGCCCATCACATTCCAGAGCACCAATATCCCAAGCCTAACTAAAATTGAGTAGACATTAGCCATAAGGACTGGTTTGCTCTACGGGATCCAGATTGAGATTATTCACGATTGACCTACTTATACTAATCAATCTGATGTCTAGCTAGGGGAGTAGCATCAAACGACCGTGGCTGGCGGGTACACTAGGAATCGGAGGTGCAAGTCAAAGGAAGAACCTTCTCCCCAGTCCCTCCTTCTAACTGGTTGGATTGCCTGGACATAAGTAGAGTAAATCATCCATAATCTTAGGACAGATTCTGAGAGTCTGTAGACCTTTAGGCTACCTAACCTAAGGATAGGCTTGTATTTTTTGTGTTGTAGGGTCCCTACTCTTCCTCGTCCTTCCAACTTCCTTCCAATGTATGCTTGGAAGGAGGTCATTGAACCCTTGTTTGGAAGGACCTTTAGACCATTCTCGGAGGCGGAGGTTGAGCTTTAGCCAAGTAGATCCCATGGCTGATCAACAACCACCTCCCCCGCCTCCGAACCAGTAGGAGCTGATTCAGAGGCAATTGGAAGAATTGCAGCAAATGTAGCAATGGTTCCAACGAATGAATGGTTAGGGCACTCGGCCCTTGAAGGATTTTTATGATCCTTCAAATTATGAGGATCATCCCGGCATTGTGATCCCCAGCGGAGATGTTGAGATTAAGCCCCAGGTTTTGAGTCTAACTAAAGACTTTCACGGGCTTGGCTCAGATGACCCATTCCAACATTTGGAAGACCTGATCACTCTGGTTTAGACTACCAAATCGCGGAATGTGGATGAAGAATAGATGCTCATGAGGCTTTCCCCCATTCACTCAGGGATAAGGCCACACATTGGTATCATACCATTGGAAGACCGATTACTACTTGGACAGCTTTGAAATCGGCCGTCCTGAAGAAATTCTTCCCAATTGGGCGAACCAATGCATTGCGACGAGCAATTACCACTTTTGCCCAGCGGTAGGGGGAACCGTTTCATGAGGCCTGGGAGAGATTCCAAGATCTATTGCGGAAGTGTCCACACCATGAGGTGCCAAAATGGCAGCTTGTGCAGATTTTTTATCACGGGTTGAATGATCAACTCCGTAATCATGTGGACGCTTTTTGTGGAGGCAATTTCCTCAACAAGGACGTAGATTGCGCATATGATTTGTTTGAGGAAATGAGCGAAATTTCTTTAAACCATGCCTCCATGGAAACCTTCAACCGATCCCAACAAATTAGATCAAATGCCAATGAGGTCCAAGATTCTCGTACATTTGATATAGAATTGATCTGCAATAGATTAGATAAGATGGATCTGGTTACTAAACGAATGGAAGAGTGGATGTCTGGAAACTCTAATTTTTCTAGATCCACTCAATCCCAGGGATCGGGATTCCATTCTTCGCAAACTCCTACAGGACGAGAGTTTATGAACCAACTTGAGATGGCTCAACCTTCGAGCCAACTCTTCTCGGAACCTTATGGGTTCCAAACTGGGGCCTTTGATCCCAGTCTTTTTGATCCTTCTTCATCCTCATCTTATGAGGATGTTCATGCTGTGCAAGAGAATGTTAGGTCCAACCCTTATTCGAATTCCTACAATTCTGGTTGGAAAAATCATGCTAACTTCTCTTGGAAAGATCAAGGGCAGTAGACCCAATATCGACCCAACAACTATGTACCGCAAAAACCAATGGGTCAGGGTCATGTATTGTAACGACCCGATTCCCAAGTCCCTACGATACACGAGAACCGGACCGACTCGACTAATCCCAAGACCTGGTCATCCAATGAGGAAGTAACCAAAAGAGCAGTAAAATAAACCACATTCAACATGAATATAACTAATAGTAAGAAAATACAGCAGTAAGGAAAGAAACCACTACAGTATGTACCACCACAACAGTAGAACAACATTCATAACATAATATGGAACTGCAAGTAAAGAAAAGTACAGCGGAAACAAGAACTACTCACTACAGTGGAACCAAAAAGAGGTACAAGAGAACAGTGGTAACTCTACTGGACCATACTCGGCCCAGCGTCCTTTGCAGCCGCTGACCCTGGCTGCTCAACACCTGGTCCTGAAAGGTAACGAGTGTAACATGTCAGCAAAATGATGAGTAGAGTGGCAGCTAAAATAAAGAAACAGTAAAGTGTACAATAGCTATTTTAATTTTCTTTCTTCCTCTATTTACGCCTTTCTATTGTTTCACAATTTATCTATTTCTCAGATCCTTCACTTGATCTCGAATGTTCCTCGTGGGAACGATCTTGATTGCAGTCTTTTCCGAACAGTAGAAGTAGCACGTGGTGCTCTCCTGGCCGGGAGAGTCCCCCGTGGTGATCCTACTCTCAGTCAACCACCCCAAGGTCACGGACAGGCGTAATGGTGACTACGGCACGCGCGATAAACGCACAGGTAGCTAACTCGCACTGGCACGCGGTCAGTCGTTTCCGTTAACGGGTGCGCCCAAAGCACAGCACGGAACCAGTACAGGGCAGAGCCCTCTCAGTAACAGGGGTCCAACCCCTCCACAATAACCAAACAGGGGCCTTGCCCCTCCACAGTCCGCGCCCCTCGCCTGAATACCCTGGTTTGCCCCAGTGGGCCTAACAAGTCGGTGTAGGAGGCTAGCAGGACCCCGGGGCCCGTGAGGTAGCTAGTACCTCCCTACACTAGTAGCTCTCCTCGGTACTACGTACACGAGGGCCAGCAAGTCGGTACAGAGTGGCCAGTCCTAACCCCGGGTCCCTGGGGCGGCTAGCTCCGCTCTGCACTTAACAGGGGGACAGTCGCTCTCCTTGGTACTCCATACTCAAGGGCCAGCCCACTTCACCAATTCTATTCCATTCACTTTCCAGGAGTTCTACTCCTAATTCCCCGTAGGGTTCCAGCTCTTTAACTCAGCGCATTCCGGGTTCACCTTTCCAGTTTCACGTTCATACATCCCATATTCTTACTCATGTTCATTTATTCATAACAGGCAGCTGTTTAAATAAATTTACAGGCAGCTATTATTTCCTTTCCACATTTTCCAAGACTGCAGTATTCATACATTCCACTAGTTTTCCTGTCCTAGGATTCATGCCATATCCTAGGATCTATCATACAATCTAGTTTTCCAGCCCTAGGATTCATGCAACACCCTAGGATCTACCATTCAATCTATTTCTCATTCCTAGGATTCATGCAATGTCCTAGGTTCTATTTATGGTTCCATAATTTAACAGATTATACTTAAAGCCACTCTACTGGTTACAACAGGCGAACTGGGGGCGTGGTCGGGAATCCCACGTGCCTCCGCAACCCCCGAGACTACAACGGAACGGGGTCCTATCACAAGGATAAAACACAAGGAATTTCTCAAAACAGTATACAGCTACTGTAGACGGGTAGAGGATGTAATTTCGAAAAGAACGCAACTCAAAATGCGGAAAACGGAACCCGAACGGGCCCTAAACGGGTCAAAAATGATGAAACGGTGTAAAATCAAACGTCTGGAACTTATTCAAGACATCTTAAAAAGTGGATCAGGGGTTACCTTGCTCTGCGTGCTCTCTCAGACGTCCAGAAGCCTGCGGGGGCGTCTGGCCTAGTTCCCAGACGTCCGATGGTCACTCCGGACGTCTGCAAGCCTCTCCAGTCATCTGGCACTGCAGCCAGACGTCTGATTCGCGATGGATGTGAATCTCAGAACCTGCGCGTACCCATCTCTCTCTTAGTACGGTCAGTCGAAGAAAAGGAAGGAGACGGAAATAACTCACCTTTCAGACGTCGGGACAGTCTTCCAGACGTCGGGCCCGTCGTCTGGCTATCAGCCCAGACATCTGATTTTGGAAAAGTTTCCAGAACCAGGGCGCAACTCGCCCTCCGCTCGCGACGCCCGGCCGCGCTGCGTCTCGTCCGCCTGCTACTCGAGCTGCAGTAGTCCTCCCACGTCACTCCGCTCCTGCTGCGCCCCCGCTGGCCGGCTCCAGCTGCCCCGGCAGGCTCGAGCCCTTATGGCCGACGCCTCCTCCCTCGCGCAGCACCTCCTCCCGCACCCGCCACGGCTGTCGCCGCCGCCGCTCACTCGTGCTCGCTCTCGCGCACCGACTGGAAGGAGAAGAGGAAGGGGGTGGAGGTGACAGGAGTGAGGGGGAGGGCGTGGCCTTTTAAGGCCGCACGAGGAGGAGAGAGAGAGTACGACAGAGGGCGCAGGAGGGAGAGGGAAAAGGAGAGAGGGAATTTTCGCAGGTCTGCGTGCTCTGGCGCGCAGACGAATCGCGCGTGCCAACAGTAATTGATTCCCAGACGTCTGGAAGTGGTTCCAGACGTCTGGTCAGACATCTGGGCCACTTCCCAGATGTCTTAAAAGATGTTTGAAGCGCGCGTTCGTTACATGTATATACTCAGTTGTCCCTGAATCAGGTTAATCAACCCATGTGGAATGCTCAACAACCCACCGAGTAGGCTGACTTGAACCTGAAAATGGTAGAAATGCAAGGGTCAATGCTCCAGCTCATGCAACAGATGAAAACTTCGCTGGACACCTTGCAATCCGGACTTAGTACAAATAACCGGCAGCCCGGATCTCTACCATCACATTCTATACCAAACCCAAGGAATGTTCAGAACCAAGGCATTGGGCCTCAAGGGTTTAGTAATGATGGGGAGTTGCATGCTCAAGCTCATGCTATCTATCAGGCTACCCCAGCCCCTCTCGGAGCTAACCAAGTTCCTACCATAATCAATCGGGAGCCTCCTGTTTTGCCAAACCCTCCCCAAGGGACTAACCAACAGCATTTTGCCACGGTAAACACCATCACCTTGAGGAGTGGTAGTAAATGCAAGGGACCTACCCAACCCCATGTCAACCCCATTAGGCCTTGTAGCAAGAATTCCAAACTCCCAACTAAGAATGTGATCAACAAAACATCAGGGTCTGATTCAGGAGTATGTTGTTGTTGTATGGGAAAACAGAAAAAGTTGGAGGAGAAATTGGAGGAAAGGATGTCCTTACTTCACGCTTTCAAATTAACAATCATATTACTCCTTGCAGCTATCGGATCAATCCCTACCTACACCATGGGTTTATTGAATGCAAATAAAGAAAGGCGTAGAGCAAAATCTAAAATCAATAGGAGAGTAGTTTTGTCCGATAACACAAGCACATTGATCATAAACAAGCTACCTCCTAAGAAGCAGGACCTGGGAGCCCCGCTGATTTCCTGCACAATAGGAAACGTTACTTCTGACTGGGCCCTCCTCGACTTAGGTGCTTCCATTAATGTGATCCCCACCTCACTGCACATGGAATTGGGTCTAGGCTACCTAAAACACATTGACATAACTTTGTAGTTAGCCGATAGATCCATTACAAAACCAAGGGGTATTTTGGAGGATGTTTTAGTCAAGGTTAATGATTTACATTACCTTGCTGATTTCATGTTCCTGGACATGGAAGCCCCAAAACAGCTCAACCACACCCCGATTATTTTAGGAAGACCTTTCCTGGCTACTACCAAGGCGAAGATTGATTGTGAATCGGGAAATATAGAAATGGCCTCAAGGGATAAGACAAATCGATTCAATATTTTCGAGGTCTCAAAGAAGAATAAAACTAAGTGTGGTTCGATGGAGGAGCTTGGTAGAATAGAGGAAGTAATGGCTATACATACCTTAGACAACCTTTTAATGGCCAACTCAACCCAAACTCGGGAAGAAGATCACACAGTTGCTGAAATAATTGAGGACAAAGCAAAAATGCGACCAATTGTAGCAACACGAGATGAGGAAGATATACATGAAATTGAAAATTGTTGGATGGTTCACGTGATCAAGATAAAATCCAACAATATCCTTATCTTGAATGCTTAGAGTTTGAGGTCCAACTTGTGGGTGGGAATTCAGAGGATCAGGATGGTTGGTTTAAGAACCTAGAGTGTGAGGATGAAATTGAACATTGGGGAAGAACTCTTCAAACATTAGGTATGCTAGAGTACCCACAAATCCCCAGCACATCACAAAACCCTCATCATCCTTTTTCACCCAACCACTACATAAATTCTATACCCAACTACACTTCCTCTGTAATAAATCAACAAAACTCCTATTGGAGACCATTTGGGCTCTCCCTGCACCACCAGCTTACCACTTTCATTATTCATCTCTTTGGTAAGCCCATTTTCACTCTCTGGGACCCATACTTGGGGGCCCGGAAGCTGTGTTGTTGTGGCCTCAATGTTTAGTTATTGTTGATTAAGAACCTCATCTAGCTAAAGGCACTAAACTAAGCACATGTAAAGACTGTTCCAAGCTGACCAGTGTCTCACGGAAACCAGGTGCTATTCTTCCACTTCTACTCCCTTGCATACTTTCATTTTTTTTTTTGCAATGAGGACATTGCAAAAGCTAAGCATGGGGGGGTGGACATATTTTATAACCTTTTTGTCAGCTGTAACAGTAATTTCCTGTTATTTGATCCTTGTTAAAAAAAAAATTTAGTATTAAGAGATGAGAACTTAGGCATTAGGAGTTGTAAACTTTAGGAATTGATTCTCTGAGACCTGAATACTTAGACTCTTCAAGTCTTCGGGCTTAATTAGATCGGGTGTCCACTCGAATGTGGATTTAGTCTCGAGTCCTCGCCAATTAAAATTTATTTTAATTTGGTAAATAATTTAGGATGATGTATGCGACTTATCAACCCGCCCTCTGATTTGGGGGGACTTTAAGCCTGAGCATCTACACACATTATTTTGCACTGACTCATTTTTCAATGATTTTTACGAAAATTGGGTAGCTAATGAATCGACTTGGGTGGTATGGCTGGCAAGTTGTCGGTGGTAATAGCTCATCGGCTGGTTGTCCAGAGCCCAGCGACAAGACCATTTTCGTTGTACTGCCTTTAGGTAAATCTTAGATCAGGGAAGCCACCTACTTAGAAAAAAAAAATAAAAAAAGAAGAAACACTAAAAAAAAAAGAGAAAAAAAGGAGAAAAAAAATAAAACCACACTTCACCGCATAAGTATGGCTAGCAAGTTGTCAGTGGTAACAGCTTATCGGCTGGTTGTCCAGAACCCAGCTCACAAAAAAAATGCACAGTAATTCCCAAAACACTTAGGGAAGAAGCGGGGAAGTAGAATAAACCGGGGATATATACACTGGATTCATCCTTGTGTTGACCCCATAAATAACAGTAGGGAGAAAGCTATCGATTATAAAGATAAACCTTTAGGCAAGGTCACCTAGGGTCGTAGAAACTTGAAGTCTGTCTTAACGGCCATTTTGTGAGTCTATCACTTTTTCACAAAGATGCTTAGCACTTAGAGTCCTTTTCGAGTCTTAGGCAGGTCGGGTAGCTGTAAAAAGTTATCCCGTAACTCTCAAACTCCAAAAGTACAAAAAAATTAGAAAAGAAAAAAAAAATTATCTTCTCAAATATGGCGAGGGCTCGGATGGTCTACATTCTGGCAGGCACCCGAGCACTGTTGAGTTTTTGTAATTAGGCCTTGGGGATGAGACTTTCTAAAGAAATAAATGAATTTTACCTAAATACTCGAACCCTGATTCTACTGATATACATAGCATCTAGTTTAATTTTGCTAGGGACTAGCAAAAATTAAGCATGGGGGTATGATAAACACGTATAAATTCATTGTAAAATGCTTATTTGTGATAGTTCCTAGGCTTAGCACTGCAGATCATGATATAAACATCGCATAGCATGCATCATTCTACATTTAGAGTAGTTGTTTATATTTTAGGTTAATTAGGTCCTTTTTATGGTCAGGAGAAAAGAGGATTTATTTCAGAGCCTCGGATGGATGATCAGATCAAACAGATCTGATTGAGACGACGATCGGAGACTAATGCCACTGAAATCGTCCAGATCAGAGTCCCGTAGCATCACATTAAGCCCGAGGAAGATCAACGGCCAGGGGGCAATGCGACATCCATATGGGTTTCGGATGGAAAATCTGACCATACGGATGGATCTGAAGCGACGATCGCAGTTCGGCATCGCGAGAATCATCTTGATCTGAGCATCGTAGCACCCTCTACAAGAAGAAGAAGATGGACGACCCAGATGGCACCAAGTGGCACCATCCAGACCACCAAACATTGGCCAGCAGCACCGCCTAACTCCTTCATCCGCGCCCTTCAAGCTTAGCCGTTGGATCAAGATCCAACGGCTGGGAAGCGGACGCACCAAGCCGCTCCACACGACATAAGGGAAGGGTTGCCGCAATGGTGGGAGCGCTAGTTTGCAAAGGAGGGGTGCGGGTTCGAATTCCCGTAGCACCTCCAATTTCCAATTTGGCTGGCCGCTCAGCAACAGCAGCACAACCGCACAGTGCGCAGCAGTAGCAGCGCAGCGTATGCGCACGTGCATGCCAACGTGCGCGACATTGGTGCCCGAAGCATGCAGTGCCAGCGGAGCACACACCAGCAGGGAGGCGCACGGATCTTCAGCAACATTTGTGAGGGCCTTTAGTGACACTTGTAGCTGTCACTAAAGGCTCGCGCGTGCCAACAAGAGGAATTGAAGGGTGGACCTTCAGCGACAACTGTAGCGACGTCTGTGGACGTCAGTAAAGACCCAGAAACGATTTTTGCCTCTCCTCCTCCACTATAAAAGGACCTACACCCCCTCCCTTCCAAGGGATCTCTACCTACTCTACTCCCACCTCTCCCAAGCTCTAGCAAGCCTACCAACGCTCCATTAGAGCTTGTTCTCAAGCTCCCAAGGTGCCTATTAGTGTAGCAAACCTCTGCCCCACCAAATACTCCTCCAACTTCCCATCTCCCTTCATAGGTCACCTTGGAGCCATCCTCTCACCTCCATTCCGGTAGCAGATCAACTTCGTCTTCTCACCTCCATTCCGGAGCTACGTTGAAGCGTTCCTCAACCCGATGTCCTCTTGCATCTCACCTCCGTCGTCCCGCTCCTTATCTCCTTCATCCAAGCTTCTGCCAGGCGCCGTTGTCTTGTTGAACAGCTGATTCAGAAGATTTCCTCTCACATCCCTCTCTTTTTTATGCTTTTGTAGTTCATTGTAATCGACATTGAATTGATATATATATCATATTTGTTCCACATCTCTATCTTGTGAATCATTTGCTTGTCTTTTATTTCAAAAACATAAAAAAATAACAAAACCCTAAAATACCAAAAAGAAAGAAAATGAAGTGTGGTTTTCAAGTAAAGTAAACATCGCCTCCCTGTGTTCAACCTAGGACTCCCTTGGAGTTTCGGAATAAATTTTATTTGATCGATGTGTTTTGCAACTACGACGACAGGTTACTTGTAACCTCGATTTCTAACACACGAAACACGCACGACCATTTTGGCATTTATACAGGTTACTTGTATAAAAGGACCAGTGAACATCTATTTTAGACATGTGTGAGTTTTAAATAGGTCATTGAAAAGAAAGGAGTCGAAAATGTTGTGGCTGACCACCTATCTCGCCTTCCACTTAATGACTTCATCTGGAGGCATTCGTGAGACATTTCTTGATGAAACCCTTATGGCGGTAAGACCAACTTCACCTTGGTATGCTGATACCATCAATTACTTGGTCATTGGAGAAACTCCTGGCTCTTAGGATGAGCAGAAAAGAAAGAGATTCATTTCCCAAGCCAGATACTTTCATTGGGAAGAGCCTGAATTATTTAGAATTGGACAAGACCAAGTATTGAGATGATGCGTATCTGAAGAGGAGTAACAAAGTGTGCTGAGTTTTTGTCATGAACTTCATTGTGGAGGACACTTTGGTGCTAAGAAAACTGCTTTTAAGGTTCTCCAGTCCGATTTTTGGTGGCCTTCTTTATTTAAGGATTCTCATAATTTTGTTAAAGCCTGTATTAGATGTCAATGAACTGGAACGATTGGGAAGAAGAATGAGATGCCTCAACACCCTATTCAATTTGTTGAAATTTTTGATGTGTGGGGAATTGACTTTATGGGCCCCTTCCCTTCGTCCCATGGTTATGAATATATCTTGATGGTAGTTAATTATGTCTTTAAATGGATAGAGGCCATTCCTATGAGCACTCTGTGGTCTTGAAATTTGTGAAGGTCAATATCATATCTCATTTTGGCTACTCCAAGAGCATTATAAGTGATAGGGGACCTCATTTCCGAAACCACCACTTCAATCGGCTACTCAGAAGTTAGGGAGTAACTCACAAGGTCGCTACCCCTTACCATCCTCAGACGAGTGGCCAGGTTGAAGTGTCGAATAGGGAGATAAAAAAAATTTTAGAAAAGACCGTTAGACCTGATAGGAAGGACTGGTCCTAAAATCTCGATGATTCTTGTGGGCATATCGAACGGCCTATAAGACCCCTTTGGGTACATCTCCCTTCTGGATTGTGTATGGGAAATGTGCCATTTACCCGTTGAGCTAGAACATAGGGCACTTTGGGCTATTCGAAGTGTTAACATGGATTTAGAAAAGGCGGGTAAGGCACGACTTCTGGAATTAAGTGAGCTTGAAGAGTTGAGAAATGATGCTTATGACACCTCTCAAGCTTATAAAGAGAGAACTAAGGTTTTGCATGATAAGTATATCCTTAGAAAGACCTTTGAGCCCAACCAACAAGTCTAGCTTTTCAATTCCAGACTTAAGCTTTTTCCAGGGAAATTAAAATCTTGTTAGGATAGGCCTTACATAATCACTAAAGTGTTTTCACATGGAGCTGTGGAGATTAAGAGCCCTTCCTCTTCAGCAACTCCCTTTATCGTCAACGGCCAACATTTAAAACCATACATTACTTTGGATGGCCATCTACTTGACGAGGTCACTCTTGAGGAGCCTTAGCTCCTGTCATTCTCCACCTCAAGTAATATCTTCCTTTAACTATTTTGTTTCCAATGAGGACATTCTATGAACCAGGCAGGGAGGAGAGGACTTGAGGCATCTATTTATAGCATGTCTACATTTTGCATTCATTCATGCATATTGCATTAAAAAAAAAAAAGAAAAAAAAGAAGAAAAATATTTTGTATTATTAAGCTTAACTGGCTAGGCCTTGTATTCTTAAGCAAACCTAAACTTTAGGTTAAACTAAGTTGATTCTACATGTCGAACTTTAGAAGCTAAGTGAGCTACTAGCTTTAGACCCTTAGGGTCCTTTGTGGACTTGAAAACTTAAGTAGGAGTTAAGTTGCGGACCATTCCTCAAGAGGTTGAGGAAGGAAAGCTAGGGATTGAGTTAAAGGTTGGGTAGTACCTGGAGTCTTATTCTACCTTTTGGTTTACGGGTCCTAGTAACCTAAGCATCCACATTTCACACACACTTGGTCTTGTGTAAGTAAGTGATCACCCTAATTCATTTCTTTAAGAAAAGTTGGTTCTCTTAGCTTTGACTTAGGAGAAGCTTGAATACACAATTTGATTGGAAGAGTTCCTGCCGTAGGAGAGGTGGAGTATATACTCACCTTGAGGATGCGATGATAACATGCTACCTCCTCGACGCTTATCTCTTACGATATCCATCCTACTGGGGTCATGTAAGCACATTTTGCGGTTCAGGTACCATGGGCGACCCTATCTAGAAGTGCCGATTGCCATAGACCTGAATTCGCTTAAGAAATCCATAGGCGATATTATATCGAAGTGTCGATTGCCAGGAGTTCTTGGTGTTGCTATGGGCAGTGCTATCTCAAAGCATCGAAAGCCAGGCACCCTTCGAGGTATGGTGATGGGGATAATGAATCCGACACAGACCGTGTTGATAGTTGATCCAAGGTTAGACTTAGAGGAATCAAACAAAAATATATATATTAAAAAAAATCCTTTTCCCTCTCTAGGTTGGCAATCATACCAACCTCAAATAACTTAGACCAATGCACATGCACGGATGCTTTAATCTTGGGGATCAATAAACCCTAGGGTAGAGTTAGAAATCAGGGAAACCTATGCCTGCAACTCATCTTTAGCCAACCTAGTCTGTAACTTAGCAACTACTTGGGAACCTTAGGTCTAAAGTCTGAACTTAACATGTTTCTAAAGGAAGACCGATTGGGTTGGGTAGTCTACTTGGAGTGCTAGGTTATTGCTTGGATTTGGTAGGGACTAGCAAAAATTAGGCATGGGGGCATTTGATAAGCTCATATTTGTGAGCTAATTAAATGACTAGATGCTTAAACATTAAGGTAACACATCCATCTATTTAGCATGCATTAGGATGTAAATAGATTAATTTATATTTCTTATTTAATTACATAATTCATGCATTGCATTCATAATTAAAGGCATTGGGAATTGACTTAGAATGGCATGTAATTAGGTGCATTACATGCATTGTTTTAATTAACATAGAACTTAAGGATTTGTGTATAAATAATCCTAATATTTTATTTTATTAATTCTTCTTCTTTCCATAGGCAACTGCTCCACTTCCTCCACCTGTGCATTCACACTTCGCCAGCTGCCTGCACTCAAGACCCCATTCATGGAGGAGAGGGAGAGATGGATCTGGTCGGGGGCAGTTGCAACTACAAGGGAGAGGAGGAGGCAGCTGTGCTCGAGGAGACACCGCCCCACTCCACCACTATGCACTCCACTTCACTATAGGTGGTCTCCAAGGTCGAGCTCCACCACACCGCGGACCGGCAAGGTGACAGCTTGCCACACCAATCCAGTGAGCTTGGCCATCATCGTGCAACTACCAGATATCCCTCCCTGTCCACGCACCACCAACACCATCTTCTTCTTCTTCTTCCTCTATTTTCAAAACAAAACCATCCCTGCATCCTCCATGCTGCACCTTTGCACCATACCCGTAGCAATGTGCAACCTCCTATGCATGCTTCCTCAGCATCCCCCCGCAATCGCCCTCTAGGTCCACCACAGCAACGACCGCATGCCCTTGCTACGTGCACCGCCCTCTAGCTCCACTTCGACAGGCACGTGCCCCTCAGTGCACCCACTCACTTCCTGCACGCGCCCGCACTCCCTGCAGCGCGCCGTCAACGCTCGTAGCAGTAGCGACCGCATGTCCTCTAGGCGCTTCTGCCCTCGCACGCACGAGCAGAGCACACGCTACAGCACCCTCTTCACCCGCATGCAAAGCGCGCTGCACCTCCGCTCATAGCCCCTCCAAGTGCTACTCCTGCAGCAACAGAGCACCACCAGCCCAGTGACCCTCGCCTCCAGCTGCGTAAACAGAACATGCTGCACCTCCGCCTGCTTCGCCCACGCACAGCGCTTCCTTTAGTGCCCTTCAGCAGCTCCGCCCACACGCTGAGTGCGCGTCCTACAATGCCCTTCAACAGCTCCACCGGAGCCTACCTTCACCATAGCTCTGTCCGACCGGCTCCAACCACCTCGTCCAGCAATGCCACCACTGCCAAATGCGGCTCAAAGTGACAAGCTCCGGTGAGCTCCTCATGGCCGACCACACCCTCTTGTGCACACAATTGCTCCCCAAAGGAGTTGCTCTATTTTTGTGAGAATTAATATTTACATTTCTTGCCATTGGAAGAGTTGGAATTTTGATTAAACATTATTCTAATCAGGTGATTTTGTGAGAACCTCCTTTTTCTTTCAAGTAATGCAATATCATCTCATCTAATCATTGTTATCTTGATTTAAAGGTGGTTTTGATTCAGTTTATAGGTGAAATTAATCATGAACATCTGTTTTAGACATGTGTGAGTTTTAAATAGGTCATTGTCTCCCTGTGGACACGACCCGCTCTCCTGTGAGTGGTTTAATTTTAATTCTAATTGTTTTGATTAGTCGATTTTCCACCACTAGAAATACAACGATAAATCTTCTTAATCATCATTTTCGAAAGTGAAAAATTGACTCATCAACAGGGAAAGGACCTCCCCTGTCTTAGGAGTCATTAAGACAGGGAGACTATGGAGTGTGGCTTTGATTTCCTCTAAAGCCTTATGGCAGTGAAGAGTCAAATGGGTGACAGTATAGCCTTTACCCTATTTTTTGCACTCGAAGAAGGGGAGGCATTTGTCGGAGGATTGAGACAAGAACTGGCCTAACAAGGCAATCTTGCCTACCATCAACTACATCCCTTTCAAGGTGCTTAGTAGTTGCAAGTCCATGATTGCTTGGATCTTGTCGGGGTTGGCTTCAATCCCTCGGTTGGAGACCAAGAACCCCAAAAATTTACTGGCTAAGACCCTGAAGGTACACTTTTCATGGTTCAGGCGGAGGCGGGTGTCCCTCAGAATTTGGAACACCTCAGCTAAATGTCCTGAGTAGGAGTTACTCATGGACTTCAGAGGGATCAACGTCTGCTCCAACCTCGATGAGCTTAGTCGCATTATGAGGAAGAAGCTGTATAGCCATCATTGAAGAGCCTGGCTGTAGTCCCTAAGTCGCTGGCAGATCAGCCAGGTTTTCCTCTTGCTGGATCACCTGGACTTGGTTTCCCTTCTGTGGTTTGGGGTGTTTTGGCTCCATGGATCGTTTCAGCTCCATCCCCAGGAGCTCCTACCCAACCATTTGATCCTCATGTATTATTCCTACTCCTCGGGGGGATTGGAAAAGTATGAATTGGAAGTACAAAGAGGGGATTAGGCATAAGGTGTGGGTTGATGGGCAGCCAACGATGCCGTCAAATGTTGCCGTCAACTTAGCTACTATGAATGTAGCCATCCAATTGAGGTTCCTATCCCTGTCGTAAACAGATAAGGCAAGGCTAATCTCCTCCTTTGGCATTACTTTGTGGTTGCCAAAGCCTACGACTGGGTGGGTCGACTGGGAGAGGTGGTCATCTTGGAAGCCTAGCTTGACCATCACCTTTGTAAACAGGACATCTTCTACATTGCCCTTATCCACCAAGAGCCTGAGCTGCAGCTGACCTGCCAGGAGGAGTGTCACTAGAAGTGGGTCTATATGTTTTGCCGGATCAGGTACGGAGGTGAACAATCGGGATGCTGCTTACTTAACTGTACTCCTCTCAGCCAACTAAAGAGTAGGGAAGGCACTCTGGAGGGCTGTCTCAAGAGGAGTGGCTTATTAGCCTAGGGTGGTGTTGACCCCAAAGATTGGCTCGACCCTTGTGTTAATATGCTCAGGCAACTGGAGGTGAGCCCTTTGGGGCAACACGGGCATCGCCGCTAGGACTTGGCGGTGTATTTGGCTGCGGGTAGTTAGGGTGACACCATTAGCTCGATTGGGCAGGCCGCCGACTCGTTTAGCTCTTGGTCCATGAAGAGGACCCCATTGACTCCTTGGAACTATTGTAGTCTTCCGAGCCCTCCATGGGTCCCTTACCTCTATCTTGGCTCTCATTTCACATGATGAAGTAAGCCAAGTTCCCATGCTGGATCTGTGACTCAATCTGGTCGGGTAGATCTCAATAGTCTTCAATGGCATGACCCCAGGCCTTATGGTACTTACAATAGGGCCTGAAGTCAGCCCTCCTCCTCATGGTCTTTGGCTGGGGTAGCAAGTCCTTCTCCATAGACCAAACTTTCACCAACACATTCGCCTGGTTCACGGCCAGGGGAGTGTATTCCTCTAAGGTCTCCTGCCTTGTTTGATTGTGACCCTTGGTGGGTCGTTCGCTCATTTGATTGAGGAAGGGGGCCCTTTGCTTGTGGAAGCGACCACTTTCGTAGGCGAGCATTGGAGTGTGCTCGCTAGAAGCCCTCGTTACCTTCATGGGGCTAGCATTGTCGCCATGCCCTTAGCCAACCGACTAAGGGAGCGAAAAGAGTCGTGCTATTCCACGAACCTCGCGGCTCTATCCCAGAGCTCTGCCATGTCCCTTGGTAGGAAATCATCGATGTCGTACAAGAATCTTTGAGTCAGGAGGCCCGACTTTAGGTACTGAATGACTATCACGTCATGGGGTCTTTTGCAGTTAAAGTACTGAGCCTTGAACTGATCCAGGTAGGATTAGAAGGACTCAGTCTTCCCCTGCCTGACTTCCGACAGCCTCTTAGGATTGTCTCTAACCCTTTGCTGCCTAGTAAAGTATTAGCAGAACTTGTCCGCCAGATCTTGGAAGTAGGCAATCTGCTTAGTTGACAGGTCGTTGAACCATTCATGGGCCATCCCAAATAGATACGATGAGAACATAGTAGAGTACTCTGTCGGGGCAGTCGTGCACCAGCATCATCTGACGTTAGCTTCCAATGAAACTGGTGGGGTCCGTTGTCCCATCGTATAGGGCCAGACTGGTGATGTGAGACTCATCATGGCTCCTGTTTAACATAATTAGCTAGTTTCCTTAGCAAATTACCTAAGAATACACTAAATACAGGGTTAATTAAAACATAGGGGTTAAATAGTAAGGACCTGCAAAATAAGCTAAAAACACATAATTAAAGCTCAATTAATATTAATAATAATTTAATTAATAATTTAGACTCAATTCACAATCATTTAGCTATATATTAAGTATTTAATTTAACTTAATTGAGTTAAGGACCTAAGTACTTAATCAACTTAATTAATCTTATCATTTATATAAATATAGCTAAAAAGGGCAAAAGCATAATTTCAAGGCATAAATATATTATTTATATTATTTATAATAATATATAAAAAGTTGAAAAATAAATAAATTAAAATAAGCCTTAAAACTCATGGTTTACATTTAAGTCCCTAATTTTCATTGCAATTGGGTCTTTTCCATTTCACTCTGGTTCTTTATTTGAAATATACCCCTGTTCATATCATCTTCTTCAACCTATTCTTCAACCATTGGATGGCCCTAGAATGTCCGGTTCCTGTACCTCACGATCACCACCAATCCCATGTCTAAACTCCATAGCCATTATCACAATTGCTAAGCTCACCTCCAGCTTCTCATCTAATAGTTCGGTCCTCCCTTGAGTCCTACTCTCCTAGGTGTTTAAGCTCACTGGTGTCGAAGGCAATGTCGATGGTTACGACGTACCTAGACCCTTTCGCATCCTGATACAACCCCCCAGACCTCGATTTCCACCTATAAATAGACCTCTAGATCTTCGATTTGAGTTGTTGGTTCCTTAGCCTTCTTCCCCAAATTGAGCCGACGATAAGCTATTCTTCCAAAGTTAGATGACCCTGTTCCTTGTCTTTGGAGCACTTCCACCGGAGGAGCTCGTTGCCTCTCATCTTCTCTTCTTCTCAGGAGTCGTGACAAGGCTCTTGTTCGCCCAATTTTCCTCTCTAGATCGCCTCGATCCTTGCTGGAGTTCTGATTTCTCAACCTCTGATTTCTTCCTCTGTTACGTGCCTCCGACGGAGCTTCTCTACCCCAATTTGTCCAAGTAATTGTAGATTAGCCTAGAATTTAGTGCAGTTTAGTTTTAGCTAGATAGTTAGTTAGCTTACTGTAAACCATAGATTTCACTTCATCTTCTTCGTCTCCAACAAGTTAATTATGACTTGCCGGACCTTCATTCATCCTGTGGATCACTTGTACATCTTCCCTATCACTTCATGATTGTATTCCACCTTCTCCTCTCTTAATTTTATCACCTATTTGCCTAACTCCACCACACACTCATCGAATCACCTCCACTGTCTATGGCGGAGGTCTCCGGCTAAGTTCACCTTCAAATCAAGGTCCTTCATCACTCCACTTCACAAGGACCTCTTCGATACCTATAATTTGATCCGTTACATACTATATACGAAACACCTAAATTCACCTTCAACCTCTGAGTTCGCTATCCAAGGCAAGCTCAGTGGAGTACCCCATCTAATTCCTTTCACATACACAGTTGTCTCACTTTCCTAAACCTTTTCCCTCACTCAATTGAGTGAAATCTATTTCCCTGAGTTCACGTGAACTCAGGTCTAATTCTTTGAGCATTTTGAGAAATCTATGCTTCTGACAATTAATTAGATGAACTGAAGTGTTATGGAAGTTCCTTGCAACCTCAGGAACCTATTGATATAGTCTTGATGTGTGTCTTGGAGATTTCATGTCCAGCGTTCTTTAATGGTCTTCACTAGAGCTCCAGTGAGCTCTGGCAAATCGAATTATGAGCCTCTGTTTCCAATTCCCCTGAGAAGTTCCAGAACATTCCTTTGTGATGTTAGGATCAGAAAACACTATTGGACTTGTGTTTAATTGATTACTTCTCTCTGATGGTCATCGTCTTCTTCAACTTCGGTGGAGTTGAGGAAACACGTTCATTGATCTTTAGAGTTTGGAATTTCGTCCTAAAGTTTGAGTAGACCTTGTAAATCTAGGAATGCTTTCAAATAGGTCTATAAATCTCTAGTTTGGTTTGTCAACCAACTCACTGTTGAAGCTCAGGTAGTAGTGCTTGAAAGCACCAAGGGAGTGATCAAAACATAGATGTGAAGTGTTGATTTGAATCCTAGGATGGATTCTAGCTCACTTAGACCTTTAATCTAATTGAGAATGCTTTCATTTGAAAAGTGAAATTTCAGGCTTTATGAGTCAACCCTAAGTCTAGTTTGAGGTTTTAAAGATCGAATTTCTAATTTTTAGGTTCGAATGAATTACTGGAGTGGTTGTGAATCTTTTAGAATTGAATTGAGCAAGTTTAATTAAGATTTAATTAGGATTATAGGTTTTGTATAGTTTGGGTTTCAACTGGAAACCAATGTTGTTGATAGTACTTCTGTTGAAATTTGAAGTCAAATCTTGTCCAGATCTGTTATCTTTGACCTTCTGAATTGATCTGAATCATTTCTTGATGCTCTAATCTATTTGTAGAGCTGATTCACATTGGAATGATGTTTTGTACACAGAGCTTTAAAGCTCTTAAGTTCTGGAGCTTCTGAAGCACACTTCTGTACTCATTTCTTTTCTTAACACATGCAAAATCTTATTCCATGCAATCTCAGAGTCTCAATTGAGAGTTTAAAGTTCTTTCAAAGGTCAAATGACCCCTTATCCTCTTCTGAAGCACATTGAGTGCATGGTAACAGTACCATGTTCTTCCTTTGAATACATGGATCAAATCTAATCCAAACATCAAATTGACTTCATCAATTGATAGAGGATGTCAACAACTTTCCATCAAGCCCTTGCTTGCTCGATTAGGTGGTCTAAACTGCCCGAAATTGATGTTCGAAGTCGACGGCCGGCAAATGCCATTCTAAAGGAGGGAGCTGCTGGATTTGTCCCACCTCGTGAGTTCATGAAGGCGCACCCAAGTATAGAATTAAAAACTCATTGAGTCATTTCGGTCATCAGCGTAGGGCGCATTTACTGAGCATATGAATTGGTTCTGAGCGCGTGCTATACACGTGCATGTGTGTGCATGCATGAATGCATGTGGGTGTGCGTATGTGCTCAAGTGGGCTTGAGTGTGATTGTGGGTTGGATATGGCCTAGCACTGGGCACTATAAATTGCTAAAATCCATACCAATTGAACTAGAACTATGTTCAAGTAGTGGTTTGGTCACACCCTATGGGTGCTATATATCCCACGAACGAACCTAGTTCGCCCACTAAACCAACTTTTTGGTTAAGTGAGAGAGGTTAATGGCTTAATTGGCTAAGTGTGGGAGAGAAAAGTGAAAGGAAAGGGCTTAATTGACTAGGTGTCTAAGGGAGAATTGAGAGAAGATGAGTGATTCTTTAAAGAGACGTCTGATAAGTGAAGGCTTAGAATAGTTTAAGTGTTAGAATAAAATGTAAAGAGAAGGCATTAGTTCTGTAATTAAAATTTTATTTTTATGCCAATCTTTTTATAAAACCACTTGATGTAATTTCTTTTACTATTCAATGTTGTAATCTTTCATGTACACTTCATTCTTTTAATGGAATAATTACCATGGTTTAGAGTTTCAATTTTGTATGCAATTGTTCATGAGCCTAATATATGTCCTAGTTATTGATCTAATTAATAAAGATATTAGTTGATTATTAAGTTAAAATAAAAAAGGTGAATTGATTAAGTTTAAATACCTCCCAATGAACGATCAATTAAAAGAAATTAAATCTAAAACGAAGGTTAGCTTGACCCTATACTACAATTAACAACAATGATTTAACCAATCAAGTTAACCTAAGCCTATTCTTTACATGATTAATTAATCCTAATAACCTTAATTAATTGTGTTGAGAATTGAACGATCAACTGGTTGCTTGAATTTCTTGGGCAAGGGGGTCGTCATCACCTCCTCTGTGAATGGGTAGGTGGTGACGTATGCGCGTGGGCGTATGGCCCTCATTGCTCGAGTGACTTTGTGGATGATCTCAGGAATGGAACCCTACCACTGGAGAGGAGTTGATCGCTCGAATGCTCCCCCAACAAAGGTGGGGGTGGAGCTTTTGGTGGGCTGGAGGGAACTTCGCCTCACTAGTTACTAAGCTCGTGCTTTAGCTTTTTGAGCTATTCACTTAGGAAGGCATTTTCCACCTCTACCACATGTCGCCATTTTGACTGTTCATCGCTAGGGCTCGAACTCTGGGGCTCCTCCAGCGGCGTCTTGTAGGACTCCTAGATCGGCTTCATCTTGAGGGCCTGATGCTCTACTCTCAGGGTCTCCAACCTAGCTTCATACTCCTCCTCCCTCGCTTGCTTTTCAAGAAGGGGGTCTTACTCAGGGCCCTCGAGAAACCGTTCAGGTTGCACTGGTTTCCCTTTATTGGGATCAACGTGCTGATGGTGCCTCTTTTAGACACGGAGACGTTGGACTCTGCTTGGTCCTTCTTGAGGTGGTCGCTAGTGGAGTTATGAGTGGTTAGGGTCATTGCTAGGATTTTCACACAGGAAAAGGTGACAAAGGACAATCGCCTTTCCCACAGATGGCGCCAACTGATCAGGCTCCTCAGTAGAGGGAGGATTTGATCTAGCAATCACACAAAAGGCAATCAAGAAAGATAGGGAGATTGACTACCCAGTTCCACCACAAGGGGTGTACATCTAGGGGGAGAGCAAGGCTCCTAACAAATCCACTAGGAATAGGGGTGTTACAATCTCTCAATGTCCCCCTCTCTCTCGAATTGCATGAAGAGGCCCTTGCATGGGCCTCCTTATCTATTTATAGTTACAAAGAGTGTTGTTACAGCTGGGAAATCCTACGAGATCTTTCTCCACGGTCTTGTCATGTGTCTTGGTGAGATCGTTGTCAAGGCTTGTCCATTGTCAGAGCATTAATTGCATTGTTAACCTCATAATTACTGCTGACAAGGGCATTATGGGTGTTCTTACCGTGCTTTGTTGACTTTGGGCGCGTTGGGCTGTTAGGAGAGGTCGTGTTCGCTCGGATTCGGATTTACTAGAGTAGAGGCAGGTCAAGCTAGGCTGGGTCTGCCTATTTACTTCGAGTTTAGGTGTTCGAATACTTATACGGGCTATGTGCGAAGTTTTAAGTCCAAGGGTGCTTTTTTCCCCTTCATTGACCAAAGTTTCTTGCACTGCTACTTGGTTGCATTTTCCATGATCGAGAGCTTGCTATGTTCCAATAGAATTGTTTGATATGTTGATTTTACTTAAAATGCATGATGTGCATACATCTAAATAGCCAAAAATGTCTATTAATGCATGTTCTTAGTGTCATATTAGCATCATACATTGTAAATATTGCATAACATGCATAATCATGCATTTTGGTCAAGTTGTATAAATTGAATAGTAATTGTCCCTTTTATGGTCTGGGATAGGGCAATTTTTAATTGGGGCGTCAGATCAAAGATCCAACCATACGGATCTGATCAGGGCAACGATTGGAGTTCAACGACTTCAAGATCGCCCTGATCGGACATTCGTAGCACTAGATAGAGATCGAGGAAGCCTAAAGATCAAGGGCCAAGATGGTGCTAATCTGCACTTCAGATGACAAATCTGACCACACAGATGGGTTCGGATCGATGATCACAGCCTAACATCGTGAAAATTGATCCAATCTGACATCCGTGGCACCATCTATAACATGCAGAAAATGGACGACCAAGATGGCGTCACGTGGCACCATCACAGCCACCCAAATTAGCTACAGCATCATTGTCAATCTTCTGAAGGTGCGGTGAGGTATGATCTGTGCCGTTGGATCTTTATTGAATGGCCGTGAAGTCTGTGCGCTTAATTCGTAACCACGACAAAGAGCGCGCTAGCATAGCGGTCGAGTGGCATTGCGTGAGAGCGTGATGCGCGTTCGACTCGCCATCCGCAGCACTGAGCGATTAATTACAACCGCACAACTGGCTGCGGGTGTTTCAGATGATCCAATCGCCCACACGCGCGATCTGATGCACAGCGTGCACGCCTGATCGCACGCGGGCATGCGGTTAAGTGCAGGCGAAGGCGCACGCAAGGAGAAATCTGAGCCGTCCAATCTCGCAATCGGACAGCTATGATTGCGAAGACATGGGCGTGTGTTTTGAGTGTGGCAGATGGGGAGGCGCGGGCGGCGCACGCATGTCAGCCACAATCAAACCTTTAGTGACGGATAAATCCATCACTAAAGACCTGATTTTAATGCTTTAAGCTTGAAATTACAAATTTGCCCTCAATTCCTACAACTATAAAAGGAGACCTGACCTCCACTTCTTCATCCCTTCCTTCACCTCTCTCCCTCTCCAGAGCTCAAGAAAAGCTTGTCCCACACCCGAGATGCTATTTTAGAGCTAAATCCAATTTTCTCGCCCCTGTTTCGGAAGTGGATCCCACGACAACGATGATGTGCTGCCTCATTCCTACTCTTCTTGCTTCGTCCTCCTTCTTCCCTCTCCGTCCTCTGTCTTCCAAACATCACTCCGTCCGGCTCATCCTCCAAGCATTCGTTGAGGAGGATAACATCTCTCTCCCTTCTTTTTAATCGCTTTCTAGATAGAATTTTCTGCTTTCTAGTTGTAATCATTTCCCGCTTTGTAGTTGTAAAAGCATTTTGATTATATCAAGTGAATTTTCTCTCTCTCTCTCTTTCTCTCGCTTATTGTTTACATCAATTCCATTGTAATTATTTTGTTTTCAAACAAAAACACAAAAAAATATAAATCGTAAATTTTAGATCAACGTAGCCTCCCTGTGTTCGACCTGGAATTCTTAGAATTTCGGTATAAATTTATCTTTTGATGGATTTCTTCGCAAATCGAACTACAATGACGGGCTTTTCGAAACCAACTTCGATCGCGTAGTTTTCTGCATTCAACATTTTGGCATCGTTGCCGGGGAGGCAACGATTTTCGATTTTCTTTCCGCATTTCATACACTTTATTATTTTCTAACTTGCTTTATTTCTTGTCTATTGTTTTGTAGGTACCTTAACAGGGGATCTTCAAGCAGTAGATTGAAGTAAAGTGCAGTTGAAGACAATTGTAAGTGCTCCCCATTCTTCCCCCTCCATAGATTTCATTTCACCACATTAATTCAAACTCCAATTAACCAAGGTGTTTGCATAAATCGTAGGGTTAGTTTGGTTGCTTGGATTTCCACTCACATTCATTTCACTCGCATATAAAAAATCAACACAAAGATTTTTCTTGTGGGGTAATTCAACATACACTACATACACCCACATTCAAGGCACATAACCTAATTGATTTTCTTCTACTCAATCGGATTCTGATCTGTGGAACTGGTGCACACAAATCAACATATAAAAGAGTAGAAATTAGTCTAGGTTAACCATTTTGTGTGCCTAACTCAGTGGTTCAATCTTGGCCAATTGTAGGAGTTGTTTGGGCCGTATCACTTAACCTAAAATCAACTCACCAAGTAGCTTCCCTTTAGGGTTTTCAATTTAGGTCAATACCAGGCACTCCACTTTACTTTTGATTTCAAAAGGAAAGAGATCTTCATCCGTGCTTGAAAACCTGGTTTGCCTCAAACTTGATCGAATTAATCTAATTCCAAACCCTAAAAAGCTACTTGAGCAATATTTAAACTTTAAAATCTACTCATCAAAAATAATCTTGCTTGTAAACCTTAGTTGTGCATGCACTCGCACATACTCAATTGATCATTAAGGGCACAACCTATTTTAAGGGCCCACCACATTCCATAAGCACTACAATCCCAGGCCTAAATAAAATCAAGTAGACGTTGGCCTTAAGGACTGATTCACTCTTCGGGGTCTAGTCTGAGATTGTTTACGATTAACCTGTTTGTACCAATCAATCTGATGTCTAGCTAGGGGAGTAGTGTCAAACAACCATGGCTGGGGGTACACTAGGAACCGGAGGCGCAAGTCAAAGGAAGAACCTTTTCCCTAATCCCTCCTTCTAACTAGTTGGATTGATTGGACGCAAGTACAGTAAATCATCTATTATCTTAAGGCGGATTCTGAGAGTCTGTAAATCCTTAGGCTACCCCACTTAAGGAGAAGCTTGTTCTGTTGTGCTACAGGGTTCTTATCCCCATTCCTTCCAACCTCTTCCTAGTTTATGTTGGGAAGGAGGTCATTGAATCCCCGATTGGAAGGGTCACTAGAGTATTCTAGGAGGCGTAGATTGGATTTTGGCCAAATTGATCTCATGGCCGATCAACAGCCTCCTCTGCCTCAAAATCCATAGGAGGTATTTCAAAGGTAGCTAGAACAAATGCAGAGAATGCAAGAATGGTTCTAAAGGATGTAGGGCGCTCAGCCCTTGAAGGATTTTTATGATCCTTCAAATTATGGGGAACGTCTTAGTGTCCAGATTCCTGCCAAAGACGTAGAAATCAAGCCCAAGGTGTTAAGCCTGATCAAACATTTCCATGGGCTTGGCTCTGAAGACCTGTTTCAACACTTGGAGGACTTGACCACTTTGATCCAGACCACCAAGGCACAAAATATGAATGAGCCGATGATCATGAGGCTCTTCCCCCACTCTCTTAAGGATAAAGCCTCTCATTGGTACAGGACTATAGGAAGGCCAATTGCAACTTGGAATAATTTGAAATCAGCTTTCCTGAAGAAATTCTTCCATGTCGAATGTACCAATGCTTTGAGACGAGCAATTACTACCTTCACTCAGCGGTCGGGGGAGCAATTTCATGTTGCCTGGGGGCAATTCTAGGACTTATTGCAGAGGTGTCCACACCACAAGGTGCCGAAATGGTAGCTCGTGCTGATCTTCTACCACGGATTGACTGAGCAACTCAGAAATCACATGGATGCTTCTTGCGGAGGCAATTTCCTCAACAAAGACACAGATAGCACGCATAATTTGTCTGAGGAAATGAGTGAGAATTCGATAAATCATGCCTCCATGGATACTTTTAACTAGTCCCAACAACTTAGATCGAATGTTAATGAAGTCCACGACTCTCATTCATTCGATAAGGAATTGATTTGCAATAAACTAGATAAGGTGGACTTGGTTACTAAAAGAATGGAGTGGATGGATAGAAATTCAATGAACAATTCGCGATCCACTCAATCCCAGAATTCGGGATTCCATTCATTGCGAGCTCCTTTTGGATGGGAGTTCGTGAATCAACTTGATGCGGCTCAACCTGTGAGTCAGCATTATTCCCAAACTGGGGCCTTTGATCCCAATTTCTCTGATCCCTACCTTTCTTTCTCTCTATCCTCACCCTATGAGGATGTCTACGACGTACAGGAGAACTTTAGGTCCAACCCTTATTCCAATGCTTATAATTCGGGTTGGAGGAACCACCCTAAATTCTCCTAGAAAAATCCGAGGCAGCAGACCCAATTCCGACCCAGCAACTATGCTCCGCAAAGACCAATGGGTCAGGGTCATGTTTACATGTAGCTAACCCTGAATCAGGTCAATCAGCCAGCTTGGAATGCCCGTCAACCCGTAGGGTAGGCTGATTTGAATCGACAGATGGTAGAAATGCAAGGATCTATGCTCCAGCTCATGCAGCAAATGAAAACCTCGCTAGACAACTTGTAAATCAGGTTCATCGCTAATTCTCGTCAACCTGGATCTCTGCCGTCTCAACCTGTACCCAACCCACGTAATATCCAGAATCCAAGCAATCAAGCCCAAGGGTACAGGAATCAGAGGGACCCGCACGCACATGCTTAGGTGGTTGAGCAGGGTCTTTCCTCTTCTACTTCTTCAAATCAAAGGTTTTTGGCTAATGAAGCCCCTCCAATCTTTCCTAACCCTCCCCAAGACCCAAGCTCGTATGCATCTGCTAATTCTGTTACATTGAGGAGTGGAAAACAAACTCAAGATCCACAACCACACTGCTCGGATTTATCAAATCTTGGAGAATCTGAGGAGAGAAAGGAGAACTCTGAAGAAGAAATCAAGGCTCAGGAACCTGATTCCAAAGATTTGACTCATGTTCCTTTTCCTAGGGCCTTGCTTAAACCTAAGAAGAAGAAGCCTATTGATAGTAATGAGGAGCTCTTGAATATATTCAAGAATGTCGAGATCAATATCCCACTCCTCGATGCTATCAAACACATACCGGCTTACGCTAAACTTTTGAAGGATTTATGCACACAGAAGCGTAAGTCGAGGGAATCTGTTCCGAGGAAGGTGGTACTCTCCGAGTAGGCTAGTTCTATTATCCTGCATCACCTTCCTCAGAAAAAGAGAGATCCAGGTGATCCTTTGATTTCTTGTGTCATCGGAGATTACACTTTTGATAGAGCACTTCTAGATCTAGGTGCATCTATTAACCTAATTTCGACTTCTCTTTACGAGAAGTTCGGATTAGATGAACTTCGATCGACTTTAGTAATGCTGCAGTTAGCAGACCGTTCGGTCACAAATCCGCGAGGCGCTATTGAAGATGTTATTGTTAAGGTTAAGGATTTCTATTTTCTTGTAGATTTCCTTGTCCTTGACATGGATGCACCTGAAAATCTAAGGAACACGCCCATCATTCTGGGTGTCCATTCCTAGCTACTGCAAAGGCTAATATCAACTGTAAAAGCGGTAGCATGGAAATCTCCTTTGGGGATCAGAAATTGAAATTGGATATTTTTAAGGCGATTAACAAATTCGAGGATTGCGGATTTATAGAGGAACTTGAGGATGATAACTTGAATATTGAAACTTGTATGGCAGTTTTTGTAATTGAAAGTTCCTCCTATTGTGATGAATCTGACCTGCAACTCTCTGTGGCAAACCTCCCACATTCTGAAGAAGTTATTGATTTTATTCACTTTCAACCTCTTTCGCTTGATGAATCTTCATCAGCATCATCTTTACCCTCAATCCAAAACCTGCCCCTGCTCGAACTGAAACCATTGCCTGAGAATTTGAAATATCAGTTTTTGGGACCTCAAAAGACACTCCCTGTGATTATCAGTAACATATTAACTAAGGAGCAGGAGATTAAACTGATCAAGGTCCTAAAGGAACATAAGGAGGCAATTGGTTGGACCATTCATGACCTTAGGGGGATCGAGCCATCTTACTACAATCACAGAATATTTTTGGAAGATGGATCCCGCCCTTCTTGCCAAATGCAGAGGAGATTAAACCCTAATATGCGAGAAGTGGTCAAGAAGGAAATTATCAAGTGGCTCGATGTAGGAATCATTTATCCGATCTCTGATAGTCCTTGGGAAAGTCTCGTGCAAATTGTTCCCAAGAAAGCTGGGATTACTGTTGTGACTAACGAGAAAAGAGAATCTGTCACAACTCGTTTAGCTTCCTCCTAGAGAGTTTGTATTAATTACAAGAAGCTGAACACAACCACAAAAAAGGATCATTTCCCTTTGCCCTTTATCGATCAAATCCTTGAAAGACTAGCTGGGTAGAAGTACTTCTGTTTCCTTGACGGTTACGCAAGATACAATCAAGTCCCTATCCATCCCAAGGATCAGGGAAAAATGACTTTCACCTGTCCCTATGGAACCTTTGCATTTCGTAGAATGCCATTCGGCTTATGCAATGCACCCGTGACTTTTCAAAGGTGTATGCTAGCCATATTCTCAGACATGGTGGGAGAGTTTATGGAAGTCTTCATGGATGATTTCTCTATTTTTGAAGAATCATTTGATTCTTATCTGGCTAATCTTGAAATGATTATGAAAAGATGCATCAAAACAAGACTGGTCCTTAGCTGGGAAAAGAGTCATTTCATGACACAAGAAGGCATTGTCTTGGGTCATGTAATCTCTGAACGAGGTATTGAGGTTGACAAAGCTAAGGTTGATGCTATCTCTAAACTTCCTCCTCCCACATCTATCAAATAAATTCGATCATTTCTGGGTCATGTGGGATTCTATAGGAGGTTCATCAAGGACTTCTCTAAGGTTTCTCGCCCTCTGAGCAACCTTCTTTCCAAAGATACACCGTTTGATTTCAACGAATCATGCCGTAAGGCATTTGATTTTCTTAAAATGGCAGTCACTTGTGCTCTGGTGTTGCAACCACCGGTTTGGACAGGCCCATTTGAGATCATGACCAACGCTTCTAATTACGCAGTCGAGGCTGTTTTGGATCAGAAGATTGACAGGAAGCCCTCTGTCATCTACTATGCTAGTAAAACTCTGGACGAGGCCCAGAGGAATTACACTATTACTGAGAAGGAATTACTAGCTGTAGTATTTGCTTTAGAGAAATTCAGGGCTTATCTCTTAGGGTTTCACATCATCATATATACCAACCACTCGGCCTTGAGACATCTCTTGCCAGAAAGGATGTGAAACCCTGGCTTATTCGATAGATTCTTCTGCTTCAAGAATTTGATCTTGAAATTAAGGATAAATCCGAGGCACATAATGTGGTGGCAGATCATCTTTCGAGACTTTTGGGTGATTCTTCTCATCTGGATATTTCGATTGTTGATACTTTTCCGGACGAGACTATCCTTACAGTTTTAGGTGTTCAAACTCCATGGTTTGCAGACATCATAAACTATTTGGCCATTGGTCAAATCCCTCAGGATTGTACTAAGCAACAATGAGATAGACTCTAATCTGAGGCCAAATATTACTTCTGGGAGGACCTTGAACTGTATCGCATCGGCTCTGATTAGATTATTCACTGATGTGTTTTGGACATTGAATTCAAAAGTATACTCGACTTCTACCATGCATCTGCGTGTGGTGGACATTTCTCCAGGAAAAAGACGGCTACAAAAATTTTGCAATCTGGATTCTTTTGGTTGTCTTTATTCAAGGATGCCCAGGAATTCTTGAGGTCGTGTTCCCGATGCCAGGCACTTGGGAGCATAACCAAGAGAGACATGATGCCCCTAAACCCAATTCTTCCCATCAAAATCTTTAATGTTTGGGGCATCGATTTCATGGGACCCTTTCTCCCTTTATTTGGACATCAGTACATTCTTGTCACTGTTGATTATGTGTCCAAGTGGATCAAGGCCATTCCCACCGGAACCAATGACCACAAGGTGGTCATCGATTTTGTCAAGAACATCTTCAGTCGGTTCGGGATTCTGAGGGTCATCATCAGCGATGGTGGTTCTCACTTCACTAATGCCCAATTTTATAATTTACTAGCAAAATACGGGATAAATCACAGAATCTCCACACCTTACCATCCCCAGATGAATGGACAAGCCGAGATCTCCAATTAAAAGATCAAGAATATTCTTCAGAAGATGGTTAGGCCTAATCGTAAAGACTGGATTCAAAAGCTTGAGGAAGCTCTTTGGGACTACTGTATGGCATACAAAATGCCTATCGTCATGCCACCGTTTGGTCTGGTGCATGGAAAGACATGCCATTTACCCGTAGAAATTGAACATAGGGCATTCTAGGCAATCAAGCAGTGCAATCTGGATTTGAGTTTAACCGAAAAGATGAGGAAACTCCAATTATCTGAGCTGGAGGAGCTTAGAAATGATGCGTACGAGAATGCCAAGATCTACAAGGCTCGAACCAAAGCTCTTCATGACCAATTGATATCCTGCAAGAGCTTTGAGTTGAACTAGAAGGTCTGGCTCTTTGATTCTCAACTTAAGCTCTTTCTCGGCAAACTTAGGTCAAAATGGAACGGCCCATTAATCATCGATCAAATTTTTCCAAACCGGGCCATTTAGATTTCTGACCCAAAGACAGGTAATTCATTCAAACTCAACGGTCAACGTCTGAAGCCTTTTATTGTCCGCATTATTCCAGAACCTGTCTCAGACATGGTTGCTCTCATCATGTTATGATTTCTTTGGATGGACTTTGCCTAGTTGATGGCATTAAACTCAGCAGTTGTACAGTCTAACTCAGGGCTGACCTGAGCATCACATTCAGGTGATATTTTCTACATTCTACCTTCCTTTTCATGTCTTTTATTCTCAATGCAGACATTGCATTAGCTAGGCATGGGGGGTGGATTCATTTCTGAATCAATTTTTCAGCTGATGAGACCCTCATCATGAGCCCTAACTAGCTCATCTTTACCTATGAAAGAGAATAAGAGCTCCTACATAACCTGGAGAAGGACCTAATTCAAGGAATTAATGTTCTGAGAAGAAAATATGAAACGAAGGTTAAAACTGCAATTTTACCATTGCAGTACATAAACAGGATTTCTCAAAGGCAAAACATAGGTCAAATGGTCTGAATAAGATAAAGAGTAGGTTGGTTCAGCCAGAAATGGGTTATTGTGCAATCCAAGAATTAAATGACATTCTGTAACCCTAAAGCAGACCTGCTTAATTCAATAAGGTTCTGGTCAGGATAAAAATCAACTAAACCCTCTAAAATTCATGAAAAAATATCCCCTAGGGTTTAAAACCTTCAATTCGGCCTTTGGAACCTCTTTTGACCAAGATTGGGGTCTTAGCTCATTATTTGACCTAATTTGGGTTTTTGTGGAAAATGTCTAGTCAAACGTAGTCAAACCTAAAATCCAACTTCATCATTGGATTCCTTAGGTCCAAATTAGGTTTGTACCAAAATTTAAACCTAAGGAGAGGTCATCTGGACCTACTTTGCAAAATAGTTCACCCAATTACATTCCGACCCCTAACTTTTGAAAACTCTTGCGCAGACCCCTTAACTTCCTCGCCACTCTTACAATCAGGTCCCTCCACCATTAATGGGGAGAAATCCTACTCCAATGAGGAATGGAAGGGGAGTACTCCCTGATTCCTCAGAGATCTCCTCCCAGATTTGGAAGGGAGATTCTTTGAGGAATTCCCTTCCATTTGAGCATGATTTCAATCTCTGATTTACACCCAATCTCTTGTGCGAAGGCTCGAGAGATTTGGGTATCCAACGGATTCCTTCTCCGGTGAGGACTCTCGCACTTTGAAGCTTGTCTTCAAGCAAAGGAGCCCCTTCTAGCATCTATAAAAGGATCCTCAACCCCAGCCGTATCTCTTCAGCTCGACTTGGCTAGAGATCCACCCCAATTTCATCTTCTTCTCCTCCGGTCAGGAAGTCCAGTGAGCTCCAGCGAGCCTCCCTCCTCTTTCTCATCACTCTACCACACTACTAGTGGCATAGTTGCCCTCACCATCTTCCTCCACGTCGCGCAACACCCGCGTGCACACCTCTAGACCCTTCGTTGCCGCTGCTCTCCCTCCCCTGGACACCGTCTTCTCCAGCAACAGTAGGTACATCTAGTAGACACCTCTCTACCTTTGTCCACTTAGTTGGGTTAGAATTACTCCTCTCTATCCCCTCTTAAATTCCCCTCTCTCTATTTTCCCTTTTGACCCCTCGCAGCCATTGTCCATCACCATCCTCTCCATCTCCGGCCACCCACTGACAAGGTGCCTCCACCGCTCCACACCTCCAGACGCCTCACCAGATACCTCACTACCTCCGCCACAATCCACTGATCACCTTCCGCCCATCCATGGACCACCATCACCTCCCTAAACGTCCCCTGACCAAACCATAAGCATGGCCACAGGGTGACCTAGGCACGCATGCCTAGGCCACCCCGCGGCCTACCACCCACCGTCCCACCTTCGCCAAGACAAGGCGAAGATCCTCAGGTGTTTTAATGGGGCGACAGGCCGTATTAAGTGAAATGCAGGTCGACCCCCCTTCCGCCATTGATGTTGAAGCAAGAAGGTTGCAAGGTTGCTCCAGGCCACATCCACCCAGGTGTTGCACTCCAGGATGTGCGGATTGGTCTTGCGCATCCATGCAGCTAGGCAATTGGCTGGAGGGCAACTGCAGCTGTGGCAATTGAAGGAAACACCCTGCGGGCGCGTGAGCGAAGTAGGTGGGACACTTTAGTTTCACCTCGAAAATCTTTAACCCAGGTATGTAGTATAAATTGAATTTGTGCTTTGTTCTAGTTGCCTCAACTCTCACAGGGGTGAGGTCCCTCACCCACACGCCTCGTCTGCGACCTGCCCCCGCGGATCTAGCACCCGACCCATTTACCTAAACCTAGCACTCCTCGCGCATCACACCCATGCAGGTGTGCCTGGACCCAGGTGCACGATACCTGACCCGATTACCCAGCTCTGGGAGAGCGTATCGAAGAGAGATATATATAGAGAGAGACGCAGGGTGGGTAGGGGTTAGGTTTTGCTACATGGTGTTGTGCAAGGAAGAAGAAGAGAAGAAGGAAGAGGAAGGTGCAACTGAGGTGAAGCTGAGCAGGGAAGGAAGGATACTTAGCAGCAGAAAGGAAGAAGGAAGGAAGTCCAAAGAGAAGAAGAAAAAGAGGAGAGCTAAGGAAAAGGCTGAAGAAGGAAATCAAGGCAAGGAAGGAAAAGGAAGAAGAAGAAAGGCAAAAGCCAAGGGAAGGAGCAGCACTGTAGCAGAGGTGCAGCTAAAGAAGAAAGAAGAAGGAAAGAAGAAGAGAAGTAAAAGAACATGACAGAGGAACATAAGAAAGAGCAGAACTAAAGAGGTGAAGAAGAAAGAAAGCAGAAATGAGAAGACTCAAGAAGGAGAAGGAAATAAGAGCTTAAAAGGAAATATCTTTTTAAGACGTCTAATTATAGAATCAGACGTCTAATTTTTCTATTTTTGTTACAATTGATTCTTAGATTATTGCATTTATATTCTAAATTAAGTTTTGAGTAACTCTAGGTGTTCAATTATATTATTGAGATTAGTGAATAAATTTCATTTGCTCCCTGTGTTTGACCACGGATACTTAGGTTTTCGAGTAATAAATTCTTATTTGTTATCAACGCTTGGTCACCTATACTACAACGTGACTGACTTATACCGACAAAGTGTTATAACATTTTGGAGCCGTTGCCAGGGAGCAATGCACAATTTATCACTAATCTCTACATTCTTTTTGATTATATTGAACACTAACTTGCCCTTTTTATTTTATTGCGGTCTTGCTAAGTGTTTCAAGAGAAGAAATCTCCCACGCAAGTCAACCTCTCCAGGGCAAGTAACCTCTCTTCTTCTCTAAAATCCATCGCCCAACCCTTGAAAGACAAAAGGAAGAAACCAACTTAGGAATCAATTGCCTTCTTTTCATAGTAATTACCATATTTAAGGCAAAGGTTTCCTGATTTTACGAAAATTTTTAAAAACTTATTGAAGTGGAAGTGATTTCTTAGAGATTCTATCCCACAAAATTCCTATGCCTAATAGAAATCATGCTTAATCACTGCAGACAACACACTTCTTGTTTTTGAGTCCAAAGAGAATTTTTGTGAAAAAGACGATTGGAAATAGAACTAAATTAGGGTTTCAACAATAGGGTTTTTGGAGTACTAGTCACACATGCCTGTATAAAAGGAAATGAATCCTCCTACATCATTGTGCTACCCAAGCCCTTGATTGAAGAGATCTAAACAAGACAAACCCTAAAAATTGAGCTCTAAAATCACTTGAATCTTAAAATCTTGGACCTAATAAACTAGGAGTCAAATCAGGGTGATCTCTAGGTCCCAAGCCTAGAATCATTCTGCCATCTTTGGGACAGGTCAGGTGAAGTTGACCCCTTGGGTCAACCAACATCCAAATTAGGTCACAACATCAAAACATCTAAAGTTCAAGTGAAAACCCTAAAGATCCTTTGAAATAAAAGTGGTAAACTTAAGAGGTCAAGGTCCCAATTCTAGTTTACTTGGAATCTCAGTGGCAAGAGAGGTCGGGTGGGGGAAACCCTGTAACCCGTGGGGACGCTCTACCGTGTAGGGGTCTTTGTGGGACTCTCCCTCTTTGGCTGCCTAGGTAATTCTCAGGTGGACGACCTTCTGATCCAGGGATATCATCCGCCCCGAACCTCCATAGTCATCCAAACATCTTTGGGTGCCTTGATTGGGTCAATAACATCTCCAGTCCCTTATCTTTTCTCTTTAGGGCACACACATACATTTTCAGTGGGACTCTTTATTCAGATTTAATCGCTTCATAACTTGATTCTACATTTTGATTCCACCACCTGATCCAAATATGCAGCCAAACCACTTAGGACTACCATTCAAGAAACTTGAATATCGGAGATCCATAAGAGATAGGATGATTGAGGATGCCTTGAAATTCTATGAAAAAGAAGACAAAACCTCAACACCAGTAGAAAACATTCAGGTTGATGTCCCAACAACCAGAACCTTCATCATAACTTGTGCACAAGTGCTATTGGCAGAAGCCACAAAAGGATCAACTCGAGACATGCTCATCACAGGATACATTGAGATAGAAAAATTGCACAATCTTGAATACCTTCAATGCATGACAAATCCTATACTTTGGGAGCAACACCAAGATGATCTCGAAAAATGGGAAGAGATAATGAGATTATTAAAACAAATTATCGACTAGAAATATCCATACATGCCACAAACAGAGGATGAACCATCTTGGGACAACATCGAGGATCAATCTGATCTCGGGTTTGAGGCACAAAATGGTTGTGGATTCCCAACCCAGATGGAGTACAATGTACCTGATATTGAAGAAGGTTGGGAACTTCCAATTGCAGGAGAACACAATGTTGAGCCAACTCTAGACCATGAATCACCAGGCTTAGAATCCCAAAACTCTTGCAATAATGAGAGTAGAGCTGAACCTCTCGATGGTGTAAATTCCACCCCTTCTTCTGATAAGGTGACCCTCAAAGGTTATTCGGACCTAGATTCTAGTGATTCAACCCACATCCTAAGCCCAGAATCTAGATCTGAAACCTATTGGGAAGATTTCGAGGCCCCATATGAGGAAGATTAATTTTTCAATGAAGAATATGATTTTGGACTTCTATTTGATGAATATCCCTCGCCAACATCCTCAGAGGAACCAATCGATTTTTCGGAAGTCATGCCAATTTACGATACAAAAACTAAGGAGTTGGACGAGTGGGATTTCAATTGGGTCTATCCTACCAGCTTGGAACCTCAACCTCTACCAGATAAGGACACCTTTTTAAGCTCAGAATTGACATCTAGGCTAGACACCAATCAGGCTGCTGAATCTACAGCATATGATTTATTCTATGGTGGAACTCATGATCTTGAATCTCATTCAGATTTTGATTTTCGCAAACTCTCCGACGATTTCGAATCTGACCATAACATCGAAGAAAATCTGCTTCCTGATTATAACAAGCCAATCTACGACCTTAGCTCACATGAATCATTCTCTAACTCCAATTCTGAGGTCCTGGTTTCTGAGATCACTGATTTCAGTCCAGGTTCTAGTAACATGGAATCATTTCTTTTTGATCCTCAGGAATCAGAACCAGCAAATGCCGAGAGTGATTGCAACCCAGAATATGAATCTGTTCTTGACTCTGATTTCCAGTATCCCGTAGACACTCTCCAGGCGTTCGCTTTTGATTTTAAAAGTTACTATGAGGACTCTCTACATGAGACCACCTGTCATTCCTTTTTAGAAGAGCCCTCATACACAATTCTCATTGAAGCCACCTCTTCCACACATACAAAATTGATCAAAACTCGTTCTCTACCCCAACCCGCAGTCGGAATCACTTTTTTTCTGATTCATCTCTCACTGAGCCATTTGTAGATGATTCAACTCCACATCTATATCGGACATCGGGTATCGATCGGATTGAAAAACATGATCCATCATTCTCTGATCACCCCTGTAGGGTTTCCACACCATGCACTGATTATTTTTCGGAAGCCTACTTTGACCAGGCTGATTTGACTCAGCCTAAACCCATGTTTTCATTTCCACATCCATCAGAACTTCATTGCATATGGTGGGTTCCACATATGTTGATCTACATCTATTAACCCACCAGACTGATTGGGTTTGGGCTGCATCATCAGCCTGTTGATCTTAACAAGCACCTGGTTGGTCCAACCAAGCTCTTAATCAAGGTTCTTGTTTTACAAAAATCCGCTGAGTTGACCACTCCCTCTCCACCCCGTGTTCCACTCTGCTGAAGGCGTTGAATTTAGCGCTTAACGGGAGGCAACCCGTCATTCCAAAAATAGAGACCTGTCTGATTATCTGTTTGTACTCCACGTCCATTGCACCTTGAGTTCAGCCTTAGACAGTTGATCCCACCTCTGGTACATGTACTAGAGCTTGAAATTGTCCGCATCAGTCATTTCCGACCCATTCACCCACCCGATGTATCCTATTCTAAGTCCCTGACCTCAACACTATTTCACACCCTTCGTTTACAATGAGGACATTGCAAAACTTAGGCATGGGAGGGTGGTAAAGTGCATACATATAGAACCAAGAAAAAGTTAGAGGGATTCTCACAAAAAAATTTCACATATGTCAAAAACATAAAAAATTGAAAAATTAGGAAAAACAAAAAATGGAGGAAATTTTGTGAGCCACATAATCATAAGGAGGAGAAAAAGAGCAAAATGACAAAAAGGAGCATAAAATGAAAAAAAGATAGTCATTAGTAAAAGATTAAGGAATTAACCAAAGTTCTAGACCACATCAAGAAAAAAATGAGAGAAAAGTGCTAATGAGACATAGAAAGAAATTAGCAGGAATGCTGATCTTAGGCCTTCTGGGCTAGACTCTTAGGCTTAAAAATTCATGTACCTGTTAAGATCTGGATAATCCTCAAGAGGTTGGGGAAAATGTGAAGCTTAAGTATTAGGTCTAAGGCTTAGGAAGTATTCGGCCTCGTTAACTGACCTTCGATTTGCGAGGCTCAGTAACCTAAGCACCCCAATCCACACACAGTCTGGTTCAGTGCGCATAACTATCAAAATCACGTAAAAGCATTTTAATGCTCTGAAAAGGTTGCCTAGATTAGGAGCAGTCGAGCAACACAAGTTGATTTGGATGAGTTCCCGATGCAGAGAGGCGGGAAATTCCCTCGAAGATGTGTAACAACATATCGTCTCCTTGGTGTTTGTCTCTTAGGATATTTAAAATCCTACCAGGGGCATGAAAGCACTTTGCTGGTTCAGATACCATGGGTGGAATTATCACGAAATGTTGATTGCCAGGGTCTAGATTTAGCCACGCAACGCCATGGGCAAGATTATCTCGAAATCTCGAAAGCCAGGGTTCTGGGGGTTGCCATGGGTGGTGCTTTCATGAAGCATCGATTGCTAAGGACCTTTGAGGATTGATGATGGGGACGAGGAATCTGATACAGACCGTGTTGAGAAGCTAATCCGAAGCTAGAAATAAAAAGAAAAGAGAGAGAAAACTCTACAAATAAATAAATCCTCTGCCTCTCTCTTACAGAAACACACGACAATCTGAACCTAGGCTAAAAATGTCTCAAGCACGGGTGCTTTAACCGCGGAGTCCAACGAACTGTAGGATAGTTTCTGTGGGCCTTAAAAACCTTTGCGAAGGACTAAGGCTAAAGCGGGTCAGGTTCAGATTTTGGTTGATACTTGAGTACCTCTAGGCCTATTGTCATCATTCTTAACGTAATCAAAAGAAGAAGAAAAGCACTTATCATAGCTGGTAACAGACACTCAGGGTCTAGAACAGAAGTTAAAACCTTGAAATTTTGCTAAGGGACTAGAAAAAGCTAGGCATGGGGGTATGATGAGAGCCTCATCATGAGCCCTAACTAGCTCAGTTTGACCTATGAAAGAGAATAAGAGCTCCTACATATCCTGGAGAAGGATCTAATTCAAGGAATTAATGTTCTAAAAAGAAAACATGAAACAAAGGTTAAAACTATAATTTTACCATTGCAGTACATAAACAGGATTTCTCAGAGGTAAAACATAGGTCAAATGGTCTGAATAAGATAAAGAGTAGGTTGGTTCAGTCAGAAATGGGTTATTGTGCAATCCAAGAATTAAATGACATTCTATAACCCTAAAATAGACTCGCTTAATTCAACAAGGCTCTGGTCAGGATAAAAATCAACTAAACCCTCTAAAATTAATGGAAAAATATCCCCTAGGATTTAGAACCTTCAATTCGGCCTTTGGAACCTCTTTTGACCTAGATTGGGATCTCAGCTCATTATTTGACCTAATTTGGGTTTTTATGCAAAATGTATAGTCAAACGTGGTCAAACCTAAAATCCAACTTCATCATTGGATTCCATAGGTCGAAATTAAGTTTGTACCAAAATTTGGACCTAAGGGGAGGTCATCTGGATGTACTTTGCACAATTACATTCTGACCCCTAACTTTTGAAAACTCTTGCGTAGACCCCCCTAACTTCCTTTCCACTCTTACAATCAGGTCCCTCCACCATTAATGGGGAGAAATCTTACTCCGACGAGGAATGGAGGGGGAGTACTCCCTGATTCCTCAGAGATCTCCCAGATTTGGAAGGGAGATTCTCTGAGGAATTCCCTTCCATTTGAGCATGATTTCAATCTCTAATTTGCACCCAATCTCTCGTGCGAAGGCTCGAGAGATTTGGGTATCCAATGGATTCCTTCTCCGGCGAGGACTCTCACGCTTGGAAGCTTGTCTTCCAAGCACAAGAGCCCCTGCCAGCATCTATAAAAGGATCCTCAACCCCGGCCACATCTCCTCAGCTTGACTTGGCTAGAGATCCACCCCAATTTCATCTTCTTCTCCTCAAGTCAGGAAGTCCAGCAAGCTCTGGTGAGCCACCCTCCTCTTTCTCGTCGCTCTGCCACACTACTAGTGGCAGAGTTGCCCTCACCATCTTCCTCTGTGTCGCGCAACACCTGTGCGTGCACCTCTAGACCCTTCGTCGTCGCCGCTCTCCCTCCCCTGGACACCGTCTTCTCCGGCGATAGCAGGTACAACCAGTAGCCACCCCTCCCCCTTTGTCCACTTAGTTAGGTTAGAATTACTCCTCTCTATCCCCTCTCTTTATTTTCCCTTTCGACCCCTTGCAGCCACTGTCCACCTCCATCTTCTCCATCTCCGGCCACCCACCGGTGAGGTGCCTCCACCACTCCACACCTCCACATGCCTCACCAGATACCTCACTACCTCTGCCATAGTCAACTGATCACCTTCTGCCCATCCATCGACCACCATCACCTCCCTAAACATTCCCCGACCAAACCCATAAGCACGGCCATAGGGTGACCTAGGCACACACACCTAGGCCGCCCCGTGGCCTGCCACCCATCGTCCCACCTTTGCCAAGGCACGTCGAAGCTCCTCAAGTGTTTTAATGGGGCCGACAGGCCGTATTAAGTGAAATGTAGGTCGACCCCCCTTCCACCATTGACGCTGAAGCAAGATGGTTGCAAGGTCGCTCCAGGCCACATCCACCCAGGTGTTACGCTCCAGGACGTGCGGATTGGTCTTGCGCATCCACGCAGCTAGGCAATTGGCTAGAGGGCAACTGCAGCTGTGGCAATTGAAGGCGACACCCTACGGGCGCATGAGCGAAGCGGATGGGACACTTTATTCCCACCTTGGAAATCTTTAGCGCAGGTATGTAGTATAAATTGAATTTGTGTTTTGTGCTAGTTCCCTCAAGTCGCACAGGGGTGAGGTCCCGAAAGGCCACCCACCTCATCCGCAACCTACCCCCACGGATCTGGCACTCGACCCGTTTACCTAAACCTAGCACACCTCGCACATCACACCTACGTCGGTGCGGCTGGACCCAGGTGTGCGATACCTGACCCGATTGCTCGACTCTGGGAGAGCGTATCGAAGAGAGATATAGAGAGAGATGCGGGGAGGGTAGGGGGTAGGTTTTGCTGTGTGGTGTTCTGTAGGGAAGAAGAGAAGAAGGAAGAGGAAGGCGCAGCTGAGGCGAAGCTGAGCAGGGAAGGAAGGATACTTAGCCGCAGAAAGGAAGAAGGAAGGAAGGCCAAAGAGAAGATGAAAAAGATGAGAGATAAGGAAAAGGTTGAAGAAGGAAATCAAGGCAAGGAAAAGGAAGAAGAAGAAAGGTAGAAGCCAAGGGAAGGAGCAGCACTGTAGCAAAGGTGCAGCTGAAGAAGAAAGAAAGAACATGACAGAGGAACATAAGAAAGAGTAGAACTAAAGAGGTGAAGAAGAAAGAAAGCAGAAATGAGAAGACTCAAGAAGAAGGAAATAAGAGCTTAAAAAGAAATATCTTTTTAAGACGTCTGATTATAGAATCAAACGTCCAATTTTTCTATTTTTGTTACAATTGATTCTTAAATTCTTGTATTTATATTCTAAATTAAGTTTTGAGTAACTCTAAGTGTTCAATTATATTATTGAGATTAATGAATAAATTTCATTTGCTCCCTGTGTTTGTCCTTGGATACTTAGGTTTTTGAGTAATAAATTCTTATTTGTTATCAATGCTTGGTCACCTATACTACAACGCGACTGACTTATACTCATCTAAAAAGCCCGACAAAGTGTTATAACATCAGCTCTGTGGAATTCTTGTAAATTCCACCTGTTTTCTTATATATACATAAAAAAAATTGAATTAGGAAAGAATACTTGGGCATTAGGACTTTTCAATCTTATAAAATATTATAGTAGGATCTGAACACTAAGACCCTTCAGGTCTTTGGGCTTAATTAGCCTGGGTATCCACTAAAATGAGAATTTGTTTATCAAGTCCTCGCCATCCTGAATTCCATTTCAATTTCATTAAATAAGTTTGGGTGATAAGTATACGACTTATCAACCTGCCCTCTGATTTGAGTGAACTTTAAGTTTAAATATCTACACACTATTTGCACTGACTTGTTCTTTGGCGATTTTAACGGAAATTGGGTAGCAAATGAACCTTCTTGGGTGGTATGGCTGGCAAGTTATCGTGGGTAACAGCCCATAGGTAGGTTGTCCAGAGCCCAGCCACTGAATCATTCTTTTCCTACTGCCTTTAGGTAAATCTTAGACCAAGGAAGCCACCTACTTAAAAAAAAAAAAAGAAAAGAAAAGAAAAAGAAAGTCCAAAAATAAAAAAAAAAGAGAAAAGAGAAACAAAAAGAAAAGGAGAAAAAGAAAACAAAAGAAGTAAGCCACACTTCACCGCATGAGTATGGCTGGCAAGCTATCGTGGGTAACAGCCCATTAGTAGGTTGTCCAGAACCCACAGCTCAAGAAATGCACATCAAATTCCTAAAACACTTAGGAAGAAGCGGAGAAGTAGAATAAGCCAGGAAGATATACACTGGATTGACCCTTGTGTTGACCCCATAAAAAGAAAAGTAAGGAGAAAGCTACTAGTCGTATAGATACACCTTTAGGCAGAATTTTTTTTTAAGGTCACCTAGGGGCATAGAAACCAGAAGTCCATTCTGATTGCCAATCAATGAGTCTATCACATTCACGAAAAGATGCTTAGAACTTAGGGTTCTCATCAAGTTTTGGGTGGGTTGAGTGGCTGTAGAAAGCCACTCTGTAACCCTAAACTTAAAAATCTAAAAAAATTAGAAAATAAGAAAAAGGAGAAAAAGAGATCTTTCTTTGAATAAGGCAAGGGCTTGAGGCGGTCTGCATTTTGATAGATACTCGGGTGCTGTTGTGTCTTTGAAAGTTCAGGTCCTAAGTAAAAATTTCTTAATGTTGAAAATAACTTGTGCCTGAGTAATTCAACCCTAATTCTCTTATAAATAGCATATAGTTTTTGCTAGGGACTAGTGAAAGATAGGCATGGGGGTGTGCTGTGCATACATCTAATTAGCCAAAAATGTCTATTAATGCATGTTTTTAGTGTCATATTAGCATCATACATTGTAAATATTGCATAACATGTATAATCATGCATGTAGATCAAGTTGTATAAATTGTATAGTAATTGCCTACTTTTATGGTCAGGGACAGGGTGATTTTTAATCGAGGCCTCGAATCGAAGATCCAACCATACGGATCTTATCAAGGTGACGATTGGAGTTCAACGACTCCAAGATCACCCTGATCGGACATCCGTAGCACCAGATAGAGACTAAGGAAGCCTAAATATCAAGGGCCAAGATGGTGCTAATCCGCACTTTAGATGACAAATTCAACGGCAGAGATGGGTTCAGATCAATGATCGTAGCCTAACAACATAAAAATCGATCCAATCCGACATCCGTGGCACCATCTATAACACACAGAAGATGGACGGCCAACATGGTGCCACATGACGCCATCACAGTCGCCCAAATAAGCTGCAGCACCGCTCCCCATCTTCTGAAGGTGCTGTGAGGCATGATCTGGGTTGTTGGATCTTGATCCAACTGCTGTGAAGCGTGCGTACTTAATTCGTAACTGCTACAAAGCGCATCGCTAGCACAGCAGTCGAGCGACATTGCACGAGTGCGTGATGCGCGTTCAACTTGCCATCCGCAGTGCTAAACGATTAATCGCGACTGCACGATCGGCTGCGGGAGGCTTAGATGATCCAATCGCCCACATGTGTGATTTGATGCATAGCGCGCATGCCTGATAACACGTAGGCGTGCGGTTAAGCGCTGATGAAGGCGTGCACGAGGAGAAATCTGAGCTGTCTGATCTCATGATCGGATGGCTGTAATTGCGAAGACGTGGGCGTGTGTTTTGAGCATGGTGGCTGGGGAGGCACGCACAACGCGCATGTCATCCATGATCAGACCTTTAGTGACAGATAAATCTGTCATTAATGACCTGATTTTAATGCTTTAAGCTTGAAATGACAAATTTACCCTCAATTCCTATAACTATAAATGGAAACCTGACCTCCACTTCTTCTTCATCCCTTCCTTCACCTTTCTTCCTCTCCAAAGCTCAAGAAAAGCTTGTCCCACACCCAATATGCTCAAGAAAAGCTAAATCCAATTTTCTAGCCCTGTTCCAGAAGTGGATCCCACGACGATGATGACGTGCTGCCTCGTTCTTGCTGTTCCTACTCCATCCTCCTTCCTACTCCGTCCTCTATCTTCCAGGCGTCACTCAGTCCGACTCATCCTCCAAGCATTTGTCGAGGAGGATAACATCTCTCTCCCTTCTTTTTAATCTCTTTCTAGAATAGGATTTTCTACTTTCTAGTTGTAATCATTTCCCGCTTTGTAGTTGTAAAAACATTCTGATTATATCAAGTGATTGTTCTCTCTCTCTCTTTCTCTCTTATTGTTTATATCAATTCCATTGTAATTTTTTCATTGTCAAATAATAACACAAAAAAATATATAAATCGCAGATTTTAGATCAACATAGCCTCCCTGTGTTCGACTCGGAATTCTAAGAATTTCGGTATAAATTTATCTGCAAACAGATTTCTTCACAAATCAAACTGCAACGATGGGTTTTTCGAAACCAACTTCGATCACATTTTTCACGTTCGACAATGCACCCTTGGGATGTGGCATCTAAATCAAAATATTAGGACCTTGATGTATCAGTATTGATAGAATTTCTTTTGTCTGCTCAAGACTAAAATTATTCCTTATCACATTCAAATTACATTCTTTTGTCCCTACCATCATTAGATCTTCAACTTGGGAGAACTTTAACCCTTGATAATTAGATGGAACTAATGCTCCTTCATAATTTTGTAGCCAATGATCACTCCATATGTTTACTTTGTCACCCTTTCCAATCAACCTTAATGAGTGCTTGAACAACAAATCTTTAACTTTAGCTAAAGCCTTCATAAAATTTGAATCTGCTAGTTTTGGCATATACTCCCAAAAGGTCCTTGCAGGAAAGCATTTTGATTTGATTTGGCTTTGCCATAACCCCTTTTGACTAGTACATTGCCTCTAAGCCATTCTCATCAGGAAAGCTAAATTTGTAAGTCTTGTTGTTCTGAAGCTGAGGCCACCCAAATGTTTAGGCATGCATATTGCACTCCATGCCCTCATATATATATATGTTTCTTACCATCCATGTATCCCCACCAGAAGTCATACGCCATCTTATCCATTTGATCACAAAGTTTTTTGGAAAAGAAGTTTACTGAGATTAGATAATTGGGCATTGTCCATAAACATGTTTGAAGCAATACTCCCCTACTTGCTTGGGATAATGCTCTGCCTTTCCTTCCTGACAATTTTTTGGATAATTTAGTAACCAACAACTCTTTCAGTTTTGACTAATTGGCGAGTCTAATATTGGGCAACCAAGATAAAGTTCATCAGCTTGCATATCACTTGTAGAATTGCCTTGATATCATTCATCTTTTCTAAATTCAACCCCCTGCTAAAAAGTATCTTTATTTTTTGCATAATTAACCTTTTGCCCATAATACTTGATGAAGACACATTTAATTAGGATAAACTGCCTATTTATGCATGTTCCTAAGCTTAGATATGTATTCCATAGTATAAATATCGCATAGCATGCATCATTCTACATTTAGAATAGTTTGTATAAATTTTAGGTTAATATGTGTCCTTCTGTGGTCAGGAGAGAAGGAGATTTATTTCAGGGCCTCGGATTGATGATCTGACCATACGGATCTAATCAAGATGACGTTCGGAGTCCAACACCTCTGAAATCGTCTTGATCAGAATCTCGTAGCACCTTATGCAGTCTGAGGAGGATCAATGACCAAGGGACTAGGTGATGCAATTCAGAGCTTCAAATGACAAGTCCAACCACATAGATGGAATCGGATCAACAATCGCAGCCCAATGGTGTGAAAATTGACCCAATCCAACGTCCGTGGTGCCACCTACAAGCACCTGAACATGGGCAGTCCAGATGACACCACGTGGTGCCATCTAGGTTGCCCAACACCGACTAGCAGCAACCGCCCATGCCCTTCATCATCTGCACCCTCGAATCCTAGCCGTTGAATCATCATCCAATGGCTAGGAAGCCTCCGCACTGAGCTTTAGAAGCTCCTCCTAGCGACAATCCCATAGGTGTAGCATGGTGGTCGTGGGCGCAGCTCTCAAAGGAGGGACATGGGTTTGAGACCCGTAAGAACCCCCAATTCTCAATTGGAAGCACGCACAGGCATGCACAAGTGTGCACCAGTGCACACACCAGCAGTGCACTAGCAGCGCATGCCAGCGTATGCGTGCGTGGAGCATGGGTGCGAGATTTGAGCATCAGCAGGAGCACTAGCGGGGGTGTGCGCAGATCTTTAGCGACATTTGGGGCAAATCTTCAGCAACATCTTTAAATGTCACTAATTTCCCATGTATGAATTGCCCTCTCTCCTTCCAATATAAAAGGACCAACACCTCTCCATCCACCTTTATCTCTTCCTTTCTCTCCCTCACTAGCTTCAAGGCTCTAGAGAGAGCTTGTCCCAAGCTCGGGATGCTCCTCTAGAGTAGAAAATCAAATTATTTTCCCACCTCTCGTCCCCCTTCATGGAGCATCCTATGGTTGTCCTCTCACCACTTTAGGAAGTAGATCCTCACTGCGACGCTGTCCCGTCCCGCCCTCCATCCTCTGACGCTGCTCTCCTTCATCCAGCCTCTCACCACCTTCGTCCGAGTGCCGTCAGAGCAAGTCATTCTCCAAGAGACCATCGAGGGGGATTCTTCTCAACCCATTCTATCTTTTATTGCTTTCTAGTGTAATTTCAATTAGTTGTAATATACATTGTTTGATTTTATGAAATATTTCTCTCTCCCTCTCCCTCTCTCTTATTTTGTTAATGTAGAGTAGAATAGATAACAATTCATACGATCTCTTGCTTTCCAAAAATACCAAAAAAATCATAAAAGATAAAAACAACAAAAACAAATAAAAGTGAAATGTGGATTTCATAGAACCAAAAGTTCGCCTCCCCGTGTTTGACCTGGGACTCACCTCGAGTTTTAGTATAAATTTTATCAGGTTAGCAGATTTCTACACACTACGACGATGGGTTTCCAACTCAAATCTTTTCATGTACGGAAATCTCGCTTAATCAATACTCCTGATATCTTTGTAGAATCTTTTTAATTTCCCTTACTTCATCAGCTGAGGCCTCGTACATAAAATTGTGTCATCAGCAAACATCATGGTGCATAACTGGAGAGGCATACCTATGAAGCTTGAAACCAGATATGGATCCACTATGTAATGTTATATCTAGTACTCTAGATAGATAATTTGAACAAAGTATGAAAATATAGGGGGACAGGGGACACCCTTGCCTTACACCACAAGAAGGATAAATTACATTTGTAGTTGTGTAGTTAACAAGAACCTTTATAGTGGTTGTTCTAATACAAGACATAATTAAATTCACCAATGGAGAAGGAATATGTAACTGTCGCAAACAAAATTCAACAAAATTCCATTCTAATCTATCAAAAGCCTTCTCCATATCTAATTTGATCATCTTTGATGCTTTCTTTCTTTTTGATGTTTTGATTACATGTACTACTTTGCCATGACCATGTTATTGACTATTTGTCTTTTAGGCAAGAACCCAATTTGATTTGTAGACACTACTCCTTTCAAATTGGGCTTTAACCTTCTAGCTGCTAACTTAGCTACTAGTTTGTATAATGTGTTTGTAAAGCTAATAAGCCTATAATTGTTTGGTTGTTTTGGGGTTTGAAGCTTTGGTGCTAGAGCTATATATGTTTTATTCATCTGTTGTGGCATTTTCTGGTCCTTGAAACAATCTTGGACAAAAGATACAACCTGACTTTTAAGGACACTCCAACTCTTTCAATAAAATAAGGCAGGAAGGCCTTCAGGCCTTTGGCTCTTACAAGGTGGCATGCTGTATAATACGTTACAAATTTCCTCATTTTCTGGGTACTGCATACACGATTTGCTCTCCACCCTCAACGGCTAATCTTGATCGAAAAATAATTTAGCAAGCCTGAAATTTGAATTTTGTGATGCAAATAGATCCTTATAAAAATTATAAAAGCAATTTTTGATAATACCTTGGTCCCCCATTTCTTCTCCATTTGGAAGAGTGATCCAATTAATGAAGTTTTTCCTCCTATTTTGAGCATACAAATGATAGTACTTTGGATTTTTATCACCACTTTGAATCGAAGCATGTCTGGCCCTTTGATACCAGTGTATTTCTTCTTGCAATAGGGCTTCATCATATTGCCTTTGATGCTCCTTTTCCCTATATATTTTCATCAATGTCTTCTACTGTCCTCCCTTGTAGATCATCAAGTTTGGATTTAATGTTTGCTTTTCTCTTCTTCTAGTTTGTCTTTGAATTTCCATGCCATTTTTTTAATTGTAATACTGTCTACTCATTCTTGTCCCAAATTTTCAAGCCCCCATCCAGTTCATCCCTCCTCCCCAAGCTTTGTTTACCACGGCTTGGTAATCATCCACTAATGTCCATTCAGCCTGCAGCCAACAAACTTTAGTTGCTAGTCTGATTTTCTGTATAATCTTACTAGAATTGGGCTATGATCACACTTAATGTAGGTAAGTTCATGACTCTTGCATTTGGATACTTTAGGCACCAATTCCCAGAAGCCATTACAATATCCAATCCTTCTTTTATTAGGAATTGCAACTGTCTTTTGTTATACCAAGTGTATACTGACCCATATAACCTAAATCAATTAGCCCCAAATATGAGGCAAAATTCTTTAAATAATAGAATTCCCTCGTAGGCATAGTTGAGTGATGAGGTGTGGCTCATCATAGTTAAAATGCTCAAGTTAAGCTAGAAACTAGGCTAAACACTACATAATTTACACAAGAAAATGGTTAAGTGTGTGAATTAGCAAAAATGACCTAAAATAGCAAATCAATGTTAAAAACACAAAATTAGGTCACAAATTGAGGTATTCTATTCAAAGTGTAATATGATGATCCAAATTGCAAATTGAGCACACATTTGAATTTAAAAGTTCAAATCAAAGATGGAATTAACTTCTGAAATGTTCAATTATGCTTAATAGAAACTTGGTTGCATTTGGACATCATTTGGACCTTGCATTAATGGTTTTTCACTTAGGTCCTTTAGGCACACACATTTCATTCACATAAAAACATACCAAGGACCTTTCTAATAATCATAGGGGCCTCTTTGTAAGACCACAGGGACATCTTCGCTTGACTTTCAACCACTTACGGGCCTATGTACAATCTCTCTATCGTTTCGCCTTAAGGGCTTCATTGTAACATGCCCAACATACCTGAGTTGGCGTGGGTCTACTATTCACAAAGAACATGGCCCATTGTGGTCATCACTTCTTTGATTCATCATCCTACAACCGATCTTCCTCAAACCTTCATGCGCTTTCGCGCGTAGGATCATCACCCTCCCTAGATCTGATCTAGCAGCTTTGATTTGGTTTAACATTCTTGCACTTCCCTCAACTTCCCATCCATCGTCCATGCCCTAATCATCTAATCACACCTCGCGGTGTTTGGAATCACTCAAGCGCCTACTTAAGCACTACTAGAGCTCACGCGCATGCTATTAGCTCCTCTCCTACATTCCTAAGTTGATCCTTTCGTCCTCTCCAGCTTCCCCCCCACCTAACCCCTGTTCCGTCGCCCATGGTAGAGGAATTCCATCTTCTCTGATCAATCCTTGCCGCTGCAGACTTCATAGCACCTGAGGGTGACATTGAGTCCCACTAGTGGACTTTCACTCCACTGGAGCACCCCCTTCCTCCCTTCTTCCTCCTTAGCCATTGGGTACGGATTCAAAGGTCCCATTCTTTTGTTAGATTAGGATTTTAATTACTTTCTAGATTAGTTATAGGTTCTGATAGTGTAGTGTAAAGTAACTAGATGTTGTTTAGATGCCAAATTGTATGTTGAATGATGTTTAGATTAGAAAAGTTAGCTTAGGATTAATCAGGTCCTCTCTGACTAATCTGGATCTGAGAAGTATTTTCACCTCATTTCGCATGAGTCATATAGACCCCTACCACTCCAAACCACTGTCGCATTTTATTGATTTCCCTCACATGTTAATCATCGTTCACCCCTTCATCAAGGTTGAATTCAGATCTAGAAGTTTTGGCTTCTATATTTGAATTCTTGCCTAAAATCCACCTGAGGGGATCTCCCACACATTCTAGAAATCCAAAAAGACACCCTGATCTGATTTGAGTTGGATCAATTTGAGCATTTACATTAGATTCAGTGTTTTTGCTGATTTGAGATTTATTTGATTGAAATCAAGGTTGATTTGATTTGAATGAGCAAGTTGAGTCTTATTATGTTCCATTTAGTTGATTAAGATGGGTTTAAGCAGTTTTGATTGGATTTTAGTCATCTAAGGTGCTTACACCCAATCTCTCTTTGAGTTACTATTTTCAAATGGAGTTTAAGATGCTAAATCTAAGGATGATCAATCTTGTTGATTTGAGGCTCTAGCATTATTTTGAATATGATTCTATCATTAAATTAGTTTCTGAATGAGTTAACACAACAAATCAGGGTTTGAGGATTTCTTTACAGTGAGTTTTGAATGAATGATCTAATTCTACATAATTTCATCTTTATTTTGAGATTTCTAAGAACCAGATTTTCATATTTTCAAAGTGTAACATTGCTCGTGATTTCAACACATGGATTTTAGTTAGAGCTGAACATTTAAGATGGATAAATTAAAAGGACTGATTAGTCCAACAGTGAGCTGAATGAAACATTAGATTAGATTTATTAGGTCTGATCATGCTGCAGCAGTAGTTTCTAGCTACTAGCTTCATAATAGTAGCTGCCAGATGTTTGCTACAGCAGCAGTAATGTTTAAGTCATCTGATTTTTGGAGGCATTGTCTAAAGTTGCTGTAGTAGCCATTAGCTGTTGAAATGCTGCAGCAACAACCACTGTTGTGGATTGTCTTGAGCTGGATTCAAGGTGGTTGACTTGGGTTTTGAGTGCTAAATGAACCATCATGCATTGTACTATTAGAACATCATGAAACAAGCATTCATGTACATTTTATTGATTAAAATATGATATGAATTACTTGTAATTGATGTTTCAAATCTTATGTCAGTAACATTCATCTCCCTAATTGTGTGATTTTAATGAAATATATTATGAAAATCATGTTTAATTGTTCCATCTGATTTCATGTGATGTGATGAATGCATTTGAGTGCTTAAAGCACTATTCTAGCCATGAGAACTAACTTTCAAGGCTTAGGTTACATGGTTTCATCTCATTTAAGCCACATTTGGGTGAAATTGAAAATACATAAAAAAAACTAAAAAAATTGTAAAAAAATAAAATAAACCTATCTTGAGTAAGAACAGGTATTTCGTTAGGTGTTTGTCATATTTCAAATTATTCTGAATCCCCGACTTAGTAGAACATATCAGCTGCTAGTTCAGTCTACTTGAAATTTAATAAAGAACCTAAGAAGAAAAACACCAAAAAGAACTTCTTATCTCTCATCTCACTCTTTCTCTCTCATCCCCTACTTCTCTTATATATATAAAAACTATAAAAATCATAAAAACACTAACAATACCCAAAAATACCCTATATACTATGTATATACTTGTAAATATAATTTAAAGCTAAGCTAAGTATATATATTATACAATATGTACATAATGAGTATGTATAACTTATATCTATATTCTATATATTAAATTAAATATTTAGTATAATTTATTATGTATTATTTGAATGTATAATTACCTAAGTAATTATATAAACCTATCTATATGTACATGATTGTACCTAATACTATACAAACGTATTTAACTATATAATATGAATTGTACAGTACTTGTAGTTTAATTTAATTACATATTTACGGTAGGTAATTAAGTTATTAACTTAAAATAAAATAAAGTAGTAATTTAAGTTAATAATGAAGTAATTTATAATGTACATTTTTATTATATTATATTAACTATTTTCAACCTATTTATACTATATTTATAGTGTACTACAGTATTTATAGATTATTTTCATGTAAAACTATCTAAAACATGTATTTAAATATGAATAAATTAGAATAAAGTTGCTAAAATATATTAAAAATGTATAATAAATAATTTATTATGTGCATTAACATTGTATAAGGTCAACTGTACAAGTGATTAACCAATTTGTACTTTAATTAACAGATTAATGCTTAATTTAACATGTATAAGTGACTAACTTTAACTAATTTTAAAATATAACTAATTAATTTATTTCACTAAATAAATTACATAATTATGTAGCCCTATATAAGGGATTTCTAATGGGATATTTTAATTTAAAATCAGAACTAATTATAGCCCTCAAATTGAGAGCCAAAACTGTGGAAATCAAATGTAGTTAGATGTTGCACTACATTCATTTGGCACCTGAGAAAGTCAACACATCGTGGAGTTGTAGCTACCTAATGTCGTATAAAAAGAATTTGCTGTGTCGATTTCTTAGACGACAACACATGATGTAAATAAAGCCATTACCTCCTCTCTTCCTAGCATACTATGAGCATATGCGTACAGTGTGGGCCAAGGGCCATGCCCTATAGTTAGGCATGTATGGGCCTAATGATGGGCCTAGAATAAGACAAATTACAGCACAATCAAACTAAGGCTGGTCCAAAGTAGAGGTTTGGTCTTACCCGAAAGGGTGTTTTGTATCCCTCGAAATGGGCTGGCTCGCCTATTAAACTAATTTTTGGTCCTTATGAACATAGATGTTGGTGTGAGAGTGGGGACAACCTAGATTGACTAAGTGTTAAGTTAAAAGAAGAATGAGAAGAGAAGAAAGAAGCGAGACGATGGTCGCTCAATGGCTAAGTGTTGGCTGCAGTGAGTGCTTGTGAGTTGAGTGTGTATATGTATGTGTACAGTACGTATATATATCTAATGCATATAGTATAAGTATATAGTATATGTCTATAAATAATGTAAATAAATAATTATAAATATGTATATGTATATAATAAATATGTATATAGGTATAAATAGTAGAATAGTATAAGTGTTGTTTGAGTTCCTATTTTATATATAAATAACCTACAATATTTAGTGACAGTTATATATGTCACTATACATTTGTTTGAGTTTTTGCCTTAGTTTTTGTATACACATTATATATGTTACTATAGATATTAGTATGTTAATATAATTTATTATAGTAGATATTAATAGCTATTTTTGTACCAATACTTAGGTGTTACTTAGAATGGATGTATATCGCTAGTATAGTGCAATATTAATTGATTTTTGATGCCTGTTTTGTTGTACTTATGTTTCAGGCATTGTAATGCATATTGGTTGTTTCTTTTGTAAATAATTAACCCATTATTTCATTTATTGATTCATTCATTAATTTTGTAAATAAAATTAACATTTTTGGAATAAAAGAACATTTTTGGACATAGAGAGTGATGTATATCAATAATTCCTCTTAGTGAATGACTTGGAAACAAACCAGTAAAAATTGTAAATAAATAAATTTGACGCGACATTGGTTTGCATTTGTGGCATCCATACTACAATAACGACACTTAAAACACCTTTTTATTGCAACTCAGTGGTCAACGGTCATTGAGGCACTAGATTTATCGGCTGCAGTGATAATGGAATTATAGTCACCAATACAAATTAGATTCTCCGCATAATTCTATAGCAATCTAGTTGTTCTACTCCAGAATTTTTTTTTATGGTTTTGCTTTGGCATTCCATATATGCATGTCATATACCACGAGAAACTTTCCAATATAATTTTTAGAAGTAAACAATGTTGTTCATAATATACCAGTTCCATTGATAATGTTTCCCATGGCAAATTACCCAAGCCTCTTGATCTTCTAATAGCATCCACTAAGTACCATTTATGATCTCTAAATTTCCTTCCAACCATCTCAAACTTTCTACCTGTGATATGTGTTTCTGAAATAAAGATAATATCAACACTGGTAGCTTTTATAAGGTATTTTAGATGATGAATTGCAGAGGGTGATTCCAAACCTCTACAATTCCAAGCCAATATGTTCATGGCGACTTTGGTAGCTGATAAGGCACAGCTGCCAAAAGCCCCTCCTCAGTATTGCTAATGCCTACACTTATTTTTTCATCAGCTTCACATATAGCAAGTGGGCATGTGGAAGTCCATGCTTTTACAAGAACTTCAATGGCCGCTTTTCTCCTTATCGGCTTATCTATGAAAATAGTGAAAAATATGCATCTTTCTGTCTTTTGGGATCCTTCAGCTCTTTTCCAGAAATAAAGATCTCCACTACTTCTTCCACTTAGTTTAAAGGCCTTCTCACTCCTTTTATAAGCTCTTGCTCTGCTGTATCCATTAGCACGACCTTAGACTCAGAAGGAAGAATATAGTAGGTTGCAACTATAAATATTGAGTCGATCTTAAGGGTAGGTAGGCAAATGTTCAGCTGTACAGCAGTAATTGTAAACTGCAAAAGACAAAACATTTTTTCACACTTACATATATAAACATAAAACAAAAAGGAAAAATCAGAGTGAAGGGGGAAGAGGGGACGATGAGGAAGGGAAGCGAGAATCGAAATCGATTAGAGAGACGGTCGGCTCCCATGGGAGCAGAAGCTGCTAGGAACAAAGGACGTATCCCTGAAGGGACTCCTGGACCTCATGCCCTAGTAGGCTAACTAGGGATGGAAGTAGTGTTAACAAATTGGAATGGATAATGGAAATAGTGGCGAAAGGTTGTTACCCCTATCATCCGATCCTGATATTTATAGACGATGGAATACTTACAATATCAGTCCTTCGCAAAAGTTATGAATAATATTTAACACCTCCCCTCAAGCGCAAGGCTTATTTAGAAGACTAAGATTATTACGAATTTTCAGAAATGGTTTTGCAGCCAATTCCTTAGTAAGAAAATCTGCAAGTTGATCTCTACTTGAAATAAACTAAATAGGGAGATCTCTTCTTGCGACTTTGTCACACACAAAGTGAAAATTGACCTATATGTGCTTACTTCGAGCATGGAAAAGTGGATTAGAAGTCATATATATAGCTCCTACATTGTCACGCCAAAGTGTAGGTGGTCTAGATAGAGGAATATCTAACTCGTAAAAGAAAGACTGTAACCATGTAATTTTTGCGGTTGCATTAGCTAGCATACAGTACTTAGCTTCTGTGGTTGAACGTGCAATTGTAGACTATTTCTTACTTACCCAAGATATGGGATTATGACCCTAATATACCAAATAGCTTATAGTGGAACGACAGTCATCTCAGCAGCTTGCCCAATCAGCTTCTGAGAATGTTGAGATATGGACAGGGGACTTGCTGCAATAAAAAAGTGTTAACCAAATAGAGCCCTTAAGTATCACTAAATGCACTTTGCAACCTCAAAGTGCTTTTGTGTTGGAGCATGCATAAATTCAGACAGCCTATTTGTAGCATACATAATATCTGGCCAGGTAAAGGAAAGATATTAAAGACTTCCTATCAGTTGATGATAAACAGCAGCATTTGGAAATTGAGAAGTGATGGGAACACCATCATGAGCCATAACTAGCTCAATTTAGACATTATCAAGGAAGTAATTCTCCTACATAACTGCTAGAGAGACATATTTCATTGCATAATCATTCTAAGAGAAAGACAAGAAAACAAGGTTAAAACTACAATTTTACCATCATATCATGAATGCAGTACAATCACAAGTTTTTCTGAGGGGGTAATTAAGGGTCAAATGGCCTTAAATGTCCAACAAGTTGGTTAGAACAGACAGAAAAGGGCTTTCGTGTGTTTTGAGAATTAAATGACTTCCGAAACCCTAAAAATAGACCAGCTTAATTAACTGAGGTTCTAGTCAGGATAAAATTTGCCTAAACCCTCTAAAATTCATAGAAAAATATTTACTAGGGTGTGGTACCTTTAATTTGACCATCAGAACCCATCTTGACCCAAAATAGAGTCTTAGACAGACATTTACCATAATTTAGGTTTTTGCATCAATTACTTAGTCAAACAATGTCAAAACCTAAATCTAACTTCATCATTAGATTCCTTGGGTCCAAATTAGGTTTGTACCAAAATTTGGACCCAGGCTGAGATCATCTTGACCTAGTTTGCAATTTGGTCTTATCTGAGTCTTTTCTCTCACACACATGCCCCTAACTTTCAAAATCCTTCCAAAAAGGTCCCTATCTTTTGTCATCTTTCGTGCACTGATCGGGCGCGTTTCGCATGTTAGAAATCAATATTACAAGTAACTCGTCGTCGTAGTTGCAAAACACGTCGATCAGATAAAATTTATATCGAAATTCCAAGGGAGTCCTGGGTCGAACACAGGGAGGCGACATTTACTTTATGTGAAAATCATGCTTCGATTCGTTTCTTTTTGGTATTTTAGGGTTTTGTTATTTTTTTGTGTTTTTGAAATAAAAGACAAGCAAATGATTCCCAAGATAGAGATGTGGAACAAATATGATATATATATCAATTCAATGTCGATTACAATGAACTACAAAAGCATAAAAAGAGAGGGAGGTGAGAGGAAATCTCCTGAATCGACTGTTCGGCGAGACGACGGTGCCTGGCGGAAGCTCGGACGAAGGAGGTGAGGAGCGGGACGACGAAGGTGAGATGTTGGAGGACGTTGGGTTGAGGAAAGCTTCGGCGTAGCTCCAGAATGAAGGTGAGAAGACGGAGTTGATCTGCTACAAGAATGGAGGTGAGAGGATGGCTCCAAGGTGACCTATGAAGGGAGATGGGAAGTTGGAAGAGTATTTGGTGGGGCAGAGGTTTGCTACACTAATAGGTGCCTTGGGAGCTTGAGAACAATCTCTAATGGAGTGTTGGTAGGCTTGCTAGAGCTTAGGAGTAGGTGGGAGTAGAGTAGGTAGAGATGGCTTGGAAGGGAGGGGGTGTAGGTCTTTTTATAGTGGAGAAGAGGCTAAAAATGGATAAAGGACCTTTAGCAACCTCCATACTGTCGCTAGAAACGTTGTTGTAGACAGCTCACATTCGCCCACGCCCTTAGCTAACTCTACTGGCTTGTAATGAAGTAGCGATGGTTGTAAGCATTGCTATAGGTCAGCCCAACTGTCGCTGTAAGTTGGCCCCAGCCGCGCTTGCACCCGCGCTACGCTACTTCGCTTATCACGTGCGCTAATCGCACGTGCCCTACTGTGTGCGTGCTGCCATCCGCTGGCGTGCGCATGCGCGTGCGCTGCCATGCACTAGCATTTTGCACGCGCTGCCACTGCTGCTGCCATGTGCTTGGCCAAATTGCGAATTGGGGGGGGGGGCTGCGGGGATTCGAACCCGTGCCCCTCCCTTGCAAATCGACACTCTAACCGTTGCGCTAGAGCTTCCCTTGTTTCGCGAGGAGCAGCTTGGTGCAAACTCTTCCCAACCGTTAGATCTTGATCCAACTGCTACGATTCAAGGACGTGGATGAAGAAGGAATTGGGCGGTGCTACTGGCCGGTGTTGGGCAACCTGGATGGTGCCACGTGGCACCATCTGGGCCATCCATCTTCTAATTCTTGTAGAGGGTGACACGGTTCTCAGATCGAGATGATTCCCATGATGACGAACTGCGATCGTCACTCCGGATCCATTCGTACGGTCGGATTTTCCATCTGAAACCCGTATGGATGTCGCATTGCCCCATGGCCATATAAAATGAAGGAATTAATATACAAAACATACAACTATCCTAAATGCCATGCAATAGATGTTATGCAATATTTATAACATGATAGGCAATGCTAAGCCTAGAAACGATCATAAATAAGTAATTTATCATGAATTTATGTGTGTTCATCATACCCCCATACTTACTTTTTGCTAATCCCTAGCAAAATTAACCTAAATGCTATGTATAAAAGTAGAATCTGGGTTCGAGTAATTAGGAAAAATTCATTGATTGCTTTAGAAAAACTCAACCCTAAGACCTAATTACAAAAACTCAACAGTGCCCGAGTGCCTACCAGAATGTAGACCATCCAAGCCCTCGCCTTATTTGAGAAGAGAAGATAAAATTTTTTTTTCTTATTTTTCTTCTTTTCTTTTTTTTTGTACTTTTGGAGTTTGAGAGTTACAAGATAACTTTTTATGGCTACCTGACCTGCCCAAGACTCGAAAAGGACTCTAAGTGCTAAGCATCTTGTGAAAATAGTGAAAGACTGACTAGACAGTCGTTAAAATGGACTTCGGATTTCTACGACCCTAGGTGACCTTGCCTAAAGGTTTATCTTTACAATCGGTAGCTTTTTCCCTACTTTCTTTTATATGGGGTCAATAAAAGGGTGAACCCAGTGTATATTTCCTCAGTTTATTCTACTTCCCCGCTTCTTCCCTAAGTGTTTTGGGAATTATTGTGCATTTTTTTTGTGAGCTGGGTTCTGAACAACCAGTCGATGAGCTATTACCACCGACAACTTGCCAGCCATACTCGTGTAGTGAAGTGTGGTTTTATTTATTTTTTTTTATTTTCTCCTTTTTTCTATATTATTTTCTTTCTTTTTTTTTATGTAGGTGGCTTTCCTGATCTAAGATTTACCTAAAGGCAGTACAATGAAAATGGTCTTGGGGCTAGGCTTTGGACAACTGGCCGATGACTTGTTACCACCGACAACTTGCCAGCCATACCACCCAAGTCGGTCCATTAGCTACTCAATTTCCGTAAAAATCATCGGAAAGTGAGTCAGTGCAAAAAAATGTGTGTAGATGCTTAGGCTTAAAGTTTCCCTAAATCAGAGGGCAGGTTGATAAGTCGTATACTTATCATCCCAAATTATTTACCAAATTAAAATAAATTTTAATTGGCTAGGACTTGAGACTAAATCCACATTCGAGTGGACACCTAGGCTAATTAAGCCCAAAGACCTGAAGAGTCTAAGTATTCAGGTCTCAAAGTATCAATTCCTAAAGTTTACAACTCTTAATGCCTAAGTTCTCGTCTCCTAATTCTAAATTTTTTTTTATCTTTTTCAAATTTTCATTTTTTTCTTTTTTTTTTTAACAAGAATCAAATAACAGGAAATCACTATTACAGCTGACAAAATGGTTATAAAATATGTCCACCCCCCCATGCTTAGCTATTGCAATGTCCTCATTGTGAAGAATGAAAGCATGCAGGAGAGTAGAAGTGGAAGAATAGCACCTGGTTTCTGTGAGACTCTAGTCAGCTTGAAACAGTCTTTACATGTGCTAAGTTTAGTGCCTTCAGTTGGGAGATGATCAGCCCGCAGTGGTTACGGCAAGGTATGAGCAACCTTGTCCGAGACTGGTTCAGGGAGCACATGGTCAACAAAGGGTTTGAGATGCTGTCCATTGACCTTGAAAATATTACCTGTCTTTGGGTTAGAGATTTCAACATTCCTGTTAGGGAAAATCTGCTCGATAATGAACGGGCCACCCCACTTAGACCTTAGTTTATCGGGGAAAAGCTTCAATCGAGAATCGAAAAGCCAAACCTTCTGGTTCGGCTCAAAGCTCTTACGTGAAATCATCTGGTCATTGAGAGCTTTGGTCCTTGCCTTATAGATTCTAACATTTTCATAAGCATCATTTCGAAGCTCCTCCAAATCCGATAGTTGAAGTTTCCTGGTTTTCCCGACCAACTCAAGCTCAACATTACATTTCTTGATGGCCCAAAATGCCCGGTGTTCAAGTTCTACAGGTAAGTGACATGCCTTACCAAACACTAGATGGAACGGAGACATACCAATAGGCATTTTGTATGCCATACGGTAAGCCCAAAGAGCATAATCTAGCTTTTGGGTCCAGTCCTTCCTATCAAGCCTAACAGTTTTTTGCAAAATGTTCTTGATCTCCCGATTGGAGACCTCGGTCTGTCCGTTCATCTGAGGGTGATAAGGTGTGGAAATTTGATGGCTCACCCCATATTTCCCTAATAAATTCCAAAATTGGGCATGAGTGAAATGTGTGCCACCATCACTGATAATTTCCCTAGGAACCCCAAATCGACTGAAGATATTTCTCTTCACAAAATCGATGACCACCTTGTGGTCATTGGTCCGGGTGGGAATTGCCTCAATCCACTTGGACACGTAATCAACAGTGACCAGAATATACTGGTGTCCAAATGAAGGAGGGAAGGGTCCCATAAAGTCGATGCCCCATATGTCAAAAATTTCAACGAAAAGAATTGGGTTCAGGGGCATCATATCTCTCTTAGCCATGTTCCCGAGTGTCTGGCATCGAGTGCATGACTTAGAGAATTCATGGGCATCCTTAAATAATGATGGCCAATAGAATCCAGATTGCAAGATTTTTACTGCTATCTTTTTCCAGGAAAAGTGTCCACCACATGCAGATGTGTGGCAGAACTCAAGTATGCTATGGAACTCGACTTCCGAGATGCATCGACGAATAATCTGGTCTGCGCCAATGTGGTATAGCTCAGGATCATCCCAAAAATAATATTTTCCCTCGGACACAAGTCTATCCCATTGTTGTTTGGTCCAATCTTGGGTGATTTGACCAATGGCCAAATAATTGACAATATCCACAAACTCGCGGGTTCGGATACCTGAGACTGTGAGGATAGTTTCATCTAGAAAAGTATCAGAGATCGGAACATCTGGATGAGGAGAATCAATTAGGATTCTTGAGAGGTGATCCACCACTACATTTTGTGCCCCGACTTTATCCCTGATTTCAAGATTGAACTCTTGAAGCAGCAGAATCCAGCGAATAAGCTGAGGTTTGGAATCCTTTTTGGCCAAGAGATGTTTCAAGGCCGAGTGGTCAATATAGATGATGACACGATAACCTAACTGATAAACCCAGAATTTTTCTAAGGTAAAGACTACAACTAGCAATTCTTTTTCAGTAACGGTGAGTTCCTCTGGGCCTCATCCAGAGTCTTGCTAGCGTAGTAGATTACAGCAGGCTTTTTCTCAATCTCTGACCCAAGACAGCCCCGACGGCATAATTTGATGCGTCAGCCATAATCTCAAATGGGGTTGTCCAGACCAATGGTTGCAACACCGGGGCATAGGTGACTACCATTTTCAATAAATCAAATGCCTTACAACATGATTCATCAAATTTGAACAGCGTGTCTTTGGCCAGAAGGTCACTCAAGGGTCGAGCAACCATCGAGAAATCCTTAATGAATCTTCTGTAAAAGCCTACATGCCCAAGGAAAGAGCGAATCTACTTTACGGATGTGGGTGGAGGAAGTCCAGAGATAGCATCCACCTTAGCTCTATCAACTTCAATTCCCCGATTAGAGACCACGTGACCTAGAATGATGCCTTCCTTAGCAATAAAGTGGCTTTTTTCCTAGCTAAGGATCAGCCGTGTTTTGATGCATCTCTGAAGGATCAATTCCAGGTTAGCCAGGCAGGACTCAAAAGAATCTTCAAAAATGGAGAAATCATCCATGAACACCTCAAGACAATCTCCCACCATGTCAGAAAAGATGGCCAGCATGCACCTTTGAAAAGTCATAGGTGCATTGCAAAGCCCAAACGGCATTCTACAGAATGCAAAGGTTTCGTAGGGACATGTGAAAGTTGTCTTTTCCTAGTCTTCGGGATGGATAGGGACTTGGTTATATCCCGAACAACCATCCAGGAAGCAAAATATTTTTGCCCAGCTAACCTTTTGAGGACTTGATCGATGAATGGCAAGGGAAAGTGATCTTTTTAGTCGATGTGTTTAGCTTCCTATAGTTAATAAAGACTCTCCAAGCAGAAGCTGAACGAGTGGTGAAGGTTTCCCCTTTCTCATTAGTCGTAACGATTATTCCCGCCTTCTTGGGTACAATCTGAACAGGGCTATCCCACGGACTATCTGAGATTGGGTAATGTTGAACGTCAGGTTGCTACGCTAACGTGTTTGGTTTCGAAAACCTATCATCGTAGTATAAAAGCAAAGAACTCATGTTCAACAAATAAAATTTATACCAGAATGAAAATCCTGGGCCGAACTCAGGGAGGCTACATCAATCTATATTCACAATTATATTTTTTTTAGAATTTTTCTTGAAAAGTGATGCAATATAATTACAATGAAGCCATAAAAACAATCAGACTAAACTAGAGAGAGAGAGAGAAAACATGCATTTAATAATTCAAAATGTTTATACAATAAAAACAAAGAGGAATTACACTAGAAAGCGAGAAATCAGCTACACTAGAAAGCAAGAAAATTCTACACTAGAAAGCTGTAAAGAAGAATGGGAGAGAGAAGTTATCCTCCTCGACAATCGCTTGGAGGACGAGCCAGATGAGACGCTACCTGGACGAAGGAGGACGGAGTGGGAAGAAGGAGATCGAGGCAGGAGGAATGAGAATGGAGCAGCACGTCATCGTCGTCGTGAGATTTGCTTCTGAAATGAGAGCGAAAATTTGACTTTATCTCGCGAAGAGCATCCTGGGTGTGGGACAAGCTTCTCTTGAGCTTTGGGGAGGTAGAGAAGAGAAGGCAGGGATGAGAATTTTGTATGGACGGGGTCTCCTTTTATAGTTGTAAGGAGTGGGGGAAATTTGGTCATTACAACTCTAAAAACATTAATTCAGGACCTTTAGTGATGGATAAAATCGTCGCTAAAGGTCCGAACATGGGCGTAGTAGGTGGTGCGCATGCGCCCGCTCAGCTTCCGCTCCTCAACGTGCATTCACGTACTTTAAATCTCGACCGTTCGATCGCGAGATAGAATGGCTGAGATGCCTCATCGCGTGTGATGCCACATCTTCGCCGTGTGTCTAATGGCGTGTGAGCGCTATCGGGCGCGTGCAGCCGTTCGATGTTGATCCGATGCTCCTCGCGCCCGCTGGGCCACGCCTTGTGATTCGAATGCGTGCTTCACGCTTCGCGAAAGTGCCTTCGCCCACTAAGCTACGAAGGGGAGATGGTTGCGCAGATGAGTTAAGGCGTGCGCATCCACAGCCGTTGGATCAAGATCCAACGGCCCGGATTGCACGTTGGATCTTCTTTGGAGAGGCAGCGGCAGTCTTGAGGGCCAGTTGGATGGCTGAGATGATGCCACGTGGCGCCATCTTGGTCGTCCATCTTCTGGATGATGTAGATGGTGCCATGGGTGTCTAATTGAGTCAATTTTCATGCCGTTAGGCTGCGATCGTCAATTCGAATCCATCCGTGCGGTCAGATTTGTCGTTTGAAGTGCGGATTCACACCATCTTGGCCCTTGACCTTCTAGGGTTCCCCGATCTCTATCTGATGCTACAAATGTCTAATTAGGGCGATCTTGGAGTTGTTGAACTCCAATCGTCGCCCTAAACAAATCTGTATGGCTAGATCTTCGATCCGAGGTCCCGATAAAAAGTTTGCCCTATCCATGAGCATAAAAGGAGACAATTAACCTCCATTTTATTTAGCTAATCTAAATGCAAGATGATGCATGTTATGCAATATTTATAGTATGCAATGCAAGCCTATGCTTAAGAACGTGCATAAATAGACATCTTAAGTAGTGTAAACATGTTTACATCATACCCCCATGCCTATCTTTTGCTAGTCCCTAGCAAAAACTATATTCTATTTATAAAAGAATCAGATTGGATTATTTGGGCATGAGTTATTTTCAATCATTAAGAAAATGTCTTCCTAGGATCTGAACTTTCAAAGACACAATAATGCCCGAGTATCTACCAAAATGCAGACCACCTCAAGCCCACGCCTTATTCAAAGAAAAATTTATTTTTCTTTTTTTCTTCATTTCTAATTTTTTTTTGGATTTTCAAGTTTTAGGGCTTAAGAGTGGCTTTCTACGGCCATTCGACTCACCTAAGATTTGATGAGAACCCTAAGTTCTAAGCATCTTATTGTGAATGTGATAGACTCGTTGACCGACAGCTAAAATGGACTTCAGATTTCTATGCCTCTAGGTGACCTAAAAAAGAATTCTGCCTAAAGGTGTATCTTTAAAGCCAGTAGCTTTCACCCTACTTTTATTTTTTTACGGGGTCAACAAAAGGGTGAATCTAATGTATATCTCTCCAGTTTATTCTACTTCTCCGCTTCTTCCTAAGTATTTTGGAATTTTTAGTGCATTTATTGAGCCGGGTTCTGGACAACCGGTCGATGAGCTGTTACCACTAACAACTTGCCAGCCATACTCGTGCGGCGAACTGTGGCTTATTTCTTTTTTCTTTTCTCCCTTTTTTTCTCTATTTTTTTTTTTAAGTAGGTGGCTTCCCTGATCTAAGATTTACCTAAATGCAGCAAAAAGGGAAAGGTCCTGTGACTGGGCTCTGGACAACCTACCTATGGGCTGTTACCCATGATAACTTGCCAGCCATATCACCCTAGAAGGTTCATTAGCTACCCAATTTCCATTAAAATCATCGAACAATGAGTCAGTACAAAGAAAGTGTGTAGATGCTTAAAACTCAAAGTTCCCTCAAATCAGAGGGCGGGTTAATAAGTCGTGTACTTATCACCCGAACTTATTTACTCAAATTACAATAGAATTAAGGTTGACAAGGACTCGAAAAACAAATCCACATTTTAGTAGATACACGGGCTGATTAAGTCCAAAGACCTGAAAGTTCTTTTTATTCAGATCCTAATGTAAAATTTACTAAGATTGAAAAGTCCTAATGTCCAACTATTCCTTCCTAATGTTTTTTTTTACGTATAAATAAGAAGAGAAAAAATAATTTACATGAATTTCACAAAGCTGGCCAAATGATTCAGAAATGAATCCACCCCCCCATGCCTAGTTGATGCAATGTCCACATTGAAAAAGAGACATGAAAGAAAGGGTAGAGTATGAAAGATATCACCTGAATATGAAGCTCGTATCAGCTTTGTGTCATATGTGCAACTGCTGAGTTTAATGTCATCAGCTAGGCGAAGTCCAGCCAAATAAGTCACAGAATGAGTAGAGCAACCGTGTTTAAGACGGGTTCTAGAAGAATACGGTCAATAATAGGCTTCAAACGTTGACCGTTGACTTTAAATTTGTTACCCATCTTTGGGTCAGAAATCTGAATAGCTCCATTTGGAAAAATCTGGTCAATTATGAATGGGCCATTCCATTTAGATCTAAGTTTTCCAGGAAAGAGCTTAAGTTTAGAATCGAATAACCAGACCTTCTGGTTCAGCTCAAAGCTCTTGCGGGAAATTAGTTGATCATTAGAGCTTTAGTCCGAGCCTTGTAGATCTTGGCATTCTCATATGCATCATTTCTGAGCTCCTCCAACTCAGATAGTTGGAGTTTCCTGGTCTTCCCAGCTAAATTCAGATCTAAATTGCATTGTTTGATCGCCCAGAATGCCCTGTGTTCAATCTCTACGGGTAAATGGCATGCCTTTCCATACATCAAATGGAATGGAGACATGCCGATGGGCGTTTTATACGCCGTACGGTAGGCCTAAAGAGTCTCCTCAAGCTTTTGAGTCTAATCCTTGCGATCAGGCCTAACCATTTTTTGCATAATGTTCTTGATCTCTCGATTGGAGATCTCGGCTTGTCCATTGGTCGGGCATGTTTCGCGTGTTAGAAATCGAGGTTACAAGTGACCTGTCATCGTAGTTGCAAAACACGTCGATCAAATAAAATTTATACCAAAACTCCAAGGGAGTCCCAGGTTGAACATAGGGAGGCAACATTTACTTTACTTGAAAATCGTGCTTTGAATCGTTTCTTTTTGGTATTTTAGGGTTTTGTTATTTTTTTATGTTTTTGAAATAAAAGACAAGCAAATGATTCACAAGATAGCGATGTGGAATGAACATGGTATATATGTCAATCCAATGTCTATTACAATCTACTATGAAAGCATAAAAAGAGAGGGAGGTGAGAGGAAATCTCCCGAATCAGCTGTTCGGCAAGACGACGACACCTGGCGGAAGCTCGAATGAAGGAGGTGAGGAGGGAGACGATGGAGGTGAGATGCTGGAGGACGTCGGGTTGAGGAAAGCTTTGGCGTGGCTCCGGAATGGAGGTAAGAAGATGGAGTTGATCTGCTACCAGAATGGAGGTGAGAGGATGGCTCCAAGGTGACCTATGAAGGGAGATGGGAAGTAGGAGGAGTATTTGGTGGGGTAGAGGTTTGCTACACTAATAGGCACCTTGGGAGCTCAAGAACAAGCTCTAATGGAGCATTGGCAGGCTTGCCAGAGCTTGGGAGTAGTTGGGAGTAGAGTAGGTAGAGATGGCTTGGAAGGGAGCAGGTGTAGGTCCTTTTATAGTGGTGGAGAAGAGGCAAAAATCATATCTAGGTATTTACTGACATCCACAAACGTCGCTGCAGCTGTCGCTGAAGATCCACCCTTCAATTGTTCTTGCTGGCGTGCACGGGCCTTTAGTGACGTCCATAAACGTCATTGTAGCTGTCGCTGAAGATCCGCCTATCAAATCCTCTTGCTGGCGTGCGCAGACCATTAGTGACAGCTGCAAGCGTCACTAAAGGTGCGTCGCTGAAGATTCGTGCCCACCCCGCTCGCACCCGCCCCTCTGGCGCGCTCCGCTGGCACTGCACGCTTCACGTACCCTTGATCCCCACGCCTTTCGCGCATGTGGCATGCGCTGCGTTGAGTGCGACCGCGGCTGTGCACGTGCACTGTGCGTGGCTGCGGCTGTGTGCGTGTGCTGCTGCTACTGGCTGGTGTTGGGCAGCCTGGATGGCGCCACGTGGCGGCACCTGGGCCATCCATTCCTCTTTTTTTGGTAGGGGGTGCCACGGTGCTCAGATCGGGATGATTCCCACGATGCCAGACTGCGATCGTCGCTCCAGATCCATCCGTATGATCAGATTTTCCATCCGAAACCTGTATGGATGTCGCATTGCCCCCCTGGCCGTTGATCTTCCTCAGGCTTCATGTGATGTTATGGGACCCGATCTGGACGATTTCAGAGGCATTAGACTCTGATCGTCATATTAATCAGATCTGTACAATCCGATCGTCCATCCGAGGCTCTGAAATAAATCCTCTCCTCTCCTGACCATAAAAAGAACCTAATTAACCCAAGATATATACAACTACTCTAAATGCACAATGATGCATGTTATGCAATATTTATAACATGAAATGCAAATCTAAACCTAGGAACATGCATGAATAGGCTTTTTAACCTAAATAGATGTGTCAATATCATACCCCCATGCCTATCTTTTGCTAGACCCTAGCAAAATTAAACTCCATGCTATGTATAAAATCAAAATTAGGATTAGATCTCTTAGGCCTAAGTCGTTTATTAACGATAGAAATTTCAACTAAGGTCCTAAACCATGGAGACTCAACAGTTCCCGAGTGTCTGCTAGAATGCAGACCGCCCAAGTCCTCACCTTATTTGAGAAGGGAAGATATATATATTTTTTTATTTTTCTTCTTTTCTAATTCTTTTGTACTTTTGGAGTTTGAGAGTTACGGGATAACTTTTTACGGCTACCCAACCCGCCCAAGACTTGAAAAGAATTCTAAGCACTAAGCATCTTTGTGAAAAAGTGATAGACTCACAAAACGGTTGTTAAGACAGACTTCGGGTTTCTACAACCCTAGGTGACTTTGCCTAAAGGTTTATCTTTACAATCAGTTGCTTTCTCCCTACTTTTATTTATGGGGTCAACATAAGGGCAAACTCAGTGTATATCTCCCCGGTTTATTCTACTTCCCCGCTTCTTCCCTAAGTGTTTTGGGAATTATTGTGCATTTTTTTGTGAGCTGGGTTCTGGACAACTGGCCGATGAGCTGTTACCACCGACAACTTGCCAGCCATACTCGTGCGGTGAAGTGTGGTTTTATTTGCTTTTTTTTCTTTTCTCCTTTTCCTTTCTTTTCTTTTCTTTTTGAGTGTTTCTTTTTTTTTTTTTTAAGTAGGTGGCTTCCCTAATCTAAGATTTACCTAAAGGCAGTACAACGAAAATGATCTTGTGGCTGGGCTCTGGACAACTGGCTGATGAGCTGTTACTACCGACAACTTGCTAGCCATGCCACCCAAGTCGGTCCATTAGCTACCCAATTTCTGTAAAAACCACCAGAAAGTGAGTCAGTGCAAAGAAATGTGTGTAGATGCTTAGGCTTAAAGTCCCCCCAAATCAGAGGGTGGGTTGATAAGTCGCATACTTATCATCCCAAATTATTTACCGAATTAAAATAAACTTTAATTGGCGAGGACTCGAGACTAAGTCCACATTCGAGTGGACACCCGTGCTAATTAAGCCCGAAGACCTAAAGAGTCTAGATGTTTAAGTCCTCTCATATCATTTCCTAAAGTTAATAACTTCCAAATGCCTAAGTTCTCTTTTCCTAATTTCTTTTTTTATCTTTTTCCAAATTTTCAATGTTTTTTTTAATTTTATAAGAAACTAAAAGAAATTCTACGGAGTTAACATAATGATTTCAGAAATTGATTATCCACCCCCCCATGCCTAAGTGATGCAATGTCATTGTAAAAATGAAGACATGAAATGGGCAGAGTAAACAGAACATCACCTGAGTGTCATGAAAATCTGGTCAGCTCTGCAGAGAGAAGAGCGTATACACACGTGCTAAGTTTAATGCCTTTAGCTAGGCATAACATACATACAAAGAAGAAATTGAGAATTCACAAGTGCAGGTCAGAATCAAAATAAAAAGGTTGATCCTAAAACCCGTCTGTAGAAGATGTCCACAGACGTGGACGAGATTATGGTGCAGACCCATGCCCCAGAGTCGAGTGGTTCTCAAGTTCTGGATGAAAATCACCCAGAATTGAAGGTTGTTGTGTTTGCGGGGCCGGGCCTGCAGTTTAGTGGTGTGCAACCCAAGACCAAAATGGCAGACAATAGGTAGATCTGGTTCACTAGTTTCAGATGTCCACTTAACATTTAGCTCAAAAAAATAATTAGTTATTCCAGGCTTGGGTCTCACGTGAAAGATATCATAAGGGTTCGTATAGAAGATAGGTGGTTTCAAGTCAATAGGTACCCTTATATCCAAACTTATTTTTCCCTCAAGATTAACCTCCCAAATTTTCATTTCCAACTTCCTATCCTCTGAAATCAAGGTTTCCGAGACCTCCAGATCATTGTACACCCCATCTAAAGTACCCAAGTCCAACAATTGTTGCTGAATCAGGATTGACTTGGGCACAATGATCTCAAAAGTATGTTCATTCAGCTCTTCAGGGTGTGGTTGAGGAATGGGGCTACTAATTGAGTCGTCGGGTATCAGATCCTCCAAGTTAGCCCCAATCGAATCAGTGTCTTCAGTAGTCGGGCTACCAAATTGGTCATCATACTCCTCGAGCCCATTTGTCTCACTAAAATCATTCTCCTGAAGCGTAAGTGAGACTTCACTAAGAGATTCCTCACCCTCAAAATCAAAGAATTCATGATCCTCATTTGTATATGTCTCAACATCACAAGTCATTCCATCATCCAAGGAGACAATTTTTTTTGTTTCCTAACTTGGGGATCTTGGGTGCATCAATCAGTTCATCCTCAAAGGGTTGCTCTAGACCAATCTAGTCATCTCTAATCTCCGAATATGTGTCCCCCCCGACAGGTGCCTGAGCGGGTTCAGACATTGGCTCTCCTGAAGTGGGTTCATCTTGAGAATCATCGCAAGATTTGACTAGTGCAACCATAAATTTCATCCTCAACCTCGACAATTTCCCAAGAAGGAACTCACCCAAGTCCCTATCCTTAACACTTTGGAGCAAATCCAATAGAGAACTATTAAGTTCATCAATCATTTTGATCATAGGCTCCAGTGCTTCAGTGCATGGTGTTGGCTAAGCTTCTAAAGATTGTATAGTGTTCGTCAAATTAGCCAACACCCTATCCTTGATCTGGTTCACCTGAACCGACTGGTTCGATTCAGGTTTGGGTTGAATCTAGGAGAGTCAAGGTGTCGAGGTTCTCAGGTCCCTCCTTGATAGTAGGTTGGTTTAGGTTGTTTAAAGGTTGGTGGCAACCTAAATTCAACACAATTCTGGGGAGGGTAAGTGTTATAATCAGCATATCCTTCACGGTTGTAGATCTCGTTAGGTTGATCATCAAAGGATGGAGATCTATAATTATTGTAGCTCTGGGAAGGATAGTAGTCATATTCTTGTTGTCCAGGGTTAAGCCCTGGACACTGAGGTTAGGATTCATATCCCCAATCAAAGTCATCCCAGCTAGTAGATGGGTAATTACAAGTCAAGTCGGGATAGTAACCATCTTGGGGATAAATGGTGGTACGAGGATAGGATGTGAAATGTGTGTAGGATGTGGAAGGGTACATGGTGAAGTAAGGAGGGAAATCAGAAGAGAAAGGAGCCCTGCAATACAAAAATACAAGCCTGTCCTTAGTTTGGGTAGCCTAAAGATCTACAGACTCTCAGAATCCATCCTAAGAGTATAGACGATTTACTCTACTTATGTCCAGGCAATCCAACCAGTTAGAAGGAGGGACTAGGGAGAAGGTTCTTCCTTTAGCTTGCACCTCCGGTTCCTAGTGTACCCCCCAGCTGCAGTTGTTTGACACTACTCCCCTAGCTAGGCATCAGGTTGACTAGTATAAGCAGGTTAATCATGAACACTCTCAATCTGGATCCCAACGAGCGAACCAGTCCTTAGGGCCAATGTCTAATCAATTTTAGTTAGGCTTGGGACAATGGTGCTTCAGGAATGTGATGGGCCCTTTAGATGGGTTGTGCCCTTAACGATCAATTAAAATGTCTGTGCGTGCACAACCAGGGTTCTCAAACAAGGTTATCTAATGATGTGTCTTTTAGGGTTCAACCTTGTTTAGTAGCTTTTAGGGTTTAATTCTTAGGTTGGTTCAATCAAGGTTTTGTAGAACACTCCATGTTTTGAAAGCATGAGTGATGATATGTTCCTTTAAAAATAAAAAATAATGTAGAGTGCCTGGTTCAGCCCTAAGAATCAACCCTAAGTGGCAAGCTACTTGATGGATTAGTTTTAGATTGAGTGGTGCAGCCCAAATAGCTCAATCAATTGGCCTATTGCACCACTTAGTTTAGGCACGCAAGAATGCTTAACCTATTCAGATTTCTACTCACTTATGTGTATTTAGTTGAAGTGTACCGGGCCCACAGGTCAGATCCCGGTTAAGTGGTAGAATCAAAGTGATTGTGCGCCTTAGGACAAGAAGTTGTGGGTGTTAAGTGTGTAGCTTTCAAAAAATCCCATAATCAAATAACACTTTTTTTTTTTTTTTTTTTTATTTATGTGGATGGCGAGGTGAGTGGAGGTGGCAAACAAACAACCAAATCTATCCTAGGGTTTATAAAAAGCACCTAAGTTGATTTGGGTTTGAGTTATTCGGTTATGGAATGAAAACTAAGGTGGGGGTGGTGTGGGGGACACTTACAAAACACTCTACCCACACTTTACTCCAGTCTACCGTACTTGGATCTCCATGCTAGGGTACCTGCAAGACAGTAGATCAAAGACAAGTAGGGTTAGTGTTATGTAAATACAAAGAAACACGATAAACAATAAAGTAAATTCCGTTGCTTCCCCGGCAACGGTGCCAAAATGGTTGTGCATGTTTCGCGTGTTAGAAATTGAGGTTACAAGTGACCTGTCGTCATAGTTGCAAAACACGTCGATCAAATAAAATTATACCGAAACTCCAAGGGAGTCCCGGGTCGAACACAGGGAGGCAACGTTTACTTTACTTGAAAATCGTGCTTTGATTCGTTTCTTTTTGGTATTTTAGGGTTTTGTTATTTTTTTGTATTTTTGTAAGAAGATACAAGCAAACATATCACAAGATAGAGATGTGGAACGAAAATGGCATATATATCAATCCAATGTCTATTACAATCTACTATGAAAGCATAAAAGAAGAGGGAGGTGAGAGGAAATCTCCCGAATCGGCTGTTTGGTGAGATGACAGTGCTCGGCGGAAGCTCAGACGAAGGAGGTGAGGAGCGAGAAGATGGAGGTAAGATGCTGGAGGACGTCGGGTTGAGGAAAGCTTCGGTGTGGCTCTGGAATGGACGTGAGAAGATGGAGTTGATCTGCTACCGGAATGGAGGTGAGAGGACGGCTCCAAGGTGACCTATGAAGGGAAATGGGAAGTTGGAGGAGTATTTGGTGGGGTAGAGGTTTGCTACACTAATAGGCACCTTGGGAGCTTGAGAACAAGCTCTAATGGAGCGTTGGTAGGCTTGCTAGAGCTTGGGAGTAGGTGGGAGTAGAGTAGGTAGAGATGGCTTGGAAGGGAGGGGGTGTAGGTCCTTTTATAGTGGTGGAGAAGAGGCAAAAATCGTATCTGGGTCTTTTTTGACGTCCACAAATGTCGCTGCAGCTGTCGCTGAAGACCTGCCCTTCAATTGTTCTTACTGGAGCACACGGGCCTTTAGTGACGTCCATAAACGTCGCTGCAGCTGTCGATGAGGATCCGCCTATCAAATACACTTGCTGGCGTGCGCAGACCATTAGTGACAGCTGCAAGCGTCACTAAAGGTGCGTTGCTAAAGATCCACGCCCGCCCCGCTCGCACCCGCCCCGCTGGCACGCTCCGCTGGCGCTGCGCGTTTCACGCGCCCTTGCTCCCCGTGCCTTACGCGCATGCGCGGCATGCGCTGTGCTGCTGCCGCGGGCGGTGCGCTGCGTGCGGCCATGGCTGTGCGCATGCACTGCGTGCAGCTGTGGCTGTGCACGTGTGCTGCTGCTGTTGGCTGGTGTTGGGCGACCTGGATGGCACCACGTGGCAGCACCTGGGCCGTCCATTCTTTTGTAAAGGGTGCCACGATGCTCAGATCAGAATGATTCATGCAATGCCGGACTGTGATCGTCACTCCGGATCCATCCGTATGGTTGGATTTTCCATCCAAACCCCATATGGATGTCGCATTGCCCCCTGGCCGTTGATCTTCCTTGGGCTTCATGTGATGTTACGGGACTCCGATCTGGACGATTTCAGAGGCGTTAGACTCCGATCGTCATATTAATCAGATCCGTACGGTCTGATCGTCCATCCGAGGCCCTGAAATAAATCCTCTCCTCTCTTGACCATAGAAAGAACCTAATTAACCCGAAATATATACAACTACTCTAAATGCACAATGATGTATGTTATGTAATATTTATAACATGAAATGCAAATCTAAACCTAGGAACATGCATGAATAGGCATTTTAACCTAAATAGATGTGTCTATATCATCCATTTGTCTGGGGATGGTAAGGTGTGGAAATTCGATGATTAACCCTGTATTTGGCCAACAAATTCTGGAATTAGGCATTAGTAAATTGAGTGCCACCATCACTGATGATGGCCTTCGGAATCCTGAACCTACTGAAGATATTTTTCTTGACAAAATCGATGACCACCTTGTGGTCATTGGTTTAGGTGGGAATCGTTTCAATCCATTTGGACACATAATCAATAGCAACAAGAATGTACTGATGTCCAAATGAAGGGAGAAAGGGTCCCATGAAATCAATGCCCCAAACATCAAAAATTTCGACAGGAAGAATTGGGTTTAGGGGCATCAAATCTCTCTTAGTTATGCTCTCGAGTGCCTAACATCGAGAACATGACCTTGAGAAATCCTGGGCATCCTTAAATAAAGACGGCCAATAGAAGCCAGATTGTAAGATTTTTGCAGCCGTCTTTTTTCTCTTTCCCGGAGAAATGTCCACCACACCCAAATGCATGGCAGAACTCGAGTATACTATTGAATTCATTCTCCGGTATACATCGGTGAATAATCTGATCAGAGTCGATGCGGTACAGTTCAGAGTCCTCCCAGAAGTAGTATTTGGCCTCAGATTTGAGTCTATCCCGTTGTTGCTTGGTCCATTCCTGGGGGATTTGACCAACGGCCAAATAATTAACAATGTCAGCAAACCATGGGGTGTGGACACCTGAAACTATAAGAATAGCTTCGTCTGGAAAAGTGTCAGCAATCAGAATGTCTTGATGGGAAGAATCACCTAGGAGTCTCAACAAATGATCCGCAACCATATTTTGTACCCCGATTTTATCCTTGATTTCAAGATCAAATTCTTGAAGCAGAAGAATCCAACGAATAAGCTGGGGTTTGGCATCCTTTTTGGCCAAGAGATGTCTCAAGGCCAAGTGGTCAGTATAGATGATAACATGAGACCCTAAGAGATAAGCCCTAAATTTTTCTAAAGCGAATACTACAACTAGTAATTCCTTTTTAGTAACAGTGTAATTCCTCTGGGCTTCATCTAGAGTTTTACTAGCGTAGTAGATGATAGAGGGCTTTCTATCAATTTTCTGACCCAAGACAGCCCCGACCACGTAATCAGAAGCGTCGGTCATGATCTCAAAAGGGGCTGTCCAAATTGATGGTTGCAAAACTGGAGCACAGGTGACTGCTATTTTTAGGAAATCAAATGCCTTTCAGCATGATTCATAAAAAACAAGTGATGTTTCTTTGGCAAGAAGATTGCTCAAGGGACGAGCAACCTTCGAGAAATCCTTGATGAATCTTCGATAGAATCCCACATGGCCAAGAAATGATCAGATTTGTTTAACAGATGTAGGAGGAAGTTTAGCGATAGTATCAACCTTAGCTTTATCCACTTCAATTCCCCATTCAGAGATTATATAACCCAAAACAATGCCTTCTTGGGTCATGAAATGACTCTTTTCCCAGCTAAGGACCAATCGTGTTTTGATACATTGCTTAAGAATCATTTCCAAATTAGCCAAACAAGAGTCAAATGATTCTCCGAAAATAGAGAAATCATCCCTGAAGACTTCCATAAACTCTCCCACCATGTCAGAAAATATGGCTAGCATACACCTTTGAAAAGTCGCAGGTGCATTGCATAACCCGAAAAGCATCCTACGGAAAGCAAAGGTTCCGTAGGGACAGGTGAAAGTAGTTTTTTCCTGATCCTCAGGATGGATAGGAACTTGGTTGTATCCCGAGTAGCCATCAACAAAACAGAAGTACTTCTGCCCGGCTAATCTTTCCAAGATTTGATCGATGAAGGGCAGGGGAAAATGATCCTTTTTAGTGGTTGTGTTCAGCTTCCTATAATCAATACAAACCCTCCAAGAAGAAGCTGAACGAGTTGTGACAGATTCTCCTCTCGTTAGTCACAACGGTAATCCCGGCTTTCTTCGGAATAATCTGCACGGGACTTACCCAGGGACTATTAGAGATTGGATAAATAATTCCTACATTGAGCCACTTGATGATTTCCTTTTTGACCACTTCTCGCATATTTGGATTTAATCTCCTCTGCATCTGGCGAGAAGGGAGGGATCCATCTTCCAAGAATATTCTATGATTACAATAAGATGGCTCGATTCCCCTGAGGTCATGAATGGTCCAACCAATTGCCTCTTTATGTTCCTTCAGGACCTTGATCAATTTAACCTCTTGCTCCTTTGTCAATTTAGTACTGATAATCATAGGGAGCATCTTCTGAGGTCCTAAAAATTGATATTTCAAATTCTCAAGCAATGATTTCAGTTCAAGTTGGGGTAGGTTGATGATTGATGGTAAGGTAGATGCTGAAGACTCAACAAGAGGAAGAGGTTGTGAGTGAACAAAATCAATAACTTCTTCAAAAGATGGCAAGTCAGCCATAGAGGGCTGTGGGTCGAATTCGTCATCAAAGGAGGAACTTTTGATTGAAGAAACCATCAAACAAGTTTCAATGTTTCCATTATCCTCCTCAAGTTCCTCAATAAATCCACAATCCTCAAATTTATTGATTGCCTTAAAAATATCCAATTTCATTCGTTGATCCCCAAAGGTGATTTCCATGCTACTGCTTTCATAATTAATGTTGGCCTTAGCGGTAGCCAAGAATGGACGCCCCAGAATGATGGGCGTGTTCCTTAGATTATCAGGTACATCCATGTCAATGACAAGGAAATCTACAGGAAAATAGAAATCCTTGACCTTAACTATAACATCTTCAATAACGCCTCGTGGATTTGTGATCGAGCGGTTCGCTAACTGTAGCGTTAATGAAGTCGGCCGAAGTTCACCTAATCCAAACTTCTCGTAAAGAGAAGTCAGAATTAGGTTAATGGATGCACCCAGATCCAAAAGTGCTCTATCAAATGTGTAATCTCCGATGATGCAAGAAATCAACGGAGCACCAGGATCTCTCTTTTTCTGAGGGAGGTAGTGCAGGATAACAGAACTAGCTTGCTCAGAGAGTACCACCTTCCTTAGAACAGATTCTCTCGACTTATGCTTTTGTGTACATAATTCCTTTAAAAATCTTGCGTAAGCCAGTATGTGCTTGATAGCATCAAGGAGCGAGATATTAATCTCAACAATCTTAAATAGATTCAGAAGCTCCTCATTGCTATCAACAGACTTCTTCTTTGATTTGGTTAAGGCTTCAGGAAAAGGAACATGAGTCAGATCTTTGGAATCAGGTTCCTGAGCCTTGATTTCTCCTCCAGAATCCTCCTCTCTCTCCTCAGGTTCTTCAGGATTCAAAAGATCAAAATAGTGTGGTTGTGGATCCTAAGTCTGCTTACCGCTCCTCAAAGTGACAGAATTTGCAAATGCATAAGAATTTGGGTCTTGGGGAGGGTTAGGAAAGATTGAAGGGGCTTGATTAGCAAGAAATTGTTGATTTGCAGAAGAAGAAGAAAAGGAACAGGAACCCTGCTCAACCACCTGAGCATGTGCATGTGGGTCCCTCTGAATTCCGTACCCATGGGCTTGGTTGCCTGAATTCATAATATTTCGTGGGTTGGGTACAGGTTAGGATGGTAGAGATCCGAGTTGACGAGAGTTAGCAATGAGCCCGGATTGCAAGTTGTCCAGCGAGGTTTTCATTTGCTGCATGAGCTGTAGCATTTATCCTTGCATCTCTACCATTTGTCGGTTCAAATCAGCCTGCCCTACGGGTTGACGAGCATTCCAAGCTGGCTGATTGACCAGATTTAGAGGCAACTAAGTATATACATGACCCTGACCCATTGGTCGTTGCGGAGCATAGTTGCCAGGTCAGAATTGGGTCAGTTGCCCTGGGTTTTTCCAAGAGAAGTTAGGGTGGTTTCTCCAACCCGGATTATAAGCATTAGAGTAGGGGTTGGATCTAACATTCTCTTGTACAGCACAGACATCCTCATAGGGTGAGGATGGAGAGAAAGAAAGGGAAGGATAAGAAAAACTGGGATCAAAGGCCCCAGTTTGGAACCCATGGGGTTCCGAAAAATGTTGACTCACAGGTTGAACCGCATCGAGTTGATTCACGAACTCCCATCCAGAAGGAGCTCGTGAAGAATGGAATCCCGAATTTTGGGATTGAGTGGATCGAGAGTTGTTCATAGAATTGCTAGCCATCCACTCTTCCATTCTCTTAGCAACCAAGTCCACCTTATCAGGTTTGTTACAAATCAATTCCATATCAAATGAATGAGAGTCATGGACTTCATTGACATTTGATTTGGGCTGCTGGGACCGGTTAAATGTATCCATGGAGGCATGATTGATTGAATTCTCACTCATTTCCTCAAATAAATCATGTGCACTATCTGCATCTTTATTGAAGAAATTTTCTTTGCAAGAAGCATCCACATGATTTCTGAGTTGCTCAGTCAACCCATGATAGAAGATCTGCATGAGTTGCCATTTCGGCACCTCGTGGTGTGGACGCCTCCGCAATAGGTCCTGGAATCGCTCCCAGGCCACATGAAACTACTCCACCGGCCGCTGGGTAAAGGTAGTGATTGCCCATCTCAAAGCATTGGTACGTCCAACTGGGAAGAATTTCTTCAGAAAGGCCGATTTCAACTCATTCCAAGTTGCAATTGATCTTCCTATTGTCCCATACCAATGCGCGGCCTTATCCTTAAGAGAGTGGGGGAAGAGCCTCATGATCATTTGCTCTTCGTTTACGTTTCGTGCCTTGGTGGTCTGGACCAAAGTGGTCAAGTTCTCCAAGTGCTGAAACGGATCTTCGGAGCCAAGCCCATGATAATATTTGATCAGGCTTAACATCTGGGGCTTGATTTCTACGTCACCGGCTGGAATCTGGACGTTGGGACATTCGCCGTAATTTGAAGGATCAAAAAAATCCTTCAAGGGTTGAGCGCCCTACATTCTCTGGAACCATTCCTGCATTCTCTGCATTTGTTCCAGCTGCCTTCGAAATTCTTCCTGCGGATTTCCAAGCAGAGGAGGCTGTTGGTCGGCCATGGGATCAATTTGACCAAAATCCAATTTGCGCCTCCTAGAATACTCCAATGGTCCTTCCAATCGGGGATTCAATCACTGTCTTCCCAGCATAAACTAGGAGAAGGTCGGAAGGACTGGGGATAGGGACCCTGTAGCACAACAAAACAAGGCTGTCCTTAAGTGGGGTAGCCTAAGGATCTACTGACTCCCAAAACCTACCTTAAGATTGTAAATGATTTACTCTACTTGTGTCTGCTCAATCCAACCAGTTAGAAGGAGGGACTGGGGAGAAGGTTCTTCCTTCGGCTTTCGCCTCCGGTTCCTAGTGTACCCCCCAACCACGATCGTTTGACGCTACTCCCCTAGCTAGACATCATATTAATCAGTACAAGTAGGTTAATCAAAGACAATCTCAGACTAGGTCTGAAGAGCGAATCAGACCTTAAGGCCAACGTCTACTCAATTTTATTAAGGCCTGGGATTGTGGTGCTTATGGAATGTGATGGGCCCTTAAAATGGGTTGTGCCCTTAATGATTGATTGAGATTTGTGTAAGTGTGTGCACAACCAGGGTTTTCAAGCAAGATTATTTGTGATGCATGGATTTTAATATTCAAATCTTGCTTAAGTAGCTTTTAAGGTTTCAAATTGGGTGAATTGCAATCAAGTTTCTAGGCAAACCAAGTTGTCAAATATGGGTGAAGATTGTTTTCCTTTAAAATCAGAAAGAAAGTGGAGTGCCTAGAATAGACCAAGATTGAAAAACCTAAGGAGGAGCTACTTGATGAGTTGATTTTAAGTAGAGTGGTGCGTCCCAAACAACTGACCACAAATGCACCACTAAGTTAGGTACACAAAGATGGTTAACCTAGAATGATTTCTACTCTTTTATGTGTTGCTTTGTGTGTACCGATTCCACAGATCAAAACCCGGTTGAGTAGAAACAAATCAATTTGGTTAAGCGCCTTGAATGTGGGTGTACGTTGTGTGTTTGTTGAAAATTGCCCCACAAGATTATCTTTTTGTTGTTTTTTTATAAATGAGAGTGGAATGAATGTAAGTGAGAATTCAAACAACCAAACTATTCCTAAGATTTATACAAACACCTAGGTTGATTCGAATTTGGATTTAATGTGGCAAATGAAATCTATGGAGGGGAGAATAATGGAGAGCACTTACAGTTGTCTTCAACTGCACTTTACTCCAGTCTACTGCTTGATCATTCCCTAATGGAGGTCCCTGCAAAATAATAGACATAAGAGAAAGCTAGTTAGAAAACAATAAAGTTCAAGAAATGTGAAAAGAAGATCGAAAATCGTTGCCTCCCCGGCAACGGCGTCAAAATGTTGAACGTCAGGTTGCTACGCTAACGTGTTTGGTTTTGAAAACCTGTCATTGTAGTATAAAGCGAAGAACTCGTGTTCAACAAATAAAATTTATACCGGAATGAAAATTCCGGTTTAAACTCAGGGAGGCTACGTCGATCTATATTCGCAATTATATATTTTTTTTAGAATTTTTCTTAAAAACTGAGGGGATATAATTACAATGAAGCCATAATAACAATTAGACTAAACTAGAGAGAGAGGGAGAGAGAGAAAACATGCATTAAATAATTCAAAATGTTTATACAATAAAACCAAAGAGGAATTACACTAGAAAGCGGGAAATCAGCTACACTAGAAAGCAGGAAAATTCCACACTCGAAAGCTGTAAAGAAGAATGGGAGAGAGAAATTATCCTCCTCGACGATCGCTTGGAGGATGAGCCAGATGACACATCGCCTGGACAAAGGAGGACGGAGTGGAAAGAAGGAGATCAAGGCAGGAGGAATGAGAACGAAGCAGCATGTCGTCGTCGTCACGGGATCCGCTTCCGAAATGAGAGCAAAAATTTGACTTTATCTCGCAAGGAGCATCCCGGGTGTGGGACAAGCTTCTCTTGAGCTTTGGAGAGGTAGAGAAGAGAAGGAAGGGATGAGAATTTCGTATGGAGGAGGTCTCCTTTTATAGTTGTCAGGAGTGGGGTCAATTTGGTCATTACAACTCTAAAAACATTAATTCAGGACCTTTAGTGACGGATAAAACCATCGCTAAAGGTCCGAACGTGGGCGTAGTGGGTGGCGCGCGTGTGCCCGCTCGCCTTCCGCTCCTCAACGCGCATTCACGTACTTTAAATCTCGGCCTTTCGATCGTGAGATCGAACGGTTGAGATGCGCCCATCGCCTGCCTCAGCCGTGCGCCTCATCGCGTGTGATGCCGCGTCTTCACCGCGTGTCTAATAGCGCTTGAGCGCTATCGGGCACGCGCTGCAATTCGATGATGATCCGACGCTCTTCGCGCCCGCTCACCCACGCCCTGCGATTCGAACACGCACTTCGCACTTCGCGAGAGCGCCTTCACCCACTGCGCTACGGAGGGGAGATGGTCGCGCAGATGAGTTAAGGCGAGCGCATCCACAGTTGTTGGATCAAGATCCAATGGCCCAGATCACGCGTTGGATCTTCTTTGGAGAGGCAGCGGCGGTCTTGAGGCCTGGTTGGATGGCTAAGATGGCACCACGTGGCGCCATCTTCACCGTCCATCTTCTAGATGATGCAGATGGTGCAATGGGTGTCTAATTGAGTCAATTTTCACGCTGTTAGGCTGCAGTTGTCGATCTGAATCCATCCGTGCGGTCGGATTTGTCGTTTGAAGTGCGGATTCACACCATCTTGGCCCTTGAACTTCTAGGGTTCCTCGATCTCTATCTAATGATACAAATGTCTGATTAGGACGATCTTGGTGTCGTTAAACTCCAATCGTCGCCCTGATCATATCTGTATGGTTGGATCTTTTATGTTCAATGATAAAAAGTTTTCCCTATCCATGAACATAAAAGGAGACAATTAACCTCCATTTTATTTAACTAATCTAAATGCAAGATGATGCATGTTATGCAATATTTATAGTATGCAATGCAATCCTATGCTTAAGAACATGCATAAATAGACATCTTAAGTAGTGTAAACATGTTTACATCAGGTAAATAATCCTAGTATCAAGCCACTTGATTATCTCCTTCTTGACCACTTCTCGCATATTCGAGTTTAGTCTACTTTGCATTTCGCAAGAAGGGCGGGATCCATCTTCCATGAAAATACGATGATTACAATAAGATGGCTCGATTCCCCTAAGGTCGTGGATGGTCCAACCAATTGCCTCCTTGTTTCTCTTAAGGACCTTAATTAACCTCAATTCTTGCTCCTTAGTCAAATCAGCACTAATAATCACAGGGAGCATGTTTTCAGGTCCTAAGAACTAATATTTCAAATTTTTGGGCAATGGTTTTAATTCCAGCTGGGGTAGGTTTAGAATATAAGGAAGGGAGGATGCTGATGAAGATTCATCAGGACAATCCAGTGGAAGAGGCTGGGAATGAACAAAATCAACAGCCTCTTCAGGATGTGGCAGGTCTACCACGTAGGAGGGTTATGGGTTGGGTTCGCTAAAGCTAATGGAGTCCTCAAGTGCATTGATTGTCATACATGTCTCAAGATCTTCATCCTCGAGTTCCTCAATGAATCCACAATCCTCAAATCCTTTTATCGACTTAAAAATATCCAGAGTAATTTCTTATCCCTAAAGGCGATCTCCATACTACCGCTTTCACAGTTTATGTTGGCCTTGGTGGTAGCTAAGAACGGACGCCCCAGAATGATGGGCGTGTTCCTCAAATCATTAGGTACATCCATGTCAAGGATGAGAAAATCTACAGGAACATAGAAATCCTTGACCTTGACAATTACATCCTTAATAACGCCTCTTGGTGTGGTGACTGATCGATCTGCTAATTGTAGCGTTACTGAGGTTGGCCTGAGTTCACCTAACCCAAACCTCTCATAAATAGAAGTTGGGATTAGGTTGATGGCTGCACCTAGGTCCAATAGTGCCCTATCAAAAGTGTATTCCTTAATAATGCATGAGATCAAGAAGGCACCTGGATCTTTCTTCTTTTGAGGAAGGTGATGCAGGATCATAGAACTTGCCTGCTCAGAGAGAATCACCTTCCTCGGAGTGGGTTCTCTTGGCTTACGCTTTTGGGTACATAGTTCTTTCAAGAATTTAGCGTAAGCCGCGATGTGCTTAATAGCATCGAGGAGTGGAATATTGATCTCTACACTCTTGAATAAATTCAAAAGCCCCTCGTTGTTGTCTAGGGTTTTCTTCTTCTTGGTTTTCAATAGGGCCTCAGGGAATAGGATATGGGTGAAATTTTCAATTTTCGATCCTTGGGCCTTATTGTCTTCTTCAGCCTCCTCCTTCTCTTTCTCAAGCTCCCCAGGATTTTGACTTCTAGAAGGTAATTCAGGGTTTTGGGTCTACTTCCCACTTCTCAAGGTGACAGAGTTTGCAGAGGCATAAGGTTTGGGTCTTGAGGTGGATTAGTGAAGATTGGAGGGCCTTGGTTGGTCATGTAACTAGAGGAAGAAGAAGAGGGACCCTGCTCAACCACCTGAGCATGTGCGTGTGGGTCCCTTTGATTCTCGTACCCTTAGGCTCTATTGCCCTGATTTTGCACATTACGTAGGTTGGGTACGAGTTGAGATGGTAGGGATCTGGGTTGTTGGGTGTTTGCAATTAACCCGGATTGCAAGTTATCTAAGGATGTCTTCATTTGTTGCATAAGCTGAAGCATGGACCCTTGCATTTCCACCATCTATTGATTTAAATCAGCCTGCCTTACAGATTGTTGGGCATTCCAAGATGGCTAATTAACCGATCTCGGGGGTAACTTGGTGTACACTTGACCCTGACACATAGGTTTTTGAGATGCATAGTTGCTGGGTCGAGATTAGGTCTGTTGCCCTAGATTTTTCTAGGAGAAGTTAGGGTGGTTCCTCCATCTAGAGTTAAAAGTGTTGGAATACTGGTTGGACCTAACATTCTCTTGCATTGCCTATGCATCCTGATAAAACAAGGATGAAGAGAAGGAAGGATTAGAGAAACTAAGTTCAAAGGCCCCAGTTTGGAACCCATATGGTTCCGAGAAATCCTGGCTCATAGGTTGTGCGGAATCGAGTTGGTTCACGAATTCCCACCTTGTGGGAGCTCGTGAGGAATGGAATCCCGAATTCTGGGATTGAGTGGGTAAAGAAGTGTTTCCTGAATTCCCAGACATCCATTCTTCCATTTTCTTAGCAACCAAGTCCATTTTATCCAGTTTATTACAAATTAATTCCATGTCAAATGAATGAGAATCCTGGATCTCATTAACACTTGACCCAAGTTGTTGGGACTGGTTGAATGCATCCATGGAGGCATGATTAATTGAGTTGTCGCTTATTTCCTCAAGCAGGTCGTATGCTTTATCTGCATCCCTGTTGAGGAACTTGCCTCCACAGGAGGCATCCACGTGATTACTGAGTTGCTCAACCAACCCGTGATAGAAAATCTACATGAGTTGCCATTTTGGCACCTCGTGGTGTGGACACTTCCTCAAAAGTTCTTGGAATTGCTCCCAGGCACCATGAAATGGTTCCCCCAGCCGCTGGGCGAAAGTGGCAATCGCCTAAAACAAGGCATTGGTCCTTCCGATAGGAAAGAATTTCTTCAAGAAAGCCAATTTAAGAGCAGCCCAAGTTTCAATCGGCCTTCCTATAGTCCAGTACCATTGTGCGACCTTATCCCTGAGAGAGTGGGGGAAAAGCCTCATGATCATTTGCTCTTCGTTCACATTCCTTGCTCTGGTGGTCTGAACCAAAGTGGTCAGATCCTCCAGGTGCTGGAATGGGTCCTCCGAGCCAAGCCTAGGGAAATGCTTAATCAAACTTAAGACATGGGGCTTGATTTCTATGTCTCCGGCGAGAATCATGATGTCGGGACGTTCCCCATAGTTTGAAGGATCATAAAAATCCTTCAAGGGCTAAGCGCCATAACCATGCATACATTAGAACCATTGCTGCATCTGCTGCAATTCTTCCAATTGCCTCTGAATCAGCTCCTGCGGGTTCGCAGGTGGGGGAAGTAGTCGTTGATCAGCCATGGGATCTGCTTGGCTATAGCTCAATATATGCCTCCTAGAATGGTCTAAAGGTCCTTCCAATCTAGGGTTCAATGACCTCCTCCCAAGCATACACTGGAAGGAAGTCGAAAGGATGGGGAAAAGAGGGAACCCTACAGGACAAGAATACAAGCCTATCCTTAGATGGGGTAGCCTAAGGTTTACTGACTCTCAGAATCTGTCCTAAATTATGGATAATTTACTCTACTTATGTCTAGGCAATCCAACCAGTTAGAAGGAGGGACTGGGGAGAAGGTTCCTCCTTTGGCCTGTGCCTCCGGTTCCTAGTGTACCCCCTAGCCGCGGTCGTTTGATGCTACTCCCCTAGCTAGACATCAGATTCACTAGTATAAGAAGGTTAATCGTGAATAATCTCAATCTGGATCCCAACGAGTGAATGAATCCTTAGGGCCAACATCTAATTGATTTTAGTTAGGCTTAGGAAATTGGTGCTCTAGAATGTGATGGGCCCTTAATGGGTTGTGCCCTTAATGATTTGTTTGAGAACATGTGAATGTGCACAACCAAGAGGATTTCAAGTAAGATTATTAATGGTGAGGTGAGTTTTAGGATTCGAATCTTGCTTAATAGCTTTTAGGATTCAAATATTAGGTGTTTTCAACCAAGTTTTGTGAGGCAAACCAAGTTTGTTGTTGAAAGCATTTGTTCAAGTATTTTCCTTTAGAAATCAAGAAAAAATATGGAGTGCCTGGCTTGACCTAATTATTGAATCCTATGGGGTAGCTAGAAAATGAACCTCTTTTAGATTAGTTGGTGTAGCCCAAACAATTCACTCAATTGACTCAAATGCACCACCGATTAAGGCACACAAAAAGGTGGTTAACCTAATATGATTTCTACTCTTTTATGTGTTGAATTCGTGTACCGGGTCCACAAGTCGAAAGCCCGGTTGAGTAGATGAAAATCAAGTCCAATTATGTGCCTCAAATGTGGGTGTATAGAGTGTGTAAATTGATTCGTCCCATAGAAAATATCTTTTTATTTTTTTTATAAGATATGGGTGAGATGGGTAAAGGTGGCAAACAAGATAAATAAAGTCTATCCTAGGGTTTATGCAAACACCTAAGTAGATTAGGTCTTGGTTATGATTGTGGTGAAATGAACTAGTGGGGGGGAATGTGGGGGACACTTACAGAGTACTCTACCTGCACTTTACTCCGGCCTACCGCACTTAGATCTCCATGCTATGGTACCTGCAAGATAGTAGATCAAAGACAAGTAGGGTTAATGCTATGTAAATGCAAAGAAATGCAGCAAGCAATAAAGTAAATTTCGTTGCCTCCCCCGGCAACGATGCCAAAATGGTCAGGCGTGTTTCACATGTTAGAAATCGAGGTTACAAGTAACCTGTCGTCGTAGCTGCAAAACACGTTGATCAGATAAAATTTATATCGAAACTCCAAGGGAGTCCCGGGTCGAACACAGGGAGGCGACGTTTAGTTTACGTGAAAACCGCGCTTCAATTCATTTCTTTTTGGTATTTTAGGGTTTTGTTATTTTTTTGTATTTTTGTAAGAAGATACAAGCAAACATATCACAAGATAGAGATGTGGAACGAAAATGGTATATATATCAATCTAATGTCTATTACAATCTACTATGAAAGCATAAAAAGAGAGGGGGGTGAGGGGAAATCTCTCGAATCGGCTGTTCAGCGAGACGACAGTGCCTAGCGGAAGCTCGGACGAAGGAGGTGATGAGCGAGACGACAGAGGTGAGATGCAGGAGGACGTCGGGTTGAGGAAAGCTTCAGCGTAGCTCCGGAATGGAGGTGAGAAGACGGAGTTGATTTTCTACTGGAATGGAGGTGGGAGGACGGCTCCAAGGCAACCTATGAAGGGGGATGGGAAGTTGGAGGAGTATTTGGTAGGGTAGAGGTTTGCTACACTAATAGGGGCCATGGGAGCTTGAGAACAAGCTCTAATGGAGCGTTGGTAGGCTTGCTAGAGCTTGGGAGTAGGTGGGAGTAGAGTAGGTAGAGATGGCTTGGAAGGGAGGGGGTGTAGGTCCTTTTATAGTGGAGGAGAAGAGGTTAAAAATGGATAAAGGACCTTTAGCGACCTCCAGACCGTCGCAGGAAAAGTTGTTGTAGACAGCTCACATCCGCTCATGCCCTTAGCTGGCTCTGTTGGCTTGCAATGAAGTAGCGACGACTATAAGCGTCGCTGTAGGTCAGCCCAGCTATCGTTGTAAGCTGGCCCCAACCGCGCTTGCACCTGCGTTGCGCTGCCCCGCCTATCACGTGCGTTCATCGCATGCGCGTTGCTGTGTGCGCGCTGCCATGCGCTGGGGCTTTGCACGTGCTGTCGTTGCTGATGTCATGCGCTCAACCAAGTTGTGAATTGGGGGGGGCTGCAGGGATTCGAACCCACGCCCCTCCCTCCCTTGCAAACCGATGCTCTAACTGTTATGCTAGACCTTCCCTTGTGTCGTGAGGAGCAGCTTGGTGTAAATGCTTCCCGGCCATTGGATCTTGATCCAACAGCTAGGATTCAAGGGCGCGAATGAAGAAGGAATTGGGCGATGCTGCTGGCTGGTGTTGGGTGGCCATCTGGGCCATCCATCTTCTTATTCTTGTAGAGGATGCCACGGTGCTCAGATCGAGATGATTCCCACGATGCCAAACTGCGATCATCACTCCAGATCCATCTGTACGATCGGATTTTCCATCCGAAGCCCGTATCGATGTCGCATTGCCCCCCTTGCCATATAAAATGAAGGAATTAATATACAAAACATGCAACTATCCTAAATGCCAAGCAATGGATGTTATGAAATATTTACAACATGATTTGCAATGCTAAGCCTAGGAACTATCATGAATAAGCAATTTATCGTGAATTTATGTGTGTTCATCATGCACGCAGGTCCTCGCACCATTTTTGGAAGGTTGAACTTTCACTGTCGAGTTTCGAGCGAGGATTTCTTGCTCAATTCTCAATCAATCTCTCCCAAATTTAAACTGAAGATTCCTTGGGAAGTTACCTTCCATTTGAGCCATTCCTTGGGCTTTACATCTTTCCCAAATCCTCATGCGAACCTTCTGAAGGTACGCATGTCAAACATGCACGAGAATCATGGAGCTTGGAAGCTTGGCTTCCAAGCTCAAAACCCCCTCTTGAGCCCTATAAAAGGATCCCTAGGGCACAATCGTTCTCTTTAGATAGTTTTAGGGCCAGAAACACCTTCCTAACTCTCCCTCCGGCCCTCCTCCAACTTAGCTCCAGCGAGCTCCTCCCCCATCTTCCTACGGATGGCCAACGACCAAATTGGCCTGTCCTCTTTCTTCCTTATCTTTGTCTGCGCCTAGTGGGCCAAAGCCAGGGCATCCAGATCCCCTTCTTTGCTGCCGTCCCCCTCTCGAAGGATTCATCTTCCCCACGGCTGGCCATTACACCAGTGTGGGTTTTCTACTCTTTCAACCATTAGATTAGGTTCTTTATCTTCCTATACTTCCCTCCTTTTTCCCTATTTCTATCTCTCAAAATGACCGCCGACCGCATGTCTCCCCCTCCATCTTCTTCTGCTCCGGTGAAGCTCTGGCAATGCCCAATCACGACATTGCTCAATTCTATGAAGTATTTCTCTCTCTCTCTCTCTCTCTCATTTTGCTAGAGTAGCTTAGAATAAATAACAAGTATTTCACTTGATACTCTATCTTATAAAAATATCGAAAAATTTTCAAAAGATAAAAATAATAAAAATGAATAAAAGTAAAATATGGATTTCACAAACCAAACGTTCGCCTCCCCGTATTTGACAAGGGGCTCACCTCGAGCTTCGATTATAATTTTTATTTGATAGCAAATTTCTACGCACTACAACGACGGGTTTTCCAACTCCATTCTTTTCGCATACAAAATCTTACTGACCATGCACGGAGGCACGCTTGAGAGCAGCTTCAATAGTAAACATGTTGGCATGACCCAACCTCGAGTGCCAGATGTCATTTTTTGATATGTTGGACAAACATGTTGGATAAAATTCATTGCCCTTATGTTATTTTTTGATATTCATCATGTGGAGTTGCGAGGGGCTCCTGTGTGCTAGTTGTGGGGGGCTTGTTCAGGTGTTGTCATTTTTGCTTAGTTATTCTATTTTTTTGTTGGCCTTGTTTATTTTCCTTTTGATGTACTAGGCCACGAGTCGTGGTCCTCTTTTCTTGCAAGGGGCAGGTCTTTGTCTAGGCCCCCTGCCTCTCCTTTTTAGCCTCCTGGGATTAGGGGATGAATAAAATATGATCCTGATTTTGTTAAAAAAAAAAAACCTCGAGTGAAAGAGAGCAACAGACTCTTTATTTGGAGCATTAACAGCAAAAGTAGAGATAGTGGAAGAAGCTTGAACATTATTATTTTTAGGCTGAACAGGAGAATATGACCAATCTTTTAGAAGCCAAAGTTTATGCAAACCATTACTTGCCTTCCCTTCAAGAAGAACTACTTGGCTGTGCTTGTCCTTTATGAGACATAAATCATCATGTAATTCAAAGAAACAGTTATTATCCTTGGCAAATCTTTGAACTAATAATAACTTCTTTTTAACTCATGGAACCCATAAAATGTGATTAAGATAAAATTGAGTTTTTTGTTCACTGTCACCATTTCCAAATTTCACCTCTTCAGAACCAACATAATTAGAAGCAATATCTAGGTTGGCCAATGAGTTAGTAACATGGTGTGTAGCCCCAAAATCAGGGTACCACTACTGAGATGGTGGTTGAGAGGGCTCAGATAGTTGCAGTTGAGGAGGAAAGGTATGACTGTATCTCTGATAGCAAGTGGCTGCATAGTGGTTCAAACGACCACAAATTTGACACTGAACACCAGCAACGGAGTAACCATTTCCTTGACCACCAAAAGCATTTCCTCTACCAGTAGTTGTACAACCCTGACCACGACCAAAAGGAACGGAAGAGCCACGACCTGGAAAAGATATATTGCGTCTAGAAAATCCTCCCCTGGAATGCATACCACGTCGACCGCCTCTAGGTGAAGTGGAGGTTTGGTTAATGGAAGGATCTAATCGTGGTTGATTACGAATTAATCGTTGCCAATGAAATCACAGCAAACCAATGGCATCTTCATAATAAAAAAACCCCCACTACTCATCAGTGTAGTGACAACTGAATCGTATTCAGGCCTAGGCCATTTAAAATTGCAAGAAGAAGATCATCAGGTTTAAGGACCTTTCCAGCAACAAGAAGATTGATAGAAATAGTTTTGGCTTTATTAATGAAAGCCGAAATGGTTAAATCACCCTTTTCAAGCTATTGAGCTCAAACTTGCATTGAAAAATTTGAGCCTTGGTTTAAGTAGCAAAAAAATTATCTAGAAAGCTCCACATAGATCTGGCTATGGTAAAACCAAGTAATTGAGAGCAAATATCTTTAGACATGGAAGAAATAAGCCTGCTTAGGACCAATTGGTCATTTCTATACCACAAAAAGTAATCTTCAGTAAAAATCTGGTTACCAAAGGAATCAGAAAGAAATTTCAGAGGAGAACTTGATGAACCATCCACGAGTCCCATCAGATATAAGCATGTAAAATAGGCACAAATTGTGCTTTCCACAAAATAAAGTTTGATGAAGTGAGTTTATAGGGTATGCTATGGTGTATTATGGATGGCAAAGAATGAATAAGGGAAGAGGTGCATAACGACACCAAATCTGAACGGCCAAAGCTGGCTTTATCCATGGCGATGATAGAATAACATGAGCGGTAGAACAAAAAAACACAAGCGAATAGTGATGAAGAACAAATTAATAGATCAGCAGCACAATGAGCAACAACAAGTGATCAATAAGCAAATCGCAGTAGAACAAATCGAGCAGAACAAATTGACCAAATCAAAGATCATAGTAGAACAAATCACAATCGCAGCAGAACAAATCGCAGTAGAACAAGTCGAGCAGAACAAATTGAGCAAAATGAAGATCACAGCAAAACAAATCGCATTTGTAGCAGAACAGATCACAATAGAGCAAATCAACGATTTGATGAAGTAATCATCAAATCGGAGTAGTGGGAATAGCATACTAGAGCGGACGAGCAGCAACGACCTCTGATACCATGTTAACAAACTAGAATGGATAATGGAAATAGTGGCGACAGGGTTGTTACCCCTACCATCCCATCCTGATATTTATAGACAATGGAACATTTACAATATCAGTCCTTGGAAAATGCACAAGTGAAACAACATCATGAATAATATCTAACAAGCAGTACCACAGTGAGGACTCTTCTCCGAAGGGACTCTTGTAACTTAAGCCCCAGCGAGCCAATCACTACCTCAATAGGGATGAAAGCACCATCTCTGCGGGGACAAAACACCACCTCGGTGGGGACGAAAGCACCACCCCGGAGGTGGGACGGAAGCACCACCTCGAAGGTAGGATGGAAGCACCACCTGAGTGAGTTGATGTTGACAGGGTTCTCTGTCATCACTCCACAGGAAAATCCAAATGTTAGTAAGTTAATAAATGCGATGTTGACAGGCAATAATTAGTGAGAAAGTAAGTAAATAACTTCTATAATTTATTCTTTTCAAAAAAAACGCAAAGAAAGAAAACAGACTGCTATAATTTATTTCCTTTTCAGAAAAGCGCACTCTAGCCTATCCAAAACCCTTCTCTTCAACCATTATGGATCAACAACTCATCATTCTAGATGTTCCATGGATACTGCAGAAATTTGCAGTTATTAGTGGATGCATAAGAAATCTAACGATTTGCATAATAACTAACCATAGAGGTTGAAAATGTTTGTCAATGTTGAAAACTTACACTTGAACTCGTACGAAACAGTAGAAGAATGAAACTAGCACCACTATTCTAAACCTTAAAAAAAGAGTAAATGCACCCTAGGTAGGACAATTGTGTATCTAGGTTCGCTAAAGTTAATTCGGGTTAAGCCAATGCTATGTCTATTTGGACCAACTAGTGACAAGAAAGGTTAGTGTGATAATCGCATTAACCCCTAATGGTGTCTTGCTGTGCGGGGTGTCCAAAGGGGTTCCACCTTCTGGCCAACCAAATAATTCACGTGTTGGTTTGATTCATATTGGCATTGAGGTACCTAGACTAGGTCATTAGGGCTAACCAATTAAGGATAGAATTTGGTTGCTTGTATTGTGCAAACACATGTCTCTCTCCTATTCCCTTCGCATCTCCTATCTCTTCTTCTTGTCTATGCACGTAGGCATTGATACCCTTGTTTTGAGGTAACAAAATTATATTTTGTTGCAGACTAATCATTTTAGGTAATACTAAGATGGACTCTTGGAGAAATGATTATGTTCCAAGAAAGATTAGATTTAGGAAGTCCTTTATATTTCTAGAGTTGGTATTTTACTTTTGTTGAGTCTAAAAATATGTAAGGAACCACAAAAATGTCATCTATTTTTCTTTGACTATCGATTGATAACAAACTTAGTTTAAACACTAAGTTTTCAATACTGCACTAAGTTTTCAATACTGTTGATAGACCAACATATTATCTTTGATTAACCAAATTGATATTGATCAACCAAACTTATATTTTTAATCGATCAAAATCACCCAATAGTCATATCCTGAAATTACGCTTCAAGTTAATCAATTTCCTAGTTTAATTGACCAACTTGTAGTCGACCAAAATTGTTTGAATTTACCAAAGTGAATTTTGATCAATCGACGACAGTTTCACAAACTTTCTAAATCAGTCTGAAAAGACCTATAAATAGGATCTCTCCACCCCCATTTCAAAACACACCTTTCAGAGCCTCTCAAAAGTAAACAGTGTTATTTCTCTCTTGTGCCTTTGTTCCTCTGCACCTACATTCAACTCATTCTAAAGCATGTCTTTCTACGGCCTCAAAATAGATGGTTTGCATATTTTCTGAGGTTCCATAGGATATTATGTTTATTTATATTCCTGTTGCTTTGATTTGGGTCCCAAGTTGGGAGCTTAGGTTGTGGTTTTTATCTAAAAGGGTTTGCACTCTAAAATTCAGGTGTGATGTCTCTTATTTGTGTGGATTGCATATTTTTTAAATTTCATAATTTACCTTGATACACTATTCACCCCTTTTTAGTGTAGAACTATCAAATCCTACAAGCACTCTGTGCACTCACATTTGGTATCAGAGTCCAGTTTTTCTCAAAATTTAGAACAATGTCAAAGTCTTCTGAAGTCTATGCTGGTAGGCAGCCAGTTGTGAGACCTCTCCTATTTGATGGTGCAAACCATGTTTATTAGAAAACTAAGATGTAGATTTTTCAGGAATCAATGGGGTACAAGGTATGGGATGTGATAACATCCAAATACACGTGTCCAGAGAAGAAAGGAGTAGCAGTCACATTGGATTAGGAAATTATGGTTACTCATAATGCCAAGGCAATGAATGCCATCTTCTGTAGGTTATCAAAGGAGTTTAACAAAGTTTTTGCCTGCAAAACTACATATGAAATATGGAACACTTTGGAAGTCACACACGAAGGTACTTTACAGGTTAAGGAAACTCCTTAAGGACCTTATGACATAAAAATATGAGCTTTTCTAAATGAAGAAAGGGGAGACCATCAAGGAGATGTACATGAGATTCACAGATATCAAAAACTCCTTGAGGAATCTTGATCAAGAGATTTCAAATGGAGTCCTTGTATGAAAGATTCTTTGATCACTCACAAGTAATTGGGAAACAAAGACAACTATGATCCAAGAATCAAAGGATCTTTTTCAACTTCACTTGGATGATCTCATAGGAAGCGTAATGGCTTATGAAGTCTAGCTAGAGAATATGAAAGAACATGAAGGTAAAGGAAAGAAGAAAGATATCATTTCAAAGACCCATACTAATAAAGAAGAGTCAAGTGAAGAAGAAGAGGATGAGGATGATAATGCACTACTTTCAAGAATATTTATAAAATTCCTAAAAATAAGAAGAACTGGGGGAAGAAGACGAAGCAAAGGAAGGCCAAGTCATCTGCTACAACTGCAAGAATGGTTAGATGAGGAAAGAATGACCTAAACTGAAGAAAGGAGATGATAAAAGAAGGCCAGAAGGTAACCAAGAAGAGAAGGGAAGAAGAAAGCCCTACAAGGTATCTGGAATGACACCGATTTGAGCTCATCAGGAGGAAAAGACACATCGAGTGAAGAAGCCCTTTGCAGACTCATGGCAATCGAATACGTGGTATCTTCATTCACTTTTTATTAACTTTTAAAGCTTTTTACAAATTACATGATTTAGCTAAAGCAATGAAAGTAGATAACAAAAAATTGAAGAAATAAAAATGAAACACAAATTTATTTCACAAAATCACCAACTTTCACAAGAAATCACCTCTTTAGAAACATGCATGCATTCACTTTAGGTAAAATTACAAAAGCTTAAGCAAAGGTCAGTTACTCTGGTAAATGTCTTAACTAAATTCACTAAGGGTAAATCTAATCTAGAGAAATTGTTCAGGACACACACCCAAATCACAACCAAATTTGGGTTAGGTTACACTCCCAAAAAAGATCATGAAGCATCAAGTTCACAGACCAACACATGTAATATTTCTAGCCCTAAGTTAGGAATAGGTTCATGCCTAAATAGGCACCTACTAACAAAAGTGGACCCAAAAGAAAAATATGGGTACCAAATAAAACTTTGTAATTTTGTTTTTGATCATTGGAAAAATTGCAAGAAGAATTAGGGTTTTGAAACCTTGTCACCGTAGTCGCAAATTTCCAAGATCAAACAAAAATAATCAAGACTCAGTGAGTTCAAGGTCGAACACGGGGAGGCAAACGTTTGATAAAAACTGCATCAAATTATTTGTTTCTAGTATTTTTCTCCTTTGTAATTTCTTTTTGTTTTTTAAATAGGGTTGAGGATCAGGTAAAAATCTATCTAATTAACTAATGTACTTGCAAATAAAGAAAGAGAAAAGTGAGAGAAGAGAGAGAGAGAGAGAAAATATAACTTCTAGATTAAAGCATAAACAAGTGTTTATTATAGAATAATGACAAGAAATAAAATCTACATTAGAAAGCATTAAAAAGAGAAAGAGAGTGAGAAAATCCCCCTCGACAGCTGCTTGATGGACAAGCCACTCGAATGACACTTGGAAGAAGCTAGGATAGAGACAGAGGAAGGAGGACAAAGCTCGGATGAGGGGAGGAGCTAGGGCATCGCCGTTGTAGGATTCGCTTCCCGGAATGGTGGTGAGAGATGGCCGTAGGTGCTCCATGAATGGGGATGAGAGAGTGGAAAAATTATTTTTAATCTTATCTCTAGTGGAGCATCTTGGGCTTGGGACTCATTTAGGATAGCTTCTTATGCTCTAGAGAGAGAGAGGAGAGAGTAGGAAGGGATGAAGAGGAAGGAGAGGGGTCATGGAGGTTTATATAGGCCATGCCAAATGATTTGGCCATGTAGCACATCAAATGCAACGTGCAAGGCATGGGCGTGGGTGTACCACTTGGCCATAGCCCACGCATCACACGCGTGATGCACGCACACATGTTGGTGCCCGCTGTTGCCTTGTTGTCGTGAGGTTGGAGGAACTATGACCATTGATCTTCGATCGGAGGGCCTAGAATTCATGCTTACCCGCTGCTCACATTGCTCCTTATGTGCATGTGATGGCACATGTGATCACGCATCTGTGTCGGCCTTCATCCAGCACAGCCATGTGCTCTAGCTTACACCGCTTGATGATGATTCGATGAGACTTCAATTGCACCTCCACTGTGTGCTGATGTAAACACATTTACACTACTTAAGATGTCTATTTTTGCATGTTCTTAAGCATAGGATTACATTGCATGCTATAAATATTGCATAACATGCATCATCTTGCATTTAGAGTAGTTTGAATAAAATGGAGGTTAATTGTTTCCTTTTATGTGCTTGGACAAGGTAAACTTTTTATCGGGGCCTCGAATTGAAGATCCAACCATACAGATGTGATCAGGGCGACGATTGGAGTTCAATGACTCTAAGATCGCCCTAATTAGGCATCTGTAGCATCAGATAGTGACCAGGCAACCTTAGAAGATCAATGGCTAAGATGGTGTAAATTTGCACTTCAAATGACAAATCTGACCGCATGGATGGATTCGGATAGACGATCGTAGCCTAAGGGCATGAAAATCAACTCAATTCGACACTTGTGGCACCATCTACAACATCCAGAAGATGGACGACCAAGATGGCGCCACGTGGTGCCATCTCAGCCATCCAATCAGCCCTCAAGACCACCGCTACTTTTTCAAAGAAGTTTTGGTGCATGATCTGGGCCATTGGATCTTGATCCAACGGCTGTGGATACGCGTGCCTTAAAACATCCTCTCGCCCATCCATGCTTCGCAACACAGTGGGCCAGAGTGTTATCGCGAGCAGGCGATGAGCGATCGAATCGCGTGAGAGGGCGAGCGGCGCGGACGTGTGGGCGTGGCCGAGTGTCAAATCTCGATCGAGTGGCTGCGGGCACTCGATAGCGCCCATGCACCATCGCACGCCCACGCCTCATGCAGGATTGTACGTGGGCAGGTGCGTGTTGAGGAGTTGGGAAGGTGCATCTTAAGCCGTCCGATCTCACGATCGGACGGCTGAGATTCAGCGAATGTGCGCAAGCATTAAGCGCGTGTGAAAGCCAGCAGCCACGCGGGCAGCGCCCACTACGCCCACGTTCAGACCTTTAGCGACGGTTTTATCTGTCACTAAAGGTCCTGAATTAATGTTTTAAAGATGTAATGACCAATTTGCCCCCACTTCTTGCAACTATAAAAGGAGACCCCCTCCACATGAAATTCTCATCCTTTCCTTCTCTTCTCTACCTCTCGAAAGCTCAAGAGAAGCTTGTCCACACCCAGGATGCTCCTTACAAGATAAAGTCCAAATTTTCATCCCCGTTCGAAAGTGGATCCCACGACGACGACGACGTGCTGCCCCATTCCCATTCTTCTACTTCGTCCACCTTTTTCCTGCTCCGTCCTCCTTCGTCTAGGCGTCGTCCTGTCTGGCTCATCCTCCAAGTGATCGTCGAGGAGGATAACTTCTCTCTGCCATTCTTCTTTATAGCTTTCTAGTGTAGAATTTTCCTACTTTCTAGTGTAGCTGATTTCCTACTTTTTAGTGTAATTCTTATTTGTTTTATTGTATAAACATTTTGAAATATTGAATGCATGTTTTCTCTCTCTCTCTATTCCTTTTAGTCTGATTATTGTAATAGCTTCATTGTAATTACATCGCCTCGCTTTTCAAGAAAAAATCTGAAAAAAAAATATAATTGTGAATATAGATCGACGTAGCCTCCTTGTGTTTGACCCAGAATTTCAATTTCGGTATAAATTTTATTTATTGGACACGAGTTCTTCACTTTCAAGCTACAACAACAAGGTTTTAAAACCAAACATGTTAGCATAGTAATTCGTACGTCCAACATTTTGGCGCCATTTCCAGGGAGGCAATGATTTCCGATCTTATTTTCACATTTCTTGCACTTTATTATTTTTTAACTTGCTTTCTCTTGTGTCTATTGTTTTGCAGAGACCTCCATCAGGGAATCATCAAGTGGTAGACTGGAGTAAAGTGCAGTTGAAGACAACTGTAAGTGCTCCCCATTCTTCCCCCCTCCATAGATTTCATTCGCCACATTAAATCCAAATTTCAATTTACCTAGGTGTTTGCATAAATCCTAAGAATAGTTTGGTTGTTTGAATTCTCACTCACATTCATTCCACCCTCATTTATATTAAAAAAAAAATAACAAAAAGATAATCTTGTGGGGAAATTTTCAACAAACACACAATGTGCACCCACATTCAAGGCACTTAACCGAATTGATTTGTTTCTACTCAACCAGGTTCTTACCTGTGGAACTGGTACACACAAAGAAACACATGAAAGAGTAGAAATCATTCTAAGTTAACCATCTTTGAGTGACTAATATAGTGGTGCATTTGTGGCCAATTGTTTGAGTTGTTTGGACCGGACCACTCTACTTAAAATCAACTCATCAAGTAGCTCCTCCTTAAGGTTTTCAATCTAGGTTTATTCCAGGCACTCCACTTTCTTTTTGGTTTTAAAGGAAAATAATCTTCACCTGTGTTTGACAACTTGGTTTGCTTATAAACTTGATTGCAATCCACCTAATTTGAAACCCTAAAAGCTACTTAAGCAAGATTTGAACATTAAAATCCACGCATCACAAATAATCTTCCTTGAAAACCCTGGTTGTGCACGTACTTACACAAATCTCAATCAATCATTAAGGGCACAACCCATTTTAAGGGTCCATCACATTCCATAAGCACCACAATCCCAGGCCTTAATAAAATTGAGTAGATGTTGGCCTTAAGGTCTGATTCGCTCTTCAGGGCCTAGTATGAGATTGTTTTTGATTAACCTACTTGTACTGATTAATCTGATGTCTAGCTAGGGGAGTAGCGTCAAACGATCGTGGCTGGGGGGTACTTTAGGAACCAGAGGCGAAAGTCGAAGGAAGAACCTTCTCCCCAGTCCCTCCTTCTAACTGGTTGGATTAAACAAACGCTAGTAGAGTAAATCATTTACAGTCTTAAGGTGGGTTTTGGGAGTCAGTAGATCCTTAGGCTACCCCACTTAAGGACAACCTTGTTTTGTTGTGTTGCAGGGTCCCTATCCCCAGTCCTTTCGACCTTCTCCTAGTTTATGCTAGGAAGATGGTCATTGAATCCCCGATTGGAAGGACCATTAGAACATTCTAGGAGGTGTAAGTTGGATTTTGGTCAAATTGATCCCATGGCCGACCAACAGCCTCCTCTGCTTGGAAATCTACAGGAAGAATTTCGAAGGCAGCTAGAACAAATACAGAGAATGCAGGGTGCTCAGCCCTTGAAGGATTTTTATGATCCTTCAAATTATGGGGAACGTCTCGACGTCCAGATTCCAGTTGGTGACGTAGAAATCAAGCCCCAGGTGTTAAGCCTGATTAAACATTATCATGGGCTTGTCTCCGAAGATCCATTTCAGCACTTGGAGGACTTGACCACTTTGGTCCAGACCACCAAGGCACGAAACGTAAACGAGGAGCAAATGATCATGAGGCTCTTCCCCCACTCTCTTAGGGATAAGGCTGCGCATTGGTATAGGATAATAGGAAGACAAATTATAACTTGGAATGAGTTGAAATCGACCTTTCTGAAGAAATTCTTCCCAGTCGGACGTACCAATGCTTTGAGACAGGCAATCACTACCTTTACCCGGCAGCCGGGGGAGCAGTTTCATGTGACCTAGGAGCAATTCCAGGACTTATTGTGGAGGTGTCCACACCACGAGGTGCCGAAATGGCAACTCGTGCAAATCTTCTATCATAGGTTGACTGATCAACTCAGAAATCATGTGGATGCTTCTTGCGGAGGCAATTTCCTCAATAAAGATGCAGATAGTGCACATGATTTATTTGAGGAAATGAGTGAGAATTCAATCAATCATGCCTCCATGGATACTTTTAACCAGTCCCAGTAGCCTAGATCAAATGTCAATGAAGTCCATGACTCTCATTCATTTGATATGGGATTGATTTGTAACAAACTTGATAAGGTGGACTTGGTTGCTAAAAGAATGGAAGAGTGGATGGCTGGCAATTCCATGAATAACTCTCGATCCACTCAATCCCAAAATTCGGGATTCCATTCCTCACGAGCTCCTTCTGGACGGGAGTTCGTGAATCACCTTGATGCGGCTCAACCTGTGAGTCAGCATTTCTCGGAACCCCATGGGTTCCAAACTAGGGCCTTTGATCCTATTTTTTCTGATCCTTCCCTTTCTTTCTCTCCATCCTCATCTTATGAGGATGTCTGTGCTATACAAGAGAATGTTAGATCCAACCCCTACTCTAATGCCTATAATCCACGTTGGAGAAACCACCCTAACTTCTCTTGGAAAAACCCGGGGCAACAGACCCAATTCCAACCCGGCAACTATGCTCCGCAACGAACAATGGGTTAGGGTCAACTATATACTCAGTTGCCTCCGAATCAGGTCAATCAGCCAGCTTGGAATGTCTGTCAACCCACAGGGCAGGCTGATTTGAACCATCAAATGGTAGAGATGCAAGGATCCATGCTCCAGCTCATGCAGCAAATGAAAACCTTGCTGGACAACTTGCAATCTGGGCTCATTGCTAACTCTCGTCAACCCGGATCTCTACCATCCCAACCCGTACCCAACTCGTGAAATATTATGAATTCGGGCAACCAAGCCCATGGGTACGGAAATCAGAGGGACCCACACGCTCATGCTCAGGTGGTTGAGTAGGGTTCCTTGTCCTCTTCTTCTGCTGCAAATAAACAATTCATGGTTAATCAAGCCCCTCCAATCTTTCCTAACCCTCCCCAAGACCTAAATTCTTATGCATCTGCAAATTCTATCACTTTGAGGAGTGGTAAGAAGACTCAGGATCCACAACCACACTATTCTGATCTTTTGAATCTTGAAGAACTTGAGGAGAGAGAAAAATTCAAGAGGAGAAATCAAGGCTCAGGAACCTGATTCCAAAGATCTGACTCATGTTCCTTTTCCTAAAGCACTAACCAAATCAAAGAAGAAGAAGTCTGTTGATAGCAATGAGGAGCTTCTGAATCTATTTAAGAGTGTTGAGATCAATATCCCGCTCCTTGATGCTATCAAGCACATACTGGCTTACGCAAGATTTTTAAAGGAATTATGTACACAAAAGCGTAAGTCAAGAGAATCTATTTCGAGGAAGATGGTACTCTTCGAGCAGGCTAGCTCTATTATCTTGCACTACCTCCCTCAGAAAAAGAGAGATCCTGGTGCTCCATTGATTTCTTGCGTTATCGAAGATTACACATTTGATAGAGCACTTTTGGATCTGAGTGCATCCATCAACCTAATTCTGACTTCTCTTTACGAGAAGTTTGGGTTAGGTGAACTTCGGCCAACTTCAGTAACGCTACAGTTAGCAAACCGCTCGGACACAAACCTGCGAGGCGTTATTGAAGATGTTATAGTTAAGGTCAAGGATTTCTATTTTCCTGTAGATTTCCTTATCCTTGACATGGATGTACCTGATAATCTAAGGAACACGGCCATCATTCTGGGGCGTCCGTTCCTGGCTACCACAAAGGCCAACATTAATTGTGAAAGCGGTAACATGGAAATCGCCTTTGGGGACCAACGAATGAAATTGGGTATTTTTAAGGCGATCAACAAATTTGAGGATTGTGGATTTATTGAGGAACTAGATGAGGATAATGATAACATTGAAACTTGTTTGATGGTTTCTTCAATCGAAAGTTCCTCTTTGGATGATGAATTTGACCTGCAACCCTCTATGGCTGACCTGCCATCTTCTGAATGGGTTATTGATTTTGTTCACTCACAACCTCTTCCTCTTGTTGAATCTTCAGCATCTACTCTATCCTCAATCATCAATCCGCCCCAGCTTGAACTGAAACCATTGCCTGAGAATTTGAAATATCAATTTTTAGGACCTCAGAAGACACTCCCTGTGATTATCAGTGCTAAATTGACAAAGGAGCAAGAGAATAAATTGATCAAGGTCCTGAAGGAACATAAGGAGGCAATTGGTTAGACCATTCATGACCTCAGGGTGATCGAGCCATCTTACTGTAATCATAGAATATTTTTGGAAGATGGATCCCGCCCTTCTCGCCAGATGCAGAGGAGATTGAATCCAAATATGCCAGAAGTGGTCAAAAAGGAAATCATCAAGTGGATCGATGAAGGAATTATTTATCCAATCTCTGATAGTCCCTGGGTAAGTCCCGTACAGATTGTTCCGAAGAAAGTCGGGATTACCGTTGTGACTAACGAGAGAGGAGAATCTGTCACAACTCATTTAGCTTCCCCTTGGAGGGTTTGTATTGATTATAGGAAGCTGAACACAACTACTAAAAAGGATCATTTTCCCCTGCCCTTCATCGATCAAATCTTGGAAAAATTAGCCCGGCAGAAGTACTTCTGTTTTCTTGATGGCTACTCGGGATACAACCAAGTTCCTATCCATCCCGAGGATTAGGAAAAAACTACTTTCACCTGTCCTTACGGAACCTTTGCTTTTCGTAGAATGCCTTTCGGGTTATGCAATGCACCTGCAACTTTTCAAAGGTGTATGCTAGCCATATTTTCTGACATGGTGGGAGAGTTTATGGAAGTCTTCATGGATGATTTCTCTATTTTCGGAGAATCATTTGACTCTTGTTTGGCTAATTTGGAAATGATTCTTAAGCGATGTATCAAAACACGATTGGTCCTTAGCTGGGAAAAGAGTCATTTCATGACCCAAGAAGGCATCGTTTTGGGTCATGTAATCTCTGAACGGGGAATTGAAGTTGATAAAGCTAAGGTTGATGCTATCGCTAAACTTCCTCCTCCCACATATGTTAAACAAATCCGATCATTTCTTGGCCATGTGGGATTTTATCGAAGATTCATCAAGGATTTCTCAAAGGTTGCTCGTCCTTTGAGCAATCTTCTTGCCAAAGAAACGCTGTTTGTTTTTTATGAATCATGCCTAAAGGCATTTGATTTCCTGAAAATGACAGTCACTTGTGCTCCTATTTTGCAACCACCAATTTGGACAGCCCCTTTTGAGATCACGACCGACGCTTCTGATTACGCGATTGGGGCTGTCCTAGGTCAGAAAATTGATAGAAAGCCCTCTGTCATGTACTACACTAGTAAAACTCTGGATGAAGCCCAGAGGAATTACACTATTACTGAAAAGGAATTACTAGCTGTAGTGTTCGCTCTGGAAAAATTTAGGGCTTATCTCTTAGGGTCTCATGTTATCATCTATACCGACCACTCGGCTTTGAGGCATCTCTTGGCCAAAAAGGATGCTAAACCCCAGCTTATTCGTTGGATTATTCTGCTTCAAGAATTTGATCTTGAAATCAAGGATAAAAGAGGGGTACAAAATGTGGTAGTGGATCATTTGTCGAGACTCCTAGGTGATTCTTCTCGTCCGAACATTTCGATTGCTGACACTTTTCCGGATGAAACTATTCTTACAGTTTTAGGTGTCCACACCCCATGGTTTGCTGACATTGTTAATTATTTGGCCATTGGTCAAATCCCCTAGGATTGGACCAAGTAACAACGGGATAGACTCAAATCTGAGGCCAAATACTACTTCTGGGAGGACCCTGAGCTATAAAACATTGGCTCTGATCAGATTATTCGTCGATGTATACCGGAGAATGAATTCAATAGTATACTCGAGTTCTGCCATGCATCTGGGTGTGGTGGACATTTCTCCGAGAAAAAGATGGCTGCAAAAATCTTGCAATCTGGCTTCTATTGGCCTTCTTTATTCAAGGATGCCCAGGATTTCTCAAGGTCATGTTCTCGATGTCAGGCACTCGGGAGCATAACTAAGAGAGACATGATGCCCCTAAACCCTATTCTTCCCGTCAAAATTTTTGATGTTTGGGGCATCGATTTCATGGGACCCTTTATCCCTTCATTTGGAGATCAGTACATTCTTGTTGCTGTTGATTATGTGTCCAAATGGATTGAGGCGATTCCCACCCAAACTAATGACCACAAGGTAGTCATCGATTTTGTTAAGAAAAATATCTTCAGTAGGCTCGAGATTCCAAGGGCTATCATCAGTGATGGTGGCACTCATTTTACTAATGCCCAATTCCAGAATTTATTGGCCAAATACGGGGTTAATCACCAAATTTCCACACCTTACCATCCCCAGACGAATGGACAAGCCAAGATCTCCAATCACGAGATCAAGAACATTCTGTAGAAAATGGTTAGGCCTGATCGCAAGGATTGGACTCAAAAGCTTGAGGACACTCTTTGGGCCTACCGTATGGCATATAAAACGCCCATCGGCATATCTCCATTCCATTTGGTGTATGGAAAGGCATGCCATCTACCCGTAGAGATTGAACATAGGGCATTCTTGGCGATCAAACAATGCAATTTAGATCTGAATTTAGCTGGGAAGACCAAGAAACTCCAACTATCTTAGTTGGAGGAGCTTAGAAATGATGCTTATGAGAATGCCAAGATCTACAAGGCTCGGACCAAAGCTCTACATGATCAACTAATTTCCCAAACCAGAAGGTCTGGTTATTCGATTCTAAACTTAAGCTCTTTCCTGGCAAACTTAGTTCTAAATGGAATACCCCATTCATAATTGACCAAATTTTTCCAAATGGAGCCATTCAGATTTCTGACCCAAAGACGGGTAACACATTTAAAGTCAATGGTCAATGTCTGAAGCCTGTTATTGACCGTATTCTTCTAGAACCCATCTCAGACACAGTTGCTCTAGCTATTCTGTGACTTCTTTGGCTGGACTTCGTCTAGCTGACGGCATTAAACTCAGTAGTTGTACATATGACACAAGGCTAATATGAGCTTCATATTTAGGTGACATCTTTCATATTGTACCCTTTCTTTCATGTCTCCTTTTCAATGAGGACATTGCATCAGCTAAGCATGGGGGGGTGGATTCCTTTCTGAATCATTTGGTCAGCTTTGTGAAATTCATGTAAATTTTTTTTCTCTTCTTATTTATACATAAAAAAATAAAAATTAGGAAGGATTAGTTGGACATTAGGACTTTTCAATCTTAGGAAATTTTACATTAGGATCTGAACACAAAGACCCTTCAGGTCATTGGACTTAATTAGCCCGTGTATTCATTAAAATGTGAATTTTTCTTTCAAGTCCTCGCCATCTTAATTTTATCGTAATTGGAATAAATAAGTTTGGGTGATAAGTACACGACTTATCAACCCACCCTCTGATTTGAGGGAATTTTTGAGTTTTAAGCATCTACACACTTTCTTTGCACTGACTCGTTGTTCGGCGATTCTAACGGAAATTGGGTAGCTAATGAACCTTCTAGGGTGATATGGTTGGCAAGTTATCGTGGGTAACAGCCCATAGGTAGGTTATCCAGAGCACAGTCATTGGACCTTTCTCTTTTTATTGCCTTTAGGTAAATCTTAGACTAGGGAAGCCACCTACTTTAAAAAAAAAAAGAAAAAAAAATCAAAAAGAAAAGGAGAAAAGAAAAAAAAAGAAATAAACCACACTTCCCAGACGTGTATAGCTGGCAAGTTATCGGTGGTAATAGCTCATCGACCATTGTCCAGAACCCAACTCTGTAAATGCACTGAAAATTCCCAAAACACTTAGGAAGAAGCGGAGAAGTAGAATAAACCGGGGAGATATACACTGGATTCACCTTTGTGTTGACCCCGTAAAAAAATAAAAGTAGGGAGAAAGCTACCGGTTGTAAAGATACACCTTTAGGTAGAATTCTTTTTAGGTTACCTAGAGGCATAGAAATCCGAAGTCCATTTTAATTGCTGGTCAACGAGTTTATCACATTCACAATAAGATGCTTAGAACTTAGGGTTCTCATCAAATTTTGGGTGAGTTGAATGGCCGTAGAAAGCCACTCTTTAACCCTCAAACTTGAAAAAAAAAAAATAGAAAAGAGGAAAAAGAGAAAAAGAAATTTTTCTTTGAATAAGGCGAGGGCTTGGGGCAGTCTGCATTTTGGCAAATACTCAGGTACTATTGTGTCTTTGAAAGTTCAGATCCTAAGTCGACAGTTTCTTAATGATTGAAAATAACTCATGCCCAAATAATCCAACCTAATTCATTTATAAATAGCATATAGTTTTTGCTAGGGACTAGCAAAAGATAGGCATTGGGGTATGATGTAAACACATTTAGACTACTTAAGATGTCTATTTTTGCATGTTCTTAAGCATAGGATTGCTTTGCATGCTATAAATATTGCATAACATGCATCATCTTGCATTTAGAGTAGTTTCAATAAAATGGAGGTTAATTGTCTCCTTTTATGTGCTTGGACAGGGCAAACTTTTTATCGGGGCCTCGGATTGAAGATCCAACCGTATAGATGTGATCAGGGCGATGAATGGAGTTCAACGACTCCAAGATCGTCCTAATCAGGCATCTGTAGCATCAGATAGTGATCGGGGAACCCTAGAAGATTAAGGGCCAAGATGGTGTAAATTTGCACTTCAAACGACAAATCCGACCGCACGGATGGATTCAGATCGACGATCGTAGCCTAATGGTGTGAAAATCAACTCAATCCGACACCCATGGCACCATCTACAACATCCAGAAGATGGACGGCCAAGATGGTGCCACGTGGCGCCATCTCAGCTGTCCAACTGGCCCTCAAGACTGCTGCTACTTTTTCAAAGAAGTTTTGGTGCACAATCTGGGCCGTTGGATCTCAATCCAACGGCTGTGGATACATCTGCCTTAAAACATCCTCGCACCCATCCACGCTCCGCAGCATAGTGGGCGAGAGTGTTATCGCGAGCAAGCGACGCGCGATCGAATCGCGCGAGAGGGCGAGCGGCGCGGCTGAGCGTCAGATCTCGATCGAGCGGCTGTGGGCGCTCGATAGCGCCCACGGCTATCGCATGCCTGCGCCTCAAGCAGGATTGTACGTGGGCGGGCGCGCGTTGTGGAGCGGTGAAGGTGCATCTTAAGCCGTCCGATCTCACGATCGGACGACTGAGATTCACCAAACGTGCGCAAGTGTTAAGCGTGCGTGAAAGCCAACAGCCGCGCGGGCAACGCCCACTATACCCACGTTCAAACCTTTATCGATGATTTTATCTGTCACTAAAGGTCCTGAATTAATGTTTTAAAGATGTAATGACCAATTTGCCCCCACTCCCTGCAACTATAAAAGGAGACCCCCTCCACACGAAATTCTCATCCCTTCCTTCTCTACCTCTCGAAAGCTCAAGAGAAGCTTGTCCACATCCATGATGCTCCTCACGAGATAAAGTCCAAATTTTCGTCCCCGTTCGAAAGTGGATCTCGCGACGACGACGACGTGCTGCCCCGTTCCCATTCTTCTGCTTCGTCTTCCTTTGTCCTACTCCGTCCTCCTTCGTCCAGGTGTCGTCCCGTATGGCTCGTCCTCCAAGCGATCGTCGAAGAGGATAACTTCTCTCTGCCATTCTTCTTTACAGCTTTCTAGTGTAGAATTTTCCTGCTTTCTAGTGTAGCTGATTTCCTGCTTTATAGTGTAATTCTTATTTGTTTTATTGTATAAACATTTTGAAATATTGAATGCATGTTTTCTCTCTCTCTCTTTCTCTCTCTTTTCCTTTTAGTCTGATTGTTGTAATATCTTCATTGTAATTACATCGCCTCGCTTTTCAAGAAAAATTCTGAAAAAAAAATGTAATTGCGAAGATAGATCGATGTAGCCTCCCTGTGTTCGACCCGGAATTTCAATTTTGGTATAAATTTTATTTATTGAACACGAGTTCTTTGCTTTCAGGCTACAACGACAAGGTTTTAAAACCAAACACGTTAGCGTAGCAATTTGTATGTCCAATACGTGCTTAGATGTGAAGTAGTGCTTGCGAGTGACATGGCTCGATCATGGCCACTCATTCTCCGTCGAACGACTGGGAAAATTCATGCTTGTGCTAAGGAGAGGCGCGAATTGGGTCTCGAACTCATGCCTCCTCCTTAGTAGCCAAGCGCGTTACTAAAGTGCTACGTAAGCTCTTTTATCTAAAAGACATTCATTTGATGGCGATGGTGCGTTGGCTCATCACCGGTAGATCTTGATCCAACAGCCCAAACTTGATGGCATTATCGAGGAGGGGGGGCAGCGGACGATGTTAGGGTGCCATGTGGCACAATCTAGACCATCCATTTTCTTCTCTTCGTAGGTGACTGTACGGATGTCGGATCGGAGTGATTTTTGCATTGTTGGGCTGTGATCATCGACCCAAGTCCTTCAGTACAGTTGGATTTTTTGTTTGAGGCTTGATTTTGCATTATCCTGTTCCTTGGCCATCTATCTTTTGTGGCATGTAGGGAATGCTATGGATATCCGATTAAGGTGATTTCAGAGGCATTGGACTCCGATCATCATCCTGACCACATCTGTTTAGTCTAATTCTCCATCTGAAGCGCAAAAATGTGTCACCTTGTTCCTTGACGAAATAAATAGGTGAATTATTATATAATTTACAGAAATTATTCTAAATGCACAATGATGCATGTTATGCAATATTTATAGTGCAAATGCATTTACAAACTTAGGAACACCCATAAATAGGCATTTTATGCTAAATAAATGTGTATGCATCAGTTTTACAGGTTATCGTAATGAAGGGCTCATAAATAACATAGACTGGCTATACAAAGAACATAATGGAAATCTTCTAGCCCTTAGATGGATTTTTGGATCTCACAAGCCAAAACCAATGATAGGCCTGAGACAAAATATGGGTCATGGACAACAAATGCTCTAAACACATGACAGGCGAAGGCCTTTTTCTCGAGCTCAACCATAAAGAAGGTGGTACAGTCACCTTTGGCAACAACCACAAGGGTCGTATTATTGGTACTGGCTAAATTGATAACTTTTAGACCATTTTTGATAATATTCATCTAGTTAAAGGGTTAAAATATGATGTATACACATTTATTTAGGATAAAATTTCTATTTATGCATGTCCTAGGCTTAGATATGCATTCCATACTATAAATATTGCATAGCATGCATCATTCTGCATTTAGAGTAGTTTGTGTATATTTGGGGCTAATTGCGTCCTTTTATGGCTAGAAGGGAAGGAGATTTAATTCAAGGCCTCAGATTGATGATCTGACTGTACAGATTTGATTAGGATGACGATCGGAGTCCAATGCCTCTGAAATCATCTAGATCAGAATCTCGTAGCACCGTATGCAGTTTGAAGAAGATCAATGGCCAAGGGCAATGTGACATCCTTACAGGCTTCGAATGAAAAATCTGACCATATGGATGGATCCAGAGCGACGATCGCTATCCTCCAACGTAAGGATCATCTTAATCCGAGTACCGTGGCATCCTCTGCAAGCGAAAGAAGATGGACGACCTAGATGGTGCCATGTGGAAAAATCTAGGCCGTCCAACTTTGGCCAGCAGCAACCACAGGCGCCCTTCATTATCTGTAACCTCGCACCACAGTCGTTGGATCAAGATCCAACAACTAAGATGCCTCCGTACCCTCAACACTCAATTCCTCCTCGAGACAGAATCACAATGGTGGTGCATTGATCTTGAAGTGCACTGCCAAAGGAGGGTCGCGGGTTCGAATCCTGCAACACCCCCCCCACCCCCCTAATCCTCAATTACAATAGTGTGCATAGCCAGTGCGCATCAACCATGCACTAGCCGCACACCAGCAGCGCATGCTAGCGTGGGCGACATGGCGTGCGAGGCATAGGTGCGAGATGCGCACGGCGGTAGCAATGCCAGCAAGGCGCATGCACTAGTGCCAGCAGGGGTGTGAGTGGATCTTTGGCGACATTTAGGGGCGGATCTTCAGCGACGGCTTTGATGTCGCTACAACCCGTGGACATAATTCTTCCTCTCCTCCACTATAAAAGGACCCACACCCCTTATTGACTGAGGGGCTTTTCAGGAGTTAAAATGTGCATCTTGTTGTAGTAAAGTCTCCTAAATAGCTCGTCAACAAATAAAATTTATAACTCAAAAATCTAGAAATGAAGTCCGAGGTCGAACACAGGGAGCAAGTAGGAATTCACACATTAATCTTCAATTAAAGTATAAATGAGCACAGAAATAAGCACAATAATGATATTCAATGAATATTAATCTGTCACATTATATATTCAATGATGCTCAATGTATCTAGAGTCAAAAAGATACCTAGAACAAAATAATGGTGATTTAGATCACCAATTATTATCCTAAGCACATGTATATCAATTACTCAATAATGTCAAATAAATGAGCAATACTCAGACGTCTGATATATGAGCCAGATGACTTAATTATTGATAACTCTACATTCAATGATGATAATTCCGTCAACTAGGGTTTATCTTGAGGATATATGTGCACTAATAACACACCATAATGGGCATGGGAGCACTACATGCATCGTGAAATAAGATTGCTTATAAATCAATGTTTAATGACCATATGTACAAGTGCATGTTGAAATAGGCCTCAGATGAGTAATCGGACCACACAGATGGATTCAGATCAACGAATGGAGTCCAACGGACTTGAAATCACTTAAATCCGACATTCGAAGCTCCCTCGACCAGCACAAGAAGTTCTTCTGGCCGTTGATCAACAGATCAACGGCCCACAAGTGGCCACGTAGTGCCATCTGTACACCCGCACCAACGCTACAGCCACGCTTGTCTCACAAGATGCATCTCGACCATCTGATCATCTATTGGACGGCTGAGCATTTGCTCAAAACTACGACAAAGAGCGAACATATCGCAATGGTTAGCGCCTCAAATCCACGCACGTAGACGTGTGTTCGAGACGGGGCAAGGCTCAAATCGGCAGTGGAGGCGCACACGAAGGAAATTCAACCGTAGATGATGGTGCAGACGGTGCAGACGGTGGTACGTGGCGCTCTAGATGCACGCCATTGCCTATGCATGCTCAAGGCATGATTCGAGGCAGCATTCAAGGTGCGATTCCAGCCATCTGATCTTCCATCGAACGATCCTTACTACATGCCTAGGCGAAGATGCACGCAATCCACAGCGCGTGCCCATGCGAACTCTCGACTGTCCGATCATCCATTGGACGACCTACATGGTGCGCACATGGATCATGTGGGGGAAGGAAGCACGCGTGCGCTTGGATCGCCAGGCGAGGGACTTCATCGACGTTTTTGGAATGGCTTCACCGGACGTCGCTAAAACCCTTAGTATGGAAACCCCTTCTCTATATAAACCTCCTCAACCACCCCATTCAAGGGCATTCAATTCACACACACTCTCCATGCAACACTAGCCTTCTCCTAGCTCCACCAAATGCTCCATACCAACCCCAGAGTTTTCAAGCCACTGATGGAGCCTCCCTCCACCACCGTGGTCGCCTTGCCTTGTCTTATCTTTACTTTAGTTTTATGTTGCACTTGTTTAAGCTTTCATCTATTGTTATAGTTATAAACAAACTCTAATTGCATGCTATATGTTGATGATGTTTCATATATCATAGCTCACATCCTCTTAGAATTATTTTCAAGTTTTAAACACGATCTCTAACCCTACTTTCTCTCTCTCATTTTCTCACAAGCAAGCAAACCAAACATTATGGTGACAACTAAAGCAACAAACTAATCTGATTTCACACCTCCTCGTGTTCAACACTTGGACTCACCAAATTCCACATCTTAAATAAAAACCATCGTTGTGAATGCATACTACAATGACATAACTAAACAAATGCATTCCACGTGCGTTAGCTTTTTGGCGTCGTTGCCAGGGAGGCAACGGATTTCTTTTGTCGCTTTTATCCTGCATTTGTATTCACATTTTCTAACTCATTTTGCTCTCTCTACTTGATTGGTTGTAGGAACTCGACGCTTGGGCGATGGACGAGCGTGATCCAAGACAATGGACTAAGAGTGAAGTGCTGTGAAGACGGTTGTGAGTATTACTCCACCCATTGATTGTTTGCTTGCCTAAAAAAATACAAAAAAATATAAAAATCTAAAATTGGTATGGTGAATGGCTACTTGACCAACATTCCAAACTCATCACCCAACCAAACAAAAAAAACACTCTAACGTTCTTGAAGAGATAATCTTTTTGGAGTGTTCTTCTTTCTTTTGAGTGGTGTTTGTGAAGCCACCATGACTTCACTTGGGCCATACCACTCACCATAATTAAAATCAACTCACTTGGTAGAATTGCATGAACACTAGGGTAAATACACTAGAGTTGTTTTTCTAGGGCCATGATATGAAAAGTTACATAGTTTTTAAGATTAAGGTTTAAAATCGCTACAACATGTAAATCTGTTCGCTTTTCAAATTTGTAACCTAGATAGGGGAGTATCTAGGGTCGTTCAAGGAGGTGATGTTTTGTAAAAATCAATCTCTTGCTCGAAAATGAGGAAATCACCTTTCTTTTCGGTCTTTTCAAAAATATATATAATTTTTTTTTAGGTTTTTGAAATAAAGGGGCAATCGCAAGATGGTGGTAGAAAAAGACTAAATCTAATTTAACTACTAGGTGACAAGAAAGTCCTCTTCTCAAGCTCACCCTAGGTGCGTGAAGGCCTAGGATAATTGAGAAGAGGGTGTGGAAGTGCTAAAGAAAAACTAAAGTAAGAAGAAGCTACACCAAATATAAAAGGCAACTTAATATTAAGTGGATTTCTGTTTTATAAAAGTAGAGGAAAGCTTCTACTATGAAAAGTAAAACTACAAAAATTAAAACACAAATCCTGGATGATGATGGTGAAGAGGGAATTCTCCTTACTCCAATTGCAGCTGCTCCCGTAGTTAAAAAGGGTCCTCCTTCTCTTTTTCTTGAACCAGAGATAGTCTCCTCCTAGCAAGCCCAAGGGGGGCGTGCTTGACTCCTCCAAGGTGGATGGAATTCCACCTTCAAAGGCTTCTCCTAAGGTGGCGTGGACCACCTTTGATTCCTCCTCCAAGGGTGGTAGCGTACCACCCTCAAATCCTCCACTTCCTAGGGTAGGTGTGTACCCTAGGTTGTCCTCCAATGCCTAGCTTCCTTCCTTGGCTGGTGTGGGCACAAGAGAGAAGAGAAGAGGGGAAGGCACCAAGGGGACAGAGTATCCCCTTAATCATCTTCTTCTTCCTCTCTTGACCTTCTATGTTGGTGGAAATATGGGTAGAAAATTGTAGCCAAGGGTGAGGATTTAATGGTGGTGGTAGGGGGTTTATATTGGAATGGTAGGGGTTAAGGGTGGTTATAGGATGGACGGCTATGATGGGGGTTAGATGGTGGTTATAGGATCCTAGGGCTAGAGTTGTTGGCGCCAAAATGGAGGGGTACTTGGTGGTTGGCGCCAACCCTAAGTGGTAGCTAGGGTTAAGGGTTTGGTTAGGTGTGTTGTAGGGTGGGGATGGAGCTATATGGTGGTGGTTATGTGATGGAGGGTAGATATAGGGTGGTGCCAAAGAGGAGGGATGCTTGAGGTGGTAGTTGTGGTGGAGTTAAGGGAGTTGGCACCACTTTAGGTGGGTTAAGGGGGGGAGTTAGGTGGCGTCACTAGATGGAGGGTTAGGATAGGTTGGGGGTAATATGTAGGGTGTAGATGGGAGGAAGTGTTGGCGCCAAATGAAGGGGTGTAGGGGGTGATTTTTGGCACCAACTAAGGTAGGGTTTAGGGTAGTTATGGAGGGTTAGGTTTGGCACCAAGTGTAGGTTTCTAGAAGGGGTTAGGTGGGTGGTAGGGATGGCTTTAGGTAGTGATGTGTAGGGTTAGGATTTAAGGGGAAGTTGTCACCAAAAGGAAGGGTGCATGTGGTGTTTTTGGTGCCGACTTGGAGGGGTGTGAGTGGTGGTGGGTGGTGTGGGTTGGTGCCATTAATAGGTTGGGTTAGGGTTTGGTTGAGGTTAAGGGTTGAAGAGTGGATGACCTTGGAGGTTTTTGGTGGAGTAGAGTTTAGCTAAGCTAGCTTAGCTAGTAGAGTAGAGCTAGAAGAGCTAGGGTTTCATGGAAGAGAGCTGAGGAAGAGTATTTTGGAGTTGGTATCAGGTACTCTAGAGCTGGGGTTGCTGAGGTAGCTTCAAGGGGAGCTCGTCTACTGAGCTTAGTGATGTAAACACATTTATTGTTTGTAAAATGCGTATTCATGCATGTTCCTAGGCTTAGATTTTTATTTCATGTTATAAATATTGCATAGCATGGATCATTCTGCATTTGGAGTAGTTGTATATAATTTAAGTTAATTATGTCCTTTTTGTGGTCAGGAGAGAAGGATATTTATTTTGGAGCCTCGAATTGATGATTCGACCATACGGATTTGATCAAGCTGACGATTGGAGTCCAACACTTTCGAAATTGCCTCAATCGGAGTCCTGTAATACCATATGCAAACCAAGGAAGATCAATGGCTGAGGGAGTAGGTGATGGAATCTGGAGCATCAAATGACAAATCCAACCGCACGGATGGATTCGGGTCGATGATCGCAGCCCATCGACATGAAGATCGACTCAATCCGACCTCTGTAGCATCCCCTACAAAGGAAAGAAGACAGATGGCCTAGATTGTGCCACGTAGCGCAACCCAGGCTACCCATGCGCATGCACGTGCCACCGCACGTGCACAACAGCATAGGTGCCCGTGTGCATGCGGAGGCATGCACGCATAAGCACAGTAGCGCGCAGTAGTGCAGTGCACGTGCGGAGGCAGCGGTGTGTATTGTGCGTGCACGTGCGACAAGGACGCGTACAGCGTGCGCCAGCGCAGCGGCAGTGTGGGCTGTCTTTAGCGACATTTGCGGTGATCTTCAGCATCATTTATGATTGTCACTAAATGTTCTGTATACGAATTTGATTCTTTCCTCCACTATAAAAGGACCCCTACCCCTCCTATTTTTCTTCATCTCACCACCTCCAAGGCTTTAGAGAGAGCTTGTCCCAAGCCCGAGATGCTCCTCTAGAGTAGAAAATCAAATAGTTTTCCCTCCCTTCATCCCCATTCATGGAGCATCCCGTGGCTGTCCTCTCACCACCCTTCGGGAAGAAGATCCAAGCTGCGACGCCGTCCTACCCCATCCTTCGTCTTCCAGCTTTGTCCCCCTTCATCCTGCTACTCACCACCTTCCTCTTGGTGACGTCAGAGTGAGTTGTCCTCTGAGCAACCATTGAGGGGGATTTCTCTCACTTCATTCTATCTTTTTACGCTATCGTAGTGTAGATTTTCTGCTTTCATAGTGTAATAAACAATTCTTCCTGAATAGATAATTATTTTTCTCTCTCTCTCTTTCTACCTCTCTCTTATTTTTGCAAGTAGATAAAGTTTTCATCGACCGAATCTCTTGCTTGCTAAGAATACCAAAAAAATTAGAAAAGATAAAAATGACCAAAAACAAATAAAAGTGAAGCACGGATTTCATAAAACTAGACGTTCTCCTCCCTGTGTTCGACCTGAGACTCACTTTTTGAGTTTCGGTATAAATTTTATCTGACCAGAAGTTTTACAACTACAACGACGGGTTTCTCGTAACCCCGATTTCAAACATGCGAAACACGTGCGGTCATTTTGGTGCCGTTGCTAGGGAGGCAACACTCTTTGGTTTTTTTTCTGTATTTTTTTCCGCCTTACCTAACTTTTATCTCACTTTTTCTCTAATCTTACTGTGATTGCAGGTACTCTTATGAGGCGGGCCAAAGTGGTTAGATCAGAGAAATGTGCGGATGAAGGTTCTGTAAGAATCCCCCACACCACCCCCATTTTAGTTTTCATTTCATAACCTAATAACTCAAACCCAAATCAACTTAGGTGCTGTTTATAAACCTTAGGATAGATTTGGTTGTTTGTTTGCCACCTCCACTCACCTCGCCATCCACATAAATAAAATAAATAAATAAAAAGTGTTATCTGATTGTGAAAATTTTCTAAAAGAGACACACCTTAACACCCACAACTCTCGACTTAAGGCGCACCACTCCACTTTGATTCAACCACTTAACTGGGATCTAACTTGTGGACCTGGTACACTTCAACTCAAAACAAATAAGTGAGTAGAAATCAGATTAGACTAAGACATTGTGTGCCTTAATCTGTGGTGCGAATAGGCCAATTGATTGATTTGTTTGGGCCGCAGCACTCAAATTAAAAGCGATTCATCAAGTAGCTTGCCACTTAGGGTCGATTCTTAGGGTGAAACCAGGCACTCCATGTTTTTTCTTTGATTTCTAAAGGAATATATCATCACCAGTGCTTGCAAAACTTGGAGTGTTCTACTAAACCTTGATTGAACCAACCTAAAGATTAAACCCTAAAAGCTACTAAACAACGTTAAACCCAAAAAAGACATGTTATCAAATAACCTTGTTTGCAAACCCTAGTTGTGCACGCACACACATTTTAAATGATCATTAAGGGCACAACCCATCTAAAGGGCCCATCACATTCCAAGAGCATGATCATCCCAAGCCTACCTAAATCTGAGTAGACGTTGGCCTTAAGGATTGATTCGCTCTTCGGGGCATAGACTGAGATTTTTTTCGATTAATCTGCTTCTGTTGGTCCATCTGATGTCTAGCTAGGGGACTAGCATCAAACGACCATGGCTGGGGGGTACACTAGGAACCGGAGGTGCAAGCCAAAGGAAGAACCTTCTTCCCAGTCCCTCCTTCTAACTGGTTGGATTGACTGGATAAAAGTAGACTAAATCATTTATAATCTCAAGACGGTTCCTGGGAGTCTGTAAGTCTTTAGGCTACCCACATAAGGACAGGTTTGGTTGATTGTACTGTAGGGCACCTTTCTCTATTCTGTTTTCCCTCCTACTCCACAATGTATCCTTCCACTTCTTACACTCATTTCCCATCCTATCTTCCTACAACCACTTATCCCTAAGATGATTACTATTCTGACTTGAATTGTAATTACCCATCCACTAGCTGGGATAACTTTGATTGGGGATACAAATCCGGACCTCAGTGTCCAGGGCCTAACCCTGGACAACAAGACTATGATTATTATCCTTCCCATAGCTACAATGATTATACATCTTCATCCTTTGATCACAAAACTAACCCGATCTACAATCAGGAAGGATATAATGATTATAACACCTACCCTCCCCAGTATTTCATTGAATATAGGTCACCACCATCCTCTAAACAACCTGAAACGACCTACTATTAGTGAGGGACCCGAGAACCTCGATATCTTTACTCCCCTAGATTTAACCCGAACCCACCCAACCCTGAACCAAACCAGTCTGTTCAGGTGAACCAAATCCAGGATAGGGTGTTGGCCAATTTGAGGAACACTATACAATCTTTAGAAGCTCAGCCAACACCATGCACTGAAGCACTGGAGCCTATGATCAAAATGATTTATGAACTTAATAGTTCTTTATTGGATTTGCTCCAAAGTGTTAGGGATAGGGACCTGGGTGAGTTTTTTCTTGGGAAATTGTCGAGGTTGACAATGAAATTTGTGGTTGCCCTAGTCAAATCTTGGGATGATTCTCAAGATGAACCCCCTTCAGGAGAGCCAATGTCTGAACCCGCTCAAGCGCTTATCGGGGGGCATACATATTTTGAGACTGGAGATGACCAGGTTGGGCTAGAGCAACCCATTGAGGATGAACCAATTGATTCACCTGAGATCCCCGATCTAGGGAGTGAGGAAAAATATGTCTCTTTGATCGAAGAAATGACAATCAATTTTGAGACATATATAAATGAGGATCATGGATTTTTTGATTCTGAGGGTGATGAATCTCTTAGTGAAGTCTCACTTGAGTGTAAGGAAGATGATTTTAGTGAGACAAATGGGCTTGAGGAATCTGATGAACCGTTTGATAGCCCAATTATTGAAGATTTGGATTCGGTTGGGGCTAACTAGGAGGATTTGAATCCTCATTTACTAGAAGATTAATCAATAGCCCCATTCCTCAACCACACCCTAAAGGGATTGATTTTGATTTGGAAATCATTGTACCTAAGTCAATTCTGAGTCAGCCACGATTTCTGGACTTATGTAAATCTTATGGGGTGAACGGTATGCTAGAGGTCCCGAAACCTGTGCACTTGATGTTGGAGGATAGGAATGTTGAAATAAAAAATTGGGAGGATAATTCTGAGGGAACTTGGAATTTGGATCTAAGGGTACCTATTGAACTGAAACCACCTACTTTCTACCAGGACCATTACGATATCTTTCACGTGTAACCCAAGCTTGAAGTAACAAATTATTTTTCTGAGCTAGATGTTAAGTGGACGACTGCACCTATTGAACCATCTTTACGTGTTGTCTGACACTTTGGCCTTGGGCTGCATACCACTAAACCGTAGGCTAGACCCCGCAAACACAACAACCTTCGGTTCTAGGTGATTTTCATCTAGAACCTAAGAACCACTCGACCTTGGGGCATGGGTCTGCATCATAATTTGGTCCATGTCTGTGGACATCTTTTGCTAGCAGGTTTTAGGATCAATATTTTTATTTTGATTCTGACCCGCACTTGTGAATTCTCAATTTCTTCTTGGTATGTATGTTATGCCTAACTGAAGGCATTAAATATAGCACGTGTGTATACACTCTTCTCTCTACAGAGCTGACCAGATTTTTGCGACACTCAGGTGATATTCTGTTTACTCCGCCCTTTTCATGTCTTTATTTTTGCAATGAGGACATTGCACCATTTCGGCATGGGGGGGTGGATACTTAATCCTGAAATCATTTTGTTAACTCCGTAGAATTTCTTTTAGTTTCTTTAAAAAAAAATTGAAAATTCAAAAAGATAAAAAGGGAAGAATTAGGAAAAGAGAACTTAGGCATTTGAAAGTTATTAACTTTAGGAAATGATATAAGAGGACCTAAGCACTTAGACTCTTTAGGCCTTCGGGCTTAATTAGCCTGGGTGTCCACTCGAATGTGGACTTAGTCTCGAGTCCTCGCCAATTAAATTTCATTTTAATTTGGTAAATAAATTGGGATGATAAGTATGCGACTTATCAACCTACCCTTTGATTTGGGGGGACTTTAAACCTAAGCATCTATACACATTTTTTTGCATTGACTCACTTTTCAGCGGTTTCTTCGAAAATTGGGTAGCTAATGAACTATCTAGGGTGGTATGGCTGGCAAGTTGTTGGTGGTAACAGCTCATTGGTCGGTTGTCCAGAGCCCAGTCATAAGACCATTTTCATTGTGCTGCCTTTAGGTAAATCTTAGATTAGGGAAGAAACCTACTTAAAAAAAAACAAACAAATAAAAAGAAAAAAATAGAAAAAAGAAAAAAATAGAAAAAGGAAAAAAAAATAAAACCACACTTCATCGCACGAGTATGGCTGGCAAGTTGTCAGTGGTAACAGCTTGATGCGAAATACACGTGATTTGCAAGGGCATGTTTTTAATGTCATAACATGCGAATTCACATACACTTTTAAATTTATATCCTAGATAGGGGAGTATCTAGGGTCGTCTAAGGAGGCAAAAATTGCAATTCAATTCTCTTGCTAAAAATACATCTCAACTTTCTTTTTGGTATTTAAATATATAAATATATATATATATTTTTGTGTTTTGAAATAACACAGACAAAGTGCGGATTGTAATGGAAAGTACTAACACCTATAATTACTTAACTAAAACTTAAGAGATAGATATATCCTCTTCCTAAGCTCACTCTAGGCAAGTGGAGGCCTAGAGTAATTAGGAAGAAGAGGTGAAACAAGTACTAGAACCAAAACAACAATTGCAATAGAAAGTAAAAAGAAGGCAATTTGATTAACTAGAATTTATGTTCTTTTTCCAAGACAAGTAGAGGAATGCTTCTACTAGAAATGAAAAAATATAAAAGCAATAAAATAAACACAAATCCTCTTACAAAAATTGGTGAAGAAGGGAGTCTTCTTGCTCCAAGCCTATCTGCTCCTTGGCTTGAAAAGAGGGCCTCCTTCTTCTCCTTCCTTGAGAGCTCCTCCAAGGTGGATGCTACCACCTTCAATGCTCTCCTCCAAGGGGTGGGCATGCACCACCCTCAAAAGCTCCTCCAAGGTGGCGTGGACCACCTTCAAGACCTCCACCAAAGATCTTCCTTGCCGGGCTTCTCCTTTGGCTGGCGTGGGCATAAGAGAGAAGGGAAGAGGGGAAGGCACCAAGGGGACAGAATATCCCCTTAATCTTCTTCTTCTTCTCTCTTGGGTGTGTGCTTCTAGGTAGAATATGAGAGTGAATTTGATAGCCAAGGATGCTTTGAATGGTGGTGGGTAGTGGTCGTTTTATAGGGTAGGATGGGGGGTTAAGGTGACTGTTGAAATGGAGGGCTAAGATAGGAAGATGGAGGTGGTTGGGGATCCTATGGCTAAGGGTAATTGGTGTCAACCCAAGGGCTGCCATGGCGTGGTTATGGTGGTGAAAGGGCACCTATATTTGGCGCCAACTATGGGGCTTCTAGAAAGTAGGTGAGGTGGATGGTGGAGATGGGTTTAAGGGGAGATGTGTGGTGGAGATGAAGGGGATTTTTGGAGGGAAAAGTGGCACCAACAAGGGGGTAGTTAGGGTGGTTTTGGCACCACTTTTAGGTGTCTTTTGGAGGTGGTGGGTAGGCTAGGTTGGCGCCAAGTAGGTTTAGCTTATGTGGAGCTTAGGTGGAGCTAGTTGGTGGAGTTGTTAGGTCGGGTTTTCGAGTGGTACAAGCCAAGGAAGTTGGAGCATAGCTAAGCTAAGCTAAGCTAAGCTAGCTTAGCTAATGGAGGAGTAGAGGAGGATGTGTTGGAGCTAGGGTTTGGAGGGAGGAGCTGGTTCTAAAGAATTCTGGAGCTGAAGTGGAGCAGGCAGCTGCTGAAGAGGTTAACTTGGGGCTACTCTAGCTGTCTTAGCTTGCTAGTTCTTTGCTAGCTACTAAGTTAAGCTAAAGTGAGCTAGCTTCTGTTGAATGGAGTTGAGGTGAGCTGGGTTTGGTGCTCCCGGGGAGGATTGAGCTGGTTGAGACAGCTAAGGTAGCTTAGCTCAATTAGCTTGAGCTAAGCTGGGTCCCCAGGAGCTGGACTTGAGCTTCCTGAGCTGGGAGTTCTTCTTCAGTTGGCTGGAGTTGAGTGGAGCTGGATGTAGCTGGATCTGAGCAAGGGTGAACTCCAGTCAACTTAGCTGAGCTAGCTAGAGCTCCCTATGGACTTGTGGGAGCTAAAATGAGCTAAACTCAACTAGGTTGAGCTAGATCTGAGCTGACTTGAGCTAGGGTGAGCTAAGATGAACTCTCTTGAGCTATCATTCAGCTGAGATTAGCTGAATGGAGCTACAATGAGCTAACCCTAGTTCAAGTGAGCTAGATTCCAACTGTGGTGAGCTGGATCAAGCTGAGTTCCAGCTAGTCTGAGCTCCTTCTTCACCAGTTGCCTTCTTGAGTGCCAGGGTTTTAGGGTTCTGTATATCTGTTCATCCCTAACACTCACAAAAACACATTAAAACAACAAAAGAAAATGCAATGCATGCCTAACCTAGTTAATGCCTAAATGCAACTCAAAAACCCATTTGCAGAGTAAAATCCTAAGAGCTAGGTTTGTTTTAGTGCATAAGAATGATGATAAACTGGTGTTTATCACACCCCCATGCTTATCTTTTGTTAGTCTCTTAGCAAAACTTCAATTTTTTGAAAACAGAATTTTTGGGAAATCTAATTTTTTCTACTTTTGGGGAGAAAAAGTTGAAGGGAACTTTGTTGATCTAAATGTAGGAGGTATTGGTTTTGTTAAAGATAAACATCGAGATTTGTTTATGGATCCAACCATTAGACAAAACGGGATCAATATATCCTCCAGAAAATTCATAAATCAACCCATTGTTAATTCAGATGACTTGAAATTTTTATTTTTAGGATTTTTCTAGCTCATGAATCTGATTTGCAACTTGCAAAATCCTTTAAAACCTTGTGTCCGTGCATGTGAAAAGCCAACATTTACAAGGGCGTGTTAATTTTTTTTTTATTATTTTTTTTTCTCCCCCATGCTTATTTTTAGCTTAGTCTTACAACAGATGTGTCGGGATCATCATTCCCGTTACCAATCCTCGAGGTTGCTCTGGCGCCAGTACTTCAGGATAGCACTGTCCATGACACCACCTAGAAACTCACAACCCCAGAACACAATGCGGTGTAAAAGGACGCTTCAAGCAAACTCAAGCTCTTACTTCAACACTATAGGTAGAGCACCGTCCAAGACACTTGAGCTTCTAAAATGCACTTTAATGCTCTATCTAAAGACATGAAATATAGATATGGAGCAGCGCTAAGGCAGTAACATGTTGACATCGCATCCTCAAAGGTGGCATTTTCCTCCTTCTCAGCAGTGGGAACTCAAATCAATGATCTGCTTTAGACTTTTACTAAGTCTAAACAAGGGAGTTTCTTCAAATTTTTAGTTGTTTTTAAGTGTTGGCTTGTGTGTGAAAATTGACACAAGAAGTTTCTCAAGACATGCAAGTTTTTGAATCAGAAACTAAGCCAAATACTTTCCATATTACAAAATAGGATCAAGTCACTTGAACTATCATGAGTTCAGGTAAAATTTTTAGAGAAGGATATTTGATCTAGTCTAAAATAGATCCTGAAATTCTAATGATCAGATCCACATCCTTACCCCTAGTTTGTTAAAGATTATATCCCATTGTACCAAAAGTGAGTTTTTCGACCTTAGTACTGATTTCAAAATTTTTCCTCAAAAAGTTTCCAACATTTTTATTTTTTTGGGTATGCAAGCAGGAAATAAATTAAAGAAAAATGCATGTTTTTAGGTTTTAAAAATCCTAAATCGATCGTCAAATTTAAAAACACCGCCCCATGCTTAAGACATGCAATGTCCTCATGCATTAGGAGGGAAAAGGGATTACCTTAGTGAAGAACGGTCGGGTTTAGGATGATCAAACCTGGAAAAAGAAGAAAAAAGGAAAGCAGGAAAAAAATGATGGGTTACCTCCCATCCAGTGCTATCTTTTACACCATTCAGCCGGGCGTAGTGTGCATTAGTGATCGAGGGTGGCTGGTTCAGTAAAATTAAAAGATTCAGACGGAATTTTAGGCGTATGATCAAAATAGGGCTTTAAACATTGGCCATTGACTTGAAATGTCGAATTAGTTTTTGGATCAAAATGATTAATAGCGTCGTATGGATATGTTTTATGGACAATAAAGGGGTCGGTCCATTTTGATTTTAATTTGCCAGGAAAAGGACGTAATCTCACATCGAAAAGCCAAATGTGTTGATTAACATCAAAGTATTTTCGAGCAATATATTTATCGTGAAATTTTTTTGTTCGGTCTTTATAAATTCTCACATTTTCATAAGAAAAATTACGTAATTCTTCCAATTCAGTTAATTGTAATTTTCTATGGATACCGGCGTCAGATAAATCCATGTTGAGTTGTTTTATTGCCCAAAAAGCCCTATGTTCTAGCTCTACCGGGAGATGGCATGCCTTCCCAAAAATCAGACGGAAGGGAGACATGGCGAGCGGGGTTTTAAAAGCGGTACGGTAGGCCCATAAAGCGTCATCCAATTTTGTGGACCAATCTTTACGGTCGGGCCTAACCGTCTTTTGTAAAATATTTTTAATTCCCGGTTAGAAACTTCAGCCTGGCCATTTGTTTGGGGGTGATAAGGTGTTGGAATTTTATGATTAACTTCATATTTAGAAAGAAGGTGACGAAATTGTGAGTAGGTAAAATGTGAGCCTCCGTCACTGATAATGGCTTTTGGTATGCCGAATCTTGAGAAAATATTTTTCTTAAGAAATTTGACAACCACACGGTGATCACTAGTGCGGGTGGGTATTGCTTCTATCCATTTAGAAACATAGTCAACTGCGACTAATATATATAAACACCCACCAGAGTTGATGAACGGTCCCATGAAGTCGATGCCCCAAACATCAAAAATTTCAACCTCTAAAATAGGATTAAGGGCATCATATCCTTCTGAGTCATGTTGCTGATGCTCTAGCAACGCACACAGGACCGAACAAAGTCATGAGCATCTTTGTGCAAGCTGGGCCAATAAAATTCCGCATTAAGGATTTTAGCTGCAATTTCTTTTCCCGAAAAATGTCCGCCACAGGCCATTGAGTGACAATGTGTCAAAATATCATGGATTTTAGAATCGGGGACACATTGTCGAATGACCTGATTGGCACAAATACGGAAAAGGTCGGGCTCCTCCCAGACATAATATTTAATATCAGCAAAGAACTTATCCCATTTTGTTTTTGGCCAATTAGCAGGGATTCGTTCTATTGCTAAGTAGTTTGCAATGGGCACAAACCAAGGGAGGGTAGTAGCAGCTAAAATGCTTTCATCGGGGAACTGATCTGGTGGGGTCATTATGTCATTCGTCATAAGACGAGAGAGATGGTCGGCCACTACATTATGCGATCCTGCCTTATCCTTGATTTCTAGGTCAAATTTCTGGAGCAGCAGAATCCAACAGATAAGGTGGGGTTTCGCATCTTTCTTTTTCAGCAAATATTTAATTGCTGAGTGGTCGGTATATACAGTGACATGTGATCCCAACAGATAAGATCTAAATTTTTCTAAGGCAAATACAATGGAAAGAAGTTCCTTTTCAGTAACCGTGTAATTCCGTTGTGCATCATCAAGGGTTTTGCTAGCATAATAGATCACAACGGGTTTCTTGCCAATTCTTTGCCCTAGAACGGCCCCTATAGCAAAATCTGAGGCATCTATTATTAATTCAAAGGGATTATTCCAATCAGGTCCCTGCAATATTGGTGCCTCAGTAACCTCTTTCTTCAGCCTCAAAAAACTCTCCAGGCACTTATCATTAAAATCAAATGGCTGGTCTTTAGTGAGAAGCTAACTTAAGGGCTTGGAGATTTGGGAAAATTTTTTTATAAATCGACGGTAGAAACCCACATGACCCAGAAAGGATCTGATCTGTTTGACAGTAGTGGGCAGTGGGAGCTTAGATATAGCATCTATTTTTGCTTTATCTACTGCAATTCCTTGTTTTGAAATAACATGGCCCAGGACAATACCTTCTTGGACCATGAAATGACTTTTTTCCCAACTGAGGACCAGATTAACTTCTTTGCATTTTTGGGGAGTTCTTTCAAGGTTTTTGAGACAATGGTCAAAAGAATCTCCAAAAATAGAAAAGTCATCCATAAAGACTTCTAAACATTCACCTACCAGGTCTGAAAAAATTGCAAGCATGCACCTTTGAAAAGTCGCAGGTGCGTTGTAAAGACCAAAGGGCATCCTTCGGAAAGCAAATGTTCCGAAGGAGCAGGTGAAAGTTGTTTTGTCCTGCTCCTCAGGATGAACCGCTACCTGATTATAGCCGGAATAACTGTCCAGAAAATAGTAAAAATCTCGTTTGGCTAACTGCTCCAAGATTTGATCAATAAAGGAGAGCGGGAAATGGTCCTTCTTGGTGGCGGTGTTTAATTTCTAGTAATCAATACACACGTGCCAAGAAGAAGCAGTTCGAGTGGCTACATTCTCCCCATTATCATTAGTGACAACTGTTAGTCCAGCCTTTCTAGGCACAACTTGTGTTGGACTAACCCAGGAGCTGTCAGAAATGGGATAGATGATATCAGCATCAAGCCACTTAATAATCTCCTTTTTTGCCACCTCCTGCATAATAGGGTTTAAGTGCCTTTGTGGTTGGCAGGAGGGGTGAGAATCGTCCTCTAAATATATACGATGCGTACAATAGGACAGATGAATACCCTTAAGATCAGAAAGGGTTCAGCCAATAGCTTTTAGATATTTACTCAAAACCTAGAGGAGTTTGTGCTCTTGTACCCTGGTAAGTCCAGAATTTATAATCAAGGGCAGGGTTTGATTAGGACCCAGGAAGACATATTTAAGGGAGTCAGGCAAAGGTTTTAATTCCAATTGTGGGCTCGGCTCCGAAAGAGTTTTTGCTTGGTGGGTTAGTGGTGAGGTAAGAGGGAAAGGGTTAGCTGGAAGGTTAGATGGGCGTGTGGTTGGGGTGGAAGGGTGAGAAAAAGTGGATTGTTCAAGAACCGTATTGATAGCAAAATAGGAACCTAAATGGGAAATCTGCAAAGTTTCCTCCACAATGTTTTCTATTTCTGAATCCGAATCATCAAAGAAATCTGGTTCTTGGAATCGTCTAGAAGCTTGAAAAATGTCTAGGGTTACAGATTCACCACCACACATGATCTTCATCTTTCCAGAATCGCAATCAATATTTGCACGGGCGGTGGCTAAGAATGGTCTTCCAAGAATAATGTGAGCAAACTTTAGTGCTTCTGGTACCTCTATGTCCAGGACTAAAAAGTCTACTATGAATAGATAATTTTTGACCCAGACAAGAACATCCTCAACAATTCCCCTTGGTTTAATTATAGATCGGTCGGCTAATTGGAGAGTAACCTCAACAGGCTTTAATTCACTGATCTTAAATTCTTCAAAAACAACTGTGGGGATAAGATTAATTGAGGCACCAAGATCCAACAAAGCGTGATCAAATGTGGTATCATTAATGATAACTTGAATTAGGGGGGCACTAGGATCTTTTCTCTTAAGAAGCAGTCTGCTCTGCATAACTGAGCTGACTATCTCTAGAAGGATCACCTTTCCTAAATTTCTGGGCTGCCTTTTCAGAGTACATAAATCTTTTAGGAATTTAGCATAGGGAGGGATGTATTTAATGGCATCTAGGAGAGGGATATTAATTTCTACTTGCCCAAATAAATCCATCAATTCCTTCTCAGTGGGCTTGGATTTCTTCTTTCTCTTATTTGAAGAGTGGAGGGCTTGTGGAAATGGGGCAGGTTTCCCTATTTTGCATTAATTGGTTCCTATACAATAGGAGGGGAAGAGTTAATCTGTGTTTCATTAAAGCGGGTTTCTTTAATAGGCAGGGGATTGTGAGTGGTTTTCCCATTCCTCAAGGTAACTGCATTTGCAGTCTGGTTGTTTCCAGGATGAGGATGGGAAGCCTAGCTGTTATTGCAACTCGGTGGATGTTGAGGTGCTGGTTGAATGGGTTGACTGGGATATCCACCTTGGAACTGATTCCTTTGATTATTTGGGTTGGGCATGGGTTGGGAAGTAAATTCCCAATAGGTCGATGATCAGGAGTAACCTTAACTTGGTGTTGCAAGTTGGTAATCATGCGGGTTACTTCTGTCATTTGAGTCTGCATTCCTTGCAGAGTTTTCATGACCTGATTATTAATATCATCCTGGGATGGTCCAGGTTGATACATAGGTTGCCCATAATTCCCAAAATAGTTTTGTTTGGGAAAAAGAGTCGGGTTCGGATTTTTCCATGAGTGATTCAGATTAGTCCTTCAGTTTTGATTGGAAGTGTTGGAGGGATTTCTAAATTGCTCCTGGAGAGCATAAATATTTTCCCAGGTGGGATGAAAAATATTTGATCAAAATTCCTAGTCAAATCTTGCAAGAAATTAGCCGAAAAGTGCTGGCCAGTAGATGTGGCATCAATGTTGTGTAGATTTTATCTTCGGAGAATGTGTGGGGGGTTAGTGTGTGGAGAGTGAACGTGTGGAGCTGGTTTATTTATGAGCTTTTCTTCCATTTTCTTTTGGTGAATTTGCATCTGGTCCAGTCGTTGAGCTAACATATATAGATCATCTTGAGTGACTGGAACAGAGGTGGATTTGGAGTCAATTTCATGGACTCCGTGTTTGGGGTTTTGTGATCTGCCAAAAGTGTCCATTGAAGTCATGTTAAATGAGTTTTCACTCATTTCCTCAAAGAGGAGATAGGCACTTTCGGCATCTTTGTTAAGAAAATTATCCCCACATGAGGCATCTACAAATCGTTTCAATTGATCTTCTAATCCATGATAGGAGATCTGCACTAACTGCCATTGTGGAATTTCATGGTGGGGACAACTTCTTAGAAGTTCCTGAAATCTTTCCCAGGCTTCGTGGAGGGGTTCACCAATTTTCTATTGAAAGGTTGTTATGGATCTTCTTAATGCATTCGTTCGACTGATCGGAAAAATTCTTTTTAAGAACAGCACTTTTTAATTGGGGCCAAGTGGTAATAGGGCACCCAACCGTTCTAAACCAATGAGATGCTTTTTCTTTGAGAGAGGAAAAAGTCTCATTAACCACACGTCTTCCTGCACATTGCGGGAACGAGTGGTTTGAGCAAGGACAGTTAATTCCTAGAGATGACAAAAAGGGTCCTCTCTTAGAAGACCATGAAAATGTTTGATAAGGTTTAGAATGGCTGGTTTGATCTTGAAATCCCCTTGTGGTATGACCACCCCTGGTCTTTCCTCATAATTGGAAGGATCATAAAAATCCTTAAGAGGAATGATAGGCTGTTGGCGGGGTGGTGGATTTTGTCCTTGATTAGCTAAGTTCGTGACAGTCCTAGCTAAATCTTCTTGATTTTGTTGTAGTTGAACCAAATGGTCGACTGATAAACGCCAGTGTATCATCATTTTTATGCTTTAAAACAAACCTAGCTCTTAGGATTTTGCTCCGCAAACGGATTTTTGGGCTGCATTTAGGCATCAATTAGGTTAGGCATGCATTGCACTTTTTATTGTCTTTTTAATGTGTTTTTGTGAGTGTTAGGGATATACAGATTGTCAGAACTCCAAAACCCTAGCACTCAGGAAGGCAACTGGTGAAGAAGAAGCTCAGACTAACTGGAACTCAGCTTGATTTAGCTCACCATAGCTGGATTCCAACTCACTTGAACTAGGGTTAGCTCATCTTAGCTCCATTCAGCTCACCTCAGTTGAATAGCAGCTCAAGAGAGCTCATCTTAGTTCACCTTAGCTCAGGTCAGCTCAAATCCAGCTCAACTTAGTTGAGTCTAGCTCATCTCAGCTCCCATTAGTCCACAGGGAGCTCTAGCTAGCTCAGCTGAGTTGACTGGAGTTCACCCCAGCTCAGGTCCAGCTACATCCAGCTCCACTCAACTCTGGCCAGCTGAAGATGACTTCATTCCTACTTAGCAAGCTCAAGTCCAGCTCCCGAGGACTCAGCTTAGATCAACTCAGTTGAGCTAAGCTACCTTAGCTGCCTCACCCAGCTTGATCATCTCCGAGAGCATTAGACCCAGCTCACCTCAGCTCCTTTCAACAGAAGCCAGCTTGCTTTAGCTTGGCTTAGTAGCTAGCAAAGAACTAAAAAGCCAAGCCAGCTAAGGTAGCTCCTTGTAGCTCTCTTCAGCAGCCACCACCTCTAGTGCAGCTCAAGATGACTACCTCCAGCTCTTCTCCCTGAGAACCCTAGCTCCAAATGCCTCCAACTCTACTCCCTAATAGCTAAGCTAGCCAAGCTGCTTAACATAGCTAGTCCACCTCCATGGCACCAAAAACTACTACCCTACTACCCTACTACCTAAGCTCTAGCAAAAAGACCACCTACTCCTACTTTATTTTGGTGCGAACTATCCCTTCCATCTCCACCCTCCTTTTTTTCCCTCCAAAATTGCCTTCTAGAAGGTATTTTTAGAGGGAAAACCAAGGCACCTCTTCATTTCCCTCCCATTTTTCCCTCCAAAAATATCCAAGCACCCCTTCATTTCCCTCCAAAAAAACACCATAACCACCCCCCTTCCCATCCTATAAATACCCTACCCTACCACCACATAATTCCCATCCTCCATTAGTGCACTTTTCTACCTATACCCCCCTACACCTACAGTCAAGAAGGAGTAGAGAAGAAGATTAAAGGGGCACATCACCAGCCCCTTTGGTGCCTTCTTCTCCCCACTCTCTTCAACTTGGGCCACGCCAAGGAGGAGGACTTTTCTACTTCAAGGAGGACGGCCAGGAAAAGGAGAAGGACCTAAGGTGGATGTCCACCCTTGGAGAAAAGCTTAGGGCACGCCCCCTTAGGGCTTGCTTTGAAAGACATCACCTTGGCGGAGCATAGCAAGGAAGAAGTTGGAGGACTCTTTTCAAGCTCGGGAGCTACCAAGCTTGGAGCAAGAAGCCCTCTTCTTCACCATCTATCTAGAGGATTTGTGTTTTATTTTTCTTGTATTTTCAAGTAGAGTAGAAGCATTCCTCTATAGGTTTTGTGTGCACAATTTTGATTTAATTCAAATTGCCTTCTTTCAATTTCTGTTGCACAGCTTATTACAAATTTTGCCTAGCAATTATGTCACTCCCTCTCCCTAATTATTCTAGGCCTCCACATGCCTAGGGTGAGCATAGGGAGAGTCTCAACCTGTCACCTTAGGGTAGGTTTCTTGAATTAGGTATTAGTTGTTTTATAGCTTTCAACAAAAACCTGCATGTTGCCGTTATTTCAAAAATCAGAAAAACTATATATTCAAAAAGACCAAAAAGAAGGTTGAGATTTATTTTCAAAGCAAGAAATTTAATTTTTGCAAACTTGCCTCCTTGGACAACTCTAGATACCCCACTATCTAGGTTTATAAATTTAAGAGTTGATCGATTTTGCGCGTTACAACAACACTAAATTGCCTAATTAACAAACCACATATTTTCGCATCATCGACAATTAATGCAAAGGGATTTGGATTTTGGTTTATAGTTGGAGGGCCACCTGGCCCTGCTGGTATTTCTGGTTGCTCCAAGTTAGGGAGGTGAGGGAGGGTGAAGTTAGCTTGTGGGTCAGCTGACGGGTTTGAAGTGGAAGCAGAATTTTTTTGATGGCTTCCTGGGTTTTCCATTTTTTAGAAGAGGAAGGGGAAGAAAATAATTATTTTCTACTGCGGGGGCCGAAATCAGATGGTCCCTCAAGGTGTGGTTCCATTGCACGTGCATGCACTATTTGGGAAGAATTGGAGGGGAGGAGAAGAGAAAGAGATGAGAGAAAGTGTGCAATTCAAACAAACAAAGCTAGACCTAACTTAAATGTGACTCCCTAATAAGAAACCTAAGACTTGGTCTATGTAGGAAATAAGTAATCAATAGTGAATACCCATTCTATCAACAAATCTAGCCAAGTTGCTTAAGGGGAGGTTTGGGCCCAAACGTTTCCCAGGGAAAACCCCAGGTGCTTGTACAACCCGCGCCTAGTCGTTTGACATGGCCCCTCAGCCTGAACACCAGATATAGATGACAGAATTGGTATTAACTAAAGAAAACTTAAGACCTAAATAGCAAACCTAAGTTGATGAAACCTTAGGGTCAAGTTACTACAAGTTTTAGTTAGGTCTAGGATACTACAGTGCACACGGAATGTGGAGGGCGTTAATTGGGTTGTTGCCCTGTAATTTCAAAATTTTTTTGTGTGTGTGCAAGAATTGGAAAGTGGTTTCCAATGCAAAGCAAGTTGTCACACAATGATTGTATTTCTGTCTTTTAGGATTGGATTTAACTTAGTGCATTTTTAGGGTTTTCTTTTTAAGTTTTCAAACAAGTTTGAGATTCCACAAATAAGAGGAAATCAAGTTGTATGGGTGAAGATATGTTTCCTTTTGTTGTTTGTTTCTAAAAATGAAAAAAGAAACCCTAATCCAATTGGTCCTAGGAGAAAAACTACCAATGAGTTGTTTTTAGGCTTTCTGTATTAAGTAGTGGTCCAAACAATTCAAACAACACCACTACATTGAAGAGAATCAAACAAAGATTCCAGAAACAATTTTTGTAAGATTTTAGGAATTTTTTTGATAATTATTTTGAATTTTTACTTGTACTAGTGTCAAAGTTTAGAAATGATACATGTGGATATTTTGGACTTTTTAGTATTATCACTGACCTCATAAAATTTTGGTGATTTTATATAATGTGTAAAATTTCGCAATGATTCCATAAAGCTAAATTTCACAAAAATTGGATGAGTATAAAAATTATAAAAATTCGTGGGATAGTAGCAAAATAGGAAGATTGGAGGGTGTGACCCCTCTATAGTCCACGAATTTTTAAAAATTAAATACAAAGCCAACTAATCTAAAATTTGGAATAGATGTTTCTAACTCAATTTATAATCACTGTATGAAATTTTATGATTTTAGGGGGCATGTGGTGTTAGGAATCGATTTATCAATTCTGGATAGAAATCTGGACCCGAAAAATAGAACACCAATACTTGCAATGGAGTGGTGTTAATGAAACGTTCAAGCAAACAATGAATTTTTATGGGCACCACTCCACTTAATTAAATTGTTTGGGATCCTGAAAGCCACGTTTACTATGTGTTTGGTAGTTTTAATTAATTATGTGACCAGAAAGAGGAACCAACCTGAATTTCGCGGGAAGAAAAGGAACTTTAAGCTCTCGCTTCCAGATTCCCGCTTTCGTCCTGCAATAGTTCCTACACACACGAAAGAAAAGAAAGAGAAGGGGATGGGATCCACTTCAAGAAAGAGGAGAAAGAATAAGCAAAGCCGTGCCTCCCCAGCAACGGCACCAAAAAGAGATGTGAAATACGCGTGATTTGCAAAGGTAGGTTTTTAATGTCGTTGTAACACGCGAATTCGCATACGCTTTTAAATTTATATCCAAGATAGGGGAGTATCTAGGGTCGTCCAAGGAGGCAAAAATTGCAATTCAATTCTCTTGCTAAAAATACATCTCAACTTTCTTTTTGGTATTTTAAATAAAAATATATATATATATATATATATATATATTTGTTTTGAAATAACATGGACAAAGTGTGGATTGTAGCGGAAAGTACTAACACCGATAATTACTTGACTAAAACTTAAGAGATAGATATATCCTCTTCCTAAGCTCACTCTAGGCAAGTGGAGGCCTAGAGTAATTAGGAAGAAGAGGTGAAACAAGTGCTAGAACCAAAACAACAATTGCAATAGAAAGTAAAAGAAGGTAATTTGATTAACTAGAATTTGTGTTCTTTTTCCAAGACAAGTAGAGGAATGCTTCTACTAGAAATGAAAAAATTTAAAAGCAATAAAAGAAACACAAATCCTCTTGCAAAAATTGGTGAAGAAGGGAGTCTTCTTGCTCCAAGCCTATCTGCTCCTTGGCTTGAAAAGAGGGCCTCCTTCTTCTCCTTCCTTGAGAGCTCCTCCAAGGTGGATGCTACCACCTTCAATGCTCTCCTCCAAGGAGTGGGCGTGCACCACCCTCAAAAGCTCCTCCAAGGTGGCGTGGACCACCTTCAAGATCTCCTCCAAAGATCTTCCTTGCCGGGCTTCTCCTTTGGCTGGTGTGGGCATAAGAGAGAAGGGAAGAGGGGAAGGCACCAAGGGGTCAGAATATCCCCTTAATCTTCTTCTTCTTCTCTCTTGCGTGTGGGCTTCTAGGTAGAATATGAGAGTGAATTTGATAGCCAAGGATGCTTTGAATGGTGGTGGGTAGTGGTCTTTTTATAGGGTAGGATGGGGGGTTCAGGTGACTCTTGAAATGGAGGGCTAAGATGGGAAGATGGAGGTGGTTGGGGATCCTATGGCTAAGGGTAATTGGCGCCAACCCAAGGGGTGCCATGGGGTGGTTATGGTGGTGAAAAGGCATCTATATTTGGCACCAACTATGGGGCTTCTAGAAAGTAGGTGAGGTGGATGGTGGAGATGGGTTTAAGGGGAGATGTGTGGTGGAGATGAAGGGGATTTTTGGAGGGAAAAGTGGCACCAACAAGGGGGTTAGTTAGGGTGGTTTTTGTGCCACTTTTAGGTGTCTTTTGGAGGTGGTGGGTAGGTTAGGTTGGCGCCAAGTAGGTTTAGCTTGTGTGGAGCTTAGGTCGAGCTAGTTGGTGGAGTTGTTAGGTAGGGTTTTTGGGTGGTACAAGCCAAGGAAGTTGGAGCATAGCTAAGCTAAGCTAAGCTAAGCTAAGCTAAGCTAGCTTAGCTACTGGAGGAGTAGAGGAGGATGTGTTGGAGCTAGGGTTTGGAGGGAGGAGCTAGTTCTAAAGAATTCTGGAGCTGAAGTGGAGCAGGCAGCTGCTGAAGAGGTCAACATGGGGCTACTCTAGCTTGCTTAGCTTGCTAGTTCTTTGCTAGCTACTAAGCCAAGCTAAAGTGAGCTGGCTTCTATTGAATGGAGCTGAGGTGAGCTGTGCCTGGTGCTCCCGTGGAGGATTGAGCTGGTTGAGACAGCTAAGGTAGCTTAGCTCAATTAGCTTGAGCTAAGCTGGGTCCCCAGGAGCTGGACTTGAGCTTCCTGAGCTGGGATGAGTTCTTCAGCTGGCTGGAGTTGAGTAGAGCTGGATGTAGCTGGATTTGAGCTGGGGTGAACTCCAGTCAACTCAGCTGAGCTAGATAGAGCTCCCTATGGACTTGTGGGAGCTGAAATGAGCTAGACTCAACTAGGTTTAGCTGGATCTGAGCTGACTTAAGCTAGGGTGAGCTAAGATGAACTCTCTTGAGCTGCCATTCAGCTGAGATTAGCTAAATGGAGCTAGGATGAGCTAACCCTAGTTCAAGTGTGCTAGATTCCAGTTGTGGTGAGCTGGATCAAGCTGAGTTCCAACTAGTCTAAGCTCCTTCTTCACCAATTGCCTTCTTGAGTGCCAGGGTTTTAGGGTTCTGTATATCTGTTCATCCCTAACACTCACAAAAACACATTAAAACAAAAAAAGAAAATGCAATGCATGCCTAACCTAGTTAATGCCCAAATCCAGCTCAAAAACCCATTTGCGGAGTAAAATCTTAAGAGCTACGTTTGTTTTAGTGCATAAGAATGATGATAAACTGGTGTTTATCACTGCTCATTGGCCGGTTGTCCAGAACCCAGCTCACAAAAAAATTGCACAATAATTCCCAAAACACTTAGGGAAGAAGCGGGAAAGTAGAATAAACTGGGGAGATATACACTAGGTTCGCCCTTGTGTTGACCCCATAAATAAAAGTAGGGAGAAAGCTAGCAATAAAAAAGATAAACCTTTAGGCAAGGTCACCTAGGGTTGTAGAAACCCTAAGTCCGTTTCAATGGTCGCCTAGTGAGCCTTTCACTTTTTTCATAAGATGCTTAGCACTTAGAGTCCTTTTCGAGTCTTAGGTGGGTCGGGTAGCCGTAAAAAGTTATCCCGGAACTCTCAAACTCCAAAAGTACAAAAAAAATTAGAAAAGAAGAAAAAAAATATATATTTCCTTTTCAAATAAGGCGAGGACTTGGGTGATCTGTATTCTGGCAAGCACTCGGGTACTGTTGAGTCTTCGTAGTTTAGGAGCTTAGTTGAAATTTTCTATTGTTAATAAAGGACTTAGGCCTAAGTGATCTTATCCTAATTCTACTTTTATACATAGCATATAGTTTAATTTTGCCAGGGACTAGTAAAAGATAGGCATGGGGGTATGATGTAAACACATTTATTTAGAGTAAAATGCCTATTCATGCATGTTCCTAGGCTTAGATTTGCATTTCATGTTATAAATATTGTATAGCATGCATCATTTTGCATTTAGAGTAGCTGTATATAATTTAGGTTAATTACGTCCATTTTGTGGTCAGGAGAGAAGGATATTTATTTCAGAGCCTCGGATTGATGATTCGACCGTATGGATCTGATCAAGACGACGATCGGAGTCCAACGCTTTCAAAATCTCCTCGATCGGAGTCTCGTAGCACCATATGCAATCCAAGAAAGATCAACGGTCGAGGGACTAGGTGACAGAATCTAGAGCATCAAATGACAAATCTGATCGCACGAATGGATTCGGGTCGATGATCGTAGCCCAATGACGCAAAAATCGATGCAATCGAACCTTTGTAGCATCCCCTACCAAAGACAGAAGATGGATGACCCAAATTGTGCCACATGGCGCAACCTAGGCTGCCCATGAGAATGCACGCACCACCGCACGCGCACAGCAGCACTGGTGTGCGCGTGCGCGTGTGAAGGCACCCACGTGCAAGTGCAGCAGTGCGTGCAGCAGCGCAACGCGTGCGCGGAGGCAGCGGCGCGTATCGTGCATGCGTGCGCGACAATTGCGCGTACAGCACGTGCCAGCGCAACGGTAGCATGGGCGTGTGGGCTGTCTTCAGTGACGTTTGTGGCAGATCTTCAGCGATGTTTATGATTGTCATTAAATTTCCTATATACGAATTTGATTCTTTCCTCCTCTATAAATGGACCCCTACCCTCCCATTTTTCATCTCTTCCTTTCTTCCTCTCACCATCTCCAAGGCTCTAGAGAGAGCTTGTCCCAAGCCTGAGATGCTCCTCTAGAGTAGAAAATCAAATAGTTTTCCCTCCCCTCATCCCCATTCGTGGAGCATCCCGTGGTCGTCCTCTCACTACCCTTCAAAAAGAAGATCCTCGCTGCGATGCTGTCCTGCCCCATCCTCCGTCCTCTAGCTCCATCCTCCTTCGTCCTGCTCCTCACCACCTTTCTCTGGGTGACGTCAGAGCAAGTTGTCCTCTGAGCAACCATCGAGGGGGATTTCTCTCACCTCATTCTATCTTTTTACGCTTTCGTAGTGTAGATTTTCCGCTTTCATAGTGTAACAAACAATTCTTCATGAATAGATGATTGTTTCTCTCTCTCTCTCTCTTTCTCCCTTTCTCTTATTTTTGTAAGTAGATAAAGTTTTCATTGACCGAATCTCCTGCTTGCTAAAAATACCAAAAAAATTAGAAAAGATAAAAATGACCAAAAACAAATAAAGTGAAGAGCAGATTTCATAAAACCAAACGTTCGCCTCCCCGTGTTTGACCCGGGACTCACTTTTCGAGTTTCGGTATAAATTTTATCTGACCATGAGTTTTGTAACTATGACGATGGGTTACTCGTAACCTTGATTGCAAACATGCGAAACATGTGTGGTCACTTAGCTACTTAGCTCTTATGCAAGTAGCCAACCTTAGGTAGTTGAGCTCAATTGGGCTGGCCCTCACCTAGCTGGAGCTAGGTTGAGCTGGAACTACCTCTGATGAGAGCTCTAGAGCTAGCTAAGCTACTAGTTGACAAGTAGTAGCTCAGCTAGCTTAGAGTCTAGATATTGTGAGTTGGCTGGAGCTGAGGTGAGCTGAGGTGGACTTAAGTCAACTCAGTTGAGCTTGCTAGGGTTCCCAGTGAACTAGTTGGAGCTAAGATGAGCTTGACTCAGCTGAGTTGAGTTGGATCTGTGCTAGGGTGAGCTAAGATGAGCTCTCTTGAGCTACCATTCAGCTAAGATGAGCTGAATGGAGTTGAATGGAGTTAACCCTAGTCCAAGGGAGCTGATATCCAGCCATGATGAGCTGGAATTAGCTGAGTCCTAGCCTGATTGAGCTTCCTCTTCAACAGTTGCCTTCCCGAGTGCTAGGGTTCTGGGGATCTGACTTTCTGCTTATCTCTAACATTCCAAGAGCATATCAAAAATAAAATAACAATTGCAATGCATGCCTAACCTATTTTATGCCTAAATGCATCCCAAAAAACCCATTTGCGGAGCAAAATCCTAAATGCTAGGTTTGTTTTAATGCATAAGAATGATGATAAACTTGCGTTTATCACACACCCATGCTTATCTTTTGCAAGTCTCTTAGCAAGACTTTAATTTTTACAAAATAGAATTTTTGGGAAATCTAATTTTTTAACTTTTGAGGAGAAAAAAGATTATGGGACCATGGTTGGTTTAAATACAGGAGGTATGGGATTTGTTAATGGTAAACATTGGGATTCATTTTTGGATCCAAAAATTAGACAACAACAGGATCAATATATCCTCCAAAAAATTCACACATTAACCCCATGTTAACTTAGATGACTTGAAATTTTTGTTTTTAGGATTTTTTTTACTCTTGAATTTGATTCACAACTTGCAAAAACCTTTAAAACCTTGTGTCGTGCTTGTGAGAAGACAACATTTATAAGGGCATGTTTTTGGTTTAAAACTTTTTTTTTCTCCCATGCTTATTTTTAGCTTAGTCTTACAACAGATGTGTCAGGATCATCATTCCCGTTACCAATCCTCGAGGGGGCTTTGGCTCCAGTACTTCTAGATAGCACTATCCATGACACCACCCAGGAGCTCACAACCCCAGAACACAATGCAGTGTAAGGGGGCACTCTAAGCAAACTCAAGCTCTTGCTCTGACTCTATAGGTAGAGCACCGTCCAAGACACTTGAGCTGTTAAAATACACTTTAATGCTCCATCTAAAGATATGAAATATAGATATGGAGCAGCGTCGAAGTGGTAACATGTTGACATCGCATCCTCAAAGGAGGTATTTTCCTCCTTCTCAATGGTGGGAACTCAAACTAATGACCTACTTCAGACTTTACTAAATCGAAACAAGGGGCTTTTTCTAATTTTTAGTGATTTTTAGGTGTTGGCTTGTGTGTGAAATTTGACACAAGAAGTTTTGCAAGAAAAGCAAGTTTTTGAATCAGAAACTAAGCCAGATACTTTCCATATTACAAAAGCTGATCAAGTCACCTGAACTATCACAAGTTCAGGTGGAATTTTGGAGAAGGATATCTGATATAGTCTAAAAATAGACCCTGAGATTCTAATGATCAGATCCATATCCTCATCCTTAGTTTGTTAAAGATAAAATCTCATTATGCCAAAAGTGAGTTGTCAACCTTAGTCCCGATTTCAAAATTTTCCTTGAAAAGTTTTCAATATTTTTTTTTTTTTTTTGGTATGCATGCCACAAAATAAAAATGACTAAAGAAAAATGCATGTTTTTATGTTTTGAAAATCCTAAATCGATCATCAAAATTTTAAAAACACCCCCCCATGCTTAAGATATGCAATGTCCTCATGCATTAGGAGGGAAAGAGGGATTACCTTAGTAAAAGGCGGTCAGATTTAGGATAGTCAAAACCTGGGGAAAAGAAAGAAAAAGAAGTAGAAAGAAAATAATGGGTTACCTCCCATCCAGTGTAATCTTTTACGCCATTCAACCGGGCATAGTGTGCATCAGTGATCAACTGTGGTTGGTTCGATGAAATCAAAGGATTCTGATGAAAGATTCGGGGTATGATCAAAATAGGGCTTTAAATGTTGGCCATTGACTTGAAATGTCGTATTAGTTTTAGGATCAAAAAGATCAACATTGCCGTACGGATAAGTTTTGGGACAATAAAGGGGCCAATCCATTTGGATTTTAATTTGCCAGGAAAAATATGTAATCTAGCATCAAAAAGCCAAATGCGTTGATTAACGTCAAAGTGTTTCCGAATAATGTATTTATCATGAAATTTCTTTGTTCTATCTTTATAAATTCGTGCATTTTCATACGAAAAATTACATAGTTCTTCCAATTCACTTATTGTAGTTTTCTATGGATATCGGTGTCAGATAAATCCATGTTTAATTATTTTATTGCCTAAGAGGCCCTATGTTCTAGTTCTACCAGGAGATGGCATGCCTTCCCAAAAATCACGAAAGGGAGACATGTCGAGCAGGGTTTTAAAAGCGGTATGGTAGGCCCATAAAGCGTCGTCCAATTTGGTGGACCAGTCTTTACGATCGGGCCTAATCGTCTTTTGTAAAATATTTTTGATTTCCCGATTAGAAACTTTTGCCTAGCCATTTGTTTTAGGGGTGATAAGGTGTGAAAATTTTTTGATTAACCCCATATTTAGAAAGAAGGTGACAGAATTGTGAATGAGTGAAATGTGAGCCTCCGTCACTGATAATGGCTTTTGGATGTTAAATCTGGAGAAAATATTTTTCTTAAGAAATTCGACAACCACACGGTGATCATTATTGTGGGTGGATATTGCTTCTATCCACTTAGAAACATAGTAAACTGCGACTAGTATATATAAATACCCACCAGAGTTGATGAACGGTCCCATGAAGTCGATGCCCCATACACCAAAAATTTCAATCTCTAAAATATAGGATTAAGGGGCATCATATCCTTCCGACTCATGTTGCCGATGCTCTGGCAATGCACACATGACCAAACAAAATTATGAGCATCTTTGTGTAAGCTGGGCCAAAAGAATCCCACATTAAGGATTTTAGCTGTAGTTTTCTTGCCCGAAAAATGTCCACCACAGGCCAATGAATGATAATGTGTTAGAATATCATGGATTTCATAATCAAGGACACATCGTCGAATGACCTGATCGGCACAAATGCGGAAAAGGTTGGGCTCCTCCCAAAAATAGTATTTAATGTCATCAAAGAACTTATCCCTTTTGTTTTTGGCCAATCAATGGGGATTCGTTCTGTTGCTAAATAGTTCGCGATGGGTGCAAACCAAGGGAGGGTTGTGGTAGTCAAAATGCTTTCATCAAGGAATTGATCAGGGGGGGTCATTATGTCATTCATCATAAGACGAGAGAGATGGTCAGCCACTACATTTTGCGATCCCGCCTTATCCTTGATTTCCTGGTCAAATTCCTGGAGCAACAGGATCCAACGGATAAGGCAAGGTTTCGCATCTTTTTTTGTTAGCAAATATTTAAGTGCTGAGTGGTCGGTATATATAGTGAAATGTGACCCCAAAAGATAAGATCTAAATTTTTCTAGGGCAAATACAATGGCAAGAAGTTCTTTTTCAGTAACCATGCAATTCCATTATGCATCATCAAGAGTTTTGCTAGCATAATATATCACAATAGGCTTCTTGCCAATTCTTTGCCCTAGAACAACCCCCACAACAAAATCTGAGGCATCTATCATTAATTCAAAGGAACTATTCCAATCAGGTCCCTATAAAATTGGTGCCTCGATAACTTCCTTCTTCAACCTCAAAAAACTCTCCAGGCATGTATCATTAAAATTGAATGGTTGGTCTTTAGTAAGAAGCTGACTTAATGGCTTGGAGATTTGGGAAAAATTTTGTATGAATCTACGGTAGAAACCTACATGACCCAAAAAGGATCTGATCTATTTTACAGTAGTGGGCGGTGGAAGCTTAGATATAGCATCTATTTTTGCTTTATCTACCGCAATTCCTTATTTTGAAATAACATGGCCTAGGACAATACCTTCTTGGACCATGAAATGAGCTTTTTCCCAACTAAGGACCAGATTGACTTCTATGCATTTTTGGAGAGTTCTTTCAAGGTTCTTGAGACAATGGTCAAAAGAATCTCCAAAAATAGAGAAGTCGTCCATAAAGACTTCTAAGCATTCTCCTACTAGGTCTAAAAATATTGCAAGCATACACCTTTGAAAAGTCGTAGGTGCGTTGCAAAGACCGAAGGGCATTCTTTGGAAAGCAAAGGTTCCAAAGTGGCAGGTGAAAGTTGTTTTTCCCTGGTCCTCAGGATGAACCGCTACTTGATTATAATCGGAATAACCATCCAGAAAATAGTAAAAATCCCATCCGGCTAACCGCTCCAAGATTTGATCAATAAAGGGGAGCGGAAAATGGTCCTTCTTGGTGGTGGTGTTTAATTTTCTGTAATCAATACACACGAGCCAAGAAGAGGCGGTTCGAGTGGCTATATTCTCCCCATTGTCATTGGTGACAACCGTTAGTCCAGCCTTTTTGGGCACTACTTGTGTTGGACTAACCTAAGAGCTATCAGAAATGGGGTAGATGATATTGGCATCAAGCCACTTAATAATCTCCTCTTTTACCAACTCTTGCATATTAGGGTTCAAGCACCTTTGTGGTTAGTGGGAGGGGTGAGAATCGTCCTCTAAATATATTTGATGTGTACAATAGGACAGATGAATACCCTTAAGATCAGAAAGGGTCCAGCCAATAGCTTTTAGATACTTACTCAAAACTTGGAGAAGTTTGTGTTCTTATGCCCCAGTAAGTCCAGAATTTATAATCAGGGGCAGGGTTTGATTTGGACCCAGGAAAACATATTTATGGGAGTCGGGCAAGGGTTTTAATTCCAGTTGTGGGCCCAGCTCTGAGAGAATTTCTGCTTTTTGTGTTAGTGGTGAAGTGAGAGTGAAAGGGCCAGCTGGAGTGTTAGCTGAATGTGTGGTTAGGGTGGAAGGGTGAGAGGAAGTGTATTATTTAGGGACCGTGTTAATGGACAAACAAGAACCTAAATGTGAAATCTGCAAAGTTTTCTCCACTATATTTTCCATTTCTGAATTCGAGTCATCAAGGAAATCAGGTTCTTGGAACCTCCTAGAAGCTTGGAAAATATCTAGGGTTACAGATTCACCACCACACATGATATTCATTTTACTATAATCACAATCAATATTTGCAGGGGCGGTGGCTAAGAATGGTCTTCTAAGAATGATCAATATAGGGGCAAACTTTAATGCTTCTGGTACCTCTATATCCAGGACCAAAAGTCTACTGCAAATAGACAATTTTTGACTCGGACAAGGACATCCTCAACAATTCCCCTTGGTTTAATTGTAGATTGGTCTACTAATTAAAGAGTAACCTCAATAGGCTTTAATTCTTTGATCTTAAATTCCTCACAAACAATTGTGGGAATAAGATTAATTGAGGCACCGAGATCCAACAAGGCATGATCAAAAGAAGTATCATTAATGATAACTTGAATTAGGGGGGCACCTGGATCTTTTCTCTTAAGAGGCAGTCGGCTTTACACAACTGAGCTGACTATCTCAAGAAGGATCACCTTTCCTAAATTTCTGGGCTACCTTTTTGGGGTACACAAATCCTTTAGAAATTTTGCATAAGCAGAGATGTATTTTATGGAATCTAGGAGAGGGATGTTAATTTCAACTTGCCCAAATAAATCCATTAATTCCTTATTAGTGGGCTCTGATTTTTCTTATTTTGTGAAGAATGGAGGGCTTGTTGAAATGGTGTAGGGTTTCCTATTTTGCATTATTAGGTTCCTGAATAGTGTTAGAGGAAGATGGGGAAGAGGTGATATGTTTCTCATTGAAATGAGTTTCTTTAACAGGCAGGGGGTCTTGAGTGGTTTTCCTATTCCTCAAGGTAACTGCATTTGCAATCTAGTTGTTTCTAGGATGAGGATCGGAAGCCTGACTGTTATTGAAACCCAGGGGATGCTTAGGTGCTGGTTGAATGGGTTGACTGGGATATCCACCTTGGAACTAATTCCGTTGATTATTCGGGTTGGGCAAGGGTTGGGAAGGTAAATTCTCAGCAAGTCGATGATCAGGAGTAATCTTAACTTGGTGTTGCAAGTTTGTAATCATGCGGGTTACTTCTGTCATCAAATTCTACATACCTTACAGAGTTTTCATGACCTGAGTATTAATATCTTCCTGGGATGGTTCAGGTTGATATGCAAGTTGCCCATAATTCCCAAAATGATTTTGTTTGGGAAAAGGAATCGGGTTCAGGTTTTTCCAGGAGTGATTCGGGTTGGTCCTCCAGTTTTGATTGTAAGTGTTGGAGGGGTTTCTAAATTTCTCCTGGAGAGCATAAATATTTTTCATGGTGGGATCAAGAATATATTGATTCAAATAATCAAAATTCCCTGTCAAATCTTGTGGAAAATCAACTGGAAATTGCTGACCAACAGGTGTGGCATCTATTGTGCAAATTTTCTCTTCAGAGAAGTTGTGGAGTGATAGTGTGTGGAGAGTTAAAGGGTGGAGCATTAAGGTGTGGAGCTTGTTTGTTTGTGAGCTTTTCTTCCATTTTTTTCTGGTGAATTTGCATCTGGTCCAGTTGTTGAGCTAACATGTATAGATCATCCTGAGTGACTGGAGCAGGGGTGGATTTGGAGTCAATTTCATTGACTCCATGTCTGGGGTTTTGTGTTCTACCAAAAGTGTCCATTGAAGTCATATTAAATGAGTTTTCACTCTTTTCTTCAAAGAGGAGATAAGCACTTTCGGCATCTTTATTAACGAAATTGTCCTCACATAAGGCATCCATAAATCTCTTCAATTGATCTTCTAATCCATGATAGAAGATCTGCACTAACTACCATTGTGGAATTTCATGGTGGGGACTTCTTAAGAGTTCTTGGAATATTTCCCAGGCTTCATGGAGGGGTTCACCAATTTTTTGTTGAAAGGTCGTTATGGATCTTCTTAAAGCGTTAGTTCGATTGATTGGAAAAAATTTATTTAGAAAAGCGCTCTTTAATTGGGGCCAGGTGGTGATCGGGTGCCCAACCATTCTAAACCAATGTGAAGCTTTATCTTTTAAAGAAAGAGGAAAAAGTCTCATCAACCACACGTCTTCTTGCACATTGCGGGAACGAGTGGTTTGAGCGAGGATAGTTAATTCCTCGAGATGATGAAAAGGGTCCTCTCTTAGAAGACCATGGAAATGCTTGATCAGGTTCAGAATAGTAGGTTTGATCTCAAAATCCCCTTGTGGTATGACCACCCCAGGTCTTTCATCATAGTTGGAAGGATCATAGAAATCCTTAAGAAGAACGACAAGCTACTGGTGGGGTGGTGGGTTTTACCCTTGGTTAGCTAGGTTCGTCACAGTCTAAGCCAAATTCTCTTGATTTTTTTGTAGCCGAACCAAATGGTCGACTATAAAGGCGAAGGGGTTTGTATTTTGAGTTTGGATTTAAGGGCCACCTGGCCCTGCAGGAATTTCTAGTTGCTCCAGATTAGGGAGGTTAGGGATGGGGAAGTTAGCTTGAGGGTCGGCTGCTGCGTTAGAACCGAAAGAAAAATTTTTTTGTAGGTTTCCTGGGTTTTCCATATTTTTAGAAGAGGAAAGAGAAGTAAACAAAGATTTTCTAGTGCGGGGGGCAAAATCAGATGGTCCCTCAAGATGTGGTTTTTGGGACCTTCGCCCGTGCATGCACTTTCTTGGAAGAATTGGAGGGAAGGAGAAGAGGTGGAGATGAGAGAAAGTGTGCAATTCAAACAGCAAATTCTAGACCTAGCTTAAGTGTGACTCCCTAGAAAATTAACCTAAGACATGGTCTATCTAGGAAATAAGTAATCACTTGTGAATACCCATTCTGTCAACAATTCTAGCCAAGTTGTTTAAGGGGAGGTTTGGGCCCAAGTGTTTCCTAGGAAAATCCCAGGTGCTTGTACAAACTTGTGCCTGGTCGTTTGACATGGCCCCTCAACCTGAACAACAAATATAGATGACAGAATTGATAATCAACTAAAGAGAACTTACGACCTAGATAGAAAGCCTAAGTTGATGAAACCTTAGGGGTCAAATTGCTACAAATTTTAATTAGGTCTAGGATACCAATGTGCACACGGAATGTGGAGGGCATTGATTTGGGTATTGCCCTGTTATTTCAATTTTTTGTGTGCGTGTGCAAGAATTGGAAGTTGATTCCAATGAAAAACTTGTCACACAATTTTTGTATTTCTGTCTTTTAGGATTCACTTTAATTTAATGTGTTTTAGGGTTTCTCTTTTTAAATGTTCAAACAAGTTTGAAACTTCCACAATCAAAGGAAAATAAGTTGTATTGGTGATGGTCAATTTCCTTTAAAAGTGGTTTTCTAGAAATACAAAGGAAAACCCTAATGCAATTTGACCCTAAGGCAGAAAATTACTACCAATGAGTTGTTTTTAGGCTTTCTGTATTAGGTAGTGGTCTAAACAAGTCAAACAATACCACTACTATAAAGAAAATCAAACAAGGATTCCAGAAAAGATTTTTTTAAGATTTTAGGAATTTGTTTGATAATTGTTTTGAATTTTTATTTGTGCTGGTGTCAAAGTTTAGAAATGATACCCGTGGATATTTTAGACTTTCTGTACCACCACAAGCCTCAAAAAATTTTGGTGATTTTATATGATGTGTGAAATTTCACAAGGATTCTAGAAAGCTAAATTTTATAACAATTGGCCAAGTATAAAAAATCTAAAAATTTGCAGATAGTAACAAAATAGGAAGAATAAAGGGTGTGACCTCTCTATAGTCCACGAATTTTAAAAATTAAATACAAAGTCAATTGATCTAAAATTTGGAACAGATGTTCTCTAATTGATTTGGAATCCCTGAGTGAAATTTCAAGATTTTAGGAGGCTTGTGGTGTTAGGAATTGATTTTTTAAGTCCGGACACAAATCTGGACATGAAAAATAGAATACCAACACTTGAATTAGAGTGGTGTTTAATGAAGCATACAAGCAAACAATGAATTTTAAATTTCACCACTCCACTTAATTAAGTTGTTTAAGGTCCTGAAAGCCAAGTTTAGTGTGTAGTTGGTAGTTTTTAACGAATTATATGACTAGAAAAGGGAACCAACTTGAAAATCCGCGGGAAGGCAAGATATTGTAATCGTCTCAGAATCCCGCTTTCTTCCCGCAATGCTTGCACACACAAAAAAAAAAGATAGAAGGGGTTGAGATCCACTTCAAGCAAGAGATATATTAAGCAAAGCCATGCCTCCCCATCAACGGCACTAAAAAGTGATACAAAAAATTATGTAGTTTTTAAGATTAGGGTTTAAAATCGTTGCAATGCGTAAATCCGTTCGCTTTTAAAATTTGTAACCTAGATAGGGGAGTATCTAAGGTCATCTAAAGAGGTAATGTTTTGCAAAAATCAATCTCTTTCTTGAAAATGCGGAAATCACCTTTCTTTTTGGTCTTTTCAGAAATATATATAATTTTTTTTAGGTTTTTGAAATAAAGGGGCAATCGCAAGACGGTTGTAGAAAAAGACAATCTAATTTAACTACTAGGTGACAAGAAAGTCCTCTTCTCAAGCTCACCCTAGGCGCGTGAAGGCCTAGGATAATTGAGAAGAGGGATGGTCGCGTATGTTTCGCGTGTTAGAAATCAAGGTTACAAGTAACCTGTCATTGTAGTTGCAAAACACATTGATCAGATAAAATTTATACCGAAACTCCAAGGGAGTCCTGGGTCGAACATAGGGAGGCGATGTTTACTTTAGTTGAAAATCGCGCTTCAATTTGTTTCTTTTTGGTAATTTAGGGTTTTGTTATTTTTTTGTGTTTTTGAAATAAAAGACAAGCAAATGATTCACAAGATAGAGATATGGAACAAATATGATATATATTACTTCCAATGTCAATTACAAGAAACTATGAAAGAATATAAAGAGAGGGAGGTGAGAGGAAATCTTTCGAATCGACTGTTCGGCGAGACGACAGCGCCTGACGGAAGCTTAGACAAAGGAGGTGAGGAGCGGGACGATGAAGGTAAGATGCTAGAGGACATCGGGTTGAGGAAAGCTTCGACGTAGCTCCGAAATGGAGGTGAGAAGATGGAGTTGATCTGCTATCGGAATGGAGGTGGGAGGACGGCTCCAAGGTGACCTATGAAGGGAGATGGGAAGTTGGAGGAGTATTTGGTGGGGCAGAAGTTCGCTACACTAATAGGCACCTTGGGAGCTTGAGAACAGGCTCTAATGGAGCGTTGGTAGGCTTGCTAGAGCTTGGGAGTAGGTAGGAGTAGAGTAGGTAGAGATGGCTTGGAAGGGAGGGGGTGAAGGTCCTTTTATAGTGGAAGAGAAGAGGCAAAAATAGGAATGGGACCATTAGTGACATCCAGGCCATTGCTGGAAACGTCATTGTAGGCAGCTCATGCCCATTGGTGCCCACAGCTGGCTTTGCTAGCATGCGATGAATTACCGATGGTTGTAAGCGTCGCTGTAAGCCCAACTCATGTGTTGCTGTAGTCCACCTCACGCTGCGCTGGCGCCGCTCCTGCCTTGCCACACGTGCACGTGCCCACGTGCTGGCGCTACGCACATGTGCGCTTGCGCGCCTGCACGTGCGATGTTGTGTGAGTGTGTTGGTGGCCTAGGATGTGCCACGTGGCGCAGTCTGGGCCATCCATCTTCTTCTTGTTGTAGGGGCTGCTACAGAGGTCGGATTGAGTCGATTTTCACGCCGTTAGGCTGTGATGGTCTACCCAAATCCATCCGTGCTGTCGGATTTATCATTTGAAGCTTTGAATTATGTCTCCTAGTCCCTTGGCCGTTGATCTTCCTCGGACTGCATATGGTGCTACGGGACTCCGATCGAGGCGATTTCAGAGGCGTTAGACTCTGATCGTCGTCTTGATCAGATCTGTATGGTCGGATCATCAATTTGAGGCTCTGAAATAAATATGCTTCTCTCCTAACCACAAAAAGGATGCAATTAACCTAAATTATATACAACTACTCTAAATGCAGAATGATGCATGCTATGCAATATTTATAACATGGAATGCAAATCTAAGCCTAGGAACATGCATGAATAGGCATTTTACCCTCAACAAATGTGTTTACATCAAAGGAGTGGATGTGCTAAAGAAAAACTAAAGTAAGAAGAAGCTACGCCAAGTAGAAAAGGCAAGTAAATATTAAGTGGATTTCTATTTTACAAAAGTAGAGGAAAGCTTCTACTATGAAAAGTAAAACTACAAAAATTAAAACAAAAATCCTGGATGATGATGGTGAAGAGGGAATGCTCCTTGTTCCAACTGCGGTTGCACCCTTAGTTAAAAAGGTTCTTCCTCTTTTTCTTGAACCAAAGATAGTCTCCTCCTAGCAAGCCCAAGGGGGCATGCTTGACTCGTCCAAGGTGGATGGAATCCCACCTTCAAAGGCTTCTCCTAAGGTAGCGTGGACCACCTTTGATTCCTCCTCCAAGGGTGGTAGCGTACCACCCTCAAATCCTCCACTTCCTAGGGTAGGTGTGCACCCTAGGTTGTCCTCCAATGCTTGGCTTCCTTTCTTGGTTGGTGTGGGCACAAGAGAGAAGAAAATAGGGGAAGGCACCAAGGGGACAGGGTATACCCTTAATCTTCTTCTTCTCTTGACCTTCTATGTTGGTGGAAATATGGGTAGAAAACTATAGCCAAGGGTGAATATTTAATGGTGGTGGTAGGGGGTTTATATAGGAATGGTAGGGGGTTAAGGGTGGTTATAGGATGGATGGGTGTGATGGGGGTTAGATGGTGGTTATAGGATCCTAGGGTTAGGATTATTGGAGCCAAAATGGAGGGGTACTTGGTGGTTGGCGCCAACCCTAAGTGGTGGCTAGGGTTAAGCATTAGGTTAGGTGTGTTGTAGGGTGGAGATGGAGTTATATGGTGGTGGTTATGTGATGGAGGGCAGATATAGGGTGGCGCCAAAGAGGAAGGTTGCTTGAGGTGGTAGTTGTGGTGGAGTTAAGGGAGTTGGCACCACTTTAGGTGGGTTAAGGGGGGGAGTTAGGTGGCGTCACTAGATGGAGAGTTAGGATAGGTTGGGGGGTAATATGTAGGGTGTAGATGGGAGGAAGTGTTGGCGCCAAATGAAGGGGTGTAGGGGGTGATTTTTGGCACCAACTAAGGTAAGGTTTAGGGTAGTTATGGAGGGTTAGGTTTGGCACCAAGTGTAGGTTTCTAGAAGGGGTTAGGTGGGTGGTAGGGATGGCTTTAGGTGGTGATGTGTAGGGTTAGGATTTAAGGGGAAGTTGGCTCCAAAAGGAAGGGGTGCATGTGGTGGTTTTGGCGCCAACATGAAGGGGTGTGAGTGGTGGTGGTTGGTGTGGGTTGGCGCCAAAGATAGGTTGGGTTAGGGCTTGGTTGGGTTTAAGGGTTGAAGAGTGGATGGCCATGGAGGTTTTTGGTGGAGTAGACTTTAGCTAAGCTAGCTAAGCTTGCTTAGCTAGTAGAGTAGAGCTGGAGGAGCTAGGGTTTCATGGAAGAGAGCTGAGGAAGAGTATTTTGGAGCTGGTATCAGGTACTCTGGAGTTGGGGTTGCTGGGGTAGCTTCAAAGGGAGCTCAACTACTGAGCTTAGCTACTTAGTTCTTATGCAAGTAGCCAAGCTTAGGTAGTTGAGCTCAGTTGGGCTGGCCCTAACCTAGCTGAGGCTAGGTGGTGTCGAACCAGAATAGGTTATTAATATGGTGATTTTATTGTTGAAGTGTGTATAGTGGTTAACCTAAATCGGACCTAACCATCTCTTTGCAAAAATTTTTTTAACCTGGTCTACTTGATTTTATCTTGGTGACTTTTAGGCCCAGGGTCGAACTCAGGGAAGTGGGGTTACAAGTCGAGTTTCTACGCCTTTCCTACAATGAGTCTCTTCCGTTCATTTATTGTGTTTTTGGTGTTTTCCTATTTAGATTTTTTTTTCTAGTAATCTTTGTCCATGAGGCACACCCTCAAAATTAAGTTCTTGGCTTTGAGCCAAAATAGGGTTCCAAAACTGGTCTTGCTATTTGCAAGACGGAGTACCTGCAAGTCAAGGATTATCTTTTCTCTTTTGTATATTTTTTTAATCTTTTTATTGGCATGAAAGAGAAGTAGAAATAAAGTAAATATAGTATATATATATAGGTATATATTATATATGTATAAAGGGGTGGGGGTGGAGGCGGAGATGGAGTGCAGCACGGTGTCGAGTCGGTCATCGTCTAGAGAGACGCAACCAACAGGACGAAGTGCCACGTGTAAGGTGTAAGATGGATGGTGGAAGATGAATGCGAACACGCTTTTTGTACGCATGTATCGGGGAATATCAACAACTGGTGCAGATATTCTTGCGATACCACATATGGTAAATAATGTGAAAATATATCTATATATGTATATATGGTTATATATAGGTATATATATATGTATATATGTATATATATAAGTATATGTATATATGTATATGTATATATATATAGGTATGTAAATATATATATATATAAGTATATGTATAGATAGATATATGTATAGATCTATATATATATATATATATATGTATAAGTATGTATATATAACTATATAGATGTAAATATATATGTATGTATATGTATATAGTAATATATGTATATATAGATGTATATATATGTAGGAGTGTATATATGTATATATATAAGTATATAAATATATGTATATATATATCAGTATATATATGTGTATATATATATATATATAAGTATATAGATATATATATATATATGTATATGTATGTATATAGACTAATACATAGCTATATAAGTACTAATATATGTATAGATATATGTATATGTATATATATATATATGTATATATATAAGTATGTAGATATATGTATATATATATGTATGTATACTAATACATAAGTATATAGGTACTACTATATGTATAAATAAAAGTATATATATATATATGTATGTATCTATATATATAGGTATATAAATATATGTATATATATATATCAATATATATATGTATACGTATATATATATATGTATGTAATAGTGTATAGGGGTGTCTGTGTGTGTGGAAGTGTGAGTGTTTGTGTGTGTGAGCGTCGTTAAAGAGTGTGTTGTGAGAGAGAGAGAGAGAGAGAGCGGGAGAGAGACTACTGGAGGTTAAGGCGTCTGAAGGCCAGTGGCGTCGTCTGGAGGTCCTCAAGCTCACGCGCAGGCGCGTATGCGCACGAGGACATGCGTGCTGGAGGGCGAGGGGTGTGGAGAGGAGACGCAATTCACCGTGCTACGTGAAGGCTAGAGTGGGCACTCGCAGGCGTGCGTGAGCGAAGAGATCGGGCGATGCAGACGGGTGCGGGCGATGCAGACGCGCAAACGTGCGAGCGACGTGGGTGAGATGCACGCGCGGGCTACGGCCAGTTGCGGCACGCCGGGTGACCGGTAAAGTGAGAAGCTCTCCGGTCACCCCACTGTAGCCACAGTGTCGTGCAGACTGGCGTGAACAGTGGCTACAGTGTAAGGCCACGCCGCGCAACCGGGAGCTGCAGGTGCTGTGAGTGCGGCCAGCTCACGACTGGCACGTGTGGGTTGGCACGCGAGGAAGAAGGTCTGCGCCAGTCGGTTGCTTACGGGTCGGAAGGCCGCGACAGAGCACGCAGAGAGGGCTGGGTCGCAAGCGAAGGGGCGCGACAGGGTGTGCAGTGGCCTAGATGTATTGGCTGGAGTGCTCGGGGGTGCTTGGCCGGCCGCTGCAGTGGAGTGCAGTGGCTGGTTGCGGAAGAGAGAGCGCGACAAGGCACTTGCACGAAGAAGCTGAAGGCGAGGGCAATGCGAAGGAGAAGGAGGCAAGGGCACCTGCAGGCACGCATGGAAGGCCTGCGTGTGCTGCTGCCGCCATTCTGCTGCTGCTGGAGCTTTGAGCTTCAAGCTTGAAGCTCCCGCTCCAATGGCTGAAGGTATTGGAAACGTAAAAACCAAGAAAAGAGCCACCACGCCCACCGACTCTTTGAAGAGCTGGGCGGTGGTGGTCTCACTGTGGTGGGTGTGCAACACAGTGAGGGCTCCTGTCTGTCGGGTGTCTCCGAGGAGGGCCAGCGTGTGGAGGGAGAGGGAGGAGAGGACGGTGGCCTAGAAGGAGAAGTGCTGGGTTTTTTGGCGTTGGACCAGGCTGCTGATGAAGAAGAAGTCGTGGCCTTTTTATAGAAGAAGAAAGCCATGCACAGCCATGCCCTGGCTGTGCATGGCTCAAGGATGGCTCATGGCAGGGAGATCATGTATGCGGCTGGCAGGGAGGGGTGTGAGAAGGGAATGGCACGAGGAGAAGAAGAAGATGCTCCATGCAGCAGCGGGGAGGATTTCAAAATCAAGTGAAATAAAAATAAAAAGATGGTGTATTTTGCAAAGATGCACTTGAGGAAAAATGTAAATTGTGAGGCCACTTATTTTATTCTCCTCCCCTCTCAATTAAATGCATGCATGTCTCTATTTTTACAAATACGATTATGGAACCCTAATATGCATTGGTAGTGCTAGAAAATTACACAAGAAGGCACTATTGCAAGTGTATTTTTGCGGTGCAATCATACCCCCATGCCTATCTTTTGCTAGAACCTAGCAAAACATTTTTTGTAATATTTAGAAATGATCTTAAGCTGAAGATTTTCTTCCGAGGCAACATAGGTGTGTTTATTGTTGGATATTGTGAGAACCAATTGCAGAGAAGACTACTAGTACTTTAAGTCTCACATGACAAAGATCATCTCTCGACTAACCAGGACTCTTGATATTTAATCCTTAAGTACGATTTCCAGGACCCAGGAGGTTTTTGCCGTACTAGAGAGCTCAAGAGATTATGGCTTGTGCTTAGTGAAGGATCAAGATTAACCAGATGAACATTAAGACTCAAGCCTAGGGTTTCATGAATCTTTAAGTAAAGGTTGGTCCCAGTTTCAGCTTGTGTTTTCGGATTGACCCTTAAGAAGATGACAGAAAACTCAACCCCCATTTTCTGACATTTGTGGCTCACAGGAAAATAGTTTACAGACATTTGCAAGATATACTGACTTATTTGCATCCTTCTTTTTTTTTTTTTTTGAAACACGTGTCAGTATATCCCTTACAACATTATTTGGAGGAGCACACTTTTCTTCTTTTGGTGGGAGAGTTTCTTTTTGGTAGAAAGAGTTTCTCCTAAACACAAGACTAAAACCTAGGATAAATAGTCTACCTGCACGCACAGGTAAGGACTCCACCTTCCCTAATGAACACTAGGGTTGGATCTTATGTTCACCTGGTCTTTCTTGATATGTGTAGTGTGAACCAAGTTTACTTAAGCTCTCAAGTAGAAGCAAACCAATGAATCCTGTACTGGTGTCTCAGGTACAAGAATACGTCCTTAGTTAGGAGAGATTCCGATCTATTTTGTCAATGCTCAAGTGAATTAAGCCGAGCTTGAGCGAATCAAGCTTCTGTGGCCTGGAAAGTCTTCAAAACAGAGGTTGAATATCCATAAACACTTATTGTATTTTTATTTCAGCCTTCAGATTGTTACTAAACACCATTTATTATTATTATTATATATTATATATATATTTTTTTTCTTTTTCTTTTTCTTGAATATTTATAAATAGGTGGGAACTGCATGATACCATAAAATGCCCAGATCCTATGGATGCCTATCCACCCCCCCATGACAAACAATGCTATGTCCTCATATGCATGCAGGGAAAGGTAGAGAAAGGATGGAAGATTGGCTAACGAGAGCTGAGGTGCAGGGTATACAGTAGGGTAGTAGGGTGGGTGGATGGTGGGTGGTGAAGTGAAAAGTGAAGTGATCGTGACAGTGGCATGAAAAGTGATGGTGGAAGGTGAAAGATTTGGCATTTCCTGGGATGAGGGTGTCCCATGCGGATCAGAAAACAAATCAGGAGGAAGAAGTTGGCCCTTAGATTGGCCAAGAAGAGGGGCTTCTTGGATAGATGGATCCAAAAAGGAATAGCCCCAGTGAGAAGTATATGGGCTCAAGGTCCCAGTGTGGATTTGCAAATCTACCTGATTTGGCAGGAAAGAAAGGGCAATCCGATCTTCAAGAGTGTAGACCGACAGTGAGTAGCCCAGATATGACTCAGACCACGAGGTATGGGAAGCGGAGAAAACCTCGTCAGAAGTTTGGTCAGGAGAAGGTACGGGACAAGGGAGGGATGGGGGAACTTCACAATATGTGTTGGTCAGGCAGTCATCAGTGTTTATAGGTAATCCGTAGCAGTCCGAATAGGTCCCAATTAGTCCGATACACATGCTGACGGCCATGTCCTCGTCAGATGTGTCATCCTCGATGCAATCGTAATCAAAGTTCTTGGCTGCCTTGAAGATGTTAAGCTTGAGCTTTTCAGATCCAACGACAATCTCAATACGGCCCGACTTGCAGTCGATATGGGCGTGGGCTATGGCCAAGAAAGGTCGACCAAGGATGATCGGATAATCAGAAAGTAAGCTAGGAACTTCCATATCTAAAACAAGAAAGCCAACAGGAAAACAGAGACTGTTGACCCTAACCACCACGTCTTCCACCACACCCTTCGGGATTTTGACAGAACAATCTGCCAACTGTAACATGACAGTGGTGGGTTTCAAATTTCCCAAGGAAAATTTTTCGAGCATGATGGTCGGTATAAGATTTATGGAAGATCCTAGATCAAGCAGGGCACGGTTAAAACTGCAGCCTTGGATGCTACAGGAAATAAGCGGTGTGCCCTGATCTTTCTGCTTCGTGGTAGGTTTGACAGTATAGCACAACTCGCACGAGGCGAGAGAACCATCGGATTCTTAGTTTTCTTTGACTGTCGCCTGGGTGTTGTGTAGTCTTTGAAAAATCGGGCGACAGTAGGTATGTGGTCGATAGCCTTGAGCAGGGGTACCTTGATTTCTACATCCCTGAACAAATTATGCAGGTTATCAAAGGCCTGCATATCTTTCTTTTTGCCTTTTGGCTCCCTCAGTAGAGCCTCAGGGAATGGGACTGATTATGGCAACAATTTGGGTGTATCGTCCTCTCACGAATGAGGTGCGCATCTTGAATGAGAGGGCGATGAAGAAGAAGATAGTCCAGGATCAGGTCGAGGCAGATCGACGGTCTGCTTATCGCTCCTCGTAGTGATAGCATTGGACGATGCGGGTCCAGTGGGATCATACGGTGGAGGAGGGTTCGCAATGGGGACATAAGAGTGTGGTGCTGCAGCAGGATTAGCCTAAAATCTCGGTGGAATGCTCGGAGTTTGCAGAATTTGATTAACCTGCCCCTGAGAAGGTTGTACCTGTGGTTGAGGACCACGGGGTATGAAATTTCACTGGTTTGGAACAGGTTGGGCGGGAAGAGTGCCCTAAGATCGAGTCGCCATGCATAGTTGACTGATCTCAGCATTCTGCTGCGCCAATTGGTGCTGAAGAGAGGTCATGTTCTCTTCATGGCGCTTTGACATTTCCGTCATCATTCGCATCAATTTGTCAAGAGGACTTGATGCATGTTCGGTTTGCCGTACGCAAGGGCCTGATGGCGGATTTGCTATAGGATTAGACTGGGCCCTTGGGATGACGGGTGTGGACGGTCGCATTGGTCCACCTGCAGGGTTTTGGCACTGCGGGTTGTTGGACCATACGAAGTTCGGATGATTGCGCCACCCTGGGTTATACATGGTAGAGAATAGGTTGTTCCCCAGGGCGCAAGCATCTTCTATGCCAGAAGATGCGTCCGCATGTAAGTATGCGTCCGAGCACACGGAGGCTTGGTCCTCCATGTCAAAATACTGGCTCGCAGAAGCCAGTTCCACATGACTTACTGATTCGCTTGGCGCGACACTCGGTAAGGAAGGTCTTACAGGGTTTCTCGGGATAAGCCTGGTGTTGGAAGAATTTGGATTGTGATAAAGTGGTGAAGAGGTGGTGTTTGCCATAGAATGGGCGGGGTTGGCCAAAAGCTCGTCCAGCTTCTTGTGCACGACGAAGACTTCATCCAGTTTTTATGCTATAAGGCAGAGATCAGTGGATGAATGGGAGGGTCTCGTGCCAACTTCGTGGACATTTCAAGGCTGGCTGGTACGATTAAAGGTGACAATGGAAGCATTGTTCATCGAGTTTTCACTCATATTTTCAAACAATTCAAATGCTCCATTCTCGTCTTTATTCATAAAGTTCCCTCCGCAGTAAGCGTCTGTAATCTACTTCAAAGTCTCATTTAGCTCATAGTAGAAAATCTGGGTTATATTCCACTTAGGCAGACCGTGGTGCAGACACTTCCTGAGGAGGTCGTTATACCTCTCCCATGTGTCATGAAATTGTTCGCCGTTTTGTTGCATACAAGAGGTGATAGCACGGCGAAGCGCATTGGTTCACCCGATTGGGAAGAACTTCTTGAGAAACACTATTCGCATCTCTTCCCAAGAGTGGATGGTTCTCCCAAGGGTGCGTAACCACTGCGATGCTTTATCCCGCAATGAAAACGAGAACATTTTCATGAGGACTCTAGGTAACCCGACATTTCTTGGTTTAATAGTTTCAGCCAATCGGGTTAGGTCTTCCAAGTGGAGAAAAGGATCTTCACTTGCAAGACCATGAAAGTGGAAATTTATTAGGCCAATTATGTTCGGTTTCAGTTCAAAGTCGTCCCCACCCATGGGGACCCGAATTTATCCTATGGGCTCTGTAGCAACGTGATTCTGATAGGAGCTAATAGACCTAGGCTCCTCCCATTCAGGATGGTTCTGCATTTCCTCCAATGTTTCCCGAATGGCTTAGATTTTCTCATTATACATTTCCATTTGGTCTCGGAGGCAGGTTATGGGATCTAAGGCTCCACCACCTGGTAGGTTTTGAGGGCAGTTTCCTCCCTCGGGATTTAGGGGTGGGCGTGCAGACATGTTTGTGGAGGAGGACGATTCGGCTTGTTTTCTAGTTTTATCAGTCAATTCAAATAGTTCAGGGTTTTGTGACCTCCTCCCAAAATGCACTACCGTAGGAAGAATTGGGGGATAAGAAGGGAAAAAAGATGAGAGAAATGAAGCCGCAAAGGTACACTTGATGACAAATCAATTCAATCAAATTCCTAACCTCTACAGTGTGCCCTTAGACCTAAAGACCTAAGTTACCTACTATCATGGACTACGGAACTGAATGCGAGCACCGCGGAACCACCGGGCTAGATTGAAAGGCCATTTGCCCCAGTCTTAGACACCCGATAGCACGCGGGAACCCTCACCAGCACGTAGGTGCTACATGCAGGTAATTAGACCTCCAATCCTTAAGAAGGGTCAAGTTACTACCAATTTTAGTTAGAGGCTTAGGATCAAGTGCTTCTGGAATGTAAATGGCGTTGTTTACGGGTAATGCCCAAGTGATTGATTTTTCAAGTGTGTAAAACAAGCATGCAACGGGGAAATCTCCCCGAATTGAAGTTTTTAATTGGTGAATGGTTTTTAAAGTTCAGCCTTAAGTAGTATGAATTTTAGGATTTCTCTAAATTACCAATTCAACCAATCTTAGGGTTTTTGCAAGAATATAAGTTTTCTTCTAAGCCCAACAAACCCTTCTTCAATGTCAGTTGGTTAATGCATGCTAAAATGCAATGGGCTACCCTAAATGGAGATTTCTATGTGTGGATGCACGAATCAGTTTTAGATTAGTGTGAAAGGGAGCCAAAGCACTTCAATTCAAGTTCTCCCAATCACCAGAACGATTTCCACACAAGGCTCAACCAAAAGATAAAGAAAATCAAATTGTTGGGGTTGAATTATTTGGGATCGAATCTTAGGCAAGTTGAAAAGTCATGGTGGGGTTGGAATCAACTCAATTCCAAGTCTCCACACTAAAAAGGTGATCCTGAATTGTAGATAAGTAAGGCAAAAGAGGGGTGCAGTCAATCTTTTTATGTTTGCCTCAAAGAATACTTCACACGGCGAAAAATTCAAGAATCAAGATTATTGAATTTTCGCTATGCGAAGTAAGGCGAGAAATCGCGGGATGGTGGGAGTGAAGACAATCAATTAAACAAGTGAATTTTAGTCCACTTGCCCCAAGAGATCCCAAGAAGTTTTTCTAGTTTTTTTAGTTTTTTAGTCTTTTTCTTTTTTAATGTTAAAAGTTAACCTAGGTTGCTAAGAAAAGAAAACCTACTTGTTCTGCAACGTGTGCGAAGCTCCAATGCAGTGTCGGCGTCTTCACGCTCTCGTTCCCACCTTGGATCTGCTCACGTCTCCGACTTCGTCGACCTGCCTTCTCCTTGCAACAGGTTCACCTGCACACCAAAAATAGAGACACTCGTGAAGAGAGAAGAGAAATAATTACAAGAATGGAGTAAAAACTTACTTGAAGGTGCACATCCCCGGCAACGGCGCCAGAAAAGGTGTGGTGTCGGACCCGAATAGGTTGTTAATATGGTGATTTTATCGTTGAAGTGTGTATAGTGGTTAACCTAAATCGAACCTAACCATATCTTTACAAAATTTTTTTTAACCTGGCCTACTTGATTTTATCTTGGTCACTTTTAGGCCCAGGGTCGAACTCAGGGAAGTGGGGTTACAAGTCGAGTTTCTATGCCTTTCCTACAACGAGTCTCTTCCATTCGTTTATTGCGTTTTTGGTGTTTTTCTATTTAGATTTTTTTTTTGGTAATCTTTGTCATTGAGGCACACCCTCAAAATTAAGTTCTTGGCTTTGAGCCAAAACAGGATTCCAAAACTGGTCCTGCTATCCGTAAGATGGAGTACCTGCAAGTCAAGGATTATCTTTTCTCTTTTATATATTTTTTTTATCTTTTTATTGGCATGAAAGAGAAGCAGAAATAAAGTAGATATAGTATATATATATATATAGGTATATATTATATATGTATAAAGGGGTGGGGGTGGAGGCGGAGATGGAGTGTAGCACGGTGTCGAGTCGGTCGTCGTCTAGAGAGACACAACCAACAGGAGGAAGTGTCGCATGTAAGGTGTAAGATGGATGGTGGAAGATGAATGCGAACATGCTTTTTGCACGCGTGTATCGGGGAATATCAGCAACTGGAGCAGATATTCCCACGATACCACGTATGGTAAATAATGTGAAAATATATCCATATATGTATATATGGTTATATATAGGTATGTATATGTATATATATATATATGTGTATATATATAGATGTATATATGTATATGTATATATATATATAGGTATGTAAATATATAAATATAAGTATATGTATAGATAGATATATGTATAGATCTATATATATATATATATATATATATGTATATGTATGTATATATAACCATATAGATGTAAATATATATGTATGTATATGTATATAGTAATATATGTATATATAGATATATGTATCTAGATATATATATATATGTTTATATAAATGTATATATATGTAGGTGTGTATATATGTGTATGTAAATATATATATATATATATATATTTGTGTGTATCTATACTTAGTTATGTAGGTAATAGTATATATATAGATATATGTATATTTATATATATATATGTATATAAATATATGTATATCAGTATATATATGTGTATATATAAATATATATAAGTATATATATATATATGTATATGTATGTATATAGACTAATACATAGTTATATAAGTACTAATATATGTATAGATATATGTATGTATATATATATGTATATATATATGTATGTATACTAATACATAAGTATATAGGTACTACTATATGTATAAATATAAGTATATATATATATATATATATATATGTATGTATATATATATATATATATGTATGTATATATATAGGTATATAAATATATGTATACGTATATATATATATGTATGTAATAGTGTATAGGTGTGTGTGTGTGTGTGGAAGTGTGAGTGCATGTGTGTTTGAGCGTCGGAAAAGAGAGTGTTGTGAGAGAGAGAGGGAGAGGGAGAGAGAGAGAGAGTGGGAGAGAGACTGCTGGAGGTTAAGGCATCTGAAGGCCAGTGGCATCGTCTGGGGGTCCTCAAGTGCACGCGCGGGTGCGTATGCGCGCGAGGACATGCGTGTTGGAGGGCAAGGGGCGCGGAGAGGAGACGCAGTGCACCGTGCTACGCGAAGGCTGGAGCGGGCGCTCGCAGGCATGCGTGGGTGAAGAGAGCGGGTGACGCAGACCTGTGCGAGCGACGCAGACGTGCGGGCGACGCAGGTGGAGACGCGCGTGCGGGTTGCGGCCAGTTGCGGCATGCCGGGTGACCGATTAAGTGAGAAGCTCACCAGTCACCCCACTGTAGCCACAGTGTCGCACAGACTGGCGTGAACAGTGGCTACAGTGTAAGGCCACGCCGCACAATTGGGAGCGCAGGTGCTGTGAGTGCGGCCGGCTCACGGCTGGCTCGCAAGGAAGAAGGTCTGCACCGGCCGGTTGCTTGCAGGTCGGAAGATCGCGACAGAGCGCGCGGAGAGGGCTTGGTCGCGAGCGTAGGGGCGCGACAGGGCATGCAGTGGCGTGGCCGTGTTGGCTGGGGTGCATGGGGGTGCTTGGCCGGCCGCTGCAGTGGTGTGCGGTGGCTGGTTGCGGAAGAGAGAGCGCGACAGGGCACTTGCACGAAGAAGCTGAAGGTGAGGGCAGTGTGAAGGAGAAGGAGGCAAGGGTGCCTGCAGGCGCGTGCGGAAGGCCTGCGTACGCTGCTGCTGCTGCTGTGGGGTTTGGCCTTGCAGCTGCTGCTGGAGCTTTGAGCTTCAAGCTTGAAGCTCCAGCTCCAATGGCTGAAGGTGCTGGAAACGTAAAAACCAAGAAAAGAGCCACCACGCCCACCGACTCTTTGAAGAGCTGGGCGGTGGTGGTGTCACTGTGGTGGGTGTGCAACACAGTGAGGGCTCCTGTCCGTCAGGTGTCTCCGAGGAGGGCCGGTGTGTGGAGGGAGAGGGAGGAGAGGACAGTGGCCTAGAAGGAGAAGTGCTGGGTTTTTTGGTGTTGGACCAGGCCGCTGATGAAGAAGAAGTCGTGGCCTTTTTATAGAAGAAGAAAGCCATGCACAGCCATTCCTTGGCTGTGCATGGCTCAAGGATGGCTCATGGCAGGGAGATCTTGTATGCGGCTGGCAGGGTGGGGTGTGAGCAGTGAGCAGGGAATGGCGCGAGGAGAAGAAGAAGATGCTCCATGCAGCCGTGTGGAAGATTTCAAAATCAAGTGAAATAAAAATAAAAAGATGGTGAATTTTGCAAAGATGCACTTGAGGAAAAATGTAAATTGTGAGGCCACTTATTTTATTCTCCTCCCCTCTCAATTAAATGTATGCATGCATCTATTTTTACAAATGCGATTGTGGAACCCTAATACGCATTGGTAATGCTAGGAAATAGCACAAGAAGGCACTATTGCAAGTGTATTTTTGTGGTGCAATCACTAGGTTGAGTTGGAAATGCCTCTTATGAGAGCTCTAGGGCTAGCTAATCTAGTAGTTGACAAGTAGTTGCTCAGCTAGCTTAGAGTCTAGCTATTGTGAGCTGGCTGGAGTTGAGGTGAGCTGAGCTTGAGCTGAGGTGGACTTAAGTCAACTCAGTTGAGCTAGCTAGAGCTCCCAGTGAACTAGTGGGAGCTAAGATGAGCTAGACTCTGCTGAGTTGAGCTGGATTTGAGCTGACCTGAGCTAGGGTGAGCTAAGATGAGCTCTCTTGAGCTATCATTCAGCTAAGATGAGCTGAATGGAGCTAAATGGAGTTAACCCTAGTCCAAGGGAGCTGATATCCAGCCATGATGAGCTGGAATTAGCTGAGTCCTAGCCTGATTGAGCTTCCTCTTCAATAGTTGCCTTCCCAAGTGCTAGGGTTCTGGGGATTTACTTTCTGCTTATTCCTAACACTCCAAGGAACATATCAAAAATAAAATAACAAATGCAATGCATGCCTAACCTATTTTATGCCTAAATACATCCCAAAAAACTCGTTTGTGGAGCAAAACCCTAAGAGTTAGGTTTGTTTTAATGCATAAGAATGATTATAAATTGGCATTTATCAGGCCACATCATTCTAAAGAGAATTGAATTTCTCCTGTTGTGTGCAAAACCTTGTGTCCCCACTTGAACCTTGTTTGAAAACATTAAGGAACTTCAACCTTAAAAAGCATTAAAGAAAGGACAAATCATTAAAAGTCACCACATCTTAAAATCCTTGCTTGAGAACCATGTTTTATTAAGTGCACACACATGCTCAAATTGGTTAACTAAGAGGCACAACCCCAAACAACGCCTCATCACATATCCTGAGCACAAGCACTAACCTAGCCCTCTTTAAAATGGAGTAGACATGGCCTAGGCAGGACTAGTCTAAGTCTTGAAGGTGTGATTAGGTTTCCTAGGCACTTGGCCTTCATTCCCTTTGTAGAATCTGGTGTTTAGGCTGCAGGGAAGTGTCAAACGACCATGGTTGTGGGGTTAATAGAACCAACAGTGAAAGCCAAAGGAAGAACCTTCCCTTCAATCCCCTCTTAATCATCCTGGCCAGATTAACATCGGGAAGGGTGGTTAAGTGCTTACAGATCTGATCATTCCCTTTGAAGCTTCTAGGTCACTTAAGGTATACACTATAAGGACTAGGCTTACTTGCTTGATTGTGCACACACTTCTCGCACCTGTCTCTCTTCGCATCCCTCCCTGTTCTTCTCTAGTGTATGCACAGGAGACGATCACTGCATCCTGAGCTATTTGCTTTAGATAGGGAAATTAGGAGGAGACTTGATTTTACAAGGAAATGGCTGAACCAAGAATTGATGAGATCGAGGATCAACCCTAACCTAATGTTATGGCCATCATTTAGGCCCAAATCTCTGCCAACCACCAGCTTCAACAACAATAGATCCAAACCATCATGCAAGCCATACACCGATTGCAAAACCCTTAAGGGCAACCCCCACTGAACCCACCTAACCCACCACAACCTCTTGAGGGCCAACCTAGGCCACTCCGTGATTTTTATGATTCGTCTGCCATCCGGATCGAGCCACATCTTAGGGTCCCCGAAGGGGGAGATGATTTTGAGCTGAAACTTAATGTTCTGAGCTTAATTCAGAGGTACTTTCATGGGAGCTCAAATGAGGACCCCATCCAACACCTTGAGGACTTAGACCGGATCGCCCGAACTATGAAACCCAGGAACATCAGCTTGGACATTGTTTTGATTAAGATGTTCCCTTTCTCCCTAAAAGGAAAAGCATCTCACTGGCTTAGAACCTTAGGGAGACCCATCTCCACTTGGGAGGAACTGAGGCATGCATTCTTGAAGAAACTTTTCCCCATAGGTAAAACCAATGCCCTCAGAAGAGCCATTACCACATTTACACTACAAGGTGGGGAACAATTCCATGAGGCGTGGGAATGATTTAATGAATTGTTGAGGAAATGCCCACACCATGAGGTTCCAAGGTGGCAATTGGCTCAGATCTTCTACCACGGTTTGGACAGCAACCTGAGGAATTTTATTGATGCCTCATGTGGAGGCAACTTTTTGAACAAAGATGAGGAGAGCGCACTCGAACTCTTTGAGTCCATGAGTGAGAATTCACTCAACAATGCCTCCATGACCCAGTTTAATCGATCCAGTCAACCCCATGGTGGGATCTATGAAGTGCAAGCCAATTCTGGAAAGGTTGACAGGAAAGGTTGATATGGACATTATAGCCAAAAGGTTGGATCGAGTTGACTTGGTGGACAAAAAGATTGATGAGCTGTTGAACCAAACCAGAAACTTGTTATAGACCCTCTCCCTAGCAAAGGGAGCTCATTATGTAGATTTGGTGCCGCCAATGAACCAAATACACCTGGAACAACCCCTGACCATATTTCAGGGAGGGACCTTTGCTCCCTCAAATCTTGATTACTCCCTCCCCTCCCCCTCGATACCTTCTATCTTTGAAGATGTCCAAGACATCCATGGTTACTCCAAACCTGACCCCTTCTCCAACACCTACAACGTCGGATGGCGTAACCACCCGAATTTCTCCTGGACGAACGAAAAATCGAACCAATTCCAGAACCAACCCAGGCCAAACCCCCCTCATATTAGCAAGGTCCACCAGCTAGACCACCCTATAATCATAATAGGGCGGCCCCTCCCCCACAAAACCAAATGGACACACTGACAAAAATGATGGCTGATATGAATCAGAAACATCAAAAGGAAATGGCATTAGTGAAGGGATAGTTGAGCTAGCTGTTGGATTGCAAATAATAGGGATCCCTTCCTTCTCAACCACAACCAAACCTGAGAAATGTGATCAATAGAGGCCCCAATTCTTAAGGGTTCCAAGCCAATCTTGGGCATGCCCACATGGTCTAGCAAGCCCCACAAACAGCCCTTGGGTTTTGTGCTTCTTCTTCCTCTACTTCTCAAGGATCTACCCATGGTCCTAATGCCTTAGCCAATGCGGTTACCTTGAGAGGCGGCACTATAACCCAGGACCTCAAATGGCTGACCCCTCCCGTGACCTCACTTCCTGAGATACCTGGCTCTGAGGATGAGTGGGAGGAACCTAAGGACCTGGAGATTGACCTAATTCAAACCTAAACACCATACCCTGAGGCCTTGGAGAAAAGGAAGAAAAATAAGGCTGTAGTTGAGAATGAGGAGCTATTGGAGATTTTTAAACAAGTCCAGATTAATATTCCGCTCCTCAAAGCAATCAAGCATATCCCGACTTACGCTAAGTTCTTGAAGGATGTCTGTACGCCGAAGCATAAGCCGAGAACCCAAGTACCTAGGAAGGTAGTGCTCTCAGAACAAGATAATTCAGTGATATTGAGCAGCCTGCCTCCCAAACAAACTAACCCAGGAGCACCCTTGATTTCTTGTAATATTGGGGACATGACATTTGATAGAGCACTCTTGGACTTAGGTGCCTCAATCAACCTAATCCCGACTACCCTTTATCACCAATTTGGATTTGGGGAATTGAAACCCACACCTGTGACTATCCAATTGGCTGATAGATCTGTGAAAACCCTGAAGGGTGTAGTCGAGGACGTAATTGTTCGGGTCAAGGACTTCTACTTCCCGATCGACTTCTTGATCCTTGATATGGAAGTCCTCGAACAACTACAAAACACACCCATCATCCTGGGCAGACCCTTCTTAGCTACGGCTAAGGTGAACATTGATTGCAACATGAGATGCATGGAAATTGCCTTTGGAGACAAGAAGATGCAATTGGATATCTTCAGGGTGGCGAAGTCTTTTGATTATGGTTGGGTTGAGGAGCACAATCTTGTGGAACCTCTGGTTGAAGAATGCCTCACTCTTAGCTCTTCAGCAGACCATCTGACTCAACCAGTTGATGACTACCTTGACCCACTCCAGCCTGTGGAGGTTGACCTATGCAGAGCTGATTACCTTTAGCAACCTCCATTTGAGGAGATCGATGTTGATCAACTCCCACCCTTCCCCTATCCATCAAATGTTGCCCCATCTACACCCAAATTAAAGCCTTTGCCCGATAATCTTAAGAATGTCTTCCTGGGACCTGACCGGACCTTCCTTGTGATTATCAATGCCCATTTAACTAGGGATCAAGAACTTAGGTTGACTACAACCCTCTCTGAACATCAGGCAGCCATTGGGTGGATAATTTATGACCTAAGGGGAATTAGCCCTACTTATTGCACTCACAAGATCTATTTGGAAGATGGGGCTCGACCTTCTCGCCAGATGCAAAGGCGATTGAACCCAAATATGCGTGATGTTGTGAAAAAAGACATAATCAAGTGGCTCGACATAGATATCATTTACCAATTTCCGATAGCCCCTGGGTAGGCCCCACTCAAGTGGTACCTAAGAAAGTCGGGCTCATAGTGGTCACCAATGACCAAGGCGAATCCATCCCCACCCACACCAGTACTGCATGGTGGGTGTGCGTCGACTATAGGAAGCTTAATGAGGCCACCAAGAAAGATCATTTCCCTCTACCATTCATTGACCAGATTCTCGAGCAATTGGCAGGGCAGAAATATTTTTGCTTCCTAGTTGGATATTCAGGATGCAACCAAGTTGCTATTGCACCAGAGGATCAAGAGAAGACCACATTCACTTGCCCGTATGGCACGTCCGCATTTTGACGTATGCCATTCGGGTTATGCAACGCACCTGCAACCTTTCAGCATTGCATGCTAGCCATTTTTTTAGAGATGGTGGGTGAATACCTGAAGGCTTTTATGGATGATTTCTCCGTGTTCGGGAACTCATTCTACCATTGTCTTAGCAACTTGGAGAAGATCCTGAAGCGATGTATCGAGGTCAACGTAGTATTAAGTTGGGAAAAGAGCCATTTCATGGTTTAGGAAGGGATTGTCCTCGGTCACATTGTCTGACATAGGAGCATTGAAGTGGATCGAGCTAAGGTTGATTTAATTTCCAAACTTCCACCCGCTAGCTTGGTCAAGCAAATTCGATCTTTCCTCGGACATGTTGGCTTCTATAGAAGGTTCATTAAGGATTTTTCCAAACTTTCTAAGCCCTTGACTGACCTTCTAGCCAACGATGCCCTTTTTCACATGACACCTGATTGCATCAAGGCTTACAACACTCTTAGGGAAACAGTTTCCATTGCACCTGCTTTACAACCCCCAAACTGGTTCCAAGACTTTGAGATAATGTGTGATGCATCAAATTTTGCCATCGATGCAGTCCTAGGACAAAGAAGAGAGAAGACACCCATGGTGATCTACTACGCGAGCAAAATGTTGGATGAGGCTCAATGGAATTACACGGTCACAGAAAAAGAACTGCTCGCCGTAGTCTTTGGATTAGAAAAGTTCTGATCATACCTTCTGGGATCCCACGTGACAGTTTACACTGACCACTCGGCTATCTGGCATTTGTTGGCCAAAAAGGACGCTAAATCCAGGCTCATCCGATGGATCCTGCTCTTGTAGGAATTTGACTTGGAAATAGGCGAAAAAGCCTGGTCCAAAAATGTTGTAGCCGATCACCTGGACCACATCGGATCCTCATTACCTTTGACTGACACCTTCCCTGATGAACAACTTATAGCCGTGCAAGGAAGAAAGCTAACCTAATATGCAGACTTAGTCAACTATCTGGTAGTAGGACAGACTCCGCATGGCTGGTGCAGACAGCAACAGGATAAGTTCTTGGCTGAAGCCAAGCACTATTTCTGTGATGATCCTATGTTGTTTAGACTCTTGCTGACCAGATCATTAGGAGGTGTATTCCTGAGGACGAAGTCCAAAGTGTGTTGTCCTTTTTTCACGACCAAGCCTGTGGTGGCCACTTCTCTGGGAAGCAAACAGCTGCAAAGGTTTTGCAGTCCGGATTTTATTGGCCATCCTTATTCAAGGATGCACACAGTTTCACCAAGACTTGCTCTCAGTGCCAGACAGTAGGGACTATGACTAGAAAGGATATGATGCTGTTAGTCACTCTAAATCGGATTTTAAAATCAATGCGTGTAGTATAGGTTTACTCAATGCGAAAAAAAAATAGAATTTATACTTGAATACCAGAAATGAAGTTCGAGGTTGAACATAGGGAGCAATTAGCAAAATGATTCTCAAGATTACAATTCAAGCAAATATATGAACAATTTATAGCAAAATTCCAAGCAGTAATAATATATGAATGAAAGCGTTTGTCAAATAGTGCAAAAAGAATGGAGTAAAATGGTGATTTGAATCACCAATTACCCCTCACAATTATATCAAATATTTCAATAGTATCAGGTAATCTAAATCCACGTAGGATAAGTGCACCTTGCACTTCTGCTGAATCTAGGAGTCTTCTTCTTTTGTGGCTTCCTCTCTTCTTTCTCTTCTCTGGCTTCCTCTCCTTCTTCCTTCTCTTCTCTGTTGCTGCTCTTCTTCTTCCTTCTCTTCACGCATAAGAGGAAGGGTTCTTTCTTCAAACAGCTAAGTATCAGCCATTGAACCTCAAAGCAAAACCCCCTACCCCCACGTGCTCTCTCTCTTTCTCTCTTTGGGATCCGCTCTCCCAGAGCCTCGGGTAATCGGATTTGGGTCTAAGCATACCCGAGACCAGGGCTGCGGGTGTGATATCACAGCCGAGGAGTGAATAGGGCTTAGGTGGGTCGGGTTTGCACCAGGCCTGTGGGGGACGGGTCACGGGCGAGGTGCAGGTGAAGGGGCATGCGGAGACCTTACCCCCTGTGCGTGTTGAGGCGATAAGCCGTAAGCACAAAATCCTCTTAAGCGGTGTTGCGCGTCTGTCAGCGCCTGATGTGGGACTATGTTCCCACTCCTTCCTCGCACAATGTAGCAGCAGTTACTCTGTCTAATCCCAGTCAAAGGCCCAATCAAACGGCCAAATTGGTCGCTGGGTTGTAATCCTGGAGGAATCTCGCTGCGCATGGGACTTCTACCTAGGGCTTGCAAGTGCTAGAGCAAGCTTGAAGCAAGCTCAAGTTCCTTGTCAATGGCAGGTGATGACCTGCGAAAACACAAGAACAGGATTTTGGCCCTGTCAAAAACGTTTGGCAGGATTTCCGTAAGATGGCAAACGTGGTGGTGGGTGTAGTGTGGTGTGTGAGTGGATGAGGTGGTCGGATAGTGATGGAGTTGGTGCACGATGGTGGGTCTATTCATTATCGCAGCTAGGTGCGTAATAGGGTGAAATTGGATTGCGATTTTGTAGAGGAGGATGAGGCGAAGGTTATGTCATGGTCGATGAGGCGTTTGGAGTAGTGGAATGAGTAGGGAGCCTCGAAGGAGGTTTGGTCAGAGTGGAGGATGATGGAGGTGAATGGTGACGTCGAGAGGATATTTTTGGGTAGGAAATTAAACTAGGGACCTAAGGGAACTAATATAACCCTAAACTAACTGACGATGAGGGAGAAGGATGCCGGTGTTGGTAGGCTAGTGCTGGGGAAGAATACGCTCCAGTAGAAGGGGACGACGACGATGACGGAGATAGAGTGCCCGCTGGTATGGCGTAACATGGATGAAGGTAGGGAAGAAGGATCTACCACCGGTGTTGCAGTTAGACGAAGGATGAAGATGAAGGAGGTCGTGGGAGCTTGAGGAGATTTTTGGTTGGATTAGGAGGGAGGAATTGAGGGTGTTCCTGGCCAAAATCAAGCTTGGGATCTTCAGTCTGATTTGGGGGTTCTTTTATAGGCCTCTGGAGGGTGTTTTGAGCTTGGGAAACAAGCTTCCCAAGCTAGGAAAGCTCACTGGAGTTTAGAAACTCTTATGATAATCGAATCTCTCATGCATTCGCATGAGAGATTGCGAGGTTTTCAGGGCTTGGAATCTGGCTCAAAAGGAAGGGAATTCCTTGATGAACTTTCCTTTCAAATTTGAGAGGGATTCGTCAAGGAATTAAGGACAACATGCCAAAACAAGCTCGCCGGAGTTGTAGGATTAGGGTTCATGGTGGAAAGGACCTTTTTAAGAAAATGATGATTAAGATAGTGGCCTTTTTGTAAGAAATTCACAAGCTAAGGGCCGATGTGAAATAAAGAAAATCAGACTTGGACCAAAGTACAAACTAGGTTGAAACAATCCCAGATTGGACCTAAATTTTGGTACAAACCTAATTTTAACCTAACGAATTCAATTGTGAAGTTGGATTTTGGTTTTGACCTAGTTTGACTGGGTAATTTGCATAATTATCCAAATTAAGGCAAATGTCTGTCTCAAATTCTATTTTAGGTCAAGGTGGGCTCCAATGGTCAAATTAAAGGTACCAAACCCTAGAGAATATTTTTCTATGATTTTTAGAGGATTTAGGTGAATTTTATAATGACCAGAACCTTAGTAGATTAAGAAGGTCTGTTTTTAGGGTTTCAGATGTCCATTAATTCCTGTAACACATGAAAATCCTTTTCTGTTTGTTCTAATCCACTTGTTAGACTCTTAAGACCATTTGACCTTTTTTCCACCCCTGAAAGAACCCATGGTTATTATATTTTTGTGATAGAATGGTAAATTTGTAAAAATAACCTGTAATCTTATTTTCTTCTCAAATCAATGTTTTGTGCCCTTAAGACCTTCTGATGGATATGTAGGAGCTTTTACTGACTTAATCAGATCAAACTGAGCTAGTTATGGATGATGATGGTGTTCCCATCATACCCCAATGCCTAGCTTTTGCTTGTTCCTTGGCAAAATCTCATGGAATTAACTTAAATTCTAGACCATGACTTTTTCTGCTCAGATTTCTGATGTGTGCTTTTTTTTGTAGATTAAGTTAGAATGCCAATAGTAGGCCTAGAGGTACTCAAGTACCAACCAAGATCCAGACCTGACTAGCTCTAGCCTCAGTCCACCACGAAGGTTTCTAAGGCCCACAGGAACTAACCTAAGTTTCGTTGAACTCCGCAGTTAAAACACCCATGCTTAAAACATGTTTAGTCCCAGTTCAATTTGCAGTGCATTTTTGTAAGAGAGAGATAGAAGATTCTTTTTTTTTTGGAGAGTTTTCTCTTTCTTTTCTTTCTTTATTTCTAGCTTCAGATTGGCTTTACAACACGGTCTATATCGGATTCCTAGCTCCCACCATCAACCTTCGCAGGGTCCCTAGCAATTGATGCTTCGAGATAGCACCGCCCATGGCAACCCCCAAAACCCTGGCTTTCAAGATTTTGGGATAATCCAGCCCATGACATTCTGTAAGTAAATCCAGACCCTAGTAATCGACATTTCATGATAATGCCTCCGATGGCATCTGAGCTAGCACAAGGTGCTTACGTGCCCTCGATAGGATATTTAGGAATCCTAGGAGACAAGCATCGAGGAGACAGTATGTTATTGCACATATTCGAGGGGAATTTCCTGCCTCTCCACATCGGGAACTCTTCCAAATCAACTCGTATTGATCAGCTGCTCCTAATATAGGTAGCTTTTCATAACAGAATTAACGCATTTGAGTGATTTTGATAATTAAGTGCACTAAACCAGACTATGACTGGATTAGGGTGCTTAGGTTACCAAGTCCCGCAAACCAGAGGTTAGTCAACATGGTCGAATAATCCCTATGCCTTAGACCTAATACTTAAGCTTCATATTTTCCTCACCCGCTTGAGGACTATCCATATCTTAACGGATACGTCAATTTTTAAGCCTAAACACAAGCCCAAGAGGCCTAAGATTAGCTTTCATACTGATCTCTTTTGTCTCTTAGCACTTTTTGTCTTTTATTTCTTTCTTTTTGAGTTGGTCTAGAACTAAGTAGATTCCTTAATCTTTTACTAATGACTATCTCTTTTTATTTCAAATTGTTGCTCCTTTTTGACATTTATATCCTCTCCTCCTTTCCTCCTAAAAAATGATATGCAAATTGATCTTTCCAAATTTCCTCCCTTCTCCATTTTTTTCCTTTTTTACTTTTTTTATTCTTTTGGTTTTTCTTTTGGAATATGTATTTTTTTGATGAAACCCTTTCTTGTGAAGTGATTCTCACAGCATTTTGCACTTTAACCCCCCCATGCCTACAATTTGCGATATCCTCATTGTAAATTCGGTGGGTTCGAATTCAATGTAGATCATACATTAGAATAGGTTTTAAGCGGGTGGATGGGTCAGGATGACTATTGCGAACGATTTCAAGCTCTAGTATGGGTACCAGAGGTGGATTCGATTGTTCTAATGGATGAACCCTAAAGTACAATATGAGTTCAACATGAGATGTGTTAAGAAGGGTTTCAGTTTTTCCAAAAGATGACGGGTTGTCTCCCGTTAAGTGCTGAGTTTAATGCCAACAGCCGGGTGATGAGTCCATTAAAATGGACTAATATTAAGCCTAAGTATCTTTAATTGTACAATTTATGTATGTTAATAATGACAATTAAGTTGTAGAAGATTTGTACACCTCATGATTTAAGTTATAACATTCTATAACTTAATGATTTTATTATTTTTATGTGCAGGTAATAAAATGCACAAAGAGCAAGGGTGGGGGGATAAATTTCCCCAAACAGCCGCAACTCTTTCCCCCTCCCATGCTAGACATTGGGGTAATCTTCTTCATCCGCCACCTTTCTCAACAACTATGACCGGGGATTTAGGAAAATCCCTAAACTCACGCGCAAGGGAGAAGTTAAAAAGAAAGAGGAGGGGAGAAAAGAAATCATCTTGATCGAGGGGTCCTTCTTCCTCCCCCTGGGGGGATATCCTTCCTCTCCACTACGGAGAGAGTACGCACTGTGGAGAAGGTGTACCACCCCTGCAGCCACCGTGCCATCACCCTCCTAAGAGCCTGCAGGCGCAACACCAAGCCCTCCAGTGCCTCAACCTCGCTCGCACGCCTACCTTCCAGCCACCGCTCCAACTTGCCCTGCAGTGCAAGCGCCTGCCCGCACACCATCTCGAATGCGCCCTCCCCTCCACCCTGCAGGCATCCCAACCAACGCCTCAACCTTGTCCGCATGCCATCAGCCTGCCCGTGCACCAATGCCCCCTGCAAATCAGCACGCCCTACCGCTAGCCCCCTCAAGCCACTGCAGGCGCTCACGCCCTCTCCGCCCGTGCGCCTCTCCCTTCAGCACCATCTGCAGGTGCACCGCTCCACCTTCCTGCAGACCGCCGCCCATCTGCAAGTGTCGCTCCGCCGCCCATCTGCAGGTGCACCAGCAAGTGCCTGCCCGCGCACCAGCGCGCTAGCACACCTCTACCCGCGCCACCAGCTGCAGGCACTGCAGCTGCTACGCCTTCTTTGTGAACAGGCTGGAGTTCCGGCCACCTCCGCCGACTGCTCCGGCCACCTCCGACGCCACCACTGCCACCATCGGAGAGCTCTCGACCTCGCCGTCCTCTTGAGCCTCACATCAACCCCCCCGGTTCTCTCTCTCTCTCGCGAGGAGGAGAGAGGAAGAAAGCCCTATTTTCCTCTCAATTAAAATTTACATTCAATGCCATTGCCACCTAATTTGATTTTTTATTATTATTATATTATGGCAGAATTGCATTCAAACACTCATAGTTCTTTATAATTGCATGGTATTGATATTAACTAGTTTAAAGCTTGATTTTGGACTTAATTTTAGTACTAATTGTCTTTAGTACACATCACATGAAAACTACATGAATTCATCCTAAATTTATTGAGAATTTATGTGAGGGAAAACTTCACTTATACCCTTATCTTTTTAAGTTATTACAAATCTACTTTCCTTCACATTTTAAATCAGATTTGAACAGGGATTTCGCACTACCCGAAATAATATTAAATAATTAAGTATTGATTGCATCATTGCCATCCTGTGCACACGACCCGCTCTTCTGCGAGTGGTTATTTTCATTATTTTTTATTAGTCGATTTTTCCACCACTTAAATACTACAACTCTAAGCGAAAAGTCGACTATCAAAATTGGCACCGTTGCCGGGGAGGCAACAGACGCAATAGATTTACTTTATTGTTTTTAAATCTTTTGAGTTGCGAAATTATCTAATCATTTTTATTATTGTGCAAGGAATCTGACACGGCGATGAGGTGGAGCATAGTGACGACTTTGAACATGAACAACGCGCACGACGGAGACGATCTTTTTGGTGGACCTTGACGCCACCTGGAGGATGACAATAGGAACACGTGGGCCTTGATCCCATGCATATAGGCTTATGGAGAAGCCTATTTCTGATTTAGGCAGTAGGTCTTAGTTAGATTTAGTTAGATAGACATTAGAATTTAAATTACTGTCTTTTGGGCCCTTATTGGGTATTTTTGGAAACGTGTTCCCATTATTTATATTATAGGATTATTTGAATTATTTTGAACTGCATTTCAATTTGTTAGTTAGATTAGGTCTATTTGTTATTATTATTATAAAAAATATATATATTCGAACTGCCTGCTAGAAGCTGCATATCTATAAGACGATCATCTAGGACTGAATGAGTAGCATCTAGTTTATTTTTATTGCACTACATTCATTATTACACGAAGAAAGCTGGAGTAAGGTATGTCTTCTCTTGAGCATTAATTACTTATCATGCATATGCATTGAACCTAAATCTAAGACCACTAAAGTGCTTGAATCAAATTAATTCAGTGGTCACTTTAAAAAAATTGGGACTGTTAAGAGGTTGGACTTTAAAATCTATGGCTAAAAATTATGTGCAAAAGGATCCTGTTTGCGGAATTTCAAAAAAATCAAAACATTATCATATGCTTGCACACTTGAGACATTGTGCACCTCACACATAAGGTCACAGGATAAAATTCTACCTCTCCTCTTTAGCACCACAAGGGAAGTTAGTCGGAAATCAACAAGCCTATCCACCAAGTTACTTCGGTTCCTCGTGTGTGGGCTCGATTTGAGACTTCCATCCCTTGCGAGTAGGTTATAGGCACTAGCGAAGGTTGGCCTAGGAAGTGTAATTTTTGCAAAACTTGATTGGCCACCAACTAAACATATAACTCTAAGACCTGCAATCTACTAAAAACAAATCCCGTTGAATTTGCGTTTGCTGTGACAATAGAACTCTTTAGGAAGTTTTCTACTGAATCCTAAGAAAGTTAAAATTGTTTTGCTTAAAGAAATGGATTACTCTTACTCCTATCACTCAAATTATCATAATCAATACTTCCCATCTTTTAATCAGGATCCCATGCTCCGAGCGTATCCATCCTTTGATGGGTACATTGATAATTCATGGGATCATTCTCATTCTTACCCTGGGAGTACTGGCTTGATAACTCCCACTTTTGAGCAGAGCCTAGGAGTGGGATTTTCCAATCCTGAAATCCCTACTTCCATGTAAACAACCAACCCTCCCACCCTTCATGATTTTCCGTATCGAGGTTGGACCGATACCCCTAGGCAACTAGAGCCTGAAATTGACTATCCTCCCCAACCTGATAATAGTAGCCTCTCCTATTTTATGATAGAAATGCAAAAACAGCAAAAGGAAATAATGGAATCAATGGGAGAGATGTTGAGGAATAGTCAACACTTAAATGAAGAAATAAGACAACTTAGCTACACGCTTCCCAATAATCCTGATCCCTACCCAATAAACCATGATTATGAAAATAATTCTAAGGAACCTAATGACAATAAGGATCCAATTTTAGGTAGCCATCACTTAGACTCTTCCAATGAGACACGGCCACTAGAGGATAATGATCATAGTGATTATCCACTTGAATTATATTGCAGTCAAAAGCAAGGGAAGATGGTATCTCTTGAGGACCTTGACCCCAATGACGATATTCTCCTTACCCCTACCAACCCGGGTCAAGGTTATATTGTTCCTATCACTTCCCCTTTTGATTATTTGGTGGAATCCCATTCTACTCTTAGTGAGCCTAATCCTGACCTTCCACTTAGGGAATCAACACCTACCCTTCAATATTTTGAGGGTTCAAATGCACCTAATGAAGTTGAGCCTAAGGGAATAGAGGATGATCAATTCTGGTCTCAGGGATATGAAGAGTCTAATTCAAAGGATTAGGATGCCCCAATAGAGGAACCTAGACTGAAAATCTGGAGTGAATCATAGGAGAATTATTTATCATTTGAGGATTTACCTCCTGAGGGTAGAAATAATATGATTAAATCCAGCTTCCTCCTTTCTTTTGAGAGCCATCCTCCATCAAAATAGGAGTTGATATTAGAGGAGGACAAACAAAATAATGAGATGTCTATTGGAGACTCTCGAGAACAAAACACGTCAATTTAGGATTTATACCCCGAGAAGAATAACGAATTCAATGATATAGGCTTCCTCCAAAATATTAAGACTGATCCTCCTTTAGAAATAATTGAGGATACTGATCCAACTCCTAATGAATCACATATACACCCCAACAAACATTTCAGTGAACCAAACGAATCTGGGGATGAGCTGAATGATAATGATTCTTACATTTTGACCCTGCCATCAAAAAGTTGTAATTTGAAGTCTACCCTTAATTCAAATATGACTCCGATCATTAATGCTAGGCAGGATAACTTGAAGTTGTCTACTACTGTTAGGGAGTGTACACAATTCGAATCATTGTTGGAATTGGACCTAACACCTACTAAGCCCTCATTGGGCTTAAGCATTACCTTCCAACACTACAAACAACCCTTATACTCCCTAACCGATCCATGGCTCAGATCTCTGCTCATGTACATTCTTTCTGGAGACTATATCAGGCCAATACATCCTAGGGTAGAATGGCGAGTATGGATTGATGCTTGTACTTTTACTCTTGCCATTCAATGGTTTGAACTAATTATGTGTATATCTTTTAAAACCCATTCTGCTTTGGAGGATCCTTATTATCCTCCACTTATTCCATTTCGGGAGGACTCTTTTGATATTCCGTTTCTTATTCCTAGACCTCCCAAGGTAGCCAACGAAATTTTCTGTTTTCATTTCTTCTGGCGAGCATTTGGAATTACACTGCATCATCAGCTTGCCAACATCCGTGGTTACCTGTTTTCTAGACCTACACTATTACGAATATTTTTAGGGCCTAACTTTGTTTCGTTGGAACCAGACTTACAGGTTCCTTATAGGTCTGGCTGCTGACAGAAAATGCAGCGCTTGTTGGGAGGCAACCCAGCAAACTGTGTCAAGTGATATTTTTCCTTTTTCCTCCTGTTTTAATTTTACAATGGGGACATTATAGGATTTAGGCATGGGGGAGTGCATTTGCGTTTTAAGAAGTATTTATGCATTTAGGTTAGTTTAAAAAAAAAAATGAGCTGAATGGGTTAGTCCTTAGCAAAATATCTTTGTTATTGGAGGTTCTTCTTCTGAAATTATTTCTTAAGTTTAGAATCCAGTGCATTTATTTCACGTGCACGTAGATTTGGTAAGGGATCCCTGAGGAAAACCAATGAGCATTTGTAAGTCTACTGAACCCTTGGATAGTTCATAGGGAGTCAAGCATACTATCTTCTAATAGATCTACCTCATATTTGTGAGAAGAAAGTAGCGAGATTACTGGTGCGCTAAGTCTAGTGCAAGGACTCTTAAGTTCTGGATAATTAGATGATGATACTTCAGAGTTAGGCGTAGTTTTCACTCTCTATTCCTGTGTGCGTACTTTGAGTGAATTCCTGAGAGTCACCAAATAAGGCAGATACACAGAGATTGAGTCTTAATAAAGCTATAACTATGGTGGATGATTACAACCATCCTTCATAGAGTCCTTAGCTGAAGGAGGGTAATAGTGTCAAAGGCCAGAAATACACCTGTCCTATCCATTCCTTCCTGGTGCCGAGAATAGTCACTTCCACCAAATAAGCCACACAACTTCCTTTTGATAATCATCATCCCTAATAATGCCTCGTAAATAAAAGTCTGCATCGTGTTGTGTTGATTGAAAAAGAGACAAAAACAAGAAGAAATAAAAAAACAGAGAGAGTGAGAAAAGAAGAAGAAAAAGAAGAAACAGAAAAAGGTCCAAGTGTATGATGTAACACTATTTCTGAGGCAGCAAAACACCTATCGCGTTCCACCAAATATGACCCATACCTACCTTCTAGTATTTCTGATCACCTGAATACTGGTTGAGAACTCTAACTTAGTTGTAAAGTTATTAGGACTTTAATTGAAGTGTGGATGCCATGTGAGGCAACCAAATAGTGAGTACAATTTCTAAATCTGGCGAAATTCATGATCTCAAAAAGAAAGAAAAGAGAGAGTGCCCAGGAACATCAAGAGAGCACAATTGTATAGCCTCTCTCAGAGTTGACTTGTCTAATGGTCTAAAGAGCTAGAGTCTGCAGTACTAGACTATATGTAGCACCAGTTGAGTGTGTGCCACCAAATATAAATCCATTCAACTTGTTATCTCCTACCAAAGCCAAACACCGAGGTCAAATTACAGATTATTGTCTGCTTTATCCCCGAGGGAAGTAGTTGCCTATCTCAACAGAAATTTCTGCCAAGGGTGATGTATGAACTCCCAATGTGAATCGGCTCTTTTACTTGGATCTGTTACCTAGGCTATCAGCACTTCACATTTGTCTGGATTTCTAAAGTTTTGAAGTAAGAAAAGAAGAAATCTTCTGATTATTTTCCATTTTTGCTAGGGACAAGCAAATCTTAGGCATGGGGGTATTTGATGAGTCCATTAAAATAGACTAATATTAATCCTAAGTATCTTTAAGTGTACAATTTAGGTATGTTAATAATGACAATTAAGTTGTAGAAGATTTGTACACCTCATGATTTAAGTTATAACATTCTATAACTTAATGATTTTATTATTTTTATGTGCAGGTAATAAAATGCACAAAGAGCTAGGGTGGGGGGATAAATTTCCCCAAACAGCCGCAACTCTTTCCCCCCTCCCCCGCCAGACATTGGGGTAATCTTCTTCTTCCACCGCCTTTCTCAACAACTATGACCGGGGATTTAGGAAAATCCCTGAACTCACGCGCGCAAAGGAGAAGTTAAAAAGGAAGAGGAAGGGAGCAAAGAAATCATCTTGATTGAGGGGTCCTTCTTCCTCCCCCTGGGGGGATATCTTTCCTCTCCACTGTGGAGAGAGTACGCACTATGGAGAAGGCGTACCACCCCTGCAGCCACCGTGCCATCACCCTCCTAAGATCCTGCAGGCGCAACACCAAGACCTCCAGCGCCTCAACCTCCCCCACGCGCCTACCTTCCAGCCACCGCTCCAGCTTGCCCTACAGCGCAAGTGCCTGCCCGCACACTGACTCGTCGATCTTTTGCTTTTAAGTCGTTTGCAGTTTAATGTGGTGGAAAAATCGACTGATCAATATTTAAGAAGAAATAACCACTCGTAGAGGAGCGGGTCATATCCATAGGGAGGCAATGACGTATTAAAATTCACACCAATTAAAAACGTTCGTTCGTAGTTAGTTTGAACAAGAATCAAGCCAAGATTGCCTTTAGATTAAGGTTTAAGCAAGAAACAATGCTGAAATGGCAATTATGACAAACTAGAGGATATTTTCCGCAATGCAGAATCAATAAAATATGATTAAAAAGTGACAATGGTAGAAAATGTAATTTCTAATTGATGGTTTACTATAGCAAAACAGGGGAATTTTTCCCCTTTGTCTTGCGCGACGAGGAGCGGATGGCTGGGAGTGGGAAGCTCAGAGGAAGTCCCTTGGACCAAGGGCTTCGGATCGGTGGTGGCGGCGAGTCGCGCGGTGGTCGGAGGTCGCTGGACGAGCTCCGGCGGAGGTGCTGCAGCCGGTGAGCGTGCGTGGCCTGTTGGCGTGAGAATTGCCACGCGTTGCTGCTGGCGGCTCTGCAGACGAGGGCGAAGGGTGCTGCAGGCGCGGGAGCAGGTGCGCATGCTACAGACGCAGGCGTGGCTACTGCTGGTGGCGAGCGCGCGGGAAGAGCGGTTGGCGTTCTGCAGCTGCGTGTGGTTCTGCAAGCGCTGAAGGAGAGCGTGGCTGGCTGAGGAGGGCGTGCGTGGTTGGCGAAGGCTGATGGTGGGCGCGGGTGTGCTGCAGGCTGATGGGCACGAGGAAGGTGGCGTGGGCTAGTTTGCAGGCGTTGTTGGAGGATGCTGCGGGCGAGGGAGCATGTGCGTTTGGAGGGTGCAGCAGGCTGAGGAAGGCGTGGCTGTTGTAGTTGGGCTGAGGAGGGCGCTGCGTGGAGAGCAGCTGCGGGTGGACTGCAAATGGGTATGCAGGCGAGTGGGTGGAGGCGAGCGGGTAGCTTCAGACGTCTGGGAAATTTCCCGGACGTCTTAAGTTACTGAAAGGGTGGCTGAATCAGTAGCTCGGTGGTGGTGGTCGGTGACGACGGCGAGGGAGATGCACGCTAAGGTGCTCACGGTGATGCGGACGAGCTCCGGATGGCGGTGTGGCCTGTCACACCACACGCCCACGGTGATGGAGACTCATCGCCACAGTAGAGGCCGGCAGTATGGAGTGGAAGAGAGAAGGTCTCTCTGCACAGTGGTGGGTCGGTGGTGGAGGCCTCCCGAGCTCGGCTACCTCCCTCCTCCTTTTGTAGTGGCCTGCACACATTTGAAATCATCCGCCCGACCAGATCCACCACATCCGCTCTCCCTTGAATGGTTCTTCACTGCAGCCGTTCGACGTTGGAGCGGCAGCCAGCCGTTCCTGCAAGGAGAAGAATAAAGAAAATAATGTTAAAATATTAGGGTCATTTATATACAGACCCTCAACTTCTATGTTAATGAAAATAATGTACCTAATTGGTTGTCTAATTAGATGAATGCTATTCTAAGCTACTTCTAAATGCACTTGAGATATGAATGCAATGTATGGATTATGTAATTAAATTAAAACTATGAATTAATCTATTTACATCCTAATTTGTGCTAAATAAATGTTAGAATTAACCTAATGTGTAGGCACTTAAATACTTAAATAGCCCACAACTATGGGCTAATCAAATACCCCCATGCCTAGTTTTTGCTAGTCCCTAGCAAAATTAAGCGAAACCTAGTACTCTAAGTAGACTAGTCAACTCACTTAGTCTTCCTTCAGAAGCATATTAAGTTCAGGCTCTAGACCCAAGGTTCCTAAGTAGTTGCTAAGTTACAGACTAGATCGGCTAAAGACGAGTTGCAGGCACAAGTTTCCCTAATTTCTGACTCTACCCTAAAGTTTAATGATCCCTGAGATTAAAGCATCCGTGCCTGTGTATTGGTCTGAGTTATTTGAGTTAAAGGATTTTTTTTTTATTTACTTTTTTTTTTTTTTGATTCTTCTAAGTCTAACCTCAGATCAGCTATCAACACGGTCTATGTCAGATTCATTGTCCCCATTACCATACCTCGAAGGGTGCCTGGCTTTCGATGCTTTGAGATAGCACCGCCCATAACGACCCCAAGAACTCCTGGCAATCGGCACTTTGAGATAGTATCGCCCATGGATTTCTTAAGCGAATTCAGGCCTATGGCAATCGGCACTTCGAGATAGGGCCGCCCATGGTACCTAAACCGCGCAATGCGCTTACATGCCCCCAGTAGGATGGATATCCTAAGAGACAAGCGCCGAGGAGGTAATATGTTCTCATCGCATCCTCAAGGTGAGTATATACTCGACCTCTCCTGTGGCGGGAACTCTTCCAATCAAAATGTGTTTTCAAGCCTCTCTTAAGTCAAAACTAAGAGAACCAAATCTCTTTTCAGAAAGATAGAAATTAAGTTGATTACCAGACCAAGTGTGTGAAATTTGGATGCTTGGGTTACAAGGACCCGTAAACCAAAAGGTAGAATAAGACTCCAGGTACTACCCCACCTTTTAACTCAAACCCTAGCTTCCCTTCCTCAACCTCTTGAGAAATGGTCCGCAACTTAACTCCTACTTAAGTTTTTAAGTCCACAAAGGACCCTAAAGGTCTAACGCTAGCAACTCATTTAGCTTCTAAAGTTTGACCCTAGAATTAATTTAGTCTACCCTAGAGTTCTGATTTGCTTAAGAATGCAAGATCTAGCTAGTTAAGCTCAAAACCTTTTTTTTTTTTTTCATTTTCTCTCTTTTTCTCTCTTCTTTTCTTTTTTTTTTATATGCTATAAACAAAATGCCTCAGGTCCTCTCCCCCATGCCTGGTTCAAACAATGTCCTCATTGAAAACAAAAATAGCTAAAGGAAGATATTACCTGAGGCAGAGAATGGTAGGAGCTAAGGCTCCTCAAGAGTGACTTCGTCAACCAGATGGCCATCTAAAGTTATGTACGGTTTTAACCGTTGACCGTTGACGATAAAGGGAGTTGCTGAAGAGGAAGGATTTTTGATCTCCACAGTTCCATGGGGGAATACTTTGGTGATTATGTAAGGCCCATCCCAACGAGATTTTAACTTCCCAGGAAAAAGCTTAAGTCTGGAATTGAAAAGCCAGACTTGTTGGTTGGGTTTAAAGGTCTTTCAAAGAATAAACTTGTCATGCAAGACCTTAGTTCTTTCTTTATAAGCTTGAGAGGTGTCATAAGCATCATTCCTCAGCTCCTCAAGCTCACTTAATTCTAGAAATCGTGCCTTACCTGCCTTCTCTAAATCCATGTTAACACTTCGAATAGCCCAAAGTGCTTTATGTTCCAACTCAACAGGTAAATGGCATGCTTTTCCATACACAATCCGAAAGGGAGAAGTACCCAAAGGGGTCTTATAGGCCGTTTGATAAGCCCACAAAGCATCATCGAGCTTTTGGGACCAATCTTTCCTATCAGGTCTAACGGTCTTTCCCAAAATATTTTTTATCTCCCTATTTGATACTTCGACCTGGCCACTTGTTTGAGGGTGGTAAGGGGTAGCAACCTTGTGAGTCACTCCCAAACTCTTAATTAACCGATTGAAGTGGTGGTTTCGGAAATGAGGTCCCCCATCACTTATAATAGTCTTAGGGCAGCTGAAATGGGATATGATATTGGCCTTCACAAATTTCAAAACCACAGAGTGGTCATTTGTGCGCGTAGGAATGGCCTCTATCCATTTAGAGACATAATCAACTGCCACCAAGATATATTCAAAACCATGGGACGACGGGAAGGGGCCCATAAAGTCAATTCCCCACACATCAAAAATTTCAACAGGTTGAATAGGATGTTGAGGCATTTCATTCTTCTTCCCAATCGTTCCAGTCCGTTGACATCTAATACAGGCCTTAACAAAATTATGAGAATCCTTAAATAAGGAAGGCCACCAAAAACTGGACTGGAGAACCTTAAAAGCAGTTTTCTTAGCACCAAAGTGTCCTCCACAATGAAGTTCATGGCAAAAACTCAGCACACTTTGTTGTTCCTCCTCAGGCACACAACGTCTTAATACTTGGTCTTGTCCAATTCTAAATAATTCTGGCTTTTCCCAATGAAAATATATTGCTTGAGAAATGAATCTCTTTCTTTTCTGCTCATCCCAAGAGCCAGGAGTTTGTCCAGTGACCAAGTAATTTACAATGTCTGCATACCAAGGTAAAGTTGATGTTACCGCCATCAGATTTTCATCAGGAAATGTCTCGCGAATGTCTTCAGAAATAGAGTCATTAAGAGGAAGGCGAGACAGGTGGTCAGCCACAACATTTTCTACTCCTTTCTTTCACGTATTTCCAAGTCAAATTCTTGAAGGAGCAAGATCAACCTAATCAGATGTGGCTTAGAATCTTTCTTAGTAATGAGATGTTTCACTGCTACATGATCAGTAAAAATAACCACCTTAGACCCAAGAAAATAAGACCTAAACTTCTCCAGAGCAAAAACTACAGCAAGTAATTATTTTTCAGTGATGGTGTAGTTTTGCTGAGGTTCAGTTAAAGTCTTGCTTGCATAATGCAGCACATGAGGTCTTCCCTCAACCCTTTGTCAAAGGACTGCTCCCACTGCATAATCCGAAGCATCACACATAAGCTCAAATGGGAGTGTCCAATCAGGAGCTTGGAGAACAGGCGCAGAAATCAAGGCCTCCTTTAGAGTTTGAAAGGCCTCGGCACACTTTGAATCAAAACTAAAAGAAGATTCCTTTGCCAATAAGTCACAAAGTGCCCTAGAAATCTTACTAAAATTTTTAATAAAGCGCCTGTAAAAGCCAACATGGCCCAGAAAGGATCTAATCTGTTTGACATTCGTAGGCAATGGAAGTTTGGAAATAGAATCAATCTTGGCTTTATCTACTTCCAAACCTTGCTCGGATACAACATGCCCAAGTACAATTCCTTTCTGTACCATGAAGTGACTTTTCTCCCAGCTGAGGACTAAACCAGTCTCCTTACATCGTTTCAACACATTCTCCAGGTGCAGGAGACACTGGTCGAAAGATGAGCCATAAATAGAGAAGTCATCCATAAATACTTCAACACACTCGTCAATCATGTCCGAAAAGATAGACATCATACACCGCTGGAAAGTTGCAGGGGCATTACATAATCCAAACGGCATACGCCTGAATGCAAAAGTACCGTAAGGACTCGTGAATGTCGTCTTTTCCTGGTCATCAGGAAAGACTGCCACCTGATTGTACCCAGAATATCCATCGAGAAAGCAATAATACTTATTCCCTGCCAATTTTTCGAGAATTTGATCAATAAAAGGCAAAGGAAAGTGATCCTTCTGGGTAGCGGTGTTCAGCTTGCGGTAATCAATACAGACCCTCCATCCATTTGAGGGTCTAGTGATAACTTATTCACCTTGGTCGTTGAGTTCCACAGTAAAGCCTGCCTTCTTTGGCACCACATGAATGGGACTGACCCATTTACTATCAGCAATGGGATATATGATCCCAGCATCCAACCACTTCAGGATTTCCTTTTTTACAACCTCCCTCATATTAGGGTTCAGACGTCTCCGCATGTCCCTAAAAGGCTTGATGGAATCATCAGTATAAATGTGGTGCATGCAGAGTGTAGAGTCTATACCATTAATGTCAGCAATGCTCCAAGCAATAGCTTCCTTGTGCCTAGACAGGCATTCAATCAAGGCTCCCTCCTGTGCCTCAGACAGCACAGCCGAAATGATAATGGGGAGCGTATCATTGGCACCTAGGAAAACATACTTGAGAGTGTCAGGGAGGGGTTTCAACTCAAGGTTGGGAGCTTGTATGGTTGAGGGTTTCATAATAGATGTCCTCATCTCAGGTAGCAAATCTACCTTCGGTGAAAATGATGTGGGAAGAGACTCAGCAGAAACTCCTAGCAATTCCTCTAGTTCTAGTATATCCCCTTCACATTCCTCTAAGAGATGGGAATGCTCATTTAGCATGACATGCTGAAGGGGGTCATCACATAACATTGCAGGCGTTGCCTCTTCAATCAGGTCATCTATCACCTTAACTTGAGAACAATCCTCAAGTCCGGCTTATTTGTAAGCATTAAACACATTAAGTCGGATTTTCCTATTCCCAAAGCCCATTTTCAATGCCCCAGTATTGCAATTAATTGAAGCATGGGAAGTTGCAAGGAAGGGGCGGCCCAAAATGATGGAGGGTTTGGTTGGCTTGTTGGTAGGGTCAGTGTCCAAAACTAAGAAGTCAACGGGAAAGAAGAAATCCTCCACTCTTACGAGGACATCTTCCAAAATTCCCCGTGGTGTCTTAAGTGATTGATCAGCAACTTGAAGGATTACAGGGCTAGGCTTCAGATTGCCTCCCCCAAGTTGTTTATAAACGTAGCTCGGAAGGATGTTCACCCCCGCACCCAGATCAAGTAGAGCCTCATCAATTTGTAAGTCACCAATAACTACAGAGATATATGGGGCTCCTGGGTCCTTAAGTTTTGGGGGTGTGCCATGTTGAACAATTGAGCTAACGGAATCAGGCAAGACAACTTTTGATTGGACCTATTTTCTAGATTGCCGCTTTTTCGTGCAAAGGTCCTTTAAGAAGCGGGCATATGACAGAATCTGCCTGATAGCTTCAAGCAAAGGTAGGTTAATCTGCACTTGCTTGAAAGTTTCCATAATCTCATCCGTCATATCTTTGGCTCCAGATGAGCCAGCAGAAGTCTGTCCAGAGGTGGATAAGCGCTCTGGAAAAGGCACTCTCGATCTCTGGGTGGAAGGGTTGTCATGTCGAGTAAGGGGTGGAACGGGGGCAACTTCTTCCGGTGAGGTGATTTCAAGCGGAGAAGATTTGGGCAAATCTTCTCCAGTGGGGGTGAAAGTTGGGGTGGATGTTTTTTATGGTGTGAGACTATAGGAGCATCGGGTTTGGAAATTTCTTTCCCACTCCTCAAAATAGTCACCGCCTGAGCATGCTCCCTAAAGACAATTCCTTTTCCTTTAGGATTTTCCTCAGCAGCACTAGGAAACTTCCCAGTCTCCCTTTGTCTAACGGCCTCAACAAGGTGTCCAATTTGTGATTTCATCTCATGTATAGCCTTGTCATGAGATTGGATGATGGCACTTTGACTTTCTTGCATAGTTTTCAACATCGCCTTCAATTCATCCATCTCAGAGGTTTTAGGTTGGGCAAAGGTCTGAGGTTGGTTCATTTGATGGTTTTGAAAGGATTGTGATTTGTAATTCCCTGAATTTGAGACATTTCCTTGTCTCCATGAAAAGTTTGGGTGGTTCCTCCATCCCTCATTATAAGTGTTGGAGAAAGGATCATTATGAGGTCTTGGACGGAACCCTTGAGCGGATTCAAATCCGCTTGTACAAGCTCAGGGAATTGGGAGGCCAAGTGGCAATCCACAGTGGCATGTGTATTGCCTTGACAAATTACGCATTCGGACGCTTGGGATGTGGAGGTGTTAGGTACGAATGAACTCGGGTTCGACATAAGCCTTTCCATGTTTTGATTTAATAATTGAATTTGATAGGCTAAATTTTGGGTGTCCCTTGCTTCATTCGCCTCCAACTTTCTTTGCATGAGAGTGGGCTTTCTATCCATGTAGGCAGAATTCAAGTGAATAGAATTCTCACTCAAAGTATCAAATAAGTTCCAAGCTTCATCCTCAGTCTTAGATAGAAAGGTTCCTGCACAGGCACCATCCACAGTTTGCCTATGTGAATCATTAAGTCCAGTGTAGAACCTTTCAACCAATTGCCATTTAGGCACCTAGTGGTGTGGGCAAAGTCTCAGCAAATCGTTAAAGCGCTCCCACGCATCATGGAATGATTCCCCATCCTTTTGAGCAAAACTCATAATTTCCCTCCTAAAGTGATTTGTTTTGCTCATGGGGAAGTACTTCTTCAAAAACTCCTTCTTCAGGGCATCCCAAGTATTTATATTATCAAGGGTGTGATACCAGTACTTGGCTTTATCCTTTAGGGAGAAGGGAAAGAGGGTTCGCATTTGAGGGTCATCAGTAACACCCTGCAGCTTCACCGTGGAACAGACCTTGGTGAATTCCTCGATATGCCTGTAAGGGTCTTCCTTAGTAGTACCATAAAAGGAGGGTAGCAAGGATATGGTACTACTTTTGATCTCATATGGATTGTCCCCTCCAGGTCTATGTAGTGCTGGGCCAGCTTGATTGGTTGGGATGAAATATTCCTTAAGGCTCCTTTGACCGGCCATTTCTACCCTTGGGAGGTCTTTTCTTAGGATTCTTTCAGGTTCAGGATCAAATACAAGTTGTCTCCTAAGAGAATGCCTACCAAGCATGCACTACAAACACAATTCAAAAGGACTTGTTTGGTCTTTACAAATTTAGGCTTTTGACTTTAGTTCAAATTGTAGGTGACAAAACAAGTTGCCCAATCAATTACGCGCCTATTGTCAACCTACGGTTCGCTTAAGAAGACCTAGTTGGAGCTTAGGTGTTCTTCCCTAAATCTCAAATGGTTAAGTAAATCCAAAGACGGAAGATCGAGGGATGCAAGTAGGCCTAAGCCTTCCTTTGAAGCTGTGCTTTCACGGTGCTTCTCAACTACCCCCAAAAATCTGTGACAGGGTATCCCCCTCTTTAGACTTGCAAAACCTTTGATCTCAAGTTCCGAACACTTCAGAATCCAATGAAAGGAGGGCTCTTGTCCTAGTATTTCCAAACCTAAGGAGTGTCTAGAACGTGCCGTGGTGCAAGTGAAATAAGTGAGCATACACCGTAAAAGATTTTGAACTTTGAATCGCACGCCAAGTTTGAAAATCAAATCCTTGGTTTTTAAAATGTCCTTCCTTTAATTAGACCTTTTTCTAAAAATATGTGACCACTTGTTAGATTTATTCAGTACAGATTAGGTGGTCTTCGCATTAAATCCCTAATGCAATGCGTGATCGAGAATAGGATGCAAAGTAAGAGAATGCGCACCTTGCTTCCAGCAATCAACGATGCAAGAATGCACGCAATGCAGAGAAGTAAATCTAGAGGCTGCTCATACAGACCTAAATGGTTCGTCTTAGGGTAGGCAGCTTCTAGTAGGCAGCTCATTTTTTTTTTTCTATTTTTTTTTTAGAACTACTTATGCACAAGCAAATAAAAGTAATAAGAAAAAACAACCTAAATCTAAAGAAAAGGGAACAGGCTCCCAAAAATTACCCAACACGGGCCCAAAACAAAATCGGGGAACAAACCCCTCAAAATATGCCCCAGAACAAGGGTTTCAAACTAACTGCAATGAAAAATTAAGTCTACAGTATTAATTCTATTCTAATTAAACTAGCGACTAAATACAATGGTGTCCGTCGCGTCCTAGTCCTTCTCCTCCTTTCAAAATTGCTCGTCCACTTCTCGTCTGGCGACGTCAAGGGTCGCCTCTCACACTGGTTGATTCTTGCATAATTTTTCTCGCACAGAAAAGAAAATAATAAATGGTCAAATCACTATGCAATTGACAAATAATCAAAATAAAATTAGGCAAAATTATTGCGTCTGTTGCCTCCCCGGCAACGACGCCATTTGACTCGTCGATCTTTTGCTTTTAAGTCGTTTGCAGTTTAATGTGGTGGAAAAATCGACTGATCAATATTTAAAAAGCAATAACCACTCGTAGAGGAGCGGGTCGTATCCACAGGGAGGCAATGACGTATTAAAATTCGCACCAATTAAAAACGTTTGTTCGTAGTTAGTTTGAACAAGAATCAAGCCAAGATTGCCTTTAGATTAAGGTTTAAGCAAGAAATAATGCTGAAATGGCAATTATGAGAAACTAGAGGATATTTTCCGCAATGCAGAATCAATAAAATATGATTAAAAAGTGACAATGGCAGAAAATGTAATTTCTAACTAACGGTTTACTGTAGTAAAATAGGGGAATTTTTCCCCTTTGTCTTGCGCGACGAGGAGCGGATGGCCGGGCGCGGGAAGCTCAGAGGAAGTCCCTTGGACCAAGGGCTTCGAATCGGTGGTGGCAGCAAGTTGCGCGGCGGCCAGAGGTGGCCGGACGAGCTCCGGCGGAGGTGCTGCAGCCGGTGAGCGTGCGCGGCCTGTTGGCATGAGAACTGCCGCGCGCTGCTGCTAGCGGCTCTGCAGGCGCGGGCGAAGGGTGCTGCAGGTGCAGGAGCGGGTGCGCAAGCTACAGGCGCGGGCGTGGCTGCTGCTGGTGGCGAGCGTGCGGGAAGAGCTGTTGGCATTCTGCAACTGCGTGAGGTTCTACAACCACTGGAGGAGAGTGCGGTGGGCTGAGGAGGGCGTGCGTGGTGGGCGAAGGCTGATGGTGGGTGTGGGTGTGTTGCAGGCTGATGGGCGCGAGGAAGGTGGCGTGGGTTAGTCTGCTGGCGTTGTTGGAGGATGCTGCGGGCGAGGGAGCATGTGCGTTTGGAGGGTGTAGCAGGCTGAGGAAGGCGTGGCTGTTGTAGTTGGGCTGAGGAGGGCGCTGCGTGGAGAGCAGCTGCGGGTGGACTGCAAATGGGTATGCAGGCAAGTGGGTGGAGGCGAGCGGGTAGCTTCAGACGTCTGGGAAATTTCCCGGACGTCTTAAGTTACTGAAAGGGTGGCTGAATCAGTAGCTCGGTGGTGGTGGTCGGTGACGACGGCGAGGGAGATGCACGCTAAGGTGCTCACGGTGATGCGGACGAGCTCCGGATGGCGGTGTGGCCTGTCACACCACACGCCCACGGTGATGGAGACTCACCGCCACAGTAGAGGCCGGCAGTATGGAGTGGAAGAGAGAAGGTCTCTCTGCACAGTGGTGGGTCGGTGGTGGAGGCCTCCTGAGCTCGGTGATGAGAACCTCATCATGAGCCATAACTAGCTCATTTTGACCCAATACAAAGGATAAAAGCTCCTATATATCTCAAGGAAAGGCTTAACTCAGAGAATTCTGAGTTTGAGAAGAAAACCAGTCACAAGGGGTAAAAGTGCAATTTTACCAGTATAATCTGCATACAGGGTAATTCTGGGCCCAAACACAGGTCAAAACAGCTTAATAAGAATAAAAGTGGGATGAGATGATCTAGCAAGGGCTACAGCACTTCCAAGGAACCAAATGATAATCTGTAACCCTAAAACAACCCACTTCAATTCACAAGGTTCGAGGCAAAGTAAAAATAGAATAAACCCTCTAAAATTCATAGAAAAATAATCTCTAGGGTTTAGAACCTTCAATTTGGCCTTTAGAACCCATTTTGACCTACATTGAGAACCATGCCCAATTAATAACTTAATTTGGGTTTTTGCGCAAATTGACCGGTCAAACAAGGTTTAATATGAAAATAAAATTCACCATCAGATTCCTTAGGTCCTAATTAGTCATGTATAAAAACTTGAGCCTAAGAAGAAACCTCCTTGACCGAATTTACACTTTGGTCCTCATATATTTACTCTTTGGCCCTCAACTTTTGAACCCTCGCATTTAGGCCCCTAACTCTCCTTCGTTCTTTGCAAACAGGTCCCTCCTGCAAAACCCTGCCAGCACCATGCTCCGGCGACCTTGCGCGGAGCATGGCGCCGCGCAGGGTGAGGTGGAGGACCTGGCAAGTGTACCGGGGGTGCCCTGCGTCGTCAGCCGTCGCAGGAGCACCCCCATGGTCACTGTAGCCCCCCATACCGGCCGTGCGAACGCACGGACGGTATGGGTTCGAATTCCGACCATGCTCCGGCGAGGGAGACACGTCGTCTCCCTCCGCCTTCCTCCCTGCTACAACCCTATAAATACCCCCCGCCGCTCCACCGACCAAGGCAGCCTGGATCTGACGGAGAAAACCCCCAGCTTTCGTCTCTTCTTTCTCCGGCAGACGCTCACCAGCTCCGGCGACTTCCTCTCCCTCCACCTCTTCGCTCTGCCGCACTACCAGCAGCAGAGACCTCCTCCCCTGCTCTTCCCGCGCCACGCCGCACCCAGCTGGCGCCTCTCCAGCCTTCTGCTCGCCGCCGCCCCTCTCCCTGAGCATCATCTTCTCCGGCGACAGTCGATACGACTGTCGCCCTGTTCCTCCCCCTTCGTCCCTGCAGTTAAGTTAGACTTACTCCCCTTCTCCTCCTCTTTCTTTCCCCGCTTTCGATTTAGTCAATTAAGCCCTCTACCGACCCTGTTCACCCTCATCCTCTCCGCCTCCGACCACCCTCCGGCGAGCCGCTCCCATCACCTCAGCGACCCACACGGCTCGCCGACCACCGCAGAACTTCCGCCTCCTCACCCTGATCCTCTTCCGCCCCTCCACTTCCCACCAAACACCCTCTGCAGACCCACCGAACACACCCACTCCCTCGCTCACAGTCTGACCTAGGACGACCTAACAGCTCCATCACACCCCCTGCAGACCCCCTGACCACCTTCGCCGTGCCACGGCGAAGGTCCTCCGCCTGTCTGATTTGGCCGAGAGGCCGTGCCATTGGTTTCAGGTTCCAGGCCTTGGCCGCCATTGGCGAGGAAGCTCGAAGCCTGCTCGAGGTTGCTCCAAGCCGAGATATCCCAGATTGAATAGCCACGGCCAGCGCGGAAGAGTCTCACGCACACACCCTGGCCCTCGATTGGAGCTGTACGCCTCAACAGCCGATGCAATTGGGAGCACCATCCCTGCTGCAGGCGTAAGAGAATTGGGGTGGGACATTTAGTCCCACCTCGGAATCTCTCAAAGGCGCGCGGACACATAAATTGAAAAACTGCCGTATGCTGTTTGCCTCAGTTACCACGGGGTGAGGTCCCTCTCACCCGACCCGACCCGACTCGGCCTCGTCCGTGACCACGCTCCGCGGACCTGGCCCGACCCGATTAGACTGACCTGCACTCCTCGCCCACCACGCACGCCGGTGGGCCTGGACCCGGGCCTGACCCGAACCCGATTACCCGATAGCGCTCTGGGAGAGCTTCCGAAGAGTGATTTCAGAGAGAGAAAGATACGCGGGGGAAGGGGGTAGAGTAGGTTTTTGCCTTCTGATGAACTCTTGAGCGTGCAGGCACAGGTGAAGGACTGCGGAAGAAGAAGCAGCTGCACTGTAGCAACTGCTCAGTTAAGTCGTCGAAGCACCGGGCCAGACGACGGACAGCCAGCAGCCAGAGCAACACAGAAGGCAGGCTGAAGAAGAAGGAAGGGAGACTTAGTAGCCGAAGGCAGAAGCACCACGATTGCAGAAGAAGAAATGAAAAGAAGCAAGAAGCAAGAAAAGAAGAAGACGATCTGAAGAAAAAGAAAGAAAGGAAACAAGGAAGAACAGAAGAAGAAGAGCACGAGGGGAAAATCTGAAGAAAGCAGAAGAAAAAGAAGAAGAAGAAGAAGAACAGGAAGAACCAAAAAGAAAGAGGAAGATCTGAAGAAAGCAGAAGAAAAAGAAGAAGAAGAACAGGAAGAACCAAAGACAAAGAGGAAGAAAGAAGAAAAGAAGCAGAAGCCAATTTTTCATCTCTCTCTCTCTCTCTTTATTTTTGTAATAGAATTTGTATATCTCTAGAATACAACTTGCTCCCTGAGTTCGACCTCGGGAACTCTTTTATTTTTCCGAGTAAAAAATTTTTATATGAAACGTTGGTAACAACCGGCTTTACTACAACGAATTAACAACGAAAACCGACGTTCCATCATTTTGGCGCCGTTGCCGGGGAGCAACGGCTATTCTAGAGGTAAACATTCCTGTATCTTTTAATTTCTGATAATCTCCTCTCTTTTATGCAGCTACAGGAACTCAAGAAGACAAGCAACCACACGACAACCACTCCGAAGACAGGTAAATCTTTTCTCTCACTATTAACCCCTACACTCTAAAGAGAAAGAAAAGAAAAGAACAAGCAATATAGGGCTAACCTGTCTTCCATATTTAGTAACCATAAAAGTTGCATGTTTTCAACTCATTATTTCTGCACACTATCAAGGGTATTTAAGGGCTAACACATTCTTGCTTGAGCCCTAATTACCCAACAAAGAATTAACTGGACCAAGTAGAGCCAACCTAGGATCCAACACTAGGGATTTAGAGACACACTACTTAACTCAAGAATTGAGAAAACCAAATGAAGTGTGCCCAAGCCCTTGTCTGAAAATACCTATACAAGAAAAATCCTAAACAATTGGCTCTCTCTAAACACTTGAACCCTAAAAGACAGGACCTAAAAGCTCTTAAAGAAAACAATAGGTAAAGTTGACCCCTTGGGTTAACCAACCTTAAATTAGGTCACTCTTTGCACCTAAAAAGACTAAAGTTCAAGTGAAACCTTAAACACCCTGATCTTAAAATTGGTAGACTTAAGAGGTCAAGATCCCCATTCTGGTCTACCTGGAACCGCAGTGACAAGAGAGGTCGGGTGGGGGAAACCCTGTAACCCGTGGGGACGCTCTACCGTGTAGGGGTCTTCGCGGGACTCTCCCTCTCTGGCTGCCCAGGTAATTCTCAGGTGGACGATCTTTCTGATCAAGGGGTCCATCTGCCCCGCACCTCTATAGTCACCCAACACATTTTTGGGTGTCTTGATTGGGTCCATCACCTTCTAAACTTACCTCTCCCAACTGTGCATGTACGGAAGGAGGTCTCTAAGACCACCCTTAAGACCTCCTTTAGAAATTCACTCTCGTCAAGGCCAAGCCTCGACGCCCGTGTTTGTGCAGCAACACCCTCACATTATTCTCTCTTCTGATTCAGAACCAAGTTCTTCTTCTTCCCCCATCATGGCTCAGCCAGTTGAGGAAGAAAATAATCTGGAACACCAGCTCCAGCGACTCAATGACCTCTTCCAAAACTTCGTGCACCCACCACAGCGTCCTATGATGCGGGACCACTACAATCCTGCTGCGGTGGCAATTGAGCCTCGAGTTAGAATCCCGATTGGAGGACCTGATTCCGAACTAAAGCCCAACATGATTCACGCTATACCTAAATTCCATGGGCTTAATTCTGAAGATCCCTTCCAGCACATCAAACAGCTTAAGCATCTGGCCCACACTTTTGGATCAGATGCGCAAAATCGGGATATTCTTCTCATGAAGATGTTCTCCTTTTCTCTTATGGACAAGGCCGCCCATTGGTATCAAACTCAGACCCGGCCGATCAACACTTGGGAAGAACTTCAATCCGAGTTTTTGAAAAAGTTCTTTCCCGTTGGTCGGACCAACGCCTTGCGCCATCAGATTACACACTTCACTCAACAATCAGGAGAACCTCTCCATGAGGCATGGGATCGTTTTCAGGATCTCATGAGGAAGTGCCCCCATCACGGAGTTCCTAAATGGGAACAAGTCCAATCTTTTTACCAGGGACTCCGTGAGGACATCCGCCTTTTCGTCAATGCAACCTGCGGAGGAAACATCATGGGTCAACATGAAGACACCGTATGGGAGATTCTCGAAAACATGTGCGAGAACTCCATCAACAATGACTCCATGGGATTATTCGACAGGACGAATACCCGCGCAGCGACGAATCTTAAGGGAGCACATGAGACGCAGGGCCTGTCCGCATCAGTCGACCTGGAATTAATGGCCAGTCGATTGGACAAGGTCTCAATTATTGAAAAGAAGGTGGATGAGCTGACTCAGCACTTGCAGCGAGCCACCTCTGCGCGTAACTCCTTTGCACAACCTCCTTCCACACAGGAGACTGTGCAAAACATCCTACACCGATCCTCCCCTGGGATGGATCCATATCCGTCCCCATCTGATTCTTGGACTGGAAGATCATCCGATCCTTTCTTCACCAGCCGGGGGAACTCCATTCCCCCTTTCCCTGATTCTCAGGAGGTTCCTCAGACCTGCGAGAACCTCAACGCCATCCAGAACGACCCATTCTCCAACACTTACAACCCTGGATGGCGAAACCATCCAAATTTTCAGTGGGCGGGAAATTCTCAAACCCAAAGACCACCTTTTCAGTCCCGCCCACAGCCCTCTCATCACTACCAGCCACCTCAGCCTCGGCCCAACCCTACTTATCCATCAGGGCCAAATCAAGATCAAATGTCCTTAATCCTTCAGACTCTGGCTGACATTCAAAAATCGAATGCGGCCATTCAAAAACAGCACAAGGACGAGCTTACTGAAGTTAAAACTCAGCTGGCCCAGTTGGCAAATTCTCGCCAGCCAGGCACACTCCCTTCCCAACCCCTTCCTAACCCAAATAACGTGCCAACCCAGAAGCGCGTTATGAATCCAAATTTAGGCCACGCTCAATGGATTTATCAGGCCCCTACTGCCCCATCTCCAGACGAGATGGAAGCCTCTACTTCTCGTACGGGATTTCAGCAGCAGCCACCCCTCCTCCCAAATCCAAACCAAAATCAGGCCGGATTAAATTCTGTAACAACACGTAGTGGTAAGACAACTCAGGACCCGCGTTATCCAAACCACTCCCAGCCTGATAATCATGACCCTAGGATAGTTATCCAAGGTACCGCTGTTCCAGACCCACAACCAGGACCTATCCTAGAGGAACCAACCAAGATCCCGTTTCCCGAGGCCCTGACCAAGGGAAAGAAGACCACCAAACCCGTGGCCCCTGAGGAGGACCTGGTCAAGCTCTTTGAGCAGGTCCACATAAACATCCCCTTGATGGATGCAATCCACCACGTACCAGCTTACGCACGATTTCTAAAGAATATATGTACACCCCAGCGTAAGCCGCGAACCAAGGGAGGGAGCCCAATTGTTCTGTCAGAGCAAGCCAGCTCTGTAATCCTTAGTAGACTCCCACCCAAGGCAAAAGATCCTGGAACTCCCCTGATCTCCTGTAAGATAGGTGGTACCCAATTTGACAGAGCATTGTTAGACTTAGGTGCATCTATAAATCTGATACCCACATCCTTACTTGACCATCTGGAAGAATCTGAGCTGAAACCAACTGAGGTGACATTACAGTTAGCAGATCGATCTATAAAGTCACCAAAAGGGATTCTCGAGGATGTTATCGTAAGAGTGCGGGATTTCTATTTTCCAGTGGACTTTATAGTCTTAGACATGGATGCACCTGAGAACCCTAGGGATACACCAATCATTCTAGGGAGACCTTTCTTGGCTACTGCTAGAGCCAACATCAGCTGTGAGGAGGGCCAAATAGAGCTTAAGTTTGGAGATCAAACACTGAAAATTGATATATTTAAGGCCCAACAAGGAATTAATTGCGGCGTCATCGAGCAAATTTGTGACATCAAGACTTTGGTTGATGAACCACACCTCCAGAATGACTTGAGTATTCCTCATCAACCACAGAAGGATCTTGACCCGCAAATAGAGGAGTCAAATCCAGATGTGAACAACCCAATAACTCCCACCCTTGAACCTCACATCTATACTGAACCACCCGCTGCTGCTGAAAACCCCATCCTCGAACTGAAACCCCTTCCTGCTCATTTGAAATACATCTTTTTGGGTTCTAATCAGACCCTTCCTGTGATCATCAATTCCAACCTTAGTCCTGAACAGGAATCCCGTCTGATTGTTGTCCTCCAGCAACATCGCAGAGCCATCGGATGGACCCTCGATGATTTGACTGGAATAAGTCCCTCTTATTGTACTCATCATATCTATTCAGAAGAGGGCACACGACCTTCTCGTGAAATGCAGAGACGCTTAAATCCCAATCTGCAGGAGGTCGTGAAAAAGGAGATCATCAAGTGGTTAGATGCCGGGATCATCTACCCGATCTCCGATAGTCGTTGGGTGAGCCCAATTCAGGTCGTGCCTAAGAAGGCAGGACTCACCACTATAACGACTGAGACCGGAGAAATCATTCCTACCCGATTAGCCAACTCGTGGAGAGTCTGTATAGATTACCGTCGACTCAATTCCTCCACGAAGAAGGATCATTTCCCACTACCCTTCATTGATCAAATTCTCGAAAAACTAGCGGGAAATAGGTTCTTCTGCTTTCTTGACGGGTACTCCGGTTATAACCAGGTGGCAATCCATCCTGAGGACCAAGAAAAGACCACATTCACCTGCCCCTTCGGAACATACGCTTTCCGAAGGATGCCTTTCGGTCTTTGCAATGCACCCGCTACTTTTCAGCGATGCATGCTTGCCATATTCTCAGATATGGTAGGTGATTATCTGGAAGTCTTCATGGATGACTTTTCAGTTTTCGGAGCATCATTCGACGATTGCCTCCAGCACTTGGTCCAGATACTCAGGCGGTGCATCGACGTGAATTTGGTTCTTTCCTGGGAAAAGAGCCATTTCATGGTGCCTGAGGGAATTGTCCTGGGACACTCAATTTCGGAGAAAGGTATCCAAGTGGATCGAGCTAAGGTTAATCTGATTTCTCGCCTTCCTATGCCTAGCTCGATCAGGGACATCCGATCCTTTTTAGGGCATGTCGGTTTTTATCGACGATTTATCCCTGATTTTTCAAAAATCGCACGCCCCCTGACCACTCTTCTCTCCAAGGATGTTCCCTTCGAAATCTCCAGGGAATGCACTCAAGCATTTGAAATCCTGCGTGACCGAGTCACCCAAGCCCCGATCCTACAGTCCCCTGATTGGTCTCAACCCTTTGAGATCATGTGTGATGCATCCGACTTCGCTGTAGGAGCAGTTTTGGGGCAGAAAAATGACAAGAAACCTGTGGTCATTTACTACGCCAGCAAAACACTCGATGAGGCTCAGCGTAACTATACAGTTACTGAGAAAGAGCTGCTAGCTGTAGTATTTGCCCTAGAGAAATTCAGATCATACCTTCTGGGTTCCCATGTCATCATATACTCGGATCACACGGCTGTGAGGCATCTCCTTGCAAAGAAGGACGCGAAACCTCGATTGATCCGATGGATCTTGCTGTTGCAAGAATTTGACCTCGAGATTCGCGATAAAGCGGGAAAACAAAACGTGGTAGCTGATCACTTGTCCCGTCTTCCTTCTGAAATGATAGACCCTTCCGGACCCATCACTGAGCATTTTCCCGATGAGCACCTGCTGACTATTGGTACTAGCCTTCCATGGTTTGCTAATATTGTAAATTACTTGGCATCTCATCAGACCCCGTCCGATTGGCCGAAGGCCAAGAAAGACAAATTACGCTCCGATGCCAAGTATTACATTTGGGAAGACCCGTACCTCTTCCGCATAGGTGCCGATCAGATCATCCGGAGATGTATCCCGGAAGGGGAAGTCAACAATATCCTCTCTTTCTGCCATGACCAGGCATGCGGTGGCCATTTTGCCGGGCATAAAACCGCATCAAAAGTCCTCCAGTGCGGCTTTTACTGGCCCACACTGTTCAAAGACGCATACAGTCATTACAAGGCATGCAGTCGTTGCCAGACTTTGGGCAACATGAGCCATCGCGACATGATGCCTATGCAACCGATTCTAGTATGCGAAATCTTTGATGTTTGGGGGATTGATTTTATGGGCCCCTTTCCTGTTTCGGATGGTTTCGAATACATTCTGTTGGCTGTGGACTACGTGTCCAAATGGATCGAAGCCATACCGACCCGAACCTGTGATCACAAAATCGTTCTCAAATTCATTCATCAACACATTTTCTCAAGGTTCGGGATTCCTCGTGCAATAATCTCTGATGGGGGGACCCATTTCACAAATGCTCAGTTTAGGTCACTGATGACCAAATACGGGGTGTCTCACCGAATCTCTACTCCTTACCACCCCCAAACTAATGGTCTAGCTGAGCTGTCGAATCGGGAGATCAAGAAAATCCTACAGGTCACTGTTCGACCTGACAGGAAGGACTGGTCGTCCCGACTTCCGGAAGCATTGTGGGCCTATAGGACCGCCCACAAGACCCAATTGGGCATGTCTCCCTTTAGATTGGTGTACGGAAAGGCATGCCACCTTCCCGTCGAACTGGAGCATAAAGCCTATTGGGCAGTACGGAACTGTAATCTAGATCTTTCTAAGGCTGGGACCCACAGAAAACTCCAAATCAGCGAGATCGATGAATTACGCACAGACGCGTACGAGAACTCGCAAATCTACAAGGAGCGGGTTAAAGCCTTCCACGACAAACACATCTCAAGAAAGATCTTCCATCCTGGTCAAAAGGTCCTACTCTTTGATGCCCGACTCAAACTCTTCCCAGGAAAACTGAGATCTAAGTGGGTCGGACCATATTTGGTCCGACAGGTTTTTGGAAATGGAGCAATCGAAATCAGTCCACTCAGCCACGATTCTGAACCTTTCATCGTGAATGGTCAAAGACTCAAGCCGTTCATTGATGTAACTTCTACTGATTTGGCTGAGGCATCTCATATCCTCCTTTCCCCTTGAGCTTATTGCGCCCAGCCGATGGCATAAAACTCAGCGCTTAACGGGAGGCAGCCCGTCATTCTCTTTGAAAACCTGAAACTTGTTCTGACACCTTTCAGCACTCGAAGTTCACCCTGAACTAACACCCCCTAGGTTACAATGAGGACATTGCAAATCTTAGGCATGGGGGGGTAGGAAAGTGCAAAAACTTGTAAGAAAAGGTTTCAAGCAAAAAAATTCACATATGCCAAAAATACCATAAAAATTAAAAAAAAAAAAAAAAAAAAAAAAAAAAAAATTTTCAAAAAAGAATAAGAGGAAAAGAGGAAAAGGAAAATTTTGTGAAGGAGAAAAGAAACAAAATGAAAAAGGAGCACAAAATTATAAGAAAAGTTGATAGTCATTAGTAAGGAACTAAGGAATTAACCTAAGTTCTAGACCTCATTCAAGAAAATAACTGAAAAGTGCACAATGAGATTAGTAAGAATGCAAACCTTAGGCATTCTTGAATAGACTCTTAGTACTCATTAAGATCTGGACACTCCTCAAGAGGTTGAGGAAAATGAAAAGCTGAAGTATTAGGTCTAAGGCTTAGGGAGTATTCGGCCTCGTTAACTAATTTTTGGTTTACGGGACTCAGTAACCTAAGCACCCTAATCTCACACACAGCCTGGTTCAGTAAGCGTAAAAATCAGAATCACGCAGAAGCGTCGCAAAAATCTGAAAAGAACACCTAGAATAGGAGCGGCCGATCAACACAAGTTGATTTGGACGAGTTCCCAGCGCGGAGAGGCGGGAAATCCCCTCGAAGATGCGTAACAAAATATCATCTCCTCGGTGCTTGTCTCTTAGGATATTTACATATCCTACGGGGGGCATGTAAGCACTCTGCTGGTTCAGATTCCATGGATGGCATTATCTCGAAATGTCAATTGCCAGGGTCTGGATTCGGCCACGGAATACCATGGATGGGATTATCTCGAAATCTCAATAGCCAGGGTTCCGGGGGTTGCCATGGGCGGTGCTATCTCGAAGCATCGATCGCCAGGAACCCTTGAGGATTGATGATGGGAGCAAGGAATCTGATACAGACCGTGTTGAAAAGCCAATCCTAGACTAGAACTAAAAAGAAAAAGAGAGAGAAAACTCTCCAAACAGAAAAAAACTTTCTATCTCTCTCTCTTACAAAACGCACTGCGAACTGAGCCAGGGCTAAAATCATTTCAAGCACGGGTGCTTTAACCACGAAGTCCAATAAACCTTAGGTTAGTTCTTGTGGGCCTTAAAAACCTTTGCTAAAAGACTGAGGCTAAGGCTAGACAGATTTGGATCTTGATTGGTACTAGAGTATCTTTTAGGCCTATGGTCAGCATTCTAACCTAATCTATGCTCAAATAAAAAAGCACTTATCTAAAACCATTGAAAACTTCATGGTCTAGAACAAGGGTTGAAACCTTAAGTTTTTTTTGCTAAGGGACTAGCAAAAGCTAGGCATGGGGGTATGATGAGAACCTCATCATGAGCCATAACTAGCTCATTTTGACCCAATACAAAGGATAAAAGCTCCTATATATCTCAAGGAAAGGCTTAACTCAGAGAATTCTGAGTTTGAGAAGAAAACCAGTCACAAGGGGTAAAAGTGCAATTTTACCAGTATAATCTGCATACAGGGTAATTCTGGGCCCAAACACAGGTCAAAACAGCTTAATAAGAATAAAAGTGGGATGAGATGATCTAGCAAGGGCTACAGCACTTCCAAGGAACCAAATGATAATCTGTAACCCTAAAACAACCCACTTCAATTCACAAGGTTCGAGGCAAAGTAAAAATAGAATAAACCCTCTAAAATTCATAGAAAAATAATCTCTAGGGTTTAGAACCTTCAATTTGGCCTTTAGAACCCATTTTGACCTACATTGAGAACCATGCCCAATTAATAACTTAATTTGGGTTTTTGCGCAAATTGACCGGTCAAACAAGGTTTAATATGAAAATAAAATTCACCATCAGATTCCTTAGGTCCTAATTAGTCATGTATAAAAACTTGAGCCTAAGAAGAAACCTCCTTGACCGAATTTACACTTTGGTCCTCATATATTTACTCTTTGGCCCTCAACTTTTGAACCCTCGCATTTAGGCCCCTAACTCTCCTTCGTTCTTTGCAAACAGGTCCCTCCTGCAAAACCCTGCCAGCACCATGCTCCGGCGACCTTGCGCGGAGCATGGCGCCGCGCAGGGTGAGGTGGAGGACCTGGCAAGTGTACCGGGGGTGCCCTGCGTCGTCAGCCGTCGCAGGAGCACCCCCATGGTCACTGTAGCCCCCCATACCGGCCGTGCGAACGCACGGACGGTATGGGTTCGAATTCCGACCATGCTCCGGCGAGGGAGACACGTCGTCTCCCTCCGCCTTCCTCCCTGCTACAACCCTATAAATACCCCCCGCCGCTCCACCGACCAAGGCAGCCTGGATCTGACGGAGAAAACCCCCAGCTTTCGTCTCTTCTTTCTCCGGCAGACGCTCACCAGCTCCGGCGACTTCCTCTCCCTCCACCTCTTCGCTCTGCCGCACTACCAGCAGCAGAGACCTCCTCCCCTGCTCTTCCCGCGCCACGCCGCACCCAGCTGGCGCCTCTCCAGCCTTCTGCTCGCCGCCGCCCCTCTCCCTGAGCATCATCTTCTCCGGCGACAGTCGATACGACTGTCGCCCTGTTCCTCCCCCTTCGTCCCTGCAGTTAAGTTAGACTTACTCCCCTTCTCCTCCTCTTTCTTTCCCCGCTTTCGATTTAGTCAATTAAGCCCTCTACCGACCCTGTTCACCCTCATCCTCTCCGCCTCCGACCACCCTCCGGCGAGCCGCTCCCATCACCTCAGCGACCCACACGGCTCGCCGACCACCGCAGAACTTCCGCCTCCTCACCCTGATCCTCTTCCGCCCCTCCACTTCCCACCAAACACCCTCTGCAGACCCACCGAACACACCCACTCCCTCGCTCACAGTCTGACCTAGGACGACCTAACAGCTCCATCACACCCCCTGCAGACCCCCTGACCACCTTCGCCGTGCCACGGCGAAGGTCCTCCGCCTGTCTGATTTGGCCGAGAGGCCGTGCCATTGGTTTCAGGTTCCAGGCCTTGGCCGCCATTGGCGAGGAAGCTCGAAGCCTGCTCGAGGTTGCTCCAAGCCGAGATATCCCAGATTGAATAGCCACGGCCAGCGCGGAAGAGTCTCACGCACACACCCTGGCCCTCGATTGGAGCTGTACGCCTCAACAGCCGATGCAATTGGGAGCACCATCCCTGCTGCAGGCGTAAGAGAATTGGGGTGGGACATTTAGTCCCACCTCGGAATCTCTCAAAGGCGCGCGGACACATAAATTGAAAAACTGCCGTATGCTGTTTGCCTCAGTTACCACGGGGTGAGGTCCCTCTCACCCGACCCGACCCGACTCGGCCTCGTCCGTGACCACGCTCCGCGGACCTGGCCCGACCCGATTAGACTGACCTGCACTCCTCGCCCACCACGCACGCCGGTGGGCCTGGACCCGGGCCTGACCCGAACCCGATTACCCGATAGCGCTCTGGGAGAGCTTCCGAAGAGTGATTTCAGAGAGAGAAAGATACGCGGGGGAAGGGGGTAGAGTAGGTTTTTGCCTTCTGATGAACTCTTGAGCGTGCAGGCACAGGTGAAGGACTGCGGAAGAAGAAGCAGCTGCACTGTAGCAACTGCTCAGTTAAGTCGTCGAAGCACCGGGCCAGACGACGGACAGCCAGCAGCCAGAGCAACACAGAAGGCAGGCTGAAGAAGAAGGAAGGGAGACTTAGTAGCCGAAGGCAGAAGCACCACGATTGCAGAAGAAGAAATGAAAAGAAGCAAGAAGCAAGAAAAGAAGAAGACGATCTGAAGAAAAAGAAAGAAAGGAAACAAGGAAGAACAGAAGAAGAAGAGCACGAGGGGAAAATCTGAAGAAAGCAGAAGAAAAAGAAGAAGAAGAAGAAGAACAGGAAGAACCAAAAAGAAAGAGGAAGATCTGAAGAAAGCAGAAGAAAAAGAAGAAGAAGAACAGGAAGAACCAAAGACAAAGAGGAAGAAAGAAGAAAAGAAGCAAAAGCCAATTTTTCATCTCTCTCTCTCTCTCTTTATTTTTGTAATAGAATTTGTATATCTCTAGAATACAACTTGCTCCCTGAGTTCGACCTCGGGAACTCTTTTATTTTTCCGAGTAAAAAATTTTTATATGAAACGTTGGTAACAACCGGCTTTACTACAACGAATTAACAACGAAAACCGACGTTCCATCACTCGGCTACCTCCCTCCTCCTTTTGTAGTGGCCTGCACACATTTGAAATCATGCGCCCGACCAGATCCACCACATCCGCTCTCCCTTGAATGGTTCTTCACTGCAGCCGTTCGACGTTGGAGCGGCAGCCAGCCGTTCCTGCAAGGAGAAGAATAAAGAAAATAATGTTAAAATATTAGGGTCATTTATATATAGACCCTCAACTTCTATGTTAATGAAAATAATGTACCTAATTGGTTGTCTAATTAGATGAATGCTATTCTAAGCTAATTCTAAATGCACTTAAGATATGAATGCAATGTATGGATTATGTAATTAAATTAAAGCTATGAATTAATCTATTTACATCCTAATTTATGCTAAATAAATGTTAGAATTAACCTAATGTGTAGGCACTTAAATACTTAAATATCCACAACTATGGGCTAATCACACACCATCTCCAGCGCCCCCTGTGCTGTAGGCGCTCTCAACCGCGTGCCCTGCTGCAGGCCCACACACCATCTCCAACACACCCCCCCTCCACCCTGCAGGCATCTCAGCCAACGCCTCAACCTTGTCCGCACGCCATCAGCCTGCCCGCGCACCAGCGCCCCCTGCAAATCAGCACGCCCTACCGCTCGCCCCCTCTAGCCACTGCAGGTGCTCACGCCCTCTCTGCCTGCGTGCCTCTCCCTTTAGCGCCATCTGCAGGCGCACCGCTCCACCTTCCTGCAGACCGCCACCCATCTGCAAGAACGCTTCGCCGCCCATCTGCAGGCGCACCAGCAAGCACCTGCCCGCACACCAGCACGTGCGCTCGCCTCCGCCCGCGCCACCAGCCGTAGGCACTGCAGTAGCTATGCCTTCTTTGTCAACAGGCCGGAGCTACGGCCACCTCCGTCGGCCGCTCCGACCACCTCCGATGCTGCCACTGCCACCATCGGAGAGCTCTCGACCTCGCCGTCCTCTTGAGCCTTGCATCAACCTCCGTGGTTCTCTCTCTCTCTCGCGAGGAGGAGAGAGGAAGAAAGCCCTATTTTCCTCTCAATTAAAATTTACATTCAATGCCATTTCTGCCTAATTTGATTTTATTATTATTATTATATTATGGCAGAATTGCATTCAAACACTCATAGTTCTCTATAATTACATGGTATTGATATTTAATAGTTTAAAGCTTGATTTTGGACTTAATTTAAGTACTAATTGTCTTTAGTACACATCATGTGAAAACTACATGAATTCATCCTAAATTTATTGAGAATTCTATGAAGGAAAACTGCACTTATGCCCTTATCTTTTTAAGTTATTGCAAATCTACTTTCCTTCACATTTTAAATCAGATTTGAATGGGGATTTCGCACTACCCAAAATAACATTAAATAATTAAGTATTGATTGCATCATTGCCTCCCTGTGGACATGACCCACTCTTCTGCGAGTGGTTATTTTCATTATTTTTGATTAGTCGATTTTTCCACCACTTAAATACTACAATGCTAAGCGAAAAGTCGACTATCACCGAGCACAATATGCTTAGGGAGAATGGAGTTCAAAAACTACCTCAGCCAAGTTTGTATCAGTGAGTTCAATGAATGGCTTAAGTCGCTGGCCATTCACAACAAAAGGTTTTGAATAAAGGCCGGGTTGACTGATTTCAATGGCTCCATTTCCAAAAATTCATCGAATAAGATATGGAACAATCCATTTTGATCTGAGTTTTCCTGGGAAGAGTTTTAGTTTGGCATCAAAGAGTAAAACTTTCTGACCAAGGTGAAAGATCTTTCTAGATAAGTGATTATCGTGAAAGGCCTTAACCCGCTTTTTGTAAATTTGCAAGTTCTCGTACACGTCATTGCGTAGTTCATCGATCTCGCTCATTTGAAGCTTTCTATGGGTTCCTGCCTTAGAAAGATCTTGATTACACTTCCGTATAGCCCAATAGGCTTTGTGCTCCAACTCGATGGGGAGGTGACATGCCTTCCCGTACTCTAATCTGATGGGAGGCATGCCCAATTGGGTCTTGTGGGCGGTCCTATAAGCCCACAAGGCTTCAGGAAGTCAGGATGACCAATCTTTCCTGTCAGGTCGGACAGTGACCTGAAGGATTTTCTTAGTCTCCTAATTTGATAGCTTAGTTAGACCATTGTTTTGGGGGTGATAAGGTGTACAGATTCGGTGTGACACCCCGTACTTGGTCATCAGTGATCTGAACTGAGCATTCATGAAATGGGTCCGTCCATCAGAGATAATGGCATGTAGGATATTGAACCGTGAAAAGATGTTCCAATGAATGAATTTGATTACTACTTTATGATCGTTGGTTCGGGTTGGGATGGCTTTGATCCATTTGGACATGTACTCAACCGTGAAAAGAATGTACTCAAAGTCGTCTGATGAGAACATCATCATGATCCTTAACTAGCTCATTTTGACCTAAGAAAGAGAATAAAAGCTCCTACATGACCTCGAGAAGGGCCTAATTCAAGGAATAAATGTTCTGAGAAGAAAACATGAAATAAAGGTTAAAACTGTAATTTTATCATTGCAGTACATCAACGGGATTTCTCAGGGGCTAAACATAGGTCAATTGGTCTTAATAAGATAAAAAGTGAGTTGGTTCAATCAGAAATGGGTTTATGTATAATCTAAGAATTAAATGACATCTTATAACCCTAAAATAGACTCACTTAATTCAACAAGGTTCTGGTCAGGATAAAAATTAACTAAATCCTCTAAAATTCATGGAAAAATATCCCTTAGGTCTTAGAACCTTCAATTTGGCCTTTGGAACCTATTTTGACCTAAGTAGGGTTCCTAGCTAGATATTTGACCAAATTTGGGTTTTTATGCAAAATGTCTAGTCAAACGTGGTCAAAACTAAAATCCAACTTCACCATTGGATTTATTAGGTCCAAATTAGATTTTCACCAAAATTTAGACTTAAGGGGAGGTCACCTTGACCTACTTTGCAAAATAGTCACCCAATTACATTTTGGCTCCTAGCTTTTGAAAACTATTGCGCATACCCCCTATCTTCCTCGCCACCCTTTACAATTAGGTCTCTTCACCATTAAAGTGGAGGAGTCTGATGTGAGCCTCGTCATGAGCCCTAACTAGCTCCTTTTGACCTAAGAAAGAGAATTAGAGCTCCTACATAACCTAGAGAAGGGCTTAATTCAAGGAATAAGTGTTCTGAGAAGAAAACATGAAACAAAGGTTAAAACTGTAATTTTACCATTGCAGTACATAAATAGGATTTCTCAGAGGCAAAACATAGGTCAAATGGTCCGAATAAGATAAAAAGTGGGTTGGTTCAATCAGAAATGGGTTATTATGCAATCCAAGAATTAAATGACATTCTGTAACCCTAAAACTGACCCGCTTAATTCAACAAGGTTCTGGTCAGGATAAAAATTAATTAAACTCTCTAAAATTTATGTAAAAATATCCTCTAGGGTTTAGAACCTTCAATTGGGCCTCTGGAACCTATTTTGACCTAGATTGGGGTCCTAGCTCATCAATTGACCTAATTTTGGTTTCTGTGCAAAATATCTAGTCAAACATGGTCAAACCTAAAATACAACTTCACCATTGGATTCCTTATGTCAAAATTAGGTTTTTACCAAAATTTGGACCTAAGGGAAGGTCATCTTGACCTACTTTGCAAAATAGTACACCCAATTACATTTTGGCCCCTATCATTTGAAAACCATTGCATAGACCCCTCTAACTTCCTCGCCACTCTTACAAATAGGTCCCTCCACCATTAATGGGAATAAATCCTACTTTGGTGAGGAATGGAGGGGGATTACTCCCTGATTCCTCAGAGATCTCCTCCCAGATTTGGAAGGGAGATTCTCTGAGGAATTCCCTTCCATCTGAGCATGGTCCTGATCTTTGATTTGCACCCAATCTCTCGTTCGAACATACGAGAGATTTGGGTCTCCAACAGTTTCCGTCTCCGGTGAGGTTTCCTATGCTCGGAGGCTTGTCTTCCAAGCATAAGAGTCCCTGTCAGTGACTATAAAAATGACCACCATCTCCGGCTGCATCTCTTTAGCTCGACTTGGCCAGAGATCCACCCCAATTTCATCTTCTTCTCCTCCGGTCAAGTAGTCTAGCGAGCTCTAGCGAGCCTCCCGCCTCTTTCTTGTCACTCTGCCACACTACTAGTGGCAGAGTTTCCCTCACAAGTTTCCTCTGCATCGCACAACACCTGCACGTGCACCTCTAGACCCTTTGTCATTGCCGTCTCCCTCCACTGGACACCGTCTTCCCCGACGACAGTAGGTACACCCAGCTGCCATCTCTCCCCCTTTGTCCACTTAATTATGTTAGACTTACTCCCCTCTATCCCCTCTTTAATTCCCCTCCTATTTCACAAAAACATCCCACAACTGCCACTGTCCATCGCCATCTTCTCCATCTCCGGCCACCCACCGGCGAGGCGCTTCCATCGCTCCGCACCTCCACACACAGCACCAGATACCTTACTACCTCCGCCACAGTCCACTGATCATCATCCACCCTTCCATCGACTGCCCACACCGCCATAAACGCCCCCCAACCTAACCCATAAGCCTGGCCACAGAGCGACCTAGGCATGCACGCCTAGGTCACCCCGCAACCAACCACCAACCACCTCACCTTCGTTGTGAGACGGTGAAGCTCCCCATCTGGTTTAACGAGGCCGCAAGGCCATCTTTGTGAAGTTTAGATCTGCCCCCTCCACCACCATTAGTGACGGCTTGAAGGAGCTCGCAAGCTTGCTCCTAGCTGAAGCACTCCAGGGTCCCAGGTCCAGAAGGCATGGGTTGGTCTCGCGCATTCATCTGTCCAGGCAATTAGCTCTACGAGGCACCCAGTTGCAGCAGTTGGAAGAAGAACCTCACCTGCGAGCACGCACGCAAAAGCGGGTGGGACATTTAGTCCCACCTCATGAACGCAAGAGCGTAGTGTGTAGGATAAATTGGATTTGTGTTTTATGCTGTCTACCTCAAATACATAGGGGTGAGGTCCCTCGCCCTCACTCGCCACGCCTCATCCGCGACACCTCCCTCGTAGACCTGGCACCTGACCCGACTAACCTAACCTAGCACTTCTCACGCACCACACCCATGTCGTGCGCACCCGACCCGATTACCCGGCTCTGGGAGAGCATACCGAAGAGAGAAATAAAGAGAGACAGACGCGGGGGAGGGTATGGGCTAGGTTTTGCTGTGTTGTGCAGGGAAGAAGCAGCTAAGGAAGGAAGAGGCACAGCAGGGAAGCTATGGAAAAAGAAGAAAAAGGAAGGCACAGCTAATGTGAAAGCAAGGATACTTAGCCACAGAAGGGAAGCAGGAAAGAAGCCAAAGAGAAGAGGAAGTTAGAGGAGAGCTAAGGCTGAAGAAGGAAGAAGTTAAGAAAGAAAGAAGAAGACCCGCAGAGGAAGAAGAAGGAGAAAGGCACTGTGCAAGGAAGAAGAGAGGCAAGGCTAACAAAGAAAAAGAAGAGTAAGGCAGAGGCACTGTGCAAAAGAGAAGGAAGAAAGCAAAAGTTAAGCAGAAGAGAAGCAATTGAAGCAGAGACAGAAAGAGAAGGAAGAAGAAGAAGAAGAGAAAGCTACAAGGAGAAGAAAATAACAGGCCATCATTTAAGACGTCTGATCATAGAATCAAATGTCCAACTCTTCCATTTTTGCTATAAATTTAATTCATAAACTCTTGCATTTATATTCTGAATTAAGTTTTGAGTAATTCTAAGTGTTCAATTACATTATTGAGATTAGTGAATAAATTCCATTTGCTCCCTGTGTTCGACCTCGGATACTTAGGTTTTTGAGTAATAAATTCTTATTTGTTGTCAACGCTTGGTCACCTATGCTAAAACACGACTGACTTATAAGCCCGACAAAGCATTGCAACATTTTGGCACCGTTGCCAGGGAGCAACGTGCAATTTATCACTAATCTCTGCATTCTTTTTTTATCATATTGAACACTAACTTGCCCTACTTTGCTTTGTTGTAATCTTGCAAGGTATTTCACGAGATGATCCCTCCCGCAAGTCAACTATTCCAGGGCAGGTAATTTCTTTTCTTCCTTAAACCATCCCCTAATCCTTGAAAGACAAAAGGAAGCAATAATTTAGGATTCAATTGCCTTCTTTCTATAGTAATCACCATCTTTAAGGCAAACGTTTCCTGATTTTGCGAAAATTCTTCAAATCTTCTTGAAGTTGGAGTGATTTTTTTAGATCCTATACCACAAAATTCCTGTGCCTAATAAAAATCACGCTTAATCTCCGCAGACAACACACTTCTTGCTTTTAAGTCCAAAGAGAACTTTTGTGAAAAAGAGGATTGGAAATAGAACCAAATTAGGGTTTCTATAGTAGGGTCATGGAGTGCTAGTCACACATGCCTGTATAGAAGGAAATGAACCCTCCCGCATCAGTGCGTTACCCAAGCCCTTGATTGAAGAGATCTAAACAAGACAAACCCTAAAAATTGAGCTCTAAAATCACTTGAATCTTAAAATCTTGGACCTAATAAACTGGGAGTCAAATCAGGGTGGTCTCTAGGTCCCAAGCCTAGAATCATTCTGCCATCTTTAGGATAGGTCAGGTGGGGTCAACCAACCTCCAAATTAGGTCACAACATCAAAACATCTAAAGTTCAAGTGAGAACCCTAAAGCACCTTTGAAATAAAAGTGGTAGACTTAAGAGGTTAAGGTTCCCATTCTGGTCTACCTGGAATCTCAGTGATAAGAGAGGTCGGGTGGGGGAAACCCTGTAATCTGTGGAGACGCTCTACCGTGTAGGGGTCTTTGCGGGACTCTCCCTCTCTAGCTTCCTAGGTAATTCTCAGGTGGATGACCTTTTAATGCAGGGGTATCTTCCGCCCCGAACCTCCATAGTCATCCAACATTTTTGGGTGCCTCGATTGGGTCAGAAACATCTCTAGTCCCTCATCTTTTCTCTTTAGAGCACACACATACATTTTTAGTGGGACTCTTTATTTGGATCTAATCGCTTCATAACTTGATTGTACATCTTGATTCAAACTCTGATTCTACATCTTGGTTCCACCACCTGATCCAAATATGCAGCCAAACCACTTAGGACTACCATTTAAGAAACCTGAATATCGGAGATCCATGAGAGATAGGATGATTGAGGATGCCCTGAAATTCTATGAAAAAGAAGATAAAACCTGAACACCAGTAGGAAACATTCAGGTTGATGTCCCAACAACCACAACCTTCATCATAACTTGTGCCCAAGTGCCATTGGCAGAAGCCACAAAAGGATCAACCCGAGACATGCTCATCATAGGACACATTGAGATAGAAAAATTGCACAATCTTGAATACCTTCAATGCATGACAAATCCTCTACTTTGGGAGCAACACCAAGATGATCTTGAAAAATGGGAAGAGATAATGAGATTATTAAAACAAATTATCGACCAAAAATACCCGTATATGCCACAAATAGAAGATGAACCATCTTGGGACAACATCGAGGATCAATCTGATCTTGAGTTTGAGGCACAAAATGGTTGTGGATTCCCAACCCAGATGGAGTACAATGTGCCTGATATTGAAGAAGGTTGGGAAGCTCCAATTGTAGGAGAACACAATGTTGAGCCCACTCTAGACCATGAATCACTAGGCTTAGAATCCCAAAACTCCTACAATAATGAGAGTAGAACTGAACCTCTCAAGGGTGCAAATTCCGCCCCTTATTCTGATAAGGTGACCCTCGAAGGTTATTCAAACCTAGATTCTAGTGATTCAACTCACATCCTAAGCCCAGAATCTAGATCTAAAACCTATTGGGAAGATTTCAAGGCCCTATATGAGGAAGATCAATTTTTCAATGAAGAATATGATTTTGGGCCTCTATTTGATGAATATCCCTCGCCAACATCCTCAGAGGAACCAATTGATTTTTTGGAAGTCATGCCAATTTACGATACAGAGGCTAAGTTGGATGAGTGGGGTTGCAATTGGGTTTGTCCTGCCAGCTTGGAACCTGAGCCTCTACCAGATAAGGACACCTTTTTAAGCGCAGAATTGATATCTAGGCTAGACCCCAGTTAGGTTGCTGAATCTACAGCATATGATTTATTCTATGGTGGAACTCATGATCTTGAATCTCATTCAGATTTTGATTTTCGCAAACACTCCGACGATTTCAAATCTGACCATAACATCGGAGAAAATCTGCTTCTTGATTATAACAAGCCAATCGATGACCTCAGCTCACATGATTCATTCTCTAACTCCAATTTTGAAAGTTACTATGAGGACTCTCTATATGAGACCACCTGTCATTCCTTTCTAGAAGAGCCTCATACATGATTCTCATTAAAGCCACCTCTTCCACACATACATAACCGATCAAAACCCGTTCTCTACCCAGACCCGCAATCAGACTAAATTTCTATTCTGATTCACCTCTCACTGAGCCATTTGTAGATTATTCAACTCCACATCTATACCGGGCATCGGGTATCAATCAGACTAAAAAACATGATCCAGCATTTTCTGATCACCCCTGTAGGGTTTCCACACCATGCACTGATTATTTTTTGGAACCCTACTCTGACCAGGCTGATTCGACTCAGCCTAAACCCGAGTTTTCACTTCCATATCCATCCAAGCCACATTGCATATGGTGGGTTCCACATCTGTTGATCTACATCTATCAACCCACCAGACAGATTGGGTTTGGGCTACATCATCAGCCTGTTGATCTTAACAAGCACGTGGTTGGACCAACCTGTCTCTTAATCAAGGTGCTTGTTTTACAAAATTCTGCTAATTTGACCACTCCCTCTCCACCCCATGTTCCGCTCGGATGAAGGTGTTGAATTTAGCGCTTAATGGGAGGCAACCTGTCATTCCAAAAATAGAGACCTGTCTAATTATCTGTCTGTACTCCACGTCCATTGCACCTTGAGTTCAGCCTTAGACAGTTGATCCCACCTCTGGTACATGTACCAGAGCTTGAAATCGTCCGCCTCAGTCATTTCAAACCCATTCACCCACCCAATGTATCCTGTTTTAAGTCCTTGACCTCAACACTATTTCACACCCTCTATTTACAATGAGGACATTGCAAAACATAGGCATGAGGGGGTGATAAAGTGCATACATACAGAACCAAGAAAAAGTCAGAAGGATTCTCACAAAAAAATTCACATATGTCAAAAACATGAAAAAAATTGAAAAATTATGAAAAAGAACAAAAAAATGGAGGGAGGAAATTTTGTGAGCCAAATAATCATAAGGAGGAGAAAAAGAGCAAAATGACAAAAAGGAGCACAAAATGAAAAAGAAAAAGAGATTTAGGTTGGAAACAGATTGGGAGAGAAAGCTGCAACAGCAGAAGGTTTTAAAAAGAAAAGGTCGGGCTTCTGGAGGGAAGGATCACTCCCCTGGAGGGGACTTCTTCTCCACCTCTGCTATCGTGGAAACTGCGTACACCATGAATATGGCATGCACCGTGATCTAAAGCAAACTCCTTCTTCCACCTTCACCGCAAACTTCACTGCGTGGGCCATGTGGTGACAGCACATGACCACCACTACAACTACGGCTATCATCTATCACCTTCTTCACCACTGCCAAAACCAACCTTCCACCACATCTCTCCAATGTTCACCATCTCACTAGCCACGCTCGTGAGCAGCTACGCGCGCAAGCAACCGTGTGCGCAGGCAGCCACGCCCTTGTGCGTCTGCAACATCCTCACTACAGCAACTAACCCTCGTGTGCACACATGCACCAGCAACACGCTGCCCACGCACAAGCTCCTCACGCATCATGCCCTCGACCCCTGTGTGCACCATGCACCAGCCCCTCCCCCTTGAGCACCCACGACAATGGCAGCAGCTCGTCCTCCTCTCCACGCACTGTTCATCTTCTCCAGAAGAACCCATAGCGATTGTGCACCCCTCCTCACAGCCGCCTCCTCTGGCCTCGAAGCTTCGCGCGATTGATACCAATAGTCTTGTCTTAATCCTCTGACCACCCTCGGCCTCACGCAGCGACACCTACGGTCGCCGTTCACCGCCGACAGACCTCCTTGACGGCGAGCTTCATCTCCTCCGGCTGGCCGTTGATTGCGCAGCAATCATAGGTCTTAATTGACCTAGATTAAGCACGGAGTTAGCATAAGTTAGGGAAATTCATGCGCGCATACGCATTATCTGCATCTTTACTGCTTTACTTTAGTTATGCATAAAATAATGTTATAATGTGCTGATTAAGTATATTATGTCGATTGCAGGGAATAAGCTGATCAGGAAATGGATTTGAAGCTGGATCAAGAATAACAGGAGTTGCAGCAGAGCTGGAGCAGAAGGCCTAGTTTAGATGAAGGAATAATAATGTCAGGGGGTTAAAGGTTTTCTATTCTATTAAGTAGAAATAAAGTAGTAAAATGTGAAGAGCTTAAGTCCATCCTAGCCCTAGGATAACCTAGAAACTTCCCCAAGCCTTAGCCACCCTTAGATTAGGTCACCTCACCCTAGGAAGCCATAAAACCCTAGTTTCAACCCTTCTCTAGACGTCCAGATAAGTTTTAGGATGTCCAGGACCCTTAGCCAACTTCCTCATACTTCAAACCCACTTCTACAGTGTTATTGGATGTCCAGACACTTTGTCAGACGTCTAATTTCTGCAGAATACCCAAAACAGAACCCGAAATCCTTTCTGACTCTGATTGGATGTCCAAACAACAAGTCTGGATTTTTTATTTTTGAGTATAAGACATCTGACTCTATTATTAGACGTCTGATACTACTCTCCAATTCCTGTTTTGAGATTTAAGCCTTGATCTTGGATCTCTAGGTCCCTAAACCCAATTCCAACCCCATAGAAACCTAAATTAAGGTGCCCTAACACTAGTACATCACCTCTAGACCTATGCAAGGACCTAATTAGGTCCTCACTAAACCTAATTGACTTGGATCTTAGTCAATTCCATCAGCCTATTCAATTGGACTCATTGAGTCCAATTGAGCCCTGATCTCAACACACACTATCCAATTGGACTCAGTGAGAGTCCAATTGACCTAGACCTAAGTTAATTGAGTTGCTTTACTCTCAATTAAGTTTTCACACACACAATTAAACTTGTATCAAGTTTAATTGCACTTTACCTTAGTGAATTAGGGTTTATAACCCTAATTTGAGACATACCTTGACCAAGACCCACTAGAACCTAACCTAATCAACCTAGCCACCTAAGTTTCGACCCACACACACCCACACACACCATCCACACGAAAATACCTAGCCTAGAGTTCTCTAGAACTCTCTACCATGTGTGGTTGCCTTGGTTGCCAAAAATAGCAACCAAGAGCCATTCAATTTTTAGATCAACATTTGGTGGATCTAAAAACCACCATCCACCCTCTCTCTCTCACTCTCCCACGAGCTCCCACCATAGGCCTCTCTAGAGAATTCCATAATTCTCTAGAGAGCTTCCCTTAGGTTTATAAAAGGACCCAATGGGCGGCCATTTGCACCCATTCACTTCCTTGGCATCCATTCCAATTAGGCTAGCCACTTCCATATGCACTCCACCTCCACGAGTAGAGCACCACCCTGGAGGCCACCATCTCCATGCCAGGAAGCTGGATCAGCTCCCCAACCTCTCTCCAAGGGCCGGCCTAAGCTCCATTGGCCGCCCCTCCTTCTCTCAGCCACTCAAAGGCCTTCGGAGACCACCTCCGAATGCCCTTCCTTCTGCTAGATTAGTAGCTTAGCTTTTCGTATATTTACCGCTTTTATTACTGCTTAGTAGCATAGTCTTAACTTCTCCCCTAATGGTGAATACGAAATCCCCCCATTGATTCTTGTATGTAGTCATTTTCTGGTAGCAAGATTTCCATTTCAAGCATTTATGTATAAGCTTTCATCTATAGTTCTGTTGCAAACAACTCTCTCACTGAATGAATAAAAAAAAATTGTTATATATATATGTCTCCATGTTATGAAATCATAATGTGTTTATTGATTGCTATCATATTTGCGTGATTCAGGTTGCCTGTCTTAATTGTCTATCTATTCTACAACTAAGCATGTTGTACTTAAATACGTAATAATCATGAACCGATATGCGATTCTAAATAAAGTTGTGCTGGATAAGATCGATTTGAAAAGTAAAAGCAACACCTCCTAGAGATGAACGACCGGGACTCAAAGTCTTATTATTTTTATAAAACAATATCTTTGTTGGATCATATTTCGCAACTATACTATGACGCTTTTTTCAAAAATGCGAGCTACGATTTCACCAACAAAATGGCACCGTTACCGGGGAGGCAACGTCATTTTTCTTGATTTTGATCTTTTAATTTATCGCTGACAAATCTGTCTCTACTTCATTTTTGATGTGCAGGAAAACACGGAACTAAAACGGGATCTGCGCACACACTGAGCACGGCGAAGAAAAATCAGGTGCACATCACATTCTCTTAGATTAGGTTTATTTTCTGAACCCTAGGATTAGATCTACTTTCTGCGATCTCTTTTGTGAAAAAAAAGATTTTTCTCATTTTTGTGAAAAAATAGAAAAAAGAAAAATTTTGAAAAAAAATCTATATTTGGTTTCCTTTCGAATCTAGGTTAGTTTTAAAAAAAAGAAAAAAAAAATATTTTCTATGAATCTTTTGAAAAATTATTTTTGAAAAGAAAAGTGCAAAAGTTTTGAAAAATAAAAAAAAATCTTTTTGGTGGAAGGCTTGAATTTCAAGTTCAAACCTCTTTAAAAGCTTTTCCAACATCTTCTGATTTTCAACCAGATGTCAAATCTCACTTAAAAATTCGATTGTCGAAAAATTAGTTAGCGAAAAATTATGAAATTCAGGCTAAATTTTCATTTCAAATCATCTTTCAAATTCCACCATTACTTTGAAAAAATTACAAGCATAAAATTTTTAAAAATTCATGAAGTGCACGGGTGTCAGACTGACCTAGATTCAAAATTTTTCAAATTTCAAAAAGCGATTCCGAGCAATCCGTGAATCTGTTTTGACTAAATATGATGGGGTTTGAAAGCTGATCTCATTAGCTTTATTTTCCATATTTTTTCCAAATTTTTAAAGGTCATTTTATACTGTTTCAAAGCAAAAAATCATCCAGGGGTCAAAGTTCCAAATCTGACCCCCTGACATTCAAAATTCCCTCAAAATTTGGTTGAAATAGTAAAATTCCAAAAAAATATTGTCTGAAAAACTAATTGAAAAAGGAATATACTTTAAAAATTTCAAATTAATTTGATCCCAATTATTATTAGAAAATCAACATTATTTTTGTGGTCTGCTGAAATAGAGAAAAACTCTAGTGGTGCATGCAACTTAGGTTAAATCCTTAGGGTTACAACTAGAGACCACACATTGGGCTAACTTAGACTTGATCAAGTCTAGTTAGCCGGTGAGCTTGGTCACCTTGTGGGCCACTCACCACAAACCCCATTGAAGAAAATCAACCCGAGTTCGTTGTCGTACTACTAGGTGAGTTTAATCTCTCTTGCCAAACCTGGTGGCTAAGTCTGTGGGGTAGTGTCAAACGACTGCGGCTTGGGGGTCAACGGAACCAGAGCTGTAAGCCAAAGGAAGAACCTTGCCTTTAGTCCCCTCGTAACAAGACTGGCTGGGTTAGCTTGAGAGGTGGGATTCACTTTCAGTCGGTTGTACGACGAACTTATCTTCAGGAATTTAAATCCATAACGAAAAATCTTGTCACCTGATCTATAAGGACCATTTGATTGACAGGGCCTTAGCCTTGTCCTACGTGGCTACACCAACCCAGGGGTTAGGCGGTGTATGCACGGAAGAAGGTCACTTCGACCACACTTGATTGGACCTTGGGAGCCACTCCCAAGGAGGCGAGTCACCTCGCCCGGACCATCTTCTCCCCCCATTTCTTCTAGTCTAAGAGCCACCATGGCAAATCCTGGACCTAGACCTAGACCGGGTTAGGACTTTGAGAATCTGGACCTGATGGCTCGTTTGGAAGCCTGGGTCACCGAATATGACGAGCGGCATCAGCAGAGCATGGATCGTATTCTGACGGCGCTTGACAGGATGCAACACCCACCATGAGGAGAACAACTGTGGGAATTTTACGACCTAGCCGTACCTGTCGTCGCACCACTTGTCAGAATTCCCACAGGTGGAGACGCATTTGAGCTCAAGCCCAATGTAATTGGGTTGATCAGCACTCATTTCTATGGGAGCTCAAGAGAAGATTCGTTCCAGTACCTTGAAGACCTGAGTCGAATTGCTGAAATGATCCGACCCAGGAATATTGATCTCGGGATTGTTCTGATGAAGCTTTTCCCATTCTCATTGAGGGACAAAGCTTCATATTGGTTCAAGACTATTGGGAAGCCAATTGGAACCTGGCCGGAATTATGACGTGAATTCCTGCAAAAGTTCTTCCCAATCGGTCGAACAAATGCAATGTGGCGTTCAATCACAACTTTCTCCTAGGGAGCTGGGGAGAAATTACATGAAGAATGGGCTAGATTTCACGACCTTCTCCGGAAATGCCCGCATCATGGTATACCCAGATGGCACTTAACCCAGATTTTTTACCATGGGCTGGATGACACACATCGGTATTTGGCTGATGCATCTAGCGGCGGGAATTTTCTCGAAAAAGATGAGAACAACGCATTTAAGCTGTTCAAATCATTAGCGGAGAACTCGATGAATGCAGCATCTATGAACCAGTTCCAGCGACCTGGTCAGTAGCGGATTGGTGTCCACGAGGCTCACACAGATTCTATTCGAGCCGACATGGATATCATCATCTATCAGTTGGATAGAATAAACCTAATTGAGAAGAAGATTGACCAGATCAGTCAAGGTCAATCCGACTCAAGCTCTACCGTCGCAAGATCCTCCTATGCACCCTGAGCCCCACCTGCTCGAGTTAATGTACTCACTCGGGATGCATCTTCTCTGTATTTACGAGATCCCGCATATTAGGATCTTGTGAATAATCCAGATCTGTCACCTTACGACCAGGGTTATGCACCACCCGCAGATTATAATGCGTATCCCCTTGACGGATATACATCTCAGATATCTTCGGCCTACGAGGACATCAGCGCTATCCAAGGATACGGGCGTAATAACCCGTACTCGAAGACATATAACCCTAGTTGGCGCCAGCATCTGAACTTCTCCTGGTCTGGTAATTCACAGAGACCACATCAAGATCCACACTACCAGACCAGGCAATACGGGAATGTGCAAAATACGTATCCTAGCCGCTGCACCAAGCTGCCAACCACCCTCCAAAGCGGGCTGGCCCTTTGGAGGTGCTGAAAGAAGAGCTGCAAGAATCGATGAGGAAGTCTACACAAGATAGCCTGCAGATAATGAAGGCGATGGCTGATCAGATTCAGACCATACAAAATACGCAGAACCAGCTGTTCTAGGAGCATAGGACTTAGGGAGCCTTGCCCTCCCAACCCATCCAGAATCCTCGATATGTGCAGAACTAGGGAGCCTCACCTAAGTTTCAGGCACCGCAAGGACAGGCACACGCCATACTACATGCGCCTCCTGCACCACCCGGTTACTCGCAAGGCCAGCCGCTTTTGCAGAATCCCGCGTATTCTGCCCCTTCTGCTCCCTCACCACCTCATGGACAGCAAGCCGATGCACACATTGTTTCTTTGCGAAGCGGAAGGAAGACATTCGACCCACCACCTAGGCAGGCGGGTCCTGATTTTTCCCACCCTTCGCCGCAGGCAAGTTCGACTCTGTCTACATCATCTCAGGAGCCACCTGCAGTAGATAAGGGTAAGAGGCCACTTAACCCTGAGATTCCCGTCCCTTTTCCTAAGGGTCTGACACGAAATGTAGTACGGAAAAAGGACACGTGGAATTTCGAGGACCTGAAATCGATGTTTAAGGAAGTAAATATTCAGGTCCCCCACCTCGAGGCAATCGATCACATTCCCGCTGTTGCTAGGTTCTTCAAGGACTATTGTACCTTGAAGTGACAGCCGAGAATTGGATGACAGGCGGTACTGTCGAAAGAAGCTAGCGCCATGATTCTAGCTGACCTACCACGGAAGAAGAAAGACCCTGGTACCCCACTCATATCCTGCTTCTTGCAGGATTCTCCATTTGATCGGGCCCTTTTAGACTTGGGTTCGTCCATCAACTATACTCCCACCACCGTATTTGATCGATTTCGATTTGGGGAGTTGAAACCCACCTCGGTTACGATTCAGCTGGCTGATAGAACAGTCAAAACACTGAGGGGGGTGGTTGAGAACGTGATTGTAAAAGTCTGCGAGTTCTGTTTTCCTGTAGATTTTTTCGTTATCGATATGGAAGTTCCTCCTAATCTCCGAGATGCACCAATTATTTTGGGTCGCCCATTTCTGGCGACAACCCGAGCGAACATCGATTGTGCATCCGGGTGTATGGAGATTGCCCTAGGCAATGAGTGACTTCGACTAGACATATTCAAGGCAGCAAAGAACTTCGACTTTGATCGAATAGAGAAGGATGGTGAAGACGAAGATTCGGCTTACTATGTTAACATTGGGCTCCTTTGTGACGACCCAATGTCTCATTCGTCTACACTATCAGGGTTCTCAAACCTCTATCCACACGAGATTGCAACCACTGCATTACACATATCTCCTCGAGGATTTGACTGTTTGGGGTGTGCTTCTGACCACAGCACCCCTGAATCCAGCTATCTTGATCCATATATTACTGAATCGCCCATGTTATTACAGGAAGACGTGACTACAGCTAACGGGTTTCCTGTTAATGCAGTCACGACAGATTTCACAGGGAGCGACTCAGTGGGAATTATTGTGTACCTGGATCAGCAAATTCCCACCCTCGATTCTGCTCCTCCCACTCTCAGTTCTGATTCTGACCCACCCATAATCGAATTGAAACCCTTACCTGACTCACTCAAGTACATATTCTTGGCCGAAAGTGAGACATATCCAATGATAATCAATGCCCACTTAACCCAAGAACAGGAGCATCAATTAATTTCTACACTTCAAGACCATAGGGCTACTATCGGGTGGAGTGTTGCTGATCTCCGTGGTATTCGCCTCTTGTATTGCACTCATCACATCTACAAGGGTGAGGGGGTGAAACCTTCAAGACAACCTCAAAGATGGCTAAACCCGAATATGCTAGAGGTTGTTAAGAAGGAGATCATCAAATGGCTGGATGTAGGCATTGTATATCCAATCTCAGACAGCTAGTGGGTGACTCCGATTCAGATAGTGCCTAAGAAAGCAGGACTCACCGTCATAAAAAATGATAAGGGCGAATCCATCCTGACCCGCACTGCGACATCTTGGCAGGTCTGCGTTGACTACAGGAAACTAAACACGGCTACCTAGAAGGATCACTTTCCTTTGCCGTTCATCGATCAGATCTTGGAATGGTTAGTCGGACGTAGTTTCTTCTGCTTTCTGGATGGATACTCTAGGTATAATCAGGTAGCAATTAGCTCGGAAGATCAGGACAAGACCACATTCACATGCCCCTTTGGAATATTCACCTTCAAGCGGATGCCCTTTGGCCTCTACAACGCACCAGCAACATTTCAGCGTTGTATGATGGCTATCTTCTCTGACATGATTGGGGATTATGTGGAGGTATTCATGGATGATTTCTCTATTTTCGGAGATGATTTCGCGTCTTGTCTTGATAACCTCACCAAGATCCTAAAATGATGTATTGAGGTAAACCTAGTACTATCCTGGGAGAAAAGCCATTTCATGGTGAGGGATGGCATAGTACTAGGGCACAGGATCTCCAAAATTGGACTCGAGGTCGACTGGGCTAAATCAAAGATTATCTCCCACTTACCGCCACCTAGCTCGGTCAAGCAGATCAGATCATTCTTGGGTCACGTCAGCTTCTATCGGAGATTTATACGTAATTTTTCAAAAATTACATGGCCTTTGACGAATCTCTTGGTTACCGATGTCCCATTTGAATTTGATACCTCGTGTCTCAGCACCTTCGAGACTTTACGAAGCACTATTTTCGACTCCCCGATTCTCCAACCACCCGACTGGTTGCTTGATTTCGAAATGATGTGCGACGCTTCTGATTTTGCCGTTGGTGCTGTTTTAGGCTAGCATCAGGAGAAACAACCTTTTGTCATATACTATGCTAGCAAGATGCTGAATGAGGCTTAGGGCAATTATACTGTTACCGAAACAGAACTGCTAGCAGTAGTATTCGGGTTGGAGAAATTCAGATCATATTTATTAGGATCCAAGGTCATCATTTTCATTGACCACTTCGCCATCCGGCACTTGTTGGCAAAGAAGGATGCCAAACCACGACTCATTAGATGGATCCTTCTATTGCAGGAATTTGATATAGAGATCCGTGACAAAGCTAGAAAACAAAATGTTGTGGCAGATCACCTATCCAGATTGAACCCAGACCACATTCCTTATTCCCTTCCTATCCATGAACAATTTCCAGATGAATCACTTTTGGCAATACATTCTGTTGAGTTCCCCTAGTATGCGTATTTCGCGAACTACCTTGCCGCAAGAAAAATTCCCGCGAACCTATCCAAAGACCAGAAACTCAAATTCATTGCGAAAGCCAAATACTATCTGTGGGATGACCCACTGCTCTTCCGCATTGGAGCAGATCAGATTATCTGCAGATGCACCCCAGACTCTGAGATCCCCAGTGTGTTATCTTTCTGCCATAATAGTGCATGTGGTGGCCATTTCTTAGGACGGAAAATCGCTGCAAAAATTTTACAGTCAGGATTTTTCTAGCCAACCATCTTCAGAGATACACACGATTATGCCCAGCGCTATAAGCGATGTCAGTCGATCGGTTCTATGACCAGGAGAGACATGATGCCACTCCAACCCATCATGGTTGTAGAAGTGTTCGACGTCTGGGGCATCGATTTTATGGGCCCTTTTCCGAACTCGCATGGATTTGAGTACATATTGCTAGCCATTGATTATGTCTTGAAGTGGGTCAAGGCCATCCCAGCGAGACGGGCTGACCACAAGACCGTCATTTCTTTCATACGACAAAATATTTTCACGAGATTTGGAATACCCCACGCTCTGATTAGCGACAGGGGAAGCCACTTCGTCCATGCCCATTTCAGGTCATTGTTAAAGAAATACGGGGTACATCACCGCATAGCCACCCCATATCACCCGCAGACCAATGGGCAGGTTGAAGTGTCTAACCATCAAATCAAGCTGATTCTCCATAAGACGGTTAGACTAGATAAGAAGGACTGGTCCGACAAATTAATCGATGCACTCTGGGCATACCGGATCGCATACAAGGCCCCACTCGGAATGTCGCCATATCGCATGGTATATGGCAAGGCCTGTCACCTTCCTGTAGAGTTGGAACACTGCGCCTTTTGGGCGATGCGAAAATGCAACCTCGACCTCGATGCAGGAGGTCAAGAACGGAAACTCCAGCTCAGTGAATTAGAAGAAATCCGGTGGGAGGCCTATAAGAATGCATTAATATACAAGGATAAGACCAAGGCCTTCCACGACCGCCACATCCGGAGGAAAGTATTCACGCCCAACCAGCGAGTCTGGTTATTTGATTCATAGCTGAAACTGTTCGCGGGGAAGCTCAATTCCAAGTGGACTAGCCCGTATGTTGTGATGCAGCCAAACCCTAATGGGGCAGTCCAGATCAAGGACCTAAAATCTAGGCATATATTCACGGTAAACAGCCAGCGCCTCAAGCCATTTTTGGCCCAGGAACCTCCTCCACCTGACAAGACTATTCATATTAGTGACGACGTGTGATTGAGTGCTCGCCCAGCTGGAGGCGTTAAACTCAGCACGTATAGATACCATTCGCCCCACATTCCACCATCATTTATATATAACCATTTTTATACATAGCATATTTTTCCTTTAGCATATTTCCTTTGCATAGTGCATGCTGACAGGTTGGCCAGAGCTGAATATAATTTCAGGAGCAATTGCAGGTGATTTCTACCCATTCTCTCCCTGCAGTAATTATTTTCTTTTACATTCATGCATGAGGACATGCAAGAACTTAGGCATGAGGGGGTAGAAACAGAAAAACTGAAACAATTTTATGCCAACACTTAGGAAAACCTCGGAGCTGCATGTAAAATGTACTTTAGGATTTTAAATAAAAAAACAACCGACTCCACCTCCAGTGCTTGCATTGGAGCTAGAAATCGTTCGCAACAGCCACTTCCGACTCACCTGCTCACCTTTTGTTCTAAATTTAGGGTCAAGCTGATTGTAACCCGATACAGGAAATTCACGAAGTACAAATTATATGAGGTTACATGTTTATAGCATATATAGATATTGCATTCATGAATAAGATTATTTTATTAAGAGAATGCGTTAGGGATTTTATCCTTTAGTTGACTCCTATAATCTGGAATCCAATACAACTTTTCACACACACGTAGAATTTGCAATGGATTAACGGTGAAGGCTGATAAACGTCTTCAGTCTGTCGAGAAGAAGCAGTGCTTCTTTTCCTGAACCCTTGGATAGTGTTTTGGGAGTCAGGCAGATTTTCCTCTAAAAATCCACCAAATAGTGTGAGATGAGAGTAGAGTGTACTGGTGCTCTAAGATTAGTGCAAGGAATTTGGAATCCTAGGTAATTATGTGATGATACTCAGAGATTAGGCATAGTTTCTGCTCTCGGTTCCTGCGTATGCATTTATGTGCGGAATACTGAGAGCCACCAAACAAGGCAAATATGTGGAGAGCGAGTTTTCATAAAATTAGGGCTAAGGTGGATGGTTACGACCATTCTTTATGGAATCCTCAGCTGAAGGAGGGTATCGATGTCAACGTCAGAAATACACCATCCTATCCGTCTCTCTCGGTGCTGTGAGTAGGCACTTCCACCAAATAAGCCACCCAATGTCTCTTGAGTACCACCAGTCCCTAATAATGCCTCAATAAAGTTCATGGATGTATGCCAGTTGTGTTATGCTGAAAAAAAAAGAAAAAAAAAATTGAAATGAAAAAAAAATGATGAAAAGAAACAAAAATTAAAAAAACAAAACTTAGAAAAAGAAGAAAAGGCAAAGAAAAAAAAAGAATGAATATTTATTATTTATTTCATCGAGGCAATACCTCCAAATTGGGCTCCACCAAATATGGCCTTAACCTATTTTTCTTATGTTTCTGACCGCCCAAATACTGGCTGAGGAATTCCGACTTAGTGTTAGGGTTATGAGAACTCAATTAAAGTGTTTATGCCTAGTGAGACCACCAAATACAGATCATATGTATGAATCTAGTGAGATAGTGAGCTCTAAGAAAAAGAGTAAGAGAGAATGAATACAAAGGAATCAAAGAGAGCATAGTTTTTCTTGTCTTTCTCTAAGTTGAGTTACTTAGTAATCTGGGAATCTGGACTTTGTAGTACTAGTCTCTATGTAGCACCAAGTGAGAATGAGCCACCAAATATATAATCCTTTCCCTTAGAGATTCTCTACCTAAGCCTAAAGCCAGGGTGAAATTCATAGAATATTTTGAATACCCCGAGGGAAGAAGTCCGCCTGTCCCGCTAGAATTTCTACTAGGGGTAAAGTACAGGCTTTAGAGGTGTATTAGTTTTCACTCGAATCCGTTGCAAAAGCTACAAAGCTGCACTTTCACGATTGTCTGGATTTCTAGAGCATAGGATGAAAACAAAAAGGAGAAAAATCTCTATGCATACACTTGATAAAATAATCAGTCCCTTAGAGACCCTTGCTGTAAATAATTTAGTCTTGCATTTGCTAGGGACTAGCAAGATTTAGGCATGGGGGTATGATTGCATAGTAATCATAGGTCTTAATTGACCTAGATTAAGCTAGGACTTAGCATAAGTTAGGGAAATTCATGTACACATACGCATTATCTGCATCTTTACTGCTTTACTTTAGCTATGCATAAAATAATGGTATAATGTGCTGATTAAGTATATTATGTCGATTGCAGGGAATAAGCTGATCAGGAGCTGGATCTGAAACTGGATCAGGAATAACGGGAGTTGCAGCAGAGCTGGAGTAGAAGGCCTAGTTTAGATGTAGGAATAATAATGTAAGGGGGTTGAAGGTTTTCTATTCTATTAAGTAGAAATAAAGTAGTAAATGTGAAGAGCTTAGGTCCATCCTAGCCCTAGGATAGCCTAGAAACTTCCCCAAGCCTTAGCCACCCTTAGATTAGGTCACCGCACCCTAGGAAGCCCTAAAACCCTAGTTCCAACCCTTCTTTGGACGTTCAGATAAGTTTTAGGACGTCCAGGACCCTTAGCCAACTCCCGCACACTTCAAACCCACTTCTGCAGGGTTATTGGGCATCCAGACACTTTGTCAGACATCTAATTTCTGCAGAATACCCAAAACAGAACCAGAAATCCTTTCTGACTCTGATTGGACATCCAGACAACAAGTCTGGACTTCTGATTTTTTAGTATAAGACATCTGACTCTATTATTAGATGTCTGATACTGCTCTCCAATTCCTGTTTTGAGATTTAAGCCTTGATCTTGGATCTCTAGGTCCCTAAACCCAATTCCAACCCCTTAGGAACCTAAATTAAGGTGCCCTAACCCTAGTACATCACCTCTAGACCTCCCTAAAGACCTAATTAGGTTCTCACTAAACCTAATTGACTTGGATCTTAGTCAATTCCATCAGCCTATTCAATTGGACTCATTGAGTCCAATTGAGCCCTGATCTCAACACACACTGTCCAATTGGACTCAGTGAGAGTCCAATTGACCTAGACCTAAATTAATTGAGTTGTTTTACTCTCAATTAAGTTTTCACACACACAATTAAACTTGTATCAAGTTTAATTGCACTTTACCTTAGTGAATTAGGGTTTATAACCCTAATTTGAGACATACCTTGACCTAAACCCACTAGAACCTAACATAATCAACCTAGCCACCTAAGTTTAGACCCACATACACCCACACACACCATCCACACGAAAATACCTAGCCTAGAGTTCTCTAGAACTCTCTACCATGTGTGGTTGCCTTGGTTGCCAAAAATAGCAACCAAGAGCCATTCAATTTTTAGATCCACATTTGGTGGATCTAAAAACCACCATCCACCCTCTCTCTCTCACTCTCCCACGAGCTCCCACCATAGGCCTCTATAGAGAATTCCATAATTCTCTAGAGAGCTTCCCTTAGGTCTATAAAAAGACCCAATGGGTGGCCATTTGCACCCATTCACTTCCTAGGCATCCATTCCACTTAGGCTAGCCACTTCCATCTCCACTCCACCTCCATGAGTAGAGAACCACCATGGAGGCCACCATCTCCACTCCAGGAAGCTGGATCATCTCCCCAACCTCTCTCCAAGGGCTGGCCTAAGCTCCATTGGCCACCCCTCCTTCTCTCAGCCACTCAAAGGCCATCGGAGACCACCTCTGAATGCCCTTTCTTTTGCTAGATTAGTAGCTTAGCTTTTCGTATATTTACTGCTTTTATTACTGCTTAGTAGCGTAGTGTTAACTTCTCCCCCAATGTTGCATACGAAATCCCCCCATTGATTGTTGTATGTAGTCATTTTCTGGTAGCTAGATTTCCGTTTCAAGCATTTATGTATAAGCTTTCATATATAGTTCTGTTGCAAATAACTATCTCACTGAATGAATAAAAAAAAAGTTTTATATATATATAGCTGTCTCCATGTTATGAAATCATAATGAGCTTATTGATTGCTATCATATTTGCGTGATTCAAGTTGCCAGTCTTAATTGTCTATCCATTCTACAACTAAGCATGTCGTACTTAAATACGTAATAATCACGAACTGATATGAGATTCTAAATAAAGTAGAGCTGGATAAGATTGATTTCAAAAGTAATAGCAATGCCTCCCAGAGACGAACGGCTGGGACTCAAAGTCTCGTTATTTTTACAAAACAATATCTTTGTTGGATCGTATTTCGCAACTATACTACGACTCTTTTATCAAAAATGTGAGCTACAATTTCACCAACAGCCGCCACCGACCTCCTCACGACGCACCGCTGCCACCATCGTGAAGCAGTCGTCGAGGTGCACCATTCCGTCGACTCTCGCAGCCATCCACGCCTGGCCCTTCACACAAGGAGGAGAGAGGAGAAATCCTATGTTTCTCCTCCAATTAAAAATTACCACTTTTTCCATTGTGGGTACAGTATTCACTTATTTACTGAATAAATTTATTGATGTGAATTTGCATAGATACCCTTTTTATTAAGTTGAAATTATTTGCGGTGGAATGTCTCTACTGAATGAGATCGAGCATGTCATACTGATTCTAGTAAACAAGCTATATTCTATTGGAGATTAATATTTATGATGTTTTCCTGTGCCAAGATCACTTGTTAACAAAATAGTATATGGTGGTGATTTTGCATCTAAACACCAACATTCTTGATTAATTGGTTAAAATGAGCAGTTATGTGAGAAAAAGAATCGCACGAATTAGCATGCACACCCATTGAGTTTCTCAAATAAACGAGACACTATTCACTAGTTTAAATAGGCTAATTCCTCCCTATGTAGACGACCTAACCATTTTCGTGGTTAGATTCTGAGAATTAAAATGTTTTAAAAAGCGATTTTCTACCACGCGATCACATATAACGACACGTCATTTCATGCTAAAGTTTTTATCGAAAATGAAGATCACTCTTTCAATTGGCACCGTTGCCGGGGAGGAAATATGTCTATTAATTCTTTCGGGAAATTTATATTATTTTTATCATATTTCTGAGGCATTTCTAAATTACTATCCCTGTTTCTATTTCTGTGCAAAAATGCAAGCAACGAACGTAACGGGCGCACACGACGGAGACGATCTTTTTGGTTGACCTTGACGCCATCTGGAGGCTAGCAATGGGTGCTTGTGGGTCTTGATCTCACACACGTAGGCATACGAAGGAGCCTTTTTCTGATTTAGTCATTAGATCGTAGTTTAGATTTAGTTTAGATAGACATTAGAACTCAATTTTTGTCTTGTGGACTCTTGTTGGGCATTTTTGGGATCGTGTTCTCAGTGTTCTTTATTTCTTATTGCTCTTGTATGCAGGAGTGTATTTTCGGGAGCATGTTCCCTTTTTATTTAGAGTATAGGATTATTTGAATTATTTGAACTGCATATAGGTTAGTTAGTTAGTTATATTAGGTTTGATTGCTTAATATTTATTTCAATATATATATATATATATCGAACTGCCTGCTAGAAGCTACATATCAATAGGGCAATCATCTAGGACTGAATGAGCAGCATCTAGTTTATCTTAATTACATTGCAGACATCTCTACATTGAAGAAAGCTGGAGTAAGGTACGTCTTTTTCTTGAGCATCAATTACCTGTCATGCATCTGCATTGAACCTAAATATAAGACCACTAAAGTGCTTGAATCGAATTAATTCAGTGGCCACATTAAAAATTGGGACTGCTAAGAGGTTGGACCCTAAAATTTGTGACTTAAAATTGTGTACAAAAGGATCTTATTTGTGAGATTTCAAAACTCAAAACACGAATGTATGATTGCGCACCTAAGACACTATGCACCTCACACATAAGGTCACTAGATAAATTTCTACCTCTCCTCTTTGCACCACAAGGGAAGTTAGTCGCAAATCAACAAGCCTATCCACCAAGTTACTTCGGTTCCTCATGCGTGGGCTCGATTTGAGACTTCCATCCCTTGCGAGTAGGTTGTAGGCACTAACAAAGGTCAGCCTAGGAAGCATATTTCTTGCAAAACTTGTTTGGCCACCAACTGAACACCTAAGACCTAGAATCTACTAAAAATAGATCCTAATGTATTTGCATTTGTTTTGACAGTGGTAGAACTCTCTAGGAAGTTTCTGCTTGTCTTCTGATTTCTTCTAAATCCTAAGAGAGTTAAACCTATTTGGCTTAAAGAAATGAATCACCCCTACTCCTATCATTTAGATTATCAGAGTCAATACTTCCCATCTTTTAACCAGGATCCCATGCCCCTAGCGTATCTATCCTTTCATGGGTACATTGACAATTCATGGGATCATTTTTATTCCTATCCTAGGAGTACTGACCTGATAACTTCCACTTTTGAGCAAAGCCTAGGAGCGGGATTTTCCAACCCTGGAATCCCTACTACCATGCAAACACCCAATCCTCAAACCCTAGGCAACCAGAGCCTGAAATTGACTATCCTCCCCAATCTGATAGTAGTAGCCTCTCCTCTTTTATGATAGAAATGCAAAAATAACAAAAGGAAATGATGGAATCTATGGGAGTGATGTTGAGGAATAGTCAACAATTAAACAAAGAAATTAGATAGCCTAGCTATGCTCTTCCTAGTAATTCTGATCCCTACCCATACAACCGTGATCATGAAAATAATTCTGAGAAAACCAATGACAATAGGGATCCTGTTTTACGTAGCTATCACTTAGACTCTCCAAATGAGACATGGCCACTAGAGGAGAACGATCCTAGAAATTATCCACCCGAGCTATATTGGAGTCAAATGAAAGGGAAGATGGTACCTCTTAAGGACCTTGACCCTAATGACAGTGTTTTCCTTACCCCTGATAACCCGGGTCAAGGTCGTATTGTTCATATCACTTCCCCTATTAATTATCTGGTGGAATCCCATTCTACCCTTAGTGAGCCTAATCCTGACCCTCCACATAAGGAATCAACACCTACCATTCAGCATTCTGAGGATTTAAATGCACCCAATGAAGGTGACCCTAAGGGAATGGAGGATGAATTGGATCAATTTTGGTCTCAGGGATATAAAGAGTCTACTTCAGAGGATGAGGATAAACTCGAACTAAAAATCTGGAGTGAATCACAGGGGGATTATTTGTTATTTGAGGACTTACCCTCGGAGGATATAAATAATCTAGTGAAATCCCGATTCCTCCCTTCTTTTGAGAGTCATCCTCCATCGAACCAGGAGTTGATATTAGTGGAGGACAAACACAATAGTGAGAAGCCTAGGAGAGACTCTCGGGGACAAAACACGTCAATTGAGGATTTATGCCCTGAGAAGAACAAAGAATTGTGTGATATAGGCTTCCCCCAAAACATTAAGATGGATCCTCTGTCAGAAATAATTGATGATACTGAAGCAACTCCTTTCTTTACTAATGAATCACATATACACCCTGACAAAAATTTGAGTGAACCAAAAGAATTTGGGGATGAGATTAATGATAATGATTTTGTTGCTTTGACTCTGCCATCAAAGGAATTTAATTTGGAGTCCATGTTTGCACCTCAAAATACACCTGCAATAATGCCTTCTTGTGCTATTTCCTAGCATTAACTATGCATATTAGGATTCTATTGTTGCATTTGTAAAAACACTTGCATTCATGCATTTAATTGAGAGGAGAAGAGAATGAAATAAATGGCTTCATAATTCACTTTTTTTCTCAAGTGCCTCTTTGCAAAAAGTCCCTTCTCTATTTTTATTTCCTCTTGAATTCTTTTCTCTCTTCCCGCGGTTGCACTTCTCTTCCCGCAGCTGCATGCATTTACTCCACATCATGTCTCCCTACCAATGCCACTCCCTGCAGTTGCCAATCCTGCGCCCTCTCCATGCTGCAGCCAGGCACGCCACTCTCTCCTCCGCTATAAGAAGCTGCAGCTTCCTCCTCGCAAGACACGCTGTTGCAGAAGAAAAAACCGCAGCCACCACCTTCTCCTCCACCGTCCTCCCCTCCCATACATCGGCCCTCCTTCGAGGAGGCACCCGGCGAGCATGAGAACCCACTGTGGTGCACACCACCACAGTGGGAACACCACTGCCCAGCTCTTCAACGAGCCAGTGGGAGTGGTGTCTTCCTTCGTTTCATTTTTTCATCTCACGCCATTGCTGCCGCTTCAAGCTCCGAGGCTTGAAGCCACGGCAGCAACAGCCAAGTGGCGGCAGCAGCAGCAGCAGCTCCCCCCACCCCCTCCACGACCACCTGCCGACCTCCTCCGCGTTCACTTCCCCACGCCATCGCCTGCTCTTTGCCCTCGCACTTGGCCTACAGACGCATCACCTCCATCTGCAGACGCCATTTCCAGACGTCCGCCTCCGCCTGCAAACGACGCGTCTCCAGACGTCTGCAACCATCCACCGACAACTTAACTCGTCCCTTCTGCGTCCTCCCCACCCCGCTCTCTCTCTCTCTCTTTTATTTCACTCACTCACAGCACACTTACACCGACGCACACACACATCTACACTCACACTTTCACCCATTCACGCACACATAAACACCATATATATATATATACACACGTATACTTATAGTAACATATATATCTATCTATATATACATACATATATCTATATATATATATATATATATTTATATACATAGTAGTATCTATATACTTATGTATTAGTATACATACTTATATACATATATATATATATACATATATATCTATCTATATAACTATATACATATATCTACATATATAGATACATATACCCATATATATATATTACTATTATACATATATATACATATATATATATATACATCTATATAGTATTATATACATACTTATAGACATATATATATATATACATATTTATATCTATATAACTATATACATATATCTACATATATAGATACATATACCCATATATATATATATTACTATTATACATATATATACATACATATATGGCTATATACATACATATATATATCTTTTTACGTATTTACCATACGCTGTTTCCCCGATACACGCGTACAAAAAGCGTGGACACAAACATCATCCATCCACACTCCACGCGGCACCTAGTCGTGTTGGTTGCGTCTCTCTAGACGACGACTAACTTGACATCGTGCTACACTCCATCGTCGCCTCCACCCCCACCCCTTTATATATATAATATATACCTATATCTATATATATATACTATACTTACGTTATTTCTGGTTGCTTTTCTATTAGTAAAAAGATAAAAAAAAATACATAAAAGAGAAAAGATAATCTTTGACTTGCAGGTACCTCGTCTTACGAGTAGCAAGACTTGTATTGGAACTCTGCTTTGGCTAAAAGCCAAGGACACAATTTTGAGGGTGTGCCTCAAGAACAAGAATTATCAGAAAAAGATCTAAATAAGAAAAACATCAAAAACATAATAAACGAACGAAAGAGATGCATTTTAAGGAAAACGTAGAAACTCGACTTGAACCCCACTTCCCTGAGTCCGACCCTGGGCCTAAAAGTGACAAGATAAAATCAATTAGGCCAGGTTAAAAATTTTGTAAAGAGACGGTTAGGTCCGAATTAGGTTAACCCCTATACACATTTCAACGATAAAATCTACATATTAACAACCTATCCAGGCCGAGCCGTCATTCTTTTCTGGCGCCGTTGCCGGGGAAGTGCATCTTCAAGTAAGTTTTTATTCAATTCCTTTCAATTTTTCTCTTCTCTCTTCACGGGCATTTTTGTTTTTGATGTGCAGGTGAATTTGGTTGCAAGGAGAAGACAGGCAGACGAAGTCGGGAACGAGGGCAGATCCAAGGTGAGAATGAGAGCGTGAAGACGCCGACACCGCATTGGAGCTTCGCATACATTGTCGAACAAGTAGGTTTTCCTTTTCTTAGCAAACTAGGATTAACTTGCCACCTCAACAAAAAAAAAAACTAAAAACTAAAAAATTAAAAAAAACTTCTTGGGATCTCTTGAGGCAAGTGGATTAAAATTCACTTGTTTGATTGGTTGTCTTCACTCCCACAGCCTCAAGATTTCCCGCCCTACTTCGCATAGCGAAAATTCAAGAATCTTGATTCTTGGATTCTTCGCCGTGGGAAGTATTCTTTGAGGCAAATAAAAAGATTGTTTGCATCCCTCTTTTGCCTCACTTATCTTTAATTCAAGATCACATTTTTGGTGGGGAGACTTGGAATTGAGTTGATTCCAATCCCACCACGACTTTTCAACTTGCCTGAGATTCGATCCTGAATACTTCAACCCCAACAATTTGATTTTCTTTATCTTTTGGTTGAAGCCTTCTGTGTGGAAATCATTTCTGGTGATTGGGAGCACTTGAATTTAAGTGCTTTGGCTCACTTTCACATTGATATAAAACTGATTCGTGCATCCACACATAGAAATCTCCATTTAGGGTAGCCCATTGCATTTTAGCATGCATTAACTAATTGATATTGAAGAAGGGTTTCTTGGGCTTAGAAAGAAAACCTGTATTTTTGCAAAAACCAGGAGATTGGTTGAATTGGTAATTCAGCAAAATCTTAAAATTCATACTACTTAAGGCTGAACTCTAAAAAACCATTCACCAATAAAAACTTCAATTCGAGGAGATTTCCTCGTTGCATGCTTGTTTTTACACACTCTGAAAATCAATCACTTGGGCATTACCCGTAAACAATGCCCTTCACATTTCAGAAGCACTTGATCCTAAGCCTCTAAATAAAATTGGTAGTAACTTGACCCTTTCTAAGGATTGGAGGTCTAACTACCTGCATGTAGCGGCTACGTGCTGGTGAGAGTTCTCGCGTGCTATCGGGTGTCTAAGACTGGGGCAAACGGCCTTTCAATCTGGCCTGGTAGTTCCGCGATGCTCGCGTTCGGTTCTGTTGTTCGTGATAGTAGGTAACTTAGATCTTTAGGTCTAAGGGCACACTGTAGAGGTTAGGAACTTCACTGTATTGATTTGTAATCAAGTGTACCTTTGCTGCGTCATTTCTCTCATCTCTTTTCCCCTCTTATCGCCCCAATTCTTCCTACGATAGTGCATGTTTGGGAGGAGGTCACACAACCCTGAACTGTTTCAATTGACTGCTAAATCTAGAAAACAAGCCGAATCGTCCTCCTCCTCCAGAAACATGGCAAACACCTCTTCACCACTCCGTCACAATTCCAATTCTTTCAACACCAGGCTTATCCCGAGAAACCCTGCAAGACCTTCCTTATCAAATGTCGCGTCAAGCGACTTGGTAAGTCATGTGGAACTGGCTTCTGCGAGCCAGTATTTCAACATGGAGGATCAAGCCTCCGTGTGCTCGGACACACATGCGGACGAGTCTTCTGTCATAGAAGACGCCTGCACCCTGGGGAACAACCCGTTTTCTGCCATGCATAACCCAGGGTGGCATAATCATCCGAATTTCGCATGGTCCAACAACCTGCAGTGCCAAAACCCCGCTGGTGGACCAGTGCAATCGTCTGCACCCATCATCCCAAGGGCCCAGTCTAATCCTATGGCAAATCCGCCATCAGGCCCTTGCGTACTGCAAACCAAACACGCATCAAGGCCTCTTGATAAATTGATGCGAATGATGACGGAAATGTCAAAGCACCATAAAGAGAACATGACCTCTCTTCAGCACCATTTGACGCAGCAGAATGCTGAGATCAGTCAACTAAGCATGGCGACTCAATCTCAGGGCACTCTTCCCGCCCAACCTGTTCCAAACCCGCAAAACTTCGTACCCTGTGATCCGCAACCACAGGTACAACCTTCTTAGGAACAGGTTCATCAAATTCTGCAAGCTCCGAGTATTCCATTGGGATTTCAGGTTAATCCCGCTGCAGAACCGCACTCTCATGCTGATAGCGATTACATCATAGATGACACGTCTGAAGAGGACATGACTGTCAGTACGTGTATCAAACTTATTGGAGCCGATTCAGACTGCTACGAATTACCTGATGACTGCCTGACCTATACAAATTGTGATGTTCCCCAATCCCTCCCTATTCCCGTACCTTCTCCAGACCAGACTTCTGACGAGGTTTTCTCCGCTTCCCATACCTCGTGGTCTGAGTCATCGCCGGGCTGCTCACTGCCGGTCCACACTATGGAGGACCGGATTGCCCTTTCTTTCCCGCCAAATCAGGCGGATTTACAACTCCACACTGGGACCTTGAGCCCACATCTTACTCACCGGGGCTATTCCCTTTTGGATCCATCTATCCAAAAAGCCCCTCTTCTTGGCCAATCTAAGGGCCAACTTCCTCTTCCTGATCTGTTTTTTGATCCGCCTGGGACACTCTCGTCCCAGAAAATGCCAAATCTCTCTCCATCCACCATCACTTTTCATGCCTCTATCGCAATCACTTCACCACCCACCATCCACCCACCCTACCACCCTGATCTATACCCTAAACCTCAGCTCTTGTTACTCGATCTTGCGTCCTTTCTCTGCCTTTCCCTGCATGCATATGAGGACATAGCATTGTTTGGCATGGGGGGGTGGATAGGCATCCATAGGATCCGGGTATTTTATGGTATCATACAGTTCCCACCTATTTATAAATATGCAAGAAAAAGAAAAAAGAAGAAAAAAAATATATGTATATATAATAATAATAATAAATGGTGTTTAGTAACCATCTGAAAGCTGAAACAAAAATGCAATAAGTGTTTATGGATATTCAACCTCTGTTTTGAAGACTTTCCAGGCCACAGAAGCTTGATTCGCTCAGGCTCAGCTTAATTCACTTAAAGCATTGACAAAATAGATCAAAATCTCTCCTAACTAAGGATGTATTCTTATACCTGAGACACCAGTACAAGATCCGTTGGTTTACTTTTTCTTGAGAGCTTAAGTAAACTTGGTTCACACTACACATATCAGGAAAGACCAGGTGAACATAAGATCCAACCCTAGTGTTCATTAAGGAAGGTGGAGTCCTTACCTGTGCGCGCAGGTAGACTTTTTATCCCAGGCTTTAGTCTTGTGTTTAGGAGCGACTCTTTCCACCAAAAAGAAAAAAAGTGTGCTCCTTCTGAATGTGTTGTAAGAGATATACTGACACGGGTTTCAAAAAAAAAAAGAAAAAGGGTTGCAAAAGTATCAGTATATCTCATAAATGTCTATAAAGTCTTTACCCTACAAGAAGTTCGCCAGGGTAGGTTACAAATCCGTTGTTTTCCTGTGAGCCACAAAGAAAATCAGAAAATGGGAGTTGAGTTTTCTGTCATCATCTTAAGGGTCAATCCGAAGACATGAGCTGAAACTGGGACCAACCTGTACTTAAAAAAATTCGTGAAACCCTGAGATTGAGTCTTAATGTTCATCTGGTCAGTCTTGATCCTTCACTATGCACAAACCATAACCTCTTGAGCTCTCGAGTACAGCAAAAACCTCCTGGGTCCTGGAAATAGTACTTAAGGTTTAAATATCAAGAGTCCTGGTTAATTGAGAGATGATCTATGTCATGTGAGACTTAAAGTACTGGTAGTCTTCTCTACAATTGGTTCTCACAATATTCGATAATAAACACACCTATATCACCGCAGAAGAAAATCTTCAGCTTAAGATCATTTCTAAATACTGTTTTGCTAGGGCCTACCAAAAGTTAGGCATGGGGGTACATGTTTGCACCTCAAAATACGCCTGCAATAATGCCTTCTTGTGCTATTTCCTAGCATTAACTATGCATATTAGGATTCTATAGTTGCATTTGTAAAAACACTTGCATTCATGAATTTAATTGAGAGGAGAAGAGAATGAAATAAATGGCTTCATAATTCACTTTTTTTCTCAAGTGACTCTTTGCAAAAAGTTCCTTTTCTATTTTTATTTCCTCTTGAATTCTTTCTCTCTTCCCGCGGTTGCACTTCTCTTCCCGCAGCTGCATGCATTTACTCCATGTCATGTCTCCCTGCCAACGCCACTCCCTGCAGCTGCCAATCCCGCGCCCTCTCCATGCTGCAGCTAGGCACGCCACTCTCTCCTCCTCTATAAGAAGCTGCAGCTTCTTCCTCGCGAGACACGCTGCTGCAGAAGAAAAAACTGCAGCCACCACCTTCTCCTCCACCGTCCTCCCCTCCCATACGTCAGCCCTCCTTCTAGGAGGCACCCGACGAGCAGGAGAACCCACTGTGGTGCACACCACCACAGTGGGAACACCACCGCCCAGCTCTTCAACGAGCCGGTGGGCGTGGTGTCTTCCTTCGTTTCATTTTTTCATCTCACGCCATTGCTGCCGCTTCAAGCTCCGAAGCTTGAAGCCGCGGCAGCAACAGCCAAGCGGCGGCAGCAGCTCCCCCCGCCCCCTCCACGACCTCCTGCTGACCTCCTCCACGTTTGCTTCCCCACGCCATCACCCGCTCTTCGCCCTCGCACTTGTCCTGCAGACGCATCACCTCCATCTGCAGACGCCATTCCCAGACATCTGCTGCCATCCACCGATGACTTAACTCATCCCTTCTGCGTCCTCCCTGCCCCGCTCTCTCTCTCTCTCTTTTATTTCACTCACTCACAGCACACTTACACCGACGCACACACACATCTACACTCACACTTTCACCCATTCACACACACATAAACACCATATATATATATATACACACACGTATACTTATAGTAACATATATATCTATCTATATATACATATATATATATATATTTATATACATAGTAGTATCTATATACTTATGTATTAGTATACATACTTATATACATATATATATACACATATATATATCTATATACTTATATATATATATATACATATATATATACATATACCCATATATATATATTACTATTATACATATATATACGTATATATATATATATATACATCTATATAGTATTATATACATACTTATATAAATACATACATATATATATATATACATATATATATCTATATACTTATATACATATATATATATACATATATATATCTATATAGCTATATACATATATCTACATATATAGATACATATACCCATATATATATATATTACTATTATACATATACATACATATATGCATATATAGCTATATACATACATATATATATCTTTTTACGTATTTACCATACGCTGTATCGTGGGAATATCTGCACCAGTTGCTGATATTCCCCGATACACGCGTACAGAAAGCGTGGACACAAACATCATCCATCATCCATCCACACTCCACGCGGCACCTAGTCATGTTGGTTGCGTCTCTCTAGACGATGACTAACTCGACATCATGCTACACTCCATCGTCGCCTCCACCCCCACTCCTTTATATATATAATATATACCTATATATATATACTATACTTACGTTATTTCTGGTTGCTTTTCTGTTAGTAAAAAGATAAAAAAAATACATAAAAGAGAAAAGATAATCTTTGACTTGCAGGTACCTCGTCTTGCGAGTAGCAAGACTTGTTTTGGAACTCTGTTTTGGCTAAAAGCCAAGGACACAATTTTGAGGGTGTGCCTCAAGAACAAGAATTATCAGAAAAAAATCTAAATAAGAAAAACATCAAAAACATAATAAACGAACGAAAGAGACACGTTTTGAGAAAAACGTAGAAACTCGACTTGAACCCCACTTCCCTGAGTTCGACCCTGGGCCTAAAAGTGACAAGATAAATCAATTAGGCCAGGTTAAAAATTTTGTAAAGAGATGGTTAGGTCCGAATTAGGTTAACCACTATACACATTTCAACGATAAAATCTCCATATTAACAACCTATCCGGGCCGACCCATCAGTCCACCATTGATTCGCATATACTGGAAAGTGAAAATATGACTCCGATCATTATTGCTAGGCAGGGTGACATGAATTTTTCTCCAATTGTTAGGGAGAATACACAATCTGAATCGTTGTTGGAATTGGACCTGACACCGACTAAGCCCTCATTGGACTTAATCATTACCTTCTAGCACCACAAATAATCCTTGCACTCCCTAACCGATCCTTGGCTCAGATATCTGCTCATGTACATCTTTTCTGGAGAACATATCAAGCCAATACATCCTCGGGTAGAATGGCGAGTGTGGATTGATGCTTGTACTATTAGTCTCACCATTAAAGGGTGTGAAATAATAATGTTTATATCTTTTAAATCCCGTCCTGCTTGGGAGGATCCTTGTTATCCTCCACTTATTCCATTTTGGGAGGTCCCTTTTCATATTCCTTTTGTTATCCCTAGACCTCCCTAGGTAGCCTATGAGATTCTCTATTTTCATATCTTCTGGCAGGCATTTGGAATCATGCTGCATCATCAGCTCGCCAACATCTGTGGCTACCTATTTTCTAGGCCTGCGTTGTTACGCATATTTTTAGGGCCTAGCTTTTTCTGTCTGGAACCAAACTTACAGGTTCCCTATAAGTCTGGCTGCTGACAGAAAATGCAGCGCTTGTTGGGAGGCAACACAACATCCAAAATAACACCATCTTTAGGTGATTTCCTTCCTTTCTCCCCCTGTTTTAATTTTACAATGAGGACATTGTAAGATTTAGGCATAGGGGGGTGCATTTTGCATTTAGGAAGTATTCATGCATTTAGGTTAGCATATATATATATAAATTCTTTTCTTGAGCTGAATTAGTTAGTCCCTAGCAAAACATCTTTGTCATTGAAAGTGTCATTAAAGATTTTTTTTCTTAAATTGTTTCTTAAATTTAGAATCCAGTACATTTACTTCACTTGCATGTAAATTGGGTAATGGATCTTTGAAGAGAACCAATAAGCATTTTTAGTCAACTGAACCCTTGGATAGTTAATAGGGAGTCAGGCATACTATCTTCTATTAGATCCACCTCATATTTGTGAGAATAAAGTAGAGAGATTACTGGTGCGCTAAGTCTAGTGTAAGGACTCTTAAGTTTTGGACAATTAGATGAGGATACCTCAGAGTTAGGCATAGTTTTCGCTCTCTGTTCTTGTGTGCGTACATTGTGTGAATTCCTGAGAGTCACCAAATAAGGCAGATACATAGAGATTGAGTCTTAATAAAGCTATGAATATGGTGGATGGTTATGACCGTCCTTCATAAAGTCCTCGGTTGAAGGAGGGTAAAAGTGTCAAAGGTCAGAAATACACTTGTCCTATCCATTCCTTCCCGGTGCCAAGAGTAGGCACTTCCACCAAATAAGCCACACAATATCCTCTTGACCATCATCATCCCTAATAATGCCTCATAAATAAAAGTCTGTGTCATGTTATGTTGATTTATAAAGAAAAAAAAAGGAAAAAAGAAACAATTATATTAAAAAAAAGAGAAAATAAAGAGAAAAAAAAAGAAAGAAGAAAAGAGAGAGAGAAAAGAAAAAGAAAGAGTTCAAGTTTATAATTTTATCTTCGTGACATTGTTTCTGAGGCATCAAAAACACCCATTGTGATCCACCAAATATAACCCATACCTACCTTTCAGTGTTTCTGATTGCCCGAATACTGGCTGAGGACTCTAACTTAGTTGTAGGGTTATTAGGACTTTAATTGAAGTGTGAATGCCATGTGAGGCCACCAAACAACGAGTACACTTACTAAATCTGGCAAGGTTTGTGATCTCAAAAATAAAAGAAGGAAAAGAGCAAGCACTAAGGAACATCAAGATAACACAGTTGTTTAACCTCTCTCTGAGTTGACTTTTTTGATAGTCTAGAGATCTAGAGTTTGTAGTACTAGATTACATGTAGCACCAGATGAGTGTGTGCCACCAAATACGTATCCATTAAACTCAGCATCTCCTACCTAAGCTAAAAAGCTAGGGTCAAATTTCAGATTATATTCTGCTTTATCCCTGAGTAAAGTAGTTTCCTATCCTAATAAAATGTTTACCAAGGGATAAGTACGAACAGTAATTGTAAGTTGGATTTTCACTTGGATCCGTTACCTAAGCTGCTATCACATGACATTTGTCTGGATCTCAAAATTTTTGGAATAGAAAAAGAAGAAATCTTTTTGGTGACTTCTATTGTTTCTTACGTTTTTGCTAGAGACTAGCAAAACTTAGGCATGGGGGTATTTGATAAGTCCACTTTAGTGGACCATTATTTAGCCTAAGCACTCTTTAATTATCTGTCCTTAGTTTATAATTAATTAAGAGTTAATTGATAATTCACCATAGTCTGCATATAATTTTGTGCACCAATTTTATAATATATGGTTATGATAATCTATATGGTTGATGCAAGATAAGTGTAAGAAACTACAAGGCATCATTCAACTTCTAAAGTCATTACATAAGACATCTTGACGACAGTTTGGACGTATGATAACCATCAATTGTGGATCTGCTACAATTTACATTTTTAAGACGTCCCGAACTGAATCTAGACTTCTGATGTGCCCAACATAAATAGAGCATTGCCTTCCTCCTCGCAACAACTCCCTCCGAGTCTATCGACACCGCCACCGCTTCACCACTACTGCGAACTCGTTGGAAGAGCCGAGTCCACGAGGATAGGAAACAGATTGGGTGAGAAAGTCGCAATAACAGGAGGTTTTAAAAAGAAAAGGTCGGACTTCTGGAGGCAAGGATCGCTTCCCCTTGCGGGGACTTCTCTACCTCCGCTACAGTGGAAACTGTGTACACCATGAATATGGCGTGCACCGTGATCTGAAGCAGACTCCTTTTTCCACCTTCACCACAAGCTTCACTGTGTGGGCTGTGTGGTGACAGCACACGGCCACCACTACAACCGCAGCTATCATCTATCACTTTCTTCACCACCGCCACAACCAACCTTCCACCACATCTCTCCACTGTTCACCATCTCACCAACCACGCTCGCGCGCAGGCAACCGCACCCGCAGGCAGCCACGCCCTTGTGTGCGTGCAACAACTGACCCTTGTGTGCACACACACACTAGCAATGCGTTGCCCATGTGCAAGCTCCTCGCGCATCATGCCCCCGACCCCCATGTGCACCACGCAGCAGCCCCTCGCCCTTGCGCACCCACGGCAACGACAATAGCTCCTCCTCCTCTCCATGCACTGTTCATCTTCTCTAGAAGAACCCATCAATGACCGTGCACCCCTCCTCACAGCCGCCTCATCCGGCCTCGAAGCTTTGCGCCATTGACACCAACAATCTCACCTTGATCCTCTGACCACTCTCGGCTTCACGCAGCGACACCTACGGTCACCGTTCACCACTGATAGACCTCCTCGCCGGCAAGCCTCATCTCCTTGGGCTAGCTGCCACCGATCTACTTGCGACGCGCCGCTGCCACCATTGTGAAGCACTTGTCGAGGTGCACCATTCCGTCGACTCTCACAGCCATCCACGCCCGACCCTTCACGCAAGGAGAGAGGAGAAATCCTCTATTTCTCCTCCAATTAAAAATTACCACTTTTTCCATTGTGGATACACTATTCACTTATTTACTGAATAAATTTATTGATGTGAATTTGCATAGATACCCTTTTATTTAGTTGAAATTATTCAGGGTGGAATGTTTCTACTGAATGAGATCGAGCATGTCATATTGATTCTAGTAAACAAACTATATTCTATTGGAGATTAATATTTACGGTGTTTTCCTGTGCCAAGATCACTTGTTAACAAAATATTATATGGTGGTGATTTTGCATCTAAAGACCAACATTCTTGATTAATTGGTTAAAATGAGCAGTTATGTGAGAATAAGTATCGCACGAATTAGCATGCACACTCATTGAGTTTCCCGAATAAACAAGACACTATTCACTAGTTTAAATAGGCTAATTCCTCCCTATAGATACGACCTAACTATTTTCGTGGTTAGATTCTAAGAATTAAAATGTTTTGAAAAGCGATTTTCTACCACGTGTTCACATACAACGGCACATCATTTCATGTTAAAGTTTTTATCGAAAACTAAGATCGCTCTTTCATCTCTCTCCCTCAAATGGCAACATAAAATTACGATTGTTGACTCTTTCCTTCTCTAACTCTCTTTCTCTCATTTTCTCTTTACATAACAAGGATGGCAGGACAACTAGAAAATCATCCCCTACCACTGGGAGGAAGCCGTCCATCTCCACATCCTCCCTCAACCTACACCATGTGCCCAACTTTGCCACTGCGAGTCTCCATCATCAGCCACATCCATGATGCAACCTTCCACCACCGCATCTCACCTCCGACGACCACCATCGCAGTCGGTGGTGACAGCACCTACACCCGCAATCGCATCTGCCACTGCATCTTTGACTTCATAATTGTGCTCCATATCTTTCCACTCTCATCCTCAACCGTGGCCCTGATCGCCACTGCGAGCCACCACGAAACCTTCACCATGCACCAGCCTCTTTGGTTAAGACGTCCGGGAAGGTCCCCGAATGTCTGAGAGTCGCCTCTCTGGCCCCTCTCTCCTCCTTCGATCCTAGTAGAGAGTCACCTCCTCAACTCCTCTCTGTGTTCTCACCTCAGAGGTTCAACCCTCTTTGATCACCACGATGACCTTCCTCCTCACTCCTATCCCTAGCATCCGCCCACGATTGTGAGCACCATCACCAGCAATAGGCTTTCCCACACCCCGATGGCCTTTTCTTCTTCCTCTTCTTCTCCACGAACAGAGGAGAGGAGGAACCCACCACCATGTGACCCTTGTTCACAGCAACCCCACATGCACTGTTCTTCGGCGCGCCACAACCGTAGAAGCCAGCCTTCCCCTCCACTTCATGCACTGTTCTTCTTCTCCAAGAAGCACCCAACATCGGTCGTTCATCTCCACACATAGCCGCCTCATCCGGCCACCACACTCTGCTCCATTGTCGCCATCCCCCTCGCCTCGACGCCATGGGCCTAACCATGCCCTCAGATAAGCCATCTATGACCCATGTGCACGGGTGGACACCCCCCCACCGACATGCATCTCCTCGCTGTCCTGCCGGCTCCGGCCACTGCCGTCAATGGGGTCACCGCCATTGGGATCCCCTCACCCCCAGTGACCTCCTCCGAGCTTCGCACCGTCGACCATGCTTCCCTCTCTGTGCACCAACGAGGGGAACGAAGTCCTCTATTTCTCTACAGTAAAGGTGCAATTAAAATTTACATTTGATGCCCTTGCCAAGGAATGTGATTTTGATATTAATTATTCTATTACAGCAAACTTGTGGGAGGCCCTTCTCTTCTTGGATTATTGTGACAATAGTGGAGGATTGGACTTACTAGTTAATGCACTTTGTTTTTCCTCCCATGATGAGTTGATATCAATGGCAATTTATTCTTCTTGGACATGATTTTATGTGGAGTTGATATTGGTGATCTTATTGGTTCTATGCCTCCTTGTGATATGACCTGAAGTGTGGTACAATTTCAGTATATTTTTTTAGTAACTTTGATCGAGGGCTTTTCCACCACATTACATATTTCAATGACAGATTTTTCTGATACAATAGTATTCTAAAAAGCGAAAAACGTACAATCAAATGGCATCGTTGCGGCGGAGGCAACAGACACAATAGATTCACTTGATTTTTATTTCTGATTATTCTAAGTTGCACCGTAATCTGACCAGTTGTTATCTTTTCTGTGAGAGGAATCTGACGAGGCGACAAGCATAGCAGAGTAATGACATCAACCTTGAGCGTTGTCCACACATGGAGAAGACGTAGGCGACCTGGATCCCGTTCTCACAGGGGATTCTCCTTTGTCACAAATTTTATTTCTGTCTTCTCACCCTTGTAGTAATTGGGGCTGATTTTTGGGTTCTGTCCCCACATTCTTTAGAGACTAGGGGCTATATTTTCTCTACTTGTGTGATTCATTTTTCTACATGATTGCCTCTAAAATAAATAAAATAAAATATCGAGCTACCTATTTAGGAGTTGCATGCCCTTAGGTGCGTGCATTTAGGGGTGATTGAGCAGCATATTAGATCTCATTGTTTCATTGCAAGCATATTTTCACGAAGATTGCTGGAGATAGGTACACATTTCTAACTTTGCATCTAGCTCCTGTCCACGCATTTGCATTTGGACCACCAAAATTGATTGAATTAAACTAATTCAATGGTCGCCTAATTGAAATTGGGATTGAAAATCAAATTCGACCTTAAAACCAACTCATAATTGATCTAAATCAAATGGACTTGTCTGCATTTTCAAAGTAAAAAATGATTTACTGTGTGATGCACACTTCTGGCACTGGCTATGCACATTAGGTACCGCACTAAGGCTCGATCCCTTAAGGCTATAGGTATTGATCTCTTTATCGGTGCAGACCCTCCTATCTTGCTTTGTGGTAGTGGTACTATCTTTTGACCAAGTGTTTTGATACTTCACGAAGGGGGAGACCCCTTAAAGGAGCAAAAGGGTAGTTAAGAGGCATCGCTTATGCATCGCCTCAAAGGAAGGGTTCGCCCTACTTGCATCCCTTTGTTCGTCCTTGGAGTAACTTCTCGCTTGATCACCTGAGAGTATCATTGAAGCAAAGCATAGATCCTAGGGCACTCGAAGGTCAAATTAAGGCATGTAATTGATTGTGAAACTTCTTTTGCCACCAAGAGAGAACGTAAACGACCCCTATCTTCTCCAAGAGCTTGTCAGGGATCTCAGGTCACAGCTGCCTCATATACCACTAAAGTGTGAACGAAAGCGAAACTTGACCCCATTGACAACTTTAGGGGGTAGATTGGAGGTTGGCTTAAATCTACTCTAAAAAAGGAAAGAGCGCCCCATTGCCTTGCGTTTGATTGGGGTGTGTTGTCTAAGTCGTGTTTTCAAATGGATTACAATAACTACTTCATGTCTACTTACCCCAGAATACCTAATCCCAATCCCATGGCTTGTAGCTATTCATCATCTGATGAGCATTGAGATCCTTTCTACTCTTACTATAGGAGCATTAGTCTGATTATTCCCCAATCCTGTGATCATGAGCAAAACCTAGGAGAGGGATACACCATCCCTAACCCATCCATGACTATGCCCAACCCACCAGCCCATGATGATTCTTATACTCCCAGTTAGATAGAAACTTCTAGGGATTATAACCTTGAGCTTGACTATCCTCTCCAATTTGATGGTAGCCTCTCCTCTTTTATGATAGAAATGCAAAAACAACAAGAAGAAATGATGGATTCTATGGGAGAAATTTTGAGGTATAGTCAAAGATTAACTGAAGAGATTAACCAGCTTGGCGATCCTCCTACAGTAAATTCTGATCCCCACCCTTATATCCCCGAATACCAAGATAATTTCAAGGAAAGCAATGACAACAAGGATCCTATTTTGAGGAGTAGCTTTCACTTAGACGTCCCTCATGAGATATGCCCACCAGAAGGCAATCTTGGTGACTATCCATTAGATGAACTCGACCCGAATGATAGTATCTTTGTTACATTTGATGAAACGGGTCACAGTCAAATATTCAACCCAGCTCCCAATCTGAATCTTGAGATGGAATCTATGCCCCATCTTAGGGATCCTAGGCATATGCCATACATTTCTGATGACCGTGCACCTTAGTTAGAGCTCCTTGAGGATTATGATTTAGAAGTTAACAAATTCCAGGAGTATTGGATACCAGAGGAAATCATACTAGAAGGAAGTGATAATAACCACACTCTATCAAGTGGACCAACACCTGTCATTGAATATTTTGAGGGTTCACAATTCCCTAGCTCAAGTAACATGAGGAAATTAAGGCTAAATTGGATGAATTGGATCAATATTGGTCACAGGGACATGAAGATTTGATTTTTGAGGAAGCACTTGATCTTGATATGAAAGATTGTCCTGAGTCTAAGTTAAAAGGGACAACATGTGGAAGAGGATGATGATGAATTTGAGGGTCTCGGACTCAGAGTATGGGGCGACTTTAGGGGGATTATGTTTTGTTCGAGGACCTACCCCCTGAGGACCTGACTGAATTAGCAAAATCCAGATTCTTACATACCTTTGACTATCAAGATCATCCTCTCAAATAGTCGAAAGAAATGGAAGCAATTACTACTCTTGAGGAAAGAATCTATACACCCCATGAGCAGGATCTTGGCATTGAACAAAAACCTGGCGATGTCATTATTAAGGACACTCACAACCCTATTGCTTCCAACCCACTTCTACATGATAATGAAATGAGTGACACCCTTGAGCGGTTTAATTTGGACGACGAACATTTGGGCCCATTCCAGGACGTGCACACCAATGATATGCAGCATGAAAGGCAATCAGTAACTAAGGCTACTTCTGATGACAGTCAGGAATTGGAATGGTTGTCAAGAAAGAACGTTGAACCTCTTAAGCCCTCTAGGACCCTCTTCCCTACCCCGCACCTGAGAGACTTCAGCTTACATAGTACCAGCTTCCTAAAATCTCTACTCACACTTTTGATTAACGAGGGGATATCAAGACCAATACACTCTGTAGTAGAGTGACGAGTGTGGATCGACGCTCTTCCATGTCAGCCCATCAGTCATAGGGTATGCTTCTTCACACCCTCTATTGCCCACACAAATCTACTTGAGGAGCCTTTGCCTCCTCATCGCACACTCTCAGAGGTCACTACTCATGTGTATTATATAAAATATCCACAATTAGCTCAGGAGTACCCTCTTTTCACTTGCTTCTGGCGAGTATTTGGCCTCACTATCCATCACCAACTTGCCAACATCTTGGATTACTTACTTGCCAGGCCAAGTTGGTTATGTATCTTCTGTGGGTCTCCTTCTACGTCCCTTTGAGAACTTGATTTACGAGCTATCCCTACTCCACCTCAAGTAATATCTTTCCTTGCTTTTGCTTTTCAATGAGGACATTGTCATATTTAAGCTTGGGGGGTATAACCTGAGGTTGTTCATAGCATTTCTACATATTCTGCATGTAATTAGGGCATCCATCTTGCATAAGAAAAAAAAAAGGAAAAGAGAGAAGAAGAGAGAAAAGGAGATGAAATCTTTGTGAGTTGATTTCAAATATATTGAGGAGAGACACTGAAAGAAAGTATGCAAAATTGTGTTGGTCCCAATAGTTGACTATGGAAGAGTTACCTAAATTCTAGGCCGAAATGAATGAATAAATAAAGTCCTGAAGTGCTAGAGAAAAGGAGATAAGTGAGGGATACCGACTTTAGGCCTCCTGGGTTTGTTTTAGGGCTTAAGCACTCACATATTTGTTAAGATCTGGACTATTCCTCAAGATGTTGAGGGAGTTGCGAGGCCGATATATTAAGTCTAAGGCTTAGGGAGTATTTGGCCTCATTGCCTACCCTTTGGTTTGCGGGACTTGGTAACTTAGTCACCCAAAAATCACACACTGGTCAGGTTTAGTGTGCATAAAGAAGAATAATACCAAAAAGTGTCTGTTTTGAAAATGTTTTCCCGAAAAGTTGACTTAGGAGTGGCTTGAAGACACAAGCTGATTGGATAAGTTTTCATCACAGAGAGGAGGAGTGTAAAATAATCCCCTTGAAGATGAGTTATAACATATCATCTCCTTGATGCTTATCTCCTAGGATATCTAAAAATCATACCGGGTGCACGGAAGCATCTCCTACTAATTCAGATGTCGTGGGTGGCATTATCCCAAAATGTTGATTACCAGGGTCTGAATTCAGCTATAGAATGCCATGGGTGGAACTATCCCAAAGTATCGAAAGCCAGGGTTTTGGGGGCTGCCATGGGTGGTGCTATCTCGAAGCATCGATTTCCAGGGACCCTGCGAGGATTGATGGTGAGAACAAGGAATCTGATACAGATCGTGTTTAGGGCCAATCCAATGTTGAGTCTAGGGGAATTAAAAAAGAAAGAGAGAAAACTCTCAAAATAATATTTCTCCCTCTCTCTCTTACTAAAAATGCACTGGCAAACTGAACCTAGCCTTGCTACACATATGCACGAGCGCTTTAACCGCTAGGGTCAACAAACCTTTGGGCGATTTTTGTAGGCCTTAGAAACCTTCACGGTGGACCCAAGGTCGAGGCTAGTCAGGTCTGTATCTTGGCTAGTACTTGAGTACCTTTAGGCCTATTGTTGGTATTTCAATCTAATTTCTAGAGTGTGGCACGATAAGGCATCCTAATGGTAAAACCTAGCCTGGAGACTTGGTCTGTTTCATATGATTTTTGTCGAGACTAGAAAAACTTAGTCATGGGGGTATTTGATAGGTCCACATTAGTGGACGCATTTAATGCTTAAGTACATTAGTGTTTGGACATGTATTTTATCTAAAACATGTATGATGACAAAATGATGTGACCTTTGAATGTATCATTTCATGCATTAATTACTTTGATATTAATGTGAAAGAGTTAATTATTCACTTTAAAGGCAAGAACTTCACATCAAATCTAAATTTGTGGTGTCACATTGTGATAATTTTATTTTGGCAAAATTTGGCAAGAGAATCATTCTTTGCATCCCTTAATCCCTTCCTTATTTGCCCTAAAACCTCTTGCCTCTTTTGGTCACAAAAAATATCAATGATTCCTTATCTTTCTCTCCCTCAAATGGCAACAAAAAATTACTATTGTTGACTCTTTCCTTCTCTAACTCTCTCTCTCTTGTTTTCTCTTTATATAACATGGACAGCAGGACAACCAGAAAATCATCCCCCACCACGGGGAGGAACCACCCATCTCCACACCCTCTCTCAACCTGCACCGTATGCCCAACTCCACCATCGTGGGCCTCCATCATCAGCCACATCCACGAATGAGACCTTCCACCACCACGTCTCCCCTCTGACGACCACCACTGCGGTTAATGGTGACAGCACCGACACTCGCAACGGCTTCCGCCAGTACGTCTCTGACTTCATCACCGTGCTCCATATCCTTCCACTCTTGTCCTCAACCGTGCCCCCGATCGCCACTGCGAGCCACCACCAACACCTTCACCATGCGCCAGCCTCTTCGATTAAGACTTCCAGGAAGGTTCCTGGATGTCTGAGACCTACCCCTCTGGCCCCTCTATCCTCCTTTACTCCCAGCAGAGAGTCACTTCCACAACTCCTCTCCATGTCCTCACCTCAGAGGTTCAACCCTCTTTGATCATCGTGACAACCTTCCTCCTCACTCCTGTCCCCAACGTCAACCCACGATCGCGAGCACCATCACCAGCAGCAGGCTTTCCTACGCGTCAATGACCTTTTCTTCTTCCTCTTCTTCTCCACCGATAGTGGAGAGGAGGAACCCACCACAGTGCGACCCTTGCACACAGCAGCCCCATGCGCCCTTGCGTGTGCCATCCACGAAAGCATGCCACAGCCGTAGAAGCCGGCCTTCCCCTCTACTCCATGCACTATTCTTCTTCTCCAAGAAGAACCCAATGCCTGCCGCTCATCTCCCAACGCAACCACCTCATCTGGCCACCACACTCTGCTCCATTGACGCCAACCCCCTCACCTCAACGCCACGGGCCTGACCACACCCTACTCCATCTACGACCCATGTGCATGGGTGGATGCCCCACCGCCAATGAGCATCTCGTCGCCGTTTGACCAGCTCCAACCACCGCCATCAATAGGTCACTGCCATTGGGATCCCCTCACCCTCGGCAACCTCCTCCGAGCTTCACACCATCGATCGTGCTTCCCTCTCAGCACACCAACAAGGGGAACGAAGTCCCCTGTTTCTCTATAGTAAAGGTACAATTAAAATTTACATTTGATGCCCTTGCCAAGGAATGTGATTTTGAAGTTAATTATTCTATTACGGCAAACTTGTGGGAGTCCCTTCTCTTCTTGGACTATTGTGACAACAGTGGAGGATTGGATTTACTAGTTAATGCACTTTGTTTTTCCTCCCATGATGAGTTGATATCAATGGCAATTTATTATTCTTGGACATGATTTTATGTGGAATTGATATTGGTGACCTTATTAATTCTATGGCTCACTATGATACGACCCGAAGTGTGGTATAATTTCAGTATATTTTTTTAGTAACATTGATCAAGGGTTTTTTCACCACATTACATATTGCGACGACATATTTTTATGATAAACAGTATTCTGAAAAGTGAAAAATGTATGATCACTAAGCAATTCAATTCAATGTAATATAAGTGAACAGTGTACTTCAAATGAAGCTCAGATGTCTGCTCAGCCGGTCAGATGACTTATCCTGCTCTCTGCTATAGTGCCTGGTTGCTTCTCCTTCTCTCTATGCTTCTCTTCTCTTTTTCTTCTATTGGGCTTCTCTCTTCTACAGCTTCTCTTCTATTCTTCTTCGTCTGCGGCAGTGCCTTCTCTCTTCTTCCTTCTTCACTCACAAGGGGGAGGTTCCTTAAACAGCTAAGTGTCGACCGTTGGTCCTGAGAACAAAACCCCCTGCCCCCACACACTTTCCTCTCCTTCTCTCTAGGATCTGCCCTCTCAGGGCCATAGTTAGGATAGTCAGGTTATCTGGTATATGCACACCTAAGACCAGGGCTACCAGACGTGCATGGTAGCCGAGGAGTGCTTGGCTAGGCAGGTAATCAGATGCACCAGGCCCATGTGAGCAGTGTCACGGGCGAGGTGCATAGGGGTGTATGGGACCTCACCCCATGGCTAGGAGGAGAAGAGCCTATAGGACAAAAATAATTTATGCCACTTCTGGTGCTTGCGAGTTTACTATGTGGGACTAGAGTCCCACCCTTCCTTCTGTGTGCAGCTGCAAAAGGTGGCACCTTCGATTGCGATTATACAGGCCTCAGTGGCTCCAATTAGCAGCCTGGGCGCTTTCCTGGGAGTAAGCCCGCACTCGCTGAGACTTCACCTGGCACTTGCGGCAACTAGAAACCTTCTTCAAGCTCCTCGAAGGAGCGCTGTTAATGGCGACGAGGGAGAATACCTGAAAATCAGAATATGGCCTTGCGGCCTAATTAAAGAAGCTCAGGAGCTTTGCCATAGGGCATGGAGTGCATCAGTGGTGTTTTTGTGGCTTGTGGAGGTGTGTGGTGGTCGGTCGGAGTTGAGAATGGCGACGAAAGGGTGGGTTGGTCGACAACAGGTTTGAGCGGATGGAGCGAATGGAGAGAGGGGTTTTGAAGAGTGGAGTACGACGGAGGTTGTGAGGTGGTCGATGAAGTGTTTGGAGAAATGGAGTGAGCGGATGACTTTGTCAAAGTGATCACCAAATATGGAGATGAAGGTGACTTGTGACGGTGTCGAGGGGTTGAAACTGGGATAAGGAGAGGGGAATTTAACCTAAAAGTGGATAGAAACTAATATAGCCTGAGATAATCTGACGTAAGGGGAGGATTTTCCTCACAGGGGGTACGCTGGGTTTGGAGAGGACGAAGGCTCCAGTGAGTGAGAGATGGTGACGAAGGCGTAGATTGGAGTTGCTGTAGGTATTGTGATGAGCAGAGGAAGAAGAGAAATGTAGATCTGTCATAGGTATTGCGAACGAATGAGGAATGGAGTTTGAGTAGGTTGCCGAACGTCATGGAGCTTCTTGGTCGGAGTGAAGGGAGGAAGGAGGGGTATTCTAGGCCGAGAATGAGCATGGCATCTTTGGTTTGATCTGGAGGTCCTCTTATAGGCCTTTGGAGGGGGTTTTTGCTTGGGAAGAAAGCTTCCCAAGCTTGGAAAGCTTCACGGGAGATAGGAATTCTAGGATACCCTAATCTCTCATGCATTCCCATGAGAGATTAGGAAAGTTTGAGAGCTTGGGAATTGGCTCAAAAGGAAGGGAATTCCTTGACGAACTTCCCTTTCAAATTTGAGAGGGATTCGTCAAGGAATCAACGAAAACTTGCCAAATTTTGGTCACTGGTATTTGTAGGAATAGGATTCATGGCAACAGGGGCCTTTCTGTGAAGACGATGGTAAAGTTAGGAGGCCATTTGCAAGGAATTCAAAAAACCAAGGATCTGAATGAGATGAAAGGAGTCTGACTGTTCCAAAATTCTAACTTGGTTAAGATGGTCTCAGATTAGGCCCAAATTTTGCTAAAAATATAATTTGGATCTAGGGAATCCAATGGTGAAGTTAGATTTTGGTTTTGACCAAGTTTGACTGGGTAATTTATGCAAAAACCTAAATTAGGGCAAATGTCAGTCTGAGACTCTGTTTTGGGTCAAGACGGGTTCTGATGGTCAAATTGAAGGTACTAAACCATAGAGAATATTTTTATATAAATTTTGAAGGGTTTAGGTGAATTTTATCCTGATCAGAACCTCATTTAATTAATCAGGTCTATTTTTAGGGTTTCAGAAGTCATTTAATTCTCAAAACATGTGAAAACCCTTTTCTGTCTATTCTAACCAACTTCTTTGGACATTTAAGGCCATTTGACCCTTAAATAACCCTTGAGAAAACCCATGGTTGTTTTTCATTCAAGATATGTTGGTAAAATTACAGGTTAACCCTAGTTTCTTATCTTTCTCTCAGAATGGATTTGCAATGAATTATATCCTTCTGACGTTTATGTAGGAGCATTTATTCCTTGAGAGTGACTAAATTGAGCTAGTTATGGCTCATGATGGTGTTCCCATCACACCCCCATGATAGCGAAATACGCGTGATTTGTAAAAGCGAGTTTTTAACGTCGTTGTAACACGCGAATTTGCTTTCGCTTTTAAATTTACATCCTAGATAGGGGAGTATCTAGGGTCGTCGAAGGAGGCCAATTGTTTGCAAAATTAATCCTCTTGCTTAAAAATAGATCTCAACTTTATTTTTGGTATTTTAAATATGTAATAATTTTTATTTTGAAAAGACGAGGGCAAAATGCGAATTGTAACGGAAAGTACTAACACCTACAATTGCTTAACTAAAACTTAAAAGATAGAAATATCTTCTTCCTAAGCTCACTCTAGGAAAGTGGAGGCCTAGAGTAATTAGGAAGAAGAGGTGGAACAAGTGCTAGAACCAAAAGTAACAATTGCAATAAAAAGCTAAAAGAAGGCAATTTAATTGACTAGAATTGGTGTTCTTTTCAAGGACAAGTAGAGGAATGCTTCTACTAAAATAAAAAAAATCTAAAAGCAAGAAAAGAAACACAAATCCTCTTGCAAAAATGGTGAAGAATGGAGTCTTCTTGCTCCAAGCCTAGCTACTTCTTGGCTTGAAAAGAGGGCCTCCTTCTTCTCCTTCCTTGAGAGCTCCAAGGTGGAAGCTACCACCTTCAATGCTCTCCTCCAGGGGAAGGCGTGCACCACCCTCAAGAGCTCCTCCAAGATGGTGTGGACCACCTTCAAAATCTCCTCCAAAGATCTTCCTTGCCTGGCTTCTCCTTTGGCTGGCGTGACCCAAGAGAGAAGGGAAGAGGGGAAGGCACCAAGGGGACAGAATATCCCCTTAATCTTCTTCTTCTTCTTCTCTATTGGACGTGGGCTTCTAGGTGGAATATGAGAGTGAATTTGCTATCCAAGGATGCCTTGAATGGTGGTGGGTAATGGTCTTTTTATAGGGTAGGATGGGGGGTTAAGGTGCCCCTTGAAATGGAGGGCTAGGATGGAAGGATGGAGGTGGTTGGTGATCCTATGGCCAAGTGTATTTGGCGCCAACCCAAGGGGTGTTAAAGGGGATGGTTATGGTGGCGTTGGTGGCTTTTGGTGGTGGAGAGACACCACCATTTTGGCGCCAACCTAGGGTCTTCTAGAAGGGGGGTTAGGTGGATGGTGGAGATGGATTTAAGGAAAGGTGTATGGTGGACATGAAGGGGGTTTCTGGAGGGAAAAGTGGCACCATCAAGGGGGTGGTTAGGGTGGTTTTGGTGCCACTTTTAGGTGTCTTTTGGAGGTGGTGGGTATGCTAGGTTGGCGCCAAGTAGGTGGAGCTTAGGTGGAGCTAGTAGGTGGAGTTGTTAGGTAGGGTTTTTGGGTGGTACAAGCCAAGGAAGTTGGAGCATAGCTAAGCTAAGCTAAGCTACCTTAGCTAAAGGAGGAGTAGAGAAAGAGGTGTTGGAGCTAGAGTCTGGAGGGAGGAGCTGAGGATGAGAAGTCTAGAGCTGAAACTGGAGCTGGCTGATGCTGAAGAGGCTGGCATGGGGCTACTCTAGTTGGCTTAGCTTACTAATTCTTTGCTAGTTGCTAAGCAAAGCTAAAGTGAGCTAGCTTCTACCATAATGAGCTGAGGTGAGCTAGGTCTGGTGCTCTCGGGGAGGATCAAGCTGGTTGAGGTAGTTAAGGTAGCTTAGCTCAACTGAGTTGAGCTAAGCTGAATCCCCGGGAGCTGGACTTGAGCTTCCTGAGCTGAGATGAGTTCTTCTTCATCTGGATGGAGTTGAGTGGAGCTGGATGTAGCTGGGTCTGAGTTGGGGTGAACTCCTGTCAACTCAGCTGAGCTAGCTAGAGCTCCCTGTGGACTAGAGGGAGCTGAGATGAGCTAGACTCAGCTAAGTTGAGCTAGATCTGAGCTGACTTGAGCTAAGGTGAGCTAAGATGAACTCTCTTGAGCTGCCATTCAGCTGAGATTAGTTGAATGGAGCTGGGATGAGCTAACCCTAGTTCAAGTGAGCTAGGTTCCAGCTATGGTGAGCTAGATCAAGTTGAGTTCCAGCTAGTCTAAGCTTCTCCTTCACCATTTGCCTTCATGAGTTCTAGGGTTTTAGGGATCTATATATCTGTTCATCCCTAACACTCACAAAAACATATCAAAAAGACAATAAAAAATGCAATGCATGCCTAACCTAATTTCTGCCTAAATGCAGCCCAAAAACCTGTTTGCAGAGTAAAATTCTAAGAGCTAGGTTTGTTTTAATGCATAAGAATGATGATAAACTGGCGTTTATCACCCCATGCCTGGATTTTGCTAGTCCCTTAGCAAAATCTCATGGAATTAACTCATATTGTAGACCACATGTTCATATCTCTAATGTGTGCTTTCTTTTGTAGATTAGGTCAGAATGCCAATAGTAGGCCTAGAGGTACTCAAGTACCAACCAAGATCCAGACCTGACCAGCTTTATCCTCAATCCGCCGCAAAGGTTTCTAAGACCGATAGGAACTAACCTAAGGTTTGATGAACTCCACGGTTAAAGCACCCGTGCTTGTAACATGTTTTATCCTAGTTTCAGTTTGCAGTGCGTTTTTGTAAGAGAGATACAGAAGATTTTTTGTTTTTTGAGAGTTTTCTCTCTCTTTTCTTTCTTTATTTCTAGCTTCGGATTGGCTTTACAACACGGTCTGTATTGGATTCCTAGCTCCCACCATCAATCCTCGCAGGGTCCCTGGCAATCAATGCTTTGAGATAGCACCCCCCATGGCAACCCCCAGAACCCTGGCTTTTGAGATTTTGGGATAATCCCATCCATGGTGTTTTGTAGCTAAATTCAGGCCCTGGCAATCGCCATTTCGAGATAATGCCGCCCATGGCACCTGAACCAGCACAAGGTGCTTACATGCCCCCGGTAGGATATTTAGATATCCTAAGAGACAAGCACCGAGGAGACGGCATGTTATTATGCATCTTCGAGGGAAATTTCCTGCCTCTCCACACTGGGAACTTTTCCAAATCAACTTGTGTTGATCAGCCGCTCCTAATTGAGGTAGCTTTTTTAGAACAGAATTAACGCTTTTGCGTGATTTTGGTAATTAAGCACACTGAACCAGAATGTGTGTGGATTGGGGTGCTTAGGTTACCGAGTCCTGCAAACCAGAGGTCAGTTAATGAGGCCGAATAATCCTTAAGCCTTAGACCTAATACTTAAGCTTTGCATTTTCCCCATCCTCTTGAGGACTATCTAGATCTTAATGAATACTTGAATTTTTAAGCTTAAAACACAACCCAAGAGGCTTAAGATCAACGTTCATACTAATCTCTTTTGTCTCTTAACACTTTTTGTCTTTTATTTCTTTCTTTTGATTTGGTCTATAACTAAGTAGATTCCTTAATCTTTTACTAATGAATATCTCTTTTTATTTCAAAGTGTGCTCCTTTTTGACTTTTATATCACCTCCCCTTTTTCTCCTAAAGAATGATATGCAAATTGATCTTTCAAAATTTCCTCCCTTCTCCATTTTTTCTCTTTTTTAGTTATTTATTTATTTTATTTTTTGGATTTTGGAGTATGTGATTTTTTTTTATGAAACCCTTTCTTGTGAAGTGATTCTTACAGTGTTTTGCACTTTAATACCCCCCATGCCTACGATTTGCAATGTCCTCATTGTAAATTAGGTGGGTTTGAATTCAACTTAGATCGTACATTAGAACATGTTTAGATGGGTGGATGGGTCGGGGTGACTATTGCAGACGACTTCAAGCTCAGGTATGGGTACCAGAGGTGGAGTCGGCTGTTCTAATGGATGAACCCTAAAGTGCAATATGAGTTCACCATAAGATGTGTGAAGAAGGGTTTCAAGTTTTTCAACAAGATGACGGGTTGCCTCTTGTTAAGCACTGAGTTTAACGCCATTAGCCGGGTGCAATGAGAACAGGGAGAATGGAGATCAAAAGATACTTTAGCCAAGTTCGTATCGGTGAGTTCAATGAATGGCTTAAGTTGCTGGCCATTGACAATAAAAGGTTCGAAATCAAGGCTAGGTTGACTGATTTCAATGGCTCCATTTTCAAAAATCTATTGGATAGGATATGTTCTAATCCATTTTGATCTGAGTTTTCCTGGGAAGAGTTTGAGTTTGGCATCAAAGAGTAAGACTTTCTGACCAGGGTGAAAGATATTTCTAGATATGTGCTTGTCATGAAAGGCCTTAACCCACTCTTTGTAAATTAGCGAGTTCTCGTACATACATTGCGTAGTTCATCGATCTCTCTCATTTGAAGCTATCTATGGGTTCCTACCTTAGAAAGATCTAGATTACATTTCTGTATAGCCCATTAGGCTTTGTGCTCCAACTCGACAAGGAGATGACATGCCTTCCCATACACCAATTCAAAAGGAGACATGCCCAATTGGGTCTTGTGGGTGGTCCTATAAGCCCAGAAGGTTTCCAGAAGTCAGGACGGCCAACCTTTACTATCAAGTTGGACAGTGACCTGAAGGATTTTCTTAATCTCCTGATTTGATAGCTTAGCTAGATCGATGGTTTGGGGGTGATAAGGAGTACAGATTTGGTGTGACACCCCGTATTTAATCATCAGTGATCTGAACTGAGCATTCATGAAATGGGTCCCTCCATCAAAGATAATGGCATGTGGAATCCCGTACCGAGAAAAGATGTTCTGATGAATGAATTTGATTACCACCTTATGATCGTTAGTACAGGTGGGGATGGCTTTGATCCATTTGGACACGTAGTCAATAGCAAGAAGAATGTACTCGAAGTCGTCCGAGATGGGGAAGGGTCCCATGAAATCAATCCCCCAGGTATCAAAGATTTCGCATACGAGAATCGATTGCAAAGGCATAATATCGTGGTGGCTCATGTTGCCCAAGGTCTCGCAACAACTGCATGCCTTACAGTAATCATATGCGTCCTTAAAAAAGAAAAGAGAGAGAAAACTCTCCAAACAAATAAATCTTTTGTCTCTCTCTTACAAAAAATGCACTGCAAACTGAACCTAGGCTAAAAATGTCTCAAGCACGGGTGCTTTAACCTCCGAGTCCAACAAACCCTAGGATAGTTTTTGTGGGCCTTAAAAACCTTTGTGGAAGACTAAGGCTAAAGTGGGTTAGGTCCAAATTTTGGTTGATACTTGAGTACCTCTAGGCCTATTGTTGGCATTCTGACCTAATCACAAAAGAAAAAGAAAAGCACTTATCATAACTGATGACAGACACTCAGGGTCTAGAACGGAAGTTAAAACCTTGAAATTTTGCTAACGGACTAGCAAAAACTAGGCATGGGGGTACGATGAGAGCCTCATCATGAGTGCTAACTAGCTCATTTTGACCTAAGAAAGTGAATAAAAGCTCCTACGTAACCTAGAGAAGGGCTTAATTGAAGGAATAAGTTTCTGAGAAGAAAACATGAAATAAAGGTTAAAACTACAATTTTACCATTGTAGTACACAAACGGGATTTCTCAGAGGCAAAACATAGGTCAAATGGTCTGAATAAGATGAAAACTGGGTTGGTTCAATCAGAAATGGGTTCATGGGTAATCCAGGAATTAAATGATATCTTGTAACCCTAAAACAGACCCGCTTAATTCAACAAGGTTCTAGTCAGGATAAAAATCAAGTAAACCCTCTAAAATTCATGGAAAAATATCCCCTAGGGTTTAGAACATTCAATTTGGCCTTTGGAACCTATCTTGACCTAGATTGGGGTCCTAGTTCATCAATTGACCTAATTTAGGTTTTTATGCAAAATGTCCAGTCAAACATGGTCAAACCTAAAATCCAACTTCACCATTGGATTCCTTAGGTCTAACTAATGTTTGTACCAAAATTTGGACCTAAGGGGAGGTCATCCTGACCTACTTTGCAAATTAGTACACCCAATTACATTTTGGCCCCTATCTTTTGAAAACCCTTACACAGACCCCCCTACTTCCTCGCCTCTATTACAAATAGGTCCCTCCACCATTAATGGGGAGAAATCCTACTCCGACGAGGAATGGAGGGGGAATACTCCCTGATTCCTTAGAGATCTCCTCCCAGATTTGGAAGGGAGATTCTTTGAGGAATTCCCTTCCATCTAAGCATGATCCTACTCTCTGATTTGCACCTAATCTCTTATGCTAACGCACGAGAGATATGGGTCTCTTAACTGATTCCATCTCCGGTGAGGATTCCCGTGCTTGGAAGATTGTCTTCCAAACACAGGAACCCCTACCAGTGCCTATAAATTGACCCTCAACTCCGACCGCACCTCCTTAGCTGATTTGGCTGGAATTCCATCTCAATTTCTTCTTCTCCTCCGGCCAATTGGTCCAGCGAGCTCCGGTGAGCCTCCCTCCTCTTTGTCATCGCTCTGCCACAATACCAGTGGCAGAGCTGCCCTCCCTATCCTCCTCCACGTCGCGCAACACCCGTGTGAGCATCCCTAGCCCTGTCGTCGCCGCCATCTTCCTCCACTGGACGCCTTCTTCTCCGGCGCTAGTAGGTACTGCCAACCGCCCTTTCTCCCCCTTCATCCGCTTAATTAGGTTAGAACTGTTCGTCTCTGTCCCCTCTTCAATTCCCCTCAACCTATTTCACAAAACACCCCTCAACTGCCACTATCCACCACATCTTCCCCATCTCTGGCCATCCTCTGGCGAGACGCCTCCGTCACTTTGCACCCCCACACATCTCGCCACCCACCTCACAACCTCTGCCACACTCCATTGAACACCTTCCACCCATCCACAGGTCGCCTAGACCACCACAAATGCCCCCCGACCTAACCCATAACTCCAGCCATAGAGTGACCTAGGCACACACGCCTAGGCCACCCCGCAGCCTGGCACCTATCGCCTCACCTTCGCTGTGACACGGCGAAGATCCTTCTGTGGTCTGATAGAGCCGCAAGGCCCTTTTTGTGTCGTGCAGGGTCTGAGCACCAGCCTCCATTAGCGATGGCTTGAGGAGGTCGAAAGCTTGCTCCAGGCTGAAGCGCTTTAGGGTCCCAGGTCCAGCAGGTTCGGGGAAGTCTCGCGCAGTTAGCTGTCCTAGGTATTGGCGTTGCGAGGCCTGCAGCTGCTACAGTTGGAAGAAAGATCTCCTGCGGGCTCGCGAGCAAAAGCGGTGGAACATGGGTCCCACCTCGTGAACCTATGAGTGAAGTGCCTGCAATAAATTGATTTTGTGTTCTCAGCTCTTTGCCTCAAGACACACATGGGGTGAGGTCCCTCACCTATACACGCCTCATCCATGAATTCACCCCGCGGACCTGGTAAGCCGACCCAACTATCCTCCTAAGCACTCCTCGCACACAACACCCACGCCGATGCGCCTGGACCCAGGCATGCGACCTGACCCGATTACCCGGCTCTAGGAGAGCGTACTGAAGAGTGATATACAGAGAGAGAGAGGCGTAGGTGTGGGTAGAGGGGTAGGTTTTGCTCTCTTCGATTTGTGCAGGGAAGGAGAAGGATAAGTGAAACTGACACTTAGTCGTAGAGGAAAAGGAGAAGGAAAGACAAGAAGCCAAAGAGAAGAGGAAGTCAAAGAGCTAAGAAGAAGAAAGAAAGAAAGAGAAAGACAAGTAGAAATAGAAGAAGAAGAAGAAAGGCTGAAGCCAAAGAGAATAGGAAGTCAAAGAGCTAAGAAGAAGAAAGAAAGAAAGAGAAAGACAAGCAGAAATAGAAGAAGAAAAGTTGAAGCCAAAGGAAGCAGAGCCAAGGAAAGAAGAAGAAGAAGACCCAAAAGGAAAAAGGAGAAAGACACTGAAGAAGAGAGGCAAGGCAGAAGACAGAGGATAATAAGAAGAAAGAAGAAAGGTAAGAGAACTGCAGAGAAGAAATAAGGAAGAAGAAGCACACGGCCAAAGAAGAACAGAAGAAAAAGAAGAAAAATCAGAGAAAGTCAGAACAAAGAAGAAGAGAAGACATAAGGGAGAGAGTTAAAAGAGAATATCTTTTTAAGATGTCTGATCTCATGATCAGACGTCCAATTTCTCTATTTTTTGCCACAATTAACTTTTAAACTCATGCATATATATTCTGAATTAAGTTTTGAGTAATTAAGTGTTCAATTACATTATTGAGATTAGTGAATAGATTCCATTTGCTCCCTGTGTTCGACCTCGGATACTTAGGTTTTCGAGTAATAAATTTTTATTTGTTGACAATGCTTGGTCACCTATACTACGATGTAACTGACTGTTAAAACATGATCAGGTTGCGTGAATAGAGACCAATCAGGGGACTATAAGATAGGTGCTTGGGTAACTCGACCCTATAGGATCTCAAACACCTGAGTGCGCTCCTTAGTGATTTTGAAGGTGACATCCTTAGATAGAAGATTAGTCAGGGAGCATACGATTTTTGAGAAATCAGGAATGAATCGATGGTAAAATTGACGTGCCCCAGAAAGGATCGGATGCCCTTGATTGAGCTAGGCATAGGGAGTTTGGAAATCAGATTCACCTTGGCTCGATCAACCTGGATTCCTTTTTCAGAGATGAGATGTCCTAAGACAATTCCCTTTGATACCATGAAGTGGCTCTTTTCCCAGGAAAGAACCAAGTTCACGTTGATGCACCGCCTGAGGATTTGGACCAAGTGTAGGAGGCAATCATCAAAAGATTCCCCAAATACTGAGAAGTCATCCATGAACACTTCAAGGTATTCACCTACCATATTTGAGAATATGGCAAACATGCACCGCTGAAAAGTAGCTGGTGCATTGCAAAGACCGAACGACATTCTTCGGAATGCGTACGTCTTGAAGGAGCAGGTGAAGGTAGTCTTCTCTTAGTCCTCAAGATGGATTACAACCTGGTTATCACTGGAGTACCCATCCAAAAAGCAAAAGAATCGATTTCCTACTAGTTTCTCATGGATCTAATCAATGAACAGTAGTGCGAAATGATCCTTCTTCATGGAGGAATTGAGTCTTCTGTAATCAATGCAGACTCTCCACGAGTTCACTATACAGGTCGGTATGGTTTCTCCGGTTTCAGTCGTGATGACGGTGAGCCCTACCTTTTTAGGCACAACTTGAATTGGACTCACCCACCAACTGTTAGAGATCGGGTAGATGATTCTTGCATCTAACCACTTGATGATCTCCTTTTCCATGACATCCTGCAGATTTGGATTTAGGTGTCTCTGCATTTCATGGGATGGTAGTGAAACCTCTTCAGTATAGATATGATGTGTGCAGTATGTGGGGCTGATGGCAGTTAGATCATCGAGAGTCCATCCAATGCTCTCCGATGTTGCTGGAGAACAAAAATCAGGCGTGTTTCCTGAGCAGGTGTGAGTTGGGAGTTGATAATCACAGGAAACGTCTGATTGGAACCCAAAAAGATGCATTTGAGATGGTTAGGGAGGGGTTTCAATTCCATAATAAGATTATCAGCAGCAGCAGGTGGTTCAGGGTGTTGTCGGGAGCAAAGGAAGGAGCTATGGGTGTGTCTAGGTTATGTTTAGGCTCCTCTAATTGTAGTTTTGATCTTCTTGTGGTTGATTAGAAATACTCAAGTTTTCCTCGATACATAGGTCATCAACCACGGCCTCGATATCACAGACTTGTTCTATAACCTAGTAATTAATTCCTTGTTGGGCCTTAAAGATATCGATCTTTAGGGTCTTTCTCCCAAATTTTAACTCAATTTGGCCCTCCTCATAATTAATATTGGCCCTAGTAGTGGCCAGAAAGGGTCTCCCTAATATGATTGGTGTATTCTTGAAGTTCTCAGGAGCATCCATGTCTAAGAAAATGAAATCCATGGGAAAATAGAAATTGTGTATCCTAATTGTGACATCCTCGAGAATTCCTTTTGGTTACTTAATCAATCGATCAGCTAATTGCAAGGTCATTTATGTCGGTTTAAGCTCAAATTTTGCAAAGTAGTGTAGTAGGGATGTAGGTATCAAATTTATGGATGCTCCTAGGTCTAGTAAGGCTTGGTCAAACTGTATATCACCGATAGCATAAGAGATCAGAGGGGTGCCTGGGTCTTTTGCCTTAGGCAGGTGTTTGCCCAAAATGACGGAGCTAGCATGCTCTGACAGTACGATTGGCTTCCGACCTTTGGTTTGTGGCTTACGCTTAGATGTACACACATCTTTCAGGAATCGTGCATAAGCCGATACGTGGTGAATCTCATCCATCAAGGGGATGTTTATATGGACCTGCTCAAAGAGCTTGACCAGATCTTCTTCAAGTACCGCAAGTTTGGCTGTCCTCTTTCTCTTAGTCAAGGCCTTGGGAAATGGAAAATTAGATGGTTCCTCTAGAATTGGTTCAGGCTCTTTATTAGGTATGGGTGTGTCGTGGATGACCAATCTAGGGTTAGGGTTTATGGTCTCAGGCATGTTGTGGCTAGGAAAGGGTGGGTCTTATGTTGTTTTTCCACTACCGCTGGTGATGGAATTTAATCCTTCCTGATTTTGGTTAGGGTTAGGAAAAATAGGTGTTTGCTGCTGAAATCCTGAGTATGAAGTTGAAGCATCCATCCTGTCAGGTGATGGAGCAGAAAAGGCCTGATAAACAAAGTGAGCTTGGCCTGATTTGAGTTTATAACGCGCCTCTAGTTTGGCCTGTTATTCAGGTTTGGAAGAGACTAAGAGGGAAGTGCACTAGGCTGGCGAGCACTTGCTAGTTGGGCCAATTGATTTCGTAACTCAAAGATCTCTTCTTTGTGCTATTTGTGCATGCCAACCAAGGTCTGGAGAATCAAAGATGTATGATCTTCCTTAGGTGGTCTAGATTGGAAGTTTCGAGTGGGCCTTGGTTGGGTAGGTTGATAAGGACATAGAGCTTGCGGTCTTAGATTCAGGTTATTTCTCAACCACGAAAAGTTAGGATGGTTACACCATCCAGAGTTGTAAGTGTTTGAGAAAGGATTGTTCTGGACGGCGTGAAGATCCTCGCAGGTCTAAGTAGCTCCAAGATAATCAGGGTACGGGGTTCAGAGTTCCCTTAACTCAGGTTGGTTGACCTGGAGTTGCCTCCGAAGCCATAATCAGATGGGGGTGCATAGGCATCCATCCCTGGGGAGTGCACATGTGTGCTTTGAGGTGTAGAGGTGGATTTTTGTAAATGACGAGTGATGTCATCCACCTTTCTCTCGATAATGGAGACCTTGTCCAATTGACTGGCTACCAACTCTAGATCAACGAATGAGGAAAGGCCTCAGGATTCGTGTACCCCATGATTATTTGTCAATGCATGGGTGGACGTCCGGTCGTACGCACCCAATGACTCATTGTTCAGGGAGTTCTCGCACTTGTTCTCTAGAATTTCCTAGATCCTACCCTCATGTTCACCCATAATGCTACCACCATAGGTTGCATTGACAAAGAGCTTGATATCTTCACGGAGTCCGTGGTAAAAGGATTGGACTTGCTCCCACTTCGGAACTCCATGATGGGGGCACTTACGCATGAGATCCAGAAAGTGATCCCATGCTTTGTGTAGACATTCTCCCGCTCCTTGGGAGAAGTGAGTGATTTGGTGCCACATTGTGTTTGTACGACCAATGGAGTAGAATTTTTACAGGAAGGCGATTTGAAGTTCTTCCTATGTGTTGATCGTGTGTGGTTGAGTTTGGAACCAGTGATGAGAGCCTCATCATGAGCCATAACTAGCTCATTTTGACCTAATAAAGAGAATAAAAGCTCTTACATAACTTAGAAGAGGGCTTAATTAAAGGAATAAGTGTTCTGAGAAGAAAACATGAAATAAAGGTTAAAACTGCAATTTTACCATTGCAGTACATAAATGGGATTTCTCAGAGACAAAACATAGGTCAAATGGTCTAAATAAGATAAAAAGTGGGTCGATGCAATCAGAAATGGGTTCACGTGCAAACCAGAAATTAAATGACATCTGGTAAACCTAGAACAGACCTGCTTAATTCAACAAGGTTTTGGTCAAGATAAAATCAATTAAACCCTAAAAAATTCATGGAAAAATATCCCCTAGGATTTAGAACATCCAATTTGGCCTTTGGAACCTGGTTTGACCTAGATTAGGGCCCTAGCTCATCAATTGACCTAATTTGGGTTTCTACGCAAAATGTCTAGTCAAACGTGGTCAAACCTAAAATCCAACTTCACCATTAGATTCCTTAGGTCCAAATTAGGTTTGTACCAAAATTTGGACCTAAGGAGAGGTCATCTTGACCTACTTTGCAATTTAGTAGACCCAATCACATTTTGGTCCCTATCTTTTTAAAACCATCACATAAACCCCCCTAGCTTTCTCGCCAATCATACAATCAGGTTCCTCCAGCATTAATGGGGAGGAATCCTTCTCCTGCGAGGAAGGCAAGGGGGATACTCTTTGATCCCTCAGAGATCTCCTCCCAGAATTGGAAGGGAGATTCTCTGAGGAATCCCCTTCCATCTGAGCCCGATCACAATCTCTGATTCCTGTCCAATCTCTTGTGCGAACGCACGAGAGATTTGGGTATCTAACTACCTTCCATCTCCGGCGAGACGTTGGTGGCAGAAGGCTTGCCCTCCACGCACCAGAAGCTCGGCCAGCACCTATAAATCAACCCTTATCTCCGACCGCACCTCCTCAGCTCGACTTGGCCGGGATTCCACCTCAAATTCCTCTTCTTCTTCTCCTGCCAAGGGGTCCAGTGAGTTCCGGCGAGCCCCCCTCCTCTTCCTCGTCGCTTTGCCACAAAACTAGTGGCAGGGCTGTCCTCCTCATCCTCTTCCGTGTCGCGCAACACCCGCGTGAGTTGCCCTAGCCCCGTCGTCGCCACCGTCTTCCTCCACGGGACACTTTCTTCTCCGGCGACAGCAGGTACTGCCGGCCGCCTTCTCGTCCCCTTCATCCCTTTAGTTAGGTTAAAGCTGTTCTTCTCTATCCCCACTTTCATTTCCCTCATCTTATTTCACCAAACGCCCCTCGACCGCCGCTGTCCACCACCAACTTCTTCATCTCCGACCACCCTCCGGCGAGATGCTCCCATCACTCCGCAGCCCCACACGTCTCGCCGACCATCGCATAACCTCCACTCATCCAAAGACCCTCTACGCCTCCACAACTACCCCCCGATCAAACCCATCCGACCGGCCACAGGGCGACCTAGGCACGCACGCCTAGGCCGCCCCGCGGCCTGCCACCTAGCTCCTCACCTTCGCCGTGGCACAGCGAAGGTGCTCCTGTGGTCTGATTAAGCCGCAAGGCTCTTTTGGTGTCAAGCAAGTTTCACGCCCCGGCCGCCATTAGCGGTGAATTGAGGAAGCTTCTTGCTTGCTCCAGGCTACAATGCTTCAGGGCTCTAGGTGCAGCAAACTTGGGGAGGCCTCGCAAAGCCAGTTATCCCAGCAGGTGACGCCACAAAGCATGCAGTTGTGGCAATTGGATAACAGACTCCTGCGGGTGCGCGTGAAATATAGGTGGAACAATAGTCTCACCTCGGTAAGCTGTGAAGTGCTGGAGTGATTTATATTAGTTTTATGCTTTGGGCTGGTTGCCTCTAAACATACATGGGGTGAGGTCCCTCACCTATTCTCACCGCCTCGTCTGTGAGTTCACCACACGGATCTGGCGACCTGACCCAACACCATCCTGACCACTCCTCGCGCACCACACTCACGCCGGTGCGCCTGGATCCAGGCGCACTATCCGACCCGTTTACCCAGCTCTGGGAGAGTGATGAGTCCATTTTAATGGACTAATATTACGCCTAAGTAACTTTAATTATATCTTTTAGGTTTGTTAATAACTATATTAAGTTATAGAAGGGTTGCATGATTTAGGTTTACGTTTATTCTATAACTTAATTTGTTCTTTTTATTTGCAAGAATAATATTCAGAAAGAATAAGGGTGGGGGAATAAATTTTCCCAACACATTTCTAATAATAGCCGCAACTTCCCCCTGCACATTGGGTTAATCTTCCGCAGCCCTTCCTCAACAAATAGGGCCAGAAATAGTTAAGGGATTTGAAAATCCCTTAACTCACGCACGTGCAAAGGAGAGGAGTTAAAAAGAAGAGGCGGGGAAAGAGGAAGAATCCATTCAGGAAGAGAAGAAGCGTGCACTGTGGTCCATCTTCCCCCTTGCAGGGAGAAACCTCACCGCAGCACCCGCACCCTCCAGCCTCTCCAGCCAGCCCACCGCATCACCTCCCTTCAGCGCCATCTGCAGGTGCACCGCATCACCTCCCTTCAGCACCATCTGGTGGCGCACTGCATCACCTCCCTTCAGCACCATCTGCAGGCACACCGCATCACCAACTGCAGTGCCATCTACAGGCACCCACACCAAGCCGTCCCACAGCTGCTCCAACCTCTGCAAGTGCCTGCAGCCATCCGCTCACGCACCTTCCTCCTACCTCTCTAGCGCACCAAGCCCGCACGCCACCAACCGCAGGCACTGCGTGCAGAGCACCCGCACCAAGCCAGCAGACCGCCTGCAGCCATACCTCCACGTGCCCCCTCCTTCCTGCAGGCGCCTCAGCACGCCCATCTTCTAGCGCGCCCGCCTCCTTCCTGCAGGCGCACCTACCTCCCGCTCCTACACCGCACTGCAGCAACGCACCCGCGCGCCCATCTCCCTTCCATGCGCGCTCCAGCATCTGCAGCACCCGCCTCAGCTATACGCCGCACCACAGGCGCCACCCACCACCGGAGCTGCAGCCATACTAGCGCGGGCCACCTGCCACAGGCTGCCCTGCAGCAGCCGCTCTACCTTCATGTTCAATAGGCCGGTGCTCCGGCCACCTCCATTGGCCACCTCCGGCCACCTCCGTCGACGTCGCTGCCACCATCGGAGAGCCCTCGTCCTCGCCGTCCTCCTGAGCCTCTACAAAGCCCTGCCGGTTCTCTCTTTTTCTCGTGAGGAGAGAGCAAAAATGCTCTGTTTTCACATCAATTAGAATTTACATTCAGTGTCATTGCCACATAATTTGATTTTATTTATTATTGTTATATTGTGGCAGAATTCCGCTTGAACACTCATATTTCCTTATAATTGCTTGTTATTGATATTCACGAGTTTGAAGATTGATTTTTGGGCTTAACTTAAGTACAAATTTTCTCTAGTACACATCAAGTGAAAATTGCATAAATTCATCGTAAATTTATTTAGGATTTCTATGAGGGAAAACTGCACATATACCCTTATCTTTTTAAGTTATTGCAAATCTACTTTCCTTCACATTTTAAGTCAGATTTGAATAGGGATTTCGCACTATCCAAAATAATATTAAATAATTAAGTATTTATTGCATAATTACCTCCCTGTGGACATGACCCGCTCTTCTGCGAGTGGTTATTTTCATTATTTTTGATTAGTCGATTTTTCCACCACTTAAATACTATAATGCAAAGTGAAAAGTTAGCATCCAAATTGCGTCATTGCCGGGGAGGCAACAGAGGCAATATATTTACCTTATTGTTTTTTAATTTTCTGAGTTGCGAAATTATCTAATCATTTTGATTATTCTGCGAGGAATCTGAAGAGGCGACGAGGCGCAACAGAGCGGCAACAGCATCCACGAGTTAAGCCACACGAGGAAAAGACGAAGGAGACCAAGATCCTATTTCGCAGAGGATTCTCCGTCGTCACAAATTTAATTCTGTCTTTTCACCCTTGTAGTAATTGGGGCTGAATTTTTGGGGGTTTGTCCCCGCATTCTTTAGCTACTAGGGCTTACAATATTTTTGGTGCATGCGTGATTATATTTTCTGCTTGCTTGCTTTTGAAAACCAATAAAGAAAATATCGAGCTGCCTATTTAGAAGTTGCATGCCCTTAGGTGTGCACATTTAGGGGTGATTGAGCAACACATTAGATCTTATTATTGCATTGCAAGCATATTAGCACGAAGATTGCTGGAGACAGGTTTATCCTTCTAACTTTTGCATCCAGCTCCTGTTCACGCATTTGCATTCAATTTAAATTCAAGACCACCAAGTTGTTTGAATTTACTAATTCAGTGGTCACAACTAAAAGTGGAACTAATAATCAGATTCAACCCTAAAAGGAATTCACATTTGATTTGATTCTGAGGGACTTGTCTGCAATTTCAAATTGCACACTTTTGACACTGAGCACACACATTAGGCACCGCACTAGGGCTCGATCCCTTAAGGCTATAGGTACCAATCTCTTTATCGATGCAGACTCTCCTATTGTGCTTTGTGGTGGTGGTGATACTATCTTTTGATCAAGAGTTTTGATACTCCACGGAGGGGGACACCCCTTAAAGGAACAAAAGGGTAGTTAAGGGGCACCGCATATGCATTGCCTCAATGGAAGGGTTTGCCCTACTTGCATCCCTTTGTTCCTCCTTGGAGTAACTTCTCACTTGATCACCTGGGAGTATCATCCAAGCAAAGTATAGGTCCTAGGGCACTCGAAGGTTGAATTAAGGCACGTAATTGCAGTGAAAAACTTGTTTGGCCATTTATTCAACATCCACAATAAAGAAGGTTAAGATTTCAAGTCCACACCCCTCTTATACCACTTACTTGGGAACGGAGGGATAAGTCTTGATCTTTTGACTTATCTTAGGAGTGGAGGTTTGACTTACTCAATAAAAAAAATTCTAAATTATGTTTTGTATACTTGGTAGACGCTCTCCTGAGGGTAGCCTAGTGTTTGATCCTGAGCCTGAGAGAATTCTTAGGAGAGCTCACCTAGGAGAAGAAAAAGAAGGAATGGCTGAGCAAGGTGCAAATCAACAAAGGACCCTAAGGGACTATTTTATTCCTACTAACCAACCTGCACAAGCACTAAGACGATCAGCAGGGGATAATCCGTATGAGATCAAGAGTAGTACCATATCTTTATTGCCCTCTTTTTATGGAACTACTAGGGAGGACCCCTACTGGCATTTGGAGGAATTCACCGAGGTCTATTCCATGGTGAAGCTCCAGGGCTTTACTGATGAAGCCTTGATGAGGACTCTATTTCCTTTCTCCCTAAAGGATAAGGCCATGCACTGGTATCATACCCTCGATGCAAGGGTAAATGATTGGGCTACCCTTAAGGGAGAATTTTTAAAAAAATATTTTCCTATGAGTAAAACCAACCATTACAGAAGAGAGATTATGGGTTTTACTCAACAGGGAGGGGAGCAATTTCATGAGACTTGGGAGCGCTTTAATAACCTTCTTAGGTTATGCCCCCACCATCAAGTGCCAAGATGGCAGTTGGTCGAAAGGTTCTATATCGGATTATCTAAAAGGCATAGGCAAACCATTGATGCAGCCTGTGTAGGAACCTTCATGACCAGAACTGAGGATGAAGCCTGGGCATTAATTGAAACTTTAAGCGACAACTCCATACATCTGTCCTCTGCCTACAGGAAAGAAAACCATCAATCTTGCAGAGGAAGATAAAGGCCCATGAAGCTGGGGCTTCTCAGGATTTGGCTTATCAGATTCAACTATTGAATAAAAACTTTGATAGGCTTTTAGTAAGCCCCGGCATGAACCCACTAGCTGCCTCTATTTTTTAGACTTCAAGAGAATGCTCCATTTTCCAAAGCACAATGCACGCCACTGCGGAGTGCCATCAGGAAACCTAATTCCTTGAGTTGATTCAAGCTGACTTGAATGTGGCCCAAGGTTTCCGCCCCCTCGCAATAACCCTTACTCCAACACTTATAATCCAGGGTGGCGGAACCATCCAAACTTCTCTTGGAAGCAAGCTGATGGTTCTAACTCAGGGAATACAAGACCCTTACCTCCCAGCCCACATACCAAAATTCTTATGAAAACCCTCCTCCGAATAAGCCCTCTGAGATGGATGAACTGAAGGCCATGATGAAAGCAATGCAAGAGCATCAGAATAAGGTCATCCAATCTCAGAATAAGATGATTTCTGATATGCAATCCCAAATTGGTCATCTTACTGAGGCAGTTAGGCGACGTAATCCGGGGAAGCTGCCTTGCTCTTTTGAGGGGAACCCTAAGGGCAAGGGGGTTGTATTCAGGGAGCACATGCAAGAAGTGACCGTGTTGAGGAGTGGAGAAAAGATTGACAAGCCTGATAACACTCCTACAGTTACATCTCAGAATTCCCCTTCCACACCTGACCCGACTTCCATCTCACCCGAGGAAGAGCCACACCACTCTCCCTCACAAAAAATCACCCACAATGAGGATGTCATCCTTCCACCACCCCTTTCCCGCCATGACGACCCCTCTACCCAGAAGTCGAGGGTGCCCTATCCATAGCGCCCATCTGCTCCTAAGGAATCTTCTGTTGGCTCATCTGGAGCCAAGGATAGGATGGAAGAGATTATGGATACTTTTATGCAAGTCCAGATTAACTTGCCCCTGTTGGAAGCAATTAAACAGATTCCATCCTATGCCAAGTTTCTGAAGGACCTGTGCACCCAAAAATGCCAATCTAGGAAACAGGTCCAAACCAAGGTCATCTTGCCTGACCATGTTAGCTTGGTTCTTCAGCATGGAACACCCCCCAAAATGAAAGACCCAGGGACCCCATATATTTCAGTGGTTATAGGTAACCAACACATTGACGAGGCTCTGCTCGATCTGGGTGCGAGGGTAAACATTCTACCAATCTCTGTCTATGACCTTTTGGGAGGAGGAAAGCTGAAGCCTAGTCTAGTAAACCTCCAGGTTGCAGATAGATCACCTAAGACACCGTAGGGATTGTTGGAAGATGTCCTTGTGAGAGTGGAGGATTTCTTCTTCCTCGTTGACTTTCTGGTACTTGATACTGACCCATTTAATAAGCCCATAAAGCCGACCATTATTCTAGGATGCCCCTTTTTGGCCATAGCCAATGCCTCTATAAATTGTAGATCTAGGGCACTTAAAATGGGCTTTGGGAACAAGAAGATCTAGTTGAATGTTTCTGATACTTACAAGCAACCCAGATTTGAAGATTGTTCTCAGATTGAGGTCATTGATGAAATAATTGAAGAGACTACTCCAGCACTCTTATGTAGAGATCCCATTCAGAAGGTCATATCTCAGGACCATCCCTCGATTATTAAAGAAACTGAAAGGACAATGCCCGAACTAGAAGAGTTGCTGGGGATACACATTGAGTCTTTGTCGCCACCCTAGACTGTGAAGGTAGATCCGCTGCCTGAGGCGGGGACATCTCAACTAAAACCCTCAATCCAGAAGGCTCCTAAATTGGAGTTGAAACCCCTCCCAAGCGCATTGAAATATGCTTTACTTGGCCCTAATAACACGCTCCCCATTATTATCTCATCTGCATTATCTAAATTGTAGGAGGGAGCTCTACTTGAGTGTTTACAAAGGCACAAGGAAGCAATTGCATGGACAATAGCTGATATTAAGGGTGTTGATCCCTCTCTTTGCATGCATCATATATACACAGACGAGTCCGTGAAGCCCTTTCGAGATATGCAGAGAAGGTTCAATCCAAATATGCAGGAGGTTGTTAAAAAGGAGATTCTGAAATGGCTGGATGCAGGAATTATCTATCCCATTTCAGATAGTAAATGGGTCAGTCCTATTCACGTAGTTTCGAAAAAAGTAGGAATCACTGTGGAGGAGAATGACCAAGGAGAACTAGTGACCACTAGACCCTCAACTAGTTGGAGGGTCTGCATTGATTACCACCATTTAAACACGGCTACCCAGAAAGACCATTTCCCCTTACCGTTTATCAATCAAATTTTGGAATGATTGGCAGGGAACAAGTACTTTTGTTTTCTTGATGGGTACTCTGGGTACAATCAGATAGCCATTTTTCCAGATGATCAGGAGCGTACCACCTTCACGAGTCCTTATGGCACTTTTACATTCCACCAAATGCCATTCAGGCTATGTAACGCTCCTGCCACTTTCCGACGTTGTATGATGGCTATCTTTTCTGATATGATCGATGAGTTTGTTGAAATTTTCATGGATGACTTCTCCATTTATGGCTCATCATTTGACCTTTGCCTTTCACACCTTGATAAAGTCTTAACCCGTTGCGAAGAGGCAAAAATAGTGCTTAGCTGGGAGAAAAGCCACTTTATGGTCCAGCATGGCATTGTGTTAGGGCATATAGATTTTGAGAGAGGATTAGAGGTGGACACCGCAAAAATCAATTCCATCTCTAAGCTTCCATTGCCTGCAAATGTTCGTCAGGTTAGATCTTTCCTTGGCCATGCTGGATTTTATAGGCGCTTCATTGGAGATTTCAGTAAAATCACTAAGCCACTCTGCAACCTGTTAGCGAAGGATGTCTCCTTTGATTTTGATGATAGATGTGGCGAGGCTTTCAAAGCTTTGAAGAAAGCCCTCATTACCGTGTCGATTCTCCAATCACCAGATTGGACCCTCCCATTTGAGCTTATGTGTGATGCTTCTGATTTTACAGTGGGAGTGATCTTAGGTCAAAGGGTTGATGGCAAACCTCATGTGCTGCATTATGCTAGCAAGACCCTTACGGATCCTCAGCAAAACTATACGGTCACTGAAAAGGAATTACTTGCTGTAGTATTTACTTTGGAAAAGTTTCGATCTTATCTGTTGGGATCCAAGGTTGTGGTGTTCACTGATCATTCAGGCCTTAAGCATCTTCTGGCTGAAAAGGACACCAAACCTCACCTAATTCGTTGGATTCTACTACTCCAAGAATTTGACCTGGAAATTAAAGACAAGAAAGGAGTTGAGAATGTGGTAGCAGACCATTTGTCTAGGATCCCTATTGAGGCATCAAACTCTGCTGTCGGTATTCAAGAGACTTTCCCTGATGAGTCTCTAATGGCCATGGAAGCTAAAACTCCTTGGTTCGCTGACATAGTGAACTATCTGGTCACGGGCATCACCCCCAGTACTTGTGACAAGCAGAAGCGAGACAGGTTTCTCGCCAACGCTAAATTTTATCACTAGGAGGAACCCGAGCTTTTTAGAATATGCCCTGACTAGCTATTTCGCTATTGCGTCCCTGATGAGGAACAAAGAAGTGTTCTGAGTTTCTGCCATGACCTCCACTGTGGGGGACATTTTAGTGGGAAGAAGACTGCCCATAAGGTTCTTCAGTCTGGTTTTTGGTGGCCCACATTATTTTGAGATGCACATACGTATGTGGGTGCATGTCTATGTTGCCAGCAGACGGGAACCATTGGAAAAAGGGATGAGATGCCCCAACAACCTATACTCCCTGTTGAAATCTTTGATATTTAGGGCATTGACTTCATGGGTCCCTTTCCTGTGTCCTTCGGATATGAATACATCCTTGTGGCGGTTGACTATGTACCAAAGTGGATAGAAGCCATACCCACGTGAACCAATGACCATTCTGCGGTCTTGGGCTTTGTTATGGCTAATATCATTTCTCGGTATGGGTGCCCAAGGACGATCATAAGTGATGGAGGACCTCACTTTAAGAATGTACACTTCACAAGACTACTCCAAAATTTCGGAGTCAACCACATGATAGCCACACCTTATCATCCCCAAATGGGTGGACAAGTTAAAGTATCTAATAGGTAGATTAAGTGAATTTTAGAAGAAACTGTCAGGGCTGATCGGAAGGATTGGTCTAAAAAACTAAATGATGTTCTTTGGGCCTACAGAACTCCGTATAAGACTCCCTTGGGCATGTCTCCTTTCTGTCTTGTCTACGGAAAAGCGTGCCACCTTCCCATTGAAATCTGACATAAAGCTTATTGGGCTATTAAAAATGTTAACTTAAATCTGGATAAAGTGGGAAAAGCACGTATGTTAGAATTAAGTGAGCTTGAGGAGCTTCGTAATGAAGCTTATGAAACTTCTCAAGCTTACAAGCAACGTACGAAAGTCTTCCATGACAAGCACATCATTAGAAAGACTTTTGAGCCCAACCAGTGGGTTTGGCTTTTCAATTCTAGACTTAAATTATTTCCTGGAAAGCTCAAGTCCTACTGGGATGGGCCATATGTTGTTATCAATACCTTCCCTCATGTAGATGTAGAGATTAGGAACCCTATCTCAGGTGCGAGCTTTAAAGTAAATGGCCAGCGACTTAAACTGTATATTGCTCTTTCAGATGGCCAAGTTTTGGACGCACTTCGGCTTGAGGAGCCTTACCTCCTCCCACTCTCCTCCTCAGGTGATATTGTTCTATGTGTATATTTTTCCAATGAGGACATTGTCAGTCTTAGGCATGGAGGTTATACCCTGAGAATGTTTATAGTGTTTATAGCATTTATAAATATTTGCATACATATTCATATATATATTAAAAAGAAAAAATTCTTGAGAAGAACGGGTTAGTCCCTAGCAAAATACATTTGTTACTAGAGGCTTTTCTTTTGGAATTATTTCTTAAAGTTTAGAATCTAGTACATTTATTTCACATGTACATACACTTGGTAATGGATCATTGAGGAAAACCAATAAGCATTTGTAGTCCACTGAACCCTTGGACAGTTCATAGGGAGTCAGGCATACTATCTTCTAGTAGATCCACCTCATATTTGTGAGAAGTAGAGAGATTACTGGTGCGCTAAGTCTAGTGCAAGGACTCTTAAGTTTTGGATAATTAGATGATAATACTTCAGAGTAAAGCATAGTTTTCACTCTCTATTCCTGTATGCGTATTTTGTGTGAATTCCTGAGAGTCACTAAATAAGGCAGATACATAGAGATTGAGTCTTAATAAAGCTATAACTATGATGGATGGTTATGACCGTCCATCATAGAGTCCTCGGTTGAAGGAGGGTAATAGTGTCAAAGGTCAGAAATACGCCTGTCCTATCCATTTCTTCCTGGTGCCGAGAATAGGCACTTCCACCAAATAAGCCACATGACTTCCTCTTGACCATCATCATCCCTAATAATGCCTCATAAATAAAAGTCTGTATCGTGTTGTGTTGACTGAAAAAGAAATAATAACAAGAAGAAATAGTTATATTAAAAAAAAAAGGGAGAGAGAAAATAAGAAGAAAAAGAAGAAATAGTTATATTACAAAAAAAAAAGTCCAAGTTTCTAATATAATATTGTTTCTGAGGCAACAAAACACCTTTCGCGTTCCAACAAATATGACCCATACCTACCTTTTAGTATTTCTGATCGCCCAAATACTGGTTGAGGGCTCTAACTTAGTTGTAGAGTTATTAGGACTTTAATTGAAGTGTGGATGCCTTGTGAGGCCACCAAATAGTGAGTACAATTTCTAAATCTGGTAAGATTCGTTATCTCAGAAAGAAGGAAAAGAGGGAGTGCCCAGGAACATCAACAGAGCACAATTGTGTAACCTCTCTCAGAGTTGACTTGTCTAATAGTCTAGAGATCTAGAGTCTACAGTACTAGACTATATGTAGCACCAGATGAGTGTGTGCCACCAAATACAAATCCATTCAACTCGATATCTCCTACCTAAGCCAAACGTCGGGGTCAAATTACAGATTATCGTCTGCTTTATCCCCGAGGGAAGTAGTGCCTATCTCGACAGAAATTTTTGCCAAGGGTGATGTATGAACTCCCAGTGTGAATTGACTCTTTCACTTGGATCTGTTACCCAGGCTATCAGCACTTCACATTTGTTTGGATTTCTAAAGTTTTGAAATAAGAAAAGAAGAAATCTTCTTATTACTTCTATTATTTTTCATTTTTGCTAGGGACTAGCAAATATTAGGCAAGGGGGTATTTGACGAGTCCATTTTAATGGACTAATATTATGCCTAAGTAACTTTAGTTATTTCTTTTAGGTTTGTTAATAACTATGTTAAGTTATAGAATGTTTGCATGCATCATGATTTAGGTTTACATTTATTCTATAACTTAATATGTTCTTTTTATGTGCAGGAAAAATAATTGGCAAAAGAATGAGGAGAAAAGGATAAATTACCTTTTTCAAATAATCGACGGCTGATCTTTTCCCCATTCTCCGGGGAACCCTCAATAGCCACCGGCCAGAGATAGTTAAGGGATTTGAAAATCCCTTAACTCTCGCAGGCACAACCGAGAAGAAGTTAAGAAGAAGAGGCAGATCCAGGGAGAGGGAGAATCATCTAGGAAAAGAAGAACGGGCACCATCTTCTCCAGCATGCACTGTGGATGATTTTCCCCCTGCGGGGAAAAACCTCATCTTCTGCACCACACCGCACCACCTGGAAGTGCTCGCAGGCACTCACTTCTCCAGCACCCGCAGGTGCTGCTACCATCTACACCGCCAAGCCACCAAGTGCCCCTACAAGCGTGCCCTAGCGTAGCACCACTCACCTACGCCATCTGCAGGTGTGCCTACCTCCCTTCAGCCTGCACCGTGCCCGTACGCCTCTCCATAGCCAACCTCTCCAGTGCTCCCTGCAGAGCGCCATCTCACATCCGCACGACTGCGAGCCAAGCCCGCAGCCGCTACCTCACCCGCCAGCGCCTTCCACCTCTCTGCAGGCGCACCCATAGGTGCTACAGCACCTGCAATTGCCCACTTCGCCCATCTGCAGACCACCGCGCCTGCATGCCTGCCTTCGTTCCCAACCTGCAAGCATCGCCCCCTCCTTCCTACAAGCACAGCACTCTCCTCCTCTTTCCCGCTCCTACACCTCACCGCATCAACATCTCCAGGTGCCCGCACACCTCACCGCAGCCGCTCCAACCTTCAGCGCTCCCTGCAGTATGCGCCACCAACCGCAGGCGCTGTGTGCAGAGCACACCGCACCAAGCCTGCAGCAGCACCGCACGCCTGCAGACCGCCTCACCCTCCAGCATTGCACCCACAGGCCCCCTCACAGCTCCTCTCTACGCCAGGCCTGCACCTGCTCACCCCTTCTAGCTGGACCTGCAGACGTGCACGGGCGCGCACTAGACTACTGCAGACGCTCACGGGCACGACCACCCGCCACCAGACTGCTGCAGACGCGCACGGGCACGCACCCGCGCGGCCACCTACCAACAGGCTACCCTGCAGCAGCCGCTCTACCTTCTTCTCCAATAGGCCAGCACTCCTCCTCCGCCCTTCGGCCACCTCCGTCGACGCCGCAGCCGCTATCGAAGAGCCCTCGTCCTTGCCAACCTCCCTAGCTTCTCCAAAGCCCTGCCGGTGCTCTCTCTCTCTTGCGGGGAGGAGAGAGAGCAAAAGCTCTGTTTTGAAATTCATTAAAAATTACATTCATTGCCATTATTGATTTTTATTTATTATTATTATATTATGGCGATATTGCACATGCACACTTATATTCTCTGATAATTGCACATTCATGATATTCATCTATTTCAAGATTGATTTTGGGCTTAACTTAAGTACTAATTTTCTCTAGTACACGTCAGGTGAAAATTGCATAAATTCATCATAAATTTATTGAAGATTTCTGTGAGGGAAAGCCACACATATACCCTTATCTTTTTAAGTTATTGCGAATCTACTTTCCTTTGCATTTTATGTCAGATTTGAATAGGGATTTCACTCTATCTGAAATAATATTAAATAATTAAGAATAAATGGCATAATTGCCTCCCTGTGGACACGACCCACTCTTTTGCGAGTGGTTATTTTCATTGTTTTTGATTAGTCGATTTTTCCACCACTTAAATACTACAATGCAAAGTGAGAAGTCGTCTTTTAGCTGCAATGCTTCAGGGCTCCAGGTGCAGCAAACTTGGGGAGGCCTTGCGAATCCAGTTATCCTAGCAGGTGATGCCGCAAAGCTTGCAGTTGTGGCAATTGAAGAACGAACTCCTGCGGGTGCGCGCGAAATAGAGGTGGAACAATAGTCCCACCTCGGTAAGCTGTGAAGCGCTGGAGTGATTTATATTAGTTTTATGCTTTGGGCTGGTTGCCTCCAAACGCACATGGGGTGAGGTCCCTCACCTATTCTCATCGCCTCGTCCGTGAGTTCAACACACGAATCTGGCGACCCGACCCGACACCATCCTGAGCACTCCTCACGCACCACACTCACACCGATGCGCCTGGACCCGGGCGCGCGATCCAACCCACTTACCCGGCTTGGGAAAGCGTGCTGAAGAGTGATATACAGAGAGAGAGAGAGTCGCGGTTGTGGGTAGAGGGATAGGTTTTTCTCCTCTATGGTTTATGCATGGAAGGCAGAAGGGAGACGCAAAGCTGACACTTAGCCGCTGCAAGAGAAGAAGAAGAAGCAGAAGGAAGGAAGCCTTCGTAGAGGAAAAAGAGAAGGAAAGGAAGAGGCGAAGGAAAAAGAGAAGAGGAACTGAAGAAGAAAGAAGAAATAAAGAAAAATAAAGATAAGTAAAAGAAGAAGAGAAGCTGAGGGCAAGGAAGCAGAGCCAAGGAAGAAGAAGAAGAGACCCGCAGAGAGAAAGAAACTGCAGAGAAAAGAAGCAGAAGAAAATAAGAAGAAAGAAGCAAGGCAACTGCAGAGAAGAAAGAAGAAGAACAAAGAAGAAAGTAAAAATCAGAAGAAGAATAACAAGAGAGGAGAAAACATATTTTTAAGACGTCTGATCCCATGATCAGACGTCCAAATTCTTTCTTTTTGCCACAATTAATTTTCAAACTCATGCATTTATATATTTTGAATTAAGTTTTGAGTAATTAAGTGTTCAATTACATTCTTGAGATTAGTAATAACTTCCAATTGCTCCTTGTGTTCGACCTCGAATACTTAGGTTTTCGAGTAATAAACTTTTGTTTGTTGACAACGCTTGATCACCTATACTATGACGTAACTAATTGTTAAAACACGATCGAGATGCCGTCAACAACCAGTGAGCAGCTTTGTTAGCCAGGGAGAATGAGAAGAGATTTAAGAGTAATCCATCCAGATTCTATACATCTGCCCCAAAAGTGTGGGCCAGATGTTTTAGGCTTTTGATGTGCTAGAAAGGATCCTCGGAGTTTAAGCCATTAAATTTTGGGGTCATATGAAGCATGCTAGGCTTGAGATCTACCTTAAGCCCTCCCACAGGAATGTTGATTCGGGGTTCAATTTCCACCACTGCAGGATTATAGTGATCTCGCATTTGAAGACTGAGCGGTGGGTTGATGATGGCATTGATTCGATTTTGGAAATCACTAAATTGTTGCTCAAGATTAGGTTGTTCTTCTTGGTAATCCATAGCTGATGAAGGGGAAGCAGGTTCTGAATCAGAGGATATGTCAATGTGATTAGGCTATTGCAAAAACACAGATGTTGAGGCTCAACCTCGACGAGAGTGAATAGTTGATGGAGGCCTCAAGGATGGTCTTAAGGACCTCCTCCCATACATGCATTGATGGAATAGATGAGGGATAGCAAGTGATGGACCCAATCAAGACACCCAAAAATTTTGGATGACAGTAAAGGTTCGAGGCGAATGATACCCCTTAGTCAGAAAACTGTCCACCTGAGAATTACCTGGGCAGCCAGAGAGGGAAAGTCTCATGAAGACCCCTACACGATAGAGTGCCCTGGCAAGTTATAGGGTTTCTGCCATGTGACCTCTCTTGTCACTGAGGATCCAGGTAGACAAGAATGGGGACTTGACCTCTTAAGTCTACCAGTTTTAGATTAAGAGAAAGGTGCTTATGATTTCACTTGAACGTTAAGATGTTTTTTGTGCAAGGTGACCTAATTTGAATATTGGTTAACCCAACAAGGTGGGTCAACTTCACCTATTTTGTCCTTTGAAAAATTTAGGTCTCTCTTTTAGTGTTCAAATGAAATTAAGAGCCTATCTTTAATGTTTGCTTGAATAGATCAATTCAACCTTGGCTTAGGCACACACTGTTTGGGAAGGTTAATGATTGATTAAGGAAGTGTCTCTAAAACATCAAACTAGAAACCCTAATTGGCTCTGATTAGTCCTGTTCAATTTTTTCCAAATATGGTACCTAAGGCACAAGCAAGAAGGTGATAGCCCTAAATACCTTAAGCTTTAAGTAGGTGCACAAATCAGCGTTTGGATGTTCTCTAGAATGTATCAAATTAGGCAATCTTGATGATTTGTCTAAGAATATAATGCAAGTAGCTCTAATTGATTTTTTTTCCTTTTTTAGCTTTTCAAAATCAGGTGTTTAGAAGAGGGCAGATGGAGTTTACCTACTCCTAGAGTGGCTAATGTGCAGCTGATCTTCTTCAATGAATCCCCTGAAATAGATCAAAGTCAAAAGAGACAAAGCAAGTTAGTACCAAATATGATATTGCAACCAAGAGATCTAAATTGTGCATTGCTCCCCAACAACGGCGCCAAAATGTTCACACTGAAACGGGTTTTAAAATCAATGCATGTAGCATAGGTCGAATCAGCACGAAAAACAAATAGAATTTATTACTCGAATGAAAGTCCGAGGTCGAACATAGGGAGAAATTGGCAAAAATGCTTCTCAAGATTGCAATTCAACACAAATATATAATCAATAGAATTCCAAGCAAATATAAATGAAAGTGAATGTTAGGTAATGCAAAAAGAATGGGGTAAAATGGTGATTTGAATCACCAAGTACCCCAAACAATTATCTCAAATATTTCAACAGTACTAAGCAATTCAATTGAACATAATATAAGTGCAAAGTGCACCTCAAATGAAGCTCAGACGTTTTCTCAGCTAGTCAGACAACTTATCCTGCTCTCTGCTACAGTGCCTAGTTGCTTCTCTTCTCTTCTTCTATTGGGCTTCTCTCTTCTACAACTTCTCTTCTATTCTTCTCCCTCTACAGCTATGCCTTCTCTCTGCTTCTTCCTTTTTCACGCGGAAGGGGGAGGTTCCTTAAACGGCTAAGTGTCGATCATTGGTCATGAGAACAAAACCCCCTACCCATGTGTGCTTTCTTCTCCTTCTCTCTAGGATCTGCCCTCTTAGGACCACAATTAGGATAGTCAGGTTATCAGGTACATGCGCATCTGGGACCAGGGCTACCGGATGTGCATGGCTACCGAGGAGTGCTTGGCTAGGCAGGTAATCTGATGCACCAGACCCGTGTGAGCAGTGTCACGGGCGAGGTGCATGGGGGTGTATGGGACCTCACCCCATGGCTAGGAGGCGAAGAGCCTATAGGACAAAAATAATTTATGCCACTTCCGATGATTACAAGTTTACAATGTGAGACTAAAGTCCCACCCTTCTTTCTGTGTGCAGCTACGAAAGATGACACCTTCGATTGCGATTGTACAGGCCTTAGTGGCGCCAATTAGCAGCCTGGGCTCTCTCCTGAGAGTAAGCCTGCACTGCCTGAGACTTCACCTGGGACTCATAGCAACAAGAAACCTTCTTCAAGCTCCTCGAAGGAGCACTATTAATGGCGACGATGGCGAATACCTGGAAATCAGAATATGGCCTTGCGACCCAATTAAACAAGCTCAGGAGCTTCGCCGTAGGGCGTGGAATGCATCAGTGGTGCTTTCGTGGCTTGTGGAGGTGTGTAGTGGTCGGTCAGAGTCGGGAATGGGGACGGAAAGGTGGGTTGGTCAACAGCGGGTTTGAGTGGATGAGGAAGCAAATGGAGACAGGGGTTTTGAAGAGTGGAGTACGACGGAGGTTGTGAGGTGGTCAGTGAAGTGTTTGGAGTAGTGGAGTGAGCAGATGACTTCACCAGAGTGATCACCGGAGATGGAGACCAAGGTGTTTTGCGATGGTGTCGAGGGGTTGAAACGGGGATAAGGAGAGGGGAATTTAATGTAAAAGTGGAGAGAAACTAATATAACCTAAGATAATCAAAAGAAAGGGGAGGATTTTCCTCACCGGAGGTATGCCAGCTCTGGAGAAGACGAAGGTTCCGATGAGTGAGAGAGGGCAACGAAGACGTAGATTGGAGCTGTCGCAGGTATTGCAACACGTGGAGGAAGGAGAGAAATGTAGATCCATCACCGGTATTGTGAACGGATGAGGAATGGAGTCTGAGGAGGTCGTCAGATGTCGTGGAGCTTCTTGGCCTGAGTGAAGGGAGGAAGGAGGGGTATTCCAGGCTGAGAACGAGCATGGCAACTTCGGTTTGATCTGGAGGTCCTTTTATAGGCCTTTGGAGGGAGTTTTTGCTTGGGAAGCAAGCTTCCCAAGCTTGGAAAGCTTCACTGGAGATAGGAATTCTAGGATACCCTAATCTCTCATGCATTCCCATGAGAGATTGGGAAAGTTTGAGAGCTTGGGAATTGGCTCAAAAGGAAGGGAATTCCTTGACGAACTTCCCTTTCAAATTTGAGAGGGATTCGTCAAGGAATCAAGGAAAACTTGCCAAATTTAGGTCACCGGAGTTTTTAGGAATAGGATTCATGGTGGTAGGGGCCCTTTTGTGAAGATGATAAATGCCAGTTTATCATCATTGTTATGCATTAAAACAAACGTAGCTCTTAGGATTTTACTCCGCAAATGGATTTTTGGGCTGCATTTAGGCATAAATTAGGTGAGGCATGCATTGCATTTTTTTATTGTGTTTTTAATATGTTTTTGTGAGTGTTAGGGATGAACAGATATGCAGATCCCTAAAACCCTAGCACTCAAGAGGGCAAATGGTGAAGGAGGAGCTCAGACTAGTTGGAACTCAGCTTGATCCAGCTCACCACAGCTAGAATCTGGCTCACTTGAACTAGGGTTAGCTCATCCTAGCTCCATTCAGCTAATCTTAGCTGAATGGCAGCTTAAGAGAGTTCATCTTAGCTCACCCTAGCTCAAGTCAGCTCATATCCAGCTCAACCTAGTTGAGCCTAGCTCATTTTAGCTCCCACTAGTCCACAGGGAGCTCTAGCTAGCTCAGCTGAGTTGACTAGAGTTCACCTCAGCTCAGATCCAGCTACATCCAGCTCCACTCAACTTTAGCCAGCTGAAGATAACTTCATTCCAGCTCAGGAAGCTCAAGTCCAGCTCTCGGGGACTCAACTTAGCTCAACTCAGTTGAGCTAAGCTACCTTAGCTGCCTCAACCAACTTGATCCTCCCCAGGAGCACCAGACCCAGCTCACCTCATCTCATTATGGTAGAAGCCATCTCACTTTAGCTTGGCTTAGTAGCTAGCAAAGCACTAGCAAGCTAAGCCAGCTAGAGTAGCTCCATGCTAGCCTCTTTAGCAGCTGCCAGCTCCAGTTCCAACTCCAGACTTCTCCTCCTTAGCTCCCCTCTTCAAACCCTAGCTCCAATACCTCCTCCTCTACTCCATAGCAAGCTAAGCTAGCTTAGCTTAGCTTAGCTTAGCTAGCAACCAGCTCCTTGGCCATCCACCACCTTCAACTCAACCCTAGCTAGCTCCACCAACTTAAGCCCTACCTAAGCTAGCTATCCTACTCCAAGTTGGCGCCACCTCCTAGCCACCTCTTCACCCCATCATCACCACCAAAAGGCACCAATTTTGGTGCCAAAACCTAACCCTAACTACCCCCCTTTTTGGCGCCAACATCCACCCCCATATCCACCATACACTTAACCCTACAACCCATCCTAGCCATCCACCTACCCCTCCTTCTAGAACCCTACTTGGCGCCACCTAAGCCACCCTTCTAGAATCCATTTTGGGACCAACTTCAAGGGGTGACACCACCCATAACCACCCCCTAAGTGCCCCTTGGGTTGGCGCCAATTGGCCTTAGCCATAGGATCCCCAACCACCTCCATCTTCCCATCTTAGCCCTTCATTTCAAGAGTCACCTTAGCCCCCTTCCTAATCTATATAAACCCACCACCTACCACCATTTTAGAGCATCCTCCATTAGTGTCTTTTTCTACCTATACCCACCTACACCTACGGCCAAGAAGAAGGAGTAGAGAAGAAGATTAAAGGGGCACATCACCTGCCCCTTTGGTGCCTTCTTCTCCCCACTCTCTTCAACTTGGGCCACGCCAAGGAGGAGGACTTTTCTACTTCAAGGAGGATGGGCAGGCAAAGGAGAAGGACCTACGATGGATGTCCACCCTTGGAGAAAAGCTTAGGGCACGCCCCCTTAGGGCTTGCTTTGGAGGACATCACCTTGGCAGAGCATAGCAAGGAAGGAGTTGGAGGACTCTTTTCAAGCTCGAGAGCTACCAAGATTGGAGCAAGAAGCCCTCTTCTTCACCATCTATCTAGAAGATTTGTGTTTTATTTTATTTATTGCAATTCTCTAGTAGTAGAAGCATTCATCTACTAGGTTTTTCTGTAAAACACTTTCTCATTAATCTAGTTGCCTTCTTTTACAATTTCTCTTAGTTGCATTTTGACTGCTGTGATTCTAGCACTCTTCACTCCCTCTCCCTAATTACTCTCGACCTCCACGTGCCTAGAATGAGCTTAGGAAGAGGAATTACTTGTCACTTAGGTGTTAGTTTAGTAATCATAGTTGTTATTTACTTTCTCACCAACAATTTCGCATGTTGCCTTAATTTCAAAAACATAAAAATGATATATTGAAAAAGACCAAAAAGAAAGTTGAGATCTATTTTGTAAGAGAATTAATTTTGCAAATATATTGCCTCCTTGGACGACACTAGATATCCCACTATCTAGGATATAAATTTAAAAGCGTATGCAAATTCGTGTGTTACAACGACATTAAAAACCCACTTTTACAAATCACGCGACATTTCGCATCAGAAGATGATGATAAAGTTAGGGGGCCATTTGCAAGGAATTCAAAAAACTAAGGATCTAAATGAGATAAAAAGAGTCTGACTGTTCCAAAATGCTAACTTGGTCAAGATGATCTTAGATTGGGCCCAAATTTTGGTAAAAACCTAACTTGGATCTAGGGAATCCAATGGTGAAGTTGGATTTTGGTTTTGACCATGTTTGACTGGGTAATTTATGCAAAAACCCAAATTAGGGCAAATATCAGTCTGAGACTCTATTTTGGGTCAAGATGGGTTCTGATGGTCAAATGGAAGGTTCCAAACCCTAGAGAATATTTTTATATGAATTTTTGAGGGTTTAGGTGAATTTTATCCTGAACAAAACCTTAGTTAATTAAGTGAGTCTATTTTTAGGGTTTCAGAAGTCATTTAATTCTCACAACACGTGAAAACCCTTTTTTGTCTGTTTTAACCCACTTGTTTGGACATTTAAGGCCATTAGACCCTTAACTAACCCCTAAGAAAACTAGTGGTTGTTCTGCAATCAAGATATGATGGTAAAATTACAGTTTTAACCTTGGTTTCTTATCTTTCTCTCAGAATGGATTTGAAATGAATTGTGGCCTTCTGACAGTTATGTAGGAGCATTTATTCCTTGATAGTGACTAAATTGAGCTAGTTATGGCTCGTGATGGTGTTCCCATCAACTATTTGGGAAGGTTAGTTCTTGATTAAGCAAGTATGTCTCTAAAACCTTAAGCTAGAAGCCCTAATTGGCTCTTGATTGGTCCAATTCAATTCGTCAAAATATGGTACCTAGGACTCAAGCAAGAAGGTGATAGCCTTAGATACCTTAAGTCCTAAGTAGGTGCACAAATCAGGGTTTGGATGTTCTCTAAACAAAATGTATCAAATCAAGCAACTTGATGATTAATCAAAGAATAGAATGCAAGTTGGACCTAATTAATTTGTTTCCTCATTTAGATTTTTTCATAATCAGAGGCTTAGGGGAAATTGGATGGAGTTTACCTACCCCTGGAGTGGTTAATGTGCGGCTGATCTTCCTTCAATAAATCCCTTAAATAGATCATAGCCAAAAGAGATAGAGCAAGTTAGTACCAAATCAGATATTGCAATCAAGAGATCTAAGTTGCGTGTTGCTCCCTGGTAATGACGTCAAAATGTTAGTTGCTCTGAATTAGATTTTAAAATCAATGCATGTAGTATAGTTTGAATCAGCGCAAAGAACAAATAGAATTTATACTCGAATATCAGAAATGAAGTCCAAGGTCGAACGCAGGGAGCAATTAGCAAAATGATTCTCAAGATTGCAATTCAAGCAAATATATGAGCAATTTATAACAAAATTCCAAGTAGTAATGATATATGAATGAAAGCGTATGCCAAACAGTGCAAAAAGAATGGGGTAAAATGGTGATTTGAATCACCAATTACCCCTCACAATTATATCAAATATTTCAATAGTATCATGTAATCTAAATCCACGTAGGATAAGTGCAGAGTGCACTCTTGTTGAATCTCAGAGTCTTCTTCTTTTGTTTGCTTCAACCCTTCTTCTTCTTCTTCTGTGGCTTCCTCTCTTCTTTCTAATCTCTGGCTTCCTCTCCTTCTTCCTTCTCTTCTCTATGGCTGCTCTTCTTCTTCCTTCTCTTCACGCACAAGGGGAAGGGTACTTTCTTCGAACAGCTAAGTATTAGTCATTGAACCTCTGAGCAAAACCCCCTGCCCTCCCACACACTCTCTCTCCTTTCTCTGGGATCATCTCTCCCAATGCCTCGGGTAATCGGATTCAGGTCTAAGCGTACCCGGGACCAGGGCTGTGGGAGTGATATCGCAGCCGAGGAGTGAATAGGGCTTAGGCTGGTCGGGACTGTGCTAGGCCTGCGGGGGATGGGTCATGGACAAGGTGTGGGTGAAGGGGTGTGCGAGGACCTCACCCCCTGTGTGTGTTGAGGCGATAAGCCATAAGCACAAAATCCTCTTATGCGGTGTTGCGCATCTGTCAGCACTGGATGTGGGATTATGTTCCCACTCCTTCCTCGCACAACGCAACAGTGGTTACTCTGTCTAATTCTGGTCAAAGGCCTAGTTAGAGGGCCAAATTAATCCCTGTGTTGTGATCATGGAGGAATCTCGCTACGCTTGGGACTTTTACCGGGGGCATGCAAGTGCTAGAGCAAGGTTGAAGCAAGCTCAAGTTCCTCGTCAATGATGGGTGAAGACCTGCTACCTGAAAACACAAGAATCGACTTTTGGCCCTGTCAGAAATGTTTGGCAAGATCGTCGTGAGATGGCAAACGTGGTGGTGGGTGCAACGTGGAGTGAGAGTGGCTGAGGTGGTAGGACGGTGATGGAGTTGGTGTGCGAAGGTTGGTCTGTTAGGTGTAGTAGCTAGGTGTGTAATAGGGAGAAATGGGATTGGCATTTTATAGAGGAGGATGAGGCGAAGGTTATGAGGTGGTCGGCGAGGCATTTGGAGTAGTGGAATGAGCGGGGGGCCTCGCCAGAGGTCTGGTCAGAGTAGAGGACGATGTAGGTGAACGGCGATGTCGAGAGGATATTTTTGGGTAGGAAATTAAACTAGGGACCTAGGGGAACTAATATAACCCTAAACTAACTGACGGAAGAGGGAGAATGACGTCGATGTTGGTAGGGCGGCACCGGGGAAGAAGATGCTCCAGTAGAGGGGGATGGCGACGATGATGGAGATAGAGGTGCCTACTGGTATGGCGCGATGCGGAGGAAGGTAGGGAAGGAGGATCTGCCACCAATGTTGTGGTCAGACGAAGGATGAAGACAAAGGAGGTCGTCGGAGCTTGAGGAGCTTTTTGGCCTGATCGGGAGGGAGGAATTGAGGGTGTTCCAGGCCAAAATCAATCTCGGGATCTTTGATCTAATCTGGGGGTTCTTTTATAGGCCCCTAGAGGGTGTTTTGAGCTTAGGAAACAAGCTTCCCAAGCTAGGAAAGCTCATTGGAGTTCGGAAATTGTATGATACCCGAATCTCTCAAGCATTCGCATGAGAGATTGGGAAGTTTTCAGGGCTTGGAATCTGGCTCAAAAGAAAGGGAATTCCATGACGAACTTCCCTTTTAAATCTGAAAGGGATTTGTCAAGGAATCAGGGAGAACATGCCAAAACAAGCTCGTCGGAGTTGTAGCATTAGGATTCATGGAAGTAGGGATCTTTTTGAAGAAAATGATGATAAAGATAGGGGCATTTTTGTAAGAAATTCAAAACCTAAGAGCTTATGTGAAATAAAGAAAATCAAAGTTGGACCAAACTGCAAATTAGGTTGAAAAAATCTCAAATTGGGCCCAAAATTTGGTACAAACCTAATTTGGACCTAAGGAATTCAATGGTGAAGTTGGACTTTGGTTTTGACCTAGTTTGACTAGGTAATTTGCACAATTACCGAAATTAAGGCAAATGTCTATCTGAGATTCTATTTTAAGTCAAGATGGGTTCCAATGGTCAAATGAAAGGTACCAAACCCTATAGAATATTTTTATATGATTTTTAGAGGGTTGAGGTGAAGCTTATCCTGACCAAAACCTTAGTATATTAAGCAGGTCTACTTTAGGGTTTTAGATGTCCATTAATTTCTGTAACTCATGAAAACCATTTTCTGTCTGTTCTAACCCACTTGTTAGACTCTTAAGATCATTTGACCTTTGTTCCACCCCTGAGAGAACCATGGTAATTTTATTTTTGTGATAGAATGGTAAATTTGCATAAATAACCTTGTAATCTTATTTTTATCTTAAATCAATGTTTTATGCCCTTAAGACCTTCTGATGGATATGTAGGAGCTTTTACTAACTTAATCAGATCAAACTGAGCTAGTTATGGCTCATGATGGTGTTCCTATCATAACCCCATGCCTAGATTTTGGTAGTCCCTTAGCAAAATCTCATGAAATTAACTTAAATTCTAGACCATGCCTTTTTATGCTCAGATTTCTTTTGTAGATTAGGTTAGAATGCCAATAATAGGCCTAGAGGTACTCAAGTACCAACCAAGATCTGGACTTGACCAGCTCTAGCCTCAGTCCGCTGAGAAGGTTTCTAAGGCCCGTAGGATCTAACATAAGGTTCGTTGAACTTCGCGGTTAAAGCACTCGTGCTTAAAACATGTTTAGTCTCGATTCAATTTGTAGTGCATTTTTGTAAGAGAGAGGTAGAAGATTTATTTTTTGTTTTTGGAGAGTTTTCTCTCTCTTTTCTTTCTTTATTTCTAGCTTCGGATTGGCATTACAACATGATCTATATTGGATTCCTAGCTCCTACCATCAATCCTTGCAGGGTCTCTGGCAATCGATGCTTCGAGATATCACCACCCATGGCAACCCCTAAAACCTTGGCTTTCGAGATTTTAGTATAATCCCACCCGTGGAGTTTCATAGCTAAATCCAAACCCTGGCAATTGACATTTCATGATAATGCTGCCCATGGCATCTGAACTAGCACAAGGTGCTTACGTGCCCTCAATAGGATATTTAGATAACCTAGGAGACTAGCACCGAGGAAACGGTATGTTATTATGCATCTTCGAGGGGAATTTCCTGCCTTTTCATGTCGGGAACGCTTCCAAATAAACTTGTGTTGATCAGCTACTCCTAATCTTGGTAGCTTTTCATAACAGAATTAACGCATTTGCTTGATTGTTATAATTAAGCGCACTGAAGCAGACTGTGTGTGGATTGGGGTGCTTAGGTTACCGAGTCCCGCAAATCAGAGATCAATTAACAAGGCTGAATAATCCCTAAGCCTTAGACCTAATACTTAAGCTTTGTATTTTCCTCAACCTCTTGAAGACTATCCAGATCTTAATGGATATGTGAATTTTTAAGCTTAAACACAAGCCCAAGAGGCTTAAGATTAGCATTCATACTAATCTCTTTTGTCTCTTAGCACTTTTTATCTTTTATTTCTTTCTTTTTGAGTTGGTCTTGAACTAGTAGATTCCTTAATCTTTTACTAATGACTATCTCTTTTTATTTCAAATTGTTGCTCCTTTTTGACATTTATATCACCTCCTCTTTTCCTCCTCAAAAATGATATGCAAATTGAACATTCGAATTTTCCTCCCTTCATTTTTTTCCTTTTTTAATTTTTTAGTTTTTTTGTTTTTTTTTGGAATATGTATTTTCTTGTTGAAACCCTTTCTTGTGAAGTGATTCTCATAGTGTTTTGCAGTTTAATACCCCCTATGCCTACAATTTGCAATGTCCTCATTGTAAATTGGTTGGGTTCGAATTTAGCGTAGATCGTACATTAGAACAAGTTTTAGGTGGGTGGACGGGTCGGGATGACTATTGCGAACGATTTCAAGCTCTGGTACGGGTACTACAGGTGGAGTCGGTTGTTCTAATGGACAAACCCTAAAGTGTAATATGAGTTCAAGATGAGATGTGTTAAGAAGGTTTCGATTTTTTCAAAAGATGATGGGTTGCTTCCCATTAAGCACTGAGTTTAATGCCATCAGCCAGGTGCAATATGCTCAGGGAGAATGGAGATCAAAAGATACCTCAGCCAACTTTGTATCGGTGAGTTCAATGAATGACTTAAGTTGCTAGCCATTCACAACAAAAGGTTTAGAATCAAGGCTGGGTTGACTTATTTCAATGGCTCCATTTCCAAAAATTTGTCGGATAAGATATGGTCCAATCCATTTTGATCTGAGTTTGCCTGGGAAGAGTTTTAGTTTGGCATCAAAGAGTAAGACTTTCTAACCAGGGTGAAAGATCTCTCTGGATATGTGCTTGTCATGAAAGGCCTTTGATTAGCCCATATTTATGGGCTATTTAAGTATTTAAATGCCTAGATATTAAATTAATTTTAACATTTAGATAGCATACATTAGGATGTAAACAAATTAATTCATATTTTTAGCTTAAGTGCATAATTCATATGTGGCATCCATATCTAAATGCATTTAGAATTAACCTAGAATTGCATGCATTTGATTAGTTAATTCATTATGTGCATTACATACATTATTTTAATTAACATAGAAGTTAAGGAGTTATGTATAAATAATCCTAATTATTTTATTATTATTATTCTTCTTCTGTAGGTAAGCGCTCCACCTCCACCTCCTCCTACACTCATTGATTTTTTTAACAGTTGCTAGCATTCACGAGATCTGCTCCTGCCTCTTGCAATTTCAAATAAAGTGGCTGCAGCTACAAGAGGGGGGAGGAGAGGACGGTGCTCGAGGGGCCTCCATCCTTACTCCTCACCGTGCAGAGAACTTGTTCTCATCTACTCCACTACCACCGACCTCAACCGCGGTGGAGCTTCTCCCCGTAGGCGTACGGGGTGACAGCTCACACCGCCATTGCAACACTCCATACTACAATTTCCAAATCATCTCCCTCGACGATCACCACTGTGCACCTTCCCGTTCATTTAAGACATCTGAGAACTTTCCCCGACGTCCAAAGTCCCTACCCTTGTCCCGCACATCACGTTGACCACCAGCATCGCCCGCGTCCTCCTCGTAGTAACTCCGCCCGTAGACGTAGCAGCGTGTGTCCTCCAACAACACCTTCAGCCATGCCACAGCTAGCAAGACACCCGCATCTTCCCTTCCACGCACGGCTAGCAGTGCATCCGCGTGTGCAGCAGCGCGTAATCTCCTACACATGCCTCCTTGCTGCATTTCTAGTGCACCCTGTGCTCCTCCCCGCGTGACCGCTCGCCAGCTCCACCATGAGCAGGAATGCATACACCCTTGCTGTGTCTCTTCCTTCCCGAGCAGCATCCCACGCACACGCACAGCCGGTGCAACAGCACGTCGCCCGCACACGTCTCCAGCATGCACCACCCTCCAACTCCACTCTGCTTAGGCACGCATCATGCCCAGCGACCCTCCTTCGCCATCTTAGTGCAACCACCACCTGCAACCTTGCCATTTCTATGCCCAAACATGGGGGTGTGCTCCATGCACCCAACACCCTCTCAACGCCGGCCGGCCACCTTCGGCCACCTCGTGACTCACTGCCGCCACTATTACAAAGCCCTCATTCTACTTCACCTCCAGTGAGCTCCTCGTGGCTAGATGTCCCCTCCTTCATGTGTGAGTGACCACCAACCAAATCCCTTATTTCAACACACATTAGTATTTACATTTAAATGCCCTTGTCACTTTTTATTAATATTTTATTGTTATGAACATTGCATTGAACTTCCTATTGATTGTCATAAATACAATTTGAACATGTACTTTCATTAAAACACATATCTAATGCGATATTTGACATAATATTTTTGGGAAATCAGTAGTGAACATCTATCTTTGGACCCGTACGAGTTTTAAATTGGCCATTGCTTCCCTGTGGAGATGACCCGCTCCTAATTGAGTGGTTATTTTTATTATTTTTATTAGCGATTTTCCACCACTAGCATACTACAACATGACATTCTTAATGCGAAACAACGAAAGTGAAAACTGACTTTTCAACCTTAACCTACTCTTTGTAAATTTGCGAGTTCTCATACGCATCATTGCATAGTTCATCAATCTCTCTCATTTCAAGCTTTCTGTAGGTTCCTACCTTAGAAAGATCTAGATTACACTTCCGTACAGCCCAATAGGCTTTGTGCTCCAACTCGACGGGAAGGTGACATGCCTTCCCGTACACCAATCTGAAGGGAGACATGCCCAATTGGATCTTATGGGTGGTCTTATAAGCCCACAAGGCTTCCAGAGATTGGGACGACCAATCTTTCCTGTCAAGTCGGACAGTGACTTGAAGAATTTTCTTGATCTCCTAATTTGATAGCTCAGCTAGACATAGGTTTGGGGGTGATAAGGAGTAGCAAATTGGTGTGACACCCTGTACTTGGTCATTAGTGATTGGAATTGAGCATTCGTGAAATGGGTCCCCCCATCAGAGATAATGGCACGTGGGATACCGAATCGTGAAAAGATGTTTTGATGAATGAATTTGATTACCACTTTATGATCAATAGTTCGGGTTGGGATGGCTTCAATCCATTTGGACACGTAGTCAACCGCGAGAAGAATGTACTCGAAGCCATTCGAGATAGGGAAGGGTCCCATGAAATCAATCCCCCAGATATCAAAGATTTCACATACGATAATCGTTTGTAAAGGCATCATTTTGCAGTAGCTTATGTTGCCCAAAGTCTAGCAACGATTGCATGCCTTACAATGATTGTATGCATCCTTGAAATCGTGGGCTAGTAAAAGCTACGCTGGAGGACTTTTGCTGCAGTTTTATGTCTAGAGAAGTGTCTGCTGCAGGCCTGGTCATGGCAGAAGGACAAAATGTCCTAAATTTCCACTTCTGAGATGCACCATCTGATGATCTAATTAACACTAATGTGGAAGAGGTACGAGTCTCCCCAAATGTAGCACTTGGCATCGAAAAGTAATTTGTCCTTCTTGGCCTTCGGCCAATCAGACGGGATCTGTCGTAATGCCAAGTAGTTCACCAAATCAGCAAACCAAGGAAGTCCCGCACTAATAGTCAAGAGGTGCTCGTCAGAAAAGTGCTCTGTGATGGGTCCGGAAGGGTTAATAATGTTAGAAGGAAGGCAGGATAAGTGGTCACCTACCACATTTTTCTTTTCTGCATTATCGCGAATCTCGAGATTGAATTCTTGCAACAACAAGATCTAGTGGATTAGTTGAGGTTTCGCGTCCTTCTTTGCGAGGTGGTGCCTCTTTACAATGTGATTTGAGTATATGATAACATGGGAACCCAAAAGATACGATTTGAATTTCTCTAGGGCAAACACTATGCCTAGCAACTCTTTCTCAGTAACTATGTAGTAACGCTAAGCCTCGTCAAGTGACTTGCTTGCGTAGTAGATGACCACGGGTTTCCTGTTTATTTTCTATCCAAGTACCGCACCCATAGCATAATCAGATGCATCGGACATGATCTCAAAGGGTTGAGACCAATCAGGGGACTGTAGGATAGGTGCTTGGGTAACTCGATCACGTAGGATCTCAAATGCCTGAGTGCACCCCTCGATAATTTTGAAGGGGACATCCTTGGAGAGAAGAGTAGTCAGGGGGCAGGCGATTTTTGAGAAATCAGGAATGAATTGACAGTAAAAATCGATGTACTCCAGGAATGAATGGATGTCCTTAACCAAGCTAGGCATAAGGAATTTGGAAATCAAATTTACCTTGGCTCGATCAACCTAGATGCCATTTTCAGAGATGAGATGTCCCAGGACAATTCCCTCAAGTACCATGAAGTGGCTTTTTTCCCAGGAAGGAACCAAGTTCACGTCGATGCACTGCTTGAGGATTTGGACCAAGTGCAGGAGGCAATCATCAAAAGATTCTCCAAATACCGAGAAGTCATCCATGAAGACCTCAAGGTATTCACCTACCATATCTGAGAATATGACAAGCATGCACCGTTGAAAAGTAGTGGGTGCATTGTAGAGACCGAAGGGCATCCTCCGAAACGCATATGTCCCGAAGGTGTAGGTGAAGGTGGTCTTCTCTTGGCCCTCAGGATGGATTGCGACCTAGTTATAACTGGAGTACCCATCCAAAAAGTAGAAGAATTGATTTCCCACTAATTTCTTGAGTATCTGATCAATGAACGATAGTGGGAAATGATCCTTGTTTTGTGGAGGAATTGACTCTTCTGTAATCAATGCAGACTCTCCACGAGTTCGCTATACGGGTCGATATGGTTTCTTCGATTTCAGTCGTGATCATGGTGAGTCCTGCCTTCTTAGGCACAACTTCGATTGGACTCACCCACTGACTGTCAGAGATCGAGTAGATGATCCCTACATCTAACCACTTGATGATCTCCCTTTTCACGACATATTATAAATTTGGATTTAGGCATCTCTGCATTTCACGGGATGGTCGTGAACCCTCTTTAGTATAGATGGGATGTGTGCAGTATGAGGGGCTGATGCCTGTCAGTTCATTGAGTGTCCATCCAATGGCTCTCCGATGTTGCTGGAGGACGGTAATCAGGCATGTTTCATGATTAGATGTGAGTCGGGAGTTAATAATTACAGGAAACGTCCGATTGGAACCCAAAAAGGCATATTTGAGATGGTCAGGGAGGGGTTTCAATTCCATAACAGGATTATTTGCAATAGCAGGTGGTTCAGGATGGGTGTCGGGAGCAAAGGAAGGAGCTATGGGAGTGTTTAGGTTAGGTTCAGGCTCCTCTAATTGTGGGTTTTGATCTTGTGGTTGATAAAAAATAATCGGGTTTTTCTAGATAAATGGGTCATTAACCACGGCCTCGATATTGCAAATTTGTTCGATAACTCTACAATTAATTCCTTGTGGGCCTTAAAGATGTCGACCTTCAGTGTCTTGCTCCTAAATTTTAACTCAATTTGGCCCTCCTTGTAATTAATATTGGCCCTAGCTGTGGCCAGAAAGGGTCTCCCTAATATGATTGGTGTATTTGTCAAGTTCTCAAGAGCATCCATGTCTAAGATGATGAAATTCACGGGAAAATAGAAATCGTGTATCCTAACTATGACATCCTCGAGAATTCCTTTTGGTCACTTAATAGATTGATCTACTAATTGCAAAGTCATCTCTATCAGTTTAAGCTCAGATTCCTCAAAGTGGTCTAGTAGGGATGTGGGTATCAAATTGATGGAAGCTCCTATGTCCAATAAGGATTGGTCAAACTGTATATCATCGATAGCACAGGAGATCAAAGGGGTGCCTGGGTCTTTTGCCTTAGGCAAGAGTTTGCTAAAAATGATGGAGCTAGCTTGCCTTGACAGTATGATTAGGTTCCCGCCTTTGGTTCGTGGCTTATGCTTGGGTGTACATACATCTTTTAGGAATAATTCATAAGCCGGTACGTGGTGAGTCGCATCCATCAAGGGGATGTTTATATGGACCTGTTCAAAGAGCTTGACCAGGTCTTCCTCAGGTGCCACGGGTTTGGTTGTCTTCTTTCCCTTGGTCAAGGACTCAAGAAATGGAACCTTAGATGGTTCCTCTATAATTGGCTTAGGCTTTTTAGCAAGGATGGCTGTGCCCTAAATGACCAATCTAGGGTTAGGGTCTACAATCTCAGGCATGTTGTGGCAAGGAAAAGGTAGGTCTTGTGTTGCTTTGCCACACGAGTGGTGACAGAATTTAATCCTGCCTGATTTTGGTTTGGGTTGGGCAAAATAGGTGTTTGCTACTGAAATCCTGAGTATGAAGTTGAAGTCTCCATCCCATCAAGTGGAGCAGAAGGGTCTTGATAAACAAAGTGAGCTTGGCCCTGATTTGGGTTCATAATGCGCCTTTGGTTTGGCATGCTATTTGAGATTAGAAGAGGCTGAGAAGGAAGTGCACCAAGCAAGCAAGCACTTGCCAGTTGGGCCAATTGATTTCGTAACTCAGAGATCCCTTCTTTGTGCTGTTTTTGCATGTCAACTAAGTTCTGGAGATTCAAAGATGTCTGATCTTCTTTAGGTGGTCCATATTGGAAATTTTGATTAGGCCTTGGTTGAGTGGGCTGATATGGTCGCTGGTTTTATGGTTGGGGTGGGAATTGGGATCTAAGATTTTGGTTATTTCCCGACCATGCAAAGTTAGGATGATTTTGCCATCTAGGGTTGTAGGTGTTGGAGAAAGGATAATTCTGGATGGCATGGAGATCCTCGCAGGTTTGAGGAGGTCCGAGATAATCAGGGTGCGGGGGTTCAGAGTTCCCCCAACTATGGTGGGCTGACCTGGAGTTGCCTCCGAAGCCATAATCAGATGGGGGTGGTTATGCATCCATCCCCAGGGAGTGGTAGATGTTGTTTGTAGCCTCCCTTGCCGTGGGAGGGTGTGCATATGTGCTTTGAGGTGCAGAGGTGGATTTATGTAGTTGACGAGCGATGTTGTCCACCTTCTTCTCAATAATGGAGACCTTATCTAATTGACTCGCTACCAACTCCAGATCAATGAATGTGGATAGGCTTTGGGATTCATGTACCTCTCGATTATTTGTCAATGCGTTGGTGGGTGTCCTGTCGCACACACCCAATTACTCATTGTTCAGGGAGTTCTTGCGCATGTTCTCGAGAATTTCCCAGATCGTGTCCTCATGTTGACCCATGATGCTACAACCACAGGTTGCATTGACAAAGAGCTTGATGTCTTCACGGAGTCCGTGGTAAAAGGATTGGACTTGTTTCCACTTTGGAACTCCGTAATGGGGGCATTTACGCATGAGATCTAGAAAAGGATCCCATGCCTCCTGTAGAGATTCTCCCGCTACTTGGGAGAAGTGCATGATTTGGTGCTGCATCATGTTTGCACGACCAATGGGGTAGAATTTTTGTAGGAAGATGGTCTGAAGTTCTCCCCATGTGTTGAGAATGTGTGGTTGAGTTTGAAACCAATGAGCGGCTTTGTCAGCTGGAAAGAATGAGAAGAGTTTCAAGAGTAATCCGTCCCGATTCTGTACATCTGCCCCAAAAGTGTGGGCCAGATGTTTTAGGTTTTTGATGTGTTGGAAAGGATACTAGGAGTTCAAGCCATGAAATTTTGGGGTCATATGAAACATGCTAGGCTTGAGATCCACCTCGGGTTCCCCTATGGGAATGTTGATTCAGGGTTCGATCTCCATCGCTGCGGGATTATAGTGATCTCGCATTTGAGAATGCGGCGGTGGGTTGATGATGGCATTGATTCGATTTCGAAAATCATGGAATTGTTGCTCAAGGTTAGGTTGATCTTCTTGGTGATCCATAGCTGATGAAGGGGAAGTAGGTTCTGAATTAGAAGATATGTCAATGTGATCAAGTTGTTGCTTAAACATGGAAGTTGAGGCTCGACCTCGACGAGAGTGAATAGCTAATGGAGGCCTCAAGGATGGTCTTAAGGACCTCCTCCCAAACATGCACTGATGGAATAGATGAGGGGTAGCAGGTGATGGACCCAATCAAGACACCTAAAATTTTTGGATGACTATAGAGGTTTGGGGTGGATGATACCCTTTAGTCAGAAAGTCGTCCACCTGAGAATTACCTGGGCAGCTAAAGAGGGAGAGTCACGCGAAGACCCCTATATGGTAGAGCACCCCCACAAGTTACAGGGTTTCCCCCACCCGACCTCTCTTGTCACTGAGGATCCAGGTAGACTAGAATGGGGACTTGACCTCTTAAGTCTACAAGTTTTAAGTTAAGAGAAAAGGTGCTTATGATTCCACTTGAACTTTAAGTCTACAAGTTTTTTGTACAAAGTGACCTAATTTGAAGATTGTTTAACCCAACAAGGTGGGTCAACTTTGCCTGGCTTGTCCTTTGAGAAATTTAGGTCCCTCTTTTTGTGTCAAATGAAATTAGGAGCCTAATTTTAGGGTTTTCTTGAATAGATCAATTCAACCAAGGCTTAGGCACATACTGTTTGGGAAGGTTAATTCTTGATTAAGCAAGTTTGTCTCTAAAACCTTAAACTGGAAACCCTAATTGGCTCTTGATTGGTCCAATTCAATTCATCAAAATATGGTATCTAGGGCTCAAGTAAGAAGGTGATAGCCCTAGATACTTTAATCCCTAAGTAGGTGCACAACTCAAGGTTTGGATGTTCTCTAAACAAAATGTATCAAATTAGGAAACTTGATGATTAATCTAAGAATAGAATGCAAGTTGGACCTAATTGATTTGTTTCCACTTTTACCTTTTTTTAGAATCAGAGGCTTAGGGGAAATTGGATGGAGTTTACCTACCCCTGGAGTGGCTGGTGTGCAGCTGATCTTCCTCCAATAAATCCCTAAAACAAATCACAGTCAAAAGAGATAGAGCAAGTTAGTACCAAATCAGATATTGCAATCAAGAGCTCTAAGTTGCGCATTGCTCCTCGGTAATGGCGCCAAAATGTTAGTCGCTCTGAATTGGATTTTAAAATCAATGCATGTAGTACAGGTTGAATTAGCATGAAAAACAAATAGAATTTATAGTCGAATATCAAAAATGAAGTCTGAGGTCAAACACAGGGAGCAATTAGCAAAATGATTCTCAAGATTGCAATTCAAGCAAATATATGAGCAATTTATAACAAAATTCCAGGCAGTAAAAATATATCAATGAAAGTGTATGTCAAATAGTGCAAAAAAAATGGGGCAAAATGGTGATTTGAATCACCAATTACCCATCACAAGTATATCAAATATTTCAATAGTATCAGGTAATCTAAATCCGTATAGAATAAGTGTCGAGTGCACTTCTGCTGAATCTCAGAGTCTTCTTCTTCTTCTGTGGCTTCCTCTCTTCTTTCTCTTCTCTGGCTTCCTCTCCTTCTTCCTTCTCTTCTCTATGGCTGCCCTCTTTCTTCATTCTCTTCACGTGCAAGGGGAAGGGTTCTTTCTTCAAATAGCTAAGTATCAGCCGTTGAACCTCAGAGCAAAACCCGCTGCCCCCACATGCTCTCTTTCTCTTTCTCCCGCTGGGATCCGCTCTCCTAGAGCCTCGGGTAATCGGATTCGGGTCTAAGCGTACCTGGGACCAGGGTTGCCGACGTGACATCACAGCCGAGGAGTGAACAGGGCTTAGGTGGGTCGGGTCTGTGCCAGGCTCGCGAGGGACAGGTCATGGGCAAGGCACAGGTGAAGGGGCGTGCGGGGACCTCACCCCCTGTGCTTGCTGTGGTGATAAGACGTAAGCACAAAATCCTCTTATGCAGTGTTGTGTGTCTGTCAGCACCCGATGTGGGACTATGTTCCCATTCCTTCCTCGTACAACATAGCAGCAGTTACTCTGTCTAATTCTGGTCAAAGGCCCAGTCAGAGGAACAAATTGGTCCCTGGGTTGTGATCCTGGAGGAATCTCACTGTGCCTGGGACTTCTACCTGGGGCTTGCAAGTCCTGGAGCAAGCTTGAAGCAAGCTCAAGTTCCTCGTCAATGGCAGGTGAAGACTTGCTACCTGAAAACACGAGAACGGGCTTTTGGCCCTGTTAGAAATGTTCGGCAGGATCGTTGTGAGATGGCGAACGTGGTGGTGGGTGCAGCGTGGAGTTAGAGTGGCTGAGGTGGTCGAACGGTGATGGAGTTGGTGCGTGATGGTGGGTTTGTTCGGTGTAGTGGTTGGGTGCGTAATAGGGCGAAATAGGATTGGGGTATTGTAGAGGGGGATGAGGTGAAGGTTATGAGGTGGTCGGCGAGGCGTTTGGAGTAGTAGAATTAGTTGGGAGCCTCGCCAGAGGTCTGGTCGCAGGGGAGGATGATAGATGTGAACGGCGGCATCGAGAGGATATTTTTGGGATTTTTGGGTAGGAAATTAAATTAGGGACCTAAGGGAACTAATATAACCCTAAACTAACTGATGAAAGAGGGAGAATGACGCCAGTGTTGGTAGAGAGGCACCGGGGAAGAAGATGCTCCAGTAGAGGGGGACGGCGACGATGACGGAGATAGAGGCACCTGTTGGTATGGCACGACACGGAGGAAGGTAGGGAAGGACGATCTACTGTTGGTGTTGGGAACATATGAATAATGAAGATGGCGGAGGTCGTCGGAGCATGAGGAGCTTTTCGGTCGGATTAGGAGGGAGGAATTGAGGGTGTTCTAGGCCAAAATCAAGCTTGGGATCTTCAGTCTGATCTGGGGGTTCTTTTATAGGCCCCTGGAGGGTGTTTTGAGCTTAGGAAACAAGCTTCCCAAGCTAGGAAAGCTCATTGGAGTTTGGAAACTCTATGATACCCAAATCTCTCATGCATTCGCATGAGAGATTGGGAAGTTTTCAGGTCTTGGAATTTGGCTTAAAAAGAAGGGAATTCCTTGACGAACTTCCCTTTCAAATCTGAGAGGGATTCATCAAGGAATCAAGGAGAACATGCCAAAACACGCTTGTCGGAGTTGTAGGATTAGGATTCATGGTGGGAGGGATCTTTTTGAAGAAAATGATGATAAAGATATGGGCCTTTTTGTAAAAAATTCAAAAGCTAAGGGCCCATGTGAAATAAAGAAAATCAGACTTGGACCAAAGTGCAAAATAGGTTGAAACAATCTCAGATTGGACCCAGATTTTGGTACAAACCTAATATGGACCTAAGGAATCCAATGGTGAAGTTGGATTATGGTTTTGACCTAGTTTGACTAGGTAATTTGCAAAATTACCGAAATTAGGGCAAATGTCTGTCTGAGATTCTATTCTAGGTCAAGATAGGTTCTAATGGTCAAATTAAAGGTACCAAACCCTAGAGAATATATTTATATGATTTTTAGAGGGTTTAGGTTAATTTTATCCTCACCAGAACCTTAGTAGATTAAGAGGGTCTCTTTTTAGGATTTCAGATGTCCATTAATTCCTGTAATGCTTGAAAACCATTTTCTGTCTGTTCTAACCCACTTGTTAGACTCTTAAGACCATTTGACCTTTGTTCCACACCTAAGAGAACCCGTGGCTATTCTATTTTTGTGATAGAATGGTAAATTTGCAGAAATAACCTTATAATCTTATTTTCTCCTCAAATCAATGTGTTGTGCCCTTAAGACCTTCTAACGGATATGTAGGAGCTTTTACTAACTTAATCTGATCAAACTGAGCTAGTTATGGCTCATGATGGTGTTCCCATCAGATACCCCTCCAGCCCATTCTGATTGTCAAAATTTTTGATGTCTGGGTGATGTAAACACATTTATTGAGGGTAAAATGCCTATTCATGCATGTTCCTAGGCTTAGATTTGCATTTCATGTTAAAAATAATGCATAGCATGCATCATTCTGCATTTAGAGTAGTTGTATATAATTAGTTTAATTGCATCCTTTTTGTAGTTAAGAGAGAAGGATATTTATTTTGGAGCCTTGGATTGATGATCCGACCATACGGATCTGATCAAGACAACGATCGGAGTCCTGTAGCACCATATGCAGTCCAAGGAAGATCAATGGCCAAGGAACTAGGAGACATAATTTGGAGCTTCAAATGATAAATCTGATCATGCGGATGTATTCGAGTTGATGATCACAGCCTAGCGGCGCGAAAATCAACTCAATCTGACCTCTACAGCAGCCCCTACAAAAAAAAGATGGACGACCCAAATTGCTCCACGTGGAGTAGCCCAGGTCGCCAGCACACGCACGCAGCACCACATGCACGCAGTAGTGCAGGTGTGTGCACACGCGTGTAGTCACGCATGCACACAGCGTAGCACCAGTGCGTAGGTGTACGGACACCCGGCAAGGTAGGAGCGCAGCGCCAGCTGTGCATGGGCTGGATCTACATCGACGCATGAGCTGGACTTACAGTGACGCTTATAGCCATCGGTAATTCATTGCATGCCAGCAAAGCCAGCTATGGGCGCCAGCAGGCATGAGCTGCCTACAGCGACGTTTTCAGCTATGGCTTGGATGTCACTAATTGTCCCGTACCTATTTTTACCTCTTCTCCATTATAAAAGGATCTACACCCCCTCCCTTCCAAGACATCTCTACCTACTCTACTCCCACCTACTCCTAAGCTCTAGCAAGCCAACCAATGATACATTAGAGCTTGTTCTCAAGCTCCTAAGGCACCTATTAGTGTAGCGAACCTCTGCCCCACCAAATACTCCTCCATCTTCCCATCTCCCTTCATAGGTCGCCTTGGAGCCGTCCTCCCACCTCATTCTGGTAGTAGATCAACTCCATCTTCTCACCTCCATTCTAGAGCTACGCCGAAGCTTTCCTCAACCCAACGTCCTCCTGCATCTCACCTCCGTCATCCCGCTCCTCACCTCCTTCGTCCGAGCTTCCGCCAGGCGTCGTCATCTCACCGAACAGCCGATTCGGGAGATTTCCTCTCACCCCCCTCTCTTTTTATGCTTTCATAGTAGATTGTAATAGAAATTGGATTGATATATATATCATTTTCATTCCACATCTTTATCTTGTGATACGTTTGCTTGCTTCTTCTTACAAAAATACAAAAAAATAACAAAACCCTAAAATACCGAAAAGAAACGAATCGAAGCGTGGTTTTCATGTAACGTAAATGTCGCCTCCCTATGTTCGACCTGGGACTCCCTTGGAGATTTGGTATAAATTTTATCTGATCGACGTGTTTTGCAACTATGACGACAGGTTACTTGTAACCCTGTTTTCTAACATGCGAAACACGCCTGACCACTGGGGCATCGATTTTATGGGTCCCTTCCCACCATCCAACAACTACGAGTACATATTAGTCTCAGTGGACTATGTCTCAAAATGGATCGAAGCCGTAGCCACCCGAAGTTGTGACCATAAGGCTGTCATGGACTTTGTTAAGCAAAACATCTTCTCTTGATTTGGGATACCGAAAGACATGATCAGTGATGGTGGGAGTCACTTTTTTCATGCCTAATTCCGTGCCCTACTTAAAAAATACTAGGTTACTCACTTCATTGCCACCCCGTATCACCTGCAAACAAATGGGCAAACTAAGGTCTCTAATAGACAGATCAAGAATATTTTGCAAAAGATTGTGAGACCTGACCAGAAGGATTGGTCCACACGATTGGATAATGCCCTTTTGGCATACAGGACCACTTTTAAGACCACAATAGGCATGTCGCCTTATCGATTGGTCTTTGGCAAAGCTTGCCACCTTCCGGCTGAGTTGGAACACCAGGCATACTAGGCTATTAAGTAGTGCAATATGAATTCCTAGTTGGCCAGAGCATAAAGGACATTCCAACTCTCCGAGCTTGAGGAAATCCATCGGGATGCCTATGGGAATAGTCTACTTTACAAAGAAAAGATGAAAGCCGTCCACGACAGACACATTCATAGGAAAACCTTCGAGCCCAATCAGTAAGTCTATCTTTTTGAGGCAAGACTTAAACTTTTCCTTGAGAAGCTGAGATCAAAATTGACAGGACCATATCAGGTTGTCAAACCTTATCCCAATGGGGTGGTTGAAATTGTAGATCCTAACACTGGGCAAACTTTCACAGTAAATGACCAAAGATTAAAACATTATCTTGCCCAGGTTCCCCCAAAGGAAGTAGTCACCCTCATTGAGGGTTGACACGGAGCTTCGCCCAACTAGAGGTAAGAAACTCAACGCTTCCTTGGAGGCAACCTAGAAGATTCAGACTGATCAGGTAAGCTGCGGCACTCAGTTGATTTCTTTCTGTACCCCCTTGCATACATTTATTTACCAATGAGGACATTGTCCAACAAAGCATGGGGGGGTGGTAATTCACATTCTCTGAGTTTATATTATTAGCTTGAATTATATATATATATAAAATTAGGAAGGAAAACTTAGGAATTAGGAGTTTGTCAACTGTTGGAAATACTATGAGAAGAACCTGCAACACCTAGACTTTTCAAGCCTTCAGGCTTAATCAGCCCTGGTGTCTACTAAAATGCGGATTTAGCCTCGAATCCTCACAAGCTTAATTTACATTAATTTGATCAATAAAGAAAGGTGATAAGTATACGACTTATCAACTAGCCCTCTGATTCGGAGGGACTTTTAGTCTAAGCATCTACACACATTTTTGCACTGACTCACTCCTCGGAGATTCTAGCAGAAATTGGGTAGCTAATGAACCTTCTAGGGTGGTATGGTTGGCAAGTTGTCATGGGTAATAGCCCATTAGTCGGTTGTCTAGAGCCCAGCCACAGGACTTTTTTCTTTTATTGCCTCTAGGTAAATCTTAGATCAGGGAAGCCACCTACTGAAACAACAAAAGAAAAAGTAAAAAGAAAAGAAAAAGAAGAAACAGAAGAAAATATATACAGAAAAAGAATAAAAAGAAAAAAATAAATAAGCCATACTTCACTGCACAAGTATGGCTGGCAAGTGGTTGTAGGTAACAGCCCATTGGCCGGTTGTCCAGAACCTAGCTCACTAAATGCATGAAAAAGCCCAAAACACTTAAGGAAAAAGAGGGGAAGTAGAGCAATCCGAGGAGATATAGATTGGAAACACCCTTGTGTTGACCCCACTCAAAATAAAAATAGGGAGAAAGCTACTAATCAGGTAGATACACCTTTAGGCAAGCATTTTCTTTTTCGATCACCTAAGGGCATAGTAACCCGAAGTCAGTTTTAATTACCGTTGAGTGAGTCTATCACAATCTTCACACCAAGATGCTTAGCAGTTAGATTCTTTTTCAAGTTATGGGTGGGTTGGGTAGCCGTAAAAAGTTACCTACACACTCAACTCCAAAAAATCCAAAAAATGCGAAAAGATGGAAAAGAAAAATGTCTCTATATATATGCCTTATAGCGAGGACTTCGGCGGTTTGCATTTTGACAGACACACGGGCGTTGTTTAGTCTTCGTGGATTAGGCTCTTAGTATATTTCCTCCCGTTGATTGGCAACATATGTCTAAGTAATCAACTCCTAATTCTAACTAAAAATAACGGCTACGATGAACCTTACTAGGGACTAGCAAGGGATGAGCATGGGGGTATGATAACTCTACATTCAATGATGATAATTCCGTCAACCAGGGTTTATCTTGAGGATATATGTGCACTAATAACACACCATAACGGGCATGGGAGCCTTACATGCATAGCAAATTAAGATTGCTTATAAATCAATGTTTAATGGTCATATGTACAAGTGCATGATGAAACAAGCCTCAGATGAGCAATCAGACTGCACGGATGGATTTAGATCGACAAATGGAGTCCAACGGACTTAAAATCACTTCAATCTGACATCAAGACCTCCCTCGACCAGCCTAAGAATTTCTGGCCATTGATCATCAGATTAACGGCCCACAAGTGGCCACGTAGCGCCAACCGCCGCGCCCGCACCCACGTTGCAGCCATGCTCGTCTCATAAGATGCATCTCGGCCATCCAATCATCCATCGAACGGCTGAGCTTTCGTGCAAAATCGCGACAAAGCGTGAACGTAGTGCAATGGTTACCGCCTCAAATCCACACATGTAGATGCGTGTTTGAGCCGGGGCAAGGCTCAAATCGGTAGCAGAGCCGTGCATGAAGGAAATTCAGCCGTAGATGATGGCATGGATGGTGCAGACGGTAGCTACATGGTGCTCTAGATGTGAACCATCACCCATGTGCTGAAGGCATGATTTCAGTTGTCCGATCTTCCATCGGACTACCCATACTACACGCCCAGGCAAAGATGTGCATGATCCACTCGAACTCTCGACCGCCCAATCATCCATTGGATGCCCCGCATGGCACGCACACAAATCGCACGGGGAAAGGAAGCACGTGCACGTGCTTGGACCAACCGGCGAGGGGCCTCACCGATGTTTCTGGAATGGGTTTAGTGATGTCCCGAATGTCGCTAAAACCGTTACATTTTTTGGAAACCCCTTTTTCTCTATATAAACCTCCTCAACCACCCCATTCAAGGGCATTCAATTCACACACACTCTCCATGCAACACTAGCCTTTGCCTAGCTCCACCAAACACTACAAACCCACCCCGGAGTTGTCAAGCTGCCGATGGAGCCTCCCTCCACCGTCGTGGCTGCCTTGCCTCCTTGCACTCTCTTTACTTTAGTTTTATGTTGCACTTGTTTAAGCTTTCATCTATTCTTATAGTTGCAAAAAAACTCTAATCACATGTGTTGAATGCTACGAGTTGCTACGCTAACGTGTTTGGTTTTGAAAAACCCGTCGTTGTAGTTTGAACGCGAAGAACTCGTGTTCAACAAATAAAATTTATACCGGAATAGAAATCCCGGGTCGAACTCAGGGAGGCTACGTCGATCTATATACACAATTATATATATCTTTTTATAATTTTTCTTGAAAAGTTAAGTGATGTAATTACAATGAAGCCATAATAACAATCAGAATAAACGAGAGAGAGAGAGAAAACATGCATTCAATAATTCAAAATGTTTATAAAATAAAACCAAAGAAGAATTACACTAGAAAGCAGGAAATCAGCTACACTAGAAAGCAGGAAAATTCTACACTAGAAAGCTATAAAGAAGAATGGGAGAGAGAAGTTATCCTCCTTGACGATCTCTTGGAGGATGAGCCGGACGAGACGTTGCCTGGACAAAGGAGGACGGAGCAGGAAGAAGGAGGTTGAGGTAAGAGGAATGAGAATGGAGTAGCACGTCATCGTCGTCACGGGATTCGCTTTCGAAATGAGAGCAAAATTTTGACTTTATCTCGCGAGGAGCATCCCGGGTGTGGGACATGCTTCTCTTGAGCTTTGGAGAGGGAGAGAAGAGAAGGAAGGGATGAGAATTTCATGTGGAGGGGATCTCCTTTTATAGTTGTAAGGAGTGAGGGCAATTTGGTCATTTAAATCTCAAAACATTAAATAAGGGGTCTTTAGTGACGGATAAAACCATCGCTAAAGCCCCATTGTGGGCGTAGTGGGGCACCGCCCACGCGGCCGCTCGCCTCCTTGCACGTAACGCGAGCTCCACGTTCAACTGATCTCAGTTGTCCTATCATAAGATCGGACGGCTTAAATCGCCTCTCCACCCGCCTTTTCTATGTGCGCTTGTGCATGTGATGGCACGTGAGGTGCAGGCGTGCAATAGCGTGTGGGCGCTATCAAGCGCCTGCTGTTGCTCGATCCTCATCGCACTGTCGCATATGCCAGCTCACCTGCGCCCACTCGCCTCCTCATGTGGATTCGAACCCACGCCTTAAGGCAACCAAGCGCCTTATCCACTGTGCTGCACGCATGGATGGGCGAGTAGCTATCTTCTGAACATGAGAACAAGATTGTTGGATCAAGATCCAATGGTCAAGGCGGCTTCTTCAGGTGCGGCTCAGAGGATGGGCGTGCCGGTTGAGTACAATCTCAACCATTGGATCTTGATCCAACGGTGGAGATTCGTGGGTGCTAGCATCTTCAGAAGTTGAGGGCGGTCGGTTGGGCGGCCAAGATGGTGCCACATGGCGCCATCTTGGCTGTCCATCTTCTGGATGATATAGATGGTGCCACGGTTGTCAGATTGAGTCGATTTTCTCGCCGTTAGGTTGCGATCGTCGATCTGAATCCATTCGTATGGTTGGATTTGTCATTTGAAGTGCGGATTCACAACATCTTGGCCCTTGATCTTTTAGGGTTCCTTGATCTCTATCTGATGCTACAGATGTCTGATTAGGGCGATCTTGGAGTCGTTGAACTCCAATCGTCATCCTGATCACATCTGTACAGTTGGATCTTCGATCCGAGGCACCGATAAAAAGTTTGCCTTGTCCATGAATATAAAAGGAGACAATTAACCTCAATTTTATTCAAACTAATCTAAATGCAGGATGATGCATGTTATGCAATATTTATAGTATTCAATGTAATCCTATGCTTAAGAACATGCATAAATAGACATCTTAAGTAGTGCAAGCATGTTTACATCATACCCCTATGCCTATCTTTTGCTAGTTCCTAGCAAAAACTATATGCTACTTATAAAAGAATCAGGTTGGATTATTTGGGCTTGAGTTATTTTCAATCATGAAGAAAATATTTACTTAGGATCTGAACTTTCAAAGACACAACAGTGCCCAAGTATCTACCGAAATGCAGACCTCCTCAAGCCCTCGCCTTATTCAAAGAAAAAATTATTTTTCTCTTGTTCCTCCTTTCTAATTTTTTTGGATTTTAATGTTTTAGGGTTTAAGAGTGGCTTTCTACGACCATTCAACTCACCCAAGATTTGATGAGAACCCTAAGTTCTAAGCATCTTATTATGAATGTGATAGACTTGTTAATCGACAGTTAAAACGAACTTCGAATTTCTACGCCTCTAGGTGACCTTAAAAAGATAATTCTACCTAAAGGTGTATCTTTACAACCGGTAGCTTTCTCCCTATTTTTACTTTTTACGAGGTCAACACAAGGGTGAATCCAGTGTATATCTCCTCGGTTTATTCTACTTCTCCACTTCTTTGTAAGTGTTTTGGGAATTTTCAGTGCATTTATTTGAGGTGGGTTCTGGGCAATCGATCGATGAGCTATTACCACCAAAACTTGCCAGCCATACTCGTGCGGTGAAGTGTGGTTTATTTATTTATTTATTTTTTTTTCTTCTCTCCTTTTCTTTTTCTTTTTCCTTTTGATTTTCCTTTTTCTCTTTTTAAGTAGGTGGCTTCCTTAGTCTAAGATTTACCTAAAGGCAGCAAAAAGAGAAAGGTCCAGTGACAGGGCTCTGGACAACCTACCTATGGGTTGTTACCCACGATAACTTGCCAGCCATATCACCCTAGAAGGTTTTTAGCTACCCAATTTCTATTAAAATCGTCGAACAACGAGTCAGTACAAAGAAAGTGTGTAGATGCTTAAAGCTCAAAGTTCCCTCAAATCAGAGTGCAGGTTGATAAGTCATGTACTTATCACCCATTATTTACTCAAATTACAATAGAATTAAGGTTGGCGAGGACTCGAAAAATAAATCCACATTTTAGTGAATACACGGGTCGATTAAGTCCAAAGACCTGAAGGGTATTTGTGTTCAAATCCTAATGTAATATTTCCTAATATTGAAAAGTCCTAATGTCCAACTATTCCTTCCTAATTCGTTTTCTTTTATATATAAATAAGAAGAGAAAAATAATTTACATGAATTTCACAAAGTTGACCAAATGATTCAAAAATGAATCCACCCCCCATGCCTAGCTGATGCAATGTCCACATTGAGAAAGAGACATGAAAGAAAGGATAGAGTATGAAAGATGTCACCTAAATATGAAGCTCGTGTTAGCCTTGTGTCATATGTACAACTGCTGAGTTTAATGCTGTCAGCTAGGTGAAGTCCAGCCAAAGAAGTCACAGAATGGCTAGAGCAACCGTGTCTGAGATGGGTTCTGGAAGAGTACGGTCAATAACAGGCTTCAGACATTGACGTTGACTTTAAATGTGTTACCCATCTTTGGGTCAGAAATCTGAATAGCTCCATTTGGAAAAATCTAGTCAATTATGAATGGGCCATTCCATTTAGACCTAAGTTTGCTAGGAAAGAGCTGAAGTTTAGAATCAATAACCAGACCTTCTGGTTCGGCTCAAAGCTCTTGTGGGAAATCAATTGGTCATGTAGAGCTTTGGTTCAAGCCTTGTAGTTCCTGGCATTCTCGTATGCATCATTTCTAAGCTCTTCCAACTCAGATAGTTGGAATTTCCTGGTCTTCCCAGCTAGATTCAGATCTAAATTGCATTGTTTGATCACCCAGAATGGCCTGTGTTCAATCTCTCTAGGTAGATGGCATGCTTTTCCATACACCAAATGGAATGGAGACATGCTGATGGGCATTTTATACACCGTTCGGTAAACCTAAAGAGCGTCCTCAAGCTTTTGAGTCCAGTCCTTGCGATCAGGCCTAGCCATTTTTTACAGAATGTTCTTGATCTCCCGATTGAAGATCTCGGCTTGTCCATTCGTCTGGGGATGGTAAGGTGTGGAAATTTGGTGATTAACCCCGTATTTGGCCAACAAATTCTGGAATTGGGCATTAGTAAAATGAGTGCCACCATCACTGATGATGGCCCTTGGAATCCCGAACCTACTGAAGATATTTTTCTTGACAAAATCGATGACCACCTTGTGGTCATTGGTTCAGGTGGGAATCGCCTCAATCCATTTGGACACATAATCAACAGCAACAAGAATATACTGATGTTCAAATGAAGGGAGAAAGGGTCCAATGAAATCGATGCCCCAAACATCAAAAATTTCGACAGGAAGAATTAGGTTTAGGGGCATCATATCTCTCCTAGTTATGCTCTCGAGTGCCTGACATCGAGAACATGACCTTTAGAAATCCTAGGCATCCTTAAATAAAGACGGCCAATAGAAGCCAAATTGCAAGATTTTTGCAGCCGTCTTTTTCCTGGAGAAATGTCCGCCACACACAGATGCATGGCAGAACTCGAGTATACTGTTGAATTCATTCCTCGGTACACATCGGTGAATAATCTGATCAGAGCCAATGCGGTACAGTTCAAGGTCCTCCCAGAAGTAGTGTTTGGCCTTAGATTTGAGTCTATCCCGTTGTTGCTTGGTCCAATCCTAGGGGATTTGACCAACGGCCAAATAGTTAACAATGTCAGCAAACCATAGGGTGTGGACACCTGAAACTGTAAGAATAGCTTTGTCTAGAAACGTGTTAGCAATCGGAATGTCCGGACGAGAAGAATCAGCTAGGAGTCTTGATAAATGATCCGCTACCACATTTGTACCCTGGTTTTATCCTTGATTTCAAGATCAAATTCTTGAAGCAGAAGAATCCAATGAATAAGCAAGGGTTTGGCATCCTTTTTGGCCAAGAGATGTCTCAAGGCTGAGTGGTCGGTATAGATGATAACATGAGACCCTAAGAGATAAGCCCTGAATTTTTCTAAAGCGAACACTACAGCTAGTAATTCCTTTTCAATAATAGTGTAATTCCTCTGGGCTTCATCCAGAGTTTTGCTAGCGTAGTAGATGACAGAGGGCTTTCTATCAATTTTCTAACCCAAGACAGCCCCGACCGCGTAATCAGAAGCGTCAATCATGATCTCAAAAGGGGCTGTCCAAATAGGTGGTTACAAAACTGGAGCACAGGTGACTACCATTTTCAGGAAATCAAATGCCTTTCGGCATGATTCGTCAAAAACAAACAGCGTTTCTTTGGCAAGAAGATTGCTCAAGGGACGAGCAACCTTCGAGAAATCCTTGATGAATCTTCGATATAATCCCACATGGCCAAGAAATGATCGAATTTGTTTAGCAGATGTGGGAGGAAGTTTAGCGATAGCATCAACCTTAGCTTTATCCACTTTGATTCCCCGTTCAGAGATTACATGACCCAAGATGATTCCTTCTTGGATCATGAAATGACTCTTTTCCCAGCTAAAGACCAATCATGTTTTGATACATCGCTTAAGAATCATTTCCAGATTAGCCAAACAAGAGTCAAACGATTCTCCGAAAATAGAGAAATCATCCATGAAGACTTCCATATACTCTCCCACCATGTCAGAAAATATGGGTAGCATACACCTTTGAAAAGTCGCAGGTGCATTGCATAGACCGAAAGGCATCCTATGGAAAGAAAAGGTTCTGTAGGGATAGGTGAAAGTAATTTTTTCCTGATCCTCGGGATGGATAGGAACTTGGTTGTATCCCGAGTAGCCATCAAGAAAACAGAAGTACTTCTGCCCAGCTAATCTTTCCAAGATTTGATCGATGAAAGGTAGGGGAAAATGATCCTTTTTAGTGGTTGTGTTCAGCTTCCTATAATCAATACAAACCCCCAAGAGGAAGCTGAATGAGTTGTGACAGATTCTCCTCTCTCATTAGTTACAACGGTAATCCCTGCTTTCTTCGGAATAATCTGCACGGGACTTACCCAGGGACTATCAGAGATTGGATAAATAATTTCTGCATCGAGCCACTTGATGATTTCCTTTTTGACCACTTCTTGCATATTTGGATTTAATCTCATCTGCATTTGGTGAGAAGGGCGGGATCCATCTTCCAAGAATATTCTATGATTACAGTAAGATGGCTTGATCCCCCTGAGGTCATGAATGGTCCAACCAATTGCCTCCTTGTGTTCCTTCAGGACCTTGATCAATTTAATCTCTTGCTCCTTTGTCAATTTAACACTGATAATCACAGGGAGCATCTTCTAAGGTCCTAAAAATTGATATTTCAAATTCTCAGGCAATGGTTTCAGTTCAAGTTGGGGTGGGTTGATGATTGATGGTAAGGTAGATGCTGAAGACTCAACAAGAGGAAAAGGTTGTGAGTGAACAAAATCAATAACCTCTTCAGAAGATGGCAGGTCAGCCATAGAAAGTTGTGGGTCGAATTCATCATCAAAGGAGGAACTTTCAATTGAAGAAATCATTAAACAAGTTTCAATGTTTTCATTATCCTCCTCAAGTTTCTCAATAAATCCACAATCCTCATATTTATTAATCGCCTTAAAAATATCAAATTTCATTCGTTGATCCCCAAAGGTGATTTCCATGCTACCACTTTCACAATTAATGTTGGCCTTAGCGGTAGCCAGGAACGGACGCCCTAGAATGATAGGCGAGTTCCTCAGATTATCAGGTACATCCATGTCAAGGATAAGGAAATCTACAGGAAAATAGAAATCCTTGACCTTAACTATAACATCTTCAATAACGCCTCGCGGATTTGTGATCGAGCGTTCCGCTAACTGTAGCGTTACTGAAGTTGGCCGAAGTTCACCTAATCAAAACTTCTCATAAAGAGAAGTTGGAATTAGGTTGATGGATGCACCTAGATCCAAAAGTGCTCTATCAAATGTGTAATCTCCGATGACACAAGAAATCAATGGAGCACCTGGATCTCTCTTTTTCTGAGGTAGGTGGTGCAGGATAACAGAACTAGCCTACTTGGAGAGTACCACCTTCCTCGGAACAGATTCTCTTGACTTACGCTTTTGTGTACATAAATCCTTTAAAAATCTCGCGTAAGCCAGTATGTGCTTGATAGCATCAAGGAGTAGGATATTGATCTCAACATTCTTAAATAGATTCAGAAACTCCTCATTGCTATCAACAGACTTCTTCTTCTTTGATTTGATCAAGGCTTCAGGGAAAGGAACATGAGTCAGATCTTTGGAATCAGGTTCCTGAGCCTTGATTTCTTCGCCAAAATTCTCCTCTCTCTCCTTAGGTTCTTTAGGATTCAGTAGATCAGAATAGTGTGGTTGTGGATCCTGAGTCTGCTTACCACTCCTCAAGGTGATAGAATTTGCAGATGCATAAGAAACTGGGTCTTGGGGAGGGTTAGGAAAGATTGGAGGGGCTTGAATAGCCAGGAATTGTTGATTTGCAGAAGAAGAAGAAGAGGAGGAACCCTGCTCAACCACCTGAGCATGTGCGTGTGGGTCCCTCTGATTTCCATACCCATGGGCTTGGTTGCTCAAATTCAGAATATTTCGTGGGTTGGGTACAGGTTGGGATGGTAGAGATCCAAGTTGACGAGGGTTAGCAATGAGTCCGGACTGCAAGTTGCCCAGCGAGGTTTTCATTTGCTGCATGAGCTGGAGCATGGATCCTTGCATCTCTACCATTTGTCGGTTCCAATCAGCCTGCCCTAAGGGTTGACGGGCATTCCAAGCTGGCTGATTGACTTGATTTGGGGGCAACTGAGTATATACATGACCTTGACCCATTGGTCGTTGCAGAGCATAGTTGATGAGTTGGAATTGGGTTTGTTGCCCCGGGTTTTTCCAAGAGAAGTTAGGGTGGTTTCTGCAACCCGGATTATAAGCATAAGAGTAGGGGTTGGATCTAACATTCTCTTGTACAGCACAAACATCCTCATAGGGTGAGGATGGAGAGAAAGAAAGGGAAGGTTCAGAAAAACTGGGATCAAAGGCCCCAGTTTGGAACCCGTAAGGTTCCGAAAAATGCTGACTCACAGGTTGAGCTGCATCGAGTTGATTCAGGAACTCTCGTCCAGAAGGGGATCGTGAAGAATGGAATCCCGAATTTTGGGATTGAGTGGATCGAGAGTTGTTCATAGAATTTCCAGCCATCAACTCTTCCATTCTCTTAGCAACCAAGTCCACCTTATCAAGTTTGTTACAAATCAATTCCATATCAAATGAATGAGAGTCATGGACATCATTGACATTTGATCTGGGCTGCTGGGATCGATTAAATGTATCCATGGAGGCATGATTGATTGAATTCTCGCTCATTTCTTCAAATAAATTGTGTGCACTATCTGCATCTTTATTGAGGAAATTGCCTCCGCAAGAAGCATCCACATGATTTCTGAGTTGCTCAGTCAACCCATGATAGAAGATCTGCACGAGTTGCCATTTCAGCACCTCATGGTGTGGACACCTCCGCAATAGGTCCTGGAATCACTCCCAGGCCACATGAAACTACTTCCCCAGCCACTGGGTAAAGGTAGTGATTGCCCATCTCAAGGCATTGGTATGTCCGACTGGGAAGAATTTCTTTAGAAAGGTCGATTTCAACTCATTCCAAGTTGCAATTGGTCTTCCAATTGTCCTGTACCAATGCGCAGCCTTATCCCTAAGAGAGTGGGGGAAAAGCCTCATGATCATTTGCTCCTGTTTTACATTTCATGCCTTGGTGGTCTGGACCAAAGTGGTTAAGTCCTCCAAGTGCTGAAATGGATCTTCGGAGCCAAGCCCATGATAATGTTTGATCAGGCTTAACACCTGGGGCTTGATTTCTACGCCACCGACTGGAATCTGGACGCTGGGACATTTCCCATAATTTGAAGGATCATAAAAATCCTTCAAGGGCTGAGCACCCTGCATTCTCTGGAACCATTCCTGCATTCTCTGCATTTGTTCTAGCTGCATTCGAAATTCTTCCTGTGGATTTCCAAGCAGAGGAGGTTGTTGGTCGGCCATGGGATAAATTTGACCAAAATCCAATTTGCATCTCCTAGAATACTCTAATGGTCCTTCCAATCAGAGATTCAATGACCGTCTTCCCAGCATAAACTAGGAGAAGGTCAAAAGGACTGTGGATAGGGACCCTGCAGCAAAATAAAACAAGGCTGTCCATAAGTGGGGTAGCCTAAGGATCTACTGAATCCCAAAACTTGCCTTAAGATTGTAAATGATTTACTCTACTTGCGTCTGCTCAATCCAACCAGTTAGAAGGAGGGACTGGGGAGAAGTTTCTTCCTTCGGCTTTCGCCTCTGGTTCCTAGTGTACCCCCCAGTCACAGTCATTTGATGCTACTCCCCTAGCTAGACATCAGATTAATCAGTACAAGTAGGTTAATCAAAGACAATCTCAGACTAGGCCCTGAAGAGCGAATCAGACCTTAAGGCCAACGTCTATTCAATTTTATTAAGGCCTGGGATTGTGATAGGCCCTTAAAATGGTTGTGCCGTTAATGATTGATTGAGAATTGTGTATGTGCATGCACAACCAGGGTTTTTAGACAAGATTATTTATGATGCATGGATTTTAATGTTCAAATTTTTCTTAAGTAGCTTTTAGGGTTTCTAATTAGGCTGATTGAAATCAAGTTTCGAGGCAAACCAGGTTATCAAACATGGGTGAAGATTGCTTTCCTTTAAAACCAGAAAGAAAGTGGAGTGCCTGGAATAGACCTAGATTGAAAACCCTAAGGAGGAGCTACTTGATGAGTTGATTTTAAGTAGAGTAGTATGGCCCAAACAACTCAAACAACTAGCCACAAATGCACCACTAAGTTAGGCACACAAAGATGGTTAACCTAGAATGATTTCTACTCTTTTATGTGTTGCTTTGTGTGTACCAGTTCCACAGATCAGAACCCGGTTGAGTAGAAACAAATCAATTAGGTTAAGTGCCTTGAATGTGGGTGTACATTATGTGTTTGTCGAAAATTGCCCCACAAGATTATATTTTTGTTATTTTTTTATAAATGAGGATGGAATGAATGTGAGTGAGAATCCAAATAGCCAAACTATTCCTAGGATTTATGCAAATACCAAGGTTAATTGGAATTTGGATTTAATGTGGCAAATGAAATCTATGTAGGGGGGAAGAATGGGGAGCACTTACAGTTGTCTTCAATTGCACTTTACTCCTGTCTACCGCTTAATGATTCCCTGATGGAGGTCTCTGCAAAACAATAGACACAAGAGAAAGCAAGTTAGAAAACAATAAAGTGCGTGAAATGCAAAAAGAAGATCGAAAATCGTTGCCTCCCCAGCAACGATGCCAAAATGTTGAACAGTACGAGTTGCTACGCTAACGTGTTTGGTTTTGAAAAACCCATCGTTGTAGTTTGAAAGTGAAGAACTCGTGTTCAACAAATAAAATTTATACCGGAATACAAATCCCGGGTTGAACTCTAGGAGGTTACATCGATCAATAGTCGCAATTATATATATATTTTAGAATTTTTCTTGAAAAGTGAAGCGATGTAATTACAATGAAGCCATAATAACAATCATAATAAACGAGAGAGAGAGAGAGAAAACATGCATTCAATAATTCAATATGTTTATACAATAAAACCAAAGAAGAATTATACTAGAAAGTAGGAAATCAGCTACACTAGAAAGCAAGAAAATTCTACACTAGAAAGTCATAAAGAAGAATGGGAGAGAGAAGTTATCCTCCTCGACGATCGCTTGGAGGACGAGCTGGACGAGACGCCACCAGGACGAAGGATAGAGCGGGAAGAAGGAGGTCGAGGCTAGAGGAATGAGAACAAAGTAGCACGTCATCGTCGTCGCGGGATCCGCTTCGGAAATGAGAGCAAAATTTTGACTTTATCTCGCAAGGAGCATCCCGGGTGTGGGATAAGCTTCTCTTGAGCTTTGGAGAGGGAGAGAAGAGAAGGAAGGGATGAGAATTTCGTGTGGAGGGCGTCTCCTTTTATAGTTGCAAGGAGTGAGGGCAATTTGGTCATTTAAATCTCAAAACATTAAATAAGGGGTCCTCGCATGTAACGCGTGCTCCACGTTCAGCTGATCTCAGCCTTCCGATCGTGAGATTGGATGGCTTAAGTCGCCTCTCCACCCACCTCCTCTGCGCGTGCTTGTGCATGTGATGGTGCGTGAGGCGGGGCATGTAATAGCGTGTGGGCGCTATCGAGCGCTTGCAGCCACTCGATCATCATTGCACGGTCTCACGCGCCCGCTCGCCTCCTCATGCGAATTCGAGCCCTCACCTTAAGGTGATCGAGCGCCTTATCCACTGCGCTACACGCATGGATGGGCGAGCAGCTGATCTTCTGAACACGCAATCAGGACCGTTGGATCAAGATCCAACGGTCAAGGCAGCATCTTCAGGTGCGACTCAAAGGATGGGCGTGCCAGTTGAGCACAATCTCAGCCGTTGGATCTTGATCCAACTGCGGAGATTCGTGGGTGCTAGCATCTTCAAAAGTTGAGGGCTGTCGGTTGGTCGACCGAGATGGTGCCACGTAGCGCCATCTTGGTCGTCCATCTTCTGGATGATGTAGATGGTGCCATGATTGTCGGATTGAGTCGATTTTCGCACTGTTAGGTTGCGATCATCAATCTGAATCCATCCGTACAGTCTGATTTGTCGTTTGAAGTGGGGATTCACACCATCTTGCCACTTGATCTTCTAGGGTTCCTCAATCTCTATCTGATGCTACAGATGTCTGATTAGGATGATCTTGGAGTCGTTGAACTCCAATCGTCATCCTGATCACATCTGTACGGTTGGATCTCCGATCAGAGGCCCCAATAAAAAGTTTGCCCTGTCTATGAACATAAAAGGAGATAATTAACCTCCATTTTATTCAAACTAATCTAAATGCAAGATGATGCATGTTATGCAATATTTATAGTATGCAATGCAATCCTATGCTTAAGAACATGCATAAAAAGACATCTTAAGTAGTGTAAACATGTTTACATTAGCTTGCTATTTGTTGATGATGTTTCATATATCATAGCTCACATCCTCTTAGAATTATTGTCAAGTTTTAAACACAATCTCTAACTCTACTCTCTCTCTGTCTCGTTTTCTCGCAAGCATGCAAACTGAATATTTCAGTGAGAACTAAATCAACAAACTAATCCAATTTCACGCCTCGTCATGTTCGACACTTGAACTCACCAAATTCCACATCTTAAATTAAAATTGATGTCACGAACGCATACTACAATGGCATAATTAAACAAATGCATTCCATACGCATCAACTATCGCCTGCTATAGTACTTAGAGAGCTTTCTCTATTTTGCTTCAGCCTCTTCCTCTTCTTCTTTGGCTCTTCTCCTTAGCCTCTTCTTCTTCTCAGGCACGGCCATGGGTTTTCTCCTTCTGCTCTTCTTATGCCTTGGCTTCTTCTTCCTTCTTCAGCTCTTTGCGGCAACCTTCTCCTCTTTTCTCGACTAAGTGTTAGGCTCTCTCACTGAAGAGCAAAACCCACCCCGACCTACTCTCTCTTTCTCTTTCCTTCCTCCTCTCCTCTTTCTCAAATAGCCGAGTAATCAGGTATATGGATATGCGTAATTGAGTCCAGGGCTGTGTGCCTGATTGTCGCAGCCAAGGAGTGAAGCTGTCAGGTCAGGTGTATGGGTCTGAAGGGACCTCACCATGTGTTTGGAGGTGATAAGCCATATTCACAAATGCAACTTATGTGGTTTCACTCACTCCAAATCCCACGATGTGGGACTATCTTTAGTCCCTTTGTCATGTGCCTGTTGTGATGAAAATGCCTCCAATTGAGGGAGCTGTAGATGGCTTGATCCTCGATTTCCCACCTAGGCATGTACCTGGGTGCCTTTCGCATCACCTAGAGGTGTCATCTGAGCTCTTCATGGTTAGAACACCATGAACACTACTAGGGAAGACAACGCAGCTGTGGAGCTTCAGTAGGGTACCTAAAACCAAGAACACGGGAGCTAAGCCCCAATTAGAGCGCTCAAAAGGTTCACCGTGGTGAGGCAAACCCAGTGGTGGTGGTTAGCAAGCATACAGTGGCCGGAGGACGTGTGTCGATGACGGAGGTGGAAGCATGAGGGTGTGGTGTTCAGTGGGTCGCGTGAGTGGTGGAATGGCAAATAAGTAGAGGATTTTTTATGAGCATGATGTGGTTGAGGTTGTAGAGTAGGTGGCAAGGTGTTTGGAGCGATGGAGCATGTCGAAGACATCATCAAAGGGTGGCTAGAAATGGGGAAGATGAAGGCGAACGGTAGCGTCGAGGGATGATTTTGGATTTTAGATAGAGGGATAAAACCTAGGGAGCTAAGGGAACTAATCTAGCCCTAAACTAACAGATGAAAGGGAGGAATGGCCCACGCTGGTGGTACGTCGGACGTGGGGAAGACAAAGCCTCCGATTTTAGTGGCAACGAGGAAACGAGTGAGACGATGTTTGCAGGTACTACAAGACGTGGACAATCATGGGAAGAAGGAATCCACTCGCTATGGTCTATGAGAGTGGACTAAGAAGGTGGACGGAGGGGCTTGCAGGAGTTGGTGGAGATGGAGGTTGGGGAGAAGGGAAGAGGGGGTGTCCGACCTCCAAACCATGCTAAGGTGGTAAGGCATGCCATGGGCATGCTTTTATAGGCCATAAGGTCGAGCTTCAAGCTTGGAAACAAGCTTGAGAGCTTCACAAATTAAGGAATAGGCTTAGGATTTCCATGAGTTTGCATGGACTCTTGGATGAATTAGGAAGATCATGGAAGAGCTTAGATGGAAGGGGATCTCCTCAGAAGTCTCCCTTCCAATTTTGGAAGAGTTTCTCCATGAAATCAGGGAGAAAACCCTGATTTAAGGTTGGCCCTTGGTGGGTTCACATGACCATGGTGGTAGGGACTTGTGTGTGAAGAAGACAATGAAGTTAGGGGGGTCTTGATGAGTTGTGACTCATCATAGCTAAAATGCCCAAGTTAAGCTAGAAACTAGGTTTAACACTATCAAATTAACACATGAAAAGGGTTAAGTGTGGGAAATAGAGAAAAAGACCTAAAACATCAATTTTGTGCTAAAAATGCAAAGTTAGGTCTATTATTGAGATATTCTATTATTAAATACAAAATGGTGATCCAATTACTAATTCAACACACAAATGAGCTTAAAACTCTAAATAAAAAGTGAAATTAACTTCTAATATTTTTAATTGAGCTTTAATAAAAACTTGGTTGGATTTGAACATCATTAGGACCTTGCAATTAGAGTTTCACATTTAGGTCCTTGACATATCACATTTCATGCATAGAAAACCTTCCAAAAACCTATTTGTAACCCATAGGGACCCATTTGAAGCATCCTAAGGACTGTTCTATAGGCATTCTTACCGCTTATTGACCTTGGTAATATTCTTCTACCCCTTCACTGAGGGGCATTTCTTGCAAATTCACTAAAAGAATTCAGAGCACCTGCTCTCCACGTAAGCATTGTTCACCGTGAAGAATAGGTCTCATCCTTGTCGTTCAATCTCCGATCCTCTTAATCTACCGCTGCTCCTCAATCGAAGCTTTGCGTGACTTGGCGCATGCGATCACCTCTACCGCCAGATCCCATCTAGCAGCTAGGATTTGACTTGAATCCTCGTGCACTCCTCTCATCTCCACCACCCATGACCTAATCACCTACCCTTGTAGTGAGGGGAATCGGTAATTGCTCTACTTAAGCCCCCCCTTAGGCACACGCACGCTATCGCTCTCTCCTCCTTGAGTGATCTTTTCATCCACCTCTAGTTTCCTTCCCCATTCTTCTACTGCACTTGTGACAGGGGCATGGTACTCTCTTCCTCAAGTTCGTCGCTGCAGTGACCAGTTGCAGGGTAGGGATCCCATTCCTCGCTAGAGATCTTCCTCATCCCCCTTTGTTGCTGTAGTGACCAATTGTAGCCCAAGCAACCCATTCCTCTACTTAGCTAGGATTTTGAATGCTTTCATAGCCTAGACTTATTGCTTTTTAGGAGTAGGATTAATTAGTGACTTGTTTGATGAATGTGTAGTTTAGTTTAGGAGTAGATAGAGTAGATCTCGCACCTCCTCTGATCAATTCAGATCAGAGGAGAAGAATCCACTCACATTCACTTGATCATGACTCTTCCCTTGCATTCCATTTTATTGCATTCTTCTTCCCTTGATTTTAAATTCACTAATCACCCATTCATTAAGGTCTAATTTTAGACCTGAGAACCTTGGTTCTCAAATATGAAATTAGCGCTAAAAACCCCTTGGGGGGTCTCCCACTCATTTCACAAATTCACAAAGATCCCTCGATCTTGTTCATAAACTCAATTGGCTCGATTTTGCTTGAAAATGGTTTTAATTATTCAAATCAGTGATTTGAAATCAATTTTGAGCTTCATTGGATTTAATCGAGTTGTTTGAGGATTTTATGGGCATGATGAGGTGTTTTGCAAGGATTCCAATGATTTTTTAGCTTTGAATTTGAATTTTGATATGTGGATGAGCATACACCTGAATCAAGCTCTATGTTGGAGAGTTCTATCAAGGAAAATCAATCTCCCTGATTTGAGCTAGGATAAGGACCCAACGGGTCTCGATCTATCCATGCTATCACCTTGAACACCCATCAGTGGTGTTCAAGGAGATTAAGTGGAGAAATCACCATAAGACCCAAAGCAAAATCCCAATTGGGGTGACATTTCACCCTCCATGCAACCACTTTCATGATCTAATGTTGGAGGGTATGATCAAGAATAGAAAGGATTTTGTTTGGAAGAGGATTTGAGATGATTTCCTAAGGGAGTGGAATTTCCATTTTCTAAAGATGATTTTAGATCTTCTCTTTTAATTTCAAGATGGTTTTCAAATGAATTTTATACCTGACTTGGATTTTAAACATCCTAGATCAGACTTCACCAAGTCTGATCTTAGGTGTTTAATGTACTAAAATGCATTTAATTGATGGAATTGAGGGATTGGGTTGCAACAAAAACCATTTTGAATGGTTTTAAGTTGTCTGAACCAAGTGCTAGACATCTGGAGCTGTTGCTGCAATTGTTGCTACTACTCTGTTGAATTCCAGCAGTAACACTGCTGCTATTGTTTGAAGTTGCTGCTGCAACTATTGCTCCTGCTGGATGGGTTGAAATGAGTAGGAAAGTGAGCTAGGATTAGGTTATTTGAATGGCTAATATGCTTTGTATTGTTGTATATATTGTGTACAAGCTTTCTTGCAGCTGAAATGATCTTTAAATCCAATTTGATTGCTTGTAATCTATCAATAAATGTTTATTGTCAACTATATTTGTGTCCAACTATCCAAACATTGAAAATGCGATGAAATTAAATTGAAAACCATGTCAATTTTCTTGAACACCTTATATTTTAGATGTGGAACATTGTTGAAAGTTTTTATTGCCATTCTAGCCACTAGAACTCTTTTTAGGGTCTTAGGTTCCACTTTAAAACTCTTAGAAGGCCCTAAATTGTGCTAAATTTTGCACATAAATAAAAATAATATAAAAAATCCAAAAAAATAAAATAAACCTGTCTTGGTTAGGATAAGATATATTTTTATGTGTATACCAAGTTTCAAGGTCATCTGAACCTCCAGCTTGGTAGAACATACTAGCCGACGGTTTAGAATACCTTGGAACTTAATAAAAGAACTTAAAATCAAAAACACTAAAAACAAGTTCATTTCTCTCATCTCTTTCTTTTTGTCTCATCCCCCTACCTCTATAAAACCCATAAAAGCCATAAAAATCAGAAAAACCCCAAAAATACATAAAAATACTATATATGCTATGTAAATATATGTATATATAAGCTATATATTAAGCTATCTACGTAAATAATGTAAAATATGTGCAAAATATGTATATATAACTTATGTTTGTACTCTATAGCATAAGTTAAGTATTTAATATAAATTAATATATACATAACTCATTTATATAATTATCTATTAACTATATTAACTTATATGTACTATAAGCTACATAATTATAGAAACCCTAATAAATTAACTTATTTATAATTGATACTATATATATGTATTTATGTATATATAATGTACATTAATACACCAGTAACTTAATTTAATTACGTATGGAAAATAAATAATTAATTTATTAAGTTATTAGCTAAGTTATTAAATTAAATTAAAATAAATTAGTACCTTAAGTTATTATTGAACTAAATTATATTGTATTTTTGTACTATAATATTTTTAATAATTTAAACTAATTTAATTTTATTTATAAAGTATTATACTATTTATACCTAATTTATATGTATAATAACCTAAAATCACATATTTAATTGTAAATAAATTAAAATGAACCATGTAAAATATAATAAAAATCTGTAATAAATACTTTAATATGTATATTACTACCATAATAAGTCAATTTGATCATTAATTAACTAATTTATACTGTAATTAAGAAATAAACCCTTAAATCAGCATGTATAAATACCAAAGTTTAGCTAATTTATTTATATAGTAAATAAACTATATAATTATATAACCATATATAAGGGATTTCTAAAAATATATTTTATTTAGAAATTAGAATTAATTTGGGCCCTCAAATCGAGGGCCAAATCTGCCAAATCAGACATGTGAGCACGCTGATTGTAGTGCCTATGAGGCACTAAATTAGGTCCCACATCATGGGTGAAGAAGCACCGTGAGCCCTTAAATTGATTTTTCCTTCTCTGCTTATCAGTCGTCACGGGCGTCGGGCACTCGAACACACACATTACCCTTCTGAGCGTATGGCATGAATGAGCATTTCTGTGGTGCGGTGTAGGTTGGGAGCCGTGCATTGTGTGTGGGCCTAATTGGGCCCATTAAGGAGCACAAAACAAGATTTAGAGGCCTAATTAAAAAATTTGGGTGGCTCTTAGTAGAGTCTGGTCCCACCCGTGAGGGTGCTATATATCCCTCGAAAAGACCGCTAGCCAATTGAAAACAATAATTTTGGATTAGTAAACATTAATTAAGGTGATTAACAAAGAAGAAAGAGGCTAAAATGGCTAAGTGTTGAGGAGCGTTGAGAGTTGGTGATTGCAAAGCAATCATGTAACCTAAATCAATTGAATTAAGCTAGTTTCTAGCATAACCTAGGAATAATGCATTCATAGGCATCGTAATTTGCACAATAGCTAGTTTATTAGTCATATAGATAATATCATCATTTTATGTACTAGTGAGAGATGATTTTAATCGTAGATGATTCAAAGTAGTGGATCAGGACAGATTTGATCAAAATGACGATAGGAGTCCAACGTTTCTGAAATCGTCTCGATCAGACAACCAAAGCATCGTGTGCAGTCCATAAAAGAATGGAGATCATGGAGCCAAAGGACAAAGATCCGAGCCTCAAATGAAAAATACAACCGCACAGATGGATCCGGAGCAACGATCGCTGCCTAATGGCACAAAAATCAACCTGATCGCAGGTCTACATCACCAGATACAAAGAAAAGAAGATGGACGGCCATGATGGTGCCACGTGGTGCCATTACAGCCGCCGCTCATTGCCGGCCCATCTCTGAAGACCATCCCTTGCCTGCTCTCAGCCGTTGGATGGCCATCTAATGGTCAATGATGCATCCATGCCATCCATCCAACGGCTAAGGATAACAAGATGCAAAAAGGAAACCTTAATAGATCTCACATGTAGCGTGTTGGCTCATGCGCTTACACTGAATCAAGTAGTGCCCGTTCGATCCACGCAGCACTCAAATTAGGAAGGCGTTTGGCACGGACGCTATTGCCCATTGGATCTACATCGGACCACAGAGGTGTGACCGTGTGGCGCAATCAAATGGCTCCACGGCTGCGAGTGTAAACAAATGCACGTTAAATGCACTCTCAAAGGCAGCGGGCGTGCGCTCTCAAAGGCTGAGGATTAGGCACTCATTTTCAGCAAGCGGCAAGCGCAAAGAGAAGTGGTTGTTGTTTGCACCTCAAAACACGCCTATAAGAACGCCTTCTTATGCTATTTTCTAGCATTAACTATGTATATTATAATCCTGTAGGTGCATTTGTAAAAACGCTTGCATGCATGCATTTAATTGAGAGGAGAAGAGAATGGAATAAATGGCTTGCATTTTTACATTTTTCTTCAAGTGTCTCTTTGCAAAAGTCCCCTCTCCATATTTTATTTTCATCTTTCTTTCTTCTTCCCACGGCTTTTCTCTCCTTCCCGCGGCTGCGTCCTTCCCGCGGCTGCACTCTTCCCGCAGCTGCATGCAGCAGCCACGCAGCACCTCTTCCCGTCACGTCTCCCTGCCAACGCCGCTCCCTACAGCTGCAACTCGCACGCCCTCTCCCTGCTGCAGCCAACACGCCCCTCTCCCCTCCTCTATAAGTAGCTGCAGCTTCATCCTCGCGAGGGGGCGGTTGCAGCTACTGAAAAAAAAACCCGCAGCCACCTTCCTCGCCCGTTCTCCCCTCCCATACGCCGGCCCTCCGTCGAGGAGGCACCCGACGAGCAGGAGAACCCACTGTGGTGCTCACCACCACAGTGGGAACACCACCGCCCAGCTCTTCAATGAGCAGGTGGGCGTGGTGTTTTTCTTTTCTCTTCGTTTTCATCTCCACGCCATTGCTGCCGCTTCAAGCTCCGAAGCTTGAAGCAGCAGCAGCAGCAGCTAAACCGCGGCGACAGCAGCAGCAGCTAAACCGCGGCGACAGCAGTAGCAGCAGCACCCCCCGCCTCCTCCGCGACCTTCCCCGCAGGCGCGCAACCCTCCGCACGCGTCTGCAGGCCCGTTCTCCGCCTCCGTCTCCGTTCTGTCCGCCTCGCAGTTGCACCCGTAGCCCGCCGCCGCGTGCACTGCAGCGGCCGGCTACGGCCTCACGCCGACCCCTGCCCCCCTCCGCGACCCTCCGCGACCACCTGCAGACCTCCTCCACGCTCGCTCCTCCGCGCCATCGCCTGCTCGTCGACTTCGCGCAGGCCTGCAGAACCCTGCGCGAAGGCGCGCCCGCACCCGCCGTCTTCAGACGTCCGCCTCCGCCTTCAGACGACGCGGCGTCAGACGTCCGCCGCCGCGAGCAGACGTCTTAACTCGCTGCCATCGTCCGCGCTCGCGATCTCTCCCGCCCGCTCTTTCTCTCTCTGGCGCTCTCTATCTCTCTCTCTCTCTGCTGATCTCTCTCTCCCGCTCTCTCTCTCTCACGTATTCTCTTTTTTCACTCACTCACAGACACACGCTACACCAACACACACACATCTTCACCGACACACACATACACCCACACACACACTTACACTATACGTATAGTTATATATAGTAACATATATATATTTATATACATCTATATATAATATATACATACATATATATATATATATATATACACTTATATACATAGTAATATCTATAGTTATGTGTACATACATATATATATAATATATATACATATATATATAATATATATATATATATATATATATCTACTTATATATATCTATATACTTATACATATACTTATATATATATATATATATATACTTATATACATAGTATATCTATATATTTATGTATACACACACATATATATAATATATCTATATATATATAAATATGCACGTATATATATATATCTATATACTTATACATATACTTATATATATATATACATATATACTCATATACATATATATAAATATACATATCTATATACTTATATATATACACACATATATATATATATATCTAGATACATATATACTTATATACATATATATATATATACATCTATATAGTATTATATATATATACTTATATACATATATACATAGCTATATACATATATACATACATATATATATATACATATACACCTATATATATATATATATATATATATAATACATATATATCTATATATATCTATACATATATACTTATACATTTATATATATATAGATATATTTACTCATATACATACATATGTACATATATTTTCACGTTATTTACTATACGCTGTATCACGGGGATATCTGAACCAGTTGCTGATATTCCCTGATACACGCGTACAAAAAAAGCGTGGTCCCATACATCATCCATCCTCCATCCACACTCCACGCGGCACATAGTCGTGTTGGTTGCGTCTCTCTAGACGTCAACTGACTCGACATAGTGCTACACTCCATCGTCACCTCCACCCCCACCCCTTTATATATATACTACATATAAATATATATCTATAGCTACTATATTTACTTTCTATCTGTTAGCTTCCTTCTTAGTAAAAAGATAAAAAAAGGTATAAAAGTGGAAAGATAATCTTTGATTTGCAGGTATCCCGTCTTGCGAGTAGCAAGGCGCGTTTTGGAACTCTGTTTTGGCTAAAAGCCAAGGACACAATTTTGAGGGTGTGCCTCAAGAACAAGGATTACCAGAAAAAAAACCTAAATAAGAAAAATACCAAAAACACAATAAACGAATGGAAGAGACGCGTTTTAAGGAAAATGTAGAAACTCGACTTTAACCCCACTTCCCTGAGTTCGACCCTGGGCCTAAAAGTGACAAGATAAAATCAATTAGGCCAGGTTAAAAATTTTGTAAAGAGATGGTTAGGTCTGAATTAGGTTAACCACTATACATATTTCAACGATAAAAGCATCATATTAACAACCTATCCAGGCCGACCCATCAGTTGTGCACAGGAAAATCTAAGGCACCTGATCTTGATCCAACGACGCTAGACATACCACGTGTCAGCACCGGAGTCAATCTGAGTGTAGAAGGCACATATAAGGCTATTTTGAGGCCAAATCAGAGCCGTTGATCTTCAGATCGACGGATCTGATTGACCTAAGGTTGTTGCATGAGATGGAAGGCCAAAATACCCTTTTTACCCTCCATAAAAATTATGAAAGAGGCCAAAGCCCCCTTGGATGGATCATCAACTTCATGTCATCTTCAAAAGCTCTTCTTCTTCCACCTTCTTCTTCGCAACTCCGACCTTCGTCTCGGCGCTCTGAATCTGAGGTGCTGCCGCATCTCGTACAAGCATCCTACAAGCAGCGTCATCTCTCTGCCTTCTTCTTCTTCTCTCTCTGTAACGACCCGGTTCCCGAGTCCCTACGAGACACGAGAACCGGACCGACTCGACTAATCCCAAGACCCAGTCGTCCAACGAGGAAGTAACCAAAAGACAGTAAAATAAACCACATTCAGCATGAATATAACTAACAGTAAGAAAGTACAGCAGTAAGGAAAGAAACTACTACAGTAGGCACCACCACAACAGTAGAGCAACATTTATCATATAACAAAAACTGCAGGTAAGGGAGGTACAGCGGAAACAGAAACTACTCACTAGAACAGAAACAAAAAGAAGGTACAAAGCTGTGGTAACTCTACTGGACCCTACTCGGCCCAGCGTCCTCTGCAGCCGCCGACCCTGGCTGCTCAACACCTGGTCCTGAAAAAGGTAACGAGAGTAACACGTCAGCAAAACGCTGAGTAGAGTGGCAAACTAACTAAAGGCAACAGTAGAGTGTACAGTAGCTGTTATGTTCTATTACTTCCTTTATTTACATCTTTCAATTTTTCTCACTATTTCATTTACTTCTCAGATCCTTTACTTGATCTCGAATGTCCTCGTGGGACGATCTTGATTGCAGTCTTTTCCAACAGTAGAAGTAGCACGTGGTGCTCTCCTGGCCGGGAGAGTCCCCCGTGGTGATCCTACCCTCAGTCAACCACCCCAAGGTCACTGACAGACGTAACAGTGACTACGGCACGCGCGATAAACGCACAGGTAGCTAGCCCGTACTGGCACGCGGTCAGTCGTTTCCGTTAACGGGTGCGCCCAAAGCACAGCACGGAACCAGGGCAGAGCCCTCTCAGTAACAGGGGTCCAACCCCTCCACAGTAACCAAACCGGGGCCTTGCCCCTCCACAGTCCGCGCACCCTCGTCTGACTACCCTGGTTTGCCCTAGTGGGCCTAACAAGTCGGTGAAGGAGGCTAGCAGAACCCCGGGGCCCGTGGGGTAGCTAGTACTCTCCTAACACTACTAGCTCTCCTCGGTACTACGTACACGAGGGCCAACAAGTCGGTACAGAGCGGCCAAGCCTAACCCCGGGTCCCTGGGGCGGCTGGCCCCACTCTGCACTAAAACAGGTACAGGTACTTCCCTTGGTACTGCGTACCCAAGAGACAGTACAAACTACATCTCAGTTCCATTCCTTTTCTTTCCAGGAGTTCCACTCCTAATTCCCCGTAGGGTTCCAGCTCTTTATCTCAGAACATCATATGTTTCACTTTCCAGATTCACGTTCTCACATTCCATGATCTCAACATGATTCTTTATGCATAACAGGCAGCTGTTAATTAAATTTACAGGCAGCTTTATATATATTCCTTTCCATTTTTCCAAGACTGCAGTAATATACATTCCACTAGTTTTTCCATCCTAGGATTCATGCCATATCCTAGGATCTATCATACAATCTAGTTTTCTGGCCCTAGGATTCATGCAACACCTAGGAGCTATCATTCCATATATTTCTCATTCCTAGGATTCATGCAATGCCCTAGGTTCTAGTTATGGTTCCATACTTTAACAGATTTTATTAATACTTAAAACCACTCTACCAGGTACAACGGAAGTAATGGGGGCGTGGTCGGGAATCCCGCGCGCCTCCGCGACTCTCAAGACTGCAACCGAACAAGGTCCTATCACAAGGATCAAACACAAGGAGTGTCTCAAAACAGTGTATAGCTACTGTAGGCGGGTAGAGGAATAAATTCTGAAACGAACGCAACTCGAATCGCGGAAAACGGAGCCCAAACGGGCCCTAAACGGGTCGAGAAAGACAATACTGTGCAAAATCAGACGTCTGGAACTCCTTCCAGACGTCTTAAACGGTGGATCAGAGAATTACCTGTTCGGCTTGGTTCCCCAGACGTCCAGAAGTCTGTGGGGACGTCTCTCCTAGATCCCAGACGTCCGATGGTCTCTCCGGACGTCTGGAGGTCACTCCCGCCGTCTGGTACAACTTCCAGACGTCGGATTCGCAAAGGATGACGAATCCGAACACCTGCGCACAGCCAACCCTCCTCCCTCAGTACGGTCAGTCGACAAAAGAAGAAGGAGAAAGCGGAACTCACCTTTCAGACGTCTGTATGATCACACAGACGTCGACCTTGCCGTCTGGATATCAGTCCAGACGTCTGATTCTGGAGATTTTTCCAGAATCAGAACCTCGCTCGGCCTCCGCTCGCGACGCCGCCCGCGTCGCACCTCGCGCGTCCGCTGCTCCGCCCGCAGCAGGTCCCTCTTCGCGACGCTCTGCGCCCCCTGCGCCCTCCGCCGGCCGGCCAAGCCGCTCCCGGCGAGCTCGCCCTCACGGCAGAGCCCTGCCCTCGCACGCCGCAGCTCCTCCGCGCCTTCTGCTGCGCCGCTGCCGCTGCGCCCTTGCGTCCGCTCGCTCCGCCCGCAGTAGGAGAGGAGGAAGATGGTGGAGACGGGAGGGGAGGCGCGCCCCCTCCCCCTTTTAACGCCGCGCGGAGAGGAGGAGAGAGACGGCCGCAGTCGCCTGCAGCCGCAGAGAAGATGCGGATCGCAGGTCTGCGCGCACAGGCGCGCAGACGAATATCCCGTGCGAGTATAACTGTTCGTCAGACGTCTGTAAACTATCCCGGACGTCTGGTCAGACGTCTGGATGTGATCCCAGACGTCTTGACAGACGTCTGGGCCACCTCCCAGACGTCTTAAAAGACGTCTGGGGTACGCGCTCGTTACAATATAACAAACTCAAAGGAAGTTTCGTCCCCGAAACTTGTGCCAACTAGGGTGCGGAAAAAGGATGTCCAAATAACCATAACAAACTCAAAGAGGACCGAAGCCGGTCCGAAAAGACGTACCCGCGAAAAGCTCTGGGTACCGCTCCCGCATTGCCGCCTCAGGCTCCCAGGTAGCCTCCTCGTACCGCTGGCTTCTCCACAAAACCTTTACCAGGGGTACTTGCTTTCGTCTCAACCTGCGGACGGCTCGGTCTAGGATCTGCACTGGCCGCTCGGGGTAGGTCAGGTCGTCGCTCACCTCGACGCTCTCGTGACTCAGTACGTGGCTGAGATCGGCTACGTACTTCCTGAGGTTGGACACGTGGAACACGTCGTGCACACCAGAAAGCTGCGGGGGAAGGGCAAGTCTGTAAGCAACGGGTCCAACCCGCTCCAGGACCTCGAAGGGCCCCACGAACCTCGGCGCAAGCTTCCCTCTCACCCCAAACCGCTGTAAGCCCTTCATGGGCGAAACACGAAGAAAGACGTGGTCCCCAACCTCGAACTGCACCTCTCTGCGTCTGCGATCTGCGTAGCTCTTCTGTCTGCTCCTGACAGTGCGGAGTCGTCTGTGGATCTGTTCAACTACCTCCTGACTCTGCCGGATCAACCTGGGGCCAACCTCCCACTTGGTCCCCACCTCAACCCAACTCAAGGGTGCCGTGCATTTCCGTCCGTACAGAGCCTCGTAGGGAGCCATGCCGATGCTCGAGTGATAACTGTTGTTGTATGCAAACTCTGCCAGGGGCAGGTGTTCCTCCCAAGAGCCCCTCCAGCCTAGTACACAGGCACGCAAAAGATCCTCAAGTGTCTGTATCGTGCGTTCCGACTGTCCGTCCGTCTGGGGGTGGTAAGCCGTGCTAAACCTCAACCTCGTCCCCAAAGCCTGCTGAAACTCAGCCCAAAACTGGGACGTAAAGCGGGTATCCCGGTCGGATACGATCTCCCGCGGAACTCCGTGTAGTCGCACCACATCACGGATATACCTCTCTGCCAACTGTGCTGGTCCCAAAGTGACTCGGATCGGCAAGAATCGTGCCGTCTTCGTCAACCTATCCACTATTACCCAGACCGCGTCGTGTCCTCGCTGGGTAACAGGTAAACCCACCACCAAGTCCATGGTGATGCTCTCCCACTTCCACTCTGGCACTGGAAGCGGCTGAAGCGGCCCTGCAGGCCTCTGACGCTCGGCTTTCACCTGCTGGCACACTAAGCACTGCTGCACGAACTCACCCACATCCCGCTTCATCCCTCTCCACCAGAACTCGCGTCTCAAGTCATGGTACATTTTCGTGTTTCCGGGATGTATGGTGAATCTGGAACCGTGTGCCTCAGTCAGGAGCTCTCTCAACAGCTCCTCGTCTCTGGGGACGCACAGCCGTCCCCTCAAGTGTAACACCTGGTCTGTGAAAGAGAAGTCCCCTGGGTCCCCTGACAGTACTCTGTCGCGCAAAGACTGCAAGTACGGATCGGTCATCTGTCCCGTGATGATGCGGTCTATCAACTCTGGTCTGGTCTGCCGTGTCACCGTCACTGCCCCACAGTATCCTCGTAACTCTAGAGGTGGCCAACTGCCCACCTCCTCCAAAAGGCTCCAACTCTGTAACTGTAGACTGGCCAAGCGTGCGGGCGCCTTACAGCTCAAGGCGTCAGCCACCACATTGGCCTTTCCCGGGTGGTAGGAGATGCTGCAGTCGTAGTCCTTCAGGAGCTCCAACCAACGTCTCTGTCTCATGTTGAGCTCCTTCTGGTCAAAAAGATATCTGAGGCTCTTGTGATCTGTAAAAATCTCGAAGGTCTCACCGTACAAGTAGTGCCTCCATGTCTTCAGCGCGAAGACAGCAGCTGCCAACTCTAGGTCATGGGTAGGGTAGGTATGCTCATGGGGCTTCAGTTGCCGCGAAGCGTAAGCGACCACGTGACCCCTCTGCATGAGCACACCTCCTAACCCCTGCAAGGAAGCGTCCGTGTACACGACGAACCCGCCACTACTGTCAGGAATGGTGAGCACGGGAGCCGAGGTCAACCTCTCCTTCAGCTCCAGAGAACACGCCTCACAGGCGTCTGTCCAAGTGAAAGGCACATCCTTCCGAGTCAACTGTGTCATAGGACGTGCAATCTGCGAAAACCCTCTGATGAACCGTCTGTAGTAACCTGCCAGTCCCAGGAAACTGCGAATCTCAGTGACTGAACGCGGTCTCTCCCTCCTGAGCACTGCCTCGACCTTGGCGGGATCCACCGCCAGGCCGTCTCCAGAGATCACATGACCCAAAAAGGTCACCTCCCTCAACCAGAACTCGCACTTGCTGTATTTGGCGTACAGCCTGCGTCGTCTCAGAGTGTCCAGAACCATCCGCAAGTGCTGTCCGTGCTGCGTCCGATCTCTAGAATAGATGAGTACATCATCTATGAAAACCACCACAAACTGGTCCAAGTACGGTCTGAACACCCGGTTCATCAGGTCCATGAAAGCAGCGGGGGCATTGGTCAGCCCAAACGGCATGACCAAAAACTCGTAGTGTCCGTACCGGGTGCGGAAAGCTGTCTTGGAGACGTCGGTCTCCCTGATCCTCAACTGGTGGTATCCAGACCTCAAGTCGATCTTGGAAAACACCGTGGCACCCCGCAACTGGTCAAACAAATCGTCAATCCTCGGCAGCGGATATCGGTTCTTGATGGTGACCCTATTCAGCTGTCTGTAGTCCACACAAAGGCGTAGGGTCCCATCCTTCTTCTTCACAAACAGTACCGGGGCTCCCCAGGGAGATGCACTGGGCCTCACGAAACCCTTCTCCAAAAGGTCCTGCAACTGAGACTTGAGCTCTCGCAGCTCAAGCGGTGCCATCCTGTATGGCGCGGTGGAGATGGGGTTGGTCCCTGGTACTAGTGAGATCTCAAACTCGATCTCACGCTCGGGCGGTAGTCCTGGTAACTCGTCTGGAAACACGTCGGGGTACTCTCTGACCACAGGGATGCTCTGGAAGTCTGCCACGGGGCTGTGCTCTGCCACCACACAAGCTAAGAAGCCCTCACACCCCTGGCTCAAAAGTCTCGCCGCCCGAAGTGCCGAAATGCACCTGAAACCTCCGTCCACTGGCTGCCCGTGAAACTCGAAGGAAGGCAACTCCGGAATGGAGAAGACAATCTTCCTCTCAAAGCAGTCTACCAATGCGTGGTAATCGGACAGCCAATCCATCCCCAGGATCACCCCAAAGTCCTCCATCTGTATCATAATCAGGTCAGCTGGCAGGCTGTGTCCCCCGATGCTGACCCCGCAACCCGTGTACACCTCCTCAGCTACAAACGGCTGACCACTCGGACCTCTGATTACGAACGGGTTCTCTAACAATGTATAATCCTGGTCCAAACTAACTGCGAAACTGCCTGCGACAAACGAGTGCGTAGCGCCGGAATCGAAAAGCGTGTAAACGAGTCTGCCAGAAACTGAAACCATACCTGCTACCACGGATCCCGAAGCTCTGGCGTCCCTGTGTGTTAGGGCGTTGATACGCCCCTCAGCTCTAGGTGCGGACGAAGCAGCCACACTCTGCGTCGGACGGGTAGGTGCTGGCCGGTACCCTCCTCGCGACTGCGGTCCTCCTCCTCGCGCCTGGAAACCGCGGCCTCCTGCGCGCCCTCCAGTGCTCTGCGCGGGAAGTATCTGCTGACCTCCTGCCCTAGGTGGGCAGTCCCTCCTGACGTGGCCCGGCTGGCCACACTGGTAGCAGAGGGGAACCCGACTCCCGCCCTCAGTGAGTCCCTGCTGTCGGCTAGGCGGGGGTCCGGTGCTGGCGACTGGCCCCTGTCGAGGGCCCCTAAAGGCCACTGATGGCCCTGCACAACGTGACGGCTCTCCTGCGGATGCCACGTGTCTCCGTTGAGTTCTCCTAACACGCCTGGTGTGGCGGCGGAAATCTCGTTCCACCACTAACTCCCCTGTCGTACGCTCGGAAGGGGGAGGGGGTGGCGACGTGGGTGGAAGCTGAAATTCTTCTCGAACCACCTCTCGAATCAGTTGGAAGAGGTCCCGAGACGGTATACTCAGGAGAAGAGGAGGGGTTGTATGTATTCCAAGCCCGACACATCCGTCCCCCGGGCCCTGACCTCGGCCGCGCCTGCGGCTCACCCTCCTAGCTCCACGACGCGGCATCTCCTACAATGGAGACGCGAAACAAAACGGAAACGTCAAAACAGACGGTACCTAACAACACTTCTAAGAGCTCATGTCAAGAGATATGTTGTGGTGGCTACTCTAGCTATAAACATGTGAATTGGTTATTTTCCAGTCAGTTGATTCACTTCTCGGGACGACCTTGCTCTGATACCATCTTGTAACGACCCGGTTCCCGAGTCCCTACGAGACACGAGAACCGGACCGACTCGACTAATCCCAAGACCCAGTCGTCCAACGAGGAAGTAACCAAAAGACAGTAAAATAAACCACATTCAGCATGAATATAACTAACAGTAAGAAAGTACAGCAGTAAGGAAAGAAACTACTACAGTAGGCACCACCACAACAGTAGAGCAACATTTATCATATAACAAAAACTGCAGGTAAGGGAGGTACAGCGGAAACAGAAACTACTCACTAGAACAGAAACAAAAAGAAGGTACAAAGCTGTGGTAACTCTACTGGACCCTACTCGGCCCAGCGTCCTCTGCAGCCGCCGACCCTGGCTGCTCAACACCTGGTCCTGAAAAAGGTAACGAGTGTAACACGTCAGCAAAACGCTGAGTAGAGTGGCAAACTAACTAAAGGCAACAGTAGAGTGTACAGTAGCTGTTATGTTCTATTACTTCCTTTATTTACATCTTTCAATTTTTCTCACTATTTCATTTACTTCTCAGATCCTTTACTTGATCTCGAATGTCCTCGTGGGACGATCTTGATTGCAGTCTTTTCCAATAGTAGAAGTAGCACGTGGTGCTCTCCTGGCTGGGAGAGTCCCCCGTGGTGATCCTACCCTCAGTCAACCACCCCAAGGTCACTGACAGACGTAACGGTGACTACGGCACGCGCGATAAACGCACAGGTAGCTAGCCCGTACTGGCACGCGGTCAGTCGTTTCCGTTAACGGGTGCGCCCAAAGCACAGCACGGAACCAGGGCAGAGCCCTCTCAGTAACAGGGGTCCAACCCCTCCACAGTAACCAAACCGGGGCCTTGCCCCTCCACAGTCCGCGCACCCTCGTCTGACTACCCTGGTTTGCCCTAGTGGGCCTAACAAGTCGGTGAAGGAGGCTAGCAGAACCCCGGGGCCCGTGGGGTAGCTAGTACTCTCCTAACACTACTAGCTCTCCTCGGTACTACGTACACGAGGGCCAACAAGTCGGTACAGAGCGGCCAAGCCTAACCCCGGGTCCCTGGGGCGGCTGGCCCCACTCTGCACTAAAACAGGTACAGGTACTTCCCTTGGTACTGCGTACCCAAGAGACAGTACAAACTACATCTCAGTTCCATTCCTTTTCTTTCCAGGAGTTCCACTCCTAATTCCCCGTAGGGTTCCAGCTCTTTATCTCAGAACATCATATGTTTCACTTTCCAGATTCACGTTCTCACATTCCATGATCTCAACATGATTCTTTATGCATAACAGGCAGCTGTTAATTAAATTTACAGGCAGCTTTATATATATTCCTTTCCATTTTTCCAAGACTGCAGTAATATACATTCCACTAGTTTTTCCATCCTAGGATTCATGCCATATCCTAGGATCTATCATACAATCTAGTTTTCTGGCCCTAGGATTCATGCAACACCTAGGAGCTATCATTCCATATATTTCTCATTCCTAGGATTCATGCAATGCCCTAGGTTCTAGTTATGGTTCCATACTTTAACAGATTTTATTAATACTTAAAACCACTCTACCAGGTACAACGGAAGTAATGGGGGCGTGGTCGGGAATCCCGCGCGCCTCCGCGACTCTCAAGACTGCAACCGAACAAGGTCCTATCACAAGGATCAAACACAAGGAGTGTCTCAAAACAGTGTATAGCTACTGTAGGCGGGTAGAGGAATAAATTCTGAAACGAACGCAACTCGAATCGCGGAAAACGGAGCCCAAACGGGCCCTAAACGGGTCGAGAAAGACAATACTGTGCAAAATCAGACGTCTGGAACTCCTTCCAGACGTCTTAAACGGTGGATCAGAGAATTACCTGTTCGGCTTGGTTCCCCGGACGTCCAGAAGTCTGTGGGGACGTCTCTCCTAGATCCCAGACGTCCGATGGTCTCTCCGGACGTTTGGAGGTCACTCCCGCCGTCTGGTACAACTTCCAGACGTCGGATTCGCAAAGGATGACGAATCCGAACACCTGCGCACAGCCAACCCTCCTCCCTCAGTACGGTCAGTCGACAAAAGAAGAAGGAGAAAGCGGAACTCACCTTTCAGACGTCTGTATGATCACACAGACGTCGACCTTGCCGTCTGGATATCAGTCCAGACGTCTGATTCTGGAGATTTTTCCAGAATCAGAACCTCGCTCGGCCTCCGCTCGCGACGCCGCCCGCGTCGCACCTCGCGCGTCCGCTGCTCCGCCCGCAGCAGGTCCCTCTTCGCGACGCTCTGCGCCCCCTGCGCCCTCCGTCGGCCGGCCAAGCCGCTCCCGGCGAGCTCGCCCTCACGGCAGAGCCCTGCCCTCGCACGCCGCAGCTCCTCCGCGCCTTCTGCTGCGCCGCTGCCGCTGCGCCCTTGCGTCCGCTCGCTCCGCCCGCAGCAGGAGAGGAGGAAGATGGTGGAGACGGGAGGGGAGGCGCGCCCCCTCCCCCTTTTAACGCCGCGCGGAGAGGAGGAGAGAGACGGCCGCAGTCGCCTGCAGCCGCAGAGAAGATGCGGATCGCAGGTCTGCGCGCACAGGCGCGCAGACGAATATCCCGTGCGAGTATAACTGTTCGCCAGACGTCTGTAAACTATCCCGGACGTCTGGTCAGACGTCTGGATGTGATCCCAGACGTCTTGACAGACGTCTGGGCCACCTCCCAGACGTCTTAAAAGACGTCTGGGGTACGCGCTCGTTACACTCTCTCTCTCTTTCTATCTATCTACTATCTCTCTTTCTCTATTTAGCATAACACTTTCTACTTTGAAGAACTGTTTATGAATGCATTAAAATTCTGATCTTCCGAATACCTGATATCTGCTCTATACATATATACATATATATATCTATTCAGAATTAGTTTATTGGAAAGCTTACGTTAAAATCGAGATTGCCTCTCTGTGAACAACCTAGTACTCACCGGATTCTATAAATTTATTTGTCGACGTATTTTCGCACTATACTCCAACTAAATAATCTTTTAAAATGTGATTTACGCACCGAGCAGCTGGGAACGTCCAAGTCTAAGTGAAAAAAAAGAAACAAAGAAGAGATGCAAAGCCAAAATTAACTAAGTGTTAGAGCCTGTGTGAGTTACGTAAGCATGTGTATAATATGTATGTACATAGTGTGTATATGTATATATATATATAACTAATATAAATGTATACTGATAATTGTGTATATAAGTAAGTCAATAAGTATATATGTAAAAGTATACATGGTATAACATATGTTTGAGTTATATATGGATATAAATAACATCAGAGTTTTAGTGACATATATAAACATCACTGTAGATAGAATAAACATCAGTATAGATCCTATTTTTACCTTAGCTTATGTATGTAGTTTTTCTAGGGTTTTAGCGACGCTTATATATGTTGCAGTACATACATTATATATTACTGTATATGTTAGTATGTTAAGTTAAGTTAGTATAGTATAAATTATTAATAATTATTATATATATATCTAAGTAGTAATAATATAAGATATAAATAGAAAGTATAAAGTATTTAATTATAGTTTTCAATGCTTATTTGTATATAATTATTTTCAAGCATTTTAATTATTTGTAATTCATTCTTTTGTATATAATTATTTTATTCTTTGATTCTTTGATTCATTCATTCATTATTATACATAAATCAATCCTTTTGGAATTAAAGAATAATATTGGGCTTAAAGAGTGATATATATCAATAACTACCTCCCAGTGAATGACTTGGAATAAATCAGTAAAAAATAAGTAAATAAATAAAATTGACGCAACAACGGTTTATATTTGTGACATATAGTACAACAATGACCTTTTTTGTACGAACTGATAGCTGTCACATCATACTTTTGGTGTTGTTGCTGGGGACAAAAACTTGATAAAAGCTCTTTACTATGATTGTTTGACGAATGTCGCAGAAAGTTGATTAGGTATTTAGAAGGATTTCAAAAGTTACGGGCCATTGTGTGAGAGAAAAGAGTCGACAGGACTGAAATGTAAACTAGGTCAAGGTGATCTTTGATTGGGACTAAATTTTGGTACAAACCTAATTTGGACCCAAGGAATCTAATGGTGAAGTTGGATTTAGGTTTTGACCAAGTTTGGATAGGTAATTTGCGTAGAAACCCAAATTAGGGCAGTTGTTTGTCTAAGATTCTATTTTAGGTCAAATTGGGTTCCAATGGTCAAAGCAAGCATAACAAATCTTATAGAATATTTTTCTATGATTTTTAGAAGGTTTAGGTGAATTTTATCTTGACTAGAACCTCAATTAATTAAGCGAGTCTATTTTTAGGGTTTCAGATGTCATTTACTTCTCAAAACGCGTGAAAACTTGTTTATTTTTATACGAACCCACATATTAGACATTTATGACCATTTGAAAATTAATAAACCCCTAGGAAACCCTGTGATTATTTTGTATTTTGGATATTCTGTTAAAACTACAGTTTTACCCCTTTTTTCATGTTTATCTCTCAGAATGGTTATGTAGTGAATTATGGCTCTTTAGTGGTTATGTAGGAGTATTTAACAATGGATTATGACTACTTAAAGCTAGATATGGTTGATGATGATGTTATCATCACCCCTCCATCCATCTTCATCTCTTTCTTTCTCTCCCTCACCCCCTCAAGGGCTCTAGAGTGAGCTTATCCCAAGCTTGGGATGCTCCTCTAGAGTAGAAAATCAAACATTTTTTCCCGCCTATCATCCCCCTTCATGGAGCATCCCATGGTCATCCACTCACCACTTCAGTTAGTAGATCCTCGCCACGACGCTGTCTTGCCCCACCCTCCTTCCTCCGTCGCCATTCTCCTTCCTCCAGCTCCTTACCACCGTCTTCTAGGCGACGTTAGAGCGAGTCGTTCTCCAAGTAACCGTGTAGGGGGATTCTTCTCACCTTTATCTTTTATCACTTTCTAGTTTAGTTGTAGTTTCTTGATTATATGTAGCAAACACTTGTTTTGAAACTGTGTGTGATTGTTTCTCTCTCTCTCCCTCTTATTTTGCAAGTAGATTAGTTAAATAAATATTTTGTCGACTTGTTCTCTTGCCTATTAAAATTCCAAAAAAAATTGCAAAAGATGAAAACACCAAAAAGAAATAAAATCAATGCATGGATTTCAAAACTAAACGTTCGCCTCCCCGTGTTCAACCTGGGACTCTCCCCGAGTTTCGATTATAAATTTTATCTGGTAGCGATTTTTGTGACTACGACAACGAGTTCTCCCGAAACCCTAGCTTTTCCTCATGAAAACACGCCCATCATTTTGGCATTGTTGCCGAGGAGGCAATGCTCTTTTATTTTTCTTGTGTTTTCCTGCCTTAACTTTTATCTCACCTTTTCTCTGATCTTATTGTGATTTCAAGTACTCTTCCGAGGTGGGCCAGAGCGGTTAGATCAGAGAAAAGTGTATCCCCACTACCCTCACCCTAGATTCCATTCCATCTCCTAATAACTCAAACTCAAATCAACTTAGGTGCTTGCATAAACCCTAGTTTAGATCTTGGTTGTTTGATTCTCACTTCCCCTCACCTCACCCATTTGCATAAATTTAAAAAAATACAAAAAAAATTACGCTTCTCTTTTTATGTTATTAAACTAAAAGGAGACACACTTAAACACCCACAAACTTCTCGACTGAAGGCACATAATCACATTGATTCTACCACTTAACCAAAATTTGACATGTGGATCTGGGACACCTTAACTCAACACACAAGTAAGTGAGTAGAAATTTGTTTAGGTTAAACATTGTTGTGGGCGTTAATCAAGTGGTGCAACAGGCCAATTTCTTGAACTATTTGGGCTACACCACTCAATTTAAAACTGATCCATCAAGTAGTTTGCCACTTAGGGTTAATTTTTAGGGTTGAACCAGGTACTCCACATTATTTCTTATTTTTAAAGGAATATATCATCACCGGTGCTTGCAAAACTTGGAGTGTTCTCCTAAACTTGATTGAATACACCTAAGATTAAACCTTAAAAGCTACTATACATGGTTAAACCCTAGAAGACACATCATCAAATAACCTTGTCTGGAAAACCTGGTTGTGCACACATACACATTTGAATTGATTATTAAGGGCACAACCTATCTAAAGGGCCCATCACATTCTAAGAACACAATCATCCTAAGCCTAATTAAAATCGAGTAGACGTTGGCCTTAGGGATTAACTCACTCTTTGGGACTCCAATTGAGATTTTTTTTTTATTAATCTGCTTTTACTGGTCCATCTAATGTCTAGCTAGGGGAGTAGTGTCAAACGACCATGGTTGGGGGGTATCAAATGAACTGGAGATGCAAGCCAAAGGAAGAACCTTCTCCCCAACTCCTCCTTCTAACTAGTTGGATTGACTGGATAGAAGTAGACCAAATCATTTCTATCATCTCAAGACAGGTTCTGGGAGCCTGTAGGTCTTTAGGCTACCCACTTAAGGACAAGTTTGGTTGCTTGTGTTGCAGGGTAACTTTCTCTATTATGCTTTCCCTGCTACTTCATCATGTATTCTTTCACACCATACACACAGTTCCAATCCTACCCTCCTACCACCACTTATCCTCCAAATGATTACTATCTCGACTCGACTTATGATTACCCATCCACTAGCCAGGATAACTTTGATTGGGGATGATTCCGGACCTTAATGTCCAGGGTCTAATCCTGGACAACAAGACTATGATTATTATCCTTCTTATGCCTATACTAATTATAGATCTCCACCCTTTGATGATCAACCTAACACGATCTACAGTCAAGAAGGATATGATGATTACAACTCTTACCGTACTGATAAATGCTACTTTATCATCATTCTTATGCATTAAAGCAAACCTAGCTGTTACGATTTTGATATGCAAACGGGTTTTTGGGTTGCATTTAGGCATAAATTAGGTTAGGCATCATTGCATTTGTTATTTTATTATCGATGTGTTTCTTGGAGTGTTAGGGATAAGCAGAGAGTCTGATCCTCAGAACCCTAGCACTCGGGGAGGCAATTGATGAAAAGGAAGCTCAATCAGGCTAAGACTCAGCTAATTCTAGCTCATCATGGCTGGATACCAGCTCCTTTGGACTAGGGTTAGCTCAATTCAGCTCCATTCAACTCACCTTAGCTGAATGGTAGCTCAAAAGAGCTCATCTTAGCTTGCCCTAACTTAGGTCAGCTAAGATCCAGCTCAACTTAGTTGAGTCTAGCTCATCTTAGCTCCCATTAGTTCACAAGGAGCTCTAGCTTGCTCAGCTGAGTTGACTAGAGTTCACCTCAACTTAGATCCAGCTCAACTTAGTTGAGTCTAGCTCATCTCAGCTCCCACCAGTTACTGGGAGCTCTAGCTATCTCAACTAAGTTGATAGGAGTCCATCTCAGCTCAACCCGAACTCATCCTAGCTCCATCTAGTTCATGGCAGTTGGACTCCAAGCTAGTTGATCTACTACTTGTTAACTAGTAGCTTAGCTAGCTCTAGAGTTCTCATTAGAGGTAGTTCCAACTCAACCTAGCTCTAGCCAAGTTGATGTCAGCTTAACTAAGCTCAACTACCCAAGCTTGGCTACTTGCATAAGAACTAAGTAGCTGAGCTTAGTAGTTGATCTCCCCTTGAAGCTGCCTCAGCGGATCCAGCTCCAGCATAGCTGCCATCAGCTCTAGAATTTTCTTCCCCAGCTCCTTCGTGAAACCCTAATTCTTCCACCTCCACTCTACTAGCTAAGCTACCTTAGCTAGCTTAGCTAAGCCCTTAGCTCCACCAAAAACTCCATGGTCGTCCACTCTTCAACACTTAACCCTAACCAGCCCTAACCCAACCTATCCTTGGCACTAACACACACCAACCACCACCACTCACACCCCCTCATGTTGGTGCCAAAAATGCCCTAGGCATCCTTTCATTTTGGTGCCAACATGTGCCTAATTCCTAGCCCTACACCTCATCAACCAAGGCCATCTAAACCCTACACATAACCCCTTCTAGAAGCCCTCCATTGGCACCAAACCTAACCCCCCATAACTACCCTAAACCCTACCCTAGTTGGCACCAAAAATCACCCCCTACACCCCTTCATTTGGTGCCAACACCTCCTCCCATCTACACCCTACATATTACCCCCCAACCTATCCTAACCCTCCATCTAGTGATGCCACCTAAACCTCCCCCGTTAACCCACCTAAAGTGGCTCCAACTCTCTTAACTCCACCATAACTACCACCTCAAGCAACCTTCCTTTGGTGCCTCCCTATATCTACCCTTCATCCAATAACCACCACCCAACAACACCATCCTAACCCTACACATAACCTGCACGCCACCTAACTCTACCACCATAAATCCTAACCCTAGTCCTCTCTTATGGTTGGCACCAAACACCTAACACCACCCCCCCCCCCCCCCATTTTGGTGCCAACCATTATCAACCGTAGGATCCCTTAACTACCTCCAACAATCCATCCTAATCCTCCATCCATTAACTACCCCTAACCCCCTACCATTCCTATATAAACCCCCTTCCACCACCATTAAAACTAAACATTGGCTACATTTTCTCTACCCATTTTCCACCTACATAGAAGGTCAAGAGAAGAAGAAGATTAAGGGGATACTCTGTTCCCTTGGTGCCTCCCCTTCTTCTCTTCTCTCTTGTGCCCACGCCAACCAAGGGAGGAAGCCAGGCATTGGAAGATAACCTAGGGTACTCGCCTACCCTAGGAAGAGGAGGATTTGAGGGTGGTACACTACCACCCTTGGAGGAAGAATCAAAGGTGGCCCACGCCACCTTAAGGAGGAGTTCTTGGAGTGGGAGACATCCACTCTAGGAAGGAAAAGGCACACACATCTGGGGTTTACCTTTTGAGGACATCCAGGAAGGGGAAGGAGGAGCCCTTTACAATCCTAGGAGCCACTAAGCTAGGAGCTTCCCCTCTTCACCATCATTTCAGGAGGATTTGTGTTTCTTTTGTTATTTGTTACATTTATTCTAGTGGTAGAAGCATTCCTATACTAGGGTTTTTTGTAAAACACTCTTTCTCAATTAAAGTTGCCTTCTTTTTAAGATAGCTTTTGTCGTAATTCCTTTTGTTGTTTTTGTCGCATTATTCCTAGTGTACAAACACTCTTTCTTTCTAATTACCCTAGGCCTCCACGTGCCTAGTTTGAGCTTAGAAAGAATCAATTTTTGTCACGTAGATATTAGCTATTAGGGTTAGTCATTTTCGCCAACAAGACTCAAGTGTTCCTGTTATTTCTAAACCTATAAAAGTCATATATATAAAACACCAAAAAGAAAGTTGAGTTCCCTTTACAGCAAGAGATTTGATTTAGCAAACAATTTGGCCTCCTTGGACAATCCTAGATACCCCACTATCTAGGTTATAAATTTAAGAGTTGATCAGTTTTATGCGTTACAATGACGTATTTTACAAACCATGCAAAATCCGAATCACCTACCCAGGATTATACTAAATATAGGTCACCACCCCTCTTTGAACAACTCGAAATGGCCTACTATCAGGGAGGACCTCAATTTCTTGACTCCCCTAGATTAAACCCAAACCCACCCAACCCTGAACTGAACCACTACGTTCAGGTGAACCAAGTCTAAGATAGGGTGTTAGCTAACTTGAGGAACACCATACAATCTTTAGAAGCTCAGCCAACACCATGCATTGAAGCATTGGAGCCTATGATCAAAATGATTGATGAACTTAATAGTTCTTTACTGGATTATCTCTAAGTTGTTAAGGATAGGGCCTGGGTGAGTTTTTACTTGGGAAATTGTCAATATTGAGGATGAAATTTGTGGTTGCCTTAGTCCAATCTTGGGATGATTCCTTGGATGAACCCCATTCAGGAGAGCCAATGTTAGAACCCACTCAGGCACCTGTCAGGGGGGACACATTTTCTGAGACCAGGGGTGACCAGGTTGGTCTAAAGCAACCCATTGAGGATAAATCAATTTTCTTACCTAAGATCCCTGAGCGAGGGAGTGAGGAAAAATGTCTCTATAGACCAAGGAACAACATATGATTTTGAGACATATATTAATGAGGATCAAGAATTCTTTGATTGTAAGGATGAAGAATCTATAGGCGAGGTTTCACTTGAGCTCAAAGAAAATGGTTTTAGTGAGACAAACGAGCCTGAGGAATTTGATGAACTATTTGATAGCTTGATCATTGAAGAATGTGATCCTGTTTGGGCTAACTTGGAGGATCTAAATTTGGATTTACTAGAAGATTCAATCAATAACCCCATCCCTCAACCACATCCCGAAGGGATTGATTATGATTTGATTTGGAAATCATTGTACCAATGTCAATCCTGATTCAACCATAATTGTTGGACTTGGATATTTTGGATGGGGTGTACAACGATCTCAAGGTCCCAAAAATTGAACACTTGAACTTGGAGGATAGGAATTTGGAGGCTAAAATCTGGGAGGCTAAATCTGAGGGAAATACAATTTTGGATTTAAGGGTTCCTGTTGACCTGAAACCAAATGCCTTTTACCAGGACCCTTATGATAATTTTGACATTGAGGATGTGCAACACAAGTACATAACAATTGACTATCTTTCTGAGATAAACTCTAAGTGGACATATGAACCTAGTAAATTATATCTACCCAATTTCCGACATTTCAGACATGGGTTGCACACCACCAAACCACAAGCCCTGCCCCGTAAACACAACAATCTCCGGTTCAGGTTAATTTGCATCCAGAACCTTAGAACTACTCGACCCTGGGGCATGGGTCTGCACCATAATCTGGTCCACATCTATGGACACCTACTGCCGGGTCCTGTAATCAATATTTTATTATGATCCTAACCTGCACTTGTGAATTCTTAATTTCTTCCTTATTTGTATATTACGCCTAGCTAAAGGTAATAAACTTATCACGTGTATACTCTTCTCTCTGTGGAGCCGATCAGATTGTCATGAAATTCAGGTGATATTCTATTTACTTTGCCCTTTTCAAGTCTTTATATTTACAATGAGGACATTGCATCATTTAGGCATGGGGGGTGGATACTTAATCCTAAAATTATTTTGTTAGCTTCATGGAATTTCTTTTCTTTTCTTAAAAAAAATAAAAATAAAAATAGAATTTGGAGAAGAGAACTTAGGCATTAGGAGTTGTTAACTTTAGAAAATGATACGATAGGACCTGAATACTTAGACTTCTCAGGTCTTCCAATTTAATCACTCCAGGTGTCCACTAAAATGTGGACTTCATCTTGAGTCCTCGCCAAGTTAATTTTACTTTAATTTGGCTAATAAATTGGGATGATAAGTACACAACTTATCAACTTACCCTCTGATTTGAGGGGATTTTTAAGTCTAAGCATTTACACACTATTTGCACTAACTCACTTTCTGACAGTTTTTACGGAAATTGGGTAGCTAATAAACCATCTAGGGTGGTATGGCTAGCAAATTGTTGGTGGTAACAGCTCATCGACCTTTTTTCTAGAGCCCAACCAAACAACCATTCTCTTCCTGCTACCTTTAGGTATATTTTAGATCAAGAAAGCCACCCACTTAGAAAAAAAAGATAAAAAGAAATACCCAAAATGAAAAAAAAGAGAGAAAAAATATAAAAATGGAGAATAAAATAAAATAAATAAATAAGCCACACTTCACCACACGAGTATGGCTGGCAAGTGGTCAGTGGTAACAGCTCATCGGCTGGTTGTCCAGAACCTAGCTCACGTAATGCACGTATAATTCCTAAACATTTAGGAAGAAGCAAAGAAGTAGAATAAGCCGGGGAGATATACATTGGGTTTACCCTTGTGTTGACCCCCGTAAAAGAATAAAAAGTAGGGAGAAAGCTATCGATCGAAAAGATAAACCTTTTGACAGAAATTCTTAAGGTCACCTAGGGTCATAGAAACTTGAAGTCCATTTTAACAGTTGCCTAGTTAGTCTATAACTCTTTCACAAGATGCTTAGCACTTACTATCCTTTTCGAGTCTTAGGCGAGTCAGGTAGACGTGAAAAGTTATCCCAAAACTCTCAATTCCAAAATTCAAAAAAAAAAGGAAGAAAAAGCAAAAAAATGTATCTTCCCTTTCCAAATAAGGCAAGGACTTGGGCGGTCAGCACTTTGGCAGACACCCAGGAACTGTTGAGTTTTTGTAGTTTAGGACCTTAGTTGAAATTTTCTATTGTTAATAAACAACTTAGGCCTAAGTAATTAGACCCTAACTCTATTTTTATACATAGCATTTAGCTTGATTTCGCTAGGGACTAGTAACAGATAGGTATGGGGGTATGATGTAGACACATTTATTTAGGATAAAATGCCTATTTATGCATGTCATAGGCTTAGATATGCATTCCATACTATAAATATTGCATAGCATGCATCATTCTACATTTAGAGTAGTTTTTGTATATTTTAGGTTAATTGCAAATTTTATTGCCAAGAGGGAAGGAGATTTAATTCAGGGCCTCAGATTGACGATTCAACCATATGGATCTAATCAAGACGACGATTGGAGTCCAACACCTCAAAATTGTCTAGGTCAGAATCCTGTAGCATCGTATGTACTCCGAAGAAGATTAATGGCCAGGGGGCAATGCGACATCCTTACGAGGTTCAAAAGAAAAATTAGACCATACAGATGGATCTGGAGTGACGATTGCAGTCCACCAAAGTAAAGATCATCTTGATCTGAGCACCATGGCATCCTCTGCAAGCGAAAGAAGATGGATGGCCAAGATGGTGGCACATGGCACCATCTATTCCACCCAACACTGACTAGCAGCAACCGCGGCCGCACCTCATCATCTACGACCTCACACCATAACCGTTGGATCAAGATCCAATGGTGGGGATGCCTCTGCGCCCTCAGCACTCAATTCCTCCTCGAGGCACAATTACAAGGATGGCACATTGGTCTTGAAGCGCACTCCCAAAGGAGGGGTGCGGGTTCGAATCCTGCAACCCCCTCCCAAATCCTTAATTGCAGCAACGTGTAGAAGCAACATGCATTAGCCATGCACCAGCCGTGCACTAGCAGCGCATGCCAGCGCGCACGTGTGAGACACGACGTGCGAGGCATGGGTGCGAGATGCGCACAGTGGCAGCAGCGCCATCGAGGCACATGCACGAGTGCCAGCAGGGGTGTGCAAGAATCTTAGCGACATTTAGGGGCGGATCTTCAGTAATGACTTTGATGTCGCTACAACCCATGGATGGACTTCTTCCTCTCCTCCTCCACTATAAAAGGACCCACACCCCTCTGATTACACAACAAAAATACACCAACAATTGTGCCAACTTGTGCTATTTCCTAGCATTGCCAATGTATATTAGGTAGGCATAGTCGCAATTGTAAAAATAAACGCATGAGTGCATTTATTTAAGAGGGGAGGAGAGTGAATAAAATGGCCTTGAAATTAACGTTTTCCTCAAGTGTTGCCTTGCAAAATCACCATCCTCATTTTTTATTAACTTTGATTTTCTTCTTCTCCACAGCTGCAAGGCATGGTAGCTCTTCTTCGCGCCATGCTCTGCACAGCTCTCCCTGCCTGCCGCATGCACAGCCATGCATGCAGCCTAGGGCATGGCTGTGCATGCCTCTTTCCTCTTTAAAAAGAGCACCGCCTTCTTCCTTGCGGAGAGCCTGGTCCAATGGAGAAAAAGAAAACACACGCAGCACCCTTCCAGGCCATCTCCTTCCCTCTTTCCTCCATACGCAACCTCTCCTCCTTCTAAGGAGCTACGCTGCGGGCAGGAGCAGCTCACAATGGTGCACAACCACCACTGTGAGTCCCACCACCACCTAGCTCATCAAGGAGCTAGTGGGCATGGTGGTTCACCGCTCTGTTCCGTCGTTCCAAGCCATTTTCGCCATTGACAGGAGCTTTAAGCTTTGAAGCTCAAGCTACGCAGCAGCAGCAGCAGCAGCACGCCTTAGGTGCCTGTTCTGCGGGTTCTGCGCGTGCCAGTAGGTCGCCCTCGCCCCTCTCTGCGTGCCCTATTGCGAAACTCCACCCGCAGCCCAGCCAATTTCATGTGCTCCAGTCAGTCAACTTTTTACCCTTACACTGTAGCCGCGATCTCATGTTGCTACAGCACGGTGACCGGTAAGTTTCTCACTTATCCGTTCACCAGGCACTCTCTCTCCTCGTTGCAACCGTCACTCGCCCATCCGCGCGCCCGCACCCGTCTACGCCCGCTTCTTCCAGCACTCGCTTCTTCTCCCGCATCACCCTCAGCACGTAGCGCGGTGCGCTACAATCTGCAGCACGCTGCGGTCCCTCCCTCACGCTCACTCCCTCTTGTGTGCACGAGCCTCTTCACATGCCTATGCGCCTGTGCTTGTGCGCCTACGCCTGTGCGTGGCATCAGACGACGGCCGCTGCATCCGGACGACTTAACTCGCCTGCGCCTCTTCCTCCAGCAGACGATCTCACTCCCTCCCTCTCTCTCTCTCTCTCACAGACACTCACCTCACACATACACACACACACACACTCTCGTACACACACCCACTCACTTATATACTAATATATACTTATATATATATATATAGGTACATATATCTATACATATATTAGTACCTATATAACTAAGTATTAGTATGCATACATATATATAAGTATATATACATACATACATACATACATATATATATATATATATGCACATATATAGTTACATATAAACATATATTTATATACGTATAAATATATATATATATATAGATATATATATATCTATACATATATTATTACCCATACAACTAAGTATAAGTATATATTCATATATATACACATATATTTATACATATATACATATATACAAATATACATACATATACATACATACATATATATATATATATATATATACATACATCTATCTATACATATATTTACATGTCTATATATATATACATATATAACTACATATACACCTATATAATTATAACCATATATATATATACACATATATATATATATTCATATCACCTACCATATGTTGTACCGTGGGAATATCTGCACCAGTTGCTAATATTCCCCGATACACGCATACAGAAAGCGTCTTCGCACACATCTTCCACCCATCCATCCTACACTCCACGCAGCACTTCGTCCTGTCGGTTGCGTCTTCCTAGACGACGATCAACTCGACACCGTGCTACATGCCATTTCCACCTCCACCCCCACCCCTATATACATATATATATATATACTATATTTACTTTATTTCTATTTCTCTTTCCTACCATTAAAAAGATAAAAAAATATACAAAAGAGAAAAGATAATCCTTGACTTGCAGGTACTCAGTCTTGCCAATAGCAAGACTAGTTTTGGGAACCCTAATTTGGCTCAAAGCCAAGAACCTGATTTTGAGGGTGTACCTCAAGGACAAAAATTATCTGAAAAAAATCTTAAATAGAAAAACACCAAAAACATAATAAACGAATGGAAGAGATTCATTGTAGGAAAGGCATAGAAACTTATTTGCCTCTAATCCCACTTCCCTGAGTTCGACCTTAGGCCTAAAAGTGGCTAAGATAAAATCAAGTACGCCAGGTTAAAAATTTTGTAAAAAGATGGTTAGGCTTGATTTAGGTTAACCACTATACTCATTTCAACGATAAAATCACCATATTAACACAACCAATCCGAGCTTGACCACCCTCCATCCATCTTCATCTCTTCCTTTCTCTCCCTCACCACCTCCAAGGCTTTAGAGTAAGCTTGTCCCAAGCTCAGGATGCTCCTCTAGACTAGAAAATCAAACATTTTTTCCTGCCTCTCATCCCCTTTGTGGAGCATCCCGTGGCCTCCTCTCACCACTTTAAGAAGTAAACCTCGCCGCGATGCTGTCCTATCCCATCCGCCTTCCTCCACTGCCGTTATCCTTCCTTTAGCTCCTCACCACCATCTTCTAGGCAACGTCAGAGTGAGTCATCATCCAAGCAATCGTCGAGGGGGATTCTTCTCACCTTGATCTTTTATCACTTTCTAGTTCAGTTGTAGTTTCTCGATTATTTGTAGCAAACACTTATTTTGAAAATATATGTGATTGTTTCTCTCTCTTTTTCTCTCCCTCTTATTTTGCAAGTAGATTAGTTAGATAAATATTTTGTCAACCTATTCTCTTGCCTATTAAAATTCCAAAAAAATTGGTAAAAGATAAAAACACCAAAAAGAAATAAAATCGAAGCATGGATTTCAAAACCAAACGTTCACCTCCCTGAGTTTGACCCAGGACTCACCTTAAGTTTCGGTTATAAATTTTATCTGGTAGTGGATTTCTACGCACTACGATGATGGGTTTTCTAACTCAAATCTTTTTGTGTAAAACCTCACTCATCAAAACACAACTTAGTTAGTGTAAGACAAATTTGCAATTAAGGTTATAAAGTTAATTTTTCTTCAAAAGGCTTTAAAATTAAAAACAAAAAGGCTAAGGAAATTCTTTTAACTAGAAATAGATTTGAAGATATCTACACTATTGACTTGGACAACTTCAACAACCTAAATTATATACTTGCAGTGGATGATGAGTCAATATTGTGGAATCGTCGACTAGGGCATGTTCACATGCAAAATATAAATAAGCTTGTGAAGTATGACTTAGTCCGAAGGCTACCTAAACTACCCTTTAAGAAGAAAAACATTTGTGAATCTTGTGAGTTTGGTAAACTTCATAGAACATCTTTTAAACCTAAAAATATAGTTAGCACTTGAGTTACTTCACCTTGACCTCTTTGAACCAACCAAGTCCGATAGCCTTAGTGGATGCATATATTGTCTAATCTTTATTGATGATTTTTCTTGATTTACTTGGGTATTATTTTTAAGGACCAAAGATTCTACCATTGAGGAATTTATCAAGATTGTTAAAAGAATTCAAACTGAGAAAGGTTATTCCATCACTAGAATCAGAAGTGATCATGTAGGAGAATTTGAGAACCAAAGTTTTTTTTCAAGATTTTTGCTCAAATTATGAGATCAATCAAGAATATTCATTTGCTAGAGTAGCTCCTCAGAATGGTGTTGTTGAAAGAAAGAATAAAATCTTGCTGGTGTGTGCTCGCACAATGTAGTGTGAGTCAAAGCTACCTTGGTATTTTTCAGCTAAGGCAGTAAACACTGCTTACTACATTCAAAATAGATCCTCCATTAGATCAATCCTTAAGAAGACACCATTTGAGTTGTACTATGATAGGTCACCAAAGATTTCCTACTTTAGAGTTTTTGGCTACAAATACTTTATTCTGAATATAAACGAAACATTGGATAAGGTTGCAAAAAATGAAGGGATATTCTTGGGATATTCATCTTGAAGCAAACGTTATAGAGTTTACAATAAGAAGAATTCAATTGATGAGGAAACTTTACATGTCTCTTTTGATGAATCAGATCATAAAGAAAAAGTTTCAAGTAGAGATAATGATTAGATCTTAAAAGATCCATCAAATATCCCAGAGGATAATATAGCTAGTGACTTCCCTAAAGATCTAACATATTCTAAGAATCATCCCAAGGATCTTGTAATTGGTGAAGTTACTAAAGAAGTTCAACCCAGATCCTTAGTAAACAACATTGCTCTTAGTGTTTTTGAATCCTAATTAGAGCCTAAAACTATTAAAGAAGCTTTTACTGATGATTGTTGGATTGTAGATATGCAAAAAGAGCTAAATCAATTTGAAAGAAATAATGTTTGGTAATTAGTTCCTAGATTTGAATCTCAATCTCTAATCGAAACAAAGTGGGTGTTTAGAAATAAGCTTGATGAATCAGGGAAGGTTGTAAGAAACGAAGAGAGACTTGTGCCTCAAGGTTGTAATCAAGAAGAAGAAATTGATTTTCATGAGACTTACTCACCCATGGCCAAATTAGAATCCATTCAGATCCTTTAAGCTTTTGCTGCCCATATGGGATTTAAATTATTCCAAATGGATGTCAAAAGTGAATTTCTAAATGGGTTGATTAAAGAAGTCTATGTGAAACAACCACCTAAATTTGAAATTTCAGAGAAACCTGATCACGTTTCTATGCTAAATAAAGCACTATATGGACTAAACACAAGCTCCTAGAGCTCGATATGAAATATTAAAGAACTACCTTTTAGACAATGATTTTAAAATTGGACAAGTTGATCCAACTATATTCACTAAAAGAAAAGATAATGAACTATTCCTAATTCAAATGTATGTTGATGACATAGTATTCGGTGCTACAAACAATCTTCTATGCTAAGAGTTTGCAACAGTTATGCAGGATCAATTTGAGATGAGCCTAATAGGAGAATTGAAGTTCTTCCTAGGGTTGTAGATTGATCAACTAAAAGATGGCATCTTCATCTCGCAAACAAAGTACACGAAGGAGACACAAATGGAGTTTCGCATGGACAATACAAAGGGAAAAGAAACACTAATGGCAACAACAACCCAGTTAAAAGAAGATGAAATAGGTAAATGGTAGAACAAAAACTTTATAAAAGTAAGATAAGTTCCTTATTTTACTTAACTGCCAGTAGACTAGACATCCTTTGTAGCACTTGTCTATGTGCTAGGTTTCAAGAAAACCCTAAGAAATCACATCACAATACTACAAAAAGAATACATAGATACTTACAAAACACTATAGATATTGGTTTGTTCTATCCCAAGTCAGTCACACTTGACTTACTCTCTTACTGTGATATGGACTATGTGGGCAGCCAAATAGATCATGAGAGTACTGATGAGAAGCTCATCATGATCTCTAATTACTCCTAATTAACTAGTCTTCCTAGTTAATTAGCTAAGAATATGTGAATATATAGGTTAATTATAAAATAAGGGATATATAGAAAAGGACCTTAAAATAAGTTAAAATTTCTATTTTAACATCTAATTAATATTATTAATAATCTAATCAATAATTGGACTCAAGATATTAACAATCATTCCTCTAATTAATAAGTTAATTAACCTAAGCATAATGTATACATAAGTATGTAATAACTTAAGTAACATTAGTTGATTAAATAAATTAACCTAAAAAGGCCAAAAATGTAAATTCAAGGTCTTAATATAATAATTACCTTATCTACTAACATATATAAAAATTTGAAAAAAATCTAAATTAAAATAAGCCTTGGAAACCTGAGTTTACATTTTAGCCCTTACAATTCATTTCAACTAGGTCCTTACTTTTTATACAGGTCCTTAGGTTTCATCATGTATAGGTCCCTGACTTCTTCTTCTCCTTCTCTTCAGCAGGTTGAACGGCTGACGACTGAGGGTGCCTCCACCACTCGATCACCGCCCATCCGACGTCATCTCACCTTCTCCAAGCTCCTAGAGCTTGTGCTCACCATCCCATCTTCATCCATCAGTCCGGATGACACTTTTATCCTAATTTTAGGTAGGAGTTAACCTCACCATCGTTGGAGAAGACGCTGGTGGTTAACCTCCTCCTAGCCTCTTGCACGTCTAGATTCCACCGCCCTCTTCGTCGCCGTCAACTATAAATACCCCCTGACCCCCTTGATTTTCCTTAAGTTGGCTCCCTTCCCTCTTCTTCACTGTAGCCAACCCAATAGGCTATTCTCTCTACAACTTCGGTGAACCTCCACTTCATCTTTCAACTTCCTCCGTTCACCTCAATTAGCTTAGGAACTTCGCCGAGGTCATCCACGTCTCTGGACACAAGCGCTGACCAAGGAGTGCCTCTGCTTCATCTCACATTCACCCACCGGAGATCTTCCTAATTCCCCTCTGATTTTGCTCCTCCGTCATGAGCCTTAGATGAAGTTCCTCTGCCCCCTTCATCCAGGTAACAGTAGATAGGAGTAGAAGTAGGAGTACTTTAGCTAGGTAGTTAGGTAGTTTAGCGTAATTTCAGAGTTCAAAGTTCATCTTCTTTGACACCGACGAGTTCCTTGAGTTCGCCAGAGAAAAGGTTTTGTCTTTTGAATCTACTGTCCACCTTCTTTAATCATTCACGGTCATTTCTAACTCATTTAATCCCTAATCTGATCACTGATTCACCTAAACCAAATCCACCTCCATCAGCTACTCCTGTTGTCCATGGCAGCAGTAGTTGACCTTAAATTCACATCCATCAGATCCTCCATCATCAATTCATCATCAAAGGATCCTATTTATCATCTTAATTTGATTAATTATTATATGTAACTTAAATACATAATTTTATCTAAGCTCCTGAGCTCGCTGTCAATGGTGCCTCAAGAGTAGTTAAAACTTTAAATTAAATGCATATTTATGATCGCAGTCTTTCTTTGACTTCTCTTAACCACTCATCTGAGAAGGAGAGCAAGTCCTATGCTTCAACCCACTCAAACTCTATTCAAACTAAATTCAATGCTTAATATTACATTTAATGAATTAACAAGGAATTAAATGCAATCCTTATGTTCCTTGCAACCTCAGGAACCTTTTCAAATAAAAATGGCATAATTTATCTTTCTGTACATGGTTTTTATCTTTTACTGGAATCACCGGAGCTCCGACGAGTGAAACTCGATCTTCATCCTGCAGAAGATGATAAGAAGTTCCAGATTGACATAATTTTAATCACTGTTTAATTTGAGGTCATTTATTTGAGATTTTAACGACTGGAACTTATATTAAGGTTTCATCTTCTCCAACTCCGACGGAGTTGGAGAAGTCTGTATAGAAGCTTAGGAGCCACATTTTAGAGGTATAGAAGCTTCAATGCAGTGCACTGAAGCTATTCTTGTCTTCAAATCAGTGTAGCAACTTCTTAATCTCTCTAACGAACAAAGCACTTTTCTAGTTCAATGATGAGCCTAGACCCCAACTTTCCAAGGTCAAATCATCTGTTTAAGAGGTTGAATGAACTCTTGAGGTTGAAAGAATCCTATTTTAGACTTTAATTTCTTGTAAAGAGGCTTAGAATAGAAAGTCAATTTTTCGAGCCTTACAGTCAAACCTGAGTAGGATACTTTGATTTTGACCTCAATTAGATGATTTGAGAAGTTTAAATTGTTGCTGAGATTCGGTTAAATGATTTTGGAGTGATTAGATTGAACTCTGTAGGTTTATTTGGTTGGAATTTAAACCCTGCTAGTTTGGGTTGTTTTCGAACCCAAACTGTTGGCAATGGTTATTTGATGAGATTTGATCACGACTCCTGCCCAGATCAGTTTGTTATATCCCTTAGATGCTATTGCAATCGATTAGATATGATCTCAGCTGTCTATTACACCTTTCTTATGTCTGAATTCTATCATTGAAGCTTTCAGAGAAGCTCCAAGCTTCTCTGCAGTTACCTAAAGCTTTGAGAACTTGAAAACCGCTCCAGTAGCTACAGAAATCCTTGCTATACTTATTTAAAACCTTAGCCAAGAGAGAAGTCCAATCTATGGACTCTATTAACACCAAGTTCACTTCTAGGCAATATTATGAACCATAGAAACCCATAGTTTATCCCTTCAAATCAAAGAGGAATTCTTCCCCTTCACCTTAAATTGATTACATAATCTTGTAGAGCTACTCTAGAGCTTTCCAACAAGCTTTGATTCACTTGATTTGGAGCTCTGAGCTAGGAGTTATCCTCACTTGAAGTCAGGTCAGGAAGGGGGAACAATAGTCCCACATCGGAAATTCTGGAGCGGCTGCCTTAGTATAAAACGATTTTGTTAATAACTCTCTTCAGTCGTCAAGCGCTAGGCATGGAAAGAAATCGAGCATGCGTGTGTGTGTGCGGGCATGTGTGCCTGCGAGCGCCTGTGTGGGCATGCATTGTGCGTGGCCTTGGGAGGGCGAGGCCAGGGAGGCGGTTGGGTTGGTTTGGCTTGAAAGAAAAATAAATCGAAAATAAACCAAGCTAATTCGAATCAGGCGAGGACTTAGTAGTGTCTGGTCCCACCCTGTGAAGGGTACTGTGTATCCCCGAAAGGTCCTCGCCAGAAACCAAGAGCCAATTTTTGGTAAAAAGGAAAAAAAACCCACTTCAGCTGAAGGTTTAAAGGGAAAGCTAAGGAGTAGAGAAGAAGAAAGGCTAAAGGCTAAGTGTTGAAATCACTAAGGAAAAGAAAGAGGCTAAGAGAATAAGGGAATAAGGGAAAGAAAGGAAACAGAAGGACTTGTAAAGAGAAGAAAGAAGGAAAAGGCACTAAGGAAGAAGACTAAGAAAAAGACTAAGGGAGAAGAAGAAGGCAGAACAGAAGAGGAGAAAAAAAAGAAAGGAAGCTCGAGAGAGAATAAGAAAGAAATAAGAAAAAGAGAAAAATAAAGGTTAAATAAAAGAAAAGGAGAATAAAGAAAGAAAGAAAGAAAGAAGAAGAAAAGAGAGAGAGGCTGAATAATAAAAGGAGTTTTATTTCTCTTTATTGTTAATTGTTGTAATAAGAATTGCTTTCAAATGTTGTAATAAGGCATATTTTGAATAGATAAACTCTCATTTGCCTTAAATCTTTTGAGATAAATGTTGTTAATATGATTTCATATGGAATTTTACATATTTCTCCAATTTAAATCTTTTTGCAAAATTCATGTTATTACAATTAACTTAATTATACCTATAAGATATATAGACTTAATTGATTAATTCAAAATAATGTATACATCCTAGAGAATGACCTGGACTCAACCAGTTAAAGAAATCTAAAATGTTAGGTTAATTCGACCCTATACTACTAAACCGACACAATTTCGAGTTAACCTAAGTTACTTTCTTCTACTCTTAATTAAGTAAAATTAACTTAATTAACTGAGTTGAGAGATAACGCTACCAGTTTAATAGCGCCGTTGCCGGGGAGGCAACCTTTTGATTCATCAAAATTTGCTTGGTTTAATTGTCTAAATAGGAGGTATTTGTAATTATAATTTTACTGTTTTAAATGTTTTTGTTCTAATTAGTTTTGTTTTTGTTTTCTGTCTTCTTTTCAGGTTTACCTTTGAGGGCAATCTCAGGAGAAGGCAGGATTCTATTCGCTGTTTTCATCATTATAAATACCATTGTAAGTATTTTTATTCTTAGTCTTTAGTGTAGATTGAATTGTTGCATTTAGGTAAAAAATAAAACAATAATGCAAAAATACATTCTATCTGACTAGTAGTAGCATATCTTAGCCATACACTCTTAGGAGTATATTTTCTTGCTAGTATCTTTTGCGAATCTGACTCGGGTATTTTCTACTGTTTTTCTCGCATCAACGGGAAAACGTAAAAAAAAAATCGTGTAGATCCCTGTCTTTGAGATTTATAAAAAAGACCACATATTTTGTTTGAAAACATTTAAAAAGTGGCCATTGTAATTCTTTTGATATATTTCTGAAAAAGATTAACTAAAACGAGGAAAATTAAAAATTGTGACTTAAAATCTAATTATAGAATGCATGCGGGTTTTTCTTTCGCTATCATCTGTTGCATGCTATCACGCACATAGCGTGATCACTAGAGTCACATGAGTCTTTATTTCTATCTCTCATCTTTGCACCTCTTAGGGCTTTGGTCGAATATCAACAAGTCTGTCTCACTACTAGAGCCCCGAGGAGCCAGTAGTGAGCGGTCTCAATCCTAGACCTTAGACCTTCGAGCCTTAAGGATACGCACTTGCGTAGACACAGATTAGGATGCGTATTTTGATACTGTTACTCTATTTGTTTGCGTCAAATTACTTTTACGTATCTTAGGAATCTCTTCTTTCCTTTGAAAGAAGAGCAAAACTCACATTTTCGCGCTATTTTACAGGTTTTCATGCCGCTATTTTTTGTGTGGTGTGAGTGTGCTTTTGCACTTTTTTTTTCCATTTTATGGATGGGAGGCGATCCTTGCATCCACCTCTTGTAACTTCTTTGACAGGTGATCCCAGGCTAGTTACAGATAAGCAACCAATGATTCTCCTGTCTGATCCATCTACATCTATGGAACAAATGCAGAATCAAAATCCCGAGATCCCTTCCTCTTCTGGTCAGGGGGAGATGCCGCCTTTTGATGTTCATGAGGCGATCCTGAACCAGAACCTTAAGATGCTTGAGCAGACTAGACAAATCAATTTATTAACTGTAGCCCTAAACAATCTTCAGACTCTTCAAACCCATCCTCCACCTCAACCTGAGGTGGGTTTTGACATCCCTGATTTGTCGATCAATCGTCTAAGGCCTCTACTTAGGGAATACTACAATCCATCCAATGCACAAGTAGAGCCTAATGTTAAGATACCTATTGGGGAGAATGATCTTGAATTAAAGCCAAATATTATTGGTCTAATCCCTCACATTCATGGATTTGCATCCGAAGATCCATTCCAACACATAGAAGATCTAAAGAATCTATCTAAAACTCTTGGACCTCAAAATCAGAATAGGGAAATTCTACTAATGAAGATGCTCTCTTTTAGCCTTAAAGACAAAGCTACTTATTGGTATAGAACAATTGCAAGACCAATCTCAACTTAGGTTGAACTCGAATCCGGATTTCTTAAGAAATTCTTTCCTATTGGTTGAACTAATGCTTTAAGGCGAGCTATTACTACTTTCAATCAAAACCAAGGAGAACCAATTCTTGAAGCGTGGGAACGTTTTCATGAATTGCAAAGGAAATGCCCACATCATGACATCCCTCGTTGGCAACTAATGCAAATCTTCTACTGTGGATTGCAAGAGGGCATTCGCAATCTAGTCGATGCCTCTTGTGGAAGGAACTTCCTAAATCACAACACAGAATCCGCCTCATAATTATTTGAAGGGATGGTGGAAAACTCGATCAACAATGCATCAATGTCGCAATTTACACGGGACGCAAACACGAATCATCAGAATCTGCATAAGGGCATTCACGAGATCAGTAACCCGTCTAGTTCAAAGGACTTGGAAATAATTGCAGAAAAACTGGACAAAGTCGATATCGTAGCAAAGCATCTCAACGAGGTCAGAAATACGATGAAGACTCTTATGCCTCTACTTGCTACGAATCCCATGTATTCACCTGTTTCGTAAATTCCCCTGGGGAGGAAATTTGTGAATAATCTGGATTCTAGAGATCCATCTTCCTTGGGTTTTCTATCTACTCCACCAACCCAAGGAGGGACCTTTGTCCCACATTCTTACCCACTCTTTCCCCAACCTGTACCTTTTGCAGAAAACACGCCTTATCCTCTAGATTTAAATGCCATTCAGGGATACACACCAAGATCAAACCCATATTCAAATTCCTATAATCCTGGATGGCGTAATCACCCTAATTTCTCTTGGTATGACCATTCACAAAGACCATCATATCCGACTTCGACCAGGAAAAACCTACCTACATTGTCGTTTTAGCAACACAATGCGAGGTCATTTTACGTGGGTTTGCAAAACCCCGTAGGGCCAAATAGAGATCCACAGCTAGACCAAATTTTGAGAGCTGTGACTGAGAGCTAGTGACAAAATGATGGGGCTCTTGCTGAAGTCCAACAACAATGTTTGGTAGAATTGGTTGATCTTAGGGGCCAAATCATGCAGTTAGCTGAATCTCATCAGCTAGGGGCCCTTCCATCCCAGCCAATTCCAAACACTAGGAATATCCAGCAAAGACAACACCCAGGAGTTCAAAATCTGAATCGGGGACATGTCCATCTCCTTAATCAATTACCTTTGAATCCAAATCTGAATCTAAATTCGAATCCATCCACTTCTAATCATGATTTTGAATATCCTAATCAATAACGATCAATTTTGAATCAACCTTTAATCAATAATTCATCTTTCCAAAATCCACAAGCATCTTCTTCTTCATCAGCTGCTTCTTCTTCTCATGCGGGTATTAACTCAGTTACAACCCACCGTGGAACTTCCACTAGGGATCCAGTTTATCCAAGGAACCTATCCCAAGACCCTAGTACATCTAGAACATCCCCTGTTTCTACACTTGGAAGAGGTGCAGAACCCGATCCCGCAATTCCGGCTAATTCGCAAGATCAGGGAAATACCTCAGTAGAACAGGAAATCCATGCCCCATTCCCAGAAGCTTTCAAGAAGACTAGGAAACAAAAAAACCTGTTACATTAGATGAAGATTTGATTAAGATTTTTGAATAGGTACACATTAATATGCCACTCCTAGATGCTATCAAACACATCCCGACTTACATGAGATTTCTTAAGGAATTGTGTACTCCTAAGCATAAGTCGAAGAAAGGAAGCACTGTGGTACTTTCAGAACATGTGAGCTCTATAATTTCAAGTATGCTTCCTTTGAAAAAGAAAGACCCAGGATCTCCATTTATTTCCTGTATAATTTGGGGTCAGTGTTTTGATAGAGTTCTCCTAGATTTAGGAGCTTCTATTAACCTCATTCCTTTCTCTTTGGTAAAACATTTCAAAATAGAAAACCTTAACTCTACCAATGTGACTTTACAATTAGCTGATAGATCTATTAAGTCACCTAAAGGAATGTTGGAGGATGTTATTGTAAGTGTTTGGGATTTTTACTTCCCTGTAGATTTTATGTCCTTGATATGGAAGTACCGGAATACATTTGCCACACCTCAATTATCTTAGGGAGACCCTTTTTGGCTACTGCAAAAGCCAATATTGATTGTGAATCTGGAAAGATTGAATTGAAATTTGGGGAGAAGACAATTAAGTTAGATATATTTAGAGCTTTTTGTGGATTAGATTGTGAATGGATTGAGGAAATTAAATCTATAGCAGCTTTTGAGGATGACATTAGTTTTTTAGAACTAGAGAGCACACCTTTTGATATCCCATACCCTCAAAGCAACGAAATCCTTTATTGGAATCTATACTCAATCCTAAATCTAAATGTGAATTTGAATCATTTAACTCACTTCTCGCAATCGAAAATCCTGACCCAAATCCTGCTGTTGATTCTACTCCTGTGCTTGAATTGAAACCATTGCCTGACAATCTTAAATATGTGTATCTCAAATCTGATCAAACATATCCTGTAATAATCAATTCTCATCTATCTGAATCACAAGAATCCAAATTGATCAAGGTTCTTTGAGATCACAAGAAGGCAATTGGGTGGACTCTACATGATCTCACCGGGATTAGCCCCAATTTTTGTACTCAACTCATCTATATTGAAGATGGGGCATGACCTTCAAGAGAAGCTCAAAGATGTTTAAATCTGAATTTAAAGGAGGTCATTAAGAAAGAAATAATCAAGTGGCTTGATGCTGACATTATCTATCCCATATCTAATAGCCCTTGGGTGAGTCCAATTCAAGTGGTACCCGGAAAGGCAGGACTCACCATAATCAAAACTGAATCCGGAGAAACCATTCCCACATGAATTGGAAATTCGTGGTGGGTTTGTATTGATTATCGTAAGTTGAACACTATTACAAAGAAGGACCATTTTCCTTTTCCATTCATTGATCAAATCCTTGAGAGATTAGCTGGTAATAGGTTCTTCTGCCTTCTAGATGGTTACTCTGGGTATAATTAAGTTGCAATTTATCCCGAAGATCAAGAGAAAATGACTTTCACCTACCCCTTCGGAACCTTTGCTTTCCGAAGAATGCCATTTGGGCTTTGTAACGCACCCGTGACTTTTCAGCATTTCATGTTAGCCATTTTTAGGTGAATATATCGAGGTTTTTATGGGTGACTTTTCAGTCTTCGAGGAGACATTTGATATTTGCTTGGATAATTTGTCGAAGGTTCTTAAGAGTTGTATTGAAGTAAACCTTGTCCTTAGTTGGGAGAAGAGCCATTTTATAATTCTAGAGGGCATCGTACTTGGCCACCTCATATCTGAGCGAGGTATCCAAGATCGAGCCAAGATCAATCAAATTGCAAATCTTCCAATTCCTGACTCGATCAAAGGCATTAGATCATTTCTCAGGCATGTGGGATTTTATAGAATATTTATACTTAATTCTTCAAAAATTGCCTGACCACTCACAAACCTCCTCACAAAGGATGCTACTTTTGAGATGAGTGAGGAGTGTATTGCAGCATTTGAAACTTTGAGAGACAGAGTTACACAGGCTCCAATTTTGCAACCACCTAATTGGGATTTACCATTCGAAATCATGTGCGATGCATCAGATTATGCAATAGGAGCTGTTTTGGGATAGAAAGTTGAGAAGAATCTGATAGTAATTTACTATGCTAGTAAAACATTGAATGAGACACAAAGGAATTACACAGTTACAGAGAAAGAGTTACTAGCAATAGTATTTGGATTAGAAAAGTTCAGATCTTATATACTCGGATCTTAAATTATCGTGTACTCTGATCACTTAGCTATCCAACACCTTCTATCTAAGAAGGACACGAAACCTAGGTTAATTAGATGGATCTTGCTTTTGCAGGAATTTGACATAGAAATTCGTGATAAGGTGGGTTGACAAAATGTTGTTGCCGACCATCTTTCCCACCTTTTTTCTGATACAATTGAATCAACTCCTCCAATCACTGAACACTTCCCTGATGAACATCTTTTGACTATATCCATAGATCTTCCTTGGTATGCAGACATTGTTAATTATTTGGTTGCACATCAACTCCCGCCAGACTAGGATGGGAATCGCAAATTACAACTCAAAGCAGAAGCCAAATACTATTTCTGGGAAGATCCATATCATTTTTGACTCTATAATGATCAAATCATCAGGCGTTGTGTCACTTCTTCTGAGATTGATTCTATCCTATCCTTTTGTCATGAGCAGGCCTGTGGTGGTCATTTCTCTGGTAGAAAGACCGCTGCAAAAGTTTTGCAATGCAGGTTTTATTAGCCCATGTTATTTGCTAATTCACAGACTTATTGTAAGGCATGTAGTCGTTGCCAAACACTTGGTGGCATGTCACGAAAAGACATGATGCCTCTGAACCCAATTATAGTCTGTGAAATATTTGATATTTGGGGCATAGACTTTATGGGTCCGTTTCCATCCTCTTTTGGCTTCTACTACATTCTACTTGCTATTGATTATGTTTCCCATTGGATTGAAGCCATACCCACATGCATAAACGATCATCGAGTTATCATTCCTTTTATACAGAGTCATATTATCGCTCGTTTTGGTGTACCTCGTGACATCATTTTTGACGGCGGTTCCCATTTTATTAACGCCCAGTTTAGAACCTTACTTAGAAAATATGGGGTTACACATTGTATTTCTACACCCTATCATCCCCAAACTAATGGGCAAACTGAGGTCTCTAATCGGGAGATCAAAAAGATCCTTCAAATGGCAATCCGACCCGATAGCAAGGATTGGTCTTCCCGTTTAGATGAGGCTTTGTGGGCTTATAGGATTTCCCACAAAACACCAGTAGGCATGTCACCATACAAACTTGTTTATGGGAAACCCTGTCATCTTCCCGTAGAAATTGAACACAAGGCCTCTTGGGCAATTAAAGCCTGTAATTTAGACCTCGTGAAGGCTGGTGAAAATCATAGGTTGCAGCTTAGCGAACTTGAGGAATTACGTCATGATTCCTATGAGAGTTCAAAGCTGTATAAGGAAAAACCTAAAGCCTTCCACTACAGATTTATTTCCCACAAATCCTTTACACCTAGTCAGAAGATGTTGTTCTTTGATGCCCGTTTGAAGCTCTTCCCTGGTAAACTTAGGTCTAAATGGCAAGAGCCATTTATTGTTGTTAGAGTCTTCGACAACAGAGCTATCGAAATCACTAAACCCAATAAGGATCAACCCTTCAAAGTCAATGGTCAACGTTTAAAACCCTCCTTGGAATCACATCCTTTGGGTCTTGTTGGAGAATGTTCCACTAGGGTTTTGTCACCATCCATCCACAACTTTTGTACATATTTGTTTCCCGCTTTATACTTTTTGATTTTTTTTTCCATACTTTCTCTGATTTTTCACTTCATCTTACACCGATTACCTTCATTTAGTCCGACTGACCACTCTGACCTTTGATCAGACTTGAAATCGTTCACACAGAGATCTTTAATCTCCTTTATTCGACTCATTCCATCACCCTATACTAAATGAAGTGTAATATCTTTTCACCCTTCTTACAATGAGGATATTGTAAAATCTTGGCTTGAGGGGGTGTTGAAGTGAAATTTTCACTTTAAGTGTGTGTAAATAGAAAGAAAAATATAAAAAACACATAAAAATTAAATATCCACGAAATTTAAAAAATAGAAATTCCAAAAATCATAAAATTTTCAAAATTAAAATTTCATAAAAATTTGAAAAATTTTGAGAAAAATTCATAAAAATAGGAAAATCTTATAAACATAAAATCAAAAATATATAAATACAAAAATTTGAAAATGAAAATTCATAAAAGTAATAAGAGGGGTATATTCATCTATAATAAAGAAGAAAAAATATATATATATATATATGTTTAAGAGCTCAATTTTTCTTTTAGGTCAGAAATTGAAAAAATATATAGAATACATATGGAGTATTTAAGAGCATTCAATTCTTATTTAGATTCTTACTTAAACATTTTGTAAAAGCACACTTTTGTTTTAAAAATTTTTAAACAAGATTTTATTTGAATTTACAATCTTTAAATCTTTTAAGCTTTGTTTTTCTATTCTTAACCTAAATTAAGAAACTAAGTGTATTAAGTTTTTAAGTTTTGGGATTAAATTATAACTTTCTAATCAATTAGATTAAGTAATCCTTTTGCTTTTTGAATGTTTGATTTTATCATAAAGTTAAGTAAAAAGGCCAAATATTAAGAGTTAATTAAATAAAGAGTTAGTAGAATTTTAGTTTACAAGACTTATAGGCTAAAGACATATAACTAGACTTTGTAAATTTTGTCTTGACGGATCCTGTAAGAGGAAAATAAGAATTTCAAGAACTTGAGAGTGAAGGGCTTTGTTGTCCAAGCTCTGGTTTGAGAGCTAAGTAACCTAAACATCTAAATTCACACACATAGAATTGTCTTGTTGGCATCTGAGACTACGAAAACGCAGAGGTTAAGAGATTGGTTCTGAATCCTCTTTAGTCCAAGGATTTCCGTGGGGTGGTTCTTGAAAGGGTGAAGAATGAGCCACTCACCTAGAAAAAGGATTTGGAGAATTAAGTTGGTAAGAAAAATGACAAGGGGGAAGAAGAAAAAAAAAAGAAAAAATAATAATAAAACATCCTACAGTTAAGTGCCTTGTTACATATGGGTGCTTATGCAGTTTTTCCATAATAAAATAAAGCATCTCAATACAAATGGATGCTACGCTTCCTTCCATTAAATAAAAGAACAACTCGCTACAAATGGATGTTCTAACCTATAGAAAAAGTGAAAAAAATATGGAGATAAAAATATTAGGAATAAGAGACCCAGTAGTCCACCAGGGAGATATACATAAAAAGTGTTGACCTTGGGATAGAAAACTGGTGAGGAAAAAGCAACCAAACCTGAGTAAGGCCAAGCAAAAGGCTTGAATTGGAATAATTGGGATTGGAAATTGATGTATTAAGATTTGGATTTTTGCAACTTTGGATGCCTTTAGGACAACTCTCTTCACTAAGAACAGATGTTTTAAAATCATAGCTACTGAACCTTGGTATTGGGCAATGAAGCCTCAGAAATCGGGTTTTGAGGATTTGAAGTTGAGACCTAAAGGAGAAGAATTGACAAAATTGTAGGTCTAGAAGTTGTTCTTAGTACTGTAGGCTAGTAGATTAGAGCTTTAATACTCTAAGTTTGGTTAATAATGAGTATCTGGTTAATTTGCTTAAACTTATATTGATAAAAGTCAAATATCATAAACAAAGGGTTAACTTAAGTCTATTGAGTTTTTGAGTTAAAATTTAATTCCTAACTCTTAAGTTTTGTTTTCTTAAAACACTTTGTATTCTAAGTTTGGGTCAAGAATAGTTACAAAGAATAAGAGATTTTTGATAATTCTAATTCTTAATAAAATTCTTGTTAACAACATTGTTTTTAAGTGTGTTTTGAAAATGTTATAAGTATAAGTCTAAGTAAGAAAATTTTCACAAATGCTTTATATATTAACTATTTATATTAGACCTAAAAGAATTCTCTAACCTAAGCTTTCCTCTACTTAGTTATTATTTATAATAATTTAAACCCAAGTTTAAACCCAAGTGCTTTAAATCATCATATTTTTAGGTAGTTTTGCTAGGGACTAGTAAAACTTTGGCTTTGGGGTACGATGAGAAGCTCATCATGATCTCTAATTACCCCTAATTAATTAGTCTTCCTAGTTAATTAGCTAAGAATATGTGAATATATGGGTTAATTATAAAATAAGGGATGTATAGTAAAGGACCTTAAAATAAGTTAAAAATGCTATTTTAACATCTAATTAATATTATTAATAATCTAATCAATAATTGTACTCGAGATATTAACAATCTTTCCTCTAATTAATAAGTTAATTAACCTAAGCATAATGTATACATAAGTATGTAATAACCTAAGTAACATTAGTTAATTAAATAAATTAATCTAAAAAGGTCAAAAATGTAAATTCAAGGTCTTAATATAATAATTACCTTATTTAGTAACATATATATAAAGTTGAAAAAAATCTAAATTAAAATAAGTCTTGAAAACCTGAGTTTACATTTTGGTCCTTACAATTCATTTCAACCGAGTCCTTACTTTTCATATAGGTCCTTAGGTTTCATCACGTATAGGTCCTTGACTTCTTCTTGTTCTCTTCAGCCAGTTGAATGGCTGACGACTGAGGGTGCCTCTACCACTCGATCACCGCCCATCCGACGTCACCTCACCTTCTCCAAGCTCCTGGAGCTTGTGCTCACCATCCCATCTTTATCCATTGGTCCGGATGACACTTTTATCCTAATTTTAGGTAGGATTTAACCTCATCGTCGTCGGAGAAGACGCCGGTGGTTAACCTTCTCCTAGCCTCTTTCACGTCCATATTCCACCACCCTCTTCGTCATCGTCAACTATAAATACCCCTTGACCCCCTTGATTTTCCTTAAGTTGGCTCCCTTCCCTCTTCTCCACTGTAGCCAACTCGATAGGCTATTCTCTCTACAACTCTGACAAACCTCCACTCCATCTTCCGACTTCCTCCGTTCACCTCAATTAGCTTAGGAACTTCGCCGAGGTCATCCACGTCTCTGGACACAGGCGCTGACCAAGGAGTGCCTCTGCTTCATCTCGCATTTGCCTACTGGAGATCTTCCTAATTCCCCTCTGATTTCACTCCTCCGTCATGAGCCTTAGATGGAGTTCCTCTACCCCCTTCATCCAGGTAATAGTAGATAGGAGTAGATTAGGAGTAGGAGTAGGAGTACTTTAGCTAGGTAGTTAGTTAGGTAGTTTAACGTAATTTCAGAGTTCAAAGTTCATCTTCTTTGACTCTAGCGAGTTCCTTTAGTTCTCCAGAGACCTAGTTTTGTCTTTTGAATCTACTGTCCACCTTCTTCAATCATTCACGATCATTTCTAACTCATTTAATCCCTAATCTGATCACTGATTCGCCTAAACCAAATCCACCTCCATCAGCTACTCCTACTATCCATGGCAGCAGTAGTTGACCTTAAATTCACATCCATTGGATCCTCCATCATCAATTCATCATCAAAGGATCCTATTTATCATCTTAATTTGATTAATTATTATATGTAACTTAAAAACATAATTTTATCTAAGCTCCTGAGCTCGCTGTCAATGGCGGCTCAGGAGTAGTTAAAACTTTAAATTAAATGCATATTTATGATCGCAGTCGTTCTTTGATTTGTCTTAACCACTCATCTGAGTGGGAGAGCAAGTCCTGTGCTTCAACCCACTCAAACTCTATTCAAACTGAATTCACTGCTCAATCTTACATTTAATGAATTAACAAGGAATTAAATGTGATCCTAAGGTTCCTTGTAACCTCAGGAACCTTTTCAAATAAAAAATGGCACAATTTATCTTTCTATACATGGTTTTTATCTTTTATTGGACTTATCGGAGCTCCGACGAGTGAAATTCGATCTTCAGCCTACAGAAAATGATAAGAAGTTCCAGATTGATGTAATTTTAATCACTGTTTAATTTGAGGTCATTTATTTGAGATTTTAATGACTGAAACTTAGATTAAGGTTTCATCTTCTCCAACTCCGACAGAGATGGAGAAGTTTGTACAGAAGCTTAAGAGCCACATTTTAGAGGTCTAGAAGCTTCAGTGCAGTGCACTGAAGCTATTCATGTCCTTAATTCAGTGTAGCAACTTCTTAATCTTTCTTACCAACAAAGCACTTTTCCCCTAGTTTCCAAGGTCAAATCATCTATTTAAAGAGGTTGAATGAACTCCTGAGGTTGAAAGAATCCTATTCTAGACTTTAATTTCTTGTAAAGAGGCTTAAAATAGAAAGTCAATTTTTCGAGCCTTACAGCCAAACCTGAGTAGGATACTTTGATTCTAAGCTCAATTAGATGGTTTGAGAAGTTTAAATTGTTGCTGAGATTTTGTTAAATGATTTTGGAGTGATTAGATTGAGCTCTGTAGGTTTATTTGGTTGGAATTTAAACCTTGCCAGTTTGGGTTGTTTATGAACCCAAATTGTTGGCAGTGGTTATTTGATGAGATTTGATAACGATTCCTGCCTAGATCAGTTTGTTATATCCCTTAGAAGCTGTTCCAATCGATCAAATATGATCTTAGCTATTTGTTACACCTTTCTTATGTCTGAATTCTATCTCTGAAGCTTTCAGAGAAGCTCCATGCTTCTTTGTAGTTACCTGAAGCTTTGAGAACTTGAAAACCACTCCAGTAGTTCCGGAAATCCTTGTTAGACTTATTTAGAACCTTAGCAAAGAGAGAAGTCTAGTCTATGGACTCTATTAGCACCAAGTTCACTTCCAGGCAATATTATGAACCGTAGAAACCCGTAGTTTCGCCCTTCAAATCGAAGAGGAATTCTTCCCCTTCACCTTAAATTGATTACATAATCTTGTAGAGCTACTCTAGAGCTTTCCAACAAGCTTTGATTCGCTTGATTTGGAGCTCTGAGCTTGGAGTTATCCTCACTTGAAGCTAGGTCTGGAAGGGGGAACAATAGTCCCACATCAGAAATTCTGGAGTGGCCGCCTTAGTATAAAACGATTTTGTTAATAACACTCTTCAATCGTCAAGCATTGGGTGCGAAAAGAAGCCGAGCATGCGTGTGTGCCTATGAGTGCTCGTGTGGGCGTGCATTGTCCGTGGCCCTAGGAGGGCGAGGCCGGAGAGGCAATTTAGATGGTTTGGCTAGAAAGAAAAATAAATCGAAAATAAACCAAGCTAATTCGAATTAGGCGAGGACTTAGTAGGGTCTGGTCCCACCCTGTGAAGGGTGCTGTGTATCCTTGAAAGGTCCTTGCCACAAACCAAGAACCAATTTTTATTTAAAAAGAAAAAAAACTTGGTTGAGCTGAAGGTTTAAAGGGAAAGCTAAGGAGCAGAGCAGAAGGGCTGAAGGCTAAGTGTTGAAATCACTAAGGAAAAGAAAGAGGCTAAGAGAATAAGGGAATAAAGGAAAGAAAGGAAACAGAAGGACTTGTAGAGAGAAGAAAGAAGAAGGAAAAGTCACTAAGGAAGAAGACTAAGAAAAAGACTAAGGGAGAAGAAGAAGGCAGAATAGAAGAGGAGAAAAAAAAGAAAGGAAGCTCGAGAGAGAATAAGAAAGAAATAGAAAAAAGAGAAAAATAAAGGATAAATAAAAGAAAAGGAAAATAGAGAAAGAAAGAAAGGAAGGAAGAAGAAGAAGAAAAGAGAGAGAGGTTGAAGAATAAAAGGAGTTTTATTTCTCTTTATTTTTAATTGTTGTAATAAGGCATATTTTGAATAGATAAACTCTCATTTTCCTTAAATCTTTTGAGATAAATGTTGTTAATATGATTTCATATGGAATTTTGCATATTTCTTCAATTTAAATCATTTTGCAAAATTCATGTTATTACAATTAACTTAAATATACCTCCTATACCTATAAGATATATAGAATTAATTAGTGGATTCAAAATAATATATACCTCCTAGCGAACGACCTGGACTCAACTAGTTAAAAAAATATAAAATATTAGGTTAATTCGACCCTAGACTGCTAAACTGACACAATTTCGAGTTAACCTAAGTTACTTTCTTCTACTCTTAATTAAGTAAAATTAACTTAATTAACTGAGTTGATAGATAACGCTACCAAGTACTAGTGAAACTTATTAGTTTCTCAGGAATTCATTAGTTTTTTGGGTCAGTAAGAAACAAAATTGTGTTTCTCTATCCACAACTCAAACTGAATACATTGCCACTTCCCTATTGTGTTCACAAATATTGTGGATGAAGCAAACACTTAAGGATTTGGACTTAGCTTTGAAAACGATAGAATACTTTATGACAACACTAGTGCAATTAACCTATCCAAAAATCCAATACAACACTCAAGAACTAACCATATAGATATCAAACACCACTTTTTAAGAGATTGTGTTCTTAAAAAGGAAATATCCTTAGAATTTGTTGAAACTGGAAAACTAGTTGAGATCTTTACCAAACCTTTAGCAAAAGATAGATTTATAACAATTAGAAGAGAACTAGGTCTAACAAGACTAAGTGAACTTTAAATTTAGCTTAACTCTTAGTCTTGACCTCTTTTGATCGATTAATAAAAACATCTTGATCAATTAACTCTTCTTTTGATTGATCAAATAATTGCTTTTGACCAATCAAGTTTAGAGTAGGAAAACTCCCTCCAAATTTTCAAAGTCAATCGATCAACTCTTAATTTTGATCCATTAATGTTTAGGTAGGATATTTTCCTCGACTGGAAATTCAAATTTATCGATTAAACTTAGTCTTTGATCAATTAATTTTGAATTTGATCAACCAAGATCAATATTTTGATCAACCAAATTGTTAATTCATTGGAGTCGATATTTAAAACTTTCATTGTAATGTAGTCGACAAGAGAGAAATCAACAGTTAAAATTTATCATTCTCGAATATGAGTCTAAGGTCATTCGCAAGGAGCAAATGGGTGTACAAATACCATTGTTAAAATTTTGAACTCAGGAACTAGACTTGATTAACTAAGATTTTTTATGATATAAAACCTAGTTCAAATTGTAGAGAAAAGATTCCAAATACAGGACTTGCAACGCTGAGAAACTAACTGTAGAGAAAAGATTCCAAATACAGGACTTGCAACGCTGAGAAACTAACATCACAAGTAAAATAGTTGGGGTTTTAGTAATCAATTAATGCTTAATGAAATAACACAGAAATTATTATGATTAAACACTAACAATTCAAGTAATGCTTAAAGAATAAGTTAATGCTATAAAACCCCAAATACCCCTTAATCAAGGAAAGTTAGTTATTGATCAAAAGTTACTATAGTTTCATCCTTGAGACTTTAGTAAATGTCACTATTTCTCTGAAGAGGTCCATGCGAAGTTACAATTTAGTCCCTACAACTTTTTTCTTTTTTAAACCTACCCCTACTAATAGGCAGAGGTGGCTTTCTCCTTCGTCACCGGTGGAGGTCGACGAAGTAATGCCGGAGTTGTCAAACATCAAGGAACGTCATCGATGAGTAGAGGTGGAGCTTCAACATGTAGATGTTGGAGGAAGCGTGCAGCATCACTGAAGATGCTAGCGGTAGCGGCAACCAGCTAGAGTCAAGGGAGGTTCTCGCCCCCAACCTAAGGGTCGAGGGGCTTTGCTGGGGCACCACTGACCCGATGGTGATGTTGATTTAGGATGATGAGATTGGCAGAGGCATGGCGACATCGAAGATGATGGCAACGGCGGGTGGTGGTCCTTGAGGCGCCTCGATGAGCGATTGACCCAATAACCTTGGGGCTTTTGCTGGCCAAGGTGTGTGGAAGCTTCTGAGGTGGCCAATGGTGAATGAGGATGTGTGGCATGGTGGTTGGATGATTACGGTGGATCTCGTCGGATAAAGGGTTTGGGTTTGGAAAACCTGTCGTTGTAGTTCGATTAGGAAGAAAATCCGTCAATCAGATAAAATTTATAACCGAAGCTCGAAAAGTGAGTCCTAGGCCGAACACGAGGAGGCGAATGTTTGATTTTGAAATTTGCATTTTTCTTTTTATTTATTTTTGTCATTTTTATCTTTTGTTATTTTTTTAGTATTTTAATTGGGCAAGGGATCAGGTCAATGAATTCTAGCTAATCTACTTGCAAAATAAAAAGAGAGAGATAGAGGGAGAGAGAAACAATCATGTACTTTTATAATCTAATATTTATTACAACTAGGAAAGCGGGAAAACTATACTACGAAAGCAATAAAGATAGAGATAGGTGAGAGAAATCCCCCTCGATGGTCTCTTGGAGGACAATTCGCTCTGATGCAGCCTGGAGGAAGGTGGTGTGGAGCAGGACGAACAAGGATGGAGCTAGAGGATGGAGGGTAGGGTAGGACAACATTGTGGTGAGGATCTACTTCCCGAAGTAGGTGAGAAGACAACCACGAGATGCTCCACGAAGGGGGATGAGAGGTGGGGAAAAATATTTGATTTCTACTCTAGAAGAGCATCCCGAAATTGGGAGAATCTCTCTCTAGAGCCTTGGAGGTGGTGAAAGGAAGAAAGGAAGAGATGAAGAAAAATGGGATGGGTAGGGGCCCTTTTATAGTGGAGGAAAGAATCAACTTCATATACATGACATTTAGTAACAGTCATAAGCGTCGCTGAAGATCCATCACAAACGTCGCTGAAGACAGCACATGCACCCACCAATCGCTGTGCAGGCATGCGCTCCGTGCGCCCGTGTTGCGCACCTTCGTACGTGCCCATGCATGCTCGCTACGCTGCTGTGCATTCGTGCCTCCACACGCACGCCTGCCCACGTTGCTGTGCACGTGTGGTGGCGTGTGCGTGTGCATTGTCGGCCTCGGTTGCACCACGTGGCGCGATTTGGGCCATCCTTCTTCATTTCGTTGTAGGGGCTGCTACAGAGGTCAAATTAAGTCGATTTTCACACCGTTGGGCTGCGATCGTCGACCTGAGTCCATCCGCATAGTTGGATTTGTGGTTTGAAGCTTCAAATTACGTAACTTAGTCCCTTGGTCATTGATCTTCCTCGAACTGCATATGGTGCTACGGGACTCCGATCAAGGCGATTTTGGAGGTGTTGGACTCCGATTATCGTCCTAATCAGATCCATACAGTCGGATCATCAATCCAATACTCTGAAATAAGTCTCCTTCTCTCTTGATCACAAAATGGATGCAATTAACCTAAAATATACACAACTACTCTAAATGCAGAATGATGCATGCCACGTAATATTTGTAATATGGAATGCAAAGCTAAGCTTAGGAACTTGCATAAATAGGCATTTTAACCTAAATGAATGTGTCTACATCATACCCCCATGCCTATCTTTTGCTAGTCCCTAACAAAATTAAACTACATGCTATGTATAAAAATAGAATTAGGACTCGATCGCTTAGCCCTAAGTTATTTATTAACAATAGAAATTTTCAACTAAGGTCCTAAACTACGAAAACTCAACAGTACTTAGGTGTCTGCCAGAATGCAGACCACCCAAGTCCTTGCCTTATTTGAAAAGGGAAGATACATTTTTTTTTCTTATTTTCTAATTTTTTGGACTTTTGGAGTTTGAGAGTTTCGAGATAACTTTTTATGGCTACCCGACCTGCCCAAGACTCGAAAAGGACTGTAAGTGCTAAGCATCTTGTGAAAGGGTGATAGACTCACTAAGCGACTGTTAAAATAGACTTCAGGTTTCTCTACAACCCTAGGTGACCTTAAGAGTTTCTACTTAAAGGTTTATCTTTCTGAACTGTAGCTTTCTCCCTACTTTTAAATTTTTTTATGGGGTCAACATAAGGGCGAACCCAGTGTATATCTCCCCAGTTTATTCTACTTCCCCGCTTCTTTCATAAGTGTTTTGGGAATTATTTGTGCATTTTTGTGAGCTAGACTCTAGACAACCAGCCAATGGGTTGTTACCTACGGCAACTTGTCATCCATACTTGTGCGATGAAATACGATTTATTTTTCTATTTTTTCCTCCTTTTCCTACTTTTATTTTATTTTTTAGTATCATTTTTTTTCTTTTTCTAAGTAGGTGGCTTCCCTGATCTAAGATTTACCTAAAAGTAGTAGAATGAGTGTGGTCATGTAGTTGTGCTCTGGACAACTAGCCAATGGGTTGTTACCCACGACAACTTGCTAGCCATACTACCTTAGAAAGTTTATTAGCTACCCAATTTTCGAAGAAACCGCCGAAAAGTGAGTCAGTGCAAACAGTGTGTAGATGCTTAGACTTAAAATCCCCTCAAATTAGAGGGCGGGTTGATAAGTTGCATACTTATCGTCCCAATTTATTCACCAAATTAAAGTAAAATTACTTGGCGAGGACTCAAGACTAAGTCCACATTCAAGTGGACACTAGGGCTAATTAAGCCCGAAGACCTAAAGAGTCTAAGTGTTTAGGTCCTTAAGTATCATTTCTTAATGTTAATAACTTCCAAAAGCATAAGTTCTCTTCTCCTAATTCTATTTTTTTATTTTTTTTCTTTTTTTATCTTTTTGAATTTTTAAATTTTTTTAAATAAAAGAAATTCTATAGAGCTAATGAAATAATTTCAGGATTAAGTATCCACCCCCCATGCCTAAATGATGCAATGTCCTCATTGAAGAAATAAAGACATGAAACGAGTGGAATAAACAGAGTATCACCTGAATTTCGTGAAAATCCGATCAGCTCCGCAAAGAGGAGATTATACACACGCGGAAAGTTTTATGCCTTTAGCTAGGCATAATATATATACAAAGAAGAATCTAAGAATTCATAAGTGCGGGTCAGAATCAAAATAAAAAGTTTAATCCTCAGGCCTGCAAATAGAAGATGTCCACAAATGTGGACCAAGTTGTGGTGTAGACCCATGCCCTAGGGTCGAGTAGTTCTAAGGTTCTAGATGAAAATCACCCAGAACCAATGATTATTGTTCTTACAAGGTCGAGCCTACCGTTTGGTGGTGTGCAACCCAAGACTAAAGTGTCGGACAAAAGGTAGATTTGGTTCACTAGGTTTAGATGTCCACTTAACTTTCAGCTTAGAAAAATAATCAGTTATTCTAAGATTGGGTCGCACATCAAAGGTATCATAAAGGTCCTGGTAAAAAGTAAGTGGTTTTAGGTCAATTGGTACCCTTAAATCCTAAATTGTAGTTCCCTCAGAAGTAGCTTCCCAGATTTTTATTTCCAACTTCCTATCCTCCAAGATCAAGGTTTCGTGGACCTCCAGATCATTGTACACCCCATCCAAAATACCCAGGTCCAACAATTGTGGTTGAATTAGGATTGACTTGGGCCTAGTGATCTCAAAAATATCATAATTCAGCTCTTTAGGGTGTGGTTGAGAAATGGAGCTACTGATTGAATCATCAGGATTCAGATCGTCCAAGTTAGCCCCAACATGATCATAATCTTCAATAATTGGGCTACCAAAAGGTTTGTCATGATCCTCAAGCCCATTCGTCTCACTAAAATCCTCTTAAGCTCAAGTGAGACGTCACCTAAAGATTCTTCACCTTCAGAGTCAAAGAATTCTTAATCATCATTTGTATATGTCTCAAACTTATATGTCATTTCATGGTCCATGGAGACATATTTTTTGTCATTCCCTAGCTAGGGGATCTTGGGTGAAGCAATCGATTCATCCTCAATGGGTTGACCCAACTTGGTCATCCCCGATCTTAGAACATGTTTCTCCACCAACAGGTGCCTGAGCAGGTTCAGACATTGGCTCTTCTGAAAGGGGTTCATATTGAGAATCATCCCAAGATTGGACTAGGGAAACCATAAATTTCATCCTTAACCTCGACAATTTCCCAAGTAGAAACTCACCTAGGTCCCTATCCCTAACATTTTGGAGCAAATCCAATACAGAGCTATTCAGCTCATCAATCATCTTTATCATAGGCTCCAATGCTTTAGTGCATAGTGTTGGCTAGGCTTCTAAAGATTGTATGGTGTTCCTCAAGTTAGCCAACACCCGTCTTGGATCTGGTTCACCTGAACCGAATGGTTCAGTTCAGGTTTGTGTGGGTTTGGGTTAAATCTAGGGGAGTCAAGATATTGAGGTTCTCTGGTCCCTCCCTGATAGTAGGTCATTTCATGTTGTTCAAAGAATGGTGGCAACCTATATTCATTGGAATACTGGGGAGGGTGAGTGTAATAATCAACATATCTTTCATGGTTGTAGATCTAGTTAGGTTGATCATCAAATGCTGGAGATCTATAATCATTGTAGCTCTGGAAAGGATAGTAATCATAGTCTTGTTGTCCAAGGTTAGACCCTAGACACTGAGGTTCGGATTCATATCTCCAATCAAGGTTATCCTGGCTAGTGGATGGGTAATTATAAGTCATGTTGGGATAGTAATCATCTTGGGTATAAGTGGTGCTAGGAGGGTAGGATGGGAAATGAGTGTAGGATGTGGAAGGATACATGGTCGAATAGGAGGAGAAATCAGAAGAAAGAAGGGAGCCCTGCAATACAAGTAATCAACCCTGTCCATAGGTGGGTTAACCTAAAGACGTATAGACTCCCAGGGCACATCTTGAGATTATAACCAATTTGGTCTACTTTTATCCGGTCAATCCAACCAGTTACAAGGAAAGGTTGGGGAGAAGATTCTTCCTTTGGCTTGAGCCTCCAGTTCCTAGTGTACCCCTCAGCCGAGGTTGTTTGATGCTACTCCCCTAGCTAGACATCAGATGGACCAGCAGAAGCAGATTAATCGAAAAAAATCTCAGTCTAAGCCCCGAACGGTGAATCAATTCTTAAGGCCAACATCTACTCAGTTTTAATTAGGCTTGGGATGATTATGCTCTTGGAATGTGGTGGGCCCTTTAGATGGGTTGTGCCCTTAATGATCAATTCAAATGTATGTGCGTGCACAACCAGGGTTTGCAAACAGGTTTATTTGATGATGTGTCTTTTAGGGTTTAACCTTGTTTAGTAGCTTTTAGGGTTTAATCTTAGGTGTATTCAATCAAGTTCAAGAGAACACTCCAAGTTTTGAAACCACTGGTGATGATATATTCCTTTAGAAATCAAAAAATAATATGGAGTGACTCGTTCAGCCCTAAAGATTAACCCTAAGTGGCAAGCTACTAGTGAATGACTTTTATCTTCAGTGTTGTGGCCCAAACAGCTCGATAAATTGGCCTGTTGCATCACTTCGTCAAGGTACATGGATGTTTAACCTATTTAGATTTCCACTCACTTATGTGTACTGAGTTGAAGTGTATTGGGTCCATAGGTCAGATCCCAGTTAAGTGGTAGAATCAAAGTGGAATTGTGCGCCTTAAGTTGAAAGTTGTGGGTGTTTAATGTGTGTCACTTTCAGTAAATCCCACAAGAGAGGAGTTATATATATATATATATATATATATATATATATATGCGGGGATGGGATGGGTGGAGGTGGCAAACAAACAACCAGGTCTATCCTAGGGTTTATAAAAAACACCTAAGTTGATTTGGGTTTGAGTTATTAGTGTGGTGAAATGAAATCTAGGGTGGGGCTGGTGGGGGAAAACTTACAAATGTTTCTACCCACACTTTACTCCAAACTACAGCCTGCGGCTCCTCGACTGGGTTCTTGCATGGCAATAAATCGAAGAAGAAAGACAGGTTAGAAAAATATGTAAGTAATGCAGGAAAATGCGAAAAAACCAAAGAGCGTTGCCTCCCCGACAACGATGCCAAAATGATTGCGATGGATCTCATTGTGTAAAGGGTTCGGGTTTGGAAAACCTGTCGTCGTAGTTTCATTCGTGAGAAAATCCATTGATCAAATAAAATTTATAACCAAAACTCAAAAATTGAGTCCCAGGTCGAACACGGGGAGGCGAACGTTTGATTTTGAAATCCGCATTTCACTTTTATTTGTTTTTATCATTTTTGTCGTTTGTTTTTTTTCTTGGTATTTTAATAGGGCAAGAGATTAGGTTGATGAATTCTAGCTAATCTACTTACAAAATAAAAAGAGAGAAACATAGAGAGAGAAAGAAACAATCATATATTTTTGTAATCCAATGGTTATTACAACTAGGAAAATGGGAAAACTATACTATGAAAGTAATAAAGATAGGGATAGGTGAGAGAAATCCCCCTCGACGGTCGCTTGGAGGGTGACTCGCTCTGACGTTATCTGGACAAAGGTGGTGAGGAGCAAGATGAACGAGGATGGAGCCGGAGGATGGATGGCAGGGCAGGATAGCGTCGTGGCGAGGATCTACTTCCCAATGTAGGTGAGAAGATGGCCATGGGATGCTCCACGAAGGGGGATGAGAGGCGGGGAAAAATATTTGATTTCTACTCTAGAGGAGCATCCCGAGCTTAGGACAAGCTCACTCTAGAGCCTTGAACATGGTGAGAGGAAGAAAGGAAGAGATGAAGAAAAATGGGAGGGGTAGGGGTCCTTTTATAGTGGAGGAAAGAATCAACTTCGTATATAGGACATTTAGTGACAGTCATAAACGTCGTTGAAGATCCGCCGCAAACGTCGCTAAAGACAGCCCATGCACCCACCACCTGCTTCGCTGGCATGTGCCCTGCACGGCCGTGTTGCACACCTCCACATGTGCACCCATGCGTGCCTGCTGCATTGCTGTGCATGTGTGCCTCCACGCTCACATGTGCGCCCGCGTTGCTGTGCGCGTGCATGCACATGGGCGGCTTGGGTTGCGTCACGTGGTGTGATCTGGGCCATCCATCTTCTTATCGTTGTTAGGGTTGCTACAGAGGTTGGATTGAGTCAGTTTTCAGGTCGTTGGGCTACGATCGTCGACCTGAATCCATCCGCGTGGTTGGATTTGTCGTTTGAAGCTCCAAATTATGTCACCTAGTCCCTTGGCTGTTGATCTTTCTCGAACTGCTTATGGTGCTACGGGACTCCGATCAAGGCGATTTCGGAGGCATTGGACTCTAATCGTCATCCTAATCAGATCTGTATGGTCGGATCGTCAATCTGAGGCTTCGAAATAAATCTCCTCTCCTGACCACAAAAAGGATGCAATTAACCTAAAATATACACAACTACTCTAAATGCAGAATGATGCATGCTATGCAATATTTATAATATGGAATGCAAATCTAAGCCTAGGAACATGCATAATAGGCATTTTTACCTAAATGGATGTTTCTACATCATTGGATGTCATTGGAGTTGTGGCCGACTGTGCAATGATGGTGGCTTGGCATTATAGTGCGGTGGTAGTTGTTGGTTCTAGGTAGCCCAAAATATCCTATGGAGCAAAAGGAGGAAGAACTACCTAATAGATGAGGATGGCTAGGGATGCCTGGAGGATGGACCTCCAGACCTGGAGAAGTAGGAGACAATGATAGAGTTGGAGCGGACGAGAAGTTGTTGGAGTCTAAAGCTTCGTGTGAAGCTTTGCATGATGGAGAGTAAGAGAAATGTTCTTCCAATTGCAGCAGAAGAGCGGCCGACGAAAGTGGAAGAAGAGATCCAAGGTTGTTGTTAATGGTGGCTTCAAGGATGGGGGAAGTGGAGGGGTAGCACACTAAGAACTTGGCGAGGACATGAGGATGACAGTGGAGCTTTATAGCTCCTTGATGTGTGAAGAGAATGCCAGAAATGTCATGGCTTGTTGGCCAGAGTTGGAGGCTGACAATGGGGTTGATGACGATGTTAATGGAGGCATGGATTTCACATGTGGAAGCTGCCAATGCATGCAAAATCGTGCATTGAGCAACTCTTCCAAGTTTAGCGAAGTTGCTTGATCAAACCCACGAGGATTTCGCTGTCAACGGTGAGTCAACGGTGGAAACTCCGGCTATGCGTGGAGAAGACGAAGCCTAACGAAGATGGATGTATGTTCGGTGTGTAATTCATGTTTTAAAAGTTGATTTAGTTGTAGTATAGTGCAAAAACATGTCGACAAATAAATTTATAAAATCGGTGAGTACCGAGTCATTCGCAAGGAGGTAATCTCAATTTTTGCAGAAGCTTTTCATGAAAACTTGCTCTAAACAGATATTTATATATGTATATATGTTTACGAATCAGATATCATGTATTCAGAAGATCAGAATCTTATTGCAATTAAATAGAGTTTTCACAATAAAGAATGCTACTAGAATTAAATAAGGAGATAGAGAGAGAGATAGAGAGATAGAAAGTGGTAGAGAGATGACGCCACTTGTAGGATCCTTGTGCAAGATATGGCAACACCTCAGATACAAAGCGTCAGGATGAAGGTCGAAGCAGAGTTGCAGAGGGACGGAGAGTTGCGGAGAAGGTGGAAGAGTTGTATTTAAAGTTGATGGGAGAGAGATGCTTCAACTGGGGGGCCTTAGCCTTCTTTTATAGCTTTTATGGAGGGCAAAATGGGCATTTTAGCTCTTAATCTCATGTAACAACTCTTGAGTAATCATATCCATCGATCGAGAGATCAACGGATCATATTTGGCCTCAAAATAACCTCCAATGTGCCTCCATCATGCGGATCGCACCTCTGGCTGGCATGTGGCAGCTTCTCAGCCTTTAGATCGCCATCAGATGGCTCCCTCTCCTTCGTGCGTGCCCACTGCAACGAATCTCTCTCCGCGTGTGCACCCGCAAGGCTCTTTTCAGGGACTAATCCTCAGCCGTTCGATCGTGATGATCGGATGGCTCATGCCCGTGCCTCGCCTTCCTATTTCAAAATTCAAGTGGGTTCTCACGTCCACCTGCTGTGCTCTCTAATTGTGCCACGTAGTTGCGTTTGCATGAGCCGATTGCCACTCGACAACCAAAAGCACCTGCACTCATCGCTCCTTCAATTTCGCACAGCACCGCTCTAACGTGCATTGCACACTTTCGCGAGAGCACGTGAGCCAACACGCTGCGTGAAAGTTCTGTTATAGTTCCTTGTTTGTTTCTATTTGTACTTATCCTACTAGACGGGTGACATGGCGTGCTCATGGCCTTTGGATGAAGATCCAATGGCCCACAGTGTGCGAGGTGGCCTTCCTAGATGGGGTGGTGGTGAGGGAGCGACTGTGATGGTGCCACATGGCACTATCATGGCCGTTCATCTTCTTTTCCTTGTATCTGGTGATGTAGACCTCCGATCGAGTTGATTTTTATGCCATTGGATTGTGATCGTTGATCCAAATTCATCCATGCAGTTAGATTCTTCATTTGAGGCTCAGATATTTGTCCTTTGGCTTTATGATTTCATTTCTTCTATGGATTACATAAGGTGCCCTGGTTGTTTGATCGAGACGATTTCGGAAGCGTTGGACTCCCGTTGTCGTTCTATCAGATCTATCCAGTCTGATCTGACATTTGCGGCTTCGAATCATCTGCAATTAGAATCGATTTTAGGCCATAAAATGATAATATTATTTATATGACTAATAAACTAGCTATTGTGCAAATTAGGATGCCTATGAATGCATTATTCCTAAGTTATATTAGAATCTAGCTTAATTCAGGTGATTTAGGTTGCATGATTGCTGTGCAATCAATGTAGTGGCACTTTTGCAAGAAAAATTGAAAGTTAACAGGTTTTTGCAAATATAAAAAACCAACAGAGTAAATTGCAAACTTAGCCAAGATGGAATCTGATTAGGATCAAAATTTGGGGTTAACCTAATTTGGACCCAAGTAATCTCATGGTCACATCAATTTTTGGTTTTGATGACATTAGATTAGTGAAATTTCATTTTAATCCAGAAAGAAATAATTATCTGCCTTAGTCTTTATTTTAGGTCAATTTAGGGTCATTTTGTAAAATTGAATGTTTTAAGTCTTATGAAATATTTTTCAATGATTTTTAGAAGGTTTAGATTATATTTATTTCCAGTAGAACCCTACTAATTTAAGTGATGCTAAAACTAAGTTTTTTTAATTGTAAAATGGCTTCTATTTTAGGGAAACCCTAAATCACTCAATGTAGGATCGCTTACTTGAACTTGAAGCTTACTTGACCTTCAATTCATTGTAGTTTCATCCTTTGGTCACTCTACAATTGTGTTTTCCTGTTAAAATAGCAAAATTAACCTATTTTACCATAATTCTTCTTCATTTAGCCTCGATTGAATTATGCCCTTGTATTTATTAATTATGTACAGTTAGCTTTGGGATCTAACCAAATTGAATTAGATAAAGAGGATGATGGTGTTACCATCACAAATATGGGTAAAATTACCTCGCCAAAGATTTTTGTTTTCTCAATCAAATAAGGTTGATGTGATTGCTAATCCCTTCCCAATCATTGATCTTGCTTCCTTTTTTGTTTCTACCAAATTTGGTTAGCCTAACCTCTATAAAAACAACTTTTTACCATCATTTATTTACCATCTGCAAGAAAACAACCTCATAACACATAACTAAAAACTCAACACCTTACCACCATCCCCACCCTCTACCATAACATACCCCATCACCTTTCCTACAAACACTACCATCGACTAAAACCTCTCCTAACTTCAACCAAGCCAACAACCTCAAGATTATGTTGATCTTGTCATTCTTGAATGTTCCATGTTGATTACCATATTTCAATCTTGATTTCGATCTATTTCTCATACTATTTTTTTTGCAATATTGTGTTGTTTATTAACCAATTGATTTTCTTTGATCGACAAAAAAGTTGCATTTCCAATACTAACTTGTTCTAGATTTGATTGACCTTCCATTATTATTTGATCGAACAAGCCTACCTTTGGAATGATCAAACTAGCACAGAACCCTGATTGTGGCTCCAAAAGTCACCCGCCATGGTTCTTCCTCTACAACTCGCGATGAAACTTTTGACCAGTATTTCATTAATGATGACACAATATGTAATTTCTCTCTTTATTCCAAATTTTCACCTCATGTCAATCACCCTATTGACCTCGACTATTTTAAACGTGTTTTCATCGACCTTAGAGACAAGTTCATTTTTCATAAAATTGAGTGTCTCTTCGATTAGAGCTTTTATGCAAACACTAGGGGTAGTCGTATTAACGGCATTGATCCTATGGAGTGTCACGACTTCTATGCTAATCTTTGCAATATCGATGAAGGTTTCGATATACAACTTACTTCCAATGTGTATGGCATAGATGACCTTGTTAATGTAGGTTGATGTATTGATGCAGGTTCTTGCTTATCATTCCTCCAGTCTTACATATCTTAAGCTTCACCATGATACCTTTTTGAAGACTATTCGAAAGACATTGTTGACTCCTGAATATTATGACTTGGCCAAGCCTACCAAATCGCCTTATTTGCATCCTCTTTCGCAGTTTCATAGCAACACCTTTCTTTGTAATTTTGTCTAAGTCAACCTCTTTTGAAAAGTGTCCCAGTCCAATGCTTGTGGCCCTCTATGACTTCATGAAGAATAAGACATTTAATTGGAAACATTTCATCCTCAACATTATGGAGAGGAAACCCATCAGTGTCTTTCCCTTTAGCACTCTTCTTTCTCATATCTTCTAGCATTTTAGTGTGCCAATGGATTTTAATCATAAGCAATTTATTACCTAAGTCAATATTTATGGTGAGCTCACTTATTCCAAGATGGAATAAGAAAGGCAAGGTCGACAGGATCCTCCTCCTACCTCACAGGTGATCAGGAATTTTTTTACTATTACAAGAACTAATACTGCTAATACTAATAATAAGGATGTGTCGTCATAGTAGGTGTGGTGGAAAGCTCACAAATCAAACGATAATTAGATATGCTCAAATGAAAATGTAATCAACACAAACATATCTCAGATTAAATAAACCACTCATAAGTAAGATCTAATGCATGTGATAAATCTTGGATCAACGAAATCAATAAGGCACTAAATAAGTCAGTCGAATCATCACATGCATCACCAAATATCAAGGTAGAATGTCGTCTCCACAGGGAGGTGCTGGGACACCATCATGAGCCATAACTAGCTAAATTTGATCTGATTAATTCATTAAATGCTCCTACATAACCGCCAGAGAACCCTAATTCATTGCATCATCATTGTGGGAAATACAGAAAAACAAGGATAAAACTGTAGTTTTAATAGTACATCTCAATTACACTACAACCATGGGTTTTCTCAGGAGTTAGTTAAGGGTCAAATGGCCTTAAATGTCCAATAAGTTGGTTAATACAGACAGAAAAGTGTTTTCACAAGTTTTGAAAATTAAATGACTTATGAAACCCTAAAAATAGACCCACTTAATTAATTGAGGTTTTGTTCAAGATAAAATTCACCTAAACTCTCTAAAATTCATAGAAAAATATTCTTTAGGGTTTGGTATCTTCAATTTGACCATTAGAACTTGTCTTGACCCAAAACAGAGTCCTAGACAGATATTTGCCTTAATTTGGGTTTTTGCATAAATTACCTAGTCAAACAAAGTCAAAACCTAAATCTAACTTCACCATTGGATTCCTTGTGTCCAAATTAGATTTGTATCAAAATTTGGACCCAATCTGAGATCATCTTGATCTAGCTTGCAATTTGGTCCTATCTAATTCTTTTCTCTCACATCCCCTTAACTTTTGAATATCTTACAAAAAGGCCCCCAACTTCTTTGTATTCTTCACTGAAAGGTCCCTATCGCCATGAAATCCTATTCCTACAACTCTGGCGACCATAATATGGCAAGATCTTCATGATTCCTTGACGAATCCCTCTCAAAATTGAAAGGGAAGTTCGCCAAGAAATTATCTTCCTTTTTAGCCAGATCTGAAGCTCTAGATCTTGCCCAATCTCTCATGCGAATCCTTCAAAGAGATGGGTATCCTATTCTAGCGAACATTCCAAGCTTGTAATCTTGGCATCCAAGCTCAAATCAACATCTGGACCCCTATAAAAGGACCCTCAAACCTCGTCGTTCTCTTCAAGCTTGATTTCAGCCTAGAACACTCTCAATTCCTCCCTCCTTGTCTGGCCAAAAAGCTCCTCAAGCTCCGACGACCTCCTCCATCTTCATTCGTCGTCTGACTACAATACCAGTGGCAGATTCGTCTTCCTCACCTTCCTTTGTGTTGCGCCATACCAGCGGGCATCCCTCTATCTTCGTCGTTGTCATCGTCCAACTCTACCGAAGCATCTTCTTCCTCGGCGTCGGCCTACCAACGCTAGTGCCATTCTCCCTCTTTCATCTATTAAATTAGGGTTAGATTAGCTTCTTTAGGTACTTAGGTTAGTTTCCTTTTCCAAAAAGCCAAAAATAACCCTCGACTCGACACGCTCACCTCCATCTTCCCCATCTCCGATGACCACTCCGGTGAGGCAGTTCCACTGCTACACAACTCCATCTGCGTTGCCAACCACCGCACAACCTTCACCTCATCCTCCTCTACCAAACCCCTATTCCTATTTGCGTTCCCATCCACCCAAACCCGTTGTCGACCAACCCACCTTTCCATCACCATTCTTGAATCAGTCTGGCAGCCACAAATCCCCATCCCCCATGAAATCACCATCAGCACCGTCGTCATGCCTTGGTGAAGCTCCTGAGCTATTCTAATGTGGCCGTGAGGCCTTATTTAGTGTTTCAGGTTCTCGCCATCATGCTCCGCTGCCGTCACCATCTTCAGCCTTGTTCCTTGTGTTCAAGGCTACGATATCCTTAGTTCTCGGTCCCAGGTGCTGCGGGAGCTTCTTAGCAACACAGGTAGTAGGTCAATTAGGAGCATTGATTGCTCCCTAACCTCAATTGAAGATGCCATCCATTGCAGCTACACGCGGAGGAGGATTGGATAGTCCCACATCGAGCACTGATAGCTGCACCACAGCGCATAAATTATTTTTCTCCTAAGGGCTTATAGCCTCAACTAGCACATAGGAGGTGAGGTCCCCGCACCCCTCATGCACCTCGCCCGTGACACTGCTCACATGGATTTGGTGCATCTGATTACCCTCCTAATCAAGCACTCATCGGCTGCCACTCACGATAGGTAGCCCTGGACTCGGGTGTGCGCTCTGCCCGTTTACCTGATTACCCTGACTGTGGCCCTGGGAGGGTGGAACCTATGAGGAAAAGAGAAAGAAAGAGAGCTGGGGTTAGAGGGTTTTGCCCTTTGTGACACGTAGCCAAATCTAAGAGTGCCTCCCTTGTGCGTAAGAAGAAAGGAAGAAGAGGGAAGGCAGAAAAGGAAAAGAACTTGAGAAGAGTAGAAGAAGAAGGCTCATGCGTAAAGAAGAGAAGGAAGGAGGAGAGCAGCCGAAGAAGGAAAGCCAAGGAAAGAAAGAAAAGAAGAGGAGGAAAGAAGGCCAGAAGAAGAAGAACAATGCTTCCCAAGCACTGTAGCATTTGTTGGTTAAGTCTTCTAGTCACTAGACCCGATGTTTGATTTGACGCTTTATCTGGTTATTTAAGTACCTAAGTTGAATGGTTGATGGCACTACTGCATTATATGGACTCAATGCATATATGCTTAAATTGAATAATTGATGATCTAAATCAACGTTGTTTTTGCTTTGAGATTCCTTTTGCTATATGTTAAACTCATGCTTTATATTGATTATCATTTCTGAGTAATTTATTGGCTTATTTCTTGTGCTCATTTACATTATTGAGATTAGTGTGTGAATTCCTATTTGCTCCCTATGTTCAACCTTGGATTTTCATTCGAGTAATAAATTCTATTTGTTTTTCTCAATAATTCAAACTATACTACAATGCGATGATTTTAAAACCCAATTCAGAGCGACTAACATTTTGGTGCCGTTGCCGGGGAGCAATGTGCAACTCATCGCTATTCTCAGTATTATTTGATTATATTTGAGCACTGACTTGCCCTATTTGCTTTCTTGTGATTTTGCGAGGTACTTCATGAGGAGATCTTCCGCGCAAAACAGCCACTCCAGAGCAGGTAACTTCTCTATTCTTCCCTAATCAACCTCCTAATCTTGGGAAGACATAAAAAAAGGAAACAATCAATTAGGAATCACTTGCCTTATTTTTTCATAGTAATCATCATTTAAAAGGCAAGTTTCCTGATTTGCGATTTTTTTTTTATCTCATTGAAGGTGAAGTGATTCTGTTTAAGAGATCCTACCCCAAATTTCTTGTGCCTATTAGGCACTACGCTTAATTTCTAATCACTTTGGGCTAACACATTTCTTGCATGAAGCCTAAGGTGAAGATTTCTAAAGATCAAATTGAATGAAGAATAGAACCAATTAGGGTTTCAATTTTTTAGGGTGCTAGTTCACACTTGCCTACATAAAAAGAAAACAAACCCACCCGCATTTGTGTGCTACCCAAGCCCTTTGTTGAAAAGATCTAATCAAGAAAAATTCTAAAATCAGGCTCTAAATTCACTTGAACCCTAAAACCCTTCGACCTAATAACCTAAGAGTCAAATCAGGGTGATTTGTAGGTCTTCACCTAGATCTCATTATGCCTTTTTTAGGTCAGGTCAGGTGAAGTTGGTCAACATTGTAGGATAACCAACCTCCAAATTAGGTCACAAGTTGAATTAACTTCTAATCAAGTGAAATTGAAGGCATAAATTAAGGAAAAAAATTTGGTAGACTTTAGGTCTTAAGTTTGTATATTCCAGTCTACCTGGACCCTCAGTGACAAGGAAGGTCAGATGGGGGAAACCCTGTAACCTGTGGGGATGCTCTATCGTGTAGGCATCTTTGCGTGGCTCTCCTGGCTGCCCAAGTACTTCTTGGGTGTGTGGATTTCTGATTCAAAGGTATCATTCGCCTCGAAATTGCCTTAGTCATCCCAAAATCTTTGGGTGCCTTGATTGGGTCAATATCACATCCAGTCACTCATCCTTTCTATTTAGAACACATACACATATCATCTTAGAGAATCTCTTTCAAATCTTATCAATTTCAAATTTTACCTGAGTTCTAAGTCTACATCTTGATTCCACCTTTTTGATTCAAAAATGAAGCTGACATGTTAGGAAAACTATTTAGGAAACCTGAATCCCAAATGAGCTTGAAAGAAAAGATACTTGAGAATGCCTATAGAAAACATGAAGAATATTATACAAGGGACATTAAGGAAAGATTTGCAAAAACTACAAAACTCATCATGAACTGTGTAGAGATAATTTGGACACAAATGAAGCACGATTCAACCCAAGATCACCTCTTAGCAGAACACATGGAATTGGTGAAATTACACAACAATGCTTGTCTGCAATATTGGTCAAATCCTTCAGTTCCGGAAGAACTCCAGAATTTTTTGGGAAAACAGGAAGAATTGCTGAATAATTTGTATAGATTCATCGATCAAAAATACCCGTCAGAAGTTAAGATGACACCTTGGAGTAATTCCAGTAATCCATGTAATTTCCCAAAACCCAAGTTTGAAGATCAAGCATGTTATGGACCCCCAACCCAAATGGAATCTGATTCAAATTACGAACAAATTAACATTCCTAATCTTGAGACAGGCTGGGAGGATCCAATTACAGGTTTTCACAATTTTAAGCCAGCCCTAGAAAATCAAGAGCTTGGTTCACCAAGCTTAGATTTCCCAGACTCCTATGATAATGAGATTGAATCAGAACCTCTTGAGGGTGTAAATTTCGCCCCTTATTCTGGTAAGGTGACTCTTGAGAACAATTCTGACATCCCCATAGAGCCCAATCTAGATCCTAGTGATCTAACCCATACCATTAACATAGAATCTGGATATGAGCTTTCTTGGGATGATTTTGAGGCCCCATGCGAAACAAATCAGATTTCGAATTTGGATTATGATTCAGGGCCCGTATTTGATGAGTGCACTTCTCCAACCTCCTCAAAAATACATATGATACAAAAACTGAGGGGTTGGAAGAGTTGGGTTCTGATTGGGTCTTCCCTGCAAACCAAGAACTCGAGCCCAAACCTAATAAGGACATCCTTTTGAGCTCAGAATCTGAGAATAGGCTAGACCTAAGTTAGGTTGCTGATTGTCCACATCTTGATTTATTCTATGGTGGAATCTTGGATCTCAAATCAGATTTAGAACATGATTCTTGCAAGTTCTTCGATGATTTCGAATCTTACTCTGATTTCGAAGAACTGTTGTTTCTTGACAACTCTGAGCCAATGTACGATCTCAGCAACTATGACCCATCTTTTGATTCTGATGCTGTGGTCATTGATTTGAAAGAAAATGCCTCTTCCACAACTTATGTATAACCTTCCCAAACCCGTTCTCAACCTCGACCCGCAACCGGACTCAATTTCTACTCTCATTTTCTTCTCGATGAGCTGATTGCACATGATTCTCCTCCACATCTTAAATGGGTTTTGGACATCGATCAAACTACAAATCATGATCCATCCTTCTCTGATCATTTTCTTAGGGTTCCTACATCCTCCACTGATTCTTGTTCATTTAAGGATCCCTACTCTGATCAGGCTGATATGACTTAGCCAAACCTTAGCTATACACTTCCACAACCTTTTGAGCTCCACAATATCTGGTGGGCACCACATCTCTTGATCCATATCTATCAACCCACCAGATTGATTGGGTTTGGGCTACATCATTAGCCTGCTGATTTAAACAAGCACCTGGTTGGACCAACTAGGCTATTGATCAAGGTGCTTGTTTTACAAAATTCATCTGATTTAACCACTCATCCATACCATTTTCCGCTCAGCTGAAGGCATTGAAATTAGCACTTAACGGGAGGCAACCCATCATTTCAAAAACCTGAGATCCTTTTGATTATCCTTTTTTGTACTTCATGTCCATTGCACTCTAAGTTCAATTTTAGAACAGTCGATCCCACCTCTGGTACTCATACCAGAGCTTAAAATCATCCACAACAGTCATTTCCGACCCGCTTGCCCACTCAATTATCCTGTTCTAATTCCTGAACCAAAAACTATTTCATACCCTCCATTTAAAATGTGGACATCGCAAAACTTAGGCATAGGGGGTGGTAAAGTGCAAACATACAAAAATTCATAGATTGTAAAGGTTCTCACAAAAGGATACATATTCCAAAAAACCAAAAAAAAAAATCGAAAAAGAAAAAAATGGAGTAAAAGGAGGAAATTTTGAGAATTAATTGCATATCATCCTTGAGGAGAAAAAGGGGAGTTGATATAAATGTCAAAAAGGAGCATAGTTTGAGACAAAAAGAGATAATCTTTAGTAAATGATTAAGGAATCTACTTAGTTCTAGACCAAATCAAAAAGAAAGAAATAAAAGACAAAAAGTGCTAAGAGACAAAAAGAGATTAGTATGAATGCTGATCTTAGGCCTCTTGAGTTGTGTTTTAAGCTTAAAAATTCGAGTATTTGTTAAGATCTAGATAGTCCTTAAGAGTTTGGGGAAAATGCGAAGTTTAAGTATTAGGTCTAAGGCTTAGGGATTATTTGACCTCATTAACTGACCTCTAGTTTGCGAGACTCAGTAACCTAAGCACCCCAATCCACACACAATCTGGTTTAGTTCGCTTAATTATCAAAATCAGGCAAATAAGTTAATTCTATTCTGAAAAAGCTACCTAGATTAGGAGAGGTTGATTAACACAAGTTGATTTAGAAGAGTTCCCGACACGGAGAGGTGGGAAATTCCCCTCGAAGATGCGTAATAAAATACCGTATCCTTGGTGCTTGTCTCCTAGGATATCTAAATATTCTACTAGGGGCATGTAAGCACCTTGTGCTGGTTCAGATGTCATGGGTGGCATTATTTTGAAATGTCGATTGCCAGGGTTTGGATTTAGCTACATAACGCCATAGGCGGGATTATCCCAAAATCTTGAAAGCCAAGGTTCTGGGGATTACCATGGGCGGTGCTATCATGAAGCATCGATTGCCAGGAACCCTATGAGGGTTGATGGTGGGAACTAGGAATCTGATACAGACCATATTGTAAAGCCAATCTGAAGCTAGAAATAAAGAAAGAAAAGAGAGATAAACCTCTCGGAGAAAAAAAAATCTTTTGTCTCTCTCTTACAAAAACACACTGCAAACTGAGCCAGGACTAAACATGTTTTAAGCCCAGGTGCTTTAACCACGGAGTTCAATGAATGTTAGGTTAGTTCCTATGGGCCTTAGAAACCCTTGCGGTAGATTGAGGCTAGAGTTGGTCAAGTCCTGATCTTGGTTGGTAGTTAGGTACCTCTAGGCTTACTATTGGCATGCTAACCTAATCTACAAAAGAAAGCACACAGCAGAAATCTGAGCATAAAAAGGCATGGTCTAGAATTTAAGTTAATTTCAGGAGATTTTGCTAAGGGACTAGCAAAAGCTAGAGATGGGGGAATGATGGGAACACCATCATGAGCCATAACTAGTGCAATTTGATCTGATTAAGTCATTAAATTCTCCTACATAACTGCTAGAGAGCCCTAATTCATTGCATCATTATTCTGAGAAAAATATAGTAAAATAACGGTAAAACTGTAATTTTAACAGTATATCTCAATTGCAGTACAACCACGATTTTCTCAGGGGTTAGTCAAGGGTCAAATGGCCTTAAATGTCCAACAAGTGGGTTAATACAGACAGAAAAGAGTTTTCACGTGTTTTGAGAATTAAATGACTTCTAAAACCCTAAAAACAGACCAGATTAATTAACTGAGGTTCTGGTCAGGATAAAATTCACCTAAACCCTCTAAAATTCATAGAAAAATATTTTGTAGTGTTTGGTACCTGATTGCGTAGCAATCATAGGTCTTAATTGACCTAAATTAGGCTAGGACTTAGCATAAGTTAGGGTAATTCATGCATGCATAAGTATTATCTGCATCTTTAGTGCTTTACTTTAGCTATGCATAAAATAATGTTCTACTGTGCTTGAAAGAAGCGATCTTTGTTTTCGTTGAAAACTTTATCATAAAATTGTGTCGTATTTAATTGCATGGTAGAAAATCGCTTTTCAAAATATTTAAAATTTTAAAACTAACCATGAAGAGTTAGGTCATCTCCACAGGGAGGAATTAGCCTAATAAATTCACAAGTCAAGGAATGCACAATTCACAAACTCTTCTGCAACTTTAATGTGAGGAAAATGCTGTTTTAAATGAACTTTGCAATTTCTTTAAAAGTTCAGGTGTGTTTATGCAATTTTCACGTCAGAGATTAAGCCTCAATAATATGTGTAAGATGCATGTGTATTGGCTTACCATGTGAATTCAACTTTCATGCAATTCTAACTTGAAATTCAAGATAGAAACATGCATATAACACTAATAAAATAATTTTAAGAAAATTGAGTGCATCAGTGCAATGTGTCTAGAATAAAATATTAATATAAATTTGACAATGGCATTGAATGTAATTTTTAATAGAGGGGAAAACAGAGGTTCTATCCTCTCTTCTTGCGTGTGTGATCGCGCACGATTGGCCATGAGAATTGGCAGGGAGGTGCGGCTTGACGAGAGCTACGCAACGTTGCAGCGGCGTGGCCGAAGGTGGCCGGAGCGCCGGCTTGTTGGAGGAGATGGAGGCTGCTATAGCCGCACGATGGCTTGCGCGCACTTGCCGGTGCGGGGTGCGCTTGCAGGCGCAGGCAAGCAATCTGTGGGTGCGACGCTTGGGCGGGCGTCTGCAGTTGGCGCTTGCAGGTGCGCTGATGGGCAGGCGGTGCTGTGCCTGAAGTTGAGCGGTGGGCCTTGCGGGTGCACCTGCAGGGTGGAGAGGTAGGAAGGCGTGCGGGGTGCTTGCAGATGCTGGAGCAGGTGCTGCAGGGTGAGCGGCTCGCACTTGCGGGAGGTGCGCCTGTGGGTGCGCCTATGGGTGGATGGAGGTAGGCACGCGGGCGAGGTAGATGCGCTGGCGGGGTGGCGTGAGAGGCTTGCAGGGAGGTGCGCCTGCAGGGAGGCTGGAGGTGGAGCGGTGTGTGTGCTGTGCGGTAGAGGCGCTATGGCGCTTTGCAGGAAGGAGGGGGATGCTGTGGAAGATGGCGTGCTGAGGCGTAGGTGCTGCGGGGAGGTTGAGGAGCGGGAGAGGCATGATGGAGACGGCACATGCTTGCGGGCATGTGGTGGGCAGTTTGGTGATGCTGAGCACACAGTGCATGCGGTGGAGAAGGAGTGGGCACCGTGCTGGAGAGCGCTAGGCAGTGAAGACTTGGTGATGAAGGAGTGGGCATACGTGGGCGGTGTGCTTCGATTGGAGAAGCAGTTGGAGATGTGCGTGCGGAGAAGATGTAGATCCTGGTCCATAGTGTATGCTAGGTAGTTCCCTGCCAAGGGGAAGATAGTTTCCAGTGCACGTCGCCTCTTCTCTTTTAACTCCTCTCTCTCCCCGCGTGCGCCAATCAAGGGATTTGCAAATCCCTTTTCTATTTTTGGCTGGCGGGCATTAGAGGAGATGGCCGGAGGAAAGGGAAAAGTTCCTCCGGTTGTTGGGGAAATTTTCTCCCCAACCCTTGCTCTTTCTGAATATAATACCTGCACATAAAAACAACAAAATCATTACATATTAAGTTATAGAATGTTATAAACATAAATCATGATGCGTGTAATTCTTGTACAACTTAATTGTAATTATTAACACACCTACAAGGTACGATTAAAGGTACTTAGGCTTAATACTAGTCCATTAAAATGGACTCATCAGTGCTGATTAAGTGCATTATGTTGATTGCAGGAAATAAGCTAATCAAGAGCTAGATTTGGAGCAGGATCTGAAGCTGGATCAAAAATAACTGGTGTTGTAGCAGAGTTAGAGCAGAAGACTTAGATTATATGTAGGAACAATGATGTAAGGGAGTTAAGGTTTGCTATTCTATTAAGTAGGAATAAAGCAGTAAAATGTGAAGAGCTTAAGTCCATCCTAGCCCTAGGATATCCTAGAGACTTCCCCAAGCCATAGCCACCCTTAGATTTGGTCACAACACCCTAGGAAGGCCCAAAACCCTACTTCGTCCAGATGAATTATAGGATGTCCAGAACCCTTAGCCAACTCCCGCACACCTCAAACCCACTTCTGCAGTGTGATTGGACATCCAGACACTTGGTCAGACGTCCAATTTCTGTAGAATACCCAAGACAGAACCTTGAATCCTTTCTGACTCTAATTGGACGTCCAGGCAACAATTCTGGGCTTCTGATTTTTGAGTATAAGATGTCTGACACTATTATTAGATGTCTGATACTGCTCCTCAGTTCATGTTTTGAGATTCAAGCCTTGATCTTGGATCTGTAGGTCCCTAAACCCAATTCCAACCCCATAGGAACCTAAATTAAGGTGCCCTAACCCTAGTACATCACCTCTAGACCTCCCAAAGGACCTAATTAGGTCCTCACTAAACCAAATTGACTTGGATCTTAGTCAATTCCATCATCCTATTCAATTGGACTCATTGAGTCCAATTGAGCCCTGATCTCAGCACACACTGTCCAATTGGACTCAATGAGAGTCCAATTGACTTAGACCTAAATTAATTGAGTTGTTTTACTCTTAATTAAGTTTCCATACACCCAATTAAACTTATATTAAGTTTAATTGCACTTTACCGTAGTGAATTAGGGTTTATAACCCTAATTTGAGACATACCTTGACCTAAACCCACTAGAACCTAACCTAATCAACCTAGCCACCTAAGTTTTGACCCACACACACCCACAAACACCATCCAAACGAAAATACCTAGCCTAGAGTTCTCGAGAACTCTCTACGATGTGTGGTTGCCTTGGTTGCTAAAATTAGCAACCAAGAGCCATTCAATTTTTTGATCTACATTTGGTGGATCTAAAAACCACCATCCATCCTCTCTTTCTCACTCTCCCATGAGCTCCCACAATAAGCCTCTCTAGAGAATTCCATAATTCTCTAGAGAGCTTCCCTTAGGTCTAGAAAAAGACCTAAGGGGTGGCCATTTGCACCCATCCACTTTTTGGCCATACTTGCTTGGCTCCATCCACCTCCACTTAGGTTAGCCACCACCATCTCCACTCCATCTCCACAAGCTAAGCACCACCATGAATGACACCATGCCAGGATGCTGGATCACTCCTCCAACCTCTCTCCAAGAGCTGGCCTAAACTCTATTGGCCACCCCTCTTTCTCCTCTCCACCACTCCAAGGCCATCGGAGCCCACTTCCGAATGCCCTCACTTCTGATAGATTAGTAGCTAGCTCTTTACATTTACTACTTTTATTTACTACTTAGTAGTGTAGCCCTTATTCTCCCCCAATGATGCACTCAAAATTCCCCCGTAGATTCTTGTATGCGATCATTTTTTGATAGGTAGCTTTACATTTTTAAGCATTCATGTACAAGCTTTCCTCTACAAGTTCATGTTGCAAACACTCTCCAAATGAATGAATGAAAAATATATTTTCCATATATATATGTCTATGTGTTGAGAAACACCATGAGCTCATTGCAATATCTTTTGTGTGGTTAATGTTGCCTATTTTCAATTCCTAATATACTTGCAACTAAGCATGTCGTACTTCAATACGTAATAATGATAAATCGACGTGTGATTTTAAATAGAGTAGAGCGGTAAAAGATCGAATTCAAAAGTAAAACAAACGCCTCCCAGAGATGAATGACCGGGACTCAAGTCTTGTTATCTTTAGAAAATATTTTTGTTTGATCGTATTGCGCACTATACTACGACATTTTCCTATCAAAAACGTGCATTTATGCTTTCGACAGTACCACAATTTGACTATCAGAACCCGTCTTGACCCAAAATAGAGTCCTAGATAGACATTTGCCCTAATTTGTGTTTTTGCATAAATTACATAGTCAAACGCGGTCAAAACCTAAATCTAACTTCACCATTGGATTTCTTAGGTCCAAATTACTTTTTTACCAACATTTGGGCCCAATTTGAGATCATCTTGACTAATTTTGCAATTTGGTCCTATCTGATTCTTTTCTTTCATATACATGCCCTTAACTTTTGAATATCTTACAAAATGGCCCACAACTTCTTTTTCTTCTTCATAGAAAGGTCCCTACCACCATGAAATCCTATTGCTACAACTCTGGCAATCTTAATATGGCAAGATCTTCATGACTCCTTGACGAATCCCTCTCAAAATTGAAAGGGAAGTTCGTCAAGGAATTGTCTTCCTTTTTAGCCAGATCCGAAGCTCCAGATCTCGCCCAATCTCTTATGTGAATCCTTCAAAGAGATGGGTATCCTATTCCAGCAAGCATTCCAAGCTTCAAAGCTTGGCTTCCAAGCTCAAATCAACATCTAGACCCCTATAAAAGGACCCTTAGACCTCGCCATTCACTTCAAGGTTGATTTTGACCTGGAACACCCTCAATTCGTCCCTCCTTATCCGGCCAAAAAGCTCCTCAAGCTCTAGCAACCTCCTCTGTCTTCATTCTTTGTCTGTCCACAATACCAGTGGCAGATTTGTCTTCCCTACCTTCGCATTGTGCCATACCAGCGGGCACCCCTCTATCTTTATTGTCGCCACCATCCCTCTCTACTGGAGCATCTTCTTCCCCAGCACTGGCCTACCAATGCCGATGCCATTCTCCTTCTTTTGTCCATTAAATTAGGGTTAGATTAGCTTCTTCAGGTCCTTAGGTTAGTTTCCTTCTCTAAAAAGCCAAAAATAACCCTCGACTTGACATGCTCACCTCTGTCTTCCCCATCTCTGATGACCACTTTGGCGAGGCGGTTCCACTGCTACACAACTCCGTCTGCCTCGCCAACCACTACACAACCTTCGACTCATGCTCCTCTACCAAACCCCTCTTCCTATTTGCCTTCCTGTCCACCCAAACCCATTGTCGACCAACCCACCTTTCCATCACCATTCATGAATTTGTTCGGTCACTACAGACCCCAATCCTCCACGAAATCACCATCAGCACCTTTGCCGTGCCTTGGCGATGCTTCTGAGCTATTCTAATGTAGCCGTGAGGCCTTATTCAATGTTTCAGGTTCTCGCCGTCACACTCCACTGCTGTCGCCATCTTCAGCCTTGTTCCTTGTGTTCAAGGCTACGATATCCCTAGTTCTCGATCCCAGGCACTGCAGGACCTTCTCAGCAACACAGGTAGTAGGTCAATTAGGAGCATTAACTGCTGCCCTGACCTCAATTGAAGGTGCCATCCACTACAGCTCCACGTGAAGGAGGAGGACTGGATATCCCACATCGGGTGCTGATAGCCACACCACAACGCATAAATTGTTTTTTTCCTGAGGGCTTATTGCCTCAACTAGCACACAGGGGGTGAGGTCCCCATGCCCCTCACACGCGTCGCCCATTACACTTCTCACATGGGTCTGGTGCATCCGATTACCCACCTAACCAAGCACTCCTCAGCTGCCACTCAAGGCTGGTAGCCCTGGACTTAGGTGCATGCTCTGCCCATTTACCTGATTACCCTGACAATGGCCCTGGGAGGGCAGAACCTATGAGGAAGAGAGAAAGAAAGAGAGTAGGGGTTAGGGGGTTTTGTTCTCTATGACACTTGGACAAATCTGAGAGTGCCTCCCTTGTGCATGAGAAGAAAGGAAGAAGAGAGAAGGCACAGAAGGAGAACTTGAGAAGAGTAGAAGAAGAAGGTTCGTGCGTAAAGAATAGAAGGAAGGACGAGAGCAGCTGAAGAAGGAAAGCTAAGGAAAGAAAGAAAAGAAGTAGAGGAAAGGAAGAAGGCCAGAAGAATAAGAACATTATTTCCCAAGCAGTGTAGCATCTTTTGGTTAAGTCGTCTGGTCACCAAACCCGACGTCTGATTTGAGGCCTTATCTTGTTATTTAAGTACCTAAGTTGAATGGTTGTTGACACTGTTGCATTATTTGAACTCAATGCATATATGCTTAAATTGAATAATTGGTGATCTAAATCACCATTGTTTTTGCTTTGAGATTTTTTTTGCCATATGTTAAACCTATGCTTTATATTGATTATCATTTCTGAGTAATTTATTGGCTTATTTCTTGTGCACATTTACAGTATTGAGATTAGTGTGAATTCCTATTTGCTCCCTATGTTTGATCTCGGACTTTCATTCGAGTAATAAATTCTATTTGTTTTTCGCACTGATTCAAACTATACTTCAATGCGACAATTTTAAAACCCGATTCAAAGAGACTAACAGGAGGTAAGTACACATATAGGTAAAAATATATCACTAGACTTGTGTTCGCAATTAACATATTTGAAATTGAATAGTAAAGCAAACTCAGTAGGTCATAGTGGATGTGGGATCGCTGTAAGAACACGCGGTCGTAGACGCAGTGGGGTAATGGGATTGTTGAGGAGGAGTCGTGGTCATGGAGAAATGAACCACATGTTGTTATCATCTAGATCGGAGGAAGTAGAGGTACATGTTGTAGTACGGAATCACGATGGTGAAGTCATCATGTTGGAGAAGCGCGGTGTGGAGCCATGTGCTATCACCACATGGCTAGAGGAGGTGGAGGTGCATAGTTGTCACAATCAATGTTGACATCGTAGCACAGTGGGGCTGAGCATAGGGAGAGCACGATCATGGATGTCGTAGATGTCGTGGTTGATGTGCAGCTCATGGTGGCACAATCGAGGGAGCTGATGGTGGTCGGAGTGATGGTTGCGATTATGTTTATCGTGCAAGATCGGGTTTTAAAATACTTTGTCACAGTATAGGTTGAAATCTCTTGAAAGCTAATAATATTTATAAACTCGAATATCTAAATGAAGTTCGAGGTCGAACATAGGGAGAAAATAGGAATTCACACACTAATCTCAATTAATAAATAAATGAACACAAGAAATTAAGCACAATAATGATATTTCAATGAATATTAATTTCACATTAAGATATTCAATGAAGCTCAATGTATTTCAAGACCAAAAAGATAACTAAGATAAAATAATGCTGATTTTGATCACTACTTATTAGCCTAAGCACATGTATTAGTTATTCAAATAATGCTACGGTAGTTTCAACCATGCAACTTAGGTACTTAAATGTTCCAACAGTACCAGCATTAAACACAAATCAGATGTCTGGCAGGTGTATCAGACGACTTAACTATTGCTTGCTATAGTGTCTTCTTCTTCTCTTCTTCAGGCACAGCTTCCTTCTTCTTCTCTTCTCTTCCTTTGGCCCTTCCTTTCTCAAGTCTTCTCCTTCTTTCTCAACCTTCTCTTCTCTTCATGCATAAGGGCTACGCACCCTTCCTCAACGGCCAAGTGTTGAGCTCTCCCTCTGAAGAGCAAAACCCACCCTCCCCCGCTCTTTCTTTCCTTTCCTCCTCTTTCCTTCTCTCAAACCAAGGTAATCGGGTATTCGGCTATGCACACCCGGGTCCAGGCTCATCGGTAGTGGGTAATGAGTGAGAGGAGTAAGGGCTTAGGTCGGGTCAAGTGTGTCGGGTGAGCGGGGACCTCACCCACAGTGTTTAAGGTGAATAGCCTTAGACACAAAAAATATATTTGCGCCTGCTGCTGCTCTGTCCGACATGATGTGGGACTATCTTTAGGCCTTCTCTTCACGTGCGCCTATAGGTGAAACCTCATTGAATTGGAGAAGTGGCTGAGGTCCTCTTGCCTAATTGAGACTGTAACTAGGTATTCGGATGAAGTCCGCAGCACTTGCAAGTGCGATTGAGGTGTCTCAACGTTGGAGGAGCTTGGTTGTGGTTGAAGTTGAAGGCGGCAATGGGCAGTGGCCAGCTCGACCAGAAACACGGATACGGGCTTGAAAATCCTAGCTAAATATCTCCCTAGCTTCGCTGAAGTATGGCGAAGGTTATGGTGGGTGTTTCATGGAGGATGGCGGCATAGGTGGTGTGTCGGAGTCGAAGGAGGAGCGTGAAGGTGGGTAAGTTCTGTGGGCAGTTTGGGTGGGTGGTGTGGCGAATAGGTAGAGGGATATTGTGTGGGGATGAGCGGTGAAGCTTGTGAGAGTGTTGGCAAGGCATGTGGTGCAGTGGAGTGATAGGAAAGCCTCGTCGGAGGGCAGCCAGTTGTGGAGAAGATGGAGGGCGAACAATGGCGTCGGGGGTAATTTTTGGTTTTTGAATAGGGGAAAGTAATCAAGGAGACTAATTAAACCTAACTAACCTACTCTAATGGTCGAATGGGGTAGAACTAGCATCGATTGTGGCTTGCTTGCATCATGCAAGAGAAGTCTCCTGAGATGGGGACGGCGGTGAAGAACGGGGAAGACTGCCCTCGTTTTGACTGACAAGGCACGGAGGAAGACAAGGAAGATGATGGGTAGGCCAATTAGGTTGTTGGCTACCCTTAGAAAGATGGAAATAGATGACTGCCAGAGCTTGGTCAAAGAGGGGCTGGAGGTAGGGTTAGGAAGATGTTTTTGGCCCCAAACCATTCTAAGCAGGTACGATTTGCATTGGGGGTTCTTTTATAAGCCAAAGGAAGACCTTTCAAGCTTGGGTATTACACACATGTAGGATAACCGCATCTCCCTTGCATTCGCATGGGAGATTGGGAAAGACTTAGGGTCCAAGGTTGGGTCTGATTGAAAGAGAATTCTTCAAGGAATCTCTGGTTCAAATCTGGGACTGATTGGTTGAGAAACGAGTAAGAAAATCTTGCTCGAATCTCGTCTGTGACTTGCAGCTATTGCTAATGGCGGCAGGGACCTGGATGTGAAGAAGATGAAGTTAGGGGGTCCCTACAAGGATTTCACAATTAGGGGTATGTGTGTGAGAGAAAAGAGTTAGATAGGACTGAAATGTAAACTAGGTCAAGGTGATCTTTGATTGGGCCCAAATTTTGGTACAAACCTAATTTAGATCCAAGGAATCTGATGGTGAAGTTGGATTTTTGTTTTGACCAAGTTTGATTGGGTAATTTATGCAAAAACCAAAATTAGGGTAATTATCTGTCTAAGACTATGTTTTAGGTCAAATCAGGTTCAGATGGTAAATTCAAAGGTATCAAACCTTATAGAATATTTTTCTATGATTTTTAGAAGGTTTAGGTGAATTTTATCTTGATCGAAACCTCAATTAATTAAGAAGGTCTATTTTTTAGGTTTCATATGTCATTTAATTCTTGAAACGCATGAAAACTTGTTTTTATCTATATGAACCCACTTATTAGGCATTTATGATCATTTGACCTTCAATTAACCCTTGAGAAATCCTGTGCTTGTTCTGAATTTTAGATATTTTGTTAAAACTATAGTTTTACCCCTGTTTTACTATTTTTCTCTCAGAATGGATATGCAGTGAATTATGGTCTTCTGGCGGTTATGCAGGAGCATTTATCAATGGAAAATGACTAATTTAAGCTAGATAAGGTTAATGATGACATTATCATCAGTTGGGTTCATGATGGTGGCCGTAGTAAAGGTGGCTATTGTGGTCGTTGGAGAAAGCGTCGAGGATGAAGGTCGTGGTGGCATGGAAGAGCACAGTGTTGACGTCAATGAGGACGGTCACAGTGCAAGAATGATGGTTGTCACAGTCAATAGTTATTGAGGTGGAGGCACAGTCGTGGAGGATCTACTGTGCATCGGGGAGATGAGGGTGAGTGGAGGAGGGAATGGTCATGGTTGAGCAAAGGCGGAGGTCGCAATTGAGTGGAGGCATGGTAGGGGAGGTTCTTCATGCATGAGGGAGAGGGATTTCATAACGGGGAGAGGGTGCATGTGTAGACAGGTACGTGAGGGAGAGGGAGAAAGAACGAAGGTGTCAGGGGGTGCACGCATTTTCATGCAAAGAGCATGTGGCACTTGCATATAGAGGGGCATAGGTCCACGAGAGGAAGAGAAAACGAAGGTGGGGGCCTTTTTTTAGAAAGGGAGTGGAGGAGGGATGTGGTCATGGGTACCCTCCACGTGAATGTGTTTTGTGATTAAAAAGGAAAGAGAGGGGGAGTGGGCGGGGAGAGTATGTGGGAGGAGGGTGCTATAGTATGTTGCCAAGATGGAAAAAATATGAGGAGAGGTTGTCAACAGGGATTTAATTCAGAGAGAGTAATCAAGACGGATTTGTTTCCCTATGAGGGAGCAAGTGGTTGATTGACGTGAGAAAAGAGAGATATTGATAGGATGGCTTCCAAAAATAGGAGAGATTATCATTTTCCTTCCCTTTCAAATGAGCATTTTTGTTGGGAAAATCCATATGCTAAGGTGGCATCCCAAATTGGCCCTTGAATCAATTCTTGCAAGAAAAAATATGTATATGATAAATACGTATTTCTTCATGATAAAATGCCTACTTATGTTAGTTCCTAAGCTTAGCATTGCATTCCACAGTATAAATAATGCATAACATTCATTATATTGCATTTAGGGTAATTTGTGTATTCTGTATATTAATTTCAACATTTTATATGGCTAGGAGGAAATGCAACATCTTTACAGGCTTCTAATGAAAAATCCAACCGTACGGATGGATCTAAAATTACGATCATAGCCTATTAGTGCAAGAATCACTCTGATCAGAGCTCCGTAGCACCCTCTACAAGAAGAAGAAGGTGGACGACCACGATGGCACCACGTGGCACCATCGCAACCCCCCAGCCCAACTGCAGCCACTCCTCACAAGCCACACTTGCGAAATCTCGATCGTTGGATTCAAATCCAACGGTTGTCAAAGCTCCACGTCGCCCACCTCAACACAAACAAAGAAAAAGATTCATGCAATCTCGACTATTGGATCAAGATCCAATGGTTGTGGGTACGTGAGCCTTAATTCCTGAACAAGACACAAAGTTGACATTAGTGCAGCGGTTGGCACTTCAACTCGCAATGCATAGCCGCATGATTGAAGCCACGTGCACGGAATTAATCCACTGAAGCACGCGCAGGTGAAAGTCATCCATTGATGGCCAAACGAGTGGTGAAGGAAGTGGTGACATGGCACTTCGAGCACCGCATGATCTTTAGGTGCGTGATACCATGCTAATGCATGCCGAATTGTACGTGTACCAGGGGCACGATGCGTAAGTCATCTAACGTGAACTTCGTTGTTTGATCGGGTGGGGCACGATCCGAAGTGTCCTCTCCCACATGATCAGAGTCCTTCATTCTCCATCCAAGGGCGGAGATTCACTCCACATGGCTTAGCGAGAGCCAGTTTATGCACGTGTTTTGCATGTTTGAAATCGGGGTTAAGAGTAACCTGTCATTGTAGTCGCAAAACTCGTTATCAAATAAAATTTTACTGAAACTCCAAGGGAGTCCCGGGTCAGACACAGGGAGGCAATGTTTACTTAATTCAAAAACCACGCTTCATTTTGTTTGTTTTTGGCGTTTTAGTTTTGTTATTTTTTTGTTTATTTTTATAAAGTAAGAAAACAATATGGATCACAATGGAGATAGAAACAAATATGATATATATTGCATAAATGTTTAATACATTAATCTAGAAAGCATAAAAAAGAGAGAGGTGAGAAAGAATCTCCCGAAGTGGCTGTTCGACGAGACGACGGTGCCCGGTGGAAGCTTGGAAGGAGTTGGGAAGCGGGACGACGGAGGTGAGATGTAGGAGGACGTCGGGTAGAGGAAAGCTTCGGTGTGGCTCCAGAATGGAGGTAAGGAGGCAGAGATGATTTGTTACTGGAATGGAGGTAGGAGGATGGCTCCAAGGTGACCTATGAATGGTGATGGGAAGATGGAGGAATATTTGGTGGGGCAGAGTTCGTTACACTAATAGGTGCCTTGGGAGCTTGAGAGTAAGTTGTAATGGAGCATTGGTAGGCTTGCTAGAGCATAGGAGTAGGTGGGAGTAGAGTAGGTAGAGATGCCTTGGAAGTGAGGGGGTATAGGTCTTTATATAGTGGATGAGAGGAGGCTAGAATAGGCATAAGACCAATAGTGACCTCCAGGATGTCGCTGTAAGTGTTGGTGTAGCCAGCTCATGGTCGCTCACATGCACAGTTGACCTTGCGCCTACAAGCAATTAGTGACGATTGTAAGCATCACTAAAGGCTCGCTAGACTATCGATGAAGGTCAGCACCTCTGTTGAAATTTGAATCGCGTGCCCTATGCGTGGAGCGACGCCAATCGCTCGATCAAGATCGAGCAGTCCAATTTGTTGTGGCGGGCGCAGGTGTGGTGGATTAGGAATCAAACTCGTGCCTCGCATTTGCGGAGAGAGTGCCTCAGATCCAACGGCTGGGATCTCATCTTGTGGCAGGCTTGGGGAAGCCTTGGCTTAGGTGGGGCTGCCTGGATGGCGCCACGTGGCGCCATTTGGGTCGTTCTTTTTCTTCTTGTAGAGGGTGCTACAGAGCATAGGTCGAGGTGATTTTCACGTTGACGGATTGTGATCGTCCCTCCGGATTTATACATATGGTTGGATTCTTCATCCGAAGCCTGTAAAGATGTCGCACTACCTCTTGGCCATGTATAATGGAAGAATTAGTGTACATAATATACAACTATCCTAGATGCCATGCAATGGATGTTATGCAGTATTTATAACATGATGTACAATGCTAAGTCTAGGAACTATCATAAATAAGGATTTTATGATGAATTCATGTGTGTTTATCATACCCTCATGCTTACTTTTTGGTAGTCCCTAGCAAAATTAACCTAAATGCTATTTATAAAAGTAGAATTAGGATTTGATTATTTAGGCAAAATTCATTGATTGCTTTAGAAAATCTCAACCCCAAGACTTAATTACAAAAACTCAATAGTGCCCGGGTGTCTACTAGAATGCAGACCGTCCAAGTCCTCGCCTTATTTGAAAAGAGAAGATACACAATTATTTTTCTTATTTTTCTTCTTTTCTAATTTTTTTGTACTTTTAGAGTTTGAGAGTTTTGGGATAACTTTTTACGACTACCCGACCCGCCCAAGACTCAAAAAGGACTCTAAGTGCTAAGCATCTAGTGAAAAGCATGAAAGACTCACTAGGCGACTGTTAAAATGGACTTCGAATTTCTACAACCCTAGGTGACCATGCTTAGAAGTTTATCTTATTGAACGGTAGCTGATGAGACACTCATCATGATCTTTAATTACCCTTAATTAACTAGTCTTCCTAGTTAATTAGATAAGGTTATGAACATATAAGAGTTAATTATAGAATAAGGGATATTTAGTAAAGGACCTTAAAATAAGTTAAAAATGGCATTTTATCATTCAATTAACATTATTAATAATCCAGTTAATAATTGACTAGAAATCTTATTAATCATTCCCTTAATTAATAAGTTAAGTAACTAAACATAATGTATACCTAAGTATATAATAACTTAAGTAATTTTACTTAATCTAATAAATTAATATAAAAAGGTCAAAAATGTAAATTCAAGGTGAAAACATAATATTTACCTTATTTACTAACATATATAAAAAGTTGAAAAAGATCTAATTTAAAATAAACCTTCAAAACCTGACTTTACATTTTGGTCCTTAATATTCAATACAATTGGGTCCTTATTTCTCACATAGGTCCTTAAGATTCATTACATTTAAGTTCCTTTTCGTCTTCTTCTTCTTCTTCAGCCGAATGAATGGCTGGTGATGGAGAGTCATGCCACCGTGCGATTACTGCCCTACCGACATCATCCTTCATTGTTCAAGCTCTTGCAACTTGCGATCACCACCTCCTCTTGATCCACCGGTCTGGATTAACCGAAAATCCTAATTTCCAATGGGAGATAACCTCACTGTCGTCAGAGACAACGTCGGAGGTTATGTTCCTTAAGCTCCTTCTTCGGCCAAACCCCGCCATTCTCTTCGCCGCCAACTACTATAAATACCCCCACACCCCTTTGATTTTACTCAAGTTGGCTCCCTTCCCTCTTCTAACACTGAGCCGACCCAATAGGCTATTCATCTGCAACTCCGACGACTTACCATCTCATTTTCTGACTTCATTCATTCTGATTAGTCGAGGAGATCCGCCATGGTCTGTTGCGTCTCTGACACAGGCACCGACCAAAGGAATCCTATGCTTCACCTCATATCCGCCCGCTGGAGATCTTTCTTCCACCCTCTAATTTCATCATCCGCTATGAACCTTCGGTGGAACCCTATTGACGCCTTCGTCCAGGTAACAGTAGATTAGGAGTAGGAGTAGGAGTAGGTTAGCTTAGTTAGTTAGTTAGGTAGTTAGATTAGATGTAATTTTAGAATTTCAGTGTCATCTTCTCTGACTCCGACGAGCTCCTTGAGCTCGCCAGAGACTTAATCTTGTCTTATTAACTCACTAATCACTTTCCTTTAACTTCCATGATCATTTCTAATCCACTTAATCATTAATTGAATCACCTAATCACCTAAAACAACTTCCACCTCCACCAACTACTGTCACTGTCCATGGTGACAACAGTGGGCTTAATTTCACCTTCATAGGGTCTTTCATCATCTATCCATCACTTATGGACCCTAATCAACACTGTAATAAGTATAATTACCACATATAAATTAAACACCCAAATCTAATTAAGTTCCTGAGCTTGCTGTCAATGGCGGCTCAAGAGCAGTTCAAATTCTAAATTAAATATATAATTATGAATATAAACACTTGTTGACTTGTTTTAACTATTCAATTGAGTGGTAAAACAGATCATGAGCTTTAACCACTCAGATTCCTTAAGAAATGAAATTCACTGTTAATCCTTAGCTCTAATGAACAAAATGAGAATTAATTGAGTTCTTGAGGTTCCTTGCAACCTCAAGATTCTTTTTAGATTAAAAATGGCAAGTTTAAACAATCTATACACAGTTTTCATATTTTCTGAACTCACCGGAGCTTCGACGAGCCATTCTTGAGCTTTAGCCTCTAGAATTTGTTGAGAAGCTCCAGATCAATGATTTAAGTATCACTAATTAATTTGCAGATGTTTAATTGAGGATTTAGCCACTGGAGCTATAGATAGATCTTCATCTTCTCCAACTCTAGCAGAGTTGGAGAAGTTTATTAGTTAGGTTTAAGGAGCATTTAAGGTACCTAGAAGCTTCAGTGCAATGCACTGAAGCTGTTTAAACCCTTAGAATACTGTAACAACCTTTCGAATTCTCTGATGAACAAAGTCCTTTTCAAGCTTAGGCGGCGAGCCTCAAACCCTAAAAATCTTGATCAGAGCACCTATCTGAGAATCTGAATGAGTTTCTGAGGTTGAGAAGATCCTATTCGAGGCTTTGATTTCTTGAGAGAAGGGTTTGAGTCAAATTTTTGTGCCTTCACAGTCAAACTGAGTCTAATTATAAAGTTCTGAGCTTGAGCTGAGGAATTAAGGAGTTTAAGTTGTTTCTGGGATCTTGTTGGATAGTTTAGAATGATTTAACTGAGCCCAGGTGAATAAAATTAGTGAGAATTCAAATCCTGTCAATTTGGGTTATTTTTGAACCCAAACTAACAGCAGTGCCATTTTGTTGAAATTTGAACATGAATCTTGCCTAGATTAATCTGTTTCAACCCTTAAAACTCGTTTAAATCGATCAGTAATGTTTCTCTATGTCTGTCCAACTATTTTAACTTTGAAAATCTGAACTCTGAAGCTTTTAGAGAAGCTTTGAGCTTCTGTGTTGTTCCTGAAGGTCGTGAGAGCTTAAGACTGACTTCTGCAGATGTGGAATTAATTTTAGTAACTATTCAGACCTTTAAATGAGAGAGAAAAGTCCATCTGAGGACTCTGTGACATTAATTTCATTTCTAGGCATTAATAACCTGTAGGAGCCCCTAATTTTACTCTTCAAATTGAAGAGAACATCCTCTAAACCTTAAATTGACCCTGCAATTGTGTAGATCTATCTTAGAGCTTTCCAGCAAACTTTAAATCACTTGTTTTGGAGCTCTGAGCAGGAAGTTCTGATCGATTGAAGTTGGATCTGGAAGGGGTTAAGATAGTCCCACATCGTCAGTTTCTGAGCGCACACATGGGAACAAAAGTGATTTGTTATTCCGGCTCTTCAGTCATCAGCGCTTGGCACACCAGTTTCCGATGTGAGCATTCTGAAGCTATCTGAGCATGTGTATATGTGTGTGCGGGCTTGTGTGCTTGTGATTGTGCTCCCGAGTGGGCGTGAGCAAGTGTTGGGTCCTGGGAGGCTGGTGGAGCAGGAGTGGCCCGAAACTATGAATCAAATGAAATATAAACCGTAATAGAACCTAATTGAAATCAGGCGAGGATCGAGTAGGGTCTGGTCCCACCCTGATCTCAGGATGCTATGTATCCTTGAAAGGACCTCACCGCAAATAAAATAATTTTTGGTTAAAAGGAAAGAGAAACCCAGTTCAACTGAAGGATTAAAGGAAAAGAAAAGAGGAGCAAAGAAGCTAATGGCTAAGGGCTGAAGGCTAAGATTAAGTGTTGAAGTTGAAGGCTAAGGAAAGAAAGGAGAACAGGCACTACTAAGGAACGAACTAAGAAGAAAGACTAAGGGAAGAGAAGAAGGTAGGAACATAACAGGAGAGCTCGAGAGAGAAAGGAAAATAAAAGAAAGAGAGAAGCAGAGAGAGGCTGAAGACTAAAAAGGAATTTGTTTTACTTGCATCATTTTAATTACTTTTTTTCTTAAATGTTGTAATAAGGCTTATTTTAATAAAAGAACTCATATTTGCATTAATTTCTTTTGAAATAAAATTGGAAAACTAACATGTTTACTTATTAATAAAGTACATCATTTGAGTAAATATGTTTTTCATATGGAATTTTGTATATTCTTTATAGTTTAAATATTTTGGCAAAATTCATGTTCTTAAAATCAACTTAGTTATACCTCCTAAACTTATAAAGAAATAAAAGATAATTGGTGAATTTAGAATAAAATTTAGAATAAAATTATACCTCCCAGTGAAAGACCTAGACTCAACCAGTAAAAATTTCTAAAATGTTAGGTTAATTCTACCCTATACTACACAACCGATACAATTTCGAGTTAACCAAAGTGACTTTTTCTACTCTTAATTAAGTGAAATTAACTTAATTACTGAGTTGAGTGGAAAGACACCGATCAGTAGCTTTCTCCCTACTTTTATTTATGGGGTCAACATAAGGGCGAACCTAATGTATATCTCCCCGATTTATTCTACTTCCCCGATTCTTCCCTAAGTGTTTTGGGAATTATTGTGCATTTTTATGAGCTGGGCTCTGGACAACCGGCCAAAGGGCTATTACCCATGGCAACTTGCTAGCCATACTCGTGCAATGAAGTGTGGTTTTATTTGTCTTTTTTTATTTTCTCCTTTTTTTCTTTTTTTTTTGTTAAGTAGGTGGCTTCCCTGATCTAAGATTTACCTAAAGGAAATACAACGAAAATGGTCTTGTGGCTGGGCTATGGACAACTAGTCGATGAGCTGTTGCCACCGACAACTTGCTAGCCATACCACCCTAGACGGTTCATTAACTACCCAATTTTCGAAGAAACCATCAAAAAGTGTGTCAATTCCAAAAAAAGTGTGTAGATGCTTAGGCTTAAAGTCCCCTCAAATCAGAGGGCAGGTTGATAAGTTGTATACTTATCACCCTAATTTATTGACCAGTTAAAATAGAATTACTTGGCGAGGACTCAAGACAAAGTCCACATTTGAGTGGACACTCAGGCTAATTAAGCCTGAAGACCTGAAGAATCTAAGTATTTAGGTCCCAAAGTATCAGTTCCTAAAGTTTGCAACTCCTAATGCCTAAGTTTTCATCTCCTATTTTTTTTTAAAAATGAAAAACAGGAAGTTACTGTTATGGCTGACAAACAGATTCATATGAATTATCCACCCTTTCATGCTTAGCTAATGCAATGTCCTCATTGTTAAAAATGAAAGCATGCAGGAGAGTAGAAATGGAAGAATAACACCTAGTTTTCGTGAGATTTAGTTCAGCTCAGAATAGTTTTTACACGTGCTAAGTTTAATGCCTTCAGCTAGGAAAGGTCCTTAATAAAAAATAACTAACATTGAGGCTGCAGTAACACAGTTTCTAGGGCCCTAGATATGAGTCCCAGAGAGTAAAAATGGGCTTGCCAAAGAGATGATCAATGAAAGTAGCAAGCTGGTGGTGCAGGGAGAGCCCAAATGGTCTCCAATTGGAGTTTTGTTGATTCATTACAGAGGAGGTGTGGGTGGATATAGAATTTGTGCAATAGTTGGGTGAAAAAGGATGATGAGGGTTTGGTGATGAGTTGGGGGTTTGTGCGTACTCTACAATATCTAACATTTCAAGAGTTTCTCCCCAAAGTTCAATTTCATCCTCACAATTTGGGTGCTTAATCCAACCATCCTGATCTTTATGATTCCCACCCAAATGTTGAACTTCAAACTCTAAAAATTCAGGATGAGGACATTGTTGGGTTTAACTTGATCATGTGAATCATTGAACAAATTTCCAAATTCATAAATATCTTCCTCATCTTGGGTTGCCACAGTTTGTTGTATGTCTTTATTGTCCTCAATTATCCCTGCAATCGTGTGATTTTCCTCCTAAGTTTGGGTTGAATTGGCCCTTAAAAGGTTATCTAAGGTATGTATGGCCATTACCTCCTATATTCTGCCAAGCTACTCCATCAAACCACACTTAATTTTATCCTTCTTTAAGACCTCAAAAATATTAAATCTATTTGTTTTATTCCCCAAGGCCATTTCTATATTTCCTAATTCACAATTAATCATTGCCTTGGCAGTAGCCAAGAAAGGTCTTCCCAAACTAATCGAGGTGTTGTTGAGCTATTTTGGTGCTTCCATGTCTAGGACCATAAAATCAACAAGGTAATGAAAATTATTAACCTTAACTGAAACATCCTCCAAAATACCCCTTGGTTTTGTAATGGATCTATCGGCTGACTGCAAAGTTACGTCAGTGTGTTTCAGGTAGCCTAAACCCAATTCCATGTGCAGTGAGGTGGGGATCACATTAATGGAAGTGCCTAAGTCGAGAAGGGCCTGGTCAGAAGTGATGTTTCCTATTGTGCAAGAAATCAGCAGGGCTCTCGGGTCCTGCTTCTTAGGAGGTAGCTTGTTTAAGATCAGTGTGCTTGTGTTATCAGACAAGACTACTCTCCTAATGTTTTCAGATTCCACTCTACAGTTTGCTTTATATTAATTCAGTAAACCTATGGCATAGATGGGGATTGATCTGATTGCCTCAAGGAGTAAAATGATTGTCAATTTGAAAGCCTGAAGTAAGGACATCCTTTCCTCCATTTTCTCCTCTGACTTTTTCTGTTTGCCCATACAATAACAACATACTCCCAAATCAAACTCTGATGTTTTGTTGATCACATTCTTAGTTAGGAGTCTGGAATTCTTGCTACGGGGCCTAATGTTGTTGACATTGGGTTGGGTAGGTCCCTTGTGTTTGCTACCACTCCTCAAGGTGATGGTCTTTGCAATGGCAAAATGTTGTTGGCTAGTGCCTTGGGGAGGGTTGGGCAAAACAAGAGGCTCCTAATTGATTATGGTAGGAACTTGGTTCACTCCGGGAGGGACAGGGGTAGCTTGATAGATAGCATGAGCTTGTTCATATGACTCCCCATTATTACCAAACCCTTGAGGCCCAGCACCTCAGTTCTATACATTTCTTGGGTTTGGTATAGGTTGTGATGGTAGAGATCCAGGCTGTCAGCTATTTGCACCAAGTCCGGATTGCAAGGTCTCTAGTGAATTTTTCATTTGTTGCAATAGCAGGAGCATTGACCCTTGCATTTCTACCATTTTCGGGTTTAAATTAGCCTACTCGGTGGGTTGTTGAGCATTCCACAAGGATTGATTAACCTTATTCAAGGGCAACTGAGTATATACATGACCCTTACCCATTGGATTTTGCAGTACATAGTTGTTGGGTCGATATTGGGTCTACTGCACCTAATCTTTCCAAGAGAAGTTAGGGTGATTTTTCCAACTAGAATGGTAAGAATTCGAGTAAGGGTTGGCCCTAACATTCTCTTGCACAGCATGAACATTCTCATAAGATGAGGATGAAGGATCAGAAAACTGGGATCAAAGGCCCCAATTTGGAACCCATAAGGTTCAAAGAAGAGTTGGCCCAAAGGTCAGGCCAACTCCAACTGGTTCACAAACTCCCATCCCGAAGGAGCTTGCGAAGAATGGAATCCTGATCCCTAGGGTTGAGTGGATCTAGATAAATTAGAGTTTTCGGACATCCACTCTTCCATTCATTTGGCAACCAGATCCATCTTATCTAATCTATTACAGATCAATTCCATATCAGATGTTTTGGAATTTTGGACCTCATTGGCATTTGATCTAGTTTGTTGGGATCGGTTGAAGGTTTCCATGGAGGCATGGTTTAAAGAGTTTTCACTCATTTCCTTAAACAAATCATACGCCCTATCTATGTCTTTATTGAGGAAATTGCCTCTGCAAGAAGCATCCACATGATTACGGAGTTGATCATTCAACTCGTGATAAAAAATTTGCACAAGTTGCGATTTAGGCACCTCATGGTGTGGAGACTTTCGCAACAGATCCAGGAATCTCTCCCAGGCCCCATGAACCGGTTCCCCTTACCGTTGGGCAAAAGTGGTAATTTCCCATCGTAATGCATTGGTTCGCCCAATTGGGAAGAATTTCATTAGGAAGGCCAATTTCAAAGTTGTCCACATAGCAATCATTCTTCCAATGGTATGATACCAATGTGTGTGAATGGGGGAAAAGCCTCATAAACATTTGTTCTTCATCCACATTCCGTGATTTGGCGGTTTGAACCAGAGTGATCAGGTCTCCAAATGTTGGAATGGGTCCTTTGAGCCAAGCCTGTGAAAGTGTTTAACTAGACTCAAAACCTGGGGCTTGATCTCAACATCACCAGTAGGGATCACAATGACGGGACGATCCTCATAATTTGAAGGATCATAAAAATCCTTCAAGGGTCGAGCACCCTGACCATTCATTTGTTGGAACCATTGTTGCAATTGCTGCAATTCTTCTAGCTGCCTCTGAATCAACTTCTACTGGTTCGAGGGTGGGGGAGGTGGTTGTTGATCAGCCATGGGATCGACTTGGCTAAAACTCAACCTCCGCCTTCGGGAATGGTCAATAGGTCCTTCCAAACGAGGGTTCAATGACCTCCTTCCAAGCATATACTGGAAGGAAGTCGGAAGGACGAGGAAGAGAAGGAGCCCTGTAGCACAAAAATACAAGCCTGTCCTTAGGTTGGGTAGCCTAAAGGTCTACAGACTCTCAGAATCCATCCTAAGAATGTGGACGATTTACTCTAATTATGTCCAGGCAATCCAACCAGTTAGGAGGGACTAGGGAGAAGGTTCTTCCTTTGGCTTATGCCTTCGGTTCTTAGTGTACCCCCCAGCCGCGATCATTTGACGCTACTCCCCTAGCTAGACATCAGATTGACTAGTATGAGTATGTTAATTGTGAACAATCTTAATCTGAATCCCGACGAGCAAACCAGTTCTTAGGGCCAACGTCTACTCAATTTTAGTTAGGCTTGGGATATTGGTGCTTTTGGAATGTGATGGCCCTTAATGGGTTGTGACCTTAATGATTTGTTTGAGAATGTGTGAATGTGCACAACCAAGAAGTTTTCAAGCAAGATTATTAATGATGAGGTGAGTTTTAGGGTTCAAATCTTGCTTAGTAGCTTTTAGGATTGAAATATTAGGTGTATTCAACAAAGTTTTGTGAGGCAAAACAAGTTTTGAAAGCACGTGTTCAAGCATTTTCCTTTATAAATCGAGAAAATATGGAGTGCCTGGATTGACCTAAATATTGAATCCTTTGGGGCAGCTACAAATGAGTTTCTTTTAAATTAGGTGGTGCAGCCCACACAATTCAATCAATCGGCTCAAATGCACTACCGATTATGGCACACAGAAATGATTAACCGAGACTGATTTCTACTATTTTATGTGTTGATTTGTGTGTGCCGGTTCCACAGTTCGGAATCTTGGTTGAGTAGATAAAAATCAAGTTAGTTTATCTGCCACAAATGTGGGTGTATGTAATGTGTATGTTGATTTGTCCCATAAGAAGTATGTTTTTATTTTTTTTATATATGCAAAGGTGAGATGAGTGGAGGCGACAAGCAACATAAACAAATTCTATCCTAGGCTTTTTACAAACACCTAAGTAGATTAAGTCTTGGTTATAGGTATGGCAAAATGAAACTAGTGGGGGGGGATGTGGGGGACACTTACAAAGTACTCTACCCGCACTTTACTCAGGTCTACTGCACTTGGATCTCCATGCTAGGGTACCTGCAAGACAATAGATCAGAGATAAGCATGGTTAGTAACATGTAAATGCAAAGATGTGCTGAAAATAAGAAAGTAAATTCTGTTGCCTCCCTGGCAATGGTGCCAAAGATGATGCATGTGTTTCACGTGTTTGAAACCAGGGTTAAGAGTATCCTACCGTTGTAGTTGCAAAACTCGTTATCAAATAAAATTTTACCAAAACTCCAAGGCAGTCCCTGGTCGAACGTAGGGAGGCAATGTTTACTTAATTCGAAAATTGTGCTTCGTTTTCTTTGTTTTTGGTGTTTTAGTTTTATTTTATTTTTTTTTTTCTTTTATAAAGCAAGAAAATAATATGGATCACAATGGAAATAGAAGCAAATATAATATATATTGCACAAATGTTTATTACAATAGTCTAGAAAGCATAAAAAAGTGAGAGGTGAGAAAGAATCTCCCAAAGCGGCTATTCAGTGAGACGATGCTGCCTGGTGGAAGCTTGGAAGGAGTTGGGAAGTGGGATGATGGAGGTGAGATGTAGGAAGATGTCGGGTAGAGGAAAGCTTCAGCGTGGCTCTGGAATGGAGGTGAGGAGGCGGAGATGATTTGCTACCGGAATGGAGGAGGGAGGACGGCTCCAAGGCGACCTATGAATTGTGATGGGAAGATGGAGGAATATTTGGTGGGGCAGAGGTTCGTCACACTAATAGGCACCTTGGGAGCTTGAGAGTAAGCTCTAACGGAGCGTTGGTAGGCTTGCTAGAGCTTAGGAGTAGGTGGGAGTAGAGTAGGTAGAGACACCTTGCCTCCGGTGGGGTGGCCTGGATGGCACCACGTGGCACCATCTGGGTCGTCCATGTTCTTCTTGTAGAGGGTGCTATGGAGCTTAGATCGGGGTGATTTTCGCGTTGACAAACTGCGATCGTCACTCCGGATTCATTCGTATTGTCGGATTCTTCATCTGAAGCCTGTAAAGATGTTGCACTACCTCCTAGCCATGTAAAATGGAAGAATTAGTGTACATAATATACAACTATCCTAAATGCCATGCAATGGATGTTATGCAGTATTTATAACATGATATGTAATGCTAATCCTAGGAGCTATCATAAATAAGCATTTTATCATGAATTCATGTGTGTTTATCACCAGCCGATGCCAACTATGCACAATCAACGCACGAGATGGACAATTGGCACAGCTACATGTGATCAGAATGTGAGATGGACGGCCAATGAAGCCTAGCACAATCCTACGTAGCTCGTTGCGGTGGGCCCTAGCTTGCGTGTGAGTTGGCTACAGTGATGAATGAGCGGGATCTACAGTGATGTCCTGGAGGTCGCTAATTATCCTATGCCTATTTTAGCTTTCTCTCATCCATTATATAAGAACCTACACACCTCCCTTGCCTAGGCATCACTTCCTATGCTATTCCCACCTACTCTAGAGCTCTAAAAGCCTATCAATGCTCCCAAGAGTTCCCTCTCAAGCCCTAGGCCACATATTAGTTTAGGACACCTTCCCATCCACCAAATACTCAACCCTCCTCTCATCACCTTCATAGATGAGTGATAAGGGCATGTTTCGTGAATTAAAATTAGGGTTCGGAGGACCCGTCGTCGTAGCTCGCAAAACGTGTCTATCAGATAAAATGTATAATCGAAACTTGAAATGTGAGTCCCAGGACAGGGAGGAGAACGTTTGGTTTTATGAAATCCGTGTTTCACTTTATTTCTTTTTGTCATTTTTATGTTTTCTAATTTTTTTGGAATTTTTTAGAATGCAAGAGATCAGATCGACAATTGCTTATCTAACTAATTTACTTGGAAATATAAGAGAGAGAGAGAACAATCATCTATTTATGAATAAAAGTTTGTTACAACTATGAAAGTAGAAAAACTACACTACAAAAGTTAAAAAGATAGAAAGAGGTGAGAGAATCCCCCTCGACGGTCGCTTGTAGGATGACTCGCTTTGAAGTTGCCTGGAAGAAGGTGGTGAGGAGCGAGACGAATAGGGATAGAGTTGAAGGATAGAGGATGGGGCAGGACGGTGTCGAGGCGAGGATCTTCTTCCTAAAGGGCGATGAGAGGACGACCACGGGATGCTCCACGAATGGGGATGAAAGGAGGGAAAACTATTTTCTTTTCTACTCTAGAGGAGCATCTCGGGCTTGGGACAAGCTCTCTAGAGCCTTGGAGGCAGTGAAAGGAAGAGATCATGAAAAATGGGAGGGGTAGGGGTCCTTTTATAGTGGAGGAAAGAATCAAATTCGTATGCAGGATAGTTAGTGTCGGTCATAAACGTTGCTGAAGATCTGCCGCAAACGTTGCTGAAGACAGCCCACGTGCCCACGCTACCGCTGCGCTGGCACGCGCGGAGTGTCGTGCGCCTCCGCACGCTATGTGCCCACGTGCACTGCCATTGCTGCACGTGCGCGCCCATGCTGTTGTGTGCGTATGGTGGCACATGCATGTGAATGGGTGGCGTAGGTTGCGCCACGTGGTGCGATCTGGGCCGTCCATCTTCTTTTCATTGTAGGGGCTACTACAGAGGTCGGATTGAGTCAATTTTCATGCCATTAGGTTGCGATTGTCAACCCGAATCCATCCACGCAGTTGGATTTGTCATTTGAAGCTTCGAATTATGTCACCTAGTCCCTTGGCCATTGATCTTCCTCAGACTGCATATGGTGCTACGGGACTCCGATGAAGGCGATTTCGGAGGTGTTGGACTCCGATCGTCGTCCTGATTAGATCCGTTTGGTCGAATCGTCAATCCAAGGCTCTGAAATAAATATCCTTCTCTCCTGACCACAAAAAGGACGTAATTAACCTAAAATATACTCAACTACTCTAAATGCAGAATGATGCATGCCATGCAATATTTATAATATGGAATGCAAATCTAAGCCTAGGAACATGCATAAATAGGCACTTTAACCTAAATGGATGTGTTTACGATAGTGAGCAAAGGGCTTTCCTCCCATCTCCATTCAGGAAGCTGATCATTTCCGCTGCCTCATCCTCATTCCTACTTGCATGGTGAAGCTTTCCTCTACCCTGATTCTTCCCGCACCTCATCTCCGACATCCAGCATCTCCTCTCCTCCATCCAAGCCGCCACTAAATGTCATCGTCTCGCCAGACATTCATTTTGGGAGATTTCTTCTCACCTCCATTTCCTTTAGCTTATTTAATATATTTCTACTTAGTGTAATTGTAATAAACCTCATTTGATTTCAATATATTAGTTCTCTCTTTGTTCTCTACTTTCTCTCTTTGCTCATTTTTAGCTTTGTTAGCTTGTGGTTCTATTGTCATACTCATAAAATATAAAAAAATCACAAAGCCCAAAATTAAAATTCCTTCATGAAATCAAGATCTGAATCTACCATGTGAGCCCCAACAGGATCAAGTTCCTCAATTTTAGGGCCATCAAATGATTTATCGAATTCCTCCTGCCCAGTCTTCTCACTGAAATCGTGTTCTGTAAACTCAAACGAGACTTCACATAATGATTCTTCACCTTCAGAATCAAAGAATTCTAAATCCACGTTAATGTATGCCTCAAAATCATCAATCACTTTCTATTCCATGGAGAGATACGTTTCTTCGTACCCTGGCTCAGGGATCTCAGGTGAAGTAATTAATTCATCCTTATTTGATTGCTCTAGAACAACTTGGTCAACCCTGGTCTCGTAAAACGTGTCCCCCCTATAGGTGCTTAAGTAGATTCTAACATTGGTTCTCCAGTCAGGGGTTCATCCTGGGAATCCTCCCAAGATTGGGCTAGAGCAGTCACAAATCTCATCCTCAATTTTGATCACTTCCCAAGTAAAAACTCACCCAGGTCCTTATCCTTAACATCCTGGAGTTAATCCAACAAATACTTGTTAAGATCGTCAATCATTTTAATCAAGGGCTCCAATTCTTCAGTGAAAGGTGTTGGCTGAGCTTCTAAAGATTGTATGGTATTCCTTAAGTTAGCCAACACCTTATCTTGGACTTGGTTAACCTGAATGAAATGGTTTGGTTCAGGGTTGGGCGGGTTTGGGTTCCGTGTAGGGGAGTCAATGAATTGAGGTTCTTGATACCCTCCCTGATAATAGGTCATTTCAGGTTGTCCATGAGGAGGTGATGACCTATAAGCAGTGTAATCTAAGGAAGGGTAAGGATCAACATATCCTTCTTGATTGTAGATCATATTAGGTTGTCCAAATGAGGGCGGTGATCTATAATCGATGTTGCTCAGAGAAGGATAAGAATCAAGAGTATGGTGTCTAAGGTTAGAACATGGAGGTCCGGAATTGTATCCCCAATCAGAATTATCCCAACTAGAAGATGGATGAGAATAAGTTGGGTGGGAATAATAATCATTTTGGGAATAAGTAGTGGTATGAGAGTAGTAGTGGAAGTGCGAATAGGATGTGGAAGGATCCATGACAAACAGGAGGAAGAAAGGTGCCCTGCAATATAAGCAAACAAACCTGTTCTTAAGTGGGCAAGCCTAAAGACCTACAGACTCCCAGAACCCGTCTTGAGATAAAGAAACAATTTGATCTATTTCTTTCCAGTCAATCAAACCAGTTAGAGGAAGGGGCTGGGCAGAAGGTTCTTCCTTTGTCTTGCGCCTCCGGTTCCTAGTGTACCCCCCAACCATGATCGTTTGATTCTACTCCCCTAACTAGACATCAAATTGAACGGTAGAAATAGGCTAATCGAAAATAATCTCGATCTGGGCTCCAAAGAGTGAGTCTAATCCTTAAGGCCAACGTCCACTTTATTTTAATTAGGGTTAGATTTGAATGTGCTTTGGAATGTGATGAGCCCTTTATCTGGGTTGTGCCCTTAATGATTAATTAATATGTGCATGCGTGCGCAACCAACGGTTTTCAAGCAAAATTATTTTTTTGGATGTGGTGAATTTTAGGGTTTAAATCTTTCTTAGTAGCTTTTAGGATTCAACTTTAGGTGTATTCAATCAAGTTCAGTTGGCACACTAGGTTTTGAAAGCACAGGTGAAGATGTTTTCCTTTAAAGCTTAAAAGAATGTGGAGTGCCTGGTAAATCCCTAAAAGTTGAACCTATGTGGCAGCTACTTGATGAGTTGTTTTTAGTTGAAGTGGTGCGGCCCAAATAACTCAAACAATTGGCCTGATGCACCACTTAATTAGGCACACAAGTGATTACCTAATCTGATTTCTACTCAATTATGTGTTGGTGAATGTATCAATCCCAAAGATTGGGTTACCAGTTGAGTATGAAGAACCAGAAGAGGTTGTGTACCCCTGTGAGATTTTTTTTTAATTTTTTCCTTATATAAGCGGAGGGTGAGGCGGGTGGAGGTGACAAACAAACAATCAAAACTACCCTTAGAGTTTATGCAAGCTCTTAAGTTAATTAGGGTTTGTGTTATTAGGTGATGGAATGAAATCTAGTGGGTGGGGAGGTAGGGGTTGATTAGCCCATAGTTGTGGGCTATTTAAGTATTTAAGTGCCTAGAAATTAGGTTAATTCTAACATTTATTTAGCATAAATTAGGATGTAAATAGATTAATTCATATTTCTAATTCAATTACATAATTCATGCATCTTATTCATATTTAAATGCATTTAGAATTAACTTAGAATTGCATTAGTTAACTAATTAGGTACATTGCATGCATTAATTTAGGTTAACATAAAGCTTGAGGGTTTGTATATAAATAACCATAATATTCTATCATTTTTATTCTTCTTCTAAGTGCAACGGCTACATTTCTTCCTCCAGCTGCCGCAGTGAAGAACCCAATCAAGGAGGAGCGGATGTGTTGGATCTGGTCGGGCAACTGATTTCAAAAGAGAGGAGGAGGCAGCCGAGCTCACTAGGCATCCACCCCCAACCCACACTGTGCAGAGTCCATCTCTTCCATTCCACACTGCCGGCCTCAACCACGGCGACGACCCTCCACCACCGTGGGCGTGTGGTGTGACAGGCCACACCACCATCCGGAGGTCGTCCGCATTACCGTGAGCACCTCGCCGTGCACCTCCCTCGTCGTCGTCTTCAAAAACCACCGTCGTAGCTACTGCAATCACCCCTCAGCCAGTTAAGACGTCTGGGAAGTTTCCCGGACGTCTGAAACTTCGACCTCCCACTCCTACAACAACCACACTCGCCCGCTCACCAGAACCACCAGCCTTCACCCGCTCACTCCATGCCTGCCCGCACGCCCTCCAGTGGCGCGCAAGCCAGGCACGGCCAGCAGTCTTCTCGCACGCAAGGTGGGCATGGCCAGCAATCTTCCTGCTCCTCTAGCCTTGGTGCGCACCCGCACCCACCGACAACAGTGCGTGCACCCGCCTGCAGCATCCTCGCCTTCCGCCAACAGTGCGCACACTCGCCTGCCGCGCCTTCCGCCAATAGTGCGCATCCCGCTTCCGCTCCAGCAGCTGCAGCCTTCCCGTGCCCCACACGCCCGCCAGCGTGCAGCACCGATTGCCAGCAGCAGCAGCCGCATTTGCCAGTAGCACCACCTCCATACGCGTGCAGTCTCGTGCGCACCAACTTGCAGCCTTCCCACGCCTGCGCATGGTCACTTCACCTCCAGCAGCTGCAGCACCATTGGCAGCCACCTTCGCCGGAGCTTCGTCCTACTAGCTTCGGCCACCGCGCGACACGCCGCCACCACTACTGCGAAGCCCTCGGTCCAAGGAACTTCCTCCGAGCCTCTAGCCTCCGGCCATCCACTCCTTGTCGCGCACTGCCAAGGGGAATAAATCCCTTGTTTTGCTACAGTAACCATGCCATTAATAATTACATTTTCTACCATTGTCAACTTTTAATGATATTTTATTGAATCTGCATTGCAACAAATATCCTCTAGTTATTAAGAATTGCTATTTCAGCATGATTTCTTGATTCAACCTTAAGCTGAAGGCAATTTTGGCTTGATTCTTGTCTAAACTAACTACTAACGAACATTTTTAACCGGTGCAAATTTAAATACGTCATTGCCTTCCTATGGATACGACCCGCTTTTCTACGAGTGGTTATTTCTTTTTAAATATTGATTAGTCGATTTTTCCACCACATAAAACTACAAACGACTTTAAAGTGAACAATCGACAACAGTGTGCGCACCCGCCTGCAGCACCCGCGCCAGCGCACCTTTCGCCTGCAGCCTTCCCATGCCTACAGCGCCCACGCCCACCGCCAACAATGCGCGCACCCGCCTCCAACTAGCGTGCAGCACCGGCTCCAGCCCTCACGCCTGTAGCAGAGACGCCCTCCTCCAACACCACCTCCGCGCGTGCGTAGTCCTGTGTGCACCCGCCTACAGCCTTCCCGGGCCTACGCACACTCACTTCACCTCCAGCAGCTGCAGCACCGTTGGCGGCCACCTTTGCCAGAGCTCCGTCCGGCCAACTTTGTCCACCGCGCGACACGCCACCACCACCGCTTCGAAGCCCTCGGTCCAAAGAACTTCCTCCGAGCTTCCCGCATCCAGCCGTCCACTCTTCTTCGTGCACGGCCAAGGAGAATAAATCCCCTATTTTGCTACAGTAACCATGCCATTAATAATTACATTTTCTACCATTGTCAACTTTTAATGATATTTTATTGATTCTGCATTGCAACAAATATCCTCTAGTTATTAAGAATTGCTATTTCAGCATGATTTCTTGATTCAACCTTAATCTGAAGGCAATTTTAGCTTGATTCTTGTCTAAACTAACTACGAACAAACGTTTTTAACTGGTGCGAATTTAAATACGTCATTGCCTCCCTGTGGATACGACCCGCTCTTCTGCGAGTGGTTATTTCTTTTTAAATATTGATTAGTCGATTTTTCCACCACATAAAACTACAAACGACTTTAAAGCGAAAAATCGACTAGTCAAATGGCGCCGTTGTCGGGGAGGCAACAGACGCAATAATTTCACCTGATTTTATTTTGATTATTTGTCAATTGCATAGTGATTTGACCATTTATTTTCTTTTCTGTGCGAGAAATTTGTGCAAGAATCAGCCATTGTGAGAGGCGAGCCTTGACGTCGCCAGAGGAGAATTGGACGAGCTATTTTGAAACGGAGGAGAAGGATGAGGATGCAACGGACATCATTGTATATTTAATCGCTAATTTGATTAGAATAGAATTAAGACTTTAGATTTAATTTTTCATTGCATTTTGTTCTAAACCCTTGTTTTGGGGTATATTTTGAGGGGTTTGTTCCTCGATTTTGTTTTGGGCCCATGCTGGGTAATTTTGGGAGCTTGTTCTTTTTTCTCTAGATTTAGGTTTTTTAGTTTATTGATTACTGTTATTTGCTTATGCATAAGTAGTTTAAAAAAAATAATAAAATAAAACAAATGAGCTACCTGCTAGAAGCTTCCTGCCCCTAGGATGAACCATTTAGGTCTGTATGAGCATCCACTAGATTTATTTCTCTGCATTGCATGCATTCTCGCATCGTTGATTGCTGGAAGCAAGGTACGCACTTTTTTACTTTGCATCCTATTCTTTATCACGCATTGCATATGGACTTAATGCGAAGACCACCTAATCTGTATTGAATAAATTAAACAAGTGGTCACATATTTTCTAGAAAAAGGACTAATTAAAGGAAGGACATTTTAAAAACCAAGGATTTGATTTTCAAACTTGGCGTGCGATTCAAAATTCAAAATCTTTTGTGGTGTATGCACACTTATTTCACTTGCACCACGGCATGCTTCTAAACATTCCTTAGGTTTGGAAATACTAGGACAAGAGCCCTCCTATCATTGGATTCTGAAGTGTTCGGAACTTGAGATCAAAGGTTTTGTAAATCCAAAGAGGGGGATACCCTGTCACGGATTTTTGGGGGTAGTTGAGAAGCACCGCGAAAGCACAGCTTCAAAGGAAGACTTAGGCCTACTTACATCCCTCGATCTTCCATCTTTGGAGTTGCTCTACCATTTGAGATTTAGGGAAGAACACTTAAGCTCCAACTAGGTCTTCTTAGGCGAGCTGTAGGTCGACAATAGGCACGTAAATTGATTTAACAAATTGTATTGTCATCTGCAATCTGACTTAAAATCAAAAGCCTAAATTGGGAAAGACCTAAAAGGTCCTTTTTGAATTGTGTTTTGCTTGGGGAATTCTGATTGAGGTGTGAGTTAGAATGGACCACATTGATTTTCATCCTTTCACATCTTGCCCACACCCTCACCCCCACTCTGCATCCTTCAATCCCAGACGCCAAGATGGTCCATCCCTTGATGGACATAATGACAATCATTGGGATCCGTTTTACTCCTATTATAGGAGTATTGGCCTGGTTATGCCCCAAATCAGTGAGCAGAACCTAGGAGCGGGATTTTCCTTGCCCAATATCCCACACACCATAGAAATACCCAACCCACCATCCCTGAAAAATTATTGTGGTTGGACAGACACTCCGGGGTACTATAAGCCTGAGCCTGACTTCTCTCTTGATAGAAATGACCTCTCCTCTTTGAAGATGGAAATACAGAAAATGCAAAACGAAATGATTGAATTGTTAGGAGAATCTTCGAGAGCAGGCCAACAAGAAAGAGAAAAAATTAGCCACCCAATCTACCCCATTGAGGATGACGTACACCCCTCTACAGTAGATGCATCTCCTGTGGGAGAGCTACACTTTAAGTTGGAGGGAAATTCTGGGGAGAATAGCTACTTTTCGAGGATCAATTTTGAAACCTCCCCACTAGATGACACTTCCTTGAGAGATCCACACCTTAGGTGGGAGGAAGATACACATGAAAGTAGCTATGCATTGGATGAAGAAAGGTGGCAACCCGAGGAAAATAATGATAAGGTTGAGTATCCACCTGAATTATATTGGAGTCAAAAGAAGGGAATGATGGTACCATTGGAAGACCTCGACCCAGATGATAGTATTTTCGTGACATTTGATGAAGTGGGTCGAAGTCAAGTTGTTAATCCTACCCTCCCTTCTGATCACGATATGGAACTCAAGCCCACTGATTAGCCCATAGTTGTGGGCTATTTAAGTATTTAAGTGCCTAGACATTAGGTTAATTCTAACATTTATTTAGCATAAATTAGGATGTAAATAGATTAATTTGTATTTTTAATTTAATTACATAATCCATGCATTACATTCATATTTTAAATGCATTTATAATTAGCTTAGAATGGCATTCATCTAATTAGTTAACCAATTAGGTACATTATTTTAGTTAACATAAAAGTTGAGGGTTTGTATATAAAAAACCATAATATTTCAATAATATCCTTTATTCTTCTTCTTCTCAGCAACGGCTCGGCTACCGCTGCAACGCCTTCGGCCGCACTAAAAGCACATTCATGGATCAGCGGAGAAGGTGGATCTGCTCCCACCTCTCCTTTCAAATTCGTGAAGTCAACTACAAAAAGAGGAGAGAGGCTGCCGAGCATGACAGGCCTCCACCACCGACCCACCATTGTGCAAAGAGATCTTCTCTCTTCCATTCCACACCACCGGCCTCAACCGTGGCGATGAGTACCCACCACCGTGGAAGTGTGGTGTGACAGGCCACACCGCCATCCGGAGCTCGTCCGCATTACCGTGAGCACCTCGCCGTCGTCATCAACAACCACCATTGCTGCAATCATCTTCTCAGTCACTTAAGACGTCCGTGAAATTTCCTGGACGTCTGAAGCCCACCCCCACTCCAGCAGCAACCACCGTCAACCCACTTCACTTCCATCACCTGAACCGCAGCCCTCGCCCGCTCACTCCACGTCTGCCCGTGTTTATCGCGCTTGATCGGGTTTTAAAGAATAACACGTTGTAATATAGCCGAAAAAGCATTGAAAACAAATAAAGAATTTTTTTACTCGAAAACCAGAGTATCCGAGGTCAAACAAAGGGAGCAATCTAAGTACTTTTAAAAACTAAAGAATACAACTTTTAAATGAAAGACAATTGATTCAAAGAAAGATTTATAAAAAGTTGCTAAAAAATAACAGGATTGGACATCTGATTTCTATATCAGACGTCTTAAATGTAGCTATTCTTCTTCCTGTTTTGATTCTGTTTTGGCCTTCTCTGCAGTCTTCGTCCTTACTTCTCTCTTCTGCCTTCTTCTTCTATGTAGGCTCTTCTTTTCTTTTCTTTTGATCTTCTTCTTCCTGCCTTTGCTTCTTTTCTCTTCTGTCTTCTTCTTCTTCTTCTTTGGATTCTCTTCTCTTCTCTTGTGCGAAGGCTTTTTCTTCCTTGTTCTTTCTGCCTTGCCTTTTTTTCTTCTTTCTTTCTGCCTTGCTCAGCCTTTTCTTCAGAGCTTATTCTTCTTCAGTGCTCGGCCTGCCTGCACACAACATAGCAAAACCTACCTCCTTCCCTCTACCCGCACGTCTCTCTCTCTCTCTGCAAATCACTCACAGTACGCTCCCCCAGAGCCGCGGGTAATCAGGTCAGGTTTCATATCCGGGACCAGGCGCACCGGCGTGAGGGTGATGTGCGAGGTGTACTCAAATAGGGTCAGGTCGGATCCCACCAGATCCGCGAGGTGAAACCACAGACGAGGCGAGCGTTAGGTGAGGGACCTCACCCCTGTGCGTTCGGAGGCGATAAGAGAATAACACAAATTTAATTTAAACCGTACCTATGCCTCGTAGATTACCGATGTGGGACTATTAGTCCCACCCTACTCTCACGCGCGCCCACAGGACGATTCTTCGCGCTCTGCTCAGCCGCAGCCTCAACTCTCTTCACTGGCTAACTGGCTGCCTACACGCAACTTACTCCAATCTGCAGCAGCTGAAATCCTGAAGCCACGGAGCCTGGAGCGTGTGTGGAAGCTGCTTCCACCGTAATCAATGGTGGCTGGGGCTTGAAAACTGTTAGACATGAAACAAGCCTCTCGGCTTAATCAGATCACCGGAGGACCTTCGCCGTGGCACGGCGAAGGTGGTGCAAGGTGCAACAGGTCATGGGACGGCCTTGGCGTGAGTGCCTAGGTCTTCCTGTGACCGGAGGTGTGGGTGTGTTCGGGAGGGCATTGAGGGGGTGTAGAGCGGCAGTGGGTGGGCGGAGGATGTTCCTTGTGGTGAGGCGGAGCCTCTGAGTTGGTCGGCGAGTTGTGCGGAAGTGTGGAGCGACGGGAGCAATTCACCGTAGGTTGGCTGGAGGGATGGAAGATGGCGGTGGTTAGGCGTGGTCGAGGGGTAATTAAAAGAAATGCAAGGGGGAAAAGAGAGAGGGGAAGATGGGGAATGTATCTGGACTATTCTAGAAGAGGAGGCAACGGATTGGACGGCTCATAGCTACCGTCGTCGGAGAAGAAGCACCCTGAGGGAGGGAGCGGCGACGAGGAAGAGGTCAGGGGAATGTGCGCTTGGTACGGCGCAACGCGGGAGGAAGAGGCGAAGTGGACTCTGCTGCTGGTATGGCAGCAGAGCGACGAGAAGGAGGGGAGGAGGTCGCAGGAGCTTGCGGGTTCCTTGGCCGGAGATAGAAGATAAGAAAATTTGGGGGAATCTCCACCAAGACAAGTCTGAATTTGAGCGGCCGGACTTGGGGATTCTTTTATAGGTGCTGGCTGAACTTTCTAGTGCGTGGAGGGCGCATAATCATCTCCGACAGCTCACCGGAGAAGGAAAGTAGGTGGATACCAAAATCTCTCGTGCATTCGCGCGAGAGATTGGGATCAAATCAAAGGTCATGGTAGGCCTCAGATGGGAGGGAATTCCTCAGAGAATCTCCCTTCCATTTCTGGGAGGGGATCTCTGAGGAATCAGAGAGTATTCCCTCTCTAATCCTCACCGGAGAAGGATTCTGCCCCAATAATGGCGGAAGGATCTGATTGTAAGGTTGGCGAGGAAGTTAGGAGGTTTTCTGCGATGATTTTCAAAAGATAGGGACCAAATTATGATTTGTGTGTACTAAATTGCAAAGTAGGTCAAGATGACCTCCCCTTAGGTCCAAATTTTGGTATAAACCTAATTTGGGCCTAAGGAATCCAATGGTGAAGTTGGATTTTAGGTTTCACTACGTTTGACTGGACATTTTGCGTAAAAACCCAAATTAGGTTAATTGATGAGCTAGGACCCTAATCTAGGTCAAACTGGGTTCCAAAGGCCAAATTAAGTGTTCTAAACCATAGGGGATATTTTTACATGATTTTTAGAGGGTTTACTTGATTTTTATCCTGACTGGAACCTTGTTGATTTAAGCAGGTCTATTTTAGGGTTATCAAATGTCATTTAATTTCTGGATTGCACATAAACCCATTTCTGATTGACTCAACCCACTTTTTATCTTATTTTGACCATTTGACCAATGTTTTGCCTCTGAGAAATCCCATTTATGTACTGCAATGGTAAAATTGCAGTTTTAACCTTTATTTCATGTTTTCTTCTCAGAACATTTATTTCTCTAATTAAGCCTTCTACTAAGTTATGTAGGAGCTTTTATTCTCTTTATTATGTCAAAATGAGCTAGTTATGGCTCATGATGAGGCTCTCATCAGCTCGCATGCCCTCCAGCCGCACGCAAGGCGGACACAGCCTCCAGCCGCAACCGCACAACCACACTTGCCCACTCACTTTCCGCCTGCAACCTCACCCGCTCACTCCCGCTTCCACTCCAGGCTGCGCACACCCACGCCACCCGCACGCCTGCAATAGTCCTTCCGTACCCTCCAATCTTCACGCGCACCTGCCTGCGCACCCATGCCAGTGTCTAGCATCGGCTGCAGTGCTCAACCACACGCAGTAGCAGAGCCGTCCTCCTCCCGCACCTGCAGTGCCTTCTGCCAACAGCATGCTCTCCCACCTGCAGTGCTTCCGCCAATAGAGAGCACACCTACGCCTGCAGCAGGACCAGCTGCTCCAGCACCACCTCCGCGTGCGCACAGTCCCATGCGCTCGGCCAGCAACCTTCCCACGACTGCGCACGCTTACTTCGCCAACAACAGCTACAGCACCAATTGCATCCACCTTCGCCGGAGCTCCGTCCGGCTAGGTCCGGCCACTGCACGACACGCCGCCACCACCGCTTCGAAGTCCTCAATCCAAGGAACTTCCTTCGAGCTTCCCGCGTCCGGCCATCCACTCCTCGTCGCACACGGCCAAGGGGAATAAATCCCCTATTTTGCTACAGTAACATGGCAATTAATAATTACATTTTCTGCCATTGTCAATTTTTAGTGATATTTTATTGATTCTGCATTGTGACAAATATCCTCTAGTTATTCAGAATTACTATTTCAGTATGATTTCTTGATTCAACCTTAATCTGAAGGTAATTTTGGCTTGACTCTTGTCCAAACTAACTACGAACAAACGTTTTTAACCGTTGGGAATTTAAATACGTCATTGCCTCCCTGTGGATATGACCTGCTCCTCTGCGAGTGGTTATTTCTTTTTAAATATTGATTAGTTGATCTTTGCACCACATAAAACTGCAAACGACTTTAAAGCGAACAATCGACTTGTCAAATGACGTCGTTGTCGGGGAGGAAACAGACACAATAATTTCACCTGATTTTATTTTGATTATTTGTCAATTGCACAGTGATTTGACCATTTATTATTTTCTTTTTTGTGCGAGAAATTTGTGCAAGAATCAGCCATTATGAGAGGCGACCCTTGACGTCGCTAGAGGAGAATTGGACGAGCTATTTTGAAAAGGAGGAGAAGGATGAGGACGCGACGGACATCATTGTATATTTAGTCGCTAGTTTGATTAGAATAGAATTAAGACTTTAGATTTAATTTTTCATTGCATTTTGTTTGAAACCCTTGTTCTGGGGTATATTTTGAGGGGTTTGTTCCCCGATTTTGTTTTGGGCCCGTGTTGGGTAATTTTTGGGAGCATGTTCCCTTTTCTTTAGATTTAGGTTTTTAGTTTATTGATTACTTTTTTTTGCTTGTGCATAAGTAGTTTAAAAATAAATAAATAAAATAAAACAAACGACCTACCTGCTAGAAGCTGCCTGCCCCTAGGACGAACCATTTAGGTCAGTATGAGCAGCCTCTAGATTTATTTCTTTGCATTGCGTGCATTCTCACATCGTTGATTGCTGGAAGCAAGGTACGCATTTTCTTACTTTGCATCCTATTCTTGATCACGCATTGCATTTGGACTTAGTGCAAAGACCACCTAATCTGTATTGAATAAATTAAACAAGTGGTCACATATTTTCTAGAAAAAGGACTAATTAAAGGAGGGACATTTTAAACCAAGGATTTGATTTTCAAACTTGGCGTGCGATTCAAAATTCAAAATCTTTTGCGGTGTATGCACACTTATTTTGCTTGCACCACGGCACGCTTCTAGACAAGCCTTTGCTTTGTAAATACTAGGACAAGAGCCCTCCTATCGTTGGATTCTAAAGTGTTCGGAACTTGAGATCAAAGGTTTTGTAAATCCAAAGAGGGGGATACTCTGTCATGGATTTTTGGGGGTAGTTGAGAAGCACCGCGAAAGCACAGCTTCAAAGGAAGGCTTAGGCCTACTTACATCCCTCGATCTTCCATCTTTGGAGTTGCTCTACCATTTGAGATTTAGGGAAGAACACCTAAGCTCCAACTAGGTCTTCTTAGGCGAGCCGTAGGTCAACAATAGGTGCATAAATTGATTGAACAAATTGTATTGTCACCTGTAATCTGACTTAAAATCAAAAGCCTAAATTGGGAAAGACCTAAAAGGTCCTTTTTGAATTGTGTTTTGCTTGGGGAATTCTAATTGAGGTGTGAGTTAGAATGGACCACATTGATTTTCATCCCTTCACATCTTGCCCACACCCTCAACCCCACTCTGCATCCTTCGATCCCAGACGCCGAGATGGTCCATCCCTTGATGGACATAATGACAATCATTGGGATCCGTTTTACTCCTATTATAGGAGTATTGGCCTGGTTAAGCCCCAATCAATGAGCAGAACCTAGGAGCGGGATTTGCTTTGCCCAATATCCCACATACCATAGAAATACCCAACCCACCCTCCCTGAAAAATTATAATGGTTGGACAAACACTCCTGGGTACTATAAGGCTGAGCTTGACTTCTCTCATGATAGAAATGACCTCTCCTCTTTGAAGATGGAAATACAGAAAATGCAAAACGAAATGACAGAATTGTTAGGAGAATCTCCGAGAGCAGGCCAACAAGATAGAGATGAAATTAGCCACCCAATCTACCCCATTGAGTATGACGTACACCCCTCTACAATAGATGCATCTCCCGTGGGAGAACTACACTTTAAGTTGGAGGGAAATTCTAGGGAGAATAGCTACTTTTCAAGGATCGATTTTGAAACCTCCCCATTAGATGACACTTCCTTGAGAGATCCACACCTTAGGTGGGAGGAAAATACACATGAAAGTAGCTATGCATTGGATGAAGAAAGGTGGCAACCTGAGGAAGAGGATGATAAGGTTGAGTATCCACTTGAATTATATTGGAGTCAAAAGAAGGGAATGATGGTACCATTGGAAGACCTCGACCCAGATGATGTATTTTCATGACATTTGATAAAGTGGGTCAAAGTCAAGTTGTTAATCCTACCCTCCCTTCTGATCACGATATGGAACTCAAGCCCACCCTTAGGGAACCTAACCCTAAAGAAATTGACCTATCTGAGGAGTCTGATGTTACCAGTGTAAACCATTTACCTCAGATAGAGCACCCTAGGGGATCTGTTGAGATATTAAATGATTCTAGACCTCGGGTATATGGTGAATTGTGTGATGAGGAGGAAGACGAATTATATGAGGAACCTACATTCACGATTTGTAGTGACACTAAGGGTGATTATGTCTTATTTGAAGAGTTTGCCCCTGAGGATGTCACAAATTTGACCAAATTTGGTTTCCTTAGCACAACCATTGATGATATTTCTCCTCATGATGAAATGATGGAAAATTTGGAAGCAATTTCTAAGATTATGCGGATTCACATATAGACTCCGGGGAAGATTTGAGTAAAGAACAAAAACTCGGGGATGACATTGATAGAATAATCCCTAGATTTGTTGCTTCCAACCTGCCTTCATTCATTTCGAAGTCACCCTCTGATTCACTTATTTCTGAAAGTGAAATTGTGACTCCTGATGAAGAGCAGGAAGATACATGTGATGGTGCAAGGAATGCTAGGGATGAAATTGAGGATTTAGAAAGAGTGTTTGGGATGGACACCGAGGTGATTAAACCCAACCTAGATCTTATGGCCATCCCGCAACCTCGTAACTTGGACACCCTAGACGATCCTTGCCTTAGAAGATTGCTCACTTTTGTTCTGACCAGGGGGCTTAACAGACCCATATTTCCCGTAATGGAGTATCAGGTATGGATTGATGATTTCTTTAGTCAGTCCATTTCCCTGGGGGTTTATCTTTGCACCATTCCTTCCCCATACCTTTTGGAGGATCCTTGTCATCCTCCCCCTACCCCTTTGGAGGTTATTATACCTGTTTATCCTTTAGAACCTCCTTTGGTGACCTGGGAAGATTTCATTCCCATCTTAGTTGGGCGAGCATTTGCTATCGGGATTCATCATTAGCTCACCAACATCCTAGGTTACCTATTTTCTAGGCCAACATTGCTTTGCTCATTTTTAGGGCTTATTTCTGTAATTCTTGAACCTGATTTGCAGGTTCTTTGGCTATTCAGCCCAGCTCTGACCTAGGTAATATCCTTCTATGCAATGAGGACATTGCAGAATTTAGGCATGGGGGGTGTACTTGGGGATATACATAGCATAGTGCATTCATTGCATACATTTGCATTAAAAAAAAAAAAGAGTTTTGAGCTTAACTGGCTAGATCTTGCAGTCTTAAGCAAATCAGAACTCTAGGGTAGACTAAGTTAATCCTAGGGTCAAACTTTAGAAGCTAAATAAGCTACTAGCTTTAGACCTTTAGGGTCCTTTGTGGACTTAGAAACTTAAGTAGGAGTTAAGTTGCGGACCATTCCTCAAGAGGTTGAGGAAGGGAAGCTAGGGTTTGAGTTAAAAGGTGGGGTAGTACCTGGAGTCTTGTTCTACCTTTTGGTTTATAGGTCCTTGTAACCCAAGCATCCAAATTTCACACACTTGGTCAGGTAATTAACTCAATTTCTTTCTTTTTGAGAAGAGATTTGATTCTCTTAATTTTTACTTAGGAGAGGCTTGAAAACACATTTTGATTGGAAGAGTTCCCGCCGTAGGAGAGGGGAGTATATACTCACCTTGAGGATGTGATGATAACATATTACCTCCTCGGTGCTTGTCTCTTAGGATATCCATCCTACTGGGGGCATGTAAGCGCATTGTGCGGTTCAGGTACCATGGGCGGCCCTATCTCGAAGTACCGATTGCCATATGCCTGAATTTGCTTAAGAAATCCATGGGCGATACTATCTCGAAGTGTCGATTGGTAGGAGTTCTTGGGTTTGTTATGGGCGGTGCTATCTCGAAGCATCGAAAGCCAGGCACCCTTTGAGGTATGGTAATGGGGACAATGAATCCGACACAGACCGTGTTGATAGCTAATCTGAGGTTAGACTTAGAAGAATCAAACAAAAAAAGAATATATATATATATAATTTCCTTTAACTCAAATAACTCAGACCAATGCACAGGCACGGATGCTTTAATCTCAGGGATCAATAAACTTTAGGGTAGAGTCAGAAATCAGGGAAACTTGTGCCTGCAACTCGTCTTTAGCCGACATAGTCTGTAACTTAGCAACTACTTAGGAACCTTGGGTCTAGAGTCTAAACTTAATATGCTTCTGAAGGGAGACCAAGTGAGTTAACTAGTCTACTTGGAGTGCTAGGTTTCGCTTAATTTTGCTAGGGACTAGTAAAAACTAGGCATGGGGGTATTTGATTAGCCCATAGTTGTAGGCTATTTAAGTATTTAAGTGCCTAGACATTAGGTTAATTCTAACATTTATTTAGCATAAATTAGGATGTAAATAGATTAATTTGTATTTTTAATTTAATTACATAATCCATGCATTACATTCATATTTTAAATGCATTTAGAATTAGCTTAGAATGGCATTAATCTAATTAGTTAACCAATTAGGTACATTGTTTAAGTTAACATAAAAGTTGAGGGTTTGTATATAAATAACCATAATATTTCAATAATATCCTTTATTCTTCTTCTTCTCAACAACGGCTCGGCTGCCGCTGCAATGCCTCCAGCCACACTAAAAGCACATTCACGGATCAGCGGAGAAGATGGATCTGTACCCGCCTCTCCTTTCAAATTCATGAAGTCAGCTACAAAAAGAGGAGAGAGGCTGCCGAGCATGACAGGCCTCCACCACTGACCCACCATTGTGCAGAGAGATCTTCTCTCTTCCATTCCACACTGCCGGCCTCAACCGTGGCGACGAGTCTCCACCACCGTGGAAGTGTGGTGTGACAGGCCACACCGCCATCCGGAGCTCATCCGCATTACCGTGAGCACCTCGCCGTGCACCGCCCTCGCCGTCGTCATCAACAACCACCGACGCTGCAATCATCTTCTCAGTCACTTAAGACGTCCGAGAAATTTCCCGGACATCTGAAGTCCACCCCCACTCCAGCAACAACCACCGTCAGCCCGCTTCACTTTCAGCACCTGAACCGCAGCCCTCGTCCGCTCATTCCACGTCCGTTCGCACGCCCTCCAGCCGCACGCAAGGCGAGCACAGCCTCCAGCTGCACCTGCACAACCACACTCGCCTGCTCACTTTCTGCCTGCAACCTCACTCGCTCACTCCTGCTTCCACTCCAGGCCACGGACACCCACGCCACTCGCATGCCTACAGTTGTCCTCCCGTGCCCTCTAGCCTTCGTGCGCACCCGCCTGCGCACCAACGCCAGCGTGCAGCATCGGCTGTAGCGCTCATCGGCAGTAGAGCCATCCTCCTCCAGCACCTGCAGCGCCTTCCGCCAACAGCACGTGCTCCCACCTGCAACGCTTCCACCAACAGAGTGCGCACCCACGCCTGCAGTAGGACCGGCTGCTCCAGCACCATCTCCGCACGCGCACAGTACCATGCACATGGCCAGCAGCCTTCCCGCGACTGTGCACGCTCACTTGGTCAACAGCAGCTGCAACACCGGCTGCAGCCACCTTCACCAGAGATCCATTCGGCTGGGTCCAGCCACCGCTCAACATGCCGCCACCACCACTTCGAAGCCCTCGGTCCAAGGAACTTCCTCCGAGCTTCCCCCGTCCGGCCGTCCACTCCTCGTCGCACACAGCCAAGGGGAATAAATCCCTTGTTTTGCTACAGTAACATGGCCATTAATAATTACATTTTCTGCCATTGTCAATTTTTAATGATATTTTATTGATTCTGCATTGCAACAAATATCCTTTAGTTATTCAGAATTGCTATTTCAGCATGATTTCTTGATTCAACCTTAATCTGAAGGCAATTTTGGCTTGATTCTTGTCCAAACTAACTATGAACAAACGTTTTTAACCAGTGCGAATTTAAATACGTCATTGCCTCCCTGTGGATACGACCCGCTCTTCTGTGAATGGTTATTTCTTTTTAAATATTGATTAATCAATTTTTCCACCACATAAACTGCAAACGACTTTAAAGCGAACAATCGACTCATCACCCACCCTTAGGGAACCTAACCCTAAAGAAATTGACCTATCTGAGGAGTCTGATGTTACCAGTGTAAACCATTTACCTCAGATAGAGCACCCTAGGGGATCTGCTGAGATATTAAATGATTCTAGACCTCGGGTACATGATGAATTATGTGATGAGGTGAAAGACGAATTATATGAGGAACCTACATTCAAGATTTGGAGTGACAGTAAGGGTGATTATGTCTTATTTGTAGAGTTAGCCCCTGAGGATGTCACAAATTTGACCAAATTAGGTTTTCTTAGCACAACCATTGATGATATTTCTCCTCATGATGAAATGATGGAAAATTTGCAAGCAATTTCTACGATTTATGTGGATTCACATGTACACTCTGGGGAAGATTTGAGTAAATAAAAAAAACCTGAGGATGACATTGATAGGATAATCCCTAGATCTGTTGCTTCCAACCTGCCTTCATTCATTTCGAAGTCACCCTCTGATTCGCTTATATCTGAAAGTGAAATTGTGACTCCTGATGAAGAGCAGGAAGATACATGTGATGGTGCAAGGAATGCTAGGGATGAAATTGAGGATTTAGAAAGAGTGTTAGGGATGGACACCGAGCAAATTAAACCTAACTTAGATCTTATGGCCATCTCGCAACCTCGTAACTTGGACACCCTAGACGATCCTTGCCTTAGAAAATTGCTCACTTTTCTTCTGACCAAGGGGCTTAACAGACCAATATTTCTCGTAATGGAGTATCGGGTTTGGATTGATGATTTCTTTAGTCAGTCCATTACATTGGGGGTTTATCTCTGCACCATTCCTTCCCCATTCTTTTTGGAGGATCCATCTTATCCTCCCCCTACCCCTTTGGAGGTTGTTATCCCTGTTTATCCTTTAGAACCTCCTTTGGTGACCTGGGAAGATTTCATTCCCATCTTAGTTGGGAGAGCATTTGCTATCGGGATTCATCATCATCTCGCCAACATTCTAGGTTACCTATTTTCTAGGCCAACATTGCTTTGCTCATTTTTAGGGCCTATTTCTGTAATTTTTGAACCTGATTTGCAGATTCTTTGGCTATTCAGCCCAGCTCTGACCCGGGTAATATCCTTCTATGCAATGAGGACATTGCAGATTTTAGGCATGGGGGGGTGTACTTGGGGATATACATAGCATAATGCATTCCTTGCATACATTTGCATTAAAAAAAAAAAGTTTTGAGCTTAACTGGCTAGATCTTGCAGTCTTAAGCAAATCAGAACTCTAGGGTAGACTAAATTAATTCTAGGGTTAAACTTTAGAAGCTAAATGGGCTTCTAGCTTTAGACCTTTAGGGTCCTTTGTGGACTTGAAAACTTAAGTAGGAGTTAAGTTGCGGACCATTAGTTAGGGTTTGAGTTAAAAGGTGGGGTAGTACCTAGAGTCTTGTACTACCTTTTGGTTTACGGGTCCTTGTAACCCAACCATCCAAATTTCACACACTTGGTCTGGTAATTAACTTAATTTCTTTCTTTTTGAAAAGAGATTTGGTTCTCTTAGTTTTTACTTAGGAAAGGCTTGAAAACACATTTTGATTGGAAGAGTTCCCGCCGCAAGAGAGGTGAAGTATATACTCATCTTGAGGATGCGATGATAACATATTACCTCCTTGGTGCTTGTCTCTTAGAATATACATCCTACTGGGGGCATGTAAGTGCATTGTGCGGTTCAGGTACCATGGGCGGCCCTATCTCGAAGTGCCGATTGCCATAGGCCTGAATTCGCTTAAGAAATCCATGGGTGATATTATCTCAAAGTGTCGATTGCCAGGAGTTCTTGGGGTCGTTATGGGCGGTGCTATCTCGAAGCATCGAAAGCTAGGCACCCTTCGAGGTATGGTAATGGGGACAATGAATTCGACACAGACCGCGTTGATAGCTGATCTGAGGTTAGACTTAGAAGAATCAAACAAAAAATATATATATATATATATCTATATTAAAAAAAAACTTTTTCCTTTAACTCAAATAACTCAGACCAATACACAGGCATGGATGCTTTAATCTCAGGGATCAATAAACTTTAGGGTAGAGTCAGAAATTAAGGAAACTTGTGCCTGCAACTCGTCTTTAGCCGACCTAGTCTGTAACTTAGCAACTACTTGGGAACCTTGGGTTTAGAGTCTGAACTTAATATGCTTCTGAAGGAAGACCAAGTGAGTTGACTAGTCTATTTGGAGTGCTAGGTTTCGCTTAATTTTGCTAGGGACTAGCAAAAACTAGGCATCGGGATATTTGATTAGCCCATAGTTGTAGGCTATTTAAGTATTTAAGTGCCTAGACATTAGGTTAATTCTAACATTTATTTAGCATAAATTAGGATGTAAATAGATTAATTCATATTTCTAAATCAATTACATAATTCATGCATCTTATTCATATTTTAAATGCATTTAGAATTAACTTAGAATTGCATTAGATAACTAATTAGGTACATTGCATGCATTAATTTAGGTTAACATAAAAGTTGAGGGTTTGTATATAAATAACCATAATATTCTATCATTTTTATTCTTCTTCTACGTGCAACAGCTGCATTTCTTCCTCCAGCTGCCGCAGTGAAGAACCCAATCAAGGAGGAGCGAATGTGTTGGATCTGGTCGGGCAGCTGATTTCAAAAGAGAGGAGGAGGCAGCCGAGCTCACTAGGCCTCCACCACTGAGCCACCACTGTGCAGAGAGTTCTTCTCTCTTCCATTCCACACTGCCGGCCTCAACCATGGTGACGAGTCTCCTCCACCATGGGTGTATGGTGTGACAGGCCACGCCACCATCCGGAGCTCGTCCGCATTACCGTGAGCACTTCAGCGTGTATCTCCCTCTCCATCGTCACCAACAACCACTGCCGCAGCCACTGCAATCACCCCTCAGCTAGTTAAGATGTCCGGGAAGTTTCCTGGACGTCTGAAGCTTCGACCTCCCCACTCCAGCAACAACCACCCTCGCCCACTCACCTGAACTGCCAGCCCTCTCCCATTCACTCCACACCTGCCCGCATGCCCTCCAACTGCCCACAAGGCGGGCACTGCCAGCAACCTTCCCGCGCGCAAGGCGAGCACGGCCAATAGCCTTCCTGTGCTTGCAACACTCACCCACACCGCCTGTAGCCTTCGTCCGCACACCTGAAGCGCCAGCGCTCATCCACACGCTCTCCAGCCTTCGTGCGCACCTGCGCCGACCGCCAACAGTGCGCACACCCACCTGCAGCACCTGTGCCTGCGAGCCTTCCGCCTGCAGCCTTCCCACGCCTGTAGCACCCGCTCCCACCGACAATAGTGCGTGCACCTGCCTGCAGCATCCGCGCCTTCCGCCAACAGTGTGCACACTCGCCTGCCGTCAATGGCCTCGCTTCAACCACTAGCATGTGCGAACCTCTCCTCGATTGAACCTCTCTCCCGATTGCGAGGAGAAGAGAGGTAAAATGCTCTGTTATGAAGTTAATTACTTATTACATTTCATGCCATTGCCAGGAAAAAGAATTTTGGTTTATGAATATTTTATTATGGTAAAATTTACAACTTCATACTAAAGTTCTCTTACAATTGCATGGCTTTTGTAATTAACATTGTTTGACATTGGTTTTGGAATTTAAATGTGCACAAATTTTCTTTAATACATGTCAATTGAAAATTGCATAAAATCATCACATGTTTATTGAATATTTCAGTGAGGAAAAATTGCACATCTACCCTTATGTTTTCATGATATTGTGCATCTTCTTTCCATCGCATTTCATGTCAAATTTGACTACAGATTTCTCATGAGATTGAATGAATACAAAATAAGTGAGATTATTATGTTATTGCCTCCCTATGGATACGACCCGCTCTTCTGCGAGTGGTTATTTCTTTTTGAATATTGATTAGTCGATTTTTCCACCACATAAAACTACAAATGACTTTAAAGCGAACAATCGGCTCGTCAGGGGTAAACTTACAGACCCTTCAACAGCACTTTACTCCAATCTACCACTTTTGCCCATCTCGAGAGAGTACCTACAATCACAATAAGAAAGGTGAGAAGTGGGGTAAAAGATAAGTAAGGTGGGAAAATGCGAAAAATCAAAGAGAGTCACCTCCCTGGCAATGGTGCCAAAATGTTGGAGTAGAAAATCATCGCAAAAAGGTTGAGTTTTGAAAACCTGTCGTTGTAGTATGATTTGCGAAGAAATCCATCAACAAATAAAATTTACTGAAACTCAAAACAAATTTCGGGTCGAACACAAGGAGGTAGATGTTTGATTAAAAACCACATTTGTTCTATTGTCACGAAGCAGATTAACTGGTTGAATTGAATCTAAACTAGCTATCTACTTAAATAATAATGAATAGAAGAGAGAGAGAGAATATTACAAATAAAGATAAAATAGAGATAGAATAAACATGGATTTCATAATCACAGAATGATGTCTATTACAACTAACCACTACAGTAAGAAAGAAGGAAATATTACAACTAGAAAGTGGTAAATCTACTCTAGAAAGTAGTAAAAAGGTGGAGAGAAGTTATCCTTCTTGATGGCTGCTTGGAGGATGAGCCACGTTGACAGAGCATCTGGACAAAGGTGATGAGATGCGGGACGAAGGAGAATGATGATGGATGATGGAGAATGGAGCAGGGCTACATTTCAGCGGGATCCGCTTCCTAAATAGCGGTGAGAGGACCATCGCGGAATGCTCCACGAATGGGATGAGAAGGTGGAAAACTTATATTTTTAACTCTAAAGAAGCATCCTAGGTTTGGGACAAGCTCTTAGAGCTTTGGAGGGGGTGAGAGAAGAGAGGAAGGGGTGAGAAATTTTAGTGTTAGGGGTCTCCTTTCATAGGTGTAGGGATGAAGGGCAATTTGGTCTTTTCATGCTTGAAAACATTAATTCAGGGTCTTTAGTGACTGATTTAGGCATCACTAAAGAACCCAAACATGGGCTTAGTGCGCATGCACCCACCACCTCCTCACCTTCACATGCACTCAACGCATAGCCATGATCTCGCAATCTTAGCCGTCCAATAGCGAGATCAGACGGCTTAAAAGCCGCGAGAGCCTTCATCTATTAGGCACACACTCACACGATTACGCGTCCAATCGCACACGTGCGTGATCCACGCTCATCCCGCATGCCACATAGCCGCATCTCCCATCGCACAATCAAGATTTGACGGCCCAATTTAAAGTGTGCCCGCTCACCTTTGAGGTGGGGTGGGGCTCGATCTTGCGTCCTCCTCTCACTTATGAAGCACCCAGCCGCTGCGTTACAGCTACCATTTGGTCGTGTTTATGAATTAAGGCACGAGCGTCCATGGCCGTTGGATCAAGATCCAATGGCCCAGATCTGATCGCACGGTTGAGGAGAGAGAGGGAGCGGGCGCCTTTGGCCAGTGTGCGCAGCTGATATGGTGCCACATGGCTCCATCTTAGCCATCCATCTTTTATGTCTTCTTGATGGTGCCATGGATGTCGGATTGGATCGATTTTCAAGCCATTGGGCTGTGATCATCGATTTGAACCCATCCGTGCGGTTATATTTGTCAGCTGATGTATGGATTTACACCACCTTGGCCCCTTGACCTCTAATTTTTCTCATACTACATCTGATGCTACGGAAGTCCGATCAGGGCGATCTTGGAGTCGTTGAACTCCAATCATCACCCTGATCAAATCCGTACGATTGGATTTTCAATCCGAGCCCTCGATTAAATGTCGCCTTATCACCTGACCATAAAAAGGAGAAATTAACCTAAATTTTATACAATCTATCTTAAATGCATGACGATGCATGCTATGCAATATTTGTAATGTATAACGTAGCTATATGCCTAAGAACGTGCAAAAATTGACAGTTTATGTGATATAAACATGTTTACATTAGTTGTGCACATACACACTCACGAATTTACCATTAAGGGCATAACCCAATTAAGGACCCATCACATTCCAGAAGCACTATTATCCCAGGCCTTAAATTAAATTGAGTAGATGTTGGCCCTAGGATTCATTGAGTCTGTTTTAGGGTATTCTCTTGAATGCACTTCGAATTAGTGACGTCTGCTTGCCTCAAAAGATGCTAAGTTGGGGGGCCTGATTGTCAAATGACTTAAGTGAGTAGGGGTTTGGCATAATTAGTGGCCTTCAGGACATGCTCCCCCTACTTCACCAACCCAACTTTACCATCTTCGAAAGTAAGGACAACACCAAATTCGTTGTGTGGTTGGAGTTTATTTTTGAGGCATAGGTCCTTAGGCTACCCAATTTAAGGATAGGCTTGCATTTTTTGTGCTGTAGGGTTCCATTTTCCCCATCCTTTCGATATCATTCTAATGCATGCTTGGAAGGAGGTCATTGAATCCTCGCTTGGAAGGACCTTTAGACCATTCCCGGAGGTAGAGGTTGAGTCATAGTCAAATTGATCCCATGGCTGATTAACAAACACCTCCCCCACCACCGAACTAGTAGGAGATGATTCAAAGGAAATTGGAAGAGCTGCAACAGATGCAACAATGGTTCTAACGGATGAATGGTCAGGGTGCTCAACCCTTGAAGGATTTTTAGGATCCTTCAAATTACGGGGAACTTCCCGGCGCCATGATTCCTGTTGGAGACGTAGAAATCAAGCCCTAGGTTTTAAGCCTGATTAAGCATTTCCATGGGCTTGGCTCTAAGGACCCATTCTAGCACTTGGAGGATCTGACCACTTTGGTTCTAACCACTAAAGCTAGGAATGTGAACAAAGAGCAAATGATCATGAGGCTTTTTTGCCATTCTCTCAGGGATAAGGCTGCACATTGGTACCGAACCATTGGAAGGCCCATAGAAACTTAGGCTTCTCTTAAGTCAGCTTTCCTGAAGAAATTCTTCCTAATTGAACGAACCAATGCTTTGCGATAGGCGATTATGACTTTCTCCCAGTGGTTGAGGGAAGCATTTCATGGTGCCTGGGAGCGATTCCAGGATCTTTTGCGGAGTTGTCCACAACACAAGGTTCCAAAATGGCAACTCATGGAGATATTTTACCATGTATTGGTAGAACAACTCTATAATCATGTGGACTCCTCTTGTGGAGGCAATTTCCTCAACAGGGATGCAAATAGCGCATATGAATTGTTTGAGGAAATGAGCGAGAATTTGATAAATCACGCCTCCATGGAGACTTTCAACAGGTCCCAACAACCTAGGTCAAACGCTAATGAGATTCAGAACACTCATTCAATTGACATGGAATTGATTTGCAACAAATTAGATAAGGTGGACTTGGTCACAAAAAGGATGGAATAGTGGATGGCTGGAAATTCAAGAAACACTTCTACACCCACTCAATCCTAGAATTTGGGATTCCATCATTCACGAGCTTCCACGAGGTAGGAGTTCGCAATCTAGCTTGAGTCAGCTCAACCTATGAGCTAGAATTTCTCGAAACCTTATGGGTTCCAATCTGGGACCTTTGATCCAAGTTTTTCTAATCATTTCTTCTCTCCATTCTCACCCTTTGAGGGTGTGTATGCTATATAGGAGAATGATAGGTCCAACCCGTATAGTTATAACTTGGGTTGGAGGAACCACCCTAACTTCTCCTGGAAGAATCAGGGGCAACAGTCCCAAGTATGGCCTAGCAACTATGCACCTCAAAGACTTGTGGGTCAAGGTCAAGTGTACACCCAGTTGCCTCCGAGACTGGAGACTTAGCTATCTTGGAATTCCCAACAACCAATAAGGTAGGCTGATTTAAACCGGTAAATGATAGAAATGTAAGGATCTATGCTCTAACTTATGCAACAAATGAAAACATGACTAGACAACTTGCAATTAGGGCTTATTGCTAATACCTGTCAGCTCGAATGTCTACCATCTCAACCTGTACCCAATCCCTGCAATGTACCAAATTAGGGCGATAGAGCCCCAGGGTACGGGAATTAAAAGGACCCACACACACTTGCTCAGGTGGTTGAGTAGGGTCCATCTTCTTCAACTCCTGGATATTTGTCTAATCAAGCCCTTCCAATCTTTCCTAACCCTCCCTAACACCCTATCCCATACTCCTTTGCAAACTCTGTCACCTTGAGGAGCGGGAAGCAAACCCAGGACCCCAAACTACCTTCTTCTAGTAACCAAAACCCTGGTGAGACTGAGGAAGAAAAAGAGAAAGTTGAAGAAGAAAATAAGGCTCAGGGACATGAAATTGACGACACCACCCACATCCTGTTCCTTGAGGCCTTACTAAAAACCAAGAAGAAGAAAACCCTAGACAGCAAGAAGGAGCTCCTGAATTTATTCAAGAGTGTAGAAATCAATATCCTGGTCCTTGATGCTATTTGGCACATTCCAAATTATGCTAAGTTCCTGAAAGATTTGTGTACTCAAAATTGTAAGCCAACAGAACCCACCCTGAGGAAGGTGATTCACTTTGAGCAGGCGAGTTCTGTTATCCCGCACCACTCTCTCATCTAGGTGCCCCCTTGATTTCATGTTTCATTGGGCATTACACTTTTGATAGGGCACTATTGGATCTAGGTGCATCCATCAACCTAATCCCGACCTCTCTCTATGGAAGGTTTGGGTTAGGTGAACTCAGGCCAACCTCAGTAACACTACAATTAGTAGAACATTCGGTCACCACACCTAAAGGCATTATTAAGGACGTTATTGTCAAGGTCAAGGACTTCTATTTTCCTGTAGATTTCCTAGTTCTTGACGTGGATGTATGTAAAGATTTGAGGAACATGCCCAACACTTTGGGGTGCCCGTTCCTAGCTACCACCAAGGTCAACATAAATTGTGAGAGCGATAGTATGGAGATCACATTTGGAGATAGGAAACTGACACTGGATATTTTTAAGGCGATAAACAAATTTGACGATTGTGGATTTATTGAGGACCTTGAGGATCATGATTTCAATGTTGAGACATGTATGTCAATCAATGTACTCGAGGACTCTACCAGCACTAGCAAGCCTAGCCCACAACCCTCCATGGCAGACTCGCTACAACCTAAAGAGGTTGTTGATTTTGTTCACTCCTAACCTCTTCCACTGGACCATCCTGATGAATCTTCATTAGCATCCTCCTTACCCTCTATCCTGAACCCACCTTAGCTGGAATTGAGACCATTGCCTGAGAATTTAAAAGACAAGTTCTTAGGACTTAAGAATACTCTCCTTGTGATTATTAGTGCTAATTTGACTAAGGAGCAAGAATTAAGATTGATTAAGGTCCTTAAGAAGAATAAAGAGGCAATTGGTTGGACCATCCACGACCTTAGGGGGATCGAGCCATCTTACTATAATCATCATATTTTCATGGAAGATGTATTCCGCCCTTCTCACGAGATGCAAAGGAGACTAAACGTTAATATGAGAGAAGTGGTCAAGAAGGACATAATCAAGTGACTCGATGTAGGCATTATTTACCTAAACTCAAATAGTCCTTGGGTTAGCCCTGTTCAGATTGTGCCCAAAAAGGTGGGGATAACCATCATGACTAATGAGAAAGGGAATCCTTCACCACTTGTTCATCTTCTTCTTGGAGAGTTTGTATCGATTATAGGAAGCTGAACATAGCCACCAAGAAGGACCATTTCCATTTTCCATTCATTGATCAAATCTTAGGAAGGTGAGCTAGGTAAAAGTACTTTTGCTTCCTGGATGGTTATTTGGGATATAACCAAGTTGCTATCCATCCTGTAGACCAAGAAAAGACAACTTTCACATGTCCCTATAGAACCTTTGCAGTTTGTAGAATGCCATTTGGGCTCTACAATGCCCTTGCAACTTTTCAAAGGTGCATGCTTGCCAACTTCTTTGACATGGTGGGAGATTGTCTCGAGGTGTTCATGGATGATTTCTCCATTTTCGGAGGATCCTTAGAGTCATGCTTAGCTAACTTGGAATTGATCCTCAAGAGATGCATCAAGACATGGCTACTCCATAGCTGGGAAAAGAGCCACTTCATGACTCAGGAAGGCATCATCTTGGGTCATGTGGTCTCTAATCAGGGTATTGAGGTTGATAAGGCTAAGGTGGATGCCATCTCTAAACTTCCTCCACCTACATCTGTGAAACAAATCCGATCGTTCCTAGGTCATGTGGGTTTTTATTAGAGATTCATTAAGGACTTCTCGAAGGTTGCTCAACCCTTGAGTAACCTTTTGGCCAAAGACATGTCGTTCGAGTTTGATGAATCATGCTGTAAGGAATTTGATTTATTGAAATTGGCAGTCACTTGTGCCTCATTGTTGCAACCATCGGTCTGGACAACCCCATTTGAGATTATGGCTGACGCATCTAATTATACGGTCGGGGCTATCTTGGGTCAGAAGATAGATAAGAAGCCCTCTATTATCTACTATGCTAGCAAGATCTGGACAAAGCCCAGAGGAACCACACTGTTACTGAAAAAGTGTTTCTAGTTGTAGTCTTTACTTTGGAAAAATTTAGAGCTTATCTTTTAGGTTCTCACGTTATCATCTACACTGACCACTCAACCTTGAAACATCTCTTCGCCAAAAAGGATGCCAAACCCTGGCTTATTCGCTGGATTCTTTTACATCAAGAATTTGATCTTCAAATCAAAGACAAAGCCAGGGCATAAAACGTAGTGGCGGATCACCTTTCGAGAATCCTAATTGATTCTCCTAATCCAGATATCCATATCTCAGAGACTTTTTTGGATGAGACTATCCTTACAGTCTTGGGTATCCGAACCCTGTGGTTTGCGAATATCGTTAATTAATTGGCCATTGGTCAAATCCCCCAGGATTGGACCAAGCAACAACGGGTAGACTTATGTCCGAGGCCAAATATTATTTTTGGGATGATCGCGAGCTGTACTACATCAGTGCTGACCAAATTATTTGTCTATGCGTCACAGAAAATGAGTCCCATAGTATACTTGTGTTCTGCCATGGATTGGCATGTGGTGGACATTTTTCCGGGAAAAAGACAGCTGCGAAAATTCTACAATCCAGATTCTATTAATCGTCACTATTTAAGGATGCCTATGAATTCTCAAGGTCATGCTCCTGATGCCAGATACTCAAGAACATGGCCAAGAGAGACATAATGCCCCTAAACCTGATACTTCCTATCGAAATGATTGATGTTTAGGGCATCGATTTCATGGGACCCTTTCCTCCTTCATTTGCACACCAGTATACTCTGGTTGCTGTGGATTATGAGTCCAAATGAATTGAGGCAATTCCTACCTGGACCAATGACCACAAGGTGGTCATTGATTTTGTGAAGAAAAATATCTTTAGTCAGTTCAGGATTCCTCGAGCCATTATTAGCAATGGTGGCACGCATTTCACTCATGCCCAATTCAGGAATCTATTGGCAAAACATGGGGTGAGTCATCAAATTTCCATACCCTACCACCCCAGATGAATGGACAAGCTGAGGTCTCCAATCAGGAGATCAAGAACACAATGCAGAAAATGGTTAGGCTTGCTAGTAAGGATTGGACCCAAAAGCTGGATGATGCTTTTTTGGCTTACCGTACGACATACAAAACACCGATCGGTATGTCTCCTTTGTGTCTTGTGCTTGGTAAGGCATGTCACTTACCCGTAGAGTTAGAATGCTGGGCATTTTAGGCCATCAAAAAATGTAATCTTGACCTAGAGTTAGTTGGGAAGACCAGGAAACTCCAACTATCTGAATTGGAGGTGCTTAGAAATGATGCCTATGAGAATGCCAGAATCTATAAGGCAAGGACCAAAGCTCTTCATGACCAAATGATTTCCCGTAAGAGCTTTGAGCCAAACCAAAGGGTCTAGCTTTTTTATTCTCGACTTAAGCTCTTTCCTGACATGCTTAGGTCTAAGTGGAATGGCTCGTTCATTATTGAGCAGGCTTTTCCTAATGGAGCCGTTAAAATATCTGACCCAAAGATGAGTAATTCCTTTAAGGTCAGCGGGCAATGTCTCAAACCTTATGTTGACCACGTGCTCCCTGAACATGTCTCGAACAATGTTGCTCTCACCTTGATCTGATTTCTGTTGGCCAGACATCGCCTAGCTAAAGGCAGTAAACTCAACACGTGTATGGGCTGTTTTGGAGCTGATCAGAGTTTCATGGAATTTAGGTGATATTCTTCCTATTCTGCCATCTTTTATGCTTTTATTTTATAATGACGACATTGCATTAGCTAGGCATTTGGGGGTGGATACTTTGTGATTTGATCATTTTGTTAGCCCATAGCAGTAATTTCCTATTATTAAAAAAAAACTAGAAGTAGGAGAAAAGAACTTAGGCATCAGGAGTTGCGAACTTTAGGAAATGATACTTTAGGACCTGAACACAAAGACTCTTCAGGTCTTTGGGCTTAATCAGCTCGGGTGTTGTTGAATGTAGATGACTATGCTATCGGAATTAGATTTGAAAACTCATCGTTGTAGTTCGAGTCGTGAAGAAATCCGTTCAACAGATAAAATTTATAGTGAAAAGTTGTAAAGAAGTTCCGAGTCGAACACAGGGAGGACGTTTGATAAAAATACACATTTTATATGTTTATCACGAAACAGATTAGCTGGTTGAAAACTAGCTATCTATTTAACAAATAATGAATATGAGAGAGAGTGAATATTACAAATAAAAGCAAAAGGGATGTAGAATAAACAAGGATTTCATTATCAGAAATTATTCATTACACTACTCATTACGACTAGAAAATAGGAAATGATTACACTAGAAAGCAATAAATATACTCTAGAAAGTAGTAAAGAGAATGGAGAGAGAAGTATCCTCCTTGATGATCGCTTGGAGGACGAGCCAGATGGGACGATGCCTGGAAGATGGGGAACAAAGCGAGAAAAAGGAGGACGAAGTAGGAAGAATGGGAATGAAGCAACACGTCATCGTCGTCGTGGGATTTGCTTCTCGAATGCAGAGAGAGGAGAATCGCAGATGCTCCACGAAGGGGGACGAAGGTGGAAAAACTAAGATTTCTACTCTAGAGGTGCATCCTGGGTGTAAGACAAGCTCTTAGAGCTTTGGAGGGGGTGAGAGAAGAGAAGAAGAGATGAGAAATTAGTAGGGTAGGGGTCTCCTTTTATAGTTGCAAGGAATGGGGGCATTTTGGACATTTCAACATCAAAAACATTAATTCAGGACCTTTAGTGACGGATAAATCCATCATTAAAGGCTTGAATGTGGCCGACGTGTGCGCACCGTGCGTGCCTGCTCACCTTTAGCACCTCAAATGTATGCTCACGTTCACGCACGTTCAGCTATCCGATCCAAAAATCGGATGGCTTAAACCGCACCTTGCCAACATCGCGTGCCCACATGCGATCGAGCGTTCATGTTACGCGTCTGATGGCGCGTGGGCGTTATCGGCTGATCTGGGCCACTAGATGCCAATCGCACGGCTGTGATAGTGTACCCACACGAGAGGAGGGGCGCCGCTCTTGCGAATCGATCCTTCGTCTCCCACCTATGCAGCACTTTAACCGTTGCGCTACGTGTACGGTTGAGGCACGTGGATGAGTTTGTGCATGCATGTGTGCGACCGTTGGATGAGCATCCAATGGTGTGGATTCATCGAGCGGTTGAAGAAGAGAAGTGGAGGTGGGTCCTTGGGGCCGGTTGAACGGCTGAGATGCGCTACGTGGTGCCATCTTGGCCGTCCATCTTCTGAGTGTTATAGTTGGTGCCACAGGTGTTAGATTGGATCGATTTTCATTCCGTTAGGCTGCAATCATCGATCTGAACCCATCCATGTGGTCGGATTTGTCATCTGAGGTGTGGATTTACACCTTCTTGGCTCTTGATCTTTAGGGTTCCTCGATCTCTATCTGGTGCTACGGATGTCCGATCAAGACGATCTTGGAGTCATTGAACTCCAATCGCTACCCTAATCAGATCTGTATGGTTGGATCTTAGATCCGAGGTCCCAATTAACAAGTTGCCTTGTCCCTGGCCATAAAAGGAGACAATTAACCTACATTTTATACAGACTAACCTAAATGCAAGATGATACATGTTATGCAATATTTATAGTATGTGATGCAACTCTATGCTTAAGAACATGCATAAATAGATAGTTTATGTGATATAAACATGTTTACATCACACCTCCTTGCCTATCTTTTGCTAGTCCCCAACAAAACTATATGCTATTTATAAGAGGATTATGTTGGATTTCTTGGGCAATAGTTATTTTCATTACTTAGGGATTTCAACTAGGACCTGGACTACAGAGACACAACAGCACCTGGGTATTTGCCAAAATGCATACCTCCTCAAGTTCTCTCCGTATTCAAAGAGGGATCTCGTTTTCTCTTTTTGTTTTTTCTAATTTTTTTGGATTTTTGAGTTCAGGGTTACAGAGTGGCTTTCTACGGCCGCTCAACCCACCCAAGATTTGATGAGAACTCTAAGTTCTAAGCATCTTTTTGTGAAAGTGATAGACTCGTTGATCAGCAATTAGAATGGACTTCGGGTTTCTACGCCCCTAGGTGACCTTGAAAAGAAATTTTCCTGAAGGTGTATCTATACGACCGGTAGCTTTCTCCCTACTTTTTTTTTATGGGGTTAACACAAGGATGAATCCAGTGTATATCTCCTCAACTTATTCTACTTCTTCGTTTCTTCCTAAGTGTTTTAGAAATTTTTATGTGCATTTCTTGAGCTAGGTTCTAGACAACCAGTCGATGAGCTGTTACCACCGACAACTTGCCAGCCATACTCTTGCGGCGAAGTGTTGCTTATTTCTTTTTGTTTCTTTTTCTTTCTTTTCTCCTTTTCTTTTTCTTTTCTTTTCTTTTTGAACTTTCTTTTTTTTCCTTTTTAAGTAGGCGGCTTCCCAGGCCTAAGATTTACCTAAAGGCAGTAAGAAGAGAGTGGTCCAATGACTGGGCTCTGGACAACCTATGTATGAGCTGTTACCCATGATAACTTGCCAGCCATATCACCCTAGAGGGTTCATTAGCTACCAAATTTCCATTAAGACCGTTGAAAAATGAGTCAGTGACGAATAATGTGTAGATGCTTGGACTTAAAGTTCCCTCAAATCAGAGGGATGGTTGATAAGTTATGTACTTATCACCCAAACTTATTTAATTAAATTAGAAATAGAATTCACGATGGTGAGGACTCGAGAAAAAAATCCACATTTTAGTGGATACCCATCCTGGTTAAGTCCAAAGACTTGAAGGGTCTTCGTGTTCAAATCATACAGTTTTATTTCCTAAGATTGAAAATTTTCTAATGCCCAAGTTCTCTTTCCTAATTCCATAATTTTTTTATATATATAAATAAAAGAAAATAAAATGAATCTACGAAGTTAACGAAGTAATTCAGAGATGAATATCCACCCCCCCATGCCTATCTAATGTAATGTTCTCATTATTTTAAAATGACATGAAACAGAGTGGAGTAGAGTAGAAAGCACCTGAATTGCGTAAATAACGGGTCTGTTATGAGATAAACAGAAATTGCATACGTGCTGAATTTAGTGCCTTCAGCTAGGCACACTATACAAAGAAGAGAAATAAAGAATTCACAAGTGTTGGTCAGAATCAGAATAAAAAGATGCAACCTAAGACCTACCAGCAGATGTCCACAGATGTGGACCAGATTGTGATGCAGACCCATACCCCATGGTTGAGAATATCTAAGGTTCTGGATAAAAATTACCCAGAACCTGAGATCCATATGCAAGTGGGGTCGTGCCTATAATTTATGAGGATGCAACCTAAGACCAAAAAGTCAGGTTACAGAGAATTCGAGATCAAAAGGTGACAGAAGCCATTTTCACACATTTTAAAGTCATCGGAAATTGTAGTATAGTCGTGCTAAACATTCGCCAAAAATAATTTCTAAAGATAACGAGACTTTGAGTCCCTGTCGTTCGTCTCTGGGAGGCGTTTATGCAAATCTGAAATCGATCTTTTCTAGCTCTACTTGCTTAAAATCGCATGGCGGTTTATGATTATTACATATTTAAGCATGACATGCTTAGTTGCAAGAATATCAAAAAGTAAAAGTAGGCAACTTTAATCACACAAAATATATTGCAACAAGCTCATGGTGATTCTCAACACATAGACATAACTATAGAAAATTTTCTTTCATTCATTCAAGAGAGTGTTTGCAACATGGAACTAGAGGAAAGCTTATAGAGGAAAGCTTAAAAATATCAATCTAGCTAACAGAAAATGATCGCATACAGGAATCTATGGGGGGATTTTGCATGCATCATTGGGGGAGAATAAGAGCTACACTACTAAGCAGTAAATATAAGCAGTAAAACTACGAAGAGCTAAGTTACTAATCTAGTAGAAGGGAAGGGCATTCCGAGGTGGTCTCCAATGGCTTTTGAGTGGCTGAGAGAAGGAGGGGCAGCCAATGGTGCTTAGGCCAGCCCTTGGAGAGAGGATGGAGAAGTGATCCAACATCCTGGCATGGAGATGGTGGCCTTCATGGTGTATAACTCGTGGAGGTGGAGTGGAGATGAAAGTGGCTAGCCTAAGTGGAATAAATTCCAAGGAAATGGATGGCCAAGAGTGGATGGGTGCAAATGGCCACCCCTTGGATCTTTTTATAGACCTAAGGGAAGCTCTCTAGAGAATTATGGAATTCTCTAGAGAGGCTTATGGTGGGAGCTCGCGGGAGAGTGAGAGAGAGAGGATGGATGGTGGTTTTTAGATCCACCAAATGTGGACCTAAAAAATTAAATGGCTCTTGGTTGCTAATTTTAGCAACCAAGGCAACAACACATTGTAGAGAGTTCTAGAGAAATCTAGGCTAGGTATTTTTCATGTGGATGGTGTGTCTGGGTGTGTGTGGGTCAAAACTTAGGTGGCTAGGTTGATTAGGTTAGGTTCTAGTGGGTTTAGGTCAAGGTAGGCCTCAAATTAGGGTTGTAAACCCTAATTCACTAAGGTAAAGTGAAATTAAACTTAATACAAGTTTAATTGGGTGTGTAAAAACTTAATTAAGAGTATAATAACTCAATTAAGTTAGGTCTAGGTCAATTGGATTCTCACTGAGTCCAATTGGACCATGTGTGCTAAGATTAGGGCTCAATTGGACTCAATGAGTTCAATTGAATAGGATGATGGAATTGACTAAGATCCAAGTCAATTAGGTTTAGTGAGGACCTAATTAGATCCTTAGGGAGGTCTAGAGGTGATGTACTAGGGTTAGGGCACCTTAATTTAGGTTCCTAAGGGGTTAGAATTGTGTTTAGGGGGCTAGAGATCCAAGATCAAGGCTTGAATTCCAAAACAAGAATTGGAGGATAGTATCAGACGTCTAATAATAGTGTCAGATGTCTTATAATGAAAAATCAGAAGTCCAGACTTATTTTCTGGACGTCCAATCAGAGTCAGGAGTGTTTTAGGTTCTGTCTTGGGTATTCTGCAGAAATTGGACGTCTGACCAAGTGTATGGATGTCCAATAACACTGTAGAAGTGGGTTTAAGGTGTGCGGGAGTTGGCTAAGGGTTCTGGATGTCCTATAACTTATCTGGACATCCAAATAAGGGTTGGAACTAGGGTTTTAGGGTTTCCTAGGGTGCTGCAACCTAATCTAAGGGTGGCTAAGGCTTGGGGGAAGTCTCTAGGCAATCCTGAGGCTATGATGGACCTAAGCTCTTCATATTTTGCTGCTTTATTCCTACTTAATAAAATAGCATACCTTAACTCCCTTACATCATTATTCCCTATATCTAATATAAGTCTTCTGCTCCATTTCTGCTGCAACACTCCTTATTCCTAATCCAACTTCAGATCCAGCTTATTACCTGTAATTGACATAATGCACCTAATTAGCACATTATAGCATTATTTTACACAGCTAAAAGAAAGCAGTAAAGATGCAGATAATGCTTATGCATGCATGAATTACCCTAACTTATGCTGAGTCCTAGCCTAATTTAGGTCAATTAAGACCTATGATTGCTGCACAATCAAAAGGATAATCAATGAATTTGTGCTTGGCTTGGTTATCCTCAGAACAAACGTCGTAAGGGTCCTGGTTTGATGGTTTTAGATTAATTGGAACCCTTAGACTCGGTCTTCTACCTCCTTCAGAGCTTGCTTCCCAAATCAAAATTTCCCAGCTCCTATCCTCCTCATTCATAATGTCAAATTCTAGGACCTGCTGTATATTAATCACCTCGTCTGAAATTTCCATGTCTAAAAGATGTGATGAATCAGAATTGACTTTGGTTTAGTTATCGCAAAAACAAAATCGTCAGTAAGCTCAACGGGGTGTAAATGACAATCGAGGCATTGAATTGAATCCTTCAGAAAATGAGATTCTGAATCCGTCATGTGAGCCCCAATAAGATTAATTTCCTTAGTTATTGGGCTATCAAATGATTTAACTGATTCTGCAGGCCTAATCGTCTCACAGAAATCATGTTCTGTAAAGTCACATGAGACTTCGCAAATTGATTCTTCACCCTCAGACTCAAAGAGATCTAATCCGTATTAATGTACGTCCCAAAATCATCCATCACTTTCTGGTCCATGGAGACATATGTTTCCTCATACCCCGGCTCAGGGATCTCAGGTGAGGAAATCAGATCATCCTTACTTGGTTGCTATAAATCAATCTGGTCAGCCTCGTAGCACATGTCCCCCCCAACAGGTGCCTGAGTGGGTTCTGACATTGGCTCTCCTAAAGGGAGTTCATCCTGGGAATCATCCCATGATTGAACTAAAGCAACCACAAATCTCATTCTCAATTTCGCTAGCTTCCCAAGTAGAAACTCACCTAGGTTCTTATCCTTAACATCCTGGAGCCAATCCAATAAATATTTGTTCAGATCATCAATCATTTCAATTAGGGTCTCCAATTCTTCAGTGCAAGGTATTGGTTGAATTTCTAAAGATTGTATAGTATTCCTCAAGTTAGCCAAAACCTTATCTTGAACCTGGTTAACCTGAACCAAATGACTTGATTCACGGTTAGGCGGGTTTGGGATCAGTGTAGAGGAGTTAACGAATTGAGATTCATGATACGCTCCAGATAATAGGTCATTTCGGATTGTTTAAAAGGTGGTGATGACCTAATAGCAGTGTATTCAGAGGATGGGTAAGGACCAGTGTATCCTTCTTGATTGTAGATCATATTAGGTTGTCCATGAGAGGGTGGAGATCTATAATCAATGAAATCACAATTATCATGTTCAAGGTTTAACCCCAAACACGGAGGTCCGAAACTGTATCCCCAATCTGAGTTATCCCAACTAATAGATGGTTGATTATAGTATGAGTCGGGATAATCGTCATGTTGAGGATAAGTTATAACAGGAGGGAAAGAGTGGGAATGCATATGAAATGTGGAAGGATTCATGATAGAAAGGAGGAAGAAAGGTGCCTTGCAATACAAACAATCAAACCTGTCCTTAAGTGGGCTAGCCTAAAGACCTACAGACTCCTAGAATCCATCTTGAGATAAAGAAATGATTTGATCTACTTCTTTTTGTTAAATCCAACCAGTTAGAGGGAGGGACTGGGGAGAAGGTTCTTCCTTTGGCTTGCACCTCCGGTTCCTAGTGTACCCCCAACCGCGATAGTTTGATTCTGCTCCCCTAGCTAGACATCAGATTGAATAGTAGAAATAGGCTAATCGAAAATAATCTCATTTTGGACTCCGAAGAACGAGTCAAATCCTTAGGGCCAATGTCTACTCTATTTTAATTTGGGTTAGGTTTGAATGTGCTTTGGAATGTGATGGGCCCTTTATCTGGGTTGTGTCCTTAGTGATTGATTGATGTGTGTGTGTGTGCATAACCAGTGGTTTTCAAGCAAGATTATTTTTGATGCTATGAATTTTAGGGTTCAAATCTTGCTTAGTATTTTTTAGAATTCAACTTTAGGTATTCTCAAACAAGTTTTGTTGGCACACCAAGTTTTGAAAGAACAGGTGAAGATGTTTCCCTTCGAAGCTTAAAAGAATGTAGAGTGCCTGGTAAATCCCTAAGAGTTGAACCTATGTGGCAGCTACTTAATGAGTTGATTTTAGTTGAAGTGGTGTGGCCCAATCAACTCAAACAATCGACTTGTTGCACCACTTAATTAGGCACACAAGTGATTACCTAATCTAATTTCTACTCGATTATGTGTTTGGGTGTGTGTACCGGTTCCAAAGATCGGTTTACCGGTTGAGTTTGAAAATTAAATGAGGTTATGTACCTCTGTGAGATTTTTTTTAAAAAATTTTTCGTTTTAAATGTGGAGGGTAAGGCGAGTGTTGGTGTCAAACAAATAATCAAAACTAACCTTAGAGTTTATAAGAACACCTAGGTTGATTTATGTTTGTGTTATTATGTGTTGGAATGAAATCTAATGTGTTGGAGATGGGGGAAAACTTACAGAACCTTCAACAACACTTTGCTCCAATCTACCGCTTTTACTCGCCTCAAAAGAGTACCTGCAATCACAATAAGAAATGAGAGAAGTGAGGTAAATGATTCATAAGTCAGAAAATGCGAAGAATCAAAGACCATCGCCTCCCCGGCAATGGCACCAAAATGTTGAATGCGAATGACTACGCTATCAGAATTGGATTGAAAACCCATCGTTGTAGTTCGAGTTAGGAAGAAATTTGTTCAACAGATAAAATTTATATCGAAAAGTCATAAAGAAGTTCTGGGTCGAACACAGGGAGGTGGACATTTGATTAAAAATACACATTTTATTTGTTTGTCACGAAACAGATTACCTAGTCAAAAACTAGCTATTTATTTAACAAATTATGAATAGGAGAGAGAGAGTTAATATTACAAATAAAAGCAAAAGGGATGTAGAATAAACATGGATTTCATTGTCAAAAATTGTTCATTACACTACTCATTATGACCAGAAAGCGGGAACTGATTACACTAGAAAGCAGTAAAGAGAATGGAGAGAGAAGTATCCTCCTCGACAATTGCTTGGAGGATGAGCCGAACGGGATGACTCCTGGAAGATGGGGAACGGAGCAGGAAGAAGGAAGATGAAGTGGGAAGAATGGGAACGAAGCAGCACGTTATTGTGGTCGCGGGATCCGCTTCTCGAATGCAGAGAGAGGACAACCATAAGATGCTCCACAAAGGGGGACGAAGGTGGAAAAATTAAGATTTCTACTCTAGAGGAGCATCCCAGGTGTGGGGCAAGCTTTTAGATATTTCGAAGAGGTGAGAGAAGAGAAGAAGGGATGAGAAATTCGTAGGGTATGGGTCTCCTTTTATAGTTGCAAGGAGTAGGGGCATTTTGGACATTTCAACATCAAAACCATTAATTTAGGACCTTTAGTGACGAATAAATTTGTCACCAAAGGCCTGAATGTGGCTGACGTGCATGCCGCACGCGCCCACTCACCTTCAGTGCCTTAAACGTATGTGCACATTCGTGCACGCTCAGCCATCCGATAAAGAGATTGGACGGCTTAACTGTACCTCGCCAACGTCGCGTGCTCGCGTGCGATCGGGCATTCGCGTTACGCATCGATTGTGCGTGGGCGCTATCGGCTGATCCACGTGGCTAGATGCCAATAGCACGGCTGTGATAGCGCACCCGCACGTGAGGAGGGGCGTCGCTCTTGCGAATCGATCCTTCGTCTCCCATCTACGCAATGCGTTAACTGCTGCGCTACGCATGCGGTTGAGGTGCGTGGATGAATTTGTGCACGCGTGCGTGCGACCGTTAGATGAGCATCAAACAGTGTGGATTCGTCGAGCGGTTGAAGAAGAGAAGTGGAGGTGGGTCCTTGGGGCCGGTTGGGCGGTTGAGATGGCACCATGTGGCACCAAATTTGTCGTCCATCTTCTGAGTGTTGCAGATGGTGCCGCGGGTGTCGGATTAGACCGATTTTCATGTTGTTTGGCTGTGATCGTTGATTCGAACCCATCCATGTGGTTGGATTTGTCGTCTAAGGTGCAGATTAGAACCTTCTTGGCCCTTGATCTTTTGGGTTCCTCGATCTCTATCTGGTGCTACAGATATCTGATCAGGGTGATCTTGGTGTCGTTGAACTCCAATCGCTATCCTGATTAGATCCGTACAGTTGGATCTTCGATCTGAGGTCCCGATTAACAAGTTGCCCTGTCCCTGGCCATAAAAGGAGATAATTAACCTATATTTTATACAGAGTAACCTAAATGCAAGATGATGCATGTTATGCTATATTTATAGTATGTGATGCAATTCTATGCTTAAGAATATGCATAACTAGACAGTTTATGCGATATAAACATGTTTACATCAGGTGTCCACTAAAATGTGGACTTGGTCTCGAGTCCTCGCCAAGTTAATTTTAATTTGGTCAATAAATTAGGGTGATTAGTACACAACTTATCAACCAACCCTCTGATTTGAGGAGATTTTAAGCGTAAGCATCTGCACACTCCTTGCACTAACTCACTTTTTGGCGATTTTAATAAAAATTGGGCAGCTAATGAACCTTCTAGGGTGGTATGCCTGGCAAGTTGCTGGTGGTAATAGCTCATCAGTCGATTGTCTAAAGCCTAGCCACAGACCATTCTCTTCCTACTACCTTTAGGTAAATCTTAAATCAGGGAAGCCACCTATTTAGGAAAAAAATAAAACAAATACCAAAAAATAAAAGAAAAAGAAAAATAAATAAGCCACACTTCACCACACGAGTATGGATGGCAAGTGGTCGGTGGTAATAACTCATTGGCCGGTTGTCCAGAACCCAACTCACAAAAATGCATAAATAATTTCCAAAACACTAAGGGAAGAAGCGGGGAAGTAGAATAAACTGGGGAGATATGCACTTGGTTCACTATTATGTTGACCCATAAAAATTAATAGTAGGGAGAAAGCTACCTGTCGGATCGATACACCTTTAGGCAAAATTTCTTTTAAGGTCACCTAGGGGTGTAAAAACCTGAAGTCCATTTTAATTACCATTGAGTGAGTTTATCGCAATTTTCATAATAAGATGTTTAGTACTTAAAGTCCTTTTTGAGACTTGGGCGAGTCGGGTAGCCATAAAAAGTTTTCTCGAAACTCTCAACTCAAAAATTCAAAAAAATTAGAAAAAAAGAAATGTATCTTCCCTTGTCAAAATAAGGTAAGGACTAGGGGTGGTCTACATTTTGGCAGACACCCAGGCATTAATGAGTTTTTGTAATTAGGTTCTTGAAATTTTCTAATGTTAGTAAATAAACTTTGCCTAAGTAATCAAATCTTGATTCTATTTTATACATAGCATTTAAGTTAATTTTGCTAGGGACTACCAAAAGATAGGCATGGGGGTATGATAAATACTCATTTCTTCATGATAAAATGCCTACTTATGTCAGTTCCTAAGCTTAACATTGCATTTCACAATATAAAAAATGCATAACATTCATTACATTTCATTTAGGAAAATTTGTGTTTTCTGTATATTAGTTTCGACATTTTATATGACCAGGAGGCAGTGCAACATCTTTACGGGCTTCGGATGAAAAATCCAACCATATGGATGGATCCAGAATGACGATCACAGTTTATCAGCGCAAGAATCACTCCTATTAGAGCTCCGTAGCACCCTCTACAAGAAGAAGGTGGACGGTCACGCCATGTGGCACCATCGCTGCCCTCTAGCCTGACCACATTGACTCCTCCCAAGCCACACTTGCAAAATATTGACTGTTGGATTTGAATCTATTGGTCATCAAAGTGCCACATCGCCAACCTTAAGCCAAGCAAAGAGAAAGCTTCACGCAATCTTGACCATTGGATCAAGATCCAACGATCATGGGCACGTGAGCCTTAATTCCTGAACAAGAAACAAAGCTGACCTCAGCGTAGTGGTTGGTGCTTCAACTCACAACGCGCAGCCTCACGATTGAAGCCCGATGCATGGAATTAATCCACTAAAGCGTATGCTGGTGAAATTCATCCGGTGATGGTCGATCGAGCGGCGAAGGAAGTGGCGACGTGGCGCTCTGAGCATTGCGCGATCTTTATGCGCGAGATACCATGCAAATGCATGTCGAATCACGCAAGATACCACTGGGGGAATGATGTGTAAGTCATCTAATGTGATCTCTGTCATCTGATTGGGTGGGGCACGAGCAAGAGTGTCCTCTTCCGCATGATCAGAGCCCTTCATCTACCATCCTAGGGTGGCGTTTCACTCCACACGGCTCAGCAAGAGCTAGCCAATGCCAGCTACATGCGATCAGTGCACGAGATGGATGGTTGGCATAGCTGCGTGTGATCGGTGCGCGAGATGGACGACCAATGAAGCCCAGCACAATCTTACGCTGCTCGTTGCGGTGGGTGCTAGCTTGCACGTGAGTTAGTACAGCGACGAATGAGCAGGATCTACAGTGACATTCTGGAGGTTGCTAATTGTCCTATGACTATTTTAGCCTCCTCTCATCCATTATATAAGAACCTACACACCTCCCTTGCCTAGGCATCACTTCCTATGCTATTCACACTTAGTCTATAGCTCTAAAAGCCTATCAAAGCTCCTAAGAGCTTGATTAGCTCATATTCATGGGCTATTTAAGTATCTAAATGTCTAGACATTAAATTAATTTTAACATTTAGGTAGCATACGTTAGGATGTAAATAAATTAATTCATATTTTTAGCTTAAGTACATAACTCATGCATTTAGAATTAACCTAGGGTTGCATACATTTAATTAGTTAATTAATTAGATTCACTATTTTAATTAACATAGAAGTTAAGGTGTTATGTATAAATAACCCTAATTATTTTATTCTTTTATTCTTTCTCTCCTTGCACCGGTAACTCCTCCAACTTCGCCTCCTCCTCCTACGCATCACATTCATGCTACGACATTTTGAATTTGAAATCAGTATGGTCGTGGCTACAAAAGGAGAAGGGAGAGCTACCGTTGAGAGGAGGCCACCGACCCCGACCCACCACTATGCAGAGCTTTGAGCTTCTCCATTCGACCACCACCAGCCTCCTACCACGAGCACAAGTCCATACCACTGTAGGCAAGTAGGGTGACAGACTGCTGTGCTACCATTTAACTTGTGCAGATTACTGTGAGCACCTCAGCGTGCACTACCACCCTCACCGCCATCACCAGCAACCAACACTGCAACCATGTACCTTCATCTTTCCAGTCAGTTAAGACATCTGGGAATGATCCTAGACATCTGAGCTCCCAACAGTACCACCTCTAGTTTCTTCCTCTTACTCTACTTGTTTCCTTTCCACCAAAAAGAAACCAACATCACCTCCAACGCCAAAAACCACCAGCCGTCATCCTCTCCTCGCACTGTGCCTCTGCCACGCCTCTTCGTGTGCGTAGCGAGCAGCCCCGATCTTCACCCCCAACACACACGCCTGCGCTACACCTCTAGCCAACGTGTGCAGCCACTGTGCAAAGTAGCTTCCCTGTAAATCCGCACAATCTGCAACACGCAAGTTGCAGTGTGCGGCCAGCAGCATCCAGCAGTAGCAGGTGCGTTGTCTAGCACCTCCCCGCATGCGGCCTACAGTGCACAGTAGCAGTAGCTGCAGCCGAGCTCAGTAGCACCCGCACGGCCTGTGCACGCCCTTGCACGTCCACCACCTCCATCCGCGTGAAGCCCTTCAGCACACACGCCTCCTCTCCATCTCCAGTAGCAGCAGCGAGCTGCAACCACCACCGCTCCTCTCCTCGCCACCGCCGCCTCCGACCTCCGTTGGCCACGAGACCACCACCATCGAATAGCCCTTGGCTCACTCAACCTCCGGTGAGCTTCTCGCCTTCAATCGCGGCCTCCTCGTGCAAGGACAAGGGGAAGATTTGCCCCTGTTTTGCTACAGTAAAGCTAATGTTAATATTTACATTTAGTGCCATTGTGAACTTTTATTATTATTTTATTAAGCTGCATTGCAAAATATATCCTTTAGTTGTGCAAAATTGCTATTTCAGCATTAGCACTTATTGTTTCCTAATCTCAAAGTGATTTTGATTTGGTTTCTTGGCTAAATTAATAGTGAACATCGATTTTTGACCCTTACGAGTTTAAATAGGCCATTGCCTCCTTGTGGACACGACCCGCTCCTAATTGAGTGGTTATATTAATTGTTGATTAGTCAATTTTTCCACCACATAGAACCACAAACGACGCATCATTTTATGTGACAAATGACTTTAAAAGTGAAGAATCGACTCGTCAAATGGAGCCGTTGCCAGGGAGGCGCTACAAACTTAATTAATTCGCAATTATTCTTTTGTTCAAATTGATTTTTAATTGAGGCTTATTTAACCTGTTTTATCTGATTTGATCTGAGGTACACATATTATGCACGAATTGTCCCATCGGCCTCAGAAACACTGCGGTGTACCTTGTTTCCACCACTTTAGAGGAGGAATCGAGTTTCACATGTACAAGGAAGAGCTTGAACATTGGTGAACTTTGTTGTCACCAACTAGGAGGGCATCTAGAGTGATCATCTTCATCTACGTCAATTTGTCAATTAGATAGAATTTAGGTTTTAGAACTTTACTTTTCTTTATTTTCTTGCAGTTACATTTGGTTTGAGACCCTTATTCTGGGGTATATTTTTAGGGGTTTGTTCCCTGATTTTGTTTTTGGCTCGTGTTGGGTAGTTTTTGGGAGTTTGTTCCCTCTTTTCTTTAGATCTAGGTTTTCTTTTGTGGGTTGTTTATCCTCTACTTGTTTGTGCACAAGTAGGTAAAAAAAAAGAAAAAAAAAATAAGCTACCTGCTAGAAGCTGCCTGCTTCTAGGATGAACCATTTAGGTCTATATGAGCAACTTCTAGATTTATTTCTCTACATTGCGTGCATTCTCACATCGTTGATTGCTGGAAGCAAGGTACGCATTCTCTTACTTTGCATCCTATTCTTGATCACGGATTGCATTTGGTCTTAATTCAAAGACCACATAATTTGTCCCGAAAAGAATTAACAAGTGGTCACATTTTCTGAAAAAAAGGATTAATCAAAAGAGGAACATATAAAACCCAAGGAGTTGATTTGAGACATTGTGCTGCGGTTCAAAAAATCAAACTTTTACGATGTGTGCGCACTTCTTTGCACCAAACCACGCATTTAGACACTCCTAGGTTTTTGAGCTGTTAGGAAAGAACTCTCCTATCATTTGATACCAAAGTGCTTGAAACTTAAGCTCAAAGGTTTTGTAACTCTAAGGATGGGGATACCTTGTCACGAATTTTTGAGGGTAGTTAAGAAGCACCGCGAAAGCACAGCTTCAAAGGAAGGCTTAGACCTACTTGCATCCCTTGATCCTCCATCCTTGGAGTACTTTACCATTTGAACTTTAGGGCAGAATACCTAAGTTCCAATTAGGTCTTCAATAAGGCATTTCGTAGGTTGACAATAGGTGCGGAATTGATTAGGCAACTTGCTTTGTCACCTACAATTTGAACTAAAGTCAAAAGCCTAAATTTGTAAAGATCGAACAAATCCTTTTGAATTGTGTTTGTAGTGCATGCTTGGTAGGCGTTCTCTTAGGAGACAACTTGTGTTTGATCCTGAACCTGAAAGAATTTAAGAAGAAACCTTCCAAGGGTAGAAATGGCTGGTCAAAGGAGCCTTAAGGAAAGTTTCATTCCAACCAATCAAGCTGGCCCTGCACTACGTAGACCTGGAGGGGACAATCCTTATGAGATCAAAAGCAGTACCATATCTTTGCTACCCTCCTTTTATGGTACTTCTAGGGAAGACCCTTACAGGCATATAGAGGAATTCACCGAGGTCTGTTCTACGGTGAAGCTGTAGGGCATTACTCATGACGCTCAAATGCAGACCCTCTTTCCCTTCTCCCTTAAGGACAAAGCCAAGTATTGGTATCACACCATTGACGATATTAACACTTGGGATGCCCTAAAGAAGGATTTTTTGAAGAAGTACTTCCCCATGAGCAAAACCAATCACTTTAGGAGGGAAATTGTGAGTTTTGTTCAAAAGGATGGGGAAGCTTTCCATGATGTGTGGGAGCGCTTTAATGACTTGCTGAGACTTTGCCCACATCACCAGGTGCCTAAATGGGAACTAGTTGAAAGGTTCTACACTGGACTTAATGATTCGCGTAAGCAAACTGTTGATGGTGCCTGTGCAGGAACCTTTCTATCTAAGGCTGAGGATGAAGCTTGGATCCTTTTTGATACTTTGAGTGAGAATTCTATTCACTTGAATTCTGCCTACATGGATAGAAAGCCCACTCTCATGCAAAGAAAGTTGGAGGCAAATGAGGCAAGGGACACCCAGAATTTAGCCTATCAAATTCAATTATTGAATCAAAACTTCGAAAGGCTTATGTCAAACCCGAATCCATTCATATCTAACATCTCCACATTCCAAGCTTCTGAATGCTCAATTTGCCAAGGCAATACACACACCATTATGGATTGCCACTTGGCCTCCCAATTCCCTGATCTTTTACAAGCGGATCTGAATGCCGCTTAAGGGTTCCATCCTAGACCTCGTAATGACCCTTTTTCCAACACTTATAATGAGGGATGGAGGAACCACCCAAACTTTTCATGGAGACAAGGAAATGTCTCAAATTCAGGGAATTATAAACCACAATTCTTCCAAAACCATCAAATGAACTAACCTCAGACCTTTTCCCAACTTAAGACCTCTGAGATTGATGAATTGGAGGCAATGTTGAAAACTATGCAAGAAAGTCAAAGGGCCAACATTCAATTTCATGACAAGGTTGTACATGAGATGAAATCATAAATAGGACACCTTGTTGAGGCGGTTAGACAGAGAGAAACTAGGAAGCTCCCCAGTGCTGCAGAGGAGAATCCTAAAGGAAAAGGGATTGTCTTTAGGGAGCATGCTTAGGTGGTGACTATTCTGAGGAGTGGGAAAGAAATTTCCAAAATTTGATGCTCCTATAGTCTCACTCCCTAAAAAAACATCCACTTTGCCTTTCACCCCCACCGGAGAAGACTTGCCCAAATCTTCTCCACTTGAAATCACCTCACCGGAAGAAGTTTCCCCCATTCCACCCCTTACTCGACATGACAACCCTTCCACCCAGAGATCAAGAGCGCCCTTTCCAAAGCACTTATCCACCTCTGGGCAGACTTCTGCTGGCTCATCTAGAGTCAAAGATAAGACGGATGAGATCATGGAAACTTTCAAGCAAGTGCAGATTAACCTGCCTTTCCTTGAAGCTATCAGGCAGATTCCGTCTTGTGCCCACTTCTTAAAGGACCTACGCACGAAAAAGTGGCAATCTAGGAAATAGGTCCAATCAAAAGTTATCCTGCCTGATTCTGTTAGCTCAGTTGTTCAACAAAGTACACCACTGAAACTTAAGGACCCAAGAGCCCCATACATCTCAGTAGTTATTGGTGACTTACAGATTGATGAGGCTCTACTTGATCTGGGTGCAGGGGTGAACATCCTTCCGAGATACGTGTATGAACAACTTGGGGGGGCAATATGAAGACTAGCCCTGTAATCCTTCAAGTTGCAGATCGATCACTTAAGACACCACGTGGAATTTTGGAAGATGTCCTCGTAAGAATGGAGGATTTCCTCTTTCCCATTGACTTCTTAGTTTTGGACACTGACCCTACCAACAAGCCAACCAAACCCTCCTTCATTTTGGGTCGCCCCTTCCTTGCAACTTCGCATGCTTCAATCAATTGCAATACTGGGGCATTGAAAATGGGCTTTGGGAGCAGGAAAATCCATCTTAATGTGTTTGATGCTTACAAACAAGCCGAACTTGAGGATTGTTCTCAAGTTGAGGTGATAGATGACCTGATTGAAGTGGAAAGCCCTGCAATGTTATGTGATGACCCCCTTCAGCATGTCATGCTAAATGAGCATTCCCATCTCTTGGAGGAATGTGAAGGGATATACTAGAACTTGAGGAATTGCTGGGTGTTTCTGCTGAGTCCCTTCCTCCATCGTCTCTACCAAAGGTAGATCTGCTACTTGAGATGGGGACATCTATTATGAAACCCTCACCCATACAAGCCCCCGACCTTGAGTTGAAACCCCTCCTTGACACTCTCAAGTACGTCTTCCTAGGTGCCAATGATATGCTCCATGTTATCATTTTAGCTGTGCTATCTGAGGCATGGAGGGAGCCCTGACTAAATGCTTGTCTAGGCATAAGGAAGCTATTGCTTGGAGCATTGCAGACATTAAGGGTATAAACTCTACACTCTGCATACACCACATTTATACTAATGATTCCATCAAGCCATTTAGAGACATGCAGAGACGTCTGAACCCTAATATGAGCGAGGTGGTTAAAAAGGAAATCCTGAAGTGGTTGGATGCTGGGATCATATATCCCATTGCAGATAGTAAATGGGTAAGTCCTATTCATGTTGTGCCAAAGAAGGCAGGCTTTACTGTGAAATTCAACGACCAAGGTGAACAAATTGTCACTAGACCCTCAACTAGATGGAGGGTATGTATTGATTACCGCAAGCTGAACACCGCTACCCAAAAGGATCACTTTCCCTTGCCTTTTATTGATCAAATTCTCGAGAAATTGGTAGGGAATAAGTACTATTGCTTTCTGGATGGATATTCTGGGTACAACCAGGTGGCAGTCTTTCCTGATGACCAGGAGAAGATGACATTCACGAGTCCTTATGGCACTTTTGCATTCAGGCGTATGCCGTTTGGGTTATGTAATGCCCCTGCAACCTTCCAGCGGTGTATGATGCCTATTTTTTCGAACATGATTGACGAGTGTGTTAAGTGTTTATGGATGACTTCTCCATTTATGGCTCATTTTTCAACCATTGTCTCCTACACTTGGAGAATGTGTTGAAGCGATCCAGGGAGATTGGTTTAGTCCTTAGCTGGGAAAAAAGTTATTTCATGGTGTAGAAAGGATTTATACTTGCACATGTTGTATCCGAGAGAGGTTTGGAAGTAGATAAAGCCAAGATTGATTTTATTTCCAAACTCCCATTGCCCACGAACGTCAAACAAATTATATCCTTTGTGGGTCTTGCCGTCTTTTATAGGCTCTTTATTAAAAATTTTAGTAAAATTTCTAGGCCACTTTGTGACTTGTTGGAGAAGGAATCTTCCTTAAATTTTGATTCAAAGTGTGCCGAGGCCTTTCAAACTCAAAAGGAGGCCTTGATCTCTATGCCTATTCGCAAAGCTCCTGATTGGACACTCCCATTTGAGCTGATGTGTGATGCTTCGGATTATGTAGTGGGAGCAGTCCTTGGACAAAGGGTTGATGGAAGACCTCATGTGCTGCATTATGCCAGCAAGACTTTAACCGAACCTCAGCAAAACTACACCATCACTGAAAAAGAATTACTTGCTGTAGTTTTTGCTCTGGATAAGTTTAGATCTTATCTGCCTGGGTCTAAGGTTGTTATTTTTACTGATCATGCGGCAGTGAAACATCTCATTGCTAAGAAAGATTCTAAGCCACGTCTGATTAGGTGGATCCTACTCCTTCAAGAATTTGACTTGGAGATATGTCAAAAGAAAGGAGTAGAAAATGTTGTGGCTGACCACCTGTCTCACCTTCCACTTAATGACTCTCTTTCTGGAGACATTCGCGAGACATTTCCCGATGAAACTCTGATGGCAGTAACACCAACTTTACCTTGGCATGTAGATATCGTAAATTACCTGGTCACTGGACAAACTCCTGGCTCTTGGGATGAGCAGAAAAGAAAGAGATTCATTTCCCAAGCAAGATATTTTCATTGGGAAGTGCTTGAATTATTTAGAATTAGACAAGACCAAGTATTGAGATGTTGTGTACCTGAAGAGGAACAACAAAGTATGCTGAGCTTTGGCCATGAACTTCATTGTGGAGGATACTTTGGTGCTAAGAAAACTGCTTTTAAGGTTCTCCAGTCCGATTTTTGGTGGCCTTCCCTATTTAAGGATTCTCATAATTTTGTTAAGGCCTGTATTAGATGTCAACGGATTGGAACGATTGGGAAGATGAATGAAATGCCTCAACACCCTATTCAATCTGTTGAAATTTTTGATGTGTGGGGAATTGACTTTATGGGCCCCTTCTCGTCATCCCATGGTTATGAATATATCTTGGTGGCAGTTGATTATGTCTTTAAATGGATAAAAGCCATTCCTACATGCACAAATGACTACTCTGTGGTTTAGAAAGTCGTGAAGGCTAATATCATATCTCGTTTTGGCTGCCTCAAGACCATTATAAGTGATAGGGGACCTCATTTCTGAAACCACCACTTCAATCGGCTAATCAGGAGTTTGGGAGTGACTCACAAGGTCGCTACCCTTACCATCCTTAGACAAGTGGCCAGGTTGAAGTGTCGAATAGGGAGATAAAAAATATTTTGGAAGACACCGTTAGACCTGATAGGAAAGACTGGTCCCAAAAGCTCGATGATTTGTGGGTGTATCGAATGGCCTATAAGACCCTTTGGGTACTTCTCCCTTACGGATTATGTATGGGAAAGCGTGCCACTTACCTGTTGAGTTAGAACATAAGGCACTTTGGGCTATTCGAAGTGTTAACATGGATTTAGAGAAGGCGGGTAAGGCACGACTTCTGGAATTAAGTGAGCTTGAGGAGCTGAGGAATGATGCTTATGACACCTCTCTAGCTTATAAAGAAAGAACTAAGGTCTTGCATGATAAGTATATACTTCAAAAGACGTTTGAGCCCAACCAACAAGTTTGGCTTTTCAATTCCAGACTTAAGCTTTTTCTTGGGAAGTTAAAATCTCATTGGGATGGACGTTACATAATCACTAAAGTGTTTTCGCATGGAGCTGTGGAGATTAAAAGCCCTTCCTCTTCAGCAACTCCCTTTATCGTCAACAGTTGAAACCATACATTACTTTGGATGGCCATCTGGTTGACAAGGTCACGCTTGAGGAGCCTTAGCTCCTACCATTCTTCGCCTCAGGTAATATCTTCCTTTAACTATTTTTGTTTCCAATGAGGACATTGTTTGAACCAGGCATGAGTGAGAGGACCTGAGGCATTTTGTTTATAGCATGTCTACATTTTGCATTCATTCATGCATATTGCATTTAATAATATATATATATATATACATTAAAAAAAAGTTTTGAGCTTAATTGGCTAGGTCCTGCATTCTTAAGCAAATCAGAACTCTAGATGAGACTAAGTTGGTTCGAGGGTCGAACTTTAGAAGCTAAGTGAGCTACTAGCTTTAGACCTTTAGGGTCCTTTGTGGACTTAAAAACTTAAGTAGGAGTTAAGTTGCGGACCATTCCTCAAGAGGTTGAGGAAGGAAAGCTAGGGATTGAGTTAAAAGGTGGGGTAGTACCTAGAGTCTTATTCTACCTTTTGGTTTATGAGTCCTTGTAACCCAAGCATCCAAATTTCACACACTTGGTCTTGTGTAAGTAAGTAATCACCTTAAGTCATTTCGTAAAAGAAATTTGGTTCTCTTAGTTTTTACTTAGGAGAGGCTTGAAAACACAATTTGATTGAAAGAGTTCCTACTGTAGGAGAGGTGCAGTATATACTCACCTTGTGGATGCGATGATAATATATTACCTCCTCGGCGCTTATCCCTTAGGATATCCATCCTACTGGTGGCATCTAAGTGCATTGTGCGGTTCAGGTACAATGGGCGGCCCGATCTCGAAGTGCCGATTGCCATAGGCCTAAATTCGCTTAAGAAATCCACGAGTGATACTATCTCGAAGTGTCGATTGCCATGAGTTCTTGGGGTACCTATGGGCGGAGCTATCTCGAAGCATCGAAAGCTAGGCACCCTTCGAGGTACGGTGATGGGGACAATGAATCCGACACAAACCATGTTGAAAGATGATCTGAGGTTAGACTTAGAAGAATCAAACAAAAAATATATATATATATATATATATATAATTAAAAAAAGATAAAATCATTTTTCCTTTAACTCAAATAACTCAGACCAACGCACATGCATGGATGCTTTAATCTCAGGGATTAATAAACCTTAGGGTAGAGTTAGAAATTACAAAAAGTTGTGCCTGCAACTCGTCTTTAGCCGACCTAGTCTGTAACTTAGCAACTCGTTGGGAACCTTAGGTCAAAAGTCTGAACTTAATATGTTTCTAAAGGAAGACCGATTGGGTTGTCTAGTCTACTTGGAGTGCTAGGTTTTGCTTGATTTGCTAGGGACTAGCAAAAACTAGGCATGGGGGTATTTGATTAGCCCATATTTGCGGGCTATTTAAGCATCTAAATGTCTAGACATTAGATTAATTTTAACATTTAGGTAGCATACATTAGGATGTAAATAAATTATTTCATATTTTTAGCTTAAGTACAAAATTCATGCATTTAGAATTAACCTAGGGTTGCATACATTTAATTAGTTAATTAATTAGATGCACTATTTTAATTAACATAGAAGTTAAGGTGTTATGTACAAATAACCCTAATTATTTTATTCTTTTATTCTTTTTCTCCTTGCACAGGTAACTCCTCCGGCTCCGCCTCCTCCTCCTGCGCATCACATTCATTCTATGACATTTTGAATTTGAAATCAGTGTGGTCGTGGCTACAAAAGGAGAAGGGAGAGCTCCTGTTGAGAGGAGGCCACCATCCCCGACCCACCACTGTGCAGAGCTTTGAGCTTCTCCATTCCACCACCACCAGCCTCCTACTGCAAGCACAAGTCCATACCACTGCAGGCAAGTAGGGTGATAGACTGCTACGCCACCATTTGGCTTGTGCAGATTATTGCGAGCACCTCAGCGTGCACTACCACCCTCACCGCCGTCAACAGCAACCAACACCGCAACCATGTACCTTCATCTTTCCAGTCGGTTAAGACATCTTGGAATAATCCCAGACGTCTGAGCTCCCAACAGTAACACCTCTATTTTCTTCCTCTTACGTTACCTGTTTCCTTTCCACCAAAAAGAAACCAACCTGACCTCCAACGCCAACAACCCACCAGCCGTCATCCTCTCCTCACACTGTGCCTTCGCCACGCCTCTTCGTGTGCACAGCGAGCAGCCTTGGCCTTCACCCCCAGCACGCACGCCTGAGCTACACTTCCAGCCCACGTGCGCAGCCACTGTGCACTGCAGCTTCCCCGTGAGTTCGAGTAATCTGGAGCACACGGGTTGCAGCATAAGGCCAGTAGCATCCTGCAGTAGTAGCTGCATCCTTCAGCGCCTCCCCGCGTGGGGCCTACAGCGGGCATCAGCAGTAGCTGCGGCCGAGCTCAGTAGCACCCAAGTGCGACTGCATGGCCTGCACCCATCCTCATGCGTGCATTGCCTCCGTTCGCGTGAGGCCCTTCAGGATGCATACCTCCTCTCTGTCTCCAGCAGCAGCAGAGAGCTGCAACCACTGCTGATCGCCTCCACTCCTCTCCTCGCCACCACCGCCTTCGATCACCATTGGCCACGAGACCGCCACCATTGAATAGCCCTCGGCTCACTCAACCTTCGGTGAGCTTCTCGCCTTCAATCGCAACCTCCTCCTCTCGCACGGACAAGGGGAAGAATTTCCCCAATTTTGCTAAAGTAAGGCTCCTATTAATATTTACATTTAGTACCATTGTGAACTTTCATTATTATTTTATTAAGCTGCATTGCAAAATATATCCTTTAGTTGTGAAAAATTGCTATTTCAGCATTAGCACTTATTGTTTACCTAATCTGAAAGTGATTTTGATTCGGTTTCTTGACTAAATTAATAGTGAACATTGGTTTTTGACCCTTGTGAGTATAAATAGGCCATTGCCTCCCTGTGAGCTCAACTCAATCATAATTGAGTGGTTATATTAATTATTGATTAGTCGATTTTTCCACCACATAGAACTACAAACGATTTGTCATTTTATGTGACAAACGACTTTAGAAGCGAAGATTCGACTCATCTGAGCTCGCTCTCAAGCCCTAGGCCACCTATTAGTGTAAGACACCTTCCCATCCACCAAATACTTAACCCTCCTCTCACAACCTTCATAGGTTATCAAAGGGCTGTCCTCCCACCTCCGTTTAGGAAGCTGATCATCTCCGTTACCTCATCCCCCTTCCTACCCACTTGGTGAAGCTTTCCTCTACCTGGATTCTTCCCGCATCTCATTTCCGATGTCCAACATCTCCTCACCTCCGTCCAAGCCGCCACCAAACGCCATCGTCTCGCCAGACATCTGTTTTGGGAGATTTCTTCTCACCTCCATTTCCTTTAGCTTGTTTAATATATTTTTGCTTAGTGTAATTATAATAAACCTCATTTGATTTCAATATATTAGTTCTCTCTTCACTCTCTACTTTCTCCCTTTGCTCATTTTTAGCTTAGTTAGTTTGTGGTTATATTGTCATACTCATAAAATACAAAAAAATCATAAAGCCCAAAATTATAAAAAAAAAAGTGAAACATGGATTTCAAAGAAACAAATGTCATCTCCCTATGTTCGACTCGGGACTCCCTTGAAGTTTTGGTATAAATTTTATTTGGTAGCTATTTTTGCTACTACGACGATGAGCTTTCCCGAAACCCTATCTTGTTATTGCGAAATCACGCTCACCAGTATATGTAAATAATATGTCAATAGACTAGTATACATTAATTAATAAAATGTATGCATGCAGCGTAAAAAATGTTGGAACATTGAAAACACAAGCTTAACTAATTTCTCAGCGTACAATGTCTTCTTTAATCATAGAATTGTAATATCTTAGGCATCAATATAACCCACAAGGTGGAACTATCAAATAACCCCATGCCTAAGTTTTGCTAGTCTCGAGAAAAATCATATGGAGAAGAAGGAGATCTCTAGACCAAAATTTTATCATTAAGATGCCTTATCATGCCTCACCTCTGGAGACTAATTTGAAATGCTATCCCTAGGCCTTAAGGTACTCAAGTTCTAGTTAAAATATGGACCTGATCATCTTTAGCTTTGGGTCTTCGAAAACATTTTCTGATGGCCCAAAGCCTACCCAAGGGTTCGTTGACCCCAGAGATTAAATCACCCGTGTGTTTGTGCAAAAGGTCCAGGTTCAACTTGATGGAGATATTTTTGATATTTTTCTTTTTATGTAATTTTTGTGAATCCTCTTAATCTAACCTCAGGTTCAACATTGTTTGTGTCAAATTCCTTGTTCCCATCATCGATCCTCGAAGGGTCCCTAGCATTCGATGCTTCAGGATAGCACCACCCATGGAAACCCTCAGAACCCTGGCAATCAACACTTCATGATAGTGCCACCCATGGCACTCTTTAGCTGATCTAGGCCCTAGCAATCAACATTTTGGGATAATGCCTCCCATAGCACCTAAACATCACAAATGCGCTTACATACCCCTAGTAGGATATTGAAATATCTTCCAAGACAAGCACCGAGGAGATGACTTGTTATAACGTGTCCTCAGGGGGAGTATTTACTCCTCTCATGCGGTGGGAACTATTCTAATAAACTTGTGTTTTCGAGAAATTCCTAAGTAGATTTTCTAGAAGCCATTTTTTTAGACAAAGGAATTTTGGACATTATTCTTCATTAAGCTCACTGAATCAGACTAGTTTATGAGATGCGGATGCTTAAATTACCAAGACTTGCAAACAAAAGGGCAGATAAAGAGGTCAGATACTCCCTAAGCCTTAGACTTAATACATCAGCTTCTCAACTTTCACAATCACGTGAAGAATAATCCATATCTTAACAAATCTTGAATTTTTTAGCCAAATAGGCCCTAGAGGCTGATAAATACACATTTATTCATGATAAAATGCCTACTTATGCCAATTTCTAAGCTTATCATTGCATCCCATAGTATAAATACTGCATAACATTTATCACATTGCATTTAGGATGTTTGTATAAATTGTATAGCAATTCATGCATTATTATGGCCAGGGGACAGGATAATACATTTAGAAGCTTCAAATGAAAAATCTGATCGTACGGATGGATCTGGAGCAACGATCACAGTCCGAAAATGCAAAAATCATCTTGATCCGAGCATCGTGGCATCCTCTATAAGTGAAAGAAGATGGACGATCGCCCAACGTAGCCTGCCCTTCTTCCTCGAAGGCGCCTTCCACACGAGATCCTAGCCATTGGATGAAAATCCAATGGCTAAGGTCACACGATCATCGGCTGAGGGAAATTCATAAACACAACACACCCGACCACTTGGCGTAGCGGTCCAGAAAGAAACACGCATCCACGGGATGCACGATCGACTCACTCTCGAATCTATGTTGAGGCGAGCTTAATGGAATTTGACCACCCGATCTAAGATGGGCGGTAGCCAAGATGGCAACGTGGTGCTCTAAGAATCGTGTGATCTGCACAAACATGATAACACGTAGACACATGCCGAATCACACGCTCTCCCATTTCACGATCCGATGTGTCACTTAAGATAGCTGCGAGCGCTCTTCGCCATCTGATTTCAAGAGAGTCACAATTTGAAGGTGTGATCTGCACGCTCTACCTAGCCATCCGATACAATTCGGACGGCTATCATCCACCCTCACCAGCAAAGGCATGCTGCGTGCGATTTGGGAGCACGGGATCGACGCTCTTTCTCCACCCTATGATGAACATCTAGCGGTAGCGATGCTCCCTACACTGTGCCAGTTGTAGCAGCTTGACTCCATGCCAGGGGGGGAGAGTGATGGCTTCAACATTGTCCAAGGTGGGTCTTCAACGACATTTTAAATGTTGCTATTGACTCATACCCGAAATACACCCTCCTCCCACCACTACATAAAGCCCTACCCTACTCTCTCTCTCTCTATTCTTCTCGTAAGCAAACCATCATGTGGAATTAAAAATGAGCGACTAATTGATTCAGATTTTCGCCTCCTCGAGATCGACACTCGTGCTCACCTTTCCATAAATTCATTAAAATTGATGTCGTATTTGCATGCTACAACAAACAAATTAACCTAATGCATTTCTCTATGTCAGTTTTTGGCATTGTTGCTGGTGAGGCAACAGATCCTTTATTAGCTCTCATTTCCTTTGGCATTGGTGGTACTCGCATTTTTTGACTCACCTTTCTTGCTTCCTACTTATGGTTGTAGGAGTCCAGTGCATCGGCGATGGGAGAAGCATGGATTAAGCTAGTAGATTGGAGCAAGGGAAGCACAAGAGAAGACCATCATCAACTTGAAGATTTGATATCTTGTCCTCCCACAATCCAAAGGTAATCCCTCATTGGTGGACCTAGGAAAATGCTTAAAACTTGTGAGTAGTAGTGCTTAAAAAAAAAACTCCCTTGTGTTTGTCGAAGAAAACACCTCCACTAGGTTCTCAACCCACCAATTTCACAACATTATTTTGTGGACTCAGGTTGAGCACATGATTACATGACCTTTAATACCTCTAAAAATTCTGAAAAAAATCTCAAAGGTGCTCTTTTCAGTGGGCGAACTCGACCTATAATTTCATAGTCAAACTCTTTATGGTTTGGTCATGAGAAATTGGCTATTGGGAGTAGCAAGGTTGTCCTAATTTTTTGAGACCCAAAGGTTGTTGCTATTGTTGTGAACTCCACGTAGCTTTGATTTGTGTGAGATTTATATTTTTAAAACTGTCTTGAAGTGTTCTATAGGTCTTCTAAAGACTTTTTGCATTTGAAAAAGATTAGTGCCTATTCTAACTTAATTCCTAAACTCACACACTTATCTAGAGGTTTTGGATAGATTGATCCCCTCTTGGAAAAATGTGAATTTGGGTGATCTATCATAATCGAAAAATTCTAAAATTGATTTTTTTAAAAGCTCATTTGATTTTGGTTAGGATAGGGTCATTGCTTGCTTTTTTTGGACCCTTCTTGATAAAGTCTGAACTAAAAAGAAGACTCGTTCAGTAGAAGTTGCATGCCCAAGGATATTCCACACTAGGGTGCTTTTAACTCCATAGTCACACAAAAGAGCCTAAAGAAAAATCAATCTTTACCAATTGTGTGACTACATCTTTGTGCCTTGATTAAACTTGTCAACAAGTGAAATCCGAAAATTCAATAAAGCAAGGTTCAAACTCTAAAAATCAACTCATCATAATCTTGCTGGATAAAAAAAACACTTGTTTTGGCATTAGGCCCTTGCACCCAACTGTGCACACAGTTTAATTGGAACTTTTAAGGTCACCAACCCCCTTAATGCCCTTCATGTAATCCCTGAGCACAAGCACTGACCTAGCCCAAATTAAAATTGAGTAGACGTTGGCCCTAGGATTCATTGAGTCTGCATCAGGATATTCTCCTAAACACATTACAAATTAGTGACATTTACTTGCTTGGAAAGGTACGAAGTTGGGAGGCCTGATTGTCAAACGACTTAAGCAAGTAAGGATTTGGCATAATTAGCGACCCACAGGACATGCTCCCCCTTCCTCGCCTGCCCAACTTTACCACCTTTGGGAGTAAGGACAACACTGAATTAGTCATGGTGTTGGAGTGTATTTCTAAAGCATAGGTCACCTAGGTCTACAATACAGGGCCTAGATTTGTTTGCTTGGTTGTTCACACATTATTCTCGCATCTATTTCCCTTTGCATCCAACCCTGTTCTTCTCTAGTGTATGTATGGAAGATGATCACTTCATCCTGAATTGGTTGCTTTAAATAGAGAGATTAAGAGGAGACTTGATTTTTCAAGGGTAAGGACTGAGGAAATGGCTGACCTAAGAGTTGAGGAGGTTGAGGACAAACCTCAACCTTATGCTATGGCCATTATCCAGGCCTAAATCACCGCCAACCACCAAATCCAACAACAACTGATCCAAACCATCATGCAAGCCATACACTGACTGCAAAACCCTCAAGGGCAACCCCCACCTAATCCACCACAACCCTTTGAGGGCCAACCAAAGCCTCTCCATGATTTCTACAATCCGTCTACCATCCATGTTGAACCATACCATAGGATCCCCAAAGGGGGAGATGATTTTGAGGTAAAACCCAATGTCCGTAGCTTGATTCAAAGCCATTTCCATGGGAGCTCAAATGAAGACCCTTTCCAACACCTGAAGGACCTAGATCGGATTGCTCGAACCATGAAACTAAGGAACATCTGTTTGGACATTATTTTAATTAAGATGTTCCCGTTCTCCTTAAGAAACAAAGTTTCTTATTGGCTTATGACCTTAGGGAGACCCATCTCCACTTGGGACGAATTGAGGCATGCATTTCTTAAGAAGCTTTTCCCAATAGGAAAGACTAATGTCCTTAGAAGAGCCATCACTACATTCATCTTACAAAGTGGAGAGCAATTCCATGAGGCGTGGGAATGATTTAGTGAATTATTAAGGAAATGCCCACACCACAAGGTTCTGAGGTGGCAATAGGCCAAGATTTTCTACCATGGTCTAGATAGCAACCTAAGGAATTTTGTTGATGCCTCGTGTGGAGGCAACTTTTTGAACAAAGACGAGAAAAGCGCGTTCAAGCTCTTTGATTCAATGAGTGAGAACTCGCCTAATAACACCTCCATGACCCAATTTAATAGGCCCAGTCAACCCCAGGGTGGGATTATGAGGTACAAACTAATTCGGGAGTAGTTGACATGGACATTATAGTGAAGAAACTGGATCGGGTTTAGTTGGTGGACAAGAAAATTGATGAACTTTTGAATCAATCCTGAGCCCCATTGCATACCTTCTCCCTAGCGAAGTGATCACACAATGTCAACCTGGTTCAATCTATGAACCAAGTGCACCTGGAACAACCCTTGACCATATTCTAGGGAGGGACCTTTGCTCCCTCAAACCCTGATTATTCTTTCTCCTCCCCTTCGGCACCTTATACTTTTGAAGATGGCCATGCCATCCAAGCATACTCTAAGCCTGATCCTTTCTCCAACACTTACAATCTTGGATGGCGCAACCACCAAAATTTTGCCTCGTCAAACCAAAAACCAAACCAATTCCAGAACCAACCCAGGCCAAACCCTCCCTCTTACCAGCAAGGTCCACCTGCTAGACCACCCTATAACCAGAATAGGGCGACTCCTACACAACAAAATCAAATGGACACTTTAATCAAGATGATGGCTGATATGAATCAGAAACATTTGTAGGAGATGGCTTTAGTGAAGGGACAATTGAGCTAACTGTTGGATAACAAACAACAGGGGTCCCTTCCATCCCAGCCACAACCGAACCCGAGGAATGTAATGAACAGAGGCCACAATTCTCAAGGTTTCCAACAAAATCAAGGGCAAGCCCATGTGATTTTACAAGCCTCGCAGACACCCACTAGGTTTGCTGCTTCTTCTTCTTCTTCTCAAGGACCCAACCCTAGTTTTAATGCCTCAGCCAATGCAGTTACCTTGAGAAGTAGCACTCAAACCTAGGAACCCAAATGGTCAACCACTCTCGTGACCACACTACCTGAGATAATTGATTCTATGGATTAGCAGGAGGAACCCAAGGATTAGGAACCCGACCTGGTTCAAACCCAAATCCCATACCCTGAAGCCTTGGACAATGTCATGAAGAAGAGAAATGTGGCTGATAATGAGGAGTTTTTAGAAATATTCGAACAAGTACAAATCAATATACCTCTCCTCGAAGCGATCAAACATATCCCAACTTATGCAAAGTTTTTGAAGGATGTTTGCACACCCGAATGCAAGCCAAGAACGCAAGCACCTAGGAAGGTAGTGTTATCTGAGCAGGCTGGTTCGGTGATATTTAGTAGCCTACCTCCTAAAAGGACTGACTTTGGAGCACCATTGATCTCATGTAATATTCCTAACAAGACTTTTGACAAAGCACTCTTGGACTTAGGTGCTTCAATTAACTTAATCCCAACTACCCTTTATCACTAGTTTGGATTTAGAGAATTAAAGCCTACACCTGTGACCATCCAATAGGCCGACCGATCTGTGAAAACCCCAAAAGGTGTAGTCGAGGATGTAATTGTTTGTGTTAATGACATCTACTTCCTAGTTGACTTAGTCTTTGACATGGAAGTCCTTGAAGAAGTAAAAAACACACCCATCATCCTAGGTAGGCCCTTTTTGTCTACGGCCAAGGCTAACATTGACTGCAACACAGGATATATGGAAATTGCCTTTGGAGATAAGAAGATGCAATTGGATATCTTAAAGGCAACTAGGTCTTTTGATTATGGTTGGGTTGAGGAGTGTGATCCTGTGGAAACCTTGGTTGAAGAATGCCTGATAGTAAGCTCTTTAGATAACCATATGACTTAAGTAGCTTTAGACCACTACCCTAACCCATCCCAATCTCTAGAGGTTGTAGAACTTTGCAAAACTAATTAGCATCACAACCTCCATTTGAGGAGATTGATGTCACTCAACTCCCTCCCTTCCCTTACCTGTCAAACATTATACCACCTGCACCTGAACTGAAACCTCTGCCCAATAACCTCAAATATGACTTCCGAGGACCTGATCATCCTTTCCTTGTGATTACCAATGCAAACATGACCAGGGACCAAGAGCTTAGGTTGACTACAACTCTTTCTGAACATCGGGCAGTAATTAGGTGGACAATTTTTGACTTAAAGGGAATTAGCCCTAGCTATTGTACTCACAAGATCTATTTGGAAGATGGGGCTCAACCTTCTTGCTAGATGTAAAAGGGATTGAACCCAAACATGCAAGTGGTCGTTAAAAAAGAAATAATTAAGTGGCTCGATGTAGAAATCATCTATCTACTTTCTGATAGCCCCTAGGTGAGCCCTACTCAAGTGGTGCCAAAGAAGGCAGGGCTCACCGTGGTTCCAAATGACCATGGTGAATCCATTCGCACCCGCACCACCACCATGTGGCTGGTGTGTATTAACCATAGGAAGCTAAATAAAGCCACTAAAAAGGACCATTTCCCTTGCCATTCATTGACCAGATTCTCGAATGATTGGCAGGGTGGAAATATTTTTGCTTTCAAGATGGATATTCAGGATATAACTAGGTTGCTATTTGATAAACACTAGTTTATCATAATTCTTATGCCTTAAAATAGATCTAGCTCTAGGATTTTAACTCTGCGAATGAGTTTTTGGGCTGCATTAGTCATAAATTAGGTTAAGCATGCATTACACATTTTATTATCTTTTTGATGTGTTTATTTGATTGTTAGGTTTAACAAATAATCAGATCCCTAGAACCCTAGCACTTAGGAAGGCAACTAGTGAAGGAGAAGCTCAAACTAGTTGGGACTCAGCCTCATCCAATTCATCATAGCTAGATACCAGCTCACTTGAACTAGGGTTAGCTCATCCTAGCTCCATTCAACTCATTTTAGCTAAATGGTAGCTCAAGATAGCTCATCTTAGCTCACCCTAGCACAAGTCAGCTCAGATCCAACTCAACTTAGTTGAGTTTAGCTTATCTCAGCTCCCATCAGTTCACTTGGAGCTCTAGCTAGCTTAGCTGAGTTGACTGGAGTCCACCTCAGCTTAGGTCCAGCTACCTTCAGCTCTACTCAACTCAAGCTAGTTGAAGATGACTTCACCCTAGCTCAAGTCTAGCTCTTGGGGACTCCACTTAACTCAACATAGTTGAGGTAAGCTACCTTAGCTACTTCAGCTAGCTAGGTCCTCCCTGGGAAGATCAGACCTAGCTCACCTCAACATATCCTAGCAGAAGCCAACTTACTTTAGCTTGGCTTAGTAGCCAGCAAAGAACTAGAAAGCTAAGCTAGCTAAAGTATCTCTTTAGAAGCCACCAGCTCTTATGCAACTCTAAATAGCTCTCCTTCAGCTCCTCTTCTCAAAACCCTAGCTCCTTCTCTCCTTACCCTACTCATCTGCTAGCTAAGCTAGCTTAGCTAGCTTAGCTTAGCTATGCAACTCCTTGGCCATCCACCATCCACCCTAACTAACCCTAATTCCCAGCTAACTTGCTCCACCAAGTAAACCCACCTAAGCTCCACATAAGCTAACCCTACTTCCACCTCACATTGGCACTAACCTAACCCAACCACTACCTCCAAAAGACACCACAAAGTTGTGCCAAAACCAACTATAACTACCCCCAATTTGGCGCCACTTTTTCCCTTCAAAACCCCCTTCATCACCACCTTGCACCTACCCCTACAACCCATATATACCATCCACATACCCACCTTCTAGAAGCCCCCATAGTTGACGCCAAAACAATGGCAACTGTCCATGGTTGGAGCCAACCTATGGTGACTCTCCACCACCATAACCACCACCACCACATCCCTTAAGTTGACACCAAACACCCTCCACCATAGGATCACCTAACCACCTCCTATGATCCATCCTAGCCTTGCACATAATCCCCATGCCAATTGACATTCACTGGACGCGTTTGCATAAAATCATTCGTTGTAGTGTGCTTACGGTGTCAATTTTAAATAAAGAATCGGAGGTGAGTTCGAGTGTTGAACACAGGGAGGCAATAATTAGATCAAATACTCTCATTTTGTGTCACATAAATATGTCGTTTGTTCGCTTGAAAATCGATTAGAGAATGAGAAAGAGATAGAGGGAGAGAGAGATAAAGGGAGAGAGAGAGAGAGAGAAGAGAGATAATGTTAGAAATCCATGATAAGATGTGAGAATAATGTATAAAAGGTCTAGTCAATTAATTATCAAATGTTGTAATCCAAAAAATATAGAGGAATGCTTAAACGAAAGAAATGAACTATACTATCACATAAAATTAAATTAAGAGCAAGGAACAAGAAAGTGTCAAGGCAGCCATGGCAGTGGAGGAGCTTCCGTTGGTGGCTCGACATCTTCACAACCTTGCTTAGGAGCTCTAAGAGTGGTGGTGTTGCTTAGGTAGATGATGAGCAAAATTGGAGGGGGTAGGCTCTTTTATAATGGAGAGCGAAGGCCAAAAATCATCGTCGGGTCAATAGTGATAGTTACAAGCATCATTGAAGACCCATCGCATGCATCACCGTAGCCCCTACCCTTGCACCTTCAATGCACATGCTGGCCCGTGTACCCTATGCCGCACCATGCACACGCGCTTGTGCTGCGCTATCGCTGCATAGCTGCTATCCCATGCGCTACTGTACTGCCATGCACATGCCCACACGTGCATGCGCATGCTACTTGCTCTGCCGCATGCCTTGCTCAAGCACCCAATTGAGAGGTAGCAGGTTTCAAGCCCATGCCCTCTCTTTGAGAGGTCCCTTCACGCCCGATGAACCAAGGCAGTTATTTGTCACAAAGAAGAATTATGGGCATGTGGTTGAGACGATCTCTCAGCTGTTGGATCAAGATCCAATGGCTTAGAGTGGATGATGCCTTGATGAAGAGTGGGTGCTAGCCGGTGTTGGACAGCCTAGATGGCATCACGTGGCACCATCTGGGTCATCCATCTTCTTTCTGTTGTAGGAGATGCCACGATGCTTGGATCGCGATAATTCCTACACTGCCAGACTACGATCGTCGCTCCAGATCCATCCGTACGGTCAGATTTTCATCAGAGGTTTGTAAGGGTGTTGCATTACCCCCTAGCCATTGATCTTTCTCGAGCATGTTGTTGGAGCTTCGGAGAGCGGATCGAAGTGATTTCGAGTCCATTGGACTCCGTTCGTCGATCCGGATCCATCTGTACGGTCTAATCGCTCATCTGAGATCTATTTCAAAATGGACTTGTGCACATGGTCATTAAACATTGATTCTAAGTGATTAAAATGTAAAGATCATGCAATATGCATTCAATGCTCCTAAGCCCATTATAATCTAACATTATCGCACAAGTACCCTCGAAATTGACTCTAATTGATGTTATTAACACTTGTAATTGTAGAGACATCACCAACCACCTTTCTCCACCTCTATAAAAAACCTCCTAACCATCACTAAATCTTCATCCTCCCTTAGTTTAATTCCATTCTAAACCCACCTATAACCCGCGACCAAGAAGAAGAAGGAAGGAAGAAGATTAAGGAGGCTATCCCTTGCCTCCTTGGTGCCTTCTTCCTCTCCATTCTTCTCCTTGTGCTACGCCAAAAGAAGGAGCAAGCTTTCATCAAGGAGGATAGCCAGGAATTGGAGGAGAAACTAGGGTGGTGCACGCCCACCCTTGGAGGAGACAATTGAGGTGGAGAGCATCCACCTTGGAGGAGCCATTCAAGGAAGGAGAAGAAGGTGACATTCTTTTCAAGACAGGAGAAACTAGGCTTGGAGCAAGAGGAATCACTTCGTCACCAAATTTTACAAGAGGATTTGTGTTTTTAGTATTTCTGTATTTTCAATTTCAAGTAGATGCATTCCTTTGCATGTTTTTGTAAAACACAAATTCCATCAAATCAATTTGCCTTCTTTTCAATTTTTGTCACATTTGTTTTTATCTTGTTTCTAGTACTTTTTCACCCCCTCTCCATAATTACTCTAGGCCCCCATGTGCCTAGAGTGAGCATAGGGAGAGGCTATTCTTGTAACCTTAGGTTTAGCTCATAGGTGTTAGTCTCCTTCCCTCTTAAAAGTGCGATTGCTTGTTATTCAAAACCATAAAAATTATATATTCAAAAATACTAAAAATAAAGTTGAGTTTTATGTTCAAGTAAGAGTTTGATCTTTGTGAAAATTTGCGTCCTTGGATGACCTTAGATACCACCACTATTTAGGTTATAAATTTCAAAGCGATTGCGATTTGACGTGTTACAATGATTTAAGACCCTAATTTCGAATCACGCCAAACTTTCGCATCATTTTTTAGCATCGTTGTAGGGGAGGCACGGCTTTGCAGTTAGAAATTCTCTTGCTTGATAAGTGGATCCCGTTCCCTTGTCTCTTTTTCTCTCGTATATGCAGGTGTTGTAGGAAGAAAGTGGGATTTTGGAACTCAAAGTGCCTTTTCTTCCTGCGAAAAGTCCAAGTTAGCAATTCTAAACTAGTCACACAATTCCCTAAAAAACTATCAAAACACATTAAACTTGGCTTTCAGAATCTTAAAGAATTATGTTTAGTGGAGTGGTTTCATTTAAAAATCAATGGGTTGCTTGTTTGCATCATAAACACCACTCCACTTCAATTGTCGGTGTTTTGATTTTTGTGTTCGAACTTCTGTCTGGACTTCAAAAATCAATTCCCGACACCATAGGCCTCTTAAAATCTTGAAATTTCACCTAGTGATTTTAAATCATGTGAGGAACATCTGTTCCAAATTTTAGAGGGGTCACCTCCTCTAATTTCCCTACTTTGCTACTGTCCGCGAATTTTAGGAATTTTTATACTCATTCACATTTTGCAAAATTTATTTTTCTAGAATCCTTGTGAAATTCTACACATCACATAAAATTACAAAAAAAATTTCGTGGCCGGTGGTGTTACTGAAAAGTCCAAAATACCCTTGGATATCATTTTTGGACTTTGACACCAGCATGAAAAATCTTTTAAAAATATCAAACAAATTCCTAAAATTATAAAAAAAATAATTTTTGGAATCCTTGTGTGGACTACTACTTAAAAGGAAAAGCCTGAAAGAGGTTCATTGGTAGTAAATTTCTATTTAAGGATCCAATTGAACTAGGGTTTCTTTTCAATTTTTGGTCCCACAATATAAAGGAAAAATTATCTTCACCAATACACCTTGATTTCCCTTTGTTTGTAGCATTTCAAACTTGTTTGAATACCTAAAAAGAAAACACTAAAACATACTAATTTAAAGCAAATCCTAAAAGTAGAAACACATTCAAATATTATGTGTCAACTTGATTGCTATTGAAATCACATTTCCAATCCTGCACACACTATAAAAATTGAAATAATAGGGCATTACCCGAATTAATGCCCTCCACATTCTCGTGCACATTTTAGCACCCAAGTCTAACTCTAAAACAAGTAGTTACTTGACCACTTAAGGACTTCATCTACTTTAGGCTTGATATCCAATATCTAAGGATTATTAAGCATTCCTAATTTCTTTTGACAATGCAGCGTTAGACTTAGAGGGAAGTTAAACGATGAGTGTGGGTTTACACAAGCCCCTGGTGATTTTCCCAGGACATGCTTAGGCCCAATCCACCTCTTTAGTATAGCCGGGTTCTCTTTTGGGAAGTGGGTTCACTTATTAATTTCTTATTGATTGGATTCCCAAGTCTTAGGTTTGTAAGGAGTCAACCTTAAGAAATAATAGGCTTGGTTGTTTGATTTGCACACCTTCTCTCATCTCCGTCTCTTCTCCTCCCCTCCAGTTCTTCCATTTTATGGACGGGCGATGGTCCCAAACTCTACACTTGGAGGGATCATTAGATTTTGCCCCCATGCTAAAAGATCGCTTTTTCCATCTTCTTCTAAAAATATGGAAAATCAACAAAATAGGTCCACTAACCCTTCCACCTCCACCTTTAATCCCACTACTAATCCAAATTTTGACCCTTTCATCCAAAACAACCCCCCCCCCCCACCTTTGATTTCCCTCACTTGGAGCTTCCTAATTCTGATGTGTCTCAATCTCAACAACAAGCCCCCCCACCTAATCTCTACTCCTTGATGGCTAAGCAGATTGCTCAACTTCAAGCCAACCAATAACTATTGACTAGGAATATCATAAACCTAGCCAACCAAAGGCCAAACCCACCACCCCATCAGTAGCCTGGAGTTCCTCTAAGGATTTCTATGATCCTTCCTATTATGAGGAAAGACCGGGGGTGGTCATACCTGAAGGGAACTTTGAGATCAAATCGGTTATTTTGAATCTGATTAAGCATTTCCATGGCCTTCCTAGGGAAGACCCATTCAAACACCTTGAAGAAATAACTCTTGTACAAAAACCTCATTCCCACAATGTGCAAGAAGACCTTTGGCTGATGCAGTTATTCCTATTATCTCTTAAAGATAAGGCAGCTTATTGGTTCAGGGCCATTGACCGACCTATCACCACTTGGCCTCAGCTCAAAAGTGCCTTCCTCAAGAAATTTTTTCCCATAGGTTCTACTAATTCCTTGCGAAGATCTACTACAACCTTTCAACAAAAATCTAGAGAGACTTTTTGTGATTCTTGGGAAAGATTTCAAGGTCTCCTAAGAAGTTTCCCGCATCACAAGATCCCCTTATGGCAGCTCGTGCAAATCTTCTATCACGGATTAGAAGATCAAATTTGACGTTTTGTCGACACCTTGTGTGGCGACAACCTCTTAAATAAGGATGCTAAGAGTGCTAATGACCTTTTCGAAGAAATGATTGAAAACTCATTTAATCAAGCTTCTATGAACACCTTTGGCAGAACTTCAAACCCACAGTTTGGTGTTCATGAAATAGGCACTCAATCTATCCCTATCACCCAAAATGATCTTCAAATGATCGCTCAAAAACTCTACCAGATGCAAATAAATCAAAAGAAAATTGAGGAAAGACTTGCCACACCAATCCAAGCTCCACATATTCCACATCTAACCCAGCCCAACTGTTTATCAAGTTTTTAGTGTTTTGTCATTGTAGCAAAATCTCCTAAATAACTCTCAAACAAATACAATTTATAACTTGAAGTCAGGAAATGAAGAGTCCGAGGTCGAGCAAAGGGATCAAGTATTGCAATTCACATGCTAATTGAAATGAATATATAAATGAGCACAAGAAATCAAACCAATAATGATATTCAATGAATAATATTTACTCAAAACTAATCTTCAATGTAGAACATGAGTATTGCAAGAGTTGAAGAGGACAAAAAGATATCTAAGACAAAATAATGGTAATTTAAATCACCAATTATTAGTTTAGATGCACAAATATTAACTATTAATAGATTAAATAAATGCACAGTATCTTAAACCATTTAGGCCAATGTCCACGTAATGTAAGTAAGTAATAAGTCCACAGTGCACAATGTCAAGACGTCGGGTGCTCAAGGTAGATGACTTAAATGTCACCCTGCTACAGTTCCTTCAAGAGAGGCAAAGGCCTCTTTCCTTCCTCCTTCAAGCCTTGAGAGAGAAGCTTCTCTTCTTCTTCTCATGCACAAGGGTCCTCTTCAACCTCCCAGCAACTAAGTGTTGGGGATTTCCTCTGAAGAGCAAAAGCCCCCTTCCCCCGCTCTCTCTCTTTCCTTCCTCTCCTCTCTTAGATAACCGGTCAGCCAACTGGGTATTCGGGCTTAAGCAATAACAGTTCTATGGCTACCGTCATGGGTAGTAGCCGAGGAGTAATGGCTTAGGCAGGTATGGGTGTGCGGGTAAGGGGACCTCAACCCTAGTGTCCGAGGAGAAGAGGTGATGTAAACACATTTATTAAGGGTAAAATGTCTATTCATGCAGGTTCCTAGGCTTTGATTTGCATTTCATGTTATAAATATTACATAGCATGCATCATTCTGCATTTAGAGTAGTTGTATATAATTTAGGTTAATTGCATCCTTTTTGTGGTTAGGAGAGAAAAATATTTATTTCGGAGCCTCGGATTGACGATCCGACCATACGAATCTGATCAAGAGGACGATCGGAGTCCAATGCCTCTGAAATCGCCTCGATTGGAGTCATGTAGCACCATATGCAGTCCGAGGAAGATCAACGGCCAAGGGACTGGAAGACATAACTCAGAGCTTCAAATGATAAATCCGACCACGCAAATGGATTCGGGTCGACGATCACAGCCTAATGGCATGAAAATCGACTCAATCTGACCTCTGTAGCAGCCTTACAACAAGAAGAAGATGGACGGCCCAGACTGCACTATGTGGCACAGCCTAGGCCGCCAGCACACGCACGCAGCACCGCACATGCGCAGGCACGTAGGATCGCATGCGCACAGTGCAGCGCCAGCGCGTGGGCATGCACGCGTGTGCGAGTGGGCATGTGCACGTGTGCGAGAAGGTAGGACCGCGGCACCAGCGCAGCGTGAGGTGGACTATAGCGACGCATGAGCTGGTCTTACAGCAACGTTTACAGCTGTTGGTAATTCATCGCATGCCAGCAAAGCCAGCTATGGGAGCCAGCAGGCATGAGCTGCCTATAGCGATGTTTCCAGCGACGACCTAGATGTCACTAATGGTCCCATACCTATTTTTGCCTCTTCTCCACTATAAAAGGACCTACACCCCCTCCCTTCCAAGCCATCTCTACCTACTCTACTCCCACCTACTCCCAAGCTTTAGCAAGCCTACCAACGCTCCATTAGAGCTTGTTCTCAAGCTCCCAAGGTGCCTATTAGTGTAAGGAACCTCTACCCCACCAAATACTCCTCCAACTTCCCATCTCCCTTCATAGGTCACCTTGGAGCTATCCTCCCACCTCCATTCCGGTAGCAGATCACCTCCGCCTTCTCACCTCCATTTTGGAGCCACGCCGAAGCTTTCCTCAACACAATGTCCTCTTGCATCTCACCTCCATCGTCCTACTTCTCACCTCCTTCGTCCTAGCTTCTACCAGGCACCGTCGTCTCACCGAACAGTCGACTCAGGAGATTTCCTCTCACCTCCCTCTCTTTTAATGCTTTCATAGTAGATTGTAATAAACATTAGATTGATATATATACCATTTTCGTTCCTCATCTCTATCTTGTGCTTCATTTGCTTGTCTTTTATTTTAAAAACACAAAAAAACAACAAAACCCTAAAATGCCAAAAAGAAACGAATTGAAGCGCGATTTTCACGTAAAGTAAATGTCGCCTCCCTGTGTTCGACCTGGGACTCCCTTGGACTTTCAGTATAAATTTTATCTAATCGACGTGCTTTGCAACACAACGACGGGTTACTTGTAACCTCGATTTCTAACATGCGGAACACACCCGACCAAGAGGCCTATCCATAAAAACATAATAAGCACATGTGGGTGCTCTTATCCCACTAATGTGTGACTAATCCCACTACTCCTCTTCGCGCGTTCAAGTAGGATGAAGCCTCATCCAATTGGCATAGTAGTTGAGGTTGCAGCTTTCAATTAAGGACCTAGAGAGGGTCCTGGGACTTAGCCGCATGACTTGGAAGTGGTAGCAGGTGGTCTTGACGCTAGAGAAGCTCAATCGTGGTCGAAGATGGAGGCCGCAATGGGTGGTTGCTGGCATGACCAAAAACATGAATACGAGCTCAATGGCCCCAATTCATTAGCTCCTTAGCTTTGCCGTAGCACAGCGAAGGTGATGGTCTTGTGGAGGATGGCAGCGTGTGGAGAGCAGTCAGTGTCGGAGATGAAGGTGCAAAGGTGGGTTGGTCGACGGGTCGTGTGAGTAGGTGATTGATGGAATTAGGAGAGGGAATTTGGTCGTGGTGGTGTGGTGGAGGTCGTGAGGGTGTTGGCGAGGTGTGTGGTGCGGTGGAGCGACGAGAAGACCTCGCTGGAGGTGCCGCCAGAGCAGAGGAAGATGGAGGTGAATAGTGGAGTGAGGGGCTAAACCTAGGGATGAAAGAGATAAATATGAAGTAGGAGAGGAGAGGAACCTAATTAGCCTACTCTAAATGGATGAAATGGGAGGAAGTCCTAACCGGTAGTACGCCGGACTTGGAGGAGATGAAGTCTCCAGTGGGCGAAGTAGTGACGACGAGGGGAGGTACGCAAAGCTCGCTGGTATTGCGATGCACGGAAGAAGCTAAGGATGAAGGAGCTACCGACTATTGTATGTAGCTGTTGGTGAAGAAGGTAGTTGAGGAGGGTCACTGGAGTTGGTGGAGATGGAGGTCGGGGAGAAGGGAAGAAACGAGTATCTAGCCTCCAAACCAAGCTAAGGAGGTCGGCTTGACCTTAGGGGACCTTTTATAGGCTTCATTGGAGCTTTCCAAGCTTGGAAGCATGTGGTTCTTGCGTGACAAGGAGACCCAAACCTTTGAAAGGTTTGCATTAGGTTTTGCGTAGGATTTAGAGCCCAATGCATAGCTTAAATGGATGATGATTTCATCAGGGATTTCCCTTTCTATTTTGGGAGAGATTCGTCAAGAAATCAGAGAGAAATCTCTGATTGAAGGTCGTCGGAGTACGAGTTCCTCTGCGATAATGGTGGAGGGACCAATTTGCAAAGAATGATGACAAAAGTAGGGACTTATTTGCAAAAAAAGCTAGGGGTGTGTGTGTAAGAAAAAGAGTTAGACTGGATTAGAATGCAAACTAGGTCAAGATAATCTCTGATTGGGCCCAAATTTTGGTACAAACCTAATTTGGACCCAAGGAGTCTGATGGTGAAGTCGTATTTTATTTTTGACCATGTTTGTTTGGGTAATTTTCATAGAAACCCAAATTAGGGTAACTTTTCGTCTGAGACTCTGTTTTAGGTCAAAATGGGTTCCAATGGTCAAATAAAGGATACCAACCCTTATAGAATATTTTTATATGATTTTTAGAAAGTTTAGGTGAATTTTATTCTGACTAGAACCTCAGTTAATTAAGTAGATTTGAAATTAGGGTTTCGAATGTCCATTAATTCTTGAAATGCGTGTAAATTTGTTTCTTTTAGCACTGACCCTCTTATTAGACATTTATGACCATTTGACCTTCATTTAACCCTTGAGAAACCTCGTGATTGTCTGCATTTATGATGTGATGTTAAAATCATAGATTTACCTTGATTTAATGCATGTCTCTTAGAATGAATATGCACTGAATTATGGCTCTTCGACGATTATGTAGGAGCATTTGTCAATTGATTCAGACTAATTAAAGCTAGTTATTGATGATGATGACATTATCATCACTAACATCCCACGAAGAGAAAATTTTCACAATCTAAACACCACCCCAGCTGATTATCATCAATATCTTGACGCTTTCTATGATTCATTGGGGAATTACAATTATCCAAACCTTAACCCCACTAAGAATATTTCTGCCCTCCAGAAGCAATTTAGAAATTCTTCCAACTGGAAGAATTACCCAAACCACTCCTGGAATAACCCAATTCCTCCCCAAACTTCAAATCAATTTAGTGGGTATGGGTCGAATCCAACCTTTCATCATGGGCCATCTCAACAAGACATCAATGTCTAAATGATGAAAACCCTGTAGGAAATGCAAAGTAAGATGACAGAAGTAACCCATGCTATCACAAATCTGAATAATCAAATTGGGATTACTCCAAGCCCTGCAAGACATCTACCTTCCTAACCTATACCCAATCCTAATCATCAAAGGAACTAGCATCCAGGCAGAAATCAAAACTACCGTAATCAGCCTCCTACTAATCCATCACCTCAAAGCCTCCTAGGTTTTCACAACAACATGCCCCCACCACCTCTAAATAATAATCCGACTGCACATGTAGTTACATTAAGGAGTGGGAAAACCACCACTGATCCTAGGCCTTCACAACAACCTAGTGAAATCCACATTCCTTTGCAAATTGACTCTAAACTCCCACATCAAGAAGAAAAGGAAATACAAAAATCTCAGGGCACGACTCCTATCCCTTTTCGACATGCTCTCCACCCCTCAACTAATCAGAAAAGGAAATATAGGCCCACAAATGAGGAACTTGTGGAATTGTTTAGGCAAGTTCAGATCAACATCCCTCTCCTATACACACAAATATATCCCTACCTATGCTATGTTTTTTAAGGATTTTTGTACTCCAGGAAGGCAGAATAAAAACCTAGGAAGAGTGCATCTTTCGAAGATAGTAAGCTCTATTATACAGAGCAAGTTCCATCCTAAGATGAAAGACCCAGCAATGCCTTTGATTTCTGTGATTATTGATGATACTGCATTTAATTGTGCTCTTGTCGATCTCAGTGCCTTAGTTAATATCATTCCCACAATTTTATTTGAAGAATTTCATATCGATGAACTAAAACCTATTGAGGTTACCTTCAATTAGCCGATTGATCTACAATCAAACCTCGTGGGATTGTCAAGGATGTCTTGGTCAAGGACCAAAATTGTGTCTTCCCCGCAAACTTTCTGGTCCTTGACATTGAGGTACCTGAATCTTTAATGAATGCGCCAATAATTCTTGGATGACCGTTTTTGGTTGCTGCAAAGGCAAATATAAATTGCCATACAGGAAAAATGGATATCACTTGCGTAAGCCAAACTATCACCCTTGATATTTTCAAGTCCTCCAGGAGATTCCATGATGATAACTTTTTCGAGGACTCAGATACTGAAATTTCAAAATTGGTGGAGACAATGTTGGTAGATACACTTCTCGACCACATTTTTTTCGAGGACTCTGATTCAGAATCAGTGGTGCATGAAATCTATGACTTGGAGACTTCACTTCCATAAAAATCTATTCCTGATAATCCCCTTAATTTTTTCCTAGATAATCCCCCTGATTATTCCCTTAACCCATCCACTTTTCTCTCAACCCACCCTTGCACACTAACCTCACCTACCCTTCATCACTCCTCTCCCACCCCCTTTCAACTGGTCCTACCACCAGACCCACCCGAGTTTAGCATTCATCCTAAATTCAAACCACGACCAGACTTGGGTCACACCAACCATTTTCCATCAAATTTTGATCCCCATCTTTCCACCACTCAACTTTCCAGGGATCTTGAAGAAGACCCTTTTTATGCGGGCATCCAAGTGTCCAACTACTTACATGATCATTTGTCTTCCATGCATACATTCACGCCAGGCTGAATGGTGTAAAAGATAGCATTGGATGGGTGGTAACCCATCTTCTTTTCTTGCTTTCTTTTTCTCTTTCTTTTTCCAGGTTTAGACTTTCCTAAACCCGATTGCCTTTCACTAAGGTGATCCCTTTTCCCTCCTAATGCATGAGGACATTGCATATCATAAGCAAGGGGGTTTGCTTTTAAATTTCTGACAATCGATTTAGGATTTTTAAAACCTAAAAATATGCATTTTTCTTTTGTCATTTTCTTGTTTTATATTCTACTTGCGTACTGAAAAAAAAATAAAAATGTTGAAAACTTTTTAAGGAAAATTTTGAAATTGGGACTAAGGTTGAAAACTCATTTGTGGTACAATGGGATTTTATCTTTAACAAACTAGGGATAGGGATACGGATCTGATCATTAGAATTTTAGGGTCTACCTTTAGACTAGATCAAATATCCTTCTCTAAAATTCCACCTGAACTCATGATAATTCAAGTGATTTGATCCTCTTTTGTAACATGAAAAGTATCTGGCTTAGTTTCTAATTCAAAAACTTGCATTTTGTGCAAAATTTCTTGTGTCAAAATTCACACACAAGCAAACACCTTAACAAAACATGTAGAATTTAGAAAAACCCCTTTGTTTGGCCTTAGTAAAAGTCCGAAGCAGATCATTGTTTTGAGTTCCCACCACCGAGAAGGAGGAGAATGACTCCTTTGTGGACGCGATGTCAACATGTTACCGCCTCAGTGCTACTCTACATCTATATTTCATACCTTTAGATGGAGCATTAAAGCGCATTTTTACAGCTCAAGTGTCTTGGACGGTGCTCTACCTATAGTGTCGGAGCAAGAGCTTGAGTTTGCTTGGAGTGCCCCTTTGCACGGCATTGTGTTTTGGGGTTGTGAGCTCTTGGGTGGTGTCATGGACAATGGTATCTCGAAGTATTGGCGCCAGAGCCCCTCAAGGATTGGTAACGGGAATGATGATCCTGACACATCTGTTGTAAGACTAAGCTATGAATAAGCATGGGGGAAAAAGAAATTAAACTAAAAACACACCCTTTTAAATGTTGGCTTTTCACAAGCACCGACACAAGGTTTTAAAGGTTATCGCAAGTTACGAATTAGATTCAAGAGCCAGAAAAATCCTAAATACAAATATTTCAAGTCATCTAAATTAACAAAGGATTTATCTATTAATTTTTTGAGGATATATTGATCCCGATTCATCCAATTTTTGGATCCAAAAACAAATCCCATACTTCTTGTGTTTGGATCAACTAAGGTCCTGTAATCTCTTTCTCCTCAAAAGTTGAAAAAATTACATTTCCCCAAAAATTCCATTTCGTAAAAATTTATCTTGCTAAGAGACTAGGAAAAGATAAGCATGGGGGTGTGATAAACAACAAGTTATCATCATTCTTATGCCTTAAAAAAGATCTAGCTCTTAGGATTTTAACTCTACGAACAGATTTTCGTGCTACATTAGGCATAAATTAGGTTAGGCATACATTACACATTTTATTGTCTTTTTGAAGTGTTTGTTTGAGTGTTAGGGTTAAATAGATAATCAGATCCCTAGAACCCTAGCACTTAGGAAGGCAACTGGTGAAGGAGAAGCTCAAACTAGTAGGGACTCCACCCGATCCAGCTCATCATACTAGGGTTAGCTCATCCTAGCTCCATTCAGCTCATTTCAGATGAATGGCAGCTTAAGATAGCTCATCTTAGCTCACCCTAGCTCAAGTCAGCTCAGATCCAACTCAACTTAGTTGAGTCTTAGTCATCTCAGCTCCCATTAGTTCACTGGGAGCTCTATCTAGCTCAGCTGAGTTGACTGGAGTCCACCTCAGCTGAGGTCCAGCTACTTGGTTGTTCCTTATCTCAACTCAGTTAATTAAGTTAATTTTAATTAATTACGAGTAGAGAAAAATCACTTAGGTTTACTCAAAATTGTGTCATTTAGTAGTATAGGGTTAAATTAACCAAACAATTTAGAAATTATTTACTGGTTGAGTCCATGTCGTTCGCTGGGAGGTATAATTCATTCTAAATTCACTACTTATCTATTATTTTTCTTTATAAGTATAAGAGGTGTATTTAAGTTAATTATAGAAGCATGAATCTTGCAAAAATTTATTTTACTTGAAATAACATGCACAATCCCATATGAACTCTCATTTTCAATATTTAAAAACATGTAAATTCTCTATTTATTTCAAATGATTTAAGGCAAAGAAGAGTTTATCTAGTCAATACATGCCTTAATACAACAATTAAGAGCAAAAAGAAATTAAAATATAACAAGAAAATCAATTTCTTTTCCTTTTATCTTCTTCAACCTCTCTTTCTTTTCTCTTCTCTTTATCTTCTACTTCTTTTATTTCTTAATCCATTATTTTTTTTCTTTCTATTTCTTTTTCTTTTTCTCTTCTTTTTCTTCTCTTCCTGCCTTCTTCTTCTCTGTTATTCTTCTTTAGTATTTTCTTAGTGCCTGCTTGCCTTCTCCTTTTCTTTATGTACTGCTCCTCAGCACTTACTTAGGCTTTCATTCTTTCTCCTTTCCTTAGCTTCTCCAACATCTTCTCCCTTCAGCCCTTATTTCCTTCGACACTTAGCCTCCTCAGCTTCCTCATTTTCTTTTCTTTCTCTTTCAGCTGAACCGGGTTTATTTTCTTCTCAACCAAAAATTTGTTTTTGATTTGCGGTGAGGTCCTTTCAAGGATACACAACACCCTGAGATCAGGGTTGGATCAGACCCTACTAGGTCCTCGCCTAATTTCATTAGGGTTTATTTTTTATTTTTTTCTTTCTTGAGCCAAACCAACCCTCTCTCGAGCCGAATCGGCTCAACCGCCTCCCAGGCCTTGCCCTCCCAGGGCCATTGCACACACACGCCCACTCGGGCGCACACCCGCAGGCGCACACACCCACACACACACACAATATGCTCATATGGTCAGATGTTCAGATCCGTGTCGAGCACTTGATGACTAGTGAGCATATACAACAAATTAGTTTTATTCCCAAGCACGCACTCAAAAGATTCCGATGTGGGACTTTATTCTCCCCCCCCAGACCCGATTTCAAGTGAAGGTTTCTCCCAACTCAGAGCTCCAAACCAAGCGATTCAAAGCTTGATGGAAAGCTCTAAGATAGCTCTACAGGATTGCAGGGTCAATTTAAGGTTCAGAGGATGTTATCCTCTTCAATTTGAAAGGTGAAATTAGGGGGTTCCTACGGGTAAAATATTGCATGGAAATAGAATTAAACTTACTGTGTCTTCAAGGTAGTTATTTTAGCTTATCTAAGGGTCTGAATAGGTCGTACAGGTAATTCCACAACTTCAGGCATCATTTTTAAGCTCTCAAGAACTTCAAGAAACACAGGGAAGCTTCGACGCTTCTCTAAAAGCTCAGAAAATGAAATTTCTAACTCTGATATGTGCAACAGAAAGCTAAGGTCATTTTTAATCTATTTCAACAAGTTCCAAAGACTAAAATTAACTGATCTGGATAGAATTTAAGTTCAATTCTCATAAAAAATCTACCGTCGTCAGTTTGGGTTCAAAAATAACCAAACTGACAGGTTTGCAATTCCATCCAAATAAACAAGTCTGAGCTCACCTAAACCTCTTTAAAATCATTCGACAAGATCTCAGAAACAACTCTAACTCATCAATTCCTCAAATCAAGCTCAGAATCAGAATTTCCTCCTCAGGTTTAACTTCGAAGCTTAGAATTTGACTTTCTAATTAAATCTTCATTTCACAAAATTAACACCTTGAATAAGATCTTTACAACCTCAAGGACAAGTTCAGGTCCTTAAATTGATGTTTCAACTAGAGTTCCTAGGGTTCTAAGATTGTCGCCTGAGCTTCAAAGGTAGTTTGATCGTCAGAGCAATCCAAAGATTGTTACACTAGTCTAAGGCTAGGATTGACTTCAGTGCATTGCAATGAAGCTTCTAGACCTATTAATTGTGACTTAAACCTTACTGACGGACTTCTCCAACTCTGTCGGAGTTGAAGAAGATGAACTTCTATCTACAACTCCAGTCATCAAAAGTTCAATTAATGACCTCAAAATAATCAGTAATTCATATTTCATCGATCTGGAGCTTGACACTCTATTCTACAGGTTGAAGATCAGTTTTGACTTGCTGGAGTTCAATGAGTCCAAAAGAAGGTAGAAGTGTGTTCAAAATGGAGAATTGCACCATTTTTTATTCAAAATTGTTCCTGAGGTTGCAAGGAACCTCAAGATCACATTTAATTCCTCATTACCTCATTAGATGTAAGATTTAACAGTAAATTCAGTTTGAATGAAAATTGAGTTGGTTGAGGCACGGGTCCTGGTCTCCCACTCAATTGAGTGGTTGAGACAAGTCAAAGAGTAATTGCAATCTTAAATATATAATTAATTTAAAGTTTTAACTACTCCTGAGCCACCATTGATAGCAAGCTCAAGAGCTTAAATAGAATTAGGTGTTTAGGTTATATGTGGTATTTATACAAACTAAAGTGTAGAACAGGATCCTTAGATTGTGAATAGGTGGTGGAGGATCCATGTATGTATGTGAATTTAAGCTTAGTTACTGCCGCCATGGATGGTGACAGTAGCTGTTGGTGGTGAAGGTGAATTAGGCGAATCAGTGATAGTATTAGTGTTTTAATGGATTAGAAGTGATCGTGAGTGATAGAAGAAGGTGGACAGTGGCTTAAAAAGATGAAATCAGATCTCCAACAAGCTCATGGAACTCGTCAGAGTCGAAGAGGATGAAGTCTGGAATCTAAAATTAAGCTAAGCTAACTAACTAATTAACTACCTAAACTACTCCTACTCTACTCCTACCTACTGTTACCTAGATGAAGGGGTCAAAGGAACTCCATTGATGGCTCATGACGAGGACAAAATTAGAGGGAATGAGGAAGATCTCCGATGGCAGTTGTGAGGTGAAGTAGAGGATCTCCTTGGTCGTTGCCTTTGTCCAGAGACATGGCTGACCTCGGAGAAGCTCCTCAGCTGATCAGGATGGACGGAGGAAGTTGAAGAATGGTGTGGAAGATCTCTAGAGTTGCAGACGAAGAGACTATTGGGTCGGCTCAGTGTTAGAAGAGGGAAGGGAGCCAACATGCAGAAATCAAGGGGGTGGGGGTCTATTTATAGTTGACGATGATGAAGAGGGTGGTGGAGTCTGGACGAAGAAGTTAGAAGAGGTTAATCTCCGGCGTTGTCTCCGACAATGGTGAGGTTAACTCCCACCTAAAATTAGGATTTCAAAGTAATCCAGGATGATGGATGAAGATGGGATGGTGAGCGCAAGCTCTAGGAGCTTGGAGAAGGAAGAATGATGTCAGCTGGGTGGTTATCGAGCGGTGAAATCACCCTCTGTCATCAGCCGTTCAACCAGCTGAAAGAAGAAGAAGATGATGGGGACCTATGTGCAATGAAACCTAAGGACCTATATTAAAATTAAGGACCCGATTGTAATGAGTAGTAAGGACCTAAATGTAAACCTAGGTTTTAAAGGTTTATTTTAACTTAGATCTTTCTCAACTTTTTATATATGTTAGTAAATAAGGTAATTATTATGTTTACACCTTCAATTTACATTTTTGACCTTTTTAGGTTAATTAAAAAATTAAGTAATGTTACTTAAGTCTTTATATACTTATGTATACATTATGTTTTAAGTTAATTAACTTATTAATTAAAGGAATGATTAATAAGATCAAGTCCAATTATTAATTAGATTGTTAATAATATTAATTAAATGATAAAATATCATTTTAAACTTATTTTAAGGTCCTTCACTATATATCCCTTATTTTATAATTAACCCTTATATATTCATATCCTTAGCTAATTAACTAGGAAGACTAGTTAATTAGGGGTAATTAGAGATCATGATGAGTTTTGATCGATCATTTTTCGCTTAAGAATGATTTTCTCACAAAGAAATAAGTTGTCGAAGTAGAAATTAAGTGGTGGAAAACCAATCATCAACAATTAAATAAACCACTCATAGGAAAGTAGGTCGTATCCATAGGGAGGAATAGATGCAATAAATTCATGAATAGAGAGCCATTATGTTCGCAGAAACATTCGCAAAGTCAATTTAAGGAATTTACTGCTCTGAATGTCACTTTGAATTTCATGAGAAGTTTAGGGCTATTTCTGTAAATTTCATGTCAACAATCATGCTTCCAAAAATATGTAGATGATGCATGTGTAGTGACAAAGTATGTAATTCTTAATTGCATGCAACTTTGGATCCAATTTAAATGCAAAATGATGCACATAGTAGGAGCAAATTAAATATGAAAAGGAATAAGTATAATGTCACAATTTCACCCTAATAATTTAATCCAACAAAATATTTGAATAGTGTTCTGCAATGGCATTTTTGGTAAATATTAATAACACCCAAAAATAGAGGAAATCTTCCTCCTGATCTCATGCGAGGAGGAAGCGACGGCGGAGGCTGAGGAGCTCAAGGAAGGTTGACCGTGATGAGGGTTTTCCAATGGTGGTGGTGGCTCTCCGAATGGCAGCCAGAGTTGATGTCGGCAATGACGAAGAGAGGCGACGATGTCGATGGCTCGTCGGTGATCGTGGCTACTGTGGGCATGTCTGGAGGCGTGGCCGAGCTCGTGGGGTCAAGGAGAGCTCAATGGGGGTGACGGCGTAGAGAATGGTGGCATGGAGAGGTTGCTGCGTGTGGGACGTAACCGATGGTGTTGGGTTCCTCCGTGGTTGCCTGGAGGTTGAAGATGAAGAAGGAGAGGAAGGGGATTGCCTAATGGAGGTGTGGCTGCGCCTGTTTCACGAGGTGGAAGGCCACAGGGTCGATGCATGAGGGGATAAGCTGGCGGTGGTGCTCAGGGCCTACGCGTGAGGCGGAAGGCCGCAAGGTCGGTGCGTGAGGGAAAGGCACATGGTTGCAGTGCGGAGGACGTGGCGTCGAGGAGCGTGCTGTCACCACGCTCGTCGAGAGGAAGTACGGTTACGGTTGGAGGTCTCGTAGTGGCAGAGTCTTAGGCATGCGGTAGAGGTTGCTAGAGTGTGGTCTTGAGGAACTCGCGATCATTGCAAGGGAGAAGTCATGGTGTCGACGGTGGAGGCTCACGGTGGCGGAGAAGGCACATGGTGAAGGTGGCTACCTGCAGGAAGGAGAGGTGGAGAAGGAGAGGTTCTTCCCCCTGGAGGGGGGATGGCTTCCTTGTCCTACCGTCCCTGTTAAATAAGGAGAAAAAAGGGAGAATGAGAGAGAGAGAGAGAGTCGGAGAAGGAAGGAAAAAAATCACGATTTACCATTGCCATTTGAGGGAGAGAGATAAGGAAATGAGAGGGAAGAATTGGAAGGTATTTTATTTGCTTTTCTTTCTTCCATTTTATTAACTCTAGGAAATCAATACATATTCGGTTGACATTTACTGTGAAACTTACTAAAAAAAAGTCCTTTCCTAAATGACCTTGCAACCACATAAGTAATGAACCCCTTTTATATAAGGATTAATGCAATTGATACATAAAATGATTAATCTAAGGTTCATAGGATTTTATCACTAACATGAAAGTTTTAAATTAATCTCTCATCCAAATAATAATGCACTTAAGCATTAAATTAGTCCACTAAAGTTGACTTATCAAATACCCCCATGCCTAAGTTTTGCTAGTCTCGAGAAAAATCATATGAAACAAACCAAGTCTCCAGGTCAGATTTTACCGTCAGGATGCCATATCGTGCCACTTTAGAAATTAGATTGAAATACCAACTATAGGCCTAAAGGTAATCAAGTACCAACCAAGATACAGACCTGACCAGCCTTTGCCTTAGGTCTGCTGCGAAGGATTCTAAGGCCCGCAAAAACTGCCTAGAGGTTTGTTGACCCCAGTGGTTAAAGCACCGATGAATATGTGCAAAAAGGTTAGGTTCAGTTTTACCAGTGCATTTTTAGTAACAGAGAGAGGGAGAAATATTATTTTGAGAGTTTTCTCTCTTTCTTTTTAAATTCCCCTAGACTTAACAATGGATTGGCCCTAAACACGATCTGTATCAGATTCCTTGTCCCCACCATCAATTCTCGCAGGGTCCTTGGCAATCGATGCTTCGAGATAGCACCGCCCATGGCAACCCCTAGAATCCTGGCTTTCGACACTTCGGGATAGTGCCACAGATAAACGCCAGTTTATCATCATTCTTATGCATTAAAACAAACCTAGCTCTTAGGATTTTACCCTGCAAACGGGTTTTTGGGCTGCATTTAGGCATAAAATAGGTTAGGCATGCATTGCATTTCTTATTGTCTTTTTAATATGTTTTTATGAGTTGTAGGGATGCACAGATATATAGATCCCTAAAACCCTAGCACTCAAGAAGGCAAATGGTGAAGGAAAAGCCCAGACTAGCTGGAACCTAGCTTACTTGAACTAGGGTTAGCTCATCCCAGCTCCATTCAGCTAATCTCAGCTAGATGGCAGCTCAAGAGAGTTCACCTTAGCTCACCCAAGCTCAAGTCAGCTCAGATCCAGCTCAACTTAGCTGAGTCTAGCTCATCTCAGCTCCCATTAGTCTACAGGGAGCTCTAGCTAGCTCAGCTAAGTTGGCAGGAGTTCACCCCAGCTCAGATTCAGCTACATCTAGCTCCACTCAGCTCCAGCCAGCTAAAGAAGAACTCATCCCAGCTCAGGAAGCTCAAGTCCAGCTCCCGGGGACTCAGCTTAGCTCAACTTAGTTGAGCTAAGCTACCTTAGCTACCTCAACCAGCTTGATTCTCCCCGGGAGCACCAGACCTAGCTCACCTCAGCTCATTTTGGTAGAAGCTAGCTTACTTTAGCTTGGCTTAGTAGCTAGCAAAGAACTAGCAAGCTAAGCCAGCTAGAGTAGCTCCATCCCAGCCTCTTCAACAGCAGCCAGCTCCAATTTCAGCTCCAGACTTCTCCTCCTCAGCTCTTCCCTCCAAACCCTAGCTCCAACACCTTCTCCTCTACTCCTCCATTGGCTAAGCTAGCTTAGCTTAGCTTAGCTTAGCTTAGCTATGCTCCAACTTCCTTGGCATGTACCACCCCAAAAACCCACCTACCAACTCCACCCAACTAGCTCCACCAAAGCTCCAAATAAGCTAACCTACCGACCACCTCCAAAAGACACCTAAAAGTGGCACCAAAAACTACCCATAACCACCCCTTAATGGTGCCACTTTTCCCTCCAAAATCTCCCCTCATCTCCACCACACAATCCCCCTTGAACCCATCTCCACCCCCCTTCTAGAAGACCCCATGTTGGCGCCAACATGGGGGTGTCTCTCCACCACCAAAAGACACCAACACCACCATAACCACCCCCTTTAACACCCCTTGGGTTGGTGCCAACTCACCCTAGCCATAGGATCACCAACCACCCTCATCCTTCCATCCTAGCCCTCCATTTCAAGGGGCACCTTAACCCCCCATCCTACCCTATAAAAAGACCACTACCCACCACCATTCAAGTCATCCTTGGCTAGCAATTTCACTCTCATATTCCACCAAGAAGCCCACGTCCAAGAGAGAAGAACATTAAGGGGATATTCTATCCCCTTGGTGCCTTCCCCTCTTCCCTTCTCTCTTGGGTCACGCCAGCCAAAGGAGAAGCCAGGCAAGGAAGATCTTGGAGGAGATCTTGAAGGTGGTCATGCCACCTTGGAGGAGTTTTTGAGGGTGGTGCATGCCCACCCCTTTGAAGAGAGCATTAAAGGTGGTAGCTTCCACCTTGGAGGAGCTCTTAAGGAACGAGGAGAAGGAAGCCCTCTTTTCAAGCCAAGGAGCAGCTAGGCTTGGAGCAAGAAGACAACCTTCTTCACCATTATTACAAGAGGATTTGTGTTTCTTTTCTTGCTTTTAGATTGTTTAATTCTAGTAGAAGCATTCCTCTACTTGTCCTTGAATAGAACACTCATTCTACTCAATCAAAATTGCATTCTTTTAGCTTTTTATTGCAGTTGTTTGTTTTGGTTCTAGCACTTGTTTCACCTCTTCTTCCTAATTACCCTAGGCCTCCACTTGCCTAGAATGAGCTTAGGAGGAAGATATTTCTATCTTTTAGATTTTAGTTAATCATTTGTAGGTGTTAGTTCTTTTTCTACAATCTGCAGTTTGCCCTCGTGTTTTCAAAATACAAAAAAATTACATATTGAAAAAATATCAAAAAGAAAGTTGAGATCTATCTGTAATCAAGAGGATTAATTTTGCAATTTTTGCCTCCTTGGACAACCCTGGATACTCCCCTATGTAAGATATAAATTTAAAAGCAAAAGCGGATTCGCGTGTTACAACGACGTTAAAAACTCGCTTTTACAAATCACGCGTATTTCGCAACAACTTTTTGGCGCCGTTGCCGGGGAGGCACGGCTTTGCTTTAATTAATTTTCTCTTGCTTAAAGTGGATCTCATCCCCTTCTCTTTCTTTCTTTTGTGTGTGCAGGAACTACAGCAGGAAGGCGAGAATCTGGAAGCGAGAGCTCAAAGTTCCTTTTCTTCCCACGAAATTCAGGTTGGTTCCTCTTTCTGGTCACATAAATAATTAAAGCTACCAAAATTATATTAAACTTGGCTTTCAGGATCCCAAACAACTTAATTAAGTGGAGTGGTGCATTATAAAATCCATTGTTTGCTTGTATGCTTCTTTAACACCACTCCATTGCAAGTATTGGTGTTCTGTTTTTTTGGTCCAGATTTCTGTCCGGACTTGAAAAATCGATTCCTAGCATCACAGGCCTCCTAAAATCATAAAATTTCATAAAGTGATTCCCAATTAAGTTTGGAACATCTGTTCCAAATTTTAGATCAATTGGATTTGTATTTAATTTTTAAAAATTCGTGGATTGCAGAGGGGTCACACCCTTTAATCTTCCTATTTTGCTACTATCCGTGAATTTTTAGAATTTTTATACTCATCCAATTTTTATGAATTTTAGTTTTCTGGAATCCTTGTGAAATTTTACACATCATATAAAATCACAAAAAATTTCTGAGGTCAGTGGTAATACTGAAAAGTCCACAATACCCACGGGTATCATTTCTGGACTTTGACACCAGTACAATTAAAAATTTAAAATAATTATCAAACAATTTCTTAAAATCTTACAAAAAATCCTTTTTGGAATCCTTATTTGATTTTCTTCAAATTAGTGGTGTTGTTTGACTTGTTTGGACCACTACTTAATTCTGAAAGCCTAAAAATAATTCATTAGTAGTAAAACTTCTGTCTTAGGGATAATTGGCTTAGGGTTTCTTCTTTCTTTTTAGAGACTCAATTAAAAGGAAATATACAATCACCCATACAGCTTGTTTTCCTTTGATTGTGGATTTTCAAACTTTGAAAATTTAATTAGAAAAACCCTAAAACACATTTGATTAAATTGAATCCTAAAAGACATAAATACAAGAAAATTGTGTGACAACTTGATTTTCATTGGAGCCACTCTCCAATTCCTGCACACACACAAAAAAATCAAATAACAGGGCAACAACCCAATAAACGCCCTCCACATTCCGTGTGCACTATAGCATCCTAGACCTAATTAAAATTTGTAGCAACTTGACCCCTAAGGCTTTACCAACTTAGGCTTGCTATTTAGGTCTTAAGTTCTCTTTAGTTAATACCAATTCTTTCATCTGTATCTGGTGTTCAGGCTGAGGGGCTGTGTCAAACGACCAGGCGCGGGTTTGTACAAGCACCTGGGGTCTTCCCTGGGAAACGTTTGGGCCCAAACCTCCCCTTAAGCAACTTGGCTAGATTTGTTGACAGAACGGGTATTCACTATTGACTACTTATTTCCTATATATACCAAGTCTTAGGTTATTAGAGAGTCACATTTAAGTTAGGTCTAGTTTTGTTTGTTTGATTTGCACACTTTCTCTCATCTCTATCTCTTCTCCTCCCCTCCAAATCTTCCAAGTAGTGCATGCACGGGCGACGATCCCAAAAGCCACACCTCGAGGGACCATCTGATTTTGCCCCCCACAGCAAGAAATCATTGTTTTCTTCCCCCCCGTCTTCTAAAAAAATGGAAAACCCAGGAAGCCGTCAACAAAATTCTGCTTCCACTTCTAACCCGTCAGCCGACCCACAAGCTGACTCCACCCTCCCTCACCTTCCTAACTTGGAGCAACCAGAAATACCAGCAGGGCCAGGTGGCCCTCCAATTATAACCCATAATACAAATCCCTTTGCATTAATGGTCGACCATTTGGCTCGACTACAACAAAATCAAGAAGATCTAGCTAGGACTGTCACGAACCTAGCTAATCAAGGACAAAATCCACCACCCCGCCAACAGCCTGTCGTTCCTCTTAAGGATTTCTATGATCCTTCCAATTATGAGGAAAGACCAGGAGTGGTCATACCACAAGGGGATTTCGAAATCAAACCCGCCATTCTAAACCTTATCAAGCATTTTCATGGTCTTCCAAGAGAGGACCCTTTTTGTCATCTCGAGGAATTAACTGTCCTCGCTCAAACCACTCGTTCCCTCAATGTACAGGAAGACATGTGGTTAATGAGACTCTTTCCTCTCTCTCTTAAAGACAAAGCATTACATTGGTTTAGAACAGTTGGGCGTCCTATTACCACCTGGCCCCAATTAAAAAGTGCTTTTCTTAAAAAAATTTTTCCGATCGGTCGAACAAATGCATTAAGAAGATCTATAACGACCTTTCAACAAAAAATTGGTGAACCCCTCCACGAAGCCTGGGAAAGGTTTCAGGAACTTCTAAGAAGTTGCCCCCACCATGAAATTCCACAATGGCAGCTAGTGCAGATCTTCTATCACGGATTAGAAGATCAATTAAAACGACTTGTGGATGCCTCATGTGGGGGCAATTTTCTTAACAAAGATGCCGAAAGTGCCTATCTTCTCTTTGAAGAAATGAGTGAAAACTCATTTAACATGACTTCAATGGACACTTTTGGCAGATCACAAAACCCCAGACACAGAGTCCATGAAATTGGCTCCAAAACCACCTCTATTCCAGTCACACAAGATGATTTATATATGTTAGCTCAACGACTGGACCAGATGCAAATTCACCAAAAGAAAATGGAAGAAAAGCTCACAAACAAACAAGCTCCACACGTCCACTCTCCACACACTAACCCCCCACACATTCTCCGAAGAGAAAATCTACACAATATCGATGCCACATCTGCTGGCCAGCAAATCCCGGCTGATTTCCCGCAAGATTTAACCGGGAATTTTGACCAAAATATTTTTGATTCCACCTCGGAAAATATTTATGCTCTCTAGGAGCAATTTAGAAACCCCTCCAACACTTCCAATCAAAATTGGAGGACTAACCCGAATCACTCCTGGAAAAACCCGAATCCGATTCCTTTTCCCAAACAAAACTATTTTGGGAATTATGGGAAACCTTTGTATCAACCTGGACCATCCCAGGATGATATTAATAATCAGGTCATGAAAAATCTGCAAGGAATGCAGACTCAAATGACAGAAGTAACCCGTATGATTACCAATTTACAACACCAAGTTAAGGTTACTCCTGATCATCCACCTATTGGGAATTTACCATCCCAACGCATGCCCAACCCAAACAATCAAAGGAATCAATTTCAAGGTGGATATCACACTCAACCTATTCAGCCAGCACCTCAGCATCTGTCGGGTTTCAATAACAGCCAGGCCCCCCGTCCTCATCCTAGAAACAACCAGACTGCAAATGCAATTACCTTGAGGAATGGGAAAACCACTCACAATACCCTGCCTGTTAAAGAAACCCACTCTAATGACACACAGATTAACTCTTCCCCTCCTATTGTTCAGGAACCAATTCATGCAAAACAAGGCAACCCTGCCCCATTTCCACAAGCCCTCCACTCTTCTAAAAGGAAAAAGACAAAATCCGAGCCCACTGAGAAGGAATTAATGGATTTATTTGGGAAATTAATATCCTTATCCTAGATGCCATTAAGTATATCCCTGCCTTTGCAAAATTCCTAAAAGATTTATGTACTCCAAAAAGGCAGCCCAAGAATTTAGGAAAGGTAATTCTTCCAGAGACAGTCATGTCAGTTGTGCAGAGCCGACTGCCTTTTAAGAGAAAAGATCCCGACGCCCCCTAATCCAAGTTATCATTAATGATACCTCATTTGATCACGCTCTGTTGGATCTTGGTGCCTCAATTAATCTTATCCCCACAGTTATTTTTGAGGAATTTAAGATCGGTGAATTGAAGCCTATTGAGGTTACTCTCCAATTAGCCGACCAATCTACGATTAAACCAAGGGGAATTGTTGAAGATGTTCTTGTCCGGGTCAAAGATTGTCTATTCGCAGTAGACTTTTTAGTCCTGGACATTGAGGTACCTGAAGCACTTAAATTTGCCCCCATTATTCTTGGAAGACCATTCTTAGCCACCGCCCGCGCCAATATTGATTGTGATTCTGGAAAGATGAAGATCATGTGTGGCGGTGAATCTGTAACCCTAGACATTTTTCAAGCCTCTAGGCGGTTCTAGGAACCAGATTTCTTTGATGATTCGGATTCAGAAATAGAAAACATTGTGGAGGAAACATTGCAGATTTACCAATTAGGTTCCTGTTTTGTTGTAAATACCGTTCCTGAACAATTTACTTTTTCTCACCCTTCCACCTCAACCACACGACCAGCTAACATTCTAGCTGACCCTTTCACTCTCACCTCACCTTTAACCCACAAAGCGAAAACTCTTTCGGAACCGGGCCTACAATTGGAATTAAAACCTTTGCCCGATTCCCTTAAATATGTCTTCCTGGGTCCAAATCAGACCCTGCCCCTGATTATAAATTCTGGACTCACCGGGGCACAAGAGCACAAACTTCTCCAGGTTTTGAGTGAATATCGAAAAGCTATTGGCTGGACCCTTTCTGATCTTAAAGGCATTCATCCGTCCTATTGTACGGATCGTATATATTTAGAGGACGATTCTCGCCCCTCCTGCCAACCACAAAGGCGCTTGAATCCTAGTATGCAGGAGGTGGTAAAAAAGGAGATTATTAAGTGGCTGGATGCTGATATCATCTACCCCATTTTTGACAGCTCCTGGGTTAGTCCAACTCAAGTTGTCCCCAAAAAGGCTGGACTAACAGTTGTCACCAATGAAAACGGGGAAAATATAGCCACTCGAACCGCTTCTTCTTGGCACGTGTGTATAGATTACCGAAAATTAAACACCGCCACCAAGAAGGATCATTTCCCGCTCCCTTTTATTGATCAAATATTGGAGCGGTTAGCCGGACAGGAATTTTACTATTTTTTGGACGGTTATTCTGACTATAATCAAGTGGCGGTTCATCCTAAGGACAAGGACAAAACAACTTTTACCTGCCCCTTCGGAACCTTTGCTTTCCGAAGAATGCCCTTCGGTCTTTGCAACGCACCTGGGACTTTTCAAAGGTGCATGCTTGCAATTTTTTCAGACCTGGTAGGTGAATGTTTAGAAGTTTTTATGGATGACTTCTTTGTTTTTGGGGATTCTTTTGACCATTGCCTCAAAAATCTTGAAAGAACCCTCCAAAAGTGCATAGAAGTTAATCTGGTCCTCAGCTGGGAAAAAAGTCATTTCATGGTCCAAGAAGGTATTGTCTTGGGCCATGTTATTTCTAAACAAGGAATCGCGGTAGATAAAGCAAAAATAGATGCTATATCTAAGCTCCCACGGCCCACTACTGTCAAACAAATCAGATCCTTTTTGGGTCATGTGGGTTTCTACCGTCGATTCATACAAAACTTTTCCCAAATCTCCAAGCCTTTAAGTCAGCTTCTTACTAAAGACCAGCCATTTGATTTTAATAATAAGTGCCTGGAGAGTTTTTTGAGGTTGAAGAAAGAGGTTACTGAGGCGCCAATATTGCAGGGACCTGATTGGAATAGTCCCTTTGAATTAATAACAGATGCCTCAGATTTTGCTATAGGGGCTGTTCTAGGGCAAAGAATTGGTAAGAAGCCCGTTGTGATCTATTATGCTAGCAAAACCCTTGATGATGCACAACGGAATTACACGGTTACTGAAAAGGAACTTCTTGCCATTGTATTTGCCTTAGAAAAATTTAGATCTTATCTGTTGGGGTCACGTGTCACTGTTTATACTGACCACTCAGCAATTAAATATTTGCTGACAAAGAAAGATGCGAAACCCCGCCTTATCCGTTGGATTCTGCTGCTCCAAGAATTTGACCTGGAAATCAAGGATAAGGCGGGATTGCACAATGTAGTGGCCCACCATCTCTCTCATCTTATGACGAATGACATAATGACCCCACCAGATCAGTTCCCTGATAAAAGTATTTTAGCTGCTACAACCCTCCCTTGGTTTGCACCCATCGGAAACTACTTCGCAACAAAACAAATCCCCGCTGATTGGCCAAAAACAAAACGGGATAAGTTCTTTGCTGATATTAAATATTATTTTTGGGAGGAGCCTGACCTTTTCCGCATTTGTGCCGATCAGGTCATTCGACGATGTGTCCCCGATTCTGAAATCCATGATATCTTAACACATTGTCACTCAATGGCCTGTGGTGGACATTTTTCGGGCAAGAAAACTGCAGCTAAAATCCTTAATGCGGGATTTTATTGGCCTAGCTTGCACAAAGATGCTCATGACTTCGTTCGATCCTGTGTGCATTGCCAGAGCATCGGCAACATGACTTGAAAGGATATGATGCCCCTTAATCCTATTTTAGAAGTTGAAATTTTCGATGTTTGGGGCATCGACTTCATGGGACCGTTCATTAACTCTGGTGGGTATTTGTATATATTAGTTGCAATCAACTATGTTTCTAAATGGATAGAAGCAATACCCACCCGCACTAGTGATCACCGTGTGGTTGTCGAATTTCTTAAGAAAAATATTTTCTCAAGATTCGACATACCAAAAGCAATTATTAGTGACGGAGGCTCACATTTCACCCACTCACAATTCCGTCACCTCCTTTCTAAATATGGGGTTAATCATAAAATTTCCACACCATATCACCCCCAAACTAATGGCCAGGCTGAAGTTTCTAACCGGGAAATTAAAAATATTTTACAAAAGACGGTTAGGCCCGACCGTAAAGATTGGTCCACCAAATTGGACGACGCTTTATGGGCCTACCGTACCGCTTTTAAAACTCCACTTGGCATGTCTCCCTTCCATCTGATTTTTGGGAAGGCATGCCATCTCCCGGTAGAATTATAACATAGGGCTTTCTGGGCAATAAAACAACTTAATATGGATTTATCTGACGCTGGTAACCATAGAAAATTACAATTAATTGAATTAGAAGAATTACGTAATTTTTCCTATGAAAATGCGAGGATTTATAAAGACCGAACAAAGAAATTTCGCGATAAATATATTGTTTGGAAACACTTTGACGTTAATCAACGTGTTTGGCTTTTCGATGCCAGATTACGTCTTTTTCCTGGCAAATTAAAATCTAAATGGATCGGCCCCTTTATTGTCCATAAAACATATCCATACGGCGCTGTTGACCTTTTTGATCCAAAAACTAATTCGACATTTCAAGTCAATGGCCAGCGTTTAAAGCCCTATTTTGACCATACGCCTAGAATTCCATCTGAATCTTTTAATTTTACTGAGCCAGCCACCCTTGATCACTAGTGCACATCACGCCCGGTTGAATGGCGTAAAAGATAGCACTGGATGGGAGGTAACCCATCAATTTTTTTCTTGCTTTCCTTTTTTTTCTTCTTCCAGGTTTTGTTCATCCTAAACCCAACCGTTCTTCACTAAGGTGATCCCTTTTCCCTCCTAATGCATGAGGACATGGCATTTCTTAAGCATGGGGGGGTGTTTTCAAATTTTTACGATAGATTTAGGATGTTCAAAACCTAAAAACATACAATTTTCTTTATTTCCTACTTGCATACCCAAAAAAAATAAAAATGTTGAAAACTTTTTGAGGAAAAATTTTGAAATCGGGACTAAGGTCGAAAAGTTCACTTTTGGTACAATGAGATTTAATCTTTAACAAACTAGGGATAAGGATATGGATCTGATCATTAGAATTTCAAGGTCTATTTTAGACTGGATCAGATATCCTTCTCTAAAATTCCACCTGAACTCATGATAGTTTAGGTGACTTGATCCTATTTTGTAATACGGAAAGTATTTGACTTAGTTTCTGATTAAAAAACTTGCGTATCTTAAGAAACTTCTTGTGTCTATTTTCACACACAAGCCAACACTTAAAAATAATTAAAAAATTTTTCAAAAACTCCCGTGTTTGGATTTAGTAAAAGTCTGAAGCAGATCATTGGTTTGAGTTCCCACCGCCGAGAAGAAGGAAAATACTTCTTTGAGGACGCGATGTCAACATGTTACCGCCTCGGCGCTGCTCTATATCTATATTTCATATCTTTAGACAGAGCATTAAAGTGCATTTTAGCAGCTCAAGTGTCTTGGACGGTGCTCTACCTATAGCATCGGAGCAAGAGCTTGAGTTTGCTTGGAGTGCCCCTTTTAACCACATCGTGTTTTGGGGTTGTGAACTCCTGGGTGGTGTCATGGACAGTGCTATCCCGAAGTACTGGTGCCAGAGCCCCCTCAAGGAATGGTAACGGGAATTATGATCCCAACACATCTGTTGTAAGACTAAGCTAAAAATAAGCATGGGGGAAAGAAAAAAAAAAAAAATATATATATATATATAATAATACATCCTTATAAATGTTGGCTTTTCACAATCACAGATACAAGGTTTTAAAGGATTTTGCAAGTTGAGAATCAGATTCATGAGCCAAAAAAAAAATCCTAAAAACAAACATTTCAAGTCATCTGAATTAACAAGGGGTTAATTTGAGAATTTTCTGGAGGATATATTGATCCCATTCTGTCAAATGGTTGAATCCAAAAACAAATCCCGATGTTTATCTTTAACAAATCCCATACCTCCAGTGTTTTAATCTACCAAGGTCCACTAATCTCTTTTTCTCAAAAGTCGAAAAAATTAGATTTCCCAAAAATTTTGTTTTAAGTTTTGCCAAGAGACTAGCAAAAGATAAGCATGGGGGTGTGATAAACGCCAGTTTATCATCATTCTTACGCATTAAAACAAACCTAGCTCTTAGGATTTTACTCTGCAAAGGGGTTTTTGGGCTGCATTTAGGCATAAAATAGGTTAGGCATGCATTGCATTTTTTATTGTCTTTTTAATATGTTTTTGTGAGTGTTAGGGATGTACAGATATATAGATCCCTAAAACCCTAGCACTCAAGAAGGAAAATGGTGAAGGAAAAGCCCAGACTAGCTGGAACCTAGCTTACTTGAACTAGGGTTAGCTCATCCCCGCTCCATTCAGCTAATCTCAGCTAGATGGCAGCTCAAGAGAGTTCACCTTAGCTCACCCAAGCTCAAGTCAGCTCAGATCCATCTCAACTTAGCTGAGTCCAGCTCATCTCAGCTCCCATTAGTCCACAGGGAGCTCTATCTAGCTCAGCTAAGTTGGCAGGAGTTCACCCCAGCTCAGATCCAGCTACATCCAGCTCCACTCAGCTCCAGCCAACTGAAGAAGAACTCATCCCAGCTCAGGAAGCTCAAGTCCAGCTCCCGGGGACTCAGCTTAGCTCAACTTAGTTGAGCTAAGCTACCTTAGCTACCTCAACCAGCTTGATTCTCCCCGGGAGCACCGGACCTAGCTCACCTCAGCTCATTTTGGTAGAAGCTAGCTTACTTTAGCTTGGCTTAGTAGCTAGGAAAGAACTAGCAAGCTAAGCCAGCTAGAGTAGCTCCATCCCAGCCTCTTCAACAGCAGCCAGCTCCAATTTCAGCTCCAGACTTCTCCTCCTCAGCTCTTCCCTCCAAACCCTAGCTCCAACACCTTCTCCTCTACTCCATTGGCTAAGCTAGCTTAGCTTAGCTTAGCTTAGCTATGCTCCAACTTCCTTGGCATGTACCACCCCAAAAACCCACCTACCAACTCCACCCAACTAGCTCCACCTAAGCTCCACATAAGCTAACCTACCCACCACCTCCAAAAGACACCTAAAAGTGGCGCCAAAAACTACCCATAACCACCCCTTAATGGTGCCACTTTTCCCTCCAAAATCTCCCCTCATCACCACCACACAATCCCCCTTGAACCCATCTCCACCATCCACCTAACCCCCCTTCTAGAAGACCCCATGTTGGCGCCAACATGGGGGTGTCTCTCCACCACCAAAAGACACCAACACCACCATAACCACCCCGTTTAACACCCCTTGGGTTGGCGCCAACTCACCCTAGCCATAGGATCACCAACCACCCTCATCCTTCCATCCTAGCCCTCCATTTCAAGGGGCACCTTAACCCCCCATCCTACCCTATAAAAAGACCACTACCCACCACCATTCAAGTCATCCTTGGCTAGCAATTTCACTCTCATATTCCACGAAGAAGCCCACATCCAAGAGAGAAGAAGATTAAGGGGATATTCTGTCCACTTGGTGCCTTCCCCTCTTCCCTTCTCTCTTGGGTCACGCCAGCCAAAGGAGAAGCCAGGCAAGGAAGATCTTGGAGGAGATCTTGAAGGTGGTCACGCCACCTTGGAGGAGTTTTTGAGGGTGGTGCATGCCCACCCCTTTGGAGAGAGCATTAAAGGTGGTAGCTTCCACCTTGGAGGAGCTCTTAAGGAAGGAGGAGAAGGAAGCCCTCTTTTAAAGCCAAGGAGCAGCTAGGGTTAGAGCAAGAAGACAACCTTCTTCACCATTGTTACAAGAGGATTTGTGTTTCTTTTCTTGCTTTTAGATTGTTTAATTCTAGTAGAAGCATTCCTCTACTTGTCCTTGAATAGAACACTCATTCTACTCAATCAAAATTGCCTTCTTTTAGCTTTTTATTGCAGTTGTTTATTTTGGTTCTAGCACTTGTTTCACCTCTTCTTCCTACTTACCCTAGGCCTCCACTTGCCTAGAGTGAGCTTAGGAAGAAGATATTTCTATCTTTTAGATTTTAGTTAATCATTTGTAGGTGTTAGTTCTTTTAGCTACAATCTGCAGTTTTCCCTCGTCTTTTCAAAATACAAAAAAATTACATATTGAAAAAATATCAAAAAGAAAGTTGAGATCTATCTGTAAGAAAGAGGATTAATTTTGCAATTTTTGACTCCTTGGACGACCCTAGATACTCCCCTATCTAGGATATAAATTTAAAAGCGAAAGTGGATTCGCGCGTTACAACGACGTTAAAAACCCGCTTTTACAAATCACGCGTATTTCGCAACCAGCCACCCATGGCATTCTATAGCTAAATTCAGACCTTGGCAATCGACATTTCAGGGTAATGCCACCCACGGCATCTGAACCAGCACATGATGCTTCTGTGCCTCTAGTTGGATATTTAGATATCCTAAGAGACAAGCATCGAGGAGGCGACATGTTATAATGCATCTTTGAGGGGCTTATTTTACGTTCCTCCTCTCCATGTCGGGAACTCATCTAATCAACTTGTGTCTTCAAACTGCTCCTAAGTCAACTTTTCGGGAAAACATTTTCAGAACAGACACTTTTTGGTATTATTCTTTGTTATGCACATCGAACCAGACCAGTGCGTGATTTTTGGGTGCTCAGGTTACCAAGTTCCGCAAACCAAAGGGCAGGCAATGGGGCCGAATACTTCCTAAGCCTTAGACTTAATACATCGGCCTCGCAACTCCCTCAACCTCTTGAGGAATATTCCATATCTTAACAAATACGTGAGTGTTTAAGCCCTAAAATAGACCCAGAAGGCCTAAAGTCGGTATCCCTCACTTATCTCTGTCGAGAGTCATAAATCGCATTTTTGATAGAAAAAAGTGTCGTAGTATAGTCACGAAGTACGATCCAACAAAGATATTGTCTTACAAAAATTATGAGACTTGAGTCCCGGTCGTTCGTCTCTGGGAGGCGTTGCTTTCACTTTTAAAAACGATCTCTTTACTACTCTACTTCATTTAAAGACGCATGCCAGTTTCAAATCTCCTAACTAAAACTTCACCACTTCTGTTATTAACTCGGATCACATGCGCATGCGTCAAATAAATTACAAAGGTGAACGTGTGAGTTTCTGTGCGCACGAATCTAGTGAGGTGGTGACTATTTATGGAGAAAGCGTCTATCGTTAGATTTTCAATATCCTCGAGAAACGACATGCTGGTGCGTAATGGATAGATAGTTAAAGAGTAGGCACTTAAATCACGCAAATATGATAATTATTAAGCTCGTGGTGATTTCAAACACATAAAGAGGTATATATATATATATAAATGCATTTTCATTCATTCATTGGGGAGTTGTTTGCACAAGGAATCTAGAGGAGAGCTTGTACATAAATGCTTGAAAATTAAACCTAGCTACTAGAAAATGATTGCATACAAGAATCATTGGGGGGGATTTCGCATGCATCATTGGGGGAGAAGTAAGACTACGCTATTAAGCAGTAATAAAAGCAATAAATTTATGAAGAGCATGAATTAAATCTTGAAGAATAGAGGGCATTTAGGGGTGGTCCCCAATGGCCTTGGAGTGGTCGAGAGGAGAATGAGGGGCGGCCAATGTAGCTTGTGCCGACCCTTGGAGAGAGGGAGGAGTGATCCAGCATCCCAGCATGATATCCTCCATGGTGCTGGTAGTGAGCTCGTGGAGGTGGAGTGGCTAGCTAAGTGGAGGTGGCGTGAATGGCACCAATGGAGTGAATTTGCCAAGGAAGTGAAAGAATGCACTTGGCCGCCCATGGGGTCTTTTTATAGACCCAATGGCTTCTCTCTAGAGAGGTGTGGCACTCTCTAGAGAGAGTCCAAGAGTGGTCGGCCACATGAGGTTGGAGGTGGTCTTTGAGATCCAAAAATTGTGGATCTCAATTTGAATGCCTCTTGGTTGCTAAATTTGGCAACCAAGAGGTGGCGCCATCTCAAAAGAGCTCTAGAGAACTCTAGAGAAGTGTGTGTGTGTGTGTGTGTGTGTGGTCATGCTCTATGTGGCTGGGTGGCTTAGGATAGGTCCTAAGGGGTTTGTGTAGGTGTAGGTCTTGATTTTAGGGTTACAAACCCTAATTGCTAAGGTGAAAATGCAACTAAACTTAACCTAAGTTTAATTGAATGACTGTGAGCCTAATTGAGGGTGACATAACTCAATCAGGTTGGGTTTAGGTCAATTGGACTCTCACTAAGTCCAATTAAACTTGTGTGGGTTGAGATCTAAGCTCAATTGGACTCAATGAGTCCAATTGATTTTGGTGAAGGTAATTGACTTTGATCTAAGTCAATTGGGTTTGGTGAGGACCTAATTAGGTCCTTAGGTAGCTTTAGAGGTGATGTACTAGGGTTAAGACACCTTAATTTAGGTTCCTATGGGGTTGGGATTAGGTCTAGGGAGCTAAAGATCCAAGTTCAAGACTTGAATCTCAAAACAGGGACTGAAGACCGATATCAGACATCCAATAATAGGATCAGGTGACTTGTACTCAAAAATCAGAAGTTCAGACTTCAGTTTTGGACGTCCAATTTGAGTCAGGGGGGAAATCAAGGTTCTATTTTGGGTACTCTACAGAAATTGGACGTCTAACAAAGTGTCTGGACGTCCAATAATACTGTAGAAGTGGGTTTAAGGTGTGCGGGAGATGGCTAAGGGTCCTCGACATCCTATAACTTATCTGGACGTCCAGATAAGGGTTGGAACTAGGGTTTTAAGGCTTCCTAGGGTGTTGTGACCTAATCTAAGGGTGGCTAAGACTTGGGGAAGTCTCTAGGCTATCCTAAGGCTAGGATGGACCTAAGCTCTTCACATTTTACTGCTTTATTCCTACTTAATAGAATAGCAAACCTTTAACTCCCTTACATCATTATTCCTACATCTAATCTAAGCCTTCTACTCCAGCTCTGCTGCAACTCCCGTTATTCCTGGTCCAGCTTTAGATCCAACTCCTGATCAGCTTATTGCCTTCAATCGACATAATGCACTTAATCAGCACATTATAACATTATTTTATGCATAGCTAAAGTGAAGTAGTAAAGATGCAGATAATGCTTATGCATGCATGAATTTCCCTAACTTATGCTAAGTTCTAGCTTAATCTAGGTCAATTAAGACTTGTGATTGCTGCTCAATCAACCTCCTTTTCTTTGGTACTTTAAGACTTAATTCATTCATTCTGCCCTAGAACTTAGGTAACTTTTCCATAATCAACTGCTGGGACTAGCACAATTTTGCACATTTTCTTCCAGTGCCTCTTCTCAATATATTTGAAATTCAGCTCATAAAGATTTCATCTCCTTTTTCTCTCTTCTTCTCTCTCTTTTTTTTTATTTTTTATTTTGTTTTTTTTTATTTTAATGCAAGATGGATGACCTAATTGCATGCAGAATATGTATAAATGCTATGAATAACCTCAGGTTATACCACCCCATGCCTAAATTTGATAATGTCCTCACTGAAAAGCAAGGATAGATATTACCTGAGGTGGAGTTGGGATACCTTGCAAATCGGGCTCTAGAAGGGAAACAAAAGGAGACCCAAAGAAGATACGTAACAAACCTGGCCTGGCGAGTAAGTAACCCAAGATGTTGGCAAGTTGGTGATGGATAGTGAGGCCAAATACTCTCTAGAAGCAGGTGAAAAGAGGGTACTCCTGAGCTATTTGTGGAGGTTTTACGTAATACACATGAGTAGTAACCTCCGGAGTATGCGACGAGAAGGCAAAGGTTCCTCAAGCAAATATGTGTCGGGTATAGAGAGTGCGACGAAACATACCATAAGACTATTGGGCTGACATGGAAAAGCATCTATCCAAACTCGCCACTCTACCACATGGTGCATTGGTCTGGATATTCCCCCATTAATAAAAAGTGAGTAGAGATTTCAGGAAGCTACTTCTGCAAAAGTGTAAGTCTCTCAGGTGTGGTGTAGGGACAAGGGTTAAAGAGGGTGTGAGCAGTTCGATATTCATCCTTGATATCCATTCCATTTCTTGAATGCTATCAGAAGCAGCCTTAGTTACTGATTGCCTTTCATGCCGCATATCATTTGTGGGCATGTCCTGGAATGGGCCCAAATGTTCATCATCCAAATTGAACCGCTCAATGGTGTCACTCATTTCATCATCATGTAGAAGTGCATTGGAAACAATAGGACTGTGAGTGTCAGTAATGGCATCCCTAGGTTCTTGTTCAATGTTAAGATCCTGTTCATGGGGTGTATACATTCTTTCCTCAAGAGTAGTAATTGCTTCCTGTTGAACGTGCGACTTGCTACGCTAACGTGTTTGATTTTAGAAAACCTGTCGTTGTAGCTTGAAAGCGAAGAATTCGTGTTCAACAAATAAAATTTATACTGAAATGAAAATTTCGGGTCGAACAAAGGGAGGCAGACGTTTGATTTAAAAGCTATGCGTTTCTTTTTATTTGTCATGAAGTAATTCAATTTAAAACTATCTAATTATTTACAATAAATAGAAGAGAGAGAGAGGGTAAGAGAGAGAGAATATTACATAGAGAAATCAAAATGAGATGTAGAATAAACAAAGAATTTATCATTAAGGAGATTGTTCATTACAACTATAAAGCATAAAACAATTGCACTAGAAAGCGATAAATTTACTCTAGAAAGTATTAAAAGAATGGAAGGAGAAATGTCCTCGACGATCACTTGGAGGATGAACAGAACTATTCTAGAAAGCAGTAAAAAGAATAGGGAGAGAGAAATCCTCCTCGACGGTCGCTTGGAGGACGAGCCGGACGGGACGACGCCTGGACAAAGGAGGACGAAGCGGGACGAAGGAGGATGAAGCAGAAGAATGGGAACGGAGCAGCATGCCGTCGTCGTTGCGGGATCCACTTAGGAAGGGGGATGAAAATTTAGACTTTATCTCGCGAGAAGCATCCCGGGTGTGGGACAAGCTTCTCTTGAGCTTTGGAGAGGTAGAGAAGAGAAGGAAGGGATGAGAATTTCGTATGGAGGGGGTCTCCTTTTATATTTTCAAGGAGTGGGGGCAAAATGGTCATTACATCTTTAAAATAATAAATGAGGCGTCTTTAGTGACGGATAAATCTGTCACTAAAGCCCCCAACGTGGGCGTAGCACCCGCGCCCATGCGCGACTCCTCAGCTGCGCCCTTTCTCACTGCCCACGCACGTTCATCAGATCTTAGCCGTCTGATCGCGAGATCGGACGGCTTAAGATGCGTGATCGCCCGCTGTTGCGCGCCCGCCCAGCTCGTACGATCGCGCGTCCTTGCCACACGATCAATCGCGCGTGATCTCAATTGAACGCAGACGGTTGTCCGATCTAGATCCAATGCCCACCCGCAGCTCGCTTGCCCGCGCCTTCCTCCCCTTCGCTGCGGTTCGAACCCGCGCCCGCAGCTCGCATAAGCGCGCTCGACCGCTGCGCTACGAGGCGCGGATGGTCGAGCGGGCGCTTTTAGGCGCAGCCGTCCGTAGTTGTTGGATTGAGATCCAATGGCGAAGAGGGAGCGGGTGTGGGGTCTTCAAAGAATGTAAGCGGCCATTTAGGTGGCCGAGATGGCTCCACGTGGAGCCATCTTGGCCGTCCATCTTCTGGAAGTTGTAGATGGTGCCACGGATGTCGGATTGACTCAATTTTTGCGTCGTTGGGCTGCGATCGTCGATCAGAATTCATCCATGTGGTCAGATTTGTCATTTAAAGTGTGGATTTACACCATCCTGGCCCTTGATCTTCTAGGGTTCCCCGGTCACTATCTGATGTTACAGACGCCTGATTAGAGCGATCTTGGAGTTGTTGAACTCCAATCGTCACCCTGATCACATCCATACGGTTGGATCTTTGATCCAAGGCCCCAATAAAATGTTTTCCCTGTCCAAGCACATAAAAGGAGACAATTAACCTCCATTTTATTCAAACTATTCTAAATGCAAGATGATGCTTGTTATGCAATATTTATATCATGAAATGCAATCCTACGCTTAAGAACATGCATAAACAAACATCTTAAGTAGTGTAAATGTGTTTACATCATACCCCCATGCCTATCTTTTGCTAGTCCCTAGCAAAAACTATATGCTATTTATAAAAGAATTAGGTTGGATTATTTGGACTTGAGTTATTTTCAATCATTAAGAAATTGTCTACTTAGGATCTGAACTTTCAAAGACACAACAGCGCCCGAGTATCAGCCAAAGTGCATACCGCCTCAAAACCTCACCTTATTCAAAGAAAAAAAATTTCTTTTTTCTCTTTTTTCTTTTTTTCTAATTTTTTTTATTTTCAAATTTTAGGGTTTAAGATTGGCTTTCTACGGCCATTCAAGTCACCCAAGATTTGATGAGAACCCTATGTTTTAAGCATCTTATTGTGATTGTGATAGACTCGTTGACCAATAATTAAAATAGACTTCGGATTTCTACGCCTCTAGGTGACCTCAAAAAGAATTCTGCCTAAAGGTGTATCTTTACAACCGGTAGCTTTCTCCCTACTTTTATTTTTTTACGGGGTAAACACAAGGTTGAATCCAGTGTATATCTCCCTGGTTTATTCTACTTCTCCTCTTCTTCCTAAATGTTTTGGGAATTTCTAGTGCATTTACTGAGCTGGGTTCTGGACAACCGGTCGATGAGCTGTTACGACCAACAACTTGCTAGCCATACTCGTGCAGCAAAGTGTGGCTTATTTCTTTTTGTTTTTTTTTCTCCTTTTTTTTTCAAGTAGGTGGTTTCCCTGGTCTAAGATTTACCTAAAGGCAGCAAAAAGAGAAAGATCCAGTGACTGGGCTCTGGACAACCTACCTATGGGCAGTTACCCACGATAACTTGCCAGCCATATCACCCTAGAAGGTTCATTAGCTACCCAATTTCCGTTAAAACCGTTGAACAACGAGCTAGTGCAAAGAAAGTGTGTAGATGCTTAAGAACTCAAAATTCCCTCAAATCAGAGGGCGGGTTGATAAGTCGTGTACTTATCACCCAAACTTATTTACTCCAATTAAAACAGAATTTAGGTGATGAGGACTCGAAAAATAAATCCACATTTTAGTAGATACATGGGCTGATTAAGTCCAAAGACCTGAAGGGTCTTTGTGTTCAAATCATAATGTAGTATTTCCTAAGATTTAAAATTTTCTTAAACCCAAATTCTCTTTCCTAATTCCAAATTTTTTTTAATAAAAAAAGAAAATAAAACAAATCTACGGAGCTGATGAGTGAATTCAGAGATGAATGTCCACCCCCCCATGCCTATCTAATGCAATGTCCTCATTGTATTAAAAAGACATAAAACAGAGTGGAAAAGCATAGAAAGCACCTGAACTGCGTGAATGTCAGGTTCGCTCCGAGATGAAAACCAAAAAGAACTGTATATGTGCTGAGTTTAGTGCCTTCAGCTAGGCACACTATACAAAGAAAAGAAATGAAGAATTCACAAGTGCAGGTCAAAATCAGAATGAACAGAAGAATCCTCTAACCTGTCAGCAGAGGTCCACAGATGTGGACCAGATTATGGTGCAGACCCATCCCCCATAATCGAGAATATCTTAGGTTCTGGATAAAAATTACCCAAAACCTAAATCAGAATGCAAACGGGGTCGGGCCTGCGATTATGAGGATGCAACCCAAGAGCAAAAAGTTGGGTTACAGAGAATTGAAGCTCAAAAGGATAATCGTTGAATGTGTGCTTGGGTTGAACATCCTCGAAACAAATGTCATAAGGGTTCTGATTTGATGGTTTCAGCTTAAAAGGAACCCTTCGACTCAATCTTGCATTTCCTCCAAAATTAACATCCCAAATTAGAACTTTCTAGCTCCTATCCTCCTCATTCAGCATATCAAATTCTAGGACTTCTTGTATATTGATCATCCCGTCTGAAATCTCCAAGTCTAAATAATGTGGCAGAATCAAAATTGACTTGGGTCTAATTATCTCAGAATTAGAATCATCAATAAGCTCAACGGGGTGTAGCTGACAATCATGGCATTGAATTGAATCCTCCAGAAAATGTAATTCTGGATCCGTAATGTGCACCCTAAGATCAGTTTCCTTAATTATTGGGCTATCAAATGATCTATTAGATTCCTCAGGCCCAATCTTCTCACAAAAATCGTGTTCTGAAAACTTGCTTGAGACTTTGCAACTTGAATCTTCACCATCAAAGAAATCAAGATTCGTATCAATGTATGTCCCAAAATCATTTGTCACTTTCTGTTCCAAGGAGACATATGTTTCCTTGTAACCCGACTTAGGGATCTTAGGTGAAGAAATCAGATCATCCTTAATTGGTTGCTTTAATTCAATCTGGTCAGCCTTGTAACACGTGTCCCCCCAACAGGTGCTTGAGCGGGTTCTATCATTGGCTTTCCTGAAGAAGGTTCACCCTGGGAATCATCCCAAGATTGAATCAAAGTAAGCACGAATCTCATCCTCAATTTTGCTAATTTCCCAAGTAGAAACTCACCCGGGTTCTTATCCTTAACATCCTGGAGCCAATCCAACAAAGACTTATTCAAATCATCAATCATTTCAATCAGGGGCTCCAATCTCTTAATGCAAGGTATTGGCTAAACTTCTAAAGATTGTATGATATTCCTCAAGTTAGCTAGAACCTTATCTTGAACCTGGTTAACCTAAACCAAATGAGTTGGTTCAGGGTTGGGCAGGTTTGACATCAATGCAGAGGAATTAACGAATTGAGATTTGTTATACCCTTCCTGATAATAGGTCATTTCAGATTGTTCAAAAGATGGTGATGACCTAAAGGTAGTGAAATCAGAGGATGGGTAAGGATCGGTGTATCCTTCTTGATTGCAGATCGTATTAGGTTGTTCATGAAAGGAAGACGATCTATATCAATGTAGCACTGAGTAGGATAGAAATCAGAATCAAAGTGTTCATGGTTAGATCCTAAACACGGAGGTCCAGAGTTGTATCCCCAATCCAAATTATCCCAACTAACTAATGGTTAATTACAGTACGAGTCGGGATAATCGTCATGTTGAGGATAATTCAAAACAGGAGGAAAGAGCGGGAATGCGTCATGAGACACGGGAGGAAGAAAGGCGCCCTACAATACAAACAATCAAACCTATCCTTAATTGGGTTAACCTACAGGCCTACAGACTCCCAAAACCCATCTTGAGATAAAGGAACGATTTGATCTACTTCCATCTGTTCAATCCAACCAGTTAAAAGGAGGGACTGGGGAGAAGGTTCTTCCTTCGGCTTGTGCCTCCAGTTCCTAGTGTACCCGCCAGCTGCGATCATTTGATTCTGCTCCCCTATCTAGACATCAGATTGAACAGTAGAAACAGACTAATCAAAAATAATCTCATTCTGGGTTCTGAAGAGCGAGTCCAACCTTAAGGCCAACGTCTACTCTGTTATATTTAGGGCTAGGTTTGAATGTGCTTTGGGATGTGATGGGCCCTTTAAATGGGTTGTGCCCTTAATGATTGATTGATTTATGTGTGCATGCACAACCAGTGGTTTTCAAGCAAGATTATTTTTGATGCGGTGAGTTTTAAGGTTCAAATCTTGGATTCAACTTTAGGTGTTTTCAAACAAGTTTCGTTGGCACACCAGGTTTTGCAAACACAGGTGAAGATGTTTTCCTTTAAAGCTTAAAAAGAATGTGGAGTGCCTGGTAAATCCCTAAGAGTTGAACCTAAGTGGCAGCTACTTGATGAGTTGATTTTATTTGAAGTGGTGCGGCCCAATCAACTCAAATAATTGGCTTGATGCACCACTTAATTAGGCACACAAATAATTACCTAATCTGATTTCTACTCAATTATGTGTTTGAATGTGTGTACCTGCTCCTAAGATCGGTTTACCGGTTGAGTTAGAAAATCAGATGAGGTCGTGTACCTCTGTGAGATTTTTTAATTTTTCTTTTTTTAATGTGGGGGTTGGGGTGAGTATGGGTGTCAAACAACAAACAATCTAACCTTAGAGTTTATAAAAACACCTAGGTTGATTGATGTTTGAATTATTATGTTGTGGAATGAAATCTAATGGGTGGGAGGTGGGAGATAACTTACAGAACCTTCCACAGCACTTTTCTCTGATCTACCGCTTTTGCCTGTCTCGAAAGAGTACCTGCAATTACAATAAGAAAAGAGAAAAGTGATGCAAATGATTTGCAAGTTACAAAACGCGAAGAGAAATCAAAGATCGTCGCATCCCCGGCAACGGCGCCAAAATGTTGAACGTGCGAATTGCTACGCTAACGTGTTTGATTTTGGAAACCTGTCCTTGTAGCTTGAAAGCAAAGAATTCATGTTCAACAAATAAAATTTATACCGAAATGAAAATTCCGGGTCGAACACAGGGAGGCGGATGTTTGATTTAAAAACTACGTGTTTCTTTTTATTTGTCATGAAGTAATTCAATTTAAAACTATCTAATTATTTACAATAAATAGAAGAGAGAGAGAAAGGGTAAGAGAGAGAGAATATTACACAGAGAAATCAAAATGAGATGTAGAATAAACAAAGAATTTATCATTAAGGAGATTGTTCATTACAACTAGAAAGCATAAAATAATTGCACTAGAAAGCGATAAATTTAATCTAGAAAGCATTAAATGAATGGAGGGAGAAATGCCCTCCTTGACGATCGCTTGGAGGACGAACAGAACTATTCTAGAAAGCAAAATATCTATACTAGAAAGCAGTAAAAAGAATAGGGAGAGAGAAATCCTCCTCGACGGTCGCTTGGAGGACGAGCCGGATGGGATGACGCCTGGACGAAGGAGGACGAAGCAGAAGAACGGGAATGGAGCAGCACGCCGTCGTCGTCGTGGGATCCACTTCCGAAAGAGGACAAAAATTTGGACTTTATCTCGCGAGAAGCATCCTGGGTGTGGGACAAGCTTCTCTTGAGCTTTTGAGAGGTAGAGAAGAGAAGGAAGGGATGAGAATTTCGTATGGAGGGGGTCTCCGTTTATAGTTTCAAGGAGTGGGGGCAAAATGGAAATTACATCATTAACATAATAAATAAGGGGTCTTTAGTGACGGATAAATCTGTCACTAAAGCCCCCAACGTGGGCGTAGCACCTGCACCCATGCGCGCCTCCTTAGCTGTGCCCTTTCTCAATACCCACGCACGTTCATCAGATCTCAGCCGTCCGATCGCGAGATCGAATGGCTTAAGATGCGTGATCGCCCGCTGCTGGTCACCCGCCCAGCGCATATGATTGCGCGTCCTTGCCGCGCGATCAATCGCGCGTGATCTCAATTGAGCATAGACGGTCGTCCGATCAAGATCCAACGCCCGCCTGCGCTCGCTCGCCTGTGCCTTCCTCCCCTTCGCTGCAGTTCGAACCCGCGTCCGCAGCTCGCGTAAGCGTGCTCGATCGCTGCGCTACGAGGCGCGGATGGTCACTCGACCGCTTTTAGGCTCAGCCGGCCACAGCTGTTGGATTAAGATCCAACGGCGGAGAGGGAGCGGGTGCAGGGTCTTCAGAGAATGTAAGAGGCAGTTTGGGCAGCCGAGATGGCGCCACATGGCGCCATCTTGGCCGTCCATCTTCTGGAAGTTGTAGATGGTGCCACGGATGTCGGATTGACTCGATTTTTGCGTCGTTGGGCTACGATCGTCGATCCGAATTCATCCGTGTGGTCAGATTTGTCATTTAAAGTGCGGATTTACACCATCCTGGCCCTTGATCTTCTATGGTTCCCCAGTCACTATCTGGTGCTACAGATGCCTAAGTAAGGCGATCTTGGAGTCGTTGAACTCCAATCGTTGCCCTGATCACATCCATACGATTGGATCTTTGATCCGAGGCCCCGATAAAATGTTTACCCTGTCCAAGCACATAAAAGGAGACAATTAACCTCCATTTTATTCAAACTATTCTAAATGCAAGATGATGCTTATTATGCAATATTTATATCATGAAATGCAATCCTATGCTTAAGAACATGCATAAATAGACATCTTAAGTAGTGTAAATGTGTTTACATCACTTCCATTTCTTTCGATTGTTTGAGAGGATGAGCTTGATAGTCAAAGGTATGTAGGAATCCAAATTTGGCTAATTCAGCTAGATCCTCAGGGTGTAAGTCATCGAACAAAACATATTCGCCCCCTAGAGTCAGTCCATACTTTGATCCTGAGCCCCTGAAAGTCATCATCATCCTTTTCTACATTTTCTCCCTCTTGACTCTGAGATGCAGGAAAATTTTTCACACCAAGATCAAGTGCTTCCTCCAAAATCAAATCTTCATGTCCCTGAGACCAATAGTGATCTAATTCGTCCAATTTAGCCTAAACTTTCTCATGGTCACTCGGTTTGGCGACTTGTGAATCCTCAAAATATTCAATGACAGGTGTTGGTCCCATTGATAGAGGAGTGTGGTTATTATCACTTCCTTCTAGTATGATTTCCTCTAACATCCAAGACTTCTGGAATTTGTTAACTTCTAAATCACAATCCTCAGGGGGCTCTAACTGAGGTGCAAGGTCCTCAGAAGTGTAAAGTATATGCTCAGGATCCCTAGGATGGGACATAGATTCCACCTCAAGATTTAGATTGGGAGCAGGGTTGACTAATTGACTGTGACCCATTTCATCAAATGTAATGAAGATACTATCATTCGAGTCGAGTTCATCTAATGGGCCCATTTTCTCCTTCCAATTAAGATCAGGTGGATAGTCACCAAGATTGCCTTCTCGTGGGCATATCTCATGAGGGACATCTAAGTGATAGCTACTCCTCAAAATAGGATCCTTGTTGTCATTGTTTTCCTGGAAATTATCTTGGTAATCGGGGATATAAGGGTAGGGATCAGAATTGACTGTAAGAGGATCGCTAAGTTGGTTAATCTCTTCAATTAATCTTTGACTATTCCTCAAAATCTCTCCCATAGAATCCATCATCTCTTTCTGTTGTTTTTGCATTTCTATCATAAAAGAGGAGAGGCTACAATTAAATTGAGTAGGATAGTCAGTCTCAGGTTCAAGTTGCCTACGAGTTTTAGCCCAACCTCGATAAGACAAATCAGGAAGGATGGGTGGGTTTGGCATGGTCATGGAAGAGCTAGGGTTGGGGTACCCTTCTCCTAGGTTCTGCTCATCACCACTGGGTTGGGGTTTAATCAGACCAATGTTCCTATAGTAGGAGTAGAAAGGATCCCAATGCTCATCAAAAGATGGATAACTGCAGGTATTGGGATTGGGTATTCTGGGGTGAAAAGAAGTGAAGTAGTTATTATAATCCATTTGAAAACACGACTTGAAAAACACACCCCAATCAAACATAAGGCAATGGGACTTCTCTTTTCTTTCTTAGGGCAGATTTAAGCTAACCTCCAATCAACTCCTTAAATTTTATCAAATGGAGTCAAGTTTGCACCCGTCCATTCGCACTTTAGTGGTATAAGAGGGAGATGTGACTTGAGATTCCTGACAAGCTCTTTAGAGAAGACAAAGGTTGTTTACATTTTCTCTTGGTGGCAAAAGAAGTTTCACAATCAATTACATGCCTTAAGTCGACCTTCGAGTGCCTTAGGACCTATGCTTTACTTAGATGATACTCTCAGGTGATCAAGTGATAAGTTACTCCAAGGACAAACAAAGGGATGCAAGTAGGGCAAACCCTTCCTTTGAGGCGATGTGTAAGCAGTGCCTCTTAACTACCCTTTTGTTCCTTTAAGGGGTGTCCCCTTCCGTGAAGTATCGAAACACTTGGTCAAAAGATAGTACCACCACCACAAAACAAGATAGGAGGGTCTGCACCAATAAAGAGATCGATGCCTATAGCCTTAAGGGATCGAGCCTTAGTGCGGTGCCTAATGTGCATGCTCAGTGCCAGAAGTGTGCATCACACCGTAAATCTTTTATTATTTTGAAAACGTAGACAAGTCCCTTTGAATCAGATTAGTATGATTTGATTTTAAGGTCGAATCTGATTATCAGTCCCAATTTCAGTTAGGCGACCATTGAATTAATAAATTCAATCAATTTGGTGGTCTTAAATTTTAATCCAAATGCAAATGCGTGGATAGGAGCTGGATGCAAAGTTAGAAAGGTATACTTGTCTCCAGCAATCTTCGTGCAATGATGTACGCAATGCAGAGAAAAGATCTACTATGCTGCTCAATCAATCCTAAATGCGTGCACCTAAGGGTATGCAACTCTTAAATAGGCAGCTCGATATTTTCTTTTATTTGTTTTAGAGTCAAGCAAGCAGCAATTTAACTTTCACACGCAGAAAAAATATAGCCCTAGCCTCTAAAGAATGTGGAGACACACCCCCAAAAATTCAGCCCCAATTACTACAAGGGAGAGAAGACAAAAAAAATTTGTGACGAAGGAGAATCCCCTGTGAGAGCGGGATCCAGGTCTCCTATGTCTTCTCCACGTGTGAATGTTGCTTAAGGTCAATGTCGTCACTCTGTTGTGCTTGTCGCCCCGTCAGATTCCTCGCATAGAAAGATAAAGAATGATCAGATAAATGCGCAACTCAGAATAATCAGAAATAAAAATCAGGTGAATTTATTGCATCTGTTGCCTCCCCGGCAACGACGCCATTTGATCGATCATTTTTCTCTTAAGAATGATTTTCACACAAGGAAATAAGTTGTCGAAGTAGAAATTAAGTGGTGGAAAATCGATCATCAACAATTAAATAAACCACTCATAGGAAAGTAGGTTGTATCTAGAGGGAGGAATAGATGCAATAAATTCACGAGTAGAGAGCCGTCATGTTCGCAGAAACATTTGTGAAGTCAATTTAAGGAATTTACTACTCCGAATGTCACTTTGAATTTCATGAGAAGTTTAGGGCTATTTCTGTAAATTTCACATAAAAAATCATGCTTCCAAAAATATGTAGATGATGCATGTGTAGTGACAAAGTATGTAATTCTTAATTGCATGCAACTCTGGATCCAATTTAAATGCGAAATGATGCACATAACAAGAGCAAATTAAATACGAAAAGGAATAAGTATAAAGTTGCAATTTCACCCTAATAATTTAATCCAACAAAATATTTGAATAGTGTTCCGCAATGGCATTTTTGGTAAATATTAATAGCACCCAAAAATAGAGGAAATCTTCCTCTTGATCTCGTGCGAGGAGGAAGCAACGGCGGAGGCTGAGGAGCTTGAGGAAGGTCAACCATGACGAGGGCTTTCCAATGGTGGTGGTGGCTCTCCGAACGGCGACCGGAGTTGACGCTGGCGGCGGTGTCGACAGCTCGCCGACGGTCGTGGCTACTGTGGGCGTGTCTGGAGGCATGGCCAAGCTCGTGGGGTCGAGGAGAGCTTAATGGGGGTGACGGCGTGGAGAATGGTGGTGTGGAGAGGTGGCTACGTGTGGGGCATAATCAGGGGTGTTGGGTTCCTCCATGGTTGTCTAGAGGTTGAAGATGAAGAAGGTGAGGAAGGGGAATGCCTAATGGAGGTGTGGCTGTGCCTGATACACGAGGTGGAAGGCCACAGGACCGGCGCGTGAGGGGATAACGTGGCAGTGGTGCTCAGGGCCTATGCACGAGGAGGAAGGCCGCAAGGTTGGCGCATGAGGGAAAGGCACACGGTTGCAGTGAGGAGGATGTGGCATCGAGGAGCGCGCTGTCACCACACTAGTTGAGAGGAAGTACGGTTATGGTTGGAGGGCTCATAGTGGCAGAGTCTTAGGCATGTGGTAGAGGTTGCTGGAGTGCGGTCGTGGGGAACTCATGGTCGTGGCAAGGGAGAAGTTGTGGTGTCGACGGTGGGGGCTCACGGTGGCGGAGAAGGCACACGGTGAAGGTGGCTACTTGCAGGAAGGAGAGGTTCTTCCCCCTAGAGGGGGGATGGCTTCCTTGTCCTGCCATCCCTGTTAAATAAGGAGAAAAAAGAGAGAATGAGAGAGAGAGAGTCAGAGAAGGAAGGAAAACAATCATGATTTACCATTGCCATTTGAGGGAGAGAGATAAGGAAATGAGAGGGAAAAATTGGAAGGTATTTTATTTGCTTTTCTTTCTTCCCTTTTATTATCTCTAGGAAATCAATACATATTCGGTTGACATTTGCTGTGAAACTTACTAAAAAAATGTCCTTTCCTAAATGACCTTGCAACCACATAAGTAATGAACCCCTTTTATATAAGGATTAATGCAATTGATACATAAAATGATAAATCTAAAGTTCATATGATTTTATCACTAACATGAAAGTTTTAAATTAATCTCTCATTCAAATAATAATACACTTAAGCATTAAATTAGTCCACTAAAGTAGACTTATCAAGTCTCTCATCATACCCCCAAGCCAAAGTTTTGCTAGTCCGTAGCAAAATTAACTAAGATTATGATGATTTAAAGCACTTGGGTTTAAATTAATATAAATAGTAACTATGTAGAGGAAAGCTTACATCGGAAAAAAATTAAGTTTAATATAAATGATTAATATATAGATCATTTGTGAAAATTTTCTTACTTAGACTTATACTTATAACATTTTCAAAACACACTTAAAACAATGTTGTTAACAAGAATTTTATTAAGAATTAGAATTCTCAAAAATCTTTTATTCCTTGTAATTATTCTTAACTCAAATTAGAATACAAAGTGTTTTAAGGAAACAAAACTTAAGAATTGGAAATTAAATTTTGACTAAAAAACTCAATAGATTTAAGTCAATCCTTTATTTATGATATTTGACTTTTATTAATATAAGTTTAAGCAAATTAACTAGATACTCATTATTAATCAAACTTAGAGTAGTAAAACTATAATTTACTAGCCTATAGTACTAGGAACAACTTCTAGACCTAGGATTCTATCAATTGTTCTCCTTTAGGTCTCAACTTAAAATCTTCAAAACCCAATTTCTTAGACTTCACTGCCCAATACCAAGGTTCAGTAGCTATGATTTTAAAACATTTGTGCTTAGTGAAGAGAATTGTCCTAAAGGCATCCAAAGTTGCAAAAATCTAGATCTTGAGACATCAATTTCCAATCCCAATTATTCCAATTCAGGCCTTTGGCTTGGCCTTACTCAGGTTTGGTTATTTTCTCCTCACTAGTTTTCCATCCCGAGGTCAACACTTTTTGTGTATATCTCTCCGGTGGACCATTGTCTCTTATTCCTAATATTTTTATCTCCATATTTTTTTCACTTTTTCTATAGGTTAGAACACCCATTTATAGGGAGGTGTTCTTTTTATTTGATGGAAGGAAGGGTAGCATCCATTTGTATTGAGATGCTTTATTTATTATGGAAATCTGCATAGGCATCCATTTGTAACGAGGCACTTAACTGCGGGGTATTTTATTTTATTTATTTTTTCTTTTTTTTATTCCCCCCTTCTCATTTTTCTTACTAACATAATTCTCCAAATCCTTTTTCTAGGTGAGTGGCACATCCTTCACCCTTTCAAGAACCGCCCCACAGAATTCCTTGAACTAAAGAGGATTCAGAATCGATCTCTTAACCACTGTGTTTTCACGGTCTTAGATGCCAATAAGACAATTCTATATGTGTGAATTTAGATGTTTAGGTTACTTAGCTCTCAAACCAGAGCTTGGACAACAAAGTCCTTCACTCTCAGGTTCTTCAAATTCTTAGTTTCCTCCAATAGGATCTGTCAAGATAAAATTTACCAAGTCTAGTTATTTATCTTTAGCCTGTAAGCCTTGTAAACTAAAATTCTACTAACTCTTTATTTAATTAACTCTGAATATTTGGCCTTTCACTTAACTTTATGATAAAATCAAATTTTCAAAAAGCAAAAGGATTACTTAATCTAATTGATTAGAAAGTTATAATTTTACCCCAAAACTTAAGTTTAAATCTTAATACATTTAGTTTCTTAATTCAAGGTAAGAATAGGAAAACAAAGCTTTAAAAGATTTAAAGATTCCTAATTCAAATAAAATCTTGTTTTAAAAATTTTAAAAACAAAAGTGTGTTCTTACAAAATGTTTTAAGTAAAAATCTAACTAAGAATTGAATGCTCTTAAATATTCTATATATATTCTATATACATTTTTAATCCCTGACATAAAAGAAAATTAAGCTCTTAATTATAGTAAATATATATATTTATTTTTTTATTTTTTTCTTCTTTTATTCTTTATTAAAGATGAATATAACCCTCTTATTATTTTTATGAATTTTCATTTTTCAAATTTTTGTATTTATATATTTTTATTTTTATGAATTTTTCAAAATCTTTCAAATTTTTATGACTTTTTTATTTTTTTAAATTTTTTATCATTTTTGGAATTTCTATTTTTTTCAATTTTGGGGATATTTAATTTTTATGTTTTCTTTATATCTATTTATTTACATATACTTAAAGTGAAAATTTCACTTCAACACCTCCCAAGCCAAGATTTTACAATGTCCTCATTGTAAGAAGGGTGGAAAAAAATATTATACTTCATTTAGTATAGGGTGATGGAAGGAGTCGAATAAAGGAGATCAAAGATCTTTGTGCGAATGATTTCAAGTCTGACTAAGGGTCAGAGTGGTCAGTTGGACTAAATGAAGGTAATCAGTAAAATATGAAGTGAAAGATCACAGTAGGTGTAGAAGAAAATCAAAAGATAAAAATAGGAAATAGCTATGTACAGATATGGTGGATGGATAGCAAGACAAAAACCTTAGTGGAGCATGTAACATTCTCCAACAAGACCCTATGGATGTGATTCCAAGAATGGTTTTAAATGTTGACCATTGACTTTGAAGGGTTGATCCTTGTTGGGTTCAGTGATTTCGACAGATCCATTGTCGAAGACTCTAACTACAATAAATGGCCCTTGGCATTTAGATCTAAGTTTACCAGGGAAGAGCTGCAAATGGGCATCAAATAACAACACCTTCTGACTAGGTGTAAAGGATTTGCGGGAAATAAACTTGTCGTGGAAGGCTTTAAGTTTCTCCTTATGCAGCTTTGAACTCTCATAGGAATCATGACGAAATTCTCAAGTTTGCTAAGCTGCAACCTACGATTTTCACCGGCCTTCACAAGGTCTAAATTACAGGCTTTAATTGCCTAATAGGCCTTGTGTTCAATTTCTACGGGAAGATGACAAGGTTTCCCGTAAACAAGTCTGTATGGTGACATGCCTATTGGTATTTTGTGGGCAGTACTATAAACCCACAAAGCCTCATCTAAATGGGAAGACCAATCCTTCCTATTGGGTCAGATTGTCATTTGAAGGATCTTTTTGATCTCCCGATTAGAGACCTCGGTTTGCCCATTAGTCTGGAGATGATAAGGTGAAAAAATACGATGTGTAACCCCATATTTTCTAAGTAAAGTTCTAAACTGGGCATTAATAAAACGGGAACCGCCGTCAAAAATGATAGCACGAGGTACCCGAAAACAAGCAATAATGTGACTCTGTATAAAAAGAATGACAACTCGATGGTCGTTTGTGCATGTGGGTATGGCTTCAATCCAACGAGAAACATAATCTACAGCAAGTAAAATATAATGGAAGCCAAAATAGGATGGAAATGGACCCATAAAATCTATGCCCCAAATATCAAAGATTTCACAGACTATAATCAGGTTCCAAGGCATCATGTCTTTTCGTGACATGCCACCAAGTGTTTGGCAACGACTACATGCCTTACAATAAGTCTAAGAATCAGCAAACAATGTTGGCCAATAAAACCCACATTGCAAAACTTTTGCAGCTGTCTTTCTACCAGAAAAGTGACCACCACAAGCATGGTCATGACAAAAAGATAGGATAGAATAAATCTCAGAAGAAGTGACACAACACCTGATGATTTGATCATTACAAAGTCGAAAAAGATATGGATCTTCCCAAAAATAGTATTTGGCTTCTGCTTTCAGTCGTGGTTTGCGATTCCTGTCCCAGTCTGGAGGGAATTGATGTGTAACCAAATAATTAACAATATCTGCATACCAAGGAATATCTGTGGATAAAGTCAAAAGATGTTCATCAAGGAAGTGTTCAGTGATTTAAGGAGATGATTCAATTGTATCATAAGGAAGATGGGAAAGATGATCTGCAACAACATTCTGCCTACCTGCCTTCTCACTAATTTCTAGGTCAAATTCTTGCAAAAGCAAGATCCATCTGATCAACCTAGGTTTCGTGTCCTTCTTAGATAGAAGGTGTCAGATAGCTGAGTGATCAGAGTACACTATGATTTGAGATCCGAGTATGTAAGATTTGAACTTTTCTAATCCAAATACTATTACTAGTAACTCTTTCTCTATAACTGTGTAATTTCTTTGTATCTCATTCAATGTTTTATTAGCATAGTAAATTATTACCGGATTCTTCTCAATTTTCTGTCCCAAAACAACTCCTATTGCATAATCTGATGCATCGCACATGATTTCAAATGGTAAATCCCAATTAGGTGGTTGCAAAATTGGAGCCTGTGTAACTCTATCTCTCAACATTTCAAATGCTATAATAAACTCCTCATTCATCTCAAAAATCGCATCTTTTGTGAGGAGGTTTGTGAGCAGTCGGGTAATTTTTGAAAAATCAAGAATGAATCTTCTATAAAATCCCACATGCCTGAGAAATGATCTAATGCCTTTGATCAAGTCAGGGATTGGAAGATTTGCAATTTGATTGATCTTGGCTCGATCTACTTGGATACCCTGCTCAAATACGAGATGGCCAAGTACTATGCTCTTTGGAATCATAAAATGGCTCTTCTCCCAACTAAGGACAAGGTTTACTTCAATGCATCTTTTTAGAACCTTCGACAAATTATCCAAGCAAATATCAAATGTTTTCTCGAAGATTGAAAAATCATCCATAAAAGCCTCCTTATATTCGCCCACCATTTCAGTAAAAATGGCTAACATGCAACGCTGAAAAGTCGTGGGTATGTTGCAAAGCCCAAATGGCATCTTTGGAAAGCAAAGGTTCTGAAGGGGTAGGTGAAAGTCATTTTTTCTTGATCTTTAGAATAAATTGCAACTTGATTATATCCAAAGTAACCATCTAAAAAGCAGAAGAACCTATTACCAGCTAATCTCTCAAGGATCTAATCAATGAATGGTAAAGGAAAATGGTCCTTCTTTGTAACAATATTCAGCTTACGATAATCGATACAAACCTGCCATAAATTCGCAATTCGTGTGGGAATGGTTTCTCCAGATTCAGTTTTGATTATGGTGAGTCCTGCCTTTTTGGGTACCACTTGAATTGGACTCACCCAAGGGCTATCAGATATGGGATAGATAATATCAGCATCAAGCCACTTGATTATTTCTTTCTTAACGACCTCCTTTAAATTCAGATTTAGGCATCTTTGAGCTTCTCTTGAAGGCCATGCCCCATCTTCAATATAAATGCGATGAGTACAAAATTGGGGCTAATCTCGGTGAGATCATGTAAAGTCCACCCAATTGCCTTCTTGTGATCTCGAAGAACTTTGATCAATTTATATTCTTGTGATTCAGATAGATGAGAATTGATTATTACAAGATATGTTTGATCAGATTCGAGATATACATATTTAAGATTGTCAGGCAATGGTTTCAATTCAAGCATAGGATTAGAATCAACAGCACGATTTGGGGCGGGATTTTCAATTGTGAAAAGTGAATTAGATGATTCAGATTTAGATTCGGATTCGGGATTGAGTAGAGATTCCAATAACATTTTGTTGCTTTGAGAATATGGAGTATCAAAAGGTGTGTTCTCTAATTCTAAAGAACTAATGTCATCCTCAAAAGCTTCAATAGATGTTATTTCCTCAATCCATTCACAATCAAATCCACTAGAAGCTCTAAATATATCTAAGTTAATTGTCTTCTCCACAAATTTCAATTCTATCTTTCCTGATTCACAATCAATGTTGGCTTTTGCTGTAGCAAAAAAGGGTCTCACTAAGATAATTGGGGTGCGGTTAATGTATTCGAGTACTTCCATATCAAGAACAATAAAATTTATAGGGAAGTAAAAATCCCGAACTCTCATAATAACATCCTCCAACATTCGTTTAGGTGACTTAATAGATCTATCAGCTAATTGTAAAGTCACATTGGTAGACTTAAGGTTTTCTATTTTAAAGTGTTTTACGAAAGAGAAAGGAATGAGATTAATAGAAGCTCCTAAATCTAGAACTCTATCAAAAGATAGACCCCCAATTATACAGGAAATAAATGGAGATCCTGGGTCTTTCTTTTTCGAAGGAAGCATACTTGAAGTAATAGAGCTCACATGCTTCGAAAGTACAACAGTGCTTCCTTTCTTCGGCTTACGCTTAGGAATACACAATTCCCTAAGAAATCTTGCGTAAGTCCGAACTTACCCAAGGAAGATGGATCTCTAGAACCCAGAGTATTCACAAATTCCCTCCCCGCGAGAATTTACGAAATAGGTAGATGTGCGGGATTTGTAGCAAGTAGAGGCGTAAGAGTCTTGATCGTATTTTTGACCTTGTCGAGATGCTTTGCTATGAAATCGACTTTGTCCAATTTTTCTGCAATTATCTCTAAATCCTTTGAACTGGATGGGTTACCGATCTCCTGAATGCCCTTGTGCGGATTTTGATGATTTGTGTTTCTGCCTCGCGTAAATTCCGACATTGATGCGTTATTGATCGAGTTTCCCACCATCCCTTCAAATAATTTTAATGCAGTTTCTACGTCGCGATTTAAGAAGTTCCCTCCACAAGTGGCATCAACTAAATTGCAAATGCCCTCTTGTAAACCATAATAGAAGATATGCATGAGTTGCCAACGAGGGATGTCATGATGTGGGCATTTCCTTTGCAATTCATGAAAACGTTCCCACGCTTCATGAATTGGTTCTCCTTGATTTTGATTGAAAGTAGTAATAGCTTGCCTTAAAGCATTAGTTCGATCAATTGGAAAGAATTTCTTTAGAAAAGTAGATTCGAGTTCAGCCCAAGTTGAGATTGGTCTTGCAATTGTTCTATACCAATAAGCAGCTTTATCTTTAAGGCTAAAAAAGAACATTTTCATAAGTAGGATTTCCTTATTTTGATTTCGTGGTCCAAGAGTTTGAGATAAATTCTTTAGATCTTCTATATGTTGAAATGGATCCTCGGATGCAAATCCGTGAAAGTGAGGGATTAGACCAATGATGTTTGGCTTTAATTTAGGATCATTTTCCCCAATAGGTATCCTAACATTAGGCTCTACTGTTGGTGCTAGAGCACCACGATCATTTGTTTTGATGATAACAAAACACGTGTTATTTAACATTTGCAATTTGAGTCCTAGATTTCAGGTCAATTGCAAATGTGGACGTGTTTAGACGGAGTTCGAGCTTGCATCCAGGATGGATTGGAGGAGCTTGATGAAAAACAGAGGAGGTTCGCGTGGAGCGACAGATTGAAGATAGAAGACAAGAAGAATAGGATAGATTCTTTTTAATCTTTTCTTGTATCTCTTGTCTTTATTTTCTTGCTCTTTTTATTTTTCTTAGAATATTATGTTAAAGAGCCTCAAAGTACCCTAACAGTAGTCCTAGGAACACCTGCATAACCCTAGGATACTAAGGTTTTCTGTAGAATACTTAGAAAACCAATATAGGGTTCAAACAGCACTTCCAGACGTCTAATTCCCAAATCAGACATCTGATAATGTATTTTAAGACGTCTGACTGTTGTTTCAGATGTCTGATAACTGTTAGGCTGGACATAGTTAGTTCTATCTGATGAAATCAGACGTCCAGACCTTAGACCAGACGTCTTAGGAGACGTCTGATGACATTGCCAGACGTCCAATTAGTGGATCGTTGGCTGGCCTAGCGAACACTCAAGATTATGACCGTTAGAGCCTTATCAGACGTCCTTAGGCCTTTCCAGACGTCTGATAAATGACCGTTTTGCCTCGGCTGACCCAAAATCTCTTCTTAGAGATTTTCTAGCCGCTGCAACATTTGGAAATCAATTCAAACAGTAGAAGTAGGTTTCCAGACGTCTAGACATAGTTCCAGACGTCTTGTATGTCGTCTGATGGACTTGCGCAAAAACCCTGTTTAGATCTGATCCAAGTCAGGGAGAGACCCGCCCAAAATCAGACGTCTGACATTGGAATCAGACGTCTTAAAGTGGCCTTCAGACGTCTGATGACAGAGTTAGACGTCTGATAACCCTGTCAAATGTAATCATTGTCCTGATTTCGGCCTGATTCTCTTGGACTTTGTTCCCAACGGCTATAGAACCTTTCCTAAGCCTTCCAAAGCCTTCCTAAGGCCTCTATAAATAGAGGGGAGCCATTACACACCTAGATACACTAAGAAAGACACAAGATACACACTTAGAGACAAAAGATACACCAAGAGACAACTTGTAATACACTCTCACACTCTTGTGTCCAAGAAGCTCTTGCTCTCTAAGCTCAAGTTCTACATCTTGAGAGCATCAAACCGTTGCGCACCCGCTCTCCCGCCGTTGTCTACGAGAGCAAAGTTGCGCCGTCGCGTGGCTCACACATCCGCATCATCGACGCACTCCTTGCAAAGGGGAGTTTCCTATTTCCTATAGAAGCTTAGGTTTATTACTTTGTTGGCTCTATAGGACTACTTGTTTTATTTTATCTTTGTCTTTTGGTTGGGGATTCGCTTTGCGAATTCTCGTCTCCTTCGTGGGACAAAATCCTTCTCGTGGAGAGAAGGGGTTGAAGAACGCTACCCTCGTACTTGTAGCGTGGTTGTACTGAGGTTGAATCACCCTCGTTTTAAAGTGATTCGGTTAGTGGATTTGATCAACTAGGTTGATCGGAAAATCCTAACTCGAGATGGTTAGGTGGTGGTTTTCACCCAGTTTGGGTTTCCACCTAAAACCTCTTTATGTACTTTGTGTGTTTGTTTATTCTGTGATATTGTTTATTTCCGCATTTTATTACGTCACCCCTCCTTCGAAGGGCCAAACCTTCAATTGGTATCAGAGCAGGTTCTTGCAAATTCGGAGTAATACCCGGCAAGAAGATCATGGAGGGAAGCTGTTCCACAAGCAGGATTTCCGAGGGGCAGTCCACAACCCGTCCGCCGTTCTTCGACGGGAGCAACAACCCCTACTGGAAGTTGCGGATGAAGACCTGGCTTCAAGCCACCGACTTCACGATCTGGGCCAGATGCAAGACGCCATTTGAGATCCCAGAAAAACCCGCGGGAGGCTACTCGCAGCTACATATTCGAGAGCTTTCACTCAACGCAAAGGCAATGAATGCCCTGTATTGCGCGTTGAGTCCGAAAGAGTTCGAGAAAATGCAAGAGTGCACTACCGCCCACGAGATATGGAGGAAGGTAGAAGACACTCAAGAAGAGATGCGCTCGGAGGAAAAAGAAGAAAAAGAAGAAACCGCTTGCTTTGGTTTCATGGCCAGAGGAACCAACAGCGACAGCGAAAGTGGAAGCGACGACGGGGACAACGAGGTAAATTTCGATTTACAAGAAGCTTTTAATGAACTATTTGAGATTAGTAAATCACTTAAGATAGAAATTAAAAGCATTAAGAAGAACCTTAGTTTTCTTAAAAATGAAAATGATAGGTTAGAAAAACAACTTAAGGACATAGAAGCTAGTCCTAGAATTGATAACCTATTATTAGAAAATCAAGACCTCATCAATGAAAATAATAAATTGATTGAGGAAAATGACAGTCTAAAAATAGAAAATTTTGATTTAAAGACTAAAATGAATACTATAGAAAAAGAAATCGCATGTCTTAGGGAAAGCTCCAACAAACTAATCAACAAAGTAGATGATTTATATAGCCCTAAGATTGAGAAAGGATCTCCATCAAGGAGACCCGCTAACAGATCCGGATCCAAGCCCACTTGGATACCGAAAAAGGAATTAGAATCTTGTTTTGTAGGGTTCAGGGATTATTACAACATAAAGGACTGGACCTACAAGCTTAAAGCTGGTCAACTCAAGTTGGGAGAACCAAGGAGTAGACCAAGGATGAGAACAAGAATACCGACGAGATGGCGAACAAACGACGGACCCGCCGCACGTCGACCACCAGATTGGAGACCGGCGCCGATGCCCGGGCCTCCAAGCTACGGATGGGAGCCCCATCCGATGTGGCATCCACCACCACCATTCGGGCCATTTTATTGGCCATGGTAGGTGAGGTAAAACCCTTTACCCTATCTTTTTATCAGTAGCATTTAGATAGGGGGAGTTAAAATTTATGAGCTAATTGTCAATTTTTAAGGGGGAGATGCAAGTTAGCTAAATTTCCTTTAGTAAGGGGGAGAAAAGTAATAGCTATCTTGTTGTTACAAAAAGGGGGAGAACATCACCTTTGTCGAAAGAAACTCATAGAAGAGCATGTTTTAAGGGGGAGTTATATGAAACGTAAAATCAATCAAACCTTTTTGATAATGTCAAAAAGGGGGAGGATTTTATGCATTATTATTTACGGTTTTGTCATCATCAAAAAGGGGGAGATTGTTGGTGCTAGAGCACCACGATCATTTGTTTTGATGATAACAAAACACGTGTTATTTAACATTTGCAATTTGAGTCCTAGATTTCAGGCCAATTGCAAATGTGGACGTGTTTAGACGGAGTTCGAGCTCGCATCCAGGATGGATTCGAGGAGCTTGATGAAAAACAGAGGAGGTTCGCGTGGAGCTACAGATTGAAGATAGAAGACAAGAAGAATAGGATAGATTCTTTTTAATCCTTTCTTATATCTCTTGTCTTTATTTTCTTGCCCTTTTTATTTTTCTTAGAATATTATGTTAAAGATCCTCAAAGTACCCTAACAGTAGTCCTAGGAACACCTGCACAACCCTAGGATACTAAGGTTTTCTGTAGAATACTTAGAAAACCAATATAGGGTTCAAACAGCACTTCCAGACGTCTAATTCCCAAATCAGACGTCTGATAATGTATTTTAAGACGTCTGATAACTGTTAGGCTGGACATAGTTAGTTCTGTCTGATGAAATCAGACGTCCAGACCTTAGACCAGACGTCTTAGGAGACGTCTGATGACTTTGCCAGACGTCCAATTAGTGGACCGTTGGCTGGCTTAGCGAACACTCAAGTTTATGACCGTTAGAGCCTTATCAGACGTCCTTAGGCCTTTCCAGACGTCTGATAAATGACCGTTTTGCCTCGGCTGACCCAAAATCGCTTCTCAGAGATTTTCTAGTCGTTGCAACGTTTGGAAATCAATTCCCACAGTAGAAGTAGGTTTCCAGATGTCCAGACATAGTTCCAGACGTCCTGTATGTCGTCTGATGGACTTGCGCAAAAACCCTGTTTAGATCTGATCCAAGTTAGGGAGAGGCCCGCCCAAAATCAGACGTCTGACATTGGAATCAGACGTCTTAAAGTGGCCTTCCAGACGTCTGATGCCAGAGTTAGACATCTGATAACCCTGTCAAATGTAATCATTGTCCTGATTTCGGCCTGATTCTCTTGGACTTTGTTCCCAACGGCTATAGAACCTTTCCTAAGCCTTCCAAAGCCTTCCTAAGGCCCCTATAAGTAGCGGGGAGCCTTTACACACCTAGATACACTAAGAAAGACACAAGATACACACTTAGAGACAAAAGATACACCAAGAGACACCTTGTAATACACTCTCACACTCTTGTGTCCAAGAAGCTCTTGCTCTCTAAGCTCAAGTTCTACATCTTGAGAGCATCAAACCGTTGCGCACCCGCTCTCCCGCCGTTGTCTACGAGAGCAAAGTTGCGCCGTCGCGTGGCTCACGCATCCGCGTCATCGACGCACTCCTTGCAAAGGGGAGTTTCCTATTTCCTATAGAAGCTTAGGTTTATTACTTTGTTGGCTCTATAGGACTACTTGTTTTATTTTATCTTTGTCTTTTGGTTGGGTATTCGCTTTGCGAATTCTCGTCTCCTTCGTGGGACAAAATCCTTCTCGTGGAGAGAAGGGGTTGAGGAACGCTACCCTCGTACTTGTAGCGTGGTTGTACTGAGGTTGAATCACCCTCGTTTTAAAGTGATTCGGTTAGTGGATTTGTTCAACTAGGTTGATCGAAAAATACTAACTCGAGAGGGTTAGGTGGTGGTTTTCACCCGGTTTGGGTTTCCACCTAAAAATTCTTTGTGTACTTTGTGTGTTTGTTTATTCTGTGATATTGTTTATTTCCGCATTTTATTACGTCACCCCTCCTTCGAAGGGCCAAACCTTCAATTGGTATCAGAGCAGGTTCTTGCAAATTCGGAGTAATACCCTGCAAGAAGATCATGGAGGGAAGCTGTTCCACAAGTAGGATTTCCGAGGGGCAGTCCACAACCCGTCCGCTGTTCTTCGACGGGAGCAACTACCCCTACTGGAAGTTGCGGATGAAGACCTGGCTTCAAGCCACCGACTTCACGATCTGGGCCAGATGCAAGATGCCATTTGAGATCCCAGAAAAACCTGCGGGAGGCTTCTCGCAGCTGCATATTCGAGAGCGTTCACTCAACGAAAAGGCAATGAATGCCCTGTATTGCGCGTTGAGTCCGAAAGAGTTCGAGAAAATCCAAGAGTGCACTACTGCCCACGAGATCTGGAGGAAGGTAGAAGACACTGAAGAAGAGATGCGCTCGGAGGAAAAAGAAGAAGAAAAAGAAGAAGAAACCGCTTGCTTTGGTTTCATGGCCAGAGGAACCAACAGCGACAGCGAAAGTGGAAGCGACGACAGCGACAACGAGGTAAATTTTGATTTACAAGAAGCTTTTAATGAACTATTTGAGATTAGTAAATCACTTAAGATAGAAATTAAAAGCATTAAGAAGAACCTTAGTTTTCTTAAAAATGAAAATGATAGGTTAGGAAAACAACTTAAGGACATAGAAGCTAGTCCTAGAATTGATAACCTGTTATTAGAAAATCAAGACCTCATCAATGAAAATAATAAATTGATTGAGGAAATTAACAGTCTAAAAATAGAAATTTTTGATTTAAAGACTAAAATGAATACTATAGAAAAAGAAATCGCATGTCTTAGGGAAAACTCCAACAAACTAATCAACAAAGTAGATGATTTATATAGCCCTAAGATTGAGAAAGGATCTCCATCAAGGAGACCCGCTAACAGATCCGGATCCAAGCCCACTTGGATACCGAAAAAGGAATTAGAATCTTGTTTTGTAGGGTTCAGGGATAATTACAACATAAAGGACTGGACCTACAAGCTCAAAGCTGGTCAACTCAAGTTGGGAGAACCAAGGAGTAGACCAAGGAGGAGAACAAGAAGACCGACGAGACGGCGAACAAACGACGGACCCGCCGCACGTCGACCACCAGATTGGAGACCGGCGCCGATGCCCGGGCCTCCAAGCTACGGATGGGAGCCCCATCCGATGTGGCATCCACCACCACCATTCGGGCCATTTTATTGGCCATGGTAGGTGAGGTAAAACCCTTTACCCTATCTTTTTATCAATAGCATTTAGATAGGGGGAGTTAAAATTTATGAGCTAACTGTCAATTTTTAAGGGGGAGATGCAAGTTAGCTAAATTTCCTTTAGTAAGGGGGAGAAAAATAATAGCTATCTTGTTGTTACAAAAAGGGGGAGAACATCACCTTTGTCTAAAGAAACTCATAGAAGAGCATGTTTTAAGGGGGAGTTATATGAAATGTAAAATCAATCAAACCTTTTTGATAATGTCAAAAAGGGGGTGGATTTTATGCATTATTATTTACGGTTTTGGCATCATCAAAAAGGGGGAGATTGTTGGTGCTAGAGCACCACGATCATTTGTTTTGATGATAACAAAACACGTGTTATTTAACATTTGCAATTTGAGTCCTAGATTTCAGGTCAATTGCAAATGTGGACGTGTTTAGATGGAGTTCGAGCTCTCATCCAGGACGGATTGGTGGAACTTGATGAAAAACAGAGGAGGTTCGCGTGGAGCAACAGATTGAAGATAGAAGACAAGAAGAATAGGATAGATTCTTTTTAATCCTTTCTTATATCTCTTGTCTTTATTTTCTTGCTCTTTCTATTTTTCTTAGGATATTATGTTAAAGAGCCTCAAAGTACCCTAACAGTAGTCCTAGGAACACCTGCACAACCCTAGGATACTAAGGTTTTCTGTAGAATACTTAGAAAACCAATATAGGGTTCAAACAGCACTTCCAGACGTCTAATTCCCAAATCAGACGTCTGATAATGTATTTTAAGACGTCTGACTGTTGTTTCAGACGTCTGATAACTGTTAGGCTGGACATAGTTAGTTCTGTCTGATGAAATCAGACGTCCAGACCTTAGACCAGACGTCTTAGGAGACGTCTGATGACTTTGCCTGACGTCCAATTAGTGGACCGTTGATGATGTAAATTGTTGACACCGATGCTCCCCGGCAACGGCGCCAAAATAATGATGGTTGATGGTGACACCGATGCTCCCCGGCAACGGCGCCAAAATAATGATGGTGTTTGATGGTTGGTGGTAATGGTGAATAATTATTGTTATGATCATGTCGTTGTAGTATAGGGTGTATAATATAACATTAAGGATGTCGTATAGTGGTGAGTATGGGTGAGTACCAGTCATTACAACCATTATTATCATTTGCTTATTTATCTAATTTTTACTGGTTTTGTTCCAGGTCGTTCTCTGGGAGGCAATTTATTGAATTTAATTCGGTCACTCTTTGATTATCTCCAAAATTGTCTTCTTATTCAAAAAGAAACTTTACATTTAAAGAATGAATGAATGTTTTATTTACCTAGTTACTAAGAAGTGCTTGCAAAAAATACTAACTATGAACAAGCATCAAACAATCTATTATTATACTCTAAACTATGTATTTACAAGTTATACTATTAACACTAATATGTTAGTTCATACTACATTAGGATACCATAGTGTAAAAACTTAACTTACTAGTCATTTATTTATAGTGACATATATATCAGTTTTAGTGACAGATATAAACGTCGCTAAATCTCAGAAAACACTATATACAACCTAAAGAAGCAAACTGAGGTCTTTAGCGACAATTATAGTGTCGTTTTATTCTGTTAGTAATTATGTGGGTTTACTTATATGTATGTGTATTACTTATTCTACTGCTGTATGTACAGTGTCTTTTCTGTTCGTGTGTTCCTTCTCTTAAGTCGTCTGTCCTTTCAATTTCTTCTGTGTGGTATTTCAGAGGCTGCGGTGGAGAGTCCTTAGTGTAAAATGTGCTTAATTAGCGGGCGTGCTTTTCGAGGGATACACAGCACCCTGCGGGTGGGACCAGACCTCTACTAAGCGCGCCCTAATCTCAGATTAGGTGCTTTAATTACGTTTTCGTATCAGCGCAGGGCCTCAGCCCAACGCCTTCAACAAGTTCGCACACGCTCGGGCCTCCAGCCCCACACATGCATCACAAATCAGAGTTCACTACAAATTGGGTAATCAGATAAAGGATCGCGTTTCGGGCGCTCGGCGCCATGACGACTGGTTAATCTATTGCATAAATTGTATTTATATAGCTGCGTTTGGTTTGCAGCACACGATGTGGCGCTATTCCAGCGCCACATCGTGCGCTGGAAATCAGACGCAGCTGCGTCTGTGTGCGTTTTTGGCCCTTGATTTGGGGGCCATAAATTATTAAAAAAAATAAAATAAAATATGATAAATAAAATATTTACGTAATACTACATAATTGATTAATTAATTTTTAATTTTAAACATTTTTACTATACAAATAAATTCACTAAACTAGGCTGATTATACAGGTTGATTTAGGTGATTAAATAGTTAATTACTTATAAAATAATTAGTAAATGGTCTAATTGACCTTAAACAGTTTTAACTTACATACTTAAGTATTTAATACATATTTTTATTGTATTTTTACGAATTTATTTATGTTCTATTTAGGCTAAAATAGCAATTCTGTGTAGTTTATAATTAAAACTAAGTTACAGTAAGTTATACTAGGTATAATTATACTTTGACTAACTTAAATTACTTAATATATATATATATATATATATATATTCCCAAGTTTATAGATTTATTTACTTGATTATTGCTCTAACTTATTAACTTAGCTACTAAATAAGTAAATATAAATCTGTATCTATATATATACATAAATCAGTAAATACATGCATAATAGATTAGTATATATACATATTTTTACATAGATTACATATGTATATGAATTTCTGTACAGGTTTTATACATATTTACAGTATAACTATGAATCTAACTGATATGCTATAGTTATAATACTATGAATAGGTATATTTACAGTTTTAAAATAAGTCTATGTCATTAGGCTTTTGTATAAAGTTAGGGAATTAGAGTTGATTGAGTTTTTATTTGAGTTTAGATAGCAGCCGCAGCTACTGTCAGAGGAGATGGAGAAGAGAAGAATGTGCTGTTTTAGTGTTGGTTTTAGTTGCTGTTCAGGGTGAGTTTTTGTAGCAGCAGCAGTGGCTTAAGCCACTGTCAAATGGCTAACTGCTGCTGCAGTTAGTCCACTTGAAGAGGGGGGAAGTATTCTACAGAGAAGAGGGAAATTTAGAGAAGAAGGGAGTTTAGAGAAGAGGGGAATGTAGCTGCAAGTTGCAGCATGTTGCTGTATAACTGGGAACAAGATTAAATTCAAAACAAACTAAACATTGAAGAGATGAAATCCAAATCTGAAAGGGGTTTAAATCTCACGAAAATCTCATGTAAATTCAGCTCAAATACTCATTAGGAAAAACCTTATCAGAAGCATCCTTTCAGATCAACATTCAAATGGCATTGAGTTAGTCTTCCTAATGCCATAGACAGCATGAAGGAAGACTTAGCTCGATCAATTAAAACCAAAGAAACACAATCCCAGTTTCTTGCAACCTTAAGGAGTATGGAAAACTCCTTAGGTTAGAGAATCACCATACAGAAATGATCATCAACACAAATAGTGCATGGCAGTTCTGAAATAGCAAAAAGAGACTAAGAATGCATTAAGGAAATTTAATGGAAGCTGGCGAATGCATTCAAAACAAAGTATAAACAGAATCATGAAAGGCTCTTCTGATTGGTTCTCTATCACCAGAGAACTTCTCAGAATCCTTGCCTACAATGAAAACCAAAAATCCCTTCAATTTGTCAGATCTGTCAAAACATTTCAGAGAGTAAAAATCCTTTAAAATCCAAATCAAAAGTGCTCTGACAAACTGAGGCAATCCATTTAAAACAGAGGGGCTTTTGTGAAACAAATGGAGTGAGTGAGAAGCCCCAAATGGTGCTTGTGACGCCACTTTCAGATCTGAGGCAGTGCGCCATCAGATCTGAAATTGGGTCAGGATGTGTGGGTGATTGATGAAAAATTCGTCGTTAAAAAGGAAAAAACAAGAATCAGAATTTGGATGATGGAAAAACAAAACATGAAGAGGGAGATAAATTGAACAATGAACAGATGATTCTTCCCCTCTGATCTGGACTGATCAGAGGAGGTGAGGGAGGGGATCTAATACTAATTCTACTCCTAAGACTAATCTAACTACAGCTAACATTAAACACTAACAATTAAAACTAAATCTATTCTAAACTACTGCAAACTAAATCTAACACTACTTGTGCAGAATTAAAAACCTAAACTAAAAGGAAGAATGGGACCTATGGGTCCTTAGCCGGCGGCTAAGGAGGAAGAAAGGAGGAGGGTGACTCCAGCGGAGGGAAGAGTCTGCTAGTGAGACTCCAGGGTCGTCCTCAGGTGCTACGAGGTCCTTAGCGACGAGGAGGGTCGAGAGCAGGCGATGATTCCACAGCCGGTGGCTTTGAAATCAGGGTCTAGATGAGGAGGAGAGACTGGAGCGGAAGAATTGATCGCTAAGAGATGTAGGAGGGAGCGATCCTTTGCGCGTGACACCACTGAGGTGCTTAAGTAGCAGCTCAGTGATTGAGATCACCGCAAGGGTGAGGTTAATCAAAATTAGGCCGGCGGTGAGGATGAGATGGGTAGAGCATGCGGCGAGTCAAGAGAGAGATCTGACCGTCAGATGAGATCTGGGAAGAGAGGTGAACGCACGCACCGAATCGCGCGAAGGTTCCATTTGATTCCAGCCGCAGATCGAGATCAAAAGTGCGATGGACGGTCGAGAATGGTTGTGTTCTTCGCGTGCTACAGTGCGCGTGAAGAACACAGGCTTCTCTCTGAAATGAGGGAAAACTTGCAGGAAGACCCTTGAACGAAGGGGTAGAAGAATAGCGTGCAGGTCCAAAACTGAAAAGAACTATAACTGGAAGGGCCTTGCAGTCATACAGAAGGGTCCCTGCGGCTTGCAAAAAGGTCCAAGAAGGAGTTTTGAAGGGTAGAAATGTAATGCATGAAGGACCTAATTGTAATCTATTTATTTCTAAGCCTAAATGATGTCCAATTGCTTTCAAATTTTTACATGTGCTTAATTGAACATTTAAGACATTGATTTTACTTCTGATTTATCTTTTCAAACTTGTTTATGTGTTCAATTGATGCATGGATCATCATTTGTTCTTTAGTTTTCACAATATCTCATTTTTGTTATGACCGTTAGAGCCTTATCAGACGTCCTTAGGCCTTTCCAGACGTCTGATAAATGACCGTTTTGCCTCGGCTGACCCAAAATCTCTTCTTAGAGATTTTCTAGCCGCTGCAACATTTGGAAATCAATTCAAACAGTAGAAGTAGGTTTCCAGACGTCTAGACATAGTTCCAGACGTCTTGTATGTCGTCTGATGGACTTGCGCAAAAACCCTGTTTAGATCTGATCCAAGTCAGGGAGAGACCCGCCCAAAATCAGACGTCTGACATTGGAATCAGACGTCTTAAAGTGGCCTTCAGACGTCTGATGACAGAGTTAGACGTCTGATAACCCTGTCAAATGTAATCATTGTCCTGATTTCGGCCTGATTCTCTTGGACTTTGTTCCCAACGGCTATAGAACCTTTCCTAAGCCTTCCAAAGCCTTCCTAAGGCCTCTATAAATAGAGGGGAGCCATTACACACCTAGATACACTAAGAAAGACACAAGATACACACTTAGAGACAAAAGATACACCAAGAGACAACTTGTAATACACTCTCACACTCTTGTGTCCAAGAAGCTCTTGCTCTCTAAGCTCAAGTTCTACATCTTGAGAGCATCAAACCGTTGCGCACCCGCTCTCCCGCCGTTGTCTACGAGAGCAAAGTTGCGCCGTCGCGTGGCTCACACATCCGCATCATCGACGCACTCCTTGCAAAGGGGAGTTTCCTATTTCCTATAGAAGCTTAGGTTTATTACTTTGTTGGCTCTATAGGACTACTTGTTTTATTTTATCTTTGTCTTTTGGTTGGGGATTCGCTTTGCGAATTCTCGTCTCCTTCGTGGGACAAAATCCTTCTCGTGGAGAGAAGGGGTTGAAGAACGCTACCCTCGTACTTGTAGCGTGGTTGTACTGAGGTTGAATCACCCTCGTTTTAAAGTGATTCGGTTAGTGGATTTGATCAACTAGGTTGATCGGAAAATCCTAACTCGAGATGGTTAGGTGGTGGTTTTCACCCAGTTTGGGTTTCCACCTAAAACCTCTTTATGTACTTTGTGTGTTTGTTTATTCTGTGATATTGTTTATTTCCGCATTTTATTACGTCACCCCTCCTTCGAAGGGCCAAACCTTCAATTGGTATCAGAGCAGGTTCTTGCAAATTCGGAGTAATACCCGGCAAGAAGATCATGGAGGGAAGCTGTTCCACAAGCAGGATTTCCGAGGGGCAGTCCACAACCCGTCCGCCGTTCTTCGACGGGAGCAACAACCCCTACTGGAAGTTGCGGATGAAGACCTGGCTTCAAGCCACCGACTTCACGATCTGGGCCAGATGCAAGACGCCATTTGAGATCCCAGAAAAACCCGCGGGAGGCTACTCGCAGCTACATATTCGAGAGCTTTCACTCAACGCAAAGGCAATGAATGCCCTGTATTGCGCGTTGAGTCCGAAAGAGTTCGAGAAAATGCAAGAGTGCACTACCGCCCACGAGATATGGAGGAAGGTAGAAGACACTCAAGAAGAGATGCGCTCGGAGGAAAAAGAAGAAAAAGAAGAAACCGCTTGCTTTGGTTTCATGGCCAGAGGAACCAACAGCGACAGCGAAAGTGGAAGCGACGACGGGGACAACGAGGTAAATTTCGATTTACAAGAAGCTTTTAATGAACTATTTGAGATTAGTAAATCACTTAAGATAGAAATTAAAAGCATTAAGAAGAACCTTAGTTTTCTTAAAAATGAAAATGATAGGTTAGAAAAACAACTTAAGGACATAGAAGCTAGTCCTAGAATTGATAACCTATTATTAGAAAATCAAGACCTCATCAATGAAAATAATAAATTGATTGAGGAAAATGACAGTCTAAAAATAGGAATTTTTGATTTAAAGACTAAAATGAATACTATAGAAAAAGAAATCGCATGTCTTAGGGAAAACTCCAACAAACTAATCAACAAAGTAGATGATTTATATAGCCCTAAGATTGAGAAAGGATCTCCATCAAGGAGACCCGCTAACAGATCCGGATCCAAGCCCACTTGGATACCGAAAAAGGAATTAGAATCTTGTTTTGTAGGGTTCAGGGATAATTACAACATAAAGGATTGGACCTACAAGCTCAAAGCTGGTCAACTCAAGGTGGGAGAACCAAGGAGTAGACCAAGGAGGAGAACAAGAAGACCAACGAGACGGCGAACAAACGACGGACCCGCCGCACGTCGACCACCAGATTGTAGACCGGTGCCGATGCCCGGGCCTCCAAGCTACGGATGGGAGCCCCATCCTATGTGGCATCCACCACCACCATTCGGGCCATTTAATTGGCCATGGTAGGTGAGGTAAAACCCTTTACCCTATCTTTTTATCAGTAGCATTTAGATAGGGGGAGTTAAAATTTATGAGCTAATTGTCAATTTTTAAGGGGGAGATGCAAGTTAGCTAAATTTCCTTTAGTAAGGGGGAGAAAAATAATAGCCATCTTGTTGTTACAAAAAGGGGGAGAACATCACCTTTGTCGAAAGAAACTCATAGAAGAGCATGTTTTAAGGGGGAGTTATATGAAATGTAAAATCAATCAAACCTTTTTGATAATGTCAAAAAGGGGGAGGATTTTATGCATTATTATTTACGATTTTATCATCATAAAAAAGGGGGAGATTGTTGGTGCTAGAGCACCACGATCATTTGTTTTGATGATAACAAAACACGTGTTATTTAACATTTGCAATTTGAGTCCTAGATTTCAGGTCAATTGCAAATGTGGACGTGTTTAGACGGAGTTCGAGCTCGCATCCAGGACGGATTGGAGGAGCTTGATGAAAAACAGAGGAGGTTCGCGTGGAGCGACAGATTGAAGATAGAAGACAAGAAGAATAGGATAGATTCTTTTTAATCCTTTCTTATATCTCTTGTCTTTATTTTCTTGCTCTTTTTATTTTTCTTAGAATATTATGTTAAAGAGCCTCAAAGTACCCTAACAGTAGTCCTAGGAACACCTGCACAACCCTAGGATACTAAGGTTTTCTGTAGAATACTTAGAAAACCAATATAGGGTTCAAACAGCACTTCCAGACGTCTAATTCCCAAATCAGACGTCTGATAATGTATTTTAAGACGTCTGACTGTTGTTTCAGACGTCTGATAACTGTTAGGCTGGACATAGTTAGTTCTGTCTGATGAAATCTGACGTGCAGACCTTAGACCAGACGTCTTAGGAGACGTCTGATGACATTGCCAGACATCCAATTAGTGGACCGTTGGCTGGCTTAGCGAACACTCAAGATTATGACCGTTAGAGCCTTATCAGACATCCTTAGGCCTTTCCAGACGTCGGATAAATGACCGTTTTGCCTCGGCTGACCCAAAATCCCTTCTCAGAGATTTTCTAGCCGTTGCAACGTTTGGAAATCAATTCCCACAGAAGAAGTAGGTTTCCAGATGTCCAGACATAGCTCCAGTCGTCCTGTATGTTGTCTGATGGAGTAGCGCAAAAACCCTGTTTATCTCTGACCCAAGTCAGGGAGAGACCCGCCCAAAATCTGACGTCTGACATTGGAATCAGACGTCTTAAAGTGGCCTTCCAGACGTCTGATGCCAGAGTTAGACGTCTGATAACCCTGTCAAATGTAATCATTGTCCTGATTTCGGCCTGATTTTCTTGGACTTTGTTCCCAACGGCTATAGAACCTTTCCTAAGCCTTCCAAAGCCTTCCTAAGGCCTCTATAAATAGAGGGGAGCCTTTACACACCTAGATACACTAAGAAAGACACAAGATACACACTTAGAGAGAAAAGATACACCAAGAGACACCTTGTAATACACTCTCACACTCTTGTGTCCAAGAAGCTCTTGCTCTCTAAGCTCAAGTTCTACATCTTGAGAGCATCAAACCGTTGCGCACCCGCTCTCCCGCCGTTGTCTACGAGAGCAAAGTTGCGCTGTCGCGTGGCTCACGCATCCGCATCATCGACGCACTCCTTGCAAAGGGGAGTTTCCTATTTCCTATAGAAGCTTAGGTTTATTACTTTGTTGGCTCTATAGGACTACTTGTTTTATTTTATCTTTGTCTTTTGGTTGGGTATTCGCTTTGCGAATTCCCGTCTCCTTCGTGGGACAAAATCCTTCTCGAGGAGAGAAGGGGTTGAAGAACGCTACCCTCGTACTTGTAGCGTGGTTGTACTGAGGTTGAATCACCCTCGTTTTAAAGTGATTCGGTTAGTGGATTTGATCAACTAGGTTGATCGGAAAATCCTAACTCGAGAGGGTTAGGTGGTGGTTTTCACCCGGTTTGGGTTTCCACCTAAAAAGTCTTTGTGTACTTTGTGTGTTTGTTTATTCTGTGATATTGTTTATTTCCGCATTTTATTACGTCACCCCTCCTTCGAAGGGCCAAACCTTCAATTGGTATCAGAGCAGGTTCTTGCAAATTCGGAGTAATACCCGGCAAGAAGATCATGGAGGGAAGCTGTTCCACAAGCAGGATTTCCGAGGGCAGTCCACAACCCGTCCGCCGTTCTTCGACGGGAGCAGCTACCCCTACTGGAAGTTGCGGATGAAGACCTGGCTTCAAGCCACCGACTTCACAATCTGGGCCAGATGCAAGACGCCATTTGAGATCCCAGAAAAACCCACGGGAGGCTACTCGCAGCTGCATATTCGAGAGCTTTCACTCAACGCAAAGGCAATGAATGCCCTGTATTGCGCGTTGAGTCCGAAAGAATTCGAGAAAATGCAAGAGTGCACTACCGCCCACGAGATATGGAGGAAGGTAGAAGACACTCAAGAAGAGATGCGCTCGGAGGAAAAAGAAGAAGAAAAAGAAGAAGAAACCGCTTGCTTTGGTTTCATGGCCAGAGGAACCAACAGCGACAGCGAAAGTGGAAGCGACGACAGCGACAACGAGGTAAATTTCGATTTACAAGAAGCTTTTAATGAACTATTTGAGATTAGTAAATCACTTAAGATAGAAATTAAAAGCATTAAGAAGAACCTTAGTTTTCTTAAAAATGAAAATGATAGGTTAGAAAAACAATTTAAGGACATAAAAGCTAGTCCTAGAATTGATAACCTATTATTAGAAAATCAAGACCTCATCAATGAAAATAATAAATTGATTGAGGAAAATGACAGTCTAAAAATAGGAATTTTTGATTTAAAGACTAAAATGAATACTATAGAAAAAGAAATCGCATGTCTTAGGGAAAACTCCAACAAACTAATCAACAAAGTAGATGATTTATATAGCCCTAAGATTGAAAAAGGATCTCCATCAAGGAGACCCGCTAACAGATCCGGATCCAAGCCCACTTGGATACCGAAAAAGGAATTAGAATCTTGTTTGTAGGGTTCAGGGATAATTACAACATAAAGGACTAGACCTACAAGCTCAAAGCTGGTCAACTCAAGTTGGGAGAACCAAGGAGTAGACCAAGGAGGAGAACAAGAAGACCGACGAGACGGCGAACAAACGACGGACCCGCCGCACGTCGACCACCAGATTGTAGACCGGCGCCGATGCCCAGGCCTCCAAGCTACGGATGGGAGCCCCATCCGATGTGGCATCCACCACCACCATTCGGGCCATTTTATTGGCCATGGTAGGTGAGGTAAAACCCTTTACCCTATCTTTTTATCAGTAGCATTTAGATAGGGGGAGTTAAAATTTATGAGCTAATTGTCAATTTTTAAGGGGGAGATGCAAGTTAGCTAAATTTCCTTTAGTAAGGGGGAGAAAAATAATAGCTATCTTGTTGTTACAAAAAGGGGGAGAACATCACCTTTGTCGAAAGAAACTCATAGAAGAGCATGTTTTAAGGGGGAGTTATATGAAATGTAAAATCAATCAAACCTTTTTGATAATGTCAAAAAGGGGGAGGATTTTATGCATTATTATTTACGATTTTGTCATCATAAAAAAGGGGGAGATTGTTGGTGCTAGAGCACCACGATCATTTGTTTTGATGATAACAAAACACGTGTTATTTAACATTTGCAATTTGAGTCCTAGATTTCAGGTCAATTGCAAATGTGGACGTGTTTAGACGGAGTTCGAGCTCGCATCCAGGACGGATTGGAGGAGCTTGATGAAAAACAGAGGAGGTTCGCGTGGAGCGACAGATTGAAGATAGAAGACAAGAAGAATATGATAGATTCTTTTTAATCCTTTCTTATATCTCTTGTCTTTATTTTCTTGCTCTTTTTATTTTTCTTAGAATATTATGTTAAAGAGCCTCAAAGTACCCTAACAGTAGTCCTAGGAACACCTGCACAACCCTAGGATACTAAGGTTTTCTGTAGAATACTTAGAAAACCAATATAGGGTTCAAATAGCACTTTCAGACGTCTAATTCCCAAATCAGACGTCTGATAATGTATTTTAAGACGTCTGACTGTTGTTTCAGATGTCTGATAACTGTTAGGCTGGACATAGTTAGTTCTGTCTGATGAAATCAGACGTCCTGATGACATTGCCAGACGTCTAATTAGTGGACCGTTGGCTGGCTTAGCGAACACTCAAGATTAAGACCGTTAGAGCCTTATCAGACGTCCTTAGGCCTTTCCAGACGTCTGATAAATGACCGTTTTGCCTCGGCTGACCAAAAATCTCTTCTCAGAGATTTTCTAGCCGTTGCAACGTTTGGAAATCAATTCCCACAGTAGAAGTAGGTTTCCAGACGTCCAGACATAGTTCCAGATGTCCTGTATGTCGTCTGATGGACTTGCGCAAAAACCCTGTTTATATCTGATCCAAGTCAGGGAGAGACCCGCCCAAAATCAGACGTCTGACATTGGAATCAGACGTCTTAAAGTGGCCTTCCAGACGTCTGATGCCAGAGTTAGACGTCTGATAACCCTGTCAAATGTAATCATTGTCCTGATTTCGGCCTGATTCTCTTGGACTTTGTTCCCAACGGCTATAGAACCTTTCCTAAGCCTTCCAAAGCCTTCCTAAGGCCTCTATAAATAGAGGGGAGCCTTTACACACCTAGATACACTAAGAAAGACACAAGATACACACTTAGAGACAAAAGATACAACAAGAGACACCTTGTAATACACTCTCACACTCTTGTGTCCAAGAAGCTCTTACTCTCTAAGCTCAAGTTCTACATCTTGAGAGCATCAAACCGTTGCGCACCCGCTCTCCCGCCGTTGTCTACGAGAGCAAAGTTGCGCCGTCGCGTGGCTCACGCATCCGCATCATCGACGCACTCCTTGCAAAGGGGAGTTTCCTATTTCCTATAGAAGCTTAGGTTTATTACTTTGTTGGCTCTATAGGACTACTTGTTTTATTTTATCTTTGTCTTTTGGTTGGGTATTCGCTTTGCGAATTTCCGTCTCCTTCGTGGGACAAAATCCTTCTCGTGGAGAGAAGGGGTTGAAGAACGCTACCCTCGTACTTGTAGCGTGGTTGTACTGAGGTTGAATCACCCTCATTTTAACGTGATTCGGTTAGTGGATTTGATCAACTAGGTTGATCGGAAAATCCTAACTCGAGAGGGTTAGGTGGTGGTTTTCACCCGGTTTGGGTTTCCACCTAAAAATTCTTTGTGTACTTTGTGTGTTTGTTTATTCTATGATATTGTTTATTTCCTCATTTTATTACGTCACCCCTCCTTCGAAGGGCCAAACCTTCATCTACTTGTGCAATAGATGGGTTGTAGTAATCTCTAGGTAGAGGCCTTGGATGATTGATCGGTAAATCATGGATGTCAAAACCTACCTCAGGTTGAGGTGGAGGACGAGTTTGAAGAGTTTGCAAATTATTTAGGGCTGCTCTTAAAAGATTGATCTGTCTAGTCTGCTCAAGCATCCTAAGATTCTGGTTTAGGAGCACCTCATTAACATCAAAAGGCGGCATCTCCCCCTGACCACAAGATGAAGGGATCTCGAGATTTTGATTCTGCATCTGATCCATAGAAGTAGATGGATCAGATGGGAAAACCATTGGTTGCTTATCTGCAACCAGCCTGGGATCACCTGTCAATGATGGTGCAAGAGGCGGATGCAAGGATCACCTCCCATCCATAAAATGGAAAATAATGTGCAAGTGCACACACACACACCACCGAAAAGCAGTGGCACATAAACCCACAAAATAGTGCAAATACGTGGGTTTTGCTCTTCTTTCAAAAGAAAGAAGAGATTCCTAGGATACGTAGAAGTAATTTGACGAAAGCAATAGAATAATAGTATCAAAGTATGTATCCTAAGCTGTGTCTACGTAGGTGCGTAACCTTAAGGCTCAAAGGTCTAAGGTCTAAGATCGAGACCGCTCACTACTGGCTCCCCAAGGCTCTCGTAGTGAGACAGACTTGTTGATCTTTGACCAAAGCCCTAAGAGGTGCAAAGAGGAGAGATAGAAAAATTAGACTCGTGTGACTCTAGTGATCGCGCTATGTGTGTGATAGCATGCAACAGACGATAGCGATAAAACGCACATGCATTCTGCAATCAGATTTAGTCACAATTTTTAACTTCCTCTTTTTAGTTAATCTTTTACAAAAATATATCAACTAAAATACAATGGCCACTTTTTAAGTCTTTTCAAACAAAATATATGGTCTTTTTAAATCTCAAAGGATAGGGATCTACGTGGATTTTCTCATGTTTTCCCACTAATGCGAGAAAATAGTAAAAATTTCCCGAGTTGGATTCGCTAAAATATACTAGCAGAAAATGTACTCCTAAGAGTGTATGCCTATTATATGCTACTGCTAGTCAAATAGGATGTATTTTTGTATTTTTTAAATTTTTTAATGCAACAATACAAAAGGTTAAAAATACTCACTAAAGAAGAAACAAAAACAACAACAAATTCCTGCCTTCTCCTGAGATCACCTGCAAAGGTAAACCTGAAAAGAAGGCAGAAAACAAAAACAAAACAAAACACAACTAATTAGAACAAAAGTTATTAAAAACAGAAATATAATTAGAAATACCTCCCAATTAGCCAATTAAACCAACTAAATTCTAATGAATTAAGGGATTGCCTCTCCGGCAACGGTGTCATTAAAATGGTTGTTCCTTACCTCAACTCAGTTAATTAAGTTAATTTTACTTAATTATGAGTAGAAAAAAGTCACTTAGGTTAACTCTAAATTGTGTCATTTAGTAGTATAGGGTCGAATTAACCTAATATTTTAGAAATTATTTATTGGTTGAGTCTAGGTCGTTCGCTGGGAGGTATAATTCATTCTAAATTCACTACTTATCTTTTATTTTTCTTTATAAGTATAGGAGGTATATTTAAGTTAATTATAAAAGTATGAATCTTGCAAAATTTTATTTTACTTGAAATAACTTGCAAAATCCCATTTGAACTCTCATTTTCAATATTTAAAAACATGTAAATTCTCTATTTATTTCAAATGATTTAAGGCAAAGAAGAGTTTATCTAGCCAATACATGCCTTAATACAATAATTAAGAGCAAAAAGAAATTAAATTATAACAAGAAAATCAATTTATTTTCCTTTTATCTTCTTCAACCTCTCTTTCTTTTCTCTTCTTCTCTTTATCTTCTTTTATTTCTTAATCCTTTATTTTTTTCTTTCTATTTTTTTTCTTTTTCTCTTGATCTCTTTCTTTTTTTCTCTTCTTTTTCTTCTCTTCCTGCCTTCTCCCTTATTCTTCTTTAGTATTTCCTTAGCACCTGCTTGCCTTCTCCATTCCTTTATTGTTACTGCTCCTCAGTACTTACTTAGCTTTCCATTCTTTCTCCTTTCCTTAGCTTCTCCAGAATTTGCTTCCTTCTGCCCTTACTTCCTTCAACACTTAGCCTCCTTAGCTTCTTCAATCTCTTTTCTTTCTCTTTCAGCTGAATTGTGTTTATTTTCTTCTCAACCAAAAATTTATTTTGGATTTGCGACGAGGTCCTTTTGTGAATACATAGCACTCTGAGATCAGGGTAGGACCAGACCTTACTCGATCCTTACCTAATTTCGTTAGGGTTTATTTTCAATTTTTTTCTTTCTTGAGCCAAACCGGCCCTCTCTCGAGCCGAACCAGCTCAACCGCTTCCCAGGCCTCGCCCTCCCAAAGCCATCACACACATACACCCACTCAGGCGCACACCCGCAGGCACACACGCCCACACACACACACACAATATGCTCAAATGGTCAGATGTTTAGATTCACGTCGAGCGCTTGACGACTGGTGAGCGTATACAACAAATTAGTTCTATTCCCAAGTGCACGCTCAAAAGATTCCGATGTGGAACTTTGTTCTCAACCCCAGACCCGACTTTAAGTGAAGGTGTCTCCCTACTCAGAGCTCCAAATCAAGTGATTCAAAGCTTGATGGAAAGCTCTAAGATGGCTCTACAAGATTGCAGGGTCAATTTAAGGTTCAGAGGATGTTATCCTCTTCAATTTGAAAGGTGAAATTAGGGGGTTCCTACAGGTAAAATACTGCCAGGAAATATAATTAAACTTACTGTGTCTTCAGGGTAGTTCTTTTAGCTTATCTGAGGGTTTGAATAGGTCATACAGGTAATTCTGCAACTTTAGGTATGGTTTTTAAGCTCTCAAGAGCTTCAAGAAATGTAGGGAAGCTTTGACACTTCTCTAAAAGCTTAGAGAATGAAATTTCTAATTCTGATATGTGCAACAGACAGCTAAGGTCATTTCTAATTTATTTCAACAAGTTTCAAAGGCTAAAACTAACTGATCTGGGTAGAATTTAAGTTCAAATCTCATAAAAAATCTACTATCGTTAGTTTGGGTTCAAAAACAACCCAAACTGACAAGTTTGCAATTCCATCCAAATAAACAAGTCTGAGCTCACCTAAACCTCTTTAAAATCATTCGACAAGATCTCAGAAACAACTCTAACTCATAAATTCCTCAAATCAAGCTCAGAATTAGAATTTCCTCCTCAGGTTTGACTTCAAAGCTTAGAATTTGACTTTCTAATTAAAGCTTCATTTCACAAAATTAACACCTTGAATAAGATCTTTACAACCTCAAGAACAAGTTCAGGTCCTTAAATTGATGTTTCAACTAGAGTTCCTAGGGTTCTAAGATTATTGCCTGAGCTTCAAAGGTAGTTTGATCGTCAAAGCAATCCAAAGATTGTTACACTGGTCTAAGGCTAGGAATGACTTCAGTGCATTGCACTGAAGCTTCTAGACCTATTAATTGTGACTTAAAGCTTATTGACGGACTTCTCCAACTCTTTCGGAGTTGAAGAAGATGAACTTCTATCTACAACTCCAGTCAGCAAAAGTTCAATTAAATGACCTCAGAATAATCAGTAATTCATATTTCATCAATCTGGAGCTTGACACTCTATTCTATAGGCTGAAGATCAGTTTTGACTTGCTGGAGTCTGGTGAGTCCAGAAAAAGGCCGAAGTGTGTTCAAAATGGAGAATTGTGCCATTTTTTATTTAAAATTGTTCCTGAGGTTGCAAGGAACCTCAAGATCACATTTAATTCCTCATTATCTCATTAGATGTAAGATTTAACAGTAAATTCAGTTTGAATGAAAATTGAGTTGGTTGAGGCATGGGACTTGGTCTCCCACTCAATTGAGTGGTTGAGACAAGTCAAAGAGTAATTGCAATCTTAAATATATAATTAATTTAAAGTTTTAACTACTCCTGAGCCGCCATTGACTGCGAGCTTAGGAGCATAAATAGAATTAGGTGTTTAGGTTATATGTGGTATTTATACAAATTAAAGTGTAGAACAGGATCCTTAGATTGCGAATAGGTGGTTGAGGATCCATGTATGTGAATTTAAGCTCAGTTACTACCGCCATGGACAGTGACAGTAGCTGTTGAAGGTAAAGGTGAATTAGGCGAATCAGTGATAGCATTAGTGTTTTAATGGATTAGAAGTGATCGTGAGTGATAGAAGAAGGTGGACAGTGGCTTAAAAAGATGAAATCAGATCTCCGGCAAGCTCAAGGTACTCATCGAAGTCGAAGAAGATCAAGTCTGGAATCTGAAATTAAGCTAAGCTAACTAGCTAATTAACTACCTAAACTACTCCTACTCCTACTCCTACCTACTGTTACCTGGATGAAGGGGTCAAAGGAACTCCATTGACGGCTCATGATGGAGGAAGAAATCAGAGGGAATGAGGAAGTTCTTTGATGGCGGTTGTGAGTTGAAGCAGAGGATCTCCTTGGCCGTCGCCTTTGTCTAGAGACATGGCTGACCTCGGCGAAGCTCCTCAACTGATCAAGATGGACGGAGGAAGTCAGAGAATGGTGTGGAAGATTGCCGGAGTTGCAGAAGGATAGCCTATTGGGTCAGCTCAGTGTTAGAAGAGGGAAGGGATCCAACTTGCAGAAATCGAGGGGGGGGGGGTCTATTTATAGTTGACGGTGATGAAGAGGGCGATGGAGTCTAGATGAAGAAGAAGCTAGGGGAGGTTAACCTCCAGCGTAGTCTCTGACGATGGTGAGGTTGACTCCACCTAAAATTAGGATTTCGGAGTAATCCAGACCGATGGATGAAGATGGGATGGTGAGCGCAAGCTCCAGGAGCTTGGAGGAGGAAGAATGATGTCGGTAGGGCGGTGATCGAGCGGTGGAATCACCCTCTGTCGTCAGCCGTTCAACCAGCTGAAAGAAGAAGAAGAAGAAGACGACGGGGACCTATGTGCGTTGAAACCTAAGGACCTATATGAAAATTAAGGACCTAACTGCAATGAGTAGTAAGGACCTAAATGTAAACCCAGGTTTTAAAGGTTTATTTTAACTTAGATCTTTTTCAACTTTTTATATATGTTAGTAAATAAGGAAATTATTATGTTTACACCTTGAATTTACATTTTTTACCTTTCTAGGTTAATTAATTAAATTAAGTAAAATTACTTAAGTTATTTTATACTTATGTATACATTATGTTTTAAGTTAATTAACTTATTAAAGGAATGATTAATAATATCTCGAGTCCAATTATTAATTAGATTGTTAATAATATTAATTAAATGATAAAATATCATTTTTAACTTATTTTAAGGTCCTTCACTATATATCCCTTATTTTATAATTAACCCTTATATATTCATATCCTTAGCTAATTAACTAGGAAGACTAGTTAATTAGGGGTAATTAGAGATCTTGATGAGTCTCTCATCACTACCTCCAGCTCTACTCAACTAAAGCCAGCTGAAAATGACTTCACTTTATATTAGGCTAGCTCAAGTCTAGCTCTTGGGGACTCCACTTAACTCAACTTAGTTGAGCTAAGCTACCTTGCTACTTCAGCTAGCTAGGTCCTCCCCGAGACGATCAGACCCAGCTCACCTCAACATATCTTAGTAGAAGCCAACTTAATTTAGCTTGGCTTAGTAGCTAGCAAAAAACTAGCAAGCTAAGCCAGCTAAAGTAGCTCCTCTTCAGCAGCCACCAACTCCTATGCAGCTCCAGACAACTCTCCTTCAGCTCCTCTTCTCAAACCCTAGCTCCTTCTGCTCCTTAACCTACTTATCTCCTAGCTAAGCTAGCTTAGCTAGATTAGCTTAGCTATGCAACTCCTTAGCCATCCACCATCCACCCTACCTAACCTTAATTCACAGCTAACTAGCTCCACATAAGCTAACCCTACTTCCACCTAACCTTGGTGCCAACTTAACCCAACCACACCTCCAAAAGACACCACAAAGTGTCGCCAAAACCACCTATAACTACTCCCAATTTGGTGCCACTTTCTCCCTCCAAAACCCCCTTCATCACCACCTTACTCCTACCCCTACAACCCATAGCCACCATCCACATACCCACCATCTAGAAGCCCCCATAGTTGGCACCAAAACCATTGCAACTCTCCATTTGTTGGCGCCAACCTATGGTGCCTCTCCACCACCATAACCACCACCACCACGTCCCTTAAGTTGGCGCCAAACACACTCCACCATAGGATCACCTAACCACCTCCTAAAACCCATCCTAGCCCTACACATAATCCCCATGGCAACCACTTTTCTCCACCTCCATAAAAGCCCTCCAAACCACCACTAAATCTTCATTCTCCCTTAGTTTAATTCCACCCTAAACCCACCTATAACCCACGGCCAAGAAGAAGAAGGAAGGAAGAAGATTATGAAGGCTATCCCTTGCCTCCTTGGAGCCTTCTTCCTCTACATTCTTCTCTTTGTGCCACGCCAAAAGGAGGAGCAAGCTTTCATCAAGGAGGATGCCAGGCATTGGAGGAGAAACTAGGGTGGTGCATACCCACCCTTGGAGGAGACAATTGAGGTGGAGAGCATCCACCTTGGAGGAGCCATTCAAGGAAGGAGAAGGAGACCTTCTTTTCAAGCCAAGGAGAAACTAGGCCTGGAGCAAGATGACTCTCTTCTTCTCTAGATTTTGCAAAAGGATTTATGTTTTTAGTATTTCTGTATTTTCAATTTCAAGTAGAAGCACTCCTCTACATGTTTCTGTAAAACATAAATTCCATCAAATCAATTTGCCTTCTTTTCAATCTTTGTAGCATTTGTTTTTATCTTGTTTTTAGCACTTTTTCACCCCCTCTCCCTAATTACTCTAGGCCTCCACGTGCCTAGAGTGAGCTTAGGGAGAGGCTATTCTTGTCACCTTAGGTTTAGCTCATAGTTATTAATCTCCTTCCATCTTAAAACTACGATTGCCTTGTTATTTAAAACCATAAAAATTATATATTCAAAAATACTAAAAAGAAAGTTGAGTTTCATGTTCAAGTAAGAGATTGATCTTTTCAAAAAGTTTCCTCCTTGGGCACTCCTAGATACCACCACTATCTAGGTTATAAATTTAAAAGCGATTACGATTTGACATGTTACAATGATTTAAAACCCTAATTTCAAATCACACCAAACTTTCGCATCACTATTGCACCCGAGGACCAATAGAAGACCACGTTCACCTGCCCGTATGGTGTGATGCATCACTTTTGCATTCCGCTGCATGCCATTCGAGTTATGCAACACCCCCGCTGCCTTTTAGTGTTCCCTGTTAGCCATCTTTTTGGAGATGGTGGGTGAATACTTAGAGGTCTTTATGGGTGATTTCTCCATTTTTGGAGACACATTCTACCATTGTCTTAGTAACCTTGAGAAAATCTTGAAATAATGTATCGAGTGTTGGTGCAAGGGCACCATGGTTGTAAATTTTGATGATAACAAAACAGTTGTTATTTAACATTTGCATTTGGGCTTATGAGTTTCAAGAAAATACAAATGGAATCAAGTGTGAAGGAGCTTAAACTCGCGTCTGTGGTAGATTAGAGGAGCTCATTGGAGGGGAAGGAGCTTCGCATGGAATGAGAGCTTGAAGTCATGAAGCATAGGATAGAACTCTATTATGTTGTAATTTGTATTTGTTGTTGTTTCTTTTGCTCTTTATTTCTGCTTAGATTATGTGTTAAAGAGCCTAAAGTAACAAAATATAGTCCTAGGAACACTTACTCTACCCTAGGATGCTTAGACTTTTAGTTGACAACTTAGAAAGCCAAACTAGGCATCAGACAGCTTGATCAGACGTCCAATCTAGAAATCTGACGTCTGATCTTTGACTTTAAGATGTCTGACTGTTTGATCAGACGTCCAAAACACTTAGGCTGGAGAGCCAATCTCTATCTGCCAGTTTCAAACATCTAGCCGTTAGTCCAGACATCTTAGAAGACGTCTGATGACCTTGCTAGATGCCCAACTAGAGGACCGTTGCTTGTTAGATCTAATCTTAGAAGATTAACCTTTAATTTGACCTACATTCACTTTTAGACATCTAGGGTGTATCCCACACATCTGATAAATAGAAGTTAGGATCAATCTATTTGCAAGTCACTTTTGTCAATGATTATAGCCATTTTAGCCTTGGGAAATCCTTCTCGTAGTGATTTGTGTTTCTAGACGTCCTGACTTTGTGCCAGATGTCTGACCTGTCGTCAAACCAACAATATCTAGAACCTTGTTTAGGTCTGGACAAAAAATAGGAAGGAAACCCATTTAACATTAGATGTCTAATTCATTTCCCAGACGTCTTAAAACACATCTTTAGATGTCTGTTTTGATTCAACACCGTCCAGTTGATCCACCCTTCTAGGTCAGATGTCCGACCATAAAAATAGATGAAGACCCAGACATCTGATAATAAATCCAGACGTCTAATAACCTTGTCAGAATCATAAATGACCCTGATTTCGACCAGATTTGCCTTGGGATAATTCCCAACGGCTAGAGAAGCCTTCCAACCACTAGAAGAGGCTTCTAAACCCTTCCTAAGGCCTCTATGAATTGAGGAGGACCTTTCCTTTCCAAGACATACTAAGCAATACTACTTTCCACTCCTTCTGTGTCCAAGAGAAGATAGAGATCTAAGAGAAGTGCTTTTGCTCTCAAAGCTTCCAATATGAGAGCACGATACTCTGTCGGCATCACGCCTACGCACTTCCTACTAAGGGGAGATTCTTACCTATAGTAGCATAACATTATAATTACTTTGTGGCTCTATAGGTTCCTATGGTTGTTTTCTTTGTTCTTTGTTGGGTATTCACCTTACGAATTCCCATCTCCTTCATGGGACAAAATACTCCTCGTGAAGAGGAGGGTTTGAGGTGCACTACCCTCATATAAGTAGTATAGTTGTAAGAGGTTAAGTCACCCTTGTTTAAATGAGTTGTTAGTGGATTTGATCGACTCGATCAATCAAGAAATCCTAAACCAAGAGGTTTAGGTGGTGGTTTTTACCCAGGTTTGGGTTTCCACCTAAAAATACTTGTGCATTTGTGAGATTGAATTTTTGTGAGATTGTTATTATATTTTTCGCATTATTTTTTCTATCACGGAAATCTCACCCCCTCCATTAGAACCTTCATCGAGGTCAACCTGGTTTTATGCTAGAAAAAGGCCATTTTATGGTTCAAGAAGGGATTGTCCTCGGTCACATTGTCTCACATAGGGGCATAGAAGTTGATCGAGCTAAAGTTGATTTAATTTCCAAACTTCCACCTCCTAGCTCAGTCAAACAAATCAAATCTTTCCTAGGACATGTTGTCTTCTATAAAAGGTTTATGAAAGATTTTTCTATGCTATCCAAGCCCTTGACTGACCTTCTAGCCAACGATGTGCATTTTGACATGACACCTGATTGCATCAAACCCTACACCACCTTAAGGGATACAATCTCGACTGCACCTATTTTAGAACCCCCAAATTGGTCCCAAGGCTTTGAGATAATGTGTGATGCACCAAACTTTGCTATTGGAGCAGTCCTAGGACAAAGACGAGAGAAGAAACCCATGGTGATCCACTACACGAGCAAAACTTTGGATGAGGCTCAATGGAATTACACTATCATAGAAAAGGAGCTGCTGGCTGTAGTTTTGGGATTAGAAAAGTTTCAATCATACCTTCTAGGATCCCATGTGATCATTTACATCGACCACTCGGCTATCTGGCACTTGTTAGCCAAAAAGGATGCTAAACCTAGGCTGATCAGATGGATCCTGCTCCTGCAGGAATTTGACCTGGAAATACGTGAAAAGGTTGGATCCAATAATGCTGTAGCTGACCACCTATCTAGACTTCACCCAGAGCATATTGGACCTTCACTACCCTTAACTGACACATTTCTTGATGTACAAATTCTAGATGTGCATGGAAAGAGTCTCCCATGGTTAATTATTTAGTGGTAGGGTAGATTTCACATGGCTAGTCTAGACAACAGCAAGACAAGTTCTTGCCTAACGCCAAACATTATTTTTGGGATGATCCTATGCTATTTAGACTTTATGCTAATCAAATCATTAGGAGATGCATCCTTAAAGAGGAGGTTCAAAGTGTGCTTTCCTTTTATCATGACCAAGCCTCTGGTGGCCACTTCTCTAGAAAGCAGACGGCTACAAAAGTTTTGTAGTCCGATTTTTACTGGCCATCATTATTCATGGACGCACACAACTTTGCTAAAACCTGCACTAGATGCTAGACCCTTGGGACCATGACCAAAGAAATATATGATGCCTCTACAACCCATTCTTATCATCGAAATATTCAATAACTGGAGCATTGATTTCATGGGTCCCTTCCCACTAGTAAATGGCTTCGAGTATATACTAGTCTCAGTGGACTACATCTCGAAATGGATCGAAGTTGTGCCTACACGGAAATGTGATCATAAGGCTGTCATGAATTTGTTAAGAAAAATATCTTTTCCCGATTTAGGATACCTAAGGCCATGATCAGCGATGGTGGGAGTCACTTCATCAATGCCTAGTTTCGTAACACTTAAGAAATACGGGGTCACTCACCGCATTGCCACCCCATATCACCCGCAAATGAACAGGAAAATTGAGGTCTCAAACTGGTAGATGATGATAGCGTCATCATCAACCATAACTAGATTTACTTAGTCAGAATCAAAAGACAACTGCTCCTACATAATCGTCGGAGAGTCATAATTTATTGCATATCCTTTCTCAGTAGAATGCATTAAATCAGGGTTAAATTTGCAGTTTTAACTTAAGATCATAAATGCAGAAAAATTGCAGAGAATTCCAAGGGTTAATCAAAGGTTAAATGGTCATTAAAGACTAATAAGAGGGTCCATGCAGATAGAAATGGGTTTTCATGTGTTTCGAGAATTAATGGACATCCCAAACCCTAATTTCTGACCCAGATTAATAACTGAGGTTCTGGTCAAGATAAAATTCACCTAAACCTTCTAAAAATCATATAAAAATATTCTATAAGGTTTGGTATCCTTGATTTGACCATTGAAACCCATTTGGACTTAAAATAGAGTCTCAAATAGAAAGTTGCCCTAATTTAGGTTTCTGTGTAAATTGCCCAATCAAAGCTGGTTGAAAATAAAATCCAACTTCACCATCAGATTCCTTGGTTCCAAATTAGGCTTGTACCAAAATTTGAGCCCAATCAGAGATCATCTTGACCTAGTTTGCATTTTTGTCTAGTCTAACTCTTTTTCTCTTAAATAAAACCCTAGCTTTTGAAATCCTTGCGAACAACCCCCTAACTTTGTCATATTATTTGCATTTAGGTCCCTACCGCCATTTCCATGTGAACACACCTGTAGCCGACCTTCAATCAAGGAGTTCTCCCTGATTTCACGCTCAATCGCTTCCAAAATTGGAAGAACTCCTGAGAGAATCCCCTTCAATGTGAGCCACGCATTGGGCTCTGATTTATGCCCAAGTCCTAATGCGAATCAATTTAAACCAAGGGTTTCTTACTTCGTGAAGCTTACTATAAAAGGACTTAGGGCATATGGCCGACTTCCTTAGCTTGGTTTGGAGGTTGGATTTCCCCTCTTCCCTTCTCCCTGACTTCCATCTCCACCAACTCTGGCGAGCTCCTCCATCCGCCTTCCTCGTCCATAGTCATGGACAATAGCCAGTGGATTCCTCTTTGTCTTTTTCTTCATCATCTCGCAACACCGATGAATGCCTCCTTCCTCATCTTCCTCACCGCTTCTTCACCACCAGAGAATTCGTCTTCCCCATGTCCGGTGTACCATCAGCGTGGGAATCTTCTCCTTTTGTCCAATTAGGTTAGCGTAGTTAGGTTTATCTTCTCCCATACTCCCTTTCCCTATCTTTATCCCTCGATTTAACCTACGCCGCCATCATTCGCCCGTCATCTCCCTCATCTCCGGTCGCACCTTCGGCGAGTCCGCCCCACCTCCACAATCCACCAAATAACTCACCAACACCCTCACAACCTTCGCCATACCTCCATGAACTAAACCCCTATCTTTATTTGCCATTCCATCCACTCACGCGACCCACTGAACACCCGTTGACGCACCACCAAATCCGCCTTTGCCAGCCACCTTCGACCATCCTCGCAGCACGCCACCGCCACCAACACCCTTGCAACATCCTTGCGATCCTCCTAAACATTTTAACGAGCGCTTTTAGACCGTATTTTTTATTTCAGGGTCTCGTCATTGCTTCACCGTTGCAGCTGTCTTCTCCAACCTCGATTGCTGCTCTCCAGCTCTGTTCTTCATTTCAATCACCTTCAGGTCACGTGGACATCCTCCAGGCATCTCTCCAAGCCATCAATTGTAGGCCACGACTTCGACTTCACCAGCAATTAGAGAAGATTCTCCCTACTGCTGCTGTGTGAAGGAGGGGGACTAAGATAGTCCCACCTTGTAGAGTGAAGAACACTCGTGCATACTTAAGTTATTTTTGTGTTCTACCTTCTTTACCCAAGAGCATGGGGATCGGGTCCCCATTACCTGCATACCCGCTACCTGCCTATGCCTCACTCCTCTCCTGTGACACCACACATGCAAGCCAGGACCTGATACTGCTTAACCCAGATCCCTGATTACCCGATTGGTTGCTCGGTTATCTAAGGAAGAGGAGAGGAATTTGTGAGAGAGTGGGGGAAGGTTTTACTCTCTGTTGGTGTGCCTTGTGCGACACCTATTTGCTGAGGAGATTGGTCCCCTGTGTTGTGAAGGAGAAATCTCTGAAGAGAAGAAGAAGAGGGCTCGAGAAGAAGCTGAAGAGAAGAGAATGGAGCATTGAAGCAAGGATACATTTAAGTCATCTGGTGGAAAGACCCGACATTTGATTTAGCATTTGAAACTCTAGCCACTTAAGCTTACGTGGCATTTTCAATTGAGGATACTGTAGCATTATTTGAGTAATTGATATATATGTGCTTAGACTAATAATTAGTGATTTAAATCACCATTATTTTGTCCTAGGTTTCTTTTTGTCATGTTCAACTCTTGAAGTACTCATGTTTGCCATTGAATATCAGATTTGAGTAGTTATTTTGCATTGAGTATCATTATTGTGCTTAATTTCCTATGCTCATTTATATTTTGATTAAGATTAGTGCGTGAATTTCACATTTGCTTCATGTGTTTGACCTCGAACTTCAATTAAGATTTCAAGTAATAAATTTTATCTGCTGATCAAGCTATTTAGGAGGCTTTGCTACAACAAAACAACTTTAAAAACTCCTTGATAGCCCATTCAATAGCAGATTATGAATATTCTGCACAAGACTGTGAGACCTGACTAGAAGGATTGGTCCACACGATTAGATGATGCCCTTTGGGCATACAGGATCACTTTTAAGACCCCGATAGGCATGTCACCATATCGATCGATCTTTGGCAAAGCTTGCCACCTTTCGGTCGAGTTGGAGCACCGAGCATACTAGATTGTTAAGTAATGTAATATGGATTCCCATATATCGGGAACTGAAAGGAAGCTCCAACTCTTCAAGCTCAAGGAGATTCTGGGGACACTTATAAGAATAAACAACTTTATAATGACAAGATGAAAGCTGTCCATGACAGGCACATTAATAGAGAAACTTTCGAGCCAAATCAGCAAGTCTGGCCTTTTAATGAGAGACTTAAACTCTTTCCGGGGAAGTTACGATCTAAGTGGAAGGGGCCTTACCAAGTGGTCAAACCTTTTTCCAATGGGGTAGTATAAATTGCTGATCCTAAGACTGGGCAAACCTTTATAGTTAATGGTTAAAGGTTAAAACATTTTCTTGCCCAGGTTCCCCCGAAGGAAGTTTGAACCCTCATTGAGGGTTAAACTGGAACTTTGCCTAGTTGGAGGCAATAAACTCAGTGCTTCCTGGGAGGCAACCCAAAGGTTTCAAGCTAACCAGATTTAGTGTTGAAACTCAGGTGATTTCTTTCCTTACTCCCTTGGATAAATTTATTTTCCAATGAGGATATTATCCAACATAGGCATGGGTGGGTGGTAACACTTATGTCCTGAGTACAAAATTGTTAGCTTGAACTAGTTTTTATTTATTTTTATTCAAAAATGAAAAAAAAGGGAAAAGAAAACCTAGGCATTAGGAGCATGTGAACTTTAGGAAATGATACGTCAAGGACTTGAACGCTTAGACTCTTCAGGTCTTCGGGCTTAATCAGCCCCGGTGTCCACTAAAATGTGGACTTATTCTCGAGTCCTCGTTACTATAATTCAGATAATAAACTAGGGTGATAAGTACATGACTTATCAACCTGCCCTTTGATTTGGGGGGACTTCTAGTCTAAGCATCTGCACATGTTTCGCACTGACTCACTCCTCGACGGTTTTAATGAAAATTGGGTAGCTAATGAACCTTCTAAGGTGGTATGGTTGGCAAGTTGTCATGGGTAACAACCCATTAGTCAGTTGTCCAGAGCTCAGCCACAGGACCATTCTTTTTTACTATTGCCTTTAGGTAAATCTTAGATCAAGGATGCCACCTACTGTTCGTTAATTCCCCAACATAGTTAATTAAGTTATTTAGACTTAATTAATCACATGAGAAAGTAACTTAGTTTAACTTGATTTCATGTCGGTTGTGTAGTATAGGGTCAAGTTAACCTAATATTTTAGATTTTAAGTTCTTTCTAACTGGTTGAGTCCAGGTAGTTCACTGGGAGGCATAATAGTAGCTTAATTCACCATTTAATTCATAAACATAAATTACTAATTACTTAATCAACCAAGATTGTAATTAGATTATTTTAAGCTTATAAATAATTGCACAAGAGATAAATCCAATTAATACATGCAATCATTCCAAATAAGAAGGTACATATTTACACATGAAATTTGTCATTAAAAATCAAGTAAACATGTCTATTACATCAATTTCTTTTTATTACAAGAGACTAAGGCAAGAAAATGCTAATCAAATGGGTACAAATGCCTTTTTACATCAATTTAAGCTCAAAATAACAAGAAGAGACATGTTATAGTAATAAAAGTACAAATCGGACATCTGAAAATAATATTGGTCGTCTTAAAAGTAGAAATTGGAAGTCAGAAATGATGGCAAGACATCTGATTTTCTCTTTATTTCTTCTCTTTTTCTCTTCATCCCTTTCTTTTCTTTTTTTACTTCTCTGTCATTACTTTTTCTCTTCTTTTTCTTCTGATCTTCTAAACCTGTTCTCTTTTCTTAACTCTCTCATTGTAGCTTCTTTTATTTCCTATACTGTGCATGATACAATCCACACTTAGCCAATTCTCTTATCCTTAACCCATTTTTTAACTCTCATAATGCAAAAATTTGGTTAATGGGTGACCCGGCCTTTCGAGGATACACAGCGCCCACAAGGGCAGGACCAGATCCTACTTAGCTAGGCCTAATTCCTTAATTTGGTGGATTTTTCATAGTCTTGTCTCAATGCACAGTCTTCGGCCTCCCAGGCCCACACATACGCCCACTCGAGCCATGTGCTCATGCCCACAGTTGCATGCGCACACACATGCGTAGGCACGTGCACATGCACGTGCCTGCACCCAAGCTCATTTCTTTGCACCCAGCGCTAACGACCGAAACGTTGTCGACAATTTTTCATAATATAGCAAGGCGTGCGCCGATTCGTAACCAATGTGGGACTATCATTGTCCCTCCAGGCAAAACTTTGGCTGAAGATTCCAGTCGATTGGCTAGGCCAAATCAAGAATTCTAAAGCTTGATCAAAAGCTCTAAGGATAATCTAAAGGATTTTAACACCAATTTGGTGTTCTAATTAGTTCTGGCCCTTCAATTTGAAAGGTGAAAGTGGAAGGTTTTACAGTGGAAATGGCATACAGAGGGGATAATCAGGTCTAAGGACCTGCAGAAGCTAAATAGCTCTCAACTGAAGGCCTGTGTGTCTTCATTGAATCATTTCACATCAAGTGAGTAGAGACAAAAGGGTCTGAGAGCTTTAGGGAAGAAGATTAAGCTTCTAATCTTCACACAGGAGCTTCAGAGCTCCATTTGACCTCTGAAAAGTTTGACAGAGAGCTAAGGGGCTACAGCATCAGATCAAATAATCTTTGAAGGTTTCAGAGATTCCAATTGAGTAGGTTTGGCATCCAAATTTCACCAAGAGCTCACTGAAAATAGTTTGGGTTAAAAAATGACCCAAACTGAGCAGTGATCAATTTTGCACGAAATCTTCAATTCAACTAAATCAAATCATCCTTAATTCACTCTAAATCATCCTAAAAAGATTTTCAACCCCTTTAATTCATAGAATTAAACAATTAAACCTCAACTTAAACCTGGGATTTGACCACGGTAAGCTCATTGTTGACTTTCAAATTTAACCAATTGCTGACCTAATTGAACTCTAAATATGCTCTACATCATCACAAGAATTGGTTCAGATCATCAAAACTAAGTTTTGAACAGATCTACTGTGAACTCAGTCATCGCCACCTGAGGTCAGAATGAGGTTTATTCGGTGGAAGATCCTAAGAGATTTTAGAGCCATCAAAGATCAAGATTGTCTTCTACAAGTTCTTCTCAAGCTTTTGAATTAAATTTTAAGACCTAAACCTCATCAAAGCTGTCTCTCCAACTCCGCCAGAGTTGGAGAAGACAGAGATCAACTACAAGCTCTAGTTATCAGAACATCAAATTGACAATTGATTCATAATCCTTAGGTCCTTAGTATTCAGTCTGGAGCTCTGCCCAGAGTTCTATGGGCTGAAGATCAACTTCGACTCGCCAGAGCTTGTCGGAGCTTCAGCGAGTCCAGAAACTGATTGACAGTGTACCAAACTCAATGAAACAAGTCATTGAAGGTCTAGAAAGCTTCCTGAGGTCACAAGGAGCCTCAAGAGCTCATCAATTTACTCAATTGGTGATTAAAACACAAGATAAGCTTTGAATTCAGGAAGTACATAATCTGAATTCTTATGAACTCAGAAATGACCCTCTCACTCAATTGAGTGAGAATTAAGGCTCATAAGAGCCTAGTGATGCTCTGTGAGTATGTAATTAGATGAATTAACTCCTCCTGTGCCTCCATTGACACAGAGCACAGGAGGTTGGACGAAATTAGGTGTTTTAGGTGTAGGCGATTATTTATCAATTAACATGAAGATCGGGGCCCTTAGATTATGAATAGGTGATGGAGGACCCCAGTGAGTGTGTTCTAATCTCAGCAACCTCCACCGTGGACAGTGGAAGTTATTGCTGAGTGTGAAGGTGGATTAGGTGTGTAGATGATACAATCATGAAATCAATGAATTAGAAATGACCATGGAAGATTGTGGAGTGTGATCGATGAATTAAAAAGACAAAAAGATGCTCTAGACAAGCTCAAAGAACTCTATGGAGCTAGAGAAGATGATGGAAGAATTTAACATTTAACCTAACTAAACTACCTAATTAACTAAACTAACTACTCTAACTTACCTATCCTACTATTACCTGGATGAAAGAGGCAGAGATATCTCTGTTAATGGTCGTAACTGAGGAGGAAATCAGAGGGAGGAAGGAAGGAGTCTGGTGGGCGAATTCATGGAGCGGAAGCGTAGTCCAGAGTCGTCACCTTGATCAGAGGTGCGGCAGAGGATGGCAGAGCTCGGCGATTGGTTGAAATGATCGGAGGAAGTGCGTGGTGGTGGAAGTAGGTCGTCGGAGTGGGAGGGAATAGCCTATCATCAGCTATAGTGGGGGAAGAAGGAAGGGAGCCGACCCACTGAAATCAAAGGGTTTAAGGGGTATTTATAGGGTTCGACCCACAGGCGTCTGCATCTTATTCGATGTCGGTGAAGTTATCGTCGAGTCTTAAATAAGATTTAAGGTGCATCCAAACCAAGGGATGGAAAGATGATGGTGAGCGCAAGCTCCAGGACCTTGATAAGGGTGAAGTAGCGTTAGATGGAAGGTGATCGTGAGGTGTCTTCATCGCCGTTCATCAGCCATTGAAGCAGTTGAAGAAGAAACGAAGAAGTGTACACAGGGACTTGAATGTAAGAAAAGTTAAGGACCTATGTGCATGAAAAGGACTCCAAGGCAATAAAACCTAAGGATCGAAATGTAAACATGGGCTTTTAAGGTTAATTTAAATTATTTTCTTTTCTAACTTTTTATATAAATTTATAATTTAGCTAAATATTATATTAAAGCCTTGTATTCACATTTTGGACCCATTTATGAATATTTATTAACTTATTAACTTACTTAAGTTATTTAAGATTTAGATCTTAAATTATACTTAAGTTAAATAAGATATTAATTAGGTAACTGATTAATGGTATTTTGAGCTCATTTACTAATTAAGTTATTAATAATATTAATTGGCTTATAATTTATCATTTTTAACTTATTTTAAGGTCCTTTAATGTTTTGTCCCTTATTTCACAATTAACCCTTATATATACATATTCCTAGCTAATTAACTAGAAAGACTAGTTAATTAAGGGTAATTAGAAGCCATGATGAGCCCTGTTTACATGGCGAAATTGAGTTTAAAATGAAGCGTTGTAATATAGTTGAAATTTCTTTGAAAACAAATACAATTTTTATTACTCGAAAAGATTCCGAGGTTGAACATAGGGTGCAATATGGGATTTAGATCTCAAGAATTGCAATATAAGACAAGAAAGCTATAGAATTGAAATCAAGAATTATCTCAAAATAATGTAGCACTAAGATCAAGTATCAATTTGCAAACGGATGGGAGTAAAATGGTAGTTTAAATCACCATATACTCCTTACAATAATAGCTAAGGAACTCAATGTATATGCATGAAATGAAAGTAAACCCCTTCTTCTGATTCACAAATTAGATGGCTTAAAGTCTGATGTTCTGCTCTGTGCTGCAGCTCTTCTTCATCTTCTACTACTCTTTCTTTCTCTAACTCTTCCTTTCTTCTGCATCCTATGCCTCTTCAGACCTTCCTCTTCTTCTGCTACAGCTTTCTTCTTCTTCTTTTTCTACTTTGCTCCTTCTACTCTTCTGCTCAGGCCTTCACTTCTTCTTTTCTTCTTCCTTCTCTGGTTCTCCTCTTCTGAATCCAGCTAAGTGTCAGCTGAATTTCCCTATAGCAAAACCCTCCCCCTACCCGTGCAACTCTCCTTTCTTTCTCTCTTAGGATCCAGTCTCCCAGAGCCACGGGTAATCGGGTTATCGGATTCAAGCATGTACCCATGTCCAAGCTCACTGGCGTGCGGTGGTGAGCGAGGAGTGCAGGCTGGGTTATCGGGTCGAACCAGGTCCATGAGTACTTGTCGCGGATGAGGCTGGGTGAGCAGGCGAGAGGGACGTCACCCCGTGAACTGAGGCGAATAGCCATTGACACAAATGCAATTTATGCGGGCGCTCGGCATCAATACTTTTCGATGTAGGACTATCTACACCCCCCTCCTTCGAATGTCTGCAGCAGGGGGTCTCCCTTCAATTACCTCAACTTGTGAGGCTTGCACTTGAAATGATTGCTGGGATGTGTTCGAGGGTCGATTCCGCATGACCTGAAGGTGAAACTTGGGCATAGCAAGACCTGGAGCGAGCTTCAAGCAAGCTCGAAGCTTGCTCGTCAATGGCGGCAAGGTTGAGTAACTAAAATCAGTGAAACAACCTTTCAGCCACGTCAAAATGCTCAAGGAGGGTCGCCGGACAATGGCGTGTGCGATGAGGGTGTTGGTTTGGCATCTCGTGGTCTGTGAGTGCTTGGTGAGGTCAGACTGTGTGCGTGAGAGTTGGTGTGTTTGGGGGTACGTGTGAGTGAGTGGAATGATGAATAAAAAGAGGGGAAATAAGTGGAGAGGTGAGATGATGGTCGTGGGCTTGTCTGCGAGGGATTTGGTGGTCTGTGGAGGTGAGATGGTCGTGTTGGAGGGGATGGCCGGAGATGGAGATGATAAAGTCACGGAGAAACGTCGGTGGTCGGATTTGGAAAATAAATAAAGGAGAAGAAAGTAGGAGAGATAAGGAACCTAAGAATCTACTCTAAGGACGAAAAGGTGAAGGGATTCCCACATCGGTGTGGTTCCTGGACGTGGGGAAGACGAACCTCCATAGGGAGAGACGGTGGAAAAGATGGGGAAAGGATGGCGACGGCTGGTATTGCACGATGCGGAGGATGGTGAGGAAGATGAATCCACCACTGGTTTTGTGGTCGGACGATGAGAGGAGTCGGAGAGAGACCGTCAGAGCTTGCAAAGATTTGCAGCCGAAGAGGAGAGAGGAAGAAGGGAACTTCTGGCCGAATTTCAAGCTTAGGAGATCGGCGAGCTCTGAGGGTCCTTATAAAGGGCTCTAGAGAGAGTTTTGAGCTTGGAAGCCAAGCTTCCAAGCTAGGAATGGTCGCCAGATTTAGGAGTTTCTTTGACATGCAAATCTCTCTTGCGTTCGCATGAGAGATTGGGAAATATTCGGAGTACATGGACAGGATCAGATTGGAGAGGATCTCTTAAGGAGTTTCCCTTCATATTTTGGAAGGGATTCGCTAAGAGGTCAATGAGAAATCTCCTGTCAAAGATCACTGAAGTAGGTTTCCTCCGTGATAATGCTGGGGATTGTGAAGACGGCGAGGAAGTTCGAGGGCTGAATGCAAGGATTTTTGAAAGTTGGGGGTATAAACGTAATCAGACAGGACCATTTTGCAAACTAGGTAAGACAAGCTTATCTTGAGTCCAAATTTTGGTATAAACCTAATTTGGACCTAAGGAATCCAATGGTGAAGTTGTATTTTGACTTTGACTATGTTTGACTGGTTAACTTATGCAAAAACCCAAATTAGGTTAAATTTCTGTCTAAGACTTTATTTTGGGTCAAGATGGGTTCTGATGATTAAATTGAAGGTATCAAACCCTAGAGAATATTTTTCTATGAATTTTAGAGGGTTTAGGTGAATTTTATCCTGACCAAAACCTTGGCTAATTAAGTGGGTCTATTTTTAGGATTTCAAAAGTCATTTAATTCTCAAAACATGTGCAAACCCTTTTCTGACTTATTTAACCCACTTGTTACCTTTTTAGGACCTTTTGACCTTTAATGAACCTCCAAGAAAACCCATGGTTGCACTGCATTCATAATGTACTGGTAAAATTACAGTTTTAACCTAAGTTTCCTATTTTTCTCTTAGAATAGTTATATAGTGAGTTATGGTTCTTTGGCGGTGATGAAGAAGCATTCATTAACTTAATTGGGTCAAAATGTGCTAGTTATGGATCATGATGGTGTTCCCATCATACCCCCATGCCGAGCTTTTGCTAGTCCCTTAGCAAAATTTCAAGATATTAACTTTGATTGTAGACCATAAAATCATTTGATGCTTAAAAACTTTGCTATGTGCTTCCTTTTGTAGATTAGGTTAGAATGCTGATATTAGGCCTAGAGATACTCAAGTACCAACCAAGATCCGAACCTAACTAGCTCTAGCCTCATACTGCTGATGAGTCCATTAAAATGGACTAATATTAAGCCTAAGTATCTTTAATTATACAATTTAGGTGTGTTAATAAAGGTAATTAAGTTATAGAAGATTTGTACACCTCATAATTTAAGTTATAACATTCTATAACTTCATGATTCTATTGTTTTTATGTGTAGGTAATAAAATACACAAAGAGCAAGGGTGGGGGGATAAAATTCCCCAAACAGCCGCAACTCTCTTTCCCCCCTCCCCTGCCGGACATTGGGCAAATCTTCTGGCGCCGTCTTTCTCAACGCCATGAACGGGAATTTGGGAAAATCCCTGAACTCACGTGGCAAGGGGAGAACTTAAAAAGAAGAGGCTGGGAGAGAGGAAGGCATCCAGAGAAAAAAAGAAAAGCGTGCACTGTGCCGCACTCGTCCTCTTTCCCCTTGCGGGGAAAAAGTCTCTCCACCCGCACACCGCTGCCGGCGCTTCCTCCTTGCGCGCTGCAGGAAACCGTGCGCTAGCCCCAACACCCTCTCCATCTCCTATAGACCTGCAAAGCCACGCCTCCCACAACACCTGCACGGCCTCCTTGCTGCATCCCTGTAGCCTGCACGGCCTCCTTTCTCCGTCCCTGCAGCCCGCACGCCCATCTTCTAGCGCTTGTAGCCGCGTGCCATCACCTGCCTGCACCCAACACCGCGCCCGCACATCCCGCAGCGCATCCTCCTTGCACGCTACAGAGCAACTGCACGCCATCCCCCGCACCTCAACTCTGCCCGCTCGCCATCTTCCAACCACTGCAGGCGTACACCAGTGCACTCCACCTTCCTGCCTTCACCGCCCCCACGCCACAGCGAGCGCTCGCACCCAAGCCCACGCCTCTCCTCCAGTGCGCCCCACCGCCAGCTGCAGGCGCACTCCACCCTGCACGCCCGCATGCCACCTGCAGGTGCTCCCTGCCCGCACACCAGCATGCGCACTCCCCTGCTCGAACAGCCGCCCTCTTGCTCCACAGGCCAGAGCTCCGGCCACCATCGCTGGCCGCCTCCGGCCACCTTCGCCGCCACTGCTACCACCGTCGGAAAGCTCTTGACCTCGCCATCCTCTTGAGCCCTGCATCTACCCCTGCGGTTCTCTCTCTCTCTCGCGAGGAGGAGAGAGGAAGAAAACTTGTTTTTGTTGGAATTAAAACTTACATTCAATGCCATTGCCGCCAATTTGATTTATTATTATTGTTATTATAGTGTGGTAGAATTGCATTCAGACACTCCTTGTTATTTATAATTGCATGGTATTGATAGTGGCTAGTTTAAAGGTTGATTTTGGACTTAATTTAAGTACTAATTGTGTTTAGTACACATCATGTGAAAACTGCATGAATTTGTCCTAAATTTTTTAAGGATTTTTGTGAGGGAAAACTACACTTATACCCTTAACTTTTTAGGTTATTGCAAATCTACTTTCCTTCACATTTTAAGTCTGATTTGAAAAGGAATTTCGCACTATCCGAAATAACATTAAATAATTAAGTATTGATTGCATCATTGCCTCCCTGTGGACACGACCCACTCTTCTGCGAGTGGCTATTTTCATTATTTTTGATTAGTTGATTTTTCCACCACTTAAATACTATAACCCTAAGCGAAAAGTCGACCGTCAAAATTGGCACCATTGCTAGGGAGGCAACAGACGCAATAGATTTACTTTATTGTTTTTAAATCTTTTGAGTTGCGAAATTATCTAATCCTCTTTATTATTTTGCAAGGAATCTGACATGGCGACAAGATGCAGCAAAGCAATGACTTTGAATGTGAACAACGGGCATGGCGGAAACGATCATTTTGGTGGACCTTGACTCAACCTAGAGGACGACAACAGGAACACATGGGCCTTGATCCCATGCATTTAGGCTTATAGAGAAGCCTTTTTCTGATTTAGGCAATAGGTCTTAGTTAGATTTAGTTAGATAGACATTAGAATTTAAATTACTGTCTTTTGGGCCCTTGTTGGGTATTTTTGGGAATGTGTTCCCATTTATTTAGATTATAGGATTATTTGAACTATTTTAAACTACATTTCAGTTAGTTAGTTAGATTAGGTCTATTTGTTATTATTAATTAATTAGAAAAAAGAAAAATCAAACTGCCTGCTAGAAGCTGCATATCTATAGGACAATCATCTAGGACTGAATGAGCAGCATCTAGTTTACTTTTTATTGCACTGCATTCATCACTGCACGAAGAAAGCTGGAGTAAGGTACGTCTTCTCTTGAGCATTAATTACTTGTCATGCATATGCATTGAACCTAAATCTAAGACCACAAAAGTGAGTGAATCAAATTAATTCAGTGGTCACTTTAAACAAATTGGGACTGTTAAGAGGTTGGACTTTAAAATCTGTGACTGAAAATTGTGTACAAAAGGATCTTGTTTGCGGAATTTCAAAAAAAAAAAAGATCAAAACACGATCGTATGCTTGTGCACTTGAGACACTGTGCACCTTACACATAAGGTCACTAGATAAATTTCTACCTCTCCTCTTTTGCACCACAAGGGAAGTTAGTTGGAAATCAATAAGCCTATCCACCAAGTTACTTCGATTCCTCGTGTATGGGCTCTATTCGAGACTTCCATCCCTTGCGAGTAGATTATAGGCACCAGCGAAGGTTGGCCTAGGAAGCATAATTTTTGCAAAACTTATTTGGCCACCAACTAAACATATAACTCTAAGACCTACAATCTACTAAAAATAGATCCCGTTGAATTTACGTTTGCTTTGACATTAGAACTCTCTAGGAAGTTTTCTGCTGAATTTTGCTAAAGCCTAAGAGAGTTAAAATTGTTTTGCTTAAAGAAATGGATTATTCTTACTCCTATCATTTAGATTATCAGAGTCAATACTTCCCATCTTTTAATCAGGATCCCATGCTCCGAGCATATCCATCCTTTGATGGGTACATTGATAATTCATGGGATCATTCTCATTCTTACCTTGGGAGTACTGGCTTGATAACTCCAACTTTTGAGCAGAGCCTAGGAGCGAGATTCTCCAATCCTGAAATCCCTACTTCCATGCAAACACCCAACCCTCCCACCCTTCATGATTTTCCGTATCGAGGTTGGATCGATACCCCTAGGCAACCAGAGCCTGAAATTGACTATCCTCCCCAACCTGATAATAGTAGCCTCTCCTCTTTTATGATAGAAATGCAAAAACAACAAAAGGAAATAATGGAATCAATGGGAGAGATGTTGAGGAATAGTCAACAATTAAATGAAGAAATAAGACAACTTAGCTACACGGTTCCTAATAATCCTGATCCCTGCCCATCCGATCATGATCATGAAAATAATTCTGAGGTACTTAATGACAATAGGGATGCAATTTCATGTAGCGATCACTTAGACTCTCCCAATGAGATGCGGCCACTAGAGGACAACAATCATAGTGATTATCCACTTGAACTATATTGGAGTCAAAAGCAAGAGAAGATTATTGTTCCTATCACTTCCCCTCTTGATTATTTGGTGGAATCCCATTCTACTCTTAGTGAGCCTACTCTTGACCCTCCACTTAGGGAATCAACACCTATCATTCAATATCCTGAGGATTTAAATGCACCTAATGAAGGTGACCCTAAGGGAATAAAGGATGATCAATTCTGGTCTTAGGGTTATGAAGAGTCTAATTTATAGGATGAGGATGCCCCAACAGAGGAACGTGGACTGAAAATCTGGAGTGAATCACAGGAGAATTATTTATCATTTGAGGATTTAGCTCCAGAGGATAGAAATAATATGACTAAATTCGGATTCCTACTTTCTTTTGAGAGCCATCCTCCATCAAAACAGGAGTTGATATTAGAGGAGGACAAGCAAAATAATGAGAAGTCTATGGGAGACTCTCGGGGACAAAACACATCATTTGAGGATTTATACCCTGAGAATAATAACGAATTCAATGATATAGGCTTCCTCCAAAATATTAAAACTGATCCTCCTTTAGAAATAATTGAGGACTGATCCAACTCCTAATGAATCACAGATACACCCCGATAAATATCTGAGTGAACCAAACGAATCTGGGGATGAGTTGAATGATAATGATTCTTACATCTTGACCCTGCCATTAAAAGGTTGTAATTTGGAGTCTACCCTTGATTCAAATACTACTCCGATTATTAATGCTAGGGAGGATAACTTGAAGTTGTCTACAACTGTTAGGGAGTGTACACAATCTAAATCATTGTTGGAATTGGACTTAACACCAACTAAGCCCTCATTGGACTTAACCATTACCTTCCAACACTACAAACAACACTTATACTCCCTAACCGATCCTTGGCTCAGATCTCTGCTCATGTACATTCTTTCTGGAGACTATATCAGGCCAGTACATCCTGAGGTAGAATGGAGAGTATGGATTGGTGCTTGTACTTTTACTCTTGCCATTCAAGGGTTTGAACTAATAATGATTATATCATTTAAAACCCATCTTGCTTTGGAGGACCCTTGTTATCCTCCACTTATTCCATTTCGGGAGGTCCCTTTTCATATTCCATTTATTATCTCTAGACCTCCCAAGGTAGCCAATGAGGTTTTTCGCTTTCATATCTTCTGGCGAGCATTTGGAATTACATTACATCATCAGCTCGCCAACATCATTGGTTACCTGTTTTCTAGGCCTGCACTGTTACGCATATTCTTAGGGCCTAACCTTTTCTGTTTGGAACCTGACTTATAGGTTCCTTATAAGTCTGGATGCTGATAGAAAATGCAGTGCTTGTTGGGAGGCAACCCAGCAAACTGTGTCAGGTGATATTTTTCTTTTCTCCTCCTGTTTTAATTTTACAATGGGGACATTGTAGGATTTAGGCATGGGGGAGTGCATTTGCATTTTAGGAAGTATTTATGCATTTAGGTTAGTTTAAAAAAAAAAATTTCTCTTTTCTTGAGCTGATTGGGTTAGTCCCTAGCAGAATACCTTTGTCATTGGAGGTTTTTCTTCTTGAATTATTTCTTAAGTTTAGAATCCAGTACATTTAGTTCACGTGCATGTAGATTTGGTAATGGATCCTTGAGGAGAACCAATGAGTATTTGTAAGTCTACTGAACCCTTGGACAATTCATAGGGAGTCAGGCATACTATCTTCTAATAGATCTACCTCATATTTGTGAGAAGAAAGTAGAGAGATTACTGGTGCGCTAAGTCTAGTGCAAGGACTCTTAAGTTTTGGATAATTAGATGATGATACTTCAGAGTTAGGCATAGTTTTCACTCTCTGTTCCTGGGTACGTACTTTGAGTGAATTCCTGAGAGTCACCAAATAAGGCAGATACACAGAGATTGAGTCTTAATAATTCTATAACTATGGTGGATGGTTACGACCGTCCTTCATAGAGTCCTCAGCTAAAGGAGGGTAATAGTGTCAAAGGTCAGAAATATGCCTGTCCTATCCATTCTTTCCCGGTGCCGAGAATATGCACTTCCACTAAAAAAGCCACACAACTTCCTCTTGACCGTCATCATCCCTAATAATGCCTCGTAAATAAAAGTCTGTATCGTGTTGTGCTGATTGAAAAAGAAACAAAAACAAGAAGAAATAAAATTAAAAAAAAGGAGAGAGAGAAAAAAGAAGAAAAAGAAGAAACAGAAAGAAGAAAAAGAAAAAAATAGTTATATTACAAAAAAAAGAGGGTCCAAGTGTATGATGTAACACTGTTTCTAAGGCAGCAAACACCTATCACGTTCCGCCAAATATGACCCATACCTACCTTCTAGTATTTCTGATCGCCTGAATACTGGTTGAGGACTCTAACTTAGTTGTAGAGTTATTAGGAAAGAAAAAGAAAGAAAAAGAAAAAAAAAAGGGTCCAAGTGTATGATGTAACACTATTTCTGAGGTAGCAAACACCTATCGCGTTCCACCAAATATGACCCATGCCTACCTTCTAGTATTTCTGATCGCCTGAATACTGGTTGAGGACTCTAACTTAGTTGTAGAGTTATTAGGACTTTAATTGAAGTGTGGATGCCATGTGAGGCCACCGAATAGTGAGTATAATTTCTAATTCTGGCGAGATTCGTGATCTCAAAAAGAAAGAAAAGAGAGAGTGCCCAAGAACATTAAGAGAGCACAGTTGTGTAGCCTCTCTCAGAGTTGACTTGTCTAATAGTCTAGAGAGCTAGAGTCTGCAGTACTATACTATATGTAGCACCAGTTGAGTGTGTACCACCAAATACAAATCCATTCAATTTGATATCTCCTACCTAAGCCAAACGCCGGGGTCAAATTACAGATTATTGTCTGCTTTATCCCCAAAGGAAGTGGTCGCCTATCTCGATAGAAATTTTTGCCAAGGGTGATGTATGAACTCCCAATGCGAATCAGCTCTTTCACTTAGATCTGTTATCTAGGTTATCAACAGTTCACATTTGTCTGGATTTCTAAAGTTTTGAAATAAGAAAAGAAGTCTTCTGATTATTTCTATTATTCATTTTTGCTAGGGACTAGCAAATCTTAGGCAAGGGGGTATATGATGAGTCCATTAAAATGGACTAATATTAAGCATAAGTACCTTTAATTATACAATTTAGGTGTGTTAATAATGGTAATTAAGTTATAGAAGATTTGTATACCTCATAATTTAAGTTATAACATTCTATAACGTCATGATTCTATTGTTTTTATGTGCAGGTAATAAAATACACAAAGAGGAAGGGTGGGGGGATAAAATTCCCCAAACAGCCACAACTCTCTTTCCCCCCTCCCCCACTGGACATTGGGCAAATCTTCTGGCGCCGCCTTTCTCAACAGCCATGACAGGGGATTTGGGAAAATCCCCTGTCATGGCTGTTGAGAAAGGCGGCGAGGGGAGAACTTAAAAAGAAGAGGCGGGGAGAAAGGAAGGCATCCAGAGAAAAAAAGAAAAGCGTGCACTGTGCCGCACTCGTCCTCTTTCCCCTTGCGGGTAAAAAGTCTCTCTGCCCGCACACCGACGCCGGCGCATCCTCCTTGCGTGCTGCAGGCAACCGTGCGCCAGCCCCAACACCCTCTCCATCGCCTGCAGACCTGCAAAGCCACGCCTCCCACAACGCCCGCACGACCTCCTTGCTGCATCCCTGCAGCCCGCACGGCCTCCTTGCTGCGTCCCTGCAGCCCGCACTCCCATCTTCTAGCGCCTGTAACCGCGTGCCATCACCTGCCTGCACCCAACACCATGCCCGCACATCCCGCAGCGCATCCTCCTTGAGCACTGCAGAGCAACCGCACACCATCCCCTTACCTCAACTCTGCCCGCTCGCCATCTTTCAACCACTACAGGCGCACACCAATGCGCTCTACCTTCCTGCCTTCACCACCCCCACGCCACAGCGGGTGCTCGCACCCAAGCCTGCGCCTCTCCTCCAGCACGCCCCACCGCCAGCTAAGGTGCACTCCACCCTGCGTGCCTCCACGCCACCTGCAGGCGCTCCCTGCCCACACACCAGCATGCGTGCGCGCCCGCTCGAACAACTACAGCAGCAGCCGCCCTCTTGCTCCACAGGCCGGTGCTCCAGCCATAGTCGCCGGTTGCCTCTGGCCACCTCCGCCGTCGCCTCTGCCACCGTCGAAAAGCTCTCGACCTCACCGTCCTCTTAAGCCCTGCATCGACCCCTGCGGTTCTCTCTCTCTCGCGCGAGGAGGAGAGAGGAAGAAAGCTCTATTTTTGTTGGAATTAAAAATTACATTCAATGCCATTGCCACCAATTTGATTTATTATTATTATTATATTATGGCAGAATTGCATTCAGACACTCCTAGTTATTTATAATTGCACGGTATTGATAGTGGCTAGTTTAAAGGTTGATTTTGGACTTAATTTAAGTACTAATTGTCTTTAGTACACATCACATGAAAACTGCATGAATTTATCCTAAATTTATTAAGGATTTTTGTGAGGGAAAACTACACTTATACCCTTAACCTTTTAGGTTATTGCAAATCTACTTTCCTTCACATTTTAAGTCCGATTTGAAAAGGAATTTAGCACTATCCGAAATAACATTAAATAATTAAGTATTGATTGCATCATTGCCTCCCTGTGGACACGACCCACTCTTCTGTGAGTGGTCATTTTCATTATTTTTGATTAGTCGATTTTTCCACCACTTAAATTCCATAACGCTAAGTGAAAAGTCGACCGTCATCTGCCGTGAAGGTTTCTAGGGCCCACAGGAACTAACCTAAGGTTCGTTGAACTCCGCGGTTAAAGCACCCATGCTTGTAACATGTTTTAGCCTCAGTTCAGTTTGCAGTGCATTTTTGTTAGAGAGAGAGAGGAATTTTTCTTTCTTTTTGGAGAGTTTTCTCTCTCTTTTCTTTTTATTTCTAGCTTCAGATTGGCTTTACAACACGGTCTATTGAAAGTAGCCTTTTTCGCGCATTTTAAAGTCATCGAAAATCGTAATATAGCCACGCAAAAAAGTTCGTCAAAAAATGATTTTGTAAAAATAACGAGACTTGAGTCTCGGTCGTTCCTTTCTGGGAGGCATTTATGCAAATCTGAAATCGATCTTTTATCGCTCTATTTGTTGAAAATCGCACGCTGGTTTCCAATCTTTGGATTAAAGTTTTGCCACTTTCATTGTGAACCCTAATTACATGCGCATGTGTTAAATAGATGACAAATGTGAAAGTATGTGTTTCAGTATGCATGATTCTAGTTATGTGGTGGCTATTTACAGAAAATGCATTAATCGTTAGATCTTCAATATTTTCTGTACCGACATGCTGGTTGCAATGGAAAAAAATGAAAAGCAGGCAACTTGGATCACACAAAATAGATTGCAATCAATGAGCTCATAGTGATTTTCAACACAAAGATATGTATATAAAAAGTATATCTTCCATTCATTCATTTGGGAGGGTGTTTACAATATGGACTTAGATGAAATCTTATAAAGGAAAGCTTGAAAATATAAATCTAGCTAACAGAAAATGATCGCATATAGGAATCTATGGGGTATTTTGCGTGCATCATTAGGGGAGAATGAGAGCTACACTACTAAGCAGTAAATAAAATCATGTAAATATGAAAAACTAGCTACTAGTCTATCAGAAAATAAGAGCATTCGAAGGTAGGCTTCGATGACCATTGAATGGTTGAGGGTATAAGGAAGGGCAGCCAATGGTGCTTAGGCCGGCCCTTGGAGAGAGGTTTGGGAGATGATCCAGCATCCTAGCATGGAGATGGTGGCAGCCTTGGTGAACAACTCATGGAGGTGGAATGGAGATGAGTGTACCTAACCTAAGTGTGAATGAGTGCCAAGAATGGGATGGGTGCAAATGGCCACCCCTTAGGTCTTTTTATAGACCTAAGGGAAGCTCTCTAGAGAATTATGGAATTCTCTGGAGAGGCCTATGGTGGGAGCTCGTGGGAGAGTGAGAGAGAGAGGATGGATGGTGGTTTTTAGATCCATCAAATGTGGATCTAAAAATTGAATGGCTCTTGGTTGCTAATTTTAGCAACCAAGGCAACAACACATGGTAGAGAGTTCTAGAGAACTCTAGGCTAGGAATTTTTGTGTGGATGATGTGTGTGCGTGTGTGTGGGTTGAAACTTAGGTGGCTAGGTTGATTAGGTTAGGTTCTAGTGGGTTTAGGTCAAGGTAGGTCTCAAATTAGTGGTATAAAGCCTAATTCACTAAGGTAGAGTGCAATTAAACTTAATACAAGTTTAATTGGGTGTGTGGAAACTTAACTGAGAGTAAAACAACTCAATTAAGTCAGGTCTAGGTCAATTGGACTCTCACTGAGTCCAATTGCATAGTGTGTGCTGAGATCAGGGCTCAATTGGACTCAAAAAAGTCCAGTTGAATAGGCTGATAGAATTGACTAAGATCTAAGTCAATTAGGTTTAGTGAGGACCTAATTAGGTCCTTAGGGAGGTCTAGAGGTGATGTACTAGGGTTAGGGCACCTTAATTTAGGTTCCTATGAGGTTGGAATTGGGTTTAGGGACCTAGAGATCCAAGATCAGGGCTTGAATCTCAAAATAGGAATTGGAGAGCAGTTCCAGACGTCTAATAAAAGTGTCAGATGTATTATAGTGAAAAATCAAAAGTCCAAACTTGTTGTCTGGATGTCCAATCAGAGTCAGGAGGGATTCTAGGTTCTGTCTTGGGTATTCTATAGAAATTGAACGTCTGACCAAGTGTCTAGACGTCCAATAACACTATAGAAGTGGGTTTAAGGTGTGCGAGAGCTGGCTAGGGGTTCTGGACGTCCTATAACTCATTTGGATGTCCAGATAGAGGCTAGAATTAGGGTTTTAGGGTTTCCTAGGGTGCGATGACCTAATCTAAGGGTGGCTAAGGCTTGGGGAGGCTTCTAGGCTGTCCTAGGGCTAGGATGGACTTAAGTTCTTCACAATTTATTACTTTATTCCTACTTAATAAATTAGCATACCTTAACTCCATTACATTATTTATCTACTACATCTAATCTAGGTCTTCTACTCCAGCTCTACTGCAACACCAGTTATTCTTTATTCTTCAGATCTAGCTTTAGATCCAACTTCAGATCTAGCTCCTGATCAGCTTATTACTTGCAATTGACATAATGCACCTAATCAGTACATTATAGCATTATTTTATGCATAGCTAAAAGAAAGCAGTAAAGGTGCTAGTAATACTTATGCATGCATGAATTACCCTAGCTTATGCTAAGTCCTAGCCTTATTTAGGTCAATTAAGACCTATGATTGCTATGCAATCATTCGTATCAGATTCCTAGTCCCCTTCATCAATCCTTGCAAGGTCCCTAGCAATCGATGCTTTGAGATAGCACTGCCTATGGCAAACCTAGAACCCTAGCTTTCGAGATTTTGAGATAATCGAACCCATGGCGTTCTGTAGGTAAATCTAGATCCTGGCAATCGACATTTCAGGATAATGCCGCCCATGGCATCTGAACCAACACAGGGTTTTTACATGCCCCTGGTTGGATATGTAGATATCCTAGGAGACAAGCACCGAGGAGAGGATATGTTATTACTCATCTTCGAGGGGAATTTTCTGCCTCTCCACGTCGGGAACTCGTCCAAATCAACTTGTGTTGATCAGCCGCTCCTAATGTAGGTGACTTTTTCATAACAATTTAAATGCATTTGTGTGATTTTGATACTTCGGTGCACTAAACCAGGTTGTGTGTGGATTGGGGTGGTTAGGTTACCGAGTCCCACAAACCAGAGGTCAGTTAAAGAGGTCGAATAATCCCTAAGCCTTAGACCTAATACTTAAGCTTTGCATTTTCCCCAACCTCTTGAGGACTATCCAGATCTTAGCAGGTACTTGAATTTTTAAGCCTACGATTATAGCCCAAAAGGCCTAAAATCAGCATTCCTACTAATCTCTTCTTTGTTTCATTAGCACTTTTTGCTTTTCTTTCTTTTGATATGGTCTAGAACTAAGTTAATTCCTTAATCTTTTACTAATGACTACCTCTTTTTCTTTTTCTTTCAAATTGTGCTCCTTTTTGACATTTTTAACTCCTCTTTTTCTCCTCAAAGTCTGATATGCCATCAAAATTTCCTCTCCTCACATATTTTTGTTCTTTTTAAAAGAAAATTATTTTTTTTGTATTTTTGGAATATGTGATTTTTTGTGAGAACCCTTCTGAACCTTGATTTTTTGTATGCTTGCACTTTACCACCCCCGATGCCTAAGTTTTGCAATGTCCTCATTGTAAACGGAGGGTGTGAAACAATTTTGGGTTCAGGAATTAGAACAGGATTATCGGGTGGGCGAATGGGTCGGGAATGACTGTTGCCGATGATTTCAAGCTCTAGCACATGTACCAGAGGTGGGATCGACTATTCTAAAATCGAACTCAAGGTGCAATAGACATGAAATATAGAAGAATAGTCAGAAGGATCTTGATTTTTCTTTTTTTAGAATGACGGGTTACCTCCCGTTAAACGCTAAATTCAATGCCTTCAGTCGAGCAGGAAATGGTATGGAGGAGTGGTCAAATCAGATGAGTTTTGCAGAACAAGCACCTTAATCAAAAGCCTGGTTGGTCCAACCAGGTGCTTGTTCAGATCAACAAGCTGATGATGCAGCCCAAACTCAATCAATCTGGTGGGTTGATAAATGTAGATCAAGAGATGTGGAACCCACCATATACTTTGGAACTCAAAAGGGTATGGAAGTGTATAGCTAGGGTTTAGCTGAGTCGAATCAGCCTAATCAGATTAGGGATTCTTGAAGGAATTGCTGGAAGATGTGAGATCCCTACAAGAGTGATCAGAGAAGGATGGGGCATGATTTGTAGTCTTATTGAAGTTCGAACCAGAGTTGAATGTGGAGGAGAATCAACTGCAACCGGATCGAGAGGAGAATCGGAGTAGAAATTGAGTCCGGTTGCGGGTCGGGGTTGAAAATGGGTTTCAGAAGGTTCTGTATATGTAGAGGAGGTGGCATCAATGTGAATTGTATGTGAGGGCCCATCTAAAAAAGAATTAAAGGTGGGTTCATTTAGAGAGTCCTCATAGTAGCCATCAAACTCAAAGTTAATCGCCTAAAGAATTTTTATAGGATGAAAGAAATCAGAGTCAAGAAAAGATTCGAACTCTGGATTTTAGATACTCTTGGCAATTTCCATTTCTGATTCCTGAGTATCAAAAAGAAATGATTCCATCTCAATGGAACCTGAATTTAAATCAATGATCTTGGGATTAGGGACCTCAGAGTCAGAGTCGAAGAATGGATCATGTGTGCTGAGGTCGTAGATTGGCTCATAGTTGTCAGGAAAAATGGTTCTCCGTAATCATAGTAAGATTCGAAATCGTCAGAGAACTTGTGAGAATCAAGTTTTGAATTTGATTCGAGATCAGAGGTTCCACCACAGAATAAATCACAAGATGTAGACTCAGCAACCTAACTTGGGTCTAGCCTATTTGTAGATTCCAGGCTCAAAAAGATGTCCCTATTGGGTCTGGACTCGGGTTTTTGGCTTTTAGGGAAGGCCTAATCAAAACGCCACTCTTCCAACTCCTCGGTTTTTGTATCATAGATCGACATGACTTCCGAGAAATCAATCTGTATTTCTGAGGACGGAGAGGTACATTCATCAAATAAAGGCCTAGAATTATAATCCAAATTCAAACTTTGATTTTTGTCATACGGGGCCTTGTAATTATCCCAAGAAGATTCAGATCCAGATTCTATGCTAAGGATGTGGGTTGAATCACTAAAATCTAGGTTGAGGTCTACAGGGATGTCAGAATTGCCCTCGGGGGTCACCTTATCAGAGTAAGGGGTGGGCTTTACACCCTTGAGAGGTTTTGATTCAATCTCATTATCATAGGAGTCTGAATTTGATGCTTCGCGAACTAAGGTTTTGGTTTTCTAGGGCTGGCTCAAAATTGTGCTCTCCTGCAATTAGGACCTCCCAACCTATTTCAAGATTAGGCATGTTAATCTGTATATTAGGTTGATCATATTCCATTTGGGCTGGAAGTCCACAACAACCTTGATTCTCAAACTCAGGATTTGGAAAATCAAATAGATCCTCGGTATTGTTCCAAGATGTTTTGCTGAATGTTTGGGGAATGTACGAGTATTTTTGATTGATAATCTGTTTTAACAATTTTATCATCTCCTCCCATTTTTCAAGATCATCTTGGTGTTTTTCCCAAAGTACAGGATTTGTTATACATTGGAGATACTCAAAGTTATGTAATTTCTCTAACTCAATGTATCCTATCATGAAAATATCCTAGGTAGATCCATTTGTTACTTGTGTTATAATTACTTGGCATAGTTTATGATGAAGGTTGTTGTTTTCGATACATTAACCTGAATATTTTCAATTGGTTTTAAGGTTTGGTCATCAATCTCATAAAATCTGAGGGCATCCTCAACCATTCTATCTTTCATGGATCGATTTTCCTAAGTAGCCAGGCTGCATTTTTTAATCAGATGGTGGAATCAAGATGTAGAATCAAAATTCAAGTTTAGATCAAAATTGATTAAACCTGAAAAAGATTCCCAAGAAAATCTGTGTGTGCTCTAAATAGAAGGGATGAGGGACTGGATGTGAAATTGACCCAGATGATGAATCAGAAGAGATGTCTATGTGATGGGGTTGCTGCACAAACACGGAGGTCGAGGCCTGGCCTTGACGGGAGTGAATAACTAATGGAGGCATCAAGGGTGGTCTTAAGGACCTCCTGCCAAACATGCATCGATGGACTAGATGAGAATAGAACAAGATGGACCCAATCAAGACACCCAAATTAGACTACTATCATTCACCCTCTCCAGCAAAGGTGCACTGTGCGTGATTTGGGAGAGCAGGATCCGCGCTCTCTCTCCACCCTACGATGAATATTTAGTAGCTGTGGTGCTCTCCGCATTGTGCTAGTTGCATTGGCTTCATTCTATGTCAGTAGGGGAAAGTGATGGCTTCAACGTCCAAGGTGGGACTTGAGTGACGTTTTAAATGTCCTTGTTGACCCATACTCGAAATACACCCTCCACCCACCACTACATAAAGCCCTATACCCCTCCCATCTTTTCACATCTTTTACCAAGCAACACTACCACTCCATAGAGCTTCCAAGCAAGATTTTAGAGCTACCAGGCCATTGAAGGAGCCCTCTTTCCAACGTCGTGGCTACCTTGATGCCTCCTTTTTCTCGCATTTAGTTTATGATTTTATATAGTTTGCAGTTTATTTGTCTTGAACCATTCCTCTAGTATTATTGCTTATAATTGCAAGACCATTTTTAAAGAATATTTTGATATCGTAATGCTTGTTTGGTGTTCACTCTAAGCTAAGTGCTATTTACACCATTTTTTGCTACATTATGTCTTCTTATTATGAGTAGTTAGCCACCCTATCCTTCTACGGATTTCTAACCCTACCCTACTCTCCTGCTCTCTCTCTCTACCTCTCTCTATTCTTCTCACAAGCAAACCATCATGTGGCATTAAAAATGAGTAACTAATTGATTCAAATTTTCACCTCCTTGAGATCGACACTTGTACTCACCTTCCATATCTTCATTAAAATTGATGTTATATCTGCATGCTACAATGAACAAATTAACCTAACTCATTTCTCGACATTAGAGGCCTAAAGTCATTGCATCTCACTTATCTCCTAATGTTTAGCACTTTAGGTCTTAATTCATTAATCATCCCAGCCCAGAACTTAGGTAAACTCTTCCATAATCAAGTGTTGGGACTAACACAATTTTGGTCATCTGTTTCTCTCTCTTTTTTCTTTTTATTTTTCTTTCTTTTCTCTTTTTGATTCTATATATATAGCTACTATTGCACTAGCTACATGCATGCAAAATATGTATAAAGGCTATGTACAACCTAAGGCTATACCCCCCCATGCCTAAAATGTGCAATGTCCTCACTGCATGCAAAAGGCAAAATATATAGTACCTGAAGAAGAGTTGGGTTTCCTCCCAATGAGCTTGATAGGTAATTCCAACAAATTGAGGTATAAAGAAGTAGAGAGCGACCTGAAAAGGATACATAACAAACCTAACCTAGCAAATAGGGAACCCAAGATGTTGGCAAGCTGATGATGGAGAGTGATGCCAAATGCTCTCCAAACACTGGTGAGAATGGAATATTCCTAGGCCTTTATTAGAGGTCAAACATAGTACACATGGGCAGTGACTTCCAGGAGTGCAAGGCGAGGAGGCAAAGGCTCCTCAAGCAAAGGTGTGTAGGGAAGAGAGGTGATGTAAACACATCCATTTAGGATTAAATGCCTATTTATGCATGTTCCTAGGTTTAGATATGCATTCCATAGTATAAATATCGCATAGCATGCATCATTCTGCATTTAGAATAGTTTGTATAAATTTTAGGTTAATTCTTGTCCTTTTATGGGCAAGAGAGAAGTAGAACTATTTCAGGGCCTCGAATTGACAATCCGACCATACGGATTTGATCAAAACGATGATTGGAGTCCAACGCCTCTGAAATTGCCTCGATCAGAGTTCCGTAGCACCATACATAGTCTGAGGAATATCAATGACCAAGAGGTAAAGTGACACAATTAGAAGCTTCAAATGTCAAATCCAAATACATGGATGGCTTCGGGTAGACGATCGCAGCCCAACAGTGCAAAAATCGACTCAATCTGACAACTGTAGCATCCTCTACAAAGGGAAGAACATAAATGGCCCAAATCGCACCACATGGCGCTAACTAGGTCACCTAAGAGCGCACACCAACAATAAGTGTGCAACACGCATAGCGTGTCACGGGTGGGCCATGAGAGTAAGTAGTGCATGCTAGTGCATGCCAGTTAGCGGTCGAGCTTCGCGCACGGGTTTGTTGGTCTTCAATGATGTCTGCGGTGGGTCTTCAGCGACGTTTATGGGCGTTACTAATTGTCCATTTGTGAAAATCCTCTTCTCCTCCACTATACAAGGACCATACCCTTCCCATTCTTCTTCATCCCTTCCTTTCTCTCCCATACTACCTCTAAGGCTCTAGATAGAGCTTGTCCCAAGCTCGAGATGCTCCTCAAGAGTAGAGAAGAAAGATTATTTTCCCTTCTCTCATCCCCCTTCATGGAGCATCCCATGGTCGTCCTCTCACCACCTTTGGGAAGAAGATTCTCACTGCGACGACATCTTGCCCCGTCCTCCTCCCTCCACTGTTGTTCTCCTTCCTCCAGCTTCCCACGACCTTCATCCAAGCGTCGTCAAAGTGAGCCGTCCTCCAAGCGACTGTCGAGGGGGATTTCCTCATCTTATTCTTTCTATTAGTTTTTTAGTGTTGTTTTACTTCCTGCAATTAGTTGTTATAAATAGTTTGGTTTGCTGCTATAATAATTGTTTCTATGTCTCTCTCTCTCCCACTCATTTTGCAAGTAGATTAAGTAGATTTCATTGATCTGATCTCTTGCCTTGTTAAAATACAAAAAATTGCAAAAGATAACAACAACAAAAACAAATAAAATTGAAAAGCGGATTTCATAAACCAAACGTTCACCTCCTTATGTTTGACCCAGGACTCACTTCGAGTTTCAGAATAAATTTTATGTGGTAGTAATTCTTGCGACTACGATGACGGGTTCTCCCGAAATCCTAATTTTCACTCGTGAAAACACACTCACCATTTTGGTGCCGTTGCTGGGGCGGCAATGCTCTTTGGTTTTTCTCACATTTTTCTGCCTTAACTTTTATCTCACGTTTTCTCTGATCTTACTGTGATTGTAGGTACTCTTTTAAGGCAAGCCAGAGAGGTTAGATCGGAGAAAAGTGCGGATGAAGGTTTTGTAAGTTTATTCCCACGATCCCCACCTTAGATTCCATTCCATCACCTAATAACTCAAACTCAAATTAGCTTAGGTGCTTTCATAAACCCTAGGTTAGATTTTGGTTGTTTGATTGTCACTTCACCTCACCTCACCCATTTGCGTAAATTAAAAAAATACAAAAAAATTATGCTTCCCTTTTTGTGGGATTAAACTAAAAAGAAATACACTTAAAAACCCACAAATTTCTCGACCTAAGGCTCATAATCACATTGATTCTGCCACTTAACCGAAATCTGACCTGTGAATCCAGTACTCCTTAACTCAACACAAATAAGTGAGTAGAAATTTGACTAGGTTAAACATTATCGTGTGCCTTAATCAAGTGGTGCAATAGGTGTTCGGGGCGTAGATCGCGTAAAAGATAAATACACCGTAGTATAGCGTGAATATATCTTGACAAATAAAATTAACGGAACTGGGAGTCCTGGTCGATCACAGGGAGGCAAAAAAGTGATTTTGATTTCATGCACTTATTATAAATCTAATTACTAAATAGTAGAGACAATGAATCACAGTATATATATATATATCATGTAGAGAGTTTGAACATGAATTTCATACATGTAACTATAACTAAACAAATTATAAGCATGAATCAAACTATCTAGGCAATAGAACGAGGGCACCATGGGTGGTTCGTGGTGGCCTTTTGAAGAGGTTGAGAGGAGCAGCGGCAATCTTACAGGGTGGCCCAATAGATTTTGCGGACGGAATTGTAGAGACGACGGGAAGTGGAATAAGAGAGAGTGGTGGAAGAAGGAAGAAGAAGAAGAGAATGAGAGAGAGTTGTTTTTCAAGGGGGGGCCCTTATGTCCTTTCATAAGCTTTTTTTCACATGCAAATCCTTCTTCTTGGTTGGTTTATTCTGGTGCTGCCACATGGCACATTCTACGCCCTCAGATCCACATCGCACGGCTCCCGCGATCCCGCACCAGTTCTTCGCATTTTCGTCCTCAAATCCTGCCTCATCATCTCAGCCGTCTGATCTTGCAATCGGACAGCTTAAACGCGTGCTCATCACGCCATTCAAATCCTACGTGCGCTTCTCGTACCTTCCAGATCTTACAATAACCCGCGCGATCATGCCACGTGGATGCCTCTAGGCCCTCCAATCGTGCATGCCCGCCTGCACATGCCTACTCGTGACCTGCACTAATTTTTCCACAGCACAGGGCTCGAACCCGTGCCCCGCACATATGCGGGCGTGCACGTGAGTCAACTCACTACGTAAAGTCTTTATCATATACTCTTAATTGTATTTATATTAATCTATTCTAGGTGGCGATGTGGCACGTTCGTGGCTGTTGGATGAAGATCCAATGGCCCACATTGCGAGGTGAGGCACCTTTAGGGGTTGGGGTGTAGCAAGGGGTGGCTACGATGGTGCCACGTGGTGCCATCGTGGCCATCTATTCTTCTTCTCTTTATATCTAATGACGTAGGCCTCCGATTAAGTCAATTTCTGCACCGTTGGATTGTAAACGTTGATCCAGATCCATTCGTACGGTTGGATTTGTCATTTGAAGTCTGGATCTTCTTCAATTTGCCCCTTGGCTCTTGTTCTTCTACAGACTCCCTGGGGTGCTACAGAAGTTTGATTGATGCGATCTTGGATGCGTTGGATTCCCGTCCTTATTCCGAACAAATCCATAAAGTTGGATAGGTCATCTGTAGCCCTGGATTACCTGCCATCGTTAATACCTCTCAAATAATATAGTTTAATGCATAAAACACATTTACCAACTATGATGCAGAATGTTCATGTTAAGCCAAGTTCTAGCTTAATTCAAGTGAGTTAGGACCTATGATTGCTGCGCAATCATACCCCCATGCCTAAATCTTACTAATCCCTAGCAAGTTCAAGATTAGATACATTTTACCAAGAGTTAAACTAAAGATTTATTTCTTTTTGCTGCATCCAAAAATTCAGAATCCATATAACTATGAATATATAATGTTTTAGCTTCTGCAATAGATCGAAGCGAAGGGTCAATATACATTTAAAGCCTGTACTTGAGCCCTAGTAAAATTCTGTTGGGATAGGCGAACCTCTTCTCTCGGGGTTACAAAATATTTTCTAATTTTGGCCCCGGCATTTGGTTTGGGTAGGAGATGTCTAACTTAATTGGATTTAGTTTTGGTGGCTCATTCTCTTCTAGTACTTCTTAGAGACTAGTATTTTAGAATTTAGATTTCCATATTATTGAATAAATCAACTTATAGAGGGGCTGGAAAAACTGTGCTCTCATTAATCTTTTGTACTCTTCTCTCTTTTTTTCTTTTTCTTCCTGAGCTCACATCTCACCAGATTTGCAAATGTATTTGGTGGTCTCACATGGCATGACACTTTAATTAGGTTCTGATAAGCCTATGACTAAATTAGACTCAGCCCGTATTCTGGCAGTCATAAATATAGAAAAAGTAGGTTAAGGCTATATTTGGTTATTCTTGAGTGGGGTAGGTATTTTTGCCAAAAAACATTTAACTTGACTCACATTACGCAACTATTTCACATAATAATTTCTCTTTTATTATTATTTTTTTTTCCTTTTTCTTCTACTTCTTTTTCCTTTTTTTTTTCGAGCAAACAACTCTTTTGTATGCAATTCTATAGCCATAATGCCATAACATGACATACTGCTGTATTTATCAGCACAACATAATATGACATACGTACTTTTATATGTGAAGCATTCTTGGGGATTTTTGGGATGGCCAAAAGGATCTTGGGTGGCTTATTTGGTGGAAGTGCCTATTCTCGACACTGGGTAGGGAACAGATAGGACGATGTATTTCTGAACTTGACATCAGTACCCTGCTTCAACCAAGGATTCTGTAGAGGATGGTCGTGACCATCCACCTCAGTCATAGCTTTATCAGAACCTGCTTTCTATGTTTTTGCCTTGTTTGGTGGCTCTCGTATGGAATTTCTCACAAAGTTAGCATGCAAGAACTGAGAGTGAAAACTATGCCCAACTCCAAGTGTCATTATTCAATTATTAAAGATTTTTTATACTAGCCTTAGAGCACTAGTACTCTCTACTCTCACCTCACATGTGTTTTGGTGGATCTACTAGAAGATGGTTCACCTGACTCCTTGATTGCTGTCCGAGGGTTCAGGAGAAGAAGAGATACTTCTTTTTGACAAACTAGAAATGTCTATCAGTTTTCACAGAGGATCCATTGTAAAATCTACATGCAAGTATGAAATTATATTGGATTCTAAGTCTAGGAATCTACTAAAGAATAAATCTTTAATGAAACCTCCCAATAAAATGATCTAATCCCCCAATTGTTAGCAGAAAATTTTCAGTTTTTTGTGAACTACCCCCCCATGCCTAAGTGTTTGCATGTCCTCATGCATGAATAAAAGAAATAAGGTAGGGTGTATGTGGATAGAAATCACCTGAAACCACTTCTGAGTTGTTCAGTTCACACCATCACTGCAATGCCATACACAATATCCAAAACAATATGCAAAACATTATGAGAAAATGAAATATGCTATGCATATATGGTACGTATATATGTATATATGCTGAATTTAACGCCTCCAGCTGGGCAACTCATCAGTCATACGTCCTTAAGAAGATATATTATTTCGTCAGCAGGAGGAGGTTCCTGGGCAAAGAGTGGTTTGAGGTGCTGGCCATTAACCATAAAAACGTGCCCAGATTTTAGGTCTCTAATTTGGACCGCCCGGTTAGGATACGGGTGGACCACTAGAAATGACCTAGTCCACTTGGATTTGAACTTTCTTGCAAAGAATTTGAGTTGGGAGTCAAACAACGAAACCTGCTATTTAGGTGTGAACTTCCTCCAGATGTGTTGATCATGAAAAGGTTTTGTCTTATCCTTGTATATTTTTGCATTCTCTTATGCTTCCTACCTAATCTCCTCTAAATCACTAAGCTAGAGCTTCCTTTCATAACCTCTAGCCTCGAGGTTAAAATTACACTTCTGCGCCACCCAAAAGGCACGATGCTCCAGCACAATAGGAAGGTCACTGGCCCTTTCATACACCATGCAGTATGGTGACATTCCGAGCGAGTACTTGTATGCGATCCGATATGCCCATAGTGCATCGATCAACCGATCGGACCAATCCTTCCTATCAGGTCTAACCGTCTTTTGAAGAATAAGCTTGATTTGATGGTTTGATACTTCAGCCTGGCCATTGGTCTGTGGGTGATACGGGGTAGCAATGCGGTGCTGCACCCCATATTTCTTCAATAATGATCTGTAATGGGCATGGATGAAGTGGCTTCCCCCATCACTTATCATTGTGCAGGGATCTCCGAATCTCGCAAAAGTAAATTCCCGGACAAAGGATATAACAGCCTTATGATCAGCTCGTCATGCCAGGATGGCTTCTACCCGCTTTGGGACATAGTCTACTATGAGGAGTATGTACTCAAAGCCGTGCGAGTTCTAGAAGGGGCCCATAAAGTCGATGCCCCAGACATCAAACACTTCTACGAGCAGAATGGATTGGAGAGGCATCATGTCTCTTTGGGTCATAGAACCGACTGGCTGGCATCGCTTATAGCAATTGGCAAACTTGTGTGTATCTCTGAAAATGGTCAGCTAGAAAAATCCCAACTGCAAAATCTTTGCAGCGATTTTTCAGCCCTGGAAATGACCCCCACAAGCATCATTTTGGCAGAAGGATAGCACACTAGAGATTTCCAAATCTGGGATGCATCTATGGATCCGGTCAGCCACAATGTGAAAGAGCAATGGGTCGTCCTAAAAATAGAACTTAAGCCTCTGATATAAATTTGAGCTTTTGATCCTTGGATAATCCCGTAGGTAGCTTGCCTACGATAAGATAGTTTGCTATATCAGCATACTAAGGAAACTCCACAGAGTTAATAGAAAGTAGAGACTCATCTGGAATTCGGTCTGATATCGACGGGTAGTACGGAATGTAGTTGGGTCTAGTCGAGACAAGTGGTCTGCCACAACATTATGTGCTTCTACTTTGTCACGGTTTTCAATATCAAACTCTTACAACAGAAGGATCCATCTGATAAGGCGGGATTTGGCATCCTTCTTCGCCAACAAATGCCGGAGGGCAGAATGGACAGTGTAGATGATAACTTTGGACCCGACTAAGTATGACCTAAATTTCTCCAACCTGAATACTACGGCCAACAATTATTTCTCAGTGACTGTATAGTTACACTGAGCCTCGTTCAGCATTTTCGTAGCGTAGTATATTACAAAAGGATGGTGCTCTTGACACTTGCCAGGAACAGCTCCCACAGCGAAGTCAGAGGCGTCACACATCATCTCAAAGTCGAGCGACTAGTTGGGGGGTTGGAGAATAGGTGCATTGGAGATAGTGTTTCACAAGGCCTGGAAAGCACTGAGACACGAGGAGTCGAAGTCAAAAGGTGTGTCAGTTACCAAAAGATTCGTTAATGGACGAGCAATTTTTTAGAAATCTCGAATGAATCTTCCATAAAATCCGACATGCTTTAAGAATGATCTAATTTTCCTGACAGAGCTAGGTGGAGGTAATCGCAAAATTATTTCGGACTTAGCTCGGTCGACCTCGAGTCCATTAGGGGAGATCCTGTGACCTAGTATGATGCCATCCCTCACCATAAAATGGCTTTTTTCCCATGAAAGTACTAGGTTAACTTCTATACATCTCCTCAGAATCTTTGTGAGGTTATCGAGACAAGATGAGAAATCATCTCCAAACATGGAGAAGTCATCCATGAACACTTCTACTCAATCCCCCATCATGCCTGAAAAGATGGCCATCATGCATTTCTAAAAAGTAGCTGGTGTGTTGCAGAGGCCGAAAGGCATCTGCTTAAAAGTGAATGTTCCAAAGGGACACGTAAAAGTCATCTTTTCTTGGTCTTTTGGGTTGACTGCGACTTGATTGTATCTAGAGTATCCATCCAGAAAGCAAAAGAAACTACGCTTGACTAGCCATTCTAGAATCTGGTCAATAAAAGGCAAAGGAAAATGATCCTTTTTGGTAACCGAGTTTAGCTTCCTGTAGTCAATGCAGACCTGCCAAGAAGTCATGGTGCGGGTCAAGATGAATTTGCCCAATTCATTTCTGATTACGTTGAGTTCCGCCTTTTTGGGCACTATCTGAATGGGACTCACCTACTAGCTATCGGAAATTGGATAGATAATGCTACATACAGCTATTTAATGATCTCCTTCTTGACAACCTCCAACATATTTGGATTTAGGCATCTCTGAGGTTGTCTCGATGGTCTCACCCCTTCATTAGTGTAGATATGGTGAGTGCAATATGAGGGGTGAATTCCATGGAGATCAGCAATGCCCCACCCGATAGCAGCCCTACGTGCTTGCAAAACGGAGATCAACCGGTGTTGCTAATCTAGAGTCAAGTGAGCATTGATAATCACTGGATATGTCTCACTTTCTCCCAGAAACATGTATTTAAGTTAATCAGGTAAGGGCTATAGCTCTAATAGCGGAGGGTGGGGAGGAGGGTTATGCAGGGGAGAAGAGGAAACAATAGTGGAAATTTGCTGATCTGGTTAATGAAGAATCCACCTGTAGTGGTCATGTAATCCTATCTTAAGATATCAGTGTTGGAAAAGACAGGATAGTCAGGATCAGGGGTGTTAGGAGCAGATGAACACCCATGACAACCAGATCCATGGGATGAAATGTGTATATCAGTAGTCTCAGTCCCGTGTGGATCGTGATCAAAGACCCTTGATAGTGAGGATGAATGTGCCATTGGGTCGCTGCAGAGGAGCGCAATTTCCCACAGAAAGTTGAATCCTCATTGTCACTATCCTCGTCGATCAAGTCACAATCAAAGTTCTTTGATGCCCTGAAAATGTCCAGTCTGAGCTTTTCATTTCCAAGGACATTCTCCATGCACCCTGATGCGCAGTCAATGTTTGCATGGGCAGTTGCCAGAAACGGGCAACCTAGAATAATTGGTGCATCACAGAGATTAGGAGGAACCTCCATATCAAGAACAAAATGGTCCGCTGAAAAGCAGAATCCCTCGACTTTTATGATCACATTTTCAACCACCCCCTTCGATGTTTTTACAGATCGGTCAGCCAACTGTATGGTAACCGAGGTGGGCTTTAACTCCCTGAATCGAAATCGATCAAATACTACAGTTGGAGTTAGGTTGATGGACGACCCCAAGTTAAGAAGGACCCTATCAAAAGGGGAATCCTGCAATAAGCAGGAAATCAATGGCGTGCTCGAGTCCTTCTTCTTGGGCAGCAAGTTGGCTAAAATAACTGCACTGGCTTCCTCAGATAATACCGCTTGTCGTCTGATCCTCTACTGCCGCTTCAACGTACAGTAGTCCTTGAAGAACCTAGCGACAGCTAGGATGTGATCTATCGCTTCGAGGAGAGGGACCTGAATGTGAACTTCCTTGAGCATATATTTAAGGTCCTCGAAATTTCACGTATCCTTTTTCAGTGCTGAATCTTGTGTTAGGCCTGCGGGAAAAGGGACGGGAATTTCAGGGTCTAAAGGCTTCCTTCCTTTATCTAATAATGATGGGTTGTGAGAGGAAGAGGGTTGTGAGCAATCTCGTGGTATGGAGCAGGAAAAATTGTTACCCACTTGCCTAGGCAGGGCTCCCTGATTCTACACATATCTCGGGTTTAGGACAGGTTGGGAGGGTAAAGCTCCCTATGATCTATGCTCCTGCATCATCTGGTTCTACATTTTTTGTATGCTCTGTATTTGGTCAACCATTGCCTTCATTATTTGGAGGTTGTCATGAGTAGATTTCCAAATAGATGCCTTCAATTCCTCCTTCAGCAACTCCAAAGGGTCAGCCCACTTTGGAGGGTAGTTGGCAGCTTGGTGCAGTGGCTGATAGATAGAGCGTGTCTGTTGCTGCTGAGACGGGAATGGTTGCTGCCTAGGATACATGTTCTGCACATTCCCCTATTGTCTGGTCCGATAGTGTGGAACTTGACTCGGTCTCTATGGATTACCAGACCAGGCGAAATTGGGATGCTGGTGCCAACAAGGGTTATATGTTTCAGAATACAGGTTGTTATGCCCGTATCCCTGAATGGCATTTACATCTTCATAAGCAGAAGATGTCTCAGATGCGAATTCAGCAAAAGAATACGCACTTGCATCATCATGTGGTGTGAAACCTTGATTGTACGATGCTTGATCAATATTGTTCACGGGTTCTTGGTATGCAGGATCCCACGAAGATGGAGAGAAAACATCCCAAGTAATCGGATATGTACGAGCAGAGGGGGCTCGGGATGCTTGAGAGGAGTAAGATGGAGTAGTCTGCCAGAAGATCTGGATCTCGCTCGCATCAATTCATCGAGCTTCTTATCGAGCAGATCCACCTTATCCAACCTTTTGGTGATAATGCCCATGTCGGCTCGGCCAGATTTGGCATGAGCTTTGTGGATAATATCTCATTGCTCTCCAGGTCACTGGAGCTGGTTCATTGAGGTGGCATTCATCGAGTTCTCTGCTAAGGACTTGAACAGTTCAAATGCGCTGTTCTCGCCCTTCGCGAGAAAATTCCCACCACTAGATGCATCGGCCAGGTACCGATGTGTGTCATCCAGCCCATGGTAAAGTACTTGCACAAGGTGCCATTTGGGTACACCATGATGTGGGCACTTCCTGAGAAGATTGTGAAATCTATCCTAGGCATCATGCAGCTTCTCTCCAAGGCCTTGAGCAAAAGTCGTGATTGCGCTCCTCATGGCATTTGTTCGACCGATCGGGAAGAACTTTTAGAGGAATTCGCGATGTAATTCCTCCCAGGTTCCAATTGGCCTCCCGATGGTCTTGAACCAATAAGTAGCTTTATCCTTGAGAGAAAAAGGAAAAAGCTTCATGAGAATAATTCAATATCAATATTCCTGCGTCAAACTGACTCTGCAATCCGACTCAAGTCTTTGAGGTGTTGGAAGGGATCATCATTCAAGTTTCCATGCAAATGAGTTTGAATTGGACTTATGATATTCGGTTCTAACTCGAATGCATCTTCGCATGCGGGAATCCAGACTGAGGCGATTGTTGCCACCGGATCATAGAAGTCCCATAGTTATTCTTCGCGTGGTGGGTGCTGCATCCAATCGAGTGTAGTGAGAATTCGATCGATGCTCTACTCATATTTCTGTTTCGTTTCCTCAACCCTAGCTTCCAGATGAGCCATTGGGTCCTGACAAATTCGAGGACCGGGATTAGCCATCTCAGCTAATTGGGTGGAAGAAGGTTGAGATGAGAGGTTGGGCGAAAATTGCCTCTGCCACCTTGGGTTTGGCTCCCAAGGTCCTATGAGGTTAGGTCTTAATGACCTTCTTCCTTGCATACACCAACTCAAAGGGTTGGTGTAGACAAGCAGAACAGGGCTAAGGCCTTGTTAATCAGAGTGGTCCGTAAAATCAGTTGACTAGATTTTTCATTCAAGTTCAAGTTGAAGAAAATTCGGCAAGAGATCGATTGCAAGGAATTCCCACCTCTCAGGCTAACCCGGACAGGCTGGTTACGAGGGGACTATGAGGAAGGCTCTTCCTTCGTATTTCGCCTCCGGTTCCGTTACCTCGTAGCCTTAGACACCAAGTTTCGCAAGAGAAGTTGAAACTCCTCAGTAGTTTCAAGCCAAATGCAAGCTATTTGATGTATTTTTGTGAATTCTTAACCTGTCTCTTCAATGTAGTAGATGGTGGATGATCCACAAGGTGGCTCCCCTCACTGACTAACCTTTGGGCTCGTCGAAGTCTAAGTTAGTCTAATGTGGTCCTATTGGCTCGTGAGCTTCTAAGTTGTTCCAAATTAAAGACCACAAATCAAATATAAACTCTCAGGTAAAGATGGAATTCAAATGATTTGGAACTTGGCAAGAAGATTTCGCTTGCAATAAGCTTATCAGAGAGTATTTTTTCAGAATTTTTACTATTTCCAACAAATAGTTATGAATTTTTAACTAGCATAAAATCAAATTTGGGATTTAGACCCCGTGTTGGTTTTTCTATTGGAAACAATATCAAATATGCTCCAAAAATTTTGTAAAAATATGATATTGAAAGATAATTTTATTATCTTTCACACCCCACAAATTTCGAGTCAATCTGATTTGTATTGATTTTCAAATTTCATAAAAGTTCTATTTTTAAGCAACCTGACACATATGTACTCCACAAATTTTTCAAAATTCCACAAATGGAATTTCTTTTTGGGAATGGTGGCGTTAGAAAGATAGCTTGAAAATCTAGTTCCAATTCAAATTTCAAGATTTTTAGAGCATTAGAAACACAACTATTGAATTTTAAAGGTGACACTTACTTTCTGGCTGAATTTCCAAATAGGATTGTGTGCACCTGATTTTCGCAGCACCCGCTTTGATTTGTTCTCCGCTTCATGTCATTGTTTCTACACACAACAAAAATGTATTAGAGAAAAAATCAAAAGTCATCTTGCCTCCCCGACAACAGCACCAATTTGTTCGGGGTGTAGATCGCGTAAAAGATGAATACGTCGTAGTATAGCACAAAATATGTCTCTACAAATAAAATTAACAGAACTGGGAGTCCTGGTTGATCATAAGGAGGCAAAAAAATGCTTTTGATTTCATGCATTTATTCTAAATCTAATTACTAAATAGTAGAGATAATGAATCACAATATATATATATCACGCAGAGAGTTTGAACATGAATTTCATACATATAACTATAACTAAACAAATTATAAGCATGAATAAAACTATCTAGGTAATAGAACGAGGGCACCACGGGTGGTCCGTGGTGGCCTTTTGAAGAGGTTGAGAGGAGTAGCGATAATACGACAGGGTGGCCCAACGGATTTTGTGGACAGAAATGCAGAGACGACGGGAAGAGCAATAAGAGAGAGAGGTGGAAGAAGGAAGAAGAAGAGAATGAGAGAGAGTTGTTTTTCAAGGTGGCCCCTTATGTCCTTTTATAAGATTTTTTTCTTATGCAAATCCTTCTTCTTGGTTGGTTTATTCTGGTGCTACCACGTGGCGCATTCTACACCCTCAAATCTGCATTGCACGGCTCCCGCGATCCTACACCGCTTCTTCTCACTTTCATCTTCAAATCCTGCCTCATCATCTCAGTCGTCTGATCTTGCAATCGGATAGGTTAAACGCGTGCTCATTACACCATTCAAATCCAACGCACTCTTCTCATACCTTTCATATCTCGCAATAACCCGCACGATCATGCCATGTGGATGCCTCTGGGGCCTCCAATCGCGTATGCCTGCTTGCACGTGCCCACCCTCGACCCACACAAGTTTTTGCGTAGCGCAAGGCTTGAACCCACGCCACGTGCATATGCGGGCACGTGCACGAGCCAATGCATTGCACAAAGCCTTTATCATTTATGTTTACTTAATTATATTTATATTAATCAGTTCTGGGTGGCAATGTGGTGCATTCGTTTCCATTGGATGAAGATCCAACGGCCCATGCTGTGAGGTGAGGCGCCTTTAGGGGTTTGGGGCATGGTGAGGGGCAGCTGCGATGGTGCCACATGGTGCCATCGTGGTCGTCCATTCTTCTATTTATATCTAATGACGTAGGCCTCCGATTAAGTCGATTTCTACACTGTTGGATTGCAAACGTCAATCCGGATCTGTCCATATGGTTGGATTTGTCATCTGAGGTCTGAATCTTCTTCAATTTGCCCCTTGGCTCTTATTCTTCTGCAGACTCCCTTGGGTGCTATGGAAGTCTGATTGATGCGATCTTGGATGTGTTAGACTCCCTTCGTTATTCTGAACAAATCCATAAGGTTGGATTGGTCATCTGTAGCCCTGGATTACTTGCCATCATTAATACTTCTAAAATAACATAGTTTAATGCATAAAACACATCTATCAACTACGATGCAGAATACGATGCGTATGCATGCAGAATGTTCATGTTAAGCTAAGTTCTAGCTTAATTTAGGCGAGTTAGGACCTATAATTGCTGCGCAATCATACTCCCATGCCTAAATCTTGCTAGTCCCTAGCAAGTTCAAGACTAAATACATTTTACCAAGAGTTAAACTAAAGATTTATTTCTTTTTGCTGCATCCAAAAGTTTAGAATCCAGATAACTTTGAATATATAATGTCGTAGCTTCTGGAACGGATAGAGTTGATATACATTTAAAGCTTGTACTTGACCCCTAATAAAATTCTGTCGGGATAGGCGAACCTCTTCTCACAGGGTTACAAAATATTTTCTGATTTTGGCCCCAACGTTTGGTTTGGGTACGAGATGCCGAGTAAACTGGATTTGTATTTGGTGGCTCACTCTCTTCTGGTACTTCTTAGATACTAGTATTTCAGAATTTAGATTTCCATATTATTGAATAAATCAACTTATAGAGGGGCTGGAGAAATTGTGCTCTCTTTAATCTTTTGTACACTTCTCTCTTTTTTTCTTTTTCTTCCTGAGCTCACATCTCACCAGATTTGCAAATGTATTTGGTGGTCGCACATGGCATGACACTTTAATTAGGTTTTGATAACCCTACGACTAAGTCAGACTCCTCAACTCGTATTCAGGCGGTCAGAAATATAGAAAAAGTAGGTTAAGGCTATATTTGGTTGTTCTTGAGGGTGGTAGGTATTTTTGCCTCAAAACATTTAACTTGACTCACATTACGCAACTGTTTCACATAATTATTTTTCTTTTATTATTATTATTATTTTCCTTTTCTTTTGCTTCTTCTTTTTCCCTTTTTTTTTTTTTGAGCAACTCTTTTGTATTCAATTCTATAGGCACAATGCCATAACGTGACATACTGCTGTATTTATCAGCACAACATAACACAACATATGTACTTTTATACGTGAGGCATTCTTGGGAATTTTTGGGATGACCAAAAGGATCTTGGGTGGCTTGTTTGGCGGAAGTGCCTATTCTCGGCATCGGGTAGGGAACGGATAGGATGACGTATTTCTGACCTTGACATCAGTACCCTCCTTCAGCTGAGGATTCTGTAGAGGATGGTCGTGACCATCCACCTCAGTCATAGTTTTATTAGAACCTGCTCTCTATGTTTTTGCCTTGTTTGGGGGCTCTCGTATGGAATTTCTCATAAATTTAGCATGTAAGAACTGAGAGTGAAAACTATGCCCAACTCCAAGTGTCATTATTCAATTATTAAAGATTTTTTATACTAGCCTTAGAGCACTAGTACTCTCTACTCTCACCTCACATGTGTTTTGGTGGATCTACTAGAAGATGATTCACCTGACTCCCTGATTGTTGTCCGAGAGTTCAGGAGAAGAAGAGATACTTCTTTTCAACAAACTAGAAATGTCTATTGGTTTTCACAGAGGATCCATTGCAAAATATACATGCAAGTATGAAATTATATTGGATTCTAAGTCTAGGAATCTACTAAAGAATAAATCTTTAATGAAACCTCCCAATAAAATGATCTAATCCCCCCAATTGTTAGCAGAAAATTTTCAGTTTTTTGTGAACTACCCCCCCATGCCTATGTGTTTGCATGTCCTCATGCATGAATAAAGGATATAAGGCAGGGTGTATGTGGATAGAAATCACCTGAAACCACTTCTGAGTTGTTCAGTTCACACCATCACTGCAATGCCATACACAATATCCAAAACAATATGCAAAACATTATGAGAAAATGAAATATGCTATGCATATATGGTATGTATATATGTATATATGCTGAATTTAACGCCTCCAGCTGGGCAACTCATCAGTCATACGTCCTTAAGAAGATATATTATTTCGTCAGCAGGAGGAGGTTCCTGGGCAAAGAGTGGTTTGAGGTGCTGGAAATTAACCATAAAAACATGCCCAGATTTTAGGTCTATAATTTGGACTACCCGGTTAGGATACGGGTGGACCACTAGAAATGACCTAGTCCACTTGGATTTGAACTTTCTTGCAAAGAATTTGAGTCAGGAGTCAAACAACCAAACCTACTGGTTAGGTGCAAACTCCTTCCTATGGATATGTTGATCATGGAAAGCTTTTGTCTTGTCCTTGTATATTTTTGCATTCTCATATGCTTCCCACCTAATCTATTCTAACTCATTGAGCTGGAGCTTCCTTTCATAACCTCTGGCCTCGAGATTAAAATTACACTTCTGCACCGCCCAAAAGGCACAGTGCTCCAGCTCCATAGGAAGGTGACAGGCCTCTCCATACACCATGCGGTATGGTGACACTCCGAGCAGGGCCTTGTATGCGGTCAGATATGCCCATAGTGCATCGATCAATCGATCAGACCAATCCTTCCTATCAGGTCTTATCGTCTTTCGAAGGATAAGCTTGATTTGATGGTTTGATACTTCAGCCTGCTGGTAAACACCAGTTTATCATCATTCTTATGCATTAAAACAAACCTAGCTCTTAGGATTTTGCTCCGAAAATGGGTTTTTGGGATGCATTTAGGCATTAACTAGGTTAGGCATGCATTGCATTTTTTTCTTATCCTTTTAATGTATTTTTGTGAGTATTAGGGATGATCAGATATATAGATCATTAAAACCCTAGCACTCAAGAAGGCAACTATTGAAGAAGAAGCTCAGATTAGCTGGAACTCAACTTGATCCAGCTCACCATAGCTGGAATCTAGCTCACTTGGACTAGGGTTAGCTCATCCTAACTCCATTTAGCTCAACTCAGCTGAATGGCATCTCAAGAGAGCTCTTCTTAACTCACCTTAGCTCAGGTCAGCCTAGATCCAACTCAACTTAGCTAAGTCTAGCTCATCTCAGCTCTTACTAGTCCACAGGGAGCTCTAGCTAGCTCAATTGAGTTGACTGGAGTTCACCACAGCTCAGGTCCAGCTAGATCCAGCTCTACTCAACTCCAGTCGGCTGAAGATGAATTCATCCCAGCTCAGGAAGCTCAAGTCCAGGTCTCGGGGACCTAGCTTAGCTCATCTTAGTTGAGTTAAGCTACCTTAGTTGCCTCAACCAGCTCAATCCTCCCTAGGAGTACCAGACCCAGCTCACCTCAGCTCCATTCAACAGAAGCTAGCTCACTTTAGCCTGGCTTAGTAGCTAGCAAAGAACTAGCAAGCTAAGCCAGCTAGAGTAGCCCCATGTTGACCGCTTCAATTGCTGCCAGCTCCAATTCAACTCTAGACTCTACATATCCAGCTCCTGTCCTCAAACCCTAAGCTCCACATACATACTCCTCTATTCCATAGCTAGCTTAGGTAGCTTAGCATAGCTTAGCTTAGTTGACATCCAACACCTTGGCCATCCTCCACCTTCAACTTAGCCCTAGCTAGCTCCACAAACTAAACTTACCTAGTCCACCTAAGCCAGCTAACCTCTACTCTATTTTGGCACCAAGATGGGCACCTCCTAGCCCCTCAACCACACCCAAAAGACACCTTGTTTTGGGGCCAAAACACCCCCATATCATGGCCCTACACATACCTTACAACCTATCCTAGCCATCCACCTAATCCCCCTTCTAGAAACCATCATAGTGGTGCCAAAACCAAGGCACCTCACCATGGTTGGCACAACCTTTAGGTGGTCCTTCACCACCATAACCACCACCTTCACACCCCCTACTTGGTGCCAACTCTCCTTAGAAGCCCCTCTAGAAGCCCCCCCTTTTGGTGCCAAAACACCCCCATATCATGGCCCTACACATACCCTACAACCTATCCTAGCCATCCACCTAATCCCCCTTCTAGAAACCTTCATGGTGGTGCCAAAACCAAGGCACCTCTCCATGGTTGGTGCCCCTTTAGGTCACCCTTCACCACCATAACCACCATCCTTCACACCCCCCTACTTGGCACCAACTCTCCTTAGCCCTAGGATCACCTAACCACCTTTATTCTCCCATATTAGCCATCCATCTCGAGAGCCACCTTAACCCCCTCATCCTACCCAATGAAAAGACCAACATCCACTACCTTACAACCCATCCTTGGCTAGCAAAATACCTCTCGTACTCTACCTAAAGCTCATGCCCAAGAGAGAAGAAGAAGAAGAAGATTAAGGGGATATTCTATCCCCTTGGTGCCTTCCCCTCTTCCCCTCTCTCTTGTGCCCATGCCAGCCAAAGGAGAAGCCAGGCTAGGAAGAGCTTTGGAGGAGGTCTTGAAGGTGGTCCATGCCACCTTGGAGGAGAGCTTGAGGGTGGTGCATGCCCACTCTTGGAGGAAAGAATTGAGGTGGAAAGCATCCACCTTGGAAGAGCATTCAAGGAAGGAGAAGGAGAAGGAGCAGCTAGGCTTGGAGCAAGAAGACTCCATTCTTCACCAGATTCTGCAAGAGGATTTATGTTTCTTTTTATTGCTTTTATATTTTTCATTTCCAGTAGAAGCATTCCTCTACGTGTTTTTGTAAAAAGAACACAAATTCTACTTAATCAATTGCCTTCTTTTCAATTTCTATTTGCAATTGCTTGTCTTTGTTCTAACACTTTTCACTTCCACTTCTTAATTACTCTAGGCCTCCACTTGCCTAAAGTGAGGTTAGGGAGGGGTCATAATTGTCTCTTAGGTTTTAGCTTAGTGATTATAGGTGTTAGTTACTTTTTTGTCAACAATTCGCATTTTGCCCTCATTATTTCAAAACTTAAAAAGATTATATATTTAAAATACCAAAAAGAAAGATTGAGTTTCCCTTAAAAGAAAGATATTTGAATGGCAAACTTGCCTCCTTGGATGACCCTAGATACTCCCCTATCTAGGAATATAAATTTAAAAGCATAGGCGATTTTGCGTGTTACAGCGACTTTAAAAACACTAATTACAAATCATGCGATTTTTTCCGTCATTTTTTGGCGTTGTTGCTAGGGAGGCACTGCTTTACATTAATCATTTTTCTCTTGCTAGAAGTTGATCTCATCCCCTTCTCTTTCTTTTCTCTTGTGTGTGTAGGTATTGTAGGAAGAAAGCGGGAATTTTGAAGCGAGAGCTCAAAGTTTCTTTTCTTCCCACGAAATTCAGGTTGGTTCTCTTTTCTGGTCACATAGTCAATTAAAACTACCAAAAAAAAGTATTAAACTTGGCTTTCAGGATCCCAAACATTTTAATTAAGTAGAGTGGTGTCCATTAAAATTCATTGTTTGCTTGTATGCTTCATTAAACACCACTCCAATCCAAGTGTTGGTGTTCTGAAATTTCTGTCCAGACTTCAAAAATCAATTCCCAACACCACAGGTCTCAAAATTCTAAAATTTCATATGGTAATTACAAATCAAGTTAGAAACATTTGTTTCAAATTTCAAAATAGTTGGCTTTGTATTTAATTTTTAAAAATTCATGGACTGCTGAGGGGTCACACCCTCTGAGCTTCCTATTTTGCTACTGTCCATGAATTTTTAGAATTTTTATACTCATCCAATTTTTACGAAATTTAGCTTTCTAGAATCTTTGTGAAATTTTACATCTCACATAAAATCATAAAAATTTATGAGACTAGTGGTGGTACAAAAAGTCTAAAATATTCACGGGTATCATTTCTGGACTTTGACACCAGCACAAATAAAAATTCAAAACAAATATCAAACAAATTCCTAAAATGTTACAAAAATATTTCTGGAATCCTTGTTTGATTCTCTTCAAAGTGGTGGTGTTGTTTGAATTTTTTTGACCACTACTTAATATAGAAAGCCTAAAAACAACTCATTGGTAGTTAAATTTCTGTCCTAGGATCAATTGGATTAGGGTTTCTTTTTTCAATTTTAGAGAAAAACAACCAAAAGGAAACATATCTTCACCCATACAACTTGATTTCCTCTTGTTTTTGGATTCTCAAACTTGTTTGACAACTTAAAAAGAAAACCCTAAAAATACACTAAGTTAAATCCAATCCTAAAAGATAGGAATACGATAATTGTGTGACAACTTGCTTTGCATTGGAACCACTTTCCAATTCCTGCACACACAAAAAATTGAAATAATAGGGTAATAACCCAAATTAACGCCCTCCACATTCTATGTGCACTATAGTATCCTAAACCTAACTAAAATCCGTAGCAACTTGACCCTTAAGGCTTCATCAACTTAGGCTTGCTATATAGGTCTTAAGTTTTCTATAGTTAATACAAATTCTATCATCTATATCTGGTGTTCAGGTTGAGGGGCCGTGTCAAATGACCAGGTGTGAGTTTGTACAAGCACCTGGGGTTTTTCCTGGGAAACGTTTGGGCCCAAACCTCCCCTTAAGCAACTTGGCTAGATTTGTTGACAGAACGGGTATTCACTGTTGATTACTTATTTCCTACGTAGACCAAGTCTTAGGTTTATTTTTAGGGAGTCACACGTAAGTTAGGTCTAGAATTTATTGTTTGAACTGCACACTTTCTCTCATCTCTTTCTCTTCTCCTCCCCTCCTATTCTTCCAAAACTGTGCATTCACGGGTGAAGGTCCCAAAAATCACATCTTGAGGGACCATCTAATTTCACCCCTGTAGCAGAAAATCATTGTTTTCTTCTCCCTCCTCTTCTAAGAAAATGGAAAACCCAGAAAGCTGACAAAAAAATTCTGCTTCCACTTCCAACCTGTCAGTCGACCCACAGGCTGACTTCCCCCTCCCTCACCTCCCTCATCTTGAGCAACCGAAAATTCCTGCAGGCCCAGGTGGCCCTCTAATTCTAACTCAAAATCCAAACCCCTTTGCCTTGATGGTCGACCATTTGGTTCGACTGCAACAAAATCAAGAAGATTTGGCTAGGACTGTCACGAACCTAGCTAACCAAGGACAAAATCCACCACCCCACCAACAGCTTGTCGTTCCTCTTAAGGATTTCTATGATCCTTCCAATTATGAGGAAAGACCTGGGGTGGTCATACCACGAGGGGATTTCGAGATCAAACCAGCCATTCTAAATCTTATCAAACATTTTCATGGTCTTCCAAGAGAGGACCCTTTCTGTCATCTCGAGGAATTAACTGTCCTCGCTCAAACCACTCATTCCCGCAATGTGCAGGAAGACATGTGGTTAGTGAGACTTTTTCCTCTCTCTCTTAAAGACAAAGCTTTCCATTGGTTTAGAATGGTTGGGTGCCCGATTACCACCTGGCCCCAATTAAAGAGTGCTTCTCTCAAAAAAAAATTTTCGATCAGTTGAACTAATGCTTTAAGAAGATCTATAACGACTTTTCAACAAAAAATTGGTGAACCCTCCACGAGGCCTGGGAAAGATTTCAAGAACTTTTAAGAAGTTGGCCCCACCATGAATTCCACAATGGCAGTTAGTGCAGATCTTCGATCATGGATTAGAAGATCAATTGAAGCGATTTATGGATGCCTCATGTGGGGGAAATTTCCTTAATAAAGATGCCAAAAGTGCCTATCTACTCTTTGAAGAAATGAGTGAAAACTCATTTAATATGACTTCAATGAACAGTTTTGGTAGAACACAAAATCCTAGACACAGATCCACCTCTGTTCCAGTCACTCAGGATGATCTATATATGGTAGCTCAACGACTAGACCAGATGCAAATTCACCAGAAAAAAATGGAAGAAAAGCTCACAAATAAACAAGCTCCACACTTTAACTCTCCACACACTGACACTCCACAACTTCTCTGAAGAGAAAATCTGCACAATATTGATGCCACACCTGCTGGTCAGTAGTTACCAACTGATTTCCCAAAAGAATTGACTGGGAATTTTGATCAAAATATTTTTGATCCCACCACAAAAAATATTTATGCTCTCCAGGAGCAATTTAGAAACCCCTCCAACACTTTCAACCAAAACTGGAGGACTAACTTGAATCACTCCTGGAAAAACCTGAACCCGATTCCTTTTCCCAAACAAAATCATTTTGGGAATTATGGGCAACCTATGTATCAACCTAGACCATCCCAGGAAGATATTAACACTCAAGTCATGAAAACTCTACAAGGTATGTAGAATCAAATGACAGAAGTAACCCGCATGATTACCAACTTGCAACACCAAGTTAAGGTTACTCCTGATCATCGACCTGTTGGGAATTTACCTTCCTAATCGATGCCCAATTCGAATAATCAAAGGAATCAGTTCCAAGGTGGATATCCCAGTCAACCCATTCAACCAGCACCTCAGCATCCGTCGGGATTCAATAACAGTCAGGCTTCCCATCCTCATCCTAGAAACAACCAGATTGCAAATGCAGTTACTTTGAGGAATGGGAAAACCACTCACAATCCCCTTCCTGTTAAAGAAACTTGTTTTAATGAAACATAGATCAACTCTTCCCCATCTTCCTCTCACATTGTTCAGGAATCTATTAATGCAAAATAGGGAAACCTTGTACCATTTCCACAAGCCCTCCATTCTTCAATAAATAAGAAAAAGAAGAAATCTAAGCCCAATGAAAAGGAATTAATGGATTTATTTGGGAAAGTTGAAATTAATATCCCTCTCCTAGATGCCATAAAAGACATCCCTGCCTATGCAAAATTCCTAAAAGATTTGTGTACCCCGAAAAGGCAGCCTTAAAATTTAGGAAAGGTGATCCTTCCTGAGACAGTCAGCTTAGTTGTGCAGAGTCGACTGCCTTTTAAGAGAAAAGATCCTGGTGCCCCCCTGATTCAAGTTATCATTAATGATACTTCTTTTGATCGCACTTTGTTGGATCTCAGTGCCTCAATTAATCTTATCCCCACAATTGTTTTTGAGGAATTTAAGATCGGTGAATTAAAGCTTGTTGAGGTTACTCCTCGATTAGCCGACCGATCTACAATTAAACTAAGGGGAATTGTTGAGGATGTCCTTGTCTAGGTCAAAATTGTCTATTTGCAGTAGACTTTTTAGTCCTGGACATAGAGGTACCGAAAGCACTAAAGTTTGCCCCCATAATTCTTGGAAGACCATTCTTAGCCACCGCCTGCACAAATATTGATTGTGATTCTCGAAAAATGATGATCATGTGTGGTGGTGAATCTGTAACCCTAGACATTTTCCAAGCTTCTAGGTGATTCCAAGAACCTGATTTCTTTGATGATTCGGATTCAAAAATAGAAAATATTGTGGAGGAAACATTACAGATTTCCCATTTAGGTTCCTGTTTTGCCATCAATACGGTTCCTGAACAATCCACTTCTTCTCACCCTTCCACCCTAACCACACATTCAGCTAACCCTCCAGCTGACCCTTTCACTCTCACCTCACCACTAACCCACAAAGCAAAAATTCTTTCAGAGCCAAGCACACAATTGGAATTAAAACCTTTGCCCGACTCCCTTAAATATGTCTTCCTAGGTCTAAATCAAACCCTGCCCCTGATTATAAATTCTAGACTTACTGGGGCACAAGAGCACAAACTTCTCCAGGTTTTGAGTAAATATAGAAAAGCTATTGGTTGGACCCTTTCTGATCTTAAGGGTATTCATCTGTCCTATTGTACACATCGTATATATTTAGAGGACGATTCTCACCCCTCCCGCCAACCACAAAGGTGCTTGAACCCTATTATGTAGGAGGTGGTAAAAAAGGAGATTATTAAGTGGCTTGATGCTAATATCATCTACCCCATTTCTGACAGCTCTTGGGTTAGTCCAACACAAGTTGTGCCCAAAAAGGCTGGACTAATAGTTGTCACCAATGACAATGGGGAGAATATAGCCACTCGAACCGCCTCTTCTTGGCTCGTGTGTATTGATTACAGAAAATTAAACACCGCCACCAAGAAGGACCATTTTCCGCTCCCCTTTATTGATCAAATCTTGGAGCGTTTAGCCGAATGGGATTTTTACTATTTTTTGGATGGCTATTCTGGCTATAATCAGGTTGCGATTCATCCTGGGGACCATGACAAGATAACTTTCACCTGCCCCTTCGGAACCTTTGCTTTCTGAAGAATGCCCTTCGATCTTTGCATCGCACCTGCGACTTTTCAAAGGTGTATGCTTGCAATATTTTCAGACCTGGTAGGTGAATGCTTGGAAGTCTTTATGGATGACTTCTCTGTTTTTGGAGATTCTTTTGACTATTATCTCAAGAACCTTGAAAGAACTCTTAAAAAATGCATAGAAGTAAATTTGGTCCTCAATTGGGAAAAAAGTCATTTCATGGTCCAGGAAGGTATTGTCTTGGACCATGTTATTTCAAAACAAGGAATCATGGTAGATAAAGCAAAAATAGATGCAATATCTAAGCTCCCACCGCCCACTACTGTCAAACAAATCAGATCCTTTTGGGTCATGTGGGTTTCTACCATATATTCATTCAAAATTTTTCCCAAATCTTGAAGCCCTTAAGTCAGCTCCTTACTAAAGACCAGCCATTTGATTTTAATGATAAATGCCTGGAGAGTTTTTTGAGGTTGAAGAACGAGGTTACTGAGGCACCAATTTTACAAGGACCTAATTGGAATAGTCCCTTTAAATTAATGACAGATTCCTCAGATTTTGTTGTAGGGGCCATTTTAGGGCAAAGAATTGGCAAGAAGCCTGTTGTGATCTATTATGCTAGCAAAACTCTTGATGATGCACAATGGAATTACATGGTTACTAAAAATGAACTTCCTGCCATTGTATTTGCCTTAGAAAAATTTAGATCTTATCTTTTGGGGTCACATGTCACTATATATACTGACCACTCAGCAATTAAATATTTGCTGACAAAGAAAGATGCGAAACTCTGCCTTATCTGTTGGATTCTGCTGCTTCAGGAATTTGACCTGGAAATCAAGGATAAGGTGGGATCGCATAATGTAGTGGCCGATCATCTCTCTCATCTTATGACGAATGACATAATGACACCACCTGATCAATTCCCCGATGAAAGCATTTTAGCTACTACTACCCTCCATTGGTTTGCGCCCATTGCAAACTATTTAGCAACAGAACGAATCCCAGCTGATTGGCCAAAAACAAAAGGGGATAAGTTCTTTGCTGATATTAAATACTATTTTTGGGAGGAGCCCGACCTTTTTCGCATTTGTGCCGATCAGGTCATTCGACGATGTGTACCTGATTCTAAAATCCATGATATTTTGCCACATTGTCACTCAATGGCCTGTGGCAGACATTTTTCGAACAAGAAAACTGCAGCTAAAATCCTTAATGCAGGATTCTTTTGGCCCAGCTTGCACAAAGATGCTCTTGACTTTGTTTGGTCCTGTGTGTGTTGCCAGAGCATCAGCAACATGACTCGGAAGGATATGATGCCCCTTAATCCTATTTTAGAGGTTGAAATTTTTGATGTTTGGGGCATCAACTTCAGAGGACCATTCATCTACTTTGGTGGGTATTTATATATACTAGTCGCAGTCGACTATGTTTCAAAGTGGATAGAAGCAATACCCACCAGCACTAGTGATCTCCATGTGGTTGTCGAATTTCTTAAGAAAAATATTTTCTCAAGATTCGGCATTCCAAAAGCCATTATCAGTGACGAAGGCTCACATTTCACTCACTCACAATTCCGTCACCTTCTTTCTAAATATGGGGTTAATCATAAAATTTCCACACCTTATCACCTCCAAACAAATGGCCAGGCAGAAGTTTCGAACCGGGAAATTAAAAATATTTTACAAAAGATTGTTAGGGCCGACCGTAAAGATTGGTCCACCAAATTGGACGATGCTTTATGGGCTTACCGTACCACTTTTAAAACTCCGTTCGACATGTCTCCCTTCTGTCTGGTTTTTGAGAAGGCATGCCATGTCCCGATAGAACTAGAACATAGGGCTTTTTGGGTAATAAAATAATTAAACATGGATTTATCTAACATCGGTATCCATAGAAAACTACAATTAACTAAATTGGAAGAATTACGTAATTTTTCCTATGAAAACGTGAGGACTTATAAAGATCGAACAAAGAAATTTCATGATAAATACATTATTCGGAAACACTTTGACATTAATCAACGCGTTTGGCTTTTTGATGCTAGATTACGTCTTTTTCTTGGCAAATTAAAATCCAAATGGACCGGCCCCTTTATTATCCATAAAACTTATCCATACGGCGCTGTTGATCTTTTTGATCCTAAAATTAATACGACATTTCAAGTCAACGGCCAACGTTTAAAGCCCTATTTTGATCATACGCCGAATCTTCCGTCTGAATCTTTCGATTTCACTGAGCCAACCACCTTTGATCACTAATGCAAATTACGCCTGGTTGAATGACATAAAAGATAGGACTGGATGAGAGGTAACAAATCATTTTTCCTGCTTTCCTTTTTCCTTCTTTTTCCAAGTTTTGACCATCCTAAACCCTACCATTCTTCATTAAGGTGATCACTTTTTCCTCCTAATGTATGAGGACATTGCATATCTTAAGCACAGGGGGTGTTTTTAAAATTTGACGATCGATTTAGGATTTTCAAAACCTAAAAATATGCATTTTTCTTTAGTTATTTTATTTTCTTGCTTGCATTCCCAAAAAAATAAAAATGTTGAAAACGTTTTGGGGAAAAATTTTGAAATCAGGACTAAGGTTGAAAAACTCACTTTTGGTATAATGGGATTTAATTGTTAACAAACTAGGGATGAGGATACGGATCTAATCATTAGAATTTTGGGGTCCATTTTGAGACTAGATCAGATATCCTTCTCTAAAATTCCACCTGAACTCATGATAATTTAGGTAACTTGATCCTCTTTTGTAATATGGAAAGTATCTGCCATAGTTTCTGGTTCAAAAACTTTCATTTCTTGAGGAACTTCTTGTGTCAATTTTAACTTACAAGGCAACACTTAAAAACAACTAAAAATTAGAAAAACTCCCTTGTTTGGACTTAGTAAAAGTTTGAAGCAGATCATTGATTTGAGTTCCCACCGTCGAGGAGGAAAATGCCTCCTTTGAGGATGTGATGTCAACATGTTACCACCTCGGTGCTACTCCATATCTATATTTCATATCTTTAGATGGAGCATTAAAGTGTATTTTAGCAGCTCAAGTGTCTTGGACGGTGCTCTACCTATAGTGTCGGAGCAAGAGCTTGAGTTTTCTTAGAGAGCCCTTTTACACCGCATTGTGTTTTGGGGTTGTGAGCTCCTGGGTGGTGTCATGGACAGTGCTATCCTAAAGTACTGGTGCTAGAGCCCCCTCGAGGATTGGTAACAGGAATGATAATCCCAACACATTTGTTGTAAGACTAAGCTAAAAATAAGCAAGGGAAAAAAAAAGTTTTAAGCCAAAAACATGCCCCTATAAATGTTGGCTTTTCACAAGCACAGACACAAGGTTTTAAAGGATATTGCAATTTGCGAATCATATTCAGGAGCTAGAAAAATCCTAAAAACAAAAATTTTAAGTCATCTGAATTAACAGTGGGTTAATTTGTGAAGATTTTGGAGGATATATTGATCCCGTTTTGTCTAATTTTTTGATCTAAAAATAAATCCCTATGTTTATCCTTAACAAATCCCGTGCCTACTGTGTTTAGATCAACCAAGGTCCCTTAATCTTTTTCTCCTCAGAAGTAGAAAAAAATAGATTTCCCAAAAATTATGTTTTCCAAAAAAATTAAAGTTTTGCTAAGAGACTAGCAAAAAATAAGCATGGGTGTGTGATAAACACCAGTTTATCATCATTTTTATGCATTAAAACAAACCTGGCTCTTAGGATTTTGCTTCGCAAATGGGTTTTTGGGCTGCATTTAGGCATTAAGTAGGTTAGGCATGCATTGCATTTTTTCTTGTCCTTTTAATGTGTTTTTGTGAGTATTAGGGATGAATAGATATACAGATCCCTAAAATCCTAGCACTCAAGAAGGCAACTGGTGAAGAAGAAGCTCAGACTAGCTAGAACTCAACTTGATCCAGCTCACCATAGCTGGAATCTCACTCACTTGGACGAGGGTTAGCTCATCCTAACTCCGTTCAGCTCATCTCAGCTGAATGGTAGCTCAAGGGAGCTCAACATAGCTCACCCTATCTTAGGTCAGCTCAGATCCTGCTTAACTTAGCTGAGTCTAGCTCATCTCAGCTCCCACGAGTTCACAGGGAGCTCTAGCTAGCTCAGCTGAGTTGATTGGAGTTCACCACAGCTCAAGTCCAGCTACATCCAGCTCCACTCAACTCTAGCCAATTGAATATGAATTCATCCCAGCTTAGGAAGCCCAAGTCCAGCTCTCGGGGACCCAGCTTAGCTCAACTTAGTTGAGCTAAGCTACCTTAGTTGTCTCAACCAGCTCAATCCCCCTCGGGAGTACCAGACCCAACTCACCTCAGCTCCATTCAACAGAAGCTAGCTTACTTTAGCCTGGCTTAGCAGCTAGCAAAGAACTAGCAAGCTAAGCCAGCTAGAATAGCCCCATGTTGACCTCTTCAGTTGCTTCCAGCTCCAATTTAGCTCCAGGCTCTGCATATCCAGCTCCTCTCCTCAAACCCTAAGCTTCACATACATATTCCTCTACTCCATAGCTAGCTAAGCTAGATTATCTTAGCTTAGCTTAGCTGACATCTAGCTCCTTGGCCATCCTCCACCTCCAACTTAACCCTAGCTAGCTCCACCAACTAAGCTTACCTACTCCACCTAAGCTACATAACCTCTACTCTATTTTGGTGCCAAGATGGGCACCTCCTAGCCCCGCAACTACACCCAAAAGACACCTTGTTTTGGTGCCAAAATACCCTTCTAGAAGCCCCCCCTTTTGGTGCCAAAACACCCCCATATCATGGCCCTACACATACCCTACAACCTATCCTAGCCATCCACCTAATCCCCCTTCTAGAAACCTTCATGGTGGTGCCAAAACCAAGGCACCTCTCCATGGTTGGTGCCACCTTTAGGTCACCCTTCACCACCATAACCACCATCCTTCACACCCCCCTACTTGGCACCAACTCTCCTTAGCCCTAGGATCACCTAACCACCTCTATTCTCCCATATTAGCCATCCATCTCGAGAGCCACCTTAACCCCCTCATCCTACCCAATGAAAAGACCAACATCCACTACCTTACAACCCATCCTTGGCTAGCAAAATACCTCTCATACTCTACCTAAAGCTCATGCCCAAGAGAGAAGAAGAAGAAGAAGAAGAAGATTAAGGGGATATTCTATCCCCTTGGTGCCTTCCCCTCTTCCCCTCTCTCTTATGCCACGCCAGCCAAAGGACAAGCCAGGCAAGGAAGACCTTTGGAGGAGGTCTTGAAGGTGGTCCACACCACCTTGGAGGAGAGCTTGAGGGTGGTGCACGCCCACTCTTGGAGGAAAGAATTGAGGTGGAAAGCATCGACCTTGGAGGAGCATTTAAGGAGGGGGAAGGAGACCTTTTCAAGCCAAGGAGCAGCTAGGCTTAGAGCAAGAAGACTTCCTTCACCAGATTCTGCAAGAGGATTTGTGTTTCTTTTTATTGCTTTTATATTTTCCATTTCTAGTAGAAGCATTCCTCTACATAGTTTTGTAAAAAGAACACAAATTCTACTAAATCAATTGCCTTCTTTTCAATTTCTATTTGCAATTGCTTGTCATTGTTCTAGCACTTTTTCACTTCCACTTCCTAATTACTCTTGGCCTCCACTTACCTAGACTGAGCTTAGGGAGGGGTTATAATTGTCTCTTAAGTTTTAGCTTAGTGATGATAGGTGTTAGTAACTTTTTCGTCAACAATTCGCATTTTGCCCTCATTACTTCAAAACTTTAAAAAATTATATATTTAAAATACTAAAAAGAAAGATTGAGTTTCCCTTAAAAGCAAGAGATTTGAATTGCAAACTTGCCTCCTTGGACGTCCCTTGATACTCCCCTATCTAGGTATATAAATTTAAAAGCGTATGCGATTTTGTGTGTTACAGTGACTTTAAAAACCCTAATTACAAATCACGCGATTTTTGCATCACCTACCCATTGGTCTGTGGGTGATACGCGGTAGCAATGTGGTGCTACACCTCGTATTTCTTCAATAATGATTTGAAATGGGCATGGATGAAGTGGCTTCCCCCATCATTTATCAGGGTGCGGGGAACTCCGAATCTCGCAAAAATAAATTCTCAGACAAAGTATATAACAGTCTTATGATTAGCTCATCTTGCCAGGATGGCTTCTACCCACTTTGAGACAATCTACTGCAAGGAGTATGTACTCAAAGCCATGCGAGTTCAGGAAGGAGCCCATAAAGTCGATGCCCCAGACATCAAACACTCCTATGACCAGAATCAATTGGAGAGGCATCATGTCTCTTCGGGTCATAGAATTGACTGCTTGGCATCACTTACAGCACTTGGCAAACTCATGTGTATCTTTGAAAATGGTCGGCAAGAAAAATCCCGACTGCAAAATCTTTACAGTGGTTTTTCAGCTGGAGAAATGACCCCCACAAGCGTCACTGTGGCAGAAGGATAGCACACTAGAGATTTCCGAATCAGGGATGCATCTATGGATGATATGATCAGCCCCAATGTGAAAGAGCAATGGGTCATCCCAAAAATAGAACTTAGCCTCTGATATAAATTTAAGCTTTTGATCCTTGGATAATCCCACAGGTAGCCTGTCTGCGAGAAGATAGTTTGCTATATCAGCATACCAAGGAAACTCCACAGAGTTAATAGATAGTAGAGACTCATCTGGAAATCAGTCTGATATCAGCGAGGAGTACGGAATGTAGTTTGGGTCTAGCCGAGACAAGTGGTCTGCCACAACATTATGTGCTTCGGCTTTGTCATCGATTTCAATGTCAAACTCCTACAAAGAAAAATCCATCTGATAAGGCAGGGTTTGGCATCCTTCTTTGCCAACAAATGCTGGAGGGCAGAATATACAATGTAGATGATAACTTTGGACCCGAGTAAGTATGACCTATATTTCTCCAACCCGATACTACGACCAACAATTCTTTCTCAGTGACTGTATAGTTACGCTGAGCCTCATTCAGCATTTTCCTGGCGTAGTATATTATGAATGGATGGTGCTCCCGACAATGGCTAAGAACAGCTCCGACAGTGATGTCGGAGGTGATTGAGAGAGTTTCGCTTATTTATGAAGATGATAGCAATAAATTGATATGTTGTGTTTTATGTGGTGGAAAATCTCTCAATCAAAGATTAAAATAAATATCAACTTGAACCACAATAAAAATGTCGCATCCACAGGGAGGAATAGAACCAATAAATTCATGAGTAGAGGATTATGATGTTTGTAGACAACTTCGCGACTTCAATTTGAGGAATATGCTACTCTAAATGGAGCTTGCAATTTCATTAAAAGTTGAAGGCTATTTATGCAATTTTCACATCATGAATCAAGCTCCCAAAAGTATGTATATGATGCACGTGTAGTGGAATATCTTGTAAATTTGACTTGCATGCAAATCTGAATTGAGTTTCATTGTTGAATGATGCACATAACACAAGTTAAGTAAATTCACAAAATCATAAGTACATCCATGCAATGTGTCCTGAATAAAATAATAATATTAAAGTGACAATGGCATGCAATGTAATTTTTAAGTAGAGAAAAAATAGAGGATTTCTCCCCTCTATTCCTTGCTTGAACAGCCGTGCGTGGTTGGCGGTGAGAGTCGACGGGATGGTGCACCTCGATGAGTGCTTCGCGATGGTGGTGACGTAGCGGTCGGAGGTGGCCGGCGGCTGCCGGACGGTGGAGGAGAAGAACATCGACGATGGGTTCTGACGGAGAAGACGAATCGTGCATGCAGAGGAGGAAGAGCTGCTGCCTGCAGGAGTGGCTGCACGATGGCACGCACACAAGGGCGCGCGACGGCATGTGCTGCTTGCGGCCGTGGCTGCTTGTAGGCGGTCTGCCTGCGAGCGTCCTGCCTGCGTGCGCTTGGCTACTTCCGGGCGGTCTGCCTGCGTGTGCTTGGTTGCTTGCGGGCGTGCTTGGCCACGCATAGGTGATGTGAGGGTGCTGCACGCTGGAGGTGCGCTTGCAAGGCATGCGGAGGTTGTGGCGGTGGTGTGCCTGCAACACTGCGATGGCTGTGGCGATGCGTGCGGTGAAGGCGGTGCGTGCACTTGCAGGGGCTACGGTGGGAGGATGGTGGTGCAACTGCAGGGTGCACGGTGGGGCAGTGCATGCGCTGTACTTAGCGCACGGTGAGAGAGGTTTGTGGTGAGGCAGGGTGGAGTGCACTTGCAACGGCGCATGGTGGCGGGCTGGAGATGATGGGAGAGGATGGGAGAGGATGGAACGTGCCGCAGGGCGTGCAGTGGGGCAGGCTGGATCAACCTTGCACACCTTCTCCATGGTGGGGAAGGTGGAGATCCTGAGGGAGGGAATCCCCACCAGGGGGAGAAGCCAGCCTTCCTCTCGCCAAGAGCCCTTCCTTTTATCTCCTTCCCCCCATCCACAAGTCAAGGGATTTTCAAATCCCTTACTAAACTTGGTTGGCGGTTGTTGGTGTTTATTGAGGCCGACGGCTGAGGGGGAAATTTATCCTCACCACCCTTTTCTTTGCATAAATTATTCCTACAATAATGAAACATAAAATAATTACATAATAAGTTATAGAATGCAATATAATAGATGCAATCATTTTAAGACCTAATGTAGGTATTAACAAACATAAATTGTATGAATAAAGTTAACTTAGCCATAATAATAGTCCATTAAAATGGACTCATCAAATGCCCCCATGCCTAAGATTTACTAGTCCCTAGCAAAAAAAATGAAAAATAATAGAAGTAATCAGAAGATTTCTTCTTTTCCTATTTCAAAAATTTAGTGACCCAGACAAATGTCAAGTGATAGTAGCCTAGGTAACGAATCCAAGTGAAAATAACCAACTTACTTTTGCAGTTCGTACTTATCCCTTAGTAAATATTTCTATCAGGATGGGCAACTACTTCCCTCAGGGATAAAGTAGAAAATAATCTGTAAATTGACCCCGGCTTTAGGCTTAGGTAAGAGATATCGAGTTAAATGGATTTGTATTTGGTGGCACACACTTATCTGGTGCTACATGTAGTCTGGTACTACAGACTCTAGATCTCTAGACTATTAGACAAGTCAACTCAAAGAGAAGCTAAACAACTGTGCTCTCTTGATGTTCCTTGGCGCTCACTCTTTTCTTTCTCTTCTTTCTGAGATCACAAATCTCGCCATATTTAGTAAGTGTACTCACTGTTTGGTGGCCTCACACGGCATTCACACTTCAGTTAATGTCCTAATAACTCTACAACTAAGTAAGAGTCCTCAGCCAGTATTCAGGCGATCAGAAATACCGAAAGGTAGGTATGGATTATATTTGGTGGATCGTGATAAGTGTTTTTGTTGCCTCAGAAACAATGTTACAAAGATAAAATTATAAACTTGGACTCTTTTCTTTTTCTTTTCTCTCTCTTTTCTTCTTCACTCTTTTTGTTTTAATATAATTATTTCTTCTTCTTTTTTCCTTTTTCTTTCTTTATCAATCAACATAACACGACACAAACTTTTATTTATGAGGCATTATTAGGGATGATGATGGTCAAGAGGGCATTGTGTGGCTTATTTGGTGGAAGTGCCTATTCTCGGCACCGGGAAGGAATAGATAGGATAGACGTATTTCTGACCTTCGACACTATTACCATCCTTCAGTCGAGGACTCTATGAAGGATGGTCATAACCATCCACCATAGTCATAGCTTTATTAAGACTCAATCTCTATGTATCTGCCTTATTTGGTGATTCTCAGGAATTCACACAAAGTACGTACACAGGAACAAAGAGTGAAAACTATACCTAACTCTGAAGTATCATCATCTAATTGTCCAAAACTTAAGAGTCCTTGCACTAGACTTAGCGCACCAGTAATCTCTCTACTTTCTTCTCACAAATATGAGGTGGATCTACTTGAAGATAGTATGCTTGACTCCCTATTAACTGTCCAACGGTTCAGTAGACTAAAAATGCTTATTGGTTTTCTTCAAAGATCCATAACCCAGTCTACGTGCAAGTGAAGTAAATGTACTAGATTCTAAACTTAATAAATAATTCAAGAAGAAAAGCCTCCATGACAAAGATGTTTTGCTAGGGACTAACCCATTCAGCTCAAGAAAAGACAATTTTTTTTTATATGCTAACCTAAATGCAATGCATGAATACTTTCTAAGATGCAAAAGGCACCCCCCATGCCTAAATCCTACAATGTCCTCATTGTAAAATTATAACAAGGGGAGAAAGGAAGGAAATCACCTGATGACAGCGTTATTCATAACGCTGGGTTGACTCCCACAAAGCGTTACATTTTCTGTCAGCAGCTAGACTTATAAGGAACCCATAAGTCTGGTTCCAGATAGAAAAGGTTAGGCCCTAAAAGTATGCGTAACAGCGCGGGCCTAGAAAATAGGTAGCCACGGATGTTGGCGAGCTGATTATGCAACATAATCCAAAATCTCGCCAGAAGGTATGAAAGCGAAAAACCTCGTTGGCTACTTGGGGTGGTCTAGGAATAACAAAAGGAATATGAAAAGGGACCTCCCGAAATGGAATAAGTGGAGGATAACAAGGATCTTTCAAACTAGGACGGGTTTTAAAAGATATAAACATTATTATTTCAATCCCTTGAATGGCGAGACTAAAAGTACAAGCATCAATCCACACTAGCCATTCTACCCGAGGATGTACTAGCCTGATATGTTCTCCAGAAAGAATGTAAATTTTCAGAGATCTGAGCCAAGGATTAGGTAAGGAATCTACTGGTTGCTTGAGTGATTGGGTGGTGATTATTAAGTCCAAAGAGGGCTTAGGCTGTTTAGCTTCCATTCCCAATAAGAATTCATATTTCACATCCTTACCTAGCTTCATTATTTTGTGAATATCCAACTGCTCCTCTACAATAGATGGGTCATGAATAGAATTCAATATCTCATTAGTAGACTCATGAACAACATGCTTAGACGACAGTTGGGTTTCTTGGGAAGTAACAAGATCAGAATTATCAGCAAATCCATCCCCAGGTTCTTTCTTGCTAATTACATCCTTTCCGAGGACTTTGTGTGCTACCTCATTATCCTTAATATCTTTAGGAGGATTATCATCTTTAATGTTATGGAGGAACCCTGTATCACTGAATTTGTTGTTCTTCTCAGGGTATAAATTCTCAATTGATGTATATTGTCCCCAAGAGTCTCCCCTAGGCTTCTCGCTATTGTGTTTGCCTTCCTCCAATATCAACTCCTGATTTGGCGGTGGATGACTCTCAAAATCGAACAAAGGGAGGAATCCATATTTCACCAGATTATTTATATCCTCAGGGGGCAAGTCCTTAAATAACACAAAATCTCCCTGTGATTCACTCCATATTTTCAGTCTGGGTTTCTCCATTAGGGCATCTTCGTCCTCTGAAATAAACTCTTTATATCCCTGAGACCAAAATTGATCTAATTCATCCTCCATTCCCTTACGGTTGCCTTCATTGGGTGTATTTAAATCCTCAAGATGCTGAATGGTAGATGCTGATTCCCTATGTGGAAGGTCAGGATTAGGCTCACTAAGGGTAGAATGGGATTCCACCAGATCATCAATAGGAGAAGTGATAGGAACAATGCAACCTTGACCTGGGTTAGCAGGGGTAAGGAAAATACTACCATTGGGGTCAAGGTCCTCAAGAGGTACCATCTTCCCTTGCTTTTGACTCCAATATAGCTCAGGTGGATAATCACTAGGATCGTTCTCCTCTAGTGGTCGTGCCTCATTGGGAGAGTCTAAGTGATAGCTACATAAAACTGGATCCCTATTGTCATTGGTTTCCTCATAATTATTTTCATGATCACGGTCATATGGGTGGGGATCAGAATTACTGAGAAGTACATAGCTAAGCTGTCTTATTTCTTTGTTTAATTTTTGACTATTCCTCAACATCTCTCCCATAGATTCCATCATTTCCTTTTGCTATTTTTGCATTTCTATCATAAAAGAGGAGAGGCTACTGCTATTAGGTTGGGGAGGATAGTCAATTTCAGGCTTTGGTTGCTTAGGGGTATCGGCCTAACCTCGATACGAAAAAGCATGAAGGATGGGTGGGTTAGGTGTTTGCATAGAAGTAGGGATTCCAGGGTTAGAATATCTCGCGCCTAGGCTCTGCTCAAAAGTGGGAATCATCGGGCCAGTACTCCCAGGATAAGAATATGAATGATCCATGAATTGTCAATGTACCCATCAAAGGATGAATACGCTCGGGGCATGGGATCCTGGTTAAAATGATAGGAGTAAGGATAGTCCATTTCTTTCAATTAAACAGGTTAAACTCTCTTAGGATTAAAAGAATTCAGAACACAAGCAGAAACTTCCTAGAGAGTTCTATCACTGTCAAAACAAATACAAATTCAGTGCGATCTGTTTCTACTAGATTGTATGTCTTAGAATTAAATGTTCAGTTGGTGGCCAAACAAGTTTTGTAAGAATTACGCTTCCTATGCCAACCTTTGTTGGTGCCCATAACCTACTTGCAAATGATGAAAGTCTCAAATCGAGCCCATGCACGAGGAACCAAAGTAACTTGATGGATAGGCTTGTTGATTTTCGACTAACTTCCCTTGTGGTACAAAGAGGAGAGGTAGAAATTTACCGAATGACCTTATGTGTGAGGTGCACAGTGTCTCAGGTGTGCAATCATATGTTTGTGTTTTTGAGTTTTGAAATCTCGCAAACAAGAACCTTTTGCACACAATTTAAGTCATAGATTTTAAAGTCCAACCTCTTAGCAGTCCCAATTTTTAAAGTTACCACTGAATTAATTCGATTCAAGTACTTTAGTGGTCTTAGATTTATGTTCAATGCAGATGCATGACAGGTAATTGATGCTCAAGAGAAGACATACATTACTCCAGCTTTCTTCGTGCAAGAATGTATGCAATGCAGTAAAGATAAACTAGATGCTGATCATTCAATCCTAAATGGTCATCTTATAGATATGCAGCTTCTAGCAGGCAATTCGAATATATATATATATATATTTAATAATAATAAGTAAACAAACCTAATCTATCTAAGTAACCAACATGCAGTTCAAACAATTTGAATAATTCTATAATCTAAATAAATGGGAACACGCTCCTGAAAATATGCTCCCGCATACAAGAGCGATAAGAAATAATGAAACACTGGGAACACGATCCCAAAAATACCCAACAAGGGTCCAAAAGACAGAAATTAAGTTCTAATGTCTATCTAAACTAAATCTAAACTAAGATCTAATGACTAAATCAAAAACAAGCTCCTCCATAAGGCTATAAGCATGGGATCAAGGCCCACGTGCTACTGTTGCTAGCCTCCAGGTGGCGTCAAGGTTCACCAAAAAGATCACCTCCGTCGTGCGCACCCGCCATGTTCGTCGTTCAAGGTCAATGTCATCGCTTTGCTCGCCTGTCACTCCGTCAGATTCCCCGCACAATAAGATAAAGATTCATAAGATAATTGTGCAACTCAAAATACTAAAAAATAATAAAGTGAATCTATTGCATCTGTTACCTCCCTGACAACAGTGCCATTTGATAGAGAGAGTTTCGCTTATTTATGAAGATGATAGCAAGAAATTGATTTGTCATTGTGTTTTATTTGGTGGAAAATCACTCAATCAAAGATTAAAATAAATATCAACTTGAACCACAATAAAAATGTCGCATCCACAAAGAGGAATAGAACCAATAAATTCACGAGTAGAGGATTATGATGTTTGCAGACAACTTCGCGACTTCAATTTGAGGAATATGCTACTCTAAATGGAGCTTACAATTTCATTAAAAGTTCAACGCTATTTATGCAATTTTCATGTCAAGAATTAAGCTCACACAAGTATGTATATGATGCATGTGTAGTGGCATATCTTGTAAATTTGACTTGCATGCAAATCTGAATTGAATTTCAATGTTGAATGATGCACATAACACAAGTTAAGTAAATTCATGAAATCATAAGTGCATCCATGCAATGTGGCCTGAATAAAATAATAATATTAAAGTGACTATGGCATGCAACATAATTTTTAATTGGACCAAAAATAGAGGATTTATCCTCTCTCCTCCTTGCTTGAATGGCCATGCATGGTTGGCGGCGAGAGTCGACGGGATGGTGCACCTCGATCAGTGCTTCGAGATGGTGGTGATGCAGTGGCTGGAGGTGGTCAGCGGTGGCTAGAAGGTGGAGGAGAAGAATGCCGGCGATGGGTTCTAGCGGAGAAGACAAATCGTGAGTGGAGAGAAGGAAGAGCTGCTGCCTGTGGGCGTGGCTGCGCGATGGCGCGTGCACAAGGGCGCATGAGGGTGCGTGCTGCCTACGGGTGGTCTGCCTACATGTGGTCTGCATGCGGGTGGTTTGCATACATGCGCTTGGCTGCCTGTGGGCGTGCTTGGCCACGGGTGGGTGCAGTGAGGGCACTGCACGCTGGAGGCTCGTTTACACGGCATGCAGAGGTTGTGGCAGTGGCACATTTGCAAGGCTGCAATGCTGTGGCAGTGCACGTGATGAAGGCGGTGTGTGGGCTTGCAGGGGCTATGGTGGGAGGATGGTGGCGTGCGTGCAAGGCGCTCCGTGGGGTAGTGCGTGCACTGTACTTAGCATGCGGTGAGAGAGGTTTGCAGTGAGGCAGGCTGGAGCGCGCTTGCAAGCATGCATGGTGACTGGCTGGAGATGATGGGAGAGGATGGAATGCATTGCAGGGCGCACAGTGGGGCAGGTTGGATCCACCGTGCACACCTTCTCCACGGTGGGGAAGGTGGAGATCCTGAGGGAGGGCGGGGAGGAAGCCAGCCTTCCTCTCGCCAAGAGCCCTTCCTTTTATCTCCTCCCCCCCATCCACAAGTCAAGGGATTTTCAAATCCGTTACTAAACTTGGCTGGCAGCTGTTGGTGTTTGTTGAGGCCGGCGGCTGAGGAGGAAATTTATCTTCACCACCCTTTTCTTTGCACAAATTATTCCTACAATAATGAAACATAAAATAATTACATAATAAGTTATAGAAAGTAATATAATAGATGCAATAATTTTATGACCTAATGTAGGTATTAACAAACATAAATTGTAAGAATAAAGTTAACTTAGGCGTAATAATAGTCCACTGGGCACGCCAAGATAGTTTGCCATATCAGCATACCAAGGAAACTCCACAGAGTTAATAGATAGTAGAGACTCATCTGGAAATTGGTCTGATATCATTGGGGAGTATGGAATGTAGTCTAAGCCTAGTCGAGACAAGTGGTCTGCCACAACATTATGTGCTCTGACTTTATCGCGGATTTCAATATCAAACTCTTGCAATAGAAGGATCCATCTGATATGGTGGGGTTTGGTGTCCTTATTTGGCAACAAATGCCGGAGGACAGAATGGACAGTGTAGATAACTTTGGACCTGAGTAAGTATGACCTAAATTTCTCCAACTCGAATACTACGACCAACAATTCTTTCTCAGTGATTGTATAGTTACGCTGAACCTCGTTCATCATTTTCCTAGCATAGTATATTACAAATGGATGGAGCTCCCGACACTGGCCAAGAACAGCTCCGACAGTGAAGTTGGAGGCATCACACATCATCTCAAAGTCGAGCGACCAGTCGGGTGGTTGGAGAATAGGTGCATTAGAGATAGCATTTCGCAAGGTCTAGAAAGCACTGAGAGATGAGGAGTCGAATTCAAAAGGCGTGTTGGTTACCAGAAGATTCGTTAATGGACGAGCAATTTTCAAGAAATCTTGAATGAATCTTCAATAAAATCCGACATGCCCTAAGAATGATCTGATTTGCTTGAAAGAGCTAGGTGGAGGTAATCGCGAAATGTTTTTGGACTTAGCTCGATCGACCTTGAGTCCATTAGAGGAGATCCTGTAACCTAGTACAATGCCATCCCTCAGCATAAAAAAGCTTTTTTCCCATGAAAGTACTAGGTTAACTTCTATACATCTCCTCAGAATCTTTCTGAGGTTATCTAGACAAGATGAGAAATCATCTCCAAACACGGAGTAGTCCATGAACACTTCTATGCAATCCCCGATCATGTTTGAAAAGATGGCCATCATGCATCGCTGAAAAGTAGCTGGTGCGCTGCAGAGGCCGAAAGGCATCCACTTAAAAGCAAATGTTCCAAAGGGACACATAAAAGTCATCTTGTCTTGGCCTTCTAGGTTGACTGTGACTTGATTGTACCCAGAGTTTCCATCCAATAAGCAGAAGAAACTACACCCGGCTAGTCGTTCTAGAATCTAATCAATAAAGGTCAAAGGAAAATGATCATTTTTGGTAATCGAGTTTAGCTTCCTGTAGTCAATGTAGACCCGTCAAGAAGTCATGGGGTGGGTCGGGATGGATTCGCCCAATTCATTTCTAATTACGGTGAGTCCCACCTTTTTCGGCACTATCTGAATGGGACTCACCCATTGGCTATCGGAAATCGGATAGATAATGTCTGCGTCCAGCCATTTAATGATCTCCTCCTTGACAACCTCCAGCATTTTTGGATTCAGGCATCTCTAAACGTGTCTCGATGATCTCACCCCTTCATCAGTGCAGATATGGTGAGTGCAATATGTGGGGCAAACTCCATGGAGATCAGCAATGCCCCACCTGATAGCAGCCCTATGTGCTCGCAAAATGGAGATCAATCGGTGTTCCTGATCTGGAGTCAAGTGAGCATCAATAATCACTGGATATGTCCCACTTTCTCCCAGAAACACGTATTTGAGAGAATCAGGTAAGGGCTATAGCTCTAGTAGCGAAGGGTGGGGAGGAGGGTTATGCAGGGGAGGAGAGGAAACAATAGCAGAAATTTGCTGATCTTGATTAATGAAGAATCTGCCTGTAGTTGTCATGTAATCCTGTCTTAAGATATCAACGTTGGATAGGACAGGATAGTTAGGATCAGGGGTGTTACGAGCAGATGAACACCCATGACAACCAGATCCATGGGATGAAATGTGTATATCAGTAGTCTCAGTCCCGTGTGGATCATGATCAAAGACCCTTGATAGTGAGGATGAATGTGCCATTGGGTTGCTGTAGAGGAGCCTAATGTTCCCACTAAAAGCTGAATCTTCATCATCACTATCCTCCTTGCTCAAGTCACAATCAAAGTTCTTTGATGTCCTGAAAATGTCCAGTCTATGCTTTTCGTTTCCAAGGGCAATCTCCATGCACCCTGATGCACAGTTGATGTTTGTGCGGGTGGTTGCCAGAAACGGGTGACCTAGAATAATCGATACATCATGGAGATTAGGAGGAACCTCCAATCAAGAATAAAAATGTTCGCTGGAAAGTAGAATCCTTCAACTTTTACGATCACATTTTCAACCACCCCCTTCAGTGTTTTTACAGATCGGTCAGCCAACTGTATGGTAACCGAGGTGGGCTTTAACTCCCCTAATTGAAATTGATCAAATGCTGCACTGGGAGTTATGTTGATGGATGATCCCAAGTCAAGAATGTCCCTATCAAAAGGGGAATCCTGCAACAAGCAGGAAATCAATGGTGTGCCTGGGTCTTTCTTGGGTAGTAAGTCAGCTAAAATAACTGCAGTGGCTTCCTCAGATAATACCACTTGTCATCCGATCCTCTGCTACCGCTTCGGAGTACAGTAGTCCTTAAAGAACCTAGCGACAGCTAGGATGTGATCCATCGCTTCAAGGAGAGGGACATGAATGTGAACTTCCTTGAACATAGATTTCAGATCCTCGAAATTTCATGTGTCCTTTTTCCGTGCTGAATCTTGTGTTAGGGCCATAGGAAAAGGGACAGGAATTTCATGGTCTAAGGGCTTCTTTCCTTTATCTAATGAAGATGGCTTGTGAGAGGAAGAGGGTTGTGAGCCATCTCGTGGTATGGAGCAGGAAAAATCATTTCCCGCTTGCCTAGGTAGCGGGTCCTGCATTGTCTTTTCGCTCCTTAAGGTAACAGCTTTTGCATCGGCGAGCTGTCCATGCAAGGGCAGAGGAGCGAGTTGGTTTGGATACACAGGGTTTGGCAACAGAGGTGGCTAACAGAGCCCATAACCAAGAGGTGCGGGAGGTGCTTGCATAACCATGTGTGCCTGCCCCTATGGTGCTTGGAATCTAGGTAGGGCACCCTGATTCTACACATATCTTGGGTTCGGGATAGGTTGGGAGGGTAAAGCTCCCAGTGATCTATGCTCCTATATCATCTGGTTCTGCATGTTCTGTATGCTTTGTATTTGGTCAGCCAATGCCTTCATTATTTCGAGCTTGTAATGAGTAGATTTTCGAATAGATGCTTGCAGTTCCTCCTTCAGCGACTCCAAAGGGTCGGCCCACTTTGGAGGGTAGTTGGCAGCATCGTGCAGTGGCTGATAGATATAGCATGTCTGTTGCTACTGAGACATGAATGGCTGCTGCCTAGGATACGTGTTCCACACATTTCTGTATTGTCTAGTCCGGTAGTGTGGAACTTGACTCGGTCTCTGTGGATTACCAGACAAGGCGAAATTGGGATGCTGGTGCCTACCTAGGTTATATGTTTCAGAATACGGGTTGCTATGCCTGTATCCCTGAATGGCATTAACATCTTCGTAAGGCAAAGTTGTCTCAGATGGGAATTCATCAAAAGAATACTCACTTGCATCATCATGTGGTGCGAAACCCTGATTGTACGATGCCATATCCATATTGTTCACGGGTTCCTGGTATGCAAGATCTCGCAAAGATAGAGAGAAAACAGCCCAAGTAATCGGATATGTACGAGTAGAGGGGGCTCGGGATGCTTGAGAAGAGTAAGATGGAGCGGTGCTGCCAGAAGATCTGGATCTCACTTGCATCAATTCATCGAGCTTCTCATCGAGCAGATCAACCTTATCTAGCTTTTTGGTGATAATTCCCATGTCAGCTTGGGCAGATTCAGCTTATGCTTCATGGACATTAACTCGTTGCTGTCCAGGTCGCTAGAATTGGTTCATTGAGGCAACGTTCATCGAGTTCTCTGCTAAGCACTTGAAGAGTGCAAATGCACTATTCTCGTCCTTCGCAAGAAAATTCCCACCACTAGATGCATCGGCCAGGTACCGATGTGTGTCATCCAGCCCATGGTAAAATACTTGTGCAAGGTGCCATTTGGGTAGACCATGATGTGGGCACTTCCTAAGAAGATCATGAAACCTGTCCCAGGAATCATGTAGCTTGTCTCTAGGGCCTTGAGCAAAAGTCATGATTGCACCCCTCATGGCATTTGTTCGACTGATTGAGAAGAACTTTTGGAGGAATTCGCGACGTAATTCCTCCTAGGTTCCAATTGGCCTCCCGATGGTCTTGAACCAATAAGCAGCCTTATCCTTGAGAGAAAAAGGAAAACGCTTCATGAGAACAATTCCAATATCAATATTCCTGGGTTGAACTAACTTTGTAATCCGACTCAGGTCTTCGAGGTGTTGGAAGGGATCCTCATTCGAGTTCCATGGAAATGAGTCTAAATTACACTTATGATATTCTATTTTAACTCGAATGCATCTCCGCCTACGGGAATCCGGACTTGAGGTGCTATGATTGTTGCTGTCGGATCATAGAAGTCCCACAATTATTCTTCGCGTGGTGGGTGCTGCATCCTATCGAGTGTCGTGAGAATCCGATCATCTACTCATATTTCAATTTTGTTTCCTCAACCCTAGCTTCTAGATGAGCCATTGGGTCCTGATTTTCAGGGTCCTGACTAATACGAGGACCAAGATTAGCCATCTTAGCTAATCAGGTGGAAGAAGGTTGAGATGAGAGGTTGGGCAAAAATTGCCTTTGCCACCTTGGATTTGGCTCCCAAGGTCCTGCAAGGTTAGGTCTTAATGACCTTCTTCCTTGCATACACCAGCTCAAAGGTTTGGTGTAGTCAAGAAGAACAAGCCTAAGGCCTTGTTAATCAGAGTGATCCTTAAAATCAATTGAGTAGATTTTCTGTTCAAGTTCATGTTGAAGAAAATTCAGCGAGAGATCGACTGCAAGGAATTCCCGCCTCTTAGGGTAGCCCAGTCGGGCTAGTTATGAGCGAACTACGAGGAAGGTTCTTCCTTCGGCTTTCACCTCCGATTTCGTTACCCCGCAACCACGGTCGTACCCCACAGCCTTAGACACCAAGCTTTGCAAGAGAAGTTGAAACTCCTCAGTAGTTTCAAGCGAAATGCAAGTTATTTGATGTGTTTTCGTGAATTCTTTACCTAACTCTTTAATGTAGAAGATGGTGGGTGATCCACAAGGTGACTACCATTACTGACTAACTTTTGGGCTCATCAGAGTCCAAGTTAGTCCAATGTGGTCCTATTGGCTCATGTGCTTCTAAGTTGTTTCAAATTAATGACCCCAAATCAAATATAAACTCTTAGGTAAAGATGGAATTTAAATCATTTGAAACTTGGCAAGAAGATTTCACTTGCAATAAGCTTTTCAAAGTACTTTTTCAGAATTTTTACTATTTCCAACAAATAGTTATGAACTTTTAACTAGCATGGGGTCAAATATGGGATTTAGACCCCGTGTTGGTTTTTCTGTTGGAAACAATATCAAATATCCTCAAAAAATTTTGTAAAAATAAGATATTGATAGCTAATTTGATTATCTTTAACACCCCACAAATTTTGAGTCAATCTGATTTGTATTGATATTCAAAGCTCATAAATATTCTATTTTTAAGCAATCTGACACATATGTACTCCACGAATTTTTAAAAATTCCACAGATATAAATTCCTTTCGAAAATGGTTGTATTGGAAGGATAACTTGAAAATCTAGTTCCAGTTCGAATTTTAGAATTTTTGGTGCATCAGAAACACAGCTATTAAATTTTAAAAATGACACTTACTTTCTAGCCGAATTTGCAAATAGGATTGTGTGCACTTGATTTTCGTAGCACCAGCTTCGATTTGTTCGCTGCTTCATGTCGTTGTTCTTGCACATAGCAATAATGTATTAGAGAAAAAAATCAAAAGTCGCCTTGCCTCCCTGGCAACGGTGCCAATTTGTTCGGGGCGTAGATTGCGTAAAAGATGAATATGTCGTACTATAGCGTGAAATACATCTCGACAAATAAAATTAATGGAACTGGGAATCCCAGTTGATCATAGGGAGGTAAAAAAATACTTTTGATTTCATGCACTTATTCTAAATCTAATTACTAAATAGTAGAGACAATGAAATCACAATATATAAGTATCACACACAGAGTTTGAACATGAATTTCAAACATGTAGCTAAAACTAAACAAATTATAAGCATGAATAAAACTATCTAGGTAACAGAATGAGGACACCACGGGTGGTCCGTGGTGGCCTTTTGAAGAAGTTGAGAGGAGCAGCAGTAATTCGACAAGGTGGCCCAATGGATTTTGCAGACGGAAATGCAGAGATGATGGGAAGAGGAGTAAGAGAGAGAGGCAGAAAAAGGAAGAAGAAGAGAATGAGAGAGTTATTCTTCAACGGGGGCCCCTTATGTCCTTTCATAAGCTTTTTTTCTTGTGGAAATCCTTCCCCAAATCCTTCTTCTTGGTTGGTTTATTCTGGTGCTGCCACATGGTGCATTCTACGCCCCTAGATCCACATCGCATGACTTTCGTGATCTTGTACCACTTCTTCATGTTTTTGTCTACAAATCCTACCTCATCATCTCAATCGTCTGACAAGATCGGACGGCTTAAATGCGTGCTCATCATGCCATTCAAATCCTATGCGTGCTTCTCGCACCTTCTTGATATCGTAATAACCTGCGCGATTGCACCACGTGGATGCCTCTGGGCCCTCCAATAACGCATGATCTCCTGCATGCACCCGCCCATGACCTGCACCATTTTTTACGCAGCGTAGGGCTCGAAATCATGCCATGCACATACATGGGCACGCACGGGAGCCAACGTGCTGCGCAAAGCCTTTATCATTTATGCTTACTTAATTATATTTATATTAATCTATTCTGGGTGGCGATGTGGCGCGTTCGCACCTTCGTGGGTTGGGGGCACAGCGAGGGGTGGCTGCGATGGTGCCATGTGGTGCCATCGTGGCCGTCAATTCTTCTCTTTATATCTGATGACGTAGGCCTCCGATTAAGTCGATTTCTGCACCATTGGACTGCAAACGTCAATCCAGATCCATCTGTATGGTTGGATTTATCATCTGAGGTCCGAATCTTCTTCAATTCGCCCCTTGGCTCTTGTTCTTCTGCGAACTCCCTAGGGTGCTACGGAAGTCTGATTGATGCGATCTTGGGTGCATTGGACTTTTGTTGTTACTCCGAACAAATCCATAAGGTTGGATTGGTCATCTGCAACCCTGGATTACTTGCCATCATTAATACCTCTCAAATAACATAGTTTAATGCATAAAACACATCTATCAACTACGATGCAGAATACGATGCGTATGCATGTAGAATGTTCATGTTAAGCTAAGTTCTAGCTTAATTCAGGTGAGTTAGGACCTATGATTGCTGCACAATCACACCCCCATGCCTAAATCTTGCTAGTCCCTAGCAAGTTCAAGATTAAATACATTTTACCAAGAGTTAAACTAAAGATTTATTTCTTTTTGCTACATCTAAAAATTCAGAATCCAGATAACTATGAATATATAATGTTGTAGCTTTTGCAATGGATATAGTCGATATACATTTAAAGCTTGTACTTGACACCTAGTAAAATTCTGTCAGGATAGGCGAACCTCTTCCCTCGAGGTTACAAAATATTTTCTAATTTTCGCCCGGGCGTTTGGTTTGGGTAGGAGTTGTCTGAGTTAACTAGATTTGTATTTGGTGGCTCACTTTCTTCTGGTACTTCTTAAAGACTAGTATTTTAAAATTTAGATTTCCATATTATTGAATAAATCAACTTATAGCAGGGCTTGAAAAACTGTGCACTCTTTAATCTTGTGTACTCTTCTCCCTTTTTTTCTTTTTCTTCCTAAGCTATCATCTCACTAGATTTGCAAATGTATTTGGTGATCTCACATGGCATGACACTTTAATTATGTTCTGATAACCGTACAACTAAGTTAGACTTCTTAGCTCGTATTCAGGCGGTCAAAAATACAGAAAAAGTAGGTTAAGGCTATATTTGGTGGTTCTTGAGGGCGGCAGGTATTTTTGCTTCAAAGCATTTAACTTGACTCACATTACACAATTGTTTCACATAATATTTTTTCTTTTATTATTATTATTATTATTTTCTTTTTTTTTGCTTCTTCTTTTTCCTTTTTTTTTTCGAGCAAACAACTCTTTTGTATGAAATTCTATAGGCATAATGCCGCAACATGACATACTACTGTATTTATTAGCACAACATAACACGACATACGTACTTTTATATGTGAGCCATTCTTGAGGATTTTTGGGATGACCAAAAGGATCTTGGGTGGCTTATTTGGTGGAAGTGCCTATTCTCGACACCAGGTAGGGAACAGATAGGACGATGTATTTCTGACCTTGACATCAGTACCCTCCTTCAGCCGAGGATTCCGTAGAGGATGGTCGTGACCATCCACCTCAGTCATAGTTTTATCAGAACCTGCTTTCTGTGTTTTTGCCTTATTTGGTGGCTCTCGTATGGAATTTCTCACAAATTTAGTATGCAAGAACTAAGAGCGAAAACAATGCCCAACTCCAAGTGTCATTATTCAATTATTAAAGATTCTTTATACTTGCCTTAGAGCACCTGTACTCTCTACTCTCACCTTACATATGTTTTGGTGGATCTACTAGAAGATAGTTCACTTGACTCCCTGATTGTTGTCCAAGGGTTCAGGAGAAGCGATGCTTCTTTTCAACAAACTAGAAATGTCTATCGGTTTTCACAGAGGATCCATTGCAAAATCTACATGCAAGTATGAAATTATATTGGATTCTAAGTCTAGGAATCTACTAAAGAATAAATCTTTAATAAAATCCCTTGATAAAACGATCTAATCCCCCCAATTGTTGGTAGAAAATTTTCAATTTTTTATGAACTACCTCCTCATGCCTAAGTGTTTGCATGTCCTCATGCATGAATAAAAGATATAAAGCAGGGTGTATGTGGATAGAAATCACTTGAAACTACTTCTGAGTTGTCGTTCAGTTCATGCCATCACTACAATGTCACACACAATATGCAAAACAATGTGCAAAACATTATGAGAAAATGAAATATGCTATGCATATATGGTATGTATATATATATACGTGCTGAGTTTAATGCCTCCAGCTGGGCAACTCATCATTCATACGTCCTTAAGAAGATGTATCATTTCGTCAGCAGGAAGAGGTTCTTGGGCAAAGAATGGTTTGAGGTGCTGGCCATTAACCGTAAAAACGTGCCCAGAATTTTGGTCTCTAATTTGGGCCGTCCTGTTAGGATACGGGTGGACCACCAAAAATGGCCTAGTCCACTTGGACTTGAGCTTTCCTACAAAGAATTTTACTTGGGAGTCAAACAACAAAACCAGTTGGTTAAGTGCGAACTCCTTCCTCCAGATGTGTTGATCATGGAAAGCTTTTGTCTTGTCCTTGTATATTTTTGCATTCTCATATGCTTCCTACCTAATCTCCTCTAACTCACTGAGCTGCAGCTTCCTTTCACAACCTCTAGCCTCAAGGTTAAAATTACACTTCTGCACCGCACAAAAGGCACGGTGCTCCAGCTCCACAGGAAGGTGATTGGCCTTTCCATACACCATGTGGTATGGTGACATTTCGAGCGGGGCCTTATACGCGGTCCGATAAGCCCATAGTGCATCGATCAACCGATCGGACGAATCATTCCTATCAGGTCAAACTGTCTTTTGAAGGATAAGCTTGATTTGACGATTTGATACTTCAGCCTGCCCATTGGTCTGTGGGTGATACGGGGTAGCAATGCGGTGCTGCACCCCGTATTCTTTTCAATAATGATCTGAAATGGGCATGGATGAAGTGGCTTCCCATATCACTTATCAGGGCGCGGGGAACTCCGAATCTTGCAAAAATAAATTCCCGAACAAAGGATATAACAATCTTATGATCAGCTCATCCTACCGGGATGGCTTCTACCCACTTTGAGACATAGTCTACTGTGAGGGGTATGTACTCAAAGCCATGCGAGTTCGGGAAGGGGCCCATAAAGTCGATGCCCCAGACATCAAACACTTCTACGACCAAAATGGATTGGAGAGGCATCATGTCTCTTCGGGTCATAGAACTGACTCCCTGGCATCGCTCACAGCACTTGGCAAACTTGTGTGTATCTCTAAAAATGGTCAGCCAGAAAAATCCCGACTGTAAAATCTTTGTAGCGGCATTTCGGCCTGATAAATGACCCCCACATGCGTCGCTGTGTTAGAAGGATAGCGCACTAGATATTTCCGAATCAAGCACGCATCCATGGATGATCTGATCAGCCCCAATGCGAAAGAGCAATGGGTCATTCCAAAAGTAGAACTTAGCCTCTAATATAAATTTGAGCTTTTGATCCTTGGATAATCCCACGGGTAGCCTGCCTGCGACAAGATAGTTTGCTATATCAGCATACTAAGGAAACTCCACAAAGTTAATAGATATTAGAGACTCATCTGGAAATTGGTTTGATATCGATGGGGAGTACGAAATGTAGTCTGAGTTTAGCCAAGACAAGTGGTCCGCCACAACATTATATGCTCCGACTTTGTCATGGATTTCAATATCAAACTCCTGCAACAGAAGGATCCATTTGATAAGGTGGGGTTTGGCATCCTTTTCTGATAACAAATGCTGAAGGGCGGAATGGATAGTGTAGATGATAACTTTGGACCCGAGTAAGTATGACCTAAATTTCTCCAACCCGAATACTGCGGCCAACAATTCTTTCTCAGTGACTGTATAGTTACACTGAGCCTCGTTCAACATTTTCCTAGTGTAGTATATTACAAATGGATGGCGCTCCTGACTCTGGCCAAGAATAGCTTTGACAGCGAAGTTGGAGGCATCACACATCATCTCGAAGTCGAGCGACCAGTCGGGGGGTTGGAGAATAGGTGCACTGGAGGCAACATTTCGCAAGGTCTGGAAAGCACTGAGACACAAGGAGTCAAATTTAAAAGGCATGTCAGTTACCAGAAGATTCGTTAATGGATGAGTAATTTTTGAGAAATCTTGAATGAATCTTCTATAAAATCTGACATGCCCTAAGAATGATTTGATTTGCGTGACAGAGCTAGGTGGAGGTAATCACGAAATGATTTTGGACTTAGCTCGGTTGACCACGAGTCCATTAGAGGAGATCCTGTAACGTAGTACGATGCCATCCCTCACCACAAAATGGCTTTTTTCCCATGAAAGTACTAGGTTAACTTCTATACAACTCCTCAGAATCTTTGTGAGGTTATCGAGACAAGACAAGAAATCATCTCCAAACACAAAGAAGTGTCCATGAACACTTCTACGCAATCCTCGATCATGTCTAAAATGATGGCCATCACGCATCACTGAAAAGTAGCTGGTGCGTTGCAGAGGTCGAAAGGCATCTGCTTAAAAGTGAATGTTCCAAAGGGACACGTAAAATTCATCTTGACTTGGTCTTCTGGGTTGACTGCAACTTGATTGTACTCGGTGTATCCATCCAAAAAGCAGAAGAAACTACACTTGGCTAGTCATTCTAGAATCTGAACAATAAAGGGCAAAGGAAAATGATCCTTTTTGGTAACCGAGTTTGGCTTCCTATAGTGAATGCAGACCTGCCAAGAAGTCATGGTGCGGGTCGGGATGGATTTGCCCAATTCATTTTTTATTACGGTGAGTCCCACCTTTTTGGGCACTATCTAAATGGGACTCACCCACTGGCTGTCGGAAATCAGATAGATAATGTCTATGTCCAGCCATTTAATGATCTCCTTCTTGACAACCTCCAACATAATTACGGTCACATTTTCAACCACCCCCCTCGGTTTTTTTACAGAGCGGTCAGCCAACTGTATGGTAATTGAGGAGGGCTTTAACTCCCCGAATCAAAATCGATCAAATACTACAGTGGGAGTTAGGATGATGGATGACCCCAAGTCAAGAAGGGCCTTATCAAAAGGGGAATCCTGCAACAAGCAGGAAATCAATGGTGTGATCGGGTCCTTCTTCTTGGGTGGTAAGTCGGCTAAAATAACTACATTGGCTTCCTCAGATAATACCACTTATCGTCTGATCCTCTGCTGCCACTTTGGAGTACAGTAGTCCTTAAAGAACCTAGTGACAACTGGGATGTGATCTATCGCTTCGAGGAGAGGGACCTGAATGTGAACTTCCTTGAACATAGATTTCAGGTCCTCGAAATTTCGCATGTCCTTTTATCATGATGAATCTTGTGTTAGGGCCATGGGAAAAGGGATGGAAATTTCAAGGTCTAAAGGCTTTTTTCCTTTAACCAATGAAGATTGCTTGTGAGAGGAAGAGGGTTGTGAGCCATCTCGTGGTATGGAGCAGGAAAAATCGTTACCTGCTTGCCTAGGTAGCAGGTCTTGTGTAGTCTTTCCGCTCTGTAAGGTAATAGCTTTTGCATCGGCGGGTTGTCCATGCAGGGGCAGAGGAGCGGGTTGGTTTGGATACACATGGTTTGGCAACAGAAGTGGCTGACAGAGCCAATAACCAAGAGGTGCGGCAGGTGCTTGCATAACTGCGTGTGCTTGCCCCTGTGGTGCTTGGAATCTAGGCAGGGCACCCTAATTCTGCACATATCTCAGGTTTGGGATAGGTTGGGAGGGTGAAGCTCCCTACGATCTATGCTTCTGCATCAACTAGTTCTGCGTGTTCTGTATGCTCTGTATTTGGTTAGCCATTGCCTTCATTATTTGGAGGTTGTCATGAGTAGATTTTCGAATAGATGCCTACAGTTCCTCCTTCAGCGACTCCAAAGGGTCGGCTCGCTTTGGAGGGTAGTTGGCTGCTTGGTGTGGCGGCTGATAGAGAGAGCGTATCTATTGCTGCTGAGACAGGAATGGCTGCTACCTAGGATACGTGTTCTGCACATTCCCATTTCATTGAGGCATCATTCATCGAGTTCTCTGCTAAGGACTCGAATAGTTCAAAAGCGCTATTCTATTCCTTCGCGAGAAAATTCCCACTGCTAGATGCATCGGCCAGGTACCGATGTGTGTCACCTAGCCCATGGTAAAATACTTGCACAAGGTGCCATTTGGGTACACCATGATGTGGGCACTTCCTGAGAAGATCGTGAAATCTGTCCCAGGCATCATGTAGCTCCTCTCCAGGGCCTTGAGCAAAAGTCAAGATTGTGCACCTCATGGCATTTGTTCGACCGATCAGGAAGAACTTTTGGAGGAATTCGCAACGTAATTCCTTCCAGGTTCCAATTGGCATCCCAATGGTCCTGAACCAATAAGTAGCTTTATCCTTGTGAGAAAAAGGAAAAAGCTTCATGAGAACAATTCCAATATCAATATTCCTGGGTCAAACTAACTTTGCAATCCGACTCAGGTCTTCGAGGTGTCAAAAGGGATACTCATTCTAGTTTCCACGGAAATGAGCCTGAATTAGACTTATGATATTCGATTTTAACTCTAATGCATCTCCGCCTGCGGGAATCCAGACCTGAGGTGCTATGATTGTTGCTGCTAGATCATAGAAGTCCCGCAGTTATTCTCCGTGTGGTGGGTGCTGCATCCTATGGAGTGTCGTGATAATCTAGTCGATGCTCTGCTCATATTTCTATTCCATTTCTTCAAACCTAGCTTCCAGATGAGCCATCGGGTCCTAATTTTCAGGGTCCTGATGAATTCGAGGACCGGGATTAGCCATCTCAGCTAATCGGGTGGAAGAAGGTTGAGACGAGAGGTTGGGCAAAAATCACCTCTGCCGCCTTGGGTTTGGCTCCCAAGGTCCTGCGAGATTGGGTCTTAATGACCTTCTTCCTTGCATACACCAACTCAAAGGGTTGGTGTAGTCAAGCAGAGCAAGGCTAAGGCCTTGTTAATTAGAGTGGCCCTTAAAATCAGTTGACTAGATTTTTCGTTCAAGTTCAAGTTGAAGAAAATTCGGCGAGAGACCAACTACAAGGAATTCCTACCTCTCAGGCTAACCTGGCCAGGCTGGCTATGAGGGGACTAGGAGGAAGGTTCTTCCTTCGGCTTTTGCCTCTGGTTCCATTACCCCACAGCCACGGTCATACCTCACAACCTTAGACACCAGGTTTTGCAAGAGAAGTTGAAACTCCTCAGTAGTTTCAAGCCAAATGCAGGTTATTTCATGTGTTTGCGTGAATTCTTAACCTATCTCTTCAATATAGTAGCTGTTGGGTGGTCAATAAGGTGACTCTTCTCACTGACTAACTTTTGGGCTCATCGGAGTCCAAGTTAGTCCAATGTGGTCCTATTGACTCATGCGCTTCTAAATTATTTCAAATTAAAGACCCCAAATCAAATATAAACTCTCGGGTAAATATGGAATTCAAATGATTTGAAACTTGGCAAGAAGATTCCACTTGCAATAAGCTTTTAAGAGAGTATTTTTCAGAATTTTTACCATTAGCAACAAATAATTATGAATTTTTAACTAGCAAGGGGTCAAATCTGGGATTTAGACCCTGTGTTGGTTTTTCTGTTGGAAACGATATCAAATATGCTCCAAAAATTTTGTAAAAATATGATATTGAAAGCTAATTTGATTATCTTTCACACTCCATAAATTTAGAGTCAATCTGATTTGTATTGATTTTCAAAGTTCCTAAAAGTTCTATTTTTAAGCAATCTGACACATATGTACTCCACGAATTGTTAAAAATTCAACAAATGGAATTTCTTTTTAGGAATGGTGGCGTTGGAAAGATTAGTTAAAGATCTAGGTCTAGTTCAAATTTTAGGATTTTTGGAGCATTAGAAGAATGTCTATTGAATTTTAAAAATGTCACTTACTTCCTGGCTAAATTTCCAAATAGGATTGTGTGCACCTGATTTTCACAGCGCCCGCTTTGATTTGTTCACCGCTTCATTTCGTTGCTCTTGCACACAACAATAATGTATTAGAGAAAAAATCAAAAGTCTTCTTGCCTCCCTGGCAACGGTGCCAATTTGTTCGGGGCGTAGATTGCGTAAAAGATGAATACGTTGTAGTATAGCACGAAATACACCTCGACAAATAAAATTAATGGAACTGGGAATCCTAGTCGATCACAGGGAGGCAAAAAAATGCTTTTGATTTCTTGCACTTATTCCAAATCTAATTACTAAATGGTAGAGACAGTGAATCACAATATATATATATGTCACGCAGAGAGTTTGAATATGAATTTCATACATATAACAAAAGCTAAACAAATTATAAACATGAATAAAACTATCTAGGTAACAGAACGAGGGCACCGCGGGTGGTCCGTGGTGGCCTTTTGAAGAGGTTGAGAGGAGCAGCGGCAATTCGACAAGGTTGCCCAATGGATTTTGCAGGCAGAAATGTAGAGATGATGGGAAGAGGAATAAGAGAGAGAGGTGGAAGAAGGAAGAAGAAGAAGAAGAGAATGAGAGAGAGTTGTTTTCAAGGGGGCCCCTTATGTCCTTTTATAAGCTTTCTTTCTCATCCAAATCCTTCTTTTCGGTTGGTTTATTCTGGTGCTGCCATGTGGCGCAATCGACACCCTCAGATCCGCATACACGGCTCCCGCGATCCCACACTGCTTCTTCGCATTTTCATCTTCAAATTCCACCTCATCTTCTCAGCCATCTGATATGCATACTTCTTATCAACCTAAAATATCTATTAATGCATGTTCTTAATGTCACATTAGCATCATACATTGTAAATAGTGAAAAACATGCATAATCATGCATTTAGATCAAGTTGTATAAATTGTACATTAATTGTCTCCTTTTTATGGTCAGGGACAGGCCAACTTTTTATTAGGGCCTCGAATTGAAGATCCAACCGTACAAATCTGATCAGGGCGATGATTGGAGTTCAACGACTCCAAGATCGCCCTAATCAGACATCCGTAGCACCAGATAGGGATCAAGGAACCCTAAAGATCATGGGCGGAGATGGTGTTAATTCGCATCTCAGATGACAAATTCGACCGCATGGATGGATTTGGATCGACGATCATAGGCTAATGGCGTAGAAATTGATCCAATCTGATACCCGTGGCTCCATCTACACCACTCAGAAGATGGATGGCCAGGATGGCACCATGTGGCACCATCCCAGTCGCCCAATCGGCCCCGAGGAACCGCTGCTGCATCTTCAAGGGATTTCTATAGCACGATCCTAGCTGTTGGATCTTGATCCAATGGCCAGGATTGAATCTGATCTGCTGCTTCATCTTCATCAAGTGAAAGAGCGCAGTGGATCTGAACCGTTGGATGCTCATCCAGCGACCACAAATCCGCACACTAAAATCCTCTTCGCGACACACAAGCACACATAGCGCATGGGTCGAGTGCGCTATGTGAGAGATCAGATGTGCATTTGTGCCCACTGCACCTGAAATTGAAGAGCGGAAGAGCGGGCGTGCGAGCGAGCAGGGCTGTGCGATGAGGATCGGATGACACTGAGCGAGCAATAGCGCCCATGCGTGATCAAACACACGGTGCTGACGCATGATCGCACACGGGCGCACGGCACGAGCGAGGATGGTTTAAGCCGTCCGATCTCTTGATCGAATGGCTGATATCGCGTGTATGGCATAAGCGTTTAAGGTGGGGAAGAAGAGCAGGCACGTGCGGCGCGCGCACACATCACCCACGACGGACCTTTAGTGACGTTTAAGTCCCTCACTAAAGGTCCCATATTAATTTTTTCAAATTAAAATGTCCAAAATGCCCTCACTCCTTGCAACTATAAAAGGAGACCCTCTCCATATGAATTTCTCATCCCTTCCTTCTCTTCTCTCCCTCTCCAAAGCTCAAGAGAAGCTTGTCTCACACCCGAGATGCTCCTCAAGAGATAAAATCAATTTTTTACCCCCATTCCGGAAGCGGATCCTATGATGACGACAGCGTGCTGCCTCATACCCATTCCTCCTGATGAGTCCATTTTAATGGATTAATATTACGCCTAAGTAACTTTAATTATATCGTTTAGGTTTGTTAATAACTATATTAAGTTACAGAATGTTTGCATGCACCATGATTTAGGTTTACATCTATTCTATAACTTAATATGTGCTTTTTATGTGCAGGAAAAATAAGTGACAAAAGAATGAGGAGGAAAGGGTAAATTACCCTTTTAAATAACCGGCAGCTGCTCTTTTCCCTTTCCATCGACCGCCCTCAACAGTCGCCAGCCTGAAGAATGTCTCCCCAACAACCTCCTACCAAATTAGAAAAGGGATTTTAAAATCCCTTGATTGGCGCATGCGCAAAGGAGAAGAGTTAAAAGAAGAGGCAGATAAAGAGGGGGGATCATCTCTTTCTTTTCCCCTTTGTGGGGCCATCTCCTCTACCGTGAAATAGGGCCAACACCATGGCCAGAGCTTGCACCATGATCTTTTAACGCACTGCCTCCCTCCTCAGCACCACTGCAAGCTCTCGTGGTGATAGCACGAGCACCACCATCCTTACCGTGATCATCACCACCCTCATATTCCTAAATCGTGCACTCTCCCTCTCTGCCTTCCATCACCTCCACCACCATCCCCTACACACACCTAGTTTTGGTCTTATCTTTTGGGATCCAAGGTTGTGGTGTTCACTGATCATTCAGCCCTTAAGCATCTTCTGGCTAAAAAGGACACCAAACCTCACCTAATTCGTTGGATTCTGCTACTCCAAGAATTGGACTTGGAAATTAAAGACAAGAAAGGTGTTGAGAATGTGGTAGTAGACCATTTGTCTAGGATCCCTATTGAGGCATCAAACCCTGCTGGTGGTATTTAAGAGACTTTCCCTGATGAATCTCTAATGGCCGTGGAAGCTAAAACTCCATGGTTCGCTGACATAGTGAACTATCTGGTCACGGGCATTACCCCCAGTACGTGGGACAAGCAGAAGCGAGACAGGTTTCTCGGCAATGCTAAATTTTATCACTGGGAGGAAACCTAAGCTTTTTAGAATAGGCCTTGACCAGCTGTTTCACCGTTGCGTCCCTGATGAAGAACAAAGAAGTGTTCTGAGTTTCTGTCATGACCTCCACTGTGGGGGACATTTTAGTGGGAAGAAGACTGCCCATAAGGTTCTTCAGTCTGGTTTTTGGTGGCCCACATTATTCTGAGATGCACATATGTATGTGGGTGCATGTCTACATTGCCAGCAGATGGGAACCATTGGAAAAAGGGATGACATGCCCCAACAACCTATCCTCCCTATTGAAATCTTTGATATTTGGGGCATTGACTTCATGGGTCCCTTTCCTGTGTCCTTTGGATATGAATACATCCTTGTGGCTGTTGACTATGTATCAAAATGGATAGAAGCCATGCCCACATGAACTAATGACCATTCCGTGGTCTTGGGCTTTGTTAAGGCTAATATCATTTCTCGGTATGGGTGCCCAAGAATGATCATAAGTGATGGAGGACCTCACTTTAAGAATGTACACTTCACAAGACTACTCCAAAATTTGGGAGTCAACCACATGATAGCCACACCTTATCATCCCCAAACAAGTGGACAAGTTGTAAGTGTCTAATAGGGAGATTAACCAAATTTTAGAAAAAACTGTCATGCTTGATCGGAAGGATTGGTCTAAAAAACTAAATGATGCACTTTGAGCCTACAGAACTACGTATAAGACTCCCTTGGGCATGTCTCCTTTCCGTCTTGTCTACGAAAAAACATGCCACCTTCCTATTGAAATCCAACATAAAGCTTATTAGGCTATTAAAAATGTTAACTTAAATCTGGATAAAGCGGGAAAAGAACGTATGTTAGAATTAAGTGAGCTTGAGGAGCTTTGAGAAGTTTCATAAGCTTCATAATGAAGCTTATGAAACTTCTCAAGCTTCAAACAACGTACAAAAGTCCTCCATGACAAGCACATCATTAGAAATACTTTTGAGCCCAACCAGTGGTCTGGCTTTTCAATTCTAGACTTAAATTATTTCCTGGAAAGCTCAAGTCCCGCTGGGATGGGTCAAACATTGTTATCAATACTTTCCCTCATGGAGTTGTTGAGATTAGGAACCCTATTTCAGGTGCGAGCTTTAAAGTAAATGGCCAGTGACTTAAACCGTATATTACTCTTTCAAATGGCCAGGTTTTGGATGCACTTCGGCTTGAGGAGCCTTAGCTTCTCCCACTCTCCTCCTCAGGTGATATTCTTCTATGTCTGCATTTTTCCAATGAGGACATTGTCAGTCTTAGGCGTGGGGGGGGTATAACCTGAGAATGTTTATAGCATTTATAATTATTTTCATACATATTCAAAAAAAGAATAATAAATAAATAAAATAAAATAAAATTCCTCATTTCTTAAGCTGAATGGGTTAGTCTCTATTAAAATACATTTGTTATTGGAGGTTTTTCTTCCCGAATTACTTCTTAAGTTTAGAATCCAGTACATTTATTTCACGTGCACATAGACTTGGTAATGGATCTTTGAGGAAAACCAATAAGCATTTGTAGTCCACTGAACCCTTGGACAGTTCGTAGGGAGTCAGGCATACTATCTTCTAGTAGATCCACCTCATATTTGTGAGAAGTAGTGAGATTACTGGTACACTAAGTCTAGTGCAAGGACTCTTAAGTTTTGGATAATTAGATGATGATACTTTAGAGTTAGGCGTAGTTTTCACTCTCTGTTCCTGTGTGCATATTTTGTGTGAATTCCTGAGAGTCACCAAATAAGGCAGATATAGAAAGATTGAGTCTTAATAAAGCTATAACTATGATGGATGGTTACGACCATCCTTCATAGAGTCCTCGGCTAAAGGAGGGTAATAGTGTCAATGGTCAGAAATACGCCTGTCCTATCCATTCCTTCCCGGTGCCGAGAATAGGCACTTCCACCAAATAAGCCACACAACTTCCTTTTGACCATCATCATCCCTAATAATGCCTCGTAAATAAAAGTCCGTATCGTGTTGTGTTGATTGAAAAAGAAACAAAAAAAAAGAAAAATAAAAAAAAAATGAAGAAAGAAAAGAAGAAAAAAGAAAAAAGAAAAAATAGAAAGAACAAAAAGAAGAAATAGTTATATTACAAAAAAAAAAGTCCAAGTTTATGATGTAACACTGTTTCTGAGGCAACAGAACACCTATCGCGTTCCACTAAATATGACCCATACCTACCTTCTAGTATTTCTGATCGCCCGAATACTGGTTGAGGACTCTAACTTAGTTGTAGAGTTATTAGGACTTTAATTGAAGTGCGGATGCCATGTGAGGCCACCAAATAGTGAGTACAATTTCTAAATCTGGAAAGATTTGTGATCTTAGAATGAAAAAGAAGAGGGAGTGCCCAGGAACATCAAGAGAGCACAATTGTATAGCCTCTCTCAGAGTTGATTTATCTAATCGTCTAGAGATCTAGAGTCTATAGTACTAGACTATATGTAGCACCAGATGAATGTGTGCTCCCAAATATAAATCCATTCAATTCGATATCTCCTGCCTATGCCAAATGGCGGGGTCAAATTACAGATTATCGTCTGCTTTATCCCCGAGGGAAGTAGTTGCCTATCCCGACGCAATATTTACCTAGGGTGAAGTACGAACTTCCAATACAAATTGGCTCTTTCACTTGGATCTGTTACCTAGGTTATTAGCACTTCACATTTGTCTAGATTTCTAAAATTTTGAAGTAAGAAAAGAAGAAATCTTCTGATTACTTCTATTATTTTTCATTTTTGCTTGGGACTAGCAAATCTTATGCATGGGGGTATTTGATGAGTTCATTTTAATGGACTAATATTACGCCTAAGTAACTTTAATTATATCTTTTAGGCTTGTTAATAACTATATTAAGTTATAGAATGTTTTCATGCACCATGATTTAGGTTTACATCTATTCTATAACTTAATATGAGATTTTTATGTGCAGGAAAAATAAGTGGTAAAAGAATGAGGGGCAAAGGGTAAATTACCCTTTCAAATAACCGGTAGCTACTATTTTCCCTTTCCATCGGCCACCCTCAACAGCCGCCGACCTGAAGAATGTCTCCCCAACAGCCTCCTGCCAAAATTAGAAAAGGGATTTGAAAATCCCTTGACTGGCGCACGCGCAAAGAAGAGTTAAAAGAAGAGGCGGAGAAAGAGGGGAGATCATCCAGGGAGAGAAGAACTTTCACCATATTCCCCCTTGCGGGGAACAACCCCAAGCGTGCACTGTGCACAACCTCTCCAACGCCACTGCCAAAGCCTCCTCCCCACACACCCAAAGCTGCATCGCCTCACCTCCTCTGCCCTATAGCCGCGCCACACCAAGCCAACCACCTCCAGCACTCCCTGCAGGCGCGCAAGCCAGCACCATTTCAAGCACCCATCTCCCTTCCAGCGCCTCCTCTTTCCTGCTCTTGCAACGCACCGCCCGCACCACCAGATGCCCGCGCCATCTGCAGGTGCGCCCCCTCCTTGCAAGCGTGCATCCTCTCGCCCGCACGACTGCAGGTGCGCCTCTCTCTCCAGCACCACCTGGCGCCTGCTCCCGCACCACACTACCTGCAAGTGCCCACAGGCACACCCTTCTCCAGTGCCTGCAGGTGCTTGCTACCATCTACACCGCCTTCCCTAGCATCGCCAAGCCACCAAGCACCCCTGCAAGCGCTCCTGCAGACGCCCCACTTGCGCCTCTCTGCAATGCATGCCTACAGCCGTGCCCTAGCACAGCACTGCAGACCCGCCAGTGCCTTCCACCTCTCTCCAGGCGTACCCGCAGTCGCCCACTTCACTCGCTTGCAGCCGCGCCCTAACGCAGCACAGCAGGTTCCCTCACAGCGCCTCTCCGCAGTAGGCTTGCACCCGCTCACCCCCCTCCAGCTAGACCTGCAAGAGCTAGCTCTACCTCACCACGCGCTCGCACCTTCCAGCACCCGCAGGCACCACACAAGCGCACACCAGCGCTCCCCTCCAACGCCGCAGGCGTTCACGCCATCCCCACTGGCCTGCCATGTCCGCGCCCTCGCCACCAGACCGCTGTAGACGCGCACAGGCGCACAACCACCCGCCAACAGGCTGCCCTACAGTAGCTGGTCTGCCTTCTTCTCCAAAAGGCCAGCGGTCCTCCTCCGCCCGTCGGCCACCTCTCACCATTCTGCCACCTCCATCGTGATCCCCACGTGTTGGTCAATCTTCCTCGATAGTAGCTTCATCGCTGCTGCTCTCTCTCTCTCGCGAGGAGGAGAGAGCAAATGCTATGTTTTGAAGTTAATTAAAATTTACATTCACTGCCATTACCACAGAATTTGATTTTTTATTTATTATTACACTATTGTGGCAAAATTACGCATGCACACTCATATTCTTTGATAATTGCACATTCATGATATTCACCTATTTCAAGATTGATTTTGGGCTTAACCTAAGCACTAATTTTCTCTAGTACACGTCATGTGAAAATTGCATAAAATCATCACAAATTTATTGAAGATTTTAGTGAGGTAAAATTGCACATATACCCTTATCTTTTTAAGTTATTGCGAATCTACTTTCCTTCGAATTTTATGTTAGATTTGAATAGGGATTTCGCACTTATCCGAAAGAATATAAAATAATTAAGAATTTATTGCATAATTGCCTCTCTGTGGAAACGACCCGCTCTTCTGCGAGTGGTTATTTTCATTTTTTTTTATTAGTCGATTTTTCCACCACTTAAATACTACAATGCAAAGTGGAAAGTCGACTTGTCACCTCCTACTTCGACCTCCTTCTTCCTGCTCCGTTCCTCGTCTTTCAAGAGTTGTCTCGTCTGGCTCGTCCTCCAAGCAATCATCGAGGAGGATAACTTCTCTCTACCATTCCTTTTTCCAGCTTTCTAGAGTAGAATTTTTCTTGGTTTCTAGTTGTAATAATTTTCCTGCTTTCTATTGTAATTTCTCGCTTTCTTAGATGTACAAACATTTTGGAAATTCAAGTGGATGTTTTTTCTCTCTCTCTCTTATTATTTATATTGATTCCATTGCATTGTAATTACTCTACTCTTTAAACAAAAACACAAAAAAATATAATTGCGAATTTTGATCGACGTAGCCTCCTTGAGTTTGACCCAGGATTTTTATTCCAGTATAAATTTTATTTGTTGAACCCAAGTTCTTCGCTATTCAAACTACAAAGATAGGTTTTCAAAACCAACTCCATTAGTGTACTCCTTTGACGTTCAACATTTTCGTGCCGTTGCTGGGGAGGCAACGATTTTCCAATCTTCTTTTCGCATTTCACGCACTTTACTATCTTCTAACTTGCTTTCTCTTGTGTCTATTATTTTGCAGATACCTCTATTAGGGAATCGTCAAGTGGTAGATTAGAGTAAAGTGCAGTTGAAGACGACTGTAAGCGCTCCCCATTCTTCCCCCATCCATAGATTTCATTTCATCACATTAAATTCAAATTCTAATTAACCTAGGTGTTTGCATAAATCCTATAATTAGTTTGGTTGTTTGAATTTCCACTCACACTCACATTTCACCCTCGTTTATAAGCAAAAAATAAAAAGATAATTTTGTAGGGTAATTCAAAATACACACAACATACACCCACATTCTAGGCACTTAACCCAATTGATTTTCTTCTACTCAACTGGATTCTAGGTTAATCATTTCTGTGTGCCCAACCTAGTGGTGCAATTGTGGCCAATTGTTTGTGTTGATTGGGCCACACCACTCAACCTAAAATCAACTCACCAAGTAGCTTCCTCTTAAGATTTTCAATCTAGGTTCATACCAGGCACTCCACTTTATTTCTGATTTTAAAGGAAAGCAATCTTCACCCGTGCTTGAAAACCTGGTTTGCCTCAAACTTGATTGAAATCAACCTAATTCTAAACCCTAAAAGCTACTTATGCAAGATTCGAACATTAAAATCTATTCATCACAAATAATCTTGCTTGAAAATCCTGGTTGTGCACGCACTTACACATACTCAATCAATCATTAAGGGCACAACCCATTTAAGGGCCCATCACATTCCATAAGCACTACAATCCTGGGCCTCAATAAAATTGAGTAGACGTTGGCCTTAAGGAATGATTCGCTCTTTGGGGCCTAGTTTGAGATTATTTACGATTAACGTACTTGTACTGATCAATCTGATGTCAAGCTAGGGGAGTAGCATCAAACGACCATGGTTGGGGGGTACACTAGGAACCGAAGGTGCAAGTCGAAGGAAGAACCTTCTCTCCCTAGTCCCTCCTTCTAACTGGTTGGATTGAGCAGACACAAGTAGAGTAAATTGTTTATAATCTTAAGGTGGGTTCTGGGAGTTTGTAGATCCTTAGGCTACCCCACTTAAGGGCAGGCTTGTTTTGTTGTGCTGCAAGGTTCTTATCCCCAGTTCTTCTGACCTTTTCCTAGTTTATGTTGGGAAGAAGGTCATTGAATCCCCGATTGGAAGGACCACTAGAGAATTCTTGAAGGTGTAGATTTGATTTTGGCCAAATCGATCCCATGGCCGATCAACAGCCTCCTCTGCCTCGAGATACATCCATAGGAGGAATTTCGAAGGCAGTTGGAACAAATGCAGAGAATGCAAGAAAGATTCTAGAGAATATAAGGTGCTCAGCCTTTGAAGGACTTTTATGATCCTTCAAATTACGAGGAACATCCTGGCATCTAGATTCCTACCGAAGACCTAGAAATCAAGCCCCAAGTGTTAAGCCTGATCAAACATTTTCATGGGCTTGGCTCTGAGGACCTATTTCAGCACTTGGAGGATTTGACCACTTTGGTCCAGACCAACAAGGTGCGAAATGTGAATGAGGAGCAAATAATCATGAGGCTCTTCCCCCACTCTCATAGGGCTAAAGCCACTCATTGGTACAAGACTATAAGAAGACCAATTGCAACTTGGAATGAGTTGAAATTGGCCTTTCTGAAGAAATTCTTCCCTATCGAACGTACCAATGCTTTGAGACGAGCAATCTCACTACCTTTACCCAGTGGCCAAGGGAGCAGTTTCATGTGGCATCCCATGGTCGATCAACAGCCTCCTCTACCTCAGGATCCATAGGAGGAATTTCGAAGGCAACTGGAAGAAATGCAGAGAATGCAAGAATGGTTCCAGAGAATGAAAGGCGCTCAGCCCTTGTAGGATTTTTATGATCCTTCAAATTACGGTGAACATCCTGGCATCTAGATTCTTGTCGAAGACATAGAAATCAAGCCTCAGGTTTTAAGCCTGATCAAACATTTTCATGGGCTTGGCTCTGAAGACCAGTTTCAGCACTTGGAGGATTTGACCACTTTGGTCCAGACCACCAAGGCACGAAACGTGAACGAGGAGCAAATGATCATGAGGCTCTTCCCCCACTCTATTAGGGATAAAGTTGCTCATTGGTACAGGACTATAGGAAGACCAATTGCAACTTGGAATGAGTTGAAATTGACCTTTCTGAAGAAATTCTTCCCTGTTTAATGAACCAATGCTTTAAGATGGGCAATCACTGCCTTTACCCAGCAACCAATGGAGCAGTTTCATGTGGCCTGGGAGCGATTCCAGGACCTATTGCGGAGGTGTCCACACCATGAGGTGCCGAAATGGCAACTCGTGCAAATCTTCTACCACGAGTTGACTGAGCAACTCAGAAGTCACGTGGACGCTTCTTGTGGAGGCAATTTCCTCAACAAAGATGCAGATAGCGCGCATGATTTGTTTGAGGAAATTAGTGAGAATTTAATCAATCATGCCTCCATGGATACTTTTAACTGGTCCCAGTAGGCCAGATCGAATGTTAATGAAGTCCACGACTCTCATTCATTCGATATGGAATTGATTTGTAATAAACTTGATAAGGTGGACTTGGCTGTTAAGAGAATGGAGGAGTGGATGGCTGGAAATTCAATGAACTCTCAATCCACTCAATCACAAAATTCAGGATTCCATTCATCACGATCTCCTTCTGGATGGGAGTTCATGATTCAACCTGATGTGGCTCAACCTGGGAGCCAGTATTATTCAGAACCCCACGGGTTCCAAACTGGGGCCTTTGATCCCAATTTCTCTGATCCTTCCCTTTCTTTCTCTCCATCCTCACCCTATGAGGATGTCTGTACTATACAGGAGAATGTTAGATCCAACCCCTATTCCAATGCTTATAATCCGGGTTGGAGAAACCACCCTAAGTTCTCCTGGAAAAACTTGGGGCAGCAGACCCAATTCTGACCTAGCAACTATGCTCCGCAACGACCAATGGGTCAAGGTCATGTTTATTCTCAGTTGCCCCCAAATTAGGTCAATCAGCCAGCTTGGAATGCCCATCAACCCGTAGGGCAGGCTGATTTGAATCGACAAATGGTAGAGATGTAAGGATCCATGCTCCAGCTCATGCAGCAAATGAAAACCTCGCTGGACAACTTACAAACTGGGTTCATAGCTAACTCTCGTCAACCTGGATCTCTACCATCTCAACCCGTACCCAACTCGCGAAATATCCTCAATCTAGGCAATCAAGCCCATGGGTACGGAAATTAAAGGGACCCACATGCACATGTTAGGTGGTTGAGCAGGGTCCTTCCTCTTCTTCTTCTGCAAATTAACAATTCTTGGCTAATGAAGCCCCTCCAATCTTTCCTAACCCTCCCCAAGACCCAAACTCGTATGCATCTGCAAATTCTGTTACCTTGAGAAGTGGTAAACAAACTCAGGATCCACAACCACATTATTCTGATTTAATGAATCCTGAAGAACCCGAGGAGTGAAAGGAGAACTCTGGAGAAGAAATCAAGGCCCAGGAACCTAATTCCAAAGATCCGACTCATGTTCCTCTTCCTGAAGCCTTGATCAGATCAAGGAAGAAGAAGTCTGTTGATAGTAATGAGGAGCTTTTGAATATTTTCAAGAATGTTGAGATCAATATCCCGCTCCTCGATGCTATCAAGCATATACTGGCTTACACGAGATTTTTAAAGGATTTATGTACATAGAAGAGTAAGTCGAGAGAATCTGTTCCGAAGAAAGGTGGTACCCTCCGAGTAGGTTAGTTCTGTTATCCTATACCTCCTCCTTCAGAAAAAAAGAGATCCAGGTGCTCTGTTGATTTCTTGTGTCATCGGAGATTACACTTTTGATAGAGCATTGCTGGATCTGGGTGCATCCATCAACTTAATTCCGACTTCTCTTTACAAGTTCAGATTAGGTGAACTTCGGCCGACTTCAGTAACGCTGTAGTTAGCAGATCGTTCAGTCACAAATCCGCGAGTCATTATTGAAGATGTTATTGTTAAGGTTAAGGATTTCTATTTTCCTATAGATTTTCTTGTCCTTGATATGGATGTACCTGAAAATCTAAGGAACATGCCCATTATTCTAGGGCGTTCGTTCCTAGCTACTACTAAGGCCAACATTAATTGTGAAAGCGGTAGCATGGAAATCGCCTTTGGGGATCAACAAATGAAATTGGATATTTTTAAGGCAATTAATAAATTTGAGGATTGTAGATTTATCAAGGAACTTGAGGACGATAATGTGAATATTGTAACTTGTATGATGGTTTATGCATTTGAAAGTTCCTCCTTTGATGATGAATTAGACCTGCAACCCTCTATGGCAGACCCACCATCTTCTGAAGAAGTTACTGATTTTGTTCACACTCAACCTCTTCCTCTTGATGAGTCTTCATCAGCATCTTCCTTACCTTCAATCATCAACTTGGCCCAGCTTGAACTGAAACCATTGCCTGAGAATCTGAAATATCAGTTTTTAGGACCACACAAGACGCTCCAAAGGAGCAGGAGATTAAACTAATTAAGGTCTTGAAGGAACACAAGGTGGCAATTGGTTGGACCATTCATGACCTTAGGGGGATAAGCCATCTTGTTGTAATCATAGAATATTTTTGGAAGATGGTTCCCGCCCTTCTCGCCAGATGCAGAGAAGATTAAATCCAAATATGAGAGAAGTGGTCAAGAAGGAGATTATTAAGTGGCTCGATGCAGAAATCATTTATCTGATCTCTGATGGTCCTTAGGAAAGTCCCGTGCAGATTTTTCCCAAGAAAGTCGGGATTACCGTTGTGACTAATGAGAAAGGAGAATCTGTCATAACCAGTTTAGATTCCTCTTGGAGGGTTTGTATCAATTATAGGAAGTCGAACACGGCCATGAAAAAGGATCATTTCCCTCTGCCTTTCATTGATCAAATGTTGGAAAGATTAGCTGGGTAGAAGTACTTCTGTTTTCTTGATGGCTACTTGGGATACAATCAAGTTCCTATCTATCCCGAGGATCAGGAAAAAACTACTTTCACCTATCCCTACGGAACCTTTGCTTTCCGTAGGCTGCCATTCGATTTATGCAATGCACTTGCAACTTTTCAAAGGTGTATGCTAGCCATATTCTCTGACATGGTGGGAGAGTTTATGGAAGTCTTCATAGATGATTTCTCTATTTTTTGGAGAATCATTTGACTCTTATCTAGCTAATCTTGAAATTATTCTTAAACGATGCATCAAAATAAGATTGGTCCTTAGCTGGGAAAAGAGTCATTTCATGACACAAGAAGGCATCGTCTTGGGTCAAGTAATCTCTAAATGAGGAATTGAAGTGGATAAAGCTAAGGTTGATGCTATCGCTAAACTTCCTCTTCCCACATCTGTTAAACAAATTCAATCATTTCTTGGTCATGTGGGATTCTACAGAAGATTCATCAAGGACTTTTTGAAGGTTGCTTGTCCTCTGGGCAATCTTCTTACCAAATAAATGCCGTTTGATTTTGATGAATCATGCCGTAAGGCATTTGATTTTCTCAAAACGGTAGTCACTTATGCTCGGTTGTTGCAACCACCCATTTGGATGGCCCCTTTTGAGATCATGACCAACACTTCTGATTACGCGGTCGGGCCTTTTTTGGGTCAGAAAGTTTATAGGAAGCCCTCTGTCATCTACAATGCTAGTAAAACTCTAGACGAGGCCAAGAGGAATTACACTATTACTGAGAAGGAATTACTAGCTGTAGTATTTGCTTCGGAGAAATTCAGCGCTTATCTCTTAGGTTCTCATGTCATTATTTATACTGACCACTCAACCTTGAGACATCTCTTGGCCAAAAAGGATGCCAAACCCTGGCTTATTTGTTGGATTCTTCTGCTTCAAGAATTAGATCTTGAAATCAAGGACAAATCCAGGGTACAGAATGTGGTGGCAGATCATTTGTTGAGACTTCTGAGCGATTCTTCTCATCTGGATATCTCGATTGCTGATACTTTTTCGGATGAAACCATCCTTACAGTTTCAGGCGTACAAACCCCGTGGTTTGCTGACATTGTTAATTATTTGGTCGTTGGTCAAATCCCCCAGGATTGGACCAATTAACACTGGGATAGACTCAAATATGAGGCCAAATATTACTTTTGGGAGGACCCTGAACTGTACCACATCGGCTCTAATCAGATTATTTGCCGATGTGTTCCGGAGAACGAATTCAACAGTATACTAGAGTTCTGCCATGCATCTGCATGTGGTGGACACTTCTCCGGGAAAAGGACGGCTGTAAAAATTTTGCAATCTGGATTCCATTTGGCTGTCTTTATTCAAGGATGCCCAGGATTTCTCAAGGTCATGTTCCCGATGCCAGGCACTCGGGAGCATAACTAAGAGAGATATGATGCCCCTAAACCCAATTCTTCCTGTCGAAATCTTTGACGTTTGGGGCATCAATTTCATGGGACCCTTCCTCCCTTCATTTGAACATCAGTACATTCTGGTCGCTATTGATTACGTGTCCAAATAGATTGAGGCGATTCCCACCTGAACTAATGACCACAAGGTGGTCATCAATTTTGTCAAGAAGAACATCTTCAGTAGGTTTGGGATTTCGAGGGCCATCATCAGTTATGGTGACACTCATTTCACTAATGTCTAGTTCCATAATTTATTGGATAAATATGGGGTTAATCATCGAATCTCCACACCTTACCATCCCCAGACGAATGGGCAAGCTAAGATCTCCAATTGGGAGATCAAGAATATTCTACAGAAATGGTTAGGCCTGATCGCAAAGACTAGACTCAAAAGCTTGTGGACGCTCTTTAGGCCTATCGTACAACGTATAAAATGCCCATCGGCATTTCTTCGTTTCGTCTGGTGTATGGAAAGGTGTGCCATTTACCTGTAGAGATTGAACATATCACATTCTAGGCAATCAAGCAGTGCAATCTAGATCTGAGTTTAGCCAGGAAGACAAGGAAACTCCAACTATCTAAGTTGGAGGAGCTTAGAAATGATGCATATGAGAATGCCAAGATCTATAAGGCTCGGACCAAAGCTCTACATGACCAATTGATTTCTCACAAGAGCTTTGAGCCGAACTAGAAGGTCTGGTTATTTCTCTTCTTATATATACATAAAAAAAAAAATGAATTAGGAAGGAATACTTGGACATTAGGACTTTTCAATTTTAGGAAATATTACATTAGGATCTGAACACAAAGACCCTTCAAGTCTTTAGGCTTAATCAGCCCGGGTATCTACTAAAATGTCGATTTGTTTTTTGAGTCCTCGCCATCTTGAATTCTATTGTAATTTGATTAAATAAGTTTGGGTGATAAGTACACGACTTATCAACCCGCCCTCTCATTTGAGAGAACTTTAACTCTAAAGCATCTACACACTATCTTTTCACTAACTTGTTGATCGACGCTTTTAACGGAAATTGGGTAGCTAATGAACCTTCTAGGGTGATATGGCTGGCAAGTTATTGTGGGTAACAACCCATAGGTAGGTTGTCCAGAGCCCAATCACTGGACCATTCTCTTCTTACTGCCTTTAGGTAAATCTTAGACTAGGGAAGCCACCTACTTTAAAAAAGAAAAAAAGAAAGTCAAAAAGGAAAGAAAAAGAAAAGGAGAAAAGAAAGAAAAAATGAAAACAAAAGAAATAAGCCACACTTCGTTGAACAAGTATGGCTGGCAAGTTGTCGGTGGTAACAGCTCATCGATCGATTATCCAGAACCCAACTCAAGAAATGCACTAAAAATTCCCAAAACACTTAGGAAGAAGCGGAGAAGTAGAATAAGTTGGGGAGATATACACTGGATTCACCCTTGTGTTGACCCCATAAAAATAAATGTAGGGAGAAAGCTACAGGTCGTAAAGATACAACATTAGACAGAACTCTCTTTTTAAGGTCACTTAGAGGCATAGAAACTTGAAGTCTATTCTAATTGCCGATCAACGAGTCTATCACATTCATAATAAGATGCTTAGAACTTAGGGTTCTCATCAAATCTTGGGTAAGTTGAATGGCCATAGAAAGCCACTCTTTAACCCTAAACTCAAAAATCCAAAAAAAAAAATTAGAAAAGAAGAAAAAGAGAAAAAAAAATTTCTTTGAATAAGGTGAGGGCATGAGGTGGTCAGCATTTTGGAAGATACCCAGGCACTGTTGTGTCTTCAAAAGTTCAGATCCTGAGTAAAAAATTTCTTAATATTGAAAATAACTTATGCCCAAGTAATACAACCTAATTCTTTTATAAATAGCATGTAGTTTTTATTAGGGACTAGCAAAAGATAGGCATGGGGATGTGATGTGCATACATCTAATCAACCTAAAATATCTATTAATGCATATTCTTAGTGTCACATTAGCATCATACATTGTAAATAGTGCATAACATGCATCATCATGCATTTAGATCAAATTGTATAAATTGTACAGTAATTGTCTCCTTTTTATGGTCAGGGACAGGGCGAATTTTTGTTGGGGCCTCAAATAGAAGATCTAACTGTACGGATCTGATCAAGGTGATGATTGGAGTTCGATGACTCCAAGATCGCCCTAATCAGACATCCATAGCACCAGATAGAGATCAAGGAACCCTAAAGATCATGGGTGAAGATGGTGTTAATCCGCAACTTAAATGACAAATGCAACTGCACAGATGGATTTAGATCAACGATCGCAGCCTAATGGTGCAAAAATCGGTCCAATCCGATACCCGTGGCACCATCTACATCACTCAGAAGATCGACGGCCAAGATGGCACCACGTAACGCCGTCCCAGCTGCCCAATCGGCCCCAAGGAGCTGCTGCTGCATCTATAAGGAATTTCTATCTCACGATCCTAACCATTAGATCTTGATCCAACTGGCCAGGATTGAATTTGATTAGCCGCTTCATCTTCATCAAGTGAAAGAGCACAGCAGATCTGGACCATTGGATGCTCATCCAACGGCCACAAATCCTCATGCTAAAATCCTCTCCGAGACACAATAGCACACATAGCGTAGCAGTCAAGCACGCTATGTAAGAGATCAAACCTGCGTTCGAGCTCGCTACATCTTAAATTGAAGAGCGGAAGAGCGGGCGTGCGAGCAAGAGGGGCCGCGCGATGAGGATCTGATGGCACTAAGCGAGTGATAGCGCCCACGTGCAATTAAATGAGCAGCGCTGATGCGTGATCGCACACGGATGCGTGGTGCGGGCAAGGATGGTTTAAGCCATCTGGTCTCTTGATCGGATGGTTGATATCGTGTGTACATGCGTAAGTGTTTAAGGTGGGGAAGAAGAGCAGGCGTGCACGGCGCGCACACACGTAGCCCACGACGGACCTTCAGTGATGTTTAAGTTTGTCACTAAAGGTCGCATATTAATGTTTTTCAAATTAAAATGCCTAAAATGCCCTCACTCCTTGCAACTATGAAAGGATATTCCCTCCATACGAAGTTCTCATCCCTTCTCTTCTCTCTCTCTCCAACGCTCAAGAGAAGTGTCCCACACCTGGGATGCCCCTCAAGAGATAAAATCAATTTTTCGCCCCCATTCCGGAAGCGGATCCCACGACGACGACAACGTGCTGCCTCATTCCCATTCCTCCTGTTTTGACCTCCTTCTTCCTGCTCTATTCCTCGTCTTCCAGGCATTGTCTCGTTCGACTCGTCCTCCAAGCAATCGTTGAGGAGGATAACTTCTCACTCCCATTCCTTTTTCCTGCTTTCTGGAGTAGAATTTTTCCTACTTTCTAGTTGTAACAGTTTTCCGGCTTTCTAGTTTAATTTCTCGCTTTCTTAGATGTTCAAACATTTTGCAACTTCAAGTGGATGTTTTCTCTCTTTGTCTCTCTTATTGTTTATATTGACTCCATTGCATTGTAATTACTCCACTATTTAAACAAAAACATAAAAAAAATATAATTACAAATTTTGATCGACGTAGCCTCCCTAAGTTCGACCCCTGATTTCTATTCCGGTATAAATTTTATTTGTTGAACCCAAGTTCTTCGCTATTTAAACTACAACGACAGGTTTTCAAAACCAACTCTGATAGCATAGCCCTCCGACATTCAACACTGTCCGATCTTGCAATTGGACGGCTTAAATGCGTGCTCATCGCGCCATTCAAGTCCTATGCACGCTTCTCGCACCTTCCAGATCTCGCAAAAACTCACGCGATCGCGCCACGTGGACTCCTCTGGGCCCTCCAATCGCGCATGCCCGCTTGCACACGCCGGCCCAAGACCCGCACCAATTGTTGTGCAGTGTAGGGCTCAACCTCGCACCCCACCCATACGCAGGCATGTGCGCGAGCCAACGTGCAGCGCAAAGCCTTTATCATATATGCTTACTTAATTATATTTATATTAATATGTTCTAGGTGGAGATGTGGCACATTTGTGGCCATTGGATGAAGATCCAATGGCCTATGTAGCGAGGCAAGGCACCTTCAAGGGTTGGGGGTGCAGCGAGGGGCGGCTGTGATGGTGCCACATGGCACCATCGTGGCATCCGTTCTTCTTCTCTTTGTATCTAATGATGTAGGCCTCTGATTAAGTCTATTTCTACACCGTTGGACTGCAAACGTCGATCTGGATCCATCCATGCGATTGGTTTTGTCATCTGAGGTCTGAATCTTCTTCAATTCACCCCTTGGCTCTTGTTCTTCTACGGTCTCCCTATTGTGCCATAGAAGTTTGATTGATGCGATCTTAGATGCGTTGAACTCCCGTTGTTATTCCGAACAAATCCATAAGGTTGAATTAGTTATCTGCAGTCCTGGATTACCTACCATCATTAATACCTCTCAAATAACATAGTTTAAGACATAAAACACATCTACCAACTATGATGAAGAGTATGATGCATATGCATGCAGAATGTTCATGTTAAGCTAAGTTCTAGCTTAATTCAGGCAAGTTAGGACCTATGATTGCTGCGCAATCAACAAGCCAAGTGCTTGAACTGTTTGGGCTGCACAACTCAAATTAAAAGTGATTCATCAGTAGCTTGCTCCATAGGGTTGTTTTTTAGGATTGAACCAGGCACCCCATATTACTTTTGAGTTTTAAAGGAATATACCGTCACTTATGATGTCAAAATTTGGAGTGTTGTACTGAATTTGATTGAACGAACCTAAAGATTAAACCCTAAATGTTACTAAACAAGGTTAAACCCTAAAAGACACATTATAATAACCTTGTTTGAAAACCCTGGTTGTACATGCACACACATATTAACTAATCATTAAGGGTACAACCCATCTAAAGGGCCCATCACATTCCAAGATTACAATCATCCCAAGCCTAATTAAAACTGAGTAGACATTGGCCTTAAGGATTAACTCGCTCTTTCGGTCTCCAACTGAGATATTTTTCGATTAATCTGCTTCTTCCGATCCATCTGATGTCTAGCTAAGTGAGAAGCATCAAACGATTGCGGTTGAGGGGTATCAAAGGAACCGAAGGCACAAGCCAAAGGAAGAACCTTCACCCCAACCCCTCCCTCTAACTAGTTGGATTGACTGGATAGAAGTTGATCAAATCATTTCTATCATCTCAAGATGGGTTCTGGGAGTCTATAGGTCTTTAGGCTACCCACCTAAGGATAGGTTTGGTTGATTGAACTGCAGGGCACCTTTCTCCGTACTATTAATCCCTCCTTTACTATGTATCCTTCCACAACCTACAAACATTTCCAATCCTACCCTCCCACCACCACTTATCCCCAAGATGATTATTATCTCGACCAGACTTATGATTACCCATTCAATAGCTGGGATAACCTTGATTAGGGATATGATTCCGGACCTCAATGTCCAGGATCTAACCCTGGACATCATGATCATGATTATTATCCTTCCCAGAGCTACACTGATTATAGATCACTGTCCTTTTATGAACAAACCAACCCAATCTACAATCAAGAAGGATATGATGATTATAACACCTACCCTCCTCAGGATTATACTAAATATAGGTCATCACCCTTCATTGAACAACCCGAAATGACCTACTATCAGGGAGGATCCCTAGAACCTCAATTTCTTGATTCCACTAGTTTTAACCCAAACCCACCCAACCCCAAACCAAACCATTGGGTTAAGGTGAACCAGCTCCAGGATAGGGCGTTGGCTAACCTGAGGAACACCATACAATCTTTAAAAGCTCAGCCAACACCATGCACTAAAGCATTGGAGACTATGATCAAAATGATTAATGAGTTTAATAGTTCTTTATTGGATTAGCTCCAAGATGTTAAGGATAGGGGAAGGGGTGAGTTTTTACTGGGGAAATTGTCAAGATTGAGGATGAAATTTATGGTTGTCTTAGTCCAATCTTGGGATGACTATCAAGCTGAATCCCCTTCAGGAGAGCCAATGTTAGAACCTGCTTAGGAACCTGTCTGGGGGAACATATTTTACAAGATCAGGGATGACCAGGTTGGTCTAGAGCAACCCATTGTGGATGAACAAATTTTCTCACCCAAGATCCTTGATCTAGGGAACAAGGAAAAATATGTCTCCATGAACCATGAAATGATAAATGATTTTGAGACATATATAAATGAGGATCATGAATTCTTTGATTATGAGGATGAGGAATCTCTTTGTGAAGTCTCACTTGAGCTTAAGGAAGATAATTTTAGTGAGGTAAATGGGCCAGAGGAATCTAGTCAGTCATTAATTGGCCTTGTAATTGAGGAATTTGATTTAGTTGGGGCTAACTTAGAGGATCTGAATCCTGATTTACTAGAAGATTCAATCAATAGACCCATTCCTCAACCACACCCCATTGGGCATAATGATGATTTTATTCTTGAGATTAATAAACCCAAGTCAATTTTGATTCATCCATACTTGTTAGACTTAGATAAGGTGTATAACAACCTAGAGGTCCTAGAAACAATGATTTTAGAGGGTAGAAATGTGGGAATGAAAATCTGGGAGGCCAATTATGAGGGAAGTACAATTTCGGATCTAAGGGTTTCTATTGACCTGAATCTACATACTTTCTACCAGGACCCTTATGCTAATTTTTATTCTGGGGATGTGCAACCCAAGCATAACATAATTGATTATATTTTCTATCCAAATTCCACATGGACAAACAGGCCCAGTGATCTAGACATACCCATTGTCCAACATTTTAGACTTGGGTTGCACACCACAAAACCACAAGTCCAGCCCAGCAAACACAACAATCTTTGATTCTGGATGATTTTCATCCAGAACCTTAGAACCACTTGACCTTGGGGCATGGGTCTACACCATAATTTGGTCCACATCTGTGGACATCTTCTTCTAGAGGATCTTGTGATCAATATTTTTTTTCTGATTCTGACCCGCACTTGTGAATTCTTAATTTCTTCTTTATTTATATATTATTCCTAGCTAAAGGCATTAAACTTAGCACGTGTGTATATTCCATTTTCTCTATGAAGCGAACTAGATCTATCAGGAAATTTAGTTGAAATTCTATTTATTTCACCCTTTTCATGTCTTTATTTTTACAATGAGGACATTGCATCATTTAGGCATGGGGTTTGATACTTAATTCTAAGATCATTTTGTTAGCTTCGTAGAATTTCTTTTATTTTCTTTAAATAATTCAAAAAAAAGGAAACAAATTACAATTAGGAGAAGAGAACTTAGGCATTAGAAGTTGTTAACTTTAGGAAATGATACATTAGAATCTGAACACTTAGACTCTTAAGGTTTTCAGGCTTAATCAGCCTGGGTGTCCACTAAAATGTGGACTTGGTCTAGAGTCCTCACCAAGTAATTTTATTCTAACTTGGTCAACAAATTGGGGTGAAAAGTACATGACTTATCAACTCACCTTCTGATTTTGGGAAACTTATAGTCTAAGCATCTGTACACATTTTGCACTAACTCACTCCATGCTGGTTCTAACAAAAATTGGGTAGCTAATGAACCTTCAAGGGTGGTATGGCTGGCAAGTTGTATGCGGTAATAGCTCATTGGCTGGTTGTCCAGAGCCCAGCCACACGATCATTCTCTTCCTACCACCTTTAGGTAAATTTTAAAGGAAGCCACCTACTTAACATAAAAAAGAAAAAAATAGAGAAATATTCGAAGAAAAAGGAAAAAATAAATAAGCCACACTTCACTGCACAGGTATGGTTGGCAAGTGGTCGGTGGTAACAGCTCATTGGCCGGTTGTCTAGAACCCAACTCACAAAATGCACAAATAATTCCCAACACACATATGGAAGAAGCAGGGAAGTAGAATAAAGCGGGGAGATATACACTAAGTTCGCCCTTGTATTGACACCATAAGAAAATAAAAAAGTAGGGAGAAAGCTACTGGTTGAACAAATAAACCTTTAGGTAGGATTTTTTAAGTTACCTAGGGTCATAGAAATCTGAAGACCATTTTAGTGGCCTCTTAGTAAGTCTGTCACTTTTTCACGTTAAGATGCTTAGAACTTGAAGTTCTTTTCAAGTCTTCAGTGGGTTGGGTAGTCGTAGAAAGTTACCTCGAAACTCTAAACTCAAAATCCAAAAAAAAATTAGAAAAGAAGAAGGAAAAAAATATGTATCTTCATTTTTCAAAATACGGCGAGGACTTGTGTGGTCTGCATTTTGGCAGGCACCCGGGAACTATTGGGTCTTTGAGATTTAGGACCTTAGTCGAAATTTCATTTTGTTAATAAACAACTAATGCCATAAGAGATCAAGTCTTAATTTTATTTTTATACATAGCATTTAATTTGATTTTGCTAGGAACTAGCAAAAGATAGGCATGGAGGTATGATGTCGACACATCCATTTAGGATAAAATTCCTATTTATGCATGTTCCTAGGTTTAGATATGCATTCCATAGTATAAATTCGCATAGCATGCATCATTTTGCATTTAGAATAGTTTATATAAAGTTCAGGTTAATTCTTATCCATTTATGGCTAGGAGAGAAGGAGAACTATTTCGAGGCCTTGGATTGACAATCCAATTTTATGGATCTGATCAGAATGATGATCAGAGTTCAACGCCTCTGAAATTGCCTTGATTAGAGTTCCCTAGCACCACATATAGTTCATGGACGATCAACAGCCAAGTGGCAATGTGACACAATTAGGAGCTTTAAATGAAAAATTTGACCATACAGATGGATTCGAGTCGACAATCGCAGCCTAACAGCATGAAAATTGACTCAATATGACATCTGTAGCAGCCCCTACAAAGGAAAGCAAGAAAATTGACACAATTTGACATCTGTAGCAGCCGCTACAAAGGAAAGAAGAGAGATGGTTGAGATTGCACCATGTGGAGCTATACAAGTCACCCAAGGGCACACGCCAACAGTAGCGTGGGCGCATACCAACAGCAAGGGCGGAGCACGTGCCAGCAGCACCAGCACAGGCCAGGGAGCGTGCGAGCATCGCACACTGGCATATTGTGCTTCAGCGACATCTGGGGTGGATCTTCAGCCATGTTTATGGACATCACTAATTGTCCATGTGCAAAAAGCATCTTCTTCTCCACTATAAAAGGACTCCTTCCCCTCCCATTCTTCTTCATCTCTTCCTTTCACTCCCTCACCTCCTCCAAGGATCTAGAGAGAGCCTGTCCCAAGCCTAGGATGCTCCTTTAGAGTGGAAAAGAAAGACTTTTGTCTTGCCTCTCATCCCCATTTGTGGAGTATCTCGTGGCCATCCTCTCACCACCTTCGAAAAGAAGATCCTCACGCAACGACATCCTACCCCATCCTCCTCCCTCTACCACTGTTCTCCTTCCTCTAGCTCCCCACCACCTTCATCCAGGCACCATCAGAATGCACCATCCTCCAAGTGACCGTCGAGGGGGATTTCCTCATCTTATTCTTTTTATCGCTTTTGTAGTGTAGTTTTACTTCCCACAATTAGTTGTAATAAACAGTTTGGTTCACCACTATAATATTTTTTTCTCTATCTCTCTCTCTCTCTCTCTCCCCTCCCTCATTTTGCAAGTAGATTAGTTAGATTTCATCGATCTGATCTCTTGCCTTATTAAAACACAAATCTCTTATACTTTGGGGACCCCTTTTATTAATCTTCCCATCATATATTTGGGGCTATCCCTAAGATGCTCAAGAATGAAAAAAATTGACTCGAACATTTTATTTGATAAGATTTCTGTGAAGTTGGCTGGATGGAATAGCAGGTTCTTATCTAAGGGTGGCAGACTCATTTTGTTAAACTCTATTATTACCTCCATCCCCATCTTCTACTTCACCTTATTCAATGCTCCAAAATCTATGTGGAAGCGAATGAATTTAATGAGAAAGAGGTTTTTCTGGAAGGGTTCCAAGCATGAAGGTAGATTTATGCAACCTTTAAAATGGGAGCTGATCTATCGACCCAAGGGAAGTGGGGGTGTGGGAACCACATCCTTAAAAGAGTTTAATGAGGCTTTATTGATCAAATGGGCTGTTAAAATTCTGCAAGGGGAAGATAAACATTGGACTGAACTGATTAAGGGTAGTTATGGTCAATCCAACTGTGCGCTAAAGAGATTACTCCCCATTAGACCATCACCTTTCTGCCAGTCAGTTACTTGAGCTCTGAAAGAAAATTGGCATCTGCTGAAATCGATATTAGGGGATGGCTGAACTTTTAGCTTTTGGTGTGAACATTGGTCTTTGCTGCAGCAAGGGACAAATCAGGGATGGTTAGATGCTATTAGTATGAAACAAGAGCCTGCTGGCAGCTGAATGAAGATGAGTCCATCAAGATGGGCACCCAGCTGTGGGAGGAAAGAAGGAACTTGATTTCATACCTGCAAAGGTTCAAACCCAGACCTGGAGTGGATGATAGCTATGTTTGGGATGGAATTTATATAGTTCAGTGTGGATATAGAAAGTTTATGGAAGATGGCAGAGACGGGGGCTACGATCACATTGACAAAAAAATATGGCTCTTGAAGATTCCTCTCAAAGTATAAATTTTTCTTTGGCTATGTAGGAGGGAGGGTTTGATAACAGGTGATCTAGGGCACAAAAGAATGGGAGCTGCTCTTCATGAATGTCACCTCTGTGGAATGCACACTGATAATCTTAACCATATTTTTTCTTCTTGCTTGATTACTGATGTAATTTGGAGGAGGACTTGCCAGGAACCACTCCCCTCGTGGTACTCTTTGTGGCATAATTTTTTATTGTTGGAGAGACTGCACCTGTGCATGGCCGCAACTCTCTGGTGTGTGTGGAGGGTAAGGAATGAGAGTCTATTTCAGGAGAGATCGGTATGCTGTAAGCAAATTGTAAATGAGTGCTGGTCCCTCATATATAGATGGGGATCTGATTTGTAATTTTTTATTCATTTATCAATAAATTGCCCTGTCAGATTGCTATCGTATAATGATAGCTTTCCTTTTGGTTTCAAAAAAAAAATACAAATCTCTTGCATTATTAAAATAAAAAAAATTTGTAAAAGATAAAAACAACAAAAATAAATAAAATCAAAACACAAATCTCACAAGCCAGACGCTCGCCTCCTTGTGTTTGACCCAAGACACATTTCGAGCTTCGGTATAAATTTTATCTGGTAGCGATTTTTGTGACTACGATGACGGGTTCTCTCGAAACCCTGATTTTCACTCGTGATAACATGCTTACCAAGAGGGTGCTAATAGGTGATAAGTCCACTTTTGTGGACTATTATTTAGCCTAAGTACTATTTAATTATTTATTCTTAGTTGTTAATTAATTAGGAGTTACATGGCAATTCACCTTGGCCTGCATTTAATTTTATGCTTCAATTTTACATTTAATAACATATGTTACGATAATATAATTTATTTGATGAATGTAGGCTAGGTACAAGAATCAGGCGCTCATTTTTACTTCTATAAGACGTCTTGGACTTTGATTGGACATCTGGAACTGCTATCAGTAATTCACGGCATTACATTTTTTTAAGACGTTTGATGCTCTAGTTAGACGTCTGAAGAAGAAACCACCCGTGCTTATCTGCCATTCCAACCACTCACGATCGTCGCGAGTAGTTGGAGACAATTGTGGCCGAAGGAAAAGGAGGAGGTTTTTGTTTAAAAAGAAGCCGCATCCACTGAGCGAAGAATCTTCTCCCCCCGACGGGGACTATCTCTCCATCTTCTTCATCGTGAAGGAGACGTGCACTATGGAACCAGTGAGCACTGTGGAGATCCGCGTGCACCATGACTTGCAGAGAACCTACACTTCACTCGTTGATAGAAGCTGTTTTCGTGCATTTTGAAATCGTCAGAAATCGTAGTATAGTCGCGCTAAAATGCTTGTCAAAAATGATTTGCAAAGATAACGAGACTTGGAGTCTAGGTCGTTAGTCTCTGGGAGCCATTTATGGAAATGCAAATTTGAAATCGATCTCTTTCGCTCTACTTACTTAAATTCTCATGTCGGTTTATGGTGATTTACGTATTGATGTACGACATGCTTGTTGCCAAAAGATAGTAATTAAAAGCAGGCAACTCCAATCACACAAAATATATTGCAATAAGCTCATGGTGATTTTCACACATAGATATATATATATATAGAAAAAAGGATCTTTCATTCATTCATCATGGTGTTTGCAACATGAAACTAGTGGAAAGCTTATAGAGGAAAGCTTGAAGACATAAATCTAACTAACAGAAAATAATCCCATACATGAATCTATGGGGGGATTTTGCATGCATCATTGGGGGAGAATAAAGAGCTACACTACTAAGTAGTAATAAAAGCATGTAACCATGAAGAACTAAGCTACTAATCTAGCAGAAATAAGGGCATTCGGAGGTGGTCTTCGATGGCCTTTGAGTGGTTGAGAGGAGAAGGAGGGGCAGCCAATGGTGCTTAGGCCGACCCTTGGAGAGAGGTTGGATAGGTGCTCCAGCATCTTGGCGTGGAGATGGTGGTGGCCATGGTGAGGCAACTCATGGAGGTTGAATGTAGTTGACCTAAATGGAAGTGAATAAAGCCAAGAGATGGATGGGTGCAAATGGCCACCCCTTAGATCTTTTTATAGACCTAAGGGAAGCTCTCTAGAGAATTATGGAATTCTCTAGAGAGGCCTATGGTGGGAGCTCGTAGGAGAGTGAGAGAGAGAGGATGTATGGTGGTTTTTAGATCCACCAAATGTGGATCTAAAAATTGAATGGCTCTTGGTTGCTAATTTTAGCAACCAAGGCAACAACACATGGAGAGAGTTTTAGAGAACTCTAGGCTAGGTATTTTTGTGTGGATGGTGTGTGTGGGTGTGTGTGGGTCAAAACTTAGGTGGCTAGGTTGATTAGGTTAGGTTCTAGCAGGTTTAGGTCAAGGTAGGTCACAAATTAGGGTTATAAACCCTAATTCACTAAGGTAAAGTGCAATTAAACTTAATACAAGTTTAATTGGGTGTGTGAAAACTTAATTGAGAGTAAAATAACTCAATTAAGTTAGGTCTAGGTCAATTGGACTCTCACTGAGTCCAATTGGATAGTGTGTGCTGAGATTAGGACTCAATTGGACTCAGTGAGTCCAGTTGAATAGACTGAAGAGATTGACCATGATCTACGTCAATTAGGTTTAGTGAGGACCTAATTAGGTTCTTAGGGAGGTCTAGAGGTGATGTACTAGGGTTAGGGCACCTTAATTTAGGTTTCTAGGGGATTAGAATTGGGTTTAGAGAGCTAGAGATCCAAGACCAAGGTTTGAATCTTAAAACAGGGTCAGGAGGGCAGTTCTAGATGTCTAATAATAGTGTCAGAGATCTTATAGTGAAAAATTAGAAGTCTAGACTTGTTGTCTGGACATCCAATAAGAGTCAAGAGGGATTTTAGGTTTTGTTTTGGATATTCTGCAGAAATTGGACGTCTGACCAAGTGTCTGAACGTCCAATAACACTGCAGAAGTAAGTTTAAGGTGTGCGAGAGTTGGCTAAGGGTTCTAGATGTCCTATAACTTATCTGAACATCAAGATAGAGGTTGGAATTAGGGTTTTAAGGTTTCCTAGGGTGCGGTGACCTAATCTAAGGGTGGCTAAGGCTTGGGGAAGCTTCAAGGCTGTCCTAAGGCTAGGATGGTCCGAAGTTCTTCATATTTTATTACTTTATTACTACTTAATGGAATAGCATACCTTAACTCCATTACATTATTATCTATTACATCTAATCTAGGTCTTCCACTCCAGCTCTACTGCAACACCAGTTATTCCAGCTTCAGATCCAGCTTCCGATCTACCTTCTGGTCAACTTATTACTTGTAATTGTCATAATGCACCTAATCAATACATTATAGCACTATTTTATGCATAGCTAAAAGAAAGCAGTAAAGATGTAAATAATGCATATGCATGCATGAATTACCCTAACTCATGCTATGTCCTAGCCTAATTTTGGTCAATTAAGACCTATGATTACTGCGCAATCACTCGTCTACCATGGAGCATGGTGATAGCATGCACCACCATCAGCCGTCCTCACCTGACCAGAAAATCCCATAGCCAAACCACATTCCACGCCCTCTCTCATGCCTAAGCTTCTTTTTCGTTTCCCTCATCTTCTTCAACCTCCAGAGAACCCACACTTCACCCCCTCACCATAGCCACCTCGCACGACCCTCATCACCACCGCAACCTCCACCGCTGCCCTCCCCCTAACCTCCTCTTGCCGCAAACCAACACCACCAACTCCTTCTCCTCATCATCTTCTTCTTCTTCTTCTTCATCGTCCTCATCTTCCTTCCCAACTAGCCACCTGCAACTCCAATGGAAGAACCCAAAGTGCAGCCAGCCCCCCCTCGCCAGCCATGGCACCTTGGGCCATCTCATTCTCCTCCAAAACAATCGTAGTGCTCGCCTCGACCCCATGACCTCAACGACACCATCAGCCGCACCAACCGCCCACTCAATGGCTGGCTGTCGAACGTCGCCACCGATAATGCTCAAATCTCCGACCGACGTGCTCCGATCACCTCCATCGATGCCACAACCACCAACGTGAAGCCTACAATTCGGCCAATCTCCTTTGAGCACCATGCATTCAACCGTGCCCTCTCCTTTGCGTGTGATCAACGGGAGTTTTCTCCCCTGTTTCTCTATAGTAAAGCCCCTATTAGTAATTGCGAATAATGCCATTTTGGAGACACTATTAACTTATTTATCCTATTATTATATTAAGGTAGAATTTCATGGACATCCCTTCAGTTTATATGAATTACAGATGATTGCAATTCTGCTTGATTAGGATATTGAACAAGGTCTCTTTTACAAGAAATTAATAGTTACATTGATTTTCATTACCAAGATCATTAGTTAACAGAATATTATATTGTGGTAATTTTGCACATAGACCCCTACAATTTTAATCAATTGCTTAGAATGAAATTCATGAGGTTAACAAGTTGCACTAAAGAATAGACGCACATATTGAGATTCCCGAATTAACAAGTCACCACTCACTAATTCAATAGGCCAATTCCTTCCTGTGGAGACGACCTAACTTTTTTCGTGGTTAGATTCTAAGAATTAAAATGTTTTGAAAAGTGATTTTCTACCATGCAATCATATACAACGACACGTCATTTCATGCTAAAGTTTTTATCGAAAACGAAGATTGCTCTTTCAAATAGCACCGTTGCCAGGGAGGAAACATGCTTATTAAGTTTTTCAGGAATTTTATGTTATTTTTAAGCTATTTTGAAAGCTTTTCTGAATTACTAACTGTGGATCTTCTTCTGTGGAAAAACATGCAACGAATGCGATGGGTGCGCATGGCGGAGACGATCTTTTTGGTGGACCTTGATGCCACCTGGTGGCCAACAACGAGTGCTTGTGGGCCTTGATCCCACTCACGTAGGCTTATGAAGGAGCCTTTTTTCTGATTTAGTCATTATATCATAGTTTAAATTTAGTTTAGATAGACATTAGAAATTAATTTCTGTCATGTGGACCCTTGTTGGGCATTTTTGGGAACGTGTTCCCAGTGTTTCTTTATTTCTTATCATTCTTGTATGTAGGAGTGTATTTTCGGGAGTGTGTTCCCATTTTATTTAGATTATAGGATTATTCAAATTGTTTGAACTGCATGTTGGTTAGTTAGATTAGGTTTGTTTGCTTATTATTACTAAAAAAAAAAAAACTCGAACTGCCTACTAGAAGTTGCATATCTATAGGGCGACCATCTAGGATTGAATGAGCAGCATCTAGTTTTTCTTTTTGCATTGAAAACATCCTACATTAAAGAAAGCTGGAGTAAGGTACGTCTTTTTCTTGAGCATGAATTACCTGTCATGCATCTGCATTGAACGTAAATCTAAGACCACTAAAGTGCTTAAATCGAATTAATTCAGTGGTTACTTTAAAAATTGGGACTGCTAAGAGGTTGAACCTTTAAATTTGTGACTTAAAATTATGTGCAAAAAGATCGTGTTTGCGAGATTTGAAAACTCAAAACACGAACGTATGATTACACACCTGAGACACTGTGCACCTCACACATAGGGTCACTAGATAAATTTCTACCTCTCCTCTTTGCACCACAAGGGAAGTTAGTCAAAAATCAACAAGCCTATCCACCAAGTTACTTCGATTCAAGACTTCCATCCCTTGCGAGTAGGTTGTATGCACCAACGAAGGTCGACCTAGGAAGCGTAATTCTTGCAAAACTTGTTTGGCCAGCAACTGAACACCTAAGACCTCGAATATACTAAAAACAGATCGTAATGTATTTGCGTTTGTTTTGACAGTGGTAGAACACTCTAGGAAGTTTCTGCTTGTGTTCTGATTTCTTCTAAATCCTAAGAGAGTTAAACCTGTTTGGCTTAAAGAAATGGATTATCCATACTCCTATCATTTTAACCAAGATCCCATGTCTCGAGCGTATCCGTCCTTTGATGGATATATTGATAATCCATGGGATCATTCATATTCTTATCCAGGGAGCATTGGCACGATAGCTCCCACTTTTGAGCAGAGCCTAGGAGTAGGATTTTCCAACCCTGGAATTCCTACTACTATGCAAACACCTAACCCTCCCACCCTTCATGATTTTTTGTATCGAGGTTGGACCGATACTCCTAGGAAACCAGAGCCTTAGAATTACTATCTTCCCTCATCTGATAGTAGTGCCTCTCCGCTTTTATGATAGAAATGCAAAAACAACAAAAGAAAATGATGGAATCTATGGGAGAGATGTTGAGGAATAGTCAACGATTGAACAAAGAAATTAGACAGCTTAGCTATGCTCTTCCTAGTAATTCTGATCCCTACCCATACGATCATAATCATGAAAATAATTCTGAGGAAACCAATAACAATAGGGATCCCATTTTATGTAGCTATTACTTAGACTCTCCCAATGAGACATGGCCACTAGAGGAGAATGATCCTAGTAATTATCCACTAAAGCTATATTGGAGTCAAAAAAAAGGGAAGATGGTACCTCTTGAGGACCTTGACCCCAATGACAGTATTTTCCTTACCCCTGCTAAGCCGGGTCAAGGTCGTATTGTTCATATCACTTCCCCTATTAATTATCTGGTGGAATCCCATTCTACCCTTAGTGAGCCTAATCCTAACCCTCCACTTAGGGAATCAACACCTACCATTCATCATCTTGAGGATTTAAATGCACCCAATGAAGTTGACCCTAAGGGAATGGAGGATGAATTAGATCAATTTTGGTCTCAGGGATATAAAGATTCTATTTCAGAGGACAAGGATGACCCAATGGAGGAACCTGCACTGAAAATCTGGAGTGAATCACAGGGGCATTATGTGTTATTGGAGGACTTGCCCCCTGAGGATATAAATAATATGGTGAAATCCAGATTCCTCCCTTCTTTCGATTTTAAGAGTCATCCTCCGCAAAACCACGAGTTGATATTGGAGGACAAACACAATAGTGAGAAGGCTAGAGGAGACTCTCAGGGACAATATACATCAATTGAGGATTTATACCCCGAGAAGAATGATGAATTCAATGATATAGGCTTTCTCCATAACATTAAAGATTATAATCCTCCTAAAGATATTAAGGATAATTAACTAGCACACAAAGTCCCTGGAAAGGATGTAATTGACAAGAAAGAACCTGGGGATGGATTTGCTGATAATTCTGATCTCGCTACTTCTCAAGAAACCCAACTGTCGTCAAAGCATGTTGATCATGAGTCTACTAATGAGATATTGAATTCTATTCATGACTCATCTATTGTAGAGGAGTAGTTGGAGGTTCATAAAATAATGAAGCTAGGTAAGGATGTGAAATACTAATTCTTATGGGGAATGGAACCTAAACAACCTAAGCCCTCTTTGAACTTAATAATTACCAACCAATCACTCAAGCAACTAGCAGATTCCTTACCTAATTTTCGGATCAGGTCTCTACTCATTTACATTCTTTCTAGAGAACATATCAGGCCAGTACGTCCTTTGGTAGAATGGCGAGTGTGGATTGATGCTTGTACTTTTAGTCTTTCCATTCAAGGGTTTGAAATAATTATATCTTTTAAAACCCTTCTTACTTTGGAGGATCCTTGTTATCCTCCACTTTTCCATTTCGGGAGGTCCCTTTTCATATTCCTTTTGTTATTCCTAGACTTCTCTAGGTAGCCTACGAGGTTCTCTATTTTCATATCTTCTGGCGAGCATTTGGAATCACGCTGCATAATCAAATCACCAACATCCGTGGCTACCTGTTTTCTAGGCCCGCGTTGTTATGCATATTTTTAGGGCCTAGCTTTTTCTATCTGGAACCAGACTTACAGGTTTCCTATAAGTCTGGCTACTGATAGAAAATGCAGTGCTTGTTGGGAGGCAACCCAGCGTTCTAAATATCACCATCTTCAGGTGATTTCCTTCCTTTCTCCCCTTGTTTTAATTTTACAATGAGGACATTGTAGGATTTAGGCATGGGGGGGTGCACTTTGCATTTTAGGAATTATTCAGGCATTTAGGTTAGCATATAAAAAAGAAAATTCTTTTCTTAAGCTGAATTGGTTAGTCCCTAGCAAAACATCTTTGTCATGGAGGTGTCATTAAAGATTTTTCTTCTTAAATTGTTTCTTAAGTTTAGAATCCAGTATATTTACTTCACTTGCACATAGACTGGGTAATGGATCTTTGAAGAAAACCAATAAGCATTTTTAGTCTACTGAAATCTTGGACAGTTAATAGGGAGTCAAGCATACTATCTTCTAGTAGATCCACCTCATATTTGTGAGAAGAAAGTAGAGAGATTACTGGTGCACTAAGTCTAGTGCAAGGACTTTTAAGTTTTGGACAATTAGATGATGATACCTGAGAGTTAGGCATAGTTTTCGCTCTCTATTCCTATGTGTGTACATTGTGTGAATTCCTGAGAGTCACCAAATAAGGCAGATACATAGAGATTGGGTCGTAATAAAGCTATGACTATGGTGGATGGTTACGACCATCCTTCATAGAGTCCTTGGCTGAAGGAGGGCAATAGTGTCAAAGGTCAGAAATACGCTAGTCCTATCTATTCTTTTCCAGTGTTGAGAGTAGGCACTTCCACCAAGTAAGCCACACAATATCCTCTTGACCATCATCATCCCTAATAGTGCCTCATAAATAAAAGTCTGCGTCATGTTATGTTGATTTATTAAGAAAGAAAAAGAAGGAAAAAAAGAAACAAAATAAAATAAAAAAAAGAAAAGAGAGAGAAAAGGAAAAGAAAAGAGTCCAAGTTTATAATTTTATCTTCGTGACGTTGTTTCTGAGGCATCAAAAATGCCCATCGCGATCCACCAAATATGACCCATACCTACCTTTCAGTGTTTCTGATTGCCCAAATACTGGTTGAGGACTTTAACTTAGTTGTAGAGTTATTGGGACTTTAGTTGAAGTGTGAATGCCATGTGAGGCCACCAAACAGTGAGTTCATTTACAAAATCTAGTGAGATTTGTGATCTTAAAACGAAGGAAAAGAGTGAGTACAAAGGAATATCAAGAGTGCACAGTTATTTAGCCTCTCTTTGAGTTGACTTGTTTAATATTCTAGAGATCTAGAGTCTGTAGTACTAGACTACATGTAGCACCAAATAAGTGTGTGCCACCAAATATAAATCCATTCAACTCAGCATCTCCTACCTAAGGTAAAAAGCCAAGGTCAATTTACAGATTATTTTCTACCTTATCCCCGAGGGAAGTAGTTTCCTATCTCGATAGAATTTTATCAAGGGTTAAGTGCGAACTGCAAATGTAAGTTGGTTATTTTCACTTGGATCCATTCCTAAGTTACTATCACTTCACATTTGTCTGGATTTCTAAATTTTTGGAATAAGGGAAGAACAAATCTTCTGATTAGTTCTATTGTTTTTCATTTTTGCTCGGGACTAGCAAAACTTTTGTGTACTATTATTTAGCCTAAATACTATTTAATTATTTGTTCTTAGTTAATTAATTAGGAGTTATATGGCTATTCACCTTGGCCTGCATTTAATTTTATGCTTCAATTTTACAATTAATAACATATGTTACGATAATATAATTTTTTTGATGAATGCAAGCTAGGTACAAGAATCAGGCGCTTATTTCTACATCTATAAGACGTCTTGGACTTTGATTGGACATCTGGAACTGCTATCACAAATTCACGGCATTACAATTTTTTAAGACATCTAATGCTCTAGTTAGATGTTTGAAGAAGAAATCGCCCATGCTTATCTGTTGTTCCAACCACTCACAATCATCGCGAGTAGTTGGAGACACTTGTGGCCGAAGGAAAAGGAGGAGGTTTTTGTTTAAGAAGAAGCTGCATCCACCGAGGGAAGAATCTTCTCCCCCCGGTGGGGACTATCTCTTCATCTTCTCCACCGTGAAGGAGATGTGCACTGTGGAACCAGCGAGCACTGTGGAGATCCACGTGCACCATGACCTACAGAGAACTCACACCTCACTCATCTACCATGGGGCATGATGATAGCATGCACCACCATCAGCCGTCGTCACCCAACCACAAAATCCCATAGCCAAACCACATTCCATGCCCTCTCTCATGCCTAAGCTTCTTTTTCATTTCCCTCATCTTCTTCAACCTCCAAAGAACCCATGCTTCACCCCCTCACCGTAGCCACCTCGCACGACCCTCATCACCACCGCCACCCCCACCGCTGCCCTCACCCTCACCTCCTTTCGCCGCAAACCAACACCACCGACTACTTCTCCTCATCTTCTTCTTCTTCATCATCCTCATCTTCCTTCCCAACCGGCCACCTTCAACTGCAATGGAAGAACCCAAAGTGCAGCCCACCCTCCTCGCCAGCCACGCCACCTCAGGCCATCTCCTTCTCTGCCAAAACAATCAGAGTGCTTGCCTCGACCCCACGACCTCAATGACACCATCGTCGCCGACAGCGCCCAAAGCTCTGATCGGAGTGATGTATCGTTGTATATGATCATGTGGTAGAAAATCGCTTTTCAAAACATTTCAATTCTTAGAATCTAACCACAAAAATAGTTAGGTCGTCTCCACAGGAAGGAATTAGCTTATCGAATTAGTGAGTGGTGACTTGTCAATTCAGGAATCTCAATGGGTGCATCTACTCTTTAGTGCAACTTGTTAGCCTCATGAATCTCATTCTAAGCAATTGATTAAAATTGTAGGGGTATATATGCAAAATTACCAAAATATAATATTCTGTTAACTAATGATCCTGGTAGTGATAATCAGCGTAACTACTAATTTCCCGTAAAGGAGACCTTGTTGAATATCCTAATCATGCATAATTGCAATCATCTGTAATTCGGATAAATTGAAAGGATGTCCATGCAACTCTACCTTAACATAATAATAGGATAAATAAGTTTATAGTGTCTCCACAATGGCATTATTTGTAATTACTAATAGGAGTTTTACTATAGAGAAATAGGGGAAAAAGCTCCCCTTGATCGCACATAAAGGAGAGGGCACGGCTGAATGCGTGGTGCTCGAAGGAGATCGGCCGGGATGCAGGCTTCGTGTTGGTGGTCGTAGCGTCGACGGAGGTGATTGGAGCATGTCGGGCAGAGCTTTGGGAGTTGTCGGCGGCGAGGTTTGACGGCCAGCCGTTGAGTGGGCGGTTGGTGCGGCCAATGGTGTCATTGAGGTTGTGGGGTCGAGGCAAGCACTCCAGTTGTTTTGGCGAAGAAGGAGATGGCGTGAGGTGGCGCGACCGAAGAGGGGGGAGGGCTTCACTTTGGTTTCTTCCATTGGAGTTGCAGGTGGTTGGTTGGGAAGGAAGACAAGGACGATGAAGAAGATGAGGAGGAGTCGATGGTGTTGGTTTGCGGCAAGAGGAGGTGAGGGCGAGGGTAGTGGTGGGGGTGGCGGAGGTGATGAGGGACGAGCGAGGTGGCTACGGTGAGGGGGTGAAGCATTCATTCTCTGGAGGTTGAAGAAGATGAGGGAAACGAAAAAGAAGCTTAGGCATGAGAGAGGGCGTGGAATGTGGTTTGGCTATGGGCTTTTGTGGTCAGGTGAGGATGACTAATGGTGGTGCATGCTGTCACCATGCGCCATGGCAGACGAGTGAAGTATGGGTTCTTTGTAGGTCATGGTGCACGCGGATCTCCACAATGCTTGCTGGTTCCACAGTGCACGTCTCCTTCACAGTGGAGAAGATGGAGAGATAGCCCCGCCAGGGGGGAGAAGATCCTTCCCTTGATGGACGCGGCTTCTTTTTAAATAAAGACCTCCTCCTTTTCCTTTGGCCACAAGTGTCTCCAACTAATTGCGACGATCGCGAGTGGTTAGAATGGCAGATAAGCACGGGCAATTTCTTCAAATGTTTAACTAGAGCATCAGACATCTTAAAAAAATGTAAAGCCGTGAATTTGTGATAGAAGTTCCAGACATCCAATCAAAGTCCAAGATGTCTTATAGAAGTAAAAATGAGCGCCTAATTCTTATACCTAGCCTACATTCAACAAATAAATTATATTATCATAGCATATGTTATTAAATGTAAAATTGAAGCATAAAATTATATGTAGGCCAAGGTGAATTGCTATATAACTCCTAATTAATTAACAACTAAGAATAAATAATTAAATAGTACTTAGGATAAATAATAGTCCACAAAAGTGGACTTATCAATAGGAATGCCCTAGAGGTGATGGACTGATGGTAGCACTGTCATTGGTGTTAATAAGCCTAATTTAGCCTAACTACAGTAATAAATGCTCATAAATATTCATCAAAAGATAATAACTCTATTTTGAGTTGCATTTGAGAAGACAAGAAAGTGGGTTAATTTTGCCATTTTAACATCTAATTACTAATGCAGATTAACTATCATGTTAATCAGGGATTAATTAAAGGTCAAATGAGCTTAATTTCCCAAGAAGTGGGCTTGAACTGACTGAATTTGGCTTCTCTGCATTTTGAAGTTTAATTTATTACCAGAAAACCCTAATTTCAGCCTCACTCAAATTAAACAAGTTTTGGTACAAACAAATGCAAACTGAACCACCTTCGCTTTGACCATCGAAACTCGTCTTGAACAAAAATAGAGACTAGGTGGGATTTTGGTTATGCTTTGAGCTTCTTTGTAATTTACCCAGTCAAACATGAACAAAACTCAAATCCGAGGACACCATTAGTTTCCTTGGGTTCAAATCAAGTTAGCCCCAAAATTTGAGCCTAATTAGAGTCCATCCTAACCTATTTTCCATTTAAGCCCACAGATTCCTACTCTCTTCACTTAGACCCCTAGTTTCTATACATTTCTTACAAAAGCATCCCCAACTTCTCGTCTTTTTCACCAAAGGTGCCCCTTCCCCCTTCTTCCTCCTTGTTTCCTAAACATGAATAGCAGCTTCAAGGAACCCATTGGTGGTGAGATTTGATTGGGAAATTACCCAATCAAATCATCGCCAAATCTCACCAAAATTGGTGAGATCAATCAGACCATGGCCAATTGATTGAGCCATGCCTCTAGCTCAATCATAACCGGTAATGTCACTAGAGAGCTCAATAACTCGAGCTCAACATGAGTCAATTGTACCTTCTAAATTGCTTGCTTCTTAGCTCAATCGAGAGGATAACTTCATCTATAAATATCCCTCAACCTCTTCATGACAACCTTGTGCCCAATTATGCTAGAATCTCCCTATTACTTCCCCCTCACTAGGGAATTGTGAAGAACCACTGGAGCTTCATCGACCACCTTCTTCACCCTTTGCCAAGTATAATAGGCTTAGGGCTTCTTCCCATTCCTCTACCATGCTTCTTGCGAATCTTCAGACCTACCCCTGCCCTCTTCTGCTCCGGTGACCTTATCTCCTTCGTCACTGACGTACCTCTGATGGCCTCCCTCCCTCTCTTTTCCACCACACTAGCTTAGGGCTTCTCCTTCTCTCCACTCCAATTAGGTTTTTAGAGGTTCACACCTCTATCCATTATCTCCTCTTCCTTCTCCAATGCTGGCAACCACCTCCGTGAACACCTTCACCACCGACCCACCTTCGTCACCCACACACCCAATTAACTTAGGCGAAAGATTCCCCTCACCCTCATGACTGTTTCGCCTAACTTAATTTCCCACTACTACTTCCTCCACCTTCTCTGACCACATAAGCTTGACCTACGCTCACCCTTACGCTTCGGCCACCTTACATATGCACTCATCAAATCACGACTACCAGCACCTTCGCCACACCATGGCGAAGGTCCCTTTCTATCTGATTTAGGTTGTGAGGCCATTTTCTTATTTCAGGAGCTTCGCTGCCATCATTGTCTTCTCTGACTCCATTCGTTGTCAACCTAGCCATCACCCACTTTGCCACCACCAACAATCGGCATGGGTCAACTCCTAGAGCAACACTGGGCCTTCAATTGAACAAATAGCAGCTGTAGCATCATCAATTGTAATAGAGCATCCAATGTGAAGTAGTTGAGGAAAGCTCTCTGATGCAAGAGTTTTGGCAAAGTAAAATCAGGGTTTCGAGAACCCGTTATCGTAGTTTGTAAAATACATTATCAAATACATTTTTTAACTGAAACTCCAAGGGAGTCCCAAGTCGAACACGGGGAGGCGAATGTTTGGTTTTGAAAATTTGCTGCTTCACTTTTATTTGTTTTTGTCATTTTTGTCTTTTCTAATTTGTTTGGTTTTTTTAGCAAGCAAGAGATTAGGTCGATGAATTCTTACCTAACTAATCAACTTGCAAAATATAGGAGAGAGAGAAGCAATCACATATATCTCAACAATTGTTTCTACAACTTTGAAAGAGGAAAAACTACACTAGAAAGTAGAAAAGATAGATAGAGATGAGAAGAATCCCCCTCGACGATCGCTTGGAGGACGACTTGCTTTGACAGTGCTTGAACGAAGGTGGTGTGGAGCAGGACAAAGGAGAATGGCAGTGGAGGAAGGAGGATAGGAGGGACATCGTCGCGGTGAGGATCTGCTTCCCGAAGTAGGTGAGAGGATGACCATGGGATGCTCCAAGAATGGGGATGACGGGAGGGAAAATTATTTGGTTTTCTACTCTAGAGGAGCACCCCGGGCTTAGGACAAGCTCTTTCTAGAGCCTTAGAGGTGGTGAGAGGAAGAAAGGCAAAGATGAAGAATGGAGGGGGGTAGGTCCTTTTATAGTGGAAGGAAGAGGAGAAATTCGTGAATAGGGCATTAGTGATAGCAGCAATCATCGCTGAAGATCTGCCCAACTGTCTCTGAAGATTCGCGCCAACCCTTGCCCCGATGAGGCATGCCCATGCCTCATGCTCCTTGTCGTGCACGCGTGTGCTGGCACTGAGCTTGTGTGTTGCGCGCTTGTGTGTGCGCGAGCTATGCACTATAAGGCTGTGCACAGTGCCCTTGTGCGCGTGTGCGGTTGTGCACTGCAAGGTCGTGTGCGATGCCCTTGTGTGTGTGCGTAGCCATGTCCACTTGGTGAATTGGGGGGTCTAGTGGGGATTCGAACCCATACCCCTCCCTTGGAGGCCAACATCCCAACCAATGTGCTATGGCCAGGGATTGTCACAAGGAGTTCTTGAGGCCACGGCATGGAGGCTTCCTAACCATTGGATGATGATCCAACGGTTAGGATTTGAAGGCGAAGATCATGAGGGGCTGCCAATAGTCGTTGATAGCTGGTGTTGGGCGGCCTAGATGTCACCACATGGCACAATCTGGGCCATCCATCTTCTTTCTATTGTAGAGGGTGCCATGGTGCTTGGATCTAGGTGATTTCAGCACTATCGGACTGCAATCGTCGCTCGAGATCCATCCGTACGGTTGGATTTTTCATCCGAAGCCCGTAAGGATGTTGCATTTCCCCTTGGCCATTGATCTTCCTCGGATCGCATAAGGTGCTAAGAGTTTTGATCTCAAAGATTTTGAAAGCATTAGACTTAGATCATCATCTTGATCAGATTTGTACAGTCAGATCATCCATCCAAGGCCTTGAAATAAATCTCCTTCCCTCCTGGCCATAAAAAGGACATAATTAACCCAAAATATACACAACCACTCTAAATGCAGGATGATGCATGCTATGCAATATTTATAACATGAAATTCAAATCTAAGCCTTGGAAAATGCATGAATAGGCATTATATCCTCAATAATTGTGTCTACGACTTAACCCCATGCCTATCTTTTGATAGTCCCTAGCAAAATTAAACTATATGCTATGTATAAAAATTAAATTAGGACTCGATCGCTTAGGCTTAAGTTTTTTATTAACAATAGAAAATTTCCACTAAGGCCTTAACTATGAAAACTCAACAGTACCCGGGTGTCTGCTATAATGAAGACCGCCCAAGTCCTCACCTTATTTGAAAAGGGAGGATACATTTTCTTATTTTTCTTCTTTTCTATTTTTTTTGGACTTTTGGAGTTTGAGAGATTCGAGATAACTTTTTACGGCTACTTGACCTACCCAAGACTTAGAAAGGACTCCAAGTGCTAAGCATCTTGTGAAAGGGTGATAGACTCACTAAGCGATCATTAAAATGGACTTCAGGTTTCTACGACCTTAGGTGACCTTAAGAGTTTCTGCCTAGAGGTTTTTTTTTTCGAATGGTAGCATTCTCCCAACTTAATTTTTTATGGGGTCAACACAATGGTGAACCTAGTGTATGTCTCCCTGGTTTATTTTACTCCCCCACTTCTTCCCTATGTGTTTTGGGAATTATTGTGCATTTTTGTGAGCTGGGCTCTGGACAACCGACCAATGGGCTGTTACACTCGGTAACTTGCCAGCCATACTCATGTGGTGAAGTGTGATTTTATTTATTTTCTTATTTTCTACTTTTTCATTTTTTCTTTTCTATTTTTTTCTTTTTTCTTTTTATTTTGGAGTATCATTTTTTTTCTTTTTCTAAGTAGGTGGCTTCCCTGATCCAAGATTTACCTAAAAGCAGTAGAATGAGTATGGCCATGTAGCTAGGCTTTCGACAACTGGCCAATGGGTTCTTACCCACGACAACTTGCCAGCCAAACTGCCCAAGAAAGTTCATTAGCTACCTAATTTCCATAAAAATTTCTAAAAAGTGAGTCAGTGCAAATAGTGTGTTGATGCTTAGGCTTAAAGACTCTCAAATCAGAGGGCAGGTTGACAAGCCATGTACTTATCACCCAAATTTGTTTACCAAATTAAAATGAAATTACATGGCGAGGACTCGAGACTAAGACCACACTCGAGTGGACACCCGGGCTAATTAAGCCTGAAGACCTGAATAGTCAGGTCCTATCATATCATTTCCTAAAGTTAAAAACTTCTAAATGCCTAAGTTCTCTTTTCCTAATTTCTTTTTCTATTTCATGTTTTTGTTTTTTGTCTTTTTGAGTTTTCATTTTTCATTTTTTTTTAAAAAGAAAGAAAATAAAAGAGATTCTACAGGGCTAACAAAGTAATTTCAGGATTAATTATCCATTCCCCCATCCCTAAATGATGCAATGTCCTCATTGCAAAAATAAAGACATGAAAAGGGTGGAGCAAGCAGAATATCACCTAAATTTTGTGAAAATCTGGTCAACTCTATAGTGAACATGGAATATACACACGTGCTAAATGATGGGACACCATCATGAGCCCTAACTAGCTCATTTTGACCTAGAAAAGAGAATAAAAGCTCTTACATAACCAACTGGAGGTCCTAACTCAATGAATAACCCTTCTGAAAGAAAAGCAAGAAAAAGGGGGTAAAACTGTAATTTTACCATTGCAGTGCAACAACGAGATTTATCATGGCCTAAACACAGGTCAAATGGTCTTAACAAGCTAAAAGGTGGGTTGGTTCAAACAAAAAAGGGTTCAAGTGAATTCTGGGAATTAAATCACTTCTTGTAACCCTAAAATAGACCCACTTAATTTAACAAGGTTCTGGTCAAGATAAAATTCACCTAAAGTCTCTAAAAATCATGGAAAAATATCCTCTAGGGTTTAGAACCTTCAATTTGTCCCTTGGAACCTATTTTGACCTAAATTAGGGTCTCAGTCAAATGTCTGCCCTAAATTGGGCTTTTATGTAAATTGCCTAGACAAACGTGATCAAACCTAAAATCCAACTTCATTGGATTCCTTAGGTCCAAATTAGGTTTATACCAAAATTTGGACCTAAGGAAAATTCATCATAACCTACTTTGCAAATAGGTCTAGCCCAATTACATTTCTACCCCTATCTTTTGAAAACCTCTGCAGAATCCTCCCAACTTCCTCGTCGTTCTTTGCAATTAGGTCCCTCTACCATTATAGCGAAGGGAATCCTAATCCGGCGAGGTTTCAAAAGCAATAACTCTCTGATCTCTTAGAGAATCCCTTTCAAAATTCAAAGGGAGATTCTTTGAGAAATCTCCTCTCATGTGAACCCATTATTGAGCCCTAATTCCTACCCAATTTCTCATACAAATGTATGAGAGATTTGGGTCTCAAAGAATCTCCTCTCATGTGAACCCATTATTGAGCCCTAATTTCTACCCAATTTCTCATACGAATGCATGAGAGATTTGGGTCTCTCTGAGTTTCCATCTTTGGCGACATGGTCGTGCTTGGAAGCTTGGCTTCCAATCACAAAAACAACCTCCAGGGCCTATATAAGAAACCCTAATTCATTCCGCACGTCCTCAGCTTGGAATTGGGCCGATCCACCCCACCTTCTCTCCTTGCCGGCCACAACTTCTCCGCAAGCTCCAGCGGCTCCGTCCTCTCGCTCTCGTCACCCAACCACAATACCAGTGGTTAGGTTACCTTGCTCTCAATCATCCACATTGGCCGCACCAGGCTAGACGTTTCCTCTTCCCCTATCGTCACTGCTGCCTCACCTACAGAGAGCTTCATCTCCGGCAACGGCAACATGAGCCAGCCGCCATCCCTGCCTCCCTTCGTCCTTAGACTAGGTCAGATAATTCCTCTCTCCCTCCTCTTCCTGTTCCCCCTCATTATTTCTTGAAACTATCCCTCGACGCCACAAATCACCACCACCTTCTTCATCTCCGGTCATACTCCGGCGAGGTGTCCCTATCGCTCTACACCTCCATCTGCCTCACCAACGACTCCATGAGCATCGCCACACCTCACTGAATGTAATCCCTCACCTCACTCATAATGCCACACACCCAAAACACCCCCCGAACAAACCCATACACACAGCCACAGGGTACCCTAGATCCGCCACCACTACCACCCACACGCTGCGCTGACCCCCACAACACGTTTGTCGTGTCTTGGCGATGCCTCTAGAGCCTTCTGACGAGGCCACAAGGCTGTTTGCATGACTGTAGGTACAATAGCCTCACTGCCATTGAAGCAAGCAAGCAGCTAGCTTGCAAGCTCATCCCAGGTCTTCTCACCCCAGGCTACGAGTCCCAGGGCATGTGGACTCTCCTTACGCACAGCTTCAGCGAAGCACTTGGAATTGAAGACCACAGTAGTAGCCGCAATTGGATGCCATCTGCTGTGGATGCCCACAACAGAAGGTGGGACGTTTAGTCCCACCTCAGAATTGAGTAAGCATGCACAGTGAAATAAATTGTAAAAGTAACAGAGGTTTATCGCCTCCTGACCACGGGGTGAGGTCCCACTTGCCCTCACTACCTCGTTCGTGACCCACTACCCGTGGACCTGGCCCTGACCCGTATACCCGACCAGCCTGCACTCCTTGCCCACCACGCATGCTGGTGGGCTTGGTCCTGGGCATGCATACCTAACCCGATTACCCAAGAAGGCTCTAGGTGAGCGAGCCTAAGAGAGAAAGAAGAAGAGAGATCATGGGGGCGGGTCGGGGTAGGTTTTGCTCTCGCAGGCAGGAGAAGAAGAAGCCAAGGAAGGAGAGGGCGGTAGCCAGAGAAGCTAAGGAAGGAGAAGGCAAGGTTGAAGAGGAAGCGCTGAAGGTTGAAGAGGAGGAAAGAGACAGAGAATAAGAAGAAGTTGAAGGGTTGAAAGAGAAAGAGAAGCTAAAGGTAGAAAGAAGGCTAAGGCACGAAGAAATCAGAGAAGAAAGAAGAAGGAAGAAAGCCAGCCATAGACAGAGAATAGAGAAGAGCAATAGAAGCACTGTAGCAACTTTATATTTAAGATGTCTGATTTCCAAAATCAAACGTCCATTTTTTTTGTGCTTCTATATACATTGACATTGTGTTTTTGCACTATATTTTGAGTTTCATTGCATATTATATTCAATCTTAAAGTTGTGCTCTTGATTTTTAAACCCCAATTTGCTCCCTGTGTTCGACATCAGATTTACAATTTTGGATAATAAAATTCATTTTTTTTCGAGCGATTTCAACTATACTATGACGCATTGATTTTAACATTGATCTCGCCTTGTTAAACATTTTGGCGCCGTTGCCGGGAAGCAACGTGCGATTTACAAATCTTGATCACAATTTCTGATTTTGTACTAACTTGATATATCTATTTTGTTGTGATTATTTTAGGAGAAGATTCAAAAGAAGACAGGCGCACAACAACCACACCTGGGGCAGGTAGTCTCTGATTAGCCCTTTCTCCTAATCCCCTCATTTTGAAAAGGAAAAAGAAAATAAAAATCACTTTAGGGCTACCTGCTTTCCATATTTAGCTAAGTCACCAAAGTTTCCTGATTTTGATTTCAAGAAATGTTGATTTGTGCATCCATTTAAGGTAACTAGGGCTACCACCTTCTCGATTGAGCCCTAGATACCATAATTGTGGCAACTAAATTGGGCCAAAATTAGAGCCAAATTAAGGATTCCAATTTAGGGTTTTAGAGACATCTTTCTAAGCAAGAATCAACTTTTCCAGAAAGACGTGTGCGTAAACCTTGATTTAAAAGACTTATTCATGTGAAACCCTCAAAATTCAAGCTCTTAATTTCACTTGAACCCTAAAAGAGAGGACCTAAATCTCTCAAAGGAAAAATAGGTGAAGTTGACCCCTTTGTTGGGTAACCAACCTTGAAATTAGGTCACTTTTGCACACAATACATCTAAAGTTCATGTGGAATCCTAAGCACCTTTGCTCTTAAATAAAAGTGGTAGACTTAAGAGGGCAAAGTCCCCATTCTGGTCTACCTGGAATCTCAGTGACAAGAGAGGTCAGGTGGGGGAAACCCTGTAACCCGTGGGGGTGCTCTACCATGTAGGGGTCTTTACAGGACTCTCCCTCTCTGGCTGTCTAGGTAATTCTCAGGTGGATGACTTTTTGATCTAGGGGTATCATCCGCCCTAAACCTCCATAGTCATCCAAACATTTTTTGGGTGCCTTGATGGGTCAAACATCCAACCCCTCATCCCTTCTCTTTAGAGCACACACATAGATTTTCAGTGGGATTCTCTATTCATAAATAATCACTTCAGTCTAAGATATGAATTCTGATTCTACATCTTGACCCCACCATCTGATCCAAATATGTAGCCTGGTTACTTAGGAATACCATTCAAGAAACCTAAATCACAAAGATCCATGAGAGATAGAATGATTGAGGATGCCCTTGAATTTTATGAAATTGAATACAAAACCACAAAACCAGTAAAAGACATTCAGGTTAGTGTACCAACAACAACAACCTTCATCATAAATTGTGCCCAATTATTATTAATAGAAGCAACAAAAGGATCAACCTGAGACATTCTCATAACAGGATACATTGAGTTAGAAAAATTACATAACTTTGAATACCTTCAATGCATGACAAATCCTGTACTATGGGAACAACACCAAGATGATCTTGAAAAATAGAAAGAGATGATGAGATTATTGAAACAAGTTATTGATCAAAATACCCGTACATACCCTAAACAAATAATGAACCATCTTGGAATAGTACTGAGGACCAATCTGATTTCCCAAATCCCGAGTTCGAGGCACAAGGTTGTTGTGGATTCCCAACCCAGATGGAAAATAACATGCATGATCTTGAATTCGGTTGGGAAGTACAAATTGCAGGGGAACACGATTTTGAGCTAGCCCTAGAAAACCAAAATCATGGGTCATCAAGTATAGAATTCCGAGACTCCTACAATGATGAGATTAAAACCGAACCTCTCGAGGGTGTAAATCCTACCCCTTATTATGATAAGGTGACCCTCGAAGGTAATTCTGACCTAGATTCTAGTGATTCAACCCACACCCTCAACCTAGAATCTAGATCTGAAACTTATTGGGAAGATTTCAAGGCCCCGTATGACGAAGATCAATGTTTAAATACAGATTATGATTCTGGGCCTTTATTTGATGAATGTCCCTCTCCAACATCCTCAGATATATAGATCAATTTCTTGGAAGTCACACCAATATATGATACAGAAACTAAGGAGTTGGAAGAGTGGGGATCTGATTGGGTCTTTCCTACAAGCCTAAAACCTGAGCCCAGACCCTATAAGGACCCTTTTTAAGCTCAGAATCTACATATAGACTAGACCCAAGTCAGGCTACTGAGTCTACATCGTATGATTTATTCTGTGGAGGAAACACTGATCTCGAATCTCATTCAGAACTTGATTTTTGCAATTTCTTTGACAATTTCGAATCTTACCATGATTTCGGAGTACCTTTGTTTCCTGACCCCGATGAGCCAATCTACGACCTCAGCTCACATGATTCATTCTCTGACTCTGACTCTGAGGCCCCGGATCCCGAGATCACTGATTTAAACTTCGGTTCTAATGAGATGGAATCATTTCTTTTCGATCCTTAGGAATCAAAACCAAAAAATGTCAAGAGTGACTGCAACCCAGAGTTTGAATCTTTTCTTGACTCAGATTTTCCTCATCCTATAAACACTCTTTAGGCATTCACTTATGAATTTGATAGCTACTATGAGGACTCTCTAAATGAAACCACCTGTAACTCCTTTCTAGAAGAACCCTCATACACAATTCTTATTGAAGCCATCTCCTCCACATATACAGAACCCACCCAAACCCATTTTCAACCCCGATCTGCAACCGAACTCAATTTCTATTTTGATTCCCCTCTTACTGAGCTGATTGCAGATGATTCACCTCCACACCTTTATCAGGTTTCAAACATTGATCAGATCACAAATCAAGCTCCATCATTCTCTGATCACTCCTGTAGGGTTTCCACATTATCCACTGATTACTTTACGGGTCCCTACTCTGACCAGGTTGATTCGACTCAGCTAAACCCCGAATTCACACTTCCACATCATTTCGAGCTCCATAGTATATGGTGGTCTTCACATCTCTTGATCTACACTTATCAAACCACCAAATTGATTGGGTTTGGGCTGCATCATCAGCCTTTTGATCTGAACAAACACTTGGTTCGACCAACCATGCTCTTGATCAAGGTGCTTGTTCTACAAAACTCAGTTGATTTGACCACTCCCTCTCCATACCATTTCCTGCTCAGCTGAAGGCATTGAATTTAGTGCTTAACGGGAGGCAACCCATCATTCCAAAAACCCAAGATCCTTCCGATTATCCATCTGTACTTCACATCTATTGCACCCAGAGTTCGATTTTCTTAGAACAGTCGATCCCACCTCTGGTACACATGCTAGAGCTTGAAATCGTCTGCAATAGTCATTCCCGACCCAGTCACCCACTCGATAAATCCTACTCTAAATTCCTGAACCTAACACTATTTCACACCCTCCATTTACAATGTGGACATTGCAAAACTTAGGCATGGGGGTGGTAAAGTGCAAACATACAGAAATCAAAATTCAGAAGGGTTCTCACAAAAAAATCTCATATGGCAAAAAAATGCCAAAAAAAAAGAAAATTGAGAAAAAGAATAAAAAATTGGAGGAGAAAAGAAAATTTTGAGGCCATACAAAAATGAGGAGGAAAGGAGAAAAATGTCAAAAAAGCAGCACAAAATGAAAAGGAAAAAAAAGAGATAGTCATTAGTAAGAAATGAAGGGATTAACTAAAGTTCTAGACAATATAAAGGAGAAGAAAATGAAAAAAAAGTTCTAAATGAGACACAAAAGAGATTAGTAGGAACGTTGATCTTAGGCCTCTTGGGCTAGACTCTTAGGCTTAAAAATTTAAGTATCTGCTAAGATCTGGATAGTCCTCAAGTGGTTGGGGAGAAAGTGAAACTTAAGTATTAGGTCTAAGGCTTAAAGAGTATTCAACCTCATTAACTGACCTCTGATTTGCAGAACTCAGTAACCTAAGCACCCCAATCCGCACACAGTCTAGTTCGGTGGCCATAATTATCAAAATCATGCAAAAGCATTTAAGTGTTTTGAAAAAGTTGCTTAGATTAGGAGCGGCCGATCAACACAAGCTGATTTAGATGAGTTCCCAGCACAAAGAGGTGGGAAATTCCCCTCGAAGATGCACAATAACATATCATCTCCTCGGTGCTTGTCTCCTAAAATATGTACATATCCTACCGGGGGCACGTATGCACCCTGTGCTAGTTCAGATGCCATGGGTGACATTATCACGAAATGTCGATTGCCAGGATCTGGATTTAGCTACAGAATGCCATGGGCGGGATTATCTTGAAATCTCGAAAGCTAGGGTTCTGGGGGTTGCCATGGGCGGTGTTATCACGAAGCATCGATTGTTAGGGACCCTTCGAGGATTGATGATGGGGACGAGGAATCTGATACAGATCATGTTGAGAAACCAATCTGAAGCTAGAAATAAAAAGAAAAGAGAGAGAAAACTCCCTAAATAAAGAAAATCCTCTGTCTCTCTCTTACAAAAAATGCATTGCAAACTGAACTGAGGCTAAAATACGTTTCAAGTGCGTGTGCTTTAATCATGGAGTCCAATGAACCTTAGGATAGTTCCTGTGAGCCTAAGAAATGTTTGCAGAGGATCGAGGCTAGAGCTGGTCAGTTCCGGATCTTGGTTGGTACTTTAGTACCTCTAGGCCTACTGTTGGCATTCTAACCTAATCAAAATGAAAAGAGCACTCATCATAATTTGTGAACATTAAGGAATTCATGGTCTAGAACAGAAGTTAAAACCTTAAAATTTTGCTAAGGGACTAGCAAAAGCTAGGCTTGGGGGTATGATGGAAACACCATCATAAGCCCTAACTAACTCATTTTGACTCAGAAAAGAGAACGAAAGCTCCTAAATAACCAAATGGAGGTCCTACTCAATGAATAACCCTTCTGAAAGAAAAGCAAGAAACAAGGGGTAAAACTACAATTTCACCATTGCAGTGCAACAACAGGATTTCTCATGGGCTAAACACGAGTCAAATGGTCTTAACAAGATAAAAAGTTGGTTGGTTCAAACAGAAAAGGGTTCATGTGAATTCTGGGAATAAAATGACTTATTGTAACCCTAAAACAGATCCACTTAATTTAACAAGGTTCTGGTCAGAATAAAATTCACCTAAACTCTCTAAAAATCATGTAAAAATATCCTCTAGGGTTTATAACCTTCGATTTGGCCCTTGGGACCTATTTTGACCTAAATTGGGGTCTTTGTCAAATGTTTGCCCTAAATTGGGTTTTTGTGTAAATTTCCTAGTCAAAAGTGGTCAAACCTAAAATCCAACTTCACCACTGGATTCCTTAGGTAAAAATTAGGTTTATACCAAAATTTGGACATAAGTGGAATTCATCTTGACCTACTTTCCAAACATGTCCAACCCTAATTCATTTTGCACCTCCTCAGCTTGGATTTAGGCCGGTCCACCCCACCTTCTTCTCTCCTCGTTGGCCACATCTTCTTTGCAAGCTCTAACAGCTCTATCCTCTCCCTCTCGTTGCCCAACCATAATACCAATGGTTGGGTTACCTTCCTCTCAATCATCAATGTCGGCCGCACCAGCCCAAATGCTGCCGCTACCCCTGTCGTTGCCGTCGCCTAACCTACGGAGAGCTTCGTCTCTGGCGATGGCAACACGATCCAGCCACCATCCCACCTCCATTCATCCTTAGACTAGGTCAGATAATTCCTCTCTCCCTCCTCTTACTAGTCCCCCTCTTTATTTCTTGAAACTATCCCTCGATGGCACAAATCACAACCACCTTCTTTATGTCCGGCCACACTTCGATGAGGCATCCCCACTACTCCACACCTCCATCCACCTCGCCAACCACTCCATGAGCATTACCACACCTCACTGAATGTAATCCCTCACCTCACGCACCGCGCCACACACCCAAAACACCCCACGAACACACCCATACACACAACCATAGGGTGCCCTAGATTCGCCACCACAACCACCCACACGCCGTGTCAACCCCTGCAACACGTTCGTCGTGTCTTGGAGTAGACTCCTGAGCCTTCTAACGAGGCTGCAAGGCCGTTTGCATGGATACAGGTATAGGAGCCCCACTGCCATTGAAGCAAGCAAGCAACTAGCTTGCAAGCTCATTCCAGGTCTTCTCGCCCCAGGCTACGAGTCCCAGGGCGTGTGGACTCTCCTCGCGCATAGCTTCTGCCAAGCACTTGGCATTGAAGGCCACAGTAGCAACCGCAATTACACACCATCTGCTGTAGATGCACACATCAGGAAGGTGGGATGTTTAGTCCCACCTCGGAAGTAAGCGTGCGCAGTGAAATAAATTATAAAAGTGACAGAGGTTTATCGCCTCCTGACAACGGGATGTGGTCCCACTCACCCTCACTGCCTTGTCCGTGACCCATTGCCTGTGGACCTGGCCCTGACTTGTATACCTGACCGGCCTGCACTCCTCGCCCACCACGCATGCCTATGGGCCTGGTCCCGAGAAAGCAAACCTGACCCGATTACTTGAGAAGGCTCTGAGAGAGTGAGCCTAAGAGAGAAAGAAGAGAGATTGCAGGCGTGGGTAGGGGTAAGTTTTGCTCTCGCAGGTAGGAGAAGAAGAAGAAGCCAAGGAAGGAGAGGGTGGTAGCCGGAGAAGCTAAGGAAGGAGAAGGCAAGGCTGAAGAGGAAGAGCTGAAGGTTGAAGAGGAGGAAAGAGATAGAGAAGAAGAAGTTGAAGGGTTGAAAGAGAAAGAGAAGCTAAAGGTAGAAAGAAGGCTAAGGCACGAAGAAATCAGAGAAGAAAGAAGAAGGAAGAAAGCTAGCCAGAGACAAAGAACAGAGAAGAGCAATAGAAGCACTGTAGCAACCTTATATTTAAGACGTCTTATTTCCAAAATCAGATGTCCATTTTTTTGTGCTTCTTCTATATACATTGGCATTGTGTTTTTGCACTATACTCTGAGTTTCATTGCATATTATATTCAATCTTAAAGTTGTTCTCTTGATTTTTAAACCCCAATTTGCTCCCTGTGTTTGACCTTGGATTTACAATTTTGGGTAATAAAATTCATTTTTTTTTGAGTTATTTCAACTATACTACGACGCATTGATTTTAACATTGATCTCCCTTTGTTAAACACTAAATTTATTGCCTTCAACTAGGCATAAAATACAAACAAAGAAGAAATTAGGAATTCACAAGTGCAGGTTAGAATTAAAATAAAAATATTGATCACAGGACCTGCCAATAGTTGTCCACAAATGTGGACCAGAATATGGTGCAGACCCATGCCCCAAGGTCGAGTAGTTCTACAGTTTTGGATGAAAATCACCCAGAACCTGAGATTGTTGAGCTTGCGGGGTCGAGCCTATGGTTTTGCAATTTGCAACCCAAGACCAAAGTATCGAACAATGGGTAGAGATGGTTTAATAGGTTCAGATGTCCTTTTAGATTTCAACTCAAAAAGATAATCAATGATTCTGAGCTTGGTTGCATCTCAAAGATATCATTAGGGTCCTGGTAGAAGGTTGGTGGTTTTTGGTCAATAGGAACCCTTAGATCCAAAATTGTGTTTCCCTCTGAGTTAGCCTTCCAGATTTTCATTGCCAAATTCCTATCCTCTAAAATCAATATTTCCGGGACCTCCAAATCATTGTACAACCCATCTGAAGTACCCAAGTCCAACAATTGTGGATTAATTAGGATTGACTTGGGTACAATGATTTCCAAATCAAAATTAATCCCTTCGGGGTGTGGCTGAGGAATGGGGCTATTGATTGAATCTTCTAGTAAATGAGGAATTGAATCCTCCAAGTTAGCCTCAACCAAATCAAAATCTTCAATGAATGGGCTATTAAATGATCCGTCATGCTCCTCGAGCCCGTTTGTGTCACTAAAATCATCTTCCTTAAACTCAAGTGAGACTTCACCTAAAGATTCCTCACCCTCACAATCAATGAATTGTTGATCCTCATTTATATATGTCTTAAAATCATATGTCATTTCCTAGTTCAAAGAGACATATTTTTCTTCGCTCCCTAGCTTGGGGATCTCGGGTGATGCAATCAGTTCATCCTGAATTGGTTGTTCTAGACCAACCTAGTCATCTTTGGTCTTAGAACATGTATCCCCCCAACAAGCGCCTAAGTGGGTTCAGACATTGTCTCTCCTATTAGGGGTTCATCCTGGGAATCATCCCAAGATTGGACTAAGGCAACCATGAATTTCATCCTTAACCTCAACAATTTCCCAAGTAGAAACTCACCTAGGCCCCTATCCCTAGCATGTTGGAGCAAATCCAATAAAGAGCTATTCAGCTCATCAATCATTTTTATCATAGGCTCCAATGCCTCAGTGCATGGTATTGGCTGAGCTTCTAAAGATTGGATAGTGTTCCTCAAGTTAGCCAACACCCTGTCTTAGACCTAATTCACCTGAACCTAATGGTTCTATTCAGGTTTGGGTTAAATCTAAGGGAGTCAAGATATCGAGGTTCTCGGATCCCTCCATGATAGTAGGTCAGTTCAGGTTGTTCAAAGAATGGTAGCGACCTATATTCAGTGGAATATTGGGGAGGGTAGGTGTTATAATCAACATATCCTTCATGGATGTAGATTTGGTTAGGTTGATCATCAAAGGGTGGACATCTATAATCATTGTAGGCGTGAGAAGGATAATAAGCATAGTCTTGTTGTCTAGGGTTAAGCCATGGGCACTGAGGTCCAGATTCATATAACCAATCAACGTAATCTCGGCTAGGAGATGGGTAGTCATAAGTCGAGTCAGGATAGTAATCATCTTGAGGATAGGCAATGTGATATGTGTGTTTTGCGAATTAAAATTAGGGTTCAGAGAACCCGTCGTCGTAGATCACAAAATGCATCTATCAAAGACAATTATAACCAAAACTCCAAGAGAGTCCCGGGTTGAACACGGGGAGGCAAAGTTTGGTTTTATGACATCCACGCTTCCCTTTATTTCTTTTTTTATCATTTTTATCTATTATAATTTTTTTTGTATTTTTTATCAAGCAAGGGATTAGGTCGATGAAATCTTATCTAGTTAATCTACTTGCAAAAATGTAAGAGAGAGGGAGAAATAATCATGGATTTCTAACCAAATGTTTTTTTAGAATTAAGAAAGCAGGAAAGATTACACTACGAAAGTAATAAAGATAGAAAGAGGTGAGAGAATCCCCCTCGACGGTTGCTCAGAGGACAACTCACTCTAACATTGCTTGGATGAAGGTGGTAAGGAATAGGACGAAGGAGGATGTAGCCGGAGGATGGGGCAGATAGCGTCACGACGAAGATCTTCTTCCCAAAGGGCGGTGAGTGGACGGCCAAGGGATGCTCCACAAATGGGGATAAGAGGTGGGAAAACTATTTTCTTTTCTACTCTAGAGGAGCATCCTAGGCTTGGGACAAGCTCTCTCTAGAGCCTTGGAGGTGGTGAGAGGAAGAAAGGAAGAGATGCTTTGGAATGGAGGGGGTTAGGTCCTTTTATAGTGGAGGAGAGACAAAATTGTCCATGGGTAATTAGTGATAGTTGTAATCGTCGCTGAGGATCCACCCAATTGTCGCTGAAGATCGTGCCCTGCCACTGGCGTGCATTGGGTGCTCCTTGTCACATACATGCTCACATGCTGCTGCTGTGCTATGCACGGTTGTGCGTGTGGCCGTGCTAAGCTGTGTGCACCATGCACTGCACCCTGCACTCACCATCCAGACTGCCCATGATACCTAAACTGTACAACGCCCTTACATGCCCCCAGTAGGATGGACATCCTAAGCGACAAGCACCGAGGAGGTGACATGTTATCATCGCATCCTCAAGGTGAGTATATACTCCACCTCTTCTGCAGTAGAAACTCTTCCAATCAACTTGTGTTTTCAAGCTTCTCCTAAGTCAGAACTAAGAGAAGCAAATTTTTTCTCCAAGAAAGGAATTAAGGGTTATCATTATTTACATAAGACCAAATGTGTGTGAAATGTGGATGCTTAGTGATGAGTCCATTTTAATGGACTAATATTACACCTAAGTAACTTTAATTGTATCTTTTAGGTTTGCTAATATCTACATTAAGTTATAGAATATTTGCATGCATCATGATTTAGGTTTACATCTATTCTATAACTTAATATGTAATGATGTTCTTTTTATGTGCAGGAAAAATATTTGGCAAAAGAATAAGGAGGGGAGGGTAAATTACCCTTTTAAACAACCGGCGGCTGTTCTTTTCCCTATCCTCTGGGCACCCTCAACAGCTACCGGCCAGAAATAGTTAAGGGATTTGAAAATCCCTTAACTCACGGACACGCAAACCAGGAGGAGTTAAAAAGAAGAGGTGGAGAAAAGGGAGAGAAGATCATCTAGAGAGAGTGGGTAACCCCAGCGTGCACTGTGGACCAGCGCGTGCCCTACTCCTTCTCTACGCACCCATCTACAGCTGCATCCTCCTTTCAGCCGCATCCTCCTTCCAGCTCCCCTACTGCAGGCACACCTCCAGCACCCCCGCAGGAGCCTTCACCATTGTAGGCCCCACTCCAGCAGGCACGTCCTCGTCCACTAACGCCTGCTCATGCACCAAGCGCAGCACTGCAGACCTGCCAGCACCTTCAACCCTCTCCAGCGCCAGCACCCTGCAGAAAGGCACCCGCAGGCGCGCGCCCACCTCCTTTCCAGTGACTCCTCTTTCTCGTGCACCCTCTCGCCCGCACTCCCGTAGACGCTGCACCACACACCACCTTTGCACCTGTAGGTGCCCACAGGCACTGCTCCGCACAGCCACCCGCACCCGCAGGCACATGCCTCAACCTCCAGCGCCCGCCTTCGCATCCACCCTCTAGCGCCTCTTTGCAGCGCTCCCCCCCACCTCTGCAGACCTGCCTCGCTCCATCTCAGGCACCCTACCAGGCCACGCCCACAGGCGCGTCCTCCTTCCAGTGCCTAGCACTCCCAGTTGGTACCACGCGCCTCAACCTCTAGCGCTCCTTCAGGCGTGCCCCTCTCCAGCGCCTTCACCACCGCCATGCCACTGCAGGCGCTTCACAGTCGCAACACCACCCACTAGCGTGCGCCATGTGCAGCGCGGGTCTGTCTCAAGCAGCACCTTCACAGCAGCAACAGCCTCCTCTGGCATCATCTCCTCTGCCGACTGGCCACCTCCGTCCATCTCCGTCGACGCCGCAACCTCCATTGGATCGGCCTTGTCCTCTCCAACCTCCCTTGCTTGTGAAAGCCCTGCCGGTGCTCTCTCTCTCTCGCGAGGAGGAGAGAGAGCAAATGCTCTATTTTCTCTGATATTAAAAATTACATTTACTGCCATTGCCACCATAATTTGATTTTTATTTATTATTATTTTATTGTGGCAAAATTGCACATGCACACTCATATTTTCTGATAATTACACGTTATTGATATTCAACTATTTCAAGATTGGTTTTGGGCTTAACTTATGCACTAATTTTTTCTATTATATGTCAAGTGAAAATTACATAAAATCATCATATATTTATTGAAGATTTCAGTGAGGGAAAATTTCACATATACCCTTATCTTTTTAAGTTATTGTGAATTTACTTTCCAGCGCATTTTATGTTAGATTTGAATAGATATTTCGCACTTTACCAAAAGAATATAAAATAATCGAGAGTTTATTGCATAAGTGCCTCCCTGTGGGCATAACCCGCTCTTCTATGAGTGGTTATTTTCATTTTTTTTATTTGTCGATTTTTCAGCCACTTAAGTACTACAACACAAAGCGGAAAGTCGACTCTTTCAAATTGGTGCCGTTGCCAGGGAAGCAATAGACGCAATAGATTTACTTCATTATTTTTAAATATTCTGAGTTGCGAAATTATCTGATCAATTTTTTTACTATGCGAGGAATCTGACGAGGCAACGAGGCGCAATAGTCCGACGATAGCAACCATGAGTTAAGCCACATGAGGAAAAGATGAAGGAGACCAAGATCCTGCTTTCGTAAAGGATTCTCCATCGTCAAAAATTTATTTCTGTCTTTTTGCTCTTGTAGTAATTGGGGCTGAATTTTTGGGGGTTTGTCTCCGCATTCTTTAGCTACTAGGGCTTACAGTATTTTTGGTGCGTGCGTGATTCTATTTTCTACTTGCCTGCTTTTAAAACCAACAAAGAAAATATTGAGCTATCTATTTAGAAGTTGCATGCCCTTAGGTGCACGCATTTAGGGGTGATTGAGCAACACATTAGATCTTATTATTGCATTGCAAGCATATTAGCACGAATATTGCTGGAGACAGGTACATCTTTCTAACTTTTGCATCCAGCTCCTGTTCACGCATTTGCATTCAAATTTAAATTCAAGACCACCAAGTTGTTTGAATTTACTAATTCAGTGGTCACATAACTAAAAGTGGAACTAATAATCAGATTCAACCCTAAAAGCAATTCACATTTGATCTGATTCTAAGGGACTTGTCTACGATTTCAAAAGAAATTACAAAGATTTGCAGTGTGTTGCACACTTCTGACACTGAGCACACACATTAGGCACCTCACTAAGGCTCGATCCCTTAAGGCTATAGGCATCGATCTCTTTATCGGTGCAGACCCTCCTATTGTGCTTTGTGGTGGTGGTGATACTATCTTTTGACCAAGTGTTTTGATACTCCACGAAGGGGGACACCCCTTAAAGGAATAAAAGGGTAGTTAAGGGGCACCGCATACGCATCGCCTCAAAGGAAGGGTTTGCCTTACTTGCATCCCTTTGTTCGTCCTTGGAGTAACTTCTCACTTGATCACCTGGGAGTATCATCCAAGCAAAGTATAGGTCCTAGGGAACTCGAAAGTTGAATTAAGGCACACAATTGTAGTGAAAAACTTGTTTGGCCATTTATATTAACTAATTCGACCTCCGCAATAAAGATGGTTAAGATTTCAAGTCCACACCCCTTTTATACCACTTACGTGGGAATGGAGGGATAAGTCTTGATCTTTTGACTTAACTTTGGAGTGGAGGTTTAACTTACTCAATAAAAACCTGAACTGTGTTTTGTATGCTTGGTAGACGCTCTCTTGAGAGTAATCTAGTGTTTGATCCTGAGCCTGAGAGAATTCTTAGGAGAGCTCACCTAGGAGAGGAAAAAGAAGGAATGGCTGAGCAAGGTGCAAATCAACAAAGAACCCTAAGGGACTATTTTATTCCAACTAACCAACCTGCACAAGCACTAAGATGACCGGTAGGGGATAATCCGTATGAGATCAAGAGCAGTACCATATCTCTATTGCCCTCTTTTTATGGTACTACTAGGGAGGACCCCTACCGGCATTTGGAGGAATTCACCGAGGTCTGTTCCATGGTGAAGTTCCAGGGCTTTACTGATGAAGCCCTGATGAGGACTCTATTTCCTTTCTCCCTAAAGGATAAGGCCAAGCACTGGCATCATACCCTTGATGCAAGGGTAAATGATTGGACCATCTTTAAGGGAGAATTTTTAAAAAACTATTTTCCTATGAGTAAAACCAACCATTATAGAAGAGTGATTATGGGTTTTACTCAACAGGAAGGGGAGCAATTTCATGAGACTTGGGAGCGCTTTAATGACCTTCTTAGGTTATGCCCCCACCATCAAGTTCCAAGATGGCAGTTGGTCGAATGGTTCTATAACGGATTATCTGAAAGGCATAGGCAAACCATTGATGCAGCCTATGCAGGAACCTTCATGACCAGAACTGAGGATGAAGCCTGGGCATTATTTGAAACATTAAGTGACAACTCCATACATCTGTCCTCTGCCTATCAAGAAGGAAAACCATCAATCTTGCAGAGGAAGATAGAGGCCCATGAAGCTGGGGCTTCTCATGATTTGGCTTATCAAATTCAACTATTGAATAAAAACTTTGATAGGCTTTTAGCAAACCCCGGCATGAACCCGCAAGCAGCCTCTATTTTTCATGCTTCAAGAGAATGCTCCATTTGCCAAAGCACAATGCACGCCACTGCAGAGTGCCATCAGGCAAACCAATTCCCTAAGTTGATTCAGGTCGACTTGAACGCGGCCCAAGGTTCCCGCCCCCTCTCAATAACCCTTACTCCAACACTTATAATCCAAGGTGGCGGAACTATCCAAACTTCTCTTGGAAGCAAGCTGATGCTTCTAACTCAGGGAATACAAGACCCTTACCTCCCCAACCCACATACCAACCTTCTTATGAAAACCCTCCTCCGAATAAGCCCTTTGAGATGGATGAACTGAAGGCCATGATGAAAGCAATGCAAGAGCATCAGAATATGGTTATCCAATCTCAGAATAAGATCATTACTGATATGCAATCCCAAATTGGTCATCTTACTGAGGCAGTTAGGCAATGTGATCCGGGGAAGCTGCCTAGCTCTTCTGAGGAGAACCCTAAGGGCAAGGGGGTTGTATTCAGGGAGCACGCCCAAGCAGTGACCATGTTGAGGAGTGGAAAAAAGATTGACAATCCTGATAACACTCCTACGGTTACATCTTAGAATTCCCCTTCCACACCTGACCCGACTTCTATCTCACCCGAGGAAGAGCCACACCACTCTCCCTCACACAAAATCACCCACAATGAGGATGTCGTCTTTCCTCCACCCCTTTCCCGCCATGACGACCCCTCTACCCAGAAGCCGAGGGTGCCCTATCCAGAGCGCCTATCTGCTCCTGGGGAATCTTCTGTTGGCTCGTCTGGAGCAAAGCATAGGACGGAAGAGATTATGGATACTTTTAGGCAAGTCCAGATTAACTTGCCTCTGTTGGAAGCGATTAAACAGATTCTGTCCTATGCCAAGTTTCCGAAGGACCTGTGCACCCAGAAGCGCCGATCTAGGAAACAGGTCCAAACCAAGGTCATCCTGCCTGACCATGTTAGCTCGGTACTCCAGCATGGAACACCCCCCAAAATGAAAGACCCAGGGGCCCTGTATATTTCAGTGGTCATAGGTAAGCAGCACATTGACGAGGCTCTGCTCGATCTGGGTGCGAGGGTAAACATTCTACTAAGCTCTGTCTACGACCATTTGGGAGAAGGACCTGTACACCCAGAAGCGCCGATCTAGGAAACAGGTCCAAACCAAGGTCATCCTACCTGACCATGTTAGCTCGGTACTCCAGCATGGAACACCCCCCAAAATGAAAGATCCAAGGGCCCTGTATATTTCAGTGGTCATAGGTAACCAACACATTGACGAGGCTCTACTCGATCTGGGTGTGGAGGTAAACATTCTACTGAGCTCTGTCTATGACCTTTTGGGAGGAGGAAAGCTGAAGCCTAGTCCAGTAATCCTCTAGGTTGCAGACAGATCACTTACGACAGCGCAGGGATTGTTGGAAGATGTCCTTGTGAGAGTGGAGGATTTCTTCTTCCCTGTTGACTTTCTAGTACTTGATACTAACCCATCTAATAAGCCCACAAAGCTGTCCATTATTCTGGGACACCCTTTCTTGGCCACAACCAATGCCATATAAATTGCAGATTTGGGGCACTTAAAATGGGCTTTGGGAACAAGAAGATCCAGTTGAATGTTTTTGATACTTACAAGCAACCTGGATTTGAAGATTGTTCTCAGATTGAGGTCGTTGATGAAATAATTGAAGTGACTACTCCAGCACTCTTATGTAGAGATCCCCTTCAGAAGGTCATATCTCAGGACCATCCCTCGATTATTAAAGAAACTGAAAGGAAAATGCCCGAACTAGAAGAGTTGCTGGGGGTACACACTGAGTCTCTATCCCTACCCTGGAATGTGAAGGTAGATCCACTGCCTGAGGTGGGGACATCTCAACTAAAACCCTCAAACCAAAAGGCTCCTGAATTGGAGTTGAAACCCCTCCCGAGCACATTGAAATATGCTTTCCCTAGCCCTAATAACACGCTCCCTATTATTATCTCGTCTGCATTATCTGAATTGCAAGAGGGAGCTCCACTTGAGGGTTTACAAAGGCACAAGGAAGCAATTGCTTGAATAGTTGCTGATATTAAGGGTGTTGATCCCTCTCTTTGCATGCATCATATATACACGGATGAGTCCGTGAAGCCTTTCTGAGATATGCAGGGAAGGCTAAATACAAATATGCGGGAGGTTCTTAGAAAGGAGATTCTGAAATGGCTGGATGCAGGGATTATCTATCCCATTTTAGAAAGTAAATGGGTCAGTCCTATTCACGTAGTTCCAAAAAAGGCAGGAATCTCTGTGGAGGAGAATGACCAAGGAGAACTGGTGACCACTAGACCCTCAACTGGTTGGAGGGTCTACATTGATTACTGCCGTTTAAACACGGCTACCCAAAAAGACCATTTCCCCTTACCATTTATCGATCAAATTCTGGAATGATTGGCGGGAAACAAGTACTTTTGTTTTCTTGACGGGTACTCTAGGTACAAGCAGATAGCCATTTTTTGTGATGATCAGGAGCGCACCACCTCCATGAGTTCGTATGGCACTTTTGCATTCCGCTGAATGTCATTCGGGTTATGTAATGCTCCTGCCACTTTCCAACGTTGTATGATGGCTATTTTTTCCGATATGATCGACGAGTTCGTTGAAATTTTCATGGATGGCTTCTCCATTTATGGCTCGTCATTTGACCTATGCCTTTCGCACCTTGATAAAGTCTTAACCCATTGCGAAGAGGCAAAGCTGGTGCTTAGCTGGGAGAAAAGCCACTTTATGGTCAAGCAGGGCATTATGTTAGGGCATATAGTTTTCGAGAGAGGATTAGAGGTGGACGCCACAAAAATCGATTCCATCTCTAAGCTTCCATTGCCTGCCAATGTTGGTCAGGTTAGATCTTTCCTTGGCCATGCTGGATTTTATAGGCGCTTCATTAGAGATTTCAGTAAAATCTCTAAGCCACTTTGCGACCTGGTAGCGAAGGATGTCTCCTTCGATTTTGATGATAGATGTGGTGAGGCTTTCCAAGTTGTGAAGAAAGGCCTCATTACCGCGTCGATTCTCCAAGCACCAGATTGGACCCTCCCGTTTAAGCTTATGTACGATGCTTCTGATTTTGTAGTGGGAGCAGTCTTAGGTCAAAGGGTTGATGGCAAACCTCATGTGCTGCATTATGCCAGCAAGACCCTTTCAAATCCTTAGCAAAACTACATAGTCACTGAAAAGGAAATACTTGCTGTAGTATTTGCTTTGGAAAAGTTTCGTTCTTAATTTTTGAGATCCAAGGTTGAGGTGTTCACTGATCATTCATCCCTTAAGCATCTTCTGGCTAAAAAGGACACCAAACTTCGCCTAATTCATTGGATTCTGCTACTCCAAGAATTTGACTTAGAAATTAAAGACAAGAAAGGAGTTGAGAATGTGGTAGCAGACCATTTGTCTAGGATCCCTATTGAGGCATCAAACCCTACTGGCAGTATTCAAGTGACTTTCCCTGATGAGTCTCTAATGGCCGTGGAAGCTAAAACTCCTTAGTTCGCTAACATAGTGAATTATCTGGTCACGGGCATTACCCCCAGTATGTGGGACAAGCAGAAGTGAGACAGGTTTCTTGCCAACGCTAAATTTTACCACTGGGTGGAACCCAAGCTTTTTAGAATAGGCCCTGACCAGCTGTTTCGCCGTTGCATCCCTGATGAAGAACAAAGAAGTGTTCTGAGTTTCTGCCATGACCTCCACTGTGGGGGACATTTTGGTGGGAAGAAGACTACCCATAAGGTTCTTCAGTCTGGTTTTTGGTGGCCCACATTAGTCCGAGATGCACATACGTATATGAGAGCATGTCTACGTTACCAGCAGACGGGAACCATTGGAAAAAGGGATGAGATGCCCCAACAACCTATCCTCCCTGTTGAAATCTTTGACATTTGGGTCATTGACTTCATGGGTCCCTTTCCTGTGTCCTTCAGATATGAATACATCCTTGTAGCTGTTGACTATGTATCGAAATGGATAAAAGCCATACCCATGTGAACCAATGACCATTCTGTGGTCTTGGGCTTTCTTAAGGCTAATATCATTTCTCGGTATGGGTGCCCAAGGACAATCATAAGTGATGGAGGACCTCACTTTAAGAATGTACACTTCACAAGACTACTCCAAAACTTGGGAGTCAACCACATGATAGCCATACCTTATCATCCCCAAACGAGTGGACAAGTTGTAGTGTCCAATAGGGAGATTAAGCGAATTTTAGAAAAAACTGTCAGGCCTGATCGGAAGGATTGGTCTAAAAAACTAAATGATGCTCTTTGGGCCTACAGAACTGCGTATAAGACTCCCTTGGGCATGTCTCCTTTTCATCTTATCTACGAAAAAGCGTGCCACCTTCCTGTTGAAATCCATCATAAAGCTTATTGGGCTATTAAAAACGTTAACTTGAATCTGGATAAAGCGGGAAAGGCACGTATGTTAGAATTAACTGAGCTTGAGGAGCTTCGTAATGAAGCTTATGAAACTTCTCAAGCTTACAAGCAACGTACAAAAGTCTTCCATGATAGGCATGTCATTAGAAGGACTTTTGAGCCCAACCAATGGGTCTGGCTTTTCAATTCTAGACTTAAATTATTTCCTGGAAAGCTCAAGTCCCGCTGGGATGGGCCATATGTTGTTATCAATAGTTTCCCTCATGGAGCTGTAGAGATTAGGAACCCTATTTCAGGTGCGAGCTTTAAAGTAAATAGCTAGCGACTTAAACCATATATTACTCTTTCTGATGGCCAGGTTTTGGACGCACTTCTGCTTAAGGAGCCTTAGCTCCTCACACTCTCCTCCTCAGGTGATATTCTTCTATGTCTGCATTTTTCCACTTAGGACATTGTCAGTCTTAGGCATGGGGGGTATAACATGACATTGTTTATAGCATTTATAAATATTTGCATACATATATATATATAATTTCTTGAGCTAGTTTGGTTAGCCCTAGCAAAATACCTTTGTCATTGGAGGTTTCTCTTCTGGTATTATTTCTTAAGTTTAGAATCTAGTACATTTATTTCACGTGCACATAGACTGGGTAATGGATCCTTGAGGAAAATCAATAAGCATTTGTTGTCCACTGAACCCTTGGACAGTTCATAGGGAGTCAGGCATACTATCTTCTAGTAGATCCACCTCATATTTGTGAGAAGAAAGTAGAGATTACTGGTGCGCTAAGTCTAGTGCAAGGACTCTTAAGTTTTGGATAATAAGATGATGATACTTCAGAGTTTAGGCATAGATTTCACTCTCTGTTCCTACGGGCGTACTTTGAGTGAATTCTTGAGAGTCACCAAATAAGGCAGATACACAGAGATTGAGTCTTAATAAAGCTATAACTATGGTGGATGGTTACGACCATCCTTCATAGAGTCCTCGGCTGAAGGAGGGTATTAGTGTCAAAGGTCAGAAATACGCCTGTCCTATCCATTCCTTCCCGGTGCCGAGAATAGGCACTTCCACCAAATAAGCCACACAATATCCTCTTGACTATCATCATCCCGAATAATGCCTCATAAAAATCTATGTCGTATTATGTTGATTTATATTATATATAAAAAAAAGAGAGAAAACGAAAAAGAAGAAATAGAAAAAGAAGAAATATTTATATTAAAAAAAAAAAGAAAGAAGGGGGTCCAAGTTATAATGTAACATTGTTTCTGAGGCAACAGAACACTTTTCGCGTTCCACTAAATATGACCCATACCTACCTTTTAGTATTTCTGATCGCCCGAATACTATTGAGGACTCTAACATAGTTGTAGAGTTATTAGGACTTTAATTGAAGTATGGATGCCATGTGAAGCCACTAAATAGTGAGTACAATTTCTAAATCTGGCGAGATTTGTGATCTCAAAAAGAAAGAAAAGAGGGAGTGCCTAGGAACATCAAGAGAGCACAATTGTGTAGCCTCTCTCAAAGTTGACTTGTCTAATAGTCTAGAGATCTAGAGTTTGCAGTACTAGACTATATGTAGCACCAGATGAGTGTGTGCCACCAAATACAAATCCATTCAACTCAATATCTCCAACCTAAGCCAAATGCCGGGGTCAACATACAAATTATCGTCTACTTTATCCTTGAGGGAAGTAGTTACCTATTCCGGCAGAAATATTTAGTAAGGGTGAAGTACAAACTCCCAATGCAAATTGGCCTTTTCACTTGGATTTGTTACCTAAGCTATCAGCACTTCACATTTGTCTGGATTTCTAAAGTTTTGAAGAAAAGAAGAAATCTTCTGATTACTTCTATTATTTTTCATTTTTTCTAGGGACTAGCAAATCTTAAGCATGGGGGTATTTGATGAATCCATTTTAATGGACTAATATTACACCTAAGTAACTTTAATTGTATCTTTTAGGTTTGCTAATATCTACATTAAGTTATAGAATATTTGCATGCATCATGATTTAGGTTTACATATATTCTATAACTTAATATGTAATGATGTTTTTTTATGTGCAGGAAAAATATTTGGCAAAAGAATAAGGAGGGGAGGGTAAATTACCCTTTTAAACAATCGGTGGTTGTTCTTTTCCCCATCCTCCGGGCACCCTCAACAGCCGCTGGCCAGAAATAGTTAAGGGATTTGAAAATCCCTTAACTCACGCACGCGCAAACCAGGAGGAGTTAAAAGAAGAGGCGGAGAAAGGGGAGAGAAGATCATATAGAGAGAGTGGGTAACCCAAGTGTGCACTGTGGACCAACACGCGCCCTACTCGTTCTTCGCACACACATCTCCAGCCGGATCCTCCTTCCAGCGGCCCTACTGCAGGCGTGCCTCCAGGACCCCTGCAGGCACCTTCACGATTGCAGGCCCCTCTCCATCAGGAGCATCCTCGTCCACTGGCGCCCGCTCATGCACCAAGCGCAGCACTGTAGACCCGCCAGTGCCTTCAACCCTCTCTAGCGCCAGCACCCTGCAGAAAGGCACCCACAGGCGAGTGCCCACCTCCCTTCCAGCGCCTCCTCTTTCTCGCCCGCAGCTCCTACAGGCGTGCACCCTCACGCCCGCATGCCCGCAGATGCTACACTGCACCGCCTTTGCCCCTGCAGGCGCCCGCAGGCACTGCTTCGCATCGCCACCCGCACTCGCGGGCATGCGCCTCAACCTCCAGCGCCCACCTTCGCGTCCACCCTCCAACGCCTCTTTGCAGCTCCCCCCCACCTCTACATACCCGCCTCGCTCCATCTCACACACCCTGCCAGGCCGCGCCCGCAAGCGCGTCCTCCTTCCAATGCCTAGCACTCCCAGCAAGCACCGCACGCCTCAACTTCCAGCGCTCCTTCAGGTGTGCCCCTCTCCAGCACCTTCACCATCGCCACGCCACCGTAGGCTCTTCACAGCAGCAGCATCGCCCGCTGGCGCGTGCCATCTGCAGCGCGTGTCTCTCTCAAGCAGCACCTTCACGACAGCAGCAACCTCCTCCGACGTCTTCTCCTCTGCCGGTTGGCCACCTCCAGCCATCTCCGTCGACGCTGCAACCTCCATTAGAATGGCCTCATCCTCGCCAACCTCCCTTGCTTGTGAAAGCCCTACCGGTGCTCTCTCTCTCTCGCGAGGAGGAGAGAGAGCAAATGCTCTATTTCTCTGATATTAAAAATTACATTCATTGCCATTGCCACCAGAATTTGTTTTTCATTTATTATTTTTTTATTATGGCAAAATTGCGCATGCACACTCATATTTTCTGATAATTGCATGTTATTGATATTCAACTATTTCAAGATTAGTTTTGGGCTTAACCTGTGCACTAGTTTTCTCTAGTATATGTCAAGTGAATATTACATAAAATCATCATATATTTATTGAATGTTTCAGTGAGGGAAAACTGCACATATACTCTTATCTTTTTAAGTTATTGTGAATCTACTTTCCATCGCATTTTATGTCAGATTTGAATAAAGATTTTGCACTTTACCTAAAGAATATAAAATAATTGAGAGTTTATTGCATAATTGCCTCCCTGTGGACACAACTCGCTCTTCAATGAGTGGTTATTTTTATTTTTTTTATTAGTCGATTTTTCCACCACTTAAATAGTACAATGCAAAGCTAAAAGTCGACTCTTTCACTTAGGCTATGAGGACCCGTAAACCAGAAGGTCGAAAAAGACATCAAGTACTAGCCAGCCTATAACTCAATCCCTAACTTTCCTTCCTCAACCTCTTGAGGAATGGTTCCCAATTTAACTCCTACTTGAGTTTTTTCAAGTCCACAAAGGACCCTAAAGCTCTAGAGCTAGTAGCTCAACTTAGCTTCCAAGTCAAACCCTAGAGTCAACTTAGTCTAACCTAAAGTTTTGGTCTGCCTAGGAATGCAGGGCCCAGCTAGTTAAGCTCAATAATGTGAAATGTTCTTTTTTTTTAACAATGAAAATGTATGCAATGCAGAATGTTCTAATTAAATGCAAGAATTCACTATGTATAAATGCTATGTACAGATGCCTCAGGTCCTATCCCCCCATGCCATGTTCAAACAATGTCCGCATTGAAAGTAGAATGACCAAGGGAAGATATTACCTGAGGCGGAAAAGAAAGGAGCTAAGGCTCCTCGAGAGTGACCTCCTCAACTAGATGGCCAACCAAAGTTACATAAGGTTTTAATCATTGGCCGTTGATGGTAAAGGGTGCTGCTGAAGAAGAAGGCCTCTTGATCTCCATAACCCCATGCGAAAATACTTTGGTGAAAATGTAAGGCCCCTCCCAACGTGATTTCAATTTCTCTAGAAAAAGCTTAAGTCTAGAATTGAAAAGCCAGACTTGTTGGTTGGGATCAAAGGCCTTTCTAAGGATATATTTATCATGCAAGACCTTAGTTCTCTTTTTATAAGTTTGGGAGGTATCATAAGCGTCATTCCTCAACTCCTCAATCTCAGTCAACTCCAGTAAACGTACCTTACCAGCTTGCTCTAAATCCAGGTTGACACTTCGGATAGCCTAGAGTGCCCTATGTTGAAGTTCAACGGGTAAGTGGCATGCTTTCTCGTACACAATTCGGAAGGAAGACCTACCCAAAGGGGTTTTGTAGGCCATTCGATAAGCCCATAAAGCGTCATCGAGCTTTTGAGACCAGTCCTTCCTATCTGGCCTAATAGTCTTTTCTAAAATGTTCTTGATCTCCCTATTTGACACTTCAACCTGGCTATTTGTTTGAGGATGATAAGGGGTAGCAATCTTGTGAGTTACTCCCAGACTCCTGAGTAGCCGATTGAAGTGATGGTTCCGGAAATGAGGTCCCCCATCACTTATAATCGTCTTGGGGTAGCCAAAGCGAGATATGATATTGGCCTTCACAAATTTCAAAACCACAGAGTGGTCATTTATGCATGTAGGAATGACCTCTATCCACTTGGAGACGTAATCCAATACCACCAAGATAATTCAAATCCATGGGACGAAGGGAAAGGACCCATGAAGTCTATCCCCCAAACATCAAAAAGTTCCACAGGTTGGATAGGGTGTTGGGGCATCTCATTCGGCTTCCCAATTGTTCCAGTTCATTGACATCTAAGGTAGGCCGTAACAAAGTAACGAGAATCCTTAAATAAAGAAGGCCACCAAAAATCAGACTGGAGAACCTTAAAAACTATTTTCTTAGCACCAAAGTGTCCTCCACAATGAAGTTCATGGCAAAATCTCAACACACTCTGTTGCTCTTCTTCAGGCACACATCGTCTCCAAACTTGGTCTTGTCCAATATGAAATAATTCTGGCTCTTCCCAATGAAAGAATCTAGCTTGGGAAATGAATTGCTTCCATTTTTTCGCATCCCAAGATGTAGGGGTTTCTCCAGTGACCAAGTAATTAACCGTATCCGCATACCAGGGTGAAGTTGGTGTTACCACCATAAGGGTTTCATTGAGAAATGTATCGCGGTTGTATCCAGATGGAGAGTCATCAAGAGGAAGGTGAGATAGGTGGTCAGCCACCACATTTTCCATTCCTTTCTTTTCACGAATCTCGAAGTCAAACTCTTGAAGGAGTAGAATCCATCTAATTAAACGTGGCTTCGAGTCTTTCTTGTCAATGAGATGTTTCACTATCACATGATTAGTAAAAATGACCACCTTGGATCTAAGAAGATAAGACCTAAACTTCTCTAGAGTAAAAACTGCAGTAAGTAATTCCTTTTCAGTGACTGTGTAGTTTTGTTGTGGTTCAGTTAAAATCTTGCAAGCATAGTGCAGCACATGTGATCTTCCCTCAACCCTCTGTCCAAGAATGGCTCCCACTACATAATCTGAAGCATCACACATCAGCTCAAATAGGAGTGTCCAATCTGGAGCTCAGAGAATAGGCACAGAGGTCAAGGCCTCCTTCAGCGTATGAAAAGCCTTGGCACACTTTGAATCAAAATCGAAGGAAAATTCCTTCGCCAATAAATCACAAAGTGGCCTAGAAATTTAGCTAAAATTCTTAATGAATCGCCTATAAAAACCATCATGGACCAGAAAGGATCTAATCTATTTGACATTCGTGGGCAATGGGAGTGTGGAAATAGAATCAACTTTAGCCTTATCTACTTCTAAGCCCATTTCAAACACAACATGCTCAAGTACAATGCCTTTCTGTACCATGAAGTGGCTTTTCTCATAGCTGAGGACTAAACCAATCTCCTTACATCCCTTCAATGCATTCTTTAAGTACAGGTGACACTAGTCAAAAGACGAGCCGTAAATGGATAAGTCATCCATGAAAACCTTGACACACTCATCAGTCATGTTCGAGAAAATGGACATCATGCACCATTGGAAAGTTGCTGGTGTATTACATAATCCAAAATGACATACACCTGAATGCAAAAGTGCCGTAAGGACTAGTGAAAGTTGTCTTATCCTGGTCATCAGGGAAGAGTGCAACTTGGTTGTACCTAGAATATCCATCTAAAAAGTAGAAATACTTGTTCCCTGCCAATCTCTCTAGGATATGATCGGTAAAGGGTAAGGGAAAGTGATCTTTCTGGGTAGCGGTGTTTAGTTTGCGGTAGGTAATGCAGACCCTCCAACTAGTTGATGGTTTGGTCACCACTTGTTCACCCTAGTCATTTGTTTCTACCGTGAAGCCTGCCTTCTTTTGCACCAAATGGACTGGACTAACCCATTTGCTATTTGCGATGGGATAAATGATCCCAGCATCCAACCACTTCAGAATCTCCTTTTTAACCACCTCCCTCATGTTGGGGTTAAGACGTCTCTACATGTCTTGAAAGGGTTTGATGGAATTATTAGTATAAATGTGATGCATGCAGAGCATAGAGTCTATACCCTTAATATCAGCAATTGTCCAAGCTATGTCTTCCTTGTGCCTTGATAAATAGTCTAACAAGGCTCCCTCTTGGACTTCAGATAGTGCAGATGAGATGATTACAAGGAGTGTATCATTTGGCCGAAGGAATACATAGTTGAGAGAGTCTGGGAGGGGTTTCAGTTCAAGATTGGGGGCTTGGATGATTGAGGGTTTCAAAATAGAAGTCCCCATCTCAGATAGCAGATCTACCTTAGGTAGGTACGATGGGGAGAGAGTCTCAGTAGAAACTCCAAGCAATTCCTCAAGTTCCAGCACATCCCCTTCACATTCCTCCAAGAGATGGGATGCTCATTTAGCATGACATGCTAAAGGGGGTCGTCACATAAAATTACAAGAGTTGTCTCTTCAATCAGGTCATCTAGCACCTCAACTTGGGAACAATCCAAAAACTCAGCTTGTTTATAAGCATTAAACTCATTAAGTCAAATTTTCTTGTTCCTAAAGCCCATTTTTAATGACCCAATGTGACAATTAATTGAAGCATTAGAAGTTTCAAGAAAAGGGCAGCCCAAGATGATTGAGGGCTTGGTTGGTTTGTTGGAAGGGCTAGTGTCCAGTACTAGAAAGTCAACGGGGAAAAAGAAATCCTCCACTCTCACGAGGACATCTTCTAGCAGGCCCCGTGGTGTCTTCAAAGAATGGTTTGCAACTTGGACGATTACCAGGGAAGGCTTCAAATTGCCTCCTCCAAGTTGTTCATATATATAGCTCGAAAGGATGTTTACCCCCGCACCCAGATCAAGTAGAGCCTCATCTATATGTAGGTCGCCAACGACCACTGAGATGTATGGGGCTCCTAGGTCCTTAAGTTTCGAGGGTGTCCCGTGTTGTATAATTGAGCTAACAGAATCAGGCAGGACAACTTTTGATTGGGCATGTTTCCTCGATTGTCACTTTTTCATGCACAGGTCCTTTAGAAAGAGGGCATAGGATGGAATCTGCCTGATAGCTTCAAGCAAGGGCAAGTTAATTTACACTTGTTTGAAAGTCTCCGTGATTTCATCCATCCTATCTTTGGCTCAAGATGAGCCAGCAGAAGTCTGCATAGAGCCAGATAAGCGCTCTGGAAAGGGCACTCTTGGTCTCTGGGTGGAAGGGTTGTCATGTCGGGTAAGTGGGGGAATGGAGACGACCTCTTCCTGTGAGGTGATTTCAAGTGGAGAAGAGTTGGTCTGCTCTTCTCTGGTGGGGTCGAAAGTCGGGGTGGATGGCTTTTCAGAAGGTGGGACTATAGGAGCATTAGGTTTGGAAATTTCTTTCCCACTCCTTAGAATAGCCACCGCCTAGGTTTTCTCCCTAAAGATAATCCCTTTCCCTTTAGGGTTCTCCTCAGATGAACTGGGAAGCTTCCCAGTCTCCCTTTTACTTATGGCCTCAACAAGGTGTCCAATTTGTGATTTCATCTCATTGATTGCCTTGTCATGAGATTGGATGATCATGCTTTGATTCTCCTGCATGTCCTTCAGCATGGCTTTAAGCTCATCCATCTTAGAAGTCTTGGATGGTTGGGAGGGAATAGGAGGTTGATTATACTAATGAGTCTAAAAGGGTTGGGGTCTATAATTCCCTGAATTAGAGACATTCCCCTATCTCCATGAAAAATTGGGGTGGTTCCTCCATCCCTCATTATAGGTGCTTGAAAAATGGTCATTATGAGGTTTGGGATGAAACACTTGGGCGGCATTCAAGTCGACCTGTACAAGGTCAGGGAATTGGGTGGCCAAATGACAATCCACAGTAGCATGCGTATTGCCCTGGAAAATGGAGCATTCAAAAGCTTGGGAAGGAGAGGCATTTGGTGTGAGTTGGCTATGGTTTGTCATAAGCCTTTCCAAGTTTTGGTTTAACAATTGAATCTGGAAGGCCAAATTCTAGGTTTCCCTAGCCTCATTTGCCTTAATCTTTCGTTGCATAAGAGTGGGTTTCCTATCCAAATAGGCAGAATTTAGGTGGATAGAATTCTCACTCAAGGTCAAAAAGATCCCAAGCGTCATCTTCAGTTCTTGTAAGAAAGGTTCTTACGCAGGCTCCTTCCACTGTTTACCTGTGCTTGTCATTTAATCCAATGTAGAACCTTTCTACAAGTTGCCATCTTGGCACTTGATGATGGGGACATAAGCGTAACAAATCTTTGAAGTGCTCCCATGCATCATGAAATTGTTCTCCATCTTGTCAAGCAAAACCTCTGATTTCCCTCCTATAGTGATTAGTCTTGCTTATGGGAAAGTATTTTTTCAAAAACTCTCCCTTCAAGGCATCCCAAGTATCAATTCTACCATCTAGAGTGTGATACCAATGCTTCGCCTTATCCTTGAGGGAGAAAGAAAAGAGGGTTCGCATTTGGGCGTCATCAGTGACACCCTGCAATCTCACCGTGGAACAGACCTCGGTGAATTCCTCAAGATGCCTGTAAGGGTCCTCTAGAATGACGGCAGCAGAGATATGGTACTACTCTTGATCTCATATGGATTATTCCCCCCAGGTCTTCTCAGTGTATGGCTAGGTTGGTTGGTAGGGATAAAATAATCTCTCAAAGATCATTGGTTCTCCACAATTCTATTTTCACCTTCCTCGACCATCTCTCTTCTCTCTTGGTTGGCTACCCTAAGGATTCTTTCAGGTTCTGAATTAAACACAAGTTGTCTCCTCAGAGATCGCCTACCAAGCATACACCACAAACACAATTCAAAAGGACTTTTATGTCTTTAATCAATTAAGGCCTTTGAGATTTTAGTCCAGTTGTAGGTGACAATACAAATTACCCGATCAATTACGTGCTTATTGTCAACCTACGAAATGCCTTAATGAAGACCTAATTTGGAACTTAGGTGCTCTGCCCTAAAATTCAACTAGTAAAGTACTCCAAGGATGGAAGATTAAGGGATACAAGTAGGCCTAAGCCTTCCTTTGAAGCTGTGCTTTCGCAGTGCTTCTTAACTACCCTTAAAAATCAGTGACAAGGTATCCCCCTCCTTGGAGTTGCAAAACTTTTGAACTTAAGTTTCAAGCACTTTGGTATCCAATGGTAGGAGAGTTCTTTCCTAGTAGCTCAAAACCTAGGAGTGTCTAATTGCGTGCTTTAGTGCGTAGTCATGCACGTGTACATTCAACGTAAAAGTTTGAATTTTTGAACCGCAGAACAATGTCTCAAATCAACTCCTTGGGTTTTATATGTTCCTCCTTTAATTAGTCCTTTTTCATTAAAAGTGACCACTTGTTAAATCGTTTCAAGACAACTTATGTGGTCTTGGAATTAAGCGCAAATGCAAATGCATGATCATAATATGGATGCAAAGTAAGAGAATGCGTGCCTTGTTTCCAGCAATCAACGATGCAAGAATGCACGCAATGTAGAGAAATAAATCTACAGGCTGCTCATACAGACCTGAATGGTTCGTCCTAAGGGTAGGCAGCTTCTAGCAAGTAACTCGTGTTTTTATTTATTTTATCTTTTTTTTAGCTACTTATGCACAATCAAGAAAAATAAAATCAATCCACAAAAGAAAGTAAAAACCTAAATCTAAAGAAAGAGGGAACGGACTCCCAAAAATTACCCAATACAGGTTTAAAACAAAATCGGGGAACAAACCCCTAAAACTAGCCCCAGTGTACAAGGGAAAGAAAACAAATAACTAAACTAAACCTAAAGAGTCTATTCTAAAATACATAATCAAAATTCTAAGAGGAAGACTCCTCCTAGATGGTCCTCCATGCATCTCTATGCGTGTGGGGTCAAGGCCCACAAGCTCCTGTGATTATCTTGGAGGTGGCTGCAAAGTCTACCAAGATGCGAAGCTCAGTCCCTCCAAGTGGTGGAAACAAGGTCCACCACGGCGTTGCTGAGGTGGATGTAACAACTCGTATGTAATATACGTACCTTGCACCAAATCAGATAAAACAAGTTAAATATGCCTCAATGTAATTCAACATGAACAAATGAATAATTGCGAGTTAATTAAGTCTGTTGCCTCCCCAGCAATGGTGCCATTTGATGAGTCGATCTTCGCTTTCAAATAGGATGATTAAGATGATTTGTCATTGTATTTTTAAGTGGTGGAAAATTGACTAATCAAAATAATTAAAATAACCACTCAATTAAGAGCAGGTCATATCCACAGGGAGGCAATGGTCGATTTAAACTCGCAAAAGTCAAAAATCGATGTTCACAATTAATTTTGTCAAGAAACTAAATCAAAATCGCTTTTCAATTGAGATAATAAGACATTATTATGTTGATATTGCATTTATGCAAAACAAGAGGGGGATGCTCATAAAATCAATAGAATAAAATATTAATACCTAAATATCTCTTCCCCCTCAGTGGCATGCAAATGTAAATTTTAATGCCATGGTTCCTGTAGCAAAATAGGGGAGTTGGTTCCCCTTGAACATGCACATGGAGGAGGCCATGGTTGAAGGCGAGAAGCTCACTGGAGGTTTAGTGAGCCGAGGACTACTCGACAGTGGCAGTAGCATGTCTGATGGTGGTCGGAGTCGATGGGATGAAGTGGAGAGGGGGCGACGGTGGTGGTTGCTGGTGCATCTGCAGGAGCGGACGCACGCAACGAGGGGTTGATGAGGAGGCGAGGATGGCAGCGTGCTCAGCTACGCATGTAGGCCGAAGGCGACGAAGAACGTGCTGTGCGAGCGTAGGCTGTGTGCACGGAGGTGGCTGTTGGCTGCAGCTTCTGTGCATGGAGATGAGGAGTCATGAGCGTGGAAGCTGCTAGAGGATGCAGTTGCTGAGAGGGGATGTTGCTCGCGACTACTGCTGCTGCATGCGCACAAACGCATAGGCCATGTGGGAGTAAGGGGCTGGCAGAGCGCAGCTCTGCTGCTGCACGCTGTTTGTCGCAATGGCGTGAGGGGAGGCTGCCAACGATCGCAGTTATTGCAGCTGCATGCTAGAGGCGTGGCATGCGTTAAGTTTGTTTTTTAGGTGAAGAGAAACAATGTGGAGGCATGGCGAAGATGAAGGCTAGGGGATACGCAGGTCACGCGGGGGTAAGGAGCTGGCGGTGGTTGCAGCTCCGTTTCTTGTAGTGGGCATGGCGAGGGCATGCGAGGAAGATGCAGTAGGAGGGGGCATCAAATGTTTGGGAAATTTCCTGGACGTCTTAACTGGCATAGGGGCGAGGAGCTAGAGGTGGTTGCTAGTGATGGCGATGAGGGTGGTGTTGCACACTATTGTTGCAGCGTGGAGGGATGCACACTGAGGTGCTCACAGCAATGCAGCTGCTCCGATTTGGCGAAGCATCCTGTGCAGTGGTGGAGCAAACTACCACAGTTGAGGCTGGTGGTGGTGGAGTGGAGAAGAAGTTAATCTCTGTGCAGTGGTTGGTCAGGTGGAGGCCTGCCGTGAGCTTCACAGGTGAAAGTTCATTTTATGTTGTAGGAGGATGCATGCGGTCGTGTGTTGGTTGAAGAGGAAGTGAAGCAACGAAGATCGTGGGAATAGAGATCGACAATTTTCGATTGTGCATTGTCGTTCCTGCATGCATCTGTTGGAGTAGAATTAAATAAAATAAAGAAAAGAAATGAGGGGTTATTTATGTGTAAACCCTTAACTTCTATGTTAAATCCAAAATAATATATATAATGTACCTAAGTGGTTAACTAATCAAATTCATGTCATTCTAACTCAATTCTAAATCCATTTAATCATGATTGCAATGCTCGAATTATGCAATCAAGTCAAAAATCCAAACTAACCAATTTACATCCTGAAGCATGGTAAATAAATGTTAAAAATAACTCAATCTCTAGGCATTGAAATACCAAAATACCCGATAAATATGGGCTCATCATGGCCATGTCCAGTTGGTGAATTGGGGTAGGGTTGCGAGGATTCGAACCTGTGCTCCTCCCTTGGAGGCCAACATCCCGAACAATGAGCTGCGGTAGGGGATTGTCACAAGGAGTTCTTGAGGCCACGGCATGGAGGCTTCCTAACTGTTGGATGATGATAACGAGAATTACGTGATTTTTAAGATTAGGGTTTTCAGTCGCTGCAACACGTAAATCCATTCGCTTTTAAATTTTCTAACATAGATAGGGAAGTATCTAGGATCATCCAAGGAGGCAATATTTTATGAAATTCAGGCTTGTTGCTCGGAAATGAAACTCAACTTTCTTTTTGTTGTTTTTCAATATATCATTTTTTTTAGTCTTTTTGATATAAAGGGCAAATATGAAGTTGTTAATCGGAAAAGTACTACAACTAAGATGCTAAAATCTAAGTGACAAAATTATCTTCTTTCTAAACTCAACCTAGGCGTGCAAAGGCCTAGGTTAATTAGAAAGTGAGAGTGAGATTATACTAAGATAAAGCAAGTAGCATAATTAAAATTGCAACAAAAATTGAAGGCAACTTTTATAAGAACGAGGAATTATTTTACACAAAAACCTAGTAGAGGAATGCTTCAAATACTTGAATTGAAAGTGCCAAAATAAAAAAAGAAATTATCCTCTACAATGATGGTGAAGATGGCAAGGCTCTTGCTCTAATTGCGGCTGCTCCCGCAATCAAAAAGTGCTCCTTCTTGCAAAGCTTGTCCAAGTTGATGAGCTCCTCCTAGCAAGCCCAAAGGAGGGTGTGCTTGACTCCTCCAAGGTGGATGGAATTCCACCTTCAAAGGCTTCTCCTAAAGTGGCGTGGACCACCTTTGACTCCTCCTCCATGGGTGGTTGTGTACCACCCTTCAATCCTCCTCCTAGGGTAGGCGTGCACCCTAGGTTTCCTTCCAATGCCTGGCTTCCTTCCTTGGCTGGGGTAGGCACAAGCGAGAAGAGAAGAGGGGAAGGCACCAAGGGGACAGAGTATCCCCTTAATCTTCTTCTTCTTCTTCTTCTCTTGACCTTCTATATAGGTGGAAATATGGGAAGAAAAATTGTAGCCAAGGGTGAGTTTTAATGGTGGTGGTAGGGGGTTTATATAGGAATGGTAGGGGGTTGAGGGTAGTTAATGGATGGAGGGCTAGGATGGCTTGTTGGTGGTAGTTAAGGGATCCTAGGTTTGATAATGGTTGGTGCCAAAATGGGGGGGTGTAAGGTGTTTGGCACCAACCCTAGGAGAGGACTAGGGTTAGGATTTAAGGTGGTAGAGTTAGGTGGCGTGCAGGTTATGTGTAGGGTTAGGATGGTGTTGTTGGGTAGTGGTTATGTGATGGAGGGTAGATATAGGGTGGCGCCAAAGAGGAGGGATGCTTGAGGTGGTAGTTGTAGTGGAGTTAAGGGAGTTGGCGCCACTTTAGGTGGGTTAAGAGGGGGGAGGGGAGGAGTAAGGTGGTGTCACTAGATGGAGGGTTAGGATATGTTGGGGGGTAATATGTAGGGTGTAGATGGGAGGAGGTGTTGGTGCCAAATGAATGGATGTAGGGGGTGAATTTTGGTGCCAACTAGTGTAGGGTTCAGGGTAGTTTTGGGGGGTTAGGTTTGGCACCAATTGAGGGCTTTTATAAGGGGTTAGGTGTAGGGTTTAGATGGCCTTGGTTGATGAGGTGTAGGGCTAGGAATTAAGGGGAAGTTGGTGCCAAAATGAAGGGGTGGCTAGGGCATTTTGGCGCTAACATGAAGGGGTCTTTTAGGTTGGTAGTTATGGTTGGTTGGCACCAAAATGGGTTGGGTTAGGGTTAAGGTGAAGTGGACAGCCAAGGAGGTTTTTGGTGGAGTAAGGTTTAGCTAAGCGAGCTAAGCTAGCTTAGCTAATAGAGTAGAGCTGGAGGAGCTAGCGTTTCATGGAGGAGAACTGAGGAAGAGTATTCTGGAGCTGGTATTAGGTATTATGGAGTTAGGGCTGCTGAGGTAGCTTCAAGGGGAGCTTAGCTATTGAGCTTAGCTACTTAGTTCCTATGCAAGTAGCCAAGCTTCGGTAGTTGAGCTTAGTTGAGTTGGCCCTTGATGTGCATACATCTGATTAACGTAAAATGTCTTTTAATGCATGTTCTTAATACCATATTGGCATCATACATTGTAAATATTACATAACATGCATAATCATGCATTTTATGGTCAGGGATAGGGCGACTTTTTATCGAGGCCTCGGATCAAAGATCCAACCATACGGATTTGATCAGGGCGATGATTGGTGTTCAACGACTCCAAGATCACCCTTATTGGACATCCGTAGCACCTGATAGAGACCAAGGAACCCTAAAGATCAAGGGCCAAGATGGTGTTACTCCGCACCTCAGATGACAAATCTGACCACACGGATGGGTTCGGATCGACGATCGCATCCCAACAGTGTGAAAATCGATCCAATCCAACAATCCTGGCACCATCTACAATACTCAGAAGATGGACGGCCAAGATGCCTCCACGTGGTGCCATCTCAGCCGCCCAACTGGCCCCAAGGACTCGCCTCCACTTCTCTTCTTTACCCGCTTGACGAATCTCTACCGTTGGATGCCCATGCAACGGTCGAGAATGTGCAACATCATCGCTCATCCAGCACCTCTCCTCATCTGAAAGCATAATCAACACCTTATCTCGGCCGTCGGATGAAGATCCAACGACCGAGATTGGCCGTGCACAAAATCACCAATGTGCCTCAACCGCACGAGTAGCGCAGCGGTTAAGGTGCTGCATAGGCAGGAGACAAGGTTTCGAATCGTTGAGTGACATCCCATTCTTGCGTGCGGGCGTGCCATCACAACCACTCGATTGGCAGCGAGCGGCGCAGATCAGCCAATAGCGCCCACGCGCGATTTGACGCATAGCACGCATGCCCAATCGCATGTAAGCACGTGGTGAAGGCACGGACGAAGGTGCTGGCAAGGAGCATTTTAAGCCGTCCGATCTTGAGATCGGATAGCTGATCGTGTGCGAACGTGTGCGGGTGCGTTAGGGTGAGGAAGGCTGGGAGGCGTGCTTGACGCATGCAGGTCGGCCACTTTCAGGTCTTTAGTGATGGATAAATCCATTACTAAAGGCCCTGTATTAATGTTTTTGAAATAAAATGTCCAAAATGCCCCCACTCCGTGCAACTATAAAAGGAGACTCCTACCCTACGAATTTCTCATCCCTTCCTCCTCTCTCCCTCTCCAAAGCTTAAGAGAAACTTGTCCTACACCCAGGATGCTCCTTAAGAGCTTAAACTAAGTTTTCGCCCCCATTCCAGAAGTGGATCTTGCGACAACGATGACGTGCTGCCTCGTTCCTGTTCTTCCAACTTCATCCTCCTTCTCGCCTCATCCTACGTTTTCCAGGCGTCGCCTCTGTCCGACTTGTCCTCCAAGCATACGTTGAGGAGGATAACTTCTCCTTTCTTTTATCGCTTTCTAGAGTAGAATTTCCTACTTTCTAGTTGTAACAATTTCCTGCTTTCTAATGAAATCATTTCCCATTTTCTTAGTTGTAAAACTTTATTTAATACCAAGTGATTATTCTCTCTCTCTCTCTTATTGTCTATAGTGATTCCATTGTGATTATTTCGCCTTTTAAACAAAAATACAAAAAAATTTAATTGTGGATTTTAAGATCGACGTAGCCTCCCTGTGTTAGACCCAAAACTTCTTTATGGACTTTTCGGTATAAATTTTATCTGTTGAACAGATTTCTTTGTGACTCGAACTACAACGACAGGTTTTCAAATCCAACTCCGAACGCGTAGTTTTCCACTTCAACATTTTGGCGTTGTTGCTGGGGAGGTAATAATTTTCGATCTTCTTTCGCATTTCGTGCATTTTACTATTTTCTAACTTTCTTTATCTCTTGTCTATTGTTTTACGGATACCTCAATTAGGGAACCATCAAGCGGTAGATCTGAGTAAAGTGCAGTTGAAGACGACTGTAAGTGCTCCCCATTTTACCCCTCCATAGATTTCATTTCACCACATTAATTCAAACTTCAATTAACCTAGGTGTTTCAATAAATCCTAGGATTAGTTTGGTTGCTTGGATTTCCACCCACATTCAAGGCACAAACCTAATTGATTGTCTTCTACTCAACCGGATTCTGATCTGTGGAACCGGTACACACAAATCAACATATAAAAGAGTAGAAATCAGTCTAGGTTAATCATTTTGTGTGCCTAACCCAGTGGTGCAATTGCGGCCAATTGTTTGAGTTGTTTGGGTCTCACCACTCAACTTAAAATCAACTCACCAAGTAGCTTCCTCTTAGGGTTTTCAATTTAGGTTCATACCAGGCACTCCACTTTATTTTTAATTTCAAAAGTAAAGTGATCTTCACCCGTGCTTGAAAACTTGGTTTGCCTCAAACGTGATTGAATTAAACCACATTCTAATCCCTAAAAGCTACTTAAGCAAGATTTAAACCTTAAAATCTACTCATCATAAATAATCTTGCTTGAAAACCCTGGTTGTGCACACACTCACACATACTCAATTGATCATTAAGGGCATAACCCATTTTAAGGGCCCACCACATTCCTTACGCACTACAACCGCAGGCCTAAATAAAATCAAGTAGATGTTGGCATTAAGGACTGATTCACTGTTTGGGGTCCAGTCTGAGATTGTTTATGATTAACCTACTTGTACTGATCAATTTGATGTCTAGCTAGGGGAGTAGCGTCAAACGATTGCGGCTGGGGGCTACACTAGGAACCAGAGGTGTAAGCCGAAGGAAGAACCTTCCCCCTAGTCCCTCCTAACTGGTTGGATTGAGCAGACACAAGTAGAGTAAATAGTATATAATCTTAAGGTGGGTTCTGAGAGTCTGTAGATTCTTAGGCTACCTCACTTAAGGATAGGCTTGTTTTGTTGTGCTGCAGGGTTCTTATCCATAGTCCTTTGGACCTTTTCTTAGTTTATACTGGGAAGGAGGTCATTGAATCCCTGATTGGAAGGACCACTAGAGTATTCTAGGAGGCGTAGATTAGATTTTGGCCAAATTGATCCCATGGCCGATCAACAGCCTCCTCTGCCTCAGGATCCATAGGAGGTATTTCAAAGGCAGCTAGAACAAATGCAGAGAATGCAAGAATGGTTCCAGAGAATGCAGGGCGCTTAGCCCTTAAAGGATTTTTATGATCCTTCAAATTACGGGGAATGTCCTGGCATCCAAATTCCTGTCGGAGATGTTGAAATCAAGCCCCAAGTGTTAAGCCTGATCAAACATTTTCATGGGCTTGGCTCTAAAGACCTATTTCAGCACTTGGAGGACTTAACCACTTTGGTCCAGACCACCAAGGTACGAAACGTGAATGAAAAGCAAATGATCATGAGGCTCTTCCCCCACTCTCTTAGGGATAAAGCCGCTCATTGGTATAGGACTATAGGAAGACCAATTGCAACTTGGAATGAGTTGAAATCAACCTTCCTGAAGAAATTCTTCCCTGTTGAACGTACCAATGCTTTGAGACGGGCAATTAGTACCTTCACCCAGTGGCTGGGGGAGCAGTTTCATGTTGCCTGAGAGCGATTCCAGGACTTATTGCAGAGGTGTCCACACCGCAAGGTGCTGAAATGACAACTTGTGCAGATCTTCTACCACGGGTTGACTGAGCAACTCAGAAATCATGTGGACGCTTCTTGTGGAGACAATTTCCTCAACAAAGACGTAAATAGCATGCATGATTTGTTTGAAGAGATGAGCGAGAATTCAATCAATCATTCCTCCATGGATACTTTTAACCGGTCCCAGCAGCCCAGATTGAATGTTAATGAAGTCCACGACTCTCATTCATTCGATATAGAATTGATTTGTAATAAACTTGATAAGGTGGACTTGGTTACTAAGAGAATGGAGGAGTGGATGGTTGGAAACCCAATGAACAACTCTCGATCCACTCAATCCCCGAATTCGAGATTCCATTCATCACGAGCTCCTTCTGGACGGGAGTTCGTGAATCAACTTGATGCGGCTCAACCTACGAGCCAGCATTATTTGTAACCCCACGGGTTCCAAACTAAGGCCTTTGATCCCATTTTCTCTAATCCTACCCTTTCTCTCTCTCCATCCTCACTCTATGAGGATGTCTATGCTATACAGGAAAATGTTAGGTCCAACCCTTACTCTAATGCTTACAATCCGGGTTGGAGGAACCACCCTAATGTTTCTTGGAAAAACTCGGGGCAGCAGACCCAATTCTGACCCAACAACTATGCTCTGCAATGACCAATGGATCAGGGTCTTGTTTACACTCAGCTACCATCGAATCAGGTCAATCAGTCAGCTTGGAATGCCCATCAACCCATACGGCAAGCTGATTTGAACCGACAATTGGTAGAGATGCAAGGATCTATGCTCCAGCTCATGCAGCAAATGAAAGCCTCACTGGACAACTTGCAAAATGGGTTCATTGCTAATTCTCGCCAACCCGGATCTCTACCATCTCAACCCGTACCCAACCCGCATAATATCTAGAATCCGGGCAATCAAGCCCATGGGTACGGGAATCAGAGGGACCCGCACGCACATGCTTAGGCGGTTGAGCAGGGTCCTTCCTCTTCTTCTTCTTGCTCAAATCAACGATTCTTGGCTAATGAAGCCCCTCCAATCTTTCCTAACCTTCCTCAAGATCCAAACACGTATGCATCTGCTAATTCTGTTACCTTGAGGAGTGGTAAACAAACTCAGAATCCACAACCACGCTGTTTTGATTTACCAAATCCTGAAGAGCCTGAGGAGAGAAAGGAGAACTCTGGAGAAGAAATGAAGGCTCAGGAACATGATTCCGAAGATCTGACTCATTTCCTTTTCCAGAGGCCTTAATTAGATCAAGGAAGAAGTCTATTGATAGTAATGAGGAGCATCTGAATATTTTCAAGAATGTCAAGATTAATATCTGATTAACCTAAAATGTCTATTAATGCATGTTCTTAATACCATATTAGCATCATACATTGTAAATATTACATAACATGCATAATCATACATTTAGGTCAAGTTGTACAAATTGTACAGTAATTTTCTCCTTTTATGGTCAGGGATAGGGTGACTTTTTATCGGGGCCTCGGATCAAAGATCCAACCTTACGAATCTGATTAGGGTGATGATTAGAGTTCAACGACTCCAAGATCGCCCTGATTAGACATTCGTAGCACCAGATAGAGATCGAGGAACCCTAGAGATCAAAGGCCAAGATGGTGTTAATCCGCACCTCAGATGACAAATTCGACCTCATTGATGGGTTCAGATCGACGATCGCAGCCTAACAGAGCGAAAATCGATCCAATCCGACACTCCTGGCACCATCTACATACTCAGAAAATGGACGGCCAAGATGGCGCCACGTGGTGCCATCTTAGCCGCCCAACCGGCCCCAAGGACCCGCCTCCACTTCTGTTCTTCACCCGCTCAACAAATCTCTGTTGTTGGATGCCCATTCAACAGTTGAGAATGTGCCATGTCATCGCTCATCCAGCGCCTCTCCTCATCTAAAAGCATAATCAACACCTGATCTTGATTGTCGGATGAAGATCCGACGGCTGAGATCGATCATGCATAAAATCACCAATGCGCCTCAACCACATGTGTAGCGTAGTGGTTAAGGCACTGCATAGGCAAGAGATGAAGGTTCGAACTGTAGAGTGGCATCCCCATCTCGCGTGTGGGTGCGCCATCACAACCGCTCGATCGGCAGCGAGCGATGCAGATCAACCAATAGCACCCACGCGTAATCTGACGCATAGCGCGCATGTCAGATCGCACGTAGGCGCACGGTGAAGGCGCGGATGAAGGCATTGGCGAGGAGCATTTTAAGCTGTCCGATCATGAGATCGGACGGCTGATCATGCGCCAACATGCGCGGATGCGTTACGGCGCGGAAGGTGGGGTGGCGTGTGCGGTGTGTGTGTGTCGGCCACGTTCAAGTCTTTAGCGATGCATAAATCCATCACTAAAGGCCCTATATTAATGTTTTTGAAATTAAAATGTTCAAAATGCCCCACTCCTTGCAACTATAAAAGGAGACGCCTACCCTATGAATTTCTCATCCCTTCTCTCTCCCTCTCCAAAGCTTAAGAGAAGCTTGTCCCACACCCGGGATGCTACTCAAGAGCTAAAACCAAGTTTTTGCCCCTGTTCCAGAAGTGGATCCGATGACGATATCAACGACAACGACGTGCTGCCTCGTTCCTGTTCTTTCGACTTCGTCTGCCTACTTCTCACCCTGTCCTCTGTCTTCTAGGCATCGCCTCCATCTAGCTTGTCCTCCAAGCATTCGTCGAGGAGGATAACTTCTCTCTCCTTTCTTTAATCGCTTTCTAGAGTAAAATTTCCTACTTTCTAGTTGTAACAATTTCCCGTTTCTAGTGTAATCATTTCCTGCTTTCTTAGTTGTAAAAAGTTTATTTAATACCAAGTGATTGTTCTCTCTCTCTCTTATTTTCTATAGTGATTCCATTGTGATTATTTTGCCTTTTAAACAAAAATACAAAAAAATATAATTACGGATTTTAAGATCGACATAGCCTCCCTGTGTTTGACCTAGAACTTCTTTACGGATTTTTCCGTATAAATTTTATCTGCTGAGCGGATTTCTTCGTGACTCGAACTACAACAATGGGTTTTCGAATCCAACTCCGAACACGTAGTTTTTCGCTTCAACAACCCTAACCTAGCTGGGGCTAGGTTGAGCTGGAACTACCTCTGATGAGAACTCTAAAGCTAGCAATGCTACTAGTTGACAAGTAGTAGCTCAGCTACCTTAGAGATTAGCTATTGTGAGTTGGCTGGAGCTAAGATGAGCTGAGCTTGAGGTGAGGTGGATTGAGCTTGAGTTGAGGTTGACTGATGTGAACCTAGTTGAGCCAGCTGGAGCTTCTAGAGAGCTGGCGGGAGTTGAGATGAGCTAGACTCAGCTAGGATGAGCTGAGGTGAACTCCAGTCAAATCAACTGAGCTAGCTAGAGCTCTCTGTGAACTAAACGGAGCTGAGATGAGCTAGACTCAACTAAGTTGAGCTGGATCTGAGCTGACCTGAGTTAGGGTGAGCTAAGATAATCTCTCTTGAGCTGTCATTCAACTGAGATGAGCTAATCCTAGTCAAAGTGAGTTGGATTCCAACTATGGTGAGCTGGAACAAGCTGAGTTTTAGCTAGTCAGAGCTTCTTCTTCACCTGTTGCCTTCCTGAGTGCTAGGGTTCTAGAGATCTAACAATTTGTCTATCCCTATCACTCAAAGAAACACAACAAAAACAACATAACAAATGCAATGCATGCCTAACCTATTTTATGCCTAAATGCAACCCAAAAGCCCGTTTGCAGATGAAAATCCTAAGAGCTAGGTTTGTTTTAATGCAAAAGAATGATGATAAACTGGCGTTTATCACATGATGATCCAACAATAAGGATTCGAAGGTGAAAATGATTCAAAGGGAGTGCCAGTAGTCGTTGATGGCTACTACTAGGTGGCCTAGATGGTGCAACGTGGCGCCATCTGGGCCATCCATCTTCTTTCTGTTGTAGAGGGTGTCACAGTGCATGGATTGAGGTGATTTCCGCATTGCTGGATTGCGATCGTCACTCCGAATCCATCCATGTGGTCAGATTTTTCATGCGAAACCCGTAAGGGTGTCACATTGCCCCCTGGCCATTGATCTTCCTCAGATCGCATAAGGTGCTACAGGATTCCGATCTCAATGATTTTGGAGTCGTTAGACTCCGATCGTTGTCCTGATCAGATCTGTATGATCTGATCATCCATCCGAGGCCCTGAAATAAATCTCCTTCCCTCCTGGCCATATAAAGGATGCAGTTAACCTAAAATATACACAGCTACTCTAAATGCAGGATGATGCATGCGATGCAATACTTATAACATGAAAAGCAAATCTAAACCAAGGAACATGCATGAGTAGGCATTTTATCCTCAATAATTGTGTCTACATCACACTCCACTGATAGCACCACATCATGCAAAGACGATCTGGATTTTGCTTCATAACCTTCTACATCTGTTAGTTGCAAGCCCAGGACACGGGGATCGGGTCTCCATAAGCACAAGCCTCCGCATGCTTACATGCTCGCCCATGCCCTGCAATGTGGGCCTCCCTTTGCACTGAACCAGGTTTGGGTATGGATCGATATGGTCTGGGTTTGAGAGAGAGAGAATGATCTACGTCGAATAGGGGATTTTTCTTCAGAAAGAATTGGGCTGATTTGGACATAGCTTGCAAAGGCATTGGGCTTAGTGACTTTAAGCAGTCTGGGTCTTAGTAAGTGTCGTTTGATTTGAAGGCTTTGAAGTTAATTTAAGCCTAAGTGTTGAAAGGTTTATTGGTGGTTTTAACCTCCACATTTTTTTTTGCTCTCTCTCTCTACTTCTCTCTTCAACATATGTTTTGCCCATGATCCATATACAGTTTTGTGCTTGATATACATTGATTCATATCTTTTTAATATTATAATAATTTGATATTCATTTCATATCGTGTGCAATTTGATTACTTGATTCATATGTTTTGCCCCTAATCCAAATATAGTTTTGAGCTTGACATACATTGACTCATATTTTTTTAATATTGCAATAATCTGAGCAATCATTTCATATCTTGTACAATTTGACTACTTGATTAGTGTTTGATTTGCGATCGTTTGCTCCTTGCGAATGACCTTGGAACTCACGTTTTTCGAGCACTATAATTTTAAGTGTTGATTTGCCTCTTTCTTCGCTATCCTACGATGCGTATTTTACATAAAAAATATTTTGGCACTGTTGCTGGGGAGCAACATGCATTTTGACCACTAGTCATGCTTATTCTGACTTGATTCTAACTTGATTTATTTGTTTTGTTGTGTTATTGCAAGGAGAATTATCACTGAAGATTTGTCACTTGAGCAACCACACCAAAGGTAGGTAATCACTTGTTCTATCTCTCATAATCCCCCTCTCCTGGAAAGATAAAAACAAAAGCAATTGTATTAGGGATTAAATCTGTCGTATTTTCCTAGTAATCATCATTCAAGGAAAAAGTTTGTTTCCTGATTTATTTTGATTAGGAGACCTCAATCCTGATACTTGTACCTATTAGGGACATTGAGAGTCTTGGGCTATTCAATTTCTTGATTGAGCCTAGGGTGTCATCTTCGGAAGTAATTGGACTTAGAAATAGAGCTAAATTAGGGTTTCCATATTTTGGCTGCAAGGATTAGTTTGCATTTTCCTATTAAAAAGGAAATAAATCGTTCTGCATTGTGTGCCCCCTAACCCCCTATTTTAATTGATTAAACATCAAAACCCTAAAAATCAGGCCATAAGATTACTTGAATCTTAAAAGTTGCGACCTTACAACCTATTTGCAAAATTGGAAAGGGTGATTCAAGTGTCTTAACCCGAATTTCATCCTAAATTTCAAGGTAGGTCACGTGAAGTAGATTCATTTTGTGAATCAACCAACCTTCAAATTAGATCACAATTTGACTTAATTCTAAATTCAAGTGAAATTCAAGGCACAAGTGACAGGACCACTTTAACAGACTAATTTAGTTCCTAAGTGCATTATTATTGGGATGGGAAATTTAATTTAGAGCATGCATTATATTGATCAAATTGGTTAAGCCTTGGATTTCCTGCATTTCATTTACGTTAGTTGCTTAATTACTTTTGATGCAGGATTAATTTTAGGAGTCCAATTTTATTGGCATTGATGAGTCCATTAAAATGGACTAATATTAAGCCTAAGTATCTTTAATTGTACAATTTAAGTATGTTAATAATGACAATTAAGTTGTAGAAGATTTGTACACCTCATGATTTAAGTTATAACATTCTATAACTTAATGATTTTATTGTTTTTATGTGTAGGTAATAAAATGCACAAAGAGCAAGGGTGGGGAGATAAATTTCCCCAAACAACCGCAACTCTTTCTCCCCTCCCCTGCCGGACATTGGGGAAATCTTCTTCTTCCGCCGCCTTTCTCAACAACTATGACCAGGGATTTGGGAAAATCCCTGAACTCACGTGCAAGGGAGAAGTTAAAATGGAAGAGGAGGGGAGCAAAGAAAAGATAAGGATCTAGGGGTCCTTCTTCCTCCCCCTGGGGGGATATCCTTCCTCTCCACTGTGGAGAGAGTACGCACTATGGAGAAGGCGTACCACCCCTGTAGCCACCGCGCCATCACCCTCCTAAGAGCCCACAGGTGCAACACCAAGCCCTCCAGCGCCCCCTACTGCAAGCAGTTCTTTCACCCACTCGTGCACACGTGCCCCTGCGAGAAACATGCAGTGTGCAACCACGCGCCTTCCTGCCTTTCCAGCGCCTTCACGCCTCTCCCGTGCCTCAACCTTGCCCGCGCACCTACCTTCCAGCCTCCGCTCTAGCCTGCCCTGCAGCGCAAGCGCAGGCCCGCACACCATCTCTAGCGCGCCCCCCCTCCAGCCACTACAGGCGCTCACGCCCTCTCCGCCAGCGTGCCTCTCCCTTCCGCGCCATCTGGAGGCGCATTGCTCCACCTTCCTGCAGACCGCCGCCCATTTGCAAGCGCGCCCCTCCAGCCACCTGCAAACCGCAGCCTGCAAGCGCCTGCCCGCGCGCCTACCTTCCAGCCACCACTCCATCCTGCCCTGCAGTGCAACTGCAGGCCTGCACACCATCTCCAGCGCCCCCCCTCCGCCCTACAGGCATCCCAGCCAGTGCCTCAACCTTGTCCTCACGCCATCAGCCTGCCCGCGCACCAACGCCCCTACAAATCAGCGTGCCCTACCGCTCGCCCCCTCCAGCCACTGCAGGCACTCACGCCCTCTCCGCTCGCAAGCCTCTCCCTTCAGCACCATCTGTAGGTGCACCACTCCACCTTCCTGTAGACGACTGCCCATTTGCAATCACGCCCCTCCAGCCACCTGCAGACCACAGCCTGCAAGCGCCTACCGGCGCACCAGCGAGCAGGCGCAAGCCCGCATGCCACAGCCGCAGGCAGCACTGCAGAAGCTATGCCTTCTTTGTCAACAGGTCGGAGCTCCGGCCACCACCGCCGACCGCCTCCGGCCACCTCCGTCGCCGCTGCTGCCACCACCAGAGAGCACTCGACCTCGCGGTCCTCTTAAGCCTCGCCTCAACCCCTGTGGTTCTCTCTCTCGCGCGAGGAGGAGAGAGGAAGAAAGCCCTGTTTTCCTCTCTATTAAAATATACATTCAATGCCATTACCACCAATTTGATTTTTTTATTATTATTATATTGTGGCAGAATTGCATTCAAACACTCAGTTCTTTATAATTGCATGGTATTGATATTAACTAGTTTAAAGCTCGATTTTGGACTTAATTTAAGTACTAATTGTCTTTAGAACACATCACATGAAAACTGCATGAATTCAACCTAAATTTATTGAGGATTTCTGTGAGGGAAAACTGCACTTATACCCTTAACTTTTTAGGTTATTACAAATCTACTTTCCTTCACATTTTAAGTTCGATTTGAAAAGGGATTTCGCACTATCCGAAATAACATTAAATAATTAAGTATTGATTGCATCATTGCCTCCCTGTGGACACGACCCGCTCTTCTGCGAGTGGTTATTTTCATTATTTTTTATTAATCGATTTTTCCACCACTTGAATACTATAAGGCTAAGCAAAAAGCCGTCTACCAGGCATCATATCAATTAGATTGCCATCGTGACATTTAATTTCCTAAGAAAATCAGCATAGATTATCTTTTGAAGCTTGTTTCATTTATATAATTCATGGCAAGGTTATTTAAAGATGGAAATGAGTGGTTTCATATTTTTTGACAAAACCCAATCAATAGCACGACTTTATTCTTCTCAAATTTACTTATTTTTTTTCTCACTCGCTCGTTGATATTCTCTCTCATTCTTTTATAACAGGCACAAGATAGACTCAAAAGGGAGCTTCTCCTTCCTCCTTTAGGAGGGAGAACCTTCTCTCCACCATCATCCTCCTTCCACCACCATGTGCCACCAACCGTGATGACCACTTACCGCCACAACCGCTGGCCACGACCTTGAGCCACGTACACAACCGTGCCATCAACAATTGCATCCCGCTATTGTGGTTGGAGGTTACATCTTCGACGCCGCCACCACGTCCACTACTTTGCCTTCGAATGGCCATCGCAGCTCATCTCTGCTATGTCAACTCCCACGACTACATCATCACCATCGACCCCCTCTCTATCCCTCAACCTACACACTCGCAGGATAGAGGGTGAGAAATTAAACCATCCAGGAGCCTTCTTGGACGTCCAGTGCATCCTTCTCCTCCGTGGTCTTTTTCTTCCTTCAAACCCTGTAACTCGCAGGTAGCACCATCACTCCATCGCCGACCTCCTCACAATCGTGAGCATAGGTCTCGCACGACCAGCGTGACCGACCACCTCCGCGACTACTAGTGCCACAACCACTCGCACCAACAGAGGCGCCACCTCTACCTCTGATGCTTAGCCACCATCGCACACCCTCGCACGCAGTCGCGCACCCACACCTCCGCTTGAGCCCTAGCAGGCTCCACCACTGCTTGTGTGGCCACGTGTGGTCATCAACCATCGGTTCTACCTCCATGCAGCCACTAGCTTCGGCCATCCCACACCTCACCGTCAACTCCATTGGATCCACCGTGCCCTCACGAGCACTTCCATGCCATCCATGTCACCAACCGACAACCCACGTGCCACTTGGAACCACTCACCGCCGGTAACCTCCAAGCTGCCAGTCGACCACCTCCAACTTCCATCGTCGAGGCTGCCACCAGCAATGTAGAGCTCTCACCACTATCGAGCTTCCTCGAGTTTCCTGTAGCTCGCCGTGACCTCACACGCATGTTCATGCAAAGGGAAGGAATCCCCTGTTTTGGGTGCAATTAATATTTATCACATATGCCATTGCCAAATACTATTCATAAATTTAATGATTTATTTTATTACGGTGAAATTTCTTGGTAGAACTTGTAGAATTGTGTTATTATGCAACTCATGTTGATTACTTTTGATTGCATCAAGTTGTGTCTCAGATTTGCACTTTAACGTGCATGCAAGTGAAAATTACATTGATGCCACTATACATATAGTATTCACATATTTGGTGATTTTATTTATTTAGTGAAATTTGCTAAACAGCCCTTGACTTCTCCATAAATTGGGGGTTTCACATTCAGAGCAGCACATCCACTGATTGATTTGACAAATATTTCTATGCAACCATCTTTCATTTCTGTGAACATGATTGTTACTTATCTGTGATCTTATTAGTATGTTTCTCCCTGTGGATACGACCTAATCCATCGTGGTTAGTTTTCACGAATATATATTTTTGATCTGGAATTTTTTCACCATGCAATTTTTACTGCGACGATGTATTATTCTAACATATCATTTTGCAAGACAAAATTTTGAGATCAAATGGCGTGATTGCTAGGGAGGCAACAGATGTAATAGGTTCACCTGACTTTATTTTTGATCTTTTTTGAGGTGCACATGGATCTGACTAGTTGCTATTTTTTTTGAGTGAGGAATCTAACGAGACAATAAGTGTAGCTGAATGACAACGTCAACCTTGAGTAATGCAAACACACGTAGAGAGGACTCGAAGAGAAGGTGACCCAGATCCCACTTTCACAAGGGATTCCCCTTCATCGTGAATTTTATTTCATTTCACTCTTCTCACCTTTGTAGCATTGGGGTAGATTTTCAGGGGTCTGTATCCACTTTCTTTAGTGACCAGGGTGATTTATCTATGGTTGTCTTTTTGCTTACACTAAAAGAAAAAAAATTGAGTTTCCTGTTTAGGAGTTGCATACCCTTAGGTACGCACATTTAGGGGTGATTGAGCAGCATGTTAGATCTCATTTTGCATTGTTTACATACTTGCACAGAGATTGCTTGAGTTAGGTATACCATTCTATCTTTGCATCCAGCTCCTGTTCACGCATTGCATGTAGATTAAATCTCAAGACTACCAAATTGATTGAATTGACCTAATTCAGTGGTCGCCTAATTGAAATTGGGATTGCTAATCAGATTTGACCTTAAAAATAAAATCACATTTGATCAGGCCAAAAGGGGACTTGTGTACGATTCTTCTCAAAAAGAAACTTATTTTTGGTGTGATGCACACTTCTGGCATTGAGCACAAACACAAGGTGCCTCATTAGGTCTCAGTCTGTTAAGGATATAGGCACCGATCTCTTCATCGGTCCAAACACTCCTATTCCACCTTGTGGTGGTGATATTATCCAGTGATCAGGTGTTTTGATACTTCAAAGAGGGGGATACCCCTTAAAGGAATGAAAGGGTAATTAGAGGCACCACATTTGCATCGCCTCAAAGAAAGGTGATACGACAGATCTCATCATAGAAAGGGTTTGGGTTTGGAAAACCCATCATCGTCGTTTGATTCATGAGAAAATCCATTGATGAGATAAAATTTATAACCGAAACTCGAAAAGTAAGTCCTGGGTCAAACACGGGGAGGCAAACATTTGATTTTGAAATCCGCATTTCGCTTCTTATTTGTTTTTGTCATTTTTCTCTTTTGTTATTTTTTTGGTATTTTAATAGGGCAAGAGATCAGGTTGATGAATTTTAGCTAATCTACTTGTAAAATAAAAGAGAGAGATAGAGAGAGAGAAACAATCATGTATTTTTATAATCAAATGTTTATTACAACTAGGAAAGTTGGAAAACTATACTACAAAAGCAATAAAGATAGAGATAGATGAGAGAGATCCCTCTCGACAATCACTTGGAGGATGACTTGCTTCGACGTCGCTTGGAGGAAGGTGGTGAGGAGTGAGATGAGCGAGGATGGAGCTGGAGGACAGAGGGTGGGCAGGACGACATTGCGGCGAGGATCTTCTTCGCGAAGGGAGGTGAGAGGATGGTCGCGGGATGCTCTACAAATGGCTATGAGGGGAGGAAAAAAATGTTTATTTTATACACTAGAGGAGCATCCCGAGCTTGGGACAAGCTCTCTCTAAAGCCTTGGAAGTGGTGAGAGGAAGAAAGGAAGAGATGAAGAGGAAGGGGAGGTGTAGGGGACCTTTTATAGTGAAGGGAAGAGGAGGAAATCCATCCATGGGCAATATCGACATCAAATGAGTCGCTAAATATTTACCTTGGATGTCACTAAAGGGCTAACTAGTGCTCGCACATGCATACCCTCCACACACATAGCTGCTGTAAGGTTGAAGCATTGAGGATCGTCCGACCTAAATCTAATGGCTGATGTTTGCGTGGAGCTCGTCTCTTGAAATTGAGCTGAGCGCATGCTTAAGGTCTGAACAGGCACAGCTGAGAAAATCTTGGTCGTTGGATGAGTTATGAGAGGCTGAGATTGCTCGAGGAGCAACGCCACGGATCACGCGCATGAATGCATCATGTGAATATGATCTCACCACGTTGCCGCACTCTTCGCTACTTGATGATCATCCAACAAATGTAATTTGATTGCACCTGTGCTCCACAAGATTAGGCATTGTGGTGGGGTTCGAACGATGGTCCTTGCATCGCAGGTGAGGGAGATAACCAACACGCTACCGTTGCAGATTGTCAAGAAGCTAAAAGCGTGCGCACCCAACAATCGGGATTTCATCCCTGCATTGTTCTTTGGAGTAGAGTGCCGTGCTGAGGTGATTCTCAGTCATTGGATTATGATCCAACAACTAGGATCGCATGATGATATGCCTGCGAGATGGAGTAGTGAGGCTTGAATAGGTTTGGGCGACTATGATGGCGCCATCATGACCATCCATTTTCTTTGCTTTGTAGGTGGCACCACCGATGTTGGATTGGGTGGATTCTTATGTCGTTGGGCTGCGATTGTTGATTCGGATCCATCCGTGCAATTGGATTTGGCATTTGAAGCTCTAAATTACATCACCTAGTCCCTTGGCCGTTGACCTTCCTTAGACTACATATGGTGCTACGTGATTCCAATCTCAATGATTTCGGAGTCGTTACACTCCGATCATCATCTTGTTCTGATCCGTATTGTACAATCATCCATCTGAGGCCCTGAAATAAATCTCCTTCCCTCCTGACCATAAAAAGTACGTAATTAACCTAAAATATACACAACTACTCTAAATGCAGGATGATGCATGCTATGCAATATTTATAACATGAAACGAAAATCTAAGCCTATGAACATGCTATGTAATATTTTATCCTCAATAGTTGTGTCTACATCATACCCCCATGCTTATCTTTTGCTAGTCCCTTGCAAAATTAAACTATATGCTATGTATAAAAATAGAATTAGGACTCGGTCGCTTAGGCCTGAGTCATTTATTAGCAATAGAAAATTTCAAGGTCCTAAACTACGAAAACTCAACAGGACCTGGGTGTCTGCTAGTAAATAGATTGCCCAAGTCCTTGTCTTCTTTGAAAAGAGAAACATTTTTTTTTTGTTTTTCTTCTTTTCTTATTTTTTTGGACTTTTGGAGTTTTAGAGTGTTGGGATAACTCTTTCGGCTACCCAACCCGCCCAAGACTTGAAAATGACTCTAAGTGCTAAGCATCTTGTGAAAAGAGTGAAGGACTCACTAGGTGGCTGTTAAAACGGACTTCGGGTTTCTATGACCCAAGATGACCTTAAGAGTTTCTACCTAAAGGTTTATCTTTTCGATGGAAGCTTTCTCCCTACTTTTTTTTTTTAATTTTTATCGGTTCAAAACAATGCCGAACCCATTGTATATCATGCCAGTTTATTCTACTTCCCTGCTTCTTCCCTAAGTGTTTTGGGAATTATTTGTGCATTTTTGTGAGCTAGGCTTTGGACAACTGGCCAATGAGCTGTTGCCCATAGCAACTTGCCATCCATATTCGTGTGGTGAAGTGTGGTTTTATTTATTTTCTCCTTTTTCTTTTTTTTCTTTTTTTTTATTTTTTTTATTTTTGAGTATTATTTTTTTTCTTAAGTAGGTAGCTTCCCTAATCTAAGATTTACCTAAAAGTAGTAGAATGAGTATAGTCAAGTAGCTGGGCTCTGGACAACCGGCCAATGGGCTATTACCCACGACAACTTGCCAACCAAACTACCCTAGAAAGTTCATTAGCTACCCAATGTTTGAAGAAACCGTCGAAAAGTGAGTCAGTGCAAACAATGTGTAGATGCTTAGGCTTAAGGTCCCCTCAAATCAGAGTGCGGGTTGATAAGTCCTATACTTATCACCCTAATTTATTTACCAAATTAAAATAAAATTTTCTTGGCGAGGACTCGAGACCAAGTCCACATTTGAGTGGACAACTAGGCTGATTAAGTCCGAAGACCTTAAGAGTCTAGGTACTCACATCCTAAAGTATCATTTCTTAAAGTTAATTACTTCCAAAAGTCTACATTCTCTTCTCCTAATTCTATTTTTCTCTTTTTTTGTCTTTTTGAATAGTCAATTTTTTTTAAGAAAATAAGAGAAATTCTACAGATCTAACAAAATAATTTCACGATTAAGTATCCACTCCCCCATGCCTAAATGATGCAATGTCCTCATTGTAGAAATAGAGACATGAAAAGGGTGGAGTAAACAGAATATCACCTGAATATCATGAAAATTCGGTCAGCTCCATAGAGAACGTGGAATATACACACGTGCTAATTTTTTTGCGTTCAGCTAGGCATGGTTCACAAGTAAAGAAGACATTAAAAGTTCAGAAGTGCAGGTCAAAATTAGAATAAGATTGATTTTGGGACCTACAAAATGATGCCCACAGATGTAGACCAGATTGTGATGTAGACCCATGCCCCAAGGTTGAGTGGTTCTAAGGTTCTAGATGAAAATCACCTAAAACTGAAGATTATTGTGCCTGCGGGGCCAGGCATGTGGTTTTGTAGTATGCAACCCAAGACCAAAGTGTCAGACAATGGATAGAGATGGTTCAATAGTTTTGGATGTCCTTTTAGATTTCAACTCAAAAAGATAATCAATGATTCTGAGCTGGATTGCACGTGAAAGATATCATAAGGGTCTTGGTAGAAAGTAGGTGGTTTCAGGTCAATAGGAACCCTTAGATCCAAAATCATAGTTCCCTCTGAAGTAGCTTCCCAGATTTTTATTTCCAACTTCCTATCCTCCATGATCAAGGTTTCTGGGACCCCCAGATCATTATATACCTAAGTCCAACATTTGTGGCCGCATCAGGATTGACTTGGGTATAATGATTTCCAAATCAAAAGTAATCCCTTCAGGGTGTGGTTTAGGAATGAGGCTACTGATTGAATCTTCTAGTAAATGAGGATTCGAATCCTCCAAGTTAGCCCCAATCAGATCACAATCTTCAATAATCAGGCTATCAATTGGTACTTCTTGCTCCTCAAGCCCATTAGTCTCACTAAAATCATTCTCCTTAAGCTCAAGTGAGACTTCACTAAGAGATTCCTCACCCTTAGAATCAATGAATTCATGATCCTCATTTATATATGTCTCAAAATCATGTCATTTCATGGTCCATAGAGACATATTTTTCGTCATTCCCTAGCTCTAGGATCTCAGGTGAGAAACTTGAGTCATCCTCAATGGGTTGCTCTGGCCCAACCTGGTCATCCCCAGTCTCAGAACATGTATCCCCCCTGACATGCGCCTGAGAAGGTTTAGACATTGGCTTTCCTAAAGGGGGTTCATCTCGAGAATCATCCCAAGATTGGATTAGGGCAACCACAAATTCCATCCTCAACCTCGAAAATTTCCCAAGTAGAAACTCACCCAGGCCCCTATCCTTACCATGTTGGAGCAAATCAAACAAAGAGCTATTCAGCTCATCAATCGTTTTTATCATAGGCTCCAATGCTTTAGTGCATTGTATTGGCTGAGCTTCTAAAGATTGGATGGTGTTTCTCAAGTTAGCCAACACCCTATCTTGGACCTGGTTCACCTGAACCGAATGGTTCGGTTCAGGGTTGGGTGGGTTTGGGTTCATTCTAAGGGAGTCAAGATACTGAGGTTCTCAGGTCCCTCCCTGATAGTAGGTCATTTCGGGTTGCTCAAAGAATGGTGGTGACCTATATTCAGTGGAATATTGTGGAGGGTAGGTGTTACAATCATCATATCCTTCCAGATTCTATATCGGGTTGGTTTGGACATTAAAGGGTGAAGATCTATAATCATTGTAGCTCTAAGAAGGATAGTAATCATAGTCTTGTTGTTTTCGGTTAGGCCTTGGACACTGAGGTCCAGTATCATATCCCCAATCAAAGTTATCCCAGCTAGTGGATGGGTAATTATAAGTCAAGTTGGGATAGTAATCATCTTGGGTATAAGTGGTGGTAGGAGGGTAGGATGGGAAATGAGTGTAGGATGTGGAAGGATACATGGTAGAATATGAGGGAAATCAAAAGAAAGAAAGGAGCCCTATGTTGGCGGGTCGCTGGGTCGTGTTTTAACAGTCAGTTGTGTCGTAGTATAGGTGACAAAGCATTGTCAACAAATGAAAATTTATTACTCGAAAACCTAAGTATCCGAGGATGAACACAGGGAGCAAATGGAATTTATTCACTAATCTCAATAATGTAATTGAACACTTAATTACTCAAAACTTAATTTAGAATATATATGCATGAGTTTAAAAGTTAATTGTGGCAAAAATAAAGAAATTGGACATCTTAAAAAGATGTTTTCTCTCTTCTCCTGTCTACTTTCTCTTCTTTTTCTTTCTCTGATTTTCCTCTTTTTCTTTTATTCTTCTTTGGTCATCTGCTTCTTCTTCCTTGTTTCTTCTCTACAATGTCTTTCTCCTTTTCTTTGCAGGTCTTCTTCTTCTTTCCTTAGCTCTGCTTCCCTTGGCTTCAGCTTTTCTTCTTCTGCTTGTCTTTCCCTTTCTTTCTTTCTTCTTCCTTCTTCAGCCTTAGCTCTCTAACTTCCTCTTCTCTTTGGCTTCGCCTCTTCCTTCTGCATTGTCTTTCCTTCTCTTTTTCCTCTACGAGTCTTCTTCTTTCTTCATCCTTCCTTCCTTCTTCTACCTTTTGCAGCTAAGTGTCAGCTTCACTTCAGCTGTGCCTTCTCCTTCTTCCCTGCACAAATTGAAGAGCAAAACCTACCCCATTACCCACCGCTACATCTCTCTCTCTCTATGTATCACTCTTCAGAACGCTCTCCCAAAGGTGGGTAATCGGGTCGGGTCGCGTGCTTGGGTCCAAGCGTACCGGTGTGGGTGTGGTGCACAAGGAGTGATCGGTAGGCTAGTCGGGTTAGGTGCTAGATCCACGGGGGAGAATATCGTGGATGAGGCATGATAGGTGAGGGACCGCACCCCATGTGTGTCTCGAGGCGAAGAGAGTAGAACACAAATTCAATTTATTGCACACACCGCGCTCAGACGTTTACGAGGTGGGACTAATGTCCCACCCGCTTTTGCGCATTCGCCACAGGAGGATGACTTCCCACATTTGCTGCAGCTGGAGGTCTCACGGCACCCGCTATCAGGCTGGACTCACTCTTGCACTAAGCCCGAACAGTCTGGAAGCCTGGAACCTGACGCTTGTGGCTTGGAGCTGGAGAACAAGCAAGCTCGAGCCGTCACTAATGGCAGCTGGTGCTCAGATCCTGCACGACACAAAAGGAGCCTTGCGGCTCTATCAGACCATAGGAGGACCTTCGTCGTGTCACGGTGAAGGTGAGGCGGTAGGTGGCGAGCTGCAGGGCGGCCTAGGCGTGCGTGCCTAGGTCGCTCTGTGGCTGGGTTTATGGGTTAGGTTGGGGGGCGTTTGTGGCAGTGTAGGCAGTCTGTGAGTGGGTGGATGATGTTCAATGGATTGTGGAGGAGGTTGTAGGGTTTGTGGCGAGATGTGTCGAGGTGTGGAGTGACGAATGCGCCTCGTCGGAGGTTTGCCAGAGATGAGGAAGATGGCAGTGGATAGTGGTGGTCGAGGGGTGTTTCGTGAAATAGATTGAGGGGAATTGAAGAGGGGATAGAGAGGAGTGATTCTAACCTAACTAAGTGGATGAAGGGGGAGAGAGGGCAACAGGCAGTACGTCTGTCGCCGGAGAAGAAGGCATCCAGTGGAGGAAGACGGTGGCGACAACGGGGCTAAGGATGCTTGCACAGGTGTTGCACGATGTGGAGGAGGATGGTGAGGACAGCTTTGCCACTGGTATTGTGGCAGAGCGATGAGAAAGAGGAGGGCGGCTTGCCAGAGCTCACTAGACCAATTGACCGAAGGAGAAGAAGAAGAAATTGAGGTGGATCTCTGGCCAAGTCGAGCTGAGGAGGTGCTGCTAGGGTTAGTGGTCAATTTATAGTCGCTAGTAGGGACTCCTATGCTTGGAAGACAAGCCTCCGAGCATAAGAGACCTCACCAGATATGGAATTCTGTGGGATAGTCAAATCTCTCACGCGTTTGCATGAGAGATTGGGTGTGAATCAGGGGTTAGGACCACGCTCAGATGGAAGGAAATACCTTAGAGAATCTCCCTTCCAAATCTGGGAGATCTCTGAGGAATCAGGGAGTATTCCCCCTCCATTCCTCACCAAAGTGGGATTTATCTCCATTAATGGTGGAGGGACTTTCTTGTAAGAGTTGCAAGGAAGTTAGGGGGGTCTGTGCAATGATTTTCAAAAGATAGGGACCAAAATGTAATTGGGTGTACTATTTTGCAAAGTAGTCAAGATGACCTCCCCTTAGGTCCAAATTTTGGTACAAACCTAATTTGGACCTAAGGAATCCAATGGTGAAGTTATATTTTAGGTTTGACCACATTTGACTAGACTTTTTGCACAAAAACCCAAATTAGGTTAATTAATGAGTTAGGGCCCTAATCTAGGTCAAAATAGGTTCCAAAGGTCAAATTGAAGGTTATAAACCCTAGGGGATATTTTTCCATGAATTTTAGAGGGTTTATTTGATTTTTATCCTGACCAGAACCCTGTTGAATTAAGCAGGTCTGTTTTAGGGTTACAAGATGTCATTTAATTCCTGGATTCTACATGAACCCATTTCTAATTGAACTAACTCACTTTTTATCTTATTCAGTCCATTTAACCTATGTTTTGCCTCTGAGAAATCCCGTTTATGTACTGCAATGGTAAAATTGCAGTTTGAACCTTTATTTCATGTTTTCTTCTCAGAACACTTATTCCTTCAATTAAGCCCTTCTCTAAGCTATCTAAGAGCTTTTATTCTCCTTCTTAGGTCAAAATGAGCTAGTTAGGGCTCATGATGAGGCTCTCGTCATACCCCCATGCCTAGCTTTTGCTAGTCCCTTAGCAAAATTTCAAGGTTTTTACTTCCGTTCTAGACCCTAAGTGTCTGTTGCTAGTTATGATAAGTGCTTTTCTTTTTCTTCTGATTAGGTTAAGAATGTTGACAATAGGCGTAGAGGTACTCAAGTATCAACCAAAATCCAGACCTGACCCGCTTTAGCCTCAGTCTTCCACAAAGGTTTTTAAGGCACACAGAAGCTAACCTAGGGTTTGTTGGACTCCGCGGTTAAAGCACCTGTGCTTGAGACATTTTTAGCCTAGGTTTAGTTTGTAGTGCATTTTTGTAAGAGAGAGACAGAAGGTTTATTTGTTTGGAGAGTTTTCTCTCTCTTTTCTTTCTATTTCTAGCTTCGGATTGGCTTTTCAACACGGTCTGTATCGGATTCCTCGTCCCCATCATCAATCCTCAAGGGTCCCTGGCAATCGATGCTTTGAGATAGCACCACCCATGGTAACCCCCAGAACCCTGGCTTTCGAGATTTCGAGATAATCCCGCCCATGGCGTTCCGTGGCCGAATCCAAACCCTGGCAATCGACATTTCGAGATAATGCCGCCCATGGTGTCTGAACCAGCAGAGTGCTTACATGCCCTTGGTAGGATATTTAAATATCCTAAGAGATAAGCATCGAGGAGATGATATGTTGTTACGCATCTTCGAGGGGAATTTCCCACCTCTCCACGACGGGAACTCATCCAAATCAACTTCTGTTGATCGGTCACTCCTAATCTAGGCGACCTTAACATTGAAATGCTTTTTGCATGATTTTGATAGTTATGCGCACTGAACCAGACTGTGTGTGGATTGGGGTGCTTAGGTTACTGAATCCCGTAAACCGAAGGTCAATTAATAAGGCCGAATACTTCCTAAGCCTTGGACCTAATACTTAAGCTTCGTATTTTCCCTAACCTCTTGAGGATTATCCAGATCTTAGCTGGTACATGAATTTTTAAGCCTAAGATTCTATCCCAAAAGGCCTAAGATCAGCATTCCTGCAATCTCTTTTTATGTCTCCTTAGCACTTTTCTTTCATTTTTCTTTTTTCTTGATGTGGTGTAGAACTTCGGTTAATTCCTTAATCTCTTACTAATGACTATCTCTTTTTCTTTTTCATTTTGTGCTACTTTTTGTCATTTTTGCGCTTTCTCTACTCCTTATAATTATGTGGCTCACAAAATTTCTCCCCTCCTCCATTTTTTTGTTCTTTTTCATAATTTTTCATTTTTTTTTGTGTTTTTGACATATGTGAATTTTTTTGTGAGAATCCTTCTGACTTTTTCTTGGTTCTTTATGTATGCACTTTATCACCCCCCCATGCCTAAGTTTTGCAATGTCCTCATTGTAAACAGGGGGTGTGAACTAGTGTTGAAGTCAGGAACTTAGAACAGGACACATCGAGTGGGTGAACGGGTCGAAAATGATTGATCCAGATGATTTCAAGCTCTGATACGTGTACTAGAGGTGGGATCAACTGTCTAAGGCTGAGCTCAAGGTGCAATGGACGTGGAGTACGGACGGATAATCAAATGGGTCTCATTTTTGGAATGATGGGTTGCCTCCCGTTAAGTGCTAAATTCAACGCCTTCAACCGAGCGGAAAATGGGGTGGAGAGGGAGTGGTCAAATCAATGGAGTTTTGTAAAACAAGCACCTTGATTAAGAGCCTGGTTGGTCCAACCAGGTGCTTGTTAAGATCAACAGGCTGATGATGCAGGCCAAACCCAATCAGTCTGGTGAGTTTATAGATGTAGATCAACAGATGCGAAACCCACCATATGCAATGTGGCTCGGATGGATATGGAAGTGAAAACTCAGGTTCAGGCTGTGTCAAATCAGCCTGGTCAGAGTAGGGTTCCGAAAAATAATCAGTACATGGTGTGGAAACCCTATAGGGGTGATCAAAGAATGATGGCTCATGTCTTTCAGTCTAATCGATACCCGATACCCGGTATAGATGTGGAGTTGAATCATCTGCAAACGGCTCAGTAAGAGGTGAATCAGAATAGAAATTGAGTCCGATTGCGGGTCGAGGTAGAGAACGGGTTTTGATCAGTTCTGTATGTGTGGAGGAGGTGGCTTCAGTGAGAATTGGCTTGTTATAATCAGGAAGTAGATTTTCTCCGATGTTATGGTCAGATTCGAAATTGTCGGAGAGTTTACAAAGATCTGAATGAGATTCAAGATCATGAGTTCCACCATAGAATAAATCATATGCTGTAGATTCAGCAGCCTGACTGGGGTTTAGCCTAGATGTTAATTCTGAGATTAAAATGGTGTCCTTATCTAGTAGAAGCTCAAGTTCTAAGCTGGTAGGGCAGACCCAATTGGAACCCCACTCGTCCAACTCCTCAGTTTCTGTATCATAAATTGGCATGACTTTCGAAAAATCGATTGATTCCTCTAAGGATGTTGGAGAGGGATATTCATCAAATAGAGGCCCAAAATCATATTCTTCATCGAAAAATTGATCTTCCTCATATGGGGCCTCGAGATCTTCCCAGTAGGTTTCAAATCTAGATTCTGGGCTTAGGATGTGGGTTGAATCACTAGAATCTAGGTCCCAATAACCTTCAAGGGTCACCTTATCAGAATAAGGGATGGAATTTACACCCTCGAGTGGTTCAGTTCTACTCTCATTATTGCAGGAGTTTTGGGATTCAAAGCCTGGTGATTCATGGTCTAGAGTGGGCTCAACATTGTGTTTTCCTGCAATTGGAGCTTCCCAACCTTCTTCAATATCAGGCACATTGTACTCCATCTGGGTTGGGAATCCACAACCATTTTGTGCCTCAAACCCGAGATCAGATTGATCCTCGATGTTTTCCCAAGATGGTTCATCCTTAGTTTGTGGTATATACGGGTATTTCTGGTTGATAATTTGTTTTAATAATCTCATTATCTCTTCCCATTTTTCAAGATCATCTTGGTGTTGCCTCCAAAGTATAGGATTTATCATGCATTGAAGGTACTCAAGATTGTGCAATTTTTCTAGCTAATGTATCCTATGATGAGCAAGTCTCGGGTTGATCCTTTTGTGGCTTCTGCCAATAGTACTTGGGCACAAGTTATGAAGGTTGTGGTTGTTGGGACATTAACCTGAATGTTTTCTACTGGTGTTGAGGTTTTTGTCTTCTTTTTCATAGAATTTTAGGGCATCCTCAATCATCCTGTCATTCATGGATCTTCAATATTCATGTCTCTTGAATGGTAGTCCTAAGTGGTTTGGCTACATAATTGGATCAAGTGGTGGAATCAAGATGTAGAATTAGAGTTTGAATCAAGATGTAGAATCAAGTTATGAAGCGATTAGATCTGAATAACGAGTCCCACTGAAAATGTACGTGTGTGCTCTAAAGAGAAAAGATGAGGGACTGGAGATGTTTTTGACCCAATCAAGACACCCAAAGATGTTTGGATGACTATGGAGGTTTGGGGTGGATGACACCCCTGGATCGGAAGATCGTCCACCTAAGAATTACTTGGGTAGCCAAAGAGGGAGAGTCCTGCAAAGACCCCTATACGGTAGAGCATCCCCATGGGTTACAGGGTTTCCCTCACCCGACCTCTCTTGTCACTGAGATTCCAAGTAGACCAGAATGGGGACCTTGACCTCTTAAGTCTATCACTTTTACTTCAAACGTGCTTTAGGGTTTTCACTTGAACTTTAGATGTTTTGAAGTTGTGACCTAATTTGGAGGTTGGTCGACCCAAGGGATCAACTTCACCTGACCTGTCCTAATGATGGAAGAATGATTCTAGGCTTGGGACCTAGAGATCACCCTGATTTTACTCCCAATTTATTAGGTCCAAGATTTTAAGATTCAAGTGCTATTAGAGCTCAATTTTTAGGGTTTGTCTTGTTTAGATCTCTTCAATCAAGGGCTTGGGTCGCACACTGATGCGGGAGGGTTCATTTCCTTTTATACAGGCATTTGTGACTAACACTCCAAAACCTTACTGTAGAAATCCTAATTTGGTTCTATTTCCAATCCTTTTTTTTTCACAAAAATTCTCTTTGGACTTAAAAGCAAGAAGTGTGTTGTCCATAGAGATTAAGCATGATTTCTATCAGGCACATGAATTTTGTGGGATAGAATCTAAAAAAAATCACTTCAACTTCAAGAAGATTTGAAAAATTTTCGCAAAATCAGGAAACATTTACCTTAAAGATGGTGATTACTATAGAAAGAAGGAAATTGATTCCTAAATTAATTGCTTCCTTTTGTCTTTCAAGGATTAGGGGATGGTTTAAGGAAGAAAAGAGATTACCTGCCCTGGAGTAGTTGATTTGTGGGAGGGATCTTCTCGTGAAATACCTGCAAGATCACAACAAAGCAAAGTAGGGCAAGTTAGTGTTCAATATGATAGAAAAGAATGTAGAAATTAGTGATAAATTGCACGTTGCTCCCCGGCAACGACCCAAAATGTTGGTGGGTCGCTGGGTCATGTTTTAATATTCAGTTGCGTCGTAGTATAGGTGACCAAGCGTTGTCAACAAATAAAAATTTATTACTTGAAAACCTAAGTATCCAAGGTCAAACACAGGGAGTAAATGGAATTTATTCACTAATCTCAATAATGTAATTGAACACTTAATTACTCAAACCTTAATTCAGAATATATACGCATGAATTTAAAAGTTAATTGTGGCAAAAATAAAGAAATTGGACGTCTTAATAAGATGTTTTCTCTCTTCTCCTGTTTGCTTTCTCTTCTTTTTCTTTCTCTGATTTTCCTCTTTTTCTTCTGTTCTTCTTTGGCCGTCTACTTCTTCTTCCTTGTTTCTTCTCTGCAGTGTCTTTCTCCTTTTCTCTGCGGGACTTCTTCTTTCCTTAGCTCTGCTTCCATTGGCTTCAGCTTTTCTTCTTCTTCTTCTTCTTTTGCTTGTCTTTCCCTTTGTTTCTTTCTTCTTCCTTCTTCAGCCTTAGCTCTCTGACTTCCTCTTCTCTTTGGCTTCGCCTCTTCCTTCTACCTTGTCTTTCCTTCTCGTTTTCCTCTATGAGTCTTCTTCTTTCTTTAGCCTTCCTTCCTTCTTCTTCCTTTTGCAGCTAAGTGTCAGCTTCACTTAAGCTGTGCCTTCCTTCTCCTTCTTCCCTGCACAAATCGAAGAGCAAACCTTACCCCTCTACCCACCCCCGTGTCTCTCTCTCTGTGTATCACTCTTCGGTATGCTCTCCCAGAGCTAGGTAATTGGGTTAGGTCGTGTGCCCGGGTCTAGGCGCAACAGCATGGGTGTGGTGTGAGAGGAGTGATCGGTAGGCTAGTCAGGTCAGGTGCCAGATCCGCGGGGGAGAATATCGCGGATGAGGCGTGATAGGTGAGGGACCTCACCCCGTGTGTGTCTTGAGGTGAAGAAAGTAGAACATAAATTCAATTTATTGCACACGCCATGCTCAGACATTTACGAGGTGGGACATTTGCTGATTCGCCCACAGGAGGATGACCTCCCACAATTGCTGCAGCTGGAGGTCTCACGGCACCCGCTATCAGGCTGGACTCACTCTTGCACTAAGCCCAAAAAGTCTGGAAGCCTGGAACCTGATGCTTGTGGCCTGGAGCTGGAGAACAAGCAAGCTCGAGCCGTCGCTAATGGCAGCTGGTGCTCAGATCCTGCACGACACAAAAGGAGCCTTGCGACTCTATCAGACCATAGGAGGACCTTCGTCGTGTCACGGTGAAGGTGAGGCGGTAGGTGGCAGGCCGCGGGGCGGCCTAGGCATGCTTGCCTAGGTCGCTCTGTGGCCGGGTTTGTGGGTTAGGTCGAGGGCGTTTGTGGTGGTGTAGGCAATCTGTGAGTGGGTGGATGATGTTCAGTGGATTGTAGCAAAGGTTGTGGGGTTGGTGGCGAGACGTGTGGAGGTGTGGAGTGACGGATGTGCCTCATCGGAGGTTGGCTGGAGATGGGGAAGATGGCAGTGGACAGTGGTGGTCGAGGGGTGTTTCATGAAATAGATTGAGGGGAATTGAAGAGGAGATAGAGAGGAGTGATTCTAACCTAACTAAGTGGACGAAGGGGGAGAGAGGGAGACTAGCAGTACCTGCTGTCTCTGGAGAAGAAGGCATCTAGTGGAGGAAGACGGCGGTGATGACGGGGCTAGGGATGCTCGCGCGGGTGTTGCACGATGCGGAGGAGGATGGTGAGGATAGCTCTGCCACTGGTATTGTGGCAGAGCGATGAGAAAGAGGAGGGTGGCTCATCGGAGCTCGCTGGACCACTTGACTGGAGGAGAAGAAGAAGAAATTGAGGTGGATCTCTGGCCAAGTTGAGCTAAGGAGGTGCCACTAGGGTTGGTGGTGATTTTATAGTCGCTGGCAGCGACTCCTTTGCTTGGAAGACAAGCCTCCGAGCATAATAGTCCTCGCCGGAGATGGAATTCTTTGGGATACCCAAATCTCTCGTGCGTTCAAATGAGAGATTGGGTGTGAATCAGGGATTAGGACCATGCTCAGATGGAAGAGAATTCCTCAGAGAATCTCCTTTCCAAATCTAGGAGGAGATCTTTGAGGAATCAGGGAGTGTTCCCCCTCTATTCCTCACTGGAGTGGGATTTCTCTCCATTAATGGCGGAGGGACCTGCTTGTAAGAGTGGCAAGGAAGTTAAGGGGATCTGTGCAATGATTTTCAAAAGATAGGGACCAAAATATAATTAGGTGTACTATTTTGCAAAGTAGGTCAAGATGACCTCCCTTTAGGTCAAAATTTTGGTATAAATCTAATTTGGACCTAAGAAATCCAATGGTGAAGTTGGATTTTAGGTTTGACCACATTTGACTGAACTTTTTGTACAAAAACAAAAATTTGGTCAATTAATGTGCTAAGACCCTAATCTAGGTCAAAATAGGTTCCAAAGGTCAAATTGAAGGTTCTAAATCCTAGGGGATATTTTTCAATGAATTTTAGAGGGCCTAGTTGGTTTTTATCCTGACCAGAACCCTGTTGAATTAAGCGGATCTGTTTTAGGATTACAATGTCATTTAATTCCTACATTGCACATGAACCTATTTTTGATTTAACCAACCCACTTTTTATCTTATTTAGACCTTTTGACCTATGTTTTGCCTCTGAGAAATACCGTTTATGTACTGCAATGGTAAAATTGCAATTTTAACCTTTATTTCATATTTTCTTCTCAGAACATTTATTCCTTCAATTAAGCCCTTCTCTAAGTTATGTAGGAGCTATTATTCTCTTTCTTAGGTCAAAATGAGCTAGTTAGGGCTCATGATGAGGCTCTTATCACCCTACAATACAAGCAATCAACCCTATTTTTAGGTGGGTTAGCCTAAAGACCTACGGACTCCTAGGACCCATCTTGAGATTATAAATGATTTGGTCTACATCTATCCAGTCAATCCAACCAATTAGAGGGATAGGCTGGGGAGAAGATTCCTCCTTTGGCTTACGCCTTTGGTTCCTAGTGTACCCCTTAGCTATAGTCGTTTGACGCTACTCCCCTACCTAGACATCAGATGGACCGGTAGAAGCAGATTAATTGAAAAATGTTTCAGTCAGAGCCCTGAAGAGCAAATCAATCCTTAAGTCCAACGTCTACTCAGTTTTAATTAGGCTTGGGATGATTGTACTCTTGGAATGTGATGGGCCCTTTAGATGCGTTGTGCCCTTAATGATCAATTCAAATGTGTGTGCGTGCACAACCAAGGTTTACAAACAACGTTATTTGATGATGTGTCTTTTTAACCTTGTTTAGTAGCTTTAGGGTTTAATCTTAGGTGTATTCAATCAAGTTCAAGAGAACACTCCAAGTTTTGAAAGCACTGGTGATGATATATGCCTTTAGAAATCAAAAAATAATGTGGAGTGCCTGGTTCAGCCCTAAAGATCAACCCTAAGTGGAACTGTTGCTGGGAGGCAATGCTCTTTGGTTTTTCTCGTGCTTTTCACCTTACCTAAATTTTATCTCACTTTTTCTCTGATCTTTCTATGATTGCAGGTACTCTTTCAAGGTGGGCCAGAGTGGTTAGAGCGGAGAAAAGTGCGGCTGAAGGTTCTGTAAATGTATCCCTACCACCCCCACCCTAGATTCCATTCCATCACCTAATAATTCAAACTCAAATCAACTTAGGTGCTTGCATAAAACCTAGGTTAGATCTTGGTTGTTTGATTGTCACTTCACCTCACCACTGTTTGGTGTAATCGTCGTTGTATAGAAAATGGTTGTAGTATAGTTGACAACATCGTGTAAAACATTTAAATTTATAAAACTCAAAATCTAGTTGGAGTCCAAGGTCATTCGCATGGAGCAAATATAGAATTCATGTACTAATCATATTCAGAATTAGTAAGCACAATAAATTAAGTGCCAGGTAAAAGATATTTAATGAATAAACTGATCAAGAATAATATTCAATAATAATCAATAATAACTCAAGAATTCATGGGATAAAAAGAAAGAGAGAGGCAAAACAATGGTGATTTAAATCACCAATTATTCCCTTAATTTAGTATGTATCCCAAGTATAGCAATTTAATCAAATATCTCAACAATGGTCTTGAACCACTAATCTCAAATTCCACATCAGATCGAATACCAAGTATCAACTCAAATACTGCCATAGTTCCACCTCAAAGGCCAAGTCAAACGTCAGCTACAACCATCAGACGCCTTAAGTGTCAAGCTCAGAACCACAGTAAAGCACACAAGGGCACCAAGCTTCTCAAGGCACAAGGCTCCTTCTCAAGCATAGCACAAGGCTCACACAAGCACCTTAGAGGCTAAGTGTTAACCTTCAGCATGCACCTCGAGGTAGATCAAGCCACAGCAAAATGCTCCCTTCTCCTCCTCACAAATTCTCCTCTTTCCCTCATAATCAGGCATATTTGGATCCGGAATTGGGTAATCGGGTCGTGTACAGGGTCCAGACCCATTGACGTGATTGCGGGCAAGGAGTGTGTGAGGGTGTGCGGGTGAGGGACCTGACCCCTTGTGACTTGGACAAACAGCTAGAAGCACGAAAACTTGATATACTGCTATGGCTGCTTGTGGCAATATGATGTGGCACTAATTGGTGCCTTCCTCTTCTTCATGCAACACAGATGCAAGCTTCATCAAATTGAGGTAGCAGACGTAGCATGATGCTTCGATTGAGGGCCTGGGGCACTTCTTGGTTGGGAACCGCAGCACCTGGGAGTCGCAACTAGGTCAGAGCTACTCGAAGTACAATGATCATAGCTGGAGATGATGGCGGGGACAAACAAGGATCGATGAGACCTAAAAAGATGAACATGGGTTCAAAAGCACCAATCAGATAGCTCATTAGTGTCACCGGTGGCCGTGAAGTGTGGTGGTAGTGTCAATTTGGTGGATGATGGCGTGTGGAGGGCTGACAACATCAGGGAAGGAAAGCAAAAATTGGGTAGTTCAGTGGAGGTTTTGAGTGGGTGAAACGCAGAATAAATGGAGGGGTTTTGATGGTGGAGGTGAGGCGAAGGTTGTGGGAGTGTTGGTGGAGAGGTTGGTGGCCTGTGGAGGGCATGCGACCTAGCTGGAGTACGGCCAGAGTGGAGGAAGACGATGGGAGAGCAAGGTGATTGTGGGTTGAAATAGGAGAGGAAGGAGCTGAACCTAATCTAGAGAGAGAGAGAGAGGAAAAGTGTGGGACCTAATTAGCGGATGAAAGGGGAGTGATGCCACCAGCTTTGATTGGCCAGTGCTGGAGATGGTGAAGTCCTCCGATGATGAAGCAGCGAGGAAGAAGGGGGCTTGGGAGGTTCTCACAGGTATTACGAGGAGCGAAAGAATGAGCGGAGGATGATCCCACTACTTATGGTATGTGGAAGCGAGCGAGGAAGCCGGAGGAAGAGGTGTCACCGGAGCTGCTGCGTAGGTGGCTGGAGAGAAAAAAAATGTGAAGAATTGCAAGCAAAATCGAGCCAAGCAAATTGGCATGAAGTTCACGAGCTTTTATAGAGCTCCTAGCCGAGCTCAAAGTGCAAAAATTGTGAGAAAATATCACGGATTAGGTAAGTTTAGATCGTGAAGAATCAAGCTCTGTTGGAGCTTCCTTACTTCAAAACCGGATTCCAAACCTGGTTCAAATGTGTTCCCATTGTCTGAACACCAATCCCTCCAAAATTAGAGGGATTTGGTAATGATTTCATGATGGGTTGATTAGGAAACCCTGGAGATGAAGGTGGCAGGGGGCATTTGGTGAAGAAGATGAAAAGGCTGGGGGGTTCTTGTAATTAATTTGAAAGTTAGGGGCTTGATTGTGAAAAATAGAGATTTAATGGATTGAAATGCAAATTAGGTTAAGATGGACTCTGATTGAGCTTAATTTTTGGTACAAACCTAATTTGGACCTAAGGAATCTAATGGTGAATTCAGATTTTAGTTTGGACTAAGTTTGATTGGGAAATTTGCATAAAAACCCAAATTAGGGCAAAATTCCGTCTATGACTCTATTCAAGGTCAAAATAGGTTCAAATGATCAAACCAAAGGTACCAAACCTATTAGAATTTTCTTATATGAATTTTGGGAGGTTAAAATGAATTTTATCCTGATCAAAACCTCTTTAATTAAAGCAGGTCTGAAATTAGAGTTTTGTGTTATGATTTGGTTCTTGAAACATGTGAAACCTTGTTTCTATCTGTAAAGACCCTCTTATTGTACTTTAATGCTCATTAGACCTTCACTTAACCATTGGGAAACCCTGTGGTTACTCTGCATTCATAATGTGATGTTAAAACTATAGAATTAACCCTAATTTAATGTTTTCTTCTCAAATTGGATTTGTACGGATTTATAGCTCTCAAGCGATTATGTAGGAGAATTTGTTACTTGATTATGACTAATTAAAGCTAGTTATGGCTCATGATGGTGTTACCATCAACCTCACCCATCCGTAAAAATTAAAAATATAAAAAAAATTACTCTTCTCTTCTTGACACAACTTAAACACCCATAAATTTCTTAACCTAAGGTGCACAATCACTTTGATTCTACCACTTAACCTGGATTTGACCTAGGGATCCAGTACACCTTAACTCAACACACATATAAGTGAGTAGAAATTTTGAATAAGTTAAGACAATTTGTGTGCCTTAATCAAGTGGTGCAACAAGCCAATTGTTTGAATTGTTTTGGTCGTACCACTCAATTTAAAACTGATTCATTAGTAACTTGCCTCATAGGGTTGATTTTTAGGGCTAAACCAGAAACTCCACATTATTTCTTATTTTTAAAGGAATATATCTACACCCGTGTTTTCAATACTTGTGGTGTTCTCCCAAACCTGATTGAATGAACCTAAATATTAAACCCTAAAAGCTACTAAACAAGGTTAAACCCTAAATTACACATCATAAAGTAACCTTGTTTGAAAACCCTGGTTATATACATAGACACATTTTAATTGATCATAAAGGCACAACCTCTCTAAAGGGCCCACCACATTCCAATAGCACAATCATCCCAAGCCTAATTAAAATTGAGTAGACGTTGGCCTTAAGAATTGATTCGCTCTTCACGACCTAAATTGAGATTGTTTTCGATTAATCTGCTTATACCAGTCCATATGATGTCTTGCTAGGGGAATAGTGTCAAACGATCGTGGTTGGGGGTATCAAAGGAACTTGAGGTGAAAGCTAAGGGAAGTACCTTCTCCCCAATCCCTCTAATTGGTTGGATTGACAAGATAAATGTAGATTAACCCACATAAGGACAAGTTTAGTTGATTGTATTGCAGGGCACCTTTCTCTATTATGTTTTCCCTCCTATTTCACCATGTATTCTTCCATACCACACTCGCATTTCCAGTCCTACCCTCCTACCACCACTTAACTTCAAAATGATTACTCTCATGACTCAACTTATGACTACCCATCCACTAGTTGGGATAACTTTCCAAAGCTACATTGATTATACATCACCATCCGTTTATGAACAAACCAACCCGATCTACAATTAGGAAGGATATGATGATTATAACACATACCTCCTCAGGATTATGCCGAACATAGGTCACCTCCATTCTTTCAATAACCTGAAATGACCTACTATCTAGGAGGATCACAAGAACCTTAATTCCTTGACTCCCATAGTTTTAACCCAAACTACCCAACCCTAAACCGAATCACTCGATTCAGGTGAACCAGGTCAAAGATAGGGTGTTGACCAACTTTAGGAACACTATATAGTCTTTAGAAGCTCAGCCAACACCATGCACTGAAACATTGGAGCCTATGATCAAAATGATTGATGAGCTTAATAGTTCTTTATTGGATTGGCTCCAAGATGTTAAGGATAGGGGCCTGGTCGAGTCTTTACTAGGGAAATTATCGAGATTGGGAATGAAATTCGTGGTTGCCTTAGTCCAATCTTGGGATGATTCCTAGGATGAACCCCCTTTAGGAGAGCCAATATCAGAACTCGTTCAGGTGCTTTTCGATGAGGACACAATTTTCGAGATAAGGGATGACCAGGTTGGCTTAGAGCAACCAATCAAGGATGATGTGATTTTCTCACATGAGATCCCTAAGCCAGAGAACGAAGAAAAATGTCTTTATAGATCAAGGAACAACATAAAATCTTGAGACATATATAAATGAGGATCAAGAATTCTTTGATTCTGAGGGTGAAGAATATTTAGGTGAAGTCTCACTTGAGCTTAAGGAGGATGATTTTAGTGAGACTAATAGGCTTGAGGAATTTGATGAATTATTTGATGGAGCTATAATTGAGAAATTTGATTCAATTAGGGTAAACTTGGAGGATTTCGATCTTGAGTTATTGGATGATTCAACGGTAGCCGTAATCTTCAACCACACCCCAAAGAGCTAAATGATGATACTTTTGAGATCATTGTACCTAAGTCAGTCCTAATTCAACCATAATTATTAGACTTGGATAATTTAGATGGGGTGAATAATATGTAGGAGCTCCCGAAATATGAAATTATGATGGTGGAGAGTAAAAATTTGGAAATGGAAATCTGGGAGGCTACTTCTGAGGACATACAAGTTTAGGTTTAAGGGTTCCAATTGACCTAAAGCTACCTATTTTCTATCAGGACCCTTACGATATTTCTTATTCTGAGGATTTTCAACCCAAGTATAGAATAGTGGATTATCTTTTTGAGCTAAATTGCAAATGGACAAATACTCCGATTAGTTTAGAACTTTATTTTGTCCAAAATTTCAGTCTTGGGTTGCATATCCCAAAGCTGCAGGCCCGACCCTGCAAGCACAATGATCTCTAGTTCTGGGTGATTTTCATCTAGAATCTTAGAACTGCTTGACCCTTGGGCATGGGTTTGCACCACAACTTGGTCCACATCTTTGGACATGTTCTGCTAGCAGGTTTTAAGATCAATCTTTTAATTCTGATCATGACCTGCACTTGTGAATTCATAATTTCTTCTTTGTTTGTATATTATGCCTAGCCAAAGGCAATAAACTTAGCACGTGTGTATACTTCTTTCTCTCTGTGGAGCTAACTAGATTTTCATGAAATGCAGGTGATATTCTATTTACTTTTCCCTTTTCATGTCTTTATTTATACAATGTGGACATTGCATCATTTAGGCATGGGAGGTGGATAATTAATCCAGAAATTATTTTGTTTGCACTGTGGAATTTCTTTTATTTTCTTTAAAAAACAAAACCAAATTCAAAAAGACCAGAAAATAATTAAAATTAGGAGAAGAGAATTTAGGCATTAGGAGTTGTTAACTTTAGGAAATGATACTTTAGGACCTGAACACTTAGACTCTTCAGGTCTTCGGGCTTAATCAGCCTGGGTGTCCACTAAAATGTGGACCTGTTCTCGAGTCCTTGCCACGTTAATTCTATTTTAATTTGGTTAATAAATTGCGGTGATAAGTACATGACTTATCAACCTACCATCTGATTTGAGGCAACTTTAAGTCTAAAGCATCTACACACTACTTGCACTGACTCACTTTTCGACGATTTTTATGGAAATTAGGTAGCTAAGGAACTTGCTATAGTAGTATGGCTGGCAAGTTGTTGTGGGTAACAGCCCATTAGGCGGTTATCCAGAGCCCAGCTACATGACCATTCTCTTTCTACTACATTTAGATAAATCTTAAATTAGGAAAGCCACCTACTCAGAAAAAGGAAAAAATATATATATATACTCAAAAAGAAAAGATAAATAGAAAAAATAGAAAAAGGAGAAAAAATAAATAAAGCCACACTTCACCACATGAGTATGGTTGGCAAGTTGCCATGGGTAACAACCCATTGGCCAATTGTCTATATCCCAGCTCAAAAAAATGCACAAATAATTCTCAAAACACTTAAGGAAGCAAGGAAGTAGAATAAATCGGGGAGATATACACTGGGTTTGTCCATGTGTTAAACCCATTAAAAATATAAAAAGAAGAAGGGAGAAAGCTACCGATAGGAAAGATAAACCTTTAGGCAGAAACTCTTAAGGTCACCTAGGGTCATAGAAACCTAATTCCATTTTAATAGCCTCCTAGTGAGTCAATCACTTTTCCATGTTAGGATACTTATAAGTTGATGTTCTTTTCAAGTCATAGGTGGGTTGGGTAGCCATAGAAAGTTGTCTCGAACTCCAAACTCAAAAGTACAAAAGAAATAGAAAAGAAGAAAAAAATAAAAAAAAATGTATCTTCCCTTTTCAAAATAAGGCGACTTGGGCAGTCTACATTTTGGTAGGAACCCAGGCACTGTTGAATCTTTATAGCTTAGGACCTTAGTCAAAATTTCCTTTTGTAATAAACAACTAATGCAATAAGAGATCGAGTCCAAATTCTATTTTTATAGCTAGCATTAAGTTTGATGTTGTTAATGACTAGCAAAAGATATGCATGGGGGTATAATGTAGACACATCCATTTAGGATAAAATGCCCATTTATGCATGTTCCTAGGTTTAGATATGCATTCCATAGTATAAATATTGCATAGCATGCATCATTATGCATTTAGACTAGTTTGTATAAAGTTTAGGTTAATTCATGTCCTTTTATGGTCAAGAGAGGAGAACTATTCCGTGGCCTCGGATTGACGATCTGACCGTACGGATCTAATTAGAACGACGATCAGAGTCCAACACCTACAAAATTGCTTTGATCATAGTCCCGTAGCACCATATCTAGTCCGAGGAAGATCGATAGCCAATAGGCAAGGTGACACAATTAGGAGCTTCAAATGATAAATCTGACCACATGGATGGATTTGGGTCAACGATCGCAAGCCAATGGCGTAAAATTCAACTCAATCTAACATTTGTAGCAGCCCTTACAAAGGAAAGAAGATAGATGACCCGGATCATGCCATGTGGCGCAATCCAGACCGCCGAAGGGTGCCCACCAGCAGTAACAAGGAGCGTTCGCAGTAGCGTGAGCTTGTGCGCACTGGCATGCAGCAGTGTAAGCACATAGCATTGCAAGCGCGTAACAGCGTGAGCATGCAGCATCGCGGGTGCCCACCAATAGCACTAGTGCACGCCAGTGCACTCCAGTGTGCTTGTGCTACGCGTAGGTGCATTGGTCTTTAGCAACATCTACGGCTGGTCCTCAACAACATTTATAGAAGTCATTAATTGTCCATGTGTGAAAAGCCTCTTCTCCTCCACTATAAAAGGATTGCTACCCCTCCCATTCCTCTTCATCTCTTCCTTTCTCTCCCTTATCACCTCCAATGCTCTAGAGAGAGATTGTCCTAAGCTCTAGATGCTCCTCCATAGTAGAAGTCAAATATTTTTCCCACCTCTCATCCCCTTTCGTGGAGCTTCCCGTGACCATCCTCTCACCACCTTCGGAAGAAGATCCTTGCTGCGACACCATCCTGTCTTGCCCTCCTTCTTCCGATGTCGTTCTTCGTCCAGCTTCCCACCACATTCATCTATTGCTTTGTTGATAGAGCTATTCTCATTTTTAATGAAATTCGTAACATAAAATGTTGCATCGTTATAATTCATTGCGGGGTAGAAAATTGCTTTTCAAGATATTTAATACTCAAAATCTAACCATGAAAATAGAGAGGTCATCTCCGCAGAAAGGAATTAGCCTATTAAACTAGTGAGTGGTGCCTTGTTTGTTCATAAATCTTAACTGGTGCACATACTAATTAGTGCAACTTATTTCCAACATAAATTCCCATTCTAAACACTTAATCAAGAATGTAGGTGTTTAGATGCAAAATCACCACCATATAATATCCTGTAAAAAGATGAATAGTCATCTTGGCTATGACAATCACCGTAAATATTAACCTCCAACAAAATAGAGCTTGTTGATTATAACTAATAAGTCATGCTCTAAAGAACTCAACCACACATAATTCAAATTGAAAAGAAGGATATCCAAGAAAATTAACCTCAATAAATTAACATATTAAATAAAAGAAGTGTTTCTCACAATGTAGAAGTTGTAAATTTTATGAGAGGGGAAACAGAGGATTTCTCCTCTCCCTTCTATGAGTACGCATGGAAGCATAGTCGGAGGAGCTGTTGCGGGTGAAGGTGTGCCGAAGCGTGGGCTTTGCTTTGGTGTTGGCGGTGCTGTCGATGGTGGTCGAACATGGTCGGTCGGTCGAGGAGGACGCCGACGATGTGGATGGTAGGTGGTGCGCGAGGGGGTATCCAAGGGCCGCTAGCGATTGTGCAGAGGCCGTGGGCATGAGATGCGAAGAATGATGATGTTGGTGGTGAGATTGGCTGCTCTTAGTGGCTGTGTGAGGTAGGAAGGTGGCTGTGTGTTTGGATTCTTCTTGCTTGAAGTTGCAGGGGAGGTAGGTTGAAGAAGAGGAAGAAGAAGTGGAAGGGGCTGCGTGGCTGGCGTGGGCTTTCTTAGAGAGGGAAAGTGGTGGTGTTGGCGTGGGAGAGGAAGATGGTGGCTGGTTATGGCTGTGGTGGGGTGGTGATGTTGGGTTCGGTGGGTAGAACTTGCAAGTGGTGGTGGAGGTGGAATAGGGGCAGCAGGAGGAGGTTGAAGAAGATGAACAGTAGAGGGAAAAGGCATGGCTGATGGTTGTGGGTATGGTGCTGATGGCATGCACATAGGCTATCACTGTGTATGCGACGATGGCGAGGGCGAAGGCAGAACACGCTCAACCCACGGTGCACGCTGGGTCCACAGTGCAACCAGGGATCACAGTGATGGATGGTGGATCCTTGCCAGGGGGAAAGATGATGATCCCATGCCTGTTGCAGTTCTTATATAAAACCACCTGTTGTTGGTTCCTTCTACTGAAAGGTTCTCTAACCACTCAGTGAAGATCACAAGTGGTTGGAACATCCGAATACGTCTGGCGGTATCTTCATCGGACGTTCGATTTTAGCTCTAGATGTCTTAAAAATTGTAGACATCAGTGAGTTTATGATGGTGATTACCAGACGTCTGTTCTAAGCTTCAGACGTCTTATAGAAGCAAAATAGGCGTCTGACTGATGCTTTCGTGTTTTAATAACTCTTGCACCTATCCAGCATCCATCAAATAGATTATGCTATCATACCATTTGTTATTAAATGTAAAATTGGCACATAAAATTATACGTAGACTAAGATGAATTATCATTTAACTCCTAATCGATTAGAAACTAAGATCAGATAATTAAAGAGTACTTAGGCCAAATAATGGTCCACTAAAGTGGACTTATCAAATGTCCCCATGACAAAGTTTTGCTAGTCCCAAACAAAAAATTAATGAAAGTTGTATGATGCTATCGAGAAGATTTATTCTTTCCTTATTCAAATGTTTAGAGATCTAGACAAATGTGAAGTGATAGTAGCCTATGTAACATATCCAAGTGAAAAACCAACTTACATTTAAAGTTCATACTTAGCCCTCAGTAAAAATTTTATTTGGATAGGAATTTCTTCCCTCGGGGATAAAGCAGAAATAATCTATATTTTGACCCTAACTTTTTGGCTTTGGTAGGAGATATTGAGTTAAATGGATTCATATTTGGTGGCTCATACTCATTTGATGATACATGTAGCCTAGTTCTGCGAACTCTAGATTCCTAGACTATCAAACAAGTCAATCCCAGAGAAAGGCTAAAAACTATGCTCTCTTTGTGTTGCTTTGCACTCACTCTTTTCTTTCTTTCCTTTCTAAGATCACACATCTTACAAGATTCTATAAATGTACTCAAAGTTTGGTGGCCTCACATGGCATTCATACTTTTAATTAGAGTCCTAATAACCCTACAACTAAGTTAGAAGTCTTCAGCCAGTATTTGGGCAATCAAAAATACTAAAATGTAGGTATGGGTCATATTTGGTGGATTGCAATGGGTGTTTTTGTTGACTAAATGACATGGATACAAGTTGAAATCATAACGAAGATAAAGCTATAAACTCAAACACTTTTTTTTCCTTTTCTACTTTTTTCTTGTTCCTTTTTTTGTATATATATATATATTTCTCTTTTCCTTCTTCTCTCTTTTCCTTTTTCTAAGATAACTATCAACACAACATGATGCAAACTTTTACTCATGAGGCATTTTTAGGGATGATGATGTTCAAGTGGATATTGTGTGGCTTATTTGGTGGAAGTGCCTCCTCTTGGCACCGGGAAGGGATGGATAGGACAAGCGTATTTCTAACCTTTGACATTACTACCCTCCTTCAGCTAAGGATTCTATGAAGGACGATCATAACAATCCACCATAATCATAGTTTTATTAAAACTCAATCTTTGTGTTTCTGCCTTATTTGGTGAATCTGAGGAATTCACACATAATGTTCGCATGCAGGAACAGAGAGCAAAAACTATGCCTAACTCTAAGGTATCATCATCTAATTATCCAAAACATAAGAGTCCTTCCACTAGACTTAGTGCATCAGTAGTCACGCTACTTTCACCTCACAAATTTTAGGTGGATAGTTTGCCTGACTCCCTAACCCACTGTCCAAGGGTTCATCAAACTAAAAATGTTTATTGGTTTTCTTAAAAGATCCATTACCTAGTCTATGTGCAAGTGAAGTAGATGTACTGGATTCTAATCTCAGAAATAATTTAAGAAGAAGCTCTTCAATGACACGTCCTTGATAACAATCCTCTGCTAGGGACTAACCAATTCAGCTCAAGATTTTTTTTTAATGCACCTAACCTAAATGCATGAATACTACCTAAAAATGCAAAATGCACCACCCTATGCCTAAATCCTACAATGTCCTCATTGTAAAGTTAAAACAGGGGAAGAAAGGAAGGAAAACACCTGATGAAGACATTATTTTGGACAATGGGTTTCCTCCCAACAAGCACTGCATTTTTTGTCGATAGCTTGACTAATAGAGAGCCTACAAGTCCGATTCCAAACAGAAATAACTAGGCCCTAAAAATATGTGTAAAAGTGCAAGCCTAGAGAACAAGTAGCCACAGATGTTGGCGAGCTGATGATGCAGCGTTATCCCAAATGCTTACCAAAAGACAAGATAATAGACAACCTTACAGGCTACCTTGAGAGGTCTAGAAAAAGGAGTAATAGAAGAAGGGACCTCTTGAAATAGGAGTAGAGGATAACAATGGCCCTCCAAAGCAGGAAGGGCTTTAAAAGATATAATCATAAGTATGTCAGACTCTTGAATGGCGAGAGTAAAAGTCCAAGCATCAATCTAAACTCACCATTCCACTCAGGGATGTATTGGCCAAATATTCTCCCCAGAAGGAATGTGAGTAGAAACTTGAGTTAAGGATTGGTTAGGGAGTGTAAGGGTTGTTTCGGCCGTTGGGAGGTAATGACTAAGTCCAATGAGGGCTGAGTCTTTGTTGAGTCTAGTTCTAACAACAATTCAAATTTTGTATTGTTCTCCACAATTGTTGTTGTGGAGAAATTCCAGTCACCCTACTTATCATTAATGATTTCCTCAAGAATGGGAGTCATATTTTTACCTTCAAGTATATGTGAATCCATGGTGGAAGCCAAATCACATTCATTTGATGGTAGGGTCGAAGCAACTGAACTATTATCATTAATTTCATCCTCGGATTCTTTTGGTTCACTTAAGTTTTTGTCGGCATGTATATGTGATTCACCAGTAAAGGGAGGATTTGCTTTAGTATCTTCAATTACTTCTGAAGGAGGATTAGTCTTAATGTTATGGAGTAAGCCTATATCGCTCAATTCATTGTTCTCCTCATGGCATAAATTCTCAATTGATATGTATTATCCCTGAGAGTCATTCCTAGGCTCCTCAATCATATGTCCGTCCTCCTCCAATGTAGACTCTATATCTTCCCAATTTTGGGGAGGATGATCTTCAAAATCACAAGTAGGGAGGAATCTAGATTTTACCAAATCATTCATATCCTCAGAAGGTAAGTCCTTGAATAACACATAATCCACCCGAGATTCACTCTAAACTCTAAGTCTAGGTTCCTCCATTAGGTTATCATCCTCCTTTAAAATAGACTCTTTGTATCCCCAAGACCAGAATTGATCCAATTCATCCAAATCTTGTTCCATTCCCTTAGGGTAACCTATGTTGAACACCTGTAAATTATCCGAATGTTGTATGGTAGGTGTTGATTCCCTAAGTGGTGGATCAGGATTGGGCTCACTATGGGGAGAATGGGGCTCCACCACATGATCAATCAAGGAAATGGTATGAACAACATGACCTTGACCGAGGTCATCAGGGTTGAAAAATATGCTATTATTGGGATCAAGGTCCTCTAGTGGTACCATCTTCCCTTTCTTTTGACTCTAATACAGCTTGAGTGGATAATCACTAAGATCGTCCTTCTCTAATGATCATGACTTATGCATGGGGAGAGTCTAAGTGATAGCTACTCCTCAAAATGAGATCCCCGTTGTCATTGGTTTCCTCAAAACTGATTTGATGATCACGAGTGCAGGGATAGGAATTAGAATAAATAGCAGGAGGGTAGCTAAGCAGACTAATTTCCTCATTCAGTCGTTGACTATTCCTCAACATCTCTCCCGTAGACTCCATTATTTCTTCTGTTGTTTTTGCATTTCTATCATAAAAGAGGAGTGGCTATTGTCAGATTGGGGAGGATAGTCCATTTTAAGCTTAGGTTGCCTAGGAGTATTGGTCCACCCTTGATAAGAAAAATCATGAAGGGTGGGAGGGTTGGGTGGTTGCATAGTAGTGGGGATTATAGAGGTGGAAGATCCCACTCCTAGGCTTTGCTCAAAAATGGAAGTTATCAGGCCAGTACTCCCAAGATAGGAATAAGATTGATCCCATGAGTTGTCATTGTACCCCTCTAAGGGATACACTCGGGGCATGGAATCCTGGTTAAAAGATGGGTAGTATTGGTTCTAATAATCTAAATGATAGGAGTAAAGGTAATCCATTTCTTTTCGATCAAATGGTTTAACTCTCTTAGGACTTAGAAAGATTAAAAATAGAACCTTCCGACAGAGCTCTACCACGCACACACTATTGCCAATACGAACGCAAATAGGATGGGAATTTATTTCTAATAGATTGAAGGACTTCACAATTCCCACTCACAGGTTAGTCAAAAAGGAGTTAAGGCTATGTCCCTCCATTCCCACTTAAGTGGTATAAGAGGTCCGTGATACCTTAAGATCCCTGACTGGACCTGACTGAGGAAGAACAAGGTCTATTAGAATAGGTGGCCAAACAAGTTTAACAAAGATTACGTGGTCGGGTGTGTTTTGCGTGTTTGAAATCGGGGTTACAAGTAACCCATCATTGTAGTTGCTAAACATGTCGATCAGATAAAATTTATACCGGAACTCCAAGGGAGTCTCGGGTCGAACACAGGGAGGTGACGTTTACTATACATGAAAACTACGATTCATTTTGTTTCTTTTTGGTATTTTAGGGTTTTGATATTTTTTTGTGTTTTTGAAATTAAAGACAAGCAGAATGAATCACAAGATAGAAATGGAACAAATATGATATATATATCAGTTCAATGTCAATTACAATGAACTATGAAAGCATAAAAGGAGATGGTGGTGAGAGGAAATCTCCCGAATTGGCTGTTCGGTGAGACGATGGCGCCTGGTGGAAGCTCGAACGAAGGAGGTGAGGAGCGGAACGATGGAGGTGACATGTAGGAGGATGTCGTGTTGAGGAAAGCTTCGACGTGGCTCCAGAATGGAGGTGAGAAGACGGAGCTGATCTACTACCGGAAAGGAGGTGGGAGGACAGCTCCAAGGTGACCTGTGAAGGGAGATGGGAAGTTGGAGGAGTATTTGGTGGGGCAGAGGTTCATTACACTAATAGGCACCTTGGGAGCTTGAGAAAAAGCTCTAATGGAGCGTTGGTAGGCTTGCTAGAGCTTGGGAGTAGGTGGGGGTAGAGTAAGTAGAGATAGCTTGGAAGGGAGGGGGTGTAGGTCCTTTCATAGTGGAGGAGAAGAGGCTAAAAATGGATAAAAGAACCTTTAGTGACCTCCAAACCATCGCCGGAAAAGTTGCTGTAGACAGCTCACCTCAACTCATGCCCTTAGCTGGCTTTGCTGGCTTGCAATGAAATAGCGATGGCTGTAAGCGTCGTTGTAGGTCAGCCCAGCTGTCGCTAAAAGCTGGTGCCAACCACCCTTGTGCCCGCGCTGCGCTGCCTCGCTCATCACACATGCTAATCGTACGCACCCGACTATGCATGTGCTTGCTTTGTGCTGGCGTGCACGCTTGCCATGCACTGGCATGCGCATCCATGCACGCCCTACCTTACGCTGGTGCTGCTACTCCATGTGCCCGCCCAATTGCGAATTAGAGGGGCTGTGGGGATTCGAACTCGCACCCTCCTTTTGCAAACCAATGCTCCCACCATTGCAGCAAACCTTCCCTTGTGTTGTTAGGAGTGGCTTGGTGCATCCGCTTCCCAGCCATTGGATCTTGATCCAATGGCTAGGATTGAAGGGCGCGGATGAAGGAGTTGAGCGGTGCAGCTGGCCGGTGTTGGTTGACCTGGATGGCACCACGTGGCATCATTTGGGCCATCCATCTTCTTCTTCTTGTAGAGGGTGCTACGGTACTTAGATCAAGATGATTCTCGTGATACCGAATTGCGAACGTTGCTCTTGATCCATCAGTATGGTCGGATTTTCCATTCGAAACCCATATGGATGTCACATTGCCCCCCTAGCCATATAAAATGAAGGAATTAATATATAAAATATACAACTATCCTAAATGCCATGCAATGGATGTTATGAAATATTTATGACATGATATGCAATGCTAAGCCTAGGAACTATCAAAAATAAGCGATTTATCATGAATTTATGTGTGTTCATCATACCCCCATGGTTACTTTTTGCTATTCCCTTGCAAAATTAACCTAAATGCTATGTATAAAAGTAGAATCAGGGTTCGAGTAATTAGGTAAAATTCATTGATTGCTTTAGAAAATCTCATCCCCAAGACCTAATTACAAAAACTCAACAGTGCCTGGGTGCCTGCCAGAATGTACATTGTCCGAGCCCTCACCTTATTTGAGAACATAAATTTTTCTTTTCTTTTCTAATTTTTTTGTACTTTTGGAGTTTGAGAGTTACAGGATAACTTTTTACGGCTACCCGACCCACCCAAAACTCGAAAAGGACTCTAAGTGCTAAGCATCTTGTGAAAAATAGTGAAAGACTCACTAAATGATCGTTAAAACGGACTTCGGATTTCTATGACCCTAGGTTTACGATCGCTAGCTTTCTCCCTTCTTTCCTTTGTATGGGGTCAACACAAGGGCGAACCTAGTGTATATCTCCTAGGTTTATTCTACTTCCCTGCTTCTTCCCTAGGTGTTTTGGGAGTTATTGTGCATTTTTTTTTGTTTTAAGCTAGGTTCTGGACAACCGGTCGATGAGCTGTTACCACCGACAACTTGCCAGCCATACTCGTGTAGTGAAGTGTGGTTTTATTTATTTATTTTTTCTCCTTTTTTTTTTAAGTAGGTGACTTTCCTGATCTAAGATTTACTTAAAGGCAGTATAATGAAAATGGTCTTGTGGCTGGGCTCTAGACAACCGGCTGATGAGCTGTTACCATCGACAACTTGCCAGCCATACCACCCAAGTCAGTCCATTAGCTACCCAACTTCCATAAAAACCACCGGAAAGTGAGTCAGTGCAAAAAAAATGTGTGTAGATGCTTGGCTTAAAGTCCCCACAAATCAGAGGGTGGGTTGATAAGTCGCATACTTATCATCCCAAATTATTTATCGAATTAAAATAAATTTTAATTGGCGAGGACTCGAGACTAAATCCACATTCGAGTGGACACCCGATCTAGTTAAGCTCGAAGACCTGAAGAGTCTAAGTATTCAGGTCTCAAAGAATCAATTCCTAAAGTTTACAACTCTTAATGCCTAAGTTCTCGTCTCCTAATTCTAATTTTTTTTTAATTTTCAAATTTTTATTTATTATTTTATTATTATTATCATTATTTTATTTTTTAAACAAGAATCGAATAACAGGAAATCACTATTACAGCTGACAAAATGGTTATAAAATATGTCCACCCCCCATGCTTAGCTATTGCAATGTCCTCATTGTGAAAAAAAATGAAAGCATGCAGGAGAGTAGAAGTGGAAGAATAGCACCTGGTTTCCATGAGACTCAGGTCAACTTGGAACAGTCTTTACATGTGCTGAGTTTAGTGCCTTCAGCTGGGCGATGATCAGCCCACGGTGGTTATGGCAAGGTAAGAGCGACCTTGTCTGAGACGGGTTCAGGGAGCACATGGTCAACAAAGGGTTTGAGACGCTATCCATTGACCTTGAAAATATTACCTGTCTTTGGGTTAGAGATTTCGACAGCCCCATTGGGGAAAATCCGCTCAATAACAAATGGGCCGCCCCACTTAGACCTGAGTTTACCGGGAAAAAACTTCAATCGAGAATTGAAAAGCCAGACCTTCTGGTTCGGCTTAAAGCTCTTACGCGAAATCATCTGGTCATGGAGAGCTTTGGTCCTTACCTTATAGATTTTGGCATTTTCATAAGCATCATTTTGATGCTCCTCCAACTCAGATAGTTGGAGTTTCCTGGTTTTCCCGGCTAACTCAAGGTCCACATTACATTTCTTCATGGCCCAAAATGCCCGATGTTCAAGTTCTATTGGTAAGTGACATGCCTTCCCAAACAGTAGATGGAACAGAGACATACCGATAGGCATTTTGTATGCTGTACGGTAAGCCCAAAGAGCATCATCTAGCTTTTGGGTCCAATCCTTCTTATCAGGCCTAACGGTTTTCTGCAAAATGTTCTTGATCTCCTGATTTGAGACCTCGGCCTGTCCGTTCGTCTGAGGGTGATAAGGTGTGGAAATCTGATGGCTCACCCCATATTTCCCAGTAAATTCCCAAAATGGGCATGAGTGAAATGTGTGCCACCATCATTGATAATTGGCCTAGAAACCCCGAACTGACTGAAGATATTTCTCTTCACAAAATCGACGACCACCTTGTGGTCATTAGTTTGGGTGGGAATTGCCTCAATCATCTTGGACACGTAATCAACATCGACTAGAATATACTGGTGTCCAAATGAAGGAGGGAAGGGTCCCATAAAGTCGATGCCCCAAATGTCAAAAATTTCGACGAAAAGAATTGGGTTCAAGGGCATCATATCTCTCTTAGCCATGTTCCCGAGTGTCTGGCATCAAGTGCATGACTTAGAGAATTCCTCGGCATCCTTAAATAATGACGGCCAATAGAATTTGCATTGCAAAATTTTTGCGACCGTCTTTTTCCCGGAAAAGTGTCCACCACACGCGGATGTGTGACATAACTCAAGTATGATATGGAACTTGACTTTCGAGATGCATCGGCAAATAATCTGAACTGCGCCAATGCAGTACAGCTCAGGATCATCCCAAAAAGAATATTTGGCCTCAGATACAAGTCTATCCCATTGTTGTTTGGTCCAATCCTGGGGGATTTGACCAATGGCCAAATAATTGACAATATCCGCAAACCAGGGGGTTCGGATTCCCAAGACTGTGAGGATAGTTTCATCCAGAAAAGTATCAGAGATCGGAACATCCGGATGAGGAGAATCAATTAGGATTCTCGAAAGGTGATCCGCCACTACATTTTGTGCCTCGACTTTATTCCTGATTTCAAGATCAATCTCTTGAAGCAGCAGAATCCAGCGAATAAGCCAGGGTTTGGCATCCTTTTTGGCCAAGAGATGTTTCAAGGCTGAGTGGTCGATATAGATGATGAGATGAGAACCTAACAGATAAGCCGTGAATTTTTCTGAAGCGAAAACTACAGCTAGCAATTCTTTTTCAGTAACGGTGTAATTCCTCTGGGCCTCATCCAGAGTTTTTCTAGTGTAGTAAATCACAGAGGGCTTTTTCTCAATCTTTTGACCCAAGACAGCCCCGATGGCATAATCAGATGCGTCAGCCATAATCTCAAATGGGGCTATCCAGATCGGTGGTTGCAATACCGGGGCACAGGTGACGACCGTTTTCAATAAATTAAATGCCTTACGACATGATTCACCAAACTCAAACAACACGTCCTTGGCCAAAAGGTTACTCAAGGGCCGAGCAACCTTCGAGAAATCCTTAATGAATCTTCTATAAAAGCCCACAAGCCCAAGGAAAGAGAGAATCTATTTTATGGATGTGGGTGGAGGAAGTCTAGAGATAGCATCAACCTTAGCTCTATCAACTTCAATTCCCCGATTAGAAACCACTTGACCCAGGACGATGCCCTCCTGAGTCATAAAGTGGCTCTTTTCCCAGCTAAGGACCAGTCATGTTTTGATGCATCTCTGAAGGATCAATTCCAGGTTAGCCATGCAAGACTCAAAAGAATCTCTGAAAATGGAGAAATCATCCATGAACACCTCAAGCCAATCTCCCACCATGTTAAAAAAGATGGCCATCATTCACCTTTGAAAAGTTGCAGGTGCATTGCAAAGCACAAATGGCATTCTATGGAATGCAAAGGTTCCGTAGGGACATGTGAAAGTTGTCTTTTCCTAGTCTTCGGGATGGATAGGGACTTGGTCATATCCCGAATAACCGTCCAGGAAGCAAAAATATTTTTGCCTAGCTAACCTTTCGAGGATTTGATCGATGAATGGCAAGGGAAAGTGATCCTTTTTAGTGGCAGTGTTCAACTTCCTATAGTCAATACTGACTCTCCAAGCAGAAGCTGAACGAGTGGTGAAGGTTTCCCCTTTCTCATTAGTCGTAATGGTTATTCCCGCCTTCTTGGGTACAATCTGAACAGGGCTAACCCACGGACTATCTGAGATTGGGTTAATAATCCTAGCATCAAGCCACTTAATTATCTCCTTCTTGACCACTTCTCGCATATTTGGGTTTAGTCTCCTTTGCATTTCGTGAGAAGGGTGGGATCCATCTTCCATGAAAATACGATGATTACAATAAGATGGCTTGACCCCCCTGAGGTCGTGGATGGTCCAACAAATTACCTCCTTGTTGTTCTTAAGGACCTTAATTAACCTCAATTCTTGCTCCTTAGTCAAATCAGCACTAATAATCACAAGGAGCATGTTTTCACGTCCTAAGAACTCATATTTCAAATTTTTGGGCAATGGTTTTAATTCCAACTAGGGTGGGTTTAGAATAGAAGGAAGGGAGGATGCTGATGAAGATTCATCAGGACGATCCAGTGGAAAAGGCTGGGAATGAACAAAATCAACAGCCTCTTCAGGATGTGGCAAGTCTACCATGGAGGAGGGTTGTGGGTTAGGTTCGCTAAAGCTAATGGAGTCCTCGAGTGCATTGATTGTCATACATGTCTCAAGATCTTGATCCTCGAGTTCCTCAATGAATCCACAATCCTTAAATCCTCTTATTGCCTTAAAAATATCCAGAGTTAATTTCTTATCCCCAAAGGTGATCTCCATACTACCGCTTTCACAATTTATGTTGGCCTTGGAGGTATCTAGGAACGAACGCCCCAGAATGATGGGCGTGTTCCTCAAATCATTAGGTACATCCATGTCGAGGACGAGCAAATCTACAGGAAAATAGAAATCCTTGACCTTGACAATTACATCCTCAATAATGCCTCTCAGTGTGGTGACCGATCGGTCCGCTAATTGTAGCGTTACTGAGGTTGGCCTGAGTTCACCTAACCCAAACTTCTCATAAATAGAAGTTGGGATTAGGTTGATGGAGGCACCTAGGTCCAATAGTGCCCTATCAAAAGTGTATTCCCCAATAATGCATGAGATCAAGGAGGCATTTGGATCTTTCTTCCTTTGAGGAAGGTGATGCAGGATTACAGAACTTGCCTGCTCAGAGAGAATCACCTTCCTCGGAGTGGGTTCTCTCGGCTTACGCTTTTGAGTACACAGTTCTTTCAAGAATTTAGCATAAGCTGGGATGTGCTTAATAGTGTCGAGGAGTGGAATATTGATCTCTACACTCTTGAATAAATTCAAAAGCTCCTCATTGCTGTTGATGAGACACTCATCATGATCTCTAATTACCCCTAATTAACTAGTCTTCCTAGTTAATTAGCTAAGGTTATGAACATATAAGGGTTAATTATAGAATAAGGGATATTTAGTTAAGGACCTTGAAATAAGTTAAAAATGGCATTTTATCATCCAATTAACATTATTAATATTTTAGTTAATAATTGGACTCGAAATCCTATTAATCATTCTCTTAATTAATAAGATAAGTAACTTAAATATAATGTATACCTAAGTATGTAATAACTTAAGTGATTTTACTTAATCTGATAAATTAACCTAAAAAGGTCAAAAATGCAAATTCAAGGTGTAAACATAATATTTACCTTATTTACTAACATATATAAAAAGTTAAAAAAGATTTAAGTTAAAATAAACCTTCAAAACCTAGGTTTACATTTTAATCCTTAATAGTCATTACAGCCGGGTCCTTATTTCTCACTTAGGTCCTTAAATTTTATTACTTTTATGTCCCTCTTCGTCTTCTTCTCCAGCCGAACGAATGGCTGACGGCAGAGAGTCACCCCACCACGCGATCACCGCCCTACCGACATCATTCCTATTTGTCCAAGCTCTTGCAGCTTGCGTTCACCACCTCCACTTGATCCACCGGTCTGGTGACGAATCGATTGTTTGCTTCAAAGTCATTTGCAGTTTTATGTGGTGGAAAAATCGACTAATCAATATTTAAAAAAAAAAAATAATCACTCGCAGAAGAGCGAGTCGTATCCACAGGGAGGAAATGAGGCAATAATATCTCAATTATTTTGTATTTGTTCAGTCTCGTGAGAAATCAGTAGTTCAATCTGACATGAAATGCGACGGAAAGAAGATGCACAATATCTTAAAAACATAAGGGTAGATGTGCAATTTTTCCTAACTGAAATATTCAATAAACATGTGATGATTTTATGGAATTTTCCATTGACATGTATTAAAGAAAATTTGTGCACATTTAAATTCCAAAATCAATGTCAAACAATGTTAACTACAAAAGCTATGCAATTGTAAAAGAAATTGAGTATAAAGTTACAAATTTTACCACAATAAAATATTCATAAACAAAAATTCTTTTCCCCAGCAATGGCATGAAATGTAATAACTAATTAACTCATTAACAAAGCATTTTACCTCTCTCCTCCTCGCGATCAGGAAAGAGGTTCAATCGAGGAGAGGTTTGCACAGGCAGGTGGATGAAGTGAGGCCGTCGCAATGGTGGCAGCTACACGTCAAGTGGTGGTCAGAGTCGGCCGGGCGGAGCTCCGACGAAGGTGGCTGCAGCTGGTGCTGCAGCTGCTGTTGGTGAAGTGATGCGCGCACTGGCTAGAGGGTGCGTGCTCTGTTGGCGGAAGCACTGCAGCCGGTGCTGCAGCTGGCGTGGGTACGCAGGGTGGTGCGCGCGAAGGCTGGAGGGTGCGGGAGCACGCTCTGTTGGCGGAAGCACGGGTGCTGCAGGCGTGGGTGCGCTCTCTGCTGGCGGTGAGAGCGGGTGTTGCAGGCGCAGGAGAATGCCGCAGCTGGAGGGAGGCGCTGCTGCACGCTGGCTAAAGGAGTGGGAGCGCGCTTTGTTGGCGGAAGCACAGGTGCTGCAGGCGTGGGTGGGTGGGTGCGGTGGATGTGCACGCCTTGTGTGTGGCTGGAGGTGAGTGGGCGATGTGGAGTGAGCGGGCGAGAGTGGTGAGGTGCAGGCTGAAGGTGTCGCGGGTGCGCTGGAGGCTGTGCGTGGGCTGAAGGTGTCATGGGTGCGCTGGAAGTGAAGTAGGCAGACGGTAGTTGCTGCTGGAGTGGGGGGTGGACTTCAGATGTTCGGGAAATTTCCTGGATGTCTTAAGTGACTAAGAACATGATTGCCGTGACGGTGGTTGTTGATGATGACAGCGAGGAAGGTGCACGGCGAGGTGCTCACGGTAATGCAGACGAGCTCCAGATGGTGGCATGGCCTGTCACACCACACGCCCACGGTGGTGGAGACTCATCGCCACGGTTGAGGCTGGCGGTGTGGAATGGAAGAGAGAAGATCTCTGTGCATAGTGGTGGGTCAGTGGTGGAGGCCTCCCGAGCTCGGCTGCCTCCCTCCTCCTTTTGTAGCCGCTTGCATAGATTTGAACGGAGAGGCGGGAGCAGATCCACATTCTCCGCTCGTCCTTGAATGCAGGCTTCATTGCGGCATCCGGTGGCATTGGAGCGGTAGCCGAAGGAAATACAGCCGTTCCTGCAAGAAGAAGAATAAAGAAAATAATGTTAAAATATTATGATTATTTATATATAGACCCTCAACTTTTATGTTAATGAAAATAATGTACCTAATTGGTTAACTAATTAGATGAATGCCATTCTAAGCTAATTCTAAATGCACTTAAAATATGAATGCAATGCATGGATTATGTAATTAAATTAAAAATATGAATTAATCTATTTACATCCTAATTTATGCTAAATAAATGTTAGAATTAACCTAATGTCTAGGCACTTAAATACTTAAATAGCCCACAACTATGGGCTAATCAAGTACCCCGATGCCTAGTTTTTGCTAATCCATAGCAAAATTAAGCGAAACCTAGCACTCCAAGTAGACTAGTCAACTCACTTAGTCTTCCTTCATAAGCATATTAACTTCAGACTCTAGACCCAAGGATACTAAGTAGTTGCTAAGTTACAGACTAGATCAGCTAAAGACGAGTTGCAGGCACAAGTTTCCCTGATTTCTGACTCTACCCTAAATTTTATTGATCCCTGAGATTAAAGCATCCATGCCTGTGCATTAGTCTGAGTTATTTGAGTTAAAGGAATTATATATATATATATTTTTTTTTTGTTTGTTTTATTCTTCTGAGTCTAACCTCAGATCAGCTATCAATACGAAAGGGTGTCTGGCTTTCGATGCTTTGAGATAGCACCGCCCATAACGACCCCAAGAACTCCTAGCAATCGACACTTCGAGATAGTATCGCCCATGGATTTCTTAAGCGAATTCAGGCCTATGGTAATCGGCACTTCGAGATAGTGCTTCCCATGGTACCTGAACCGCACAACGCGCTTACATGCCCCCAGTAGGATAGATATCCTAAGAGACAAGCACCGAGGAGGTAATATGTTATCATTGCATCCTCAAGGTGAGTATATACTCCCCCTCTCCTGCGGCGGGAACTCTTCCAATCAAAATGTGTTTTCAAGCCTCTCCTAAGTCAAAACTAAGAGAACCAAATCTCTTTTCAGAAAGATAGAAATTAAGTTAATTACCAGACCAAGTGTGTGAAATTTGGATGCTTGGGTTACAAGGACCCGTAAATCAAAAAGTAGAACAAGACTCCAGGTACTACCCCACCTTTTAACTCAAACTCTAGCTTCCCTTCCTCAACCTCTTGAAGAATGGTCTACAACTTAACTCCTACTTAAGTTTTTAAGTCCACAAAGGACCCCAAAGGTCTAAAGCTAGCAGCTCATTTAGCTTCTAAAGTTTGACCCTAGAATTAATTTAGTCTACCTTAGAGTTCTGATTTGCTTAAGAATGCAAGATCTAGCCAGTTAAGCTCAAAACTTTTTTTTTTTATTTTTTTATTTTCAATGCAAATGTATGTAATGAATGCACTATGCTATATATATCCCCAAGTACACCCCCCATGCCTAAATTCTGCAATGTCCTCATTGCATAGAAGGATATTACCTGGGTCAGAGCAGGGCTGAATAGCCAAAGAACCTGCAAATCAGGTTCAAGAATTACAGAAATAGGCCCTAAAAATGAGTAAAGCAATGTTGGCCTAGAAAATAGGTAACCTAGGATGTTGGCGAGCTGATGATGAATCCCGATAACAAATGCTCGCCCAACTAAAATAGGAATGAAATCTTCCCAGGTCACCAGAAGAGGTTCTAAAGGATAAACAGGTATAACAACCTCCAAAGGTGTAGGGGGAGGATGACAAGGATCCTCCAAAAGGTATGGGGAAGAAATGGTGCAAAGATAAACCCCCAGGGTAATGGACTGACTAAAGAAATCATCAATCCAAACCCGATACTCCATTACAGGAAATATTGGTCTATTAAGCTCAGAACAAAAGTGAGCAATTCTCTAAGGCAAGGATCGTCTAGGGTGTCCAAGTTACGAGGTTGCGGGATGGCCATAAGATCTATGTTGGGTTTAATCAGCTCGGTGTCCATCCTAAACACTCTTTCTAAATCCTCAATTTCATCCCTAGCATTCCTTGCACCATCACATGTATCTTCCTGCTCTTCATCAGGAGTCACAATTTCACTTTCAGATATAAGCGAATCAGAGGGTGACTTCAAAATGAATGAAGGCAGGTTGGAAGCAACAGATCTAGGGATTATCCTGTCAATGTCATCCCCGAGTTTTTGTTCTTTACTCAAATCTTCCCCGGAGTCTATATGTGAATCCACATAAATCTTAGAAATTGCTTCCAAATTTTCCATCATTTCATCGTGAGGAGAAATATCATCAATGGGTGTGCTAAGGAAACCTAATTTGGTCAAATTTGTGACATCCTTAGGGGCTAACTCTTCAAATAAGACATAATCACCCTTAGTGTCACTCCAAATCATGAATGTAGGTTCCTCATATAATTCATCTTTCTCCTCATCACACAATTCATCATGTACCTGAGGTCTAGAATCATTTAATATCTCAGCAGATCCCCTATGGTGCTCTATCTGAGGTAAATGGTTTACACTGGTAACATCAGACTCCTCAGATAGGTCAATTTCTTTAGGGTTAGGTTCCCTAAGGGTGGGTTTGAGTTCCATATCATGATCAGAAGGGAGGGTAGGATTAACAACATGACTTTGACCCACTTCATCAAATGTCAAGAAAATACTATCATCTGGGTCGAGGTCTTCCAATGGTACCATCATTCCCTTCCTTTGACTCCAATATAATTCAGGTGGATACTCAACCTTATCATCATCTTCCTCGGGTTGCCACCTTTCTTCATCCAATACATAGCTACTTTCATATGTATTTTCCTCCCACCTAAGGTGTGGATCTCTCAAGGAAGTGTCATCTAATAGGGAGGTTTCAAAATTGATCCTCGAAAAGTAGATATTCTCCCCAGAATTTCCCTCCAACTTAAAGTGTAGCTCTCCCACAGGAGATGCATCTATTGTAGAGTGGTATACGTCATCCTCAATGGGGTAGATTGGGTGGCTAATTTCATCTCTTTCTTGTTGGCCTGCTCTCGAAGATTCTCCTAACAATTCAATCATTTCATTTTGCATTTTCTACATTTCCATCTTCAAAGAGGAGAGGTCATTGCTATAATGAGAGAAGTCAGGCTCAGGCTTATAGTACCCAGGAGTGTCTGTCCAACCATAATAATTTTTCAGGGAGGGTGGGTTGGGTATTTCTATGGTGTGTGGGATATTGGGCAAAGCAAATCCTGCTCCTAGGTTCTGCTCACTGATTTGGGGCTTAACTAGGCCAATACTCCTATAATAGGAGTAAAACGGATCCCAATGATTGTCATTATGTCCATCAAGGGATGGACCATCTCGGCGTCTGGGATCGAAGGATGCAGAGTGGGGGTGAGGGTGTGGGAAAGATGTGAAAGGATGAAAATCAATGTGGTCCATTCTAACTCACACCTTAATTAGAATTCCCTAAGCAAAACACAATTCAAAAAGGACCTTTTAGGTCTTTCCCAATTTAGGCTTTTGATTTTAAGTTAGATTGCAGGTGACAATACAATTTGTTCAATCAATTTATGCACCTATTGTCGACCTACAACTCGCCTAAAAAGACCTAGTTGGAGCTTAGGTGTTCTTCCCTAAATCTCAAATGGTCAAGTAAATCCAAAGACGGAAGATGGAGGGATGAAAGTAGGCCTAAGCCTTCCTTTGAAGCTGTGCTTTCGTGGTGCTTCTCAACTACCCCCAAAAATCTGTGATAGGGTATCCCCCTCTTTGGATTTACAAAGCTTTGATCTCAAGTTTCGAACACTTCAGAATCCAACGATAGGAGGGCTCTTGTCCTAGTATTTCCAAACCTAAGGAGTGTCTAGAAGCGTGTCGTGGTGCAAGTGAAATAAGTGTGCATACACCGCAAAATATTTTGAATTTTGAATCACACGCCAAGTTTGAAAATCAAATCCTTTGTTTTTAAATTTCCCTCCTTTAATTAGTCCTTTTTCTAGAAAATATGTGACCACTTGTTAGATTTATTCAGTACAGATTAGGTGGTCTTCGCATTAAGTCCTAATGCAATGCGTGATCGAAAATAGGATGCAAAGTAAGAAAATGCGTACCTTGCTTCCAGCAATCAACAATGCAAGAATGCACACAATGCAGAGAAGTAAATCTAGAGGCTGCTCATACAGACCTAAATGGTTCGTCCTATGCTAGGCAGCTTCTATCAGGCAGCTCATTTTCTTTTTATTTTATTTTTTTTAAACTACTTATGCACAAGCAAGTAAAAGTAATCAATAAACTAAAAACCTAAATCTAAATAAAAGGGAACAGGCTCCAAAAAATTACCCAACACGGGTCCAAAACAAAATCAGGGAACAAACCCCTCAAAATATATCCTAGAACAAGGGTTTCAAATAAAATGCAATGAAAAATTAAATCTAAAGTCTTAATTCTATCAAACTAGAAACTAAATATACAATGATGTCCGTCGCGTCCTCATCCTTCTCCTTTCCAAAATAGCTCGTCCAATTCTCCTCTAGTGACATCAAGGGTCGCCTATCACACTGGCTGATTCTTGCACAAATTTTCTCGCACAGAAAAGAAAATAATAAATGGTCAAATCACTATGCAATTAACAAATAATCAAAATAAAATTAGGTGAAATTATTACGTCTGTTGCCTCCTCGGCAACGGCGCCATTTGACGAATCGATTGTTTGCTTTAAAGTCATTTGCAGTTTTATGTGGTGGAAAAATCGACTAATCAATATTTAAAAAAAAAAAAAAAACCACTCACAGAAGAGCGGGTCTTATCCACAGGGAGGCAATGAGGCAATAATATCTCAATTATTTCATATTCGTTCAGTCTCGTGAGAAATCCGTAGTTAAATCTGACATGAAATGTGACGGAAAGAAGATGCACAATATCTTGAAAACATAAGGGTAGATGTGCAATTTTTCCTCACTGAAATATTCAATAAACATGTGATGATTTTATGCAATTTTCCATTGACATGTATTAAAGAAAATTTATGCACATTTAAATTCCAAAATCAATGTCAAACAATGTTAATTACAAAAGCTATGCAATTGTAAAAGAAATTGAGTATAAAGTTGCAAATTTTACCACAATAAAATATTCATAAAAGAAAATTCTTTTCCCCATCAATGGCATGAAATGTAATAACTAATTAACTCATTAACAGAGCATTTTACCTCTCTCCTCCTCGCGATCGGGAGAGAGGTTCAATCGAGGAGAGGTTTGCACAGGCGGGTGGATGAAGTGAGGCCGTCGCGATGGTGGTAGCCGCACGTCGAGCGGTGGTCTGAGTCGGCCGGGGGGAGCTCCGGTTAAGGTGGCTGCAGCCGGTGCTGCAGCTGCTGTTGGCAAAGTGATGCGCACGCTGCCTGGAGAGTGCGTGCTCTGTTGGAAGAAGCGCTACAGCCACTGCTGCAGCTGGGGTGGGTGCGCAGGCGGGTGCGCGCGAAGGCTGGAGGGCATGGGAGCGTGCTCTGTTGGCGGAAGCACAGTTGCTGCAGGCGTGGGTGTGCACTCTGTTGGCGGTGAGAGTGGGTGCTGCAGGCGAGGGGGGGTACTGCAGGCACGAGAGAATTCACGCTGGCTGGAGGCGTGGGAGAACGCTCTATTGGCGGAAGCGCGGGTGCTTCAGGCGTGGGTGCGCAGGTGCGGTGGATGTGCATGCCTTGCGTGCGGCTGGAGGTGAGCGGGCGACATGGAGTGAGGTGCAGGCTGAAGGTGTCGCGGGTGTGTTGGAGGCTGTGCGTGGGTTGAAGGTGTCGCGGGTGCGCTGGAAGTGAAGTGGGTGGACGGTGGTTGCTGCTGGAGTGGGGGGTGGACTTCAGACGTCCGGGAAATTTCCCGGACATCTTAAGTGACTGAGAAGATGATTGCAGCGATGGTGGTTGTTGATGACGACGGCGAGGAAGGTGCACGGCAAGGTGCTCACGGTAATGCAGACGAGCTCCGGATGGCGGTGTGGCCTGTCACACCACACGCCCACGGTGGTGGAGACTCGTCGCCACGGTTGAGGCTGACGGTGTGGAATGGAAGAGAGAAGATCTCTCTACACAGTGGTGGGTCAGTGGTGGAGGCCTCCCGAGCTTGGCTGCCTCCCTCCTTTTGTAGCCGCTTGGATAGATTTTAACGGAGCGGTAGGAGTAGATCCACATTCTCTTCTCGTCCTTGAATGCAGGCTTCATTGCAGCAGCTGGTGGTGTTGGAGCGGCAACCGAAGGAAATGCAGCCGTTCCTGCAAGAAGAAGAATAAAGAAAATAATGTTAAAACATTATGATTATTTATATACAGACCCTCATCTTTTTTGTTAACAAAAACAATGTACCTAATTGGTTAACTAACTAGATGAATGCCATTCTAAGCTAATTCTAAATGCACTTAAAATATGAATGCAATGCATGGATTATGTAATTAAATTAAAAATATGAATTAATCTATTTACATCCTAATTTATGCTAAATAAATGTTAGAATTAACCTAATGTCTAGGCACTTAAATACTTAAATAGCCCATAACTATGGGCTAATCATCTGGATTAACCGAGAATCCTATTTTTCAGTGGGAGATAACCTCACCATCGTCGGAGACGACGACGGAGGTTAAGCTCCTCGAGCTCCTTCTTCGGCCAAACCGTACCACTCTCTTCGCCTCAAACTAGTATAAATACCCCCTCACACCTCTGATTTTATTCAAGTTGCCTCCCTTCCCTCTTCTAACACTGCAGCCGACCCAATAGGCTATTCGTCCAAAACTCCGATGACTTCCCATTCCATTTTCCTATTTCCTCCATCCATCTTAAGCAGCCGAGGAGATCCGCCGTGGTCTTCCGCACCTCTGACACAGGCGCCAACCCAAGGATTCCTCTGCTCCACCTCAAATCCGCCCGCTGGAGATCTTTCTTCAACCCTCTGATTTCATTGTCCGCCATGAGACTTCAGTGAAACCCTATTGACCCCTTCGTCTAGGTAATAGTAGATTAGGAGTAGGAGTAGGAGTAGGGTAGCTTAGTTAGTTAGTTTAGTTAGTTAGATTAGAGTAATTTCATATTTTAGTTTCATCTCCTCTGACTCCGGCGAGTTCCTTGAGCTTGCCAGAGCTTTAATCTTGTCTTTTTAATCATTATACACCTTCCTGTATCTTCCATGGTCACTTCTAAATCACTTAATCGTTTAATTGAATCACCTAATCGCCTAATTCATATCTCACCTTCACCGATTACTATCACAATCCATGGTGACAGTAGTCGAGTTAATTCCACCTCCATTGGGTTCTTTCATCATCTATCACCACTTATGAACCCTAATCGACATTATAATAACTATTATTATCATCTATAATTAAATGCCCAAAATTTAATTTAGTTCCTGAGCTCACTATCCATGGCAGCTCAGGAACAGTTCAAACTATAAATTAAATATATATTTATGAATATTAACATCTGTTGACTTGATTTAACCTCTCAATCGAGCGGTTAAACAAGTCTTGAGCTTTAACCACCCAGATCTTTAAGAAAACAAACTTACTGTCAAATATTACATTTAAAGAGACAAATGAAGAATTAAAAGTGATATTGAGGTTCCTTGTAACCTCAGGATCCTTTTTGAATAAAAAATGGTTAGTTTTATCAATCTATACATACAATTTTACATTTTCTGGACTCACCGGAGATCCAATGAGCTCCAATGAGCCATTCTTGAGTTTCAGCCTCTAGAACTTGCGAGTAGCTCCAGAATAGTATAATAAGGATCACAGATTGTTTTGAAGATATTTGCTTGAGGATTTAACCACTGCAGCTATAGATTTGACTTCATCTTCCCTAACTCCGGCGGTGTTGGAGAAGTCTATTAGGAAAGATCTGAAGAGCATTTAATGAGCTCAGAAGCTTCAGTGCACTGAAGCTGTTTAAGTCTTTAAAACACTGTAGCAATCTTCCAATGATTTTGTCGAACACACCTTTTTCAGTTTAGGGGACGAGCCTGTAACCCTAGGAATCAAGGTTAGAACAACTTCCTGAAGATCTGAATATGTTTTGGATGACGAGAAGACTCTATTTGAGGCATTAATTTCCTGGGAGGAAGCTTTGAACAGAAAGTTAATTTTCGTGCTTCTATAGTCAAATATGAGTCTGTTAATGGAGATCTGAGCTTGAATTGAGGAATTGAGATGTGAAAATTATTTCTGGGAACTTGTTTGATGATCTGAAAGTGATTAAAGTAAGCTTAGATAATTTACTTAGTGAAGATTTAGTTTCTACCTATTTGGGTTACTTTCAAACCCAAACCAATAGGAGTACTATTTTGATGAAATTTGAATTTAAAACCTGCCCAGATTGATCTATTATAACCCTTATAATTAATCTAAATTGATTGGAAACACTTTTAAGTGTCTATTGCACATATTGATGTCTGAAAAATCGAACTCTAAAGCTTTCAGAGAAGTGAATAGCTTCTCTGCATGTTCTGAAGGTCTTAAGAACTTAAAACTTACTCTAACAGATGCGGAATCACTTATAAAATAGGTATAGACCTTTAAATAAAAGAGAGAAGTCCATCTGAGGACTCTCCTGACTTAATTTCACTTCCAGGCTAGTAAAAACCCTGTCGGAACCCTTGATTTCATCTTTTAAATTGGAAAGGAAAACATCCTCAAAACATTAAATGGACCCTGTAATTGTGTAGATTACCCTTAGAGCTTTCCAACAAACTTGATATCACTTAATTTGGAGCTTTGGGTAGAAAGTTATGATAATTTGAATTTGGGTCTGAAAGGGGTAGGATAGTCCCACCTCGTTTGTTCACGAGCACATGCCTAGGGATAAAAATAATTCGTTTCTTTGGCTATGCAGTCATCAGCGCTCGGCGTACCGGTTACCGATTCCATATGATCTGAGCATTACATGTGTGTGTGTGTGGGCTTATGCCTGTGGGTGTGCGCCCTTGGGGGCGTGTGAATGAGAATGTGCCCTGGGAGGGCGAGAGTGGCCTGGGAGGCCAGGTTGAGCCGGTGTGGCTCCAGACTGTGAATCGATTAACAAATAAACCGAAACGAACCCAATTGAGATTAGGTGAGGACCGAGTAGGGTCTGGTCCCACCCTGGTCTCAGGGTGCTATGTATCCTTGAAAGGACCTCACCGCAAATAAAATAACTTTTGGTTAAAAAAGTAAAAAAACTCGATTCAGTTGAAAGTTTAAGGAAAAGAGAAGCCGCTGAAGGATGTTAAGTTAAATGTTAAGTGTTGAAGCTAAAAGCTAAAGAAGGAGCACAAGCGCTAAGGAGTGTTAAGGAAAAGAGACTAAGGAACAAAGGAGAAAACTAAGGGAAGAAGAGAAGGTAGGAGAAGACTAAGGGAAAAAGAATAAGGGATAGGAAGAGAAGAAGGCAGGAACAACAGAAGAAGGAGAGTTCGAGAGAAAGAAGAAAATAAGAGAGAAGGAGATAAGAGGCTGAAAAAATAAATGAAGAAAATTATTTTTCTTGCATCATTTTTTTTAATTACTTTTTGTTCTTAATTGCGAAAAGGCATGTTTTAATAGAATAACTTTTAATTGCCTTAATTTCTTAGAATGAAATTGAATTGAAAAACTAACATGTTTACTTGTTAATAAAGTACAACATTTTGAGTAAATATATTTTGAATATGGAATTTTGTATATTCTTTATAGTTTAAATATTTTGACAAAATTCATGTTTTAAAAATCAACTTAGTTATACCTCCTAAACTTATAGAGAAATAAAAGAAAATTGGTGAATTTGGAGAAAATTATTATACCTCCCAGTGAATGACCTGGACTCAACTAGTAAAATTTCTAAAATGTTAGGTTAATTCGATCCTATACTACACAGCCGACACAACTTTGAGTTAACCTAAGTGATTTCTTCTACTCTAAATTAAGTGAAATTAACTTAATTACTGAGTTGAGTGAAATGCATGCACCAGATGTCTAGGGTTTTCTTCTTCTTGGTTTTCAATAGGGCCTCAGGGAATGGGATATGGGTGGAATTTTCAATTTCCGGTCCCTAGGCCTTAATGTCTTCTTCGGCCTCCTCCTTCTGTTTCTCAAGCTCCCCAAGATTTTGACTTCTAGAAGGTAATTCTGGGTTCTAGGTCTGCTTCCCACTTCTCAAGGTGACAGAGTTTGCAGAGGCATAAGGGTTTGGGTCTTGAGGTGGATTAGTGAAGATTGGAGGGCCTTGGTTGGTCATGTAAGCAGAAGAGGAGGAAGAGGGACCCTGCTCAACCACCTGAGCATGCACATGTGGGTCCCTTTGATTCCCATACCCTTGGGCTCTATTGCCTTGATTTTGCACATTACACGAGTTTGGTACGGGTTGAGATGGTAGGGATTCAGGTTATCGGGTGTTTGCAATTAACCTGGATTGCAAGTTATCCAAGGATGTCTTCATTTGTTGCATAAGCTGAAGCATGGACCCTTGCATTTCTACCATCTGCCGGTTCAAATCAGCCTACCCCGTGGATTGTTGGGCATTCCAAGATGGTTGATTAATTGGTCTCGGGGCCAACTGGGTGTATACTTGACCCTGACCCATGGGTTTTTGAGATGCATAGTTGCTGGGTCAAGATTGGGTCTGTTGCCCATGATTTTTCCAAGAGAAGTTGGGGTGGTTCCTCCATCCCAAGTTAAAAGTGTTGGAATACAGGTTGGACCTAACATTCTCCTACATTGCATATGCATCCTCATAAAATAAGGATGAAGAGAAGGAAGGATCAGAGAAACTGGGATCAAAGGCCACAGTTTGGAACCCATATGGTTCTGAGAAATCCTGGCTTACAGGTTGAGCCGAATCAAGTTGGCTCATGAATTCCCACCCCGTGGGAGCTCGTGAGGAATGGAATCCCTAATTCTGGGATTGAGTGGGTAAATAAGTGTTTCCTGAATTCCCAGACATCCATTCTTCCATTTTCTTGGCAACCAAGTCCATTTTGTCCAGTTTATTACAAATTAATTCCATGTCGAATGAATGAGAGTCCTGGATCTCATTAGAACTTGACCTAGGTTGTTTGGATTGGTTGAATGCATCCATGGAGGCATGATTAATTGAGTTCTCGCTCATTTTCTCAAATAGGTTGTATGTGCTATCTGCATCCCTGTTGAGAAAATTGCCTCCTCAGGAGGCTTCCACATGATTATGGAGTTGCTCAACCATCCCGTGATAGAAAATCTGCACGAGTTGCCATTTCGGCACCTTGTGGTGTGGACACTTCCTCAAAAGTTCCTGGAATCGCTCCTAGGCACTATGAAACGGTTCCCCCGGCCGCTGGGTGAAAGTGGCAATCGCCTGTCGCAAGACATTGGTCCTTCCGATAGGGAAGAATTTCTTCAAGAAAGCCGACTTAAGAGCAGCCCAAGTTTCAATTGGCCTTCCTATAGTCCGGTACCAATGTGCGGCCTTATCCCTGAGAGAGTGGGGGAAAAGCCTCATGATCATTTGCTCTTCGTTCACATTCCTCGCTCTGGTGGTCTGAACCAAAGTGGTCAGATCTTCCAGGTGCTGGAATGGCTCCTCTGAGCCAAGCCCATGGAAATGCTTAATCAAACTTAAGACTTAGGGCTTGATTTCAATGTCACCGGCGGGAATCATGATGTCGGGACGTTCCCCATAGTTTGAAGGATCATAAAAATCCTTCAAGGGCCGAGCGCCCTAACCATCCATGCATTGGAACCATTGCTACATCTGCTGCAATTATTCCAACTGCCTCTGAATCAACCCCTGCTAGTTCGGAGGCGGGGGAGGTAGTTGTTGATCAGCCATGGGATTTGCTTGGCTATAGCTCAACCTCTGCCTCCTAGAATGGACTAAAGGTCCTTCCAATCTAGGGTTCAATGACCTTCTCTCAAGCATACACTTGAAGGAAGTCGGAAGGACGGGGAAAAAAAAGGGAACCCTGCAGCACAAGAATACAAGCCTGTCCTTAGATGGGGTAGCCTAAGGACTACTGACTCTCAGAATTTGTCCTAAGATTATTGACGATTTCCTCTACTTATGTCCAGGCAATCCAACCAGTCAGAAGGAGGGACTAGGGAGAAGGTTCTTCCTTTGGCTTGCGCCTCCGGTTCCTAGTGTACCCCCCAACCGCGGTCATTTGACACTACTCCCTAGTTGGACATCAGATTAACTAGTATAAGCAGGTTAATCATGAATAATCTCAATCTATATCCCGATGAGCGAATGAATCCTTAGGGCTAACGTCTAATTGATTTTAGTTAGGCTTAGGAAATTGGTGCTCTGGAATGTGATGGGCCCTTAATGGGTTGTGCCCTTAATGATTTGTTTGAGAACGTGTGAATGTGCACAACCAAGAGGTTTTCAGGCAAGATTATTAATGATGAGGTGAGTTTTAGGATTCGAATCTTACTTAATAGCTTTTAGGATTCAAATATTAGGTGTTTTCAACCAAGTTTGTTGTTGAAAGCACGTGTTCAAGTATTTTCCTTTAGTAATCAAGAAAAATATGGAGTTCCTGGCTTGACCTAATTATTGAATCCTATGGGGTAGCTAGAAAATGAACCTCTTTTATATTAGGTGGTGCAGCCTAAACAACTCACTCAATTGGCTCAAATGCACCACCGATTAAGGCACACAAAAAGATGGTTAACCTAATATGATTTCTACTCTTTTATGTGTTGAATTCATGTACTGGGTCAACAGGTCAGAAGCCCGGTTGAGTAGATGAAAAATCAAGTCCGATTATGTACCTCAAATGTGGGTGTATAGAGTGTGTAAATTGATTTGTCCCACAAAAATATCTTTTTATTTTTTTTTTATATAAGATGTGGGTAAGATGGGTGAAGGTGGCAAACAAGAAGAACAAAGTCTATCCTAGGGTTTATGCAAACACCTAAGTAGATTGGGTCTTGGTTATGATTGTGGAGAAATGAACTAGTGGGGGGGGAAGTGGGGGACACTTATAAAGTACTCTACCCACACTTTACTCCTATCTACCACACTCAGATCTCCATGCTAGGGTACCTGCAAGACAGTAGATCAAAGACAAGTAGGGTTAGTGCTATGTAAATGCAAAGAAGCACAATAAACAAAAAAGTAAATTTCATTGCCTCCCCGGCAATGGTGCCAAAATGGTCGGGCATGTTTCGTGTGTTTGAAATCGAGGTTACAAGTAACCCATCGTTGTAGTTGCAAAACATGTCGATTAGATAAAATTTATACCGAAACTCCAAGGGAGTCCTAGGTCGAACACAGGGAGGTGACGTTTACTTTACGTGAAAACCTTGCTTTATTTTGTTTCTTTTTGGTATTTTAGGGTTTTGATATTTTTTTGTGTTTTTGAAATTAAAGACAAGCAGAATGAATCACAAGATAGAAATGGAACAAATATGATATATATATCAATTCAATGTCGATTGCAATGAACTATGAACGCATAAAAAGAGAGGGGGTGAGAGGAAATCTCCCCAATCGGCTGTTCTGTGAGACGACGGTGCCTGCTGGAAGCTCGGATGAAAAAGGTGAGGAGCGGGATGATGGAGGTGAGATGTAGGAGGACATCATGTTGAGGAAAGCTTTGGCGTGGCTCCGGAATGGAGGTGAGAAGACGGAGGTGATCTGCTACCGGAATGGAGGTAGGACAACTCCAAGGTGACCTATGAAGGGAGATGGGAAGTTGGAGGAGTATTTGGTGGGGCAGAGGTTCGTTACACTAATAGGCACCTTGGGAGCTTGGGAACAAGCTCTAATGGAGCGTTGGTAGGCTTGCTACAGCTTGGGAGTAGGTGGGAGTAGAGTAGGTAGAGATAGCTTGGAAGGGAGGGGGTGTAGGTCCTTTTATAATGGAGAAGAGGCTAAAAATGGATAAAGGACCTTTAGTGACCTCCAGTTCGTCGCTGGAAACGTTGTTGTAGACAACTCACCTCCACTCATGCCCATAGCTAGCTCTGCAGGCTTGCAATGAAATAGCGACGGTTGTAAGCGTCACTGTAGGTCAGCCCAACTGTCGCTAAAAGCTGGTGTCAACTGCCCTTACACCCGCGCCGCGCTGCCTTGCTCATCACGTGCGCTGACCACACGCACCTGGCTGTGTGTGCGCTTGCACTGTGTTGGCGTGCGCGCTTGCCATGCGCTGACATGCACGTGCGCCACGCGCTACCTTGCACTGGTGCTGCCACTCCATGTGCCCACCCAATTGCGAATTGGAGGGGTTGCAGGGATTCGAACCCGTGCCCTACTTTTGCAAACCAACTCTCCCACCATTGCGGCAAACCTTCCCTTGTGTCATGTGGAGTGGCTTGGTGCATCCGCTTCCCAACCATTGGATCTTGATCCAACGGCTAGGATTGAAGGGCGCGGATGAAGGAGTTAAGCGGTGCTACTGGCCGGTGTTGGGCGGCCTGGATGGTGCCACGTGGCGCCGTCTGGGCCGTCCATCTTCTTCTTGTAGAGGGTACTACGGTGCTCAGATCAAGATGATTCTCACGATGCCGAACTACGATCGTCGCTCTGGATCCATCCGTATAGTCAGATTTTCCATCCGAAACCCGTATGGATGTCACATTGCCCCCTGGCCATATAAAATGAAGGAATTAATATATAAAATATACAATTATCCTAACTGCCATGCAATGGATGTTATGCAATATTTATAACATGATATGCAATGCTAAGCCTAGGAACTATCAAAAATAAGCAATTTATCATGAATTTATGTATCATTATGCTTCCTAGGCTTACCTTCATTTGTGCCTACAACCTGCTCACAAGGAATGGAAGTCTCAAATCGAGCCCACACACGAGGAACCGAAGTAACTTGGTAGATGGGCTTGTTGATTTCCGACTAGCTTCCCTTGTGGTGCAAATAGGAGAGGTAGAAATTTATATTGAGTAACCTTTTGTGTGATGTGCACAGTGTTTCAAGTGTGCAACATACGCATGCTTAGTATTTTGAAATCCCGCAAATAAGTCCTGCATGCAATTTAAAGTCACTGATTTTAAAATCATTCTTCTTAGCAATCCTAATTTCTTAAAGTGACCACTGAATTAATTGGATTCACACAATTAGGTGGTCTTGGATTTAAGTCCAATGCAGATGTATGACAGAGATGTGATGCTAAAGAAAGGATGCACCTTACTCCAGCTTTCTTCAATGCAAGGATGTCTGTGATGCAATAATGATAAACTAGATGCTGCTCATTCAATCCTAGATGGTCACCCTATAGATATGCAGCTTCTAGCAGGCAGCTTGAATTTCTTTTTTCTTTTAATGATAATAAGCAAACAAACCTAATCTAATTTAGCTAGCTAACTAACTAACATGCAGTTTGAACAGTGCAAATAAACCTATAATCTAAATAAAAGGGGAACACGCTCCCAAAGAGATACTCCCACATACAAGAGTGATAAATAATAAAAGCACCGGCAACACGTTCCCAAAAAATGCCTAACACGGGTCCACAAGATAAAAATTAAAGTCTAATGTCTATCTAGCCTGATCTAAATCTAAAAGAAGCAAACATGTCTTCGATCGCCAATCCTCCCTCCATGCAGGTGGGATCAAGGCCCACATGCACACACGATCATCCTCGAGGAGGCGACAAGGTCTACCAATAATATTGTCTCTGTCATGCGCACCCATCATGTTCATTTGTTCATTTCTACACACAAACAGAACGTTAGTAATTCAGAAAAGCTTCGGAAATGGCATAAAAATAGTATAAATTCCCTAAAAAACTTAATAGGCATGTTTCCTCCACAGCAGCGGTGCCATTTGATAGAGCAATTCTTGTTTACAATGAAATTCGTTTCATAAAATGTTGCATTGTTATAGTTCACTACATGGCATTTCAAAATATTTAATACTCAAAATCTAACCATGAAAATAGTTAAGTCGTCTCCACAGGGAGAAATTAGCCTACTAAACTAGTGAGTGGTGCCTTATTTATTAAGGAATCTTAACGGGTGTGCATACTAATTAGTGCAACTTATTTCCAACATATATTCTCATTCTAAACACTTAATTAGGAAAGTAGGTGTTTAGATGCAAAATCACCACCATACAATACATTGTAAAAAGATGAATAGTGATCCTGGCTATGACAATCACCATAAATATTAACCTCTAACAAAATAGAGCTTGTTCATTACAACCAATAAGTCATGCTCTAAAGAACTCAACAACATATAATTCAAATTGAAAAGAAGGATATCCAAGAAAATTCACCTCAATTAATTAAGATATTAAATAAAGGAATAGTGTTTCTTACAATGGCAGAAGTTGTAAATTTTATTGAGAGGGGAAATAGAGGATTTCTCCTCTCGCTTCTATGTGCACGCGTCGAAGCGTCATTGGAGGAGCTGCTACGGGTGAAGGTTCGTCGAAGTGTGGGGTTCGCTTTGGCGTTGGCGGTGCTGCCAATGGTGGCTATACATGGCCAGTCGGTGGAGGTGGATGCCGGTGACGGGGATGGCAGGTGGTATGTGAGGGGGTCGTCGAGGGCGGCTAGCGGTCATGTGGAGCCCGTAAGCATGAAATGAAAAGAAGGAAGATGTTGGTGGTGAGATTGGCCGCTTGTAGTGGCTGCATGAGGTGAGAAGGTAGGTACGTGTTTGGGTTCTTCTTGCTTGAAGTTGCAGGGGAGGCAGGTTGAAGAAGAGAAGAAGAAGAGGAAGGGGCAGCATGGCTGGCGTGGGCTTTCATGGAGAGGGAAAATGGTGGTCTTGGCGTGGGAGAGGAAGATGGTGGTCGGTTGTGGCTATGGTGGGGTGGTGATGTTGGGTTCGGTGGGTGGAAGTTGTATGTGGTGGTGGAGGTGGAATAGCAGCAGTGGCAGAAGGTTGAAGAAGATGAATAGTAGAGGGAAAAGGCATGGCTGATGGTTGAGGGTATGGTGCTAATGGCACACACACACGCTATCACCGTGTGTGCGACTATGGAGAGGGCAAAGGCGAAGCACACTTAGGCTGCAGTGCATGCTGGGTCCACAATGCAAGCAGAGGTCATGGTGATGGATGATGGATCCCCGCTAGGATGAAAGATGATGATCCCGCGGCTGCTGTACTTATATAAAAGCACCCACTGCTGGTTCCTTTCGCTGAAAGGTTCTCCAACCGCTGAGTGGTTGGAATGTTCGGATACGTTTGGCGGTATCTTCATCAGACATCCAATCTGACCTTCAGACGTCTTAAAAAATGTAGACATCAGTGAGTTTATGATGGCAGTTCCTAAACGTTTGTTTTGAGCTCGAGACATTTTATAGAAGCAAAATAGACGTTTGAATGATGCTTTCCTGTTTTAATAACTCTTGCACCTAGCCTGCATCCTTCAAATAGATTATGTTATCTTACCATATGTTATTAAATGTAAACTTGGCACATAAAATTATACATAGACTAAGATGAATTATCATTTAACTCATAATCGATTAGAAATTAAGATCAGATAATTAAAGAGTACTTAGGCCAAATAATAGTCCACTAAAGTAGACTTATCAGTGGTCAAAGCGAGTCATCCTCCAAGCGACCATCGAGGGGGATTCTTCTCACCTCTCTCTATCCTTTATTTGCTTTCTAGTGTGCTTTTTCACATTTCTATCTGTAGAAAACTCTATATTGAAAACATTTGTGATTGTTTCTTTCTCTCTCTCTCTCCCTCTTATTTTGTAAGTAGATTAATTTGATAAAGTTTTGTCGATCTGATCTCCTGCTTTATAAAAAAACCAAAAAATTCATACAAGACAAAAACAAATAAAATCAAAGCATGGATTTCAAAACTAAACGTTCGCCTCCCTGTGTTAGACCCGAGACACCCTTGGAGTTTCGATATAAATTTTATTTGGTAGCGACTTTTGCTACCATATCACATAAAAAGAAACAAAAAAAAGGACATGAAATCTTTTTAAGCAGAGTTGCAAGTATATTGGGGAGGAAAAAGGGAGAGAAGAAGAGAGAGATAGAGAGGAAAATGTGCAAAATTTGTGATGGTCCCAACATGTGATCATGGAAGAGTTACCTAAGTTCTGGGCTAAAATGAATGATCAATTGATTCTTGAAATGCTAGAGAGAAGGAGATAAGTGACGGATACCGACTTTAGGCCTTAGGTCTACTGTGGGGCTTAAACACTCACGTATTTGTTAAGATTTGGACTATTCCTCAAGAGGTTGAGGGAGTTGTGAGGCTAATGTATTAAGTCTAAGGCTTAAGGAGTATTCAACCTCGTTGCTTGCCCTTTGTTTAGGGGACTTGGTAACCTAGGCACCTAAAAATCACACACCGATCTGGTGCAATGCGCGTAATGAAGAATAATGCGAAAAAGTATTCTACTCTAAAAATGTTTTCCTGAAAATTTCACTTAGAAGCGGCTCGAAGACACAAGTTGATTGAATGAGTTCTCGATGCAGAGAGGAGGAATGAAAATTACTCCTCTCGAAGATGTGTTATAACATACTGATGGGAACACCATCAAGAGCCATAACTAGCTCAGTTTGATCTGATTAAGTCAATAAAAGCTCCTACATATCCATCAGAAGGTCTTAAGGGCACAAAACATTGATTTGAGAGGAAGAAAATAATACAGGTGATAAGTCCACTTTTGTGGACCATTATTTGGCCTAAGTACTCTTTAATTAGTCATTCCTAGTTAATATTTGATTAGGAATTATGGGGGAATTCAACATAATCTGTATATCATCTTATGCACCAATTTTATGCTTAATACATATGATATGTTATGATAATTATTTGGTGGATGCAGGTTAGGTGCAAGACACTTAAAGGCAGCAATCAGACGTCCAAAATCCCATTTTAAGACATCTGGAATCTAATCTGGATGTATGGAACCTCCAACGTGGACTCCTTGCCAACCAAATATTTTAAGACGTCTGATAGTTTTATCAGATGTCTAATGCCTAACAGACAGGACTTATCCTTCTGTTCCAACCACTCGCAATCTCCGTGATTGGTTGCAAAAGTCAGCTGCAGAGATTTTAAAAGTCTGATGCCAACAGAGTGGGGGATTATCTTCTCCCCCTGGCAGGGCTAGGCTCTCCAATCTTCTCCACCATGCACTGAGGGCATACACTGTTGCTATCGCGTACACTGTGGCATAGACGTTCTCCACCATTCCCTTCAACCCACCGCGCCTTCATCGACTCTGCAGCATGCACGATGACAGCGTGCATGCCTCCACCACTACCAGCACCACCGCCTAAAACCATCGTCTTCTCCTTTATTTTCCTCCTTCTTCCTTTCACAATGCCACTCCACCCCCTGCATCCAAGACGACACGCCACCATCCTCACCGCAAACCCACCGCCACCCCCACAGCCGCCCCTACCCTCACCCACTCTCGCCGTATACCGCCTTCCATCATAGTAGTCACCATCATCACCTCTGCCTACTCCCATACATCTTATCCTTCTCCTTCATCTCCTTACCCTGTTGCCAACAAGGAACCCAAAGCATACTATGCAGCACCTGCCCATTGGAGACACTTCCGGCCACCATCTTCAACGCCAACCTCGCCAACACCGCCTCGACGCTCCGCCATGTCTTCCCCGCCGTTGTACACAGAGTTGGTGGTTCTCTCATCGACCTGTGCAACTCACTACCGCCGGCTACACACCCTCCGGTCGACCATTGACGACCACCTCTGGCCGTGCCTCCTACGTCAACGTGACGCCCTCAGCGAGAAGGAACCCCACCACGTGCATGCCGATGGCCAGCCTTCCCTCTTCATGCGTGAGGAAGAGAGAGGAGAAATCCTCTATTTTTTATTGCATTAATATTTATGAATCATGCCATTGCTGGAAGCACTGCTCATTTATTTATCTTATATAATATTTGGCTAAAATTGCATGGACATCCCTTGCTTAAATTTGAATTACATATAATTGATTTCTTCTTATGAATGACATACAACATGAGATATTGGTTATAGTAAATTGGTGTCATTAGGTAGGAGATTAATGTTAACATTGTTTGCTATTACCAAGGTCATTATTTAGAATATTATATTATGGTAATTTTGCATAAAGACACCTACATTCCTGATTAATTATTTAAACTAAGAGTTTATGTGAGAAAGTGAGTTGCAATAATTAGTATGTACATCTGATGATATTCCTGAACAAATAGGACATTCAATAGGCTAATTCCTCCCTGTGGAGACGACCAAACTATTTTCGTGGTTATATTCTGAGAATTAAAATGTTTTGAAAAGTGATTTTCTACCACGCGATCACATACAACGACACATCATTTCATGCTAAAGTTTTTATCGAAAATGAAGATCGCTCTTTCAATAGGGTTATTTCTGTAAATTTACCATTATATCACAAAAATAAAATAACCGTAGGTTCTCTCAGGGGTTGAACAAAGGTCAAATGGTCTTAAGAGTCTAATAAGTGGGTTAGAATAGAGAGAAAAGGGTTTTCATGCTTTATAGGAATTAATGGACATCTGAAACCCTAAAAATAGACCCACTTAATCTACTGAGGTTCTGGTCAGGATGAAATTCACCTAAACCCTAAAAAAATCATAGAAAAATATTCTCTAGTATTTGGTACCTCCAATTTATCATTAGAACCCATCTTGACCTAAAATAGTCTCAGACAGACGTTTACCCTAATTTGCGTAATTATGCAAATTACCTAGTCAAACTAGATTACAACCAAAATCCAACTTCACCATTAGATTTCTTAGGTCTAAATTAGGTTTGTACTAAAATTTGGGCCTAATCTAAGATTTTTTCGACCTAGTATGCACTTTGGTCCAAGTCTGATTTTCTTTATTTCACATGGCCCCTAGCTTTTGAATTTCTTACAAAAAGGTCCCTATCTTTGTCATCATTTTCTTCAAATAGGTCCCTACTGCCATGAAATCTGAATCCTACAACTCCGACGAGCTTGTTTTGGCATGTTCTCCTTAATTCCTTGATTAACGCCAGTTTATCATCATTCATATGCATTAAAACAAACCTAGCTGTTAGGATTTTACTCCGCAAATGGGTTTTTTGGGTTGCATTTAGGTATTAACTAGGTTAGGAATGCATTGCACTTTTTTTTGTCTTTTTAATTAGTTTTTGTGAGTGTTAAGGATATACAAATTGCCAGATCCCTAGAACCCTAGCACTCAGGAAGGCAACTGGTGAAGGAGAAGCTCTCACCAGCTAAAACTCAGCTTGATCCAACTCACCATAGCTGAAATTCAGCTCACTTGAACTAGGGTTAGCTCATCCTAGCTCCATTAAGCTCATCTCAGCTGAATGTCAGCTCAAGAGAGCTCATCTTAGTTCACCCTAGCTCATGTTAGCTCAGATTCAGCTCAACTTAGCTGAGTCTAGCTCATCTCAGTTCCCATTAGTCCACAGGGAGCCCTAGCTAGCTCAGCAGAGTTGACTGGAGTTCACCATAGCTCAGGTCTAGCTACATGCAGCTCCACTCAACTCCAGCCAGTTGAAGATGACTTCATTTCAGCTCAGGAAGCTCAAGTCCAGCTCTCGGGGACTCAGCTTAGCTCAACTCAGTAAAGCTAAGCTACCTTAGTTGCCTCTACCAACTTGATCCTCCCTGGAAGCACCAGACCCAGCTCACCTCAGCTCTTTGTGGTAGAAACCAGCTTAGTTTAGCTTGGCTTAGAAGCTAGCAAAGAATTAGCAAGCTAAGCCAGGTAAGGTAGCTCCATGCCATCCTCTTTAGCAGCTACCAGCTCCAGTTCAACTCTAGACTTCTTCTGTCTAGCTCCTCTTCACAAACCCTATCTCCCATTTCCTCCTCCTCTACTCCATTTCTAGCTAAGCTAGCTTATCTTACCACCCTAAAACTCTACCTAGCTAGCTCCACCAACTAAGCCCTACCTAAGCTTACCTAAGCTAGCTCCATCCACTCCAAGTTGGCACTACCACCATCACCACCATTCACCCCTCAACCACCACCAAAGGGCACCAAGAAGTTGGTGCCAAAACCACCCTAACTACCCCCCTTTTTGGTGCCAACTTTTCCCCTAAAAAGTGCCCTAATCTCCACCCGACACCTAAGCCTAAAGGCCATCTCCACCTTCCATTTTCCCTCCAAAATTGCCCCCCTTCTAGAGCACCATTTTGGTGCGAAAATGGAGGCACCCCCTCCACCATGGACGACCACCAAGGGGTGGATTCAACCTATAACTACCCCCGCTTGCACCCTTTAAGGTTGCACCAAGTGATCTACAACTTAGGATTCCTAACCACCATCCCAAACTCCATCCTAGCCACCCATTACCTCCACGCCAACTACCCCTTCTCCACCACTATATATACCCACCTAATTACCCACATTTTCCCATCCTCCATTTAGTAAAATCTACCCTATACCCACCTCATATCTAAGGCCAAGAAGAAGGAGTAGGGAAGAAGATTAAAGGGGCACATCACCCGCCCCCTTGGTGCCTTCTTCTCCTCATTTCTTCTCGCTTGTGCCATGCCAAGGAGGAGGAGCACTTCCCCACTAGGAGGATGGCCAGGCAAGGAGGAGCAAGGGTGGTGCATGCCCATGATGGAAAGCCATTTTCGCGCATTTGAAAGTTGTCGAAAGTCATAGTATAGTCGCACAAAAAGTTCCTCAAAAATATTATTTTGTAAAATAACGAGACTTGAGTCCCGGTCGTTCATCTCTGGGAGGCGTGTTTCTATTTTTGAAATCGATCTTAAAGCCGCTCTACTTAATATTCTGGTGCGCAATATATAGGTGGTTAAAGAACAAGCACTTAAACCATGCAAATAAAATAATCATTCAGCTCATGGTGATTTCGAACACATAAAGAGAGATATATATATAAATGCATTTTCATTCATTCATTAGGGGAGAGTTGTTTGTACAGGAAATCTAGAGGAAAGCTTATACAGGAATGCTTTAAATTAAACCTAGCTACCAGAAAATGATTGCATACAAGAATCGACGGGGGGATTTCGCATGCATCATTGGGGGAGAAGAGAAACTACTCTACTAAGTAGTAAATGAAAGCAGTAAAACTTATGAAAAGCATGATCTAGAGCTAAAAGAGTAGAGGGCATTCAGGGGTGGTCCCCGATGGCCTTGGAGTGGTTGAGAAGAGAATGAGGGGCGGCCAATGTAGCTTAGGCCGACCCTTGGAGAGAGGTAGGGTTGATCCAGCATCCCGGCATGGTGTCCTCCATGGTGGTGGTAGTGAGCTCGTGGAGGTGGAGTGAGTAGCTAAGTGGAGGTGGCGTGAGTGGCACCAATGGAGAGTAATTGCCAAGGGAGTGAATGGGTGCCAATGGCCACCCATGGGGTCTTTTTATAGACCCAATGGAAGCTCTCTAGAGAATTATGGAATTCTCTAGAGAGGCCTATGGTGGGAGCTCGTGGGAGAGTGAGAGAGAGAGGGTGGATGGTGGTTTTTAGTGTTGGTGCTAGAGCACCACGATCATTTGTTTTGATGATAACAAAACACGTGTTATTTAACATTTGCAATTTGAGTCCTAGATTTTAGGTCAATTGCAAATGTGGATGTGTTTAAACGGAGTTCGAGCTCGCATCCAGGACGGAGTGGAGGAGCTTGACGGAAAACAGAGGAGGTTCGCGTGGAGCGACAGATTGAAGATGGAAGGAAATGAAGAATAGGATAGATTTCCTTCTTTTGTACTTGTTGTATTTTTCGTTTCTTTTGTTGCTCTTTATTTCCTTAGATATTTCATGTTAAAGAGCCTCAAAGAACCCTAACAGTAGTCCTAGGAACACCGGCACAACCCTAGGATACTTAGGTTTTCTGTAGAATACTTAGAAAACCAATATAGGGTTCAAACAACACTTCCAGACGTCTAATTCCCAAATCAGACGTCTGATAAAGTATTTTAAGACGTCTGACTGTTGTTTCAGACGTCTGATAACTGTTAGGCTAGACGTAGCTAGTTCTGTCTGATGAAATCAGACTTCCAGACCTTAGTCCAGACGTCTTAGAAGACGTCTGATGGATTTGCCAGACGTCCAATTAGTGGACCGTTGGCTAGCTTAGCAGGCACTCAAGAATATGTCCGTTAGAGCCTTATCAGACGTCCTTAGGCCTTTCCAGACGTCTGATAATTGACCGTTTTGCCTCGGCTGACCCAAAATCTCTTCTCAGAGATTTTCTAGCCGTTGCAACGTTTGGAAATCAATTCCCACAGTAAAAGTAGGTTTCCAGATGTCCAGACATAGTGCCAGACGTCCTGTATGTCGTCTGATGGACTTGCGTAAAAACCTTGTTTAGATCTGATCCAAGTCAGGGAGAGACCCGCCCAAAATCAGACGTCTGACCTTGGAATCAGACGTCTTAAAGTGAACTTCCAGACGTCTGATGCTAGAATTAGACATCTGATAAGCCTGTCAGAATAATGATTGTTCCTAATTTCGGGCTGATTCACTTGGGCTTTGTACCCAACGGCTATGGAAGCTTTTCTAAGCCTTCCAAAGCCTTCCTAAGGCCTCTATAAATAGAGGGGAGCCTTTACACACCAAAACACACCAAGAGAAACACAAGACACACTTAAGCAACATAATTCCACTCTCTTGTGTCCTAGCTAACTCTTGCTCTCTAAGCTCAAGCTCCATCATCTTGAGAGCATCAAGCCTTCGCGCACCCGCTCTCCCACCGTTGTTCACGAGAGCGACATTGTGCCGTTGCGTGGCTCACGCACCCGCGTCATCGTCAACGCACTCCTTGCAAAGCGGAGTTTCCTAAATCCTATAGAAGCTTAGGTTTATTACTTTGTTGGCTCTATAGGTTTGTTGTTTATTTTACCTTTGACTTTTGGTTGGGTATTCGCTTTGCGAATTCCCGTCTCCTTCGTGGGACAAAATCCTTCTCGTGGAGAGAAGGGGTTGAGGAACGCTACCCTCGTACTTGTAGCGTGGTTGTACTGAGGTTGAATCACCCTAGTTTTAAAGTGATTCGGTTAGTGGATTTGATCAACTAGGTTGATCGGAAAATCCTAACTCGAGAGGGTTAGGTGGTGGTTTTCACTCGGTTTGGGTTTCCACCTAAAAAATCTTGTGTTCTCTGTGCGATTGTCTTTTTGTGTGATTGTTTATTGCTTTATATTATTTTCGCAAATTATTACGTCACCCCTCCTGGTAGGGAGGAACCTTCAATTGGTATCAGAGCAGGTTCTTGCAAATTCGGAGTAACACCCGGCAAGAAGATCATGGAGGGAAGCTGTTCCACAAGCAGGATTTCCGAGGGGCAGTCCACAACCTGTCCGCCGTTCTTCGACGGGAGCAACTACCCCTACTAGAAGTTGCGGATGAAGACCTGGCTTCAAGCCACCGACATCACGATCTCGGCCAGATGCGAGACGCCATTTGAGATCCCAGAAAAACCCGCGGGAGGCTACTCGCAGCTGCATATTCGAGAGCTTTCACTCAACGCAAAGGTAATGAATGCCCTGTATTGCGCGTTGAGTCCGAAAGAGTTCGAGAAAATCCAAGAGTGCACCACCGCCCACGAGATATGGAGGAGATTGGAAGGCACTCATGAGGAGACAAGCTCGGAAGAAGAAGAAGAAAAAGAAGAAGAAACCGCTTGCTTTGGTTTCATGGCCAGAGGAACCAACAGTGACAGCGAAAGTGGAAGTGACGACAGCGACAACGAGGAAAATCTCGATCTTCAAGAAGCATTTAATGAACTTTTTGAGATTAGTAAATCACTTAGGATAGAAAATAAAAGCATTAAAAAGAACCTTAGTTTTCTTAAAAATGAAAATGATAGGTTAGAAAGACAACTTAAGGACATAGAAACTAGTCCTAAGGATAATAACCTGTTATTAGAAAATCATAACCTCATCAATGAAAATAATAAATTGATTGAGGAAAATGATAGTCTAAAGTTGGAAATCTATGATTTAAAGACTAAGATGCAAACTATAGAAAAAGAAATTGCATGTCTTAGGGAAAATTCTAACAAATTAATCAACAAAGTTGATAATTTTTATAGCCCTAAGGTTGAGAAAGGATCTCCATCAAGGAGACCTTCTAACAAATCCGGATCCAAGCCCACTTGGATATCGAAAAAAGAATTAGAATCTTGTTTTGTAGGGTTCAGGGATAATTACAACATAAAGGACTGGACCTACAAGCTCAAGGCTGGTCAACTCAAGTTGGGGGAACTAAGGAGTAGACCAAGGAGGAGAACAAGAAGATCGACAAGACGGCGAACAAACGACAGACCCGCCGCACGTCGACCACCAGATTGGAGACCGGCGCCAATGCCCGGGACTCCAAGCTACGGATGGGAGCCCCATCCGATGTGGCATCCACCACCACCATTCGGGCCATTTTATTGGCCATGGTAGGTGAGGTAAAACCATTTACCCTATCTTTTTATCAGTAGCATTTAGATAGGGGGAGTTAAAAAATTTTATGAGCTAATTGTCAATTTTTAAGGGGGAGAAATAAGGTAGCTAAATTTCCTTTAGTAAGGGGGAGAAAAATAATAGCTATCTTGTTACAAAAAGGGGAGAATATTACCTTTGTTAAAATAAATTCATAGAAGAGCATGTTTTAAGGGGGAGTTATAGGAAATATAAAATCAATTAAACCTTTTTGATAATGTCAAAAAGGGGGAGGATTTTCTGCATTATTATTTACGATTTTGTCATCATCAAAAAGGGGGAGATTGTTGGTGCTAGAGCATCACGATCATTCGTTTTGATGATAACAAAACACGTGTTATTTAACATTTGCAATTTGAGTCCTAGATTTCAGGTCAATTGCAAATGTGGACGTGTTTAAACGGAGTTCGAGCTCGCATCCAGGACGGAGTGGAGGAGCTTGACGGAAAACAGAGGAGGTTCGCGTGGAGCGACAGATTGAAGATGGAAGGAAATGAAGAATAGGATAGATTTCCTTCTTTTGTACTTGTTGTATTTTTCGTTTCTTTTGTTGCTCTTTATTTCCTTAGATATTTCATGTTAAAGAGCCTCAAAGAACCCTAACAGTAGTCCTAGGAACACCGGCACAACCCTAGGATACTTAAGTTTTCTATAGAATACTTAGAAAACCAATATAGGGTTCAAACAACACTTCCAGACGTCTAATTCCCAAATCAGACGTCTGATAAAGTATTTTAAGACGTCTGACTGTTGTTTCAGACGTCTGATAACTGTTAGGCTGGACGTAGCTAGTTCTGTCTGATGAAATCAGACGTCCAGACCTTAGTCCAGATATCTTAGAAGACGTCTGATGGATTTGCCAGACGTCTAATTAGTGGACCATTGGCTAGCTTAGCAGGCACTCAAGAATATGACCGTTAGAGCCTTATCAGATGTCTGATAATTGACCGTTTTGCCTCGGCTGACCCAAAATCTCTTCTCAGAGATTTTCTCGCCGTTGCAACGTTTGGAAATCAATTCCCACAGTAAAACTAGGTTTCCAGACGTCCAGACATAGTGTCAGACGTCCTGTATGTCGTCTGATGGACTTGCGTAAAAACCCTGTTTAGATCTGATCCAAGCCAGGGAGAGACCCGCCCAAAATCAGACGTCTGACCTTGGAATCAGACGTCTTAAAGTGAACTTCTAGATGTCTTATGCTAGAATTAGACGTCTGATAAGCCTGTCAGAATAATGATTGTTCCTGATTTTGGGCTGATTCACTTGGGCTTTGTACCCAACGGCTATGGAAGCTTTTCTAAGCCTTCCTAAGGCCTCTATAAATAGAGGGGAGCCTTTACACACCAAAACACACCAAGAGAAACACAAGACACACTTAAGCAACATAATTCCACTCTCTTGTGTCCTAGCTAACTCCTGCTCTCTAAGCTCAAGCTCCATCATCTTGAGAGCATCAAGCCTTCACGCACCCGCTCTCCCGCCGTTGTTCACGAGAGCGACATTGCGTGGCTCACGCACCCGTGTCATCGTCGACGCACTCCTTGCAAAGGGGAGTTTCCTAAATCCTATAGAAGCTTAGGTTTATTACTTTGTTGGCTCTATAGGTTTTTTGTTTATTTTACCTTTGTCTTTTGGTTGGGTATTCGCTTTGCGAATTCCCGTCTCCTTCGTGGGACAAAATCCTTCTCGTGGAGAGAAGGGGTTGAGGAACGCTACCCTCGTACTTGTAGCGTGGTTGTACTGAGGTTGAATCACCCTCATTTCAAAGTGATTCAGTTAGTGGATTTGATCAACTAGGTTGATCGGAAAATCCTAACTCGAGAGGGTTAGGTGGTGGTTTTCACCCGGTTTGGGTTTCCACCTAAAAATTCTTGTGTTCTCAGTGCGATTGTCTTTCTGTGTGATTGTTTATTGCTTTATATTATTTCCGCAAATTATTACGTCACCCCTCCTCGTAGGGCCAAACCTACAATTAGATCCACCAAATGTGGATCAAAAAATTGAATGGCTCTTGGTTGCTATTTTTGGCAACCAAGGCAACCACACATGGTAGAGAGTTCTAGAGAACTCTAGGCTAGACATTTTCGTGTGGATGGTGTGTGTGGGTCGAAACTTAGGTGGCTAGGTTGATTAGGTTGGGTTCTAGTGGGTTTAGGTCAAGGTAGGTCTCAAATTAGGGTTATAAACCATAATTCACTAAGGTAAAGTGCAATTAAACTTAATACAAGTTTAATTGGGTGTGCGGAAACTTAATTGAGAGTAAAACAACTCAATTAAGTCAGGTCTAGGTCAATTGGACTCTCACTGAGTCCAATTGGACAGTGTGTGCTGAGATCAGGGCTCAATTGGACTCAATGAGTCCAATTGAATAGGATGATGGAATTGACTAAGATCCAAGTCAATTAGGTTTAGTGAGGACCTAATTAGGTCCTTAGGGAGGTCTAGAGGTGATGTACTAGGGTTAGGGCACATTAATTTAGGTTCCTATGGGGTTGGAATTGGGTTTGGGGACCTAGAGATCCAAGATCAAGGCTTAAATCTCAAAACAGGAATTGGAGAGCAGTATCAGACGTCTAATTATAAAATCAGACGTCTTATTCTCAAAAATCAGAAGTCTAGACTTTTTGTCTGGACATCCAATCAGAGTCAGGAAGGGTTTTGAGTTCTGTTTTGGGTATTCTGCAGAAATTGGACGTTTTACAAAGTGTTTGGATGTCCAATAACACTGCAGAAGTGGGTTTGAAGTGTGCGGGAGTTGGCTAAGGGTCCTGGACGTCTTAAAACTTCTTTGGACGTCTAGAGAAGGGTTGGAACTAGGGTTTTAATGCTTCCTAGGGTGTTGTGACCTAATCTATGGGTGGCTAAGGCTTGGGGAAGTCTCTAGGCTATCCTAGGGCTAGGATGGACCTAAGCTCTTCACATTTTACTACTTTATTTCTACTTAATAGAATAGAAAACCTTTAACCCCCTTACATTATTATTCCTACATCTAAACTAGGCCTTCTGCTCCAGTCTGCTACAACTCCCGTTATTCCTGATCCAGCTTCAGATCCAGCTCCAGATCTGCATATTACCTGCAATCGACATAATATACTTAATTAGCACATTATAACATTATTTCATGCATAGCTAAAGGAAAGCGGAAAAGATGCAGATAATGCGTATGCATGCATGAATAACCCTAACTTATGCTAAGTCCTAGCTTAATCTAGGCCAATTAAGACCTATGATTGCTGTGCAATCATACCCCCATGCCTAAATCTTGCTAGTCCCTAGCAAATGCAAGACTAAATTATTTATAGCAAGGGTCCCTAAGAGACTGGTTATTTTATCAAGTGTTTGCATAGAAATTTTTCTCCCTTTTATTTTCATCCTATGCTCTAGAAATCCAAACAATCGTTAAGGTGCAGCTATGTAGCTTTTGCAACGGATTCGAGTGAAAACTAATACACCTCTAAAGCCTGTACTTGACCCCTAGTAAAAATTCTAGCGGGATAGGAAGATTTCTTCCCTCAGGGTATTCAAGATATTTTATGAATTCCACCCTGGCTTTAGGCTTTGGTAGAGAATCTTTGAGGGAAAGGATTGTATATTTGGTGGCTCATTCTCACTTGGTGCTACATAGAGACTAGTACTACAGAATCCAGATTCCCAAATTACTAAGTAACTCAACTCAGAGAAAGACGAGAAAAACTATGCTCCCTTTTGATTCCTTTGTATTCATTCTCTCTTGCTCTTTTTCTTTCTTTTTCTTAGAGCTCACAACCTCACCAGATTCACACATAGGATCTGTATTTGGTGGTCTCACTAGGCATTAACACTTTAATTGAGTTCTCATAACCCTAACACTAAGTCAGGATTCCTCAGCCAGTATTTGGGCAATCAGAAACACAAGAAAAATAGGTTAAGGCCATATTTGGTTGAGCTCAATTTTATTTGGTAGTATTGCCTCAATGAAATAAACACTAAATATTCATTCTTTGCTTTTTCTTCTTTTTCTATTTTTTTTTTCAATTTTTCTTTCTTTTCATCATTCTTTTTCTTTTTCTTTTTCTCATTTTTTTTTTATTTTTTTTCAGCATAACACAACTGGCATACATCCATGAACTTTATTAAGGAGGCATTATTGGGAATTGGTGGTACTCAAGGGACATTGTGTGGCTTATTTGGTGGAAGTGCCTACTCACGGCACCGAGAGAGACGGATAGGACGGTGTATTTCTGACCTTGACATCAATACCCTCCTTCAGCCGAGGATTCTGTAAAGAATGGTCGTAACCATCCACCTTAGCCCTAGTTTTATGAAAACTCGCTCTCCGCCTATTTGCCTTATTCGGTGGCTCTCACAATTTCGCACAAAAATGCATACGCGGGAACCGAGAGCGAAAAATATGTCTAATCTCAGAGTATCATCACCTAATTATCTAGGATTCCAGATTCCTTGCACTAATCTTAGAACACCAGTATACTCTATTCTCTCACACTATTTGGTGGATTTTTGGAGGAAAATCTGCTTGACTCCCAAAACATTGTCCAAGGGTTCAGGAAAAGAAGCACTGCTTCTTCTCGACAGACTGAAGACGTTTATCAGCCTTCACCGTGAATCCATTGCAAATTCTACGTGTGTGTGAAAAGTTATTCTGGATTCCAGATTACAGGAATCAACTAAAGGATAAAACTCCCTAATGCATTCTCTTAATAAAATAATCTTATTCATGAATGCAATATGTATATATGTTATAGACATGTAACCTCGTATAATTTGTACTTCGTGAATTTCCCGTATCGGGTTACAATCAACTTGACCCTAAATTTAGAAGAAAAGGTGAGTGGGTGAGTCGGAATTGGTTGTCGTGAACGATTTCTAGCTCCAATGCGAGCATTGGAGGTGGAGTCGATTGTTCTTTTATTTAAGGTCCTAAAGTATGTTTTGCATGCAGCTCCGAGGTTTTCCTAAGTGTTGGCACAAAAAAAAAAAAAATTTAGTTTTTCTGTATCTACCCCCCCATGCCTAAGTTCTTGCATGTCCTCATGCATGAATGTAAAAGAAAATAAATGCTGCAGGGAGAGAATGGGTAGAAATCACCTGTAATTGCTCCTGAAATTATATTCAGCACCGGCCAACCTGTTAATATGCAATATAAAAGGGAAATATGCTAAACAAAAATATGCTATGTATAAAAATGATGGTGGAATGTGGGGCGAATGGTATCTATAAGTGCTAAGTTTAACGCCTCCAGCTGGGCGAAAACTCAATCAGATGTGTCATTTCTAGCATAGGAGCCGACTAAGATTAAGAGAAAGATGTGCTCATATGCTCCTAAGATCAGTGGTCCGGAGATGCGAACCAGCTGATTGTGCACCCCTACTCCAAAAAGTCTACCTATAAGAAAGTGTGGATTGGTGGTGGAAAATAGAGGATAATCAGAGGGGGGATCATGATGTTGATTCAGCTGATTTATCATGTCCCACAATTCAGCAGGAAGTTGCTGAGGCAGTAGATCAAAATGTACCTCAGAACCAGAATCTGAGTCGTAGGGATCCTCATAATGATAATTGACATCAAAGATCATGCCCTCTCCAGGCTCTGGGTCATATGGGGGTATCCGTGAAAGTAGAAGATCTGTGGGGAGGTCACTGAAATCCTCGTCAGAAATTACTTCGTCCTCATCAGTACTCATCTCTGATTCATTGGAGGCTGACTCTTCAGGCTTAGAGTTGATACATCTGTTAAATTGACTAGGATGATAGGTGCGTCCCCAGCTCATTCTGCTCGAAGCTTCACCCTCATATGCATTGGGCTCCTTAGTAATTCCTGCCTCAGGTAGCATATTTATTTCTTCGTTCGAGTTATCCATAGCTACTTCTGGTTTTCGGATGTCAGGATCAGGGATAGGAAGTGTCGTCTCAAAATCTCTAGCATCTGAATTAGGGACGTAGGTGAAAGAAGAAGAGTGCAGATCAAAAGATGTTGGCTCTAGTACAGGTTCACCTACAATGGGAAGTGGTCTAGATTGATCAATAGTGTTTGCCTCAAGATCCCTATCCTCAATTGGATCTACTTCCCTTATCTCAATTTGGTTATCTAACCCAAAAGGTGTCTCCCAGGATTCAGGATAATCTAATTGCGGCTCAGTTCTGGAGATATCAGTCCTTTCCTCCTCAATTTCAGATGAACCCATTCGGCATACTTCCTGCTCCTGTCTCATATCCATGCTAGATTCTTTTTCCCTTGAGTGATCTTCGGGCATCTGCTACCGAGAATCTTCTGTGTGTTCTTTCGGCGTAGTTGTTTTAGATTCTTCGAGGTCTTCAATGCTATTCTCCAATTGATATCTCAAAAGCAATAGTTCTTGAGTTTCCCGATTTTGTCAAATTCGCCTTGTTGTCTCTGCTATTTCTTGAAGGAGCTCCATCACGGCTTGTTGATGCGGAATCCGGCTTTGTCTTTGGTTCGGGTCAATGATAGCCTGGATTTCGCATAAATAGGATGCGGCCTTTTCCTTAGTGCTCGCTATAGCTCTCTGTATTCTATAATGTGGCCGCATATGCACCAGTAGCTCTTCAGGGGTTCCAGGGGGTGAATCAGGTCTACCCATGTTCTATGGGTGGGAAGCAGGAGTATGAAATCCATATCTTGGGTTATAAGATGCGATCCTTTGAGGGACCGACTGGTATGGGTCATAATATCCAGGGTTAGGATATGGGTTAACCATTTCGGTAACCTAAGGAGAAGGATCAGGCGAAGTGAAAAGTCATCTTCGCCGCCTTGGGTTCTGATCCCAAGGTTGAGCTGATTCAGTGACCCAAGCTCTCAGATAAGCTCGTGGGTCCAGCTCTTCTGGATCCTGATTAGGTCCAGATCCAATGTTAGCCATCGCGGCTCAGCAAATAGAAGTGACTCGCCTCCTTGGGAGCGGCTCCCAAGGTCCAACCAAGTGAGGTCGAAGTGACCTCCTTGCGTGCATACACCGCCCAACCCCTGGGTTGGTGTAGCCACTCAGGACAAGGCTAAGGCCCTGTCAATCAAATGGTCCTTATAGATCAGGTGACCAGATTATTCGTTATGGATTTAAATTCTTGAAGATAAGTTCGTCGTACAACCAACTGAAAGTGAATCCTGCCTCTCAAGCTAACCCAGCCAGTCTAGTTACGAGGGGACTAAGGGGAAGGTTCTTCCTTTGGCTTACACCTCTGGTTCCGTTGACCCCCAAGCCACGGTCGTTTGACACTACCCCGCAGACTTAGTCACCAGGTTTGGCAAGAGAGATTAAACTCGTCCAGTAGTATGACAACGAACTCGGGTTGATTTCGTGTTTTAAAATCAGTTTTTAACCCATTTTCTTCAGTTAGGTTTGTGGTGAGTGGCCCACAAGGTGACCAAGTTCACCGGCTAACTAGACTTGATTAAGTCTAGGTTAGCCAAAAGTGTGGTCTCTATTTGTGACCCTAAAGGTTCAACCTAGGTTGCATGCACTTCTAGGGTTTTTCTCTATTTCAGCAGACCACAAAAATAATGTTGATTCTCTGATAGTGATTGGAATCCAATTAATTTGAAATTTTGCGAATAGATTCCTTTTTCAATTATTTTTTCAGAGAATATTTTTTTTGAATTTTTACTATTTCAATCGAATTTTTAGGAAATTTTAAATATCAGGGGGTCAGATTTGGAACTTTGACCCCTGAATGGTTTTTCGCCTTGAAATAGTATCAAATGATCTTCAAAAAATCGAAAAAAATATGGAAAATAAGGCCAATTATATTAGATTTCAAACCCAATCATTTTTAGTCAAAACGGATTAGCGGATTTCTCGAAATCTCTTTTTGAAATTTGAAAATTTTTGAATCTGGGTCAATCTGACCCCCGTGCACTTCGCGAATTTTTAAAAATTTTATTCTTGGAGTTTTCTCAAAGTAATAGTGGAATTTGAAAGATGGTTTGAAAATGAAGGTTTTTTCCGAATTTTTGAATTTTTCGCTAACAGATTTTTCGGCAATCGAATTTTCAAGTGAGATTTGAATCTGGCTGAAAATCAAAAGGTGGTGGAAAAGCTTTTGAAGAGGTTTGAATTTGAAATTCAAGCCTTCCACCAAAAATGCTTTTTTTTATATCATTTGCACTTTTTTATTATTATTTTAAAAAAAAAAATTTCAAAAGATTCAAACGGAAATATCTCTTTTTTTTTCTTTTTTTTTTCTAAACTATATTCAAAAGGAAACCTAAAGAGATTTTTTTCCAAAATTTTTGATTTTTTTTAATTTTTTTTTCACGAAAATAAGAAAAATCTCTCTTTTTTTTTCAAAAAAAATTGCAGGAAGTAGATCTAGTCCTAGGGTTCAGAAAATAAACCTACTCTAAGAGAATGTGATGTGCACCTGACTTTCTTCGCTGTGCTCGATGTGTGCGCAGATCCCGTTTTTCTTCCGTGTTCCTGCACATCAACAACGAAGTAGAGGCAGATTTGTCAATGATAAGTAAAAGATCGAAATCAATAAAAATGACATTGCCTCCCCGGCAACGGCGCCATTTGACGGAAAGCCATTTTTGCGCATTTGAAAGTCGTCGAAAGTCGTAGTATAGTCGCGCAAAACGTTCGTCAAAAATATTATTTTGTAAAATAACGTGACTTGAGTCCCGGACGTTCGTCTCTAGGAGGCGTGTTTCTATTTATGAAATCAATCCTAAAGCCGCTCTACTTAATATTCTGGTGCGCAATATATAGGCGGTAAAAGAACAGGCACTTAAATCATGCAAATAAAATAATCATTCAGCTCATGGTGATTTTGAACACATAAAGAGGGATATATATATATAAATGCATTTTCATTCATTCATTGGGGGAGAGTTGTTTGTACAGGAAATCTAGAGGAAAGCTTATACAGGAATGCTTTAAATTAAACCTAGCTACCAGAAAATGATTGCATACAAGAATCGACGGGGGGATTTCGCATGCATCATTGGGGGAGAAGACAAAATACTCTACTAAGTAGTAAATGAAATCAGTAAAACTTATGAAAAGCATGATCTAGAGCTAAAAGAGTAGAGGGCATTCAGGGGTGGTCCCCGATGGCCTTGGAGTGGTTGAGAAGAGAATGGGGGCAGCCAACGTATCTTAGGTCGACCCTTGGAGAGAGGTAGGGTTGATCCAGCATCCCGGCATGGTGTCCTCCATGGTGGTGGTAGTGAGCTCGTGGAGGTGGAGTGAGTAGCTAAGTGGAGGTGGCGTGAATGGCACCAATGGAGAGTAATTGCCAAGGGAGTGAATGGGTGCCAATGGCCACCCATGGGGTCTTTTTATAGACCCAATGGAAGCTCTCTAGAGAATTATGGAATTCTCTAGAGAGGCCTATGGTGGGAGCTCGTGGGAGAGTGAGAGAGGGTGGACGGTGGATTTTAGATCCACCAAATGTGGATCAAAAAATTGAATGGCTCTTGGTTGCTATTTTTGGCAACCAAGGCAACCACACATGGTAGAGAGTTCTACAGAACTCTAGGCTAGATATTTTCGTGTGGATAGTGTGTGTGGGTGTGTGTGGGTGTGTGTAGGTCGAAACTTAGGTGGTTAGGTTGATTAGGTTGGGTTCTAGTGGGTTTAGGTCAAGGTAGGTCTGAAATTAGGGTTATAAACCCTAATTCACTAAGGTAAAGTGCAATTAAACTTAATACAAGTTTAATTGGGTGTGTGGAAACTTAATTGAGTGTAAAACAACTCAATTAAGTCAGGTCTAGGTCAATTGGACTCTCACTGAGTCCAATTGGACAATGTGTGCTGAGATCAGGGATCAATTGGACTCAATGAGTCCAATTGAATAGGCTGATGGAATTGACTAAGATCCAAGTCAATTAGGTTTAGTGAGGACCTAATTAGGTCCTTAGGGAGGTCTAGAGGTGATGTACTAGGGTTAGGGCACCTTAATTTAGGTTCCTATGGGGTTGGAATTGGGTTTAGGGACCTAGAGATCCAAGATCAAGGCTTAAATCTCAAAACAAGAATTGGAGAGCAGTATCAAACGTCTACTTATAGAATCAGACATCTTATACTCAAAAATCAGAAGTCCAGACTTGTTGTCTGGATGTCCAATCAGAGTCAAGAAGGGTTTCGGGTTCTGTTTTGGGTATTCTGCAGAAATTGGACGTCTGACAAAGTGTCTGGACGTCCAATAACACTACAGAAGTGGGTTTGAAGTGTGCGGGAGTTGGGTAAGGGTCCTAGACGTCTTAAAACTTCTTTGGACGTCCAGAGAAGGGTTGGAACTAGGGTTTTAGGGCTTCCTAGGGTGTTGTGACCTAATCTAAGGGTGGCTAAGGCTTGGGGAAGTCTCTAGGCTATCCTAGGGCTAGGATAGGCCTAAGCTCTTCACATTTTACTACTTTATTTCTACTTAATAGAATAGAAAACCTTTAACCCCGTTACATTATTATTCCTACATCTAAACTAGGCCTTCTGCTCCAGTCTGCTACAACTCTCGTTATTCCTGGTCCAGCTTCAGATCCAGCTCCAGATCTGCTTATTACCTGCAATCGACATAATATACTTAATCAGCACATTATAACATTATTTCATGCATAGCTAAAGGAAAGCGGTAAAGATGCAGATAATGCGTATGCATGCATGAATAACCCTAACTTATGCTATGTCCTAGCTTAATCTAGGCCAATTAAGACCTATGATTGCTGCGCAATCAGCCCACCCTTGGAGGAGGAAAGTTAAGGTGGAAGCTTCTACCTTGGAGTACACCATCTTGGAGGAGCATAGCAAGGAAGGAGTTGGAGAGCTCTTTTCAAGCCTGGGAGCTACCAGGCTTGGAGCAAGAAGCCATCATCTTCTTCACCATTTCATTTAAAGGATTTGTGTTTTGTTCTTCTTGCATTTCAAGTAGATTAGAAGCTTTCCTCTATGTGTTTTGTGTAGAACAAGTTCAATTCAATTCAAGTTGCCTTCTTTTAAATTCTTGTCGCATTTATTATTATTTTTTTTAATCTTGATCTTGCACTTTTTCACTCCCTCCCTAATTACTCTAGGCCCCCACGTGCCTAGAGCGAGCTTAGGGAGAGGCCTTTCTTTTCACTCTAGTAACAGTTTAGTAGATTAGGTTTAGATCGCCTTTTTCTTTGTCAACAACTTTGCGAATGTTCATTATTTCAAAACCCTAAAAAAATTATAAATTAAAAAGACAAAAAAGAAAGGTGAATTTCATTTCCAAGTGATAGATGTATTTTTGCAAACATTTGGCCTCCTCGGACAACCCTAGATACCCCACTATATAGGCTTATAAATTTAAGAGTTGATCAATTTTGCATGCTACAACGACGTATTTTACAAATCGTATAAAAATCTGTATCATTCCTTGAGGAATCCCTCTATGATTAGAAAGGAAAGCTCGTCAAGGAATTCCCTTCCTTCTGAGCCAAATCCTAAGCCCTAAAACCTTCCCAATCTCTCATGCAAATGCATGAGAGATTTGGGTATATTTCAACTTCTATCTCCGACAAACCTTCTAAGCTTTGCTTCCCAAGCTCAAAACATCCTCCAGAGACCTATAAAAGATGCCCCAGATCTAACCGAAGATCCCACGCTCGAATTCGGCCGGATTCCCCTCTGATTTCATCTCTCCTCATCTGACCGAAGCTCCTCGACATCTAGCAAGCTCCTACGACTCCTTCCTTTGTTTGACCACAATACCAGTGGTAGATCCTCCTTCCCTACCTTCCTCTGCATCGTGCCATACCAGCAAGTGCCTCTAACTCCATCCTCGCCATCCTACCCTCACCGGAGCACTTCATCTTCTCCAGAGCCGGCATACCACCAGTAAGGAGAATTCCCCCCTTTCATTGGATTAGATTAGGTTAGTTCCTCTCCATCTTTAGGTTAGGTCCCTCTATTCCTACCCTAGTTTCAACCCTCGACGCTGTCATTCACCCCCATTTTCTCTATCTCCGACCGAACCTCCGGCAAGGCACCTCCGTCGCTACACCGCTCCATCTGCCTTGCCGACACACCCACAAGCACCGCCGTCCCTTCATGCACAAAACCCCTATCTCTATTCGCCTTCCCATCCACCCAAACCCTCTATCAACCAACCCACCTTCCTGCCACCATTCCCGACTCCGTTTGGCCACCACACATGACCATCCACGACACAACCACCATCAACCACTTCACACCCTACGACGAATCTCCTGAACCTATTTAACAAGGTCGAGAGGCCATATTTTGGATTTTAGGTGTTCACTCCTTCGTTGCCATTGACGTTGCTTCGAGCGAAGCTTGAAGCCTTCTCCAGTCGTTGCAAGTTCCAAGTGAAGCCTCCTGGTGACACGGAACCTCTCCAGGGAGGTCTCCATGTCCTAAATTTAGGATCTCTACAGCTGTAGCTCCCTCAATTGGACGCATCATCCACTGTAGCAGTGTGCCCGAGGAAGGTGGGACATTTAGTCCCACCTTGGAAATCTATGAGGGGTTGGCACTGCATAAATTGAAAAGGTCATACAGGCTTACCACCTCAACTAAACACACGGGGTGATGTCCCCGCTCACCCTTCACACGTGCCTCGCTCATGACCTGTCCGCCGTAGGCCTGGCGCTAACCCAACCCACCTAACCTGCCTTCACTCCTCGGCTGCGATATCACGCTCGCAACCCTTGTCCCGGGTATGCTTAGATCCAAATCCGATTGCTCGAGGCTCTGGGAGAGTAGATCCCAGAGAGAGAAAAAGAGAGAGCGCGTGGGGATAGGGGGTTTTGCTCTGAGGGTCAATGGTTGACACATAGCCATTTCAAGAAGAAACCCTTCCCTTTGTGCATGAAGAAAAAGAAGAAGAAGAGGAGTTGAAGAAGGAGAAAGAATAAGCAATACCTCTGAGCAGAAGTCTGAGATTCTACTGAAGTGCGTTGTACACTTATCCTACATGGATTTAGATTGATTGATACTATTGAGATAATTGATATTATTGTAAGGGGTAATTGGTGATTCAAATCACCATTTTAACCCATTCTTTTTGCACTATTTGACATTTGCTTTCATTTATATATCATTATTGTTTGAAGTTTTATTATACGTTGCTCATATATTTGCTTGAATTGCAATCTTGAGAACTATTTTGCTAATTGCTCCCTGTGTTCGACCTCAGACTTCCATTTAGGTATAAATTCTATTTATTTTTCACGCTGATTCCATCTATACTGCTGTGCATTGATTTTAAAATCTAATTCAAAGCAATTAACATTTTGGCACCGTTGCCGGGGAGCAGCGTGCAACTTTGATCTCTTGATTGCAATATCTTATTTGATACTAACTTGCTCTATCTCTTTTGGCTATGATCTGTGCGAGGGGATTCATTAGAGGAAGATTAAATGCACATCAAAACACTCCAGTGGCAGGTAAACTCCATCCAATCTCTCCTAAGCCCTTGATTATGAAAAGCTAAAAAAGAAAAAAAAATTAGTTAGGGCTACTTGCATTTTATTCTTAGGTTAATCATCAAGTTGCCAAATTTGATACATTATGTTTAGAGAACATCCAAAACCTGATTTGTGTACCAACTTAGAGTTTTAAGGTATCTAGGGCTATCACTTTCTTGCTTGAGCCCTAGGTACCACATTTGGATGAATTAAATTGGACCTATTAGAGCCAATTAGGGTTTCCAGTTTAGGGTTTTAGAAACACACTTGCTTAATCAAGAATTAACCTTCTGAAATAGTGTGTGCCTAAGCCTTGGGTGAATTGATCTATTCATGCAAACCCTAAAATCAAGCTCTTAATCTCGTTTGAACACTAAAAGAGGGACCTAAATTTCTCAAAGGACAAAACAGGTCAAGTTGACCCACCTTGTTGGGTTAACCAATCTTCAAATTAGGTCACTTTGCATAAAAACATATTAAAGTTCAAGTGAAATCATAAGCACCCATGCTCTTAATCTAAAACAGGTAGACTTAAGAGATCAAGTCCCCATTATGGTCTACCTGGATCCTCAGTGATAAGAAAGATCGAGTGGGGGAAACCCTATAGCCCGTGGGGGCGCTCTACCATGTAGGGGACTTCGCGGGACTCTCCCTTTCTGGTTGCTCAAGTAATTCTCAGGTGGATAGCTTTCTGACTTAGGGGTATCAAACTGCCTGAACCTCTATAGTCATCCAAATTTTTTGGGTTTCTTGATTGGGTCCATCACCTGCTATCCCTCATCTACTCCACTGGTGCATGTTCGAGAGGAGGTCCTTAAGACCACCCTTGAGGCTTCCATTAGTTATTCACTCTCGTCGAGGTCGAGCCTCGACTTCCGTGTTTGTGCAATAACCTGATCACATTGATATATCTTCTGATTTAGAACCCACTTCCTTTTTATCTGCTATGGATCACCAAGAAGATCAACCTAACCTTGAGCAACAATTAAATGATTTCGAAAATAAAATCAATGCCAACATCAACCCACCGCTGCATCCTCAAATGCGAGATCACTATAATCTTGCAGGGGTGGAAATCGAACCCCGAATCAACATTCCTGCGAGATGACTCGAGGTGGATCTCAAGCCCAGCATGCTTCATATGACCCCAAAATTTCATGGCTTGAACTCCAAGGATCCCTTCCAGCACATCATAAACCTAAAACATTTGGCCCACACTTTTGGGGGAGATGTATAGAATTGGGACAGATTACTCTTAAAACTCTTTTTATTCTCTCTAGCTGACAAAGCCGCTCACTGGTTTCAAACTCAACCACACATGATCAACACATGGGTAGAACTTCAAACTGCCTTCCTGCAAGAATTCTACCCCATTGGTCGTACAAATATGATGCGACACCAAATCACGCACTTCCCCCAATGAGCGGGAGAATCTCTACATGAGGCATGGGGTCATTTTCCAGATCTCATGCATAAGTGCCCCCATCAGAGAGTTTCGAAGTGGGAACAAGTCCAAGATTTTTACCATGGACTTCGTGAAGACATCAAGCTCTTTGTCAATTGATGGAGAGATTTTCGCTTATTTGTGAAGATGATAGCACTAAAGTAATATGTCGTTGTGTTTTATGTGGTGGAAAATCTTTCAATCAAAAATTAAAATAAATATCAAATTTAACCACAATAGAAATGTCGCATCCTCAAGGAGGAATAGAACCAATAAATTCACGAGTAGAGGATTACAATGTTTGTAGACAACTTCGCGACTTCAATGTGAGGAATATGCTACTCTAAATGGGGCTTGCAATTTCCTTAAAAGTTCAAGGCTATTTATGCAATTTTTACGTCAGGAATTAAGCTCCCAAAAATATGTATATGATGCAAGTGTAGTGGCATATCATGTAAATTTGACTTGCATGCAAATCTGATTTAAATTTCATTGTTGAATGATGCACATAACACAAGTTAAGTAAATTCATGAAACCATAAGTGCATCCATGCAATGTGGCCTGAATAAAATAATAATATCAAAGTGGCAATGGCATGCAATGTAAATTTTAATTGGGGAAAAAATAGAGGATTTCTCCTCTCTCTTCCTCACTTGAACGACCATGCGCAGTTGGCGGTGAGAGTCAACAGGATGGTGCACCTCGATGAGTGCTTTGCGATGGTGGTCACGTGATGGCTAGAGGTGGCTGGCGACGGCCGGATGGTGGAGAACAGCCACCGGTCTATTGTGCTCTGTTGGAGGAGAAGAACCATGCATGGAGAGGAGGAAAAGTAGCTGCCTGCGGGCGTGCTGCTGTGCTATGGGTGCGCTCGCAAAGGCGTGCATGGGCACTCCTATGGGCATGGCTGCCTACAGGCTAGGCTTCTTGCAGGTGATCTTGGCTACCTGCGGGCGGTCTACTTGCATGTGCTTGGCTGCCTACGGGCGGCAAGGCTGTGCGCTCTTGGTTGCCTGCATGCGGCTGGGCTGTGTGCGTAGGTGAAGTGAGGGTAGCGCGGTGAGGGCAGCACACAGAGGGGGGTGCCCTATAGTGTCTGCTTTGCGCACGCTGGTTGTGGAGGTGGTGTCTACAGGGGTGGCAAGCTAGAGAAGATTAACCACGCTCTCGATGGAGAGGGTACGGCTGCGCACAAGGGCGCTATGAGGGTGGGGCAGGCCTGCAAGGGCACGCCAGTAGGTCGCGTGGAGGGGGGATGGTGCAGCGCCTGCGCTGGCGATGGGGGAGGCTGGAGTGCACTTGGTGAAGGCATTGGTAGCTACTTGGCATGGTGAGGGGAGCGCGGGCAAGGTGGGCAAGCCGTGGAAGCTATTGGAAGAAGCTCTGCAAGGCCGCGCGAAGGCTATGGCAGTGGGTGGTGGCACACCCGCAGGGCACACAATGGGAGGATGCCTACGCGTGGAGCTTGTGGCTGTGGTGTTGGAGAGCTTGTAGGCAGGCTAGAAACACCGTGCATGCCTTCTACACAGTGCACGCAGTCTCTTCTCCCGATGGTCTTCCCTTTTCCATGCCCCTCCACCTCTCTATTTTTATCTCCTCCCCCGACGCAAGTCAAGGGATTTTCAAAATCCCTTACTAGACATGGCCGGTGGCTATTGATGGAGTTGTTGAGGCCGGCCGTAGGTTGAGAGATTTGTGGGGGGAAAATATCTTTTCACCCTCCTATTCTTTTCCAAAATTGATCCTCCTCTCTCTTCTTCCCGATTATTAGCCTGATGGAGTGGATTAAGTAGAGGAGATGTAACGAGTGCGCTGTTGCGGGACCTGCATGAAATATAAAATAATTACATAATAAGTAATAGAATAAATGAAAACTTAAATAATGACACATGCAATCATTTAATGACCTAATGTGATTATTAACAAAAATACAATGTTAGAATTTAATTACTTAGGCCTAACAATAGTTCATTAAAATGGACTCATCAAATACCCCTATGCCTAAGATTTGCTAGTCCCTAGCAAAAATGAAAAATAATAGAAGTAATCAGAAGATTTCTTCTTTTCTTATTTCAAAACTTTAGAGATCCAGACAAATGTGAAGTGATGATAGCCTAGGTAACAGATCAAAGTGAAAAGCCAATCCGCATTGGGAGTTCGTACCTTACCCTTGGTAAATATTTCTACCAGGATAGGCAACTACTTCCCTCCACGATAAAGTGGAAGATAATCTGTAATTTGACCTTGGCTTTTGGCTTAGGTAGGAGATATCAAGTTGAATGGATTTGTATTTGGTGGCACACACTCATCTGGTGCTACATGTAATCTAGTACTATAGACTCTAGATCTCTAGATTATTAAACAAGCCAACTCAGAGAGAGGCTAAACAACTGTTCTCCCTTGATGTTCCTTGGCGTTCACTCTTTAATTTCCTTTCTTTCTGAGAACCCAAATCTTGCCAGATTTAGTAAGTGTACTCTCTGTTTAGTGGCCTCACATGGCATGCACACTTCAATTAAAGTCCTAATAACTCTACAACTAAGTTAGAGTCCTTAGCCAGTATTCAGGCGATCAGAAATATCGAAAGGTAGGTATGGGTCATATTTGGTGGATCACGATAGGTGTTTTGTTATCTCAGAAACAATGCTGCAAAGATAACATTTTAAACTTGGACTCTTTTCTTTTTCTTTTCTCTCTCCTTTCTTCTTTTTTTTTTTAATTATTTCTTCTTTTTTTTTTATAAATCAACATAACACGACACAGACTTTTATTTATGAGGCATTATTAGGGATGATGATGGTCAAGAGGATATTGTGTAGCTTATTTGGTGGAAGTGCCTATTCTTGGCACAGGGAAGGAATGGATAGGATAGGTGTATTTCTGACCTTTGATACTATTACCCTCCTTCAGCTGAGGACCCTATGAAAGACGGTCGTAACCATCCACCATAGTCATAGCTTTATTAAGACTCAATCTCTATGTATCTGCCTTATTTGGTGACTCTCAGGAATTCACACAATGTACGCACATAGGAATAGAGAGCGAAAACTACGCCTAACTCTAAAGTATCATCATCTAATTATCCAAAACTTAAGAGTCCTTGCTCTGGACTTAGTGCACCAGTAATTTCTCTACTTTCCTCCTACAAATAAGGGGTGGATCTACTCGAAGATAGTATGCCTGACTCCCTATTAACTGTCCAAGGGTTCAGTAGACTAAAAATCCTTATTGGTTTTTTTCAAAGATCCATTACCCAGTCTACGTGCACGTGAAGTAAATGTACTGGATTCTAAACTTAGGAAATAATTAAAGAAGAAAAACCTCCAATGAGAAAGATATTTTGCTAAGGACTAACCCATTCAGGTCAAGAAAATAAGAGTTTTTTTTTATATGTATGCACATATTTATAAATGCTATAAACATTCTCAGGTTATACCCCCCCATGCCTAAGACTGACAATGTCCTCATTGGAAAAATACAGACATAGAAGATATCAACTAAGGAGGAGAGTGGGAAAAGCTAAGGCTCCTCAAGCCGAAGTACATCCAAAACCTGGCCATCTGTAAGAGTAATATAAGGTTTAAGTCACTGGCCATTTACCTTAAAGCTCGCACCTAAAGTAGGGTTCCGAATTTCTATAGCTCCATGAGGGAAAGTATTGATAACAACATATGGCCCATCCCAGCAGGACTTGAGCTTTCTAGAAATAGTTTAAGTCTGGAATTGAAAAGCCAGACCAACTGGTTGGGCTCAAAAGTCTTTCTAATGATGTGCTTATCATGGAAGACCTTTGTATGTTGCTTGTAAGCTTAAGTTTCATAGGCTTCATTACAAAGCTCCTCAAGCTCACTTAATTCTAACATACGTGCCTTTCCTACTTTATCCAGATTCAAGTTAACATTTTTAATAGCCCAATAGGCTTTATGTTGGATTTCAACGGGAAGGTGGCATGCTTTTCTGTAGACAAGATGGAAAGGAGACATGCCCAAGGGAGTCTTATACGCAGTTTTGTAGGCCCAAAAAGCATCATTTAGTTTTTTAGACCAATCCTTCTTATCAGGCCTGACAGTTTTTTCTAAAATTTGCTTAATCTCCCTATTAGACACTTCAACTTGTCCACTCATTTGGGGATGGTAAGGTGTGGCTATCATGTAGTTGACTCCCAAATTTTGGAGTAGTCTTGTGAAGTGTACTTTTTTGAAGTGAGGTCCTCCATCACTTATGATCGTCCTTTGACACCCGTACTGAGAAATGATATTAGCCTTAACGAAGCCTAAGACCATGGAATGGCCATTAGTTTGCGTGGGTATAGCTTCTATCCATTTCGATACATAGCCTACAGCCACAAGGATGTATTCATATCCGAAGGACATAGGAAAGGGACCCATGAAGTCAATGCCCCAAATATCAAAGATCTCAATAGGGAGGATAGGTTGTTGGGGCATCTCATCCCTTTTTCCAATGGTTCCCATCTGCTGGCAACGTAGACATGCACCCACAAACGTATGTGCATCTCAGAATAATGTGGGCCACCAAAAGCCAGACTGAAGAACCATATGGGCAGTTTTCTTCCCACTAAAATGTCCCCCACAATGGAGGTCATGGAAGAAACTCAGAACACTTCTTTGTTCTTCATCAGGGATGCAACAGCAAAAAAGCTGGTCAAGGCCTACTCTAAAAAGCTCGGTTTCCTCCTAGTGATAAAATTTAGCATTAGCAAGAAACCTGTCTTGCTTTTGCTTGTCCCAAGTACTGGGGGTAATGCCCGTGACCAGATAGTTCACTATGTTAGCGAACCAAGGAGTTTTAGCCTCCATGGCCATCAGAGACTCATCAGGGAAAGTTTCTTGAATATCGCCAGTAGGGTTTGATGCCTCAATAGGGATCCTAGACAGATGATCTGCTACCACATTTTCAACTCCTTTCTTATCTTTAATTTCCAAGTCAAATTCCTGGAGTAGTAGAATCCAATGAATTAGGTGAGGTTTGGTGTCTTTTTTAGCAAGAAGATGCTTTAGGGTAGAATTATTAGTGAACAACACAACCTTGGATCCCAAAAGATATGACTGAAACTTTTTCAAAGCAAATACTACAGCAAGAAGTTCCTTTTCAATGACTGTGTAGTTTTGCTGAGCATCCGTAAGGGTCTTGCTGGCATAATGTAGCACATGAGGTTTGCCATCAACCCTTTGACCTAAGACCACTCCCACTGCAAAATCAGAAGCATCACATATTAGCTCAAATGGGAGGGTCCAATCTGGTGCTTGGAGAATCGGCACGGTAACAAGGGCTTTCTTCAAGACTTGGAAAGCCTCGCCACATCTATCATCAAAATCAAAGGAGACATCCTTTGCTAACAGGTCGCAGAGTGGCTTAGAGATTTTACTGAAATCTTTAATGAAGCACCTATAAAATCCAGCATGGCCAAGGAAAGATCTAACTTCACGAACATTGGTGGGCAATGGAAGCTTAGAGATGGAATCAATTTTTGCGGTGTCCACCTCTAATCCTCTCTCGAAAACTATATACCCTAACACAATGCCCTGCTGGACCATAAAGTGGCTTTTCTCCCAGCTAAGCACCAGCTTTGCCTCTTCGCAATGGCTTAAGACTTTATCAAGCTGCGAAAGGCATAAGTCAAATGATGAGCCATAAATGAAGAAGTCATCCTTGAAAATTTCAATAAACTCGTCGATCATATCAAAAAAGATAACCATCTTACAACATTGGAAAGTGGCAGGAGCATTACATAACCCGAATGGCATTCGGCGGAACACAAATGTGCCATACGGACTCGTGAAGGTGGTATGCTCCTGATCGTCAGGAAAAATGGCTATCTGATTATACCTAGAGTTCCCGTCAAGAAAACAGAAGTACTTGTTCCCCGCCAATCGTTCCAAAATTTGATTGATAAATGATAAGGGAAAATGGTCTTTCTGGGTAGCCACGTTCAAACGGCGGTAATCAATGTAGACCCTCCAACCAGTTAAGGGTCTAGTGGTCACTAGCTCTCCTTGGTCATTCTCCTCCACAGTGATTCCTGCCTTTTTGGGTACTGCATGAATAGGACTGACCTATTTACTATCTGAAATGGATAGATAATCCCTACATCCAGCCATTTTAGAATCTCCTTTTAAACAACCTCCCGCATATTTGGATTGAGCATTCTCTGTATGTCTCGAAAAGGTTTCACAGATTCGCCCATGTATATATGATGCATGCAAAGAGAGGGATCAACACCCTTAATATCAATAATTGACCAGGCAATTGCTTCCTTGTGCCTTTGTCAAAACTCAAGCAGAGCTCCCTCCTGCAATTCAGATAATGCAGACGAGATAATAATGGGGAGCGTGTTATTAAGGCCAAGGAAAGCATATTTCAATGTGCTCAGGAGGGGTTTCAACTCCAACTCAGGAGACTTTTGGATTGAGGGTTTAAGTTGAGATGTCCCTGCCTTAGGTAGCGAATCTACCTTTACGGTCCAGGGTGGGGACAGAGACTCAGTGTGTATCCCCAGCAACTCTTCTAATTTGGGCATTTCCCTTTCAGTTTCTTTAATAATCAAGAGTTGGTCCTTAGATATGACCTTTTGAAGGGGATCTCTACATAAGAGTGCTGGAGTAGTCACTTCAATTATTTCATTAACGACCTCAATCTAAGAACAATCTTCAAATCCAGTTGCTTGTAAGTATCAGAAGCATTCAACGGGATCTTCTTGTTCCCGAAGCCCATTTTAAGTGCCCCAGATCTACAATTGATAAAGGCATTGGCTGTGGCCAAGAAGGGGCGTCCCAGAATAATGGATGGCTTTGTGGGCTTATTTGATGGGTTAGTATCAAGCACCAGAAAATCAACAAGGAAGAAGAAGTCCTCCACTCTCACAAGGACATCTTCCAACAATCCCCGTGGTGTCTTAAGTGATCTGTCTGCGACCTGGAGGATTACTGGACTAGGCTTTAGCTTGCCTCCCCCCAAAAGGTTGTAGACAGAGATCGGTAAAATGTTCACCCCCACACCAACATCGAGCAGGGCCTCATTAATGTGTTGGTTACCTATAACCACTGAAATATATAGGGCCCCTGGGTCCTTCATTTTGGGGGGTGTTCCATGGTGGAGAACCCAGCTAACATGGTTAGGTAGGATGACCATGGTTTGGACCTGTTTCCTAGATCGACGCTTTTGGGTGCACAGGTCCTTCAGAAACTTGGCATAGGACGGGATCGATTTAATAGCCTCCAACAGAGACAAGTTAATCTGGACTTGCCTAAAAGTGTCCATAATCTCTTCCGTCCTATCCTTGGCTCCAGACGAGCCAACAAAAGATTCCCCAGGATCAGATAGGTGCTCTAGATAGGGCACCCTCAGCTTCTAGGTAGAGGGGTTGTCATGGCGGGAAAGGGGTGGTGGAAGGACGACATCCCCATTGCTGGTGATTTTGTGCGAGGAAGAGCAATGTGGCTCTTCCTCGGTGGAGATGGAAGTAGGGTCAGGTGTAGAAGGGGAATTCTGAGACATAGTCATAGGAGTGTTATCAGGCTTGTCAATCTTCTTTCCACTCCTTAGCATAGTCACCGCTTAGGCGTGCTCCTTGAATATGACCCCCTTGCCCTTAGGGTTCTCCTCAAAAGAGCTAGGCAGCTTCCCCGGATCACGTTGCCTAACTGCCTTAGTAAGGTGGCCAATTTGGGATTGCTTATTAGTAATCATCTTATTTTGAGATTGGATGACCTTATTCTGATGCTCTTGCATCGCTTTCATCATTGCTTTAAGTTCATCCATCTCAGAGGGGTTATTCTGAGGAGGGTTTTCATAAGATGGTTGGTATATGGGTTGGGGAGGTAAGGGTCATGTATTCCCTAAGTTAGAAGCATCACCTTTCTTCCAAGATAAGTTTGGATGGTTCCGCCACTCCGGATTATAGGTATTGGAATAAGGGTTATTGCGAGGAGGAGGGTGGAAACCTTGGGCCGTGTTCAAGTCAGCCTGAATCAACTCAGGGAATTGATTTTCCTAATGGCACTCCACAGTGGCGTGCATTGTGCTTTGGCAAATGGAGCATTCTCTTGAAGCTTGAAAGATAGAGGCTGCTTGCCGGTTCATGCCGGGGTTTGCTAAAAGCCTATCAAAGTTTTTATTCAATAATTGAATTTGATAAGCCGAATCCTGAGAAGCCCCAGCTTCATGGGCATCTATCTTCCTCTGCAAGATTGATGGCTTTCTTTCCTGATAGGCAAAGGACAAATGTATGGAGTTTTAGCTTAATGTTTCAAATAATGCCCAGGCTTCATCCTCAGTTCTCGTCATGAAGGTTCCTGCACAAGCTGCATCGATGGTTTGCCTATGCCTTTCAGATAATCCATTATAGAACCTTTCGACCAACTGCCATCTTAGCACCTGATGGTGGGGGCATAACCTAAGAAGGTCATTAAAGCACTCCCATGTCTCATGAAATTGCTCCCCTTCCTATTGAGTAAAACCCATAATCTCTCTTCTGTAATGGTTGGTCTTACTCATAGGAAAATAATTTTTCAAAAAATCTCCCTTGAGGGTGGCCCAATCATTTACCCTTGCATCGAGGGTATGATACCAGTGCTTGGCCTTATCCTTTGAGGAGAATGGAAATAGAGTCCTCATCAGGGCTTCATCAATAAAGTTCTGGAGCTTCACCGTGGAATAGACCTCGGTGAATTCCTCCAAATGCTGATGGGGATCCTCCCTAGTAGTACCATAAAAGGAGGGCAACAAAGATATGGTACTGCTCTTGATCTCATATGGATTATCCCCTGCCGGTCGTCTCAGTGCTTGTGTAGGTTGGTTAGTTGGAATAAAATAGTCCCTTAGGGTTCTTTGTTGATTTGCTCCTTGATCAACCATTCCTTCTTTTTTCTCTCCTAGGTGAGCTCTCCTAAGAATTCTCTCGGGCTCAAGATCAAACACTAGACTACCCTCAAGAGAGCGTCTACCAAGCATACAATATCAATCACAATTCAGGTTCTTATTGATTGAGTAAGTGAAACCTCCACTCCAAAGATAAGTCAAAAGGTCAAGGCTCATCCCTCCATTCCCACGTAAGTGGTATAAGAGGGGTGATGACTTGAAATCTTAACCTTCTTTCTTGCGGAGGTCGAATTGGTTGATATAGATGGCCAAACAAGTTTTTCACTGCAATTACATGCCTTAATTCAATCTTTGAGTGCCCTAGGACCTATACTTTGCTTGGATGATACTCCCAGGTGATCAAGTGAGAAGTTATTCCAAGGATGAACAAAGGGATGCAAGCAGGAGGAACACTTCCTTTGAGGCGATGCGTATGTGGTGCCCCTTAACTACCCTTTTGTTCCTTTAAGGGGTGTCCCCCTCCATGAGGTATCAAAACACATGGTGAAAAGATACTACCACCACCACCACAAAGCACAATAGGAGGGTTTGCACTAATAAAGAGATCGGTTCCTATAGCCTTAAGGGATCGAGCCTTAGTGTGGTGCCTAATGTGCGTGCTCAGTGTCAAAAGTGTGCATCACATCGTAAATCTTTTTAATTTTTAATTTTTTTAAATGCAGACAAGTCCCTTAGAATCAAATCAAATGTGAATTGATTTTAAGGTCGAATCTGATTATCAGTCCCACTTTTAGTTAGGCGACCACTGAAATAGTAAATTCAAACAACTTGGTGGTCTTGAATTTTAATGTGAATGCAAATGCGTGAACAGGAGCTGGATGTAAAAGTTAGAAAGGTGTACCTATCTCTGGCAATCTTCATGCTAATATGCCTGCAATGCAATAATAAGATCTAATGTGCTATTCAAGCACCCCTAAATGTGTGCACCTAAGGCATGCAACTCCTAAACAGGCAGCTCAATATTTTCTTTTGTTGATTTTAAAGGCAAGTAAGCAGAAAATGGAATCATGCATGAGGAAAAATGTAAACCCTAGTAGCTAAAGAATGTGGGGACAGACCCCCAAAAATTTAGCCCCAATTACTACAAGGGCAAGAAGATAGAAATAAATTTTGTGACGATGGAGAATCCCTTGAGAAAGCGGGATCCAAGTCTCCTATGTCTTTTCCTCGTGTGGCTTCACTCGAGGTTGACGTCGCCGCTCTATTGTGCCTCATCGCCCCATTAGATTCCTCGCACAATAAGATAAAAAACTGATCAGGTAATTGCGTAACTTAGAATATTCAAAAATAATAAAGTGAATCTATTGTGTATGTTGCCTCCCTGACAACAGCGCCATTTGACGGAGAGATTTTCGCTTATTTATGAAGATGATAGCACTAAAGTGATATGTCATTGTGTTTTATGTGGTGGAAAATCTCTCAATCAAAAATTAAAATAAATATCAAACTTAACCACAATAAAAATGTCACATTCACAGGGAGGAATAGAACCAATAAATTCACGAGTAGAGGATTATAATGTTTGTAGACAACTTCGCTACTTCAATGCAAGGAATATGCTACTCTAAATGGGGCTTGCAATTTCCTTAAAAGTTCAAGGCTATTTATGCAATTTTTACGTCAGGAATTAAGCTCCCAAAAATATGTATATGATGCATGTGTAGTGGCATAACATGTAAATTTGACTTGCATGCAAATCTAATTTAAATTTCAATGTTGATTGATGCATACAACATAAGTTAAGTAAATTCATGAAACTATAAGTGCATCCATGCAATGTGGCCTGAATAAAATAATAATGTTAAAGTGGCAATGGCATGCAATGTAAATTTTAATTGGGGAGAAAATAGAGGATTTCTCCTCTCTCTTCCTCGCTTGAACGGCCATACGCGGTTGGCAGCGAGAGTCGATGGGATGGTGCACCTCGACAAGTGCTTCACAATGGTGGTGACGCGATGGACGAAGGTGGCAGGCGGCGGCCAGATGATGGAGAACAGCCATCGACTTGTTGGGCTCTGTTAGAGGAGAAAAACAGTGCGTGGAGAGGAGGAAGAGCAGCTGCCTGTGGGCGTGTTGTTGCGTTATGGGCTCGCGTGTAAAGGCGTGGAAGGGTGCACCTGCGGGAGTGGCTACCTGTGGGCGGGGCTGCCTGTGGGCAGTCTTGGCTGCCTATGGGTGGTCTGATTGCATGCATTTGGCTGCCTCCGGGCGGCTGGGCTACGTGCGCTTGGTTGCCTGTGAGCGGCTGGGCTACGTGCGCGAGTTTGGTGAGGGCAGCGTGGTGAGGGCAACACGCGGAGGGGGGTGCGCTGCAGTGTCTGCTTTACGCATGCTGGTTGTGGAGGTGGTGTCTATGGGGTGGCAGGCTGGAGAAGATGAACCGTGCTCTTGCTGGAGAGGGTATGGCTGCGCACATGGGCACTGCGATGGTAGGGCAGGCCTGCAATGGCGCACCTGCAGGGCGTGTGGAGGGCGAATGGTGTAGTGCCTGTGCTAGCGGTAGGAGAGGCTGGAGTGCACTTGGTGAAGGCGCTGGTGGCTGCTTGTTGCGGTGAGGGGAGCGCGGGCAAGGTGGGCAAGCGGTGGAAGCTGTTGGCAGAAGCATTGCAAGGGTGCGCGAAGGCTGTGGCAGTGGGTGGTGGCGTGCCTGCAAGGCACGCGGTGGGAGGATGCGAGTGTGAGGGGCCTGTGGCTATGGTGTTGGAGAGTTTGCAGGCAAGCTAGAGGAACCGTGCATGCCTTCTCCACAGTGCACGCAGTCTCTTCCCCCGATGGTCTTCCCTTTTCCAAGCCCCTCCACCTCTCTCTTTTTATCTCTACCCCCCGCACAAGTCAAGGGATTTTCAAAATCCCTTACTAAACATGGCTGGCGATTGTTGATGGAGTTGTTGAGGCCGGCCATAGGTTGAGAGATTTGTGGGGGGGAAATATCTTTTCACCCCCTGTTCTTTTCAAAAATTGATCCTCCTCTCTTCTTCCCGATTATTAGCCTGATGGAGTGGATTAAGTGGAGGAGATGTAACGAGTGCACTGTTGTGGGACCTGCATGAAATATAAAATAATTACATAATAAGTAATAGAATAAATGTAAACTTAAATAATGACACATGCAATCATTTAATGGCCTAATGCTATTATTAACAAATATACAATGTTAGAATTGCATTACTTAGGGATAACAATAGTCCATTAAAATGGACTCAACATCAATGCAACCTGTGGTGGTAGCATCATGGGTCAGCATGAGGACAAGATCTGGGAAATTCTTAAGAACATGTGTGAGAACTCCCTGAGAAATGAATCATTGGGTGCATACAACTGGACCACCACCTGTGCATTGACAAATAATCGGGGTTTACACGAATCCTGAGGCCTATCTGCATCCGTTGATCTGGAGTTGGTAGCCAGTCAATTGGATAAGGTCTCCATTATCGAAAAGAAGGTGGACGACATCACTCGTCATCTACATAAATCCACCTCTGCACCTCAAAGCATATACGTGCACCTGCCCACCGGAAGGGAGGCTGTGCACAACATCTACCACTCCCTGGGGATGGATACACATCCACCCCCATAAGATTATGGCTTCGGAGGCAACTCTGGGTCAGCCTACCAAAGTTGGGGGAACTCTGAACCCCTGTACCCTAATTATGTCGGAGCTCCTCAGACCTATGAGGATTTCCACGTTGTCTAGAATAATCCTTTCTCCAACACCTACAACCCTAGATGGTGGAATCATCCTAACTTTGCGTGGTTAGGTGATTCGAGCATGTTTCGAGAATTAAAATCGAGTTTTAGAGGACCCATCATCGTAGTTCACAAAACACATTTATTAGATAAAATTGATAACCGAAACTCGAAAAGTGAGCCCTAGGTCAAACACGGGGAGGCAAACATTTGGTTTTATAAAAATCCGCTCTTCGCTTTTATTTGGTTTTGTCATTTTTGTCTTTTCTAATTTTTTTGGTATTTTTAATAAGGTAAGAGATCAGGTCGACGACCTCTATCTAACCTACTTGCAACAATATAAGAGAGAGAGAGAAAGAGAGAGAAACAATAATCTATTTATGAACGGATGTTTGTTACACTATGAAAGCGGAAAATCTACACTACGAAAGTGTAAAAAGATAGGATGAGGTGAGAGAAATCCCCCTCTACAGTCTCTCGGAGGACGACTCACTCTGACGTCGCCTGGAGGAAGGTGGTGAGAAGCGGGACGAACGGGGACGGAGCTGGAGGATGGAGGATGGGGCAGGACGACGTCGTGGCGAGAATCTTCTTCCCGAAGGGTGGTGAGAGGATGACCATGGGATGCTCCACGAATGGGGATGACAGGTAGGGAAACTATTTTCTTTTCTGCTCTAGAGGAGCATCCCGAGCTTGGGACAAGCTCTCTCTAGATCCTTGGAGGTGGGGAGGAAGAAAGGAAGAGATGAAGAAAAATGGGAGGGGTAGGGGTCCTTTTATAGTGGAGAAAAGAATCAAATTTGTATATAGGACATTTAGTGATGGTCATAAACGTCGCTGAAGATCTGCTGCAAACGTCACTGAAGACATCCCACGCACCCACCCACCACTGCGCTGGTGCACGCTCCACGCACTCGTGTCGTGTGCCTCCCCGCGCACACTTGCATTCATTGCCGCTGCTTGTGCGTGCCTCCACGTATGAGCGCACCTGCGCTGCTGTTGCGTGTGGTGGCGTGTGCATGTGCATGGGTGGCCTGGGTTGCACCACATGGTGCAATCTGGGCCATCCATCTTCTTTTCTTTTTAGGGGATGCTACAGAGGTCGGATTGAGTCTATTTTTGTGTCGTTGGCTACAATCGTCGATCCGAATCAATCGTGTTGTCAGATTTGTTGTTTGACACTCTGGATTGCGTCACCTAGTCCCTCGGCCATTGATCTTCCTTGGATGCATATGGTGCTACGAGACTCCGATTGAGGTGATTTTGAAGGTGTTGGACTCCGATCGTCATTGTGATCAGATCTGTATGTTCGGATCGTCAATCTGAGGCTCCAAAATAAATATCCTTCTCTCCTGACCACAAAAAGGATGCAATTAACCTAAATTATATACAACTACTCTAATTAGAGAATGATATATGCTATGCAATATTTATAACATGAAATGCAAATCTAAACTTAGGAACATGCATGAATAGGCATTTTACCCTTGAAACGCTGGTAGGCAACCGGGTTTTATTGTTATAGCGTTGTAGTATAGCCAGTTATTGCCAACATTTCAAATATAAAATTTTTTACTCAGAAAATAAAAGAGTTCCCGAGGTCGAACTCAGGGAGCAAGTTATATTCTAGAGATATACATGTTTCTTTTACAAAAATAAAGAAAGAGAGAGAGAAAGAATTTGTTGTCTTCTTTTCTCTTTGTTTTCTCCTCGTCTTAGATCTTCTTCTTCTTTGTCTGCAGAGGTGATGTTCTTCTTCTGCAGTGGTGATGCTCTTCTTCTTCTTCCAGCTGTTCCTGCTCTTCCTTTTTCTTCTGTCTTTCTTCAGATCTTCTTCTTTCTTCTTTGTTTTTCTTCTTTCAGTTCTTCCCTTGTTCTTTTGTGTTCTCCTCTGCCTCGCCTTCTTCTATTGTTCTTCAGATCTCCTTCTTTCTTCTTTGTTTTTCTTCTTTCAGTTCTTCCCTTGTTCTTTTGTGTTCTCCTCTGCCTCGCCTTCTTCTGTTGTTCTTCAGATCTCCTTCTTTCTTCTTTTCTTTTTCCAGTCAGGACGTCGCCCCTCCTTCTTTCTTCTTTTCCCTTCAGGACGTCGTCTGATTTCCAAATCAGACGACTTAAACTGCCTGTTGCTACAGTGTCTCCCTCAGCTTCCTTCTTCTTCCGCGGTCCTTCTTCTTCACCTGTGCCTGCACACTTCAGAGCTTACGTCAGAGGACAAAACCTACTCTACCCTCTCCCCCCGCGTCTCTCTCTCTCTGAAACCACTCTTGGGAAAGCTCTCCCAGAGCTGCTGGGTAATCGGGTTCGGGTCGCGCCCGGGTCCAGGCCCACCGGCGTGCGTGGTGGGCGAGGAGTGCAGGTCAGTCTAAGTCGGGTCGGGTCAGGTCCGCGGGGTGTGAGCGTGGACGAGACCGGGTAACCGGGCGGGTGAAGGGGACCTCACCCCGTGTGCTGAGGCAGTAAGGCTAATGCACAAAATCAATTTAAACAGTGAAAAGGTTGTGAGGCATACCAATGTGGGACTAAACGGAGACCTCTCCTCGCGTGCGCCTGCTGGGAGACCGCGGCCTAGCTTCTGCAGCTGCGGCTTCGATTTGCGTAGGTTGCTGGCTGGCTGCCTTCGCAAGACTCCCCGTAATCCGCAGCAGCTGGAGACCTGGAGTCCTCAAGCCTGGAGCGCGGGAGAAGCTGCTTCAATGTGCGTTAATGGCGGTCGAACCTCAAAACCTGTCGGACACGAATATGGCCTCTCGGCCTGATCAAACCACTGGGGAACCTTCGCCGTGGCACGGCGAAGGTGTGGAGCTGCGCGGCAAGCCGCAAGGTGGTGTCTGGCGGCAGCCCTAGGTTGGACTGCAATCGGAGGAATGGGTTTGTTCGGGGGAGCGTTACGGAGGTGTGGAGTGGCAGTGGAGGGGTGGGGGGTGCTCAGTGTGATGAGGCGGAGGTTCGGTGAGGGTCGGCGAGGTGTGTGAGGCTGTGGAGCGATGGGAACATCTCGCCGGAGGGTGGCCGGAGACGAAGGGGATGACGATGGTCAGGGTCGATCGAGGGCTTAATTGAACAAATTGAAACCAGGGAAAGAAAGAGGAGAGGAAGGGAAGTAGTTCTAACTTACTTGCAGGGACGAAGGGGGAGCAGTAGGGCGACAGTCGTATCGACTGTCGCCGGAGAAGAAGATGCTCAGGGAAAGGGGCGGCGGCGAGCAGAGAGCCGGAGAGGCGCCAGCTGGGTACGGCGTGGCGCGGGAAGAGCAGGGGAGGAAGTATCTGCTGTTGGTATTGCGGCAGAGCGAAGAGGAAGAGGGGGAGGAACCGCCGGAGCTGGTGAGCGTCTGCCGGAGAGAGAAGAGAGGAAAGTTGGGGGTTTTCTCTGTCAGATCCGAGCTGCCCCGGTTGGTGGAGCAACGGGGGGTATTTATAGGGATCAAAACAGGGAGGGAGGCGGAGGGAGACGACGTGTCTCCCTCGCCGGAGGATGGCCGGAGACGAAAACCCATACCGTCCGTGCGTTCACACGGCCGGTATGGTGGGCTACAGCGACCAGGGGGGTGTCCCTGCAACGGCTGACGGCGCAGGGCACCCCCGGTTTACTTGCCAGGCTTTCCCCCTCACCCTGCGCGGCGCCATGCTCCGCGCAAGGTCGCCGGAGCATGGTGCTGGCAGGTTTTGCAGGGGGGACCTGATCGCAAAGAACGAAGGAGAGTTAGGGGCTGAAATGCGAGGGTTCAAAAGTTGAGGGCCAAAAAGTAAATATATGAGGACCAAAGTGTAAAGTCGGTCAAGGAGGTTTCTTCTTAGGCTCAAGTTTTTACACATGATTAATTAGGACCTAAGGAATCTGATGGTGAATTTCATTTCTATATTAAACCTTGCTTGACAGGTCAATTTATGCGAAAACCCAGATTAAGTTATTAATTGGGCATGGTTCTCAATGTAGGTCAAAATGGGTTCTGAAGGCCAAATTGAAGGTTCTAAACCCTAGAGATTATTTTTCTATGAATTTTAGAGGGTTTATTCTATTTTTACTTTGCCTCGAACCTCGTGAATTGAAGTGGGTTGTTTTAGGGTTACAGATTATCACTTAGTTCCTTGGAATTGCTGTAGCCCTTGTCAGATCATCTCATCCCACTTTTATTCTTATTAGGTTGCTTTGACCTATGTTTGGACCCTGAATTACCCTGTATGCAGATTATACTGGTAAAATTGCATTTTTACCCCTTATGACTTGTTTTCTCCTTAAACTCAGAATTCTCTGAGTTAAGCCTTTCCTTGAGTTATGTAGGAGCTTTTATCCTTTGTATTGGGTCAAAATGAGCTAGTTATGGCTCATGATGAGGTTCTCATCATACCCCCATGCCTAGCTTTTGCTAGTCCCTTAGCAAAAACTTAAGGTTTCAACCCTTGTTCTAGACCATGAAGTTCTTAATAGCTTTAGATAAGTGCTTTTTTATTTGAGCTTAGATTAGGTTAGAATGCTGACCATAGGCCTAAAAGGTACTCTAGTACCAATCAAGATCCAAATCTGTCTAGCCTTAGCCTCAGTCTCTAGCAAAGGTTTTTAAGGTCCACAAGAACTAACCTAAGGTTTATTGGACTTTGTGGTTAAAGCACCCGTGCTTGAAATGATTTTAGCCCTGGCTCAGTTCGCAGTGCGTTTGTAAGAGAGAGATAGAAAGTTTTTCTGTTTGGAGAGTTTTCTCTCTCTTTTTCTTTTTAGTTCTAGCCTAGGATTGGCTTTTCAACACGGTCTGTATCAGATTCCTTGCTCCCATCATCAATCCTCAAGGGTTCCTGGCTATCGATGCTTCGAGATAGCACCGCCCATGGCAACCCCCGGAACCCTGGCTATTGAGATTTCGAGATAATCCCATCCATGGTGTTCCGTGGCCGAATCCAGACCCTGGCAATTGACACTTCGAGATAATGCCATCCATGGAATCTGAACCAGCAGAGTGCTTACATGCCCCCAGTAGGATATGTAAATATCCTAAGAGACAAGCACCGAGGAGATGATATTTTGTTACGCATCTTCGAGGGGATTTCCCGCCTCTCCGCGCTGGGAACTCGTCCAAATCAACTTGTGTTGATCGGCCGCTCCTATTCTAGGTGTTCTTTTCAGAATTTTGCGATGCTTCTGCGTGATTCTGATTTTTACGCTTACTGAACCAGGCTGTGTGTGAGGTTAGGGTGCTTAGGTTACTGAGTCCCGTAAACCAAAAATTAGTTAACGAGGCCAAATACTCCCTAAGCCTTAGACCTAATACTTCAGCTTTTCATTTTCCTCAACCTCTTGAGGAGTGTCTAGATCTTAATGGGTACTAAGAGTCTATTCAAGAATGCCTAAGGTTTGCGTTCTTACTAATCTCATTATGCACTTTTCAGTTATTTTCTTGAATGAGGTCTAGAACTTAGGTTAATTCCTTAGTTCCTTACTAATGACTATCACCTTTTCTTATAATTTTGTGCTCCTTTTTCATTTGTTTCTTTTCTCCTTCACAAAATTTCCTTCTCCTCTTTTCCTCTTATTCTTTTTCGAAAAATTTTTAATTTTTATGGTGTTTTTGGCATATGTGAATTTTTTTGTTTGAAACCTTTTCTTACATGTTTTTGTACTTTCCTACCCCCCCATGCCTAAGATTTGCAATGTCCTCATTGTAACCTAGGGGTTTTTATTCAACTAAGTTCATACATTAGGATAGCTGTTTTGATGAATCTCAGATGCAAGCACCTGAGGTCGAGTCGGCTATCCTAAAGTGTGAACTTCAAGTGCAAAAAGCTGTTAGAACAAGTTTCAGGTTTTCAAAGAGAATGATGGGCTGCCTCCCGTTGAGCGCTAAATTTGATGCCTTCAGCCAAGCGGGAAATGCGATGGAGAGGGGATGGTCAAATCAGCAGAGTTTTCTAAGACAAGCACCTTGATTAAGAGCCTGGTTGGTCCAACCAGGTGCTTGTTCAGATCAACAGGCTGATGATGCAGCCCAAACCCAATCAATCTGGTGGGTTGATAGATGTGGATAAAAAGGTGTGGAACCCACCATAAACTATGAAGCTCAGATGGATGTGGAAGTGTAAACGCAGGGTTTGGCTGAGTCGAATCAGCCTGGTCAGAGTAGGGACCCGTAGAATAATCAATGAATGACGCGGAAACCCTACAGGGGTGATCGGAGAATGATAGAGCATGGTATGTAGTCTGATCAATGTTCGAAACCCGATGTGGAAATGCAATCGGCTCGGTGAGAGGTGAATCTGAATAGAACTTGAGTCCGGTTGCGGGTCGGGGTTTGGGAGAGGTTTTGATCCGTTCTGTGTGTGCGGCCGAGGTGGCCATTGTGTATGAGGGCTCTTCTAGAAACAGATGATAGGTGGTTTTCTGTAGAGAGTCCTCTGGGTAACTATCAAATGCCGAAAGAGTGTCTGTAGGATGAAAGGAATCGGATTTGAGAAAAAATTTGGATTCTTGGTTGTAACCACTCTTGGCATTTTCTATTTTTGGTTCCTGAGGATCGAAAAGGAGTGATTCTGTGTTATTAGTGATCTCGGGAATCAGGACCTCAGAGTCAGAGTCAGAGTCATGTGAACTGAGGTCGTAGATAGGCCTGGCGTGTTCAGGAAGGGGAATCTCTCCGCAATTATAGTCAGATCTGAAATTGTCGGAGAGTTGGCGAAAATGATCATGAATTCCACCACAACAAAAATCATCAGATGTGGAATCAGCAGCCTGACTGGGTTCTAGCCTATATGTCACTTCTGGGCTCAAAAAGATGTTCTGTTCAAGCTCTAAGCTGGTAGGATAGACCCCATTAAAACCTTGCTCATCCAACTCCTCAGTTTCTGTATCATAAATTGGCATGTTTTCTGAAAAATCGATCAGATTTCCTGAGGATGTTGGAGAGGGATGTTCATTAAATAGAGGCCCGGAATCATATTCTGTAAAAATTTGATCTTTCTCATAAAGGGCCTCATAATCTTCCCAATAAGTTTCAGATCTAGGTTCTAGGCTTAGGATGTGGGTAGAATTATTAGAACCTAAGTCCGAATAACCTTCGAGGGTCACCTTATCAAAACAAGGGGCGGAATTTATACCCTCCAGAGGTTCAATTCTAATCTTGTTATTGCAGGAGTCTTGGAGTTCTAAGCTTGGTGATTTATGGCCTAGGGTTGGCTCAGCATTGTGTTCTCCTGCAACTTCCCAACCTATTTTAATGCTATCTTCTATTTGGGTTGGGAGTCGACAACCACCTTGTGCCTCAGTCCCGAGGTCTGGGAAACTGGATTGATTTTTAGTACTGTTCCAAGATGACTCATCCTCTATTTCTGGTGTATACGGGTATTTTTGGTTGATAGTTTTTTCTAAAAGTCTCATCATCTCTACCCATTTTTTAAGAGCATCTTGGTTTTGTTCCCAAAGTACAGGATTTGTCAAGCATTGAAGGTATTCAGATTTGTGTAATTTGTCTATCTCAATGTATCCTGTCATGAGCATATCTCGGGTTGATCCTTTTGAAATTTCAGTCAATAGGATTTGGGCACAGTTCATGATGAAAGCTGTGGTTGTTGGGACATCAACCTGAATGTTTTCTACTGGTGTTGAGGGTTTGATTTCATAGATTTTAAGGGCATCCTCAATCATCTTATCTTTCATGGATCTCATATATTCAGGTTTTTTGAATGGTAGTCTTGCTAGGTAATTAGGCTGCATAATTGGATCAGGTGGTGGAATCAAGATATAGAATCAAAGTTTGAATCAAGATGGAAGAAGGGGATTTTGCTCAGAATCAGAGGAAAGAAGGGCTGTGTGAATGATTGTTGAAAAAAAAAACAAAGGAGCCGAGGCTTAGCCTCGGGGAGAGTGAATTTCTATAGGAGGTTTCAAGGACCTCCTGAAAAATACTGAAGGACTGGATGAGATAAGCAGGTGCTGGACCCAATCAAGACACCCAAAAATTTGTTGGGTGACTATAGAGGTGCGGGGCAGATGGACCCCTTGATCAGAAAGATCGTCCACCTGAGAATTACCTGGGCAGCCAGAGAGGGAGAGTCCCGCAAAGACCCCTACACGGTAGAGCGTCCCCACGGGTTACAGGGTTTCCCCCACCCGACCTCTCTTGTCACTGCGGTTCCAGGTAGACCAGAATGGGGATCTTGACCTCTTAAGTCTACCAATTTTAAGATCAGGGTGCTTAAGGTTTCACTTGAACTTTAGGTGTTTTTGTGAACAAAGTGGCCTAGTTTGAAGGTTGGTTGACCCCAGGGGTCAACTTCACCTAGTGGTTTCCTTGAGAAGTTAGGCCTTGTTTTAGGGTTCAAGTGTTTAGAGAGAGCCAATTGTTTAGGATTTTTCTTATTAATTATTTTCAATCAATGGCTTGGGCACACCTCTTTTGGATTTCCTCAATTCTTGATTAAGGGGTGTGTCTCTACTGAAATCCTAATGTTTGACCTTATGTTGGCTCTACTTGGTCCATTTAACTCTTTGTTGGGTAATTAGGGCTCAAGCAAGAATGTGTTAGCCCTTAAATACCCTTAATAGTGTGCAGGAGTGATGAGTTGAAAACATGCAACTCTTTATGGTTACTAAGTATGGAAGATAGGTTAGCCCTATATTGCTTGTTCTTTTCTTTTCTTCCTCTTTAGAGTTTAGGGGTTAATAGCGAGAGGAAAAATTTACCTGTCCTCGGAGTGGTTGTCGTGCGGTTGCTTGTCTTCTTGATTTCCTGTAGTTTTCTGCACAAAAGAGAGGAGATTATCAGAAATTAAAAAGAAACAGGAATGTTTACCTCTAGAATAGCCGTTGCTCCCCGGCAACGGCGCCAAAAATGAAACGCTGGTAGGCAACCGGGTTTTATTGTTATAGCATTGTAGTATAGCCAGTTATTGCCAACATTTCAAATATAAAATTTTTTACTCGGAAAATAAAAGAGTTCCCGAGGTCGAACTCAGGGAGCAAGTTATATTCTAGAGATATACATGTTTCTTTTACAAAAATAAAGAAAGAGAGAGAGAAAGAATTTGTTGTCTTCTTTTCTCTTTGTTTTCTCCTCGTCTCAGATCTTCTTCTTTTTTGTCTGCAGAGGTGATGTTCTTCTTCTGCAGTGGTGATGCTCTTCTTCTTCCAGTTGTTCCTGCTCTTCCTTTTTCTTCTATCTTTCTTCAGATCTTCTTCTTTCTTCTTTGTTTTTCTTCTTTCAGTTCTTCCCTTGTTCTTTTGTGTTCTCCTCTGCCTCGCCTTCTTCTGTTGTTCTTCAGATCTCCTTCTTTCTTCTTTGTTTTTCTTCTTTCAGTTCTTCCCTTGTTCTTTTGTGTTCTCCTCTGCCTCGCCTTCTTCTGTTGTTCTTCAGATCCCCTTCTTTCTTCTTTTCTTTTTCCAGTCAGGACGTCGCCCCTCCTTCTTTCTTCTTTTCCCTTTAGGACGTCGTCTGATTTCCAAATCAGACGACTTAAACTGCCTGTTGCTACAGTGTCTCCCTCAGCTTCCTTCTTCTTCCGCGGTCCTTCTTCTTCACCTGTGCCTGCACACTTCAGAGCTTACGTTAGAGGACAAAACCTACTCTACCCTCTCCCCCCGCGTCTCTCTCTCTCTGAAACCACTCTTGGGAAAGCTCTCCCAGAGCTGCCGGGTAATCGGGTTCGGGTCGCGCCCGGGTCCAGGCCCACCGGCGTGCGTGGTGGGCGAGGAGTGCAGGTCAGTCTAAGTCGGGTCGGGTCAGGTCCGCGGACGAAACCGGGTAACCGGGTGGGTGAAGGGGACCTCACCCCGTGTGCTAAGGCAGTAAGGCTAATGCACAAAATCAATTTAAACAGTGAAAAGGTTGTGAGGCTTACCGATGTGGGACTAAACGGAGACCTCTCCTCGCGTGCGCCTGCTGGGAGACCGCGGCCTAGCTTCTGCAACTGCGGCTTCGATTTGCGTAGGTTGCTGGCTGGCTGCCTTCGCAAGACTCCCCGTAATCCGCAGCAGCTGGAGACCTGGAGTCCTCAAGCCTGGAGCGCGGGAGAAGCTGCTTCAATGTGCGTTAATGGCGGTCGAACCTCAAAACCTGTCGGACACGAATATGGCCTCTCGGCCTGATCAAACCACTGGGGAACCTTCGCCGTGGCACGGCGAAGGTGTGGAGCTGCGCGGCAAGCCGCAAGGTGGTGTCTGGCGGCAGCCCTAGGTTGGACTGCAACCGGAGGAATGGGTTTGTTCGGGGGAGCGTTACGGAGGTGTGGAGTGGCAGTGGAGGGGTGGGGGGTGCTCAGTGTGATGAGGCGGAGGTTCGGTGAGGGTCGGCGAGGTGTGTGAGGCTGTGGAGCGATGGGAACATCTCGCCGGAGGGTGGCCGAAGACGAAGGGGGTGACGATGGTCAGGGTCGGTCGAGGGCTTAATTGAACAAATTGAAACCGGGGAAAGAAAGAGGAGAGGAAGGGAAGTAGTTCTAACTTACTTGCAGGGACGAAGGGGGAGCAGTAGGGCGACAGTCGTATCGACTGTCGCCGGAGAAGAAGATGCTCAGGGAAAGGGGCGGCGGCGAGCAGAGAGCCGGAGAGGCGCCAGCTGGGTACGGCGTGGCGCGGGAAGAGCAGGGGAGGAAGTCTCTGCTGCTGGTATTGCGGCAGAGCGAAGAGGAAGAGGGGGAGGAACCGCCGGAGCTGGTGAGCGTCTGCCGGAGAGAGAAGAGAGGAAAGTTGGGGGTTTTCTCCGTCAGATCCGAGCTGCCCCGGTTGGTGGAGCAACGGGGGGTATTTATAGGGATCAAAACAGGGAGGGAGGCGGAGGGAGACGACGTGTCTCCCTCGCCGGAGGATGGCCGGAGACGAAAACCCATACCGTCCGTGCGTTCGCACGGCCGGTATGGTGGGCTACAGCGACCAGGGGGGTGTCCCTGCGACGGCTGACGACGCAGGGCACCCCCGGTTTACTTGCCAGGCTTTCCCCCTCACCCTGCGCGGTGCCATGCTCCGCGCAAGGTCGCCGGAGCATGGTGCTGGCAGGTTTTGCAGGGGGGACCTGATCGCAAAGAACGAAGGAGAGTTAGGGGCTGAAATGCGAGGGTTCAAAAGTTGAGGGCCAAAAAGTAAATATATGAGGACCAAAGTGTAAAGTCGGTCAAGGAGGTTTCTTCTTAGGCTCAAGTTTTTATACATGATTAATTAGGACCTAAGGAATCTGATGGTGAATTTCATTTCTATATTAAACCTTGTTTGACTGGTCAATTTATGCGAAAACCCAGATTAAGTTATTAATTGGGCATGGTTCTCAATGTAGGTCAAAATGGGTTCTGAAGGCCAAATTGAAGGTTCTAAACCCTAGAGATTATTTTTCTATGAATTTTAGAGGGTTTATTCTATTTTTACTTTTCCTCGAACCTCGTGAATTGAAGTGGGTTGTTTTAGGGTTACAGATTATCACTTAGTTCCTTGGAATTGCTGTAGCCCTTGTCAGATCATCTCATCCCACTTTTATTCTTATTAGGTTGCTTTGACCTATGTTTGGACTCTGAATTACCCTGTATGCAGATTATACTGGTAAAATTGCATTTTTACCCCTTATGACTTGTTTTCTCCTTAAACTCAGAATTCTCTGAGTTAAGCCTTTCCTTGAGTTATGTAGGAGCTTTTATCCTTTGTATTGGGTCAAAATGAGCTAGTTATGGCTCATGATGAGGTTCTCATCAACCCTCAATAATTGTGTCTACATCATTAGGAAATAACCTGAATCTAAGACCTCAACCCCGACCATAGGCTCCACATCCTTATCAGCCCACCCAACCAAGGCCCACTCAAAATTTCCAATCTGGACCACCTAAGGAAGATCAGACATCTTTGATTCTTTAAACATTGGTTGACATGCAAAAGTAGCACAATGAAGAAATCACTGAACTTCGTAATCGAAAGACCCAGTTGGCAAGTTCTCGTCAGTTTGGCACACTTCCTTCCCAACCTCTGCCAAATCCTAACAACATGTTTACCCAAAAACACGTTCTAAACCAAATTCAAGATCTAACATGTTATACCCAACTTCGTCCAATGACTCATACCTGTGTGTTTTCTCCATCCACCTCAGCTAAGCCAAAACACACCATGACTTACCCAACCCCACCCCCATAGCAACAGTAAGGTTTGACTTTTCCCCATCCACCTCCCTACCATGATTGTTCTATGATCAATATTATGAAGGAACAGAAATCCAACCCTAAAGATAGGCAATCTATTCCCCTATCCCAGGTCATAGCTTACCTCTACACTAAAGGATTGTCAGGAAGTGATATAACGGGACCTTTGAGGAATGCACAAGTCATGATTCCACTACTTGATATCCTCACTCTGAACCCAACCTCACCTGACTTACCCAGAAGGGAGATGAAAGAACAAACACTAGGAAAGGTAGTACTGTCTGAAAATATAAGTGCCAAAATCCAAAATAGTCTACCCCCTAAGAAATCTGATCCAGGCACCCTACTAATTCCTTGCAATATCGGTGATACAAACTTCAAGCTAGCTGTACTAAACCTAGACACTTCAGTCAACATCATCCCTACCAACCTATTTGAAAAATTACAGATTGGACAGCTAAAACCCGCTCATGTCACTTTGCAACTAGCTGGCGGAACCCTGATCACACCAATTGGGATGATAGAGGATGTGGTAATTAAAGTTACGGATTTCAGCTACCTAGCAGACTTCCTAATTCTTGACATGGAGACACTAGAACAGGTACAGAATATGCCCGTGATTTTGGGAAGACCATTCTTAGCCACTGCGAGAGCCATAATCAATTGTGAATCAGGGCATTTGACAATTGCTTCCAGAAATCAACATGCTGAGATTAATATTTTTGGGGCAACAAAAGGAAAATGGTTGACAGAACAACTAGGTTTTATATAGGATCTCATGACCATATCCTTAGTAGAAAACCTAGAACCTGAATTGGAAACTTTTCACATCTTAGATGATGATCTAGTTGAGCATAATGACATGAGCACAATTGAGGCTTTCATCTTCAAACTTGAGGATATATCTAGAAATGTTAGACTAGATTCAAAGTCCATGGATATGGAGACTTTTTGCTTTGAGGACCACCAGGAAACAGGAGTGGACAATATTGAGAGTGACCTTCACCTAGAATATGAATCCTTTACAGATTTCAAGTTTTATGATGCAAAAGGCACTCTCCAAGCATTAACTTTTTGGGATGAAGATTATAGGGAAAATTCATTTAAAGACCCAATCTATGAGTCATTTCTTGAGGAAATAATCTCAAACCCAGAGGGAAAGAATCAAAATGCCTCATCAGGTATCGATTTGATAGGTCATAGAGCACGAGAGGAACCAAACATCTGGGATACCCTAACTTGAACCATTTCTGTTGAGCCTTGGAATCACCACAATCCTACTACAAAATCCCATGATCACTATACCTTCCAAATGTTCCCTCCGCGGAAACTCAAGAAAGATCATCCAGAAATGAATCAACCTGACTTATATCAGAGATATTTTGGAATGACTCTCTACCATGCTTTGATACTTATCTGTGGCCATCCAATTCTAGTCCATCACGATCATATCATTCATGTAGTCAATCACATCTCCCAGAGCCTATTACACCTGGCTGATGGTGTTAAACTCAGTGCTTAACGGGAGGCAACCTGTCATCTTTTTGAAAAAAAATCGAAACCCTTCTTGACACATCCCATGCTGAACTCATATTGCACTTTAGGGTTCATCCATTAGAATAGCCGACTTCACCTCAGGTACCCATACCAGAGCTTGAAATCATCCGTAACGGTCATCCTGACCCGTCCACCCGCCTAAAACCTATTCTAATGTACGATCTAAGCTGAATTTGAACCCACCTAGTTTACAATGAGGACATTGCAAATCGTAAGCATGGGGGGGTATTAAAGTGCAAAATCCTGTGAGAATCACTTCACAAGAAAGGGTTTCATCAGAAAAAAAGGGGAGGTTAAGGAAAAGGAAGAGCAATTTTTGAAAAGAAGGAATGAAAATTGAATAGAGAAGAAAGGAGCACAAAGAAAAAGAAAAAAATTGAGTGCCTTAGAAACAATTTGGAACCTACCTTCTATGTTGGATCGAATGATGAACTAAGGCCTGAAAGGATAAAACTTAAGGGATTAGTGGCGAATACCGACTTTAGGCCTCTTGGATCTGTATTGGATTTAAACATTCACGTACTTGTAAAAATTCAAATTAATCCTCAAGAGGTTGGGGAAAATGCAAAGCTTATGTATTAGGTCTAAGGCTTAGGGATTATTCGGCCCCATTAACTAACCTCTAGTTTGCCGGACTCGGTAACTTAAGCACCCAAAATCACACATAGTCTGGTTCAATGCACTTTAAAGTTAAAATCATGCCAAAAAGGAATTTAATCTGTTCCGAAAAACATCCTAAAATCTAGATTAGGAGCAGCTTGAAGACACAAGTTGATTTGGACGAGTTTCCAACATAGAGAGGCAGAAAATTCCCCTCGAAGATGCGAAATAACATATTGTCTCCTCGATGCTTGTCTCCTAGGACATCTAAGTATCCTACTGGGGGCATGTAAGCACCTTATGCTAGTTCAGATGCCATGGGTGGCATTATTAGGAAATGTTGATTACCAGGGTCTATATCTAGCTATAGAACGGCATAGGTGGGATTATCCTAAAATCACAAAAGCCAGGGTTCTGGGGTTGCCATGGTGGTGCTATCTTGAAGCATCGATTACTAGGGACCCTGCAAGGATTGATGGTAGGAGCAAGGAATCCAATGCAGACCGTGTTTAGGGCTAATTTGAGGACGGATCTAAGGAAAAATATAATGAAAAGAAAAGAGAGAAATGCTCTTCATAAATCAAATTCTCCTATGTCTCAAAATGCACTGGCAAACTGAATCGGACCAACCATGTTTCAAGCACGGGTGCTTTAACTACCGGGTCCAACGAACCTTAGGATAGTTCCTGCAGGCCTTAGAAACCTTCGCGGTTGATCGAGGTGAAAGCTAGTCAGGTCTGGATCTGGGCTAATACTTGAGTACCTCTAGGCTTATTGTTGGTATTAAGATTTGATTCCTAGAGATGCGACCCAGTAGGGCATCTTGATAATTAAATCTAACTTGGATAACTGGTTCAATTCAGATGGTTTTTCTAAGGGACTAGCAAAATCTAGGCATGGGGGTATGATGGGAACACCATCATGAGCCATAGCTAGCTCAGTTTGATCTGATTAAGTCAATAAAAGTTCCTACATATCCATTAGAAGGTCTTAAGGGCACAAAACATTGATTTGAGAAGAAGAGAATAATATAGGGTTATTTATGCAAATTTACCATTCTATCATAAAAATAGAATAACCGTAGGTTCTCTCAGTGGTTGAACAATGGTCAAATGGTCTTCAGAGTCTAATAAGTGGGTTAGAACAGATAGAAAAGGGTTTTCATGCGTTACAGGAATTAATGAACATCTGAAACCCTAAAACAGATCGGCTTATTCTATTGAGGTTTTGGTCAGGATAAAATTCACCTAAATCCTCTAAAAATCATAGAAAAATATTCTCTAGGGTTTGGTACTTTCAATTTGACCATAGGAACCCATTTTGACCAAAAATAGAGTCTCCGATAGACATTTACCCTAATTTGGGTAATTATGCAAATTACCTAGTCAAACTAGGCCAAAATCAAAATCCAACTTCACCATTAGATTTCTTAGGTCCAAATTAGGTTTGTACCAAAATTTGGGCCCAATCTGAGATTGTTTCAACCTAGTTTGCACTTTGGGCGAAGTCTGATTTTCTTTATTTCACATAACCCCTTAACTTTTGAATTTCTTACAAAAAGGTCACTATCTTTATCATCGTTTTCTTCAAATAGGTCCCTACCGCCATGAAATCCTAATCCTACAACTCCGGTGAGCTTGTTTTGTCATGTTCTCCTTGATTCCTTGATAAATCCCTCTTTGATTTGAAAGGGAAGTTCGTCATGAAATTCCCTTCCTTCTGAGCCAGATCCTAAGCCCTAAAACCTTCCCAATCTCTCATGCGAACACATGAGAGATTTGGGTATATTTCAACTTCTATCTCTGACAAACCTTCCAACCATGGGAAGCTTGCTTCCTAAGCTCAAAACATCCTCCAGAGACTTATAAAATGTGCCCCAGATCTGACCAAAGATCCCACGCTCGAATTCGGCTGGATTCCCCTCTGATTTTATCTATCCTCATCTGGCCAAAGCTCCTCGATGTCCGGCGAGCTCCTACGACTCCTTCCTTCGTCTGACCACAATACCAGCGGTAGATCCTCCTTCCCTGCTTTCCTTTGTGTCGCGCCATACCAGCAGGCGCCTCTTATCTCCATCCTCACCATCCTACCCTCACCGGAGTACTTCGTCTTCTCCAGAGTTGGTGTACCACCGGTAAGGAGAATTTCCCCCTTTCATCTGATTATATTAGGTTAGATTAGTTCCTCTCCATCTTTAGGTTAGGTTTCTCTATTTCTACCCTAGTTTCAACCCTCGACGTTGCCGTTCACCCCCATCTTCTCCGTCTCCAACCGAACCTCTTGCAAGGCACCTCCATCGCTACACCGCTCCATTCGCCTCGACGGCACACCTACAAGCACCGCCATCCCTCCACGCACAAAACCCCTATCTTTATTCACCTTCCTGTCCACCCAAAGCCTCTGTCGACCAACCCACCTTCCCGCCACCATTCCCGACTTCATCCGGCCACCACACATGACCATCCACCACACAACCACCATCATGCACTCCACACTCTACAGCGAAGCTCCTGAACATATTTAACAGGGCTGAGAGGCTGTATTTTGGATTTTAGGTGTTCTCTACTCCGCCACCATTGGCATAGCTTCGCTTGAAGCCTTCTCCAGTCATTGCATGTTCCAGGTGAAGCCTCCAGGTGACCCGGAACCACTCCAGGGAGGTCTCCAGGTCCTCAATTGAGGATCTCTATAGCTACAGCTCCCTCAAATGGATGCATCAACCACTGTAGTAGTGTGCGTAAGGAAGGTGGTGTTGGTGCTAGAGCACCACGATCATTTGTTTTGATGATAACAAAACACGTGTTATTTAACATTTGCAATTTGAGTCCTAGATTTCAGGTCAATTGCAAATGTGGACGTGTTTAGACGGAGTTCGAGCTCGCATCCAGGACGGATTGGAGGAGCTTGACGGAAAACAGAGGTGGTTCGCGTGGAGCGAAAGATTGAAGATGGAAGGAAATGAAGAATAGGATAGATTTCCTTGTTTTGTACTTGTTGTATTTTTCGTTTCTTTTGTTGCTCTTTATTTCCTTAGATATTTCATGTTAAAGAGCCTCAAAGAACCCTAACAGTAGTCCTAGGAACACCGGCACAACCCTAGGATACTTAGGGTTCTGTAGAATACTTAGAAAACCAATATAGGGTTCAAACAGCACTTCCAGACGTCTAATTCCCAAATCAGACGTCTGATAAAGTATTTTAAGACGTCTGACTGTTGTTTCAGACGTCCGATAACTGTTAGGCTGGACATAGTTAATTCTGTCTGATGAAATCAGACGTCCATACCTTAGACCAGACGTCTTAGGAGACGTCTGATGACTTTGCCAGACGTCCAGTTAGTGGACCGTTGGCTAGCTCAGCAGGCACATAAGAATATGACCGTTAGAGCCTTATCAGACGTCCTTAGGCCTTTACAGACGTCTGATAATTGACCGTTTTGCCTCGGCTGACCCAAAATCTCTTCTCAGAGATTTTCTAGCCGTTGCAACGTTTGGAAATCAATTCCCACAGTAAAAGTAGGTTTCCAGACGTCCAGACATAGTGCCAGACGTCCTATATGTCGTCTGATGGACTTGCGTAAAAACCCTGTTTAGATCTGATCCAAGTCAGGGAGAGACCCGCCCAAAATCAGACGTCTGACCGTTTAATCAGACGTCTTATAGTGAACTTCCAGACGTCTGATGCTAGAATTAGACGTCTGATAAGCCTGTCAGAACAATGATTGTTCCTGATTTCGGGCTGATTCACTTGGGCTTTGTACCCAACGGCTATGGAAGCTTTTCCAAGCCTTCCAAAGCCTTCCTAAGGCCTCTATAAATAGAGGGGAACCTTTGTAACATATACACACTTAGAAAAAATACAAGACACACTTGGATACACTTAGCTACACACTTTCACACTCTTGTGTCTAAGAAGCTCTTGCTCTCTAAGCTCAAGTTCTACATCTTGAGAGCATCAAACCGTTGCGCACCCGCTCTCCCGCCGTTGTCTACGAGAGCAAAGTTGCGCCGTTGCGTGGCTCACGCACCCGCGTCATCGTCGACGCACTCCTTGCAAAGGGGAGTTTCCTAAATCCTATAGAAGCTTAGGTTTATTACTTTGTTGGCTCTATAGGTTTGTTGTTTTATTTTACCTTTGTAATTTGGTTGGGTATTCGCTTTGCGAATTCCCGTCTCCTTCGTGGGACAAAATCCTTCTCGTGGAGAGAAGGGGTTGAGGAACGCTACCCTCATACTTGTAGCGTGGTTGTATTGAGGTTGAATCACCCTCGTTTTAAGTGATTCGGTTTAGTGGATTTTGATCAACTAGGTTCATCGGAAAATCCTAACTCGAGAGGGTTAGGTGGTGGTTTTCACCCGGTTTGGGTTTCCACCTAAAAATACCTGTGTACATTTTGTGATTGCTTATTTTGTGAGATTGCTTTATATATTTTCAATTCTGCATTTTTTTTGTCACGCTGATCTCACCCCTCCTAGTACAAGGGTAGAACTTTCATTTGGTATCAGAGCAGGTCTTGCTGTTTCGGCATAACAACCCGGCAAGAGATCAAATGGAGGGAAGCACATCAGCAATCAGGATCTCCGAGGGGCAGTCCACAACCCGTCCGCCGTTCTTCGACGGGAGCAACTACCCCTACTGGAAGTTGCGGATGAAGACCTGGCTTCAAGCCACCGACTTCACGGTCTGGGCCAGATGCGAGACGCCTTTCGACATCCCAGAAAAACCCGCGGGAGGCTACTCGCAGCTGCAGATTCAAGATCTTTCACTCAACGCAAAGGCAATGAATGCCCTGTATTGCGCATTGAGTCCGAAAGAATTCGAGAAAATCAAAGAGTGCACCACCGCCCACGAGATATGGAGGAGGTTGGAAGGCACTCATGACGATTCTAGCTCGGAGGAAGAAGAAGAAAAGACCATAGAAGAAGAAACCGCTTGCTTCGGCTTCATGGCCAGAGGAAGCGACAGCGAAAGCGAAAGCGACTCAGACAACGAGGTAAATCTCGATCTTCAAGAAGCTTTTAATGAACTTTTTGAGATTAGTAAATCACTTAGGATAGAAAATAAAAGCATTAAAAAGAACCTTAGTTTTCTTAGAAATGAAAATGATAGGTTAGAAAAACAACTTAAGGACATAGAAGCTAGTCCTAAAAATGATAACCTATTATTAGAAAATCATAACCTCATCAATGAAAATAATAAATTGATTGAGGAAAATGTTAGTCTAAAAATAGAAATTTCTGATTTAAAGACTAAGATGGATATTGTAGAAAAAGAAATCGCATGTCTTAGGGAAAACTCTAACAAATTAATCAATAAAGTAGATAATTTTTATAGCCCTAAGATTGAGAAAGGATCTCCATCAAGGAGACCTTCTAACAAATCCGGATCCAAGCCCACTTGGATACCGAAAAAAGAATTAGAATCTTGTTTTGTAGGGTTCAGGGATAATTACAACACAAAGGACTGGACCTACAAACTTAAGGCTGGTCAACTCAAGTTGGGAGAACCAAGGAGTAGACCAAGGAGGAGAACAAGAAGACCGACGAGACGGCGAACAAACGACGGACCCGCCACACGTCGACCACCAGATTGGAGACCGGCGCCGATGCCCGGGCCTCCAAGCTACGGATGGGAGCCCCATCCGATGTGGCATCCACCACCACCATTCGGGCCATTTTATTGGCCATGGTAGGTGAGGTAAAACCATTTACCCTATCTTTTTATCATAATCATTTAGATAGGGGGAGTTAAAAAATTAATGAGCTAATTGTCAATTTGTAAGGGGGAGATATAAGGTAGCTAAATTTCCTTTAGTAAGGGGGAGAAAAATAATAGCTATCTCATTGTTACAAAAAAAAAGGGGGTGAATATCACCTTTGCTAAAATAAATTCATAGAAGAGCATGTTTTAAGAGGGAGTTATAGGAAATGTAAAACCAATCAAACCTTTTTGATAATGTCAAAAAGGGGGAAGATTTTTATGCATTATTATTTACGGTTTTGTCATCATCAAAAAGGGGGAGATTGTTGGTGCTAGAGCACCACGATCATTTGTTTTGATGATAACAAAACACGTGTTATTTAACATTTGCAATTTGAGTCCTAGATTTCAGGTCAATTGCAAATGTGGACGTGTTTAGACGGAGTTCGAGCTCGCATCCAGGACGGATTGGAGGAGCTTGACGGAAAACAGAGGTGGTTCGCGTGGAGCGAAAGATTGAAGATGGAAGGAAATGAAGAATAGGATAGATTTCCTTGTTTTGTACTTGTTGTATTTTTCGTTTCTTTTGTTGCTCTTTATTTCCTTAGATATTTCATGTTAAAGAGCCTCAAAGAACCCTAACAGTAGTCCTAGGAACACCGGCACAACCCTAGGATACTTAGGGTTCTGTAGAATACTTAGAAAACCAATATAGGGTTCAAACAGCACTTCCAGACGTCTAATTCCCAAATCAGACGTCTGATAAAGTATTTTAAGACGTCTGACTGTTGTTTCAGACGTCCGATAACTGTTAGGCTGGACATAGTTAGTTCTGTCTGATGAAATCAGACGTCCATACCTTAGACCAGACGTCTTAGGAGACGTCTGATGACTTTGCCAGACGTCCAGTTAGTGGACCGTTGGCTAGCTCAGCAGGCACATAAGAATATGACCGTTAGAGCCTTATCAGACGTCCTTAGGCCTTTACAGACGTCTGATAATTGACCGTTTTGCCTCGGCTGACCCAAAATCTCTTCTCAGAGATTTTCTAGCCGTTGCAACGTTTGGAAATCAATTCCCACAGTAAAAGTAAGTTTCCAGACGTCCAGACATAGTGCCAGACGTCCTATATGTCGTCTGATGGACTTGCGTAAAAACCCTGTTTAGATCTGATCCAAGTCAGGGAGAGACCCGCCCAAAATCAGACGTCTGACCGTTTAATCAGACGTCTTATAGTGAACTTCCAGACGTCTGATGCTAGAATTAGACGTCTGATAAGCCTGTCAGAACAATGATTGTTCCTGATTTCGGGCTGATTCACTTGGGCTTTGTACCCAACGGCTATGGAAGCTTTTCCAAGCCTTCCAAAGCCTTCCTAAGGCCTCTATAAATAGAGGGGAACCTTTGTAACATATACACACTTAGAAAAAATACAAGACACACTTGGATACACTTAGCTACACACTTTCACACTCTTGTGTCTAAGAAGCTCTTGCTCTCTAAGCTCAAGTTCTACATCTTGAGAGCATCAAACCGTTGCGCACCCGCTCTCCCGCCGTTGTCTACGAGAGCAAAGTTGCGCCGTTGCGTGGCTCACGCACCCGCGTCATCGTCGACGCACTCCTTGCAAAGGGGAGTTTCCTAAATCCTATAGAAGCTTAGGTTTATTACTTTGTTGGCTCTATAGGTTTGTTGTTTTATTTTACCTTTGTAATTTGGTTGGGTATTCGCTTTGCGAATTCCCGTCTCCTTCGTGGGACAAAATCCTTCTCGTGGAGAGAAGGGGTTGAGGAACGCTACCCTCGTACTTGTAGCGTGGTTGTATTGAGGTTGAATCACCCTCGTTTTAAGTGATTCGGTTTAGTGGATTTTGATCAACTAGGTTGATCGGAAAATCCTAACTCGAGAGGGTTAGGTGGTGGTTTTCACCCGGTTTGGGTTTCCACCTAAAAATACCTGTGTACATTTTGTGATTGCTTATTTTGTGAGATTGCTTTATATATTTTCAATTCCGCATTTTTTTTGTCACGCTGATCTCACCCCTCCTAGTACAAGGGTAGAACTTTCAGGTGGGACATGTAGTCCCACCTCAGAAATCTGTGAGGGCACGGCACCGCATAAATTGAAAAAGTCATACAGGCTTATCGCCTCAACTAAACATAGGGGGTGAGGTCCCCACTCACCCTTCACACGCACCTCTCCAATGACCTATCCCCTGCCGGCATGGCGCTGACCTGACTCACCTAACCCACTTTCACTCCTCAGCTGCGATATCACGCCCAGAACCCTAGTCTCAAGTATGCTTAGATTTAAATCCGATTTCCTGAGGCTCTGGGATAGCAGATCTTAGAGAAAGAAAGAGAGAGAGTGCATGGAGGTAGGGGGTTTTGCTCTGAGGATCAACTGCTGACACTTAGCTATTTGAAGAGGAAACCCTTCCCCTTGTACATGAAGAAAAAGAAGAAGAGAAGAGGAGCTGAAGAAGGAGAAAGAAGAAGAAGTAGTACCTCTGAGCAGAAGTCTAAGATTCTATAGAAGTGCACTGTGCACTTATCCTGTGTGGATTTAGATTGATTGATACTATTGAGATCTTTGATATTATTGTAAGGGGTAATTGGTGATTCAAATCACCATTTTACCCATCTTTTTACACTATTTGACATTTGCTTTCATTTATTTATCATTATTGTTTGGAGTTCTATTATATGTTGCTCATATATTTACTTGAATTGCAATCTTGAGAACTATTTTGCAAATTGCTCCCTATGTTCGACCTCGGACTTCCATTCGAGTATAAATTCTATTTGTTTTTCACATTGATTCCATCTATACTGTAGTGCATTGATTTTAAAATCCTATTCAGAGTGATTAACACATACCGTCCCCTCGGTGCTTGTCTCCTAGGATATCTAAATATCCTACCAATGTCACGAAAGAACCTTGTGCGGGTTCAAGTGCCATGGGTGGCATTATCCTGAAATGTCGATTGCCAGGGTCTGAAGTTAGCTACAGAATGCCATGGGCGGCACTATCCCGAAGTGTCAAAAGCCAATGCTATAGGGGTTTGCCATGGGCAATGCTATCTCAAAGCATCAAATGCCAGGGACCCTACGAGGATTCATGGTGGGGACAAGGAATTTGTTATAGATCATGTTTAGGGCAAATCAAATGTTGGAGTTAGGGGAATTTAAAATGAAAAGAGAGAAAACTCTCAAAATAAAAATATCTCTCCTAACAAAAATGCACTGGCAAACTGAACCTAGACTTGTTGCACATATGCATGGGTCCTTTGACCACTGGGGTTAACGAACCTCTAGGTAGTTTTTGTGGGCCTTAGAAACTTCTCAGTGGACCCAAGGTTGAGGCTGGTCAAGTCTATATCTTGGCTAGTACTTGAGTACCTTAGGCTTATAGCTTTTATTTTGATCTAATCTTTAGAAGCGTGGCACAATAAGGCATCCTAACGATAAAATCTGGCCTAGAGACTTGGTTTGATTCATATGATTTTGTTCAGGACCAATAAAACTTAAGCATGGGTTTTTGATTCGTCTACTATAGTGGACTAATTTATTGCCTAAGTGCATTATTATTGGGATGGGAATTTAATTTAGAGCATGCATTATGTAGATCAAATTGATTAAGCCTTGGATTTCCTACATTTCATTTACATTAATTATTTAATTACTTTTGATGCAGGATTAATTTTGGGATTTCAATTTTATTAGCATTGTATCAATCAAATTGTCATCATGACATTTAATTTCCCAAGATAATCAACATAGATTATCTTTTGATGCTTGTTTCCTTTTTGTAATTCTTGGTAAGTTTATTTAATGAAGAAAATGAGTGTTTCATATTTTTTGACAAAATCCAATCAATACCATGACCTGATTCTTCTCTAATTTCCTTCCTTATTGTTTTCCTCCCTCCCTAATATTCTCTCTATGATTTTCTCTCTCATTCTTTTATAACAGGCACAAGGACAACTTCAAAAGGGAGCATCTTCTTCCTCCCTCAGGAGGGAGAACTTTCTCTCCACCATCATCCTCCTTCCACCACCGTGTGCCATCGACCGCGACGACCACTCACTGCCACAATCACGTGCCATGACCCGAAGCCACGTTCATAGCCATGCCATCCACAACCGCATCCCACCATCATGGTTAGACATGACATCTTTGACGTTGCCACCGCAACCGCTACCGTGTCTTTGACTTGCCACTACGTCTCATCTCTGCTACATCAACTCCCACGACCGCGTCGTCACCACCGACCCCCTCTCTCTCCCTCAACCTGCACGCACGTAGGACAGAGGGTGAGAACTTAATCCATCCAGTAGCCTACTTGGGCATCCATCACATCTCCTCCTCTGCAGTCTTCTTCCTTCAGACCTTGCAACCCACAAGCAACACCACCACTCCACCATTGGCATCCTCACAATTACGATCATAGCCCTTGCACACCACCAGCCAACATGCGCTACCAGCCACCACCATGCCTGCACATGCAACCACTATGCTTGACAGCATGGCTAGTCACCTCCACAACCACCAACACCACCGCACCTTACACCAACAGAGGTTTCACCTCTGCCTCTCACACTCAGCCATCATTGCCCACCCTTGCATGCAGTCATGCAACCACGCCTCTATGCGCGTCGTAGCATGCGCCATCACCGCTCTATGGTTGGCTTCTTCTTATTCTCCACTATCGAAGAGGAACTCATCAACCACCGATTCCACCTCCACGTAGCCACCCGCTCTAGCCATCCCACACTACATTGTCAACTCCATTGGATTTGCCTCACCCTCACGAGCACTTCCATGCCATCCGTGCCACTAACCGACAGCCCACGCACCGGCTGAAACCACTCACCACTGGCAACCTCCAGGCCGTCAGCTAGCCACCTCCAATCGCCATCATTGAATCTGCCACCATCAATGTGAAGCTCTTGCCATTGTTGACCTTCCTCAAGCTTCCCACGGCTCGCCTCGACCTCACACGCACATGCATGAAAAGGGAAGGAATCCCTTGTTTTGGGTGCAATTAATATTTATCGCATATACCATTGCCAAATAATGTGCATAAATTTAATGATTTATTTTATTATGGTGAAATTGATTGGTAGCACTTGCAGAGTTACGTTATTATGCAACTCATGTTGATTACTTTTGATTGCATGAAATTGTGACTAAGATTTGCACTCTAATACGTGTAAGTGAAAATTACACGGATGCCACTGCACATGCACTATTACATATTTGGATATTTTATTTATTCAGTGAAATTTGTGTAAATTGTCCTTGACTTCTACGTACATTGGGGGTTTGGCATTCAAAGTAGCATATCCATTGATTAATTTGATGAATATTTCTATGCAACTATCTTTCATCTCTGCAAACATGATTGTTTCTTATCTGTGATCTTATTAGTCTATTCCTCCCTGTGGATATGTCCTAATCCATTGTGGTTAGTTTTCATTGATATATATTTTTGATCTGGGAGTTTTCCCCCAAAACTTACATTACTCTGACGACATATTTCTCTAACAAGCAAAAATATCTTATTCGACAAACAGGATTAAAATTGGTAGACTTAGGTCTCAATCCACACATTTTGATCTACTTTGAACAACGGTGATAAGGAAGGTTGGTTGGCGGAAAACTTATAACCTGTGGGGACGCTTTACCATGGAGGGGTCTTTGTGGCACTCTCCCTTCCTAGCTGCCCAAGTAATTCTTGGGTGGGTGAGTTTCTGATCTAGAGGTCCATCTACCTCGAACTACCTTAGTCATCCAATCTTTTTGGGTGCCTTGAATGGGTTCATGATGGAGGCACGCTTTGCGAATTAAAATCGGGGTTTGGAGGACCCATTGTCGTAGCTCGCAAAATGTGTCTATCAGATAAAATTTATAATCGAAACTTGAAAAGCAAGTCCCAAGTCGAACATAAGGAGGCGAATGTTTGGTTTTATAAAAATCCACAATTCTCTTTTATTTGCTTTTATCATTTATATCTTTTCTATTTTTTTTTGGTATTTTATCAGGTAAGAGATTAGGTCGATGAAAACTTTATCTACTTGCAAAAATATAAGAGGGCGAGGGGGAGAGAGAGAGAGGCAATCATCTATTTATCAAGAATTGTTTGTTACAACTATGAAAGCAAAAAATCTACACTATGAAAGTGTAAAAAGGATAGAAAGAGGTGACAGATCCCCCTTGACGGTCGCTTGGAGGATGACTTGCTCTGACGTCACCTGGAGGAAGGTAGTGAGGAGCGGGATGAAGGAGGACGGAGCCAGAGGATAGAGGATGGGCCAAGACGGCATTGCAGCGAGGATCTTCTTCCCGAAGGGCGATAAGAGGACGACCACGGGATGCTCCACGAATGGGGATGAGACAAGGGAAAACTATTTGATTTTCTACTCTAGAGGAGCATCCCAAGATTGGGACAAGCTCTCTCTAGAGCCTTGGAGGTGGTGAGAGGAAGAAAGGAAGAGATGATTTGAAATGGTGGTGGGTAGGTCCTTTTATAGTGGAGAAGAAAGAACAAATTTGCATCTGGGTCATTACTGATGTCCGTAAATGTCGCTATAGATCCCTACAGCTATCACTGAAGATCCACCCCTCAATTCCTCTCGATGGCTCGCGCTGACCATTAGTGACAGTTGCAAGCATCAGTAAAGGCCTGCGTCACTAAAGATCTACGCCTATCCTCCACTGGCACGCACATCGCGCGCTACACGCTTCACGTGCCCGTGCTTCCCACACTGTGTGCGGCTGCGGCTATGCTCGGTGTGCTATTGCTAGCTGGTGTTGGGCGGCCTTGATGGCACCAAGTGGAGCCATCTAGGCTGTCCATTCTTCTTTCTTTTGTAGAGGGTGCCACAGTGCTCAGATCAAGATCATTCCAGCATTGCTGGACTACGATCGTCGCTCTGGATCCATCCATTTGGTTGGATTTTCCATCTGAAACCTATATGGATGTCACATTGACCCCTGGCCATTAGTCTTCCTCGAACTTCGTATGATGCTATGGATCTCCGATCTAGACAATTTCAGAGGCATTAGACTCCGATCGTCGTCTTAGTCAGATCTGTACGGTCCGATCATCCATCCAAGGCCCTGAAATAAGTCTTCTTCTCTCCTAACCATAAAAAGGACCTAATTAACCTAAAATATATACAACTACTCTAAATGTAGAATGATGCATGCTATGCAATATTTATAACATGAAATGCAAATCTATTCCTAGGAACATGCATGAAAAGGCATTTTAACCTAAATAGATGTGTTTATATCAGTCTAGGACAGATTTAGTCCCTCATTTGATTTTGTAGTGAATATATGGGAGGAGATCCTTAAGACCAGTCTTAAGATGTCCATTAGCAGTTCATTCTCGTCGAGGTCAAACCCTAACCAACTTGTTTGGGGACTCTTTCGATCCACTTGATCTCTCCTTTGATTCATGTGAACCTAGTTCTCCATCATCCGCTTCCATGGAGAATCAAAATCCTGAAGGAGGTGGTGAGATTCAAAACCTACAAGACTAGTTGCAGACTCTTACTGATTTGATCCATGCAGTAGCCAATCCTCGAGCATGCCCACAGATGAGGGACCATTATAATCCAACAACTGTTGCCATAGAACCCAGGGTGCAAATTCCAACTGGGGGACCAGATATCGAGTTGAAACCAAATATAATCAACTTGATTCCCTACATTCAAGGATTGGGTTCTGAAGACCCTTTCTAGCACAGCCAAGAGCTAAAACATCTAGCCTAGACTCTCAGGACAACTGTGCGAAATCAGAACACCTTGCTCTTAAAGATGTTCCCCTTCTCCTTGAAGGACAAGGTGGCTTATTGGTATTGGTCTCTAACTCGATCGATCAACACTTAGGAAGGTTTACAAGCTGAATTCCTAAGAAAATTTTTCCCAATGGGGCACACTAATGCCCTGAGGTACCAAATCACGCATTTCACGCAAAATGCAGGGGAACCACTTTATGAGGCACGGGATTGTTTTCTTGATCTCATGAGGAAATGCCCTCATCACAGTGTTCCCAAGTGGGAGAAAGTCTAGACCTTTTACCAAGGACTCTGCGAGGATATATGGTTATTTGTCGATGCAGCCTATGGAGGCAACTTCATGGGTAAAGATAAGGACATAGTTTGGGAGATTCCCGAGAACATGTGCTAGAACTCCATAAACAATGAATCGGTGGGTTTAGCCGTACAACTACTTGCGCATCGACAAATATCAGAGGTACACACAAAACACGAGACTTGTCTGCGTCCATCGATTTGGAGCTAGTGGCCAGTCAACTGGATAAGGTCTCGATTATCGAGAAGAAGTTGCATGATTTGACTCGCCAACTGCGGAAGGCCCACTTCTTCTCAACCAAACACATATGCGAGTCTACCCATAAGGAGGGAGGCCGTGCATAACATTCACCACCAGTCATATCAAGGGATGAATGCCTACCCACACCCTCTCGATCCCAATTTTGGAGGAAAATCTGAATCATTCCACTCTAGTTGGGGGATATCTGAAAGCCCATACTCTGATTACTCAGAAGCTACTCAACCCTACGAGGAGCTCCACGTTATCTAGAATGATCCATTCTCCAACTCTTACAACCCTAGATGGCATAATCATCCAAATTTCGCATGGTTAGGAAACAATCACAACTTTAGACCTTAGTTCCAACCTCGACCACAAAATTCGCATCCATATCAGCCCACTCAACCTAGGGCCAACCTAAACTTTCAAACTAGGCCTAGCAGGGATGACCATATGAGCCTAATTCTACAGACCTTGGCTGATATGTAGAAGACCAGTGCTGCCATGCAGAGGCAGCATAATGTGAAAATCATAGAAGTTTGAAATCAGCTTGCATAGATGGTTAGGACTCGCCATCCAAGTGCACTTCCTTCCCAACCTCTGTTGAATCCAAACAATGCAACAACCTGGAGACACGTTGTGAACCCAAATCATGGCCAAGGTCATTATATTTATTAGACCCCCACTACACCTCCACTTGATGGGTCGAAAGCTTCAACTCAATACATGGGATATCAGCGGCAACCTCCTCTCTTGCCAACTCCAACTTCCAATCTAAACCAGGCAGGCCTAAACTCTGTCACTACTTATAGTAGCAATACTACTCAGGTCCCTCCTTATCCTACTCAACATGGTTTAAATGGTTCAAGGCCTAAACCAAGGGTGGATACCAAGGACAATACCACCCCAGACCCAAAGCCTAAACCAACTTTGGAGAAACCTATAGACATTCCATTTCTAGAGGCTTTACCCAAAGAAAACAGGAAACCCAAACCTGTGGCACCTAAGGAGGAGTTGGTCAAGCTCTTTGAGCAACCCCAAATATGCATTCCCTTGATGGATGCAATCCGCCACGTACTGGTTTATGTACAATTTCTGAAGGATTTGTGTACACCAAAGCATAAGCCACGAAATAAGGACAGGAGCCCGATTATATCATTACAGCAATTAAGCTTTATAATTTTGAGTAAACTCTTGCGAAAGGCAAAGGATCCTGGCACCACTTTGATATCTTGCAAGATAGGGAATTTAGAATTCGATTGAGCTTTATTGGACCTAGGAGCCTCCATAAACTTGATTTCCACCTCCCTATTAGACCATTTTGAGGAAACTAAGCTTAAACCGACCAAGGTGACATTATAGTTGGTTAACAGATCAATTAAGACACCTAAGAGAATTCTAGAGGATGTACTAGTTCGGGTGAGAGATTTCTATTTTCTGGTAGATTTCATTGTGTTAGACATGGATACTCTTGAGAATTTGAGAGATACACCAATTGTCTTTGGGAGACCGTTCCAAGCCATCGGTAGGGCGAATATCAACTATGAGGAGGGCTAGATCGAGTTGAAATTCAAAGACATGACATTAAGGATAGATATCTTTAAGGCATAGAAAGGCATAAACTATGGGGGCAATTGAAGAACTTTATGACATGAGTTCTTTGGTTGAGAACCTAATTCTCGAGGTCGACTCGACTCTCCAAAGTCCTCAACCTCAAGAGGATCTTGATCCACAGATTAGGGAGCTTGAATTTGATTTAGACCTATCCTAAACTTTCACATTATTGAGTTGAAATTTGTCACAGTTTAGGAAAGCATGTCATAGTATAGCAATGGAAACCAAATCGTCACTTAAAATTTATAATCTCAAGAAACATGAGTTTTGAGGTTGTTCACAAGGGGCAAAATTGTGCTATTCAATCCACTAATCAAATCACAAGTAATGATATGCAATGAATAATCAATCACAAATATGTTCAATAATTATTCAAATTGTATCTCAAGATTAGTAGAAAAAAATATAATTGCAAGCCCAAAAAAAAAGTAGTGGTTGAGACCAGCAATGAATCATTTAACATTAGGCTTCACTCTCGATCAAACCAACTCAGTTTCTCTTCAAACTCTTAGCATATTCTCAAGTCAAGTTCTTCTTCACTCACTCTTAGACTTAACCAAATTCCCAATCCTTCAGATGTCTCATCAAAGCCACAGACAGTTTATCTTCTCAGCCCAAAGCCCCTTATGATTTAGATTGAAATTTGCTTAAGTCCTCAGGCACGTATACTAAGAGCAAAAACCCCCTGTTCTCTCTCAAAATAAATCCCCCTCTCTCTCAAATTCAGACTAGATCGACTTAGACCCAATTCGAATTGGCCCAAGCTCGTGTGCATGTGGGAATGGACGAGGGTGTGCGTACAATGTGGGTGAAGTGGGGACCTGACCCCCTATTACTGAGAGAGAAATTAATGGACAGAATTCATTAAATATGAATTTCCAATTCAAATTTTATGATGTGGGACAAAAGTTCCTTCTTCATGAATGCTGAAGCATGGAGTCATCATGCTAATTGATGCTGCTGCTGCTGCTTCTTCAGTTGGAGTTCCAGATGCCTTCGTGAGGTCCATCCACACTGCCTAGAGTTGGAATTGAGGCAGTGGTCGGTGAACGGCGGCAGATGGTGGTTGCGATTTGCGAAGCTCCAGTGAATGCATAGAAATCAGAATATGAGATATAAGCCCAAATTAGAAAATTTAGGAGGTTCCTCGTGTAGTGTGGAGCGTAATGGTGCTGTTGGCGATGTGTTTGAAGCATGGCAATGGTGTGGAGAGGTCGGAGATGCAGGAAGTGTGGTGCATTGGTCAGGGGTGGTGATGATTGGTCAAAGCACCTAATAACCTTGGGGCTTTTGTTCTGTGGAGCATGGCATACATAGTGGTGGTGGCGGTGGAGAGTTTCGTGGATGGGGGCATTGCCGTAAAATTGTGGGAGCTTGCGCCGAAGGTTGGGAAGATGATGGTCGAGTGGCGTGTGCAGTGGGTGATCCTAGGAACTAAGGGTGTAGAAAGGTGCTTGAGAGTGAAAGGAAGATAGGGAGGTACTTATGGGGATGAAAAAGATAGGAGCTCATGTCGGCTTGGCTTGCCGGACATGAGAGACACGAAGTCCTCTGGTGAGAGGGTATGGTGATGTAGACACATCCATTTAGGTTAAAATGCCTATTTATGCATGATCCTAGGCTTAGATTTGCATTCCATATTATAAATATTGCATAGCATGCATCATTTTGCATTTAGAGTAGTTGTCTATATTTTAGGTTAATTATGTCCTTTTTGTTGTCAGGAGAAGAGATTTATTTCGGAGCCTCAAATTGACAATTCGACCGTACAGATCTTATCAGAACGACGATCAGAGTCCAACACCTCCGAAATCACCTTCATCGGAGTCTCGTATCACCATATGCACTCTGAGGAAGATCAACAGCCAAGGGACTAGGTGACATAATTGGGAGCCACAAAGGACAAATCTGACTACACAGATGGATTCAGGTCAACGATTGCAACCCAACGACATGAAAATTGACTCAATCCGACCTTTATAGCAGCCCCTACAACGAAAAGAAGATGGATGGCCTAGATCGTGCCATGTGGCGCAACTCAGGCCACTCATGTGCACACGCGGGCACACGAGCGCACGTAGAGGCATGCACGTGCAACAGGCATGCATGGGCATGCGTGGAGGCAGCGGCAGCACCATGCACCTAGAGGTACGTGACACAGGCACGTAGAGTGCACGGCAGTGCAGCAGTTGGTAGGCATGTGGGCTCTCTTCAGTGACGTTTGTGGCAGATCTTCAGCGACGTTAATCACCGTCACTAAATGTCCTGTATACAAATTTGATTCTTTCCTCCACTATAAAAGGACCCCTACCCCTCCCATTTTTCTTCATTTCTTCCTTTCTTTTTCTCACCACCTCCAAGGCTGTAGAGAGAGCTTGTCTCAAGCCTGGGATGCTCCTCTAGAGTAGAAAACAAATATTTGTTTTCTCCTATCATCCCCCTTCATGGAGCATCTCGTTGCCATCTTCTCACCTCCCTTCGGGAAGAAGATCCTCGCCACGATTCTATCCTACCTTGCCCTCCATCCTCGTTCATCCTGCTCCTCACCACCTTCCTCCTGGCAACGTCAGAGCGAGTCGTCCTCCAAGCGACCATCGAGGGGGATTTCTCTCACCAATCTCTATCTTTATTACTTTCATAGTATAGTTTTCCTGCTTTCCTAGTTGTAATAAACATTTCATTATAAAAATACATGATTGTTTCTCTCTCTTTATGTCTCTCTTTTTTTTTGCAAGTAGATTAGCTAGATTTCATCGACCTGATCTCTTCTCCGATTAAAAATACCAAAAAAACAAGAAAAGACAAAAATGACAAAAACAAATAAAAATCAAAATGCGTATCTTTTAAAACCAAACGTTCACCTCCCCGTGTTTGACCTAGGACTCACTTTTCGAGTTTCGGTTATAAATTTTATCTGATCGATGAATTTTCTCGTGAATCAAACTATGACAATCGATTTTCCAAACTCGAACCCTTTACTCGATGAGATTCGACGTTGTCATTTTGGTGCTATTGCCGGGGAGGTAATGCTCTTTGCTTTTTCTTCACGTTTTCCCGCATTAGTTACATATTTTTCTAACCTACTTTCTTCTTCGATTTATTGACTTGTAGGAACTCGATCGAGGAGCTGAAGGTGGCAGATTGGAGTAAAGTGCTGGTAGAGATATTTGTAAGTTTATCCCCCACCACCCCCAACCAAGTTTCCATTTTGCCACACTAATAACTCAAACTCAAATCAACCTAGGTGCTTTTATAAACCCTAAGATAGATCAGATTGTTTGATTGTCACTTTGCCTCACCTCACCCACCAGCATATATTAAAAAAAAAAAAATACTATTCTATTGTGGGATTTTCTGAAAGAGACACACATTAACACTCACAACTCTCAAGTTAAGGTGCACCACTTCACATCGATTCTACCACTTAACCGAAATATGACCTGTGGATCCGATACACCCTAACTCAACACACCAATAAGTGAGTAGAAATCTAAATAGGTAAAACATTTTTGTGTCCCTTAAATAAGTGGTGCAACATGCCAATTGGTTGAACTGTTTGGGCTGCATCACTTAACATAAAAGTGATTCATCAGTAGCTTGCCATTTAGGGTTGATTTTTAGGACTGAACCAGGCATTCCCCATATTGTTTCTGATTTCATCACTAGTGCTTGTAAAACCTGGAGTGTTCTACTGAACCATGATTGAACCAGCCTAAGGATTAAACCCTACAAGCTACTAAATAAGGTTAAACCCTAAAAGAAACATCATCAAATAACCTTGTTTGCAAACCCTGGTTGTGCATGCACACACATTTGAATTGATCATTAAGGGCAAAACCCATCTAAAGGGCCCATCACATTCCAAGAGCACAATCATCCCAAGCCTAATTAAAATTGAGTAGATGTTGGCCTTAAGATTTGATTCGCTCTTCAGGGCTTAGACTAAGATTTTTTTCATTTAATCTGCATCTGTTGGTCCATCTGATGTCTAGTTAGGAGAGTAGCACCAAACGACCATGGCTAGGGGGTACACTAGGAACCGGAGGTGCAACTCAAAGGAAGAACCTTCTCCCTATCCCCTCCCTCTAATTGGTTGTATTGACTAGATAGAAGTAGACCAAATTATTTATAATCTCAAAACGGGTCCTGGGAGTCTATAGCTCTTTAGGCTAACCCAACTAAGGACATGGTTGATTGCTTGTCTTACAAGGCTCCTTTCTCTCTACTGATTTCCCTCTTATTCTACCTTGTATCCATCCACATCTTACATGCATTTCCCATCCTACCCTCCTACCAACACTTATCCCCAAGAAGATTACTATCTCAACTTGACTTATGACTACTCATCTCCTAGCCAAGAGAACTTTGATTGGGGATATGAATCCAGACCTCAGTGCCTAGGGCCTAACCCTGGACAACAAGACTATGAATACTATCCTTCCCATGGCTACAATAATTATAGATCTCCACCCTTTGATGATCAACCTAACCCGATCTATAATCAAGAAGGATATGTTGACTATAACACCTACTCTCTCCAGTATTCCACTGAATATTGGTCACCACCATTCTTTGAACAACCCGAGATGACCTACTATCAGGGAGGAACTCGAGAACCTCAATATCTTGACTCCCATAGAATGAACCCAAACCCACCCAAACCTGAACCAAACCATTCGATTTAGGTGAACCAGATCTATGACAGGGTGTTGGCAAACTTGAGGAACACCATACAATCTTTAAAAGCCCAGCCAACACCATGCACTAAAGCATTGGAGCCTATAATAAAAATGATTGATCAACTGAATAGCTCATTATTGGATTTGCTCCAAAATGTTAGGGATAGGGGCCTGGGTGAGTTTCTACTTGGGAAATTGTAGAGGTTGAGGATGAAATTTGTGGTTGCCCTAATCCAATCTCGGGATGATTCTCAAGATGAACCCCCTTCATGAGAGCCGATGTCTAAACCTGCTCAAGCACTTGTCGGGGGGATACATGTTCTGAGATCGGGGATGACTAGATTGGGCTAGAGCAACCCATTGAGTATGAACCGATTGCTTCACCCGAGATCCCTGAGCCAGGGAAAGATAAAAAACATTGATGGGAACACCATGTGGAGCCATAACTAGCTCATTTTGACCCAATTAAGTCAGTAAATGCTCCTACATAACCAACTAAAGGTGATAATTCTTTGCATAATGTTTGCACCTCAAAACACGCCTATAATAACGCCTTCTTATGCTATTTTCTAGCATTAACTATGTATATTATAATCCTATAGCCACATTTGTAAAAATGGTTGCATGCATGCATTTAATCAAGAGAGGAAGAGGAGTGAAACAATCACCTGCATAGTTACATTTTTCTTCAAGTGCCTCCTTGCAAAATCACCCTCTTTTTATTTTTCCTCTTGATTTCTTCTTTTCTCTCCTTCCCGCGGTTGCACTCTTCCCGCAGCTGCATGCAACACAGCACTTCTTCCCGTCACTTCTCCCTGCCAACGCCGCTCCCTATAGCTGCAACTTGCGCACCCTCTCCCTGCTGCAGCCGGCACGCCACTCTCTCCTCCTCTATAAGTAGCTGCAGCTTCATCCTCGCAACACAGGCTGCTGCAGCAACAAAAACCCGCAGCCATCTTCTCCACCGCTTTCCCCTCCCATACGTCGGCCCTCCGTCGAGGAGGCACCCGGCGAGCAGGAGAACCCACTGTGGTGCACACCACCACAGTGGGAGCACCACCGCCCAGCTCTTCGACGAGCCGGTGGGCGTGGTGCATTCCCTCGCTTCGTTTTTTTTTCTTTAACGCCATTGCCGCCGCACCAAGCTTCGAAGCTTGAAGCCACGGCGGCAGCAGCCCAGCAGCAGCAGCAGGTCCTCCCGCTCCTCCGCGACCGTCCCCGCAGCTGCCCGTCGACTTCGCGCGCGCCTGCAGGGCCATTCCCCGCTCAACCTCCGTCCTGACGTCCCCGCAGTTGCACCTGTAGCCGTCCGCCGCGCGCACTGCAGCGGCCGGCTACGGCCTCGTGCCGCCCCCTGCCCTCCTCCGCGACCCTCCGCGACCACCTGCAGACCTCCTCCACGCTCGCTCCTCCACGCCTTCGCCCGCCCGTCGCCTTCGCGCACGCCTGCAGGAACCCTACGCGAAGCCGCGCCCGCATTCGCTGTCTTCAGACGTCTGCCTCGGCCTTCAGACGACGCGGCGTCAGACGTCCGCCGGAGGCGGCAGACGTCTTAACTTGCGCATCCGCGATCTTTCGCTCGCCCGCTCTCTCTCTGCTGATCTCTCCCGCCCGCTCCCGCTCTCTCTCACACGTATTCTCTCTCTCTCTCTCTCTCTCTTTTTTACTCACTAACAGACACACTCACAGCAACGCACACACACACACACGTTCACCGACGCACACACACCTATACCAACACATACACACACACTCACACACTTATAGTACTATATATATAAATATATATATATAGATATACATATATATATATATATATACATAGTATATCTATATAGTTATGTATACATACACATATATATAATATATATACATATATATATAATATATATATATATCTACTTATATATACATCTATATACTTATACATATACTTATATATATATAGGCATATATACTTATATACATATATATATATATACATATCTATATACATATATATATACATATATATAGTAATATATATATATATACTTATATACATATACATACACATATATATCTATATATATATATCTATACATATATAACTATACATATATATATATGTAGATATATTTACTTATATACATACATATGTACATATATTTTCATGTTATTTATTATACGCTGTATCGCGATTATATCTGCACCAGTTGCTGATATTCCCTAATACACGCGTACAAAAAAGTGTGGTCCCATACATCATCCATCCTCCATCCACACTCCACGCGGCACCTAGTCGTGTTGGTTGCGTCTCTCTAGATGTCGACTGACTCGACATAGTGCTACACTCCATCGCCACCTCCACCCCCACCCCTTTATATATATACTACATATATATATATATATATACATACTATATTTACTTTCTGTCTATTTGCTTTTCTGTTAGTAAAAAGATAAAAAAAATACATAAAAAAGAAAAGATAATCTTTGACTTGCAGGTACCTCATCTTGCGAGTAGCAAGACTTGTTTTGGGACTCTGTTTGGCTAAAAGCCAAGGACACAATTTTGAGGGTGTGCCTCAAGAACAAGGATTACCATAAAAAACCTAAATAAGAAAAACACCAAAAACACAATAAACGAACGGAAGAGACGCGTTGTAAGGAAAACGTAGAAACTCGACTTTAACCCCACTTCCCTGTGTTCGACCCTGGGCTTGAAAGTGATAAGATAAAATCAATTAGGCCAGGTTAAAAATTTTGTAAAGAGATGGTTAGGTCCAAATTAGGTTAACCACTATACACATTTCAACGATAAAAATATCATATTAACAACCTATTCGGGCCGACCCATCATAACTTTTCTGGCGCCATTGCCGGGGAGGTGCGCTTTCGAGTAAGTTTCTAATCCAATTCCTTTAAATTTGTCTCTTCTCTCTTCACGGCTATTGTTGTTTTTGGTGTGCAGGTGAACCTGGTGGAAGGAGAAGAAGGCTGACGAAGTCGAGGATGTGAGCAGATCAAAGGCGGGAACGAGAGCGTGAAGATGCCGACATCGCATTGGAGCTTCGCACACATTGCCGAACAAGTAGGTTTTCTTTTCTCATCAAATTAGGGTTAACTTGCCACCACAATAAAAAAAAAAAAATTTAAACTAAAAACTAGAAAAACTTCTTGGGATTTCTTGAGGGCAAGTGGATTAAAATTCACTTGATTGATTGGTTGTCTTCACTCCCACTGCCCCGGGATTTCCCGCCTTACTTCGCATAGTGAAAATCCGAGAATCTTGATTCTTAGATTTTTCACCGTGGGAAGTATTCTTTGAGGCAAAGAAGAAGATTGCTTGTATCCCTCTTTTGCCTCACTTATCTTTAATTCAGGATCACATTTTTGGTGGGGAGACTTGGAATTGAGTTGATTACAACCCCACCACGACTTTTCAAACTTGCCTGTGATTCGATCCTGAATACTTCAACCCCAACAATTTTAGTTTCTTTATCTGTTGGTTGAAGCCTTGTGTGTGGATATCTTTCTGGTGATTGGGAGCACTTGAATTGAAGTGCTTTGGCTCCCTTTCACATTGATATAAAATTGATTCGCGCATCCACACATAGAAATCTCCATTTAAGGTAGCCCATTGCATTTTAGCATGCATTAACTAACTGATAATTGAAGAAGGGTTTCTTGGGCTTTAGAAAAAAAAAAAACCTGTATTCTTGCAAAACCCGGAGATTGGTTGAATTGGTAATTCAGCAAAATCCTAAAATTCATACTACTAAAGGTTGAACTCTAAAAACCATTCACCAATTAAACTTCAATTCGGGGAGATTTTCCTGTTGCATGCTTGTTCTTGCACACTCTTAAAATCAATCACTTGGGCATTACCCGTAAACAACGCCCTTCACATTCCAAAAGCACTTGACCCTAAGCCTCTAATTAAAATTGGTAGTAACTTGACCCTTTGTAAGGATTGGAGGTCTAACTACCTACGTGTAGCGGCTACGTGCTGGTGAGAGTTCCCGCGTGCTATCGGGTGTCTAAGACTGGGGCAAACGGCCTTTCAATCTGGCCCGGTGGTTCCGCGGTGCTCGCATTCGGTTCCGTAGTTCGTGATAGTAGGTAACTTAGATCTTTAAGTCTAAGGGAACACTGTCGAGGTTAGGAACTTGATTGTATTGATTTGTAATAAAGTGTACCTTTGCGGCGTCATTTCTCTCATCTCTTCTCCCTACTCATCTCCTCAACTCTTCCTCCGGTAGTGCATGTTTGGGAGGAGGTCACAAAACCCTGAATTGCTTGTATTGACTGATAAATCTAGAAAAAGAGCCGAATCGTCCTCCTCCTCCACAAACATGGCTGCACGCCCACCCCCAAATCCCGAGGGAGGAAACCGCCCTCAGAACCCACCAGGTGGTGGAGCCTTAGATCCCATAACCCGCCTCCAAGCCCAAATGGAAATGTATAATGAGCAAATTGAAGCCATTCGAGAAACATTGGAGGTAATGCAGAACCCTCCCGAACGGGAGGAGCCTAGGTCTCTTAGCTATTATCAGAATCCCGCTGCTACAGAGACCATAGGACAAATTCGGGTCCCCATGGGCGGGGACGACTTTGAATTAAAACCAAACATAATTGGCCTAATCAATTTTCACTTTCATGGTCTTGCAAGTGAAGACCCATTTCTCCACTTGGAAGACCTAACCCGACTTGCTGAAACCGTTAAACCAAGAAATGTCGGGTTATCTATAGTCCTCATGAAGATGTTCCCATTTTCATTACGGGATAAAGCGTCGCAATGGTTACGCACCCTTGGGAGAACCATCCACTCTTGGGAAGAGATGCGAACAGCATTTCTCAAGAAGTTCTTCCCAATCGGGCGGACCAATGCGCTTCGCCGTGCTATCACGTCATTTACGCAACAAAACGGCGAACAATTTCATGAGGCATGGGAGAGGTATAACGACCTCCTCAGGAAGTGTCCGCACCACGGTCTGCCTAAGTGGCATATAGCCCAGATTTTCTACTATGGGCTAAATGAGACTTTAAAGCAGATTGTAGACGCTTCCTGCAGAGGGAACTTTATGAATAAAGACGAGAATGGAGCATTCGAGCTGTTTGAAAATATGAGTGAAAACTCGATGAAAAATGCTTCCATTGTCGCCTTTAATCGTACCAGCCAGCCCCGAAATGTCCACGAAGTTGACACGGGACCCTCCCATTCATCCACTGATCTAAGCCTTATTGCACAAAAACTGGATGAAGTCTTCGTCGTGCACAAGAAGCTGGACGAGCTTCTGGCCAACCCCACCCGATCTATGGCAAACACCACCTCTTCACCACTTTGTCACAATCCAAGTTCTTCTAATACCAGGCTTATCCCGAGAAACCCCGTTAGACCTTCCTTACCGAGTGTCGCGCCAAGCGACTCAGTAAGTCATGTGGAACTGGCTTCTGTGAGCCAATATTTCGACACGGAGGACCAAGCCTCCGTGTGCTCAGACGCATATCTACATGCGGACGCGTCTTCTGGCATAGAAGATGCTTGCGCCCTGGGGAACAACCCGTTCTCTGCCACTTATAACCCAGGGTGCCGTAATCATCCGAACTTCGCATGGTCCAACAACCCGCAGCGCCAAAACCCCGCGGGTGGACCAATGCGGCCATCCGCACCCGTCATCCCAAGGGTCCAGTTTAATCCTATGGCAAATCCGCCATCAGGCCCTTGCGTACCACAAACTGAACAGGCATGAAGCCCTCTTGACAAATTGATGGAATGATGACGGAAATGTCAAAGCGCCATGAAGAGAACATGACCTCTCTTCAGCACCAATTGGCGCAGCAGAACGCCGAGATCAGTCAACTACGCATGGCGACTCGATCTCAGGGCACTCTTCCTGCCCAACCTGTTCCAAACCCACGAAATTTCGTGCCCCGTGGTTCTCAACCACAGGTACGACCTTCTCAGGGACAGGTTAATCAAGTTCTGCAAGCTCCGAGCATTCCACCGGGATTTCAGGCTAATCCTGCTGCAGCACCACACTCTTATATCCCCATTGCAAACCCTCCTCCACCGTATGATCCCACTGGACCCGCATCGTCCAATGCTATCACTACGAGGAGCGGTAAGCAGACCGTCGATCCGCCTCGACCTGATCCTGGCCCATCTTCTTCTTCGTCCTCTCATTCGGGATGCATACCGCATTCGCGAGAGGATGATGCACCAAAACTTGTGCCAGAATCAATCCCATTCCCTAAGGCTCTACTAAGGGAGCCAAAAGGCAAAAAGAAAAATACGCAGGCCTTTGACAACCTACGTAATTTGTTCAGGGATGTAGAAATCAAGGTACCCCTGCTCGAGGCAATCGACCACATACCTACTGTCGCTCGATTTTTCAAAGACTACACAACACCCAGGCGACAGTCAAAGAAGACTAAGAATCCGGTGGTTCTCTCGCCTCATGCGAGTTGTGCTATACTGTCAAACTTACCACCGAAGCAGAAAGATCCGGGCACACCACTGATTTCCTGTAGCATCCAAGGCTGCAGTTTTAACCGTGCCTTGCTTGATCTAGGATCTTCCATCAATCTCATGTCGACCATCATGCTCGAAAAATTTTCCTTGGGAAATCTGAAACCCACCCCTGTCACGTTACAGTTGGCAGATCGTTCTGTCAAAATCCCGAAGGGTGTGGTGGAAGACGTGGTGGTTAGGGTCAACAGTCTCTGTTTTCCTGTTGACTTTCTTGTTTTAGATATGGAAGTTCCTAGTTCACTTTCTGATTGTCCGATCATCCTCGGTCGACCTTTCTTGGCCACAGCCCGCGCCCACATCGACTGCGAGTCGGGCTGTATTGAGATTGCCGTTGGATCTGAGAAACTCAAGCTTAACATATTCAAGGCAGCCAAGAACTTTGATTGCGATTGCATTGAGGATGACACGTCTGACGAGGACATGGCCTTCAGCGCATGTATCAGACTAATTGGGACCTATTCGGACTGCTGCGGATTACCTATAAACACTGATAACTGCCTGACCAACGCAAACTGTGACGTTCCCCAATCCCTCCCTTGTCCAGTACCTTCTCCTGGCCAGACTTCTGACGAGGTTTTCTCCGCTTCCCATACCTCGTGGTCTGAGTCATATCCGGGCTACTCACTGTCGGTCCACACTCATGAAGACCGAATTGCCCTTTCTTCCCCGCCAAATCAGGCGGATTTACAAATCCACACTGGGACCTTGAGCCCATATACTTCTCACTGGGGCTATTCATTTTTGGATCCATCTATCCAAGAAGCCCCTCTTCTTGGCCAATCTGAAGGCCAGTTTCTTCCTCCTAACTTGTTCTCCTACCCGTCTGGGACACTCTCGTCCCAAGAAATGCCAGATCCTTCCCCATCCACTCCCGAGCTAAAAGTGCTGCCTAATACACTCAAGTATGTTTTCCTGGGACCAAATGAAATGCTCCCTGTAATCATCAGTTCAAAATTAACCATGGAGCAGGAGTACAAACTAACTAAGGTCCTCCTAGAACACAAGGCAGCTATTGGATGGTCTTTATCAGACTTATCTGGTATTAGCCCCTCCTACTGCACTCATCGTATATATACGGAGGAGGAGGCTCGACCTTCTCGCGAGATGCAGCGACGTCTCAACCCTAACATGCGGGAGGTCGTTAAGAATGAAATCATTAAGGGGCTGGATGCAGGTATAATCTACCTGATCAGCGATAGCCCCTGGGTGAGTCCGATTCACGTTGTGCCTAAAAAGGCAGGACTCACCATCCGTGTCAATGACAGGGGCGAATCCATCCCTACACGCACTCCTACATCTTGGAGAGTGTGTGTAGATTATAGGAAACTCAATGCTGCAACCAAGAAAGATCACTTCCCGTTACCATTTATTGACCAAATCCTGGAGCGGTTAGCGGGAAATAAATTTTTCTGCTTCCTGGATGGATTCTCAGGATATAACCAGGTGGCAATAGACCCCCGAGACCAAGAGAAAACCACTTTTACCTGCCCTTTCGGCACCTTCACCTTTAGAAGGATGCCGTTCGGACTTTGTAACGCGCCAGCAACTTTCCAGAGATGCATGCTGGCGATATTTCATGACATGGTGGGTGACTTTCTCGAGGTCTTCATGGATGACTTTTCAGTCTTTGGACCATCTTACGACGAATGTCTTGCCAACCTGACTCGCATCCTTAGGAGATGTATTGATGTAAACCTCATGCTTTCCTGGGAAAAGAGTCATTTTATGGTGCACGAGGGAAGTGTTCTTGGACTTATCATCTCCGATAGGGGTATCGAGGTTGACAGAGCTAAGCTCGATGTCATTGCTGATTTACCTGTGCCTGGTTCTGTCAAACAAATCCGCTCCTTCTTGGGACACGTCGATTTCTATAGGAGATTCATCAAAGACTTCTCCAAAATTTCTCGACCCTTAACTCATCTCCTATCAACCGACGTGCCCTTCGACATGGGCCCTGACTGTATACAAGCATTCACGCAGCTACGTAATGCTGTCACCAAGGCCCCTGTTCTCCAGCCGCCTGATTGGTCCCTCGACTTTGAACTTATGTGTGACGCCTCAGACCTTGCAGTCGGAGCCATCCTGGGACAAAGACGCGATAGACACCCCTTCGTGGTATACTACACCAGTAAGACGTTGGACGAGGCCCAGCGTAATTATACTACCACTGAAAAGGAACTACTGGCAGTCGTCTTTGGGCTGGAAAAATTCCATTCTTACCTTCTGGGCTCTCACGTTATTGTTTTCACTGATCACGCAGCCATTCGCCATCTCATGCACAAGAAGGATGCCAAGCCTAGACTGATTCGTTGGATCCTTCTGCTCCAGGAATTTGACATTGAGATTCGTGATAAGGCCGGAGCCCAGAATGTTGTGGCTGATCACCTTTCCAGACTGGACCCTGACCATATTGGACTTACTTTGCTAATTAATGAAATTTTTCCTGATGAGCACCTATTGGCAATAAATGTGGCAAGTGGACCATGGTATGCCGACATTGCCAATTACCTTGCTTTTGGATCTCTTCCACATGGCTGGCCTAAAATCCAGCGCGAGCGTCTCATGGCAGAAGCAAAGTATTTTTTCTGGGATAATCCACTTCTTTTTCGGATAGGTGCTGATCAAATCATCCGTCGATGTATTCCTGACAGTGAGTTCCCCAGTGTGCTATCCTTCTGCCACGATCAGGCCTGTGGAGGCCATTTCTCTGGGAGGAAAACTGCAGCCAAGGTGTTGCAGTGCGGTTTCTTTTGGCCCTCCCTTCACCAGGACGCACACACTTATGCCAAGCATTGCACTAGGTGCCAGTCATTAGGGTCAATGGCACGTCGTGACATGATGCCCTTGCAACACATCCTAGCTGCGGAAATCTTCGACATCTGGGGAATTGACTTCATGGGTCCCTTTCCTCCATCCAACGGCTTCGAATTCATCCTCGTGGCCGTCGACTATGTTTCGAAATGGATCGAGGCTATTCCCGCGCGCCGTGCTGACCATGTTATCTCCACCCGATTCGTCAAGGACCATATCTTTGCGCGTTTTGGGATCCCTCGGGCCATTATCTCGGATGGAGGAAGCCACTTTACCCATGCTTCTTTTCGGGCACTTCTGAGGAGGTACGGAGTCCACCATCGTATCGCATCCCCGTATCATCCTCAGACGAACGGCCAGGTGGAAGTGTCGAACCGGCAAATCAAGCAGATTCTCCAGAAAATGGTTCGGCCTGACCGTAAGGATTGGTCCGACAAGCTGACTGACGCACTTTGGGCGTATCGGACCGCCTTCAAGGCTCCCCTTGGTATGTCTCCATATAGAATCGTTTACAGGAAGCCTTGTCATTTGCCCGTGGAGTTGGAACATCGCGCTTATTGGGCGGTTCGCCAATGTAACCTCGACCCAGACTTGTGTGGTAGAGAAAGGAAACTCCAACTCCAAGAGCTGGAAGAGCTCCGTCGTGAAGCCTATGATTCTTCTCTAACCTTTAAACAACGCACTAAGGCTTTTCACGACAGCCATGTTCGGCGGAAGGAATTTGAGCCATCTCAGCAAGTTTGGCTCTATAATGCCCGACTCAAATTCTTTCCTGGGAAATTGAAGTCCAAATGGACTGGTCCTTTCCTGGTCTCAAGACCATTCCCCAATGGGGCCGTCGAGATCGAAGATCCCAAATCTGGGCGTAAATTTACGGTCAACGGGCAGCGTTTGAAACCCTATCTGACTCATGAACCTGCCCCCATTGGAGAAACCGTTGCCCTGCTGGAGGGTAACTAATTCTTTGCCTCATTCTGAGTCTAGCTGGGGACATTAAATTCAGCGCTTGTTGGGAGGCACCCTAACAGCACTCACCACCCACCATCACTTTTCACACCTCTATCGCAATCACTTCACTTTTCTCTTCACCACCCACCATCACTTTTCACACCTCTATCGCAATCACTTCACTTTTCTCTTCACCACCCACCATCCACCCACCCTTCCACCCTGATCTATACCCTGAACCTCAGCTCTTGTTACCCGATCTTCCATCCTTCCTCTGCCTTTCCCTGCATGCATATGAGGACATAGCATTGTTTGGCATGGGGGGGTGGATAGGCATCCATAGGATCCGGGTATGTTATGGTATCATACAGTTCCCACCTATTTATAAATATGCAAGAAAAAGAAAAAAAGAAAAATATATATATATTATAATAAATGGTGTTTAGTAATGATCTTGAAACTGAAACAAAAAGGCAATAAGTGTTTATGGATATTCAACCTCTGTTTTGAAGACTTTCCAGGCCACAAAAGCTTGATTCGCTCAGGCTCGGCTTAATTCACTTAAAGCATTGACAAAATAGATCAAGATCTCTCCTAACTAAGGATGTATTCTTGTACCTGAGACACAAGTACAAGATTCGTTGGTTTACTTTTACTTGAGAGCTTAAGTAAACTTGGTTCACACTGCACATATCAGGAAAGACCAGGTGAACATAAGATCCAACCCTAGTGTTCATTAGGGAAGGTGGAGTCCTTACTTGTGAGCGCAGGTAGACTTTTTATCCCAGGATTTAGTCTTGTGTTTAGGAGCGACTCTTTCCACCAAAAAGAAATTCTCCCACCAAAAAGAAAAAAAGTGTGCTCTTTTAAAATGTGTTGTAAGAGATATACTGACATATGTTTCAAAAAAAAAAAAAAAAAATAGAAAATGGGAGTTGAGTTTTCCGTCATCATTTTAAGGGTCAATTCGAAGACATAAGCTGAAACTGGGACCAACCTGTACTTAAAAATTCGTGAAACCCTGGGATTGAGTCTTAATGTTCATCTGGTCAGTCTTGATCCTTCACTATGCACAAACCATAACCTCTTGAGCTCTCGAGTATGGCAAAAACCTCCTGGGTCCTGGAAATCGTACTTAAGGTTTAAAAATCAAGAGTCCTGGTTAGTTGAGAGATGATCTATGTCATGTGAGACTTAAAGTACTGGTAGTCTTTTTTACAATTGGTTCTCACAATATTCGATAATAAACACACCTATATCACCTCAGAAGAAAATCTTCAGCTTAAGATTATTTCTAAATACAGTTTTGCTAAGGACTAGCAAAAGATAGGCATGGGGGTATATGTTTGCACCTCAAAACACGCCTATAATAACGCCTTCTTATGCTATTTTCTAGCATTAACTATGTATATTATAATCCTATAGCCACATTTGTAAAAACGGTTGCATGCATGCATTTAATCAAGAGAGGAAGAGGAGTGAAACAATCACCTGCGTAGTTACATTTTTCTTCAAGTGCCTCCTTGCAAAATCACCCTCTTTTTATTTTTCCTCTTGATTTCTTCTTTTCTCTCCTTCCCGCGGCTGCACTCTTCCCGCAGCTGCATGCAACGCAGCACTTCTTCCCGTCACTTCTCCCTGCCAACGCCGCTCCCTATAGCTGCAACTTGCGCACCCTCTCCCTGCTGTAGCCGGCACGCCACTCTCTCCTCCTCTATAAGTAGCTGCAGCTTCATCCTCGCAACACAGGCTGCTGCAGCAACAAAAACCCGCAGCCATCTTCTCCACCGCTTTCCCCTCCCATACGTCGGCCCTTCGTCGAGGAGGCACCCGGCGAGCAGGAGAACCCACTGTGGTGCACACCACCACAGTGGGAGCACCACCGCCTAGCTCTTCGACGAGACGGTGGGCGTGGTGCATTCCCTCGCTTCGTTTTTTTTTCTTTAACGCCATTGCCGCCGCTCCAAGCTTCGAAGCTTGAAGCCACGGCGGCAGCAGCCCAGCAGCAGCAGCAGGTCCTCCCGCTCCTCCGCGACCGTCCCCGCAGCTACCCGTCGACTTCGCGCGCGCCTGCAGGGCCATTCCCCGCTCAACCTCCGTCCTGACGTCCCCGCAGTTGCACCTGTAGCCGTCCGCCGCGCGCACTGCAGCGGCCGGCTACGGCCTCGTGCCGCCCCCTGCCCTCCTCCGCGACCCTCCGCGACCACCTGCAGACCTCCTCCATGCTCGCTCCTCCACGCCTTCGCCCGCCCGTCGCCTTCGCGCACGCCTGCAGGAACCCTACGCGAAGCCGCGCCCGCATTCGCCGTCTTCAGACGTCTGCCTCCGCCTTCAGACGACGCGGCGTCAGACGTCCGTCGGAGGCGGCAGACGTCTTAACTTGCGCATCCGCGATCTTTCGCTCGCCCGCTCTCTCTCTCTCTGCTGATCTCTCCCGCCCGCTCCCGCTCTCTCTCTCACGTATTCTCTCTCTCTCTCTCTCTCTCTTTTACTCACTAACAGACACACTCACAGCAACGCACACACACACACGTTCACCGACGCACACACACCTATACCAACACATACACACACACTCACACACTTATATTACTATATATATAAATATATATATATAGACATACATATATATATATATATATACATAGTATATCTATATAGTTATGTATACATACACATATATATAATATATATACATATATATAATATATATATATATATCTACTTATATATACATCTATATACTTATACATATACTTATATATATATAGGCATATATACTTATATACATATATATATATACATATCTATATACATATATATATACATATATATAGTAATATATATATATACTTATATACATATACATACACATATATATCTATATATATATATCTATACATATATAACTATACATATATATATATATATATAAATATTTACTTATATACATACATATGTACATATATTTTCATGTTATTTATTATACGCTGTATCGCGGGAATATCTGCACCAGTTGCTGATATTCCCTGATACACGCGTACAAAAAAGTGTGGTCCTATACATCATCCATCCTCCATCCACACTCCACGCGGCACCTAGTCGTGTTGGTTGCGTCTCTCTAGACGTCGACTGACTCGACACAGTGCTACACTCCATCGCCACCTCCAGCCCCACCCCTTTATATATATACTACATATATATATATATATATACATACTATATTTACTTTCTGTCTATTTGCTTTTCTGTTAGTAAAAAGATAAAAAAAATACATAAAAAAGAAAAGATAATCTTTGACTTGCAGGTACCTCGTCATGCGAGTAGCAAGACTTGTTTTGGGACTCTGTTTGGCTAAAAGCCAAGGACACAATTTTGAGGGTGTGCCTCAAGAACAAGGATTACCATAAAAAACCTAAATAAGAAAAACACCAAAAACACAATAAACGAACGGAAGAGACGTGTTGTAAGGAAAACGTAGAAACTCGACTTTAACCCCACTTCCCTGTGTTCGACCCTGGGCTTGAAAGTGATAAGATAAAATCAATTAGGCCAGGTTAAAAATTTTGTAAAGAGATGGTTAGGTCCAAATTAGGTTAACCACTATACACATTTCAACGATAAAAATATCATATTAACAACCTATTCGGGCCGACCCATCACATAACCATTATGAGAGAAAAATAAGAAACTAGGGGTAAAATTGTAATTTTACCAGCTTATCATGAATACAGTAAACCACAGGTTTTCTCAAGGGCTCAATAAAGGTTAAATGGTCTTAATAAGATAATAGGTGGGTTGGATCAGACAAAAAATGGTTTTCCTGTGTTCTGAGAGTTAAATGACTTTTGAAACCCTAAAAATAGACCCACTTAATTAACTAAGGTTCTAGTCAGGATAAAATTCACCTAATCCTCTAAAAATCATAGAAAAATATTTTCTAGGGTTTAGTGCCTTTAATTTGGCCATCAGAACCCATCCTGACCTAAAATGGAGTCTCAGACAGATATTTGCCCTAATTTAGGTTCTTACATAAATTACCTAGTCAAATGTGGTCAAAACCAAAATCCAACATCGCCATTGGATTCCTTAGGTCCAAATTAGGTTTGTACCAAAATTTGGACCCAAGATGAACTTGTCTTGACCTAGTATGCAAAAAGGTCCTATCTGATTACATTTTTACTCCCAACTTTCACAAACCCTTGCATACAGCCCCCTAACTTCTTCGTTGTCTTCATAATTAGGTCCCTCTGCCATTATCGTGGAGGAACCCTACTCCAGCGACCTTTGACAGGAGATTTCTCCTTGATTACTTAGAGAATCTCTTCTAAAATTGGAAGGGAGATTCTCTGAGAAATTATCTCCAGTATGAACCCATCCATGTGCTCTGATTCCCTCCCAATCCCTCACACGAATGCATGAGAGATTTGGATCTCTTGAAAGCTCCCAAATTTGGTGACCTTCCAAGCTTGGGAAGCTTGCTAGACAAGCTCTAACCGGCCCTCAGATCTTTATTTAAAGAAGCTCATATCTTCCTAAATTCTCCACGCTCGAATTCAGCTGTGAATCCCCTCAATTCATCTCTCCCTCTTTTGGCTAAAGCTCCTTGATGTCCGGTGATCCCCTCTGCTCTTTCTCGTCGTCCGTCCACCATACCTGCGGTAGATTCCTCTTCCTCACCTCCATCCGGGTCTCGCCGTACCAGCAGACACCACTTCCTCCTTCATCCTCATCGTTCCCACCTCACCGAAGCTGCCTTCATCTCCGACGTCAGCCACACTAGACCCGATGCCATCGCTACCCCCCTTTATACATCAAACCTGATAGCTAAGTCCCCTATCACTTCTACTTTCTCCTTCTCTCTTTACTTTCCAAAATCGACCACTGACCCCCCTTCGCACCTCCATCTCCTCCATCTCTGGTCACCCCCTCCGGCGAGGCCATCCCACCTCCACAGCCCACCAAAACCCTCACCGACCACCGCAAAACCTTCACCACACCTCACTGATCATTTCCCCTTTATTCATTCGCCTCTCCACTTACACACACCCCCAAACACACCCACTCACACGCACATAGTTTGACCTAGCCACGCACTCACAACCACTTTTACACCAAGCCACCACCCCCATCACATTCGTCGTGCTCCGGCGATACTCCCTGAGCACTCTGACATGGCCGAGAGGCCATTTTACTGATTTTAGGTGTACGACCTTGTATGCCATTGGAGAGTAAGCTTCGAGCTTGCTTGAGGCTGCCCCAGGTGCCACTACGCCCAAGTTGAAATCCTAGGATGCGTGGAAGTATCTCACGCAGTGTCCTGCTGTAATTGGAAGGAGATCCCTATTGCAGACATGCGAAGAAAGGGAGCGTGGATAGTCCCACATCAGAAGCTGTTGAAGCCGTGCACCTGCAGAAATTGAAAAAGTGCTGGTAGCTATTCGCCTCAAATTCACAGGGTGAAGTCCCTCTCACCTTCAACCGGCCTCGTCCGCAACACGCCCCCGTGGACCTGGTTGACCCATTTACCAGCCTGATTTGCACTCCTCACTCACCACCACACGCTGGTGGGCCTGGACCTAGGTACACACCTGCTCGATAACCTGGATTCCCTGTGGCTTTGGGAGAGCAAATCCTAAGAGAGAAAAAGAGAGGTGAGTCACATGGGTAGGGGTAGAGTTCTGCAACAAGAACCTTCAGCAGACACTTAGCCAAATTCTAAAGAGGAAAGCCAAAGAAGAAGAAGAGGAGGCCTGAAGCTGAAGAAGAAGAGAAAGCAACTAAGGGCCAAAGAAGAAGAAAGTTAAGAGCAGAGGAAGAAGAATAAGAAGGCTTGGAGAGGTCGTAGCTGAGAAGGCAGAGAAAGAAGAAGAGGCAAGTCCGAAGAAAAAAGAAGAAAGGAAGAATTAGAGAAAAAGAGAAGAAGACAGAAGAAATCAGTAGAGAACTTTAAGTCATCTGATTTCCAAATCAGATGATAGACCTTATATCTCATTGCATATATATACATTGAGTTCCTTAGTGATATTATAGGAGTATTTGGTGATCTAAATCACCATTTTACACCCATATTTTTGCACATTGATACTGATATTATTGCAATCTCTTCTAATTTTGAATTGTGATCTTGATTTCTAAATCCCATATAGCTCCCTGTGTTCGACCTCGAAACTTTTTCGAGTAATAAAAATTGTATATGTTTGAACACTATTTCGACTATAATGCAACGCGACACTTATTAAACATCGATTTAGTGACAAACATTTTGGCACCGTTGCTGGGGGGCAATGAGCAATTTAGAATTCTCGATTGCAATTCTTGATTTGGTACTAACTTGCTATATCTCTTTTGTTGTGGTTGTTTCAAGGAGAAGAGACATTCAAGAGAATTTAGCCGCACATCAACACGCCAGGGGCAGGTAAATTCTGATTAACCTCTCTCCTAAGCCCCTCATTCTGAAAAGGTTAAAAAGGGTAATATCAATTTGGGCTACTTGCTTTCCATTCTTAGATAATTCATCAAGTTGCTTAATTTGATTTCAACAACAAAACCTGATTTGTGCACCGACTTAAGGTAACTAGGGCTATCACATTCTTATTTGAGCCCTAAATACCACATTTGGCAAACTAAATTGGACCAAAATTAGAGCCAATTAAGGATTCCCAATTTAGGGTTTTAGAGACACATAATCAAGAACTGATCTTTCAAAAACAATGTGTGCCTAAGCCTTGATTGAACTGGTCTATTCAAGCAAACCCTAAAAATCAGGCTCTTAATCTCACTTAAATCTTAAAAGAGGGACCTAAAACTTTGCAAAGGACAAATAGGTGAAGTTGACCCACCTTGTTGGGTCAACCAATCTTTAAATTAGGTCACTTTTTGCACTCAATACATCTTAAAGTTTTAGTGAAATCTTAAGCACCATTGCTCTTAATAAAACTGGTAGACTTAAGAGGTCAAGTCCCCATTCTGGTCTACTTGGAACATCAGTGACAGGAGAGGTCAGATGGGGGAAACCCTGTAACCTGTGGGGGCGATCTACCATGTAGGGGTCTTCATGGGACTCTCCCTCTCTAGATGCCCAGGTAATTCTCAGGTCAACGGCTTTCTGACTAAGGGGTATCATCTACCTTGAACCTCTATAGTCATCCAAAATTTTTGGGTGTCTTGATTGGGTCCATCACATTCTACTCTCATCCAGTCCATCAGTGCATGTTTGGTTGGAGGTCCTTAAGACCATCCTTGAGGCCTCCTTTAGTTATTCACTCTCGTCAAGGCCAGCCCTCGACTTCCGCGTTTGTGCAGCAACCCCATCACACAGACATCTCTTCTGATTCATCAAAACCTAATTCTCCTTCATCCATCATCATGGCACAACTCGTAGAAGAAGAGAATAACCTCGAGAATCAACTTTATTGCCTTAATGATTTATTCCAAGCCTTTGTGAATCCACTGCAGCATCCTATGATGAGAGATCATTACAATCCCGCTACGGTGGTGATCAAACCTTGAGTCCAAATCCCGGTAGGAGGTCCTGATACTGAACTGAAGCCCAACATGATTCTTGCTATTCCGAAATTTCATGGGCTCAATTCTGACGATCCTTTCCAGCACATTAAACAACTCAAGCATCTAGCCTAGGCCTTCGTGTCAGATGTCCAAAATTGGGATATTCTTCTCATGAAAATGTTCTTCTCTCTCATGGACAAAGCAGCTCACTGGTATCAGACTCAAACACGTCCAATCAACACATGGGTTGAACTACAATCTGAGTTTTTGAAAACGTTCTTCCCAATTGGTCGGACGAATGCTTTACGAGACTAGATCACGCACTTCACACAACAGCCTATAGAACCACTTCACGAAGCATGGGATCATTTTCTGGATCTCATGCAAAAGTGCCCCCATCATGGAGTTCCTAAATTGGAACAAGTCAAGTCTTTCTACCAAGGACTCTGTGAAGATATCTGATTATTCGTCAATGCAACTTGCGGAGGAAATATCATCGGTCAACATGAGGACACTGTGTAGGAGATTCTCGAGAATATGTGCGAGAACTCCATCAATAATGAATCCATGGGCATATTTGACCGGACGAATGCCCACGCATCGACAAATCCAAGGGGAGCACATCAGATGCAGGGCCTATCCTCTTCTGTCGACTTGGAATTGATGGCCAGTCATTTGGATAAGGTCTCTATCATTGAGAAGAAGGTGGATGAGTTAACTTGACATCCACAGCAAGCCACCTCTGCGCAAAACTCATTCGCACTACCACCCTCTGGGAGGGAAGCTGTGCATAACATCTACCACCGATCTTCTCAGGGGATGGACCCGTATCCACCCTCGTCTGGCTGTAGGGTCAGAGGAAACTCCGAACCTTCCTATTCTAGTTGGGAGAACTCTGAACCCTCGTATTTTGACATTTTTGAGGTTCCTCAGACCTACGAGGACCTTAATGCTATCCAACTCTGAACCCTCATATTCTAACATTTTTGAGGTTCCTCAGACCTACGAGGACCTCAATGCTATCTAGAACAACCCATTCTCTAATACTTATAACCCTGTATGTCAAAATCCTCCTAATTTCATGTGGGTGGGAAACAATCAGAATCAGAGATCGCCATATCAACCCTATCCATAAGCTTCTCATCCATATCAGTCGCCTCACCCTCGACCCAACCCAACCCTACCTATCAATCTGGGCCAACTCAAACAGATCAAATGACTCTTATCCTTCAGACTCTTGATGACATTCAAAAGACGAATGCAACATTGTAGGAATAGCACAAAGACAAGATCACAAAGGTTCGCAATCAACTTGCCCAAATGGCAAATTCCCGCCAACCTGGTACACTCCCTTCGCAACCTCTGCCTAATCCCAATAACGTGTCGAACCAGAGGTGCGTTATGAACCCAAATCAAGGCCAAGCACACATGATTTATCAGGCCTCATCTGTTCCATCACCCGACAGGATGGAAGCTTCGACATCATACTCGGGAGTTCAGCAGCAACAACCTATTTTACCTACACCAAACCCGAACCAGGCAGGACTGGATTCAGTAACAACACATAGTGGCAAAGCAACACAGGACCCACCTTACCCAAGCCACTTTCAGCCTGGTAGTACTAACTCAAGCCCTAGGATAGTCGTCCAGGATACCCCTATCCCAGATCAAGAACCTGGACCTATTCTAGAGGAACCATCTAAGGTTCCATTTCCCAAGGCCCTGACCAAGGGATAGAGGACAACCAAACCCATGGCACCTGAAGAGGATCTGATCAAGCTCTTTGAATAGGTCCATATAAACATCCCCTCGATGGATGCGATTCGTCACGTATTGGCTTACACACGATTTCTGAAAGACGTGTGCACACCTAAGCGTAAGCTACGAACCAAAAGTGGGAGCCCAATCGTATTGTCGAAGCAAGCCAGCTTTGTCATTTTGAGCAAACTGCCACCTAAGGCAAAAGACCCAGGTACTCCCTTGATTTCCTCTGCAATTGGTGATATCCAATTTGATAGAGCTTTATTGGATCTAGGAGCCTCCATAAACCTAATATCTACATCCTTACTTGACCATCTTGAGGAATCTGAGCTAAAACCAACAAAAGTGACAATACAGTTGGCAGATCGATCTATTAAGTCATCTAAAGGAGTTCTTGAGGATGTCATTGTTAGGGTTCTGGATTTCTATTTCCTGGTGGATTTCACAGTCTTGGATATGGATGCTCCAGAGAATCTGAGAAACACACCAATCATATTAGGGAACCTTTCTGGCCACTGCTTGGGCCAACATTAATTGAGAAGGGACAAATTGAACTAAAATTAGGGAACTAGACACTAAAGATCGACGTCTTTAAGGCCCAACAAGGCATTAATTGTGGAGTTATAGAAAAAATATGTGATATCGAGGCTGTGGTTGATTATCGATACATCGAGGAAAACCTGACTACTTCTAGTCAACAACAAGAGGATCAAAACCCACAATTTGAGGAGTCCGAACTCAACCTAGACACACCCATAACTCCTTCCCTTGCTCCTGACACCCAGCCTGAACCACCTGTTGCTGCTGATAACCCTGTCTTAGAACTAAAGCCCCTTCTCGATCATCTAAAGTATGTCTTTTTGGGTTTCAATTAGACGTTTCCTATGATTATCAACTCCAGATTCACACCTGATCAGGAATTCCATCTGATTTCTGTTCTCCAGCAACATCGAAGAGCCAATGGATGGACTCTCGATGATTTGACTGGTATTAGCCCCTCTTACAGCACACACCGCATCTATACTATTAAGGGCACACAACCTTCCCGTGAAATGCAGAGACGTCTAAATCCTAATCTGCAGGAGGTCGTGAAAAAGGAGATCTTTAAGTGGCTAGATGCTAGGATCATCTACCTGATCTCTGACAATCGGTGGGTGAGTCCAATCTAGGTTGTGCCTAACAAGGCAGGACTCATCGTGATCACGACTGAGACCAGAGAAATCATACTAACCCATGTAGCAAATTCATGGAGAGTCTGCATTAATTATAGAAGACTAAATACCTACACAAAGAAGGATCATTTTCCACTACCGTTTATTGACCAGATCCTTAAAAAACTAGAGGGAAATAGATTCTTCTGCTTTTTGGATGGGTACTCCGGTTACAACAAGGTGGAAATCCATCCTGAGGACCAAGAGAAGACCACTTTCACCTGCCCCTTCGGGATGTACGTATTCTGAAGGATGCCTTTCCGTTTCTATAATGCACCCGCTACTTTTCAGCAATGCATGCTTGCCATATTCTCAGATATGGTAGGTGATTATTTGGAAGTCTTCACGGATGACTTCTCAATTTTTGGCGAATCATTTGACGGTTGCCTCCTGCACTTGGTCTAGATCCTCAGGTGGTTCATTGTCGTGAATCTAGTTCTTTCCTGGGAAAAGAGCCACTTCACGGTGCCTGAAGGAATTGTCCTGGGACATCTCATCTCCGAAAAAGGCATCCAGGTTGATGAAGCCAAGGTGAATCTGATTTCCGAATTCACTATGCCTAGCTCAGTCAAAGACATCCGATCTTTCCTATGGCACGTCAGTTTTTACCATCGATTCATTCTAGACTTCTCGAAAACCATGTGCTCCATGACTAATCTGCTATCTAAGGATGTCCCATTTGAAATTTCCAAGGAGTGCACTCAAGCATCTGAGATCCTACGTGATCGAGTTACCCAAGCTCCAATCCTATAGTCCCCTGATTGGTCTCAACCCTTTGAGATCATGTGCAATGCATCTAATTTCACTGTAGGAGCAGTTCTTGGGCAGAAAATTGACGGGAAACCCATGGTCATTTACTACGCTAGCAAGATACTTGAAGAGGCTCAACGTAACTACACAGTTACTGAGAAAGAGCTACTAGCCATAGTATTTGCCCTAGAAAAATTCAGATCGTATCTTCTGGGTTCCCGTGTTATCATTTACTCTGATCACATAGCTGTGAGGCACTTCCTTGCGAAGGACACGAAACCTCGACTAATCCGCTGGATCTTGCTGTTGCATGAATTTGACCTCGAGATTCATGACAAGGCGAGAAAATAGAACGTGGTAGCTGATCACTTGTCCCACTTCCTTCTGACATTATTGACCCTTCCGGAACCATTATGGAACATTTTCCTGATGAGCAGCTCCTAACTATCAGTACGGGGCTTCCATGGTTTGATAATCTAGTAAACTACCTAGCATCACATCAGATTCCATCGGATTGGCCGAAGGCCAAGAAAGGCAAATTGGTTTCCGATGCTAAGTAATACTTTTGGGAAGACCTGTATCTCTTCTGCATCAATGCTGATCAAATCATCCGACGATGTGTCCCGGAAGGGAAAATTTAGGGCATTTTTTCCTTCTGCCATGACCAGGCATGCAGTGGACACTTCTCTGGTCATAAAACCGCAGCAAAAGTCCTCCAGTGCAGCTTCTATTGGTCCATGATTTTCAAAGATGCATACAATCACTGTAAGGCATGCACTCGTTGCTAGACCTTAGGCAACATGAGTCACTGTGATATGATGCCCTTACAGCCGATTCTCATATGCGAAATCTTCGATGTTTGGGGGATTGATTTTATGGGACCCTTTCCTGTTTCGGATGGCTTTGAGTACATTCTGCTCGCTAATGACTACGTGTCCAAATGGATCGAAGCCATTTCAACCCGAACCAACAATCATAAGGTGGTTATCAAATTCATTCATCAGAACATCTTTTCTCGGTTCAAGATTCCACGTGCTATAATCTCTGATGTAGAGACCCATTTCACTAATGCTTAGTTCAGATCACTGATGACCAAATATGGGGTGTCGCATCGAATCTCTACTCCTTATCACCCCCAAACCAACGGTCTAGCTGAGCTATCGAATTGGGAGATCAAGAAAATTTTCTAGGTCACTATTCGACCTGATAGAAAAGACTGGCCATCTCGACTTCCAGAAGCTTTGTGCGCTTATAGGACCACCCACAAAACACAATCAGGTATGTCTCCCTTCAGATGGTGTACAAGAAAGCATGTCACCTCCCCGTAGAATTGGAGCACAAAGCCTATTGGGTAGTATGGAACTGCAATCTCAATCTTTCTAAGGCAGGAACCCACAGAAAGCTTCAAATGAGGGAGATTGATGAATTACGCCACTGATAACGTGGTTCCACTCAACTCAGTAATTAAGTTAATTTCACTTAATTAAGAGTAGAAGAAATCACTTAGGTTAACTCGAAGTTTTGTTGGTTGTGAAGTATAGGGTCGAATTAACCTAACATTTTAGAATTTTTACTGGTTGAGTCCAGGTCGTTCACTGGGAGGTACAATAATTTTCTCCAAATTCACCAATTTTCTTTTATTTCTCTATAAGTTTAGGAGGTATAACTAGTTTGACTTTTAAAACGTGAATTTTGTCAAAATATTTAAACTATAAAGAATATACAAAATTCCATATGCAAAACATATTTACTCAAAATGTTGTACTTTATTAAAAGGTAAACATGTTAATTTTTCAATTCAATTTCATTCCAAAGAAATTAAGGCAATTAAAACTTATCCTATTAAAACATGCCTTTTTACGATTAAGAACAAAAAGTAATGCAAGAAAAATTCATTTATTTTCCAAAGTATTGATGCCCTTTTATTTTCTTCAGCCTCTTATCTTGTTCTTTCTTTCTTTTATTTTCTTCTCTCGAGCTCTCTTTTCTTACCTTTCTTCTGTTGTTCCTACCTTCTCCTTACCTCCTCTTCTTCCCTTAGTTTTCTCCTTTGTTCGTTAGTCTCTTTTCCTTAACACTCCTTAGTGCCTGTGCTCCTTCTTTAGCTTTCAGCTTCAACACTTAGCTTTAACTTAACATCCTTCAGCGGCTTCTCTTTTCCTTAAGTCCTTAAACTTTCAACTGAACCAGGTTTTTTTACTTTTTTAACCAAAATTTATTTTATTTGCGGCAAGGTCCTTTCGAGGATACACAGCACCCTGAGACTAGGGTGGGACTTGACCCTACTTGGTCCTCGCCTAATCTCAATTAGGTTCGTTTCAGTTTATTTCTTCTTATCGGTTCACAGTCTTGACCAATTCAGCTCAACCCAGCCTCCCAGGGCACTCTCGCCCTCCCAAGGCACAATCTTATTCACATGCCCCCAAGGGCGCACACCTGCAGGCAAAAGCCCACACACACACACATATGCAATGCTCAGATCAGATCAGATGGTAACCGGTGCGCCGAGCACTGACGACTGCATAGCCAAGGAAACAAATTATTTTTATCCCCAGGCGCACGCTCATGAACAACCAAGGTGGGACTATCCTACCCCTTCCAGACCCAAATTCAAATGATCATAACTTTCTTCCCAGAGCTCCAAATCGAGTGATTTCAAGTTTGTTGGAAAGCTCTAAGGTTGATCTACATAATTGCAGGGTCAATTTAATGTTTTAATGATGTTTTGCTCTTCAATTTGAAAGATGAAATCAGGGGTTCCTACAAGTTATTTTTAACCTGGAAATGAAATTTACGTTTACTGAGTCCTCGGATGGACTTCTCCTTCTTATTAAAACATCTGTACATGTTTTATAAGTGATTCCACTTCTGTTAGAAAAGGTTTTAAGTTCTTAAGACCTTCAAAATCACTAGAGAAGCTCTTCACTTCTCTGAAAGCTTCAGAGTTTGATTTTTCAGACATCAATATGTGCAACAGACACTTAAAAGTGTTTCTAATCAACTTAGATTAATTCTAAGGGTTATAATAGATTAATCTGGACAGGTTTCAAATTCAAATTTCATCAGAATGCTTCTCCTCTTGGTTTGGGTTTGAAAGTAACCGAAATTGACATGAACTAAATACTCATGCATTCATTCATTTGAGCTTACTTTATTCTCTCTAAAACCATCAAACAAGATCTCAGAAACAATTTTCACTCCTCAATACCTCAATTCAAGCTCAGATCTCCATTATCAGATTCATGTTTGACCATGGAAGCATAAAAATTGAATATCTGTTCAAAGCTTCCTCCAAAGAAATCAAAGCCTTAATTAAAGTCTCCTCAACCTCAGAAACTTATGCAAATCTTTAGGAAGGTGTTTTAACCTTGATTCCTAGGGTTTCAGGCTCGTCGAATGAACTGAAAAAGGTGTGTGTTCGACAAAATTAATGGAAGGTTGTTACAGTTTTCTGAGGGTTTAAATAGCTTCCGAGTTCATTAAATGTCTCTTATATATTTTTATTAGACTTCTCCAACTCCGCCTGAGTTGGGGAAGATGAAGTTCAATCTTTAGCTCCAGTCGCTAAATCCTCAAATAAACATTCTTAAAATGATCATTGATCCATTTAATATCATTCTGGAGCTTCTTAGCAAGTTTTAGAGGCTGAAACTCAAGATTGGCTCGCCGAAGCTCGTTAGAGCTCCGGTGAGTCCAGAAAATGGCAAAAAGTACATATAGATTGATAAAACTAACCATTTTTTATTTAGAAAAGATCCTGAGGTTGCAAGGAACCTCAGTATCACTTTTAATTCTTCATTATTTCATTAAAATGTAAAATTTGACAGTAAGTTTGTTTTCTTAAAGATCTGGGTGGTTAAAGCTCAGGACTTGTTTAACCACTAGATCGAGAGGTTAAAACAAGTCAACAGGTATTTATATTGATAAATATATATATTTAATTTATAGTTTGAACTATTCCTGAGCAACCATGGACAGTGAGCTCAGGAACTTAATTAAGATTTGGGCATTTAATTATATGTGGTAATTATAGGTATTATAGTGTCGATTAGTGTTCTTAAGTGGTGATAGATGATGAAAGAACCCAATCTAGGTGGAATTAAGTCGATTACTGTCACCATAGACAGTGATAGTAATCGGTGAAGGTGGAATTTGAATTAGACGGTTAGATGATCAATTAAGCAATTAAGTGATTTAGAAGTGAACATGGAAGATACAGGAAAGTGAACAGTGAATTAAAAAGATAAAATTAAAGCTCTGGCGAGCTCAAGGAACTCGTTGGAGTCAGAGAAGATGAAACTAAATTCTAAAATTACTCTAATCTAACTAACTAAACTAATTAACTAAGCTAGCCTACTCCTACTCCTACTCCTAATCTATTGTTACCTGGACGAAGGGGTCAATAGGGTTCCGTCGAAGGTTCATAGCGAATGATGAAATCATAGGGTTGAAGAAAGATCTCCAGTGGGTGGATTTGAGATGGAACGGAGGAATCCTTGGGTCGGCACCTGTGTCAGAGGTGCGGAAGACCACGGCGGATCTACTCGGCTGCTTAAGATGGACGGAGGAAGTCGGAAAATGGAATGGAAAGTCGCCGGAGTTTTGGATGAATAGCCTATTGGTTCGGCTGCAGTGTTAGAAGAGGGAAGGGAGCCAACTTGAATAAAATCAGAGGTGTGAGGGGGTATTTATAGTAGTTTGCGACGAAGAGAATGGCGGGGTCTGGCCGAAGAAGGAGCTCGAGGAGCTTAACCTCCGTCATTTTCTCCGACGACGATGAGGTTATCTCCCACTGCAAAATAGGATTCCCGGTTAATCCAGACCGATGGATCAAGTGGAGGTGGTGAGCGCAAGCTACAAGAGCTTGGACAAAGAGGGATGATGTCGGCAGGGTGGTGATCGCGCGGTGGGATGACTCTCTGTCGCTAGCCGTTCATTCGGCTGGAGAAGAAGAAGAAGACGAAGAGGGACATAAAAGTAATAAAACTTAAGGACCTGTGTGAGAAATAAGGACTCGACTATAATGAAAAGTAAGGACTAAAATGTAATCCCAGGTTTTGAAGGTTTATTTTAACTTAGATCTTTTTCAACTTTTTATATATGTTAGTAAATAAGGTAAATATTATGATTACACCTTGAATTTACATTTTTGACCTTTTTAGATTAATTTATTAGATTAAGTAAAATCACTTAAGTTATTATATACTTAGGTATACATTATATTTAAGTTACTTAACTTATTATTTAAGAGAATGATAAATAGGATTTCTAGTCCAATTATTATCTAAATTATTAATAATGTTAATTGAATGATAAAATGTCATTTTTAACTTATTTTAAGGTCCTTTACTAAATATCCCTTATTCTATAATTAACCCTTATATATTCATAACCTTAGCTAATTAACTAGGAAGACTACTTAATTAGGGGTAATTAGAGATCATGATGAGTGTCTCATCAGCCACGACGCGTATGAGAACTCAAGAATTTACAAAGAGCAGGTTAAGGCCTTTTACGACAAGCACATATCCAGAAAGATCTTTTGCCCTGGTCAAAAAGTCCCACTCTTTGATGCCAAACTCAAACTGTTCCCAGGAAAACTCATATAAAAATGGATTGGACCTTACCTTGTCCAACGAATCTTTGGAAATAGATCTATCGAAATCAGTCAACTCAGCCACGATTCAGAACCTTTTGTCGTGAATAGTCAGAGACTCAAACTATTCATTGAAGTTACCGATACAAACTTGGCTGAGACATCTTTTACCTTTCATTCTCCCTGAGCTTAGTGTGCTGGGCTGATGCCGTAAAACTCAGCACTTAATGGGAGGCAACTCGTCATTTTGAAAAACCTGAAACCTTTCTTGACACATCCTATGCTGAAATCATATTGCACTTTAGGGTTCATCCATTAGAATAGCTGACTCCACCTTTGGTACACGTACCCAAGCTTGAAATCGTCCGCAACAGTTATCCTTACCCATTCACCCACCCAAAACCTATTCTAATGAATGATTTAAGCTGAACTCAAACCCACCTAATTTACAATGACATTGCAAATCGTAGGCATGGGGGGATATGAAAGTGCAAAATGTCGTGTAAATCACTTCACAAGGAAGGATTTCATCAAAAAATTCACATATTCCAAAAATACCAAAAAAAAAATTTCTTAGAAAAGAACAAAAAATGAGAGGAGAGGAAATTTTGATGGCATATCCAATTTTGTGGAGAAAAAGGGGAGAAGTTAAAAATGTCAAAAAGGAGCACAATTTAAGAAGAAAAGAAAAAGTGATAGTCATTAGTAAAAGATTAAGGAATTGACTTAGTTCTAGACCATATCAAAAGAAATAAAATGAAAGATAAAAAGTGCTAAGAGACAAAAGAGATTAGTAGGAATGCTGATTTTAGGTCTTTTGTGTTGTAATCCTAGGCTTAAAAATTCAAGTACCCACTAAGATCTGGATAATCCTTAAGAGGTTGGGGAAAATGCGAAGCTTAAGTATTAGGTCTAAGGCTTAGGGATTATTCGGCCTCGTCAACTGACCTATGGTTTGCGGGACTTGGTAACCTAAGCACCCCAATCCACACACAGTCTGGTTTAGTGTGCCTAAGTATCAAAATCACACAAATGCGTTTAAATTGTTCTGAAAAAGTCACCTAGATTAGGAGCAGCTACTCCCCTAAGATTCGTCGATGCGCGGGCATTCGTCCGGTCGAATAAGCCCATGGAGTAATTATTGATGGAGTTCTTGCACATATTCTCAAGAATCTCCCACACCGTGTCCTCATGTTGACCCATGATGTTTCCTCCGCAGGTTGCATTGACGAACAATCGAATGTCATCATGGAATACCTGGTAAAAAGACTGGACTTGTTCCCATTTAAGAACTCCATGATGGGGGCACTTTCACATGAGATCCAAGAATCGATCCCATGCCTCATGAAGAGGTTCTCCCGTTTGTTGAGTGAAATGAGTGATCTGGTGGCACAAGGCATTTGTCTAGCAACGGGAAAGAACTTCTTCAAAAATTCGGACTGAAGTTCATCCCATGTGTTGATCGGACGAGTATGAGTTTGATACCAAGGTGCAACCTTGTCCATGAGGGAGAAAGAAAACATCTTTAGGAGCAGAATATCCCGATTTTGTGCATTTGACTCGAAGGTCTAGGCTAGATGCTTGAGCTGTTTAATGTGCTATAATGGAACCTCGAAGTTAAGCCCATGGAATTTTGGTATGGCGTGAATCATATTGGGCTTGAGTTCGGAATTAGGACCTCCAGCCAGGATTTGGACTCAAGGCTCGATTGCCACCGCAGTAGGATTATAGTGATCTCGCATCATAGGACGCTACGGTGGGTTTACAAAGTTTCGGAAGAGATCATTTAGGCACTGAAGCTGGTGCTCAAGGTTGTTCACTTCTTCAACAGGTTGTGCCATTATGGAAGAAGGAGAACTTGGTTCTAAATCAAAGGAAAGATCTATGTGGTGGGGTTGTTGCACAAACAAGGGCACCAAGGCTTGGCCTTGGGTAGAGTGGATTTCTAAAGGAGGTCTTAAGGACCTCCTACCAAACATGCACTGAAGGATTTGATGAGATCAGAATGTGCTGGACCCAATCGAGACACGTAAAATATGTTGGGTGACTATAGAGGTTCGAGGTGGATGATACCCCTTAGTCAGAAAGGTCGTCCACCTAAGAAATAACAGAGCAGCCAGAAAGGGAGAGTCCCATGAAGACCCCTACACTGTAGAGCATCCCCACGGGTTACAGGGTTTCCCCCACCCAACCTCTCTTGTCACTGAGATTCCAGGTACACTAGAATGGGGACCTTGACCTCTTAAGTCTACCTTTTTTAGTTAAGATCAAGGTGCTTAGGGTTCCACTTGAACTTTAGGCCTTTTGAGTGCAAAGTGACCTAATTTTAAGGTTGGTTGACCCAAAGGATCAACTTCACCTCTTTGTTCCTTTGAGAGCTTTTTTAGGTCCTTGCTTTTAGGGTTCAAATGGATTAAGAGCCTGATTTGCTTAGGGTTTCTCTTGGATAGATCTTTTCAAACAAGGCTTGGCACACCTCTTTTCAAAATTTTTGCTTCTTTACTTAAGAGAAGATGTGTCTCTAAAAACCCTAACTTGTAATCCTTAAGTTGGCTCTATTTGGTCCAATTTAGTTGCCTCAAAAATTGGTAACTAGGGCTCAATCAAGAAGGTTTTAGCCCTAGTTACCATAATTGGATGTACAATTCAAAATGTATTGAAAGTAAAAATCAGGCAACTTTTGTGAATTACTAAATATGGAAATAGGTAGCCCTAGATTGATTTTTCTTTATTTTCCTTTTTAAATTTTGAGGGAATTAAGAGAGAGGGCTAATAAAAGTTTACCTGTTCCTTGGTGTGGTTGTTGTGCGGCTGCTTTTCTTTTCTTGGCTTTCCCTGAGACAAACACAGCAAAAGAGAGAAATTAAGTCAGTATTGAATCAGAAGTTGTGATCAAAGCTTCTAAAATGCCCGTTGCTCCCCAACAATGGCGCCAAAAATTGGTAACATGACGAGATCGTGGTTTTAAAAAGATGTTCGTTGAGTTATAAATGAAATCATCATATAAACAAATAAGAATTTTATTACTCGAAAACTAAAGTATCTGAGGTCGAACTCAGGGTGCAAATTGGTATTTTATAAACTAAAACACAACTCTCAATTTTACTCAAAAGATGATGTTCAATAATAATGCAATTCAATATTCATGAAAGCTAAAGAGAATAAATATGCAAAAAAATTGAATGTTCTCCTTTCTCTCTCTGAGGTCCTCTTTCCTCGTGAATCAGATGTCTGATTCAGAATCAGACGTCTTAAACTTGCGTTGCTACAATGCTTGCCCTTTCTCTTTCTAATTTTTTCCTTCTCTTTCTTTCTTCTTTCTCTTTGAGGCTGTGCTTCACTTTTCCTTATTCTTTGGCTTCTTCTTCTTCTGTTCTTCTCTGCTGTGCCTCCTCCTTCTTCTTCCTTGGCCTCTGCAGTCTTCTTCTTCTTCTTTTTCTTACACTTGGCTTTCCTCCTTCTTGTCTTCTTCCTCTGCAGTCTTCTTCAGCCGCACCTCCTCCTTGGCTTCTTCTTCTTCTTTCTTGATTCCTCCTCCTCCTTCTTCCTTTCTTCTACCTTGTATTTCTTCTTCAGCCTCTGCCTCAGTCTCTGCTTCTATCTTTCTTCACCAGCTACCTTCTTTTTCTTCTCTTCCTCTACTACTCCTCTACTACAGTGCTTCGTCTTCACCTTTCGTTTGTCTTCAGCTTCTCCTCTTCTTCTTCCTTTCTCTGTGGCTTCCTCCTTGGATTCTTCTTCTCTTTCCTGTAAATCCTTCTTCCCCTGCATAGCACAAGGCAAAACCTACCCCTACCCTCCCCCACGTACGCTCTCTCTCTTTTCTCTCTTCGGTTCACTCTCCCAGAGCTAATCGGGTATTCGGGTCGGGTCAAGCGCACTCGGGTCCAGGCACACCGGCATGGGTGATGCACGAGGAGTGTAGGGTTATCGGGTCAAGTCAGCCAGGTCTGCAGAGGAGTGAGCACGGATGAGGCGGGTGAGTGGGCGAGGGGACCTCACCCCATGTTCGGAGGAAACGAAGAGGAAACAAAAAATCAATTTAAGTGAGTCACCTGCGCCTACCATTTTTGAGGTGGGAATAAAGTCCCACCTGCTTCTTCTCACGTCTGCAGGGAGAACTTCACCTAATTGCTGCTACGGCGATCCTTCTCCAGCCCTCTCACTTGTCTGGATGTGTGCACAAGACCAACCCGCACCACCTGGACTCATTCACCTGGAGCGCAGCAGCCTAGAGTGAAGCTTGCAAGCAAGCTTGCTCGAGCTTCAATAGTGGAAAGGGGGCTAGACCTGAAATCACTCAATACGACCTCGCGGCGTCATTAGACCACATGGGCAGCTTCACCATGTTATGGAGAAGGTAAAGCGATGGCTGGCTGGCCACGAGGCTACCTAGGCGTGCGTGCCTAGGTCACTCTGTGGCCATGGTAGTGGGTGTGGTCGAGGGGAGCTCGGGCCAGTGATGGCAGTCGATGGAAGGGCGAAAGATGATCAGTGGAAGGTGGCGATGCTTCTGCGGTAGTTGGTGAGGCGTGTGAGTGTGTGTAATGATGGATGCGCCTTCTCCAGTCGGCGACCGAAGGTGGAGACGATGTTGGTGGTTTGTGGTTGTCGGTGGTTTGTTTTGGGAAATAAAGAGGGGAAAAATGAAGAGAAGAGAAAGGGGTCTTATCTGAGAGTGTTTGGACGAAAGGGGAGGCAGAGGGGCGGACAGTGCGAATCTACAGTCGCCAGAGACAAAGGCCCTGAGATGGATACGCAGTGACAATGAGAAGGTGGTATACGCGTAGGTCTGGCACAAGGAAGAATGAGGCAGAGATGACTCTGCCACTGGTATAGTGGCAGAGCGACTAGAAGAAGGAGGAGGAGTCGCCCGAGCTTGTGGGCTTTTTGGCCAGAGGGGAAAGGAGGAATTTTGTGGGTAATCTCAGGCCAAAACAAGTTTGGAAGATGAGGCCGGACCTTAGGCTACTTTTAAAGGCACAGGCAGAGGGCCTTGTGCTTGGAAGGTGAGCTTCCAAGCGCAAGGCTCCCACCAGAGGTATGGCTCAGAAATGATACCCATACCTCTTGAGCATTCGCACAAGAGGTATGGTGCGAATCAGGGCATGGAAAGCTACTCAGACGATAGGGGACTTCTCAGAGGACTTCCCTTTTAAATCTGAGAGCAGCTCCCTGGGGAAGCAAGGAGAAATCCTCCTTGAAACATTGCCGGAGGTATTGGTCTTCTGCTGCAATGGCAGAGGGATTGGAATGCAAAAAGTGACAAGGAAGTTGAGGGGGTTTTCGCAAGGGTTTTCAAAAGTTAGGGGCTAGAATGTAATTGGGTGGACTATTTTGTAAAGTAGGTCAAGATGACCTTCCCTTAGGTCCAAATTTTGGTGAAAACCTAATTTGGACCTAAGGAATTCAATGGTGAAGTTGGATTTTAGGTTTGACCACGTTTGGCTGGAAATTTTGCATAAAAACCCAAATCAGGTCAAATATTGAGCTCAGACCCCAATCTAAGTCAAAATAGGTTCTAAACCCTAAGAGATATTTTTCCATGAATTTTAGAGGATTTATTTAATTTTTATCATAACTGGAACCTTATGAAATTAAGCGGATTTGTTTTAGGGTTAGAGAATGTCATGTAATTCTTAAATTTCACAATAACCCTTTTCTAACTAAACCATCCCACTTTTCCACTTATTAACTCCAATTGGCCTATGTTTAGCCCCTAAAAAATCTTGTTGATGTACTACAATGGTAAAATTACAGTTTTACCCTTTGTTTCAAGTTTTCTTTCCAGATCAGTAATCTCTTGAGTTAGGCCTTTCTCTTGGTTATGTAGGAGCTTTTGTTCACTTTCTTAGGTCAAAATAAGCTAGTTAGGGCTCATGATGAGGTTCTCATCAGTGGTTGATCAACACAAGTTGATTTGGATGAGTTCCTAGCCCAGAGAGGTGGGAAATGCCCCACGAAGATGTGCAATAACATATCGTCTCTTCGGTGCTTGCCTCCTAGGATATCTACATATCCTACATAGGGCATGTAAGCACCCTGTGCTAGTTTAGATGCCATGGGTGGCATTATCCCAAAATGTTGATTGTTAGGGTTTGCATTTGGCTACAGAATGCCATGGGTAAGATTATCTCGAAATCTCGAAAGCCAGGGTTTTGGGGGTTGCCATGGATGGTGCTATCTAGAAGCATTGATTACTAGGGACTCTACGAGGATTGATGATGGGGACTAGGAATCCGATACAGACCGTGTTGTGAAGCTAATCCAAAGCTAGAAATAAAAAGAAAAGAAAAGAGAGAGAAAACTCTCCAAAAATAAAGAAAATTCCACACTCTCTCTAATAAAAACACACTGCAAACTGAACCAAGACTAAAACATGTTACAAGCAAGGGTGCTTTAATAGCGGAGTTTAACAAACCTTAGGATAGTTCCTGTGGGCCTTAGAAACCTTAGCGGTAGACTGAGGCTAGAGCTGGTAAGGTCAGGATCTTGGTTGGTACTTGAGTACCTCTAGGCTTACTATCGGCATTTGACCTAATCCACAAAAGGAAGTATGCAGGAAAGGTTTTAAGCATCAAAGGATTTTATGGTCTAGAATCAAAGTTAACACCTTGAAATTTTGCTAAGGGACTAGCAAAAGCTAGGCATGGGGGTATGATGAGAACACCATTAGGAGCCATAACTAGCTCATTTTGACCCAATTGAGTTAGTAAATGCTCCCACATAACCAACTGAAGGTCATAATTCATTGCATAACCATTCTGAGAGAAAAATAAGAAACTAGGGGTAAAATTATAATTTTACCAACTTATCAAGAATGGAGTACAACCACGGGTTTTCTGAAGGGCTCAATAAAGGTCAAATAGTCTTAATAAGATAATAAGTGGGTTGGATCTGATAGAAAAGTGTTTTCGTGCGTTCTAAGAATTAAATGACTTTTTTTTTGAAATAAAGACTAAGGTTCTGGTTAGGATAAAATTCACCTAAATCCTCTAAAAATCATATAGAAATATTATCTAGGGTTTAGTACCTTCAATTTGGCCATCAGAACCCATCTTGACCTAAAATGTAGTCTCAGATAGATATTTGCCATAATTTAGGTTTTTTCATAAATTACCCAACCAAACGAGGTCAAAACCAAAATCCAACTTCACCATTGGATTCATTAGGTCCAAATTAGGTTTGTACCAAAATTTGGTCCCAATATGAACTTGTCTTAACCTAGTTTGCAAAAAGGTTTTGTCTGATTACATTTGTACTCCCAACTTTCGAAAACCCTTGCATATAGCCCCCTAACTTTGTCGTATTCCCAATTAGGCCCCTCTGCCATTATCGTGGAGGAAACCTACTCCGACGACCTTTGACAGGAGATTTCTCCTTGATTGCTTGGTGAATCTCTTCCAAAATTAACAGGGAGATTCTCTGAGAAATTCTCCAGTATGAACCCATCCAAGTGCTCTGATTCCCTCCCAATCACTCATGCGAACACATGAGAGATTTGGGTCTCTTGAAAGCTCCCAAATCTGGTGACCTTACAAGCTTGGGAAGCTTGCTTCCCAAGCTCAAACCGCCCCTCAGATCATTATTTAAAGAAGCCCAGATCCTCTCGAATTCTCCACACTCGAATTCAGTCGTGAATCCCCTCAATTCATCTCTCCCTCTCACAGCCAAAGGCTCCTCGACGTCCATCGATCCCCTCTTCTCTTTCTCGTTGTCCGTTCACCATACCTGCTATGGATTCCTCTTCCTTGCCTCCGTCTGCATCTCGTCGTACAGCAGATGCCACTTCCTCCTTCATCCTTGCCGTTCCTACCTCACTTGAGCTGCCTTCATCTTCTGCGTCGGCCAGACCAGACTCGATGCCATCACTGCCCCCTTCATCCATCAACCTCCTAGCTAAGCCTCCTATCACTTCTACTTTCTTCTCTGCTCTTTACTTTCCAAAATCGACCACTGATGCCCCTTCGCACCTCCATCTCCTCCATATCCGGTCACCCCCTCTGGTGAGGCCATCCCACCACCACAGCCCACCAAAACCCTCGTCGACAAATGTAAAACCTTCGCCACACCTCACTGATCATTTCCCCTCTATTCATTCACTTCTCCACTCACTGACACGCACCTCCGAACACACCCACTCACATGCACACAATTTGACCTAGCGACGCACTCACAGCCACTTTCACGCCATGCCACCACCCCCATCACATTCGTTGTGCTCCAACGATACTCCCTGAGCGCTCTGACGTGGCCGAGAGGCCATTTTACTGATTTCAAGTGTACGACCTTTTCCGCCATTGGCGAGCAACATCCGAGCTTTCCTAAGACTGCCTCAGGTGCCACTACGCCCAGCTTGAAGTCCCAGGACACACAGAAGTATCTCATGCATGAGCCCAGGTCCTCAATTAAAGTCGTGAGCCTCAGCGTCCTGCTGCAATTGGAAGGAGATCCCTGTTGTAGATGTGCAAAGAAAGGGAGCGTGGATGGTCCCACATCGGAAGCTGTTGAAGCCACTCACTGACATAAATTGAAAAAGTGCTGGTAGCTGTTTGCCTCAAATCCATGGGGTATGGTCCCCCTCACCATCACCTAGCCTCATTTGTGACACACCCCGTGAACCTGGTCGACCCGTTTACCTGCCTAACCTGCACTCCTCGCTCATCACCGCACGCCGGTGAGCCTGGACCCAGGTACGCACCTGACTCGATAACCTAGATTACCTATGGCTCTGGGTGAGCAGATCCTAAGAGAGAAAAAGAGGTGAGTCACGTGGGTAGGGGTAGGGTTTTGCTACAGGAACCTTCGGCTGACACTTAGCTGAATTTTGAAGAGGAAAGCCAAAGAAGAAGAAGAGGAGGCCTGAAGCTGAAGAAGAGAAAGTAGCTAAGGGTCAAAGAAGAAGAAAGCCAAGAGTAGAGGAAGAAGAAGAAAAAGTCTTGAAGGGGTCATAGCTGAGAAAGCAGAGAAAGAAGAAGAGGCAGGTCTAAAGAAAGAAGAAGAAGAAAGGAAGAATCAGAGAAAAAGAGAAGATGACAAAGAAGAAATCAGCAGACAACTTTAAGTCATCTGAATTCCAAATCAGATGACAAACCTTACCTCTCATTGCATACATATACATTGAGTTCCTTAGTGATATTGTAGGAGTATTTGGTGATCTAAATCACCATTCTACTCTCATATTTTTGCACTTTGATTCTGATATTATTGCAATCTCTTCTAATTTTGAATTGTGATCTTGATTTCTAAATCCCATATAGCTCCCTATGTTCGACCTCGGAACTTTTTCGAGTAATAAAAATTGTATTTGTTTGAACGCTATTTCGGCTATACTACAACGTGACACTTTTTGAACATCGATTTAGCGAAACAAACAAATATGTCTCCATGGACCATGAAATGACATATGATTTTGAGACATATATAAATGAGGATCAAGAATTCTTTGACTCTGAAGGTAAAGAATCTTTAGGTGAAGTTTCACTTGAGCTTAAGGAAGAGGATTTTAGTGAGATGAACTGGCTTAAGGAGCATGACGAACCTTTTGATATCCTGATTATTGAAGATTATGATCATGTTGGGGCTAACTTGAATGATCTGAATCTTGATGATTCAATCAATAGCCTCACAGCTCAACCACACCCTAAAGAGCTGAATTATGATATTTTTGAGATCACTGACCCAAGTCCATCCTGATTCAACCATAATTATTTGACTTGGGTATTTTGGATGGGGTGTACAACGGTCTGGAGGTCCCAGAAACCTTGATCTTAGAGGATAGGAAGTTGGAAATAAAAATCTAGGAAGCTACTTCTGAGGGACCTACGATTTTGGATCTAAGGGTTCCTGTTGACCTAAAACCACCTACTTTTTACGAAGACCCTTACGATACCTTTGATGTGTGACCCAAGCTTGGAATAGCTGATTATTTTTCTAAGCTGAACTTTAAGTGGACATTTGAGTTTAATGAATTAGATCAATCCATTGTCCGACACTTTAGCCTTGGGTTGCACACCACCAAACCACAGGCCCAACCCCGCAAGCACAATAATCTTCGATTCTGGGTGATTTTCATCCAGGACCTGAGAACTACTCGACCCTAGGGCATGGGTGTACACCACAACTTGGTCCACATCTGTGGACATCTTCTGCTGGCAGGTCTGAGGATTAATCTTTTGATTTTGATTATGACCCACACTTGTGAATTCTCCATTTCTTCCGTGTATGTATTTTATGCCTAGCTAAGGGCATTAAACTTAGCGTGTGTGTATATACTCTCTTCCCTCTGCAGAGCTGACTAGATTTTTATGAAATTCAAGTGATATTCTATTTACTTTGCCCTTTTCATGTCGTTATTTTCACAATGAGGGCATTGCATCATTTAGGCATGGGGGTGGATAATTAATTCCTGAAATCATTTTGTTAACTCTGTAGAATTTCTTTTAGTTTCTTAAAGCAAAATAATGAAATTTTGAAAAGTAAAAAAAAGAAATTATGAGAAGAGAACTTAGGCATTTGAAAGTTATTAACTTTAGGAAATGATACGATAGGACCTGAACACTTAGACTCTTTAGGTCTTCAGGCTTAATTAGCTCGGGTGTCCACTCAAATGTGGATTTAGCCTAGAGTCCTCGCCAAGTAATTTTACTTTAATTTGGTGAATAAATTGGAATGATAAGTACACGACTTATCGACCCGCCCTCTAATTTGAGGGGATTGTAAGTCTAAGCATCTACACACTATTTGCACTGACTCACCTTCCGAAGATTTTTACAGAAATTGGGTAGCTAATGAACTGTCTAGGCTGGTATGGCTGGCAAGTTGTCAGTGGTAACAGCTCATCGGCCGGTTGTCCAGAGCCTAGCCATACGACCATTCTCTTCATACTGCCTTGAGGTAAATCTTAAATCAGGGAAGCCACCTACCTAGGAAAAGAAAAAGAATGGTACTCTAAAAAAAAATAGAAACAAAAAAGGAGAAAAATAGAAAAATAAACCACACTTCACCGCACGAGTATGGCTAGCAAGTTACCGTGGGTAACAACCCATTGGTCGGTTGTATAGAGCCCAGCTCACAAAAATGCATAAATAATTCCCAAGACACTTAGGGAAGAAGTAGGGAAGTAGAATAAATCAGAGAGATATACACTAGGTTAGCCCTTGTGTTGACCCCATAAAAAATTTAAAGTAGAGAGAAAGCTATCATTCGAAAAGATAAACCTCTAAGCAGAAATCTTCAAGGTCACCTAGGGTCGTAGAAACTCGAAGTCCATTTCAACAGTCGCCTAGTGAGTCTTTCACTCTTTTCACTAGATGCTTAGCATTTAGTGTCCTTTTAGAGTCTTGGGCAGGTCGTGTAGCCATAAAAAGTTATCCTGAAACTCTCAAACTTCAAAAGTCCAAAAAAATTAGAAAAGAAGAAAAACAAAAAAATGTATCTTCTCTTTTCAAATAAGGCGAGGACTTGGGCGGTCTGCATTCTTACCCTATTAAAAGTACAAAAAAAATTAGAAAAGACAAAAATGACAAAAACAAATAAAAAGCGAAACACGTATCGTTCAAAACCAAATGTTCGCTTCCCCATGTTCAACCCGATACTCACTTTTCAAGTTTCAGTTATAAATTTTATCTAATCGACAGATGTTCTTGTGAATCGAACAATGACAAAAGGTTTTCCAAACTCGAACCCTTCACGCGATGAGATCTGATGGTATCATACGGCAAGGAAGAAGGTAGAGAGAGCTCTTGCTGTAGTCAGCAAGGAGTGAATGGACTTGAGGAAGATGGACCATCCAATTTGACCGTTGGATGGCCAGAGGAGGGAGGTAAAGTGAAGTCACTTGCGCTAAGGTCAGAGGTGGCTGGAGGAAGGGAAGAAGTGGCTTTCTTGGCTAGAACCTAGCTAAAATTGACCGTGGAACATTGAGGAGCTTAAATGGATGTGTTCTAGGCCTTTAATTACCAAGATTCGTGAAGTATAACTTGTGAATTTGGATAGTTGAAATAAGGAAATCTCGAGCTTTGTCACTGGCCTCTGCTTCAAATCTAGGCTTAAGACCTAGTCCAATTGGAAGAGGATCAATTGATGGACGATCACTCCAAATTTGGAGGGATCTGTTTAAGAAGTTTAAGGAGAACTCCTCAATTGAAGTCAGCGGTGTTGGGTTTTAGGTCTCTGATTTGGAAACCTATTAGAATCAGGCAGTAGGGACTTGGTCGTGAAGAAGACGAGGAAGATAGGGGCATGTATGTAATAAAATGTGAAACCTAGGGGTTTAGATGTGAAAAATAAAGATTTGAAGGGCAGAAATGCAAACTTGGTCAAGATGGACTTTGATTGGGCCTAAATTTGGTGTTAACCTAATGTAGACCCAATGAATCTAATGGGGAACTTAGATTTGGGTTTTGACCACATTTGGATGGGTAATTTATGTAGAACCCCAAAATAGAATAAATTCTTGTCTAAATCTCTATTGTTGGTCAAAATGAGTCTAAATGATTAAAGTGAAGATGTCAAACCTCTTAGAATATTTTTCTATGATTTTTAAGAGGTTTAGATGAAATTTATTTCTACCAGAACCTTTTTTATTTGAGTGAGGTTGATAATTAGGTTTTTCAATGATATTTTAATCTTCGAAATGCGTGAAATCCTGACTTAGTTATTCTAGGCCCACTTCTTTGTCTTAAGTTCATTTAACCTTGAATTAACCCTTAATTGACCCTGTTATTAATCTGCATTTGTTGTTGGATGTTTAAAATGACAAAATTAACCTTGTTTTCCTGTGTTACGGAATTATGGTCCTCATACGATCAATGAGGAGCATTTAACATTTGATTCTGATTAATTCAAGTTAGCTATGACCAATGATGGTGTTACCATCATACCTCCATGCCTAACTTTTGCCAGTCCCTAGCAAAATTCTATGGACTAAACTAGATCTCTAAGTCAAATTTTAACTATCGGGATGCCATACTGAGCTGCACCTTTAAAAATTAGATTAAAATACCAACAATAGACCTAAAAGTACTCAAGTACCAGTTGTTGGAACCTTGTTCCACATCTTGTTTTGGTGTTAACAAAATTATTATGCATTAATGTTTGCAATTGAGTTCTTTTCAGATTTAGGTGAAGATTAAGGCAAACAGGAAATGATGGAGGCTTGATGAAAAGGAGAAGCTCATGATAAGAAGAAGGAAAGATGATAAGGAAGAATCAAGGAGGAGAATATCATCCTCAACCTTTAGTGTTTCTAGTTTAGATTTTTTATTTATAGATTGTATATGCCTCTTAACAAAGGAATATAACATAGATCGTAAAAATAATTAGAGATAAATTAGGATTTATATTACGATCATTTTCAAAGAACATAATTAATTAAATCACTTAAAAAAGGTACTTGTTAACCCACAATTACCGGTACTAAAGTTTAGTATCGGTACATGTGAGTTACAGGTTTGGGTTTTTTAGAGAAACAAACCTGTACCCTGCGAGTACCGGTACTCATGATCAATACTGGTACTGGAGGTAACGAGTGCCAGTACTAATGATCAGTACCTGTACAAGTGGGTTACAAATTTGTGTTAAGAGTTTGAAATCCAAATCTGGAAGCAACGAGTATCGGTACCGATACGTTAGTACCAGTACCAGGTAGCCGTTGGCTTAAAACTAAATGGCTAAAAAATTGATTTTGGCTATATGAACATTGGGATTTAAATCCCAACGTCTAGTAGATGAATCCTTGAGGTCCTAAACTCTATAAATAAACATTTAGACCCTTAGTTTGCACATGAGAAATAGAGAAGAAAAATTCTAGAGCTATATTTCATATTCTCACAATATTTTGAAGAAGGAATAGTTTGCTGCTATAAATTTCTCTACGCTTTTGCAAACACTTCGATGTGATTTCTTCACGCATTGTCAAGGCATTCACGCTCATTCTAGGCTCTCAAATCGACAACATTATATTTACATATGTTGAGAGGCTTAGTGTTGAACACACGAATCGCTACGCTAACGTGTTTGGTTTTAGAAAGCCTGTCGTTGTAGCTTGAAAGCGAAGAATTCGTGTTCAACAAATAAAATTTATACCAAAAAGAATTCCGGGTCGAACACAGGGAGGCTACGTTGATCTAAATTCGCAATTATATTTTTTTAGGATTTTTGATAAGCAAGGCGATATAATTACAATGGAGCTATCAGAATAAAAGAAAGAGAGAGAGAGAGAGAGAGAGAGAGAAAGAGAACATGCATTCAATATTTCAACTGTTTATACAATCAAACTAAATAAAAGTTACACTAGAAAGTGGGAAATCAATTACACTATAAAGCAGGAAAATTCTACACTAGAAAAGCTGTAAATAAGAATGGGAGAGAGAAGTTATCCTCCTCGACGATTGCTTGGAGGACGAGCCAGACTAGACGATGCCTGGACAAAGGAGAATGAAGCAGGACGAAGGAGGACGAAGTAGAAGAACGGGAACGGAGCAGCACGCCGTCATCGTCGCGGGATCCACTTCTGAAGGAGGACGAAAATTTGGACTTTATCTCGTGAGAAGCATCTCGGGTATGGGACAAGCTTCTCTTGAGCTTTGGAGGGGTAGAGAAGAGAAGGAAGGGATGAGAATTTCGTATGGAGGGGGTCTCCTTTTATAGTTGCAAGGAGTGGGTGCAAAATGGTCATTACATCTTCAAAATAATAAATGAGGGGTCTTTAGTGACGGATAAATCCGTCACTAAAGCCCCCAACGTGGGCGTTGCTTCCGCGCCCACGTGCGCCTCCTCAGCTGCCTGAGCACAATGCTCACGCACGTTCTTTGATTCTCAGCTGTTCGATCGCGAGATCGGATGGCTTAAGATGCATCTCCGCCCGCTGCTGCGCCCGCCTGGCGCGTGCGATCACGTTTGACGCCGCACGTTCAATACCGCGTAAATTCTATCCGGCGTGCGCGGCCGTTGGATTACGATCTGATGGTTGATGAAAACGCACCCGCTCGCCTCAGAAAGTGCTTGGCGAGGCTCAAACGTGTACCAGCGCCTCGCGATAAGGCACTGGACTGCTGTGCTGCCTCGCCTAAAAGGTCGCGTGGATGATTTTAAAGAGCCGCGTCCACAGCTGTTGGATCGAGATCCAATGGTGGAGAGGGGTAGGGTGCACGGTCTTCATGGAATGTAAGCGACCGTTTGGGCGGCTGGGATGGCGCCACGTGGCGCCATCTTGGCCGTCCATCTTCTGGAAGTTGTAGATGGTGCCACGGATGTCGAATTGACTCGATTTTTGTGTCGTTGATCTGCGATCGTCGATCTGAATTCATCCATGCGGTCGGATTTATCATTTGAAGTGTGGATTTACGCCATCTTGGCCCTTGATCTTCTAGGGTTCCCCGATCACTATCTGATGCTACGGATGCCTGATTAAGGCGATCTTGGAGTCGTTGAACTCCAATCGTCACCCTGATCACATCCATACGGTTGGATCTTTGATCCAAAGCCCCAATAAAATGTTTACCCTGTCCAAGCACATAAAAGGAGACAATTAGCCTCCATTTTATTCAAACTACTCTAAATGCAAGATGATGCATGTTATGCAATATTTATATCATGAAATGCAATCCTATGCTTAAGAACATGCATAAATAGATATTTTAAGTAGTGTAAATGTGTTTACATCGTACCCCCATGCCTATCTTTTGCTAGTCCCTAGCAAAAACTATATGCTATTTATAAAAGAATTAGGTTGGATTATTTGGACCTGAGTTATTTTCAATCATTAAGAAATTGTCTACTTAGGAATTGAACTTTCAAAGACACAACAGTGCCCGGGTATCAGCCAAAATGCAGACCACCTCAAGCCTCGCCTTATTCAAAGAAAAATTTCTTTTTCTTTTTACTCTTTTCTAATTTTTTTTTTTTCGATTTTCAAATTTTAGGGTTTAAGAGTGGCTTTCTATGGCCATTCAACTCACCCAAGATTTGATGAGAATCCTAAGCTTTAAGCATCTTATTGTGATTGTGATAGACTCGTTGACTGGCAATTAAAATGGACTTCGGATTTCTACGCCTCTAGGTGACCTCAAAAAGAATTCTGCCTAAAGGTATATCATTACAACCGGTAGCTTTCTCCCTACTTTTATCTTTTTTTATGCAGTCAACACAAGGGTGAATCCAGTATATATCTCCCTAGTTTATTCTACTTCTCCGCTTCTTCCTAAGTGTTTTGGGAATTTTTAGTGCATTTACTGAGCTGGGTTCTGGACAACCGGTCGATGAGCTGTTACCACCGACAACTTGCCAGTCATACTCGTGCGGTGAAGTTTGGCTTATTTCTTTTTTTTTCTTTTCTCCTTTTCTTCTTTTTTTTTTCTTTTTTTTTGTTAAGGTAGGTGGCTTCCCTGGTCTAAGATTTACCTAAAGGCAGCAAAAAGAGAAAGGTCCAGTGACTAGGCTCTAGATAACCTACCTATGGGCTGTTACCCATGATAACTTGCCAGCCATATCACCCTAGAAGGTTCATTAGCTACCCAATTTTCGTTAAAATCTCCGAACAACGAGTCAGTGCAAAGAAAGTGTGTAGATGCTTAAGACTCAAAATTCCCTCAAATCAGAGGGTGGGTTGATAAGTCGTGTACTTATCACCTAAAGTTATTTACTCCAATTAAAATAAAATTCAGGTTGGTAAGAACTCGAAAAACAAATCCACATTTTAGTGGATACACGGGCTGATTAAGTCCAAAGACCTGAAGGGTCTTTGTGTTCAGATCTTAATGTAGTATTTCCTAAGATTGAAAATTTTCTTAAACCCAAATTCTCTTTCCTAATTCCAATTTTTTTTTAATAAAAGAAAATAAAAAAATCTACGGAGCTGACGAATGAATTCAGAGATAAATATCCACCCCCCTACGCCTATCTAATGCAATGTCCTCATTGTATTAAAAAGACATAAAATAGAGTGGAAAAGCATAGAAGCACCTGAATTGCATGAATGTCAGGTCCGCTCCGAGATGAAAACGAAGAAGAATTGTATATGTGCTGAGTTTAGTGCCTTCAGCTAGGCACACTATACAAAGAAAAGAAATGAAGAATTCACAAGTGCAGGTCAGAATTAAAATAAACAAAAGAATCCTCTGACCTATCAAAAGAGGTCCATAGATGTGGACCAGATTGTGGTGCAGACCCATCCCCCATAATCGACAATATCTTAGGTTCTGGATAAAAATTACCCAAAACCTAAAATCAGAATGCAAGCGGGGTCGGGCCTGCGATTTATGAGGATGCAAGCCAAGACCATAAAGTCAGGTTACAGAGAATTGAAGCTCAAAAGGATAATCGTTGAATGTGTGCTTGAGTTTGACATCCTTGAAACAAATGTCGTAAGGGTTCTGATTTGATGGTTTCATCTTAAAAGGAACCCTTCGACTCAATCTTCCATTTCCTCCAAAATTAACTTCCCAAATCATAACTTCCTAGCTCCTATCCTCCTCATTCCGAATGTCGAATTCCAGGACCTCTTGTATATTAATCACCCCATCTGAAATCTCCAAGTCTAAATGATGTGGCAGAATCAAAATTGACTTGGGTCTAATTATCTCAGAATTAGAATCATCAATAGGCTCAACGGGGTGTAACTGACAATCAGGGCATTGAATTGAATCGTCCAGAAAATGTAATTCTGGATCCGTAATGTGTGCCCTAAGATCAGTTTCCTTAATTATTGGGCTATCACATGATCTATTAGATTCCTCAGGCCCAATCATCTCACAAAAATCGTGTTCTGAAAACTCGTGTGAGACTTCGCAACTTGAATCTTCACCATCAAAGAAATCAGGATCCGTATCAATGTATGTTCCAAAATCAGTTGTCACTTTCTGTTCCCAGGAGACATACCTTTCCTCATAACCCGGCTCAGGGATCTTAGGTGAAGAAATCAGATCTTCCTTAATTGATTGCTTTAATTCAATCTGGTCAGACTCGTAACACGTGTCCCCCCAACAAGTGCCTGAGCAGGTTCTGTCATTGGCTTTCCTGAAGAGGGTTCATCCTGGGAATCATCTCAAGATTGAATCAAAGCAACCGAGAATCTCATCCTCAATTTCGCTAATTTCCCAAGTAGAAACTCACCCGAGTTCTTATCCTTAACGTCCTAGAGCCAATCCAACAAAGACTTATTCAAATCATCAATCATTTCAATCAGGGGCTCCAATCTCTCAATGCAAGGTATTGGCTGAACTTCTAAAGATTGTATAATATTCCTCAAGTTAGCCAGAACCTTATCTTGAACCTGGTTAACCTGAACTAAATGAGTTGGTTCAGGGTTGGGTGGGTTTGATATCAATGCAGAGGAATTAACGAATTGAGATTCGTTATACCCTTCCTGATAATAGGTCATTTCAGATTGTTCAAAAGATTGTGATGAACTAAAGGTAGTGAAATCAGAGGATGGGTAAAGATTGGTGTATCCTTCTTGATTGTAGATCGTATTAGTTGTTCATGAAAGGAAGACGACCTATAATCGATGTAGCTCTGAGAAGGATAGAAATCAGAATCAAAGTGTTCAGGGTTAAACCCTAAACACGGAGGTCCGGAGCTGTATCCCCAATTCGAATTATCCCAACTAACTGATGGTTGATTACAATACGAGTTGGGATAATCGTCATGTTGAGGATAATTCACAACAGGAGGGAAAGAGTGGGAATGAGTGAAATATGTGGAAGGATTCATGAGACACGGGAGGAAGAAAGGTGCCCTGCAATACAAACAATCAAACCTGTCCTTAAATGGGTTAGCCTATAGACCTACAGACTCCCAAAACCCGTCTTGAGATAAAGGAACGATTTGATCTACTTCTGTCTGTTCAATCCAACTAGTTAGAAGGAGGGACTAGGGAGAAGGTTCTTCCTTCGACTTGTGCCTCCGATTCCTAGTGTACCCCCCAGCCGCGATCGTTTGACTCTGCTCCCCTAGCTAGACATCAGATTGAACAGTAGAAACAGACTAATCGAAAATAATCTCGTTCTGGATTCTAAAGAGCGAATCCAATCCTTAAGGCCAACATCTACTCTGTTTTATTTAGGGCTAGGTTTGAATGTGCTTTGGAATGTGATGGGCCCTTTAAATGGGTTGTGCCCTTAATGATTGATTGATTTGTGTGTGCGTGCACAACCAATGATTTTCAAGCAAGATTATTTTTGATGTGGTGAATTTTAAGGTTTAAATCTTGCTTAGTAGCTTTTAGGATTCAACTTTAGGTGTTTTCAAGCAAGTTTCGTTGGCACACAAGGTTTTGCAAACACAGGTGAAGATGTTTTCCTTTAAAGTTTTAAAAAGAATGTGGAGTACCTGGTAAATCCCTAAGAGTTGAACCTAATTGGCAGCTACTTGATGAGTTGATTTTATTTGAAGTGGTGTGACCCAATCAACTCAAACAATTGACCTGATGCACTACTTAATTAGGCACACAAATGATTACCTAATCTGATTTCTACTCAATTATGTGTTTGAATGTTTGTACCGGTTCCTGAGGTCGGTTTACCGGTTGAGTTTGAAAATCAGATGAGGTTGTGTACCTCTTTGAGATTTTTTTTTAATTTTTCTTTTTTTTAATGTGGGGGTTGGGGTGTGTATGGGTGTCAAACAACAAACAATCTAACCTTAGAGTTTATAAAAACACCTAGGTTGATTGATGTTTGAATTATTATGTTGTGGAATGAAATCTAATGGGTGGGGGGGGGGGGGGGGATAACTCACAGAACCTTCCACAACACTTTACTCCGATCTACCGCTTTTTCTTGTCTCGAAAGAGTGCCTACAATTACAATAAGAAAGGAGAAAAAGTGAGGTAAATGATTTGTAAGTTACAAAACGTGAAGAGAAATCAAAGATTGTTGCCTCCCCGGCAACGATGCCAAAATGTTGCACGTACGAATGCCTACGCTAACGTGTTTGGTTTTAGAAAACCTGTCGTTGTAGCTTGAAAGCGAAGAATTCGTATTCAATAAATAAAATTTATAACGAAAAGAATTCCGGGTCGAACACAAGGAGGCTACGTTGATCTAAATTCGCAATTATATTTTTTTAGGATTTTTGATAAGCATGGCGATATAATTACAATGGAGCTATCAGACTAAAAGAAAGAGAGAGAGAGAGAGAAAGAGAACTTGCATTCAATATTTCAACTGTTTATACAATCAAACTAAATAAAAGTTACACTAGAAAGCGGGAAATCAATTACACTATAAAGCAGGAGAATTCTACACTAGAAAAGCTGTAAATAAGAATGGGAGAGAGAAGTTATCCTCCTCGATGATTGCTTGGAGGATGAGCTGGATGGGACGATGCCTGGACGAAGGAGAACGAAGCAGGACGAAGGAGGATGAAGCAGAAGAACGGGAATGGAGCAGCACGCCGTCGTCGTCGCGAGATCCACTTCCGAAGGAGGACGAAAATTTGGACTTTATCTCGCGAGAAGCATCCCGGGTGTGGGACAAGCCTCTCTTGAGCTTTGGAGGGGTAGAGAAGAGAAGGAAGGGATGAGAATTACGTATGGAGGGGGTCTCCTTTTATAGTTGCAAGGAGTGGGGGCAAAATGGTCACTACATCTTCAAAATAATAAATGAGGGGTCTTTAGTGACGGATAAATCCGTCACTAAAGCCCCCAACGTGGGTGTAGCTCCTGCGCCCACACGCGCCTCCTTAGCTGCCTGCGCACAATGCTCACACACGTTCTTTGATTCTCAGCCGTCCGATCGCGAGATCGGACGGCTTAAGACACATCTTCGCCCGCTGCTGCGCCCGCCTGGAGCATGCGATCGCGTGTGACGCCGCGCGTTCAATAGTGCGTAGACGCTATCAGGTGCGCAGCCGTTGGATTGCGATCTGACGGTCGATGAAAATGTGCTCGCTAGCCTCAGAAATCGCTTGGCGAGGCTCGAATGCGTGCCAGCGCCTCGCGATAACGCGCTGGACCACTACGCTGCCTCGCCCAAAAGGTCGCGCGGATCATTTTAAAGAGCCGCGTCCACAGCCGTTGGATCGAGATCCAACGGCGGAGTGGGGGCGGGTGCGTAGTCTTCATGGAATGTAAGTGGCCGTTTGGGCGACCGGGATGGTGCCACATGGCACCATCTTGGCCGTCCATCTTCTGGAAGTTGTAGATGGTGGCACGGATGTCGGATTGACTCGATTTTTACATCGTTGACCTGCGATCGTCGATCCAAATTCATCCGTGCGGTCAGATTTGTCATCTGAAGTGCAGATTTACACCATCCTGGCCCTTGATCTTCTAGGGTTCCCCAGTCACTATCTGATGCTACGAATGCCTGATTAGGGTGATCTTGGAGTCGTTGAACTCCAATCGTCGCCCTGATCACATCCATACGGTTGGATCTTTGATCCGAAGCCCCGATAAAATGTTTTCCCTGTCCAAGCACATAAAAGGAGACAATTAGCCTCCATTTTATTCAAACTACTCTAAATGCAAGATGACGCATGTTATGCAATATTTATATCATGAAATGCAATCCTATGCTTAAGAACATGCATAAATAGACATTTTAAGTAGTGTAAATGTGTTTACATCACTTAGGAACTTAGTTGTAAGATATTTCTTTCTTACACCTGTATTTCATTTGTTCTTGAGCATTTTCTCATTGGGTTGTAATAAACCTATTTTTGTACTTGGGTTGAGGTAACCCGTTAATTACCTTAGTTTAGTAAATTGATTCTCTTATGGTTGAGGGAATCGGGTTAAAAACCCTAAGCTGGTAGGCTTAGGTAGTGGAGTACCCAAGGGAGGGGAACCACTATACATTTTGTGTCCTTTTGTGGTTTGAATTGATTGTGCAAATCTTTCTTGTTATTACTAATATTGTTCTTGAGTGTTTGTGTGCATAGCCATATATCCTATCTTTAGATCCTTCACCAGTCAAGATCCAGATTTGACTAGCCTCAGCCTTGGGCCCACCGCAAAGGATTCTAAGGTCCACAAAAACTGCCTACAGGTTCGTTGACCCTAGCAGTTAAAGCACCACTGTGTATTTGTAGCAAGTCTAGGTTCAGTTTACTAGTGTAATTTTTTTAATAAGAGAGATAGAGAGGGATATTTCTTTTGAGAGTTTTATCTCTTTTCTTTTTACATTCCCCTAAATCCAACATCAGATGGGCCCTAAACATGGTCCGTATCGAATTCCTTGTCCCCACCATCAATCCTTGCAGGGTCCTTAGAAATCGATGCCTTGGGATAACACCACCCATGGAAACCTCCAGAAACCTAGCTTTCGACACTTCGGGATAGTGCCACCCATGGCATTCTATAGCTAAATTTAGGCCCTAGTAATTGACATTTTGGGATAATCTCACCCATGGCACCTAAACCAGCACAAGGTGATTACGTGTCCCAGTTGGATATGTAGATATCTAGGAGAAGCATTGAGGAGATGATATGTTATAATGCATCTTCGAGGGGAGTATTTTTCATACCTCTTCTTCGCACAGGGAATTCATCTAATCAACTTATGTCTTCAAGCTGCTCCTAAGTTGAATCTTCGGGAAAACATTTTCAGAATAGAATAGTTTTTGGCATTATTCTTCGTTAAACACATTGAACCTAACTAGTGTGTGATTTTTGGGTGCTTAGGTTACCATGTCCTGCAAACCAAAGGGTAGGCAATGAGGATGAATAATTCCTAGGCCTTAGACTTAATACATCAGCTTCGTAACTCCCTCAACCTCCTGAGGAATAGTCCATATCTTAACAAATACGTGAGTATTTCAGCCCTATGGTAGGCCTAAGAGGCCTAAGGTCGGTATCCTTCACTTATCTCTTAAGATTTAACTCTTCAGGTCTAAATTCATCATCTGATTCAGCCTAGATCTTAGGTAAGTTCCATACTCAATTACAGGGACTAACCATAGTTTTTCTTTTGTTTGCTCCTTTTTCCTTCTTTTTTTCTCTATTTTTCTTCCTCAATTCAGCTCTCCTCCTTTCATCCTCTTTTTTCTTTTCAATGAAACCCTCCAAAGAATCGAATTTCATAGCGTTTTGCACTTTAATACCCCCATGCCTAAGATTTACAATGTCCTCATTGTAAATTAGGTGGGTTCAACTTCAGCTTTGATTGTACATTAGAACAGGTTCAGGCGGGTGGTTGGTGAGTGTGTTTTCATGAGGAAAAGTTAGGGTTTCGGAGAACCCATCGTTGTAGTCATAAAAATCACTGCCAAATAAAATTTATAACTGAAATTCGAAAGGGAGTCTCGGGTTGAACACGGGGAGGCGAACATTTGGTTTTGAAATCTACACTGTCGATTTTATTTGTTTTTATTGTTTCTATCTTTTATGACTTTTTTGGTATTTTTAGAAAGTAAGAGATCAGATAGACAAATGTTTATCTAACTAATCTACTTGCAAAATAAGAGAGAGAGAGCATCAATTTATTTATCTAAATAGATGTTTACTACAGATAAAAAGTAGAAAACTACACTACAAAAATGATAAAGATAGAGAGAAGTGAGAATAGTCCCCCTCGATGGTCTCTTAGAGGATGACTCGTTCTGACGTCATCTGGAGGAAGGTGGTAAGGAGCAGGACGATAAAGGATGGAGAAAGAGGATGGAGAGTGGGGCAAGACAACATCACGGCGAGGATCTTCTTCTGGAAGGTGGTGAAAGGATGACCATGGGATGCTCCATGAATGCAGATGAGAGGGAGGAAAAATATTTGGTTTTCTGCTCCAGAGGAGCATCTTGGGCTTGGGACAATCTCTCTTTAGAGCCTCAGAGGTAGTGAGGGAAAGAAAGGAAGAGATGAAGGTGGATGAAGGGGTGTTGGTCCTTTTATAGTCGAAGTGGAGAGGATAATTCGTACATGGGCAATTAGTGACATCTAAAGATGTTACTGAAGATCCACCCTAAATGTCACTAAAGATCTATGCACACCCCTGCTAGCATGTGCACACGTGCCTCTCACGCCTGCGCCTTGTGCTTACCTTGTCGTGTGCGTGTTGGAACCTAGTTCCATTTCTCATCTGTGTTTTGGTGTTAACAAAACCATGTTTAGATCTAATGTGTTTATGAAGTATTATAGGTCAAAAGAACCTATGGAGGAAGCAACAAGATCGCATATGGAGGAAGAAGATTAGAAGACTAGTTTTTGTTGTATTAATTATTTCTTTTAGAATCTTTGTACGTCTCCTAACAAGTAAAAGAAAATCTAGAAGTTAAAAACAAAGTAGAGATAATTAGGGTTCAGAAAATCGTTCATTCACTCATTTCAAAACTCAAAATTGATTTTTTCAAAATCAAGTCGTTTAGAGTAAGTTAGATTTCTCTAAAAACTGACGTAAACTTACAAAATGTGGTACTTGTAGCAAGTACTGGTACATGCTAGGAACAGGTTTGGGCCTAGGTCCCAAACTGTGAACAAGTACTGGTACTCATCATGAGTATCGGTACCAAGTGGTCACAGTTTGTGCACTTGGTTTTTGCCTAGACTTTACAAGTACCGGTACTAATCACTAGTACCAGTATATGTAGGTCACTAGACCCAAATCTGTGAGTCACAAGTACCGGTACTCATCATGAGTACCGGTACCTGGTGACTTATTTGGGCTAACGGTAAGCAGTCAATACCAGTACCAAAAGTTTAGTACCAGTACCAACAAACCATTGTGACCAATCTGAACGGCTATTTTGCAATTAAATCTATCCTTAATCTTCCCAAATTACTCCTAATGGCTAGTGAACGTATGGAAGGTGCTTTGTGGGTTATATAAGCACTCCTTGAGTGTCTTTTGCACACAACCAAGAAGCAAAAAATCCTATCCTTACATACACCTTCATTTCTCAAATTACTAGTTGCAAAAGAGCTTGTCTTGTTGCAATTCTCTCAAGGCCATTCTCCACTTGCAACAAGTCTTCAAGGCGATCGTGTCCTTCTCAAAAAAATTCATTTGTTTTATGCCTTAATTTTCTCATTAGATCAATTTACATACACAAATTAAGCAATATAATTGTTAGAGACTTAGGAATTAGTTGTAAGATTTTATTTATATTTTGCTTATACCTGTATCTTCATTTCTTTTCAATATCTTGAAATTGGGTTGAGGTAACTTGTTAATTACCTCAGGTTTTAGTAAATTAATTCCCTCTGGATTGAGGGAATCGGGTTAAAAATTCTAAGTTGGGAGACTTAGGTAGTGGAGTACCCAAATGAGAGGAACCACTATATATCTTGTGCATTTTGTGGTTTGTTTTATCTTGCAATTTTTTTTACCACACTATTCATCCTCCTTCTAGTGTGCTTCTGATTTACAGATCCTACAAGTGGTATCAGAGCAGGTTGCAAATAGAAGAAGTAACCATTCCCTTTCTCAATGACTACTCCAATCAAGCTCACTGAAGGATAGTCATCCACATGTCCTCCCTACTTTGATGGGACAGACTATGGATACTGGAAGAAGAGGATGCAAATCTTCCTAAAAACCATGGATGAGGACTCATGGCCTCTTATTCAAGGGAAGTACATGGATCCAGAGCTTCAAGAAGGTGTTGTCTGGACTACAAAACAAAGGAAAAGGATCATTGGAAATGCAAAAGCAATGAACGCACTCTATTGTGTGCTATCAAGGGAAGAATTTAACCGTATCTCTGCATGCGAGTTTGCATACGAGATACGGAACACATTGCAAGTCACCTATGAAGGTACGAGTAAGGTAAAAGAAACACATATTTCTATTCTAATAGAAAACTATGAGTGTTTCAGGATGTAGAAAGGTGAAACAATCAAAGGAATGTAAATAAGATTTGGAAAAATCATAAATCCAATGAAGAACCTTGGAGTCAAGCTGAAGGAGGAACAACTTATAAGGAAGATCTTAAGATCCCTTACAAGTGATTGGTCTCCAAAGACCACAGCCATCCAAGAGGCAAAAGACCTTTCTACTCTCTCCTTGGATGACTTGATTGGAAGTCTCATGGCATATGAAGTCCAATTGGAAAATATGAAGATTAATGAAAAATCCATCAGCAAGAAAAAGGAGCCTGCATTTAAAGCTTTAAAGGAGGAGTTGGACCTCGATGATTCCAACTCCGATGAAGAAGAGGAGCTTGCTCTTCTAATGAGGAGACTCAGAAGATTCATCCGAAAATAAGGTAAGAAAGTGAATAAATTTACAAATGACATTATTTGTTTTGAGTATAAGAAGAAGGGACATGTACGAAAGGATTATCCAATGATCAAAAAGAAGGAAGAAAAGAGGAAGGACAAAGAACTCGATCGGAAGAAGAAGATTTTAAGAAAGGCATACAAGGCGACTTGGGATGATAGTGATTCTGACATAGAATCATCTTCTGAGGAATCCGAAGAAACAAAAGTTGCACATCTCTGTTTCATGGTGAACAACGATAGCTCAGAAAATGAGGTAGAATCTGAAGTTACTTTTAATGAGTTATTATAAGCAAATGAAGATTTGTATCATAATGCTAGGCAAATTAAAAAGGAAAATAAGGTCATGCATGACAGTTGTAAAACCTTAGAAATAGAGAAATCTTATTTAGAAATAGAACTAGAAATGTCAAAAGAAACTAATAATCAATTGCATGCTAAAATAGTAGAATTAAAAGATATTTATGAACATTTTGAGGACACTTTGAATAATTTAAAAACAACTAGGCTAAATAGAGAATTTTGTAATAATTTAAAAGCCAAGTTCAATAATAAAAAGAACACACAAAATAAATCACATGCACCTAGTCATGCATTGATTTATCAAAAGGTCAAGAATCCTAAGAATTATAGTTCTAACACTAAAGTGATCTATAAACCTAAGGATTTGAAGGACACTAACCATCAAGGACCCAAAAGAAAATGGATACCTAAAATAGTTTTAATAAATTATTTTAGAGGTCAAGAAGGATAAATGGATCCAAGACAGTGGGTGTTCCAAGCACATGACGGGACACTCCGACCTCTTTATCCAGTGGACCAGAATCGAAGATGGAGGACACATCAAGTTGGGCGACAACAAATGTTGTCGCATTATTGGTGAAGGTACAATAAGTTATTCTTTTAAGCAGGTATGTAATGTTCTATTAGTAGAAAATTTAAAACATAACCTGCTTAGAGTTAGTCAAATATGTGATAATGGATGTGATGTTTTGTTTACTAAAATTGGATTTAAAATATTAAAAGAAGGAACAAATACGATTTTAATTGAAGGATTTAGATATGAAAATATCTATGCCCTTCATTTTTCACAAGAGAAATTTGTAAAATGTCTGCTTGCCACCCATGTTGAAGTAGATCTTTGGAACCGTAGGCTAGGTTACATTAATCACAAACATCTTACTAGGTTAGCCAAAAATGAGTTAGTAAGGGGCCTACCCAAACTAACTTATAAAAAGGATGTTTTGTGCAAATCTTGTGAACTTGGAAAAATGCACAAAGCTTCTTTTAAACCTAAAGACTTAGTTTCAACAACATGCCTTTAGAATTGTTACATCTTGATTTATTTGGACAAACACAATTTGAGTCTAAATGGATCAAGATTTTGCCTAGTTATTATTGATGACTTCTCTATGTTCACTTGGGTCATCTTCTTGAAACATAAGGATGACTCATTTGATTCCTTCCTAAGTCTTGCTTGAAGACTTCAAAAGGAAAAAGCATCCTCTATTCTTAGACTTAGGACTGATCATGGGGGTGAATTTGAAGATGAAGAATTTTCAAGTTTTTGTGCCAATTCTGGCATAACCCATGAATTTTCATTTCCTCGGGCACCATCTCAAAATGGTGTTGTAGAGAGCAAGAATCACACTCTACAAGAATGCGCCCGGACCATGCTCTTGGAGTCTGGGCTTCAAAAATATTTCTGGGCAGAAGCCATTAATACGACATGTTATGTTCTTAATAGAACTCTTTTAAGGCATATTATTAAGAAAACTTCATATGAGCTTTATCATGAGAAGTCTCCTAGGATTTCATATTTTAGGGTGTTTGGAAGTCGATGTTATTTATTAAACACCCGTGATCGGCTTGATAAGTTTGATGTTAAAGGTGATGAAGGCATTTTTAATGGCTATTCAACAAGAAGCAAAGCTTATCGAGTCTTTAATAAAAGAAATTTTGTTATAGAAGAATCCCTACATGTTTCATTTGATGAAACAAACTTAGGTGAACCTAAACCAAATCATTTAGATTCTGATGATGAAGATACCCCCTTCATCGATGTACCAAAAATGGAAGATACACGAAATGTACATGATCTTCCAAAAGAATGGGTGCACCATAAAGATCACCCTCAAGAACAAATCAAAGGTGATATTGAACAAGGTGTAAAAACCTGATCTCATTTTAGAGCTGATTTTTTCCTTAATGCCTTTGTCTCACAACTTGAACGTAAGAAAGTTGATGAGGCATTAAAGGATGAATCATGGGTTGTAGCTATGCAGGAGGAGCTACTCCAATTTACTAGGAATAATGTATGGAACTTGGTGCCCACCCCTGAGGGTAATTCCATCATTGGAACCAACTAGGTATTCCGAAATAAATTGGATGAATCTGGTTCAGTAATCAGGAATAAAGCCAGACTTGTAGCTCAAGGCTATAACCAACAGGAGGGTATTGACTTTGATGAGACATATACTCTTGTTGCTCACTTGGAGTCCATACAGATGCTACTTGCTTTTAAAAGTGAAAAGGATCAAGCTATATCAAATGGATGTCAAGAGCACCTTTCTTAATGGTTATATTAAGGAAGAAGCTTATGCTCATCAACCTCTCGGGTTCAAGGACCCAGCAAACCCAGAGCACGTATACAAGCTCAATAAGGCTTTATATGGACTTAAATAAGCTCCCAGGGCCTGGTATGATAGGCTTAAGACCATTCTTCTTCAGCATGGATATAGGATTGGAGTTGTTGATTCAACTCTTTTTGTAAAAGAAGGAGATGACATCCTACTAGTTCAAATATATGTTGACGATATTATATTTAGATCAACTGAGTCCCTGTATCAACATTTCTGTGAGACTATGAAGATTGAGTTTGAAATGAGTATGATGGGTGAACTTAGATTCTTTTTAGGACTCCAAATTCAATAATTAGACACAGGAATTTACATTAGTCAAACAAAATATGTTCTTGAAATTCTCAAGAAATTTGATTTTGAAAATGCAACTGGCAAAGAGACTCCGATTGCTCTATCTGCTTCTCTTAATGAAGATTTATCCGGTAAGAGAGTAGATGAAAAGAAATATCGGGACATGACAGGTTCACTACTATATCTTACAGCTTCTAGACCTGATATTCTTTTTGCTACATGTTCATGTGAGAGATTCCAATCCGAACCTAAGGAATCTCATTTTAATGTAGTAAAAAGAATATTAAGATACCTAAACAGCATAAAAGACCTTGGTCTTTTCTATCCTAAAGCACAATCCTTAAATCTATTATCCTATAGTGATGCTGACTATGCAGGGAGTCAGATAGATGGAAAGAGTACAAGCGGCACATGTCATTTTATTGGAGAATCTCTAGTCTCATGGTTCTCTAAGAAACAGACTTGTGTTTCACTTTCAACGACTGAAGCATAATATATTGCTGCTTCACTTGCTTGCTCTCAGGTCATTTGGATGAGATAAACTTTGTCCAACTTTGGATTGATTTTTGCGCAATCCAAAATTTTATGTGATAATGCAGGCGTAATAAATTTATCCAAAAATTTGGTTCATCATTCGCGTACCAAGCACATAGATGTTAGACATCATTTCCTTAAAGATAATGTGCTTCAAGGATCAATTCAATTAGAATTCATTGACACACAAAAGCAATTGGCAAACATCTTTACAAAACCTCTTGCAACAGAAAGATTCTACTTTATAAGAGGAAAATTAGGGCTTTGTACAATAAAAGAGATTCAAAATTAATAAGTTGATTGTTACGGAACTTGTTTGTATTTATAAAAATCTCTAAGGGTCTCACTGTAATTTACCCATATTTAAAAAAGAAAAGGGTGTAAACTGTAATATTTCCATATGTTTGGAAATATCGAGGTGTTGTTTGCAATATGGTTGCTTAACTTAGGCTGTTGACTACATTATTTTTCAACACCAAAGTTATCAATTTCATTTCTTTCAACCACTTAAGTGGTCATGTGACTAGCACAAGACCCATCTCATATAAAAGAGGCCAAGTGCAAACACTTGCCTCATTTTGTCACTTGAAAACCTTAGCCCTCTTCACAAGAGCCTCTTCAAGCCCTAGCCAAGAAGAGATAGTTCATCTCCAAGCCTCAACTCTAGGTACACTCTTATCTTCTCATCATTTCGTGCTTCTTTAAGTCATCTTGCATCTTGTTTTTCTTTCTCTCAAAACCTTTTCTGCTGCTGCACTCCATTCATGTCGAGTACCAGGTGGTACTGGTACTCATCACTGGTACCAATATTAGCTTGGCGTAGCAGTGCCTACTTTAGTGAGTAGGTACCGATACTAAAGAGGAGTACCGGTACTAGCTCAAATTTCTGGTTGAAATAGAAACCAACCAGTACTGGTACCAATCATCAGTACCAGTACATGTGGGCTTAAATGTCTTTTTCTTTATACAAACACATGAAAGGAAATTGTCTATATTTCTAATGTTTTCCTATTCCTTGTTATTGCATGTTTACATATGGCACCTAAATCAAAAGTAAGGGAAAAGCACCTCAAGATGCTTTTCACAAGTTCTGCATTAATGAGGATGCTAAGTTAAAATTTGATTGGTATAAAGGACTAAAACTCCATCATTGTAGGCCAGTTGAGTGGAAAGATTTCTCTCTTCAACTCTTTAGTTTTACCACTCACCTTTCAGAACAAAAACTTATGAATTTCTTTGATGAATCGTTCTTTATTGATGTTCCTGGAGTATATCCTGATGTTAATTGTCTATTCTTTGCTAATCTTTGAGAACAAGAAAATCGAGGTCATCTTGTCTTAACAACAAATGTTTTCAGTCAAAAAATCACCATTACACCTACATTCTTGTCAACCATCACCGAATCTCCTAATGAAGGTCATGCATTTAGCACACTTAAGGAGTAATTTCCTACTCATAAAATCCATGAAAATCTTTTTCTCCCTAACTGCCAGGGCAAGGCATTGGTTGCCCCAAATATGGCCCTTTTTGCTCATGTCCTTTTTCATATTTTAGCATGGAATTTAAGGGCTAAAAATTCAGGGTTTCACAAAATACCTGTTGATATTTTACCCTTAATTTATGCTATTATTACGAGTTTTCTAGTCAAATGGAACATAATTTTCATTCACTTTCTTAAACCCCATTACTATGCATCAGCTTTACCACTGGATATTTTGCTATCATACATCCTTCATAAAAATAAAATTGACCTCTCCAATTTTACTCCTCTCAGAAAAGTGGTCTATTTTAAATGGTCTACTCTTTGAAAAGTGGGAGTGAAACCTACTAGAGAGGAATCCTCTAGTGATGTTGAAGAAGAAGAAACTGATCCAAATGCTCAATCTTCTTCTCATCCACCTCCTGAATCATCCTCCACTTTCATTCCTATAACCTACCCATATCCAAAAGTGGAAACACGTTGGGTAAATCTATCTAATGTGTCTGGAACTGTTCCTAATTTGATAAATACCTTCAACTACATTGGTCAAAATTTAACCAATCTAAATTTTTCCTTCCGTCACATGGAACGCAAATTCCATGATCTTTCTCTTTCTATTAAGTCCTCCCATGTCACTTCTTCCACTCAACAACCTAAACAAAGGAAGCAGACTCAACCAAAGGCACCTCAAGAGTACAGTGACAGAAGGTAGAAGCATTTTCAAGATCCATCTCATGTATCAATGGCAGAAGAAGAACCTGTTCTTCATGATGAAGAAGAAGAAGAAGAAGACACGGAAGAAGTTTCTTATGAAGAAAGTGATGATGATGATGAAGATGAAGATGACAACGATGATGATGAAGACAATGACGATGACGACAACAATGATGATGATGATGGTGGTGGTGGTGGTGGACATGTGCAAAAGCTAATTAGAAAATGACCTAGAAATTAGTTTAATTTTTTCATTTTGATGCTTGTTAAATTTGTATGACTTTTCAAACAATTATATGTTAAGTTTATTTCAAGACATATCTTTATGAACTTTATCATGTTATGATTCATGCTTGGTTTGTTTATGAAAAATTGTTGCTTATTCATGTATCATGTTATGTTTCATTCTTATTATTTGCTCATTTTTTTGCTTGCTTGACATAAAGGGTGAGAAATGATTGATAATTCATTTAAAATAGGGAGAGCTTAGTTTGAAGGGGAACTTTTTCACTCCTTGTGTAGTTTTTTATTCTTCTCTTATTAAGTCTCTGTTTATTCTTAAATATGAGTATTTGTTGGAACCTAGTTCCATTTCTATTCAGTGTTTTGGTGTTAATAAAATCATGTTTAAATCTAATGTGTTTATGAAGTATTACAGGCCAAAAGAACCTATGGAGGCAAGCAAAAAGATTGTATATGGAGGAAGAAGATTAGAAGACTAGTTTTTGTTGTATTAATTATTATTTTAGAATCTTTGTATGTCTCCTAACAGCTAAAACAAAATCTAGAAGTTAAAAACAAAGTAGAGATAATTAGGGTTCAGAAAATCGTTCACTCACTCGTTTCAAAACTCAAAATCAATTTTTTCAAAATCAAGTCATTTAGAGTAAGTTGGATTTCTCTAAAAACTGACTTAAACTTGCAAAATGTGGTACTCGTAGCAAACATTGGTACTAGTCATAAGTATTGGTACACACTAGGCATAGGTTTGGGCCTAAGTCCCAAACTGTGAACAAGTACTGGTACTCATCATTAGTACCGGTACCAAGTGGTCACAGTTTGTGCACTTGGTTTTTGCCTAGAACTTACAAGTACCGATATTAATCACTAGTACCGCTACATGTCGGTCACTGGACCCAAATCTGTGAGTCACAAGTGATGAGTACCGGTAACTGGTGACTTAGTTGGGCTAACTATAAGCAGTCAGTACTAGTACCAAAAGTTTAGTACCGTGCCAACTAACTGTTGTAACCAATCTGAACGGCTATTTTGCAATTAAATCTATCCTTAATCTTCCCAAAATACCCCTAACGGCCAGTAAATGTAGGGAAGGTGCTTAGTGGGTTATATAAGCACTCCTTGAGTGTCTTTTGCACACAACCAAGAAGCAAAAAATCCTATCCTTACGTACACCTTCATTTCTCAGATTACTAGCTGCAAAAGAGTTTGTCTTGTTGCAATTCTCTCAAGGCCATTCTCCACTTGCAACAAGTCTTCTAAGCGATCGTGTTCTTCTCTAAAAGATTCATTTGTTTTATGCCTTAATTTTCTCGTTAGATCAGTTTACATACTCAAATTAAGTAATATAATTGTTGGAGACTTAGGAATTAGTTGTAAGCTTTTATTTATATTTTGCTTACAACTGTATCTTTATTTCTTTTCAATATCTTGTTATTGGGTTGTGGTAACCCGTTAATTGCCTCAGGTTTTAGTAAATTGATTTCCTCCAGATTAAGGGAATCGGGTTAAAAATCCTAAGTCAGGGGTGTTAGGTAGTGAAGTACCCAAGTGAGGGAACCACTATATATCTTGTGCATTTTGTGGTTTGTTTTATCTTGCAATATTTTTTTACCACATTATTCATTCCCCCTTCTAGTGTGCTTGTGATTTATAGATCCTACAGCATGTGCGCTGGCAAGTGCTGCACTACTGCAGCTGGTGCGTGCCCTTCACGAACATGCATCAAGCACCTCTTGTGCTGGCTAGTGTTCAGCGCTACTTCAATTGAGGATTTGGGGGGGTTGTGGGAATCGAACCTACACCCCTCCTTTGGGAGTGCGTGGTTCGACCACTGTGCTGCCGTTGCAAATTACTGCAAAGACCATCCAACACATGATCGCTCCAACCATTGGATGAGCATCCAATGGCCATGAGCTCCTAAAGACTAGATGTGGAGAGGCGACGTGGCAACACATTAGTCGTTGGATGGGCATCTGATTGTGCAGCAATCATAGGTCTTAATTAACCAAAATTAGGCTAGGACTTAGCATAAGTTAGGGTAATTCATGCATGCATAAGCATTATCTGCATCTTTATTGCTTTATTTTATCTATGCATAAAATAATGTTATAACACTGATTAAAGGCATTATGTCAATTACAGGCAATAAGTTGATCAGGAGCTAGATCTGGAGCTGGATCTGAAGCTGGATCAGGAATAATGAATGTTGCAGCAAGACTGGAGCAGAAGATGTAGATTAGATATAAGGAATAATGATGTAAGGGAGATAAGGTTTGCTATACTATTAAGTAGGAATAAAGAAGTAAAATGTGAAGAGCTTAGGTCCATTCTAGCCCTAGGATAGCCTAGAGACTTCTCGTAAGCCTTAGCCACCCTTAGAATAGGTCACAACACCCTAGGAAGCCCTAAAACCCTAGTTCCAACCCTTATCTAGATGTCCAGATAAGTTATAGGACATCCAGAACCCTTAGCCAACTCCCGCACATGTTAAACCCACTTCTGGAGTGTTATTGGACGTCCAGATACTTTGTCAGACATTCAATTTCTGCATAATACTCAAAAAAGAACCTAGAATTCCCCTTGACTCAGATTAGATGTCCAGAACTGAAGTCTGGACTTCTGATTTCTGAGTATAAGTTGTTTTATCCTATTTTTGGACGTATGGAATCGCTCTCCAGTTCCTGTTTTGAGATTCAAGCCTTGATCTTGGATCTCTAACTCCCTAGACCTAATTCCAACCCCATAGGAACTTAAATTAAGGTACTCTAACCCTAGTACATCACCTCTAGACCTCCCTAAGGATCTAATTAGGTCCTCACCAAACCCAATTGACTTAGATCAAAGTCAATTACCATCACCTAAGTCAATTGGACTCATTGAGTCCAATTGAGCTCAGATCTCAACCCACACAAGTCCAATTGGACTTAGTGAGAGTCCAACTGACCTATACCCAACCTAATTGAGTTATTTCACTCTCAATTAGGTTCACACTCATTCAATTAAACTTGGGTTACGTTTATTTGCAAATTCCCCTTGGCAATTAGGGTTTGCAACCCTAATTCAAGGCATACACCTCCCCGAACACCTTAGAACCAAACCTAGACCTCTTAGCCACCTAGGGCACAACCACACACACACACACACACATACCCAGTCATGAATACACACTCCTCTAGAGTTCTCTAGAACTCTCTTCAAGTGGCGCCAACTCTTGGTTGCCAAATTTAGCAACCAAGAGGCATTCAATTTTTAGATCCACAAATGGTGGATCTAAGAAACCCCCCCCTGTCTCTTGGTCGGCCACTCATGGGACTCTCTCTAGAGAGTTCCACACTTCTCTAGAGAGACACCCATCCACTCTTGGCCATACATGCTTGGGTCCATTCACATCCACCTGCACTTAGGCTAGCCACTTCCATCTCCACCCCATCTCCATGAGTTGAGCACCACCATGAAGGACACCATCTCCAATGATAGGATGCTGGATCACTCCTCCCACATCTCTCCAAGGGCTGGCCTAAGCTCCATTGGCCACCCCTCATTCTCCTCTCAACCACTCCAAGGCCATCGGAGCCCACCTCCGAATGCCCTCACTTTCTGATAGATTAGTAGCTAGCTCTTTACATTTACTGCTTAGTAGTGTAGTCCTTATTCTCCCCCAATGACGCATGCAAAATCCCCCCATAGATTCCTGTATGCGATCGTTTTCTGATAGCTAGGTTTACGTTTTTAAGCATTCCTATAAAAGCTTTCCTCTACATTCCATGTTGCAAACACTTCTTTGAATGAATGAAAAAAAATACTTTTATGCATATCTCTATGTTTGAAATCACCATGAGCTTATTGGTTGTCATCTTTTCTGCATGATTTAAGTTGCCTATTTTTCACTTATATATAGTTTGCAACAAGCCTGTCAGTTCCGGAAAATATAAAAAACCTAACTATTGATGCATTTTCTGTAAACTACCACCACGTAACTAGAATCGTGCACACCGAAACTCATACTTTTACCTTTGTTATTTATTTAACGCATGCGCATGTAATCAGAATTCATAATAGAAGTGGCGAGGTCTCAATTCGAAGGTCGGAAACTGGCGTGCGATTTTAGATAAAGTAGGGTGATAGAAGATCAATTTTAGAATTAAACAAACGCCTACCAGAGACGAATGACCAGGACTCAAAGTCTCGTTATTTTTACAAACTTATATTTTTGACAAACATTTTTGCTCAACTATATTATGATTCTAACGACTTTCAAATGCGCAAAAACGCTTTCTGTCAAATGACGCCGTTGTCGGGGAGGCAACATTATTTTTTTCAATTTCTATCTTTTAAATCATCACTGACAAATTTGCCTCTACTTTATTTCTGGATGTGCAGGAAAAATGGAAAAAGAACGGGATCTGCGCACACAACGAGTGTAGAAAAGAAATCCAAGTGCACATCGTCTTCTATTAGATTAGGTTTTCTTTTGAACCCTAAGATTAGATTTCCTTCCAGCAATTTCCTTTGAAGAAAAAAAAAACTTATTCATTTTCATGAAATAAATAAATAATTAAATAAAATTCAAAAAATTCTAGATTAAGTTTCTTTTTGAATCCTTGGTTGTTTGAAAAAAGTAAAAAAATAAATATATATTTTTGAAATCCCATAAAGGAAAAAAAAATCCTTTTCGAAAAAAAAAGTGCAAAAGTTTTTGAAAGAAAAAAAGAAAAAAAATAGATTTTTGGGAAAAGGTTGGATTTCAAACCCAAACCCTCTTTAAAAGCCTTTCCACCATTCTCTAATTTTCGACCAGATTTCAAAGTCTATTTTAAAAATTCAATTGCCAAAAATTTAGTAAGCGAAAAATTCTAAAATTTGGGTTATACCTTCATTTTCAAACCATCTTTCAAATAGTACCATTCTTTTGAAAATTTCTACGTATAAAATTTTAAAAAATTCACGAAGTGCAAAGGGGTCAGACTGACCCAGATTTGAGATTTTTCAAATTTCAAAAAGCAATTTCGAGCAATTTACAAATCTGTTTTGATTAAAAATGGTGGGGTTTGAAAGTTGATATCATTGGCTTTGTTTTCCATATTTTTCCTGAATTTTTGAAAGTCATTTGTACTCTTTCAAAGTGAAAAATCGACCAGGGGTTAAAATTCCAAATCTGACCCCCTGACATTCAAAAATCCCTAAAAATTCGCTTGAAACAGTAAAAATTCGAAAAGAATATTCCCTGAAAAGATGAAAAGGAAATCTACTCACAAAATTTCAAGTTAATTGGATTCCAGCTGTTGTCAGAGAACAAGTTTTATTTTTATGGTCTACTGAAACACAATAAAACCCTAGAATTGTATGTACCTTAGGTTAAATATTTAGGGTTACAACTTAGAGACCACATTTGGGCTAGACTAGACTTAATCAAGTCTAGTACTTAGCTGGTGAGCTTGATCACCTTGTGGGCCACTCACCAAAAAAAAAAAACCCCAACTGAAGAAAACGAGCTAAAATCAACTTTGAAACATGAAATAAAACTTGCATTCATTGTCGTACTACTCGGTGCTTCCAACCTCTTGGCTGGGTTAGCTAAGAGGCGGGAATAGCTTTTAGTCGGTTGTACGGTGAATTTTCTTCAGGAATTCAAACTTAAAACGAAAAATCCGGTCATCTGATTCATAAGGACCACCTGATTGACAGGGCCTTAGCCTTGTTCGGCTTTGCTACACCAACCCAGAGGTTGGGTGGTGTATGTGAGGAAGGAGATCACTTAGACCTCACTTGGTTGGACCTTGGGATCCACTCCCAAGGAGGCGATCTCCACGCCAGGATCGACTTCTCCCCCTACTTCATCGACTCCCATAGCCGCAATGGCTAATCCTAGACCTGGACCCAGACCGGGTCAGGACATTGAGAATCTGGACTCAATGGCTCATTTGGAAGCCCGGGTGGTCGAATCTGATGAGCGGCATTGGCAGAGCATGGTTCGCATTTTAACGACGCTTGACAGGATGTAGCACCCGCCATGAGGGGAACAACTACAGGATTTCTACAATCCAGCTACACAAATCGTCGCACCTTTAGTCAAAATTCCCATAGGTAGAGACGCATTTGAGCTCAAGCCCAATGTGATTGGGTTGATCAGCACTCACTTCTATGGGAACTCAAGAGAAGATCTGTTCCAGCACCTAGAGGACCTGAGTCGACTCTCAGAAACGATTTGACCCAGGAATATTGATCTTGGGATTGTTCTAATGAAGCTTTTCCCATTTTCTCTAAGGGATAAAGCTTCATACTGGTTCAAGACCATTGGGAAGCCAATAGGAACCTGGCCGGAATTACGATGTGAATTCCTACAAAAGTTCCTCCCAATCGGTTGAACAAACGCGATGCGGCATGCAATCACGACTTTCTCCCAAGGACCTGGGAAGAAGTTGCATGAAGCCTGGGACAGATTTCATGACCTTCTCCATAAATGCCCGCACCATGGTATACCCAGATGGCACCTAGCTCAGATCTTTTACCATGGGCTGGATGACACACATCGATATCTGGACGATGCATCTAGTGGCGGGAATTTCCTCGCAGAAGACAAGAATAGTGCATTTGAGTTGTTCGAATCTTTGGCTGAGAACTCGATGAATGCTGCATCCACAAACCAGTTCCAGCAGCCTGGTTAGCAGCGGGTTGGTGTCCATGAGGCTTACACCGAGTCTATTCGGGCCGACTTGGATATCATCGTCAAGCAGCTGGATAGAATAAATCTAATTGAAAAGAAGATTGACCAGATTAGTCAGGGTCAATCTGACTTGAACTATGCCAATTCAAGACCCTCCTATGCACCCCAAGGCCCTCCTGCTCGAGTTAATCTACTCACTCAGGATGCATCTTCTCCTTTTTTACAAGATCCCGCATATCAGGATCCCATAAAGAATCCAGATCTGGAACCTTACTACCAGGGTTATGCACCACCCGCGGATTATAACACATATCCTCTTGACAGATATATGTCTCAGACATCTTCAGCCTACGAGGACGTCAGTGCTATCCAAGGATACGGGCGTAAGAACCCATATTCAGAGTCGTATAACCCTGGTTGGCACCAGCATCTGAACTTCTCTTGGTTTGGTAATTTACAGAGACCACATCAAGATCCACACTACCAGACCAGGAAATACGGGAATGCGCAAAACACGTACCCTAGGCAGCAGCCATTCTAGCAGCAGCAGCAACCCCGTTCTTTATACCAGCTACTGCACCAAGCTTCCAGTCACCCTCCAAAGCAGGCTGACCCTTTGGAGAACTGAAAGAAGAGGTGCAAGAATCGATGAGGAAATCTACACAAGATAGCTTGCAAATTATGAAGGTGATGGCTGACCAGATACAGACTATACAGAACACACAAAACTAGCTGTTGCAGGAGCATAGGACTCAGGGAGCCTTGCCCTCCCAACCCGTCTCGAATCCTCGATATGTGCAGAACCAAGGCGCCTCGCCTAGGTTTCAGGCACCACAGTGATAGGCACATGCCATATTGCAGACGCCTCTACACCACCCGGTTATGCCCAAGGCCAGGCACGTTTGCAGAACCTCGCATACTCTGCCCCTTCCACTCCCCCACCACCTCATGGACAGCAAGTCGATGCACATGCTATCTCTTTGAGGAGTGGAACGAAGACATTCGAACCACCATATAGGCGGGCAGGTCTTGATTTTTCGCACCCTTCGCCGCAGGCGGGATCGACTCCATCTCAGGAGCCACCAACGGTAGATAAGGGTAAGAGGGCACTTGACCCTGAGATTCCCATCCCTTTTCCTAAGGCTCTGACACGGAATGCAGTACGGAAAAATGATATGCGGAATTTTGAGGACCTGAAATCAATGTTCAAGGAAGTACATATTCAGGTCCTCGTGGCAATTGATCACATTCCCACTGTCGCTAGGTTCTTCAAGGACTACTGTACCCTGAAGCGACAGCCCAAAATTGGACAATAGGCAAAACTGTCGAAAGACACTAGTGCCGTGATTCTAGCCGACTTACCGCCGAAAAAGAAAGACTTGGTACCCCACTGATATCCTGCTTCTTGTAGGATCCTCCATTTGATCGAGTCCTTCTAGATTTGGGTTCGTCCATCAACCTAACTCCCACTGCCGTATTTGATCGATTTCGATTTGGGGAGTTAAAGCCCACCTCAATCACAATTCAGCTAGCTGATAGATCAGTCAAAACATCGAGGGGGTGGTTGAGAACGTGATCGTAAAAGTCCGTGGGTTCTGCTTTCCCACAGACTTTTTCGTTCTCGATATGGAAGTTCCTCTGAATCTTAGAGATGCACTAATTATTTTGGGTTGCCCATTTCTAGAGACAGCCCGAGCGAACATTGATTTTGCATTCGAGTGTATGGAGATAGCCCTAGGTAATGAGCGACTTTGACTTGACATATTCAGGGCAGCAAAGAATTTCGACTGTGATCGCATAGCGGAGGATGGTGAAGATGAAGATTCGGCATACTGTAGTACATTGGTCTCCTTTGTGACGACCCAATGTCTCATTCATCTACACTATCAGGGTTCTTGGACCTCGATCCACACAGGACTGAGACCATTGCACTACACATATGTTGAATCCCCGGCAATGGTGCCAAAATGTTGAATCCTTGGCAACGGCACCAAAATGTTGAACGTCGAGTTGCTACGCTTACGTGTTTGGTTTTGAAAAACCTGTCGTTGTAGTTTGAAAGCAAAGAACTCATGTTCAACAAATAAAATTTATACCGGAATAGAAATTTCAGGTCGAACACAGGGAGGCGGACGTTTGATTTAAAAACACGCATTTGTTTTATTTGTCACGAAGTAATTCAATTGTTTAGAACTATCTAACTATTTACAATAAATATAAGAGAGAGAGAATATTACAAATGAAAACCAAAAAGAGATGTAGAATAAACATGGAATTTCATCATCAGAACGATTGTTCATTACAGTAGAAAGCGGAAAAAAATGATTATACTAGAAAGCAGTAAATCTATTCTAGAAAGCAATAAACAGAATGGGGAGAGAGATATCCTCCTCGACGGTCGCTGGAGGACGAGCCAGACGGGACGATGCCTGGATGAAGGAGGATGAAGCAGGACGAAGGAGGACGAAGTGGAAGAATGGGAACGAGGTAGCACGTCGTCGTCGTCTCGGGATCCATTTCCGGAAGGGCTACGAAAAATTGACTTTATCTCACGGAAGCATCCCGGGTGTGGGACAAGCTTCTCTTGGGCTTTGGAGAGGGAGAGAAGAGAAGGAAGCGATGAGAATTTCATATGGAGGGGGTCTCCTTTTTTAGTTGCAAGGAGTGGGGGCAATCTGGTCATTACAACTCTAAAAACATTAATTCAAGACCTTTAGTGACGGATAAAATCGTCGTTAAAGGTCCGAACGTGGCCTTCATGGGCAGTGCACGTGCGCTCACTCACCACCTCGCACATAACGCATGCGTACATCCAGCTGATCTCAGCTGCCCGATCTCGCGCCTTCGTCCCCTCCTCAGCGCGCGCCTGCCTGCGTGCGATCCAGCGTCATGCGTGGGCGTGCGATAGAGCATGGGGCGGATTGGGCGCCCGCAGCCGCTCGATCGCGATCGAGTGGTCGTGGAGCCCGCTCACCTGCGCTCTAGCACCCACTTGCGAGGAGTCGATCACGCACCGCTTGCTGGCGATAGAGCTTCCGCCCGCTGCGTTGCGTCGTCGGGATGGTCGCGCGGATGAAATCAGGCCCGTGCATCCACAGCCATTGGATGGGCATCCAACGGTGGAGAAGCGACGCTCTGATTGAAGAAGAGAAGGTGCGGTTGGTGCTTCGGCCGGTTGGGTGGCTGAGATGGCACCACGTGGTGCCATCTGAGCCGTCCATCTTCTAGATGATGTAGATGGTGCCACGGTTGTCGGATTGAGTCGATTTTCGTGCCGTTAGACTGCAATCGTCGATACGAATCCATCCGTGTGGTTGGATTTGTCGTTTGAAGTGTGGATTCACACTATATTGGCCCTTGATCTTCTAGGGTTCCCTAGTCACTATCTGATGCTACAGATGTCTGATTAGGGTGATCTTGGAGTCGTTGAACTCCAATCGTAGCCTTGATCACATCTGTATGGTTAGAACTTCGATCCGAGGCCCCGATGAAAGTTTGCCCTATCCATGATCATAATAGGAGATAATTAACCTCCATTTTATTCAAACTACTCTAAATGCAAGATGATGCATGTTATGCAATATTTATAGAATGCAATGCAATCCGATGCTTAAAAACATGCATATATAGACATCTTAAGTAGTGTAAACATGTTTACATCAACATATCTCCCCGAGGATCTAACTGTTTAGGGTGTGCTTCTGAGCACAACACCCCTGAATCTAGCTATCCTGATCCGCACATTACTGAATTGTCCGTGTTGTTGCAGGAAGCCGTGACCACAGCTAACGGGTTTCCCGTTAACGCAGTCACAATAGATTATTTCACAGGAAGAAAATAAGCAGGAATTCATGTGCAAATGGATCAGCAGATTCCTACCCCCGAGTTTGCTCCTCCCAGTCCCATTTCTGACTCTGACCCACCCGTGATTGAATTGAAGCCCTTACCTAACTCACTCAAGTATGTGTTCTTGGACGAAAGTGAGACATACCCCGCCATTATTAATGACCACTTAACCTAAGAACAGGTGCATCAATTGATTTCTACGCTACAAGACCACAGGGTTGCTATAGGGTGGAGTACTGTTGATCTCTGTAGTATTCTCCCCTCGTATTTCACTCGTCACATTGACACGAATGAGGGGGTGAAACCTTCGAGACAACCTCAATGACAGCTTAACCCGAATATGCTAGAGGTTGTTAAGAAGGAGATCATCAAATGGCTGGATGTAGGCATTATATACCCAATCTCAGACAATCAGTGGGTGAGTCTTATCCAGCTAGTGGCTAAGAAAGCAGGACTCACCATCGTAAAAAATGATAAGGGTGAATCCATCCCGACCCACACTGTGACATCTTAGCAGGTATGCATCGACTATAGGAAATTGAACACGGCTACTCAGAAGGATCACTTTCCTTTGCATTTCATTGATCAGATCTTGGAATGGTTAGCTGGATGCAGTTTCTTTTACTTTTTGGATGGATACTCTGGGTATAATCAAGTAGCAATTAGCTCGAAAGATCAAGACAAGGCCACATTCACATGTCCCTTCGGAACACTCGCTTCCAAGTGGATGCCCTTTGGCCTCTGCAATGCACCAGTGACATTTCAATGTTGCATGATGGCCATCTTCTCTGACATGATTGGAGATTATGTGGAGGTATTCATGGAAGACTTCTCCGTTTTCGAAGATGAATTCGCATCTTGTCTTGATAACCTCACTAAGATCCTGAAATGGTGTATTGAGGTAAACCTAGTACTATCCTAGGAGAAAAGCCATTTCATGGTGAGGGATGGCATAGTACCAGGGCACAGGATCTCCAAAAATGGACTCGAGGTTGATCGAGCTAAATCGGAGATTATTTCCCACTTACCGCCACCTAGATCGGTCAAGCAGATCAGATCATTCTTGGTGCACTGATTGCACCGCAAAAAATACACCTGCAATTGTGCCGTCTTGTGCTATTTCCTAGCATTACCAGTGCATATTAGGGTTCCATAGTCGCATTTGTGAAAATACATGCATGCATGCATTTAATTGAGCGGGGAGGAGAGTAAATAAAATGGCCTCGCAATTCACGTATTCCTCATGTGCTGCTTTGCAAAATTCACCATCCTTTTTATTTTTAATTCTATTTTTATTTGACTTCTTCCTGCGGCTGCAATGCATGGCGGCCTCTTCCTTACGCCATATCCTACTCACCATGACCTGCACAGCCACTACCTGCCGAGCCTCGTGCAGAGCCATGCACAGCCAGGGCATGGCTGTGCATGCTTTCTCCTTCTATAAAAAGTAGGGCGGCTCCTCCTTTGCAAGCAGCTTGGTCCTCCCCACGAAAAGAACCCACACAGTAGCTCCAGTTCTTCTCCAGGCCATCCCCTCCCCTCTCCCTCCATATGCAGGACCTCCTCCTCAGAGGAGACACTCTGCGGGTAGGAGTCCATCACTGTGGTGCACACCAACCACAGTGAGACAACCACCACCCAGCTCATCAAAGAGCCGGTGGGCGTGGTGGCCTTCTTTCCCTGTTTCAAGTTCAAGCCATTGCAGCCATTGGAGTGGCGCTTCAAGCTTTGAAGCTCTCAAGCTCCGCGCAGTAGCAGCAGCTCCACCGCGCACGCCAGCAATATGGTGGTCTTTTCTTCCCTCACTTCTTCTTTCCAGCACTTCTGCCATTGCCGCAGGCTTCAAGGTCTGAAGCTCCGCAGCAGCAGCAGCAAGGCAGCAGCAGGCGCGCAGGCCACAACACTCCCGCACGTAGGCCACCGCGCGTGCCTGCGGGCATCCTTGCCTCCCTCTCCGCGCGCTCTGTCGAGAACTTCTCCGCGCCTGCAACCAACCGGCGGACCCCTTCCACGCGCGTGCCAACCCCAAGCCGTCTGCACTCACAGCATTGCCCGCTCCCGGTCGCGCGGCTCGGCCATACACTGTAGCCACTGTTCACACCAGTCTGCGGAACACTGTGGCTACAGTGGGGTGACCGGTAAGCTTCTCACTTGTCTGGTCACCTGGTGTGCTGCAACCGGCCTTCGCCCGCGCACGCGTTCAGCCCTGCGCCCGCTCCAGCGCCCGCCCGCTTGTCTGCATGCGCCCGCATCGCCCGTACCTGCCCGCTCCCTTCGCCCGCGTACGCCTCTCTGCGCAGCGCTAGGCGCTGCGGTCCTCTCTGTGCCCATCTCCCCCCAGCGCACACGTACTTGCTTGCACGCACGCGTGAAGCTACCAGACGACACCCTGAGTGCTGCAGATGCCTTAACCCTCCTGCCCTCACCTCCAGCTGTGCTCTCTCTCTCTCTATCTCACAACACTCTCTCACTCTCTTTACCGACACTTACACACTTACACTCACACTTTCATACACACACACACCTATACACTATTATATACATATATATATATATATGTAAACATATATATATTGATATATAGACATATATTTATATACATATATATATATATACTTATATCTATATATATAGTAGTATTTATATAACTAAGTATTAGTATACATATATATATATACATATATCTATATATATATTAGTACTTATATAACTATGTATTAGTCTATATACATACATACATATATATATATATATACTTATATATATATACATATATATCTACATATATACATATACTTATATACATATATATATACATTTATACATACATATATACATATATATCCATAACTATATATACATACATATATTTATTTATTTATTTATCTACATATATCTATATATACATATATTTATATCTTTATATATATAGACATATATATATATAGCTACATATATACCTATATATTTATAACCATATATACATATAGATATATTTACATATATACATATATATATATAGTTTCACATTACTTACCATACTTGGTATCGCAGGAATATCTGCACCAGTTGCTGATATTCCCTGATACACGCGTACAAAAAGCGTGGTCACACCCATCTTCCATCAATCCACCTTACACTCCATGCAACACCTCATCCTGTTGGTTGCATCTTTCTAGACGACGACCGACTCGACACCGTGCTACACTCCATCTCTGCCTCCAACCCCACCCCTTTATACATATATAATATATACATACATATATTATATTTGTTTTATTTCTGTTTCGCTTTCCTGCTAGTAAAAAGATAAGAAAAATATAACAGAGAAAAGATAATCTTTGACTTGCAGTTACTCCATCTTGCAAAGAGCAAGAGCCGTTTTGCAAGACCCGTTTTGGAACCCTGATTTGGTTCAAGGCCAAGAACCTAATTTTGATGATGTGCCTCAAGGACCAAGATTATCAGAAAAAAATATAAATAGAAAAACACCAAAAACACAATAAACGAACGGAAGAGATTCATTGTAGGAAAGGCGTAGAAACTTGACTTGTAACCCCACTTCCCTGAGTTCGACCCTAGGCCTAAAAGTGACCAAGATAAAATCAAGTAGGCCAGGTAAAAAATATATATATATATATATTTTGTAAGGAGATGGTTAGGCTCGATTTAGGTTATCCACTATACACACTTCAACGATAAAATCACCATATTAACAACCTAACTAGGTCCGACAAACATCCTTTTTCTGGCGCCGTTGCTGGGGAAGTGCGCCTTCAAGTAAGTTTTTACTCCATTCCTTTCATTTTTCTCTTCTCTCTTCATGGGTGTTTTCGTTTTTGGTGTGTAGGTAAACCTGTTGCAAGGAGGAGATAGGCAGACGAAGTCGGAGACGTGGGCAGATTCAAGGCAGGAACGAGAGCGTGAAGACGTCGACACTGCACTGGAGCTCTGCACACATTGCTGCACAAGCAGGTCTTTCTTTCTTAGCAACCTAGGTTAACTTGTCACCTTAATAATAAAAAGAAAAAACTAAAAAACTAAAAAACTAAAAAACTAGAAAAACTTCTTGGGATCTCTTGGGGCAAGTGGATTAAAATTCATTTGTTTGATTGATTGCCTTTACTCCCACCGCCCTGGGATTTCCCGCCTTAATTCGCATAGCAAAAATCCAAGAATCTTGATTCTTGAATTTTTCACCGTGTGAAGTATTCTTTGAGGTAAACATAAAAAGATTGATTGCACCCCTCTTTGCCTCACTTACTTGCAAATTTGGGATCACATTTTTGGTGGGGAGACTTGGAATTGAGTTGATTCCAACCCCACCACAACTTTTCAACTTGCCTAAGATTCGATCCCGAATATTTCAACCCTAACAAATTAATTTTGTTTATCTTTTAGTTGAGCCATGTGTTGAAATCTTTCTGGTGATTGGGAGCACTTGAATTGAAGTGCTTTGGCTCCCTTTCACACTAATCTAAAACTGATTCGAGCATCCACACATAGAAATCTCCATCTAGGGAAGCCCATTGCATTTTAGCATCCATTAACCAACTGACATTGAAGAAGGGTTTGTTGGGCTTAAAAGAAAACTTGTATTCTCTCAAAAACCCGGAGATTGGTTGAATTGGTATTTCAGTGAAATCCTAAAATCCATACTACTTAAGGCTGAATTCTAAAAACCATTCACCAATTAAAACTTCAACTCGAGGAGATTTCCCCGTTGCATGCTTATTTTACACACTCTTAAAATCAATCACTTGGGCATTACCCGTAAACAATGCCCTTCACATTCCAAAAGCACTTGATCCTAAACCTCTAACTAAAACTGGTAGCAACTTGACCTTTATTAAGGATTGGAGGTCTAATTACCTGTATGTAGCGACTACGTGCTGGTGAGGGTTCTTGCGTGCTATCGGGTGTCTAAGACTGAGGCAAACGGCCTTTCAATCTAGCTATGTGGTTCCGCGGTGATCGCATTAGGTTCCGTAGTCCATGATAGCAGGTAACTTAGATATTTAGGTCTAAGGGCACACTGTAGAGGTTAGGAATTTGATTGAATTGATTTGTCATCAAGTGTACCGTTGCGGCATCATTTCTCTCATCTCTTTTCCCTTCTTATCCCTCCAATTCTTCCTGCGGTAGTGCATGTTTGGGAGGAGGTCACAAAACCCTGAACTATTTGAATTGACTGATAAATCTAGAAAAGAAGCCGAATTGTCCTCCTCCACAAACATGGCTGCACGCCTACCCCCAAATCCTGAGGGAGGAAACCACCCTCAAAACCCACCAGGTGGTGGAGACTTAGATCCCATAACCCGCCTCCAAGCCCAAATGGAAATGTATAATGAATGAATTAAGGCCATTCGGGAAACATTGGAGGAAATGTAGAACCCTCCCGAACCGGAGCAACCTAGGTCTCTTAGCTCCTATCAGAATCCTGCTGCTACAGAGACCATAGGATAAATTTGGGTCGCCATGGGTGGGGATGACTTTGAACTAAAACCTAACATAATTAGCCTAATTAATTTTCACTTCCATGGTCTTGCAAGTGAATATCCTTTTCTCCACTTGGAAGACCTAACCTGATTGGCTGAAACTGTTAAACCTAGAAATATCGGGTTGCCAATAGTCCTCATGAAAATGTTCCCATTTTCATTGCAGGATAAAGCGTCGCAGTGGTTACGGACCCTTGGGAGAACCATCCACTCTTGGGAAGAGATGCGAACAGAGTTTCTCAAGAAGTTCTTCCCAATCGGCGAACCAATGCGCTTTGTCGTGCTATCACCTCCTTTACGCAACAAAACGGCGAACAATTTCATGAGGCTTGGGAGAGGTATAATGACCTCCTCAAGAAGTGTCCGCACCACGGTCTTCCTAAGTGGCATATAGCTTAGATTTTCTACTATGGGCTAAATGAGACTTTGAAGCAGACTGCAGATGCTTCCTGCGGAGGGCATTTTATGAATGAAGACGAGAATGGAGCATTCGAATTGTTTGAAAATATGAGTGAAAACTCAATGAACAATGCCTCCATTGTCGCCTTTAATCGTACCAGCCAACCCCGAAATGTCCACGAAGTTGACACAGGACCCTCCTATTCATCCACTGATCTCAGCCTTATTGCACAAAAATTGGATGAAGTCTCTGTCGTGCACAAGAAGCTGGATGAGCTTCTGGCCAACCCCTCCTGTTCTATGGCAAACACCACCTCTTCACCACTTCGTCACAATCCAAATTCTTCCAATCCTAGGCTTATCCCGAGAAGCCCCGTAAGACCTTCCTTACCCAGTGTCGCACCGAGCGACTTGGTAAGTCATGTGGAACTGGCTTCTGCGAGCCAGTATTTTGACATGGAGCACCAAGCCTCCGTGTGCTCGGATGCATATTTACATGTGGACTCATCTTCTGGCATAGAAGACGCTTGCGCCCTGGGGAATAACCCATTCTCTGCCACTTATAACCCAAGGTGGCGAAATCATCCAAATTTCGCATGGTCCAACAACCCGCAACACCAAAACCCCACGGGTGGACCAATGCGACCATCCGCACCCGTCATCCAAAGGGCCCAGTCTAATCCTATGGCAAATCCGCCATCAGGCCCTTGCGTATCGCAAATCAAACAAGCATCAATTCCTCTTGACAAATTGATGCGAATGATGACGGAAATGTCAAAGCACCATAAAGAGAACAAGACCTCTCTTCAGTACCAATTGGCGCAGCAGAATGCTGAGATTAGTCAGCTACGCATGGTGACTCGATCTCAGGGCACTCTTCCCACCCAACCTGTTCCAAACCTATGAAATTTCGTACCCCGTGGTCCTCAACCACAGGTACGACCTTCTCAGGGGTAGGTTAATCAGATTCTGCAGGCTCTGAGCATTCCACCGGGATTTCAAGCTAATCCTACTGCAGCACCTCACTCTTATGTCCCTATTGCGAACCCTCCTCTGCCATATGATCCCACTGGACCCACATCGTCCAATGCTATCACTACGAGGAGCGGCAAGCGGACTGTCGATCCGCCTCGACCTGATCCTAGCTCGTCTTCTTCACCGCCCTCTCATTCGGGATGCGCATCGCATTCGCGAAATGACGATACACCCAAATTGGTGACAAAATCAGTTCCATTCCCTGAGGCTCTACTGAGGGAGACAAAAGGAAAAAAGAAAGATACGCAAGCCTTTGATAACCTGCGTAATTTGTTCAGGGATGTAGAAATCAAGGTACCCCTGCTCGAGGCTATCGACCACATACCTACTGTCACCTAATTTTTCAAAGACTACACAACACCTAGGCGACAGTCAAAGAAAACTAAAAATCTGGTGGTTCTCTCGCCTCATGCAAGTTGTGCTCTACTGTTGAATCTACCACCGAAGTAGAAAGATCCGGGCACACCACTCATTTCCTATAGCATCCAAGGCTGCAATTTTAATCGTGCCCTACTTGATCTAGGATCTTCCATTAATCTCATACCAACCATCATGCTTGAAAAATTTTCCTTGGGAAATATGAAGCCCACCCCTGTCACATTACAGTTGGCAGATCGTTCTGTCAAAATCCCAAAGGGTGTGGTGGTTAGGGTCAACAGTCTCTATTTTCCTGTTGACTTTCTTTTTTTAGATATGGAGTTCCTAGCTCACTTTCTGATTGTCCGATCATTCTTGGTCGACCTTTCTTGGCCACAGCCCGAGCCCTTATCGACTGCGAGTTGGGCTGTATTGAGATCGCTGTTGGATCTGAAAAGCTCAAGCTTAATATCTTCAAGGCAGCCAAGAACTTTGATTGCGATTGTGTCGAGGATGGCACGTCTGATGAGGACATGGCCGTCAACGCGTATATCGGACTAATTGGGACCTATTCAGACTGTTGCAGATTACCTGTAAACACTAACGATTGCTTGACCATCACATATTGTGACATTCCCCCTTGCCTCCATTATCCCGTACCTTCTCCTGACCAGGCTTCTAACGAGGTTTTCTCCGCTTCCCAAACCTCGTGGTCTGAGTCATATTCGGGCTACTCACCGTCGGTCCACACTCTTAAAGACCAGATTGCCCTTTCTTTCCCGCCAAATCAGGCTGTGTTGCAACTCCACAATGGGACCTTGAGCCCACATCCTACTCATTGGGGCTATTCCCTTTTGGATCCATCTATCCAAGAAGCCCCTCTTCTTGGCCAATCTGAGGGCCAATTTCTTCCTCCTGACTTGTTTCTGATTCGCCTGGGACACTCTCGTCCCAAGAAATGCCAAATCTCTCACCATCCACCATCACTTTTCATGCCACTGTCACGATCACTTCACTTTTCACTTCACCACCCACCATCCACCCACCCTACCACCCTGCTGTATACCCTCGTTACCTGATCTTTCATCCTTTCTCTACCTTTCCCTGCATGCATATGAGGACATAGCATCGTTTGGCATGGGGGGGTGGATAGGCATCCATAGGATCTTGGTATTTTATGGTATCATGCAGTTTCCACCTATTTATAAATATGGAAGAAAAAGAAAAAGAAACAAAATATATATATATACAATGCTTAGTAATGATCTGAAGGCTGAAACAAAAATATAATAAGTGTTTATGGATATTCAACCTTTGTTTTGAAGACTTTCCAGGCCACAGAAGCTTGATTCACTTAGGCTCGGCTTAATTCACTTGAGCATTGACAAAATAGATCAAAATCTCTCCTAACTAAGGACGTATTCTTGTACCTGAGACACCAGTACAGGATCCGTTGGTTTGCTTCCACTTGAGAGCCTAAGTAATCTTGTTTCACGCTACACATATCAGGAAAGACCAGGTGAACATAAGATCCAACCCTAGTGTTCATTAGGGAAGGTGGAGTCCTTACCTATGCACGCAGGTAGACTTTTTATCCCAAGATTTTAGTCTTGTGTTTAGGAGTGACTCTTTCCACCAAAAAGGAACCCTCCCACCAAAAAGAAAAAAAAAAGTGTGCTCCTCCAAATAATGTTGTAAGAGATATACTGACACGTGTTTCAAAAAAAAAAAAAAGATGTAAATAAGTCAGTATATCTCACAAATGTCTGTAAATCTTCGCCCTACAAGAAGTTCTTCAGGGAAGGTTGCAAATACCTTGTTTTCTTTGAGCCACAAATGTCAGAAAATGGGAGTTGAGTTTCCATCATCTTTTTAAGGGTCAATCCGAAGACATGAGCTGAAACTGGGACCAACCTGTACTTAAAAGTTCATGAAACCTTGGGCTTGAGTCTTAATGTTCATCTGGTCAATTTTGATTCTTCACTAAGCACAAGCCATAACCTCTTGAGCTCTTGAGTACGACAAAAACCTCCTGGGCCCTAGAAATCGTACTTAAGGTATAAATATCAAGAGTCCTAGTTAGTCGAGAGATGATCTATGTCATGTGAGACTTAAAGTACTAGTAGTCTTCTATACAATTGGTTTTCACAATATCCAATAATAAACACACCTATGTTGCCTCAGAAGAAAATCTTCAGCTTAAAGATCATTTCTGAATACATTACAAAAATGTTTTGCTAGGGACTAGCAAAAGATAGGCAAGGGGGTATGATTGCACCACAAAAATACACTTGCAATTATGTCGTCTTGTGCTATTTCCTAGCATTACTAGTGCATATTAGGGTTCCATAGTCGCATTTGTGAAAATACATGCATGCATGCATTTAATTGAAAGGGGAGGAGAGTGAATAAAATGGACTCGCAATTCACGTATTCCTCATGTGCTGCTTTGCAAAATTCACCATCCTTTTTATTTTTAGTTCAATTTTTAATTGACTTCTTCCCGCGTCTACAATGCATGGCGGCCTCTTCCTCATGCAATATCCTGCTCACCATGACCTGCATAGCCACTCCCTGCTGAGCCCCATGCAGAGCCATGTAGAGCCAGGGCATGGCTGTGCATGCTTTCTCCTTCTATAAAAAGTAGGGTGGCTCCTCCTTTGCAAACAGCCTGGTCCTCCCCACGAAAAGAACCCACACAGCAGCTCCGCTTCTTCTCTAGGCCGTCCCCTCCCCTCACCCTCCATATGCAAGACCTCCTCCTCAGAGGAGACACTCTACGGGCAGGAGTCCATCACTGTGGTGCACACCCACCATAGTGAGACCACCACCGCCCAGCTCATCAAAGAGCCGGTGGATGTGGTGGCCTTCTTTCCCTGTTTCAAGTTCAAGCCATTGCAGCCATTGGAGTGGGAGCTTCAAGCTTTGAAGCTCCCAAGATCCGCACAGCAGTAGCAGCTCCACCGCACACACTAGCAGTTGGTGGTCTTCTCTTCCCTAACTTCTTCGCTTCCAACACTTCCGCCATTGCCGCAGGCTTCAAGGTCTAAAGCTCCGTGGCAACAGCAGCAGCAAGGCGGCAGCAGGCGTGTAGGCCACCACGTGCCCGTACGCAAGCCACCGCACATTCTTACAGGTGCCCTTGCCTCCCTCTCCGCACGCTCTGTTGCGAAATTCTCCGCACCTGCAACCAACCGGCGTACCCCTTCCACGCACGTGCCAGCTCGCGCACGCCAGTCTTGAGCCATCAGCACTCACAGCATCACCTACTCCTGGTTGTGCGGCTCGGCCATACACTATAGCAACTGTTCACGCCAGTCTGCGGAACACTGTGGCTACAGTGGGGTGACCGATAAGCTTCTCACTTATCCGGTCACCCGACGCGCCGCAACCGGCCTTCGCCAGTGCACGCGTTCAGCCCCGCGCCCACTCCAGTGCCCGCCTGCGCATCTGCGTGCGCCCACGTCGCCGCACCCGCCCGCTCCCTTCGCCCGCGTCGCCTCTCCGTGCAGCGCTGGGTGCTGCGGTCCTCTCCGTGCCCATCTCCCCCCAGCGTGCACGTACTTGCACGCATACGTGCTTGCGCGTGCGCGTGAAGCCACCAGACGACGCCCTGAGTGCTGCAGACGCCTTAACCCTCCAGCCCTCACCTCCAACAGCGCTCTCTCTCTCTCTCTCACAACACTCTCTCACTCTCTTTACCGACACTTACACACTTAAACTCACATTTTCATACACACACACACCTATACACTATTATATACATAAATATATATACGTATACATATATATATTGATATATAGATGTATATTTATATACATATATATATATATACTTATATCTATGTATATAGTAGTATTTATATAGCTAAGTATTAGTATACATATATGTATATATACATATATCTATATATATATTAGTACTTATATAACTATCTATTAGTCGATATACATACATACATACATATATATATATATAACTACATATATACCTATATATTTATAACCATATATACATATAGATATATTTACATATATACACATATATATATATATAATTTCACATTACTTACCATACGTGGTATCGCGGGAATATCTGCACCAGTTGCTGATATTCCCCGATACACGCATACAAAAAGCGTGGTCACACTCATCTTCCATCAATCAACCTTACACTCCACGCAGCACCTCGTCCTGTTGGTTGCGTCTTTCTAAACGACGACCAACTCGACTCCATGCTACACTCCATCTCCGCCTCCACCCCCACCCCTTTATACAAATATAATATATACCTATATATATATACACTATAATTGCTTTATTTCTGTTTCGCTTTCCTGCTAGTAAAAAGATAAAAAAATATATAAAAGAGAAAAGATAATCTTTGACTTGCAGGTACTCCATCTTGCGAATAGCAAGACCCGTTTTGGAACCCTGATTTGGCTCAAGGCCAAGAACCTAATTTTGAGGGTGTGCCTCAAGGACCAAGATTATCAGAAAAAATCTAAATAGAAAAACACCAAAAACACAATAAACGAACGGAAGAGATTCATTGTAGGAAAGGCGTAGAAACTTGACTTGTAACCCCACTTCCATGAGTTCGACCCTGGGCCTAAAAGTGACCAAGATAAAATCAAGTAGGCCAGGTAAAAATAAATAAACAATATTTTGTAAAGAGATGGTTAGGCTCGATTTAGGTTAACCACTATACACACTTCAAGGATAAAATCACCATATTAACAACCTAACCGGTTCTGACAAACAGGCACGTCAGCTTCTATCGGAGATTTATATACGATTTCTCGAAAATTGCATGGCCTTTGACGAATCTCCTAGTTGCCAATGTCCCATTTGAACTCGACACCTCATGTCTCAGTGCCTTCGAGACTTTACAAAGTGCTGTCTCAGATTCCCTGATTCTCCAACCACCCAACTAGTTGCTTGATTTCGGGATGATGTGCGACGGTTCTGATTTTTTTGTCGGTGCTGTTTTAGGCCAGCATCGAGAAAAATAACCTTTTGTCATATACTATGCTAGCAAGACGCTGAATGAGGCTCAATGCAATTATATTGTCACTGAAAAGAAACTACTAGCAGTAGTATTCAGGTTGGAGAAATTCATATCGTACTTATTAGGGTCCAAGGTCATCATTTTCACTGACCACTCCGCTCTCCAGCATTTGTTGGCAAAGAAGGATGCCAAACCACGACGCATTAGATGGATCCTTCTATTGCAAGAATTTGATATCAAAATCTGTGACAAAGCTAGAAAGCAGAATGTTGTGGCGGATCACCTATCCAGACTGGATCCATGCCACATTCCTTATTCCCTTCCTATTCACAAGCAATTTCTGGATGAACCTGTTTTGGCAGTTCATTTTGTTGAGTTCCATTGGTACATGGATATCGCAAACTACCTTGCCGCAGGCAAGATTCCAATGAACCTATCCACAGACCAGAAACTCAAATTCACTACAGAGGCCAAATTCTACCTCTGGGAGGACCCATTGCTCTTCCACATTGGAGCAGATCAGATTATTCGAATATGCATCCCATATTCTAAGATCCCCAGTGTGTTATCTCTTTGCCACAATGATGATTGTGGTGGTCATTTCTCGGGATGGAAAATCGTTGCAAAAATTTTGCAGTTGGGATTTTTCTGGCCAAACATTTTCAGAGATACACACGAATATGCGCAACACTGCAAACGATGCTAGTCGGTCAGTTCTATGACCAGGAGAGACATGATGCCACTCCAACCCATCATGGTCGTAGAAGTGTTCGACGTTTGGGGCATCGATTTTATAGGCCCTTTCCCGAACTCACGTGGCTTCGAGTACATATTAGTAGCCGTCGACTATGTCTCGAAGTTGGTCAAGGCCATCCACTCGTGACGGGCTGATCATAAGACTGTCATTTCTTTCATATGGCAGTACATCTTCGCGTGATTCGGAATATCCCCCGCTCTGATTAGCGACTGGGGAAGCCACTTTATCTAATCCCATTTCAGGTCATTATTAAAGAAATATGGGGTACATCATCGTATAGCCACCCCGTATCACTCGCAGACCAATGGCCAGGCTGAAGTGTCTAACTGTCAGATCAAGCTAATTCTTCAGAAGACGGTTAGACTAGACAGGAAGGACTGGTCCGACAAATTAGTTGATGCACTCTGGGCATATGGGACCACATACAAGGCCCCACTGGGAATGTCACCATATCACATGGTATATGGCAATGCCTATCACCTTCTTGTAGAGCTGGAACACCGTGCCTTTCGGCCGGTGCGAAAATGTAACCTTGACCTCGATGCAAGATGTCAAGAATGGAAACTCCAGCTCAGCGAATTAAAAGAGATCCGGTGGGAGACCTATTAGAATGCATTGATATACAAGGACAAGACCAAGGCCTTTCATGACCGCCACATCCAGAGAAAAACATTCACGCCCAACCAGCAAGTCTGGTTGTTTGATTCATGACTGAAACTTTTCGCAGGGAAGCTCAAGTCCAAGTGGACTGGCCCATATGTTGTGATTCACCCATATCCTAATAGGGCAGTCCAGCTCAGGGACCCAAAATCTGGGCATATATCTACAGTAAATGGCCAGTGCCTCAAGCCATTTTTGGCCCAAGAACCTCCTCCACCTGATGAGATTGTTTATCTTATTGAAAATGTGTGATTGAGTTCTCGCCCAGCTGGAGGCGTTAAACTCGGCACATATAGATAGCATAGATAGCATATATCCCACATTCCACCATCATCTATACATAACCATTTTTATACATAGCATATTTTCTCTGTTAGCATATTTTCATTCTACATATTGCATGCTGACAGGTTGGCCAGTGCTGAATATAAACTTTCAGGAGTAATTACAGGTGATTTCTACCCACTCTCTCCCTGTTGTATTCATTTTCTTCTATATTCATGCATGAGGACATGCAAGAACTTAGGCATGGGGGGGTAGATACAACAAAACTGAAAATTTTTATGCCAACATTTAGGAAAACCTCAGAGTTGCATGTAAGACGTACTTTAGGACCCAAAATAAAAGAACAACCAACTCCACCTCCACTGCTCGTATTAGAGATAGAAATCATCTGCAGCAGCCATTTTTGACTCACCCGCTCACCTCTTGTTCTAAATTTAGGGTCAAGCTGATTGCAACCCGACACAGGAATTTCACGAAATACAAATTACACGAGGTTAATTGTTCATAGCATATATACATATTGCACTCATGAATAAGATTATTTTATTAAGAGAATGCATTAGGGATTTTATCCTCTAGTTGATTCCTATAATATGGAATCTAGTACAACTTTTCATACATACATAGCATTTGCAATGGATTCACAATGAAGATTGATAAATGTCTTTAGTCTGTTGAGAAGAAGTAGTGCCTCTTTTCCTGAACCCTTGGATAGTGTTTTGGGAGTCAAGCAGATTTTCCTCCAAAGATCCACCAAATAGTGTGAGATGAGAGTAGAGTGTACTGGTGCTCTAAGATTGGTGCAAGGAATCTAGAGTCCTAGATAATTAGGTGACAATATTCTGAGATTAGGCATAGTTTTCGCTCTCGGTTCCTACGTATACATTTTTGTGCAAATTATGAGAGCCACCAAATAAGGCAAATATGTGGAGAGCGAGTTTTCATAAAACTACTGCTAAGGTAGATGGTTACGACCATTCTTTATAGAATCCTCAGCTGAAGGAGGGTATTGATGCCAAGGTTAGAAATACACTGTCCTATCTATCTCTCCTGGTGCCGTGAGTAGGCACTTCCACCAAATAAGCCACCAAATCTCTCTTGAGTACCAGTAATCCCTAATAATGCCTCCTCAATAAAATTCATGGATGTGTGCTAATTGTGCTATGTTGAAAAAAAAAATGATGAAAAGAAAAAGAAATTGAAAAAAATCAGAAAAAGAAGAAAAAACAAAGAAAAAAGTGTGAATATTTAGTTCAGTTGCATTAAGGCAATACCACCAAATAAATTTGAGATCCACCAAATATGGCCTTAACCTATCTTTCTTGTGTTTCTGACCGGCCAAATACTGGCAGAGGAATTCTGACTTAGTGTTAGGGTTATGGGAACTCAATTAAAGTGTTAATGCCAAGTGGGACCACCAAATACAGATCATTTGTGTGAATATGGTGAGATTGTGAGCACTATTAAAAAGAAAGGAAAGAAAAAGAAAAAGAGTAAGAGAGAATGAATACAAAGGGATCAAAAGAGAGCATAGTTTTTCTCATCTTTCTCTGAGTTGAGTTACTTGGTAATCCGGGAATCTAGATTCTATAGTACTAGTCTCAATGTAGCACCAAGTGAGAATGAGCCAGCAAATATATAATCTTTTCCCTCAGAGATTCTCTACGTAAGCCTAAAGTCAGGGTGAAATTCATAGAATATCGTGAATACCCCGAGGGAAGAAGTCTGCCTATCCTGTTAGAATTTTTACTAGGTGTCAAGTACAGGCTTTAGAGGTGTATTAGTTTTTCACTTGAATTCGACGCAAAAGCTACATAGCTACACTTTCACAATTGCTGGATTTTTGGAACAAAAAGGAGAAAAATCCTTGTGCATACAATTGATAAAATAATCAGTCCCTTAGGGACCCTTGCTGTAAATAATTTAGTCTTTAATTTGCTAGGGACTAGCAAGATTTAGGCAAGGGGTTATGATTGCACAGCAATCATAGGTCATAATTGACCTAAATTAGGCTAGGACTTAGCATAAGTTAGGGTAATTCATGCATGCATAAGCATTATCTACATCTTCACTGCTTTACTTTAGATATGCATAAAATAATGTTATAATGTGCTAATTAAGGGCATTATGTCAATTATAGGCAATAAGCTGATCAGGAGCTGTATCTGGAGCTGGATCTGAAACTGGATCAGGAATAATGAGCGTTGCAGCAAGACTGGAGCGAAGACTGAGATTAGATATAGGGTGGCTAAGGTTTGCTATTCTATTAAGTAGGAATAAAGTAGTAAAATGTGAAGAGCTTAGGTCCATCCTAGCCATAGGATAGCTTAGAGACTTCCCCCAAGCCTTAGCCACCCTTAGATTAGGTCATAGCACCCTAGGAAGCCCTAAAACCCTAGTTCCAACCCTTATCTGGACATCCAGATAAGTTATAGGACATCCAGAACCCTTAGACAACTCCCGCACACCTCAACCCACTTCTATAGTGTTATTGGATGTCTAGGCACTTTGTCAGACAACCAATTTCTGTAGAATACCCAAAATAGAGCCTAGAATTCCCCTTGACTCAGATTGGATGTCCAGAACTGAAGTTTGGACTTCTTATTTTTTAGTATAAGTCGTCTGATTCTGTTTTTGGATGTCTGGAACTACTCTTCAGTTCCTGTTTTGAGATTCAAGCCTTGATCTTGGATCTCTAGCTCCCCAGACCTAATTCCAAGACCATAGGAACCTAAATTAAGGTACCGTAACCCTAGTACATCACCTCTAGACCTCCCTAAGGATCTAATTAGGTCCTTACCAAACCCAATTGACTTAGTTCAAAGTCAATTACGATCACCTAAGTCAATTGGACTCACTGAGTCCAATTGAGCTTAGATCTCAACCCACACAAGTCCAATTGGACTTAGTGAGAGTCCAACTGACCTAAACCCAACTTAATTGAGTTATTTCACTCTCAATTAGGTTCACACTCATTCAATTAAACTTGGGTTAAGTTTAATTGCAAATTCCCCTTAGCAATTAGGGTTTTCAACCCTAATTCAAGGCATACACCACCCTAAACCCCTTAGAACCAAACGTAGACCTCTTAGCCACCTAGGGCACGACCACACACACACACACACACACACACCCATTCATGTACACACACTCCTCTAGACTTCTCTAGAACTCTCTTCAAGTGGCGCAATTCTTGGTTGCCAAATTTAGCAACTAAGAGGCATTCAATTCTTAGATCCACAAATGGTGGATCTAAGAAACCACCTCTCTCTCTCTTGGCCGGCCACTGATGGGACTCTCTCTAGAGAGTTCCACACTTCTCTAGAGAGACTCCCTTAGGTTTATAAAAAGACCTAAGGTGTGGCCATTTGCACCCATCCACTCTTGGCCATACATGCTTGGCTCCATTCACATCCACCTCCACTTAGGTTAGCCACTTCCATCTCCACCCCATCTCCACGAGTTGAGCACCACCATGAAGGACACCATCTCCATGCTAGGATGCTGGATCACTCCTTCCACATCTCTCCAAGGACCGGCCTAAACTCCATTGGCCACCCCTCATTCTCCTCTCAACCACTCCAAGGCCATCGGAGCCCACCTCTGAATGTCCCCACTTTCTGATAGATTAGTAGCTAGCTCTTTACATTTACTGCTTCTATTTACTGCTTAGTAGTGTAGTCCTTATTCTCCCCCAATGACGCATGCAAAATCCCCCCTTAGATTCCTGTATGCAATCATTTTCTGGTAGCTAGGTTTACATTTTTAAGCATTCCTGTACAAGCCCTCCTCTACATTCCATCTTGCAAACACTTCTTTGAATGAATGAAAATATATATTTTTATACATATCTCTATGTTTGAAATCACCATGAGCTTATTGGTTGCCATCTTTTCTACGTGATTTAAGTTGCCTGTTTTTCACTTATATATATTTTGCAACAAGCAAGTCGGTTCCAAAAAATATAGGAAACCTAACTATTGATGCATTTTCTGTAAACAGTCACCACGTAACTAGGATTGTGTGCACCAAAACTCATACTTTTACCTTTGTTATTTATTTAACGCATGCGTACGTAATCAGAATTCATAATAGAAGTGGCAAGGTCTTAATTCGAAGGTTGGAAACTGACATGCAATTTTAGATAAAGTAGAGCGATAGAAGATCGATTTTAGAATTAAACAAATGCCTCCCAGAGATGAACGACCAGGACTCAAAGTCTCGTTATTTTTACAAACTTATATTTTTGACCAATGTTTTTGCGCAACTATACTACAATTCTGACAACTTTCAAATGTGCGAAAACGCTTTTTGTCAGCATCCAACAGCCCTGATCTCATGAGGGGAGACACCTTTGAGGAGGTGTGATTGCTGCTGGCTGGCTTGGAAGTCTGGATGGTGCCACATGGTGCCATTTGGACCATCCATCTTCAGGTGCTTGTAGGTGGCACCACGGATGTCAGATATAGTCAATTTTTGCATCGCTGGGCTGCAATTGACGATCCGGATCCATCTATAAGGTCAAATTTGTTGTTTGAAGGTTCAAATTGCGTCACCTAGTCCCTTGCCCATTAATCTTCCTCAGACTGCATAAGGTGCTACAGACTTTGATCAAGATGATTTCAGAGTCATTGGACTCTGATCATCGTCCTAATCAAATCCGTATGGTTGGATCATTAATATGAGGTCCTAAAATAAATCTCCTTCTCTCCTGACCATAAAAGGACATGAATTAACTTAAAATATGCACAAACTACTCTAAATGCATAATGATGCATGCTATGTAATATTTATAACATGGAATGCATATCTAAGCTTTGGAACATGCATAAATAAGCAGTTTATCCTAATTAAATGCTCCTTCATCAGTGGTGAATGGGTCGGGATGACTGTTGAGGATGATTTCAGGCTCTGATATGAATATTGGAGGTGGAGTCATTTGTTCTAACGGACGAACACTAAAGTTTAGTATTAGTTCAACTCAGAAGTGGGTAAGAAGGCTCTCAGGTTTCTCAAATGATGGGTTGTCTCTCATTAAGTGCTAAGTTTAACACCATCAGCTGGGCACAATGTAGCTCAAGGAGAAGGGAGATCAAAAGATACAATAACCAGATTCGAATTGGTGAGTTTGAGGAATGGTTTCAGTCTCTAACCAATTACAACAAATGGTTTTGAGTCATGGTTGAGTCCACTGAGTTCTTGATGTAAACATGTTTACACTACTTAAGATATCTATTTATGCATGTTCTTAAGCATAGGATTGCATTGCATACTATAAATATTGCATAACATGCATCATCTTGCATTTAGAGTAGTTTGAATAAAATGGAGGTTAGTTGTCTCCTTTTATGTTCATGGACGGGGCAAACTTTTTATCGGGGCCTCGGATCAAAGATCCAACCGTACAGATGTGATCAGAGTGACGATTGGAGTTCAATGCCTCCAAGATCTCCCTAATCAGGCATTTACAGCATCAGATAGAGATCGGGGAACCCTAGAAGATCAATGACCAAGATAGCATGGATCCACACTTCAAACGACAAATCCGACTGCATGGATGGATTTAGATAGACGATGGTAGCCTAATGACGTGAAAATCGACTCAATCCGACACCCGTGGCACCATCTACATCATCTAGAAGATGGACGACCAAGATGGCGCCATGTGGTGCCATCTCAGCATCCAACCGGCCCTTAAGACTGCTGCTGCCTCTCCAAAGAAAATCCAACGTGCGATATGGGCCGTTGGATCTTGATCCAATGGCCAGGAGCACGTGCAGCTCAAAACATCCACGCGACCATCTAGACGACGTAGCATGGCGGGGACGACACTGTAGGCGAAGCAGAGGTCATGGGGTTGAGCCCCCGTTACCCTCAAATCAGGCGCGGGCATGGAGCAGGCTCAATTAAGCCGTAGGATGGTGACCGGACGATTCAGATGTGGAGACGTGGCGTGATCTGGGTGCACGAATCACGCACGCGCGATCAAACACGTGTTTCAATGCTCGATCTGATGCGGGCACAGTTAAGGCGTGGCGGGGAATGCATCTCAGCCATTCGATCTCATGATCGAATGGCTGAGATTCAATGAACGTGAGCATGCATTGGACGCGTGGCAGGCGAAGAGGCGCGAGGGTGCCACCCATGTTAGCCATATTCGGACATTTAGCGACGATTTTATCCATCACTAATCCACTCCTTGCAACTATAGAAGGAGACTCCCTCCACATGAAATTCTCATCCCTTCCTTCTCTTCTCTACCTCTCCAAATCTCAAGAGAAGTTTGTCCCACACTCGGGCTGCTCCTCACGAGATAAAGTCAAATTTTCATCCCCCTTTAGGAAGCGGATCCCACGACGACGACGACGTGCTGCTCCATTCTTGTTCCTCCTGCCTCGATCTCCTTCTTCCCACTCCGTCCTCCTTCGTCCAGGTAGCGTCTCGTCCGACTCGTCCTCCAAGCGATCGTCGAGGAGGATAACTTCTCTCTCCAATTCTTCTTTATAGCTTTCTAGTGTAGAATTTTTCCTGCTTTCTAGTGTAGCTGATTTCCCGCTTTCTAGTGTAATTCTTCTTTTGTTTTATTGTATAAACATTTTGAATTATTGAATGCATGTTTTCTCTCTCTCTCTAGTTTAGTATGATTGTTATTATGTCTTCATTGTAATTACATCACCTCACTTTTCAAAAAAAATTTCTAAAAAAAAAAATATAATTGCCAATAAAGATCGATGTAGCCTCCCTGTGTTCGACCCAGGATTTTCATTCCAGTATAAATTTTATTTGTTGAACACGAGTTCTTCGCTTTCATACTACGACGACAGGTTTTTCAAAATCAAACATGTTAGCATAGCAACCAGTGCGTTCAACAGTTCCACAGCTCCATTTCCAAAGATTCTTCAGACTTGAAAGGGTCTGATCCATTTTGATCTTAGTTTTCCTAGGAAGAGCTTGAGCTTGGCATCAAAGAGAAGCACTTTCTAACTAGGATGGAATGATTTTCACGATATGTGCTTACCATGGAAGGCTTTGATCCACTCTTTGCAGATACATGAGTTCTCATATGATTCATTGTGTAGCTCCTAGATCTTGCTCATTTGCAATCGAAGGTGGATTCCAGCCTTCATGAGATCGAGATTGCACTTTCATACTGCCCAATAAGCCTTATGCTCCATCTCTACAGGAAGGTGACATTCTCATACACGAGTCTAAATGGAGGCATTCCTAGCTAGGTCTTATGGGTGGTCCTATAGGCCCACAAGGATTTCAGAAGTTGGGTGGACTAGACTTTTGTGTTAGGCCGAACAGCGACCTGAAGGATTTTCTTGATCTCTCGATTGGAGAGCTCAACCAATCCATTAGTTTGGGGGCAATAAGGAGTCAAAATAGATTTGTCACCCTGTACTTTTTCATCAGGGACTGGAAGTGCACATTTGTGAATTGAGACCCACCATTGCTAATGATGGCTTTAGGAACCCCAAATTTGGAAAAGATGTTCTCTCCTGAATGAACTGGAGAACTTTATGATCATTTATTATTATGGGTATCGCTTTGATCCATTTTGAGACTCGAAGTCGTTAGATCTAGGAAAGGGTCCTATAAAATTAACTCTCCATATGTCAAAGATCTCACACGTGATAATCGGGTTCAAAGAGATCATATCACGTGGGCCCATGTTGCTGAGGGTCTGGCAATGGGCACATACCCTACAGTAGGATTGTGCATCTTTGAACATAGTGGACCAAAAGAACCCATACTGGAGGACCTTCGCTACAGTTTTATGCCTATAGAAGTGACCACCACAAGACAGAAAGAGATGACATCATTGACCTCGTCGTCAGGAATGCATCCTTGGATTACCTGGTCATGTCGATGTGAAATAGATAAGGATCTTTCTAGACATAGTACTTGGAGTCGAAAATCAGCTTGTCTCACCAAAAGGTTGCCCAATCAGGTGAAACTTTCCCTAGAACTAAGTAATTCATGATATCAGTGAACCATAGAAGTCCATTAACAACCAAGAGATTTTCATCCAAAAAATGCTTGGTAATAGGTTCGGATGGGTCAATGATCGAAGGAGGAAGGTGAGACAAATGGTCAGCTACCACATTCTACTTTCTCACCTTATCACGAATTTCGAGATAGAATTCTTGCAATTAAAAGATCCATTAGATTAATCTCTATTTTGCATCCTTCTTCATAAGCAACTACCTCACTGTAGTGTGATCCGAGTAAATAGTGACGTGGGATCCTAGGAGGTATGATATGAATTTCTCCAGACCGAATGCTACAGCTAGTAGCTCTTTCTCCGTAATTGTCTAATTACGTTGAGCCTCGTCTAATGTCTTGTTGGCATAATATATTACCACCGATTTTCCAACGATTTTCTGCCACAACACCGGTCCTACTGCGTATTTAGATGCATCACACATGATCTCAAAAGGTTGATACCAGTTAGGGGATTGTAGGATTGGAGCTTGGGTAACTCAGTCGCATAGGATTTCAAATGCGTGAATGCACTCACTAGTCATCTCAGAAGGTGTCCTTTGAGAGAAGATTCGTTAGGGGGAGCATGATTTTTGAGAAGCCAGATATGAATCATCAATAGAAACTGACGTGCCTTAAAAATGGTCAGATATCTTTAGCCAGGGAAGGCACAGGTAATTTGGAGATCAAGTCAGCCTTAGCTCGGTCAACTTGGATACCTCTCTCAAGTATGAGGTATCCAAGCACAATACCCTCTGGAGCCATGAAATGGCTCTTTTCTCAAGAGAGAACCAGGTTCACATTGATGCATCTCCGAAGATCTAAACCATGTGCAGGAGGCAATTGTCAAAAGATTCACCGAAAATCGAGACGTCATCCATGAAAACTTAAAGGTATTTACCTACCATGTCATAGAATATGGCTAGCATACACTGCTGAAAGGTAGCAGGTGAGTAGCATAGCTTGAATGGCATCCTATAGAACGTGTATGTACCATAGGGGCAGGTAAAGGTCGTCTTTTCTTGATCTTTGGGATGGATTGCCACTTTGTTATATCTGGAGTACCCATCTAGGAAATAGAAAAGCCGATTTCCCACTAGTTTCTCAAGTATCTTATCAATGAACGAGAGAGGGAAATGGTCTTTCTCCCTGGCGGCACTCAGTTTCCAATAGACTATGCAGACTCTCCACGAGTTTGCAATTTGAGTCAGGATGGTTTCTCTAGATTCAATTGTAATCTAGGTGAGCCCTACCTTTTAGGAACAATTTGGATGGGGCTCACCCGGCAGCTGTCAGAGATAGGGTAGATGATTCCTACATCGAGCCACTTGATAATTTCCTTTCTCACGACGTCTTGAAGATTTTGGTTTATTCTTCTCTGCATTCCACGAGAAGGTCATGAGCCCTCTTTGTTATAGATGTGATGCATGCAATACAAGGGACTTATTCCAGTCAAGTCATCTAGAGTCCATCCAATGGCTCTTCGATGTTGTTGGAGGACAGAAATTAGCTTTGTTTCCTGCTCAGCAGTGAGTTGAGAGTTGATAACCACAGGAAATGTTTGATTCGAACCCAAAAACATGTATTTTAGATGATCTGGGAGGGGCTTTAATTCAAGCACCGAGTAGGCGTTTGGGAATGGCCTCAGCAAACAAGGTGGAAGCTAGGGATAGATCTAGATTAGCTTCAGGCTCCTCGATCTGTGGGTTTAGATTTTCATGTGGTTGAGGTTCTTGGAGAATCAAGTTCACCTCTGTAATTGGGCCCTCAACTAGGGAACTTATGTCGCAAACTTCTTAGATTGCCCCATTGTTTATTCCTTTCTAGGCCTTAAAGATATCTATCCTTATGCCTTATTTCTAAATTTCAACTCGATCTGGCCCTCTTCGCAATTGATATTTGCCCTAGCTGTGGCTAGGATTGGTCTCCCTAGGATGATCGGTGTACCTTTCAAATTTTTAGGAGTATCCATGTCTAACACAATGAAGTTCACTGAGAAGTGGAAATCTCGTATCCCAACTAGAACATCCTTGAGAACTCCACTTGGTGACTTTATTGATCTATCAGCCAGCTGTAGAGTTACCTTAGTTGGTTTGAGATCAGTTCCTCAAAATGATCTAGTAGGGATGTGGGGATCAGGTGGAGGCTCCTAAATCTAATAAAGCTTGATCAAACTCTAGGTTACCTATCTTACCAGAGATCAGATGGGTGCTAGGATCTTTCACTTTCTGTGCAAGTTTACTTAGGATTATAGAACTAGCTTGTTCAGACAACACAATCAGACTCCCATCTTTATTTTGCGGCTTACGCTTTGGTAAGTCCTTCAAAAATCGCATGCAGGTCAATACATGGTGAATCACATCGATCAAGGGAATGCTTATTTGGACTTGTTCAAAATGTTTGACCAAGTCTTCCTCAAGTGCCACAGGTTTGGGTTTCTTGTTTCCCTTCATTAAGGCCTCGAGAAATGGAATTTCTGTTGGTTCCTCTATGATTGGTTCAGGCACTTGATCTGGGATAGGTGTGTCTTGGATAACCATCCTAGGTGTGGGATCTGAGCTACCAGGGCTGGAGTGGCTAGAATAAGGTGGGTCCTAAGTCATGTGGCCACTATGCACAGTAACAACATTTAGGCCTGCTTGGTTGGATTCGGAGTTGGCAAGAGTGGTGGTTGTGTTGATATCCCAAGTATGATGTGGAAGCCTCCAACTCGTCGGGTGAAGGTGCGGAAGGGTCCTGATAGACATAATGAGCTTGGCCCTGATTTAGGTTCATAGCATGCCTTTGGTTCGACATGTTATTTGGATTCGGTAGAGGTTGGGAAGGAAGTGCACCAGGTTGGCAAGTCCCAGGCATTTGTGCGAGTTGATTGTGAACCTCTATGATTTCCTCCTTATGTTGTTTCTATATAACCACTTTGGTTTTCTGTATATCAACTAAAGTCTATAAAATCAGGCTCATTTGATCTTCCTTGGTAGGCCCAACTTGGAAATTTAGGTTGGGATTAGGTTGAGCGGGTTGATACGGCCGCGATGCTTGTGGTCGAGGATGGAATTGAGGTCTTGAGTTCTAATTATTTCCTACCCACGTGAAATTTGGATGATTGTGCCATCCAGTGCTTTATGTGATGGAGAATGGATCATTTTGAATGGCGTGGAGGTCCTCGCAGGTTTGAGGAATTCCAGAGTAATCAGTGTACCAGGGTTCAGAGTTCCCCCAACTAGGGTAGGATGGTTCAAAGTTTCCTCCGAAACTAGGATTAGGCAGGGTTGGATACGTGCCCATCCCTTGATATGCGTGGTGGTGAATGTTATGTATAGCCTCCCTACCTGGATGGATGTGCATATGTGTTTTCTTGCGAAGAGGTTGCTCTCTGCAAATGTTGAGTCAATTCATCAACCTTCTTCTCGATAATATAGACCTTATCCAAGTGATTGGCCACCAACTCCACATTGATGGAAGCGAATAGGTCTCGTGTTTTGTGTGCCCCTCGCACATTTGTCAATGCACAAGTGGTCATCCGGTCGAACACTCCCATAGACTCATTGTTTATGGAGTTTTGGCACATGTTCTCGAGAATCTCCCAAATGGTGTCTTCATGCTGACCCATGATGTTGCCACCACAAGTTGTATTGACAAATTATCTAATGTCCTTATGGAGTCCTTAGTAAAAAGATTGGACTTGAGATCTAGAAACTCAAATTATCAAATGTCCATTTAGGAACTCTGTGGTAAGGGCATTTTCACATGAGATCCAGAAAGTGATCCCATGCCTCATGAAGTGGTTCTTCTGCATTCTGCGTGAAATGCAAGATTTGATGCCTCAAGGCATTAGTGCGACCCCTTGGGAAGAATTTCTTTAGGAATTCAGCTTGTAGTTCCTCCTACATGTTGATTAGTCAAGTAAGGGTTTGATACCAATGGGTAGCCTCGTCCATAAGAGAGAAGGAGAACATCCTCATGAGCAGGATGTCCCGATTTTGAATAGGTGGCCCAAAAGTTTGGGCCAGATGTTTCAGTTGTTTGATGTGTTGGAAAGGATCTTCAGAGTTTAAGAGCTGCGATTTGGGAATGACACTGATCAGATTCAACTTCAGTTTAGTATCAAGTCCTCTAGCTGGGATTTGCAACCTGGGCTCGATAGCTATTGACGCAGGATTGTAGTGATCTCACATCTGCAGCTGTGGTTGGGGGTTCATGAATGCATGAAGTAGATTTGTGAGATTCTATAGTTGATACTAAAATTTGGGCACCTGACCTTCTTCAAGATGTTGATTCTCCATGGAAGCAGAGGATGGTGAACTGGGCTCAGAAGTGGAATGATCAGAAGATATTTCGATTTGATTGGCCGAGAACCCAAACAATTGTGTTGGGGCTTGACCCGACGAGAGTGAATTGCTAATGGAGGTCTCAAGATTGGTCTTAAGGACCTCCTCCCATACTTACACTATCGAATTAGATAAGGGACATAATGTGTATTGGACCCAATTGAGGCGCCCAACAAGGTTGGATGACTATGGCAGTTCGAAGCAGATGGACCGCTGGATAAAAAACTCACCCACCTAAGAATTACTTGAGTAGCCAAGAAGGGAGAGTCCCGCAAAGACCTTTACATTGTACAGCTTCCCCATGGGTTATAGGGTTTCTCCCACCTGACCTTCCTTGTCACTGTGATTCAAAGTAGACTGGAATGTGTAAGTTGAATCCTAAGTCTACTAGTTTTAATCATGCTTGTGGTTTGAATTTCGATTGAAGTTAGTTCGATCTGTAACCTAATTAATTTAGAGGTTGGTTGATTCACAAAGTGAACCAACTTTACCTGACCTATCCTAAAATTGAGGACGAGGTTTGGGTCAAGAACCCAAACCACCTTGAATTGGTCATCAAACAGGTTGTTAGGTCTCAAATTTTAATGATCCAAGTAATTATAGAGTATTGATTTTAGGATCCACTTGATTAGATGAATTCAAACAAGGGCTTGGGTAGTACACAATGTGGGAATATATTTCCCTTTTAAGCATGCAAGTGTGTACTAGTCCTTGAAACCCTAATGTGGAAGCCTTAGATTGGCACTATTTCCCAAGTCCAATTCTTCCAAAGATGGAACCTTGGGCTTAGTCAAGAAGGTGAATAGCCCAAGGAATCTTATGTCCCTTATAGGTGCAAGTATCAGAATAGGGATCTCTAGTCAATTAGTCAAATCAAATCAGGAATGATGATTACTAAATAAATAAGGCAAGTTGGTCTTGATTGTTTTCCTTTTCAATCTTTCCAAGAGAGGAGGGGCTTAAGGAAGAAGGAAATGTGGTTATCTACTTCTGGTGTGGCTGCTTAGTAGATAATCTTCAATCTGAAGTTCACCTCACAACAACACAACAAAACAGATATAGAAAGTTAGAATCAAGTCAGAATAAGTGCGATTAGTGATTGAAATGTGCGTTGCACCCCAACAACAGCACCAAAATGTTGAGTTGAAATTTGTCATGATTTAACTATAAACCTACCTGGCATGCCATTTCTTTTTTTCACTCTCAATCAAACCCAACTCTCTTTCTCTTCAAACTCGTAGCATATTCTCAAGTCAAGTTCTTCTTCACTCACACTTAGACTTAACAAAATTCCCAATCCTTCAGACATCTCAACAAAGCCACAGACAACTTAAGTTCTCAGTGCACAAAATAGAGATTTTAAGGGCAGAAATGGAAACTGGGTCAAGATGAACTCTAATTGGGCCCTAATTTTGGTGTTAACTTAATTTAGACCTAAGGAATCTAATAGTGAACTTAGATTTAGGTTTTGGCCATGTTTGACTGGGTAATTTACGTAGAAGCCCAAAATGAAATAAATTCCCATTTGAATCTCTATAGGTTAAAATGGGTTCAGATGGTCAAAGTGAAGGTACCAAACCTCTTATAATATTTTTCAATGACTTTTAGGAGGTTGAGATTGAATTTATTTCTACCAAAACCCTTTCAATTTGGGTGAGACTGATAAATAGGGTTGTAAATGATATTTTAATCCTCGAAATGCATGAAATCTTGATTCAATTATTCTATGCTCATTTCTTGGTCTTTTAAGTTCATTTGACCTCGAATTAACCCCTGATTAACCATGTGGTTAATCTACATTTCCGATTGGATGTTTAAAATGGAAAAATAAACCATGTTTTCATATCTTCTTCTCAAATAAGTTTAGCACGGAATTACGATCCTCTGATGATCATTTAAGAGCATTTAACATTCGATTCTGACTAATTCAAGCTAGGTATGATGAATGATGGTGTTACCATCACACATTAAGTTATGAAGGTAACCTCGAACCTCCACCTACTGCTAATAACCTAGTATTAGAAATGAAACCTCTCCCATATCATCTGAAATACATATTTTTGGGTTAGAATCATGCTTTTCCTGTGATTATCAACTCTTGACTCACATCAGATCAGGAAATAAAACTGATTTCTATCCTCTAGCAACATCGTAGAGCCATTGGTTGGATTCTTAATGACCTGACTGGGATAAGTCCCTCATATTGTACTCATTGTATTTATATCGAAGAGGGCTCACGACCTCATGAGATGCATAGAATGCTAAACCTAAATCTCCAGGAGGTTATGAAAAAAGCGATCATCAAATGGCTTGATGCAGGAATCATATACCCCATCTCTGACAACTGTTGTGTGAGTCCCATCCAAGTTGTCCTAAAATGGTAGGGCTCACCGATATTATTATTGAATCTGGAGAAACCATCCTGACAAGAATTACCACTTCGTGTAGAGTCTACATAGACTATTGGAAATTGAATGCCTCCACGAAGAAAGACCATTTCCCCTTCTCATTCATTGACTAGATCCTCGAGAAACTAGCAGGAAATTGATTTTTCTGTTTCCTGGATGGTTATTCTGGATATAACCAAGTAACAATTCATCCTGAAGATTAGGAGAAGACCACCTTTACTTGCCCCTATGGTACATACATGTTCTGTAGGATGCCATTTGGGCTATGTAATGTGCCTACCACCTTCAATGGTGCATGCTAGCCATATTCTTCGATATGGTGGGTAAATACCTTGAAGTTTTCATGGACGACTTCTCGATTTTTGGTCAAACCTTCAATGATTGCCTTCTGCACTTGGTTTAGATCCTTAAATGGTGCATTGACATGAGTCTGGTTCTCTCTTGGGAAAAGGGCCATATGGTTCCTAAAGGCATTATACTTAGACACCTCATATCTTAGAAAGGTATTGAAGTTGAACTAGCCAAGGTGAATTTGATTTCTAAATTGCCTATGCCTTCCTTAGTCAAAGATATTAGATCATTCTTAGGGCACATCAGTTTCTATTGATGATTCATATTTGATTTCTCCAAAATCGCTGGACCCTTGACGAATCTCCTTTCTAAGGACACTCGTTTCAAGATGACAAGTGAGTGCATTCACACTTTTGAGATTCTACCCGACCGAGTAACCCAGGCTCCAATCCTACAATCTCCTGACTGGTCTCAACCCTTCAAGATCATGTGTGATGCATCTGACTACACAGTAGAAGCAATGCTTGGGCAGAAAATTGATGGGAAAGAGGTGGTAATATACTACGCCAGCAAGACCCTGGATGAGGCTCAATGTAATTACATAATTTTGGAGAAAGAGCTACTAGTTGTAGTATTTGGTCTGGAGAAATTCATATCATACCTCCTAGGTTCCCATGTCATCATTTACTCGGATCACACGGTAGTGAGCCATTTACTGGCGTAGAAGAATGTAAAACTATGACTAATTCGATGGATCTTACTCCAGTAAGAGTTTGACCTCAAGATATGTGATAAGTGATAAATATGCATTTAGTCATGATAAAATGCCTATTATGTCAATTCCTAAGCTTAACAATGCATTTAGTCATGATACATTGTGAATAATGCATAACATTCATCATATTGCATTTAGTATAATTTATATAAATTGCATAGTAATTTGTATATTATTGTGGCTAGGAGACAAGGTGATATATTTCGGAACTTCACATTAAAAATTCAACCAAACAAATGGATCCAGATTGACGTTCGTAGCCCAATGGCATGAAAATCAGTCCAATCCGATATCTGTAGCACTTTCAAGAAGCATTTGAAGATGGATGGCCAAGATGATGCCACGTGGCATCATCCTGGCCACCCAAGGGCCACTGCCACCTCTCTCTCTTTCATGCCCATCAGATCAGGGCCATTGGATCAAGATCCAATAGCCATGGAGAGGCCACGCCACCATCCCCAGCCGGAGCAAAGAATTCATCTTCTCAGCACAAAGGGAGGGATAGCATGGTGGTCTTGACCCCTTTCACAAAGGGGAGGTCACGGGTTCGAAACCCGCTACCCCCACATTCTCCAACTTAGGGGCAACAGCAGCATGGGCACGCACAATGTGGAGTGTGCTCGCATTGTGCATGCATAGCACACCACAGTAGCACCACAGTGGAGCCAGCAACATGTGTGAGATTGGTGAGTGAAGTGCGTGCTAGTGCAACGGAGTGCATGCTCGATAAGCATGCATGAGCTGGGCTTCAGCGATGTTTGAGGTAGAGTTTTAGCGATGTGTCATGTTGACCCAAGAACTGATTTTGATCCATCTCCTCCATTATAAAAGGACCTATTCTCCTCCACTCTTGGGGACCTACTACCTAGCAACACTACCACTCCATAGAGCTCCCAAGCACGGTCCCGGAGACACTGAGCTGCTAACGGAAGCCCCTCCACCACCATCGCTGCGTCGCCTCTCCATTTGTCACTTTATTTTAATGATAATGTTATTTGTAAGCTTTCCTCTAGTGTTATAGTTGTAAAATGGTTCTATCTTTTGCAATAGATTATCTTGGTATCTTTCAAAGTTAGCCATTATCTCCTCTTTATCATGAATTTCTAACCCTATCTCTCTTTCTCTCTCATATAAGCAAACTAAATGACATACTTTGTGACATAGAAGCAATTAAGTGATCCAATTTCTCGCCTCCCTGTGTTCAACACTCGTACTCACATGCGATTATTCTCTTTAAAATTGATGTCATAAGCTTACACTACAATGAACAAATTAAATAAACTCATTTCATAACGTCAGTTTTTGGCACCATTGCTAGGGAGGCAACGAATCCTTTATTCACTTTCATTTCCTTGGGCATTACTTGTACTTGTGTTATCTGACTTGCCTTTCTCTTTTGTTATTGGTTGCAGGAATCTCGTGCATCGGCAACGGGAGGAGAGTGCACCAGAATGGATCAAAGGAAGTGCAAGTGAAGACCACCATCAACTTGAAGGTTTGATATCTTGTCTTCCAATGATCAAAAGGTAACCCTTCATCTGTGGACCAAGGAAAAGATTTAAGTGGTGGTGCTCTAAAAGAAAAACCCTCTCTTGTGTTTGTTGGATGTTGAATGTACGAATTGCTACGCTAACGTATTTGGTTTTGAAAAACCTATCGTTGTAGTTTGAAAGTGAAGAACTCATGTTCAATAAATAAAATTTATATCGAAATGAAAATTCCGGATCGGACACAGGAAGGCAGACGTTTGATTTAAAAACTATGCATTTGGTTTATTTGTCATGAAGTAATTCAATTAAAAACTATTTAATTATTTATAATAAATAGAAGAGAGAGAGAGTAAGAGAGAGAGAGAATATTACAAACAGAAATCAAAACGAGGTGTAGAATAAATAGGGAATTCATCACTAAGGAGATTGTTTGTTTCACTATTACAACTAGAAAGCAGAAAACAATTACACTAGAAAGCAATAAATTTACTCTAGAAAGCATTAAAAGAATGGAGAGAGAAATGTCCTCCTCGACGATCGCTTGGAGGACGAGCAGAACTACTCTAGAAAGCAGTAAAAAGAATGGGGAGAGAGATATCCTCCTCGACGGTCGATTAGAGGATTAGCTGGACGGGACGACGCTAGGATGAAGGAGGATGAAGAAGGACGAAGGAGGACGAAGTAGAAGAACGGGAATGGGGCAGCACAACATCGTCGTCATGGGATCCACTTCCGAAGGGGGACCAAAATTTGGACTTTATCTCGCGAGAAGCATCCCAGGTGTGGGACAAGCTTCTCTTGAGCTTTGGAGAGGTGGAGAAGAGAAGGGATGAGAATTTCATATGGAGGGGGTCTCCTATAGTTGCAAGGAGTAAGGGCAAATTGGTCATTACATCTTTAAAACATTAAATAAGGGGTCTTTATTGACGGATAAAACCATCGCTAAAGCCCCAACGTGGGCGTAGTGGCCGCTGCCCATGTGCACCTGCTCGGCTACTCGCTCTCAACGCCTGCCACACGTTCAACCGTCCACATGAGTTCGATCACGAGATCAAACGGCTGTGATCGCGCCTTCACCCGCTCACTACGCACCTGCCCCAACGCGTGCGATGCCGCTTGAGGCGCGGGCGTGCAATAGAACGTCAACGCTATTGAGAGCAGACGGCTGCCCGATCAAGATCCGACGCACACCCACACCCGCTCACCCGCGCCCTTCGCCTCCTCGCTGCGGCTCGAACCGCATCCGCTGCTCGCGATAACGCCTTCGCCCACTGTGCTGCGGAGTGCGAATGGTCGCACGGACATTTTGAGGTGCAGTCGTTCACAGCCATTGGATAGAGATCCAATGGCAGAGAGGGGTAGATGCGGAGGCTTCAGTGGTTGCATGCGAGCATTTGGGCGACCGAGATGGTGCCACGTGGCGCCATCTTGACCGTCCATCTTCTGGATGTTGTAGATGGTGCCACGGGTGTCGGATTGACTCGATTTTTGTGTCGTTAGGCTGTGATCGTCGATCCGAATATATCCGTGTGGTCGAATTTGTCATTTGAAGTGTGGATTTACATCATCCTGGTCCTTGATCTTCTAGGGTTCCCCAATCACTATTTGATGCTATAAATGCCTAATTAGGGCAATCTTGGAGTCATTGAACTCCAATCGTCGCCTTGATCACATCTGTATGGTTGGATCTTTAATCCGAGGCCCTGATAAAAAGTTTACCCTACCCAAGCACATAAAAGGAGAACCTCCATTTTATTCAAATTGCTCTAAATACAAGATGATGCATGTTATGCATTATTTATATCATGCAATGCAATCCTATGCTTAAGAACATGCATAAATAGACATCTTAAGTAGTGTAAATGTGTTTACCTCATACCCTCATGCCTATCTTTTGCTAGTCCCTAGCAAAAACTATATGCTATTCATAAAAGAATTAGGTTGGATTATTTGGGCATGAGTTATTTTCAATCATAAAGAAATTGTCTACTTAGGATCTGAACTTTCAAAGACACAACAATGCTCGAGTATCTACCAAAATGCAGACCGCCTCAAAACCTCGCCTTATTCAAGAAAATTTTCTTCTTATTTTTTTCCTCTTTTCTAATTTTTTTGGATTTTCAAATTTTAGGGTTTAAGAGTAGCTTTCTACGACCATTCAACTCACCCAAGATTTTATGAGAACCCTAAGTTTTAAGCATCTTATTGTGAATGTGATAGACTCGTTGACTGTCAATTAAAACGGACTTTGGATTTCTACGCCTCTAGGTGACCTAAAAAGAATTTTGCCTAAAGGTGTATCTTTACAACCGGTAGTTTTCTCCCTACTTTTATTTTTTTACAGGGTCAACACAAGGGTGAATCCAGTGTATATCTCCCTGGTTTATTCTACTTCTCCGCTTCTTCCTAAGTGATTTGGGAATTTTTTTAGTGCATTTATTGAGCCAAGTTCTGGACAACCAGTTGATGAGCTGTTACCACCGACAACTTGCCAGCCATACTCGTGTGGCGAAGTGTAGCTTATTTCTTTTTTTTCTTTTCTCCTTTTCTTTTTGATTTTTATTTATTTATTTATTTATTTTTAAGTAGGTGGCTTCCCTAGTCTAAGATTTACCTAAAGACAGGAAAAAGAGAAAGGTCCAGTGATTGGGCTCTGGACAACCTACCTATGGGCTGTTACCCACGATAACTTGCCAGCCATATCACCCAAGAAGGTTCATTAGCTACCCAATTTTCGTTAGAATCGCTAAACAACGAGTCAGTGCAAAGAAAGTGTGTAGATGCTTAAAACTCAAAAATTCCCTCAAATTAGAGGGTGGGTTCATAAGTCGTGTACTTATCACCCAAAATTATTTATCCCAATTACAATAAAATTAAGGTTGGTGAGAACTCAAAAAATAAATCAACATTTTAGTGGATACACGGCTAATTAAGTCCAAAGACCTGAAGGATCTTTGTGTTCAAATCATAATGTAGTATTTCCTAAGATTGAAAATTTTCTTAAACCCAAGTTCTCTTTCCTAGTTCAATTTTTTTTTTTAAATAAAAGAAAATAAAACAAATCTTCGGAGCTGACGAATGAATTCAGAGATGAATATCCATCCCCCCATGCCTATCTAATGCAATGTCCTCATTGTATTAAAAAGACATAAAACAGAGTGGAAAAGAGTAGAAAGCACCTGAATTGCATGAATGCCAGGTCCTCTCTGAGATGAAAACTAAAAAGAACTATATATGTGCTGAGTTTAGTGCCTTCAACTAGGCACACTATACAAAGAAGAGAAATGAAGAATTCACAAGTGCAGCTCAGAACCAGAATAAACAGAAGAATCCTCTAACCAGTCAGTAGATGTCCACAGATGTGCACCAAATTGTCGTGCAGACCCATCCCCCATAATCGAGAATATCTTAGGTTCTTGACAAAAATTACCCAAAACCTAAAATCAGAATGCAAGCGAGGTCGGGCCTGTAATTTATGAGGATGCAACCCAAGACCAAAAAGTCGGGTTACAGAGAAATTAAACTCAAAAGGATAATCGTTGAATGTATGCTTGGGTTTAACATCCTCAAAACAAATGTCGTAAGGGTCCTAGTTTGATGGTTTCAGTTTAATAGGTACCCTTCGACTCAATCTTCTATTTCCTCCAAAGTTAACTTCCTTAATCAGAACTTCCTAGCTCCTATCCTCAATCAGAATGTTAAATTCCGAGACCTCTTGCATGTTAATCACCCCATCTGAAATCTCCAAGTCTAAATGTTGTGGCAGAATCAGAATTGACTTGGGTCTAATTATCTCAGAAACAGCATTATCGATAAGCTCAACGGAGTGTAACTAACAATCAGGCATTGAATTGAATCCTCCAGTAAATGCGATTCTAGATATGTAATGTGTGCCCTAATAAGATCAGTTTCCTCAGTTATTGGGCAATCAAATGATCTATCAGATTCCTCAGGCCCAATCGTCTCACAGAAATCGTGTTCAGAAAACTCGCGTGAGACTTCACAACTTGAATCTTCACCATCAAAGAAATCAGGATCCGTATCAATGTATGTCCCAAAATCATTTGTCACTTTCTGTTCCAAGGAGACATACGTTTGCTCGTACCCTGGCTCAGGGATCTTAGGTGAAGAAATTAGATCATCCTTAATTGGTTGCTTTAATTCAATCTAGTCAGCCTCGTAACACGTGTCCCCCTCAACAGGTGCCTAAGCAGGTTCTGTCATTGGCTTTCCTAACGAGGGTTCATCCTGAGAATCATCCCATGATTGAATCAAAGCAACCATGAATCTCATCCTCAATTTCGCTAATTTCCTAAGTAGAAACTCACTCGGGTTCTTATCCTTAACATCCTGGAGCCAATCCAACAACGACTTGTTCAAATCATCAATCATTTCAATCAGGGGCTCCAATCTCTCAATGCAAGGTATTGGCTGAACTTTTAAAGATGGTATAATATTGCTCAAGTTAGCTAGAACCTTATCTTGAACCTGGTTAACCTGAACCAAATGAGTTCGTTCAGGGTTGGGCGAGTTTGGGGTCAATGCAGGGGAATTAACGAATTGAGATTCGTTATACCCTTCCTGATAATAGGTCATTTCAGATTGTTCAAAAGGTGGTGATGACCTAAAGGCAGTGTAATCAGAGGATGGGTAAGGATCAATGTATCCTTCTTGATTGTAGATCGTATTAGGTTATTCATAAAAGGATGATGATCTATAATCGATGTGGCTCTGAGGAGGATAGAAATCATAATCAAACTGTTCAGGGTTAGACCCTAAACACGGAGGTCCGGAACTGTATCCCCAATCCGAGTTATCCCAACTAACTGATGATTGATTACAGTATGAGTCGGGATAATCGCCATGTTGAGGATAATTCAAAACAGGAGGAAAAGAGCGAGAATGCATGTAATATGGGGAAGGATTCATGATAAGAGAGAGGAAGAAAGGCACCCTACAATATAAACAATCAAACCTATCCTTAAGTGGGTTAGCCTACAGACCTACAAACTCCCAAATCTCGTCTTGAGATAAAGGAACGATTTGATCTACTTCTGTCTGTTCAATCCAACCAGTTAGAAGGAGGGACTGGGGAGGAGGTTCTTCCTTCGGCTTGCACCTCCAGTTCCTAGTGTACCCCCCACCGCGATCGTTTGATTCTGCTCCCCTAGCTAGACATCAGATTAAACAGTAGAAATAGACTAATCGAAAATAATCTCGTTCTGGGCTCTAAAGAGCGAGTCAAATCCTTAAAGCCAATGCCTACTATGTTTTATTTAGGGCTGGGTTTGAATGTGCTTTGGAATGTGATGGGCCCTTTAAATGGGTTGTGCCCTTAATGATTGATTTGTTTTGTGTGTGCGTGCACAACCAATGGTTTTCAAGCAAGATTATTTTTGATGTGGTGAATTTTAAGGTTCAAATCTTGCTTAGTAGCTTTTAGGATTCAACTTTAAGTATTTTCAAACAAGTTTCATTGTCACACCAGGTTGTGCCAGCACAGGTAAAGATGTTTTCCTTTAAAATTTAAAAGAATGTGGAGTGCCTGGTAAATCCTTAAGAGTTGAACCTAAGTGGTAGCTACTTGATGAGTTGATTTTATTTGAAGTGGTGCGACCCAATCAACTCAAACAATTAGCTTGTTGCACCACTTAATTAGGCACACAAATGATTACCTAATCTGATTTCTACTCAATTATGTGTTTGAATGTGTGTATCGACTCCAAAGATCGGTTTACCGATTGAGTTTGAAAATCAGATGAGGTTGCGTACCTCTGTGAGATTTTTTAATTTTTCTTTTTTTAATGTTGGGGTTGGGGTGAGTATGGGTGTCAAACAACAAACAATCTAACCTTAGAGTTTATTAGAACACCTAGGTTGATTGATGTTTGAATTATTATGTTGTGGAATGAAATCTAATTGGTGGGAGGTGGGGGATAACTCACAGAACCTTTCACAGCACTTTTCTCTGATCTACCACTTTTGCCTACTCGAAAGAGTACCTGCAATTACAATAAGAAAGGAGAAAAGTGAGGTAAATGATTTGTAAATTACAAAACGCTAAGAGAAATCAAAGATCGTCGCCTCCCCGGCAACAGTGCCAAAATGTTGAACGTACAAATTGCTACGCTAACGTGTTTGGTTTTGAAAAACTTGTCGTTGTAGATTGAAAGCGAAGAACTCGAGTTCAACAAATAAAATTTATACCGAAATGAAAATTCTGGGTCGAACACAGGGAGGTGGACGTTTGATTTAAAAACTACGCGTTTGTTTTTATTTGTCAGGAAGTAATTCAATTTAAAACTATTTAGCTATTTATAATAAATAGAAGAGAGAGAGAGTAAGAGAGAGAGAGAGAATATTACAAACATAAATCAAAACAAGGTGTAGAATAAATAGGGAATTCATCATTAAGGAGATTGTTTGTTTCACTATTACAACTAAAAAGCAGAAAATAAACACCCTAGAAAGCAAAAAATTTACTCTAGAAAGCATTAAAAGAATGGAGAGAGAAATGTCCTCCTCGACGATCGCTTGGAGGACGAGTAGAACTACTCTAGAAAGTAGTAAATCTACTCTAGAAAGCAGTAAAATGAATGGGGAGAGAGATATCCTCCTCGACGGTCGCTTGGAGGACGAGTTGGATGGGATGCCGCCTAGACGAAGGAGGACGAAGGAGGACAAAGCAGAAGAACAGGAACGGGGCAGCACGTCGTCGTCGTCGCGGGATCCACTTCTGAAGGGGGATGAAAATTTGGACTTTATCTCACGAGAAACATCCCAGGTGTGGGACAAGCTTCTCTTGAGCTTTGGAGAGGTGGAGAAGAGAAGGAAGGGATGAGAATTTCGGGTGGAGGGGGTCTCCTTTTATAGTTGCAAGGAGTGGGGGCAAATTGGTCATTACATCTTTAAAACATTAAATAAGGGGTCTTTAGTGACGGATGAAACTGTCACTAAAGCCCCAACGTGGACGTAGTGGCCGCATCCCACGTGTGCCTGCTCGGCTGCTCGCTCTCAACTCCTGCCGCACATTCGACCGTCTACAACCGTCCGATCGCGAGATCAGACGGCTGTGATCGCGCCTTCCCAAAATGTTGAACATACGAATTGCTATGCTAACGTGTTTGGTTTTGAAAAACCTGTCCTTGTATTTTGAAAGTGAAGAACTCGTGTTCAACAAATAAAATTTATACCAAAATGAAAATTCCAAGTCGAACGCTGGGAGGTAGACGTTTGATTTAAAAACTACGCGTTTGTTTTTATTTCTGACGAAGTAATTCAATTTAAAACTATTTAACTATTTACAATAAATAGAAGAGAGAGAGAGTAAGAGAGAGAGAGAATATTACAAATAGAAATCAAAACGAGGTGTAGAAGAAACAGGGAATTCATCATTAACGAGATTATCTGTTTCACTAATTACAACTAGAAAGTAGGAAACAAATACACTAGAAAGTAATAAATTTACTCTAGAAAGCATTAAAAGAATGGAGAGAGAAATGTCCTCCTCGACGATCTCTTGGAGGATGAGCAGAACTACTCTAGAAAGCAGTAAATCTACTCTAGAAAACAGTAAAAGGAATGGGGAAAGAGATATCCTCCTCGATGGTCGGTTGGAGGAAGAGCCAGACGAGACAACACCTAGACGAAGGAGGATGAAGAAGGATGAAGGAGGACGAAGCAGAAGAACGGGAACGAGGCAGCATGTCATCGTCATCATGGGATCCACTTCCAAAGGGGTATGAAAATTTGGACTTTATCTCGCGAGAAGCATCCCGGGTGTTGGACAAGCTTCTCTTGAGCTTTGGAGAGGTGGAGAAGAGAAGGAAGGGATGAGAATTTTGTGTGGAAGGGGTCTCCTTTTATAGTTGCAAGGAGTGGGGGCAAATTGGTCATTACATCTTTAAAACATTAAATAAGGGGTCTTTAGTGATGGATAAAACCGTCGCTAAAGCCCCAACGTGGGCGTAGTGGCCGCTGCCCACGCGTGCCTGCTCGGCTGCTCGCTCTCAACGCCTGCCGCATGTTCAGCCATCCACAGTCATCCGATCGCGAGATCGGACGGCTATGATCGTGCCTTCCCAAAATGTTGAACGTACGAATTGCTACGCTAATGTGTTTGGCTTTGAAAAACCTGTCGTTGTAGTTTGAAAGCGAAGAACTCATGTTCAACAAATAAAATTTATACCGAAATGAAAATTCCGAGTAGAAGACAGGGAGGCGGACGTTTGATTTAAAAACTACGCGTTTGCTTTTATTTGTCATGAAGTAATTCAACTTAAAACTATTTAACTATTTACAATAAATAGAAGAGAGTGAGAGAGTAAGAGAGAGAGAATACTACAAACAAAAATCAAAATGAGGTGAAGAATAAACAGGGAATTCATCATTAAGGAGATTGTTTGTTTCACTATTACAACTAGAAAGCAGAAAACAATTACAGTAGAAAGTAATAAATTTACTTTAGAAAGCATTAAAAGAATTGAGAGAGAAATGTCCTCCTCGACGATCGCTTGGAGGATGAGCAGAACTACTTTAGAAAGCATTAAATCTACTCTAGAAACCAGTAAAAAGAATGGGGAGAAAGATATCCTTCTCGATGGTCGCTTGGAGGATGAATCGGATAGGATGACGCCAGAACGAAGGATGACGAAGAAGGGCGAAGGAGGACAAAGTAGAAGAATGGGAACGGGGGAGCACGTCGTCGTCGTCGCGGGATCCACTTCGAAGGGGTACAAAAATTTAGACTTTATCTCGCGAGAAGCATCCTAGGTGTGGGATAAGCTTCTCTTGAGCTTTGGAGAGGTGGGGAAGAGAAGGAAGGGATGAGAATTTCGTGTGGAGGGGGTCTCCTTTTATAGTTACACGGAGTGGGGGCAAATTGGTCATTACATCTTTAAAACATTAAATAAGGGGTCTTTAGTGACGGATAAAATTGTCGCTAAAGCCCCAACGTAGGCGTAGTGGCTGCTGCCCACATGTGCCTACTCGGCTGCTCGCTATCAACGCCTGCCGCACGTTCAGCCGTCCACTGTCGTCCGATCTCGTGATCGGACGGCTGTGATCGCTCCTTCGCCTGCTCGCTGCACACCCTCCCCAACACGTGCGATGCCGCGTGAGGCACGGGCATGCAATAGCGCGTCAACGCTATTGAGCTCGGACGGCCGCCCGACCAAGATCCGATGCACACCCGCGCCCTTTGCCTCCTCGCTACGGCTCGAACCTGCATTCGCTGCTTGATGAGAACCTCATCATGAGCCATAACTAGCTCATTTTTGACCTAATACAAAGGATAAAAGCTCCTACATAACTCAAGGAAAGGCTTAACTCAGAGAATTCTGAGTTTAAGGAGAAAATAAGTCATAAGGGGTAAAAATGCAATTTTACCAGTATAATCTGCATACAGGGTAATTCAGGGTCCAAACATAGGTCAAAGCAACTTAATAAGAATAAAAGTGGGATGAGATGATCTAGCAAGGGCTACAGCAATTCCAAGGAACTAAATGATAATCTGTAACCCTAAAACAACCCACTTCAATTCACGAGGTTCGAGGCAAAGTAAAAATAGAATAAACCCTCTAAAATTCATAGAAAAATAATCTCTAGGGTTTAGAACCTTCAATTTAGCCTTCAGAACCCATTTTGACCTACATTGAGAACCATGCCCAATTAATAACTTAATTTGGGTTTTCGCATAAATTGATCGGTCAAACAAGGTTTAATATAGAAATGAAATTCACCATCAGATTCCTTAGGTCCAAATTAGTCATGTATAAAAACTTGAGCCTAAGAAGAAACCTCCTTGACCAACTTTACACTTTGGTCCTCATAATTTACTTTTTGGCCCTCAACTTTTGAACCCTCGCATTTTGGCCCCTAACTCTCCTTCGCTCTTTGCGTTCAGGTCCCCCCTGCAAAACCTGCCAGCACCATGCTCCGGAGACCTTGCGTGGAGCATGGCGCCGCGCAGGGTGAGGGGGAGAGCCTGGCAAGTAAACCGGGGGTGCCCTACGTCGTCAGCCGTCGCAGGGACACCCCCCTGGTCGCTGTAACCCACCATACCGGCCGTGCGAACGCACGGACGGTATGGGTTTCCATCTCCGGCGTCCTCCGACGAGGGAGACACGTCGTCTCCCTCCGCCTTCCTCCCTGATTCGGTCCCTATAAATACCCCCGTCGCTCCACCGTTCTTCCCAGCTCGGATCTGACGGAGAAAACCCCCAACTTTCCTCTCTTCTCACTCCGGCAGACGCCCACCAGCTCCGGCGGTTCTTCCTCCTCCTCCTCTTCGCTCTGCCGCAATACCAGCAGCAGAGACTTCTTCCCCTGCTCTTCCCGCGCCACGCCGCACCCAGCTGGCGCATCTCCGGCCCTCTGCTCGCCGCTGCCCCTTCCCCCGGGCATCTTCTTCTCCGGCGACAGTCGATACGACTGTCGCCCGCTCCGGCCCCTCCTCCTCCTGCTAAGTAGGTAGAACTCCTCCTCTTCCTCCCCTCTTCCTTTTCCTCACTTTAAACATCTACTGTCGCCCTCGATTCCGACCCCTCACCCTCACCTTCTCCGCCTCCGGCCATCCTCCGGCGAGCCGCTCCCATCACCCCAGCAACCCACACGGCTCGCCGACCACCGCAGAACCTCCGCCTCCTCACCCTGATCAACCCCCGCCCTTCCACTTCCCCCACATCACCCTCTGCAACCCCACCGAACAAACCCATCTTCCGACCCACAGTCCGACCTAGGGCAGCCCTTGCACGCCACCCCACGCCTCGCCACCACCCACACGAGCTTCGCCGCACTCTGGCGAAGCTCCCGGCACCTTCTGATTAGGCCGAGAGGCCGTTTTGCTGTGAACAGGTCACCCGACCTCCACTGCCATTGCCGTGCAGAAGGAGCTGCTTCCGCCTGCAGTTGCAGGCGCGCCATGCCCAGATTCGACTCCCAGGCCTTGCGAGGCATTTCGACAAAGCGTCAGGCTCGCAGCTGGGGCGAAGGCCTCGCGTGAAGCCGCGATCGCCCGCTGCTTTCTCCGCTGCGGGCGCTCAATTAGGGTGGGACATTTAGTCCCACCTCAGAAAACTCTGAAGAGGCGCAGCGGTATAAAGCGAAAAAGTGCTGGAGGCTTATTGCCTCAGCACACGGGGTGAGGTCCCCTTCACCCGCCCGGTTACCCGGTCTCGTCCGCGCTCACGCCCCGCGGACCTGACCCGACCCGACTTAGACTGACCTGCACTCCTCGCCCACCACGCACGCCGGTGGGCCTGGACCCGGGCGCGACCCGTACCTGGCTACCCGGAAGCTCTGGGAGAGCTATCCTATGAGCGGATTCTGTGAGAGAGAGACGGGGGGGGGGAGGGTAGAGTAGGTTTTTCCCTCTGACGTAAACTCTGAAGTGTGCAGGCACAGGTGAAGAAGAAGGACCGCGGAAGAAGAAGAAAGCTACGGGAGACACTGTAGCAACAAGCGGTTTAAGTTGTCTGATTGGAAAATCAGACGACGTCCTGAAGGGAAAAGAAGAAAGAAGGAGAGACGACGTCCTGACAGGAAAAAGAAAAGAAGAAAGAAGGAGATCTGAAGAACAAAAGAACAAGGAAGAACAACAGAAGAAGAAGAGGACCACAAGGAGATAAACACAGAAGAAGAACAGGAAGAACAAAAGCTAAAGAGAGAGAGAGACAAAGAGAAGAAAAGAAGAAGAACTCAAACTTTCATCTCTCTCCCTCTCTCTCTCTCTCTCTCTTTCTTTATTTTTGTAATAGAACATGTATATCTCTAGAATACAACTTGCTCCCTGAGTTCGACCTCGGGAACTCTTTTATTTTCCTAGTAAAAAATTTATATATTTGAAATGATGGCAATAACTGGCTATACTACAACGCTATAACAATAAAACCCGGTTATCTCTCGAAGCCAACATTTCATTTGGCGCCGTTGCCGGGGAGCAACGGCTATTCTAGAGGTAAACATTCCTGTTTCTTTTTAGTTTCTAATAATCTCCTCTCTTTTATGCAGCTACAGGAAATCAAGAAAACAAGCAACCGCACGACAACCACTCCGAGGACAGGTAAATTTTTTTTCCTCTTGCTATTAACCCCTAAACTCTAAAAAGGAAGAAAAGAAAAGAACAAGCAATATAGGGCTAACCTGTCTTCCATACTTAGTAACCATAAAGAGTTGCATGTTTTCAACTCATTACTCCTGCACACTATTAAGGGTATTTAAGGGCTAACACATTCTTGCTTGAGCCCTAATTACCCAACAAAGAATTAACTGGACCAAGTAGAGCCAACCTAGGATCCAACACTAGGGATTTAGAGACACACTCCTTAAGCAAGAATTGAGAAAACCAAATGAAGTGTGCCCAAGCCCTTGTCTGAAAATACCTATTCAAAGAAAACCTAAAACAATTGGCTCTCTAAACACTTGAACCCTAAAAGACAGGACCTAAAAGCTCTCAAAGAAAACAAGAGGTAAAGTTGACCCCTTGGGTCAACCAACCTTAAATTAGGTCACTCTTTGCACTTAAAAGACTAAAGTTCAAGTGAAAACCTTAAGCACCCTGATCTTAAAATTGGTAGACTTAAGAGGTCAAGATCCCCATTCTGGTCTACCTGGAACCGCAGTGACAAGAGAGGTCGGGTGGGGGAAACCCTGTAACCCGTGAGGATGCTCTACCGTGTAGGGGTCTTCGCGGGACTCTCCCTCTCTGGCTGCCCAGGTAATTCTCAGGTGAACGATCTTTCTGATCAAGGGGTCCATCTGCCCCGAACCTCTATAGTCACCCAACAATTTTTGGGTGTCTTGATTGGGTCCAGCACCTGCTTATCCCATCCAGCCCTTCAGGACTTTGCAGGAGGTCCTTGAAACTTCCTATAGAAATTCACTCTCCCCGAGGCTAAGCCTCGGCTCCCTTGTTTTTGCAGAAATCATTCACATAGCCCCTCTTTCCTCTGATTCTGAACAAAGTCCCCTTCTTCCATTAATTCAAACTTCTGATTCTATCTTGATTCCACCACCTGATTCGAAGATGCAGCCTAATTACCTAGCAAAACTACAATGTAAAAAACCTGAATATCTGAGATCCATGAAAGATAAAATGATTGAGGATGCCCTTGAAATCTATGAAATCAAATATAAACCCTCAACACCAATAGGAAACATTCAGGTTGATGTTCCAACAACCACAGCTTTCATCATAAACTGTGCCCAAATTCTATTGACTGAAATTTCAAAAGGATCAACCCGAGATATGCTCATGACAGGATACATTGAGATGGAAAAATTACACCAATCTGAATACCTTCAATGCTTGACAAATCCTGTACTTTGGGAACAACACCAAGATGCCCTTATGAAACGGGTAGAAATGATGAAATCAGTAGAACAAATTATCAACCAGAAATACCCGTATATACCAGAAACAGAGGATGAACCATCTTGGAACAGTATTAAGAAACAATCCAGTTTCCCAGATCTCGGGATTGAGGCACAAAGTGGTTGTAAAATCCCAACCCAGATAGAAGACAATGTTGAATTAGGTTGGGATATTGCAGGAGAACACAATGATGAGCCAAACTTAGACCATGAATTGTCAAGCCTAGAATTTCAAAACTCCTGCAATAATGAGATCAGAACTGAACCTTCTGAGGGTATAAATTCCGCCCCTTATTTTGATAAGGTGACCCTCGAAGGTTATTCGGACTTAGGTTCTAATAATTCTACCCACATCCTAAGCCTAGAACCTAGATCTGAAACTTATTGGGAAGATTATGAGGCCCCTTATGAGAAAGATCAAATTTTTACAAAATATGATTCCGGGCCTCTATTTGATGAATATCCCTCTCCAACATCCTCAGGAAATCTGATCGATTTTTCAGAAAACATGCCAATTTATGATATAGAAACTGAGGAGTTGGATGAGCAAGGTTTTAATGGGGTCTATCCTACCAGCTTAGAGCTTGAACAGAACATCTTTTTGAGCCCAGAAGTGACATATAGGCTAGAACCCAGTCAGGCTGCTAATTCCACATCTGATGATTTTTGCTGTGGTGGAATTCATGATCATGAATCTCATTTTCGCCAACTCTCCGACAATTTCAGATCTGACTATAATTGCGGAGAGATTCCCCTTCCTGAACACGCCAGGCCTATCTACGACCTCAGTTCACATGACTCTGACTCTGACTCTGAGGTCCTGATTCCCGAGATCACTGATAACACAGAATCATTCCTTTTTGATCCTCAAGAACCAAAAACAGAAAATGCCAAGAGTGATTGTAACCCAGAATCCAAATTTTTTCTCGAATCCGATTTCTTTCATCCTACAGACACTCTTCCGGCATTTGATAGTTACCCAGAGGACTCTCTACAGGAAACCACCTATCATCTGTTTCTAGAAGAGCCCTCGTACACAATGGCCACCTCGTCCACACACACAGAACGGATCAAAACCTCTCCCAAACCCCGACCCGCAACCGGACTCAATTTCTATTCAGATTCACCTCTCACCGAGCCGATTGCATTTCCACATCAGGTTTCGAACATTGATCAGACTACATACCATGCTCTATCATTCTCTGATCACCCCTGTAGGGTTTCCGCGTCATTCATTGATTATTCTACGGGTCCCTACTCTGACCAGGCTGATTCGACTCAGCCAAACCTTGCGTTTACACTTCCACATCCATCTGAGCTTCATAGGTTATGGTGGGTTCCACACCATTTTATCCACATCTATCAACCCACCAGATTGATTGGGTTTGGGCTGCATCATCAGCCTGTTGATCTGAACAAGCACCTGGTTGGACCAACCAGGCTCTTAATCAAGGTGCTTGTCTTACAAAACTCCGCTGATTTGACCATCCCCTCTCCATCGCATTTCCCGCTTGGCTGAAGGCATCAAATTTAGCGCTCAACGGGAGGCAGCCCGTCATTCTCTTTGAAAACCTGAAACTTGTTCTGACACCTTTTTGCACTTGAAGTTCACACTTTAAGACAGCCGACTCCACCTCAGGTGCATGCATCTGAGATTAGAAATCGTCCGCAACAGTCACCCCGACCCATTCACTCATCAAAACAGCTATCCTAATGTATGAACTTAGTTGAATAAAAACCCCTAGGTTACAATGAGGACATTGCAAATCTTAGGCATGGGGGGGTATGAAAGTGCAAAAACTTGTAAGAAAAGGTTTCAAACAAAAAATTCACATATGCCAAAAATACCATAAAAATTAAAAAATTTTTCGAAAAAGAATAAGAGGAAAAGAGGAGAAGGAAATTTTGTGAAGGAGAAGGAGAAAAGAAACAAAATGAAAAAGGAGCACAAAATTATGAGAAAAGGTGATAGTCATTAGTAAGGAACTAAGGAATTAACCTAAGTTCTAGACCTCATTCAAGAAAATAACTGAAAAGTGCACAATGAGATTAGTAAGAATGCAAACCTTAGGCATTCTTGAATAGACTCTTAGTACCCATTAAGATCTGGACACTCCTCAAGAGGTTGAGGAAAATGAAAAGCTGAAGTATTAGGTCTAAGGCTTAGGAAGTATTTGGCCTCGTTAACTAATTTTTTGTTTACGGGACTCAGTAACCTAAGCACCCTAACCTCACACACAGCCTGGTTCAGTAAGCGTAAAAATCAGAATCACGCAGAAGCGTCGCAAAATTCTGAAAAGAACACCTAGAATAGGAGCGGCCGATCAACACAAGTTGATTTGGACGAGTTCCCAGCGCGGAGAGGCGGGAAATCCCCTTGAAGATGCGTAACAAAATATCAACTCCTCGGTGCTTGTCTCTTAGGATATTTACATATCCTACTGGGGGCATGTAAGCACTCTGCTGGTTCAGATTCCATGGATGGCATTATCTCGAAGTGTCAATTGCCAGGGCCTGGATTCGGCCACGGAACACCATGGATGGGATTATCTCGAAATCTCAATAGCCAGGGTTCCGGGGGTTGCAATGGGCGGTGCTATCTCGAAGCATCGATCGCCAGGAACCCTTGAGGATTGATGATGGGAGCAAGGAATCTGATACAGACCGTGTTGAAAAGCCAATCCTAGGCTAGAACTAAAAAGAAAAAGAGAGAGAAAACTCTCCAAACAGAAAAACTTTCTATTTCTCTCTTACAAAACGCACTGCGAACTGAGCCAGGGCTAAAATCATTTCAAGCACGGGTGCTTTAACCACAAAGTCCAATAAACCTTAGGTTAGTTCTTGTGGACCTTAAAAACCTTTGCTAAAGACTGAGGCTAAAGCTAGACAGATTTGGATCTTGATTGGTACTAGAGTACCTTTTAGGCCTATGGTCAGCATTCTAACCTAATCTATGCTCAAATAAAAAAGCACTTATCTAAACCTATTAAAAACTTCATGGTCTAGAACAAGGGTTGAAACCTTAAGTTTTGCTAAGGGACTAGCAAAAGCTAGGCATGGGGGTATGATGAGAACCTCATCATGAGCCATAACTAGCTCATTTTTGACCTAATACAAAGGATAAAAGCTCCTACATAACTCAAGGAAAGGCTTAACTCAGAGAATTCTGAGTTTAAGGAGAAAACAAGTCATAAGGGGTAAAAATGCAATTTTACCAGTATAATCTGCATACAGGGTAATTCAGGGTCCAAACATAGGTCAAAGCAACTTAATAAGAATAAAAGTGGGATGAGATGATCTAGCAAGGGCTACAGCAATTCCAAGGAACTAAATGATAATCTGTAACCCTAAAACAACCCACTTCAATTCACGAGGTTCGAGGCAAAGTAAAAATAGAATAAACCCTCTAAAATTCATAGAAAAATAATCTCTAGGGTTTAGAACCTTCAATTTAGCCTTCAGAACCCATTTTGACCTACATTGAGAACCATGCCCAATTAATAACTTAATTTGGGTTTTCGCATAAATTGACCGGTCAAACAAGGTTTAATATAGAAATGAAATTCACCATCAGATTCCTTAGGTCCAAATTAGTCATGTATAAAAACTTGAGCCTAAGAAGAAACCTCCTTGACCAACTTTACACTTTGGTCCTCATATATTTACTTTTTGGCCCTCAACTTTTGAACCCTCGCATTTTGACCCCTAACTCTCCTTCGTTCTTTGCGTTCAGGTCCCCCCTGCAAAACCTGCCAGCACCATGCTCCGGCGACCTTGCGCGGAGAATGGCGCCGCGCAGGGTGAGGGGGAGAGCCTGGCAAGTAAACCGGGGGTGCCCTGCGTCGTCAGCCGTCGCAGGGACACCCCCCTGGTCGCTGTAACCCACCATACCGGCCGTGCGAACGCACGGACGGTATGGGTTTCCATCTCCGGCATCCTCCGGCGAGGGAGACACGTCGTCTCCCTCCGCCTTCCTCCCTGATTCGGTCCCTATAAATACCCCCGTCGCTCCACCGTTCTTCCCAGCTCGGATCTGACGGAGAAAACCCCCAACTTTCCTCTCTTCTCACTTCGGCAGACGCCAACCAGCTCCGGCGGTTCTTCCTCCTCCTCCTCTTCGCTCTGCCGCAATACCAGCAGCAGAGACTTCTTCCCCTGCTCTTCCCGCGCCACGCCGCACCCAGCTGGCGCATCTCCGGCCCTCTGCTCGCCGCCGCCCCTTCCCCCGGGCATCTTCTTCTCCGGCGACAGTCGATACGACTGTCGCCCGCTCCGGCCCCTCCTCCTCCTGCTAAGTAGGTAGAACTCCTCCTCTTCCTCCCCTCTTCCTTTTCCTCACTTTAAACATCTACTGTCGCCCTCGATTCCGACCCCTCACCCTCACCTTCTCCGCCTCCGGCCATCCTCCGGCGAGCCGCTCCCATCACCCCAGCAACCCACACGGCTCGCCGACCAACGCAGAACCTCCGCCTCCTCACCCTGATCAACCCCCGCCCTTCCACTTCCCCCACATCACCCTCTGCAACCCCACTGAACAAACCCATCTTCCGACCCACAGTCCGACCTAGGGCAGCCCTTGCACGCCGCCCCACGCCTCGCCACCACCCACACGAGCTTCGCCGCACTCTGGCGAATCTCCCGGCACCTTCTGATTAGGCCGAGAGGCTGTTTTGCTGTGAACAGGTCACCCGACCTCCGCCGCCATTGCCGTGCAGAAGGAGCTGCTTCCGCCTGCAGCTGCAGGCACGCCATGCCCAGATTCGACTCCCAGGCCTTGCGAGGCATTTCGACAAAGCGTCAGGCTCGCAGCTGGGGCGAAGGCCTCGCGTGAAGCCGCGATCGCCCGCTGCTTTCTCCGCTGCGGGCGCTCAATTAAGGTGGGACATTTAGTCCCACTTCGGAAAACTCTGAAGAGGCGCAGTGGTATAAAGCGAAAAAGTGCTGGAGGCTTATTGCCTCAGCACACGGGGTGAGGTCCCCTTCACCCGCCCGGTTACCCGGTCTCGTCCGCGCTCACGCCCCACGGACCTGACCCGACCCGACTTAGACTGACCTGCACTCCTCGCCCACCACGCACGTCGGTGGGCCTGGACCCGGGCGCGACCCGTACCCGGCTACCCGGCAGCTCTGGGAGAGCTATCCTATGAGTGGATTCTGTGAGAGAGAGACGGGGGGGGTGGGAGGGTAGAGTAGGTTTTGCCCTCTGACGTAAACTCTGAAGTGTGCAGGCACAGGTGAAGAAGAAGGACCGCGGAAGAAGAAGAAAGCTAAGGGAGACATTGTAGCAACAAGCGGTTTAAGTTGTCTGATTGGAAAATCAGACGACGTCCTGAAGGGAAAAGAAGAAAGAAGGAGAGACGACGTCCTGACAGGAAAAAGAAAAGAAGAAAGAAGGAGATCTGAAGAACAAAAGAACAAGGAAGAACAACAGAAGAAGAAGAGGACCACAAGGAGATAAACACAGAAGAAGAACAGGAAGAACAAAAGCTAAAGAGAGAGAGAGACAAAGAGAAGAAAAGAAGAAGAACTCAAACTTTCATCTCTCTCCCTCTCTCTCTCTCTCTCTTTCTTTATTTTTGTAATAGAACATGTATATCTCTAGAATACAACTTGCTCCCTGAGTTCGACCTCGGGAACTCTTTTATTTTCCGAGTAAAAAATTTATATATTTGAAATGATGGCAATAACTGGCTATACTACGATGCTATAACAATAAAACCCGGTTATCTCTCGAAGCCAACGTTTCACTGCTCGCGATAACGCCCTCACCCACTGCGCTACAGAGTGCGGATGGTCGCGTGGACGTTTTGAGGCACACCCGTTCACAGCCGTTGGATCAAGATCCAACGGCGGAGAGGGGTGGATGCGGAGGCTTCAGTGGTTGCATGTGGCCGTTTGGGCGACCGAGATGGCGCCACGTGGCACCATCTTGGTCATCCATCTTCTGGATGTTGTAGATGGTGCCACAGGTGTCGGATTGACTCGATTTTTGCGTCGTTAGGCTGTGATCGTTGATCCGAATTCATCCATGCAGTCGGATTTGTCATTTGAAGTGTGGATTTACACCATCCTGGCCCTTGATCTTCTAGTATTCCCCGATCACTATTTGATGCTACAAATGCCTGATTAGGGCGATCTTAGAGTCATTGAACTCCAATCGTCGCCCTGATCACATCTGTATGGTTGGATCTTCAATCCGAGGCCCTGGTAAAAAGTTTGCCTTGTCCAAGCACATAAAAGGAGACAATTAACCTTCATTTTATTCAAACTACTCTAAATACAAGATGATGCATGTTATGCAATATTTATATCATGCAATGCAATCCCATGCTTAAGAACATGCATAAATAGGCATCTTAAGTAGTGTAAATGTGTTTACATCATCAGAGGAAACACCACCACTAGGTTGTCAACCCACAAATTTTGCAACATTATTTTCTAAATTCGGGTTTAGAACACAATTATAGGACCCTTAACACCTCTAAAAATTCTAAAAAAAATCTCAACGAGGCTCCATCTAGTGGAAGAACTCCATGTAAAATTTCATAGCTAAACTTTTTGTGGTTTGGCCGTGAAAAATTCTCAACTAGAAGTGCACAAGATTATCCTGATTTCTGGAGACCCATAAGTTGTTTCTATTGCTGCGAACTCCACTCAAATTGGATTTGTGTAAGATTTATATTTCTAGAAATCTCTTGAAGTTCTCTACACTTCTTCTAAAGACTATTTTTGCATTTGAAAAATATTAGTGCTTTTTCTCATTCAATTCCTAAACTTGCGCATTGATCTAGAGGTTCTAGATAGACTGACCCCTCTTTGAAAAATGTGAATTTGGGTGATCTATCATCCTTGAAAATTTCTAAAATTAATTTTTTTGAAAAGCTCATTTGATTTTGGTCAGGACAAGTTAAAAATAAGATTCATTCAGTAGAAGTTGCATGCCCTAGGTTCTTCCACACTAGGATGCTTTTAACTTCATAGTCACACAAAAGACCTTAAAGAAAATCAATCCTCACCAACCGAGTGACTACATCTTTGTGCATTGATTGAATCTGTAAACAAGTGGAATCCTAAAATCCAATAAAGCAAGATTCAAATTCTAAAGGCTGTTCATCACAATCTTGCTTGATAAAAAATGTACTTGTTTAGGCATTGGGTCCTTCAACCTGATTGTGCACATAGCTTAACTAAATTTTTTAAGGGCATCAACCCCCCTAACTCCCTTCACTTAATCCCTGAGCACAAGCACTAACCTAGCCCTAAATTAAAATTGAGTAGACGTTGGCCCTAGGATTCATTGAGTCCGTTTTAGGGCATTTTCCTGAACGCATTGCGAATTAGTGACGTCTACTTGCTCCAAAAGGTGCTAAGTTGGGAGGCCCGATTGTCAAATGATGCAGGCGTGTTTCGCGAATTAAAATAGGGGTTTGGTGGGCCTGTCATCGTAGCCCGTAAAACGTGTCTATCAGATAAAATTTATAACTGAAACTCGAAAAGTGAGTCCCGAGTCAAACACGAGGAGGCGAACGTTTCATTTTGAAAAATCCATGTTTTGCTTTTATTTCTTTTTGTAGTTTTGTCTTTTCTAATTTTTTTGGTATTTTAATCAAGCAAGAGATTAGGTCGATAAAAACCTTATCGACTTGCAAAAAATATAATAGAGAGAGAGAGAATCACATATATTTCTGAATCCAATGTTTTCTACAACTAAAAAAAAATGGGAAAAACTATACTAGAAAGCAGTAAAGATAGATGGAGACGAGAAAATCCCCCTCGACGGTCGCTCGGAGAACGACTTGCTCTAACGTCGCCTGGAGGAAGGTGGTGAGGAGCGAGACGAAGGAGAATGTTGCTGGAGGATGGAGGATGGGGCAGGATGGCATCACAACGAGGATCTTCTTCTCGAAGAGCGGTGAGAAGATGACCACGGGATGCTCCATGAATGGGGATGACGGGTGGAAAAGCTATTTTCTTTTCTACTCTAGATGAGTAACCCGGGCTTGGGACAAGCTCTCTCTAAAGCCTTGGAGGTGGTGAAAGGAGGAAAGGAAGAGATGGTTTGGAATGGTGGTGGGTAGGCCCTTTTATAGTGGAGGAGGAAGAACAAATTCGCATGTGGGTCATTACTAACATCCGTAAATGTCGCTACAGATCAGCCCTTTCTATTGCTGAAGATCATCACCTTCAATTCCTTTGCTGGTGCGCACAGGACATTACTGATAGTTGCAAGCGTCACTAAAGGCTCGCGCAATTGTCGTTGAAGACCCACACATACCCACCAGGCACGCACTTTGCTAGCATTGTGCGCTTCAAGCGCCTGTGCTCCTCGCGCTATTCCTCAATTGGGGGGCTGTGGGGATTCAAGCCCACGCCCCTCCATTGGAGTCTAGTGCCCCAACCAGCGTGCCAAGACATCGACTATGTTGAGCAGACAACTTAACGTACGTGGTGGAGGAGAGCCTCTCAGCTGTTGGATCAAGATCCAACGGCTGGAAATGAAGTTTGCGAATGATGAGGAGGTGGGAGCGGGAATTGTTGGCTGATGTTGTGCGGCCTGGATGGTGCCACGTGGCACCATATGGGCCGTCCATTCTTCTTTCTGTTGCAGAGGGTGCCATGGTACTCAAATCGAGATGATTCCTATGTTGCCGGACTACGATCGCCACTCTGGATCCATTCGTATAGTTGGATTTTCCATCCGAAACTCGTAAGGATGTCGTATTGCCCCCTGGCTGTTGATCTTCCTCGGACTTCATATGATGCTACGGGAATCTCAGTTATACAATTTTGGAGGCGTTAGACTCTGATTGTCATTTTGGTCAGATCCATACAGTCGGATCGTCCATCCGAGGTCCTAAAATAAATCCTCTTCTCTCCTAACCCTAAAATGGACCTAATTAATGTAAAATATATACAACTACTCTAAATGCAGAATGATGCATGCTATGCAATATTTATAATAGGAAATGCAAATCTAAGCCTAGGAACATGCATGACTAGGCATTTTAAAATAAATAGATGTGTCCATATCATACCCCCATGCCTATATTTTGCTAGTCCCTAGCAAAATTAAACTACATGCTTTGTATAAAAATAGAATTAGGATTTGATCACTTAGGCCTTTGTTGTTTCTTAAGAATAGAAATTATCAACTAATGTCCTAAACTATGAAGACTCAACAGTACCAGGTGTCTGCCGGAATGCAGACCGCCGAAGTCCTTGCCTTATTTGAAAAGGGAAGATACATTCTTTTTTGCTTTCCTTCTTTTTTAATTTTTTTGTTCTATTGGAGTTTTAGAGTTCTGAGATAACTTTTTACGACTATCTGACCCACCCAAGACTCGGAAAGGACTCTAAGTGCTAAGCATATAGTGAAAAGAGTGAAAGACTCACTAGATGGCCGTTAAAACGGACATCGAGTTTCTACGACCCTAGGTGACCTTGCCTAGAGGTTTATCTTTTCAAACGGTGGGTTTCTCCCTACTTCTTTTATTTATGGGGTCAACACAAAGGCAAACCCAGTGTATATCTCCCTGGTTTATTCTACTTCCCCGCTTCTTCCCTAAGTGTTTTGGGAATTATTGTGCATTTTGGTGAGTTGGGCTCTAGACAACTAGCCAATGGGTTGTTAGCCACGGCAACTTGCCAGCCGTACTCGTGCGGTGAAGTGTGGTTTTGTTTCTATATATATATTTTCTCTTTCCTTTTTCTATTTTTTTTCTAAGTAGGTGGCTTCCCTGATCTAACATTTACCTAAATGTAGTACGAAGAAAGTGGTCTTGTGGTTGGGCTTTGGACAACCGACCGATGAGTTGTTACCACCGATAACTTGCTAGCCATACCACCCTATATAGTTCATTAGCTACCCAATTTTTGAAGAAACCACTGAAAAGTAAGTCAGTGCAAAATGTGTGTAGATGCTTAGACTTAAAATCCTCTCAAATCAGAGGGAGGGTTGATAAGTCGCATACTTATCATCCCAAATTATTTACCGAATTAAAATAAGATTGAAATAGCGAGGACTCGAGACCTAGTCCACATTCGAGTGGACACCTGGGCTAATTAAGCCTGAAGACCTGAAAGGTCTAAGTATTTAGGTCCTGTCGTATCATTTCCTAAAGTTAATGACCACCAAATGCCTAAGTTCTCTTCTCTTAATTCTTTTTTTTTTAATTTTCAATTTTTTTAAATAAAAGAAACTAAAATAAAATTTATGGAGTTAACAAAATGATTTCAGGATAAAGTATCCACCCCCCATGCCTAAATGATGCAATGTCCTCATTGTAAAAACAAAGACATGAAAAGGGCAGAGTAAATAGAATATCACCTGAATTTCATGAAAATCTAGTCAGCTCTGCAGAGAATGTGGAATATACACACGTGCAAAATTTAATGCCTTCAGCTAGGCATAATATACATACAAGGAAGAAAATGAGAATTCACAAGTGCAGGTTAGAATCGGAATTAAAAGATTGATCCCTAAACTCGTCAGCAGAAGATGTCCACAGATGTGGACCAAGTTGTGGTGTAGACCCATGCCCCAGGGTCGAGTGGTTCTAAGGTTTTGGATGAAAATCACCCAGAACCTAAGATTATTGCGTTTGCAGGGTCGAGCCTATGGTTTTGTGGTGTGCAACCCAAGACCAAAGTGTCGGACAATGGGTAATGATGGTTCAATAGGTGCGGATGTCCACTTAGCATTCAGCTTAGAAAAATAATCAGTTATTTCGAGCTTGGGGTACATGTGAAAGATATCATAAGGGTCCTGGTAGAAAGTAGGTGGTTTTAGGTCAATAGGAACCCTTAAATACAAACTTGTTTTCCCTCAAAATTAACCTCCCAAATTTTCATTTCAACATTTTTATTCTACAACATCAAGTGTTTCGGCTCCGGGACCTCTAGCATACCATTCACCTTATAAGATTTACCCATGTCCAGAAATCGTAGCTGACTCAGAATTGACTTGGGTACAATGATTTCCAAATGAAAATCAATCCCTTCAGGGTGTGATTGAGGAATGGGGCTACTGATTGAATCTTCTAGTAAATGAGGATTCGAATCCTCCAAGTTAGTCCCAACCGAATCCAAATCTTCAATGAACAAGCCATCAAATGGCTCGTCAGATCCCTCAAGCCCATTTGTCTCACTAAAATCATCTTCTTTACACTCAAGTGAGACTTCACTAAGAGATTCTTCACTCTCAGAGTCAAAGAATTCATGATCCTCATTTATATTTGTCTCAAAATCGATTGTCATTTCCTGGTTCAAAGAGACATATTTTTCCTCGCTCCGTGGCTCTGGGATCTTGGGTGAATCAATCAATTCATCCTCAATGGGTTACTCTAGCCCAACCTGGTCATCCCTGGTCTCAGAAAATGTATCCCCCCAGATAGGTGCCTGAGCCAATTCAGACATTGGCTCTCCTGAAGGGGGTTCATCTTGAAAATCATCCCAAGATTTGACTATGGCAACCATAAATTTTATCCTCAACCTTGACAACTTCCCTTGTAGAAACTCACCTAGGCCCCTATCCCTAACATTTTGGAGCAAATCCAATAAAGTGTTATTCAGCTCATCAATCATTTTTATCATAGGCTCCAGTGCTTCAGTGCATGGTGTTGGCTGAGCTTCTAAAGATTGTATAATGTTCCTCAAATTAGCCAACACCTTATCCTGGATCTGGTTCACCTGAGCTGATTGGTTCGATTCAGGGTTGGGTGGGTTCGAGTTAAATCTAGGGGAGTCAAGATATTGAGGTTCTCAGGTCCCTCCCTGATAGTTGGTCGTTTCAGGTTGTTTAAAGGATGGTGGCGACCAATATTCAATGAAATACTAGGGAGGGTAGGTGTTATAATCATTATATCCTTCTTGATTGTAGATCAAGTTGGTTTGGTGATCAAAGGATGAAGATCTATAATCATTGCAGCTCTGGGAAGGATAGTAATCATAGTCTTGTTGTCCCTAGACACTGAGGCCCATATTCATATCACCAATCAAAGTTATCCCGGCTAGTGGATGGGTAATTACAAGTCAAGTCAGGATAGCAATCATCTTGGGGATAAGTGGTGGTAGGAGGGTAGGATTAGAAATGTGTGAAAGATGTGGAAGGATACATTGTGGAGTAAGAGGGAAATCAGAAGAGAGAAAGGAGCCCGGTAGTATACGCAATCAACCTTGTCCTTAGGTGGGTTAGCCTAAAGACCTACTAACTCCCAGGACCTGTCTTGAGATTATAAACAATTTGGTCTAATTTTATTCGGTCAATCCAACAAGTTAGAAGGAGGGACTAGGGAGAAGGTTCTTCCTTCGGCTTATGCGTCCGATTGCTAGTGTACCCCTCAATCGTGGTCGTTTGATGGTACTCCCCTAGCTAGACATCAGATGGACCAGCAGAAGCATATAATAAAAAAATATCTTACTTTGAGCCCCGAAGAGCGAATCAATATTTCAGGCCAATGTCTACTTAGTTTTAATTAGGCTTGGGATGAATGAGATCTTGGAATGTGATGGCCCTTTAGATGGGTTGTGCCCTTAATGATTGATTCCAATGTGTGTGCGTGCACAACCAGGGTTTACAAACAAGGTTATTTGATGATGTGTCTTTTAGGGTTCAACCTTGTTTAGTAGCTTTTAGGCTTTAATCTTTAGGTATATTCAATCAAGGTTCAATAGAACACTCCAAGTTTTGAAAGCACTGGTGATGATATATTCCTTTAGAAATCAGAAACAAAATGTGGAGTGCCTGGTTTAGCCCTAAAAATCAACCTTAAGTGGCAAGCTGTTGATGAATCACTTTTATCTTAAGTAGTGCAGCCCAAACAGTTCAATCAATTGGCCTGTTGCACCACTTAGTTAAGGCACACAGATGTTTAACCTATTCAAATTTCTACTCACTTATGTGTATTGAGTTGAAGTGTACCGAGTCCACAGGTCAAATCCCGGTTAAGTGGTAGAATCGAAGTGATTGTGCACCGTAGGATGAGAATTTGTGCGTGTTAAGTGTGTCTCTTTAATTAAATCCCACAAGTGAAGAATGTTTTTTTTTTTAATTTTTTTATATATGCGGGTGGGTGAGGTGAGTGGAGTGACAATCAAACAACCAAAATCTACCCTAGGGTTTATGTAAGAACCTAACTTGATTTGGGTTTGAGTTACTAGGTTATGGAATGAAAACTAAGGTGGGGGTACACTTACAAAACCTTCATCCACACTTTTCTCCGATCTAACCGCTCTAGCCTACCTCGGATGAGTTTTTGCAATCACAATATGATCAGAGAAAAAGTGAGATAAAAGTTAGGTAAAGTGGAAAAACACAGAAAAAAAACCAAAGAGCATTGCTTCCCCAGCAACGGTGCCAAAATTATGCAGGTGTGTTTCACGAATTAAAATCAGGGTTCAGAGGACTTATTGTCGTAGCTCGCAAAATGCATCTATCATATAAAACTTATAACTGAAACTTGAAAAGTGAGGTCTGGGTCGAACACGGTGAGGTGAACGTTTGGTTTTGAAAAATTCGCATTTTGCTTTTATTTCTTTTTGTAGCTTTTATCTTTTCTAATTTTCTTGGTATTTTAATCAAGCAACAGATTAGGTCAATGGAAACTTTATCTACTTGCAGAAAATATAACAAAGTGAGAGAGAGAATCACATATATTTCTGAATCCAATGTTTTCTACAACTAAAAAAAATGGGAAAAACTACACTAGAAAGCAGTAAAGATAGATGGAGATGAGAAAATCCCCCTCGACGGTCGCTCAGAGGATGACTCGCTTTGACGTCGCTTGGAGGAAGGTGGTGAGGAGCGGGACAAAGGAGGACATAGTTGGAGGATGAAGAATGGGGTAGGACAGTGTTGTGGCGAGGATCTTCTTCCCGAAGGGTAGTGAGAAGATGGCCATGGGATGCTCCACGAATGGAGATGAGGGGTGGGAAAGCTATTTTCTTTTCTACTCTAGAGGAGCATCACAGGCTTGGGACAAGCTTTCTCTAGAGACTTGGAGGTGGTGAGAGGAAGAAAGGAAGAGATGGTTTGCAATGGTGCTGGGTAGGTCCTTTTATAGTGGAGGAAGAACAAATTTGCATGTGGGTCATTATTGACGTCCGTAAATGTCGCTACAGATCTGCCCTTCCTGTTGCTGAAGATCTGCGCCTTCAATTCCTTTGCTGGCACGCATGGGCCATTAGTGATAGCTGCAAGTGTCACTAAAGGTTTGTGCAATTGTCACTGAAGACTCGTGCATACCCACGCTGGCACGTGCTTTGTTGGTGCGCTTCACGTGCATGTGCTCCTCGCGCTATTCCTCAATTGGGGGTGGCAGTGGGGATTCTAACCCACACCCCTCCCTTGGAGTCTAGTGCCCCAACCAACGCACCAAGACGTCGACTGTGTCGAGCGGACGGCTTAACACAAGTGGTGGATGAGAGCTTCTCAGCCGTTAGATCAAGATCCAACGGCTGGGAATGAAGGTCGCGAATGATGGAATGGTGGGAGCGGGCGTTGCTGTCTGATGTTGGGTGGCCTGGATGGCGCCACATGGCACCATCTGGGTCATTCATTCTTCTTTCTATTGCAGAGGGTGCCACGGTGCTCAGATCGAGATGATTCCCTTATTGTCGGACTGCAATCGTCGCTCCGGATCCAGTTGTACGATCGGATTTTCCATCCAAAACCTATAAGGATGTCGCATTGACCCTAGCTGTTGATCATCCTCGGACTTCATATGATGCTACGGAAATCCAATTTAGATAATTTCGAAGGCATTAGACTTCGATCGCCATCTTAATCAAATCCGTACAATCGGATTATCCATCCAAGGTGCTAAAATAAATCCTCTTCTCTCTTGACGATAAAAAGGACCTAATTAACCTAAAATATATACAACTACTCTAAATGCAGAATGATGCTTGCTATGCAATATTTATAACAGGAAATGCAAATCTAAGCCTAGGAACATGCATGATTAGGCATTTTAACATAAATAAATGTGTCTATATCATCAAACGACTTAAGTAAGCAGGGATTTGTCATAATTAGCAGCCCTCAGGACACGCTTTCCCTGCTTCACCTTCCCAACTTTACCACCTTCGGGAGTAAGGACAACACCGAATTTGTCGCGTGGTTGGATCTTATTTTTGAAGCATAAGTTATTCCGGTCTACACTATGGGGCCTAGATTTGCTTGCTTGGTTGTGCATACACTATTCTAGTATCTTTTTTTCCCTCGCATCCCTCCCTATTCTTCTCCAGTGTATGCACGGAAGGTGATCACTTCATCCTGAATTGGTTGCTTTAGATAGAGACTAGGAGGAGACTTGATCTTTCAAGGGGTAGGACTGAGGAAATGGTTGACCCAAGAGTTGAGGAGGTTGAAGACCAACCTCAACCTAATGCCATGGCCATGATTCAAGCTCAAGTTACATTCAACCACCAACTTCAGCAATAACAGATCCATACCATCATACATGCCATACACCGGCTGCAAAACCCTCAAGGCCAAACCCCACTGAACCCACCTAACCCACCACAACCCCCTGAGGGCCAACCAAGGCCTTTTCGTGATTTCTATGATCCATCTACCATCCATTTTGAGCCATACCTTACGGTCCCCAATGGAGGAGACAATTTTGAGCTAAAATTCAATGTCGTTAGCTTGATTCAAAGCCATTTCCATGGGAGCCCAAATGAAGATCCTTTCCAACACTTGGAGGACCTAGATCGAATTGTTTAGGGTTGTGAAACTTAGGAACATCAGTTTGGACATTGTTTTAATTAAGATGTTCCCATTTTCCTTAAGGGACAAGACTTCCCATTGGCATAGGACCTTAGCGAGACCCATCTCCACTTGGGAAGAATTAAGGCATGCATTTCTTAAGAAGATTTTCCCCATAGGAATGACTAATGCCCTTAGAAGAGCCATCACTACATTCACCATACAAAGTGGAGAGCAATTCCATGAGGCATGAGAATGATTTGATGAATTATTGAGGAAATGGCCACACCATGAGGTTCAGAGGTGGCAATTGGCTCAGATTTTCTACCATGGTCTAGACAACAACCTTAGAAATTTCGTTGATGCCTCATGTGGAGGCAATTTTCTAAATAAGGATGAAGAAAGCGCATTAGAGCTCTTTGAGTCAATGAGTGAGAACTCTCTTAATAATGCCTCCATGACCCAATTCAACAGGTCCAGTCAACCCTTGGTGGGATTTATGAGGTGCAAACTAATTCTGGGATGGTTGACATGGACATTATAGCAAAGAAATTGGATCGGGGTGAGTTGGTGGACAAGAAAATTGATGAGCTCTTGAACCAATCTTGAACCCCATTCCAGACATTCTCCCTAGCGAAAGGAGCACACAATGTCGACCTGGTTCAATTTATGAACCAAGTGCACCTGAAACAACCCCTGACCATGTTCCAGGGAGTGACCTTCGCTCCCTCAAACCATGATTATTCTTTCCCCTCCCCTTTGTCACCTTCTACCTTTGAAGATGCCCATGACATCTGAGGATACTCTAAGCCTGATCCTTTCTCCAACACTTACAACCCTGGATGGCATAACCACACTAATTTTGTCTAGTCAAACCAAAAAACAAACCAATTCCAAAACCTACCCAGGCCTAACCCTCCCTCTTATCAGCAAGGTCCACGAGCTAGACCACCCTATAGCCACAATAGGGCAACTCCTATACAACAAAACCACATGGACACCTTGATCAAGATGATGGCTGATATGAATCAGAAACATCAGGAGGAGATGGCATTAATGAAGGGACAATTGAGCCAGTTGTTGGATAACAAACAACAGGGGTCCCTCCATCTCAACCATATTCGAAAATGAGGAATGTAATGAGCAGAGGGCACAATCCTAAAGGGTTCCAACAAAATCAAGGGCAAGCCCATATGATTTTTCAAGCCCCACAGACACCCCTTGGGTTTGCTACTTTTTCTTCTTCCTCTCAAGGACCCAACCATAGTTTCAATGCCTTAGCCAATGCAGTTACCTTGGGAAGTGACACTCAAACCCAAGACTCCAAATGGTCGACCCCTCCCATAACCACACTAGTTGAGATAAATGATTCTACGGATGAGTGGGAGGAATCCAAGGATCAGGAACCTAACCCGGTTCAAACTCAAATCCCATACCCTAAAGCCTTGCGTAAGGTAAAGGAGAAGAGAAATGTGGTTGAGAATGAGGACTTGGTAGAGATTTTCAAACAAGTTCAAATCAATATAACCCTCCTGGAAGCAATCAACCATATCCCAGCTTACGCAAAATTTTTGAAGGATGTGTGGGCACCTAAGCGTAAGCCAAGAACCCAAGCACCTAGGAAGGTAGTGCTATCTAAGCAGGCTAGTTCGGTGATATTGAGTAGACTACCTCCTAAAAGGACTAACCCCAGAGCACCTTTAATCTCATGTAATATTGGTGACATGAATTTTGACAGAGCACTCTTGGACTTAGGTGCTTTAATTAACTTAATCTCGACTACCCTTTATCACCAGTTTGGATTTAGAGAATTAAAGCATACACCTGTGACTATTCAACTAGCTGTCCGATTTGTGAAAACCCTGAAAGAGGTAGTCGAGGATGTAATTGTTCAGATCAAGGACTTCTACTTCCTAGTTGAATTTTTAGTCATTGACATGGAAGTCCCTGAACAGCTACAAAACACACCCATCATCCTAGGCAGACCCCTTTTGGCTATGGCCAAGGCTACCATTGACTGCGACATAGGATGTATGGAAATTACCTTTGGAGATAGGAAGATGCAATTGGATATCTTCAAGGCAACTAAGCATTTCGATTGCAGTTAGGTCAAGGAATACGATCCCATGGAAACCGTGGTTGAAGAATGCCTAACTGTAAGCTCTTTAGAGGGCCATCTGATTCAACCAACTGTTGACTACCTAGACCTGTCCCAATCTCTAGAGGTTGCAGAACTTTGCAAAACTGATTACCATCGGCAACCTCCATTTGAAAAGGTTGATGTCACTCAACTCCTTCCCTTCCCTTACACGTCAAACATTGTACCACCTGCACCTAAATTGAAACCTTTACCCAATACCTCAAGTATGTCTTCCTAGGACCTAATCATACTTGTGATTATCAAAGCAAACCTCACTAGTGACAAGAGCTTAGGTTGACTATGACTCTTTCTGAACATCAGACATTAGGCCACAAGGTCGATGCCTTAACCTTCAAAGCCTCAGAACCTCATAAGTACCTAAGCATTGGCAAGCTCCCTGAGGCACACAGTGCCAATCCACCCCCCTCTCCCCTCAGAATCTCTTCTTTCTCTTTCTTAGATCTAGTTATAAGTTAATCAAGTGAACAGTAGCTGAGTTATCAGGTCAGAGCCCAGACTCGCATGTGTAATTTTTGGGCAAGGGTGTGTATCAGACATGAGGAGAGGAGGGTCCTCACACCGTGCATTCTAAGGTGAATAACTATTGGAGCAAATCTAATTTATGTGTTGTTCTAATTTCGCAGCCCACGATGTAGGACTAAAGGTATGTCTTTCTACTTCACGCAGCTACGTGAGAAATCCTTGCCAATTGCTGCTGTTCTTTGTTGTTGCTATCCAATTGAAGTCTTGGAGAGCTTCGTCAAGTGATTCTATTTTAGCTGGAGGTGGCAGCGAGGTCGAAGTTGGTCAGAGCACTGTGGATGGAGGTGCGAATGGCAGCAATGATGGCGAAGCTCCGGTAATACCTGAAACACATGAATATGGCCTCATAGGCCAATTAAACTTGCTCAGAAGCTTCATCGAGTTACATGGAGTAAAACTGTGGTGGTGGCGAGGTGTGTTAGAGTGTATGGGGCTCGGCCGGTGATGGAGAAGGCGGCTGAGGGCATGTGTGTTCGGTGGAGGTGTAGAGCGGTTGCCTCGCTTAATAAGTTTAAGGCTTTTGATGGTGGAGGTGAGATGAAGCTCGTGGAGGTGGTGGCGAGTGGTTTGGTGTGGTGTAGCACTAGCGCGAGCTCATCGGAGCTCATGTCGGCCATGGGGAAGATAGTGGGGAAATAGGTTATACGGTGTTCGAAAGTAGGTCTTAAGGTGCTAGATCTAACCTAGAGAGGGAGAGGAGTTCAAGGGTACTTAGAGGGTGAAAGGAGGACGGAGGCTTCCGACGTTGACCGGTTGGTTGCAAAGAAGACAAAGGCGACAGCAAGACCACCAAGAGGAAGGAGAGTGTAAGGAAGGTCTTGCTTTGGCTGGCAAGACTTGCGACGAAAAGGGGAAGCCGATGGGTCATCTAATTTGATAGTTGGACGGCCAGAGGAGGTGATCAGAGAGGGCTCCCCAGAGCTCAAGATACGACGGTTGGAGGAGGAAGAGAGAGGGTGATTCTAGCTTGTTCTTGGCTAGCGAGAACGTCGAGACTTAGGGGGTTTAAATAGGGTCATTTTCACCCTTCCAAGAGCCAAATCAAGCAAGCTTCAAGTAGGTTTTTGAGCTCAAAAATTTTGGGTTTGCTGGCAGTGAAATCCACCGAGATTGGGCTTGAAACCAATGTTGACCAATTGGCCAAGATCTAGGGATCGTGTGTACCAAATTTGGTGATTTTAGATTGTAGTTTCTTCAATCGATTCATTGATTAAATGTTGGTGCTGAGAGTTTGAAGATCCTGTTCTGACAATCATGGCAGTAGGGGCTTTTCTGTGGGAAAGATGAAAAGTTAGGGACCTAATGGAAAGGATCTTGAAACCTAGGGCTACAAATGTGAGAAAAAGAGTTTTTACGGGCTAAAATGTAAAGTATGCCAAGATTAACCTTGATTGGGCCCAAATTTTGGTGTTAAAATAATTGGGATCCAAAGAATCTAATGGTGAACTTGGATTTGGGTTTTGACCACATTTGACTTGGCAAATTGTGTTGAAACCAAAATCAGGGTAAATTCCCGTTTAAAACTCTATTCTAGGTCAAAATGGATTCAGATGGTCAAACCAAGGATATTTAACCTCTTAGAATATTTTTTAATGATTTTTAGGAGGTTTAGATTAATTTCTTCCTGAGCAAAACCTTTTCAATCATGTGGGGTTGATAATTAGAATTTTTAGTACTATTTTCATCCTCAAAATGCGTAAAATCCTGATTTAGTCAGTGCAAACCCACTTTCTAGTAATTTATGCTCATTTGACCTTTAACTAACCCCTGAGTGATTTCGTGGTTAATATGCATTTGTGATGTGTTGTTAAAATAATAGAATAACCTTGTTTCCTTATTTTCTTCTCAAATCAAATTATTGCGGAATTGTCACCCTCAGATGATCAAGTAGAAGACTTTACCATTTGAACCCGACTAATTATGGCTGGCTAGGGTCCATGATGTTGTTACCATTATATCCCCATGCCTAGCTTTTGCTAGTCCATAGCAAAATCCTATGGACCAAACCAAACCTCTAAGCTGGTTGTAATCATCCGGATGCCTTACTAAGTCACATCTCTAGAAACTAGATCAAAATAGCAACAATAAGCCTAGAAGTACTCAAGTACCATCAAAAATTTAGGCCTGACCAACCTCAGCCTTTGGGTCTGCCGTAAAGGTTTCTAAGGCCCACAAAAACTTTCTAGAGGTTTGTTGACCCCAGCGGTTAAAGCACCCATGCATATTTGTAGCAAGTCTAGGTTCAATTTGCCAATGCATTTTTTATAAAAGAGATATAGTGAGATATTTATTCTGAGAGTTTTCTCTCTTTTATTTTTACATTCCCCTAAATCCAACACTGGATTGACCATAAACACTATTTGTATCGGATTCCTTGTCCCGACCATCAATCCTCGAAGGTTCCCTGGCTTTGATTGTTTGAGATAGCACCGTCCATGGCAACCCCCAGAACCTTGGCTTTCAACACTTCAGGATAGTGCCACCCATGGCGTTCTATACCTAAATTCAAGCCCCAGCAACTGCAATTTTAGGATAATCCCACCCATGGCACCTGAACTAGCATAGGGTGCTTACATGCCCTCAATAGGATATTTAGATATCCTAGGAGACAAGCACCGAGGAGACGATATGTTATTACGCATCTTCGAAGAGGCTATTTTTCATTACACATCTCTGTGCTAGGAACTTGTCCAATCAACTTGTGTCCTCGAGCCTCTCCTAAGACAGATCTTTGGGAAAACCTTTTTAGAACAGAAGACTTTTTGGCATTTTTCTTCATTAAGCACATTGAACCAGATCAGTGTGTCATTTTTGGGTGCCTAGGTTACCAAGTCCTGCAAAGCAAAAGGTAGGCAATAGGGTCGAATAATCCCTAAGCCTTAGACTTAATACATCAGCTTCGCACTTTCATCAACTTCTTGAGGACTAATGCAGATCTTAACAAATACATAAGTGTTTAAGCCCTAAGAAAGGCCTAAGAGGACTAAGGTCAGTATCTGTCACTAATCTCCTAAGTTTAACCCTTTCAGGTCTTAATTCATCATTCAATCCAAGAACGAACTTAGGTCAGTTCCATACTCAATTACAGGGACTATCACATTTTTTTGTTTGCTCCTTTTTTCTCTTTTCTTTTGTCCTCTTCTTCCTCCTCAATTTGTCAATTCAGCTCTAAAAATTGCCCTCTCCTTTCCTCCAATTTTTTTTTGATTGAAATCCCTCCATGAATCGAATTTCACAGCATTTTATACTTTAATACCCCCATGCCTAAGATTTACAATATCCTCTTTTTAAATTAGATGGGTTCAAGTTCAACTTAGATGGTGCATTAGAACAAGTTTGGTGGGTGGAAAATGGGTCGGGATGACTGTTGCAAACGATTTCAAGCTCGAATACAAGTATCAAAGGTGGAGTCTGTAGTTCTAATGGATGAACCCTAAAATGCAATATGACTTCACCTCAGAGATAGAAGGGTCTCGAGTTGTTTCAAAATGACGGGTTGCCTCCCGTCAAGTACTAAGTTTAATGCTATCAGCTGGGTGTAATGTGGGTCAAGGAAAATGGAGATCAAAAGATACTGTAGGTAGATTCAAATCGGTGAGTTCGAGGAATGGTTTGAGTCTCTGACCATTCACAACAAATGGTTCTGAGTCAAAGCTGGGTTCACTAATTTCAACAACTACATTTCCAAAGATTCATCGGACGAGAAAGGGTCTGATTGTTTACGAGGCGAAATCGTGTTTTATAAGATTTTACGTTGTAGTATAGATGAAATCGCCGCGAAAACAAATAAGAATTTATTACTCAAAAACCTAAGTATCCGAGGTCGAACATAGGCAGCAATTGGGTATTTAAAAACTTAAGAGCACAACTCTCAATTTTATAAAAAGCAATAACCAATTCAACCAAAATTGAGAAGTAATGTCAATGTAGAAATAATGCTAAAAAATTGGACGTCTGATAAAAAACCAGACGTCATAAAGAGTTTTGCTATAGTGCTTGATTTGTGATTTTTGGCCTTCTCTTTCTTTCTTCTTTCTCTTTCTCTTTACTTTGCAGCTATGCTTCTTCTACCTTGTTCTATGGCTTCTTCTTCTTTTCTTCATTTCTTTCCTTGTCTTCTTCTTCTTCTGCTTGCCTGCTCCAGCTTCTCTCTTTCTTCTACCCTTGCCTTATTTCTTCTTTCTCTTCTTTCTTCTTCTGCAGCTAAGTCCCTGCTTCTCTCTTTCTACATCCTTCACCAGCTACCTTCTTCTTCTTCTCTTCCTTATCTTTCCTCTGTTACAGTGCTTCTCTTTTCTTCTTCTTTTTCCTTGCTAAGTCCTTTTTTCTTCAGCCTTTGCCTTCAGCTGCTATTTTCATCCTTCACTTCTTTGCTGTGCCTCTTCCTTCCTTAGCTCCTTCTCCATTCATGCACAGCACCACGAAGCAAAACCTATCCCCTACCCTCCCCCCATCTCTCTATCTCTCTATTTCTCTCTTCGATACACTCTCCCAGAGCTAGGTAATCGTGTCGGGTGCGCGCCTGGGTCCAGGCGCACCGATGTGGGTGTGATGCGCAAGGAGTGATAGGTTTAGGTAATCGAGTCGGGTGCCAGGTCTGCGTGGGCAGGTCGCGGATGAGGCGTGAGTGAGTGAGGGTGAGGGACCTCATCCTTGTGTACTGGAGGCGATGAGTTGAAGACACAAATTCAATATAACTCACACCGCTCACCCCTGAGTTTACGAGGTGGGACTAAATGTCCCACCCGCTTCTGCTGGCGCCTGCAGGAGGAGAACTCCACCTAATTGGCATAGCTGTGAACCTCGCAATGACTACTCTCAGGCTGGATACACTCACACGCACAACGCACGTAGCCTGGAGTCCTGAAGCCTGGAGCGCGCGGCCTGGAGCTTTGAAGCAAGCAATCTTGCTTGTGCGTTAATGGTGGATGGAGGCCCGGACATGCACGACACGAAGATGGGCTGCCCTGTCAAACAATAGGGAAACCTTTATCGTATCATGGCGAAGGTGAGGTGGGGGTCGGCTTGGCTCAGAACGGCCTAGGCATGAGTGCCTAGGTTGGACTGTGACTGTGTATGTGGGTTTGTTCGGTGGAAGTGTGGGGCGAGTGTGGCGGTCAGTGGATGGCCAGAGAGTGATCAGTGGGTGTTGGCAGAGGTGATGTGGTTGGTGGCGAGACATGTGGAGGTGCGGAGTGGTGGATGCATCTCGCCGAAGGTCAGCCGGAGTTGAGGAAGATGAGGGTGGACAGTGGCAGTCGAGGGGTGGTTTATGAAATAAAAGGAGGTAAAATAAAGAGTGGGAGAAGAGAAACTTATCTGTGGTGATTAGAATGAAGGGGAGGTAGAGGAGACGAACAACGTGTATGTGCCATCGTCGGGGAAGACAACCCTGAGGTGGAGATAACTGCGACGAGGAGGAGGTTGGAGAGGCATGCGCTGGTGTGGTGCAATGCGAACGAACGAGACGAAGCGAACCCTGCCACTGGTATGTTGGCAGAGCGATGAGAGGAGGGAGGGGAGGTCGCCGAAGCTTGTGGCCATTTTGACCGAAGATGAGGAGGGAAGAAATTGAGAGGGTATTGGTAGCCAAATCAAGCTTGGGAGACGTGTAAAGGATCGGGGGTCCTTTTATAGCCACTGGCCGAGTCTCTTGTTTTTGTATGGCAAGCTTTCTAGCGCAAAAGCCTCGTCAGAGAAGGAAGGTGCATAGGACACCCAAATCTCTCGAGTGTTCGCACAAGAGATTGGGTGTAAATTTGACCTAGAGATCTCGTTCAGACGATGGAGAGATCCTCAGAGAATCTCCCTTCCAATTCTGGGAGATCTTTGAGGATTTGAGGAGATATCTGCCTTAAATCCTCACCGGAGTGGGATTCCTCCACTGTAATGGCGGAGGGACCAGAATGCAAGGGTGGTGAGGAAGCTAGGGGCTCTACGCAAGGGTTTTTCAAAAGTTAGGGGCTAGAATGTAATTGGGTGGACCATTTTGCAAAGTTGGTCAAGATGACCTTTTCTTAGGCCCAAATTTTAGTACAAACCTAATTTTGACCTAGCGAATGCAATGGTGAAGTTGGATTTTAGGTTTTATTAGGTTTGATTGGACATTTTGCAAAAAAACCTAAATTAGGTTAAATACTGAGCTAAGACACCAATCTAGGTTAAAATAGGTTCCAAGGGCCAAATTGAATGTTCTAAACCCTAAGGGATATTTTTCCATGAATTTTAGAGGGTTTAGTTGATTTTTATCCAGACCAGAACCTTGTTGAATTAAGCAGATTTTTTTTAGGGCTACAGAATGTCATTTAATTCTTAAATCTCACAATAACCCTTTTCTGACTGAACCATCCCACTTTTACACTTATTAAGTCCAATTAACCCATGTTTAACCCTTGATAAATTCCTTCGATGTACTGCAATGGTAAAATTACAGTTTTACCCTTTAGTTCAAGTTTCCTTCTCAGAATAGTAAACCCTTGACTTAGGTCTTCCTTTTGGTTATGTAGGAGTTTTTGTTTACTTTCTCTGGTCAAAATGATCTCGTTAAGGCTCATGATGAGGCTCTCATCATACCCCCATGACTAGATTTTGCAAGTCCCTTAGCAAAATTTTAAGATTTTAACATCTGGTCTAGACCATGAGTTTCCTCTACTAGTTGTGATAAGTGCTTTTTCTTTTTCTTTTGTGAATAGGTCAGAATGTAGACAATAGGCCTAGAGGTACTCAAGTACCAACCAAAATCTAGACCTAACCCACTTTAGCCTCAGTCCTCCGCAAAGGTTTTTAAGGCCTGCAGAAACTATCCTAGGGTTTGTTGGATTCCACAGTTAAAGCACCCGTGCTTGAGACATCTTTAGCCTAGGTTCAGTTTGCAGTGCATTTTTGTAAGGGAAAGACAGAGGATTTATTTGTTTGGAGAGTTTTCTCTCTCTTTTATTTTTATTTCTAGCTTCGGATTGGCTTGTCAACACGGTCTGTATCGGATTCCTCGTTCCCATCATCAATCCTCAGGGGTCCCTGGCAATCGATGCTTCATGATAGCACCACCTATGGCAACCCCCAGAACCCTAGCTTTCAAGATTTCGAGATAATCCCGCCAATGGTGTTTTGTGGCCGAATCTAGACCCTGACGATAGACAGTTCATGATAATGCCGCCCATGGTATCTGAACCAGCAGAGTGCTTACATGCCCCCAGTAGGATATTTAAATATCCTAAGAGACAAGCACCGAGGAGATGATATGTTGTTATGCATCCTCGAGGGGAATTTGTTGCCTCTTAGTGTCGGGAACTCGTCCAAATCAACTTATGTTGATCGGTCACTCCTAATCTAGGCAACTTTTGAGAACATTATAATGCTTTTGCGTGATTTTGATAGTTATGTGCACTAAACCAGACTGTGTGTGGATTGGGGCGCTTAGGTTACCAAATCCTGCAAACCAAAGGTCAGTTAACGAGGCCGAATACTCTCTAAGCCTTAGACCTAATACTTAACCTTCGCATTTTCCCCAACCTCTTGAGGAGTATCTAGATTTTAGCGGGTACTTGAATTTTTAAGCCTAAGAGTCTAGCCCAAAAGGCCTGAAGTCAGTGTTCCTACTAATCTCTTTTGTGTCTCCTTAGCACTTTTTTCTCATTTTTCTCTTTTTTTCTTGATGTGGTCTAGAACTTCAATTAATCCCTTAATCTTTTACTAATGACTCTTCTTTTCTTCTTTTTCATTTTGTGTTCCTTTTTGGCATTTTGCTCTTTTCCTCATATTTTGTATAGCCCAAAAATTTTTCTCTCCCCCCACAGTTTTTTTTTTTAATTTTCAATTTTTTATGTTTTTTGTGATTTGTGACTTTTTTTGTTGAAACCTTTTCTTGATATGAGTTTTCCTGACATTTTGCACTTTCATACACACTCATGCCTACGATTTGCAATGTCCCTATTGTAAATTAGGTGGGTTTGAATTTAGCTTAGTTCATTCATTAGGACAGGTGTTGAGTGAGCAAACAGGTCGAGGTGACTATTGCGAACAATTACTAGACTCGGGTACGGGTACCAGAGGTGGCGTCGGCTGTGCTAATGGATGAACCCTAAAGTGCAATATGAATTCAGCATGGAAATGTTTGGAAATGTTTCGGGTTTTTTTTTTTTCTCAGAGAATGATAGGTTGCCTCCTATCAAGCGTTGAGTTTTACGCCATCGGCTGGGTGCAATGACCTCAGGGAGAATGGAGGATAATGGATGACTTAGCCAAATCTATATTGGTCATGTCAATGAACGATTTGAGTCTCTGACTGTTCACGACAAAGGGTTCAGAATAGTGGCTGAGTGGATTGATCTCAATGGGTCCATTTCTGAAGATTTGTCTGACTAGGTAGGGTCCGATCCACTTATATCATAGCTTTCCAGGGAATAATTTGAGTCGAGCATCAAAGAGTAGAACATTTTGGTCAGGATGAAAGATCTTTCTAGAAATGTGTTTGTCGTGAAAGGCTTTAACCTGTTCTTTGTAAATTCACAAGTTCTCATACGCGTCGTGGCGTAATTCATCGATCTCACTCATTTGAAGCCTTCTATGGGTTCCAGCCTTAGAAATATCTAAGTTGCAATTCCGTACTGCCCAATAAGCTTTATGGTCCAATTCGACAGGGAGGTGACATGCCTTCCCGTACACCAGTCTGAAGAGAGACATACCTAATTGGGTCTTGTGGGCAGTCCTATAGGCCCACAATGCTTCCAGAAATCGGGATGACCAATCCTTTCTGTCAGGTCGAACAGTAACCTAGAGGATTTTCTTGATCTCCCGATTTGATAGCTCAGCTAGACCATTAGTTTGGGGGTGGTAAGGAGTAGAGATTTGATGTGACACCCCGTATTTGGTTATCAGTGACCTGAACTGAGCGTTTGTGAAATGGGTCCCTCCGTCGGAAATTATTACTCATGGAATCCCAAACATTGAGAAGACATTTTGATGAATGAATCTAGTAACAACCTTATGATCATTGGTCTGGGTCAAAATGGCTTCGATCCACTTGGACACGTAGTCAACAGTGAGTAAGATGTATTCAAAGCCATCCGAGATAGGAAAGGGTCCCATAAAATCAATCCCCCAAATATCAAAAATCTCACATACTAGGATTGGATGTAAAGGCATCATGTCTCGATGGCTCATGTTGCCCAAGGTCTGGCAGCAGGTACATGCCTTACAGTGATCGTACGCATCCTTGAAAATTGTGGGCTAGTAAAAGCCACACTGGAGGACTTTTGATGCGATTTTGTGTCTTGAAAAATGTCCACCGCATGCCTGGTCATGGTAGAAGGATAGTATGTCTTTGATTTCTGCTTCCACGACACATCATCTAATTATTTGATTAGCACCAATGCGGAATAGATACGGGTCTTCCCAAAGGTAATACTTGGCATCGGAACGTAATTTGTCCTTCTTGGCCTTCGGCCAATTGGATGAGATCTGATGTGATGCTAAGTAGTTCACTATGTTTAAGAACTATGGAAGCCCTGTATTGATAGTCAGGAGGTGCTCATCAGGAAAGTGTTCTGTGATGGGTCCGAAAGGGTCAATGATCTCAAAAGGAAGGAGGGACAAGTGATCAGCTACCACATTCTGTTTTCCTGCTTTGTCGTGAATCTCGAGGTCAAATTCTTTCAACAGCAAGATCCATCGGATTAATCGACGTTTCACATCCTTCTTTGCAAGGAGATGCCTCACAGCCATGTGATTAGAGTAGATGATAACATGGGAACCCAGGAGGTATGATCTGAACTTTTCTAGGGCAAATACTACAGGCAGCAGCCCTTTCTCAGTAACCGTGTAATTACGTTGAGCTTCGTCTACTATTTTGCTAGCATAGTAAACGACCACGGGTTTACCATCAATTTTCTACTCCAAAACCACTCCTACAGTGAAGTGATGGGTCGGCACAGATAGGTTGTTAATATGATGATTTTATCGTTGAAATATATATAGTGGTTAACCTAATTTGAACCTAACCATCTCTTTACAGAAATTTTTAACCTGGCCTAATTGATTTTATCTTGTCACTTTTAGGCCCAGGGTCGAACTCAGGGAAGTGGGGTTAAAGTCGAGTTTCTACGTTTTCCTTAAAACGCGTCTCTTCCGTTCGTTTATTGTGTTTTTTTGGTGTTTTTCTTATTTAGGTTTTTTATGGTAATCCTTGTTCTTGAGGCACACCCTCAAAATTGTGTCCTTGGCTTTTAGCCAAACAGAGTCCCAAAACACGCCTTGCTACTTGCAAGACGGGGGTACCTGCAAATCAAAGATTATCTTTTCACTTTTATACCTTTTTTTTATCTTTTTACTAAGAAGGAAGATAACAGATAGAAAGTAAATATAGTAGCTATAGATATATATTTATATGTAGTATATATATAAAGGGGTGGGGGTGGAGGTGACGATGGAGTGTAGCACTATGTCGAGTCAGTCGACGTCTAGAGAGACGCAACCAACACGACTAGGTGCCGCGTGGAGTGTGGATGGAGGATGGATGATGTATGGGACCACGCTTTTTTTGTACGCGTGTATCAGGGAATATCAGCAACTGGTGCAGATATCCCCGCGATACAGCGTATAATAAATAACGTGAAAATATATGTACTTATGTATGTATATAAGTAAATATATCTATATATATATATAAATGTATAGTTATATATGTATAGATATATATATATATAGATATATATGTGTATATATATGTATATAAGTATATATATATATATTACTATATATATGTATATATATATGTATATAGATATGTATATATATATATATGTATATAAGTATATATGTCTATATATATATAAGTATATGTATAAGTATATAGATGTATATATAAGTAGATATATATATATATATATTATATATACATGTATGTATACATAACTATATAGATATACTATGTATATAAGTATATATATATAGATATATGTATGTATGTATATATATATATATATATATATATATATATATATATATGTTACTATAAGTGTGTGTGTCGGTGAATGTATGTGTGCGTCGGTGAATGTGTGTGTGTGTTGCTGTGAGTTAAATAAAAGAGAGAGAGAGAGAGAATACGTGAGAGAGAGTGAGCGGGAGCGGGCGGGAGAGATCGAGCGGACGCGCGCCGGAGAGATCGGCAGAGAGAGAGGGAGATCGCGGACGCGCGAGTTAAGACGTTTGCAAGAGGTGGCGGACGTCTGACGCTGCGTCGTCTGAAGGCGAAGGCGGACGTCTGACCGTCGCGGTGCACCGCGCCTTCGCGTAGGGTTCCTGCAGGCGTGCGCGAAGGCGACGGGCGGGCGAAGGCGTGGAGGAGCGAGCGTGGAGGAGGTCTGCAGGTGGTCGCAGAGGGTCGCGGAGGAGGGCAGGGGGCGGCGCGAGGCCGTAGCCGGCCGCTGCAGTGCGCGCGGCGGACGGCTACAGGTGCAACTACGAGGCGGACAGAACGGAGACGGAGGCGGGGAATGCCCTGCAGACGCGCGCGGAGGCGGTGAGCGACTGCAGCGACGGTCGTGGAGGAGCGGGAGGACCTGCTACTGCTGCTGCAGCTGCTGCTGGGCTGCTGCTGCTGCTGCTGCTTCAAGCTTCGGAGCTTGAAGCGGCAGCAATGGCGTGGAGACGAAAACGAAGAGAAAAGAAAACACCACTCCCACCGGCTCGTGGAAGAGCTGGGCGGTGGTGCTCCCACTGTGGTGGTGTGCACCACAGTGGGTTCTCCTGCTCGCCGGGTGCCTCCTCGACGGAGGGCCGGCGTATGGGAGGGGAGAACGGTGGAGAGGAAGGTGGTGGCTGCGGGGTCTTTGCAGCAGCTCGTCTTGCAAGGATGAAGCTGCAGCTACTTATAGAGGAGGGGAGAGTGGCGTGCCGGCTGCAGCAGGGAGAGGGTGTGCGAGTTGCAGCTATAGGGAGCGGCGTTGGCAGGGAGAAGTGACGGGAAGAAGTGCTGCGTGGCTGCTGCATGCAGCTGCGGGAAGAGTGCAGCCGCGGGAAGGGTGCAGCCGCGGGAAGGAGAGAAAAGAAGAAATCAAGAGGAAAAATAAAAAGGTGGAATTTGCAGGGAGGCACTTGAGATAAAATGTGAATTACGAAGCCATTTATTCATTTCTCCTCCTCTCATGATTAAATGCATGCATGCAAGCGTTTTTACAAATGCAGCTACAGGATTATAATATACATAGTTAATGCTAGAAAATAGCACAAGAAGGCGTTATTATAGGCGTGTTTTGAGGTGCAAACATATACCCCCATGCCTATCTTTTGCTAGTCCCTAGCAAAACCGTATTTAGAAGTGATCTTAAGCTGAAGATTTTCTTCTGAGGTGATATCGGCATGTTTATTATTGGATATTGTGAGAACCAATTGTAGAGAAGATTACCAGTACTCTAAGTCTTACATGACAAAGATCATCTCTCAACTAACCAGGACTCTTGATATTTAAACCCTAAATATGATTTCCAAGACCCAGGAGGTTTTGCCGTACTCGAGAGCTCAAGAGGTTATGGTTTGTGCATAGTGAAGGATCAAGACTGACCAGATGAACCTTAAGACTCACTCCCAGGGTTTCACGAATTTTTAAGTACAGGTTGGTCCCAATTTCAGCTCGTGTTTTCGGATTGACCCTTAAGATGATTACGGAAAACTCAACTCCCATTTTCTGATTTTTCTTTTTTTTTTTTTTTTTTTTTGTGGCTCACCAAAAAACAAAGTATACAGACATTTATGAGATATACCGACTCTTTTGCAACATCTTTTTTTTTTTTTTTACAACTCTTTTTCCTTTTATTTATTTATTTATTTTTTTTATTATTTATTATTTTTTATTTTTTAGTTTTTTTTTTTTTTTTGAAACACCTGTCAGTATATCTCTTACAACACATTTTGAAGGAGCACACTTATTTTTCTTTTTGATGAGAGAGTTTCTTTTTGGTGGAAAGAGTCACTCCTAAACACAAGACTAAAGCCTGAGATAAAAAGTCTACCTGCACGCACAGGTAAGGACTCCACCTTTCCTAATGAACACTAGGGTTGGATCTTATGTTCACCTGATCTTTCCTGATATGTGTAGTGTGAACCAAATTTACTTAAGCTCTCAAGAAAAAGCAAACCAACGGATCCTGTACTGGTGTCTCAGGTACAAGAAACGTTCTTAGTTAGGAGAGATTTTGATCTATTTCGTCAATGCTTTAAGTGAATTAAGTCGAGCCTGAGCGAATCAAGCTTCTGTGGCCTGGAAATTCTTCAAAATAGAGGTTGAATATCCATAAACACTTATTGTATTTTTCGTTTCAGCTTTTAGATCATTACTAAACACCATTTATTACTAATATATATATATATTTTTTTTTCTTTTCTTTTTTCTTTTTCTTGCATATTTATAAATAGGTGGTAATTGTCTGATACCATAAAATACCTGGATCCTATGGATGCCTATCCACCCCCCCATGCCAAACAATGCTATGTCCTCGTATGCATGCAGGGAAAGGCAGAGACCGGACGACAGATCGGGTAACAGGAGCTGAGGTTCAGGGTATAAATCAGGGTGGAAGGGTGGGTGGATGGTGGGTGGTGAAGAGAAAAGCGAAGTAATCGCGATAGAGGCGTGAAAAGTAATGGTGGATGGTGAGAGATTTGGCATTTTTTGGGACGAGAGTGTCCCAGGCGGATCAGAAAACAGATCAGGAAGAGGAAGTTGGCCCTTAGATTGGCCAAGAAGGGGGGCTTTTTGGATAGATGGGTCCAAAAGGGAATAGCCCCGGTGAGTAAGATGTGGGCTCAAGGTCCCAGTGTGGATTTGCAAATCCGCCTGATTTAGCGGGAAAGAAAGGGCAATCCGGTCTTCCATAGTGTGGACCGGCGGTGAGCAGCCCGACGATGACTCAGACCACGAGGTATGGGAAGCGGAGAAAACCTCGTCAGAAGTATGGTCAGGAGATGATACAGGAATAGGGAGGGATTGGGGAACGTCACAGTTTGTATAGGTCAGGCAGTCATCAGGTAATTTGCAGCTGTCTGAATTGGCTCCAATAAGTTCGATACACGTACTGACAGTCATGTCCTCGTCAGACGTGTCATCCTTGATGTAATCACTATCAGCATGAGAGTGCGATGCTGCAGCGGGATTAACCTGAAATCCCGGAGGAATACTCGGAGCTTGCAGAATTTGATGAACCTGTTCCTGAGAAGGTTGTACCTGTGGTTGCGGACCACAGGGTACAAAGTTTTGCGGGTTTGGAACAGGTTGGGCAGGAAAAGTGCCCTGAGATCGAGTCGCCATGCTTAGTTGACTGATCTCAGCATTCTGCTGCGCCAAATGCTGAAGAGAGGTCATGTTCTCTTTATGGCGCTTTGACATTTCCGTCATCATTCGCATCAATTTATCAAGAGGTTTTGATGCGTGTTTGGTTTTCTGTACGCAAGGGCCTAATGGCGGATTTGCCATAGGATTAGATTGGGCCCTTGGGATGACGGGTGCGGACGATCGCCTTGGTCCACCAGCGGGGTTTTGGCGCTACGGGTTGTTAGACCATGCGAAATTTGGATGATCGTGCCACCCTGGGTTATACGTGGCAGAAAATGGGTTGTTCCCCAGGGTGCAGGCGTCTTCTATGCCAGAAGACGTGTCCGCATATGTGTTCGAGCACACGGAGGCTTGGTCCTCCATGTTGAAATACTGGCTCGCAGAAGCCAATTCCACATGACTTACCGAGTCGCTTGGCGCGACACTCGATAAGGAAGGTCTTGCAGGGTTTCTCGGGATAAGCCTAGTGTTGAAAGAATTGGAATTGTGACGAAGTGGTGAGGTGGGGGTGTGTGCCATGTTTGTGGAGGAGGAGGATGATTCGACTCTTTTTCTAGATTTAGCAGTCAATTCAAACAGTTCAGGGTTTTGTGGCCTCCTCCAAAACATGCACTACGCAGGAAGAATTGGGGGGGGATAAGAGGGGAAAAGAGATGAGAGAAATGACGCCGCAAATGTACACTTGATTACAAATCAATACAGTCAAGTTCCTAACCTCTACAGTGTGCCCTTAGACCTAAAGATCTAAGTTACCTACTATCACGAACTACGGAACCGAATGCGAGCACCACGGAACCACCGGGCCAGATTGAAAGGCTGTTTGCCCCAGTCTTAGACACCCGATAGCACGCGGGAACTCTCACCAGCACGTAGCCGCTACACGTAGGTAGTTAGACCTCCAATCCTTAAAAGGGGTGAAGTTACTACCAGTTTTAATTAGAGGCTTAGGGTCAAGTGCTTTTGGAATGTGAAGGGCGTTGTTTACGGGTAATGCCCAAGTGATTGATTTTAAGAGTGTGTAAGAACAAGCATGCAACGGAGAAATCTCCCCGAATTGAAGTTTTAATTGGCGAATGGTTTTTAGAGTTCAGCCTTAAGTAGTATGACTTTTTAGGGTTTTGTTGAATTACCAATTCAACCAATCTCCGGGTTTTTGCAAAAATACAGGTTTTCCTTCTAAAACCCAAGAAACCCTTCTTCAATTATCAGTTAGTTAATGCATGCTAAAATGCACTGGGCTACCCTAAATGGAGATTTCTAAGTGTGGATGCATGAATCAATTTTATATAAATGTGAAAGGGAGCCAAGGCACTTCAATTCAAGTGCTCCCAATCACAAAGAAGAATGTCCACACAAGGTTTAACCAACAGATAAAGAAAATAAAGTTGTTGGTGTTGAAGTATTCAGGATCGAATCACAGGCAAGTTGAAAAAGTCGTGGTGAGGTTGGAATTAACTCAATTCCAAATCTCCCCACCAAAAATGTGATCCTGAATTAAAGATAAGTGAGGCAAAAGATGGATAGAAGCAATCTTTTTCTTTGCCTCAAAGAATACTTCACACGGCGAAAAATACAAGAATCAAAATTCTCGAATTTTTCGCTATGCGAAGTAGGCGGGAAATCCCGAGGCAGTGGGAGTGAAGACAACAAATCAATCAAGTGAATTTTAATCCACTTGCCTCCAAGAAATCCCAAAAAGTTTTTCTAGTTTTTAGTTTTTAATTTTTTTTTTTTTTTTTTGTGTGGTGGCAAGCTAATCCTAATTTGTTGAGAAAAGAAAACCTACATGTTCGGCAACGTGTGCGAAGCTCCAATGCGGTGTCAGCGTCTTCACGCTTTCGTTCCCGCCTTGGATCTACTCACGTCCTCGACTTTGTCAGCCTTCTTCTTCTTCCACCAGGTTCACCTGCACACTAAAAACAACAATACCCGTGAAGAGAGAAGAGACAAATTTAAAGGAATTAGATAGAAACTTACTCGAAAGCGCACTTCCCCGGCAACGGCACCAGAAAAGTTATGATGGTCGGCCCGGATAGGTTGTTAATATGATGATTTTATCGTTGAAATATATATAGTGGTTAACCTAATTTGAACCTAACCATCTCTTTACAGAAATTTTTAACCTGGCCTAATTGATTTTATCTTGTCACTTTTAGGCCCAGGGTCGAACTCAGGGAAGTGGGGTTAAAGTCGAGTTTCTACGTTTTCCTTAAAACGCGTCTCTTCTGTTCGTTTATGTTGTTTTTTGGTGTTTTTCTTATTTAGGTTTTTTATGGTAATCCTTGTTCTTGAGGCACACCCTCAAAATTGTGTCCTTGGCTTTTAGCCAAACAGAGTCCCAAAACACGCCTTGCTACTTGCAAGACGGGGTACCTGCAAATCAAAGATTATCTTTTCACTTTTATACCTTTTTTTTATCTTTTTACTAAGAAGGAAGATAACAGATAGAAAGTAAATATAGTAGCTATAGATATATATTTATATGTAGTATATATATAAAGGGGTGGGGGTGGAGGTGACGATGGAGTGTAGCACTATGTCGAGTCAGTCGACGTCTAGAGAGACGCAACCAACACGACTAGGTGCCGCGTGGAGTGTGGATGGAGGATGGATGATGTATGGGACCACGCTTTTTTTGTACGCGTGTATCAGGGAATATCAGCAACTGGTGCAGATATCCCCGCGATGCAGCGTATAATAAATAACGTGAAAATATATGTACTTATGTATGTATATAAGTAAATATATCTATATATATATATAAATGTATAGTTATATATGTATAGATATATATATATATATAGATATATATGTGTATATATATGTATATAAGTATATATATATATATTACTATATATATGTATATATATATGTATATAGATATGTATATATATATATATATGTATATAAGTATATATGTCTATATATATATAAGTATATGTATAAGTATATAGATGTATATATAAGTAGATATATATATATATATTATACATATATACATGTATATTATATATATATGTATGTATACATAATTATATAGATATACTATGTATATAAGTATATATATATAGATATATGTATGTATATATATATATATATATATGTATATATGTTACTATAAGTGTGTGTGTGTGTGTGTCGGTGAATGTGTGTGTGCGTCGGTGAATGTGTGTGTGTGTGTTGCTGTGAGTTAAATAAAAGAGAGAGAGAGAGAATACGTGAGAGAGAGAGAGCGGGAGCGGGCGGGAGAGATCGAGCGGACGCGCGCGGGAGAGATCGGCAGAGAGAGGGAGATCGCGGACGCGCGAGTTAAGACGTCTGCAAGAGGTGGCGGACGTCTGACGCCGCATCGTCTGAAGGCGAAGGCGGACGTCTGACCGTCGCGGTGCACCGCACCTTCGCGCAGGGTTCCTGCAGGCGTGCGCGAAGGCGACGGGCGGGCGAAGGCGTGGAGGAGCGAGCGTGGAGGAGGTCTGCAGGTGGTCGCGGAGGGTCGCGGAGGAGGGCAGGGGGCGGTGCGAGGCCGTAGCCGGCCGCTGCAGTGCGCGCGGCGGACGGCTACAGGTGCAACTGCGTGGCGGACAGAACGGAGACGGAGGCGGGGAACGCCCTGCAGACGCGCGTGGAGGCGGTGAGCGACTGCAGGGACGGTCGCGGAGGAGCGGGAGGACCTGCTACTGCTGCTGCTGCTGCTGCTGCTTCAAGCTTCGTAGCTTGAAGCGGCAGCAATGGCGTGGAGACGAAAACGAAGAGAAAAGAAAACACCACGCCCACCGGCTCATGGAAGAGCTGGGCGGTGGTGCTCCCACTGTGGTGGTGTGCACCACAGTGGGTTCTCCTGCTCGCCGGGTGCCTCCTCGACGGAGGGCCGGCGTATGGGAGGGGAGAACGGTGGAGAGGAAGGTGGTGGCTGCAGGGTCTTTGCAGCAGCTCGTCTTGCAAGGATGAAGCTGCAGCTACTTATAGAGGAGGGGAGAGTGGCGTGCCGGCTGCAGCAGGGAGAGGGTGTGCGAGTTGCAGCTATAGGGAGCGGCATTGGCAGGGAGAAGTGACGGGAAGAAGTGCTGCGTGGCTGCTGCATGCAGCTGCGGGAAGAGTGCAGCTGCGGGAAGGGTGTAGCCGCGGGAAGGAGAGAAAAGAAGAAATCAAGAGGAAAATTAAAAAGGTGGAATTTGCAGGGAGGCACTTGAGATAAAATGTGATTTACGAAGCCATTTATTCATTTCTCCTCCTCTCGTTATTAAATGCATGCATGCAAGCGTTTTTACAAATGCGGCTACAGGATTATAATATACATAGTTAATGCTAGAAAATAGCACAAGAAGGCGTTATTATAGGCGTGTTTTGAGGTGCAAACATGAAGTCAGATGCATCACACATGATCTCAAAGAGTTGAAACCAATTAGGGGACTGTAGGATCGGGGCTTGGGTGACACGGTCACGAATGATCTTAAATGCTTGAGTGCATTCCTTGGAGATTTTGAAAGGCACATCCGTGGAGAGAAGAGTAGTCAAGGGGCGCGTGATTTTTGAAAAATCAAAGATAAATCGACGGTAAAAACTGAGGTGCCCTTGAAAAGAACAGATGTCCTTGATCGAGCTAGGCATAGGGAGTTTGGAAATCAAGTTAACCTTGGCTCGATCGACTTGGATGCCTTTCTCTGAAATCAGATGTCCCAGGACTATTCCCTTAGGCACCATGAAATGGCTCTTTTCCCAGGAAAGAACCAAATTGACATCGATGCACCGCTTGAGTATTTAGACCAAGTGCTGGAGGCAATCGTCAAATGATGCTCCGAAAACTGAAAAGTCATCCATGAAGACTTCTAGATAATCACCTACCATATCGGAGAATATGGCAAGCATGCACCACTGAAAGGTCCCAGGTGCATTGCAGAGACCGAAAGGCATCCTTTGAAATGCGTATGTCCAAATGGGGCAGGTGAACATGGTCTTTTCTTCGTCCTTTGGATGGATTGCCACTTGGTTGTAACTGGAGTACCTGTCAAGAAAGCAGAAGAACCTATTTCCCACTAGTTTCTCGAGGATCTGATCAATAAACGGTAGTGGGAAATGGTCCTTTTTCATGGAGGAATTGAGTCTTCTATGATCAATGCAGACTCTCCACAAGTTTGCTATTCGGGTAGGTATGACCTCTTTGGTTTCAGTCGTAATGATGGTGAGTTTGGCCTTCTTAGGCACAGCCTGGATTGGACTCACCCAACGACTATCGGAGGTCAGGTAGATGATCCCTGCATCTAACCACTTGATGATCTCCTTTTTCACAACCTCCTGCAAGTTAGGGTTTAAACATCTCTGCATCTCTCGTGAAGGTCGTGCGCCCTCTTCTGTGTAGATTCGATGTGCGTAATACGAGGGGCTTATGCCAGTCAAGTCATTAAGATTCCATCCAATGGCTCTACGATGTTGCTGGAGAACAGTAATCAACTGGGATTCCTGGTCAGGTGTGAGTCGGGAGTTGATAATCACAAGAAGCATCTGATTGGAACCCAAAAAGATATACTTTAGATGCTCGGGAAGGGGATTGAGTTCCATGACAGGATTATCAGCAGCAGTGGGCTGTTCGGGATCTGTATCAGGAACAAGGGTCAGAGTTATGGGTGTGTCTAGATCAGGTTCATACTCCTCTATTTATTAGTTTTGATCTTCTAGTGGTTGATCGGGGATAATCAGGTTGTCCTCAACATGCGATTCATCAACCATGGCTTTGATATCACATATTTGCTCTATAACACCGCAATTAATCCTTTGTTGGACCTTAAAGATGTCAATCTTCAGAGTTTGATTCCCAAATTTTAATTCTATTTGGCCCTCCTCACAGTTTATGTTGGCCCTAGCAGTGGCCAATAAAGGTCTCCCTAATATAATTGGTGTATCCCTTGGGTTCTCAGGTGCATCCATATCCAGAACTATGAAATCTACTGGGAAGTAGAAATCCCACACCCTAACAATGACATCCTCGAGTATTCCTTTGGGTGAATTGATGGATTGATCGGCTAACTACAATGTCACCTCAGTCGGTTTAAGTTCAGACTCTTCAAGGTGGTCAAGGAGGGATGTAGGTATTAGGTTTATAGAGGCACCTAGGTCTAGCAAGGCTCTATCAAATTGGCTTTCACTAATTTTATTCCTGGGTCTTTAGACTTAGGTGGGAGTTTACTCAAGATTACAAAGCTGGCTTGCTCTAGTATAATCGAATTCCCACTTTTGGTTCGTGGCTTATGCTTGGGTGTAAACACGTCTTTTAGGAATCTTGCATAAGCCGGTACGTGGCGGATTGCATCCATCAAGGGGATACTTATCTAGACCTGCTCAAAGAGCTTGACCAAATCCTCCTCAGGAGCCACGGGTTTGGTTATCCTTTTTCCTTTGGTCAAGGCCTTAGGAAATGGAACCCTAGTTGGTTCCTCTAGAATAGGTCCATGTTCTTGATATGGGATAGGGGTATCTTGGATATCTATCCTAGGGCTTGGGCTACTACCAGGCTTAGAGTGGTTTAGATAATGTGGGTCTTGGGTTGTTTTACCACTACGAGTTGTTACAGAGTTTAATCCTACCTGGTTTTGGTTTGGGTTTGGTAAGAGGGGTGGTTACTGCTGAAATCCCGCATAAGATGTCGAAGCTTCCATCCCATCTGGTGATGGAACAGAAGGGACCTGATAAATCATATATGTGTGGCCTGAATTTGGGTTCATAACGTGCCTCTAGGTCAGCACATTATTTGGGTTTAGCAGAGGTTGTGAATGGAGGGTGCCAGGTTGGCAGGAATTTGCCATCTAGGCTAGTTGATTATAAACCTCTGTGATCTCATCCTTGTGCTGTTTTTGCATTGCCGCATTCATCTTTTCAATTTCAGCCAGTGCTTGAAGGATAAGAGTCATTTGATCATGGTTTGGCCCAGATTGATAGGTGGGATTGGGCCAAGGCTGAGGCGGCTGATATGGATGAGGAGCTTGTGGACAGGGTTGATAAGGTGGTCTTTGAGTCTGAGAATTTCCCATCCACTAGAAGTTGGGATGATTTCGCCATCAAGGGTTGTAGGCATTGGAGAATGGGTCATTCTGGATGGCATTGAGGTCCTCACAGGTCTGAGGAGCCTCAGGAAAGTTAGAATACGAGGGTTTAGAGTTCCCCTAACTAGAATAGAGTGGATCGGAGGTCCCTTTGGCCCGAGGATCAAACGGGGGTGGATACAGGTCCATCCCCTGAGAAGATTGGTGATAGATGTTCTGCACAGTTTCCCTTGCAAGAGGTGGCCGTGCAAAAGAGTTTTGCACAGAGGTGGCTCACTGTAGATGTCGAGTCAGCTCATCCACCTTCTTCTCTATGATAGAAACCTTGTCCAACCGACTGGCCATCAGTTCCAAGTCAACGGATGTGGACAGGTCCTGTGTCTCATGTGCTCCCCTAAGATTCGCCAATGCGCGGGCATTCGTTTAGTCGAATAAGCCCATGGAGTCATTATTGATGGAGTTCTCGCACATATTTTCGAGAATCACCCACACCATGTCCTCAAGTTAACTCATGATGTTTCCTCCGCAAGTTGCATTGACGAATAATTGAATATCTTCATGGAGTCCCTGGTAAAAAGACTGGACTTGTTCCCATTTAAGAACTCCGTGATGGGGGCACTTTCGCATGAGATCCAAGAATCGATCCAATGCCTCATGAGGAGGTTCTCCCATTTTTTGGGTGAAATGAGTGATCTGATGGCACAAGGCATTATCCGGTCAACGAGAAAAAACTTCTTCAAAAATTTGGACTGAAGTTCATCCCATGTGTTGATCGGACGAGTCTGAGTTTGATACCAATGAGCAGCCTTGTCCATGAGGGAGAAAGAAAACATCTTCATGAGCAGAATATCCTAATTTTGTGCATTTGACCCGAAGGTCTGGGCCAGCTGCTTGAGCTAGTTAATGTGCTGGAATGGATCCTCAGAGTTGAGCCCATGGAATTTTGGTATGGCATGAATCATATTGGGCGTGAGTTCAGAATCAGGACCTCCAGCCGAGATTCAGACTCGAGGCTCGATTGCCACCGTAGTGGGGTTATAGTGATCTCGCATCATAGGACACTATGGTGGGTTTACAAAGTTTTGGAAGAGATCATTTAGGCGCTGAAGTTGGTGCTCAAGGTTGTTCTCTTCTTCAATGGGTTGTGCCATGATGGAAGAAGAAGGAGAACTTGGTTCTAAATTAGAGGAAAGATCTATGTGGTGGGGTTGTTGCACAAACAAGGGTGTCGAGGCTTGGCCTCGGCAAGAATGAATTTGTAAAGGAGGTCTTAAGGATGGTCTTAAGGACCTCCTACCAAACATGCACCGAAGAATGTGATGAGATCAAAAGGTGTTGGACCCAATCGAGACACCCAAAAATTGTTAGGTAACTATAGAGGTTCGAGGCAGATGATACCCCTTAGTCAGAAAGGTCGTCCACTTGAGAAGTACCTGGGCAGCTAGAGAGGGAGAGTCCTACAAAGACCCCTACACGGTAGAGCATCCCCACGAGTTACAGGGTTTCCCCTGCCCGACCTCTCTTGTCACTGAGATCCCACGGAGAACAGAATGGGGACCTTGACCTCTTAAGTCTACCTTTTTTAATTAAGATCAAGGTACTTAGGGTTCCACTTGAACTTTAGGCCTTTTGAGTGCAAAAAGTGACCTAATTTTAAGGTTGATTGACCCAAAGGATCAACTTCACCTCTTTGTTCCTTTGAGAGCTTTTAGGTCATTTCTTTTAGGGTTCAAATGGTTTAAGAACCTGATTTTCTTAGGGTTTCTCTAGTATAGATCTTTTCAAATAAGGCTTAGGCACACCACTTTTTGAAGTTTTTGCTTCTTTGCTTAAGAGAAGATGTGTCTCTAAAAACCCTAGCTTTGCAATCCTTAAGTTTGCTCTAGTTGGTCAAATTTAGTTGCATTAAAAATTGGTATCTAGGGCTCAATCAAGAAGGTTTTAGCCTAGTTACCTTAATTGGATGTGCAATTTAAAATATGTTGAAATGAAAATAAGGCAACTTTGGTGAATTACTAAATATGGAAGCAGGTAGCCCTAGATTGATTTTTTTCTTTATTTTTTCCTTTTTAGACTTTGAGGGGATTAAGAGAGAGGGCTAATGAAAGCTACCTATTCCTTGGAGTGGTTGTTGTGCGGCTGCTCTTCTTTTCTTGGCTTTCCCTGAGAGAAACACAACAAAAGAGAGAAATCAAGTCAGTATTGAATTAGAAGTTGTGATCAAAGCTTCTAAAATGCCTGTTGCTCCCTGGCAACGGTGCCAAAATGCTTACGAGGCAAAATTGTGTTTTAAAAGATGTTACGTTGTAGTATAGATGAAATCGCCGTGAAAACAAATAAGAATTTATTACTCGAAAACCTAAGTATCCGAGGTGGAACACAAGGAGCAATTGGGTATTTAAAAACTTAAGGTCACAACTCTCAATTTGATAAAAAGAAATAACCAATTCAACCAAAATTGAGAAGTAATGTCAATGTAGAAATAATGCCAAAAAATTAGATGTCCAATAAAAAATTAGATGTCTTAAAGAGTTTTGCTATAGTGCTTGATTTGTGATTTTTGGCCTTCCCTTTCTTTCTTCTTTCTCTTTCTCTTTACTCTACAGCTGTGCTTCTTTTGCCTTGTTCTTTGGCTTCTTCTTCTTTTCTTCTTTGTCATTCCTTGTCTTCTTCTTCTTCTACTTGCCCACTCCTGCTTCTCTCTTTCTTCTGCCCTTGCCTTCTTTCTTCTTTCACTTCTTTCTTCTTCGACAGCTAATTCCCTGCTTCTCTCTTTCTTCTTCCTTCACCAGCTACCTTCATCTTTTTCTTCTCTCCCTTGTCTTTCCTCTGCTACAGTGCTTTTCTTTTCTTCTTCTTCTTTTTCCATGCTAAGTCATTCTTTCTTTAGACTTTGCCTTCAGCCGCTATTTTCTTCCTTCACTTCTTTTCTACTCCTCTTCCTTAGCTCCTTCTTCTTTCCTGCACAGCACCATGAAGCAAAACCTATCCCCTACCATCCCCGCTTCTCTCTCTCTCTCTATTTACCTCTTCAGTATGCTCTCCCAGAGCCAGGTAATCGGGTTGGGTGTGTGCCCAGGTCCAGGTGCACCGGTGTGGGTGTGATGCGCGAGGAGTGCTAGGTTTAGGTAATCGGGTCGGGTGTCAGGTCCACGGGGGCAGGTCGCAGATGAGGCATGAGCAAGTGAGGGCAAGGGACCTCACCCCTGTGTACTGGAGGCAATGAGCTAAAGACACAAATTCAATATAACTCACACCGCTCACCCCTGAGTATACGAGGTGGGACTAAATGTCCCACCCGCTTCTGCTGGCACCCGTAGGAGGAGAACACCTAATTGGCATAGCTGTGAACCTCGCAACGACTGCACTCAGGCTTGCTACACTCGCACTCTCAAAGCACCTAGCCCAGAGTCCTGAAGCCTGGAGCACGCGGCCTGGAGCTTTGAAGCAAGCAAGCTTGCTTGTGCGTTAATGGCGGATGGAGGCTCGAACCTACACGACATGAAGACGGAGTGGCCCTATCAAACAACTGGGAAACCTTCGTCGTATCACGACAAAGGTGAGGCGGGGATCGGCTTGGCTCAGAACATCCTAGGCATGCGTGCCTAGGTCAGACTGTGACCATGTGTGTGGGTTTGTTCGGTGGATGTGTGGGGTGAGTGTGGCAGTCAGTGGATGGGCAGAGAGTGATCAGTGGATGATGGAGGAGCTAATGCGGTTGGTGGCGAGACGTGTGGAAGTGTGGAGTGGTGGATGCTTCTCGCTAGAGGTCAGCCGGAGATGAGGAAGATGAGGGTGGACAGTGGCAGTCGAGGGGTGGTTTATGAAATAAAAGGAGGGAAAATAAAGAGTGGGAGAAGAGAAACTTATCTATGGTGATTGGAACGAAGGGGAGGCAGAGGAGACGAACGGCGCGTATGTGCCGTCGTCGGGGAAGATAGCCCAGTGGTGGAGATAACAGCGATGAGGAGGAGGTCAGAGAGGCGTGTGCTGGTGCAGCTCAATGGGGAGGAACAAGATGAAGTGAACCCTGCCACTGGTATGTTGGTAGGGCGATGAGAGAAGGGAGGGGAGGTCGCTGGAGCTTGCGGGCGTTTTGACCGGAGATGAGGAGGGAAGAAATTGAGAGGGTATCGACAGCCAAATCAAACTTGGGAGATGCGTAAAGGACTGGGGGTCCTTTTATAGCTATTGGACGAGCCTCTTGTGCTTGGACGGCAAGCTTTCCAGTGTGAAAGCCTCACCGAGGAAGGAAGCTGCATAGGATACCAAAATCTCTCGAGCGTTCGCACGAGAGATTGGGTGTAAATTTGACCTGGAGATCTCGTTCAAACGATGGTGAGATTCTCAGAGAATCTCCCTTCCAAATCTGGAAGGAGATTGATTGCACCGCAAAAATACACCTGCAATTGTGCTGTCTTATGCTATTTCCTAGCATTACCAGTGCATATTAGGTATCCATAGTCGCATTTGTAAAAATACACGCATTCATGCATTTAATTGAGAGGGGAGGAGAGTGAAATAGTGGCCTTGTAATTTACATTTTTCCTCAAGTGCTGCTTTGCAAAATTCACCACCTTTTTATTTCTAATTTTACTTGACTTTGAAATTCTTTCCGCGGCTGCAAGGAATGGCTTCTTCTTCTTCACACCTTGTCCTGCTCAACCATGCTCTGCAGCAAGCCACTCCCTACACAGCTGCATGCACAGCCAAGGCATGGCTATGCATGCCTTCTTCCTCTATAAAAAGAACTTGGCTTCTTCTTGCACGAGGGAGCCTGGGCCAGCCAAAAAAACTCCACAGCATCTTCATCTCTAGGCCGTCCCCTCCCCTCTCCCTCCATACGCAGGCCCTCCTCCTCTGAGGAGCCACTCTGTGGATAGGAGTACCTCACGGTGGTGCACAACCACCACCGTGAGTCCTCCACCGCCCAGCTCATCAAAGAGTAGGTGGGCGTGGTGGTTCTTTCCCTGTTTCTTCATTTGAAGCACTTCTGCCATTGCCACAGAGCTTCAAGCTTAGAAGCTCAAAGCTCCGCACGCAGCAGCAACAGCAAGGCGGCAGTAGCCGCAAGGCCCTCCAGCGCACGCCTGCAGGCCGCCCTTGCCTCCAGCGCACGCTTGCAGGCGCCCTTGCCTCCCTCTCCGCGAACCATGTCACGCTCTTTCCGCCCGCAACTAGCCGGCACACCCCTTCCACGCATGCAGCAGCTCACGCGCGCCAGCCATCCACGCCACCGGCACTCACAGCACCGGGCGCACCTGGTCGCGCGGCTCGCCCGGGCATTGTAGCCACTATTCATGCCAGTCAGCAGAACACTGTGGCTACAGTGCGGTGACCGGTAAGTTTCTCACTTAACCGGTCACCCGGCGTGCCGCTACCGGCCACTACCTGTACCCGCGTCCAGCCCCACGCCCTCTCCATCGCCCGTGTCTGCGTGCACCCGCCTCTGCCAGGGTCCACTCCCGCCCGCATATTCACCCGTGTACGCCTGCATCTGCCCACTCCAGCCCCTTCGCGCAGTGCGGTGCACTGCGTTTCTTCCTCCACGCCCACTCCCCTGTGTGCGCGAGCCTCTCCACGCACCTACGCGCCTAGGCGTGCATGCATGAATCACCAAACGACGCCCCACTGCTGCAGACGGCTTAAACTCTCCATCCTTCTTCACAGCAGGCACGCTCTCTCTCTCTCACAGCACTCTCTCCCTCTCTCTCTGCAGATACACATACACTCGCACTCTCGCACACACACACTCTCACCTATACATTATTATATACTTATATATATATATATACATCTATATATTTATATCTATATATATTTATATACATATATCTATACATATATTAGTACTTATATAGCTATGTATTAGTCTATATACATACATATATATATATATCTATATACTTATATATATATATCTATATATACATATATATATATTCGTATATCTATATATATATTATTGCCTATATAACTAAGTACAAGTATAGATACATATATATATATATACATATATATACATATATTTATACATATATATATATACAAATATACATACTTATATACATATATATCTATAACTATATATACATATATATATATCTACATATATCTATGTACATGTATTACTATATATATATATACATATATATATATATACATCTATATAGTTATATATACATACATATACATATACATCTATACATATATTTACATATCTATATATATATATATACATATATAACTACATATATAGCTATATATTTATAACCATATATATATATATATACATATAGATATATTTACATATATACATATATATATTTTTTCATATTACTTACTATATGTGGTATCGTGGGAATATCTGCACCAGTTGCTGATATTCTTCCATACACACGTACAAAAAGTATGTTCGCACACATCTTCCACCATCCATCTTACATTCCACGCAGCACCTCGTCCTGTTGGTTGCGTCTTCCTGGACGACGACCGACTCGACACCGTGCTACAAGCCATCTACATCTCCACCCCCACCCCTTTATACATATATAATATATACGTATATATCTATACTATATGTATCTTATTTCTATTTCTCTTTCATGCTAGTAAAAAGACAAAAAAATATATAAAAGAGAAAAGATAATCCTTGACTTGCAGGTATTCAGTCTTGCGAATAGCAAGACCAATTTTGGAACCCTAATTTGGCTCAAAGCCAAGAACCTAATTTTGAGGGTGTGCCTCAAGGACAAGAATTATCAGAAAAAAATCTAAATATAAAAACACTAAAAACACAATAAACGAATGGAAGAGATTCATTGTAGGAAAGGCGTAGAAACTTCACTTCTAATCCCACTTCCCTGAGTTCGACCCTGGGCCTAAAAGTGACCAAGATAAAATCAAGTAGGCCAGGTAAAAAAAAAATTGTAAAGAGATGGTTAGGCTCGATTTAGGTAAACCACTATACACATTTTAACGATAAAATCATAATATTAACACAACCTAACCGGGTCCGACCACATCACCTTTCATGGCACCGTTGCCAGGGAAATGTGCCTTCAAGTAAGTTTTTACTCCATTCCTGTAATTTTTCTCTTCTCACGCCCTTCTCTTCACGGGTGTTTTTGTTTATTGCAAGGAGAAGGTAGGCAGACGAAGTCAAAAATGTGGGCAGATCCGAGGCGGGAACGAGAGCGTGAAGATGCCAACACCGTACTGGAGCTTCGCACACGTTGCTGCACAAGTAGGTCTTTCTTAGCAACCTAGGTTAACTTGTCACCTTAATAAAAAAAAAAAACTAAAAAACTAGAAAAACTTCTTGGGATCTCTTAGGGCAAGTGGATTGAAATTCACTTGTTTGCTTGTTTGCCCTTACTCCCACTGCCCCGGGATTTCCCGATAAACTTCACATAGCGAAGAGCCAAGAATCTTGATTCTTGAATCTTTCACCGTGTGAAGTATTCTTTGAGGCAAATAAAAAGATTGATTGCCACCCCTTTTTGCCTCATTTATCTATAAATTCGGGATCACATTTTTTGGTGGGGAGACTTGGAATTGAGTTGATTCCAACCCCACCACGACCTTTCACGTGCCTAAGATTCGATCCCGAATATTTCAACCCCAACAATTTGATTAACTTTATCTTTTGGTTGAGCCTTGTGTGTGGAAATCATTCTGGTGATTGGGAGGACTTGAATTGCAGTGCTTTGGCTCCCTTTCACACTAATCTAAAACTGATTTGTGCATCCACACATAGAAATCTCCATCTAGCGAAGCCCAGTGCATTTTAGCATGCATTAACCAACTGACATTGAAGAAGGGTTTGTTGGGCTTAGAAGAAAACTTGTATTCTCTCAAAACCCGAAGATTGGTTGAATTGGTAATTCAGCGAAATTTTTAAATCAATGCTACTTAAGGCTGAACTCTAAAAACCATTCACCAATTAAAAACTTCAATTCGGGGAGATTTCCCTATTGCATGCTTGTTTTACACACTCTAAAAATCAATCACTTGGGCATTACCTGTAAATAACACCCTTCACATTCCATAAGCACTTGATCCTAAGCCTCTAACTAAAACTGGTAGCAACTTGACCATTATTAAGGATTGGAGGTCTAACTACCTGCGTGTAGTGCCTACGTGCTGGTGAGGGTTCCCGCGTGCTATCGGGTGTCTAAGACTGGGGCAAACAGCCTTTCAATCTAGCCCGGTGGTTCCGCTGTGCTTGCATTCGGTTCCGTAGTTCATGATAGTCGATAACTTAGATCTTTAGGTCTATGGGCACACTGTAGAGGTTAGGACTTTGATTGTATTGATTTGTCATCAAGTGTACCTTTGCGGCATCATTTCTCTCATCTCTTTTTCCCTTCTTATCCCCCCAATTCTTCTTACGGTAGTGCATGTTTGGGAGGAGGTCACAAAACCCTGAACTGTGTGAATTATCTGACAAATTTAGAAGAGAAGCCGAATCGTCCTCCTCCTCCACAAACGTGGCTGCACGCCCACCCCTAAATCCCGAGGGAGGAAACCGCACTCAAAACCCACCAGGTGGTGGAGCCTTAGATCCCATAACCCACCTCCAAGCCCAAATGGAAATGTATAGTGAGCAAATTGAAGCCATAAGAGAAACATTGGAGGAAATGCAAAACCCTCCTGAACGGGAGGAGCCTAGGTCTCTTAGCTCCTATCAGAATCCCGTTGCTACAGAGACCATAGGACAAATTCGGGTCCCCATGGGTGGGGACGACTTTAAACTGAAGCCTAACATAATTGGCCTAATAAATTTTCACTTCCATGGTCTTGCAAGTGAAGATCCTTTTCTCCACTTGGAAGACCTAACCCGATTAGCTGAAACTGTTAACCCAAGAAATATCGGGTTACCTATAGTCCTCATGAAAATGTTCCCATTTTCATTGCGGGATAAAGCATCGCAGTGGTTACGCACCCTTGGGAGAACCATCCACTCTTAGGAAGAGATGCGAACAGCGTTTCTCAAGAAATTCTTTCCAATCGGATGAACCAATGCGCTTCGCCGTGCTATCACTTCATTTACACAACAAAACGGCGAACAATTTCATGAGGCATGGGAGAGGTATAATGACCTCCATAGGAAGTGTCCACACCACGGTCTGCCTAAGTGGCATATAGCCCAGATTTTCTACTATGGGCTAAATGAGACTTTGAAGCAAATTGCAGACGCTTCCTGTGGAGGGAACTTTATGAATAAAGACGAGAATGGAGCATTTGAATTGTTTGAAAATATGAGTGAAAACTCAATGAACAATGCTTCCATTGTCGCCTTTAATCGTACCAGCCTGCCCCGTAATGTCCACGAAGTTGACACGGGACCCTCCCATTCATCCACATATCTTAGCCTTATAGCACAGAAATGGGATGAAGTCTCTGTCATGCACAAGAAGCTAGATGAGCTTCTGGCCAACCCCGCCCATTCTATGGCAAACACCCCCACCTCACCACTTCGTCACAATTCCAATTCTTCCAACACCAGGCTTATTTCGAGAAACCCCGTAAGACCTTCCTTACCGAGTGTCGCTACAAGCGACTCAGTAAGTCATGTGGATCTGGCTTCTGCGAGCCAGTATTTTGACATGGAGGACCAAGCCTCCGTGTGCTCGGATGAATATTTACATGCGGACATGTCTTCTGGCATAGAAGATGCTTGCACCCTGGGGAACAACCCGTTCTCTGCCACTTATAACCCAGGGTGGCAAAATCATCCAAACTTCGCATGGTCCAACAACCTGCAGTGCCAAAACCCCATGGGTGGACCAATGCAACTATCCGCACTCGTCATCCCAAGGGCCCAATTTAATCCTATGGCGAATCCGCCATCAAGCCCTTGCATACCGCAAACAGAACATGCATCAAGTCGTCTTGATAAATTGATGCGAATGATGATGGAAATGTCAAAGCGCCATGTAGAGAACATGACCTCTCTTCAGCACCAATTAGCGCAGCAGAATGCTGAGATCAGTCAACTACGCATGGTGACTCGATCTCAAGGCACTCTTCCTGCCCAACCTGTTCCAAATCCACAAAATTTTGTACCCCGTGCTCCTCAACCACAGGTACAACCTTCTCAGGGGCAGCTTAATCAAATTCTGCAGGCTCCGAGCATTCCATTGAGATTTCAAGCTAATCCCGCTGTAGCACTGCACTCTTATGTCCCTATTGTAAACCCTCCTCCACCTTATGATCCCACTAGACCCGCATCGTCCAATGTGATCACTACGAGGAGTGGCAAGCAAACTGTCGATCCGCCTCGACCTGATCCTGGCCCGTCTTCTTCATCGCCCTCTCATTCGGGATGTGCACCGCATTCGCGCGAGGACAATACACCCAAATTGGTGCCAGAATCAGTCCTATTCCCTGAGGCTCTACTGAAGGAGCCAAAAGGCAAGAAGAAAGACACACAGGCCTTTGATAACCTGCGTAATTTCTTCAGGGATGTAGAAATCAAGGTACCTCTGCTCGAGGCTATCGACCATATACCTACTGTCGCCCGATTTTTCAAAGACTACACAACACCCAGGCGACAGTCAAAGAAAACCAAGAATCCGGTGGTTCTCTCGCCTCATGCAAGTTGTGCTATACTGTAAAACCTACCACCAAAGTAGAAAGATCCGAGCACACCACTGATTTCCTGTAGCATCCAAGGCAGTAATTTTAACCGTGCCATACTTGATCTAGGATCTTCCATAAATCTTATACCGACCATCATGCTCGAAAAATTTCCCTTGGGAAATCTGAAACCCACCCCTGTCACGTTACAGTTGGCAGATCGTTCTGTCAAAATCTCGAAGGGTGTGGTGGAAGACATGGTGGTTAGGGTCAACAGTCTCTGTTTTCCTGTTGACTTTCTTGTTTTAGATATGGAAGTTCCTAGCTCACTTTCCGATTGTTCGATCATCCTTGGTCGACCTTTCTTGGCCACAGCCCGCACCCATATCGACTGCGAGTCGGGCTGTATTGAGATTGCCGTTGGATCTGAAAAGCTCAAACTTAACATCTTCAAGGCAGCCAAGAACTTTGATTGCGATTGCATCGAGGATGACACGTCTAACGAGGACATGGCTGTCAGCCTGTGTATCAGACTAATTGGGACCTATTCTGACTGCTGCAGATTACCTGTAAACATTGACGATTACCTGACCGACACATATTGTGACGTTCCCCCATCCCTCCCATGTCCCGTACCGTCTCCTGACTAGACTTCTGACGAGGTTTTCTCCGCTTCCCATACCTCGTGGTCTGAGTCATATCCAGGCTACTCACCGACGGTCCACACTCTTGAAGACTGGATTACCCTTTCTTTCCTGCCAAATCAGGCGGATTTGCAAACCACATTGGGACCTTGAGCCCACATGCTACTCACTGGGGCTATTCCTTTTTGGATCCGTTTATCCAAGATGCCCCTCTTCCTGGCCAATCTGAGGGCCAACTTCTTCTCCCTGACTTATTTTCTGATCCGCCTAGGACACTCTCGTCCCAAGAAATGCCAGACCTTTCACCATCCACTCCCGAGCTGAAAGAGCTGCCTAGTACACTTAGATATGTTTTTTTGGGGCCAAATGAAATGCTCCCCGTAATCATCAGTTCAAAATTGACTAGGGAGCAAGAGTGCAAACTAACAAAGGTCCTCATAGAACACAAGGCAACCATTGGATGGTCTTTCTCAGACTTATCTGGCATTAGCCCCTCCTACTGCACTCACCGTATATATACGGAGGAAGAGGCTCGACCTTCCCGCGAGATGCAGCGACGTCTCAACCCTAACATGCAGGACGTCATTAAGAAGGAAATCATTAAGTGGCTAGATGCGGGTATAATCTACCCGATCAGCAATAGCCCCTAGGTGAGCTCGATTCACGTTGTGCCCAAAAAGGCAGGACTCACCATCCGTGTCAATGACAGGGGCGAATCCATCCCTACACGCACTCCTACATCTTAGAGAGTGTGTGTAGATTATAGGAAACTCAATGCTGCAACTAAGAAAGATCATTTTCCGCTACCATTCATTGACCAAATCCTGGAGTAGTTAGCGGGAAATAAATTTTTCTGTTTCCTGGATGGATTCTCAGGATATAACCAGGTGGCAATTGACCCTCGATACCAAGAGAAAATCACTTTTACCTGCCCCTTCGGCACCTTCGCATTTAGACGGATGCTGTTTGGACTTTGTAACGTGCCAACAACTTTCCAGAGATGTATGCTGGCGATATTTCATTACATGGTGGGTGACTTTCTCGAGGTCTTTATGGATGACTTCTCAGTCTTTGGACCATCTTTCGATGACTATCTTGCCAACCTGACCTGTATCCTTAGGAGATGTATTAATGTAAACCTCGCGTTTTCTTGGGAAAAAAGTCATTTTATGGTGCACAAGGGAATTGTTCTCGAACACATCATCTCCAATAGGGGTATCGAGGTTGACAGAGCTAAGCTTGATGTCATTGCTGATTTACCTGTGCCTGGCTCTGTCAAACAAATCCTCTCCTTCCTGGGACACGTTAGTTTCTCTAGGAGATTTATCAAAGATTTCTCCAAGATTTCTCGACCCTTAACTCATCTCCTATCAACCGACATACCCTTCGATATGGGCCCCGACTACATACGAGCATTCACGCAACTGCGTATTGCTGTCACCAAGGCCTGTGTTCTCCAGCCACCTGATTGGTCCCTCTACTTTGAACTCATGTGTAATGCTTTTGACCTTGCAGTCGGAGCCATCCTGAGACAAAGATGCGATAGACACCCCTTCGTGGTGTACTACGCCAGTAAGACATTGGACGAGGCCCAGGGTAATTATACTACCACTGAGAAAGAACTACTGGCGGTCATCTTTGGGCTGGAGAAATTTCGCTCTTACCTTCTGGGCTCACACGTTATTGTTTTCACTGATCACGCGCCCATTCGCCATCTCATGCACAAGAAGGATGCCAAGCCTAGACTGATTCGTTGGATCCTTCTACTCCAAGAATTTGACATTGAGATTCACGATAAGGTCGGAGCCCAGAATGTTGTGGCTGATCATCTTTCTAGACTGTACCCTGACCATATTGGACTTACTCTGCCGATCAATGAAATTTTTCCTGATGAGCACCTATTGGCAATTAATGTGGCAAGTGGACCTTGGTATGCCGATATTGCCAATTACCTTGCTTTTGGATCCCTTCCACGTGGCTGGCCTAAAAACCAGTGCGAGCATCTCATGGCAGAAGCAAAGTATTATTTCTGGGATAATCCACTTCTTTTTCGGATAGGTGCTGATCAAATCATCCGTCGTTGTGTTCCTGACAGCGAATTCCCCAGTGTGCTATCCTTCTGCCACGATCAGGCTTGCGAAGGCCATTTCTCTAGGAGGAAAACTGCAGCCAAGGTGTTGCAATGCGGTTTCTTTTGGCCCTCCCTTCACCAGGATGCACACAATTATGCCAAGCATTGCACTAGGTGCCAGTCGTTAGGGTCAATGTCACGATGTGACATGATGTCCTTACAACCCATCCTAGCTGCAGAAATCTTCGACATTTGGGGAATTGATTTCATGGGTCCCTTTCCTCCTTCCAACGGATTCAAATTCATCCTCATGGCCGTTGATTATGTTTCGAAATGGATCAAGGTTATTCCCTCGCGTCGTGCTGACCATGTTATATCCATTCGCTTTGTCAAAGACCACATCTTTGTGCACTTTGGGATCCCTCATGCCATTATCTCGGATGGAGGAAGACACTTTACCCATGCATCTTTTCGGGCACTTCTGAGGAAATACGGAGTTCACCATTGCATAGCATCCCCGTATCATCCTCAGACGAACGGTCAGGCAGAGGTGTCGAACCGGCAAATCAAGCAGATTCTCCAGAAAACGGTTCGGCCTGACCGTAAGGATTGGTCCGACAAGCTGATTGACGCACTTTGGGCATATCGAACCGCCTTCAATGCTCCCCTTGGTATGTCTCCATATAGAATTGTTTACGGGAAGCCTTGTCATTTGCCCGTGGAGTTGGAGCACCGCACTTATTGGGAGGTTCGCCAATGTAACCTCGACCCAGTCTTGTGTGGTCGAGAAAGGAAACTCCAACTCCAGGAGTTGGAAGAGCTCCATTGTGAAGCCTATGATTCTGCCTTAACTTTCAAACAGCGCACTAAGGCTTTTCACGACAACCGTATTCGGTGGAATGAATTTGAGCCATCTCAGCAAGTTTGGCTCTACAATGCCCGGCTCAAGTTCTTTCCTGGGAAAATGAAGTCCAAATGGACTGGTCCTTTCTCAATCTTGAGACCATTTCCCAATGGGGCTGTTGAGATTGAAGATCCCAAATCTAGGCATAAATTTATGGTCAATGGGCAGCGTTTAAAACCCTATCTTACTCATGAACCTGCCCCTGTTGGAGAAACTGTTGCCCTGCTGGAGGGTAACTAATCTTTTGCCTCATTCCGAGTCCAGCTGGGGACGTTAAATTCAATGCTCATTGGGAGGCACCCCAACAACACTCACCATCCACCATCACTTTTCACTTCACTGTCACGCTCACTTCACTTTTCACTTCACCACCCACCATCCACCCACCCTACCATCCTGCTGTATACCCTACACTTCAGCTCTCGTTACCTGATCTTTCATCCTTTCTCTACCCTTCCCTGCATGCATATGAGGGCATAGCATCGTTTGGCATGGGGGGGTGGATAGGCATCCATAGGATCTGGGTATTTTATGGTATCATGCAGTTTCCACCTATATATATATATAAAATGGTGTTTAGTAATGATCTAAAGGCTGAAACAAAAATACAATAAATGTTTATGGATATTCAACTGCTGTTTTGAAGACTTTCCAGGCCACTGAAGCTTGATTCGCTCAAGCTCGGATTAATTCACTTGAGCATTGACAAGATATATTGGAATCTCTCCTAACTAACGACGTATTCTTGTACCTAAGACACCAGTACATGATTCGTTGGTTTTCTTCTACTTGAGAGCCTAAGTAATCTTGTTTCACACTACACATATCAAGAAAGACCAGGTGAACAAAAGATCCAACCCTAGTGTTCATTAGGGAAGGTGGAGTCCTTACCTGTGCGTGCAGGTAGACTTTTTATCCTAGGCTTTAGTCTTGTGTTTAGGAAAGACTCTTTCCACCAAAAAGGAACTCTCCTACCAAAAAGAAAAGTGTGCTCCTCCAAATAATGTTGTAAGAGATATACTGACACGTGTTTCAAAAAGAAAAAAAAGATGCAAATAAGTCAGTATATCCCGCAAATATCTGTAAAGTCTTCGCCCTACAAAAAGTTCTTCAGGGCAAGTCGCAAATACCCTGTTTTCTTTGAGCCACAAATGTCTGAAAATGGGAGTTGAGTTTTCCATCATCTTTTTAAGGGTCAATCCAAAGACACGAGCTGAAACTGGGACCAACCTTTACTTAAAAATTCGTGAAACCCTGGGCTTAAGCCTTAATGTTCATCTGGTCAGTCTTGATCCTTCACTATGCACAAGCCATAATCTCTTGAGCTCTCGAGTATGGCAAAAACCTCCTGGGTCCTAGAAATCGTACTTAAGGTTCAAATATCAAGAGTCCTGGATAGTCGAGAGATGATCTATGTCATGTGAGAATTAAAGTACTGGTAGTCTTCTCTGCAATTGGTTCTCACAATATCCAACATTAAACACATTTATGTTGCCTCAGAAGAAAATCTTCAGCATAAGATCATTTCTAAATACATTACAAAAAAATGCTTTGCTGGGGAGTAGGAAAAGATAGGCATGGGGGTATGATTGCACCGCAAAAATACACTTGCAATTGTGCCATCTTATGCTATTTCCTAGCAATACCAGTGCATATTAGGTATCCATAGTCGCATTTGTAAAAATACATGCATGCATGCATTTAATTGAGAGGGGAGGAGAGTCAAATAATGGCCTTGTAATTTACATTTTTCCTCAAGTGCTGCTTTGCAAAATTCACCATCTTCTCATTTTTAATTTTACTTGATTTTGAAATTCTTCCCACGGCTGCAAGGAATGGCTTCTTCTTCTTCACACCTTGTCCTACTCAGCCATGCTCTGCAGCAAGCCACTCCCTGCACAGTTGCATGCACAGCCAGGGCATGGCTGTGCATGCCTTCTTCCTCTATAAAAAGAGCTCGGCTTCTTCATGCACGAGGGAGTCTGGGCCAGCCAAAAAAACTCCACAGCATCTTCTTCTCCAGGTCGTCCCCTCCCCTCTCCCTCCATACGCAGGCCCTCCTCCTCTGAGGAGCCACTATGTTGACAGGAGTACATCACGGTGGTGCACAACCACCACCGTGAGTCCACCACCGCCTAGCTCATCAAAGAGCTGATGGGCGTGGTGGTTCTTTCCCTGTTTCTTCGTTTGAAGCACTTCTGCCATTGCCACAGAGCTTCAAGCTTAGAAGCTCAAAGCTCCGCACGCAGCAGCAACAGCAAGGCGGCAACAGCCGCAAGGCCCTCCAACACACGCCTGCAGGCTGCCCTTACCTCCAACGCGTGCCTGCAGGTGCCCTTGCCTCCCTCTCCGCATGCCCTGTCGCACTCCTTCCGCCCTCAACTCGCCGACGCACCCCTTCCATGCCCGCACCAGCTCGCATGCGCTAGCCGTCCATGCCACCCGCACTCACAGCACCAGGCACACCCGGTCGCGTGGCTCGCCTGGGCACTGTAGCCACTATTCACGCCAGTCGACGGAACACTGTGGCTACAGTGCGGTGATCGGTAAGTTTCTCACTTAACCGGTCACCCCGTGCTCCGATACCGGCCACTACCCCCACCCGTGTCCAGCACCGTGCCCGCTCCAGTGCCCGCTCCCGCCTACGTCTTCTCCGGCATATGCCTGCATCTGCCCGCTCCAGCCCCTTCACGCAGGGCAGTGCACTGCGTTCCTTCCTCCGCGCCCACTCCCTTGCATGTGTGTGCCTCTCCGCGCACCTACGCACCTGCGTGTGCATTCGTGAATCACCAGACGACGCCCCACTGCTACAGACGACTTAAACTCTCCAGCCTTCTTCACAGCGTGTGCTCTCTCTCTCTCTCTCACACACACATAGCACTTTCTCCCTCTCTCTCTGCAGATACACATACACACACACTCACACTCTCGCACACACACACTCTCACCTATACACTATTATATGCTTATATATATATATACATCTATATATTTATATCTATATATATTTATATACATATATTTATATATATATACATATATCTATACATATATTAGTACTTATATAACTATGTATTAGTCTATATACATACACATATATATATCTATATACTTATATATATATATCTATATATACATATATATTTACATATATATATACTTATATACATATATATATATACATATATCTATATATATATTATTACCTGTATAACTAAGTACAAGTATAGATACATATATATATATACATATATATACGTATATTTATACATATATATCTATAACTATATATACATATATATATATACATCTATATAGTTATATATACATACATATACATACATATACATATACTTCTATACATATATTTACATATCTATATATATATACATATATATATATATATACACATATATAACTACATATATACCTATATATTTATAACCATATATATATATACTTATAGATATATTTACATATATACATATATATATATTTTCATATTACTTACTATACATGGTATCGCGGGACTATCTGCACCAGTTGCTGATATTCCCCGATACACGCGTATAAAAAGCGTGTTCGCACACATCTTCCACCATCCATCTTACATTCCAAGCAGCACCTCGTCCTATTGGTTGCGTCTTCCTAGACGATGACCGACTCGACACCGTGCTACACGCCATCTCTACCTCCACCCCCACCCCACCCCTTTATACATATATAATATATACATATATATTTATACTATATGTACGTTATTTCTATTTCTCTTTCATGCCAGTAAAAAGACAAAAAAATATATACAAGAGAAAAGATAATCCTTCACTTGCAGGTACTCAGTCTTGTAAATAGCAAGACCAATTTTGGAACCCTAATTTGGCTCAAAGCCAAGGAACTAATTTGGATGGTGTGCCTCAAGGACAAGAATTATCAGAAAAAAATCTAAATATAAAAACACCAAAAACACAATAAACGAACAGAAGAAATTTATTGTAGGAAAGGCGTAGAAACTTCACTTCTAATCCTACTTCCCTGAGTTCGACCCTGGGCCTAAAAGTGACCAAGATAAAGTCAAGTAGGACAGGTAAAAAAAATTTTTGTAAAGGGATGGTTAGGCTCGATTTAGGTTAACCACTATACACATTACAACGATAAAATCACCATATTAACACAACCTAACCGGGTCCAACCACATCACCTTTCAGAGATCTCTGAGGATTCGGGGAGATATCAACCTCAAATCCTCACCGAAGTGGGATTCCTCTGTTGTAATGGCGGAGGGACCTGAATGCAAGGGTGGCGAGGAAGCTAGGGTGCTCTACACAAGGGTTTTTCAAAAGTTAGGGGTTAGAATGTAATTGGGTGGATAATTTTGCAAAGTTGGTCGTTGCAAAGTTGGTCAAGACGACCTTCTCTTAGGCCCAAATTTTGGTACAAACCTAATTTAGACCTAAGGAATCCAATGGTGAAGTTGGATTTTAGGTTTGACTACATTTGACTGGACATTTTGCATGAAAACCCAAATTAGGTTAAATATTGAGCTAGAACCCCAATCTAGGTCAAAATAGTTTCCAAAGGCCGAATTGAAGGTTCTAAACCCTACGGGATATTTATCCATGAATTTTAGAGGGTTTAGTTGATTTTTACCCAGACCAAAACCTTGCTGAATTAAGCGAGTTTGTTTTAGGGTTATAGAATGTCATTTAATTCTTAAATCTCACGATAACGCTTTTCTGACTGAACCATCCCACTTTTGCTCTTATTAAGTCAACTGACCTATGCTTAATCCTTAAGAAATTCCGTTGATGTATTGCAATGGTAACATTACAATTTTACCCTTTAGTTCATGTTTCCTTCTCAGAATAGTAAACCCTTGACTTAGGTCTTCCTCTAGGTTATGTAGGAGCTTTTGTTTACTTTCTCAAGTCAAAATGAGCTAGTTAGGGATTATGATGAGGCTCTCATCACTAATCCATTTTGATCCTAGTTTTCCTGGGAATTGATTGAGTTTGGCATCAAAGAGGAGCACTTTTTGACCAGGATAGAATGATTTTCGCGAAATGTATTTGTCATGGAAGGCTTTGACCCACTCTTTATAGATATGTGAGTTCTCATAAGCATCATTGCATAATTCCTCGATCTCGCTCATTTGCAAATGGTGGTCAGCATGAGATCTAGATTGCATTTCCGTACTGCCCAATAGAGTTTGTGCTCCATTTCTACATGGACGTGACATGCCTTTTCTGTACACGAGTATGAAGGGAGACATTCCTAGCTGGGTCTTATGGGCTGTCCTATAGGCCCACATGGCTTCCAGAAGTTAGGTGGAGCAATCTTTCCTATCAGGCCAAATAATGACTTGAAGGATTTTTTTCATCTCCTGATTGGATAGCTCAACCAATCCATTGGTTTTGGGGTGACAAGGAGTTGGGATATGATGCGACACCTCATACTTTTTCATCAAGGATTGGAAGTGCACATTCACGAAATGAGACTCGCCATCGCTGATGACAGCTTTAGGAACACCAAATCTGGAAAAGATGTTCTTCTGATTGAACCGTAGAACAACTTATGATCATTCATTTTGATGGGGGTGGCTTTGATCCATTTTGAGACATAGTCAACAACAAGTAAGATATACTTGAAGCCGTTAGATTCTATAAAGGGTCCCATAAAATCAATTCCCCAAATGTTAAAGATTTCACACACGATAATTGGATTCAAGGGCATCATATCGCACTGGCCCATATTGCCGATGGTCTAACAATGGGCACATGCCCTATAGTAGGATTATGTTCCTTTGAATATTGTGTGCCAAAAGAACCCACACTAGAGGATCTTCACTACAATTTTACAACCTGAGTAATGGCCAGTGTAGGTCTGGTCATGGCAAAGCGAGATGACATCATTGACCTCATCGTTTGGAATGCATCTACGGATCACTTGACCATTACTATTGTCGAATAGATAAGGATCTTCCCAAACATAGTACTTGGCATTAGAAATCAGCTTGTCCTGCTTGGAGGTTGCCTAATAAGGTAGAACTTTCCCTGTAACAAAGTAATTCACAATATCAGCGAACCAGGGGAATCTATTAATGGCCAAGATATGCTCATCCGGAAAATTCTCAGTGATTGGTCTAGATGGGTCAATGATCAAAGAAGGAAGGTCAGACAAATGGTCAGCTACCACATTCTGCTTCGCTGCCTTGTCATAAATTTCGAGATCAAATTCTTTCAATAACAAGATCCAACAGATTAATCTAGGTTTCACATCCTTCTTCGTAAGCAAGTGCCTCATCGTAGTCTGATCCGAGTAAATGATGACATGGGATCCCAAGAGGTATGATGTGAATTTCTCCAGACTGAATACTACAACCAACAGCTCTTTATCCATAATCGTGTAATTACACTAAGCCTTGTATAGTGTCTTACTGGCATAATATAACTGCCAATTTCCCATCGATTTTCTGCCCTAGCACTTCTCCTACTGCATAGTCAGATGCATCACACTTGATCTTGAAGGGTTGAGACCAGTCAGGGGATTGTAGGATTGGAGCTTGGGTAACTTAGTCACATAGGATTTGATGCATGAATGAACTCACCTATCATCTCAAAAGGTGTGTCTTTTGAGAGAAGATTCGTTATGAAGCATGCGATATTGGAAAAATAAGAAGTGAATCAACGATAGAATCTGACGTGCCTAAAAAATGATCTGATGTCTTTGACTGAGGTAGAATAGGTAGTTTGGAAATCAGATTACCTTAACTTGGTCAACTTGGATACCTCTCTCAGAGACAAAGTGTCCAAGGATAATGCCCTTAGGATCCATGAAGTGGCTCTTTTCCCAGGAGAGAACCAAGTTCACTTTGATGCACCTTTAGAGGATCTAGACCAAGTGCAGGAGGCAATCATCAAAAGATTCACAAAAAATTGAGAAGTTGTCCATGAAGACTTCAATGTATTTACGTACCATATCAAAGAATATGGTAGCATGCACTGTTGAAAGGTGGTAGGTGCATTGCAAAGCCTAAACGTCATCCTATGAAATGCTTACGTATCGTATTGGTAGGTAAAGGTGATTTTTTCTTGATCTTCGGCATGGATTGCCACTGATAAGTGTACTTTAGTGTATCATTATTTGGTCTAAGTACTCTTTTATTAGTTATTCTTAGTTGTTAATTAAATAGGAGTTAAATGGCAATTCATCCTAGTCTGTGACGTTTGCTGGATGCGTTTGTGTAAAATTGTTCGTTATAGCACATTTTATGACATCAATTTTAAATAAGAATAAACGGATGTGAGTTTAAGTATCAAACATAGGCAGGCCTGAAATCGGATCAAATACTCGCTTTGTGTCGCAAAAATTCTTCATTTGTTTCGCTTGCAAACTAGATAAAATGAGAAAGAAAGGGAGAGAGGGAAAGATAGAAGAGAGATAGGGTTAGAAAATCGTTATGATGATGGGAGAATATCTAACTATGCAAAAGATAAATATGATAATAGAATAGAGAATATATTGCGTAAATGATTCAGTTCTATAGCTATAGTGGCAGATGAAAGCTTAAGCAGTAGCACAAATAATAAACCAAAAACAAGCTAAGTGGAGATGCGAGGCAGCCACGGCGGTGGAGGGACTTCCATTGGTAGCTCGACGTCTTCACAACCTTGCTTGGAGATCTGAGTGGAGTTGCTTAGGTAGAACATGAGCAAAAGTGGAGGGGGGTAGGCCCTTCTATAATGGAGGGAGAAGGCTAAAATTCATCCTCAGGTCAATAGTAACAGCTGCAAGCGTCACTGAAGACCCACGGCATGTGTCGCGTAGCCCCCGCTTTGGTGCCTTCAATGCACATGTTGGCCCGCACGCGGCGCTGTTGAGCTACCGCGCACACGCCCACCCACGCATGTGCGTGCTGCTTACTCTGCCACGTCAAATTGCTAACTGAAGGGGTCATGGGGGTTTAAACCTATGCCCTCTCTTTGAGAGTGGGCATCTCCACCAATAAACCACAAGGGCCTTTGTGTAGAGTTCTCGAATTTTCGCGGCGAGGTGGAGGCAGCTTCTCAGCCGTTGGATCTTGATCCAACAGTTGAGATTTGATGATGAGGATGAAGAGAAGTCGGCGCTGGGCATTCATGGCTAGCCTTGGGTGGCCTAGATGGTGCCACAAGGCGCCATCTAGGCCATCCATCTTCTTTCTATTTTAGGGGATGCCACAGTGCTTGGATTGTGATGATTTTCACGCTGTCGGATTGTGATCGTCACTTCGGATCCATCCATATGGTTGGATTTTTATCCGAGGCCCGTAAGGATGTTGCATTGCCCCCTAGCTGTTGATCTTTCTCGAGCATGTTGTGGGAGCTACGGAGGTCGGATCAAAGTGATGTTGAGTTCATTGGACTCGGTTCATCAATCCGGATCCATCCGAATGGTTTGATCACTCATCTGAGACCTATTTCAAAATGGACTTGTGCACATGGTCATTAAACATTGATTCTAAGCAATTAAAATGTAAAGATCAAGCAATATGCAAGCAATGCTCCCCAGTCCATTATAATATGTCATTATCGCACAAGCATCCTCGAAATTGACTCTAATTGATAATGTTAACACTGAACATTGTGGAGTCATCTTACCCCAATCCCTACCCCTTGCTACTCCCTAGCAAGGTTTGATCTAGATGTTATTTACAATTAAAATTAGGAACTGATTACTTAGGTAGAAGTAGCTTGTCAATTTTAGGAAATTTCTAGTAAGAACCTAACTCTCTAGGACTCAACAGTGCCCGGGTTACCTACCAAAATGCCGACCGCCTGAGTCCTTGCCTTATTCCATATAGAAGCAAATACATTTTTTCTTTTTCATCTTTTCTAATATTTTTTTTCTAATCTTTGGTGTTGAGGATTTTGGGGTAACTTTTTAGGACTACCCAATCCACCCAAGACTCAAAAAGGATTCTTAGTACTAAGCATCTTATTGTGAAAGTGATAGACTCACTTAACGATAATTAAAACAGACATTGGGTTTCTACAACCCTAGGTGACCCGAAAGAAAAAAATGTTGCCTGAAGGTGTATCAATCTGATCGGTAGCTTTATCCCTACTTTTTATTTTTGTGGGGTCAACAAGAGGGCGAACCCAATGTATATCTCCCTGAATTATTCTACTTCCTCGTTTCTTCCTTAAGTGTTTTCAAATTCTTGTGCATTTTATGAGTTGGGATCTGGACAACCGGCCAATGGGCTGTTACCCACGACAACTTGCCAGCCATACTCATGCGGTGAAGTTTGGCTTATTTCTTTTTTTTTTTCTTTTCTCCTTTTCTTCTTCTTATTTTTTTTTAAGTAGGCGGCTTTCCTAAACTAAGATTTACCTAAAGGCAGTAGTGAAAGAGAAAGGTCCTATGGCTTGGCTTTGGACAACCTGCTAATATGCTATTATCCACGACAACTTGCTAACCATAGCACCCTAGATGGTTCATTAGCTACCCAATTTTCGTTAGAATCGCCAATGACTGAGTCAGTGCAAAACATGTGTAGTTGCTTAGACTAAAAGTCCCCCTAAATCAAAGGGTAGGTTGATAAGTCGTATACTTATCACCCTACTTTATTGACCAGATTAAAATAAATTAAGGTGGTGAGGACTTGAGACCAAGTCCACATTTTAGTGGACACCTGGAATGATTAAGTCTAAAGACCTGAAGGATCTAAGCGATTAGGTCCCTAACGTATCATTTCCTAAATTAGAAAAGCTTCTAATACATAAGTTCTCTTCTCCTAATTATTATTATTATTTTTTGATAAAAGGAAATAAAATTAATTCAGGCTAACAATTTTTTACTCAGATCCTATGAATTACCACCACCCCATGCCTATGTTGGATAATGTCCTCATTGGAAAAATAAATGTACGCAAGGGAGTAAGGAAAGAAATCACCTAAGTTGTAATCACAAATCCGGTTAGCTTCAATCCTCTAGGTTGCCTCCCAGGAAGCTTTGAGTTTAGTTCCTTGAGCTGAGTGCCATTCCAATTTAACCCTCAATGAGGGTCACAACTTCCTTCGTGGGGATCTGGGCAAGAAAGTGTTTTAGTTGTTGACCATTAACAATGAAGGTTTCCCTAGTCTTGGGATTGGCAATTTCAACCACCCCATTGGGATAAGGCCTGACCACTTGATATGGTCCCATCCACTTAGATCTCAGTTTCCCGAGGAAGAGTTTAAGTCTTGCATCAAATAGCCAGACTTGCTGATTTGGCTCGAAGGTTTTTCTATCAATGTGTTTGTCATGGATAGCTTTCATCTTCTCCTTATAAAGTCTATTGTTCTCGTAAGCATCCCGACGGATTTCCTCAAGCTAGGAGAGTTGGAGCTTCCTTTGAGTTCCGACGATCTGAGAATCCATATTGCACTACTTAACAGCCCAGTATACTCGGTGCCCCAACTTGACTAGAAGGTGGCAAGCTTTTCCCAAGACCAATCGATAAGGCGTCATGTCTATCGAGGTCTTAAAGGCGGTCCTGTATGCCCAAAGGGCATCGTCCAATCGTGTGGACCAATCCTTCCAGTCAGGTCTCACAGTCTTTTATAGAATATTTTTAATCTGCCTATTTGAGACCTCAGTTTGCCCATTCATTTATGGGTGATACGAGGTGGCAATGCGGTGAGTGACCCCGTATTTCATAAGTAGGGCACGAAATTGGGCATTAATGAAGTGACTCCCACCATCGCTGATCATGGCTTTTGGTATCCTAAATCGGGAAAAGATATTTCTCTTAACAAAGTCCATGACAGCCTTATGGTCACATTTTTGGGTAGGTACGGATTTGATCCATTTCAAAATGTCATCCACTGAGACAGTATATACTCGAAACCATTTGATAGTGGGAAGGGACCCATAAAATCGATGCCCCAAACATCAAAAATTTAGATGATCAAGATGGGTTGTAGAGGCATCATATCTTTCTTGATCATAGTCCCTAAGGTCTTACATCTAGTGCAAGTTGTTGCAATGTTATGTGCATCCTTGAAAAGTGATGGCTAGTAAAAATCGGATTGTGATATAGACACATCTCTTTAGGATAAAATGCCTAACCATGCATGTTCCTAGGCTTAGATTTGTATTTTATGTTATAAATATTGCATAGCATGCATCATTCTGCATTTAGAGTAATTGTATATATTTTAGGTTAATTAGGTCCTCTTTATGGTCAAGAGAGAAGATTTATTTTAGGGCCTCAGATGGATGATCGAACCATACGAATCTGAACAGGACGACGATCGGAGTCTAACACCTCTGAAATCGTCTAGATCAGAGTCTCATATCATCATTAAAGTCTGAGGAAGATCAATGGCTAGGGGGCAATGCAACATCCATACGGGTTTCTGATGGAAAATCTGACCATATGGATGGATTCGAAGCGACAATCGTAGTCCGGCAATGCAGGAATCATCTAGATCTGAGCACTGTGGCACGCTCTGCAACAGGAAGAAGATGGACAGCCTAGATGGCTACACGTGGCACCATATAGGCCGCCCAACTTCGGCTAGCACCCACCTTCATCAAGGCATCACCCATTCTCAGCGTTTGGATCTTGATCCAACGGCTGAGGATTCATCTCCACCGCGCACCCTTAAAACATCTTCACAACAACTCTTAGTCGCGGCACATTGGTTGTGAAGGTGCCTCACAAAGAGAGGGTGTGGGTTCGAAACCCGCTGCCCCCTCAATTGTTCGCTTGAGGTGTGGCGCAGCAGTAAAGCACGCATGTACACGCGTGGTGAGTCATTTTCCTTAAGAATGATTCTAGCACAAAGAAATAAGTTGTCGAAGTAGAAATTAAGCGGCAGAAGACCAATCGTCAACAATTAATATTAACCACTCAAAGAGGAGCAGGTCATGTCCATAGTGAGGCAATGGTTATTACAAACTCGTAAGAAATTGTGCCAAAAATCGTGTAGATATGAGTTCAAATAAAAGTGTAAGTTGAAATTGCATTTAAGCCAAATAGGAGGGGGTTCAATGTAATGTGTACCATAATAAAATAAGAATAAAATCCACACAATGTCACTTAAATGTAAGTATGAATTAATCTTCTCCTATAGCAAAATCCTTCCAAGAATTGAATGAAAACCCACTTAGATTAAGGTTAAGAAATTGATTTGCTTAATAACCTAAACAATGAAGGGGGTTCTCATAAAATCACAATAATAATGAAATCAAAAAAATGAAGTGGCAATGGCATATGATCGTAATAACTAATAGGGGTGTTTCCTATAGCAAAACAGGGGAAGAGCTTTGCCTTGCTTGCACACGTGGAGGAGACCATGGCTAGAAGCATGAAGTTCACCAGAGGTCGAGTGGGCCAAGGGCTACTCGGCGGTGGTGGCAGCTTGGTGAACAACGGCCAGAGGGGGTGGTGACGAGGAGGAGACGGCGGTGGCCTTTGCTGTTGGGGGAGCTACTCGTACTGCCAGGAGAGATGGTGTTGCTGCGGCAGGCACACAGGTGCATGCATGCAGCTGCACGGGGAGCCGGCGAAGGAGGAGATGCATGCGGCATCTCTGTTGGGCGTAGAGTGCGGTCGAGCACAGGCAGGAGCTGTGCGTGGAGGTGGGTCGAGGTGGCTATTGACCGAGAAAACACACACACTGGTGGTGCTATGAGGGTGCGCATGAGGACACACACGAGGAGCTGGTGGCGTTTGCAGGAGAAGAGAGAGGTGCTGCGCGCTGGGAATGCCAATGCTGGAAGTGGCAGTGGCATGTGTCAGTTGCGTGGGCCGAGAGGTGCGCGAGATTTGGCCGAGTAAGGGGGGTGCGCATGGGCAAGAAGGAGGGCAGTGGCTCGCTGCTGGTGCTTGTGCACATGGACGGGCACGCATGGCATGCGTGGAGATGGCGTGGCGTTAGAGGTGGCTGCTGATGGTCGTTGGTGTTGGGTTTGTTTTTGGTGACAAAAAATAGAGGAAGAAGAGAAGACGGGGGGAAGAAGATGAATAGTGCATTGAGTTGGGACTTCCAAAGTTCGAGAAACTTCCTGGACCTCTTCAGTTGCATGAATGGCTGTTGGTGTGTGAGTGCGGTGGTGGTTGCTGGTAATGGCCATGAGGGTGGTGCACGCTGAGGTGCTCACAGTAATGCGAACGAGCTCCAGATGGCGATGTGGACTATCATGCCACATGCCCACAGTGGTGGAGGCTCGTCTCCACGATTGAGGTCGGTGGTGGTGGAGCGGACGAGAGTGGTGCACTCTTTGCACAGTGATGAGCCAGGGTGGTGGCCTACCGAGCACCATCGTCTCCTCGCCCATCTTGTTGCTGCAACCACTTCATTTGAAATCACAAGAGGTGGGAGCAGATCCTTGTTAGTGCTAGCAGCTGTTAAAAATCAATGAGCGCAGGAAGAGGAGGTGGAGGTGGAGCAGTTACCTGCCAAACAGAATAATAATAATAATAAATTAATTAGGATTATTTATACATAACTCCTTAACTTCTATGTTAATTAAAACAATGTATGTAATGCACCTGATTAATTACCTAATCAAATGCATGCAATTCTAGGTTAATTCTACATGCATTTAGATATGGATGTCACACATGAATTACGCACTTAAGCTAAAAATATGAATTAATTTATTTATAGCCTATTGTATGCTATCTAAATGTTAAAATTAACTTAATGTCTAGGCACTTAAACACTTAAATAGCCCACAAATATGGGCTAATTAAATACCGCCATGCCTAGTTTTTGCTAGTCCCTAGCAAATTCAAGCATGACTTAACACTCCATGTTATCCAAGCTAACTCAATTGACCTTTCCATAGAAATTAGGTTGAACCATCTAACCCTAGATCAAAAGGTACCCAAGTAGTTGTTGAGTTACAGACTAGGTCAGCTAAGGACGAGTTGCAGGCACAGGTTCCATGATTTCTAACTCTACCATAAGGTTTATTTGACCCAGAGATTAAAGCATCCGTGCATGTGCATTGGTCTGGTTTATTTAAGGTTGGTATGATTGCCAACCTAGAAAGAGAGTAAGAAAGATTTTATTTATTTATTTATTTTGTAATATATAATTTTTTGTTTGATTCCTCTAAGTTTAGCCTTGGATCAGCTATAAACACGGTCAGTGTCGGATTCATTGTCCCCATCACCGAACCTCGAAGGGTGCCTTGCTTTTGATGCTTCAAGATAGCACCACCCATAGCAACCCCAAGAACTCCTAGCAATTGACACTTCGAGATAGTATCGCCCATAGATTTCTTAAGCGAATTCAGGCCTGTGGCAATCGGCACTTCGAGATAGGGTCGCCAATGGTACTTGAACCGCACAATGCACTTACATGGCCCCAGTAGGATGGACATCCTAAGAGACAAGCGCTGAGGAGGTGAAATTTTATCATCGCATCCTCAAGGTGAGTATATACTCCACCTCTCCTGTAGTAGGAACTCATCCAATCAAATTGTGTTTTCAAGCTTTTCCTAAGTCAAAACTAAGAGAACCAAATTTTCTTTAAGAAATGAATTAGGGTGATCACTATTTACATATGACCAAGTGTGTGTGAAATGTTGATGCTTAGGTTACTAAGACCCGTAAATCGAAAGGTAGAAAAAAGCACCAGGTACTACCCAACCTTTAACTCAATCCCTAGATTTCCTTCCTCAACCTTTTGAGGATGATCTGCAACTTAACTCCTACTTAAGCTTTTAAGTCCACAAAGGACCCTAAGGGTCTAAAGCTAGTAGTTTAACCCTAACTCCTATAATTAGATTCCTTGAGTCAGCTTAGGCAAGCCTAAAGTCTTAGTCTTATGCTTAAAGATGCAGAACCCAGCCAGTTAAGCTCAAAATTCTTTTCCCCCTTTCTTTTTAAAAAAAATAATAATATGCATGCATGAATGCAAAAAGTAGACATGCTATAAACAAATGCCTCAAGTCCTATCCCACCATGCCTTATTCAAACAATGTCCTCATTGGAAACAAAACAATTAAAGGAAGATATTACTTGGAGAATGATAGGAGCTAAGGCTCCTCAAGAGTGACCTTGTCAACCAGATGGCCATCCAAAGTAATGTATGGCTTTAATCGTTGGCCATTGACGGTAAAGGGCATTGCTAAAGAGGAAGGGCTCTTGATCTTCACAGCCCCATGCGGAAAAACTTTGGTGATTATGTATGGCCCATCCCAATGTGATTTCAATTTTCCTGAGAAATGCTTAAGTCTGGAATTGAAAAGCCAGACTTGTTAGTTGGGCTTAAAGGTCTTTCTAAGGATATACTTATCATGCCAGACCTTAGTTCTCTCTTTATAAGCTTGAGAGGTGTCATAAACATCATTCCTCAATTCCTCAAGCTCACTTAATTCCAGAAGTCGTGCCTTACCCACCTTTTCTAAATCCATGTTGACACTTCGGATAGCCCAAAGTGCCCTATGTTCCAGCTCAACGGGTAAATAGCATGCTTTCCCGTGCACAAATCAAAAAGGAGATGTACCTAAAGGGGTCATGTAGGTCGTTCGATAAGCCCATAAAGCATCATCGAGCTTTTGGGACCAATCCTTCCTATCAGGTCTTACGGTCTTTTCTAAAATGCTCTTTATCTCCCTATTTGACACTTCAACCTGGCCAGTCGTTTGGGGGTGGTATGGGGTAGCAATCTTGTGAGTGACCCCTAAACATTTGACTAATCGGTTGAAGTGATGACTCCAAAAATGAGGCCCCCCATCATTAATAATGGTCTTAGGGCAGCCAAATCGGGATATGATATTGGCCTTCACAAATTTCAATACCACTGAGTGGTCATTTGTGCGTGTAGGAATGGCCTCTATTCATTTAGAGACGTAGTCAACTGCTACTAAGATATATTCATAACCTTCGAATGAAGGGTAGGGGCCCATAAAGTCAATTCCCCAAAAATCAAAAATTTCAACAGGTTGAATGGGGTGTTAAGGCATCTCATTCCTCTTCCCAATCGTTCCAGTCCATTGACATCTAATACAGGCCTTAACAAAATTATGAGAATCCTTAAATAATGAAGGCCATCAAAAATCGGATTGGAGAACCTTAAAAGTAGTTTTCTTAGCACCAAAGTGTCCTCCACGATGAAGTTCATGGCAAAAACTCAGCACACTTTGTTACTCCTCTTCAGGCACGCATCGTCTCAGTACTTGGTCTTGTCCAATTCTAAATAATCCAGGCTCTTCCCAATGAAAGTATCTTGGTTGGGAAATGAATCTCTTTCTTTTCTGCTCATCCCAAGAGGCAAGAGTCTCTCCAGTGACCAAGTAATTTACGGTATCAGCATACCAAGGTGAAGTTGGTGTTACCGTCATAAGGGTTTCATCAGGAAATGTCTCACGGATGTCTCCAGATGGAGAGTCATCAAGTGGAAGGTGAGAGAGGTGGTCAGCCATAACATTTTCTACTCCTTTCTTTTCTCGTATCTCCAAGTCAAATTCTTAGAGTAGGATCCCCCTAATTAGATGTGGCTTACAATCCTTCTTAGTAATGAGATGTTTCACTACCGCATGATCAATGAAATAACCACCTTAGACCCAAGAAGATAAGACCTAAACTTCTCCAGAGCAAAAACTACAACAAGTAATTCCTTTTTAGTGATGGTGTAGTTTTGCTATGGTTCAGTTAAAGTCTTGCTGGCATAGTGCAGCACATGAGGTCTTCCCTCAACCCTTTGTCTAAGGACTGCTCCCACTGCATAATCTGAAGCATGACACATTATCTCAAATGGGAGTGTCCAATCAGGAGCTCAGAGAATAGGCTTAGAGATCAAGGCCTCCTTCAGAGTTTGAAAGGGCTCGGCACACTTTGAATCAAAATTAAAGGAAGATTCCTTCACCAATAGGTCACAAAGTGGCCTAGAAATTTTACTGAAATTTTTAATAAAGTGCCTATAAAAGACGACATGGCCCAGAAAGGATCTAATTTGTTTGGCATTTGTGGGTAATGGAAGTTTGGAAATAGAATCAACCTTGGCTTTATCTACTTCCAAGCCTCGCTCAGACACAACATGCCCAAGTACAATTCCTTTCTGTACCATGAAGTGGCTTTTCTCCCAGTTGAGGACTAAACCAGTCTCCTTACATTGCTTCAGCACATTCTCTAGGTGCAGGAGACACTAGTCGAAAGATGACCTGTAAATGGAGAAGTCATCCATAAATACTTCAACACACTCGTTAATCATGTCCAAGAAATGGACATCATACACCACTGGAAGGTTGCAGGTGCATTACATAGTCCAAACGGCATACGCCTGAATGCAACCTACCGTAAAGACTCGTGAACATCCTATTCTCTTGGTCATTAGGGAAGACTGCAACCTAGTTGTACCCAGAATATCCATTAAGAAATCAATAGTACTTATTCCCCACTAATTTTTCAAGAATTTGGTCAATAAAAGGCAAAGGAAAGTGATCCTTCTTGGTAGCGGTGTTTAGCTTGCGGTAATAAATACAGACCCTCCATCCAGTTGATGGTCTAGTCACAACTTGTTCACCTTGGTCATTAAATTCCACAGTAAAGCCTACCTTCTTTCGCACCACATGAATAGGACTTACCCATTTACTATTTGCAATGGGATATATAATCCCAGCATCCAACCACTTCAGGAATTCCTTTTTAACCACCTCCCTCATATTAGGGTTTAGACGTCTCTACATGTACCTAAATGGTTTGATGGAATCATCAGTCTAAATGTGGTTTATGTAGAGTGTAGAGTCCATACACTTAATGTTAGCAATGCTCCAAGCAATAGCTTCCTTGTGCCTAGACAAACATTCAATCAGAGCTCCCTCTTGTGCTTTAGATAGCACAGTTGAATTGATAAGGGGGAGCGTGTCATTGGCACCCAGGAAGACATACTTAAGAGTGTCCAAGAGGGGTTTCAACTCAAGGTTGTGGGCGTGTATGGTTGAGGGTTTCATAATAGATGTCCCCATCTCAGGTAGCAGATCTACCTTGGGCAAAGATGATGGGGAAAGAGACTTAGCAGAAACACCCAACAACTCCTCAAGTTCTAGTATATCCCCTTCATATTATTCTAAGAGATGGGAATGCTCATTTAGCATGACATGCTAAAGGGGGTCATCACATAACATTGCAGGGGTTGTCTCTTTAACTAGGTCATCTATCACCTTTACTTGAGAATAATCCTCAAGCCTAGCTTGTTTATAAGCATCAAACACATTAAGCCGGATTTTCCTATTCCCAAAGCCCATTTTTAATGCCCCAGTATTGCAATTGATTGAAGCATGCGAAGTTGCAAGAAAGGGGTGGCCCAAAATGATGGAGGGCTTAGTTGTCTTGTTGGTAGGGTTAGTGTCCAAAACTAAGAAGTCAACGGGGAAGAAGAAATCTTCTACTCTCACAAGGACATGTTCCAGAATTCCCTGTGGTGTCTTGAGTGATCGATCAGCAACTTGGAGGATTACTAAGCTAGGCTTCAGATTGCCTCCCCCAAGTTGTTCGTACATGTAGCTCGGAAGGATGTTCAGCCCTGCACCCAGATCAAGTAGAGATTCATCAATCTGTAAGTCACCAATAACCACTGAGATGTACAGGGCTCTTGGGTCCTTAAGTTTTGGGGGTGTGCCATGTTGAACTATTGAGCTAACAGAATCAAGTAGGACAACTTTTGATTGGACCTGTTTCCTAGATTGTCACTTTTTCGTGCACATGTCCTTTAGAAAGTACGCATAAGATGGAATCTGCCTGATAGCCTCAAGCAAAGGCAGGTTAATCTATACTTGCTTGAAAGTTGCCATGATCTCATCCGTCTTATCTTTGGCTCCAAATGACCCAGCAGAAGTCTGCCCAGAGGTGGATAAGTGCTTAGGGAAGGGCACTCTCGGTCTCTAGGTGGAAGGGTTGTCATGTCGAGTAAGGGGTGGAATGGCGGCAACCTCTTCTGGTGAGGTGATTTCAAGCGTGGGAGAGTTGGGCAAGTCTTCTCCGGTGGGGGTGAAAGTCAGGGTGGATGGTTTCTCAGAAGGTGAGACAATAGGAGCATCGGGTTTGGAAATTTCTTTCCTTGGGTTATCCCTTCTTAGGGTTCTTTCAGGTTTAGGATCAAACACAAGTTGTCTCCTAAGAGATCGCCCACCAAGCATGCACTACAAACACGATTCAAAAGGACTTGATAGGTCTTTAGAAATTTAGGCTTTTGACTTTAATTCAAATTGTAGGTGACAAAGCAAGTTGCCCAATCAATTACGTGCCAATTGTTTATCTACGAAATGCCTAAGAAGACCTAGTTGGAGCTTAAGTACTCTTCCTTAAATCTCAAATGGTAGAGAAACTCCAAAGACAAAAGATCAAGGGATGCAAGTAGGCCTAATTCTTCCTTTGAAGATGTGCTTTCGTGGTTCTTCATAACTACCCCCAAAAATCCATGAGAGGGTATCCCCCTCTTTGGAGTTACAAAACCTTTGATCTCAAGTTTTGAACACTTCAAATTCCAACAGTAGGAGGGCTCTTCTCCTAGTAGTTCCAAGAATTAGGAATGTCTAAATGCGTGCCGTGGTGCAAGAGATACAAGTGTGCATACACCGTAACAATTTTGAGTTTTGAATTTTGGATAGTAGCACAATGTCTCAATTCAAGTCCATGGTTTTTAGTGTTCCTCCTTAACTTAAAGTCCTTTCTTTTTTTAGAAAATGTGACCACTTGTTAATTCTTTCAAAATAATTTTGGTGGTCTTGTCTTTACATCCATATGCAAATGCATGAACAATATATGGATGCAAAGTAGAAGAGAACACACCATGCCTCCTACAATTATCAATGAGATGCATGCAAATGCAAGCAAAATCTAGAGGCTGCTCATTCACACCTAAATGGTCGTCCTAAGGCAGGCAGCTCGTCTTTTTGTTTTTATTTTTTTCTTTTTAGCTACTTATGTGCAAGCAAGAAAAATAAAATCAATCCACAAAAGAAAGTAAAAATCTAAAGAAAAGGGAATAGGCTCCTGAAAAGTTACCCAACACGGGCCTAAAAGAAAGTCAGGAAACAAACTCCTCAACTATACCACAGAACAAGGGTCTCAACCAAAATGTGTAAGGAAAATTAAGTCTAAAGTCTTAACCCTACTTTAATCAAATTAGAGACTAAATGTGCGGAGATTATCGTCGTGTCCTCGTCCTTCCTCTCCTTGCAATCTGGTTCATTGCAAAATGGCTCGAATAATTTCTCCTCTGGTGATGTCAAGGGTCACCTCTCAAAATGGCTGGTATGATGGCGAGTCGTAGAATGTGTGTCGCAGAACATATTCACTCGCAGTAGAACAACAAAATACAAAGTTAAATGTGCTTCAAAAAAATTTGAATCAATGTGAACAAATGAATGAATGTGATTTAATTAAGCCTATTGCCACCCCGACAACGACGCCATTTGGTGAGTCATTTTCCTTAAGAATGATTCTTGCATAAAGAAATAAGTTGTCGAAGTAGAAATTGAGCGGCGGAAAACCAATTGTCAACAATTAAAATTAACCATGCAATGAGGAGTAGGTCATGTCCACAGGGAGGCAATGGCTATTACAAACTCGCGATAATTAAAAATTATTATTCATGAATGATTTCCTCAAGAATTTATGTCAAAAATCACATAGATATGAGTTTAAATAAAAGTGTAATTTGAAATTGCATTTAAGCCAAATAGGAGAGGGTCCAATGTAATGTGTACCACAATAAAATAAGAATAAAATCCTTACAATAGCACTTAAATGTAAATATGAATTAAGCTTCTCCTATAGCAAAATTCTTCAAAGAATTGAATGAAAACCCACTTAGATTAAGGTTAAGAAATTGATTTGCTTAATAAGCTAAACAATAAAGGGGGTTCTCATAAAATCACCATAACAATGAAATCAAAAAAATGAAGTGGCAATGCCATATGATGGTAATAACTAATAGGGGTGGTTCTTGTAGCGAAACAGGGGAAGAGCTTTGCCTTGCTCGCATGCATCGAGGAGACAACGACTAGAAGCGTGAAGTTCATTGGAGGTCGAGTGGGCCGAGGGTACTCGGTGGTGGTGGTAGCGTGGCGAACGACTGTTGGAGGCAGCAGTGGTGAGGAGGAGATGGCGGTGGCCTTTGCTGCTGGGGGAGTTGCTAGTACAACCAGGTGATGTGGTGTTGCTGTGACAGGCATGTGGGTGTGTGTGTGCAGCTTCATGGGGAGCTGACGAAGGAGGTGATGCACGCGGCGTCCCTGCTGGGCGTGGAGCATAATCGGGCATGGGTAGGAGCTGTGCCCGGAGGTGGGATGAGGTGGCCACTAGCCGAGAGAACGCACACATTGGTCGTGCTGTGAGGGCACACACGAGGACTCACGCGAGGAGCTGGTGGCTTGCGCAGGCGAAGAGAGTGGTGCTGCATGCTGGGAATGCCAACGTTGGAAGTGGCAGTGGAGTGCGTCGGTTGCACGAGCCGAGAGGTGCACGAGATCTGGATGAGTACGGCAGGGGTGCACGTGGGCGATGAGGGTAGTGGCGCGCTGCCAGTGCTTGTGCGCATGGACGGCCGTGTGTGGCATTTGTGGAGATGGCATGGCATTGGAGGTGGCTGCTGATGATCGTTGGTGTTGGGTTTGTTTTGGTGATGAAAAAAATAGAGGAAGAAGAGAAGATGGGGGGAAGAAGATGAATAATGCATTGAGTTGGGACTTCAGACATCCGGGAAACTTCCCGGACGTCCTAAGTTGCATGAATGGCTGTTGGCATGTGAGTGTGGTGGTGGTTGCTAGTGATGGCGGTGAGGGTGGTGCACATTGAGGTGCTCATAGTAATGCAAACGAGCTCCAGATGGCGATGTGGCCTGTCACGCCACACGCCCAAGGTGGTGGAGGCTCATTGCCATGGTTGAGGCCAGTGGTGGTGGAGCAAACGAGAGTGGTGCACTCTCTGCACAGTGATGAATCAGGGTGGTGGCCAGCCGAGAACCTTCGTCTCCTCCCCCCTCTTGTAGCTGTAGCCACTTCATTTGAAATCACAAGAGGTGGGAGCAGATCCTCGAGAATGCTGGCAGCTGTTAAAAATCAATGAGCGCAGGAGGAGGAGGCGAAGGCAGAGTGGTTACTTGCCAAACAGAATAATAATAATAATAATAAAATAATTTGGATTATTTATACATAACTCAACTTCTATGTTAATTAAAACAATGTATGTAATGCACCTAATTAATTAACTAATCAAATGCATGCAATTATCGGTTAATTCTAAATGCATTTAAATATGGATCCCATACAAGAATTATGCACTAAAGCTAAAAATATGAATTAATTTATTTACATCCTAATATATGCTATCTAAATGTTAAAATTAGCTTAATGTCTAGGCACTTAAATACCTAAATAGCCCACAAATATGGGCTAATTAGCATGCACGTGGGAGCGCAGCCAAGTGGTAGAGCAAGACAATGCAACTGCGCACAGTGCAGTGCCAGCACGTGAACGTGCGCATGCAACAAGGAGAGCACACAGCGTAGCACCAACAGAGCATGAGCAGCTGGTGGATCTTCAATGATAGCCTGGTGAACATTTAGTGACGCTTACAACTGTCGCTAATTGTTCGCAGGAGCAAGGCCAGCTACACGCGCCAATGAGTATGAGCTGCCTACAGCGACACACACAGCAACGTCCTGGAGGTCGATAATGGTACCATGCCTATTCTAGCCTCTTCTCATCCACTATAAAAGGACCTACACCCTGTCCCTTCTAAGCCATCTCTACCTACTCTACTGCCACCTACTCCCAAGCTCTAACAAGCTTACCAATGGTCTGTTAGAGCTTTCTCTCAAGCTCCCAAGGTGCCTATTAGTATAACGGAACTCTGCCCCACCAAATACTCCTCCAGCTTCCCATCCCCATTCATAGGTTGCCTTGGAGCCATCCTCCCACCTCCATTCCAGTAGTAGATCATCTCCGCCTTCTCACCTCCATTCCGGAGTTGCGCTGAAGCTTTCCACTACCCGGCATCCTCCTGCTTCTCACCTCCATCATCCTGCTTCCCAACTCCTTCATCCAAGCTTTCGCTAGGCACCGTCATCTCACTGAACAGTCACTTCGAGAGATTTCTTCTCACCTCCCTCTCTTTTTATGTTTTCTATATTATTGTAATTGACATTCATGCAATATATCATATTCGCTTCTATATCTCCCTTGTGATTATTTGTCATCCTATTTCAAAAATAAAAAAAAATTAACAAAATCGCGAAACACCAAAAAAAAACAAATCTAAGCGCGGTTTTCATACAAAGTAAACATTGCCTCCGTGTGTTCAACCCGAGACTCCCTTGGAGCTTCGGTATAAATTATATTTGATTATGAGTTTTGCAACTACAACGATGGGTTACTCGTAACCTCGATTTCAAACACGCAAAACTCGTGCAATCATTTTGGCATCGTTGCCGAGGAGGCAATGAAATTTACTTTATTCTTTTATGCACTTCTTTGCATTTACATAGCACTAACCACGCTTGTCTTTGATCTACTGTCTTGCAGGTAGCCTAGCATGGAAATTTAAGTGCGGTAGACCGGAGTAAAGTGAGGGTAGAGTGCTTTGTAAGTGTCCCCCACATTCCCCCTCCACTAGTTTCATTTTGACACAACCATATCCAAGACTCAAAGTACTTAGGTGTTTGCATAAACTCTAGGATAGACTTTGTGTGTCTTGTTTGCCACCTTCATCCATTTCACCCCCACATTTTATAAAAATAAAAAAACAAAAAGATACTTTCTGTGGGATGAATCAATATACACATTTCATACAACTACATTTAAGGCACATAACCTAACTTGATTTTCATCTACTCAACCTGGATTTCGACCTGTGAAACTGGTACACACAAAGCAACACATAAAGGAGTAGAAATCAATTTAGGTTAATCATCTCTGTGTGCCTTAATCAGTGGTGCATTTGGGCCAATTGATTGAATTGTTTGGGCCACACCACCTAATTTAAAAGAGATTCATTTTGTAGCTGCCCAATAGGATTCAATACTTAGGTCATGCTAGGCACTCCATATTTTCTTGATTTACAAAGGAAAAATACTTGAACTCATGCTTTCAAAACTTGGATTGCCACACAAAACTTGATTGAATATACCTAGTATTTGAATCCTAAAAGCTACTAAGCAAGATTTGAACCCTAAAATTCACCTCATCCTCAATAATCTTACTTGAAAAAATTTTGGTTGTGCACATACACATTCTCGAACAAAACATTATGGGCACAACCCATTAAGGGCCCATCACATTCCAGAAGCATCAATATCTCAAGCCTAACTAAAATTGATTAGACATTGGCCATAAGGACTGATTCGTTCTTCGGGGTCCAGATTGAGATTGTTCACGATTAACCTGCCTATACTAGTCAATCTGATGTCTAGCTAGGGGAGTAGCATCAGACAACTGCGGCTGGGGGGTACACTAAGAATCGGAGGTGCAAGCCAAAGGAAGAACCTTCTCCCCAGTCCCTTCTAACTGGTTGGATTGCCTGGACATAAGTAGAGTAAATTGTCCATAATCATAGGATGGATTCTGAGAGTCTATAAACATTTAGGCTACCCAACTTAAGGATAGGCCTGTAATTTTTGTGCTACAAGATCCCTTCTCTTTCCCATCCTTCTGATTTCCTTCCAGTGTATACATGGAAGGAGATCATTGAACCCTCATTTGGAAGGATCTTTAGACCATTCCCAGAGGTGGAGGTTGAGCTATAGCTAAGCAGATCCCATGGCTGATCAACACTCACCTCCCCTGCCTCCAAACCAGCAGGAGCTGATTCAGATGTAGTTAGAAGAATTGCAGTAGATGCAGCAATGGTTCCAATGAATGAATGGTCAGGGCACTTGGCCCTTGAAGGATTTTTATGAGCCTTTAAATTATGAGGAACGGCCCGACGTTGTGATCCCTGCCAATGATGTTGAGATGAAGCCCTGGGTTTTGAGTCTAATTAAACATTTTCATAGTCTTGGATCAAAGGACCCATTCCAACATTTAGAGGACTTGATCAATCTAGTTAAGACCACCAAATCGAGGAATGTGGATGAAGAACAGATGCTCATGAGACTTTTCCCCCATTCACTCAGGGATAAGGCCGCACATTGGTATCGTACCATTGGAACACCAATTGCTACTTGGACAACTTTGAAATTGACCTTCTTGAAGAAATTCTTCGCAATTGGGCGAACCAATGAGTTGCGACAGGCAATTACCACTTTTGCCCAGAGACAGGGGGAACCATTTCATGGGGCCTGGGAGAGATTCCAGGATCTGCTGCGGAAGTGTCCACACCACGAGGTGCCTAAATGGCAACTTGTGTAGATTTTTTATCATGGGTTGAATGATCAACTCTGTAATCATGTGGATGCTTCTTGCGGAGGCAATTTCCTCAACAAAGATGCAGATAGCGTGTATGATTTGTTTGAGGAAATGAGTAAAAATTCTCTAAACCACGCCTCCCTAGAAACCTTCAACCGATGCCAACAAACTAGATCAAATGCCAATGAGGTCCAAGATTCTCATACATCTGATATGGAATTGATCTGCAATAGATTAGATAAGATGGATATGGTTGCTAAATGAATGGAAGAGTGGATGTCCAGAAACTCTAATTTCTCTAGATCCACTCAATCCCAGGGATCGGGATTCCATTCTTTCCAAGCTCCTATAGGACGAGAGTTTGTGAACCTGCTGGAGTCAGCTCGACCTTTGAGCCAACTCTTCTCAGAACCTTATGGGTTCCAAACTGGGGCCTTTCATCCCAGTTTTACTGATCCTTCTTCATCCTCATCTTATGAGGATGTTCAGGCTGTGTAGGAGAATGTTAGATCCAACCCTTACTCGAATTCCTATAATTCTGGTTGGAAAAATCATCCTAACTTCTCTTGGAATGATCAGGGGTAATAGACCCAATATCGACCCAACAACTATGTACTACAAAAACCAATGGGTCAGGGTCATGTATATACTCAGTTGCCCTTGAATCAGGTTAATCAATTCATGTGGAATGCTCAACAACCCACCGAGCAGGCTGATTTAAACTTGAAGATGGTAGAAATGCAAGGGTCAATGATCCAGCTCATGCAATAAATGAAAACTTCACTGGATACCTTACAATCCAGTCTTGGTGCAAACAACTGACAGCCAAGATCTCTACCACCACAACCTGTAGCAAACCCAAGGAATGTACAGAATCGAGGTGTTCAGCCTCAAGGATTTGGTAATAATGGGGAGTCATTTGCTCAAGCTCATGCTATCTATCAGGCTACCCTAGCCCCTCCCGGAGTGAACCATGTTCCTACCATAATAAATCGGGAGCCTCCTATTTTGCCCAATGATTGCACAACAATCATAGGTCCTAATCAACCTAAATAATGTCTGAACCTATCTTAAATTGTGGATATTGCACTCAAATCTTGCATATCATGCATTGCATCAGTCTATTTAGAATGAGATGAGATATCCTGCTAGTTAATGTTTTTTTATTTCTATTTACGGATAATAAAGTGATCCAGGATGGATATAGTGGAATAAAGCAATAAAGGAAGAAGAAGACTGATCCAGATAAGAGGAGTGAGGAGGATAGCCTTATCCCTACCCTTAGAAACCCTAGGACAGCCTTCCCAAACCCAAAACAACCTCCATTAGGGCACCTTAGCCTCAAAACCCAAACATGGATACCACTATCCATGTTCTTATCCCTCTCCCAAACACTTAGGAACCAAAACCAACCTTAGAAAACACAAAACCCACTCTCCAGCACCTTTTAAGACGTCCAGACATCTGGCTGGACGTCTGATTTCTATAGAATAACAATCCAGGAAGCCAAAACTCATACTGACACAGAATTGGATGTCTAATTTAGTGTCCAGACAATCAATTTTGTAGTATAAGATGTCTGACCACTATCCTGGACGTCTGATACTGTTGTCTAGTTCCTGATTTTGGGTGTTGGAAGCCTTAGCTTGCCTATTTTGACCTAGGAACCCCACCGGACACCCTAGGAAATCTAAGTAGAGACCTCCTAAGCCTAGTCCACTATCCATAGCCCTACTTGTCCGATCCCTAACCCAATTGAACCATCCCATACCTAATTAGGTGAATCTATAGTTGATTGGGTGCACCCGAGCCCAATTAGATCCACCCAGGATCTAATTAATTCATACCTATTAGGGTTACCCTAGCCTAATCACATGCACACATCTAATTAGACTTGACTTAGACCTAATTAGGTTCACTCCTACCCAATTATACTTTCCTAAGCCTAATTAGGTCCACACCCACTTAATCTAGATTGACCCAACCTATTTAGCACCTAATCCCACCAAAACCAACAACTTAGCCCTACGAAAAACACACACCCACACACACATGCACAACTTCCCATTTTACTCCCACCAAACCCATGCACACTCTCTTGGAAACCCTAAAAACTTGTGTCAAACCTAGATCCAAAAATTGTGGCATTTGCTATTTTTGGAGCCACCAAAAGTGGCAACCAAATGGAGCCTTCCATAAGGGCAAAGAGAGAGCTACGAAATTGGACCATCTCTCCATACACTCTCCTATCCATCCTCTCCACTCTAAACTTGCTTCCACCCTCCAAAACTCAAAGGCCGTCCTCCTCATCCTCTTCCAAGGCTCCATGGACGGCTAGCTAGAGAAGCTTCTCTCCAAAGCTTCAAGGATGGCCATTGGTAGAGAAAGGGAGCAACACCCTCCTCTCTCCACTTGGGTGCACTAGCCCCCATCTTCTTCTTCTTTTTGGACGGCCATGAAGGCTCACCCATAGCCTCTTGTGGCCGGCCATCTCTTTTGGTAGGCGTGTAGACGGGTTTGCATACCCAAGGTCTAGCCTACACCCTCACACAAGGCTGATGGCCCTAGTGGCAACTTTCCGGCGTGAGGGATTTTCTTCTATTTATCTGCTTTCTAGTGTAGATGATGTGTGATAAATTTCTATGCATAAATAATGTTTCTGTGATTGATTGTCCTCATGTTTGCTTGCTTATATGACACTTTGGTTTGTTCACACCATGCACAGCCACCATGGCCTCAATTAGATGCACATAGTCACTTAGGTTTTTGCTAGTTTATCTAGATCTAGGTTTCAATTCGCTTTTCGAAATAAAAAAAATCAAAAACACAAAAAGACAAAAATAGTAGCTTAGGTTAGATTTAGGTTATAAAAGCTAATCCAAATCTTGATTCGTTTTCACGCCTCCCAGAGATGAACAATCGGGACTCAAGTTCTAAAAAGAATAAAGATCTACGAGAGTTTCGTTATCACAAATATCTTTGACGAGTGATTTTTGCGACTATACTACGATTTCCAACAATTTCAAAATACACGATTTCCACTCCCGTCAAATGGCGCCGTTGCCGGGGAGGTAACACGTGAGTTTAGATTTGGATTTGCTTAACTTCTGTTTGTTTTGATTGTAGGGTGTCAAGATGAGGATCTACGCACACATCGACCCATAGTGAAGACCACAGGTATCTTCTTCGTCCTCTAATTTATTGCTTCCTTAGGTTAGAAAAAAAGAAAAAAAAAATTAAAAAATATATATCTATATATAAATTCAAATTCAAAATTTCATATCTGAATTAAAAAAAAAAATCATTTTCTTTGGTTTGTGTTTTAACTTGGAGACTATTTAAACATACCAAAATCAGATTTGAAAATTCGGCCAGCAAATATTGACGATTTTCAAAATTTTATTACTGTGAAATTTGGAGTCCAAAAATCTTGGGATTCGATCTGATATTAGGTTTTCAAACTAGCTTTCCAGAACCATCTTTTATTTGAAAAATTCTCACTACAAAAATTTTAAAAATTCGCAAAGTGGAAGAGGGTCAGAACAGTCTGCGCTCTGATTTTTTATAAATTTAAAAGTTAATTCTGTCCTTTACATAAATCAGATATCTTTGAAATTTATGGGGTTGGAAAGCCACTGAAACCTAGTTTTTTCTGTGAATTTTCAAGAATTTTTGGATTTTTTCTGATACTGTTTCAAACTGAACTTCTCGCAGGGGGTCCATCTGGTCTGTTTGACCCCCTTGAATATAAAAATTCGTGAAAAATTGTACGAAATAGTAAAAATATTGAAAAAATATTCCCTGAAAAATTCATTGGAGAAGTAATATCTCTACCAAATTTCATTTTATTTTTCTTCAGTTATTGATTTGGGCAGTGATTTCAAGTCAGATTAAGGTCTGACTGCAGATTTTAGAAGAAGCACAAACCCTAGGTAATTCACATTAGGGTTTAAATTGAGAGACTCAAAACAAACCTTTTTGAGCCTAATTTGGGTGTGATTACATCTTTCTTCCTAGGCCTTTGCCTTAATTCCACCAGCCCCTTATAGCTGGTTGTGTCTTCCTAAGGAAGACTATCTCTTATCTTTATTCCCATCTTCTCTCAAATATCCATGAACCCATATCATTCTTTTGACCCTCGGGGTCCTCCATCTCCCAACCCAACCATGATTTCGACTCCTCCTGGTTGGGAGACTCATCCTAACCAGCTGAGATATGATTATCCTTATCCCCCAACTTATTTAGAACCTAAATCTCATGGATCTGACCCTTATCTAGATCATAACCAATTGAATGACATAGTTGCTGAATTCCGGGAATATAACAAGGATTATACAAATCAATGTGCCAAGCTTCTGGAGCAAATTAGATGATCTCAGGCACAATCTCAATCTTATCACTCCTCCCAGGGACAAGAGACTTGGAACAACCAACCTAGTGGGTCGAGTGACCCATATTTTGGAACCACTAGCTATTATACTGATTCTTGCTACCATGGGGAGGCATCTTGGACTCAACCAACCCAAAAGGCACCTTTGGACCTAATCCATGATTTGGGTAGATCAATTAAGGAATGCACTATTTCTGATACACCAGTACCTGATGAGATATCTCTAATGAATTAGAATAATGGATCACAAGTATAGGACCACATAACAGGTTCTCAATCAACTCCCTCTGTAGTCAGCCCCACTCAGGGCGATACACCTATTGATTCATATCCAAATTCGTATAACCCTGAGTGGAGAAACGATCCTAATCTTTCATGGCCACCACAGAGATCGACTCAGACTGAACATCAATCTAGGCCAGCCCAATACTCCACTCAATCCACTTTAGGGCAACCATCTAGTCCAGCCCAACCCGCAACCACCCTTGAAGATATCATGAACATTTTGTTGGACTTTGATAAGAAAAATGAAGAAAGGCTGACTAAGTTGGAAAATCATGTAAAATCTCAAGGGGATCAAATCAAGAGACTTCAAGAATCACTCTATCCCCGAATGCAAATGCCTTTTCACTCCTATTCTCCACCTATTCTTCCAACCCCTCCTCCAATCTATCAAACATGCCCTTGTGCGGGGGTCAAATTTGTGGCCTCTAAAAGGAAGAGAAAAGCTAAGAGCCCACCCAAACGACCTGATTTGGGCTCAACCAAAAATCATAAGACCAAATCCACATCCAGCTCTGACTCAGACTCAAGGGACAAAAAGAAGAAAAAGGCTTATGAAGTTGATTTGACCTATTTACCCTTTTCTGAGGCCATAAAGAAAGAGTCACAAAAGAAAAAAATGACTTGCACACCTAAAGAGGTGATTTTATCAGCTAACATAAGTGCATTTGTTTCAGGCACTATACCACCCAAAATGACTGACCCTGGAAAACCCTTCATATCTTGTGCCATGAAGGGATTCACCTTCAACAAAGCCCTTATGGATCTAGGGTCTTCCATTAGCTTGATTCCTACCACCCTTTTTGACCGCATCAAACTTGGAGATCTGCACCACACACCTGTCACCATTAGAATGGTAGATGGCTCCATCAAACTATCGAAGGGGGTAGTTCAGGATGTGATTATTAAAGTGCAAGGTCTTAGCTTTCCAGTCGATTTTATTGTCTTGGACATGAATATATCAAAGAAGCTAAGTAATTCACCCATTATTTTGGGTCGACCTTTCTTGGCTACGGCCAATGCACGGATTGACTGTTACTTAGGATGTATGGAGGTGAGTAGTGGCAATGAGAAGATTCACTTTGATATGTATGCAGCCACTAAGAAAACAAAGTCAGGGTACTTTCTGGATGACATGGAAAGTGAGTTGGAGGGTAATTCGGAAGAAACTATGGCAATTGACACCTGGGTAGAACCACACAACCCGAATCAACAATCCACTAGATCACATAAGTCACCCTCCCTACTAGATCAAATCATTGATAATATGGTTGACTATCTTGATCGACCTAGCCCAATTCAAACCCCTGCCCCTTGCAATGAATCCCAGATTACTCAATTGATCAAAATGATTCATGAAATAAAAGAAGCTAGTGCAAGAGAATATGATGATATAAGGAAAGAGCTTCATAGAATCCGGGATGAGCAACAAAAACCAGAAATGTTTGAATCTGGGTCAGGTGTGTCACAACCAATTTGCGATTCGGTGGTGGTCATGCAGGATTTTGTTGATCAAACACCCGAGGTAGATGATATTGATAACCCTATGGAAGTTGAGAATGGAGATTTATTTGAGAATCTTGATCTTGATATAGGGCCTGAGTACCAATCATTTCATTTTGAGGAACCAAGCATTAAGGGACCTGAATATAATTTTGTTGTATTTGATAATACCCATGGAGACATTGATGAATTAATTCAAATGATCTCATACACGGAGCAACAAAATCAAAAGGACTGTAACAACTCCTCAATCAATGATTCAGCCCATTCCACTTTCATGGAGGGACTCACTACTAAATCTAATGCCCAACTTCATCTAAGTGAGAAGAAGGAAATATCCCCTTATGAAATAGATATTCAAGAAATTGAAAGATTATTGGGGATAACATATGATGAGTTATCAGAGGAAGCTAGGAATTTTGGGGAATCATGTGATAATTGGGAATTGGCATTGGACAATTTGGAAGAGATAAAAGAAGAAGATGAGGCCCAAACATCTTTGGTAGAGACAGAGACTGATCACTGGACCTTGATTTCCATATCTGACCACACTACATGGGTCATGCCTTCCATTCATAACCATTATCAGGACCCATATGATTTCACCCCACACGACTCCACCCATACCCCTACCACCCACATTCTCCATCACCTCTTCGGGATGAATTCACCTTCATTCCTTCCAGGCACCCGTATTTATCTTTCTTCTGTAGCATCTGGCTGCAGATAATCCCAAGCCCCATCTACATATTTTCCCGATTATTTGGACTTGGAATTCATGGACAGCTAGTTCGCATTTGCGGTCTGCTGTTGGAGAATGAGACTAAAATTCTTATCATTTTACTCGCCATTCTCAATACTGTATTGGTATATCCTTTTTGAAGTGTACGCCCAGCTAGAGACGTTAAACTCAGCACGTATAAATACCATTTCACCATCATCTATACATAACCATTTTTATACATAGCATATTTTTGTTTTAGCATATTTCCCTTTTCTATATTGCATGTTAACAGGTTGGCCGGTGCTGAATATAATTTCAGGAGCAATTACAGGTGATTTCTATCCATTCTCTCCCTGCAACATTTATTTTCTTTTACATTCATGCATGAGGACATGCAAGAGCTTAGGCATGGGGGGGTAGATACAGAAAAATTGAAAAAATTTTATGCCAACACTTAGGAAAACCTCGGAGCTGCATGTAAAACGTACTTTAGGACCTTAAATAAAAGAATAACCGACTCCACCTCTAGTGCTCTCATTGGAGGTAGAAATCGTTCGCAACAACCAATTCCGACTCACCTGCTCACCTTTTGTTCTAAATTTAGGGTCAAGCTGATTGTAACCCGATACGGGAAATTCACGAAGTATAAATTATATGAGGTTACATGTTTATAGCATATATAGATATTGCATTCATGAATAAGATTATTTTATTAAGAGAATGCATTAGGGATTTTATCCTTTAATTGATTCCTATAATCTGGAATCCAGTACAACTTTTCACACACACGTAGAATTTGCAATGGATTCATGGTGAAGGCTGATAAACATCTTCAGTCTGTCAAGAAGAAGCAGTGCTTCTTTTCCTGAACCCCTGGACAGAGTTTTGGGAGTCAGGCTGATTTTCTTCCAAAAAAAATCCACCAAATAGTGTGAGATGAGAGTAGAGTGTACTGGTGCTCTAAGATTACTACAAGGAATCTGGAATCTTAGATAATTAGGTGATGATACTTAGAGATTAGGCATAGTTTTCGCTCTCGGTTCCAGCGTATACATTTTTGTGTGAAATATTGAGAGCCACCGAATAAGGCAAATACGCAGAGAGCGAGTTTTCATAAAACTAGGGCTAAGGTGGATGGTTACGACCAATCTTTACGGAATCCTCGGCTGAAGGAGGGTATTAATGTCAAGGTCAGAAATGCACCGTCCTATCCGTCTCTCCCGGTGCCATGAGTAGGCACTTCCACCAAATAATCCACCCAATGTCTCTTGAGTACCACCAATCCCCAATAATGCCTCCTTAATAAAGTTCATGGATGTATGCCAGTTGTGTTATGCTAAAAAAAAAAATAAAAAAAAAATGAGAAAAGAAAAAGAAAAAGAATGATGAAAAGAAAGAAAAACTGAAAAAGAAAAAATTTAGAAAAAGAAGAAAAAAAAAAGAAGAAAAGAATGAAAATTTAGTGTTTATTTCATCGAGGCAATACCACCAAATATAATTGAGCTCCACCAAATATGGCCTTAACCTATTTTTCTTGTGTTTCTGACCGCCCGAATACTGGCTGAGGAATCCCGACTTAGTGTTAGGGTTATGAGAACTCAATTAAAGTGTAAATGCCTAGTGAGACCACCAAATACAAATCCTATGTGTGAATCTGGTGAGGTTGTGAGCTCTAAGAAAAAGAAAAAGAAAAGAAAAAGAGAGAATGAATACAAAGGAACCAAAAGAGAGCATAGTTTTTCTCATCTTGCTCTAAGTAGAGTTACTTAATAATTTGGGAATCTAGATTCTATAGTACTAATCTCTATGTAGCACCAGTCGAGAGTGAGCCACCAAATATATAATCTTTTCACTTTAAGATCCTCTACCTAAGCTTAAAGCCGGGTGGAATTCATAGAATATCTTGAATACCCCGAGGGAAGAAGTCAGCCTATCCCGCTAGAATTTTTACTAGGGGTCAAAGTACAGGCTTTAGGGGTGAATCAGGTCTTTCACTCGAATCTGTTGCAAAAGCTACGTAGCTACCTTTCAAATTTGTTTGGATTTCTAGAACATAGGATGAAAACAAAAAGGAGAAAAATCTCTAAGCATACACTTGATAAAATAATTAATCCTTAGGTACCCTTATGTGAATAATTTAGTCTTGCATTTGCTAGGGTCTAGCAAAGTTTAGGCATGGGGGTATGATTGCACAGCAATCATAGGTCCTAATCAACCTAAATAATGTCTGAACCTATCTTAAATTATGGATATTGCACTCATATCTTGCATATCATGCATTGCATCAGTCTAATTAGAATGAGATGAGATATCCTGCTATTTAATGCTTTTTTATTGCTATTTACAGATAATAAAGTGATCCAGGATGGAGATAGTGGAATAAAGCAATAAAGGAAGAAGAAGACTGATCCAGATAAGAGGAGTGAGGAGGATAGTCTTATCCCTACCCTTAGAAACCCTAGGACAGCCTTCCCAAACCCAAAACAACCTCCATTAGGGCACCTTAGCCTCAAAACCCAAACATGGATACCACTATCCATGTTCTTATCCCTCTCCCAAACACTTAGGAACCAAAACCAACCTTAGAAAACACAAAGCCCACTCTCCAGCACCTTTTAAGACGTCCAGACATCTGGCTGGACGTCTGATTTCTGTAGAATAACAATCCAGGAAGCCAAAACTCATACTGACACAGAATTGGATGTCTAATTTAGTGTCCAGACAATCAATTTTGTAGTATAAGACGTCTGACCACTATCTTGGACGTCTGATACTGTTGTCTAATTCCTGATTTTGGGTGTTGGAAGCCCTAGCTTTCCTATTTTGACCTAGGAACCCCACCGGACACCCTAGGAAACCTAAGTAGAGACCTCCTAAGCCTAGTCCACTATCCATAGCCCTACTTGTCCGATCCCTAACCCAATTGAACCATCCCATACCTAATTGGGTGAATCTACAGTTGATTGGGTGCACCCGAGCCCAATTAGATCCACCCAGGATCTAATTAATTCATACCTATTAGGGTTACCCTAGCCTAATCACATGCACACATCTAATTAGACTTGAGTTAGACCTAATTAGGTTCACTCCTACCCAATTAGACTTTCCTAAGCCTAATTAGGTCCACACCCACTTAATCTAGATTGACCCAACCTATTTAGCACCTAATCCCACCAAAACCAACAACCTAGCCCTACGAAAAACACACACCCACACACACACGCACACCTTCCCATTTTACTTCCACCAAACCCATGCACACTCTCTTGGAAACCCTAAAAACTTGTGTCAAACCTAGACCCAAAAATTGTAGCATTTGCTATTTTTGGAGCCACCAAAAGTGGCAACCAAATGGATCCTTCCATAAGGGCAAAAAGAGAGCTACGAAATTGGACCATCTCTCCATACACTCTCCCATCCATCCTCTCCACTCTAAACTTGCTTCCACCCTCCAAAACTCAAAGGCTGTCCTCCTCATCCTCCTCCAAGGCTCCATGGACGGCTAGCTAGAGAAGCTTCTCTCCAAAGCTTCAAGGATGGCCATTGGTAGAGAAAGGGAGCAACACCCTCCTCTCTCCACTTGGGTGCACTAGCCCCCATCTTCTTCTTCTTTTTGGATGGCCATGAAGGCTCACCCATAGCCTCTTGTGGCCGGCCATCTCTTTTGGTAGGCGTGTAGATGGGTTTGCATACCCAAGGTCTAGCCTACACCCTCACACAAGGCCGATGGCCCTAGTGGCAACTTTCGAGCGTGAGGGATTTTCTTCTATTTATCTGCTTTCTAGTGTAGATGATGTGTGATAAATTTCTATGCATAAATAATGTTTCTGTGATTGATTGTCCTCATGTTTGCTTGCTTATATGACACTTTGGTTTGTTCACACCATGCACAACCACCATGGCCTCATTTAGATGCACATAGTCACCTAGGTTTTTGCTAGTTAATCTAGATCTAGGTTTCGATTCGCTTTTCGAAATAAAAAAAATCAAAAACACAAAAAGACAAAAATAGTAGCTTAGGTTAGATTTAGGTTATAAAAGCCGATCCAAATCTCGATTCGTTTTCACGCCTCCCAGAGACGAACGACCGGGACTCAAGTTCTAAAAAGAATAAAGATCTACGAGAGTTTCGTTATCACAAATATCTTTGACGAGTGGTCTTTGCGACTATACTACGATTTCCAATGATTTCAAAATACGCGATTTCCACTCCCGTCACCCAACTCTCCCCAAGACACTAACCAACAGCATTTTGCCACTGCAAACACCATCACCTTGAGGAGTGGTAGTAGACACAAGGGACCTACCCAACCCCATGTCAACCCCATTAGGCCCCGAAGCAAGAATTCCAAACTCCCAACTAAGAATGTGATCAACAAAACATTAGAGTCTAATTTGGGAGTTTGTTGTTGTCATATGGGCAAACAGAAAAAGTTGAAGAAATTGGAGGAAAGGATGTCCTTACTTCAGTCTTTCAAATTGACAATCATTTTACTCCTCGTGGCTATCAGATCAATCCCCGCCTATGCCATAGCTGTACTGAACGCATATAAAGAAAGGTGTAGAGAAAAATCTGAAAACAATAGGAGAGTAGTTTTATCCGATAACACAAGCACACTGATCCTAAACAAGCTACCTCCTAAGAAGCAGGACCCGTGAGCCCCGCTAATTTCCTGCACAATAGGAAATATTACTTCTGACCGAGCCCTCCTTGACGTGGGTGCTTCCATTAATGTGATCCCCACCTCACTGCACATGGAATTGGGTCTAGGCTACCTAAAACACACTGACATAACCTTGCAGTTAGCTGATAGATCCATTACAAAACCAAGGGGTATTTTGGAAGATGTTTTAGTCAAGGTTAATGATTTGCATTACCTTGCTGATTTCATGGTCCTGGACATGGAAGCCCCAAAATAGCTCAACCACGCCCTGATTTTTTTGGGAAGACCTTTCCTGGCTACTGCCAAGGTGAGGATTGATTGTGAATCGGGAAATACAGAAATGGCCTCAGGGGATAAGATAAATCGATTCAATATTTTCGAGGTCTCAAATAGGAATAAAATTAAGTGTCGTTCGATGGAGGAGCTTGGTAGAATAGAGAAAGTAATGGCCATACATATCTTAGACAACCTTTTAATGGCCAACTAAACCCAAACTCAGGAAGGTGATCACGCGATTGCGGAAATAATTGAGGACAAAGAAAAAGTGCAACCAATTGTAACAACACGGGATGAGGAAGATATACAAGAAATCGGAAATTTGTTGGATGATTCACGTGATCAAGTTAAAACCCAACAACATCCTTATCCTGAATGCTTAGAGTTTGAGGTCCAACATGTGGGTGGGAATCCTGAGGATCAGGATGGTTGGTTTAAGAACACTAAGTGTAAGGATGGAATTGAACATTGGGGAAGGACTCTTCAAACATTAGGTATTCTAGAGTACCTACAAATCCCCAGCACATCACAAAACCCTTATCGTCCTTTTTCACCCAACCATTGCACAAATTCTATACCCAACCATACTTCCTCTGTAATAAATCAACAAAACTATGATTGGAGACCATTCAAGCTCTCCCTGCACCACCAGCTTGCCACTTTCATTGATCATCTCTTTGGCAAGTCCATTTTCACTCTTCGGGACCCAAATCTTGGGGCCCGGAAACTGTGTTATTGCAGCCTCAATGTTAGGTATATTTGATTGAGGACCTCGCCTAGCTGAAGGCACTAAACTCAATACATGTAAAGACTGTTCCAAGCTGACCAGAGTCTCACGGAAACTAGGTGCTACTCTTCCACTTCTACTCTTCTGCATTCTTTCATTTTTAACAATGAGGACATTGCAATAGTGACAAGCGTGGAACTCGCGTATTTTGAAATCATCGGAAATATAGTATAGTCACGAAATCCCCTTGACAAAAGTATTTATAATAACGAAACTCACAAAGATTTCTTTTCTTTTTATAACGTGAGTCCCGATCGTTCGTCTTTGGGAGCATGAAAACAAGTCGAGATTTGGATTGGCTTAATCTAACCTAAATCTAATCTAACCTAATATTTTTTTATCTTTTTGTGTTTTTGATCTTTATTTTGAGACACAAAATGAAAGCATGCATCAAAGTTGTAAGCCATGAAGATAAAAGCATGCATATAAAACCATTAGACAAGAGCATCATGCATCAAAAACTAAGTCACTATAAAATACGGATACATGGAAATAAAGCTAAACTAAAGAAAGGGATCAACCAAGAGAGGCTAAGGAGAAGCCTTCTTGGCCATCCACTAAAGAGAGGAGGATGGGTGTGTGCACCCAAGTGGAGAGAGGAGGGTGTTGCACCCTTTCTCTACCAATGGTCGCCTTGAGAAGACCTTGAGGGGGACCTTCTGTATGGCCGTCTAAGAAGAAAGAAAATCAGGCCATGGATCCTCTATGGTGGAAGAAAATGGCATGCCCACAAGAAGAACGGAGAAGGTGTTGCATCCTTATGTTCTTCTTGCCACCCTTGAAGAAGCTTGGAGGAGAGCTTCTTCCTAGCTGTCCATGGAGGGAGCCTTGGAGGAGGAGGATGATAACAATGCATATGGGGGTGATAATTCTATTAAACAGGGCCCATCTTAAGAATAAAAGGACACAACATAAGTAGAATGGGAGCATTGCATGCATCATATACCAAGATTGCTTATAAAACCGTATTAATGGCCATTTGTGTAAGCACTTGTCAAAGCATGTCTCAGATGAGCAATCGGACTGCACAGATGGATTTAGAATGACGAACGGAGTCCAACGGACTCAAAATCGGCTAAATCCGACATCCGGAGCTCCCATAAAGGGCCCAAGAAGTTCTGACCGTTGATCTGATGATCAACGGCCCTCGATGTGCCATGTGGCGCCCGCTCACCGCATGTCGCTCCCACCTTTAGCCAAAGATCAAATCTTAGCCATCGATCTCTGATTAGACGGTTGAGAATCGCGTGCATGCCCGCGGTAGCCGCAACAAAGCAGCGGGAGTGGCACAGCGGTTAACACGCACTCCCGCACACACGCGACGCAGGTTCGAGTCTCGCGGTGCGGGAAATTGAAGGCAGCGAGGCGTGCGAACGAAATTCAGCCGTAGATCAGTGCTTGGACGGTGGCGATAGCGCCACGCAGTGCAACCTCAGGCGACGATTGGCCACGTGCGCGCATGCCAGATGACGACACCCGCGTGCACGTACGCTCAAGGCACAATGCAAGTGCGCCCAAGCGAGGATCTCAGCCGTCCGATCTTCGATTGGACAGCTCTCATGCCGCACCCACAGATCGAGAGTGAAGAAAAACACCACGGGCGTGCGACTGGAGGGCTGGGTGCTTCACCGACGCTTTTGTAAGAGTTTTAGCGATGTCTTGGACGTCGCTAAAACCCTATCTTCTTTTAGAAAGCCCTTCTCCCTATTTAAACCCCCTCGAACCACTCATTCAAGGATTCACTTCCCTTGCAACTACTCTACCCCCTCTTAGCTAGCTTTAGGCCCTCTTGTAATCGCTGGAGACAACGAGCCACCAACGGAGCCTTCTCCACCGCCGTGGCTGCCTCGCCGCTCTCGCCTCTCTCTCTCTCTTCCTCTCTTTTAAGTTTTCCTTTACTTATGTTTAAGCATGTATCTAATGTTGTAATCTATGAACTAAAGCTGCATGATTAATGAAGTTACTTTCCATTCAATTGTTTACTTTATTTCCTGTTCAAGTTGCATGTTAAAGCAAGAAACAACTCTAACCCTAATCTCTCCCTCTCTCTCTATCTCTCTCTCGCTTTTCAACCACACCTTTTCGCAAGCAAAACTCCGCGATTTCCGTGACAACAAGTGATAAGCAAAATCCGATTTTCACGCCTCCTTGAGATTGACACTCAGACTCACCTCCATTTCTTTACTTTAAAATCAAGGTTGCAAGTGCGAACTGTAAGGACACTTCTTAACACATACGCACGAGCACACGTCAATTGTTGGCGCCGTTGCCGGGGAGGCAACGGATTTGTTTTGTCACTTCCATTCCACATCCATTCTCACATTGTCTAATGCCCTGTTTTCCTTTTTGCTTGATGGTTGCAGGAATTCGGCGCTTGGACGATGAGGCGACACATCCCATGACGGTAACAAGGGAGTAGGTGCAACAAGGACCGATAGTGAGTAATTCTTCACTCATGATTGTTTGTTTGCGTGAAAAACTAAAAAGAAATTGTAAAAATTGAAAAAAAATTGGCATGGTGTATGATTGCTTGACCCACATCCTTAACACATCACCCCACAAAAAGAATGTACACTCTAGCATTCTGAATAAATTCTTGGAGAGTTCATTTCTCTTTTTGAGTGGTGTTTGCAAAGCCACCGTGAATTGACTTGGGTCGCACCACTCAACCCTAAAATCGACTCATCTAAGCAGCATGATCACTAGGATGAGTACATTAGGGATTTAGAGCCTCTACACAATAAAAGGAAATCTGCTTTCACCAAATTATGTGCAAAACTTGATGTGCCCACTGAAACCTGTCTGAAAACATTAAGACACGTCAACCCTAAAAGACACTAAAGTAAGGATGAAACGCTAAAAAGACACCACATCTGAAAAATCCTTGCTTGAAAACCACGTTTTGATAGAAGCACACAAATTGAAAGTGGAAAATTAAGAGGCACCACCCCAATCAACGCCTCATCACATAACCCTAGCATAAGCACTATCCTAGCCCTTTTAAAACTGAGTAGACGTGCCCTAGGCGGGACTGAGTTAAGTCTCGAATGGCAAGGTTTTGTTCGCTGGGCACTTGGCTTTCATTCCCTTGGTAGAATTTGGTGACTAGGTTGCGGGGCAGTGTCAAACGACCACGGTTGTGGGGTCTACGGAACCGGAGGTGCAAGCCAAAGGAAGAACCTTCCCTGCAATCCCCTTGTAATCAACTTGGCCAGATTAGCCTTGGGAAGGGGAGTCCAGTGCTTACAGACTTAATCACCCTTTTTGAGATTTCTAGGTCTCCTAAGGGATACACTATAAGGACTAGGCTTGTTTGCTTGATTGAACACATTTCTTGCATTTGTCACTCTCCACATCCCCTCCTATTATTCTCTAGTGTATGACGGGAGACGATCACTGCATCCCGAGTTGTTTGTTTTGGGACAGGAATCTAGGCAACGTGATTCTGTTAGGAACATGGCTGAACCTAGGGTAGATGAGGCTCAGGATCAACCCCCACCAGACACAATGGCCATCATCCAAGCCCAAATTAATGCAAACCACTAGCTTCAGCAACAACAAATCCACACCATCATGCAAGTCATACACTGGTTACAGAACCCACAAGAACAACCCCCACCACCTTTCCAAGGCCCACAAGGGTAACCACCACTCGATGTACCACCATTTCAAGATCAATCGGGGCCCCTCCACGATTTCTATAATCCTTCCGCTATTAGAGTCGAGCCACACCTTAAGATCCCCGAAGGGGGAGATGATTTTGAGCTAAAATCGAATGTCTTAAGTCTGATCCAGAGCCACTTCCATGGAAGCTCAAATGAGGACCCCTTCCAGCATCTAGAGGATCTCGACCGCATAACACGAACTGTGAAACCTAGGAACATTAGCCTTGACATTGCTCTAATCAAGATGTCTTCCTTCTCATTAAGAGACAAGGCTTCTCACTGGCTTAGAACCCTAGGTAGACCCATCACCACCTAGGAAGAACTGAGGCATGCATTTTTAAAGAAATTCTTCACCATAGGAAAGACCAATGCCCTCAGAAGAGCTATTACTACCTTTACACTCCAGGGTGGGGAACAGTTCCATGAGGTGTGGGAAAGATTCAATGAACTCTTGAGGAAATACCCACACCACGAAGTACCAAGGTGGCAATTGGCCCAGATTTTCTACCATGGTCTGGACAGTAACATATGGAACTTCGTCGATGCCTCATGCGGGGGGAACTTCCTGAACAAGGACGAGGAGAGCGCGTTTGAGCTCTTTGAGTCTATGAATGAGAATTTGCTCAACAATGCCTCCATGACCCAATTTAACAGGTCTAGTCAACCCCGTGGTGGGATTTATGAGGTACAAGCAAATTCTGGAATGGTTGACATGGACATCATTGCCAAGAAACTAGATCGAGTAGAATTGGTGGACAAAAAGATTGATGAGTTATTGAACCAGACCAGGAATCCCTTACAGACCTTCTCCCTAGCAAAGGGAGCACATAATGTTGACCTGGTCCAGCCCTTAACCCAACTGAACCTGGAACAACCCCTGACCACGTTCCAGGGAGGGACCTTTGCTCCCTCGACCCTTGATTACTCTCTTCCCCCTCCATCGACATCGGCTATCCTTGAAGATGTGCAAGCTGTCCAGGGTTATGCGAAACCTGACCCTTTCTCCAACACTTACAACACTGGCTGACGTAACCACCCCAACTTTGATTGGACAAACTAGAAACCACCGCAATTCCAAAACCAGCCTTGGCCAAATTAGTAGCCACACTTTCCCCCCTATCAGCAAGGACCACCAGTTAGACCCCTATATAATCAAAATAGGGCAGCCCCTCCCCCATAAAACCAAATGGACACCCTGATAAAGATGATGGCTGACATGAACCAGAAACATCAGGAGGAAATGGCCTTGGCAAAGGGACAGTTAAGCCAACTCTTGGACTGTAAACAACAAGGATCCTTACCTTCCTAGCCACAACCGAACCCGTGAAACATAATTAACAAAGGCCCTAATTCGCAAGGGTTCTAAGGCAATCCCGGGCAAGCTCACATGGTCCAGCCAGCCCCGCAAACACCCCCTGGGTTTGGTGCTTCTTCATCCTCGTCTTCTCAAGGATCAACCCATGGCCCTAATGCCTCTGCAAATGCGGTGACTTTGAGAAGCAACACCAAAACCCAGGATCCCAAATGGTCGACTCTCCCCAAGACTTCACCCACTGAAATAACAGACTCAAAAGAGGCACCAGAAAAACCCAAGTACCCAGAAATAGATCCAATCCACATTCAGACACCCTACCATGAGGCCTTGGAAACAATCAAGAAAAAGAAGAATGTTGTGGAAACTAAGGAGCTTTTGGAGATCTTTAAGCAAGTACAAATTAATATTCCGCTCCTCGAAGCTGTCAAGCACATCCCGACTTACACCAAGTTTTTAAAGGATGCCTGTTGAAAACGTAGAGCGGCAACCGGGTCTGTTATAACGTTGTAGTAAAGCCGGTTATTACCAACATTTCAAATATAAAATTTTTTTACTCGGAAAGAGTTCCCGAGGTCGAACTCAGGGAGCAAGTTGTATTCTAGAGATATACATGTTTCTTTTACAAAAATAAAGAGAGAGAGAGAATTTGTTGTTCTCTTTGTTCTGCAGAGGGGGGTGCTCTTCTTTCTCTCTTTCTTTAGATCTCCTTCTTTTTCTCTGTTCAGGTGATATTCTTCTCTTGCAATGGTGGTGCTCTTCTTCTTCTTCCTGCTGTTCTTCCGTTGGTGATGTTCTTCTTTCTTCAGAGCTCCTTGTTCTTCTTCTTCCTTGGTTTTCTGCCTTGACCTCTCTTCTTCTTCTTTCGCGTTGGCCGTTGCTCTTCCTTCTTCTTCAGCCTGTCTTCTTTCCTGCTCTGGCTGCTGACCTTCCGTCATCTGCCCCGGTGCTGAGACGACTTAACGATGCCTTTGCTACAGTGCAGCAGCTCCTTCTTCTTCAGCGGGTCTGCTTCTTCTTCTTTGGCCTGCACACTTCAGAGTTTTTTCGTCAAGAGGCAAAACCTACTCTACCCCCCTCCCCCGCGTCTCTCTTTCTCTCTGAAACCACTCTTGGGAAAGCTCTCCCAGAGCTACCGGGTAATCGGGTTCGGGTCACGCCCGGGTCCAGGCCCACCGGCGTGCGTGGTGGGCGAGGAGTGCAGGTCAGTCTAATCGGGTCGGGCCAGGTCCGCGGATCGTGGTCACGGACGAGGCCGGGTCGGGTCGGGTGAGAGGGACCTCACCCCGTGGTCAGGAGGCAGACAGCATAAGGCACTTTTTGCCTTTATGCGTCCGCGCGCCTCCGAGAGGTTCCGAGGTGGGACTAAATGTCCCACCCCAATTGAGCGCGCGTCGCGGATGGAGCTGTGGGCGATCGTGGCTTCCCGCGCGGCCTTCGCCCCGTCTGTGAACCAGGGACGTTTCGCGGAGAGTCCCTGCGCAACCTGGGAGTCAACCCTGGGCGAAGGCGTGCCTGCACCTGCAGGTGAAGCAGCTCTGCCTGCGCAGTAATGGCGACGGCGGGCGAGTCACCTGGTCACAGAAGAACGGCCTCTCGGCCAAATCAGACAGGCGGGAGACCTTCGCCGTGGCACGGCGAAGGTGGTCAGGGGGTCTGCAGGGGGCGAGGTGGAGCTAACAGGTCGTCCTAGGTCAAACTGTGAGCGAGGAAGTGGGTGTGTTCGGTGGATCTGCAGAGGGTGTTTGGTGGGAAGTGGAGGGGCGGAAGAGGATCAGGGTGAGGAGGCGGAGGTTCTGCGGTGGTCGGCGAGCCGTGTGGGTCGCTGAGGTGATGGGAGCGGCTCGCCGGAGGGTGGTCGGAGGCGGAGAGGATGAGGGTGAACAGGAGCGGTCGAGGGTTTAATTGACTAAATTGAAAGCGGGGAAAGAAAGAGGAGAAGAAGGGGAGTAGGTCTAACTTACTTGCAGGGACGAAGGGGGAGGAACAGGGCGACAGTTGTATCGACTGTCGCCGGAGAAGACGATGCTCAGGGAGAGGGGCGGCGGCGAGCAGAGGGCTGGAGAGGCGCCAGCTGGGTACGGCGTGGCGCAGGAAGAGCAGGGGAGGAGATCTCTGCTGCTGGTATTACGGCAGAGCGAAGAGGAGGAGGGGGAGGAAACCGCCGGAGCTGGTGAGCGTCTGCCGGAGAAAGAAGAGAAGACAGTTGGGGATTTTCTCCGTCAGATCCAGGCTGCCCTCGTCGGTGGAGCGGCGGGGGGTATTTATAGGGATGAAGCAGGGAGGAAGGCGGAGGGAGACGACGTGTCTCCCTCGCCGGAGAATGGTCGGAACATGAACCCATACCGTCCGTGCGTTCGCACGGCCGGTATGGTGGCCTACAATGACCAGGGGGGTGCTCCTGCGACGGCTGACGACGCAGGGCACCCCCGGTTTACTTGCCAGGTCCCTCACCTCACCCTGCGCGGCGCCATGCTCCGCGCAAGGTCGCCGGAGCATGGTGCTGGCAGGGTTTTGCAGGAGGGACCTGATTGCAAAGAACGAAGGAGAGTTAGGGGCCAAAATGCGAGGGTTCAAAAGTTGAGGGCCAAAGAGTAAATATATGAGGACCAAAGTGTGAAGTCGGTCAAGGAGGTTTCTTCTTAGGCTCAAGTTTTTATACATGACTAATTAGGACCTAAGGAATCTGATGGTGAATTTTATTTTCATATTAAACCTTGTTTGACCGGTCAATTTGCGCAAAAACCCAAATTAAGTTATTAATTGGGCATGGTTCTCAATGTAGGTCAAAATGGGTTCTAAAGGCCAAATTGAAGGTTCTAAACCCTAGAGATTATTTTTCTATGAATTTTAGAGGGTTTATTCTATTTTTACTTTGCCTCGAACCTTGTGAATTGAAGTGGGTTGTTTTAGGGTTACAGATTATCATTTGGTTCCTTGGAAGTGCTGTAGCCCTTGCTAGATCATCTCATCCCACTTTTATTCTTATTAAGCTGTTTTGACCTGTGTTTGGTCCCTGAATTACCCTGTATGCAGTTTATACTGGTAAAATTGCACTTTTACCCCTTATGACTGGTTTTCTTCTCAAACTCAGAATTCTCTGAGTTAAGCTTTTCCTTGAGATATGTAGGAGCTTTTATCCTTTGTATTGGGTCAAAATGAGGTAGTTATGGCTCATGATGAGGTTCTCATCATACCCCCATGCCTAGCTTTTGCTAGTCCCTTAGCAAAAACTTAAGGTTTCAACCCTTGTTCTAGACCATGAAGTTTTCAATAGTTTTAGATAGGTGCCTTCATAGATTAGGTTAGAATGCTGATCATAGGCCTAAAAGGTACTCCTGTACCAGTCAAGATCCAAATCTGTCTAGCCTTAGCCTCAGTCTTTTAGCAAAGGTTTTTAAGGCCCACAAGAACTAACCTAAGGTTTATTGGACTTCGTGGTTAAAGCACCCGTGCTTGAAATGATTTTAGCCCTGGCTCAGTTCGCAGTGCGTTTTGTAAGAGAGAGATAGAAAGTTTTTCTGTTTGGAGAGTTTTCTCTCTCTTTTTCTTTTTAGTTCTAGCCTAGGATTGGCTTTTCAACACGGTCTGTATCAGATTCCTTGCTCCCATCATCAATCCTCAAGGGTTCCTGGCGATCGATGCTTCGAGATAGCACCGCCCATGGCAACCCCCGGAACCCTGGCTATTGAGATTTCGAGATAATCCCATCCATGGTATTCCGTGGCCGAATCCAGACCCTGGCAATTGACATTTCGAGATAATGCCATCCATGGAATCTGAACCAGCAGAGTGCTTACATGCCCCCCGTAGGATATGTAAATATCCTAAGAGACAAGCACCGAGGAGATGATATTTTGTTACGCATCTTCGAGGGGATTTCCCGCCTCTCCGCGCTGGGAACTCGTCCAAATCAACTTGTGTTGATCGGCCGCTCCTATTCTAGATGTTCTTTTCAGATTTTTGCGACGCTTCTGCGTGATTCTGATTTTTACGCTTACTGAACCAGGCTGTGTGTGAGATTAGGGTGCTTAGGTTACTGAGTCCCGTAAACCAAAAATTAGTTAACGAGGCCGAATACTCCCTAAGCCTTAGACCTAATACTTCAGCTTTTCATTTTCCTCAACCTCTTGAGGAGTGTCCAGATCTTAATGGGTACTAAGAGTCTATTCAAGAATGCCTAAGGTTTGCATTCTTACTAATCTCATTGTGCACTTTTCAGTTATTTTCTCGAATGAGGTCTAGAACTTAGGCTAATTCCTTAGTTCCTTACTAATGACTATCACTTTTTCTCATAATTTTGTGCTCCTTTTTCATTTTGTTTCTTTTCTCCTTCACAAAATTTTCCTTCTCCTCTTTTCCTCTTATTCTTTTTCGAAAATTTTTTTAATTTTTATGGTATTTTTGGCATATGTGAATTTTTTTGTTTGAAACCTTTTCTTACAAGTTTTTGTACTTTCATACCCCCCCATGCCTAAGATTTGCAATGTCCTCATTGTAACCTAGGGGGTCTTAGTTCATTCCTTAAGACAGAAATTTGGATGAGTGAATGGGTCGGGTTGAATTTTTGCGGACGATTTCAAATCCCAGATGCAAACATCTGAGTTGGAGTCGGCTGTCCTAAAGTGTGAACTTCAAGTGCAAAAAGCTGTCAGAACAAGTTTCAGGTTTTCAAAGAGAATGACGGGCTGCCTCCCGTTGAGCGCTAAATTTGATGCCTTCAGCCAAGCGGGAAATGCAATGGAGAGGGGATGGTCAAATCAGCAGAGTTTTGTAAGACAAGCACCTTGATTAAGAGCCTGGTTGGTCCAACCAGGTGCTTGTTCAGATCAACAGGCTGATGATGCAGCCCAAACCCAATCAATCTGGTGGGTTGATAGATGTGGATAAAAAGGTGTGGAACCCACCATAAACTATGAAGCTCAGATAGATGTGGAAGTGTAAACGCAGGGTTTGGCTGAGTCGAATCAGCCTGGTCAGAGTAGGGACCCGTAGAATAATCAATAAATGACGCGGAAACCCTACAGGGGTGATCAGAGAATGATAGAGCATGGTATGTAGTCTGATCAATGTTCGAAACCCGATGTGGAAATGCAATCGGCTTGGTGAGAGGTGAATCTGAATAGAAATTGAGTCCGGTTGCAGGTTGAGGTTGGGAAGAGGTTTTGATCCGTTCTGTGTGTGCGGGTGAGGTGGCCATTGTGTACGAGGGCTCTTCTAGAGACGGATGATAGTTGGTTTCCTGTAGAGAGTCCTCTGGGTAACTATCAAATGCCGGAAGAGTGTCTGTAGGATGAAAGAAATCGGATTCGAGAAAAAATTTGGATTCTGGGTTACAATCACTCTTGGCATTTTCTGTTTTTGGTTCCTGAGGATCGAAAAGGAATGATTCTGTGTTATCAGTGATCTCGGGAATCAGGACCTCAGAGTCAGAGTCATGTGAACTGAGGTCGTGGATAGGCCTGGTGTGTTCAGGAAGGGGAATCTCTCCGCAATTATAGTCAGATCTGAAATTGTCGGAGAGTTGGCGAAAATGATCATGAATTCCACCACAGCACAAATCATCAGATGTGGAATCAGCAGCCTGACTGGGTTCTAGCCTATATGTCACTTCTGGGCTCAAAAAGATGTTCTGTTCAAGCTCTAAGCTGGTAGGATAGATCCCATTAAAACCTTGCTCATCCAACTCCTCAGTTTCTGTATCATAAATTGGCATGTTTTCTGAAAAATCAATCAGATTTCCTGAGGGTGTTGGAAAAGGACATTCATAAAATAAAGGCCCGGAATCATATTCTGTAAAAATTTGATCTTTCTCATAAGGGGCCTCATAATCTTCCCAATAAGTTTCAGATCTAGGTTCTAGGCTTAGGATGTGGGTAGAATTATTAGAACCTAAGTCTGAATAACCTTCGAGGGTTACCTTATCAAAACAAGGGGCGGAATTTATACCCTCCAGAGGTTCAATTCTAATCTTGTCATTGCAGGAGTCTTGGAGTTCTAAGCTTGGTGATTTACGGCCTAGGGTTGGCTCAGCATTGTGTTCTCCTGCAACTTCCCAACCTATTTTAATGCTATCTTCTATTTGGGTTGGGATTTTACAACCACTTTGTGCCTCAATCCCGAGATCTGGGAAACTGAATTGTTCCTTAATACTGTTCCAAGATGGTTCATCCTCTGTTTCTGGTTTATACGGGTATTTCTGGTTGATAATTTGTTCTACTGATTTCATCATTTCTACCCGTTTTATAAGGGCATCTTGGTGTTGTTCCCAAAGTACAGGATTTGTTAAGCATTGAAGGTATTCAGATTGGTGTAATTTTTCCATCTCAATGTATCCTGTCATGAGCATGTCTCGGGTTGATCCTTTTGAAATTCCAGTCAATAGAATTTGGGCACAGTTTATGATGAAGGATGTGGTTGTTGGGACATCAACCTGAATATCTCCTATTGGTGTTGAGGTTTTTTCTTCTTTTTCATAGAATTTTATGGCATCCTCGATCATTTTATCTTTCATAGATCTCCGATATTCAGGTTTCTTGAATGGTAGTCTTGCTAGGTAATTAGGCTGCATAATTGGATCAGGTGGTGGAATAGAATCAAAGTTTGAATCAAGATGGAAGAAGGGGATTTTGTTCAGAATCAGAGGAAAGAGGGGCTATGTGAATGATTTCTGCAAAAACAAAGGAGCCGAGGCTTAGCCTCGGGGAGAGTGAATTTCTATAGGAGGTTTCAAGGACCTCCTGAAAAATACTGAAGGGCTGGATGAGATAAGCAGGTGCTGGACCCAATCAAGACACCCAAAAATGTGTTGGGTGACTATAGAGGTGCGGGGTAGATGGACCCCTTGATCAGAAAGATCGTCCACCTGAGAATTACCTGGGCAGCCAGAGAGGGAGAGTCCCGCGAAGACCCCTACACGGTAGAGCGTCCCCACGGGTTACAGGGTTTCCCCCACCCGACCTCTCTTGTCACTGAGATTCCAGGTAGACCAGAATGGGGATCTTGACCTCTTAAGTCTACCATTTTTTATTTTAAAATCAGGGTGCTTAAGGTTTCACTTGAACTTTAGTCTTTTAAGTGCAAAGAGTGACCTAATTTAAGGTTGGTTGACCCAAGGGGTCAACTTTACCTCTTGTTTCCTTTGAGAGCTTTCAGGTCTTGTCTTTTAGGGTTCAAGTGTTTAGAGAGCCAATTGTTTTAGGTTTTCTTTGAATAGGTATTTTCAGACAAGGGTTTGGGCACACTTCATTGGGTTTTTCTCCATTCTTGATTTAAGTAGTGTGTCTCTAAAACCCTAATGTTGAATCTTAGGTTGGCTCTACTTGGTCTAGTTAGTCCTTTGTTGGGTAATTAGGGCTCAAGCAAGAATGTGTTAGCCCTTAAATACCCTTAATAGTGTGCAGGACTGATGAGTTGAAAACATGCAATTCTTTATGGTTACTAAGTATGGAAGGCAGGTTAGCCCTATATTGCTTGTTCTGTTCTTTTCTTCCTCTTTAGAGTTTAGGGGTTAATAGTGAGAGGAAAAATTTACCTGTCTTCGGAGTGGTTGTGTGGTTGCTTGTCTTCTTGAGTTCCTGTAGCTGCACAAAAGAGAGGAGATTATCAGAACTTAAAAGAAACAGGAATGTTTACCTCTAGAATAGCTGTTGCTCCCCGGCAACGGCGCCAAAATGAAAACGTAGAGCGGCAACCGGGTCTGTTATAACGTTGTAGTAAAGCCGGTTATTACCAACATTTCAAATATAAAATTTTTTTACTCGGAAAGAGTTCCCGAGGTCGAACTCAGGGAGCAAGTTGTATTCTAGAGATATACATGTTTCTTTTACAAAAATAAAGAGAGAGAGAGAATTTGTTGTTCTCTTTGTTCTGCAGAGGGGGGTGCTCTTCTTTCTCTCTTTCTTTAGATCTCCTTCTTTTTCTCTGTTCAGGTGATATTCTTCTCTTGCAATGGTGGTGCTCTTCTTCTTCTTCCTGCTGTTCTTCCGTTGGTGATGTTCTTCTTTCTTCAGAGCTCCTTGTTCTTCTTCTTCCTTGGTTTTCTGCCTTGACCTCTCTTCTTCTTCTTTCGCGTTGGCCGTTGCTCTTCCTTCTTCTTCAGCCTGTCTTCTTTCCTGCTCTGGCTGCTGACCTTCCGTCGTCTGCCCCGGTGCTGAGACGACTTAACGATGCCTTTGCTACAGTGCAGCAGCTCCTTCTTCTTCAGCGGGTCTGCTTCTTCTTCTTTGGCCTGCACACTTCAGAGTTTTTTCGTCAAGAGGCAAAACCTACTCTACCCCCCTCCCCCGCGTCTCTCTTTCTCTCTGAAACCACTCTTGGGAAAGCTCTCCCAGAGCTACCGGGTAATCGGGTTCGGGTCATGCCCGGGTCCAGGCCCACCGGCGTGCGTGGTGGGCGAGGAGTGCAGGTCAGTCTAATCGGGTCGGGCCAGGTCCGCGGATCGTGGTCACGGACGAGGCCGGGTCGGGTCGGGTGAGAGGGACCTCACCCCGTGGTCAGGAGGCAGACAGCATAAGGCACTTTTTGCCTTTATGCGTCCGCGCGCCTCCGAGAGGTTCCGAGGTGGGACTAAATGTCCCACCCCAATTGAGCTCGCGTCGCGGATGGAGCTGTGGGCGATCGTGGCTTCCCGCGCGGCCTTCGCCCCGTCTGTGAACCAGGGACGTTTCGCGGAGAGTCCCTGCGCAACCTGGGAGTCAACCCTGGGCGAAGGCGTGCCTGCACCTGCAGGTGAAGCAGCTCTGCCTGCGCAGTAATGGCGACGGCGGGCAAGTCACCTGGTCACAGAAGAACGGCCTCTCGGCCAAATCAGACAGGCGGGAGACCTTCGCCGTGGCACGGCGAAGGTGGTCAGGGGGTCTGCAGGGGGCGAGGTGGAGCTAACAGGTCGTCCTAGGTCAAACTGTGCGCGAGGAAGTGGGTGTGTTCGGTGGATCTGCAGAGGGTGTTTGGTGGGAAGTGGAGGGGCGGAAGAGGATCAGGGTGAGGAGGCGGAGGTTCTGCGGTGGTCGGCGAGCCGTGTGGGTCGCTGAGGTGATGGGAGCGGCTCGCCGGAGGGTGGTCGGAGGCGGAGAGGATGAGGGTGAACAGGAGCGGTCGAGGGTTTAATTGACTAAATTGAAAGCGGGGAAAGAAAGAGGAGAAGAAGGGGAGTAGGTCTAACTTACTTGCAGGGACGAAGGGGGAGGAACAGGGCGACAGTCGTATCGACTGTCGCCGGAGAAGGCGATGCTCAGGGAGAGGGGCGGCGGCGAGCAGAGGGCTGGAGAGGCGCCAGCTGGGTACGGCGTGGCGCAGGAAGAGCAGGGGAGGAGATCTCTGCTGCTGGTATTACGGCAGAGCGAAGAGGAGGAGGGGGAGGAAACCGCCGGAGCTGGTGAGCGTCTGCCGGAGAAAGAAGAGAAGACAGTTGGGGATTTTCTCCGTCAGATCCAGGCTGCCCTCGTCGGTGGAGCGGCGGGGGGTATTTATAGGGATGAAGCAGGGAGGAAGGCGGAGGGAGACGACGTGTCTCCCTCGCCGGAGAATGGTCGGAACATGAACCCATACCGTCCGTGCGTTCGCACGGCCGGTATGGTGGCCTACAATGACCAGGGGGGTGCTCCTGCGACGGCTGACGACGTAGGGCACCCCCGGTTTACTTGCCAGGTCCCTCACCTCACCCTGCGCGACGCCATGCTCCGCGCAAGGTCGCCGGAGCATGGTGCTGGCAGGGTTTTGCAGGAGGGACCTGATTGCAAAGAACGAAGGAGAGTTAGGGGCCAAAATGCGAGGGTTCAAAAGTTGAGGGCCAAAGAGTAAATATATGAGGACCAAAGTGTGAAGTCGGTCAAGGAGGTTTCTTCTTAGGCTCAAGTTTTTATACATGACTAACTAGGACCTAAGGAATCTGATGGTGAATTTTATTTTCATATTAAACCTTGTTTGACCGGTCAATTTGCGCAAAAACCCAAATTAAGTTATTAATTGGGCATGGTTCTCAATGTAGGTCAAAATGGGTTCTAAAGGCCAAATTGAAGGTTCTAAACCCTAGAGATTATTTTTTTATGAATTTTAGAGGGTTTATTCTATTTTTACTTTGCCTCGAACCTTGTGAATTGAAGTGGGTTGTTTTAGGGTTACAGATTATCATTTGGTTCCTTGGAAGTGCTGTAGCCCTTGCTAGATCATCTCATCCCACTTTTATTCTTATTAAGCTGTTTTGACCTGTGTTTGGTCCCTGAATTACCCTGTATGCAGTTTATACTGGTAAAATTGCACTTTTACCCCTTATGACTGGTTTTCTTCTCAAACTCAGAATTCTCTGAGTTAAGCTTTTCCTTGAGATATGTAGGAGCTTTTATCCTTTGTATTGGGTCAAAATGAGCTAGTTATGGCTCATGATGAGGTTCTCATCACCTGTACACCCAAGCGTAAGCCATGACCTCAAGCACCTAGGAAGGTTATGCTCTCCGAACAAGCAAGTTCCGTAATATTAAGCAACTTCCTCTCAAGCGAACTAACCTAGGAGAACCCCTAATTTCCTACAATATCGGGGACATGACATTTGATAGAGCGCTCCTGGACTTAAGTGCTTTTATCAATCTGATTCTAACCCTGTACCACCAATTTGGTTTCGGAGAGTTGACACCAACACCTGTCACCATCCAGCTGGCTGATAGATCAGTGAAAACCCCGAAGGGGGTTGTCGAGGATGTGATTGTATGGGTCAAGGACTTCTATTTCCCGGTCGACTTCTCGGTGCTCGACATGGAAGTCCTTGAAAAGTTACAGAACACACCCATAATCTTAGGTAGACCTTTCTTAGCTATGGCTAAGGCAAACATTGATTGTGACACGGGATGTATGGAAATGGCCCTCAGAGATAGGAAAATGCAATTGGATATCTTCTGGGCGACAAAGTCTTTTGATTGCGATTGTGTTGAGGAACACGATCCCGTGGAAACTCTGGTCGAGGAATGCCTCACCCTTAGTTCTGTCTCAGACCACCAAACCCGTAATGACTATTCTGACCTGTCCCCGTCATTTCCCGTGGACCTCTGTAAGGCTGATTACCATCACACAACACCATTTGAGGAGATCGATGTTGATCAACTCCTGCCTTTTCCCTTTCAATCAACTGTGGTTCCACCCGCACTTGAACTTAAGCCACTGCCCGAAAATCTCAAGTATGTCTTCCTGGGACCTGACCAGACCTTCCTAGTGATTATTAATTCTCATCTAACCAAGGATCAAGAGCTCAGCTTGACTGCGACCCTTTCAGAACATCGGGCCACCATTGGTTGGGCCATTTCTGACTTGAGAGGAATTAGCCCAACCTATTGCACCCATAAGATTTACTTGGAAGATGGGGCACAACCCTCCCACCAGATGTAGAGATGTTTAAACCCAAACATGCGGGAGGTCGTTAAGAAAGAAATTATCAAGTGGCTTGACGCTGACATCATCTATCCTATCTCCGATAGCCCCTGGGTAAGCCCCACTCAAGTGGTTCCAAAGAAAGCTGGGCTCACCGTTGTCACTAATGATCATGGTGAATCCATCCCCACCTGCACCACCACCGCATGGCGGGTGTGTGTATTGATTATAGGAAGCTCAATGAAGCCACTAAGAAGGATCATTTCCCCTTGCCATTCATTGACCAAATCCTCGAAAGATTGGCAGGGCAGAAGTATTTTCGCTTCCTGGATGGATATTCAGGATATAACCAAGTCACAATTGCTCCAGAGGATCAAGAAAAGACCACATTCACTTGCCCGTACGACACGTTTGCATTCTGTCGAATGCCATTCGAGTTATGTAATGCACCTGCTACCTTCTAGCGTTGCATGCTAGCCATTTTTTTAGAAATGGTGGGTGAATACTTAGAGGTCTTTATGGATGATTACTTTGTATTTGGGAATTCATTCGACCATTATCTGAGCAACTTGGAGAAAATCCTGAAATGATGTATCGAGGTTAATCTGGTGTTAAGTTGGGAAAAGAGCCATTTATGGTTCAAGAAGGAATTTTCCTCGGTCACATCGTATCACATAGGGGCATCGAGGTAGATCGGGCTAAGGTTGATTTGATTTCCAAACTTCCTCCACCTAGCTCGGTTTGGCAGATTCGCTCATTTCTGGGACACGTTGGCTTCTACCGAAGGTTCATTAAAGACTTTTCTAAGCTTTCCAAACCCTTAACTGACCTTCTAGCCAACGATGCCATATTCCACATGTCTTCTGATTGCATCCAGGCTTATCACACCCTCCGGGACTTAGTCTCCACAGCACCTGTATTTCAGCCCCCGGACTGGTCCCAGGACTTTGAGATTATGTGTGATGCACTAGATTTTGCCATAGGTGCTGTGTTGGGACAAAGGCAAGACAAGAAGCCCGTGGTGATCTACTACGCGAGCAAAACATTGGACGAGGCCCAACGAAATTATACGATCACAGAGAAAGAGTTGCTCGCTATAGTCTTTGGACTTGAAAAGTTTCGATTGTACTTGCTGGGATCCCACGTGACTGTTTACACTGACCATTCAGCCATCCGGCATCTATTGGCCAAGAAGGACGCAAAGCCAAGGCTCATCAGATGGATCCTACTTTTGCAGGAATTTGACCTAGAAATCTGCGACAAGGCTGGATCGAAGAATGTGGTGGCTGACCACTTGTCTACACTTCATCCAGACCACATTGGACCCTCCCTACCTCTATCTGATGCCTTCCCCGATGAACACATTCTGGCTGTGCAAGACAAGAGACTGCCATGGTATGCTAACTACGTCAACTACCTAGTTGTCGGACAAACCCTGCACAGTTGGTCCAGACAGCAACAGGACAGGTTCTTGGCTGAGGCCAAGCACTATTTCTGGGAGGATCCCATGCTATTTCGCCTATGTGCTGACCAGATCATTAGGTGGTGTATCCCCGAGAACGAAGTTCAGAGTATGCTTTCCTTCTGTCATGACCAGGCTTGTGGTGGCCACTTCTCTGGAAAGAAAACGGCTGCAAAGGTTCTGCAGTCTAGATTTTACTGGCGTTCCCTATTTAAGGATGAACACAACTTTGCCAAGACTTGCTCACACTGCCAAATGCTGGGGATGATGACCAAGAAAGATATGTTGGCCCTCCAGCCCATTTTGATTGTCGAAATCTTCGACGTTTTGGGTATCGATTTTATGGACCCCTTTCCACCATCCAACGACTTCGAGTACATCCTAGTCTCAGTAGACTATGTTTCTAACTGGATTGAAGCCGTCGCCACCAGCCGATGCGATCACAGGACTGTCATGGACTTTGTTAAGCAGAACATCTTTTCCCGATTTGGAATATCAAAGGCCATGATCGGTAATGGTGGAAGTCTTTTATCCATTCCCAATTCTGTGTCCTACTTAGAAAATATGGGGTGAACCACCGCATTGCTACCCCGTATCATCCGCAAACAAATGGGTAGACCGAGGTCTCAAATAGACAAATCAAGAACACTTTACAGAAGACTGTGAGACTTGACAGGAAAGACCGGTCCACACAACTAGATGATACCCTGTGGGCATACAGGACCACTTTCAAGACCCCGATAGGCATGTTTCCTTATCTCCTGGTCTTTGGTAAAGCCTACCATCTTCCTGTCGAATTGGAACACCAGGCTTACTGGGCTATCAAGCAATGTAACATGGATTCCCAATTAGCTGGTGCGTAGAGGACGCTCTAATTATCTGAGCTCGAAGAAATTCGTCGGGATGCTTTTCAGAATAGTCGACTGTATAAGGAGAAAATGAAAGCTGTCCACGACCGACTTATCCATAGAAAGACCTTTGAGCCTAACCAGCAAGTCTAACTGTTCGACGCTCGCCTAAAACTCTTTCCAGGGAAACTCAGGTCCAAATGGACAGGACCATTTCAGGTGGTTAAGCCTTTCTCTAATGGGGTGGTTGAAATCGCTGATCCAAACACTGGGCATACTTTTACAGTTAATGGTCAAAGATTAAAACACTTCCTAGCCCAGGTTCCCCCAAAGGAGAGTGTCACCCTCATTGAGGGATGACACGAAGCACCGCCCAGCTGGAGGCGTTAAACTCAGCGTTTCCTGGGAGGCAACTCAGAGGATTCAGACTGATCCGATATTTTACGTCACTCAGGTACTATCTTTTTGAACCCCTATGCATCCATGTATTTGCCAATGAGGACATTGTCCAACTTAAGCATGGGGGGGTGGTAAATTGCATGATCCTGAGCTCATTTAATCAGTCTGAATCCTAAAAAATTTGAATTTAGGAAGAAACTTAGGCATTAGAAACTTATCAATAGTGAGAAATAATATAAAAAGAACTTAAACACTTAGACTTTTCATGCCTTCAGGCTTAATTAGCCTTGGTGTCCGTTAAAATATAGATTTAGCTTCGAATCCTTACAACCTTAAGCTATTCTAATCCACCTACTAAATAAGGTGATAAGTATACGACTTATCAACTCACCCTCTAACTCAGAAAAACTTTGACTCTAAGCATCTGCACACATTTTTGCACAAACTCACTCCTCGGAGATTTTGACAGAAATTGGGTAGCTAATGAACTCTCTAGGGTGGTATGGCTGGCAAGTTATCGTGGGTAACAGCCCATTGATAGGTTGTCTAGAACCCAACCACAGGACCACTTCTTCTTCATTGCCTCGAGGTACAATTGAGATCAAGGAAGCCACCTACAAAAAAAAAAAAGGAGAAGAAAAGAAAACAAAATAAACCACACTTTACCACACGAGTATGGCTGGCAAGTGATCGTGGGTAACAGGCCATTGGTCGGTTGTCCAAAGCCCAGCTCAATAATTGCACAAAAAGAACCAAAACACTTAAGGAAGAAGCGGGGAAGTAGTACAAGCCAAGGAGATATACACTGGAAAAAATCCTTGTGTTGACTCCAACTAAAACAAACATATGGAGAAAGCTACCAATCGAACAAATATACCTTCAGGCAAATATATTTCCTCTTCCAGTCACCTAGGGGCGTAGAAACCCGAAGTCTGTCTGAATTACCGTTGAGTGAGTCTATCACAATCTGCACACCAAGATGCTTAGCACTTAGGGTTTTGATTGAGTTTTGGGTGGTCTGGGTAGCCGTAAAAAGTTACCAACCCACTCTGAGTTCCGAAAAAATTCAAAATATATATATATATACATATACATATGTATAGCTATATACATTAAAGTAAGGATTCGGGCAATTTGTATTTTGGCAAACACCCAGGCGCTTCTTAGTCTTTGTAGATTAAGATCTTTGTATATTTCCTCCTATTGACAAGTGACAAAGTGTTTAAGCAATTACTTCTTAAATTCTGACAGAAAATAAAGGCTACAATAAACCTTGCTAGGGACTAGCAAGAAGTAAGCATGGGGGTATGATAACACTGCATATGGGGCTGATAATTCTGTTAAATAGGGCCCATCTTAAGAATAAATGACACAACATAAGTAGAATGGGAGCATTGCGTGCATCATATACCAAGATTGCTTATAAAATCGTATTAATGGTCATTTGTGTAAGCACTTGTCAAAGTAGGCCTCAGATGAGCAATCGGACCACATGGATGGATTCAGAATGACAAACAGAGTCCAATGGACTCAAAATCGGCCAAATCTGACATCCGGAGCTCCCACAATGGGCCCAAGAAGTTCTGACCGTTGAGATGATGATCAACGACCCTCAATGCACCACGTGGCACCCACTCACCACACGCCGCTCCCACCTTCAGCCAAAGATCAAATCTCAACCATCTATCTCTGATCGGACGGCCAAGAACCGCGCACACGCCTGCGATCGCCACGACAAAGCAGCGGGAGTGGCACAGCGGTTAATGCGCGTGCCCGCACACACGCGACGCGGGTTCGAGTCGCGCGGTGCGAGAATTTGAAGGCAGCGAGGCACGTGGATGAAATTCAGCTGTATATCAGTGCTTGGACGGTGGCGATAGCACCACGCGGCGCGCCCTCAAGCGACGATTGGCCACGCGCACGCGCACGCCAGATGACGATGCCCGCGTGCACGTGCGCTCAAGGCACGATCCAAGCGCGCCCAAACGGGGATCTCAGCCGTCCGATCTTCGATCAGACGACTCTCATGCTGTGCCCACGGATCGAGCGCGAAGAAGAACGATGCGAGCATGCGACCGAAGGGCTGGGGACTTCACCGACGCTTTTGGAAGGGTTTTAGCGACGTCCTGGACATCGCTAAAACCCCATCTTGTTTTAGAAAGCCCTTCTCCCAATTTAAACCCCCTCCAACCACTCATTAAAAGATTCACTTCCCTTGCAACTACTCTACCCCCCTCTTAGCTAGCTTTAGGCCCTCTTGTAATCGCAGGAGACGACGAGCCACCGACGGAGCCTTCTTCACCGCCGTGGCTGCCTCGCCGCTCTCCCCTCTCTCTCTCTTCCTCTCTTTAAGCTTTCCTTTACTTATGTTTAAGCATGTATCTAATGTTGTAATCTGTGAGCTAAAGCTGCATGTTTAATGAAGTTATTTTCCATTCAGTTGTTTACTTTATTTCCTATTCAGGTTGCATGTTAAAGCAAGGAACAACTCTAACCCTAATCTCTCCCTTTCTCTCTCTCCATCTCTCTCTCGCTTTTCAACCGCACCTTTTCGCAAGCAAAACTCCGCGATTTCTGTGACAACAAGTGATAAGCAAAATCCAATTTTCACGCCTCCCTAAGACCGGCACTCGAACTCACCTCTGTTTCTTTACTTTAAAACTGACGTTGCAAGTGCGAACTATAACGACACTTCTTAACACATACGCACGAGCACACGTCAGAGGACGACCTTGAGAGGGAGAGGAGGAGGTGTGGTTGCAAGTTGAGAGAGTGGAGAGAATGGATGGAGATGGTTCAATTTCGTGGCTCTTTCTTTGCCCTTATGGAAGACTCCATTTGGTTGCCACTTTTTGTGGCTCCAAAATTATCTAATGCCACATTTTTGGGATCTAGGTTTGACACAAGTTTTTAGAGTTTCCAAGAGAGTGTGCATGGGTTTGGTAGGGGTAGAATGGGAAGGTGTGTGTGAGTGTGTGGTTGTGTATTTTTCGTGGGACTAGGTTGTGGGTTTTGGTAGGATTAGGTGCTAAATAGGTTGTGTCAATCTAGATTAAGTGGGTGTGGACCTAATTAGGCTTAGCAAAGTCTAATTCAATAGGAGTGAACCTAATTAGGTCTAGGTCAAGTCTAATTGGATGTGTGCATGTGATTAAGCTTGGGTAACCCTAATAGGTATGAGTCAATTAGATCCTGGGTGGATCCAATTGGGCACAGGTGCACCCAATCAACTGTGAATGCACCCAATTAGGTATGGGATGGTTCAATTGGGTTAAGGATAGCATAAGTAGGGCTATGGATAGTGGACTAGGCTTAGGAGGTCTCTAATTAGGTTTTCTAGGGTGTCTGCTGGGGTTCCTAGGTCAAAATAGGCAAGCTAGGGCTTCCAACACCAAAATCAGGAACCAGAGAGTAGTATCAGACATCCAGAATAGTGGTCAGACATCTTATACTACAAAATTGGACATCTGGACATTAAATTAGACATCCAATTCTTTGTCAGTATGAGTTTTGGCTTCCTAGATTGTTATTCTGCAAAAATCAGGTGTTCAGCTAGATGTTTGGACGTCCTAAAAGGTGCTGGAGGGTGGGTTTTAAGTTTTCTAAGGTGGGTTTTGGTTCCTAAGAATTTGGGAGAGGGATAGGGTGGATAAGAACATGGATAGTGCTATCCATGTTTGGGGTTTGAGGCTATGGTGCCCTAATGAAGGTCGTTTTGGGTTTGGGAAGGCTGTCCTAGGGTTTCTAAAGGTAGGGATAAGGCTATCCTCCTAACTCCTCTTATCTGGATCAGTCTTCTTCTTCTTTTATTGCTTTATTCCACTATCTCCATCCTGGATCACTTTATTACCTGCAAATAGCAATAGAAACCATTAACTAGCAGGATATCTCATCTTATTCTAAATAGACTGATGCAATGTATGATATGCAAGATATGAGTGCAATATCCACAATTTAAGCTAGATTCAGACATTATTTAGGTTGATTAGGACCCATGATTGCTGTGCAATCATACTCCCATGCATAAACTTTGCTAGTCCCTAGCAAATGCAAGACTAAATGCATGACTAAGTTATTTACAAATTTAATCCCTAAAGGACCGCTTATTCTTTTCTTCAAAGAGATTGACTAAAGATTTCTCTCCTTTTGTTTTATCCAGAAATCTTGAAATCTAGATATGTGAAAGTGTAGCTATGTAGCTTTCGCAACGGATTCGAGTGAAAAGCTTGATTCACTTCTAAAGTCTGTGCTTGACTCCTAGTAAAATTCTAGCAGGATAGGCAGACTTCTTCCCTCGGGGTATTCAAGATATTCTATGAATTCCACCTTAGCTTTAAGCTTAGGTAGAGAATTTTAGATGGAGATGGTTATTTATTGGTGGCCCACTCTCACTTGGTGCTACATAGAAATCAGTACTATAGAATCTAGATTCCCAAATTATTAAGTAACTCAACTCAGAGAAAGATGAGAAAAACTATGCTCTCTTTTGGTTCCTTTGTATTCATTCTCTCTTACTCTATTTTTTTTTTTAAGAGCTCATAATCTCACCAGATTCTCACGTATGATTCGTATTTGGTGGTCTTACTTGGCATTAACCCTTTAATTGAGTTCTCATAGCCTTAACACCAAGTCGAAATCCTCAACCAGTATTCAGGCGATCAGAAACACAGAAAAATAGGTTAAGGCCTTATTTGGTGGATCTCAAATTTATTTGGTGGTATTGCCTAATGCAATTGAAATAAACACTAAATATTCACACACTCTTTTTCATTGCTTTTTCTTCTTTTTCTATTTTTTTTCTTTTTCAATTTTTCTCTTTGTTTTTCATTCATTTTTCTTCTTCCCTTTTTTTCTATGTATAATAATTTTTTTTTTCAACTTAACACAAGCTAGCATACATTCACGAACTTTATTGAGGAAGCATTATTAGGGATTGGTGATACTCAAGAGACATTGGGTGGCTTATTTAGTGAAAGTGCCTACTCACAGCACTAGGAGAGATGGATAGGATGGTGTATTTCTAACCTTGACATCAATACCCTTCTTCAACTGAGGATTCCGTAAAGAATGGTCCTAACCATTCACCTTAGACCTAGTTTTATGAAAACTTGCTCTCCACATATTTGCCTTATTTGGTGGCTCTCAATATTTCAGACAAAAGTGTATACGCAGGATCCGAGAGCGAGAATTGTGCCAAATCTCTGAGTATCATTACCTAATTACCTAGGATTCCAGATTCCTTGCACTAATCTTAGAGCACCAGTACACTCTACTCTCATCTCACATTATTTGGTGGATTTTTGGAAGAAAATCTGCTTGACTTCCAAAAAACTGTCCAAGGGTTCAGGAAAAGAAGTACCGCTTCTTCTCGACAGACTAATGACGTTTATCAACCTTCACAGTGAAGCCATTGCAAATTCTACATGTGAGTGAAAATTGTACTGGATTTTAGATTACAGAAATCAACTAGAGGATGAAATCCTTAATACATTCTCTTGATAAAAATCTTATTCATGAATGCAATATATATAAATGCTATTTGTAACCTTTCAAAGTTACACTTCGAAAATTTCCCTAATTCGGGTTATATTTAGCTTGACCCTAAGTTTAGAACAAAAAGGTGAGTGGATTAGTCAAAAGTGGCTATTGCGGACGATTTTTATCTCCAATGCCAGGATTGGAGGTGGAGTCGGTTGTTCTCAATTTAAGGACCCTAAAGTGCAATTACCATGATGTACGAAAGTTTTTTTGCTAGGTGTTGGTAGAAAAATTTTAGTTTACAATTACTACCCCCCCATGCCTACTTCCGTGCATGTCCTCATGCATGAATGCAACGAAAAATAAATTAAGACTAGGAGTAAATGGGTAGAATTCACCTGGAATGGCTCTTGAATTTTGACGTTCCACTTGTTCCAACACCTGAAATTGAATATGCAGGAAAATATGCCAAATAAAATATGTTATATATAAGTGCTGAGATTAATGCCTCCAGCTGGGCGTACACTAAAAAAGGATATATCAATACAGTTGAGAATGGCAAGTAAGATGATAAGAATTTTAATCTCGTTCGCCAACAGCTGGCCGCAAATGCGGACTAGCTATCCATGAATTCCAAGTCCAAATAATCAAAAAAATATGTAAATGGGGCTTGGGATTATCTGCAGCCAGATGCTACAGAAGAAAGACAGATAAATATGGGGGCCTGGAAGAAATGAATATGAACGCATCCCAAAGAGGTGATGGAGAATGTGGGTGGAGTCGTGTGGTGTGAAATCATATGGGTCCTGATAATGGTGATGAATGGAAGGCATGACCCAAGTGATGTGGTCAGATCTGGAAATCAAGGTCCACTGATCAGTCTCTATCTCTACCAAAGATGTTTGGGTATCATCTTCTTTTATCTCTTCCAAATTTTCCAATGCCAATTCCCAATTATCACATGATTCCCCAAAATTTTTAGCTTCTTCTAATAACTCATCATATGTTACCCCAACAGTCTTTCAATCTCTTGAATATCCTTTTTATAAGGGGATATTTCCTTCTCACTTAGATGAAATTGGTCATTAGATTTAGTAGTGATTCACTCCGTGAAAGTGGAATGGGTTGAATCATTGATTGAGTTGTTACAATCCTTTTGATTTTGTTGCTCCATGTATGAGATCATTTGAATTAATTCATCAATGTCTCCATGGGTATTCTCAAATACAGCAAAATCATATTCAGGTCCCTTAATACTCGATTCCTCAAAATGAAATGATTGGTACTCAGGCCCTAAATCAAGATCAAGATTCTCTAATAAATCTCCATTCTCGACTTTAGTAAGATTATCAATATCATCCACCTCGGGTGTTTGATCAACAGAATCCTGCATGACCACCACCGAATCACAAATTGGTTGTGGCACACCTAACGTAAACACATTTACAATACTTAAGATGTCTATTTATGCATGTTCTTAAGCGTAGGATTGCATTGCATGATATAAATATTGCATAACATTCATCATCTTGCATTTAAAGTAGTTTGAATAAAATGGAGGTTAATTATCTCCTTTTATGTGCTTGGACAGGGCAAACTTTTTATCAAGGCCTCAGATCAAAGATCCAACCGTATAGATGTGATCAGGGCGACGATTAGAGTTCAACGACTCCAAGATTGCCCTAATCAGGCATCTGTAGCATCAGATAGTGATCGGGGAACCCTAGAAGATCGAGAACCAAGATGGTGTAAATCTACACTTCAAATGACAAATCCGACCACATGGATGGATTCGGATCGACGATCACAGCCTAACGACATAAAAATCGAGTCAATCCAACACCCGTGGCACCATCTACAACATCCAGAAGATGGACGGCCAAGATGGCGCCACGTGGCACCATCTCGGCCGCCCAAACGCCCGCAAGCACCTGCTGAAGATCCCGCATCTGCCCTTCTCCACCGTTGGATCAAGATCCAATGGCTATGGATGCGGCGCCTTGAAATCGACCGCACGACCATTTGGGCAAGGTAGCGCAGCGGTCCAGCGCCTTATCGCGAGGCGCTAGCGCACGTTCGAGCCTTGCCACAAAAAATCTGAAGCGGCGGGGCGTGCCTTCAATCAACCGTCAAATCGCTATCCAACGGCTGCGCGTGCCCGATAGCATCCACGTGCTATTGCACGCACGGCGTAATGCAGCATCGCACACATTGGGGTGGGCGCGCAGCGAGGCGGGCGAAGGAGCGATCTTGGCCGTCCGATCTCGCGATCGGACTGCTATGGACGGCTGAACGTGCACAAGTGTAGCACGCACGAGCAGACGAGAGGGCGCACGCGGGCACCGCCCACTGCGCCCATGATGGGGCTTTGCGACAGTTTTATCCGTCACTAAAGACCCGTTATTTAATGTTTTAAAGATGTAATGACCAATTTGCCCCCACTCCTTGTAACTATAAAAGGAGATCCCCTCCACACAAAATTCTCATCCCTTCCTTCTCTTCTCTACCTCTCCAAAGCTCAAGAGAAGCTTGTCCCACACCCAGGTTGCTCCTCGCGAGATAAAGTCCAAATTTTCGTCCTCATACGGAAGTGGATCCCACGATAACGACGACGTGCTACCCCGTTCCCGTTCTTCTGCTTCATCCTCCTTCGTCCTGCTCTGTTCTCCTTCGTCCAGGCGTCGTCCAGTCCGGCTCGTCCTCCAAGCGATCGTTGAGGAGGATAACTTCTCTCTCCCATTCTTTTTTGTAGCTTCCTAGTGTAGAATTTTCCTACTTTCTAGTGTAGCTGATTTCCTGCTTTCTAGTGTAATCCTTATTTGGTTTTATTGTATAAACATTTTGAAATATTGAATGCATGTTTTATCTCTCTCTCTCTCTTCCTTTTAGTCTGATAGCTTCATTGCAATTACATCGCCTCATTTTTTAATAAAAATTATAAAAAAATATAATTGCGAATATAGATCGACGTAGCCTCCTTGTGTTCGACCCGGAATTTCAATTTCGGTATAAATTTTATTTGTTGAACGTGAATTCTTTGCTTTCAAGGTACAACGACAAGGTTTTAAAACCAAATACGTTAGCGTAGCAATTCGTACGTTCAACATTTTGGCGTCGTTGCCAGGGAGGCAACGATTTCTGATCGTCTCTTCGCATTTCTTGCACTTTATTATTTTCTAACTTACTTTCTCTTATGTCTATTGTTTTGCAGAGACCTCCATCGGGGAATCGTCAAGCGGTAGACTGGAGTAAAGTGCAGTTGAAGACAACTGTAAGTGCTCCCCATTCTTCCCCCATCCATAGATTTCATTCGCCATATTAAATCTGAATTCCAATTAACCTAGGTGTTTGCACAAATCCTAGGAATAGTTTGGTTGTTTGGATTCTCACTCACATTCATTCCACCCTCATTTAATAAAAAAACAACAAAAAGATAACCTTGTGGGGTAATTTTAAACAAAAACACAACATATACCCACATTCAAGGAACTTAATCAAATTGATTTGTTTCTACTCAACCGGGTTCTGATCTGTGGAACTGGTACACACAAAGCAACACATAAAAGAGTAGAAATCATTCTAGGATAACCATCATTGAGTGCCTAACTTAGTGGTGCATTTGTGGCCTATTGTTTGACTTGTTTGGGCCGCACCACTCTTTAAAACCAACTCATCAAGTAGCTCCTCCTTATGGTTTTCAATCTAAGTCTATTCCAGGCACTCCACTTTCTTTCTGGTTTTAAAGGAAAACAATCTTCACCCGTGTTTTACAACTTGGTTTGCCTAGAAACTTGATTGCAATCCACCTAATTTGAAACCCTAAAAGCTACTTAAGCAAGATTTGAACAATAAAATTCACGCATCATAAATAATCTTGCTTGAAAACCCTGGTTGTGCACACACTTACACAAATCTCAATCAATCATTAAGGGCACAACCCATTTTAAGGGCCCATCACATTCCATAAGCACCACAATCCTAGGCCTTAATAAAATTGAGTAGACATTGGCCTTAAGGTCTGATTCGCTCTTCAGGGCCTAGTCTGAGATTGTTTTTGATTAACCTACTTGTACTAGTTAATCTGATGTCTAGTTAGGGGAGTAGCATCAAACGACCGCGGCTGGGGGGTAACTAGGAACCGGAGGCGAAAGCCAAAGGAAGAACCCTCTCCCCAGTCCCTCCTTCTAACTAGTTGGATTAAACAAACACAAGTAGAGTAAATCATTTACAATCTTAAGGGGGGTTTTAGGAGTCAGTAGATCCTTAGGCTACCCCACTTAAGGATAGCCTTGTTTTATTGTACTGTAGGGTCCCTATCCCCAGTCCTTCCGACCTTCTCCTAGTTTATGCTGGGTAGACGGTCATTGAATCCCCGATTGGAAGGACCATTAGAACATTCTAGGAGGCGCAAGTTGGATTTTTGTCAAATTGATCCCATGGCCGAACAACAGCCTCCTCTGCTTGGAAATCCACAGGAAGAATTTCGAAGGGAGCTGGAACAAATGCAAAGAATGTAGGAATGGTTCCAGAGAATGCAGGGCGCTCAGCCCTTGAAGGATTTTTATGATCCTTTAAATTACGCGGAACGTCCCGGCATCCAGATTCCAGTCGGTGACATAGAAATCAAGCCCCAGGTGTTAAGCCTGATTAAACATTATCATGGGCTTGGCTCCGAAGATCCGTTTCAGCACTTGGAGGACTTGACCACTTTGGTCCAGACCACTAAGGCTCGAAATGTAAATGAGGAGCAAATGATCATGAGGCTCTTCCCCCACTCTCTTAGAGATAAGGTCACGCATTGGTATAGGACAATAGGAAGACCAATTACAACTTGGAATGAGTTGAAATCGGCCTTTCTGAAGAAATTCTTCCCAGTCGGACGTACCAATGCTTTGAGACAGGCAATCACTACCTTTACCCAGCGGCCGGGGGAGCAGTTTCATGTGGCCTGGGAGCGATTCCAGGACTTATTGCAAAGGTGTCCACACCACGAGGTGTCGAAATGGCAACTCGTGCAGATCTTCCATCATGGGTTGACTGAGCGACTCAGAAATCATGTGGATGCTTCTTGCGGAGGCAAATTCCTCAATAAGGATGTAGATAGTGCACATGATTTATTTGAGGAAATGAGTGAGAATTCAATTAATCATGCCTCCATGGATACTTTTAACCGGTCCCAGCAGCCCAGATCAAATGTCAATGAAGTCCATGACTCTCATTCATTTGATATGGAATTGATTTGTAACAAACTTGATAAGGTGGACTTGGTTGCTAAAAGAATGGAAAAGTGGATAGCTGACAATTCTATGAACAGCTCTCGATCCACTCAATCCCAAAATTTGGGATTCCATTCCTTACAAACTCCTTCTAGACTGGAGTTCGTAAATCAACTCGATGCGGCTCAACCTGTGAGTCCGCATTTTTCGAAACCCCACGGGTTCCAAACTGGGGCCTTTGATCCCAGTTTTTCTGATCCTTCACTTTCTCTCCATCCTTACCCTATGAGGATGTCTGTGCCATACAAGAGAATGTTAGATCCAACCCCTTCTCAAATTCCTATAATCCAGGTTGGAGAAACCACCCTAACTTCTCTTTGAAAAATCCGGGGCAGCAGACCCAATTCCCACCTGGCAACTATGCTCCGCAACGACCAATGGGTCAGGGTCAAGTATATACTCAGTTGCCTCCGAATCAGGTCAATCAGCCAGCTTGGAATGTCCGTCAACCTGTAGGGCAGGCTGATTTGAACCGTCAAATGGTAGAGATGCAAGGATCCATGCTCTAGCTCATGTAGCAAATGAAAAACTCGCCGGACAACTTCCAATCCGGGCTCATTGTTAACCCTCGTCAACCCGGATCTCTACCATCCCAACCCGTACCCAACTCGCGAAATATTATGAATTCGGGCAACCAAGCCCATGGGTACGGAAATCAGAGGGACCCACACACACATGCTCAGGTGGTTGAGCAGGGTTCCTCGTCTTCTTGTTCTTCTGCAAATCAACAATTCATGGTTAATCAAGCCCCTCCAATCTTTCCTAACCCTCCCCAAGACCCAAATTCTTATGCATATGCAAATTCTGTCACTTTGAGGAGTGGTAAGCAGACTTAGGATCCACAACCAAAATATTCTGATCTTTTGAATCCTGAAGAACCTGAGGAGGGAGAAGAGAATTCTAGAGGAGAAATCAAGGCTCAGGAACCTAATTCCAAAGATCTAACTCATGTTCCTTTTCCTGAAGCCTTAACCAAACCAAAGAAGAAGTCTATGGATAGCAATGAGGAGCTTCTGAATCTATTTAAGAATGTTGAGATTAATATCCTGCTCCTTGATGCTATGAAGCACATACCGGCTTACGCAAGATTTTTAAAGGAATTATGTACACAAAAGCGTAAGTTGAGAGAATCTGTTCCGAGGAAGGTGCTACTCTCCGAGCAGGTTAGTTCTATTATCTTGCACTACCTCCCTCAGAGAAACAGAGATCCTGGTGCTCCATTGATTTCTTGCGTTATCGGAGATTACATATTTGATAGAGCACTTTTGGATCTGGGTGCATCCATCAACCTAATTCCGACTTCTCTTTACTAGAAGTTTGGGTTAGGTGAACTTCGGCCAACTTCAGTAACGCTATAGTTAGCGGACCGCTCGGTCACAAACCCGCGAGGAGTTATTGAAGATGTTATAGTTAAGGTCAAGGATTTCTATTTTCTTGTAGATTTCCTTGTCCTTGACATGGATGTACCTAATAATCTGAGGAACACACCGATCATTCTGGGGCATCTGTTCCTGGCTACCGCTAAGGCCAACATTAATTGTGAAAGCGGTAGCATGGAAATCACCTTTGGGGATCAACGAATGAAATTGGATATTTTTAAGGTGATCAACAAATTTGAGATTGTGGATTTATTGAGGAACTTGATGAGGATAATGAAAACATTGAAACTTGTTTGATGGTTTCTTCAATTGAAAGTTCCTCTTTGGAAGATGAATTTGACCCGCAACCCTCTATGGCTGACCTAACATCTTTGGAAGAGGTTATTGATTTTGTTCACTCACAACCTCTTCCTCTTTTTGAATCTTCAGCATCTACCCTACCATCAATCATCAAACCGCCCCAGCTTGAATTGAAACCATTGCCCGAGAATTTGAAATATCAATTTTTAGGACCTCAGAAGACACTCCCAGTGATTATTAGTACTAAATTGACAAAGGAGTAAGAGAATAAATTGATCAAGGTCCTAAAAGAACATAAGGAGGCAATTGGTTGGACCATTCATGACCTCAGGGGGATCGAGCCATCTTACTGTAATCATAGAATATTTTTGGAAGATGGATCCCGCCCTTCTCGCCAGATGTAGAGGAGATTGAATCCAAATATGCGAGAAGTGGTTAAAAAGGAAATCATCAAGTGGCTCGATGTAGGAATTATTTATCCAATCTCAGATAGTCCCTAGGTAAGTCCCGTATAGATTATTTCGAAGAAAGCCGGGATTACCATTGTGACTAACAAGAAAGGAGAATCTGTCACAACTCGTTCAGCTTCCTCTTGGAGAGTTTGTATTGATTATAGGAAGCTGAACACAACCACTAAAAAGGATCATTTTCCCCTGCCCTTCATTGATCAAATCTTGGAAAAATTAGTCGGGCAGAAGTACTTCTATTTTCTTGATGGCTACTCGGGATACAACCAAGTTCCTATCCATCCCGAGGATCAGGAAAAAACTACTTTCACCTGTCCCTACGGAACCTTTACTTTTCGTAGAATACCTTTCGGGTTATGCAATGCACCTGCAACTTTTCAAAGGTGTATGTTAGCCATATTTTCTGATATGGTGGGAGAGTTTATGGAAGATTTCTCTATTTTCGGAGAATCATTTGACTCTTGTTTGACTAATTTGGAAATGATTCTTAAGCGATGTATCAAAACACGATTGATCCTTAGCTGGGAAAAGAGTCATTTCATGACCCAAGAGGGCATCGTTTTAGGTTATGTAATCTCTGAACGGGGAATTGAAGTGGATAAAGCTAAGGTTGATGCTATCTCTAAACTTCCTCCTGCCACATCTGTTAAACAAATCCGATCATTTCTTGGCCATGTGGGATTTTATCGAAGATTCATCAAGGATTTCTTGAAGGTTTCTCGTCCTTTGAGAAATCTTCTTGCCAAAGAAACCCCGTTTGTTTTTGACGAATCATGCCAAAAGGCATTTGATTTCCTAAAAATGGTAGTCACCTATGCTCCAGTTTTGCAACCACCAATTTGGACAGCCCCTTTTGAGATCATGAACGACACTTCTGATTACGCGGTCGGGGCTGTCCTGGGTTAGAAAATTGATAGAAAGCCCTCTGTCATCTACTACGCTAGTAAAATTTTGGATGAAGCCCAGAGGAATTACTAGCTGTAGTGTTCACTTTGGAAAAATTCAAGGCTTATCTCTTAGGGTCTCATGTTATCATCTGTACCAACCACTCGATTTTGAGACATCTCTTGACCAAAAGGGATGCTAAACCCTGGCTTATTGTTGGATTCTTCTGCTTCAAGAATTTGATCTTGAAATCAAGGATAAAATCGGGGTACAAAATGTGGCAGCAAATCATTTGTCAAGACTCCTAGGTGATTCCTCTCATCCGGACATTCCGATTGCTGACACTTTTTCGGATGAAACTATTCTCACAGTTTTAGGCGTCCACACCCCATGGTTTGCTGACATTGTTAATTATTTGGCCGTTGGTCAATTCCCCCAGGATTGGACCAAGCAACAACGGGATAGACTCAAATCTGAGGCCAAATACTACTTCTGGGAGGACCCTGAACTGTATCGCATCAGCTGATCAGATTATTCGCCGATGTATATCGAAGAATGAATTCAACAGTATACTCGAGTTCTACCATGCATCTACGTGTGGTGGACATTTCTCAGGGAAAAAGACGGCTGCAAAAATCTTGCAAGTTGGCTTCTATTGGCCATCTTTATTCAAGGATGCCCAATATTTCTCAAGGTCATGTTCTCGATGTCAGGCACTCGGAAGCATAACTAAGAGAGACATGATGCCCCTAAACCCTATTCTTCCCGTCGAAATTTTTGATGTTTGGGGCATCGATTTCATGGGACCTTTTATCCCTTCTGTTGGACATCAGTACATTCCTGTTGCTATTGATTAAGTGTCCAAATGGATTGAGGCGATTCCCACCCGAACCAATGACCACAAGGTGGTCGTCGATTTTGTCAAGAAGAATATCTTTAGTAGGTTTGGGATTCCAAGTGCTATCATCAGTGATGGTGGTACTCACTTTACTAATGCCCAATTCTAGAATTTATTGTCCAAATACAGGGTTAATCATCGAATTTCCACACCTTACCATCCCCAGACGAATGGACAAGTCGAGATTTCCAATCGAGAGATCAAGAACATTCTGCAGAAAATGGTTAGGCCTGATCGCAAGGATTGGACTCAAAAGCTTAAGGATGCTCTTTGGTCCTACCGAACGATGTATAAAATGCCCATCGGCATGTCTCCATTCCATTTGGTGTATGGAAAGGCATGCCAGTTACCCATAGACATTGAACACAGGGCATTCTGGGCAATCAAACAATGCAATTTAGATCTGAATTTAGCTGGGAAGACCAGGAAACTCCAACTATCAAAGTTGGAGGAGCTTAGAAATGATGCTTATGAGACTGCCAAGATCTACAAGTCTCGGACCAAGGCTCTACATGATCAATTGATTTCCCACAAGAGCTTTGAGCCAAACCAGAAGGTCTGGTTATTCGATTCTAAACTTAAGCTCTTTCCTGGCAAACTTAGTTCTAAATGGAATGGCCCATTCATAATTGACTAGACTTTTCCAAATGGAGTCATTCAAATTTCTAACCCAAAGATGGGTAACGCATTTAAAGACAACGGTCAACGTCTGAAGCCTGTTGTTGACCGTATTCTTCCAGAACTCGTCTCAGACTCATTTGCTCTAGCCATTCTGCGACTTCTTTGGCTGGACTTCGCCTAGCTGACGGCATTAAACTCAGCAGTTGTACATATGACACAAGGCTGATACGAGCTTCATATTCAGGTGACATCTTTCATATTCTACCCTTTCTTTCATGTCACTTTTCCAATGAGGACATTGCATCAGCTAGGCATGGGGGGGTGGATTCATTGTTGAATCATTTGGTCAGCTTTGTGAAATTCATGTAAATTGTTTTTCTCTTCCTATTTATACATAAAAAAAAAATCAAAATTAGGAAGGATTAGTTGGACATTAGGACTTTCCAATCTTAAGAAATTTTACATTAGGATCTGAACACAAAGACCCTTTAAGTCTTTGAACTTAATTAGCCCGTGTATCCACTAAAATGTGGATTTGTCTTTCGAGTCCTCACCATTTTAATTCTATCGTAATTGGAATAGATAAGTTTGGGTGATAAGTGCACGACTTATCAGCCCACCCTCTGATTTGAGGGAATTTTTGATTTTTAAGCATCTACACACTTTCTTTGCACTGACTCGTTGTTCGACGATTTTAACGGAAATTGGGTAGCTAATGAACCTTCTAGGGTGATATGGCTGGCAAGTTATCATGGGTAACAGCCCATAGGTAGGTTGTCCAGAGCCCAGTCACTAGACCTTTCTCTTTTTGCTACTAAATCTTAGACTAAGGAAGCCACCTACTTAAAAAGAAAAAAAATCAAAAAAAAAAGAAAAGGAGAAAAGAAAAAAAAGAAATAAGCCACACTTCACGGCATGAGTATGGCTGGCAAGTTGTCGGTGGTAACAGCTTATCAACTGATTGTCCAGAACCTAGCTTAGTAAATGCACTAAAAATTCCCAAAACACTTAGGAAGAAGTGGAGAAGTAGAATAAATTGAGGAGATATACACTGGATTCACCCTTCTGTTGACCCCGCAAAAAAATAAAAGTAGGGAGAAAGCTACCGGTTGTAAAGATACACCTTTAGGCAGAATTCTTTTTAGGTCACCTAGAGGCATAGAAATCCGAAGTCCATTTTAATTGTCGGTCAACGAGTCTATCGCATTCACAATAAGATGTTTAGAACTTAGAGTTCTCATCAAATCTTGGGTGAGTTGAATGGCCATAGAAAGCCACTCTCTAACCCTAAAACTTGAAAATCCAAAAAAAAAAATTAGAAAAGAGGAAAAAGAGAAAAAGAAATTTTTCTTTGAATAAGGAGAGGGCTTGAGGTAGTCTGCATTTTGGCAGATACTCGGGCACTGTTGTGTCTTTGAAAGTTCATATTTTAAGTAGATAATTTCTTAATGATTGAAAATAACTTATGCCCAAATAATCCAACCTGATTCTTTTATAAATAGCATATAGTTTTTGCTAGAGACTAGCAAAAGATAGGCATGGGGGTACGATGTAAACACATTTACAATACTTAAGATGTCTGTTTATGCATGTTCCTAAGCATAGGATTGTATTGTATGACATAAATATTGCATAACATGCATCATCTTGCATTTAAAGTAGTTTGAATAAAATGGAGGTTAATTGTCTCCTCTTATGTGCTTAGACAGCGAAAACATTTTATCAGGGCCTCGGATCAAAGATCCAACCGTACAGATGTGATTAGGGCGACAATTGGAGTTCAACGACTCCAAGATCGCCCTAATCAGGCATCTGTAGCATCAGATAGTGACCGGGGAACCCTAGAAGATCAAGAGCCAAGATGGTGTAAATTCACACTTCAAATGAAAAATCCGACCGCATGGATGGATTCGGATCGATGATCGCAGCCTAACAACGCAAAAATTGAGTCAATTTGACACCCGTGGCATCATCTACAACATCCAGAAGATGGACAGCCCAGATGGCACCACGTGGCACCATCTCGGCCGCCCAAACACCCGCACGCACCTGCTGAAGCTCCCGCATCTGCCCTTCCTCGCCGTTGGATCAAGATCCAACAGCTGTGGATGCAGCGCCTTGAAATCGACCGCACGACCATTTAGGCGAGGTAGCGCAGTGGTCTAGCTCCTTATCTCGAGGCGTTGGTGCGCGTTCAAGCCTCACCACGCAAAATCTAAAATGAGGGGGTGCTGCTTCAATCAACTGTCAGATCGTGATTTAATGACCGTGCGCGCTTGATAGCGTCCACGCGCTACTGCACGTGCGGCGTAACGCAGCATCGCACATGTTGGGGCGGGCGCGCAGAAAGGCGGGAGAAGGCGCGATCTGGGCCATCCGATCTCGTGATCGGACGGCTGTGGACAGCTGAACGTGAACAAGTGTTGCGCGCACGAGTAGACGAGTGGGCGTGCGTGGGCAACACCTGCTACGCCCGCAATGGGGCTTTAGCGTCGATTTTATCCGTCACTAAAGACCCCTTATTTAATGTTTTAAAGATGTCATGACCAATTTGCCCCCACTCCTTGCTATTATAAAAGGAGATTCCCTCCACACGAAATTCTCATCCCTTCCTTCTCTTCTCTACCTCTCCAAAGCTTAAGAGAAGCTTGTCCCACACCCGGGATGCTCCTCGCGAGATAAAGTCCAAATTTTCGTCCTCATTCGGAAGTGGATCTCGCAATGACAACGACGTGCTACCCCGTTCCCGTTCTTCTACTTCATCCTCCTTCGTCCTGCTCTATTCTCCTTCATCCAGGCGTCGTCCCGTCTGGCTCATCCTCCAAGCGATCGTCGAGGAGGATAACTTCTCTCTCCCATTCTTTTTTATAGCTTCCTAGTGTAGAATTTTCCTGCTTTCTAGTGTAATCCTTATTTGGTTTTATTGTATAAACATTTTGAAATATTGAATGCATGTTTTCTCTCTCTCTCTTTCTTTTAGTCTGATAGCTTCATCGTAATTACATCGCCTCATTTTTTAAGAAAAATTCTAAAAAAATATAATTACGAATATAGATCGACGTAGCCTCCCTGTGTTCAACCTGGAATTTCAATTTCGGTATAAATTTTATTTGTTGAACACGAATTCTTCGCTTTCAAGCTACAACGACAAGGTTTTAAAACCAAACACGTTAGCGTAGCAATTCGTACGTTCAACAACACCTGACACAAATTCAAATGTTTCAGATTTTTGTTGCTTATCCCAGATTCTATGAAGCTCTTTTCTTATATCGTCATATTCTTTGACTCTAGCTTCTTTTATTTCATGAACCATTTTGATCAATTGGGTAATCTGGGATTCATTGCAAGGGGCAGGTGTTTGAATTGGGCTAGGTCAGTCAAGATAGTCAATCATGATATCAAAGATTTGATCATGTATTGATGGTGACTTATGGGATCTAGTGGATTGTTGATTCGGGTCATGTGGCTCTACCCATGTGTCAATTGCCATAGTTTCTTCCGAATTACCCTCCGACTCACTTTCCATGTCATCCAGAAAATACCCTAACTTTGTTTTCTTAGCAGCTGCATACAAATCAAAGTGAATCTTCTCATTGCCGCTACTCATCTCCATACATCCTGAGTAACAGTCAATCTGTGCATTAGCCATAGCCAAGAAAGCTCGACCCAAAATGATGGGTGAATTAGCTTTTCTGGTATATCCATGTCCAAAATAATAAAATCAACTAGAAAGCTAAGACCTTGCACTTTAATAATCACATCGTGAACTACCCCTTAGGGTGTTTTGATGGAGCCATCTGCCATTCTAATGGTGACAAGTGTGTGGTGCAGATCTCCAAGTCTGGTGCAGTCAAAAAGGGAGGTAGGAATCAAGCTAATGGAAGACCCTAGATCTACAAGGGCTCTATTAAATGTGAATCCCTTGATGGCACAAGATATGAATGGCTTTCCAGGGTCAATCATTTTGGGTGGTAGAGTGCCAGAAACAAATGCACTTATGTTAGCTGATATGACCACCTCTTTAGGTGTGCAAGTCTTTTTCTTCTTTTGTGACTCTTTGTTTAAGGCCTCAAGAAGGGTTAAATAGGTCAAATCAACTTTAGAAGCCTTTTTCTTCTATTTGTCCCTAGAGTCTAAGTCAAAGGTAGATGTGGGTTTGGTCTTATGATTTTTGGTTGAGCCCTAATTAGATTGTTTAGATGGACACTTAGCTTTTCTCTTCCTTTTAGAGGCCACAGATTTGGCCCCTGCACAATGGCATATATGATAAATTGGAGGAGGGGTCAGAAGAATAGGTGGAGAATAGGAGTGAATAGGAGTGTTCATCCGAGGATAAAGTGATTCTTGAAGTCTCTTGATTTGATCCCCTTGAGATTTCACTTGATTTTCCAACTTAGTCAACCTTTCTTCATTTTTCTTATCAAATTCCAACAAAATGTTCATGATATCTTCAAGGGTGGTTGTAGGTTGGGCTAGACTAGATGGGTGCCCTAAAGTGGATTGAGTGGAGTATTGCACTGGCCTAGATTGATGTTCAGTCTGAGTTAGTCTCTGTGGTGGCCATGAAAGATCACGATTGTTTCTCCACTCAGGGTTATACGAATTTGGATATGAATCAATAGGTGTATCACCCTGAGTGTGGCTGACTATAGAGGGAGTTGATTGGGAACCTATTATGTGGTCCTGTACTTGTGTTCCATTATTCCAATTCCTTAGTGATATCTCATCAGGCACAGGTGTATCAGAAATAGTGCATTCCTCAAGTGATCTACCCAAATCACGGATTAGGTCCAAAGGTGTTATTTGGGTTAGCTGAGTCCAGGATGCCTCCCTATGGTAGCAAGAATCAGTAGAGTAGCTAGTGGATCCATAGTATGCGTCACTAGACCCACTAGGCTGGTTGTTCCAAGTGTCCTATCCTTGGGAGGAGTGATAAGATTGAGATTGTGCCTGGGATTATCTAATTTGATCCAGGAGCTTGGCACAATGATCTGTATTGTCCTTGTTATATTCCCAGAATTCAGTAACTATGGCTTTCAATTGGTTCTGATTTAGATAAGGGTCGGATCCATGAGGTTTAGCTTCTAAATAAGCTGGGGGATGAGGATAATCATATCCCAGCTGGTTAGGTGAGTCTCCCAACCAGGAGGAGTCAAAATCATGGTTGAGTTGGGAGATGGAGGACCTTGAGGGTCAAAAGAATGATATGGGTTCATGGATATTTGAGAGAAGATGCGGATAGAGATAAGAGATAGTCTTCCTTAGGAAGACACAACCAGCTACAAGGGGCTAGTGTAATTAAGGCAAAGGCCTAGGAAGAAAGATGAGAGAGCCCCAAATCAAGCAAACAAGCTAGTCTTAAATTGTATACCCTAATTGGATCTAACCCTGGTATCTTGAGATGGAACAGGGTTAAACTAACCCTTGAATTACTTGGCTGGCAAGATTGGTGGGACCCCCTAGGACACCCTGCATGACGAGACACCACTAAAGGTTAACGGGGTTACCGCACCAACCTTTCTTGTCACCAGTTGGTCCAAATAGCTATGGCCTTGATTTTTACCCAATTAAATTTCAGTTACCAAGTAATCTAGTCCTGCCTAGGGCACGTCTACTTAGTTTTAGGCTTGGGCTTAGAGTGCTCTTGGAATGTGATTAGGCGATTGGGGGTGTTGCCCTTAAATTTGGATTTAGAGTGTGAAGTGCATAGACAAAGGATTTTCAATACAAGCTTTAGTTGGTGTAGTGATTTTATGGTTCAACTGCTTGTATTAATTTTTTTCTTTTAGGGTTTCCTTGTTTATGTCAATTCAGACAAGGTTGTAGTGAAGCACGCAATGGGTTTTGCAAATCCCAATTGTTATATGAATTTCCTTTAAGTATGGCTTGCAAATGTGCTCTACCCTAGTGTGGAAACCCTAATATCAGATAGGTCTAAATGATGCTTTTAAGTCTAATAAGGTTGAAGTTGTGCGACCCAATCAAGGAAAATAATGGTCCTAATGCACCACTACTAAGTGAAATAGACCTAATTGGTTGCCTAAGTTGAAATGTAGATCAATTTCAATTCAAGTCAGTGAGGGGAAGACAACCAATCACAGCAAATCCCTTCTCATGCAACCACACCCAAATCAGGCTTAAATAGGTTTGTTTTGGGTCACTAAATTTAAACCCTAATGTGAATTATCTAGGGTTTGAGATTCTTTTAAAATCTACAGTCAGACCTTAGTCTGATTTGAAATCACTCCCCAAATCAGTAACTGAAGAAAAATAATTTGAAATTTGGCAGAGATCTTCCTTTTTTAATAATCTTTTCAGGGATTTTTTTATAATATTTTTACTATTTCAAGCAAATTTTCATAAATTTTTATGTTCCAGGGGGTCAAACAGACCAGATGGACCCCCTGCAAGAAATGCAGTTTGAAACAGTACCAAAAGAAATCGAAAAATTCTTGAAAATTTAAAGAAACAACTATGTTTTAGTGGCTTTCTAGCCCCACAAATTTCAAAGATATTTGATTTATGTATAGGTCAGAACTAACATATAAATCAGTACAAAATTAGAGTGCAGATAGTTTTGATCCCCTTCCACTGTATGAATTTTCGAAACTCGTACAAAGTGAATTTTTCTAAATAAAGGGTGGCACTGGAAAGCTGGTTTGAAAGCCTAATAACAGACCAAATGCCAAAATTTTTGAACTCCTAATTTGACGGCAGTAAATTTTTTAATATCATCAATATTTTCTGGCTAAATTTCCAAATCGGACTTTAGTGCATTTAAATAGCTGTCAAGTTAAAACACACACCAAAGAATTTTTTTTTTTAATTTGAATTCGAAAATTTAAATTTGAATATATATATATTTGTTTTTTTTTTCTAACCTAAGAAAGCAACAAATAAGAGGATGAAGAAAATACCTATGGTCCTCACCACGGGTCAATGTGTGCGCGGATCCTCATCTTGACACCCTATAATCAAAATAATAAAAAGTTAAGCAAATCCAAATCTAAACTGGTGAGTGGCCACCCCAGCAACGGTGCCATTTGACAAGCATGGAGATCGCGTATTTTGAAATCATCGAAAATCGTAGTATAGTCGTGAAATCCCCTTGACAAAAATATTTATAATTATGAAAATCGCATAGATTTCTTTTCTTTTTAGAACTTGAGTCACGGTCATTCGTCACTGGGAGGTGTGAAAACAAGTCAAGATTTGGATCGACTTAATCTAACCTAAATCTAATCTAACCTAATATTTTTTTGTCTTTTTGTGTTTTTGATCATTATTTTGAAACACGAAATGAAAGCATGCAGCAAAGTTGTAAGCCATGAAGATAATAGCATGCATATAAAACCATTAGACAAGAGAATCATGCATCAAAAACTAAGTCATTATAAAATACGGATACATGGAAATAAAGCTAAACTAAAGAAAGAGATCAACCAAGAGAGGCTAAGGAGAAGCCTTCTTGGCCGTCCACTAAAGAGAGGTGGATAGGTGTGTGCACCCAAGAGGAGAGAGGAGGGTGTTGCACCCTTTCTCTACCAATGGCCATCCTTTAGAAGACCTTGAGGGGGGTCTTCTCTATGGCCGTCTAAGAAGAAAAGAAAATGGGGGCGTGGAACCTCTATGGTGGAAGAAGAGGGCACGCCCACAAGAAGAAAGGAGAAGGTGTTGCATCCTTATGTTCTTCTTCTTCTTGCCACCCTTAAAGAAGCTTGGAGGAGAGCTTCTTCCTAGCCATCCATGGACGGAGCCTTGGAGGAGGAGGACGGCCTTAAGAGGAAGAGGAGGAGGTGTGGTTGCAAGTTGAGAGAGTGGAGAGAATGGATGGAGATGGTTCAATTTTGTGGCTCTTTCTTTGCCCTTATGGAATGCTCCATTTGGTTGCCACTTTTGGTGGCTCCAAAATTAGCTAATGCCACATTTTTAGGATCTAGGTTTGACACAAGTTTATAGGGTTTCCAAGAGAGTGTGCATGGGTTTGGTAGGGGTAGAATGGGAAGGTGTGTGTGTGTGTGTGGGTGTGTATTTTTCGAGGGACTAGGTTGTGCGTTTTGGTAGGATTAGGTGCTAAATAGGTTGGGTCAATCTAGTCTAAGTTGGTGTAGATCTAATTAGGCTTAGGAAAGTCTACTTGGATAAAAGTGAACCTAATAAGCTCTAGGTCAAGTCTAATTGGATGTGTGCATGTGATTAGGCTTGGGTAACCCTAATAGGTATGAGTCAATTATATCCTGGGTGGATCCAATTGGGCACAGGTGCACCCAATCAACTGTAGATGCATCTAATTAGGTATGGGATGGTTTAATTAGGTTAGGGATAGGATAAGTAGGGCTATGGATAGTAGACTAGGCTTAGGAGGTCTCTAATTAGGTTTCCTAGGGTGTCCGGTGGGGTTCCTAGGTCAAAATAGGCAAGCTAAGGCTTCCAGCAAGAAAATCAGGAACTAGAGAGCAGTATCAGATGTCCAGAATAGTGGTCAGATGTCTTATACTACAAAATTGGGTGTCTAGACATTAAATTAGACATCCAATTCTGTGTCAGTATGAGTTTTGGCTTCCTGGATTGTTATTCTGCAGAAATCAGATGTCCAGCCTAATATATGGACATCCTAAAAGGTGTTAGAGGGTGGGTTTTAGGTTTTCTAAGGTGGGTTTTGGTTCCTAAGTGTTTGGGAGAGGGATAGGGTGGATAAGAACATGGATAGTGCTATCCATGTTTGGGATTTGAGGCTAAGGTGCCCTAATGGAGGTCATTTTGGGTTTGGGAAGGCTGTCGTAGGGTTTCTAAAGGTAGTGATAAGGCTATCCTCCTCACTCCTCTTATCTGGATCAGTCTTCTTCCTCTTTTATTACTTTATTCCACTATCTCTATCCTGGATCACTTTATTACCTGCAAATAGCAATAGAAACCATTAACTATTAGGATATCTCATCTTATTTACAAAAACCACTATTTAGGTTGATTAAGATAGAAACCGTTATTTGTAGAAACCATTCCAAATGGACTGATGCAATGCATGATATGCAAAATATGAGTGCAATATCCACAATTTAATCTAGGTTCAGACATTATTTAGGTTGATTTGGACCCATGATTGCTGTGCAATCAAATAGCTAAGCATAGGGGTGGACATATTTTATAACCTTTTAGTCGGCTGTAACAGTAATTTCCTGTTATTTGATTCTTATAAAAAAGATTCAAAATTCAAAAAGATAAAAAAAGAAGAATTAGGAGAAGAGAACATAGGCATTTAGAAGTTTTTAACTTTAGGAATTGATACGAGAGGACCTAAACACTTAGACTCTTCAATTCTTTAGGCTTAATTAGCATGAGTGTCCACTCGAATGTGGAGTTAGTCTCGAGTCCTTACTAATTCAAATTCATTTTAATTTGGCTAATAAATTAGGATGATAAGTATGCAACTTATCAACCCGGCTTCTGATTTGAGGGGACTTTAAGCCTAAGCATCTACACACTTTTTGCACTAACTCACTTTTCGATGGTTTATTTGAAAATTGGGTAGCTAATGAACTATCTAGGGTGGTATGACTGGCAAGTTGTCGGTGATAACAGCTCATCGATCGGTGGTCCAAAGGCTAGTCGTACTGCCTTTAGGTAAATATTAGAATAGGGAAGCCACCTACTTAAAAAGAAAAAAAGAAAAAATAGAAAAAGGAGAAAAAAATAAATAATAAAAAAAAGAACCACACTTCACCACATGAGTATAGATAGCAAGTTGTCCTGGGTAACAACCCATTGGCCAGTTGTTCAGAACCCAACTCACAAAAAATGCACAATAATTCCCAAAACACTTAGGGAAGAAGTGGGGAAGTAGAATAAACTAGGGAGATATACACTGGGTTCACCCGTGTTAACCCCATAAATAAAAAAAGTAGGGAGAAAGCTACTATTCGAAAAGATAAACCTTTAGGCAAGGTCACTTAGGGTCGTAGAAACCTGAAGTCCATTTCAATGGCAGCCTAATAAGTCTTTCACTCTTTTCACTAGATGCTTAGAACTTAGAGTCCTTTTCGAGCCTTAGGCAGGTTGGGTAGCCGTAAAAAGCTATCCCGAAACTCTCAAACTCCCAAATGTACAAAAAAAATTAGAAAAGAAGAAAAGCAAAAAAAATGTATCGTCCCTTTTCAAATAAGGCGAGGACTTGGGCGGTCTGCATTCTGGTAGACACCTTGGTACCGTTGAGCCTTCATAGTGTAGGACTTTAGTTGAAATTTTTTATTATTAACAAACGACTTAAGCCTAAGCGATCTAATCCTAATTCTATTTTTTATACATAGCATGTACTTTAATTTTGCTAGGGACTAGCAGAAGATAGGCATGGGGGTATAATATAGACACATTTATTTAGGTTAAAATGCCTAATCATGCATGTTCCTAAGCTTAGATTTGCATTTCATGTTATAAATATTGCATAGCATGCATCATGTTGCATTTAGAGTAGTGACGAGTCGACTTTTCACTTTGCGTTATAGTATTTAAGTGGTGGAAAAATTAACTAATCAATAATAAAAAATAACCACTCATAGAAGAGCGGGTCGTGTCCACAGGGAGGCAATTATGCAATAAACTCTCGATTATTTTATATTCTTTCGGTTAAGTGCGAAATCCCAATTCAAATCTGACATAAAATGCGATGGAAAGTAGATTCACAATAACTTAAAAAGATAAGGGTATATTTGCAGTTTTCCCTCACTGAAATCTTCAATAAATATATGATGAGTTTGTGTAATTTTCAATTATCATATACTAGAGAGAATCAGTGCACGTGTTGATCCCAAAACCAATCTTAAAATAGGTGAATATCAATAACATGCAATTATCAGAAAGCATGAGTGTGCATGCGCAATTCTGCCATAATAAAATAATAATAAATCAAAAATCAAATTCTGGTGGCAATGGCAGTAAATGTAATTTTTAATCTCCCTCAAAACAGAGCATTTGCTCTCTCTCCTCCTCGCTAGAGAGAGAAAGAGCATCGGCAGGTCTTTCATATGCAAGGGAGGTTGGCGAAGACGAGGCCGATCCAATGGAGGTTGCAGCGTCGATGGAGATGGCCGGAGGTGGCCAGCAGGTGGAGGAGTGGCGGCGGTGGACGGGTGCTGGCGTTGCAGTGCGTGCTGCAAATGCGTGGAGATGTGAATGCGTTGGCGTGCGGATGCTCTGCAGAGCGCGTAGGCGCGCGTGGAGTGCGGCGCTGCAGGCACTGGGTGAAGCAGAGGTTGGCATGCCTATAGGGGTGAGGCACTGCAGGGAGGCACTCTGCAGCGAATGGACGTCCCTACAGGTGGTAGTGCGTGCGTTGCGGGCAGTCTTGGCCACGCACGGGAGTGGTGAGGGAGCTGCGGCGCTGGGGGTGCGCCTGCGGGTGTGGGGTTGCCTGCGGTGCAGTGTGGTGGGAGAGGCATGCTAGGGTGCAGCTGCAGGCGGGTGATGGAGGTGGGTGAAGCGCTGGAAGGTCTGCAGTGTTTCGCTTGGTGCATGAGTGGGCGCCAATGGATGAGGACGCGCCTGCTGGAGAGGGGCGCACCCTGCTGGCACTGGAGAGGGGCCTGCAATGGTGAAGGTGCCTGCGGGGGTGCTGGAGGCACACCTACAGTAGGGGCGTTGGAAGGAGGATATGGCTGAGAGGAGGATGTGGCTGGAGATGGGTGCGCGGAGGAGTAGGGTGCACGCCTGTGTGGGGAAGACGCAGATCCTAGTCCACAGTGCATGCTGGGGTAGTTCCCCGCAAGGGGGAAGATGCAGATCCTGGTCCATAGTGCACGCTAGGGTAGTTCCCCGCAAGGGGGAAGATGGATATCCCCCTCTCCTTTCTCCGCCTCCTCTTTAACTCCTCCTGGTTTGCGCCTGCATGAGTTAAGGGATTTTCAAATCCCTTAACTATTTCTAGCCAGCAGCTGTTGAGGGTGCCCGGAGGATGGGGAAAAGAACAGCCGCCGGTCGTTTAAAAGGGTAATTTACCCTCCCCTCCTTATTCTTTTGCCAAATATTTTTCTTGCACATAAAAAGAACATCATTGCATATTATGTTATAAAATAGATGTAAACCTAAATCATGATGCATGCAAATATTCTATAACTTAATGTAGTTATTAGCAAACCTAAAAGATACAATTAAACTCACTTAGGCGTAATATTAGTCCATTAAAATGGACTCATCAAATACCCCGATGCCTAAGATTTGCTAGTCCCTAGCAAAAATGAAAAATAATAGAAGTTTTCAGAAGATTTCTTCTTTTCTTACTTCAAAACTTTAGAAATCCAGACAAATGTGAAGTGCTGATAGCCTAGGTAACAGATCCAAGTAAAAAAGTCAATTCACATTGGGAGTTCGTACTTCACCCTTGTTAAATATTTCAGTAGGGATAGGCAACTACTTCCCTCAGGGATAAAGCAAACGATAATCTGTAATTTGACCCCAGCGTTTGGCTTAGGTAGGAGATATCGAGTTGAATGGATTTGTATTTGGTGGCACACACTCATCTGGTGCTACATATAGTCTAGTACGGCAGACTCTAGATCTCTAGATTATTAGACAAGTCAACTCTGAGAGAGGCTACACAATTGTGCTCTCTTGATGTTCCTGAGCACTCCCTCTTTTCTTTCTTTCTGAGATCACAAATCTCTCTAGATTTAGAAATTGTGCTCACTATTTGGTGGCCTCACATCTCATCCATACTTCAATTAAAGTCCTAATAACTCTACAATTAAGTTAGAGTCCTCAACCAGTATTCGGGCAATCAGAAATACTAAAAGGTAGGTATGGGTCATATTTGGTTGAAACGCGATAGGTGTTCTATTGCCTTAGAAATAATGTTACATTATAACTTGGAGCTTTTTTTTATAATATAAATATTTCTTCTTTTTCTTCTTCTTTTCTCTATTTTTTTTTTTTTTGCATGTGCAATTCTAAAATGCAAATGCACCCTGCCATGCCTAAATCCTACAATGTCCCCATTGTAAAATTAAAATAGGAGGAGAAAGGAAAAACATCACCTGACAACGGTGTTATTCTGACTGCTGGGTTGCCTCCCAACAAGCACTGCATTTTCAGTCAGCAGCCAGACATAGAAGGAGCCTATAAGTCTGGTTCCAAATAGAAAAGGTTAGGCCCTAAGAATATGCGTAGCAGAGCAGGCCTAGAAAATAGGTAACCACGGATGTTGGCGAGCTGATGATGCAATGTAATTCCAAATGCTCGCCAGAAGAAATGAAAACAGAAAATCTCGTTGGATACTTGGAGAGGTCTAGGAATAAGAAAGGGAATATGAAAAGAGACCTCCCGAAACGGAATAAGTGGGGGACAACAAGGATCCTCCAGAGCAGGACGGGTTTTAAAAGATACAAACATTATTAGTTCAAACCCTTGAATGGCGAGAGTAAAAGTACAAGCATCAATCCACACTCGCCATTCTACCTGAGGATGTACTGGCCTGATATGTTTTCTAGAAACAATGTACATGAGCAGAGATCTGAGCCAAGGATCGGTTAGGGAGTATAAGGGTTGTTTGTAGTGTTGGAAGGTAATGGTTAAGTCCAATGAGGGCTTAGTCGGTGTTAGGTCTAATTCCAACAATGATTCAGATTGTGTATACTCCCTAACAGTTGCAGACAACTGCATATTACCCTGCCTATCATTAATGATCGGAGTCATATTTGAATCAAGGGTAGACTCCAAATTAGAACTCTTTGATGGCAGGGTCAAAATGTCAGAATCATTATCATTAAGCTCATCCCCGGATTTATTTGGTTCACTCAAATTTTTGTCGGGGTGTATATGTTATTCATTAGGAGTTGGATCAGTATCCTCAATTATTCCCAAAGGAGGATCAGTATTAATGTTTTGAAGCAAGCCTATATTACTAAATTTGTTATTCTTCTCGGGGTATAAATCCTCGATTGACATGTTTTGTCCCCGAGAGTCACCCATAGACTTCTCACTATTTTGTTTTTCCTACTTCAATAGCAACTCCTTATTTGATGGAGGATGACTCTGAAAAGAATGGAGGAATCTGGATTTAATCATATTATTTCTATCTTCTGGAAGTAAATCCTCAAATGATAAATAATTCCCCTGTGGTTCACTCCAGATTTTCAGTCCAGGTTCCTCTATTGGGGCATCCTCATTTTCTGAATTAGACTCTTCATATCCCTGAGACCAAAATTGATCTAATTCATCCTCCAATCCATTAGGGTCACCTTCATTGAGTGCATTTAAATCCTCAGGATACTGAATGATAGATGTCGACTCCCTAAGTGGAGGGTCAGGAGTAGACTCACTAAGGGTAGAATGGGATTCCACCAAATAATCAATAAGGGACGTGATAGGAATAATACAACCTTAACCCGGGTTGGTAGGGGTAAGGAGGATACTGTCATTGGGGTCAAGGTCATCAAGAGGTACCATCTTCCCTTGCTTTTGACTCCAATATAGTTCAGGTGGATAATCACTATGATCGTTGCCTTCTAAGGGCCGTGTCTCATTGGGAGAGTCTAAGTGATAGCTACATAAAATTGGATCCCTATTGTCATTAGGTTCCTCAGAATTATTTTCATGATCATGATCGTATGGGTAGGGATCAAGATTATTGGGAAGCATGTAGCTAAGTTGTCTTATTTCTTCATTTAACTGTTGACTATTCCTCAACATCTCTCCCATTGATTCCATCATTTCCTTTTGCTGTTTTTGAATTTCTATCATAAAATAGGAGAGGCTACTATTATCAGGTTGGGGAGGATAGTCAATTTCAGCCTCTGGTTGCCTAGGGGTATCAGTCCAACCTCGATATGGAAAATCATGAAGGGTGGGAGGGTTGGGTGTTTGCATGGAAGTAGGGATTTCAGGATTGGGAAATCCCGCTCCTAGCCTCTGCTGAAAAGTGGGAGTTATCAAGCCAATACTCCCAGGATAAGAATAAGAATGATCCCATGAATTGTCAATGTACCCATCAAAGGATGGATACGCTCGGGGCATGGGAGCCTGATTAAAAGATAGGAAGTATTGACTCTGATAATTGTATGGTCGAGCCCGAATAGGTTGTTAATATGATGATTTTATCGTTGAAATGTGTATAGTGGTTAACCTAACTCAGACCAAACCATCTCTTTACAAAAATTTTTTTTTACCTAGCCTACTTGATTTTATCTTGTCACTTTTAGGCCCAGGGTCGAACTTAGGGAAGTGGGGTACAAGTTGAGTTTCTATGCCTTTCCTATAATGAGTCTCTTCCATTCGTTTATTGTGTTTTTGGTGTTTTTCTTATTTAGATTTTTTTTAGTAATCTTTGTCCTTGAGGAACACCCTCAAAATTGGGTTCTTGGCTTTGAGCCAAAATAGAGTTCCAAAACAAGTCTTGCTATTCGCAAGACGGGGTACCTGCAAGTCAAAGATTATCTTTTCTCTTTTATATATTTTTTGTCTTTTTACTATCAGGAAAGAGAAACAGAAATAAAGTAAATATAGTATATATATATAGGTATATATTATGTATATAAAGGGGTGGGGGTGGAGGCGGAGATGGAGTGTGGCACGGTGTCGAGTCGGTCGTCGTCTAGAGAGACGCAACCAACAGGACTAGGTGTCGTGTGGAGTGTGGGATGGATGGTGGATGATGTACGCGACCATGCTTTTTGTACGTGTGTATCGGGGAATATCAGCAACTGGTGCAGATATTCCCGCGATACAGCGTATGGTAAATGATGTGAAAAAATATATATACATGTATATATGTAAATATATCTAGATGTATATATATGTAGTTATAAATATATAGGTATATATATATATATGTAGATATATATATGTGTATGTATATATAACTATATAGAGGTATATATATATGTATATATAAGTATATAGTAATATATGTATATATAGATATATGTAGCTAAGTATATATATATATATATATGTATGTATGTATGTATATATGTATATAATACTATATGGATGTATATATATAGGTATATAGGTATATGTATCTAGATATGTATATATATATAAGTATATATATAAGTATATAAGTATACTAATACTACTATATATATAGATGTAAGTATATATATATATATATATATGTATATGCATAGTAGTATATGTATATATGTATATATATATATGTATGTATATATATAGGTGTATATATATATATATATATACACAAGTATGTATGTATACTAATACACAAGTATATAGGTACTACTATATGTATAAATATAAATATATATATATATATGTGTATATCAATATATGTATATATATATCACTATAGATAAGTATACGTATTAATATATATATATATATGTTTATAATAGAGTATAGGTGTGTGTGTGTGTGTGAAAGTGTGAGTGTAGGTGTGTGTATGTGTCGGTGAAGAGAGTAAGAGAGAGTGAGAGAGAGAGAGAGAGCGGGAGAGAACAGAGAGAGAGCATTGCCGCAGGAGGGTTAATTCGTCTGCAGATGGCGGGCGTCGTCTGGAGGTCTTCAACGCGCGTGCACGCAAGTGCTTGTTCGCGCAGAGAGGAGCGCCTGTGTCGACCGATTGCGAGCGCGGAGAGCTTGCGACAGAGAGCGCGGGGCTGGAGGGCGAGGGCGCCTGCAGCTTGCGCAGAAGCTTGCAGGTGCCGTAGGGGGCGGGGAGGCGCTTGGCCAGCCACTGCAGAGGCGCGCAGCAGCCGGTTACGGGAAACAGTGTGTGCGACAGAGCGGAGAAAGCGGAGGTGGAGAAGACCTGCAGGCGCATGCGGAGGGCTGGGGAGCCTGCAAGGAAGCGTGGAAGCTGCTAGGGCTGCTACTGCTGCCGCCGCTTAGCTACTGCTGCTGCCAAGCTGCGAAGCTTCAGACCTTGAAGCGGGTCCAATGGAGGGAAGGTGCGGGAACGAAAGAAATGAAAGAAGAGCCACCACGCCCACCGACTCTTTGAAGAGCTGGGTGGTGGTGGTCTCACTGTGGTGGTGTGCACCACAGTGAGAGCTCCTGCCCGCCGGGTATCTCCTCGAAGGAGGGCCGGCGTATGGAGGGGAAAGGAGGAGAGGACGGTGGTGGCCTGCTAGTCAATTTTTTTCTTGCTGCAACTAGGCTCTCTTTGCAAAGGTAGGAGCTGCGGTGTTTAAATAGAAGAGGAATGGCATGGCCGCATGCAGCTGCAGGGAGAGGGATGGAATGATGGCCGCAGGGAAGGACAAGGGCAGCTACAGCAAGCATGGCGTGAGGAAGAAAATGCAGCCGCGGGAAAGATAAAAAAATCAAGTGGAATTAAAAAATAGAGGTGGTGGATTTTTGCAAAGAGGCACTTGAGGAAAAAAGGTAAAAGGTAAGGCCACTTATTTCATTCTTCTTTCCACTCAATTAGATGCATGTATACATGTATTTTTACAAATGCAACTACGGAATCCTAATATGCACAGGTAGTGCTAGGAAATAGCATAAGAAGGCACTATTGTAGGCGTATTTTTGTGGTGCAATCATACCCCCATGCCTATCTTTTGCTAGTCCCTAGCAAAACTTTTTTTTTTCTTTTGTATCATTTAGAAATGATCTTAAGCTGAAGATTTTCTTCTGAGGTGATATAGGTGTGTTTATTGTTGGATATTGTGAGAACCAATTGTAGATAAGGCTACCAGTACTTTAAGTCTCACATGACAAAGATCATCTCTCGATTAACCAGGACTCTTGATATTTAAACCTTAAGTACGATTTCCAGAACACAGGAGGTTTTTGCCATACTCGAGAGCTCAAGAAGTTATGGCTTGTGCATAGTGAAGGATCATGATGACCAGATGAACATTAAGACTCAAGCCCAGGGTTTCACGAATCTTTAAGTACAGGTTGGTCCCAGTTTCAGCTCGTGTTTTCGGATTGACCCTTAAGAAGATGACGAAAAACTCAACTCCCATTTTCTGATTGTTGTGGCTCAAAGGAAAACAAGGTATTTGTAACCAGCCTTGAATAACCTTTTGTAGGGCGAAGACTTTACAGACATTTGTGAGATATACTGACTTATTTGCAACTTTTTTTTTTTTTGAAACACGTGTCAGTATATCTCTTACAACATTTTTTTTGAAGGAGCACACCTTTTTTCTTTTTGGCGGGAGAGTTTCTTTTTGGTGGAAAGAGTCGCTCCTAAACACAAGACTAAAGCCTGGGATAAAAAGTCTACCTGCGCGCATAGGTAAGGACTCCACCTTCACTAATGAACACTAGGGTTGGATCTTATGTTCACCTGGTCTTTCCTAATATGTGTAGTGTGAACCAAGTTTACTTAAGCTCTCAAGTAAAAGCAAACCAACGGATCCTGTACTGGTGTCTTAGGTACAAGAATACGTCCTTAGTTAGGAGAGATTTTGATCTATTTTGTCAATGCTTTAAGTGAATTAAGCCGAGCCTGAGCGAATCAAGCTTTTGTGGCCTGGAATGCCTTCAAAATAGAGGTTGAATAACCATAAACACTTATTGTCTTATTGTTTCAGCTTTCAGATCATTACTAAATACCATTTTCATTTTCTCTCTCTTTTTTTTTTATCTATATATAGAAACTGCATGATACCCTAAAATACCTTGATCCTAAGGATGCCAATCCACCCCCCCATGCCAAACAATGCTATGTCCTCATATGCATGCAGGGAAGGGTAGAGAAAGGACGAAAGATCAGGTAATGAGAGCTGAAGTGCAGGGTATACAGCAGGGTGGTAGGGTGGGTGGATGGTGGGTGGTGAAGTGAAAAGTGATGTGATTGTGATAGTGAAGTGAAAAGTGATGGTGGATGGTGAGTGTTGTTAGGGTGCCTCCCAACAAGCGTTGAATTTAACGTCCCCAGCTGGACTCAGAATGAGGCAAAGAATTAGTTACCCTCCAGTAGGGCAATGGTTTCTCCAACGGGGGTAGGTTCATGAGTCAGATAGGGTTTGAAACGCTGCCCATTGACCGTAAATTGACACCTAGATTTTGGATCTTCGATCTCGACGGCCCCATTGGGGAATGGTCTTGAGACCAGGAAAGGACCAGTCCATTTGGACTTCAATTTCCCAGGAAAGAATTTGAATCGGGCATTATAGATCCAAACTTGCTGAGATGGCTCAAATTCTTTCCACCCAATACAGCTGTCGTGAAAAGCCTTAATTCGTTGTTTAAAGGTTAGAGCAGAATCATAGGCTTCACGACGGAGCTCTTCCAGCTGTTGGAGTTAGAGTTTCCTTTCTCGACCACACAGGTCTGGGTCGAGGTTACAATGGCGAACCGCCCAATAAGCTCGGTGCTCCAACTCCACTAGCAAATGACAAGGCTTCCCGTAAACGATTCTATATGGAGACATACCAATGGGAGCCTTGAAGGTGGTCCGATACGCCCAAAGTGCGTCAATCAGCTTGTCGGACCAATCCTTACAGTCAGGCCGAACCGTTTTCTGGATAATCTACTTGATCTGCTGGTTCGACACTTCCACCTGGTCGTTCGTCTGAGGATGATATGAGGATGCAATACAATGGTGGACTCCGTACTTCCTCAGAAGTGCCTGAAAAGAAGCATGGGTAAAGTGGCTTCCTCCATCCGAGATAATGGATCGAGGGATCCCAAAGCGTGCAAAGATGTAGTCTTTGACAAATCGGGTGGAAATAACATGGTCAGCACGGCGCGCGGGAATAGCCTCGATCCATTTTGAAACATAGTCAACGACCACGAGGATGAATTCGAAGCCGTTGGATGGAGGAAAGGGACCCATGAAGTCAATTCCCCAGATGTTTAAGATTTTCGCAACTAGGATGGGTTGCAAGGGCATCATGTCACGACATGCCATTGACCCTAACGACTGGCACCTAGTGCAATGCTTGGCATAATTGTGCGCATCCTGGTGAAGGGAGGGCCAAAAGAAACCGCACTGCAACACCTTGGCTACAGTTTTCCTCCTAGAGAAATGGCCTCCACAGGCCTAATCGTGGCAGAAGGATAGCACACTGGGGAACTCGCTGTCAGGAATACAGCGACGGATGATTTGATCAGCACCTATCCGAAAAAGAAGTGGATTATCCCAGAAATAATACTTTTCTTCTGCCATGAGACGCTCGCGCTGGTTTTTAGGCCAGCCACGTGGAAGGGATCTGGAAGCAAGGTAATTGGCAATGTCGGCATACCACGGTCCACTTGCCACATTTATTGCCAATAGGTGCTCATCAGGAAAAATTTCATTGATCGGCAGAGTAAGTCCAATATGGTCAGGGTCCAGTCTGGAAAGGTGATTAGCCACAACATTCTGGGCTCCAGCCTTATCACGAATCTCAATGTCAAATTCCTAGAGTAGAAGGATCCAACGAATCAGTCTAGGCTTGGCATCCTTCTTGTGCATGAGATGGCGAATGGCCGTGTGATCAGTGAAAACAATAACGTGAGAGCCCAGAAGGTAAGAGCGGAATTTCTCTAGCCGAAAGATGACCGCCAGTAGTTCTTTTTCAGTGGTAGTATAATTACGCTGGGCCTCGTCCAATGTCTTACTGGCGTAGTACACCACGAAGGGGTGTCTATTGCGTCTCTGTCCCAGGATGGCTCCAATTACAAGGTTGGAAGCGTCACACATAAGTTCAAAGTCAAGGGACCAATCAGGCGGCTGGAGAACAGGGGCCTTGGTGACAACATTGCGCAGCTGCGTGAATGTTTGTATGCAGTCGGGGCCCATATCGAAGGGTACGTCGGTTGATAGGAGATGAGTTAAGGGTCAAGAAATTTTGGAGAAGTCTTTGATGAATCTCCTATAAAAACCAACGTGTCCCAGGAAGGAGCAGATTTGTTTGACAGAGCCAGGCACAGGTAAATCAGTAATGACATCAAGCTTAGCTCTGTCAACCTCGATACCCCTATCGGAGATGATTTGTCCGAGAACAATTCCCTCGTGCACCATAAAATGACTTTTTTCCCAGAAAAGCACGAGGTTCACATCAATACATCTCCTAAGGATACGAGTCAGGTTGGCAAGACATTCGTCGAAAGATGGTCCAAAGACCGAAAAGTCATCCATGAAGACCTCGAGAAAGTCACCCACCATGTCATGGAATATCGCCAGCATGCATCTCTGGAATGTTGCTGGCGCATTACAAAGTCCGAATGGCATCCTTCTAAATGCGAAGGTGCCGAAAGGGCAGGTAAAAGTGGTTTTCTCTTGGTCTTGGGGGTCAATTGCCACCTGGTTATATCCTGATAATCCATCTAGGAAACAGAACAATTTATTTCCCGCTAACCGCTCTAGGATTTGGTCAATAAATGGTAGCGGGAAGTGGTCTTTCTTGGTTGCAGCATTGAGTTTCCTATAATCTACACACACTCTCCAAGATGTAGGAGTGCGTGTAGGGATGGATTCGCCCCTGTCATTGACACGGATGGTGAGTCCTGCCTTTTTGGGCACAACGTGAATCGGACTCACCCAGGGGCTATCGCTGATCGGGTAGATTATACCCGCATCCAGCCACTTAATGATTTCTTTCTTAATGACCTCTCGCATATTAGGGTTGAGACGTCGCTGCATCTCGCGGGAAGGTCGAGCCTCCTCCTCCGTATATATACGGTGAGTGCAGTAGGAGGGGTTAATGCAAGATAAATCCGATAAAGACCATCCAATAGCTGCCTTGTGTTCTATGAGGACCTTAGTTAGTTTGCACTCCTGCTCCCTGGTCAATTTTGAACTGATGATTATAGGGAGCGTTTCATTTGGTCCCAGGAAAACATACTTACGTGTGTTAGGCAGCTCTTTCAGCTCGGGAGTGGATGGTGAAAGGTCTAGCATTTCTTGGGATGAGAGTGTCCCAGGCGGGTTGGAGAATAAGTTAGGAGGAAGGAATTGGCCCTCAGATTGGCCAAGAAGAGGGGCATCTTGGATAGATGGATCCAAAAAGGAATAGCCCCAGTGAGAAGTATATGGGCAAAGGTCCCAGTGTTGATTTGCAAATCCGCCTGATTTGGCGGGAAGAAAGGTCAATCCAGTCTTCAGGAGTGTGGATCGGCAGTGAGTAGCCCAGATATGACTCAGACCACGAGGTATGGGAAGCGGAGAAAACCTCGTCAGAAGTCTGGCCAGGAGAAGGTATGGGACAAGGGAGGGACGGGGGAACGTCACAGTATGTGTTGGTTAGGCAGTCATCACTATTTATAGGCAATCCGCAATAGTCTGAATAGGTCCCAATTAGTCTAATACATGCGCTGACGGCCATGTCCTCATCAAACATGTCATCCTCGATGCAATCACAATCAAAGTTCTTGGCTGCCTTGAAGATGTTAAGCTTGATCTTTTTAGATCCAACGGCAATCTCGATACAGCCCGACTCGCAATCGATATGGGCGCGGGCTGTGGCCAAGAAAGGTCGACCAAGGATGATCGGACAATCAGAAAGTGAGCTAGGAACTTCCATATCTAAAACGAGAAAGTCAACAGGAAAACAAAGACTGTTGACCCTAACCACCATGTCTTCTACCACACCCTTCGGGATTTTAACAGAACGATCTGCCAACTGTAACGTGACAGGGCTGGGTTTCAAATTTCCCAAGGAAAATTTTTCTAGCATGATGGTCGGTATGAGATTTATGGAAGATCCTAGATCAAGCAGGGCACGGTTAAAATTGCATCCTTGGATGCTACAGGAGATAAGCGGTGTGCCCGGATCTTTCTGCTTCGGTGGTAGATTTGAAAGTATAGCACAACTCGCATGAGGCGAGAGAACCACCGGATTCTTAGTCTTCTTTGACTGTCGCCTGGGTGTTGTGTAGTCTTTGAAAAATCAGGCAACAGTAGGTATGTGGTCTATAACCTCGAGCAGGGGTACCTTGATTTCTACATCCCTGAACAAATTACGTAGGTTATCAAAGGCCTGCGTATCTTTCTTTTTGCCTTTTGGCTCCCTCAGTAGAGCCTCAGGGAATGGGACAGATTCTGGCATGAATTTGGGTGCATCATCCTCTCGCGAATGTGGTGCGCATCCTAAATGAGAGGGCAATGAAGAAGAAGACGGGCCAGGATCAGGTTGAGGCGGATCGACGTTCTACTTACCGCTCCTTGTAGTGATAGCATTGGACGATGCAGGTCCAGTGGGATCATACGGCAGAGGAGGGTTCGCAATGGGGACATAAGAGTGCAGCGCTGCAGCACGATTAGCTTGAAATCCAGGTGGAATGCTCAGAGCTTGCAAAATTTGATTAACTTGTCCCTGAGAAGGTTGTACCTGTGGTTGAAGACCGCGGGGTACGAAGTTTCACTGGTTTGGAATAGGTTGGGCGGGAAGAGTGCCATGAGATCGAGTCGCCATGCGTAGTTGACTGATCTCAGCATTCTGCTGTGCCAATTGGTGCTGAAGAGAAGTCATGTTCTCTTCGTGGCACTTTGACATTTCCGTCATCATTCACATCAATTTGTCAAGAGGACTTGATGTGTGTTCAGTTTGTGGTACGCAAGGGCCAGATGGCAGATTCACAATAGGATTAGACTGGGCCCTTGGGATGACGGGTGCAGACGGTTGCAATGGTCCACCAGCGGGGTTTTGGCACTGCAGGTTGTTGGACCATGCAAAGTTTGGATTATTACGCCACCCTGGGTTATAAGTGGCAGAGAACGGGTTGTTCCCCAGGGCGCAAGTGTCTTCTATGCCAGAAGACGTGTCCGCGTGTAAATATGCATCCGAGCACACGGAGGCTTGGTCCTCCGTGTCGAAATACTGGCTCGCAGAAGCCAGTTCCACATGACTTACAGAGTCACTCGGCACGACACTCGGTAAGGAAGGTCTTACAGGGTTTCTCAGGATAAGCCTGGTGTTGGAATGATTTGGATTGTGACGAAGTGGTGAAGAGGTGGTGTTTGCCAGAGATCGGGCAGGGTTGGCCAGAAGCTCGTCCAACTTCTTGTGCATGACGGTGACTTCATCCAGTTTTTGTGCAATAAGGCTTAGATCAGTGGATGAATGGGAGGGTCTCGTGTCAACTTCGTGGACATTTCGAGGCTGGCTGGTACGATTAAAGGCGACAATGGAAGCATTGTTCATCGAGTTTTCACTCATATTTTCAAACAGTTCAAATGGTCCATTCTCGTCTTTATTCATAAAGTTCCCTCTGCAGGAAGCATCTGCAATCTGCTTCAAAGTCTCATTTATCCCATAGTAGAAGATCTGGCCTATATGCCACTTAGGCAGACCATGGTGCGGACACTTCCTGAGGAGGTTGTTATACCTCTCCCATGCCTCATGAAATTGTTCGCCATTTTGTTGCGGAAATGAAGTGATAACACGGCGAAGCACATTGGTTCACCCGATTGGGAAGAAATTCTTGAGAAACGCTGTTCGCATCTCTTCCCAAGAGTGGATGGTTCTCCCAAGGGTGCGTAACCATTGCGACACTTTATCCTGTAATGAAAATGGGAACATTTTCATGAGGACTATAGGTAACCCGACATTTCTTGGTTTAACCGTTTCAGCCAGTCGGGTTAGGTCTTCCAAGTGGAGAAAAGGATCTTCCCTTGCAAGACCATGGAAGTGAAAATTTATTAGGCCAATTATGTTCGATTTTAATTCAAAGTCAGCCCCACCCATGGGGACCCGAATTTGTCCTATGGTCTCTGTAGCAGTGGGATTTTGATATGAGCTAAGAGACCTAGGCTCCTCCCATTCGGGAGGGTTCTGCATTTCCTCCAATGTTTCCCGAATGGCTTCGATTTGCTCATTATACATTTCCATTTGGGCTTGGAGGCGGGTTATGGGATCTAAGGCTTCACCACCTGGTGGGTTCTGAGGGCGGTTTCCTCCCTCGGGATTTGGGGGTGGGCGTGCAGCCATGTTTGTGGAGGAGGAGGACGATTCGTCTTCTTTTCTAGATTTATCAGTCAATTCAAACAGTTCAGGGTTTTGTGACCTCCACCCAAACATGCACTACCGTGGGAAGATTTGGGGAGAAGAGAAGGGAAAAGAGACGAGAGAAATGACGTCGCAAAGGTACACTTGATTGCAAATCAATACTGTCAAGTTCCTAACCTCTACAGTGTGCCCTTAGACCTAAAGATCTAAGTTACCTACTATCACGAAGTACGAAATCAAATGCGAGCACCACAGAACCACCGAGCCAGATTGAAAGGCCGTTTGCCCCAGTCTTAGACACTTGATAGCACATGGGAACACTCACCAGCATGTAGCCGCTACACGCAGGTAGTTAGACCTCCAATCCTTAGTAAGGGTCAAGTTACTACCGATTTTAGTTAGAGGCTTAGGATCAAGTGCTTCTGGAATGTGGAGGGCATTGTTTATGGGTAATGCCCAAGTGATTGATTTTAAGAGAGTGTGTCAAACAAGCATGCAACGGGGAAATTTCCCTGAATTGAAGTTTTTAATTGGTGAATGGTTTTTAGAGTTCAGCCTTAAGTAGTATGGATTTTAGGATTTCGCTGAAATACCAATTCAACTAATCTCCGGATTTTGTGAGAATACAAGTTTTCTTTCTAAGCCCAAGAAACCCTTCTTCAATATCAGTTAATTAATGCATGCTAAAATGCAATGGGCTACCCTAAATGGAGATTTTTATGTGTGGATGCACGAGTCAGTTCTATATTTATGTGAAAGGGAGCCAAAGAACTTCAATTCAAGTGCTCCCAATCACTAGAAAGATGTCCACACACAAGGCTTCAACCAACAGATAAATAAACTAAAGTTGGTGTTGAAATACTCGAGATCCAATCTGAGGCAAGTTGAAAAGTCGTGATGGGGTTGGAATCAACTAAATTCCAAGTCTCCCCACCAAAAAATGTGATCCCGAATTGTAGATAAGTGAGGGAAAAGAGGGGTGCAATCAATCTTTTTGTATTTGCCTCAAAGAATACTTCACACGACGAGAAATTCAAGAATTAAGATTCTTGGATTTAAGTTATGCGAAGTAAGGCGGAAAATCCTGGGGCGGTGGGAGTGAAGACAATCAATCAACCAAGTGAATTTTAATCCACTTGCCCTAAGAGATCCCAAGAAGTTTTTCTAGTTTTTTTTTTTGTTTTTTACTTTTTTTTTTATTAAGGTACAAGTTAACCCTAGTTGCTAAGAAAAGAAGATCTACTTGTTCGACAACGTGTGCGAAGCTCCAATGCGGTGTTGGCATCTTCACGCTCTCGTTCTCGCCTTGTATATGCTTACATCTTCGACTTCGTCTGCCTTCCTTCTCCTTGCACCAGGTTCACCTGCACACCAAAAGCAGAGATACCCATGAAGAGAGAAGAGAAAAATTGAAAGGAATTGAATAGAAACTTACTTGAAGGCGACCTCCCCGGTAACGGCGCCTGAAAAGATGTATGGTCGAGCCCGAATAGGTTGTTAATATGATGATTTTATCATTGAAATGTGTATAGTGGTTAACCTAAATAAGACCTAACTATCTCTTTACAAATTTTTTTTTTACCTAGCCTACTTGATTTTATCTTGTCACTTTTAGGCCCAGGGTCGAACTCAGGGAAGTGGGGTACAAGTCGAGTTTCTACGCCTTTCCTACAATGAGTCTCTTCCGTTCGTTTATTGTGTTTTTGGTGTTTTTCTTATTTAGATTTTTTTTAGTAATCTTTGTCCTTGAGGCACACCCTCAAAATTGGGTTCTTAGCTTTGAGCCAAAACAGAGTTCCAAAATGAGTCTTGCTATTCGCAAGACGGGGTACCTGCAAGTCAAAGATTATCTTTTCTCTTTTATATATTTTTTGTCTTTTTACTATCAGGAAAGCGAAACAGAAATAAAGTAAATACAGTATATATATATATAGGTATATATTATGTATATAAAGGGGTGAGGGTGGAGGCGGAGGAGTGTGGCACGGTGTCGAGTTGGTCGTCGTCTAGAGAGACGCAACCAATAGGACTAGGTGCCGCGTGAAGTGTGGGATGGATGGTGGATGATGTAAGCGACCATGCATTTTGTACGCGTGTATCAGGGAATATCAGCAACTGGTGCAGATATTCCCGTGATACAAGGTATGGTAAATGATGTGAAAAGATATATATATTTATATATGTAAATATATCCAGATGTATATATATATATGGTTATAAATATATAGGTATATATATATGTAGATATATATATATGTATATATATATAAATATATATGTATGTATGTATGTATATAATACTATATGGATGTATATATATAGGTATATAGGTATATGTATCTAGATATGTATATATATATATAAGTATATATATAAGTATATAGATATATATATATATGTATATAAGTATACTAATACTACTATATATATAGATGTAAGTATATATATATATATATATATATATATATATATATGTATATCCATAGTAGTATGTGTATATATGTATATATATATGTATGTATATATATAGGTATATAGATATATATATAAGTACGTATGTATACTAATACATAAGTATATAGGTACTACTATATGTATAAATATAAATATATATATATATATATAGATATGTATATGTATATCAATATATGTATATATATATCACTATATATAAGTATACGTATATATATACATGTTTATAATAGAGTATAGGTGTGTGTGTGTGTGTGTGAAAGTGTGAGTGTAGGTGTGTGTATGCGTCGATGAAGAGAGTGAGAGAGAGAGAGTGGGAGAGAGCAGAGAGAGAGCACTACCGCAGGAGGGTTAAGTCGTCTGTAGATGGTGGGAGTCGTCTAGAGGTCTTCAACATGCGCGCACGTAGGCACTTGTTCGCGCAGAGAGGAGTGCCTACGTCAACCGGTTGCAAGCGTGGAGAGCTCGCAACAGAGCGTGTGGGGCTGGAGGGCGAGGGCGCCTGCAACTTGCGCTGAAGCTTGCAGGTGCAGCAAGGGGGCGGGGAGGCGCTTGGTCGGCCGCTGCAGAGGCACGCAGCGGCCGGTTGCGGGCGACAGTGCGTGCGACAGAATGGAGAAAGCAGAGGCGAAGAAGACCTGCTGGCGCACGCGGAGGGCTGTGGCTCCTGCAGGGAAGCGCGGAAGCTGATGTTGCTGCCAAGCTGCGAAGCTTCAGACCTTGAAGCGGCTCCAATGGCTGGAAGGTGCAGAACGAAAAAAAACGAAAGAAGAGCCACCACGCCCACCGACTCTTTGAAGAGATGGGTGGTGGTGGTCTCAATGTGGTGGTGTGCACCACAGTGAGAGCTCCTGCCCGCCGGGTATCTCCTCGGAGGAGGGCCGGCGTATGGAGGGGAATGGAGGAGAGGACGGTGGTGGCCTGCTGGTCGGTTTTTTTCTTGCTGCAACCAGGCTCTCTTTGCAAAGGCAGGAGCTGCGGTCTTTAAATAAAAGAGGAATGGCATGGCCGCATGCAGCTGCAAGGAGAGGGATGGAATGACAGTCGCAGGGAGGGACAAGGGCAGCTGCAGCAAGCATGGCGTGAGGAAGAAAATGCAGCCGTGGGAAAGATAAAAAAATCAAGTGGAAGTAAAAAATAGAGGTGGTGGATTTTTGCAAAGAGGCACTTGAGGAAAAAAGGTAAAATGCAAGGCCACTTATTTCATTCTTCTTTCCACTCAATTAGATGCATGTATACATGTATTTTTACAAATGCAACTACGGAATCCTAATATGCATAGGTAGTGCTAGGAAATAGCACAAGAAGGCACTATTGTAGGCGTATTTTTGCGGTGCAATCAATAATCTAAATGATAGGAGTAAGAGTAATCCATTTCTTTAAGCAAAACAATTTTAACTCTCTTAGGATTTAGCAAAATTCAGAATATAAGCAGAAAACTTCCTAGACAGTTCTATTGTCAAAGCAAATGCAAATTCAAAGGGATCTATTTTTAGTAGATTGTAGGTCTTAGAGTTATCTGTTTAGTTGGTGGCCAAACAAGTTTTGCAAAAACTTACGCTTCCTAGGCCAACCTTCGCTGGTGCCTATAACCTACTCGCAAGGGATGGAAGTCTCGAATCGTGCCCACCCACGAGGAACTGAAGTAACTTGGTGGATAGGCTTGTTGATTTCCGACTAACTTCCCTTGTAGTGCAAAAGAGGAGAGGTAGAAATTTATCTAGTGACCTTATGTGTGAGGTGCACGGTGTCTCAAGTGTGCAAGCATACGATCGTGTTTTGATTTTTTGAAATTCCGCAAATAGGATCCTTTTGCACATAATTTTCAGTCACAGATTTTAAAGTCCAACCTCTTAGCAGTCCCGATTTTTAAAGTGACCACTGAATTAATTTGATTCAAACACTTTAGTGGTCTTAGATTTAGGTTCAATGCATATGCATGACAGGTAATTGATGCTTAAGAAAAGACATACCTTGCTCCAGCTTTCTTCGTGCAATGTATGAATGCAATGCAATAAAAATAAACTAGATGCTACTCATTCAGTCCTAGATGGTCGTCCTATAGATATGCAGCTTCTAGCAAGCAGTTCGAATTTTTTTTTATATAATAAACAAACAGACCTAATCTAACTAACTAACTGAAATTCAGTTCAAACAGTTCAAATGATCCTATAATCTAAATAAATGGGAACACGCTCCTGAAAATACGCTCCCGCATACAAGAGCGATAAGAAATAAAGTGGCACTGGGAACATGTTCCCAAAAATACCCGACAAGGGTCTGATTGCGTAGCAATCATAGGTCTTAATTAACCTAGATTAAGCTAGGACGTAGCATAAGTTAGGGAAATTCACGCCTGCATAAGCATTATCTGCATCTTTACTACTTTAATTTAGGTATGCATAAAATAATGTTATAATGTGCTGATTAAGTATATTATGTTGATTGCAGGCAATAAGCAGATCTAGATTGGATCTGAAATAACGGGAGTTGTAGCAGAGCTAGAGCAGAAGGCCTAGTTTAGATGTAGGAATAATAATGTAAGGGAGTTAAAGGTTTTCTATTCTATTAAGTAGAAATAAAGTAGTAAAATGTGAAGAGCTTAGGTCCATCTTAGTCCTAGGATAGCCTAGAGACCTCCCCAAGCCATAGCCACCCTTAGATTAGGTCACAACATCCTAGGAAGCCCTAAAACCCTAGTTCCAACCCTTATTTGGACGTCCAGATAAGTTATATGACATCCAGGACCCTTAGCGATCTCCCACACACTTCAAACCCACTTCTGCAGTATTATTGGATGTCCAGACATTTTGTCAGATGTTCAATTTCTGCAGAATACCAAAACAGAAATCGAAATCCTTCCTGACTCTGATTGGACGTCCAGACAACAAGTTTGGACTTCTGATGTTTGAGTATAAGACGTCTGATACTGCTCTCCAATTCCTGTTTTGAGATTTAAGCCTTGATCTTGGATCTCTAGGTCCCTAAACCCAATTCCAACACCATAGGAACCTAAATTAAGGTGCCTTAACCCTAATACATCATGCCTAGATCTCCCTAAGGACCTAATTAGGTCCTCACTAAACCTAATTGACTTGGATCTTAGTCAATTCCATCAGCCTATTCAATTGGACTCATTAAGTCCAATTGAGCCCTGATCTCAGCACACACTGTCCAATTGGACTCAGTGAGAGTTCAATTGACCTAGACCTAAATTAATTGAGTTGTTTTACTCTCAATTAAGTTTCCATACACCCAATTAAACTTGTATTAGGTTTAATTGCACTTTACCTTAGTGAATTAGGGTTTATAACCCTAATATGAGACATAACTTAACCTAAACCCACTAGAACCTAACCTAATCAACCTAGCCACCTAAGTTTCGACCCACACACACCCACACATGACATCCACACGAAAATACCTAGCCTAGAGTTCTCTAGAACTCTCTACCATGTGTGGTTGCCTTGGTTGCCAAAAATAGCAACCAAGAGCCATTCAATTTTTAGATCCACATTTGGTGGATCTAAAAACCACCATCCACCCTCTCTCTCTCACTCTCCCACGAGCTCCCACCATAGGCCTCTTTAGAGAATTCCACAATTCTCTAGAGAGCTTCCCTTAGGTCTATAAAAAGACCAATGAGTGGCCATTTGCACCTATTCACTTGCTTGGCATTCATTCCACTTAGGCTAGCCACTTCCATCTCCACTCCACCTCCACGAGTTGAGCACCACCATGGAGTCCACCATCTCCATGCTAGGAAGCTGGATCAGCTCCCCAACCTCTCTCTAAGGGCCAGCCTAAGCTCCATTGGCCGCCCCTCCATCTTCTCTCAGCCACTTAAAGGCCATCGGAGACCACCTCCGAATGCCCTTCCTTCTGCTAGATTAGTAGTTTAGCTTTTCGTATATTTACTGCTGAGTAGTATAGTCTTACTTCTCCCCAAATGATGCATGCGAAATCCCCCCATCGATTCTTGTATGTAATAATTTTCTGGTAGCTAGGTTTAATTTCCAAGCATTTATGTACAAGCTTTCCTCTACGTCTCATGTTGCAGACAACTCTCCCGCTGAATGAATGAAGAATGCTTTTATATATATATTTGTCTCTATATGTTTGAAATCACCATGAGCTTAATAATTGTCATTCTTTTTGTGTGATTCAAGTTGCCTGTTTCTGATTCCTAATATTCTTGCAACTAAGCATGTCATACCTAAATACGTAATAATCACGAACTAGCATGCGATTCTAAAGAAAGTAGAGTATGATCGATTTCAAAAGTAAAAGCAACGCTTCCGAGAGACAAATGACTAGGACTCAAGTCTCGTTATTTTTACAAAACAATATCTTTGTTGGATCATATTTCGCAACTATACTACGACGCTTTTATCAAAAACGCGAGCTACGATTTTTTCACCCAACAAAATGGCGACGTTGCCGAGTAGGAAACGTTATTTTTCTTGATTTCGATCTTTTAATTTATCACTGACAAATCTGCCTTTACTTCGTTTTTGATGTGCAGGACAACATGGAACGAAAACAGGATCTACGCACACACCAAGCGTGGTGAAGAAAAATCAGGTGCACATCATCTATCTTAGATTAGGCTTCTCTTTCTAAACCCTAGGAGTAGATTTACTTGCTACAATTTCCTTTGAAAAATTCTTTGTGAAAAAAAAAAAGATTTTTCTCATTTGAGTGAAAAAGGAAAAAAAAATCAAAAAGAAAAATTTTGAAAAAAATCTAAATTAGGTTTCCTTTCGAATCTAGGTTACTTTGAAAAAAAAAAGAGATATATTTTCTATGAATCTTTTGAAAAATTGCTTTTGAAAAAAAAAACATGCAAAAGTTTTAAAAAAAGAAAAAAAAAATCTTTTCGGCCAGATTTCAAGCTTGATTTAAAAATTCGATTGCCGAAGAAATAGTAAACGAAAAATTCTGAATTTCTGGCTGAACCTTCATTTCCAAACCATCTTTCAAATGCCACCATTACTTTGAAAAAATTCTAAATATAAAATTTTTTGAAATTCACAAAGTGCACGAGGGTCAAATTGACCCAAATTCAAAAATTTTCAAATTTCAAAAAGTGATTTCAAGCAATCTGGGAATTTGTTTTGACTAAAATGATGGGGTTTGAAAGCTGATCTCATTTTCTTTATTTTCCATATTTTTCCAGAATTTTTGAAGATTATTTGGTACTATTTCAAAGCAAAAAATCGACCAGGGGTCAAAATTCTAGATCTGACCCCTTGATATTGAAAATTCCATAAAAATTTGGTTGAAATAGTAAAAATTCCGAAAAAATAGTCTCTAAAAAACTAATTGAGAAAGGAATCTACTTGCAAAATTTCAAATTAATTGGATTCCAATTATTATCAGAAAATCAACATTACTTTTTGTGGTCTGCTGAAATAGAAAAAAAACCCTAGAAGTGCATGCAACTTAGGTTAAATCCTTAGGGTTACAACTAGAGACCACAAATTGGCCTAACTTAGACTTAATCAAGTCTAGTTAGCCAGTAAGCTTGGTCACCTTGTGGGCCACTCACCACAAACCCCATTGAAGAAAACGGGTTAAAATTAACTTTAAAATACGAAATCAACCTGAGTTCGTTGTCGTACTACTGGGTGAGTTTAATCTCTCTTGCCAAACCTGGTGACTAAGTCTGCGGGGTAGTGTCAAACGACCGTGACTCGGGGGTCAACGGAACCGGAGGCGTAAGCCAAAGGAAGAACCTTCCCTTAGTCCCCTCGTAACCAAACTGGCTGGGTTAGCATGAGAGGCGGGATTCACTTTCAGTCGGTTGTACGACGAACTTATCTTCAGGAATTCAAATCCCTAATGAAAAATCTGGTCACCTGATCTATAAGGACCATTTGATTGACAGGGCCTTAGCCTTGTCCTACTTGGCTACACCAGCCCAGGGGTTAGGTGGTGTATGCAAGGAAGGAGGTCACTCAGACCTCGACTGATTGGACCTTGGGAGTCGCTTCCATGGAGGCGAGTCACTTCTATCTGCTTAGCCGCGATGGCTAACACTAGATCTGGACCTAATCAAGATCCAGAAGAGCTGGACCCACGAGCTTATCTGAGAGCCCAGGTCACTGAATCAGCTCAACCTTAGGATCAGAACCAAGGTCACGAAGATGACTTTTCGCTTCACCTGATCCTTCTCCTCGGGTTACCGAAATGGTTAACCCATATCCTAATCCAGGATATTATGACCCATACCAGTCGGTCCCTCAAAGGACCGCATCTTATAACCCAGGATATGGATTTCATACTCCTGCTTCTCACCCATGGAAAATGGGTAGACCTGATTCACCCCCTGGAACCCCTGAAGAGCTACCAGTGCATATGCGGCCACATTACAGAATACAAAGAGCTATAGCGAGTGTTAAGGAAAAGGCCGCATCCTATCTACACGAAATCCAGGCTATCATTGAGCTGAACCAAAGACAAAGTTGGATTCCGCATCAACAAGTTGTGATGGAGCTTCTTCGGGAAACAGCAGAGATAACAAGGCTAATGAGACAAAATCGGGAAACTCAAGAACTACTACTTTTGAGATATCAAGTGGAGAATAGCCTTAAAGACCTTGAGGAATCCGAAACGACCATGTTGGAAGGACACACAGAAGATTCTCGAGAGTAGATGCTGGAAAATCACTCAGGGGAAAAAGAATCTAGCGTGGATATGAGACATGAGCATGAAGTATGCCAAATGGGTTCATCTGAAATTGAGGAGGAAAGGACTGATATCTCCAGGACTAAGCCGCAATTAGATTATCCTGAATCCTAGAAGACACCTCATGGGTAAGATAACCCAATCGAGATGAGGGAAGTAGATCAAATTAAGGATATGGATCTTGAGGCAAACATTACATGCGACACTACTGATCAGCCTAAGCCACTTCCCATTGTAGCTGAACCTGTGCTAGAGCCAACACCTTCTGAGCTACACTCTTCTTCTTTCACCTACATCCCTAATTCGGATGCTAGAGATTCTGAGACGACACTTCCTATCCCTGATCCTGACATCCGAAAGCCAAAAGTAGCTATGGATAACTTGAATGAAGAAATAAATATGCTACCTGAGGCAGGAATTACTGAGGAGCCCAATGCATATGAGGGTGAAGCTTCGAGCAGAATGAGCTGGGGACGCACCTCTCATCCTAGTCAATCTAATAGATGGCTCGACCCCGAGCCTAAAGAGTCAGCCTCCGATGAATCAGAGATGAATACTGATGAGGACAAAGTAATTTCTGACGAGGATTTCAGTGACCTCCCCACAGATCTTCTACTTTCATGGATACCCCCGTATGACCCAGAGCCTGGAGAGGGCATGATCTTTGATGTCAATTATCATTATGAGGATCCCTATGACTCAGATTCTAGTTCTGAGGTACATTTTGATCTACTCCCTTAGCAACTTCCTACTGAATTGTGGGACATGATAAATCAGCTGAATCAACATCATGATCCCCCCTCTGATTATCCTCTATTTTCCACCACCACTCCACACTTTCTTATAGCTAGACTTTTTGGAGTAGGGGTGCATAATCAATTGGTTCGCATCTCCGAATCACTGATTCTAGGAGCGTACGAGCATATCTTTCTCTTAATCTTAGCTGGCTCCTATGCTAGAAATGACACATCTGATTGAGTTTTCACCCAGCTGGAGGCGTTAAACTCAGCACATATAGATAGCATATATCCCACATTTCACCATCATCTATACATAACCATTTTTATACATAGCATATTTTTCTTTTAGCATATTTCCCTTTTGTATATTGCATGCTAACAGGTTGGCCGGTGTTGAATATATATTTTCAGGAGGAACTACAGGTGATTTCTACCCATTCTCCCTCTGTCTATTCATTTTCTTTTATATTCATGCATGAGTGCATGCAAGAACTTAGGCATGGGGGGGTAGATACAGTAGAAACTGAAAAATTTTTTGCCAACACTTAGGAAAACCTCGGAGCTGCATACAAAACGTACTTTAGGAAGAACAACCGACTCCACCTCCAATGCTTGCATTGGAGCTAGAAATCATTCTCAACAGCCACTTCCAACTCACCCACTCACCTTTTGTTCTAAATTTAGGGTCAAGCTGATTGTAACCCGATACGGGAAATTCATGAAGTACAAATTATGTGAGGTTACATGTCTATAGCATATATACATATTGCATTCATGAATAAGATTATTTTATTAGGAGAATGCATTAAGGATTTTATCCTCTAGTTGATTCCTGTAATCTGGAATCCAGTACAACTTTTCACACACGTCGAATTTGCAATGGATTCACGGTGAAGGCTGATAAACATCTTCAGTCTGTCTAGAAGAAGCAGTGCTTCTTTTCCTGAACTCTTGGACAATGTTTTGGGATTCAGGTAGATTTTCCTCTAAAAATCCACCAAATAGTGTGAGATGAGAGTAGAGTGTACTGGTGCTCTAAGATTAGTGCGAGGAATCTAGAATCCTAGATAATTAGATGATGATGCTGTGAGATGAGACATAATTTTCGCTCTCGATTCCTGCGTATGCATTTTGTGCGAAATTGTGAGAGCCACCGAAAAAGGCAAATACGCGATGATCGAGTTTTCATAAAACTAGGGCTAAGGTGGATGGTTACGACCATTCTCTACGGAATCCTCAACTGAAAGAGAGTATTAATGTCAAGGTCAGAAATACACTGTCCTATCCGTCTCTCCTGGTGCTGTGAATAGGCACTTCCACTAAATAAGCCACCCAATGTCTCTTGAGTACCACCAATCCCTAATAATGCCTCCACAATAAAGTTCATTGATGTATGTCAGTTGTGCTATGCTGAAAAAAAAATAAGACAGAGAAAAAGAAAAAGAATGATGAAAAGAAAGAAAAATTGAAAAAAAAATTAGAAAAAGAAGAAAAAGCAAAGAAAAGAATGAATATTTAGTGTTTACTTCATCGAGGCAATACCACCAAATAAAATTGAGCTCCACCAAATATGACCTTAACCGATTTTTCTTGTGTTTCTGACCGCCCGAATATTGGCTGAGGAATTCCAACTTAGTGTTAGGGTTATGAGAACTCAATTAAAGTGTTAATGCCTAGTGAGACCACCAAATACAGAACATATGTGTGAATCTGGTGAGGTTGTGAGCTCTAAGAAAAAGAAAGAAAAAGGGTAAGAGAGAATGGATACAAAGGAATCAAAGGGAGCATAGTTTTTCTCGTCTTTCTCTAAGTTGAGTTACTTAGCAATCTGGGAATCTAGACTCTGTAGTACTAGTCTCTATGTAGCACCGAGTGAGAATGAGCCACCAAATATATAATCCTTTCTCTCAGAGATTCTCTACCTAAGCCCAAAGCCGGGGTGAAATTCATAGAATATCTTGAATAGCTCGAGGAAAGAAGTCCACCTATCCTGCTAGAATTTTTACTAGGGGTCAAGTACAGGCTTTAGAGTTGTATTAGTTTTCACTCGAATCCATTGCAAAAGCTACATAGCCGCACTTTCACGATTGTCTGGATTTCTAGAGCATAGGATGAAAACAAAAAGGATAAAAATCTCTATGCATACACTTGATAAAATAATCAGTCCCCTAGGGACCCTTGCTGTAAATAATTTAGTCTTGCATTTGCTAGGGACTAGCAAGATTTAGGCATGGGGGAAAGATTACGCAACAATCATAGGTCTTAATTAACCCAGATTAAGCTAGGACGTAGCATAAGTTAGGGAAATTCATGCACGCATAAGCATTATCTGCATCTTTACTGCTTTACTTTATCTATGCATAAAATAATGTTATAATGTGCTGATTAAGTATACTATGTTGATTGCAGGCAATAAGCAGATCTAGAGCTGGATCTGAAATAACGGGAGTTGTAGCAGAGCTGGAGCAGACGTCCTAGTTTAGATGTAGGAATAATAATGTAAGGGGGTTAAAGGTTTTCTATTCTATTAAGTAGAAATAAAGCAGTAAAATGTGAAGAGCTTAGGTCCATCCTAGCCCTAGAATAGCCTAGAGACCTCCCCAAGCCTTAGCCACCCTTAGATTAGGTCACAACATCCTAGGAAGCCCTAAAACCCTAGTTCCAACCCTTATTTGGACGTCCAGATAAGTTATAGAACATCCAGGACCCTTAGCGATCTCCCGCACACTTCAAACCCACTTCTGCAGTGTTATTGGACATCTAGACACTTTGTCAGATGTCCAATTTCTACAGAATACCCAAAACAAAACCCGAAATCCTTCCTGACTCTGATTGGGCGTCCAGACAACAAGTCTGAACTTCTGATTTTTGAGTATAAGATGTCTGACACTATTATTAGACGTCGAATACTGCTCTCCAATTCCTGTTTTGAGATTTAAGCCTTGATCTTGGATCTCTAGGTCCCTAAACCAAATTCCAACACCATAGGAACCTAAATTAAGGTGCCCTAACCCTAGTACATCATGTCTAGACCTCCCTAAGGACCTAATTAGGTCCTCACTAAACCTAATTGACTTGGATCTTAGTCAATTCCATTAGCCTATTCAATTGGACTCATTGAGTCCAATTGAGCCCTGATCTCAGCACACACTGTCCAATTGGACTAAGTGAGAGTTCAATTGACCTAGACCTAAATTAATTGAGTTGTTTTACTCTCAATTAAGTTTCCACACACCCAATTAAACTTGTATTAGGTTTAGTTGCACTTTACCTTAGTGAATTAGGGTTTATAACCCTAATTTGAGACATACCTTGACCTAAACCCACTAGAACCTAACCTAATCAACCTAGCCACCTAAGTTTCGACCCACACACACCCACACACGCCATCCACATGAAAATACCTAGCCTAGATTTCTCTAGAACTCTCTACCACGTGTGGTTGCCTTGGTTGCCAAAAATAGCAACTAAGAGCCATTCAATTTTTAGATCCACATTTGGTGGATCTAAAAACCACCATCCACCCTCTCTCTCTCACTCTCCCACGAGCTCCCACCATAGGCCTCTCTAGAGAATTCCATAATTCTCTAGAGAGATTCCCTTAGGTCTATAAAAAGACCCAATGGGTGGCCATTTTTACCCATTCACTTCCTTGGCATTCATTCCACTTAGACTAGCCACTTCAATCTCCACTCCACCTCACTAGTTGAGCACCACCATGGAGTCCACCATCTCCACGCCAGGAAGCTGGATTAGCTCCCCAACCACTCTCCAAGGGCTGGCCTAAGCTCCATTGGCCGCCCCTCCTTCTTCTCTCAGCCACTCAAAGGCCATCGGAGACCACCTCCGAATGCCCTTCCTTCTTCTAAATTAGTAGCTTAGCATTTCGTATATTTATTGCTTTTATTTACTACTTAGTAGTATAGTCTTACTTCTCCCCCAATGATGCATGCGAAATCCCCCCCATCGATTCTTGTATGCAATCGTTTTCTGGTAGCTAGGTTTAATTTCCAAGCATTTATGTACGAGATTTCCTCTACATCTCATGTTGCAGACAACTCTCCCGCTGAATGAATGAATAATGCTTTTATATATATATTTGTCTCTATATGTTTGAAATCACCATGAGCTTAATAATTGTCATTCTTTTTGTGTGATTCAAGTTGCCTATTTCTGATTCCTAATATTCTTGCAACTAAGCATGTCATACCTAAGTACATAATAATCACGAACTGGCATGCGATTCTAAACAAAGTAGTGTAAGATCGATTTCAAAAGTAAAAGCAATGCCTCCCAGAGACAAACGACCAAGACTAAAGTCTCATTATTTTTACAAAACAATATCTTTGTTGGATCGTATTTGGCAACTATACTACGACACTTTTATCAAAAACGCGAGCTACGATTTCTCCCAGCAGGGTCCAAAAAAAGTAATTTAATTCTAATATCTATCAAAACTAAATCTAACTAAATCAGAAATAGGCTTCTCCGTAAGCCTATGTGCTTGGGATCAATGGCCACGTGTTCCTGTTACTATCCTCCAAGTGGCATCAAGGTCCACCAAAAAGATCGTCTCCGTCGTGCACGTCGTTCAGGTTCAATGTCGTCGCTCTACTGCCCCTGTCGCCGTGTCAGTTTCCTTGCACAATAATAAAAATGATCAGATGATTGTGCAACTCAGAATATTCAAAAACAATGAAGTAAATCTATTGCGTCTGTTGCCTCCTCGGCAACGGTGCCAATTTGACAAGTTTTTTCGCTTTGCGTTGTAGTATTTAAGTGGATGAAAAATCAACTAATCAACAATAAAAAATAACCACTCAAAGAAGAGCGGGTCATGTCCACAGGGAGGCAATTATGCAATAAACTCTCGATTATTTTCTATTCTTTCGGTTAAGTGCGAAATCCCTATTCAAATCTGACATAAAATGCGATGGAAAGTAGATTCACAATAACTTAAAAAGATAAGGGTATATGTGCAGTTTTCCTTTACTGAAATCTTCAATAAATATATGATGATTTTGTATAATTTTCAATTGTTATATGCTAGAGAGAATCGGTGCACGTGTTGATCCAAAAACCAATCTTAAAACAGGTGAACATCAATGACATGCAATTATCAGAAAGCATGAGTGTGCATGCACAATTCTGCCACAATAAAATAATAATAAATCAAAAATCAAATTCTGGTGGCAATGGTAGTAATTGTAATTTTTAATCTCCCTCAAAACAGAGCATTTGCTCTCTCCTCGTGAGAGAGAGAGAGCACCGGCAGGTCTTTCACATGCAAGCGAGGTTGGCGAAGACGAGGCCGATCCGATGGAGGTTGCAGCGTCGACGGAGGTGGCCGGTAGGTGGAGAACGAGTGGCGGTGGTGGAGGAGTGCTAGTGCTGCCGAGCGTACTGCAAATGCACAGAGACGCGAAGGCGTTGGCGTGCGGGCACTCTGCAAAGTGCGTAGGCGTGCGTGGAGTGCGACACTACAGGCACTGGGTGAAGCGGAGGTGGGCGTGCCTGTGGGGGTGCGGCGGTGCAGGGAGGTGCTCTGCAGCGAATGGATGTCCCTGCTGGCAGTAGTGCGTGCTCTGCAAGTAGTCTTGGCCACGCGCAGGAGCGGTGAGGGAGCTGCGGTGTTGGGGGTGCACCTGCGGTGCAGCTCCTGCGGGCGTGGTGTCGCATGCGGTGCAGTGCAGTGGGAGAGGCTTGCTAGGGAGCGACTGCAGGTGGGCAGTGGAGGCGGGTGAAGTGCTGGAAGGTCTGCAGTGCTGCGCTTGGTGCATGAGTGGGCGCCAATGGACGAGGACGCGCCTGCTGGAGAGGGGTGCACCCTGTTGGCACTGGAGAAGGGCCTGCAATGGTGAAGGTACTTGCGGAGGTGCTGGAGGCGCACCTGCAGTAGGGGCACTGGAAGGAGGATGCAGCTGAAAGGAGGATGCGGCTGGAGATGGGCATGTGGAGAAGGAGTAGGGCATGCGCCTGCGCAGGGAAGATGCAGATCCTTGTCCACAGTGCACGCTGGGGTAGTTCCCTGCAAGGGGGAAGATGCAGATCCTGGTCCATAATGCACTCTGGGGTAGCTCCCCGCAAGGGGGAAGATGGATATCCCCCTCTCCTTTCTCCGCCTCCTCTTTAACCCCTCCTGGTTTGCGCCTGCGTGAGTTAAGGGATTTTCAAATCCCTTAACTATTTCTGGCCTGCAGCTGTTGAGGGTGCCCGGAGTATGGGGAAAAGAACAGCCGTCGGTTGTTTAAAAGGGTAACTTACCCTCCCCTCCTTATTCTTTTGCCAAATATTTTTCCTGCACATAAAAAGAACATCATTACATATTAAGTTATAGAATAGATGTAAACCTAAATCATGATGCATGCAAATATTCTATAACTTAATGTAGTTATTAGCAAACCTAAAAGATACAATTAAACTTAGGCATACTATTAGTCCATTAAAATGGACTCATCAAGTAGTTGTATACATTTTAGCTTAATTAGGTCATTTTCATGGTCAGGAGAGATGAAGATTTATTTCAGGGCCTCGATGGATGTTCGGACTGTACGGATCTGATCAGGACGACGATCAGATTCTAACGCCTCCGAAATCTTCTAGATCGAAGTCCTGTAGCATCATACAAAGTCCGAGGAAGATCAACAGCCAAGGGGCAATGTGACATCCATATAGGTTTCTGATGGAAAATCCAACCATACCGATGGATATGGAGCAACGATCGCAGTCCAGCAACACGAGAATCATCTCGATCTAAGCACTGTGGCACCCTCTGCAGCAGGAAGAAGATGGATGGCTTAGATGGCGCCACGTGGTACCATTTAGGTTGCCCAACACTGGCCAGACCCACTCTTCATCAAGGCATCACCCATTCTCAGCCATTGGATCATGATCCAATGACTAAGGATTCACCTCCACCACGCACCCTTAAAATGTCTCCACAACAAACTCTTGGTCATGGTGCATTGGTTATGAAGGCGCCTTACAAAGAGAGGGCACGGGTTTGAAACCCGCTGCCCCCTCAATTGGATGCTTGAGGTGCGATGCAACTGCAAAGCATGCATGTACGTGTGTGCATAGGAGTGCAGCTAAGAGGCAGCTGCACACAGAGTAGTGCCAGCACGTGAGCATGTGCATGCAACAAGGAGAGCGCACAGTGCAGCACCAGCGGAGCATGAGCAATAGGCAGATCTTCAACGACAGCCTGGTGGACATCTAGTGATGCTTACAATCGTCGCTAATTGTTCACAAGCACAAGGCCAGCTGCGCGCGCCAGGGGGCATGACCTTCCTACAGCGACACTTGCAGTGACGTCCTAGAGGTCGCTAATGGTCCTATGCCTATTCTAGCCTCTTCTCATCCATTATAAAAGGACCTACACCCCTCCCTTCCAAGCCATCTCTAGCTACTCTACTCCCACCTACTCCCAAGCTCTAGCAAGCCTACCAATGCTCTGTTAGAGCTTGCTCTCAAGCTCCCAAGGAGCCTGTTAGTGTAACGGAACTCTGCCCCATCAAATACTCCTCCATCTTCCCATCCCCATTCATAGGTCGCCTTGGAGCCATCCTCCCACCACCATTCCGGTAACAGATCATCTTCTCCTTCTCACCTCCATTCCGGAGCTGCGTTGAAGCTTTCCACTACCCGACGTCCTCCAACTTCTCACCTCCGTCGTCCTGCTTCCCAACTCCTTCATCCAAGCTTCCACTAAGCGCCACTGTCTCATCAAATAGTCGCTTTGGGAGATTTCTTCTCACCTCCCTCTCTTTTTATGTTTTCTAGATTATTATAATTGACATTCATGCAATATATCATATTTGATTCTATATCTCTCCTGTGATTGTTTGTCATCTTATTTCAAAAAAAAAAAAAAACCATAAAACACCAAAAAGAAACAAATCGAAGTGTGATTTTCATACAAAGTAAACGTCGCCTCCCTATGTTTGACCTAGGACTCTATTGGAGTTTCGGTATAAATTATATTTTATTACGAGTTTTGCAATTATGACGAAGGGTTACTCGTAACCTCAATTTCAAACACGCAAAACCCATGCGATCAGATTGCAAAACTTTTGCAGCCGTCAGCTTCCCAGAGAAGTGGCCACCACAGGCTTGGTCATGACAAAAAGATAGCTCACTTTAAACTTCCTCTTCAGGAATACACCTCCTAATGATTAATCAACAAAAAGTCTAAACAGCATAGGATCATCCCAGAAATAATGCTTGGCCTCAGCCAAGAACTTATCATGCTACTGTCTAGACCAGCCATGTGAAGTCTACCCTGCCACTAAATAGTTGACTAAGTTCGCATACCAGGGTAGACTTCTTCCATGCACAGTAAGAAGTTGTTTGTCAGGGAATGTGTCGGTTAAGGGTAATGAGGGTCCAATGTGTTCCGAGTGAAGTCTAGATAAGTGGTTGGCTACAATGTTCTTGGACCCGACTTTGTCGCATATTTCCAGGTCAAATTACTGCTAGAGTAGGATCCATTTAATTATCCTAGGTTTAACATCCTTTTTAGCTAACAATTGCCAGATAGTCGAGTGGTCAGTGTAAATGATCAAGTGGGATCCTAAAAGGTATGACCTGAACTTTTTAATCTAACAACTGTAGTGAGAATCTCTTTTTCCGTGATAGTATATTCTATTGAGCCTCATCCAAAGTTTTTCTTTCATAGTAGATCACCGTGGGTTTTTTCTCTCTTCTTTGTCCTAAAACTGCTCCAACAGCAAAATCTGATGTATCGCACATTGTCTCAAAGTCTTGGGACTAGTCTGGGGGTTGTAAAATCGGTGCAGTTGAGACTATAACCCTAGGGGTGTTGTAGGCGTTGATGAAATTAGGTGTCATGTCAAAAAGTACATCGTTGGCTAGAAGGTCAGTGAAAGGCTTGGAAAGTTTGGAAAAATCCTTAATGAACCTTCTATAGAAGCTAACATGTCCTATGAAAGATCGAATTTGCTTGACCAAGCTAGTAGGTGGAAGTTTGGAAATTAAATCAACCTTAGCTCAATCAACTTCAATGCCCCTATGGGAGACAATGTGACCGAGGACAATCCCTTCTTGAACCATAAAATGGCTCTTTTCCCAGCTTAAAACCAGGTTGACCTCGATACATTGCTTCAAGATTTCTTCTAGGTTTCTAAGACAATGGTCGAATGAATCTCCAAATAAGGAAAAATCATCCATAAAGACCTCCAAATATTCACCTACCATCTCTGAAAATATGGCTAACATGCAACGTTGAAAGGTAGTGGGTGCTTTGCATAACCCGAATGGCATACGACAGAATGCAAACGTGCCATATGGGCAAGTGAATGTGGTCTTCTCTTGGTCCTCTGATGTAATAGCAACCTAGTTATATCCTGAATATCCATCCAGGAAGCAAAAATATTTCTACCCTGCCAGTCATTCAAGAATCTGGCCGATGAATGGCAGGGGAAAGTGGTCCTTGTTAGTGGCCTCATTAAGCTTCCTATAATCAATGCACACCTACCACGCAATTGTTGTGCAGGTGGGGATGGATTCGCCCTGGTCATTTGTGACCACGGTGAGCTCGACCTTCTTTGGTACTACATGAGTAAGGCTCACCCAGGGGTTGTCGGAAATCGGGTAGATGATTTCCGCATCAAGCCACTTCATTATTTCTTTTTTAATGACCTCTCGCATATTCAGGTTCAATCGCCTTTGCATCTGGCGAGAAGGTCGAGCCTCATCTTCCAAATAGATCTTGTGAGTGTGGTAAGGAAGGCTAATTCCCCTTAAGTTAGAAATTGTCCACCCAATAGTTGCCCAATGTTCAAAAAGGGTAGTAGTCAACCTAAGTTCCTGGTCCCTAGTTAGGTGTGCATTGATAATCATAGGGAAAGTCTGATCAGGTCCTAGGAAGACATACTTAAGGTTATTGGGCAAAGGTTTCAATTCAAGTGTAGGTAGGACAATGTTTGACGGGTAAGGGAAGGGCAGGAATTGATTAACATCAATCTCCTCAAATGAAGGTTGCTGGTGGTAATCAGCTCTACAGATTTCAACCTCCAAGGACTAGGATGGGTCAGGGTAGTCATAACTAGTTGAATCAGATGATCTTCTAAAGACTTAACCATGAGGCATTCTTCAACCAGTGTTTCCATGGGATCGTACTCCTCAACCCAACCGCAATCAAAATACTTAGTTACCTTGAAGATATCTAGCTGCATCTTCTTATCTCCAAAGGTGATTTCCATACATCCCGTGTCACAATCAATGTTCGCCTTAGCCGTAGCCAAGAAGGGTCTGCCCAGGATGATGGGTGTGTTATGTAGTTGTTTAGGAACTTCCATGTCAAGGACTAAAAGGTCAACTGGGATGTAGATTCCTTAACCCTAACAATTACATCCTCTACTACCCCTTTCGGGGTTTTCACGGATCGATTGACCAGTTGCATAGTCACAAGTGTGGGCTTTAATTCCCCAAATCTGAAGTGGTGATAAAGGGTAGTCAGGATTAAGTTAATTGAAGCACCTAAGTCCAAGAGCACTCTATCAAATGTCATGTCACCAATATTGCAAGATATCAAAGGCGCTCCAGGGTAAGTTCGTTTCGGAGGTAGGTTGCTCAATATCACTAAACTAGCTTATTCTGAGAACACTACCTTCCTAGGTGCTTGGGTTCTCAGCTTACGCTTAGGTGCACAAACATCCTTCAAAAATTTAGCGTACGCCGGGATATGCTTGATTGCCTCAAGGAGAGGTATATTATTGTACTTGTTTAAAAATTTCCAACAACTCCTCATTCTCAGCCACATTTCTCTTTTTCTTTATTTTCTCCAAGGCTTCAGGGTATGGCATTTAGGTTGAATTGGTTTAGGCTCTTGATCCTTGGGTTTCTCTCGCTCATCCTCAGAATCAGGCATCTCAGGTAGTGAAGTCATGGGAGGGGTTAGCCATTTGGGGTCCTAGGTTTGAGTGTCACTTCTCAAGGTAATCGCATTGGTTGAGGCATTGGAACCATGGTTAGATCCTTGAGAAGAAGAAGAAGCATTAAACCTAGGAGGTGTCCGTGGGGCTTGTTCGATCATGTGGCCATGCCCCTGATTTGATTGGAACCCTTGAGGATTGTAGCCTTTGTTCATTACATTCCTCGGGTTCGGTTGTGGCTGACAACGAAGGGACCCCTGTTGTTTATTATCCAATAGTTGGCTCAACTGTCTCTTCACTAATGCCATCTCTTCCTGATGTTTTTGATTCATATCAGCCATCATTTTAATTAGAGTGTCCATTTGGTTTTGTGTAGGGGTCGCCTGTTGAACATCGGAGGACTACACTATCGAAGTTGGTTTTGAAAACTTGCCATTGTATTTTGAGTAACAAAGAACTCGAGTTCAACAAATAAAATTTATACTGGAAAAGAAATCCTGGGTAGAACTCAGGGAGGCTACGTCGACCAAAATTCACAATTATATTTTTTTTGTGTTTTTGTTTAAAGAGCAGAGTAATTACAATGCAATGGAATCAATATAAACAACAAGAGAGAGAGAAAATATTCACTTGATGTTGCAAAATGTTTGTACAACTAATAAAGCAATAAAAGATTACACTAGAAAGTGAGAAGTTATTATTCCGGAAAGTAGGAAAATTCTACTCTAGAAAGTAGGAAAAAGGAATGGGAGAGAGAAGTTATCCTCATCGACGATCGCTTGGAGGATGAGCCGAATGAGACAATGCCTGGAAGATGAGGAACGGAGCAGGAAGAAGGAGGTCGAAGTAGGAGGAACGGGAATGAGGCAGCACGTCGTCGTCATTGTGGGATCCGCTTCTGGAATGGAGGTGAAAAATTGAATTTATCTCTTGAGGGGCATCTCGGGTGTGGGACAAGCTCCTCTTGAGCTTTGGAGAGGAAGCGACGAGAAGGGATGAGAAATTCGTTTGGAGAGGGTCTCCTTTTATAGTTGCAAGGAGTGGGGGAATTTTGGACATTTTAATTTGAAAAACATTAATATGGGACCTTTAATGATGGACTTAAACATCACTAAAGGTCTGTCGTGGGCGACATGTGCGTGTGCCGTGCACGCGCCTGCTCCTCTTCTCCGCTTAAAACGTATACACATGTATGCGCGATATCAGTCGTCTAATCACGAGATTGGATGGCTTAAACCATCCTCTCTCACGCCGTGTGCCCACGTGCGATCACGCGTCAGCACCGCATGTCTGATCGTGCATGGGCGCTATCGCTCGCTCAGCACCGCCCAATCTTCATCGCACGGCTTCACCTGCTCCATGAGCGCTCTTCAATTTGAGGCATAGCGTAGCTCAAACATGCGACCTTCGTCTCACCCACAACAGTGCGACTGCTACGCTACAGTTGTTGCTTTGCCGCAAAGAGGATTTTAGCGTGCAGATTCGTGGCCATTGGATCGAGATCCAACGATCTGGATCCGCTGTGCCCTTTCACTTAATGAAGATTAAGTGGCTGATCAGATTCAATCCTGGCCATTGCATCAAGATCCAATGGCTAGGATTGTGCGATGAAAATCCCTTGGAGATGTAGCAGTAGTTCCTTGGGGCCGATTGGGCGGCTGGGATGGTGCCACATGGTGCTATCCAAGCCATCCATCTTCTTGGTGATGTAGATAGTGCCACGAGTATCGGATTGGACCGATTTTCATGTCGTTAGGCTACGATCGTTGATTTGAATCCATTCGTGTGGTCGAATTTGTCATCTGAGGTGCAGATTAACATCATCTTGGCCCATGATATTTAGGGTTCCTTGGTCTCTATCTGGTGCTATGGATGTCCGATTAGGGTGATCTTGGAGTCGTCGAACTCCAATCGTTGCCCTAATCAAATCCGTATGGTTGGATCTTTGATCCAAGGCCCCAATAAAAAGTCACCCTATCCCTGACCACAAAAAGGAGACAATTACTGTACAATTTATACAACTTGATCTAAATGTATGATTATGCATGTCATCCACTATTTACAATGTATGTTCTAATGTGACACTAAGAACATGCATTAATAGACATTTTAGGTTAATTAGATGTATGCACATCACACCCCCATGCCTGTCTTTTTCTAGTTCCTAGCAAAAACTACATGCTGTTTATAAAAGAATTAGGTTGGATTACTTAGGCATAAGTTATTTTCAACATTAGGAAATTTCTTACTCAGAATCTAAACTTTCAAAGACACAACAGCAACCAGGTATCAGCCAAAATGCAGACCACCTCAAGCCCTTGCCTTATTCAAAGAAAATTTTTCTTTTCTCTTTTTCTTCTTTTCTTTTTTTTTTTTTTTTTGAGTTTTGAGTTTAGGGTTAAAGAGTGGCTTTCTATAGCCACTCAACCCACCCAAGATTTGATGAGAACCCTAAGTTCTAAGCATCTTATTGTGAATGTGATAGACTCGTTGATCGGCAATTAGAAAGGACTTCGAGTTTCTACGCCTCTAGGTGACCTTAAAAAGAGAGTTCTGCCTAAAGGTGTATCTTTACGACTGGTAGCTTTCTCCCTACTTTTATTTTTATGGGGTCAACACAAGGGTGAATCCAGTGTATATCTCCCCAGCTTATTCTACTTCTCCGCTTCTTCCTAAGTATTTTGGAAATTTTCAATGCATTTCTTAAGCTGGGTTCTGGACAATCGGTCGATGAGCTATTACCACCAACAACTTGCCAGCCATACTCGTGCGGCGAAGTGTGGCTTATTTCTTTTGTTTCCTTTTTTTTCTTTTCTCCTTTTCTTTTTCTTTTCGTTTTGACTTTCTTTTTTTTCTTTTTTTAAGTAGGTGGCTTCCTTGGTCTAAGATTTACCTAAAGGCAGTAAGAAGGGAATGGTCCAGTGATTGGGCTCTAGGCAACCTACCTATGGGCTATTACCCACGATAACTTGCCAGCCATATCACCCTAGAAGGTTCATTAGCTACCCAATTTCCATTAAAATCACCAATCAACAAGTCAGTGAAAAGATAGTGTGTAGATGCTTTAGACTTAAAGTTCCCTCAAATCAGAGGGCAGGTTGATAAGTCGTGTACTTATCACCCAAACTTGTTTAATCAAATTACAATAGAATTCAAGATGGCGAGGACGCGAAAAACAAATCCACATTTTAGTGGATACTCGAGCTATTTAAGCCCAAAGACCTGAAGGGTCTTAGTGTTTAGATCATAATGTAAAATTTTCTAAGATTGAAATGTCCTAATGTCCAAGTATTCCTTCATAATTCCTTTTTTTTATGTATATATAAGAAGAAAAAAAGAATTTACAAGAATTTCACAAAGCTGACAAAATGATTCAAAAATGAATCCACCCCCCTATGCCTAGCTGATGCAATGTCCACATTGAGAAAAAGACATGAACGGAATGGTATAGTACGGAAGATATCACCTGAATATGAAGCTCGAGTCAACTCTGAGTCATATGTACAACTGCTGAGTTTAATGCCGTCAGCTAGGTGAAGTCCAGCCAAAGAAGTCACAATAAGGCTAAAGCAACCGTGTCTGAGATAGGTTCTGAAAGAGTACAGTCAATAATAGGCTTTAGACATTGACCATTGACTTTGAAAGAATTACCCGTCTTCAGGTCAAAGATCAGAATATCTCCGTTTGGAAAAGTCTGGTCGATAATGAACAAGCTGTTCTATTTCGACCTAAGTTTGCCGGGAAAGAGCTTAAGTTGAGAATTGAATAACAAGACCTTCTGGTTTGGCTCAAAGCTCTTGCAGGAAATCAATTGGTCATGTAGAGCTTTGGTTCGAGCTTTGTAGATCTTCGCATTCTCATATGCATCATTTCTAAGCTCCTCCAACTCAGATAGTTGGAGTTTCTTGGTCTTCCCGGCTAAACTTAGATCTAGATTGCACTGCTTGATTGCCCAGAATGCCCTATGTTCAATCTCTACGAGTAAATGGCATGCCTTTCCATACACCAGACGAAACGAAGACATGCCAATGGGTGTTTTATACACTATACGGTAGGCCCAAAGAGAGTCCTTAAGCTTTTGAGTCCAGTCTTTACGTCAGGCCTAACCATTTTCTGCAGAATATTCTTGATCTCCCGATTGGAGATCTCAGCTTGTCCATTTGTCTGGGGATAATAAGGTGTGGAGATTTGGTGATTAACCCCTTATTTAGCCAGCAAATTATGGAACTGGGCATTAGTGAAATGAGTGCCACCATCACTGATGATGGCCCTCGGAATCTCGAACCTATTGAAGATGTTCTTCTTGACAAAATCGATGACTACCTTGTGGTCATTGGTTCGGGTGGGAATCGCCTCAATCCATTTGGACATGTAATCAACAGCAACGAAAATGTACTGATGTCCAAATGAAGGGAGGAAGGATCCCATGAAATCGATGCCCCAAACGTCGAAGATTTTGACAGGAAGAATTGGGTTTAGGGGTATCATATCTCTCTTAGTTATGCTCTTGAGTGCCTGCCATCGGGAACATGACCTTGAGAAATCCTGGGCATCCTTGAATAAAGACGGCCAATACAATCCAAATTGTAAAATTTTCGCAGCTGTCTTTTTCCAGAAGTGTCCACCACAAGCAGATGCATGGCAGAACTCGAGTATACTATTGTCGTTCTCCGGAACACATCGGTGAATAATTTGATTAAAGCCGATGCCATACAGTTCAGGGCCCTCCTAGAAGTAATATTTGGCCTCAGATTTGAGTCTATCATGTTGTTGCTTGGTCCAATCCTAGGGGATTTGACCAATGGCTAAGTAATTATCAATGTCAGCAAACCAAGGGGTTTGGATGCCTGAAACTGTAAGGATGGTTTTGTCCGGAAAAGTGTCAACAATGGGGATGTCCGGACGAGAAGAATCACTCAGAAGTCTCGACAAATGAACCGCCACCACATTCTGTACCCTGGATTTATCCTTGACTCCAAGATCAAATTCTTGATGCAAAAGAATCCAATGAATAAGCCAGAGTTTGGCATCCTTTTTGGCCAAGAGATATCTGACGGGCGGTTGTGCATGTGTGCTAAGAAGTGTCATTATAGTCGCACTTGTAACACCAGTTTTAAAGTAAATAAACGGAGGTGAGTCTGAGTGTCGGTCTCAGGGAGGCGTGAAAATTGGATTTTTCTTATCACTTGTTGTCACGGAAAGCATGGAGTTTTTGCTTGCGGAGGTGCAGTTTGAAAAGCGAGAGAGAGATAGAGAGAGAGAGATTAGGGTTAGAGTGTTTCTTGTTTGATCATGCAACTTAAACAGAAATTAAAGTAACAATTGAACAGAAAATAACTTCATTAATCATGCACTTTTAGTTCATAGCTTACAACATTAAATACATGCTCAAACAAAAGTAATGGAAAGCTTAAAAGGGACAGAGAGAAGGGAGAGTGATGAGGCAGCCACGGCGGTGGAGGCTCCGTCGGCGGCTCGTCATCTCCGGCGATTACAAGCCGGCCTAAAGCTAGCTAAGAGAGGGGTGGAGTAGTTGCAAGGGAAGTGAACGGCCACTACGTGAGAGCCATCCAATCGAAGATCGGACGGCTGAGATCTCTCCTTAGTTGTGCTTGGATCGTGACTCGGGCACGCGTGTGCGCGGGCATTGTCGCCCAGCATGCGCTCGCGTGTGGGTGCTCGCGATCTGTGGGCGTGCCGCGTGGCGCGATCTCGGTCGCCCACTGCTGATTGGGCAGCCCAATTTCGCCACACGCATCCTTCATCTTCGATTTCACCCAACGCGCGGCTCGAACCCGCATCGCGTGCGTGCGGGCATGTGCGCTAACTAGTGCGCCACGCCTGCGCTTTGTCGTGGCGACTGCGGGCGGGCGCGCGAGTCTCGGCCATCCAATCGAAAATTGACGGCTGAGATTTGATCTCAACTGAAGGGAGAGCGGCGTGCGGTGGAGCGGGGTTGACATGGCTTAATGAGGGCCGTTGATCTCCAGATCAACAGTCATAACTTCTTGGACCCATTGTAAGAGCTCCGGATGTCGGATTTGTCTGATCTTGAGTCCATTGGACTCCGTTCGTCATTCTAAATCCATCCGTGTGGTCCAATTGCTCATCTGAGGCCTGCTTTGACAAGTGCTTACACAAATGGCCATTAATACAGTTTTATAAGCAATCTTGGTACATGATGCATGCAATACTCCCATTCTACTTATGTTGTGCCTTTTATTCTTAAGATGGGCCCTATTCAACATAGTTATCACCCCCTTGTGCAGTGTTATCAATGTCTCAAGGCTGAGTGGTTAGTATATACAATGACGTGAGACCCTAAGAGATAAGCCCTGAATTTCTCCAAAGCAAATACTACGACCAGTAATTCCTTCTTAGTAACAGTGTAATTCCTCTGGGCCTCGTCCAGAGTTTTACTAGCATAGTAGATGACAAAGGGCTTCCTATCAACTTTCTAACCGAAAATAGCCCCGACCACGTAACCAGAAGCGTCGGTCATGATCTCAAAAGGGGTTGTCTAAACCGATGGTTGCAACGCCAGAGCACAAGTGGCTGCCGATTTAAGAAAATCAAATGCCTTCCGGCTTGATTCTTCGGAATCAAACGGCGTTTCTTTGGCGAGAAGATTGCTCAGAGGATGAGCAACCTTCGAAAAGCCCTTGATGAATCTTCTGTAGAATACCACATGACTAAGAAATGATCAAATTTATTTAATAGATGTAGGAGGAGGAAGTTTAGCGATAGCATCAACCATAGCTTTATCCACTTCAATTCCCCGTTCAGAGATTACATGACCCAAGACGATGCCTTCTTGTGTCATGAAATGACTCTTTTCGCAGCTATGGACCAATCTTTTTTTGATGCATCGCTTAAGAATCATTTCAAGGTTAGCTAGACAAGAGTCAAATGATTCTCCAAAAATAGAGAAATCGTCCATGAAGACTTCCATAAATCTCCCACCATGTCAGAGAATGTAGCCAGCATACACCTTTGAAAAGTCCCTCATACATACATGGGGATCTCTTTCGTAATTCCTCTTACTTGTTTATATAATATAGCACTCCGAATTGCTATCGTAAGACGATAGCTTTCCTTTTTGTTTCAAAAAAAAAAAAGTTGCTGGTGCATTGCATAAGCCGAATGGTATCCTACGGAAAGCAAAGGTTTCGTAGGGACAGTTGAAGGTAGTTTTTTCCTGATCCTCAAGATAGATAGGAACTTAGTTGTATCCCGAGTAGCCATCAAGAAAATAGAAGTACTTCTGCTTGGCTAATCTTTCCAAGATCTGATCAATGAAAGGCAGAGGGAAATGATTCTTTTTCGTGACTGTGTTCGGCTTCCTGTAATCGATACAAACCCTCCAAGAGGTAGCTGAACGAGTTGTGACAGATTCTCCTTTCTCATTAGTCACAACGGTAATCCCAACTTTCTTGGGAACAATCTGCACGGGACTTACCCAAGGACTATCAAAGATCGGATAAATGATTCCTGCATCAAGCCACTTAATAATCTCCTTCTTGACCACTTCTCCCATATTTGGATTTAATCTCCTCTGCATCTGGCAAGAAGGGTGGGATCCATCTTCCAAAACTATTCTATGATTGCAATAATATGACTCGATCCCCCTAAGGTCATGAATGGTCCAACCAATTGCCTCCTTATGTTCTTTTAGGACCTTAATCAGTTTAATTTCCTACTCCTTTGTTAATTTAGCATTGATAATCACAAGGAGCATCTTGTGTGGTCCTAAAACTGATATTTCAGATTCGTAGGCAATGGTTTCAGTTCAAGCTGGGGTGGGCTGATGATTGAAGGTAAGAAGATGCTGATGAAGACTCATCAAGAGGAAGAGGTTGAGAGTGAACAAAATCAATAACCTCTTCAGAAGATGACGAGTCTACCATAGAGGGTTGCAGGTCCAATTCATCAACAAATGAGGAACTTTCAAATGAAGAAAATATCATGCAAGTTTCAATATTCACATTATCGTCCTTAAGTTCCTTGATAAATCCACAATCCTCAAATTTATTAATCGTTGTTTGCAAAGGGGCTACTACTGATAGCTATGGGGGATCCAACAGCTGTCTGCAAAGGCTTCAGCCGAAGAGGCCCTCGCCCTTTTGGAGATCTGTGATTTCTGCAATCTCCTGCTACTGGCATCTGCTACAGCTTAATCTTGGAGACAGCAGATGCTTTAGCTTTTGGAATGAGAGGTGGTCTAAATTGGGTCTGCTGAAAGAGACCTTCCCAAGGGTGTATGGGGCTGCTGCTGATAGAAATGCCATAGTTAGCAGTCTGTGGTCCATGGCTAAAGGCTGCTGGCAGCTGGAAAGCCTACAACAGTGCAGGCCGGGCACTCGACTATGGGATGAGAAGCAGAATCTGATGGAGAAACTGTAGCAGTTATATCTTATGACAGATGTGAAGGACACTTACTGCTGGCAGGGGGTCTTCTCTGTGAAGTAGGCATATGAAAAAATTACTTGATCCAACAATGATGTGGAGTGGGATCCTATCGACAAAAAGATTTGGCTTTTGAGAATTCCTCTAAAGGTCCAGATTTTCCTGTGGCTTTGTAGACGGGAAGGGCTGATCACTGGCGATCTTAGGCACAGAAGAATGGGGATTGATCTGAATACCTGCCCTCTTTTTGGATTACACTCTGATAGTGCAACACACATCTTCTCCTCTTGCTTGGTCACGGATAAAATCTGGAGGTTAGTGTGCTTAGAACCCCTTCCTCCCTAGGATACTATATGGCAGAGGTTCATCAATCCTGTTCTACCATTGGGGGCTATGGCAGCCATTCTGTGGTGTGTGTGGAGGGTGCGGAATGATAAGCTATTTCAGGGGAGATCGGTGAGATGTGAGAATGTTGTAAAGGAAGCTTGGTCTCTCACACATAGTTGGGCAACTTTTTTGTAATACTTTTTTGATATGCAATACAATACCCTCTAGATTGCTATCAGTTTACGATAGCAGTCCTCAGTGTTTCAAAAAAAAAATTAATCACCGTAAAAATATCCAATTTCATTATTTGATCCCCAAAGGTGATTTTCATGCTACCGCTTTCATAGTTAATGTTAGCCTTAGTGGTAGCCAAGAACGGGTGCCCTGGAATGATGGGCGTGTTCCTCAGATTTTCAGGTACATCCATGTCAAGGACAAGGAAATCTACAGGAAAATAGAAATCCTTAACCTTAACAATAACATCTTCAATAATGTTTCGCTAACTGTAGCATTATTGAAGTCGATCGAAGTTCACCTAATCCAAACTTCTCATAAAGTGAAGTCGGAATTAGGTTGATGGATGCACCCAGATCTAGCAGTGCTCTATCAAAAGTGTAATCTCCGATGACACAAGAAATCAAAGGAGCACCTGGATCTCTCTTTCTCTGAGGAAGGTGGTGCAGGGTAACAGAACTAGCCTGCTTGTAGAGTACCACCTTCCTCAGAATAGATTCTCTCGCCTTACACTTCTGTGTACATAAATCCTTTAAAAATCTCGCGTAAGCCAGTACATGCTTGATAGCGTCGAGGAGTGGGATATTGATCTCGACATTCTTGAAAATATTCAGAATCTCCTCATCGCTATTAACATACTTCTTCATCCTTGATCTGATCAAGGCTTCAGGAAAAGGAACATGAGTCAGATGTTTAGAATCAGGTTCCTGAGCCTTGATTTCTTCTCCAAAGTTCTCCTTTCTCTCCTCAGGTTCTTTAGGATTTGGTAAATCAGAATAGTGTGGTTGTGGATCCTAAGTTTGTTTACCATAGGTAACAAAATTTGCGGACGCATATGAGTTTGGGTCTTAGGGAGGGTTAGGAAAGATTGGAGGGGCTTCATTAGCAAAGAATCGTTGATTTGCAGAAGAAGAAGAAGAAGAACCTTGCTCAACCACTTGAGCATGTGTGTGTGGATCCCTCTGATTTCCGTACCCTTAGGCTTAATTGCCTGGATTCAGGATATTTCACGGGTTGGGTACTGATAAGTCGATTTTCACTTTCTAGTTATGTATTAAGATGATTTGTCGTTGTAGGATCAAAGTGGTGGAAAATCTCTTAACAAAATAATTAAAATAAAAATTAAACCACTCGCAGAAGAGTGGGTTGTGTCTACAGGGAGGCAATGATGCAATAAAATCACGAATATTTTTTTCTCGTATTCGTTCAATCAAGTGCAAAATCCATAGTCAAATCTCACATGAAATGCGACGAAAAGAAGAAACACAATAACTCAAAAATATAAGGGTAGATGTGTAATTTTTCCTCACTAAAATATTCAAAAAATATGTGATGAATCTATGTAATTTCCAATTGACATGAATTAGAGAAAATTTGTGCACGTATTAATCCAAAACCAATGTCAAAAGACGTGAATCACAAAAGCCACGCAATTATAAGAAAGATTGAGTATGAAGTCGCAATTTCACTTAATATTTCAAATATTAAAGCAAAAATGAAAGTTTGGCAATGGCATTCAAATTTAATTATTAATTAGAGTAAAAGCAGAGGATTCCACCTCTCTCCTCCTTGCGCAAGAGAGACAGGTTCATTCGAGGAACTCTTCCAGGAATAGGTTGGCCGAAGCGAGGGCTTCGCAACGGTGGCGACAACAGGTTGCGAGATAGCCAAAGTTGGCCAGACGAAACTCCGGCGAAGGATGGTTTCCGACGCTCTTGCTATGGGCTGCGCTTGCTGCAAGCTCGAGGAGGCGACGCACGCTGAAGGGCGGGTGCTCTGCAGGCCGCACAAGCGGGTGTGGTGTCTGCTGGCCACACAGCTACTGGTGCTGCAGAAGGCGCTCTAGGTGATGGCGCGGGCGCGTGCAGGCGCTGAGGAGAGGGCACTACAGGCGCTGGCGTGGGCGCTGGAGGTGAAGGCGCGCGCTAGCTGCTGTGCGCGCAAGCAGGAGGAGGCGCGGAGGTTGGATGCAGCGTGAGTGCAGGTGGTGCGCTGGCTGGAGGTGCGGGCGGCAGTTGAGGTGGGCACGCACACCTACTGTGGTGGAGGTGCAGTGCGTGTGGGTGGTTTGCTGTAGAAGATGAAGTGCGCTAGCTGAATGGACGTGCATGCTTGCTTGGTAGAGCTGAAGGTGGCTGCGGTGAGGAGCTGGCAGGTGTGTGCAGTCGCTGGGAGCTGTGCGTGGAAGTGTCGTGGTTTTTGGTTTCTTTTTCATGGAGTGGAGGAAAAACAGAGGATGGGGAAGAAGATGAATAGTGGTGGATTTTGTTGGGTGGAAGAGAAATAGTGGAAGAATAAGGAAGATGGAGGTGATGCTGTAGGGGTGTCAGACGTCTGGGAATATTCCCGGACATCTTAACGGACAAGGGAGATGAAAATGTAGGGCGTGAAGTTGCAGTAGCTGTGGTGGTTGATGCTGGTGATGGCAGTGAAGATGGTAGCATGCACTTCTATGTGTGCTTATGATAGAGCAGCGTGCATTCACGGTGATGCGAGCAAGCTCCAAATGGCAGTGCGGCCTGTCACACCACACGCCCATGGTGGTGGAGGCTTGCCACCATGGTTGAGGTCGATGGTGGTGGAGTGGATGAGAGTGGTGCACTCTCTGCACAGTAATGAATCGGGGTGGGGGCCTCCTTCCTCAACGACAGCTCATCCTTCTCTTTTGTAGCCACGGCCACACAGATTTGAAATTCAAAATAGCATAGAATCAATGTGATGCGTAGGAGGAGGAGGCAGAGACGGAGGAGTTACCTGTGCAAAGGAGAAGAAGAATAAAATAATTAAGGTTATTTATACATAACTCCTTAACTTCTATGTTAATTAAAATAGTGCACCGAATTAATTAACTAATTAAATGTATGAAACCGTAGGTTAATTCTAAATGCATGAATTATGTACTTAAGCTAAAATTATGAATTAATTTATTTACATCCTAATGTATGCTATGTAAATGTTAAAATTAACTTAATGTCTAGACATTTAGATACTTAAATAGCCCACAAATATGGGCTAATCAAATACGCCCATGCCTAGTTTTTGCTAGTCCCTAGCAAATCCAAGCAAAACCTAGCACTCCAAATAGATTAGCCAACCCAATCGGTCTTCCTTTAGAAACATATTAAGTTCAGACTTTAGACCTATGGTTCCGAAGTAGTTGCTAGGTTGTAGACTAGGTCGGCTAAAGATGAGTTGTAGGCACAAGTTTCCCTGATTTCTGACTCTACCCTAAGGTTTATTGATCCCTAAGATTAAAGCATCCGTGCATGTGCATTGGTCTGAGTTATTTGAGGTTGGTATGACTGCCAACCAAGAAAGGAAAGAGGATTTATATATATATATATTTTTTTTGTTTAATTCCTCTATGTCTAACCTCGAATCAGCTATCAACATGGTCTGTGTTGAATTCATTGTCCCCATCATCGTACCTCGAAGGGTGCCTGGCTTTCGATGCTTCGAGATAGCTTCGCCCATAGTGACCCTAAGAACTCCTGGCAATCGACACTTCGAGATAGTATCGCCCATGGATTTCTCAAGCGAATTCAGGCCTGTGGTAATCGGCACTTTGAGATAGGGCCGCCCATGGTACTTGAACCGCATAATGCGCTTACATGCCCCCAGTAGGATAGATATCCTAAGAGACAAGTGCCGAGGAGGTAATCTGTTATCATCGCATCATCAAGGTGAGTATATACTCCACCACTCCCACGGCAAGAACTCTTCCAATCAAATTGTGTTTTCAAGCCTCTCCTAAGTCAAAACTAAGAGAACCAAATTTCTTTTAAGAAACGCAATACCAAGTGTGTGAAATTTGGATGCTTGGGTTACAAGGTCCCGTAAACAAAATGGTAGAACAAGACTCCAGGTACTACCCCACCTTTTAACTCAATCCCTAGCTTTCCTTCCTCAACTTCTTGAGAAATGGTCTGCAACTTAACTCCTACTTAAGTTTTTAAGTCCACAAAGGACCCTAAAGGTCTAAAGCTAGTAGATCACTTAGCTTCTAAACTTTGACCCTAGAATCAACTTAGTCTAACCTAGAGTTTTGATTTGCTTAAGAATGCAGGGCCCAGCTAGTTAAGCTCAATAATTACAATATATATATATATATATATATATATATTAATGCAAATGTATGCAATGCAGAATGCTTTAACTAAATGCATGAATGCACTATGTATAAATGCTATGTATATCCCCAAGTATAACCCCCATGCCTAAAATCTGCAATGTCCCCGTTGCATATGAAGGATATTACCTGAGTCAGAGATGGGCTACCGTTCTTTTGTTAGTAGACGAGTAGCCAAAGAACCTACAAATCACGTTTAAGGATCACAGAAATAGGCCCTAAAAATGAGCAAAGTAATGCTGGCCTAGAAAACAAGTAACCTAGAATGTTGGCGAGTTGATGATGAATCCCAATAGCAAATGCTCGCCCAACTAAGATGGGAATGAAATCTTCCCAAGCCACCAGAAGAGGTTCTGAAGAATAAATTGACATAACAACCTCCAAAGGGGTAGGGGGAGGATGACAAGGATCCTCCAAAAGGAATGAGGAAGGAATGGTGTAGAGATAAACCCCTAGGGCAATGGACTGACTAGAGAAATCATCAATCCATATCCGATACTCCATTATAGGAAATATTGGTTTGTTAAGCCCCCCGGTCATAACAAAAGTGAGCATATCTCTAAGGCAAGGATTGTTTAGGGTGTCCAAGTTTCGAGGTTGCGGGATGACCATAAGATCTAGGTTGGATTTAATCAGCTCGGTGTCCATCCCTAACAATCTTTCCAAATCCTCAGTTGCATCCCTAGCATTCCTTGCACTATCACATGTATCTTCTTGCACTTCATCAGGAGTCACAATTTCGCCTTCAGACATAAGCGAATCAGAGGGTGATTTCGAAACAAATGAAGGCAGGTTGGAAGCAACAGATCTAGGGATTATCCTATCAATGTCATCTCCAGGTTCTTGTTCTATACTCAAATCTTCCCTGGAGTCTATATGTGAATCCACATGACTCTTAGAAGTTGCTTCCAAATTTTCCATTATTTCATCATGAGGAGAAATATCATCGATTGGTGTGCTAAAGAAACCTAATTTGGTCAAATTTGTGACATCCTCAGGGGCTAACTCTTAAAATAAGACATAATCGCCCTTAGTGTCACTCCAAATCTTGAATGCAGGTTCCTCATATAATTTATCCTTCTCCTCATCATATGATTCATCATATACCCAAGGTCTAGAATCATCTAAAATCTCAGCAGATTCCCTAGGGTACTCTATCTGAGGTAAATGGTTTACACTGGTAACATCGAACTCCTCAGATTGGTCAATTTCTTCAGGGTTAGGTTCCCTAAGGGTGGGCTTGAGTTACATCTTGTGATCAAAAGGGAGGGCATGATTAACAACTTGACTTCGTTTCACTTCATCAAATGTCACGAAAATACTATTATTTGGGTCGAGGTCTTCCAATGGTACCATCATTCCCTTCTTTTGACTCCAATATAATTCAGGTGGATACTCAACCTTATCATCTTCTTCCTCGAGTTGCCACCTTTCTTCATCCAAGGCATAGCTACTTTCATATGTATCTTCCTCCCACGTAAGGCGTGGACCTCTCAAGGAAGTGCCATCTAATAGGGAGGTTTCAAAATCGAACCTCGAAAAGCAGCTATTCTCCCTTACATAATCCCCAAAATTTCCCTCCAACTTAAAGTGTAGCTCTCCCACGGGAGATGCATCAATTGTAGATGGGTGTACGTCATCCTCAATGGGGTAGATTTGGTGGCTAATTTCATCTCTTTCTTGTTGACCTAGTCTCGAAGATTCTCCTAACAATTCAATCATTTTGTCTTGCATTTTCTGTATTTCCATCTTCAAGGAGGAGAGGTCATTTCTATCAGCAGAGAAGTCAGGCTCAGTCTTATAGTACCCAGGAGTGTCTGTCCAACCATTCTAATTATTCAGGGAGGGTGGGTTAGGTATTTCTATGGTGTATGGGATATTGGGCAAAGCAAATCCCGCTGCTAGGTTCTGCTCATTGATTTGGGGCTTAACCAGGCCAATACTCCTATAATAGGAGTAAAACGGATCCCAATGATTGTCATTATGTCCATCAAAAGATGGACCATCTTAGCATATGGGATCAAAGAGTGCAGAATGGGGGTAAGGGTGTGGGCAAGATGTGAAAGGATGAAAATCAATGTGGTCCATTCTAGCTCACACCTCAATCAGAATTCCCCAAGCAAAACACAATTCAAAAAGGACTTTTTAGGTCTTTCCCAATTTAGGCTTTTGATTTTAAGTCAGATTGTAGGAGACAATATAATTTGTTCAATCAATTTACATGCTTACTGTAGACCTATGGATTGCCTAAGAAGACCTAGTTGGAGCTTAGGTGTTCTTCCCTAAATCTCAAATGGTAGAGCAAATCCAAAGACGGAAGATTGAGGGATGCAAGTAGGCCTAAGCCTTCCTTTGAAGCTGTGCTTTCACAGTGCTTCTCAACTACCCCCAAAAATCCATGATAGGGTATCCCCCTCTTTGGATTTACAAACCTTTGATCCTAAGTTCCGAACACTTCAGAATTCAACGGTAGGAGGGCTCTTGTCCTGGTAGTTCCAAGACTTAGGAGTGTCTAAATGCGTGCTGTGGTGCAAGAAATATAAATGTGCATACAACGCAAAAAGATTTTGAATTTTGAATCGCATGCCACGTTTGAAAATCAAGTCCTCGATTTTTAAATGTCCCTCCTTTAATTAATCCCTTTTCAAGAATTAAATGTGACCACTTGTTAGATCTATTCAATATAGATTAGGTGGTCTTGAAATTAATCCAAATGCATTTGCATGACAGGTGAAAATGCAAAGTTCGAAGTGCATACCTGATTCCAGCATTCTTCATATAATATGAAAGATAGGAAATTAGATCTAGATGCTGCTCATTCAATCCTAAATGATACGACCTAAGGGCAGGTAGCTCATGTTTTTGTTTTTGTTTTTTTTTTCTTACTACTTATGCACAAGCAAATTAAAGGTAAACAATCCATAAAATAAATTAAAAACCTAAATATAAAGAAAAGGGAATAGGCTCCCAAAAATTACCCAACACGGGCCTAAAACAAAATCGGGGAGCAAACCCCTCAACTGTACCCCAGAACAAGGGTTCCAAACCAAATGTGCAATGAAAAATTAAGTCTAAAGTCTTAATCCTACTCTAATCAAATAAGCGACTAAATGTGTAGAGATGATCGTCGCGTCCTCGTCCTTCCCCTCCTAGAGATCTAGTTCCTTGCAAGGTAGCTCGAACAATTTCTCCTCTAGCGATGTCAAGGGTCGCCTTTCACGATGGCTGGTGTGATTGTGAGTCGTAGAATGTGTGTCGCAGATCGTTGCACTCGCATCAGAAAAAAAAAATCTAGAGTTAAATATGGTTCAAAATTTAAATCAATGTGAGTGAATGAATGAATGCGATTTAATTAAGCCTGTTGCCTCCCCGGCAATGACACCATTTGATAAGTCGATTTTCACTTTCGAATAATGTATTAAGATGATTTGATGTTGTAGGATCAAAGTGGTGGAAATCGCTTAACAAAATAATTAAAATAAAAATTAAACCACTCGCAGAAAAACAGGTCATGTCCACAGGGAGGCAATGATGTAATAAAATCATGAATATTTTTTTCTCGTATTCGTTCAATCAAACGCGAAATCCATAGTCAAATTTGACATGAAATGCTATGAAAAGAAGATGCATAATAACTCGAAAATGTAAGGATAGATGTGCAATTTTTCCTCACTGAAATATCCAATAAATATGTGATGAATCTATGTAATTTCCAATTGACATGCATTAGAGAAAATTTGTGCACATCTTAATCCAAAACCAATGTCAAAAGATGTGAATCACAAAAGCCACACAATTATAAGAAAGCTTGAGTATATAGTTGCAATTTCACTCAATATTTCAAATATTTAAACAAAAATGAAAGTTTGGCAATGGCATTCGAATGTAATTATTAATTATAGTAAATGTAGAGGATTCTACCTCTCTCCTCCTCGTGCATGGGAGAGAGGTTCATTCGAGGAACTCTTCTGGGAATAGGTTGGCCGAAGCGAGGGCTTCGCAACGACGACGGCGGCAGGTTGCGAGAAAGCCAGAGTTGGCCAAACGGAACTCTGACGAAGGATGGTTTCCGGTGCTCTTGCTGCGGGTTGCGCTTGCTACAGGCGAGAGGAGGCAACGTGCGGGCGCTACAGGTCCTTGGAGGCGACGTGCGTTGAAGGGCGAGTGCTTTGCAGGCCGCACAGGTGTGCGTGGGGTCTGGTGGCCACACAGTTACAAGTGTTGCAGAGGGCACTGTAGGCGATGGCGCGGGCGTGTGCAGGCGCCAATGCGAGGGCATTGCAGGTGCTGGCACAGGCATTGGAGGTGAATGCGCACGCTAGCTGCTGTGCGCGCTAGAAAAAGGAGGCGCGGGGATTGTATGCAGCATGCGCGCGGGTGGTGCATGATGAGAACCTCATCATGAGCCATAACTAGCTCATTTTGACCTAATACAAAGGATAAAAGCTCCTACATAACTCAAGGAAAGGCTTAACTCAGAGAATTCTGAGTTTAAGGAGAAAATAAGTCATAAGGGGTAAAAATGCAATTTTACCAGTATAATCTGCATACAGGGTAATTCAGGGTCCAAACATAGGTCAAACAAACCGAATAAGAAGGAAAGTGGGATGATCTGACAAGGGCTACAGCAATTCCAAGGAACTAAATGATAATCTGTAACCTTAAAACAAACCCACTTCAATTCACGAGGTTCGAGGCAAAGTAAAAATAGAATAAACCCTCTAAAATTCATAGAAAAATAATCTCTAGGGTTTAGAACCTTCAATTTGGCCTTCAGAACCCATTTTGACCTACATTGAGAACCATGCCCAAATTAATAACTTAATTTGGGTTTTTGCGTAAATTGACCAGTCAAACAAGGTTTAATCTAGAAATAAAATTCACCATCAGATTCCTTAGGTCCTAATTAGTCATGTATAAAAACTTGAGCCTAAGAAGAAACTTTCTTGACCAACTTTACATTTTGGTCCTCATCTATTTACTTTTTGCCCTCAACTTTTGAACCCTCGCATTTTGGCCCCTAACTCTCCTTCGTTCTTTGCGTTCAGGTCCTCCCTGCAAAACCTGCCAGCACCATGCTCCGGCGACCTTGCGCGGAGCATGGCGCCGCGCAGGGTAAGGGGGAGGGTATGGCAAGACAACCGGGGCTGCCCTGCGTCGTCAGCCGTCGCAGGAACACCCCCCTGGTCGCTGCAACCCACCATACCGGCCGTGCGAACGCACGGACGGTATGGGTTTCCATCTCTGACGTCCTCCGGCGAGGGAGACACGTCGTCTCCCTCCGCCCTCCTCTCTGATTCCGCCTCTATAAATACCCCCGTCGCTCCGCCGTTCTGAGCAGCTCGGATCTGACGGAGAAAACCCCCAACTTTCCTCTCTTCTCACTCCGGCAGACGCCCACCAGCTCCGGCGGTTCTTCCTCCTCCTCTTCGCTCTGCCGCAATACCAGCAGCAGAGACTTCTTCCCCTGCTCTTCCCGCGTCGCGCAATACCGGCGCGCGCTGCCTCTGCCCCGTCGTCACCGCCGTCCTCCCCCCCACTGGGCACCTTCTTCTCCGGCGACAGCAGGTACAGCCGTCCGCCTCCTCGCCCCCTTCGTCACTTTAGTTAGGTTAGAACTACTTCCCTCTATTCTCTCTCTCTTTTCCCCCTGCTATTTTTATCTAATTACCCCTCGACCGCGCCTAATCACCCTCACCTTCTCCGCCTCCGGCCATCCTCCGGCGAGCCGCTTCCATCACTCCAGCATCCCACACGGCTCGCCGACCTGCACATAATCTCCGCCTCCTCACCCTGATCCATTTCCGCCCCTCCACTTCCCCCAAATCACCCTCTGCAACTCCACCGAACAAACCCATCTCCCGACCCACAGTCCGACCTAGGGCAGCCCTTAGGCTCCGCCCCGCCGCCTGCACACCCCCCGACCACCTTCGCCGTGCCACGGCGAAGGTCCTCCACGTTTCTGATTGGGCCAAGAGACCATTTTTCTGTGGGCAGGTACCTGCGCTCGTCACCGCGATTATTGAAGCAAAGCAGCCTCTTCACCTGCTGCCCCAGGTGCGCCACGCCCAGGTTACGCTCCCAGACAGCGCGAGGCACCTTTGCGAAGTACCAGGCTGCAGTCGAGTCGAAGCTCTCGCGCGAAGCCCCCGCGCTTCGCCTCGACGGCCGCTGCTTCCTCCGCGTAGGCACCGAAATTGGGGTGGGACATTTAGTCCCACCTCGTAACCTTTCAAAGGAGAGCGCCCGCATAAAGGCAAAAAGTGCCTTATGCTCGTTGCCTCCTGAGCACGGGGTGAGGTCCCTCTCACTCACTCGCTCTCTCGACCCGGTCTCGTCCGCGACCACGCCCCGCGGACCTGGCCCGACCCGACTTAGACTGACCTGCACTCCTCGCCCACCACGCACGCCGGTGGGCCTGGACCCGGGCGCGACCCGTACCCGGCTACCCGGCAGCTCTGGGAGAGCTATCCTATGAGCGGATTCTGTGAGAGAGAGACGCGAGGGAGGGTAGAGATAGGTTTTGCCCCTCTCTGATCAAGCTGTGTAAGTGTGCAGGCACAGGTGAAGAAGAACCGTGGAAGAAGACGAAGGCTGAAGGAAGGAGGATCACCGAGCGGCACTGTAGCAGCGGCGGTTTAAGTCGTCTGATTGGAAAATCAGACGACGTCCTGAAGGCAAAGAAGGAGAAGGAAGGCGAGGCAGAGGAGAACACAGAGAGACAAGCAGAAAGAGCTGAAAGAAGAAGGTCTGAAGAAAGGAAAAGAAGAAAGAAAGAAGAAGAAGAAGAACAGGACCGCAAGGGAGAAGAAAAAGAAAGAGACGAGCAGAAACAAGAACTGAAAGAAGAAAAGCATCACTACTGCTGCAGATAAAGAAGAAGAACAAAGGAAGAGAGCAGAAGATCTGAGAAGGAAGAAGAGGAGAAGCAAAGAGAAAAGAAGAAAAGCCAACAAATTCTCTCTCTCTTTATTTTTTTGTACAAGAAACTTGTATCTCTAGAATACAACTTGCTCCCTGAGTTCGACCTCGGGAACTCTTTTATTTCCGAGTAACAAATTTTATTAAACTGGTAATCACCTCTCTATACTATACTACGACGAAATAATAAACACTATAGAGGAAGGAAGCCCACCAGTTTTTGGCGCCGTTGTCGGGGAGCAACGGCTATTCTAGAGGTAAACATTCCTGTTTCTTTTTAGTTTCTGATAATCTCCTCGCTTTTGTGCAGCTACAGGAAATCAAGAAGACAAGCAACCGCACGACAACCACTCCGAGGATAGGTAAATTTTTTTTTTTTTTTTCCTCTCGCTATTAACCCCTAAACTCTAAAGAGGAAGAAAAGAACAAGCAATATAGGGCTAACCTGTCTTCCATACTTAGTAACCATAAAAAGTTGCATGTTTTCAACCCATTATACCTGCACACTATTAAGGGTATTTAGGGGCTAACACATTCTTGCTTGAGCCCTAATTACCCAACAAAGAGCTAACTGGACCAAGTAGAGCCAACATAAGATTCAACATTAGGGTTTTAGAGACACACTCCTTAAGCAAGAATTGAGAAAACCAAATGAAGTGTGCCCAAACCCTTGTCTGAAAATACCTATTCAAAGAAACCCTAAACAATTGGCTCTCTAAACACTTGAACCCAAAAAAAAAAAAAAGACCCAAAAGCTCTCAAAGGAACAAGAGGTAAAGTTGACCCCTTGGGTCAACCAACCTTAAAATTAGGTCACTTTCTCACTCAAAATACCTAAGAGATCAAGTGTAACTTTAAGCACCCTGATCTTAAAGTAAAATTGGTAGACTTAAGAGGTCAAGATCCCCATCCTGGTCTACCTGGAACCGCAGTGACAAGAGAGGTCGGGTGGGGGAAACCCTGTAACCCGTGGGGACGCTCTACCGTGTAGGGGTCTTTGCAGGACTCCCTCTCTGGCTGCCCAGGTAATTCTCAGGTGGACGATCTTTCTGATCAAGGGGTCCATCTGCCCCGCACCTCTATAGTCACCCAACAATTTTTGGGTGTCTTGATTGGGTCCAGCACCTGCTTATCTCATCCAGTCCTTCAGTATTTTTCAGGAGGTCCTTGAAACCTCCTATAGAAATTCACTCTCCCCGAGGCTAAGCCTCGGCTCCTTTGTTTTTGCAGAAATCATTCACATAGCCCCTCTTTCCTCTGATTCTGAACAAAATCCCCTTCTTCCATCTTGATTCAAACTTTGATTCTATATCTTGATTCCACCACCTGATCCAATTATGCAGCCTAATTACCTAGCAAGACTACCATTCAAAAAACCTGAATATCTGAGATCCATGAAAGATAAGATGATTGAGGATGCCCTTGAAATCTATGAAATCAAACCCTCAACACCAGTAGAAAACATTCAGGTTGATGTCCCAACAACCACAGCTTTCATCATAAACTGTGCCCAAATTCTATTGACTGAAATTTCAAAAGGATCAACCCGAGATATGCTCATGACAAGATACATTGAGATAGAAAAATTACACCAATCTGAATACCTTCAATGCTTGACAAATCCTGTACTTTGGGAACAACACCAAGATGCCCTTATAAAATGGGTAGAAATGATGAAATCAGTAGAACAAATTATCAACCAGAAATACCCATATATACCAGAAATAGAGGATGAACCATCTTGGAACAATATTAAGGAACAATCCAGTTTCCCAGATCTCGGGACTGGGGCACAAAGTGGTTGTGAAATCCCAACCCAAATAGAAGACAATGTTGAATTAGGTTGGGATATTGCAGGAGAACACAATGATGAGCCAAACTTAGACCATGAATTGCCAAGCCTAGAATTTCAAAACTCCTGCAATAATGAGATCAGAACTGAACCTTTTGAGGGTATAAATTCCGCCCCTTATTTTGATAAGGTGGCCCTCGAAGGTTATTCGGACTTAGGTTCTAATAATTCTACCCACATCCTAAGCTTAGAACCTAGATCCGAAACTTATTGGGAAGATTATGAGGCCCCTTTTGAGAAAGATCAAATTTTTGCAGAATATGATTCCGGGCCTCTATTTGATGAATATCCCTCTCCAACATCTTCAGAAAATTTGATCGATTTTCCAGAAAACATGCCAATTTATGATACAGAAACTGAGGAGTTGGACGAGTTGGATTTTAATTGGGTCTATCCTACCAGCTTGGAGCTTGAGCCTAGACAGAATACCTTTTCGAGCCCAGAATTGACATATAGGCTAGACCCCAATCAGGCTGCTGATTCCACATCTGATGATTTTTGCTGTGGTGGAATTCATGATCATGAATCTCATTTTCGCCAACTCCCCGACAATTTCAGATCTGACTATAATTGCGGAGAGATTCCCCTTCCTGAACACGCCAGGCCTATCTACGACCTCAGTTCTCACGACTCTGACTCCGACTCTGAGGTCCTGATTCCCGAGATCACTGATAACACAGAATCATTCCTTTTCGATCCTCAGGAACCAAAAACAGAAAATGCCAAGAGTGATTGTAACCCAGAATCCAAATTTTTTCTCGAATCCGATTTCTTTCATCCTACAGACACTCTTCCAGCATTTGATAGTTACCCAGAGGACTCTCTACAGGAAACCACCTATCATCCGTTTCTAGAAGAGCCCTCGTACACAATGGCCACCTCATCCGCACACACAGAACGGATCAAAACCTCTTCCCAACCTTGACCTGCAACCGGACTCAATTTCTATTCAGATTCACCTCTCACCAAGCCGATTGCATTTCCACATCGGGTTCTGAACATTGATCAGACTACATACCACGCCCCATCATTCTCTGATCACCCCTGTAGGGTTTCCGTGTCATTCATTGATTATTCTACGGATCCCTACTCTGACCAGGCTGATTCGACTCAGCCAAACCCTGCGTTTACACTTCCACATCCATCTGAGCTTCATAGTATATGGTGGGTTCCACACCTTTTTATCCACATCTATCAACCCACCAGATTGATTGGGTTTGGGCTGCATCATCAGCCTGTTGATCTGAACAAGCACCTGGTTGGACCAACCAGGCTCTTAATCAAGGTGCTTGTCTTACAAAACTCTGTTGATTTGACCATCCCCTCTCCATCGCATTTCCCGCTTGGCTGAAGGCATCAAATTTAGCGCTCAACGGGAGGCAGCCCGTCATTCTCTTAGAAGACCTGAAACTTGTTCTGACACCTTTTTGCACTTGAAGTTCACACTTTAGGACAGCCGACTCCACCTCAGGTGCTTGCATCTGAGATTAGAAATCGTCCGCAACAGTCACCCCGACCCATTCACTCATCAAAACATCTGTCCCAATGTATGAACTAAGTTGAATAAAAACCCCTAGGTTACAATGAGGACATTGCAAATCTTAGGCATGGGGGGGGTATGAAAGTGCAAAACTTGTAAGAAAAGGTTTCAAACAAAAAATTCACATATGCCAAAAACACCATAAAAATTAAAAAATTTTTCGAAAAAGAATAAGAGGAAAAGAGGAGAAGGAAATTTTGTGAAGGAGAAGGAGAAAAGAAACAAAATGAAAAAGGAGCGCAAAATTATGAGAAAAAAGTGATAGTCATTAGTAAGGAACTAAGGAATTAACCTAAGTTCTAGACCTCATTCAAGAAAATAACTAAAAAGTGCATAATGAGATTAGTAAGAACGCAAACCTTAGGCATTCTTGAATAGACTCTTAGTACCCATTAAGATCTAGACATTCCTCAAGAGGTTGAGGAAAATGAAAAGCTGAAGTATTAGGTCTAAGGCTTAGGGAGTATTTGGCCTCATTAACTAATTTTTGGTTTACGGGACTCAGTAACCTAAGCACCCTAACCTCACACACAGCCTGGTTCAGTAAGCATAAAAATCAAAATCACGCAGAAGCGTCGCAAAATTCTGGAAAGAACACCTAGAATAGGAGCGGCCGATCAACACAAGTTGATTTGGATGAGTTCCCAGCGCGGAGAGGCGGGAAATCCCCTCGAAGATGCGTAACAAAATATCATCTCCTCGGTGCTTGTCTCTTAGGATATTTACATATCCTACTGGGGGCATGTAAGCACTCTACCGGTTCAGATCCCATGGATGGCATTATCTCGAAGTGTCAATTGCCAGGGTCTGGATTCGGCCATGGAACACCATGGATGGGATTATCTCGAAATCTCAATAGCCAGGGTTCTGGGGGTTGCCATGGGCGGTGCTATCTCGAAGCATCGATTGCCAGGAACCCTTGAGGATTGATGATGGGGGCAAGGAATCTGATACAGACCGTGTTGAAAAGCCAATCCTAGGCTAGAACTAAAAAGAAAAAGAGAGAGAAAACTCTCCAAACAGAATAACTTTCTATCTCTCTCTTACAAAACGCACTGCGAACTGAGCCAGGGCTAAAATCATTTCAAGCACGGGTGCTTTAACCACAAAGTCCAATAAACCTTGGGTTAGTTCTTGTGGGCCTTAAAAACCTTTGCTGAGGACTGAGGCTAAGGCTAGACAGATTTGGATCTTGATTGGTACTAGAGTACCTTTTAGGCCTATGGTCAGCATTCTAACCTAATCTAAGCTCAAATGAAAAAGCACTTATCTAAAGCTATTAAGAACTTCAAGGTCTAGAACAAGGGTTGAAACCTTAAGTTTTTGCTAAGGGACTAGCAAAAGCTAGGCATGGGGGTATGATGAGAACCTCATCATGAGCCATAACTAGCTCATTTTGACCTAATACAAAGGATAAAAGCTCCTACATAACTCAAGGAAAGGCTTAACTCAGAGAATTCTGAGTTTAAGGAGAAAATAAGTCATAAGGGGTAAAAATGCAATTTTACCAGTATAATCTGCATACAGGGTAATTCAGGGTCCAAACATAGGTCAAACAAACCGAATAAGAAGGAAAGTGGGATGATCTGACAAGGGCTACAGCAATTCCAAGGAACTAAATGATAATCTGTAACCTTAAAACAAACCCACTTCAATTCACGAGGTTCGAGGCAAAGTAAAAATAGAATAGACCCTCTAAAATTCATAGAAAAATAATCTCTAGGGTTTAGAACCTTCAATTTGGCCTTCAGAACCCATTTTGACCTACATTGAGAACCATGCCCAAATTAATAACTTAATTTAGGTTTTTGCGTAAATTGACCATTCAAAAAAGGTTTAATCTAGAAATAAAATTCACCATCAGATTCCTTAGGTCCTAATTAGTCATGTATAAAAACTTGAGCCTAAGAAGAAACCTTCTTGACCAACTTTACATTTTGGTCCTCATCTATTTACTTTTTGGCCCTCAACTTTTGAACCCTCGCATTTTGGCCCCTAACTCTCCTTCATTCTTTGCGTTCAGGTCCTCCCTGCAAAACCTGCCAGCACCATGCTCCGGCGACCTTGCGCGGAGCATGGCGCCGCGCAGGGTAAGGGGGAGGGTCTGGCAAGACAATCGGGGCTGCCCTGCATCGCCAGCCGTCGCAGGAACACCCCCCTGGTCGCTGCAGCCCACCATGCCGGCCGTGCAAACGCACGGACGGTATGGGTTTCCATCTCTGACGTCCTCCGGCGAGGGAGACACGTCGTCTCCCTCCGCCCTCCTCTCTGATTCCGCCTCTATAAATACCCCCGTCGCTCCGCCGTTCTGAGCAGCTCGGATCTGACGGAGAAAACCCCCAACTTTCCTCTCTTCTCACTCCGGCAGACGCCCACCAGCTCCGGCGGTTCTTCCTCCTCCTCTTCGCTCTGCCGCAATACCAGCAGCAGAGACTTCTTCCCCTGCTCTTCCCGCGTCGCGCAATACCGGCGCGCGCTGCCTCTGCCCCATCGTCACCGCCGTCCTCCCCCCCACTGGGCACCTTCTTCTCCGGCGACAGCAGGTACAGCCGTCCGCCTCCTCGCCCCCTTCGTCACTTTAGTTAGGTTAGAACTACTTCCCTCTATTCTCTCTCTCTTTTCCCCCTGCTATTTTTATCTAATTACCCCTCGACCGCGCCTAATCACCCTCACCTTCTCCGCCTCCGGCCATCCTCCGGCGAGCCGCTTCCATCACTCCAGCATCCCACACGGCTCGCCGACCTGCACATAATCTCCGCCTCCTCACCCTGATCCATTTCCGCCCCTCCACTTCCCCCAAATCACCCTCTGCAACTCCACCGAACAAACCCATCTCCCGACCCACAGTCCGACCTAGGGCAGCCCTTAGGCTCCGCCCCGCCGCCTGCACACCCCCCGACCACCTTCGCCGTGCCACGGCGAAGGTCCTCCACGTTTCTGATTGGGCCGAGAGACCGTTTTTCTGTGGGCAGGTACCTGCGCTCGTCACCGTGATTATTGAAGCGAAGCAGCCTCTTCACCTGCTGCCCCAGGTGCGCCACGCCCAGGTTACGCTCCCAGACAGCGCGAGGCACCTTTGCAAAGTACCAGGCTGCAGTCGAGTCGAAGCTCTCGCGCGAAGCCCCCGCGCTTCGCCTCGACGGCCGCTGCTTCCTCTGCGTAGGCACCGAAATTGGGGTGGGACATTTAGTCCCACCTCGTAACCTTTCAAAGGAGAGCGCCCGCATAAAGACAAAAAGTGCCTTATGCTCGTTGCCTCCTGAGCACGGGGTGAGGTCCCTCTCACTCACTCGCTCTCTCGACCCGGTCTCGTCCGCGACCACGCCCCGCGGACCTGGCCCGACCCGACTTAGACTGACCTGCACTCCTCGCCCACCACGCACGCCGGTGGGCCTGGACTCGGGCGCGACCCGTACCCGGCTACCCGGCAGCTCTGGGAGAGCTATCCTATGAGCGGATTCTGTGAGAGAGAGACGCGGGGGAGGGTAGAGATAGGTTTTGCCCCTCTCTGATCAAGCTGTGTAAGTGTGCAGGCACAAGTGAAGAAGAACCGTGGAAGAAGACGAAGGCTGAAGGAAGGAGGATCACCGAGCGGCACTGTAGCAGCGGCGGTTTAAGTCGTCTGATTGGAAAATCAGACGACGTCCTGAAGGCAAAGAAGGAGAAGGAAGGCGAGGCAGAGGAGAACACAAAGAGACAAGCAGAAAGAGCTGAAAGAAGAAGGTCTGAAGAAAGGAAAAGAAGAAAGAAAGAAGAAGAAGAAGAACAGGACCGCAAGGGAGAAGAAAAAGAAAGAGACGAGCAGAAACAAGAACTGAAAGAAGAAAAGCATCACTACTGCTGCAGATAAAGAAGAAGAACAAAGGAAGAGAGCAGAAGATCTGAGAAGGAAGAAGAGGAGAAGCAAAGAGAAAAGAAGAAAAGCCAACAAATTCGCTCTCTCTCTCTTTATTTTTGTAAAAAGAATTTGTATCTCTAGAATACAGTTTGCTCCCTGAGTTCGACCTCGGGAACTCTTTTATTTTCCGAGTAAAAAAATTATATATTTGAAATGATGGCAATAACTGGCTATATTACAACGACATAATAATAAAACTCGGTTATCTCTTGAAGCCATCGTTATCATTGCGCTGGCTGGAGGTGTGGGCGGCGGTTGAGGTGGGCTTGCATGCCTGTTGCGGTGGAGGTGCAATGCGTGCGGGTGGTCTGCTGCAGAAGATGAAGTGCGCTGGCTGGATGGATGCGCGTGCCTGCTTGGCAGGGTAGAAGGTGGTTGCGGTGAGGAGCGGGCAGGTGTGTGCAGCAGCTGGGAGCTATGTGTGGAAGTGGCGTGGTTTTTGGGTTCTTTTTGGTGGAGTGGAGGAAAAACAGAGGATGGGGAAGAAGATGAATAGTGGTGGATTTTGTTGGGTGGAAGAGAAATAGAGGAAGAATTAGGAAGATGGAGGTGGTGTTGTAGGGGTTTCAGATGTCTGGGAACATTCCTAGACGTCTTAACGGACGGGGGAGATGAGAATGTAGGGCGTGAAGTTGCAGCAGCTGCGGTGGTTGATGCTGGTGATGGCAGTGAAGATGGTAGCATGCACGCCTGTGTGTGCTTATGGTGGAGCAGCGTGCATTCACAGTGATGCGAGCAAGCTCCGAATGGCGGTGCGGCCTGTTACGCCACACGCGCATGGTGGTGGAGGCTTGCCGCCACGGTTGAGGCTGGTGGTGGTGGAGTGGATGAGAGTGGTGCACTCTCTGCACAGTGATGAATCAGGGTGGGGGCCTCCTTCTTCAATGGTCGCGCATTCTTCTCTTTTGTAGCCACGGCCACATAGATTTGAAATTCAAAACACCGTAGAATCAATGTGATGCGTAGGAGGAGGAGGCAGAGAAGGAGTTACCTGTGCATTGGAGAAGAAGAATAAAATAATTAGGGTTGTTTATACATAACTCAACTTCTATGTTAATTAAAATAGTGTACCTAATTAATTAACTAATTAAATGTATGCAACCCTAGGTTAATTCTAAATTCATGAATTATGTACTTAAGCTAAAAATATGAATTAATTTATTTACATCCTAATGTATGCTATGTAAATGTTAAAATTAACTTAATGTCTAGACATTTAGATACTTAAATAGCCCACAAATATGGGCTAATCAGGTACGGGTTGAGATGGTAGAGATGCGGGTTGATGAGAGTTAGCTATGAGCCCGGTTTGCAAGTTGTCTAGCAAGGTTTTCATTTGCTGGATCCTTGCATCTCTAGCATTTGTCGGTTCAAATCAGCCTGCCATACTGGTTGATGGGCATTCCAAGCTAGCTGATTGACCTGATTCGGAGGCAACTGATTATAAACATGACCCTGACCCATTGGTCGTTGCGGAGCATAGTTGCTGGGTCAGAATTTGGTCTGTTGCCTCAGGTTTTTCCAGGAGAAGTTAGGGTGGTTTCTCCAACTCGGATTATATGCATTGGAGTAGGGGTTGGATCTAACATTCTCCTGTACAGCACAAACATCCTCATAGGCTTAGGATGGAGAGAAAGAAAGGGAAGGATCAGAGAAACTAGGATCAAAGGCCCCAATTTGGAACTCGTGGGGTTCGGAATAATGCTGGCTCGTAGGTTAAGCCGCATCAAGTTGATTCATGAACTCCCATCCAGAAGGAGCTCGTGGCGAATGGAATCTTGAATTCTGGGATTGAGTGGATCGAGAGTTGTTCATTGAATTTCCAGACATCCACTCCTCCATTCTTTTAGCAACCAAGTCCACCTTATCAAGTTTATTACAAATCAATTTCATATCGAATGAATGAGAGTGGTGTACTTTATTAACATTCGATCTGGGTTGTTGGGACCGGTTAAAAGTATCTGACTAAGAGAGTTTAACTTAATTAAAATAGCAATAGAATGATATGTCATTGTGTTTTATGTGGTGGAAAATCTCTCAATCAAAACTAAATATCAAATTTAACCACAATAAAGATGTCACATCCACAGGGAGGAATAGACCAATAAATTCATGAATAGAGGAATATACTGTTCGTAGACACTTTTGCGACTTTAGTGCGGGGAATATGCTATTTTAAATGGAGCTTGCAATTTCTTTAAAAGTTTAGGGTTATTTATGTAATTTTCATGTCAGGAATTAAGCTCCAAAAATATACATATGATGCATGTGTAATGGAATAACATGTAAATTTAACTTGCATGCAAATTTGATTTAAAATTCAAAGTTAAATCATGCACATAATACGAGTGAAGTAATTTCAGTAAACTATGAGCGCATCAATGCAATGTGGCCTGAATAAAATATTAATATCTAAATGGAAATGGTGTTAGATGTAAATATTAATTTAGGAGAAAATAGAGGATTTCTCCTCTCTCTTCCTCGCGTGGACGGCCATGCACGGTTGGCAGCGAGAGTCGACGAGGTGGTGCACCTCAATGAAGGCTACGCAATGGTGGTGACGCGGTAGCCAGAGGTGGCCGACGGTGGCCGGACAGAGGAGAATGGCTGCTAGCCTATTGGCCCTGTTGGAGGAGGTTCACCGTGCTTAGAAAGGGTGGAGCTTTTGCTACAGGGCACTGCTGCGTGCTGGGCGCATGTGCGCAAGGCGTGCTAGGGCATGACTGGAGTGGTCCTTTGTGCGCGGGTCACCTGCAGGTGGCTGTGGCTTGCGGGCGTGGCGTCTGCAGGCTTGGCTGGCTGCCTGCTGGCGCTGGCGAGGGTGCGCCTACGAGCGGCTGATTAAGCGTGAGGGCACTTGCGGGCGAGACTGTGGCATGGTAGCCTGTGGGTGGCTGCTGCTTGCGAGTGTTGGTGCAGCGTGGGGGTGCCTGCGGGCGGGGCTATGGCGTGAGTGCCTACGGGTGGTGGGTGCAGCACCTGTGGGCGCTTGGCAGTAGCGTGAGGCATGCACGAGCGATGGCGTGGTGAGGGCAAGCTGGGGTGGGGTGCCTGCAGGCAATGCGGGTGCGAGTAGGCAGAGAAGGGCGATGGCGTAAGGCACCTGCGTGCATGTGGTGCAGCGCCTGCAGGCACTTGGGCTGCAAGGGCAAGGTGGAGGCATTGCAAGCAGTTACAGGCGCGCGGTGAGGGAAGGCTCTGTGGCTAGACAGGTGGTGGAGGGTGCGGCTGTGGCTTGCAAGGTATTGGTGAGGGCACTGTGGCAGTGCGGTGTTGCCGGTGGAAGGTGTGCACAGTGCATGCTTGGTTCCATAGTGTCCGCCCTCTCCATGGTAGGGAAGGTAGAGAAGAAGGATATCCCCTCCGAGGGGGGAAGAAGAATCGCCCTTTGCCAAGCCTCCCTTTTATCTCCTCTCCCTGCGCAAGATAAGGGATTTTCAAATCCCTTACTAATTTTGGCCGGTGGCTATTGGGGGGTATTGAGGCCAGCCAGAGGTTGAGGGAGGTGTTGAGGCGACCGTTTGTTGGGGGAAATTTATCCCCCCTCCTTGTTCTTTTCCAACATTATTCCTATAACAACAAAGCAAAAAATAATTACATACCAAGTTATAGAATGCGACAAAATAGATAAAAACTCAAGTAATGATGCATGCACTTATTTAATAACCTACTGTGTGTATTAACAAACATACTATGTTAGAATTGAAGTACTTAGGCCTAATAATAGCCCATTAAAATGTACTCATCAAATACTCCCATGCCTAAGATTTGCTACTTCCTAGCAAAAATGAAAAATAATAGAAGTAATAAGAAGATTTCTTCTTTTCTTATTTCAAAATATTATAGATCCAGACAAATGTGACGTGATAATAGCCTAGGTAACAGATCTGAGTGAAAAAGCCAATTCGCATTGGGAGTTCGTATTTCACCCTTGGTAAATATTGCTGTCGGGATAGGCAACTGCTTCCCTCAGGGATAAGGCAGAAAATAATATGTAATTTGACCCTGGCTTTTGGCTTAGGTAGGAGATATCAAGTTGAATGGATTTGTCTTTGGTGGCACACACTCATCTGGTGCTACATGTAGTCTAGTACTACAGACTCTAGATCTCTAGATTATTAGATAAGTCAACTTAGAGAGAGGCTAAACAACTATGCTCTCCTGATGTTCCCTGGCGCTCACTCTTTTCTTTCTTTTCTTTCTGAGATCACAAGTCTCGCCAGATTTAGTAATTGTACTCACTGTTTCGTGTCCTCACATGGCATTCACACTTTAATTAAAGTCTTAATAACTCTACAACTAAGTTAGAGTCCTCAACCAGTATTCGAGCGATCAGAAATATTGAAAGGTAGGTATGGGTCATATTTGGTGGAATGCAATAAGTGTTTTTGTTGCCTCAGAAACAATGTTACAATGATAAAATATAACCTTGAACTCTTTTCTTTTTTTTCTCTCTCTTTCTTTTCTTTTTTTTTTCTCTCTTTTCTTCTTCTTTTTTTAATTGTTCTTCTTTCTTTATTATTCAACACAACACGATACCGACTTTTATATATGAGGCATTATTAGGGATGATGATGGTTAAGAGGGTATTGTGTGGCTTATTTGGTGGAAGTGCCTATTCTCGGCACCAGGAAGGAATGGATGGGATAGGCATCTTTCTGACCTTTGACACTATTACCCTCCTTCAGCCGAGGACTCTATGAAGGACAGTCATAACCTTCCACCATAGTCATAGCTTTATCAAGACTCAATCTCTGTGTATCTGCCTTATTTGGTGACTCTTAGGAATTCACACAAAGTACGCACACAGGAACAAAGAGCGAAAACTATGCCTAACTTAGAAGTATCATCATCTAATTGTCCAAAACTTAAGAGTCCTTGCATTAGACTTAGCGCACCAGTAATCTCTCTACTTTCTTCTCACAAAAATGAGGTGGATCTACTAGAAGATAATTTGCCTGACTCCTTATTAACTGTCCAAGAGTTCAGTAGACTACAAATGCTTATTAGTTTTCTTCAAAGATCCATTACCCAATCTACGTGCAAGTAAAGTAAATGTACTAGATTCTAAACTTAAGAAACAATTCAAGAAGAAAAATCTTTAATGACACTTCTTTGACAAAGATGTTTTGCTAGGGACTAACCAATTCAGCTCATTTATTTTTTTATATGTTAATGCACCTAACCTAAATGCATGAATACTGCCTAAAATGCAAAATGCATCCTCCTATACCTAAATCCTGTAGTGTCCTCATTGTAAAATTAAAACAGGGGGAGAAAGGAAGGAAATCACCTGATGACAGTGTTATTCAGAATGCTAGGTTACCTCCCAACAAGCGCTGCATTTTCTGTCAGGAGCTAGACTTATGGGGAACCTGTAAGTCTGGTTCCAGACAGAAAAAGCTAGGCCCTAAAAATATGCGTAACAGCGCGGGCCTAGAAATAGATAGCCACGGATGTTGGCGAGCTGATGATGCAACGTAACCCCAAATTCTCGCCAGAAGGTATGAAAGCAGAAAACCTCGTTGGCTACCTGGGGAGGTCTAGGAATAAGAAAGGGAGTATGAAAAGAGGCCTCCCGAAATGGAATAAGTGGAGGATAACAAGGATCCTCCAAAATAGGATGGGTTTTAAAAGATATAAACATTAATAATTGAAACCCTTGAATGGTAAAACTAAAAGTACAAGCATTAATCCACACTCGCCATTATACCTGAGGGTGTACTGGCCTGATACCTTCTCCAGAAAGAATGTACATGAGCAAAGAACTGAGCCAAGGATCGGTTAGGGAGTATAAGGGTTGTTTGTAGTATTGGAAGGTAATGGTTAAGTCCAATGAGGGCTTAGTCGGTGTCAGGTCCAATTCCAACAATGATTCAAATTGTTTATACTCCCTAACAGTTGTATACAATTTCACGTTACCCTACCTAGCATTAATGATCGGAGTCATATTTGAATCAAGGGTAGACTCCAAATTACAACTCTTTGATGGTAGGGTCAAAATATTAGAATCATTATCATTAAGCTCATCCCCGGATTCGTTTGGTTCACTCAAATTTTTATCAGGGTGTGTATGTGATTCATTAGTAAAGACAGGAGCTGGATTAGTATCCTTAATTATTCCTAAAGGAGGATCAATCTTAATATTTTGGAGCAAGCCTATAACTCTGAATTCGTTATTCTTCTCGGGGTATAAATCCTCAATTGACGTGTTTTATCCTCAAGAGTCTTGCATAGGCTTCTCACTATTTTGTTTGTCCTCCTCTAATATCAACTCTTGTTTTGATGGAGGATGACTCTCAAAAGAAGGGAGGAATCTAGATTTCACCATCTTATTTATATCCTCTGGAGGTAAATCCTCAAATAATAAATAATTCCCTTGTGATTCACTCCAGATTTTCAGTGTAGGTTCCTCTATTGGGGCATCCTCGTCCTCTGAAATTGACTCTTCATATCCCTGAGACCAAAATTCATCTAATTCATCCTCCATTCCCTTAGGGTCACCTTCATTGGGTGCATTTAAATCCTTAGGATGCTGAATGGTAGGTGTTGATTCCCTAAGTGGATGGTCAGGAGTAGGCTCACTAAGGGTAGAATGGGATTCACCAGATAATCAATAGGGGAAGTGATAGGAACAATACAACCTTGACTCGGGTTAGTAGGGGTAAGGAGAATACTGTCATTGGGGTCAAGGTCCTCAAGAGGTACCATCTTCCCTTGCTTTTGACTCCAATATAGCTCGGGTGGATAATCACTATGATCATTCTCCTCTAGTGGCCGTGTCTCATTGGGAGAGTCTAAGTGATAGCTACATAAAACTGGATCCCTATTGTCATTGGGTTACTTAGAATTATTTTCATGATCATGGTCGTATGGGTAGGGATTAGAATTGCTGGGAAGCGTGTAGCTAAGCTGTCTTATTTCTTCATTTAACTGCTGACTATTCCTCAACATCTCTCCCATGGATTCCATCATTTCCGTTTGCTGTTTTTGCATTTCTATCATAAAAGAGGAGAGGCTACTATTATCAGGTTGGGGAGGATAGTCAATTTCAGGCTCTAGTTGCCTATGGGTATCGGTCCAACCTCGATATGAAAAATCATGAAGGGTGGGAGGGTTGGGTGTTTGCATAGAAGTAGGGATTCCATGGTTGGAAAATCCCGCTCCTAGGCTTTTCTCAAAAGTGGGAGTTATCAAGCCAGTACTCCCAGGATAAGAATAAGAATGATCCAATGAATAGTTAATGTACCCATCAAAGGATGGATACGCTCGGGGCATGGGATCCTGATTAAAAGATGGGAAGTATTGACTCTGATAATCTAAATGATAGGAGTAAGGGTGATCCATTTCTTTAAGTAAAATAGTTTTAACTCTCTTAGGATTAGAAGAATTCAGAAAACAAATAGAAACTTCCTAGAGAGTTCTACTGTCAAAGCAAACGCAAATTCAATGGGATCTATTTTTAGTATATTGTAGGTCTTAGAATTAAATGTTCAGTTGATGGCCAAACAAGTTTTACACAAATTACGCTTCCTAGGCCAACCTTCGCTGGTGCCTATAACCTACTCGCAAGGGATGGAAGTCTTAAATCGAGCCCACACACGAGGAACCGAAGTAACTTGGTGGATAGGCTTGCTGATTTCCGACTAACTTCCCTTATGGTGCAAATGAGGAGAGCTAGAAATTTATCTAGTGACCTTATGTGTGAGGTGCACAGTGTCTCAGGTGTGTGAATATACAATCGTGTTTTGAGTTTTGAAATTTTGCAAACAAGATCCCTTTGCACACAATTTTAAGTCACAGATTTTAAGGTCCAACCTCTTAGCAGTCCCAATTTTTAGAGTGACCACTAAATTAATTCAATTCAAGCACTTTAGTAGTCTTAGATTTAGGTTCAATGCAGATGCATGACAGGTAATTGATGCTCAAGAGAAGACGTACCTTACTCCAGCTTTCTTCGTGCAAGAATGTATGCAATGCAGTAAAAAAACACTAGATACTGCTCATTCAATCCTAAATGGTCATCCTATAAATATGCAGCTTCTAGCAGGCAGTTCAAATTTCTTTTTTTTTATAATAATAAGCAAATAGACCTAATCGAACTAACTAACAAACATGCAGTTCAAACAATTTGAATAGTCCTATAATCTAAATAAATGGGAACACACTCCCGAAAATATGCTCCCGCATACAAGAGCAATAAGAAATAAAGAAGTACTGGGAGCACGTTTCCAAAAATACTCGACAAGGGTCCAAAAGACAGAAATTAAGTTCTAATGTCTATCTAAACTAAATCTAAACTAAGATCTACTGAATAAATCAAGAACAAGCTCCTCTGTAAGCCTATGTGCGTGGGATCAAGGCCCACGTGCTCCTATTGCTAGCCTCCAGGTTGCGTCAAGGACCACCAAAAAGATCATCTCCGTCGTGCGCATCGTTCAAGGTCAAAGTCGTCACTCTACTACGCCTGTCACCCCATCAGATTCCTCGCAAAAAAAAATGTTCAGATAATTGTGCAACTCAGAATATTCAAAAATAATGAAGGAAATCTATTTCCTCTATTGCCTCCCTAGCAACGGTGCTATTTGACGGAGAGAGTTTCACTTAATTAAAATAGCAATAGAATGATATGTCGTTGTGTTTTATGTGGTGGAAAATCTTTCAATCAAAATTAAATATCAAATTTAACCACAATAAAGATGTCGCATCCACAGGGAGGAATAGCCCAATAAATTCACAAATAGAGGAATATACTGCTTGCAAACACTTTCGCGACTTTAGTGCGGGGAATATGCTATTTTAAATGGAGCTTGCAATTTCTTTAAAAGTTTAGGGTTATTTATGCAATTTTCACGTTAGGAATTAAGCTCCAAAAATATGCATATGATGCATGTGTAATGGCATAACATGTAAATTTAACTTGCATGCAAATCTGATTTGAAATTCAAAGTTAAATCATGCACATAACACAAGTGAAGTAATTTTAGGAAACTAAGAGTGCATCAATGCAATGTGACTTGGATAAAATATTAATATCTAAATGGCAATGGCGTTATATGTAAATATTAATTCAGGAGAAAACAGAGGATTTCTCCTTTCTCTTCCTAGCGTGGACGGCCGTGCACGGTTGGCGGCGAGAGTCAACGGGGTGGTGAGCCTCGACGAGGGCTACGCAATGGTGGTGACGCGGTGGTCGGAGGTGGTCGGCGGCGACCGGATGGAGGAGAATGGCTGTCGGCCTGTTGGCCCTGTTGGAGGAGGTTCACCGTGCTTGGAGAGGGTGGAGCTGCTGCTGCAGCCCACGTGGCTGTGTGTTGGGCACCCGCGCAACGCATGCTAGGGTGTGGCTGGAGTGGTCCTTTGCACGCAGGCCACCTGCGGGTGGTTGTTTCCTGCAGGTGTGGCATCTGCAGGCTTGGCTGGTTTCCTGCGAGAGCTGGCGAGGGTGTGCTTGTGGGCGGGATTGTGGCATGGTCGCCTGTGGGCGGCTGCTACCTACGGGCACTGGTGCAGTGTTGGGGCACCTGCGGGCGAGGCTGTGGCGTGAGCACCTGCGGGTGGTGGCTGAAGCGCCTGCAGGCACTTCACAGTAGTGTGACATGCGCACGGGGGATGGCGTGGCGACAGCAGGCTGGGGTGGGGCGCCTACAGGCAATGCGGGTGCGGGCAGGCGGAGAAGGGCGATGGTGCAAGGTGCCTGCAGGCACTTAGGCTACAACGGTGCGGTGGTTGCAACGCCTACGGGCGGTTGGGCTACATGGGCACAGTGGAGGCAGTGCAAGCAGTTGCAAGCGCGTGGTAAGGGAAGTCTCTGTGGCTGGACAGGCAGTGGAGGGCGTGGCTGTGGCTTGCAAGGTATTGGTGAGGACGCTGTGGCAGTGCGGTGATGTCAGTGGAAGGTGTGTATAGTGCACGCTTGGTTCCAAAGTGTCCGCCCTTTCCACGGTGGGGATGGTGGAGAGGAAGGATATCCCCTCTGGGGTGGGAAGAAGAATCGCCCTTTGCCAAGCCTCCCTTTTATCTCCTCTCCTTGTGTGAGTTAAGGGATTTTCAAATCCCTTACTAATTTTTGCCGACGGTTGTTAGGGGGTGTTGAGGCCGGCCGGAGATTGAGGGAGGTGTTGAGGCAGCCGTTTGTTGGTGGAAATTTATCCCCCCCTCCGTGTTCTTTTCCAACATTATTCCTATAACAACAAAGCATAAAATAATTGCATACTAAGTTATAGAATGCGATAAAATAGAAAAAAACTCAAGTAATGATGCATGCACTTATTTAATGACCTAATGTGAGTATTAACGAACATACTATGTTAGAATTGAAGTACTTAGGTGTAACAATAGTCCATTAAAATGGACTCATCAGTATCCATGGAGTGATCGAATTCTCGCTCATTTCTTCAAACAAATCATGTGGCTATCTACGTTTTGTTGAGGAAATTGCCTCTGCAAGAAGCGTCCACATGATTTCTAAGTTCCTCAGTCAACTCGTGGTACAAGATTTGCACGAGTTACCATTTCGGCACCTCATGGTGTGGACAACTTCGCAATAGATCCTGGAATCGCTCTCAGACAACATGAAATTGCTCCCCCAGCTACTGGGTAAAGGTAGTGATTGCCCATCTCAAAGCATTGGTACGTCTGACAGGGAAGAATTTCTTCAAAAAGGTCGATTTCAACAAATTCCAAGTTGCAATTGGTCTTCCTATAGTCTTGTACCAATGAGCGGCATTATCCCTAAGAGAGTGGGGGAAGAGCCTTATGATCATTTGCTCCTCACTCACGTTTCACACCTTAATTGTCTGGACCAAAGTGAAGTCCTCCAAGTGTTGAAACGGATCTTCAAAGCCAAGCCCATGAAAATGTTTAATCAGGCTTAACACCTGGGGCTTGATTTCTACGTCTCCAGCAGGAATCTAGACGTCAGGATGTTCCCCATAATTTGAAGGATCATAAAAATCCTTCAAGGGCTGAATGCCCTACATTCTCTGGAACCATTCTTGCATTCTTTGCATTTATTCCAGCTACCTTCGAAATACCTCCTGTGGATCCTGGGGCAAAGGAGGCTGCTGATCGACTATGGGATCAATTTGGCCAAAATCCAGTCTATGCTTCTAGAATACTCTAGTGGTCCTTCCAATCGGGGATTCAATGACCTTTTTCCCAGCATAAACTAGGAAAAGATCGGAAGGACTAGGGATAAGAACCTTGCAGCACAACAAAACAAAGCTTTCCTTAAGTGGGGTAGCCTAAGGATCTACAGACTCCCAAAACCTGCCTTAAGATTATAAATGATTTACTCTACTTGTGTCTGCTCAATCCAACTAGTTAGAAGGAGGGACTGGGGAGAAGGTTCTTCCTTCGGCTTGCGCCTCCAGTTCCTAGTGTACCCCCCAGCCGCAGTCGTTTGATGCTACTCCCCTAGCTAGACATCAGATTGATCAGTACAAGTAGGTTAATCCTAACAATCTCAAACTAGGCCCCGAAGAGTGAATTAGTCCTTAAGGCCAATGTCTACTCAATTTTATTGAGGCCTGGGATTTTAGTGCTTATGGAATGTGGTGTGCCCTTAATGATCAATTGAGTATGTGTAAGTGCGTGCACAACCAGGGTTTTCAAACAAGATTATTTGTGATGAGTAGATTTTAATGTTCAAATCTTGCTTAAGTAGCTTTTAGGGTTTAGAATTTGGTTGATTTCAATCAAGTTTAAGGCAAACCAAGTTTTCAAGTATGGGTGAAGATTGCTTTCCTTTTAAAATCAAAAATCAAGTGGAGTGCCTGGTATGAACCTATATTGAAAGCCCTAAGAAGAAGCTACTTGGTGAGTTGGTTTTATGTTGAGTGGTGTGGCCCAAACAACTCAAATAATTGGCCACAATTGCACCACTAGGTTGGGTACGCAGAAATGGTTAACTTAGAATGATTTCTACTCTTTTATGTGTTGATTTGTGTGTATCGGTTCTACAGATTAGAATCCGATTGAGTAAAAGAAAATAAGTTAGGTTAAGTGCCTTGAATGTGGGTGTATGTTGTGTGTATGTTGAATTACCCCACAAAATTATCTTTTTGTCTTTTTTTTATATGCGAGGGTGAAATGAGAGTGTGAGAGGAAATCCAAACAACTAAACTAATCCTAGAATTTATGCAAACACCTAAGTTAATCGGAATTTGAATTTAATGTGATGAAATGAAATCTATGGAGGGGAAAGAATGGGGAGCACTTACAGTTGTCTTCAACTGCACCTTACTCCGATCTACCGCCTAACGATTCCCTAATAGAGGTATCTGCAAGACAATAGACATGAGAGAAAGCAAGTTAGAAGATAGTAAAGTGTGTGAAATGCGAAAAGAAGATCGGAAAATTGTTGCCTCCCTGGCAATGGCGCCAAAATGTTGAACGTCGGAGGACTACGCTATCAGAGTTGGTTTTGAAAACCTGTCGTTGTAGTTTGAGTAGCGAAGAACTCACGTTCAACAAATAAAATTTATACCGGAAAAAAAATCCCTAGTCAAACTCAAAGAGGCTACATCGATCAAAATTCGCAGTTATATTTTTTTGTGTTTTTGTTTAAAGAACAAAGTAATTACAATACAACGGAATCAATATAAACAATAAGAGAGAGAGAGAGAAAAAATATTCACTTGATGTTGCAAAATGTTTGTACAACTAATAAACAAAGAAAAGATTACACTAGAAAGAGAGAAGTTATTACACTAGAAAGTAGGAAAATTCTACTCCAGAAAGCAGGAAAAAGGAATGGGAGAGAAAAGTTATCCTCCTCGTCGATCGCTTGGAGGATGAGCCTGACGAGACAATGCCTGGAAGACGAGAAATGGAGCAGGAAGAAGGAGGTCAAAGAAGAAGGAATAGGAACAAGGCAGCACGTCATCGTCATCGCGGGATCCGCTTCTGGAATGAGGGAGAAAAATTGATTTTATCTCTTGAGGAGCTTCTCGGGTGTGGGACAAGCTTCTATTGAGCTTTGGACAGGTAGAGAAGAGAAGTAAGGGATGAGAAATTCGTATGGAGGGGGTCTCCTTTTATAGTTGCAACGAGTGGGGGCATTTTAGATATTTTAATTTGAAAAACATTACTATGGGACCTTTAGTGATGGACTTAAACATCACTAAGGGTCTATCGTGGGCTACGTGTGCGAACGCCGCGTGCACCCGCTCCTCTTCTTCGCCCAAAATGAATATGCACGTACATGTGATATCAGCCGTCCAATCAAGAGATCGGATGACTTAAACCATCCTCACTCGTGTCGCGTGCCCACGTGCAATCACGCATTAGCGTCGCGCGTCTAATCGCACGTGGGCACTATTGCTTGCTTAGCGCCACTCGTCTTCATCGCACGGCTTTGCTCGCTCACCTGCTCCACGTGCGCTCTTCAGTTTGAGGCGTAGTGTGGCTCAAACGCGCGACCTTCGTCCCGCCCACAGCAGCACGACCACTGCATTGCAGCTATTGCTTTGCCGCAAAGAGGATTTTAGCATGCGGATTCGTGGCCATTGGATCGAGATCCAACGATCCAGATCCGCTACGCTCTTTCACTTGATGAAGATGAAGCGACCGATCAGATTCAATCCTGGTCGTTGGATCAAGATCCAACGGCTAGGATCTTGTGATGGAAATCCCATGGAGATGCAGCAGCGGTTCCTCGGGGCCGATTGGGCGACTAGGATGGCACCACGTGGCGCCATCCTGGCCGTCCATCTTCTGAGTGATGTAGATGGTGCCACGGGTATTGGATTGGAGAGATTTTTACACTGTTAGGCTGCGATTATCAATTCGAATACATCCGTATGGTCAGATTTGTCGTCTGAGGTTTGGATTAACACCATTTTGGCCCATGATCTTTAGGGTTCCTTGGTCTCTATCTTGTGCTACGGATGTCCGATTGGGGCAATCTTGGAGTCGTTGAACTCCAATCATCGCCCTGATCAAATCCGTATGGTTTGATCTTTGATCCGAGGCCCTGATAAAAAGTCACCCTATCCCTGATCATAAAAAGGAGATAATTACTGTACAATTTATACAATTTGATCTAAATGCAAGATTATGCATGTTATGCACTATTTACAGTGTATGATGCTAATGTGACACTAAGAACATGCATTAATAGACATTTTAGGTTAATCAGATGTATGCACATCACCGCTTTATTCTGGTTATAGGGGGGTCTAGTAGGTGGACCTTGCTGATAAGAGGGAGGGTTTTGCCTAGGTTGATACTAGAATTGATTTGATTTTTTATTTGACTAGGAAAAGTTTGGGTGGTAGCACCATCTAGGGTCGTAAGTGTTGGAGAAAGGGTCTGGCTTAGAAAATCATTGGATGGCCTAGGCATCTTCAAAGGTAGAAGGTGCCGAAGGGGAGGGGAAAGAGTAATTAGGGTTTGAGGGATTAAAGGTCCCTCCCTGGAACATGGTCAAGGGTTGTTCCAGATGCATTTGGTTCATAGATTGAACCAAGTCTTCATTGTGAGCTCCCTTTGCTAGGGAGAAGGTCTGTAACGTGGTTTGGGTTTGGTTCAACTGCTCGTCAATCTTTTTATCCATCAACTCATCCCGATCCAACTTCTTGGCTATAATGTCCATGTCAACCATTCCAGAATTGGTTTGCACCTCATAAATCCCACCACGAGGTTGACTGGACTGATTAAATTGGCTCATGGAGGCATTGTTAAGTGAATTCTTGCTCATTGATTCAAGGAGCTCAAATGCGCTCTCCTCATCCTTATTCAAAAAGTTGCCCCCACATGAAGCATCCACAAAATTCCTAAAGTTGCTGCCCAGATCATGGTAGAAAATCTAGGCCAATTGCCACCTTGGAACCTCGTGATGTGGCCATTTCCTTAATAATTCATTAAATCTCTCCCACGTCTCATGAAATTTCTCTCCACTTTATAGGGTAAAAGCAATATTTGCTCTCCTAAGGGAATTAGTCTTTCCTATGGGGAAAAGCTTCTTAAGAAAAGCTTGCCTTAATTCTACCTAAGTTGAGATGGGTCTCCCTAAAGTCCTAAGCTAATGAGAAGCTTTGTCACTTAGGGAGAACGGGAACATCTTGATAAAAACAATATCTAAACTAATGTTCCTAGGTTCTATAGTCCAGGAAATCTACTCTAAGTCCTCTACGTGTAGGAAAGGGTCTTCATTTGAGCTCCCATGGAAATGGCTTTGAATCAAGCTAAGGACATTGGATTTTAGCTTAAAATCATCTCCCCCTTCGGGGAACCTAAGGTATGGCTCTACTCGGATGGCAGACGGATCAAAAAAATCATGGAGAGGCCTTGATTGGCCCACAAGGGGTGGTGATAGGTTCAGTGGGGTTTGTCCTTGAGGGTTCTGTAGTCCATGTATGGCCTACATGATGGTGTGAATCTGTTGTTGCTGAGGTTGGTGGTTGGCGGTAATCTGAGCCTGAATTATGGCCATGGCATTGATTAGCCCATATTTGTGGGCTATTTAAGTATTTAAGTGCCTAGACATTAAGTTAATTCTAACATTTATTTAGCATGCATTAGGATGTAAATAGATTAATTCATATTTCTGATTTAATTACATAATTCATGCATTGCATTCATATTTAAATGCATTTAAAATTGACTTAGAATTACATTCATTAAATTAGTTAACCAATTAGGTGCATTGCATGCATTATATGCATTAACATTTTTATTGAGGGTTTGAACATAATTGACCAATCTTTTTTATTATTATCATTTTCTCTTCTCTCTGCAGAATTCGCCACTCCAACACCACCAGCTGCTGCACTAATACATGCATTCAAGGATGAGCGGAGAATGCGGATCTGCTCCCGCCTCTCCATTCAAATCCATGTAGGTGGCTACAAAAGGAGGAGGGAGGCTACCTTGTACGGGAGGCCACCATCCCAACGACCCACCACTGTGCAGAGAGTTGATCTCTTGTTCGTTCCACCACCACCGGCCTCAACCGCGGCGACGAGCCTTCACCACCGTGGGCGTGTGGCATGACAGGCCACACCGCCATCTGGAGCTCATCTGCATTATTGTGAGCACCTCAGCATGCACCACCCTCCCATCATCACCAACAACTGCCGCTGCAACTTCACGTCCCCGTCAGTTAAGACGTCTGGGAAGTTTCCTGGACGTCAGAAGCTTCGTCCCCACACACAACCGCAACCGGCCTCCACTTCACGCCCGCATCCCTTCGGCTGCATAAGCACTCCAGCCTCCAGCGCGCCAACTCTAGAGCCCACTTCTGCGCGCTCACTTCACACCCACGCCCCTTCACCAGCACAAGATGCCAGCACCCTGCACCACCTCCGCGCTCACCCTGCAGCGCCTCTAGCCACGCACGTAGCCGGCGCACCTGCCAGCGTGCAGCACCGGCCACCAACTCCTCACCCGCACGCATATGCACCTTCTGCAGCAGCGCTATCCCCAGTCCACATGCGACCCTGCCGCATGCCTGCAGCAGCAATCGCCCTCCAGCAGCGCGCGTAGAGTGTGCTGCACTTCCGCTACACACCTGCAGCACACCGTCAATGCTTGCAGTGCGTGGCCAGCAGTACGCAATAATAGAAGTGAGACCGAGCTCAGCCACGCCCGTCCACGCCCGCACGGCCTGCGGCACTTCAGCGGCCACCGGAACCCACCAGCATCGTTCCTTTGTTCGGCCACGTTGAGGCATCTCGCACTTCGCCGCGACCGCCATCACAGAGACCTCGGTCTAGAGATCCTCCTCCAAGCTTTACTCCTCCGGCCATTCCTTCCTCCTCACACACGGACAAGGGGAAGAAGATCCCCTATTTTGCTATAGTAAAAGCCCTATTAATATTTACATTCTATGCCATTGTCATCTTTTATTAATATTTTATCAAGATGCTTTGCAAAAAATATCCATTAGTTGTTCAAAATTGCCATTTCAGCATGTTCTCTTGATGCTTTCTTAATCTGAAGGCAGATTTGGCTCGATTCTCGTCGAAACTAACTGTGAACATACATTTTTAACCGGTGCGAGTCTAAATACGTCATTGGCTCTCTGTGGACACGACCTGCTCTTCTGGGAGTGGTTATTTTAATTATTGATTAGTCGATTTTTCCACCACATAGGCCTACAAACGATGTGTCATTTTATGTAACAAACGACTTTAAAAGCGAAGAATCGACTCATCAAATGGCGCCATTGCCGTGGAGGCAGCATACGCAATAATTTCACCTGATTTTATTTTTTATTATTTCTCAATGCATAGTGATCTGACCATTTATTATTTTTTCTGTGCGAGAAAATTGTGCGAGGAATCAGCCATCGTGAGTGGCGACCCTTAACGTCGCTAGAGGAGAAATTGGTCGAGCTACCTTGCAAAGGAGGAGAAGGACGAGGACTCGACGATCATCTAGTTGCTGATTTAATTAGAGTAGGATTAAGACTTTAGACTTAATTTTTCATTGAACATTTGATTTGAAACCCTTGTTCTGGGGTATATTTTGAGGGGTTTGTTCCCTGATTTTGTTTTAGGCCCGTGTTGGGTAATTTTTGGGAGCCTGTTCCCTTTTCTTTATATTTAGGTTTTTAATTCATTTTGTGGATTGTTTACTTTTATTTGCTTGTGCATAAGTAGTTAAAAAATAATAAAAAAAAAATGAGCTGCCTGTTAGAAGCTACCTGTCCCTAAGACGAACCATTTAGGTCTGTATGAGCAGCCTCTAGATTTACTTCTTTGCATTGCGTGCATTCTCACATTGTTGATTACTGGAAGCAAGGTACTCATTCTCTTACTTTGCATCCTATTCTTAATCACGCATTGCATTTGGACTTAATTCGAAGACCACATAATTTGTCTTGAAGTGATCTAACAAGTGGTCACATATATTCGTGAAAAAGGACTAATTAAAGGAGAGACATCTAACAATCAAGGATTTGATTGTCAAACGTGGTGTGCGATTCAAAATTCAAAATCTTTTTGCAATGTATGCACACTTATATCTCTTGCACCATGACACTCATTTAGACACTCCTAAGTCTTGCAACGACTAGGACAAGAGCCCTCCTACCGTTGGATTCTCCGACGATGGTGAGGTTATCTCCCACTGAAAAATAGGATTCCCGGTTAATCCAGACCGGTGGATCAAGAGGAGGTGGTGAGCGCAAGCTGCAAGAGCTTGGACAGAGAAGGATGATGTCAGCAGGGCGGTGATCACGCGGTGGGGTGACTCTCTGCCGCTAGCCGTTCATTTGGCTGAAGAAGAAGAAGAAGACGAAGAGGGACTTAAATGAAATAAAACTTAAGGACCTATGTGAGAAATAAGGACCTAACTGTAATGAAAAGTAAGGACTAAAATGTAAACCCAGGTTTTAAAGGTTTATTTTAATTTAAATCTTTTTCAACTTTTTATATATGTTAGTAAATAAGGTAAATATTATGTTTACACCTTGAATTTACATTTTTGACCTTTCTAGGTTAATTTATTAGATTGAGTAAAATTACTTAAGTTATTACAGACTTAGGTATACATTATATTTAAGTTACTTATCTTATTAATTAAGAGAATGATTAATAGAATTTCAAGTCCAATTATTAACTAAATTATTAATAATTTTAATTGAATAATAAAATGTCATCTTTAACTTATTTTAAGGTCATTAATTAAATATCCCTTATTCTGTAATTAACCCTTATATATTCATAACCTTATCTAATTAACTAGGAAGACTAGTTAATTAGGATAATTAGAGATCATGATGAGTGTCTCATCATACCCCCAAGCCAATGTTTTGCTAGTCCCTAGCAAAATTAACCAAGACTATGATGATTTAAAGCACTTGGGTTTAAATTATTATAAATAGTAACTATGTAGAGGAAAGCTTAGGTCAGAAATTTTTAAGGTTAAATATAAATGATTAATGTATAGAGCATGTGTAAAAGTTTTCTTATTTAGACTTATACTTATAACATTTTCAAAACACACTTAAAATAATTTGTAAACAAGAATTTTACTCTGAATTAGAATTCTTCAAAAATCTCTTAATCTTTGTAACTATTCTTAACTCAAACAAGAATACAAAGTGTTTTAAGAAAACAAAACTTAAGAATTCAGAATTAAATTTTAACTCAAAAACTCAAATAGATTTAAGTTAATCCCTTATTTATGATATTTTACTTTTATCAATATAAGTTTAAGCAAATTAACTAGATACTCATTATTAATCAAACTTAGAGTAGTAAAACTCTAATTTACTAACCTACAACACTAAAGATTAACTTCTAAACCTAGGATTCTGTCAATTCTTTTCCTTTAGGTATCAACTTAAAATCTTCAAAACCCAATTTCTTAGGCTTCACTGCCCAATACGAAGGTTCAGTAGCTATGATTTTAAAACATCTGTGCTTAGTGAAGAGAATTGTCCTAAAGACATCCAAAGTTGCAAAAATCCAGATCTTAAGACATCACTTTCCAATCCCAATTATTCCAATTCAAGCCTTTGGCTTGGCCTTACTCAGGTTTGGTTGCTTTCTTCTCACCAATTTTTTATCCCTAGGTCAACACTTTTTGTGTATATCTCCCCGGTGGACCACTGGGTCTCTTATTCCTAATATTTTTTTCTCTTTTTCTATAGGTTAGAACACCCATTTATAGCGAGGTGTTCTTTTATTTGATGGAAGGAAGGGTAGTATCCATTTGTATTGAGATGCTTTTATTTATTATGGAAAAACTGCATAAGTACCCATTTTTAACTAGGCACTTAACTGCAGGGTTTTTTATTTACTTTTTTTTTCTTTTCTTTTCCCACCTTCTCATTTTTCTTACTACCATTATTCTCCAAATCCTTTTTCTAGGTGAGTAGCACATCCTTCACCCTTTCAAGAACCGCCTCGCGGAAATCCTTGGACTAAAGAGGATTCAGAATTGATCTCTTAACCTCTATGTTTTCGCAGTCTCAGATGTCAACAAGACAATTCTATGTGAGTGAGTTTTAGATGTTTAGGTTACTTGGCTCTCAAACCAGAGCTTGGACAACAAAGCCCTTTACTCTCAGGTTCTTCAAATTTTAGTTTCCTCCTATAGGATCCGTCAAGACAAAATTTACCAAGTCTAGTTATTTATCTCTAGCTTGTAAGTTTTGTAAACTAAAATTCTACCAACTCTCTATTTAATTAACTTTGAATATCTGACATTTTACTTAACTTTATGATAAAATCAAATTTTCAAAAATCAAAAGGATTACTTAATCTAATTTATTAAAAAGTTATAATTCAATTCCAAACTTAAGTTTAAAATCTTAACGCACTTAGTTTCTTAATTCAAGGTAAGAATAGAAAAACAAATCTTAAAAAGATTTAAAAGATTTCTTAATTCAAATAAAATCTTGTTTTAAAAATTTTAAACACAAAAGTGTGTTTTTACAAAATGTTTAAGTAAAATCTAATTAAGAATTGAATGCTCTTAAATACTCTAAATATATTCTATATACATTTTAAACTTCTGACCTAAAAGAAAATTAAGCTCTTAATTATATATATATACATATTCTGCTTTTCTTCTTTATTAATAATGAATATTCCCCTCTTATTATTTTTAAGAATTTTCTTTTTCAAATTTTTTTGTATTTATATATTTTTATTTTTATGTATATAAGATTTTTTTCTAACTTTTATGATTTTTTTCAAAAAATTTTCAATTTTTTATGAAATTTTTGAATTTTTTAAAATTTGTATCATTTTTATCATTTTTATTTTTTTTTAATTTCGTGGATATTTAATTTTTACATATTTTTTTTAAACCCACACTTAAAGTGAAAATTTCACTTCAACACCCCCCCAAGCCAAAATTTTACAATGTTCTCATTGTAAGAAGGGTGAAAAATATTACACTTTATTTAGTATAGGGTGATGAAAGGAGTCGAATAGAGGAGATTAAAAATCCCTGTGCGAATGATTTCGTGTCTGACCAAAGGTCAGAGTGGTTAGTCAGACTAAATGAAGGTAATCAATATGATATATGAAGTGAAATTTTAAAAGTAACTGTATAAGAAAATCAAAAAAGGTAAAAACAGGAAACAGCTATGTACAAATGCTAAGTTTTACGCCTTCAGCTAGGCGTAAACCCTAGTAAAGAACTCCTAAAAAGAATAGGTATATGGTAAAAAATAGAGTTATGAAAGAATTAGATCAAAGAAACAATAGAAAATAGATTAGAAACCACCCAATCAAAACTCATCCAAAAATTGCCTAGAATAAATCTCACAAATCCTAGAATCAGATTCTCGTGGAAAATCTCATAAAGATCAGAGTGAAAATCATGTGAAGAATAGTTCTGATTTAGGTTGAGATGTAGAATGTTTAAGATTAAGGCAATTTAAAAGATGATTCCACCAAGTTCAGAAGATCAGCAAAATTAGTTTTTAATTCTCAATAATAGGTGGGTCATTTTGATACAAAATAGGTTGCTGATGTGGGTTTGATGGGTTATTTTCAGGTAATATGGAGGACGGATTATGATTAGAATCAAAGGCCTAATTAATGAAGTGGACTTGGCCTTGGTTTTGCTCAGGATTTGGCAGATTCCTGGGATTCGAAATTGGTTGAGATGGAAGGGTCCCTAGCTGATGAGATTTAGCTAATTGTGCGATTTGATTTCGTAAATCAGGCAATTCTACCTTACATTGCCTATGGATCTCAGCAAGAGCTTCAGCATTTTGTCGCTGACTCTCTGACACAGCTCTTAAAATCTGGTCTAGCTGTGTATCTCTAATAGGCCTAGAGTAATTCTGCATACTCATCGGGCTAGGCCATAAATTTGATTGCTGAGGAGGCAAAGGAGGTGGGTTAAAATGGGTCTAATTCAAATAATTTGGTCTTTGATTTTGATTTAGATCAGCCCAAGAAAAATTTGGGTGGGTTCTCCATCCAGGATTATAGGAATTTGAATAAGGGTTTGGTCTTGGAATATTTTCCTGGATGGCGTGTAATCCTAAAAGATATGGCATGTTTGCTGCAACAGTTAAGGGTGGGGAAAAGGGTGGGTAAGATTATGGGACAAAGGTCCCTCCTTGGGTTAGTGAAGGAGTAGATAGAAAACCCAAGGAAGATGGATCTCTAGAATCCAGATTATTCATAAATTCCCTCCCCGCGAGAATTTGCGAAACAGGTAAATACGCGGGATTCGTAGCAAGTAGAGGCATAAGAGCCTTCATTGTGTTTCAAACCTCGTTGAGATGCTTTGCTACGATATCGACTTTGTCCAGTTTTTCTGCAATAATCTATAAATCCTTTGAACTGGACGAATTACCGATCTCATGAATGCCCTTATGCGAATTTTGGTGATTCATATTTGCTCCTAGCGAAAATTGCGACATTGATGCATTATTGATCGAGTTTTCCTCCATCCCTTCAAATAATTCTGAAGCGGATTCTACATCGCGATTTAGTAAATTCCCTCCACAAGAGGCATCGACTAGATTGCGAATGCCCTCTTGTAAACCATAATAAAAGATATGCATGAGTTGCCAACGAGGGATGTCATGATGTGGGCATTTCCTTTGTAATTCATAAAAACGTTCCAATGCTTCATGAATTGGTTCTCCTTGATTTTGATTGAAAGTAGTAATAGCTCGCCTTAAAGCATTGGTTCGACCAATTGAAAAGTATTTCTTCAAAAATGCAAAATTGAGTTCAGCCCAAGTTGAGATTGGTCTTGCTATTGTTCTATACCAATAAACTGCTTTATCTTTAAGGCTAAAAGAGAACATCTTCATTAGTAGGATTTCCTTATTTTGATTTTGAGGACCAAGTGTTTGGGATAAATTTTTAAGATCTTCAATGTGTTGAAATGGTTCCTAGGATGCAAATCCGTGAAAGTGGGGGATTAAACCTATAATGTTTGGCTTTAATTCTAGATCATTTTCCCCAATAGGAATCCTAACATTAGGCTCTACTTGTGCATTGGATGGGTTATAATAATCCCTAAGTAAAGGCCTTGGATGATGGATCGGTAAATCAGGGTTTTCAAAACTAGCCTCAGGTCGAGGTGAAGAATGGGTTTGAAGAGTCTGCAGATTATTTAAGGCTGCTGTTAATAAATTGATTTGTCTTGTTTGCTCTAGCATCCTAATATTCTGGTTCAGGAGCACCTCATGAACATCAAAAGGCAGCATCTCCCCCTGACCAGAAGAAGGGATCTTGGGATTAAGATTCTGCATTGGATCCATGGAAGTAGATGGATCAGACGGGAAAACCATTGGTTGCTTATCTGCAACCGGCCTAGGATCACCTATCAACGGTGGTGCAAGAGGCGGATGCAAGGATCGCCTCCCATCCATAAATGGAAAATAATGTGCAAATGCACACGCACACCACCAATAAGAAAACAGCGGCATAAAAAACCCTCAAAACAGCGCAAAAGACGCGGATTTTGCTCTTCTTTCAAAGGAAAGAAGAAATTCCTAAGATACGCAAAATAATTTGACGCAAACAAATAGAGTAACAGTATCAAAAATACGCATCCTAATTTATGTCTATACAGGTGCATACCTTAAAGCTCAAAGGTCTAAGGTCTAGGACCAAGACCACTCACTACTGGCTCCCTGGGGCTCTAGTAGTGGATAGACTTGTTGATCTTCGGCCAAAGCCCTAAGAGGTGCAAAGAGGAGAGAAAGAAAAATAGACTCATGTGACTCTAGTGATCACACTATGTGCGCGATAGCATGCAACAGATGATAGCGATATAAAAACCCGCATGCATTCTACAAGCAGATTTAAGCCACCAATTTTACTCACTCTTTTTAGGTAATCTTTTTTAAAAAATATATCAATTAAACTACAATGGCCGCTTTTTATATCTTTTCAAACAAAAATATGTGGTCTTTTTAATTCTCAGAGGACAGGGATCTACGTGGGTTTTCTTGTGTTTTCCCTTCTGATGCGAGAAAAACTATCTAAAAATTTCCCGAGTCTGATCGCTCTAGTACTAGCAAGAAAATATGCACTCCTAAGAGTGTATGCCTATGTATATGCTGCTGCTAGTCAGAAAAGATGTATTTTTGTATTTGTTTTTTAGATTCAACAAAACAAAGGAATAGAAATACTTACAAAAATAAAAATAGGAAAACTAATTTCCGCCTTCTCCTAGGATTACCCGCAGAGGTAAACCTAAAAAGAAGACAGAAAATAAAAACAAAACAAAACACATTAATTAAAACAAAAATATTTACAAAATACCTCCTAATTAAATAGTTAATCCTTTTAAATTTTAGTGAATCAAAATATTACCTCCCTGGCAACGGCGCCATTAAAATGATCTTAGACGAAGCAATGCCAGGGAATATTTTGATGAGTGGAGTGAGCCAAAATATTACCTCCCCGGCAACGGTGCCATTAAAATGATTGTGCGATTCCACTCAACTCAGTAATTAAGTTAATTTCACTTAATTAAGAGTAGAAGAAATCACTTAGGTTAACTCGAAGTTGTGTCAGTTGTGTAGTATAGGGTCGAATTAGCCTAACATTTTAGAAATTTTTACTGGTTGAGTTCAGGTCGTTCAATGGGAGGTATAATAATTTTCTCCAAATTCACCAATTCTCTTTTATTTCTCTATAAGTTTAGGAGGTATAACTAAGTTGATTTTTAAAACATGAATTTTGTCAAAATATTTTAACTATAAAGAATATACAAAATTCCATATGCAAAACATATTTACTAAAAATGTTGTACTTTATTAACAAGTAAACATGTTAGTTTTTCAATTCAATTTCATTCTAAGAAATTAAGGCAATTAAAAGTTATTCTATTAAAACATGCCTTTTTACAATTAAGAACAAAAAGTAATTAAAAATGATGCAAGAAAAGATTCATTTTCTTTAGCCTCTTATCTTCTTCTCTCATTCTTTTATTTTCTTCTCTATCTCGAACTCTTTTCTTACCTTTCTTCTTTTGTTCTTGTCTTCTCCTCTTCCTGTCTCTTATTCGCTTTCCCTTAGTCTTCTCCTGCCTTCTCTTCTTCTCTTAGTTTTCTCCTTTGTTCCTGAGTCTCTTTACCTTCCTTAGTGCCTATGCTTTAACACTCAGCTTAACAACCATCGGCTTCTCTTTTGCTTAAGTTCTTTAGCTGAACCGAGATTTTTTTTACTTTTTTAACCAAAATTTATTTTATTTGCGGCGAGGTCCTTTCGAGGATACACAGCACCCTGAGACTAGGGTGGGACCAGACCCTACTCGGTCCTTGCCTAGTTGCAATTAGGTTCGTTTTTGGTTTATTTCTTATTGGTTCACAGTCTCGAGCCATTTTAGCTTAACCTGGCCTCCCAGGCCTCTCTCGCCCTCCCAGGGCACATACTCACTCACACGCCCCCAAGGGCACACACCCGTAGGCAAAAAGCCCACACACACACACATATATGCTCGTGTTCAGATCAAATCGGTGACCAGTGTGCCGAGCGCTGACGACTGCATAGCCAGAGTAACAAATTGCTTTCTTCCCCAGGTGCACGCTCGTGAACAAGCGATGTGGGACTAACCTACCCCTTCTAGACCCAACTTCAAATGATTATAACTTTCTACCTAGAGCTCCAAATTGATTGATTTCAAGTTTGGTAGAAAGCTCTAAGATAGATCTATACAATTGCAAGGTCAATTTAATGTTTTGATGATGTTTTCCTTTTCAATTTGAAAGATGAAATCAGGGGTTCCTATGGGTTATTACTAGCCTGGAAATGGAATTAAATCAGTAGAGTCCTCAGATGGACTTCTCTCTCTTATTTTAAGGTCTATACATGTTATATAATTGATTCTGCATCTGTTAGAGTAGATTTTAAGCTCTTAAGACCTTCAGAACCAGCAGAGAAGCTATTCACTTCTCTGAAAGCTTCAGAGTTCAGATCTTCAAACTTCACTATGTGCAACAGACACTTAAAAGTGTTTATAATCAATTTAAAATAATTCTAAGGGTTATAACAAATTAATCTAGGCAGGATTCAAGTTTAAATTTTAACAAAATGCTTCTCCTGTTTGGTTAGGTTCGAAAGTAACCCAAATTGACAGGAATTAAATTCTCACTAAATAAATTATCTAAGCTCACTTAATTCTCTCTAAAACCATCAAACAAGATCCAAGAAACAATTTTCACTCCTCAATACCTCAATTCAAGCTCAGATCTCCATTAACAGACTCATGTTTGACTATGGAAGCACAAAAATTAACTATCAGTTCAAAGCTTTTCCATAGGAAATCAAAGCCTTAATTAGAGTCTCCTCAACATCCAGAACTTATTCAGATCTTCAGGATGATGTACTGACTTTGATTCCTAGGGTTACAGGCTCGCCGCCTAAACTTGGAAAGGTGTGTGTTCGACAAAGCTAATGGAAGGTTGTTACAGTGTTTTAAAGGTATAAATAGCTTCAGTGCATCGCACTGAAGCTTTTGAGATCATTAAATTCTTCTTATATCTTTTTAATAGACTTCTCCAACTCCGCTGGAGTTGGGGAAGATGAAGTTCATTCTACAGCTCCAGTGGCTAAATCTTCAAACAAATATCCTCAAGACAATTAGTAATCCTCATTTTATAATTCTGGAGATACTCAACAAATTTCATAGGCTGAAACACAATTTAAGCTCGCCGGAGCTTGCCAGAGCTCTGGTGAGTCCAGAAAATAGGAAAAGTGTGCACAGATTGATAAAACTTACCATTTTTTATTTAGAAAAGATCCCGAGGTTGCAAGGAACCTCAGTATCACTTTTAATTCTTCATTTGTCTCTTTAAATGTAATATTTAACAGTGAGTCTGTTTCTTAAAGGATCTGAGTGGTTAAAGCTCAGGACTTGTTTAACCACTCGATTGAGAGGTTAAAACAAGTCAACAGATGTTTATATTCATAAATATATATTTAATTTATAGTTTGAACTGTTCCTGAGTCACCATGGACAGCGAGCTCAGGAACTTAATTATATTTAGGTATTTAAGTTATATGTGATATTAATATGTATTATAGTGTCGATTAGGATTCATTAGTGGTGGATAGATGATGAATACCCCAATGAAGGTGGAATTAGATCGATTACTATCACCATAGACAGTGTCAGTAGTCAGTGAAGGTAAAATATGAATTAAGCGATTAGGTGATTCAATTAGCGATTAAGTGATTTAGAAATGATCATGGAAGATACAGAAAGGTGGATAGTGAATTAAAAGGATGAAATACAGTCTCTGGCGAGCTCAAGGAACTTGCCGGAGTCGAAGGAGATGAAACTAAATTCTGACATTACCCTAATCTAACTAACTAAACTAACTAACTAAGCTAGCCTACTCCTACTCCTACTCCTAATCTACTGTTACCTGGACGAAGGGGTCAATAGGGTTCCGCCAAAGTCTCATGGCAGATGACGAAATCAGAAGGTGGAAGAAAGATCTCCGGCGGCAGATTTGAGGTGGAGCAGAGGATTCCTTTGGTCGGCGCCTGTGTCAGGGACGCGGAAGACCATGGCGGATCTCCTCGGCTGATTAAGATGGACGGAGGAAGTCGGAAAATGGAATGGAAAGTCACCGGAGTTTCGGACGAATAGCCTGTTGGGTCGACTGTAGTGTTAGAAGAGGGAAGGGAGCCAACTTGAATAAAATCAGAGGTGTGAGGGGGTATTTATAGCAGTTTGCTGTGAAGAGAGTGGTAGGGTCTGGTCGAAGGAGGAGCTTAACCTCCGTCGTCATCTCCAACGATGGTGAGGTTATCTCCCATTGAAAAATAGGATTCCCTGTTAATCCAGACCGGTGGATCAAGAGGAGGTGGTGAGCGCAAGCTGCAAGAGCTTGGACAAAGAAGGATGATGTCGGCAGGGCGATGATCGCGCGGTGGGGTGACTCTCTGTCGCCAGCCGTTCATTCGGCTGAAGAAGAAGAAGAAGACGAAGAGGGATTTAAATGAAATAGAACTTAAGGACCTATGTGAGAAATAAGGACCTGACTGTATTGAAAAGTAAGGACTAAAATGTAAACCCAGGTTTTGAAGGTTTATTTTAATTTAGATCTTTTTCAACTTTTTATATATGTTAGTAAATAAGGTAAATATTATGTTTACACCTTGAATTTACATTTTTGACCTTTCTAGGTTAATTTATTAGATTAAGTAAAATTACTTAAGTTATTACAGACTTAGGTATACATTATATTTAAGTTACTTATCTTATTAATTAAGAGAATGATTAATAGAATTTCAAGTCCAATTATTAACTAAATTATTAATAATTTTAATTGAATAATAAAATGTCATCTTTAACTTATTTTAAGGTCATTAATTAAATATCCCTTATTCTGTAATTAACCCTTATATATTCATAACCTTATCTAATTAACTAGGAAGACTAGTTAATTAGGATAATTAGAGATCATGATGAGTGTCTCATCAATGGTGCCTGTGCAAGAACCTTTCTATCTAAGATTGAGGATGAAGCTTGGAACGTTTTAGATACTTTGAGTGAGAATTCTATTCACATGAATTCTGCCTACATGGATAGAAAGCCCACTCTCATGCAAAGAAAGTTGGAGGCGAATGAGGCGAGGGACAGCTAGAATTTAGCCTATCAGATTCAATTATTGAATCAAAACATGGAAAGGCTTATGTTGAACCCGAGTTCATTCGTATCTAACACCTCCACATCTCAAGCTTCCGAATGCTTAATTTGCCAAGGCAATACACACGCCACTGTGGATTGCCACTTGGCCTCCCAATTCCCTGAGCTTGTACAAGCGGATCTGAATGCCGCTCAAGGGTTCCGTCCTAGACCTCGTAATGACCCTTCTCCAACACTTATAATGAGGGATGGAGGAACCACCCAAACTTTTCATGGAGACAAGGAAATGTCTCAAATTCAGGGAATTACAAACCACAATCCTTTCAAAACCATCAAATGAACCAACCTCAGACCTTTGCCCAACCTAAGACCTCTGAGATGGATGAATTGAAGGCGATGTTGAAAACTATGCAAGAAAGTCAAAGTGCCATCATCCAATCTCATGACAAGGTTATACATGAGATGAAATCACAAATAGGACACCTTGTTGAGGTCGTTAAACAGAGGGAAACTGGGAAGCTCCCCAATACTACTGAGGAAAATGCTAAAGGAAAAGGGATTGTCTTTAGGGAGAATGCTCAGGTGGTGACTATTCTAAGGAGTGGGAAAGAAATTTCCAAACCTGATGCTCCTATAGTCTCACCCCCTAAAAAACCATCCACCCCGACTTTCACCCACACTGGAGAAGACTTGCAAAAATCGTCTCCGCTTGAAATCACCTCACTCGAAGAAGTTGCCCCCGTTCCACCCCTTACTCGACATGACAACCCTTCCACCCAGAGATCGAGAGTGCCTTTTCCAGACCACTTATCCACCTCTGGGCAGACATCTGCTAGCTCATCTGGAGGCAAAGATAAGACAGATGAGATTATGGAACCTTTCAAGCAAGTGCAGATTAACCTGCCTTTGGTTGAAGCTATCAGGCATATTCCGTCATATGCCCGCTTCTTAAAGGACCTATGCATGAAAAAGCGGCAATCTAGAAAACAGGTCCAATCAAAAGTTGTCCTGCCTGATTCTGTTAGCTCAATTGTTCAACATGGCACACCCCCGAAACTTAAGGACCCAGGAGCCCTATACATCTCAGTAGTTATTGGTGACTTACAAATTGATGAGGCTCTACTTGATCTGGGTGCGGGGGTGAACATCCTTCCGAGCTATGTGTATGACCAACTTGGGGGAGGCAATCTGAAGCCTAGCCCTGTAATCCTTCAAGCTGTTGATCGATCACTTAAGACACCACAGGGAATTTTGGAAGATGTCCTCATAAGAGTGGAGGATTTCTTCTTTCCCGTTGACTTCTTAGTTTTGGACACTGACCCTACCAACAAGCCAACCAAACCCTCCATCATTTTAGGCCGCCCCTTCCTTGCAACTTCGCATGCTTCAATCAATTGCAATACTAGGGCATTGAAAATGGGCTTTGGGAATAGGAAAATCCGGCTTAATGTGTTTGATGCTTACAAATAAGTCGGACTTGAGGATTGTTCTCAAGTTGAGGTGATAGATGACCTGATTGAAGAGGCAACCCCTGCAATGTTATGTGATGAGCCCCTTCAGCATGTTATGCTAAATGAGCATTCCCATCTCTTGAAGGAATGTGAATGGGATATACTAGAACTTGAGGAATTGCTAGGTGTTTCTGCTAAGTCTCTTCCCCCATCATTTCCGCTGAAGGTAGATCTACTACCTGAGATGGGGACATCTATTATGAAACCCTCAACCATACAAGCCCCCGACCTTGAGTTGAAACCCCTCCCTAACACTCTCAAGTACATTTTCCTAGGTGCCAATGATACGCTCCCTGTTATCATTTCAGCTGTGCTATTTGAGGCACAGGAGGGAGCCTTGATTGAATTCTTGTCTAGGCACAAGGAAGCTATTGCTTGGAGCATTGCTAACATTAAGGGTATAGACTCTACACTCTACATGCACCACATTTATACTGATGATTCCATCAAGCCATTTAGGGACATGTAGAGACATTTGAACCCTAATATAAGGGAGGTGGTGAAAAAGGAAATCCTAAAGTCGTTGGATGTTGGGATCATATATCCCATTGCAGATAGAAAATGGGTAAGTCCTATTCATGTGGTGACAAAGAAGGCTGGCTTTACTGTAGAATTCAATGACCAAGGTGAACAAGTTGTCACTAGACCCTCAACTGGATGGAGGGTCTGTATTGATTGCCGCAAGCTGAACACCGCTACCCAGAAGGATCACTTTCCTCTACCTTTTATTGATCAAATTCTCGAGAAATTGGCAAGGAATAAGTACTATTTCTTTCTCGATGGATATTTTGGGTACAATCAGGTTGTAGTCTTTCCTGATGACCAGGAGATGATGACATTCACGAGTCCTTACGGTACTTTTGCATTCAGGCGTATGCCATTTGGATTATGTAATGCCCCTGCAACTTTCCAGGGGTGTATGATGTCTATCTTTTTGGACGTGATTGACGAGTGTGTTGAAGTGTTTATGGATGACTTCTCCATTTATGGCTCATCTTTCGACCAGTGTCTCCTGCACCTGGAGAATGTGTTGAAGCGATGTAAGGAGACTGGTTTAGTCCTCAGCTGGGAGAAAAGTCACTTCATGGTATAGAAAGAAATTGTACTTGGGCATGTTGTATCCGAGCAAGGTTTGGAAGTAGATAAAGCCAAGATTGATTCTATTTCCAAACTCCCATTGCCTACGAACATCAAACAGATTAAATCCTTTCTGGGCCATGCCGGCTTTTATAGGCGCTTTGTGACTTGTTGGCGAAGGAATCTTCCTTCAATTTTGATTCAAAGTGTGTCGAGGCCTTTCAAACTCTAAAGGAGGCCTTGATCTCTACACCTATTTTCTAAGCTCCTAATTGGACACTCCCATTTGAACTGAAATGTGATGCTTCAGATTATGCAGTGGGAGCAGTCCTTGGACAAAGGGTTGAGGGAAGACCTCATGTGCTGCATTATGCAAGCAAGACTATAACCAAACCTCAGCAAAACTACACCGTCACTGAAAAAGAATTACTTGTTGTAGTTTTTGCTCTAGAGAAGTTTAGGTCTTATCTGCTTGGGTCTAAGGTCATTATTTTTACTGATCATGCGGCAGTGAAACATCTTATTGCTAAGAAAGATTCTAAGCCACGTCTGATTAGGTGGATCCTACTCCTTCAAGAATTTGACTTGGAAATATGTGAAAGGAAAGGAGTAGAAAATGTTGTGACTGACCACCTGTCTCGCCTTCCTCTAATGACTCTCTTTCTGGAGACATTCGCAAGACATTTCCCGATGAAACTCTGATGGCGGTAACACCAACTTTACCTTGGTATGCAAACATTGTAAATTACTTGGTCACTGGACAAACTCCTGGCTCTTGGGATGAGCAGAAAAGAAAGAGATACATTTCCCAAGCAAGATATTTTCATTGGGAAGAGCCAGAATTATTTAGAATTGGACAAGACCAAGCATTGAGACATTGTGTACCTGAAGAGGAACAACAAAGTGTGCTGAGTTTTTGCCATGAACTTCATTGTGGAGGACACTTTGGTTCTAAGAAAACTACTTTTAAGGTTCTCTAGTCTGATTTTTGGTGGCCTTCCTTATTTAAGGATTCTCGTAATTTTGTTAAGGCCTATATTAGATGTCAATGGACTGGAACGATTGGGAAGAGGAATGAAATGCCTCAACATCCTATTCAATCTGTTGAAATTTTTGATGTGTGGGGAATTGACTTTATGAGTCCCTTCCCGTCATCCCATGGTTATGAATATATCTTGGTGGCAGTTGATTATGCCTCTAAATGGATAGAGGCCATTCCTACATGCACAAATGACCACTTTGTGGTTTTGAAATTTGTAAAGGGCAATATCATATCCCGTTTTGGCTACCCCAAGACCACTATAAGTGATAGGGGACCTCATTTCCAAAACCACCACTTCAATCGGCTAATCAGGAGTCTGGTAGTGACTCACAAGGTTGCTACCCCTTACCATCCTCAGACAAGTGGCCAGGTTGAAGTGTCGAATAGGAAGATAAAAAATGTTTTGGAAAAGACCATTAGACCTAATAGGAAAGACTGGTCCCAAAAGCTCGATGATGCTTTGTGGGCATATCGAACGGCCTATAAGACCCCTTTGGGTACTTCTCCCTTTCATATTATGTATGGAAAAGTGTGCCATTTACCTATTGAGTTGGAACATAAGGCACTTTGGGCTATTCGAAGTGTTAACATGGATTTAGAGAAGGCAGGTAAAGCATGACTTCTAGAATTAAGTGAGCTTGAGGAGTTGAGGAATGATGCTTATGACACCTCTCAAGCTTATAAAGAAAGAACTAAGGTCATGCATGATAAGTTTATACTTCGAAAGACCTTTGAGCCCAACCAACAAGTCTGGCTTTTCAATTCCAGACTTAAGCTTTTTCCTGGGAAGTTAAAATCTCATTGGGATGGGCCTTACATAATCACTAAAGTATTTCTGCATGGAGTTGTGGAGATTAGAAACCCTTCCTCTTCAGCAGCTCCCTTTATCGTCAACGGTCAATGGTTAAAACCATACATAACTTTGGATGGCCATCTGGTTGACGAGGTAACTCTTGAGGAGCCTTAGCTCCTACCATTCTCCACCTCAGGTAATATCTTCCTTTAACTATCTTTGTTTTCTATGAGGACATTGTTTGAACCAGGCATGGGGGAGAAGACTTGAGGCATTTTGTTTATAGCATGCATACATTTGCATTAAAAAAAAATCTTAAAAAAATAATAATGATAATAATAAATAATTAAAAAAAAAAGTTTTGAGCTTAACTGGCTAGGTCTTGCATTCTTAAGCAAATCAGAACTCTAGGGTAGACTAAGTTAATTCTAGGGTCAAACTTTAGAAGCTAAATGAGCTACTAGCTTTAGACCTTTAGGGTCCTTTATGGACTTAAAAACTTAACTAGGAGTTAAGTTGTGGACCATTCCTCAAGAGGTTAAGGAAGGAAAGCTAGGGTTTGAGTTAAAAGGTGGGGTGGTACCAAGAGTCTTGTTCTACCTTTAGGTTTACGGGTCCTTGTAACCCAAGCATCCAAATTTCACACACTTGGTCTGGTGTAAGTAAGTAATCAACTTAATCCCTTTCTTAAAAGAGATTTGGTTCTCTTAGTTTTGACTTAGGAGAGGCTTGAAAACATAATTTGATTGGAAGAGTTCCCGCCGTAGGAGAGGTGGAGTATATACTCACCTTGAGGATGCGATGATAACATATTACCTCCTCGGTGCTTGTCTCATAGGATATCCATCCTACTGGTGGCATGTAAGCACATTGTGCAGTTCAGGTACCATGGGCGGCCCTATCTCGAAGTGCCGATTGCCAAAGGCCTGAATTCGCTTAAGAAATCCATGGGCGATACTATCTCGAAGTGTTGATTGCTAGGAGTTCTTGGGGTCGTTATGGGCGGTGCTATCTCGAAGCATCGAAAGCCAGGCACCCTTCGAGGTATGGTAATGGGGACAATGAATCCAACACAAACCATGTTGATAGCTGATCTGAGGTTAGACTTAGAGGAATAAAAAAAAAGTCCTTTTTCCTTTAACTCAAATAACTCAGACCAACGCACATGCACGGATGCTTTAATCTCAGGGATCAATAAACCTTAGGGTAGAGTTAGAAATCAGGGAAACTCGTGCCCGCAACTCGTCTTTAGCTGACCTAGTTTGTAACTTAGCAACTACTTGGGAACCTTAGGTCTAGAGTCTAAACTTAATATGTTTCTAAAGGAAGACCGATTGCGTTGACTAGTCTTGGTTTTGCTTGGATTTACTAAGGACTAGCAAAAACTGGGCATGGGTGTATTTGATTAGCCCATATTTGTGGGCTATTTAAGTATTTAAGTGCCTAGACATTAAGTTAATTCTAACATTTATTTAGCATGCATTAGGATGTAAATAGATTAATTCATATTTCTGATTTAATTACATAATTCATGCATTGCATTCATATTTAAATGCATTTAAAATTGACTTAGAATTACATTCATTAAATTAGTTAACCAATTAGGTGCATTGCATGCATTATATGCATTAACATTTTTATTGAGGGTTTGAACATAATTGACCAATCTTTTTTATTATTATCATTTTCTCTTCTCTCTGCAGAATTCACTGCTCCAACACCACCAGCTACTGCACTAAAACATGCATTCAAGGATGAGCGGAGAATGCGGATCTGCTCCCGCCTCTCCATTCAAATCCATGCAGGTGGCTACAAAAGGAGGAGGGAGGCTACCTTGTACGGGAGGCCACCATCCCAACGACCCACCACTGTGCAGAGAGTTGATCTCTTGTTCGTTCCACCACCACCAGCCTCAACCGCGGCGACGAGCCTTCACCACCGTGGGCGTGTGGCATGACATGCCACACCTCCATCTGGAGCTCTTCTGCATTACTGTGAGCACCTCAGCGTGCACCACCCTCGCCGTCATCACCAACAACCGCCACTGCAACTTCATGTCCCTGTCATTTAAGACGTCCGGGAAGTTTCTCGGACATTTGAAGCTTTGTCCACACACACAACAGCAACCGGCCTCCACTTCACGTCTGCATCCCTCCAGCTGCACAAGCCCTCCAGCCTCCTACACGCCCACTCCAGAGCCCACCTCTAAGCTCTCACTTCACGCCCGTGCCCCTTCAGCTGCACAAGATGCCAGCACCCTACACCACCTCTGCGCGCACCCTGCAATGCCTCCAGCCACACATGCAGCCGGCGCACCTGCCAGCATGCAGCACCGGCCACCAACTCCTCACCCGCACGCATATGCACCTTCTGCAGTAGCGCCATCCCCAGCCCACACGCACCCCTGCCGCACGCCTGCAGCAGCAACCGCCCTCCAGCCGTGCGCGTAGAGTGCACTGCACTTCCACCGCATACTGTGCAGCGCGTCGTCGACGCTTGCAGCATGCAACCAGCAGTACGCAACAGCAGTAGTGCGACCGAGCTCAGCTGCGCCCGTTGACGCCTGGATGGCCTGTGGCACTTCAGCAGCCACTAGAACCCACCACCACCGTTCCTCCGTTCGGCTACCTTAGGGCATCTCGCACTTCGTCGCGACCGCTATCATGGAGCCCTCGGTCTAGAGATCCTCCTCTGAGCTTCACACCTCCGGCCATTCCTTCCTCGTTGCGCACGGACAAGGGGAAGAAGATCCCCTATTTTGCTATAGTAAAAGCCCTATTAATATTTACATTCTACGCCATTGTCATCTTTTATTAATATTTTATGAAGCTGCATTGCAAAAAATATCCGTTAGTTGTTCAAAATTGCCATTTCAGCATGTTCTCTTGATGCTTTCTTAATCTGAAGGCAGATTTGGCTCGATTCTCGTCGAAACTAACTGTGAACATACATTTTTAACCGATGCGAGTTTAAATACGTCATTGCCTCCCTGTGGACACGACCCACTCTTTTGCGGTTATTTTAATTATTGATTAGTCAATTTTTCCACCACATAGAACTACAAATGACGCATCATTTTATGTAACAAACGACTTTAAAAGTGAAGAATCGACTCGCCCGGCATCAGGATGAGGTTGATCCTCAGCCTCAACTTGTGGGTCAGCCATGTCCTCAGTCCTACCCCTAGAAAAATCAAGTTTTCTCCTTGTTTCTCTATCTAAAGCAACCAATTCAGGATGAAGTGATTGACTTTTGTGCATACACTGGAGAAGAACCAGGAGAGATGCAAAGGGAAATAGATGCGAGAAGTGTGTGCACAATTTGGTGCAAGGACCCAATGCCAAAATAAGTGTTCCTTCACAGGCAAGATTAAGATGTGTGATTTTTAGGATTTAAATCTTGCTTTAATGGCTTTTAAAGTTCTCACTTGTTTACACCTTCAAACACAGCACAAATGTATAGGCACACAGTTGGTGAAAATTGATTTTCTTTAAGGCCTTTCTTTGACTATATAAAAGCAAAACTCCCTAGTGTAGAAGATCCTATGGTGTAAAGCTTCTATTCAATGAATCCATTTTAAGATTTTTTTTCAAGAAGGGTCCAATCAAAACAGTCAATGAGCCTATCTTTACCAAAATCGCATGAGTTTTTGAAAAAAATTAGTTTTAGAAATTTTTTAGGATGATAGAGCACCCAAATTCATGTTTTTCCTAGAGGGGGTCAATCTGTCCAGAACTTCTAGATCAGTGCGCAAGTTTAATGTGTTTATCAGAATAAGAACTAATCAATTTCAAATGCAAAAGTGTTCTTCAGATGAAGTGTATATAATTTCAAGATATTTCTATAAATATAAATCTCTCACAAATCTAAGCTGTGTGGAGTTCGCAGCAGTAGGAACACTCTACAGATCTCCAAAACTTAGGACAACCATGCGGACTTCCAGTAGTGAATTTCTCATGTCTAAACCACAAGTAGTTTGGCTCTAAAACTTGAAGGGGTGTTCTCCTATTGGAAGGGACACCTCTAATATTTTTTTCAAAATTTTTAGAGGTGTAGAGAGTCCCTTAACGTGTCCTCAACTCGAGTCCAGAAAATGATTTTTTCGAAGTTAACGGGTTGAAGACTTAGTGGTGGTATTTTTCTTCGACAAACAGAAGAGAGATTTTCTTTTATAACACCACCATTTCTTGGTCCAAGGATGGAAAGTTACCTTTGGATCATGGGAAGACAAGATCAGGCCTTTGGGTCGATGGCGGTCTTCTTTTTGTGCTTCCTTTCGATCCAACCTGACTCATTCTCCTCCTATTGCTAATGCACAAGGTTTCTACAACAACAAGAAGAGAGAGAAGAGCAAGTTAGATAACACGAGTATAAATAATGACCAAAAAAATGAAAGTGAATAAGAGATCTGTTTCCTCCCTGGCAACAGTGCCAAAAACTAACATTCACTGGATGTGTTTGTGTAAAATTGTTTGTTGTACCATGTTTTATGACATCAATTTTAAATAAAAATAAATAAACGTGAGTTCGAGTGTCGAACATAGGGAGGCATGAAATCGGATCAAATACTCGCTTTGTGTCACAAAAATTCATTGTTTGTTTCACTTGCGAACCAGATAGAACGTGAAATAAAGGAGGAGAGAGAGTAGGAAAGAGAGAAGAGAGATAGGGTTAGAAAATCATTATGATGATGGGAGAATATCTAACTACGAAAGAGGCAAATATGCTAATAGAATAGAGAATATATTGCGTAAATGATTCAGTTCTACAACTACTGTGGTAGATGAAAGCCTAAGCAACACAAATAATAAACCAAAAACTAGCTAAGTGGAGATGCGAAGTAGCCACGGCGGTGGAGGGGCTACTGTTGGTGGCTCGGTGTCTTCACTACCTTGCTTGGAGCTCTGAGTGGTGGAGTTGCTTAGGTAGAACATGAGCAAAAGTGGAGGGGGGTAGGCCCTTTTACAATGGAGGGAGAAGACCAAAAATCATCCTCGAGTCAATTGTGACAGATACAAGCATCACTGAAGACCTGCTGCATGCGTCACCATAGCCCCTACCCTAGTGCCTTCAACGCACACGCTGGCCTGTGCACCCTACATGCACCATGCCCACCGTGCTGCATGAACACACTGTCTGTGTTGCTGTTGCCCCGCGCACTGCTGCACAACCGCACACATGCCCACACGTGCATACGCACGCTGCTCACTCTGCCATGTCAAATTGCTAATTGGAGGGGTCGCGGGGATTTGAACCCGTGCCCTCTCTTTGGGAGTGGGCATCCCCACCAATGTGCCACGAGGGCCTTTGTGTAGAGTTCTTGAATTTCCGCGACAAGGTGGAGGTGGCTTCCAGACCGTTGGATCTTGATCTAACGGTTGAGATTTGATGATGAGAATGAAGAAGAGCCAGTGCTGGGAGTTCATGGCCAACGTTGGGCGGCCTAGATGGTGCCACGAGGCACCATTTGGGCCATCCATCTTCTTTCTATTGTAGGAAATGCCACGGTGTTCGAATTGCGATGATTTTTGCATTGCCGGACTATGATCGTCGCTCCGAATTCATCCATATCGTCAGATTTGTCATCTAAGGCTTGTAAGGATGTCACATTGCCCCCTACCCATTGATCTTTCTTGAGCTTTTTGTGGGAGCTATGGAGGTCAGATCGAAGTGATTTCGAGTCCGTTGGACTCTGTTCGTCAATCTGAATCCATCCGTGTGGTCCGATTACTCATCTGAGACCTATTTCAAAATGGACTTGTGCAAATGGTCATTAAACATTGATAATAGGCGATTAAAATGTAAAGGTCAAGCAATATGCATGCAATGTTCCCCAGCCCATTATTATATATCATTATCGCACAAGTATTCCCAAAATTGACTCTAATTGATAATATTAACACTGAACATTATAGAGTCATCAGTTTGCATATAATTGTATGCATTAATTTTACATTTAATAATATGTGATATGGTAACATAATTGATTTGATGGATGCAGGCTAGGTGAAAGAGTTTAGATGTCCATTTCTACGTCTATAAGATGTTTGGAGATAAGGTTGGACATTTGGGAGTCGCCATCATGGATTTTCTGATTCCACACTTTTTAAGTCATCTGGAGTATTGCTCAGACATTTGATGAAGATGCCGCCAGTGGTGTGCTTAACTGACTAGCTCAACATACCGCCAACCCAAGGTGACTGTGTGTCTTTCAACCTCGCAACAGTAACCCCTACAAACTGCCTCATCGCTGAGACTGTTGGAGAGGATCTTAGTGGAAGAAACAAAATGGACAAGCATTTAAAAGAAGAGGCACAACCACCATCTTGACTCTCTCCATCTCTCCCTGGCAAGGATCTTCATCGCCTCCACCACTGGTACTGTGGCCAGAGTAGACACTATGATTAGAGTGTGCATAGTGGCTAGAGCGTTGATGGGAACACCATCATGAGCCATAACTAGCTCAATTTGATCTGATTAAGTCATTAAATGCTCCTACATGATCACTAGAAGGCCATAATTCATTGCGAATCCTTTTAGAGAGAAATATAAAAAACCAGGGTTAAAATTGTAATTCTACCATCATATCTTAAATCAGAACAACCATGGGTTTTCTCACGGGTTAATTAAGGGTCAAATGATCTTAAGAGTCTAACAAGTTGGTTAATACAGATAGAAATGTGTTTTCGTACATTTTAAGGATTAAATGACTTCTGAAATCCTAAAAATAGACCCGCATAATCAACTGAGGTTCTGTCAAGATAAAATTCACCTAAACCCTCTAAAATTTATATAAAAGTATTCTCTAGGGTTTGGTATGATTGATTTGACCATCAGAACTTGTCTCGACCTAAAATAGAGCCACAGGCAGACTTTTGCCCTAATTTGGGTCTTTGCATAAATTACCTAGTCAAACTAGGTTAAAACCTAAATTTGACTTCACCATTGAATTTCTTAGGTTCGAATTAGATTTGTACCAAAATTTGAGATCAATCTGAGATCATGTTAACCTAGTTTACAATTTGGTCCTATCTTACTCTTTTATCTAACACATATGCTCCTAACTTCTAAATTCTTTGCATTTTGATCCCTATCTTTATTAGTATTTTCACAAGAAGGTCCCTGCCACCATGAAATCCTAATCCTACAAACTCTAACGACCTTAAGATGGTAAGATCTCTGTGATTTATTGACGAATCTCTCTCAAAATTGAAAGGGAAACTCGTCAAGTAATTGCCTTCCAAATGAGCTCATCCAAGGATCCTAAATCTCCCTAGAATACTAATGTGAATATTTTGATTGATTGGGTATCCATCACCGGTGAGGAGCTCGAAGTTTCTAATCTTGTTTCCAAGCTTAGAACTCCATCTAGAGCCCTATAAAAGGGCCCCCGTGGCCTTGCACATGCCCTCAGCAAGTTTTGGTGAGTCAACCACCTCTGATTCTCCTCCTCCGGCCACCAAAACCCTTGCTCCGACGACCCTTTTTGATCTTCCACCTTCGGCCGTCCAAGGACCAATTGGTTGGCTCCCTCAACTCCTCTCTTCGTTGCAACCCTCCCCAACCAAAGGGAGGGCATATCTTCGTCTACTTCATCGTCGTTGTCTCACCATCTTCTCCTCCGGCGCCAGTCTACCACAACTGACCACCTTCGCCTCTCTACCTCATCACTAAGTATCCCTATCTCTTTCTCTACATCCTTTTCCCGCACTCATATCGCACCTTCGACCACCGATATGCCTCTGACCCCGCCTTTGTCTCCACCTCTGGTGACATCACCAGTGAGGGTTTCCTCTCACTTCACACAATCAAACCCCTTGCCAACCGATCCAAAACCTTCGTTGTACTCCCCTCATCCAAAGCCCTAACCTATCGCACTCCACCGACCCCCCAAAATGCCCACCGCGTAACCCACCTTCACGCGACCTACTCCGTCACTGACTGACCATCTCTGTGAACCAAACTCCATGAATCCACTGCTGTTGCACTTTCTATGGTCCGACGAACCTTCTGAGCTGCTCTGACGTGGCCATCAGGCCATATTCCTTGTTTCAGGTATCACCCATGCCACCACCATTAGTGAAGCTCCACGCACACCTTGACGAAGGTGTTCTTGCATCTTCTGCCCTAGGCATCTGTTAACAGGGTGAAATCAATTTTAAAAGATGTTCATTGCAGTATAAATGAAATCGCCGCAAAAACAAATAAGAATTTATTACTCGAAAACCTAGGTATCCGAGGTCGAACATAGGGAGCAAATTGGTATTTGAAAACTAAAATCACAACTTTCAATTTTATAAAATGCAATGACCAATCCAATCAAAGTTATAAAGTAAAAATGAGGTCAATGTATAGAAAAGCTCAAAAAAATGGACGTCTGATGTAAAATTAGACGTCTTAAGTCTTTGCTGCTACAGTGCTTTCTTTATTCTTTTTCTTCTTTCTTCCTTCACTGATTTTTGACTTTGCCTTTTGATTTTCTCTCTTCTTCTACCTTCTTCTTTCTTCTTTTTCTTCTCTTCTTTCCTTAGCCTTCCTCTACCTTTGACTCTCTACTTGGCCACACCTTCTCCTTCCTTCTTCTTTCTTCAGCCTCTTCTTCCTCTACACTTGCCTTTCCTCAGATTTGGCCTCCTTGTCTTCTGCCTTTGCCATCAAGTCCTCCTTTCTTCAACCTCTACTTCTGCAGCTAATTCCTTCCTTCTCCTTCCTTCCTTACCTACTCTTGCCTTCTCTTCTTCTTTTCTTCAGCCTCTGCCCTTGGCTTTCTTCTTTAGCCGCTGCTCTTCTTCGTTTAGCCCTTAAGCTTTGGTCTTTACTTTTCCTTCTTGGCTTCCTTAGCTTCCCTACGGCTACACCTTCAGCCTCCTCTTCCTTCTTCCCTACGCATGGACACGAGAGCAAAACCTACCCTGACCCTCCCCCGCGTCTCTCTCTCTCTCTCTATTTCACTCTTAGGTTCGCTCTCCCAAAGCCGGGTAATCGGGTCGGGTTTCACGTGCCTGGATCCAGGCGCACCGATGTAGGTGGTGCGCAAGGAGTGTAGGGTATATGGGTCGAGTACCAGGTCCACGTGGGTGTGTGTCGCGGACGAGGCAGGGGCGTGGGCAAGGGACCTCACCTCGTGTTACTTGAGGCGATGAGAAAGAAACACAAATTCAATAAATACCACTCACTTGCGTTGAACGTTTCCAAGGTGGGACTAAAGTCCCACCCGCTTCTGCTTGCGCTTGGAGGGAAAACACCTGCCCAATTGAGGTAGCTGCAGTCCCGGATGCTTCTGATTGCCAGGTGTAGAAGGTTCGTAGGAGGGTTCCACACACATGGGGCTTCTAAACCTGGAAGGGAATGACCTAGAGCTTGTGAGCTTGCTACTTCACACCTTCACTAATGGTGGCACAAGCATGAACCTAAAATGCATGCACACAGCCTCGCGGCCCTGTCAAACAACTTGGGAAGCTTCGCCGTGCCACGGAGAAGGTGAGGCGGGGGTTGGTTGGCTGCGAAACAGCCCAGGCGTGAGTGCCCAGGTCGCTCTGTGGTTGTGAAGGTGCGTGTGTCGGGTGAGGGCGTAGGGCATGTGTGGCGGTTGGTGAAGGGATGGAGGATGATCAGTGAGTGTTGGCGAAGGTGATGAGGTAGGTGGCGAGGCATGTGGAGTAGAGGAGTGACGGATTCGCTTCGCCGATGATCGGTCAAAGATGAGGGAGATGAAGGTTTATAGTGGCTATCGAGGGGTGTTTTATGAAATTGAATGAGGGGAAATGAAGAGTAGAGGGAGAGGAACTTATCTGCGTGTAGCTAGACGAAGGGGAGGCAGAGGGCATGAGCGACGCGAATGTGCCGTCATCAGGGAAGAAGGCCCTGAGGTGAGGATGACGGCGACAAGGAAGGGCCTGGAGAGGCATGCACGGGTACGACGCAACGCGGAAGATCAAGGCGGGGATAACTCTGCCACTGGTATTATGGCAGAGCGACGAGAGGAGGGAGGAGGGATCACCAGAGCTTGCGGGCAGTTGGCTGGAGATGAGGAAGGAGGAAATTTGGGGGAATTCTTAGGCCGATTCAAGCTTGAGATGGCCGGGAGGATCTGGGGCATCTTTTATAGGCATTGGTGGAGGGCCATGTGCTTGGAAGGCAAGCTTCCAAGCTTGGCAACTTCGTCGGAATAGGAAATCTGTGAGATACCCATATCTCTCAAGTGTTCACATGAGAGATTGGGTGCAAATCGAATCCTAGGATTATGTTCAGACGGTGGAAAATTCCTCAAAGAATCTTCCTTCCAAATCTGGGAGGAGATCTTTGATAATTCCGGGAGAAATCATCCTCAAATCCTCTCCGGAGTAGGATTCCTCTGTTGTAATGGCAGAGGGACCTGAATGCAAAAGAGTGGCGAGGAAGATAGGGAGTCTGCACAAGGGTTTTCAAAAGTTAGGAGCCAGAATGTAATTGGGTGGACCATTTTGCAAAGTAGGTCAAGGTGACCTTCCCTTAGGTCTAAATTTTATTACAAACCTAATTTGGACCTAACAAATCCAATGGTGAATTTGAATTTTAGGTTTGCCCATGTTTGACTTGTCATTTTGCATAAAAACCTAAATTAGGTCAAATACTGAGTTAGGACCCCTATCTAGGTCAAAATAGGTTCCAAAGACTAAATTGAAGGTTCTAAACCCTAGGGGATGTTTTTCCAAGAATTTTAGAGGGTTTAGTTGATTTTTATCTTGACCAAAATCATGTGAAATTGACTGGGTTTGTTTTAGGGTTATAAAATGTCATTTAATTCTTAGATCTCACAATAACCCTTTTCTGACTGGATGTTGAACCTACGAGTTGCTATGCTAACGTGTTTGGTTTTGAAAACCTGTCGTTATAGTATGAAAGTGAAGAACTCGTGTCCAGCAAATAAATTTTATACTGGAATGGAAATCCCGGGTCGAACACAGGGAGGCAGAATGTTTGATTTAAAAACACGCATTTGTTTTATTTGTCATGAAGTAAATTAATTGATCAGAACTATATAACTATTTACAATAAATAGAAGAGAGAGAGCGAGAGAGAGAGAGAATAAGAGAGAGAGAATAATACAAACAAAAATCAAAAGAGATATAGAATGCACATGGAATTCATTATCGAAGGGATTGTTCATTACACTAAATATTACGACTGGAAAGCGGGAAAATGATTACACTAGAAAGTAGTAAATCTACTCTAGAAAGCAGTAAATCTATTCTAGAAAGCAGTAAAAAGAATGGGGAGAGAGATACCCTCCTCGACGGTCGCTTGGAGGACGAGTCAAACAGGATGACTCCTGGACGAAGGAGGATGGAGCAGGACGAAGGAGGACGAAGTGAGAAGAACGGGAACAGGGCAACACATCCTCGTCGTGGGATCCTCTTTCGAAAGGAGGATGAAAAATTGACTTGATCTCGTGAGAAGCATCCAGTGTGTGGGACAAGCTTCTCTTGAGCTTTGGAGAGGGAGAGAAGAGAAGGAAGGGATGAGAATTTCATATCGAGGGGGTCTCCTTTTATAGTTGCAAGGAGTGGGGGCATTTTGGTCATTCAAATTTGAAAAACATTAACTCAAGACCTTTAGTGACGGATAAATCCATCGCTAAAGGTCCTAACATGGGCGTAGTGGGCAGTGTGCGTGCACCAGCTCACCTCCTCGTGCGTAATGTGCATTCACATTCTTTAATCATTAGCCGTCCGATCGTGAGATTAGACGGCTTAAGTCTCTCGTCGCCGCACCTCCTCTGCACGCCTCACCACGTCTGATCTCACGTCGCCTTGCCGCATCAAATGGAGCGTTTAGCCGATTGGGCGTGCACAGCTGCTCGATCTCCATCGTGCAGTCAATCGCGCTCGCACGGCCACACCCACTTGCCCGCTTCTTGCGACTCGATCGCGCGCTTTGCGCTTCGCAAGAATGCCTTCGACCAACGCGCCACCAGGACGTTTGTGCTGCACTAAGGATTTATGCGTGCGCATCCATAGCTGTTGGATGCACATCCAACGGCAGAGAAGCGACGCTCTGATTGAAGAAGAGAAGGTGCGACTGGTGCTTCGGTCGGTTGGGCGGCTGAGATGGTGCCACGTGGCGCCATCTGAGCCATCCATCTTCTAGATGATGTAGATGGTGCCATGATTGTCGGATTGAGTCGATTTTCGTGCCGTTAGGTTACGATCATTGATCTGAATCCTTCCATGCGATCTAATTTGTCGTTTAAAGTATGGATTCACACCATCTTGGCCCTTGATCTTCTCGAGTTCCTCGGTCTCTATCTGATGCTACAGATGTTTGATTAGGGTGATCTTGGAGTCGTTGAACTCCAATCGTCGCCCTGATCACATCTGTACGGTTGGACCTTCGATCCGTGGCCCCGATAAAAAGTTTGCCTTGTCCATGAACATAAAAGAAGGCAATTAACCTCCATTTTATTCAAACTAATCTAAATGCAAGAGGATGCATGTTATGCAATATTTATAGTATGCAATGCAATCCTATGCTTAAGAACTTGCATAAATAGACATCTTAAGTAGTGTAACATGCTTACATCATACCCGCATGCTTATCTTTTGCTAGTCCCTAGAAAAAACTATATGTTATTTATAAAAGAATTTAGTTGGATTATTTAGGCATGAGTTATTTTCAATCCCTAAGAAAATATCTACTTAGGATCTGAACTTTCAAAGACACAACAGTTCCCGAGTATCTGCCAAAATACAGACCACCTCAAGCCCTTGCCTTATTCAAAGAAAATTTATTTTTCTCTTTTTCCTCTTTTCTAATTTTTTTGGATTTTCAAGTTTTAGGGTTTAAGAGTGGCTTTCTACGGCCATTCAACTCACCCAAGATTTGATGAGAACCCTAAGTTCTAAGCATCTTATTGTGAATGTGATAGACTTGTTGGCTGGCAGTTAAAACAGACTTCGGATTTTTACGCCTCTAGGTAACCTAAAAAAAAAGAATTTTGCCTAAAGGTGTATCTTTACAACCGGTAGCTTTCTCCCTACTTTTATTTTTTTACAAGGTCAACACAAGGGTGAATCCAGTGTATATCTCCCTGATTTATTCTACTTCTCCGCTTCTTCCTAAGTGTTTTGGGATTTTTCAGTGCATTTATTAAGCTGGGTTCTGGACACTGATCGATGAGCTATTACCACCGACAACTTGCCAGCCATACTCGTGTGGCGAAGTGTGGCTTATTTCTTTTTTTCTTTTGTCCATTTTTTTTTAAAGTAGGTGGCTTCCCTAGTCTAAGATTTACCTAAAAGTAGCAAAAAGAGAAAGGTCCGGTGACTGGGCTCCGGACAACATACCTATGGGCTATTACCCACGATAACTTGCCAGCCATATCACCCTAGAAGGTTCATTAGCTACCCAATTTCCGCTAAAATCGTCGAACAACGAGTCAGTGCAAAGAAAGTGTGTAGATGCTTAAAACTCAAAGTTCCCTCAAATCAAAGGGCGGGTTGATAAATCATGTACTTATCACTCAAACTTATTTACTCCAATTAAAATAGAATTCAGACGCCGACGACTCGAAAGGCAAATCTACATTTTAATGGATACATAGGCTGATTAAGTCTGAAGACTTGAAGGGTCTTTGTGTTCAAATCATAATGTAGTATTTCCTAAGATTGAAAATTTTCTTAAACCCAAGTTCTCTTTCCTAATTCCATAAAATTTTTTATTCTTTTCCTTTTAATAAAAGAAAATAAAACAAATCTCCAGAGCTGACGAATAAATTCAGAGATGAATATCCACCCCCCCATGCCTATCTAATGCAATGTCCTCCTTATATTAAAAAGACATAAAATAGAGTGGAATAGAGTAGAAAGCGCCTGAATTGCGTGAATGTCAGGTTCGCTCCGAGATAAAAACTAAAAAGAGCTATATACATGCTGAATTTAGTTCCTTCAGCTAGGTAGACTATACAAAGAAGAGAAATAAAGAATTCACGGGTGCAAGTCAGAATCAGAATAAACATAAGAAACTTCTGACCTGTCAGCAGATGTCCACAAATGTGGACCAGATTGCGGTGCAGACCCATACCCCATAATCGAGAATATCTCAGGTTCTAGATAAAAATTACCCAAAACCTAAAATCAGTATGCACGCGGGGTCAAGCCTACGATTTATGAGGATGCAACCCAAGACCAAAAAGTCAGGTTATGGAGAAATCAAAAGGATAATCAATGAATGTGTGCTTGGGTTGAACATCCTCAGAACAAATGTCATAAGGGTTTTGGTTTGATGGTTTCAGATGAAATGGAACCCTTAGACACAGTCTTCTACTTCCTCTGGGGTTAGCTTCCCAAATTAGAACTTCCCAGCTTCTATCCTCCTCATTCAGAATGTTAAATTCTGAGACCTCTTGCATATTAATCACCCCATCTAAAATTTCTAAGTCTAAAAAATGTGGCTGAATCAGAATTGACTTGGGTCTAATTATCTCAGAAACAGAATCATCGATATGCTCAATGGGATGTAACTGACAATCAGGGTATTTGATTGAATCCTCCAAAAAAAGCGATTTTGGATAAACAATGTGAGCCCTAATAAAATCAATCCCTCAGTTATCGGGCTATCAAATGATCTTTCAGATTCCTCAGGCCCAATCGTCTCACAGAAATCGTGTTTTGTATACTTGCGTGAGACTTCGCAACTTAAATCTTCACCATCAGAATCAAAGAAATCAAGATCCATATTAATGTGTGTCCCAAAATCATCTGTCACTTTTTATTCCAAGGAGACATACGTTTCTTCATACCCTAGCTCAGGGATCTCAGGTGAAGAAATCAGATCATCCCTAATTGGTTGATCTAATTCAATCTGGTTAGCCTCGTAACATGTGTTCCCCCCAACAGGTGCCTAAGTAGGTTCTGACATTGGCTCTCCTGAAAGGAGTTCATCCTGGGAATCATCCCATGACTGAACTAAAGCAACCATAATCTGATCCTCAATTTCGCTAACTTCCCAAGTAGAAACTCACCTGGGTTCTTATCCTTAACATCCTGGAGCCAATCCAACAAATACTTGTTCAAATCATCAATCATTTCAATCAGAGGCTCCAATCTCTCAATGTAAGGTATTGGCTGAACTTCTAAAGATTGTATGATATTCCTCAAGTTAGCCAAAACCTTTTCTTGAACCTGGTTACCCTAAACCAAATGAGTTGGTTCAGGGTTGGGCAGGTTTGGGGTCAATGCAGGGGAATTAACGAATTTAGATTCGTTATACCCTTCCTGATAATAGGTCATTTTGGATTGTTCAAAAGGTGGTGATGACCTAAAGGCAGTGTAATCAGAGGATGGGTAAGGATCAATGTATCCTTCTTGATTGTAGATTGTATTAGGTTGTTCATGAAAGGTTGACGATCTATAATCGATGTGACTCTAAGGATAGAAATCACAATCATAGTGTTCAAGGTTAGACCCTAAACACGGAGGTCCGAAACTGTATTCCCAACCTGAGTTATCCCAACTAACTAATGATTGATTACAGTATGAGTCGGGATAGTCATCATGTTGAGGATAATTCAAAACAGGAGGGAAAGAGCGGGAATTCGTGTAATATGTGGAAGGACTCATGAGAGACGGGTGGAAGAAAGGCACCCTGCAATACAAATAATCAAACCTATCCTTAAGTGAGCTAGCCTAAAGACGTATAGACTCCCAAACCCCATCTTGAGATAAAGGAATGATTTGATCTACTTCTATCTGTTCAATCCAACCATTTAGAAGGAGGGACTGGGGAGAAGGTTCTTCCTTCGGCTTGTACCTCGGGTTCCTAGTGTACCCCCCAGCCACGATCGTTTGATTCTGCTCCCCTAGCTAGACATCAGATTGAACAGTAGAATCAAACTAATTGAAAATAATCTCGTTCTGGGCTTTGAAGAGAAAGTCCAATCCTTAAGGCCAACGTCTACTCTGTTTTATTTAGGGCTAGGTTTGAATGTGCTTTGGAATGTGATGGGCCCTTTATATGGGTTGTACCCTTAATGATTGATTGATTTGTGTGTGTGCGCACAACCAGTGGTTTTCAAGCAAGATTAATTTTGATGCAGTGAATTTTTAGGGTTCAAATCTTGCTTAGTAGCTTTTAGGATTCAACTTTAGGTGTTTTCAAACAAGTTTTGTTGGCACACCAGGTTTTGAAAGCACGGGTAAAGATGTTTTCCTTTAAAACTTAAAAGAATGTGGAGTGCCTGGTAAATCCCTTAGAGTTGAACCTAAGTGGCATCTTCTTGATGAATTGATTTTAATTGAAGTGGTGCGGCCCAATCAACTCAAACAATTGGCCTGTTGCACCACTTGATTAGGCACACAAGTGATTACCTAATCTGATTTCTACTCAATTATGTATTTGGATGTGTGTACCGGCTCCAAAGATTGATTTACCGGATGAGTTTGAAAATCAGATGAGGTTGTGTACCTCTGTGAGATTTTTTTTTTTATGTGGAGGTTGGGGTGTGTGTAGGTGTCAAACAATAAACAATCTAACCTTAGAGTTTATAAGAACACCTAGGTTGATTGATGTTTGTGTTATTATGTGGTGGAATGAAAACTAATAGGTGGGAAGTGGGGGATAACATACAAAAACCTTCCACAGCACTTTACTCCAATCTACTGCTTTTGCTTGTCTCAAAAGGGTACCTGCAATCACAATAAGAAAGGAGAGAAGTGAGGTAAATGATTTGTAAGTTAGAAAACACGAAGAAAAAAATCAAAGAGCATCACCTCCCTGGCAGCGGTGCCAACATGTTGAAGCTGCGAGTTGCTACGCTAACGTGTTTGGTTTGAAAACGTGTTGTTGTAGTATGAAAGCGTAGAACTCGTGTTCAACAAATAAAATTTATACCGGAATGGAAATCCCGGCTCGAACACAGGGAGGCGAACGTTTGATTTAAAAACACACATTTGTTTTATTTGTCACGAAGTAAATTAATTGATTAGAACTATCTAACTATTTACAATAAATAGAAGAGAGAGAGAGAGAATAATACAAAAAAAATCAAAAGAGATATAAAATGCACATGGAATTCATTATCGAAAGGATTGTTCATTACACTAAATATTACAACTAGAAAGCAGGAAAATGATTACACTAGAAAGTAGTAAATTTACTCTAGAAAGTAGTAAATCTAATCTAGAAAGCAGTAAAAAGAATGGGGAGGGAGATATCCTCCTCGACGGTCGCTTGGAGGATGAGCCAGATGGGACGATGCCTGGACGAAGGAGGACGAAGCGAGAAGAACGGGAACAGGGTAGCACGTCATCGTCGTCGCGGGATCCTCTTCCGAAAGGGGGACGAAAAATTAACTTTATCTCGTGAGAAGCATCTCGGGTGTGGGGCAAGCTTCTCTTGAGCTTTGGAGAGGGAGAGAAGAGAAGGAAGGGATGAGACTTTCATATGGAGGGGGTCTCCTTTTACAGTTGCAAGGAGTGGGGGCATTTTGGTCATTCCAATTTGAAAAAATTAATTCAGGACCTTTAGTGATGGATAAATTCGTCGCTAAAGGTCCTAACGTGGGTGTAGTGGGCGACGCGCATGCGCCCGCTCACCTCCTTATGCGTAACGTGCGTTCACGTTCTTTAATCATCAGCCATCCAATCGCGAGATTGGACGGCTTAAGTCGCTCGTCGCCGCACCTCCTCTACGCGCCTCACCACGTCTAATCTCGCGTCGCCTCACCGTGTCAGATGGCGCGTTCAGCCGATTGGGCACGCACAGCCGCTTGATCTCCATCATGCGGTCAATCGTGCCCGTACGACCACACCCGCTTGCCCGCTTCTCATGATTCGATCGCGCGCTTCGCGCTTCACGAGAGCGCCTTCTACCAACGTGCCATCAGCGCGTTTATGCTGCGCTAAGGATTTGTGTGCACGCATCCATATCCGTTGGATGTGCATCCAACGGCGGAGAAGCGATGCTCTGATTGAAGAAGAGAAGGTGAGGTGGGTGCTTCGATCGATTGGGCAGCTGAGATGGCACCACGTGGCGCCATCTGAGCCGTCCATCTTCTGGATGATGTAGATGGTGCCACGGTTGTTGGATTGAGTCGATTTTCATGCCATTAGGCTGTGATTGTCGATCCGAATCCATCCGTGTGGTCGAATTTGTCGTTTGAAGTGTGGATTCATACCATCTTGGCCCTTGATCTTCTAGGTTCCTCGATCTCTATCTGATGCTACAGATGTCTAATTAGGGCGATCTTGGAGTCATTGAACTCCAATCGTCTCCCTGATCACATCTGTACGGTTAGATCTTTGATCTGAGGCCCTAATAAAAAGTTTGTCCTGTCCATGAACATAAAAGGAGACAATTAACCTCCATTTTATTCAAACTAATCTAGATGCAAGATGATGCATGTTATGGAATATTTATAGTATGCAATGCAATCCTATGCTTAAGAACATGCATAAATAGACATCTTAAGTAGTGTAAACATGTTTACATCACTGGACCATCACACTTTTCCTTTTATTAAGTCTAATTGACCAATGTTTAGCCCCTGAGAAATCCCGTTGATGTACTGAATGATAAAATTGCAGTTTTATCCTTTAGTTCGTGTTTTCTTCCCCAAAACAGTAATCCCTTGAATTAGGCCTTCCTTTAGGTTATGTAGGAGCTTTTGTTCACTTTCTTAGGTCAAAATGAGCTAGTTAGGATTGATGATGAGCTTCTCATCAGCATCACGTCCAGGTTGTGCAGAACTATGTGCTCCAGGTCTCCAGGCCTTCAATTGGCATCAACATACGTGGCTACTACTCTAATTCAACGACGGAAGTCAACTTGCCTGCTGAGTAAATAAGCCCTATGGGTTTGTCCCACCTCATTTGCTGACGGGTGCATGAAGGCCCATAAGAGGATTTTGTGCTTACGGCTTATCGCCTTAGCATGCATAGGGGGTGAGGTCCCCACATGCACGCACCTCACGAATGCCCTCGCTCATGCTCAGGCCTCGCAGGTCTAGGCTCTGTTCATTTACCCGAATACTCGGGTCTGCTCTGGTTTGCCTGGTTTTGAGAGAGGAAGAAGTGAAAGAGAGAGGAGAGGGGGAGGTTTTGCTCTACTGCCCACCTCTCAACACTTGTGATCTCTGAGGGAGGCCATTGCCTCTACTGGCGTTGCTGAGCCCTATGCTGTGCCTTCTTTGAAGCTTAAGGAGGCAGAAGAATAGAGAAAGAGAAGGCAGAAGAAGACAGAAAGAGAAGGAAGAAGAAGAGAAGAGTGCCCTCTTGGCACTTAGAGTTTCATTGGATGATCTCTGAAGGGAGTGCATTGTGCACTCATCTTACATGGAATTTAAATTAATTAGTACTATTGAGATATTTGATATAATTGTGAGGGGTAATTAGTGATTCAAATTACCATTTTACCCCATTCTTTTTGCATTATTGACATCTGCATTCATTTATATATCATTCTTGTTTGAGGTTCTATTATAAATTTCTTCTATTGTGCTTGAATTGTAATTTTGAGATTCATATTTTGTCAATTGCTCCCAATGTTCGACCTCAGACTTCATTTTTGATATTCAAGTTATAAATTTTATTTGTTTTTCACAATGATACATACTATACTGCAACGCATTGATTTTAAAACCCGATTCAAAGCGACTAGCATTTTGGCACCGTTGTTGGGGAGCAACATGCAACTTAGATCTCTTGATTGCAATATCTGATTTGGTACTAACTTGCTCTATCTCTTTTAACTATGATCTATTTCATGGATTCATTAAAGGAAGATCAACCACACATCAGCCACTCTAGAGGCAAGTAAAACCCAAATCCAATCTCTCCTAATCCCCTGATTCTGAAAAGCTAAAAAAGGAAATCAATTAAGTCCAACTTGCATTTTGTTTTTAGATTCAATCACAAACAAGTTTCCTAATTTGGTTTATTTCTAGAAAACACCGAACCCTGATTTGTGCACCTACTTAGGGTTTAAGGTATCTAGGGCAATCACCTTCATGCTTGAGCCCTAGGTACCATATTTTGATGAATTAAATTGTACCAATCAAGTTGCAATTAGGGTTTCAAGTTTAGGATTTTAGAGGCACACTTGCTTAATCAAGAATCAACCTTCCCAAACAATGTGTCCCTAAGCCTTGGTTGAATTGATCTATTCAAGCAAACCCTAAAAGTAGGCTCTTAATCTCATTTGAATACTAAAAGAGGGACCTAAATTTCTCAAAGGATAAACTTGATGAAGTTGACCCACCTTATCGGGTTAACTAATCTTCAAATTAGGTCACCTTGCACAAAAACATAAAGTTCAAGTTAAATCATAAGCACCCTTGCTCTTAACTTAAAACTGGCAGACTTAAGAGGTCATGTCTCCATTCTAGTCTACCTGGATCCTTAGTGGTAAGAGAGGTCAGGTGGGGGAAACCTTGTAACTCATGGGGGTGCCCTACCATGTAGGGATCTTCATGGGACTCTCCCTCTCTGGCTGCCTAGGTAATTCTCAGGTGGATGGTTTTCTGACTTAGGTGTATCATCTGCCCCGAACCTCTATAGTCATCCAAAATTTTTTGGGTGTCTTGATTGGGTCCATCACATTCTATCCCTCATCTACTCCATTGGTGCATGTTTGGGAGGAGGTCACTAAGACCACCCTTGAGGCCTCCATTAGCTATGCATTCCCGTCAAGGCCAAGCCTCGACCTCCCTGTTTATGCAATAACCCAACTAGATTGATATCTCTTCTAATTCATCTAAACCAGCTCTCCTTCATCCATCATCATGGAGCAACCAGCAGAAGAAAACAACCTTGAGAATTAGCTTCAGCACCTCAACAATCTATTCTAAGCCTTTGTAAACCCACCGCAACATCCTATGATGCGAGGTCATTACGATCCTGCTGCGGTGGTGATCAAACCTTGAGTCCAAATCCCAGCTAGAGGTCTTGATACTGAACTCAAGCCCAACATGATTCAAGCTATCCCAAAATTCCATGGGTGTAATTTCAGGGATCCTTTCCAGCATATTAAGCAACTCAAGCATCTGGCCCAAGCCTTCGGGTCAGAAGCTCAAAATCAGGATGTCTTACTCATGAAAATATTATCCTTCTCTCTCATGGGCATGGCTTCTCATTGGTACCAAACCCTAATGCATCCAATCAACACCTGAGCGGAACTACATCCGAGTTTCTGAAAAGGTTCTTCCCTGTTGGTTGTTGAAAGAGTCGACTATCTGCTTTGCGTTGTAGTATTTAAGTGGTGGAAAAATCGACTAATCAAAAATATAAAAATAAGCACTCACAGAAGTGTAGGTCATGTCCACAGGGAGGCAATTATGCAATAAACTCTTGATTATTTTATATTCTTTCTGATAAGTGCGAAATCCCTATTCAAATCTGACATAAAATGAGAAGGAAAGTAGATTCATAATAACTTAAAAAGATAAGGGTATATGTGCAATTTTCCCTCACTGAAATCTTCAATAAATATATGATGATTTTGTATAATTTTCACGTGTCATATACTAGAGAGAATCGGTGCACGTGTTGATCCCAAAATCAATCTTAACACAAGTGAATATCAATAATAAGCAATTATCAGAAAATATGAGTGTGCATGTGCAATTCTACCATAATAAAATAATAATAAATCAAAAACCAAATTATGTGGCAATGGCAGTAAATGTAAAATTTAATTGAATTCAAAACAGAGCATTTAGTCTCTCTCCTCCTCGCGAGAGAGAGAGAGCACCGGCGGGCTGTGGACAGGCTAGGGAGGTCGGCGAGGATGAGGGCTATCCGATGGAGGCCACGACGTCGACGGAGATGGCCGGAGGTGGTCGGCCGGCGGAGGAGAAGTGGCGGCAGTGGAGAGGTTGCTGCTGCCACGTGTGCTTGAGAGGGGCACGTGCCGGCAGGCGGTGCTGCGGCAGTGGTGAAGGCACCTGCAGGAGGGCTGGAGTAGGCAAAGGTGAGGGTGCGGCTGAGGCGCGTGGTGGGGTGCCTGCGGGTGCAACGCCTGCAGTAGGGGGGTGTGCCTGCGGGCGGCGCTGGAGGGTGAAAGCGAAGTGGGCGCGCCTGCAGTGAAGGGGCACACAACTGCGGGGTGGCTGGAGATGATCGCGTGCCTGTGAAGAGGGCATGCCTGCGGGGAGGCGCTGGAGGGTGAGGCGGTCTGCAGACGCGGTGGGTGGTGTGCGGCTACAGGAGGTGCGTGTGAGGCAGAGCGATGGTGAAGGAGCGGGTGCTGGCTGAAGGAAGGCGCTGTGTGGGAGCCTGCGGGGAGCACTAGGCACTGGCAGGAGGAAGCGCCTAAGGTGGCAGCGAGCGCCTGCAGGCACTGGAGAAGGGTGTCTGCGGTGTAGAGTGCCTGCGCTGGAATGCCTGCGGTGTGGCTGGAAGGAGTGCTACAGATGAGCGGTGTGCGCCTGCGGGTGGGTGCGCGCTGGTCACAGTGCACGCTTGGGGTTACCCACTCTCTCTGGATGATCCCCTCCTCTTTCTCCGCCTCTTCTTTTAACTCCTCTCCTTTGCACGTGTGTGAGTTAAGGGATTTTCAAATCCCTTAACTATTTCTGGCCGGTGGCTATTGAGGATGCCCAGAGGATGGGGAAAAGAACAGCTGTCAGTTATTTGAAAAGGGTAATTTACCCTTTCCTCCTCATTCTTTTGCCAATTATTTTTCCTGCACATAAAAAGAACATATTAAGTTATATAATAGATGTAAACCTAAATCATGATGCATGCAAACATTCTATAACTTAATATTGTTATTAACAACCCTAAAAGATACAATTAAAGTTACCTTGGCATAATATTAGTCCATTAAAATGGACTCATCAAATACCCCCATGCCTAAGATTTGCTAGTCCCGAGCAAAAATAATAGAAGTAATCAGAAGATTTCTTCTTTTCTTACTTCAAGACTTTCGAAATCCAAACAAATGTGAAGTGCTGATAGCCTAGGTAACAGATCCAAGTGAAAAAGCCAATTCGCATTAGGAGTTCGTACTTCACCCTTGGTCAATATTTCTGCCGAGATAGGCAACTACTTCCCTCGGGGATAAAGCAGATGATAATCTGTAATTTGATCCCGACATTTGGCTTAGGTAGGAGATATCGAGTTGAATGGATTTGTATTTGGTGGCACACACTCATCTAGTGCTACAAATAGTTTAGTACTGTAGACTCTAGATCTTTAGACTATTAGACAAGTCAACTCTGAGAAAGGCTACACCATTATGCTCTCTTGATGTTCCTGGGCACTCCCTCTTTTCTTTCTTTTTAAGATCATGAATCTCTCCAGATTTAGAAATTGTACTCACTATTTGGTGGCCTCACATGGCATACACATTTCAATTAAAGTCTTAATATCTCTACAACTAAGTTAGAGTCCTCAACCAGTATTCGGGCGATCAGAAATACTAGAAGGTAGGTATGGGTCATATTTGGTGGAACGCGATAGGTGTTCTATTGCCTCAGAAATAGTGTTACATTATAACTCGGACCCATTTTTTTTTGTAATATAAATATTTCTTCTTTTTCTGTTTCTTCTTTTCTTTTCTCTTTTTTTTTTATATAATATAAATCCACATAATACGACACAGACTTTTATGCATTATTCCAGATGATGATGGTCAAGAGGATATTGTGTGGCTTATTTGGTGGAAGTGCGGCACCAGGAAGAAATGAATATGACAGGCGTATTTCTGACCTTTGACACTATTACCCTCCTTCAGCCGAGGACTCTATGAAGGACGGTCGTAACCATCCACCATAGTTATAGCTTTATTAAGACTCAATCTCCGTGTATCTGCCTTATTTGGTGACTCTCAGGAATTCACACAAAATACGCACACAGGAACAGAGAGTGAAAACTATGCCTAACTCTGAAGTATCATCATCTAATTATCCAAAACTTAAGAGTCCTCGCACTAGACTTAGCACACAAGTAATCTCTCTACTTTCTTCTCACAAATATGAGGTGGATCTACTAGAAGATAGTATGCCTGACTCCCTATGAACTATCCAAGGGTTCAGTGGACTACAAATGCTTATTGGTTTTTCTCAAGGATCCATTACCAAGTCTACATGCACATGAAATAAATGTACTGGATTCTAAACATAAGAAATAATTCTGGAAGAAAAACTTCCAATAACAAAGGTATTTTGCTAGGGACTAACCCAATCAGCTCAAGAAAAGAGAATTTTTTTTTATAATATACATATATAAATATGTATGCAAATATTTATAAATGCTATAAACATTCTCAGGTTATACCCCCCCATGCCTAAGACTGACAATGTCCTCATTGGAAAAATACAGACATAGAAGAATATCACCTAAAGAGGAGAGTGGGAGGAGCTAAGTCTCCTCAAGCTGAAGTGCATCCAAAACCTAGCCATCTAAAAGAGTAATATACGGTTTAAGTCGCTGGCCATTTACTTTAAAGCTCGCACCTGAAATAGGGTTCCTAATCTCTATAGCTCCATGAGGGAAAGTATTGATAACAACGTATGGCCCATCCCAGCGAGAGTTGAGCTTTCCAGGAAATAATTTAAGTCTAGAATTGAAAAGCCAGACCCACTGGTTGGGCTCAAAAGTCTTTCTAATGATGTGCTTGTCATGGAAGACTTTTGTACATTGCTTGTAAGCTTGAGAAGTTTCCTAAGCTTCATTACAAAGCTCCTCAAGCTCACTTAATTCTAACATATGTGCTTTTCCCGCTTTATCCAGATTCAAGTTAACATTTTTAGTAGCCCAATAAGCTTTATGTTGGATTCTAACGGGAAGGTGGCATGCTTTTCCGTAGACAAGACGAAAAGGAGACATGCCCAACGGAGTCTTATACGCAGTTCTGTAGGCTAGAAGAGTATCATTTAGTTTTTTAGACCAATCCTTCCGATCAGGCCTGGCAGTTTTTTCTAAAATTCGCTTAATCTCCCTATTGGACACTTCAACTTGTCCACTCATTTGGGGATGATAAGGTGTGGATATCATGTGATTGACTTCCAAATTTTGGAGTAGTCTTGTGAAGTGTACATTCTTAAAGTGAGGTCCTCCATCACTTATGATTGTCCTTGGGCACCCATACCGAGAAAGGATATTAGCCTTAATAAAGCCCAAGACCACAGAATGGTCATTGGTTCACGTGGGTATGGCTTCTATCCATTTTGATACATAGTTAACAGCCACAAGGATGTATTCATATCTGAAGGACACAGGAAAGGGACCCATGAAGTCAATGCTCCAAATATCAAAGATTTCAACAGGGAGGATAGGTTGTTGGGGCATCTCATCCCTTTTTCCAATGGTTCCCGTCTGCTGGCAACGTAGACATGCGCCCACATACGTATGTGCATCTTGGAATAATGTGGGCCACCAAAAACCAGACTGAAGAACCTTATGGCCAGTCTTCTTCCCACTAAAATGTCCCCAATAGTGGAGGTCATGGCAGAAACTCAGAACACTTCTTTGTTCTTCATCAGGGATGCAACTGTGAAATAGCTGGTCAGGGCCTATTCGAAAAAGCTCGAGTTCCTCCCAGTGATAAAATTTAGCATTGGCGAGAAACCTATCTCGCTTCTGCTTGTCCCAAGTACTGGGGATAATGCCCATGACCAGATAGTTCACTATGTCAGCGAACCAAGGAGTTTTAGCTTCCACGGCCATTAGAGACTCATCAGGGAAAGTCTCTTGAATACCGCCAGTAGGGTTTGATGCCTCAATAGGGATCCTAGACAAATGGTCTACTACCACATTCTCAACTCCCTTCTTGTCTTCAATTTCTAGGTCAAATTCTTGGAGTAGCAGAATCCACCGAATTAGGCGAGGTTTGGTGTATTTTTTATCTAGAAGATGCTTAAGGGCTAAATGATCAATGAACACAACAACCTTGGATCCCAAAAGATAAGACCGAAACTTTTCCAAAGCAAATACTACAGCAAGTAATTCCTTTTCAGTGACCATGTAGTTTTGCTAAGGATCCATAAGGGTCTTGTTGACATAATGCAGCACATGAGGTTTGCCATCAACCCTTTGACCTAAGACCGCTCCCACTGTAAAATCAGAAGCATCGCACATAAGCTCAAACGGGAGGGTCCAATCTGGTGCTTGGAGAATCGGCATGGTAATGAGGGCTTTCTTCAAAACTTGGAAAGCCTCGCCACATCTATCATCAAAATCAAAGGAGACATCCTTCGCTAACAGGTCGTAGAGTGGCTTAGAGATTTTACTGAAATCTCTAATGGAGCGCCTATAAAATCCAGCATGGCCAAGGAAAGATCTAACCTGACGAACATTGGCGGGCAATGGAAGCTTAGAGATGGAATCGATTTTTGCGTTGTCCACCTCTAATCCTCTCTCGAAAACTATATGCCCTAACACAATGCCCTGCTGGACCATAAAGTGGCTTTTCTCCCAGCTAAGCACCAGCTTTGCCTCTTCGCAACGGGTTAAGACTCTATCAAGGTGCGAAAAGCATAGGTCAAACGATGAGCCATAAATGGAGGAGTCATCCATGAAAATTTCAACGAACTTGTCGATCATATCAGAAAAGATAGCCATCATACAATGTTGGAAAGTGGCAGGAGCATTACATAACCCGAATGGCATTCGGCGGAATGCAAAAGTTCCATATGGACTCGTGAAGGTGGTATGCTCCTGATCATCAGGGAAAATGGCTATTTGATTGTACCCAGAGTACCCGTCAAGAAAACAAAAGTACTTGTTCCCCGCCAATCGTTCCAAAATTTGATCGATAAACGGTAAGGGGAAATGGTCTTTCTGGGTAGCCATGTTTAAATGGCAGTAATCAATGCAGACCCTCCAACCAGTTGAGGGTCTAGTGGTCACCAGTTTACCTTTGTCATTTTCTTCCACAGTGATCCCTGCCTTTTTCTAAACTACGTGAATAGGACTGACCCATTTACTATCTGAAATGGGATAGATAATCCCTGCATCCAGCCATTTCAGAATCTCCTTTTTAACAACCTCCCACATATTTGGATTGAGCCTTCTCTGCATATCTCGAAAAGGCTTCACAGACTCGTCCGTGTATATATGATGCATGCAAAGAGAGGGATCAACACCCTTAATATTAGCAATTGTCCAAGCAATTGCTTCTTTGTGCCTTTGTAAACACTCAAGCAAAGCTCCCTCCTGCAATTCAGATAATGCAGATGAGATAATAATGGGGAGCATGTTATTAGGGCCAAGGAAAGCATATTTCAATGTGCTCAGGAGCGGTTTCAACTCCAATTCACTAGACTTTTGGATTGAGGGTTTTAGTTGAGATGTCCCCGCCTCAGGCAGCAGAACTACCTTCATAGTCTAGGGTGGGGATAGAGACTCAATGTGTATCCCCAGCAACTCTTCTAATTCGGGCATTTTCCCTTTAGTTTCTTTAATAATCGAGGGATGGTCCTGAGATATGACCTTCTGAAGGGGATCGCTACATAAGAGTGCTGGAGTAGTCTCTTTAATTATTTCATCAACGACCTCAATCTGAGAACAATCTTCAAATCCGGGTTGCTTGTAAGTATCAAAAACATTCAACCGGATCTTCTTGTTCCCAAAGCTCATTTTAAGTGCCCCAAATCTACAATTTATAGAGGCATTGGCAGTGGCCAAGAAGGGGCATCCCAGAATAATGGATGACTTTGTGGGCTTATTAGATGGGTCAGTATCAAGTACCAAAAAGTCAACGGGGAAGAAGAAATCCTCCACTCTCACAAGGACATCTTGCAACAATCCCCACGGTGTCTTAAGTGATCTGTCTGCAACCTGGAGGATTACTAGACTAGGCTTCAGCTTTCCTCCTCCCAAAAGGTCATAGACAGAGCTCAGTAGAATGTTTACCCCCACACCCAAATCGAGCAGAGCCTTGTCAATGTGTTGGTTACCTATAACCACTGAAATATATGGGGCCCTTGGGTCTTTCATTTTATGTGGTGTTCCATGCTAAAGAACTGAGCTAACATGGTCAGGCAGGATGACCTTGGTTTGGACCTGTTCCTAGATCGGCGCTTCTAGGTGCATAGGTCATTCAGAAACTTGTCATAGGAAGGAATCTGTTTAATCGCTTCCAACAGAGGCAAGTTAATCTGGACTTTCCTAAAAGTATCCATAATCTCTTCCATCCTATCCTTGGCTCCAGACGAGCCAACAGAAGATTCCCCAGGAGCAGATAGGTGCTCTGGATAGGGCACCCTCGACTTCTGGTTAGAGGGGTCGTCATGGCAGGAAAGGGGTGGAGGAAGGACGACATCCTCATTGTAGGTGATTTTGTGTGAGGGAGAGTGGTGTGGCTCTTCCTCGAGTGAGATGGAAGTTGGGTCAGGTGTGGAAGGGGAATTCTGAGATGTAACCGTAGGAGTGTTATCAGGCTTGTCAATATTTTTTCCACTCCTCAACACGGTCACTGCTTGGGAGTGCTCCCTGAATACAACCCCCTTGCCCTTAGGGTTCTCCTCAAAAGAGCTAGGCAGCTTCCTCGGATCACGTTGCCTAACTGCCTCAGTAAGATTACCAATTTGGGATTGCATATCAATAATCATCTTATTTTGAGATTGGATAACCATATTCTGATGCACTTGCATTGCTTTCATCATGGCCTTCAGTTCATCCATCTCAGAGGACTTATTCGGAGGAGGATTTTCATACGAAGGTTGGTATGTGGGCTGGGGAGGTAAGGGTCTAGTATTCCTTGAGTTAGAAGCATCACCTTGCTTCCAAGAGAAGTTTGGATGGTTCCGCCACCCTGGATTATAAGTGTTGGAGTAATGGTTATTGTGAGGGTGGCGGAAACCTTGGGCCTTGTTCAAGTCAGCCTGAATCAACTTAGGGAATTGGTTTGCCTGATGGCACTCCGTAGTGGCGTGCATTGTGCTTTGGCAAATGGAGCATTCTCTTGAAGCCTGAAAAATAGAGGCTACTTGTGGGTTCATGCCGGGGTTTGCTAAAAGCCTATCAAAGTTTTTATTCAATAGTTGAATCTGATAAGCCAAATCATGAGAAGCATCAGCTTCATGGGCCTCTATCTTCCTCTACAAGATTGATGGTTTTCTTTCTTGATAGATAGAGGACAGATGTATGGAGTCATCGCTTAATGTTTCAAATAATGGCCAGGCTTTATCCTTAGTTCTGGTCACGAAGGTTCCTACACAGGCTACATCAATGGTTTGCCTATGCCTTTCAGATAATTCGTTATAGAACCTTTCGACCAACTGCCATCTTGGCACTTGATGGTGGAGGCATTACCTAAGAAGGTCATTAAAGCGCTCCCAAATCTCATGAAATTGCTCCCCTTCCTGTTGAGTAAAACCCATAATCACTCTTCTGTAATGGTTGGTTTTACTCATTGGAAAATACTTTTTTAAAAATTCTCCCTTAAGGGTGGCCCTATCATTTACCCTTGCATCGAGGGTATGACACCAATGCTTGGCCTTATCCTTTAGGGAGAAAGGAAATAGAGTCCTCATCAGGGCTTCATCAGTAAAGCCCTGGAGCTTCACCGTGGAACAGACCTCGGTGAATTCCTCCAAATGCTGGTAAGGGTCCTCCCTAGTAGTACCATAAAAAGAGGGTAATAAAGATATGGTACTACTCTTGATCTCATACGGATTATCCCCTGCCGGTCGTCTTAGTGCTTGTGCAGGTTGGTCAGTAGGAATAAAATAGTCCCTTAGGGTTCTTTGTTGATTTACACCTTGCTCAGCCATTCCTTCTTTTTCTTCTCCTAGGTGAGCTCTCCTAAGAATTCTCTCAGGCTCAGGATCAAACACTAGACTACCCTCAAGAGAGCGTCTACCAAGCATACAAAACACAATTCAGGTTTTTTTTATTGAGTAAGTCAAACCTCCACTCCAAAGATAAGTCACAAGATCAAGACTTATCTCTCCGTTCCCACGTAAGTAGTATAAGAGGGGTGTGGACTTGAAATCTTAACCTTCTTTATTGCGGAGGTCGAATTAGTTAATATAAATGGCCAAACAAGTTTTTCACTACAATTACATGCCTTAATTCAACCTTCGAGTGCCCTAGGACCTATACTCTACTTGGATGATACTCCCAAGTGATCAAGTGAGAAGTTACTCCAAGGACAAACAAAGGGATGCAAGTAGGGAGAACAATTCCTTTGAGGTGATGCGCATGCGGTGCCCCTTAACTACCCTTTTGTTCCTTTAAGGGATGTCTCCCTCCGTGGAGTATCAAAACACTTGGTCAAAAGATAGTATCACCACCACCACAAAGCACAATAGGAGGGTCTGCACCGATAAAGAGATTGGTGCCTATAGCCTTAAGGGATCGAGCCTTAGTGCGATGCCTAATGTCCGTGCTCAGAGTCAGAAGTCTGCAACACACAGCAAATCTTTGTAATTTCTTTTGAAATTGCAGACAAGTCCCTTAGAATCAGATCAAATGTGAATTGCTTTTAGGGTTGAATCTAATTATTAGTTCCACTTTTAGTTATGTGACCACTGAATTAGTAAATTCAAATAACTTGGTGGTCTTGAATTTAAATTTGAATGCAAATGCGTGAACAGGAGTTGGATGCAAAAGTTAGAAAGATGTACCTGTCTCCAGCAATCTTCATGCTAATATGCTTGAAATGCAATAATAAGATCTAATGCGCTGCTCATTCACCCCCAAATGCGCGCACCTAAGGGCATGCAACTTCTAAATAGGTAGCTCGATATTTTCTTTATTGATTTTAAAAGCAGACAAGCAGAAAATAGAATCACGCAAGCACCAAAAATATTGTAAGCCCTAGTAGCTAAAGAATGTGGGGACAAACCCCCAAAAATTCGACCTCAGTCACTACAAGGGCGAAAAGACAGAAATAAATTTGTGACGACGGAGAATCATCTGCGAAAACTGGATCTTGGTCTCTTTCCTCTTTTCCTCATGTGGCTTAACTCGTGGTTGCTGTCGCCGCTCTGTTGCGCCTCGTCGCCTCTTCAGATTCCTCATACAGTAAAAAAAATTGATCAGATAATTTCTCAACTCGGTAAAAAAAATAATGAAGTAAATCTATTGCGTCTGTTACCTCCCCGGCAATAGTGGCAATTTGAAAGAGTCGACTATCCACTTTGTGTTGTAGTATTTAAGTGGTGGAAAAATCGAATAATCAAAAAAATAAAAATAACCACTCACAAAAGAGCGGGTCGTGTCCACAGGGAGGCAATGATGCAATAAACTCTTGATTATTTTATATTCTTTCGGATAAGTGTGAAATCCCTATTCAAATCTAACATAAAATGCGAAGGAAAGTAGATTCACAATAGCTTAAAAAGATAAGGGTATATGTGTAGTTTTCCCTCACTAAAATCTTCAAAAAATATATGATGATTTTGTGTAATTTTCACGTGTCATATAGTAGAGAGAAACGATGCATGTGTTGATCCCAAAATCAATCTTAAAATAAGTGAATATTAATAACATGCAATTATCAGAAAATATGAGTGTGCTTGCGCAATTCTGCCAAAAAAAATAATAAATCAAAAATCAAATTCTATGGCAATGGCAGTAAATGTAAATTTTAATTGAATTCAAAACAGAGCATTTGCTCTCTCTCCTCGCGAAAGAGAGAGCACCGGCGGGCTGTGGATGGGCCAAGGAGGTTGGCGAGGATGAGGGCTATCCGATGGAGGCCACGGCGTCGACGGAGATGGCCGGAGGTGGCTGGCCGGTGGAGGAGAAGTGGAGGCAGTGGAGAGGCTGCTGCTGCCACGCGTGCTTGAGAGGGGCGCGTTGCAGATGGCTCGCACCGGCGGGCGGTGCTGTGGCAATGGTGAAGGCGCCTACAGGAGGGCTGGAGCAGGCAGAGGTGAGCGAGCGGCTGAGGTACGCGGTGGGGTGTCTGCGGGTGCAGCGCCTGCAGTAGGAGAGTGTGCCTGCGGGCGGCGCTGGAGGGTGGAAGCGAAGCGGGCGCATCTGCAGTGAAGGGGCACACACTTGCGGGCTGGCTGGAGATGAGCGCGCGCCTGCGGAGAGGGCGTGCCTGCGGGGAGGCGCTGGAGGGTGAGGCGGTCTATAGACGCGGCAGGTGTGTGCCTGCATGAGGTGCGCGTGAGGCAGAGCGGTGGTGAAGGAGCAGGTACCGGCAGAAGAAAGGCACTGTGCTGGAGCCTGCGGGGAGCACTAGGCGCTGGCAGGAGGAAGCGCCTAAGGTGGCAGTGAGCGCCTGCTGGCACTGGAGAAGGGCACCTGCAGTGTAGAGTGCCTAAGCTGGAATGCCTGCGGTGTGACTGGAAGGAGCGCTGCAGATGAGCGGTGTGCGCCTGCGGGTGGGCGTGCGCTGGTCACAGTGCACGCTTGGGGTTACCTACTCTCTCTAAATAATCCCCTCCTCTTTCTCCACCTCTTCTTTTGACTCCTCTCCTTTGCACGTGCATGAGTTAAGGGATTTGAAAATCCCTTAACTATTTCTGGCCGGCGGCTGTTGAGGATGCCCAGAGGATGGGGAAAAGAATAGCCGCCGGTTATTCTAAAAGGGTAATTTACCCTTTCCTCCTCATTCTTTTGCCAGTTATTTTTCCTACACATAAAAAGAACATATTAAGTTATAGAATAGATGTAAACCTAAATCATGATGGATGCAAACATTCTATAACTTAATATAGTTATTAACAACCCTAAATGATACAATTAAAGTTACTTAGGCATAATATTAGTCCATTAAAATGGACTCATCAGTTGTACAAATGCTCTATGACACCAGATCATGCATTTCACATAGCAAGCAATAAAACCACTTCATGAGGCCTGGGATCATTTTATGGATCTCATACAAAAGTGCCCCTACCATGGAGTTCCTAAATGGAAACAAGTCCAGTCTTTTTACCAGGGACTCTATGAGGATATTCGATTATTCGTTAATGCGACCTCTGGAGGAAACATCATGGGTTAACATGAAGTCACCGTATGGGAGATTCCCAATAACATGTGCGAGATATCCATCAATAATGAATCCATGGTTATGTTCGATTGGACGAATGCCTGTGCATTGACGAATCCATGGGGAGCACATGAGACGCAGAGCCTATCCTCTTCCATCAACTTGGAACTGATGACCAGTTTCCTGGACAAGGTCTATATTATTGAGAAGAAGGTGAATGAGCTAACTCGACACCTGCAGTGAGCCACCTCTGAGCAAAACCCGTTTACGCAATCGCCCTCTAGCAAGGAGGCTGTGCATAACATCTACCATCGATCTTCTCACGGGATGGACCTGTATCCACCTTCATTTGATTCTGGGTTTAGAGGAAACTCTGGACCCACCTATTCTAGTTGGGGGAACTCAGAACCCTCATATTCGGACTTTTCTGAGGCTCCTCAAACCTGCGAGGACCTCAATGCCATCCAGAATGATCCATTGTCAAACACCTACAACCCTGGATGGCGTAATCATCCAAATTTTACATGGTCAGGGAACAATCAAAAGCAGAGACCTTAATATCAGCCCTAACCATAAGCTTCTCGTCCATATCAGCTGCCTCGGCCTCGGCCCAACCCAACTTATCAATCTAGGCCAACTCACAAAGATCAAATGACTCTTATCCTTCAGACTCTAGCTGACATTCAGAAAACGAATGCCGCTATGCAAAAACAATATAAAGATGAGATCATAGAGATTCGCAATCAACTTGCCCAGATGACGAATCCCCGCCAACTTGGTGCACTTCCTTCGCAACCTCTGCCTAACCCAAATAATGTGTCCAACCAGAGGCACATTATGAACCCAACTCAGGGCCAAGCTCACTATGTCTACCAGGCCACTTCTACTCCATCACCCGATGAAATGGAGGCTTTGACATCATACATAGTGTTTACAAGGCGAAATCGGGTGTATAATAATTGCATTGTAGTATAGCCAAAATCGCTTTGAAAACAAAAGAAAGTTTACTACTCGAAAAATGAATCCGAGGTCGAACACAGGGAGCAAATTGGGATTTAAAATTATGAAGTAAGAAGAATGGTTTCAATGTAGATAGAAGCTCAAAAATATAAAGATGGATGTAAAAATCAAATAATTATTTTTCAATCTCTCTTCTTGTTCTGTCTTGAGCTTTCTCTATTCTTCTTCTTCTTCCTTCTTCCTTCTCTGATTCTTCTTATTCTCTGATTCATCTTCTTCTATCTCTTTCTTTCCTTTGATTGCTGGCCTTGGCTTCTTCCTCCTTTCTTCTTTCTCTTTCCCTACTTCTGACTTCAGTCGAGCCTTCTTCTGCTGAGGCTTCCTTCTTTTTCCTTCCTCCTTCTTCTCTTCTCTGCAACTTCACACTTAGCCGCTGCTGTGGCTTCTTTCTTCCTCTTCTTCCTTGGCTTCGCCCTCTTTTTCTTGGAGAGTAAAACCTAACCCCTACCCTCCCCGCGAACTCCCCTCACTTTCTTCTCTCTTAGGCTCGCTCTCCCAGAGCCTTTCTCGGGTAAACGGGTCAGGTCGGCACGCCCATGACCAGGCCCACTGGCATGTGTGGTGGGCGAGGAGTGCGCGGGTAGTTAGGTCGAGCACTAGGTCCATAGAGCATGGGGCGCTAATGTTTACACGGCTAGATCATGTTTTGATAATTAATGCATTGTAATATAGACGAAATTTCAGTGAAAACAAATAAAGATTTTATAACTCGAAGACCGGAGTATCCGAGGTCGAACACAGGGAGCAATCTAAGTACTTTCAAAACTTGAGAACACAACCTTTTAAATGAAAATAAGTATATCCGAGTTCAATGAGAGTTATAAAAAGAAATTGCTCTGGGAAAACAAATATTGGACATCTGATATTTGTATCAAACGTCTTAAAATGAAGCTCCTTTTCTCTCTCTATTTCTTTTCTTCCTGCAAATGTCTGACGTTCTTCTTTCTTTGCCTTTGCCTTCCTGAGTCTTCGTCTGCCCTTTGTCTTCTTCTTCAGTCTTCCTTGGTTCTGCTTCCTTCACTGCCTTGCCTCTCTCCTTCCTTCCTTTCTTCTAGAGCCTCCTTCCTTCCTTCTTCTGTTTCCCTTTTGCGTTTCTTCTTCTTTGCCTTGGCTGCAGAACTCCCTTCCTTCTTTCTTGCAGCGGTTAAGTACTTGTGTCCTGCACACACTAGGCGCAGCAAAACCTATCCCTCTACCCACGCGTCTCTCTTTCTCTCTGTGTAAACCACTCTTAGCACACTCTCCCAGAGCCGGTTAAACGGGTCGGATTGCGCGCCCGTGACCAGGCGCACCGGCGTGAGGGTGATGCGCGAGGTGTGCTTGGGACAAGGTCGGGTTGGGTCACACCAGATCTGTGAGGTGAAACCACGGACGAGGCGTAGTGTAATGGGTGAGGGACCTCACCCCAAGTGTGACTGGAGGCGAAGAGGATATTTCACAAAAGCAATTTAAAGGGTGTTCGTGCGTCTTGGCTTACCGATGTGGGACTAAAGCCCACAGCTGTTCTTCGCACGCTCGCAGCCGATCGTGCCTTCAATTCCTCAACTGCAGGCTCTATTGGCTTCGCTCGCTGGGTCAGATAGCTTCACAATGCTTCCCCGAATCCGCAGCACCTAGAGCCTTGCGGTCCTAAAGCCTAGAGCGAGCTTGGAGCTTCGTCGAGTCGTCATCAATGGCAGCAGGGGCTGGGAACTTGTCAGACACAAAAATGGCCTCGCATCCTAATCAAATCACTGGGGGACCTTCGCCGTGTCACGGCGAAGGTGATCAGCTATGTGGCAGGCTGCGGGAGGCCTAAGCGTGAGTGCCTAGGTTGCTCTGTGGCCGGACGGGTGGGTGTGTTCGGGGGGTTGCTGTGGTGGTGTGGTGGGGCTGTGGATGAGTGGAGGGTGTTTAGTGAGATGAGGCGAAGGTTATGTGATGGTCAGCGAGACGTGTGGGGCTGCGGAGCGACGGGGGCGTCTCGCCGGAGGGTGGCCGGAGATGAGGAAGGTGGCGGTGGACAGGATGGTCAAGGGGTCGATTGAGTGAAATAACGTGAGGAAATGAAAGAGGAGAAGATGGGGGACTTATCTGGAATGTTAAGAGAGAACGGGGGCAGCGGAGTCAGACGGCTCGTAGTTGCCGTCATCGGAGAAGATAACCCTGAGGGAGATGATGGCGATGAGGAAGAGGTCGGGGAAACGTGCGCTTGGTGTGGCGCGACGCAGGAGAATGAGGCGAAGTAGACTCTGCTGCTGGGTTGGCAGCAGAGCGACGAGAAGGAGGAGAGGTAGTCGTCGGAGCTTGCAGGTTCCTTGGCCGGAGAGAGGAGAGAAGAAATTTGGAGGATTCTACGGCCAAGACAAGTCTCAGATCTCGCAGAGGGTTGGAGGTCTTTTTATAGGTGCTGGCCGAACTTTCTGGTGCGTGGAGGGTGGCTTTTGGCCACAACTGTCTCACCGGAGAAGGAAGGTGGTCGAAACCCAAATTTCTCGTGCATTCACATGAGAGTTTGGAAAGAAATCAGAGATCAAGATCAGGCTTAGATGGAAGGGAATTCCTCAGAGAATCTCCCTTCCAATTCTGGGAGATCTCTGAGGGATTTGAGCGTACCCCCCTGTCAACCTCCCCGGAGAAGAATCTTCCCCAATAATGGTGAAAGGACTTGATTGTAAGGTCGGCGAGAAAGATAGGGGGGCTATTGTGATGGTTTTCAAAAGATAGGGACCAAAATGTGATTGGGTGTACTAAATTGCAAAGTAGGTCAAGATGACCTCCTCTTAGGTCCAAATTTTGGTACAAACCTAATTTTGACCTAAGGAATCCAATGGTGAAGTTGGATTTTATGTTTGACCACGTTTTACTAGACATTTTGCGTAAAAACCCAATTTAGGTCAATTGATGAGCTAGGAACCTAATCTAGGTCAAACTTGGTTCCAAAGGCCACTTTGAACGTTCTAAACCCTAGGGGATATTTATCCATAATTTTTAGAGGGTTTACTTGATTTTTATCCTGACCGAAACCTTGTTGAATTAAGCAGGTCGGTTTTAGGGTTACCAAATGTCATTTAATTCCTAGATTGCACATGAACCCATTTCTGATTGATTCAGCTCACTTTTTATCTCATTTAGACCATTTGACCTATGCTTTGTCTCTGAGAAATCCCGTTTATGTACTGTAATAGTAAAATTATAGTTTTAACCTTTATTTCATGTTTTCTTCTCAGAGCACTTATTCCTTCAATTAAGCCCTCTTCTAAGTCATGTAGGAGCTTTTATTCTCTTTATTAGGTAAAAATGAGCTAGTTATGGCTCATGATGAGGCTCTCATCAGCTAACAAGGCATGGTGGGGAGAGTGGGACCTTACCCTATGTCAAGAGGCACTTTGCCCCTGACAGTTTTTCAATTTATGCCACACCATCTGCTCATAGACTTCCGAGGTGGGACTAAATGTCCCACCTGCTTCTAGCACGCTCCCACAACAGTTCTTCCGTTGATTGCTGAGGCTGCGAGGCTTTGGCCTTCAATTGATTGGCTGAAGCTGTTCGTGAAGAGAAACCGCATGTCTGGGACTTGGGCTCCTAACACTTGGAGGTGAAGCTAAAGCTAGCAGGCTCCTTCAAGCTTGCTTTAATAGCGGCCAGGGCACCTATACCTATTGACATGAAAATGGCCTCACGACCATGACAGATCACTCAGAAGGCTTCGCTATGACATGGTGAAGGTGGCCCGGGTGCTGGTGTGGTGCGGGATGGCCTAGGCGTGCGTGCTTAGGTTGTTCTGTGGCCGTGGAGTTGGGTGTGTTTGGGGGCAGTGTGTGGAGGTTGTGGCGGTTGATGGAGAAGGGAAAAATGTTCAGTGGGATGAGGCGATGCTTTCTAGGTGGTTGGCGAGGTGGGTGGTTGCGTGGAGTGGTGGATACACCTCGCCAGTGGTCAGCTGGAGGTGAAGGTGACCATGATATGCAGTTGTTGGGGAGTGAAATTAGAAATAGATATGGGGAAAAGAAAGATTAGAGGAAGGGAACTTATCTGCGAGGTGCTGGACGAAGGGGGAGTGGAGGAGGTGGACGGCTCGTATGTCCCATTGCCAAAGACGAAGGCACAGAGAGAGACAGGAGACGATGACAAGAGGGAGATAGGCGCGGGCGCAGGTGTGGCGCGACGCGGATGAAGGAGGCGAAGGAAACTTTGCCAATGGTATGGTGGTAGAGCGACGAGAAGAAAGGGAAGGAGTCGCCGGAGCTTGTTGGGTTTTTTTGGCCGGAGGGGGAGAGGAAGATTTGGGGGTAATCTTAGGCCAAAACAAGCGTGAAATGACCGAGAGGATCTGGGGTTTCTTTTATAGTCGCAGGCAGAGGGCCTTGTGCTTGGAAGGCAAGCTTCCAAGCATGGAAACCTTGCCAGACTTGGAAGGTTGAGAGATACCCAAATCTCTCACGCATTCGCATGAGAGATTAGGTGGAAATCAGAGCTCATGATTGGGTTCATACGAATGAGAATTCCTCAGAGAATCTCTCTTTCAAATTTGAGAGGGATTCTCTGAGGAATCAAGGAGATATCCCCGTTGAATCCTCGCCGAAGTAGGATTCGTCCACTGTAATGGCAGAGGGACCCAATTGCAAAGAACAACGAGGAAGCTAGGGGGTGTCTGCAAGGGTTTCCAAAAGCTAGGGCCATATATGTAATTAGGTTGGATTATTTTGCAAAGTAGGTCAAGGTGAACTCCTCTCAGGTCCAAATTTTGGTATAAACCTAATTTGAATCTAAGGAATCCAATGGTGAAGTTGGATTTTAGGTTTGACGACATTTGACTGGGCATTTTACACAAAAATCTAATTTAGGGTAAATATTTGACTAGGACTCCTATTTAGGTCAAAATAGGTTCTAAAGGCCAAATTGAAGGTTCTAAACCATAGAGGATATTTTTCCATGAATTTTAGAGGGTTTAGTTGAATTTTATCCTGACCAGAACCTTGTTAAATTATGTGGGCCTGTTTTAGGGTTACAAGAAGTCATTTAATTCGCAGATTTCACATTAACCCTTTTCTGATTGAACCAACCCACTTTTTATCTTATTAAGACCATTTGACCTATGTTTAGCCCCTGAGAAATCCCGTTGTTAAACTACAATGGTAAAATTGCTGTCTTACCCTTTGTTTCTTGCTTTTCTTTCAAACCAGTTATTCCTTGAGTTATGCCCTTCACTTGGTTATGTAGGAGCTTTTGTTCTCTTTTCTAGATCAAAATGAGCTAGTTAGGGTCAATGATGGTGTTCCCATCATACTCCCATGCCTAACTTTTGCTAGTCCTTTAGCAAAATTTTAAGGTTTTATCTTCTGTTCTAGACCATGGGTTCCTTTCACATATTATGGTGAGTGCTTTTTTCTTTTTCTTTTTGATTAGGTTAGAATGCCGACAGAAGGCCTAGAGGTACTCAAGTACCAACCAAGATCCAAACCTGACCAGCTCTAGCCTCGATCCTCCGCAAAGGTTTTTAAGGCCTGCAGGAACTATCGTAAGGTTCGTTGGACTCTACGGTTAAAGCACCCATGCTTGAGACATATTTTAGCCTCAGTTCAGTTTGTAGTGCATTTTTTTGTAAGAGAGAGACAGAGGATTTATTTGTTTGAAGAGTTTTCTCTCTCTTTTCTTTTTATTTCTAGCTTCGGATTGGCTTCTCAACATGGTCTGTATCGGATTTCTCGTCCCCATCATCAATCCTCAAAGGTTCTTGGCAATCGATACTTTGTGATAGCACTACCCATGGCAACCCCCAGAACCCTGGCTTTCGATATTTCGAGATAATCCTACCCATGGCGTTCTGTAGATAAATCCAGACCCTGGCAATCGACATTTCGTGATAATGTCGCCTATGGCATCTGAACCAGTAGGGTGCTTACATGCACCCAGTAGGATATGTAAACTAGGAGACAAGCACCGGAGACGATATGTTGTTATGCATCTTCGAGGTGAATTTCCTACCTTTCCACATCAGGAACTCATCTAAATCAACTTGCGTTAATCGGCCGCTCCAAATCTAGGTAATTTTTTCAGAACATTTAACCGTTTTTGCGTGATTTTGATAGTTATGCGCACTGAACCAGATTGTGTGTGGATTGGGGTGCTTAGGTTATCGAGTCCCACAAACCAAAGGTCAGTTAACGAGGCCGAATACTCCCTAAGCCTTAGACCTAATACTTAAGCTTCACATTTTCGCCAACCTCTTTTGGATTATCCAGATCTTAGCGGATACTTGAATGTTTAAGCCTAAGAGTCTAGCCCAAAAGGCCTAAGATCAGTGTTCCTGCTAATCTCCTTTTGTGTCTCATTAGCACTTTTTCCTATATTTTTCTCTTTTCCTTGATGTGGTCTAGAACTTCGGTAAATCCCTTAATCTCTTACTAATGACTATCTCTTTTTCTTTTTCATTTTGTGCTCCTTTTTTGTCATTTTGCTCTTTTCCTCCTCATTTTCTCCTTATGGTTTGTATGGCCTCAAAAATTTTCTCTCCCCTCAATTTTTTTTCATTTTTTTGGTGTTTTTTGTGATATGTGATTTTTTTGTTGAAACATTTTCTTGTGAGATGAGTTTTCATGATGTTTTGCACCTTCATACCCCCCATGCCTATGATTTGCAATGTCCCCATTGTAAATTAGGTGGATTTGAATTCAGCTTAGTTCATTTAATAGGACAAGTTTTGGGTGGGTGAACGGGTTGAGCTGACTGTTGCAAATGATTTCTAGACGCGGGTATGGGTGCCTGAGTTGGAGTTAGCTATTCTAATGGATGAACCCTAAAGTGCAATATGAATTCAGCATAGGAATGTCAAGAGAGGTTTCAAGTTTCTCAAGAATGATGGGTTGCCTCCTGTTAAGCACTGAGTTTTACGCCATCGGCTGGGCACAATGAGCTCAGGGAGAATGGAGGGTAAAGGTGATGAGAAAAATCGATGTGATTTGTAATTAGGATTTTTAAAGTCGTTGTAACATGCAAAATTACATACGCTTTTAAATTTCTATTCCTAGATAGTGGCATATCTAGGGTCATCCAAGGAGGCAATATGCTTACAAATCAACTCTTTTGCTTAGAAAATAAATCTCAACTTTCTTTTTAGTTTTTCCAATATATCATTTTTTTTTTGTTTTGTAAATGAAATAATAAGGATTTCGAATTAATGAAAACTACTCCAAATAGTAACCCTAGGTGACATGAACTACCTTCCTTCTAAGCTCACCCTAGGCATGTGAAGGCCTAGGGTAATTAGAGAGGAAGGGAAGTGAGTGCACAAAAGGGAAAATTAAATTGCAATCAAGAAGAAAATAATCTAATGAAGGCAACTTGTATAAAATTGAGGAATTGTTTTACAAAAAATCTAGTAGAAGAATGCTTAAACTACTAGAATTAAAAATGCATGTAATGAAAACACAAAAATCCTCTGAAATAATGGTGAGGATGGCGAGGCTCTTGCTCCAATTGCAGCTACTCCCGCAATCAAAAAGAGCTCCTCCTTCTCCTTGCAAAATTCTTCAAGGTGTAGCTTCCTTGGCCAACCCTGAAGTAGGGGGCATGCCAAGGCTTTCCTCCAAGGTGGCGTGGACCACTCTAAGCTCTCCTCCAAGGTGGCGTGGACCACCTTCAAGACCTCCTCCCGATGTCATCCTTCCCTCGCTTCTCCTTTGGCTTGTGTGGGCTCAAGAGAGAAGGGAAGAGGGGAAGGCACCAAGGGGATAGAGTATCCCCATAATCTTCTTCTTCTCTCTTGGGCATAAGCTTTAGGTAGAATATGAGAGGTATTTTGCTAGCCAAGCATGGGTTGTAAGGTGGTGGGTGTTGGTCTTTTTATAGGGTAGGATGAGAGGGTTAAGGTGACTCTTGAGATGGATGGCTAAGATGGGAAGATGGGGGTGGTTAGGTGATCCTAAGGCTAAGGAGAGTTGGCGCCAAGTAGGGGGGTGTGAAGGTGGTGGTTATGGTGGTGAAGAACCACCTAAAGGTGGTGCCAGCCATGGAGAGGTGCCTTGGTTTTGGTGCCACCATGAAGGCTTTTAGAAGGGGGGTTAAGTGGATGGCTAGGATAGGTTGTAGTGTTATGTGTAGGGCCACGATGTGGGGGTGTTTTGGCGCCAAAAGGGAGGGCTTCTAGAAGGATATTTTGGCGCCAAAACAAGGTGTCTTTTGGGTGTAGTTGAGGGGCTAAGAGGTGTCCATCTTGGCACCAAAATAGAGTAGAGGTTTAGGTAGCTTAGGTGGACAAGGTAAGCATAGTTGGTGGAGCTAGCTAGGGTTAAGTTGAAGGGGGAGGATGGCCAAGGAGATGGATGTTAGCTAAGCTAAGCTAGCTTAGCTAGTAATGGAGTAGAGGAGGAGGCAATGGGAGCTATGGTTTGAAGAGACGAGCTGGAGAAAAGAAGTCTGGAGCTGAAATGGAGCTGGTAGCTGCAGAAGGGAGTGGCATGGAGATAAGCTGGCTTAGTGGTATCGGGTTGCGGGTGGTAAGGCTAGTTGTGTCTTTATGTTATTTATAGTACAGTCGTTATAGTATAAGACAACACAGCTACCAGATTACTATTACAAAATATTTTTACTTGAAACAAGGTTTTCTTGAGGTCGAACTCAGGGAGCAACTATGCTTCTAGAAATCTAATTAAGTTCTCTATTATGTTACAAAAATAAGAGAGAGAGAGAGAGAGGGAGATCTTGGCTTCTTCTTCTTCTCTTTCTCTTTTCTTCCTTAACCATTTCTCTTCTTCTTTTCTTTGTTCTTTCTTCTTTCCTCTTTGTTCTTCTTCTGTTCTTTCTTTCTTTCTGGCGATGATGTCTTCTTCCTTTTTTTTCTTCTTGCCTTCTTCTTTCTTCTTTTCTTGGCTTCTTCTTCTGTTCTTATTTTCTTCCCTTCTTTTCTTTAGCCGGCAGCTATGGTGATCTTCTTCTTCTTTCTCTTCTTTTCCTTCCTGCCTTCTGCAGCTGTGGGGATTCCGACGTCTGATACTGTGTTCAGACGACTTATCTGTGGCTCTGCTACAGTTTTTTTCTTCTTCCTTTCATCTTCTTCTGTTTCTCTCCTTCACTTCTTCTTCAGCTGCCCTGGCTAAGGCTTCGGCCGCTTCCCTTCTTCTTCTCTTCCTTCCTACCTTCTTCTTTCTTTCCTCCTGCACGCTTACACAAGGGTCAGAGCAAAACCTACCCCTACCCTTCCCCACGTCTCTCTCTTTCTCAGATTTCTCTCTAAGGACTGCTCTCCCAGAGCCGGGTAATCGGGTGCGGTATCGTTCCCAGGACCAGGCCCACCGGCGTGCGGTGGTGGCTAGGAGTGCGCAGTTTGGGTAATCGAATCCTGCCCAGACCCACGGGGCGTGAGCACAGGCGAGGGCGAGTGAGCGCGTGGCGCGCAACGTGTGGGAGAAGGACCTGACCCCTGTGTTCGAAGGCGATTAGCCTTAAGCACTTTTCTAATTTAAGTGTGGGCACTTGGCCACGCACTTCCGAGGTGGGACTAAAGTCCCACCTCCCAGATTGGTGCCCGCAGGCGAGCTGCTTGCAGCCAATTGGGGCAGCCTGCTGTGCCTTTGCCCCAGCTACAGGCCTGGGTGTGTTCGCAGAGATAATCTGCGCGACATGGGGTGCGCACCTGGGCTGGAGGGCGCCTGCAGCTACAGGTGATGCTGCTGCAGCTCATCGGCAATGGCGGTGAGGGGCGCACACCTGAAATCACAACAATGGCCTCTCAGCCCAGTCAGAATATGTAGGGAACTTCACCGAAGTGAGGCGAAGCGTGTGCGGTGGTCGGCGGCGTGCGGGAGTGCGTGAAGAGGCTGACCTATGTTAGACTGTGGCCGGAGAGGTGGGTTTGTTCGGGGGGTGGTCAGGTGGCGTTTGGCAGTGAATGGAGATGGGGAATCGATAGAGTGGAGTGTGAGGGAAATTGTGGGATGGTCGGCGAGGTGTGGGAGTGTCTGTGGTCGTGAGATGGTCTCGCCAGAGGGGGTGATCGGAGGTGGAGAGTGTGGTCTGGATAGTGGCGGTCAGGTGGTCGAAAGGGTAGTTTGAAAGGGGGGAAATGCAAGGGAAATAGAGAGGAAGTTATCTACCTAGGTATTCGACAAAGGGGGAGGGCAGAGCAGCCGGCTCGTATCTGCCGGAGCTGGACACGAAGATGCCCTGGAGGAGGGTTTCGGCGACGAGGAAGCAGGCGGAGGGTGCCAGCGGGTACAGCCCGGCGCGGACGATAGAGCAGGGCAAACCCTGCTGCAGGTAAGGTAGCAGAGCGACGAGGAGGAAGAGGAGGAGTTGGCCAGAAGCTTCAGGCTCTCTGACTGGAGGAGAAAGGGATGAATGGGGGGTAGATCTCCGTCAAAGGAAGCTTATCGGAGTCGACAAGGTGTGCTGCTCCTTATAAAGGGGTTGGCGCAGAGGGAGGGGTGTGCTGGCGTTGTGCCAGCCTCGCCGGAGTAAGGCCGGAGATGACACCCATACCTTCCGCACGTTCGCACAGAAGGTATGGTGGTTGGCAAAGGGCATGGGCGTGTCCTTGAGACGGAGGACGTCGCAGGGAACCCCACTTCTGCTTTGTAAGACGGCGACCTTGCGCGGAGCATGGCGCTACACAGAAGTTGCAGGGAGGACCATTCTGCAAAGAATGATGAAAAGTTGGGGGCCTAAATGCAAGGGTTTCAAAAGATAACGGTTAAAAAGTAAATGAAGAGGACCAAATTGTAAAGTCGGTCAAGGAGGTCTCTTCTTAGGCTCAAGTTTTTATACCAGACCAGTTTAAGCCTAAGGATTTTAATGGTGAATTTTAATTCTAGGTTGGACCATGTTTGACTGGCCAATTTGCGTAAAAACCCAAATTAAGTTATTAATTGGGCATGGTTCTCTTTTTAGGTCAAAATAGGTTTCTAAGGCCAAATTGAAGGTTCTAAACCCTAAAGAGTATTTTTCTATGAATTTTAGAGTGTTTAGTTGATTTTTAACCTGCCTCGAACCTCGTGAATTGAAGTGGGTGTGTTTTAGGGTTATAGAATGTCATTTAATTCCTGGAAGTTGCTACAACCCTTTTTTAGATCAGATCATCCCACTTTCCTTCTTGTTAAGCTTGTTTGACCTATGTTTGGACCCTTAATTACCCTGTTTGCAAACTGCATTGGTGAAATTGTAGTTTTACCCCTTATGATTTATTTTATTCTTAAACTCAGAATTCTCTGAGTTAAGCCTTTCTTTAGGTCATGTAGGAGCTTTTTCTCACATATCTGGGTCAGATTGTGCTAGTTAGGGTTTATGATGAGGTTTTCATCATACCCCCATGCCTAGCTTTTGTTAGACCCTTAGCAAAATTTTAAGGTTTCATCCCTTGTTCTAGACCATGAAGTTCTTAATGATTTTAGATAAGTGCTTTTTCTTTTGCAAACTGGATTAGGTCAGAGTGCCAACCATAGGCATAAAAGGTACTCTAGTACCAACCAAGATCTAGATCTGTCTAGCCTCAGCCTCAGTCCTTAACAAAGGTTTTTAAGGCCTTCAAGAACTAACCTAAGGTTTATTGGACTTTGTGGTTAAAGCACCCGTGCTTGAGATAATTTTAGCCCTGGCTCAGTTCGCAGTGCGTTTTGTAAGAAAGAGAGGTAGAAGATTTATATGTTTAGAGAGTTTTCTCTCTCTTTTTTCTTTTTAATTCTAGCTTAGGATTGGCTTTTCAACATGGTCTGTATCGGATTCCTTGTCCCCATCATCAATCCTCAAGGGTTCCTGGCAGTCGATGCTTCGAGATAGCACCACCCATGGTAACCCCCAGAACCCTGGCTGTTGAGATTTTGAGATAATCCCATCCATGATGTTCCGTGGCCGAATTCAGACCCTGGCAATTGACATTTTGGGATAATGCCATCCATGGAATCTGAACCAGCAGAGTGCTTACATGCCCCCAGTAGGATATGTAAATATCCTAAGAGACAAGCACCGAGGAGATGATATTTTGTTATGCATCTTCGAGGGGAATTTCCCACCTCTCCGCACTGGGAACTCGTCCAAATCAACTTGTGTTGATTGGCAGCTCCTACTCTAGGTGTCATTTTCAGAATTTTTGCAACGCTTCTGCATGATTTTATTTTTTATGCTTACTAAACTAGGCTGTGTGTGAAGTTAGGGTGCTTAAGTTATTGAGTCCCGTAAATCAAAAGTTAGTTAACGAGGCCAAATACTCCCTAAGTCTTGGACCTAATACTTAAGCCTTTCATTTTCCTCAACCTCTTGAGGAATGTCTAGATCTTAATGGGTACTAAGAGTCTATCCAAGAATGCCTAAAGTTTGCATTCTTACTAATCTCACTATGCACTTTCCATTTCTTTTCCTGAATGAGGTCTAGAACTTAGGTTAATTCCTTAATTTCTTGCTAATGACTATCACTTTTCTTTCATTTTGTGCTCCTTTTCATTTTGTTCCTTCTTCTTCTTCTCCTCCTCCTTTGTAGAGTCCTCAAAATTTTCTTTCCTCCTCTCATTTTATTATTCTTTTTCAAAAAAAAAATTTAATTTTTATGGTGTTTTTGGCATATGTGAATTTTTTTGTTTAAAACCTTTTCTTACAAGATTTGCACTTTCATACCCCCCCATACCTAGGATTTGCAATGTCCTCATTATAACTTAGGGGGTTTTTATACAACTTAGTTCATACATTAGGACAGATGTTTTGATGAGTGAATTGGTCGGGGTGACTATTGCGGATGATTTCTAATCTCAGGTGCAAGCACCTAAGGTGGAGTCGGCTGTCCTAAAGGGTGAACCTTAAGTGCACAAAAGTGTGAGAAAAGGTTTCAGGTTTTCAAGGAAAATGACGGGCTACCTCCCATTAAGCGCTGAGTTTTACACCATCGGTTGGGTGCAATATGCTCAGGGAGAATGGAGGATAAATGATGACTCAGCCAAATTAGTAGAGTTTACATCAATGAACAGTTTGAGTCTCTGACCGTTCACGATGAAAGGTTGGAATCATGGCTGAGTGGACTGATTTCGACGGCTCCATTTCCAAAAACCTATCGGACCAAGTATGGTCCGACCCACTTGGATCGCAACTTCCCAGGGAAAAGTTTGAGTCGGGCATCGAAGAGTAGGACCTTCTGACTAGGATGAAAGATCTTTCTAAAGATGTGCTTGTCATGGAAGGCTTTAACCCGCTCCTTGTAGATTCGCGAGTTCTCGTACACATCAAGACGTAGTTCATTGATCTCACTAATTTGAAGCTTTCTGTGGGTTCCAGCCTTAGAAAGATCTAGATTACAATTCCGTACTGCCCAATAGGCTTTGTGCTCTAGTTCGACGGGAAGGTGACACGCCTTCCCGTACACCAGTTTAAAGGGAGACATGCCTAATTGGGTTTTGTGGGCGGTCCTATAGGCCCACAAGGCTTCCGGAAGTCGGGATGACCAGTCCTTCCTATCAGGCCGAACAGTGACCTGCAGGATTTTCTTAATCTCCTGATTTGATAGCTCAGCTAGACCATTAGTCTGGGGGTGATAAGGAGTAGAGATTCGGTGAGACACCCCGTATTTGGTCATCAGTGACCTGAACTGAGCATTTATGAAATGGGTCCCCCCGTCTGAGATGATAGCACGAGGAATCCCAAACTGTGAGAAGATATTGTGATGAATGAATTTGAGAACGATTTTATGATCACAGGTTCGGGTCGGTATGGCTTCGATCCATTTGGACACGTAGTCCACAGCCAGCAAAATGTATTTGAAACCATCCGAAACAGGAAAGGGGCCCATAAAATCAATCCCCCAAACATCAAAGATTTCGCATACGAGAATCGGCTGCAAAGGCATCATGTCGCGATGGCTCATGTTGCCCAAAGTTTGGCAATGACTGCATGCCTTGTAGTGATTGTATGCGTCTTTGAATAGAGTGGGCCAATAAAAGCCACACTAGAGGATTTTCAATGCGGTTTTGTGACTAGAGAAATGGCCACCGCATGCCTGGTCATGGCAGAAGGAGAGAATATCATTGACTTTATCTTTCAGGACACATCTCTGGATGATTTGGTCGGCACCTATGCGGAAGACGTACCGATCTTCCCAAATGTAGTACTTGGCATCAGAGCGCAATTTGTCTTTCTTGGCCTTCGGCCAATCAGACGGGATCTAATGAGATGCCAAGTAGTTTACTATATCAGCAAACCATGGAAGTTTAGTACCAATAGTCAGCAGGTGCTCATCAGGGAAATGCTCCATGATGGGTCCGGAAGGGTTAATGATCGCAGAAGGAAGGCGGGACAAATGGTCAGCTACCACATTTTGTCTTCCCGCCTTGTCGCGAATCTCAAGGTCGAATTCTTGCAATAGCAAGATCCATCGGATTAGTCGGGGCTTCGCATCCTTCTTGTCAAGGAGATGCCTCACAGCTCTGTGATCCGAGTAGATGATGACGTGGGAACCCAGGAGATAAGATCAAAATTTTTCAAGGGCAAATACTACGGCTAGCAGCTCTTTCTCCGTAACTGTATAGTTACGCTGAGCCTCATTAAGTGTCTTGCTAGAGTAGTAGATGACCACAGGTTTCCCGTCAGCTTTCTACCCAAGAACCGCTCCTACAGCGAAATCAGATGCATTGCACATGATCTCAAAGGGTTGAGACCAATCAGGGGATTGTAGGATCGGGGCCTGGGTGACTCGGTCACGGAGGTTCTCAAAGGCTTGAGTGCATTCCTTGGAGATTCCAAAGGGTACATCCTTAGAGAGAAGAGTCGTCAGGGGGCGTGCGATTTTTGAAAAATCAGGAATGAAACGACGATAAAAATCGACATGCCCCAGAAAAGAACGGATGTCCCTGATCGAGCTAGGCATAGGAAGGCGAGAGATTAGAGCAACCTTCGCTCGATCCACTTGGATGCCCTTCTCAGAAATCAGATGTCCTAGGACGATCCCCTTTGGCACCATAAAATGGCTCTTTTCCCAGGAAAGAACCAAATTAACATCGATGCAGCGCCTGAGTATATGAACCAAGTGCTGGAGGCAATCATCAAATGATGCCCCAAAAACTGAGAAGTCATCCATGAAGACTTCCAGATAATCACCCACCATATCAGAGAATATGGCAAGCATGCACCACTGAAAAGTCATGGGTGCATTGCAGAGACCGAATGGAATCCTTCGGAACGCGTAAGTTCCGAAGGGGCAGGTGAACGTGGTCTTATCTTGGTCCTCAGGATGAATAGCTACTTGGTTATAATCGGAGTACCCGTCAAGAAAGCAGAAGAATCGATTTCCCGCTAATTTCTCAAGAATCTGATCAATGAAAGGTAGTGGGAAATGATCCTTCTTCGTGGAGGAATTGATTCGTCGGTAATCTATGCAGACTCTCTAAGAGTTGGCTAATCGAGTAGGTATGACTTCTCCGGTTTCAGTCGTAATGGTGGTGAGCCCTGCCTTTTAAGCACAACCTGAATCGGGCTCACCCAACGACTGTCAGAGATCAGGTAGATGATCCTTGCATCTAACCACTTGATGATCTCCTTTTTCACGACCTCCTGCAGATTGGGGTTTAAACATCCCTGCATTTCAAGAGAAGGTCATGCGCCCTCTTCTGAATAAATATGATGTGTGCAATAAGAGGGACTTATTCCAGGCAGATCATCGAGAGTCCATGCAATGGCTCTGTGATGTTGCTAGAGAACAGTAATTAGATGGGATTCCTGATCAGGAGTGAGCTTGGAATTTATAATCACAGGAAGGGTCTGATTAGAACCCAAAAAGATGTATTTCAAATGATCAAGAAGGGGTTTCAGTTCTAGGACAGGGTTATCAGCAGCAGCGGGTGGTTCAGGGTAAATGTGAGGTTCAAGGGTAGGAGTTATGGGTCTGTCTAAATCTGGATTTGACTCCTCTAATTGCAGTTCAAGATCTTTCTGTGGTTGATGAGGTATGATCAGGTCATTCTCAAAATGTGTTTCATCAACCAAAGCCCTGATGTCACAGATCTGTTTGATGACACCGCAATTGATTCCTTGTTGGGCTTTAAAGATATCAATTTTGAGGGTTTGATTTCCAAATTTGAGCTCTATTTGGCCCTCCTCGCAGCTGATGTTGGCTCTAGCAGTAGCCAAGAAAGGTCTCCCTAGAATGATCGGTATATCCCTAGGGTTCTCAGGTGCATCCATGTCCAAGACTATAAAGTCTACAGGGAAATAAAAATCCCGCACACTTATAATAACATCCTCGAGAATCCCTTTAGGTGACTTTATGGATCAATCGGCTAATTGTAGTGTCACCTCAGTTGGTTTTAGCTCGGATTCTTCTAGGTGGCTAAGTAAAGATGTGGGTATCAGATTTATGGAAGTGCCCAAGTCTAGTAATGCTCTATCAAATTGGGTTTCACCTATTTTGCAGGAGATCAGGGGAGTACCAGGATCTTTTGCCTTGGGTGGGAGCCTGCTTAGGATTACAGAGCTGGCTTGCTCTGACAGTACGATTGGACTCCCACTCTTGGTTCGCGGCTTATGCTAAGGTGTACATACATTCTTTAAGAATCGTGCGTAAGCCGGTACGTGGCAAATTGCATCCATCAAGGGGATGTTTATTTGGACCTGCTCAAAGAGCTTGACCAGGTCCTCCTCTGGTGCCACGGGTTTTGTTGTCTTCTTTCCCTTGGTCAAGGCTTCAGGAAATGGAACCTTGGTTTGTTCTTCTAGGATAGGTCCAGGTCTTTGATCTGGGATGGGGATAGGAACGTCCTGGACTACTGTCATAGGGTTGGGATCACTACCAGGCTTGGAGTGGTTTGGATAGGGTGGATCTTGGGTCTCCTTACCATTACGGGTCGTTACAGAATTTAATCCTGCCTGGTTTTGGTTAGGGTTGGATAGGATGGGTTGCTGTTGATAGCCCGCATAAGAAGTTGAAGCCTCCATCCCGTCAGGTGAAGGAACAGAGGGGGCCTGATAAATCATGTGTCCTTGGCCTAGGTTTGGGTTCATAGCGTGCCGCTGGGTCGGCAAGTCATTAGGGTTAGGAAGAGGTTGGGACGGAAGTGTGCTCGGTTGGCGAGAATTTACCAACTGGGCCAATTGATTTCGAACCTCTGTAAGTTCGTCCTTGTGTTGTTCTGAATAGCCGCATTTGTTCTTTGAATGTCAGCCAGAGTCTGAAGGATGAGGGACATTTGGTCCTGGTTTGGCCCTGATGGATAAGGAGGGTTGGGCCGAGGCTGAGGCGGCTGGTAAGGACGAGATAGTTGTGGACAGGGCTGAAAGGGTGGACTTTGAGTTTGGGAATTTCCCACCCACTGGAAGTTGGGATGGTTGCTCCATCTAGGATTGTAGGTGTTGGAGAATGGATCATTTTGGATGGCGTTGAGGTCCTCGCAAGTCTAAGGAACCTCCAAAGAGTCAGAAAATGGGGAGGTGGAATTCCCCGGGCTAGTATAGAAAGGATCAGAGGACCCTCCGATCCGAGAATCAGATGGGGGTGGATATGGATCCATCTCAGGAGAAGGTCAGTGGAGAATGTTTTGCACAGTCTCCCGTGTGGAAGGAGGCTATGCAAAGGAACTATGCGTAGAGGTGGCTCGCTGCAAGTGCTGAGTCAGCTCGTCCACCTTCTTCTCAATGATGGAGACCTTGTCCAATCGACTGGCCATTAGTTCCAGGTCGACTGATGCGGACAGGCCCTACATCTCGTGTGCTCCCCTATGGTTCGTCGATGCGCGGGTATTCGTCCTGTCGAATAATCCCATGGAGTCATTGTTGATGGAGTTCTTGCACATGTTTTCGAGAATCTCCCACACGGTGTCCTCATGTTGACCCATGACATTCCCTCCGCAAGTTGCATTGACGAAAAGCCTAATATCCTCACGGAGTCTCTGGTAAAAAGACTGGACTTGTTCTCATTTAGGAACTCCGTGATGGGGGCACTTTCTCATGAGATCCTGAAAGCGATCCCATGCCTCATGGAGAGGTTCTCCCGTTTGCTGAGTGAAGTGGGTAATCTGATGGCGCAATGCATTGGTCCGACCAACGGGAAAGAACTTCTTCAAGAACTCGGACTGAAGTTCTTCCCAATTGTTGATCGGCTGGGTCTGCGTTTGGTACCAATGAGCAGCCTTGTCCATAAGGGAGAAGGAGAACATCTTCATGAGGAGAATGTCCCGATTTTGTGCATCTGACCCAAAAGTTTGGGCCAGATGCTTTAGCTGTTTGATGTGCTAGAAGGGGTCTTCAGAATTAAGCCCATAAAATTTAGGTATGGCATGAATCATATTGGGCTTTAATTCAGAATCAGGTCCTCTAGTTGGGATTCTGACTCGAGGCTTAATAGCCACCGCAGCAGGATTATAATGGTCCCGCATCATAGGATGCTGCGGTGGGTGCACAAAGTTCTGGAAGAGGTCATTGAGTCACTGGAGCTGGTGCTCCAGATTGTTCTCTTCCTCAACTGGCTGAGCCATTGTGGAAGAAGAAGGTGAGCTGGGTTTGGAGTCTGAGGAGAGGTCGATGTGAAGTGTTGTTTTCTCAAACAAGGGCACTGAGGCTCGGCCTCGAGGAGAGTGAAGTTCTAAAGGAGGTTTCAAGGACCTCCTACCAAACATACACTGTTGGAAGAGATGAGTTTAGCAGGTGCTGGACCCAATCAAGACACCCAAAATGTAGGGTGACTATAGAGGTGCGGGGCAGATGGACCCCTTGATCAAAAGATTGTCCACCTGAGAATTACTTGGGCAGCCAGAGAGGGTGAGTCCCACGAAGACCCGTACACGGTAGAGCATCCCCACGGGTTACAGGGTTTCCCCCACCTGACCTCTCTTGTCACTGAGATTCCAGGTAGACCAGAATGGAGATCTTGACCTCTTAAGTCTATCACTTTTAGTTTAAGATCAGGGTGCTTAGATTTTCACTTGAACTTTAGGCTTTTTGAGTGCAAAGAGTGACCTGAGTTAAAGGTTGGTTGACCCAAGGGGTCAACTTCACCTATTAATCCCTTTGAGAACTTATTAGGTCCTGTCTTTTAGGGTTCAAGTTTTTTTTAGAGAGCCGATTGCTTAGGGTTTTTCTGAATAGGTATTTTCAGACAATGGCTTAGACACACTTCTTTTGGGATTTCTCAATTTCTTGATTAAGGAGTGTGTCTCTAAAACCCTAGTGTTAATTCCTATGTTGGCTCTACTTGGTCCAGTTAACTCCTTGTTGGGTAATTAGGGCTCAGGCAAGAAGGTGTTAGCCCTTAATTACCCTTAATAGTGTGTGCAGGAATAGTGTTTTTGAAAACATGCAGTTGTTACTAGATATGAAAGACAGGTTATACCTATATTGTTTATTCTTTTCTTTTTCTTCCTCTTTAGAATTCAGGGGTTAATAGACAGAGGATAGAAATTACCTATCCTTGGAGTGGTTGTTGTGTGGCTGCCTCTTGATTTTCCTGTACCTGCACACAAAAGAGAGGAGATATTTAGAAACTCACAAATAGAGATTTTATAGCCACTAGAATAGCTGTTGCTCCCCGGCAATGGCGCCAAAAATGGTATCGAGTTGCGGATGGTAAGGCTAGTTGTGTCTTTATGTTATTTATAGTACAGTTGTTATAGTATAAGACAACATAGCTACTAGACTACCATTACAAAAATTTTTTACTCGAAACAAGGTTTTCCTGAGGTCGAACTCAGGGAGCAACAATGCTTCTAGAAATCTAATTAAGTTCTCTATTATGTTACAAAAATAAGAGAGAGAGAGGGAGATCTTGGCTTCTTCTTCTCTTTCTCTTTTCTTCCTTGACCATTTCTCTTCTTTTCATTGTTCTTTCTTCATTCCTCTTTGTTCCTCTTCTATTCTTTATTTCTTTCTGGCGGTGATGTCTTATTCCTTCTTTTTCTTCTTGCCTTCTTCTTTCTTCTTTTCTTGGCTTCTTCTTTTGTTCTTCTTTTCTTCCCTACTTTTCTTTAGCCGGCAGCTGTGGTGATCTTCTTCTTCTTTCTCTTCTTTTCCTTCCTGCCTTCTGCAGCTGTGGGGATTCCGACGTCTGATACTATGTTCAGACAACTTATCTGTGGCTCTACTACAGTTCTTCTCTTCTTCCTTTCTTCTTCTTCTATTTCTCTCCTTCACTTCTTCTTCAGCTGCCCTGGCTAAGGCTTCGGCCGCTTCCCTTCTTCTTCTTTTCCTTCCTGCCTTCTTTCTTTCTTCCTGCACACTTACACAAGGGTCAGAGCAAAACCTAGCCCTACCCTTCCCCGTGTCTCTCTCTTTCTCAGATTTCTCTCTGAGGACTGCTCTCCCAGAGTTGGGTAATCGGGTACGGGTATCGCGCCCGAGACTAGGCCCACCGGCGTCCGATGGTGGGCGAGGAGTGTGCGGTTTGGGTAATCGGATCCTGCCTAGACCCGCGGGGCGTGAGCGTGGGCGAGGGCGAGCGAGCGCGTGGGGCGCAGCATGCAGGAGAGGGACCTAACCCCTATGTTCGAAGGCGATTAGCCTTAAGCACTTTTCCAATTTAGGTGCGGGCGCTTGGCCATGCACTTCCAAGGTGGGACTAAAGTCCCACCTCCCAGATTGGTGCCCGCAGGCGAGCTACTTGCTGCCAATTGGGGCAGCCTGCTGCTCCTTTGCCCCAGCTATAGGCCTGGGTGCGTTCGTAGAGACAATCAGCGCTACCTGGGGCACGCACCTGGGCTGGAGGGCGCATGTAGCTAGAGGTGAAGCTGCTGCAGCTCGTCGGCAATCGCGGCGAGAAGCGCACACCTGAAATCACAACAACGGCCTCTCAGCCCAGTCAGAATACGCAGGGAACTTCACCGAAGTGAGGCGAAGCATGTGCGGTGGTCGGCGACGTGCGGGAGTGCGTGAAGAGGCTGACTAGGTCAGACTGTGGCTGGAGAGGTGGGTTTGTTCGGGGGGTGGTCGGGTGGCGTTTGGAAGTGAATGGAGATGGGGAATCGATAGAGTAGAGTGTGAGGGAGCTTGTGGGATGGTCGGTAAGGTGCGGGAGTGTCTGTGGTCGTGATATGGTCTCGCCGGAGGGGTGATCGGAGGTGGAGAGTGTGGTCTGGACAGTGGCGGTCGGGTGGTTGAAAGGGCAATTTAAAAGGGGGGAAATGCAAGGGAAATAGAGAGGAAGTTATCTACCTAAGTATTCGACGAAGGGGGAGGGTAGAGCAGCCGGCTCGTATCTGTCGGAGCTGGAGATGAAGATGCCCTGGAGGAGGGTTTCGGCGATGAGGAAGCAGGCGGAGGGTGCCAGCGGGTACAGCCCGGCGCGGACGACAGAGCAGGGCAAACCCTGCTGCAGGTAAGGTAGCAGAGCGACGAGGAGGAAGAGGAGGAGTTCACCGGAAGCTTCGGGCTCTCTGACCGGAGGAGAAAGGGATGAAGGGGGGGTAGATCTCCATCAAAGGAAGCTTATCGGAGTCGGCAAGGTGTGCCGCTCCTTATAAAGGGGTTGGCGCAGAGGGAGGGGCGTGCTGGCGTCGTGCCAGCCTCGCCGGAGTAAGGCTGGAGATGACACCCATACCTTCCGCGCGTTCGCACGGAAGGTATGGTGGTCGGCAGAGGGCATGGGCGGGTCCCTGCGACGAAGGACGGAGGACGTCGCAGGGAACCCCGCTTCTACTTTGCAGGACGGCAGCCCTGCCCTGCGCGGCGCCATGCTCCACGCAAGGTCGCCGGAGTATGGCGCTACACAGAAGTTGCAGGGAGGACCGTTCTACAAAGAACAATGAAAAGTTGGCGGCCTAAATGCAAGGGTTTCAAAAGATAAGGGTCAAAAAGTAAATGAAGAGGACCAAATTGTAAAGTCAGTCAAGGAGGTCTCTTCTTAGGATTAAGTTTTTATACCAGACCAGTTTAAGCCTAAGGATTTTAGTGGTGAATTTTAATTCTAGGTTGGACCATGTTTGACCGGCCAATTTCCGTAAAAACCCAAATTATGTTATTAATTAGGCATGGTTCTCTTTTTAGGTCAAAATAGGTTTCTAAGGCCAAATTGAAGGTTCTAAATCCTAAAGAGTATTTTTATTTGAATTTTAGAAGGTTTAGTTGATTTTTATCCTACCTCGAACCTCGTGAATTGAAGTGGGTGTGTTTTAGGGTTATAGAATGTCATTTAATTCCTGGAAGTTGCTACAACCCTATTTTAGATCAGATCATCCCACTTTCCTTCTTGTTAAGCTTGTTTGACCTGTGTTTGGACCCTTAATTACCCTGTTTGCAAACTGCATTGGTGAAATTGCAGTTTTACCCCTTTTGATTTATTTTATTCTTAAACTTAGAATTCTCTGAGTTAAGCCTTTCTTTGCATCATGTAGGAGCTTTTTCTCATATATCTGGGTTAGATTGTGCTAGTTAGGGTTTATGATGAGGTTCTCATCACTTAGCTTGCTAGTTCTTTGCTAGCTGCTAAGCCAAGCTAAAGTAAGCTGGCTTCTACCATAATGAGTTAAGGTGAATTGGGTCTGGTGTTCTCGAGGAGGATCAAGCTGGTTGAGGCAGCTAAGGTAGCTTAGCTCAACTAAGTTGAGCTAAGCTGAGTCCCCAGGAGCTGGACTTGAGCTTCCTGAGCTGGGTTGAATTCATCTTCAACTGGCTGGAGTTGAGTGGAGCTGCATGTAATTGGACCTGAGCTGGGGTGAACTCCAGTAAACTCAGCTGAGCTTGCTAGAGCTCCCTGTGGACTAGTGGGAGCTAAGATGAGCTAGACTCAGCTAAGTTGAGCTGGATCTGAGCTGACCTGAGCTAGGGTGAGCTAAGATGAGCTCTCTTGAGCTTCCATTTAGCTGAGATGAGCTGAATGGAGTTAGGATGAGCTAACCCTAGTCCAAGTGAGCTAGATTCCAACTGTGGTGAGCTGGATCAAGCTATGCTCCAGCTAGTCTAAGCTTCTTCTTCACCAGTTGCCTTCCTGAGTGCTAGGGTTTTAAGAATCTGTATAGCTGTTCATCCCTAACACTCACAAAAATACATTAAAAAGGCAAGAAAAATGCAAATGCATGCCTATCCTAATTTATAACTAAATGTAACCCCAAAAAACCCATTTGCAAAGCAAAACCCTAAGAGCTAGGATTGTTTTAATGCAAGAGAATGATGATAAACTGGCATTTATCAAAAGGCTATCTCAGCCAAATTTGTCTCGGTCATGTCAATGAACGGTTTGGGTCTTTGGCCATTCACGACGAAGGGTTCGAAATCGTGGTTGAGTGGACTGATTTCAATGGCTCCATTTCCAAAGATTCGTTGGACTAAGTAGGGTCCGATCCATTTTGATTGTAGTTCTCTTGGGAACAGTTTGAGTTTGGCATCGAAGAGTAGGACCTTTTGACCAGGATGGAAGATCTTTCTAGATATGTGCTTGTTGTGAAAGGCTTTAACCTACTCTTTGTAAATTTGTGAGTTCTCATACGCATCGTGGCGCAATTCATCGATCTCGCTAATTTGAAGCTTTCTATGGGTTCCAGCCTTAGAAAGATCTAGGTTGCAGTTCTGTACTGCCTAATAGGCTTTATGCTCCAATTCGATAGGGAGGTGACATGCCTTCCCGTACACCAATCTGAAGGGAGGCATACCAAATTGGGTTTTGTGGGTAGTCCTATAAGCCCACAAAGCTTCCGGAAGCCAGGATGACCAGTCCTTCCTATCATGTCAAACAGTAACCTGGAGGATTTTCTTGATCTCCTAGTTTGATAGCTCAGCTAGACCACTAGTTTGGGGGTGGTAAGGAGTAGAGATTCGGTGTGACACCCCGTATTTGGTCATCAGTGACCTGAACTGAGCGTTTGTGAAATGGGTCCCTTCGTTGAAGATTATAGCATGTGGAATCCCGAACTGTGAGAAGATGTTCTGATGAATGAATTTGATAACAACTTTATGATCATTGGTTCGGATCGGGATGGCTTCAATCCATTTGGACACATAGTCAACAGTGAGTAAAATATACTCGAAGCCGTCCAAGATAGGGAAGGGTCCCATAAAATCAATCCCCCAAATGTCAAAAATTTTGCATACCAAAATCGGCTATAAAGGCATCATATCTCGATGGCTTATGTTACCCAAGGTTTGGCAACGGGTACATGCCTTACAGTGCTTGTACGCATCCTAGAAAATTGTGGGGTAGTAGAAGCTACATTGGAGGACTTTTGTTGCGATTTTATGTCCTGAAAAATGTCCACCGCATGCTTGGTCATGGCAGAAAGAGAGTATGCCTTGGATTTCTGCTTCCATGACACATCGTCGAATTATTTGATCAGCACCAACGCGGAAAAGATACGGGTCTTGCCAAAAATATTACTTGGCATCGGAACGCAATTCGTCCTTCCTGGCCTTTGGCGAATCAGATGGGATCTGATGTGATGCCAAGTAGTTTACTATATCAGCAAACCATGGAAGCCCTGTATTGATAGTCAGAAGGTGCTCATCAGGAAAATGTTCCATGATGGGTCCAGAAGGGTCGACGATCTCAGAAGGAAGGCGAGATAAGTGATCAGCTACCACGTTCTATTTTCCCGCTTTGTCGCGAATGTTAAGGTCAAATTCTTGCAACAGCAAGATCCAGCTGATTAATCGAGGTTTCGCATCCTTCTTTGCAAGGAGATGCCTCACAGTTGTGTGATCCGAGTAGATGATAACATGGGAACCCAGGAGATAAGATCTGAATTTTTCCAGGGCAAATACTATGGCTAGCAGCTCCTTCTCAGTAACTGTGTAGTAACGCTTAGCCTCGTCAAGTGTTTTTCTAGCGTAGTAAATGACCACGGGTTTCCCATCAATTTTCTACCCCAGTACCACTCCTACAGCAAAATCAGATGCATCACAAATGATTTCAAAGGGTTGAAACCAATCAGGGGACTGTAGGATTGAGGCTTGGGTAACTCAGTCACGGAGGATTTCAAATGCTTGAGTGCATTCCTTGGAGATTTTGAATGGTACATCCTTAGAGAGAAGAGTGGTCAGGGGGCATGCGATTTTCTAAAATCAAGGATAAATCGACGGTAAAAATGAATGTGCCCCAGAAAAGATTGGATGTCCTTGATCGACCTAGGCATAGGGAGTTTGGAAATCAAGTTCACCTTTGCTCGATCGACTTGGATGCCTTTCTCAGAAATCAGATGTTCCTGGACAATTCCCTCAGGCACCATGAAATGGCTCTTTTCCCATGAAAGAACTAGATTCACGTCAATGCGCCGCCTAAGGATTTGGACCAAGTGCAGGAGGTAATCGTCAAATGATGCTCCAAAAATTGAAAAGTCATCCATGAAGACATCCAAATAATCACCTACCATATTTGAGAATATGGCAAGCATGCACTGCCAAAAAGTCACGGGTGCATTGCAGAGACCGAACGGCATCCTTCGGAGCACGTATGTCCTGAAGGGATAGGTGAAGGTTGTCTTTTCTTGGTCCTCAGGATGGATTGCCACTTGGTTATAACCAGAGTACTCGACCAGAAAGTAGAAGAACCTATTTCCCGTTAGTTTCTCGAGGATCTGATCGATAAATGGTAGTGTGAATGATCCTTCTTCGTGGAGGAATTGAGTCTTCTGTAATCAATGCAGACTCTCCACGAGTTAGCCACATTGGTCGGTATGACTTCTCCGGTTTCAGTCGTAATGACGATGAGTCCTGCCTTCTCAGGCACAACCTGGATTGGACTCACCCACTTAATGATCTCCTTTTTCATGACCTCCTGCAGATTTGGATTCAAACGTCTCTGCATTTCTTGCAAAGGTCGTATGCCCTCTTCAACGTAGATTCGGTGTGTGCAATAAGAGGAACTAATGCCAATCAAATCATCGAGAGTCCATCCAATGGCTCTATGATGTTGCTGGAGAATAGTAATCAGACGGGTTTCCTGGTCAGGTGTGTGTCTGGAGTTGATAATCGCAGGAAACGTCTGATTGGAACCCAAAAAGATGTATTTCAGATGATCGGGAAGAGGCTTGAGTTCCAGAAGAGGGTTATCAGCAGTAGTAGGTGGTTCAGAGTGTGTGTCAGGAGCAAGGGAGGGAGTTATCGGTGTATCTAGATCAGGGTCAGACTCCTCCGCTTGTAGGTTTCGATCTTCTGGTGGTTGATCGGGAATAATTTGGTTGTCCTCGATATACGGTTCATCAACCACAGCTTTGATATCACATATTTGTTCTATAACACCGCAATTAATCCCTTGTTGGGCCTTAAAGATGTCAATCTTCAGTGTTTGGTTCTCGAATTTTACTTCTATTTGGCCCTCCTCACAGTTTATATCGCCCCTAGCAATGGCCAAAAAAGGTCTCCCTAGTATAATCGGTGTACCCATTGGGTTTTCAGGTGCATCCATATCCAAGACTATAAAATCCACCGGGAAGTAGAAATCTCGTACCCTAACAATGACATCCTCGAGTACTACTTTAGGTGACTTGACGGATCGATCAGCTAACTCCAACGTCACCTCTGTCGGTTTAAGCTCAGATTCTTCAAGGTGGTCAAGGAGGGATGTAGGTATTAGGTTTATGGAGGCACCTAGATCTAATAAGGCTCTATCAAAATGGGTATCACCAATAGTACATGAAATCAGGGCAGTACCTAGGTGTTTAGCCTTAGGTGGGTGTTTGCTCAAGATTACAGAGCTGGCTTGCTTTGACAGTACAATCGAACTCCCACTTTTGGTTCGCGACTTATGATTGGGTGTACACATGTCTTTTAGAAATCATGTGTAAGTCAGTACGTGGTGGATTGCATCCATCAAGGGGATGTTTACATGGACTTGTTCAAAGAGCGTGACCAGGTCCTCCTCAAGAGCCACGGGTTTGGTTATCCTCTTTCCCTTACTCAAGACCTTGGGAAATGGAACCTTGATTGGTTCCTCTAGAATAGGTCTAAGTTCTTGATCAGGGATAGGGGTGTCCTGGATAACTATCCTAGGGCTTGGGTTACTACCAGGCTTGGAGTGGTTTACATAAGGTGGGTCTTGAGTTGCTTTACCACTACAGGTAGTTACGGAGTTTAGTCCTACCTGGTTTTGGTTTGGGGTTGGTAAAATAGGTGGCTGCTGTTGAAATCCTATGTAAGATGTCGAAGCTTCCATCCCGTCGAGTGATGGAACAAAAGGGGCCTGATAAATCATGTAGGTGTGTCCTGGATTTGGGTTCATAATGAACCTCTGGGTTGGCACGTTATTTGGATTCGGTAGAGGTTGTGAAGGGAGTGTGCCAAGTTGGCAGGAATTCGCCATCTAGGTGAGTTGATTACGAATCTCTGTGATCTCATCCTTATGCTGTTTTTGTATTGCCGCATTCATTTTCTGAATGTCAACCAGAGTTTGAAGGATAAGAGTCATTTGATTTGCTTGTTTTGGCCCAGATTGATAGGTGGGGTTGGGCTAAGACTGAGGTGGCTGATATGGATGAGGAGCTTGTGGATTGGGTTGATAAGGTGGTCTTTGATTCTGAGTATTTCCCGCTCACAGGAAGTTGGGATGATTCCACCATCCAGGGTTATAGGTATTGGGGAATGGGTCATTCTAGATGGTGTTGAGGTCCTCGCAGGTCTGAGGAGCCTCAAGAAAATCAAAGTATGAGGGTTCAGAGTTCCCCCAACTAGAATAGATTAGATCAGAGGTCCCTCCAGTTCTGGAGTCAGGCAGGGGTGGATACAGGTCCATCCCCTAAGAAGATCGGTGATAGATGTTCTGCACAGTTTCCCTCGCCAGGGGTGGCTGTGCAAACGAGTTTTGTGCAGAGGTGGCTCGCTACAGATGCTGTGTTAGCTCGTCCACCTTCTTCTCTATGATAGAGACCTTGTCCAACCGACTAGCCATCAGTCCCAAGTCGACGGATGCAGACAGGCTCTGCATCTCATGTGCTCCCCTAGGATTCGTCAATGCATGGGCATTCGTCTGGTCGAATAAGCCCATGAAGTCATTATTGATGGAGTTCTCTCACATATTCTCAAGAATCTCCCACACCATGTCTTCATGTTGGCCCATGATGTTTCCTCCGCAGGTTGCATTGATGAACAATCGAATGTCTTCACGGAGTCTCTGGTAAAAATGTTGGACTTGTTCCCATTTAGGAACATCGTGATGGGGGCACTTTTGCATGAGGTCCAAGAATCGGTCCCATGCCTTATGAAGAGGTTCTCCCGATTGTTAACTGAAGTGAGTGATTTGGTGGTGCAAGGCATTCGTCCAACCAACGGGGAAGAACTTTTTCAAAAATTCAGACTGGAGTTCATCCCATGTGTTGATTGGACACGTTTGAGTCTGATACCAATGAGCAGCCTTGTCCATGAGGGAGAAGGAAAATATCTTCATAAGCAGAATACCTCGATTTTGTACATCTGACCCAAAGGTCTAGTCCAGATGTTTGAGTTGTTTGATGTGCTAGAAGGGATCCTTAGAGTTAAGCCCATGGAATTTTGGAATGGCATGAATCACGTTGGGCTTGAGCTCAGAATCAAGACCTCCAACTGGGATTTGGACTCGAGGCTCAATCACCACCGCAGTGGGGTTATAGTGATCTCACATCATAGGACACTGTAGCGGGTTTACAAAGTTCTGGAATAGATCATTCAAGCGCTGAAGTTGGTGTTCAACGTTGTTCTCTTCTTCAATTGGTTGTGCCATGATGGGAGGAGAACTTCATTCTGATGAATCAGAGGAGTGGTCTATGTGGTGGGGTTGCTGCACAAACACGGGCGTCGAGGCTTTGCCTCGGTGGGAGTGGATTTCAAAAGGAGGTCTTAAGGATGGTCTCAAGGGCCTCCTACGGAACATGCATCGAAGGATTAGACGAGATTAGAATGTGTTGGACCCAATCAAGACTCTCAAAAAATTTGGATGACTATAGAGGTTAGGGGCAAATGATACCCCTTAGTCAGAAAAGGCCATCCACCTGAGAAATACCTGGGCAGCCAGAGAAGGAGAGTCCTACAAAGACCCCTACACGGTAGAGCGTCCGAACAAGTTACAGGGTTTCCCCCACCTGACCTCTCTTGTCATTGAGATTCCAGGTAGATCAGAATGGGGACCTTGACCTCTTAAGTCTACCAGTTTTAATTTGGATCAAGGTGCTTAGGGTTCCACTTGAACTTTAGATATTTTGAGTGCAAAAAGTGACCTAATTTCAAGGTTGGTTGACCCAAGGGGTCAACTTCACCTCTTTGTCCTTTGAGAGCTTTTAGGTCCTTTTTAGGGTTCAAGTAACTTAAGAGCTTGATTTTTTTTAGGGTTTCTCATGGATGAGCTTTTCAATCAAGGCCTAGGCACACCTCTCTTTGAAAAATTTGCTTCTTTCTTAGAGAAGATGTCTTTAAAAACCCTAGGTTGGAATCCTTAAGTTGGCTCTAATTGGTCCAATTTAGTTGCCACAAAGATGGTATCTAGGGCTCAATCAAGAAGGTGCTAGCCCTAGTTACCTTAAATGAATACATAATTCAAAATGTGTTGAAATTAAAATCAGCCAACTTTGGTGGATTAACTAGATATGGAAAGCAGGTAGCCTTAAATGGATTTTCTCTTTGTTTTTCCATTTCAGAATTGAGGGGATTAAGAGAGAGGGCTAATGAGAAATTACCTGCCACTGGTGTGGTTGTTCTGCGGCTATCTTCTTTTCCTCCCCTGAAACAATCACAACAGAAGAAATATATCAAGTTAGTATTGAATCAGAAGTTGTGATCAAGGTTTCTAAATCGCCTGTTGCTCCCCGACAACGGCGCCAAAATGTTTACAAGGTGAAATCGGGTGTATAATAATTGCGTTGTTGTATAGCCAAAATCTCTTTGAAAACAAATGAAAGTTTATTACTCGAAAAATGAATCCGAGGTCGAACATATGGAGCAAATTGGTATTTAAAAACAAAGAACACAACTTTCAACTTTTTAAAATGTAATGATCAATCAAAATTATGAAGCAAGAAAAATGGTTTCAATGTATATAGAAGCTCAAAAATATAAAGATGGATGTAAAAATCAAATAATTCTTTTTCAATCTCTCTTCTTATTGTTCTATCTTGAGCTTTCTCTGTTCTTCTTCTTCTTCCTTCATCCTTCTCTGATTCTTCTTATTCTCTGACTCATCTTCTTCTGTCACTTTCTTTCCTCTTATTGCTAGCCTTGACTTCTTCCTTCTTTCTTCTTTCTCTTTCCCTGCTTCTAACTTCAGCCGAGCCTTCTTCTACTAAGGCTTCCTTCTATTATCTGCGACTACACCCTTAGCCGCTATTGTGGCTTCTTTCTTCCTCCTCTTCCTTGGCATCGCCCTCTTTTCCTTGGAGAGCAAAACCTAACCCCTACCCTCCTCGCAAACTCTCCTCTCTTTCTTCTCTCTTAGGCTTGCTCTCCCAGAGCCTTTCTCAGGTAAATGGGTCGGATCAGCATGCCCGTCACCATGCCCACTGGTGTGTGTGGTGGGCGAGGAGTATATGGGCAGTCGGGTCGAATACCAGGTCCATGGAGTGTTTGGCAGAGGAGAGGTGTGGTGGGGAGAGTGGGACCTCACCCCGTGTCAGGAGGCGCTAAGCCCCTAACAGTTTTTCAATTTATGTCACACTTCTGCTCACAAACTTCTGAGGTGGGACTAAATGTCCCACACACTTCTCACCCACGCCCGCAGTAGGTCTTCCCTTCATTGCTGAGGCTGCAGGGCTTTGGCCTTCAATTGATGGGCTGAAGCTATTCGCGAAGAGAAATCGCACGTCTGGGACCTGGGCTCCTAGCACCTGGAGGTGAAGCTAAAGCGAGCAAGCTCCTTCAAGCTTGCTTTAATGGCGGGCAGGGCACTTGTACCTGTTGACATTAAAATGGCCTCACAGCATTGTCAAATCACTCAGAAGGCTTCGCCATGACATGGCGAAGGTGGCCCAGGTGCTGGCGTGGTGCGGGACGGCCTGGGCATGCGTGCCTAGGCCGTTCTGTGGCCATGGAGTTGGGTGTGTTCGGGGGGAGTGTGCGGAGGTTGTGGCGGTTAATGAAGAAGGGAAAAATGTTTAGTGGGATGAGGCGATGCTTTCGAGGTGGTTGCGAGTTGGGTGGTTGTGTGGAGTGGTGGATACAACTCACCGGTGGTCTACCAGAGGTGGAGAATGTGACCGTGATATCTGGTTGTCGGGGCATGAAATTAGAAATAGATAAGGGGAAAAGGAGTAAAGGAGGGGACTTATCTGCAAGGTGCTGACGAAGGGGGAGCGGAGGAGGCGGACGGCTCGTATGTGCCATTACCGGAGACAAAGACCCAGAGAGAGAGAGGTGACGATGACGAGAGGGAGATAGGCATGGGTGCAGGTGTGGCGCGACGGAGGTGAAGGCAACTCAACCATTGGTATGGTGGTAGAGCGACGAGAAGAAGAGGAAGGAGTCGCCAGAGCGTGTTGGGTTTTCTTGGCTGGAGGAGGAGAGGAAGATTTGGGGGTAATCTCGGGCCAAAACAAGCGTGAAATGATTGGGAGGATCTAGGGTCTCCTTTATAGTCTCAGGCAGAGGGCCTTATGCTTGGAAGGCAAGCTTCAAAGCAAGGCAACCTCGCTAAACTTGGAAGGTTGAGAGATACCCAAATATCTCATGCGTTCGCATGAGAGATTGGGTGGAAATCAGAGCTCATGATTTGGTTCATAGGAACGGGAATTCCTTAGAGAATCTCCCTTTCAAATTTAAGAGGGATTCTTTGAGGAATCAAGGAGATATCCCCCTTGAATCCTCACTGAAGTAGGATTCCTCCACTGTAATGGCAAAGGGACCTAATTGCAAAGAATGATGGGGAAGCTAGGGGGTGTCTGCAAGGGTTTTCAAAAGCTAGGGGCATAAATGTAATTAGGTTGGATTATTTTGCAAAGTAGGTCAAGGTGAACTCCCCATAGGTCCAAATTTTGCTATAAACCTAATTTTGACCTAAGGAATCCAATGGTGAAGTTGGATTTTAGGTTTGACCATGTTTGACTGGGCATTTTACACCAAAACCTTATTTAGGGCAAATATTTGATTAGGACCCCTATTTAGGTCAAAATCGATTCTAAAGGCCAAATTGAAGATTCTAAACCCTAGAGGATACTTTTCCACAAATTTTAGAGGGTTTAGTTGAATTTTATCTTGACCATAACCTTATTAACTTAAGTGGGTTTGTTTTAGGGTTACAAGAAGTCATTTAATTCCCAGATTTCACATTAACCCTTTTTTGATTGAACCAACCCACTTTTTATCTTGTTAAGACCATTTGACCTAAGTTTAGCCCCTGAGAAATCCCATTGTTGTACTGTAATGATAAAATTGCAGTCTTACCCTTTGTTTCTTGCTTTTCTTTGAAACTAGTTATTCTTTGAGTTAGGCCCTTCACTTGGTTGTGTAGGAGCTTTTGTTCTCTTTTCTAGGTGAAAATGAGCTAGTTAGGGCTCATGATGGTGTTCCCATCATGCAGGTTATTAGTAGCAACCACCTTTTTTGCCCACACCAACCTAGAACCAAGTAGGAGTAAATTCAATTACTACTCGTAGTGGCAAAGCAACACAGGACCCACCTTATCCAAGCCCCTCTCAGCCTGGTAATGCAAACTCAAACCTTAGGATAGCCATCCAGGATACCTCTATCCCAGATTAAGAACCTGGATCCATTCTAGAGGAACCCGCAAAGGTTCCATTTCTAGAGGCCTTGACCAAAGGAAAAAGGAAACCCCAACCCATGGCACTTGAGGAGGACTTGGTCAAGCTCTTTGAGCAGGTCAAATAAACATCCCCTAGATGGATGCTATATGACACGCACTGGCTTACACGCAATTCCTGAAAGACGTCTGTACACCCAAGTGTAAGCCACGTAACAAAGGCGGGAACCCGATCATATTGTTGGAGTAAGCCAGCTCCATCATCTCAAGCAAACTCCTACCTAAGGAAAAGGACCTTGGTACCCCTCTAATTTCATGCAAGATCAGCGGTTTAGAATTTGACAAAGCCCTTTTGGACCTAGGAGCTTCCATCAATTTGATACCCACATCCCTACTAGACCACTTTGAGGAATCTGAAAGTAAATCGATAGAGATGACTTTGCAGTTAGTTGATTGATCTATTAAGTCACCAAAAGGAGTACTCGAGGATGTCATAGTTTGGGTACATGATTTCTACTTCCCCATGGATTTCAAAGTCTTAGACATGGATGCTCCTGAGAACTTGAAGAATATACCGATCATATTAGGAAGACCTTTTTTGGCCACAGCTAGGGACAATATTAATTGTGAGGGGGGCCAAATTGAGTTAAAATTTGGGAGCAAGACACTAAAGATCGACATCTTTAAGGCCCAATAAGGAATTAATTGCGAAGTTATTGAACGAATTTGCGATATTGAGGCCGTGGTTGAAAACCCATGTATCGATGAAAACCCGATCATTTTTTATCAACCACAAGAAGATCAAAACCTGCAATTTGAGGAGCCTGAACCTAACCTAGACACACCCATAGCTCCTTCCTTTGATCCCGACACCCACCCTGAACCACCTGCTACTGATGATAACCCAGTTATGGAATTAAAGCCTCTTCGCGATCATTTGAAATATGTCTTTTTGAGTTCCAATCAGACATTTCCTGTAATTATCAACTCACAACTCACCTCTGATCAGGAAACATGCTTGATTACTGTCCTCCAGCAGCATTGAAGAGCCATTGGATGCACTCTCGATGATCTAAGTAGTATCAGCCCCTCATATTGCACACATCAAATCTATACCAAAGAGGGCACACAACCATCCCGTGAAATGCAAAGATGCCTGAATTCAAATCTGTAGGATGTCATGAAAAAGGAGATCATTGATCATGTTTTTGCATGGTTTGTTAATTTAGGATTTTAAGTCGTTGCAACGCACAAAAATGGATTTGCTTTTAAATTTATATTCCCAGATAGTAGGGTATCTAGGGTCGTCCAAAGAGGCAAGTTTGCAAAAATTAAATCTCTTGCTTGGAAAATAAATGCCAACGTTATTTTTGGTCTTTTTGAATATATAGTTTTTATGATTTTTGAAATAAAGGCAACATGCAAGTTTTTGTTGAAAGCTAGAAAACAACTAATACCTAATTCAAGAAACCTAACCCTAAGGTGACAGGTAGAGCCTCTCCCTAAGCTCACCTTAGGCACGTGGAGGCCTATAATAATTAGGGAGAGGAAGTGAAACAATTGCTAGGCAAAATTTCTAACAAGCTATGCAACATAAATTGAAAGAAGGCAAGTTGAATTAAAGAAAAATTATGCACACAAAACCTATAGAGGAATACTTCTACTCTACTTGAAAATACAAGAAAAATAAAACATAAATCCTCTAGATAGATGGTGAAGAAGAGGGCTTCTTGCTCCAAGCCAAGTAGCTCCTTGACTTGAAAAGACAACTCCTTCTTCTCCTTGGCGTGAGATGCTCCTCCAAATGATGCCCTCCAAGGTGGTAGCTACCACCATTAATTCTCCTCCTCTAAGGGTGGACATCAACCCTAGGTTCTTCTCCTTTGCCTGGCCATCCTCCTTGAAGTAGAATGCTCCTCCTCCTTGTCGTGGCATAAGTTGAAGAAAGTGGGGAGAAGAAGGCACCAAAGGGGCTGGTGATGTGCCCCCTCAATCTTCTTCTCTACTCCTTCTTCTTGGCCGTAGGTGTAGGTGGATGTAGGTGGAATAATACACTAATGGAGGATGCTCTAAGATGGTGGTAGGTGGTGGGTTTATATAGAGTAGGGAGGGGGCATAGGTGGCTGTTGGAATGGATGGCTAGGATAGGATATGGGGGATAGTAGGGGATCCTATGGCTAAGGGTGATTGGCGCCAACCCAAGGGGCGCCTAGGTGGTGGTTATCGGTGGTGGCACCCCTTGAAGTTGGTGCCAAAATGGTTTCTAGAAGGGAGGCTTAAGTGGCGCCAAGTAGGGTTCTAGAAGGAGGGGTAGCTGGGTGGCTAGGATGGGTTGTAGGGTTATATGTAGGGCCATGATGTGGGGGTGCTTTGGCACCAAAAGGGAGGGCTTGTAGAAGGGTATTTTGGTACCAAAACAAGGTGTCTTTTGGGTGTAGTTGAGGGGCTAGGAGGTGTCCATCTTGGCGCCAAAATAGAGTAGAGGTTAGGTAGTGATAAGACAGTTTTCACTCTCAAATTATGTATTAAGATGATTTGTCATTTTAGTAACAAAGAGGTGGAAAACCACTTAACAAAATAATTACAATAAAAATTAACCACTCACAGAAGAGTAGGTCGTATCCACAGGGAGGCAATGATGCAATAAAATCTCGAATACTTTTTTCTCATATTCGTTCAATCAAGTGTGAAATCCATAGTCAAATCTGATATGAAATGCGACGAAAAGAAGATGCACAATAACTAAAAAATGTAAGGGTAGATGTGTAATTTTTCCTCACTGAAACATTCAATTAATATGTGATGAATCTATGTAATTTCTAATTAACATGCATTAGAGAAAATTTATGTACATCTTAATCCAAAACCAATGCCAAAGGATGTGAATCACAAAAGCCACGTAATTATAAGAAAGCTTGAGTATGAAATCACAATTTCACTCAATTTTTCAAATAATAAAACAGAATGAAAGTTTATCAATGGCATTGAAATGTAATTATTAATTAGAGTAAAAGCAGAGGATTCTACCTCTCTCCTCCTCATGCACGGGAGAGAGGCACATTCGAGGAGCTACTCCTATAAGAGGTCGGCTGAAGCAAGGCCTTCGCGGTGGTGGTGGTGGTGTGTTGTGAGATGGCCGGAGCTGGCCTGCCGGAGGAAAGAAGTGGCAGTCGTGGAGGAGGCTGCTGCTGTCCACGCTTGCTACAGGCTCAAGGAAGGTAGTGCGTATGGGTGTTGGGGGCACTGCAGGTGCGCGGAGGCGTGGGTGCGTGGGTGCACGGGCACTCTGCAGGGCGCACAGGCTTGCGTGGTGGATCTATTGGCGCTACTGCAGGTTCTGCAGGGAGGGGCTGGAGCAGTGGACTACTGGCGCATGGGCGTGGGTGCACTGAAGGTGAAGGCGCGCGCGGGTAGATGGCATGCGGTGTTGGTGTGTGCGTTGGAGGTGATGTGAGAGCGCGCGGTAGGTTGCAAGCGCTGCTGGAGGTTCTGGTAGAGGTGAGGAGGCGCGGGCGTGGTCTGATGGAGAGGGGAGAGCTGGGGGGTTGCAGGCGCTGCTGGAGGGTGCTCTGCAGGCTGCAAGGGCATGCGGGCGTGGTGAAGGCGAAGGGACAGTGAGCAGCTGGCGTGCGCACGGGAAGATGGCATGCGGTGGGCTGGGTCTGATGGCTGGAAATGAAGTGAGGGCGTGCGGTGGTGTCTGATGGAGTGGTGGCAGGCGCGCTTGGCAGGGTGCATTGGAGGTGGGTGTTGAAGCGTGGGTGCTGAGGTGAGGAGGAGTTGCAGAGACTCTTGGCGGTGTGGGCTGTCACCCCACACGCACACGATGGAGTCGTACTGCCGTAGTGGGAGGCCGGTGGTATGGATGGAAGAGAAGCAATGTTCTCTGAGCACAGTGAGGAACAAAGGGGTGGAGACCTCCTCCTCAACGGCAGCTCTTCCTTCTCCTTTTGTAGCCATGGCCACACTGATTTGAAATTCAAAATGCCGTAGAATGAATGTGATGCGCAGGAGGAGGAGGTAGACCCAGAGGAGTTACCTATGCAAAGGAGAGGAAGAATAAAAGAATAAAATAATTAAGGTTATTTATACATAACTCCTTAACTTCTAGGTTAATTAAAATACTACACCTAATTAATTAACTAATTAAATGTATGCAACCCTAGGATAATTCTAAATGCATGAATTATGTACTTAAGCTAAAAATATGAATTAATTTATTTACAACCTAATGTATGCTATCTAAATGTTAAAATTAATTTAATGTCTAGACATTTAGATAGTTAAATAGCCCATGAATATGGGCTAATCAAATACCCCCATGCCTAGTTTTTGCTAGTCCCTAGCAAATCCAAGCAAAACCTAGCACTCCAAGTAGACTAGCCAACCAAATTGATCTTCCTTTAGAAACATATTAAGTTCAGACTTTAGACCTAAGGTTCCCAAGTAGTTGCTATGTTACAAACTAGGTCGACTAAAGATGAGCTATAGGCACAAGTTTCCCTGATTTCTGACTCTACCCTTAGGTTTATTGATCCCTGAGATTAAAGCATCCGTGCATGTGCGTTGGTCTGAGTTATTTGAGTTAAAGGAAAAAGCTTTTTTTTTTAATAATATGTATATATATTTTTTGTTTGATTCCTCTAAGTCTAACCTCGGATCAGCTATCAACACGGTCTGTGTCGGATTCATTGTCCCCATCACCGTACCTCGAAGGGTGCTTGGCTTTCGATGCTTCAAGATAGCACCGCCCATAGTGACCCCAAGAACTCTTGGCAATCGACACTTCGAGATAGTATCGCCCATGGATTTCTTAAGCGAATTTAGGCCTGTGGCAATCGGCACTTCGAGATAGGGCCGCCCATGGTACCTGAACCGCAAAATGCACTTACATGCTCCTAGTAGGATGGATATCCTAAGAGACAAGTGTTGAGGAGGTAATATGTTATCGTCGCATCCTCAAGGAGAGTATATACTCCACCTCTCCTGTGGCAGGAACTCTTCCAATCAAATTGTGTTTTCAAGCCTCTCCTAAGTCAAAACTAAGAGAACCAAATTTCTTTTAAGAAATTAATTAAGGTGATTACTTACTTACACAAGACCAAGTGTGTGAAATTTGGATGCTTGGGTTACAAGGACTTGTAAACCAAAAGGTAGAACAAGACTCTAGGTACTACCCCACCTTTTAACTCAATCCCTAACTTTCTTTCCTCAAGCTCTTGAGGAATGGTCCGCAACTTAACTCCTACTTAATTTTTTAAGTCCACAAAGGACCCTAAAGGTCTAAAGCTAGTAGCTCACTTAGCTTCTAAAGTTCGACCCTAGAACCAACTTAGTCTCACCTAGAGTTCTGATTTGCTTAAGAATGCAGGACCTAGCTAGTTAAGCTCAAAACCTTTTTTTTAATTTTTATTTTTATTTTTATTTTTAATTCTTTTTAAAAAAAATGCAATATGCGTGAATGAATGCAAAATGTAGACATGCTATAAACAAATTGCCTCAGGTCCTCTCCCCCATGCCTAGTTCAAACAATGTCCTCATTGGAAACAAAAATAGTTAAAGGAAGATATTACCTGAAGCGAAGAATGGTAGGAGCTAAGGCTCCTCAAGAGTGACCTCGTCAACTAGATGGCCATCCAAAGTAATGTATGGTTTTAACCGTTGACCGTTGACAATAAAGGGAGTTGCTGAAGAAGAAGGGCTTTTAATCTCCACAGCTCCATGTGGAAACACTTTAGTGATTATGTAAGGCCCATCCCAATGAGATTTTAACTTCCCAGGAAGAAGCTTAAGTCTGGATTTTAAAAGCCAGACTTGTTGGTTGGGCTCAAAGGTCTTTCAAAGTATATACTTATCATGCAAGACCTTAGTTCTTTCTTTATAAGCTTGAGAGGTGTCATAACCATCATTCCTCAGCTCCTCAAGCTCACTTAATTCCAGAAGTCATGCCTTACTCGCCTTCTCTAAATCCATGTTAACACTTCGAATAGCCCAAAGTGCCTTATGTTCCAACTCATCAGGTAAATGGCATGCTTTCCCATACACAATCCAAAAGGGAGAAGTACCTAAAGGGGTCTTATAAGACGTACGATATGGCCACAAAGCATCATCGAGCTTTTGGGACCAGTCTTTCCTATCAGGTCTAACGGTCATTTGTAGAATATTTTTTATCTCCCTATTCGACACTTCAACTTGGCCACTTGTCTTAGGATGGTAAGGGGTAGCGACCTTATGAGTCACTCCCAGACTCCTGATTAGCCGATTAAAGTGGTGGTTTCGGAAATGAGGTCCCCCATCACTTATAATGGTCTTGGGGCAGCCAAAACGAGATATGATATTGGCCTTCGCAAATTTCAACACCACAGAGTGGTCATTTGTGCGCGTAGGAATGACCTCTATCCATTTAGAGACATAATCAACTGCCACCAAGATATATTCATAACCATGGGACGATGGGAAGTGGCCCATAAAGTCAATTCCCCACACATCAAAAATTTCAACAGATTGAATAGGGTGTTGAGGCATTTCATTCCTCTTCCCAATCTTTCCAATCCGTTGACATCTAATACAGGCCTTAACAAAATTATGAGAATCCTTAAATAAGGAAGGATACCAAAAATCAGACTGGAGAACCTTAAAAGCAATTTTCTTAGCACCAAATGTCCTCCACAATGAAGTTCATGGCAAAAACTCAACACACTTTGCTGTTCCTCTTCAGGTACACAATGTCTCAATACTTGGTCTTGTCCAATTCTAAATAATTCAGGCTCTTCCTAATGAAAATATCTTGCATCTCTTTCTTTTCTGCTCATCCCAAGAGCCAGGAGTTTGTCCAGTGACCAAGTAATTTACGGTATCTGCATACCAAGGAAAAGTTGGTGTTACTGCCATCAGAGTTTCATAAGGAAATGTCTCGCGGATGTCTCCAGAAAGAGTCACTAAGTGGAAGGCGAGACAGGTGGTCAGCCACAACATTTTCTACTCCCTTTTTTTCACATATCTCCAAGTCAAATTCTTGAAGGAGTAGGATCCACCTAATTAGATGTGGCTTAGAATCTTTCTTAGCAATGAGATGTTTCACTGCCGCATGATCAGTAAAAATAACCACCTTAGACCCAAGCAGATAAGACCTAAACTTCTCCAGAGCAAAAACTACAGCAAGTAATTCTTTTTCAGTGATGGTGTAGCTTTGCGGAGGTTCAGTTAAAGTCTTGCTAGCATAATGCAGCACATGAGGTCTTCCCTCAACCCTTTGTCCAAGGACTGCTCCCACTGCATAATCCGAAGCATCACACATCAGCTCAAATGGGAGTGTCCAATCAGGAGCTCGGAGAATAGGTGTAGAGAACAAGGCCTCCTTCAGAGTTTGAAAGGCATCGGCACACTTTGAATCAAAATTGAAGGAAGATTCCTTCAACAAGTCACAAAGTGGCCTAGATATTTTACTAAAATGTTTAATAAAGCGCCTATAAAAGCCGACATGGCCCAGAAAGGATCTAATCTGTTTAACATTTATGGGCAATGGGAGTTTGGAGATAGAATCAATCTTGGCTTATCTACTTCCAACCTTACTCAGACACAACATGCCCAAGTACTATTCCTTTCTGTACCATGAAATAACTTTTCCCCCAGCTGAGGACTAAACCACTCTCCTTACATCGCTTCAACACATTCTCCTGGTGCAGGAGACACTGGTCGAAAGACGAGCCATAAATGGAGAAGTCATCCATAAACACTTCAACACACTCGTCAATCACGTCCAAAAAGATAGACATCATACACCCCTGGAAAGTTGCAGGGGCATTACATAATCCAAATGGCATACGCCTGAATGCAAAAGTACCGTAAGGACTCGTGAATGTCATCATCTCCTGGTCATCAGGAAAGACTACAACCTGATTGTACCCAAAATATCCATCGAGAAAGCAATAGTACTTATCCCTTGCCAATTTCTCGAGAATTTGATCAATAAAAGGTAGAGGAAAGTGATCCTTTTGGGTAGCGGTGTTCAACTTGCGGTAATCAATACAGACCCTCCATCCAGTTGAGGGTCAAGTGACAACTTATTCACCTTGGTCGTTGAATTCCACAGTAAAGCCTGCCTTCTTTGGCACCACATGAATAGGACTTACCCATTTACTATCTGCAATGGGATATATGATCCCAGCATCCAACCACTTCAGGATTTCCTTTTTAACCACCTCCCTCATATTAGGGTTTAGACGTCTCTGCATGTCCCTAAATGGCTTGATGGGATCATCAGTATAAGTGTGGTGCATGCAGGGTGTAGAGTCTATACCCTTAATGTCAGCAATGCTCCAAGCAATAGCTTCCTTATGCCTAGACAAGCATTCAATCAGGGCTCCCTCCTATGCCTCAGATAGCACAGCTGAAATGATAATGGGGAGTGTATCATTGGCACCTAGGAAGACGTACTTGAGAGTGTTAGGGAGGGGTTTAAACTCAAGGTCGGGGGCTTGTATTGTTGAGGGTTTCATAATAGATGTCCCCATCTCAGGTAGCAGATCTACCTTAGGCTGAGATGATGGGGGAAGAGACTCAGCAAAAACACCCAGCAATTCCTCAAGTTCAAGTATATCCCCTTCACAATCCTCCAAGAGATGGGAATGCTCATTTAGCATGACATGCTAAAGGGGGTCATCACAAAACATTGTAGGGGTTGCCTCTTCAATCAGGTCATCTATCACCTCAACTTGGGAACAATTCTCAAGGTCGACTTGTTTGTAAGCATCAAACACATTAAGCCGGATTTTCCTGTTCCCTAAGCCCATTTTCAATGCCCCAGTATTGCAATTGATTGAAGTATGCGAAGTTGCAAGGAAGGGGAGGCCCAAAATGATGGAGGGTTTGGTTGGCTTGTTGGTAGGGTTAGTGTCCAAAACTAAGAAGTCAACGGGAAAGAAGAAATCCTCTACTCTTACGAGGACATCTTCCAAAATTCCTTGTGGTGTCTTAAGTGATCGATCTGCAACTTGAACGATTACAGGGCTAGGCTTCATATTGCCTCCCCCAAGTTGTTCATACATGTAGCTTGGAAGGATGTTCACCCCCGTACCCAGATCAAGTAAAGCCTCATCAATTTGTAAGTCACCAATAACAAAAGATGTATGGGGCTCCTAGGTTCTTAAGTTTTGAGGGTGTGCCATGTTGAACAATTGAGTGATGAGAGCCTCATCATGAGCCCTAACTAGCTCATTTTGACCTAAGAAAGATAATAAGAGCTCTTACATAACCTGGAGAAGGGCATAATTCAAGGAATAAGTGTTCTGAGAAGAAAACATGAAATAAAGGTTAAAACTTTAATTTTACCATTGCAGTACAAAAAAGGGATTTCTTAGAGGCAAAACATAGGTCAAATGGTATGAATAAGATGAAAAGTGGGTTGGTTCAATCAGAAATGGGTTCATGTGCAATCCAGGAATTAAATGACATCTTGTAACCCTAAAACAGACTCGCTTAATTAAACAAGGTTCTGATCAGGATAAAAATCAAGTAAACCCTCTAAAATTTATATAAAAATATCCTCTAGGGTTTATAACCTTCAAATTGGCCTTTGGAACCTATTTTGACCCAAATTGGGGTCGTAGCTCATCAATTGACCTAATTTGGGTTTTTATGAAAAATGTCCAGTCAAACGTGGTCAAACATAAAATCCAAATTCATCATTGGATTCCTTATGTCCAAATTATGTTTGTACCAAAATTTGGACCTAAGGGGTGGCCATCTTGACCTACTTTGCAAAATAGTACACCCAATTGCATTTTGGCCTCTATCTTTTGAAAACCATTGCACTGACCCCCCTAACTTCCTCGCCACTCTTACAAACATGTCCCTCCACCATTAATGGGGAGAAATCCTACTCCGATGAGGAATGGAGGGGGAGTACTCCCTGATTCCTCAGAGATCTCCTCCCAGATTTGGAAGGGAGATTCTCTGAGGAATTCCCTTCCATCTGAGCTCGATCCTAATCTCTGATTTGCACCCAATCTCTCTTGCGAATGCATGAGAGATTTGGGTCTCTAACTGATTCCATCTCCGGTGAGGATTCGCACGCTTGGAAGCTTGTCTTCAAAGCATAGGAACCCCTGCCAGCATCTATGAAAGGATCCTCAACCCTGGTCGCACCTCTTGAGCTCGACTTGGCCAAAGATCCACCTCAATTTCTTCTCCTCTAACCAAGTAGTCCAGCGAGCTCAGATGAGCCTCCCTCCTCTTTCGTGTCGCTCTGCCACAATACCAGTGGCAGAGCCGCCCTCACCATCTTCCTCCGCATCGCGCAACACCTGCGCGAGCATCTCGAGCCCTGTCATCGTCGTCGTCTCCCTCCACTGGATACCTTCTTCTCCTGCGATAGCAGGTACTGCCAGCCGCCATCTCTCCCCCTTCATCAACTTAGTTAGGTTAGAATCACTCGTCTCTCTCCCCTCTTCAATTCCCCTCAATCTATTTCACAAATTACCCCTCGACTGCCACTGTCCACCGCCATCTTCCCCATCTCCAGCCAACCTCCGGCGAGACGTACCCGTCATTCCACAACTCCACACGTCTCGCCACCAACCTCTTCACCTCCACCACAATCCACTGAACATCATCCACCGACTCGCAGACCGCCACACGCACTCCACGCTACCCCTGATCTAACCCATAAGCCTAGCCACAGAGCGACCTAGGCATGCATGCATAGGCTACCCCATAGCCTGCCAGCTACCGTCCCATCTTCGCCTTCGTACGGTGAAGCTTCCCATGTATTTTAATGGGGCAGTCAGGCCGTATTCACGTATGGCAGATCTGAGAGCCAACCGCCATTAGCGACGGCTCGAGGAGGTCGCAAGCTTCATCCCAAGCTATGCACTCCAGGTGTTAGGGTCCTAGAGGAACCAGACGCGTGTGCAAACTTAGATAGCAGGGCAATTGGTTTGGCAAGGCCTCCAGCTACAACAATTGGAAGAAGGAGCTCCTGCAGGTGAAAGCGCAAAAGCAGGTGGGACATTTAGTCCCACGTCGTGAACGTATAAGCGCGGCACGTGCAATATATTGAATTTGTGTTTTACTCTATTCACCTCGAGATAAACATAGGGTGAGGTCCCTCACCTATCACGCCTCGTCCGTGACATATCTCCCGTGGACCTGGCAACTGACGAGTCAATTGTTCACTTTAAAGTCGTTTATAGTTTTATGTGGTGGAAAAATCGACTAATCAATATTTAAAAAGAAATAACCACTCGCAGAAGAGCGGGTCGTATCCATAGGGAGGCAATGATGTAATAATATCTCACTTATTTTGTATTCATTCAATCTCGTGAGAAATCCGTAGTCAAATCTGACATGAAATGCAACGGAAAGAAGGTGCACAATATCTTGAAAACATAAGGGTAGATGTGCAATTTTTCCTCACTGAAATATGCAATAAACATGTGATGATTTTATGCAACTTTCCATTGATATGTATTAAAGAAAATTTATGCACATTTAAATTCCAAAACCAATGTCAAACAATGCTAATTACAAAAGCCACGTAATTGTAAGAGAACTTGAGTATGAAGTTGTAAATTTTACCATAATAAAATATTCATAAACCAAAATTCTTTTTCCTGGCAATGGCATGAAATGTAATAACTAATTAACTCCATAACAAAGCATTTTACCTCTCTCCCCCTCGCGATCGGGAGAGAGGTTCAATCGAGGAGAGGTTCGCACATGCGGGTGGTTGAAGCGAGGCCATCCCGGTGGTGGCAGCCTCACATGGAGCGGTGGTCGGAGTCGGCCGGATGGACCTCTGGCGAGAGTGGCTGCCAACGGTGGCTGCAGCTGCTGAAGGGGCGGTTGTGCGCGTGTGTTGAGCTCTGCTGCAGAGGGTGTGCGCGGGAAGGCTGGAGGCGTTGGAGAGCACGCGCTGGAAGCTGGAGGTGATGCGCGTGCGTGGGCTGGCAGTTAGCGCTGGAGGTGGCGGTGAGGTACAGCAGGAGCATGCGCAGGCGGAAGGTGTTGCAGGCGGGAGTCGCGGCTGTGTTGCTATTGGCGGAAGGCGCGGGTGCACGCACGCACTGGTGCGGCACTGCAGGTAGCGATGGGGAGGTTGCATGCGCGGGAAGGCTGCAGGCGGGAGGCGCTGCAGGTAGGAGGCGCAGGTGTACTGCTGTTGGCGGTGGGCGCGGGTGCGCTGCTGTTGGCGGTGGGCGCGCGTACTGCAAAATGCAGGCGGTTGGCGCTGGAAATGTGATGCGGGCGTGGAGTGCGCGGATGAGGGCTGGCGCTTTAGGTGAGCGGGCGAGGGCAGGCGGTTGGCGGTGAAGTGGGCGAGTGTGGTTGCTGCTGGAGTGGGGAGGTCAAAGCTTCAGACATCCGGGAAATTTCCCAGACATCTTAACTGACCAAGAAGATGAAAATGCAGTGGCTGCGGCGGTGGTTGTTGGTGACGACGGTGAGGGAGATGCACGCTGTGGTGCTCACGGTAATGCGGACGAGCTTCGGATGGTGGTGTGGCCTGTCACACCACACGCCCACGGTGGTGGAGACTCGTCGCCACGATTGAGGCTGGCGGTGTGGAATGGAAGAGAGAAGAACTCTTTACACAGTGGTGGGTCGGTGGTGGAGGCCTAGTGAGCTCGGCTGCCTCCTCCTCTCTTTTGAAATCAGCTGCCTGACCAGATCCAACACATCCGTTCCTCCTTGATTGGGTTCTTCACTGCAGCAGCTGGAGGAAGAAATGTAGCCGTTGCACGTAGAAGAAGAATAAAAAATAATGGTAAAATATTATGGTTATTTATATACAAACTCTCAACTTTTATGTTAACCTAAATTGATGCATGCAATGTACCTAATTAGTTAACTAATGCAATTCTAAGTTAATTCTAAATGCATTTAAATATGAATAAGATGCATGAATTATGTAATTGAATTAGAAATATGAATTAATCTATTTACATCCTAATTTATGCTAAATAAATGTTAGAATTAACCTAATGTCTAGGCACTTAAATACTTAAATAGCTCACAAATATGGGCTAATCAGCAACCCAATCCGACTAACCAACCAGCACTCCTCGCGCACCACACCCACACCGGTGCGCCTGGATCCAGGCACGCGACCGACTCGATAACCCGGCTTTGGGAGAGCGTATCGAAGAGAGATACATAGAGAGAGAGAGAGACACGTGGGGAGGGTAGGGGAATAGGTTTTGCTGTGTGGTGCTTGTGCAGGAAGAGGAAGCTAAGGGAGGAAGAAACACAGTAAGAGAAGGAAAGGAAGCAGGACTTAGCCGTAGTAAGAGAAGGAGAAGAAGAAGAGAGATGCACTGTAGCAGAGGAGCGGCAGACCAAGAGAAAGAAGAAGAGAGAGATCAAGGGCAGACGAAGAGGAGAAGCAAGAAAGAGCAGCCAAGCAAAGGAAGAGGAGGAAGAAAAAGAAGGAAACTAAAGGAAAGACAAGGCCAGGACATAGCTGCAGGAAGAGAATTAAGAAGAGAGAAAGCAAAGAAAGGAAAAAGAAGAGGAGCTGGAGCGGCTAAGGAAGAAAAAGAAAAGGAGAACAAGAAACCATAGCTGCAGTAGAGCAAAGCAAACAAAAGAAGAGAAGAGACTAAAGGCCAATTTTAAGATGTTTGATACAATATCAGACGTCCAATTCTTTTTGAGCATTTTCTCCATAACATTATCGTGTCATTTTTGTTGAACTAGTTATTTCTTCTTATTAAAAGTTGTGTTCTCAAGTTTTGGAATACCCAAATTGCTCCCTGTGTTCGACCTCGGATACTTTGATTTTCGAGTTATAAATTTTTATTTATTTTCGCGGAGAGTTCATCTATATTACAACGAGATATCTGTTAAAACACGATCTAGCCGCATAAACATTGAGCTAACAGAATCAGGCAGGACAACTTTTGATTGGACCTGTTTACTAGATTGCTGCTATTTCCTGCACAGGTCCTTTAAGAAGCAGGCATAAGATAGAATCTGCCTAATAGCTTCAAGCAAGGGTAGGTTAATTTGCACTTGCTTGAAAGTTTCCATGATCTCATCCATCTTATCTTTGGCTCTAGATGAGCCAGCAGAAGTCTGCCCAGAGGTGGATAAGCGCTTTGGAAAGGGCACTCTTGATCTCTGGGTGGAAGGGTTGTCATGTCGAGTATGGGGTGGAACAGGGGCAACTTCTTCCGGTGAGGTGATTTCAAGCGGAGAAGATTTGGGCAAGTCTTCTCCGGTGGGGGTGAAAGTCGGGGTGGATGGTTTTTTAGCGGGTGAGACTATAGGAGCATCGGGGTTAGAAATTTCTTTCCCACTCCTCAGAATAGTCACCACCTGAGCATGCTCCCTAAAGACAATCCCTTTTCCTTTAGGATTCTCCTCAGCAACACTGGGGAGCTTCCCAGTTTCCCTCTGTCTAACGGCCTTAACAAGGTGTCCTATTTGTGATTTCATCTCGTGTATAGCGTTGTCATGAGATTGGATGATGGCACTTTGACTTTCTTGCATAGTTTTCAACATTGCCTTCAATTCATCCATCTCAGAGGTCTTAGGTTGGGCAAAGGTCTGAGGTTGGTTCATTTGATGGTTTTGAAAAGATTATGGTTTATAATTCCCTGAATTTGAGACATTTCCTTGTCTCCATGAAAAGTTTGGGTGGCTCCTCCATCCCTCATTATAAGTGTTGGAAAAAGGGTCATTACGAGGTCTAGGACGGAACCCTTGAGAGGAATTCAGATTCGCTTGTATAAGCTCAGGGAATTGGGAGGCCAAGTGGCAATCCACAGTGGTGTGTGTATTGCCTTGGCAAATTGAGCATTTGGAAGCTTGGGACGTGGAGGTGTTAGATACGAATGGACTCAGGTTTGACATAAGCCTTTCCATGTTTTGATTCAATAATTGAATCTAATAAGCTAAATTCTGGGTGTCCCTTGCCTCATTTGCCTCCAGCTTTCTTTGCATGAGAGTGGGCTTTCTATCCATGTAGGCAAAATTCAAGTGAATAGAATTCTCACTCAAAGTATCAAAAAGGTTCCAAGCTTCATCCTCGATCTTAGATACAAAGGTTCTTGCACAGGCACCATCCACAGTTTGCCTATGCGAATCATTAAGTCCAGTGTAGAACCTTTCAACCAGTTGCCATTTAGGCACCTGGTGATGTGGGCAAAGTCTCAACAAGTCATTAAAGCGCTCCCACGCATCATGGAAAGCTTCCCCATCCTTTCGAACAAAACTCACAATTTCCCTACTAAAGTGATTCGTTTTGCTCATGGGGAAGTACTTCATCAAAATCTCCTTCTTCAGGGCATCCCGAGTGTTAATATCATTAAGGGTGTGATACCAATACTTGGCTTTGTCCTTAAGGGATAAGGGAAAGAGGGTCCGCATTTGAGCATCATTAGTAACGCCCTGCAGCTTCACTGTGGAACAGACCTCGGTGAATTCCTCTATATGCCTGTAACGGTCTTCCCTAGTAGTACCATAAAAGGAAAGTAGCAAGGATATGGTACTGCTTTGATCTCATAAGGATTATCCCCTCTAGGTCTACGTAGTGTAGGGCCAACTTGATTGGTTGGAATGAAATATTCCTTAAGGCTTCTTTGACTGGCCATTTCTATCCTTAGAAGGTTTCTTCCTAAGATTCTTTCAGGTTCAGGATCAAACACAAGTTGTCTCCTAAGAGAATGCCTACCAAGCATGCACTACAAACACAATTCAAAAGGACTTGTTCGGTCTTTACAAATTTAGGCTTTTGACTTTAGTTCAAATTGTAGGTGACAAAGCAAGCTGCCCAATCAATTACACGCCTATTGTCAATCTTCGAAATGCCTAAAAAGACCTAGTTGGAGCTTAGGTGTCCTTCCCTAAATCTCAAATGGTAGAGCAAATCCAAAGACGGAAGATCGAGGGATGCAAGTAGGCCTAAGCCTTCCTTTGAAGCTGTGCTTTTGCGGTGCTTCTTAACTACCCCAAAAAATCTGTGACAGGGTATCCCCCTCTTTGGATTTACAAACCTTTGATCTTAAGTTCCGAGCACTTCAGAATCCAACAGTAGGAGGGCTCTTCTCCTAGTCATTCCAAGACTTAGGAGTGTCTAAATGCGTGCTGTGGTGCAAAAGATATAAGTATGCATACACCGCAAAAAGATTTTGAATTTTGAATCGCACACCATGTTTGAAAATCAAGTCTTGGATTTTTAAATGTCCCTCACCCTCGTTTAATTAGTCCTTTTTCAAGAATATATGTGACCACTTGTTAGATCGCTTCAAGATAGATTATGTGGTCTAAAAATTAATTCAAATGCATTTGCATGACAGGTAGAAATGTGAAGTTAGAAATGCATACCTGATTCCAGCATTCTTCATGTAACATGCAAGACAGGAAATTAGATCTAGATGCTACTCATTCAGTCATAAATGATTCAACATAAGGGCAGGCAGCTTCTAGCAAGTAGCTCATTTTTTTTTATTTTAGCTACTTATGCACAAACAAGTTAAGGATAAACAACCACAAAGTAAAATAAAAACCTAGATCTAAAGAAAAGGGAACAGGCTCCCAAAAATTAGCCCTAATTACTACAAGGGAGAGAAAATAAAAATAAAACTTATGAAATGGAGAATCTCCTATAGAGGCAGAATCCAGGTCTCCTTCGTCTTCCCCGTGTGTAAGCGTCGCTCAAGGTCAATGTCTTCTCCCTGATGTGCCTGTCACCTCTCTCAAATTCCTCGCATAAAGAAGATAGCAAATGGTCAGATCACTGTGCAATGAGAAATAATCAGAAATAAAATCAGGTGAAATTATTGTGTTTGTTGCCTCCCTGGCAACGTCGCCATTTGATAAGACAGTTTTCACTTTCGAATTATGTATTAAGATGATTTGTCATTTTAGTAACAAAGTGGTGGAAAATCGCTTAAGAAAATAATTACAATAAAAATTAACCATTCACAGAAGAGTGGGTCGTATCCACAGGGAGGTAATGATACAATAAAATCTTGAATATTTTTTTCTTGTATTCATTCAATCAAGTGCAAAATCCATAGTCAAATCTGATATGAAATGCGACGAAAAGAAGATGCACAATAACTCAAAAATGTAAGGGTATATGTGCAAATTTTCCTCACTGAAATATTCAATAAATATGTGATGAATCTATGTAATTTCCAATTGACATGCATTATAGAAAATTTATGCACATCTTAATCCAAAACCAATGCCAAAAGATGTGAATCACAAAAGCCATGCAATTATAAGAAAGCTTGAGTATGAAGTCGCAATTTCACTCAATATTATAGATATTAAAACAAAAATGAAAGTTTGGAAATGGCATTCAAATGTAATTATTAATTAGAGTAAAAGCAGAGGATTCTACCTCTCTCCTTGCGCACAGGAGAGAGGCTCATTCGAGGAGCTACTCCTACAAGAGGTCGGCTGAAGCGAGGCCTTCGTAGTGGTGGCGGTGGTGTGTCGTGAGATGGCCGGAGCCAGCCTGCCGGAGGAAAGAAGTGGTGGCGGTGGAGGAGGCTGCTGCTGGTCCTGCTTGCTGCAGATGCAAGGAAGGCAACGCACGTTGGTGCTGGAGGCACTGTAGGCACGCGGAGGCGTGGGCGCGCGAGAACTCTACAGGGTGCACAGGCATGCGCGGTGGATCTGTTGGCGCCAATGCAGGTGTAGTAGGGAGGTGCTGGAGCAGTGGACTACTTGCACGTGGGCGTGGGTGCACTGAAGTAGAAGGCATGCTCGGGCAGATGGCGCGTAGTGTTGCCATGTGCGCTGGAGGTGATGTGAGAGCACGCGGTGGGTTGCAGGTACTGCTGGAGGTTCTGGTGGAGGCGAGGAGGCACGAGCGTGGTCATATGGAGTGGGGGGTGCTAGGGGGTTGCATGCGCTGCTGGAGGGCACTCTGCAGGCTGCAAGGGCACGCGGGTGTGGTGAAGGCGAAGGCGCAGTGAACAGCTGGCGTGCTTGCGCGCAGATGGCACGCGGTGTGCAGGGTCTGATGGCTGGAAATGAAGTGAGGGTGCACGGTGGTGTCTGATGGAGTGGTGGCTGGCACACTTGGTAGGGTGCGCTGGAGGTGGGTGTTGAAGCGTGGGTGCTGAGGTGAGGAAAAGTTGCAAAGACTCTTGGCAGTGTGGGCTGTCACCCCACACGGCCACGGTGGTGGAGTCGTACTGCCGTGGTGGGAGGCCAGTGGTATGGATGGAAGAGAAGCAATGTTCTTTGAGCACAGTGAGGAACAAAGGGGTGGAGACCTCCTCCTCAACGGCAGCTCTTCCTTCTCTTCTATCCACGGCCACACTGATTTGAAATTCAAAATGCCGTAGAATGAATGTGATGTGTAGGAGGAGGAGGCGGAGCCGGAGGAGTTACCTATGCAAAGGAGAAGAAGAATAAAAGAATAAAATAATTAGGGTTATTTACACATAACTCCCTAACTTCTATGTTAATTAAAATAGTGCACCTAATTAATTAACTAATTAAATGCTTGCAACCCTAGGTTAATTCTAAATGCATGAATTATGTACTTAAGATAAAAATATGAATTAATTTATTTACATACAACCGAATGTATGCTATCTAAATGTTAAAATTAATTTAATGTCTAGACATTTAGATACTTAAATAGCCCATGAATATGGGCTAATCAGGTAGCTTAGGTGGACTAGGTATGCTTAGTTGGTGGAGCTAGCTAGGGTTAATTTGAAGGTGGAGGATGGCCAAAGAGCTGGTTGCTAGCTAAGATAAGCTAAGCTAAGCTAGCTTAACTAGCTATGGAGTAGACGAGGAGGTATGGGAGCTAGGGTTTGAAGAGAGGAGCTGAGGAGGAGAAGCTTGGAGCTTGAGCTGGAGCTGGCAGCTGCTGAAGAGGGTGGCATGGAGCTACTCTAGCTAGCTAGTTCTTTGCTAATTGCTAAGCCAAGCTAAAGTAAGCTGGCTTCTGCCATAATGAGCTGAAGTGAGCTGGGTCTAGTGCTCCTGTGGAGGATCAAGCTGGTTGAGGCAGCTAAAGTAGCTTAGATCAACTAAGTTCTGCTAAGCTAAGTCCCCGGGAGCTGGACTTAAGCTTCCTGAGCTAGGATGAATTCATCTTCAGCTTGCTGGAGTTGAGTGGAGCTGGATGTAGCTAGACCTGAGCTGGGGTGAACTTCAGTCAACTCAGCTGAGCTAGCTAGAGCTCCCTGTGGATTAATGGGAGCTGAGAGTAGCTAGACTCAGCTAAATTGAACTGGATCTGAGCTGACCTGAGCTGGGGTGAGCTAAGATGAGCTCTCTTGAGCTGTCATTCAGCTGAGATGAGCTGAATGGAGCTAGGATGAGCTGACCCTAATCCAAGTGAGCTGGAATCCAGCTATGGTGAGCTGGATCAAGCTGAGTTGCAGCTAGTTTGTGCTTCTCCTTCACCTATTGCATTCCTGAGTTCTAGGGTTCTAAGGATCTGTTAATCTGTTTACCCCTAACACTCACAAAAACACATTAAAAAGACAATAAAAAGTGCAATGCATGCCTAACCTAATTAATGCCTAAATGCAACCCAGAAACCCGTTTGTGAAGTAAAATCCTAAGAGCCAGGTTTGTTTTAATGCATAAGAATAATGATAAATTGGCGTTTATCACACCCCCATGCTTATCATTTGCTAGTCTCTTAGCAAAACTTTAATTTTTACAAAATGGAATTTTTGGGAAATCTAATTTTTTGAATTTTGAGAAAAAGATTAAGGGACCTTAGTTGATCTAAACACAGGAGGCATGGAATTTGTTAAAAATAAACATCGGGATTTATTTTTGGATCCAAAAATTAGACAAAACATGATCAATATATCGTTCAGAAAATTCACAAATTAACCCCTTGTTAATTCAGATGACTTAAAATTTTTGTCTTTAGGATTTTTCTGGCTCTTGAATATAATTCGCAACTTGCAAAATCCTTTAAAACCTTGTGTCCGTGCTTGTGAAAAGCCAACATTTATAGGGCCATGTTTTTGGTTAATTTTTTTTTTTCTCTTTTTTTCTTCTCCCCCATGCTTATTTTTAGCTTAGTTTTACAACAGATGTGTTGGGATCATCATTCCTGTTACCAATCCTTGAGGGGGCTCTATCTCCAGTACTTCGGGATAGCACTGTCCATGACACCACCTAGGAGCTCACAACCCCAAAACATAATGCGGTGTAAAAGGGTGCTCCAAGCAAACTCAAGCTCTTGCTCCAACACTATAGGTGGAGCATCGTCCAAGACACTTGAGCTGCTAAAATGCACTTTAATGCTCCATCTAAGGATATGAAATATAGATATGGAGCAGCGTCGAGGTGGTAACATGTTGACATCGCATCCTCAAAGGAGGCATTTTCCTCCTTCTCGGCGGTGGCAACTCAAACCAATGATTTGCTTCAGACTTTTACTAAGTCCAAACAAGGGAGTTTTTCTAATTTTAAGTTGTTCTTAAGTGTTGGCTTGTGTGTGAAAATTGACATAAGAAGTTCCTCAAGAAATGCAAGTGTTTGAATCAGAAACTAAGTCAATTACTTTCCACATTACAAAAAAGGATCAAGTCGCCTGAACTATTATGAGTTCAGGTGGAATTTTAGAGAATGATATCTAATCTAGTCTAAAAATAGACTCTAAAATTCTAATGATCAGATCCACATCCTCATCCCTAGTTTGTTAAAGATTAAATCCCATTGTACCCAAAAGTGAATTTTTCGACCTTAGTCTCAATTTCAAAATTGTTCCTCAAAAAGTTTTTAACATTTTTATTTTTTTTGGGTATGCAGGTAGGAAACTAAAATAACCAAAGAAAAATGCATGTTTTTAGGTTTTGAAAATCCTAAATCAATCGTCAAATTTTAAAAACACCCCCCATGCTTAAGATATGCAATGTCCTCATGCATTAGGAGAGAAAAGGGGTCACCTTAATGAAGAGCGGTCGGGTTTAGGATGGTCAAAACCTGGAAAAAGAAAGGAAAAAGGAAAATAGGAAAAAAAATGATGGGTTACTTCCATCCAGTGCTATCTTTTACGCCATTCAGCTGGCCGTGAAGGTATGCACGGAAGACGGAAAATAATGTAAATAGTTGGATACTTGGATGCCTGCAAAAAATGTGTCTTCTTCCAGATCCCTAGAAAATTGATTAGTAGCAATATTGGGATCAAAGTTGGATGGAAAATGATAAGTGTAGCTCGAGTTTGGCCATGGTTTTAAATCAGGTTGGATGACAAACTCAGGCGGGGCTGGTGGTAGGTCCATAAGAAAGTAGTTGAGGAAGGGAGGGTGAGGATTGGGTAAAGTTAGTGTGGAAAAGTGGGGTGCGGGAAGAGTGGGTGGGTTAAGGTGATTAGGGGGTTCATCAGGAATGGATTTTGGGTCAAGACAAGTCTCCAGATCACAGATTTCACCGACCACTGATTCTGAATCAGAGTCCTCAAAAAAATTATGGTTGGTAAGGGTATCTATCAACATAGTCTCCTCCACCATATTGGAAATTTCCATGTCTGATTCCTCAAGAAAGTTATCATCATGGAATCTCTTGGAGGATTTGAAAATATCTAAAGTGATAGTTTGGCCGGTGCAAGTGATATCCATTTTGCCTATGTAGCAATTGATATTTGCCTTTGCAGTGGCCAAAAAAGGGCATCCAAGGATTATTGGGGAGTCCAGTAATGATTCAGGTACCTCAATGTCAAGGACTAGAAAGTCTGTAGGGAAGACACAATTCTGGACCTTGACCAAAACATCCTCGACAATCCCACGAGGTTTGATTGTAGATTGCTCAGCTAATTGCAAGGTAACCTCAACTGAAATTCTTCAAATAAAATTATGGGAATAATATTAACTGAGGCACCAAGATCAAGGAGGGTGCGATCAAAGGTAGTATCATCAATAATTACTGAAATTAAAGGCACCTCCGGATCTTTCATCTTAGGAGGTAGCTCACTCTGTATGATAGAGCTTACTGTCTCTGAGAGATGCACCTGTCCTACATTTTTGGCCTACCTTTTAGGAGTATAGATCTCCTTCAAAAATTTGGCATAGGTAGGTATATATTTGATGGCATCTAGGAGAGGAATATTGATTTGAACTTGCCCAAATATATCCATGAGTTCTTCTGTGGTGGGCTCAGATTTCTTTTTTCTATTTGTGGCAGGGTGGAGAGCTTGTGGGAAAGGGATAGGAATTGTGTCTTGAGATTTTTGTATTTCTTTTTCTTTCTGATGGGGAGGTGGAGAATCAATTTGCACAATGATGGGGATTACACCAGGTTTGTGTGAAGGCCCAGGATTAGTGGTGGCTTTCCCACTCCTTAATGTCATTGCATGTGTAGTCGAATTATTATTTGGAGGAAGTGGGGGCGGCCTGCGGTTGTGGAAATCTGGGAGGCTGCTGAGGTGGTGGATTAGTAGGAGGCTGATTTGAGTAGTGTGGATTTCTACCTGGATATTGGTTCCTTTGGTGATTAGGTTTGGGCATGGGTTGGGACGGAAGATGTCCTGCAGGTCTTTGCGTCGGAGTAACCCTAATCTGATTATTCAGATTTGTGATGGTGCGGGTTACTTCTGTCATTTTTTTCTGCATTTCCTGCAGGGTTCTCATCATCTTGGCATTGATGTCTTATTGAGAAGGCCCAGGATGAAAGGTTGGATTCAAACCATACCCATTAAAATAATTTGGTTGGGAAGGAACTTGATTATTCCATGAGTAGTTTGGGTAATTTTTCCAATTGGAAGAATTTTTAAATGGCTCCTGGATGGAAAAAATATTTTGAGTGGGGTTAAGATCTGGATAGTTGTAATTCCCCAGTGAATCGTGAGTAACCTCAGAATACTGGTAGTAATCAGCAGTAGTATTAAGATTGTGCAAATTTTCTCTTCGTCGAAAGTTAGGTTGGGTTAGATGTGGACTGGGTGGAGCTTGGGTTGATGTGGCAAGTCTTTCCTCAATATTCTTTTGGTTAATGTGCATCTGGTTGAGTTTTTGGGCGATCATTTGAAGATGATCTTGGGTGATAGGGATAGTTTGGGTGCCTACTTCATGAACACTGAACTACGGGTTTGGAGTTCTACAAAATGTGTTCATGGAAGCTTGATTAAATGAGTTTTCACTCATTTCTTCAAAAAGGTCATAGGCATTTTCAGCATCCTTATTTAAGAAGTTGCTTCCACACGAGGCATCGACAAATTATCAGATTTGATCTTCTAATCAATGATAGAAGATTTGCACGAGCTTCCATAAAAGAATCTCGTGGTGCGGGCAACTTCTTAATAGATCTTGAAATCTTTCCCAAGAACCATGGAAAGTCTCACCAGATTTTTGTTGAAAGGTCGTAATAGATCTTCGTAGGGAATTAGTACGACCTATGGGAAAGAATTTTTTGAGGAAGGTGCTCTTGAGTTGAGGCTAGGTTGTGATGGGTCGGCCGATGGTCCTAAACCAATAAGCGGCCTTATCTTTAAGAGATAATGGAAAAAGCCGCATCAGCCATATGTCCTCTTGCACATTTCGGGAACGAGTTGTTTGTGCAAGAAGAGTCAGCTCTTCAAGATGGCTGAAAGGGTCTTCCCTAGGAAGGCCATGGAACTGTTTAATCAAGTTCAGGATTGCAAGCTAAATCTCAAAGTCCCCCTCTGGTATGACCACCCCTAGTTGTTCCTCATAATAAGACTGATCATAAAAATCTTTTAGAGGAATAATAGGCTGCTAACAGGGTGGTGGGTTTGGCCTTTGATTGGCTAGGTTTTGGATGTTCCGAGTCAATGCTTGTTGATTGGAATTTAATTTATCAATCAGCTCAGCCATCAATTTTGAAAGATTAGCCAGGGGGTCTTGATGTTATGTTTGGGGCAATTCAAGATTAGGGACCTCCAAGTGTGGGAAGTTGGAGGTGGGTGGGTTTTCGGTGGAAGGGTTAGAATTAGGGTTAGTAGTGGGGTTAGAGGTAGGATTAGCGGTGGAAGCGAAAAGGTTAGTGGACCCATTTTGTTTATTTTCCATTTTTTTAGAAGAAGAAGACAGAAAAAGTGGTCTTCTTGCGTGGAGGGCGAAATCAAATGGTCCTTCCAGGTGCGGATTTTGAGACCATCGCCCGTTTATAAAATGGAAGAATGGGAGGGGAGGAAAAGAGATGGAGATGAGAGAAATGTGCACACAAGCAATCAAATTCTAAACCTAACTTAAGTGTGACTCCCTAAAAATAAACCTAAGACTTGGTCTACTTAGGAGATAAGTAATCAATAGTGAATACCCATTCTGTCAACAAATCTAGTCAAGTTGCTTAAGGGGAGGTTTGGGCCCAAACGTTTCCCAGGAAAATTCCTAAGTGCTTGTACAAACCCATGCCTAGTCATTTGACACAGCTCGTCAGCCTGAACACCAGATATAGATGACATAATTAGTATTAACTATAGAAAACTTAAGACCTATATTGCAAACCTAAATTGATGAAAACCTTAGGGGTCAAATTGCTACCAATTTTAATTAGGTCTAGGATACTAATGTGCACATGGAATGTGGAGGACGTTAATTGGGTTGTTGCCCTGTTATTTCTTTTTTTTTTTAGTGTGTGTGCAGGAATTGGGAAGTAGTTCCAATGAAAAGCAAGTTGTCACACAATTATTGTATTTCTATCTTTTAGGATTGGATTTAACTTAGTGTATTTTTAGGGTTTTCTTTTTAAGTTTTCAAACAAGTTTGAGATCCCACAAACAAGAGGAAATCAATTAGTGTGGGTGAAGATATGTTTCATTTTGTTGTTTGTTTCTAAAAATGAAAAAAAGAAACCCTAATCAAATTGGTCATAGGACAGAAATTTAACTATCAATGAGTTATTTTTAGGCTTTCTATATTAAGTAGTTGTCCAAACAATTCAAACAACACCACTACTTTTAAGAGAATCAAACAAGGATTCCAGAAATCAAGACCTTCCTAGGAAATCAAACAAGGAATTAGTCCTACTTACTGCACCCATAAAATCTACACTGAGGATGGATCAAAACCCTCCTGGGAAATGCAGAGACGATTGAATCCCAACATGCGGGAGGTAGTGAAAAAAGAAATAATTAAGTGGTTAGATGCCGGAGTAATCTACCCAATCTCTGATAGCCCTTGGATCAGTCCTGTACAAGTGGTTCCTAAGAAATTTGGGTTAACTATGATTACTAATAATAATGGGAAATTGATTCCAACTCGCACAACTTCCTCGTGGAGAGTCTGCATCGACTATAGGAAGCTGAATAGTACAACGAAGAAAGACTACTTTCCACTACCCTTCATTGATCAAATCTTGGAAAAACTAGTCGACCAAAAATTCTTCTGTTTCTTGGATGGCTATTCTAGCTACAATTAAGTAGCCATCCACCCTGATGATCAAGAGAAAACCACCTTCACATGTCCCTACGGAACATTTGCTTTCTGTAGAATGCCTTTTGGATTATGCAATGCACCAGCAACCTTTCAAAGGTGCATGCTTGCAATCTTTTTAGACATGGTGGGTGATTTCATGGAAATCTTTGTGGATGATTTTTCTGTGTTCTGGGACTCTTTTGACTCATGTCTAATCAATCTAGAGAAGACTACAGAATTGCATTGAGGTGAATCTTGTTCTATCTTGGGAAAAGAGTCACTTTACGGTTAAGGATGGCATAGTTCTTGGCCATGATGTGTTTGAAAAGGGGATTGAAGTGGATAAGGCCAAGGTGGACACTATAACTAAACTCCCACCACCTTTGATGGTTAAGGAAGTGAGATCATTCCTTGGACACGTGGGATTTTACCGTCGATTTATTAAAGACTTTTCTAAGGTGGTGACGCCCTTAAGCAACTTGCTAGCAAAAGATCAACCCTTTGATTTTGACTCCAATTGCTTAATGGCTTTCAATCAGCTGAAGTAGGTTATTACACAATCTCCCATCTTACAACCTCCTAATTGGGATCATCCTTTCGAAATCATGACCGATGCCTCTGATTTTGCCATTGGGGCAGTCTTGGGACAAAAGGTAGACAAGATACCATTTGTGACTTACTATGCTAGTAAAACCCTGGATGAAGCTCAAAGAAACTACACCACTACAGAAAAGGAGTTGCCAGCCATAGTATTTGCTCTAGAGAAGTTTAGATCTTACCTCCTTGGATCTCATGTCACAATCTTCATAGATCACACTGCATTAAGGCACTTGATGTCAAAAAGGGATGAAAAATCGAGATTAATCAGATGGATCCTTCTGTTACAAGAATTTGACTTAGAAATCAAAGAAAAAATTGGTACCCAAGACATAGTAGCAGATCATCTCTCCTGAATCCTGGTAGACTCTACAACTCCTCAACTCTGTGATTGTTTCCCTGATGAGACTCTCTTGACTATTTGCAAACTACCTTGGTTTGCAGATATTGTCAACTACTTGGCCATTGGAAAACTAACCATGGATTGGCCTAAGCATAAGTGGGATAAGTTGATTATCGATGCCAAATACTACTTTTGGGAAGACCCAGAGCTATTCAAGGTTTGCACGAATCAGGTTATCCGCCGTTGTATTCCAAATGAGGAGATCGCAACTGTACTAAAATTTTGCCATACTTATGCTTGTGGAGGTCACTTCTCAGGAAAAGAGACGGCAGCCAAGGTACTGCAGAGTGGATTGTATTGGTCATCTCTATTTCGCGACTCGTACAACTTCTATAGGTCATGTATCAATTGCCAAACCTTAGGAAACATGACTAGGAAGGATATGATGCCCCTAAACCCAATCCTTGAAGTTGAGATCTTTGATGTGTGGGGCATTGATTTCATGGGACCTTTTACCAATTCATTTGGGTACCTGTAAATTTTGGTGGCAGTCAACTATGTATCCAAATAGATTCAGGCCATCCCGGCCCGAACCAATGACCATAAAGTGGTCATGGACTTCGTAAAGAAGAACATCTTTAGTCGATTCGATGTGCCCAAAGCTCTGATTAGTGATGGCGGGTCCCATTTCATTCACAATCAATTCAGGACCTTACTAGCCAAGTACGGAGTTACTCACAGAATCTCTACTCCATACCATCTGTAGACCAACGAAAAAGCTGAAATCTGCAATCGAGAAATTAAAAAGATCCTTCAAAAGATGATTTGCCCGAATCGGAAAGATTAGTCTACCAAATTGGATGACACTCTTTAGGCCTATAGGACTGCGTATAAAACTCCGATTGGAATGTCTCCATTCCGTTTGGTCTACGAAAAATCTTGTCATCTGCCCGTTGAACTTGAACATAAAGCTTATTGGGCAATCAGAACATTTATCTCAATCTTGATCAATCTGGATGACAAAGAAAACTCCAATTGACTGAATTGGATGAAATCCGAAATGATGCCTATGAAAATGCAAGAATTTATAAGAATAAGACAAAGGCTTTACATGACAAATACATCTCCAAAAAAAGGCTTTGTCCCTAATCAAGAGGTTTGGTTATTTGATCCACTCTTGAGGCTTTTTCCAGGAAAATTAAGATCAAAGTGGACAGGTCCCTTCATTATAAGGAAAGTCTACCCTCATGGAGCTGTGCTTATCCTGGATCCCAAGTCTGGTCTTGAAACACGAGTAAATGGTCAGAGGCTGAAACCTTATATCACTCAAAATTGTGATCCCATTCTAGATGGTCACATCAACCTTCTCGAATCTTATTGAAGCTAAACTAAGTTCGGCAAATGACGTTAAACTTAGCGCTAGCTAGGAGGTAACCCAGTATTCATTACAGGTAGCTCTACATCCTCTGCATCCATGCCGACCTGGATTAAAAGAAAATTCAAGTGATATCCCCTCCTCTTGCTTATTATATTTTTATTTTCATGCATACATTAAAATGAGGACATTGTAATGAATAGGCATAGGGGGGTGGGCATTACGTGTCTTATTTTTATGTCAAAAAAAAAAAATTACATTTAGGCATAAAGAATTTTTATTAAGGTTTTATTAGGGATTTATTCTTAAGTTGATTCTTGAGTTTAGAATCCAGTACAATTTCACACTTACATGTAGAATTTGCAATGGATCCTCTGTGAAGACCGATAAACATCTTTAGTTTGTCGAGAAGAAGCAGTGCTTCTTCTCCTAAGCCCTTGGACAGTAATTAGGGAGTCAGGCAAACTATTTTCTAACCGATCCACCAAACACGTGTGAGATGAGAGTAGAAAGTTTACTGGTGCTCTAAGGCTAGTATGAGGAATCTTAAACTCTGGATAATGAGATAATGATACTCGGATTTAGGCATAGTTTCCGCTCTCGGTGTCTACATACAAGTTCGTAGTGCGAACTACTTTTGAGAGCCACCAAATAAGACAAAATACGCAAAGAGCAGGTTCCGATAAAACTATGACTAAGGTGGATGGTCACGACCGTCCTTTACGGAATCCGCAGCTGAAGGAGGGTATTAATGTCAATGTCAGAAATACATTGTCCTATCCATTCCCTTCCTAGTGCCGAGAATAGGCACTTCCACCAAATAAGTCACCCGATATCCTCTTGAAAATCCCCCAATCCCAAATAATGTCTCGTTAATAAAAGTCATATGTGTTATTGTGTTGCGTTAGTAGATGTCTGAAAAAAGAAAAAAAAAGGAAGGAAGGTTTATATATCTATGCATATGGAAAAAGATATGCATATACACAAAAAAGAAAAAGAGAGAGGAGTAGAAAAGAAAGAAAGAAAAAGAAAAAGGAAAAAAATAAGTTCATAAGTGTTTTTAGAGCTTATTTCAAGTGTATTGAGGCAACAACACCCATCACCCTCATGATCCCCCAAATACAGCCTTGACCTACTTTTCTTTATTTCTGGCTACCTGAATACAAGCTGAGGAATGCTGACTTACTCGTAGAGTTATTAGAACCTAATCAGAGTGTTAGTGGTAGGAGAGACCACCAAATATACTGATAAATCTAGTGAGATTGTGAGCTTAAAAGGAAAGAAAAGAAAAGGAAGAGAAAGAAAGAGAGAGAACAAGTACAAAGGAATTAATGAGAGCATAGTTTCTCGCCTCTCTCTGAGTTAAATTATTTAATAATATGGAAATCTAGGTTCTAAAATACTAGTCTATATGTAGCACTAGATTAGAGTGGGCCACCAAAAATAAATCCATTTGACTCAAAGAAAAAATCTTCTACCTAACCCAAAAGCTGGGGATGAATATATAGGTTACCTTATAACCCCGAGGGGAGAAGTTTGCCTATTTGAATAGATTTTTACTAATGGTCAAGTACGAGCTTTAGATGTGGATTGACTTTTTACTTAGATCCATTGCATAGACTACAACAAAACACATTCACGATTATCTGGATTACTAAAGTATTGGATGAAAACAAAAGACATAAATCTCTAGTCAAACTGTTGATAGAAATATGTCATGTAGGGCCACTTTGCATTTAGTCTTGCATTTGCTAGGGACTAGTAAGATTTAGGCATGGGGGTGTTTAAGAGAGTATGGTGTAGACCCGGACAGGTTGTGTTAATATGGTGATTTTATAGTGGTTAACCTAAATCGAGCCTAACCATCTCTTTAAAAAATTTTTAACCTGGCCTACTAGATTTTATCTTGGTCACTTTTAGGCCTAGGGTCGAACTCAGGGAAGTGGGATTAGAAGTGAATGAGTTTCTACGCCTTTCCTACAACAAATCTCTTCTGTTCGTTTATTATGTTTTTGGTGTTTTTCTATTTAGATTTTTTTTCTGATAATTCTTGTCCTTGAAGCACACCCTCAAAATCAGGTTCTTGACTTTGAGCCAAATTAGGGTTCCAAAACTAGTCTTGCTATTCGCAAGACTGAGTACCTGCAAGTCAAGGATTATCTTTTTGCTTTTTTATATTTTTTTTATCTTTTTACTGGTAGGAAAGAGAAACAGAAATAAACTAAATATAGTATATATATATGTATATACTATATATGTATAAAGGGGTGCGGGTGGAGGTGGAGATGGCGTGTAGCACGGTGTTGAGTCGGTCATTGTCTAGAAAGATGCAACCAACAGGATGCAGTGCCGCATGGAGTGTAAGGTGGATTGGTGGAAGAGGAGTGCGAACACGCTTTCTATACGCGTGTATCGGGGAATATCAGCAACTGTTGCGGATATTCCCGCGATACAACAGAGGGTAAGTGATATGAAAATATATATATATATATCTGTAAATATATATCTATATGTAAATATATATATGGTTATAGATATATAGGTATATATGTAGTTAGATGTATATATATATATATATATACACATGTATGTATATGTATATAGATATGTAAATATATGTATAGATAGATATATGTATATATATATATACATATATATATATATGTATGTATATATAACTATATAGATGTATATATATATATATATAGTAATATATGTATATAGATATATGTAGATAGATATGTATATATAGTTATAGATATATATGTATATATGTATGTATATTTGTATATATATATATATATGTATAAGTATATGTGTATATATATATGTATATATCTATATATATGTGTCTATACTTATACTTAGTTATATAGGTAATAATATATATATATATTTATATATCTATACGTATATAAATATATGTATATATGTAAATATATATGTGTATATATATATATATAAGTATATAGATGTATATATATATATATATATGTATGTATATAGATTAATACATAGTTATATAAGTACTAATATATGTAGAGATATATGTATATATATATATGTATATAAATATATATATTTAAATATATATATGTACGTATATATATATAGTAGAGTATAGGTGTGTGTACGAGAGTGTGTGTGTGTATGTGTGTGCAGAGAGTGTGAGAGAGTGCTGTAAGTAAGAGAGAGAGCGCCTGCTGTGAAGAAGGCTGGGAGAGCTAAGTCGTCTGAAGTCGCGGGCGTCGTCTGATAACGCACGCGCACGCGCAGGATCATAGGCACGCGAAGACGTGCGCACTGGAGGGAGTGAGTGCGGGGGAGAGACCGCATGCAGGTGTGGGCAGACACAGGCACTAGAAGCTGGTGAAGATGCAGGCGGGTGCAGGCACTGGCAAACGCGGGCGCATGCAGATGCGCGGGCAGGCATTGGAGCGGGCGCGGGGCAGGACGGGGGCGCGGGCTGGGACCGATTGCGGCGTGCCGGGTGACCGGATAAGTGAGAAACTTACCGGTCACCGCACTGTAGCCACAGTGTTCCGCAGACTAGCGTGAACACTGGATACAGTGTCGCTCGGCTCTGCACGATCGGGTGTGTCCGGTTCTTTGAGTGCGGGAACTGTGAGCGGCTGGCGCGCGCGTAGGGAAGCTGCGCCGGCTGCTGGCTTGCGGAGAGGCGGGTGCGGGCGCGAAGAAGCGGGAGGTGAGGGTGGCCTGCAGGCACGCACGCTGGCCTGCATGCGGGCGCACCGTGGCCTACGCTGCTACTGTCGCCTTGCTGCTGCTGCTGTGGAGCTTGAGCTTCAAAGCTTGAAGCTCCTGTGGCAATGGCGGAAATGGCTCAACGTTGAAATAGAGAGAGAACCACCACACCCACCGGCTCTTTGATGAGCTGGGCAGTGGTGGGACTCACAGTGGTGGTTGTGCACCACTGTGAGTGGCTCCTGCCCACAAAGTAGCTCCTTAGAAGGAGGAGAGGCTACGTATGGAGGGGAGAGGGGAGGAGACGGCCTGGAAGGAGGGAAGCTGCTGTGTTGGATGGACCAGGCTCCCTTGGCAAAGAAGAAGCCATGGTCTTTTAAAGAGGAAGAAGGCATGCACAGCCATGCCCTAGCTGTGCATGGCTGTGCATGTGGCTTGGTAGGGAGTGGCTGTGTAGGGCAAGCTGAGCAGGGAATGGCACGAGGAGGAAGCTGCCATGCTTTGCAGCCGCGGGGAAGAATTTCAAAATCAAATTGAAATAAAAATAAAGATGGAAATTTTGCGAGGCAGCACTTGAAGAATTTGTCAATTACAAGGCCATTTATTTCACTCTCCCCCCCACTCAATTAAATGCAAGCATGCGTGTATTTTTACAAATGCGGCTATGCCTACCTAATATGCACAGGTAATGATAGGAAATAGCATAAGATGGCACAATTGTTGGTGTATTTTTGCTGTGCAATCATACCCCCATGCCTATCTTTTGCTAGTCCCAAGCAAAACATTTTTTTGTATTGTATTTAGAAATGATCTTAAGCTGAGGATTTTCTTCTGAGGCGACATAGGTGTGTTTATTGTTGGATATTGTGGGAACCAATTGCAGAGAAGACTACCAGTACTTTAAGTCTTACATGACATAGACCATCTCTCAACTAACCTGGACTCTTGATATTTAAACCTTAAGTACGATTTCTAGGACCCAGGTGGTTTTTGCCATACTCGAGAGCTTAAGAGATTATGGCTTGTGCTTAGTGAAGGATCAAGTCTGACCAGATGAACATTAAGACTCAAGCCCAGGGTTTCACGAATTTTTAAGTACAGGTTGGTCCCAGTTTCAGCTCGTGTCTTCGGATTGACACTTAAAAAGATGACGGAAAACTCAACTCCCATTTTCTGACATTTGTGGCTCAAAGAAAACAGGGTATTTGCCCTGAAGAACTTTTTTGTAAGGGGAAGATTTTACAGACATTTGTGAGATATACTGACTTATTTGCATCTTCTCTCTCTTTTTATTTTTTGAAACACATGTCAGTATATCTCTTACAACATTATTTGGAGGAGCACACTTTTCTTTTTGGTGGGAGAGTTCCTTTTTGGTGGAAAGAGTCTCTCCTAAACACAAGATTAAAGCCTGGGATAAAAAGTCTACCTGTGCGCACAGGTAAGGACTCCACCTTCCCTAATGAATACTAGGGTTGGATCTTATGTTCACCTGGTCTTTCTTGATATGTGTCGTGTGGACCAAGGTTACTTAGGCTCTCGAGTAGAAGCAAACCAACGGATCCTGTACTGGTGTCTCAAGTACAAGAATACGTCCTTAGTTAGGAGAGATTCCGATCTATCTTGTCAATGCTCAAGTGAATTAAGCCGAGCCTGAGAGAATCAAGTTTCTGTGGCCTGGAAAGTCTTCAAAACTGTGGTTGAATATCCATAAACACTTATTGTATTTTTGTTTCAGCCTTCAGATCATTACTAAACACCATTTTCTTTTTTATATATATAGATAGATGAAAACTGCATGATACCATAAAATACCTGGTTCCTATGGATGCCTAATCGCCCCCCCATGCCAAACGATGCTATGTCCTCTTATGCATGCAGGGAAGGGTAGAGGAAGGATAAAAATCGGGTAACAAGAGCTGAGGTGCAGGGTATACAGCAGGGTGGTAGGGTGGGTGGATGGTGGGTGGTGAATTGAAAAGTGAAGTGATCGTGATAGTGGCATGAAAAGTGATGGTGGATAGTGAGTGTTGTTGGGGTGCCTCCCAATGAGCACTGAATTTAACGTCCCCAGCTGGACTCAGAATGAGGCACAAAATTAGTTACCCTCCAGCAGGGCAACAGTTTCTCCAACAGAGGCAGGTTCATGAGTAAGATAAGGTTTCAAACGTTTCCCATTGACCGTAAATTTATGCCCAGATTTGGGATCTTCAATTTCAACAGCCCTGTTGGGAAATGGTCTCTAGACTAGGAAAGGACCAGGCCATTTGGATTTCAATTTCCCAGGAAAGAATTTGAGTCGGGCATTTTAGAGCCAAACTTGCTAAGATGGCTCAAATTCCTTCCGCCGAATACGACTGTCGTGAAAAGCCTTAGTGCATTGTTTGAAAGTTAAAGCAGAATCATAGGCTTCACGACAGAGCTCTTCCAGCTCCTGGAGTTGGAGTTTCCTTTCTCGACCACACAGGTCTGGGTCGAGGTTACATTGGCGAACAGCCTAATAAGCGTAGTGTTCCAACTCCACGGGCAAATGACAAGGCTTCCCGTAAACAATTCTATAAGGAGACATACCAAGGGGAGCCTTGAAGGCAATCCGATATGCCCAAAGTGCATCAATCAGCTTGTCGGACAAATCCTTACGGTCAGGCCGAACCGTTTTCTAGAGAATTTGCTTGATTTGCCGGTTCGACACCTCTACCTGGCTGTTCGTCTGAGGATGATACGGAGATGCGATACGATGGTGGACTCCGTATTTCCTCAAAAGTGCCCAAAAAGAAGCATGGGTAAAGTGGCTTCCTCCATCCGAAATAATGGCTCGAGGGATCCCAAAGCGTGCAAAGATGTGGTCATTGACAAATCGACTGGAAATAACATGATCAACACGATGTGTGGGAATAGCCTCGATCCATTTCGAAACATAATCAACAGCCACGAGAATGAATTCAAAGCCGTTGGAAGGAGGAAAGGGACCCATGAAATCAATTCCTTAAATGTCGAAGATTTCCGCAGCTAGGATGGGTTGCAAGGGCATAATGCCACGACGTGACATTAACCCTAGCGACTGACACCTAGTGCAATGTTTGGCATAATTGTGTGCATCCTTGTGAAGGGAGGGCCAAAAGAAATCGCACTGCAACACCTTGGCTGCAGTTTTCCTCCTAGAGAAATTGCCTCCGCAGGCCTGATCATGGCAGAAGGATAGCACACTGGGGAATTCGCTATCAGGAATACAGCGACGGATGATTTGATCAGCACCTATGCGAAAAAGAAGTGGATTATCCCAAAAATAATACTTTGCTTTTGCCATGAGACTCTCGCACTGGTTTTTAGGCCAGCCACATGGATGGGATCCAGAAGCAAGGTAATTGGCAATGTCGGCATACCAAGGTCCACCTGCCACATTGATTGCCAATAGGTGCTCATCAGGAAAAATTTCATTGATCGGCAGAGTAAGTCCAATATGGTCAGGGTCCAGTCTGGAAAGATGATCAGCCACAACATTCTGGGCTCTGACCTTATCGTGAATCTCAATGTCAAATTCTTGGAGTAGAAGGATCCAACGAATCAGTCTAGGCTTGGCATCCTTCTTATGCATGAGATGGCAAATGGCCGCGTGATCAGTGAAGACAATAACATGTGAGCCCAGAAGGTAAGAGCGGAATTTCTCTAGCCCAAAGACGACCGCCAGTAGTTCTTTTTCAGTGGTAGTATAATTACACTGGGCCTCGTCCAACGTCTTACTGGCGTGGTACACCACGAAGGGGTGTCTATCGCATCTTTGTCCCAGGATGGCTCCGACTGCAAGGTCGGAAGCATCACACATGAGTTCAAAGTCGAGGGACCAATCAGGTTGCTGGAGAACAGGGGCCTTGGTGACAGCATTACGCAGCTGCATGAATGCTCGTATGCAGTTAGGGCCCATATCGAAGGGTATGTCGGTCGATAGGAGATGAGTTAAAGGTCGAGAAATCTTGGAGAAATCTTTAATAAATCTCCTATAGAAACCGACGTGTCCCAGGAAGGAGTGGATTTGTTTGATAGAGCCAGGCACAGGTAAATCAGCAATTACATCAAGCTTAGCTCTGTCAACCTCGATAACCCTATCAGAGATGATATGCCCGAGAATAATTCCCTCGTGCACGATAAAATGACTTTTTTCCTAAGAAAGCACGTGGTTTACATCAATACATCTCCTAAGGATACGAGTCCAGTTGGCAAGACATTCGTCAAAAGATGGTCCAAAGACCGAGAAGTCATCCATGAAGACCTCGAGAAAGTCACCCACCATGTCATGAAATATCATCACCATATATCTCTGGAAAGTTGCTGGAGCATTACAAAGTCCGAACGACATCCTTCTAAATGCAAAGGTGACGAAGGGGCAAGTAAAAGTGGTTTTCTCTTGGTCCCGAGGGTCAATTGCCACCTGGTTATATCCTGAGAATCCATCTAGGAAATAGAAAAATTTATTTCCCAGTAACTGCTCCAGGATTTGGTCAATGAAACGTAGTTGAAAGTGATCTTTCTTAGTTGCAGCATTGAGTTTCCTATAATCTACACACACTCTCCAAGATGTAGGAGTGCGTGTAGGGATGGATTTTCCCCTATCATTGACACGGATGGTGAGTCCTGCCTTCTTGGGCACAACGTGAATCGGACTCACCCAGGGGCTATCGCTGATCGGGTAGATTATACCCGCATCCAGCCACTTAATAATTTCTTTCTTAACGGCCTCCCGCATATTATGGTTGAGACGTCACTGCATCTCGCGGGAAGGTTGAGCCTCCTCTTCCGTATATATACGATGAGTGCAGTAGGAGGGGCTAATGCCAGATAAGTCTGATAAAGACCATCCAATGGCTGCCTTGTGTTGCATAAGGACTTTCGTTAGTTTCCACTCTTGCTCCCTGGTTAATTTTTAACTAATGATTACGAGGAGCATTTCATTTGGCCTCAGAAAAACATATTTAAGTGTACTAGGCAGCTCTTTCAGCTCGGGAGTGGACGGTGAAAGGTCTGGCATTTCTTGGGACGAGAGTGTCCCAGGCAGATCGGAGAACAAGTTAGGAGGAAGAAGTTGGCCCTCAGATTGGCCAAGAAGAGGAGATTCTTGGATAGATGGATCCAAAAAGGAATAGCCCTAGTGAGAAGTATATGGGCTCAAGGTCCCAGTGTGGAGTTGCAAATCCGCCTCATTTGGCGAGAAAGAAGGGGCAATCTGGTCTTCAAGAGTGTGGACCGACGGTGAGTAGCCCGGATATGACTCAGACCACGAGGTATAGGAAGCAGAGAAAACCTCGTCAGAAGTCTGGTTAAGAGAAGGTACGAGACTAGGGAATAGGGATGGGGGAATGTCACAATATGTGTTGGTCAGGCAATCATCAGTGTTTACAGGTAATCCGCAGCAGTCAGAATAGGTCCCAATTAGTCCAATAATCACGCTGACAGCCATGTCCTCGTCAGACGTGTCATCCTCGATGCAATCGCAATCAAAGTTCTTGGCTACCTTGAAGATGTTAAGCTTGAGCTTTTCAGATCCAATGGCAATCTCTATACGGCCTGACTCGTAGTCGATATGGGTGCGGGCTGTGGCCAAGAAAGGTCGACCAAGGATGATCGGACAATTAGAAAGTGAGCTAGGAACTTCCATATCTAAAACGAGAAAGTCAACAGGAAAACAGAGACTGTTGACCCTAACCACCACGTCTTCCACCACACCCTTCGGGATTTTGACAGAACGATCTGCCAACTGTAACATGACAGGGGTGGGTTTCAGATTTCCCAAGGAAAATTTTTCGAGCATGATGGTTGGTATAAGATTGATGGAAGATCCTAGATCAAGCAAGGCATGATTAAAATTGCAGCCTTGGATGCTACAAGAAATAAGCAGTGTGCCTGGATCTTTCTACTTCGGTGGTAGATTTGACTGTACAGCACAACTTGCATGAGGCAAGAGAACCACCAGATTCTTAGTTTTCTTTGACTATCGCCTGGGTGTTGTGTAGTCTTTGAAAAATCAGGTGACAGTAGGTATGTGGTCGATAGCCTCTAGCAGGGGTACTTCGATTTCTACATCCCTGAACAAATTATGCAGGTTATCAAAGGCCTGCGTATCTTTCTTCTTGCCTTTTAGCTCCCTCAGTAGATCCTCAGGGAATGGGACTGATTCTGGCACCAATTTGGGTGTATCGTCCTCCTGTGAATGCGGTGCGCATCCCGAATGAGAGGGCGATGAAGAAGACGGGCCAGGATCAGGTTGAGGCAGATCGACGGTCTGCTTACCGCTCCTCGTAGTGATCGCATTAGACGATGCAGGTCCAGTGGGATCATAAGGCGGAGGAGGGTTTGCAATAAGGACATAAGAGTGCGGTGCTGCAGTGGGATTAGCCTGAAATCCCGGTGGAATGCTCGAAGCCTACAAAATTTGGTGAACCTGCCCCTGAGAAGGTCGTACTTGTGGTTGAGGACCACGGGGTACGAAATTTCGCGGGTTGGGAACAAGTTGAGCTGGAAGAGTGCCTTGAGATCGAGTCACCATGCGTAGTTGACTGATCTCAGCATTCTGCTGTGCCAATTGGTGCTGAAGAGAGGTCATGTTCTATTCATGGTGCTTTGACATTTCCTTCATCATTCGCATCAATTTATCAAGAGGACTTGATGCGTGTTCTGTTTGCGGTACACAAGGACCCGATGGCGGATTCGCCATAGGATTAGACTGGGCCCTTGGGATGACAGGTGCGGACGGTCGCATTGGTCCACCTGTGGGGTTTTGGCACTACGGGCTATTGGACCATGTGAAGTTCGGATGATTTCGCCACCCTGGGTTATAAGTGGCAGAGAACGGGTTGTTCCCCAGGGCGCAAGCGTCTTCTATGCCAGAAGACGTGTCTGCATGTAAAATACGCATCCGAGCACACGGAGGCTTGGTCCTCCGTGTCGAAATACTGGCTAGTAGAAGCCAGACCCACATGACTTACCGAGTCACTCGACGCGACACTCGGTAAGGAAGGTCTTACGAGGTTTCTCGGGATAAGCCTGGTGTTCAAAGAATTGGGATTGTGACAAAGTGGTGAAGTGGGGGTGTTTGCCATAGAACGGGCAGGGTTGGCCAAAAGCTCGTCCAGCTTCTTGTGCACGACGGAGACTTCATCCAATTTTTGTGCGATAAGGCTGAGATCAGTGGATGAATGGGAGGGACCCATGTCAACTTCGTGGACATTTCGGGGCAGGCTGGTACGATTAAAGGTGATAATGGAGGCATTGTTTATTGAGTTTTCGCTCATATTTTCAAATAATTTGAATGCTCCATTCTCGTCTTTATTAATAAAATTCCCTCCGCAGGAAGTGTCTGCAATCTGCTTCAAGTCTCATTTAGCCCAAAGTAAAAAATCTGGGCTATATGCCACTTAGGCAGACCATGGTGTGGACACTTCCTGAGGAGGTCATTATATCTCTCCCATGACTCATGAAATTGTTCGCCGTTTTGTTGCGTAAATGAAGTGATAGCACAGCGAAGCGCATTGGTTCGCCCGATTAGGAAGAACTTCTTGAGAAACGCTGTTTGCATCTCTTCTCAAGAGTGGATGGTTTTCCCAAGGGTGTGTAACCATTGCGACGCTTTACCCCGCAATGAAAACGGGAACATTTTCATGAGGCCTATAGGTAACCTGATATTTCTTGGTTTAACTATTTCATCCAATCGGGTTAGGTCTTCCAAGTGGAGAAAAGGATCTTCACTTGCAAGACCATGGAAGTGAAAATTTATCAGGCCAATTATGTTAGGTTTCAGTTCGAAGTCGTCCTCGTTCATGGGGACACGAATTTGTCCTATGTCTCTGTAGCAGCGGGATTCTGATAGGAGCTAAGAGACCTAGCACCTCCCGTTTGGGAGGGTTCTGCATTTCCTCCAATGTTTCCCTAATGGCCACAATTTGTTCATTATACATTTCCATTTGGGCTTGGAGGCGGGTTATGGGATCCAATGCTCCACCACCTGGTGGGTTTTGAGGGCAGTTTCCTCCCTCGGGATTTGGGGGTGGGCGTGCAGCCATGTTTGTGGAGGAGGAGGATGATTCGGCTTCTTTTCTAAATTTATCAAACAATTTACACAGTTTAGGGTTTTGTGACCTCCTCCCAAACATGCACTACCGCAGGAAGAATTGGGGGGACACGAAGGGAAAAGAGATGAGAGAAATGACGCCGCAAAGATACACTTGATAACAAATCAATACAATCAAATTCCTAACCACTACAGTGTGCCCTTAGACCTAAAGATCTAAGTTACCTACTATCACGAACTACGGAATCGAATGCGAGCACCACGGAACCACCGGGCCGGATTGAAAGGCCGTTTGCCCCAGTCTTAGACACCCGATAGCACGTGGGAACCCTCACCAGCACGTAGGCTCTACACGCAGGTAGTTAGACCTCCAATCCTTAATAAGGGTTAAGTTGCTACCAATTTTTGTTAGAGGCTTAGGATCAAGTGCCTCTGGAATGTGAAGGGTGTTATTTACGAGTAATGCCCAAGTGATTGATTTTATAGAGATTGTGTAAACCAAGCATGCAATGGGGAAATCTCCCCGAATTGAAGTTTTAATTGGTGAATGGTTTTTAGAATTCAGCCTTAAGTACTATCGATTTTAGGATTTCGCTGAATTACCAATTCAACCAATCTCCGGGTTTCAAGAGAATACAAGTTTTCTTTTGAGCCCAACAAACCTTTCTTCAATGTCAATTGGTTAATGCATGCTAAAATGCAATGGGCTTCCCTAAATGGAAGTTTCTATGTGTGGATGCACGAATCAATTTTAGATTAGTGTGAAAGGGAGCCAAAGCACATCAATTCAAGTGCTCCCAATCACCAAAATGATTTCCACACACAAGGCTCAACCAAAAGATAAAGAAAATCAAGTTGTTGGGGTTGAAGTATTCGGGATCGAATCTTAGGCATGTGAAAGGCTATGGTGGGGTTGGAATCAACTCAATTCCAAGTCTCCCCACCAAAACGGTGATCCCGAATTTGCAGATAAATGAGGCAAAGAGGGATGACAATCAATCTATTTATTTGACTCAAAGAATACTTTGCATGGCAAAAGATTCAAGAATCAAGATTCTTAGATTTTCGCTATGCGAAGTTTGGCGGGAAATCCCAGGGCGGTAGGAGTGATGACAAACAATCAAACAAGTGGTTTTTAATCCACTTGCCCCAAGAGATCCCAAGAAGTTTTTCTAGTTTTTTGATTTTTTTTTTTATTAAGGTGACAAGTTGACCTAAGTTGCTAAGAAAGAAAGACCTACTTGTTCAGTAACGTGTGTGAAGCTCCAGTGCGGTGCCGATGACTTCATGCTCTCGTTCCCGCCTTAGATCTGCCCACGTTTCTGACTTCGTCTGCCTGCCTTCTCCTTACAACAGGTTCACCTGCACAGCAATAAACAAAAACACCCGTGAAGAGAAGGGTGTGAGAAGAGAAAAATTAAAGGAATGGAGTAGAAACTTACTTGACTGCGCACTTCCCCGGCAACGGCACCATGAAAGAGAGTATGGTGTAGACCCAGACAGGTTGTGTTAATATGGTGACTTTATAGTGGTTAACCTAAATCGAGCCTAACCATCTCTTTACAAAATTTTTAACCAGGCCTATTTGATTTTATCTTGGTCACTTTTAGGCCCAGGGTCGAACTCAGGGAAGTAGGATTAGAAGTGAATGAGTTTCTACACCTTTCCTACAACGAATCTCTTCCGTTCATTTATTATGTTTTTGGTGTTTTTCGATTTAGATTTTTTCTGATAATTCTTGTCCTTGAGGCACACCCTCAAAATTAGGCTCTTGGCTTTGAGCCAAATTAGGGTTCCAAAACTGGTCTTGCTATTCGCAAGACTGAGTACCTACAAGTCAAGGATTATCTTTTCGCTTTTTTATATTTTTTTATCTTTTTATTGGCAGGAAAGAGAAACAGAAATAATGTAAATATAGTATATATATATGTATATATTATATATGTATAAAGGGGTGGGGGTGAGGTGGAGATGGCTGTAGCACGGTGTCGAGTCGGTCGTTGTCTGGAAAGACGCAACCAATAGGACGAAGTGCCGCGTGGAGTGTAAGATGGATTGGAGGAAGATGAGTGCGAACACGCTTTCTATACACGTGTATCAGGGAATATCAGCAACTGGTGCGGATATTCCTGCGATACAACTTTCGGTAAGTGATATGAGAATATATATATATCTGTAAATGTATATCTATATGTAAATATATATATGGTTATAGATATATAGGTATATATGTAGTTATATGTATATATATATATGTATATGTATATAGATATGTAAATATATGTATAGATAGATATATGTATAGATATATATATATATGTATATATAACTATATAGATGTATATATATATATGTATATATATATATAGTAATATATGTATATAGATATATGTAGATAGATATGTATATATATACATATATATTTATCTGTATATATAGTTATAGATATATATGTATATATGTATGTATATTTGTATATATATATATATATGTATAAGTATATGTGTATATATATATGTATATATCTATATATATGTATCTATACTTATACTTAGTTATATAGGTAAATATATATATATATATATTTATATATTTATACATATATAAATATATGTATATATGTAAATATATATGTGTGTATATATATATATATAAGTATATAGATGTATATATATATATATGTATGTATATGACTAATACATAGTTATATAAGTACTAATATATGTATAGATATATGTATATATATATAGAAATGTACATAAATATATATATATATGTATGTATATATATATATATGTATATAGTATAGTATAGGTGTGTGTACGAGAGTGTGTGTGTGTATGTGTGTGCAGAGAGTGTGAGAGAGTGCTGTGTGTGTGTGTGAGAGAGAGAGAGAGCGCCTGCTGTGAAGAAGGCTGGGAGAGTTAAGTCGTTTGAAGCTGCGACCATTGTCTGATAGCGCACGCGCATGCGCAGGCACGTAGGCACGCGAAGACGTGCGCACTAGAGGGAGTGCAGGGGAGAGGCCGCAGTGCACAATGCTACGCGGAGAGGCGGGTGTGGGAAGACGCAGGCGATGGGAGCGGGTGAAGACGCGGGCGGGCGCGGGCGCTGGCAGACGCGGGTGCACGCAAACGCTCGGGCGGGGGCTGGAGCAGGTGCGGGGCGGGACGCGGGCATGGGCTGGGACCTGTTGCGATGAGCCGGGTGATCTGATAAGTGAGAAACTTACCTGTCACCGCACTGTAGCCATAGTGTTCCGCTGACTAGCGTGAACAGTGGCTACAGTGCCGCTCGGCTCCATGCGACGGGTGTGTCCAGTTCTGTGAGTGTGGGAGGTGTGAGCGGTTGGCGAGCACGCGGAGAAGTTGCGCTAGCTGCTTGCTTGCAGAGAGGCGGGTGCGGACGCGAAGAAGCGGGAGGAGAGGGCGGCCTGCAGGCGCGCACGTTGGCCTGCGTGCGGGCGCGCGGTGGCCTACGCTGCTGCTGCCGCCTTGTTGCTGCTGCTGCGGAGCTTGAGCTTCAAAGCTTGAAGCTCCTGTGGCAATGGCAGAAATGGCTCAACATTGAAATAGAGAGAGAACCACCATGCCCACCAGCTCTTTGATGAGCTAGGCGGTGGTGGGACTCACAGTGGTGGTTGTGCACCACTTTGAGCGGCTCCTGCCCGTAGAGTAGCTCCTCAGAAGGAGGAGAGGCTGTGTATGGAGGTGAGAGGGGAGGAGATGGCCTGGAAGGAGGGAAGCTGCTATGTTGGATGGACCAGGCTCCCTTTGCAAAGAAGAAGCCGTGCTCTTTTAAAGAGGAAGAAGGCATGCACAGCCATGCCCTGGCTTTGCATGGCTGTGCATGCGGCTTGGCAGGGAGTGGCTGTGCAAGCTGAGCAGGGAATGGCGCGAGGAGGAAGCTACCATGCATTGTAGTCGCGGGGATGAATTTCAAAATCAAATAGAAATAAAAATAAAGATGGAAATTTTGCAAGGCAGCACTTGAAGAATTTGTCAATTACAAGGCCATTTATTTCACTCTCCTCCCCTCTCAATTAAATGCATGCATGCGTGTATTTTTACAAATGCGATTATGTCTACCTAATATGCATAGGTAATGCTAGGAAATCGCACAAGATGTCACAATTGTTGGTGTATTTTTGCTGTGCAATCAGGGTATGATTGCACATCAATCATGCAACCTAAAACACCTGAATTGAGCTAGATTCTAGCATAACTTCGAGTCAATGCATGCATAAGCATCATAATTCGCATACTAGTTAGTTTATTAGTCATATAGATAATATCATCATTTTATGTGCTAAAAGTGAGATGATTTAATCGTAGATGATTCAAAGCTGTACATGTCAGATCATACCAAATAGATTTGATCAAAACAGCGACGAAAGTCCAGTGCTATCAAAATCGTCTCGATCAGATAACCAGAGTATCATGTACAGTCCATAGAAGAACGGAGATCATGGAGCCAAAGGGCAAAGATCCAAACCTTAGATGACAAATCCAACCGCATGGATGGATTTGGATCGAAGTTCGCAGTCCAACGGTGCAGAAATCAACTAAATCTGAGGCCTACATCATCAGATATAAAGAGAAGAAGAATGGACGGCCATGATGGTGCCATGTGGCACCATTGCAGCTGCCCCTCGCCACACCCCCAACTCTTGAAGGCACCTCTCCTCGTAGTGTGGACCGTTGGATCTTATTCCAACGGTAACAAATGCGCCATGTCGCCACCCAGATTGGATCAATATAAATATAAATAAGCGCATATATATGATAAAGGCTTTGCACAATGCGTTGGCTCGCATGTGCACGCATATGCGCGGGATGTGGGTTCGAGTCCTGTGCTATGCAAAATTGATGCGGCGTCGGCGGGCAGGAGCAATTGTGCGATTTGACGGTGGATAGCGCGCCACGTGGTGCGATTAGAGCGCATTGCTGGGGGGATGTGTGTGATTGCACGGGTTCTTGCGAGATTAGGAAGGTGCGAGAAGCGCACGTACGATTTGAAATTGGATGGTTGTGGAACATTGATGCAAATTCAGAATTTGAGCGCACACAGGCATTAATCTGACCTGTTCGATCATACGATCGAACGGTCAGGGATCAGGCACTAAAATGAGGCATGTGGGTGCACAGAGGCAGGCGAGGAAGCAGTGGAGCTGTTTGATCATCATCAAAGCCTCCAGAGGCTACCACATGTCGCCGTCAGAGTGAATCCACGTGATAAGAAGGAAATTGAAGGAGTTTTGAGGCCAAATTAGATCTGTTGATCTCCTAATTGACGGATTTGATCAACCAGGGGTTGTTGGATAGTTTTAAGGCCTGAAATACCCTTTTTGCCTTTCACAAAAGCTATAAAAGAAGGCCAAGGGCCCCCTCAGTTGAGCCATCCACTTAGAACCTCTCTCTTCCATCAACTCCAGACATCCCATCTTCTCTACAATTCTCCATCTCCTCTGCAACTCCTCTCTGACTTCATCTCAGCACTCTGGATCTGAGGTCCTGCCGCATCTCACACAAGCATCCCGCAAGCGACGTCATTTCTCTGCCACTTTCTTCTATCTCTCTCTCTCCCTCTCTCTCTCTCCCTCTCTCTCTCCCTCTCTCTCTTTCTCTCTATCTATCTTTACTTTTTGCATAGCAATTTCTATTATGAAAAACTATTTATCAATGCAATCAAATCTGAACTTATGAATATTTGATGCGTCTCTATACATATATACATATATAAATATCTTGTAACAACTAGTTTCATTGAAAAGCTTCCGTTAAAAATTGAGATTGCCTCCTTGCAAATGACCTGGTACTCACTGATTTTACAAATATTATTTTCCATCATGTTTTCGTGCTATACTACAACTAAACAACTTTTAATCATGATCACACACCGAAAAGAAGGGAATGGATAGAACAACGTATTTTTGACCTTGACATTAATACCCTCCTTCAGCTGAGGATTCTGTAAAGGACAGTTGTGCCCATCCATTTTAGTCCTAGTTTTATCGAAACCTACTCTTTGCGTATTTGCCTTATTTGGTGGCTCTGAAAGTTTTCGCACTAAGAATTTTTACGTAGAAATAGAGAGTGAAAACTATGCCTAACTAACAGAAACCGTTCTCGCGCATTTGAAAGTCGTCGGAATCGTTGTATAGTCGCGTAGAAATGTTCGTCAAAAATTAAGTTTGTAAAAATAATGAGCCTTTGAGTCCCGGTTGTTCATCTCTGGGAGGCATTTGTTTACTTCTGAAATTGATCTTCTATTGCTCTACTTTGTTTAGAATCGCATGCCGGTTCATGATTATTACGTATTTAAGCACGACATGCTTACTTGCAGAATGGGTAGACAATTAAGATAGGCAACTTGAATCACGCAAATATGACAGCAATCAATAAGCTCATGGTGATTTCACAACATGGAGACATATATATATATAAGCATTTTTTCATTCATTTAGTGGGAGAGTTGTTTGCAACAAAAACTGTAGAGGAAAGCTTGTACAGAAATCCTTGGAATTTAAATTTAACTACTAGAAAACGACTACATACATGAATCAACGGGGGGATTTTGCATGCACCATTGGGGGATAAGTAAGACTACGCTATTAAGCAGTAATAAATGCAGTAAAACTATGGAGAGCATAAACTAAATCTAGCATAATAAAGGGCATTCAGGGGTGGTCCCCAATGGCCTTGGAGTGGTCAGGAGGAGAATGACGAGCAGCCAATGTAGCTTAGGCCGACCCTTGGAGATGGGGAGGAGTGATCGAACATCCCGGCATGATGTCCTCCATGATGGTGGAGAGCCTGTGGAGGTGGAGTAGCTAGCTAAGTGGAAGTGGGCATGAATGGCACCAATGGAGTGAATTTGCCAAGGAAGTGAATGGGTGCAAATGGCCACCCCTTAGGTCTTTTTATAGACCTAAGGGAAGCTCTCTAGAGAATTATGGAATTGTCTAGAGTGGCCTATGGTGGGAGCTCGTGGGAGAGTGAGAGAGAGAGAGGATGGATGGTGGTTTTTAGATCCACCAAATGTGGATCTAAAAATTGAATGGCTCTTAGTTGCTAATTTTGGCAACCTAGGCAACCACACATGGTAGAGAGTTCTAGAGAACTCTAGGCTAGGTATTTTCATGTGGATGCTGTGTGTGGGTGTGTGTGGGTGTGTGTGGGTTGAAACTTAGGTGGCTAGGTTGATTAGGTTAGGTTCTAGTGGGTTTAGGTCAAGGTATGTCTCAAATTAGGGTTATAAACCCTAATTCACTAAAAGTGCAATTAAATTTAATACAAGTTTAATTGGGTGTGTGGAAACTTAATTGAGAGGAAAACAACTCAATTAATTTAGGTCTAGGTCAATTGGACTCTCCCTGAGTCCAATTGGACAGTGTGTGCTGAGATCAGGGCTCAATTGGACTCAATGAGTCCAATTGAATAGGCTGATGGAATTGACTAAGATCCAAGTCAATTAGGTTTAGTGAGGACCTAATTAGGTCCTTAGGGAGGTCTAGAGGTGATGTACTAGGGTTAGGGCACCTTAATTTAGGTTCCTATGGGGTTGGAATTGGGTTTAAGGACCTAGAGATCTAGGATCAAGGCTTAAATCTCAGAACAGGAACTAGAGAGAAGCATCAGATGTCTTATAATAGTGTTAGATGTCTTATACTCAAAAATCAGAAGTCCAGACTTGTTGTCTGTTCATCCAATCAGAGTCAGGATGGATTTTGGGTTCTGTTTTGGGTATTTTGCAAAAATTGGATGTCTGACAAAGTGTCTGGACGTCCAATAACACTGTAGAAGTGGGTTTGAGGTGTGCGGGAGATAGCTAAGGGTCCTCGACGTCCTATAACTTATCTAGTCATCTAGATAAGAGTTGGAACTAGGGTTTTAGGGCTTCCTAGGGTGTTGTGACCTAATCTAAGTGTGGCTAAGGCTTGGGGAAGTCTCTAGGATATCTTAGGGCTAGGATGGGCCTAAGCTCTTCACATTTTACTGCCTTATTCCTACTTAATAGAATATCAAACTTTTAACTCCCTTACATTATTGTTCCTACATCTAATCTAAGCCTTCTACTCCAGCTCTACTGCAACTCCCGTTATTCCTGATCCAGCTTCAGATCCAGCCCCCGATCAGCTTATTCCCTACAATGGACATAATGCACTTAATCAGCACATTATAACATTATTTTATGGATAGCTAAAGGAAAGCAGTAAAGATGCAGATAATGCATATGAATGCATGAATAACCCTAACTTATGCTAAGTCCTAGCTTAATCTAGGTCAATTAAGACCTATGATTGCTGTGCAATCATGCCCCCATGACTAAATCTTACTAGTCCCTAGCAAATGTAAGACTAAATTATTTACAGAAAAGGTCCTTAAGGGAGTGATTATTTTATCAAGTGTATGCATAGAGATTTTTCTCCTTTTTGTTTTCATCCTATGCTCTAGAAATCCAGACAATCGTGAAAGTGCAGCTATGTAGCTTTTGCAACGGATTCGAGTGAAAAACTGATTCAACTCTAAAGCCTATACTTGACCCCTAGTAAAAATTCTAGCGGGATAGGCGGACTTCTTCCCTCAGGGTATTCAAGATATTCTATGAATTCCACCCCAGCTTTAGGCTTAGGTAGAGAATCTTTGAGGGCTACGATTATATATTTGGTGGCTCACTCTCACTTGGTTCTACATAGAGACTTGTACTACAGAATCTAGATTCCCAGATTACTAAGTAACTCAACTCAGAGAAAGAGGAGAAAAACTATGCTCCCTTTTGTTTCCTTTGTATCTATTCTCTCTTACTCTTTTTCTTTTCCGTTTCTTTTCTTTCGTAGAGCTCACCACTTCACCAGATTCACGTATATGACCTGTATTTGGTGGTCTCACTAGGCATTAACACTTTAATTGGGTTCTCATAACCCTAACACTAAGTTGGAATTCCTCAGCCAGTATTTGGGTGGTAAGAAACACAAGAAAAATAGGTTAGGGCCATATTTGGTGGTATTGCCTCGATGAAATAAACACTAAATATTCTTTCTTTTCTTTACTTTTTCTTCTTTTTCTAATTTTTTATGTTTTCTTTCTTTTCATCATTTTTTTTCCTTTTCTTTTTCTTTTCTTTTTTCAGCATAACACAACTGGCATACATCCATGAACTTTATTGAGGAGGAATTTTAGGGATTGGTGGTACTCAAGAGACATTGGGTGGCTTATTTGGTGGAAGTGCCTACTTACGACACCGGGGGAGACAGATAGGATGGTGTATTTCTGACCTTGACATCAATACCCTCCTTCAGCTGAGGATTCTGTAGAGAATGGTTGTAACCATCCACCTTAGCCCTAGTTTTATGAAAACTCGCTCTCCGCGTATATGCCTTATTCTGTGGCTCTCACTATTTCGTACAAAAATGTATACGCGGGAACCGAGAGTGAAAACTATGTCTAAACTCAAAGTATCATCACCTAATTATCTAGGATTCTAGATTCCTTGCACTAATCTTAGAGCACCAGTACACTCTACTCTCATCTCACACTATTTGGTGGATTGGAAGAAAATCTGCCTACTCCCAAAACACTATCCAGTGGTTCAGGAAAAGAAGCACTGCTTCTTCTTGAGAGACTAAAGATGTTTATCATCCTTCACCATGAATCCATTGCAAATTTTGCATGCATGTGAAAAGTTGTACTGGATTCCAGATTATAGGAGTCAACTAGAGGATAAAATCTCTAATGCATTCTCTTAATAAAATAATCTTATTCATGAATGCAATATGCATATATGCGATAAACATGTAACCTCATATAATTTATACTTCGTGAATTTCCCGTATCGGATTACAATCAGCTTGACCCTAAATTTAGAACAAAAGTTGAGTGGATGATTCAGAAATGGCTGTTGCGGATGATTTCTAGCTCCAATGCGAGCATTGGAGGTGGAGTTTGTTGTTCTTTTATTTAAGGTCCTAAAGTATGTTTTACATGCAGCTCTGAGGTTTTCCTAAGTGTTGGCAAAAAAATTTTTCAGTTTCTGCTGTACCTACCCCCCCATGCCTAAGTTCTTACATGTCCTCATGCATGAATATAAAATAAAATAAATCTGACAGAGGATGAGTGGGTAGAAGTCACCTGGAATTGCTCCTAAAACTATACATTCAGCACCGGCCAACCTGTTAGCATGCAATATACAGAAAGGAAATATGCTATACGAAAAATATGCTATGTATAAAGCGAGTATGTATAAGGTGGTGGATGAATGTGTGGGGTAGATGCTGAGTTTAACGCCTCCAACTAGGAGAAAACTCCATCAGATGCATCAGTTCTTGCATAAGAGCCAGTCAAAATTAAGAGAAAGAAGTGCTCGTATGCTCCTAGAATCAGTGGTCCGGAGATGCAGACCAGCTGATTATGCACCCCTACTCCAAAAAGTCTAGCTATAAGAAAGTGTGGAGTGGGTACGGGCTTCAATTTGATCACGGGTGGGTCTGAGTAAGAAATGGGACTGGGAGGAGAAAACTCGAAGGTGGGAATCTACTGATCCGTGTGCATGTGAATTCCCACTGATTCGCTCCCTGTGAAATAATCGGTTGTGACTACGTTAACGGGAAACCCGTTGGCTGTAGTCACATCTGTCAACAACAGGGTCGATTCAGTAATGTATGGATCAGGATAGCTGGATTCAGGGGTGCTGTGGTCAGAAGCGCACCCTAAACAGTCAGATCCTCGGGGGGATATGTGTAGTGCAGTGGTTTCAGTCCCGTGTGGATCGAGGTCTAAGAACCCTGATACTGTAGACGAATGAGACATTGGGTCGTCACAAAGGAGCCCAATGTTACCATAGTATGACAAATCTTCATCTTCACCATCCTCTTCTATTCGATCACAGTCGAAGTTCTTTGCTACCTTGAATATGTCAAGTCGAAGTCTATCATTGCCTAGGGCTATCTCCATACACCTAGATGCACAATCAATGTTCGCTCAGGCTGTCGCCAGAAAAGGGTGACCCAAAATAATTAGTGCATCTAGGAGATTAGGAGGAACTTCCATATCAAGAATGAAAAAATCTGCGGGAAAGTAGAACCCGTGGACTTTCACGATCACATTCGCAACCACCCCTCTCAGTATTTTGACTGATCTGTTAGCCAACTGAATCGTGACCGAGGTGGGCCTCAACTCCCCAAATCGAAATCGATCAAATATGGCAATGGGAGTTAGAAGGGCCCGATCAAATGGAGAATCCTGCAAGAAGCAGGATATAAGTGGGGTACCAGGGTCTTTCTTCTTTGGCAATAGGTCAGCTAGAATCACGGCGTTAGCCTCTTTCGACAATACCGCCTATCGTCCAATTCTCGACTGTCGCTTCGGGGTACAATAGTCCTTGAAGAACCTAGCGACAGCAAGAATGTGATCGATTGCCTCGAGGAGGGGGACCTGAATATGCATTTCCTTAAACATTAATTTCAGGTCCTCAAAATTCTGCTTGTCTTTTTTTTGTGCTGCATTTCATGTTAGAGCCTCAGGAAAAGGGACGGGAATCTTAGGGTTAAGTGGCCTATTACCCTTATCCATCGTAGGTGGCTCCTGGAATGAAGGCGAAGTCGAACTCGACTGCGGCGAAGGGTGGGAAAAATCAGGACCCGCCTGCCTAGGTGGTGGGTCGAATGTCTTTCTCCCACTTCGCAAAGAGACTGCGTGTGCATCGGCTTGCTATCCATGAGGTGGCGAGGGAGTGGAAGGGGCAGAATACACGAGATTCTGCAAAGGCGACTGGCCTTGCACATAACTTGGTGGTGCAGGAGGTGCCTGTAGTATGGCGTGTGCCTGTCCCTATGGTGCCTGAAACCTAGGTGGGGTGCCCTGGTTCTGCACATATCGAGGATTCAGGATGGGTTGGGAGGGCAAGGCTCCCTGAATCCTATGCTCCTGCAACAGCTGGTTCTACGTGTTTTGTATGGTCTATATTTGGTCAGCCATCGCCTTCATAATCTGCAAGCTATCTTGTGTAGATTTCCTCATCGATTCTTATAGCTCCTCTTTCAGTGCCTCCAAAGTGTCAGCCCGCTTTGGAGGGTGGTTGGAAGCTTGGTGCAGCGGTTGGTATAACAAGTGGGGTTACTGCTGCTGAGGCGGGAATGGCTACTGCCTAGGGTACGTGTTTTGCACATTCCCATATTGCCTGGTCTGGTAGTGTGGATCTTGATGTGGTCTCTGTGAATTACCAGACCAGGAGAAGTTTGGATGCTGGCACCAACCAGGGTTATACATCTCTGAATATGGGTTATTATGCCCATATCCTTCGATAGCACTGACGTCCTCGTAGGTTGAAGATATCTGAGACGTATATCCGTCAAGGGGATATGCATTATAATCTGTGGGTGGTGCATAACCCTGGTCATAAGGTGCCAGATCTGGATTATTTACGGGATCCTGATATGCGGGATCTCGTAAATACGAAGAAGATGCATCCCGAGTGAGTAGATTAACTCGAGCAGGTGGGGCTCGAGGTGCTTAGGAGGGTCATGAGGTATCAGAGCTCAAGTCAGATTGACCCGAGCTAATCTAGTAAATCTTCTTCTCGATTAAGTTTATTCTATCCAACTGCTTGACGATGATATCCATGTCAACTCGAATAGACTCGGTGTGAGCCTCGTGGACACCAACCTGCTGCTGACTAGGCCGCTGGAACTGGTTCATAGATGCGACATTCATCGAGTTCTCCGCTAATGATTTGAACAGCTTAAATGCGCAGTTCTCGTCTTTTGCAAGAAAATTACCGCAGCTAGATGCATCGACTAGATACCGATGTGTGTCATCCAGTCCATGGTAAAAAAATCTGAGCTAAGTGCCATCTGGGTATACCATGATGCGAGCATTTTCGGAGAAGGTCATGAAATCTGTCCCATGCTTCATGTAATTTCTCCCCAGCTCCCTGGGAGAAAGTAGTGATTGCATACCGCATTGCATTTGTTCGACCGATTGGGAAGAACTTTTGTAGGAATTCCCGTCATAATTCCGGCCAGGTTCCAATTGGCTTCCCAGTAGTCTTGAACCAGTATGAAGCTTTGTCTCTCAGAGAGAATGGGAAAAGCTTCATCAGAACAATCCCGAGATCAATTTTCCTAGGTCGAATTGTTTCAGCGAGTCGACTCAGGTCCTCAAGGTGCTAGAATGTATCTTCACATGAGTTCCTGTAGAAATGAGTGCTGATCAACCCAATTGCATTGGGCTTGAGCTCAAACACGTCTCCACCTGCGTGAATTCTAACAAGAGGTGGGATGATTTGTTCGGCCGGGTCGTAGAAATCCCACAGTTGTTCTCCTTGCAGTGGGTGCTGCATCCTGTCAAGTGCCGTCAGAATGCGATCCGTGCTCTGCTGATGCTGCTCCTCAGATTCGGCAACCCGGGCTTCTAGACGAGCCATCAGGTCCAGATTCTCAATATCCTGACCCAATCTAGGTCCAGGTCTAAGATTTGCCATGGTGGCTCTGGGAATGGAAGAAGTTGGGGGAGAAGATGGTTCGGGCGAGGTGACTCGCCTCGTTGGGAATGGCTCCCAAGGTCCAACCAAGTGAGGTCGAAGTGACCTCCTTCCGTGCATACACCGCTCAACCCCTCGGTTGGTGTAGCCACGCAGGACAAGGCTAAGGCCCTGTCAATCAAATGGTCCTTATAGATCAAGTGACCAGATTTTTCGTTAGAAATTTGAATTCCTGAAGATAAGTTCGTCGTTCAACTGACTAAAGGTGATTCTCGCCTCTCAAGCTAACCCAACCAGTCTGGTTACGGGGGGACTAAGGGGAAGGTTCTTCCTTTGGCTTATGCCTTCGATTTTGTTTACCCCCGAGCCACAGTCGTTTGACACTACCCCGCAGACTTAGTCACCGAGTTTGGCTGGAGAGATTAAAAACACCCAGTAGTATGACAATGAACTCGGGTTGGTTTCGTGTTTTAAAATAAGTTTTAACTCGTTTTCTTCAGTGGGGTTTATGGTGAGTGGCCCACAAGGTGACCAAGCTCACCGGTTAACTAGACTTGATTAAGTCTAGGTTAGCCCAAAGTGTGGTTTCTAGTTATAATCCTATGGATTCAACCTAAGTTGCATGCACTTCTAAGGTTTTTCTCTATTTTAGTAGACCACAAAAGTAATGTTGATCACTGACAATAATTGAAATCAAATTAATTTGAAATTTTGTGAGTAGATTCCTTTTTCAATTAGCTTTCTAGAGAATATTTCTTTGAAATTTTTACTATTTCAACTGAATTTTTAGAGAATTTTGAATATCAAGGGTTAGATTTGGGATTTTGACCCCTGGTCAGCTTTTCACTTTGAAATAGTATCAAATGACCATAAAAATTCATAAAAAAATGAAAAATAAAGACAATGAGATCAGCTTTCAAACCCCATCATTTTTAGTCAAAACAGACTCGTGGATTGCTCTAAATTAGTTTTTGAAATTTGAAAAATTTTGAATCTAGGTCAGTCTGACCCCGTGCATTTCATGAATTTTTAAAAATTGTATACTTATATTTCTTTCAAACTAAAGGTGGGTTTTGAAAGATGGTTTGAAATTGAAGGTTTAGCCAGAATTTTAAAATTTTTCGCTTACTACTTTTTCGGCAATCAAATTTTTAAATCAAGCTTGAAATCTGGCCGAAAATCAGGAGACGGTGGAAAAACTTTTTAAAGAGGTTTGAATTTGAAATCAAAGCTTTCCACCAAAAAGTTTTTTTTTTCAAAATTTTTGCATGTTTTTTTTTCAAAAAGAAAATTTCAAAGGATTCAACGGAAATATCTTTTTCTTTTTTTTTCTTTCTTTCAAACTAACCTAGATTCAAAAGGAAACCTAATCTAATTTTTTTTTAAAAAAAGTTTCTTCTTTTTTGTTTCTTTTTTCACAAAAATAAGTAAAATCTTTTTTTTTTCACAAAGAATTTTTCAAAGGAAATAGATCTAGTCCTATGGTTCATAAAAGGAAAACCTAATCTAAGGAGAATGATGATGTGCACCTGTATTGTTTCTTTGCCATGCTCGATGTGTGCGCAGATCCCGTTTTTCCTGCACATCAAAAACAAAGCAGAGGCAAATTCGTCAGTGATGTTTTAAAATATCAAAATGACGTTGCCTCCCCGGCAACGGCATCATTTGACAAAAACCGTTCTTGTGCATTTGAAAGTCGGTGGAATCATAGTATAGTCACGCAAAAATGTTCGTCAAAAATTAAGTTTGTAAAAATAAGGAGACTTTGAGTCTTGGTCGTTTGTATCTAGGAGGCATTTATTTACTTCTGAAATCGATCTTCTATTGCTCTACTTTGTTTAGAATCGCATGCTGATTCGTGATTATTATGTATTTAAGTACGACATGCTTAGTTGCAGAATGGGTAGACAATTAAGACAGGCAACTTGAATCCCGCAAATATGATAGCAATCAATAAGCTCATGGTGATTTCACAACATGGAGACATATACATATATATAAGCATTTTTTCATTCATTCAGTGGGAGAGTTGTTTGCAACAAAAACTGTAGAGGAAAACTTGTACAGAAATGCTTGGAATTAAAATCTAGCTACCAGAAAATGACTACATACAAGAACCAACGGGGGGATTTTGCATGCATCAATGGGGGAGAAGTAAGAGTACGCTATTAAGCAGTAATAAAAGCAGTAAAACTATGGAGAGCATAAACTAAATCTAGTAGAATAAAGGGCATTCAGGGGTGGTCCCCAATGGCCTTGGAGTGGTCGGGAGGAGAATGAGGGGCGGCCAATGTAGCATAGGCTAACCCTTGGAGAGAGGGAGGAGTGATCCAGCATCCCGGCATGATGTCCTCCATGATGGTGGAGAGCTCATGGAGATGGAGTAGCTAGTTAAGTGGAAGTGGGCGTGAATGGCACCAATGGAGTGAATTCGCCAAGGAAGTGAATGGGTGCAAATGGCCACACCTTAGGTCTTTTTATTAACCTAAGGGAAGCTCTCTAGAGAATTATGGAATTCTCTAGAGAGGCCTTTGGTGGGAGCTCGTGGGAGAGTGAGAGAGAGAGGATGGATGGTGGTTTTTAGATCCACCAAATGTGGATCTAAAAATTGAATGGCTCTTGGTTGCTAATTTTGGCAACCAAGTCAACCACACATGGTAGAGAGTTCTAGAGAACTCTAGGCTAGGTATTTTCAAGTGGATGGTGTGTGTGGGTGTGTGTGGATCGAAACTTAGGTGGCTAGGTTGATTAGGTTAGGTTCTAGTGGGTTTAGGTCAAGGTATGTCTCAAATTAGGGTTATAAACCCTAATTCACTAAAAGTGCAATTAAATTTAATACAAGTTTAATTGGGTGTGTGGAAACTTAATTGAGAGGAGAACAACTCAATTAATTTAGGTCTAGGTCAATTGGACTCTCCCTGAGTCCAATTGGACAGTGTGTGCTGAGATCAGGGCTCAATTGGACTCAATGAGTCCAATTGAATAGGCTGATGGAATTGACTAAGATCCAAGTCAATTAGGTTTAGTGAGGACCTAATTAGGTCCTTAGGGAGGTCTAGAGGTGATGTACTAGGGTTAGGGCACCTTAATTTAGGTTCCTATGGGGTTGGAATTGGGTTTAAGGACCTAGAGATCTAGGATCAAGGCTTAAATCTCAGAATAGGAACTAGAGAGAAGCATCAGATGTCTTATAATAGTGTTAGATGTCTTATACTCAAAAATCAGAAGTCCAGACTTGTTGTCTGGGCATCCAATCAGAGTCAGGACGGATTTTGGGTTCTGTTTTGGGTATTTTGCAAAAATTGGATGTCTGACAAAGTGTCTGGACGTCCAATAACACTGTAGAAGTGGGTTTGAGGTGTGCGGGAGATAGCTAAGGGTCCTCGACGTCCTATAACTTATCTAGTCATCTAGATAAGAGTTGGAACTAGGGTTTTAGGGCTTCCTAGGGTGTTGTGACCTAATCTAAGTGTGGCTAAGGCTTGGGGAAGTCTCTAGGATATCTTAGGGCTAGGATGGGCCTAAGCTCTTCACATTTTACTGCCTTATTCCTACTTAATAGAATATCAAACTTTTAACTCCCTTACATTATTGTTCCTACATCTAATCTAAGCCTTCTACTCCAGCTCTACTGCAACTCCCGTTATTCCTGATCCAGCTTCAGATCCAGCCCCCGATCAGCTTATTCCCTACAATGGACATAATGCACTTAATCAGCACATTATAACATTATTTTATGCATAGCTAAAGGAAAGCAGTAAAGATGCAGATAATGCGTATGCATGCATGAATAACCCTAACTTATGCTAAGTCCTAGCTTAATCTAGGTCAATTAAGACCTATGATTGCTGGGTAATCACTAACTCCGAGTATCATTATCTAATTTTCCAGAAGTTAAGATTCCTCATACTAGCCTTAGATCACTAGTAGACTTTCTTTTCTTACCTCGCACTTGTTTGGTGGATCTGTTAGAAGATAATTTGCATGACTGTCTAATTACTGTCCAAGGGTTCAGGAGAAGAAACATTGCTTCTTCTCGACAAACTAAAGATGTTTATTGATCTTCACAAAGGATCCATTGCAAATTTTACGTGTAAGTGTGAAATTGTACTTGATTCTAAACTCAGGAATCAACTTAAGAATAAATCCCTAATAAAACCTTAGGAAAAATTCTTTATGCCTAAACGCAATTTTTTTTCTGACATAAAAATAAGACATATAATGTCCACCCCCCCATGCCTATTCATTAAAATGTCCTCATTGAAATGTATGCAGGAAAATCAAAATATAATAAGGAAGTGGATGGGATATCACTTGACTATGCTTGTTAATCCAGGTCAGCATGGATGCAAAGGATGCAAAACTACCTGTAATGAATTCTGGGTTGTCTCCTAGCCAATGCTAAGTTTAATGTCATTAACTGGACCTAAACCCAAAAATATGTAATTTAGTATTATTGGTCAAGAGGAGTAATAATTATTGTAGAGAGATTCAAGATTAGTATAAAGATATGATCATTTGGTCCAAGAATCAGTGATCCAAAAATGCAGACCAGTTGATGATGCAGTCCTACTCCAAAGAGTTTTTTTGATTTGAAATATGGAATAGGGTCAGGTGGATGAGGTTCAAGATGCAGAGCCTATTCGTCAATCCAGTTCCACAAATCAAGAAGAGGTGGTAGAGGGTCTAGATTGAGATCATGATTGAGATTTAAGTATGGTTTTGAATCAGAGTCATAAGGGTCTTCATAATGGTAGTTTATATAAAAAATCATGAGTTCTCCATGCTTTGGGTCATATGAGGGAAAGGGTAGAGTTGTGCTAAATTCATCAAAATATTCATCAAATATTACCTCTTCCTCATCTGAAGTCATTTCTCCCTCAGATTCAAGCCATCTAATTGAGCCAGTTGGCTTATAAATTCTTCCCCGGTCCATTATTTGTTGAACTTCTTCTTCTAGAGTTATTTCCTGGTTCATGTCCTTAGATTGTGTTAACGCAGCTAGATCGTGTTTTAACAAATATCTCGTTGTAATATAGATGAACTTTCCGCGAAAACAAATAAAAATTTATAACTCAAAAATCAGAGTATCCAAGGTCGAGCACAGGGAGCAATCTGAGTATTCCAAAACTTGAGAACACAACTTTTAAATAAAAAGAAATGACTAGTTCAATAAAAGTGACATGAGAATGATATAGAAAGAAATTGCTCAAAAAGAATGGACGTCTGATATTGCATCAGATGTCTGAAAGTATTTCTCAAATTTTTCTCTTCTGCTGGCTGCTTCTGCTCTTCTTTTTCCTTACCCTCTTGATTCTCTTCTTGCAGCTAAGTCATAGCTTGCCTCTTCTTAGGTTGCCTCCTTTTTCTTCTTCCACTTCTTCCTTTGCTTTCTTGCTTCTTTGTCTGCCCCTTGATCTCTGTCTTCTTCTTTCTTGGTCTGCCGCACCTCTACTTCAGGGTGTTCTTCTTCTTCTTCTTTGCTCGTAGCGGCTAAGTCCCTACTTCCTTCTTTAGCTGCTTCCTCCTTACTGTCCTCTTCCTGCACACCAGCACCACGCAACAAAACCTACTCCCCTACCCTTCCTGCTTGTCTCTCTCTCTCTGAATCTCTCTTCGGTACGCTCTCCTAGAGCCGGGTTATCGAGTTGGGTCACGCGCCCGAGTCCAGGCACACTGGTGTGGGTGTGGTGCGCGAGGAGTGCTCAGGAGGGGGTAGTCGGGTCGGGGCACTAGATCTGCGAGATGAAGTCGCGGATGAGGTGCGTGGATAGGTGAGGAGGGACCTCACCCCAGTGTATTCGAGGCAACCCAACGATAGCACAAAATCAATATAAAGTACTCACGCACCTTGTGACTTACCGAGGTGGGACTAATGGTTCACTACTCTTTCTTGCACGCCTGCAGCAGACCGTTCATCCAATTGTAGCAACTGCAGGTCTCGCAGCACCACTTGCTAGAATAGATGACTTCGCGAGATCTCCTTGAATCTGCTGCACCTGGAATCTTGAAGTCCTTCAACCTGGGGCGAGCGTGCAACCTCCTCGAGTCACCGCTAATGGCGGCTGAAGCTCAAACCCTGCTCAACACAAAAAGGGCATTGCAGCTCTATCAGACCATAGGGAGACCTTCGCCGTGTCACGACGAAGGTGAGGCAGTAGATGGCAGGCCGCGGGGTGACCTAGGCATGCGTGCCTACGTCGCTCTGTGGCCAGATGGATGGGTTTGGTCGGGGGGCGATTATGGCGGTGTAGGCAGTCTGTGGATGAGTGGAGGATATTCAGTGGAGTATGGTGGAGGTTATGCGGTGGCTGGCGAGACGTGTGGGGCCGCGGAGTGACGGGAGGGTCTCACCGGAGGGTGGCCAGAGATGAGGAAGATGGCAGTGGATAGTGACGGTCGAGGGGTGTTGTGTGAAATAAAGTAAGGAAAATGAATGAGTGGAAGACGGGGAACTTATCTGGATTGTTGGGAGTGAAAAGGGGGCAGCGGAAACAGACATCTAGTTTGTGCCGTCGTCGTAGAAGATGGCCCTGAGGGAGATAATGGCGACGAGGAGGAGGTTAGGGAGGCATGCGCTTGGTGCGGCGCGATGTAGGAGGATTAGGCGGAGTGAACCCTACTACTGGTATGGTAGCAGAGTGACGAGCAGGAGGAGGAAGAATCGCCGGAGCTTGCGGGCTTCTTGGCCGAAGAGGGGAGAGATGAAATTTGGAGGGTTCTACGACCAAAACAAGTCTGAGAGATTTGCAGAGGGTTGAAGGTCCTTTTATAAGTGCTGGCCGAGCTTCTGGTGCATGGAGGGCAAGCCTTCAGCCACCGTCGTCTTGTCGGAGATGGAAGGTAGTTGGGATCCCAAATCTTTCGTGCGTTTGCACGAGAGATTGGACAGAAATCAAAGATTGTGATTGGGCTCAGATGGAAGGGGATTCCTCAGAAAATCTCCCTTCCAATTCTGGGACATCTCTGAGGGATCAGGGAGTATTCCCCCTCCCTTCCTCACCGGAGAAGGATTCCTCCCCATTAATGGTGGAGGGACTTATTTGTAAGAGTGGCGAAGAAGCTACGGGGGTTTATCTAATGGTTTTCAAAAAGATAAGGGTCGAAATGTAATTGGGTGTACTAATTTGAAAAGTTGGTCAAGATGACCTCCCCTTAGGTCCAAATTTGTTACAAGCCTAATTTGGACCTAAGGAATCCAATGGTGAAGTTGGATTTTAGGTTTGACCATGTTTAACTAGACATTTTGCATAAAAACCCAAATTAGGTCAATTGATGAGCTAGGACCCCAATCTAGGTCAAACTAGGTTCCAAAGGCCAAATTGAATGTTCTAAACCCTAGCAGATATTTTTCCATGAATTTTAGAGGGTTTACTTGATTTTTATCCTGATTGGAACCTTGTTGAATTAAGCGAGTCTATTTTAGGGTTACCGGATGTCATTTAATTCCTGGATTGCACATGAATCCATTTCTGATTGAATCAACCAACTTTTTATCTTATTTAGACCATTTGACCTATGTTTGGTCTCTGAGAAATCCCTTTTTTGTACTGCAATGGTAAAATTACAGTTTTACCCTTTATTTCATGTTTTCTTCTCAGAACACTTATTCCTCCAATTAAGCCTTCTTCTAAGTTATGCAGGAGCTTTTATTCTCTTTCTTAGATTAAAATAAGCTAGTTAGGGTTCATGATGAGGCTCTCATCATACCCCCATGCCTAGCTTTTGCTAGTCCCTTAGTAAAATTTCATGGTTTTAACTTCTGTTCTAGACCCTGAGTATTTGTCATCAGTTATGATAAGTGCTTTTCTTCTTTTCTTTTGTGATTAGTTTAGAATGCTGATAATAGGCCTAGAGGTTCTCAAGTATCAACCAAAATCCACACCTGACCCACTTTAGCCTCAATCCTCCACAAAGGTTTTTAAGGCCCGCTAAAACAAACCTAGGGTCTGTTGGACTCCACGGTTAAAGCACCCGTGCTTGAGACATTTTTAGCCTAGGTTCAGTTTGCAGCGCGTTTTTGTAAGAGAGAGAAGATTTATTTGTTTGGAGAGTTTTCTCTCTCTTTCTTTTTATTTCTAGCTTCGGATTGGCTTCTCAACATGGTCTGTATCGGATTCCTCATCCCCATCATCAATCCTCAAGGGTCCCTGGCTATCGATGGTTCGAGATAGCACCGCCCATGGCAACCCCTAGAACCCTGACTTTCGAGATTTCGAGATAATCCCACCCATGGCGTTTCGTGGCTGAATTCAGACCCTGGCGATAGACATTTCGTGATAATGCTGCCCATGATATCTGAACCAGCAGAGTGCTTACATGCCTCCGGTAGGATATTTAAATATCCTAAGAAACAAGCATCGAGGAGATGATATGTTGTTACGCATCTTCAAGGGGAATTTCTCGCCTCTCCGCGCTGGAACTCGTCCAAATCAACTTGTGTTGATCGGCCGCTCCTAATCTAGGTGACTTTTTTAGAACATTGAAACGCTTTTTGCGTGATTTTGATATTTATGTGCATTGAACCGGACTGTGTGTGAATTGGGGTGCTTAGGATACCGAATCCTGCAAACAGAAGGTCAGTTAATGTGGCCGAATACTTCCTAAGCCTTAGACCTAATACTTAAGCTTCGCATTTTCCCCAACCTCTTGAGGATTATCCAGATTTTAGCAGATACATGAATTTTTAAGCTAAAGAATCTAGCCCAAGAGGCCTAAGACCAGCGTTCCTGCTAATCTCTTGTTATGTCTCCTTAGCACCTTTCTTTTATTTTTCTCTTTTCTTGATCTGGTCTAGAACTTCAGTTAATCCCTTAATCTTTTACTAATGACTATTTCTTTTTATTTTTCATTTTGTGCTCCTTTTTTGGCATTTTGCTCTTTTCCTCCTCTCATTTTGTATGGCACAAATTGTTTCCCCCCCTCCTTATTTCTTTTTCTCTTTTCAAAGATTTTTTTTTTGTTGAAACCTTGTCTTGATATGAATTTTCCTGACACTTTGCACTTTCATACCCTCCCATGCCTAAGATTTGCAATGTCCCCATTGTAAATTAGGTGGGTTCGATTTCAGCTTAGTTCATGCATTAAGACAGGTGTTGGGTGAGCGAACGGGTCGAAGTGATTATTGCGAATGATTTCTAATCTCAGGCAGGGGTACCTGAGGTGAAGTCGGCTATTCTAATGGATGAACCCTAAAGTGCAATATGAATTCCACGTAGAAGTGTCAAAAAAGGTTTCGGGTTTTTCAAAGAATGACGGGCTGCCTCCCGTTAAGCGCTGAGTTTTACGCCATCGGCTAGGCGTAATGAGCTCAAGGGGAATAGAGGGTAAAGGATGACAGCCAAATTTGTATCGGTCATGTCAATGAACGGTTTGAGTCTCTGACCGTTCACAACAAAGGGTTCAAAATCGTGGCTGAGTGGGCTGATTTCAATGTCTCCACTTCCAAAGATTTGTCGGACTAGGTAGGGTTCGACCCACTTAGATTGTAGCTTTCCTGGGAATAATTTGAGTTAGGCATCAAAGAGTAAAACCTTTTGACCAGGATGAAAGATCTTTCTAGATATGTGCTTGTCATGAAAAGCTTTAGCCCATTCTTTGTAAATTCACAAGTTCTCATACGCGTCGTGGCGTAATTCATCGATCTCGCTTATTTGAAGCCTTCTGTGGGTTCCAGCCTTAGAAAGATCTAAATTGCAATTCTGTACTGCCCAATAGGCTTTATGCTCCAATTCGATAGGGAGGTGACATGCCTTCCCGTACACCAGTCTGAAGGGAGACATTCCTAATTGGGTCTTGTGGGCGGTCCTATAGGCCCACAATGACTCTGAAAGCCGAGAAGACCAATCTTTTCTGTCAGGTCGAACAGTAACCTGAAGGATTTTCTTGATCTCTCGATTTGATAGCTTAGCTAGACCATTAGTTCATGGGTGGTAAGGAGTAGAGATTTGATGTGACACCCCATATTTGGTCATCAGTGACCTGAGCTGAGCGTTTGTAAAATGGGTCCCTCCTTCGGAAATTATTGCTCGTGGAATCTCAAACCTTGAGAAGATGTTTTGATGAAGGAATTTGATAACAACCTTATGATTATTGGTTTGGGTTAGAATGGCTTCTATCCACTTGGACACGTAGTCAACGGCGAGTAAGATGTATTCGAAGCCATCCGAGATCGGGAAGGGTCCCATGAAATCGATCCCCCAGATGTCAAAAATTTCACATACCAGGATCGACTGTAGAGGCATCATGTCTCGATGGTTCATGTTGCCCAAGGTCTGGCAACGGGTACATGCCTTACAGTGATCGTATGCAACCTTGAAAATTGTGGGCCAGTAAAAGCCACACTAAAGGACCTTTCATGTGATTTTCTGTCCTAAGAAATGTCCATCGCATGCCTGTCATGGCAAAAGGAGAGAATGTCTTTGATTTCTACTTCCACGACACACCGTCGAATTATCTGATCAGCACCAATGCGGAATAGATGTGGGTCTTCCCATAGGTAATACTTGGCATCGGAATGCAATTTGTCCTTCTTGGCCTTCGGCCAATCAGACGGAATCTGATGTGATGCCAGGTAATTCACTATATCTGCGAACCATGGAAGGCCTGTATTGATAGTCAGGAGGTGCTCATCAGGAAAGTGTTCTGTGATGGGTCCGGAAGGGTCAATTATTTCAGAAGGAAGGCGGGACAAGTGATCATCTACCACATTTTGCTTTCCCACTGTCGTAAATCTCGAGGTCAAATTCTTGCAGCAGCAAGATCCATCGGATTAATCGAGGTTTCGCGTCCTTCTTTGCAAGGAGATGCCTCACAGCTGTGTGATCCGAGTATATGATAACATGGGAACCTAGAAGGTATGATCTGAATTTTTCTAGGGAAAATACTACAGCTAGCAGCTCTTTCTTAGTAACCGTGTAGTTACGCTGAGCCTCGTCCAATGTTTTGCTAGCATAGTAAATGACCATGGGTTTCCCGTCAATTTTCTGCCCCAAAACTGCTCCTACAGCGAAGTCAGATGCATCGCACGTGATCTCAAAGGGTTGAGACCAATCAGGGGACTGTACGATCGGGGCTTGGGTGACTTGGTCACGAAGGATCTCAAATGCTTGAGTGCATTCCTTGGAAAATTCGAAAGGCACATCCTTGGAGAGAAGAGTGGTCAGGGGATGCACGATTTTTGAAAAGTCAGGGATAAATTGATCGTAAAAACCGACGGGCCCCAAAAAGGATTGGATGTCCTTAATCGGGCTAGGCATAGGGAGCTTGGAAATCAGGTTAACCTTAGCTCGGTCGACTTAGATGCCTTTCTCCGAGATTAGATGTCCTAGGATAATTTCCTCAGGCACCATGAAATGGCTCTTTTCCCAAGAAAGAACCAAATTCACATCGATGCACCGCCTTAGTAATTGGACCAAGTGTTGGAGGCAATCTTCAAATGATGCTCCAAAAATTAAAAAGTCATCCATGAAGACTTCCAGATAACCACCTGCCATATTTGAGAATATGGCAAGCATGCACCGCTAAAAGGTTGCGGGTGCATTGAAGAGACCGAAAGGCATCCTTCGAAACGTGTACATTTCGAAGGGGCAGGTGAATGTGGTCTTTTCTTGGTCTTCTGGATGGATTGCCACTTGGTTGTAATCGGAGTACCCATCAAGAAAGCAGAAGAACCTATTTCCCGCTAGTTTCTCGAGGACCTAATCAATAAATGGTAGTGGAAAATGATCCTTCTTTGTGGAGGAATTGAGTCTTCTATAATCAATGCAGACTCTCCACGAGTTAGCTATTCGGGTAGGAATGACCTCTTCGATTTTAGTCGTGTTGATGGTAAGTTTGGCCTTTTTAAGCACCACCTGTATTGGACTCACCCAACGACTGTCGAAGATTGGGTAGATGATCCCTGCATCTAACCACTTTATGATCTCCTTTTCCACGACCTCCTACAGGTTAGGGTTTAAGTGTCTCTGCATTTCTCTTGAAGGTCATGTGCCTTCTTCTGTGTAGATTCAATGTGTGCAGTACAAAGGGCTTATGCTAGTCAAATCATCGAGAGTCCATCCAATGGCTCTACGATGTTGCTGGAGAACAGTAATCAAACGGAGTTCCTGGTCAGGTGTGAGTCAAGAGTTGAAAATCATAGGAAACGTCTGATTGGAACCCAAAAAGTCATACTTCAGATGCTCGGGAAGGGGCTTGAGTTCCATGACAGGATTGTCAGCAGCAGTAGGTGGTTCGGGGTTTGTATTAGGAACAAGGGTCGGAGTCATAGGTGTGTCTAGATCATGTTCGCAGTCCTCTGTTTGCGGGTTTTGATCTTCTACTGGTTGATCAAGGATAATCAGGTTATCCTCTGTATGCGATTTATCAACCACGGCTCTGATATCACATATTTGCTCCATAACCCCGCAATTAATCCCTTGTTGGGCCTTAAAAATGTCAATCTTCAGAGTTTGATTCCCAAATTTTAATTCTATCTGGCCCTCTTCACAGTTTATGTTGGCCTTAGCAGTGGCCAAAAAGGGTCTCCCTAATATGATTGGTGTGTCCCTTAGGTTCTCAGGTGAGTCCATGTCCAAAACTATGAAGTCCATTGGGAAGTAGAAATCCCATACCCTAACAATGACATCCTTGAGTATTCCTTTAGGTGACTTGATGGATCGATCGGCTAACTGCAACGTCACCTCAGTCGGTTTAAGTTCAGACTCTTCAAGGTGGTCAAGGAGGGATGTAGGTATTAGATTTATGGAGGCACCTAGATCTAGTAAGGCTCTGTCAAATTGGGTTTCACCAATTTTACAAGAAATCAGGGGGGTTCCTGGGTCTTTAGCCTTGGGTGGGAGTTTACTCAAGATGACAGAGCTGGCTTGCTCTGACAGTACGATCGGATTCCCATCCTTGGTTCGCGGCTTACGTTTAGGTGTACATATGTCTTTCAAGAATCTTGCGTAAGCTGGTACATGGCGAATTGTATCCATCAAGTGGATGTTTATCTAGACCTATTCAAAGAGCTTGACCAGATCCTCCTCGAGGGCCACGGGTTTGGTTATCCTTTTTCCTTTAGTCAAGGCCTCAAGAAATGGAATCCTAGTTGGTTCCTCTAGAATAGGTCTAGGTTCTTGATCTGGGATAGTGGTATCCTGGATAACTATCCTAGGGTCTTGGCTACTACCAGGCTTGGAGTGGTTCGGATAATGTGGGTCTTGGGTTGTTTTACCACTACATGTTGTTACAGAGTTTAATCTAGCCAGGTTTTGGTTTGGGTTTAGTAAGAGGGGTGGCTGCTGCTGAAATCCTACATAAGATGTTGAAGCTTCCATCCCGTCTGGGGATGGAGCAGCAGAAGCCTGATAAATCAAATGTGCGTGGCCTGAATTTGGGTTCATAATGTGCCTCTGGGTCGTCACGTTATTTGGGTTTGGTAGAGGTTGCGAAGGAAGGGTGCCAGGTTGGTGGGAATTTGCCATCTTGGCCAGTTGGTTGCAAACCTCTATGATCTCGTCCATGTGCTGTTTTTGCATTGCCGCATTCGTCTTTTGAATGTCAGTCAGTGCTTGAAGGATAAGAGTCATTTTGTCCTGGTTTGGCTCAGATTGGTAGGTGGGATTGGGTCGAGGCTTAGGCTGCTGATATGGACAAGGGGCTTGTGGACGGGGCTGATACGGTGGTCTTTGAGTCTAAGAATTTCCCATCCACTGAAAGTTGAGATGATTTCGCCATCAAGGGTTGTAGGTATTGGAGAATGGGTCATTCTAGATGGCGTTGAGGTCCTTACAAGTCTAAGGGACCTCAGGAAAGTCAGAATACGAGGGTTCAGAGTTCCCCAAACTTGAGTAGAATGGATCGGAGGTCACTTCGGTCCGAGAGTCTGATGGGGGTGGACACGGGTCCATCCCCTGAGAAGATTGGTGGTAGATGTTTTGCACAGTTTCCCTCACCAGAGGTGGTCGTGCAAAAGATTTCTATGTAGAGGTGGCTCACTACAGATGCCGAGTTAGCTCGTCCACCTTCTTTTCTATGATAAAAACCTTGTCCAACCGACTGGCCATCAGTTCTAAGTCGACGGATGTGGACAGGTCCTGCATCTCATGTGCCCCTCTCAGATTCGTCGATGCGCGGGCATTCGTCCTGTCAAATAAGCCCATGGAGTCATTATTAACGGAGTTCTCGCACATGTCTTTGAGAATCTCCCACACCGTGTCCTCATGTTAACCCATGATGTTTCCTCCGCACGTTGCATTAACGAATAATCGAATGTCTTCACGGAGTCCCTAGTAACAATACTGGACTTGTTCCCATTTAGGAACTCCGTGATGGGGCACTTTCACATGAGATCTAAGAATTGGTCCCATGCTTCGTGAAGAGGTTCTCTCGTTTGTTGAGTGAAATGGGTGATCTAGTGGCGCAAGGCATTCGTCTGGCCAACGGGGAAGAACTTTTTCAAGAATTCGGACTGAAGTTCCTCCCATGTGTTGATATGACGGGTCTAAGTTTGATACCAATGGGCGGCCTTATCCAGGAGGGAGAAAGAAAACATTTTCATGAGTTGGATATCCCAGTTTTGTGGATTTGACTCGAAGGTCTGGGCCAGATGCTTGAGTCGTTTAATGTGTTGGAATGGATCCTCGGAGTTAAGCCCATGAAACTTTGGTATGGCATGAATCATATTGGGCTTCAGTTTAAAATCAGGACCTCCAATCGGGATTCAGACTCGAGGCTCGATCGCCACCGCAGCGGGATTATAGTGATCTCGCATCATTGGTCGCTGCGGTGGGTTTACAAAGTTTTGAAAGAGATCATTCAGGCATTGAAGTTGGTGCTTAAGGTTGTTCTCTTCTTCAATGGGTTGTGCCATGATAGGAGAAGGAGAACTTGGTTCTGAATTAGATGAAAGATTTATGTGGTGGGGTTGCTGCACAAACAAGGGCGTCAAGGCTTGGCCTCGACGAGAGTGAATTTTGAAAGGAGGTCTTAAGGATGGTCTTAAGGACCTCCTACCAAACATGCACCGAAGGATGTGATGAGATTAAAAGGTGCTGGACCCAATCGAGACTCCCAAAAATTGTTGGGTGACTATAGAGGTTCGAGGCGGATGATACCCCTTAGTTAGAAAGGTCGTCCAATTGAGAAGTACCTGGGTAGCCAGAGAGGGAGGGTCCCGCAAAGACCCCTACACGGTAGAGCATCCCCACGAGTTACAAGGTTTCCCCCACCCGACCTCTCTTGTCACTGAGATTCCAGGTAGACTAGAATGGGGACCTTGACCTCTTAAGTCTACCTTTTTTACTTTAAGATCAAGGTGCTTAAGGTTCCACTTGAACTTTTAGGTCTTTTGAGTGAAAAAGTCACCTAATTTTAAGGTTGGTTGACCCAAAGGATCAACTTCACCTCTTGTTCCTTTGAGAGCTTTTGGGTCCTTTCTTTTAAGGTTCAAATGGATTTAAAAGCCTGATTTGCTTAGGGTTTCTCTTGTATAGATCATTTCAAACAAGGTTTAGGCACACCGCTTTTTGGAAAAACCTTTTTCTTTGTTTAAGAGAAGATGTGTCTCTAAAAACCCTAGCTTTGCATTCCTTAGGTTGGCTCTAGTTGGTCCAATTTAGTTGCCTCAAAATTTGGTATCTAGGGCTCAATCAAGAAAGTTTTAGCCCTAGTTACCTTGGTTGGATGAGCAGTTCAATATGTGTTGAAATGAAAATCAGGCAACTTTGATGAATTACTAAGTATGAAACAGGTAGCCCTAGGTTGATTCTTCTTTGTTCCTTTTCAGACTTTGAGGGGGTTAAGAGAGAGGGCTACTGAAAATTACCTGTTCCTTGGTGTGGCTGTTGTGCAGCTGCTCTTCTTTTCTCTGCTTTCCCTAAGACAAGCATAACAAAAGAGAGGAATTTAGTATTGGATCAGAAGTGTGATCAAAAGCTTTAGAAGTGCCCATTGCTCCCTGGCAATGGCACCAAAATGTTAACGCAGTTAGATTGTGTTTTAACAAATATCTCGTTGTAATATAGATGAACTTTCTGCGAAAACAAATAAAAATTTATAACTCGAAAATCAGAGTATCCGAGGTTGAACACAAGGAGTAATCTGAGTATTCCAAAACTTGAGAACACAACTTTTAAATAAAAAGAAATGACTAGTTCAATAGAAGTGACATGAGAATGATATAGAAAGAAATTGGACAAAAAGAATGGACATCTGATATTGCATCAAACGTCTTAAAGTATTTCTCAAATTTTTCTCTTTTGCTGGCTGCTTCTACTCTTCTTTTTCCTTCTCTTCTTGATTCTCATCTTGCAGCTAAGTCCTGGCTTGCCACTTCTTAGGTTGCCTCCTTTTTCTTCTTCCTCTTCTTCCTTTGCTTTCTTGCTTCTTTGTTTGCCCCTTGATCTCTGTCTTCTTCTTTCTTGGTCTACCACACCTCTGCTTCAGGGTGTTCTTCTTTTTCTTCGCTCGCAACAGCTAAGTCCCTGCTTCCTTCTTTAGTTGCTTCCACCTTAGCGTCCTCTTCCTGCACACCAGCACCATGGAACAAAACCTACTCCCCTACCCTTCCTGTGCATCTCACTCTCTCTAAATCTCTCTTTGGTACGCTCTCCCAGAGCCGGGTTATCGAGTCGGGTCACGTGCCCGGGTCCAGGCACACCGACGTGGGTGTGGTGCGCAAGGAGTGCTCAGGAGGGGGGTAGTCGGGTTGGGGCACCAGATTCACTGGATGAAGTCGCGGACGAGGTGAGTGGATAGGTGAGGAGGGACCTCACCCCAGTGTATTCAAGGCAACCCAACAATAGCACAAAATCAATATAAATTACTCACACGCCTTGTGACTTACCGAGGTGGGACTAATGCTTCACTGCTCTTTCTTGTGCGCCCATAGCAGATCATTCCTCCAATTATAGCAACTGCAAGTCTCACGGGGCCACTTACTGGAATAGATGACTTCGCGAGATCTCCTTGAATCTGCTGCACCTGGAATCCTGAAGTCCTTCAACCTAGGGTGAGCGTGCAACCTCCTCGAGTCACTGCTAATGGCGGTTGAAGCTCAAACCCTACTCAACACAAAAAGGGCCTTGTGACTCTATCAGACCACAGGGAGACCTTCGCCGTGTCACGGCGAAGGTGAGGCAGTAGGTGGCAGGCCGTGGGGTGGCCTAGGCCTGCGTGCCTAGGTCGCTCTATGGCTAAACAGATGGGTTTGCTCAGGGGGCGGTTGTGGCGATGTAGGCGGCCTGTGGATGAGTGGAGGATATTCAATGGAGTATGGCAGAGGTTATGCGGTGGTTGGCGAGACATGTGGGGCTGCGGAATGACAGGAGCATCTTGTCGAAGGGTGGCCGGAGATGAGGAAGATGGCGGTGGACAGTGACGGTCGAGGGGTGTTGTGTGAAATAAAGTGAGGAAAATGAAAGAGTGGAAGATGGGGAACTTATCTGGATTGTTGGGAGTGAAAGGGGGGCAGCGGAGATAGATTGCTTGTTTGTGCTTTCGTCGGAGAAGATGGCCTTGAGGGAGATAATGGCGATGAGGAGGAGGTCTAGGAGGCAGGCGCTTGGTGTGGCACGACGCGGGAGGATGAGGTGGAGTGAACCCTGCTGCTGGTATGGCAGCAGAGCGATGAGAGGGAGGAGGAAGAATCGCTGGAGCTTGCGGGCTTCTTGGTTGGAGAGAGGAGAGATGAAATTTGGAGGGTTCTACGGCCAAAACAAGTCTGAGAGATTCGCAGAGGGTCAGGGGTCCTTTTATAAGTGCTGGCCGAGCTTCTGGTGCATGGAGGGCAAGCCTTCAGCCACCGTCGTCTCACCAAAGAAGGAAGGTAGTTGGGACCCTAAATCTTTCGTGCGTTCGCACGAGAGATTGGACAGAAATCAAAGATTATGATTGGGCTCAGATGGAAGGGGATTCCTCAAAGAATCTCCCTTCCAATTCTGGTAGGAGATCTCTGAGGGATCAGGGAGTATCTCCTCTCCCTTCCTCGTCAGAGAAGGATTCCTCCCCATTAATGGTAGAGGGACCTGTTTGTAAGAGTGGCGAGGAAGCTAGGGGGGTTTATGTAATGGTTTTCAAAAGATAAGGGTTAAAATGTAATTGGGTGTACTAATTTGCAAAGTAGGTCAAGATGACCTCCCCTTAGGTCCAAATTTTGGTACAAACCTAATTTGGACCTAAGGAATCCAATAGTGAAGTTGGATTTTAGGTTTGACCACATTTAACTAGATATTTTACGTAAAAACCTAAATTAGGTCAATTGATGAGCTAGGACACCAATCTAGGTCAAACTAGGTTCCAAAGGCCAAATTGAATGTTCTAAACCCTAGCAGATATTTTTCCATGAATTTTAGAGGGTTTACTTGATTTTTATCCTGATCGGAACCTTTTTGAATTAAGCGGGTCTGTTTTAGGGTTACTAGATGTCATTTAATTCCTGGATTGCATATGAACCCATTTCTGATTGAATCAACCCACTTTTTATCTTATTTAGACCATTTTCCTATGTTTTGTCTCTGAGAAATCCTTTTTATGTATTGCAATGGTAAAGTTGTAGTTTTACCCTTTATTTCATGTTTTCTTCTCAGAACACTTATTCCTCCAATTAAGCCTTCTTCTAAGTTATGCAGGAGCTTTTATTCTCTTTCTTGGATCAAAATAAGCTAGTTAGGGTTCATGATGAGGCTCTCATCAGATTGTGCACTCTCTTGAACTCCCTGAAAATTTAATAGTTCCTAGATCTCAGGGTAAGTGTATTGAGGATTCTTCACATTATCATCTTACTCATCATAAGTTACTCCTAAGAGTTTCTCAATCTCCTTATTGTACCCTTCAATTTGAGTTTCTATGGGAGGTGGTAGATCAGAATCATCCTCAAGTACATCCCCTTCTTGCCTTTCGTGTTGATCTTGAGCTTTGGTAGGATTCAGATCATCTTTAGTGTGAATTTCCCAAACATGTTCACTTGTTCCTACAACCTTGATGGAACCACAATTCACCTTATTCTTTAGGGAAGCTTTAAAGATATTGAGTTGTCAATTTTTCATTCCAAAGGTGATGTGCATAATTCCCATCTCACAGTTGATTAGAGCCTTGGCCGTGGCCAAGAAAGGTCTCCTTAAGATTATTGGGGTGTGGTTCAGGTTTTCTGATGCCTCCAAATCTAGCACAAGGAAGTCTGTAGGGTATTCAAAACCTCTCACTTTTATAATCACATTTTGTACAAGGTCCTTTGGAATTTTGGCTGACCTATCAGCAGGCTGAAGGGTCACATCAATATATTACAAGGGGCCTAAATTCAATTCTTCATATAATTCTATAGGGATTAACTTGATTGAGGAACCAAGGTTTAGTAAGGCTCGATCCAGGATGAAATCATCTATTTCACATGAAATTAAGGGGGTCCCTGGATCTTTCTTTTTAGGAGGGAGCTTATTTCGGATGATGGCATTGGCTTATTTAGAAATCACGACCCTTTTTGATGATTTGGCCTGGCGTTTCGGTGTGCATATTTCCTTTAGAAATTTTGCACAAGCCGAGATGTTCTCAATGGCCTCAAGGAGTGGTATATTCACCCCGACTTGCTTTAGAGTCTCAAGCCACTCCTTAGATTGGTTGGTTTTCTTTTCCCTGGGTTTGATCAAGGCTTTAGGAAAAGGTACTTGAGAAAAATCATGAGTATTCAAATCCTGAGTCTTGTTTTCTGCATTAGCTTGGTCTCCTAGGTCGGATTCAGGTTCCTCAAGATCTTGGTAAGATTTTGATGTAGAAGGATCTTGGATTTGTTTCCCACTTCTCAAAGTGACAGCACAGGCATGTGCATTAGAGTTAAAAGGGTAAGGTGGGTTTTGCAAAATGGGTTTAGCCTGGGTTGAGTTAGGGTTAACAAAACCAAGTGGGTGCTGGGGAGCAGGCTAAATTATGTGTGCTTGTTGCTCCTGTGTGTTGTGCTGGTTAACCCTATTGAAGTTCCTTGGGTTTAGGATGGGTTGGGATGGCAACATCCCATCTTGTCTAGCATCAACTAGCTGGTCTAATTGTCCTATCAAATCTGTCCTCAATTGATTCATTTCTTCTTTATGTCTTAGATTCATTTCTATTATTTCTTTGAGGACTAGACTTTGATCAGAGGGCTGGTTTTCCTAAGTAGGTTGTGGCTTATATGTGTGTGGTTATGTGTACCTACTAGATTGCACATAAATGTTTGGCTTAGTCAACTTAGGACCCAAGGCGGGTTTTTGACTTGTCGAAGCAAAATTAGGAAGGTTGTACCATCCAGGGTTGTAAGTGTTTGAATAAAGCTCATTTCTAGTATAACCCTAGAGTGCATTCACATCCTTAGGATATAACTAGGCATTGGGCTGCCTAGTTCAGAATTTGAGGGCATCAAGGTCCCTCCTTGGTACCCGGAAAGAAATGGGTCCAAGTACTGTTGGCTTATAGGTGGAGCCATGGTTAAGTCATCGATGTTGTGCACTAATTCCTGACCTAGGGGGTTGGGGAATTGGTTGTAGGATAACATAGGCACTCCTTGTGTAGGCATAGGATTTACTTTGGATTGTATACCTAAGGAACTCCCACCCTTCATAGGATCATCCAGTTTCTTATCCAAACTTTCCACATTCATTCCCATGAGTTCCACCTTGTCTAATCATTGTGCAATTAATACTAAATCATCCGTGTGTGAATTATTGTTAACTTCATAAACTCTGCTTCTTTGTTGATTAGCTCTGTTAAAGGCGAACATGGAGGCATTGTTGAGGGAATTTTCGTTCATATTTTCAAATATTTGAAAGGCTCCCTCAGCGTCTCTACTTAGGAAATTGCCCCCACATGCCTCATCAACAAAATTCTTCAGATTACCACTCAACCCATAATAGAAAATATGGGCCAAGTGTGACTTTGGAATCCCATGATGAGTGCATTTCCTAGTTAAATCGTTAAACCTCTCCCAAGCCTCATGTAGTTGTTCCCCAGGGTTCTGCTTAAAGATTGTAATGGCACATCTAAGGGCGTTGGCTTTTCCTACGAGAAAGAATTTCTTCAGGAATGTGCTTCTCAGAGCTTCCCAGGTAAGGATTGGTCTACCAATAGTCCTCAACCAATGAGCAGCTCTATCTTTCAAGGAGAACGGGAACATTTTCATCATTGATGTGTCGCCTTCCCAACATAGTTAATTAAGTTAATTATGCTTAATTAAGTGCTTAAGATAGTATCTTAGGTCAACTTGAATTTGTGTCGATTGAGTAGTATAGGGTCAAGTTAACCTGACATTTTAGATTTTATTTCTTTTAACTGGTTGAGTCCAGGTCATTTGCTGGGAGGAATAGCTTATTTAGAATTCACCATGAAGTCTAAGCTACTCATTGAAAGTATAATTAAATTTATTTTAAGAACATGAACTTTGCTTAATGATTTCAATTTAAAAGAGTATGCAAAATTCCATAAGAAAATATATTTACACAAATGATCTTCTTTAACAACAAGTAAACATGTTTATTTCCTTTTATTTCAAAGAGATTAAAGTAATAGAAAGTATTACTAATGGAATTATGCCTTATTACAACATTAAAATCAAAAGGAATTAAAAATATGCAAGAAATTAAACCATTTCTTTCTCTTCTTTATCTTCAGCCACTTTCCTTCTCTTCTTCTTTTACCTTTCTCTCTTTCTTTCTCTTTTCTTTTTATTTATTTCTTAATCTTCTCTTAACCTTTTTCTTAATTTTTCTTGAGCTCTTTACATGTCTTCTTTTCTTTCTTTCTTCTCTTCCTTTCTCTACCTTTTCTCTTTAGTGCCTGTTCAACCTTCCTTTCTCCTCTATGAGTTCTCTCTTTCTTATCCTTCTCTTCCTTTCCTTCACTTCTTCTTTTCTTCTTCTTCTACTCTTAGCCTTAGCTTCTTCTCTTTAGCACCGAGCCTTAGCATCTTTACCTTCTGAACTCTTACAGACTGAACTAAATCGATTTATTTATTTGAACCAAAAATTAGGTTTCTTCATTGGCAGCTTGGACTAGTCGAGGATACACAACACCTCTCTCAGGATGGGACCAGACCCTACTAGGTCCAAGCCTAGTTTATTTAGTTTTAGTTTATTTCCAGTTCGCATAGTCTCGAGCCCATCCAGCTCACAGCCTCCCAGGCCCATGCACACGCCCTCACAGGCCCACACTCGCACGACCATAGGCGCACACACACCTAGGCACACAGGCGCCCACACACACACCCAATGCTCATTCGTTTCCTTGCATCGTGCGCTGTCGACTGAAGAGCCCATATCACAAATAGCTTTTATACCCATGCGGCTGCTCAGATTCTACCGAGGTAGGACTAAGTTTCCCCCTCCCAGATCAAACTTCAAACAACGATTCTCGACAGCTCAAAGCTCCATTCCAAGCAAATAAAAGCTTGTTGGAAAGCTCTTGAGTTGTTCAACATAATTCAAGTGTCAATTTGATACAAAGGGGAAGTTAAGCTCTTCGATTTGAAGGGCGAAGGTTATGGTTTGTCTATGTTCAAAATGACTTGGAGAGTGAATCTATGGCTCTAAAGTACACTGACTGGACTTTAACTTCCAGATGAAGTATTAAAGGGATTCAGAGGTTAATTTAGCAGCTGCTGGTGGAGGTATTAAGCTCTCAGGAGCTTCAGGAAAGGTACAGAAGCTAAAAGCTTCTTAGGGAGCTTAAGAACTAAGATTCAAACTCTGAAAGGTATTAATAGATAGTTACAGACCTCATTAATCAATTAAAATAACTTCTAAAGGTGGTTACAAATCCATCTGGGCAGATTTTACATTCAAAACTCATCACAAAGCTACTATCGTCAGTTTAGGTTCACAAACAACCGAAACTGACAGAAATCAAATTCTACCAGAAAGCCGATCAGAGCTTACTCAAATCTCATCTAAGTCATTCACAAACATCCCAGCAATAAATTAAACTTAATTTGTCTGATTGAATCCAAAATCCAAGGGTCAGACTCAAGTTTGACTATAAAGCCTCGAATTTTGACTCTTTGAGTTAAGCCTTTTCATATGAAATTAAAGCCTAAAACATCTTCTCTTCAATCACAGGAACTGATTCAAATCCTTAGATTGATGTTTCAACTAAAGTTCCTAGGGTTTCAGGCCTGTCGCTTGAGCTTCTAAAGGTGTTTGTTCGTTTGGACAAACCAAGGTTTGTTACAGTGATTTAAGCATAGAAATGAGCTCAAGCTACAGCACTGGTACTTTCAGACCTCTTAAACATGACTGAAACCTATCTGTCACTCATCTCCAACTCTATTGGAGTTTGAGAAGATGAGGACCTATCAGCAACTCCTGACACTAAAATCTCAATGAAACTACTTCAGCATAATCAATGAAACACAAATTGTTGATCTGGAGCTTCACACTAAGTTCTACAGGCTGAATAGCTTATTTTGACTTGCCAGAGCTCGTCGGAGCTCTGGTGAATTTAGAAAAAGGTGAATGTGTACAGATATGTGAAATTATACCATTAATGATTCAAAAAGCTTCCTGTGGTCACAAGGAACCTCAGGTATAAATTAATTCCTTCAGTTGTTAGAGTATTTAACAATGAATTCATTTTACACAAAATTTGAGTTGGATTAGGCTCAAGACTTGTTTTCCCACTCAATTGAGTGGAAGAAACAAGTTAACAGATAATTGCGATGATATATATATAATTAATGATTTGAACTTCTCCTGAACTGCCATTGACAACGAGCTCAGGAGCTTAATTAAAATTGGTCGTTTACATTATAGGTGGTAATTATTCAAATTAAAGTGTAGAATAGGGTCCTTAGGTGATGAATAAATGGTGGAGGAACTAGTGAAGGTGGAATTAGCTTAACTACTACTGGCATGGACAGCAGGAGTAGTTGGTGGAGGTGGAGGTTGTTTAGGTGATTAAGTGATCTATTTAGTAATTAAGGACTATAGAAATGTTCATGGAAGGTTCAAGAAGGTGAACTGTGACATAAAAATACAAAATAATTGCTCCTAACAAGCTCAAGGAGCTCGCCAGAGTTGAGGAAGACGAGTGTTAAATCTAACATTACACTACCTAATCTACCTAACTAACTAGCTAAACTAATCTACCTACTTAGTCTACTGTTACCTGGACGAAGGGGATAGAGGATCTCCGTCGATGGCTCATAATAGAGGAGGAAATCAGAGGGTTGTCAAAAAATCTCTGGTGGGTGGTTGTGAGGTGAAGCAGAGGAGAGCTCCTAGTCAGCACTTGTGTCAGAAGATAGGGCTAACTTCAGTGGAGATCCAGAGCTATTGAAGATGGATGGAGGAAGACGGATGAGGCGGAGGAAATTCACCGGAGTTTGGAGAGAATAGCCTATCAAAGTCAGTTCAGTGAAGAAGATGGAAGGGAGTCAACTTGGTGGAAATCGAGGGTGTGAAGGGGTATTTATAGGTTGCGGTGGCTGAGATGGAGGTGGAATTTGGACAGAGAAGTGGCTAGGAGGGGAGTAACCATTGGCATCTTCACCGATGTCGGTGAGGTTATCTCTAACCCTAAAATAGGATTTTGGCATCATCCAGACCGGTTGATGAAAAGGAGATGGTGAGCACAAGCTCTAGGAGCTTGGAGAAGAAGGGATGACATCGGATGGGCGGTGATCAGATGGTGGACGCACCTACTGTCGTTAGCTATCCAGATGGTTGAAGAAGGAAAGAAGAAGAAATTCAGGGAATTGTTCGTAGTGAAACCTGAGGACCTAAATGGAGGATAAGGACCCAATTGACATAAAATTTAAGGACCAAAATGTAAACTCAGGGTTTCAAGGTTTATTTTTATTTAAATATTTTCCAACTTTTTATATATAAATATAAAAATGACATTTATTATATTTAGACCTTGAATTTACATTTTTGACCTTTTTAGATTAATTTATTTAATTAAGTAATGTTACTTAAGTTATTACAAACTTAGGTATACATTATACTTAAGTTAGTTAACACATTAATTAAATGAATTATTAATAATATTTTGTGTCCAATTATTAATTAAATTATTAATAATATTAATTGGATGATAATACAACAATTTTAACTTATTTTAAGGTCCTTTACTATTTATCCCTTATTTAATAATTAACCAATATATTCACATATTTCTAGCTAATTAACTAGGAAGATTAGTTAATTAGGGGTAATTAGAGACCATGATGAGCTTCTCATCAATCATCAAGGTACCTTCATTCATGTTTCTAGGGCCAAAGGTCCTTCCTATGTGTAGCAGCTCCTCAAGGTGGTGGAAGGGGTCATCTGACTCACTACCATGGAAGTGGGGAATCAAATTGATAATCTGAGGTTTAAGTTCAAAATCATCCCCATCCTGAGGTACCCTTACAAAGGGTTTAGGTTGGGCATTAGGAGGGTTGTAAAAATCACGGAGAGGCTGGTCAGCTCCCCCAATTTGGAGTCGGGTGATGGCCTGCACGATGACCTGCATCTGCCTTTCATGGTGCTAGCTTTGCTTAGTGATCTGCCTCTATAAGAGGGTCACTGGATCCAGATTTTGTTCTACCTCTTCGATCTCATCTTCCTCGTGGTGACTAGCCATTGCAGAGGGTTCAGATTCAGATTTTGGATAAATAGGTCTTCTCCTAGTATTTCTTTCTAATGGTGGTAGCAAATTAGGATTTTGAGATCTTCTACCTTGCATGCACCAGAAGAATGTCTGTAAATGAGAGGGAGAAGACAAATGAGAGAATACCGTGCCCTTTCAATGTAAGCAATCAGACTGGTCCTTATAGTGTTAACCCTAAATAGACCTGATCTTGGCTCCCCAAAATATGACTGGGTTAGATCAGCCCTTGAATTACTTGGCTGGCCAGAAGGGTGGGACCCCCTAGGACACCTCGCACGGCGGGACACTACTAAGGATTAACGCGGTTATCGCACCTACCTTTCTTGTCACTAGTGGGTCTAAGTAGACAAGGCCTTGACCTTAGCCCAATCTAATTCAAGTTCCTGTAATTAGGTTTATAATTAATACTTAGATATAACTTAGCTAATTAGATTAGTTTTCTTAATTAGTTAGATTTGTTAATAATTAAGAATAGATTTAGACACATAGACCAATTGCAAAAGATAAGGATTGAAACATGGCCATCAAGTCAACTAGAGTTATTTAAACCCAAAAAGATAGAAAAATTAATTTGCTACTTAAATTACACAAGTATATGCAAAGAATGCATTAAAAAAATGCTTGAATCTACAATTATTCACAAATGCAAGCTAAGGATTAAGCATGATTAACAAGTGTTCTCAACTATTCTAAATTACAAAAACTATTCACCATTCAGCCTAGATGAATCCACAAGTCCAGGTCAACGTCAATGCCTGCAAGGTGCCCCTCACTGGGCTCAATAATCAATATGCTCAAAGGTATCAAGATATCAAGCATCGTCAACTTTGTAAACGACAGGCCCATAGGCTCATAGTAAGGCATCAAACACATTTCGTTAAATTGTCCTTCGAGCTCCTTTCGTTCACCGATGTGGGACTAAAGATGTCCCCTTCCATTTAGCGCATGGTAACTACTGGAATTGGCTTTCATTCATCTTCATATTACTACTGCTATTACAACAATACTTCACTGACTTATTAGAAACTTCAAAAGCTAACCTGGAGCTTTAAGGAGCTCATCTTAACCTTTAAATATCATAGAAGTCAATAGAGAATGCCTGGAACCTCATCTGTCATCAATAGTGATAGACTCACCTGCTGAGCTATACAATCTTCTAACAAACTGCAACACTTCTTGCCCTCATGACTTCTATGTAGTTTCTAAGAGTTCCTTAGATGCTCTAAAGGAATCTAAACTTCAATTTGGACTTAAAAATGTAGTTCAGAGCTTCTGAAACTCTCATGGTGATTAAAGGTTGACTTGCCTAAGTTAAGAGTTGACATAGAGCTAAACAGGGTATTACACCAAGGTAATGTGTCAAATAACTCAGATTGATCTACTGAAGCACTTGGATCAATGATCCAAAGAAATTAAGTTCTCTGATAAGGTTTTCAAGGCCATCACTTCCACCGATTTATGGGAGTGTTCGTCAAAGCAATTAAGAAGTCAAATAAGTCTGCACGTAGTAGGTTTGGACTCAACAGAGTCTGGATATGCTTATGGACTTATTGCTGAGGTCTACAAGTGAAGAATCAGTACATATCATCGTCGTCGGAGTTGAAGATGACGACAACGTTCAGTGTGATAGATTCGATAAAATTCAAGTCCAGAGGTGGGAAAATGATGTAAGGATGTTATGGAGTTGGTTGAGGTCAATTAAAGTTTATTACGAACTATTGAGCGTAGTTTTGAGGTCGCTGGAGATAAAGAAGATCACCGGAGTTCGATGGCAAAAACAACGGTGATCAACAAAACTTAATACTCAATGAAACATCACAAGGAGTAGCTCAAAGGCTTCCTTGTGATCTCAAGAAGATGTTGATCTCCTTAATTAGATCAAAGATTGATCCAAGAGATGATGCAAACTCAAATTAGATCAGAGGAGAGATTGAGATGGTCTGATTGATTGAATGGGGGAAGCTTGCAATAAACTTGGGCGAAATGGCCCTTGGAGCATTGCAAAGGTGGGAGGAGGGTCAATTTGGGTGTAGAATTAATAGCGAAGCTCGCTGAAGACGTAGCTAAATTAGTCCTGCCTAAGGCATGTCTACTCAACTTTTAGGCTTGGGTTTGATGTGCTTTTGAAATATGATGGGTGTTAAGAGGGTGTTTGCCCTTAAAATTGATTTTAAATGTGTGAGTGCACAAACAAAAGGGGTTTACAAGCAATTTTTTTATGATGAAGTATCTTTAAGTTCTAAATGCGTGTATTAATGAATTTTAGGGTTCACTTGATTTAATACTTTCAACCAAGGTTCTGGTGAGGCACACAAGAGTTTTGCAAATCCTAGTTTGTTTGATAGATTTCCCTTAAGTATGGAAATGCAGGTGTGCTCTATCCTTAATGTGAAACCCTAAGCAAAGATAGTTGCTAGATGTCCTTTTAAGTCCAAAAATCAGTTTAGTGGTGGACCCAAGCAATGCAAACAATTGGTCCTATTGCACCACTAACTAGGCACCCAAAAAATATATTTTCAATAATTTTAATGCATGTTTTCTATTTTTTTATGATTTATAGTGTACTAGGGTTTTGCAATTTGTTTTGATCCCCAGTTCATGATTGAATAATTCATGCAATCAAACATGCAAGAAATATTTTTTTCAGATTTTTCCTAAATTGTTGATTTTAACAAGAATTCAGTGCCAAAAATTTCAAGTCAATCAGAGTTGTATAAATATTCCTACGATATTTTGAACTCGGAAAAATCAAGAACAATGACCGTTTTGACAACAGATCAGTGCATGAATTGTTAAAATTTTTCTATATTGAGATTTATACAAAATTTGGATATGTTGTTCCTGACTTCAAAACTCACGTCCAGTGAAAATTTGAGAATTTTTGGCCGTGCGGATCATCGGGAATTGAATTTATAAGTTAAGAGATTCTTTCAGCTCAAAAATCAAGAGATTTGTTTTTCAATAAGCAAGCAAATTCTAGCTAATCTTATGATTCAAGAAAATCATAATTTTTATAAATATAACTAATCTAAACTACGGGTACTTACCTGAGATTCGAACTTGCACTTTCCCTGTTGTCGTGTCTGGTTTAGATTTCTTCATTTTTGGCACACACGAAATCAATGAAAAAAGATAGTAAGCTAGAAATCTCAAATATGTATTGAAAAGCTTCAAAATTATTCGTTGCCTCCCCGGCAATGGCGCCAACTTGTTCGTCACCGCTAGATGCATTTGGAAAGGTAGATATTATCATTGTAGTGCGAATCATGACAGAACAAATACATGTATAAGATTCGGTGAGTATCGGGTCATTCGTACAGAGGCAATCACGATTTATGCAGAAGCTTTTTATAAAAGTCATTCTAACTGGTATTTATAAATGCATATATATATAAAGAGGCATCAAATATCCATAAGATCAAATTTCAATACATTGATAAAGAGTTTTTTCACAGTAGAAATTGCTATGCAAAAAGTAGAGGTAAAGAGATAGCAAATAGATAGAAAGAGAGAGATAGGGAGAGATGTAGAAAGACGACGCTGCTTGTGGGATGCTTGTGCCAGGTGCAGCAGCACCTCAAATCTAGAGTGTTGGGACAAAAGTTGGAGTTGCAGAGAGAGAGGCGGGAGATCGTAGAAGGTGGAAGAAGAGGTAGATGTCTCTACAGGGGGGCCCTGGGTCTTCTTTTATAGTTTTGATAATGGGAAAAGAGGGTATTTTGGCCCTCCATCTCGTGCAAAAACCTCTGATTAATCAAATCCATCGATCGAGAGATCAACGAACCTGATTTTGCCTTAAAACTCCTTCAAAATCGCCTTCTACACTCTGGGTGCACAAGATACTGACACGTGGCTTTTCCAGAGCCTTTGATCGATGATGGGATGCTTCTGCTTTGCCCGCACATGCCTGCTTGCTTCATTCGTGCTCCCGCTCGCTCAAAATGAACACTCAATCCTCAGTCGTCCAATTGTGAGATCGCCCACAAAGCCTTCACGTCGAAGGAAATGTGTGAAATCGCACGTTTCACTCGCATTGGATCCCGTATGCAGCTGCGCCGAGCTCTAATCACACCACGTGGTCGCTCCTCCACCCTTCGATCTCCAACTAATGGCCCAATGTCACCCGTGCGCAATGCCCCTTCAATTTTGCACGAGGTGTGGATCGAACGGGTGCCAGTTGTTTAAGCGCGAAGGTGCTAACTATTGTGTTATGCCTTCGCTTTGTTGCATTTTCACTTTAAGGAAACTCATTCTCGGCCATTGGATGAAGATCCAACGGTCAAGATCTTCTCCTTTGTCGATGAGGTGTTGATATAGACACATCTATCTAGGTTAAAATGCCTATTCATGCATGTTCCTAGGCTTAGATTTGCATTTCATGTTATAAATCTTGCATAACATGCATCATTGTGCATTTAGAGTAGTTGTATATATTTTGGGTTAATTAGGTTCTTTTTATGGTCAGGAGAGGAGAGGATTTATTTCAAGGCCTCGGATGGACGATCAGACCATACGGATCTGATTAATATGATGATCGGAGTCTAATGCCTCTGAAATCGTCCAGATCGGAGTCTCGTAACATCACATGATGCCCGAGGAAGATCAACGGCCAGGAGGTAATGCGAATCCATACAGGTTTCGGATGGAAAATCCGATCATATGGATGGATTCGGAGTGATGATCGCAGTCCGACAATGCAGGAATCATCTTGATTTGAGCACCGTAGCACCCTCTACAAGAAGAAGAAGATGGACTGCCCAGATGGTGCCACTTGGTGCCATCCAGGCTGCCCAACACCGGCCACCAGCATCGCCCAACTCCTTCATCCACGCCCTTCAATCCTAGTAGTTGGAACAAGATCCAACGGCTGGGAGGCAGACGCACCAAAACACTCCATGCGAAACAAAGGGAGGATTGCCTCAACGGTGGAGGCGTGGGTTTGCAAAGGAGGGGCAACGGTTCAATTCCCCACAGCCCCTCCAATTCGCAATTGGCCACGCGCGCGCACACGTAGGCCAGCGCATAGCAAGCACGCACGCCAACGCATGGAACACGTGCACACAGCTGGGCGCGTGCGGTCAGCGCACGTGATGAGCGGGGCAGGCGGCGCGAGCGCAAGGGCGGTTGGCGCCAGCTTTCAGTGACAGCAGGACTGACCTACAGTGACGCTTACAGCTATTGTTGTTTCATTGCAAGCCAGCAGAGCCAGCTATGGGCGTGGGTGGAGGTGAGTTGTCTACAGCAACATTTCCAGCGATGGTCTAGAGGTCGCTAGAGGTCCTTTATCCATTTTTAGCCTCTTCTCCACCACTGTAAAAGGACCTTCACCCCCTCCCTTCCAAGCCATGTCTACCTACTCTACTCCCACCTACTCCTAAGCTCTATCAAGCCTACCAACCCTCCATTAAAGCTTGTTCTCAAGCTCCCAAGGTGCCTATTAGTGTAGCGAACCTCTGCCCCACCAAATACTCCTCCAACTTCCCATCTCCCTTCATAGGTCATCTTCGAGATGTCCTCTCACCTCCATTCCGGTAGCAGATCAACTCCGTCGTGTCACCTCCATTCCAGAGCTACGCCGAAGCTTTCCTCAACCGGACGTCCTCCAGCATCTCACCTCTGTCGTCTGGCTCCTCACCTCCTTCATCCGAGCTTCCGCCAGGCACCGTTGTCTCACCGAACAGCCGATTCAGGAGATTTCCTCTCACCTCCCTCTCTTTTTTTGCTTTCATAGTAGATTGTAATAGACATTGGATTGATATATATACCATTTTCATTCCACATCTCTATCTTGTGATTTATTTGCTTGTCTTTTATATCAAAAACATAAAAAAAATAACAAAACCCTAAAATACCAAAAAGAAACCAATCGAAGCATGGTTTTCAATAAAGTAAACGTTGCCTCCCTATGTTTGACTCGAGACTCTCTTGGAGTTTCGGTATAAATTTTATTTGATCGACATGTTTTGCAGCTACGACAATAGTTTACTTGTAACCTCGATTTCTAACATGCAAAACACGACACGACCATTTTGGCGCCGTTGCCGGGGAGGCAACGGAATTTACTTTATTGTTTATTGTGTTTCTTTGCATTTACATCTCACTAACCCTACTTATCTTTGATCTACTGTCTTGCAGGTACCATAGCATGGATATCCAAGTGTGGTAGATCAGAGTAAAGTGCGGGTAGAGTACTCTGTAAGTGTCCCCCACTTCCCCCCCCCCCACTAGTTCATTTCGCCACTATCATAACCAAGACTTAATCTACTTAGGTGTTTGCATAAACCCTAGGATAGACTTTATTTGTCTTGTTTGCCACCTTCACCTATCTCACCCACATCTTAGATAAAACAAAAAAAACAAAAAGATATTTTTGTGGGACAAATCAATTTACACACTCTATACACCCACATTTGAGGCACATAATCAGACTTGATTTTCATCTACTCATCTGGGCTTCCGACTTGTGGACCCAGTACATGAATTAAACACATAAAAGAGTAGAAATCATATTAGGTTAACCATCATTTTGTGTGCCTTAATCGGTGGTGCATTTAGGCCAATTGATTGAGCTGTTTGGGCTGCACCACTCAATCTAAAAGTAATCCATCAAGTAGCTTGGCACTTAGGGTTGATTCTTAGGGCTGAACCAGGCACTCCACATTTTTTCTTGATTTTTAAAGGAACATATCATCACCCGTGCTTTCAAAACTTGAAGTGTCCTACAAAACCTTGATTGAACCAACCTTGAATTAAACCCTAAAAGCTACTAAACAAGGTTGAACTCTGAAAGACACATCATCAAATAACCTTGTTTGAGAACCCTGGTTGTGCACACACGCACATTTTAACTGACCATTAAGGGCACAACCCATCTAAAGGGCCCATCACATTCCTGAAGCACCATTGTCCCAAGCCTAACTAAAATTGATTAGACGTTGGCCTTAAGGACCGGTTCTCTTGTCGGGATCCAGATTGAGATTGTTCATGATTAACCTGCTTATACTAGTCAATCTGATGTCTATCTAGGAGAGTAGCGTTAAACAACCATGGCTGGGGGCTACACTAGGAACCAGAGGCGCAAGCCAAAGGAAGAACCTTCTCCCCAGTCCCTCCTTCTAACTGGTTTGATTGCCCGGACATAAGCAGAGTAAATCGTCTTTAATCTTAGGATGGATTCTGAGAGTCTGTAGACCTTTAGGCTACCCAAACTAAGGACAGGCTTGTATGTTTGTATTGCAGGGCTCCTTTCTCTTCTGATTTCCCTCCTTACTTCACCATGTATCCTTCCACATCCTACACACATTTCACATCCTATCCTCCTACCACCACTTTTCCCCAAGATGATTACTATCTTGACTTGACTTGTAATTACCCATCCACTAGCTAGGATGACTTTGATTGGGGATATGAATCTAGACCTCAGTGTCCAAGGCCTAACCCTAGACAACAAGACTATGATTATTATCCTTCCCAAAGCTATAATGATTAAGGATCTCCATCCTTTGATGACCAAACCAACCCAATCTACAATCAGGAAGGATATCATGATTATAACACCTACCCTCCCCAGTATTCCACTGAATATAGGTCACTACCATCTTTTGAACAACCTAGAATGACCTACTTTCAGGGAGGGACCCGAGAACCTCGACATCTTGACTCCCCTAGATTTAACCTGAACCCACCCAAACCTGAACAGAACCAGTCGGTTCGGGTGAACCAGATCCAGGATAGGGTATTGACTAATTTGAGGAACACTATACAATCTTTAGAAGCTCAGCCAACACCATGCACTGAAGCACTAGAGCCTATGATTAAAATGATTGATGAACTTAATAATTCTCTATTAGATTTGCTCCAAAGTGTTAGGGATAGGGACTTGGGTGAGTTTCTTCTTGGGAAATTGTCAAGGTTGAGAATGAAATTTGTGGTTCACTAGTCAAATCTTGGGATGATTCTCAAGATGAACCCCCTTCAGGAGAGACAATGTCTGAACCCGCTCAGGCGCCTGCCGGGGGGGATACATTTTCTGACACTGGGGATGACAAGGATGGGCTGGAGCAACCATTTGAAGATGAACCGATTGATTCACCGAGATCCCCGAGCCAGGGAGCGAGGAAAAATATGTCTCCACGGACCATGAAATGACATATGATTTTGAGACATATATAAATGAGGATCATGGATTCTTTGATTCTGAGGGTGAAGAATCTTTTGGTGAAGTCTCACTTGAACTTAAGGAAGAGGATTTTAGTGAGACAAATGGGCTTGAGGAATCTGACAAACCAGTTGATAGCCCAATTATTGAAGATTTGGATTCGGTTGGGGTTAACTTGGAGGATCCGAATCTTGATGATTCAATTAGTGACCCCGGTCCTCATCTGCACCCCGAAGAACTGACTTCTGAGATCTTTGTGCCAAAGTCAATCTTGATTCAGCCACGATTTCTGGACTTGGGAGAATCATATGGGGTGGATAATATGCTAGAGGTCCTGAAGCCTGAGCCTTTGATGTTGGAGGATAGAATTGTTGAAATAAAGATTTGGGAGGCTAATTCTGAGCGAAGTTTGATTTTGGATCTAAGGGTACCTATTGATCTAAAACCACCTACTTTCTACCAGGACCCTTATGATATCTTTCATGTGCAACCCAAGCTCGAAATAACTGATTATTTTTCTGAGCTAGATGTTAAGTGGACAATCACACCTATTGAACCATCTTTACCCATTGTCCGACACTTTGGTCTTGGGTTGCACACCACTAAACCGCAGACCCGGCCCCGCAAACACAACAACCTTGGATTCTAGGTGATTTTCATCCAAAACCTGAGAAACACTCAACCCTGGGGCATGGGTCTGCACCATAATCTCGTCCACGTCTGTGGACATCTTCTGCAGACGGGTTTCAGGATCAACCTTTTGATTTTGATTTTGACCCACACTTGTGAATTCCCAATTTCTTCTTTGTATGTATGTTATGCCTAGCCAAAGGCATTAAACTTAGCACGTGTGTATACACTCTTCTCTCTGCGGAGCTGACCGAATTTTCACGACACTCAGGTGATATCCTGTTTACTTCGCCCTTTTCATGTCTTTATTTTTACAATGAGGACATTGCATCATTTAGGCATGGGGGGCAGATAATCAATTCCTGAAATCATTATGTTAACTCCCTAAAATTTCTTTTAGTTTCTTATAAAATAAAAAAAAAATTTGAAAATTTGAAAAAAGATAAAAAAAAAGAAAGTAGGAAAAGAGAACTTAGGCATTTGGAAGTTATTAACTTTAGGAAATGATACGAGAGGACCTAAACACTTAGACTCTTCAGGTCTTCAGGCTTAATTAGCCCGAGTGTCTACTCGAATGTGGATTTAGTCTCAAGTCCTCGCTAATTAAAATTTATTTTAATTTGATAAATAATTTGGGATGATAAGTATGCGACTTATCAACCCACCCTCTGATTTGGGGGAACTGTAAGCCTAAGCATCTACACACACTTTTCTGCACTGACTCACTTTCTGGCGATTTTTACGGAGATTGGGTAGCTAAGGGACCGACTTGGGTAGTATGGCTGGCAAGTTGTCGGTGGTAACAGCTCATTGGCCGGTTGTCTAGAGCCCAGCCACAAGACCATTTTCGTTGTACTGCCTTTAGGTAAATCATAGATCAGGGAAGCCACCTACTTAAAAAAAAAAAAGGAACACTCAAAAAAAAAAAAGAAAAAAAGAGAGAAAAAGAAGAGAAAATAAAAAAAACAAATAAAACCACACTTCACCGCACGAGTATGGCTAGCAAGTTGTCGGTGGTAACAGCTCATCGACCGATTGTCCAGAACCCAGCTCACAAAAAAGTAAATGCACAATAATTCCCAAAACACTAAAGGAAGAAGTTGGGAAGTAGAATAAACTGGGGAGATATACACTGGATTCACCCTTGTGTTGACCCCATAAATAAAAGAAGTAGGGAGAAAGCTACCGATCGTAAAGATAAAACTTTAGGCAAGATCACCTAGGGTCGTAGAAACCCGAAGTTCGTCTTAATGGCCGTTTTGTGAGTTTATCACTTTTTCACAAAGATGCTTAGTACTTAGAGTCCTTTTCGAGTCTTGGGTGGGTCGGGTAGCCGTAAAAAGTTATCCTGGAACTCTCAAACTCCAAAAGTACAAAAAAATTAGAAAAGAAGAAAAATAAAAAATGTATCTTCCTTTTCAAATAAAGCGAGGACTTGGGCGGTCTGCATTCTGGCAGACACCCAGGTAGTGTTTAGTCTTCGTAGTTTAGAACCTTAGTTGAAATTTTCTATTGTTAGTAAATGACTTAGGCCTAAGCGATCTAATCCTAATTTTGATTTTATACATAGCATGTAGTTTAATTTTGCTAGGGACTAGCAAAAGATAGGCATGGGGGTATGATATAGACACATCTATCTAGGTTAAAATGCCTATTCATGCATGTTCCTAGGCTTAGATTTGCATTTCATATTATAAATATTGCATATCATGCATCATTGTGCATTTAGAGTAGTTGTATATATTTTGGGCTAATTAGGTTCCTTTTATGGTCAGGTGAGGAGAGGATTTATTTTAGGGCCTCGGATAGACGATCAAACCATACGTATCTGATTAATACGATGATCGGAGTCTAATGCCTTTGAAATCGTCCAGATCGAAGTCCGTAGCATCACATGAAGCCCGAGGAAGATCAACGGCAAGAGGGGCAATGCAACATCCATACAGGTTTCGGATGGAAAATCTGACCATATGGATGGATCCGAAGTGACGATCGCAGTTCGACAACGCATGAATCATCTTGATTTGAGCACTGTAGCACCCTCTACAAGAAGAAAAAGATGGATGACCCAAATGGTGCCACATGACGCCATCCAGGCCACCCAACACTGGCTAGCAGCATCGCCCAACTCGTCCTTCATCCGCGCCCTTCAATCCTATCCGTTGGATCAATATCCAACGGCTGGGAGGCGGACGGACCAAAACACTCCACGCGACACAAAGGGAGGTTTGCCGCAATGGTGGAGGCGCAGGTTTGCAAAGGAGGGGCGCGGGTTTGATTCTCCGCAGCCCCTCCAATTCGCAATTGGGCGGGCGCATGGAGCAGAGCGGCAGCGACAACGCCAGCGTGCGTGCGCACGCGCAGGCTAGCGCATAGCAAACGTGCACGCCAGTGCATGGCACACGCGCACACAGCTGGGCGCATGCAGTCAGCACATGTGATGAGCGAGGCAGGCGGCGCTGGCGCAAGGGCGGTTGGCGCCAGCTTTCAGTGACAGCTGAACTGACCTATAGTGACGCTTACAGCCATCACTATTTCATTGCAAGCCAGCAGAGCCAGCTGTGGGCGTGGGTGGAGGTGAGCTGTCTACAGCAACGTTTCCAATGACGGTCTGGAAATCGCTAGAGGTCCTTTATCCATTTTTAGCCTCTTCTCCACCACTATAAAAGGAACTTCACCCCCTCCCTTCCAAGCCATCTCTACCTACTCTACTCCCACCTACTCCCAAGCTCTAGCAAGCCTACCAATGCTCCATTAGAGCTTGTTCTCAAGCTCCCAAGGTGCCTATTAGTGTAGCGAACCTCTGCCCCACCAAACACTCCTCCAACTTCCCATCTCCTTTCATAGGTCATCTTGGAGCTGTCCTCTCACCTCCATTCTGGTAGCAGATCAACTCCGTCATCTCACCTCCATTCCGGAGCTACGCCGAAGCTTTCCTCAACCTGACATCCTCCAGCATCTCACCTCCATCGTCTCGCTCCTCACCTCCTTCGTCCGAGCTTCCGCCAGGCACCGTTGCCTCATCAAACAGCCGATTCGGGAGATTTCCTCTCACCTCCCTCTCTTTTTATGCTTTCATAGTAGATTGTAATAGACATTGGATTGATATATATACCATTTTCGTTCCACATCTCTATCTTGAGATTTATTTGCTTGTCTTTTATTTCAAAAACACAAAAAAAAATAACAAAACCCTAAAATACCGAAAAGAAATGAATCGAAGTGCGATTTTCAATAAAGTAAACGTTGCCTCCCTGTGTTCGACTCAGGACTCCCTTGGAGTTTCGGTATAAATTTTATTTGATCGACGTGTTTTGCAGCTACGACTACACGTTACTTGTAACCTCGATTTCTAACACACGAAACACGACACGACCAAGCGTGGATGGAAATGCGACGTGGCAGCTTGTGGACCGTTGGATGGCCATCTAATGGTCGAGAGCTGGCGAGGGATGGTCTTTAGAGATGTGCTGATGTTGAGAGGTGGCTTTGATGGCACCACGTGGCATCATTGTGGCCATCCATCTTCTTTTCTTTGTAACTAGTGATGTAGGCCTCTAATCAAGTTGATTTTTGTGCCGTTGGACTACGATCGTTTATTCGAATCCATCCGTGTGGTTGGATTTTTCATCTGAGGCTTGGATCTTTGTCCTATGGCTCCGTGGGCTCTATTCTTCTATGGACTGAACAAGATGCTATGGTTGTTTGAGCAAGGCGATTCCAGAAGTGTTGGATTCCCATCGTCATCCTGATCAGCTCTATACGGTCTGATCTGTCATCCACAACTTCATATCATCTGCAATTTATTTCATCTCTCCCTTAGTGTGTAAAATGACAATGTTATCTTTGCAGCTAACAAACTAACTATTATGCAAATTACGTTACTTATGCATGCATTGTTCCTATGTTATGCTGGAATCTAGCTTAATTTAGGTGATTTAGGTTGCATGATTGCTGTACAATCAGAGGGGTGCTAGGATCTTTCACTTTTTGAGGGAGTTTTCTCAGGTTGATAGAGTTGGCTTGCTCAAAGAATATAATTGGCTCCTGTCTTTGTTTCGAGGCTTATGCTTTGGTGTATATACGTCCAGAAATCATGCGTAAGCTGCTATTGAGAGGATCACATCCATCAAGGGGATGTTTATTTGGACTTACTCAAATAACTTAACGAAGTCTTCATAAAGTGCCACAGGTTTGGGTTTCCTTTTTCCTTTGGTCAAGGCCTCAAGAAATGGAACTCTATAGGTTCCTGTAGGATTGGTTCAGGCTCTGGATGTGGGATTGGTGTGTCCTGGATGAGCATCCTAGGGGCAGCTCCAAACTACTAGGGCTAGAGTGGCTAGGATAAGGTGGATCCTGAGTTGATTTGCCACTGTGTGTAGTAATAGCATTTAGGTTAGCCTGGTTTGTGTTCAGAGTCGGCAAAACAGGTGGTTGTTGCTGATATCCCACATACAAAGTGGAAGCCTCAATCCTGTCGAGTGGTGGAGTAGAAGGGGCCTAATAGACATAGTGAGCTTGGCCCTAATTTGGGTTCATAATGTGTCTCTAGTTCAGCATGCTATTCAAATTTGGCAGAGGTTGTGAAGGGAGTGCACCAAGCTAGCGAGTCCTATCCATCTGTGCGAGTTGATTTTGGACCTTTGTGATCTCTTCTTTGTGACACACCCATAGACTCATTGTTTATGGGGTTCTCGCACATGTTCTCATGAATCTCCCAAATGGTGTCCTCATGCTGATCCATGATTTAGCCACCATAGATTGCATTGACAAATAACCTGATATCCTCACGGAGTCCCTAGTAAAAGGATTGGACTTGTTACCTTTTAGCATCTCTGTGATGGGGGCATTTCTGCATGAGATCCAAAAAGCGATCCCATGCCTCGTGAAGTGGTTCTCCTACATTTTGCATGAAATGCGTGACTAGTGCCTTAAGGCATTAGTGCGACCAACTGGGAAGAATTTCTTCAGGAGTTTAGATTGGAGTTCCTTCCATGTGTTGATCGGATGAGTCAGAGTTTGATACCAATGGGTAGCCTTATCCATAAGGGAGAGGGAGAACATTTTCATGAATAGGATGTCCCGATTCTGAATAGGTGGTCCAAAGGTCTGGGACAGATGTTTAGTTATTTAATATGCTGGAAGGGATCTTTGGCATTTGTTCCACGGAATTTGGTGATTGCTGTGATAAGATTCAATTTTAATTCCTATCATGTCCTCTAGTCAGGATTTGCACCTTGGGTTCGATCGCCACCGCTGCTAGATTGTAGTGATCTCTCATCTATAGCCAAGGTGGAGGATTCATGAATGCGTGAAGTAGATCAATGAGATGCTACACTTTACTCTGATCGTTTCGCATTTCTTCTTCTGGATTCTCCATGGATGCAGATGTTGGAGAGTCGGGCTCGGATGTGGCAGTGTTTGAAGAGATCTCGATCTGATTGGACAGGAACACAAACAATTTGGTTGGGGCTTGACCCCAACAAGAGTGAACTGCTAATGGAGGCCAAACATGCACTAGGGAATCAGATGAGGGATAGAATGTGTACTGGACCTAATCGAGGCACCCAAAAATTTTGGATGACTAAGGAAATTCGAAGCGGATGTTACCTCTGGATCAAAAACTCACCCACCTGAGAATTACTTAGGTAGCCAAGAAGGGAGAGTCCTACAAATAGCCCTACAAGGTAGAGTGTCCCCATGGGTTATAGGGTTTCCCCCACTCGACCTTCCTTGTCACTGAGACTCCAAGTAGACCGAAATGTAGGAGCTTGACTACTAGGTCTACGAATTTTAATCATGTATGTTCCTTGAATTTCACTTGAACTTTAAAGTTGATTTGATTTGTGACCTAATTTCAAGGTTGGCTGACCCACAAAGTGGACCAACTTCACCTGACCTATCTTAAAGTTGAGGATGAGTTGGGTCAAGAACCCAAATCAACCTGAAGGGGTTTGCAAACAGGTTATTAGGTCCCAAATTTTAATGATTCAAATGATTGTTAGAGCCTTGATTTTAGGGTTCACTTGATTAGATTAATTCAACCAAGGCTTAGGTAACACATGATGCGGGAAATATGTTTTCTTTAATTCAGGCAAGTGTGTATTCCTGGAGCCAAAACATGGAAACCCTAGATTAGCTCTATTTCCAAGTCCAATTCTTTCCAAAAGTTGGTACCTTGGGCTCAATCAAGAAGGTGAATAGCCCAAGGCTCCTTATATCCCTAGTAGGTGCAAGTATCAGGATGGGGATCTCTAATCAAATCAAATCAAATCAGACAGCATGAATGATGCTTGCTATGAAATAAAGTGATTTGATCCTATATGTTTTTTTTTCAATAATTTAATAGATGAGGGGATTAATGAAGAAGGGAATGAGATTACCTACCCCCTAGTGTGGTTACTCGTGCAGTTGATCTTCAAATTCACCTACAATAACATAGCAAATCAGATAAAGCAAGATAGAATAATATCAGAAATTGTGATTAGTCAATGAAATGTGCCTTGCTCCCCGGCAATGGCGCTAAAATGTTGTGTCAAAAATCGTCGTATTTAGGAAAATATCACGTTGTAGTGTAGCGATGAAAATCAATGCGACATTTAAATTTATAATGCTAGAAAAATCATGAGTTCCGAGGTTGTTCACAATGAGTAATTGTATAACAAATCAATTCACTAATCACAATATTTAGAGAAAATAATGCAAGTAAATCAGATAAAAAATGGTATTCAATAGAGAACGAGAATGTATTTTAAATGTTAGGGAAAAATAATAAATAGAGAGGGCTAAAAATGGTGGTTGGAACCATGAATTAAGCCCAATAATTGAGCACAAGTCCCAATCAAATTTCTCAACAGTGTTCTTCAACCACTTAACCAAGAATATCCATGTCAGCCAATGATTGAATATCACCATAGTGCCTCAAATCAGGCATTGGGCCCTAAGTTCAGATGCCTTAGCCTTCAAAGCCTCAGAACCTCAGAAGTACCGAAGCATTAGTGCGCACCTCGACGCACACAGTGCAAAACCACCCCCCTTCCCCCTCAGAATCTCTTTCACTTTCTCAAATTCGGTTATAGGTTAATCGAGTGAACAATAACGGGTAATTGGGTCAGAGCCGAGATCCGCGTGTGTGATTTTTGGGTGAGGGCCTGCCTCGCACGGGAGGAGAGGAGGGACCTCACCCCGTGCATTCTGAAGTGAATAGCTAGCAGAGCGAATCTAATTTATGTGTTGTTCTGATTTTGTGGCCCATGATGTGGGGCTAAAGGTATGTCTTTCTCCTTCGCACAGTTGTGTGAGAAATCTTTGCTGATTGCTACTGCTGCTTTGCTGTTGCTATCCAATTGAAGTCCTGGAGAGCTTCGTCAAGTGATTCCACTCTAGCTGGAGATGGCAACGAGGTTGAAGTCATTCGAAGCACGGTGAACAGAGGTGCAGAAGGCAGCAAGGATGGCAGAGCTCCGATAATACCTAAAATGCACGAATACGGCCTCATAGCTCAATCAAACTTGCTCAGAAGCTTCACTGAGTTGCGTGGAGTGCAACAACGGTGGTGGAGGGGTGTGTTCGAGCATATGGGGCTCAACCAATGATAGAGAAGGCAGCCGAGTGCATGTGTGTACGGTGAAGGTGTAGAGGAGTTGCTACGCATAATAATTTTAAGGATTTTGATGGTGGAGGTGAGACGAAGCTCATGGAGGTGGTGGCGAGTGGTTTGGTGTGGTGTAGTGCTGGCATGAGCTCACCAGAGCTCGTGCTTGCTGTAGGGAAGATGGTGGCGGAGTATGTGATACGGCAGTTTTAAGTAGGTCTTAAGGTACTAGATCTAACCTAGAGAGGGAGAGGAGGTGTTCAAGGGGACTTAGAGGGTGAAATGAGGACGAAGGCACCCGACGTTGACCGGCCGGATGCAAAGAAGACCAAAGTGATGGCGAGATGGCCACGAGAAAGGAAAGGGTGAGGATAGTCTTGCTTTGGCCGACAAGACTTGTGACAAAGTGGGGACGTCGGAGGGCCATCCAATTTGATAGTTGGATGGACAAAGGAGGTTATCGGATAGAGCTTGCTAGAGCTCAAGATACAGTGGCCAGAGGAGGAAAAGAGAGGGTGACTCTAGCTTATTCTTGGCTGACGAGAACGTTGAGACTTAGGGGGGTTTGAATATGGCCTTTTCCTCCCCTCCAAGAGCCAAATCAAGCAAGCTTCGAGTTGGTTTTTGAGCTAAATAATTTTGGGTCGGTGATGGTGAAATCTGCCGAGATTGAACTTGAAACCAAGCTTGGTCGATCGGCTAAGTTCTGGGGATCGTGTGTACCAAATTTGGCAATTTTAGAATGAAGTTTCTTCGATTGATACCTTGATTAAATGTCGACGCTGAGAGTTTGAGGATCCTGTTGATACGATCACGGCAGTAGGGGCTTTTTTGTGAGAACAATGAAAAGTCAAGGACCTAATGCAAAGGATCTTAAAACTTAGGGGTATAAATGTAAGAAACTAAATTCTTAGGGGCTAAAATGAAAAGTAGGTCAAGATGAACCTTAATTGTGCCAAAATTTTTGTGTTAGCCTAATTTACATCCAAGGAATCTAATGCTAAACTTAGATTTGAGTTTTGACCATGTTTGGCTGCTCAAATTGTGTAGAAGCCAAAATTAAGGCAAATTCCCAATTAAAACTTTGTTCTAGGTCAAAATCAGTTCAGATGGTCAAATCAATGGTACTAAACTTCTTAAAATATTTTTCAATGATTTTTAGGAGGTTTAAATTAATTTTATCCTAACCAGAACCTTTTCAAATCAGATTATTGCAGAATTGTGACCCTTAGGTGATCAAGTAGGAGCATTTACCATTTGAACTTGACTAATTGTGGCTAGTTAGAGCTCATGATGGCATTACCATCAGTAGTATACCAATTGAAATCGGTGAATCAATACTTAAATTTGTAATGCTCGAAAAGCATGAGTTCCGAGGTTGTTCACAGGGAGTAAAACAATTGCAATTCAACCATTAATCGACATAAAAATGAGCACAAATAATTTGATTTACAAAAAATAATATGCAATGAATTATGACTCAATATATATACAAAATTTAAGTTTCCAATGAGTCAAAAAGACTAGAATATAAGGGAAAAAAAACTATTTTTAACTAAGCACCACAAAGCCTTGATATGTAAGCTTATTCTCAACCATCAGATGTCTCATACAAGCCACAAATGTCTTAAATGAGTATCTCAAAGCCTTCTGATTTCAAACCAAATTCAACCTAGCCCATGAATATTTGCAATGCAAAACATGTCCCACAAGTGCACGCATCCGTGCCCGCACGCTTGTGGACGTGTGTGTGACATGTTTTGCATTGGAAATTATGCATGTGTGTGCGTATGCTTGTGGATGGAGTGGGGACCCAACCCCCTAGTCTTTCGGGCACAAAACAAAGGAGAGAAAAGAAATATATAGCAAAAATAAAATCAAACACCCAGGAGGTGGAATCTTCTCCTTCGTTGTTGCTTCTTCTTCAACCGATCTTCAATGTAGACAATTGTCTTGTACGATTAGATAGCATCTACCATTGGATCTTTGATACAAGGGCACGGATGCGATCCTGGGATGAAACCATATGGAGGGGGTACCTACTCGTGAAGGGCCATTGGAGCTCTTTGACATCGGTGATGATGGGGATGACGACAAGAAGCTATACTAAAAGATATGGGATTTTGGCCCCAATTAGCATGTTCATAAGATTCTATGTGATGTATGTAGTATGGTGGTGGTTTTTATTTGATGATTGGCATCATGTGGAGGTTGGCCGAAGTCGACGGAGTTGGCGATGGGATGGGTTCTTCAGCCAATGTTTTGGTTGAGCAAAATCCTGAATTTCTTGGGGGCTTTTGCTTGCTAAGGTGTAAGGATTGTTTTAGTGTAGATGGTGTGTGTTTTTATGGTGTGTGGCGATCGAATGAAGCTCATCGGAGCTTCGGCAGCTACAAAGAAGAAAGGGGAGGTCAGAGATGAATAGGGCTTTAATCATAAATCCAATGACCTACAATTAAGCCAGGGATTAAAGGGGAGATGAGAGGCTACTCTAATGGACAAAATAGGGTGGAATTGCATCCGACTGGCCTCGTTAGATGCGAGGAAGAAGGAAGCTCCAGTGTCGAGTTACGGTAACAATGAAGGAGGAAGGAGATGCAACTTTGGCTAGCTAGTGTCGGAGGAACTTGAGGAACACTTCGGCATGTCCAATTTTCCGGTTGGATGTGTGGAACAGGGAGGATGGAAGAGTCATCGGAATTGATGGAGCACAAGGCCAAAGAGGAGGAAGAAGGTGGAGATTTGGCCAAAAATCAACGAAGGAACATGTTGGAATATAGGAGAGCTTATATAGAGGATGAATTGACCTTCAATTGTGAGGAAATCACGAGATTTCCTTGCAAAATTGGAGATTTCAAATCCATGTATCCTCAAGCTCACTGACAGTTTTGGCTTCACAAAAATGCACGATAACTTACTCAAATGGAAGAGAATCACTTCAAGATCAGTCCCTTCAAGTTTGGAGGGATTTGATTGAGAATCAAAAGTGAAATCCACAGATGAAAATCATGGGTTTGGGTTTCCGAAATGCAAATCTCCTTCCTAATTTGGGTGTGTGATGAGAACCTCATCATGAACCCTAACTAGCACAATCTAACCTAGGTATGCAAGAAAAAAGCTCCTACATAGCTCAAAGAAAGGCTTAACTCAGAGAATTCTGAGTTTAAAAAGAAACAAGTCATAAGGGGTAAAAATGCAATTTCACCAACACAATTTGCAAACAGGGTAACTCAAGATCCAAACACAGGTCAAACTAACCTAATAAGAAGGAAAGTAGGATGATCTGATCCAACAAGGGCTACAGCAACTCCAGGGAATTAAATGACATTCTGTAACCCTAAAACAAACCTACTTCAATTCACGTGGTTCGAGGTAGGGTAAAAATCAACTAAACCCTCTATAATTCATATAAAAATAATCTCTAGGGTTTAGAACCTTCAATTTGACCTTATAAATCCATTTTAACCTACATTGAGAACCATGCCCAATTAACGATTTAATTTGGGTTTTAACATAAATTGGCCAGTCAAACATGGTCTGACCTAGAAAAAAATTCACCATTAAAATCCTTAGGTCCAACTTAGTCATGTATAAAAGCTTGAGCCTAAGAAGAAACCTCCTTGACCCACTTTGCAATTTGGTCCTCATCATTTACTTTTTGACCCTCAACTTTCGAAACCCTTGCATTTTGGCTCCTAATTTCATCTTCGTTCTTTGCATTTTGGTCCCTCTTGCAAGTCTCTACCAAGCACCATGCTCCGGCGACTTTGCGCGGAGCATGGCGCCGTGCAGGGTGAGGAGGGCGTCCTACAAAGAGAACGCGGAGTTCCCTACGATGTCTACTATCGCAGGGACTCGGCCATGCCACCTGACGACACCCACACCTTCCGTGCAAACGCGCGTCTCCGACCATACTCCGACGAGGGAGGCACATCGCCAGCATGCGTCTGCCCCTCCGCCACCGCCTTTATAAAGACTAGCGTCGCCAGCCGTTTCTCCCAGCTCGGTCTTGACGGAGGATCCCTCAACCCTTCCTCTCTCTCCACTCCGACAGGAACCCACCAGCTCCGGTGGCTCCTCCTCCTCCTTCTCGTCGCTCTGCTACAATACCAGCAGCAAAGCCACCTTCGCCTGATCTCCCCGCGTCGTGCCGCACCAAGCGCACGCTTCCCTGTCCTCTTCCTCGCCGCCACTCTCTCCCTCTAGGTATTTCTTCTCTGGCGACAGACGATACGGCTGTCCGCCTCTCTGGCCCCCTTCGTCCCTGCAAGTAGGTTACAATTACTCCCAATTTTCCCCTCTTTCTTTTCCCCACATTATTTCATTCAAATCGACCCTCGACTGACCCTGACCACCATCACCTTCCCCGTCTCCGGCCACCCTCTGGCAAGTTGCCCCCGTCGATCCACAGCTCCACACAACTCGCCGACCGTCCCACAAGCTTCGCCTCATCACACTGAATGCCCTCCACCCCTCCACAATCCCTCCACACTCACTCAACACGCCACCGATCACACCCACTTTTCTGGCCACTGGACGACCTAGGCACGCACGCCTAGGCCGTCCCGCAGCCTGCTGCAGTTCGCACCACCTTCGCCATGCCACGGCGAAGGTCCCCCGGTTGTTTGATTAGACCGAGAGGCCCTTTTTGTGCTAGAGAGGTCTGCTGCCCTGGCCGCCATTGGTGACGACTTGAGAAACTCCCAAGCATGCTCCAGGCTTCAAAGCTCTAGGCTATCAGTTGCTGCGAAGGCGGGCGAGTCGTGTGAAGGCAGGCAGCTGGCGAGCGAGGGGAATCGAGGCTGTAGCTGTTGAAGCAAGGCTGCGGTCTTCCTGCGGGCGCACGCGAGGAGAGGCAACCGTTTAGTCCCACATCGTAAGTTCTCGAAGCGCCGCACCGATTTAAATTGATTTTATGCATACGGCTTATCGCCTCCGAATGCACATGGGGTGAGGTCCCTCGCCCATCACACCCGCCTCGTCCGCGGATTCACCTCGCGGACCTGGCAGATCCGACCCGACACTACCCTGCACTCCTCACGCACCACCCACGCCGGTGCACCTGGTCACGGGTACGCTATCCGACCCGTTAAACCAGCTCTGGGAGAGCTAACTGTGAGTGGTTTACAGAGAGAGAGAGACGTGCGGGTAGAGGGAAGGGGTTAGGTTTTGTTGTGCCTTGTGTTCAGGAACACCGCGCAGGAGAACGGCTAAGTGCTTAGCCGTAGGAAGGAGAAGGAAGAAGATCTGAAGAGAGGCTGAGTAGAGGAAAAGGCAAGGCAGAGAAGGAGCAGAAGAAGAAGAAACCCTGAAGAAGCCTTGCAGCTGAGCAAGGCAGGAGACCAAAGAAGAAAAGAAGCAGAGGAAGAAGAAGGCTCGCCAAAGAATAGAAGAAGAAGAAGAAGCAGTGAAGGAAGAAAAGGAAGCACTATAGTAGAGTGCCGTTTAAGTCATCTGACTGCGGTATCATACGACGGATGAAGCTTCAGAGGAGATAAAGTAGAGAGGAAGAACAAGAAAAGAGAAAGGAGAAGAACTGAAGAAGAAGGAAGAAAGAAGCAGAAGAAGACTTCGTGCAGGAAAAGAGAAAGAAGAAGAACTAAAGAAGAAAAGAAATAGGAGACAAGTAGAAGAATAATTGAAGGCAACAGGAAGAAGAAGACCCATAGAGACACTGCAGCTGAAGAAAAGCCAAAGAAGAGAAGAAGAAGAAGCCAAAAATCGAAATCTATCTCTCCCTCTCTCTCTCTTATTTTTGTAATAAAGAAAACTCTATACTTCTAGAATTCTAGTAGCTCCCAGAGTTCCACCTCGGGAAACCAAACTATTCCAAGTAAATTTTGATAGTAACGACAACCGTAGCTGTCTTATTTTACACTATAACGACATTACTGTAATAAGCACTAAAACGAACAAAGATTTGCCGCGGTTAAAATACCCGTTACCATTCTTGGCGCCGTAGCCGGAGAGCAACGACTATTGTAGAAGCTTTAAAATTCTTTTAAACAATTGCTAATCTTTTTCTCTCTCTTGTGTGCAGGTAAAGTGAAAGAATTGGAAGAGCAGCCGCACAACAAATACTCCAACAAACAGGTAATCTTCATCAGCCCTCTCTTAAACTCCCTTGAAATCTGAAAAGAAACAAAAAAAGAAGAATCAACTTAGGGCTACCTGTGTTATACTTAGTAATTCCTCAAAGTTGCCTAAATTTTCATTTCAACACATTTTAACTGTCCATCCAACTAAGGTAACTAGGGCTAAAACCTTCTTGATTGAGCCCTAGATACTACATTTTTTAGGCAACTAAAATGGACCAACTAGAGCCAACTCAGGGATTGAAAAGCTAGGGTTTTTAGAGACACACCTTCTATTAACAAAGAAAAGATATTCCCAAAAAGAGGTGTACCTAAACCTTGTTTAAAAAGATCTATACAAGAGGAACCCTAAGCAAATCAGGCTCTTAAATCCATTTGAACCTTAAAAGAAAGGACCCAAAAGCTCTCAAAAGAAACAAGAGGTGAAGTTGACCCCTTGGGTCAACCAACTTTAAAATTAGGTCACTTTCTCACTCAAAATGCCTAAGAGTTCAAGTGGAACCTTAAGCACCTTGATCTTAAAGTAAAAGAGGTAGACTTAAGAGGTCAAGGTCCCCATTCTGGTCTACCTGGAACCGCAGTGACAAGAGAGGTCGGGTGGGGGAAACCCTGTAACCCGTGGGGATGCTCTACCGTGTAGGGGTCTTCGCGGGACTCACCCTCTCTAGCTGCCCAGGTAATTCTCAGGTGGACGATCTTTTTGATCAAGGGGTCCATCTGCCCTGCACCTCTATAGTCACCCAACAATCTTTGGGTGTCTTGATTGGGTCCAGCACCTTCTAAACTCATCTATTCCAATAGTGCATGTATGGTAGGAGGTCCTTAAGACCACCCTCAAGACCTCCTTTAGAAATTCACTCCCGTCAAGGCCAACCCTCGACGCCTGTGTTTGTGCAGCAACCCCACCACATTATTCTCTCATCTGATTCAGAACCAAGCTCTTCCTCTTCCCCCATCATGGCTCAGCCAGTTGAGGAAGAAAACAATCTGGAGCACCAGCTCCAGCGACTCAATGACCTCTTCCAAAACTTTGTGCACCCACCGCAGCATCCTATGATGCGGGACCATTATAATCCTGTTGTAGTGGCCATTGAGCCTCGAGTCAGAATCTCGGCTGGAGGACCTGATTCCGAATTAAAGCCCAATATGATTCATGCTATACCTAAATTCCATGGGCTTAATTCTGAAGATCCCTTCCAACATATCAAACAGTTGAAGCATTTGGCCCAAACTTTTGGGTCAGATGCACAAAATCGGGACATTCTTCTCATGAAGATGTTCTCCTCTCTTATGGACAAGGCTGCTCATTGGTATCAAACTCAGACTCGGTCGATCAACACTTGGGAAGAACTTCAGTCCGAATTTTTGAAGAAGTTCTTTCCCGTTGGTCGAACCAATGCCTTGCGCCATCAGATTACTCACTTTACTCAGCAAACGGGAGAACCTCTCCATGAGGCATGGGATAGCTTTCAGGATCTCATAAGAAAGTGCCCCCATCACGGAGTTCCTAAATGGGAACAAGTCCAGTCTTTTTACCAGGGACTCCGTGAAGACATCCGTCTTTTCGTCAATGCAACCTGCAGAGGAAATATCATGGGTCAACATGAGGACACCGTGTGGGAGATTCTCACAAACATGTGCGAGAACTCCATCAACAATGACTCCATGGGATTATTTGACAGGACGAATTCCCGTGCATCAACGAACCTCAGGGGAGCACATGAGACGCAGGGCCTGTCCGCATCAGTCGACCTGGAATTAATGGCCAGTCGATTGGACAAGGTCTCAATCATTGAGAAGAAGGTGGATGAGCTGACTCAGCACTTGCAACGAGCCACCTCTACGCGTAACTCCTTGGCACAGCCTCCTTCCACACAGGAGACTATGCAAAACATTCTCCACTGAAATCGGTTGGTTTGATGACCGGGTTTTGGTTTTGTTATAACGTTGTAGTAAAGCCGGTTATTACCAACATTTCAAATATATAAATTTTTTTACTCGAAAAATAAAAGAGTTCCCGAGGTCGAACTCAGGGAGCAAGTTGTATTCTAGAGATATACATGTTTCTTTTACAAAATAAAGAAAGAGAGAGGGAAAGAATTTGTTGTTCTCTTTGTTTTCTCCTCGTGATGTTCTTCTTTCTTTCTTTCTTCAGATCTCCTTCTTCTTCTTCTTCGTTCTGCAGAGGTGATGCTCCTCTTCAGATCTCCTTCTTCTTCTTCCTTGGTTTCTGTCTTGGCCTCTCTTCTTCTTTTTCTGCAGTCTCTTCTGTGAAGGTTTCTTCTTCCTTGGCTCTGCTGCACTTCTTCTCTGCAGCCTTTCCTCTTCTTCTTCGTTCTGCAGAGGTGATGCTCCTCTTCAGATCTCCTTCTTCTTCTTCCTTGGCTTCTGTCTTGGCCTCTCTTCTTCTTTTTCTGCAGTCTCTTCTGTGAAGGTTTCTTCTTCCTTGGCTCTGCTGCACTTCTTCTCTGCAGCCTTTCCTCTTCTTCTGCCTTGCTCAGCCTCTTCTTTAGAGTTTCTTCTTGTTTTTCCTCCCTGCGGTTAAGTGTCAGCTTCTTCTTTTCTTTTTCAGCCAGGGACGTCACGCGAAGCTTTCTTCCTTAGCTGCTTCAGGCCGTCGTCTGATTTCCAAATCAGACGACTTAACTACCTGTTGCTACAGTTAGCTTCCTTCTTCTTCCGCGGGTCTTCTTCTTCGCCTGTGCCTGCACACTTCAGAGTTTTTCGTCAGAGGCAAAACCTACTCTACCCTCCCCCCCCCCGCGTCTCTCTTTCTCTCTGAAACCACTCTTGGGAAAGCTCTCCCAGAGCTACCGGGTAACCGAGTTCGGATCAGGCCCGGGTCCAGGCCCACCGGCGTGCGTGGTGGGCGAGGAGTGCAGGTCAGTCTTGAGTCGGGTCGGGTCGGTTCGGGTCAGGTCCGCGGGGCGTGAGCGCGGACGAGACCGGGTAACCGGGCGGGTGAAGGGGACCTCACCCCGTGCGCTGAGGCAGTAAGCCTTCAGCACTTTTGCATCTTATGTCGCTGTGACTCTTCAGGCGTTTCCGAGGTGGGACTAAATGGCCCACCTCAATTGCGCGCCCGCAGCGGGGAAATCAGCAGGAGATGGCGGCGTCACGCGAAGCTTTCTTCCTTAGCTGCGAACCTGGTGTTTTGCCAAAACTCCTCGCAAGGCCTGGGAGTTGAATCTGGGCTTGGCGCTGAGCGTGGCGCGCCTGTAGCTGCAGGTGGAAGCAGTTCCTCCTGTGCGTCAATGGCGGCGGAGGTCGGGTGGCCTGTTCACAAGAAGACAGCCTCTCGGCCTAATCAGAAAGTGCCAGGAGCTTCGCCATGGTGCGGCGAAGCTCGTGTGGGTGGTGGCGAGGCGCGGGGCGGCGTGCGAGGGCTGCCCTAGGTCGGACTGTGGGTCGGAGGATGGGTCTGTTCGGTGGGGTTGCAGAGGGTGATGTGGGGGGAGTGGCAGGGCGGAGGTTGATCAGGGTGAGGAGGCGGAGGTCCTGCGGTGGTCGGCGAGCCGTGTGAGTCGCTGAGGTGATGGGAGCGGCTCGCCGGAGGGTGGTCGGAGACGAAGGGGGTGAAGGTGGTCAGGGTCGGTCGAGGGCTTAAGTGAATAAATTGAAAGCGGGGAAAGAAAGAGGAGAAGAAGGGGAGTAGCTCTAGCTTACTTGCAGGGACGAAGGGGGAGGAACAGGGCGACAGTCGTATCGACTGTCGCCGGAGAAGACGATGCTCAGGGAAAGGGGCGGCGGCGAGCAGAGAGCCGGAGAGGCGCCAGCTGGGTACGGCGTGGCGCGGGAAGAGCGGGGGAGGAAGTCTCTGCTGCTGGTATTGCGGCAGAGCGAAGAGGTGGAGGGGGAGGAAACCTCCGGAGCTGGTGAACGTCTGCCGGAGGAAGAAGAGAAGAAAGTTGGGGATTTTCTCCGTCAGATCCAGGCTGCCCCGGTCGGTGGAGCAACGGGGGGTATTTATAGGGATCAAACAGGGAGGAAGGCAGAGGGAGACGACGTGTCTCCCTCGCCAGAGGATGGTCGGAAACAAGAACCCATACCGTCCGTGCGTTCACACGGCCGGTATGGTGGGTTACAATGACCAGGGGGGTGTCCCTGCGACGGCTGACGACGCAGGGCACCCCCGGTTTACTTGCCAGGTCCCTCACCTCACCCTGCGCGGCGCCATGCTCCGCGCAAGGTCGCCGGAGCATGGTGCTGGCAGGTTTTGCAGGAGGGACCTGATTGCAAAGAACGAAGGAGAGTTAGGGGCCAAAATGCGAGGGTTCAAAAGTTGAGGGCCAAAGAGTAAATATATGAGGACCAAAGTGTGAAGTCGGTCAAGGAGGTTTCTTCTTAGGCTCAAGTTTTTATACATGACTAATTAGGACCTAAGGAATCTGATGGTGAATTTCATTTTCATATTAAACCTTGTTTGACCGGTCAATTTGCGCAAAAACCCAAATTAAGTTATTAATTGGGCATGGTTCTCGATGTAGGTCAAAATGGGTTCTGAAGGCCAAATTGAAGGTTCTAAACCCTAGAGATTATTTTTCTATGAATTTTAGAGGGTTTATTCTATTTTTACTTTGCTTCGAACCTCGTGAATTGAAGTGGGTTGTTTTAGGGTTACAGATTATCATTTAGTTTCTTGGAAGTGCTGTAGCCCTTGCTAGATCATCTCATCCCACTTTTATTCTTATTAAGCTGCTTTGACCTATGTTTGGGCCCTGAATTGCCCTGTATGCAGATTATACTGGTAAAATTGCATTTTTACCCCTTATGACTTGTTTTCTTCTCAAACTCAGAATTCTCTGAGTTAAGCCTTTCCTTGAGATATGTAGGAGCTTTTATCCTTTGTATTAGGTCAAAATGAGCTAGTTATGGCTCATGATGAGGTTCTCATCATACCCCCATGCCTAGCTTTTGCTAGTCCCTTAGCAAAAACTTAAGGTTTCAACCCTTGTTCTAGACCATGAAGTTTTTAATAGTTTTAGATAAGTGCCCTTTTTTATTTGAGCATAAATTAGGTTAGAATGCTGACCATAGGCCTAAAAGGTACTCTAGTACCAATCAAGATCCAAATCTGTCTAGCCTTAGCCTCAGTCTTTTAGCAAAGGTTTTTAAGGTCCACAAGAACTAACCTAAGGTTTATTGGACTTCGTGGTTAAAGCACCCATGCTTGAAATGATTTTAGCCCTGGCTCAGTTCGCAGTGCGTTTTGTAAGAGAGAGATAGAAAGTTTTTCTGTTTGGAGAGTTTTCTCTCTCTTTTTCTTTTTAGTTCTAGCCTAGGATTGGCTTTTCAACACGGTCTGTATCAGATTCCTTGCTCCCATCATCAATCCTCAAGGGTTCCTGGCGATCGATGCTTCGAGATAGCACCGCCCATGGCAACCCCCGGAACCCTGGCTATTGAGATTTCGAGATAATCCCATCCATGGTATTCCGTGGCCGAATCCAGACCCTGGCAATTGACACTTCGAGATAATGCCATCCATGGAATCTGAACCAGCAGAGTGCTTACATGCCCCCAGTACGATATGTAAATATCCTAAGAGACAAGCACCGAGGAGATGATATTTTGTTACGCATCTTCGAGGGGATTTCCCGCCTCTCCACGCTGGGAACTCGTCCAAATCAATCTTGTGTTGATCGGCCGCTCCTATTCTAGGTGATCTTTTCAGATTTTTGCGACGCTTCTGCGTGATTCTGATTTTTACGCTTACTGAACCAGGCTGTGTGTGAGGTTAGGGTGCTTAGGTTACTGAGTCCCGTAAACCAAAAATTAGTTAACGAGGCCGAATACTCCCTAAGCCTTAGACCTAATACTTCAGCTTTTCATTTTCCTCAACCTCTTGAGGAGTGTCCAGATCTTAATGGGTACTAAGAGTCTATTCAAGAATGCCTAAGGTTTGCATTCTTTACTAATCTTATTGTGCACTTTTCAGTTATTTTCTTGAATGAGGTCTAGAACTTAGGTTAATTCCTTAGTTCCTTACTAATGACTATCACCTTTTCTTATAATTTTGTGCTCCTTTTTCATTTTGTTTTTCTTCTCCTTCACAAAATTTCCTTCTCCTCTTTTCCTCTTATTCTTTTTCGAAAATTTTTTTAATTTTTATGGTGTTTTTGGCATATGTGAATTTTTTGTTTGAAACCTTTTCTTACAAGTTTTTGTACTTTCCTACCCCCCCATGCCTAAGATTTGCAATGTCCTCATTGTAACCTAGGGGTTTTTATTCAACTAAGTTCATACATTAGGATAGCTGTTTTGATGAGTCTCAGATGCAAGTACCTGAGGTGGAGTTGGCTGCCCTAAAGTGTGAACTTCAAGTGCAAAAAGCTGTCAGAACAAGTTTCAGGTTTTCAAAGAGAATGACGGGCTGCCTCCCGTTGAGTGCTAAATTTGATGCCTTCAGCCAAGCGGGGAATGCGATGGAGAGGGGATGGTCAAATCAGCAGAGTTTTGTAAGACAAGCACCTTGATTAAGAGCCTGGTTGGTCCAACCAGGTGCTTGTTCAGATCAACAGGCTGATGATGCAGCCCAAACCCAATCAATCTGGTGGGTTGATAGATGTGGATAAAAAAGTGTGGAACCCACCATAAACTATGAGGCTCAGATGGATGTGGAAGTGTAAACGCAGGGTTTGGCTGAGTTGAATCAGCCTGGTCAGAGTAGGGACCCGTAGAATAATCAGTGGTTGATGCAGGAATCCTACAGGGGTGATCAGAGAATGATAGAGCATGGTATGTAGTCTGATCAATGTTCGAAACCCGATGTGGAAATGCAATCGGCTTGGTGAGAGGTGAATCTGAATAGAAATTGAGTCCGGTTGCAGGTTGAGGTTGGGAAGAGGTTTTGATCCGTTCTGTGTGTGCGGATGAGGTGGCCATTGTGTACGAGGGCTCTTCTAGAGACGGATGATAGGTGGTTTCCTGTAGAGAGTCCTCTGGGTAACTATCAAATGCCGGAAGAGTGTCTGTAGGATGAAAGAAATCGGATTCGACAAAAAATTTGGATTCTGGGTTACAATCACTCTTGGCATTTTCTGTTTTTGGTTCCTGAGGATCGAAAAGGAATGATTCTGTGTTATCAGTGATCTCGGGAATCAGGACCTCAGAGTCAGAGTCATGTGAACTGAGGTCGTGGATAGGCCTGGCGTGTTCAGGAAGGGGAATCTCTCCGCAATTATAGTCAGATCTGAAATTGTCGGAGAGTTGGCAAAAATGATCATGAATTCCACCACAGCAAAAATCATCAGATGCGGAATCAGCAGCCTGACTGGGTTCTAGCCTATATGTCACTTCTGGGCTCAAAAAGATGTTCTGTTCAAGCTCTAAGCTGGTAGGATAGACCCCATTAAAACCTTGCTCATCCAACTCCTCAGTTTCTGTATCATAAATTGGCATGTTTTCCGAAAAATCGATCAGATTTCCTGAGGATGTTGGAGAGGGATATTCATTAAATAGAGGCCCGGAATCATATTCTGTAAAAATTTGATCTTTCTCATAAAGGGCCTCATAATCTTCCCAATAAGTTTCAGATCTAGGCTCTAGGCTTAGGATGTGGGTAGAATTATTAGAACCTAAGTCTGAATAACCTTCGAGGGTCACCTTATCAAAACAAGGGGTGGAATTTATACCCTCCAGAGGTTCAATTCTAATCTTGTTATTGCAGGAGTCTTGGAGTTTTAAGCTTGGTGATTCATGGCCTAGGGTTGGCTCAGCATTGTGTTCTCCTGCAATATCCCAACCTAATTCAACATTGTCTTCTATCTGGGTTGGGATTTTACAACCACTTTGTGCCTCAATCCCGAGATCTGGGAAACTGAATTGTTCCTTAATACTGTTCCAAGATGGTTCATCCTCTGTTTCTGGTATATACGGGTATTTCTGGTTGATAATTTGTCTTACAGATTTCATCATTTCTACCCGTTTTATAAGGGCATCTTGGTGTTGTTCCCAAAGTACAGGATTTGTCAAGCATTGAAGGTATTCAGATTGGTGTAATTTTTCCATCTCAATGTATCCTGTCATGAGCATATCTCGGGTTGATCCTTTTGAAATTTCAGTCAATAGAATTTGGGCACAGTTTATGATGAAAGCTGTGGTTGTTGGAACATCAACCTGAATGTTTCCTATTGGTGTTGAGGTTTTTTCTTCTTTTTCATAGAATTTTATGGCATCCTCGATCATTTTATCTTTCATAGATCTCCGATATTCAGGTTTCTTGAATGGTAGTCTTAGGTGGTTTGGCTGCATATTTGGATTAGGTGGTGGAATCAAGATGTGGAATTAAAGGCTTCGATGTCGACTCATGTTGTGCCAAGATGGAAGAAGGGAGTATCAGAGGAAAGATTAATGTGGTGGTGCTGCATAAACAAGGGAACTGAGGCCTAACCTCAGGGCAAGTGAATTCCTAAAGGAGGATTCAAGGACCTCCTTCCAAGCATATACTGAAGGAAGAGGTAAGTTTAGCAGGTGCTGGACCCAATCAAGGCACCCAAAAAAGGTGTTGGGTGACTATAGAGGTACGGGGCAGATGGACCCCTTGATCAGAAAGATCGTCCACCTGAGAATTACCTGGGCAGCCAGAGAGGGAGAGTCCCGCGAAGACCCCTACACGGTAGAGCATCCCCACGGGTTACAGGGTTTCCCCCACCCGACCTCTCTTGTCACTGCGGTTCCAGGTAGACCAGAATGGGGATCTTGACCTCTTAAGTCTACCAATTTTAAGATCAGGGTGCTTAAGGTTTCACTTGAACTTTAGTCTTTTTAAGTGCAAAGAGTGACCTAATTTAAGGTTGGTTAACCCAAAGGGGTCAACTTTACCTCTTGTTTTCTTTGAGAGCTTTTTGGGTCCTTTCTTTTAGGGTCCAAGTGTTTAAAGAGAGAGCCAATTGTTTAGGATTTTTCTTGTTAATTATTTTCAATCAATGGCTTGGGCACACCTCTTTTGGATTTCCTCAATTCTTGATTAAGGGGTGTGTCTCTACTGAAATCCTAATGTTTGACCTTATGTTGGCTCTACTTGGTCCATTTAACTCTTTGTTGGGCAATTAGGGCTCAAGCAAGAATGTGTTAGCCCTTAAATACCCTTAATAGTGTGCAGGAGTGATGAGTTGAAAACATGCAACTCTTTATGGTTACTAAGTATGGAAGACAGGTTAGCCCTATATTGCTTGTTCTTTTCTTTTCTTCCTCTTTAGAGTTTAGGGGTTAATAGTGAGAGGAAAAATTTACCTGTCTTCGGAGTAGTTGTCGTGTGGTTGCTTGTCTTCTTGAGTTCCTGTAGCTGCACAAAAGAGAGGAGATTATCAGAAATTAAAAGAAACAGGAATGTTTACCTCTAGAATAGCCGTTGCTCCCCGGCAACGGCGCCAAAATGAAATCGGTTGGTTTGATGACCGGGTTTTGGTTTTGTTATAACGTTGTAGTAAAGCCGGTTATTACCAACATTTCAAATATATAAATTTTTTTACTCGGAAAATAAAAGAGTTCCCGAGGTCGAACTCAGGGAGCAAGTTGTATTCTAGAGATATACATGTTTCTTTTACAAAATAAAGAAAGAGAGAGGGAAAGAATTTGTTGTTCTCTTTGTTTTCTCCTCGTGATGTTCTTCTTTCTTTCTTTCTTCAGATCTCCTTCTTCTTCTTCTTCGTTCTGCAGAGGTGATGCTCCTCTTCAGATCTCCTTCTTCTTCTTCCTTGGTTTCTGTCTTGGCCTCTCTTCTTCTTTTTCTGCAGTCTCTTCTGTGAAGGTTTCTTCTTCCTTGGCTCTGCTGCACTTCTTCTCTGCAGCCTTTCCTCTTCTTCTTCGTTCTGCAGAGGTGATGCTCCTCTTCAGATCTCCTTCTTCTTCTTCCTTGGCTTCTGTCTTGGCCTCTCTTCTTCTTTTTCTGCAGTCTCTTCTGTGAAGGTTTCTTCTTCCTTGGCTCTGCTGCACTTCTTCTCTGCAGCCTTTCCTCTTCTTCTGCCTTGCTCAGCCTCTTCTTTAGAGTTTCTTCTTGTTTTTCCTCCCTGCGGTTAAGTGTCAGCTTCTTCTTTTCTTTTTCAGCCAGGGACGTCACGCGAAGCTTTCTTCCTTAGCTGCTTCAGGCCGTCGTCTGATTTCCAAATCAGACGACTTAACTACCTGTTGCTACAGTTAGCTTCCTTCTTCTTCCGCGGGTCTTCTTCTTCGCCTGTGCCTGCACACTTCAGAGTTTTTCGTCAGAGGCAAAACCTACTCTACCCTCCCCCCCCCGCGTCTCTCTTTCTCTCTGAAACCACTCTTGGGAAAGCTCTCCCAGAGCTACCGGGTAACCGGGTTCGGATCAGGCCCGGGTCCAGGCCCACCGGCGTGCGTGGTGGGCGAGGAGTGCAGGTCAGTCTTGAGTCGGGTCGGGTCGGTTCGGGTCAGGTCCGCGGGGCGTGAGCGCGGACGAGACCGGGTAACCGGGCGAGTGAAGGGGACCTCACCCCGTGTGCTGAGGCAGTAAGCCTTCAGCACTTTTGCATCTTATGTCGCTGCGACTCTTCAGGCGTTTCCGAGGTGGGACTAAATGGCCCACCTCAATTGCGCGCCCGCAGCGGGGAAATCAGCAGGAGATGGCGGCGTCACGCGAAGCTTTCTTCCTTAGCTGCGAACCTGGTGTTTTGCCAAAACTCCTCGCAAGGCCTGGGAGTTGAATCTGGGCTTGGCGCTGAGCGTGGCGCGCCTGTAGCTGCAGGTGGAAGCAGTTCCTCCTGCGCGTCAATGGTGGCGGAGGTCGGGTGGCCTGTTCACAAGAAGACGGCCTCTCGGCCTAATCAGAAAGTGCCAGGAGCTTCGCCAGGGTGCGGCGAAGCTCGTGTGGGTGGTGGCGAGGCGCGGGGCGGCGTGCGAGGGCTGCCCTAGGTCGGACTGTGGGTCGGAGGATGGGTCTGTTCGGTGGGGTTGCAGAGGGTGATGTGGGGGGAGTGGCAGGGCGGAGGTTGATCAGGGTGAGGAGGCGGAGGTCCTGCGGTGGTCGGCGAGCCGTGTGAGTCGCTGAGGTGATGGGAGCGGCTCGCCGGAGGGTGGTCGGAGACGAAGGGGGGGAAGGTGGTCAGGGTCGGTCGAGGGCTTAAGTGAATAAATTGAAAGCAGGGAAAGAAAGAGGAGAAGAAGGGGAGTAGCTCTAGCTTACTTGCAGGGACGAAGGGGGAGGAACAGGGCGACAGTCGTATCGACTGTCGTCGGAGAAGACGATGCTCAGGGAAAGGGGCGGCGGCGAGCAGAGAGCCGGAGAGGCGCCAGCTGGGTACAGCGTGGCGCGGGAAGAGCGGGGGAGGAAGTCTCTGCTGCTGGTATTGCGGCAGAGCGAAGAGGTGGAGGGGGAGGAAACCTCCGGAGCTGGTGAGCGTCTGCCGGAGGAAGAAGAGAAGAAAGTTGGGGATTTTCTCCGTCAGATCCAGGCTGCCCCGGTCGGTGGAGCAACGGGGGGTATTTATAGGGATCAAACAGGGAGGAAGGCAGAGGGAGACGACGTGTCTCCCTCGCCGGAGGATGGTCGGAAACAAGAACCCATACCGTCCGTGCGTTCGCACGGCCGGTATGGTGGGTTACAACGACCAGGGGGGTGTCCCTGCGACGGCTGACGACGTAGGGCACCCCCGGTTTACTTGCCAGGTCCCTCACCTCACCCTGCGCGGTGCCATGCTCCGCGCAAGGTCGCCGGAGCATGGTGCTGGCAGGTTTTGCAGGAGGGACCTGATTGCAAAGAACGAAGGAGAGTTAGGGGCCAAAATGCGAGGGTTCAAAAGTTGAGGGCCAAAGAGTAAATATATGAGGACCAAAGTGTGAAGTCGGTCAAGGAGGTTTCTTCTTAGGCTCAAGTTTTTATACATGACTAATTAGGACCTAAGGAATCTGATGGTGAATTTCATTTTCATATTAAACCTTGTTTGACCGGTCAATTTGCGCAAAAACCCAAATTAAGTTATTAATTGGGCATGGTTCTCGATGTAGGTCAAAATGGGTTCTGAAGGCCAAATTGAAGGTTCTAAACCCTAGAGATTATTTTTCTATAAATTTTAGAGGGTTTATTCTACTTTTACTTTGCCTCGAACCTCGTGAATTGAAGTGGGTTGTTTTAGGGTTACAGATTATCATTTAGTTTCTTGGAAGTGCTGTAGCCCTTGCTAGATCATCTCATCCCACTTTTATTCTTATTAAGCTGCTTTGACCTATGTTTGGGCCCTGAATTGCCCTGTATGCAGATTATACTGGTAAAATTGCATTTTTACCCCTTATGACTTGTTTTCTTCTCAAACTCAGAATTCTCTGAGTTAAGCCTTTCCTTGAGATATGTAGGAGCTTTTATCCTTTGTATTAGGTCAAAATGAGCTAGTTATGGCTCATGATGAGGTTCTCATCATCCACCGATCTTCCCCTAGGATGGATCCATATCCATCCCCATCTGACTCTCGGATTGGAGGGTCATCCGATCCTTTCTATACCAGCCCAGGGAATTCCATTCCCCTTTTCTCTGATTCTCTGGAGGTTCCTCAGACTTGCGAGGACCTCAACGCCATCCAGAACGACCCATTGTCCAACACCTACAACCCTGGATAGCGAAACCATCCCAATTTTCAGTGGGCGGGAAATTCCCAAACCCAAAGACCACCCTTTCAGTACCGCCCACAGCCCCCTCGTCCTTACCAGCCACCTCAGCCTCGGCCCAACCCTACTTATCCATCAGTGCCAAATCAGGATCAAATGTCCCTTATCCTTCAGACTCTGGCTGACATTCAAAGAACGAATGCAGCTATCCAAAAACAACACAAGGATGAACTTACAGAGGTTTGAAATCAATTGGCCCAGTTGAAAAATTCTCGCCAGCTAGGCACACTTCCTTCCCAACCTCTTCCTAACTCGAATAACGTACCAACTCAGCGGCGCGTTATGAACCCAAACCCAGGCCAAGCCCACATGATTTACCAGGCCCCCTCTGTTCCTTCACCCGACAGGATGGAGGCTTCCACTTCTTTTGTGGGCTATCAGCAGCAACCCATCTTACCCAATCCCAACCAAAACCAGGCAGGACTTAATTCAATGACAACCCGTAGTGGTAAGGAAACCCAAGATCCACCTTATCCAAACCACTCCAAGCTTAGTAGTGATCCCAAGCCTAGGACAGTAATCCAGGACGTTCCTACCCCTGTCCCAGATCAAAGACCTGGACCTATCCTAGAAGAACCAACCAAGGTTCCGTTTCTTGAGGCCTTGACCAAGGGAAAGAAGACTACCAAGCCCGTGGCACCTGAGGAGGACCTAGTCAAGCTCTTTGAGCAGGTCCACATAAACATCCCCTTGATGGATGCAATCCGCCACGTACCGGCTTACGCATGATTCTTAAAGAATGTGTGTACACCCCAGCGTAAGCCGCGAACCAAGAGTGGGAGTCCAATTGTACTGTCAGAGCAAGCCAGCTTTGTAATCCTAAGCAGACTCCCACCCAAGGCTAAAGATCCTGGTACTCCCCTGATTTCCTGCAAGATAGGTGATACCAATTTGATAGAGCATTGCTAGACTTGGGTGCTTCCATAAATCTGATACCCACATCCTTACTTAGCCATCTAGAAGAATCTGAGCTAAAACCAATTAAGGTGACATTACAATTAGCAGATCGATCTATAAAGTCACCAAAAGGGATTCTCGAGGATGTTATTGTAAGAGTGCGGGATTTCTACTTTCCTGTAGACTTTATAGTCTTAGACATGGACGCACCTGAAAACCCTAGGGATACACCAATCATTCTAGGGAGACCTTTCTTAGCTACTCTAGAGCCAACATCAGCTGTGAGGAGGGCCAAATAGAGCTCAAATTTGGAAATCAAACCCTGAAAATTGATATATTTAAGGCCCAACAAGGAATCAATTGCGGTGTCATTGAACAAATTTGTGACATTAGGGCTTTGGTTGATGAAACACCCTTTCAGAATGACCTGATTATACCTCATCAACTGCAAAAAGATCTTGACCCGCAAATAGAGGAGTTGAATCCAGAGTTAGATAAACCAATAACTCCTACCCTTGAACCTCACATCTATTCTGAACCACCTGCTGCTGCTGATAACCCCATCCTCGAACTAAAGCCCCTTCCTGATCACTTGAAATACATCTTTCTAGATTCCAATCAGACCCTTCCTGTGATTATCAATTCCATGCTCAAACCCGAATAGGAATCCCGTCTAATTACTGTTCTCCAGCAACATCGTAGAGGGCCAAATAGAGCTCAAATTTGGAAATCAAACCCTGAAAATTGATATATTTAAGGCCCAACAAGGAATCAATTGCGGTGTCATTGAACAAATTTGTGACATTAGGGCTTTGGTTGATGAAACACCCTTTCAGAATGACCTGATTATACCTCATCAACTGCAAAAAGATCTTGACCCGCAAATAGAGGAGTTGAATCCAGAGTTAGATAAACCAATAACTCCTACCCTTGAACCTCACATCTATTCTGAACCACCTGCTGCTGCTGATAACCCCATCCTCGAACTAAAGCCCCTTCCTGATCACTTGAAATACATCTTTCTAGATTCCAATCAGACCCTTCCTGTGATTATCAATTCCATGCTCAAACCCGAATAGGAATCCCGTCTAATTACTGTTCTCCAGCAACATCGTAGAGCCATTGGATGGACTCTCGATGATCTGACTGGAATAAGTCCCTCTTATTGTACTCATCATATCTATTCAGAAGAGGGCGCACGACCTTCTCGTGAAATGCAGAGACGCTTGAACCCCAATCTGCAGGAGGTCATGAAAAATGAGATCATCAAGTGGTTACATGCCAGGATCATCTACCCTATCTCCGATAGTCGTTGGGTGAGCCCAATTCAAGTCGTGCCTAAAAAGGCAGGACTCACCACTATAATGACTGAAATCGGAGAAGTCATTCCTACCCGATTAGCCAACTCATGGAGAGTCTGTATAGATTACCGATGACTCAATTCCTCCACAAAGAAGGATCATTTCCCACTACCTTTCATTGATCAGATTCTCGAAAAATTAGCGAGAAATCGATTCTTCTGCTTTCTTGATGGGTACTCCGGTTACAACCAGGTGGCAATCCATCCAGAGGACTAAGAAAAGACCACGTTCAGCTGCCCCTTCGGAACGTAAGCATTCCGAAGGATGCCTTTCGGTCTTTGCAATGCACCCACGACTTTTCAGCAGTGCATGCTTGCCATATTCTCAGATATGGTAGGTGACTATCTGGAAGTCTTCATGGATGACTTTTCAGTTTTTGGAGCATCATTTGACGATTGCCTCCAACACTTGGTCCAAATACTCAGGCGGTGCATCGATGTGAATTTGGATCTTTCCTGGGAAAAGAGCCATTTCATGGTGCCTGAGGGAATTGTCCTAGGACACTTAATCTTGGAGAAAGGCATCCAAGTGGATCAAGCTAAGGTTGATTTAATCTCTCGCCTTCCTATGCCTAGCTCGATCAGGGACATCCGTTCTTTTCTGGGGCACGTCGATTTTTACCGTCGTTTCATTCCTGATTTCTCAAAAATCGTGTGCCCCTTGACTACTCTTCTCTCTAAGGATGTACCCTTTGAAATCTCCAAGGAATGCACACTAGCCTTTGAAAACCTTCATGATCGAGTCACCCAGGCACCTATCCTACAATCTCCTGACTGGTCTCAACCCTTTGAGGTCATGTGCGATGCGTCTGATTTCGCTGTAGGAGCAGTCCTAGGGCAGAAAGCTGACGGGAAACCCGTGGTCATCTACTACGCTAGGAAGACACTTGACGAGGCTCAGCGTAACTACACGATTACGGAGAAAGAGCTGCTAGCCGTAGTATTTGCCCTTGAAAAATTCGGATCGTATCTCCTGGGTTCCCACGTTATCATCTACTCGGATCACACGGCTCTGAGGCATCTCCTTGCCAAGAAGGACCTGAAGCCTCGATTAATCCGATGGATCTTGCTGTTGCAAGAATTCGATCTCGAAATTCACGACAAGGTGGGAAGACAGAATGTGGTAGCCGACCATTTGTCCCGCCTTCCTTCTGAGATTATCAACCCTTCCGGACCCATCACGGAACATTTTCCTGATGAGCACCTGCTGACTATTGGTACTAGCCTTCCATGGTTTGCTGATATGGTAAACTACTTGGCATCTCATCAGATCCCGTCTGATTGGCCGAAGGCCAAGAAAGACAAATTGCGCTCTGATGCCAAGTATTACATTTGGGAAGACCCGTACCTCTTCTGCATAGGTGCTGATCAAATCATCCGGAGATGTGTTCTGGAAGAAGAAGTTAATAATATTCTCTCTTTCTGCCATCACTAGGCATGCGGTGGCCATTTCTCTAGGCATAAAACCGCATCAAAAGTCCTCCAGTGCGGCTTTTACTGGCCCACACTGTTCAAAGACGCATACAGTCACTGCAAGGCATGCAGTCGTTGCCAAACTTTGGGCAACATGAGCCATTGCGACATGATGCCTTTACAGCCGATTCTCGTATGCGGAATTTTTGATGTTTGGGGGATTGATTTTATGGGCCCCTTTCCTATTTTGGCTGGTTTCAAATACATTCTGCTGGCTGTGGACTACGTGTCCAAATGGATCAAAGACATACCGACCTGATCCTGCGATCACAAAATCGTTCTCAAATTCATTCATCAAAACATTTTCTCAAGGTTCGGGATTCCTCGTGCTATAATCTCAGATGGGGGGACCCATTTCACAAATGCTCAGTTTAGGTCACTAATGACCAAGTACGGGGTGTCTCACCGAATCTCTACTCCTTATCACCCCCAGACTAATGGTCTAGCTGAGCTATCAAATCAGGAGATCAAGAAAATTCTGCAGGTCACTGTTCGGCCTGACAGGAAGGATTGGTCGTCCCGACTTCCGGAAGCCTTGTGGGCCTATAGGACAGCCTACAAAACCCAATTAGGCATGTCTCCCTTTAGACTGGTGCATGGGAAGGCGTGTCACCTTCCCGTCGAACTGGAGCATAAAGCCTATTGGGCAGTACGGAACTGTAATCTAGATCCTTCAAAGGCTGGAACCCACAGAAAGCTTCAAATCAATGAGATCGATGAATTACGCTTGGACGCGTATGAGAACTCGCGAATCTACAAGGAGCGGGTTAAAGCCTTCCATGACAGGCATATCTTGAGAAAGATTTTTCATCCTGGTCAGAAGGTCCTACTTTTTGATGCCCGACTCAAACTTTTCCCTGGAAAGTTGCGATCCAAGTGGGTCGGGCCATACTTGGTCCGACAGGTTTTTGGAAATGGAGCCATCGAAATTAGTCCACTCAGCCACGATTCCGAACCTTTCATCGTGAACGGTCAGAGACTCAAGTTGTTCATTGATGTAACTTCTACTGATTTGGCTGAATCATCTTATATCCTCCATTCCCCTTGAGCTTATTGCGTCCAGCCGATGGCGTAAAACTCAGCGCTTAACGGGAGGCAGCCCGTCATTTTTGTTGAAAATCTAAAACCTTTTTGACACCTTTGTGCACTTAAGGTTCACCCTTTAAGACAGTCGACTCCACCTCAGATGCTTGCATCTGGGATTAGAAATCATTCGCAACAATCACCTCGACCCATTCACTCACCAAAATACCTGTCCTAAGGAATGAACTAAGCTGAATAAAAACCCCCTAAGTCACAATGAGGACATTGCAAACCTTAGGCATGAGGGGGTATGAAAGTGCAAAACTTGTAAGAAAAGGTTTTAAACAAAAAAATTCACATATGCCAAAAACACCATAAAAATTAAAAAAAAAATTCGAAAAAGAATAAGAGAATAAGAGTAGAAAGGAAATTTAGTGAGAGAAGGAAAAGAAACAAAATGAAAAAGGAGCACAAAAATATGAGAAAAGAGTAATAATCATTAGTAAGAAACTAAGGAATTGACCTAAGTTCTAGACCTCATTCAAGAAAAGAAATGAAAAGTGCATGATGGGATTAGTAAGAATGCAAACCTTAAGCATTCTTGGATAGACTCTTAGTACCCATTAATATCTGGACACTCCTCAAGAGGTTGAGGAAAATAAAAATCTTAAGTATTAGGTCCAAGGCTTAGGGAGTATTTGGTCTCATTAACTAACTTTTGGTTTACGGGACTCAGTAACCTAAGCACCCTAACCTCACACAGCCTGGTTCAGTAAGCGTAAAAATCAAAATCATGTAGAAGCGTCGCAAAATTCTGAAAAGAACACCTAGAGTAGGAGTGACCAATCAACACAAGTTGATTTGGACAAGTTTCCAGCGCGGAGAGGTGGGAAATTCCCCTCGAAGATGCGTAACAAAATATCATCTCCTTGGTGCTTGTCTCTTAGGATATTTACATATCCTACTGGGGGCATGTAAGCACTCTGCTGGTTCAGATTCCATGGATGGCATTATCGCAAAGTGTCAATTGCCAGGGTCTGGATTCGACCATGGAACACCATGGATGGGATTATCTCGAAATCTCAATAGCCATGGTTCCAGGGTTGCCATGGGCGGTGCTATCTCGAAGCATCGATTGCCAGGAACCCTTGAGGATTGATGATGGGAACAAGGAATCTGATACAGACCGTGTTGAAAAGCCAATCCTATGCTAGAATTAAAAAGAAAAAGAGAGAAAACTCTCTAAACAGAAAAATCTTCTATCTCTCTCTCTTATAAAATGCACTGCGAACTGAGCCAGGGCTAAAATCATTTCAAGCACGGGTGCTTTAACCACAAAGTCCAATAAACCTTAGGTTAGTTCTTGTGGGTCTTAAAAACCTTTGCTAAGGACTGAGGTTGAGGCTAGACAGATTTGGATCTTGGTTGGTACTAGAGTACCTTTTATGCCTATGGTCAGCATTCTGACCTAATCTAGGTTCAAATGACAAAAGCACTTATCTGAAACCATTAAGAACTTCATGGTCTAGAACAAAGGTTGAAACCTTAAGTTTTTGCTAAGGGACTAGCAAAAGCTAGGCATGGGGGTATGATGAGAACCTCATCATGAACCTTAACTAGCACAATCTAACCTAGGTATGCAAGAAAAAAGCTCCTACATTACTCAAAGAAAGGCTTAACTCAGAGAATTCTGAGTTTAAGAAGAAAACAAGTCATAAGGGGTAAAAATGCAATTTCACCAACACAATATGCAAACAGGGTAACTTAGGGTCCAAACTCAGGTCAAACTAACCTAATAAGAAGGAAAGTGGGATGATCTGATCCAACAACGGCTACAGCAACTACAGGGAATTAAATGACATTCTGTAACCCTAAAACAAACCCACTTCAAGTCACGAGGTTCGAGGTAAGGTAAAAATCAACTAAACCCTCTAAAATTCATAGAAAAATAATCTCTATGGTTTAGAACCTTCAATTTGACCTTAGAAACCTATTTTGACCTACATTGAGAACCATGCCCAATTAATGATTTAATTTGGGTTTTTACGTAAATTGGTCGGTCAAACATGGTCTGACCTAGAAACAAAATTCACCATTAAAATCCTTAGGTCCAACTTAGTCAAGTATAAAAACTTGAGCCTAAGAAGAGACCTTCTTGACCGACTTTGCAATTCGGTCCTCATCATTTACATTTTTGACCCTTAATTTTCGAAACCCTTGCATTTTGACCCCTAATTTCATCTTCATTTCTTGCATTTTGGTCCCTCCTACAAGTCTCTGTGCAGCACCATGCTCCGGCGACTTTGCACGGAGCATGGCACCGCGCAGGGTGAGGGGGGCATCCTACAAAGAGAACGCAGAGTTCCCTGTGATGTCTGCTATCGCAGGGACTCGGCCATGCCACCTGACGATGCCCACACCTTACATGCGAACGCGCGGAAGGTATGGGTCTCGTCTCCAACCATACTCCGGTGAGGGACACACGTCGCCAGCGTGCGTCCGCCCCTCCGCCACCGCCTTTACAAAGACCAGCGTCGCCAGTCGTTTCTCCCAGCTCGGTCTTGACGGAGAATCCCTCAACCCTTCCTCTCTCTCCACTCCGACAGGAACCCACCAGCTCCGGCGACTCCTCATCATCCTTCTCGTCGCTATGCTGCAATACCAGCAGTAGAGCCACCTTCACCAGATCTCCCCGCGTCGCGTCACACCAAGCGCGCGCTTCCCTACCCTCTTCCTCGCCGCCGCTCTCTCCCTCTGGGTATTTTTCTCCGACGACAGTCGATACGGATGTCCGCCTCTCCAACCCCCTTCGTCCGTCCAAGTAGGTTACAATTACTCCCAATTTTCCCCTCTTTCTTTTCCCCACATTATTTCATTCAAATCGACCCTCGACTGACCCTGACCACCATAACCTTCCCCGTCTCCGGCCACCCTCCGGAGAGTTGCCCCCATCTATCCGCAGCTCCACACAACTCGCCGACCGTCCCCCAAGCTCTGCCTCATCACACTGAATGCCCTCCGCCCCTCCACAGTCCCTCCACACTCACTCAACACGCCACCGATCACACCCACTTTTCTGGCCACAGGACAAACTAAGCACGCATGCCTAGGCCGTCTCGCGGCCTGCTGCACTTCGCACCACCTTCGCCGTGCCATGGCGAAGATCCCCCAGTGGTTTGATTAGGCCGAGAGGCCTTTTTTGTGCTAGACAGGTCTGTTGCCCCAGCCGCCATTGGCGACGACTTGAGAAGCTCCCAAGCATGCTCCAGGCTTCAAAGCTCCAGGCTATCAGTTGCTGCGAAGGCGAGCGAGTCGTGTGAAGGCAGGCAGCTAGCGAGCGAGGGGAATCGAGGCTGCAGCTGCTGAAGAAAGGCTGCGGTCTTCCTGCGGGCACGCGCGAGGAGAGGCAACCGTTTAGTCCCACATCGTAAGTTCTCGAAGCGCCGCACCGATTTAAATTGATTTTATGCATACGGCTTATTGCCTCCGAATGCACATGGGGTGAGGTCCCTCGCCCATCACACCCGCCTCGTCCGCGGATTCACCTCGCGGACCTGGCGGATCTGACCCGACACTACCCTGCACTCCTCGCGCACCACCCACGCCGGTGCGCCTGGTCACGGGTACGCTATCCTACCCGTTAACCTGGCTCTGGGAGAGCTTCCTGTGAGCGATTTATAGAGAGAGAGACGTGCGGGTAGAGGGAAGGGGTTAGGTTTTGCTGTGCCTTGTGTGCAGGAACAGGGCGCGAAGGAGAACGGCTAAGTGCTTAGCCGCAGGAAGGAGAAGGAAGAAGATCTGAAGAGAGGCTGAGTAGAGGAAAAGGCAAGGCAGAGAAGGAGCAGAAGAAGAAGAAGAAGAAACCCTGAAGAAGCCTTGCATCTGAGCAAGGTAGGAGACCAAAGAAGAAAAGAAGCAGAGGAAGAAGAAGGCTCGCGAAAGAATAGAAGAAGAAGAAGTAGTGAAGGAAGAAAAGGGAGCACTGTAGCAGACAGCCATTTAAGTCGTCTGACTGCGGTATCAGACGATGGATGAAGCTTCAGAGGAGATAAAGCAGAGAGGAAGAAGAAGAAAAGAGGAAGGAGAAGAACTGAAGAAGGAAGAAAGAAGTAGAAGAAGACTTCTCACAGAAAAAGAGAAAGAAGAAGAACTGAAGAAGAAAAGAAATAGAAGACAAGCAGAATAAGAATTGAAGGCAACAGGAAGAAGAAGACCCGTAGAGACACTGCAGCTGAAGAAAAGCCAAAGAAGAGAAGTAGACAACCAAAGAGAGAAAGAAGAGAAGAAGAAGAAGCCAAAAATCGAAATCTATCTCTCCCTCTCTCTCTCTCTTATTTTTGTAATAAAGAAAACTCTGTACTTCTAGAATTCTAGTAGCTCCCTAAGTTCGACCTCAGGAAACCAAACTATTTCCGAGTAAATTTTGATAGTAACGACAACCGTAGCTGTCCTATTTTACACTATAACGACATTACTGTAATAAGCACTAAAACGAACAAAGATTATCCGCGGTTGAAAACCCGTTACCAGTGTGGGAATGAAGATGTTTAAAGGACAAAAACGCAAGCAAAACCAAAAGGTGGGCCCTTTATGCAATGAAATAAGAGACTTGGGGTTTTATGTGGTAAATAGAAGCGAATTAGGCTAAAATGCAAACTATGTCAAGATGTGCTATGATTGGGCTCAAATTTTGGGTTAACCTAATTTGGACCTAAGGAATCTAATGGTGAACTCAGATTTGGGTTTGATGCAGTTTGATTGGTTAATTTGTACAGAAGCCCAAAATAGAGCAAAATTCTCATTGAATCTCTATTTTTGTCAAAATGAGTTCCGATGGTCAAAGTGAAGGTACTAAACCTCTTAGAATATTTTTCAATGATTTTTAGGAAGTTTAAATTGAATTTATTTCTACTAGAGTGCTTTATTTTGAGTGGAGCTGTTAATTAGGGTTTTCATTTAATAATTTAATCCTTAGATTGCAGAAAACCCTAAATTAGTTCATCTGAATGCACTTCTTGGACATTTATGTTCATTTGACTTGATTAAGCCATGATTAACCCCTTATTTAATCTACATTAGCGATGGTATGTTAAAATGGAAAAATTAACCCATTTTCTTATCTTCCCAAATTTACTTTAGATTGGAATTATGACTCTTTGATTTCCAAAAGGAGCATTTATCATTGCCTTCTAATTAATTTAAGCTAGTATGATAGATGATGGTGTTACCATCAAACCTCCATGCTAAACTTTTGTTAGTCCCTAGCAAAATCCTATGGAATAGACCAAATCTCCATATCGGACTTTTACTATTTGGATGCATGACTATGCTACCTCTCTAGAAGTTAAATCATAATACCATCAACTAGCCTAGAGGAACTCAAGTACCACTTAAGATAAGGACCTAACTAGCCTCAGCCTTGGGTCCACAGCAAAGGTTTCTAAGGCCTATAGAACCTGCCTAGAATTTTGTTGATCCCAGCAATTAAAACACTTGTGCATACATGCATCAAGGTCAAGGTTCAATTTGCTAGTGTATGTTTGAGAAGAGAGAGAGGGATATGTATTTTGAGAGTTTTCTCTCTTTTTTTTAGATTCCCTTAAATCCAACCTCAGATTGACCCTAAACAATATCTGTATCAGATTCATTATCCCCATCATTAATCCTCGAAGGGTACTTGGCTTTCGATGCTTTGGGATAGCACCGCCCATGGCAACCCCCAAAACTCCTGGTTTTCGACAATTTTGTGATAATGCTGCTAATAGAGCGATCTTCATTTTTGATGAAATTTTAAACATAAAATAATGTGTCATTGTAAATCTTTTGTGATAGAAAATTGACTATCAAAACCTTTAATATTTCTAACCACAGTGATTAGGTTGTCTCCATAGGGAGGAATTAGCTTATTAAAATCATTAATGATGACTTATCTATTTAGGATTATCAATGGCTTCACATTCAAGCTTTTGCAAAATTCTTTCCAACACAATTCCTTCCTCTACACAATTAATTAAGATGAGGAGTTCTAATGCAAATTCATCCAAGTATAATATAAGATAAATAAATGAATAGTGAGTTTTATCAATGGCAAAAATCCTAATTTTTAATTAGAGAAGAAGCAGAGGATTTCTCCTCTCTCCTCTGTGTGCTCGCAATGGAGGTTCGTCACAGGAGTTGCTATGGGTGAAGATGCTCCTCGACGCGAGCTTTGCGTTGACGTAGGAGGTGCGGCCAGAGGTGGCCGATGGTGGCAACCGAAGGTGGAGGATGGCAGTGGCATTGAAGTCCCTGTGAGCAATGGTGGTAGCATGTGTGGACTATCATTGATGGCTCTATTGGCGTGGCAGTGATCATGGTGTCGAGGCAAGCGCATGAGAGTCGACGGTGTGAAGGATAGTGGCCAGAGTAGATGGCTGGCCAGAGGGGGATGGGTGGCGACTTTGGGTTCTTCTTGGAGAAGAAGAACAGTGCATGAAGGTGGATGAGCATTGGGGAAGTTGACCAATCGGGCGTCGAGCGTGCATGCGCATGTGAGGGTTGCTGGAGGTGGCTGGAGGTTGGTGGTGCGTGCGAAGTGCCATTGATGGTCGAGGAGGTGGTGACCACTATTGGGTTGGTGTAGGAAGTTTGAAGAAAAGGAAGAAGAAGATAGGAAAAGGAAGAAGAAGATAGGAAACGGAGAGGAGGAGAGGGTGGGTGGTGCTCGTGCTGTCACCACGAGTGTAGGGTGCGATGGGAAAGGCGACGATGGAGTTTACTCAAGCCACGACACACGTTGGAGTTCTACGGTGTAAGCCTGGTTCATGGTGTAGGCAATGGGAGGAAGATCCCAGCAAGGGGGAAAAAGATCTTTCTCAGGATGGCCAGTTGCCACTTTTAAACAAAACTCCCCATTTGTTGGTTTCTTCATCCGTAAGCCTCTCCAACCACTCAGTGAGGATCGCGAGTGGTTGGAACAACAAGATAAAATTTGGTGGTTCTTCATCAGGCATCCAATCAAAGATCTATGTGTCTTAAAAGTGTAGATGTCAGTGAGTTCATGATGGCAATTATGATTGCGAAAATACATGGTTTATTAATTAGGCAATTTAGTGTCCTTGTAAAGCGTAAATTCGCTTTTTCTTTTAAATTTATACGACTTAGATAAGAGAGTATCTAGGGTCGTCTAAGGAGGTCATGTTTTGCAAAAATCAATCTCTTGCTCGAAAATGCAACTCAACTTTCTTTTTGTTCTTTTTTCAATATGTAATTTTTACGATGTTTGATTTAACAAAGCAAAACAAAGTTGGTGATGGAAAAGACAAAACCTACTTTAGCAACTAGGTGTCAAAGTAACCTCTTCCCAAGCTCACCCTATGCAAGTGAAGGCCTAGGATAATTGGGAAGAGGGTGTGGAAGTCCTAAAACAAAACCAATGTAGATAACAAAATGCACTAGATTAGGAAAGCAACTTTATAAAAAATTGGACTTTTGTTCTACACTAGTAGAGGAAAGCTTATAACAACAATGAAAATACAAAAAAAGTGAAACAAAAGTCTTGGTTGATGAAGATGGTGAACAGGAGAAGCTCCTTGCTCCAAGCTTAATGGCTCCTAGGCTTGAAAAGGGCTCCTCCTTTGTCCTTCCTTACTATGCTCCTCCAAGATGGTGTCCTCCAAAGTGGAAGCTACCACCTTTAATGATCTCCTTGAAGGGTGGGCGTGCACCACCCTTTCTTCTCCTTGCTTGGACGTCCTCCTGGTGGTGAAGATCCTCCTCCTTCTTGGCGTGGTACAAAGGGAACGAATGGGGAGAAGAAGGCACCAAGGGGGCAGGTGATGTGCCCCCTTAATCTTCCTCTCTATCCCTTCTTCTTGGCTGTGGGTTCAGGTGGAAGTGAGGTGGAAATTATCTAATGGGAGGATGAAGAAAATGGTGGTAGGTGATGGATTTTTACAGAGTGGGATGTGGGTAGGGTTGACGTGAATAGATGGAGGGCTAGGATGGAGTTTGGTGGTGGTTATGGGTGGTTAAGTTAATCCTAGGGCTAGGGTTAAGTGGCACCACCTAAGGGGTGCTAAGGGGGGTAGTTAGGGCTGGCCAAGGGGCACCTAAAAGTGGTTCCAACCATGGAAGCGTGCCATGGGTTGGTGCCAACATGAAGGCTTCTAGAAGGAGGGTGAGGTGTAGGGTGGATAGGGCTTGGAAGGGGTAGGTGTTGGGTGTAGATGGGAGGTCATTTTTGCACCAAAAGGAGGGGGTTCTAGAAGGCTTAGTTGATGCTAAAATAGGTGTCTCTTGGATGGACGTGAGGGGTGAAAAGGTGGCTAGGGTTGATGCCAACTTAGGGGTGGACTAGGTTAACTAGGTGGACTTAGGGTTAGGGTTGATTGGTGGAGCTAGTTAGGTGGGGTTTTAAGGTGGTAAATGCCAAGGGAGTTGGAGCATAGCTAAGCTAAGCTAAGCTAAGCTAGCTTAGCTAGTAATGGAGTAGGCAATGGGAGCTAGGGTTTCAGGAGAGGAGTTGGACAGAAGAAGTTTGGAGCTAAAATGAAGCTAGCAGCTACTGAAGAGGGTGGCATAGAGCTACTCTAGCTGGCTTAGCTTGCTAGTTCTTTGGTAGCTGCTAAGCCAAGCTAAAGTAAGCTGCCTTCTACGATAATAAGTTGAGGTGAGCTGGGTCTAGTGCCCTCGGGGAGGATCAAGCTGGTTGAGGCAGCTAAGGTAGCTTAGCTCAACTGAGTTGAGCTAAGCTGAGTCCCTGGGAGCTCGACTTGAGCTTCCTGAGCTAAAAAGAAGTCATCATCAGCTGGCTAGAGTTGAGTGGAGCTGGATGTAGGTAGTCTTGAGCTGTGGTGAACTCCATTCAACTCAACTGAGCTAGCTAGAGCTCCCTGTGAACTAATGGGAGCTGAGATGAGCTAGGCTCAGCTAAGTTGAGCTAAATCTGAGCTAACCTGAGTTAGGATGAGCTAAGATGAGCTCTCTTGAGCTGCCATTCAGCTGAGATGAGTTGAATGGAGCTAGGATGAGCTAACCCTACTTCATGTGAGTTGGATGAAGCTGAGTTCATGCTGGTGAGAGCTTCTCCTTCACCAGTTGCCTTCCTGAGTTCTAGGGTTTTAGGGATCTGGCAATCTGTATATCTCTAACACTCACAAAAATACATTAAAAAGACAATAAAAAGTGCAATGCATGCCTAACCTAATTAATGCCAAAATGCAACCCAAAAACCCATTTGCGGAGCACAATCCTAAGAGTTAGGTTTGTTTTAATGCATAAGAATGATGACAAACTCACGTATATCAAGATCCCAGATGTCTGAACTTATTTCCAGATGTCGTATATATGCAAAATGAACATCCGACGCTTCCACCTAGCCTACATCCAACCATATAGATTATGTTATTATATCATGTGCTATTAAATGTAAAATTGATGCATAAAATTATGTGCAGACTAAGGTGGATTACCATATAACTCTTAATCAATTAACAAGTAAGAACATTTAATTAAAGAGTACTTAGAACAAATAATGATCCACTAAAGTGGACTTATCAAATACCCCCATGCCTATGTTTTTCTAGTCTCGAGCGGAAGTGCGAAAATGATGGAATTGACCAAAAGATTTCTTCTTTCCTTATTTCAAAAATTTAGAGATCTTGACAAATGTGAAGTGATAGTAGCTTATGTAACGGATCCAAGTGAAAAACCAACTTACATTTATAGTTCATACTTAAACCTTAGTAAAAATTCTATTAGGATAGGCAACTTCTTCCCTCAGGGATAAAGTAGAAAATAATCTGTAGTTTGACCTCAACATTTTAGCTTGATTGCGCAACAATCATAGGTCTTAATAAACCTAAATTAGGCTAGGACTTAGCACAAATTAGGGTAATCCATGCATGCATAAGCATTATCTGCATCTTTACTACTTCCCATTAGCTATGCATAAAATAATGTTATAAAATGTTGATTAAGTGCATTATGTCAATTACAGGTAATAAGCTGGATCTGAAGCTGGATTTGGAGCTGGATATGAAGCTGGATCTAGAATAATGGGTGTTGCACCAGAGCTAAAGCAGAAGACTTAGATTAGATGTAGGATATAATAATGTAAGGGAGTTAAGGTATGCTACTCTATTAATTAGAAATAAAGTAGTAAAATGTGAAGAACTTAGGTCCATCCTAGCCCAAGGATAGCCTAGAGACTTCCTCAAGACTTAGCCACCTTTAGATTAGGTCACCGCACCCTAGGAAACCTTAAAAACCTAATTCCAACCTTTATCTGGACATCCAGATGAACTATAGGACATCCAGAACCCTTAGCCAACTCCCGCACACCTTAAACCCACTTCTGCAGTGTTATTGGATGTCCAGACACTTGGTCAGACGTTCAATTTCCGCAGAATACCAAAGATAGAACCTAGAAACCCTCCTGACTCTGATTGAACATCTAGAAACAAGTATGGAGTTCTGATTTTTGAGTATAAGATGTCTGATTCCATTTTTGGACGTCTGGAACTGTTCTCTAATTCCTGTTTTGAGATTCAAGCCTTGATCTTGGATCTCTTGCTCCATAAACCCAATTCCGACCCCATAAGAACCTAAATTAAGGTGCCTTAACCCTAGTACATCACCTCTAGACCTTCTTAAGGACCTAATTAGGTCCTCACTAAACCTAATTGACTTATATCATAGTCAATTACCATTGCCTAGTCAATTAGACTCATAGGGTCCAATTGAGCTCAGATCTCAACCCACACAAGTCGAATTGGACTTAGTGAGAGTCCAATTGACCTAAGCCCAACCTAATTGAGTTATTTCACTCTCAATTAGGTTGACACTCATTCAATTAAACTTTGGTTAAGTTTAATTGCAATTCCCCATTAGCAATTAGGGTTTCCAACCCTAATTTAAGGCCTACACCTACCTAAACCCCTTAGGACCTAACCTAGACCACCTAGCCACCTAGGGCACGACCACACACTCACACACACACACACCCATTCATGCACACACACCCATCTAGAGTTCTCTAGAACTCTCTTCAAGTGGCGCCACTCTTGGTTGCCAAATTTAGCAACCAAGAGTCATTCAATTCTTAGATCCACTTTTCATGGATCAAAGAACCACCCTCTCTCTCCAAGGGCCGGCAACTTATGGGGCTTTCTCTAGAGAGTTCCACACTTCTCTAGAGAGAGTCCCTTAGGTCTATAAAAAGACCTAAGGGGTGGCCATCTGCACCCATCCATCTCTTGGCATTATTCACTTCCATCTAGGTTAGCTACATTCATCTTCACTCTACCTCCACGAGTTGCTCGCCATGGTCACCACCATCTCCATGCTAGGATGTTGGATCACCTCTCCAACCTCTCTCCAAGGGCTGGCCTAAGCACCATTGGATGCCCTTGCTTCTCCTCTCAACCATTCAAAGGCCATCGGAGCCCACCTCTGAATGCCCTTATTTCTGCTAGATTAGTAGCTAGCTCTTCATAGTTTACATGCTTTTTTATTACTTCTTAGCAGTGTAGCTCTTTATTCTCCCCCAATGATGCATGCACAATCCCCCCATAGATTCATGTATGTGATCATTTTTTGTTAGCTAGATTGATGTTTTTAAGCTTTCCTCTATAAGCTTTCCTCTAGTTCCATTTTGCAAACACTCTCTTGAATGAATGAAAGAAAATTTTCTATATATATGTCTATGTGTTGAGAATCACCATGAGCTTATTGCAATATATTTGATGTGGTTAAAGTTGCCTGCTTTTAACTTCTGATATTCTTGTAACTAAGCATGTCGTGCTTAAATACATAATAACCATAAATCGCTATGTGATTTTAAGCAAGTAGAGCAAAAAAGCGATCGATTTCATATTTGCATAAACGCCTCCTAGAGACGAACGACCGGGACTCAAGTCTCATTATCTTTGTAAAAAGAAAAATTAATTTTTGACGAACGTTTTTGCATGACTATACTACGATTTCCGATGACTTCAAAACGTGCAAAAATGGCCTCTATCAAATGGCACCGTTGCCGGGGAGGCAATGTCATTTTTTTTTATTTCATTCTTTTGAGCTATCATTGACAAATCTTCCTCTGCTTGTATGTGCAGGAAAAATAGGAAAAAAATGGAATCTGCACACACAACGAGTGCGGGAAAAAAATTCCAGGTGCACATCATATCTACCTTAATCTAGGTTTTCCTTTTCTGAACCCTAGGTTAGATTTTCTTCTAGCAATTTCATTTGAAGAAAAAAGAAAGCTTATTCATTTTCATGAAAAAGAAAAAAGATAAAAAAAATCTAGGTAATTAAATTAGGTTTCTTTTTGAATCCTAAGTTGGTATTGAAAAAGTAAAAAAAAAATGTTGAAAATCCTTTGAAAAAAAATCCTTCTTGAAAGAAAAAAAGTTTCAAAATCTTTTGAAAAAAAAAAATTATTTGGTGGAAAGTTTGAATTTTAAACTCAAACACCTTTTAAAAGCTTTCCCACCATTCTCTGATTTTCAGCCAGATTTCAAAGTTCATTTTAAAAATTCAATTGCTGAAAACTTAATATGCGAAAAATTTTGAAATTTAGGTTAGACCTTCATTTTCTAACCATCTTTCTAGCAGCATCGTTCTTTTGAAAAATTCCAGGTACAAAATTTTTAAAAATGCACGAAGTGCAAGAGGGGTCAGACTAACCCAGATTTGAGATTTTTCAAAATTCAAAAAGCAATTTTGAGCAATCTGTGAATCTATTTTGACTAAAAATGATGGTTTTTGAAAGTGGATCTCATTGGCTTTAATTTTCATATTTTTCCTAAATTTTTAAAATCATTTAATACTGTTTCCATTTGAAAAATCGACCAGGGGGTCAAAATTCCAAATCTGACCCCTTGACATTTAAAAATCTCTATAAATTCGATTGAAATAGTAAAAATTGCAAAAAAATATTCTTTGAAAAGATAATTGAAAAAGGAATCTACTCGCCAAATTTTAATTTAATTGTATTCTAATTTTGTTTAGGGAACTATTTTTACTCTTGTTGTCTGCTAAAGACGAACAAAACAAAAGAACAAAAGAACCCTAGAATTGCATGAACCCTAGGTTACATCTTTAGGGTTACAATCTAGAGACCACATTTGGGCTATAATAGACTTAATCAAGTCTAGTGCTTAGCCGGTGAGCTTGGTCACCTTATAGGTCACTCACCACAAAACCCAACTAAAGAAACAATGGGCTAAAATCAATTCTAAAATGCGAAATCAACCCGAATTCGTTGTCATACTACTGGGTGCTTTCAACCTCTTGGCTGAGTTAGCTTGAAAGGTGGGAATCACTTTCAGTCAGTTGTATGACAAATTTTTCTTTAGGAATTCAAACTTAGAACGAAAAATCTGGTCACTAGATCATAAGGACCATCTGATTGATAGGGCCACAGCCTTGTCTGGCTTGGCTACACCAACCCTGGGGTTGGGTGGTGTGTGCAAGGAAGGAGGTCACTTAGACCTCAATTGGTTGGACCTTGGGAGCCGCTCCCAAGGAGGCGAGTCACCACGCCAGGACCATCTTCTCCCACCACTTCTACTCCCTTAGCCGCAATGGCTAATCCTGGACCTGGACCTAGACTGGGTCAAGGCGTTGGTAATCTAGACCCAATGGCTCGTCTGGAGGATTGGGTTGTTGAATCTGAGGAGCGGCATCAGCAGAGCATGGATCGTATCTTCACGACGCTTGACAGAATGCAGCATCCACCGCGTGGAGAACAACTTCAGGATTTCTATGATCCAGCTGCACCGATCGGCGCACCCTTAGTCGGGATTCCTATAGGTGGAGATGCGTTTGAGCTCAAGTCCAATGTGATCGATTTGATCAGCATTCATTTTTATGGAAACTCAAGCGAAGATCCGTTCTAGCACTTAGAGGACCTGAGTCGACTCGCAAAAATAATTCGACCCAGGAATGTTGAACTTTGGATTGTTCTGATGAATCTTTTCCCATTTTCTCAAAGGGACAAAGCTTCATATTGGTTCAAGACCATTGGGAAGCCAATTGGAACCTGGCTGAAATTATGACGTGAATTCTTGCAAAAGTTCTTCTCAATCGGTCGAACGAACACGATGAGGTGTGCGATCACGACTTTCTCCCAAGGAGTTGGGGAGAAGTTGCATGAAGCCTGGGATCGATTTCACAACCTTCTCCCGAAATGCTCGCACCATGGTATACCCAGATGGCACCTAGCTCAGATCTTTTACCATGGGCTGGATGACACACATCAGTATCTGGCCAATGCATCTAGTAGCGAGAATTTTCTCATGGAAGACAAGAACAGTGCATTTGAGTTGTTCGAATCTTTAGCAGAGAACTTGATGAATACCGCGTCCATGAACCAGTTCCAGCAGCTTGGTCAGTAGTGGGTTGGTGTCCATGAGGCTTACACCGAGTCTATTCGAGCCGACATGGATATCAATGTCGAGGAGCTAGATAGAATAAATCTGATTGAGAAAAAGACTGACCAAATTAGTCAGGGTCAATCTGACCTGAACTCTACTGCTTCAAGACTCTCCTATGCACCCCGAGCCCCTACTGCTCGAGTTAATCTACTCACTCGGGATGCATCTTCACCTTATTTATGGGATCCTGCATATTCGGATCCCGTAAACAATCCAAATCTGGCACCTTACAACCAGGGTTACGCACCACCCATAGATTATAATACGTATCCCCTTGATGGATATACGTCTCAGACATCTTCAGCCTATGAGGATGTCAGTGCTATCCAAGGATACGGGTGTAATAACCCATATTCAGAGGCGTATAACCCTGGTTGGCGCCAACATCCGAACTTCTCCTAGTCGGGTAATTCCTAGAGACCACATCAAGATCCACACTACCAGACTAGGAAATATGAGAATGCGCAAAACACGTACCTTAGGCAGCAGCCATTCCCGTCTCAGCAGTAGCAACCCCGTTCTTTATACCAACTGCTGCACCAAGCTGCCAGTCACCCTTTAAAGCAGGTTGACCCTTTGCAGGCACTGAAAGAGGAGCTGTAAGAATCGATGAGGAAATCTACACAAGATAGCTTGCAGATTATGAAGGAGATGGCTGACCAGATACAAACTATACAAAACACGCAAAACCAGTTGTTGCAAGAGCATAGGACTAAGGGAGCCTTGCCCTCCTAACCCATCTCGAGCCTTAGATATGTGCAGAACCAAGGCACCCCGCCTAGGTTTCAGGCACCACAGGGACAGGAACATGCCATATTACAGGTGCCTTCTACACCACCTAGTTATGCTCAAGGCTAGCCGCCTTTAATGCAGAACCTCGCATACTCTACCCCTTCCGCACCCCAGCCACCTCATGGACAGCAAGCCGATGCAAATGCTGTCTCCTTGAGGAGTGGAAGGAAGACATTCGACCCACCACATAGGCAGGCGGGTCTTGATTTTTCTTACCCCTCGCCATAGCCGAGTTCGACTCCATCTCAGGAGCCACCTACTGTAGATAAGGGTAAGAGGCCATTTGACCTTGAGATTCCCATCCCTTTTCCTGAGGCTCTGACACAAAATGTAGTACGGAAGAATAAGTGGAATTTTGAGGACCTGAAGTCAATGTTCAAGGAAGTACATATTCAGGTCTCCCTCCTCGAGGCAATTGATCACATCCCCACTGTCGCTAGGTTCTTCAAGAACTATTGTACCCCGAAGAGACAACCAAGAATTGGATGACAGGCGATACTGTCAAAAGAGGCTAGCATCGTGATTCTAGTCGACTTGCCACCGAAAAAGAAAGACCCTGGTACCCCACTCATATCCTGCTTCTTGCAGGATTCTCCATTTGATCGAGCCCTTCTAGATCTGGGTTCGTCCGTCAACCTAACTCCCACTGCTGTATTTGATGGATTTTGATTTGTGGAGTTAAAGCTCACCTCAGTCACGATTCAGCTGCTTGATAGATCAATAAAAACACCGAGGGGGGTGGTTGAGAACGTGATCATAAAAGTCTATGGGTTCTGCTTTCCTGCTGATTTTTTCGTTCTCGATATGGAAGTTCCTCTTAATCTCCGAGATGCACCAATTATTTTGGGTCGCCCATTTCTAGCGACAGCCCAAGCGAACATTGATTGTGCATCCGATTGTATGGAAATAGCCCTTGGAAATGAGCGACATCGAATTGACATATTCAGGGAATCAAAGAATTTTGACTGTGATCGCATAGAGGAGGATGGTGAAGACGAAGATTCGGCATACTGTGGTAACATTGGGCCCTTTTGTGACAACCCAATGTCTCATTCGTCTGCACTATCAGGGTTCTTGGACCCCGATCCACACGAGACTGAGACCACTACACTACACGTATCTCCCTGAGGATTTGACTATTTAGGGTGTGCTTCTGACCATAGCACCACTAAATCCAGCTATCCTGATCTGCACACTATTGAATCACCCTTGTTATTGCAGGAAGACGTGACCACAGCTAACAGGTTTCCCATTAACGCAATCACAACTGATTATTTCACAGGAAGCCAATCAGCGGGAATTCACGTGCATACGGATCAGCAGATTCCCACCCTCGAGTTTGCTCCTCCCACTCCCATTTCTGACAATTACCCACCCGTGATTGAATTGAAGCCCTTACTTGACTCACTTAAGTATGTGTTCTTGGGCGAAAGTGAGATATACCCAGTCATTATTAATGCCCACTTAACACAAGAATAGGAGCATCAATTGATTTCTACGCTACAGGACCACAGGGCTGCTATAGGGTGGAGCATTGCTAATCTCCACGGTATTCGCCCCTCGTATTGCACTCATCACATTTACACGAATGAGGGGGTGAAACCTTCGAGACAACCTCAAAGACGGCTTAACCAGAATATGCTAGAGGTTGTTAAGAAGGAGATCATCAAATGGCTGGATGCAGGTATTGTATACCCAATCTCTGACAGCTAGTGGGTGAGTCCAATCTAGATAGTGCCCAAGAAAGCAGGACTCACCGTGGTGAAAAATGATAAGGGCAAATCCATCCCGACCTGCACTGTGACATCTTGGTGGGTCTACATCGACTATAGGAAATTGAACATGGCTACCCAGAAGGATCACTTTCCTTTGCCTTTCATTGATCAAATCTTGGAACGGTTAGCTGGACGTAGTTTCTTTTGCTTTCTGGATGGATACTCCGAGTATAATCAAGTAGTGATTAGCCCAGAAGATCAAGACAAGACCACATTCACATGCCCCTTTGGAACATTCGCTTTCAAGCGGATGCCCTTTGGCCTCTACAACGCACCAGCACCATTTCAGCGTTGTATGATGGCCATCTTCTCTGACATGGTTAGGTACTATGTGGAGGTGTTCATGGATGACTTCTCCATTTTCGGAGATCATTTTGCATCTTGTCTTGAAAACTTCACCAAGATCCTGAAATGGCATATTGAGGTAAATCTAGTACTATCCTGGGAGAAAAGCCATTTCATGTTGAGGGATGGCATAGTACTAGGGCATAGAATCTCTAAAATTGGACTCGAGGTCGATCGAGCTAAATCTGAGATTATTTCCCACTTACCACCACCTAGATCGGTCAAGAAGATCAGATCATTCTTCGGTCACATCAGCTTCTATCAGAGATTTATATGCAATTTCTCAAAAATTGCATGACCTTTGATGAATCTCCTTGTTGCTGATGCCCCATTTGAATTCAACAGCTCATGTCTTAGCGCCTTTGAGACTTTATGAAGTGCTGTCTTTGACTCCCTGATTCTCCAACCACTCGACTAGTCGCTTGATTTTGAGATGATGTGCGATGCTTCTGATTTTGTCGTCGATGCTGTTTTAGGCCAGCATAGGGAAAAACAACCTTTCGTCATATACTATGCTAGTGTTGGCGCTGCTTGATCGTGTTTTTAACAGTTATTTACGTCGTAGTATAGGTGACCAAGCATTGTCAACAAATAAAAATTTATTACTCGAAAACCTAAGTATCCAAGGTCAAACACAGGGAGCAATTGGAATTTATTACTAATTTGAAGAATGTAATTGAACACTTAAGTACTCAACACTTAATTTAAAATATATGTATGCATGAGTTTAAAAGTTAATTGTGTCAAAAATAGAGAAATTAGACGTCTGATCCCATGATCAGACGTCATAAAAACATGTTTTCTCCTGTTTGCTTCTTGTTCTTCTTCTTCTGACTTCTGATTTTCCTCTACTCTTCTTTTCTTCTTTGGCCATGTGCTTCTTCTTCCATGTTTCTTCTCTGCAGCTCCTTTCTCTGCTCTTGCCCTTCTTCTTCTTTGTTTCTTCTGTCTTCTGCCTTGCCTCTCTTCTGCAGTTTCTTTCTCCTTCTTTTCTCCGCGGGTCTTCTTCTTCTACTTCTCTTTCCCTTTATTTCTCCTTCCTTCTTCAGTTCCTCTTCTCTTTGGCTTCGCCTCTTCCCTCTGCCTTGCCATTCCTTCTCTTTTTCCTCTACGACTAAGTGTCATCTTCACTTCTCCTTCTTCCCTGTACAAATCGAAGAGAGCAAAACCTACCCCTCTACCCACACCCGCATCTCTCTCTCTATATAACACTCTTCAGTACGCTCTCCCAGAGCCGAGTAATCGGGACGGGTCGCGTGCCCGGGTCCAGGTGCACTGGCGTGGGTGTGGTACGCAAGGAGTGCTCAAGAGGATAGTTGCGTCAGGTTACCAGGTCCGTGGGATGAAGTCACGGATGAGGCGCATGTATAGGTGAGGGGGGACCTCACCCCAGTGAATTGGAGGCAAAGAGACAATATCATAAATTCAATTTAAGCTGCTCAACCACCTCACGACTTACCAAGGTGGGGCTAATGTTCCACTGCTTTTGCTAGTGCACCTACAGGAGATCTTTCATCCAATTACAGCAGCTGCAGGCCTCACTGCACCAATTGCATGGACAGCTAGATGCGTGAGACTTCCTCGAACCTGCTAGACCTGGGACCTTGAAGCGCTTCAGCCTGGAGCGAGCTTGCAACCTCCTTGAGTTATCGCCAATGGCGGCTGGTGCTTAGACCCAGCATGACACGAAAAGGGCCTTGTAGCTCTATCAGACCACAGGAGGACCTTCGTCATGTCACGACGAAGGTGAGGTGGTAGGTGTCAGGCCACGGAGCAGCCTAGGAGTGCGTGCCTAGGTCACTCTGTGGCCGGATGGATGGGTTAGGTCGGGGAGCAGTTGTGGTGGTGTAGGCGATCTATGGATGAGGGGAAGATGTTCAGTCGAGTGTGGCGGAGGTTGTGAGGTGGGTGGCGAGACGTGTGGGGGTGCGGAGTGATGGATGCGTGTCGGCGGAGAGTGGCCGGAGATGGGGAAGATGGTGGTGGACCGTGGCTGTCGAGGGTGTTTTGTGAAATAGGTTGAGGGGAATTGAAGAGGGGATAAAGACGAACAATTCTAGCTTAATTAGGTGGACGGAGGGGGCGAGAGGGTGGCAGGCAGTACCTGCTGTTGCCGGAGAAGAAGGCATTGTTCGGGCCTGGATAGGTTGTGTTAATATGGTGATTTTATCGTTGAAATGAGTATAGTAGTTAACCTAAATTGAGCCTAACCATCTCTTTACAAAATTTTTTACCTAGCCTACTTGATTTTTATCTTGGTCACTTTTAGGCCCAGGGTCGAACTCAGGGAAGTGGGATTAGAAGAAGTTTCTACGCCTTTCCTACAACGAATCTCTTCTGTTTGTATAGTATGTTTTTGGTGTTTTTCTATTTAATTTTTTTTTCTGATAATTTTTGTCCTTGAGGTACACCCTCAAAATCAGGTTCTTGGCTTTGAGCCAAATTAGGGTTCCCAAAACTGGTCTTGCTATTTGCAAGACCGAGTACCTGCAAGTCAAGGATTATCTTTTCTCTTTTGTATATATATTTTTTTAATCTTTTTACTAACAGGAAAGAGAAACATAAATAAAGTAAATATAGTATATATATATGTATATATTATATATGTATATAGGGGTGGGGGTGGAGGTGGAGATGGCGTGTAGCACGGTGTTGAGTCGGTCGTCATCTAGAAAGACGCAACCAACAGGACGAAGTGCCGCGTGGAGTGTAGGATGGATGGGTGAAAGATGTGTGCGAAAAACACTTTCTGTACGCGTGTATCAGGGAATATCAGCAACTGGCACAGATATTCCCTCGATACAACATATGGTAGGTGATATGCAAATATATATATATGTATATGTATATATTTAAATATATATATATATATGGTTATAATTATATAAGTGTATATGTAGCTATATATGTGTATATATATTTATATATATATATATATGTATATTTATAATTAGATATATATGTATGTATATATAACTATATATATATATATGTATATATGTATATATATGGTAATATATGTATATAGTTATATATATATGTATATGTATATATATATATATATATATGTGTGTGTGTGTGTGTGTGTGTGTGTGTGTGTGTGTGTAAGTATCTATGTATATAGATATATGTAGATATATATATATATATTTATAATTATAGATATATGTATATATGTAGGTATACTTGTATATATATATATACGTATAAGTATATGTGTATATAAATGTATATAAATATATGTATATATGTAACTATATATGTGTATATATATATATATGTGTGTGTGTGTGTGTGTGTGTGTGTATGTATGTATGTATATATACTTATATATAATTGTATAGATACTAATATGTATATATATGTATATATATATATGTATATATATATATAGGTATATATATAGGTGTGTATATGGATGTGTACAAGTGAGAGTGTGTGTACGAGAGTGTGTGTATGTGACTGCTGAGGGAGTGAGAGAGTGCTGTGAGAGAGAGAGAGCGGAAGACTGCTGGAGTGAAGAAGCACGTGTTAAGCCGTCTGAAGCCCCAGTGGCCATCCTTTGATGCCACGCATATGTGCAGGCGCACGAAGATGTGTGCGCACGTAGGAGGGAGTGAGAGTAAGGGAGAGACCGGAGCACAATGCGCTGCGCGGTGAGGCGGGTGCAGACGCGAAGAAGCGAGTGCTAAAGTGGGGGGGTGCGTACGCGGGAGCGGGCGTGGGCGTACGCTGGAGTGGGCGTGCGCAGATGGGTTGGCGCCGATAGCGGTGCAGAGAGAGACCGTCGGGTGACCGGATAAGTGAGAAACTTACCAGTCACCGCACTGTAGCCACAGTGTTCTGCTGAAACGCGTGAACAGTGGCTACAGTGCACGCTCGGCTCGCACGACCGGGTGTTGGCGGTGCTGTGTGTGCGGGTGCCGCTGCGCGAGCTGGCGCGCATGTGGAAGGACTACGCTGGCTGCTGGCGAGGGCGGAGAGGGGTGAGGGCGACCTACTGGTGCGTGCGGAAAGAGTTGCGCTGGCTGCTGGCGTGCACGGAAAGAGTTGCACCGGCTCTGGTGTGCGCGGTGGCCTGCACGTGGGCAAGTGGTGGCCGGTTCCTTGCTGCAGCTGCATGGAGCCTCAGACCTTGACTCTGCGGTAATGGCAGAGATGCTTGGAATGACGAAATCAGAGAAGAAAACCACCACGCCCACTGGCTCTTCGATGAGCTGGGCGGTGGTGGGACTCACAGTGGTGGTTGTGCACCACTGTGAGTTGCTCCTGCGCGTGGCGTGGCTCCTCAGAAGGAGAGGCTGCGTATGGAGGGGAGAGGAGAGGAGACGGCCTGGAGAAGAAAGCTGCGGTGTGTTTGCTGTGTGGACCTGGCTCAGCCACAAAGAAGATGGTTGGGCTCTTTTTAAAGAGGAAGAAGGCAAGCACAAACATGCCCTGGCTGTGCATGGCTGTGCATGCTGTGCATGCGGTTGCAGGGAGTGCTTGCTGCAGAGAATGGCGCAAGGAAGGTCCAGACATGCCATGCAGTCGCGGAGAAGAAATCAAACAAAAATAAAAATAAAGATGGTGAATTTGCGAGGCAGCACTTGAGGAAAACGTTAATTTCAAGGCCATTTTATTCACTCTCCTTCCCTCTCAAATAAATGCATGCATGAGTTTATTTTTACAAATGCGACTTTGGCTATCTAATCTACACTGGCAATGCTTGGAAATAGCACAAGATGGCACAATTGTTGGTGTATTTTTGCTGTGCAATCATACCCCCATCCTATCTTTTGCTAGTCCCTAGGAAAACATTTTTGTATTGTATTTAGAAATGATCTTAAGCTGAAGATTTTCTTCTGAGGTGACATTGGTGTGTTTATGTGTTGGATATTTTGAGAACCAATTGTAGAGAAGGCTACCTATACTTTAAGTCTTAAATGACATAGACCATCTCTCAACTAACCTAGACTCTTGATATTTAAACCTTAAGTACGATTTCCCAGATCGAGGAGGTTTTTGCTGTACTCGAGAGCACAAGAGATTATGACTTGTGCTTAGTGAAGGATCAAGACTGACCAGATGAACATTAAGACTCAAGCCCAGGGTTTCATGAATTTTTAAGTGCAGGTTGGTCCCAATTTTAACTCGTATCTTTGGATTGACTCTTAAAAAGATGATGGAAAACTCAACTCCCATTTTATAATATTTGTGGCTCAAAGAAAACAGGGTATTTGTGACTTGCCCTAAAGAACTTTTGTAGGGGGATGACTTTACAGATATTTGCGAGATATACTGACTTATTTACATTTTTTTTTTTGAAACACGTGTTAGTATATCTCATACAACTTTATTTGGAGGAGCACACTTTTCTTTTTGGTAGGAGGGTTCCTTTTTGGTGGAAAGAGTCTCTCCTAAACACAAGACTAAAGCCTGGGATAAAAATTCTACTTACATGCACAGGTAAGGACTCCACCTTCCCTAATGAACACTAGGGTTGGATCTTATGTTCACCTGGTCTTTCTTGATATGTGTAGTGTGAACCAAGATTACTTAGGCTCTCAAGTAAAAGCAAACCAACGAATCCTGTACTGGTGTCTCAGGTACAAGAATACGTCCTTAGTTAGGAGAGATTCTGATCTATCTTGTCAATGCTTAAGTGAATTAAACCAAGCCTGAGCGTATCAAGCTTTTATGGCCTGGAAAGTCTTCAAAACAGTGGTTGAATATCCATAAACACTTATTGTATTTTTGTTTCAGCCTTCAGATCATTACTAAACACCCTTATATATATATATATATATAGATAGATGGAAACTGCATGATACCCTAAAATAGCCAGATCCTATGGATGCCTATCTACCCCCCCATGCCAAACGATGCTATGTCCTCATATGCATGCAGGGTAGGGTAGAGGAAGGATGAAAGATCAGGTAACAAGAGCTGAGGTGCTGGGTACACAGCAAGGTGGTAGGGTGGGTGGATGGTGGGTGGTGATGTGAAAAGTGAAGTGAGCATGACAGTGGTGGAGTGTTGTTGGGGTGCCTCCCAACGAGCGTTGAATTTAACGTCCCCAGCTGAACTCAGAATGAGGCACAAAATTAGTTACCCTCCAGCAGGGCAACAGTTTCTCCAACGGGGTACGTTTATGAGTAAGATAGGGTTTCAAATGCTACCCATTGACCATAAATTTACGCCCAGATTTAGGATCTTCAATCTCAATGGCCCAGTTGGGAAATGGTCTCGAGACTAGGAAAGGACCAGTCCATTTGGACTTTAGTTTCCTAGGAAAGAATTTGAGCCGGGCATTGTAGAGCCAAACTTGCTGAGATGGCTCAAATTCTTTCTGCCGAATACGGCTGTCGTGAAAAGCCTTAGTGTGTTGCTTGAAAGTTAAGGTAGAATCATAGGCTTCACGAGGAGCTCTTCCAGCTCCTGGAGTTGGAGTTTCCCTTCTCGACCACACAGGTCTGGGTTGAGGTTACATTGGCGAACCGCCCAATAAGCGCTGTGCTCCAGCTCCATGAGCAAATGACAAGGCTTCTCGTAAACAATTCTATAAGGAGACATACCAAGGGGATCCTTGAAGGCGGTTCGATATACCCAAAGTGCATCAATCAGCTTGTCGGACCAATCCTTACGGTCAGGCTGAACCATTTTCTGCAGAATCTGCTTGATTTGTCGGTTCGACACTTCTGCCTGGCCGTTCATCTGAGGATGATACGAGGATATGATATGATGGTGAACTCCGTATTTCGTCAGAAGTGCCCGAAAAGAAGCATGGGTAAAGTGGCTTCCTCCATCTGAGATAATGGCTCGAGGGATCCCAAACAGTGCAAAGATGTGGTCTTTGACAAAGTGAGTGGATATAATATGGTCAGCATGGCACGCGGGAATAGCCTCAATCCATTTCGAAACATAATCAACAGCCACGAGGATAAATTCGAAGCCGTTGGAAGGAGGAAAGGGACCCATGAAACCAATTCCCCAAATGTCGAAGATTTCCACAGCAAGGATGGGTTGTAAGGGCATCATGTCACGACTTGACATTGACCCTAACGACTGGCACCTAATGCAATGTTTGGCATACTTGTGTGCATCCTGGTGAAGGGAGGGCCAAAAGAAACTGCACTACAACACCTTCGCTGCAGTTTTCCTCCCAGAGAGATGGCCTTCTGCAGGCCTGATCGTGGTAGAAGGATAGCACACTGGGGAATTCGCTGTCAGGAATACAACGACGGATGATTTGATCAGCACCTATCCGAAAAAGAAGTGGATTATCCCAGAAATAATACTTTGCTTCTGCCAAGAGACGCTCGCACTGGTTTTTAGGCCAGCCACGTGGAAGGGATCCAGAAGCAAGGTAATTGGCAATGTCGGCATACCAAGGTCAACTTGCCACATTAATTTCCAATAGGTGCTCATCAGGAAAAATTTCATTGATTGGCAGAGTAAGTCCAATATGGTTAGCGTCCAGTCTGGAAAGATGATCAGCCACAACATTCTGGGCTTCGGCCTTATCGCAAATCTCAATGTCAAATTCTTGGAGGAGAAGGATCCAACGAATCAGTCTAGGCTTGGCATCCTTCTTATGCATGAGATGGCGAATGGCCGCGTGATCAGTGAAAACAATAACGTGTGAACCCAGAAGGTAAGAGCGGAATTTCTCCAGCCCAAAGAAGACCGCCAGTAGTTCTTTTTCAGTGGTAGTATAATTACGCTGGGCCTCATCCAACATCTTACTGGCATAGTACACCACGATGGGGTGTCTATCGCATCTTTGTCCCAGGATGGCTCCGACTGCAAGGTCGGAAGCGTCACACATGAGTTCAAATTCGAGGTACCAATCAGGTGGCTGGAGAACAGGGGCCTTGGTGATAGCATTACGCAGCTGCGTGAATGCTCATATGCAGTTGGGGCCCATATCGAAGGGTACGTCGGTCGATAGGAGATGAGTTAAAGGTCGAGAAATCTTGGAGAAATCTTTGATAAATCTCCTATAGAAACTGATGTGTCCCAGGAAGAAGCGGATTTGTTTGATAGAGCCAGGCACAGGTAAATTAGCAATTACATCAAGCTTACCTCTGTCAACCTCAATACCCTTATCGGAGATGATATGCCTGAGAACAATTCCCTCATGTAGCATAAAATGACTTTTTTCTGAGGAAAGCACCAGGTTTACATCAATACATCTCCTAAGGATGCGAGTCATGTTGGCAAGCTGTTCATCAAAAGATAGTCCAAAGACCGAGAAGTCATCCATGAAGACCTCGAGAAAGTCACCCACCATGTCAAGGAATATCGCCAGCATACATCTCTGGAAAGTTGCTAGTGCATTACAAAGTCCGAACGTCATTCTTCTAAATGCAAAGGTGCCAAAGGGGCAGGTAAAAGTGGTTTTCTCTTGGTCCCGGGGGTCAATTGCCACCTGGTTATATCCTGAGAATCCATCCAGGAAACAGAAAAATTTATTTCCCGCTAACCGCTCCAGGATTTGGTCAATGAAAGGTAGCGGAAAGTGATCTTTCTTAGTTGTAGCATTGAGTTTCCTATAATCAACACACACTTTCCAAGATGTAGGAGTGCGTGTAGGGATGGATTCGCCCCTATCATTGACATGGATGGTGAGTCCTACCTTTTTGGGCATAACGTGAATTGGACTCACCCTTGGGCTATCGCTGATTGGGTAGATTATACCCGCATCCAGCCACTTAATAATTTCTTTCTTAATGACCTCCCGCTTGTTAGGGTTGAGACGTCGTTGCCTCTAGCGGGAAGGTCGAGCCTCCTCCTTCGTATATATACGGTAAGTGCAGTAGAAGGGGCTAATGCCAGTTAAGTCTGATAAAGACCATCCAATGGCTACCTTGTGTTCCATGAGGACCTTCGTTAGTTTGCACTCTTGCTCCCTGGTCAATTTTGAACTAATGATTATGGGGAGCGTTTCATTTGGTCCCAGGAAAACATACTTAAGTGTACTAGGCAGCTCTTTCAGCTCGGGAGTGGATGGTGAAAGGTCTGGCTTTTCTTGGGATGAGAGTGTCTCAGGCAGATCGGAGAACAGGTCAGGAGGAAGAAGTTGGCCCTCAGATTGGACAAGAAGAGGGGATTCTTGGATAGATGGATCCAAAAAGGAATAACCCCAGTGAGTAGCATGTGGGCTCAAGGTCCCAGTGTGGAGTTGCAAATCCACCTGATTTGGCGGGAAAGAAAGGGCAATCCGGTCTTTAAGAGTGTGGACCGGCGGTGAGTAGCACAGATATGACTCAGACCATGAGGTATGGGAAGCGGAGAAAACCTCATCAGAAGTGTGTTCAGGAGAAGGTACGGGACTAGGGAGGGATGGGGGAATGTCATAATATGTGTTGGTCAGGAAATCGTCAGTGTTTATAGGTAATCCGCAGCAGTCAAAATAGGTCCCAATTAGTACGATACACGCACTGACGGCCATGTCCTCGTCAGACGTGTCATCCTTGATGCAATCGCAATCAAAGTTCTTGGCTGCCTTGAAGATGTTAAGCTTGAGCTTTTCAGATCCAACGGCAATCTCAGTACATCCCAACTCGCAGTCAATATGGGCGCGGGCTGTGGCCAAGAAAGGTCAACCAAGGATGATCGGACAATCAGAAGGTGAGCTAGGAACTTCCATATCTAAAACAAGAAAGTCAATGGGAAAATAGAGACTGTTGACCCTAACCACCACGTCTTCCACCACACCCTTCGGAATTTTGACAGAACGATCTGCCAACTGTAACGTGACAGGGGTGGGTTTCAGATTTCCCAAGGAAAATTTTTCGAGCATGATGGTTGGTATAAGATTGATGGAAGATCATAGATCAAGCATGGCACGGTTAAAATTGCAGCCTTGGATGCTACAGGAAATAGGCAGTGTGTCCGGATCTTTCTGCTTCGGTTGTAGGTTTGACAGTATAGGACAACTCGCATGAGGTGAGAGAACCACTGGATTCTTAGTTTTCTTTGACTGTCGCCTGGGTGTTGTGTAGTCTTTGAAAATTCGGGCAACAATAGGTATGTGGTCAATAGCCTCTAGTAGGGGTACCTTGATTTCAACATCCCTGAACAAATTACGCAGGTTATCAAAGGCCTACGTATCCTTCTTCTTGCCTTTTGGCTCCCTCAGTAGAGCCTCAGGGAATGGGACTGATTTTGGCACCAATTTGGGAGTATTGTCCTCTTGCGAATGCGGTGCGCATCCCGAATGAGAGGGTGATGAAGAAGACTGGCCAGGATCAGGTCGAGGCGGATCGACGGTTTGCTTACCTCTCCTCGTAGTGATCGCATTAGACAATGCGGGTCCAGTGGGATCATAAGGCGGAGGAGGGTTTGCAATAGGGACATAAGAGTGAGGTGCTACAACGGGATTAGCCTGAAATCCCGATGGAATGCTCGGAGCCTGCAGAATTTGATGAACCTGCCCCTGAGAAGGTCGTACCTGTGCTTAAGGACCACGGGGTATGAAATTTCGTGGGTTGGGAATAGGTTGGGCCGGGAGAGTGCCCTGAGATCGAGTCACCATGCGTAGTTGACTGATCTCAGCATTCTGCTACATCAATTGGTGTTGAAGAGAGGTCATGTTCTCTTCATGGCGCTTTGACATTTCATCATCATTCGCATTAATTTGTCAAGAGGACTTGATGCGTGTTCGATTTTCGGTACGCAAGGGCCTGATGGCGGATTCGCCATAGGATTAGACTGGGCCCATGGGATGACAGGTGCGAATGGTCGCATTGGTCCACCCGTGGGGTTTTGGCACTGCGGTTTGTTGGACCATGTGAAATTTGGATGATTTCGCCACCCTGGGTTATAAGTGGCAGAGAACAGGATGTTTCCCAGGACGAAAGTGTCTTCTATGCCAGAAGACACGTCCGCATGTAAATATGCGTCCGAGCACACGGAGGCTTGGTCCTCCGTGTCAAAATACTAGCTTGTAGAAGCCAGATCCACATGACTTACCGAATCGCTCGGCGCAACACTCAGTAAGGAAGGTCTTATGGGGTTTCTTGGAATAAGCCTGGTGTTGGAAGGATTGGAATTGTGACGAAGTGGTGAGGTGGGGGTGTTTGCCATAGAACGGGCGGGGTTGGCCAGAAGCTCGTCCAGCTTGTTGTGCACGACGGAGACTTCATCCAATTTTTGTGCGATAAGGCTGAGATTAGTGGATGAATGGGAGGGTCCCGTGTCAACTTTGGGGACATTACGGGGTAGGCTGGTACGATTAAAGGCGATAATGGGGGCATTGTTCATTGAGTTTTCGCTCATATTTTCAAATAATTCGAATGCTCCATTCTCGCTTTATTCATAAAATTTCCTCCGCAGGAAGCGTCTGCAATCTGCTTCAAAGTCTCATTTAGAACATAGTAGAAAATCTGGGGTATATGCCACTTAGGCAGACCGTGGTGCAGACACTTCCTGAGGAGGTCATTATATCTCTCCCATGCCTCATGAAATTGTTCGCCGTTTTGTTGCATAAATGAAGTGATAGCATGGTGAGGCGCATTGGTTCGCCCGATTGGGAAGAACTTCTTGAGAAACATTGTTCGCATCTCTTCCCAAGAGTGGATGGTTCTCCCAAGGGTGAGTAACCACTGCGATGCTTTATCCCGCAATGAAAATGGGAACATTTTCATGAGGACTATAGGTAACCCGATATTTCTTGGTTTAACTATTTCTGCCAATCGAGTTAGGTCTTCCAAGTGGAGAAAAGGATCTTCACTTGCAAGACCATGGAAGTGAAAATTTATCAGGCCAATTATGTTAGGTTTCAGTTCAAAGTCATCCCCGCCCATGAGGACCCGAATTTGTCCTATGGTCTCTGTAGCAGCGGGATTCTGATAGGAGCTAAGAGACCTAGGCTCCTCCCGTTTGGGAGGGTTATGCATTTCCTCCAATGTTTCCCTAACGGCTTCAATTTGTTCATTATACATTTCCATTTGGGCTTGGAGGCAGGTTATGGGATCCAAGGCTCCACCACCTGGTGGGTTTTGAAGGCAGTTTCCTCCCTCAGGATTTGGGGGTGGGTGTGCAGCCATGTTTGTGGAGGAGGACGATGTGGCTTCTTTTCTAAAATTATCAGGCAATTCACACAGTTCAGGGTTTTGTGACCTCCTCCCAAACATGCACCACCGTCGGAAGAATTGGGGGGATACGAAGGGAAAAGGAGATGAGAGAAAAGATGCCGCAAAGGTACGCTTGATGACAAATCAATACAATCAAATTCCTAACCTCTACAATGTGCCCTTAGACCTAAAGATCTAAGTTACCTACTATCACGACCTATGGAACCAAATGCGAGCACTGCGGAACCACCAGGCCAGATTGAAAGGCCGTTTGCCTCAGTTTTAGACACCCGATAGCAAGCGGGAACCCTCACCAGCACGTAGGCGCTACACGCAAGTAGTTAAACCTCCAATCCTTAATAAGGGTCAAGTTGCTACCAATTTTAGTTAGAGGCTTAGGATCAAGTGCTTCTGGAATGTGAAGGGTGTTATTTATGGGTAATGCCCAAGTGATTGATTTTATAGAGAATGTGTAAACCAAGCATGCAACGGGGAAATCTCCCCGAATTGAAGTTTTAATTGGTGAATGGTTTTTAGAATTCAGCCTTAAGTAGTATGGATTTTAGGATTTCTTTAAATTACCAATTCAACCAATCTCTGGGTTTTGCGAGAATACAAGTTTTCTTCTAAGCCCAACAAACCCTTCTTCAATGTCAGTTGGTTAATGCATGCTAAAATGCAATGGGCTTCCCTAGATGGAGATTTCTATGTGTGGATGCACGAATCAATTTTAGATTAGTGTGAAAGGGAGCCAAAGAACTTCAATTCAAGTGCTCCCAATCACCAGAATGATTTCCACACACAAGGCTCAACCAGAAGATAAAAAAAATCAAATTGTTGGGGTTGAAGTATTCGGGATCGAATCTTAAGCACGTGAAAGGTCGTGATGGGGTTGGAATCAACTCAATTCCAAGTCTCCCCACCAAAAATGTGATCCTGAGTTGCAAATAAATGAGGCAAAGAGGGATAGCAATCAATCTTTTTATTTTTTCCTCAAAGAATACTTCACACAGTGAAAAATTCAAGAATCAAGATTCTTGGATCTTCACTATGCAAAGTTTGGCGGGAAGTCCCGGGGCGGTGGGAGTGATGACAAACAATCAAACAAGTGATTTTTAATCCACTTGCCCCAAGAGATCCAAAGAAGTGTGTTTTTTTTTTTTATTAAGGTGACAAGTTGACTTAAGTTGCTAAGAAAGAAAGACCTACTTGTTTAGCAACGTGTGTGAAGCTCCAGTGCGGTGCCGGCGTCTTCACGCTCTCATGCCCGCCTTGGATCTGCCCACGTTTCCGACTTCGTCTGCTTGCCTTCTCCTTGCAACTGGTTCACCTACACACCAACAAACAGAAACACCCATGAAGAGAAGGGTGTGAGAAGGGAAAAAGGAATGGAATAAAAACTTACTTGAATGCGCACTTCCCCGGCAACGATGCCAGAAAAGAGTATGTGTTCGGGCCCGGATAGGTTTGTTTTAATATGGTGATTTTATCATTGAAATGAGTATAGTGGTTAACCTAAATCGAGTCTAACCATCTCCTTACAAAATTTTTAACTTGGACTACTTGATTTTATCTTGGTCACTTTTAGGCCCAGGGTCGAACTCAGGGAAGTGGGATTAGAAGAAGTTTCTACGCCTTTCCTACAACGAATCTTTTCCGTTCGTTTATTATGTTTTTGGTGTTTTTCTATTTAATTTTTTTCTGATAATTTTTGTCCTTGAGGTACACCCTCAAAATCAGGTTCTTAGCTTTGAGCCAAATTAGGGTTCCTAAAACTGGTCTTACTATTTGCAAGACTGAGTACCTGCAAGTCAAGGATTATCTTTTCTCTTTTGTATATATATATTTTTTTATCTTTTTACTGACACGAAAGAGAAAAAGAAATAAAGTAAATATAGTGTATATATATATGTATATATTATATATGTATATAGGGGTGGGGGTGGAGGTGGAGATGGCGTGTACGACGATGTCGAGTCGGTCATCGTCTAGGAAGGCACAACCAACAGGACGAAGTGCTGCATGGAGTGTAGGATGGATGGGTGAAAGATGTGTGCGAAAAATGCTTTCTGTACGCGTGTGTTGGGGAATATCAGCAACTGGCATAGATATTCCCTCGATACAAAGTATGGTAGGTGATATGGAAATATATATATATGTATATGTATATATCTAAATATAGATATCTATATGTATATATATATATATATATATATATATATATATATATATATGGTTATAATTATATAAGTGTATATGTAGCTATATATGTGTGTGTATATATATATATATATATATATATAAATATGTAAATATATGTGTAGATAGATGTATATATATGTGTATATATATATATTTATAATTAGATATATATGTATGTATATATATAGTAATATATGTATATAGTTATATATATATGTATATGTATATATATATATGTAACTATATTTGTGTATATATATATATAAGTATATATATATATATATATATATATAAATATATATGAGTATGTATGTATGTATGTATATATACTTATATATAATTGTATAGATACTAATATGTATATATATATGTACATATATATATATATAAACATATACAGGTATATATATATATAGGTGTGTATATGGACGTGTAAAAGTGAGCGTGTGTACGAGAGTGTGTGTATGTGACTGCTGAGGGAGTGAGAGAGAGCTGTGAGAGAGAGAGAGAGAGAGACTGCTGGAGTGAAGAAGCACTTGTTAAGCCGTCTGGAGCACCAGCAGCCATCGTCTGATGCCATGCGCACGCCTAGGCACGTTGGTGCATGAAGACGTGCGTGCACACAGGAGGGAGTGAGAGCGAGTGAGAGACCGCAGCGCACTGCGCTGCACGGTGAGGCGGGTGCAGACGTGAAGAAGCGGGCGCTGAAGCGGGCGGGTGCGTACGCAGGAGCGAGCGTGGGCGTACGCGGGAGCGGGCGTGAGTAGACGGGTTGGTGCCAGTAGTGGCGCGGAGAGAGAGCGTCGGGTGACCGGATAAGTTAGAAACTTACCGGTCACCGCACTGTAGCCACAGTGTTCCGCTGAAATGCATGAACAGTGGCTATAGTGTGCGCTCGGCTCGCGCAACCGGGTGTTGGCGGTGCTGTGTGTGCAGGCGCCACTGCATGAGATGGTGCACGCGCGGAAGGACTGCGCCGGTTGTTGGTGAGTGCGGAGAGGGGCGAGGGCTACCTGCTAACGCATGCGGAAAGAGTTGCATCGGCTGCTGGCATGCGCGGTGGCCTGCGCGCGGGCAAGCGGTGGTCGGTTCCTTGCTGCAACTGCACGGAGCTTTAGACCTTGACTCTACGGCAATGGTGGAGATGCTTGGAACGAAGAAATCAGAGAAGAGAACCACCACGCCCACCGGCTCTTTGATGAGCTGGGCGGTGGTGGGACTCACAGTGGTGGTTGTGCACCACTGTGAGTTGCTCCTACCTGCAGTGTGGCTCCTCAGAAGGAGGAGAGGCTGCGTATGGAGGGGAGAGGAGAGGAGATGGCCTGGAGAAGAAAGCTGCGGTGTGTTTGCTGCGTGGACCAGGCTCAGCTACAAAGAAGATGGCTGGGCTCTTTTTAGAGAGGAAGAAGGCAAGCACAGCCATGCCCTGGCTGTGCAAGGCTATGCATGCGATTGCATGCGGCTGCGGGGAGTGCTTGCTGCAGAGAATGGCGCGAGGAAGGTCCATCCATGCCATGCAGCCGCGGAGAGGAAGTCAAATAAAAATAGAAATAAAAGTAAAGATGGTGAATTTGAGAGGTAGCACTTGAGGAAAACGTTAATTTCAAGGCCATTTTATTCACTCTCCTCCCCTCACAACTAAATGCATGCATGCGTTTATTTTTACAAATGCGACTATGACTATCTAATCTACACTGGAAATGCTTGGAAATAGCACAAGATGGCACAATTGTCGGTGTATTTTTGCTGCGCAATCAGCCATCCAGTGGAGGAAGACGACGGCGACGACGGGGCTAGGGATGCACACGCGGGTGTTGCGCGACGCGGAGGAGGATGGGGAGGATAGCTCTGCAACTAGTATTGTGGCAGAGCGACGATAAAGAGGAGGGAGGCTCACCGAAGCTCGCTGGAGCACTTAGCCGGAGGAGAAAAAGAAGAATTTGAGATGGAATTCCAGCCAAGTCGAGCTAAGGAGGTGCGGTAGGAGTTGGGGGTCAATTTATAGGCACTGGCAGGGACTCCTGTGCTTGGAAGACAAGCTTCCATGCGCGGGCTTCCTCGCCAGAGATGGAAGTCTGTTAGGTACCCAAATCTCTCGTGCGTTCGCACGAGAGATTGGGTGAAATCATAGATCAAGACCACGCTCAGATGGAAGGGAATTCCTCAGAGAATCTCCCTTCCAAATCTGGGAGGAGATCTCTGAGGAATTAGGGAGTATTCCCCCTCTATTCCTCGCCGGAGTAGGATTTATCCCCATTAATGGGGAAGGGACCTGTTTGTAAGAGTGGCGAGGAAGCAAGGGGGGTTTGTGTAATGGTTTTCAAAACATAGGGGCTAAAATGTAATTGGGTGTACTAATTTGCAAAGTCGGTCAAGATGACCTCCCCTTAAGTCCAAATTTTGCTAAAAACCTAATTTGGACCTAAGGAATCCAATGGTGAAGTTGGATTTTAGGTTTGACCACATTTGAATGGACATTTTGCGTAAAAACCCAAATTAGGTCAATTGATGAGTTAGGACCCCAATCTATGTCAAACTAGGTTTCAAAGGCCAAATTGAATGTTCTAAACCCTAGAGGATATTTTTCCATGAATTTTAGAGGGTTTACTTGATTTTTATCCTGACCAGAACCTTGTTGAATTATGCGGGTCTATTTTACGGTTACAAGATGTCATTTAATTCCTAGTTTGCACATAAACCCATTTCTGATTAAACCAACCCACTTTTTATCTTATTTAGACCATTTGACCAATTTTATACCTCTGAGAAATCCCGTTTATGTATTGCAATGGTAAAATTACAGTTTTAACCTTTATTTCATGTTTTCTTCTCAGAACACTTATTCCTTCAATTAAGCCCTCTCCTAAGTTATGTAGGAGCTTTTATTCTCTTTCTTGAGTCAAAATGAGTTAGTTAGGGCTCATGATGAGGCTCTCATCATACCCCCATGCCTAGCTTTTGCTAGTCCCTTAGCAAAATTTCAAGGTTTTAACTTCTGTTCTAGATCCTGAGTGTCTGTCATAAGTGCTTTTCTTTTTCTTTTGTGATTAGGTTAGAATGCCGACAATAGACCTAGAGGTACTTAAGTATCAACCAAAATCCAGACCTGACCCGCTTTATCCTCAGTCTTCCGCAAAGGTTTTTAAGGCCTACAGAAACTATCCTAGGGTTTGTTGGACTCTGTAGTTAAAGCACCCGTGCATGAGACATTTTTAGCCTAGGTTCAGTTTGCAGTGCATTTTTTGTAAGAGAGAGATAGAAGATTTATTTGTTTGGAGAGTTTTCCCTCTCTTTTCTTTTATAGCTTCGGATTGGCTTCTCAACACAGTCTGTATCGGATTCCTCATCCCCATCATCAATCCTCAATGGTCCCTGGCTATCGATGCTTCGAGATAGCACCGCCCATGACAACCCCCAGAACCCTAGCTTTTGAGATTTCAAGATAATCCCACCCATGGCGTTCCGTGGCTAAATTCAGACCCTGGCGATCGACATTTCGTGATAATGCCGCCCATGATAGCTGAACCAACAGAGTGCTTACATGCCCCCAGTAGGATATTTAAATATCCTAAGAGACAAGCACCGAGGAGATGATATGTTGTTATGCATCTTCGAGGGGAATTTCCCACCTCTCCGCGTTGGGAACTCATCCAAATTAGCTTGCGTTGATCGGCCACTCCTAATCTAGGCAACATTTTTCAAAACATTAAAACGCTTTTTGCGTGATTTTGATATTTATACGCACTGAACCCGACTGTGTGTTGATTGGGGTGCTTAGGTTACCGAATCCCGCAAACTGAAGGTCAATTAATGAGGCCGAATACTTCCTAATCCTTAGACCTAATACTTAAGCTTCACATTTTCCCCAACCTCTTGAAAATTATCCAGATCTTAGCGGATACGTGAATTTTTAAGCCTAAGAATCTAGCCCAAGAGGCCTAAGATCAACATTCCTGCTAACCTCTTTTTATGTCTCCTTAGCACTTTTCTCTTTTCTTACTCTTGGTCTAGAACTTCAGTTAATCCCTTAATCTTTTACTAATGACTATCTCTTTTTCTTTTTCATTTTGTGCTCCTTTTTGTCATTTTTGCTCTTTTTTCTCCTCCTTATAATTATGTGACTCACAAAATTTCCTCCCTCCCCCATTTTTTGTTCTTTTTCATAATTTGTCAATTTTTTTGTGTTTTTGACATATGTGAATTTTTTTGTGAGAATCCTTCTGACTTTTTCTTAGTTCTGTATGTATGCACTTTATCAACCCCCCATGCCTAAGTTTTGCAATGTCCTCATTGTAAATGGAGGGTGTGAAATAGTGTTGAGGTCAGGGACTTAGAATAAGATACATTGGGTGGGTGAATGGATCGAAAATGAGTGATGCGGATGATTTCAAGCTCTGGTACGTGTACCAGGGGTGGGATCAACTGTCTAAGGCTAATCTCAAGGTGCAATGGACGTGGAGTACCGACGGATAATCAGACGGGTCTTTGTTTTTGGAATGACAGGTTGCCTCCCGTTAAGCGCTAAATTCAACGCCTTCAGCCGAGCGGAAAATGGGGTGGAGAGGGAGTGGTCAAATCAGCGGAGTCTTGTAAAACAAGCACCTTGATTAAGAGCCTGGTTGGTCCAACCAGGTGCTTGTTAAGATTAGTGGGCTGATGATGCAGCCCAAACCCAATTAGTCTAGTGGGTTGATAGCTGTAGATCAACAGATGTAGAACCCACCATATGCAATGTGGCTCGAATGGATATGGAAGTGAAAACTTGGGTTTAGGCTGAGTCGAATCAGCCTGGTCAGGGTAGGGTTCCGAAAAATAATCAGTGCATGGTGTGGAAACCCTACAGGGATGATCAAAGAATGATGGCTCTTGTTTTTCAGTCTGATCGATATCCGATACCCGGTATAGATGTGGAGTTGAATCATCTGCAAACGACTCAGTGAGAGGTGAATCAGAATAGAAATTGAGTCCGGTTGCAAGTCAGGGTAGAGAATGCGTTTTGATCAGTTCTGTCTGTGTGGAAGAGGTGGCTTCAATGAGAATTGGCTTATTTTAATCAAGAAGCAGATTTTCTCCGATGTTACGGTCGGATTCGAAATCGTTGGAGAGTTTGCGAAAATCTGAATGAGATTCAAGATCATGGGTTCCACCATAGAATAAATCATATGTTGTAGATTCAGCAGCCTAACTGGGGTCTAGCCTAGATGTTAATTCTGAGCTTAAAAAGGTGTCCTTATCTGGTAGAAGCTCAGGTTCTAAGTTAGTAGGACAGACCCAATTGAAACCCCACTCGTCCAACCCCTCAGTTTCTGTATCGTAAATTGGCATGACTTCCAAAAAATCGATTAGTTCCTCTGAGGATGTTGGCGAGGGATATTTACCAAATAGAGGCCCAAAATCATATTCTACATTGAAAGATTGATCTTCCTCATATGGGGCCTTGAAATCTTCCCAATAGGCTTCAGATCTAGATCCTAGGCATAGGAAGTGGGTTGAATCACTAGAATCTAGGTCTGAATAACCTTCGAGGGTCACCTTATCAGAATAAGGGACGGAATTTACACCCTCGAGAGGTTCAGTTCTACTCTCATTGTTGCAAGAGTTTTGGGATTCTAAGCTTGGTTATTCATGGTCTAGAGTGGGCTCAACATGGTGTTTTCATGCATTTGGAGCTTCCCAACCTTCTTCAATATCAGGCACATTGTACTCCATCTGGGTTGGGAATCCACAACCATTTTGTGCCTCAAACCCGAGATCAGATTGATCCTCGATGTCCTAAGATGGTTCATCCTCTGTTTGTGGTATATACGGGTACTTCTGGTCGATAATTTGTTTTACTAATCTCATTATCTCTTCCCATTTTTCAAGATCATCTTGGTGTTGCTTCCAAAGTCTAGGATTTGTCATACATTGAAGGTATTCAAGATTGTGCAATTTTTCTATCTCAATGTACCCAGTGATGAGCAATTCACGGGTTGATCCTTTTGTGGCTTCTACCAATAGTACTTGGGCACAAGTTATGATAAAGGTTGTGGTTGTTGGGACATCAACCAGAATGTTTTCTACTGGTGTTGAGGTTTTGTCTTCTTTTTCATAGAATTTTAGGGCATCCTCAATCATCCTATCTCTCATGGATCTCCGATATTTAGGTTTCTTGAATGGTAGTCCTAGGTGGTGTGGCTGCATATTTGAATCAGGTGGTTGAATCAAGATGTAGAATCAGAGTTTGAATCAAGGGGTAGAGTCAAGTTATGAAGTGATTAAATCTGACTGAAGAGTCCCACTGAAAATGTATGAGTGTGCTCTAAAGAGAAAAGATGAGGGACTGGAGATGTTTTTGACCCAATCAAGACACCCAAAGACGTTGGATGACTATGGAGGTTCGGGGCGGATGATACCCCTAGATTAGAAGGTCGTCCACATGAGAATTACCTGGGCAGCCAGAGGGGAGAGTCCCGCAAAGACCCCTACATGGTAGATGGTCCCCACAGGTTACAGGGTTTCCCCCACCCGACCTCTCTTGTCACTGAGATTCCAGGTAAATCAGAATGGGGACCTTGACCTCTTAAGTCTATCTCTTTTATTTCAAAGGTGCTTTAGGGTTCTCACTTGAACTTTAGATGTTTTGATGGTGTGACCTAATTTGGAGGTTGGTTGACCCAAGGGGTCAACTTCACCTGACTTGTCCTAAAGGTGGCAGAATGATTCTAGGCTTTGGACCTTGAGACCACCCTGATTTGACTCCCAGTTTATTAGGTCTGAGATTTTAAGATTCAAGTGATTTTAGAGCTCAATTTTTCTTAGGGTTTGTCTTGTTTAGATCTCTTCAATTAAGGGCTTGGGTAGCACACTGATGCGGCAGGGTTCATTTCTTTTTATATAGACCTGTGTGAACTAGCACTCCAAGGCCCTTCTGTAGAAACCCTAATTTGGTTCTATTTCCAATCCTCTTTTTTTTTCACAAAAATTCTCTTTGGACTTAAAAGCAAGAAGTGTGTTGTCCGCAAAGATTAAGCGTGATTTCTATTAGGCACATGAATTTTGTGGGATAGAATCTAAAAAAAATCGTTCCAACTTCAAGAAGATTTGAAAAATTTTCGCAAAATCAGGAAACATTTACCTTTAAGATGGTGATTACTATAGAAAGAAGGCAATTATTCCTAAATTAATCTCTTCCTTTTGTCTTTCCAAGATAGAGGGATGGTTTAAGGAAGAAAAGAAATGACCCGTGCTAGAGTAGTTGACTTGCGGGAGGGATCTTCTTGTGAAATACCTGCAAGATCACAACAAAGCAAAGTAGGGCAAGTTAGTGTTCAATATGATAAAAAAAAAGAATGCAGAGACTAGTGATAAATTGCGCATTACTCCCTGGCAACGGTGCCAAAATGTTGGCACGGCTTGATCGTGTTTTTAACAGTTATTTGCGTCGTAGTATTGGTGACCAAGCGTTGTCAACAAATAAAAATTTATTACTCGAAAACCTAAGTATCTGAGGTCGGACACAGGGAGCAATTGGAATTTATTACTAATCTCAAGAATGTAATTGAACACTTAATTACTCAACAATTAATTCAAAATATACGTATGCATGAGTTTAAAAGTTAATTGTGGCAAAAATAGAGAAATTGGACGTCTGATCCCATGATCAGACGTCTTAAAAAGATGTTTTCTCTTGTCTGCTTCTTGTTCTTTTTCTTCTGACTTCTGATTTTCCTCTTTTCTTCTTTTTTTCTTTGGCCATGTGCTCTTCTTCCCTATTTCTTCTCTGCAGCTCCTTTCTCTGCTCTTGCCCTTCTTTGTTTCTTCTATCTTCTGCAGTTTCTTTCTCCTTTTCTCTGTGGATCTTCTTCTTCTGCTTGTCTTTCCCTTTCTTTATTTCTGCTTCCTTCTTCAGTTCCTCTTCTCTTTGGCTTCGCCTCTTCCCTCTGCCTTGCCTTTCCTTCTCTTTTTCCTCTGCGACTGAGTGTCAGCTTCACTTCTCCTTCTTCCCTGCACAAATCAAAGAGAGAAAAACCTACCCCTCTACCCACACCCGCATCTCTCTCTCTCTATATATATCACTCTTCAGTACGCTCTCCCAGAGCTGGGAAATTGAGTCAGGTCGCGTGCCCGGGTCTAGGCGCACCGGTGTGGGTGTGGTGCGCTAGGAGTGCTCAGGAGGATAGTCAGGTTGAGTTACCAGGTCCGTGGGATGAAGTCATGGATGAGGTGCATGTATAGGTGAGGAGGGACCTCACCCCAGTGAATTGGAGGCGAAGAGACAATATCACAAATTCAATTTAAACTACTCAAACACCTCACAACTTACCAAGGTGGGACTAATGTTCCACGCTTTTGCTTGCGCGCCCATAGGAGATCTTCCATCCAATTGCAGCAGCTGTAGGCCTTACAGCACCAATTGCTTGGACAACTAAATGCGCGAGACTTCCCTGAACCTGCTGGACCTGAGACCCTGAAGCGCTTCAGCCTGGAGCAAGCTTGCAACCTCCTTGAGCCGTTGTTAATGGCGGCTGGTGCTCAGACCCTGGACGACACAAAAAGGGCCTTGCGGCTCTATCAGACCACATGAGGACCTTCACCATGTCACGGCGAAGGTGAGGCAGTAGGTGGCAGGCCGTAGAGCAGGCTTGGCGTGCGTGCCTAGGTCGCTCTGTGGCCGGATGGATGGGTTAGGTCGGGGGGCGGTTGTTGTGGTGTAGGCAGTCTGTGGATGAGTGGAAGATGTTCAGTGGAGTGTGATGGAGGTTGTGAGCTGGGTGGCGAGACATGTGGGGTTGTGAAGTGATGGATGCATCTCACCGGAGAGTGGTCGGAGATGGGGAAGATGGCGGTAGACCGTGGCTATCGAGGGATGTTTTGTGAAATAGGTTGAGGGGAATTGAAGAGGGGATAAAGACGAACAGTTCTAGCTCAATTAGGTGGATGAAGGGGGCGAGAGGGCAGCTGGTAGTACCTGCTATCGTCGGAGAAGAAGCCATCCAGTGGTGGAAGACCGCGGCAACGACAGGGCTAGGGATGCACGCGCGGGTGTTGCACGACGCGGAGGAGGATGGGGAGGATAGCTCTGCCACTGGTATTGTGGCAAAGCGACAATAAAGAGGACGGAGGCTCGCCGGAGCTTGCTGGAGCACTTGGTCGGAGGAGAAAAAGAAGAATTTGAGATGGAATTTCGGCCAAGTCAAGCTAAGGAGGTGCAGTCGGAGTTGGGGGTCAATTTATAGGCACTGGCAGGGACTCCGGTGCTTGGAAGACAAGCTTCCAAGCATGGGAATCCTCACCGGAGATGGAAGTCTGTTAGGTACCCAAATCTCTCGTGCATTCGCATGAGAGATTGGGTGCAAATCATAGATCAGGACCATGCTCAGATGGAAGGGAATTCCTCAGAGAATCTCCCTTCCAAATCTGGGAGGAGATCTCTGAGGAATCAAGGAGTATTCCCCCTCTATTCCTCGCCGGAGTAGGATTTCTCCCCATTAATGGTGGAGGGACCTATTTGTAAGAGTGCGAGGAAGCTAGGGGGTTTGTGTAATGGTTTTTAAAAGATAGGGGTTAAAATGTAATTGGGTGTACTAATTTGCAAAGTAGGTCAAGATGACCTCCTCGTAGGTCCAAATTTTGGTACAAACATAATTTGGACCTGAGGAATCCAATGGTGAAGTTGGATTTTAGGTTTGACCACATTTGAATGGACATTTTGCATAAAAACACAAATTAGGTCAATTGGTGAGTTAGGACCCCAATCTAGGTCAAACTAGGCTTCAAAGGCCAAATTGAATGTTCTAAACCATAAGGGATATTTTTCCATGAATTTTAGAGGGTTTACTCGATTTTTATCCTGACCAGAACCTTGTTGAATTAAGCGGGTTTGTTTTACGGTTACAAGATGTCATTTAATTCCTGGTTTGCACATAAACCCATTTCTGATTAAACCAACCCACTTTTTATCTTATTCAGACCATTTGACCTATGTTCTGCCTCTAAAAAATCCCGTTTATGTACTACAATGGTGAAATTGCAGTTTTAACCTTTATTTCATGTTTACTTCTCAAAACACTTATTCCTTCAATTAAGCCCTCTCCTAAGTTATGTAGGAGCATATATTCTCTTTCTTGGGTCAAGATGAGCTAGTTAGGGCTCATGATGAGGCTCTCATCAGCTAGCAAGATGCTGAATGAGGCTTAGCATAATTATACTATCGTCGAAAAAGAACTGCTAACAGTAGTATTCGAGTTGGAGAATTTTTGATCTTACCAATTAGGGTCTAAAGTCATCTTCTTCACCGACCACTTTGCCCTCCAGCATTTGTTGGCAAAGAAGGATGCCAAACCCTGGCTCATTAGATGGATCCTTCTATTGTAGGAATGTAATATTGAAATCCGCGATAAAGTCGGAAAGCAGAATGTTGTGCTGGATAACCTATCCAGACTGGACCCAGGCCACATTCCTTATTCCCTGCCTATCCACGAGAAATTTCTGGATGAATCCCTTTTGGAAGTTCACTTTGTTGAGTTCCCCTAGTACGTGGATATCGTGAACTATCTTGTCACAGGCAAGATTCCCGCGAACCTATCCAAGGACCAGAAACTCAAATTTACTGCGGAAACCAAATTCTACCTGTAGGATGACCCACTACTCTTCTGCATTGGAGCGAATCAGATTATTCGAAGATGCATCCCAGATTCTGAGATCCTCAGTGTGTTATCTTTTTGCCACAATGATGCTTGTGGTGGTCATTTCTCGGGATGGAAAACTGCTGCAAAAATTTTGCAGTCGGGATTTTTCTGGAAAACTATTTTCAGAGAAATACATGAATACGCCCAACACTGCAAATGATACTAGTCGGTCGGTTCTATGACCAGGAGAGACATGATGCCACTCCAGCCCATCATGGTTGTAGAAGTGTTCGACGTCTGGGGCATCAATTTTATGGGCCCTTTGCCGAACTCGCATGGCTTCGAGTATATATTACTAGCCATTGACTGTGTCTCGAAGTGGGTCGAGGCCATCTTGGAGAGACAAGTTGATCATAAGACCGTCATTTCTTTCGTATGGCAATACAACTTCGCGAGATTCAGAATACCCCGCACTCTGATTAGCGACGGGGGAAGCCACTTCATCCACGCCCATTTCAGGTCGTTATTAAAGAAATACAGGGTACATCACCGTATAGCTACCCCGTATCACCCGCAGACCAATGGGCAGGCGAAAGTTTCTAACCATCAGATCAAGCTGATTCTCCAAAAGATAGTTAGACTAGACAGGAAGGACTGGTCCGATAAAGTAGTTGATGCACTCTGGGCATATCGGATCGTGTACAAGGCCCCACTTGGAATGTCACCATATCATATGGTATATGGCAAGGCCTGTCACTTTCCTGTAGAGTTGGAACACCGTGCCTTTTGGGCGATGTGAAAATGTAACCTTGACCTTGATGCAGGAGGTCAAGAACGAAAACTCTAGCTCAGTGAATTAGAAGAGATCCGGTGGGAGGCCTATGAGAATGCATTGATATACAAGGACAAGACCAAGGCCTTTCATGACCGCCACATCCGGAGGAAAGCATTCACACCCAACCAGCAAGTCTGGTTGTTTGATTCACGATTAAAACTTTTCGTTGTGAAGCTCAAGTCCAAGTGGACTGGCCCATATGTTGTGATTCATTCATATCCTAATGGGGTAGTCCAGATCAGGGACCCAAAATCTGGGCATATATCTACGGTAAATGGCTAGCACCTTAAGCCATTTTTGGCCCAGGAACCTCCGCCACCTACCAAGATCGTTCATCTTATTGAGGACGTGTGATTGAATTCTCACCCAGTTGGAGGCGTTAAACTTAGCACATATAGATAGAATATCCCACACTCTACCATCATCTATACATAACCATTTTTATACATAGCATATTTTTCCTTTTAGCATATTTTCTTTCTGCATATTGCATGCTAACAGGTTGGCTGATGCTAAATGTATAATTTCAGGAGCAATTACAGGTGATTTCTACCCATTCTCTCCCTGCTTTATTTATTTTCTTTTATATTCATGCATGAGGACATGCAAGAACTTAGGCATGGGGAGGTAGATACAAAAAAAATTGAAAATTTTTATGCCAACATTTAGGAAAACCTCAGAGCTGCATGTAAAATGTACTTTAGGACCCAAAAAAAAAGAACAACCGACTCTACCTCCAATGCTCGCATTGAAGCTAAAAATCATCCACAACAGCCATTTCCGACTCACCCGCTCACCTCTTGTTCTAAATTTAGGGTCAAGCCCAATGTAACCCGATACAGGAATTTCACGAAGTACAAATTATACGACGTTACTAGTTTATAGCATATATACATATTGCATTCATGAATAAGATTATTTTATTAACAGAATGCATTAGAGATTTTATCCTCTAGTTGATTCCTATAATCTAGAATCCAGTACAATTTTTTTGCACACACGTAGAATTTGCAATGGATTCACGGTAAAGGCTGATAAATGTCTTTAGTTTGTCGAGAAGAAGCAGTGCTTCTTTTCCTGAACCCCTGGACAGTGTTTTGGGAGTCAGGCAGATTTTCTAACAAAAATTCACCAAATAGTGTGAGATGATAGTAGAGTGTACTGGTGCTCTAAGATTAGTGCAAGGAATCTGGAATCCTAGATAATTAGGTGATGATACTCTGAGATTAGACAATTTTCACTCTTGGTCCCTATGTATACATTTTGTGTGAAATTTCGAGAGCCACCAAATAAGGCAAATACGCGGAGAGCAAGTTTTCATAAAACTAGGGCTAAGGTGGATGGTTACGACCATTCTTTATGGAATCCTTGGTTGAAGGAGGGTATTGATGCCAAGGTCAGAAATACACCGTCCTATCTATCTCTCCCGGTGCCGTGAGTAGGCACTTCCACCAAATATGCCACCCAATGTCTCTTGAGTACCACCAATCCCTTATAATGCCTCCTCAGTAAAGTTCATGGATGTGTGCTAGTTGTGTATATGTTGAAAGAAAAAATGATGAAAAAAAAAGAACCGAAAAAGAGAAAAAAATTAGGAAATGAAGAAAAAGCAAAGAAAAAAAGAGTGAATATTTAGTGTTTATTTCAGTTGCATTGAGGCAATACCATCAAATAAATTTGAGATCCACTAAATAGGGCCTTAACCTATTTTTTTGTGTTTCTGACCGCCCGAATATTGGCTGAGAAATTTCGACTTAGTGTTAGAGTTATGAGAACTCAATTAAACTGTTAATGCCAAGTATGACAACCAAATACAGACCATGCGTGAGAATCTGGTGAAATTGTGAGCTCTAAGAAAAGGAAACGAAAAGAAAAAGAAAAAGCGAAAGAAAGAATGAATACAAAGGAACCAAAAGAGAGAATGAGCCACCAAATAAACACCCATATCCCTCAGACATCCTCTTCCTAAGCTTAAAGCTGGGGTGAAATTCATAGAATATCTTGAATACCCCGAGGGAAGAAGTCCGTCTATCCAACTAGAATTTTTACTAGGGGTCAAGTACAGGCTTTAGAGGTGAATCAATTTTTCACTCGAATCCATTGCAAAAGCTACATAGCTACACTTTCACGATTGTCTAGATTTCTAGAGTATAGGATGAAAACAAAAGGAAGAAAAATCTCTAGGCATACACTTGATAAAATAATCAATCCCTTAGGAACCCTTCTGTAAATAATTTAGTCTTGCATTTGTTAGGGACTAGGAAGATTTAGGCATGGGGGTATGATTGCGCAGCAATCATAGGTCTTAATTGACCTAAATTAGGCTAGGACTTAGCACAAATTAGGGTAATCCATGCATGCATAAGCATTATCTGCATATTTAGTGCTTCCCTTTAGCTATGCATAAAATAATGTTATAATGTGCTGATTAAGTGCATTATGTAAATTACAGTTAATAAGTTGGATCTGAAGCTGGCTCTGGAGCCAGATCTGAAGCTGGATCAGGAATAATGGGTGTTGCAGCAAAGCTGGAGCAGAAGACTTAGATTAGATGTAGGATATAATAATGTAAGGGAGTTAAGGTATTCTACTCTATTAAGTAGAAATAAAGCAGTCAAATATGAAGAACTTAGGTCCATCCTAGCCCTAGGATATCCTAGGGACTTCCCTAAGCCTTAGCCACCCTTAGATTAGGTCACCGCACACTAGGAAACCTTAAAACCCTAATTCCAACCTTTATCTGGATGTCCAGATGAATTATAGGATGTCCAGAACCCTTAGCTAACTCTCGCACACCTTAAACCCACTTCTGTAGTGTTATTGGACGTCCAGACACTTGGTCAGACGTCCAATTTATGCAGAATACCCAAGATATAACCTAGAAACCCTCCTAACTCTGATTGGACGTCCAGACAACAAGTTTGGACTTTTGATTTTTGGGTATAAGATGTCTGATTCCATTTGTAGGCGTCTGGAACAGTTCTCTAGTTCCTGTTTTGAGATTCAAGCCTTGATCTTGGATCTCTAGCTCCCTAAACCCAATTCCAACCCCATAGGAACCTAAATTAAGGTGCCCTAACCCTAGTACATCACCATTAGACCTTCCTAAGGACCTAATTAGGTTCTCACTAAACCTAATTGACTTAGATCATAATCAATTACCATTGCCTAGTCAATTGGACTCATAGGGTCCAATTGAGCTCAGATCTCAACCCACACAAGTCGAATTGGACTTAGTGAGAGTCCAATTGACCTAAGCCCAACTTAATTGAGTTATTTCACTCTCAATTAGGTTCACACTCATTCAATTAAACTTGGGTTAAGTTTAATTGCAATTCCCCCTTAGCAATTTGGGTTTGCAACCCTAATTTAAGGCCTACTCCTACCTAAACCCCTTAGGAGCTAAGCTAGACAACTTAGCCAACTAGGGCACGGCCACACACTCACACACACACACCCATTCACGCACACACACCCATTTAGAGTTCTCTAGAACTCTCTTCAAGTGGTGCTACTCTTGGTTGCCAAATTTAGCAACCAAGAGTCATTCAATTCTTAGATCCACTTTTCATGGATCTAAGAACCACCCTCTCTCTCAAAGGGTCGGCGACTTATGGGGCTCTCTCTAGAGAGTTCCACACTTCTCTAGAGTGAGTCCCTTAGGTCTATAAAAAGACCTAAGGGGTGGCCATTTGCACCCATCCATCTCTTGGCATTATTCACTTCCATCTAGGTTAGCTACATTCATCTTCACTCCACATCCGCGAGTTGCTCACCATGGCCACCACCATCTCCACGCCAGGATGCTGGATCAGCTCTCCAACCTCTCTCCAAGGGTCAGCCTAAGCACCATTGGCTGCCCCTCCTCCCATCAACCATTCAGAGGCCATCGGAGCCCACCTTCGAATGCCCTTTTTTCTGCTACATTAGTAGCTAGTTCTTCATAGTTTACATGCTTTTTTATTACTACTTAGTAGTGTAGCTCTTTATTATCCCCCAATGATGCATGCATAATCTCCCCATAGATTCATGTATCCGATCATTTTCTGTTAGCTAGATTGATGTTTTTAAGCATTCCTCTATAAGCTTTCCTTTAGTTCCATGTTGCAAACACTCTCTTGAATTAATGAAAGAAATTTTTCTATATATATGTCTATGTGTTGAGAATCATCATGAGCTTATTGCAATATATTTGATGTGATTAAAGTTTTCAGCTTTTAACTTCTAATATTCTTGCAACTAAGCAAGTCGTGCTTAAATACGTAATAACCATAAATCACCATGAGATTTTAAGCAAGTAGAACGAAAAAGAGATTGATTTCAGATTTGCATAAATGCTGCCCAGAGACGAACGACCAGGACTCAGGTCTCGTTATCTTTATAAAAAGAAAAATCATTTTTTGACGAACATTTTTGCACGACTATACTACGATTTTCGATGACTTCAAAATGCACGAAAACGGCCTCTGTCAGAGCTTAGGTAGGAGATACTGAGTTAAATGGATTCGTATTTGATGGCTAGTACTCAATTCGTGCTGCATGTAGTTCAGTACTATAGACTCTAGATCTCTAGACCACTAAACAAGTCAACCCAGAGAAAGGCTAAAACTGTGCTCTCTTTGCATTTGTTTACGCTTACTCTCTCTTTTCTTTTTCTTTTTCTTCTTTCTTTTCTGAGATCACATATCTTACTAGATTTTGTAAATGTACTCATTGTTTGGTGTTCTCACATGGCAATCACACTTCAATAAGATTCCTAATAACCCTACGACTAAGTTAGAAGTCCTCAGCTAGTATTCGGACGATTAGAAATACTAAAAGTAGGTATGTGTCATATCTGGTGGATCACAATGGGTGTTTTTGTTGCCTCAAAGACATCGACATAAGATGAAAAATGACCCAAAGTCAAAGCTATAAACTTGAACATTGCTTTTTTTTTCATATTTTTTATATGTATATATATATTTTTTCTTTTTCTTTCTTTCTTTTTTTTCTCTTTTTTTTTCTTCTTGTTTTTTTTTTATAACTACCAACACAACATGATGCAAACTCTTATTCATGAAGCATTATTGGGGATGATGATGTTCAAGAGGATATTGAATGGCTTATTTAGTGGAAGTGCCTACTTTTGACATCGGGAAGGAATGGATAGGACAAGCATATTTTTGACCTTTAACACTAATACCCTCCTTCAGCCAAAGGATTTTATGAAGGACAGTCGTAGCCATCCACCATAGTCATAGTTTTATTAGGACTCAATCTCTGTATATCTGCCTTATTTGGTGACTCTCAAGAATTCACATAATATTTGCACGCAAGAACAAAGAGAAAAACTATGCCAACTCTGAGGTATCACCATTCAATTATCCAGAAATGAAGAGTCCTTGCACTAGACTTAGGGCACCAGTAGTCTCTCTACTATCTCCTCACAAATATTAGGTGGACCTAATAGAAGGTAGTATTTCTGACTCCCTACTAATTGTCTAAGGATTTAGCAGACTAAAAATGTTTATTGGTTCTCTTAAAAGATCTATTACCCAGTGTACGTGCAACTGAAGTAAATGTACCAGATTTTAAAATTAAAAAATAATTTAAGAAGAAAATCTTCAATGAAATCTCCTTGATAAATATATTTTGCTAGGGCTATCCAATTCAACTCAAAATAACAAACGATAGAACTCTTTTTTTTAAATGCACTTAACCTAAATTCATGAATACTGCCTAAAAATGCAAAATGCACCCCCCCATGCCCAAATCCTACAATGTTCTCATTGTAAAATTAAAATAGGGGGAGAAAGGAAGAAATTACCTGATGAAGGTGTTATTCTGGACGTTGGGTTGCCTCCCAACAAGCACTGCATTTTTTGTCAGCAGCTAGACTTTTAGGGAACCTATAAGTCTAGTTCCAAATAGAAAGAGCTAGGCCCTAAAAATATGTGTAACAGTGCGGGCCTAGAAAATAAGTTGCTACGGATGTTAGCGAGCTGATGATGCAACATGATTCCAAATGCTCACTAGAAGACATGAAAATAGAGAACCTCATAGGCTACCTTGGGAGGTCTAGCAATAACAAAAGGAAAATGAAAGGGACTCCCAAAACAGGAGTGGAGGATAACAAGGGTCCTTTAAAGCAAGAAGGGTTTTAAAAGAAATAATCAGGAATATGTCAAATGCTTGAATGGCAAGAGTAAAAGTAAAAGCATCAATCCAAACTTGACATTCCACTTGACGATGTACTGGCCTGATACTTGATAAGTCCACTTTAGTGGACCATTTTGTAGCCTAAGTTGGTAGTTCCCACATTTTAGATTGTATTAATATATGCAAAATAAATGCATGTCCTAGGATTACATAAGTAATTGTGTGAATTTCTTTTGGCTGCAGGAATAAATAGAGAAGTTGGTTCGTGGTGCCATTTTGGCCTCTCCCACTTATCCTGAACCCAATTTTCACTTCAAAATCCCAATTAGACTAAGACCTATACCTACAACCTAAGCCTACTTAAGCCAAATCCAACGTCACCTTATCTCTCTGCATAATCATCAGACGTTCAAATTTCATACTTAAGACGTCTGTAACATAGCATGGATGTCTGTTGTACCCAACCTGCACCTTTGCCTTCCCCCTCCCAACAACTCCCATCCCTTATCATAATGCACCGCCCACTCCATGCCGCTCCTTTCTCCAACCGCAAAACAACCTATACATTTTATCTATCTTCTCCCCTGGGTGGGGATCTCCTCCCTCACCACCACCATGGAAAAGATCTTACACCGTGCAACATGCGGGCACTGTGGCCATCAAAAGAGAGCTTCAACAATGCCCCTTAGCCTATGCATGCAGTGACAGTGCATGCGTGCCACTTCTCCACCTTTAAACAGCACCACCATCACCATCCTTGACGTCGTTCCCCCAACACCTTCCTCTCCTATTCACCTTCTTCTTCCCATAGAAGAACCCAACATCTCCTCCTCTCCATAGACACACATCACCGCCAAAACCCCCTTCAACCGAGGAACATCACCACGCACCACCATGCAATCCCTCTCCATCTTTTTCCTTTTCTTCTTCGTTCCAACCAACAATCCCCTGTACTGCATAAAGAACCAAAAGAACCCAAACCCGCAACACCTTCTCCGAGCCTCCTCCAGCCGCCAAACTTGGCTCCAAGCTCAGTTCGACGATCTCAAGCATTGCCGAGCATCCTCGCCGACCACCGGGGCCTTGCACAACCACGTGCGGGCCACGCAAGCGGCCTCCATAGCAAGCCACCATGTCCACGCTGTCTAGAGACTCTGCCTCCATCCGACTGTTGCTGGCCACCTCTCACCACCCCCTCACCATCATCTTGAAGCCCTCCTCCCGGACGACCTCCGTCCGACCAACCCTCCCGTCGGCGGGCCCCTCTCCGTGCGTAAAGAAAGAGAAAAAAAGCTATGTTTCTCCTCTAATTAATAATTATGCGTATTGCCATTGCACTTTTACTATTACTTTATTTAATAAATTAATATATTAAAAGAAAACTGCATGAATATCCCTCTATTTTTGATTAATTACTTATGGCAGAATTCTCCTCATGAATGATATTAAATAAGAGATATTAGATATAGTGAGCAGGTTCTGTCTTGTAGGAAATTAATATTTACGAGATACTTGTATCAAAATCACTATTTTACCTAGTATTATATTGTGGTGATTTTTCATGTGCACCCTTACATTATTGATTAATTGTTTAGAATGAGAACTTATGTCGAAAATAAGATGCATGGTCGAGCCCGGATAGGTTGTGTTAATATGGTGATTTTATCATTGTAATGAGTATAGTGGTTAACCTAAATTCGAGCCTAACCATCTCTTTACAAAAATTTTAACCTGGCCTACTTGATTTTATCTTGGTCACTTTTAGGCCCAGGGTCGAACTTAGGGAAGTGGGATTAGAAGTGAAGAAGTTTCTATGCCTTTCCTACAACGAATCTCTTCCGTTCGTTTATTGAGTTTTTGGTGTTTTTCTATTTAACATTTTTTTTCTGATAATTTTTGTCCTTGAGGTACACCCTCAAAATAAGGTTCTTGGCTTTGAGCCAAATTAGGGTTCCAAAATTGGTCTTGCTATTGGCAAGATTGAGTACCTGCAAGTCAAGGATTATCTTTTCTCTTTTGTATATTTTTTTTTGTTTATCTTTTTAATGGCAAGAAAGAGAAATAGAAATAAAGTAAATATAGTATATATATACGTATATATTATATATGTATAAAGGGGTGGGGGTGGAAGTGGAGATGGCGTGTAGCACGGTGTTGAGTCGGTCGTCGTCTAGGAAGACGCAACCAATAGAATGAAGTGCCGCGTGGAGTGTAAGGTGGATTGGTGGAAGATGAGTGCAAATAAGCTTCCTGTATGCGTGTATCGAGGAATATTAGCAACTGGTGCAGATATTCCCATGATACAACGTATGGTAAGTGATATGAAAATATAGATATATGTATATATGTAAATATATATATATACATATATATATGGTTATAAATATATAGGTATATATGTAGTTATATATGTATAGATAGATGTAAATATATGTATATATATATATATATAATTAGGTATATATGTATGTATATATAACTATATATATAGATATAGATATATATATGTATACATAGTAATATATGTATATAGTTATATCTATATATATATATATATGTATATAAATATATGTATTTATGTAAATATATATGTGTATGTATCTATATATATAAGTATATAGATATATATATATATATGTATATGTATGTATGTATACTAATACTTAGTTATATAAGTACTAATATATGTATAGATATATGTATATATATATATATGTATATAAATATATATATATAAATAGATATGTATATATATATAAGTATATAGTAGTGTATAAGTGAGTGGGTGTGTGTGTACGAGAGTGTGTGTGTGTATGTACATATGTCTACAGGAGAGAGAGAGAAAGTGAGAAAGAGAGAGCGTCTGCTGAGGAGGAAGGCGTGTAGAGAGATAAGTCATCCGCAGCCTTCAAGTGTCGTCTGATCCCACGTGCGCGTGCAGGTGCATAGACGCACGAAGAGGCGCACGCACGCAGGAGGGTGTGAGTGCGAGGGGAAGGGCCGCAGCGCATCACGCTGCGCGAAGACGCAGGCGAAAGCAGATGCGAGAGCGGGTGCTGGAGAGAGCATGGGCATGCGTGGACGGGTAGAAGACGGTCCCAGCGTGCCAGGTGACTGGATAAGTAAGAAACTTATCGGTCACCGCACTGTAGCCACAGTGTTCCACTGAAACGCGTGAACAGTGGCTACAGTGTGTGCCCGACTCGCTCGACCGGGTGTTGGTTGTGCTATGAGTGCGGGAGCCACTGCGCAAGCTGGCGCTCGCGTAGAAGGTCTGCGCCGGCTAGGCTGCGAGCGGAACTTCGCGACAGGGCATGCCGAGAGGGGCGCGGGCATCCTGCTGGCATGCACGGTGGAGCTTCGCGACAGGGCGTGCGATGGCCGGCGCCTTGCTACTGCTGCTGCGGAGCTTGCGTGTGGGTGAGCGGTGGCTGGTTGAGCTTCAAAGCTTGAAGCTCCTGTGGCAATGGCGTGGTTGGCTTGGAACGATGAAACAGGGAAGAGAAAACCATGCCCATCGGCTCTTTGATGAGCTGGGCGGTGGTAGGACTCACAGTGGTGGTTGTGTACCACTGTGAGCGGCTCCTACCGGCAGAGTAGCACCTCAGAAGGAGGAGAGGCTGCGTATGGAGGGGAGAGGGGAGGAGACAGCCTGGAGGAAGCTACTGTGTTGGGTTTTGGTGTGTGGACCAGGCTTAGCTGCAAGGAAGAAGGCTGAGCTCTTTTCAAAGATCAAAGAGGCATGCACAGCCATGCCCTGGTTGTGCATGGATCTACATGGCTGGCAGGGAGTGCTTGTTGCAGAGAATGGCGCGAGGAAGCCCAGCCATGCCATGCAGCCACGGAGAAGAAAGTCAAATAAAAATAAAAAATAAAGATGGTGGATTTTACAAGGCAACACTTGAGGAAAAATGTAAATATCAAGGCCATTTATTTCACTCTCCTCCTGTCTCAAAGAAATGCATGCATGCGTATATTTTTACAAATGCGACTATGACTACCTAATATGCACTGTCAATGCATGGAAATAGCACAAGATGGCACAATTGTTGGTGTATTTTTGATGTGCAATCATACCCCCATGCCTATCTTTTGCTAGTCGCTAGCAAACCATTTTTGTATTGTATTTAGAAATGATCTTCAGCTGAAGATTTTCTCTTGAGGCGACATAGGTGTGTTTATTGTTGGTATTGTGAGAACCAATTGCAGAGAAGACTACCAGTACTTTAAGTCTTATATGACATAGACCATATCTCAACTAACCAGGACTCTTGATATTTAAACCTTAAGTACTATTTCCAGGACCCAGGAGGTTTTTGCCGTACTCGAGAGCTCAAGAGATTATGGCTTGTGCTTAGTGAAGGATCAAGACTGACCCGATGAACATTAAGACTCAATCCCAGGGTTTCACGAATTTTTAAGTACAGGTTGGTCCCAGTTTTAGCTCATGTTTTCGGATTGACCCTTAAAAAGATGACAGAAAACTCAACTCCCTTTTCTGACATTTGTGGCTCAAAGAAAACAGGGTATTTGTAACTTGAACTTTTTTAGGGTAGAGACTTTATAGACATTTGCGAGATATACTGACTTATTTGCATCTTTTTTTTTTTTGAAACACGTGTCAGTATATCTCTTACAACTTTATTTGGAGGAGCGCACTTTTCTTTTTGGTGGGAGGGTACCTTTTTGGTGGAAAGAGTCTCTGCTAAACACAAGACTAAAGCCTGGGATAAAAAGTCTACCTGTGCGCACAGGTAAGGACTCCACCTTCCCTAATGAACACTAGGGTTGGATCTTATGTTCACCTGGTCTTTCTTGATATGTGTAGTGTGAACCAAGATTACTTAGGCTCTCGAGTAGAAGCAAACCAATGGATCCTGTACTGGAGTCTCAGGTACAAGAACACGTCCTTAGTTAGGAGAGATTCCGATCTATCTTGTCAATGCTCAAGTGAATTAAGTCGAGCCTGAGCGAATCAAGTTTCTGTGGCCTGGAAAGTCTTCAAAATAGTGGTTGAATATCCACAAACACTTATTGTATTATTGTTTCAGCCTTCAAATCATTACTAAACACCATTTTATATATATATATATATATATATAGATAGATGGAAACTGCATGATACCATAAAATACCCAGATCCTATGGATGCCTATCCACCCCCCTATGCCAAACAATGCTATGTCCTCATATGCATGCAGGGAAGGGTAGAGGAAGGACGAAAGATCGGGTAACGAGAGCTAAGGTACAGGGTATACAGCAGGGTGGTAGGGTGGGTGGATGGTGGGTGGTGAGGTGAAGAGTGAAGTGAGCGTGACAGTGAAAAGTGATCGTGGATAGTGAGTGTTGTTGGGGTGCTTCCCAACGAGTGCTGAATTTAACATCCCCAGCTGGACTCAAAATGAGGCACAAAATTAGTTACCCTCCAGCAAGGCAACAGTTTCTCCAACGGGGGCAGGTTCATGAGTAAGATAGGGTTTCAAATGCTGCCCATTGGCTGTAAATTTATGCCTAGATTTGGGGTCTTCAATCTCAACGACCCCGTTGGGAAATGGTCTCGAGACCAGGAAAGGACCAGTCCATTTGGACTTCAGTTTCCCAGGAAAGAATTTGAGCCGGGCATTGTAGAGCCAAACTTGCTAAGATGGCTCAAATTCCTTCCGTCGAATACGGCTATCATGAAAAGCCTTAGTGCGTTGCTTGAAAGTTAAGGTAGAATCATAGGCTTCATGACGGAGCTCTTCCAGCTCCTCTTCCAGCTCCTAGAGTTGGAGTTTCCTTTCTCGACCACATAGGTCTGGGTCAAGGTTACATTGGCAAATCGCCCAATAAGCACGGTGCTCCACCTCCACGGGCAAGTGACAAGGCTTCTCGTAAACTATTCTATAAGGAGACATACCAAGGGGAGCCTTGAAGGCGGTCCGATACGCCCAAAGTGCGTTAATTAGCTTGTCGGACCAGTCCTTCTGGTTAGGCCGAATCATTTTCTGGAGAATTTGCTTGATTTGCCGGTTCGACGCCTCTGCCTGGCCGTTCGTTTGACGATGATACGGAGATGCGATACGATGGTGGACTTCGTATTTCCTCAGAAGTGCTCGAAAAGAAGCATGGGTAAAGTGGCTTCCTCCGTCCGAGATAATGGCTCGAGGGATCCCAAAGCGCACAAAGATGTGGTCTTTGACAAATCGAGTGGATATAACATGTGGGAATAGCCTCGATCCATTTCGAAACATAATCAATAGCCACGAGAATGAATTTGAAGCTGTTGGAAGGAGGAAAGGGACCCATGAAATCAATTCCCCAAATGTCAAAGATTTCCGCAGCTAGGATGGGCTGCAAGGGCATCATGTCACGTCGTGACATTAACGCTAACGACTGGCACCTAGTGCAATGTTTGGCATAATTGTGTGCATCCTAGTGAAGGGATGGCCAAAAGAAACTGCACTGCAACACCTTGGCTGCAGTTTTCCTCCCAGAGAAATGGCCTTCGTAGGCATGATTGTGGCAGAAGGATAGCACACTGGGGAATTTGCTGTCAGGAATATAGCAACGGATGATTTGATCAGCACCTATCCGAAAAAGAAGTGGATTATCCCAGAAATAATACTTTGCTTCTGCCATGAGACGCTCGCGCTGGTTTTTAGGCCAACCATGTGGAAGGGATCCAGAAGCAAGGTAATTGGCAATGTCGGCATACCAAGGTCCACTTGCCACATTAATTGCCAATAGGTGCTCATCAGGAAAAATTTCATTGATCGGCAGAGTAAGTCCAATATGGTCAGGGTCTAGTCTGGAATGATGATCAGCCACAACATTCTAGGCTCCGGCCTTATCGCGGATCTCAATGTCAAATTTTTGGAGCAGAAGGATCCAATGAATCAGTCTAGGTTTGGCATCCTTCTTGTGCATGAGATGGCGAATGGCCGCATGATCAGTGAAAACAATAACGTGTGAGCCTAGAAGGTAAGAGCAGAATTTCTCTAGCCCAAAGATGACCGCTAGTACTTTTTCAATGGTAGTATAATTACGTTGGGCCTCGTCCAACGTCTTACTGGCATAGTACACCACGAAGGGGTGTCCATCGTGTCTTTGTCTGACGATGGCTCCGACTGCAAGGTTGGAAGCGACACACATGAGTTCAAAGTCTAGGGACCAATCAGGTGGCTGGAGAACAGGGGCCTTGGTGACAGCATTACGCAGCTGCGTGAATGCTCGTATGCAGTCGGGGCCCATATCGAAGGGTACGTCAGTCGATAGGAGATTAGTTAAAGGTCGAGAGATCTTGGAGAAATCTTTGATGAATCTCCTATAGAAATCGACGTGTCCCAGGAAGGAGCAGATTTGTTTGACAGAGCCAGGCGCAGGTAAATCAGCAATTACATCAAGCTTAGCTCTATCAACCTCGATACCCCTATCTGAGATGATATGTCCGAGAACAATTCCCTCGTGTACCATAAAATGAATTTTTTCCCAAGAAAGCACGAGGTTTTCATCAATACATCTCCTAAGGATACGGGTCAGGTTGGCAAGACATTCATCGAAAGATGGTCCAACGATCGAGAAGTCATGCATGAAGACCTCGAGAAAGTCACCCACCATGTCATAAAATATCGCTAGCATACATCTTTGGAAAGTTGCTGGCGCATTACAAAGTCCGCGAACGGCATCCTTCTAAATGCAAAGGTGCCGAAGGGGCAGGTAAAGGTGGTTTCTCTTGGTCCCGGGGGTCAATTGCCACCTAATTATATCTTGAGAATCCATCTAGGAAATAGAAAAATTTATTTCCCGCTAACTGCTCCAGGATTTGGTCAATGAAAGGTAGCGGAAAGTGATCTTTCCTAGTTGCAGCATTGAGTTTCCTGTAATCTACACACACTCTCCAAGACGTAGGGGTGCGTGTAGGGATGGATTCGCCCTTGTCATTGACATGGATGGTGAGTCCCGCCTTTTTGGGCACAACGTGAATTGGACTCACTCAGGGGCTATCGCTGATCGGGTAGATTATACCCGCATCCAGCCACTTAATAATTTCCTTCTTAACGACCTCCAGCATGTTAGGGTTGAGACGTCGTTGCATCTCGCGGGAAGATTGAGCCTCCTCCTCCGTATATATACGGTGAGTGCAGTAGGAGGGGCTAATGCCAGTTAAGTCTGATAAAGACCGTCCAATAGCTGCCTAGTGCTCCATAAGGACCTTCGTTAGTTTGCACTCTTGCTCCCTGGTCAATTTTGAACTGATGATTATAGGGAGCATTTCATTTGGTCCCAGGAAAACGTATTTAAGTGTACTAGGCAGCTCTTTCAGCTCGGGAGTGGATGGTGAAAGGTCTGGCATTTCTTGGGACAAAAGTGTCCCAGGCGAATCAGAAAACAAGGCAAGAGGAAGAAATTGGCCCTCAGATTGGCCAAGAAGAGGGGCTTCTTGGATATATGAATCCAAAAAGGAATAGCCCCAGTGAGAAGTATATGGGCTCAAGGTCCTAGTGTGGATTTGCAACTCCACCTGATTTGGCGGGAAAGAAAGGGCAATCCGGTCTTCAAGAGTGTGGACCGGCGGTGAGTAGCCCGGATATGACTCAGACCACGAGGTATAGGAAGCGGAGAAAACCTCGTCAGAAGTCTGGTCAAGAGAAGGTATGTGACTAGGGAGGGATGGGGGAATGCCACAATATGTGTCGGTCAGGCAATCGTCAGTGTTTAAAGGTAATCCGCAGCAGTCAGAATGGTCCAAATTAGTCCGATACACACACTGACGGCCATGTCCTCGTCAGACGTGTCATCCTCGATGCAATCACAATCAAAGTTCTTAGCTGCCTTGAAGATGTTAAGCTTGAGCTTTTCAGATCCAACGGCAATCTCAATACAGCCCGACTCGCAGTCGATATGGGCATGGGCTATGGCCAAGAAAGGTCGACCAAGGATGATCGGACAATCAGAAAGTGAGCTAGGAACTTCCATATCTAAAATAAGAAAGTCAACAGGAAAATAGAGACTGTTGACCCTAACCACCACGTCTTCCACCACACCTTCGAAATTTTGACAGAACGATCTGCCAACTATAACGTGACAGGGGTGGGTTTCAGATTCCCTAAGGAAAATTTTTCGAGCATGATGGTTGGTATGAGATTGATGGAAGATCCTAGATCAAGCAGGGCACGGTAAAAATTGCAGCCTTGGATGCTACAGGAAATAAGCTGTGTGCTCGGATCTTTCTGCTTCGGTGGTAGATTTGACAGTATAGCACAACTCACACGAGGCAAGAGAATCACAGGATTCTTAGTTTTCTTTGACTGTCAGCTGGGTGTTGTGTAGTCTTTGAAAAATCGGGCGACAGTAGGTATGTGGTTGGTAGCCTCTAGCGGGGGTACCTTGATTTCAACATCCCTGAACAAATTACGCAGGTTATCAAAGGCCTGTGTATCTTTCTTCATGCCTTTTGGCTCCCTTAGTAGAGCCTCAGGGAATGGGACTGATTCTGGCACCAATTTGGGTGTATCATCCTCTCGCGAATGTGGTGTGCATCCCGAATGAGAGGGCGATGAAGAAGACGGGCCAGGATCAGGTCGAGGTGGATCGACGGTTTGCTTATCGCTCCTCGTAGTGATCACATTGGACGATGCGGGTCCAGTGGGATCATACGGCAGAGGAGGGTTCACAATTGGGACATAAGAGTGAGGTGCTGCAGCGGGATTAACCTGAAATCCTGGTGGAATGCTCGAAGCCTGCAGAATTTGATGAACCTGCCCCTGAGAAGGTCGTACCTGTGGTTGAGGACCACGGGGTAAAAAATTTCATGGGTTTGGAACAGGTTGGGCTAGAAGAGTGCCCTGAGTTCGAGTCGCCATGCGTAGTTGACTGATCTCATCATTCTGTTGCGCCAATTGATGCTGAAGAGAGGTCATGTTCTCTTCATGGCGCTTTGACATTTCCGTCGTCATTTGCATCAATTTATCAAGAGGACTTGATGCGTGTTCGGTTTGCGATACACAAGGGCCTGATGGCGGATTCGCCATAGCATTAGATTGGGCCCTTGGGAAAACGGGTGCGGATGATCGCATTGGTCCACCCGCGGGGTTTTGGTGCTGCGGGTTGTTGGACCATGCGAAGTTCGGATGATTTCGCCACCATTGGTTATAAGTGGCAGAGAATGTGTTGTTCCCCAGGACGCAAGCGTCTTCTATGCCAGAAGATGCGTCCGCATGTAAATATGCGTCCGAGCACACGGAGGCTTGGTCCTCCATGTCAAAATGCTAGCTCGTAGAAGCCAGATCCACATGACTTACCGAGTCGCTTGGTGCAACACTCGGTAAGGAAGGTCTTACGGGGTTTCTCGGGATAAGCTTGGTGCAGGAAGAATTAGGATTGTGACAAAGTGGTGAGGTGGGGGTGTTTGCCAAAGAACGGGTGGGGTTGGCCAGAAGCTCGTCCAGCTTCTTGTGCACGACGGAGACTTTATCCAATTTTTGTGCGATAAGGGTGAGACCAGTGGATGAATGGGAGGGTCCCGTGTCAACTTCATGGACATTGTGGGGCAGGCTGGTATGATTAAAGGTGACAATGGAAGCATTGTTCATTGAGTTTTCACTCATATTTTCATATAATTCGAATGCTCCATTCTCGTCTTTATTCATAAAATTCCCTCCGCAGGAAGCGTCTGCAATCTGCTTCAAAGTCTCATTTAGCCCATAGTAGAAAATCTGGGCTACATGCCACTTAGGCAAACCGTGGTGCGGACACTTCCTGAGGAGGTCATTATATCTCTCCCATGCCTCATGAAACTGTTCACCGTTTTGTTGCGTAAATGATAGCACTCTGAAGCGCATTGGTTTGCCAGATTGGGAAGAACTTCTTGAGAAATGTTGTTCGCGTCTCTTCCCAAGAGTGGATGGTTCTCCCAAGGGTGCGTAACCACTACGGCGCTTTATCCCGCAATGAAAATGGGAACATTTTCATGAGGACCATAGGTAACCCGATATTTCTTGGTTTAACAATCTCAGCCAATCGGGTTAGGTCTTCCAAGTGGAGAAAATGATCTTCACTTTCAAGACCATGGAAGTGAAAATTTATCAGGCCAATTATGTTAGGTTTCAGTTCAAAGTCGTCCCCGCCCATGTGGACTCAAATTTGTCCTATGGTCTCTGTAGCAGCGGGATTTTGATAGGAGCTAAGAGACCTAGTCTCCTCTCATTCGGGAGGGTTCTGCATTTCCTCCAATGTTTCCCCAATTGCCTCAATTTGTTTATTATACATTTCCATTTGGGCTTGGAGGCCGGTTATGGGATCTAAGGCTCCACCACCTGGTAGGTTTTGAGGGTGGTTTCCTCCCTCAGGATTTGGGGGTGGGTGTGCAGCCATGTTTGTGGAGGAGGAGGACGATGTGGCTTCTTTTCTAAAATTATCAGGCAATTCACACAGTTTAGGGTTTTGTGACCTCCTCCCAAACATGCACTACCACAGGAAGAATTGGGGAGATAAGAAGGGAACAGAGATGAGAGAAATGACGCCGCAAAGGTACACTTGATGACAAATCAATACAATCAAATTCCTAACCTCTACAGTGTGCCCTTAGACCTAAAGATCAAAGTTACCTACTATCATGACCTACGGAATCGAATGCGAGCACCGCGGAACCACTTGGCCAGATTGAAAGGCCGTTTGCCCCAGTCTTAGACACCCGATAGCACGCGGGAACCCTCACCAGCACGTAGGCACTACACGTAGGTAGTCAGACCTCCAATCCTTAAGAAGGGTCAAATTACTACCAATTTTAGTTAGAGGCTTAGGATTAAGTGTTTCTGGAATGTGAAGGGCGTTATTTACTGGTAATGCCCAAGTGATTGATTTTATAGAGTGTGTAAACCAAGCATGCAACAGGGAAATCTCCCCGAATTGAAGTTTTAATTGGTGAATGGTTTTCAAAATTCAGCCTTAAGTAGTATGGATTTTAGGATTTCTCTGAATTACCAATTCAACTAATCTCCGGGTTTTGAGAGAATACAAGTTTTCTTGTAAGCCCAACAAACCCTTCTTCAATGTTAGTTGGTTAATGCATGCTAAAATGCAATGGGCTTCCCTAGACGGTGATTTCTATGTGTGGATGCACGAGTCAATTTTAGATTAGTGTGAAAGGGAGCCAAAGCACTTCAATTCAAGTGCTCCCAATCACCAAAATGATTTCCACACACAAGGCTCAACCATAAGATAAAGAGAATCAAATTGTTGGGGTTGAAGTATTCAGGATCGAATCTTAGGCACGTGAAAGGTCGTGGTGGGGCTGGAATCAACTCAATTCCAAGTCTCCCCACCAAAAAGGTATCCCGAACTTGCAGATAAATGAAGCAAAGAGGGGTGCCTCAAAGAATACTTCACACGGAGAAAGATTCAAGAATCAAGATTCTTGGATCTTCGCTATGCAAAGTTTGGCAGGAAATTCTGGGGCAGTGGGAGTGATGACAAATAATCAAACAAGTGATTTTTAATCCACTTGCCCTAAGATATCCCAAGAAGTTTTTTTTCTTTTTTTAGTTATTTTTTTTCCTTTTTTTGTATATTATTAAGGTGACAAGTTGACCTAAGTTGCTAAGAAAGAAAGACCTACTTATTCAGCAACGTGTACAAAGCTCTAGTGTGGTGCCGGCGACTTCACGCTCTCGTTCCCGCGTTGGATCTACCCATGTTTCTGACTTCGTCTGCCTGCCTTCTCCTTGCAACAGGTTCACCTGCACAGCAACAAACAAAAACACCCGTGAAGAGAAGGGTGTGAAAAGAGAAAAATTAAAGGAATGGAGTAAAAACTTACTTGAATGCGCGCTTCCCCGGCAATGGTGCCAAAAAAGAGTGTGGTCGAGCCCGAATAGGTTGTGTTAATATGGTGATTTTATCGTTGTAATGAGTATAGTGGTTAACCTAAATCGAGCCTAACCATCTCTTTACAAAATTTTTAACCTAGCCTACTTGATTTTATCTTGGTCGCTTTTAGGCCCAGGGTTGAACTCAGGGAAGTTGGATTAGAAGTGAAGAAATTTCTACGCCTTTCCTACAACGAATCTCTTCCGTTCGTTTATTGTGTTTTTGGTGTTTTTCTATTTAAGATTTTTTTTCTGATAATTTTTGTCCTTGAGGTACAACCTCAAAATAAGGTTCCTGGCTTTGAGCCAAATTAAGGTTCCAAACCTGGTCTTGCTATTGGCAAGACTGAGTACCTACAAGTTAAGGATTATCTTTTCTCTTTTGTATATTTTTTTGTTTATCTTTCTAATGGCAAGAAAGAGAAATAGAAATAAAGTAAATATAGTATATATATATATGTATATATTATATATGTATAAAGGGGTGGGGTTAGAAGTGGAGATGGCATGTAGCACGGTGTCAAGTCAGTCGTCGTCTAGGAAGATGCAACCAATAGAAGGAAGTGCTGCGTGGAGTGTAAGGTGGATTGGTGGAAGATGAGTGCAAATAAGCTTCCTGTATGCGTGTATCGGGGAATATTAGCAACTGGTGCAGATATTCCCGCGATTCAACGTATGGTAAGTGATATGAAAAAATAGATATATGTATATATGTAAATATATATATATATATACACATATATATATGGTTATAAATATATAGGTATATATGTAGTTATATATGTATATATATATAGATATGTAAATATATGTATAGATAGATGTATATATATGTATATATATATATATATGTATAGTTAGATATATATATATATATGTATATATATATAGATATGTAATATATGTATAGATAGATGTATATATATGTATATATATATATATATATAGTTAGATATATATATATATGTATATATAGTAATATATGTATATAGTTATATATATGTGTGTATATGTATATATATATATTAGTATAAGTATCTATGTATATAGATATGTGTAGATAGATACACACACACATATATATATATATTTATAGTTATAGATATATATATGCATATATGTATGTATATTTGTATATATATATATGTATAAATATGTGTATATATATGTGTATGTATCTATATATATAAGTATATAGATATATATATATATATATGTATATGTATGTATGTATACTAATACTTAGTTATATAAGTACTAATATATGTATAGATATATGTATATATATATGTATATAAATATATATATATATAAATATATAAGTATATATATGTATATAAGTATATAGTAGTGTATAAGTGAGTGGGTGTGTGTGTACGAGAGTGTGTGTGTATGTATATGTGTCTGCAGGAGAGAGAGAGAGAGAGAAAGAGAGTCAGCTGACGAGGAAGGCATGCGGAGAGATAAGTCATCCGTAGCCTTCAAGCATCGTCTGATCCCATGTGCGCACGCAGGTGCGTAGGCGCACGAAGAGGCCCGCGCATGCAGGAGGGTGTGAGTGTGAGGGGAAGGGCCGCAGCACACCACGCTGTGCAAAGAGGCGGGTGCGGGAGAAGGCGCTATGCACTGAAGCGGGCGAAGACGTGGGCGAACGCAGATGCGAGAGCGGGCGCTAGAGCGGGCGCCGGGAGAGACACGGGCGCGGGCATGCGTGGACAGGCAACAGACGGTCGCAGCGCGCTGGGTTACCGGATAAGTGAGAAACTTACCGGTCCCGCACTGTAGCCACAGTGTTCCACTGAAATGCGTGAATAGTGGCTATAGTGCGCGCCTGGCTCGCACGACTTGGTGTTGGCGGTGCTGTGAGTGCGGGAGCTGCTGCGCGAGCTGGCGCGCCCGCGGAAGGTCTGCGTCGGCTAGGCTGCGGGCGGAACTTCGCGACAGGGTGCGCGGAGAGGGGCACGGGCGACCTGCTGGCGTGAGTAGTGGAGCTTCACGACAGGGCGCGCGGTGGCCGACACCTTGCTGCTGCTGCTGCGGAGCTTGCATGCGGGCGAGCAGTGGCTGGTTGAGCTTCAAAGCTTGAAGCTCCTGTGGCAATGGCGGGGTTGGCTTGGAACGATGAAATAGGGAAGAGAACCACCACGCCCACTGGCTCTTTGATGAGCTGGGCGGTGGTGGGACTCACAGTAGTGGTTGAGTACCACTGTGAGCGGCTCTTGCCCGCAGAGTAGCTCCTCAGAAGGAGGAGAGGCTGCGTATGGAGGGGAGAGGGGAGGAGACGGCCTGGAGGAAGGTGCTGTGTTGGGTTTTGGCATGTGGACCAGGCTCAGCCGCAAGGAAGAAGGCTGAGCTCTTTTTAAAGAGCAAAGAGGCATGCACAGCCATGCCCTGGCTGTGTGTGGCTCTGCATGGATGGCAGGGAGTGCTTGTTGCAGAGAATAGCGCGAGGAAGGCCAGCCATGCCATGCAGCCGCGGAGAAGAAAGTCAAATAAAAAAAAAAAATAAAGATGGTGAATTTTGCAAGGCAGCACTTGAGGAAAAATGTAAATTTCAAGGCCATTTATTTCACTCTCCTCCCCTCTCAAATAAATGCATGCATGCATGTATTTTTACAAATGTGACTATGACTACCTAATATGCACTGGCAATGCTAGGAAATGGCACAAGATGGCACAATTGCTGGTGTATTTTTGCTGTGCAATCAATGCATGAGTTAGCATGCACACCCATCGAGTTTCCTGAATAAACGAGGCTCCATTCACTCGTTTAATAGGCAAATTTCTCCTTGTGGAGACGACCTAACTATTTTTTTGGTTAGTTTTTGAATATTAAATGTTTTGAAAAGCGATTTTCTACAACGCAATGAACTATAATGACATGTCATTTCATGTTAAAGTTTTCAATGAAAATGAACATCGCTCTTCCAAATGGCACCGTTGCTAGGGAAGATGACACAGCTATTAATTTTTTCGCGAATTTTGTATTATTTTTATGCTATTATGAAGCTTTTCTGAATCATTGATCTACTTCCTTTTCCTGTCGAGGTACATATGTTTGGAGGAAACGAACATGGCAGGTGCGCAAGGTGGAGATGATATTTTTGGTGGACCTTGATGCCACCTAGAGGCCAGCAACAGGTGCTTGTGGGCCTTGATCCCACGCACATAGGCATATGGAGGAGCCTTTTTCTGTTTTAGTCATTAGATCTTAGTTTAGATTTAAGCTAGACAGACATTAGCACTTAACTTCTGTCTTGTGAACCTGTGTTGGGCATTTTTGGGAATGTGTTCCCAGTGCTTTTATTGCTTATCACTCTTGTATGTGGGAGCGTATTTTCGGGAGCGTGTTCCCATTTTATTTAGATTATAGGATTATTCGAATTGTTTGAACTACATGTTGGTTAGTTAGTTAGTTATATTAGGTTTGTTTGCTTATTATTATTAAAAAAAAGAAAAGAAAAAATGGAACTGCCTGGTAGAAGCTGCATCTCTATAGGGAGACCATTTAGGATTGAATGAGCAGCATCTAGTTTATCTTCGCTGCATTGTAGACATCTTGCACGAAGAAATCTGGGGTAAGGTATGTCTTCTCTTTAGCATCGAATACCTATCATGCATCCGCATTGGACTTAAATTCAAGACTACTAGAGTGTTTTAATAGAATTAATTTAGTGGTCGCTTTAAAAATTTGGATTGCTAAGAGGTTAGACCTTAAAATCTGTGACTTGAAATTGGGTGCAAAAGGATCTTTTTGCGAGATTTCAAAGCTCAAAATGCAAACATGAATTATACACCTAAGGCACTGTGCACATCACACAAAAGGTCACTAGGTAAATTTCAACCTCTCCTCTTTTGCACCACAAGGGAAGTTAGTAGGAAATCAACAAGCCTATCCACCAAGTTACTTCAGTTCCTCATGTGTGGGCTTGATTTGAGACTTCCATCCCTTGTGAGTAGGTTGTAGGAACCAACGAAGGTCAGCCTAGGAAACACAATTCTTGCAAAACTTGTTTGGCCACCAACTGAACATTTAATTCTAAGACCTAGAATCTAGTAAAAAAAGATCCCACTGTATTTGCGTTTGTGTTGACAGCGATAGAACTCTCTAGGAAGTTTTTGCTTGTGTTTTGATTTCTTCTAAATCCTAAGAGAGTTAAACATGTTTGGCTTAAAGAAATGGACCACCCTTACTCCTATCATTCAGATTATCAGAGTCAATACTTCCCATCTTTTAACCAGGATCCCATGCCCCAAGCTTATCCATCCTCTGATGGGTACAATGACAATTCATGGGATCAATCATATTCTGGGAGTACTATTCCGATAGCTCCCACTTTTGAGCAGAGCCTAGAAGTGGGATTTTCCAACCCTAGAATCCCCATTACTATACAAACACCCAACCCTCCCACCCCTCATGATTTTCCTTATCGAGGTTGGACCGATACCGCTAGGCAACCAGAGCCTGAAATTGACTATCCTCCCCAATCTAATAGTAGTAGCCTCTCCTCTTTTACGATAGAAATGCAAAAACAACAAAAAGAAATGGAGTCTATGGGAGAGATGTTGAGGAATAGTCAACAATTAAATAAGGAAATGAGACAGCTTAGTTATGCTCTTACTAGTAATTCCAATCCCTACCAGTACAACCGTGATCATGCAAATAATTATGAGGAAACCAATGGCAATAGGGATCTCATTTTGTGTAGCTATCACTCAGACTCTCCCAATGAGACACGGCCACTAGAGGAAAACGATCCTAGTAATTACACACTCGAGCTATATTGGAGTCAAAAGAAAGGAAAGATGGTACCCCTTGAGGACCTTGACCCTAATGACAGTATTTTCGTTACCCCTGATAACTCGGGTCAAGGTCATATTATTCCTATCACTTCCCCTATTAATTATCTGGTGGAACCCCATTCTACCCTTACTGAGCCTAATCCTGACCCTCCACTTATGGAATCAACACTGACCATCCAACATTCTGAGGATTTAAATGCACCCAATAAAGGTGACCCTAAGGGAATGGAGGATGAATTGGATCAATCTTGGTCTCAGGGGTACAAAGAGTCTATTTTAGAGGAGGATGATAACCTAATGGAGGAACCCAACCTTAGAGTTTGGGGTGAATCACTGGGGGATTATGTGTTATTTCGAGGACTTACCCCATGAGGATATAAATAATCTAATGAAATCTGGATTCCTTCCTACTTTTGATTTTGAGAGTCATCCTTCGTAAAAGCAGGAGTTGATATTGGAGGAGGACGAATACAATAGTGAGAAGCTAGGAGAGACTCTCGTGGACAATATACATCAATTGAGGATTTATGCCTTGAGAAGAATAAAGAATTGAGTGATATAGGCTTACTCCAAAACATTATGACTGATCCTCCTTCAGAAATAATTGAGGATACTGATCCAACTCCACTCTTTACTGGTGAATCACATATACACCTCGATAAAAACTCAAGTGAACCAAAAGAATCCGAGGACGAAATTAATGATAATGATTCTATTGCTTCGACCCTGCCATCAAATGAATTTAATCTAGAGTCCACCATTGAATAACATATACTGGAAGGTGAAAATATGACTCTGATCATTAAGGATAGGTAGGGTGATGTGATATTTTATGCAGTAATTGTTAGGGAGAATACACAAACTGAATCATTGATGGAATTGGACTCGACACCAACTAAACCCTCATTGGACTTAATCATTACCTCCCAACACCACAAACAACCCTTACACTCCCTAACCGATCCTTGGCTCAGGTCTCTGCTCACATACATTCTTTCTGGGGAGCATATCAGGCCATGACATCCTCGGGTAGAATGGCGAGTTTGGATTGATGCTTATACTTTTAGTCTCGCCATTCAAGGGTTTGAAATAATAATGTTTATATCTTTTAAAACCCTTCCTGCTTTGGAGGACCCTTATTATCCTCCACTTATTCTATTTTGAGAGGTCCCTTTTTATATCCCTTTTGTTATTCTTAGACCTCCCCAAGTAGCCTACGAGGTTCTCTACTTTCATGTCTTCTGGAAAGCATTTGGAATTACGTTGCATCATCAGCTTGCCAACATCCATGGGTACCTGTTTTCTAAGCCCACGTTGTTATGCATATTCTTAGAGCCTAGCTCTTTCTGTCTAGAACCAGACTTACAAGTTCCCTATAAGTCTGGCTGCCAACAAAAAAAATGCAGCGCTTATTGGGAGGCAACCCAGCATTTAGAATAACACAATCATTAGGTGATTTCCTTACTTTCTCCCTTTGTTTAATTTTACAATGAGGACATTGTTGGATTTAGGCATCGGGGGGTTCATTTTTCATTTTAGGAAGTATTCAAGCATTTAGGTTAGGTGCATTAGCATAAAAAAAAAAAATTCTTGAGTTGAATTGGTTAGTCCCTAGCAAAACATCTTTATCATGGAGGTGTCATTAAAGATTTTCTTCTTAAATTATTTCTTAAGTTTAGAATCCAGTATAGTTACTTCACTTGCACGGGGATTGGGTAATGGATCTTTGAAGAAAACTAATAAGCATTTCTAGTCTATTGAACCCTTGGACAGTTAATAGGGAGTCAGGCATACCATCTTCTATTAGATCCACCTCATATTTGAGAGAAGAAAGTAGAGAGACTACTAGTCCACTAAGTCTAGTGCAAGGACTCCTAAGTTTTGGACAATTAGATGATGATACCTCAGAGTTAGGTATAGTTTTCACTCTCTGTTCCTGTGTGCATACATTGTGTGAATTCCTGAGAGTCACTAAATAAGGCAGATACACAGAGATTGAGTCTTAATAAAACTATGACTATGGTTGATGGTTACGACCATCCTTCATAGAGTCCTCGGCTGAAGGAGGGTATTAGTGTCAAAGGTTAGAAATACGCTTGTCCTATCCATTCCTTCTCGGTGACGAGACTAGCATTTGATGGTTACTTCCATTGTTTTCTTTTACTTTTGCTAGGGACTAGCAAAACTTAAGTATGGGGGCATTTGATAAGTCCACTTTAGTGGACCATTTTGTAGCCTAAGTTGGTAGTTCCAACATTTTAGATTGTATTAACATATGCAAAATAAGTGCATGTCCTAAGATTACATAAATAATTGTGTGAATTTCTTTTAGCTACAAGAATAAATAGAGAAGTTGGCTCGTGGTGCCATTTTGGCCTCTCCCACTTATCCTAAACCCAATTTTCACTTCAAAATCCTAATTAGACTAAGACCTATACCTACAACCTAAGCCTACTTAAGCCAAATCCAACGTCACCTTATCTCTCTACATAATCATCAGACGTTCAAATTTCAAACTTAACACGTCTGTTGTACCCAACCTGCACCACTGCCTTCCCCTTGCAACAACTCCCATCCCTTATCCTAACGCACCGCCCACTCCACACCGCTCCTTTCTCCAACCGCAGAACAACCCATATGTTTTATCTATCTTCTCCCCCGGGTGGGATCTCCTCCCTCACCACCACCGTGGAAAAGAGCTTACACTGTGCAACATGCGCACACTGTGGCCATTAGAAGAGAGCTTCAACATTGCCCCTCAGCCCGTGCACGCAGTGACAGTGCGTGCATGCCACTTCTCCACCTTTAAACAACACCACCATCACCATTCTTGATGTCATTCCCCCAATACCTTCCTCTCCCATTCACCTTCTTCTTCCCCCAGAAGAACCCAACATCTCCTCCTCACAGTAGACATGCACATCACTGCCAAAGCCCCCTTCAGCTGAGGAACATCACCACGCACCACCATGCAATCCCTCTCCTCCATCTTCTTTCTTTTCTTCTTCTTCATTCCAACCAACCATCCCCTGCTACTCCACAAAGAACCCAAAGAACCCAAACCCGTAGCACCTTCTCTGAGCCTCCTCCAACCGCCAAACTTGGCCCCAAGCTTAGTCCGACGATCTCAAGCACTGTCGAGAATCCTCTCTGACCATCGAGGCCTCGCGCGACCATGCGTGGGCCATGCAAGCGGCCTCCATAGCAAGCCACCATGTCCACACTGTTCGGCGACTTCGCCTCCATCCGACTGCCACTGGCTGCCTCTTGTCGCCCCGTCACCATCATCTTGAAGCCCTCCTCCCGGCCGACCTCCGTCCGACCAACCCTCCCGTCAGTGGGCCCCTTCCCATGCATGAAGAAGAATGAGAAAAAAGCTCTGTTTCTCCCCTAATTAGTAATTACGCATATTGCCATTGCCACTTTTACTATTACTTTATTTAATGAATTATTATATTGAAAGAAAACTACATGAATATCCCTCTATTTTTGATTCATTACTTATGGCTGAATTCTCCTCATGAATGATTTTAAATAAGGGACATTAGAAATAGTGAATAGGCTCTATCTTGTAGGAAATTAATATTTACGGGATACTTGTATCAAAATCACTATTTTACTAGGTATTATATTGTGGTGATTTTGCATGTGTAGCCTTACATTATTGATTAATTGCTTAGAACAAGAACTTATGTCAAAAATAAGATGCATGAGTTAGCATGCACACCCAGTGAGTGTCCCAAATAAACGAGTCACCATTCACTAGTTTAATAGGCTTATTCCTCCTTGTGGAGACGACCTAACTATTTTCGTGCTTAGTTTTTGAATATTAAATGTTTTGAAAAGTGATTTTCTACCATGACACGAACTATAACGACATGTCATTTCATGTTAAAGTTTTCAATGAAAATGAAGATCGCGATTTCAATATTCTCCCCAGAAAGAATGTATATGAGCAGAAACCTGAGCTAGGGATCGGTTAACGAGTGTAAGGGTTGATTGTGGTGTTGGAAGGTAATGATTAAGTCCAAGGAGAGCTTAGTGATGTAAACATGTTTACACTACTTAAGATGTCTATTTATGCTTGTTCTTAAGCATAGTATTGCATTGCATACTATAAATATTGCATAACATGCATCATCTTGCATTTAGACTAGTTTGAATAAAATGGAGGTTAATTGTCTCCTTTTATGTTCATGGATAGGGCAAACTTTTTATCAGGGCCTCGGATCGAAGATCCAACCATACAGATGTGATCAGGGCGACGATTGGAGTTCAACGACTCCAAGATCGCCCTAAGTAGACATCTGTAGTATCAGATAGAGATCGGGGAACCTTAGAAGATCAAGGGCCAAGATGGTGTGAATCCACACCTCAAATGACAAATCCAACCGCATGGATGGATTCGGATCGACGATCGTAGCCTAACGGTGTGAACATCGACTCAATCCGATACCCATGGGACCATCTACATCATCCAGAAGATGGACGACCAAGATGGCGCCATGTGGTGCCATCTTAGCCATCCAACCGGCCCTCAGGACCACTGCTGCCTCTTCAAAGAAAATCCAACACTCGATCTGGGCCGTTGGATCTTGATCGAACGGTCCTAATCGCGTGTTCAAAAGTTCAGCCGCTCGCCCATCCACGCGCGCAGCGTAGTGGATAAGGCGCTCGGTCGCCTTCAGATGCAGGTTCGAATCTGCATGCACGAGCGAGCGGGAGTGAGGAGCGTCAGATCGTCATCAAACGTTGGATCGTCATCGAGGAGCGAGCGCGAGCTCGATGAGGCGCGCGGCTGAGGCAGGAGATGGACGCATCTCAGCCGTTCGATCTCGCAATCGAATGGCCAAGATTTAAAGTACGTGCACGTGCATTACGCGTGAGGAGGTGAGAAGGCGCGCGCGCGCACCCACTACGCCCATGTTAGGACCTTTAGCGATGGATTTATCCGTCACTAAAGGTCCTGAATTAATGTTTTTCAAATTGAAATGACCAAAATGCCCCTACTCCTTGCAACTATAAAAGGAGACCCCCTCCATATGAAATTCTCATCCCTTCATTCTCTTCTCTACCTCTTCAAAGCTCAAGAGAAGCTTGTCCCACACCCGGGATGCTCCTCGCAAGATAAAGTCAAATTTTCGTCCCCCTTTCGGAAGTGGATCCCACAACAACGATGACATGCTACTCCGTTCTCGTTCCTCCTGCCATGGTCTCCTTCCCACTCTGTCCTCCTTCGTCCAGGCGACGTCTCGTCTGGCTCGTCCTCCAAGAGATCGTCAAGGAGGATAACTTCTCTCTCCCATTCTTCTTTACATCTTTCTAGTGTAGAATTTCCTGCTTTCTAGTGTAGCTGATTTCCAGCTTTCTAATGTAATTCTTCTTTGGTTTTATTGTATAAACATTTAAATTATTGAATGCATGTTTTCTTTCTCTCTCTCTCTAGTTTAGTCTGATTGTTATTATGGCTTCATTGTAATTACATCGCCTTACTTTTCAAGAAAAATTCTAAAAAAATATAATTGTGAATATAGAATGACGTAGCCTCCCTGAGTTCGACCTGGGATTTCTATTCTGGTATAAATTTTATTTGTTGAACACGAGTTCTTCGCTTTCAAACTTCAACGACAAGGTTTTCAAAATCAAACACGTTAGCACAGCAACCCGTGCGTTCAACATTTTGGCATCGTTGCCGGGGAGGCGACGCTCTTTGATTTTTTCTTCGCGTTTTCTAACTTACAAATCATTTACCCAACTTCTCTCCTTTCTTATTGTGATTGCAGGTACTCTTTTGAGATGAGCAAATGCGGTAGATTGGAGTAAAGTGCTACGGAAGGTTTTGTAAGTTATCCCCACCTCCCACCCATTAGATTTCATTCCACCATGTAATAACATAAACATCAATCAACCTACGTGCTCTTATATACTCTAAGGTTAGATTGTTTGTTGTTTGACACCCATACTCGCCCCAACCTCCACATTTAAAAAAAGAAAAATAAAAAAAAAATCTCACAGAGGTACACAACCTCATCTGATTTTCAAACTCAGCCGGCATGCCGATCTTTAGAGCCGGTACACACATCCAACACACATAATTGAGTAGAAATCAGATTAAGTAATCACTTGTGTGCCTAATTAATTGGTGCAACAGGCCAATTGTTTGAGTTGATTGGGCCGCACCACTTCAAATGAACTCATCAAGTAGCTACCACTTAGGTTCAACTATTAGGGATTTACCAGGCACTCCACATTCTTTTAAGTTTTAAAGGAAAACATCTCCACCTGTGCTTCCAAAACCTGGTGTGCCAACAAAATTTGTCTGAAAACACCTAAAGTTGAATCCTAAAAGCTACTAAGTAAGATTTGAACCCTAAAATTCACCGCATCAAAAATAATCTTGCTTGAAAATCACTAGTTGTGCACGCACACACAAATTAATCAATCATTAAGGGCACAACCCATATAAAGGGCCCATCACATTCCAAAGCATATTCAAATCTAACCCTAAATAAAATAGAGTAGACGTTGGCCTTAAGGATTCGACTCTCTCTTCAGAGCCTAGAATGAGATTATTTTCAATTAGTCTATTTCTACTGTTCAATCTGATGTCTAGCTAGGGGAGTAGAATCAAACTATCGCTGCTGGGGGGTACACTAGGAACTGAAGGCGCAAGCCAAAGGAAGAACCTTCTCCCCAGTCCCTCCTTTTAACTAGTTGGATTGAACAAACAGAAGTAGATCAAATCATTCCTTTATCTCAAGACGGGTTTTGGGAGTCTGTAGGTCTTTACGCTAGCCCACTTAAGGACAGGTTTGATTGTTTGTATTGCAGGGCACCTTTCTTCCTCTTGTCTCTCATGAATCCTTCCACATATTATACGCATTCCCGCTCTTTCCATCCTGTTTTGAATTATCCTCAACATGACGATTACCCCGATTCGTACTATAATCAACCATCAGTTAGTTGGGATAACTCGAATTGGGGATACAGTTTCAGACCTCCGTGTTTAGGGTCTAATCCTGAACATTATGATTGTGATTTCTATCCTTCTCAAAGCCACATCGATTATAAATCGTCAACCTTTCATGAACAACCTAATACAATCTACAATCAAGAAGGATATACTGATCCTTACCCATCCTTTGATTACACTGCCTTTAGGTCCTCACCACCTTTTGAACAATCTGAAATGACCTATTATCAGGAAGGGTATAATGAATCTCAATTCGTTAATTCCCTTGCATTGATCCCAAACCCGCCCAACCCTGAACCAACTCATTTGGTTTAGGATAACCAGGTTCAAGATAAGGTTCTGGCTAACTTAAGGAATATCATACAATCTTTAGAAGTTCAGCCAATACCTTGCATTGAGAGATGGGAGCCTCTGATTCAGATGATTGATGATTTGAATAAGTATTTGTTGGAATGGTTCCAAGATGTTAAGGATAAGAACCCGGGTGAGTTTCTACTTTGGAAGTTAGCGAAATTGAGGATGAGATTTGTGGTTGCTTTGATTCAATCATGGGATGATTCCCAGGATGAACCCTCTTCAGGAGAGCCAATTTCAAAACCTGTTCAGGCACCTATTGTGGAGGACACATGTTACGAGGTTAACCAGATTGAATTAGAGCAACCAATTAAGGAAGATCTGATTTCTTCACCTAAGATCCCTGAGCTGGGGTACGAGGAAACTTATGTCTCCATGGACCAGAAAGTGATGGATGATTTTGAGACATACATTAATATGGATTTCGATTTCTTTGATTCTGATGGTGAAGATTCACGTTGCGAAGTCTCATGCGAGTTTACAGAATATGATTTCTGTGAGACGATTGGGCCTGAGGAATCTGATAGATCATTTGATAGCCCAATAACTGAGGAAACTGAACTTATTAGGGCTCACATTACGGATCCAGAATCGTATTTTCTGGATGATTCAATCCAATGCCCTAATTGTCAGTTACACCCTGTTGAGCTTATCAATGATTCTGTTTCTGAGATAATTAGACCCAAGTCAATTCTGATTTAGCCACATCTTTTAGACTTGGAAATTTCAGACAGGATGATTCAGGAGGTTTCGAATTTTGACATTCTGAATGAGGAGGATAGGAGCTTGGAAATTTTAATTTGGGAAGCAAGTTCTGCAGGAAGTAGAAGACTAAGTTGAAGGGTTCCTATTAAGCTGAAACCATCAAACCTGGACCCTTACGACATCTATTCTGAGGATGTCCAACCTAAGCATACATTCCATGATTATCCTTTTGAGCTTGAATTTTCTGTAACCCGACTTTTTGGTCTTGGGTTGCATCCTCATAAATCGCAGGCCCAACCCCGCTTGCATACTGATTTTAGGTTTTGGGTAATTTTTATCCAGAACCTAAGATATTCTCGATTATGGGGTATGGGTCTGCACCACAATTTGGTCCACATCTGTGGACCTCTACTGACAGGTCAGAAGTTTCTTATGTTTATTCTGATTCTGACCTGCACCTGTGAATTCTTTATTTCTTTTCTTTGTATAGTGTGCCTAGCTGAAGGCACTAAATTCAGCATGTATATAGTTCTTTTTAGTTTTCATCTCGGAGTGGACCTGACATTCACGCAATTCAGGTGCTTTCTACTCTATTCCACTTTGTTTTATGTCTTCTTAATACAGTAAGGACATTGCATTAGATAGGCATGGGGGGGTGGATATTTATCTCTGAATTAAGTTGTCAGCTCCGTAGATTTGTTTTATTTTCTTTTATTATTAAAAAAAAAATGAATTAGAAAAGAGTAGTTTGGTTTAAGAAAATTTTCAATCTTAGGAAATACTACATTATGATTTGAACACAAAGACCCTTCAGGTCTTTGGACTTAATCAGCCCGTGTATCCATTAAAATGTGGATTTATTTTTCGAGTCCTCGCCAACCTGAATTCTATTGGAGTAAATAAGTTTGGGTGATAAGTACACGACTTATCAACACACCCTCTGATTTGAGGGAACTTTGAGTTTTTAACATCTACACACTTTCTTTGCACTGACTCATTATTTGGTGATTTTAACGGAAATTGGGTAGCTAATGAACCTCTTAGGGTGATATGGCTGGCAAGTTATCGTGGGTAACAACCCATAGGTAGGTTGTCCAGAGCCCAATCACTAGGCCTTTCTCTTTATGCTGCCTTTAGGTAAATCTTAGATCAGGGAAGCCACCTACTTAAAAAAAAAAAGGGAAAAGGAGAAAAAAAAAGAAATAAACTACACTTCGCCACACGAGTATGGCTGGCAAGTTGTCGGTGGTAACAGCTTATCGACCGATTGTCCAGAACCCAGCTCAATAAATGCACTGAAAATTCCCAAAACACTTAGGAAGAAGCGGAGAAGTAGAATAAATCGGGAAGATATACACTGAATTCACCCTTGTGTTGATCCCGTAAAAAAATAAAAGTAGGCAGGAAGCCACCGGTTGTAAAGATACACCTTTAGGCAGAATTCTTTTTTTAGGTCACCTAGAAGCGTAGAAATCCGAAGTCCATTTTAACTGCCAGTCAATGAGCCTATCACATTCACAATAAGATGCTTAGAACTTAGGGTTCTCATCAAATCTTGGGTGAGTTGAATGGCCATAGAAAGCCACTCTTAAACCCTAAAACTTGATAATCCAGAAAAATTAGAAAAGAAGAAAAAGAGAAAATTAAATTTTTCTTTAAATAAGGCAAGGGCTTGAGGCGGTATGCATTTTGGCAGATACTCGGGCACTGTTGTGCCTTTGAAAGTTCAAATCCTAAGTAGACATTTTCTTAGTGATTGAAAATAACTCAAGCCCAAATAATCCAACCTGATTCTTTTATAAATAGCATATAGTTTTTGCCAGGGACTAGCAAAAGATAAGCATAGGGGGTATGATGTAAACTTGTTTACACTACTTAAGATGTCTATTTATGCATGTTCTTAAGCATAGGATTGCATTACATACTATAAATACTGCATAACATGCATCATCTTGCATTTAGACTAGTTTGAATAAAATGGAGGTTAATTATCTCCTTTTATGTTCATGGATAGGGAAAACTTTTTTTCAAGGCCTTAGATTAAAGATCCAACCGTACAGATGTGATCAGGGTGACGATTGGAGTTCAACGACTCCAAGATCGCCCAAATCAGACATCTGTAGCATCAGATAGAGATCGGGGAACCCTAGAAGATCAAGGGCCAAGATGATGTGAATCCACACTTCAAACGACAAATCCAATCGCAAGGATGGATTTGGATCGACGATCGCAACCTAACGGCGCAAAAATTGACTCAATCTGACACCCGTTGCACCATCTACATCATCCAGAAGATGGACAACCAAGATGGCGCCACATGGCACCATCTTGGTTGTCCAAAACATGGCACCATCTCAGCCATCCAACCGGTCTTCAGGACCGCCGCTACCTTTCCAAAGAAAATCCAACGCACGATCTGGGCCATTGGATCTTGATCCAGTGGTCTTGATCGCGTGTTCAAAAGTTCAGCCGCCTGCCCATCCACGGGCACAGCGTAATGGATAAGGTGCTCGGTCACCTTCTGACGTGGGTTCGAATCCGCATGCGTGGGCGAGTGGGCGCAAGGAGCGTCGGATCGTCATCGCATGGCTGTGCATGCCCGATAGCGCTCACGTGCTATTAGACGCGCAGCGAAGACGCGGCATCACACGCAATGAGGCGTACGGCTGAGGCAGGCAATGGACGCATCTCAGCCGTTCGATCGCGAGGAATGGTCAAGATTTAAAGTATGTGCACGTGCGTTATGCGTGAGAAGGTGAGCAGGCATGCGCGCCGCCCACTACGCCCACACTGAATTAATTTTTTCAAATTGAAATGACCAAAATGCCCCCACTCCTTGCAACTATAAAAGGAGACCCCCTCCATATGAAATTATCATCCCTTCCTTCTCTTCTCTACCTCTCCAAAGCTCAAGAAAAGCTTGTCCCACACCCGGGATGCTCCTCGCGAGATAAAGTCAAATTTTCATCCCCCTTTCGGAAGTGGATCTCACGACGACAACGACGTGCTGCTCCATTCTCGTTCCTCCTGCCTCAATCTCCTTCTTCCCACTCCATCCTCCTTCGTCCAGGCAACGTCTCGTCTGGCTCATCTTCCAAGCGATCGTCAAGAAGGATAACTTCTCTCTCCCATTCTTCTTTACAGCTTTCTAGTGTAGAATTTTCCTGCTTTCTAGTGTAGCTGATTTCCCGCTTTCTAGTGTAATTCTTCTTTAGTTTTATTGTATAAACATTTTGAATGATTGAATGCATGTTTTCTCTCTCTCTCTCTAGTTTAGTCTGATTGTTATTATGGCTTCATTGTAATTGCATCGCCTCACTTTTCAAGAAAAATTCTAAAAAAAAATAATTGCGAATATAGATCGACGTAGCCTCCCTAAGTTCGACCTGGGATTTCTATTCTGGTATAAATTTTATTTGTTGAACATGAGTTCTTCTCTTTCACACTACAATGAGAAGGTTTTCAAAACAAAACACATTAGCGTAGCAACCCATGCATTCAACACTTAGTCTGTGCCAAGTCCAGTTCCAATAACAATTCAGATTTTCTATTATTCTCCCTAATAGTTGTTGCAGAAAAATTGAAGTCACCCTACCTATCATTAATGATTTCCTCAAGAATCGAAGTCATATTTTCACCTTCCAGTATATGTGAATCAATGGTGGACTACAAATACAGTGGGATTTATTTTGGCATTTGTGAATCAATATATGTGAGAGTTCTACCACTGTTAAAACAAGTGCAAATGCAGTGGGATATGTTTTTAGTAGATTCTAGGTCTTAGAATTAAGTATTCAGTTGGTGGCTGGCAAGCGTGGAAATCGCGCATTTTGAAATCGTAGTATAGTCGCGAAATCCCCTTGACAAAAATTTTTATAATAACGAAACTCATAGATTTCTTTTCTTTTTAGAACTTGAGTTTCGGTCGTTCGTCTCTGGGAGGCATGAAAATAAGTCGAGAATTGAATCAGCTTTTCTAACCTAAATCTAATCTAACCTGATACTTTTGGTCTTTTTGTATTTTGCTCCCGTTTGTGTTTTTGATTTTTATTTTGAAAGCGAAATGAAACCTAGATCAAGATTTGCTAGCGAAAACCTAAGTGACAGTGTGGATCTAAGTGGGGCCATGGAGGCCGTGCATGGTGTGACAAACCTAAATGGGAAGCTCTTAAGTACACTAATAAGCATGCATCAAAGTTATATGCCATGAAGATAATAGCATGCATATAAAACCATTAGACTAGAGTATCATGCATTAAAAATTAAGTCACTACAAAATCTGGATACATGGAAATAAAGCTAAACTAAAGAAAGAGATCAAACAAGAGAGGCTAAGGAGAAGCCTTCTTGGTCGTCCACTAAAGAGAAGAGGATGGGTGTGTGCACCCAAGTGGAGAGAGGAGGGTGTTGCACCCTTTCTCTACCAATGACTATCCCTGAGAAGTCCTTGAGGGGGGTCTTCTCTTTGGTCATCTAAGAGGAAAATAAAATGGGGCATGGACCCTCTATAAAGGAAGAAGAAACACTACCAAGAGAAGAAGAGAGGAGGAGGATGTTGATGGATTCTTCTTCTTCTTGTAGTCCTTGAAGAAGCTTGGAGGAGAGCTTCTTCCTAGCCGTCCATGGAGGGAGCCTTGGAGGAGGAGGACAACCTTGAGAGGGAGAAGAGGAGGTGTGGTCGCAAGTTGAGAGAGGAAGAGAGTGAATGGAAAAATGGGGGAGTCCATAATTTCGTGGCGCTCACTTTGGCTCATATGGGAAGACTCAATTTGGTTGACACTTTTGGTGGCTCCAAAAATAGCCAATGCCACATATTTAGGATCTAGGTTTGGTGCAAGTTTTAGGGTTTCCAAGAGAGTGTGCATGGGTTTGGTAGGGGTAAAATAGGAAGGTGTGTGTGTGTGTGTGTGGGTGTGTGTCTTTCGTAGGGCTAGGTTGTAGGTTTTGGTAGGACTAGGTGCTAAATAGGTTGGGTTAACCTAGATTAAGTGGGTGTGGACCTAATTAGGCTTAGGAAAGTGTAATTGGATAGGAGTGATCCTAATTAGGTCTAGGTCAAGTCTAATCGGATGTGTGCATGTGATTAGGCTAGGGTAACTCTAATAGGTATGAGTCAATTAGATCTTCGATGGATCTAATTTGGCTCCGGTGCACCCAATCAACTGTAGATGCACCCAATTAGGTATGGGATGGTTCAATTGGGTTAGGGATAGGATAAGTAGATCTATGGATAGTGGACTAGGCTTAGGAGGTCTCTAATTAGGTTTCCTAGGGTGTCTAGTGGGGTTCCTAGGTCAAAATAGGCAAGCTAAGGCTTCCAACACCAAAATTAGGAACAAGAGAGCAGTATCAGACATCTAGAATAGTGATCAAACATCTTATATTACAAAATTGGACATCTGGACATTAAATTAGATGTCCAATTCTGTGTCAGTATGAGTTTTGCCTCCCAAGATTGTTATTCTGCAGAAATCAGATGTCCAGCCAGATGTCTGGACATCTTAAAAGGTTATGGAGAGTGGGTTTTAGGTTTTCTAAGGGGGGTTTTGGTTCCTAAGTGTTTGGGAGAGGAATAGCGTGGATAAGAACATAAATTATGGTATCCATGTTTTGGTTTTGAGGCTAAGGTGTCCTAATGGAGGAGGTTTTGGGTTTGGGAAGGTTGTCCTAGGGTTTCTAAGTGTAGGGATATGGCTATCCTCCTCGCTCCTCTTATCTAGATCAGTCTTCTTCGTTTATTGCTTTATTTCACTATCTCCTTCATCCTGGATCACTTTATTATCTGCAAATAGCAATAAAAACTGTTAACTAGAAGGATATCTCATCTTATTCTAAAAATATGATGCAATGCATGATATGCAAGACATGAGTGCAATATCCACAATTTAATATAGGTTCAGACATTATTTCAATTGATTAGGACCCATGATTGCTGTGCAATCATATCCCCATTCCTATACTTTGCTAGTCCCTAGCAAATGCAAGACTAAATGCATGACTAAGTTATTTACAAATTCGATCCCTAAAAAATTGCTTATTCTTTTTATCAAAGAGTTTGACTAAAGATTTTTTCTCCATTTGTTTCATCCAGAAATCTACAAATCCAGATAAGTGAAAGTGCAGCTATGTAGTTTTTGCAATGGAATTGAGTGAAAGGCCTAATTCACTCTAAAGTCTATACTTAACCCCTAGCAAAATTCTAACGGAATAGGCAGACTTCCTTCCTCAAGGTATCCAAGATATTTTTTTGAGTTCCACCCTGGCTTTAAGCTTAGGTAGGGAATGTCAGAGGGAAATTAGTACTATAGAAATTAGTACTATAGTACTATAGAATCTAGATTCCCAAATTATTAAGTAACTCAACTTAGAGAAAGATGAGAAAAACTGTGTTCTCTTTTGGTTCCTTTGTATTCATTCTCTCTTTTTCTTTTTTATTTTTTTTGTTAGAGCTCATAATCTCATCAGATTCACACATATGACATTTATTTGGTGGTCTCACTTGGCAATAACACTTTAATTGATTTCTATAACCCTAACACAAGGTCGAAATTTGTCAGCCAGTATTTGGGCGGTCAGAAACACAAAAAGATAGGTTAAGGCCTTATTTGGTGGATCTTAAATTTATTTGGTGGTATTGCCTCAATGCAACTGAAATAAACACTAAATATTCACACACTCTTTTTCTTTGCTTTTTCTTCTTTTTCTAATTTTTTTCTTTTTCAATTTTTCTTTTTTTTCTTTTTTTCCTTTTTTTTTATGTATAATTTTTTTTTCAACACAACATAAGCTAGCATACATTCATGAACTTTATTGAGGAGGCATTATTAGGGATTAGTGGTACTCAAGAGACATTGGGTGGCTTATTTGGTGGAAGTACCTACTCACGGCATCGAGAGAGACAGATAGGATGGTGTATTTCTGACCTCGACATCAATACCCTCCTTCAGCCGAGGATTCCGTAAAGAATGGTCGTAACCATTCACCTTAGCCTTAGTTTTATGAAAACTCGCGCTCTGCGTAATTATCATATTTGGTGGCTCTCAAAATTTTGCACAAAAATGTATACCCAGGAACCGAGAGCGAAAACTATGCCTAATCTCTGAGTATCATTACCTAATTATCTAGGATTCCAGATTCTTTACACTAATCTTAGAGCACCAGTACACTCTACTCTTATCTCGCACTATTTGGTAGATTTTTGGAATAAAATCTGCCTGACTCCCAAAATACTATCAAGGGGTTCAGGAAAAGAAGCACTGCTTCTTCTCGACAAACTGAAGACATTCATCAGTCTTCACCGTGAATCCATCGCAAAATCTACATGTGAGTGCAAATTGTACTAGATTCTAGATTATAGGAGTCAACTAGAGGATAAAATCCCTAATACATTCTTTTGATAAAAATCTTATCCATGAATGCAATATATATAAATGCTATTTGTAACCTTTAAAAGTTGTACTTCGAAAATTTTCCTAATTTGGGTATATACAGCTTGACCGTAAATTTAGAATAAAAAGGTGAATGGATGAGTCAAAAGTGGCTGTTGCGAATGATTTTTAGCTCCAATGCGAACATTGGAGGTGAAGTCAGTTGTTCTTAATTTAAGGACCCTAAAGTGCAATTAGCATGATGTACGAAAGGTTTTTCCTAGGTGTTGGCAAAAAAAAATTTCAGTTTACAATTACTAGCCCCCATGCCTACTTTCTTGCATGTCCTCATACATGAATATAATGAAAAATAAATTAAGGCAGGGAGTGAATGGGTAGAATTCACCTGGAATGGCTCCTGAATTTTGACGTTCCGCTTATTCCAACACCTAAAATTGAATATGCAGGAAAATTAGCTAAATAAAATATGCTATATATAAGTGTTGAGATTAATGTCTCCAGCTGGGCGTACATTCAAAAAGGATATATCAATACAGTATTAAGAATGGCAAGTAAAATGATAAGAAATTTAATCTCGTTCGCCAATAGCAGGCCACAAATGCACACTAGCTGTCCATGAATTCCAAGCCTAAATAATCGAAAAAATATTATAATGGGGCTTGAGAAAAGCTGTAGCTAGATGCTACAGAAGAAAGACAAATAAATATGGGTGGCTGGAAGAAATGAAGGTGAAGGCATCCTGAAGAGGTGATGGAGAATGTGGGTGGTAGGGGTATGGGTAGAGTTGTGTGGGGTAAAGTCATATGGGTCCTGATAATGGTGATGAATGGAAGGCATAACCCAAGTAGTGTGGTCAGATCTAGAAATCAATGTCCAATGATCAGTCTCTGTCTCTACCAAAGATGTTTAGGTATCATCATCTTTTATCTCTTCAAAAATTTTCAATTCTAATTCCCAATTATCACATGATTCCCCAAAATTTTTAGCTTCCTTTGATAACTCATCATATGAAATCCCCAATAATATTTCAATTTCTTGAATATCTATTTCATAGGGGGATATTTCTACCTTCTCATTTAGATGAAATTGGGCATTAGATTTAGTAGTGAGTCCCTCCATGAATGTTGAATGGGCTAAATCATTGATTGAGGAGTTGTTATAGTCTTTTTGATTTTGTTGCTCTGTGTATGTGATCATTTGAATGAATTCATCAATGTCTTAATGGATATTCTCAAATACAAAAAAATCATATTCAGGTCCCTTAATGCTTGGTTCCTCAAAATGAAATGATTGGTATTTAGGCCCTAAATCAAGATTGAGATCCTCAAATGAATCTCCATTCTCAACTTCAATAGGATTACCAATATCATCCACCTCAGGTGTTTGATCAACAGAATCCTACATGACCACCACCGAATCACAAATCGGTTGTGGCACACCCAACTCAAATTCAAACATTTCTGATTTTTGTTGCTCCTCCTGGATTCTATGAAGCTCTTTTCTTATATCATCATATTCTCTTGCACTAGCTTCTTTTATTTCATGAATCATTTTGATCAATTGAGTAATCTGGGATTCATTGCAAGGGGCAAGGATTTGAATTGGGTGAGGTCGATCAAGATAGTCAACCATGCTATCAATGATTTGATCTGGTATTGAGGGTGACTTATGTAATCTAGTGGAATGCTGATTCAGGTCATGTGGTTCTACCCAGGTGTCAATTGCCATGGTTTCTTCCGAATTGCCCTCTGAATCACTTTCCGTGTCATCCAGAAAATACCCTGACTTCATTTTCTTAGCAGTTGCATAAATATCAAAGTGAATCTTCTCATTGCCGCTACTCATTTCCATACATCCTGAGTAATAATCAATCCGTGCATTGGCCGTAGACAAGAAAGGTTGACCCAGAATGATGGGTGAATTACTTGGCTTCTCCAGTATATTCATGTCCAAGATAATAAAATCAACTGGAAAGCTAAGACCTAGCACTTTAATAATCACATCCTGAACTACCCCAGTAGGTGTTTTGATGGAGCCATCTGCCATTTTAATGGTGACAGGTGTGTGCAAATCTCCAAGTCTGGTGCAGTCAAAAAGGGTGGTAGGAATCAAGCTAATGGAAGACCCTAGATCTACAAGGGCTCTATTGAAGGTGAATCCCTTGATGGCACAAGATATGAAAGGTTTTCCAGGGTCGAATTTTTTGGGTGGTAGAGTGCCAGAAACAAATGCACTTATGTTAGCTAATAAAACCACCTCTTTAGGTGTTTAAGTCTTTTTCTTCTTGTGTGACTCTTTAAGGCCTCAGGAAAGGGTAAATTGGTCAAATAAACTTCAGAAGCCTTTTTCTTCTTTGTGTCCCTAGAGTTTGAGTCAAAGCTGGATGTGGGTTTGGTCTTATGATTTTTAGTTGAGCCCAAATCAGATTGTTTGGGTGGGCTCTTAGCTTTTCTCTTCCTTTTAGAGGCCAAAGAGTTCGCCCCTGTACAATGGCATGTATGATAGATTGGAGGAGGGGTCAGAAGAATAGGTGGAGAATAGGAGTGAAAATGAGTGTGCATACGAGGATAAAGTTATTCTTGAAGTCTCTTGATTTGATCCTCTTGAGATTTCATTTGATTTTCCAGCTTAGTCGGTCTTTCTTCATTTTTTTTGTCAAAGTCCAACAAAATGTTCATGATACCCTCAAGGGTGGTTGCGGGTTGTGCTGGACTAGATGGTTGCCCTAAAGTGGATTGAGTGGAGTACTGGGCTAGCCAAGATTGATGTTCAGTCTGAGTCGATCTCTGTGGTGGCCATGAAAGATCAGGACTATCTCTCCACTCAAGGTTATACAAATTTGGATATGAATACTAGGTGTATCACCCTGAGTGGGGCTGACTATAGAGGGAGTTGATTGAGAACCTATTTTGTGGTTCTGTAATTATGATCCACTATTCCAATTCCTTAGTGATATATCATGAGGTACAGGTGTATCAGAAATGGTGCATTCCTCAAATGATCTACCCAAATCATGGATTAGGTCCAAAGGTACCTTTTGGGTTGGCTGAGTCCAGGATGCCTCCCCATGGTAGCAAGATTTAGTAGAGTAGCTAATGGATCCAAAATATGGGTCACTAGACCCACTAGGCTAGTTGTTCCAAGTCTCTTGTTCTTGGGAGGAGTGATAAGATTGAGATCGTGCCTGAGATTGTCTAATTTGCTCCAGGAGCTTGGCACAATGATCTGTATAGTTCTTGTTATATTCTCGGAATTCAGCAACTATGGCTTTCAATTGGTTATGATCTAGATAAGGGTCAGATCCATGAGGTTTAGGCTCTAAATAAGTTGGGGGATAAGGATGATCATATCCCAGCTGGTTAGGATGAGTCTCCCAACTAGGAGGAATCAAAATCTTGGTTGGGTTGGGAGATGGAGGACCCTAAGAGTCAAAAGAATGATATGGGTTCATGGATATTAGAGATAAGAGATAGTCTTCCTCAAGAAGACTGAACCAGCTATAAGGGGTTGGTGGAAATAAGCCAAAGGCCTAGGAACAAAGATGAGAGAGCCCCAAATCAAGCAAACAAGCTAAATTTAAATTGTTTACCCTAATTGGATCTAAACCTAGTATCCTGAAGTGGAACTGGGTTAAACCAACCCTTGAATTACTTGGCTGACCAAAATGGTGGGACCCCCTAGGACATACCGCACGGCGGCATACCACTAGCGGTTAACATGGTTACCACACTAACCTTCCTTATCACTAGTTGGTCTAAATAGACAAGGCCTTGATTTTTACCCAATTAAATTTTGGTTACGAAGTAAATTTGCCCTGCCTAGGGCACGTCTACTTAGTTTTAAGCTTGGGCTTAGAGTTCTCTTGGAATGTGATTGGGCGTTTTGGGGGTGTTACCCATAAAATTGGATTTAGAGTGTGAAGTGCAAAACAGGTGTTGCACTGACAAACAGCTGGATTTAGAGTTCAAGGTTGTAGTGGAGCACGCAACAGGTTTTGCAAGCCCCAATTGTTATATGAATTTCCTCTAAGTATGGCATGTAAATGTGCTCTACCCTAGTGTGGAAACCCTAATATCAGATAGGTCAATATGATGCTTTTAAGTCCAACAAGGTAGAAGTGGTGCGACCTAATCAGAGAAAACAATGGTCCTAATGCACCACTACTAAGTGAAATAGACCTAAGTGGTTGCCTAAGTTGAAATGTAAATCAGTTTAGTTTAGGTAAATGAGGGGGTTGATCGTGAAATACGCGGTTTGTTAATTAGGTAATTTAGTATCGTTGCAACATGTAAATCAGCTTTCGCTTTTAAATTTATATCCTAGATAGGGGAGTATCTAGGGTCATCTAAGGAGGCAAAAATTGCAATTTAATTCTCTTGCTAAAAGCACATCTCAACTTTCTTTTTGGTATTTTAAATATATATATATATATATTTTGTGTTTTGAAATAATACGGGCAAGGTGCGAATTGTGACAAAAGAGTGCTAACACCTAAAATGCTAAGCTAAAACTTAAGAAATTAAAAAGTCCACTACCTAAGCTCACTCTAGGCAAGTGGAGGCCTATAGTAATTAGGGAGTGGAAGTAAAATAAGTGCTAGAACAACAGTAACAATTGCAACAAAAAGCTAAAAGAAGGCAATTTAATTAACTACAATTTGTGTTCTTTTCAAGGACAAGTAGAGGAATGCTTCTACTAGAACTAAACAAATTTAAAAGCAATAAAAGAAACACTAATCCTCTTGCAAAATTTGGTGAAGAAGGGAGTCTTCTTACTCCAAGCCTAGCTGCTCCTTGGCTTGAAAAGAAGGCCTTCTTCTTCTCCTTCCTTGAGAGCTCCTCCAAGGTGGATGCTACCACCTTCAATGCTCTCCTCCAAGGGGTGGGCGTGCACCACCCTCAAAAGCTTCTCCAAGGTGGCGTGGACCACCTTCAAGATCTCCTCCAAAGATCTTTCTTGCCTGGCTTCCCCTTTGGCTGGCGTGGGCACAAGAGAGAAGGGAAGAGGGGAAGGCACCAAGGAGACAGAATATCCCCTTAATCTTCTTCTTCTTCTTCTCTCTTGGGCGTGGGCTTCTAGGTAGAATATGAGAGTGAAATTGCTAGCCAAGGATGGTTTGAATGGTGGTGGGTAGTGGTCTTTTTATAGGGTAGGGTGAGGGGTTAAGGTGCCTCTTGAAATGGAGGGCTAAGATGGTTGGAGGGAGGTGGTTAGATGATCCTAGGGTTAAGGATGGTTGGCACCACCTAAGGGGTGCTAGGGGGGTAGTTAGGGTTGGTCAAGAGGCACCTAAAAGTGGCGCCAACCATGGAAAGGTGCCATGGGTTGGCGCCAACTTTAAGGCTTCTAAAAGGTGGGGTTATGTGGAGGGTGGAGATGGGTTTAAGGGGAGATGTGTGGTGGAGATGAAGGGGGCTTTTGGAGGGAAAAGTGGCACCATCAAGGGGATAGTTAGGATGGTTTTGGCGCCACTTTTAGGTGTCTTTTGGAGGTGGTGAGTAGGCTAGGTTGGTGCCAAGTAGGTGGAGCTTAGGTGGAGCTAGTAGGTGGAGTTGTTAGGTAGGGTTTTTGGGTGGTACAAGCAAAGGAAGTTGGAGCATAGCTAAGCTAAGCTAAGCTAAGCTAGCTTCGCTAATGGAGGAGTAGAGAAGGAGGTGTTGGAGCTAGGGTTTGGAAGGAGGAGCTAAGGAGAAGTCTGGAGCTGAAACTGGAGCTGGCTGCTGCTGAAGAGGCTGGCATGGAGCTACTCTAGCTGGACTAGCTTGCAAGTTATTTGCTACCTACTAAGCCAAGCTAAAGTGAGCTGGCTTCTACCATAATGAGCTGAGGTGAGCTAGGTCTGGTGCTCCCTGGGAGGATCAAGCTCGTTGAGGCAGCTAAGGTAACTTACCTGAACTGAGTTGAGCTAAGCTGAGTCCCCGGGAGCTGGACTTGAGCTTCCTGAGTTGGGATGAGTTCTTCTTCAGCTGGCCGGAGTTGAGTGGAGTTGGATGTAGCTGGATCTGAGCTGGGGTGAACTCCCGTCAACTCAGTTGAGCTAGCTAGAGCTCCCTGTGGACTAGTGGAATCTGAGATGAGCTAGACTCAGTTAAGTTGAGCTGGATCTTAGCTGACTTGAGCTTGGGTTAGCTAAGATGAACTCTCTTGAGCTACCATTCAGCTGAGATTAGCTGAATGGAGCTGGGATGAGCTAACCTTAGTTCAAGTGAGCTAGATTCCAACTGTGGTGAGCTGGATCAAGCTGAGTTCCAGCTAGTCTGAGCTCCTCCTTCACCAATTGCCTTCTTGAGTGCTAGGGTTTTAGGGATCTGTATATCTGTTCATTCCTAACACTCACAAAAACATATTAAAATAACAAAAGAAAATGCAATGCATGCCTAACCTAGTGAATGCCTAAATGCAGCCCAAAAACCCATTTGCGGAGTAAAATCTTAAGAGCTAGGTTTGTTTTAATGCATAAGAATGATGATAAACTGACGTTTATCAGGGGTCAATCAAGAAATCAACCTCACCTACGAGGCAACTAAATTGAATCAAGTCAGTTTAGGTCTCTAGAAAAATTTACACCCTAAAGTTGTATGCCCTAGGGTTTATGCTTCTCTAAGAATATGCAGTCAGACCTTATTTTGATTTAAAATCTCTCCCCAGATCAATACACAAAGCAAAAGAAGATGAAATTTGGAAGTGATTTTCCTTCCTCAATAAGTTTATCAGGGAATATTTTTTTAAGATTTTTACTATTTCATATAATTTTTCACAAATTTTTATCTTCTAGGTGGTCAAATAGACTAGACAAACCCCCTACGAGAAATGCAATTTGAAATAGTATCAAAGAAATCCAAAAATTCTTGAAATTTTATAGAAAAGACTAGGTTTTAGTGGCTTTCCAACCCCAGAAATTTCATATCAATCTGATTTATGTAGAGGTCAAAATTACTGTTTGAAGTTGGATAAAATCAGAGTACAGACTGTTCTAAGCCCCTTCCACTGTATGAATTTTTAAAATTTGTACAGTGTGAATTTTTCCAAATAAAAGGTGGATTTAGAAAGCTTGTTTGTAACCCTAAGATCATACCGAATCCTAAGATTTTTGGATGCTAATTTGAGGATAATAAAATTTTTAAAATTGTCAACAATTTTTCGCTCGATTTCCAAATCTGACTTTGGTGTGTTTAAATAGTTTCCAAGTTAGAACACACACCAAAGAAAGAAAAGATTTCTTTTTTGTAAATTTAAATCCAAAAATTTGAGATTGAATTTTTATATATAATTTTTTTTTATTTTTTTTAACCAAAGAAAGCAACAAAGAGAGGATGAAGAAAATACCTGTGGTCTTCACCACGGATCGATGCGTGCGCGGATCCTCGTCTTGACCTACAATCAAAACAAACAAAAGTTAAGCAAATCCAAATCTAAACTCGTGCCTTACCTCCCCAGCAAAGGCTCCATTTGACAAGCGTGGAAATCACGCATTTTTAAATCATCGAAAATCGCAGTATAGTCGCGAAATCCCCTTGACAAAAATATTTACAATAATGAAACTCGCATAGATTTCTTTTCTTTTTAGAACTTGAGCCCCGGTCATTCGTCACTGGGAGGCGTGAAAACGAGTTGAGAATTGGATCGCTTTTCTAACCTAAATCTAACCTAAACTAATATTTTTGGTCCTTTTGTATTTTGCGCTCTTTTTGTGTTTTTGATTTTTATTTTGAAAGAGAAATGAAACCTAGATCTAGATGTGCTAGCAAAAACCTAAGTGACTGCGTGGATCTAAGCAGAGCCATGGTGGCCGTGCATGGTGTGACAAACCTAAATGGGACACTCCTTAGTACACTAATAAGCATGCAACAAAGTTGTAAGCCCTGAAGATAATAGCATGCATATAAAACCATTAGACTAGAGTATCAAGCATCAAAAATTAAATCACTACAAAATCTGGATACATGGAAATAAAGCTAAACTAAAGAAAGAGATCAAACAAGAGAGGCTAAGGAGAAGCCTTCTTGGTCGTCCACTAAAGAGAAGAGGATGGGTGTGTGCACCCAAGTGGAGAGAGGAGGGTGTTGCACCCTTTCTCTACCAATGACTATCCCTGAGAAGTCCTTGAGGGGGGTCTTCTCTTTGGTCGTCTAAGAGGAAAAGAAAATGGGGCATGGACCCTCTATAAAGGAAGAAGAAACACGACCAAGAGAAGAAGAGAGGAGGAGGATGTTGATGGATTCTTCTTCTTGCAGTCCTTGAAGAAGCTTGGAGGAGAGCTTTGATAAGCGCCAGTTTATCATCATTCTTATGCATTAAAACAAACCTAGCTCTTAGGATTTTTGCTCCGCAAATGGGTTTTTGGGTTGCATTTAGGCATTAACTAGGATAGGCATGCATTGAATTTTTTCTTGTCTTCTTAATGTGTTTTTGTGAGTGCTAGGGATGAATAGATATACAGATCCCTAAAACCCTAGCACTCAAGAAGGCAAATGGTGAAGGAGGAGCTCAGACTAGCTGGAACTCAGCTTGATCCAGCTCACCACAGTTGGAATCTAGCTCACTTGGACAAGGGTTAGCTAATCCTAACTCCATTAAGCTCATCTCAGCTGATTGGCAGCTCAAGAGAGCTCATCTTAGCTCACCCTAGCTCAGGTCAGCTCAAATCCAGCTCAACTTAGTTGAGTCTAGCTCATCTCAGCTCCCACTAGTCCACAGGGAGCTCTAGCTAGCTCAGCTGAGTTGACTGGAGTTCATCCCAGCTCAAATCCAGCTACATCCAGCTCCACTCAACTCCAGCCAGCTGAAGAAGAATTCATCCCAGCTCAGGAATCTCAAGTCCAGCTCTTGGGGACTCAGCTTAGCTCAATTTGGTTGAGCTAAGCTACCTTAACTGTCTCAACCAGCTCAATCCTCCCCGGGAGCACCAGACCCAGCTCACCTCAGCTCCATTCAACAGAAGCCAGCTCACCTTAGCTTGGCTTAGTAGCTAGCAAATAACTAGCAAGCTAAGCTAGTTTGAGTAGCCCCTTGTTGACCTCTTTAGTAGCTGCCAGCTCCACTTTAGCCCCAGATTCTTCAGATCCAGCTCCTCCCTCCAAACCCTAGCTCCAACACCTGCTCCTCTACTCTACCATTAGCTAAGCTAGTTTATCTTAGCTATGCTCCAGCTCCCTTGGCTTTTACCACCTAAAAACCCTACCCAACTAGCTCCACCTGAGCTCCACATAAGCTAACCCAACTTCCACCTCACCTTGGTGCCAACCTAGCTTACCTACTACCTCCAAAAGACACCATAAAGTGGTGCCAAAACCACCCTAACTACCTCCTTGTTGGCACCACTTTTTCCCTCCAAAAACCCCCTTCATCTCCACCACACATCTTCCCGTAAACCCATCTCCACCATCCACATAATCCCCCCTTCTAGAAGCCTAGAAGTTGGCGCCAACCCATGGCACTTGTCCATGGTTGGCGCCACCTTTAGGTGTCCCTTGGCCACACATAACTACCCCCCTTACACCCCTTAGGTGGCGCCAACCATCCTTAAGCCTAGGATCACCTAACTACCTCCATCTTCCCATCTTAGCCCTCCATTTCAAGAGTCACCTTAACCCCTCATCCTACCCTATAAAAAGACCACTACCCACCACCATTCAAAACATCCTTGGCTAGCAAATTTCCTCTCATACTCTACCTAGAGCCCACACCCAAGAGAGAAGAAGAAGAAGAAGAAGATTAAGGGGATATTCTGTCCCTTTGGTGCCTTCCCCTCTTCCCTTCTCTCTTGTGCCCACGCCAGCCAAAGGAGGAGCCAGGCAAGGAAGACCTTTGGAGGAGGTCTTGAAGGTGGTCCATGCCACCTTGGAGGAGAGCTTATGGGTGGTGCACGCCCACCCTTGAAGGAGAGCATTGAAGGTGGTAGCATCCAACTTGGAGGAGCTTGCAGGGAAGGAGAAGGAGACCCTCTTTTCAAGCCAAGGAGCAGCTAGGCTTGGAGCAAGAAGACTCCCTTCTTCACCAGATTTTGCAAGAGGATTTGTGTTTCTTTTATTGCTTTTATAGTTTCAATTTCTAGTAGAAGCATTCCTCTACTTATCTTTGTAGAGAACACAAATTCTACTTAATTGAATTGCCTTCTTTCTAATTCCTATTGTAATTGTTAACTTTGTTCTAGCACTTATTTCACTTTCACTTCCTAATTACTCTAGGCCTCCACTTGCCTAGAGTGAGCTTAGGTAGTGGACATTTTCATCTCTTATGTTTTAGCTTAGCCATTTTAGGTGTTAGCACTTTTCCGTCACAATTCGTACTTTGCCCTTATTATTTCAAAATTAAAAAAATATATATTTAAAATATCAAAAAGAAAGTTGAGATTTATTTTTCTAAATAAGAGAATTGAATTGCAAATTTTCCTCCTTGGACGACCCTAGATACTCTCCTATTTAGGAATATAAATTTAAAAGCGTATGCAAATTCGCGTGTTCCAATGACATTAAAAACCCTAATTACAAATCACGTCAAACTTCGCATCACTTTATGGCGCCGTTTCCGGGGAGGCACCTCTTTGCTTAATCATCTTTTCTCTTGCTTGAAGTGGATCTCATCCCCTTCACTTTCTTTTCTCTAGTGTGTGCAGGAACTACAGCGGGAAAGTAGGAATTTGGAAGCGAAAGCTCAAAGTTCCTTTTCTTCCCGCTGATTTTCAGGTTGGTTCCCTTTTCTAGTCACATAGTCATTTACAACTACCAAAAAAATATTAAACTTGGCTTTCAAGATCCCAAACATCTTAATTAAAGTGGAGTGGTGTCCATTAAAATTCATTGTTTGCTTGAATGTTTATTAACACCACTCCATTTCAAGTATTGGTGTTCTATTTTTCCAGGCTAGATTTCTATCCGAACTTGAAAAATCAATTGCCAACACCACAGGACTCCTAAAATCATAAAATTTCATACAGTGATTTCAAATTAAGTAAGGAACATCTGTTCGAAATTTCAGATCAATTGACTTTGTAATTAATTTTTAAACATTTGTGGACTGCGGAGGGGTCACACCCTCTAATCTTCCTATTTTGCTACTGTCCATGAATTTTTAGAATTTTTATACTCATCCAATTTTTATGAAATTTAGCTTTCTGAAATTCTTGTAAAATTTTCCACATCATATAAAATCATCAAAATTTTCTGAGGTCAGTGGTAATATCGAAAAGTCCAAAATACCCACAGGTATCATTTCTGGACTTTGACACTAGTACAAATAGAAATTCAAAACATTTATCAAACAAATTCTTAAAATCTTACAAAAATCTTTTCTAGAATCCTTGTTTGATTTTACATAAGGTAGTGGTGTTGGTTGCATTGTTTGGACCACTACTTACTAAGAAAGCCTAAAAAGAATTCATCGGTAGTAATTTTCTGTATTAGGGTTCAAATCCAATTAGGGTTTCTTTCTTGCATTTTAGTCCCACAACATAAAGGAAATACACCATCACCAATACAACTTGTTTTCCTTTGATTGTGGAGTTCCAAACTTGTTTGAACATTTAAAAAGAAAAAACTTAAAACACATTCAATTAAATTGAATCCTAAAAGGCAAAAATACAAAAATTGTGTGACAACTTGATTTGCATTGGAGCCACTTTCCAATTCTTGCACACAAACAAAAAAATTGTAATAATAGGGCAATAACTCAAATTAATGCCCTCCATATTCCGTGTGCACTATAGTATCCTAGACGTAACTAAAATCCGTAGCAACTTGACCCCTAAGGCTTCATCAACTTAGGCTTGCTATATAGGTCTTAAGTTTTCTTTAGTTAATACCAATTCTGTCATTTATATCTGGTGTTCAGGCTGAGGGGTCGTGTCAAACAACTAGGCACGGGTTTGTACAAGCACCTAGGGTTTTCCCTAGGAAACATTTGGGCCCAAACCTCCCCTTAAGCAACTTGGCTAGATTTGTTGACAAAACGGGTATTCACTATTAATTACTTATTTCCTACGTAGACCAAGTCTTAGGTTTATTTTTAGGGAGTTACACTTAAGTTAGGTCTAGCTTTGGTTGTTTAATTTGCACACTTTCTCTCATCTCTTTCTCTTCTCCTCCCCTCCCATTCTTCCATTTTATGCACAGGCGACGGTCTCAAAATCCACACCTGGAAGGACCATTTGATTTCACCCCCCACACAAAAAGACCACTTTTTCTGTCTTCTAAAAAAATGGAAAATCAACAAAATGGGTCCACTAACCCTTCCACTTCCACCTCTAATCTTACCTCTAACCCCACTACTAACCCTAATTCTAACCCTTCCACCCAAAACCCACCCACCTTTAACTTCCCACACTTGGAGCTCCCTAATCTTGAATTGCCCCAAACACAACATCAAGACCCCCTACCTGATCTTTTAAAATTGATGGCTGAGCAGATTGATAAATTAAATTCCAATCAACAAACATTAACTAGGAACATTCAAAACCAAGCCAATCAAAGGCCAAACCCACCACCCCGTCAGCAGCCTGTTATTCCTCTAAAAGATTTTTATGATCCGTCTTATTATGAGGAACGACCATGGGTGGTCATACCAGAGGAGGACTTCGAAATCAAGCCTGCAGTCCTGAACTTGATTAAACACTTCCATGGCCTTCCTAGGGAAGACCCTTTCAGCCATCTTGAAGAGCTAACTCTTCTTGCACAAACAACCAATTCCCAAAATGTGCAAGAGGACATATGGCTAATGCGGCTTTTTCCATTAACTCTTAAAGATAAGGCTGCTTATTGGTTCAGGACCATCGGCCGACCCATCACAACTTGGCCTCAACTCAAGAGTGCCTTCCTCAAAAAATTCTTTCTCATAGGTCGTACTAATTCACTACAAAGATCTATTATGATCTTTCAGCAAAAATCTGTTGAGACTTTCCATGATTCTTGGGAAAGATTTCAAGATCTCTTAAGAAGTTGCCCACACCATGAGATTCCTTTATGGCAGCTCGTGCAAATCTTCTATCATGGACTAGAAGATCAAATCCGACAATTCGTCGATGCCTCGTGTGGCGGCAACTTCTTAAATAAGGATGCTAAAAGTGCCTATGACCTTTTTGAAGAAATGAGTGAAAACTCATTTAATCAAGCTTCTATGAATACATTTTGCAGAACTCCAAACCTGCAGTTCAGTGTTCATGAAGTAGGCACCCAAGCTATCCCTGTTACCCAAGATGATCTTCAAATGATCGCCCAAAAACTCAACCAGATGCACATTAACCAAAATAAGATTGAGGAAAGACTGGCCACATCAACCCAAGCTCCACACTATCCACATCTAACCCGACCTAACTTTCTACGAAGAGAAAATTTGCACAATCTCAGCACTACTCCTACTGATTATTACCAGTATTTTAAGGTTGCTCATGATTCACTGGGGAATTACAACTATCGAGATCTTAACCCCACTCACAATATTTCTGCCATCCAGGAGCCTTTTTAAAATTCTTCCAATTGGAAAAATTACCCAAACTACTCCTGGAATAATCAAGTTCCTTCCCAACTAGATCATTTTAATGGGTATAGGTCAAATCCAACCTTTCATCCTAAGCCATCCCAACAAGACATCAATACCTAGATGATGAGAACCCTGTAGGAAATGTAGACAAAAATGACAGAAGTAACCCGCACCATCATAAATCTGAACAATCAAATTGGGGTTACTCCCACGCAAATACCTACAAGACATCTTCCGTCCCAACCCATGCCCAACACTAATCGCAAAAGGAAATAATATCTGGGCAGAAATCCACACTACCCAAATAAGCCTCCTACTAATCCACCATCTCAGTAGCCTCCCAGGTTTCCACAACTGTAGGCCCACCCACCTCCTCCAAATAATAATCCGACTGCACATGCAGTTACTTTGGGGAGTGGGAAAACCACCATTGATCTCGGGCCTTCACACAAACCTGGTGAAATCCCCATCACTGTGCAAATTGACTCCCCACCTCCCCATCAGGAATAAAAAGAAATACAAAGATCTCAAGACACGATTCCTATCCCTTTCCCACAAGCTCTCCACCGCACCACCAACAAAAAAAAGAAATCTGAGCCCACCACAGAAGAACTCATGGTTTTATTTGGGCAAGTTCAAATCAAAATTCCTCTCCTAGATGCCATCAAATATATACCTACCTATGCCAAATTTTTGAAGGAGATCTGTACTCCTAAAAGGCAGGCCAAAAATCTAGGATATGTGCATCTCTCGGAGACAGTAAGCTCTATCATATAGAGCAAGTTGCCTCCTATGATGAAAGATCCGGGGGCACCTTTAATTTCAGTAATTATTGATGATACTACCTTTAATCATGCCCTCCTTGATCTTGGTGCCTCAGTTAATATTATTCCCACAATTTTATTTGAAGAATTTCAGATCGGTGAATTAAAACTCGTCAAGGTTACCCTGCAATTAGCCGACCGATCTACAATCAAACCTCGTGGGATTGTCGAGGATGTTTTGGTCAAGGTCCAGAATTGTGTCTTCTCGACATACTTTCTGGTCCTTGATATTGAGGTACTTGAATCATTACTAGACACCCCAATAATCCTTGGACGCCCTATTTTGGCCACTGAAAAGGCAAATATCAATTGCACACAAGCAAAATGGATATCACTTGCGCCGGCCAAACTATCACTTTAGATATTTTCAAATCCTCCAGGAGATTCCATGATGATAACTTTTTTGAGGACTCAGATACCGAAATTTCCAATATGGTGGAGGAGACAATGTTGATAGATACCCTTATTGACCACAATTCTTTTGAGAACTCTGATTCAAAATCAATGGTCGGCGAAATCTGTGATCTGGAAACTTGTCTTGACCCAAAATTCATTCTTGATGAACACCCTAATCACCCTAACCCACCCACTCTTCCTGCACCCCACTTTTCCACACTAACTTCACCCACTCCTCACCATCCCTTCCCCGACTCCTTTCTTTTGGACCTACCACCAGGCCCGCCCGAGTTTGGCATCCAACCTGATTTAAAACCATGGCCAGACTCGGGCAACACTTATCATTTTCCATCCAACTTTGATCCCAGTATTTCTTCTAATCAATTTTCTATGGATCTAGAAGAAGACACTTTTTTGCGAGCATCCAAGTGTCCAACTATTTACATAATTTTCCGTCTTCCGTGCATACCTTCACGCCTGGCTGAATGGCATAAAAGATAGCACTGGATGGGAGGTAACCCATCATTTTTTTTCTTGCTTTCCTTTTTCCTTTCTTTTTCCAGGTTTTGACCATCCTAAACCCAACTGCTCTTCACTAAGGTGATCCCTTTTCCCTCCTAATGCATGAGGACGTTGCATATCTTAAGCATGGGGGGATGTTTTTAAAATTTGACAATCTATTTAGGATTTTCAAAACCTAAAAGCATTAGTTATTTCATTTTATTTTCCTACTTGCATACCAAAAAATAATAATAATAATAAAAATGTTGAAGACTTTTTGAGGAAAAATTTTGAATTTGGGACTAAGGTCGAGAAACTCACTTTTTGTACAATAGGATTTAATCTTTAACAAACTAGGGATGAGAATGTGGATCTAATTATTAGAATTTCAGAGTCTATTTTTAGGCTAGATCAGATATCCTTCTCTAAAATTTCACCTGAACTCATGATAGTTTAGGTGACTTGATCCTATTTTGTAATGTAGAAAGTATTTGACTTTGTTTCTGATTCAAAAACTTGCATGTCTTGAGGAACTTCTTGTGTCAAATTTCACACACAAGCCAACACTTAAAAACAACTAAAAATTAGAAAAACTCCCTTGTTTGGACTTAGTAGAAGTCTGAAGCAGATCATTGGTTTGAGTTCCCACCACTGAGAAGGAGGAAAATGCCTCCTTTGAGGATGCGATGTCAACATGTTACCATCTTAGCACTACTCCATATCTATATTTCATATCTTTAGATGGAGCATTAAAGTGCATTTTATCAGCTCAAGTGTCTTGGACGGTGCTCTACCTATAGTGTTGGAGCAAGAGCTTGAGTTTGCTTGGAGCGCCCTGTTACACGGCATTGTGTTTTGGGGTTGTGAGCTCTTGGGTGGTGTCATGGACAGTGCTATCCTGAAGTACTGGCGCCAGAGCCCCCTCGAGGATTGGTAATGGGAATGATGATCCCGACACATCTGTTGTAAGACTAAGCTAAAAATATGCATGGGGGAGAGAAAAAAAAAGAATTAAACCAAAAAACACGCCCTATAAATGTTGGCTTTTCACAAGCACAAACACAAGGTTTTAAAGGATTTTGCAAGTTGCAAATCAGATTCATGAGCTAGAGAAATCCTAAAAGCAAAAATTTCAAGTCATCTGAATTAACAAGGGGTTAATTTGTGAAATTTCTAGAGGATATATTAATCTCATTTTGTCTAATAGCTAGATCAAAAAACAAATCCCGATGTTTATCCTTAACAAATCCCGTGCCTCCTGTGTTTAGATCAACCAAGGTCCCTTAACCTTTTTCTCAAAAGTTGAAAAAAATTAGATTTCCCAAAAATTCCATTTTCCAAAAAATTAAAGTTTTGCTAAGAGACTAGCAAAAGATAAGCAAATTTCCCCTCATACTCCACCTAGAACCCATGCCCAAGAAAGAAGAAGAAGAAGATTAAGGGGATATTTTGTGCCTTTGGTGCCTTCCCATCTTCCTTTCTCTCATGTGCCCACGCTAGTCAAAGGAGGAACAAGGCAAGGAAGACCTTTGGAGGAGGTCTTGAAGGTGGTCCATGCCACCTTGGAGGAGAGCTTAAGGGTGGTGCACGCCTACCCTTGAAGGAGAGCATTGAAGGTGGTAGCATCAACCTTAGAGGAGCTTTCAAGGAAGGAGAAGAAGGAGACCCTCTTTTCAAGCCAAGGAGTAGCTAGGCTTGTAGCAAGAAGACTCCCTTCTTCACCAAATTTTGCAAGAGGATTTGTGTTTCTTTTATTGCTTTTATATTTTCCATTTTTAGTAGAAGCATTCCTCTACTTTTCTTTGTGGAGAACACAAATTTTGCTTAATTGAATTGCCTTCTTTTTAATTCCTATTGCAATTGTTATCTTTGTTCTAGCACTTATTTCACTTCCACTTCCTAATTACTCTAGGCCTCCACTTTCCTAGAGTGAGCTTAGGTAATTGACATTTTCATCTCTTAATTTTTAGCTTAGCCATTTTAGGTGTTAGCACTTTTCCATCATAATTCGCACTTTGCCCTTATTATTTCAAAACTAAAAGAATATATATTTAAAATACCAAAAAGAAAGTTGAGATTTATTTTTCTAAGCAAGAGAATTGAATTGCAAATTTGCCTCCTAGGATGACCCTAGATACTCCCCTATCTAGGAATATAAATTTAAAAGCGTATGCGAATTCGCATGTTACAATGATATGCAAGATATGAGTATAATATCCACAATTTAAGCTAGCTTCAGACATTATTTAGGTTGATTAGGACCCATGATTGCTGTGCAATCAATGGCCAAACAAGTTTTGCAAGAATTACGCTTCCTAGGTTGACTTTCGTTGGTGCCTCCAACCTACTCGCAAGGGTTTGAAGTCTCGAATCGAGCCCACACACGAGGAACTAAAGTAACTTGGTGGAGAGGCTTGTTTCATGGTGTATGCAGATTCCAAAGTGGCAGAGATGGAGGAGGTTCCCCCCAGGGGAGAAGATGCTCCTTGACGCGGGCTTCGCGTAGATGTAGGTGGCTGATGTAGACACAACTATTGAGGATAAAATGCCTATTCATGCATGTTCCTAGGCTTAGATTTGCATTTCATGTTATAAATATTGCATTGCATGCATCATCCTCCATTTAGAGTAGTTGTGTATATTTTAAGTTAATTATGTCCTTTTTATGGCCAGGAGGGAAGGAGATTTATTTCAGGGTCTTGGATTGACGATTAGAATGTACGGATCTAATCAGGATGATGATCGGAGTCCAGCACCTCTGAGATCATCCTAATCGGAATCCCGTACCACCTTATGTGATCTGAGGAAGATCAACGATCCAGAGGGTAATGCAATATCCTTACGGGCTTCTTATGAAAAATCCAACCATATGAATGGATCCAAAGTGACGATCGCAGTCCAACAGCATGAAAATCACCTCGATCCAAGCACTGTGGCACCCTCTGCAACAGAAAGAAGATGGATGGCTCAGATGGCACCACGTGGTGCCATCTGAGCCATCCATCTTGGTCGCTCCACACTGACCAATAACAACTAAATGTGCCTCCTCATCATCAGAGATCTCGCACCACAGCTGTTGGATCAAGATCCAACGGCTGAGGTTCCTCTGCGCTCTCAGCATCCATACGCTCCTTGTGACTTAAACACAGCCTTGCCTCAGCTGTTCAAAACTTGGCATGCAAAGGAGCGTAGGTTCGAGACCCGTGGACCATCCCAAATCAGTAATTGGGGTGCACCAGCTAGAGCATGTGCACAGATGCGTGCACACCAGCCATCGCACCCAAACCGCAACGCCAGCGTAGCATGAGTAGCACGCAACAGCGCAACGCCAGCGCGTGCGCACGTGACACGGCGCATGATGGGCACACAAGCACAATAGCAACAAGTGTGAGTTAGCGCGGACCTTCAGCAACAGCCTGGGCGGGCCTTTAGTAATGCTTGCAACCACCACTAATTGTCGTTGGCACAAGGACTGCTGCGGACATGAGTGGTGGGGGCACGATCTTCAGCGACAGTTGCAGGGGTCTTTAGTGACGCTTACAGCTATCACTACAACCCTCTACATGAATTTCTTCCTCTTCCCTCCACTATAAAAGGACCCCTACACCTCCATTCTTCAGCATCTCTACCTACTCTACTCCCACCTACTCCTAAGCTTTAGTAGCCTACCAAAGCTCCGTTAGAGCTTATTCGCAAGCTCCAAAGGCCTCTTATTAGTGTAATACTCCTATATCCCCACCAAATATTCATCCCCCATCCCACCACCTTCATAAGATGCCTTGGAGTCGTCCTCCCACCTCCATTCTGGTAGAAGATCATCTCCAGCTCCTCATCCCCATTCCGAAGCCTTGGTGAAGCATTCCTCTACCCGGCATCCTCCTGCATGTCACCTCCGTTGTCCAGCACTTCACCCTCTTCATCTGAGCTGCCACTAAGAGTCGTCGTCTCGCCAAACAGCCGATTCAGGAGATTTTTTCTCACCTCTATCTCTTTTATGTTTTAGCATATTGTAATAGACATTTGAATTCCATTGTGAAATGTCATATTTGTTCTCTACTTTGTGAAGTTATCTTGTTTCTCTTTTTATTTCAAAAACACCAAAAAAATTCACAAAACCCTAAAACGCCAAAAAGAAACAAAATGAACAATGGATTTAAACACAAGTAAACGTGGCCTCCCTATGTTTGACTCGGGAGTCCCTTGGAGTTTCGGCTATAAATTATTTTTGATAACACGTTTTCCGAGCTATGGCGATGGGTTTTTGAAACCCTGATTTTTCTTTGCCAAAACCCATTCATCATTTTGGCGCTGTTGCCGGGGAGGCAATGGAATTTGCTTTGTTGTCTTTCGTGTTTCTTTGCATTTACTTATTATCAACCTCACTTGTCTCTGATTTACTATCTTGCAGGTACCCTAGCAATGAGATCCAAGTGCAGTAGATCAGAGTAAAGTGCAGGTAGAGTAATCTGTAAGTGCCCCTCCACATTCCCTTCTACTAGTTTCATTTCGCCACATCAATAACCAAGACCTAATCTACTTAGTTGTTTGCATAAACCCTAGGATAGAATTTGTTTGTCTTGTTTGTCACCTCCACTCATCTCACCCTTGGATATTAAAAAAACAAAAAAACAAAAAGATACTTCTTGTGGGCAAATCAACATACACACTACATACACCCACATTTGTGGCACATAACCTAACTTGATTTTTATCTTCTCAATCGGGATTCCAACTTGTGGAATCGATACACCAATTCAACACATAAAGGAGTAGAAATCATACTAGGTTAATACCACTTTGTGTGCCCTAATCAGTGGTGCATTTAGGCCAATTGATTGAATTGTTTGGGCCACACCACCTAATTTGAAAGGAAGTTATTTTGTAGCTACCCCATAGGATTCAATAATTAGGTCAGCCCAGCAACACCATATTTTTCTTAATTTGTAAAGGAAAATACTTGAACTCGTGATTTCAAACTTGGTTTGTGTTGTCGACGTTTTGTACGGGTTTAAAGGATGTCACGTTGTAGTATAACCGACAAAATGTCTGAACAAATATAAAGAATTTTATTACTCGAAGACCGGAGTATCCGAGGTCGATCACAGGGAGCAAATGGAATTTACTACTAGTCAAAATGTAATTGAACACTCTAATTTACTCAAAATATCAATTCAAATGTGAATGTATGCAATTAAAAATAATTAGGACAAAAATATGAAATTGGACGTCTGATCACAAGATCAAACGTCTTAAAAGTATTTCTCCTTTTCTTCTTCTTCGGCAGTCTCTCATTTTCTTCTTCGTTTGCTTCTTTCTCTGCTTTCTTTCTTGTCTTGCGAAGCCTTCTTCTTCTGCTTTCCTTCTCCTGCGAAAGCTTCTTTCTTTCTTCTTCTTCTCTGTCTTGCTCCTTCTTTCCTTTCTTCTTTGGCTTGCCTTTCCTTCTTCTTCTGTAGCAGCCAAGTCCTTCTTCTCCTGCGTTCAGCCTGCCTGCACAGGAGCAAAACCTAACCCTCCTCCCTCTACCCGCGCGTCTCTCTCTTAAGCAGTTCGCTCATTGACGCTCTCCCAGAGCCACTGCCATAATCGGGTCGGATCGTACCCGGGACCAAGTGCACCGGCAAGTGATGATGCGCGAGGAGTGCGTAGGTCTAGGTCGGGTCGGATCAGCCAGATCCGCGAGGTCAAGCCGCGGACGAGGCGTGTCAGGGCAGTGAGGGACCTCACCCCTGTGCTTACAGAGGCAACAGGCTTAAAGCACAAATACAATTTATAGCGTACCTGAGTACTGCAATCCCACGATGTGGGACTAAACGGTCCGCCCTGATTTCACGTGCGCCCGCAGACTCTCGTATGCAATTGCCCAAGTGGATGGCTCTGCTGGTGCTCCGTGCTGGGCTCACTCACCTCGCGACACTCGCGTGAGTCTCCTGCATCTGCAGCCTGGGAAGCATGATGCCTGGAGCTTCGTTGGAGCTTCATCAGAGGTCGTCCATGGCGGCAGCAGCTCAAACACTGTCATGCACAGAACAAGCCTCTCGGCCCAATCAGATCAGCTAGAGACCTTCGCCGTGGCATGACGAAGGCGGTGGACGATGCTACAGGCCTCAGGTCGGCCTAGGCGTGCGTGCCTAGGTCAACCTGTGGCCGGAGATGGTGGGTTGTTCGGGGGGTGATTATGGAGGTCTGGAGTGGTAGTTGTGGGGTGGAGAGAGTTCCTGGGGGTGAGGCAGAGCTCTCGAGGTGGTTGGCGAGCCGGGTGGGGGGCTGGAATGGTGGAAGCAGCTCGCCGGAGATCGGTAGGTGATGTGGAAGATGAGGGTGGTCAGCGTCGATCGAGGGGTAATCAGATGAGATAACAGGGGGAAAAGAGAGAGGATAGGATGGAGAGGAGTTCTAACCTAATTGTAAGGATGAAAGGGGATGGAAGGCGGACAGCAGTACCTGCTGTCGCCGGAGAAGATGACGCCCAGTGGGGGAGAACGGCGGCGACGACGGGGCTGAGGCGGCGTGCGCGGGTACTGCGCGACGCGGAGGGAAGTCAGGAAGCTAACTCTGCCACTGGTTTTGTGGCAGAGCGAAGAGGGAGGAGAGGGGGGCTCGCCGGAACTTGCTGGGACTTTTGGCCAGGCAGGAGGAGACGAATTGGGGGTGGATACTCGGCCAAATCAAGCTCCGGTCCTGCGGCAGGGTCTGGGGGGTGTTTTATAGGTGCTGGCCGCTCCTCCCAGCGCGTGGAGAACGTGCCATTAGGTCTACCGACATGCCGGAGTTGGAAGGAAGGTGGATACCCAAATCTCTCGTGCGTTCGCACGAGAGATTGGGTTCACACCAGCGATTGTAATTGACTTTATAAGGAAGGGAATTCCTCAGAGAATCCTCCTTCCATTTCTGGGAGGGAATCTCTGAGGGATTAGAGAGCAATCCCTCTCCGAACCTCGCCGGAGCTCGGTTCTGCCTTAGCAATGGCGGCAGGATCGGTTTGCAAAGGAGGCAGAGAACCTAGGGGGCTCTCCGTAAAGGTATTCAAAAGATAGGGACCAATTTGTGATTTGGGTGTACTAAATTGCAAAGTAGGTCAAGATGACCTCTCCTTAGGTCCAAATTTTGATACAAACCTAATTTGGACCTAAGGAATCCAATGGTGGAGTTGGATTTTAGGTTTGACCTCGTTTGACTGGACATTTTGCATAAAAACCCAAATTAGGTTAATTGAAGAGCTAGGACCCTAATCTAGGTCAAACTAGGTTCCAAAGGCCAAATTAAGTGTTCTAAACCCTAGAGGATGTTTTTCCATGATTTGTAGAGGGTTTACTTGCTTTTTGTTCTGACCGAAACCTTGTTAATTTAAGCGGGTCTGTTTTAGGGTTACCAAGTGTCATTTAGTTCTTAGATTGCACATGAACCCATTTCTGATTGACTCAACCCTCTTTTTATCTCATTTATACCATTTGACCTATGTTTTGCCTCTGAGAAATTCCATTTACGTACTGTAATGGTAAAATTGCAGTTTTAACCTTTATTTCATGTTTTCTTCTCAGAGCACTTGTTCCTTCAGTTAGGACTTCTTCTAGGTTATGTAGGAGCGTTTATCTTCTTTATTGGGTCAAAATGAGCTAGTTATGGCTCATGATGAGGCTCTCATCATACCCCCATGCCTAGCTTTTACTAGTCCCTTAGCAAAAATTCAAAGTTTTAACTTACATTCTAGACCCTGAGTGTCTATCAACAATGATAAGTGCTTCTCCTTTTCTTTTGTGATTAGGTGGGAATGCCGACAATAGGCCTAGAGGTACTCAAGTACCAACCAAAATCCAGACCTGTTCCGCTTTAGCCTCAGTCCTCCGCAAAGGTTTCTACGGCCCATAGAAACTAACCTAGGGTTTGTTGGACTCCGCGGTTAAAGCACCCGTGCTTGTGACATTTTTAGCCTAAGTTCAGTTTGCAGTGTGTTTTTTTGTAAGAGAGAGATAGAAGATTTATTTGATTGGAGAGCTTTTCTCTCTCTTTTCTTTTTATTTCTAGCTTCGGATTAGCTTCTCAACACGGTCTGTATCAGATTCCTCGTCCCCATCATCAATCCTCAAGGGTCCCTGGCTTTCGAGATTTCGAGATAATCCCGCCCATGGCAACCCCCAGAACCCTGGCTTTCGAGATTTCGAGATAATCCCGCCCATGGCGTTCCGTGGCCGAATCCAGACCCTAGCGATCGACATTTCGTGATAATGCCACCCATGGTATCTGAACCAGCAGAGTGCTTACATGCCCCCGGTAGGATATTTAAATATCCTAAGAGACAAGCACCGAGGAGACGACATGTTGTTACGCATCTTCGAGGGGAATTTCCCGCCTCTCCGCGCTGGGAACTCGTCCAAATCAATTTGTGTTGATTGACCGCTCCTAATCTAGGTGAATTTTTCATAACATTAAACGCTTTTCGCGTGATTTGGATGTTTTATGCGCACTGAACCAGACTGTGTGTGAATTTGGGTGCTTAGGTTACCGAATCCCGCAAATCAGAGGTCAGTTAACGAGGCCGAATACTTCCTAAGTCTTGGACCTAATACTCAAGCTTCGCATTTTCCTCAACCTCTTGAGGATTATCCAAATTTTAACGGATACGTGAATTTTTAAGCTAAAGGTACTGGCCCAAAAGGCCTAAGACCAGCGTTCCCACTAATCTCTTGTTATATCTCTGTAGCACTTTTCTTTTCTTTTTCTTGATTCGGTCTAGAACTTCAGTTAACCCCTTAATCTTTTACTAATGACTATTTCTTTTCATTTTCATTTTGTGCTCCTTTTTGTCATTTTTCTTCTTTTTCTCCTCCTTATGCTTAAGTGGCTCACAAAATTTCCTCCCTCCCCCCATTTTTTTGTTCTTTTTCTTAATTTTTTTCAATTTTTTTGCGTTTTTGACATATGCAAATTTTTTTGTGTGTGAGACTCCTGATTTTTTCTTGGTTTTGTATGTATGCACTTTATCACCCCCCCATGCCTAAGTTTTGCAGTGTCCTCATTGTAAACAGAGGGTGTGAATTAGTGTTGAGGTCGGGGGCTTAGAACAGGATACATCGGGTGGGTGAATGGGTCGTAAATGACTGATGCGGATGATTTCAAGCTCTGATACGTGTACCAGAGGTGGGATCCTTTGTCTAAAGCTGGTCTCAAGGTGCAATAGATGTGGAGTCCAGATGGATAATCAGACGGGTCTCTGTGTTTGGGATGACGGGTTGCCTCCCGTTAAGTGCTAAATTTAATGCCTTCAGCCGAGCAGAAAATGGGGAGGAGAGGGAGTGGTCAAATCAATGGAGTTTTGGAAAACAAGCACCTTGATTAAGAGCCTGGTTGGTCCAACTAGGTACTTGTTCAGATCAGTGGGCTGATGATGCAGCCCGAACCCAATAAGCCTGGTGGGTTGATGGATGTAGATCAGCAGATGTGGAACCCACCATATGTAGTGACGTTCTAATGGATATGGAAGTGAAAACTTGGGTTCAGGCTGAGTCGACTCAGCCTGGTCAAAGTAGGGTTCCGAAAAATTATCCATGTAAGGTGTGGAATCCCTACAGAGGTGATCAAAGGATGGAGGCTCCTGATTTATGGTCTGATCAGTACCCGATACCTGGTCTAGATATGGAGTTGAATCATCTGCAAACAGCTCAGTGAGAGGTGAATCAGAATAGAAATTGAGTCCGGTTGCGGGTCGGGGTGGGGAACGGGTTTTGATTGGTTCTGTATATGTGGAGCAGGTGGCTTCAAAGAAGATTGACATGTTATAATCAGGAGGCAGATTTTCTCCGATGTTATGGTCAGATTCGAGATCGTCGGAGAGTTTGCGAAAATCAAAGTTTGAATGAGATTCTAGATCATGAGTTCCACCATAGAATAAATCATATGTTGTATATTCAGCAGCCTGACAGGGATCTAGCCTAAATGTTAATTCTGAGCTTAAAAGGGTATCCTTATCTGGTAGAGGCTCAGATTCTAAGCTAGTAGGGCAGACCCAATTGAAACCCTGCTCGTCCAACCCCTCGGTTTCTGTGTCGTAGATTGGCATGACTTCCGCAAAATCGATTCGTTCCTCTGAGGAGGTTGACGAGGGATATTCATCAAATCGAGGCCCAAAATCATATTCTTCATTAAGAGATTGATTTTCTTCATCTGGGGCCTTGAAATCTTCAAAATATGTTTCAGATCTAGGTTCTAGGCTTAGGATGTGGGTTGGATTACTAGAATTTAGGTCTGAATAACCTTCGAGGGCCACCTTATCAAAATAAGGGACGGAATTTACACCCTCGAGAGGTTCAGTTCTACTTTCATACTTGCAGGAGTCTTGGGATTCTAAAATGGGCTCATCATGGTCTTTTCCAGCATTTGGAGCTTCCCAACCTTCTTCAATATCAGGTGCATTATACTCCATCTGGGTTGGGAATCCACAACCATTTTGTGCCTCAAACCCGAAGTCAGATTTATCCTCGATGTTGTTCCAAGGTAGCTCATCCTCTGTTGGTGGTATGTACGGGTATTTCTGATCAATCACTTGTTTTATTAATCTCATTATCTCTTCCCGTTTTGCAAGACTATCTTGGTGTTGCTTCCAAAGTCGAGGATTTGTCATACATTGAAGGTATTCACTATTGTGCAATTTTTCTATCTCAATGTATGCAGTAATGAGCAAGTCACGGGTTGATCCTTTGTTGGCTTCTGCTAATAATACTTGGGCACAAGTTATGACAAAGGTTGTGGTTGTTGGGACATCAACCTGAATGTTTCCTACTGTTGTTGAGGTTTCTTCATTTTTATAAAATCTCATGGCATCCTCAATCATTTTATCTCTCATGGATCTCTGGTATTCAGGTTTCCTGAATGGTAGTCCTAGGTGGTTCGGCTGCATATTTGGATCAGGTGGTGGAATCAAGATCAGAGTTTGACTCAAGATGTGTTATGAAGCGATCAGATCTGAATAACGAGTCCCACTGAAAATGAGTGTGTGTGCTCTAAAGAGAAAAGATGCAGGACTGGAGATGTTCTTGACCCAATCAAGACACCCAAAAGATGTTTGGATGACTATGGAGGTTCGGGGCAGATGGATCCCTGGATCTGAAGATCATCCACTTGAGAATTACCTAGGCAGCCAGAGAGGGAGAGTCCCGCAAAGACCCCTACACGGTAGAGTGTCCCTACGGGTTACAGGGTTTCCCCCACCCGACCTCTCTTGTCACTGAGATTCCAGGTAAACCAGAATGGGGACCTTGACCTCTTAAGTCTATCACTTTTTATTTCAAAGGTGCTTTTAGGGTTCTCACTTGAACTTTAGATGTTTTTGGTATTGTAACCTAATTTAGAGGTTGGTTGACCCAAGGGGTCAACTTCACCTGACCTGTCCTATAGATGGTAGAATGATTCTAAGCTCGAAGCCTAGAGATCACCCTGATTTGACTCCCAGGTTATTAGGTCAAAAGAAAAATTTAAGATTCAAGTGATTTTAGAGCTCAATTTTAGGGTTTGTCTTATGTTGCTTTCTTCAATCAAGGGCTTGGGTAGCACACTGATGCGGGAGGGTTTATTTCCTTTTACACAGGCATGTGTGACTAGCGCTTCAAGACCCTAATGTGGAAACCCTAATTTAGTTCTATTTCCAATCCTCTTTTTCTTTTTCAAAAGTTCTCTTTGGACTTATAAACAAGAAGTGTGTGGTCCGCCGAGATTAAGCGTTATTTCAATTAGGCACAAGAATTTGTGGGATGGGAAAAAAAATCACTCCAACTTCAAGAATATTTGCAGAAATTTTCGCAAAATCAAGAAATGTTTTGCCTTAGAGATGGTGATTACTATATAAAGAAGGCAATTGATTCCTAAATTGATTTTCTTCCTTTTGCCTTTCAAAGATTAGGGGATGATTAAGGAAGAAAAGAAATTACCTGCCCTGGAGTGGTTGACTTGCGGGAGAGATTTTCTCATGAAGTACCTGCAAGATCACATCAAAGCAAAGTAGGGCAAGTTAGTGTTCAATATGATAAAAAGAATGTAGAGACTAGTGGTAAATCGCGCATTGCTCCCCGGCAACGGCGCCAAAATTGTTGTCGACGTTTTGTGCAGGTTTAAAGGATGTCACGTTGTAGTATAACCGACAAAACGTCTGAACAAATATAAAGAATTTTATTACTCGAAGACCGGAGTATCCGAGGTCGATCACAGGGAGCAAATGGAATTTACTACTAGTCAAAATGTAATTGAACACTCTAATTTACTCAAAATATCAATTCAAATGTGAATGTATGCAATTAAAAATAATTAGGACAAAAATATGAAATTGGACGTCTGATCACAAGATCAGACGTCTTAAAAGTATTTCTCCTTTTCTTCTTCTTCGGCAGTCTCTCATTTTCTTCTTCGTTTGCTTCTTTCTCTGCTTTCTTTCTTGTCTTGCGAAGCCTTCTTCTTCTGCTTTCCTTCTCCTGCGAAAGCTTCTTTCTTTCTTCTTCTTCTCTGTCTTGCTCCTTCTTTCCTTTCTTCTTTGGCTTGCCTTTCCTTCTTCTTCTTCTGTAGCGGCCAAGTCCTTCTTCTCCTGCGTTCAGCCTGCCTGCACAGGAGCAAAACCAAACCCTTCTCCCTCTACCCGCGCATCTCTCTCTTAAGCAGTTCGCTCATTGACGCTCTCCCAGAGCCACAGCCATAATCGGGTCGGATCGTACCCGGGACCAGGCGCACCGGCAAGTGATGATGCGCGAGGAGTGCGTAGGTCTAGGTCGGGTCGGATCAGCCAGATCCGCGAGGTCAAGCCGCGGACGAGGCGTGTCAGGGCAGTGAGGGACCTCACCCCTGTGCTTACGGAGGCAACAGGCTTAAAGCACAAATACAATTTATAGCATACCTGAGTGCTGCAATCCCACGATGTGGGACTAAACGGTCCGCCCTGATTTCACGCGTGCCCGCAGACTCTCGTATGCAATTGCCCAAGCGGATGGCTCTGCTGGTGCTCCGTGCTGGGCTCACTCACCTCGCGACACTCGCATGAGTCTCCTGCATCTGCAGCCTGGGAAGCCTGATGCCTAGAGCTTCATTGGAGCTTCATCAGAGGTCGTCCATGGCAGCAGCGGCTCAAACACTGTCATGCACAGAACAAGCCTCTCGGCCCAATCAGATCAGTTAGAGACCTTTGCCGTGGCACGGCGAAGGCGGTGGACGATGCTGCAGGCCGCAGGTTGGCCTAGGCGTGCGTGCCTAGGTCAACCTGTGGCTGGAGATGGTGGGTTGTTCGGGGGGTGATTATGGAGGTCTGGAGTGGCAGTTGTGGGGTGGAGCGAGTTCCTGGTGGTGAGGCGGAGCTCTCGAGGTGGTTGGCGAGCCGGGTGGGGGGCTGGAATGGTGGAACCGGCTCATCGGAGATCGGTCGGTGATGTGGAAGATGAGGGTGCTCAGCGTCGTCGAGGGGTAATCAGATGAGATAACAGGGGGAAAAGAGAGAGGATAGGATGGAGAGGAGTTCTAACCTAATTGTAAGGATGAAAGGGGACGGAAGGCGGACAGCAGTACCTGCTGTCGCCGGAGAAGATGACGCCCAGTGGGGGAGAACGGCGGCGACGACGGGGCTGAGGCGGCATGCGCGGGTACTGCGCGACGCGGAGGGAAGTCAGGAAGCTAACTCTGCCACTGGTTTTGTGGCAGAGCGAAGAGGGAGGAGAGGGGGGCTCGCCGGAACTTGCTGGGACTTTTGGCCGGGCAGGAGGAGACGAATTGGGGGTGGATACTCGGCCAAATCAAGCTCCGGTCCTGCGGCAGGGTCTGGGGGGTGTTTTATAGGTGCTGGCCGCTCCTGCCAGCGCATGGAGAACGCGCCATTAGGTCTGCCGACTTGCCGGAGTTGGAAGGAAGGTGGATACCCAAATCTCTCGTGCGTTCGCACGAGAGATTGGGTTCACACCAGCGATTGTAATTGACTTTATAAGGAAGGGAATTCCTCAGAGAATCCTCCTTTCATTTCTGGGAGGGAATCTCTGAGGGATTAGAGAGTAATCCCTCTCTGAACCTCGCCGGAGCTCGGTTCTGCCCTAGCAATGGCGGCAGGACCGGTTTGCAAAGGAGGCAGAGAACCTAGGGGGCTCTCCGTAAAGGTATTCAAAAGATAGGGACCAATTTGTGATTTGGGTGTACTAAATTGCAAAGTAAGTCAAGATGACCTCCCCTTAGGTCCAAATTTTGGTACAAACCTAATTTGGACCTAAGGAATCCAATGGTGAAGTTGGATTTTAGGTTTGACCTCGTTTGACTGGACATTTTGCGTAAAAACCTAAATTAGGTTAATTGAAGAGCTAGGACCCTAATCTAGGTCAAGCTAAGTTCCAAAGGCCAAATTAAGTGTTCTAAACCCTAGAGGATGTTTTTCCATGATTTGTAGATGGTTTACTTGTTTTTTGTTTTGACCGGAACCTTGTTAATTTAAGCGGGTCTGTTTTAGGGTTACCAAGTGTCATTTAGTTCTTAGATTGCACATGAACCCATTTCTGATTGACTCAACCCTCTTTTTATCTCATTTATACCATTTGACCTATGTTTTTCCTCTGAGAAATCCCATTTACGTACTGCAATGGTAAAATTGCTGTTTTAACCTTTATTTCATGTTTTCTTCTCAGAGCACTTGTTCCTTCAGTTAGGCCTTCTTCTAGGTTATGTAGGAGCTTTTATCTTCTTTATTGGGTCAAAATGAGCTAGTTATGGCTCATGATGAGGCTCTCATCAGTTTGCCTCCTAGAAATTTGGTTGAATATACCTAATATTTGAATCCTAAAAGCTACTAACTAAGATTCGAACCCTAAAATTCACTTCATCCTCAATAATCTTGCTTAAAAATGTTTTGGTTGTGCACATACACACATTCTCAAACAAATCATTAAGGTCACAACCCATTAAGGGCCCATCACATTCCAAAAGCACTAAATATTCCAAGCCTAACTAAAATTGATTAAACATTGGCCATAAGGACCGATTCACTCTTCGGGGCCCAGATTGAAATTGTTCATGATTAACTTGCTTATACTAGTCAATCTGATGTCTAGCTAGGAGAGTAGTGTCAAATAACCACAGCTGGGGTGTACACTAGGAACCGGAGGTGCAAGCCAAAGGAAGAACCTTCTCCCCAGTCCCTCCTTCTAACTGGTTGGATTGACTGGATACAAGTAGAGTAAATCGTCTAAAATCTTAAAATGGATTCTGAGAGTCTGTAGACCTTTAAGCTACCCAATCTAAGGATAGGCTTGTATTTTTTGTGCTGTAGGGTTCCTTCTCTTCCCCATCATTCTGACTTCCTTCCAGTGTATGCTTGGAAGGAGGTCATTGAACCCTCATCTAGAAGGACCTTTAGACCATTCCCAGAGGAAGAGGTCGAGTTATAGCCAAGCAGATCCCATGGCTGATCAACAACCACCTCCCTCACCCCCGAACCAGTAGGAGCTAATTCAGAGGAAGTTGGAAGAATTGCAGTGATTGCGCAGCAATCATAAACGCTAATTCACCTGAATTAAGGTAGAACCTAGCTTAACATGGGCATTCCGCATGCATACACATCGTACTTTGCATCTTAGATAAGTAATATGTTTTATACATAATAATGTGCTATTTGAGAGGTATTATTAATTACAGGTAATCCAGGGCTGCAGATGAGCGATCCAACCATATGGATCTATTTGGAATAATGACGGGAGTGCAATACATCTAAGAGTGCATCAATCAGACTCCCGTAGAACCCTAGGGAGTCCATAGAAGAAGCAAGAGCCAAGGGGAAATTGAAGAATATCCAGACCTCAAATGACAAATCCAACCACACGGATGGATCCAGATCAACGTTCGTAGCCCAACGATGTAGAAATCAACTTAATCAGAGGCCTACGTCATTAGATACAAGAAGAAGATGGACGGCCATGATGGCACCATGTGGCGCCATCACAACTGCCCCTCACCGTGCTTCAATTTGGAAAGAAGAACCGTGGGCAGTTGGATCATCATTCAATGGTCATGATGAAGCCACATCGCCACCTTCAACCGCCTCATCACACATAGGAGGAATTTCGATCATTGGATTCCCATTCAATGACCAAAAGCAGCCACACGAGAAATAGAAGGTGTGACCATCGAAGTGTGTAGCGCAGTAGAGATGATGCCTAACAAGCATCGAGCGGGTTGGGATCGAAGTGTGCCCGATGTGGAATTAGGAGAAGCGACGAGCGCAGAGGGAATTCAACCTTCAGATCTCCATCGAGCGGCTTGGCAGCGGACGCATGGCGAGTGCGGACGCATTGGATGCAAACGCGTGTGATGACACATATGGAAACGTGCTAGAGTGTGCTTTAGGATTTTCAAGAGGCGATGGAGTGCATGTTTAAGTCGTCCAATCTTACAATCGGATGGCTAAGGTTTGGGCGCTTAGAAGAGGCGAGCGGCAAAGGCGTGGATGTGCTGGCGAGCACGAGTGAGTGGGAGCCACATGATCTGCATCCAAAGGCACACAGGCTACAATGTGGCAGCACCAGATTCAATTAGGGATAAAAGAAGGATTTGGAAGGCTTAATCAAGGCCGTTGAACTCCTAATGAACGGATCTAATTAATCCAAGGCATTGCATGGATTTAAGGGGCCAAATGCCTTCTTTACCCTCCACTAAAGCTATAAAAAGAGGCGAAAGGGCCCCCCTTTGAAGACACTTCTCATGTTCTCTTCTTCCTCCCCCAACCTTTCTTTCTTCTTCTTCCTATCTTCTCTGCATCTATCTCTGCACCTCCGTCTGAAGCATCCATTGGGCAACCTTGATGGATTGTTGTTGCTCTTCTCAACCTCTCCAAAAGGCCACCACGAACTACGTATGGTGCCCTTATTCTGTTAGATTAGCAGTTGTTTACTTTCATGTTTTCATTCTATTATATATATCAGATTCATTCTCTTTGAAATGTGAATCTTGTATTCATTAGTAATCATATTGAGAACAAGTGTACGAAATCAAAAGTGCTTTCTGCCTCCCTATGATCGACCGGGACTCACCAAGTTCCATTAATTTATTTGGTCCAGACGTATTTCACGCTATACTACAACGTGTTAATTTTCTATGCAATCTACGCCATGAACAAATTGGCGCCGTTGCCAGGGGAGGCGAGGCAATCTTTGATTTTATCTCTAATACAGTATTTTTGTGTGCAAGAACAATGACACGAAGCGACGAACAAGGAAAAGTGGGAGCTGCAAAAATCAGGTGCACACATTCCTATTTGAAATTCGATTAGAAAGTAAGTGTCATCTTTAAAATTCTATAGCCATGTTTCTGATGCTCCAAAAATCCTTAAATTTGGACTAGAATTAGATCTTCAAATTATCTTTTCAATGCCATCTTTACTGAAAAGAAATTCCTTTCATGGAATTTTTAAAAATTCATGGAATACATACTAATTAGATTGATTGAAAATGGAACTTTTATGAACTTTAGAAATCAATTCGGACTAACATACAAATCAAATTTATTCAAAATTTATGGGGCGTGAAAGATAATCAAATTAGCTTTCAATATCACATTTTTACAAAATTTTTAGAACATATTTGATATAGTTTCCAATAAAAAAACAAACACAAGGTCTAAATCCCAGATTTGACCCCTAGTTAGCTAAAAATTCATAACTAATTTTTGGAAATAGAAACAATTTTGGAAAAATTCTCTGAAAAGCTTATTGAAAAAGAAATCTTCTTACCAAGTTTCAAATAGTTTGGATTCCATCTTGCCTTAGAGTATACCTTTGAATTATGGTCTTCAATTTGAAAAAGAACTTAGAAGTGCGTGAACCAATAGGACCACATAAACTTAGACTCCGATGAGCCCAAAAGTTAGTCGGTGAGGCGAGTCACCTTATGGACCGCCTGCCATCTACTATATTGGAGAAACAAGTTAAGAATTTACAAAAATACATCAAATAAGAAGCATTTGGCTTGAAAGTACTGAGTAGTTCCAACCTCTCTTGCAAAATCTGGTGACAGCCTATGGGGTAGTGTCAAACGACTGCAGCTGCGGGGTAACAGAATCGAAGGTAAAAGCCAAAGGAAGAACCTTCCTCGTAGTCCCCTCGTAACCAGACTGGCTGGGTTAACCTGAGAGGAGGGAATTCCTTACAGTTGGTCTCTCGCTGAATTTTTAATAACACAAACTTAAACGAAAAAAATATGGTCATCTAATCTAAAGGAACACTCTAATTAACAAGGCCTTAGCCTTGTTCTGCTTGATTGTACCAACCCTTTGAGTTAGTGTATGCAAGGAAGAAGATCATTAAGACCTGAACTTGCGGGACCTTGGGAGCCAAACCGAAGGTGGTAAATGCAATTTTTGCCCAACCTCTCTTCTCAACCTTCTTCCACCCGATTGGCTGAGATGGCTAATCCTGGTCCTCGAATTCGTCAGGATCCTGAGAATCAGAACCCAATGGCTCATTTGGAAGCTAGGGTTGAGGAAACAGAACAGAAATATGAGTAGAGCATCGATCGAATTCTCACAACACTCGACAGGATGCAGCATCCACCATGCAGAGAACAATTGTGGGACTTCTATGATCCGACGACAACAATCATAGCACCTCAGGTCCGGATTCCCGCAAGTGGAGACACATTCGAGTTAAAGCTGAATATCATAAGTCTGATACAGACTCATTTCCATGGAAACTCGAATGATGATCCCTTCCAGGACCTCGTATACCTGAGTCAGATTACAGAGTCAGTTCGACCCATGAATATAGATTTGGAATTGTTCTCATGAATTTTTTTCCTTTTTCTCTCAAGGATAAAGCTGCTTATTGGTTCAAAACCATCAGGAGGCCAATTGGAACCTGGAAAGAATTACGTCATGAATTCCTCCAAAATTTCCTCCTAATCGGTCAAACAAATGCCATGAGGAACTCAATCACAACCTTTGCTCAAGGCCTTGGAGAGAAGCTACATGACGCCTGGGATAGATTCCATGATCTTCTTAGGAAGTACCCACACCATGGTGTACCCAAATGGCACCTTGCTCAAGTATTTTACCATGGGTTGGATGACATACATCGGTACCTTGCTGATGCATCTAGCGGTAGGAATTTTCTCACGAAAGAGGAGAACAATGCATTTGAACTATTCGAGTCCTTAGTAGAGAACTCGATGAACGCCACCTTAATGAACTAGTTCTAGCAACCTGGACAGTAACAAGTTAATGTCCATGAAGCTCAAGCCAAGTCTACCCAAGCCGACCTGGACATTATCACCAAAAAGCTGGATGAGGTGGAACTACTCGATAAAAAGCTCGATGAATTAATGCGAGTGAGATCCAAATCCTCTGGCAGCACTGCTCCATCTTACTCCTCTCAAGCATCTCGAGCCCCCTCTACTCGTATAGATCCATTTACTCGGGATGTTTTCTCTCAATTTTCGCGGGATCCTACATATCAGGAACTCGTAAACAATTTGGATCTGGTGTCGTACAATCAAGGTTATGTACCACATGACGATTGATGGGAACACCATCATAAGCCATAACTAGCTCATCTTGATCCAATTAAGTCAGTAAATGCTCCTACATAACTGCCTGAGAGCCATAAGTCACTGCATAACCATTCTGAGGGAAATATAAGAAAATAGGGTTAAAACTGTAATTTTACCATCATATCATGAATGCAGTACAATCACAGGTTTTCCAAGGGGGTAATTAAGGGTCAAATAGTCCTAAAAGTCTAACAAGTGGGTCAGAATAAACAGAAAAGGGTTTGCACGGGTTTTGAGAATTAAATGACTTTTGAAACCCTAAAAATTGACCCCCTTAATTAATTGAGGTTTTGGTCAGGATAAAATTCACCTAAACCCTCTAAAACTCATAGAAAAATATTCTCTAGGGTTTGAAACCTTTAATTTGACCATCAGAACACGTCTTGACCCAAAATAGAGTCCTAGACTAACATTTGTCATAATTTGGGATTTTATAAATTACCAAGTCAAACAAGGTCAAAACCTAAATCTAACTTCACCATTAGATTTCTTGGGTCCAAATTAGGTTTGTATCAAAATTTGGGCCCATGTTGAGATCATCTTGACCAAGTTTGAATTTTGGTCTAGTTAGACTCTTTCTATCTCATTTAGACCCTTAGCTTTTGAATTTTCTTATGAATAGCCCCCCAATATCTTTTCCTTCTTCACAAGCAGGTCCTCACGCCATTTTTGGAAGGTGAAACCTTCACCATCAAGTTTTGAGTGAGGATTTCTCACTTGATTCTCAATCAATCATTCTCAAAATTGATACGAGGATTCCTTGGGAAGTTTCCTTCCATTTAAGGCATTCCTTGGACTCTAAGTCCTTCCCAAAAGGTCATGCGAACCTTTCAAAGGTTTGGGTATCCATTGTTGCAATCACCTTCCAAGATTGAAATCTTCTTTCCAAGCTTGGAAGGGCGTCCTATGGCCTATAAAAGAGACCCCAGGGCACGGCCGTGCTCTTCAGCAAGTTTTGGCCTCAAAAACCCTCTTCTTCTCCATCTCCAGCGACCCCTCTCCACCCTCCTCCTTCAGCCATCCGACCATCAAATTGGATGGCCAACAATCCTCCCCTCATCTTTGTGAACCTCTCCTGCCAACAAGAGGCCGTGCCTCTCCAACAGTCGACATCACCGCCTCGCTACACCATCCTCCTTCTCTAGCTCCAGTCGACCAACACCAGCACCCTCCTTCTCTCACTTGCATCCCTATGTTCCTCTGTCTCTCTCTCTCTCACTATACTTTCCTTTCTCAATCTCACAACACACGCACAACCACAAATTCGCCCTCAAAACCATCACCTTCTTCCACTCCGGCAAAGCTCCGGCGACGCCTATCCACCGTGCCACTACACGAATCTCGTCGCTGCCACCCCCATCAGCTATGCCATAACTCCAAAAACTAAAGACTTAACCAAATTCCACCTATCACTCACCCAAACTCGCCCCCGAACACACCCACTCTCACACGCACAGTTCGACTCTACCTTGCATGCACAGACCTCGCCACGCCACACAACCACCACCGTCACATTCGCTGTGGTCCAGCGATCCTTCCTAAGCCTTCTGACGTGGCCAAAAGGCCTTCTTGCTGATTTTAGGTGCTCATCTCCTCCTCCATTGGAGTAGCTTCTTCAAGCAAGCTTCAAGGCTGCTCCAATGTGCCTTCGCTCAAGGCTTCAACTCCAGGTTGTGCGAAAACGTCTCGCAAACACACCCAGGTCCTTGATTGAGGATGTGAGCCTCAGCAACTTCCTTGATTTGGAAGGCATTCCAGCGTAGACGCACGCGAAGAAGAGGCACTATCTTTAGTGCCACATTGTCAGTTGAAGAGTGCCCTATGGCGCATAAATTGAGAAAGTGTCCAAGGTTGTTTGTCTCAGACACTGGGGATGAGATCCCCGCACACCCACTCTCACACGAGCAGATCTGACCCGCCTAACTTGTTCCACTCCTCGGCTGCGATCACGCCCGCAGCCCTAGACTCAAGTGCACTCTAGGTCCGAAACCTGATTACCCTATACTATGGAAGGCTTTGGGAGAGCATAACCCAGAGAGAGAAAGAGAGATAGCACATGGGGGCAAGGGGGTTTTGCTACAGGAAGTATCAGCTGACACTTAGCTATTTGAAGGATCTTCCCCCTCTATGTGAAGAAGGAGAATTGAGAAGAAAGAAAGAAAGAAATGAGAAGTGTAGAAGAACAGAAGAAAAATAACAAGAAAAGCAGAAGTGCAAAGAAAGGAAGAAGAAGAAGAGAAGAGAAGCATAGAGAAAGAAAGGAGAAATAGAGAGACCCTTGAGTCTTTAAATAGCACTGTAGCACAGGTTGTTTAAGCTGTCTGATGCATTTGATTGCATATATTTGAGGCTTTGATTTGCTTGTTATTTGTGATGAGTAAATGGTGATTTAAATCATCATTTTGCTCCATTCCGTTTGCACATTCATATCTGACATTATTCTTGTTACATTCTCTTATATTTTCTGATTCAAATTGCTATCTTGAGTTTTGAATTCCATATTGCTCCTTGTGTTCGATCTTGGACTTAAAAGTTTGAGTAATAACTTTATTTATTTCCAAAGCGATTTTGGCTACACTATAATGCAATTTTTAACCTCGATTTCACCGTGCAAATAATGATACAAGTGCGTATTCTTTTGATGAATTCTCATCTGAGACGTCGTCTGCTTATGAAGATGTCAATGCCATTCAGGGATACGAGTGTAACAACCCATGTTCTAAAACATATAACCTTGGTTGGCACTAGCATCCCAATTTCTCCTGGTTTATGATACAGAAAATTACGCGATTTTTAAAGATACGTCGTTGTAATGTGTAAAACTGATCAACTCACAAATTTATAACCTAGATAGTGGGGTAATGAGAGTCTCATCATGAGCCCTAACTGGCTCATTTTGATCCAAGAAAGAGAATAAAAGCTCCTGCATAACTTAGAAGAAGGCTTAATTGAAGGAATAAGTGTTCTGAGAAGAAAACATGAAATAAAGGGTAAAACTATAATTTTACCATTGCAGTACATAAACGAGATTTCTCAGAGATAAAACATAGGTCAAATGGTCTAAATAAGATAAAAAGTGGGTTGATTCAATCAGAAATGGGTTCGTGTGCAATCCAGGAATTAAATAACATCTTGTAACCCTAAAACAGACTTGCTTAATTCAACAAGGTTCCAGTCAGGATAAAAATCAATTAAACCCTTTAAAATTCATGGGAAAATATCCCCTAAGGTTTAGAACATTCAATTTGGCCTTTGGAACCTAGTTTGACCTAGATTTGGTCCAAGCTCATCAATTGACCTAATTTTGGTTTTTATGCAAAATATCCAGTCAAACGTGGTCAAACCTAAAATCCAACCTCACCATTGGATTCCTTAGGTCTAAATTCGGTTTGTAACAAAATTTGGACCTAAGGGGAGGTCATCTTAACCTACTTTGCAAATTAGTAATCCTAATTACATTTTGACCCTTATCTTTTGAAAACCATTACATAAACCCCCTAGCTTCCTTGCCACTCTTACAAACAGGTCCCTCCGCCATTAATGGGGAGGAATCCCTCTCCGATGAGGAAGGGAGGGGGAATACTCCCTGATCCCTTAGAGATCTCCTCCCAGAATTGGAAGGGAGATTCTCTGAGGAATCCCCTTCCATTTGATCCCAATCACAATCTTTGATTTCTGTCCAATCTCTCGTGCGTATGCACAAGAGATTTCGAATCCCAACTACCTTCTTTCTCTAGTGAGACGTCGGTGGCAGAAGACTTGCCCTCCACGCACCAGAAGCTCGGCCAGCACTTATAAAAGGACCCCCAACCCTCTGCGAATCTCTTAGACTTGTTTTGGTCGTAGGATCCTCCAAATTTCAACTCTCCCCTCTCCAGCCAAGTGGCCTGCAAGCTCCGGCGATTCTTCCTCCTCCCTCTCGTCGCTCTGCTGCCATACCAGCAGCAGGGTTCACTCTGCCTCATCCTCCCGCGTCGTGCCTCACCAAGCGCATGCCTTCCTATCCTCCTCCTCGTCGCCGTTATCTCCCTCAGGGTCGTCTTCTCCGACGACGGCACAAACGAGCCATCTGTCTCCGTTGCCCCCCTTCACTCCCAACAATCCAGATAAGCTCCCCGTCTTCCACTCTTTCATTTTCCTCACTTTATTTCACACAACACCCCTCGACCATCACTGTCCACTACCATCTTCCTCACCTCCAGCCACCCTCTGGTGAGACGCTCCCGTCACTCCACAGCCCCACACGTCTCGCCAACCTCCGCACAACCTCCGCCACACTCCACTGAACATCCTCCACTCGTCCACAGACTGCCTACACCGCCAGAACTGTTCCCCGACCTAACCCATCCATCCGGCCACATAGCAACCTAGGCTCTCACACCTAGGCCACCCCACGGCCTGCCATCTACCGCCTCACCTTCGCCGTGACACGGCAAAGGTCCCCCTGTGGTCTGATAGAGCTGCAAGCTTTGTTTTGTGTTGAGCAGGGTTTGAGCTTCAGCCGCCATTAGCGGTGACTTGAGGAGGTTGCACGCTTGCTCCAGGTTGAAGGACTTCAGGATTGCAGGTGCAGCAGATTCAGGGAGATCTTGCGAAGTCATCTGTTCCAGAAAGTGGCACCGCGAAACTTGCAGTTGCTGCAATTGGAGGAATGGTCTGCTGCGGGTGTGCGAGAAAGAGCAGTGGAGCATTAGTCCCACCTCGGTAAGTCATAAGGCACTTGAGTACTTTAAATTGATTTTGTGCTATCGTTGGGTTGCCTCTAATACACTGGGGTGAGGTCCCTCCTCACCTATACATGCACCACGTCTGCGACTTCATCCCGCAGATTTGGTGACCCGACCCGACTACCCTCCTGAGCACTCCTCGTGCACCACACCCATGCCGGTGCGCCTGGACCCAGGTGCGCGACCCGACCCGATCCGATAACCCGGCTCTAGGAGAGCGTACCGAAGAGAGATTCAGAGAGAGAGAGAGACGCACGAGAAGGGTAGGGGAGTAGGTTTTGTTGCATGATGCTTATGTGCAGGAAGAGGATGCTATGGAGGAAGCAGCTAAAGAAGGAAGCAGGGACTTAGCCGCTGCGAGCGAGGAAGAAGAAGAAGAAGACCACCTTGAAGTAGAGGTGCGGCAGACCAAGAAAGAAGAAGAGAGAGATCAAGGGGCAGACAACGAAGCAAGAAAGCAAAGGAAGAAGAGGAAGAAAAAGAAGAAGGCAACCTAAGAAGAAGCAAAGCCAGGACTTAGCTGCAAGAAGAAAATCAAGAAGAGAAGGAAAAAGAAGAAGAGCAGAAGCGGCTGAGGAAGAAAAAGAAAAGGAGACCAGCAGAAGAGAAGAATCTGAGAAATAACTTTAAGATGTCTGATGCAATATCAGACGTCCATTCTTTTTGAGCAATTTCTTTCCATATCATTCTCATGTCACTTCTATTGAACTAGTCATTTCTTTTTATTTAAAAGTTGTGTTCTCAAGTTTTGGAATACTCAGATTGCTGCCTGTGTTCGACCTCGGATACTCTGATTTTCGAGTTATAAATTTTTATTTATTTTCGCTGAAAGTTCATCTATATTACAATGAGATATTTGTTAAAACACGATCTAGCCGTGTTAACATTTTGGTGCCGTTGCAGGGGAGCAATGAGCACATCTAAATCTTTTGATAACAACTTCTGACCCAATATTGACTTAATTCCTCTCTTTTGTTGTGCTTGTCTCAGGGAAAGCAGGGAAAAGAAGAGCAGCTGCACAACAGCCACACCAAGGAATACGTAACTTTCATTAGCCCTCTCTCTTAACCTCCTCAAAGTCTGAAAAGGAACAAAGGAGAATCAACCTAGGGCTACCTGTTTCATACTTAGTAATTCATCAAAGTTGCCTGATTTTCATTTCAACACATCTTGAACTGCACATCCAACTAAGGTAACTAGGGCTAAAACTTTCTTGATTGAGCCCTAGATACCAATTTTTGAGGCACTTAAATTGGACCAACTAGAGCCAACCTAAGGATTGCAAAGCAAGGGTTTTTAGAGACACATCTTCTCTTAAACAAAGAAAAAAGTTTTTCCAAAAAGTGGTGTGCCTAAACCTTGTTTGAAAAGATCTATACAAGAAAAACCCTAAGCAAATCAAGCTTTTAAATCCATTTGAACCCTAAAAGAAAGGACCCAAAAGCTCTCAAAGGAACAAGAGGTAAAGTTGATCCTTTGGGTCAACCAACCTTAAAATTAGGTAACTTTTTCACTCAAAAGACCGAAAAGTTCAAGTGGAACCTTAAGCACCTTGATCTTAAAGTAAAAAAGGTAGACTTAAGAGGTCAAGGTCCCCTCTGGTCTACCTGGAATCTCAGTGACAAGAGAGGTTGGGTGGGGGAAACCTGTAACTCATGGGGACGCTCTACCGTGTAGGGGTCTTTGCAGGACTCGCCCTCTCTGGCTGCCCAGGTACTTCTCAAGTGGACGACCTTTTCTGACTAAGGGGTATCATCTTCCCCGAACCTCTATAGTCACCCAACAATTTTTGGGTGTCTCGATTGGGTCCAGCACCTTCTAATATCATCACATCCTTCGGTGCATGTTCGGTAGGAGGTCCTTAAGACCATCCTTAAAACCTCCTTTAGAAATTCACTCTCATCGAGGCCAAGCCTCGACGCCCTTGTTTGTGTAGCAACCTCACCACATAAATCTTTCATCCGATTCAGAACCATGTTCTCCTTCTCCCATCATGGCAAAACCCATTGAAGTAGAGAACAACCTTGAGCACCAGCTTCAACTCCTGAATGATCTCTTTCAAAACTTTGTAAACCCACTGCAGCGACCAATGATGCAAGATCACTATAATCCCGCTACGGTGGCGATCGAGCCTCGAGTCCGAATCCTGATGGAGGTCCTGATTCTGAACTGAAGCCCAATATGATTCATGCCATACCAAAGTTTCATGGGCTTAACTCCGAGGATCCATTCCAACACCTTAAACAACTCAAGCATCTGGCCCAAACCTTCGGGTCAGATCCACAAAATCTGGATATCCTACTCATGAAAATGTTTTCTTTCTCCCTTTTGGACAAGGCCACCCATTGGTATCAAACTCAGACCCATCCGATCAACACATGGGAGGAACTTCAGTCCGAATTCTTGAAAAAGTTCTTCCCCGTTGGCCGGCCGAATGCCTTGCGCCACCAGATCACCCATTTCACTCAACAAATGGGAGAACCGCTTCACGAAGCATGGGATCGATTCTTAGATCTCATGTGAAAGTGCCCCCATCATGGAGTTCCTAAATGGGAACAAGTCCAGTCTTTTTACCAGGGACTTCGTGAAGACATTCGATTATTTGTCAATGCAACGTGTAGAGGAAACATCATGGGTCAACATGAGGACACGGTGTGGGAGATTCTCGAAAACATGTGCGAGAACTCCATTAATAATGACTCCATGGGCTTATTCGACAGGACGAATGCCCGCGCATCGACGAATCTGAGAGGGGCACATGAGATGCAGGACCTGTCCACATCCGTCGACTTGGAACTGATGGCAAGTCGGTTGGACAAAGTTTCTATCATAGAAAAGAAGGTGGATGAGCTAACTCGGCATCTATAGCGAGCCACCTCTGCGCAGAACTCTTTTGCACGACCACCTCTGGCGAGGGAAACTGTGCAAAACATCTACCACCAATCTGCTAAGGGGATGGACCCGTATCCACCCCCATCTGACTCTCAGATTGGAGTGACCTTCGATCCATTCTACTCGAGTTGGGGGAACTCTGAACCCTCGTATTCTGACTTTCCTGAGGTTCCTTAGACTTGCAAGGACCTCAACGCCATCCAGAATGACCCATTCTCTAATACCTACAACCCTGGATGGCAAAATCATCCTAACTTTCAGTGGATGGGAAATCCTCAGACTCAAAGACTACCGTATCAGCCCCGTCCACAAGCCCCTCATCCATATCAGCCGCCTCAACCTCGGCCCAATCCCACCTACCAATCCGGGCCAAACCAGGATCAAATGACTCCTATCCTTCAAGCACTGGCTGACATTCAAAAGACGAATGTACTAATGCAAAAACAGCACAAGGACGAGATCACAAAGGTTCGCAACCAACTGGCCCAAATAGCAAATTCTCGCCAACCTGGCACCCTTCCTTCGCAACCTCTGCCAAACCCAAATAACGTGTCGACCTAGAGGCACGTTATGAACCCAAATATAGGCCACACACATTTGATTATCAGGCCTCGGCTGCTCCATCACCAGACGGGATGGAAGCTTCGGCATCTTATGCGGGATTTCAGCAGCAGCCACCCCTCTTACCAAACCCAAACCAAAACCAGGCTGGATTAAACTCTGTAATGACACGTAATGGTAAAACAACCCAAGACCCACATTATCCGAACCACTCCAAGCCTGATAGTAGCCAAGACCCTAGGATAGTTATCCAGGATATCACTGTCCCAGATCAAGAACTTGGACCTATTCTAGAGGAACCAACTAGGATTCCATTTCCTGAGGCCTTGACCAAAGGAAAAAGGATAACCAAACCCGTGGCTCCCGAGGAGGATCTGGTCAAGCTCTTTGAACAGGTCCAGATAAACATCCCCTTGATGGATGCAATTCGCCACATACCGGCTTACGTAAGATTCTTGAAAGACGTATGTACACCTGAACGTAAGCCGCGAACCAAGGATGGGAATCTGATCGTACTGTCAAAGCAAGCCAGCTCTATCATTGAGTAAACTCCCACCCAAGGCTAAAGACCCAGGAACCCCCCTGATTTCTTGTAAAATTGGTGAAACCCAATGTGACAGAGCCTTACTAGATCTAGGTGCCTCCATAAATCTAACACCTACATCCCTCCTTGACCACCTGATAACACTGCACAAGGGGGTGATAATTATGTTGAATATGGCCCATCTTAAGAATAAAAGGCACAACATAAGTAGAATGGGAGCATTGCATGCATCATGTACCAAGATTACTTATAAAACTGTATTAATGGCCATTTGTGTAAGCATTTGTCAAAGTAGGCCTTAAATGAGCAATCGAACCACACGGATGGATTCAGAATGACGAACGGAATCCAACGGACTCAAGATCGGCCAAATCCGACATCCGGAGCTCCTACAATGGACCCAAGAAGTTCTTCTGACCGTTGATCTGGAGATCAACGGCCCATATTGTGCCACGTCAGCCCCCGCTCCACTGCACGCCGCTTCTTCATCAAGCCGAGATCATATCTCGGCCATCGATCTTTGATCGAATGGCCGAGACTCACGCGCCCACCCGCAGTCGCCGCAACAAAGCGCGGGCGTGGCGCAACGGTTAGCGCGCATGCCCGCACGCACGCGACGTGGGTTCGAGCCGCGCGGAGCCTGAAATTGAAGACGGAGGTAGCGTGCGGCGAAATTGGGTCACCCGATTAGCAGCAGGCGGCCGAGATTTTGCCGCGCGGCGCGACCACAGCTCACGGGTGCCCACACGCGCGCGCACGTCGGGCGATGACGCCCGTGCACACACGTGCCCGAGGCACGATCCCAGCGTAGCCGAGGAGAGATCTCAGCCGTCCGATCTTCGATCGGACGACTCTCACGCAGCAGCCGTGGATCGCACGAGAAGAAGAAACAAGGCGGGCAGCTGACCGACGGCTGGAGGGCTTCACCAACGCTTTTGGGAGTGGTTTTAGCGATGCTCTGGACGTCGCTAAAGCCCCTTCTTCTTTTAGGAACCCCTTAACCCTATTTAAACCCCCTCCAACCACTCATTCAAGGCATTCACTCCCCTTGCAACTACTCCACCTCTCTCTTAGCTAGCTTTAGGCCCTCTTGTAATCGCCGAAGACGACGAGCCCCGATGGAGCCTCCTCCACCGCCGTGGCTGCCTCATCGCTCTCCACCCTCTTTCTCTCTCTCTCTCTCTTTTAAGCTTTCCATTACTTTTGTTTGAAGCATGTATTTAATGTTGTAAGCTATGAACTACAAGTACATGATTAATGAAGTTATTTTCCGTTCAATTGTCACTTTAATTTCCATTCAAGTTGCTTGATCAAGCAAGGAACATTCTAACCCTAATCTCTCTCTCTCCATCTCTCTCGCTTTTGAAAGCCGCACCCTTCGCAAGCAAAACTCCGCACTTTCTGTGACAACAAGTGATAAGCAAAAATCCGATTTTCAAGCCTCCCTGAGACCGACACTCGGACTCACCTCCGTTTACTTATTTTAAAATCAACGTTGCAAGTGCGACTATAACGACACTCCTTAACACACACGCACAACAACACGTCAGTTTTTGGCGCCATTGCCGGGGAGGCAACGGATTTGTTTTATCACCTCCATTCCACATTCATCCTCACATCATCTAATGCCCTATTTTCCTTTTTACTTGATGGTTGCAGGAATTCGACACATGGACGGTGAAGCGACACATCCCACGACAGTAGCAAGCGCTACGAGGACTGATAGTGAGTAATCTTTCTCTCATGATTGTTTGCTTGCGTGAAAAAACTAAAAAAATTTGTAAAAACTGAAAAAAATTGGCGTGGTGTATGATTGCTTGACCCACATCCTTAATACATCACCCCACAAAAAAACATGTACACTCTAACATTCTAAATAAATTCTTGGAGTGTTCTTTTCTTTTTCTTGAGTGGTGTTTGTGAAGCCACCGTGAGTTGACCTGGGCTGCACCACACAACCCTAAAATCGACTCATCTAATAGAAGCTGCATGATCATTAGGATGAGTACATTAGGGTTTTAGAGCCTCTACAGAATAAAAGGAAATCTACTTTCACCAAATTGTGTGCAGAACTTGTTGTGCCCACTGAAACTTGTTTGAAAACATTAAGACACGTCAACCCTAAAAGAATACTAAAGTAAGGATGAAACACTAAAAGACATCACATCTTAAAAAACCCTTGCTTGAAAACCATGTTTTGCTAGAAGCACACACCTTGAAAATGGAAAATTAAGAGGCACCACCCCAATCAACACCTCATCACATAACCCCAAGCACAAGCACTATCCTAACCCTTTAAAACTGAGTAGACGTGCCTTAGGTGGGACTGAGTTAAGTCTCGAAAGGAGAGGTTTTGTTCGCTGGGCACTTGCTTTCATTCCCTTGGTAGAATCTGGTGACTAGGCTACGGGGCAGTGTCAAACGACCGCGGTTGTGGGGTCTATGGAATCGGAGGTGCAAGCCAAAGGAAGAACCTTTCCTGCAATCCCCTCGTAATCAACCTGGCTAGATTAGCCTTTGGAAGGGGAGTCCAGTGCTTACGGACTTAATCACCCTTTGTGAGATTTCTAGGTCTCCTAAGGAATACACCATAAGGACTAGGCTTGTGTGCTTGATTGAAACACATTTCTCGCATCTGTCGCCCCCCGCATCCCCTCCTGTTCTTCTCTAGTGTATGCACGGGAGACGCTCACCGCATCCCAAGTTGTGTGTTTTGAGGCGGGAATCTAAGTGACGTAATTCTGTTGGAAACATGGCTAAACCTAGGATAGATGAGGCTGAAGATCAACCCCCACCAGATGCTATGGCCATTATCCAAGCTTAAATCAATGCTAACCACTAGCTTTAGCAACAACAAATCCACACCATCATGCAAGCCATACAACAATTACAGAACCCACAAGGACAACCACCACCACCTTTCCAAGACATACCAGGGCAACCACCACTTGATTTACCGCCATTTCAGGATCAGCCGAGGCCCCTCCGCGATTTCTATAATCCCTCTACTATTAGAGTCGAGCCACACCTTAGGATCCCCGAGGGGGGAGATGATTTTGAGTTGAAACCAAATGTCTTAAGTTTGATCCAGAGCCACTTTCATGGAAGCTCAAATGAGGACCCCTTTCAGCACCTAGAGGATCTCGACCGCATAGCGCGAACTGTGAAACCTAGGAACATTAGCCTTGACATTGTTCTAATCAAGATGTTCCCCTTCTCATTAAGAGACAAGGCTTCTCATTGGCTTAGAACCCTAGGTAGGCCCATCATCACTTGGGAAGAACTAAGGCATGCATTTTTAAAGAAACTCTTCCCCATAGGAAAGACCAATGCCCTCAGAAGAGCTATCACTACCTTTACACTCCAGGGCGGGGAACAATTTCATGAGGCATGGGAAAGATTTAATGAACTTTTGAGGAAATGCCCACACCATGAAGTTCCAAGGTGGCAATTGGCCCAGATCTTCTACCACGGTCTGGACAGCAACCTACGGAACTTCGTCAATATCTCATGTGGGGGAAACTTCCTGAACAAAGACAAGGAGAGCGCATTTGAGCTCTTTGAGTCTATGAGCGAGAATTCGCTCAACAATGCCTCCATGAACCAGTTTAACAGGTCCAGTCAACCCCGTGGCAGGATTTATGAGGTGCAAGCAAATTCTAGAATAGTTGACATGGACATCATTGCCAAGAAATTAGATCGAGTGGAATTGGAGGACAAAAAGATTGATGAGCTACTGAGCCAGACCAGGAACCCCTTGCAAACTTTCTCCCTAGCAAAGGGAGCACATAATGTTGACCTGGTCCAGCCCTTCACCCAACTGAACCTGGAACAACCCCTAACCACATTTCAGGGAGGGACCTTTGCTCCCTCAACCCTTGATTACTCCCTTCCCTCTCCATCAACATCGGCTATCCTTGAAGATGTGCAAGCTATCCAAGGTTATGCGAAACCAGACCCTTTCTCCAACACTTACAACACTGGCTGGCGTAACCACCCTAACTTTGGTTGGACAAACCAGAAACCACCGCAATTCCAAAACCAGCCCAGGCCAAACCAGCAACCACACTTACCCCCGATCCAGTTAAACCCCAATATAATCAGAATAGGGCAGCCCCTCCCCCACAAAACCAAATGGATACCCTAATAAAGATGATGGCTGACATGAACCAGAAACATCAGGAGGAAATGGCCTGGGTAAAGGGACAATTAAGCCAACTCTTAGACTGCAAACAGCAAGGATCCCTACCTTCCCAACCACAACCGAACCCACGAAACATAATTAAGAGAGGCCACAATTCGCAAGGGTTCCAAAATAACCCCGGGCAGGCTCACATGGTTCAGCCAGCCCCGCAAACACCTCCTGGGTTTGGTGCTTCTTCGTCCTCATCTTCTCAAGGATCAACCCATGGCCCCAATGCCGCTGCAAATGCAGTAACCTTGAGAAGCGACACCAAAACCTAGGATCCCAAATGGCCTACTCTCCCCGAGACTTCACCCGCTGAAATACCCGACTCAGAAAAGGCACCAACCAAGGACCCAGAAATAGAACCAATCCACATTCAGACACCCTACCCTGAGGCCTTGGAAACAATCAAGAAAAAGAAGAATGTTGTGGAAACTGAGCTGTTGGAAATCTTTAAGCAAGTGCAGATCAATATTCCGCTCCTTGAAGCTGTCAAACACATCCCTGCTTACACCAAGTTTTTAAAGGATGCCTGTACACCCAAGTGTAAGCCGAGACCTCAAGCACCTAGGAAGGTTGTGCTCTCTGAACAAGCAAGTTCTGTAATATCAAGCAACCTTCCACTCAAGCGAACTGACCCAGGAGTGCCCCTGATTTCCTGCAATATCGGCGACATGACGTTTGATAGAGCGCTCCTAGACCTAGGTGCTTCTATCAATCTGATTCCAACAGCCCTGTACCAACAATTTGGTTTTGAGGAGCTAACACCAACCCCTGTCACCAACCAGCTGGCTGATAGATCAGTGAAAACCCCGAAGGGGGTTGTTGAGGACGTGATAGTACAGGTCAGGGATTTCTATTTCCCAGTCAACATTTTGGTGCTCGACATGGAAGTCCCTGAAAAATTGCAGAATGCACCCATAATTTTAAGCAGACCTTTCTTAGCTACGGCTAAGGCAAACATTGATTGCGACACGGGATGTATGGAAATCACCTTCGGGGACAGGAAAATACAATTGGATATCTTCCGGGCAACAAAGTCTTTTGATTGAGATTGCATTGAGGAACATGATCCCGTGGAAACTCTAATCGAGGAATGCCTCACCCTCAGTTCTATATCAGACCACCAAACCCGTAGTGACTGTTCTAACCCGTCACCATCATTACCTGTGGACCTCTGTAAGGCTGAGTACCATCACACGACACCATTTGAGGAGATCGATGTTGATCAACTCCCGCCCTTTCCCTTCCCATCGACTGTGGTTCCACCCGCGCCTGAACTTAAACCATTGCCCGAGAATCTCAAGTACATCTTCTTGGGACCTGACCAGACCTTCCTAGTGATTATTAATTCTCATCTAACCAAGGATCAAGAACTCAGGTTGACTGTGACCCTTTCAGAACATTGGGCCGCCATTGGTTGGACCATTTCAGATTTAAAAGGAATTAGCCCCACCTATTGCACCCATAAGATTTACCTGGAGGACGGGGCCCGACCTTCCTGCCAGATGCAGAGACGTTTAAACCCAAACATGCTGGAGGTCGTTAAAAAAGAAATTATCAAGTGGCTTGATGCCGACATCATCTACCCTATCTCCAATAGCCCCTAGGTGAGCCCCACTCAAGTCGTTCCAAAGAAAGCTGGGCTCACCGTTGTCACCAATGATCGTGGAGGATCCATCCCCACCCGCACCACCACCGCATGGCGGGTGTGTATTGATTAGAGGAAGCTTAATGAAGTCACTAAGAAGGTCCACTTCCCCTTGCCATTCATTGACCACATCCTTGAAAGATTGGCAGGGCAGAAGTATTTTTGCTTCCTGGATGGATATTCAGGATATAACCAAGTCGCAATTGCTCTGGAAGATCAGGAAAAGACCACATTCACTTGCTCGTATGGCACATTTGCATTCCGTCGAATGCTGTTCGGGTTATGCAACGCACTTACGACCTTCCAGCGTTGCATGCTAGCAATTTTTTCAGAAATGGTGGGCGAATACTTAGAGGTCTTTATGGATGATTTCTCCATATTCGGGAATTCATTCGACCATTGTCTGAGTAACTTGGAGAAAATCCTGAAACGATGTATCGAGGTTAACTTGGTGTTAAGTTAGGAAAAGAGCCATTTTATGGTTCAAGAAGGAATTATCCTCGGTCGTATCGCATAAGGGCATCGAAGTAGATCGGGCTAAGGTTGATTTAATTCCAAACTTCCTCCACCTAGTTCAGTCTGGTAGATTCGCTCCTTCCTAGGACATGTTGGCTTCTACCGAAGGTTCATTAAAGACTTTCCAAGCTTTCCAAACCCTTGATCGACCTTCTAGCCAACGATGTCATATTGCACATGTCTCCTGATTGCATCCAGGCTTATCACACCCTCCGGGACTTAGTCTCCACTGCACCTGTACTTCAACCCCCCGACTGGTCCCAGGACTTTGAGATTATGTGTGATGCATCAGATTTTGCCATAGGCGCTATCTTGGGACAAAGGCAAGACAAGAAGCCCGTGGTGATCTACTACGCGAGCAAAATGTTGGATGAGGCCCAACGTAATTACACTATCACAGAGAAAGAGTTGCTCGTTGTAGTCTTTGGACTTGAAAAGTTCCGATCATACTTGCTGGGATCCCACGTGACTATTTACACTGACCATTCAGCCATCCGGCACCTGTTAGCCAAGAAGGACACAAAGCCCAGGCTCATCAGATGGATCCTGCTTTTGTAGGAATTTGACCTGGAAATCCGAGACAAGGCCGGATCAAAGAATGTGGTGGCTGACCACTTGTCTAGACTTCATCCAGACCACATTGGACCCTCCCTACCTCTATCTGATGCCTTCCCTGATGAACACATCCTGGCCGTGCAAGACAAGAAAATGCCATGGTATGCTGACTACGTCAATTACCTGGTTGTAGGACAAATCCTGCACAGCTGGTCCAGGCAGCAACGGGATAGGTTCTTGGTTGAGGCCAAGCACTATTTCTGGGATGATCCCATGCTATTTTGCCTCTGTGCTGATCAGATCATCAGGAGGTGTATCCCCTAAGATGAAGTTCAGAGTGTGCTTTCCTTTTGTCATGACCAAGCGTATGGCAGCCACTTCTCTGGAAAGAAAACAGCTGTAAAAGTTTTGCAGTCTGGATTTTACTAGCCGTCCCTATTTAAGGATGCACACATCTTTGCCAAGACTTGCTCACGCTGCCAAACGCTGGGGACCATGACCAAGAAAGATATGATGCCCCTTCAGCCCATTTTGATTGTCGAAATCTTCGACGTTTGGGGTATCGATTTTATGGGCCCCTTTCCACCATCCAATGGCTTCGAGTACATCCTGGCCTCGGTTGATTATGTTTCCAAATGGATTGAAGCTGTCGCCACCCGCCAATGCGATCACAGGACTATCATGGACTTTGTTAAGAAGAACATCTTTTCCCGGTTTGGAATACCCAAAGCCATGATCAGTGATGGTGGAAGCCATTTTATCCATTCCCAATTCCGTGCCCTACTTAGAAAATACGGGGTAAACCACCGCATTGCCACCCCGTATCATCCATAAACAAATGGGTAGACTGAGGTCTCCAATAGACAAATCAAGAACATTTTACAGAAGACTGTGAGACCTGACAGGAAAGACTGGTCCACACGACTTGATGTTGCCCTGTAGGCATACAGGATCGCTTTCAAGACCATGATAGGCATGTCGCCTTATCACCTGGTCTTTGGCAAAGCCTACCATCTTCCTGTCGAATTGGAACACTAGGCTTACTGGGCTGTCAAGCAATCTAACATGGATCCCCAGTTAGCCGGTGTGCAGAGGACGCTCCAATTATTGGTGCTCGAAGAAATTCGTCGAGACGCCTTTGACAATAGTCGACTGTATAAGGAGAAAATGAAAGCCGTCCACGACCGACTCATTCATAGAAAAACCTTTGAGCCTAACCAGCAAGTTTGGCTATTTGATGCACGCCTAAAACTCTTCCCAGGGAAACTCAGGTCCAAATGGACAAGACCATTTCGGGTGGTTAAGCCCTACGCTAATGGGGTAGTTGAAATCACTGATCTTAACATTGGGCACACTTTTACAGTTAATGGTCAAAGACTGAAGCATTTCCTGGCCCAGATTCCCCCAAAGGAAAGTGTCACCCTCATTGAGGTCTGACACCGAGCACCGTCCAGCTGGAGGCATTAAACTCAACGCTTCCTGGGAGGCAACCCAGGGGACTTAGACTGATCTGGTAGTTTACGTCACTCAGGTACTATCTTTTTGAACCCTTTTGCATCCATGTACTTGCCAATAAGGACATTGTCCAACTTAAGCATGGGGAGGGTGGTAAATTGCATAATCCTGAGCTCATTTAATCAATCTGAATAAATAAAAAAAAATTGAATTTAGGAAGAAAACTTAGGCATTAGAAACTTGTCAATAGTGGGAAATAATACAAAAAGAACTTAAACACTTAGACTTTTCAGGCCTTCAGGCTTAATCAGCCCTGGTGTCCATTAAAATATGGATTTAGCTTCGAATCCTTAAAACCTTAAGCTATTCTAATCCACCTACACGACTTATCAACTCACCCTCTAACTCAGAAAAACCTTGAGTCTAAGCATCTGCACACATTTTTGCACAGACTCACTTCTCGGAGATTTTGACAGAAATTGGGTAACTAATGAACTCTCTAGGGTGGTATGGCTGGCAAATTGTCGTGGGTAACAGCCCATTGGCAGGTTGTCCAAAACCCAGCCACAAGCCATTTCTTCTTCATTGCCTCTTGGTACATTTGAGATCAGGGAAGCCACCTACGAAAAAAAAAAAGGAAGAAGAAGAAAAGAAAATAAACCACACTTCACCGCACAAGTATGGTTGGCAAGTGATCATGGGTAATAGCCCATTGGTCGATTGTCCAGAGCCCAGCTCAATAACTGCACAAAAAATGACCAAAACACTTAAGGAAGAAGCGGGGAAGTAGTACAAGCCGGGGAGATATACACTAGAAAAATCCTTGTGTTGACCCCAATTAAAACAAACGTAGGGAGAAAGCTACCAATCGAACAAATACTCCTTCAGGCAAATTTATTTCCTTTTCCGGTCACCTAGAGGCATAGGAACCCAAAGTCTGTCTCAATTACCGTTAAGTGAGTCTATCACAACATTCACACCAAGATGCTTAGCACTTAGGGTTTTGACCGAGTTTTAGGTGGTTGGGTAGCCGTAAAAAGTTACCAACACACACTGAATTTCGAAAAAAATTCTAAATATATATATATATATATACATATGTATAGTTATATACATTAAAGCAAGGATTCAGACGATTCGTATTTTGGCAAACACCCGGGCGCTGCTTAGTCTTTGTAGATTAAGATCTTTGTATATTTCCTCTTATTGACAAGTAACGAAGTGTCTAAGCAATTACTTAAATTCTACAAGGAAATAAAGGCTAGAGTAAACCTTGCTAGGGACTAGCAAGGAGTAAGCATGGGGGTATGATAACACTGCACAAGGGGGTGATAATTATGTTGAATATGGCCCATATTAAGAATAAAAGGCACAACATAAGTAGAACAGGAGCATTGCATGCATCATGTACCAAGATTGCCTATAAAATTATATTAATGGCCATTTGTGTAAGCATTTGTCAAAGCAGGCCTCAGATGAGCAATCGGACTGACTGATGGATTCAGAACGACGAACGGAGTCCAACGAACTCAAGATCGGCCAAATCCGACATCCGGAGCTCCTACAATGGGCCCAAGAAGTTCTGACCGTTGATCTGGAGATCAACGACCCATATTGCGCCACCTCAGCCCCCGCTCCACCGCACGCCGCCTCTTCATCAAGCCGAGATCAGATCTCGGCCGTTGATCTTCGATTGAAAGACCGAGACTTGTGCGCCCACCCGCGGTCGCCGCGACAAAGCACAGGCGTGGCGCCACGGTTAGCGCGCACGCCCGCACGCACGCGACGCAAGTTCGAGCTACACGGACCCTAAAATTGAAGACAGAGGTAGCACGCAGTGAAATTAGGCCGCCCGATCAGCAGCGAGCGGCCGAGATTTCGCCACGCGGTGCAACCACAGCTCACGAGCGCCCACGCGCGTGCGCAAGCCAGACGATGACACCCGCGCACGCGCGCGCTCGAGGCGCGATCCTAGCACAGCCGAGGAGAGATCTCAGCTGTCCGATCTTCGAATGGACGGCTCTCACGCAGCAGCCACGGATCGCACGAGAAGAAGAAATAAGGCGGGCAGCTGACCGACGGCTGGAGGGCTACACCGATGCTTTTGGGAGTGGTTTTAGCGATGCTCTGGACATCGCTAAAGCCCCTTCTTCTTTTAGGAAGCCCTTAACCCTATTTAAACCCCCTCCAACCACTCATTCAAGGCATTCACTCCCCTTGCAACTACTCCACCCCTCTCTTTGCTAGCTTTAGGCCCTCTTGTAATCGTCGGAGACGACGAGCCGTCGACGGAGCCTCCTCCACCACCGTGGCTGCGTCGTCGCTCTCCACCCTCTCTCTCTCTCTCTCTTTTAAGCTTTCCATTACTTTTGTTTGAAGCATGTATTTAATGTTGTAAGCTATGAACTACAAGTGCATTATTAATGAAGTTATTTTTCGTTCAATTGTCACTTTAATTTCCGTTCAGGTTGCATGATCAAACAAGGAACATTCTAACCCTAATCTCTCTCTCTCTCTCTCGCTTTTCAAAGCCGCATCCTTCGCAAGAAAAACTCTGCACTTTCCGTGACAACAAGTGATAAGCAAAAATTCGATTTTCATGCCTCCCTGAAACTGACACTCGAACTCACCTCCGTTTACTTATTTTAAAACCGACGTTGCAAGTGCGACTATAAGGACACTCCTTAACACACACGCACAACAGCACGTCACCACCTTGAAGAGTCTGAACTTAAACCAACTGAGGTGACATTGCAGTTAGTCGATCGATCCATTAAGTCACCTAAAGGAATACTCGAGGATGTCATTATTAGGGTACTGGATTTCTACTTCCCAGTGGACTTCATAGTTCTAGACATGGACGCACCTGAGAACCCAAGGGACACACCAATCATATTAGGGAGAGCCTTTTTGGCCACTGCTAGGGCCAACATAAACTGCGAAGAGGGCCAAATAGAATTAAAATTTGGGAATCACACTCTGAAGATTGACATTTTTAAGGCCCAAAAAGGGATTAATTGTGGGGCTATAAAGCAAATATGTGATATCAGAGTTGTGGTTGACGAATCGCATACAGAAGACAACCTGATTATCCCTGATCAACCACTAGAAGATCAAAACCCGCAAATAGAGGAGTGCGAACATGATCTAGACACACCCATAACTCCGACCCTTGTTCCTGATACAAACCCTGAACCACCTGCTGCTGCTGACAATCCTGTCATGGAACTCAAGCCCCTTCCCGAGCATCTGAAGTACGTCTTTTTGGGTTCCAATCAGACATTTCCTGTGATTATCAACTCTCGACTCACACCTAACTAGGAATTCCATTTGATTACTATTCTCCAGCAACATCGTAGAGCCATTGGATGGACTCTCGATGATTTGATTGGCATAAGCCCTTCGTACTGCACACATTGAATCTACACATAAGAGGGTGCACGACCTTCAAGAGAAATGCAGAGACGTTTAAACCCTAACCTATAGGAGGTCGTGAAAAAGGAGATCATAAAGTGGTTAGATGCAGGGATCATCTACCCGATCTCCGACAGTCATTGGGTGAGTCCAATACAGGTGGTGCCTAAAAGGCTAGACTTACCATCATCACGACTGAAACCGGAGAGGTCATTCCTACCCGAATAGCTAACTCGTGGAGAGTCTGCATTGATTACAGAAGACTCAATTCCTCCACGAAGAAGGACCATTTCCCACTACCATTTATTGATCAGATCCTTGAGAAACTAGTGGGAAATAGGTTCTTCTGCTTTCTTGATGGGTACTCCAGTTACAACCAGGTGGCAATCCATTCAGAAGACCAAGAAAAGACCACATTCACCTACCCCTTCGGGACATACGCGTTTTGAAGGATGCCTTTCGGTCTCTACAATGCACCTGCAACCTTTCAGCGGTGCATGCTTGCCATATTCTCAGATATGGTAGGTGATTATCTGGAAGTCTTCGTGGATGACTTTTCAGTTTTTGGAGCATCATTTGACAATTGCCTCCAACACTTGGTCCAAATACTCAGGCGATGCATCGATGTAAATTTGGTTCTTTCCTGGGAAAAGAGTCATTTCATGGTGCCTGAGGGAATTGTCCTAGGACATCTAATCTCGGAGAAAGGCATCCAAGTCGATCGAGCTAAGGTTAGCTTGATTTCCAAGCTCCCTATGCCTAGCTCGATTAAGGACATCCGATCTTTTTTGGGGCATGTCAGTTTTTACCGTCGATTTATCCCTGATTTTTCGAAAATCGTGCATCCCCTGATTACTCTTCTCTCCAAGGATGTGCCTTTCAAAATTTCTAAGGAATACACTCAAGCATTTGAGATCCTTCGTGACTGAGTCACCCAAGCCCCGATCCTACAGTCCCCTGATTGGTCTCAACCCTTTGAGATCATGTGCGATGCATCTGACTTCGCTGTAGGAATGGTTTTGGGGCAGAAAATTGACAGAAAACCCGTGGTCATTTACTACACTAGCAAAACACTAGACGAGGCTCAACGTAACTACACGGTTATTGAGAAAGGGCTGCTAGCTGTAGTATTTACCCTAGAAAAATTCAGATCATACCTTCTGGGTTCCCGTGTTATCATATACTCAGATCGCACAGCTGTGAGGCATCTCCTTGCAAAGAAGGACGTGAAACCTTGATTAATCTGATGGATCTTGCTGTTGCAAGAATTTGACCTCAAGATTCACGACAAAGCGGGAAAGCAAAATGTGGTAGCTGATCACTTGTCCCGCCTTCCTTCTGAAATAACTGACCCTTTCGGACCCATCACAGAACACTTTCCTGATGAGAACCTCCTGACTATCAATATAGGCCTTCCATGGTTCGCAGATATAGTGAATTACCTGGCATCACATCAGATTCCATCCGATTGGCCGAAGGCCAAGAAGGACGAATTGCATTCCGATGCCAAGTATTACCTATGGGAAGACCCGTATCTATTCCGCATTGGTGCTGATCAGATAATTCGACGGTGTGTCGCGGAAGTAGAAATCAAAGACATACTCCTTTTGCCATGACCAGGCATGCGGTGGGCATTTCTCAGGACACAAAACCGCATCAAAAGTCCTCCAGTGTGGCTTTTACTGGCCCACAATTTTCAAGGATGCATACGATCACTGTAAGGCATGTACCCGTTGCCAGACCTTGGGCAACATGAGCCATCGAGACATGCTGCCTCCACAGCCGATCCTGGTATGCGAAATTTTTGACATCTAGGGGATCGATTTCATGGGACCCTTCCCTATCTCTGATGGCTTCGAATACATCTTACTCGCCATTTACTATGTGTCCAAGTGGATAGAAGCCATTCCGACCCGAACCAATAATCATAAGGTTGTTATCAAATTCATTCATCAAAACATCTTCTCAAGGTTCGGGATTCCACGAGCAATAATTTCCGACGGAGGGACCCATTTTACAAAGGCTCAGTTCAGGTCACTGATGACCAAATATGGGGTGTCGCATCGAATCTCTACTCCCTACCACCCCCAAACTAATGGTCTAGCTGAACTATCAAATCGAGAGATCAAGAAAATCCTTCAGGTTACTGTTCGACCTGACAGAAAAGATTGGTCTTATCGGCTTTCGGAAGCATTGTCGGCCTATAGGATCGCCCACAAGACCCAATTAGGAATGTCTCCCTTCAGACTGGTGTACGGGAAGGCATGTCACCTCCCCGTCGAATTGGAGCATAAAGCCTATTGGGCAGTACGGAATTGCAATTTAGATCTTTCTAAGGCTGGAACCCATAGAAGGCTTCAAATAAGCAAGATCGATGAATTACGCCATGACGTATATGAGAACTCACGAATTTACAAAGAACCGATTAAAGCTTTTCATGACAAACACATTTCTAGAAAGATCTTTCATCCTGGTCAAAAGGTTTTACTCTTTGACGCCCGACTCAAATTATTCCCAGGAAAGCTACGATCTAAGTGGGTCAGACCCTACCTAGTCCAACAAATCTTTGGAAATGGAGCCACTGAAATTAGCACACTTAGCCACAATTTCGAACCCTTTGTTGTGAATGGTCAGAGACTCAAATCGCTCATTGACATGACCGATACAAATTTGGCTAAGTCATCCTTTACCCTCCATTCTCCTTTAGCTCATTGCGCCCAGCCGATGGCGTAAAACTCAGCGCTTAACGGGAGGCAACCCATCATTCTCTGAAAAACCCAAAGCCTTTTCTGACATTTCTAAGCGGAATTCATATTGTACTTTAGGGTTCATCCATTAGAATAGCCGACTCCACCTCAGGTGCCCCTACCTGAGATTAGAAATCGTTCGCAACAGTCACTTCGACCCGTTCGCTCACCCAACACCTGTCCTAATGCATGAAGTAAGCTGAAATCGAACCCACCTAATTTACAATGGGGACATTGCAAATCTTAGGCATGGGGGGGTATGAAAGTGCAAAATGTCAGGAAAATTCATATCAAGAAAAGGTTTCAACTCAAAAAAAAAAATCTTGGAAAAGAAAAAAAGAAATAAGGAGGGGGGAGAAACAATTCAAGCCATACAAAATGAGAGGAGGAAAAGAGCAAACTGCCAAAAAAGGAGCACAAAATGAAAAAGAAAAAGAGATAGTCATTAATAAAAGATTAAGGGATCAACTGAAGTTCTAGACCAGATCAAGAAAAGAGAAAAATAAAAGAAAAGTGCTAAGGAGACATAATAAGAGATTAGCGGGAACGCTGGTCTTAGGCCTCTTGGGCAAGATTCTTTAGCTTAAAAATTCACGTATCCACTAAAATCTGGATAATCCTCAAGAGGTTGGGGAAAATGCGAAGCTTAAGTATTAGGTTTAAGGCTTAGGAAGTATTCAGCCTCGTTAACTAACCTTCGATTTGCGGGATTCAGTTACCTAGGCACCCCAATTCACACACAGTCTGGTTTAGTGTGCATAAATATCAAAATCACGCAAAAAGCATTTCAATGTTCTGAAAAAGTCACCTAGATTAGGAGCGGCCGATCAACACAAGTTGATTTGGACGAGTTCATGGCACAAAGAGGTGGCAAATTCCCCTCAAAGATGCGTAACAACATATCATCTCCTCGGTGCTTGTCTCTTAGGATATTTAAATATCCTACCAGGGGCATGTAAGCACTCTGCTGGTTCAGACATCATGGGCGGCATTATCACGAAATGTCGATTGCTAGGGTCTGAATTCGGCCACGGAATGCCATGGGCGGGATTATCTCAAAATCTCGAAAGCCAGGATTCTGGGGGTTGCCATGGGCAGTGCTATCTCGAAGCATCGATAGCCAGGAACCCTTGAGGATTGATGATGGGGATGAGGAATCCGATACAGACCATGTTGAGAAGCCAATCCGAAGCTAGAAATAAAAAGAAAAGAGAGAGAAAACTCTCCAAACAAATAAATCTTCTGTCCCTCTCTTACAAAAAATGCATTGCAAACTGAACCTACGCTAAAAATGTCTCAAGCACGGGTGCTTTAACTGCGGAGTCCAACAAACCCTAAGATAGTTTTTGTGGGCCTTAAAGCCCTTTGCCAATGACTGAAGCTAAAGAGGGTCAGGTCCAAATTTTGGTTGGTACTTGAGTACCTCTAGGCCTATTGTCGACATTCTGATCTAAACACAAAAGAAAAAGAGAAGCACTTATCATAACTGATGACAGACACTCAAGGTCTAGAATAGAAGTTAAAACCTTGAAATTTTGCTAAGGGACAAGCAAAAACTAGGCATGGGGGTATGACGAGATCCCCATCATGAACCCTAACTAGCTCATTTTGATCTAAGAAAGAGAATAAAAGCTCCTGCATAACTTAGAAGAAGGCTTAATTGAAGGAATAAGTGTTCTGAGAAGAAAACATGAAATAAAGGGTAAAACTGTAATTTTACCATTGCAGTACATAAACAGGATTTCTCAGAGACAAAACATAGGTCAACTTATCTAAATAAGATAAAAGTGGGTTGATTCAATTAGAAATGGGTTCATATGCAATCTTGGAATTGAATGACATCTTATAACCCAAAAATAGACCTGCTTAATTCAACAAGGTTTCGGTTAGGATAAAAATCAATTAAACCCTCTAAAATTCATGGATAAATATCCCCTAGGGCTTATAGCATTCAATTTGGCCTTTGGAACCTAGTTTGACCTAGATTGGGGTCCTAGCTCATTAATTGACCTAAATTGGGTTTTTATGCAAAATATCCTACTAAATGTGGTCAAACCTAAAATCCAACTTCACCATTGGATTCCTTAGGTCAAAATTAGGTTTGTACCAAAATTTGGATCAAATGGGAGGTCATCTTGACCTACTTTGCAAATTAGTACAACCAATTACATTTTAACCCTTATCTTTTGAAAACCATTACATAAAACCCCCTAGCTTCCTGGCCACCATTACAAACAGGTCCCTCCACCATTAATGGGGAGGAATCCTTCTCCGGCGAGGAAGGGAGGGGGAATACTCCCTGATCCCTCAGAGATCTCCCAGAATTGGAATGGAGATTCTCTAAGGAATCCCCTTCCATCTGAGCCCAATCACAATCTTTGATTTATATCCAATCTCTCGTGCGAACGCACGAGAGATTTGGAATCCCAACTACCTTCCTTCTCCAGCAAGATGTTGGTGGTAGAAGGCTTGCCCTCCATGCACCAGAAGCTCAGCCAGCACTTATAAAAGGACCCCCAACCCTCTGCGAATCTCTCAGACTTGTTTTGGCTGTAGAATCCTCCAAATTTCATCTCTCCTCTCTCCGGCCAAGTAGCCCGCAAGCTCTAGCGATTCTTCCACCTCCCTCTCATCACTCTGCGGCCATACCAGCAGCAGGGTTCACTCCTCCTCATCCTCCTATGTCACGCCGCACCAAGCGTATGCCTTCCTATCCTCCTCCTCGTCGCCGTTAGCTCCCTCAGGGCCGTCTTCTCCGACAACGGCACAAATAAGCCATCCGTCTCCACTGCCCCCCTTCACTCCCAACAATCCAGATAAGCTCCCCGTCTTCCACGCTTTCATTTTCCTCACTTTATTTCATACAACACCCCTCAACCGTCACTGTCCACACCCATCTTCCTCATCTCCGGCCACCCTCCAGCGAGACGCTCCCGTCACTCTGCAGGCCCACACGTCTCGCCAACCACCGCACAACCTCCGACACACTCCACTGAACATCCTCCACTCGTCCACAAACCGCCTACATCGCCACAACTCTTCCCCGACCTAACCCATCCGTCCCACCACAGAGCGACCTAGGCACGCACGTTTAGGCCACCTCGCAGCCTACCACCTACCGCCTCACCTTCGCCGTGACACGGCGAAGGTCCCTCTATGGTTTGATAGAGCCGCAAGCTTCATTTTGTGTTGAGCAGGATTTGAGCTTCAGCCGCCACTAGCGGTGACTAGAGGAGGTTGCACGCTCGCTCCAGGTTAAAGGACTTCAGGATTCCAGGTGCAGTAGATTCAGGGAGATCTCGCAAAGTCATCTGTTCTAGAAAGTGGCACCATGAAACCTGCAGTTGCTACAATTGGAGGAACGGTCTGCTGCGGGCGCACGAGAAAGAGCGGTGGAGCATTAGTCCCACCTCGATAAGTCATAAGGCACTTGAGTACTTTAACTTGATTTTGTGCTATCTTGGGTTGCCTCTAATACACTGGGGTGAGGTCCCTCCTCACCTATACACTCACCTCGTTCGCGACTTCATCCCGCGGATCTGGTGACCCGACCCGACTACCCTCCTGAGCACTCCTCGTGCACCACACCCATGTCGGTGCACCTGGACCTGGGCACGTGACCCGACCTGATAACCTGGCTCTGGGAAAGTGTACCGAAGAGAGATTCAGAGAGAGAGACGTGCGAGATGGGTAGGGGAGTAGGTTTTGTTCCGTGGTGCTTGTGTGCTGGAAGAGGATGCTAAGGAGGAAGTAGCTAAAGAAGGAAGCAGGAACTTACCTGCTGCGAGCGAGGAAGAAGAAGAAGAAGACCACCCTGAAGCAAAGGTGCGGCAGACCAAGAAAGAAGAAGAGAGAGATCAAGGGGCAGACAAAGAAGCAAGAAAGCAAAGGAAGAAGAGGAAGAAAAAGAAGGAGGCAACCTAAGAAGAGGCAAAGCCAGGACTTAGCCGCAAGAAGAAAATCAAGAAGAGAAGGGAAAAGAAGAAGAGTAGAAGCGGCTGAGGAAGAAAAAGAAAAGGAGGCCAACAGAAGAGAAGAATCTGAGAAATAACTTTAAGACGTCTGATGCAATATTAGACATCCATTCTTTTTGAGCAATTTCTTTCCGTATCATTCTCATGTCAATTCTATTGAACTTGTCATTTCTTTTTATTTAAAAGTTGTGTTCTCAAGTTTTGGAATACTCAGATTGCTCCCTGTGTTCAACCTCGGATACTCTGATTTTCGAGTTATAAATTTTTATTTATTTTCGCGGAAAGTTCAACTATATTACAACGAGATATTTGTTAAAACATGATCTAGCCACGTTAACATTGGGTATCTACTGTCGTCCAAGGAGGTCAAACTGTTTGCAAGTCAAATTCCTTGCTTGGAAAATCGATCTCAACTTTCTTTTTGGTCTTTTCAAATATATATTTTTTTTACGATTTTGAAATAAAGGGAAACACAAGTTGTTGGTGGGAAAAGAACTACACCTAAAATGCTAAAATCTAAGTGACAAAAGACAACCTCTTTCTAAGCTCAACCTAGGTGCATGGAGGCCTAGGTTAATTAGAAAAAGGGAGCAAAATTACACTAGAGATAAAGCAAGTAATGCAATAAAAAGTGCAACAAAAATTTGAGGCAACTTTAAAATTAGGACCAAAATGTTTTCCATAAAACCCTAATAGAGGAAAGCTTGTCCTACAACTATCAAGGTATAAAAATAAAATAAGAACTAAAGGTCTTGATGATGAAGATGGTGAAGAGGTGAAGCTCCTTGCTCCAAGCTTAGTGGCTCCAAGGCTTGAAAAGGGCTCCTCCTTCTTTCTTGCTATGCTCCTCCAAGATGGTGTCCTCCCAGGTGGAAGCTACCACCTTCAATGATCTCCTTCAAGGGTGGACATGCACCACCCTTTCTTCTCCTTTCTTGGCCATCCTCCTGGTGGTGAAGATCCTCCTTCTTGGCGTTGCACAAAGGGAAGGAATGGGGAGAAGAAGGCACCAAGGGGGCAGGTGATGTGCCCCTTAATCTTCTTCTCTACTACTTCTTCTTGGCCGTAGGTCTAGGTGGAAGTAAGGTGGAAATTATCTAATGGGAGGATGGGAAAATGTGGGTAATTAGGTGGGTATATATAGTGGTGGAGAAGGGGTAGTTGCCGTGGAGGTAATGGGTGGCTAGGATGGAGTTTGGGATGGTGGTTAGGAATCCTAAGGTGGAGATCACTTGGCACCACCTTAAAGGGTGCAAGGGTGGGTAGTTATTGGTTGAATCCACCCCTTGGTGGATTTCCATGGTGGAGGGGATGCCTCCATTTTGATGCAAAAATGGTGTTCCAGAAGGGGGAAATTTTGGAGGGAAAATGGAAGGTGGAGATGGGCTTTAGGCTTAGGTGTAGGATGGAGATTAGGGCATTTTTGGAGGGAAAAGTTGGTGCCAAAAAGGGGGGTAGTTAGGGTGGTTTTGGCGCCAACTTCTTGGTGCCCTTTGGTGGTTGTTGAGGGGTGAAAAGTGGTGATGGTGGTGGCACCAACTTGGAGTGGATGGAGCTAGCTAAGGCGAGCTTTAGGTAGGTCTTACTTGGTGGAGCTAGTTAGATAGAGTTTTAGGGTGGTATATGCCAAGGGAACTGGAACCTAGCTAAGCTAAGCTAAGCTAAGCTCGCTTATCTAGTAATGGAGTACAGGAGTAGGCAATGGGAGCTAGGGTTTGAGGAGAGGAGCTGGATAGAAGAAGTTTGGAGCTGAACTAGAGCTGGCAGCTGTTGAAGAGAATGGCATGGTGCTACTTTAGCTAGCTTAGCTTGCTAGTTCTTTGCTAGCTGCTAAGCCTAGCTAAAGTAAGCTGGCTTCTATCACAAGGAGCTAAGGTGAGCTGGGTCTGGTGCTCCTAGGGAGGATCAAGCTGTTAAGGTAGCTAAAGTAGCTTAGCTCAACTAAGTTGAGCCAAGCTGAGTCCCCGAGAGCTGGAATTGAGCTTCCTGAGTTGAAATGAAGTCATCCTCTACTGGTTGGAGTTGAGTAGAGCTGGATGTAGCTGGTCTTGAGCTGAGGTGAACTCCAGTCAACTCAGCTAAGCTAGCTAGAGCTCCCTGTGAACTGATGGGAGTTGAGATGAGTTAGACTCAGCCAAGTTGAGCTGGATCTGAGCTGACCTGAGCTAGGGTGAGCTAAGATGAGCTCTCTTGAGCTCCCATTCAGCTGAGGTGAGCTGAATGGAGCTAGGATGAGCTAACCCTAGTTCAAGTAAGCTAAATTCCAGCTATGGTGAGCTGGATCAAGCTGAGTTCTAGCTGGTGAGAGCTTCTCCTTCACCAGTTTTCTTCCTGAGTGCTAGGGTTCTAGGGATCTGGCAATCTGTATATCCCTAACACTCACAATAATACATTAAAAAGACAATAAAAAGTGCAATGCATGCCTAACCTAATTAATGCCTAAATGCAGCCCAAAAAACCTATTTGCGGAGCAAAATCCTAAGAGCTAAGTTTGTTTTAATGCACAAGAATGATGATAAACTGGAGTTTATCAGTCTGGTAACCCACAGAGACCAAGTCAAGCTCCACACTACTAGACCAGACAATACGGGAATGCGCAGAACACATATCCTAGGTAGCAGTCATTCTTGTCTCAGCAACAACAGACATGCTCGATCTATCAACCGCTGCACCAAGTTGCCAACTACCCTCCAAAATGCGCCGACCCTTTGGAGTCACTAAAGGAGGAATTACAGGCATCAATTTAGAAATCTACTAAAGACAACCTCCAAATAATGAAGGCAATGGATGAACAAATACAGAGCATATAGAACATGCAAAATCAGATAATGCAGGGGCATAGATCACTGGGAGCTTTGCCCTCCCAACCTGTCCCAAACTTGAGATATGTGCAGAATCAGGTTGCCCCCCTAGATTCCAAGTACCATAGGGGCAGGCACATGTTTTTACGCAAGCACCTCTCGCACCACACGATTATGGGTTCAATCAGCCACCTCTGTTGCCAAACCCTATGTCAACAGACCAACCCACTCCTCAGCCCCTGCATGGACAGCACGCCAATGCAAAGGCTATCACCTTAAGGAGCAGAAAGACTGCACAGGACCCGCTACCTAGGCAAGTGGGTAATGATTTTTCTACATTTTACAATGAGATGGCTCACAACACTCTTCCTCACATGCCATCTTCATTCGATAAAGGAAAGAAGCCCCTAGACCCTAAAATTCCCCTCCCTTTTCCTGCGGCCCTAACACGAGATTTAGGATGGAAAAAGGACACGTAGAATTTCGAGGACCTGAAATCTATGTTCAAGGAAGTTCACATTTAGGTCCCTCTTCTCGAAGCAATAGATCACATCCCAGTTGTTGATAGGTTCTTTAAAGACTACTGTACTCTAAAGTGCCAGCAGAGGATAGGATGGCAAGCGGTATTATCTGAGGAAGCCAGCACAGTTATTTTAGCTGACTTACTACCCAAAAAGAAGGACTTGGGCAAACCATTGATTTCCTACCTTTTGCAAGATTCCCCTTTTGATAGGGCCCTTCTCGATTTGGGGTCGTCCATCAACTTAACTCCCACCGCAGTATTTGATCGATTTTGATTTGGGGAGTTAAAGCCCACCTCGATTACCATATAGCTGGTTGACCGATCTGTAAAAACACTGAGGGGGGTGGTTGAAAATGTGATCATAAAAGTCCAAGGATTCTATTTTCAAGTAGACTTTTTTGTTCTTGATATGGAGGTTCCTCCTAATATCTGTGATGCACCGATTATTCTAGGTCGCCCGTTTTTGGCAACCTCCTGTGCAAACATTGACCATGCATCAGGGTCCATGGAGATTGCCCTGAGAAATGAAAAGCTTAGATTGGACATTTTTAGGGCATCAAAGAACTTTGATTATGATTTAATCAAGGAGGATAGTGAAGACATAGATTCAGCTTTCTGTGGGAACATTGGGCTCCTCTGCAGCGACCCAATGGCACATTCATCCTCACTATCAAGTGTCTGTGATCGCGATCCACATAGGGGTGAAACTAATGATATACACATTTCGCCCCATCGATCTGGATGTCATGGGTGTTCATCTGCTCTTAACACCCCTGATCCTGACTACCCTGTCCTATCCATCACGGATATCTTAAGGTAGGATTACATGACCACTATAGGCGAATTCATCATTACTCAGGATCAACAAATTTCAGTTGTTGCTTCCTCTCCTCCCCTACATAAACCCCCTCCCCACCCTCTGCTACTAGAGTTACAGCCCTACATAAATGCCCTCCTCACCCTCTACTACTAGAGTTACAGCCCTTACTTGATTCGCTCAAGTATGTGTTTCTAGGAGAAAGTGAGACATATCCTGTGATTATCAATGCTCACTTGACTCCAGATCAGGAACATCAGTTGATCTTCGTTCTGCAAGCACATAGGGCTAATATCGGGTGGGGCATTGCTGATCTCCAAGGAATTCGCCCCTCATATTGCACTAACCATATTTACACTGATGAAGGGGTGAGACAGTCAAGACAACCACAGAGACACCTAAATCCAAATATGTTGGAGGTTGTCAAAAAGGAGATCATTAAATGGCTTGATGCAGACATTATCTATCCAATTTCCGACAACCAGTGGGTGAGTCCCATTCAGATAGTGCCCAAAAAGGCAGGACTCACAATATTAGAAATGAATTGGGTGAATCCATCCTGACTCGCAGCACAACTTCATGGCAGGTTTGCATTGACTACAGGAAGCTAAACTTGGCTACTAAAAAGGATCATTTTCCTTTACCCTTTATTGATCAGATTCTAGAATGGCTAGCTAGGCGTAGTTTCTTCTGCTTTCTTGATGGATACTCCAGGTACAATCAAGTTGCAATCAACCCAGAAGATCAAGACAAGATGACTTCTATGTGTCCCTTTGGAACATTTGCTTTTAAGCAGATGCCTTTCGGCCTCTGCAACGCACCAGCTACTTATCAGCGATGCACGATGGCCATCTTTTCAGACATGATCGGGGACTGTGTAGAAGTGTTCATGGACAACTTCATGTTTGGAGACGATTTCTCATCTTGTCTTGGTAACGTCATAAAGATTCTGAGGAGATGTATAGAGGTTAACCTAGTAATTTCATGTGAGAAAAGCCATTTTATGGTGAGGGATGGCATCATACCAGGTCATAGGATCTCCTCTAATGGACTCGAGGTCGACCGAGCTAACTCTGAAATCATTTCGCGACTACCTCTGCCTAGCTCGGTTAGGCAAATCTGATCATTCTTAGGGCATGTTGTATTTTATTGAAGATTCATTCGAGATTTCTTGAAAATTGCTCATCCATTAACAAATCTTCTAGTAACCGACATGCCCTTTGATTTCGACTCCTCCTGTCTCAGCACTTTTCGAGACCTCGCAAAGTGCTGTCTCGAGTGCTCCTATTCTCCAACCTCCCGACTAGTCTCTCGACTTTGAGATGATGTGTGACGCCTCCAAATTTGTTGTTAGAGCCATTCTTGGCCAGCATCGAGAGCGCCATCCATTCGTAATATACTATGCTAGCAAAATGCTGAACAAGGTTCAGCGTAGCTATACAGTCACCGAGAAAGAATTCCTAGTCATGGTATTCGAGTTGGAGAAATTTAGGTCATACTTACTCGGGTCCAATGTTATCATCTCCATGAACCATTCCACCCTTCGGCATTTGTTGGTAAAGAAGGATGCCAAACCCCGCCTTATTAGATGGATCCTTCTTTTGCAGGAGTTTGACATCGAAATCTACGACAAAGTTGGAGCACATAATGTTGTGGCAGATCACTTGTTTCGGCTACACCTAGACTACATTTTGTACTCCCCGCCGATATCAGACTGATTTTCGGATGAGTCTCTGTTATTAATCAACTCTATTGAGTTTCCATGGTATGCTGATATAGCAAACTATCTTTTCACCAGCAGGCTACCTGCAAGATTATCCAAGGATCAAAAGCTCAAATTCATATCAGAGGCTAAATTCTATTTTTGGGACAACCCATTGCTCTTTCGTATTGGGGCTGATCTGATCATCCGTAGATGCATCCCTGATTCGAAAATCTCTAGTGTGCTATCCTTCTGCTACAGCGATGCTTGTGGGGGTCATTTCTCAGGCCGAAAGACCGCTGCAAAGATTTTGCAGTCAGGATTTTTCTAGCCGACCATTTTTAGAGATACACACAAGTTTGCTAAGTGCTGTAAGTGATGCCAGGTAGTCGATTCTCTGACCCGAATAGATATGATGCCTCTCCAATCCATTCTGGTCATAGAAGTGTTCAACGTCTGGGGCATCGACTTCATGGGCCCCTTCCCGAACTCGCATGGCATTGAGTACATACTCCTCGCAGTAGACAATGTCTCAAAGTGGGTAGAAGCTATCCCGGCAAGACGAGCTGATCGTAAGACTTTTATATCCTTCGTCTGAAAATTTATTTTTGCGAGATTCGAAGTTCCCTTAGCCCTGATAAGCGATGGGGGAAGCCACTTCATCCATGCCCATTTCAGGTCATTATTGAAGAAATACGGGGTGTAGCACCTTATTGCTACCCCATATCACCCACAGACCAATGGGTAGGTTTAAGTATCAAACCGTCAAATCAAGCTTATCCTTCAAAAGACGGTTAGACCTGATAGGAAGGATTGGTCCGATCAATTGATTGATGCACTATAGGCATATCGGACCATGTATAAGGCTCCGCTCGGAATGTCGCCATACCTCATGGTGTATGGAAAGGCCTGTCACCTTCCTATGGAGCAGGAACACCATGCCTTTTGGGCGGTGGAGAAGTGTAATTTTAACCTTGAGGTTGGAGGTTACGAAGGAAAGCTCCAGCTCAGTGAGTTAGAGGAGATTAGGCGGGAAGCATATGAGAATGCAAAAATATACAAGGACAAAACAAAAGCTTTCCATGATCGACACATTCGGAGGAAGGAGTTTGCACCTAACCAGTAGGTTTGGTTGTTTGACTCCCGACTCAAATTCTTTATTGGAAAGCTCAAGTTGAAGTGGACTGGGCTATTTCTGGTGGTCCACCTGTATCCTAATAGGGCAGTCCAAATTAGAGAGCCAAAATATGGGCACATTTTTACTGTTAATGGATAGCGCCTCAAACCATTCTTTGCCCAGGAACCTCCTTTTGCTAACGAAATGGTACATCTTCTTGAGAACGTGTGACTAATGAGTTGGCCAACTAGAGGCGTTAAACTCAGCACGTATACATATATACATACCATACATAGCATATTTCATTTTCACATAATGTTTTGCATATTGTTTTGCATATTGTGCATGGCATTGCAGTGATGGCATGAGCTGAATGATAACTCAAAAGTAGTTTTAGGTGATTTCTATCCACATACATCCTGCCTTATTTCTTTTATTTTTGCATGAGGACATGCAAACACTTAGGCATGGGGGGTAGTCCATAAAAATTGAAAATTTTCTGCCAACAAGTCGGGGATTAGATTGCTTTATTAAGAAGTTTTATTAGAGAATTATTCTTTAGTAGATTCCTAGACTAAGAATCCAGTATAATTTCATACTTACATGTAGAATTTGCAATGGATCCACTGTGAAAATCGATAGACATCTCTAGTTTGTCGAGAATAAGCATTGCTTCTTCTCCTGAACCCTTGGATAGCAATCAAGGAGTTAGGTGAACCATCTTCTAGTAGATCCACCAAAACATACATGAGATGAGAGTAGAGAGTCTACTGGTGCTTTAGGGCTAGTGTAAGGAATATGTAATCTTTAATAATTGAATAATGATACTCGGAGATGGGCATAGCTTTCGCTCTCAGTTCTTGCATACTAAATCTATGAGAAATTCCATACGAGAGCCACCAAATAAGGCAAAAATACAGAGAGCAGGTTTTGATAAAACTAGGACTGCGGTGGATGGTCACAACCATCCTCTATGAAATTCTCGGCTGAACGAGGGTATTGATGTCAAGGTCAGAAATACGTCGTCCTATCCATTCCCTACACAGTGTCGAGAGTAGGCACTTCCACTAAATAAGCCACCCAAGATCCTCTTGGTCATCCCCAAAAATCCCAAATGATACCTCATGAATAAAAGTATGTATGCCGTGTTGAATTGTTGCATTATATTATGTTGGTAACGGCATTGTGCTTGTGGATATATAAAAAAAAAGAAGAAAAAGCATACAAAAGAGAAATTTGCTTGTGAAAAAGAAGAAAAAAAAAGTGTTATATTAAGAAGTTTGAGTTATGTAAGTTCACATGTTTTGAGGCAAAAACACCTACCATCCCCAACAAACCACCAAATATAGCCTTAACCTATTTTTCTGTATTTCTGATCGCCTGAATATAGGCTGAGTCTGACTTAGTCATAAGGTTATTAGAGCCTAATTAAAGTGTGATGCCATGTAAGACCACCAAATATAGTTGCAAATATGGTAAGATGTGAGCTCAGGAAGAAAAAAAGAAGAAAAAGAGAGAGAGAGAGAAAAGAAAAAGTACAAAAGATTAAAGAGAGCACAGTTTTTCAGCCTTTCTCTAGGTTAAGTTATTCAATAATCTAATAATCTAGATTCTGAAATACTAGTCTTCATGTAGCACCTGAAGAAAGTGAGCCACCAAATACAAATCCAGTTAACTCAGACATCTGCTACCTAAGCCAAAAGCTCGGGCTAAAATTAGAGAATAGTTCATTCCTCGATAGAAGAGGTTTGCCTATCCCAAAAGAATTTTACTATGGGTCAAGTACAAGCTGTAAATGTGTATCGACTCATCGCTTGAATTCATTGCAAAAGCTACAACATTATATATTCATGGTTATTTGGATTCTGAATTTTTGGATGAAACAAAAAGAAATAAACCTTTAGTAAACTCTTGATACAATGCATTTAGTCTTGCACTTGCTAGGGACTAGCAAGATTTAGGCATGGGGGAATGATTGCACAGTAATCATAAGCCCTAATTCACCTGAATTAAGGTAGAACCTCGCTTATCATGTGCATTCTGCGTGCATATACATCGTACTTTGCATCTTAGATGAGTTATATGTTTTGTACATAATAATGTGCTATTTGAGAGGTATTATTAATTGCGAGTAATGCAAGGCTACGGATGACTGATCCAACCTTATGGATCTATTCGAAATAACGACGGGAGTCCAATGCATCCAAGAGCACGTCAATTAGACTCCTGTAGCACCCTAGGGAGTCTCCAGAAGAAGCAGGAGAAAAGGGGAAATTGAAGAATATCTAGAGCTTAGATGACAAATCCAATGGCGTTGTTTGATCCAGAACAACTTTCGCAGTCTAACGATGCAGAAATCAACTTAATTGGAGGCCTACGTCATCAGATACAAGAAGAAGATGGACGGCCACGATGGCGCCACATGGCACCATCGCAGCTGCCCCCCATTGTGCTTCAATTTGGAAAAAAGAACCACATGCTGTTGGATTGTCATCCAATGGTCACAATGAAGCCACGTCTCCACCTTCAGCCGCCTCATCACGCATAAGAGGAATTTCGACCGTTGGATTCCCATCCAAAGGCCGAAAGCAGCCGCATAGGAAATAGAATGCGCGACCATCCGCATGCATAGTGCAGCGGAGACGACGCGTAAGTAACACCGGGCAGCGTGGGATCGAAGCGCTTCCAGTGTGGAATTAGGAGAAGAGGCGAGCGTAGAGGGAATTCAACCATCAGATCTCCATCGAGAGGTTCGGTAGCTGACACGGGGCAAGTGCAGAGGCGTTGGATGCAAACGCACGTGATGACATGTACGGAAATGTGCGAGAGCGTGCTTTATGATGTTCAAGAGGCGATGGAGAGCGCGTTTAAGCCATCCGATCTTACGATCGGACGGCTAAAGTTTGAGCCCTTAGAAGAGGTGAGAGGCAAAGGGACAGATGTGCAGGCAAGTGCGCATGAGTGGGAGCCATGCGATCTGCATCCTAAGGTGCACAGGCTGCCACATGGAAGCACCAGATTCAATTGGGGATAAGAGAAGGATTTAGAAGGCTTAATCAGGGTCATTGATCTCCTGATCAATGGATCTGATTAATCCAAGGCATTTGCATAGATTTAAGGGGCCAAATGCTTTCTTTGCCCTCCACTAAACCTATAAAAAGAGGCCAACAGGCCCCCCTTTGAAGGCACTTCTCATATTCTCTTCTTCTTCCTCCTTCTCCAACCTTTTTTTCTTCTTCTTCTTCCTGTCTTCTCTGCATCCGTCTCTGAACCTCTGTCTGAAGCATTCGTTGGGCCACCTTGACGGATTGTTGCTCTCTTCTCAACCTCTCCAAAAAGCCACCATGAACTACCAGTGGTGTCCTCGTTCGGTTAGATTAGTAGTTTACTTTCATGTTTTCATTCTATTGTATATATCAAACTCAATCTCTTTATAATGTGAATCTTGTATTCTTTAGTAATCATATTGAGAACAAGTGTATGAAATCAAAAGTGCTTTCTGACCCCCTATGGTCGACTAGAACTCACCAAGTTCTGTTAATTTATTTGCTTGAGACGTATTTCGCACTATACTACAATGTGTTAATTTTCTACATGATCTATGCCGCGAACATGCAACAGAAGCAACAATGGTTCCAATGGATGTATGGTCAGGGCGCTTGGCCCTTGAAGTATTTCTATGATCCTTCAAACTATGGGGAACGTCCCGGCATCATGATTCCCACCGGAGACGTAGAAATCAAGCCCCAAGTCTAAAGTTTGATTAAGCATTTCCATAGGCTTGGCTCAGAGGACCCATTCCAGCACTTGGAGGATCTGACCACTTTGGCTTAGACCACCAAAGCAAGGAATGTGAATGAAGAGCAAATGGTCTTGAGGCACTTTGCCCACTCTCTCAGGGATAAGGCAGCACATTGGTACCGGCCATTGGAAGGCTGATAGAAACATGGGCTACTCTTAAGTCAGCTTCCTTGAAGAATTTCTTCCCAATCGGATGGACCACTGCCTTGCGACAGGCAATTATTACTTTCACCCAGTGGCCGGGGGATCATTTCATAGTGCTTGGGAGCGATTCTAAGAACTTTTGAGGAAGTGTCCACACCACGAGGTGCCAAAATGGAAACTCATGCTGATATTCTATCATGGGTTGGTCGAACAACTCCGTAATCATTTGGATGCCTCCTACGGAGGTAATTTCCTCAACAGGGATGCAGATAGCGCATATGACTTGTTTGAGGAAATGACCGAGAATTCAATTAATCACGCCTCCATGGATGCCTTCAACCGGTCCCAACAACCCAGGTCAAATGCTAATGAGATCTAGGAATCTCATTCATTTGACATGGAATTGATTTGTAACAAGGTTGATAAGATGGACTTGCTTGCTAAAAGAATGGAAGAATGGATGTCTAGGAATTTGGGAAACATGTCTACACCCACTCAATCCCAAAATCCGAGATTCCATTCCTCACAAGCAACCACAGGGCAGGAATTCGTGAACCAACTTGAATCGGCTCAACCTATGAGCCAAGATTTCTCGGAAACTTATGGGTTCCAAACTGGGGCCTGTGATCCCAGTTTTTCTGATCATTCCTTCTCTCCATCCTCTCCCTATGAGGATGTGTATGCAATACAAGAGAATGATTGGTACAACCCATATTCAAACACTTATACTTCAGGTTCGAGGAACCACCCTAACTTCTCCTGGAAAAGTCAGGGGCAACAGACCTAAACATAACCTAGCAACTATGCATCTCAAAGACCTATGGGTCAGGGTCAAGTATACACCCAGTTGCCCTCGAGATCGTTTTCTCAGCCACCTTGGAATGCCCAACAATCTGCAAGGTAGGCTGATTTAAATCGGTAGATGGTAGAAATGAAAGGGTCCATGCTACAGCTTATGCAGCAAATGAAGACATCCTTGAACAACTTCCAATTCGAGCTTATTGCCAACACCCTACAGCCAAGATCTCTACCATCCCAACCCATACCCAACCCACGCAATGTGCAAAATCAGGGAAATAGAGCCCAAGGGTACATAAATAAAAGGGACCCACATGCACATGCTCAGGTAGTTGAGCAGGGTCCCTTCTCTTCTTCTTCTGGATACATGACCAATCAAGGCCCTCCAATCTTCACTAACCCACCTCAAGACCTGAACCCATACGCCTCTGCAAACTCTATCACCTTGAGAAGTGGACAGCAAACCCAGGACCCTGAATTACCTTCTAGAAGCCAAAACCCTAGGGAGCACAGGAGAGAAAAGGAGGAGATTGAAGAAGATAATAAGGCCTAGGGACTAGAAATTGAAGACACCACCCACATCCCGTTCCCTGAAGCCTTATTGAAAACCAGGAAGAAGAAAACCTTAGAAAGCAACAAGGAGCTCCTAAATTTATTCAAGAGTGTAGAGATCAATATTCCGCTTCTCGATGCTATTAAGCATATTCCGGCTTATGCTAAATTTCTAAAAGATTTATGTACCCAAAAGTGTAAGCCGAGAGAACCCACTCCGAGGAAGGTGATTCTCACTGAGTAGGCAAGTTCTGTTATCCTGCATCACCTTCCTCAAAAGAAGAAAGATCCAAATGCCCCCTTGATTTCATGCATCATTAGGGTGTATTCTTTTGATAAGGCACTATTGGATTTAGGTGCATCTATCAACTTAATCCCGACATCTCTTCATGAGAGGTTTGGGTTAGGTGAACTTAGGCCAACTTCAGTAACACTACAATTAGTAGACCGTTCGGTCACCACACCGAAGGGCGTTATTGAGGATGTAATCGTCAAGGTCAAGGACTTCTATTTTCCTGTAGATTTCATGGTTCTTGACATCGATGTACCTAACAATTTGAGGAACACGCCCATCATTCTAGGGTTCCCATTCCTAGCTACTACTAAGGCCAACATAAATTGTGAGAGCGGTAGTATGGACATTGCCTTTGGGGATAGGAATCTAACTCTTGATATTTTCAATGCAATAAAAGGATTTAAGGATTGTGGATTCATTGAGGAGCTCGAGGATCACAATTTTAATGTTGAAACTTGTATGACGATCAGTGCACTTGAGGACTCCACCAGCTTTAGCGAACCCAACCCACAACCCTCCATGGTAGACCTGCCACATCCTGAAGAGGCTGCTAATTTTGTTCATTCCCATCCTCTTCCTCTAGATCATCCTGATGAATCTTCATCAGCATCCTCCCTTCCCTCTGTAGTAAACCCACCTCAGCTAGAATTGAAACCATTGCCTAAAAATTTAAAAGATGAGTTCTTAGGACTTAAGAATACGCTCCTTGTGATTATTAGTGCTGATTTGACTAAGGAGCAAGAAGTGAGATTAATTAAGGTCCTTGAGAAAATTAAAGAGGCAATTGGTTGGACCATTGTTCGAATGCTAAATCGGTGTTTAAGATTGTCGTGTTGTAGTATAGCCAAAATAACGCTTAAACAAATAAATTTTATTACTCGAAAAAGTTCTGAGGTCAAACACAGGGAGCAAATAGGAATTCACACACTAATCAGAGAATTAATGTAAATGAGGATAATTAATTACTCAATCTAATTTGCAATGTAGAATATAAGTATATGAAGAGTAAAAAGGAATTCTAGACAAAATAATGTTTATTTAGATCACCAATTATATGCCTAACACATAGACTAATTACTCAAATCTTAGTCAAAGGCAGGAATGTGTGATCAGACGTCTAATTTTGCAATTAGACTTCTTAAAAGATGTTGCTATAGTACCCCTTTATGATTTTTCTTCTGCATTCTTCTTCCTTTCTTCTTCTTCACACTGCCCAGACCTACTTCTTCTTTTGCATCTGCTTTCTTCTTCCTCTTTTTCTACTCCAGCTCCCTATCCTTCTTCTTCTGTTCAGCCTCTTCTTCTTTTGCTTCCTTCTCCATCTTCACACAAGGGAGGGGAATTTGTTAAATTGGCTAAGTGTCAGCCAATGTCTTCTATAGCAAAACCCCCCCAAACCCCTGTGCAATCTCTCTTCCATCTCTCTCTTAGGCTCTACCCTCACAGGGCCTTAGGATAATTGGGTTATCGGACCTAGCATACCTAGGTCTAGGGCTGCCTGCAGTAAATAGTAGCCGAGGACTTCTTCGCCAGGTGGGTTAATGGGTCAGGCTAGGTTCGCGGGCAAAGATCACGGATGAGGCGTACATGGGTGAGAGGGACCTCACCCAGTGTGTCTTGAGGCAACAAGCCCTAAACAGAAATAACTTTTATGCATAGGCGTGCGATTGTATTTCCACGATGTGGGATTATTCCCACCGGCCTCTTCACATGAGCAAACAATAGCAGCAGGTGGAGTAAAATTGAAGTCCTTGGAGAGGTCAATGCTCCCAATTGACCACCTGGGGAGATAACTGAGAGCCTTCCGCACGACCTGGAGGTATCACTTGATCTCTTCATAGTTAGAACACCACGAACGACATCGGAGATAAGGCGTGGTGGCAGAGCATCGACGTGGGACCTAAAATAGAGAATAAGGCCTTTCGGTTGCATCAAAATACCTTAGAAGATTCGTCGGACACTGGAAAATATAATGGCGGTGGTTTCGTGGAAGATGGAGGTGTGTAGTGGTAGGACGGAGTCGGGGACAGAGGCCGGTGATGGGTTTGCTCAATGGCGGTTGTGAGAGGTCAATAGGATGAAATAGGAAAGGGGTTTTGTGTGGGAATGAGTGGTAGAGCTTTTGGGAGTGTCGGCGAGGTTGATGGAGTTGTGTAGTGAGTGGATGACCTCGCCGGAGGGTGACCGAAGGTGGAGAGGATCAAGGTGAACAGTTACCTTGAGGGGATATTTTTGGTGTTTTTGGGTAGGAAATTAACCTAGGAACCTAAAGAGACCTAACTACCTATTCTAAGTGGACGAAAAGGGGAAGACGGCACCAACTGGTATGGTCAGTGTCAGGGAAGATGGATTCTCTAGTAGGAAGTAGCGGCGATGAAGATGTGGAAGGGGACGGCCACTGGTATTGCAGCACGCGGAAGAATCTGAGGATGAGGAATTCTTTGTTGGTTTTGTGAGAATGGATGAGGAAGGAGGTCAAGGATATCGTCGAAGCTCATCGAGTTTTTCGGTCAAAGAGGAGGGAAGAGAATGGGGTAACTCTGGCCAAAAACAAGTCTGGGGAACTTGGCAAGGTCTAAGGGTCCTTATAAAGGGCTCTAGAGAGAGTTTTGAGCTTGGAAGCTAGGAATGTTCATCGGAGTAGGATTTTGAAAGATACCCGAATCTCTCATGCGTTCGCATGAGAGATTGGGAAGGCTATGGAGCTCTTGGATGGATTTAGAAGGAAGAGAACCTCTCAAAGAATATCCCTTCCAATTTTTGAAGGGATTGATTGAACAGAGAAGGAGTTCTCTTCAATCAAAGGTCACTGGAGAAGGATTCCTCCCCAATAATGGTGGAGGGACCTATTTATGAGAATGAAGACAAATTTAGGGGCCTTTTTGAAAGGATTTTGAAAGTTAAGGGCAGAAATGTAATTAGATAGGACCAAATTCCAAACTAGGTCAAGACAAACTCATCTTGGGTCCAAATTTTGGTACAAACCTAATTTAGAACTCAGGAATCTAGTGGTGAAGTTGGATTTTGGTTTTGACCATGTTTTCCTGGGTAATTTATGTAAAAACCCAAGTTAGAGCAAATGTCTGTCTGTGGTTTTGTTTTGAGTCCAAATAGGTTCTGATGGTTAAATTGAAAGTTCTAAACCCTATGGAATATTTTTTTATGATTTTTAGAGGGTTGAGGTGAATTTTATCCTGATAAAACCTTAGTTTATTAAGCGGATCTGTTTCAAAAAGTCATTTAATTCCTAGAACACGTGCAAACCCTTTTCTCTTTGTCTTATCCTACTTGTTATCTTTTTAAGACCAATTGTCCTTTATTCAACCCCTAAGAAAAGCTGTGGTTGTACTGCATTTATGATAAGCTAGTAAAATTGCAATTTTTAGCCCTAGTTTCTTATTTTTCCTTCAGAATGATTATGAAATGACTTGTGACTCTCTGGCAGTTATGTAGGAGCATTTACTGACTTAACTAGGTCAAAATGAGCTAGTTTATGTCTCATGATGGTGTTCCCATCATACCCCCATGCCTAGCTTTTGCTAGTCCCTTAGCAAAATTTCAAGGTATTAACTTTGATTCTAGAACATAAAACCTTTTGATGCTTAAAAAAAAAAAAACTTGCTATGTGCTTCCTTTTGTAGATTAGGTTATAATGCTGATAGTAGACCTAGAGGTACTCAAGTACCAACCAAGTTCCGAACCTGACCAGCTCTAGCTTCAGTCTACCGTGAAGGTTTCTACGGTGCACAGGAACTAACCTAAGGTCCGTTGAACTCTGCGATTAAAGCACCTGTGCTTGCAACATGTTTTAGCCTAGGTTCAGTTTACAGTGCGTTTTTGTCAAAGAGAGACAGAGGAATTTTTCTTTATTTTTGGAGAGTTTTCTCTCTCTTTTTCTTTTTATTTCTAGCTTCGGATTGGCTTTACAACATGGTCTGTATCTAATTCCTAGTCCCCACCATCAATCCTCGCAGGATCCCTAGCAATCGATGCTTCAAGATAGCATCGCCCATGGCAACCCCTAGAACCCTGACTTTTGAGATTTTGAGATAATCCCACCCATGGCATTCTGTAGCTAAATCCAAACCTTGGCAATCGACATTTCGAGATAATGCCACCCATGGCATCTGAACCAGCACAGGTGCTTACATGCCCCCGGTAGGATATGTAGATATCCTAGGAGATAAGCACTGAGGAGACGATATCTTATTGCGCATCTTCAAGGGGAATTTCTCGCCTCTCCGTACCGGAAACTCATCCAAATCAACTTCTGTTGATCAGCTGCTCCTAATCTAGGTGACTATTTCAGAACAAGTTTAACGCATTTGTGTGATTTTGATACTTAGGTGCACTAAACTGGACTGTGTGTGGATTGGGGTGCTTAGGTTACCGAGTCCTGCAAACTAGAGGTCAGTTAACGAGGTCGAATAATTCCTAAGCCTTAAACCTAATACTTAAGCCTCGCATTTTCATGAACCTCTTGAGGATTATCCAGATCTTAGCGGGTACTTGAATTTTAAGGCTAGGATTACAGTCCAAGAGGCCTAAAATCATCATTCCTACTAATCTCTTCTCTATTTTATTAGCACTTTTTGCCTTTCATTTTCTTTCTTTTGATATGGTCTAGAATTTAGCCACTTCCTTAATCTTTTACTATTTACTCTCTTTTTCTTTTCTTTTCAAATTGTGCTCCTTTTTGACATTTTTATCTCCTCCCCTTTTTCTCCTCGAAATCTAATATGCCATCAATTCAAAATTTCCTCCCTTCTCCTATTTTTGTTCTTTTTTCAATTTTTTTATTTTTTTGGTTTTTGGAATATGTGCTTTTTTTGTGAGAATCCTTCTAAACTGTGAATTTGTTTGAATGTTTGCACTTTATCACCCCCCCATGCCTAAGTTTTGCAATGCCCTCATTGTAAATGGTGGGTGTGATAGTTTTGGGTTCAGGAATTAGAACAGGATTATTGGGTGGGCGAACGGGTTGAAAATGACTGTTGCGGACGATTTCAAGCCCTGGTAAGAGTACCAGAGGTGGGATCAACTATTCTAAAAATGAACTTAGGGTGCAATAGACGTGAAGTACAGAAGGATAATCATAAGGATCTTGGGTTTTTTGGAATGACGAGTTGCCTCCCATTAAGAGCTAAATTCAACGCTTTCAGCCGAGCGGAAAATGGTATGGAGGAGTGATGAAATCAAATGGGTTTTGCAGAACAAGCACCTTGATGAATAGCCTAGTTGGTCCAACCAGGTGCTTGTTTAGATCAGCAGGCTGATGATGCAGCCCAAACCCAATTAAAAGATGAGGAGCCCACCATATGCTATGGAGCTCGGAATGATGCGGAAGTGTGAATCCAAGGTTTGGCTGAGTCGGATCTGCCTGGTCAGAGTAGGGATCCTCAAAGGACTCACTGGAAGATGTGAGGTCCCTATGAGAGTGATCAAAGAAGGATGGGGCATGATTTGTAATCTGATTGAATTCCGAAACCTAACAACCAGATCGAAAGGAGAATCGGAGTAGAAATTGAGTCCTATTGCGGGTCAGGGTTAAGAATGGGTTTGGGAAGGTTCTACATGCGTAGAAAAGGTGCCATCAATAAGAATTGTATATGAGGGTTCTTTTAGTAAGGATTCAAAGGTAAGTTCATTTAGAGAGTCCTCATAGTAGACATCATACTCAAAGGTAAATGCCTGCAGAGTGTTTATAGGATGAGGAAAGTCTGAGTCAAGAAAAGATTTGAATTTTGGGTTGCAAACACTCTCAGCCATTTCTTTTGCTGATTCCTGAGGATCAAAAAGGAATGATTCCATCTCCATGGAATCTAATTTTAAATCAGTGATCTCGGGCTCAGGTACCTCAGAGTCAGAGTCGAAGAATGGCTCATTTATGCTAAGGTCATAGATTGGCTCATAGTCTACAGGAAACAATGGTTCTCCGAAATCATAGTAAGATTCGAAATCATCGGAGAATTTGTGAGAATCAAGTTTTGAATTTGATTCGAGATAAGTGGTTCCACCACAGAATAAATCACAAGTTGTAGACTCAGCAACCTGACTTGGGTCTAGCCTATTCTCAGATTTCGAGCTCAAAAAGGTGTCCTTATTAGGTCTAGGCTCAAGTTCTAGGCTTGTAGGGAAGACCCAGTCAAAACCCAACTCCTCCAACTCTTGGTTTCTGTATTGTAAATCGGCGTGACTTCCGAAAAATCAATCTGTATTTTTGAGGATGTTGACTTCTGCATCGTAGAGCCAACAAAGCGTGAGCAGCGTGCAGTAGCATGCGAGCGTAACATGACGAGTGATGGGAGCGCAAGCACAGCAGCAGCAGGCATGAGTTGTCACTGATCTTCAGCGACAGCCTGGGTGGGCCTTTAGTGACGCTTGCAGCCATCACTAATTGTCGTAGGTGCGAGGACAACTACGGGCGGGAGCGGTGGGGGTGCGATCTTCAGCCACAGCTGCAAGGGTCTTTAGTGATGCTTGCAGCTGTCACTACAACCCTCTACACAAATTTCTTCCTCTTCCCTCCAATATAAAAGGACCCCTACACCTCCATTCTTCACCATGTCTACCTACTCTACTCCCACCTGCTCCTAAGCTTTAGTATCCTACCAAAGCTCCATTAGAGCTTATTCCTAAGCTGCAAAGGCCTCCTATTAGTGCAATGCTCCTATATCCCCACCAAATATTCATCCTCCATCCCACCACCTTCATATGACACCTTGGAGTCATCCTCCCACCTCCATTCCAGTAGAACATCTCCAGCACCTCATCCCCATTCTGAAGCCTTGGTGAAGCATTCCTCTACCCTGCATCCTCCTGCATCTCACCTCCGTCATCCAGCACCTCACCCACTTCATCAAAGCTGCCGCCAAAAGTCGTCGACTCGCTAAATGGCTGATTTGGGAGATTTCCTGTTACCTCTATCTCTTTTATGTTTTAGCATATTGTAATAGGCATTTGAATGCCATTATGAAGTATCATATTTGTTCCCTACTTTGTGAAGTTATCTCATTTGTCTTTTTATTTCAAAAACACCAAAAAAATTCACAAAACCCAAAAACACCAAAAAGAAACAAAACGAAGCATGAATTTCAACAAAAGTAAACGTCGCCTCCCTATGTTATTAAAAGTCGATTTTCTGCTACGTGTTGTAGTATTTAAGTGGTGGAAAAGTTGACTAATCAACAATAAAAATAACCACTCACAGAAGAGCAGGTCGTGTCCACAGGGAGGCAATTATGCAATAAACTCTTGATTATTTCGTATTCTTTTGGCTAAGTGCGAAATCCCTAGTCAAATCCGACATAAAATGCGATGGAAAGAAGATTCACAATAACTCAAAAATATAAGGGTATATGTGTAATTTTCCCTCACTAAAATCTTCAATAAATATATGATGATTTTATGTAATTTTCAATTGACATATACTAGAGAAAACTGGTGCACATGTTAATCCCAAAACCAATCTTGAAACAGGTGGATAACAATAACGTGCAATTATCAGAAAGTATGAGTGTGCATTAGCAATTTTGCCATAATAAAATAATAATAAATCAAAAATAAAATGTTGGCAATGGCAGCACATGTAATAACTAATTGAAGGGAAAACAGAGCTTTCCCTCTCTCTCCTCCTCGCGTGAGAGATGAACCACCGACGACGGAGCTGCTATGGGGGAAGGTTGACCGGCTCGTGTGGAACACGATGACGGTGACAGAATGGCGAGAGGTGGTCGGAGGTAGTCGACGGGCAAAGGATGGCCGCCAGCCTGTTGGAGGAGAAGACGACAGCTGCAGCCGCGCATCTGGCTGCGCTCGGGTGCACGCCTGCGGGAGGGGTGAAGTGGCTGCAGTGGCTGGAGAGGCACAGGCCGGGCAAGGCAAGGGGGTGGTGTGCCTGAAGGTGGGTGCTGGTGGCAGCGAGTGCCTGTGGGTGCTGGAGAAGGGCGCGCGCCTATGGGAGCGGTGGTGAGGGTGGTGCAGCGCCTTCAGTGAAGGGCGCTGGAGGAGGGGCAGAGAGCCTACGGCGCTTGAGAGGGTGTGAGCACTGGAGGGGGAAGCACCTACGGGCTCGGGTGGAGTGGTACTAGCGCCTGCAGGGCCGGCTGGAGATGGGCAAGCAAGCGCCTGCAGGCTGCCTGGTGAGGGTGCGGGAGGGGTGGTGCTGGTGCTGTGAGGCAGGTCTATAGAGGGGAGGGCACACTGCAGATGGGCTCGCACCTGTGGGTGCAGAAGGTGGAGCGAGCTGAAGGTGATTTGGTGCACAGTGCACACGGGTTACACTATCCCTGGATGACGAAGCCCCTCCTCTCCTTTCTCTGCATCCTCTTAACTCCTCTCCTCCACCCTCCCAGGGATTTTCAAAAATCCTTTCTAAATATGGCCTCGTTTGTTGAGGGAGGGCAGCGGAAGATTAGATATATGTGCGGGAGGAGTTGCGGCTGGCATGGGATATGTGTTGGGGAAATTTATTCCCCCCCTTATTCTTTCTAAATATTATTCCTGCAATCATAAAAACATAACATCATTACATATTAAGTTATAGAATACTATAAAATAGATGTAAACTTAAATCATGATGAATGCAAACATTCTATAACTTAATGTAGTTATTAACAAACCTAAAAAATACGATTAAAGTTACTTAGGAGTAATATTAGTCCATTAAAATGGACTCATCAAATACCCCCATGCCTAAGATTTGCTAGTCCCTAGCAAAAATGAAAAATAATAGAAGTAATCAGAAGATTTCTTCTTTTCTTATTTCAAAACTTTAGAAATCCAAACAAATGTGAAGTGCTGATAGCCTGGGTAACAGATCCAAGTGAAAGAGCCGATTCGCATTGGGAGTTCATACATCACCCTTGGCAAAAATTTCTGTCGAGATAGGCACTACTTCCCTCGGGGATAAAGCAGAGGATAATCTATAATTTGACCCCGGCGTTTGGCTTAGCTAGGAGATATAGAGTTGAATGGATTTGTATTTGGTGGCACACACTCATCTGGTGCTACATATAGTCTAGTACTCCAGACTCTAGATCTCTAGACTATTAGACAAGTCAACTCTGAGAGAGGCTACGCAATTGTGCTCTCTTGATGTTCCTGGGCACTCCCTCTTTTCTTTCTTTCTGAGATCACAAATCTCGCCAGATTTAGAAATTGTACTCACTATTTGGTGGCCTCACATGGTATCACACTTCAATTAAAGTCCTAATAACTCTACAACTAAGTTAGAGTCGTCAACCAGTATTCGGGCAATTAGAAATACTAAAAGGTAGGTATGCGTCATATTTGGTGGAACGCGATAGTTGTTCTGTTGCCTCAGAAATAATGTTACATTATAACTTGGACCCTTTTCTCTTTTTTTTGTAATATAAATATTTCTTCCTTTTCTATTTCTTCTTTTTCTTCTTCTTTTCTTTTCTCTTTTTTTTTTATATATATAATATAAATCAACATAATACGACACAGACTTTTATTTATGAGGTATTATTCGAGATGATAATGGTCAAGAGGATATTGTGTGGCTTATTTGGTGGAAGTGCCTATTCTCGGCACCAGGAAGGAATGGATAGGACAGGCGTATTTCTGACCTTTGACACTAATATCCTCCTTCAGTCGAGGACTCTATGAAGGACGGTCGTAACCATCCACCATATTTATAACTTTATTAAGACTCAATATCTGTGCATCTACCTTATTTGGTGACTCTCAGGAATTCACACAAAGTACGCACACTGGAACAGAGAGTGAAAGTTACGCCTAACTCTGAAGTATCATCATCTAATTATCCAAAACTTAAGAGTCCTTGCACTAGACTTAGCGCACCTATAATCTCTCTACTTTCTTCTCACAAATATGAGGTGGATCTACTAGAAGATAGTATGCCTGATTCCCTATGAACTGCCTAAGGGTTCAGTGGACTATTGGTTTTCCTCAAGGATCCATTACCCAATCTACGTGCACGTGAAATAAATGTACTAGATTCTAAACTTAAGAAATAATTTCGGAAGAAAAACCTCCAATGACAAAGGTATTTTGCTAGGGCTAACCCAATCAGCTCAAGAAAATAGGATTTATATATATATATATATAAATATGTATGCAAATATTTATAAATGCTATAAATATTCTCAAGTTATACCCCCCCATGCCTAAGACTGACAATGTCCTCGTTGGAAAAATGCGGACATAGAAGAATATCATCTGAGAAGGAGAGTGGGAGGAGCTAAGGCTCCTCAAGCAGAAGTGCATCCAAAACCTGGCCATTTGAAAGAGTAATATATGGTTTAAGTCACTAGTCATTTACCTTAAAGCTCGCACCTAAAATAGGGTTCCGAATCTCTATAGCTCCATGAGGGAAAGTATTGATAACAACGTATGGCCCATCCTAGCGGGACTTGAGCTTTCCAAGGAATAATTTAAGTCTAGAATTGAAAAGCCAGACCCACTAGTTGGGGTCAAAAGTTTTTCTAATGTATAAGCTTGAGAAGTTTCATAAGCTTCATTACGAAGCTCCTCAAGCTCACTTAATTCTAACATACGTGCCTTTCCCGCTTTATCCAGATTCAAGTTAACATTTTTAATAGCCTAATAAGCTTTATGTTGGATTTCAATGGGAAGGTGGCATGCTTTTCCGTAGACAAGATGAAATGGAGACATGCCCAAGGGAGTCTTATACGTAGTTCTGTAGGCCCAAAGAGCATCATTTAGTTTTTTAGACCAATCCTTCCGATCAGGCCTGACAGTTTTTTCTAAAATTCACTTAATATCCCTATTAGACACTTCAACTTGTCCACTCGTTTGGGGATGATAAGGTGTGGCTATCATGTGGTTGACTCCCAAATTTTGGAGTAGTCTTGTGAAGTGTACATTCTTAAAGTGAGGTCCTCCATCACTTATGATCGTCCTTGGGCACCCATATCGAGAAATGATATTAGCCTTAACAAAGCCCAAGACCATGGAATGGTCATTAGTTCACGTGGGTATGGCTTCTATCCATTTCGATAAATAGTCAATCACCACAAGGATGTATTCATATCCGAAGGACACAGGAAAGGGACCCATGAAGTCAATGCCCCAAATATCAAAGATTTCAATAGGGAGGATAGGTTGTTGGGGCATCTCATCCCTTTTTCCAATGGTTCCCGTTTGCTGGCAACGTAGACATGCGCCCACATACGTATGTGCATCTCGAAATAATGTGGGCCACCAAAAGCTAGACTGAAGAACCTTATGGGCAGTCTTCCCACTAAAATGTCCCCCACAATGGAGGTCATGGCAGAAGCTCAGAACACTTCTTTTTTCTTTGTCAGGGACGCAACAGCAAAAAGGCTGGTCAGGGCCTATTCTAAAAAGCTTGGGTTCGTCCCAGTGATAAAATTTAGCATTGGCGAGAAACCTATCTCGTTTCTGCTTGTCCCAAGTATTGGGGGTAATGCCCGTGACCAGATAGTTCACTATGTCAGTGAACTAAGGAGTTTTAGCTTCCACAGCCATCAGAGACTCATCAGGGAAAGTCTCTTGAATACCGCCAGCAGGGTTTGATGCCTCAATAGGGATCCTAGACAAATGGTCTGCTACCACATTCTCAACTCCTTTCTTGTCTTTAATTTCCAGGTCAAATTCTTGGAGTAGCAGAATCCAACGAATTAGGTGAGGTTTGGTGTCCTTTTTAGCCAGAAGATGCTTTAGGTCCGAATGATCAGTGAACACTACAATCTTGGATCCCAGAAGATAAGACCAAAACTTTTCCAAAGCAAATACTACAGCAAGAAATTCCTTTTCAGTGACCGTGTAGTTTTGCTGAGGATCCGTAAGGGTCTTGCTGGCATAATGCAGCACATGTGGTTTGCCATCAACCCTTTGACCTAAGACCGCTCCCATTGCAAAATCAGAAGCATCGCAAATAAGCTCAAATGGGAGGGTCCAATCTGGTGCTTGGAGAATCGGTGCAGTAATGAGGGCTTTCTTCAAAACTTGGAAAGCCTTGCCACATATATCATCAAAATCGAAGGGGACATCCTTCGCTAACAGGTCATAGAGTGGCTTAGAGATTTTACTGAAATCTCTAATGAAGCACCTATAAAATCCAGCATGGCCAAGGAAAGATCTAACCTGACGAACATTGGCGGGCAATGGAAGCTTAGAGATGGAATCGATTTTTGCGGTGTCCACCTCTAATCCTCTCTCGGAAACTACATGCCATAACACAATGCCCTACTAGACCATAAAGTCGCTTTTCTCCTAGCTAAGCACCAGCTTTGCCTCTTCGCAACGGGTTAAGACTTTATCAAGGTGAGAAAGGCATAGGTCAAATGACGAGCCATAAATGGAGAAGTCATCTATGAAAATTTTAACGAACTCGTCGATCATATCAGAAAAGATAGCCATCATACAACGTTGGAAAGTGGCAGGAGCATTACATAACTCGAATGGCATTCGGTGGAACGCAAAAGTGCCATACGGACTCATGAAGGTGGTACGCTCCTTATCATTAGGAAAAACGGCTATTTGATTGTACCTAGAGTAACCGTGAAGAAAACAAAAGTACTTATTCCCCGCCAATCGTTCCAGAATCTGATCGATAAACGGTAAGGGGAAATGGTCTTTCTGGGTAGCCGTGTTTAAATGGCGGCAATCAATGCAGACCCTCCAACCAGTTGAGGGTCTAGTGGTCACTAGTTCTCCTTGGTCATTCTCTTCCACAGTGATTCTTACCTTTTTCAGAACTACGTGAATAGGACTGACCCATATCTGAAATGGGATAGATAATCCCTGCATCCAGCCATTTCAGAATCTCCTTTTTAACAACCTCCCACATATTTGGATTGAGCCTTCTTTGCATATCTCAGAAAGGCTTCACGGACTCATCTGTGTATATATGATGCATGCAAAGAGAAGGATCAACACCCTTAATATCAGCAATTGTCCAGGCAATTGCTTCCTTGTGCCTTTGTAAACACTCAAGCAAAGCTCCCTCCTGCAATTTAGATAATGCAGATGAGATAATAATGGGAAGCGTGTTATTAGGGCCAAGGAAAGCATATTTCAATGTGCTCGGGAGGGGCTTCAACTCCAATTCAGGAGCCTTTTGGATTGAGGGTTTTAGTTGAGATGTCCCCACCTCAGGCAGCGGATCTACCTTCACAATCCACGGTAGGGACAGAGACTCAGTGTGTATCCCCAGCAACTCTTCTAGTTCGGGCATTTTCCTTTCAGTTTCTTTAATAATCGAGGGATGGTCCTAAGATATGACCTTCTGAAGGGGATCTCTACATAAGAGTGCTGGAGTAGTCTCTTCAATTATTTCATCAATGACCTCAATCTAAGAACAATCTTCAAATATGGGTTGCTTGTAAGTATCAAAAACATTCAACCAGATCTTCTTGTTCCCAAAGCCCATTTTAAGTGCCCCAGATCTACAATTTATAGAGGCATTGGCTGTGGCCAAGAAGAGGCGTCCAAGAATAATGGACGGCTTTGTGGGCTTATTAGATGGGTCAGTATCAAGTACCAGAAAGTCAACAGGGAAGAAGAAATCCTCCACTCTCACAATGACATCTTCCAACAATCCCCGCAATGTCTTAAGTGATCTGTCTGCAACCTGGAGGATTACTAGACTAGGCTTTAGCTTGTCTCCTCCCAAAAGGTCATAGACAGAGCTCGGTAGAATGTTTACCCCCGCACCCAAATCAAGTAGAGCCTCATCAATGTGTTGGTTACCTATAACCACTGAAATATACGGGGCCCCTGGGTCTTTCATTTTGGGGGGTGTTCCATGCAGAAGAATCGAGATAACATGGACAGGTAGGATGACCTTGGTTTGGACCTGTTTCCTAGATTGGCACTTCTGGGTGCACAGGTCCTTCAAAACTTGGCGTAGGACGAAATCTGTTTAATAGCTTCCAACAGAGGCAAGTTAATCTGGACTTGCCTAAAAGTATCCATAATCTTTTCCATCCTATCTTAGCTCCAGAAGAGACAACAGAAGATTCCCCAGGAGCAGATAGGCGCTCTGGATAGGGCACCCTCGGCTTCTGGGTAGAGGGGTCATCATGGCAGGAAAGGGGTGATGGAAGGACGACATCCTCATTGTGGGTGATTTTATGCGAGGGAGAGTGGTGTGGCTCTTCCTAGGGTGAGATGGAAGTCAGGCATGGTGTGGAAGGGGAATTCTGAGATGTAACCGTAGGAGTGTTATCAGGCTTGTCAATCTTTTTTCCACTCCTCAACACAGTCACTGCTTGGGCGTGCTCCCTGAATACAACCCCCTTGCCCTTAGGGTTCTCCTCAGAGGAGCTAGACAGCTTCCCCGGATCACGTTGCGTAACTACCTCAGTAAGATGATCAATTTGGGATTGCATATCAGTAATCATCTTATTCTGAGATTGGATAACCATATTCTGATGCTCTTGCATTGCTTTCATCATGGCCTTCAGTTCATCCATCTCAGAGGGCTTATTCGGAGGAGGATTTTCATAAGAAGGTTGATATATGGGCTGGGGAGGTAAGGGTCTTGTATTCCCTGAGTTAGAAGCATCACCTTGCTTCCAAGAGAAATTTGGATGGTTCTGCCACCCTGGATTATAAGTGTTGGAATAAGGGTTATTGCGAGGGGGTTAGAAACCTTGGCCCACGTTCAAGTCGGCCTAAATCAACTCAGGGAATTGGTTTTCCTGATGGCACTCCACAGTGGCGTGCATTGTGCTTTGGCAAATGGAGCATTCTCTTGAAGCCTGAAAAATAGAGGCTGCTTGCGGGTCATGCCGGGGCTTGCTAAAAGCTTATGAAAGTTTTTATTCAATAGTTGAATCTGATAAGCCAAATCCTGAGAAGCCCCGACTTCATGGGCCTCTATTTTCCTCTACAAGATTGATGGTTTTCTTTCTTGATAGGCAGAGGATAGATGTATGGAGTTGTCGCTTAATGTTTCAAATAATGCCCAGGCTTCATCCTCAGTTCTAGTCATGAAGGTTCCTGCACAGGCTGCATCGATGGTTTGCCTATGCCTTTCAGATAATCCATTATAGAACCTTTCGACCAACTGCCATCTTGGCACTTGATGGTGGGGCATAACCTAAGAAAGTCATTAAAGTGCTCCCAAGTCTCATGAAATTGCTCCCCTTCCTATTGAGTAAAACCCATAATCTCTCATCTGTAATGGTTGGTTTTACTCATAGGAAAATACATTTTCAAAAATTCTCCCTTAAGGGTGGCCCAATCATTTACACTTGCATTGAGGGTATGATACCAGTGCTTGGCCTTATCCTTAAGGGAGAAAGGAAATAGAGTCCTCATCAGGGCTTCATCAGTAAAGCCCTGGAGCTTCACCGTGGAACAGACCTCGGTGAATTCCTCCAAATGTCGGTAGGGGTCCACCCTGGTAGTACCATAAAAAGAGGGCAATAAAGATATGGTACTGCTCTTGATCTCATACGGATTATCCCCTGCCGGTCGTCATAGTTCTTGTGCAGGTTGATTAGTTGGAATAAAATAGTCCCTTAGGGTCCTTTGTTGATTTGCACCTTGCTCAGCCATTCCTTCTTTTTCCTCTCCTAGGTGAGCTCTCCTAAGAATTCTCTCAGGCTTAGGATCAAACACTAGATTACTCTCAAGAGAGCATCTACCAAGCATACAAAACACAATTCAGGTTTTTATTGAGTAAGTTAAACCTCCACTCCAAAGATAAGTCAAAAGATCAAGACTTATCCCTTCATTCCCACGTAAGTGGTACAAGAGGGGTGTGGACTTGAAATCTTAACCTTCTTTATTGCGGAGGTCGAATTAGTTAATATAAATGGCCAAACAAGTTTTTCACTGCAATTACGTGCCTTAATTCAACCTTCAAGTGCCCTAGGACCTATACTTTGCTTGGATGATACTCCTAGGTGATCAAGTGAGAAGTTACTCCAAAGACGAACAAAGGGATGCAAGTAGGGTGAACCCTTCCTTTGAGGCGATGCGTATGCGATGCCCCTTAACTACCCTTTTGTTCCTTTAAGGGGTGTCCCCCTCCGTGAAGTATCAAAACACTTGGTCAAAAGATAGTATCACCACCACCACAAAGCACAATAGGAGGGTTTGCACCAATAAAGAGATCGGTGCCTATAGCCTTAAGGGATCGAGCCTTAGTGCGATGCCTAATGTGCGTGCTTAGTGTCAGAAGTGTGCAACACACCAGAAATCTTTGTAATTTCTTTTGAAATCGCAGACAAGTCCCATAGAATCAAATCAAATGTGAATTGCTTTTAGGGTTGAATCTGATTATCAATCCCACTTTTAGTTATGTGACCACTGAATTAGTAAATTCAAACAACTTGGTGGTCTTGAATTTTAATTTGAATGCAAATGCGTGAACAGGAGCTGGATGCAAAAATTAGAAAGATGTACCTGTCTCCAGCAATCTTCGTGCTAATATGCTTGCAATGCAATAATAAGATCTAATGTGCTACTCAATAACCCTTAAATGCGTGCACCTAAGGGCATGCAACTTCTAAATAGGCAGCTCGATGTTTTCTTTGTTGGCTTTAAAGGCAGGCAAGCAGAAAATAGAATCACGCATGCACAAGAAACAATGTAAGCCCTTGTAGCTAAAGAATGTGGGGACAAACCCCCAAAAATTCTGCCCCAATTACTACAAGGGCAAAAAGATAGAAGTAAATTTTGTGATGATGGAGAATCCTTTGTGAAAGCCGAATCTTGGTCTCCTACGTCTTTTCCTCGTGTGGCTTAGCTCGTGGCTGCTGTCGCCGCTGTGTTGTGCCTCGTCACCTCGTCAAATTCCACGCATAGTAAAAAAAAATTGATCAGATAATTTCGCAACTCAGAATATTCAAAAACAATGAAGTAAATCTATTGCGTCTGTTGCCTCCCTGGCAACGGCACCAATTTGAAAAGTCGATTTTCCGCTACACATTGTAGTATTTAAGTGGTGGAAAAATCAACTAATCAACAATATAAATAACCACTCATAGAAGAGCAGGTTGTGTCCACAAGGAGGCAATTATGCAATAAACTCTCGATTATTTCATATTCTTTCAGTTAAGTGAGAAATCCCTAGTCAAATCCAACATAAAATGCGATGGAAAGAAGATTCACAATAACTCAAAAATATAAGGGTATATGTGCAATTTTCCCTCACTGAAATCTTCAATAAATATATGATGATTTTATGTAATTTTCAATTGACATATACTAGAGAAAATTGGTGCACATGTTAATCCTAAAGCCAATCTTGAAATAGGTGAATAACAATAATGTGCAATTATCAGAAAGTATGACTGTGGATTTGCAATTTTGCCACAATAAAATAATAATAAATCAAAAATCAAATGTTGGCAATGGCAACACATGTAATAACTAATTGAAGGGAAATAGAACTTTCCCTCTCTCTCCTCCTCCTGTGAGGTGGCCGGTGGGTGGAGGAAGGGCTGCCAGCCTATTGAAGGAGAAGGCAACAGCCGCAGCCGCGCGTCTGGCTGCACTTAGGTGTGCGCCTGCGGGAGGGGGTGTACCTGCCTGTGGGGAGAGCTAGTAAAGCGAGGGTGCATGCCTGTAGGCATTTGGTATGGGCGCGGTGAGGGTGCTACGCCTAAACGGGCCTGCGGGTGAAGCGAGGTGGGGCGTACAGGCAGAGCGCCTGCGGGCGCTGCAGGAGGGCACGCAGACGAGGGGGGGTGCGCTGCAGTGGCTGGAGAGGCGCGGGCCTGGTAAGGCAAGGGGGCGGTGTGCCTGAAGGTGGGTGCTGGTGGCAGCGAGCGCCTACGGGCATTGGAGAAGGGTACGCGCCTGCAGGAGCGGTGGCGAGGGCCGTGCAGCACCTTCAGTGAAGGGCACTGGAGGTGGGGCAGAGCGCTTGCGGTGCTTGAGAGGGTGTAAGCGCTGGAGGGGGAAGTACCTGCAGGCATGGGTGGAGTGGTGCTAGTGCTTGCATGATCGGCTGGAGATGGGCGAGCAGGCACCTGCAAGCTACTTGGTGAGGGTGCGGGAGGGGTGGTGCTGGTGCGATGAGGCAGGTCTGCATAGGGGAGGGCACACTACAGATGGGCACGCGCCTGCGGGCGTGGAAGGTGGAGCAGGCTGAAGGTGATTTGGTGCACAATGCACATGGGTTACACGGTCCCTGGATGATGAATCCCCTCCTCTCCTTTCTCCACCTCCTCTTAACTCCTCTCCTTCGCCCTCCTAGGGATTTTCAAAAATCCTTTCTAAATATGGCCTCGTTTCTTGAGGGAGGGCAGCGAAAGATTAGATAAATGTGCGGGAGGAGTTGCGGCTGGCACCGGTATGTGTTGGGGAAATTTATTCCCCCCTCCTTGTTCTTTCTAAATATTATTCTTGCAATCATAAAAATGTAACATCATTACATATTAAGTTATAGAATACTATAAAATAGATGTAAACTTAAATCATGATGAATGCAAACATTCTATAACTTAATGTAGTTTTTAACAAACCTAAAAGGTACGATTAAAGTTACTTAGGCATAATATTAGTCCATTAAAATGAACTCATCATTTTCGACCCAAGACTCGCTTGGAGTTTCGGTTATAAATTGTATTTGATAACATGTTTTGTAAGCTACAATGAGGGGTTCTTGAAACGCTGATTTTTCTTCGTCAAAACCCATTCATTAGAGGTGCGACTGGAGGTGGACGGTGACGGCGACCAGAGGCGGAGGATGACAATGGTGCTGAAGTCCCTGCGGGTGATGGTGGCTGCATGCGTGGGCTATCGTTGACTGCACTGGTAGCGTGGCGGTGATCGTGGCATCGAGGCAGGCACACGTGAGTCAACGGTGTGATGGATGATGGTCGGAGCGGATGGCTGCATGGAGGGGGATGGTCGGTGACTTTGGGTTCTTCTTGGAGAAGAAGAATAGTGCATGAAGGTGGTTGAGAGTAGGGCAAGTTGTCCAGCTGAGCATCGAGTGTGCATGCTCACGTGAGGGTTGCCGAAGGTGGCTAGAGGTTGGTGGTGTTTGGAATGTGCCATTGATGGTCGAGGAGGTGGTGGCCGCCATTGGGTTGGTGCAGGCAGTTTAAAGAAAAGGAAGAAGTAGAAGGGAAACGGAGAAGAGGAGAGGATGGGTGGTGCTCGTGCTGTCACCACAATTGTGGAGTGCGATGGGAATGGCGACGATGGAGTTTGCTCAAGCTATGGTGCACGCTGGAGTTTCATGGTGTAAGCCTGGTTCACGGTGTAGGTGATAGGAGTAAGATCCCTATATGGGGGAAAGAGATCCTTCTCAGGATGGTCGGCTGCCGCTTTTAAACAAAACTCGTCATCTGTTGGTTTCTTCATCCATAAGCCTCTTCAACCACTCGGCGAGGATCACGAGTGGTTGGAATGGCAAGATAAAATTTGGCGGTTCTTCATCTGACATCCGCTCAAAGATCCGGACATCTTAAAAAGTGTAGACATCAGTGAGTTCGTGATGGCGGTTCCTAGACATCTGACATTCTCTCCAAGTGTCTTATATACACAGAATGAATGTCCGATGCTTCCACCTAGTCCGCACCCAACCATATAGATTATGTTATTATATCATAAGTTATTAAATGTAAAATTGATGCATAAAATTATTTGCCAACTAAGGTGAATGACCATATAACTCCTAATCAATTAATAGCTAAGAATAGTTATTTAAAGAGTACTTAGACCAACTAATGATCCACTAAAGTGGACTTATAAGCTGCCCATGGTGTTTTGTACCTAAAGCTAGGCTCTGACAATTGACATTTCAGGATAATCTCACCCATGGCATCTGAACCAGCACAAGATGCTTAGGTGCCCCTGGTAGGATATGTTGATATCCTAGGAGGCAAGTACTAAGGAGATGATATGTTATAATGCATCTTCAAGGGGAGTATTTTTACTCCTCTCCGTGACAGGAACTCATTCAAATCAAGTTGTGTCTTCAAGCTGCTCCTAAGTTAGATCTTTGAGAAAATAGTTTTTTGGAATAGAACACTAGTGGTAGTATTATTCATAAAGTGCATTGAACCAAACCGGTGTGTGAATTTGGGTGCCTAGGTTACCAAGTTCTGCAAACCAAAAAGAAGACAACGGGGACAAATAATCCCTGAGTCTTAGACTTAATACATCAGCCATGAAACTTCGTCAACCTCTAGAGGAAGATGTTGATAGCGAGAATCGTCATTTTAGAAATACGCGTCATAGTATAGGATGAAAATCGTGACAAATTAAATTTATAAAACTCAAAACCAATGTGAGTCCGAGGCCGTTCACAGGGAGCAATTTGGCAAACTTAATCACTAATTACAATTATCATGAGAGATATGCAAATATAATCATAATAATGCTCAATTTATATATCAGAATAATATCTCAAGAGTCAAGTGCAAAAATATAAGGTTAAAATGATGTTTTGAGCCACCAATTTAACCCTAATGTTAAGCTCTAATTCAATCTCAAATGTATGAACAGTAACATTCAACCAAATGTAATCAAAGTAGCCAATAGAATTAGAACCAACCAATCAAACAACATGGAAAAGGCTCAGACGCCTTAATCTCAAGCCTCAGTGGAAGCTAAGGCAAAGCAGCAACAGAGGAGTACAAGGCTCTCACAAGAGCAAGGTACAAGGGCATTGCAAACATAGGAGACGGGGGGGCACGAATCCCAAGGTGCAAAACCCTTCCCTAGTCCTCAGATTTCCTTCCTTCACAATAAAACTGGACCCAGGTAATCGGGTAATCAGATTCGACCCAGACCCGCCAGCATGTGCAGCGATGGCAGAGGGCACGTGCGTGGCGCGTGGGGAGAGATAGGACCTCACCCTGTGTTCAGTGAGGCAATGAGCCTTCAGCACGAATTCAACTTATGCACTGCAGGTGGCCCTCTCCCGCACGATGTGGGACTAAAGAGCGTCTTCTTCCATTGTGTGCACCAGCACTGGAGCTGCTTTGAATTGTTGCTGGTATTGGTGGTCTTTGCTCAATTGCAGGTGTAGGAGTGCTCAGGGGATGAGGCTGCGTTGATTGATGCAGTATCACGTCGGGTGGTAGCCAATGAGAGGTAGTCAACTTCAAAGAAGACGAAGGTGGCAATGATGCTCTGGTGAAGTCCTACATTCATGAAAACGGCCTCGTGGCCCTATTAGAGATGCTTAGAAGCCTCGTCGTCTGAAGGCGAGTGTGATGGTGGTGGTTTTAAAGTGTGCGGTGCTCAGAGGGGGGGTCTGTTGGCGGTAGAGAAGGCAGCGACAGTGGTGGTGCTTCGGCGTAGACTTGAAAAAGATAATACGGCCTTGTAGCCTCGTCAGAAATGCTCACAAGCTTTGCCTTGAAGAGGCGAACACCGTGGTGGTGATTGGAAGGCATGTGATGGTTAGAGGACACCTACATAAGTCGGAGAAGGTGATGTAGTGATGGGTTGCTCGATAGGGAGAGGAAGAGTGTGTAGCCCAAAATTTCTTGAGGGCTTCCACTCAGTGCGATTTGGCAAAGGTAGTGGAGGTGGTGGGGTAGTATTTGATGTGGTGTAGCGTGATGTGGCTTCATCGGAGCTCAACCAGTGTGATGGAAGACAAAGGAGGTGCAGGTGTGGTTGTGTTCGAACTTAATGTCTAAGGGCGTAGAAAAGTAGGGAGGTGAGAGGGAGAAAGAGAGTGCTTATGGACAAAGGGGGGGAGAATTTGGCATCAGCTATGATTGGCCAATGCGAGAGAAGATGAATGCTCCAGTGATGAGAATGACAAGGAGGAGGGGTCAAGGTAGATCCTGCTTAGTCTAGCAAGGAAAGGAAGACAATGTTGAGGAGGTTCCTGATGTCGAGAAAATGAGTTAGGTTAAATCATTCGTTGTAGAATGCTTTACGACATCAATTTTAATTAGAAATAATCGAACGTGAGTTTGAGTGTCGATCTCAGGGAGGCGTGAAATCAGATTGTTTTATAGCTCAAAGGTGTCACAAAAATACATCCTTTGATTCATTTACAAAAATAGAGAGAGATATAGGGAATGAGACAGAGAGAGAGAGAAAGAGAGTAGGGTTAGAAATTTGTGATAATGATGCGATTGCGGCGAGCTATGAAAGAAACACAGACATGATGATAGAAGATAATATACTGCATAAGCAAAATAGTTTTACAACTATAATGATAGATGAAAGCTTAAAACATTAAACTAAAGAAACTAGCAACTAAAGGGAGAGGCAAGGTAGCCGTGGTGGTGGAGGGGCTGCCGTCAGCAGCTCGACGTCTCTAGGACCTAGCCTGGATGTTCTATGGGGTGGTGGAGTTGCTTGGTAGAAGATGCCCAAAAGTGGAGGATGGAAGTCAACAACGACATCCAGGCCATCGCTAAAACCTCACCTCAAACATCACTGAAGACCAGCTTACACGTGCCCTCCATGCACGTACTCTACTGCACTGGCCCGCATGCTCCACACCATGTCGCGTGCCCCGTGTCGCGTGCATGCGTTGGCGCTACTACCATTGCTGTGCACACGCTCATGTGCATTGCTTCTCCGCACCCGAGTCAATTGAGAGATTAGGGAGGTGGCAGGGCTCGAACCCGCACTCCTCCTTTGTGTGTGCTCTCGTCGACCAATGAGCCATGCCCACGAAGTTGTCGCAAGGAGGATCCAAAGGTGTGCGGCAGAGATGGCTTCTCATCCGTTGGATTAAGAACGGCTGAGAATGGATGTTGCAGATGAAGAGGAGCTGGTGGTGGGACTACTGGCCGGTGTTGGGTGACCTAGATGGCATCATGTTGTGCCGTATAGGCCATCCATCTTCTTTCTGTTGTAGAGGATGCCACGATGCTCGGATCGAGATGATTTCTACATTGTCAGACTATGATCCATCCATCCATATGGTTGGATTTTTCATCCAAAGCCTGTAAGGATGTCACATTGTCCCCTGGCTGTTGATCTTCCTCAGACTTGTTGTGGGAGCTACGGAGGTTGGATCAAGGTGATTTTTGAGTCTGTTGGACTCCGTTCGTCGATCTGGGTTCATTCGTATGGTCTAATTGCTCATCTGAGACCTTTTCAATAAGGACTTGTATAAGGTCATTAAACATTGATTCTAAGCAATCTTAATGTAAAGTAATGCAAAATGCATGCAATGCCCCCAAACGCACTATAATGCACATGTGCTTTCACAATTAACTCTAATTGATAATATTAACACTATTACTTGTAGGGTCATCATACCCCCATGTCCACCCCTTGCTAGTCCGTAGCAAGGTTTAACATAAACGCTATTTACAACTGAAATTAGGAGTTGGTCACTCAGGTAGAAGTTGCTTGTCAACAGGGTGAAAGTTCTACTAAGAACTTAACTCGTAGAGACTCAAAGTGCCGAGGTTGCTTGCCAAAATGTAGACCGCCCGAGTCCTCACCTTATTCTATATAGAAGCAACTATATATTTTTTTCTTTTCTATCTTTTCTAATTTTTTTGAATTTTTGGAGTTGAGGATTTCGGGGTAACTTTTTATGACTACCCAACCCACCCAAGACTCGAAAAGGACTCTAAGTACTAACAGTTTATTGTGAAAGTGACAGACCCACTCAATAACAATTAAAATGGACTTCGAGTTTCTATGCCCCTAAGAGACCAGAAAGAGAAAATGTTGCCTAAAGGTGTATCTCTAACCGGTAGCTTTCTCCCTACTTTTCATTTTTGTGGGGTCAACACAAGAGTGAACCTAGTATATATCTCCCTGGATTATGCTATTTCCCTATTACTTAAGTGTTTTGAAATTCTTGTGCATTTTATGAGTTGCGGTCTAGAAAATTGGCCAATGGGTTGTTACCTACAACAACTTGCCAGCCATACTCGTGCGATGAAGTGTGATTTATATCTTTTTTCCTTTCCCATTTTTTTGTTTTTCTATTTATTTTATTTTATTTTTAAGTAGGTGGCTTTCCTGATCTAAGATTTACCTAAAGACAGTAGTAAAAGAAAATGGTCATGTGGCTGGGCTCTGGACAACCATCCAATGGACTGTTACCTATGACAACTTGCCATCCATACCACCCTAGATGGTTCATTAGCTACCCAATTTCTGTTAGAATCGCTGGTGAGTGAGTCAGTGCAAAACGTGTGTAGATGCTTAGACTAAAAATCCCCTCGAATCAGAGACCGGATTGATAAGTCGTATACTTATCACCCTACTTTATTGACCAAGTTAAAATAAAATTACTTAATGAGGACTCAAGATCAAGTCAACATTTTAGTGGACACCCGGACTGGTTAAGTCCGAAGACTTGAAGAGTCTAAGCATTTAGGTCCCTAACGTATTATTTCCTGAAGTTGACAAACTCTTAATACCTAAGTTTTCTCTTCCTTTTTTTTCATTTTTCTTTCGAAAGATAATTCAAGCTGACAATATGTACTCAGAACATACGAATTACCACCCCCCCTTTCCTAAGTTGGATAATGTCCTCATTGGAAAATAAATGTATGCAAGGGAGTAAGGAAAGAAATCACCTGAGTGTCAACAGTTAATCTGGTCAGCTTGAATCCTCTGGGTTGCCTCCCAGGAAGCTCTGAGTTTAGTGCCTTCAGCTAGGCATAGTACACAAATAATATGGGAAAAATCACTTGAATGGTCTAGGTCAAGAAGGGGAAGACATACTCAGCTAAACCTAAGGTTAGAAGTCCGCAAATGCGGGCTAAATTATGGTGCAATCCCATCTCTAAAGGACGGGAACTCTGCAACTGGTGTAACATGCATGCCCATGTCTATTCCTTTCTTAATCTACAGGCATGTAGAGAAGTTGATTTAGATGAGTGGAACCCAAATCTAAAATGTCGAACACTAAAGATGTAGGATTTGTAATCAGCTTGTGTCCCTTTGAAGTTGTAATCCCTTAAAGTTATATTGATTCCAGTGAATTCGGGTTGTAGGATTTCAATTCTAATAGGGCATGTAACAAAATCAATAGTTTAACAATGAGCCCTGAGATCAAGCATGAGGTCTCTCTCCAAAGAAAAATCCATCCCTTCTTCAATTATGGTTTCATTGCTTATTCCCTCCAATTCCTTAACCCCTAGAATATTATCTTCAACCTCTTTCATATCAGACTCAATATTCGAGGTTGCATTAGAGGTAGGGCCAATTTCATTCTCTAGCTCAGATTCTTTCCCTTGGCCCCTTGATGGCAACACTATCACGAGCCCTAACTAGCTCATTTTGACCCACTGAAGTCAATAAATGCTCCTACATAACCAACTGAAGGTCATAATTCATTGCATAACCATTCTGAGAGAAAAATAAGAAACTAGGGGTAAAACTGTAATTTTACCAGCTTATCATGAATGCAGTACAACCAAGGGTTTTCTCAAGGGCTGAATAAAGGTCAAATGGTCTTAATAAGCTAACAAGAGGGTTAGATCAGACAGAAAAGGGTTTGTGTATGTTTTGATAATTAAATGACTTTTGAAACCCTAAAAATAAACCCACTTACTTAACCATGGTTCTGGTTAGGATAAATTCATCGAAACCCTATAAAAATCATATAAAAATATTCTCTAGGGTTTACTACCTTCAATGGGCCATTAGAATCTATCTTGACGTAAAATGGAGTCTCAGACAGATATTTGCCCTAAATTGAGTTTTTCCATAGATTACCTAGCAAAACATGGTCAAAACCAAAATCCAACTTCACCATTGGATTTCAAAGGTCCAAATTAGATTTGCACCAAAATTTGAACCCAAGATGAGCTTGCCTTGACCTAGTTTGCAAAAAGGTCTTGTCTGATTACATTTATACCCCCAACTTTCAAAAACCCTTGCATACAGCCTCATAACTTCTTCGTCATCTTCACAATTAGGTCCCTCCACCATTATCACAGAGGAAACCTACTCTGATGACCTTTGACAGGGGATTTCTCCTTGATTGCTTAGAGAATCTCTTTCAAAATTGGAAGGAAGATTCTCTGAGAAATTCTCTCCAGTATGAACCCATCCATGTGCTCTAATTCCCTCCCAATCTCTCATGCGAACGCATGAGAGATTTGGGTTTCTTGAATGCTCCCAAATCGACAACATTCCAAGCTTGGGAAGCTTGCTTCCCAGGCCCTAACCACCCCTTAGATCCTTATGTAAAGAAGCCTAGATCCTCCCGAATTTCTCACGCTAGAATTCAATCGTGAATCCCCTCAATTCATCTCTCCCTCTCACGGCCGTAGGCGCCTCGACGTCGGACGATCCGATCTGCTCTCTCTTCATCCGTCCGCCATACCTGCAGCAGATTCCTCTTCCTCCCCTCCATCCACGTCTCACCATACCAGCAGAAGCCACTTCCTCTGTCCTCGCTGTTCCTACCTCACCGGAGTCGCCTTCATCTCCGACGTCGGCGACACCAGACCCGATGCCATCACTTCCCCCCTTCATCCATCAACCTCCTAGATAAGTCCCCTGTCACTTCTACTTTCTTCTCTGCTCTTTACTTTCCAAAATCGACCACTGATGCCTCTTCTCACCTCCATCTCCTCCATTGTTGAACGTGTTTTTGCGAATCGCTACACTTACGTATTTGGTTTTGGAAAACCTGTCATTGTAGTTCGAAAGCGAAGAATTCGTATTCAACAAATAAAATTTATACCGAAAAGAATTCTGGGTCGAACACAGGGAGGCTACGTTGATCTATATTCGCAATTATATTTTTTTTAGGATTTTTGTTAAGCAAGGTGATATAATTACAATGGAGCTATCAAACTAAGAGAGAGAGAGAAAGAGAGAGAGAGATAAAGAGAGAGAGAGAGAGAAAGAAAACATGCATTCAATATTTCAATTGTTTATAAAAGTTACACTAGAATGCGGAAAATCAATTACACTATAAAGCAGGAAAATTCTACACTAGAAAAGCTGTAAATAAGAATGGGAGAGAAGTTATCCTCCTCGACGATTGCTTGGAGGACGAGCCGGACGGGACGACGCCTGGACGAAGGAGAACGAAGCAGGACAAAGGAGGACGAAGCAGAAGAACGGGAACGGAGCAGCACGCTGTTGTCGTCACGGGATCCACTTCCGAAGGGGAACGAAAATTGGACTTTATCTCGCAAGAAGCATCCCGGGTGTGGGACAAGCTTCTTTTGTGCTTTGGAGGGGTAGAGAGGAGAAAGAAGGGATGAGAATTTCGTATGGAGGGGGTCTCCTTTTATAGTTGCAAGGAGTGGGGGCAAAATGGACATTACAACTTCAAAATAGTAAATGAGGGGTCTTTAGTGACGGATAAATCCGTCACTAAAGCTCCCTTCGTGGGCGACGTGGGCGGCTCGTGCACGCCCGCTTGGCTACTCGCGTGCGCAACGCCCGCGCACGTCCATTGATTTTCAGCCGTCCGATCGCGAGTTCGGACGGCTTAAAATGCGTCCGCGCCCGTTGCGTTGCATGCCCCCCGTGCGTCTGATTGCGCGTCCGATTACGCGTCTAATCGCGCGTCGACGCTATCGGGCGCGCGCAGCCGTCCGATCTCGATCTGACGCTCCACGCGCCTCAATTGATCGCACCCTCCAGCCCCTCACCACAGATCGAACCCGTGCCCCGCGCTCACGATAGTGCGCTCGACCACTGCGCTATGGGGCACGGATGGTCGACCGGGCACTTTTAAATGCGAGCGCCCACAGCCGTTGGATTAAGATCCAACAGTAGAGAGCGATCAGGCGCGGGGCCTTCACAAGATGAAGCGGCCGCTTGGGCGGCTGAGATGGCACCACGTGGCGCTATCTTGGCCGTCCATCTTCTGGAAGTTGTAGATGGTGCCACAAATGTTGGATTGACTCGATTTTTGTGTCGTTGGGCTGCGATCATCGATCCGAATTCATCCGTGCGGTCGAATTTATCATCTGAAGTGGGGATTTACACCATCCTAGCCCTTGATCTTCTAGGGTTCCTGGGTCACTATCTGATGCTACGGATGCCTGATTAGGGCGATCTTGGAGTCGTTGAACTCCAATCGTCGCCCTGATCACATCCATACGGTTGGATCTTTGATCCGAGGCCCTGATAAAATATTTGCCCTGTCCAAGCACATAAAAGGAGACAATTAACCTCCATTTTATTCAAACTATTCTAAATGCAAGATGATGCATGTAATGCAATATTTATATCATGAAATGCAATCCTATGCTTAAGAACATGCATAAATAGACATCTTAAGTAGTGTAAATGTGTTTACATCATACCCCCATGCCTATCTTTTGCTAGTCCCTAGCAAAAACTATATACTATTTATAAAAGAATTAGGTTAGATTATTTGGACTTGAGTTATTTTTCAATCATTAAGAAATTATCTACTTAGGAACTAAACTTTCAAAGACACAATAGTGCCTGGGTATCAGCCAAAATGCAGACCGCTTCAAGCCCTCGCCTTATTAAAAGAAAATTTTCTTTTTCTCTTTTTCTCTTTTCTAACTTTTTTTGATTTTCAAATATTCGGGTTTAAGAGTGGCTTTCTACGGCCATTCAACTCACCCAAAATTTGATAAGAACCCTAAGCTTTAAGCATCTTATTGTGATTGTGATAGACTCATTGACCGGCAATTAGAACGGACTTCGGATTTCTACGCCTCTAGGTGACCTAACCAGAATTCTACCTAAAAGTGTATCTTTACAACCGGTATCTTTCTCCCTACTTTTATTTTTATTTTTTTACGGGGTCAACACAAGGGTGAATCCAGTGTATATCTCCCTGGTTTATTCTACTTCTCCGCTTCTTCCTAAGTGTTTTGGGAATTTTTAGTGCATTTTCTGAGCTGGGTTCTGGACAACCGGTCGATGAGCTGTTACCACCGACAACTTGCCAGCCATACTCGTGCGGCGAAGTGTGGCTTATTTCTTTTTGTTCTTTTCTCCTTTTTTTTTTTTTTTTTTTAAAGTAGGTGGCTTCCCTAATCTAAGATTTACCTAAAGGCAGCAAACTAAGAAAGGTCCAGTGACTGGGCTCTGGACAACCTACCTATGGGCTGTTACCCACGATAACTTGCCAGCCATATCACCCTAGAAGGTTCATTAGCTACCCAATTTCCGTTAAAATCGTCGAACAACGAGTCAGTGCAAAGAAAGTGTGTAGATGCTTAAGACTTAAAATTCCCTCAAATTAGAGGGTGGGTTGATAAGTCGTGTACTTATCACCCAAGCTTATTTACTCCAATTACGAAAGAATTATGATGGCGAGGACTCAAAAACAAATCCACATTTTAGTGGATACACGGGCTGATTAAGTTCAACGACCTGAAGGATCTTTGTGTTCAGATCTTAATGTAGTTTTTCCTAAGATTGAAAATTTTCTTAAACCCAAATTCTCTTTCCTAATTTTGATTTTTTTTTTTAATCAAAATAAAACAAATCTACGGAGCTGATGAATGAATTCAAAGATAAATATCCACCCCCCCATGCCTATCTAATGCAATGTCCTCATTGTATTAAAAAGACAAAAAACAGAGTGGAAAAGCGTAGAAAGCACCTGAATTGCGTGAATGTCAGGTCCGCTCCGAGATGAAAACTAAGAAAAACTGTATATGTGCTGAGTTTAGTGCCTTCAGCTAGGCACACAATACAAGGAAAAGAAATGAAGAATTCACAAGTGTAGGTCAGAATTAGAATGAATAGAATAATCCTCTGACCTGTCAGCAGAGGTCCACAGATGTGAACCAGATTGTGGTGCAGACCCACACCCCATAATCGAGAATATCTTAGGTTCTGGATAAAAATTACCCAAAACCTAAAATCAGAATGTAAGCGGGATCGGGTCTGCGATTTCTGAGGATGCAACCCAAGACCAAAAAGTTGGGTTACAGAGAATTGAAGCTCAAAAGGATAATCGTTGAATGTGTGCTTGGGTTTGACATCCTCGAAACAAATGTCGTAAGGGTTCTGATTTGATGGTTTCAGCTTAAAAGGAACCCTTTGACTCAATTTTCTATTTCCTCCAAAATTGACTTCCCAAATCAGAACTTCCCAACTCATATTCTCCTCATTCAGCTTATCAAATTCCAGGACCTCTTGTATATTCATCACCCCGTCTGAAATCTCCAAGTCTAAATGATGTGGCAGAATCAAAATTGACTTGGGTCTAATTATCTCAGAATTAGAATCATCAATAAGCTCAACAGGGTGTAACTGATTATCAGGGCATTGAATTGATTCCTCCAGAAAATGTAATTCTGGATCCGTAATGTGTGCCCTAATAAGATCAATGTCCTCAGTTGTTGGGCTATCAAATGATCTATCAGATTCCTCAGGCCCAATCGTCTCACAGAAATCGTGTTCAGAAAACTTGCGTGAGACTTCGCAACTTGAATCTTCACCATCAGGATCTTTATCAATGTATGTCCCAAAATCATTTGTCACTTTCTATTCCAAGGAGACATATGTTTCCTCGTAACCCGGCTTAGGGATCTCAGGTGAAGAAATCAGATCATCCTTAATTGGTTGTTTTAATTCAATCTGGTCAGCCTTGTAACACGTGTCCCCCCCAACAGGTGCCTGACCGGGTTCTGTCATTGGCTTTCCTGAAGAGGGTTCATCCTGGGAATTATTCCAAGATTGAATCAAAGCAACCACGAACCTCATCCTCAATTTTGCTGATTTCCCAAGTAGAAACTCACCCTGGTTCTTATCCTTAACATCCTGGAGCCAATCCAACAAAGACTTGTTTAAATCATCAATCATTTCAATCAGGGGCTCCAATCTCTCAATGCAAGGATTGGCTGAACTTCTAAAGATTGAATGATATTCCTCAAGTTAGCCATAACCTTATCTTGAACCTGATTAACCTGAACCAAATGAGTTGGTTCAGGGTTGGGCGGGTTTGACATCAATGCAGAGAAATTAACGAATTGAGATTCGTTATACCCTTCCTGATAATAGGTCATTTCAGATTGTTGAAAAGATGGTGATGACCTAAAGGCAGTGAAATCAGAGGATGGGTAAGGATCAGTGTATCCTTCTTGATTATAGATCGTATTAGGTTGTGCATGAAAGGAAGACGATCTATAATCGATGTAGCTCTGAGAAGGATAGAAATCAGAATCAAAGTGTTCAGAGTTAGACCCTAAACATGGGGGTCCGGAATTGTATCCCCAATCCAAATTATCCCAACTGACTGATGGTTGATTACAATATGAGTTGGGATAATCGTCATGTTGAGGATAATTCACAACAGGAGGGAAAGAGTGGGAATGTGTGAAATATGTGGAAAGATTCATGAGACTCGGGAGGAAGAAAGGCGCCCTGCAATACAAACAATCAAACCTATCCTTAAATGGGTTAGCCTATAGACCTACAGACCCTCAAAACCCATCTTGAGATAAAGGAACGGTTTGATCTACTCTGTCTGTTCAATCCAACCAGTTAGAAGGAGGTACTGGGGAGAAGGTTCTTCCTTTGGCTTGCGCCTCCAGTTCCTAGTGTACCTCCCAGCCGCAATCGTTTGACTCTGCTCCCCTAGCTAGACATCAGATTGAACAGTAGAAACAGACTAATCGAAAATAATCTCGTTCTGGGTTCTGAAGAGCGAGTCCAATCCTTAAGGCCAACGTCTACCCTGTTTTATTTAGGGCTAGGTTTGAATGTGCTTTGGAATGTGATGGGCCCTTTAAATGGGTAGTGCCCTTAATGATTGATTGATTTGTGTGTGTGTGCACAACCAGGGTTTTCAAGCAAGATTATTGATAATGTGTGAATTTTAGTGTTCAAATCTTGCTTAAGTAGCTTTTAGGATTTCAAATTAGGTGAATTGCAATCAAGTTTCTAGGCAAACCAAGTTGTAAAACACGGGTGAAAATTGTTTTCTTTGAAAATCAGAAAGAAAGTGGAGTGCCTGGAATATACCTAGATTGAAAACCCTAAGGAGGAGCTACTTGATGAGTTGGTTTTAAAATAAAGTGGTGCGGCCCAAACAACTCAAACAACTGGCCACAAATGCACCACTAAGTTAGGCACTCAAAGATGATTAACCTAGAATGATTTCTACTCTGTTATGTGTTGCTTTGTGTGTACCAGTTCCACAGATCAGAACCCGGTTGAGTAGAAAACAAATCAAGTTGATCAAGTGCCTTGAATGTGGGTGTGTGTTGTGTGTTTGTTGAAAATTACCCCACAAGATTATCTTTTTGTTATTTTTTTTTTTTTATGGATGAGGGTGGAATGAATGTGAGTGAAAATCCAAACAACCAAACTATTCCTAGGATTTATGCAAACACCTAGGTTAATTAGGATTTGGATTTAATGTGGCGAATGAAATCTATGGAGGGGGAAAGAATGGGGGAGCACTTACAGTTGTCTTCAACTGCACTTTACTCCAGTCTACCGCTTGTTGATTCCTTGATGGAGGTCTCTGCAAAACAATAGACACAAGAGAAAGCTAGTTAGAAAACAAATAAAGTGCAAGAAATGCGAAGAAAGGATCAAAAATCGTTGCCTCCCCGGCAACGGCGCCAAAATGTTGAACGTGTTTTTGCGAATAGCTACGCTTATGTATTTGCTTTTGGAAAACCTGTCGTTGTAGTTCGAAAGCGAAGAATTCGTGTTCAACAAATAAAATTTATACCGAAAAGAATTCCGGGTCGAACACAGGGAGGCTACGTTGATCTATATTCGCAATTATATTTTTTTTAGGATTTTTGTTAAGCAAGGTGATATAATTACAATGGAGCTATCAAACTAAAAGAGAGAGAGAGAGAGAGAGAAAGAGAACATGCATTCAATATTTTAATTGTTTATAAAAGTTACACTAAAATGCGGAAAATCAATTACACTATAAAGCAGGAAAATTCTACACTAGAAAAGCTGTAAATAAGAATGGGAGAGAAAAGTTATCCTCCTCGACGATTGCTTGGAGGACGAGCCGGACGGGACGACGCCTGGACTAAGGAGAACGAAGCAGGACGAAGGAGGACGAAGCAGAAGAATGGGAACGGAGCAGCACGCCGTCGTCGTCGCGGGATCCACTTCCGAAGGGGAACGAAAATTGGACTTTATCTCGCAAGAAGCATCTCGGGTGTGGGACAAGCTTCTTTTGTGCTTTGGAGGGGTAAATAGGAGAAAGAAGGGATGAGAATTTCGTATGGAGGGGGTCTCCTTTTATAGTTGCAAGGAGTGGGGGAAAATGGACATTACAACATCAAAATAGTAAATGAGGGGTCTTTAGTGACGGATAAATCCGTCACTAAAGCTCCCTTCGTGGGCGACGTGGGCTGCTCGTGCGCGCCCGCTCCGCTGCTCGCGTGCACAACGCCCATGCACGTCCATTGATTTTCAGCCATCCGATCGCGAGATCGGACGGCTTAAAATGCGTCAGCGCTCGCTGCGTTGCGCGCCCCCTGTGCGTCTGATTGCACGTCCGATTGCGCGTCCAATCGCACGTTGACGCTATCGGGCGCTCACGGCCATCCGATCTCGATCTGACGCTCCACGCGCCTCAATTGATCGCGCCCTCCAGCCCCTCGCCACGGATCGAACCCGCGCCCCGCGCTCACGATAGCGCGCTCGACCACTGCGCTATGGGGTGCAGATGGTCGAGCGGGCGCTTTTAAATGCGAGCACCCACAGCCGTTGGATTAAGATCCAACGGCGAAGAGAGATCGAGCGCAAGGCCTTCACAAGATGAAGTGGCCGCTTGGGCGGTTGAGATGGCGCCATGTGGCGCTATCTTGGCGGTCCATCTTCTGGAAGTTGTAGATGGTGCCACGGATGTCGGATTGACTCGACTTTTGTGTCGTTGGGCTACGATCGTTGATCCGAATTCATTTGTGCAGTCGGATTTATCATCTGAAGTGGGGATTTACACCATCCTGGCCCTTGATCTTCTAGGGTTCCCGAGTCACTATCTGATGCTACGGATGCCTGATTAGGGCGATCTTGGAGTTGTTGAACTCCAATCGTCGCCCTGATCACATCCATACGGTTGGATTTTTGATCCGAGGCCCTGATAAAATATTTTCCCTGTCCAAGCACATAAAAGGAGATAATTAACCTCCATTTTATTCAAACTATTCTAAATGCAAGATGATGCATGTAATGCAATATTTATATCATGAAATGCAATCCTATGCTTAAGAACATGCATAAATAGACATCTTAAGTAGTGTAAATGTGTTTACATCATCCATCTCCAGCCACCCCCTCCGGCGAGGCCATCCCACCTCCACAGCCCACCAAAACCCTTGCCGACCATTGCAAAACCTTCGCCACATCTCACTGATCATTTCCCCTCCATTCATTCACCTCTCCACTCACTCACACGCACCCCCAAACACACCCACTCACACGCACACAGTTTGACCTAGCCACGCACTCACGACCACTGTCACGCCATGCCACAACTACCATCACGTTTGCCATGCTCCGGCGATGCTCCCTGAGCACTCTGACGTGGTCGAAAGGCCATTTTACTGATTTCAGGTGTACGACTTTGTCCGCCATTGGTGAGAAAGCTTCGAGCATGCTTAAGGCTGCCCCAGGTGCTGCTATCCCAGGTCTTTGTCCCAGATTGAGCGGAAGAGCCTTGCGCACAAGTCCAGGCCCTCAATTGAAGACACAAGCCTTAGTAGCTGTTGCAATTGGAAGGAGATCCCCTACTGCGGACGTGCGAAGGAAGGGTACGAGGATAGTCCCACATCGAAAGCTGCTAAAGCTATGCACCCGCATAAATTAAAAAACTCACAGTATCTGTTCTCCTTAGATCCACAGGGTGAGGTCCCTCTCACCTTCACCCAGCCTCATCTGCGACACAACCTCATGGACCTGGTCAGCCCACTTACCCGCCTGACCTACACTCCTCGCTCACCACCGCATGTCGGTGAGCCTAGACTCGAGTACGTGCCTGACCCGATAACCTAGATACCCTGTGGCTCTGGGAGAGCAGATCCTAAGAGAGAAAAGGAGAGGTGAGTCATGCGGATAGGGTGAGGGTTTTGCTACAGGAACCTTCGGCTAACACTTATCCAAATTTTGAAGAGGAAAGCCGAAGAAGAAGAAGAGGAGGCCTAAAGCTGAAGAAGAAGAGAAAGCAGCTAAGGGCCAAAGAAGAAGAAAGCTAAGAGCAGAGGAAGAAGAAGAAGAAGGCTTGGAGAGGTCATAGCTGAGAAAGCAGAGAAAGAAGAAGAGGCAGGGACTAAAGAAAGAAGAAGAAGAAGAAAGGAAGAATCAGAGAAAAAGAGAAGAAGACAAAGAAGAAATCAGCAGACAACTTTAAGTCATCTGATTTCCAAATCAGATGATAGACCTTAGCTCTCATTGCATACATATACATTGAGTTCCTTAGTGATATTTTAGGAGTATTTAGTGATCTAAATCACCATTTTTACTCCCATACTTTTGCACATTGATATTGATATTATTGCAATTTCTTTCAGTTTGAATTGTGATCTTGATTTCTAAATCCCATATAGCTCCCTATGTTCGACCTCGGAACTTTTTTGAGTAATAAAAATTGTATTTGTTTAAATGCTATTTCGACTATACTGCAATGCGACACTTTTTAAACATCGATTTAGCACCACAAACACCCCTCCTCTAAACTTGTGATGGGAGTTTCAAATAATTCAAAATCGGTTATTTTGGAATTGTAATCCCATTCGGCATCTTCAATTTTGGATGTCTCTTCCACCAAATCACTTTCCTTGGGAAGATTAGATTTGGATTCAAAGACATCGTCCCCCAAATTCTCTGTTTCCTCCTGATGTTTGTCCTCAACTCTCCCCAAATCATGTTCTAAGGAATGCTTAATGACATTTTCTAATGAGTTGTCCAACATCAGGGAAGTATCAATGGTGGATTGAACCAATTTTGGGTAAATAGGTGTAGTCCAATTGATGCCTTGCTTCATGAATTCCGTAAAAGGGTTTGCTTGCAATAGTGTTGTTTGGCCCTCTTCATCCAACTGTTGGAACATATCAATCATGGCCTGTTTCCCCTCAATCAATTCTTGATTCTATCTATGTAACTTCAACTAAAGGCTATCAAGAACTGACTGAGTGCCATTAGGTTTCCCTTGGATTTCCTACTTAGCATTCAAATCAGAGTTGGGAGGGTATGGTTGAGGATGTGTATTAGAGTCCATGCCGGGGTTTAGGTTCTTGAATGGGTCCACTATTTTATCATTTTCAGGGTCCAATTCCTCAAGTGGCACCATTTTCTATTTAGTCCTAGTCCAGAATAATTGAGGTTCTAAGTCCTCCTCCCAGTCGGATTCTTCATCAGGGATCCAAAGCAAGGTTTGATCATTCTTGATTTGCCCATGTTTATGATCATCATTTGATTTCCATTTTTCTAAAATCCCTTCCAATCCATAGGTCAAGTAGGAGAGATCCTTGAATTCAAATGACCTATCTTGGTTAGGGTCCTAGGAAGGGTAGGGGTCTTGGTGTTCTCCTAGAGTGTAGGTCCTATCAGATTGGCTAGTGGGTGGGTGGGACCTAAAAGAGGAGTCAACATAAAGAGAATCAAGATAAGGATCCCCAAGGTTTGGATCGTAACCCTGGGTGGTTGGGTTGGATGTATCCCAATAGGAAGTTGGTGCAGGTTGAGTAAAATTGGGATAAGAGGGGTCTTCTAGATACTTAGGTCTTGGATTATATCCCCAACTAGGTGACTGGTTGTCCCAAGTAAATTATTGATGCAGTCTACTTGGGTTATAATACAAATCATGTTGGGGATAGTTTGGGAAGGATAGATAAGCATTAAAATCTTTGGATGGATTAGGGAAGAACAGACAAGAGAATTATGTGTGCACAATCAAGCAAGCAAAACTAACCCCTATAGTGTAGACCTAGGTGACCTAGAAAATTTGAAGAGAGTGATCAAATCTGCAAGCACTTAAACCTCCCTTCTCAAAGTTAATCAGACCAGGTTGATTACGAGGGGATTGAGGGGAAGGTTCTTCCATTGGCTCATGCCGCCGGTTCCTTTGTACCCCTGAACCGCGATCATTTGACACTTCCCCGCAACCTTAGACACCAGATTTCACAATAGGAATTAAGGCCAAGCACTTAACAAACCCAATCACACTTCTATGACTTAGATTGGTCCTTCCTAGGGCACATCTAATCGATTTTAATTTAAGGCTAGGATCTAGAAGTGCTTGGCAATGTGAGGGAGTGTTGTTTTGTGTTTGTGCCCCTTAATGTTCAATTCCAATGTGTATAATGAGGTGCACAAGCAAGGGATTTGCAAACAAGGTTTAATATGAGTTGTCTTTTAAAGTTCAACCTTGTTTAGTTAGCTTTTAGGATTCTAATTCCTAGGTTGATTCAACCAAGTTATGCTTGAACACAAAAGAGATTATGCAAATACGGGTGTTCTACTCTTTTTCCTTTAAGAGTATGTGTGTCTTTAAGAAATAGAATCCCTAAGAGTTTTCACCCCTATAGTTCATGCAACTCTATTGGGTGAATTGATTTTAATTATGATGACTAGTGCGACCCAATTCAAAACATAGTTGGCTTTGCAAACACCACTCAAAGAACACTCCAAAAAGATCTTCCAAATGAAATTAGAGAGTTTTTTTTTTATTGGGTGATGAATTTAAGATGCGGATCAAGTAGCCATTCATGATGCCTTTTTTTTTTTAAGCAAGTAAACAATCAAACTAGCCTAGGGTTTATGTACGAACCTATATGCACCTTTCTTTTTCATTTCTTTTTTTTGTCTTCTTGATAAAAGAATGGATGGGACTATGCTAAAAAGGATGATACTCACCAAGGTCTTTGCTGCATTTTTACCCCCAATCTACTATCTTCAAGTGCGCTCCTCTTATCGCTTTCGCATCGGATTCTTGCAGCCAATCCATAAAAAGAGAGAGTAAGATCTCATGAATATCATCAATGTAAGGATAAAAGCGACAAAAAGATCCATTGCCTCCTTGGCAACGGTGCCAAAAACTAACGTCGAGAAAACTCGTCAGGTTAAATCGTTCGTTGTAGCATGTTTTACGACATCAATTTTAATTAGAAATAATCGAACGTGAGTCCGAGTGTCGATCTCAGGGAGGCATAAAATTAGATTGTTTTATCGCTTAAAGGTGTCACGAAAATACGTCTTTTGATTCACTTGCAAAAACAGAGAAACAGAGAGATTGAGAGAGAGTAGGGTTAGAAATTTGTGATGATGATGCGATTGTGGTGAGCTATGAAAGAAACACAGACATGATGATAAAAGATAATATACTACATAAGCAAAATAGTTTTACAACTATAACGATAGATGAAAGCTTAAAACAACAAAAATATTAAACTAAAGAAACTAGCAGCAAAAGGAAGAGGCGAGGCAGCCACAACGGTGGAGGGGCTTCCGTCAGCGGCTCAGCATCTTTGGGACCTTGCTTAGAAGCTCTATGGGTGGTGGAGTTGCTTGGTAGAAGATGCCCAAAAGTTGAGGATGGGCCCTTTTATAATGGAGGAAAAGGGCCAAAATTCGTGCTTAAGTCAACAGTGACATCCAGGCCATCACTAAAACTTTTCCTCAAACGTCACTAAAGACTAGCTCACACGTGCCCTCCATGCACATGCTTTGCTACATTGGCACGCATGCTCCGCACCATGTCGCCCGCGCTGTGCCGTGCGCATGAGCTAGCACTGCTGTTGCCGCTACACGCACGTTCACGCACGTTGTTGCACCGCGCTCAATCAATTGAGAGATTGGGGGGTGGCGGGGCTCGAACTCGCACCCCTCCTTTGGGTGTGCTCTCGTCAACCGATGAGCCACGCCTAAGAAGTTGTCACAAGGAGGATCCAAGGGCATGTGGTGGAGGCGGCTTCTCAACCGTTGGATCACGATCCAACGGCTAAGAATGGATGATGCAAATGAAGAGGAGCCGGTGGTGGGGATGCTGGCCGGTGTTGGGCGGCCTAGATGGTGCCACGTGGTGCCATTTGGGCTATCCATCTTCTTTCTGTTGTAGAGGATGCCACGGTGCTCAGATCAAGATGACTTCTGCGTTGCCAAACTGCAATTGTTGCTTCGAATCCATCAGTACGGTCGAATTTTTCATTCAAAGCCCGTAAGGATGTCGCATTGCTCCCTGGCCATTGACCTTCCTCAAATTTGTTATGGGAGCTACGGAGGTCAGTTTGAGGTGATTTTTGAGTCCATTGGACTCCGTTCGTCGATCCGGATCCATTTGTACGGTCCAATTGCTCCTCTGAGACCTATTTCAATATAGAATTGTACACAAGGTCATTAAACATTGATTCTAAGTAATCTTAATGTAAAGTAATGTAGAATGCATGCAATGGCCCCAGACACACTATAATGCACATGTGCCCTCAAAATTAACTCTAATTGATAATATTGACACTAATAATTGTGGAGTCATCAGTTCCCTCTGCCTATTGTATGTGGTAGAGGGTGACGAAGAGGATACGAGGAGTTTACCGGAGCTGGATCGGAGTAGGTCGACGAAGGAGAAGAAGAGATGTTTCTAGCCTAAAACCTTGCTAAAGAGGATGGTCTGGGGTCACGAACTTCTTATAGGGCTCGAGAATGAGCTCTATAAGAAGAATGAGGCCTGATTTGGCCTATTTTTCAAGGAAGAAAAATCCCTGAATTTCTTGAGCTCACCAAATCTCTACAAGTCGATTTGGGATCTCTAGGGTATCTCAAGAGATTAGGAAACTCACCTAGGATCTTCCCTCCAAATTTAGAGGTGATTGGCTTTGATTTAAGGGAGAAAACCTCCCACCACCAATGGTAGCAGGGACCAAAATGAAGAAAATGACAAGAAGTTAGGGACCTTTTCATAATAAACTTGAAAGTTAAGGGTCTTATTGAGAGAAATAGAGATTTAAGGGACTAAATTGCAAACTAGGTCAAGATTGACTCTGATTGATCCCAAATTTTGGTCTTAACCTAATTTGGACCTAAGGAATCTAATTGTAAACTTGGATTTTAGTCTTTATCATGCTTGAATGGGCAATTTTCACCAAAGCTCAAATTAGGGCAAAATAGCATCTGAAGCTCTATTCTAGGTCAAAATAGGTTCAGATGGTCAAACCAAGGGTACAAAACCTCTTAGAATATTTTTCTATGAATTTTAGGAGGCTTAGGTGAATTTTATTTTGACAAGAACCTCTTTAATTTAAGCGAGTTGAGAATTAGGGTTTCTTGTGCTTTTTTTGTTCTCAAAATACGTGAAATTCAATTTCTGTGAATGTTGACTCACTTTTTGGACTTTTTAGCTTATTTGACCTTCATTTAACCCTTGAGTGACCCTGTGGTTAATCTATGTTTGTGATGTGCTGTTAAAATTACATAATTAACCCTGATTTTCCATTCTTTCTTCAAATCAGATTAATGTGGAGTTATGACCCTCAGATGATTAGGTAGGAGCTTTTATCAATCAAACCTAACTAAATGTGGCTAGTTAGTGCTCATGATGGTGTTCCCATCATAACCCCATGCCTAGCTTTTGCTAGTCCCTAGCAAAGTCCTATGGATCAAGCCAAATCTCTAAGCGGGATGTAACCGTCAGGATGCCCTACTAAGCTGCATCTTTAGAAATTAGATAAAAATACCAACAATAGGCCTATAGGTACTCAAGTACCAGCCAAGGTCTAGACCTAATCAGCTTTATCCTGAGCCTGTCGTGAAGGTTTCTAAGGCCCGCAAAAACTGTTTAGAGGTTCGTTGACCACAACGATTAAAGCACCCGTGCATTTTTATAGCGTGTCTAGGTTCAGTTTGCTAGTGCATTTTCATAAGAGAGAGATAGAGAATGATTTTTTTTTCATTTTGAGAGTTTTTTCTCTTTATTTTTTAGATTTCCCTACATTTACCTCGAATTGGCCTTAAACTCGGTCAGTATTGGCTGGTCGATCTTTCGCTTTTAAGTCGGTTGCAGTTTAATGTGGTGGAAAAATCGACTGATCAATATTTAAGAAGAAATAACCACTTGCAGAGGAGCGGGTCGTATCCACAGGGAGGCAATGACGTATTAAAATTCGTACCAATTAAAAACGTTCGTTCGTAGTTAGTTTGGACAAGAATCAAGCCAAGATTGCCTTTAGATTAAGGTTTAAGCAAGAAACAATGCTGAAATGGCAATTATGAGAAACTAGAGGATATTTTCCGCAATGCAGAATCAATAAAATATCATTAAAAAGTGACAATGGCAGAAAATGTAATTTGTAATTGATGGTTTATTGTAGCAAAACAGGGGAATTTTTCCCCTTTGTCTTGCACGACGAGGAGCGGATGGCCGGGCGCGGGAAGCTCGGAGGAGGTCCCTTGGACCGAGGGCTTCGAATCGGTGGTGGCGGCGAGTCGCGCGGCGGTCGGAGGTGGACGGACAAGCTCCGGCGGAGGTGCTGCAGCCGGTGAGCTTGCGCAGCCTGCTGGCGTGAGATCTGCCGCGCGCTGCTGCTGGCAGCTCTGCAGGCGCGGGCGGAGGGTGCTGCAAGCGCGAGAGCGGGTGCGCAAGCTACAAGCGCGGGCGTGGCTGCTGCTGGTGGCAGGCGCGCGGGCGAAGGGATCTGCAGGTGTGGTGAGCGCTGATCTGCAGGCACGGGGAAGAGCGGTTGGCGTTCTGCAGCTGTGCGCTGATCTGCAGGCGCGAGGGTGGGAGCGGGTGAAGTTCTGCAGGCGTGGTTAGACTAGTCTGCAGGAGCGGGAGGATGGTTGCCCGGGTCTGCAGGCGCGTGGAGAGCGCTGCAGCCGGTGAGCGCGTGGAGATGGGCGCAGTTGAGGAGGGCGTGCGTGGTTGGAGGGTGCAGGCGTGGTTGAGCTGAAGGATGACGGGCGCGGGTTGAGCTGAAGGTTCTGCAGGCGTGGGAGAGGGTCTGCAGGCGACTTCAGACCTGTGCGGTGGAAGTGAGCGGGTAGCTTCAAACATCTGGGAAATTTCCCGGACGTCTTAAGTTACTGAAAGGGTGGCTGACGGTTGTTGCGGTGGTGGTGGTTGGCGACGACGGAGAGGGAGATGCACGCTACTGTGCTCACGGTGATGCGGACAAGCTCCGGATGGCGGTGTGGCCTATCACACCACACGCCCACGGTGGTGGAGACTCACCGCCACAGTAGAGGCCGGCAGTATGGAGTGGAAGAGAGAAGTTCTCTCTGCACAGTGGTGGGTAGGTGGTGGAGGCCTCCCGAGCTCGGCTGCCTCCCTCCTCCTTTTGTAGTGGCCTGCACAAGTTTGAAATCAGCCGCCCAACCAGATCCACCACATCCACTCCCCTTGAATGGGTCTTCACTGCGGCCATTCGATGTTGGAGCGGCAGCCAGCCGTTCTTGCAAGGAGAAGAGTAAAGAAAATAATGTTAAAATATTAAGGTCATTTATATACAGACCCTCAACTTCTATGTTAATGAAAACAATGTACCTAATTGGTTGTCTAATTAGATGAATGCTATTCTAAGCTAATTCTAAATGCACTTAAGATATGAATGCAATGTATGGATTATGTAATTAAATTAAAACTATGAATTAATCTATTTACATCCTAATTTATGCTAAATAAATGTTAGAATTAACCTAATGTGTAGGCACTTAAATACTTAAATAGCCCACAACTATGGGCTAATCAAGTATCAGTTTCCTTATCCCTACCATCAATCCTCAAAGGGTCCCTAGCTTTGGATTCTTTGAGATAGCACCACCAATGGAAACCCCCAGAACCTTGGCATTCGACACTTCGAGATAGTGCTGCCCATGGCATTTTGTAGCTAAATTTAGGCCCTAGCAATCGACATTTTGGGATAATCCTGCCCATGACACCTGAACCAGCACAAAGTGCTTACATGCCCTCGATAGGATATTTGGATGTCCTAGGAGACAAGCATCGGGGAGATGATATGTTAATACGCATCTTCCAGGGGAGTATTTTTCATTCCACCTCTCTGAGCCAAAAACTCATCCAATCAACTTATGTTTTTGAGCATCTCCTAAGCTAGATCTTCGAGATGACTTTACATAATAGAACACTTTTGGTAGTATTTCTTCGTTAATCACACTGAACCAGACTAGTGTGTGGATTTTGGGTCCTCAGGCTCCATGTTCAGCAAACCAAAGGGCGGGCAACAGGGTTGAATAATCCTTATGCCTTTTGACCTACTACATCAGCTTCGCACTTTCCTCAACCTCTTGATGACTAATCTGGATCTTAACGAATACATGAGTGTTAAGCCCTAAAATAAGCCCAAAAGGCCTAAGGTTGATACTTATCACTAATCTCCTAAGTTTTAGCCTTCCAGGTCTTAATTCATCATTCGATCCAGCCTAGAAGTTAGATAATTTCAAACTCAATCACAAGAGACTATCTCATTTCTTTCTTTTGAGTGGTCTTTTTTTCTTTTTCTTTTCTTTTCTCCTCCGCAATTATTTTTAATTCATCTCAAATTGACCTCTCCTATTCTCCTTTCTTTCTTGAATGAAACCCCTCCATGAATTGATTCTTACATCGTTTTGCACTTTAATAACCCCCGATGACTAAGATTTGCAATGTCCCCATTGTAAATTAGGCGGGTTCGAGTTTAGTTTAGATCGTATATTAGAATAGGCGAGTGGTGAACGGGTCAGAATGACTGTTGCAAATGATTTCAAGCTTCGATAAAAGTTTCAAAGGTGGAGTCGGCTATTCTAATGGACGAACCCTAGAGTGCAATATGAATTCAACAAAAAGATTGGTCAGAAGGGTCTCAGGTGAACAAGCTCTGATACCACTTGAAGAAGCTTTGATACCACATGATAGGATCTAAAATAGGATATATGGAATATGGCTATGTGCATAAATACTTAAACAAACAAATCAGTAATAACAAGAAAGATTTACACAAATAATCAAACCACAGAAAATTGACACAATATGTATAGTGGTTCCCCTCCCTTGGGTACTCCACTACCTTAGCCTCCCAGCTTAGGGTTTTTAACCTGATTCCATCAACCCCGAGGGAATCAATTTACTAAACCGAGGTAATTAACGGGTTACCTCAACCCAAGTACAATAACGAGTTTGTTACAACCCAACGAGCAACAAGCTCAAATACAAAAGAAGTACAGGTATAAGACAAAAAGAATCTTACAACTAAAACCTAAGCCTCTCAACAATAATTAAAAGATGATACCAATTTGAGAGCCTAGAATGAACGTGAATGCCTTGACAATGTGTGAAGAAATCACGTCGATGTACTTGCAAGTCCATAGAGAGATTGAGAGCATCAAACTATTCCTTCTCTTGAATATGTGGTGGAAAAATGTGAAATATAGGTCTAGGAATTTTCTTTATATTTCTAATATTTCTTGTGTGCAAACAAATAGTCCTAGGGTCATTTTGTAGAGTTTATAACCCAGGATACTCGTCTACTTGACGTTGGGATTTAATTCCCAACGTTCATATTGTTGGAATTAATATTTTTGCCGTTCTATTTTGGGCCAACGGCAAGTTGGTACCAGTTCTAAAGTACCTGTACCGATACTAGCAGCTCACTGCCACCAATACAAGAGTCCTGGTATCGGTACTCATCATGGGTACCGGTACTTGTGACTCCCAGGTTTGGAATTCCTTGGGCACAGTAACCTACCTATACCGGTAATCATCATGGGTACCGCTTCTTGTAAGGTTTAGGCCAAAATTAAACCTTCAACCTGTGGCCAACAAGTACTGATAGTCATGGTTAGTTTCGGTACTTGTTCACAGTTTATGACGAATTCTCAAACATGTGCCATGCAAATAGCAGTACTGATGAATAGTACCAGTACTTGCTCACAAGTACCGGCATTAAGTGTTTTAATTCATTACGTACTTTGAAAATGATCGCAATATAAATCCTAATTTATCTCTAATTATTTTTATGATCTAAGTTATATTCCTTTGTTAAGAGGCATATACAATCTATAAATATAAAATCTAAACTAGAGAAACTAAAGGTCGAAGATGATCTTCTCCTCGACACATCCTTGTCATCCTCCATGACATGATCCTTTTCTTCTCACCATCAAGCCTCCATCATTTCTTGTTTGCCTTGCTCCTTCACCTAAATCTGAAAAACACTTAATGGCAAACATTAATCCATAATAATTTTGTTAACACCAAAATAAGATGTGGAACAAGGTTCCAACAATCTCCCCCTTTTTGGTGTTGACAAAACTATCTTGCAAATAGATAATTATAAGAATAAAAATAATTCTTAGCAATGTTATATAAAGGAAAAAAAACTTTTAATTAAATCCTCCGCCTTAATTTATGCTCCCCCTAAAAATATTACTATTTGTCCTATATCTTTCTCCCCCTTTTTGTCAATCACAAAAAAATGAAGAAATATCATACCATAAAATTTACCAATAGTAAAATGGAACTTGTGGATACCAAGAATCTCTCATCCAACATTCTTGGTCTTCATTCAACCTATAGAAAGGTTGAAGTGTTCCGTTATGTGCCTTGAACACCCATTGATTACTTTGATCTACTCCTGCAAAATAAATATCTTTTCTAGGTACCCATTTTCTTGTGGGTCCTTTAGAGTTAGTACCTTTCAAATCCTAAGATTTATAGAACTTTTTAGTGTTAGATCTATAATTCTTGGGATTTTTAGCCTTTTGATACATCCATGTATGCCTAGGTGCATGGGATTTATTTGTATATTCTTTTTATTCTGAAATTTTGATTTTATAGCTTCATAAAATTCAGTATTTAACCTAGTTGTTATTTTGAGATTATTTAAAGTACCTTCAAAGTGCTCACAAATATCTTCTAATTCTACTATCTTTGCATGCAACTGATTGTTAGTCTCTTTTGACGTTTCTAATTCCATTTCTAAACATGATTTATTTACTTCTAATGTTTGATAATTATTCTTTAAAACCTTATTTTCCTTTTTAAATAACCTAGCTTTATGGTATAGTTCTTCATAAACGTCTAATAATTCTTCAAAAGAAAAATTAGGATTTACCTCATTGTATGTATCTTCTGTAGTTGCTGCCAAACATAGATGAGCGATCTTATCGTCACCCAATTTGCTAGAGCCGGTGTCCATGTCGAAGTCGCTATCATCCCATGTTGCTTTTAAAGCTCTCCTCTTCTTCTTGACTTCTTTTGTGTCTTTCCTTTTGTCTTCCTTCTTCTTGTTCATAGGCAATCCTTCCTCAAGTGCCCCTTTTCTCTTGCACTCATAACAAATAACATTAGTTGAAACTTTATTGATTTGCTTACCTTGTTTTTGAAGAAATCTTTGAAACTCCTTGTGTCTTCATCTCTTCATCTTCGGATTTTGAGGTTGTTGAGTCCGAGTCCTCCTTAATTGCTCTAAAAGCAATGTTCTTCCTTTTGCTAGACATCTCCTCCTTGTTCCTCTTCATGTTTTCTAGTTGGACTTCGTAAGCCATAAGGCTACCAACTAGATCATCCAAGGGGAGAGTGGATAGATCCTTTTCCTCTTGGATCGCTGTGGTCTTTGGAGACCAATCGCTTGTAAGTGATCTCAAGACCTTTCTTACAAGCTGCTCCTCTTTCAGCTTGACTCCTAGATTTTTCATTGGATTCACAATCTCTCCAAACCTTGTGTACATGTCCTTGATTGTTTCTCCTTTTTCCACCCTAAAACACTCATAATTTTCTATTAAAATAGAAATACGTGTTTCTTTTACCTTGCTCGTATTTTCATAGCTGATTTGCAAAGTATTCCAAATCTCATAAGCAGACTCGCATGCGGAGATCCGGTTGAACTCTTCCCATGATAACGCACAATAGAGTGCATTCATTGCCTTCGCGTTTCTCACAATCTTTTTCTTTTGATCCATTGTCCAAGCTACACCTTCTTGCGACTCTGGATCCTTATGTTTCTCTTGAATGAGAATCCAAGACTCCTCGTCCATTGCTTTGAGGAAGACTTGCATCCTCCTCTTCCAATACCCGTAGTCCATCCCATCGAAATAAGCAGGACGGGTGGATGACTGTCCTTCGGTGCGCCTTGATGTGGATGCCATTGCGAGTTGATTTGTTACGTCTTCTCGTAACCTCGCTCTGATACCAATTGAACAAGCACTGATACCACTTGATAGGATCTAAAATAGGATATATGGAATATGGCTATGCACACAAATACTTAAACAAACAAATCAGTAATAACAAGAAAGATTTGAACAAATAATCAAACCACAGAAAATTGCACAAACATGTATAGTGGTTCCCCTCCCTTGGGTACTCCACTACCTAGCCTCCCAGCTTAGGGTTTTTAACTCGATTCCCTCAACCCCGAGGGAATCAATTTACTAAACCGAGGTAATTAACGGGTTACTTCAACCCAAGTACAATAACAAGTTTGTTACAACCCAATGAGCAAGAAGCTCAAATACAAAAGAAGTACAGCTGTAAGACAAAAAGAATCTTACAACTAGAACCTAAGCCTCTCAACAATAATTAAAATATGATACCAATTTGAAAGCCCAGAATGAACGTGAATGCCTTGACAATGTGTGAAGAAATCACGTCGATGTGCTTCCAAGTATGTAAAGAGATTGAGAGTAGCAAACTATTCCTTGTCGTGAATATGTGGTGGAAAAATGTGGAATATAGCTCTAGGAATTTTCCTTGTATTTCTAATATTTCTTGTGTGTAAACAAAGAGTCTTAAGGTCATTTTATAGAGTTTAAGACCTAGGATACTCCTCTACTAGACATTGGGATTTAATTCCCAACATTCATATTGTTGGAATTAATATTTTTGCCGTTCTGTTTTGAGCCAACGGCTAGCTGGTACCGGAATTAAAGTACCTGTACCGGTACTAGCAGCTCACTGCCACCAGTACAAGAGTCCTGGTACCGGTACTCATCATGGGTACCGGTACTTATGACTCCTAGGTTTGGAATTCCTTGGGCACAGTAACCTACCTGTACCTGTACTCATCATGGGTACCGATACTTGTAAGGTTTAGGCTAGAATTAAGCCTTCAACCTGTGGCCAACATGTACCGATACTATTGGTTAGTATCGGTACTTGTTGTTCACAATTTGACACGAATTCTCAAACCAGTGCCTTGCAAATACCAGTACTGATGAATAGTACCCATACTTGCTCACAAATACCTTCTTTAAGTGTTTTAATTCATTACGTACTTTGAAAATGATCGCAATATAAATCCTAATTTATCTCTAATTATTTTTATGATCTAAGTTATATTCCTTTGTTAAGAGGCATAAACAATCTATAAATATAAAATCTAAACTAGAGAAACTAAAGGTCGAAGATGATCTTCTTCTCCTCGACACATCCTTGTCATCCTCCATGACATGATCTTTTTCTTCTCACCATCTTGCCTCCATCATTTCTTGTTTGCCTTTCTCCTTCACCTAAATCTAAAAAGCACTTAATGGAAACCATTAATCCATAATAATTTTGTTAACACCAAAACAAGATGTGGAACAATGTTCCAACATCAGGTTTTTCAAAATGATGGGTTGCCTCTCGTTAAGCACTAAGTTTAACTGCATCAGCTAGGCACAATGAAGCTCAGGGAGAATGGAGATCAAAAGATACTACAACCAAATTTGAGTTTGTGAGTTCGAAGAATAGTTTGAGTGTCTGACCGTTCAAGACAAATGGTTCTAAGTCGTGGTTAAGTTTGCTGATTTTGGCAGTTGCATTTCCAAAGACTTGTCACACAATGAATGGTCCAATCCACTTCAATATGAGTTTTCTTGTGAAGAGCTTGAGTTTGGCATCAAAGAGCTGTACTTTCTAACCAAGCTGGAAAGATTTTCGTGAAATGTGCCTGTCATGGAAGGCTTTGAGCCGCTCTTTATAGATTCGCGAGTTCTTATACACGTCATTGTATAGTTCCTTGATCTTGCTCATTTACAACCAACGATGGATTCTAGCCTTCATGAGATCTAGATTGCACTTTTATACTTCTCAGTAAGCTTTGTGCTCCATTTGTCCAGGGAGGTGACATGCCTTCCCGTACATGAGTTTGAAGGGAGACATTCCTAACTAGGTCTTGTGGGCGGTCCTATAGGCTCATAAGGCTTCTGAAAGGTGGGTAGACCAATCTTTCCTATCAACAGAGACCTAAAGAATTTTCTTGATCTCCCTATTAGAAAGCTCAGCCAATCCATTAGTCTAGGGGTGATAAGGAGTCGAGATACGATGCGACACCCTGTACATTTTCATCATGGACTGGAAGTGCACATTTGTGAAGTGGGTCCCTCCATTGGAGATGATAACACAAGGGACACTGAACCGAGAAAAGATGTATTGATGAATGAATTTGATTATGACCTTATGATCATTGGTTTGGGTCAGGATGGCCTTGATCCATTTGGAGACATAGTCCACAGCTAGAAGAATGTACTCGAAACCATCGGAATTTGGGAAGGAACCCATGAAGTCAATCCCCTAAATGTCGAAGATCTCACACATGAGAATTGGCTATAAAGGCATCATGTTGTAGTGACTCATGTTGCCTAAGGACTAGCAACGAGCACATGCCTTATAATAATTGTGTGCATCCTTGGAAATCATGGGCCAATAGAAGCTGCTCTAGAGGATTTTTGCTACAGTTTTGTGTCTAGAGAAGTGACCACCGTAGGCCTGGTCATGGCAGAAAGACAAAATATCATTGATCTCCGACTCTGGGACACATCTCCGGATGATTTGATCTACACCAATATGGAATAGGTATGGAGCTTCCCAGACAAAATACTTGGCATCTGAAATTAATTTGTCTTTCTTGGCTTTCAACCAATCAGATGGAATCTGGTGTGATGCCAAATAGTTCACCATATCAGCATACCAAGGAAGTCCCGTACCGACTGTTAGGAGGTGCTCGTCAGGAAAATGCTCAGTGATGGGTCCAAAGGGTTAATGATCGAAGAAGGGAGCCGGGACAAATGGTCAACTACCACATTCTACTTTCCTACTTTGTCACGAATTTAAAGATCGAATTCTTGCAACAACAAGAACCAACAGATTAATCTAGGCTTCATGTCCTTCTTATTAAGCAAGTGCCACATGATAGCGAAATACGCGTGATTTGTAAAAGCAGGTTTTTAACGTCGTTGTAACACGCGAATCCACTTTCGCTTTTAAATTTATATCCTAGATAGGGAAGTATCTAGGGTCGTCCAAGGAGGCCAATTATTTGCAAAATTAATCCTCTTGCTTACAAATAGATCTCAACATTCTTTTTGGTATTTTAAATATGTAATTTTTTTTTGTTTTGAAAAGACGAGGGCAAAATGCAAATTGTAACGGAAAGTACTAACACCTACAATTGCTTAACTAAAACTTAAAAGATAGAAATATCTTCTTCCTAAGCTCACTCTAGGCAAGTGGAGGCCTAGAGTAATTAGGAAGAAGAGGTGAAACAAGTGCTAGAACCAAAAGTAACAATTGCAATAAAAAGCTAAAAGAAGGCAATTTAATTGACTAGAATTGGTGTTCTTTTCAAGGACAAGTAGAGGAATGCTTCTACTAAAATTAAAAAAAATATAAAAGCAAGAAAAGAAACACAAATCCTCTTGCAAAAAATGGTGAAGAAGGGATTCTTCTTGCTCCAAGCCTAGCTGCTCCTTGGCTTGAAAAGAGGGCCTCCTTCTCCTTCCTTGAGAGCTCCTCCAAGGTGGAAGCTACCACCTTCAATACTCTCCTCCAAAGGGGGGCGCGTGCACCACCCTCAAGAGCTCCTCCAAGATGGCGTGGACCACCTTCAAAATCTCCTCCAAAGATCTTCCTTGCCTGGCTTCTCCTTTGGCTGGCGTGACCCAAGAGAGAAGGGAAGAGGGGAAGGCACCATGGGGACAGAATATCCCCTTAATCTTCTTCTTCTTCTTATCTCTTGGATGTGGGCTTCTAGGTGGAATATGAGAGTGAATTTGCTAGCCAAGCATGCCTTGAATGGTGGTGGGTAGTGGTCTTTTTATAGGGTTGGATGGGGGGTTAAGGTGCCCCTTGAAATGGAGGGCTAGGATGGAAGGATGGAGGTGGTTGGTGATCCTATGGGCAAGGGTATTTGGCTCCAACCCAAGAGGTGTTAAAGGGGGTGGTTATGGTGGTGTTGGTGGCTTTTGGTGGTGGAGAGACACCACCAATTTGGCACCAACCTAGGGTCTTCTAGAAGGGGGGTTAGGTGGATGGTGGGGATGGATTTAAGGAGAGGTGCATGGTGGAGATGAAGGGGGTTTTTGGAGGGAAAAGTGGCGCCATCAAGGGGGTGGTTAGGGTGGTTTTGGCGCCACTTTTAGGTGTCTTTTGGAGGTGGTGGGTAGGCAAGGTTGGTGCCAAGTAGGTTAGCTTATGTGGAGCTTAGGTGGAGTTAGTTGGGTGGAGTTGTTAGGTGGGTTTTTGGGGTGGTACAAGCCAAGGAAGTTGGAGCATATCTAAGCTAAGCTATCTTAGCTAATGGAGTATAGGAGAAGGTGTTGGAGCTAGGGTTTGGAGGGAGGAGCTGAGGAGAAGAAGTCTGGAGCTGAAACTGGAGCTGGCTACTGCTGAAGAGGCTGGCTTGGAGCTACTCTAGCTGGCTTAGCTTGCTAGTTCTTTGCTAGCTACTAAGCCAAGCTAAAGTGAGTTAGCTTCTACCATAATGAGCTAAGGTGAGCTAGGTCAGGTGCTCTTGGGGAGGATCAAGCTGGTTGAGGCAGTTAAGGTAGCTTAGCTCAACTGAGTTGAGCTAAGCTGAATCCCCGGGAGCTGGACTTGAGCTTCCTGAGCTGAGATGAGTTCTTCTTCATCTGGCTGGAGTTGAGTGGAGCTGGATGTAGCTGGATATGAGCTGAGGTGAACTCCTGTCAACTCAGCTGAGCTAGCTAGATCTCCCTGTGGATTAGTGGGAGCTGAGATGAGATAGACTCAGCTAAGTTGAGCTGGATCTGAGCTGACTTGAGCTAGGGTGAGCTATGATGAACTCTCTTGAGCTGCCATTCAGCTGAGATTAACTGAATGGAGCTGGGATGAGCTAACCCTAGTTCAAGTGAGCTAGGTTCCAGTTGTGGTGAGCTGGATCAAGCTAAGTTCCAGCTAGTCTGAGCTTCTCCTTCACCATTTGCCTTCTTAAGTGCTAGGGTTTTAGAGATCTGCATATCTGTTCATCCCTAACACTCACAAAAACATATCAAAAAGACATTAAAAAAATGCAATGCATGCCTAACCTAATTTATGCCTAAATGTAGCCCAAAAACCCGTTTGCGGAGTAAAATCCTAAGAGCTAGGTTTGTTTTAATGCATAAGAATGATGATAAACTGGCGTTTATCACCACACTATAGTGTGATCCGAGTAAATGATGACATGGGAGCCCAGAAGGTATGATCTGAATTTCTCTAGACCAAATACTAAGACTAGTAGCTCTTTCTCCGTAATCATATAATTACGCTGAGCCTCGTCCAGTGTCTTGCTGGAGTAATATATGCCCACCAGTTTCCCATCGATTTTTTGACCCAGCACCGCTCCTACTGTGTAGTTAGACACATTGCACATGATCTCGAAAGGTTAAGACCAGTCAGGAGATTGCAGAATTGGTGCTTGGGTGACTCGGTCACACATGATCTCAAACACATGAATATACTCACTCATTATCTCGAAAGGCGTGTCCTTCGAAAGGAGATTCGTCAAGGGGCGCTCGATCTTGGAAAAATGAGATATGAATCGGCGGTAAAATCCGACATGCCCCAAGAACTATATGATGTCTTTGATCAAGTTAGGCACATGTAATTTGGAAATTAGAGTCACCTTAGCCCGGTCAATCTGGATACCTCTCTCATAGACATGGTGTCCAAGTACGATGTCCTCGGGAACCATGAAATGGCTCTTTTCCAAGGAGAGAACCAGGTATCTGATGTCTTTGACCGAGTTAGGCACAGGTAATTTGGAAATTAGATTCACCTTAGCCTGGTCGACCTGCATACCTCTCTCAGAGACAAGGTGTCCAAGTACGATGCCCTCAGGAACCATGAAGTGGCTCTCTTCCCATAAGAGAACCATGTTAACTTCGACGCATCTTTTAAGGATCTGGATTAAATGTAGAAGGCAATCATCAAAAGATTCACCAAATACCGAGAAGTCATCCATGAAAACCTCAAGGTATTTACCTACCATATCGAAAAATATGGCTAGCATGCACCACTGAAAGGTGGCAGGTGCGTTGCAGAGCCTAAATAGGATACTACGGAACACGTATGTACCATAGGGGAGGTAAAGGTGGTCTTTTCTTGATCTTCGGGATGAATTGCCACCTAATTGTATCTGGAGTGCCCATCTAGGAGGCAAAAAAATTGATTTCCCGCCAATTTCTTGAGAATCTAATCAATGAATGAAACTGAGAAATGATCTTTCTTCATGGAGGCATTCGATTTTCGATAGTCTATCTACACTCTCCACAAATTCAGAATACGAGTCAGGATGGCCTCTCCAGATTCAATCGTAATCATAGTGAGCCCTACTTTCTTAGGCACAACTTGGATTGGGCTCACCCAGTGGCTGTCAGACGTCAGATAGATGATACCAGCATCTAGCCACTTGATGATCTATTTCCTTATGACCACTTTGATTGCACCGCAAAAATACGCCTGCAATTGTGCCATCTTATGCTATTTCCTAGCATTGCCAATGCATATTAGGTCTCCATAGTTGCTTTGTAAAAGTACATGCATGCATGCATTTAATTGAGAAGGGAGGAGAATGAAATAAGTGGCCTTGCATTTTACATTTTTTCTCAAGTGCATCTTTGCAAAATTCCCATCTCTATTTTTTATTTCCATTTGATTTTTAAATCTTTCTCCCCACAGCTGCATGGAACAATTTCTTCCTCGCGTGCCATTCCCTGCAGCTGCCCTTCCCTGTGGCTGCCTCTCCCTGTCAAGCCATTCCAACCTCTCCCTGCAGCCACATGACGCCATTCCCAGCCATGCCTTCTTCCTTTATAAAAGACCACGGCTTCTACCTTCAAGAATAGCCTAGTCCAACAGCCAAAAAAAAAAACCACCTGCAGAACTTCTCCTTCCAGGCCGTCCTCTCCTCCCTCTCCCTCAATACGTTGACCCTCCTCCTCGGAGGAGAGACCCGGCGGACAGGAGCTCTCATTGTGGCGCACACCACCACAGTAAGACCACCACCGCCCAGCTCTTCAAAGAACCGATGGGCATGGTGGCTCTTTTCTAGTTTTTTTTTAAGCTTCCAGCACAGTACGCCATGGCCGCACGCTTCAAGGTCTGAAGCTTGAAGCAGCAGCAGCAGCCCCTTCCGCACGCGCCTAAAGGCCCTCTCCGCCTCCCGCTTTCTCCGCCCCATCGCGCACTCTTCCGCCCGCAACCGGCCTTTGCGCTCCTCTGCAGCGGCTGGCCAGGCGCTTCCCCACACCCCTGCCAGCACCTGCAAGCTTCCATGCAAGCTGCAGGCGCCCTCGCATCCCTCTCCTCACACTCTATCACGAGCTCTCTGCGAGAGCAACCGGTTGGCGCAGGCCTTCTCCCCCACGCACCAGCCCACACGTGCCAGCCGCGAGCCGGCCACACTCACACCACCTGCAGCTTCCAGTCGCGCGGCGTGGACGACCACTGTAGCCACTGTTCACGTGAGTCGACGCGACACTGTGGCTACAGTGGGGTGACCAGAAAGCTTCTCACTTTACCGGTCAACCGGTGCGCTGCAACCGGCCGCAGCCCGCGCGCGCGTCGCCGCCCGCGTCACCCGCACTTGCCCGCACCCGTCTGCCTTGCCCGCAATCACCCACGCGTGCCTTTCTTAGCCCACTCCCTTCGCCCGGGCCTGCGAGCGCCCGTAACAGTCTTTGCGCAACACGGTGCGCTGCATCTCCTCTCCACGCCCTTCGCCCTCCAGCAAGCACTTTTCTGCGTGCTTGCACGCCTGCACGCTAGCTTGAAATCCTCAGACGACGCCCTTCGCGCCTAGACACCTTAACAGCGCCCTCGCCTCCAACAGAGCGGCTGCTCTCCCCTCTCCCGCTCTCTCTCTCTCTCTCACAGCACTCTCTCACTCTCTCTACACCAACGCACACACACACCTACACTAACACTTCCACACACCCACACCCACATATACACTATTATAAACATATATATATATACGTAGACTTATATATATTGATATATATACATACATATATTTATATACGTATATATATATATACACATATATACATATATATATATATATATATATACTTATATTTATACATATAGTAGTACCTATATATTTATGTATTAGTATACATACATACATATATATATACTTATATATATACATGTACATATATATACATATATCTATATACTTAAATATATATATTTATACATATATCTATACATATATTAGTACTTATATAACTATGTATTAGTCTATACATATACATATATATATATATATACATATCTATCTACTTATATATATATATATATATACACATATATATACTGATATATATACATATATTTATATACATATGTATATATAAATATACATATATATATATATACTATTATAAGTATAGATACATATAAATATTTATATATATACATATATGCACACCTACTTATATATACATACATATAAACATATATATATCTATATAACTATATATACATATATACATATATATACATATCTAGATACATATACCTATATATACCTATATTATTATTATATATATATACATATATATATATACATCTATACATATATATATATACCCCCATATAGTTATGTATACATACACACACACACACACATATATATATATACACACACATATACACTTATATATATACATATATATCTACATATATATATACCTATATATTTATAACCATATATATATACATATAGATATATTTACATATATACATATATATATTTTCACATTATTTAACATACGCTGTATCGCGGGAATATTTGCACCAGTTGCTGATATTCCTTGATACATGCATACAAAGAAAAGCGTGTTCGCATTCATCTTCCACCACCCATCCTACACCTTACACGCAGCACCACATCCTGTCGGTTGCGTCTTTCTAGACAACGACTGACTCGACACCGTGCTACACTCCATCTCCGCCTCCACCCCCATCCCTTTATATACATAATATATACATATATATATATACTGTATTTACTTTATTTCTGTTTTACTTTCCTGTTAGTAAAAAGATAAAAAAAATATATAAAAGAGAAAAGATAATCCTTGACTTGCAGGTACTCCGTCTTGCAAATAGAAAGACCCATTTCGGAACCCTGTTTTGGCTCAAAGCCAAGAACCCAATTTTGAGGGTGTGCCTTAAGGACAAAGATTACCAGAAAAAAAATCTAAATAAGAAAAACACCAAAAACACAATAAACGAATGGAAGAGACTCGTTGTAAGAAAGGCATAGAAACTCGACTTGTAACCCTACTTCCCTGAGTTCGACCCTGGGCCTAAAAGTGACAAGATAAAATCAAGTAGGCCAGGTTAAAAATTTTGTAAAGAATTGGTTAGGTCCGATTTAGGTTAACCACTATATACATTTCAACGATAAAATCATCATATTAACAACCTATCTGGGCTTGACATCATACTCTTTTCTGGCGCCATTGCCGAGGAAGTGCGCCTTCAAGTAAGTTTCTATTCAATTCCTTTCAATTTGTCTCTTCTCTCTTCACGGGTATCTCTGTTTTTGGTGTGCAGGTGAACCTGGTGCAAGGGGAAGGCAGGTAGACGAAGTTGAAGACGTGAGCAGATCCAAGGCAGGAATGAGAGCGTGAAGACGCCGACACCGCATTGGAGCTTCTCACACGTTGCCGAACAAGTAGGTCTTCTTTTCTTAGCAACTATGGTTAACTTGTCACCTTAATAAAAAAAAAACTAAAAAAAAAAAACTAGAAAAACTTCTTGGGATCTCTTGGAGCAAGTGCGCTAAAATTCACTTGTTTGATTGATTGTCTTCACTCCCACCACCCCGGGATTTCCTGCCCTACTTCGCATAGCGAAAATACGAGAATCTTGATTCTTGAATTTTTCGCCATGTAAAGTATTCTTTGAGGCAAATACAAAATGATTGATTGCACCCCTCTTTTGCCTCACTTATCTACAATTCGGGATCACATTTTTGGTGGGGAGACTTGGAATTGAGTTGATTCCAACCCCACCACAACTTCTAAACTTGCCTCAGATTCGATCTCGAGTATTTCAACACCAACAACTTTAGTTTCTTTATCTGTTGGTTGAAGCCTTGTGTGTGGACATCTTTCTGGTGATTGGGAGCACTTGAATTGAAGTGCTTTGGCTCCCTTTCACATAAGCTCTAAAACTGATTCGTGCATCCACACATAGAAATCTCCATTTAGGGTAGCCCATTGCATTTTAGCATGCATTAACTAACTGATATTGAAGAAGGGTTTCTTGGGCTTAGAAAGAAAACCTGTATTCTCACAAAACCTGGAGATTGGTTGAATTGGTATTTCAGCGAAATCCTAAAATTCATACTACTTAAGGCTGAACTCTAAAAACCATTCACCAATTAAAAACTTCAATTCGGGGAGATTTCCCCAATGCATGCTTGTTTTACACACTCTGAAAATCAATCACTTGGGTATTACCCGTAAACAACGCCCTTCACATTCCAAAAGCACTTGATCCTAAGCCTCTAACTAAAACTGGTAGTAACTTGACCCTTCTTAAGGATTGGAGGTCTAACTACCTGCGTGTAGCGGCTACGTGCTGGTGAGAGTTCCCGCGTACTATCGAGTGTCTAAGACTGGGACAAATGGCCTTTCAATCTGGCCCTGTGGTTCAGCGGTGCTTGCATTCGGTTCCGTAGTTTGTGCTAGTAGGTAACTTAGATCTTTAGGTATAAGGGCACACTATAGAGGTTAGGAATTTGATTGTGTTGATATGTCATCAAGTGTACCTTTGCAGCGTCATTTCTCTCATCTCTTTTCCCTTCTCATCTCCCCAACTCTTCCTACGGTAGTGCATGTTTGGGAGGAGGTCACAATACTTGAATTGACCGATAAATTTAGAAAACAAGCCGAATAGTCCTCCTCCTCCACAAACATGGCTACATGCCCACCCCCAAATCTCGAGGGAGGAAACCACCCTCAGAACCCACCAGGTGATGGAGCCTTAGATCCCATAACCCGCCTCCAAGCCTAAATGGAAATGTATAATGAGCAAATGGAAGCCATTCAGGAAACATTAGAGGAAATGCAGAACCCCCCCGAACGGGAGGAGCTAGGTCTCTTAGCTCCTATCCAAATCCCGCTGCTACAGAGACCATAGGACAAATTCGGGTCCCCATGGGCGGGGACGACTTTGAATTAAAACTGAACATAATTGGCCTAATAAACTTTCTTTTCCATGGTCTTGCAAGTGAAGATACTTTTCTCCACTTGGAAGACTTAACCCGACTGGCTGAAACTGTTAAACCAAGAAATGTCAGGTTACCTATAGTCCTCATGAAAATGTTCCCGTTTTCGTTGTGGGATAAAGCATCGCAGTGGTTACGCACCCTTGGGAGAACCATCCACTCTTGGGAAGAGATGCGAACAGCGTTTCTCAAGAAGTTCTTCCCAATCGGGCGAACTAATGCACTTCATCGTGCTATCACCTCTTTTACGCAACAAAATGGCAAACAATTTCATGAGGCATGGGAGAGGTATAACGACCTCCTCAGGAAGTGTCCGCACCACGGTCTGCCTAAGTGGCATATAGCCCAGATTTTCTACTATGGGCTAAATGAGACTTTGAAGCAGATTGCAGACACTTCCTGCGGAGGGAACTTTATGAATAAAGATGAGAATGGAGCATTTGAATTGTTTGAAAATATGAGTGAAAACTCGATGATCAATGCTTCCATTGTCGCCTTTAATCGTGCCAGTCAGCCCCGAAATGTCCACGAAGTTGACACGGGACCATCCCATTCATCCACTGATCTAAGCCTTATTGCACAAAAACTGGATGAAGTCTCCATCGTGCACAAGAAGCTGGACGAGCTTCTAACCAACCCTGCCCGATCTCTGGCAAACACCACCTCTTCACCACTTTGTCACAATCCAAATTCTTCCAACACTAGGCTTATCCTAAGAAACCCCATAAGACCTTCCTTACCGAGTGTCACGCTGAGCGACTCGGTAAGTCATGTGGAACTGGCTTCTGCGAGCCAGTATTTTGACACGGAGGACCAAGCCTCTGTGTGCTCGGACGCATACTTACATGCGAACGCATCTTCTGGCATAGAAGACGCTTGCGCCGTGGGGAACAACTCGTTCTCTACCACGTTTAACCCACGGTGGCGTAATCATCCGAACTTCGCATGGTCCAACAACCCACAGCACCAAAACCCCGCGGGTGGACCAATGCGACCATCCGCACCCGTCATCCCAAGGGCCTAGTCTAATCCTGTGGCAAAGCCGCCATCAGGCCCTTGCGTACCACAAACAGAACACGCATCAAGTCCTCTTGATAAATTGATGCGAATGATGATGGAAATGTCAAAGCGCCATGAAGAGAACATGACCTCTCTTCAGCATCAACTAGTGCAGCAGAATGCTGAGATCAGTCAACTACGCATGACGACTCGATCTCAGGGCACTCTTCCCGCCCAACACGTTCCAAACCTGCGAAATTTTGTACCTTTTGGTCCTCAACCACAGGTACAACCTTCTCAAGGATAGGTTCATCAAATTCTGCAGGCTCCGAGCATTCCACCGGGATTTCAGGCTAATCCCGCTGCAGCACCGCACTCTTATGTCCCCATTGCAAACCCTCCTCCTCCGTATGATCCCACTAGACCCGCATCATCTAATGCTATCACTACACATATCAAGAAAGACCAGGTGAACATAAGATCCAACCCTAGTGTTCATTAGGGAAGGTGGAGTCCTTACCTGTGCGCGCAGGTAGACTTTTTATCCCAGGCTTCAGTCTTGTGTTTAGGAGTGACTCTTTCCACCAAAAAGAAACTCTCCCACCAAAAAGAAAAAAAAAAGTGTGCTCCTTCAAAAAAATGTTGTAAGAGATATACTGACACGTGTTTCAAAAAAAAAGAAAAGTTGCAAATAAGTCAGTATATCTCATAAATGTCTGTAAAGTCTTCACCCTACAAGAAGTTCTTCAGGGCAGGTTATAAATACCTTGTTTTCCTTTGAGCCACAAAAATCAGAAAATGGGAGTTGAGTTTTTCGTCATCTTCTTAAGGGTCAATCCAAAAACACGAGCTGAAACTGGGACCAACTTGTACTTAAAGATTCATGAAACCCTGGGCTTGAGTCTTAATGTTCATCTGGCTAGTCTTGTCCTTCACTATGCACAAGCTATAACCTCTTGAGCTCTCAAGTATGGCAAAAACCTCTTAGGTCCTGGAAATCATACTTAAGGTTTAAATATCAAGAGTCCTGGTTAGTTGAGAGATGATCTATGTCATGTGAGACTTAAAGTATTGGTAATCTTCTCTACAATTGGTTCTCACAATATCCAACAATAAACACACCTATATCCCCTCAGAAGAAAATCTTCAGCTTAAGATCATTTCTAAATACTGTTTTACTAGGGACTAGCAAAAGATAGGCATGGGGGTATGATTGCACCGCAAAAATACACCTACAATTGTGCCATCTTGTGCTATTTCCTAGCATTACCAATGCATATTAGGTCTCCATAGTTGCATTGTAAAAATACATGCATGCATGCATTTAATTGAGAAGGGAGGAGAATGAAATAAGTGGCCTTGCATTTTACATTTTTTCTCAAGTGCATCTTTCCAAAATTCCCATCTCTATTTTTTATTTCCATTTTATTTTTAAATCTTTCTCCCCGTGGCTGCATGGAGCAACTTCTTCCTCGCGTGCCATTCCCTGCAGCTGCCCTTCCCTGCGGTAGCCTCTCCCTGCCAAGCCATTCCAACCTCTCCCTGCAGCCGCATGAAGCCATTCCCAACCATGCCTTCTTCCTTTATAAAAGACCACGGCTTCTACCTTCAAGAACAGACCTGGTCCAACAGCTAAAAAAAACCACCTGCAGAACTTCTCCTTCCAGACCGTCCTCTCCTCCCTCTCCCTCCATACGCCAGCCCTCCTCCTCCGAGGAGACATCCGGTGGGCAGGAGCTCTCATTGTGGTGCACACCACCACAGTGAGACCACCACCGCCCAGCTCTTCAAAAAGCCGGTGGGCGTGGTGGATCTTTTCTAGTTTTTTTTAAGCTTCCAGCACCTTACTCCATGGCCGCATGCTTCAAGGTCTGAAGCTTGAAGTAGCAGCAGCAGCAGCAGCGGCAAGGCAGCAGCAACAGCGGCAAGGGAACAGCAGTAGCAGCAGCTCCTTCCGCGTGCGCCTACAAGCGCCCTCGCCCTCCAAGCGCGCCTGTAGGCCCTCTCCGCCTCTTGCTTTCTCCACCGTGTCGCGCACCCTTCCGCCCGCAACTGGCCTTTGCGCTCCTCTGCAGCGGCCGGCCAAGCGCTTCCCCGCACCCCTACCAGCACCTGCAAGCTTCCACGCAAGCTGCAGGTGCCCTCGCCTCCCTCTCCGTGCACGTTGTCGTGAGCTCTCCACGCTCGCAACCGACTGGTGCAGGCCTTCTCCCTCGCGCGCCAACCCACGCGCGCCAGCCGCGAGCCGGCCACACTCACACCACCTACAGCTTCCAGTTGCGTGGTGCAAACGACCACTGTAGCCACTGTTCACGCAAGCCTACGCGACACTGTGGCTACAGTGGGGTGACCGAAAAGCTTCTCACTTTACTGGTCACTCGGCACGCCGCAACAGGTCGCAGCCCGCGCGCACGTCTCCACCCGCGTCGCCCGCACTCACCCGCACCCGTCTGCCTCGCCCGCAATCACCCACGCGTGCCTTTCTTCACCCTCTCCCTTCGCCCGGGCCTGCGAGCGCCTGTGGCAACCTTTGCGCAGCACGGTGCACTGCGTCTCCTCTCCATGCCCTTCGCCCTCCAGCACGCGTTTGTCTGCATGCTTGCACGCCTGCGCCCTAGTTTAAAATCCTCAGACGACGCCCTTCGCGCCCAGACACCTTAATAGCGCCCTCGCCTCCAGCAGAGCGGATGCTCTCTCCTCTCCCTCTCCCTCTCTCTCTCTCTCTCTCTCTCTCACAGCACTCTCTCACTCTCTCTACACCGATGCACACACACACGTACACTAACACTTCCACACACCCACACACACATATTCACTATTACAAACATATATATATACGTAGACTTATATATATTGATATATATATATACATATATATATATATACATATATACATATATATATATACTTATATTTATACATATAGTAGTACCTATATACTTATGTATTAGTATACATACATATATATATATATACTTATATATATACATATACATATACATATATATACATATATCTATATACTTATATATATATATCTATACATATATTAGTACTTATATAACTATGTATTAGTCTACACATATACATATATATATATATATATATCTACTTACATATATATATATACACATATATATACTGATATATATATATATATATATTTATTTATTTATATACATATATATATATATAAATATACATATATCTATATATATACTATTATAAGTATAGATACATACATATATATATACATATATACGCACCTACTTATATATACATACATATATACATATATATATCTATATAACTATATATACATATATACATATATATACATATCTAGATACATATACCTATATGTACATACATACATACATATATATATATATATATATATATATATCTATAACTATATATACATACGTATTTATATATATATATACTTAGCTACATATATCTATATATACATATATTACTATATACTTATACATACATATATATATACCTCTATATGGTTATATATACATACACATATATATATATATACATATACACTTATATATATACATATATATCTACATATATATATACCTATATATTTATAACCATATATATATATATACATATAGATATATTTACATATATACATATATATATTTTTTCACATTATTTACCATAAGTTGTATTGCAGGAATATCTACACCAGTTGCTGATATTCCTCGATACACGCATATAAAAAAAGCGTGTTCGCATTCATCTTCCACCATCCATCCTACAACTTACACGCGGCACCTCACCCTGTCAGTTGCGTCTTTCTAGATGACGACCGACACGACACCGTGCTACACTCCATCTCCGCCTCCACCCCCACTCCTTTATATACATAATATATACATATATATATACTGTATTTACTTTATTTCTGTTTTGCTTTCCTGTTAGTAAAAAGATAAAAAAAATATATAAAAGAGAAAAGATAATCCTTGACTTGCAGGTATTCCGTCTTGCAAATAGCAAGACCCGTTTCGGAACCCTGTTTTGGCTCAAAGCCAAGAACCTAATTTTGAAGGTGTGCCTCAAGGACAAAGATTACCAGAAAAAAAATCTAAATAAGAAAAACACCAAAAACACAATAAACGAATGGAAGAGACTCGTTGTAGGAAAGGCGTAGAAACTCGACTTGTAACCCCACTTCCCTAAGTTCGACCCTGGGCCCAAAAGTGATAAGATAAAATCAAGTAGGCCAGGTTAAAAATTTTGTAAAGAAATGGTTAGGTCCGATTTAGGTTAACCACTATACACATTTCAACGATAAAATCATCATATTAACAACCTATTCGGGTCTGACACCACACTTCAAGATTCAGATTGAGTCATCTCTGCATTTCTTGAGATGGTCGTAAGCCCTCTTCAGTGTAGATATGATGTGTGCAATAAGAGGGCCTTATCCCAATCAAATCATCTAGAGTACATCCAATGGCTCCTTGATGTTGTTGGAGAACATAAATTACCTTCGTTTCCTGTTAGTTGCTTGAGATCGATGTTTTAAATCATTGCATTGCAGTATAGTAGAAATCTCACGAAAAATAGATAAAATTTATACTCGAAAAGTCCGAGGTCGTTCGCTGGCGAAAGTAAGAATTCAATTCTCAAGATTGTAATTTTAAATAATAGAGATAAGCAATTATGATAAAAAATTGATTTAGAATAATGTGCTAATAATATCATGTGTCAAACTACAAAAAGAATGGAGTAAAATGGTGATTTGAATCACCAATTACTCCCTACAATAATAGCAAGTGGAACTCAATAACTATGTATGAAATAAACTCAAATCAGTCGTCTAATTGAATGTTCAGATGTCTCAAACATCTGGATGAATAGAGCTCTACTTCTTTCTCTGATTATAGACTCTTCTTCTTTAGTTCTGTCTCTTCTTCTCTTCTGTGGCACTTCTTCTATTCTTCTTCTTCTCTTCTTCTGTTACTCTTCTGCTTCTCTTCTTTCACCACTCATTTCCTTCTCTTCCTTTTCTTCTTTTCCTCTGCTTCTCTTCTTCACATTGAGGGGGAAGGATCCTCAAATTTGGCTAAGTGTTAGCCAATTCTCCAAAGAGCAAAACCCTCCTGCCCCCGTGCTCTCTCTCTCTTTCTCTCCCTAAGTCACGCTCTCCCAAAGCCTTCAACAATATCGGGTATATGGGTAACCGGACCTAGAGCACACCTGAGTCTAGGCTCACCAGCAGTGGGTGGTGAGTGAGGAGTGTATAGCTTAGGCTAGTAATCGGACCCGGCCAGATCCGTAGGGGCAGTGTCACGGACGAGGCCAAGTGAGGGGTATGAGGGACCTCACCCCTTGTGTACGAGGCGATAAGCACGTATCACAAATACAATTTATGCGACTATGAGGGGTTTTACATATCTAATGTGGGACTATCCCACAAGGCTTTCTTTGTGCAGTAGAAGTAGGTGATTGCCTATCAAATTGGTATGCCACTGCTGTCTCTTGGGCTGATTGAAGGCTTGCGGATGCACCTGGAGAGGAGTCTGTGTTGATTGGAAGCTGCAACAGGTGAAACCAAAACCTAGAAGTAGATGAATACGTTGAAGAAGATACTGGCGACAGTGGTTGTCTTGAGAAGAACCTAAAAAGACAAATACGACCTAATGGCCTAGTCAGAACAGCTCAGAGGCTTCGCCAAACTACGGTGAACGTGATGAGGGGGTTGACGTGTGATTGCACCGCAAAATACACCTGCAATTGTGCCATCTTGTGCTATTTCCTAGCATCATCAATGCATATTAGGTAGACCTAGTCGCATTTGTGAATATAAATGCATGCATGCATTTAATTGAGAGGGGAGGAGAGTAAATAAAATGGCCTCCCAATTCACGTTTTCCTTAAGTGTTGCTTCGCAAAATTTCCATCTTCATTTTTTTATTTCTTTTTGATTTTTAAAACTCTTCCAACGACTGCATGGAACAACCTCTTCTTCTTCGCGCCATGTCCTGCTCTCCCTCTCGCTGCAAGCCCTGCAACCGCATGCACCTCTCCCTGCCAAGCCATGCATGAGCCATGCACAGCCAGGGCATGGCTGTGCATGCTTTCCTCTTCTTTAAAAGGAGGGCGGCTTCTTCCTTTGCAGGAGCCTGGTCCTCCCCACAAAAAGAACCCACACAGCAGCTCCACTTCTTCTCCAGGCCGTCCCCTCCCCTCTCCCTCCATACGCAAGACCTCCTCCTCAGAGGAGCCACTCTGCGAGCAGGAGTCATCACTGTGGTGCACACCCACCACCGTGAAACCACCACCGCCCAGCTCATCAAAGAACCGGTGGGCGTGGTGGCCTTCTTCCCTGTTTCACTTTCCACGCCATTTCCGCCATTACACCAAAGCTTCAAGCTGTGAAGCTCAACAGGCCACCGCACGCCCTGCAATAGCCGGCCAAGCCCCACAGCAGCAGCAGCATGGCGACAGCAGCGCATGCAGGCCTTCCGCGTGCGCCTGCAGGCACCCTTGCCTCCAGCTTCTTCGAGCAAACACCTGCTTCTCCCCACAGCCCAGCCGGTGCAGACCTTCTTCCGCGCGCGCCAGCTGCAAGCTGCCTGCACTCACAGCACCTGCAGCAAGCGGTCGCGTGGCTCGGCCATACACTATAGCCATTGTTCACGCCAATCTGCGGAACACTGTGGCTACAGTGGGGTGACCGGTAAGTTTCTCACTTATCCAGTCACCCGGCGCGCCACAACCGGCCAACGCCCGCGCCTGCGTCCTGCACCGAGTCCGCTCCAGCGCCCACCCGTGCATTTGTGTGAGGTCCTCTACCAGCGCTCGCTCTCTTCGCCTGCGTTCCTCTGCATGCGCCCGCTCCAGCCCTTCGCACAGCACAGTGCACTGCGTTCCCCCCTCCGCGCTCACTCCCTCCCAGCGCACACGTCCTCGCTCGCATACGCGCCTACGCACACATGTGAAGCCACCAGACATCAGCCCTGAGCGCGCGGACGACTTAACCCTCCAAACTTCACTCTAGCAGTGCCCTCTCTCTCACATAGCACTCTCTCACTCTCTTTACCGACACTTACGCACTTACACACACACTTTCATACACACACACTCACCTATACACTATTATACACATATATATATATATACGTATACAAATATATATTGATATATATACATATATTTATATACATATATATATATATATACTTATATCTATATATATAGTATTATTTATATAACTAAGTATTAGTATACATATATATATATACATATATCTATACATATATTAGTACTTATATAACTTTGTATTAGTCTATATATATATATATCTATATACTTATATATATATATATATATATAGATGCACATATATACTTACATATATACATATATTTGTATAATTATATATATATATATACACATATATCTATATATATATTATTACCTATATAACTAAGTATAAGTATAGATACATATATATATATACATATATACACACCTACTTATACATATATATATATATATATATATATATATATAAATATACATACATATATACATATATATCTATATAACTATATGTACATATATACATATATATACATATCTAGCTACATATATTTATCTATACATATATTTACATACCTATATATATACATATGTATATATATATACATATATATATATACACACATATATAATATATAACTACATATATATACCTATATATTTATAACCATATAAATATATATACATATAGATATATTTACATATATACATATATATATATATTTTTTCACATTACTTACCATACGTTGTATCGTGGGAATATCTGCACCAATTGCTGATATTCCCCGATACATGCGTATAAAAAACATGGTCACACTCATCTTCCACCATCCATCTTACACTCCACGTGGCACCTTGTCCCGTTGGTTGCGTCTTTCTAGAAATCAACCGACTTGACACCGTGCTACACTCCATCTTCGCCTCCACCCCCACCCCTTTATGCATATATATATACATATATATATAATATATTTACTTTATTTCTGCTTCTCTTTCCTGCCAATAAAAAGATAAAAAAATATATATAAAAGAGAAAAGTTAATCCTTGACTTGCAAGTACTCCGTCTTGCGAATAGCATGACCTGTTTTGGAACCTTTATTTGGCTCAAAGCCAAGAACCTAACTTTGAGGGTGTGCCTCAAGGACAAGAATTATCAGAAAGAAATCTAAATAGAAAAACACCAAAAACACAATAATCGAATGGAAGAGACTCGTTGTAGGAAAGGCGTAGAAACTTGACTTGTAATCCCACTTCCCTGAGTTCGACCCTGGGCATAAAAGTGACCAAGATAAAATCAAGTAGGCTAGGTTAAAAATTTTGTAAAGAGATGGTTAGGTCCGATTTAGGTTAACCACTATACACACTTCAATGATAAAATCACCAAATTAACAACCTAACCGGGTCCGACCATCGTCCTTTCTGGCGCCGTTGCCGGGGAAGTGCACCTTCAAGTAAGTTTTTACTCCATTCCTTTCATTTTTCTCTTCTCTCTTCACGGGTGTTTTCGTTTTTGGTGTGCAAGTAAACCTGTTGCAAGGAGAAGACAGGCAGACGAAGTTGGAGATGTGGGCAGATCCGAGGCGGGAACGAGAGCGTGAAGATGCCGACACCGCACTGAAGCTCCGCACACGTTGCTACACAAGTAGGTCTTTCTTTCTTAGCAACCTAGGTTAACTTGTCACCTTAATAATAAAAAAAAAAAACCTAAAAACTAGAAAAACTTCTTGGGATCTCTTGGGGCAAGTGGATTAAAATTCACTTGTTTGATTGATTGCCTTTATTCCCACCGCCCCAGGATTTCCCGCCTTACTTCGCATAGCGAAAATCCAAGAATCTTGATTCTTGAATTTTTCGCCATGTGAAGTATTCTTTGAGGCAAACATAAAAATATTGATTGCACCCCTCTTTGCCTCACTTATCTGCAAATTCAGGATCACATTTTTGGTGGGGAGACTTGGAATTGAGTTGATTCCAACCCCACCATGACTTTTCAACTTGCCTAAGATTTGATCCCGAATACTTCAACCCCAACAATTTGATTTTCCTTATCTTTTGGTTGAACCTTGTGTGTGGACATCTTTTTGGTGATTGGGAGCACTTGAATTGAAGTGCTTTGGCCCCCTTTCACACTAATATATAATTGATTCGTGCATCCACACATAGAAATCTCCATTTAGGGAAGCCCATTGCATTGTAGCATGCATTAACCAATTGACATTGAAGAAGGGTTTGTTGGGTTTAGAAGAAAACTTGTATTCTTGCAAAACCAGGAGATTGGTTGAATTGGTATTTCAGCGAAATCCTAAAATCCATACTACTTAAGTTTGAACTCTAAAAACCATTCACTAATTAGAAACTTCAATTCGGGGAGACTTCCCCGTTACATGCTTGTTTTACACACTCTGAAAATCAATCACTTGGGCATTACCCGTAAACAACGCCCTTCACATTCCAAAAGCATTTAACCCTAAGCCTCCAACTAAAATTGGTAGTAACTTGACCCTTATTAAGGATTGGAGGTCTAACTACCTGCGTGTAGCATCTATGTGTTGGTGAGGGTTCCCGCGTGCTATTGGGTGTCTAAGACTGGGGCAAATGGCCTTTCAATCTGGCCCGGTGGTTCCACGGTTCTCGCATTCGGTTCCGTAGTTCGTGATAGTAGGTAACTTAGATCTTTAGGTCTAAGGGCACACTATAGAGGTTAGGAATTTGATTGAATTGATTTGTCATCAAGTGTACCTTTGCGGCGACATTTCTCTCATCTCTTTTCCCTTTTTATCCCCCCAATTCTTCCTGCGGTAGTGCACGATTGGGAGGAGGTCACAAAACCCTGAACTGTTTGAATTGCCTAATAATTTTAGAAAAGGAGTCGAATCATCCTCCTCCTCCACAAACATGGTTGCACGCCCACCCCCAAATCCCAAGGGAGGAAACCGCCCTCAGAACCCACCAGGTGGTGGAGCCTTAGATCCCATAACCTGCCTCCAAGCCCAAATGGAAATGTATAATTGATTGCACAGCAATCATAGGTCTTAATTGACCTAAATTAAGCTAAGACTTAACATAAGTTAGGGTCATTCATGCATGCATACGCATTATCTGCATCTTTACTACTTTCCTTTAGCTATGCATAAAATAATGTTATAATGTGCTGATTAAGTGTATTATGTCGATTGCAGGCAATAAGCAGATCTAGAGCTGGATCTGGAGCAGGATCTGAAATAACGGGAGTTGTGGCAGAGCTGGAGCAGAAGGCCTAGTTTAGATGTAGGAATAACAATGTAAGGGGGTTAAAGGTTTTCTATTCTATTAAGTAGAAATAAAGCAGTAAAATGCGAAGAGCTTAGGTCCATCCTAGCCCTAGGATAGCCTAGAGACTTCCCCAAGCCTTAGCCACCCTTAGATTGGGTCACAACACCCTAGGAAGCCCTAAAACCCTAGTTCCAACCCTTCTCTGGACGTCCAGATAAGTTTTAGGACCCTTAGCCAACTCCCGCACACTTCAAACCCACTTCTGTAGTGTTATTGGACGTCCAGACACTTTGTTAGACGTCCAATTTCTGCAGAATACCCAAAACAGAACCCGAAATCCTTCCTAACTCTGATTGGACGCTGATTTTTGAGTATAAGACGTCTGATTCTATAATTAGACGTTTGATACTGCTCTCCAATTCCTGTTTTGAGATTTAAGCCTTGATCTTGGATCTCTAGGTCCCTAAACCCAATTCCAACCACATAGGAACCTAAATTAAGGTGCCCTAACCCTAGTACATCACCTCTAGACCTCCCTAAGGGCCTAATTAGGTCCTCACTAAACCTAATTGACTTGGATCTTAGTCAATTCCATCAGCCTATTCAATTGGACTCATTGAGTTCAATTGAGCCCTGATCTCAGCACACACTATCCAATTGGACTTAGTGAGAGTCCAATTGACCTAGACCTGACTTAATTGAGTTGTTTTACTCTCAATTAAGTTTCCACACACCCAATTAAACTTGTATTAAGTTTAATTGCACTTTACCTTAGTGAATTAGGGTTTATAACCCTAATTTGAGACCTACCTTGACCTAAACCCACTAGAACCCACCCTAATCAACCTAGCCACCTAAGTTTCGACCCACACACACCCACACACACTATCCACATGAAAATATCTATCCTAGAGTTCTCTATAACTCTCTACCATGTGTGGTTGCCTTGGTTGCCAAAAATAGCAACCAAGAGCCATTTTAGATCCACATTTGGTGGATCTAAAAACCACCATCCACCCTCTCTCTCTCACTCTCCCACGAGCTCCCACCATAGGCCTCTCTAGAGAATTCCATAATTCTCTAGAGAACTTCCATTGGGTCTATAAAAAGACCCCATGGGTGGCCATTGGCACCCATTCACTTCCTTGGCAATTGCACTCCATTGGTGCCATTCACGCCACCTCCACGAGCTCACTACCACCACCATGGAGGACACCATGCCGGCATGCTGGATCAACCCTACCTCTCTCCAAGGGCTGGCCTAAGTTCCATTGGCCGCCCCTCCTTCTTCTCTCGACCACTCCAAGGCCATCGGGGACCACCCCTGAATGCCCTCTATTCTTCTAGCTTTAAATCATGCTCTTCATAATTTTTATTGCTTTCATTTACTGCTTAGTAGAGTAGTCTTACCTCTCCCCCAATGATGCATGCGAAATCCCCCCGTTGATTCTTGTATGCAATCGTTTTCTGGTAGTTAGATTTAATTTTAAGCATTCATGTATAAGCTTTCCTCTAGATTTCCTTGTGCAACAACTCTCCCATGATGAATGAAATTTCATTATATATATATATATATATATATATATCTTATGTGTTTGAAATCAACTTGAGCTGAATGATTATCATATTTGAGTGATTTAAGTGCCTGCTCTTTAACGGCCTATATATTATGCACAAGCATGTCGTTTAAATAAAGTAGAGTGGCTTTAAGATCGATTTCAAAAACAAAAACAACGCCTCCCAAAGACGAACGACCGGGACTCAAGTCTCGTTATTTTCAAAATAATATCTTTGTTGGATCGTATTTCGCAACTATACTACGACGCTTTTTATCAAAAATGTGATCTACGACCTCCCAACAATAATGAGCAAATTGAAGCCATTAGGGAGACATTGGAGGAAATGCAGAACCCTCCCAAACGGGAGGAGCCTAGCTCTCTTAGCTCCTATCAGAATCCCGCTACTACAGAGACCATAGGATAAATTCGGGTCCCCATGGGCGGGGATGACTTTGAATTAAAACCTAACATAATTGGCCTGATAAATTTTCACTTCCATGGTCTTGCAAGTGAAGACCCTCTTCTCCACTTGGAAGACCTAACCCGATTGACTGAAACTGTTAAACCTAGAAATATCGGGTTACCTATAGTCCTCATGAAGATGTTCCCATTTTCATTGCGGGATAAAGCATCGTAGTGGTTATGCACCCTTGGGAGAACCATCCACTCTTGGGAAGAGATGCGAACAGCGTTTCTCAAGAAGTTCTTCCCAATCGGGTGAACCAATGTGCTTCGCCGTGCTATCACCTCCTTTACGCAACAAAACGGCGAACAATTTCATGAGGCATGGGAGAGGTATAATGACCTCCTCAAGAAGTGTCTGCACCACGGTCTTCCTAAGTGGCATATAGCCCAGATTTTCTACTATGGGCTAAATGAGACTTTGAAGCAGATTGCAGATGCTTCCTGCGGAGGGAATTTTATGAATAAAGACGAGAATGGAGCATTCGAATTGTTTGAAAATATGAGTGAAAACTCAATGAACAATGCCTCCATTGTAGCCTTTAATCGTACCAGCCAGCCTCGAAATGTCCACGAAGTTGACACGAGACCCTCCCATTCATCCACTGATCTCAGCCTTATCGCACAAAAATTGGATGAAGACTCCGTTGTGCACAAGAAGCTGGACAAGCTTCTGGCCAACCCCGCCCGTTCTATGGCAAACACCCCCACCTCACCACTTCGTTACAATCCCAATTCTTCCAGCACTAGGCTTATCACGAGAAAGCCTGTAAGACCTTCCTTACCGAGTGTCTCGCCGAGCGACTCAGTAAGTCATGTGGATCTGGCTTTTGCAAGCCAGTATTTCGACATGGAGGACCAAGCCTCCGTGTGCTCAGACGCATATTTACATGCGGACGCATCTTCTGGCATAGAAGACACTTACGCCCTGGGGAACAACCCGTTCTCTGCCACTTATAACCCAGGGTGGTGAAATCATCTGAACTTCGGATGGTCCAACAACTCGCTGCACCAAAACCCCGAGGGTGGACCAATGCGACCATCCGTACCCGTCATCCCAAGGGCCTAGTCTAATCCTATGGCGAATCCGCCATCAGGCCCTTGCGTACAGCAAGCAGAACACGCATCAAGTCCTCTTCATAAATTGATGCGAATGATGACGAAAATGTCAAAGCGCCATGAAGAGAACATGACCTCTCTTCAGCACCAATTGGCGCAACAAAATGTTGAGATCAGTCAGCTACGCATGGCGACTCAATCTCAGGGCACTCTTCCCACCCAACCTGTTCCAAACCCACGAAATTTCGTACCGCGTGGTCCTCAACCACAGGTACGAACTTCTCAGGGGCAGATTAATCAGATTCTGCAAGCTTCAAGCACTCCACCGGGATTTCAAGCTAATCCCGCTGCAGCACCGCACTCTTATGTCCCTATTGCAAACCCTCCTTCGCCATATGATCCCACTGGACCCGCATTGTCCAATGCGATCACTACAAGGAGCGGTAAACAGACCGTTGATCCGCCTCGACCGGATCCTAGCCCGTCTTCTTCCTAGCCCGTCTTCTTCCTCGCCCTCTCATTCAGGATGCGCACCGCATTTGCGAGAGGATGATACACCCAAATTGGTGCTAGAATCAATTCCATTCCTTGAGGCTCCACCGAGGGAGCCAGAAGGCAAAAGGAAAGATACGCAGGCCTTTGATAACCTGCGTAATTTGTTCAGGGATGTAGAAATCAAGGTATCCCTACTCGAGGCTATCGACCACATACCTACTGTCGCCCGATTTTTCAAAGACTACACAACACCCAGGCGACAGTCAAAGAAAATTAAAAATCCGGTGGTTCTCTCGCTTCATGCGAGTTGTGCTATACTGTCAAACCTACCACCAAAGCAGAAAGATCCGAGCACACCACTCATTTCCTGTAGCATCCAAGGCTGCAATTTTAACCATGCCCTGCTTGATCTAGGATCTTCCATCAATCTAATACGAACCATCATGCTCGAAAAATTTTCCTTAGGAAATCTGAAACCCACCTCTATCACGTTACAGCTAACAGATTGCTCTGTCAAAATCCCAAAGGATGTGGTGAAAGACGTGGTGGTTAAGGTCAACAGTCTCTATTTTCCTGTTGACTTTCTTGTTTTACATATGGAAGTTCCTAGCTCACTTTCTGATTGTCCGAGCATCCTTGGTTGACCTTTCTTGGCCACAGGCCATGCCCTTATCGACTGCGAGTCGGGCTGTATTGAGATTGTCGTTGGATCTGAAAAGCTCAAGCTTAACATCTTCAAGGTAGCCAGGACCTTTGATTGCGATTGCATCGACGATGACACGTCTGACGAGGACATGGCCGTCAGCGCGTGTATCGGACTAATTGGGACCTATTCAGACTGTTGCGGATTACCTGTAAACACTGACGATTGCCTGACCATCACATATTGTGACGTTCCCCCATCCCTCCCTTGTCTCATACCTTCTCTTGGCCAGACTTCTGACGAGATTTTCTCTGCTTCCCATACATCGTGGTCTGAGTCATCTCCGGGCTACTCACCCTGGTCCACACTCTTGAAGATCGGATTGCCCTTTCTTTCCCGCCACATCAGGCGGATTTGCAACTCTACACTGGGACCTTGAGCCCACATCCTACTCACTGGGGCTATTCCCTTTTGGATCCATATATCCAAGAAGCCCATCTTCTTGGATAATCTGAGGGCCAACTTCTTCCTCCTAACCTATTTTCCGATTCGCCTGGGACACTCTCGTCCCAAGAAATGCCAGACCTTTCACCATCTACCATCACTTTTCACGCCACTATCACGATCACTTCACTTTTCACTTCACCACCCACCATCCACCCACCCTACCACCCTGCTGTATACCCTGCACCTTAGCTCTCGTTACCTGATCTTTCGTCCTTTCTCTACCTTTCCCTGCATGCATATGTGGACATAGCATCGTTTGGCATGGGAGGGTAGATAGGCATCCATAGGATCTGGGTATTTTATGGTATCATGCAGTTTCCAACTATTTATAAATATGTAAGAAAAAGAAAAGAAAAAAATATATAATAATAATAATAATAATAATAAATGGTGTTTAGTAATGATCTGAAGGCTGAAACAAAAATACAATCAGTGTTTATGGATATTCAACATCTGTTTTGAAGACTTTCCAGGCCACAGTAGCTTGATTTGCTCAGGCTCGGCTTAATTCACTTGAGGATTGACAAAATAGATCGAAATCTCTCCTAACTAAGGACGTATTCTTGTACCTGAGACACGAGTACAGGATCTGTTGGTTTGCTTCTACTTGAGAACCTAAGCAATCTTGGTTCACATTACACATATCAGGAAAGGCCAGGTAAACATAAGATCCAACCCTAGTGTTCAATAGGGAAGGTGGAGTCCTTACCTGTGCGCGCAGGTAGACTTTTTATCCCAGGCTTTAGTCTTGTGTTTAGGAGAGAATCTTTCCACCAAAAAGGAACCCTCCAACCAAAAAGAAAAAAGTGTGCTCCTCCAAATAATGTTGTAAGAGATATACTGACACGTGTTTCAAAAAAAAAAAAAGATGCAAATAAGTCAGTATATCTCACAAATGTCTGTAAAGTCTTCGCCCTACAAGAAGTTCTTCAGGGCAGGTTACAAATACCTTGTTTTCTTTGAGCCACAAATGTCAGAAAATGGGAGTTGAGTTTCCATCATCTTTTTAAGGGTAAATCCGAAGACATGAGCTGAAACTGGGACCAACCTGTACTTAAAAATTCGTGAAACCTTGGGCTTGAGTCTTAATGTTCATCTGGTCAGTCTTGATCCTTCACTAAGCACAAGCCATAACCTCTTGAGCTCTCGAGTATGGCAAAAACCTACTGGGTCCTGGAAATCGTACTTAAGGTTTAAATATCAAGAGTCCTGGTTAGTCCAGAGATGATCTATGTCTTGTGAGACTTAAAGTACTGGTAGTCTTCTCTGCAATTAGCTCTCACAATATCCAACAATAAACACACTTAATGATGCCTTAGAAGAAAATCCTCAGCTTAAAGATCATTTCTAAATACTATTTTGCTAGGGACTAGCAAAAGATAGGCATGGGGGTATGATTGCATCGCAAAAATACACCTGCAATTGTGCCATCTTGTGCTATTTCGTAGCATTATCGGTGCATATTAGGTAGACATAGTCGGATTTGTGAATATAGATGGATGCATGCATTTAATTGAGAGGGGAGGAGAGTAAATAAAATGGCCTCCCAATTCACATTTTCCTTAAGTGTTGCTTCGCAAAATTTCCATCTTCATTTTTTTATTTCTTTTTGATTTTTAAAACTCTTCCAACGACTGCATGGAACAACCTCTTCTTCTTCGCGCCATGTCCTGCTCCCCCTCTCCCTGCAAGCCCTGCAACCGCATGCACCTCTCCCTACCAAGCCATGCATGAGCCATGCACAGCCAGGGCATGGCTGTGCATGCTTTCCTCTTCTTTAAAAGGAGGGCAGCTTCTTCCTTTGCAGGAGCCTGGTCCTCCCCACGAAAAGAACCCACACAGTAGCTCCACTTCTTCTCCAGGTCGTCCCCTCCCCTCTCCCTCCATACGCAGGACCTCCTCCTCAGAGGAGCAACTCTGCAAGTAGGAGTCATCACTGTGTTGCACACCCACCATCATGAAACCACCACCGCCCAGCTCATCAAAGAGCCGGTGGGCGTGGTGGCCTTCTTCCCAGTTTCACTTTGCACGCCATTTCCACCTTTACACCAAAGCTTCAATCTCTGAAGCTCAACCGGCCAACGCACGCCCTGCAGCAGCCGGCCAAGCCCCACAGCAGCAGCGCACGCAAGCCTTCCGCGCATGCCTGCAGGTGCCCTCGCCTCCAGTTTTTTCGCACAAACACTCGCTTCTCCCCGCAACCCAGCCGGTGCAGACCTTCTTCCGCACGCGCCAGCCGCAAGCCACCCGCACTCACAGCACCTGCAGCAAGCGGTCGCGTAGCTCGACCATACACTGTAGCCACTGTTCACGCCAATCTGCAGAACATTGTGGCTACAGTGGGGTGACCGGTAAGTTTCTCACTTATCCGGTCACCTGGCGCGCCGCAACCGCCAGCGCCCGCACCCACGTCTCGCACCGAGTCTGCTCCAGCTCCCACACGCGCATTTGCGTGCGGTCCTCTGGCAGCGTTCACTCCCTTCGCCTACTCCCTTCGCCTGCATGCCTCTGCGTGCACCCGCTCCAGCCCTTCGCGCAGCACGGTGCGCTACGTTCCCCCCTCCACGCTCACTCCCTCTCAACGCGCACGTCCTCGTGCGCATACGCGCCTGCATGCACGTGTGAAGCCACCAGACGTCAGCCCTGAGTGCGCAGACGACTTAACCCTCCAGACTTCACTCCAGCAGCGCCCTCTCTCTCTCTCTCTCACACACACACAACACTCTCTCACTCTCTTTACCGACACTTACACACTTACAGTCACACTTTCATACACACACACACCTATACACTATTATATACATATATATATATATATATATATGTGTGTATATACATATATATTGATATACATACATATATTTATATACATATATATATATACTTACATCTATATATATAGTAGTATTTATATAACTAAGTATTAGTTTTCATATATATATACATATATCTAAATACTTATATATATATATATATATATATACATATATATTTACATATATACATATACTTATATACATATATATATTTATATAAATATATCTATACATATATTAGTACTTATATAACTATGTATTAGTCTATATATATATATATATCTATATACTTATATATATATATATATATGCACATATATACTTACATATATACATATATTTGTATACATACATATATATATATATATACACACACATATATCAATATATATATTATTACCTATATAACTAAGTATAAGTATAGATATATACATATATATATATATATATATATATATATATATACATATATACACACCTACTTATACATATATATATATATATATAAATATACATACATATATATATATATATACACACATATATATAATATATAACTACATATATATACATATAGATATATTTACATATATACATATATATATATATTTTTTCACATTACCTACCATACGTTGTATCGTGGGAATATCTACACCAGTTGCTGATATTCCTCGATACATGCGTATAAAAAGCGTGGTCACACTCATCTTCCACCATCCATCTTACACTCCACGTGGCACCTCGTCCCATTGGTTGCGTCTTTCTAGACAACAATCAACTCGACATCGTGCTACACTCCATCTCCGCCTCCACCCCCACCCCTTTATACATATATATATACATATATATATAATATATTTACTTTATTTCTGCTTCTCTTTCCTGCCAATAAAAAGATAAAAATATATATATAAAAGAGAAAAGTTAATCCTTGACTTGCAGGTACTCCGTCTTGGGAATAGCAAGACCCATTTTGGAACCCTGATTTGGCTCAAAGCCAAGAACCTAATTTTAAGGGTGTTCCTTAAGGACAAGAATTATCAGAAAGAAATCTAAATAGAAAAACACCAAAAACACAATAATCGAATGGAAGAGACTCGTTGTAGGAAAGGCATAGAAACTTGACTTGTAATCCCACTTCCCTGAGTTCGACCCTGGGCCTAAAAGTGACCAAGATAAAATCAAGTAGGCCAGGTTAAAAATTTTGTAAAGAGATGGTTAGGTCCGATTTAGGTTAACCACTATACACACTTCAACTATAAAATCACCATATTAACAACCTAACCGGGTCCGACCATCAACGTGGTGCAAGCGTGGTCTGTGGGTGCTGGCGGAGGCGGACTATGCATGTGCAGGTGGTGGTGTTTGGGGGAGTGTGGGATTGATCAATAGCCCTAACTGAGTTAGGGCTTTTGATCTACAGAGAATGGTGAAGGTGTGGAGTGCGAAAGCCACTGGTTTGGCAGTGTGTGGAAGCCACAAGGGCTCGCCGAAGGTCTGCCTGTGAGATGGAACATGGAGTCGCAGAGGGTATTGGAGGAGTCAAAATGAAGTGTTGAAGTTGTTGTGATGAGAGGAAGCTAAGGAGTCATTTGAGAGAGGTAGCGGACGATGGGGGGTGGAGATGGAGCCGATTGCGGTATGGCCAGCGCCGGAGAAGGAAGGAGCTCTGGTGGGTAGGAAATGGCGAGGAAGATGATGAAAGGGGCATCAGTGGGTATGGCTTGTTGGGGAAGAAGATGAGGAAGATAGTTCTGTCATTGGTATTATGAATGAAGGAAGAGAGGAGGTAGGAAGAGTTGCTTGATGTCTGTTGAAGCTACGAGTTACTACTCTAACGTATTTGGTTTTGAAAATCCTGTCGTCGTAGTTTGAAAGTGAAGAACTCATGTTCAACAAATAAAATTTGTATCGGAATAGAAATCCCTGGTTAAACTCAGAGAGGCTACGTCGATCTACATTCGTAATTATATTTTTTTAGAGTTTTTGTTGAAAAGCAGAGCAATGTAATTACAATGAAGATATATTAACAATCAGAATAAATGAGAAAGAAAGAGAGAGAGAGAGAGAAAACATGCACTTAATATTTCAAAATGTTTATACAATAAAACCAGAGAAGAATTACACTAGAAAGTGGGAAATCAACTACACTAGAAAGCAGAAAAATTCTACTCTAAAAAGCTGTAAAGAAGAATGGGAGAGAGAAGTTATCCTCCTCGACGATCGCTTGGAGGACGAGTCGAACGAGACGCCACCTAGAAGGAGGATGGAGCAGGAGGAAGGAAGTCGAGGCAAGAGGAATGAGAATGGGGCAGCACGTCATTGTCGTCGTGGGATCCGCTTTCGAAATGAGGGCAAAAATTTGACTTTATCTCTTGAGGAGCATCCTGGGTGTTGGAAAAGCTTCTCTTGAGCTTTGGAGAGGGAGAGAAGAGAAGGAAGGGATGCCCATTTCATATGGAGGGGGTCACCTTTTATAGTTGCAAAGAGTGAGGGCAATTTGGTCTTTACAATTTCAAAACATTAAATAAGGGGTATTTAGTGAAGGATAAAACTGTTGCTAAAGCCTCAGTCATGGGCGACGTGTGCTGCCCACTCACCTTCCACGCCATCCACTTCCATCAAGTCTTGGCCGTACAATCGTGAGATCAAACGACTGAGATGCGCCCTCGCAGTGCCTCTTCAAGCCGTAACGCCCGCGTCTGATGGCACGTCATGCATGAGCGTGCGATAGCGCGTGGGTGCTATTGGGCACTTGCGACCGCTCGATCACGATCGAGCGGTCAATCGTGTCTGCTCGCCGTGCCTCAGCTGCCTCTCGCAAAGAATCGAATGCACGCCACATGTTCTCGCGAGCGCTCTCACCCGCTGTGCTACCACGATGCTTGTGTCGCGGAAAGATTTCGTGTGCGCGCATCCATAGTCGTTGGATCGAATCCAACAGTGGAGAAGCAATGCTCAAAATGAAGAAGAGATGGAGCGACGGGTGCAGTGGCTGGTTGGGCGGCTGAGATGGTGCCATGAGGTGCCATCTTTGCCGCTCATCTTCTGCTTGATGTAGATGGTGCCACGATTGTCGGATTGAGTCGATTTTCACATTGTTAGGCTGGGATTGTCGATCCAAATCCATCCATGCAGTCGGATTTGTCGTTTGAAGTGTGGATTCACACCATCTTGCCCATGATCTTCTAGGGTTCCCCGATCTCTATCTGACGCTATAGATGTCTGATTAAGGCGATCTTGGAGTCGTTCAACTCCTATCGTCGCCCTGATCAAATCTGTACGGTTGGATCTTCGATCCAAGGCCTCGATAAAAATTTTCCCTGTCCTTGAACATAAAAGGAGACAATTAACCTCCATTTTATTCAAACTAATCTAAATGCAAGATGATGCATGTTATCCAATATTTATGATATGCAATGCAATTCTATGCTTAAGAACATGCATAAATAGATATCTTATGTAGTGTAAACATGTTTACATCACACCCCCATGACTATCTTTTGCTAGTCCTTAGCAAAAACTATATGTTATTTATAGCGGAATTAGGTTGGATTATTTGGGCATGAGTGACTTTCAATCATTAAGAAAATGTTTACTTAGGATCTGAACTTTCAAAGACATAATAGTACCCAGGTATTTGCCAAAATGCAGATCACCTCAAGCCCTCGCCTTATTCAAAGAAAATTTTCTTTTTCTCTTTTTCTTCTTTTCTAATTTTTTTGGATTTTTCAGTTTTAAAGTTTAAGAGTGGCTTTCTACGGCCATTCAACTCACCCAAGATTTGTTGAGGATCCAAAGTTCTAAGCATTTTTATTGTGAATGTGATAGACTCGTTGATTGGCAGTTAAAACGGACTTCGAATTTCTACGCCTCTAGGTGACCTTAAAAAGAGAATTCTACCTAAAGGTGTATATTTACAACCGGTAGCTTTCTCCCTACTTTTATTTTTATGGGGTCAACACAAAGGTGAATCTAGTGTATATCTCCCCGATTTATTCTACTTCTCTGCTTCTTCCTAAGTGTTTTTGGGAATTTTCAGTGCATTTATTGAGCTGGGTTCTGGATAACCAATCAATGAGCTGTTACCACCGACAACTTGCCAGCCATACTCGTGCGACGAAGTGTGGCTTATTTCTTCCATTTTCTTTTTTTTCTTTTATCCTTTTCTTTTTGACTTTCTTTTTCTCTTTTTTTTCTTTTTTTTTTAAAGTAGGTGGTTTCCCTATTCTAAGATTTACCTAAATGCAGTAAGAAGAGAATGAGCCAGTGACTGGGCTCTGGACAACCTACCTATGGGCTGTTACCCACGATAACTTACCAACCATATCACCCTAGAAGGTTCATTAGCTACCCAATTTCCATTAAAATCGTCGAACAACGAGTCAGAGAAAAGAAAGTGTGTAGATGCTTAAAACTCAAAGTTTCCTCAAATAAAAGGTTGGATTGATAAGTCGTGTACTTATCACTCAAACTTATTTACTCCAATTACTATAGAATTAAGATGGCGAGGACTCGAAAAATAAATCCACATTTTAGTGGATACACGAGTCGATTAAGTCTAAAGACCTAAAGGGTCTTTATGTTCAGATCGTAATGTAATATTTCCTAAGATTGAAAAGTCCTAATGTCCAACTATTCCTTTCTAATTCAATTTTTTTTTTGTATAAATATGAAGAGAAAAATAATTTACATGAATTTCATAAAGCTGACAAAATGATTCAAAAATGAATCCACCCCCCCATGCCTAGCTGATGCAATGTCCACATTGAGAAAGAGACATGAAAGAAAGGGTAGAGTATGAAAGATTCACCTGAATATGAAGCTTTTGTCAGCTTTGCATCATATGTACAACTGTTGAGTTTAGTGCCATCAGCTAAGCGAAGTCCAGCCAAAGAAGTCACTGAATGGCTAGAGCAACCGTGTCTGAGACATGTTCTAGAAGAGTACGGTCAATAACAGGCTTCAGACGTTGATCGTTGACTTTAAATGTGTTACCCATCTTTGGGTCAGAAATCTAAATGGCTCCATTCAGAAAAATCTGGTCAACAATGAATGGGCCATTCCATTTAGATCTAAGTTTGCCAGGAAAGAGCTTAAGTCTAAAATCAAATAATAAGACCTTTTGGTTCAACTCAAAGCTCTTGCAGGAAATCAATTGATCATGTAGAGCTTTGGTCCGAGCCTTGTAGATCTTGGCATTCTCGTATGCATCATTTCTAAGCTCTTCCAACTCAGATAGTTGGAGTTTCCTGGTCTTCCCAGCTAAATTCAGATCTAAATTGCATTTTTTGATCGCCCAAAATGCCCTGTGTTCAATCTCTACAGGTAGATGGCATGCCTTTCCATATACCAAATGAAACGGAGACATGTCGATGAGCATTTTATACGCTGTACGGTAGGCCCAAAGAGCATCCTCAAGCTTTTAAGTCCAGTCCTTGTGATCAGGCCTAACCATTTTCTACAGAATGTTCTTGATCTCCCGATTGGAGATCTTGGCTTGTCCATTTATCTGGGGATGGTAAGGTGTGGAAATTCGGTGCTTAACCCCATATTTGGCCAACAAATCAGAATTGGGCATTAGTAAAATGAGTGCCACCGTCACTGATGATGGTCCTCAGAATCCCAAACCTGCTGAAGATATTTTTCTTGACAAAATCGATGACCACCTTGTGGTTATTGGTTCAGGTGGGAATCGCCTCAATCCATTTGGACACATAATCAACAGCAACAATAATGTACTGATGTCAAAATGAAGGGAGAAAGGGTCCCATGAAATCGATGCCCCAAACATCGAAAATTTCGACAGGGAGAACTGGGTTTAGGCTCATCATATCTCTCTTAGTTATATTCCCGAGTGCCTGCCATCAAGAACATGACCTTGACAAACCCTGGGCATCCTTAAATAAAGACAGCCAATAGAAGCCAGATTGCAAGATTTTTCCAGCCGTCTTTTTCTCGGAGAAATATCCACCACACGCAAATGCATGGTAGAACTTGAGTATACTGTTGAATTCATTCTCCGGTACACAACGGTGAATAATCTGACCATAGCCGATGCAGTACAGTTCAGGGTCCTCCCAAAGGTAGTATTTGGCCTCAGATTTAAGTCTATCCCGTTGTTGCTTGGTCCAATCCTGGGGGATTTGACCAATGGCCAAATAGTTAACAACGTCAGCAAACCAGGGGGTTTGGACACTTGAAACTGTAAGGATAGCTTCGTCTAGAAAAGTGTCAGCAATCGAGAAGTCTGGATGAGAAGAATCACCCAGGAGTCTCGACAAATGATCCGCCACCACATTTTGTACCCTGATTTTATCATTTATTTCAAGATCAAATTCTTGAAGTAGAAGAATCCAATGAATAAGTTAGGGTTTGGCATCCTTTTTGGCCAAGAGATGTTTCAAGGTCGAGTGGTCGATATAGATGATAACATGAGACCCTAAGAGATAAGCCTTGAATTTTTCCAAAGTGAACACTACAGCTAGTAATTCCTTTTTAGTAATAGTGTAATTCCTCTGGGCTTCATCCAAAGTTTTACTAGCATAGTAGATGACAAAGGACTTTCTATCAATTTTCCGACCTAATACAGCCCTGACCGCGTAATCAGAAGCGTCGGTCATGATCTCAAAAGGGGCTGTCCAAATTGGTGGTTGCAATACTGGAGCACAGGTGACTGTCATTTTTAGGAAATCAAATGCCTTTCGGCGTGATTCATCGAAAACAAACGGCGTTTCTTTGGCAAGAAAATTGCTTAGGGGATGAGCAACCTTCGAGAAATTCTTGATGAATCTTCGAAAGAATCCCACATGACCAAGAAATGATTGGATTTGTTTAACAGATGTGGGAGGAGGAAGTTTAGAGATAGCATCAACCTTAGCTTTATCCACTTCAATTCCCCGTTCAAGGATTACATGACCCAAGACAATGCCTTCTTGGGTCATGAAATGACTCTTTTCCCAGCTAAGGACCAATCGTGTTTTGATACATCACTTAAGAATCATTTCCAGATTAAGCCAAATAAGATTCAAATGATTCTCCGAAAATAGAGAAATCGTCCATGAAGACTTCCATAAACTCTCCCACCATGTCAGAGAATATGGCTAACATACACCTTTGAAAAGTCATAGGTGCATTGCATAAACCGAAAGGCATCCTACGGAAAGCAAAGGTTAAGTAGGGACAGGTGAAAGTAGTTTTTTCCTGATCCTCAGGATGGATAGGAACTTGGTTGTATCCAGAGTAGCCATCAAGAAAACAGAAGTACTTCTGCTGGCTAGTCTTTCCAAGATTTGATCAATGAAAGGTAGGGGAAAATGATCCTTTTTAGTGGCTATGTTCAGCTTCCTGTAATCAATACAAACCCTCCAAGAGGAAGCTGAACGAGTTGTGACAGATTGTCCTCTCTCGTTAGTCACAATGGTAATCCTGGCTTTCTTTGGAAAAATCTACACGGGACTTACCCAGAGACTATCAGAGATTGGATAAATAATTCATGCATCGAGCCACTTAATGATTTCCTTTTTGACCACTTCTCGCATATTTGGATTTAATATCCTCTGCATCTGGCGAGAAGGGCGGGATCCATCTTCCAAGAATATTCTATGATTGCAGTAAGATGGCTCGATCCCCTGAGGTCATGAATGGTCCAACCAATTGCCTCCTTGTGTTCCTTCAGGACCCTGATCAATTTAATTTCTTGCTCCTTTGTTAATTTAGCACTGATAATCACAGGGAGTGTCTTCTGAGGTCCTAAAAATTGATATTTCAAATTCTCAGGCAATGATTTCAGTTCAAGCTAGGGCGGGTTGATGATTGATGGTAAGGAAGATGCTGAAGACTCAACAAGAGGAAGAGGTTGTGAGTGAACAAAATCAATAACCTCTTCAGAAGATGGCAGGTCTGCCATTGAGGGTTGCGGGTCCAATTCATCATCAAAGAAGGAACTTTCAATTGAAGAAATCATCAAACAAGTTTCAATGTTTTCATTATCCTCCTCAAGTTCCTTAATAAATCCATAATCCTTAAATTTATTAATCATCTTAAAAATATCCAATTTCATTCGTTGATCCCCAAAGGCGATTTCCATGCTATCACATTCATAATTAATGTTGGCCTTAGCAGTAGCCAAGAACGGACACCCTAGAATGATGGGTGTGTTCCTCAAATTTTCAGGTACATGCATGTCAAGGACAAGGAAATCTACAGGAAAATAAAAATCCTTGACCTTAACTATAACATCTTCAATAATGCCTTACGGATTTGTGACCGAGCAGTCCACTAACTGTAGCGTTATTGAAGTTGGCCAATGTTCACCTAATCCAAACTTCTCATAAAGGGAAGTCGGAATTAGGTCGATGGATGCACCCAGATCCAGAAGTGCTCTATCAAACATGTAATCTCCAATGACACAAGATATCAACGGAGCACCTGGATCTCTCTTTTTCTGAGGGAGGTGGTGCAGGATAACAGAACTAGCCTGCTCAGAGAGTACCACCTTCCTCGAAACAGATTCTCTCGACTTACACTTTTGTGTACATAAATACTTTAAAAATCTTGCGTAAACCGTTATATGCTTGATATCATCGAGGAGCAGGATATTGATCTCAGCTATCAACAGACTTCTTCTTTGATTTGATCAAGGCTTTAGGAAAAGGAACATGAGTCAGATCGTTGGAATCAGGTTCCTGAGCCCTAACTTCTCTAGAATTCTCCTCTCCTCAGGTTCTTCAGGATTCAGTAGATCAGAACAATGTGGTTGTGGATCTTGAGTCTGCTTACCACTCCTCAAGGTGATAGAATTTGTAGATGCATTAGAGTTTGGGTCTTGGGGAGGGTTAGGAAAGATTGGAGGGGCTTGATTAGCTAGAAATTGTTGATTTGCAAAAGAAGAAGAAGAAGAGGAGGGACCCAGCTCAACCACCTGAGCAAGTGCATGTGGGTCCCTTTGATTTTCGTACCCATGGGCTTCGTTGCCCGGATTTAGAATATTTCGCGGGTTGGGTACGAGTTGGGATTGTAGAGATCCAGGTTGATGAGAGCTAGCAATGAGCCTGGACTGCAAGTTGTCTAGCGAGGTTTTCATTTGCTGCATGAGCTGGAGCATGGATCCTTGCATCTCTACCATTTGTCGGTTCAAATCAGCCTGCCCTATGGGTTGACGGGCATTCCAAGCTGGCTGATTAACCTGATTTGGAGGCAACTGAGTATATACATGACCCTGACCCATTAGTCGTTGCGGAGCATAGTTGCCGGGTCGGAATTGGGTCTGTTGCCCCTAGTTTTTCCAAGAGAAGTTAGGGTGGTTTCTCCAACCTAGATTATAAGCATTAGAGTAGGGGTTTGATCTAACATTCTCTTGTACAGCACAGACATCCTCATAAGGTGAGGATGGAGAGAAAGAAAGGGAAGGATCAAAAAAATTGGGATCAAAGGCCCCAGTTTGGAACCCGTGGGGTTCCGAAAAATGCTGACTCATAGGTTGAGCTGCATCGAGTTGATTCACAAACTCCCGTCCAGAAGGAGCTCATGAAGAATGGAATCTCAAATTTTGGGATTGAGTGGATCGAGAGTTGCTCATAGAATTTCCAGCCATCCACTCTTCCATTCTCTTAGCAACCAAGTCCACCTTGTCAAGTTTGTTACAAATCAATTCCATATCAAATGAATGAGAGTCATGGACTTCATTGACATTTGAACTGGGCTGCTGGGACTAGTTAAATATATCCATGGAGGCATGATTGATTGAATTCTTAGTCATTTCCTCAAATAAATCATGTGTAGTATCTGCGTCTTTATTGAGGAAATTACCTCCGCAAAAAGCATCCACATGATTTTTGAGTTGCTCAGTCAACCCATGATAGAAGATCTGCACGAGTTGCCATTTCGGCACCTCATGGTGTGGACACCACTGCAATAGGTCCTGGAATCGCTCCCAGGCCACATGAAACTGCTCCCCCAGCCGCTGGGTAAAGGTAGTGATTGCCCGTCTCAAGGCATTGGTACATTCAACTGGGAAGAATTTCTTCAGAAAGGTCAATTTCAACTCATTCCAAGTTGTAATTGGCCTTCCTATTACCCTGTACCAATGCGTGGCCTTATCTCTAAGAGAATGGGGGAAGAGCCTCATGATCATTTGCTCCTCGTTCACGTTTCGTGCCTTGGTTGTTTGGACGAAAGTGATCAAGTCCTCCAAGTGCTGAAACGGATCTTCAGAGCCAAGCCCATGATAATGTTTGATCAGGCTTAACAACTGGAGCCTGATTTCTACGTCACCAGCTGGAATCTGGATGTCGGGACGTTCCCCGTAATTTGAAGGATCATAAAAATCCTTCAAGGGCTGAGCGCCCTGCATTCTCTGGAACCATTCCTACATTCTCTGCATTTGTTCCAGCCGCCTTCGGAATTCCTCCTATGGATCTCCAGGCAGAGGAGGCTGTTGGTTGGCCATGGGATCAACTTGACCAAAATCCAATTTGCGCCTCCTAGAATACTCTAGTGGTCCTTCCAATCGGGGATTCAATGACCATCTTCCTAGCATAAACTAGGAGAAGGTTGGAAGGACTGGGGATAGGGATCTTGCAGCACAACAAAACAAGGCTGTCCTTAAGTGGGGTAGCCTAAGGATCTACTGACTCCCAAAACCCACCTTAAGATTATAAATGATTTACTGTACTTGCGTCAGCTCAATCCAACTAGTTAGAAGGAGGGACTGGGGAGAAGGTTCTTCCTCCGGCTTTCGCCTCCGGTTCCTAATGTACCCCCCAGCCACGGTTGTTTGACACTACTCCCCTAGCTAGACGTCAGATTAATTAGTACAAGTACGTTAATCAAAGACAATCTCAGACTAGGCCCTGAAGAGTGAATCAGACTTTAAGGCTAATGTCTACACAATTTTATTAACGCCTGGGATTGTGGTACTTATGGAATGTGATGGGCCCTTAAAATGGGTTGTGCCCTTAATGATTGATTGAGAATTGTGTAAGTGTGTGCACAACTAGGGCTTTCAAGCAAGATTATTTGTGATGTGTGGATTTTAATGTTCAAATCTTGCTTAAGTAGCTTTTAGGGTTTAAAATTAGGTTGATTGCAATCAATTTTCGAGGCAAACCAGGTTGTCAAACACGGGTGAAGATTGCTTTCCTTTAAAACGAGAAATAAAGTGGAGTGCTTGGAATAGACCTAGATTGAAAACCCTAAGGAGGAGCTACTTGATGAGTTGATTTTAAGTAGAGTGGTGCGGTCCAAACAACTCAATCAGTTGGCCACAAATGCACCACTAAGTTAGGCACAGAAAGATGGTTAACCTAGAATGATTTCTACTCTTTTATGTGTTGCTTTGTGTGTATTGATTCCACATATCAGAACCCAGTTGAGTACAAACAAATCAATTAGGTTAAGTGCCTTGAATGTTGGTGTACGTTGTGTGTTTGTTGATAATTACCCCACAAGATTATCTTTTTGCTGTTTTTTATAAACAAAGGTGGAATAAATGTGAGTGAGAATCCAAACAACCAAACTATTACTAGGATTTATGCAAATAGCTAAGTTAATTGGAATTTGGATTTAATATGACAAATGAAATCTATGAAGGGGGGAAGAATGGGGAGCAGTTACAGTTGTCTTCAACTGCACCTTACTCTGGTCTACCGCTTGATGATTCCCTGATGGAGGACTCTGCAAAACAGTAGACACAAGAGAAAGTAAGTTAGAAGACAATAAAGTGCGTGAAATGCGAAAGGAAGATCGGAAATCGTTGCCTCCCCAGCAACAGTGCCAAAATGTTGAAGCTGCGAGTTACTAGGCTAACGTATTTGGTTTTGAAAAATCTTTCGTCGTAGTTTGAAAGCGAAGAACTCGTGTTCAACAAATAAAATTTATACTAGAATAGAAATCCCGAGTCGAACTCAGGGAGGCTACGTCGATCTATATTCGCAATTATATTTTTTTAGAGTTCTTGTTGAAAAGCTGAGCAACGTAATTATAATGAAGCAATATTAACAATCAGAATAAATGAGAGAGAAAGAGAGAGAGAGAAAACATGCACTCAATATTTCAAAATGTTTATACAATAAAACCAGAGAAGAATTACACTAGAAAGCGGGAAATCAACTACACTAGAAAGCAGGAAAATATACTCTAGAAAGCTGTAAAGAAGAATGGGAGAGAGAAGTTATCCTCCTCGAAGATCGCTTGGAGGACGAGCCGGACGAGATGCCGCTTAGAAGGAGGACAGAGCAGGAGGAAGGGGGAATGAGAACGGGGCAGCACTTCGTCATTGTCGCAAGATCTGCTTCAGAAATGAGGGCGAAAATTTGACCTTATCTCTCGAGGAGCATCCTGGGTATGGAACAAGGTTCTCTTGAGCTTTCGAGAGGGAGAGAAGAGAAGGAAGGGATGTCAATTTCGTATGGAGGGGGCCTCCTTTCATAGTTGCAAGGAATGAGGGCAATTTGGTCTTTACAATTGCAAAACATTAAATAAGGGGTATTTAGTGACGGATAAAACTGTCACTAAAGCCCCAGTCGTGGGCGACATGTGCTGCCCACTCACCTTCCATGCTGCCCACGTCCCTCAAGTCTCGACCGTTCGATCATGAGATCGAATGGCTGAGATGCGCCCTCACTGCGCCTCTTCAAGTCGCAACGCCCGCGTCTGATGGCGTGTCACGCATGAGCGTGCGAAAGCACGTGGGTGCTCGCGACCGCTCAATCACGATCGAGCAGTCATTCATGCCCTCTCGCTGCGGCTCAGTTGCCTTTTGCGAAGAATCGAACGTGCGCCACATGTTCTCGCGAGCGCTCTCACCCGTTGCGCTACAGCGGCGCTTGTGTCGCGGATGGATTTCATGCGCGCGCATCCACAGTTGTTGGATGTGCATCCAACAGCGGAGAAGCAGCTCTCAAAATGAAAAAGTGATGGAGCGGTAGGTGCAGCGGCCGGCTAGGCAGCTGAGATGGTGCCATGTGGTGACATCTTGGCCGTCCATCTTCTGGTTGATGTAGATGGTGCCACAGTTGTCGGATTGAGTCGATTTTCACGTCGTTAGGCTGCAATCGTTGATCCGAATCCATCCGTGCGATCGGATTTGTCGTTTGAAGTACAGACCCACACCATCTTGGCCCTTGATCTTCTAGGGTTCCCCGATCTCTATCTGATGCTACAGATGTCTGATTAGGGCGATCTTGGAGTCGTTGAACTCCTATCGTCGCCCTAATCAAATCAGTATGGTTGGATCTTCGATCTGATGCCCCGATAAAAATTTCCCCTGTCCCTAAACATAAAAGGAGACAATTAAACTCCATTTTATTCAAACTGATCTAAATGCAAGATGATGCATGCTATGCAGTATTTATAGTATGCAATGCAATTCTATGCTTAAGAACATGCATAAATAGACATCTTATGTAGTGTAAATATATTTACAACAACGTCGAGGAGCACTTCATCCAGAAAAGAAGAGAAGAATTGGAGGTGTTTCTTGCCAAATTCGAGCGTGGGACCCTCGGTTTGATTTAAGGAGTGTTTTATAGGTCATCAGGAGGCGAACGAAGCTTGAGAATCAGGCTTTCAAGCTTGGAAAGCTTTGTCAAAGAAGGAAACCCAATTTTCAATTGATTCGCATGGCACTTTGGGTAAGACTTAGAGCCCAAGAAGTGGCTCAAAAGGAAGGCAACTTCGTCAAGAATTTAAGTATCTATTTTGGGACTAATTGATTGAGAATCGAGCGAAAAATCCTCGCTTGATCTCAACGGTGAAGCTCAAAGTTGCCTTTAATGGCATGAGGGACCTATTTTCAAAGATGATGACAAAGTTAGGGGCCTTTTTGTAAGGATTTTGAAAGTTAAAGGCAAATGTGTGATCAGATAGGACCAAGTTGCAAACTAGGTCAAGACAATCTCAGATTAGATCCAAATTTTGGTACAAACCTAATTTGAACCTAAGGAATCCAATGATGAAGTTAGATTTTAGTTTTGACCACATTTGATTAGGTAATTTATGCAAAAATCTAAATTATGGAAAATGTCTATCTAAGACTCTATTTTGGGTTAAGACAGGTTATGATAGTCAAATTGAAGGTACCAAACCCTAGAAAATATTTTTCTACAAATTGTAGAGGGTTTAGGTGAATTTTATCCTAACCAAAACCTCAGTTAATTAAGCAGGTCTGTTTTTAGGGTTTCAGAAGTCATTTAATTCTCAAAACACGCAAAAATCCTTTTCTGTCTATTCTAACTCACTTGTTATCCTTTTAGAAGCATTTCACCTTTTATTATCCCCTAGAAAAACCTGTGGTTGTACTACATTCATGATGTGATGGTAAAATTACAGTCTTAACCCTATTTTCTTATCTTTCCCTCAGAATGATTATGTAATGAATTACAGTCCTTTGGTGGTTATGTAGGAGCATTTAATGACTTAATCAGATCAAATTGAGCTAATTATGGCTCATGATGGTGTTCCCATCATACCCCCATGCCTAGCTTTTGCTAGTCCCTTAGCAAAATCTCAAGGAATTTAACTTAAATTCTAGACCACATGCCTTTTTATGCTCAGATGTGTGCTTTCTTTTGTAGATTAGGTCAGGATGCTGATAGTAGGCCTAGAGGTACTCAAGTACTAACTAAGATCCAGGCCTGACCAGCTCTAGCCTTAGTCCACCGTGAAGGTTTCTAAGGCCTATAGGAACTAACCTAAGGTTCGTTGAACTCCATGATTAAAGCACCTGTGCTTATAACATGTTTTAGCTTAGGTTCAGTTTGCAGTGCATTTTTGTAAGAGAGAGACAGAAGAACTTTTTCTTTATTTTTGAAGAGTTTTCTCTCTCTTTTCTTTCTATTTCTAGCTTCAGATTGGCTTTACAACACGGTCTGTATCAGATTCCTAGTTCTCACCATCAATCCTCGCAGGGTCCTTGCCAATCGATGCTTTGAGATAGCACCACATATGGCAACACCCAGAACCTTGGCTTTCGAGATTTCGAGATAATCCCGCCCATGGCGTTCTATAGCTAAATCCAGACCCTGGCAATCGACATTTCATGATAATGCCGCCCATGGCATCTGAACAAGCACAAGGTGCTTACATGCCCCCGATAGGATATTTAGCTATCCTAGTAGACAAGCTCCGAGGAGACAGCATGTTATTGCACATCTTCAAGGGGAATTTCCTACCTCTCAGCACCGGGAGCTCTTCTAAGTCAACTTATGTTGATTAGCCTCTCCTAATCTAGGTAACTTTTTTTAGAACAGATTTAATGAAATTTGCGTGATTTTGGTAATTAGGCACACTAAACCAGACTGTGTGGATTGGGGTGCTTAGGTTACCGAGTCCCACAAACTAGAGGTCAGTTAACGAGACCGAATAATCCCTAAGCCTTAGACCTAGTACTTAAGCTTCGCATTTTCCCCAACCTCTTGAGGACTACTCAGATCTTAATGGATACTTGAATGCTTAAACCTATACTCACAACCCAAGAGGCCTATGATCAGCATTCATACTAATCGCTTTTTGTCTTTTAGTACTTTTTGTGTTTCATTTTCTTTCTTTTTGATTTAGTCTAGAACTAAGTCAATTTCTTAATCTTTTACCAATGACTCTCTTTTTTCTTTTTCAAATTATGCTCCTTTTTGACAATTAGATCACCTCCCATTTTCCTCCTCAAAAATGATATGCAATTAATTCACTCAAAATTTCTTGCCTTTTCCATTTTTTGTTCTTTTTCAGTTTTTTTCTTTTTTTGGTTTTTGGAATATGTAATTTTTTTTATGAAACCCTTTCTTGTGAAATGATTCTCATAGCATTTTGCACTTTAATACCTCCCCATGCATACGATTTGTAATGTCATTGTAAATTAGTTGGATTCGAATTTAGCTTAGAAAGTACATTAGAACAGGTTTTGGATGGATGGACGGGTCGGGGTGACTATTGCAGATGATTTCAAGCTCAGGTACAGGTACTAGAGGTGGAGTCGGCTATTCTAATGGATGAACTCTAGAGCGTAATATAAGTTCAGCATAAGATGTGTCAAGAAGGGTTTCGAGTTTTTCAAAAAGATGATGGGTTGCCTCCCGTTAAGCGCTGAGTTTAACACCATCAGCAGGGCGCAACTCAGAGAGAATGGAGATCAAAAGATACCTTAGCCATGTTCATATCGGTGAGTTCAATGAACGGCTTAAGTCGCTAGCCATTCATGATAAAGGGTTCGGAATCAAGGCTGAGTTGGCTAATTTCGACGGCTCCATTTCCAAAAATTCGACTGATAAGATATGGTCCAATCCATTTTGATTTGAGTTTTCCTGGGAATAGTTTGAGTTTGGCATCAAAAAGTAGGACTTTCTTACCAGGGTGAAAGATCTTTCTGGATATGTGCTTGTCATGAAAGGCCTTAACCCGCACTTTGTAAATTCGCGAGTTCTCATACTCATCATTGCGTAATTCATCGATCTCACTCATTGAAAGCTTTCTGTGGGTTCCTGCCTTAGAAAGATCTGGATTACACTTCCGTACAGCCCAATAGGCTTTGTGCTCCAACTCAACGGGGAGGTGACATGCCTTCCTATTCACCAATCTAAAAAGTGACATGCCCAATTGGATTTTATGGGCAGTCTTATATGCCCACAAAGCTTCCGGAAGTCAGGATGACCAATCTTTCTTGTAAGGTTGGACAGTGACCTGAAGGATTTTCTTGATCTCTCGATTTGATAGCTTAGCTAGACCATTGGTTTAGGGGTGATAAGGAGTAGAGATTCGGTGTGACACCCCGTATTTGGTCATTAGTGATCTAAACTGAGCATTCGTGAAATGGGTCCCTCTATCAGAGATAATGGCACGTGGAATCCCGAACCGAGAAAAGATGTTTTGATGAATGAATTTGATTACCACCTTATGATCGTTAGTTCGGGTCAGAATGGCTTTGATCCATTTGGACACATAGTCAGCAATGAGAAGAATGCTTTCAAAGCTGTCCGAAGTAAGGAAGGGTCCCATGAAATCAATCCCCAGATGTCAAAGATTTCGCATACGAGAATCGACTATAAAGGCATCATATCGCGGTGGCTGATATTGCCCAAGTTATGGCAACGAGTGCATGCCCTACAGTAATTGTATGCATCTTTGAAAATCATGAGCCAATAAAAGTAGCACTAGAGGACTTTTGCTGCAGTTTTATGTCCGGAAAAATGTTCGCTGCAGGCCTAGTCATGGCAGAAGGACAAAATGTCCGGAATTTCCACTTTGGGATGCATCATCTGATGATCTGATCAGCATCAATGTGAAAGCGGTATGGGTCTTCCCATATGTAGTACTTGTCATCGGAAAGCAATTTGTCTTCTTGGCCTTCAACCAATCAGACGGAATCTGATGTGATGCCAAGTAGTTCACTAAATCAGCAAACCACGGAAGTCCCGTACTAATAGTTAGGAGGTGCTCATCGGGAAAGTGTTTTGTGATGGGCCCAAAAGGGTCGATACTGTCAGAAGGAAGGAGGGATAAGTGGTCAGCTACCACATTCTACTTTCCTGCTTTATCGCAAATCTCCAGATCAAATTCTTGCAACAGTAAGAATGAGCATATTAGTTGAGGTTTCGCATCCTTCTTCACAAGGAGGAGCCTCACTGCAATGTGATATGAGTACATGATAACACGGGAACCCAAAGGATATGATCTAAATTTTTCCAGGGCAAATACTACGACTAGCAGCTCTTTTTCAGTAACTGTGTAGTTACGCTGAGCCTCGTCAAGTGTCTTGATAGTGTAGTAGATGACCACGGGTTTCCCATCTATTTTCTGCCCAAGTACCACACCTATAGCATAATCAGATGCATCGCACATGATCTCAAAAGATTGAGACCAATTAGGGGATTGCAGGATAGGTGCTTGGGTAACTCGATCACGTAGAATCTCAAATGCCACAGTGCACTCCTTGGATATTTCAAAGGGGACATCCTTAGATAGAAGATTAGTAGGGGGCGTGCGATTTTTGAAAAATCGGGAATGAATCAACGGTAAAAACCAACGTGCCCCAAAAAGGATCGAATGTCTTTGACCGAGCTAGGCATAGGGAGTTTGGAAATTAGATTCACCTTGGCTCGATTAACCTGGATGCCTTTTCCAGAGATGAGATGTCCCAGGACAATTCCCTCAGGGACCATGTAGTGGCTCTTTTCCTAGGAGAGAACCAAATTCACATCGATGCATCGCCTGAGGATTTGGACCAATTGCAGGAGGCAATCATCAATGATTCTCCAAATACCGAGAAGTCGTCCATGAAGACTTCAAAGGATTCACCTACCAAATCTGAGAATATGGCAAGCATGCACCGCTGAAAAGTAGCAGGTGCCTTGCAGAGACCAAACAACATCCTTCGAAAAGTGTAAGTTGATAAACGCTAGTTTATCATCATTCTTATACATTAAAATAAACCTAGCTCTTCGGATTTTGCTCCGTAAATGGGTTTTTGGGTTGCATTTAGGCATAAATTAGGTTTGGCATGCACTGCATTTTTTATTGTGTTTTTAATGTGTTTTTGTGAGTGTTAGGGATAAATAGATTGCCAGATCCCTAGAACACTAGCACTCAGGAAGGCAACAGGTGAAGCAGAAGCTCAAACTAGCTGGAACTCAGCTTGATCCAACTCACCATAGCAAGAATCCAGTTGACTTGGACTAGGTTTAGCTCATCTTAGCTCCATTCATCTCATCTTAGCTGAATGGCAGCTCAAGAGAGCTCATCTTAGTTCACCCTATCTCAGGTTAGCTCAAATCTAGCTCAACTTAGCTGAATCTAGTACATCTCAGCTCCAATTAGTTCATAGGGAGCTCTAGCTAGCTCAGTTGAGTTGACAGGATTTCACCTCAGCTCGGGACCAGCTACATCCAGCTCCACTCAACTCCAGCCAATTGCAGATGACCTCATCTTAGCTCAGGAAGCTCAAGTCCAGCTCCTGGGGACTCAGGTTAGCTCAACATAGTTGACTTAAGCTACCTTAGCTACCTCAACTAGCTAGGTCATCCCCGGGAGCATCAGACCCAGCTTACCTCAGCTCCTTTCAGTAGAAGCTAGCTTGCTTTAACTTGGCTTAGCAGCTAGCGAAGAACTAGCAAGCTAAGCCAGCTAAGGTAGCTCCTTCCAGCTCTCTTCAGCAGCCACCAGCTCTAGTGCAGCTCAAGATGACTACCCCCAGCTCTTCTCCCTAAAAACCCTAGCTCCAAATGCCTTCAAACCTACTCCCTACTAGCCAAACTAGCTAAGCTAGCTTAGCTAGTCCACCTCCATGGCACCAAAACCTACTACCCTACTACCCTACTACCTAAGCTCCAGCAAAAAGACCACCTACTCCTACTTTATTTTGGTGCCAACTATCCCTTCCATCACCACCCTACATCCACCATCAAAACCCATCTCCACCCTCCATTTCTTCCCTCCAAAATCAATACCTTCTAAAAGGTATTTTCAAAGGGAAAACCAGGGCACCTCTTCATTTTCCTCCCATTTTCTCCCTCCAAAAATATCCAAGCACCCCTTCATTTCCCTCCAAAAGAACACCATAACCACCTCCTTCCCATCCTATAAATACCCTACCGTACCACAACATAATTCCCATCCTCCATTAGTGTATAATTCCACCTACATCCACCTATACCTACGACCAAGAAGAAGGAGTAGAGAAGAAGATTAAGGGAGCACATCACCAGCCCCTTTGGTGCTTTCTTCTCCCCACTTTCTTCAACTTGTTCCACGCTAAGGAGGAGGAGCATTCTACTTCAAGGAGGATGGCCAGGCAAAGGAGAAGGACCTAGGGTGGACGTCCACCCTCGAAGGAGGGAAATTAAAGGTGGTAGCTACCACCTTAGAGGACATCATTTGGAGGAGCATCTCATGGCAAGGAGAAGGAGTTGTCTTTTCAAGTCAATGAGCTACTTGGCTTGGAGCAAGAAGCCCTCTTCTTCACCATCTATCTAGAGGATTTGTGTTTTATTTTTCTTGTATTTTCAAGTAGAGTAGAAGCATTCCTCTATAGGTTTTGTGTGAACAATTTTTCTTTAATTCAAACTGCCTTCTTTCAAATTTTGGTTGCATAGCTTCTTACAATTTTTTCCCTTGCATTTGTTTCACTCCCACTCCCTAATTATTCTAGGCCTCCACGTGCCTAGGGTGAGCTTACGGAGAGGCTCTACCTGTCACCTAGGGTTAGCTTTGTTAATTAGGTATTAGTTGTTTTCTAGTTATCAACAAAAACTTGCATGTTGCCTTATTTAAAAAATCTATAAAAAGTATATATTGAAAAGATCAAAAAGAATGTTGAGATTTATTTTCCAAGCAAGAGATTTAACTTTTGCAAACTTTCCTCCTTGGACAACCTTAGATACCCCACTATCTAGGTTTATAAATTTAATAGTTGATCAATTTTGTGCGTTACAATGATGTATTTTACAAACTGCGTAAAATTCACAATCACTTTTTGGCGTCGTTGCTTGGGAGGCATGGCTTTACATTAATCACTTTTCTCTTGCTTGAAGTGGATCTCATCCCCTTTTCTTTCTTCTCTCTTGTGCATGTAGGTATTGCAGGAAGAAACCAGGAATCTGGAAGCGAGAGCTCAAAGTTCCTTTTCTTCCCGTGAAATTCAGGTTGGTTCTCTTTTATGGTCACATAGTCAATTAAAACTACCAAAAAAATATTAAACTTGGCTTTTTGGATCCCAAACATCTTAATTAAGTGGAGTGGAGTCCATTAAAATTCATTGATTGCTTGTATGCTTCATTAAACACCACTCCAATCCAAGTGTTCGTGTTCCGATATTCAGGTCTAGATTCTGTCCGGATTTCAAAAATCAATTCCTAACATCACAAGTCTCTTAAAATTCTAAAGTTTCACATAGTGATTCCAAATCAAGTTAGGAATGTCTGTTCCAAATTTTAGATCAATTATTTTTGTATTTAATTTTTTAAAATTCATGAACTACTAAGGGGTCACACCCTCTAAGCCTCCTATTTTGCTACTATCTGTGAATTTTAGAATTTTTATACTAATCTAATTTTTGTGGAATTTAACTTTTTGGAATCCCCGTGAAAATCTACATCTCACATAAAATCACCAAAATTTTCTGAGGCCAATGGTGGTACAAAAAGTCCAGAATACTCACGGGTATCATTTCTAGATTTTGACACTAGCACAAATAAAAATTCAAAACAAATATCAAACAAATTCCTAAAATATTACAAAAATATTTTCTGGAATCCTTGTTAGATTCTCTTCAAATTAGTGGTGTTGTTTGAATTTTTTGGATCACTACCTAATATAGAAAGCCAAAAAATAACTCATTGGTAGTTAAATTTCTGTACTAGGATTAATAAAATTAGGATTTCTTTTTCATGTTTAAAGACAAACCACTAAAAGGAAATTGATCTCAACCCATACAACTTGATTTCCTTTTGTTTGTAGAACTTCAAAACTTGTCTGAAGTCTTAAGAAAGGAAATCCTAAAACTCATTAATTAAAATCAAATCCTAAAAGACAAGAATACATCAATTATGTGACAACTTGATTTACATTAGAACCACTTTCAAATTCCTATACACACATAAAAAAATTTGAAATAACAGGGCAATAACCCAAATTAACGCTCTCCACATTCCGTGTGCACTATAGTATCCTAGACTTAACTAAAATCCGTAGCAACTTGACCCCTAAAGCCTCATCAACTTAGGCTTGCTATATAGGTCTTAAGTTTTCTCTAGTTAATACCAATTTTGTCATCTATATTTGGTGTTCAAGCTGAGGGGTAGTGTCAAATGACTAGGAACGGGTTTGTACAAGAACTTGGGGTTTTCCCTAGGAAACGTTTGGGCCCAAACCTCCCCTTAAGCAACTTGGCTAGATTTGTTGACAGAATGGGTATCACTATTGATTACTTATTTCCTACGTAGACCAAGTCTTAGGTTTATTTTTAGGAAGTCACACTTAAGCTAGGTCCAGCTTTTGTTGTTTGAATTGCACACTTCTCTCATCTCCATCTCTTCTCCTCCCTACCATTTCTTTCATTTTGCACGGGCCGCGGTCCAAAACTCCACACTTGGAGGGACCACTTGATTTTGCCTCCACAAAAAAATAACCTTTCCATGCATTCTTCCTCTTCTTTAAAAATGGAAAATCAAAATTGGTCCTCTAACCCGCATGCTAATTTTTCTTTCCCCTATTTTTCCACCCAGGAGCTACTTAATCAGGCCCCTCCACCTCATTTCCACTCTATCATGGCTCAGCTAGAAATTCAGCAACAGTTGCATAAGGAATTAACTGACCTAGCCAACCAGTGGCAACCTACTACACTTAACCAAGCTCCGCAAATCCCACGTTTCACCCCAGCTAACACCTGCAAGAGAGAAAATCTGCATAAATCCCATGCTGAGTATAATTATTATTCTGAGGCTTTCTACGGTTCATCGGGGAATTATGTTTATCCCAATCATCACCCCACCCAAAATGTCCCTACTTTCCAAGAGAAATTGAAAATTTCCTCTAATGGGGGAAATTATCTAGCTCACTCCTAGACCAATCTGGTTCCACACCAATAGCAGAACCAATTTGGAGGGTATGGTTCAAATCAGACTTATCAATCTGGGCAATCTCAAGATGCCCAGATGATGAAAACCCTACAGGAGTTACAAAGAAAAACAAGGGAAACAACCCATCTTATTAACAATCTCAATGATCAAATTGGGGATATTCTAACTCAAAGACCTACAGAACACTCACCATGCCAACCCACATCAAACTTTATTAATCACAGGAATCAACACCCGGGTGGATACCAACATCAGAACCACATGGTTCAGCCTCCTATTAACCCAATAGCGCAGCACCAACCCAGTTTCTATCAACATCAGACCCTCCCACCTCCTCCCATTGATCACCAAACTGCGTAAAGAGACTTTAAGGAGTGAGGAAACCACCATGGATTTAAGGCCTTCACATTCAAATGATGAAACTGATTCTCAACCAATGCAGATTGACTCCCCTAACGTCAATAAGCAAGAATAAAAAGAAATCCCAAAAACACCTAATTCAAACCCTATTTCCTACTCTGAAAAACGGTAATCCAACAATCCAAAATCAGAGCCCTCTGACCACAATCCTTTGGACTTATTTGAGCAAGTCGAGAGGAATATTCCCTTCCTAGATTCTCCCCATTCCTCTAAAAAATTTACTTCAAAAGGGCATGATCAGAATCTAGAAAGGTTGGTCCTTTCAAAGATAGCCAGCTCAGTTTTTTAGAGCAAACTGCCTTTCAGAAAAAAAGACCAGGGCACATCACTCATCTCAGTTGTCATAACTGACACCATTTTTTTTCGCGCCCCTCTCTACTTAGGTACCTCTAGTAATCTCATCCCCCGATCTTATTTGAGGAATTTCGATTCAGTGATTTAAAAGCTACTAAGGTTCAATTTCAATTGGAAGATCGATCTACCATTCAACCGTGGGGAATTGTTGAGGATAGTATTATAAAGGTCCGTAATTGTCTATTTCCGGTAAATTTTTTGGTCCTTGACATAGAGGTACCTGAGGCTCTCATTAATGCCATCCTTGGAAGACCTTTCCTGATTATGGCAGCAGCTAATATCAATTCTCATTCGGGTAAAATGAATATAAGTTGCAGTAACCATACCTTCTCATTAGATTTATTTCAAGCTTCCAAGAGGTCCATCGATCACAAAATTTTTTAGGACACTGATAATAAAATGGAAGTAGTATTTGAGAAGTTTATGTTGATCCAATCTCACTCAGCTCTGACCACTATTGATCTAGATTTTATTGATTCTTATTCTAAGGATAATTATGTGGTCCAAGACTTTCCAGATCAACTAGGGTTTGACTTTCCCCCTTTTCATCTTCCTATTTTTTTCACCAAAAATATCCACACTAGCTTCACCCATCCTGCATCTCACAACTCCTTTCCCCTTCCTTTTCTATTGGACCTACCACCTGATCCACCTGAGTTTGGCTTTCATCATCAATTCAAACCATGGCCAGACTGGGGTCCTTTTTCCATTTCTCTTTTTTACTTTGACCCCTTTATCTTTACCACTCATCTTTTTAGGGATCTTGAGGAAGACACTTTTATTGAAGACAATCAAGTATCCAATTATTTACATGATTTTTCGTCTTCTATGCATACCTTCACACCCAGCTGAATGGCGTAAAAGATAGCACTTGATGGGAGGTAACCCATCATTTTTCTTGCTTTCCTTTTTCCTTTCTTTTTCCAAGTTTTGACCATCCTAAACCCGACCGCTCTTCATTAAGGTGATCCCTTTTCCGTACTAATGCATGAGGACATTGCATACCTTAAGCATGGGGGGTGTTTTAAAATTTTCCAATCGATTTAGGATTTTCAAAACCTAAAAGCCTGCATTTTTCTTTAGTTATTTTATTTTCCTGCTTGTATACCCAAAAAAATAAAAATGTTGAAAACTTTTTGAGGAAAAAACTTTGAAATCGAGACTAAGGTTAAAAAACTCACATTTGTTATAATGGGATTTAATCTTTAACAAACTAGGGATGAGGATGCGGATCTGATCATTAGAATCTCAAGGTCTATTTTTAGACTAGATCAGATATCCTTCTCTAATTCCACCTGAACTCGTGATAGCTCAGGTGACTTGATCCTCTTTTGTAATATGGAAAGTATTTGGCATAGTTTATGATTCAAAAACTTGCATTTCCTGTGGAACTTCCTGTGTCAAACTTCACACACAAGCCAACAAATAAAATCCACTAAAAATTAGAAAAACTCCCTTGTTTGGACTTAGTAAAAGTCTGAAGCAGATCATTGGTTTGAGTTCCCACCACCAAGGAGGAAAATACCTGCTTTGAGGATGCGATGTCAACATGTTACCGCCTCGACGTTGCTCCATATCTATATTTCATATCTTTAGATGAAGCATTAAAGTGCATTTTACCAGCTTAAGAGTCTTGGATGGTGCTCTACCTATAGTGTTGGAGTAAGAGCTTGAGTTTGATTGGAGCGCCCTTTTACACTGCATTGTGTTTTGGGGTTGTGAGGTCCTGGGTGGTGTCATGGATAGTGCTATCCCGAAGTACTGGCACTAGAGCCCCCTCAAGGATTGGTAACGGGAATAATGATCCCAACACATCTGTTGTAAGACTAAGCTAAAATTAAGAATGGGGGAGGAAAAAAAAAGTTTTAAACCAAAAACACACCCTTATAAATGTTGCATTTTCACAAGCACGGACACAAGGTTTTAAAGAATATTGCAAGTTGCGAATCAGATTCATGAGCTAGAAAAATCCTAGAAATAGAAATTTCAAGTCATCTGAATTAACAAGGGGTTAATTTGTGAATTTTATGGAGGATATATTGATCCCATCTTATCTAATTTTTGGATCCAAAAATAAATCCCGATGTTTATCCTTAACAATTCCCATGCCTCCTGTGTTTAGATCAACCAAGGTCCCTTAATCCTTTTCTCCTCAAAAGTCAAAAAAAAAATTTAGATTTCCCAAAAATTCTATTTTATAATTTGAAGTTTTCCTAAGAGAGTAGAAAAAGATAAGCATGGGGGTGTGATAAACGCCAGTTTATCATCATTCTTATGCATTAAAACAAACTTAGCTCTTAGGATTTTGCTCCGCAAATGGGTTTTTGGGTTGCATTTAGGCATAAATTAGGTTAGGCATGCATTACATTTTTTATTGTGTTTTCAAAGTATTTTTGTGAGTGTTAGGGATAAACAAATTGCCAAATCCCTAGAACCCTAGCACTCAGGAATGCAACAGGTGAAGGAGAAGCTCAAACTAGCTGGAACTTAGCTTGATCCAATTCACCATAGCTGGAATCCAGTTCACTTGGACTAGGGTCAGCTCATCTTAGCTCCATTCATCTCATCTCAGCTGAATGGTAGCTCAAGAGAGCTCAACTTAGCTCACCCTATCTCAGATCAGCTTAAATCTAGCTCAACTTAGCTGAATCTAGCTCATCTCAACTCCCATTAGTTCACAGAGAGCTCTAGTTAACTCAGTTGAGTTGACTAGAGTTCACCTCAGCTCAAGACCAGCTACATCCAGCTCCACTCAACTCTAGCCAGCTGAAGATGACTTCATCTTAGCTCAGGAAGCTCAAGTCTAGCTCCCGGGGGCTCAGCTTAGCTCAACTTAGTTGACTTAAGCTACCTTAGCTACCTCAACTAGCTAGGTCCTCGTCGGGAGCATCAGACCCAGCTTACCTTAGCTCCTTTCAGTAGAAGCCAGCTTATTTTAGCTTGGCTTAGCAGCTAGCAAAGAACTAGCAAGCTAAGCCAGCTAAGGTTTCTCCTTCCAGCTCTCTTCAGCAGCCACCAGCTCTAGTCCAGCTCAAGATGACTACCTCCAGCTCTTCTCCCTGAAAACCATAGCTCCAAATGCCTTCAAACCTACTCCCTACTAGCCAAGATAGCTAAGCTTTCTTAGCTAGTTCACCTCCACGACACCAAAACCTACTACCCTACTACCTAAGCTATAGCAAAAAGACCACCAACTCCTACTTTATTTTGGTGCCAACTATCCCTTCCATCACCACCCTACATCCACCATCAAAACCCACCTCCACCCGCCATTTTTTCCCTCCGAAATCAATACCTTCTAGAAGGTATTTTTGGAGGGAAAACCAAGGCACCTCTTCATTTCCCTCCCATTTTTCCCTCCAAAAATATCCAAGCACCCCTTCATTTCCTTCCAAAAAAAATCATAACCACCCCCTTCCCATCGTATAAATACCCTACCCTACCACCACATAATTCCTATCCTCCATTAGTGTTTAATTCCACCTACATCCACCTATACCTATGGCCAAGAAGAAAAAGATTAAGGGGGCACATCACCAACCCCTTTGGTGCCTTCTTCTCCCCACTTTCTTCAACTTGTGCCACGCCATGGAGGAGGAGCATTCTCCTTCAAGGAGGACGGCCAAGCAAAGGAGGACCTAGGGTGGACGTCCACCCTTGGAGGAGGAAAATTAAAGGTGGTAGGTACCCTTGGAGGACATCATTTGGAGGAGCATCTCACACCAAGGAGAAGGAGTTGTCCTTTCAAGTCAAGGAGCTACTTGGCATGGATCAAGAAGCCCTCTTCTTCACCATCTATCTAGAGGATTTGTGTTTTATTTTTCTTGTATTTTCAAGTAGAGTAGAAGCATTCCTCTATAGGTTTTGTGTGAACAATTTTGCTTTAATTCAAATTGCCTTCTTTCAATTTTTTGTTGCATAGCTTTTTACAATTTTTTGCCTTGCATTTGTTTCACTCCCTCTCCCTAATTATTCTAGGCCTCCACATGCCTAGGGTGAGCTTAGGGAGAGCTCTACCTATCACCTAGGGTTAGCTTTATTAATTAGGTATTAGTTGTTTTCCAGTTATCAACAAAAACTTGCATGTTGCCTTATTTCAAAAATCTATAAAAAGTATATATTGAAAAGATCAAAAAGAAAGTTGAGATTTATTTTCCAAGAAAGAGATTCAATTTTTGCAAACTTGCCTCCTTGGACGACCCTAGATACCCCACTATCTAGGTTTATAAATTTAAGAGTTGATTGATTTTGCAAGTTACAATGACATATTTTACAAACCATGTAAAATTCATGATCATAAGTCCAGAAGGGGCAGGTGAAGGTGGTCTTCTCTTGGTCCTCGAGATGGATTGCAACCTAGTTATAACCGAAGTACCCATCCACAAAGCAAAATAATCGATTTCCCACTCGTTTCTCGAGAATCTGATCAATGAACGGTAGTGGGTAATGATCCTTCTTCGTGGAGGAATTTAGTCCTCTGTAATCAATGTAGACTCTCCATGAGTTCGCTATATGAGTCGGTATAGTTTCTCCAATTTTAGTCGTGATGACGGTGAGCCCCGCCTTCTTAGGCACAACTTGAATTGGACTCACCCAACTACTGTCAGAGATCGGGTAGATGATCCCTGCATTTAACCACTTGATGATCTCCTTTTTCACAACATCCTGAAGATTTGGATTTAGGCATCTCTGCATTTCACGGGATGGTCGTGAGCCCTCTTCAGTGTAGATGTGATGTGTGTAGTATGAAGAGCTGATTCCAGTCTGATCATCGAGAGTCCATCCAATGGCTCTTCGATGTTGCTGGAGGACAGAAATCAGGCGTGTTTCCTAATCAAGTGAGTTGGGAGTTGATAATCACAGGAAACGTCTGATTGGAACCCAAAAAGATGTATTTCAGATGATCGAGAAGAAGCTTTAATTCCATTACTGGGTTGTTAGCAGTAGCAGGTGGTTCAAGGTGGGTGTCGAGAGCAAAGGAAGGAGCTATGTGTTTTTCTATGTTGGGTTTAGACTCCTCTGATTGTGGGTTTCGATCTTCTTGTGGTTGATCAAAAATGGTCAGGTTTTCCTCGATACATAGGTTGTCAACCACAACCTCGATATCGCAAATTTGTTCTATCACTCTGCAATTGATTCCTTGTTGGGCCTTGAAGATATCGATCTTCAGTGTCTTGATACCAAATTTTAATTCAATTTGGCCCTCCTCACAATTAATATTGGCCCTAGTAGTGGCCAGAAAGGGTCTCCTTAGTATGATCAATGTATTCTTCATATTCTCATGAGCATCCATGTCTAAGACTATGAAATCCATTGGAAAATAGAAATCATGTATCCTAACTATGACATCCTAGAGAATTTCTTTTGGTTACTTAATTGATCGATCAGCTAATTGCAAAGTCATCTCTATCGGTTTAAGCTCAGATTCCTTGAAGTAGTCTAGTAGGGATGTAGGTTTCAAATTTATGGAAGCTCCTAGGTCTAGTAAGGCTCGGTCGAACTGCATATCACCGATTGCACAAGAGATCGGAGGGGTGCCTGGGTCGTTTGCCTTAGGCAGGAGTTTGCTCAAAATGATGGAGCTGGCTTGCTTCGATAGTAAGATTAGGTTTTCACCTTTGGTTCGCAGCTTACGCTTAGGTGTACACATGTCTTTCAGGAATCGTGCATAAGTCGATTCGTGGCATATCACATCCATCAAGGGGATGTTTATATGGACCTACTCAAAGAGCTTAACCAGGTCCTCCTTAGGTGCCACGGGTTTGGCTATCCTTTTTCCCTTAATCAAGGCCTTAGGAAATGGAACCTTAGATGATTCCTCTAGAATTGCCTCAAGCTATCTATCAAGGACGGGTGTGCTTGGATGACCAATCTAGGGTTTATAGTCTCAGACATGTTGTGGCTAGGAAAGGGTGGGTCTTGTGTTGCTTTGACACTATGGGTGGTGATGGAATTTAATCCTACCTAATTTTGGTTTGGGTTGGGCAAAATAGGTGGTTGCTGCTGAAATCCCGAGTATGAAGTTGAGGCATTGATGAGAGACTCATCATGATCTCATCAATGTAAATTCAAGCTGAAAACATAATATTTACCTTATTTACTAACATATATAAAAAGTTGAAAAAGATCTAAATTAAAATAAACCTTCAAAACCTAGGTTTACATTTTGGTCCTTACTTTTTATTACAATCAGGTCCTTATTTCTCACACCAGTCCTTAAGTTTCATTTCATATAAGTCCCTTTCCTTCTTCTTCTTCAGCCGAATGAACGGCTGGCGACGAAGAGTCATGCCACCGCGCGATCACCACCCTACCAACATCACTCTTCTTTATCCAAGCTCTTGCAGCTTGCGCTCACCACCTCTTCTTCATCTACTAGTCTGGATTAACCAGAAATCCTAATTTTCAGTGGGAGATAACCTCACCGTCATTGGAGACAACACCGGAGGTTAAGCTCCACAAGCTCCTTCTTCGGCCAGACCTCACCACTCTCTTCTCTGCCAACTACAATAAATACCCCCTCACCCCTCTGATTTCACTCAAGTTGGCTCCCTTCCCTCTTCTAACACTGAGCCGACCCAATAGACTATTCGTCTGCAACTCCAGCAACTTTCCATCTCATTTTCCGACTTCCTCCATCCATTTTGACTAGCCGAGGAGATCTGCCGTGGTCAGCTGCATCTCTGACATAGGCGCCGACCCAAGGAATCCTCTGCTTCACCTCACATCCGCCCACCGTAGATTCTTCTTTTCACCCTCTGATTTCGTTGTTCGCCATGAACCTTTGGCGGAACCCTATTGACCCCTTCATCCAGGTAACAGTAGATCAGGAGTAGGAGTAGGGTAGTTAGGTAGGTAGTTTAGGTAGGTAGATTACATGTAATTTTAGAATTTCAGTGTCATCTTCTCTGACTCCAGCAAGCTCCTTGAGCTTGCCAAAGCCTTAATTTCATCTTTTGAAATCGCTGTCCACATTCCTTTATCTCCCACGATCATTTCTAATTGACTTAATCACTTAATTGATCACCTAATCGCCTAATTCATCTTTCACCTCCACCGACTATTGTCACTGTCCATGGCGACAGTAGTCGAGCTAATTCCACCTCCACTGTGTCCATCATCATCTATCCATCACTTAAGAACCCTAATCGACACTATAATATGTATAATTACCACATATAAATTAAACACCCAAAATATTTTGCCTCATTTCACCCATCAAAATATTCCCTGGCATTGCTTCGTCTAAACATCATTTTAATAGCGCCGTTGCTGGGGAGGAAATCCTTTAATTCACTAAGAAATAGTTGGTTTAATTATCCAATTAGGAGGTATTTTGTAATTATATTTTTTTGTTTTTAATGTTCTAATTAGCTTTGTTTGTTTTGTTTTTGTTTTTATTTTCTGTCTTCTTTTCAGGTTTACCTTTTCAGGTGATCTCAGGAGAAGGTAGGAATCTGTGTTGCTATTTTTATTTTTGTGAGTATTTCTAGTCTTAGTCTTTTGCATTGTTGCATTTAAAAAAATATAAAAATATAAAAATACATTTTTTTGACTAGCAGCAGCATATACATAGGCATACACTCTTAGGAGTGTATTATCTGCTAGTAGTTTTTGCGATTTGACTTGGGAATTTTAAACTGTTTTTCTTGCATCAGCGGGAAACACGAGAAAACCCACGTAGATCCCTGTCCTTGGAGAATTAAAAAGACCATATATTTTTGTTTGAAAAGATATAAAAAGAGGCCATTGTAGATTACTTGATATATTTTAAAAAAAAAGATTAACTAAAAAGAGGAAGTAAAAAATTGTAACTTAAATCTGATTGCAGAATGCATGCGGGTTTTTCAATCACTATCGTCTGTTGCATGCTATCATGCACACAGCGCGATCACTAGAGTCACACGAGTCTATTTTTCTATCTCTCCTCTTTGCACCTTTTAAGACTTTGGTCGAAGATCAACAAGTCTATCTCACTACTAGAGCCCTGGGGAGCTAGTAGTGAGTGGTCTCGATCCTAGACCTTAGACCTTTGAGCTTTAAGGTACGCACCTGCGTAGACACAGATTAGGATGCATATTTTGATACTGTTACTCTATTTGTTTGCGTCAAATTACTTTTGCGTATCTTAGGAATCTCTTCTTTCCTTTGAAGGAAGAGCAAAACCTGCGTCTTTTTCATAGTTTTGTGGGTTTTTCTTACCGGTGGTGTGTGTGTGCACTTGCACATTATTTTCCATTTATGGAGAGGAGGCGATCCTTGCATCCGCCTCTTGCACCACCATTGACAAGTGATCCTAGGCCAATTGCAGATAAGCAACCAATGGTTTTCCTGTCTGATCCATCTACTTCTATGGATCAAATGCAGAATCTTAATCCTGAGATCCCTTCTTCTGGTTAGGGGGAGATGCCACCTTTTGATGTTCATGAGGCCCTCTTGAACCAGAACCTTAGGATGCTAAAGCAAACTAGGCAAATTAATCTTTTAACAACAGCCCTAAACAATTTACAAACTCTTCAAACCCATCCTCCACCTTGACCTAAGGCGGGTTTTGAAAACCCTGATTTACCGATCCATCGTCCAAGGCCTCTACTTAGAGATTATTATAACCAATCTAATGCACAAGTAGATCCTAATGTTAGGATACCTATTGGGGAGCATGATCCTAAATTAAAGCCAAACATTATAGGTTTAATCCCACACTTTCACGGATTTGCATCCGAGGATCCATTTCAACATATTGAAGATCTTAAAAATCTATCCCAAACTCTTGGTCCTCGAAATCAAAATAGGGAAATCCTACTCATGAAAATGTTCTCTTTTAGCCTTAAAGATAAAGTAGCATATTGGTATAGAACTATAGCAAGACCAATCTCAACTTAGGCTTAACTTGAATCTGCATTTTTGAAAAAATTCTTTCCTATTGGTTGAACCAATATTTTAAGGCGAGCTATTACTACTTTCAATCAAAACCAAGGAGAACCAATTCATGAAGCATGGGAACATTTTCATGAATTGCAAAGGAAATTCCCACATCATGACATCCCTCATTGGCAACTCATGCATATCTTCTATTATGGTTTATAAGAGGGCATTCGCAATCTAGTCGATGCCTCTTATGGAGGAAATTTTCTAAATCGCGAAAAGAGAGTGTGTTCGGGACCGGATAGGTTGTGTTAATATGGTGATTTTATCGTTGAAATGAGTATAGTGGTTAACCTAAATCGAGCCTAACCATCTCTTTTACAAAATTTTTTTACCTGGCCTACTTGATTTTATCTTGGTCACTTTTAGGCCCAAGGTCGAACTCAGGAAAGTGGGATTAGAAGAAGTTTCTACGCCTTCCCTACAACGAATCTCTTCCATTCGTTTATTATGTTTTTGGTGTTTTTCTATTTAAGATTTTTTTCTGATAATTTTTGTCCTTGAGGTACACCCTCAAAATCAGGTTCTTGGCTTTGAGCCAAATTAGGGTTCCAAAACAGGTCTTGCTATTCACAAGATTGAGTACCTGCAAGTCAAAGATTATCTTTTCTCCTTTGTGTATTTTTTTTTATCTTTTTAATGGCAAGAAAGAGAAATAGAAATAAGGTAAATATAGTATATATATATGTATATATTATATATGTATAAAGGGGTGGGGGTGGAGGTGGAGATGGCATGTAGCACGGTGTCAAGTTGGTCATCGTCTAGGAAGACGCAACCAACAAGACGAAGTACCGCATGGAGTGCAGGATGGATGGGTGAAAGATGTGTGCGAAAACACTTTCTGTATGCGTGTATCAGGGAATATCAGCAACTGGTGCAAATAGTCCCACGATACAACGTATGGTAGGTGATATGAAAATATATATATATGTATATGTATATATGTAAATATATATATCTATATGTGTATATATATATGGTTATAACTATATAAGTTTATATGTAGCTATATATGTATATATATATATGTATATATATATATAGATATGTAAATATATGTATAGATAGATGTATGTATATGTATATATATATATATGTATATATATAGTAATATATGTATATAGTTATATATATGTGTATATGTATATATATATTAGTATAAGTATCTATGTATATTATATAGATATGTATATATATGTATATATACTTATACTTAGTTATATAGGTACTAATATATGTATAGATAAATGTATGTATATATATATATGTATATAAATATATATAGATAAAAATATATATATGTATATATATATAAGTATATAGTAGTGTATAAGTGAGAGTGTGTGTGTGCGAGAGTGTGAGTGTGTGTGTATGTCTCTGCAGAGAGAGTGAGAGAGTGCTGTGAGAGAGAGAGAGAGAGAGAGATCATCTGCTGAGGAAGAAGGTGCGAGCGAGTTAAGTCGTCCGCACGCGGCTGTTGTCATCTAATACTGCACGCAGGAGCGTGCACGCGGACGCGCAGGCGCGTAGGCGGGCGAAGAGGCACGCACTGGAGGGAGTGGGCGTGGGGAAGGGACTGCAGCGCACCGCGCTACGCGAAGAGGTGGGTGCGGACTCGAAGAAGTGGGTGCTGAAGCAGGTGGGCATACGCGAGAGCGGGCGCGGAGAGAGACGCGGGCGCGAGTGTGCGCAGACGAGCAGCAAACGATCGCGGCGCAGAGAGAGCGCCGAGTGATCGGATAAGTGAGAAACTTACCGGTCACCGCACTGTAGCCATAATGTCGCGCTCTCTAGCATGAATAGTGGCTACAATGCGTGTCGGCTCGCACGACCGCCTGCTGGTGGTGCTGTGTGTGCGGGAGCCGCTACGCGAGATGGCGTGTGCGTGGAAGGTCTGCGCCAGCTGCTGGCTTGCGCGGTGGAGGGCAAGGGCAACCTGCTGGCGCATGCGAAAAGGGTTGCACCGGCTGCTGGCAAGAGCGGTGAAGCTTCATGACAGGGCACGCGGTGGCCGGTGCCTTGCTGCTGCTGTGCTTGAGCTTCAAAGGTCGGCTCTGTGGCAATGGCGGAAATTGCTTAGAACGACGAAATAGAGGAGTGAACCACCACACCCACCGGCTCTTTGATGAGCTGGGCGGTGGTGGGACTCACAGTGGTGGTTGTGCACCACTATGAGCAGCTCCTGCCCGCAGAGTAGCTCCTCAGAAGGAGAGGCTGCGTATGGAGGGGAGAGGGGAGGAGACAGCCTAGAGGAAGGAGGTGCTGTTCTTGTTGGGTGGATTAGGCTCAGCCGCAAGGAAGAAGGCTAAGTTCTTTTTAAAGAGGAAAGAGGCATGCACAGCCATGCCCTGGCTGTGCATGGCTGTGCATGCGGCTGGCAGGGAGAGCCTATTGCAGAGAATGGCACGGAGAAGGAAGCTGCCATGCCTTGCAGTTGCGGAGAAGAAGTTCAAACACAAATGAAAATAAAAAAATAAAGATGGAGATTTTGCAAGGTAGCAATTGAAGAATTTGTTAATTACAAGGCCATTTATTTCACTCTCCTCCCCTCTCAAATAAATATATGCATGCGTGTATTTTTACAAATGCGACTATGGCTACCTAATATGCACTGGCAATGCTAGGAAATAGCACAAGATGGTACAATTGCTGGTGTATTTTTGCTGTGCAATCATACCCCAATGCCTATCTTTTGCTAGTCCCTAGCAAAACATTTTTTTGTACTATATTTAGAAATGATCTTAAGCTGAAGATTTTCTTCCGAGGCGACATAAGTGTGTTTATTTTTGGATATTGTGAGAACCAATTGTTGAGAAGACTACCAGTACTTTAAGTCTCACATGACATAGACCATCTCTCAACTAACCAGGACTCTTGATATTTAAACCTTAAGTACGATTTCCAAGATCCAGGAGGTTTTTGCCGTACTCGAGTGCTCAAGAGATTATGGCTTGTGCTTAGTGAAGGATCAAGACTGACCAGGTGAACATTAAGACTCAAGCCCAGGGTTTCACGAATTTTTAAGTACAGGTTGGTCCTAGTTTCAGCCCGTGTCTTCGGATTGACCCTTAAAAAGATGATGGAAAACTCAACTCCCATTTTCTGACATTTGTGGCTTAAAGAAAACAAGGTATTTGCCCTGAAGAACCTTTTTGTAGGAAGATTTTGTAGGAAGAATTTTTTTTTTTTGAAACACGTGTCAGTATATCTCTTACAACATTATTTGGAGGAGCACACTTTTCTTTTTGGTGGGAGAGTTCCTTCTTGGTGGAAAGAGTCTCTCCTAAACACAAGACTAAAGCCTGGGATAAAAAGTCTACCTGTGCGCACAGGTAAGGTCTCCACCTTCCCTAATGAACACTAGGGTTAGATCTTATGTTCACCTGGTCTTTCTTGATATGTGTAGTGTGAACCAAGATTACTTAGGCCCTCAAGTAGAAGCAAACCAACGAATCCTGTATTGGTGTCTCAGGTACAAGAATACGTCCTTAGTTAGGAGAGATTCCGATCAATCTTGTCAATGCTCAAGCGAATTAAGCCGAGCCTGAGCGAATCAAGCTTCTATGGCCTGTAAAGTCTTCAAAACAGTGGTTAGATATCCATAAGCACTTATTGTATTTTTGTTTCAGCCTTCAGATCATTACTAAACACCATTTTTATATATATATATAGATAGATGGAAACTGCATGATACCATAAAATACCCAGATCCTATGGATGCCTATCCACCCCCCCATGCCAAACGATGTTATGTCCTCATATGCATGCAGGATAGGGTAGAGGAAGGACGAAAGATCGGGTAACGAGAGCTGAGGGGCAGGGTATACAGTAGGGTGATAGGGTGGGTGGATGGTGGGTGGTGAGGTGAAAAGTAAAGTGATCGTGATAGTGGCGTGAAAAGTGATGGTGGATGGTGAGTGTTGTTGGGGTGCCTCCCAACGAGCGCTGAATTTAACGTCCCCAGCTGGACTTAGGATGAGGCACAAAATTAGTTACCCTCCAATAGGGCAACAGTTTCTCCAATGGGGGTAGGTTCATGAGTAAGATAGGGTTTCAAACGCTGCCCATTGACCGTAAATTTATGCCTAGATTTGGGATCTTCAATCTCAACGGCCCCATTTGGAAATGGTCTTGAGACCAGGAAAGGACCAGTCCATTTGGAATTCAATTTCCCAGGAAAGAATTTGAGCCGGGCATTGTAAAGCCAAACTTGCTAAGATGGCTCAAATTCTTTCCGCCGAATACAGCTGTCGTGAAAAGCCTTAGTGCGTTGCTTGAAAGTTAAGGCAGAATCATAAGCTTCACGATGGAGCTCTTCCAGCTCCTGGAGTTGGAGTTTCCTTTCTCGACCACATAGGTCTGGGTCGAGGTTACATTGGCGAACCACCGAATAAGCGCAGTGTTCCAACTCCACAGGCAAATGACAAGGCTTCCCGTAAACGATTCTATAAGGAGACATACCAAGGGGAGCCTTGAAGGTGGTCCGATACGCCCAAAGTGCGTCAATCAGCTTGTCGGACCAATCCTTACGGTCAGGCCGAATCATTTTCTGGAGAATTTGCTTGATTTGCCGGTACGACACCTCTGCCTAGTCATTCGTCTGAGGATGATACGGAGATGCGATAAGATGGTGGACTCCATATTTCATCAGAAGTGCCCGAAAAGAAGCATGGGTAAAGTGGCTTCCTCCATCCGAGATAATGGCTCGAGGGATCCCAAAGCGTGCAAAGATGTGGTCTTTCACAAATCGAGTGGATATAACATGGTCAGCACGTCGCGTGGGAATAGCCTCGATCCAGTTCGAAACATAATCAACAGCCACGAGAATGAATTCGAAGCCATTGGAAGGAGGAAAGGGACCCATGAAATCAATTCCCCAGATGTCGAAGATTTCTATAGCTAGGATGGGTTGCAGGGCATCATGTCACGATGCGACATTGACCCTAACGACTGGCACCTAGTGCAATGTTTGGCATACTTGTGTGCATCCTGGTGAAGGGAGGGCCAAAAGAAACTGCACTGCAACACCTTGGCTGCAGTTTTCCTCCCAAAGAAATGGCCTCCGCAGGCCTGATCGTGGCAGAAGGATAGCACATTGGGGAATTCGCTATCAGGAATACAGCGACGGATGATTTGATCAGCACCTATGCGAAAAAGAAGTGGATTATCCTAGAAATAATATTTTGCTTCTGCTATGAGAAGCTCATGCTGGTTTTTAGGCCAGCCACGTGGAAGGGATCCAGAAGTAAGGTAATTGGCAATGTCGGCATACCAAGGTCCACTTGCCACATTAATTGCCAATAGGTGCTCATCGGGAAAAATCTCATTAATCGATAGAGTAAGTCCAATATGGTCAGGGTCCAGTCTGGAAAGGTGATCAGCTACAACATTCTGGGCTCCAGCCTTATCGTAGATCTTAATGTCAAATTCTTGGAGCAGAAGGATCCAACGAATCAGTCTGGGCTTGGCATCCTTCTTGTGCATGAGATGGTGAATGGCCGCATGATCAGTGAAAACAATAACATGTGAGCCCAGAAGGTAAGAGCGGAATTTCTCCAGCCCAAAGACGACCGCCAGTAGTTCTTTCTCAGTGGTAGTATAATTACGCTGGGCCACGTCCAACATCTTACTGGCATAATACACCACGAAGGGGTGTCTATCGAGTCTTTGTCCCAGGATGGCTCCGACTGCAAGGTCGGAAGCATCACACATGAGTTCAAAGTCGAGGGACCAATCAGGTGGCTAGAGAACAGGGGCCTTGGTGACAGCATTACGCACCTACGTGAATGCTCATATGCAGTCGAGGCCCATATCGAAGGGTACGTCGGTCGATAGGAGATGAGTTAAAGGTCAAGAAATCTTGGAGAAATCTTTGATGAATCTCCTATAGAAATCGACGTGTCCCAGGAAGGAGCGAATTTGTTTGACAGAGCCAGGCACTGGTAAATCAGCAATTACATCAAGCTTAGCTCTGTCAACCTCGATACCCCTATCGGAGATGATATGTCCGAGAATAATTCCCTCGTGCACCATAAAATGACTTTTTTCCCAGGAAAGCACGAGGTTTCCATCAATACATCTCCTAAGGATACGGGTCAGGTTGGCAAGACATTCATCAAAAGATAGTCCAAAGACCGAGAAGTCATCCATGAAGACCTCGAGAAAGTCACCCACCATGTCATGGAATATCGCTAGCATACATCTCTGGAAAGTTGCTGGCGTGTTGCAAAGTCCGAACGGCATCCTTCTAAATGCTAAGGTGCCGAAGGGGTAGCTAAAAGTGGTTTTCTCTTGGTCCAGGGGGTCAATTTCCACCTGGTTATATCCTGAGAATCCATCCAAGAAATAGAAAAATTTATTTCCCGCTAACCGCTCCAAGATTTGGTCAATGAAAGGTAGAGGAAAGTGATCTTTCTTGGTTGCGGCATTGAGTTTCCTATAATCTATACACTCTCCAAGATGTAGGAGTGCGTGTAGGGATGGATTCGCCCCTGTCATTGACATGGATGGTGAGTCCTACCTTTTTGGGCACAACGTGAATTGGACTCACCCAGGGGCTATCGCTGATCGGGTAGATTATACCCACATCCAGCCACTTAATAATTTCCTTCTTAACGACCTCCCGCATGTTAGGGCTGAGATGTCGTTGCATCTCACGGGAAGGTCGAGCCTCCTCCTCCGTATATATACGGTGAGTGCAATAGGAGGGGCTAACGCCAGATAAGTCTGATAAAGACCATCCAATGGCTACCTTGTGTTCCATAAGGACCTCCGTTAGTTTGCACTCTTGCTCCCTGGTCAATTTTGAGCTGATGATTATGGGGTGCGTTTCATTTGGTCCCAAGAAAACATACTTAAGTGTACTAGGCAGCTCTTTCTACTCGGGAGTGGATGGTGAATGGTTTGGCATTTCTGGGGATGAGAGTGTCCGCGGCGGATCAGAAAACAAGTCAGGAGGAAGAAGTTGGCCCTTAGATTGGCCAAGAAGAGGGGCTTCTTGGATAGATGGATCCAAAAAGGAATAGCCCCAGTGAGAAGTATATGGGCTCAAGGTCCCAGTGTGGATTTGCAACTCCGCCTGATTTGGCGGGAAAGAAAGGGCAATCCGGTCTTCAAGAGTGTGGACCAATGGTGAGTAGCCCAGATATGACTCAGACCACGAGGTATGGGAAGCGGAGAAAACCTCATCAGAAGTCTAACCAGGAGAAGGTACGGGACAAGGGAGGGATGGGGGATCGTCACAATATGTGTCGGTCAGGCAATCGTCAATGTTTAAAGGTAATCTGCAGTAGTCAGAATAGGTCCCAATTAGTCTGATACACGCACTGATGGCCATGTCCTCGTCAGACGTGTTATCCTCGATGCAATCGCAATCAAAGTTCTTGGCTGCCTTGAAGATGTTAAGCTTGAGCTTTCAGATCCAACGGCAATCTCAATACTGCTCAACTCACAGTCGATATGGGCGCGGGCTGTGGCCAAGAAAGGTCGACCAAGGATGATCGGACAATCAGAAAGTGAGCTAGGAACTTCCATATCTAAAACAAGAAAGTCAATAGGAAAACAGAGACTGTTGACCCTAACCACCACGTCTTCCACCACACCCTTTGGAATTTTGACAGAACGATCTGCCAACTGTAATGTGACAAGGGTGGGTTTCTGATTTCCCAAGGAAAATTTTTCAAGCTTGATGGTTGGTATGAGATTGATGGAAGATCCTAGATCAAGCAGGGCACGGTTAAATTGCAGCCTTGAATGCTACCGGAAATAAGCGGTGTGCCCGGATCTTTCTGCTTCGGCGGTAGATTTGATAGTATAGCACAACTCGCATGAGGCAAGAGAACCACCAGATTCTTAGTTTTCTTTGACTGTCACCTGGGTGTTGTGTAGTCTTTGAAAAATCAAGCGACAGTAGGTATGTGGTCGATAGCCTTGAGCAGGGGTACCTTGATTTCAACATCCCCGAACAAATTACGCAGGTTATCAAAAGCTTGTGTATCCTTCTTCTTGCCTTTTGGCTCCCTCAGTAGAGCCTCAGGGAATGGGACTGATTCTGGCACCAATTTAGGTGTATCGTCCTCTCGCGAATGCGATGCGCATTCCGAATGAGACGGCGATGAAGAAGACGGGCCAGGAACAGGTCGAGGCGGATCGACAGTCTGCTTACCGCTCCTCGTAGTGATCGCATTGGATGATGCGGGTCTAGTGGGATCATATGGCGAAGGAGGGTTTGCAATAGGGACATAAGAGTGAGGTGCTGCAGCGGGATTAGCCTGAAATCCCTGTGGAATGCTCGGAGCCTGCAGAATCTGATGAACCTGCCCCTGAGAAGGTCGTACCTGTGGTTGAGGACCACGGGGTATGAAATTTCATGGGTTGGGAATAGGTTGGACTGGGAGAATGCCTTGAGATCAAGTCGCCATGCGTAGTTGACTGATCTCAGCATTCTGCTGCACTAATTGGTGCTGAAGAGAGGTCAAGTTCTCTTCATGGCGCTTTGACATTTCCATCATCATTCGCATCAATCTGTCAAGAGGACTTGATGCGTGTTCGGTTTGCGGTACGCAAGGGCCTGATGGTGGATTCGCCATAGGATTAGATTGGGCCCTTAGGATGACGGGTGCGAACGGTTGCATTGGTCCACCCACGGGGTTTTTGCACTGCAGGTTGTTGGACCATGCGAAGTTTGGATGAGTTCGCCACCCTGGGTTATAAGTGGCAAAGAACAGGTTGTTCCCCAGGGTGCAAGCGTCTTCTATGCCAGAAGATGCGTCTGCATGTAAATATGCATCCGAGCACACGGAGGCTTGGTCTTCCATGTCAAAATACTGGCTTGCAGAGGCCATATCCACATGACTTACCGAATCGCTCGGTGCGACACTCGGTAAGGAAGGTCTTACGGGGTTTCTCGGGATAAGCCTGGTGTTGGAAGAATTGGGATTTTGACGAAGTGGTGAGGTGGGGGTGTTTGCCATAGAACCGGCTGGGTTGGCCAGAAGCTCGTCCGGCTTCTTGTGCACGACGAAGACTTCATCCAATTTCTGTGCGATAAGGCTAAGATCTGTAGATGAATGGGAGGGTCCCGTGTCAACTTCGTGGACATTACGGGGCAGGCTGGTACGATTAAAGGCGACAATGGAAGAATTCTTCATTGAGTTTTCCCTCATATTTTCAAATAATTCGAATGCTTCATTCTCGTCTTTATTCATGAAATTCCCTCCGCAGGAAGCATATGCAATCTGCTTCAAAGTCTCATTTAGCCCATAGTAGAAAATCTGGGCTATATGCCACTTAGGCAGACCATGGTGCGGACACTTCCTGAGGAGGTCATTATATCTTTCCCATGCCTCATGAAAGGAGGCGATAGCACGGCGAAGCGCATTGGTTCGCTCGATTGGGAAGAACTTCTTGAGAAACGCTGTTCGCATCTCTTCCCAAGAGTGGATGGTTCTCCCAAGGGTGTGTAACCACTGTGATGCTTTATCCCGCAATGAAAATGGGAACATTTTCATGAGGACTATAGGTAACCCGATATTTCTCGGTTTAACAGTTTCAGCCAATCGGGTTAGGTCTTCCAAGTGGAGAAAAGGATCTTCACTTACAAGACCATGGAAGCGAAAATTTATCAGGCCAATTATGTTAGGTTTCAGTTCAAAGTCATCCCCGCCCATGGGGACCCGAATTTGTCCTATGGTCTCTGTAGCAGCGGGATTCTGATAGGAGCTAAGAGACCTAGGCTCCTCCCATTCGGGAGGGTTCTGCGTTTCCTCCAATGTTTCCCTAATGGCCTCAATTTGTTCATTATACATTTCCATTTGGGCTTGGAGGCGGGTTATAGGATCCAAGGCTCCACCACCTGGTGGGTTTTGAGGGTGGTTTCCTCCCTCAGGATTTGGGGGTGGGTGTGTAGCCATGTTTGTGGAGGAAGAGGACGATGCGGCTTCTTTTCTAAAATTATCAGGCAATTCACACAGTTAAGGGTTTTGTGACCTCCTCCCAAACATGCACTACCGTAGGAAGAATTTGGGGGATACGAAGGGAAAAGGAGATGAGAGAAATGATGCCGCAAAGGTACGCTTGATGACAAATCAATACAATCAAATTCCTAACCTCTACAGTGTGCCCTTAGACCTAAAGATCTAAGTTACCTACTATCACGACCTATAGAACCGAATGCGAGCACCGCGGAACTACCGGGTCAGATTGAATGGTCGTTTGCCCCAGTCTTTGACACCCGATAGCACGCAGGAACCCTCACCAGCACGTAGGCGCTACACGCAGGTAGTTAGACCTTCAATCCTTAATAAGGGTCAAGTTGCTACCAATTTTAGTTAGAGGCTTAGGATTAAGTGCTTCTGGAATGTGAAGGGAGTTATTTACAGGTAATACCCAAGTGATTGATTTTATAGAGAGTGTAAACCAAGCATACAACTGGGAAATCTCCCTGAATTGAAGTTTTAATTGGTGAATGGTTTTTAGAATTCAGCCCTAAGTAGTATGGATTTTAGGATTTCTCTGAATTACCAATTCAACCAATCTCCGGGTTTTGAGGGAATACAGGTTTTCTTGTAAGCCCAACAAACCCTTCTTCAATGTCAATTGGTTAATGCATGCTAAAATGCAATGGGCTTCCCTAGATGGAGATTTCTATGTGTGGATGCACGAATCAATTTTAGATTAGTGTGAAAGGGAGCCAAAGCACTTCAATTCAAGTGCTCCCAATCACCAAAATGATTTCACACACAAGGCTCAACCAAAAGATAAAGAAAATCATATTGTTGGGGTTGAAATATTCGGGATCGAATCTTAGGCACATGAAAGGTCGTGGTGGGGTTGGAATCAACTCAATTTCAAGTCTCCCCACCAAAAATGTGATCCCGAATATGTAGATAAATGAGGCAAAGAGGGGTGGCAATCAATCTTTTTATTTTCCTCAAAGAATACTTCACATAGCGAAAGATTCAACAATCAAGATTCCTGGATCTTCGCTATGCGAAGTTTTGCGGGAAATCCCGGGGCGGTGGGAGTGAAGGCAAATAATCAAACAAGTGATTTTTAATCTACTTGCCCCAAGAGATCCCAAGAAGTTTTTCTAGTTTTTTTTTTTAATTAAGGTGACAAGTTGACCTAAGTTGCTAAGAAAGGAAGACCTACTTGTTCAGCAACGTGTGCGAAGCTCCAGTGCGATGTCGACGTCTTTACGCTCTCATTCCCGCCTTGGATCTGCCCACGTCTTCGACTTCGTTTTCCTGTCTTCTCCTTTCAACAGGTTCACCTGCACAGCAACAAACAAAAACACCCGTGAAGAGAAGGGTGTGAGAAGAGAAAAATTAAAGGAATGGAGTAAAAACTTACTCGAATGCGCACTTCCCCGGCAGCGGCGCCAGAAAAGAGAGTGTGTTCAAGCCCGAATAGGTTGTGTTAATATGGTGATTTTATCATTGAAATGAGTATAGTGGTTAACCTAAATCGAGCCTAACCATCTCTTTTACAAAATTTTTTTACCTTGCCTACTTGATTTTATCTTGGTCACTTTTAGGCCCAGGGTCGAACTCAGGGAAGTGGGATTAGAAGTTTCTACTCCTTTCCTACAATGAATCTCTTCCGTTTGTTTATTATGTTTTTGGTGTTTTTCTATTTAAGATTTTTTTCTGATAATTTTTGTCCTTGAGGTACACCCTCAAAATCAGGTTCTTGGCTTTGAGCCAAATTAGGGTTCCAAAACGGGTCTTGCTATTCGCAAGATTGAGTACCTACAAGTCAAAGATTATCTTTTCTCCTTTGTGTATTTTTTTATCTTTTTAATGGCAGGAAAGAGAAATAGAAATAAGGTAAATATAGTATATATATATATGTATATATTATATATGTATAAAGGGGTGGGGGTGGAGGTGGAGATGGCATGTAGCACGGTGTCGAGTCGATCATCGTCTAGGAAGACGCAACCAACAAGACAAAGTGCCGCATGGAGTGCAGGATGGATGGGTGAAAGATATGTGCAAAAACGCTTTCTGTATGCATGTATCGGGGAATATCAGCAACTGGTGCAAATATTCCCACGATAGAACGTATGGTAGGTGATATGAAAAAATATATATATATGTATATGTATATATGTAAATATGTATATCTATATGTATATATATATGGTTATAATTATATAAGTTTATATGTAGCTATATATGTATATATATATATATACATATAAGTATATATATATAGATATGTAAATATATGTAAAGATAGATGTATGTATATGTGTATGTATATATATATATATATATGTATGTATATATAGTAATATATGTATATAGTTATATATATGTTAGTATAAGTATCTATGTATATTATGTAGATATATATATATATGTATGTATATTTGTATATATATATATATATGTATATATACTTATACTTAGTTATATAGGTACTAATATATGTATAGATATATGTATGTATGTATGTATGTATATAAATATATATAGATATAAATATATATATATGTATATATATATATAAGTATATAGTAGTGTATAAGTGAGAGTGTGTGTGTGCGAGAGTGTGAGTGTGTGTGTGTATGTGTCTACAGAGAGAGTGAGAAAGTGTTGTGCGAGAGAGAGAGATCGTCTGCTGAGGAAGAAGGTCTGGGTGAGTTAAGTCGTCCGCACGCAGCTATCGTCGTCTGATGCTACATGTAGGAGCGTGCACGCGCATGCGCAGGCGCGTAGGCACACGAAGAGGCATGCGCTGGAGGGAGTGCGTGCGAGGAAGGGACCACAGCACACTGCGCTGCGCGAAGAGGTGGTTGCGGACTCGAAGAAGCGGGCACTGAAGCAAGCAGGCGTACGCGAGAGTGGGCGCGGAGAGAGACGCGGATGCAGGCATGCGCGAATGGGCAGCAGATGGTCACGGCGTGGAGAGAGAGCGCCGGGTGACCAGATAAGTGAGAAACTTACCGGTCACCGCACTATAGCCACAGTGTAGTGCTCTCTAGCGTGAACAGTGGCTACAGTGCGCATCGGCTCGTGCGACCGCCTGCTGGCAGTGCTGTGTGTGCAGGAGCCGCTGCGCGAGCTGGCGTGCATGCGGAAGGTCTGCGTCGGCTGCGGGCGTGTGCGGTGGAGGGTGAGGGCGACCTGCTGGCACACACAGAAAGGGTTACACCAACTACTGGCGAGCGTGGAGAAGCTTCGCAACCGAGCGCGCGGTGGCCGACGCCTTGCTATTGCTGTGCTTGAGCTTCAAAGCTCGGACCTGTGGCAATGGCGGAAATTGCTTGGAACGATGAAACAGAGGAGAGAACCACCACGCCCACCAACTCTTTGATGAGCTGGGGGGTGGTGGGACTCACAGTGGTGGTTGTGCACCACTGTGAGCAGCTCCTGCCCACAGAGTAGCTCCTCAGAAGGAAGATAGGCAGCGTATGGAGGGGAGAGGGGAGGAGACGGCCTGGAGGAAGGAGGTGCTGTTCTTGTTGGGTGGACCAGGCTCAGCCGCAAGGAAGAAGGCTGAGCTCTTTTTAAAGAGTAAAGAAGCATGCACAGCCATGCCCTAGCTGTGCATGGCTGTGCATGCAGCTGGCAGGGAGAGCCTATTGCAGAGAATGGCACGGAGAAGGAAGCTGCCATGCCTTGCAGCCGCAGAGAAGAAATTCAAAGTCAAATGAAAATAAAAAAATAAAGATGGAGATTTTGCGAGGCAGCACTTGAAGAATTTGTTAATTACAAGGCCATTTATTTCACTATCCTCCCCTCTCAAATAAATGCATGCATGCGTGTATTTTTACAAATGCGACTATGGCTACCTAATATGCACTGGCAATGCTAGGAAATAACACAAGATGGCACAATTGCTGGTGTATTTTTGCTGTGCAATCAGCGACGTAGAATCCACCTCAGAATTATTTGAAGGGACGGCGGAAAACTCGATTAACAATGCATCTATGTCGCAATTTACGCGGAGCGCAAATACGAATCATCAAAATCAGCATAAGGGCATTCACGAGATCGGTAATCCGTCCAATTCAAAGGATTTAGAGATTATTGCAGAAACACTAGACAAAGTCAATATCATAGCAAAGCATCTTGACGAGGTTAGAAACACAACGAAGACTCTTACGCCACTACTTGCTACGAATCCCGCATACTCACCTGTTTCGCAAATTCCTGTGGGGAGGGAATTTGTGAATAATTTGGATTCTAGAGATCCATCTTCCTTGGGTTTTCTATCTACTCCACCAACCCAAGGAGGGACCTTTGTCCCACAATCTTACCCACCCTTTTCTATTGCAGAAAACACGCCGTATCTTTTAGGTTTACACGCCATCCAGGAAAATACTCCAAGACAAAACCTTTATTCAAATTCCCATAATCCTTGATGGAGAAGCCACCCAAATTTCTCTTGGGCTGATCAAAATCAAAATCAAAGATCCTTATATCCAAATCAGATCCATTTTAACCCACCTCCATTGCCTCCTCAGCAATCAAATTTAAGGCCTAACCCAATGAGTATGCAGAATTACTCTAGGCCTATTAGAGATACATAGCTAGATCAGATTTTGAGAGCTGTGTCAGAGAGTCAGTGACAAAATGCTGAAGCTCTTGCTGAGATCCATAGGCAATGTAAGGTAGAATTGGCTGATTTATGAAATTAGATCACACTTTTGGCTGAGTCTCATCAGCTAGGTACTCTTCCATCTTAGCCAATTTCGAATCCTAGGAATCTATCAAATCCTAGGCAAAATAAAGGCTAAGTCCATTTCCTTAATCAGGCCTTTGATTCTAATCATAACCCGTTCCCCATATTACCTGAAAATAATCCACCAAACCCGCATCAGCAACCTATTTTGTGTCAAAATGACCCACTTATTATTGAGAATCAAAACTGACTTTGCTGATCTTCTGAACTTGGTTGGAAACATTTATAAGTTGCCTTAATCTTTAGCGTTCTACATCTCAACCTAAATCAGATCTATTCTTCATGAGATTCACTCTAATCTTTCTAAGATTTTCACAAGAATCTGATTTTGGGTTTTGCGAGATCTATTTTAGGCAATTTAAGGACAAGTTTTGATTGGGTGGTCTAATCTGTTTTCTATTTTTGATCCGATTCTTTCATAACTCCTTTGTTTTTACCATATACCTATTCTTTTTAAGAGTTCTTTACTAGGGTTTACGCCTAGCTGAAGGCATAAAACTTAGCACTTGTACATAGCTGTTTACTGTTTTTATTTTTTATTTTCTTCCACACTTTAAAATTTCACTTCATATCATATTAATTACGTTTATTTAGTCCGACTGACCACTGTGACCTTTAGTCAGATTAGAAATCATCTGCACAGATATTTTTAATCTCCTCTATTCGACTCCTTCCATTACCCTATACTAAATGAAGTGTAATATCTTTTCACCCTTCTTACAATGAAGACATTGTAAAATTTTGGCTTAGGGGGTGTTGATGTGAACTTTTCACTTTAAGTGTGGGTTAAATAAAAATAAAAACACATAAAAATTGAATATCCACGAAATTTGAAAAAATAAAAATTTCAAAAATGATAAAAATTTTAAAAAATAGAAAATTTCATAAAAATTTGAAAAAATTTTGAAAAAAAAAATTATAAAAATTGAAAAATCTTATATACATAAAAATAAAAATATATAAATACAAAAATTTGAAAATGAAAATTCATAAAAAAATAATAAGAGGGGTAAATTCATTTTTCATAAAGAGAAAAAGAAGAGGAAAATATAAATAAATATATTTACTATAATTAAGAGCTTAATTTTCTTTTAGGCCATAAATTTAAAATGTATATAGAATATATATATAGAGTATTTAAGAGCATTCAATTCTTAATTAGATTTTTACTTAAACATTTTGTAAAAACACACTTTTATTTTTTAAGAAAAGATAAGATTTTATTTGAATTAGGAATCTTTAGATCTTTTAGAACTTTGTTTTTCTATTCTTATCTTGAATTAAGAAACTAAGTGTGTTAAGATTTAAACTTAAGTTTTGGAATTAAATTATAACTTTCTAATCAATTAGATTAAATAATCCTTTTGCTTTTTGAAAATTTGATTATATCATAAAGTTAAGTAAAAAGGCCAGATATTCAAAATTAATTAAATAGAGAGTTGGTAGAATTTTAGTTTACAAAACTTACAGGCTAAAGATAATAACAAGACTGGGTAAATTTTGTCTTGACGGATCCTATAGGAGAAAACTTAAAATTTGAAGAACCTAAGAGTAAAGGGCCTTGTTGTCCAAGCTCTGATTTGAGAGCTAAGTAACCTAAACATCTAAATTCACACACATAGAATTATCTTGTTGGCATTTGAGACAGCGAAAACACAGAGGTTAAGAGATCAGTTCTAAATCCTCTTTAGTCTAAGGATTTCCGCGGGGCAATTCTTGAAAGGGTGAAGGATGTGCCACTCACCTAAAAAAAGGATTTAGAGAATAAAGTTAGCAAGAAAAATGAGAAGGGGGGAAAAGACAAAGAAAAAAAAGAAAAAAATAAATAAAACACCCTGCAGTTAAGTGCTTTGTTAAAAATGGGTGCTTATGTAGTTTTTTCACAAATAAATAAAAGCGTCTCATTACAAATGGATGCTACCCTCCTTCCATCAAATAAAAAGAACACCTCGCTACAAATGGGTGTTCTAACCTATAGAAAAAGTGAAAAAAGTATGGAGATAAAAATATTAGGAATAAGAGACCCAATGGTCCACCGGGGAGATATACACAAAAAGTGTTGACCTCAGGATAAAAAACTAGTAAGGAGAAAGCAACCAAACCTGAGTAAGGCCAAGCCAAAGGCTTGAATTGGAATAATTGGGATTGGAAATTGATGTCTTAAGATTTGGATTTTTGCAACTTTGGATGCCTTTAGGACAATTCTCTTCACTAAGCACAGATGTTTTAAAATCATAGCTACTGAACCTTGGTATTGGGCAATGAAGCCTAAGAAATCGGGTTTTGAAGATTTTAAGTTGAGACCTAAAGGAGAAGAATTGAGAGAATCTTAGGTCTAGAAGTTAATCTTTAGTGTTGTAGGCTAGTAAATTAGAGTTTTACTACTCTAAGTTTGATTAATAATGAGTATCTGGTAAATTTGCTTAAACTTATATTGATAAAAGTCAAATATCATAAACAAGGGATTAACTTAATTCTATTGAGTTCTTGAGTTAAAATTTAATTCTCAATTCTTAAGTTTTGTTTTTCTTAAAACAGTCTGTATTCTAATTTGAGTTCAGAATAGTTATAAGGATTAAGAGATTTTTGAGGAATTCTAATTCAGAGTAAAATTCTTGTTTACAAATTATTTTTAAGTGTGTTTTTAAAAATGTTATGAGTATAAGTCTAAGTAAGAAAATTTTCACATATGCTCTTTACATTAATCATTTACATTAAACTTAAAAATATTTCTGACCTAAGCTTTCCTCTACATAGTTACTATTTATAATAATTTAAACCCAAGAGCTTTAAATCATCATAGTCTTAGTTAATTTTGCTAGGGACTAGCAAAACTTTGGCTTGGGGGTATGATGAGAGACTCATCAAGCATCCACCCCATCAAGTGATGAGTAGAAGGCGCCTGATAGACAAAGTGAGCTTGGCCCTGATTTGGGTTCATAACGTGCCTCTGGTTCGACACATTATGAAAGAGGCTGACAAGGAAGTGCACCAGGCTGGCGAGCAGTTGCTAGCTGGGCCAGTTGATTTCGTAACTCAGAGATCTCCTCTTTGTGTTGTTTCTGCATGTCAACCAAGGTCTAGAGAATCAAAGATGTATGATCTTCTTTAGGTGGTCCAGATTGGAAGTTTTGAGTGGGCCTTGGTTGGGTGGGCTGATAAGGTCGCGGAGCCTGTAGTCGAGGTTGGAATTGAGGTCTTAGATTCGGGTTATTTCCCGACCACGAAAAGTTAGGATGATTACAAGATCCAGAATTATAAGTGTTGGAGTAAGGATTATTCTGGACAGCATGAAGATCCTCGCAGGTCTAAGGAGCTCCGAGATAATCAGGGTACGGGGGTTCAGAGTTCCCCTAACTAAGGTGGGCTAACCCGAAGTTGCCTCCGAAGCCATAATCAGATGGAGGTGGATATGCATCCATCCCTAGGGAGTGGTAGATGTTGTGCGTAGCATCCCTTCCTGTGCGCAGGTGCACATATGTGCCTTGAGGTGCAGAGGTGGATTTGTGTAGATGACGAGTGATGTCATCCTCCTTTTTCTCAATAATGGAGATCTTGTCCAATTGACTGGCTACCAACTCCAGATCAACGGATGCAGAAAGACCTCGGGATTCATGTACCCCCCAATTATTTGCCAATGCACAGGGGGATGTCTGGTCGTACGTACCCAATGACTTATTATTCATGTAGTTCTCGCACATGTTTTCGAGAATTTCCCAGATCGTGTCTTCATGTTGACCCATGATGCTACCACCACAAGTTGCATTGACAAAGTGCTTGATATCCTCATGGAGTCCATGGTAAAGGGATTGGACTTGTTCCCACTTCGGAACTCTGTGATGTGGGCACTTACACAAGAGATCCAGAAAGTGATCCCATGCTTCATGTAGAGATTCTCCCGCTTCTTGGGAGAAGTGCATGATTTGGTGTCGCATTGTGTTGGTACGACCAATGAGGTAGAATTTTTGCAGGAAGGCGGTTTGAAGTTCTCCCCATGTGTTGATCGTGTGTGGTTGAGTCTAAAACCAGTGAGCGACTTTGTTAGCCAAGGAGAATGAGAAGAGCTTTAAGAGTAATCCGTCTCGATTCTGTACATCTACCCCAAAGGTGTCGGCTAGATGTTTTAGGTTCTTGATGTGCTGGAAAGGATCCTTGGAGTTCAAGCAATGAAATTTTGGGGTCAGATGAAGCATGCAAGGCTTGAGATCTACCTCGGGTCCTCATACGGGAATGTTGATTTGGGGTTCGATTTCCACAACTGTGGGATTATAGTGATCTCATATTTGAGGATGCAGCGATGGGTTGATGACGGCATTGATTCGATTTTGGAAATCATGGAATTGTTGCTCAAGATTATATTGTTCTTCTTGGTTATCCATAGCTGATGAAGGGGAAGTAGGTTCTGAATCAGAGGATATGTCAATGTGATCAGGTTGTTGCACAAACAAGGAAGTCGAGGCTCGACCTCGACGTGAGTGAATATCTAATGGAGGCCTCAAGGATGGTCATAAGGACTTCCTCCCAAACATGCACCAATGGATTAGATGAGAGAAAGAATGTGATGGACCCAATCAAGACACCCAAAAATTTTGGATGACTATAGAGGTTCGAGGTGGATGATACCCCTTAGTTAGAAAGCCATCAACCTGAGAATTACCTTGGCAGCCAGAGAGATCAAGTCCCATAAAAATCCCTACACGGTAGTGTGTCTCCACGAGTTACAGGGTTTCCCCCACTCGACCTCTCTTGTCACTGATGATCCAAGTAGACCAGAATAGGGACTTAACCTCTTAAGTCTACCTGTTTTAAGTTAAGAGCAAGGGTGTTAATGATTTCACTTGAACTTTAAGATATTTTTCATGCAAAGTGACCTAATTTGAAGATTGGTTAACTCAACAAGGTGGGTCAACTTCACCTGTTTTGTCGTTTGAAAAGTTTAGGTCCCTCTTTTAGTGTTCAAATGAAATTAAGAGCCTAATTTTAGGGTTTGCTTGTATAGATCAATTCAATCGAGGCTTAGGCACACATTGTTTAGAAAGATCAATTCTTGATTAAGCAAGTGTGTCTTTAAAACCCTAAACTAGAATCCTTAATTCACTCTTATTTGGTCCAATTTAATTTGTCCAAATGTGGTACCTAAGGCTTCAAGCAAGAAGGTGATAGCCCTAGATATCTTAAGATCTTAAGTAAGTGCACAAATTAGTGTTTGAATGTTGTCTAAATGGAATGTATCAAATCAGGCAACTTGATAATTAATCTAAGAATATAATGCAAGTAGCCTTAATTGATTTTTTTCCTTTTTTAGCTTTTGTAGAATTAGGGCCATAGAAGAAGGTCGATGGAGTTTACCTGCCCATGGAGTGGTTGATGTGTGGCTGATCTTCTTTCAATGAGTCCCTGAAATAGATCGCAATCAAAAGAAATATAGCAAGTTAGTACCAAATCTGATATTGCAATTAAGAGATCTGAATTGCGCGTTGCTCCCCGACAATGGCGCCAAAATGCTAGTCGCTCGAGATCGGTGTTTTAAATCGTTGCATTGCAGTATAGTAGAAATATCATAAAAAATAAATAAAATTTATACTCGAAAAGTCCGAGGTCATCGCTGGGAGCAAGTAGGAATTCAATTCTCAAGATTGCAATTTAAAATAATAGAAATAAGCAATTATGATCAGAAATTGATTCAGAATAATGTGGTAATAATATCAAGTGTCAAACTACAAAAACAATGGAGTAAAATGGTGATTTGAATTACCAATTATTCCCTACAATAATAGCAAGTGGAACTCAATAACTATGTACGAAATAAACTCAAATCAGCCGCCTGATTGAATGACCATACGTCTTAAACATCTGGATGAATAGAGCTCTGCTTCTTCTTTCTCTGATTGTAGACTCTTCTACTTCAGTTCTGTTTCTTCTTCTCTTCTGCAGCTCTTCTATTTTTCTTCTCCGCTTCTGTTCCTCTTTTGCTTCTCTTCTTTCACTGCTCTTTTCCTTCTCTTCCTTTTCTTCTTTTCCTCTGCTTCTCTTCTTCATGCAGAGGGGGAAGGATCCTCCAATTTTGCTAAGTGTTAGCCAATTCTCCAAAGAGCAAAACCCCCCTTCCCCTGTGCTCTCTATCTTTCTCTCCATGGGTCACACTCTCTCAAAGCCTTCAACAGTACCAGGTATATACGTAATCGGACCTAGAGTGCACTCGAATCCAGGTTCACCGGTAGTGGGTGGTGAGTAAGGAGTGTATGATTAGCCCATATTTGTGGGCTATTTAAGTATTTAAGTGCCTAGACATTAGGTTAATTCTAACTTTTATTTAGCATAAATTAGGATGTAAATAGATTAATTCATATTTCTAATTTAATTACATATTTCATGCATTGCATTCATATTTTAAATACATTTAGAATTAACTTAGAATGGCATTCATTTAATTAGTTAACCAATTAGGTACATTGCATGCATTAATTTTAAGTTAACATAAAAGTTGAGGGTTTGTATATAAATAACCATAATATTTTAACAATATCTTTTATTCTACTTCTTTTCATCAATGGCTCGGCTGCCGCTGCAACGCCTCCTGCCGCACTAAAGCCCACATTCATGGATTAGCGGAGAAAGTGGATCTGCTCCCGCCTCTCTATTCAAATTCGTGCAGGCAGCTATAAAAAGAGGAGAAAGGCTGCCGAGTGGGCTAAGGCCTCCACCGCCGACCCACCACTGTGCAGAGAGTTCGTCTCTCTTCCATTCCACACCGCTGGCCTCAACCGCAGCGACGAGCCCCCACCACCGTGGGTGTGTGGTGTGACAGGCCACACCGCCATCCAGAGATTGTCCGCATTACTGTGAGCACCTCGCCGTGCACCTCCCTCGCCGTCGTCACCAACAACCACCGCCGCAGCCACTGAAATTTCACTCCTCAGTCAATTAAGACGTCCGGGAAGTTTCCCAGATGTCTAAAGCTTCGACCCACACTTCAGCAGCAACCAGCCACTCACTCCACACCTGCGCCCCTCCGGTTGCATGCTTGAACCATCTCTTGCAGCATCTATTCCAGCGCCACCAACCCGCTCACTCCACGCCCGCATCACACCACCCGTGCACACAGCAGCAGGACCGGCCACCCGCTCCTTCACGCACTTCACCTCCAGCGCTAATCGCCAGCCCATGCACGCGCATCACCTCCAGCTTCCAGCGTGCTCGCCAGCACCCTGCAGTGCCTCTTCACGCACGCAGCAGGCATGCGTTCTTCTCCGCGCCTTCCGCCTACAGCTCTCCCTGCCATCTGCGGCACGCCCGTGCCTTCCATCCTGCAGTGCACCGGCACCGTCCGCCTGCACCAACCGCTTGCAGCAGCATCCGCCGCCACCAAAGCGTGCCTGCCAGCAACCCTCCGCACGCTCAACTCCAGCGCGCCCACAACACCAGTGCATGCTCGCGCACCACCTGCAGCAACGCTCAACGCGTGATCACAGCCGCCCCTCTTCCAGCAGTTGTAGCCACCGTTGACAGCCACCTTTGTCGGAGCTCCGTCCAGCTGACTCTGGCCACCGTGCGACTCGCCACCACCACCGCTGCGAAGCCCTCAGTCCAAAGAACTTCCTCCGAGCTTCTTGCCTCCGGCCGTCCACTCCTCTTCACACATGGCCAAGGGGAATAAATCCCCTGTTTTGCTACAGTATTCATCCCATTAATAATTACATTTTCTGCCATTGTCATCTTTTAATGATATTTTATTGAATCTGCATTGCGACAAATATCCTCTAGTTATTAAAAATTGCTATTTCAGCATGTTTTCTTGATTCAACTTTAATCTGAAGGCAAATTTGGCTTGATTTTCGTCTAAACTACTACAAACAAACATTTTTAACCGGTGCAAATTTAAATACGTCATTGCCTCCTTGTGGATACGACCTGCTCTTCTGCGAGTGGTTATTTTTAATTATTGATTAGTCGATTTTTCCACCACATAAAACTACAAACGACTTTAAAGCGAACAATCGACTCGTCAAATGGCGCCGTTGCCGGGGAGGAAACAGATGCTATAATTTCACCTAATTTTATTTTGATTATTTGTAAATTGCACAGTGATTTGACCTTTTTTTTTTCTGCGCGAGAAATTTGTGCAAGAATCAGCCATTGTGAGAGGCGACCCTTGACGTCTCCAGAGGAGAATTGGTTGAGCTACTTTGAAACGGAGGGGAAGGATGAGGACGCGACGATCATCATTGTACATTTAGTCGCTAATCTGATTAGAGTAGAATTAAGTCTTTAGATTTAATTTTTCATTGCATTTGGTTTGAAACCCTTATTTTGGGGTATATTTTGAGGGGTGTGCTCCCCGATTTTGTTTTAGGCCCGTGTTGGGTAATGTTTGGGAGCATGTTCCCTTTTCGTTAGATTTAGGTTTTTAGTTTATTTTGTGGATTGTTTACCTTGATTTGTTTGTGCATAAGTAGTTAAAAAATAATAATAATAATAATAATAATAATAATAATAATAATAATAATAAATAAGCTACCTACTAGAAGCTGCCTACCCCTAGGACGAACCATTTAGGTCTGTATGAGCAGCCTCTGGATTTATTTCTCTGCATTGCATGCATTCTCGCATCGCTGATTGCTGAAAGCAAGGTACACATTCTCTTACTTTGCATCCTATTCTTGATCACGCATTGCATTTGGACTTAATGCGAAGACCACCTAATTTTTATTGAATAAATTAAACAAGTGGTCACATATTTTCTAGAAAAAGGACTAATTAAAGGAGGGACATTTTAAAAACCAAGGATTTGATTTTCAAACTTGGCGTGCAATTCAAAATTCAAAATCTTTTGTGGTGTATGCACACTTATTTCGCTTGCACCACAGCACGCTTTTAGACACTCCTTAGGTTTGGAAATACTAGGACAAGAGCCCTCCTATCGTTGGATTCTGAAGTGTCCGGAACTTGAGATCAAAGATTTTGTAAATCCAAAGAGGGGGATACCCTGTCACGAATTTTTTGGGGTAGTTGAGAAGCACCACGAAAGCACAGCTTGAAAGGAAGGCTTAGGCCTACTTGCATCCCTCAATCTTCCGTCTTTGGAGTTGCTCTACCATTTGAGATTTAGGGAAGAACACCTAAGCTCCAACTAGGTCTTCTTAGGCAAGCCGTAGGTCGACAATAGGCACGTAAATTGATTGAACAAATTGTATTGTCACCTGCAATCTGACTTAAAATCAAAAGCCTAATTGGGAAAGACCTAAAAGGTCCCTTTTGAATTGTGTTTTGCTTGGAGAATTCTGATTGAGGTGTGAGTTAGAATGGACCACATTGATTTTCATCCTTTCACATCTTGCCCACACCCACACCCCCACTCTGCATCCTTCGATCCCAGACGTCGAGATGGTCCATCCCTTAATGGACATAATGGCAATCATTGGGATCTATTTTACTCCTATTATAGGAGTATTGGCCTGGTTAAGCCCCAAATCAGTGAGCAGAACCTAGGAGCAGGATTTGCTTTGCCTAATATCCCACACACCATAGAAATACCCAACCCACCCTCCCTAAAAAATTACAATGGTTGGACAGACACTCCTGGGTACTATAAGCCTGAGCCTGACTTCTCTCATGATAGAAATGACCTCTCCTCTTTGAAGATGGAAATACAGAAAATGCAAAATGAAATGATTGAATTGTTAGGAGAATCTTCGAGAGCAGGCCAACAAGAAAGAGATGAAATTAGCCACCCAATCTACCCCATTGAGGATGACGTACACCCCTCTACAATAGATGCATCTCCCGTGGGAGAGATACACTTTAAGTTGGAGGAAAATTCTGTGGAGAATAGCTACTTTTCGAGGATCGATTTTGAAACCTCCCCATTAGATGACACTTCCTTGAGAGATCCACACCTTAGGTCGGAGGAAGATACACATGAAAGTAGCTATGCATTGGATGAAGAAAGGTGGCAACCCGAGGAAGATGATGATAAGGTTGAGTATCCACCTGAATTATATTGGAGTCAAAAGAAGGGAATGACGGTACCATTGGAAGACCTCGACCCAGATGATAGTATTTTCGTGACATTTGATGAAGTGGGTCAAAGTCAAGTTGTTAATCCTACCCTCCCTTCTGATCACGAGATGGAACTCAAGCCCACCCTTAGGGAACCTAACCCTAAAAAAATTGACCTATCTTAGGAGTCTGATGTTACCAATGTAAACCATTTACCTCAAATAAAGCACCCTAGGGGATCTGCTGAGATATTAGATGATTCTAGGCCTCGAGTACATGATGAACTGTGTGATGAGGAGAAAGACGAATTATATGAGGAACCTACATTGAAGATTTAGAGTGACACTAAGGGTGATTATGTCTTATTTGAAGAGTTAGGCCCAAAGGATGTCACAAATTTAACCAAGTTAGGTTTCCTTAGCACACCCATTGATGATATTTCTCCTCATGATGAAATGATGGAAAATTTGGAAGCAACTTCTAAGATTTATGTGAATTCACATATAGACTCCAGGGAAGATTTGAGTAAAGAACAAAAACCCGAGGATGACATTGATAGGATAATCCCTAGATCTGTTGCTTCCAACCTACCTTCATTCATTTCGAAGTCACCCTCTGATTCGCTTATATCTGAAAGCGAAATTGTGACTCCTGATGAAGAGCAGGAAGATACATGTGATGGTGCAAGGAATGCTAGGGATGCAATTGAGGATTTAGAAAGAGTGTTAGGGTGGGACACCGAGCTGATTAAACCCAACTTAGATCTTATGGCCATCTCGTAACCTCGTAACTTAGACACCCTAGACGATCCTTGCCTTAGAGAATTGCTCACTTTTGTTATGATCAGGGGGCTTAACAAACCAATATTTCCCGTAATGGAGTATCGGGTATGGATTGATGATTTCTTTAGTCAGTCCATTACCCTGGGGGTTTATTTTTGCACCATTCCTTCCCCATTCTTTTTGGAGGATCCATCTCATCCTCCCCCCTACCACTTTGGAGGTTGTTATACCTGTTTATCCTTTAGAACCTCCTCTGGTGATTTGGGAAGATTTCATTCCCATCTTAGTTGGGCGAGCATTTGCTATTGGGATTCATCATCAGCTCGCCAACATCCTAGGTTACCTATTTTCTAGGCCAACATTGCTTTACTCATTTTTAGGGCCTATTTCTACAATTCTTGAACCTGATTTACAGGTTCTTTGGCTATTCAGCACAGCTCTGACCCAGGTAATATCCTTCTATGCAATGAGAACATTGCATATTTTAGGCATGGGGGAGTGTACTTGGGGATATACATATCATAGTGCATTCATTACATACATTTGCATAAAAAAAAAGTTTTGAGCTTAACTGGCTAGATCTTGCAGTCTTAAGCAAATTAGAACTCTAGGGTAGACTAAGTTAATTCTAGGGTCAAACTTTAGAAGCTAAATAAGCTGCTAGCTTTAGACCTTTAGGGTCCTTTGTGAACTTAAAAACTTAAGTAGGAGTTAAGTTGCGGACCATTTCTCAAGAGGTTGAGGAAGGGAAGCTAGCGTTTGAGTTAAAAGGTGGGGTAGTACCTGGAGTCTTGTTCTACCTTCTATTTTATGGGTCCTTGTAACCCAAGAATCCAAATTTCACACACTTGGTCTGGTAATTAACTTAATTTCTTTCTTTCTGAGAAGAGATTTGGTTCTCTTAGTTTTGGCTTGGGAGAGGCTTGAAAACACATTTTGATTGGAAGAGTTCCTGCCGTAGGAGAGGTGGAGAACATACTCACCTTGAGGATGCGAAGTTAACATATTGCCTCCTCGACGCTTGTCTCTTAGGATATCCATCCTACTGGGGGCATGTAAGTGCATTGTGCGGTTCAGTTACCATGGGCGACCCTATCTCGAAGTGTTGATTGCCATAGGCCTGAATTCGCTTAAGAAATCCATGGGCGATACTATCTCGAAGTGTCGATTGCCAGGAGTTCTTGGGGTCATTATGGGCGGTGCTATCTCGAAGCATTGAAAGTCAAGCACCCTTCGAGGTATGGTAATGGGAACAATGAATCCGACACAAACCGTGTTGATTGCTAATCTAAGGTTAGACTTAGAAGAATCAAACAATATATATATATATATATATATATTATTAAAAAAAAATAACTTTTTCCTTTAACTCAAATAACTCTGACCAATGCACAGGCACGGATGCTTTAATCTCAGGGTTCAATAAACCTTAGGGTAGAGTCAGAAATCAGGGAAACTTGTACCTACAACTCGTCCTTAGCCGACCTAGTCTGTAACTTAGCAACTACTTAGGAACCTTGGGTCTAGAGTTTGAACTTAATATGTTTCTGAAGGAAGACCAATTGGGTTGACTAGTCTACTTGGAGTGCTAGGTTTTGCTTAATTTTGCTAGGGACTAGCAAAAATTAGGCATGGGGGCATTGGATTAGCCCATATTTGTGGGCTATTTAAGTAATTAAGTGCCTAGACATTGTAGGAATTCGGTCCTACCAGGAGGGGGTGACGTAATAAATTGTGAAATATAATATAAACAATCTCACAAAAAAATCAATCACACAATGTACACAATAATTTTTAGGTGGAAACCCAAACCGGGTGAAAACCACCACCTAACCCTCTCGAGTTAGGATTTTCCGATCAACCAAGTTGATCAAATCCACTAAACGAATCACTTAAACGAGGGTGATTCAACCTCAATGACAACCACGCTACAAGTGCGAGGGTAGCGTTCCTCAACTCCTCTTCACAAGAAGGATTTTGTCCCACGAAGGAGATGGGAATTCGCAAAGCGAATACCCAACCAAATAACAAAGATAAAATAACAACAATCCTATAGAGCCAACAAAGATTTAAACCTAGCTTCTATAGGAATGAGGAAACTCCCCTTTGCAAGGAGTGCGTCGGATCGATGACGCGGGTGCATGAGCCACGCGACAGCGTAACGTCGCTCTCGTGAACTACGATGGGAGAGCGGGTGCGCAAATGCTTGATGCTCTCAAGATGTAGAACTTGAGCTTGGAGAGCAAGAGATTCTTTAGGACACAAAAGAGTAGAAAGTGTGTTGCTTGGGTATGTCTTGTGTGTTTTGGGTGTGTATGTGAGTGCAAGAGGTTCCTCTCTATTTATAGAGGCCTTAGGAAGGCTTTGGAAGGCTTTGGAAAGCTTCCATAGCCGTTGGGTGCAAAGCCCAAGAGAATCAGGCCGAAATCAGGAACAATGATTGCACTAACAGGGTTATCAGACGTCTGATCCTGGCATCAGACGACTGGAAGATCACTTTAAGACGTCTGGGAAAAACATCAGACGTCTAATTTTAGGCGGATTTCTTCCTGACTTGGATCAGATCTAAACAGGGTTTAGAGCAAGTCCATCAGACGACATACAGGATGTCTGGCACTATGTCTGGACGTCTGGAAACCTACTTTTTCTTGGGAATGGATTTCCAAGAGAGTGCAACGGCTAGAAAATCTATGAGAAGAGATTTTGGGTCAACCGAGGCAAAACGGTCATCTATCAGACGTCTGGAAAGGCTTAAGGACGTCTGATAAGGCTCTAACGGTCATATCCTTCAGTGTTTGTTGTGCCAGCCAACGATCCACTAATTGGACGTCTGGCAAGTCCATCAGACGTCTTCTAAGACATATGGACTAAGGTCTGGACATCTGATTTCATCAGACAGAGCTAGCAAGTCCAGCCTAAATGTTATCAGACGTCTGAATCAATAATCAGACGTCTTAAAACTCATTATCAGATGTCTGATTTTGGAATTAGACGTCTGAAAAGGCTGTTTGAACCCAATATTGGTTTTCTAAGTTTTCTACAGAAAACCTAAGTATCCTAGGGTTGTGCTGGTGTTCCTAGGACTACTGTTAGGGTACTTTGAGGCTCTTTAACATGATATTCTAAGGAACAAAAAGAGCAAGGAAATAAAGATAAAAGTACATGAAAGAATTAAACAGAATTCTATCCTATTCTTCTTGTCCTTCTATCTTCAATCTATCGCTCCTTGCGAATCTCCTCTATTCTCCACCAAGCTCCTCCAATCCATCCTGGATGCGAGCTCGAATTCCGTCTAATCACGTCTCCATTTGCAATTTGACCTGAAATCTAAGACTCCAAGTGCAAATGTTAAGTGACACGTGCTTTGTTATCATCAAAACAAACGATTGTGGTGCTCTCATTAGGTTAATTCTAACATTTATTTAGCATAAATTAGGATGTAAATAGATTAATTCATATTTCTAATTTAATTACATAATTCATGCATTGCATTCATACTTTAAATGCATTTAGAATTAACTTAGAATGGCACTCATTTAATTAGTTAACCAGTTAGGTACATTGCATGCATTAATTTTAAGTTAACATAAAAGTTGAGGGTTTGTATATAAATAACCATAATATTTTAGCAATATCTTTTATTCTACTTCTTTTCAGCAACGGCTCGGCTGCCACTGCAACGCCTCCTGCCGCACTAAAGCCCACATTCATGGATTAGCGGAGAAGGTGGATCTGCTCCCGCCTCTCCATTTAAATTCGTGTAGGCAACTACAAAAAGAGGAAAGAGGCTACCGACCAGGGTAAGGCCTCCACCCCCGACCCACCACTATGCAAAGAGTTCGTTTCTCTTCCATTCCACACCGCCGGCCTCAACCGCGACGATGAGCCTCCACCACTGTGAGCGTGTGGTGTGACAGGCCACACCGCCATCCGGAGATCGTCCGCATTACTGTGAGCACCTCGCTGTGCACCTCCCTCGCCGTCGTCACCAACAACCACTGCCACAGCCACTGAAATTTCACTCCTCAGTCAGTTAAGACGTCCGGGAAGTTTCCCAGACGTCTGAAGCTTCGACCCACACTTCAGCAGCAACCAGCCACTCACTCCACGCCCACGCCCCTTCGGTTGCATGCTTGAACCATCTCCTGCAGCATCTATTCCAATGCCACCCACCCGCTCACTCCACGCCCGCATCACACCACCCGCGCACACAGCAGCAGGACCGGCCACTCGCTCCTTCACGCACTTCACCTCCAGCGCTAACCGCCAGCCCATGCACGCGCATCACCTCCAGCTTCCGGCACGCGCTCGTCAGTACCCTACAGCACCTCTTCACGCACGCAGCAGGCGTGCATTCCTCTTCACGCCTTCCCCCTGCAGCGCTCCCTGCCATCTGCAGTGCACCAGCGCCTTCCAGCCTGCAGTGCACCCGCACCGTGCGCCTGCGCCTACCGCTTGCAGCAGCATCCGCCTCCACCAGAGCGCGCCTGCCAGAAACCGTCCGCGTGCTCAACTCCAACGCGCCCGCAACACCAGTGTGTGCGCGTGCACCACCTGTAGTAGCGCTCAACGCGCGTGCACAGCCGCCCCTCTTCCAGCGGCTACTGCCACCGTTGACAGCCACCTTCGCTGGAGCTCCGTCCGACCGACTCCGGCCACCGCGCGACTCACTGCCACCACCGCTGCGAAGCCCTCGGTCCAAAGAACTTCCTTCGAGCTTCCCACCTCCGACCGTCCACTCCTCTTCACGCACAGCCAAGGGGAATAAATCCCCTATTTTGCTACAGTATTCATCCCATTAATAATTACATTTTCTACCATTGTCAACTTTTAATGATATTTTATTGAATCTGCATTGCAACAAATATCCTCTAGTTATTAAAAATTTCTATTTCAACATGTTTTCTTGATTAAACTTTAATCCGAAGGCAAATTTGGCTTGATTTTCATCTAAACTAACTACGAACAAATGTTTTTAACTGGTGTGAATTTAAATACGTCATTGCCTCCTTGTGGATACGACCCGCTCTTCTACAAGTGGTTATTTTTAATTATTGATTAGTCAATTTTTCCACCACATAAAACTACAAACGACTTTAAAGCGAACAATCAACTCGTCAATGTATAGCTTAGGCAGCTAATCAAACTAGGCTAGATCCACAAGGGCAGTGTTGCGGATGAGGCCGAGTGAGGGGTATGAGGGGCCTCACCCCTTGTGTACAAGGAGATAAGCTCGTATCACAAATATAATTTATGCGACTACGAGGGGTTTTCGTATTCGATGTGGGACTATCCCACAGGGCTTTCTTCTTGCAGTAGTAACAGGTGATTGCTCGTGTGTCTCTTGGGCTGATTGAAGGCTCGCAGAAGCACTTGGAGAGGAGTCCACGTCGATTGGGAGCTGTAGCAAGTGAAACTAAGACCTGGAAGTAGATGAATACGTCAGAGAAGATGCTGGCGACGGTGGTTGTCCTACGAAGAATTTGAAAAGACAAATACAGCCTAATGGCCCAGTCAGAATAGCTCAGAGGCTTTGTCGAACTATGGCGAATGTGATGAGGGGTCGATGTGGTGCGAGCGTGGTCTGTGGGTGCTGGAGGAGGTGGACTGTGCGTGTGAAGGTGGTGGTGTTTAGGGGAGTGCTAGATTGATCAATAGCCCTAACTCAGTTAGGGCTTTTGATCTACGGTGAACGGCGAAGGTGTGGAGTGCGGGAGTGGCTGGTTTGGCAGTGTGCGGAAGCTGCTAGGGCTCGTCGGAGGTCTACTGGGGAGATGAAAGATAGAGTCATGGAGGGCGTTGGCGGGTTCATAATGAAGTGTTGAAGTTGTTGTTGTAATGAAGGGAAGCTGAGGAGTCGTTTGAGAGAGGTAGCATACGACGGACGGCTGAGATGGCACCGGTTGAGATACGGCTAGCGCCAGAGAAGGAAGGAGCCCGGGTGGGTAGGAAACGGTGAGGAAGCCAGCTAGAGGGGCGTCGACGGGTATGGAGATAGGTCCATTTTAGTGGACTAATTTAGTGCTTAAGTACAATATTTTTGGGACGAGAATTTTATCTAAGGCATGTTTAGTATTGATAAAATGTTGCGAGTTTTAGATTTATCATTTCATGCATTAATTACATTAATATTTATGTGAAAAGATTAATTATTCACTTTAAAAGGCAAGGGTATCATATCAAAGCTTGCCGTGAGATATGTTGAATTTTGTTCTAGAAAAATATAGCAAGGGAATAAATTTTTAGAGGCATCCTTATATGTCTCTCAATGATTCAAGCACATTCCCTTATTTGCTTTTTAATCTCTCTCACAAATCTATCTCTCTCCCTCAATTTTCTCCTCTAGTTGGTAACATAAAATACTCTCTTGACTCTTTCCTTATCTGACTTGCTCTCTAATTCATTTTCTCATTGTCTTTATATAACAAGAAAACAAAACTACCGAGGAGGGGAACCCCCCTCCACGGAGAAGAAGCTCCCTTTCTCCACCTCTCCTCCCTGCAGGCAACTCCCTCTACCGCGTGCCCACAACTCCGCCACTGCGAGCCTCCATCGACATCGCCAACACCCTCACTTTACGCCGTGACCACCACCGCGAGCCACCAGCTCACCACGCAACCCTGACGTTCATGCTACCATGAGCCTCCTCTTCCTCAATGCACCAACAACCACGCATGGAAGTCCACCAACGCACCCTCGGTCTCGTTGACGTGAGACCCGACCACAGTAGTGCTTGCAACCACCGTCCACAACACCCTCCTCTTCTTGGCCTTTGCCCCGCCGATCGACAAGCAGCCAACCCTCCTCTGCTCCTCAATCCAGCAATGACCTTCACCCAATAGAGCTACAAGCCACCCAACCGCCACACGCGGCCCCACGCACGTGCAACCAACTACACAAGTGCACAGCAAGTCCTTGCAGCAATCCTCTCCTAGCTATCAACAACCCACTGGCACCGCCCATCTGCCACGAGCAGGTACGCACGCGCGTTCAACCGGCCCTACGTGCAGGCCCTCACGCACCCGTCCTTCGGCCTTCCTCCTTGCGTGTAGCAGGCCCTCGTCTTCTTCTTCGTCTTCCTCTCCAACAGACCGAAGGGAACCCAAAATCAAATCCAGTTCCCCTCACACGCAACCACCTCCTTCAGCCATCATTCTCCCTGCCATCAACTCCCCTATGCTCGCCTCGACCCCACGAAGGTAGCCACATCCTCAGACACGCCACCTACGGCCACGTCCACCGGCGAGCAGCCTCCACCGTCGCCACTCCTCGTCGCCAGCGTCGACTCCAGCCGCCATTCGGAGAGCCACCACCACCATTGCGAATCCCTTGTTGCGGTCGACCTTCCTCGAGCTCCTCAGCTTCCGCCGTCGCTTCCTCTTCGCACGAGGTCAAGAGGAAGATTTCCTCTATTTTTGGGTTCTATTAGTATTTATCAAAAATGCCATTGTGGAACACTATTCAAATATTTTGTTGGATTAAATTATTAGGGTGAAATTGCGACATTATACTTATTCCTTTTCATATTTAATTTGCTCCTATTATGCACATCAATTCTCATTGAAATTGGATTCAAATTTGCATGCAACTAGAAATTACATACTCTGACACTACACATGCATCATTTACATATTTTTGAGAGCTTGATTTATGATGTGAAATTTACGAAAATAGCCCTCAACTTCTCATGAAATTGAAAGTTACATCTTGAACTGCATATTCATTGAATTGATTTCATGAATGTTCTATGAACATGATGGCCCCATAGTTGTGAATCTATTGGTCTGTCCTCCCTGTGGAAACGTCCTGAAGTGTGGTATTATTTTAGTATTTTAGTAACTTTGATCGAGGTTTTTTCCACCACATTATTTACTACGACGTAGTATTTTTCTAGTAGCATATTTGAAAAGTGAAAATCCTATCGATCAAATGGTGCCGTTGCTGCGGAGGCAATAGGCGCAATAGATTCACCTGATTTTTATTTCTGATTGTTCTAAGTTGCATATTTATCTGATCATTATTTATCTTTCTGTGCGAGGAATCTGACGGGGCGATAGGCGTAGTAGAGTGACGACATCGACCTTGAGCGACATTCACACATGGAGAAGATGTAGGAGACCTGGATCCCGCTTTCACAGGGGATTCTCGTTCGTCTCAATTTGATTTCTATCTTCTCGCCCTTGTAGTAATTGGGGCTTATTTTTGGGGGTCTGTCTCCACATTCTTTAGAAGCTAGGGCTATATTTTTTCTGTGTGTGAAAGTTAAATTTCTGCTTACTTGCCTCTAAAACAAACAAAAGAAAATATCAAGTTTCCTGTTTAGGAGTTTCATACCCTTAGGTGCATGCATTTAGGGGTGATTGAGCAGCATACTAGATCCCTTCTCTGCATTGCGTACATCATTGCACGAAGATTGCTGGAGACAGGTATACCTTTGTAACTTTGCATCAAGCTCCTGTCCACACATTTGCATTTGGATTAAAATTCAAGACCACCAAATTGATTGAATTTACTAATTCAGTGGTCGCCTAACTAAAATTGGTATTGATAATCAGATTCGACCATAAAATCAAATCACACTTGATCTAATTCAAAGGGACTTGTCTGCATTTTCAAAATAATAAAAGATTTGTAGTGTGATGCACACTTCTAGAACTAAGCACACACATTAGGCACCGCACTAAGGCTCGATCCCTTAAGGCTATAGGCACCAATCTCTTTATCAGTGCCGACCCTCCTGTCTTGTTTTGTGGTGGTGGTACTATCTTTTGACAGAGTGTTTTGATACTTCACGGAGAGGGACACCCCTTAAAGAACAAAAGGGTAGTTAAGAGGCACCACTTACGCATCGCCTCAAAGGAAGGGTTCACCCTACTTGCATCCCTTTGTTCGTCCTTGGAGTAACTTCTCACTTGATCACCTGAGAGTATCATCTAAACAAAGCATAGGTCCTAGGGCATTCGAAGGTCGACTTAAGGCACGTAATTGATTATGAAACTTCTTTTACCACTAAGAGAGAATGTAAACAACCTCTGTCTTCTCTAGAAGAGCTTGTCAGGGATCTCAAATCACATCTCCCTCTTATACCACTTAAGTGGGAACGGACAGGTGCAAATTTGACTCCATTTGATAAATTTTAAGGAGTCGATTGGAGGATGGCTTAAATCTACTCTAAGAAAGAAAAGAGAAGTCTCATTTCCTTGTGTTTGATTGGGGTGTGTTTTTCAAGTCGTGTTTTCAAATGGATTGTAATAACTACTTCACTTCTTTTCACCCAAGAATACCCAATCCCAATACCTGCAGTTATCCATCTTCTGATGAGTATTGGGATCCTTTATACTCCTACTATAGGAACATTGGTCTGATTAAACCCCAACCCGGTGGTGATGAGCAGAACCTAGGAGAAGGGTATCCCAACCCTAGCTCTTCCATGACCATGCCCAACCTGGCCACCCTTCATGATTTGTCTTATCGAGGTTGGGCTGATACTCCTAGGCAACTTGAACCTAAGATTGACTATCCTACTCAATCTGATGGTAGCCTCTCCTCTTTTATGATAGAAATGCAAAAACAACAGAAAGAGATGATGGATTCTATGGGAGAGATTTTGAGGAATAGTCAAAGATTAATTGAAGAGATTAACCAGCTTAGCGATTCTCCTACAGTCAATTCTAATCCCTACCCTTATATCCCCGATTACCAAGATAATTTCAAGGAAAACAATGACAACAGGGATCCTATTTTGAGGAGTAGGTATCACTTAGACATCCCTCATGAGATATGCCCACCAGAAGGAAATCCTGGTCACTATCCACCTTATCTTAATCGGAAGGAGAAAATGGGCCCATTAGATGAACTCGACCCGAATGATAGTATCTTCATTACATTTGATGAAATGGGTCACAATTAATTAGCCAACCCCACTCCCAGTCTGACTCTTGAGGTGGAATCTATATCCCATCCTAGGGATCTTGAGCATAAACTTTATGCTTCTGAGGACCTTGCACCTCAGTTAGAGCCCCCTAAGGATTGTGATTTAGAAGTTAAAAAATTCTAGAAGTCTTGGATGCCAGAGGAAATCATACTAGAAGAAAGTGATAATAACCACACTCCTCTATCAACGAGACCAACACCTGCTATTGAATATTCTGAGGATTCACAAGTCCCCAACCCAAATGACCATGAGAAAATTAAGACGGAATTGGAAGAATTAGATTAATATTGGTCTTAGGGACACGATGAGTTGGTTTTTGGGGAAGCCCTTGATCCTGGTGTGAAGGATTTTTTTGAGTCTACGGGAAGAAATATTGATGAGAATGATAATGACTTTCAAATGACCAGACTTAGAGTATGGACTGAATCTAGGGGAGAATATGTTTTGTTTGAGGACTTACCCCCTGACGATCTGACTGATTTAGCCAAATCTGGATCCCTACATACCGTTGACTATCAAGATCATCCTCTCAAACAGTCGAAAGAAATGGAAGCAATTACTACTGTTGAGGAAAGAATCTATACACCCCATGAGCTAGATCTTAACATTGAACAAGAACCTGGGGATGTCATTATTGAGGATAATCACAGTCCTATTGCTCCCAAACCACTTCTACATGATAGTGAAATAAGTGACACCCATGAGCGGTTCAATTTGGATGATGAACATTTGGGCCCATTCCAGGACATGAACACCAATGATATGCATCATGAAAGGCAAGCAGTAACTAAGGCTATTTTTGATAACATTCAAGAACTGGAATGGATATCGAGGATGAATGCTGAACTGCTCACACCCTCTTTAACCCTCTTCCCTACCCCGCACCTGAGCGACTTCAACTCCTATAAAACTAGCTTCCTGAAATCTCTGCTCACACTTTTGATTGACGGGGGAATATTCAGACCAATGCACCCTGTGGTAGAGTGGCGAGTTTGTATAGAAGCTTTTCCATGTCAGCCCATTAGTCTTAGGGTATGTTTCGTTGCACTCTTTGTACCCCACACATATTTTCTTGAGGAGCCTTTGCCTCCTTGTCACACACTTCCGAAGGTTACTACTCATGTGTATTATGTAAAACCTCCACAAATAGCTCAGGAGTACCCTCTTTTCACCTGCTTCTAGAGAGTATTTGCCCTCACTATCCATCACCAACTTGCCAACATCTTGGGTTACTTACTCGCCAGGCTAGGTTTGTTATGTATCTTCTTTGGGTCTCCTTTTGTTTCCCTTCTAGAGCCCAATTTGCGAACTCCACCTTAGGTAATATCATTCCTTGCTTTTGCTTTTCAATGAGGACATTGTTAGATTTAGGCATGGGGGGTACAACCTAAGGTTATTCATAGCATTTATACATATTCTGCATGCAATTAGGGCATCCATCTTGCATAAAAAAAATAACAAAAAAAAAGAGAGAAGAAGAGAGAAAAAGGAGATGAAATCTTTGTGAGTTGAATTTCAAATATATTGAGGAGAGACACTGGAAGAAAATGTGCAGAATTGTGCTGGTCCCAGCAATTGATTATGGAAGAGTTAACTAAGTTCTAGGCCAGAGTGAATGAATAAATAAAGTTCTGAAGTGCTAAAGAAAAGGAGATAAGTGAGGGATACCAACTTTAGGCCTCCTAGGTCTGCTCTAATGCTTAAACACTCACATATTTGTTCAGATCTGGACTATTCCTCAAGAGGTTGAGGGAGTTGTGAGGCTGATGTATTAAGTCTAAGGCTTAGGAAGTATTCTGCCCCATTGCCTGCCATTTGGTTTGAGGAACTTGGTAACCTGAGCACCCAAAAATCACACACTGGTCTGGTTCAGCACGCATAACAAAGAATAATGCCAAAAAAATTTGATTCTAAAACTGTTTTCCAGAAAAGTTGACTTAGGAGTGGCTTGAAGACACAAGTTGATTGAATGAGTTCCTAGTGAGGAGAGGAGGAATGTTAAATAAACCCCTCGAAGATACATTATAACATATTGTCTCCTCGATGCATGTCTCCTAGGATATCTAAATATCCTACTGGGGGCACAGAAGCATCTTGTGCTGGTTCAAATACCGTGGGCGGCATTATCCCGAAATGTCGATTGCCAGGGTTTGAATTTAGCTACAGAACGCCATGGGTGGTACTATCCCAAAGTGTCGAAAGCCAAGGTTCTGGGGGTTGCCATGAGCAGTGCTATCTCGAAGCATCGATTGTCAGGAACCCTGTGAGGATTGTCGGTGGGGACAAGGAATCCGATACTGATAGTGTTTAGGACCAATCCAATGTTGAGTCTAGGGGAATTTAAAAAGAAAGAGAGAAAACTCTCAAAATAATATTTCTCCCTCTCTCTCTTACAAAAAATGCACTGGCAAACTGAACCTAACCTTTCTGCACATACACACCGGTGCTTTAACCGCTGGGGTCAACAAACCTCTGGGTAGTTTTTGCGAGCCTTAGAATCCTTCATGGCAGAACCAAGGCTGAGGCTGGTCAGGTCCATATCTTAGCTGGTACTTGAGTACCTTTAGGCCTATAGTTGGTATTTCAATCTATTTTCTAGAGATGTGGCACGATAAGGCATCCTGACGGTAAAATCTGACTTAGAGACTTGGCCTGTTTCATATGATTTTGCTCGGGACTAGTGAAACATTGGCATAGGGGTATTTGGTAGGTCAATTTTAGTAGACTAATTTAGTGCTTAAGTATAGTATATTTTGGATGAGAATTTAATCTAAAGCATGTTTAGTATTGATAAAATGATGTGAGTTTTAGATTTATCATTTCATGCATTAATTACATTAATCTTTATGTGAAAGGATTAATAATTCACTTTAAAAGGCAAGGGTATTACATCAAAGCTTGCCGTGAGATATGTTGAATTTTGTTCTAGCAAAATATAGCAAGGGAATAAATTTTTAGAGGCATCCTTATATGTTTTTCAATGATTCAAGCACATCCCCTTATTTTCTTTTTAATCTCTCTCACGAATCTATCTCTCTCCCTCAATTTTCTCCTCTCTAGTTGGTAACATAAAATACTCTCTTTGACTCTTTCCTTATCTGACTGCCTCTCTAATTCTTTTTCTCATTGTCTTTACATAACAGGCAAAAAATACTGGCGAGGAGGGGAACCCCCCTCCACGAGGAAGAAGTTCCCTTTCTCCACCTCTCCTCCCTGCAGGCAACTCCCTCTACAGCGTGCCCATGACTCCGCCACCACGAGCCTCCGTCGACACTGCCAACACCCTCACCTTGCACCCTGACCACCACTACGAGCCACCACCTCATCGCGCGACCTTGACGTTCTCGCTACCATGAGCCTCCTCTTCCTCGATGCACCAACAACCACGCACGGAAGTCCACCATTGCGCCCTTGGTCTCCTTGACGTGAGACCCAACCACAGCAGCGCCAGCAACCACCGTCCACAATGCCCTCCTCTTCTTGGCCTTTGCCTCACCGATCGACAAGAAGCCAACCCTCCTTCTCCGCTCCTCAATCCAGCAACCACCTTTACCCAACAGAGCTGCAAGCCGCCCAGCCACTACACGCGGCCCCATGCACGTGCAACCAACCGCATGCGCGCACAGCAAGTCCTCGCAGTAGTCCTCTCCTAGACGTCAATGACCCACCGGTGCCGCCCATCGGCCACGTGTAGGTATGCACGTGCGTTCAACCTGCCCCACGTGCAGGTCCTCACGTGCTCGTCCTCCAGCCTTCCTCCTTGCATGCAGTAGGCCCTCGTCTTCTTCTTCTTTGTCTTCCTCTCCAACAAACCGAAGGGAACCCAACATAAACATCGGTTCCCCTTACGTGTAGCCGCCTCCTTCAGCCATCGTTCTCCACACCATCGACTCCCCTATGCTCTCCTCGACCCCACGAAGGTAGCCACGCCCTCAGACACACCACCTACTGCCACATCCACCGGTGAGCTGCCTCCACTGTCATCGCTCCTCCTCGTCGCCGGCATCGACTTCGACCACCATTCAGAAAGCCACCACCACCATCGCGAAGCCCTCGTCACGGTCAACCTTCCTCGAGCTCCTCAGCTTCCATCGTCGCTTCCTCTTCGCACGAGATCAAGAGGAAGATTTCCTCTATTTTTGGGTTCTATTAGTATTTACGAAAAATGCCATTGTGGAATGTTGGACCCTAGTTCCATCTCTCTTCTGTGTTTTGATGTTAACAAAATCGTTTTAAACTCTAATTTGTTTATGAAGTGATTACAGGTCAAAAGAATCTATGGATGCAAGCAAAAAGATTGCACATGAAGGAAGAAGTTTTTGAAGACTTTAGTTTTTATTGTATCTTAAAATTTTTATATGTCTCCAAACAAGTAAAACATAATCTAGGTATTAAAATCAAAGTAGAGATAACTAGTATCCAGAACATCATTCATTTACTCGGTTCTTAACTCAAAATCGACTCTTTCAAAACAAAGTTGCCTAGAGTAGATTGGATTTCTCTAATTGATCTTTGGTACTTGCTCGGACAGGTTTGGACCTAAGTTCCAAACTGTGAACATCAAGTACCAGTACTCATCATCAGTACCGGCATCAAGTGGTCACAATTTGTGAACTACGTTTTTGCCTGGACCTTACAAGTACAGGTACATGAAGGTCACAGGACCCAAGACTGTGCGTTACAAGTATCAGTACTCATCATGAGTACCGATACATGTAGGTCACAGGACCCAATACTGTGTGTCATAAGTACTGGTAGTCACAATGAGTACTGGTACCCAGTGATTTGGCTATACAGACTGTACGTAGTCAGTACCAGTACCAACTAACCGTTGTGACAAGTCTGAACGGCTAGTTTGCAATTAATCATAATTCTAATGTTCCTAAAATACCCCTAACGGTTAGAATTCGTGGGAGAGGTGATTAGTGGTCTATATAAGCACTCTTTGTGTGTTGTTTTAGACACATCTCTTAAGAAAAATCATACTCTTGCCTGCACCTTCAATTCTCAATTTTAATGCTGAAAGAGAGTTTAATTTGTTGCATATCTTTCAAGGCATCTCACCTTTTGCAACAAATCATCAAAGGTGATCGTATTTTTCTGTAATTAATCATTTGTTTTACACCTTAGTTTTTCTTGTTAGATTTGGTTATACTTGTTATAAGATATACTCTTGTTGGTGACTTAGGAAATAGTTATAAGCTTCTATTTACATTTTTCTTACACCTGTATCTTTGTCTTCTTTTCATATCTTGTAATTGGGTTGAGGTAACCCGTTAATTACCTCTAATATTAGTAAATTGATTCCCTCTGAGTTAAGGGAATCAGGTTAAAAATCCTAAGTTAGGAGACTTAGGTAGTGGAGTACCCGAGTTAGGGGAACCACTATATATCTTGTGCCTTTGTTTTTGTGGTTTATTTTGTCTTGCAATTTTTTCCCACACTATTCATCCCCCCTTCTAGTGTGCATGTGATTTACAGATCCTACAGGTGGTATCAGAGCAGGTTGCGAAAAGAAGTGACAATTCTCTTTCGCTATGGCATCTCTAGTAAAGTGCACCGAAGGACAGTCATCCAGACATCCTCCCTACTTTGATGGGACGGACTATGGATACTGGAAGAAGAGATGCAAATCTTCCTCAAGGCCATGGATGAGGACTCATGGATGTTCATCCAGGAGAAGTACGTGGATCCGAAGCCACAAGAATAAGTGGCATGGATGGCAGAATAAAAGAAAAGGATCGCGGGAAATGCGAAAGCGATGAACGCACTCTATTGTGCATTATCAAGAGAAGAATTTAACCGTATCTCCGCATGTGAGTCTGCATACGAGATATGAAACACATTGCAAGTCACCTATGAAGGTACAAGTAAAGTTAAAGAAACACATATTTCTATTCTAACAGAAAGCTATGAGTGTTTCAGGATGCAGAAAAATGAAACAATCAAAGGGATGTACACAAAATTTGGAGAGATTGTTAATCCAATGAAGAATCTTGGAGTTAAGCTGCAGGGGGAATAATTTGTAAGGAAAATCTTAAGATCCCTTACAAGCGATTGGTCTCCAAAGACCACAGCCATTCAAGAGGAAAAAGATCTTTCTACTCTCTCCTTAGATGAGTTAATTGGAAGCCTCATGGCATACGAAGTTCAGTTGGAAAATATGAAGAAGAATGAAGAAAAATACATAAGCAAGAAAAAGGAGCTTGCTTTCAAAGCTTTAAAGGAGGTATTAGACTTTGATGACTCAAATTCCGATGAAGAAGAAGAGCTTACTCTTCTAACAAGAAGATTCAGAAGATTCACTTGAAAACAAGGTAAGAAAGTCAATAAATTTTCAAATGACATTATTTATTTTGAGTGCAAGAAAAAGGGGCACGTACGAAGATTGTCCAATGATCAAGAAGAAGAAGGAAGAAAAGAAGGACGAAGAACTCGATTGAAAGAAAAAGAAGACTTCAAGAAAGGCATACAAGGCAACCTGGGATGATAGTGATTCCGACACGGAATCGTCTTCCAAAGAATTTGAAGAAACAGAAGTTGCACATCTTTGCTTAATGGCAAACGATGACAACTCGGAAAATGAGGTAGATTCTGAAGTCACCTTTAATGAATTAGTACAAGCATATGAAGATTTATATAATAAGGCTAGGATGATTAAAAAGGAAAATAAGGTTTTGCATGATAGTTATAGAACTCTAGAAATAGAGAAATCTTGTTTGGAAATAGAATTAGATATGTCCAAAGAAACTAACAATCAATTACATGCAAAATAGTAGAATTAGAAGATACTTATGAACACTTTGAATAATTTAAAAACAACAACTAGGCTGAATACTGAATTTTGTAATAATTTAAAAGCTAAGTTTAATAATAAAAAAACACACAAAATAAATCACATGCACCTAGATATGCATGAATTTATCAAAAGGTCAAGAATCCTAAGAATTATAGATCAACACTAAAGTGATCTATAAACCTAAGGATTTGAAAGGTACTAATCATCAAGGACCCAAAAGAAAATGGGTACCTAAAATAGATTTAATAAATTATCTTGCAGGTCAAAAAGAACAAATGGATCCTAAACAGTGGGTGTTCCAAGCACATGACGGGACACTCCGACCTCTTTATCAAATGCACCAAAATCGAAGATGGAGGACACGTCAAGTTGGGGGACAACAAACGTTGTCGTATTATTGGTGAAGGTACAACAGAAAACTCTTCTAAGTAGGTACGTAATGTTCTTTTAGTAGAAAACTTAAAACATAACCTACTTAGTCTTAGTCAAATATGTGATAATGGATGTGATATTTTATTCACTAAAGTTCAATTTAAAATATTAAAAGAAGGAACAAATATGGTTTTAATTGAAGGCTTTAGATATGACAATATCTATGCTCTTCATTTTTCAAAACAGAAATATGTAAAATGTCTGCCTGCCTCCCATATTGAAGTAGATCTTTGGCACCATAGGCTAGGTCACATTAATCACAAACATCTTAATAGGTTAGCAAAAAATGAGTTAGTAAGGGGCCTACCTAAACTAACTTATAAGGAGGATGTTTTGTGCAAGTCATGTGAACTCGGAAAAATGCACAAAGCTCCTTTTAAACCTAAAGACTTAGTTTCAACAACACGACCTTTAGAGTTGTTACACCTTGATCTATTTGGACCAACACAATTTGAGAGCGTAAATGGATCAAAATTTTGCCTAATTATTGTTGACGACTTCTCTAGGTTCACTTGGGTCATCTTCTTGAAACATAAGGATGACTCATTTGATTCCTTCCTAAGTCTAACTTGAAGACTTCAAACGGAAAAATCATCCTCTATTCTTCGACTTAGGACTGATCATGGGGGTGAATTTGAAAATGAAAAATTTTTAAATTTTTGTGTCAATTCTGGCATAACCTATGAATTTTTGTTTCCTCGGTCTCCATCTCAAAATGGTGTTGTAGAGCGCAAGAATCGCACTCTACAAGAATACACCCGAACTTTGCTCTTGGAGTCTGGGCTTCAAAAATATTTCTGGGCAAAAGCCATTAATACGGCATGTTATGTTCTAAATAGAACACTCTTAAGGCTTACTATTAAGAAAACTCCACATGAGCTTTATTATGAGAAGTCTCCTAGGATATCATATTTCAGGGTGTTTGGAAGTAGATGTTATTTATTAAACACTCATAATCGGCTTGATAGTTTGATGCTAAAGGCGATGAAGGCATTTTTATTGGCTATTCAACAAGAAGCAAAGCTTATCAAGTCTTTAATAAAAGGACTTTTGTCATTGAAGAATCTCTGCATGTTTCATTTGATGAAACAAACATAGGTGAACCGAAACCAAATCATTTAGATTCTGATGATGAAGATGCCCCCTTCGTTGATGTATCAAAAATAGAAGATTCACGAAATGTACATGATCTTCCAAAAGAATGGGTACACCATAAGGATCACCCTCAAGAACAGATTATTGGTGATATTAAGCAAGGTATAAAAACCCGATTTCACTTTAGAGCTGATTTTGTCCTTAATGCTTTTGTTTCACAACTTGAACCCAAGAAAGTTGATGAGGCATTAAAGGATGAATCATGGGTTGTAGCTATGCATAAGGAGCTACTCCAATTTACTAGGAACAATGTATGGAACTTGGTACTCGCTCATGAGGGTACTCCCATCATTAGAACCAAGTGGGTGTTCCGAAATAAATTGGATGAATCTGGCTCAGTGATCAGAAATAAAGCCAGACTTGTAGCTCAAGGCTATAACCAACATGAGGGTATTGACTTTGATGAGACATATGCTCCTATTTCTCGCTTGGAGTCCATACGGATGCTACTTGCCTTTGAAAGTGCAAAGGACTTCAAGCTATATCAAATGGATGTCAAGAATGCTTTTCTTAATGGTTATATTAAGGAAGAAGTTTATGTTCATCAGCCTCCTAGGTTCGAGGACCCAGCACACCCAGAGACTGTATACAACCTCAATAAGGCATTATATGGACTTAAACAAGCTCTCAGGGCCTCGTATGATAGGCTCAGGACCTTTCTTCTTCAGCACGGTTTTAGAATTGGAGTTGTTGATTCAACTCTTTTTGTAAAAGAAGGTAATGACATCTTATTGGTTCAAATATATGTCGACAATATTATATTTGGATCAAATAAGAAGTCCTTATGTCAACATTTCTATGAGATTATGAAGACTGAGTTTGAAATGAGTATGATGGGTGAACTCAGATTCTTTTTAGGACTCCAAATTCAACAATTAAACACAGGAATTTACATTAGTCAAACAAAATATGTTCTTGAAATTCTCAAGAAATTTGACTTTGAAAATGTAAATGGAAAAGAGACTCTAATTGCTCTATCTACTTCTCTTAGTGAAGATTTATCCGGCAAGAGGGTAGATGAAAAGAAATACCAGGGAATGATAGGTTCACTACTATATCTCACAACTTCTAGAACTGATATTCTTTTTGCTACATGTTTATGTGAGAGATTCCAGTCCAAACCCAAGGAATCTCATTTTAATGCATTAAAAAGAATATTTAGATGCCTAAACAGCACAAAAGACCTTGGTCTTTTCTATCCAAAAGCACAATCTTTAGATCTATTATCCTATAGTGATGCAGACTATGCAGGGAGTCAAACAGACCGAAAGAGCACTAGCGGCACATGTCATTTGATTGGAGAATCTCTAGTCTCATGGTTCTCTAAGAAACAGACTTGTATTTCACTTTCTACAATTGAAGCTGAGTATATTGCAGCTTCACTTGCTTACTCTCAGGTCATTTGGATGAGACAGACTTTGTCCAACTTTGGATTAATTTTGTGCAATCCAAGATATTATGTGATAATACAAGCTTAATAAATGTATCCAAAAATCTGGTACATCATTCACATACTAAACATATAGACATTAGACATCATTTCCTCAGAGATAATGTTCTTCAAGGCTCTATTCAATTAGAATTCATTGACACTCAAAACCAGTTGGCAGACATCTTTACAAAGCCTCTTGCAGCAGAGAGGTTCTGCTTTATAAGGAGAAGATTAGGACTTTGAAGAATGAAAGAGATTCTAATCTAACATTTTGTTTGATATAAACTTTGTTTGTATTTATGAAAATTCCTAAGGGCTTTTTTGCAAATTACCCATGCTTACTAAAAAGAGGGGTAAAATGTAATATTTCCATATGTTTGGAAATACCAAGATGTTGTTTGCAATTTGGTTACTTAACTTAGGCTGTTGATCACATTATTTTTTCAACACATAAGTTTTCAATTTTTCTTCTCTCAACCACTTAAGTGGTCATGTGACAAGCACATGACCCATCCCATATAAAAGAGGTCAAGCACAAACACTTGCCTCATTTCTTCACAACCAAACCCTAGTTTCACCACAAGTCCCTCCAAGCCCTTGCCAAGAAGAAGAAGAATCATCTCCAATCTTCATACCCTAGATGGCACCAAAATCTAAAAGTAAGGGAAAAGCACCTCAAGATGCATTCCACAAGTTTTGCATCAATGAGGATACTAAATCAAAATTTGATTAGTATAAAGGCCTAAAACTCCATCACTGTAGGCCTATAGAGTGGAAAGATTTTTCTCTACAAATCTATGAGTTTACTACTTGTCTTTCCGAACAGCATCTTATGCATTTCTTTGATGAGTCATTTTTTGCTGATGTTCCTGGAGTTTACCCTGACATTAATTATCTATTTTTTGCTAATCTCCAAGAACAAGAAAATCGAGGCCATCTTGTCTTAACATCCAAAGTTTTTGGTCAAAAAATCACCATTACTCCTAAATTTTTATCAACCATCACCGAATGCCCTAATAATGGTCATCCTTTTAACACACTTAAGGAGCAATTTCCTACTCACAAAATTCATGAAACTCTATTGCTTCCTAATTGCCAGGGCAAAACATTGGTTGCTTCCAACATGACTCTTTTTGCTCGTGTTCTTTTCCGTACCTTAGCATGGAATTTAAGAGCTAAAAATTTGGGTTTTCACAAAATTCCCGTTGACATTTTACCCTTAATTTATGCTATCATTACAGGATTTCTGGTCAACTACAACACGGCTTTCATTCACTTTCTTAGACCTCATTACCATGCATCGGCTTTACCCTTGGATATCTTGGTTCTCACATATTTCATAAAAATAAAATTGATCTTTCTAATTACACTCCTCTTAGAAAGGTGGTTTATTTCAAATGGACCACTCTCTGGAAAATGGGAGTAAAACCTACTGTAGAGGAATCTACTAGTGATGATGAAGAAGATGAAGTTGATCCAAATGCTCAATCATCTTCTCATCCACCTCCAAAATCATCTTTGGCTTTTGTTCCCATTACCTATCCCTTTCCGAAAGCCGAAACTCCTTGGAAGAACCTATCTCATGAGTCTGGCACCGATCCCTACATAATCAACACTTTCAATTATATTGGTCAAAATTTAACCAATCTGAATTTTGCCTTCCGTCACATGGAACGCAAATTTCATGATCTTTCTATGTCTCTTAAGTCTTCCTATGTTGCATCTTCCACTCAACATACCAAACAAAAGAAGAGGACTCAACCAAAAGCACCTCTGGAATACAGCAAAAGAAGACAGAAACACTTCTAAGATCCATCTCTTGTTGCAGAAAAAGAACCAATTATTAATGAAGATGAAGAAGAAGAAGACACAGAAGATGAAGAAAATGTTTCATATGAAGAAGACGATGATGATGATGACGACGCCAACGACGATGATGATGATGAAGATGGCACCAATGATGACAATGACGATGACAATGACGATGATGAGGATGAACAACCACTTATTAGAAAACGTCATTGAAATTAGTTTAGTTTTTTACGTATGTAAGCTTGTTGTTGATTGTTTAACTCTTAATATTGTTAAATTTCTATGGCTCTTAATATTTTTTTTGTATCATGAACTTTATCATGTTATGAAATTTGATGCTTTGTTTGATTATGTATTTATGCTTTGTTATGAAATTTGAACTTTTATGGTATTTGCTCAATTTTTTTTTGCTTGCTTGACAAAAAGGGGGAGAAATGAAATGAATGAATGGATACTTCATATCTAAAATAGGGAGAGCTTAGTTTGAGGGAGAGGTTTTTTACACTCTTGTGGAGTTTTTTATTCTTCTCGTATTAAGTCTGTTTATTTTTAATATGAGTATCTTATTTGTTTTGTCAACATCAAAAAGGGGGAGATTGTTGGACCCTAGTTCCATCTCTCTTCTGTGTTTTGATGTTAACAAAATCGTTTTAAAATCTAATATGTTTATGAAGTGATTACAGGTCAAAAGAATCTATGGATGCGAGCAAAAAGATTGCACATGAAGGAAGAAGTTTTTGAAGACTTTAGTTTTTATTGTATCTTAAAATTTTTATATGTCTCCAAACAAGTAAAACATAATCTAGGTATTAAAATCAAAGTAGAGATAACTAGTATCCAGAATATCATTCATTTACTCGGTTCTTAACTCAAAATCGACTCTTTCAAAACAAAGTCGCCTAGAGTAGAGTGGATTTCTCTAATTGATCTTTGGTACTTGCTCGGCACAGGTTTGGACCTAAGTTCCAAACTGTGAACATCAAGTACCGGTACTCATCATCAGTACCGGCATCAAGTGGTCACAATTTGTGAACTACGTTTTTGCCTGGACCTTACAAGTACCGGTACATGAAGGTCACAGGACCCAAGACTGTGCGTTACAAGTATCAGTACTCATCATGAGTACCGATACATGTAGGTCACAGGACCCAATACTGTGTGTCATAAGTACTAGTAGTCACAATGAGTACCGGTACCCAGTGATTTGGCTATACTGACTGTACGTAGTCAGTATCGGTACCAACTAACCATTGTGACCAGTCTGAACAGCTAGTTTGCAATTTATCATAATTCTAATATTCCTAAAATACCCCTAACAGCTAGAATTCGTGGGAGAGGTGATTAGTGGTCTATATAAGCACTCTTTGAGTGTTGTTTTAGACACATCTCTTAAGAAAAATCATACTCTTGCCTACACCTCCAATTCTCAATTCTCAAGCTAAAAGTGAGTTTGTTTTGTTGCATATCTTTCAAGGCATCCCACATTTTGCAACAAATCATCAAAGGCGATCATATTTTTCTATAATCAATCATTTGTTTTACGCCTTAGTTTTTCTTGTTAGATTTGGTTATACTTATTATAAGATATACTCTTGTTGGAGACTTAGGAAATAGTTGTAAGCTTCTATTTACATTTTGCTTACACCTGTATCTTTATCTTCTTTTCATATCTTGTAATTTGGTTGAGGTAACCCGTTAATTACCTCTAATATTAGTAAATTGATTCCCTTTGAGTTGAGGGAATTGGGATAAAAATCCTATGTCAGGAGACTTAGGTAGTGGAGTACCCGAGTGAGGGGAACCACTATATATCTTGTGCCTTTGTTTTTGTGGTTTGTTTTGTCTTGCAATTTTCTTTCCCACACTATTCATCCCCCCTTCTAGTATGCTTGTGACTTAGAGATCCTACATGGAGCACTATTCAAATATTTTGTTGGATTAAATTATTAGGGTGAAATTGCGACATTATAATTATTCCTTTTCATATTTAGTTTGCTCCTATTATGCACATCAATTCTCATTGAAATTGGGTTCAAATTTGCATGCAACTAGAAATTACATACTCTGCCACTACACATGCATCATTTGCATATCTTTGAGATATTGATTTATGATGTGAAATTTACATAAATAGCCCTCAACTTCTCATGAAATTGAAAGTTACATCCTGAGCTGCATATTCATTGAATTGATTTCATGAATGTTTCTGTGAACATGATGGCCCCATAGTCGTGAATCTATTGGTCTGTCATCCCTATGGATATGACCTGAAGTGTGCTATTATTTCAGTATTTTAGTAACTTTGATCGAGGTTTTTTCCACCACATTATTTACTACGACACAGTATTTTTCTAACAGCATATTTGAAAAGCGAAAATCCTATCGATCATACGGCTCGATGCGAAAGAAGATGAGGAAGATAGTTCTATCGCCGATATTGCAAATGAAAGAAGAAAGGAAGCAGGGAGTGTCACCGGACGTCAAGGAGCACTTCGGCCAAAAAAGAAGAGAAGAATTGGAGGTGTTTCTGGCAGAATTCGAGCATATGATCTTCAATCTGATCTGGGGAGTTTTTTATAGGTCATCAGGAGGGGAAAGAAGCTTGAGAATTAAGCTTTCAAGCTTGGGAAGCTTCACCAGAGAAGGAAACCCAATTTTCAATTGATTTGCGTGGCACTTTGGGCAAGACATGGAGCCCGAAATGTCACTCAAAAGGAAGGCAACTTCGTTATGAATCTGAGTATCTTTTTTGGGACTGATTGATTGAGAATCGAGTGAGAAATCCTCTCTCAATCTCAACAGTGAAGCTCAAAGTTGCCTTTAATGGTGCCAAGTTCCTATTTGCGAAGACGACAACAAAGTTAAGGACCTTTTTGTAAGGATTTTGAAAATTAAAGGCATATGTGTGATCAAACAGGACCAAGTTGCAAACTAGGTCAAGACAATCTCAGAGTGGGTCCAAATTTTGGTACAAACCTAATTTTGACCTAAGGAATCCAATGGTGAAGTTGGATTTTGGTTTTGACCACATTTGATTGGGTAATTTATGCAAAAATCTGAATTAGGGTAAATGACTATATGAGACTATTTTGGGTCAAGACGGGTTCTGATGGTCAAATTGAAGGTATCAAACCCTTGAGAATATTTTTATATGAATTTTAGAGGGTTTAAGTGAATTTTATCCTGACCGAAACCTTAGTTAATTAAGCAGGTCTATTTTTAGGGTTTCAGAAGTCATTTAATTCTCAAAACACACGAAAATCCTTTTCTATCTGTTCTAACCAACTTGTTAGCCTTTTAGGAGCATTTGACCTTTAATTACCCCCTGGAAAATCCCATGGTTGTATTACATTCATGATATGATGGTAAAATTATAGTTTTAACCCTAGTTTCTTGTCTTTCCCTCAGAATGATTATGTAATGAATTACAGTCATCTGGAGATTATGCAGAAGCATTTAATGACTTAATTAGTTCAAATTGAACTAGTTATGGCTCATGATGGTGTTCCCATCATTTCCTGATTAGGTGTGAGTCAGGAATTGATAATCACAAGAAACATTTGATTGGAACCCAAAAAGACATACTTTAGATGATCTGGGAGGGGCTTTAATTCCAATACTGGGTTATCAGCAATAGGTGGGGGTTTGGGATGGGTCTCAGAAGATAAGGTGGAAGCTGTGGGTGGGCTTGGATCATCTCTGGGCTTCTCCATCTGTGGGTCAAGATCTTCTTGAAGTTGAGGAGTCAGGATAATTGGGTTTTCCTCTATAATCGGGTCCTCAACCACAGAACTAATGTTGCATATTTCTTCGATAGCCCCATAGTTTATTCTTTTTTGGGCCTTAAAAGTATCGATCCGTAATGTCTTTTTTTCGAATTTCAACTCGATCTGGCCCTCTTCACAATTGTTATTCGCCCTAGCTGTGTCTAGGAATGGTCTCCTTAAGATGATCGATGTGTTCCTTAGGTTTTCAAGAGTATCCATATCCAATATGATGAAGTCCACCGAGAAATTGAAATCTCATATCCTAACTAGATCATCCTCGAGAACTCCTTTTTGTGACTTGATTGATCTACCAGCTAACTGCAAGGTCACCTCAGTCGACTCAAGCTCAGTTTCCTCGAATTGATCTAGTAGGGATGTAGGGATCAAGTTTATGGAGGCTCATAGATCCATTAAAGCTTCATCAAATTCTATGTCACCAATCTTTTAGGAGATCAAAGGGGTGCCAGGATCTTTTACTTTTTGTGGGAGTTTACTCAAGATGATTGAGCTAACCTATTTAGACAATATGATAGGACTCCTGTCTTTGTTTCGCAGCCTACGCTTTGGTGTACATAAATCCTTCAGAAATCATGCGTAGGCTGGTACGTGGCGAATTGCATCCATCAAGGGGATGTTTATCTAGACTTGCTCAAAGAGCTTGACTAGATCTTCTTCAAGTGCCACGAGTTTGGGTTTCCTCTTTCCTTTGGTTAAGGCCTCAGGAAATGAAATCTCTATAGATTCCTCTAAGATTGGTTAAGGCTCTAGATCTAGGATAGGGGTGTCCTGGATAACCATCCTTGGGATAGGCACTAAACTACCAGGTTTAGAGTGGCTAGAATAAGATGGATCCTGAGTTGGTTTGCCACTTCGAGTGGTAATAGAATTAAGGCCTACCTGGTTTTGGTTCGAAGTCAGCAAAATAGGTGATTGTTGCTAATATCCTGAATACGTTGTCGAAGCCTCCATCTCATTGGGTGATGCAGCAGAAGGGGCCTAATAAACATAGTGAGCTTGGCCTTGATTTGTATTCATAACGTACCTCTAGTTTGGCACATTATTCTGATTCGGTAGAGGTTGAGATGGGAGTGCACCAGGTTGGCAAGACCCAGCCATGTATGTGAGCTGATTTCGAACCTCTGTGATCTTGTCTTTGTGTTATTTCTGCATAGCCGCATTGGTCTTTTGGATGTCAGCTAGGGTTTCTAGAATTATAGTCATGTGATCTTCCCTTGACAACCTGGATTGGTAATTTAGGTTGGGCCTAGGCTACGTGGGCTGAAATGGTCGGGGTTGGAATTTGAAGAGTCATTTTCCTTAAGAATGATCTTTGCACAAAGAAATAAGTTGTCAAAGTTGAAACTGAGTGGCGGAAAACCAATCGTCAGCAATTAGAATTAACCACTCAAGAAGGAGCAGGTCGTGTCCACAGGGAGGAATAGGCCTATTGAAACTCTCACATGTCAAAAATAGATGTTGAGAATTAATTTCACCTATAAACCAAATCAAAACAACCTTTGAATCAAGATAATAATGATTAGATGAGATGATATTGCATTTCTTGAAAGAGGAAGGGGGTTCTCAAAAAATCACCAAATTAGAATAATGTTTAATCAAAATTCCAACTCTTCTAATGGCAAGAAATGTAAATATTAATTCTCACGAAAATAGAGTAACTTGTTTGGGGAGCTATTGCACGCACAAGAGGGTGTGCTCGGTCGTGAGGAGCTCACTAGAGATTATTGGCTTCGAGCCTCATCCGTGGTGGTGGTGTCGCTGCTCGGGGTGCTTGGAGCCGACGGCGACGAGGAGTGGTTGGCAGAGGGAGTTGTTGGCTACTGCAGTGGTGTGTAGCATGCAACAACCTCATGAGTGTGTGCTAGGCGTGCACGAGATGGGGGTGTCGGTGACAAGGCAAGGGTAGTGGCGGTGGATGCGCAAGGGTGCGTGCAAAGAGGCAGTGATGAGTGGCTACTCATCATAGCTAAAAAGCTAAAGTTAAGCTAGAAACTAGGGCTAACAATGTCAAATTAACACATAAAAAGAGTTTAGTGTGGGAATCAGAGAAAAAGATCTAAAACTTAATTCTGTGTTAAAATTGCGTAATTAGGTCATAGAACGAGATATCCTTGAGAATAAGGTCAAATGGTGATCCAAGTGTTAATTGAACACACAAACAAGTTTAAAAGTCCAAATCAAAAGTATAATTAACTTCTCAAATGTTTAATTAAGCACATATAAAAATTTGAATGCATTTGGACATCATTAAGGCCTTGCAACTTAGAATTTACATTTAGGTCCTTTATGCATCACATTTCCTTCTTTAGAAAACTTTCCCGGACCGATTTGTAACCTGCAGGGACCTCGTTGAAAGCCCTTAGGGACCATTCAGCTACTATTCTCTACCACTTATGGGACTGCCTATAAATGTTCTACCCCTTCCAGAAGGGCCTCCCTACAACTTTCCCATTACAAATCGGCAACCTGAAGCTTCTACGTGCGCACTGTGTAAGTGTAGAACATGGAGGATCTCAACCATCCACTCTCTCTTGATCCTGATCTATGGCTCGATCTCAATCGAAGCTTCATGCAAAGTGGCACGTATGCTCACCCAATCCCCCAGATCCCATCCTACGGTCAGTTTTCAATTTGGCAGCCCGCACGCTCCTCTCCTCTCATCCTTGCCGCCAGTACCCTCGTCTCCTATCTTCACCCACGCGGTGATCTGAGTCACTGAGGTCACTACTTAAGCACCTCAGTGGTTGTGCGCGTAGAGGATCGTTCTCTCCTACCTTCTTAGCGATCATTCCTCCACTCCAGTCTCTCCTCCTCACCAATTCCCTAATTTCACAGCCATCGACTATTGAACGTCGGAAGACTAAGCTATCGGAGTTAGTTTTGAAAACCTGTCATTGTAGTTTGAATAGCGAAGAACTCGGGTTCAACAAATAAAATTCATACCGGAAAAGAAATCCTGGGTCGAACTTAGGGAGGCTACGTCGATCAAAATTCACAATTATTTTTTTTTTGTGTTTTTGTTTAAAGAGCAAAGTAATTACAATGAAATGGAATCAATATAAACAATAAGAGAGAGAGAGAACATTCACTTGATGTTTTAAAATATTTGTACAACTAAGAAAGGGAGAAATTACACTAGAAAGCAGGAAAATTATTACAACTAGAAAGCAGGAAAATTCTACTCTAGAAAGCAGGAAAAAGGAATGGGAGAGAGAAGTTATCCACCTCGACGATAGCTTGGAGGATGAGCCGGACGAGACAATGCCTAGAAGATGAGGAACGGAGCAGGAAGGAGGTTGAAGAAGGAGGAACGGGAATGAGGAAGCATGTTGTCATCGTTGCAGGATCCACATCTGGAATGGGGGCGAAAAATTGATTTTAGCTCTTGAGGAGCATCTCGGGTGTGGGACAAGCTTCTCTTGAGCTTTGGAGAGGGAGAGAGGAGAAGGAAGGGATGAGAACTTCCTATGGAGGGGGTCTCCTTTTATAGTTGTAAGGAGTGAGGGCATTTTGGACATTACAATTTGAAAAAATTAATTCAGTACCTATAGTGATGGATAAATCCGTTACTAAAGGCCTGAACGTGGCCTTCATGCCTGCCGCACGCACACCTCCTCGCCTCCACGTCCTTCAACCCATGCGCATATCCGTGCACTCACAGCCGTCCGATCAAAAGATCGTACTTCTTATGATTGCCTATGCTTGCGCCACGTGCCAGCAGGCGATCACGCGTAAGCGTCGCTCATCTGATCGGGCGTGGGGTGCTATCGCTCTCTCAACACCATCCGATCCTCATCGCGTGGCCCCGCTCGCTCGCATGCCCCCTCACCCGCTCTTCAATTTGAGGCATAGCGGGCTCAAACTCATGTCTGATCGCTCACATAGCGTGCTCAACCACTGCGCTATGTGTGGCTTTGTGTCATGCGGTGGTTTCAAGCGCGTGGGTCTGCAGCTGTTGGATGAGCATCCAACTATGGAGAATCTTCGATCGGATGAAGAGGGAAGGTAGAGGCGGGACCTTGGGGGCCGGTTGGGCGGCTAAGATGGCACCACATGGCGCCATCTTGGCCATCCATCTTCTGAGTATTGTAAACAGTGCCACAGGTGTCAGATTGGACCTATTTTCACGTCGTTAGGTTGCGATCGTCAATTCGAATCCATCCTTGCGGTTGGATTTGTCATCTGAGGTGCGGATTAACACCATATTATCCCTTGATCTTTAGGGTTCCTTGGTCTCTATCTGGTGCTACGGATGTTCGATTAGGGTGATCTTAGAGTCGTTGAACTCCAATCATCACCTTGATTAGATCTGTACGATTGGATCTTCGATCTGAGGCCCCAATAAAAAGTCGCCCTATCCCTGACCATGAAAAGGAGACAATTACTGTACAATTTATACAACTTGATCTAAATGCATGATTATGCATGTTATGCACTATTTACAATGTATGATGCTAATGTGACATTAAGAACATGCATTAATAGACATTTTAGGTTAATCAGATGTATGCACATCACATCCCCATGCCTATCTTTTCCTAGCCCTAGCAAAAACTACATGCTATTTATAAAAGAATTAGGTTGGATTACTTGGGCATAAGTTATTTTCAACATTAAGAAACATTTTTACTCAGGATCTGAACTTTCAAAGACGCAATAGCGCCTGGGTATCTACTAAAATGCAGACCGCCTCAAGCCCTCACCTTATTCAAAGAAAAATTACTTTTTCTCTTGTTCTTCTTTTATAATTTTTTTGGATTTTTGAGTTTAGGCTTAAAGAGTAGCTTTCTACGGCCATTCAACCCACCCAAGATTTGATGAGAACCCTAAGTTCTAAGCATTTTATTGTGAATGTGATAGAAACGTTGATCGGCAATTAGAACAAACTTCAGGTTTCTATGCCTCTAAGTGACCTTAAAAAGAGAGTTCTGCCTAAAGGTATATTTTTACGATCGGTAGCTTTCTCCCTACTTTTATTTTTATGGGGTCAACACAAGGGTGAATCCAGTGTATATCTCCCTGGCTTATTTTACTTCTCCGCTTCTTCCTAAGTGTTTTAGGAATTTTTAGTGCATTTCTTGAGCTACCTTCCGGACAACCGGTAGATGAGCTATTACCACCGACAACTTGCCAGCCATACTCGTGCAGCGGAGTGTGGCTTATTTCTTTTTTTTCTTTCTTTCTTTTCTCCTTTTCTTTCACTTTTTCTTTTCCTTTTGACTTTATTTTTTAAGTAGGCATCTTCCCTTATCTAAGATTTACCCAAAGGCTGTAAGAAGAGAATGGTCCAGTGACTGAGCTCTGGATAACCTACCTATAGGCTATTACCCACGATAACTTGCCAGCCATATCACCCTAGAAGGTTCATTAACTACTCGATTTCCGCTAAAACTGCCGATCAACAAGTCAGTGAAAAGATAGTATATAGATGCTTTAGACCTAAAGTTCCCTCAAATCAGAGGATGGGTTGATAAGTCATGTACTTATCACCCAAATTTATTTAATCAAATTACAATAGAATTCAAGATGGCGAGGACTCGTAAAACAAATCCACGTTTAGTGGATACCCAGGCTGATTAAACCCCAAGACCTGAAGGGTCTTAGTGTTCAGATCCTAATGTAATATTTCCTAAGATTGAAAAGTCCTAATGTCCAAGTATTCCTTCCTAATTCAATTTTTTTATGTATATATAAGAAGAGAAATAGAATTTACAAAAATTTCACAGAGCTAACAAAATGATTCAAAAATGAATCCACCCCCCATGCCTAGCTGATGCAATGTCCACATTGAGAAAAAGAGACATGAAAGGAAGGGTAGAGTACAGAAGATATCACCTGAATATGAACCTCAAGTCAGCTCTAAGTCAAACTGTACAACTGTTGAGTTTAATCCTGTCAGCTAGGCGAAGTCCAGCCAAAGAAGTCACAACATGGCCAGAGCAACCGTGTCTGAGATAGGTTCTGGAAGAGTACGGTCAATAACAGGCTTCAAATGTTGACCGTTGACTTTGAATGAATTACCCATCTTCAGGTCAGAGATCTAAACAGCTCTGTTTGGAAAAATCTGGTCCATAATGAATGGGCCATTCCATTTCGACCTAAGTTTGCCAGGAAAGAGCTTAAGTCAAGAATTGAATAACCAGACCTTCTAGTTCGGCGCAAAGCTCTTGCGAGAGATCAATTGGTCATGTAGAGCTTTGGTCCGAGCCTTATAGATCATGGCATTCTCATATGCATCATTTCGAATCTCCTCCAACTCAGATAGTTGGAGTTTCCTGGCCTTCTCGGCTAAACTCAGATATAGATTGCACTACTTGATTACCAAGAATGCCCTATGCTCAATCTCTATGGGTAAATGGCATGCCTTTCCATACACCAGATGAAACAGAGACATGCCGATGGGCATTTTATACGCCGTACAATAGGCTCAAAGAGCATCCTCAAGCTTTTGAGTCCAATCTTTGCGATCAAGCCTAATCGCTTTCTACAGAATATTCTTGATCTCCCGATTGGAGATCTCGGCCTATCCATTCATCTAGGGATGGCAAGGTGTGGAGATTCAGTGATTAATCTCGTATTTAGCCAACAAATTATGAAACTGGGCAATAGTGAAATGAGTGACACCATCACTGATGATGACCCTCGGAATCCCGAACTTGTTAAAGATGTTCTTCTTGAAAAAATTGATGACCACCTTGTGGTCATTGATTTGAGTGGGAATCACCTTAATCCATTTAGACATGTAATCAACAGTGGAAAGAATGTACTGATGTCCAAATGAAGGGAGGAAGGGTCCCATGAAATCGATGCCCCTAACGTCGAAGATTTTGACAGGAAGAATTAGATTTAGGGGCATCATATCTCTCTTATTATGATCTCGAGTGCCTGGCATCGAGAACACAACTTTGAGAAATCCTGGGCATCCTTGAATAAAGACGACCAATAGAATCCAGATTGCAAAATTTTTACAGCCGTCTTTTTCCTAGGGAAGTGTCCACCACATGCAGATGCATGGCAAAACTTCAGTATACTATTGAATTCATTCTCCGGACCACGTAGGCGAATAATCTGATCAGAGTCGATGCGGTACAATTCAGGATCCTCCCAGAAGTAGTATTTGGCCGCAGATTTGAGTCGATCTCGTTGTTGCTTGGTCCAATCTTGAGAGATTTGACCAATGGCCAAATAATTAACAATGTCAGCAAACCATGGGGTTTGGATGCCTAAAACTATAAGGATGATTTCATCTGGAAAGGTATCAGCAATCGGGATGTCCGGATGAGAAGAATCACTGAGAAGTCTCGACAAATGATCCGCCACCACATTCTATACCCCAGATTTATCCTTGATTTCAAGATCAAATTCTTGAAGTAGAAGAATCTAACGAATAAGCCAGGGTTTGGTATCCTTTTTGGCCAAGAGATGTCTCAAGGCTGAGTAGTTGTTATATATAATGACGTGAGACCCTAAGAGAGAAGCCCTGAATTTCTCCAAAGTAAATACTACGGCTAGTAATTCCTTCTCAGTAATAGTGTAATTCCTCTAAGCCTCGTCTAGAGTTTTACTAGCGTAGTAGATGACAGAGGGCTTCCTGTCAACTTTCTGACCCAAAACAGCCCTGATCGCGTAATCAGAAGCGTCGGTCATGATCTCAAAAGGGGCTATCCAAATCGGTGGTTACAACACCAGAGCACAAGAGACTGCCATTTTAAGAAAATCAAATGCCTTACGACATGATTCGTCAAAATCAAACAGTGTTTCTTTGGCGAGAAGATTGCTTAGAGGACGAGCAACCTTCGAAAAGTCCTTGATGAATCTCATGTAGAATCCCACATGACCCAGAAATGATTGAATTTGTTTAACAGATGTGGGAGGAGGAAGTTTAGCGATAGCATCAACCTTAGCATTATCCACTTCAATTCCCCATTCAAAGATTACATGACCCAAGACGATACCGTCTTGTGTCATGAAATGACTCTTTTCCCAGCTAAGGACCAATCTTGTTTTGATGGATCGTTTAAGAATCATTTCAAGATTAGCTAGACAAGAGTCAATCGATTCTCCAAAACTAGAGAAATCATCCATGAAGATTTCCATAAACTCTCCCACCATGTCAGAGAATATGGCCAGCAAACACCTTTGAAAAGTTGCAGGTGCATTGCATAAACCGAATGGCATCATACGGAAAGCAAAGGTTCTGTAGGGATAGGTGAAAATAGTCTTTTCCTAATCCTCAGGATGGATAGGAACTTGGTTGTATCCCAAGTAGCCATCAAGAAAATATAAGTACTTCTGCCTGGCTAATCTTTCCAAGATTTGATCAATGAAAGGCAGAGGGAAATGATCCTTTTTTGTGGCTGTGTTCAGCTTCCTATAATCGATACAAACCCTCCAAGAGGAAGCTGAATGAGTTGTGACAGATTCTCCTTTCTCATTAGTCACAACAGTAATCCCGACTTTCTTGGGAACAATCTGCACGAGACTTACCCAAGGACTATCAGAGAATGGATAAATGATTCCTACATCGAGCCACTTAATAATCTCCTTCCTAACCACTTCTCACGTATTTGGATTTAATCTCCTCTGCATCTGGCGAGAAGGGCGGGATCCATATTCCAAAAATATTCGATGATTGCAGTAGGATGGCTCGTTCCCCCTAAGGTCATGAATGGTCCAACCAATTGCCTCCTTGTGTTCCTTCAGAACCTTAATCAGTTTAATCTCCTGCTCCTTTGTAAATTTAGCACTGATAATCACAGGGAGCATCTTGTGTGGTCCTAAAAATTGATATTTCATATTCTCAGGCAATGGTTTCAGTTCAAGTTGGGGCAGGCTGATGATTGAAGGTAAGGAAGATGCTGATGAAGACTCATCAAGAGGAAGAGATTGAGAGTGAACAAAATCAATAACCTCTTCATAAGATGGCGGGTTTGCCATAGAGGGTTGCAGGTCCAATTCATCATCAAAGGCGGAACTTTCAAATGCAGAAACCATCATATAAGTTTCAATATTCACATTACCATCCTCAAGTTCCTCAATAAATCTACAATCCTTGAATTTATTAATCACCTTAAAAATATCCAATTTCATTCTTTGATCCCCAAAGGTGATTTCAAGATACCACTTTCATAGTTAATGTTGGCCTTAGCGGTAGTCAGGAATGGACGCCCCAAAATAATGGGTGTGTTCCTCAGATTTTTAGGTACATCCATGTCAAGGATAAGGAAATCTACAGGAAAATAGAAATCCTTAGCCTTAATAATAACATCTTCAATAACGCCTCGTGGATTTGTTACCGAACGGTCCGCTAACTGTAGTGCTACTGAAGTCGGCTAAAGTTCACCTAATCCGAACTTCTCGTAAAGAGTAGCAATTAGGTTGATGGATACACCCAGATCCAATAGTGCTCTATCAAAAGTGTAATCTCCGATGACACAAGAAATCAAAGGACCACCTGGATCTCTCTTTTTCTAAGGGAGGTGGTGCAGGATAACAGAACTAGCCTACTCGGAGAGTACCACCTTCCTCAGAACAGATTCTCTTGATTTACGCTTCTGTGTACATAAATCCTTTAAAAATCTCGGGTAAGCCGATATATGCTTAATAGCGTTGAGGAGCGGGATATTGATCTCGACATTCTTGAAAATATTCAGAAGCTCCTCATTACTATCAACAGACTTCTTCCTTGATCTAATCAAGGCTTCAGGAAAAGGAACATGAGTTAGATCTTTGGAATCAGATTCCCGTGCCTTGATTTCTTCTCCAGAGTTCTCCTTTCTCTCCTCAAGTTCTTCAGGATTCGATAAATCAGAACAGTGTGGTTGTGGATCCTGAGTTTGTTTACCACTCCTCAAGGTAACAGAATTTGCAGATGCATACGAGTTTGGGTCTTGGGGAGGGTTAGGAAAGATTGGAGGGGCTTCATTAGGCAAGAATCGTTGATTTACAGAAGAAGAAGAGGAAGGACCCTACTCAACCACCTGTGCATGTGTGTGTGGGTCCCTCTGATTTCCATACCCATGGGCTTGATTGCTTGGATTCAGGATATTTCGCGAGTTGGGTACAGGTTGGGATGGTAGAGATCTGAGTTGAGGAGAATTAGCTATGAGCCCGGTTTGCAAGTTGTTCAGCGAGGTTTTCATTTGCTGCATAAGCTGGAGCATGGATCCTTGCATCTCTACTATTTGGCGGTTCAAATCAGCCTGCCCTACAGGTTGGCGGGCATTCCAAGCTAGCTGATTGACCTGATCGGGGGCAACTGAGTATAAACATGACCCTGACCCATCGGTCATTGCAGAGCATAGTTGCTGGGTCGGAATTGGGTCTGCTGCCCTGGGTTTTTCCAGCAGAAGTTAGGGTGGTTTCTCCAACATGGATTATATGCATTGGAGTAGTGGTTGGATCTAACATTCTCCTGTATAGCACAAACATCCTCATAGGGTGAGGATGGAGAGAAAGAAAGGGAAGGATCAGAGAAACTGGGATCAAAGGCCCCAGTTTGGAACCTGTGGGGTTCCGAATAATGCTGGCTCGTAGGTTGAGCAGCATCAAGTTGATTCACAAACTCCCGTCCAGAAGGAGCTTGCGACGAATGGAATCCCGAATTCTAGGATCGAGTGGATCGAGAGTTGTTCATTGAATTTCCAGCCATCCATTCCTCCATTCTCTTAGCAACCAAGTCCAGCTTATCAAATTTATTACAAATCAATTCCATATTGAATGAATGAGAGTCATGAACTTCATTAACATTCGATCTGGGCTGCTGAGACCGGCTAAAAGTATCCATAAAGGCATGATAGATTGAATTCTCGCTCATCTCCTCAAACAAATTGTGCGCACTATCTGCGCCTTTGTTGAGGAATTGTCTCCATGAGAAGCATCCACGTGATTCCTGAGTTGCTAAGTCAACCCATGGTAGAAGATCTACACGAGTTACCATTTTGGCACCTTGTGGTGTGTACGCCTCCGCAATAGGTCCTGGAATCGCACCCAGGCCACATGAAACCGCTCCCCCAGCTGCTGGGTAAAGGTAGTGATTGCTCGTCTCAAAGCATTGGTATGTTCGACATAGAAGAATTTCTTCAAAAAGGCTAATTTCAACTCATTCCAAGTTGCAATTGGTCTCCCTATAGTCATGTACCAATGAGCGGCTTTATCCCTAAGAGAGTAGGGGAAGAGCCTCATGATCATTTGCTCCTCATCCACGTTTCGCGCCTTGGTCGTCTGGACCAAAGTGATCATGTCCTCCAAGTGCTGAAACGGGTCTTTAGAGCCAAGCCCATGGAAATGTTTGATCAGGCTTAACACCTGGGGCTTGATTTCTATGTCTCCAGATGGAATCTGGATGCCAGGATGTTCCCCGTAATTTGAAGGATCATAAAAATCCTTCAAGGGCTAAACGCTCTGCATTCTCTGCATTTGTTCCAGCTGCCTTCGAAATTCCTCCTGTGAGTCCCAAGGCAAAGGAGGCTGTTGATAGGCCATGAGATCGATTTGGCCAAAATCCAATCTACGCCTCCTAGAATACTTTAGTGGTCCATCCAATTGGGGATTCAATGACCTTCTTCCCAGCATAAACTCGGAAAAGGTCGGAAGGACTGGGGATAAGAACCTTGCAGCACAACAAAACAAGCATGTCCTTAAGTGGGGTAGCCTAAGGATCTACAGACTCCCAGAACCTACCTTAAGATAATAGACGATTTACTCTACTTGTTCCTGCTCAAACCAACCAGTTAGAAGGAGGGACTAGGGAGAAGGTTCTTCCTTCGACTTGCGCCTCTGGTTCCTAGTGTGCCCCCGAGCCGCGGTCGTTTGACGGTACTCCTCTAGCTAGAGATCAGATTGATTAGTACAAGTAGGTTAATCGTAAACAATCTCAGACTAGGCCTTGAAGAGTGAATCAGTCCTTAAGGCCAACTTCTACTCGATTTTATTGAGTCCTGCGATTGTAGTGCTTATGGAATGTGGTGGACCCTTAAAATAGGTTGTGCCCTTAATGATCAATTGAGTATGTGTAAGTGCGTGCACAACCAAGGTTTTCAAGCAAGATTATTTGTGATGAGTAGATTTTAATGTTCAAATCTTGCTTAAGTAGCTTTTATGGTTTCGAATTAGGTTGATTTCAATCAAGTTTAAGGCAAAACAGGTTTTCAAGCATGGGTGAAGATTGCTTTCCTTTTAAAATTAGAAATAAAGTGGAGTGCCTGGTATGAACCTAGATTGAAAATCCTAAGAGGAAGCTACTTGGTGAGTTGATTTTAGGTTGAGTGGTGTGACCCAAACAACTCATACAATTGGCCACAATTGCACCACTAGGTTAGGCACACAGTAATGATTTACCTAGAATGATTTCTACTCTATTATGTGTTGATTTGTGTGTACCAGTTCCACAGATCAAAATCTAGTTGAGTAGAAGAAAAATCAAGTAGGTTAAGTGCCTTGAATGTGGGTGTATATTGTGTGTATTTTGAATTATCCCACAAAATTATCTTTTTGTTTTCTTTTTTATATGCGAGGGTGAAATGTGAGTATGAGTGGAAATCTAAACAACCGAACTAATCCTAGGATTTATGCAAACACCTAGGTTAATTGGAATTTTAATTTAATGTGATGAAATGAAATCTATGGAGGGGGAAGAATGGGGAGCACTTACAGTCGTCTTCAACTGCACTTTACTCCGATCTACTGCTTGACGATTCCTTGATAGAGGTATCTGCAAAATAATAGACATGAGAGAAAGCAAATTAGAAGACAGTAAAGTGCATGAAATATGAAAAGATCAAAAAATCGTTGCCTCCCCAGCAATAGTGCCAAAGTGTTGAATGTCGGAAGACTACGCTATCAAAGTTGGTTTTGAAAACCTATCGTTGTAGTTTGAATAGTGAAGAACTCGAGTTCAACAAATAAAACTTATATCAGAAAAGAAATCCCGGGTCGAACTCAGGGAGGCTATGTCGACCAAAATTCGTAATTATATATTTTGTGTGTTTTTGTTTAAAGAGCGGAGTAATTACAATGAAATGGAATCAATAAAAACAATAAGAGAGAGAGAGAACATTCACTTGATGTTGTAAAATGTCTGTACAGCTAAGAAAGTGAGAAATTACAGTAGAAAGCAATAAAATTATTGCAACCAGAAAGCAGGAAAATTCTACTCTAGAAAGTAGGAAAAAGGAATGGGAGAGAGAAGTTATCCTCCTCGACGATCGCTTGGAGGACAAGCCAAAAGAGACAACTCTTGGAAGACGAGGAACGGAGTAGGAAGAAGGAGGTCGAAGCAGGAGGAACGGGAATGAGGCAGCGCGTTGTCGTCGTCGCGGGATTCGCTTCCGCAATGGGGGTGAAAAATTGATTTTAGCTCTTGAAGAGCATCCCGGGTGTGGGACAAACTTCTCTTGAGCTTTAGAGAGGGAGAGAAGAGAAGGAAGGGATGAGGAATTCGAATGGAGGGGGTCTCCTTCTATAGTTGCAAGGAGTGGGGGCATTTTGGACATTACAATTTGAAAAACATTAATTCAGGACCTTTAGTGACGGCTAAATCCATCACTAAAGGCCTGAACGTGGCCTTTGTGCTCGTTGCTCGCGCACCTCCTCACCTCCATGTCCTTCAATGCATGCACACATCCGCGTGCTCACAGTCGTCCAAACAAGAGATTGGACGTCTTAAGACCGCCTACGCTTGCGTCGTGCGCCCACATGCGATCACACGTAAGCGCCGCAAGTTTGATCGTGTGTGAGCGCTATCTCTCTCTCAGTGCCGTTCGATCCTCATCACGTAGCCCCGCTCGCTTACGTGCCCCCTCGCTCTTTCTTTAATTTGAGGTGCAGCAGGCTCGAACTCGTGTTTGTTCTCTCTCATAGTGCACTCGATTGCTGCGCTACGCGTGCCTTTGTGTCGCACAGTGGTTTCGAGCGCGCAGGTCTGCAACCGTTGGATGAGCATCCAATGGTGGAGAATCGTCGATCGGATGAAGAGGGAAGGTAGAGGAGGGACCTTGGGGCCGGTTGGGCGGCTGAGATGGCACCACGTGGTGCCATCTTGGCCGTCCATCTTCTAAGTATTGTAGACGGTGCCACGGGTGTCAGATTGGATCGATTTTTGTGTTGTTAGGCTACGATCGTTGATCCGAATCCATCCATGTGGTTGGATTTGTTGTCTGAGGTGCAGATTAATGCCATCTTGGCCCTTGATCTTTAGGGTTCATCAATCTCTATCTGGTGCTACGGATGTCCGATTAGAGCGATCTTAGAGTCATTGAACTCCAATCGTCGCCCTGATTAGATTTGTACGGTTGGATCTTCGATCCGAGACCTCGATAAAAAGTTGCCTTGTCCCTGACCATAAGGAGACAATTGCTGTACAATTTATACAACTTGATCAAAATGCATGATTATGCATGTTGTGCACTATTTACAATGTATGATGCTAATGTGACATTAAGAACATGTATTAATAGACATTTTAGGTTAATCAGATGCATACGCATCACCTGTTGTGAAATCCCCGACTTCTCCCCGACTCACCTCATTGTTACGGACCACGTAGCACCTGAGTATGACCCAGAAGTCTCACTAGTAGACTTTTCACTTTGCTAGAGCTTTTCCCCTCCCTTCTTCCTCCTTAGCTACTGGCTAAGGACCCACAGGTCCCATTCTTCTTGTTAGCGTAGTTTTAATGTTTTGTTGATTAGCTGTAGCATTAGATAGATAGATTAGAGTATATTAGAGTAGAATTAGATGTAGAATTAATAGTCGAGTTGCTGTTCCAATTAGTTTAGTATTAGGAGTAGTTTTGGCATAGCAATTTTCTCCCTCACCTCCTCTGATCATCCCAAATCAGAGGGGAAGAAATTCACTTAATCATTGTCCATTTTGTTCTTCCTCTACATGTTTTCATCTCATTTCTGATTTCCTTGATTTGTATTTCACAATCCACCCACTCATAAGACCTAATTTCATATCTGAATGGGCTCGACTTCAGATCTGCAATTAGAGTCAAAAACCATTTTAGGGACTTCTTACTCATTCCATCTTGTTCACAAAAGCCCTTAATCTAAGCTTAAAAGTGAATCAGTTTGTCGGATTTTATATGAATTCAAATTTCAAAGATTTTCATCCATTTGGGTTTTGAATGCCTTGATCTTACAACTGAAGAATTTTGATTTTGATTCACTGATTGGCAGGGAATATAAGGTGATTTTGAAGTCATAATTCACCTCAAAAGAGCCATAATATGATCTATTAATTTTGAGGGTTTCAATTTGTTGAATGCCTTGTAGAGCCAACAAAGATCAACCATGTTGATTGAGGCTGTATTAGGGATTCTAATCTGAATTATTTTTTTGAGCAATCTAATTTTCTAACCTAAGGAATTCACCATATTCCTTAAGGTTTCAAAGTCCTAAGATTCTAGTTTTTTTTTTATTTCTTGTGTTCATCCTAACCCTTTCTACATGCTGTCTATAGCATTAGAACGAGTTAGATCAACAATTTTTGTGATCTGAATTGTTATTAATCTTGTGACAAGGAACTTGGATTTTATGTTGAACATCTGAGCATGTTTTCTTCTATGTGAATTTAAATCCATGTCAGAATTTGATTTAGTGATTTTTGTTTTGTGTTTTTGAATCCTAGAATTAGAGTAAGTTGCTGCAGAAGCAGCTACATTCCCCTCCTCAATTCCAGCTAAGTGTTCCCTAGATTAGCTCTTTTGGAACCCTGATCAGGCTCTCTTGAATCTAATCTGGGATATAAATGGCTAAATTAGGAGATACGAGTTGGATTTAGCTTTATTCCTGCTGCAGACTTAACTTAATTTCAGATGGACTTATTGCTGCCGCTGATAAGCCATCTGTGATGAAGCTTGGTAGGTAGCAGTTGCTAGATTTCCATCAACTACTGTGCTATTGTTAATTGCTTCTTCTATGCTTCTGCTGTTTCACCAGAAGATTTCTGTTTAGATAGATCCTGTGGATAGTAGGCCTATGATGTCTCTTGTTAGATAGCTGATTGATGTACAAAGGAGTGTCTGAAATGTATACAAGCATTCATGTAAAGTCAATGAATTTTTTTAGCCTGTCCAGAATGTTTGTAATCTTATTTTTTAAATCTTTTGTCAACTAGTTTAAGACCTAATTGCCCAACAAGTAGAATTAAATAAATTCCACAATGATTTGTGTGCTTAATGCTTATATCCTTTCCTATAGATTGTGTTGAATTGTTCAAGGCAGTTTACTGCCTTTTAGACACTTTAGGTTCCATTCTAGGCCTTAACACACCCTAGAAAAACCCTTGAAAGGCCTAGAATGTGTGAACTTTGGAATTAAATAAAAATTATATAAAAAATTTGAAAAAATAAAATAAACCTGTCAGATTGTAGATTAGGTATTTCCCTAAGTTCATAGCAAGTTTCAAGGTATTCCAAACCCCCAACTTGGTAGAATTTACCAGTCGACGGTTCTGTATATCATGGAACTTAATAAAAGAAACTACACTTAAAAATATCAAAAACACCTCTTTCTCCTCATCTATTTCTTTCTCTCTCTTCTCGTACCTCCATAACAAATATAAAAACCATAAAAAGTGAAAAAACCCTAAAAATACTAAAAATCCTTTGTATAATATGTATATAAGTGTATATATAAGCTATATACTATGCTTATTAACATATAATGTAAATTATACATATTATAATGTAAATAACTTATGTATATATCAGAGTATGTAAATTAAGTCTTTCAGTGAGATTATACTATATATCTCTTAATTATATAACTATTTATTAAGTAAACTAACTTACACGTACTAAATAGTTATATAAATTAATAACCTCTATAAATAATCATATTAAGTTATAATATTGTACCTATGTGTTTATATATAAATTATGAACATATTAAACCCTGTACCTTAATTTAGTTATATAAATAGAATAAATAAGTAATTTATTAAGTTAGTAGTTAAGTTATTAGATTAAATTAAAATAAATTACTAATTTAAGTTATAATTCAACTAACCTATATTGTATATTTGTATTAATGTATTTTAAGTAATTTTAGCTAATTTAAGTATATTTCTATTGTTTATATTATTTAAACCTAATTTACAATTAAAATAGTCTGAAATTATACTAATTAAATGTAAATAAAATAAAAATTAAACTTGTAGAATGCAATAAATTTGTTTATAAAATATTTAAACATGTATAATAACTCAGTATAAGGTCAATTAGACCAAATAATAACTAATTTATACGTAATTAAAGAATAAACTCTAAAATTAGTTATGCATAAAATGTATATTTCACCTAATTAATTTGTATAGTAAATATAATTAAAATTCCAAGATAACTGTACAATTAAGTAGTACTATATAAATACTTTATTATCCCATAATTTATTTTTATTTTACAATAAATTATGGCCCTCGAATTAACGGCTAAAATCGCAAAATTGTACAGTCGCCCTGGAATTCCAACGTAGATGCAGCGCTCAAATAGCGCCCCATCATTTGTTGTAAAGCGTGCGTAGCGCTTTAAATTGTTTTTCGACATGGCATAGTTCAGTCGTCACGGGCGTCGGGCACCCGAAACAACCAAACATGTGACCTGAGCATCTGAGCATACTTGAGCATATTTGAGATGTGTGTGTGGCCGGGGGCCAGTACTATGCGAGGGCTTGCTTAAGACCAAATGCGATCTGAAAGTGTAATCAAGTGGCCTAATTAAGATATTAGAGCGCACTTAGTAGAGGTCTGGTCTCACCTGGTCCTCGGGTGCTGTGTATCCCTCGAAAGGTGTGCCCGCCAATTAACAAATTTTTGTTAAGTAATAAAAGGCTCTAATGCACCATTAAGCATAGAAGAATAACCGGCTAAGTGTGTAATAAAGGAAGAACATAGAAGAGGCTTAAGAGATAAAGAAGAAGAGAAGTATATAGGTATAATGTATATCTGTGTGGATAGTATATATAAATAAATAAGTATGAGGTAAATAATAAGTATACCTATAAGAAGTGTAGCTATATATATGTATATAAATAGTTACATGCCATTACTGACAGAATAAAACATCACTAAAGGTAAGATAACTGTCGCTATAGACCCTAGTTTTTTTACTTTAGAGTTTGTATATAGTTTTTTGGTCCAGCGACGTTTATATCCGTCACTGTAGCTTCTATATATGTTACTGTATTTCCTTTTTTTTTTTGAAACATGTTACTGTATATGTTAGTATATTAAGTTAGTATGTTATGTAATATTAGTTAGCAGTGTATATCTATGTAAGTATTAGTAATATACTTATAAATAGATATTATAGAATAAATTTATGTATTATTTGATGTTTCTTTGTAAGTAGAATTTTTACAAGCATTTTCATTAACTCTTTTTTGTATATAATGGAACCATTAATTCATTCCTTATAGATTCATTCATTCATTATTGATTTTATATAAAATTAATCATTTTTAGAATTAAAGAATAATTTTAGATTTAGAGAGTGTTGTATACAATAACTGCCTTCCAATGAACGACTTGGAGTAAACTAGTAAAAATTATGTAATTAAATAAAACTGACGCAATAACAATTTGTATTTGTGACATACTATAACAACATTTCAATTTTTTATGCGAATTGTTTTTCCAGCAATGTCGTTTATTATTTTTGGCGTCGTTGCTGGGGAGGCAACTCGCTATACGTCAAAATTACTCTTTAATTCTTCATTTGTATATAATTCTTGTTTCATTTCATTCAAATTCGTTGTTTGTACATATTTATTCTTTTATTGATTAATTCTTTGTTGTATATACATTCTTTAATTCTTTTACTAATCATTTGTTGTTTTTCCACAAGCACTTGAGGAGTAGGAGGAGCAGCATCATTTTCCAAGTGGAGGTCGTCTTCCTGGCGGATCCGCTGCACTTTTGACCCAACGTCCAGGCTGAGTGTTCCCTCAAAGTAGCTGTAGCAGTAGTAGTATAGTAGTAGTATAGCATAGTTTAGTCAGACTTAGGTTTATTACTTAGGACCACTTATTAGGCATAAGTTGTGAGAGCATGTTCTCACACATTATTGTAATAATTGTGGACTCTCTGGACTCTGTTTTTCTTTATCTCTTGAACTCATCTCTCATCGATGCAGTTTTCCGTTCACGATTTTTCGTATCAATTTATTTCTTTATTTTTGTTTGTTGCATTATAAAAATCCAAAAAATTATAAAATCAAAAATTCAAAAAGATCTCATCTTTATTTAGCAGTAGCATACCCTTAGGCATCCATCTTAGGTTGCACATTCTACCTGCTATATTTTTTCTAAGTCAAATTTGCATACTGTAGATTGCTGGAGTTAAGTATGCATTTCTTACCTTTTTCAAACTCTTGCCATATTTGCATGTGACTTAAAATCTAAAAAGATCATCTCTTGTATTGAATTGATTAAAAAGTGAGACGAGCAACAAAAAATTTATCTCCTAATCACTTGAATTAAATCAAAAGGAGACGTTAAATTTGATTGAAACCCTGACTGAGATTTTCACCGCATTGTATTGATTGCTATCATGCACACAGCATGATCACTTAAGATCACAATACACGGGTTTCTACCTCATCTTCTTCTGCAATCACAGGATCTGGATTTGCACGCCAGTCTTATCCAGACTCCCAGTGGATTTTAGAGGTCTGCACTTCGCTAAGTCTATTTTAGGATGTGTACAATTGTTTGAAACACTTGTTTGAGTACTATAGTATTTTGCATAGCAGCCTCTAGGAAAAAAATCGATTCTTCATGCTTGATTGTAGATTAGTCTATTGATTGATTGAGATTTGATTGGGATTTTCTGATTTCATTTGAGATTGAGCCAGATTAGTCCTTTCCATTGAGTTGTGGCTAATTTTTAAATTCACTTTCAGAAACCAATTCAATGGAAGGTAGGAGATCCTAGAACCCAGAGCTAGTACTCCCCTTGGGTATTGATGCCCAAGCAACCATGTCCACTTCTTTGCCTTCCACTTCCAATTGTTTACCTCCCGAGTCTCAAACTCCTATTCACTATTCCACACATCATGAGGACGATCATGATTCAGCATAATTTGAGGATTTTGAAGAACTTCCTCCACATCTTTTTGCACATCCTCCACCACCATCACCACCAATCCATAGGTTCCAACCTCCACCATATCCTAATTTTCCTAACCCACCTCCAGAGAGAGGACCTATGCCTCATCTTCAACACCTATTTGAAATACAATTACAGATGAATACCCTAACCCAACAGCTGCAACAGCTTGCTCAAGTTGTTAATCTTTTAGCTAACCCCCAACAACCACCTCAACCTAGAAAACCTCAGGCACCACCTCAACCTCGTAGACACCAACTACGGGATTACTATAATCCCGTAGTTATCCAACCTATGACGGTGGTACGATATCTCGATGGGGGTCATGCTACTGAACTGAAGCCGAACATCATTGCACTTATACCTCACTTCCATGGACTTGCTTCTGAGGACCCTTTTTAGCATTTAGAGGAGCTGAAAAATCTTGCACAAACCTTGGGTCCGCAAGGCCATGATCACAACATGCTTTTGATGAAAATGTTCTCCTTCTCATTAAAAGATAAGGCCGCCTTTTGGTTCAGAACACTCTCATGGACTACACCTATAGACTCTTGGGCTTCTTTGTAACATGAGTTCCTAAAGAAGTACTTTGCCGTAGGCAGCACTAACGCCTTAAAGCATGCTATTACCACATTCATGTAGAATTCAGGAGAACAAAAGCACGAGGCTTGGAAGAGATTCCACGAGCTTCTTAGAAAGTGTCCCCACCATGGTGTCCCACACTAGCAACAGGTCCAGATCTTCTACCATGGGCTCCATGATGACACACAGAATTTTATAGATGCCACTTGAGGAGGCAATTTCCTGTGTCTAGATGAGGACTCAGCCTTTGAGCTCTTCGAAGGTATGGTAGAGAATTCTATTAACAATGCTTCGATGAGCATGTTTAATAGAAAGTCCTCACATTCCCATTCACATTCGGGGGTACACGAAGCCCAATCCGACAGCAGAGACTTAGAGATAGTGGCTAGTCAGCTGGATAAGGTGGGCTTAATTGAGAAGAAAGTAGATGAAGTATGGAAATTTCTCTCTAAACCTTCATAATCATCTTCTTCTCAGTCACCTACACAGCACACTTCTTCCCAGTTTCCCACAGGGAGGGAAACTGTGAATAACCTTTCCGTGACACAATCTGCACTACCAGACTATTCATTTCCATATCCTTCACTGGTTGGAGGAACCTTTGTTCCTCCCTACACTGACTTCCCTACACCTTCTGAAGCTTCGGAGGAGCTCCACGCCATTCACAATGACCCATTTGCACAAACCTATAACCCTAGATGGCATAATCATCCAAATTTTTTGTGGTCGGGAAATTCACAGAGACCTTTTCAACAACCTTCTGCACCACCACAGCACAACCCAATCCGAGCACCACCTCCACAAACACACGGATATCCATCGCGTGCCTACCAGCAACCCCAACCCAGACCCACCCAATACTCTCAACCTGGGCCTACATGAGATGACCAGTTGGGGTCTATCAAGAAAGCTCTTGCTGATATGCAACAATAGAATATTACCATGCAGTAGAGATAGGACGCGACATTAGCTGAGATGAGACCCTAGCTATCACACTTGGGGGAATCCTGCCAACCCCATTCACTCCCATCTCAAGCACAACCCAACCCTAGGAACATACCTGCCCAGAGCTATGTTCAACCTAGACCTACAGTGCAAGGTCAAGCACATGCCATTTCATAACCCTTGTGCGACACTGAATTCTATACTGATCCAAATTCTTCCTATCCACAAACCCAACCACCTCTGTTACCTAGTTCTGAACTACCATCTACATCTAGGGCTGAACTGAATGCCATAGTCACTAGGAGTGGTAAAAGCACCATAGATCCACCTATTCCTGCTTCTACATCTTTTCTTGAACCTTCTACTTCCACTCCTCCATCTGATTCACTGTTTCTTGCTTCTTCTCTACCTAGGAATGACCCTATTGTCACCACTTTGTACCATTTCCAGAGGTTTTAAAGAAGAAGAAAGGAAAGAAAAATACCTGTGTGGCACCTGAGGAGGATTTGCTTAAGCTCTTTGAGCAAGTCCACATAGACATCCCCTTGTTGGATGCAATTCGCCACATACCTCTTTACGCTAAGTTTTTAAAAGACCTATGTACACATAAGCATAAAGCAAGGATTCAAAAAGGGAGTAGTCCAATCATCCTTTTGGAACAAGCTAGTTCCATTATATCCAATACCCTCCCAACTAAGATGAAAGACCTAGGCACCCCTCTCCTATCCTGCATGATAGGTAACACCACATTTAACAGAGCATTACTTCACCTAGGTGCTTCCATCAATCTTATCCCAACCTCCCTACTGACACATTTCGAGGGTGGAAATTTGAAGCCAATCGAGGTGTCCCTGCAATTAGCTGATAGGTCAGTTTAAGACACCTCAGGGAGTGTTGGAAGATGTTATAGTGCGGGTCAAGGATTTCTACTTTCCTATAGACTTTATAGTCCTTAACATGGAAGTACCTGAGGACATTCAAAACACACCTATCATTTTAGGAAGACCTTTGTTGGCTACGGCCAAGGCAAACATTAATTTTGGGGAGGGCCTAATAGAATTGAAATTCGAAGATCAGAGGAGAAAAATTGATGTTTTTCAGGCCCAAAGAGGATCGTCATGTACTTTAATTTAGGAAATCTATTCCTTGGATTCTTTGGATCGGTTGGTTGAGGATACCTTAATTGACTCACTAAATTTAAAACCTCAACACTCTTTGGATTCTGACCTGACTCTCACTGAGACACCAGCTTTAGAGATTGAGGACTTACTTCCTATTCCATTAGTGTCTCTAGGATCTCCTAAAATCTCCACACCTGCTCCTTCATCTGATCCTATACCTGTTACGCTCAAACCTCTCCTTGATTCTCTTAAGTATGTTTTCTTAGGATCTGATTAGACCTATCCTGTGATTGCCAACTCTCTCTTATCATCTGATCAAGAATCATGACTCTTATTTGTCCTGAGAGCACATAGACAGGATATAGGATGGAGCCTCTCTAACCTGACTGGCATTAGTCCTTCTTATTGCACACATAGGATTTTCACTAAAGAAGGATCTAGACCTACTAGGCAGCCCCAGCGTAGATTGAACCCTACACTTCAAGAGGTGGTGAAAAATAAGATGATTAAGTGGTTAGACAACGGAATTATTTTTCCCATTTCTGACAGCCAATGGGTAAGTCCTGTTCAGGTTGTGCCTAAGAAGGCCAAACTTACCGTCATAACCACTGATTCTGGAGAAGTCATCCCTACAAGGATTGCTAGTTCGTGGCGAGTATGTATTGACTACCGAAAACTCAACCAAGCCACGAAGAAAGATCATTTCCCTTTGCCCTTCATTGATCAGATATTGGAAAGATTGGCGGGAAGTAGTTTTTTCTGCTTTTTGGATGGCTATTCAGGATATAATCGAGTGGTGATTCAACCTGATCAGGAAAAGACAACATTCACCTGCCCCTATAGAACCTTTGCATTCCATAGGATGCCATTTTGATTGTGCAACACACCTACTATATTTTAGCGGTGTATGTTTGCAATCTTTTCCAATTTGGTAGGTGATTGCTTAGAAGTCCTCATGGATGACTTCTTGTTCTTCGGGAGCACATTTGATGCATGCTTAGACCACCTGACTAAGGTCCTACAAATATGCATAAATGTGAATCTAGTACTTTCCTGGGAGAAATCACATTTCATGGTACCAAAAGGACTAGTATTAGGTCACCTTATCTCAGAGAGAGGAATAAAGGTTGACTGTGTGAGGGTAAAATTGATTTCTGAACTACCACTACCTTCGTTGGTTAAACAAATTATATCTTTTCTCGGGCATGTTGGTTTTTATCGCCACTTTACAGCAAACTTCTCGAAAATAGCCCGACCTCTTGTTATACAGATGCTTGAACGAATTTGACCCCAGCAACGGTGCCAAAATGTTAATAGCACTCGATCGGGGTTTTTAATAATAAAAGTTGTTGCATCGTGTAGTAGTATAGTTGATCAAGCATTGAAAACAAATATGAAGGTTTTATTACTCGAAAACCTAAGAATCCGAGGTCGAACACAGGGAGCAAATGGAATCTATACACTAATCTCAATAATGTAATTTGAACACTTAAATCTACTCAAAGTCTAATGTGGAATATAATGCAAGAGTTTATGAATTAAAATGTAGCAAAATAGAAGAGAAATTGAGAGGAATATGATAAAAAGGTTGGTTCTCTTCTTTAGCTCTTCTTTCTTCTCACTTTTCTTCTTCTTTGGTTCTTCTCTGCTTATTGGCTTCTCTTCCTTTTCTTGCCATGGTAATTCTCTGCCTTTCTTCTTCTTCTATTCTTTGGCCTTCTTCCTTCTTCTTTCTTTCCTTTATCTTTTCTCGACCCTTACCTTTTCTTCTTTTCTTTCTCTGACCTTTCTTGCACAATGCCTTTCTCCTTTTCTTTTTTGATTGCCTTCCTTCTTCTCCCTTAACCTTGGCTTCTTCTTCCTTCTTTCCTTCTTTCTTCAGCCTCTGCCTTCTCTTGCCTTGCCTCTTCCTTCTCTTTCCTTAGCTTCTCAGCTTCCTCTTCTACCTTCTCTCCTTTGCTTGCAGCTGCACCTTCCTCTTCCTTCTTTTCCCTGCACACAACAGAGCAAAACATACCCCTACCCTCCCCCGCATACACTCTCTCTCTGTTTCTCTCTTGGGTTCGCTCTTCCAAAGCCAAGCCAAGTAATTGGGTCGGGTTTCGCATGCCTGGGTTCAGGTGCACCGGCGTGGGTGGTACGTGAGGAGTGCGAGGCTAATCAGGTCAGTCAGCCAAGTCCGCAGGGGATAGGTCGCAGAGGAGGCGCAGGTGCGTGGGCGAGGCACCTCACCCTGTGTCACTTGAGGCGAACAGATAAAAACACGAATTCAATTTAACTCACTCTGCTCCTGTGTTTTCGAGGTGGGACTAAAAGTCCCACCTGCTTTGCTTACGCCTGCGTAGGAGGACTTCGCCTAATTGCCATAGCTGTAGTCGCTCTCCAGGCTCATTCTCTATCTGGATGTGTTCGAGCACTCAATGCGCGTCACCTAGAGCACAACACCTGGGTTGATGCAGCCTGTAGCGATGCTTGCGAGCTCCTTCAAGCCGTCGCTAATGGCGGCAAGGGTCGGACCTACACTTCACTCAATACGGCCTATCGACCTCATTAAACCAGATGAGGAGCTTCATCGTGGAATGATGAAGGTGCCTAGGTGGATGGCTGGCTGCGAGGTGGCCTAGGCGTGCGTGCCTAGGTTGCTCTGTGCCCGTGAAGGTGGGTTATGTCGGGAGGCATTTAGGGAAGTGATGGCGGTCAATGAAGGGGTGGAATGTGCTCAGTGGATGGTGGCGGAGGTGATGAGGTAGGTGGCTAGGCATGTGGATGGGTGGAGCGACGGGAGCGCCTTCACCGTTAGTCAATTGGAGGTGGGAATGATGGTGGACTGCGGCTTCGAGGGGTCGAAAGTAGAAATAAAAAAAGGTGAAGTAAATAGGGTAGAGAGAGGAAGCATTCTAACCTAATTTATTGGATGGAGGGTAGAAAGATGGCTGGCCATACCTACCGCTGTAGGAGAAGAACATCAATGGGGGGAGAACGGTGATGATGAAGGCTTGGAAACATGCACACGGGTATTGCGCAACGCAGAGGAAGGTGACGAAGATGGCTCTGCCACTGGTATTGTGGCAGAGCGATGAGAGGGGGGGAGATAGGTTGTCGAAGCCTGTTGGACACCTAGCTGCAGGAGAAGGGAAGAATTGGAGGTGGTTCTCCGACCAAGTCAAGCTAAATAGGAGCGGCCGGAGGTGGTGGTCCTTTTATAGGCACTGGTAGGGGCTCTTGTGCTTGGAAGACAAGCTTCCAAGCACACGAGTCCTCGCCAGAGAAGAAATGTGGAAGATACCCACATCTCTCGTGCGTTCGCAGGAGAGATTAGGTGCAAATCAGACCTTGTAATTGCGTTCAGATGGAAGGAAATTCCTCAGAGAATCTCCCTTCTAAATCTGGGAGGAGATCTCTGAGGAATCAGGGAGAAATCCTCCTTGGATCCTCGTCGGGATAGGATTCCTCCACTTTAATGGCAGAGGGACCTAATTGTAAGGGTGGCGAGTAAGTTAGGTGGGTCTATGCAATGGTTTTCAAAAGATAGTGGTCGAAATGTAATTAGGTGGACCATTTTGCAAAGTAGGTCAAGATGACCTCCCCTTAGGTCCAAATTTTGGTGTAAACCTAATTTGGATCTAAAGAATCCAATGGTGAAGTTGGATTTTAGGTTTAACCATGTTTGACTGGATATTTTACATAAAAACCCAAATTAGGTCAAATAATGAGCTAGGACCCTAATCTAGGTTAAAATAGGTAACAAAGGCCATTTTGAAGGTTCTAAACTCTAGGAGATATTTTTCCATGAATTGTAGAGGGTTTAGTTGATTTTTATCCTGACCATAACCTTATTGAATTAAGTGTGTCTGTTTTAGGGTTACGAGATGTCATTTAATTCTTAGACTACACATGAACCCATTTCTGATTGAACCAACTCACTTTTTATCTTCTTAAGGCCATTTAACCTATGTTTAGCCTCTGAGAAATCCCGTTGATGTACTGCAATGCTAAAATTACAGTTTTACCTTTATTTCATGTTTTCTTCTAAGAGCATTTCTTCCTTGAATTAGGCCCTTCTCTAGGTTACGTAGGAGCTTTTATACTCTTTCTTAGGTCAAAATGAGCTAGTTAGGTCTCATGATGAGGTTAGCAAAATTTCAAGGGTTTAAGGTTTGTTCTAGACCATAAGTTTTTTTCATCAGTTATCATAAGTGCTTTCTCTTTTTCTTTTGTGACTAGATCAGAATGCTGACCATAGGCTTAGAGGTACTGAAGTACCAACCAAAATTTGTACCTGACCAGCTTTAGCTTCAGTCCTCCTCAAAGGTTTTTAAGGCCCGCAAAAACTATTCTGGGGTTCATTGGACTCTGCAGTTAAAGCACCCGTGCTTGAGACATTTTTAGCCTTGGTTCAATTTGCAGTGCATTTTTGTAAGAGAGAGATAAAGGATTTATTTGTTTGGAGAGTTTTCTCTCTTTTTTCTTTTTATTTCTAGCTTCGGATTAGCTTCTCAATACGGTCTGTATCAGATTCCTCGTCCCCATCATCAATCCTTAAAGGTCCCTAGTAATCGATGCTTCGTGATAGCACCGACCATGGTAACCCATAGAACCCTGGCTTTCAAGATTTTGAGATAATCCTGCCCATGGCGTTCTATGATCGAATCCAGACCTTGGCAATCGACATTTCGTGATAATGCCACCCATGGTATCTGAACCAACAGAGTGCTTACGTGCCCCCGGTAGGATATTTAAATATCCTAAGAGACAAGCACCGAAGAGACGAGATGTTGTTATGCATCTCGAGGGGCATTTCCCGCCTCTCCGTGCCAGGAACTCGTCCAAATCAACTTGTGTTGATTGGCTACTCCTAATCTAGGCAACTTTTTTTCAGAACATGTTAAACGCTTTTGCATGATTTTGATGGTTATGTGCACTGAACCAAACTGTGTGTGGATTGGGGTGCTTAGGTTACCGAGTCCCGCAAATCGAAGGTCAGTTAATGAGGCCGAATACTCCCTAAGCCTTAGACCTATTACTTAAGCTTTGCATTTTCCCCAACCGCTTGAGGATTATCCAGATCTTAGCGGATACTTGAATTTTTAAGCCTAAGAGTCTAGCCCAAAAGGCCTAAGATCAGCGTTCCTACTAATCTCTTTTTGTGTCTCATTAGCACTCTTTCTTTTTTTTCTTTTTTCTTGATAAGGTCTAGAACTTCGGTTATTACCTTAATCTCTTACTAATGACATCTCTTTTTTTTCATTTTGTGCTCCTTTTTGTCATTTTGCTCTTTCCCTCATGTTTATGTGGCTTACAAAATTTCCTCCATTTTTTTTGTTCTTTTTCATAATTTTTATTTTTTTGGTATTTTTGACAAATGTGAATTTTTTGTGACAATCCTTTTGACTTTTCTTGGTTTTGTTTGTATGCACTTTACCACCCCCCCATGCCTATGTTTTGCAATGTCCTCATTGTAAACGGAGGGTGTGAAACAGTGTTGCATTCAGGGACTTAGGACAGGATGCATTGGGTGGGCAAATGGGTCGATAAGTGACTGATGCGGACTATTTCAAGCTCTAGTATGTGTACCAGAGGTGGGATCGACTGTCTAAGGATGAACTCAAGGTGCAATAGACATGGAGTACAGATGGATAATCAGATGGATCTCGGGTTATTGGAATGACGGGTTGCCTCCCGTTAAGCGCTAAATTCAACATCTTCATCCGAGCAGGAAATGGGATGGAGAGGGAGTGGTCAAATCAGTAGAGTTTTGTAAAACAAGCACCTTGATTAAGAGCCTGGTTGGTCCAACCAAGTGCTTGTTGAGATCGACAGGATGATGATGCAGCCCAAACCCTATCAGTCTGGTGGGTTGATAGATGTAGATCAACAGATGTGGAACCCACCAAATGCAATAGAGCTCGGATGGATGTGGAATTGTAAACTCGGGTTTAGGCTAAGTCGAATCATCCTGGTCGGAGTAAGGATCCGAAAAATGGTCAGTGAATAATGTGGAAACCCTATCGGGGTGATCAAAGAATGATGGATCATGTTTTTCAATATGATCAATGTTTGACACTCTATATAGATGTGGAGTTGAATCATCTACAAATGGCTCAATGAGAGGTGAATCACAATTTCTATTGAGTCCGATTGTGGGTTGGGGTTGAAAATGGGTTTTGACTGGTTCTGTATGTGTGGAAGAGGTTGCTTTAATGAGAATTGTGTATGAGGGCTTTTCCAGAAAGGAATGATAGGTGGTCTCATGTAGAGAGTCCTCTAGGTTGCAATCACTCTTGGCATTTTCTGGTTTTGGTTCCTGAGGATCGAAAAGAAATGATTCCGTGTCACTGGAAATTAAACTGAAATCAGTGATCTCGGGAATCGGGACCTTAGAATTGGGGTCAGAGAATGAGTCATGTGAGCCGAGGTCGTAGATTGGCTTGTTGTAATCAGGAAGGAAATTTTCTCTGATGTAATGGTCAGATTCGAAATCGTCGGAGAGTTTACGAAAATCAAGTTTTGAATAAGATTCAAGATCATGAGTTCCACCATAGATAAATCATATGATGTAGATTCATCAGCCTGACTGGGGTTTATCCTATATGTTAATTCTGAGCTTAAAACGGTGTTCTTACTAGGCTCAAGTTTCAAGCTGGTAGGACAGACCCAATTGAAACCCCACTCGTCCAACTCCTCGGTTTCTATATCGTAAATTGGCATGACTTCCGAAAAATTGATTTGTCTCTCTGAGGATGTTGGCGAGGGATATTCATCAAATAGAGGCCCAAAATCAAATTCTTTATTGAAAATTTGATCTTCTACATACGAGGCCTCATAATCTTCCCAAGATGTTTCAGATCCAGATTCTAGGTTTAGGATGAGTTAAATCACTAGGATCTAGGTCCGAATTACCTTCGAGGGTCACTTTATCAGAATAAGGGGTGAGATTTACACCCTTGAGAGGTTTAGTTCTAATCTCATTATTGTAGGAGTCTTGGAATTCTAAGCTTGGTGATTCATGGTCTAGGGTTGGCTCAACATTGTGTTCTCCTGCGATTTCCCAACCTAATTCAATATCAGGCATGTTGTCTTCTATCTGGGTTGGGAATCCACAACCACTCTATGCCTTAATGCCGAGATCTGGGAAATCAAATTAATCCTTAATACTACCCCAAGATGGTTCATCCTCTGTTTATGGCATATATGGGTATTTTTTGTCGATAATTTATTTTAATAATCTCATCATTTCCTCCCATTTTTCAAGATCATCTTGGTGTTGGTCCAAAAGTACAGGATTTGTCATGCATTGGAGGTATTCAAAATTGTGTAATTTTTCTATCTCAATGTATCCTGTTATGAGAATATCTCGGGTTGATCCATTGGTGGCTTCTGTCAATAGAATTTGGGCACATTTTATGATGAAGGTTATGGTTGTTGGGACATCAACCTGAATGTCTTCTATTGGTGTTGAGGGATTATATTTAATTTCATAGAATTTAAGGGCATCCTCAACCATCCTATCTCTCATGGTTCTCTGTGATTCAGGTTTCTTGAAAGGTAGTCCTAAGTAGTTTGGCTGCATACTTGGATAAGTGGTGGAATCAAGATGTAGAATCAGAATTTGGATCAAGATCAAGTTGTGAAGTGACTCAATCTGAAGAAAGAGTCCCACTAAAAATGTATGTGTGTGCTCTAAAGAGAAGAGATGAGGGACTGGATGCTTTTGACCCAATCAAGGCACCCAAAGATGTTGGAGGTTCGGGGCAGATGATACCCTTGGATCTAAAGGTCGTCCACCTGAGAATTACCTGGGCAGCCAGAGAGGGTGAGTCCCGCAAATACCCCTACATTTTAAAGCGTCCCCATGGGTTACAAGGTTTCCCCCACCCAACCTCTCTTGTCACTGAGATTCTAGAAAGACTAGAATGGGGACCTTGACCTCTTCAGTCTACCACTTTTAAGATCAAAAGGTGCTTTTAGGGTTTTCACTTGAACTTTAGATGTTTTGATGTTGTGACCTAATTTGGAGGTTGGTTGACCTAAGGGGTCAACTTCACTTGACCTCTCCTAAAGATGGCAGAATGATTCTAAGTCAAGACCTAGAAATCACCCTTGTTTGACTCCCAGTTTTATTAAATCCAAGATTTTAAGATTCAAGTGATTTTAGGGCTCAATTTTTAGGGATTGTCTTGTTTAGATCTCTTCAATCAAGGGCTTGGGTAGCACACAAATGTGGGTGGGTTTATTTCCTTTTAAATAGGCATGTGTGATTAGCACTCCAAAAACCCTATTGTAGAAACCCTAATTTGGTTCTACTTCCAATCCTCTTTTCTTTTCACAAAAATTCTCTTTGGACTCAAAACAAGAAGTGTGTTGTCCACGGAGATTAAGCGTGATTTCTACTAGGCACATGAATTTTGTGTGATAGGATCCCTAAAAAAATCACTTCTACTTCAATAAGTTCTTGAAAAAATTTTCACTAAATCAGGAAACATTTTCCTTAAAGATGGTAACTACTATAGAAAGAAGGCACTTGATTCCTAATTTGGTTTCTTCCTTTTGTCTTCTTAGAATTAGAAGATGGATTAGGGAAGAAGAGAGATTACCTGCCCTGGAGTGGTTGACTTGCGCGGGAGATCTTCTTGTGAAATACCTTGCAAGATAACAACAAAACAAGATAGGGCAAGTTCGTGTTCAAATATAAGCAAAAATAATGTAGAGACTAGTGATAAATTGCACGTTGCTCCCCGACAAGAGCACCAAAATGTTATACAGACGCTTGAACGAATTTGTCCCTGGCAACAACACCAAAATGTTATACAGACGCTTGAACGAATTTGTCCCAGGAAACGGCGCCAAAATGTTATACAGATGCTTGAATGAATTTGTCACCGGCAACGGCGCCAAAATGTTAATAGCACTTGATCGGGGGTTTTAATGATAAAAGATGTTGTGTCATGTAGTAGTATAGTTGATCAAGCGTTGAAAAAAAATAAGAAGCTTTTATTACTTGAAAACCTAAGTATCCGAGGTCGAACACAGGGAGCAAATAGAATCTATACGCTAATCTCAATAATGTAATTTGAACACTTAAATCGACTCAAAGTCTAATGTGGAATATAACGCAAGAGTTTATGAATTAAAATGTAGCAATATAGAAGAGAAATTGAGAGGAATATAATAAAAAGGTTGGTTCTCTTCTTTAGCTCTTCTTCTTCTCTCTTTTCTTCTTCTTCTTTGGTTCTTCTCTGCTTATTGGCTTCTCTTCCTTTTCTTGCCTTGGTAATTCTCTGCCTTTCTTCTTCTTCTGTTCTTTGGCCTTCTTCTTTCTTCTTTCTTTCCTTTAGCTTTTCTCAACCCTTGCCTTTTCTTCTTTTCTTTCTCTGACCTTTCTTGCACAGTGCCTTTCTCCTTTCCTTCTTTGATTGCCTTCCTTCTTCTTTCTTCAACCTCTGCCTTCTCTTGCCTTGCCACTTCCTTCTCTTTCCTTCTTCAGCTGCAACCCTTCCTTCCTTAGCTTCTCATCTTCCTCTTCTTCCTTCTCTCCTTTGCTTGCAGCTGCACCTTCCTCTTCCTTCCTTCTTTTCCCTACACACAGCGGAGCAAAACCTACCCCTACCCTCCCCCGCATACACTCTCTCTCTGTTTCTCTCTTGGGTTTGCTCTCCTAGAGCCAAGCTGGGTAATCGAGTCAAGTTTCGCATGCCCAAGTCCAGGTGCTCCGGCGTGGGTGGTGCATGAGGAGTGCGAAGCTAATCGGGTCGGTCAACCAGGTCCATGGGGGATAGGTCGCGGATGAGGCATGGGTGCGTGGGCAAGGGACCTCGCCCTTTGTCACTTGAGGCAAACAGATAAAAACACAAATTTAATTTAACTCACTCTGCACACTCCTAGCTTTCTGAGGTGGGAGTAAAAGTCCCACCTGCTTTGCTTGCACCCGCGTAGGAGGAGTTTGCCTAATTGCCACAGCTGTAGTCGCTCTCCAGGCTAGTTCTCTGTCTGGATGTGTTCGCGCAGTCAATGCACATCACCTGGAGCGCAGCACCTGGGTTGATGCGGCCTGGAGCGTTGCTTGCGAGCTCCTTCAAGCCATCGCTAATGGTGGCAAGGGTCGGGCCTGCAATTCACTTAATACAGCCTTTCGACCTCATTAAATTAGATGGGGAGCTTCACCGTGGCACGGTGAAGATGCCTAGTTGGATGGCTGGCCGTGGGGCGACCTAGGCGTGCGTGCCTAGGTCGCTTTATGGTCGTGAAGGTAGGTTAGGTCGGGAGGTGTTTAAGGAAGTGATGGCGGTCAATGAAGGGGTGGAATGTGCTCAGTGGATGGTGGTGGAGGTGATGAGGTAGGTGGCAAGGCGTGTGGATGGGTGGAGCGATGGGAGTGCCTTTGCCGGTGGTCGACCGGAGGTGGGAACGATGGTGGTGGACTGTGGCGTCGAGGGGTCCAAAGTAGAAATAAAAATAGGGGAAATAAAGAGGGGAGAGAGAGGAAGCGTTCTGACCTAATTTAATGGACAAAGGGGGGTAGAAAGACGGCTGGCCATACCTACCGTCACCAGAGAAGAAACATCCAGTGGGGGGGAGAACGGCGATGACGAAGGCCTGAAAGCACGCATGCAGATGTTGCGCGATGCGGAGGAAGGAGACGAAGATGTTTCTACCACTGGTATTGTGGCAGAGCGACAAGAAGGAGGGAGATAGCTCGCCAGAGCCTGTTGGGCTGGAGGAGAAGGGAAGAATTGGAGGTGGTTCTCCAGCCAAGTCAAGCTGAATAGGAGCGGCTGGAGGTGGTGGTCCTTTTATAGGCACTAGCAGGGGCTCTTGTGCTTGGAAGACAAGCTTCTAAGTGCACGAGTCCTCGCTAGAGAAGAAACATGGAAGATGCTCACATCTCTCATGCGTTCTCACGAGATATTGGTTGCAAATCAGACCTTGTAATTGCGTTCAGATGGAAGGGAATTCCTTAGAGAATCTCCCTTCCAAATCTGGGAGGAGATCTCTGAGGAATCAGGGAGCAATCCTCCTTGGATCCTCGCCGGAGTAGGATTCCTCTACTTTAATGGCGGAGGGACATAATTATAATGGTGGCGAGGAAGTTAGGGGGGTCTGCGCAATGGTTTTCAAAAGATAGGGGTCAAAATGTAATTAGGTGGACCGTTTTGCAAAGTAGGTCAAGATGACCTCCCCTTAAGTCCAAATTTTGGTGAAAACTTAATTTGAACCTAAGGAATCCAGTGGTGAAGTTGTATTTTAGGTTTGACAATGTTTGATTGGATATTTTACATAAAAATCCAAATTAGGTCAAATAATGAGTTAGGATGCCAATCTAGATCAAAATTGGTTCCAAAGGCCATTTTGAAGGTTCTAAACCCTAGGAGATATTTTTCCATGAATTTTAGAGGGTTTAGTTGATTTTTATTTTGACCAGAACCTTGTTGAATTAAGTGAGTCTATTTTAGAGTTACTAAATGTCATTTAATTCTTAGATTGCACATGAACCCATTTCTGATTGAACCAACTCACTTTTTATCTTCTTAAGACCATTTGACCAATGTTTAGCCTCTAAGAAATTATGTTGATGCACTGCAACGGTAAAATTGCAGTTTTACCCTTTATTTCATGTTTTCTTCTCAGAGCATTTCTTCCTTGAATTAGGCCCTTCTCTAGGTTATGTAGGAGCTTTTATTCTCTTTCTTAGGTCAAAATGAGCTAGTTAGGACTCATGATGAGGTTCTCATCACCTCTCACTACTCTCCTCTATAAGGACGTGGACTTCCAGATCTCTAACGATTGTGTTCATGCCTATATGGCACTTCATAATCAGGTTACCAGGGCACCAATACTGCAACCTCCAAATTGGTCTCACCCTTTTGAGATCATGTGTGATGCCTCTGATTATGCAGTAGGGGCTGTCCTTGGTCATAAACTGGATGGGAAAACCACAGTCATCTATTATGCTAGCAAGACTTTAGGTGAAGCTCAGAAGAATTACACCGTCACAAAAAAGGAATTGCTAGCTGTAGTATTTGCATTAGAAAAATTCAGACCTTACCTTTTAGGTTCCCACATTATAGTCTACACTAACCACACTGCAGTTCGACATCTCGCCAAGAAGGGCGTGAAATCTCATTTAATTAGATGGATCCTGCTTCTGCAGGAATTTGATTTAGAGATTCATGACAAGGCTAGAAAGCAGAATGTGGTAGCTGACTGCTTATCCCGCCTTCCTTCTGATGCGATTTCTCCTTCATTACCTATTTCTGACCACTTCCCTGACGAGCAATTGCTGGTCATTCATTCTGATCTTCCCTGGTACGCTAACATTATCAACTACCTGGCTTCTGGAATCCTGCCCACTGATTGGGTCAGACATCAAAATGACATACTTAGTTCCGAGGCCAAGCATTATTACTAGGAAGAACCATGGCTTTTCAAACACTGCAAAGACTAGATTCTTAGGAAGTGTGTCCCTGATAAGGAGATAGAGAGCATCCTGTCGTTCTGCCATGAACAAGCGTGTGGCGGTCATTTCTTTAGCAAAAGGACCACTGCAAAGATTTTGCAGATCGATTTTTATTGGCCCATGATCTTCAAAGATTCACACGAATATAGTAGGGCATGTTCACGCTATCAGTCTCTCAGTAGTATTGGCCGCTAAGACATGATGCCCTTGAATACGATTATAGTGTGCGAAATCTTTGACATTTGGGACATTGACTTCATGGGACCTTTTCCAAAATCATATGGCTTCAAGTATATCTTGTTAGCAGTTGAGTATGCTTTCAAATGGATAGAAGCCATCCCTTTGAGAACTAACGATTATAGAGTTGTGGCACAATTTGTTCGAGATTTTATCTTCTCTAGATTTGGGGTACCAAAAGCCATCATTAGTGATGGAGGGTCTCACTTTAGAAACACATTTTTAGTCCCTACTTCAAAAGTATGGGGTGTCACATAGGATTGCTACACCATATCACCCTCAAACAAATGGACTAGCTGAATTGTCCAACCGGGAGATCATGACGATTTTACAGACTACCATCCAACTTGAAAGAAAGGATTGGTCTTCCCACCTTTCTGATGCGTTGTGGGCATATAGGACAGCTCACAAAACCCCATTAGGCATGTCTCCTTTTAGACTTTTGTATAGGAAACACTGTCATCTTCCCGTAGAACTTGAGCACAAAGACTATTGGGCCATCAGAAAGTGTAAGTTGGACCTAGAGAAGGCTGGTGATCACAGAAGATTACAAATTTTCGAGCTAGATGAGTTAAGGAATGAATCTTATGAAAGCTTAAGGATTTATAAGGATAAACTTAAGGCCTTCCATGACCGTCACATTCATAGGAAATCATTTCATCCTGGTCAAAAAGTCCTTTTTGACTCTAAACTAAAACTCTTCCCAGGTAAACTAAGATCCAAATGGACTGGACCTTTCAAAATCATGAGAATCTTTGATAATGGAGTCAATGGACAAAGACTAAAACCTTTTATTATGCCACATGATCTCAGACTTGTCAATTCCACCATTTCACTCCTACATTTTGACTTACCAACTGGGTTTACGCCTAGCTAAAGGCATTAAACTTAGCAAAACCTATCCTTGTATATAGTTGTTTTCGCCTTTCTTATTTCCACCTTTATTTTTATTAGGTGTCTACCTTTGCATTTCAAGCATACATTTCATTGTCACATATGTCATGCATTTCACTTCCTAGCTCGACTTTCCACTCTGATCTTATACCAGCCTTAAAATCATCCGCATAGAGATTTTATCTCCTCATTCCGGCTTCCTTCGGTCACCTAGTCTAGGATAGTGAAAAGTAGAGCATGCATTTGCATCCACCCTATTCATTCAATGAGGACATTGCATCATTTAAGCATGGGGTGCTGTAAATGGTGAATCATTTAATGAAATGCAGTTGTAGATACACCTATAGTATAGTATATACTATTATCTAAAAATACCAAAAAAAAATTGAAAATTTCTGAATTTTTTTATTTTAAATTACAAGCCAAAAATACAAAAAATGACAAAACACAAAAACTCCAAAAATACAATAAGGGACATGCACTTAATGGTTAAGGGAGAACTCCAAAGAAATTTCTGAGGAGAGAAGAATTTGAAAAGAAATTTAAGTGTTTAACTATGATCTTCTAGCTGAAAACAAAAATAGAATAAGTGTTTATGGACAATCAACCTTTACTGGTTTGACTTTTCGGGCCACTGTAGCCTGACTCATTCAAGCTTTAGTTTAATACACTTTAAGCTTTGACAAGATAGACCACAGTCTCTCGAACATTAGGATGTATTCTTGTACCTGAGTTACCAGTACTAGATTCGCTGGTTTGCTTTGACTTAGGAGTCCAAGTAACCTTGGCTTACACTACACAGTGTTAGAAAAGACCTTGTGAATTTGAAATTCAACCCTAGTGTTGATTAGGGAAGGTGAAGTCCTTACCTGTGCCTGCAAGTAGACACTTAATCCTAGTCTTTAGTCTTGTGTCTAAAAGAAGCTCTTTCCACCAAAGAACTCACCCACCAAATAAGGTGCGTTCTATAAAATAAAGTTGTTAGAGACATACTGACAGAAAAAAAAAGAGAAAAGTTCAAAAAGAAAGTTCTTTAGAACAAGTCAAGTATGTTCTCCAAGTTTGTAAATGCAAAAATTCCACAAAAAATGTTTTCAGGGTTCAATACAAATACCCTGTTGTTCCACCAAATATTCTTTGAGCCATAAAACACAATAAGAGTTGGGCTTAAGTAATTCTTGTTTATTGAGAGTCAATCCAAAAACATGAGCTGAAGCCAGGACCAACCTGGACTTAAAAAGAAGTGAAAGCTCGGGATTGAGTTTTAGAATTCACTTGGTTAGTCTTGACTTATCACAAAACACGGCCATAACCTCATAGCATTCTGAGTCTATGTAAAACCCCCTGAGTCCTAGAATTTGACTTAAGGTTTAAATATCAAGAGCCCTTGTTAGTTGAGAGATGGTCTATGTCAATTAAGTCTTGAGTTCTGGTCAGCCTTCCTCAATGATAAGGTTCCCACAATGTCTAGACATAAACACAGTTGGTTTTTCAGGAAAATTCTTTCAGCTTAAAAGTCATCTTCAAACACTTAACACTTTGAGAGAATGAAAAGAAGAAAAGATATCTCATCACACTTACCTTGTTGATACTTAAATTGCTTTGCACTTTAATGAATTGTTTGCTAAGGGACTAGCAAAACTTAAGCATGGGGATATGATGAGTGGCTACTCATCATAGCTAAAAAGCTAAAGTTAAGGTAGAAACTGGGTTAAACAATGTCACATTAAAACATAAAAAGGGTTAAGTGTGGGAATCAAAGAAAAAGACCTAAAACCTTAATTCTATGTTAAAATTGCATAATCAGGTCATAAAACGAGATATCCTTGAGAAAAAGGTCAAATGGTGATCGAAGTGTTAATTGAACACACAAACAAGTTTAAAAGTTCAAATCAAAAGTATAATTAACTTCTCAAATGTTCAATTAAGCACATATAAAAGCTTGAAGGCATTTAGACATCATTAGGCCTTGAAACTTAGAATTTACATTTAGGTCTTTTATGCATAACATTTCCTTCTATAGAAAACTTTCCCAGACCTATTTGTAACCCGTAGGGACCTCTTTGAAAGCCTTTAGGGACCATTCAGCTATTATTCTCTACCACTTATGGGCCTGCCTATAAATGTTCTACCCCTTCACAAAAGGGCCTCCCTGCAATTTTCCCATTACAAACCGGTAACCTGGAGCTTTTGCGCGCGCACTGTGCATGCATAGAACACGAAGGATCTCGACCGTCCACTCTCTCTTGATCCTGATCTAAAGCTCGATCTCAATCAAAGCTTCGCACGAAGCAGCACGTATGCTCGCCCAATCCCCCAGATCCCATCCTACGATTAGTTTCAATTTGGCAGCCCGTGCGCTCCTCTCCTCTCATCCTTATCGTCGATACCCTCGTCGCTTATCTTCACTTGCACGGTGATCTGAGTCACTGAGGTCGCTACTTAAGCACCTTAGTGGTCATGTGCATAGAGGATAGCTCTCTCCCACCTTCTTAGCAAACATTCCTCCACTCTAGTCTCTCCTCCTCAACAATTCCCTGATTTCACAGCCATCAGCTGTGAAATCCCTGACTTCTCTCCGACTCTCCTCGTCGCTAAGGAACACGTATCACCTAAGGATGACCTAGAAGTCTCATTAGCAGACTTTTCACTCCGCTGGAGCTTTTCCCCCTCCCTTCTTCCTCCTTAGCCACCGAATAAGGATCCACAGGTCCCATTCTTTCTGTTAGAGTAGTTTTAATGTTTTCTAGATTAGCTGTAGCATTAGATAGGTAGATTATAGTAGATTAGAGTAGAATTAGATGTAGAATTAATAGTCGATTTGTTGTTCTGATTAGTTTAGTAGTAGGAGTAGTTTTAGCATAGCAATTTTCTCCCTCACCTCCTCTGATCATCCTAGATCAAAGGGGAAGAAATTCACTTAATCATTGTCCATTTTGTTCTTCCTCTACATGTTTTCATCTCATTTTTGATTTCCTTGATTTATATTTCACAATCCACCCACTCATAAGACCTAATTTCATATCAGAATGGTCTCCAACTTCAGATCTGCAATTAGAGTCAAAAACCATTTTAGGGGCTTCTCACTCACTCCATCTTGTTCACAAAAGCCCCTAATCTGAGCTAAAAAGTGAATCAGTTTGATGGATTTTAAATGAATTTAGGTTTTAAAGATTTTCATCCATTTGGGTTTTGAATGCCTTGATCTTGCACACTGAAGAATTTTGATTTTGATTCACTGATTGGCAGGGAATCCGAGGTGATTCTGATGTCAGAATTCACATCAAAAGAGCCATAATCTGATCTATTAATTTTGAGGGTTTCAATGTGTTGAATGCCTTGTAGAGCCAAGGAAGATCAACCATGTTGATTGACGCTTTATTAGGGATTCTAATCTAAATTATTTTTCTGAGCAATCAAATTTTCTAACCTAAGGAATTCACCATATTCCTTAAGGTTTAAGGGTCCTGGGATTCTAGTTTTTTTTGGTTTTCTTGTGTTGATCCTAACCCTTTCTACATGCTATCTATAGCATTAGAAAGAGTTAGATCAACAATTTTTGTGATCTGAATTGTTATTAAACTTGTGACAAGGAACTTGGATTTTATGCTGAACATCTGAGCATGTTTTCTTCTATGTGAATTTAAATCCATGTCAGAATTTGATTTAGTGATTTTTGTTTTGTGTTTTTGAATCCTAGAATTAGAGTAAGTTGCTGCAAAAGCAGCTACATTCCCCTCCTCAATTCCAGCTAAGTGTTCCCTAGATTAGCTCTTTTGGAGCCCTGATCAGGTTCTCTTGAATCTAATCTGGGATATAAATGGCTAAATCAGGAGATACGAGTTGGATTTAGCTTTATTCCTGCTGCAGACTTAACTTAATTTCAGATGGACTAACTGCAGTAGGAGTTAAGCCATCTAGGATGAAGCTTGGTCTGTAGCAGTTGCTAGATTTCCAGTGGCTACTGTGCTGCTGTTACCTTGCTTCTGCTGTGCTTCTGCTGTTTCAGCAGAAGATTTCTATCTGGATAGATCCTGTGGATAGTAGGTCTTTGATGTGTCCTGTTAGGTAGCTGACTGATGTATAAAGGAGTGTCTGAAATGCATACAAGCATTCATGTAAACTCAATGAATTTTTTTAGCTTGTCTAGAATGTTTGTAATCTTGTTTTTTAAATCCTTTGTCAGCTAGTTTGAGGCCTAACTGCCCAACAAGTAGAATTAAATAAATTCCACAATGATTTGTGTGCCTAATGCTTATATCCTTTCCTATACATTATGTTGAACTATTCAAGGCAGTTTACTGCCTTTTAAACACTTTAGGTTCCATTCTAGCCCTTAACACACCCTAGAAAAACCCTTGAAAGGCCTAGAATGTGAGAACTTTGGATTTAAATAAAAATTATATAAAAAATCTAAAAAATTAAAATAAACCTATCTGATTGTAGATTAGGTATTTCCCTAAGTTCATACCAAGTTTCGTGGTATTTCGAATCCCCAACTTGGTAGAATTTACCAATCGACGATTCTGTATACCATGGAACTTAATAAAAGAAACTACAATTAAAAATACGAGAAACACTTCTTTCTCCTCATCTATTTCTTTCCCTCTCTTCTCCTACCTCCATAACAAATATAAAAATCATAAAAAGTGAAAAAACCTTAAAAATACTAAAAATCCTTTGTATAATATGTATATAAGTGTATATATAAGCTACATAGTATGCTTATTAACCTATAATGTAAATTATACATATTTATAATATAAATAACTTATGTATATATTGTAGTATGTAAATTATGTCTTTTAGTGAGATTATACTGTATATATCTTTATTATATAACTATTTATTAAGTAAATAAACTTACATGTACTAAATAGTTATATGAATTAATAATCATATTAAGTTATAATACTATACCTACATGTTTATATGTAAATTATGAACATTTTAAACCCTGTATCTTAATTTAATTATATATACAGAATAAATAAATAATTTATTAAGTTAGTAGTTAAGTTATTAGATTAAATTAAAATAAATTAATAATTTAAGTTATAATTCAACTAACCTATATTGTATATTTGTAATAATGTATTTTAAGTAATTTTAGCTAATTTAAGTATATTTATATTTTTTATACTATTTAAACTTAATTTACAATTAAAATAGTCTAAAATTATACTAATTAAATGTAAATAAAATAAAAATGTTTATAAAATATTTAAACATGTATACTAACTTAGTATAAGGTCAATTAGACCAAATAATAACTAATTTATACGTAATCAATGAATAAACTCTCAAAATAGTTATGTATAAACTGTATACTTCACCTAATTAATTAGTATAGTAAATATAATTAAAATTCAAAATTAACTGTACAATTAAGTAGTACTATGTAAATACTTTATTATCCCATATTTTATTTTTATTTTATAATAAATTATGGTCCTCGAATTGAGGGCCAAAATCGTAAAATTATACAGTCGCCCTAGAATTCCAGCACAGATTTCACCGCTCAAATAGCGTCACATCGTTAGTTGTAAGGCAAGCGTAGCGCTTTAGATTGTTTTTCTGCATGGCATAGTTCAGTCATCACGGGCGCCAAGTGCCCGAAACAACCGAACATATGACTTGGGCATCTGAGCATACTTTAGCATATTTGAGATGTGTGTGTGACCGGGGGCTGGTACTGTGCAAGGGCTTGGTTAAGCCCAAATGCGATCTGAAAGCATAATTAAGCAACCTAATTAAGAAATTAGGATGCGCTTAGTAGAGGTCTAGTCCCACCCGGTCCTCGGGTGCTGTTTATCCCTCGAAAGGCGTGCCCACTAATTAACAAATTTTTGTTAAGTAATAAAAGGCTCTAATGCACCATTAAGCACAGAAGAATAACCGGCTAAGTGTGTAATAAAGGAAGAAGAAGAACGCAGAAGAGGCTTAAGAGATAAAGAAGAACAAAAGTATATAGGTATAATGTATATCTGTATGGATAGTACATATAAATAAATAAGTATAAGGTAAATAATAAGCATATGTTTAAGCAGTATACCTATATATATGTATATAAATAGTTACATGTCATTACTGACAGAATAAACATCACTAAAGGTAAGATAACTCTAGCTATAGACCCTAGTTTTTTTGCTTGTGTTTGTATATATATTTTTGCTCCAGCGACGTTTATATCTATCGCTGTAGCTTATATATATGTTACTGTATATGTTAGTATATTAAGTTAAGTTAGTATGCTATGTAATATTAGTTAGTAGTGTATATTTATGCAAGTATTAGTAATATAACATATAAATAGATAGTATAGAATAAATCTATGTATTATTTGATGTTTGTTTGTAAGTAGAATTTTTACAAGCATTTTCATTAACTCTTTTCTGTACATAATAGAACCCTTAATTCATTCCTTATGGATTCATTCATTCATTCATTATTGATTGTATATAAAATTAATCATTTTTGGAATTAAAGAATAATTTTAGATTTAGAGAGTGGTGTATATCAATCACTGCCTCACAGTGAACGACCTGGAATAAACCAGTAAAAATTATGTAATTAAATAAAATTAACGTGCGGAGATGCATGGAAGTTGCGGCGAGCAAGGCAGCATAGGAGTGTGTATGGGTGGTACACTCGGTGGGGTGCGTAGTTGGGGCATGTGCGCTGATGGCTAGCTGGGGCTGCTCGCTGCTGCTGTGCGTGCGAAGAGGCGTGGCACACGTGCGAGGAGAGGGTGAACTGTAGTGATGGTGGTGGTGGGTTTATGTTTGGGTTCGATGGGTTGAAGAGAAATAGGGAAGGAAGAAGAAATGGGGAAGAAGATAAATAGTGTGCATGGAGTGGGTGATATTGAGGGAGGTGAAGATGAGGGGAAGGAAGTAGGTGGCTGTGGTGCAGTTGGTGGCTACTCTGTTGATGGTGGTGGTGAATGTGGAAGTGATGGGTTATTCGGTGAATGGTCGAGCTCACCGGATTGGCATGGCGGTCTATCACCCTGTCGGCCCATGGTGTGGCAGCTCTCGACCAGGAGACCCACAGTGGGAGCAGAGCACGATGATGCAGTGGGTGGTGGCCTCCTAGTGCCCAACTGCCTCCTCCTCTCCCTTGTAGTCTCAGCTACCCTGACCAGATCCACCTCTCCCGCTCATCCTTAAATACAGGTCTTCAGTGCGGGCAGCTGGTGGTGAGAGGCAGCATATTCACTGCAGAGAAGGGAGAACAAAAATAAATAATAAGAAGATTGGTTTATTTATGTACAAACCCTCAATAAAATGTTAATTCTAATATATGCATATAATATAACCTAAAGACTAATGCTTGTTATTCTAATGCATGCAAAATAATTTATATATGGAATGCATACAAGCAAATATATATAAACTAAATTATTTATATCTTAATGCATGCTATGTATATGCTAATATTAATCTAATGCCTAGGCACTTAAATAACTAATTGACCCACAAATATGAGCTCATTAAATGCCCCCATGCCTAGTTTTTGCTAGTCCCTAGGAAATTCAAGCATGACTTAACACTCCAAGTTATCAAGCTAACTCAATTGACCTTTCCATAGAAATTAGGTTGAATCATCTAACCCTAGATGATAGGATACCCAAGTAGTTGTTGAGCTACAGACTAGGTCATCTATGGACGAGTTGCAAGCACAGGTTTCCTTGATTTCTAACTCTACCCTAGTGTTTATTGATCCTAGAGATTATAGCATCCATGCATGAGCATTGGTCTGAGTTATTTGATGTTGGTAATCAATAGAGTAAGAAGGATTTTTTTTTAGTAATATATATATATATATATTTGTTTGATTCCTCTAAGTCTAACCTTGGATTAGCTATCAACACAGTCTGTGTCGGATTCATTGTCCCCATCACCGAACCTTGAAGGGTGCTTGGCTTTCAATGCTTCAAGATAGCACCGCCCATAGCGACCCCAAGAACACCTGGCAATCGACACTTCAAGATAGTATCGCCCATGGATTTCTTAAGCGAATTTAGACCTGTGGCAATCGGCACTTCAAGATAAGACCGCCCATGGTACCTAAACCATACAATGCGCTTACATGCCTTCAGTAGGATGGATATCCTAAGAGACAAGCACCGAGGAGGTGACATGTTATCATCACATCATTAAGGTGAGTATGCACTCACCACTCCTGTGGCAGGAACTCTTCCAATCAAATTGTGTTTTCAAGCTTCTCCTAAATCAAAACTAAGAGAACCAAATTTTCTTTAAGAAATAAATTAGGGTGATCACTATTTACACAAGACAAAGTGTCTGTGACATGTGGATACTTAGGTTACAAGGACCCGTAAACCAAAAGGTAGAAGAAGACACCATGTACCACCCAGCCTTTAACTCAATCCCTAGCTTTCCTTCCTCAACCTCTTGAGGAATGGTCCGTAACTTAACTCCTACTTAAGTTTCTAAGTCCAAACGGACCCTAAAGTTCTAAAGTCAGCAGTTCAACCCTAGCTCCTATAATTAGATACCTAGAGTCAACTAAGTCTAACCTAAAGTTCTAGTCTTCCTAAGAATGTAAGGCCCAGCCAGTTAAGCTCAATGCAAAATGTTTTTTATTTTTTTTTTCTATTTTTCAATGCAAATGTATGCAATGCAGAATACATTAACTAAATGCATGAATGCACTATATATAAATGCTATGTATATCCCCAAGTACACCTCCCCATGCCTAAAATATGCAATATCCCCATTGCATAGAAGGATATTACCTGGGTCAGAGATGGGCTGCCATTATTTTGTTAGCAGTCGAGTAGCGAAAGAACCTGCAAGACAAGTTCCAAAACCAAAGAAATAGGCCCTAAAAATGAGCAAAGTAATGCTAGCCTAGAAAATAGGTAACCTAGGATGTTGGTGAGCAAATGATGAATCCCGATAGCAAATGCTCGCCCAACCAAGATGGGAATGAATTCTTCCCATGTCACCAGAGGAGGTTCTAAAGGATAAACTGGCATAACAACCTCCAAAGGGGGTAGGGGGAGGAAGACAAGGTTCCTCCAAAAGGAATGGGGAAGGAATGGTGCAGAGATAAACCCCCAGGGTAATGGACTGACCATAGAAATCATCAATCCATACCCGATATCTCATTACAAGAGATATTGGTCTGTTAAGCCCCCTAGTCAAAACAGTAGTAAGCATATCTTTAAGCCAATGATTGTCTAGGAAGTCTAAGTTTCGAGGTTGTGGGATGGCCATAAGATCTAAGGAGGGTCCAGTCGGCTTAGTGTCCATGCCTAACAACCTTTCCAGTTCTTCAATCGCGTCCTTAGCATCTCTAGTAATATCACAAGTATCTACTTGCTCTTCATTAGTGATCATTTTTGCACATGGAGTCAAATTTTCGCCTTCAGACATAGGCGAATCAGAGGATTACTTCGAATAAAATGAAGGTAGGTTAGAAGCAATAGATTTAGGGATTACCCTATCAATCTCATCCCTGAGTTCTTGTTCTTTACTCAAATCCTCCTCGGAGTCAATATGTGAATCCACATAAATCTCAGAAGTTGCTTCAACATTTTCCATTATTTCATCATAAGGAGAGATATTATCAATGAGTATACCAATGAAACTTGATTTGATCAACCTTGTGACATCCTCGGGAGCTAATTCTTAAAATAAGACATAATCACCCTTAGTGACAGCCCAAATCCTAAGTTCAGGTTCCTTACATAATTCATCCTCCTCTACCATCAATTCATCATTTACTCAAGGTTTAAATTCATCTAACATTTCTGCAGATCCCTTGGGGCACTCTATCTGGGGTAAAATGTTCCTAATTGTATCATCAGACTCCTCAGATAGGTGAATTTCTTTAGGGTTAGGTTCCCTAAGGGTGGGCTTGAGTTCCATCACTTGATCAGAAGGGAGCTCAGGATTAACAACTTGACTTCCACCCACCTTATTAAATGTCACGAAAATACTGTCATCTGGGGTGAGGTCTTCTAATGGTACCATCATTCCCTTCTTTTGAGTCCAATATAATTCAGGTGGATACTCAACTTGATCATCATCTTCCTCGGGTTGCCACCTTTCTTCATCCAATGTATAGCTATTTTCATACATATCCTCCTCCCACTTAAGGCATGGACCTCTAAAAAAAGTGTCATCTAGCGAGGAGGTTTCAAAATTAATCCTCGAAAAGTAGCTATTCTCCCTTACATAATCCCCAAAATTCCTCTCCAACTTAGGGTGTGGCTCTCCCACAGGAGATGCATCTAGCGTAGAGGGGTGCAAGTCATCCTCAATGGCGTATATTGGGTGGCTAATTTCTTCTTTGTCTCGTTGGCCTGCTCTCGAAGATTCTCCTAATAATTCAATTATTTCATCTTGCATTTTGTGTATTTCCATCCTCAAGGGGGAGAGGTCATCATTTCTATCAGGCTCAGGCTTATAGTACCTAGGAGTGTCTATCCAACCATTACAATTGTTCTGAGAGGGTGGGTTGGGTCCTTGTATGGTTTGTGGGATATTGGGCAAGGCAAATCCCACTCCTAGGTTTTGCTCATTGATTTGGGGCTCAACCAAGTCAATACTCCTATAATAGGAGTAAAAAGGATCCCACAGGTTGTCATTTTGTCCATCAAAAAATAGACCATCTCGGCATATGGGATCGAAGATTACAGAATGGGGGTAAGGGTGTGGGCAAGATGTGAAAGGATGAAAGTCAACATGGTTCATTCTAACTCACACTACAATCAGATTCCCCAAGCAAACACAAATTAGAGGACCTTTTAGGTCTTTAATCAGTTAGGCTTTTGAGATTTTAAGTCCACTTGTAGGTGACAAATCAAGTTATCTAAATAGTTACGTGCTTACTTGTCGACCTATGATACACCTAAGAAGACCTAACTAGGACTTAGGTGATCCTCTCTAAAGCCCAAAATGTTTAGTCACCACCAAACACGGCAAAGAGGGATGCAAGCAGGGTCAAGCCCTTCCTTTGAAGCGTTGCTTTCACGGTGCTTCTTAACTACCCTCAATCTGTAATGTTTGGAGGCAACTTCACCTCTGAACTAAAGTTCGGGTCACTTTAGACCCAACAATAGGAGGCTCTAGTCCTAGTGGTTCGAAACCTAAGGAGTGTCTAAACGTGTGCCATGGTGCAAGAGACATAAGAGTGCATACACCGTAAAAGATTTTGAATTTTGAATCGCATACCAAGTTTGAAAATCAACTCCTTGGTTTTTAAATGTCCCTCCTTTAATTAGTCATTTTCAAAAGGAAAAAAACAAGAAATAAAATATAACCACTTGTTAGATCTATTCAATACAGATTAAGTGGTCTTGAAATTAATCCAAATGCATTTGTATGACAGGTAGAAATGCAAAGTTAGAAGTGCATACCTGATTCCAACATTCTTGATGCAATATGCAAGTCAGGAAATTAGATCTATATGCTACACATTCAATCCTAAATGATACGACCTAGGGGCAGGCAGCTCGTGTTGTTTGTTTTTATATATATATATATATTTATTTATTTATTTATTTATTTATGCACAAACAAAGAAAAGGATAAATGATGAGAACCTCATCATGAGCCATAACTAGCTCATTTTGACCCAATACAAAGGATAAAAGCTCCTACATAACTCAAGGAAAGGCTTAACTCAGAGAATTCTGAGTTTAAGGAGAAAACAAGTCATAAGGGGTAAAAATGCAATTTTACCAGTATAATCTGCATACAGGGTAATTCAGGGTCCAAACATAGGTCAAAGCAACCTAATAAGAATAAAAGTGGGATGAGATGATCTGACAAGGGCTACAGCAATTCCAAGGAACTAAGTGATAATCTGTAACCCTAAAACAACCCACTTCAATTCACGAGGTTCGAGGCAAAGTAAAAATAGAATAAACCCTCTAAAATTCATAGAAAAATAATCTCTAGGGTTTAGAACCTTCAATTTGGCCTTCAGAACCCATTTTGACCTACATTGAGAACCATGCCCAATTAATAACTTAATTTGGGTTTTTGCATAAATTGACCGGTCAAACAAGGTTTAATATAGAAATGAAATTCACCATCAGATTCCTTAGGTCCTAATTAATCATGTATAAAAACTTGAGCCTAAGAAGAAACCTCCTTGACCGACTTTACACTTTTGTCCTCATATATTTACTTTTTGGCCCTCAACTTTTGAACCGTCGCATTTTGGCCCCTAACTCTCCTTCGTTCTTTGCTTTCAGGTCCCCCCTGCAAAACCGGCCAGCACCATGCTCCGGCGACCTTGCGCGGAGCATGGCGCCGTGCAGGGTGAGGGGGAAAGCCTGGCAAGTAAACCAGGGGTGCCTTGCGTTGTCAGCCGTCGCAGGGACACCCCCCTGGTCGCTGTAGCCCACCATACCGGCCGTGCGAACGCACGGACGGTATGGGTTTTCGTCTCCGGCCATCCTCCGGCGAGGGAGACACGTCGTCTCCCTCCGCCTCCCTCCCTGTTTTGATCCCTATAAATACCCCCCGTTGCTCCACCGACCGGGGCAGCTCGGATCTGACGGAGAAAACCCCCAACTTTCCTCTCTTCTCTCTCCGGCAGACGCTCACCAGCTCCGGCGGTTCCTCCCCGTCTTCCTCTTCGCTCTGCCGCAATACCAGCAGCAGAGACTTCCTCCCCTGCTCTTCCCGCGCCACGCCGTACCCAGCTGGCGCCTCTCCGGCTCTCTGCTCGCCGCCGCCCCTTTCCCTGAGCATCTTCTTCTCCGGCGACAGTCGATACGACTGTCGCCCTACTGCTCCCCCTTCGTCCCTGCAAGTAAGTTAGAACTACTTCCCTTCCTCTCCTCTTTCTTTCCCCGGTTTCAATTTGTTCAATTAAGCCCTCGACCGACCCTGACCATCGTCACCCCCTTCGTCTCCGGCCACCCTCCGGCGAGATGTTCCCATCGCTCCACAGCCTCACACACCTCGCCGACCCTCACCGAACCTCCGCCTCATCACACTGAGCACCCCCCACCCCTCCACTGCCACTCCACACCTCCGTAACGCTCCCCCGAACAAACCCATTCCTCCGATTGCAGTCCAACCTAGGGCTGCCGCCAGACACCCCCTTGCGGCTTGCCGCGCAGCTCCTCACCTTCGCCGTGCCACGGCGAAGGTTCCCCAGTGGTTTGATCAGGCCGAGAGGCCATATTCGTGTCCGACAGGTTTTGAGGTTCGACCGCCATTAACGCACATTGAAGCAGCTTCTCCCGCGCTCCAGGCTTGAGGACTCCAGGTCTCCAGCTGCTGCGGATTACGGGGAGTCTTGCGAAGGCAGCCAGCCAGCAACCTACGCAAATCGAAGCCGCAGCTGCAGAAGCTAGGCCGCGGTCTCCCAGCAGGCGCACGCGAGGAGAGGTCTCCGTTTAGTCCCACATCGGTAAGCCTCACAACCTTTTCACTGTTTAAATTGATTTTGTGCATTAGCCTTACTGCCTCAGCACACGGGGTGAGGTCCCCTTCACCCGCCCGGTTACCCGGTCTCGTCCGCGCTCATGCCCCGTGGACCTGACCCGACCCGACTTAGACTGACCTGCACTCCTCGCCCACCACGCACGCCGGTGGGCCTGGACCCGGGCGCGACCCGAACCCGATTACCCGGCAGCTCTGGGAGAGCTTTCCCAAGAGTGGTTTCAGAGAGAGAGAGACGCGGGGGGAGAGGGTAGAGTAGGTTTTGTCCTCTGACGTAAGCTCTGAAGTGTGCAGGCACAGGTGAAGAAGAAGGACCGCGGAAGAAGAAGGAAGCTGAGGGAGACACTGTAGCAACAGGCAGTTTAAGTCGTCTGATTTGGAAATCAGACGACGTCCTGAAGGGAAAAGAAGAAAGGAGGGGCGACGTCCTGACTGGAAAAAGAAAAGAAGAAAGAAGGAGATCTGAAGAACAACAGAAGAAGGCGAGGCAGAGGAGAACACAAAAGAACAAGGGAAGAACTGAAAGAAGAAAAACAAAGAAGAAAGAAGAACATCACCTCTGCAGACAAAGAAGAAGAAGATCTGAGACGAGGAGAAAACAAAGAGAAAAGAAGACAACAAATTCTTTCCCTCTCTCTTTATTTTTGTAAAAGAAACATGTATATCTCTAGAATACAACTTGCTCCCTGAGTTCGACCTCGGGAACTCTTTTATTTTCCGAGTAAAAAAATTTTATATTTGAAATGTTGGCAATAACTGGCTATACTACAACGCTATAACAATAAAACCCGCATGCCCACCACCGTTTCATTTTTGGCGCCGCTGCCGGGGAGCAACGGCTATTCTAGAGGTAAACATTCCTGTTTCTTTTTAATTTCTGATAATCTCCTCTCTTTTGTGCAGGAAATCAAGAAGACAAGCAACCACACGACAACCACTCCGAGGACAGGTAAATTTTTCCTCTCGCTATTAACCCCTAAACTCTAAAGAGGAAGAAAAGAAAAGAACAAGCAATATAGGGCTAACCTGTCTTCCATACTTAGTAACCATAAAGAGTTGCATGTTTTCAACTCATTAGTCCTGCACACTATTAAGGGTATTTAAGGGCTAACACATTCTTGCTTGAGCCCTAATTACCCAACAAAGAACTAACTGGACCAAGTAGAGCCAACATAAGATTCAACATTAGGGTTTTAGAGACACACTACTTAAATCAAGAATGGAGAAAATCCAAAAGAAGTGTGCCTAAACCATTGATTGAAAATACCTATTCAAAAGAAAACCTAAAACAATTGGCTCTCTAAACACTTGAACCCTAAAAGACAAGACCTAAAAGCTCTCAAAGAAAACAAGAGGTAAAGTTGACCCCTTGGGTCAACCAACCTTAAATTAGGTCACTCTTTGCACTTAAAAAGACTAAAGTTCAAGTGAAACCTTAAGCACCCTGATCTTAAAATTGGTAGACTTAAGAGGTCAAGATCCCCATTCTGGTCTACCTGGAACCGCAGTGACAAGAGAGGTCGGGTGGGGGAAACCCTGTAACCCGTGGGGACGCTCTACCGTGTAGGGGTCTTCGCGGGACTCTCCCTCTCTGGCTGCCCAGGTAATTTCTGATCAAGGGGTCCATCTGCCCCGCACCTCTATAGTCACCCAACACATTTTTGGGTGTCTTGATTGGGTCCAGCACCTTCTAAACTTACCTCTTCCAACAGTGCATGTACGGAAGGAGGTCCCTAAGACCACCCTTAAGACCTCCTTTAGAAATTCGCTCTCGTCAAGGCCAAGCCTCGACGCCCGTGTTTGTGCAGCAACACCTTCACATTATTCTCTCTTCTGATTCAGAACCAGGTTCTTCTTCTTCCCCCATCATGGCTCAGCCAGTTGAGGAAGAAAATAATCTGGAACACCAGCTCCAGCGACTCAATGACCTCTTCCAAAACTTCGTGCACCCACCACAGCGTCCTATGATGCGGGACCACTACAATCCTGCTGCGGTGGCCATTGAGCCTCGAGTCAGAATCCCGACTGGAGGACCTGATTCCGAATTAAAGCCCAACATGATTCATGCTATACCTAAATTCCATGGGCTTAATTCTGAAGATCCCTTCCAGCACATCAAACAGCTAAAGCATCTGGCCCACACTTTTGGTTCAGATGCGCAAAATCGGGATATTCTTCTCATGAAGATGTTCTCCTTTTCTCTTATGGACAAGGCCGCCCATTGGTATCAAACTCAGACCCGGCCGATCAACACTTGGGAAGAACTTCAATCCGAATTTTTGAAAAAGTTTTTTCCCGTTGGTCGGACCAACGCCTTGCGCCATCAGATTACACACTTCACTCAACAATCAGGAGAACCTCTCCATGAGGCATGGGATCACTTTCAGGATCTCATGAGAAAGTGCCCCCATCACGGAGTTACTAAATGGGAACAAGTCCAATCTTTTTACCAGGGACTCCGTGAGGACATCCGCCTTTTCGTCAATGCAACTTGCGGAGGAAACATCATGGGTCAACATGAAGACACCGTATGGGAGATTCTCGAAAACATGTACGAGAACTCCATCAACAATGACTCCATGGGATTATTCGACAGGACGAATACCCGCGCAGCGACGAATCTTAAGGGAGCACATGAGACGCAGGGCCTGTCCGCATCAGTCGACCTGGAATTAATGGCCAGTCGATTGGACAAGGTCTCAATCATTGAAAAGAAGGTGGATGAGCTGACTCAGCACTTGCAGCGAGCCACCTCCGCGCGTAACTCCTTTGCACAACCTCCTTCCACACAGGAAACTGTGCAAAACATCCTCCACCGACCTTCCCCTGGGATGGATCCATATCCATCCCCATCTAATTCTTGGATCGGAGGATCATCCGATCCTTTCTACACCAGCCGGGGGAACTCCATTCCCCCTCACCCTGATTCTCAGGAGGTTCCTCAGACCTGCGAGGACCTCAACGCCATCCAGAACGACCCATTCTCCAACACTTACAACCCTGGATGGCGAAACCATCCCAATTTTCAGTGGGCGGGAAATTCCCAAACCCAAAGACCACCTTTTCAGTCCCGCCCACAGCCCTCTCGTCATTACCAGCCGCCTCAGCCTCGGCCCAACCCTACTTATCCATCAGGGCCAAATCAGGATCAAATGTCCCTAATCCTTCAGACTCTGGCTGACATTCAAAAAATGAATGCGGCTATTCAAAAACAGCACAAGGACGAGCTTACTGAAGTTAAAACTCAACTGGCCCAGTTGGCAAATTCTCGCCAGCCAGGCACACTCCCTTCCCAACCTCTTCCTAACCCAAATAACGTGCCAACCCAGAAGCGCGTTATGAATCCAAATTTAGGCCACGCTCAATGGATTTATCAGGCCCCTACTGCTCCATCTCCAGACGAGATGGAAGCCTCAACTTCTTATGCGGGATTTCAGCAGCAGCCACCCCTCTTACCAAACCCAAACCAGAATCAGGCCGGATTAAATTCTGTAACAACACGTAGTGGTAAAACAACTCAAGACCCGCATTATCCAAACCACTCCAAGCCTGATAACCATGACCCTAGGATAGTTATCCAAGATACCGCTGTTCCGGATCCACAACCTGGACCTATCCTAGAAGAACCAACCAAGATCCCGTTTCCCGAGGCCTTGACCAAGGGAAAGAAGACCACCAAACCCGTGGCCCCTGAGGAGGACCTGGTCAAGCTCTTTGAGCAGGTCCACATAAACATCCCCTTGATGGATGCAATCCGCCACGTACCAGCTTACGCACGATTTCTAAAGAATATATGTACACCCCAGCGTAAGCCGCGAACCAAGGGAGGGAGCCCAATTGTTCTGTCAGAGCAAGCCAACTCTGTAATCCTTAGTAGACTCCCACCCAAGGCAAAAGATCCTGGGACTCCCCTGATTTCCTGTAAGATAGGTGGTACCCAATTTGATAGAGCATTGTTAGACTTGGGTGCATCCATAAACCTGATACCCACAACCTTACTTGACCATCTAGAAGAATCTGAGCTAAAACCAACCGAGGTGACATTACAATTAGCAGATCGATCTATAAAGTCACCAAAAGGGATTCTCGAGGATGTTATTGTAAGAGTGCGGGATTTCTATTTTCCAGTGGACTTTATAGTCTTAGATATGGATGCACCTGAGAACCCTAGGGATACACCAATCATTCTAGGGAGACCTTTCTTGGCTACTGCTAGAGCCAACATCAGCTGTGAGGAGGGCCAAATAGAGCTTAAGTTTGGAGATCAAACACTGAAAATTGATATATTTAAGGCCCAACAAGGAATTAATTGCGGCGTCATCGAACAAATTTGTGACATCAAGACTTTGGTTGATGAATCACACCTCCAGAATGACTCGAGTATGCCTCATCAACCACAGAAGGATCTTGACCCGCAAACAGAGGAGTCGAATCCAGATATGAACAACCCAGTAACTCCCACCCTTGAACCTCACATCTATACTGAACCACCCGCTGCTGCTGAAAACCCCATCCTCGAACTGAAACCCCTTCCTGCTCACTTGAAATACGTCTTTTTGGGTTCTAATCAGACCCTTCCTGTGATTATCAATTCCAACCTCAGTCCTGAACAGGAATCCCGTCTGATTGTTGTCCTCCAGCAACATCGCAGAGCCATCGGATGGACTCTCGATGATTTGACTGGAATAAGTCCCTCTTATTGTACTCATCATATCTATTCAGAAGAGGGCACACGACCTTCTCGTGAAATGCAGAGACGCTTAAACCCCAATCTGCAGGAGGTCGTGAAAAAGGAGATCATCAAGTGGTTAGATGCCGGGATCATCTACCCGATCTCCGATAGTCGTTGGGTGAGCCCAATTCAGGTCGTGCCCAAGAAGGCAGGACTCACCACTATAACGACTGAGACCGGAGAAATCATTCCTACCCGATTAGCCAACTCGTGGAGAGTCTGTATAGATTACCGCCGACTAAATTCCTCCACAAAGAAGGATCATTTCCCACTACCCTTCATTGATCAAATTCTCGAAAAACTTGCGGGAAATAGGTTCTTCTGCTTTCTTGACGGGTACTCCGGTTATAACCAGGTGGCAATCCATCCTGAGGACCAAGAAAAGACCACGTTCACCTGCCCCTTCGGAACATACGCTTTCCGAAGGATGCCTTTCGGTCTTTGCAATGCACCCGCTACTTTTCAGCGATGCATGCTTGCCATATTCTCAGATATGGTAGGTGATTATCTGGAAGTCTTCATGGATGACTTTTCAGTTTTCGGAGCATCATTCGACGATTGCCTCCAACACTTGGTCCAGATACTCAGGCGGTGCATCGATGTGAATTTGGTTCTTTCCTGGGAAAAGAGCCATTTCATGGTGCCTGAGGGAATTGTCCTGGGACACTCAATTTCGGAGAAAGGTATCCAAGTGGATCGAGCTAAGGTTAATCTGATTTCTCACCTTCCTATGCCTAGCTCGATCAGGGACATCCGTTCCTTTTTAGGGCATGTCGGTTTTTATCGACGATTTATCCCTGATTTTTCAAAAATCGCGCGCCCCCTGACCACTCTTCTCTCCAAGGATGTTCCTTTTGAAATTTCCAAGGAATGCACTCAAGCATTTGAAATCCTGCGTGACCGAGTCACCCAAGCCCCGATCCTACAGTCCCCTGATTGGTCTCAACCCTTTGAGATCATGTGCGATGCATCCGACTTCGCTGTAGGAGCGGTTTTGGGGCAGAAAATTGACAGGAAACCTGTAGCCATTTACTACGCCAGCAAAACACTCGATGAAGCTCAGCGTAACTATACGGTTACTGAGAAAGAGCTGCTAGCTGTAGTATTTGCCCTAGAAAAGTTCAGATCGTACCTTCTGGGTTCCCGTGTCATCATATACTCGGATCACACAGCTGTGAGGCATCTCCTTGCAAAGAAGGACGCGAAACCTCGATTAATCCGATGGATCTTGCTGTTGCAAGAATTTGACCTTGAGATTCGCGACAAAGCGGGAAAGCAAAATGTGGTAGCTGATCACTTGTCCCGTCTTCCTTCTGAAATAATTGACCCTTCCGGACCCATCACTGAGCATTTTCCCGATGAGCACCTGCTGACTATTGGTACTAGCCTTCCATGGTTTGCTAATGTAGTAAATTACTTGGCATCTCATCAGATCCCCTCCGATTGGCCGAAGGCCAAGAAAGACAAATTACGCTCCGATGCCAAGTATTACATTTGGGAAGACCCGTACCTCTTCCGCATAGGTGCCGATCAGATCATCCGGAGATGTGTCCCGGAAGGGGAATTCAACAATATCCTCTCTTTCTGCCATGACCAGGCATGCGGTGGCCATTTCGCCGGGCATAAAACCGCATCAAAAGTCCTCCAGTGCGGCTTTTACTGGCCCACACTGTTCAAAGATGCATACAATCACTGCAAGGCATGCAGTCGTTGCCAGACTTTGGGCAACATGAGTCATCGCGACATGATGCCTATGCAACCGATTCTAGTATGCGAAATCTTTGATGTTTGGGGGATTGATTTTATGGGCCCCTTTTCTGTTTCGGATGGTTTCGAATACATTCTGTTGGCTGTGGACTACGTGTCCAAATGGATCGAAGCCATACCGACCCGAACCTGTGATCACAAAATCGTTCTCAAATTCATTCATCAACACATTTTCTCAAGGTTTGGGATTCCTCGTGCAATAATCTCTGATGGAGGGACCCATTTCACAAATGCTCAGTTTAGGTCACTGATGACCAAATACGGGGTGTCTCACCGAATCTCTACTCCTTACCACCCCCAAACTAATGGTCTAGCTGAGCTGTCTAATCGGGAGATCAAGAAAATCCTGCAAGTCACTGTTCGACCTGACAGGAAGGACTGGTCGTCCCGACTTCCGGAAGCATTGTGGGCCTATAGGACCGCCCACAAGACCCAATTGGGCATGTCTCCCTTTAGACTGGTGTACGGAAAGGCATGCCACCTTCCCGTAGAACTGGAGCATAAAGCCTATTGGGCAGTACGGAACTGTAATCTAGATCTTTCCAAGACTGGGTCCCACAGAAAACTCCAAATCAGCGAGATCGATGAATTACGCCTAGACGCGTACGAGAACTCGCAAATCTACAAGGAGCGGGTTAAAGCCTTCCACGACAAACACATCTCGAGAAAGATCTTTCATCCTGGTCAAAAGGTCCTACTCTTTGATGCCCGACTAAAACTCTTCCCAGGAAAACTGAGATCCAAGTGGGTCGGACCATATTTGGTCCGACAGGTTTTTGGAAATGGAGCAATCGAAATCAGTCCACTCAGCCACGATTCTGAACCTTTCATCGTGAACGGTCAGAGACTCAAGCCGTTCATTGATGTAACTTCTACTGATTTGGCTGAGGCATCTTATATCCTCCTTTCCCCTTGAGCTTATTGCGCCCAGCCGATGGCGTAAAACTCAGCGCTTAACGGGAGGCAGCCCGTCATTCTCTTTGAAAACCTGAAACTTGTTCTGACACCTTTTTGCACTCAAAGTTCACCCTTGTAGACAGCCGACCCCACCTCAGATGCTTGCATCTGGGATTAGAAATCGTCCGCAAAAATTCAACCCGACCCATCCACTCATCCAAATTTCTGTCTTAAGGAATGAACTAAGTTAAATAAAAATCCCCTAGGTTACAATGAGGACATTGCAAATCTTAGGCATGGGGGGGTATGGAAGTGCAAAACTTGTAAGAAAAGGTTTCAAACAAAAAAAAAATTCACATATGCCACAAAAAAAAAAAAAAAAACCATAAAAATTAAAAAAAAATTTTCGAAAAAGAATAAGAGGAAAAGAGGAGAAGGAAATTTTGTGAAGAAGAAGGAGAAAAGAAACAAAATGAAAAAGGAGCACAAAATTATAAGAAAAGGTGATAGTCATTAGTAAGGAACTAAGGAATTAACCTAAGTTCTAGACCTCATTCAAGAAAATAACTGAAAAGTGCATAATGAGATTAGTAAGAACGCAAACCTTAGGCATTCTTGAATAGACTCTTAGTACCCATTAAGATCTAGACACTCCTCAAGAGGTTGAGGAAAATGAAAAGCTGAAGTATTAAGTCTAAGGCTTAGGGAGTATTTGGCCTCGTTAACTAATTTTTGGTTTACGGGACTCAGTAACCTAAGCACCCTAACCTCACACACAGCCTGGTTCAGTAAGCGTAAAAATCAGAATCACGCAGAAGCATCGCAAAATTCTGAAAAGAACACCTAGAATAGGAGCAGCCAATCAACACAAGTTGATTTGGACGAGTTCCCAGCGCGGAGAGGTGGGAAATCCCCTCGAAGATGCGTAACAAAATATCATCTCCTCGGTGCTTGTCTCTTAGGATATTTACATATCCCACTGGGGGCATGTAAGCACTCTGCTGGTTCAGATTCCATGGATGGCATTATCTCGAAGTGTCAATTGCCAGGGTCTGGATTCGGCCACGGAACACCATGGATGGGATTATCTCGAAATCTCAATAGCCAGGGTTCCGGGGGTTGCCATGGGCGGTGCTATCTCGAAGCATCGATCGCCAGGAACCCTTGAGGATTGATGATGGGAGCAAGGAATCTGATACAGACCGTGTTGAAAAGCCAATCCTAGGCTAGAACTAAAAAGAAAAAGAGAGAGAAAACTCTCCAAACAGAAAAACTTTCTATCTCTCTCTTACAAACGCACTGCGAACTGAGCCAGGGCTAAAATCATTTCAAGCACGGGTGCTTTAACCACAAAAGTCCAATAAACCTTAGGTTAGTTCTTGTGGACCTTAAAAACCTTTGCTAGAGACTGAGGCTAAGGCTAGACAGATTTGGATCTTGATTGGTACTAGAGTACCTTTTAGGCCTATGGTCAGCATTCTAACATAATCTAAGCTCAAATAAAAAAGCACTTATCTAAAGCTATTAAGAACTTCATGGTCTAGAACAAGGGTTGAAACCTTAAGTTTTTGCTAAGGGACTAGCAAAAGCTAGGCATGGGGGTATGATGAGAACCTCATCATGAGCCATAACTAGCTCATTTTGACCCAATACAAAGGATAAAAGCTCCTACATAACTCAAGGAAAGGCTTAACTCAGAGAATTCTGAGTTTAAGGAGAAAACAAGTCATAAGGGGTAAAAATGTAATTTTACCAGTATAATCTGCATACAGGGTAATTCAGGGTCCAAACATAGGTCAAAGCAACCTAATAAGAATAAAAGTGGGATGAGATGATCTGACAAGGGCTACAGCAATTCCAAGGAACTAAGTGATAATCTGTAACCCTAAAACAACCCACTTCAATTCACGAGGTTCGAGGCAAAGTAAAAATAGAATAAACCCTCTAAAATTCATAGAAAAATAATCTCTAGGGTTTAGAACCTTCAATTTGGCCTTCAGAACCCATTTTGACCTACATTGAGAACCATGCCCAATTAATAACTTAATTTGGGTTTTTGCATAAATTGACCGGTCAAACAAGGTTTAATATAGAAATGAAATTCACCATCAGATTCCTTAGGTCCTAATAAATCATGTATAAAAACTTGAGCCTAAGAAGAAACCTCCTTGACCGACTTTACACTTTTGTCCTCATATATTTACTTTTTGGCCCTCAACTTTTGAACCGTCGCATTTTGGCCCCTAACACTCCTTCGTTCTTTGCTTTCAGGTCCCCCCTGCAAAACCGGCCAGCACCATGCTCCGGCGACCTTGCGCGGAGCATGGCGCTGTGCAGGGTGAGGGGGAAAGCCTGGCAAGTAAACCAGGGGTGCCCTGCGTTGTCAGCCGTCGCAAGGACACCCCCCTGGTCGCTGTAGCCCACCATACCGGCCGTGCGAACGCACGGACGGTATGGGTTTTCGTCTCCGGCCATCCTCCGGCGAGGGAGACACGTCGTCTCCCTCCGCCTCCCTCCCTGTTTTGATCCCTATAAATACCCCCCGTTGCTCCACCGACCGGGGCAGCTCGAATCTGACGGAGAAAACCCCCAACTTTCCTCTCTTCTCTCTCCGGCAGACGCTCACCAGCTCCGGCGGTTCCTCCCCCTCTTCCTCTTCGCTCTGCCGCAATACCAGCAGCAGAGACTTCCTCCCCTGCTCTTCCCGCGCCACGCCGTACCCAGCTGGCGCCTCTCCGGCTCTCTGCTCGCCGCCGCCCCTTTCCCTGAGCATCTTCTTCTCCGGCGACAGTCGATACGAATGTCGCCCTACTGCTCCCCCTTCGTCCCTGCAAGTAAGTTAGAACTACTTCCCTTCCTCTCCTCTTTCTTTCCCCGGTTTCAATTTGTTCAATTAAGCCCTCGACCAACCCTGACCATCGTCACCCCCTTCGTCTCCGGCCACCCTCCGGCGAGATGTTCCCATCGCTCCACAGCCTCACACACCTCGCCGACCCTCACCGAACCTCCGCCTCATCACACTGAGCACCCCCCACCCCTCCACTGCCACTCCACACCTCCGTAACGCTCCCCCGAACAAACCCATTCCTCCGGTTGCAGTCAAACCTAGGGCTGCCGCCAGACACCACCTTGCGGCTTGCCGCGCAGCTCCTCACCTTCGCCGTGCCACGGCGAAGGTTCCCCAGTGGTTTGATCAGGCCGAGAGGCCATATTCGTGTCCGACAGGTTTTGAGGTTCGACCGCCATTAACACACATTGAAGCAGCTTCTCCCGCGCTCCAGGCTTGAGGACTCCAGGTCTCCAGCTGCTGCGGATTACGGGGAGTCTTGCGAAGGCAGCCAGCCAGCAACCTACGCAAATCGAAGCCGCAGCTGCAGAAGCTAGGCCGCGGTCTCCCAGCAGGCGCACGCGAGGAGAGGTCTCCGTTTAGTCCCACATCGGTAAGCCTCACAACCTTTTCACTGTTTAAATTGATTTTGTGCATTAGCCTTAGTGCCTCAGCACACGGGGTGAGGTCCCCTTCACCCGCCCGGTTACCCGGTCTCGTCCGCGCTCACGCCCTGCGGACCTGACCCGACCCGACTTAGACTGACCTGCACTCCTCGCCCACCACGCACGCCGATGGGCCTGGACCCGGGCGCGACCCGAACCCGATTACCCGGCAGCTCTGGGAGAGCTTTCCCAAGAGTGGTTTCAGAGAGAGAGAGACGCGGGGGGAGAGGGTAGAGTAGGTTTTGTCCTCTGACGTAAGCTCTGAAGTGTGCAGGCACAGGTGAAGAAGAAGGACCGCGGAAGAAGAAGGAAGCTGAGGGAGACACTGTAGCAACAGGCAGTTTAAGTCGTCTGATTTGGAAATCAGACGACGTCCTGAAGGGAAAAGAAGAAAGGAGGGGCGACGTCCTGACTGGAAAAAGAAAAGAAGAAAGAAGGAGATCTGAAGAACAACAGAAGAAGGCGAGGCAGAGGAGAACACAAAAGAACAAGGGAAGAACTGAAAGAAGAAAAACAAAGAAGAAAGAAGAAGATCTGAAGAAAGACAGAAGAAAAAGGAAGAGCAGGAACAGCTGGAAGAAGAAGAAGAGCATCACCACTGCAGAAGAAGAACATCACCTCTGCAGACAAAGAAGAAGAAGATCTGAGACGAGGAGAAAACAAAGAGAAAAGAAGACAACAAATTCTTTCCCTCTCTCTTTATTTTTGTAAAAGAAACATGTATATCTCTAGAATACAACTTGCTCCCTGAGTTCGACCTCGGGAACTCTTTTATTTTCCGAGTAAAAAAATTTTATATTTGCAATGTTGGCAATAATTGGCTATACTACAACGCTATAACAATAAAACCCGGTTGCCCACAGCGTTTCAATAAACAACCACAAAATAAAATAAAAACCTAATTTAAAGAAAATGGAATAGGCTCCCAAAAACTATTACCCAACACGAGCCTAAAATAAAATCGGGGAACAAACCCCTAAAAATGTACCCCAGAATAAGGGTTTTCCAAATGAATATACTAGAATAAAGAGAAGAAAGAAAAATAAAAACTATCTACAACTAAATGGATGAGATGAAGATGTGGTCCTCTGGATATCTCCTCGAGTGGTGGAAATAAGGTCCACCAAGGCATTACTAAGGCGAGCGTGATGTTGCGACGAGATGTCTCCAAATACGCGTACCTCACACCAAACAGATAATCGAATTGAAATATGCCTCAAACAAAATGTGAACAAATAATTAAATAATGCAAGTCTAACGGGCTTGTTGCCTCCCCGGCAACGGTGCCATTTGATGAGTCATTTTCCATAAGAATGATTTTCATACAAAGAAATAAGTTGTCGAAGTAGAAATTGAGCGGCGGAAAATCAATCGTCAACAATTAAAATTAACCACTCAAGAAGGAGCGGGTCTTGTCCACAGGGAGGAATAGGCCTATTGAAATTTGCACATGTCAAAAACAGATGTTCACAATTAATTTCACCTATAAATCAAGTCAAAACCACCTTTAAATCAAGATAATAATGATTAGCTGAGATGATATTGCATTACTTGAAAGAGGAAGGGGGTTCTCACAAAATCACCGGATTAGAATAATGTTTAATCAAAATTCAAACTCTTCCAATGGCAAGAAATGTAAATATTAATTCTTATGAAAATAGAGCAACTCCTTTGGGGAGCTACTGCATGCACAAGAGGGTGTAGTCGGCCATAAGCAGCTCACCAGAGCTTATTGGCTTTGAGCCTCATCCTGCTATGGTGGCATCGCTGCTTGGGGTGGCCAGAGCCGACGACGGCGAGGAGTGGTAAGCAGTGGGTGTTGCTTGCTGCTGCAGTGGCGTGTAGCACGCAGTAGCCTCACGAGCACATGCTGTGCACGCGCGAGATGGGGGTGTCAGTGTGGAGCGAGGGCAGTGGCGGTGGACATGCGAAGGCATGCTCTAAGAGGCAACGACGCGCGAAGATGAGTGGAAGTTGCGGCAAGCAGGGCAGTGCAGGAGTGTGTGCGGGTGGTACACATGGTAGAGTGCATAGTGGGGGTGTGCGCACTGATGGCTAGCTGGGGCTGCTAGCTGCTGTTGTGCGCGTGGAGAGGCATGGTGAATGTGCTAGGAGAGGGTGACCTGTAGTGATGGTGGTGGTGGGTTTATGTCTAGGTTCGGTGGGTTGAAGAGAAATAGGGGAGGAAGAAGAAATGGGGAAGAAGATCAATAGTGTGTGTGGAGTGGGTGATATTGAGGGAGGTGAAGATGAGGGGAAAGAAGCAGGTGGCGGTGGTGTGGTTGGTGGCTGCTCTGTTGATGGTGGTGGTGATCATGGAAGTGATGGGTTGTTCAGTGAATGGTCGAGCTCGTTGGATTGGCACGGTGGTCTGTCACCCCGCCAGCCCATGGTGTCGTGGCACTCGACCAGGAGACCCACGATGGGAGTGGAGCACGGTGATGGAGTGAGTGGTGGCCTCCCAATGCCTGGCTTCCTCCTCTCCCTTGTAGTTTCAGCTACCTCGATCAGATCCACCTCTCCCACTTGTCCTTGAATGCGGGTCTTCAGTGCAGGCAGCTGGTGGGGAGAGGCAGCATATTCACTGCAGAGAAGAAGGAATAAAAATAAATAATAAAAAGATTGATTTATTTATGTACAAACCCTCAATAAAATGTTAATTCTAATATATGCATATAATGTAACCAAAAGACTAATGCTTGTTATTCTAATGCATGCTAAATAATTTATATATGGAATGCATACAAGTAAATATATATAAACTAAATTATTTATATCTAAATGCATGATATGTATATGCTAATATTAATCTAGTGCCTAGGCACTTGAATAACTAATTGGCCCACAAATATGGGCTCATCAGAATTGAGCTCTCGAGTTCTGATTATTTCTCAACCATGCAAAGTTGGGATGATTGCGCGATCCAAGGTTGTAGGTATTAGAGAAGGGACCATTCTGGATGGCGTGGAGATCCTCGCAAGTTTAAGGAACTCTAGAGAAGTCAGAATACGAGGTTTCAGAGTTCCCCCAAGTAGGTAGATCCAGAGGTTCATCCGAAACCAAGATCAAACGAGGGTGGATATGGGTCCAACCCCTGGTGAGAGTGGTGGTAAATTTTATGCATAGCCTCCCTTCCTAAGGATGGTCCCACTTACATTCTCTGTTGTACAGCAATGGCTTTGTGAAGATGTCGAGCCAATTCATCTACCTTTTTCTCAATGATAGATACCTTATCTAATCAATTGGCCACCAACTCTAGATCAACAGATGAGGATAGACCTTGAGCCTCATGTGCCCCTCGCATGTTTGTCAATGCACGGGTGGTTGTCCAGTCAAACACACCCATAGATTCATTGTTTATGGAGTTCTCGTGCATGTTCCCAAGAATCTCCCAAACAATATCTTAATTCTGACCCATGATGTTCCCACCACAGGTTGCATTGACAAAGAGCCTAATATCCTCATGGAGTCCATGGTAAAAAGATTGGACTTGTTCCCATTTAGGAACACTGTGATGGTGTCATTTCCACATGAGATCCAAAAAGCGGTCCCATGCCTCATGAAGTGGTTCTCCTGCATTCTGCATGAAGTGTGTGATCTGGTGCCTCAAAGCATTTGTATAACCAACTAGGAAGAATTTCTTCAGGAATTCAGATTGGAGTTCCTCCCATGTGTTGATCGAACAGTTCAGAGTCTGATACCAATGTGCAGCTTTATCCATGAGGGAGAAGGAGAACATCTTCATGAGTAATATATCCCGATTTTGAACATGTGGCCCGAAGGTCTGGGCTAGATGTTTCAACTACTGGATGTGTTGGAAGGGGTCTTCAGAGTTCAAACCATGGAATTTGGGAATAGCCTGAATCATATTCGATTTGAGTTCAGCATCAGGTCCTCCAACCAGGATTTGCACCCTGGGTTCGATCGTCATCGCGGTGGGGTTGTAGTGAACTTGCATTTGTGGCTGTGGTGGAGGGTTCATGAGTGCATGCACAAGATCTGCGAGATGCTGTATCTGATCCTTCTCATTGGGCATTTGTTCTTCTGGATTTGCCATGGATGCAGATAATGGAGATCTGGGCTCAGAAATGGAAGAGTTGGAAGAGATGTCAAACTAATCAGGTGGTAGCACAAACAAATGGGTCGAGGCTTGGCCTCAATGAGAATGAACAACTAGTGGAGGCCTCAAGAGTGCTCTTAAGGACCTCCTTCTAAACATTCACTAAAGAGCCAAGTGAGGGATAGAATGTGTGATGGATGACTAAGGAGGTTCGAGGCGGATGATACCTCTGGATTAGAAAGTCACCCAAGAATTACTTGGCTAGCCAGGAAGGGAGAGTCCCATAAAGACCCCTACACGGTAGATCATCCCCATGGGTTACAAGATTTCCCCTACCCTACCGTCCTTGTCACCGACAATCCAAGTAGATCGAAATGAGCAATCTTGACTCCTCAGTCAATCAATTTTAATCCTAAATATTGTGCCTTGAAATTCACTTGATCTTTAGAATTGATTTTGATTTATGACCTAATTTGGAGACCAGTTAACCCACAAGGTGGGTCAACCTCACCTAACCTGCCCTAAAGTTTAGGATGAGTTGGGTAAAGAACCCAAAATCACCCTGAGTGGGTTGCAAACAAGTTTTCAGATCCCAAATTTTAGTGATTCAAGTGATTGTTAGTGCCTTCTTTCAAGGTTTACTTGATTATGTCAATTCAACCAAGGCTTAGGTAACACACGTTGTGGGAAAATATGTTCTTTTTAAATCAGGCAAGTGTGCTTTCCTGAAATCGTAAAATGGAAACCCTAATTTGCTCTATTCCAAGTCCAATTCTTTCCAAATTGGCACCTAGGGCTCAATCAAGAAGGTGAATAGCTCCAAGAACCTTAAGTCCCTAATAGGTCCAAGTATTTTAGATGAGGATCTCTAAACAAAATCAGATCAAATCAGGAAACTAAGATGGTTAATTCTATGAAAAAATGTGAGTTGATCCTAATTGATTCTTCTTTTAATCCTTTCCAGAGATGAGGAACTTCAAGAAGAAGGGAATGAAATTAGCTGCGCCTGGAGTGGTTGTTGGGTGACCGATCTTTCAATGCACCTTGCAAAATCACAACAAATTAGATAAAACAAGTTAGTATCAAATCATAATTGTAATCAATGAATAAAATGCATGTTGCTTCCTGGCAACAGTGCCAAAATGTTGATAGCGAAACTGTCATTTTAGAAATACGCGTCGTAGTATAGGACAAAAATCGCAACAAGGCTTCAATTTATAAAACTCAAAATCAACGTGAGTCTGAGGTCGTTTGTAGCGAGTAATTTGGCAAACTCAATCACTAATTATAATTATCAAGAGAGATATGAAAATATAATCAAAATAATGCCAATTTATATATCAGGCTAATATCTCAAGAGTTAAGTGTAAAAAGATGGGGTTAAAATGGTGGTTTGAACCACCAATTTAACCCTAATGTTATGCTCTAATTCAATCTCAAATGTATGAATAGTAATGCTCAACCAAATGTAACCAAAGTAGCCAATAGAATCAGAATTAACCAATCATTTGACAAGACAAAGTTTCAAATGCATTAATCTCAAGCCTCAGTAGAAGCCAAGGCATAGTAGCAGTAGAGGAGCACAAAGCTCTTACAAGAGTAAGGCATAAGGGCCTTGTAAACATAGGAGAGGGGGGGGAAAATCCCAAGGTGCAAAACCCTCCCCTCTTCCTCCTCAAATTTCCTTCCTTCAAAATCAAACTAGACCCAGCTAACTGGGTAATTAGATTCGACCCAGACCTGTCGGAGTGTGTGGTGGCAGAGGAGGGCATGTGCGTAGTGCATGGGGAGATGGGACCTCACCTCGTGCTCACTGAGGCAATGAGCCTTTGGCACAAATTCAAGTTATGCACTGTGGGTAGCTCCCTCCCACACGATGTGGGACTAAAGAGCGTCTTCTTCCTTTGCATGTGCCAGCAACTGAAGTTGCTTTGAATTACTACTGGTGTTGGTGGCCTTTGCTCAATTTCAAGTGCATAGTGCTCAGGGGATGAGGCCATGTTGATTGATGCAATATCACATCATGTGGCAGCTGGAGAGAGGTAATCGGTGTTGAAGAAGACGAAGGCGGCAATGATGCTCCGGTGAAGTATTGTACGCATGAAAACAGCCTTACGAGCCTATCAGAGATGCTCAGAAGCCTCACCGTGTGAAGGCAAGTGTGGTGGTGGTGGTTTTAAATTACACGGTGCTCGGAGGATGGTCTGTTGGAGGCGGAGAAGGTAGTGGTAGTAGTGGAGCTCCGATGTAGACCTGAAAAAGTGAACATGGCCTTGTAGCCTTGTCAAAAAAGATCACACGCTTCACCTTCAGGAGGCGAATGCGGTGGTGGTGATTGGAAGGTGTGCAGTGGTCGGAGGATGCTTGCCGAAGTCAGAGAAGGTGATGTGGTGATGGGTTGTTCGACAAAGCGAGGGAGAGTGTGGAGCTCAAAATTTATTGAGGCCTTCCACTCAATACGATTCGACGGAGGTAGTGGAGGTGGTGGAGTAGTGTTTCGTGCGGTGTAGTGTGCACGCAACTTTGCTAGAGCTCTGCCGATGCGAATGAAGACGGTGGAGGTGCGGGTGTCATTGTGTTTGAACCTAAGGTCTAAGGGCATAGAAAGAAGCAGGGAGGTGTGAGGGAGAGGGTGAGTGTGCTTACGAATGAAGGGGAAAGAATTTGGCATCGACTATGCTTGGTCGATGCTGGAGAAGATGAACGCTCCGGTGATGATAACGATGAAGATAAAGGGTCGAGGTAGCTCCTACTCGGTTCGGCGAGGAGCGAGAGACTTCGGGGAGGAGGTTTCCTCTACCTAATGTACATGGCAGAGGGCAACGAAGAGGGTTCGAGGAGTTCACCGGATCTAGGACAGAGCAGGCTGAGGAAGGAGAAGAGAAGTTTCTGGTCTAAAACCTTGCTAAGGAGGATAGTCTAGGGTTGCAGACTTCTTATAGAGCACGAGAATGAGCTCTAATTGAAGGAGGCCTGATTTGGCCAATTTTTCAAGGAATAAAAATCCCTGAATTTCTCTAGCTCGCTCTATCTCTACAAGTCAATTTGGGATCTCTATGGTATCTCAAGAGAGATCAGGAAACTCATCTAGGTCCTTCCCTCCAAATTTGGAGGTGATTGGCTTTGATTTGAGGGAGAAAAGCTCCCTCAAATCTTGCTGAAGGTGCATTCCCACCACCAATGGTAGCAGGGATCAAAATGAATAAATTGATGAGAAGTTATGGACCTATCCATAATAAACTTGAAAGCTAAGGGTCTTATTGAGAGAAATAGAGATTTGAGGGACTAAATTGCAAACTAGGTCAAGATGGACTCTGATTAGGCCCAAATTTTGGCCTTAACCTAATTTAGATCCATCAAATTTAATGGTGAACTTGGATTTCTATTTTTACCACGTTTTTCTGGGAAATTTGCACAAAAGCCCAAATTAGGGCAAAATCCCATCTGAAACTCTATTCTAGGTCAAATAGGTTCAGATGGTCAAACTATGGGTACCAAACCTCTTAGAATATTTTTTTTTGAATTTTAGGAGGTTTAGGTGAATTTTATCCTAACTAGAACCTCTTTAATTTAAGCAGGATGAGAATTAAGATTTTATGCGCTATTTTGATTCTCGCAATACGTGAAACCCCATTTCTGTCAGTGTTAACTCACTTTTTGGACTTTTAAGCTCATTAATCTTTGTTTAACCCCTAAGTGACCCCATGGTTAATCTGTGTTTGTGATATGTTATTAAATTACAAAATTAACCCTGATTTCTGGTTCTTTCCTCAAATCAGAAAAATGCAAAGTTATGACCCTCAAATGATTAGGTAGGAGCTTTTATCAATCAAACCTGAATAAATGTGGCTAGTCAGGGCTCATGATGGTGTTCCCATCATACACCCGTGCCTAGCTTTTTCTCATCCCTAGCAAAATCCTATGGATCAAACCAAATCTCTAAACTAGATTTAACTATCAAGGTACCCTACTAAGCTGCATCTTTAGAAATCAGATTAAAATACTAATAATAAGCCTAGAGGTAATCAAGTACCAGCCAAGATCCAAACCTGACTAGCTTCAACCTGAGTCTGCCACAAAGGTTTCTAAGGCCCGCAAAAATTGCCTAGAGGTTCATTGACCCCAGTGGTTAAAGTACCCGTGTGTATTTATAGCGAGTCCAGGTTTAGTTTGCTAGTGCATTTTGATAAGAGAGAGATAGAGAAGGATTTTTTTCATTTTAAGAGTTTTCTCTCTTTTTCTTTTTTATGTTTACCTAAATCTTGCCTCAAATTGGCCCTAAACACGATGTTCCCATCAAAATAGTCTGAATCATAACAAATACAGGAATGTTTAAGCTCAAATCAGGCCCAAAAGGCCTAAATTCCATATTGTCACTAATCTCCTATTCTCTAGAACTTCAGAACTTAGTTCTTTATTTGATTTGGTCTAGAATTTAGGTCAATTCCATAATCAACTACTAGGACTAACACGATTTTTCTTCTATTTTTGCTCCTTTTCCTTTGTTTTCTCTCCTCTGTTTCTTCCTTTGAAAAGATTTTTCAATTCATCTCAACATTTTTGTCCCCTTTCCCTCCATTTATTATTTTTTTGTGAGACCCCTCAAAATTTGAATTTCTAGTTGTTTTGCAGTTTAATGCCCCCTATGCCTATGCTTTTCAATGCCCTCATTGCAAACCAGGTAGGTTCAAATTTAGCATAGTTTAGAGTTTTGAGCAGTTCAAAGGGTGAGTGAGCGAGTCAGGATGACTGTTGCAAATAATTTCAAGCTCTAATATGAATATCAGAGGTGGAGTTAGTTGTTTTAACGTTTGAACCCTAAAGTGCAAGAGGAGTGAAACTTAAGAAGAATAGCAATGTCCCAATTTTTTGAAATGATTGGTTGCTCCCTGTTAAACACTAAATTCAATGTCTGGTCAAGGAGAAGGGGTGGTCAAATTGGTCAAATTTTGTAGAGCAAACACCTTGATGATTAACCTGGTTGGTCCAACAAGGTGCTTATTCAGATTAACTAGCTGATGATGTAGACCAAGCTCAATTAATCTGCTGGGTTGAAAAATGTGAACCAATAGGTGTGGAGCCCACTAGGAGCATTGTGGCTCAAGTAGATGTAGCAATGGGCATTGAGGGCGTGGTTGTGTTGGCTCAGCCAGATCAAAGTAGGGGTCCCCAAAAGATTAAGGATTAGTGAAGAATGTAGGAACCCTACTTATGGGGCCAGAGGTGAATGGTATATGGCTATCAGTTTGATCAGTGCCCCACTCATTGCCAAATTGTGGTGGTAAATCATTTCCAACCAGATCTGAGAGAGGTGAGTCATAGTAATGGATTCCGATGGTGTGACATGGTGGGGGTCGGTCTCTGAAAGATTTGGGCTCTGGATTAAGCTGCGTGGCTGCTTCGATATCTGGTTCCTTGATAAATAGCTCAAAGATTGGTTCATCAAGAGTATCTTTTCTATAATGTTCATCCCAATCAAATGTAAATGTTTAGAGAGTGATTATTGGATCATGGAAATCTGATTCAGTAAAAGATTCAAACATTGCATTGTGGACACTCTCGGCACTCATTATGTCAAATTCCTGTAGATCTTTAAAGTACTCCTCATCACAGAATGTCTACAAATCTATGGAATATAACTTCAAATCAATTATCTCATAATCAGAATCGAAGAATGGGTCATGGATATTGAGGTCATAAATCAGCTCATAATCCTTTGGGAACAAGGATTCTTTTGAATCAGAATATGGTTTGAACTCAACACAGAAGAATCCAAAGTCATGATTGTCTAAATTTGATTCAAGATCGAGATTTCCATCATAATAAGAATCAAGATGTATGGAGTTATCAACTTGACTCTGGTCTAACCTAGCTTCAGATTCCAAGCCAATAAGGATATCCTTATTAGGTGTAGGCTTGGTTTTAGGGCATCTAGGGTAAATCCAATTTACCCTCGACTCTTCCAACTACTCTGATTCTATATCGAAAATTGATTTTACTTTCAATAAATAAATTTGTTCTTCTGAGGATTTTAGAGAGGTTTTATCATCAAACATAGGCTCAAAATCATATTTTAGATCTAAAATTTTGTCCTCGTCATATTGAGCCTCGTGATCATCCTAAATAGTCTCAGGTCCAAATTCTAAGTAAGGTGTAGGAATTGGGTCACTAGAATCTAAATCCAAGTTAATAGGGATGTCAGAACTACTCTTGAGGATGACCTTACCAAGATAAGGTGTGGGAGTTAGATCCTCGTGGAGTTCTAACTCAAACTCTTCACACGTGTTTTGAAAATTCATTTGTCATGAACCAACTTCAAAATTTCTGATGGCTGGTTCATAGTCGAGAACACCTGTAATGGAATCTGTCCAACCCATGAATTGATCTGATACTTCTTTGGTTCCATTTGGGTTTGTGATTCATCATAAAAACTATTTTATTCAAACCCGGACTCTAGGAAATCATATTAATCCTCAAAATTGTCCTCAAGATTCATAATCGACTTTTAGGTGTGGGTCTGGGTAGTTTTATTAAAAAAATTCCTCCAGCTAATCGAGCAGAACTCCACATTGTCCATTGATATCTTGGTACTTTTCCCAAAGTGATGGATTGGACAGGTATTGTAAACCCTCAGTGTTATGTAATCTTCTCACTGCAATGATCTGTTCTAAGAGGGTTTCCCAGGTTGAACCACATGCTAGTTGTGTTACAATCATCTGGATGTGGTCCATAATGAGGTTTGTCATCTTTGGTTTACTATCCTGAACTTTGTTAATGGGGATTGAGGTTTCATAAAATTCTTCATTGAATCTGATAGCATCCTCAATCATATGATCTTTCATACTTTTGTGAGGTTTAAGGTTAGTAGCCATCTTTCCTACTTTGTCAGTTTGACTCTCCAAATTAGGTGGTTGATCTGGATAAAGAATCAAACTTAGGTTCAGATTGAATTGATCAGACCAAATCCGGTTTCACCCAAATGATCAGACTCCAATGGAGGCCTTTAGGTCAGACCTAGGGACCCCTTCCTGTGTTTGTTGACTAAATAATAGATGAGGGATTGGATGTGTTTTGGACCTAATCAAGGCACCCAAAAATTTTGCATGACTAAGGTTGTTCGAGGTAGATGGCCCTCTAGATCAGAAGTCCACACACCCAAGAATTACTTGGGCAGCTAGGAAGGCCGAGTCCCATAAAGACCCCTACACGGTAGAGTGTCCCCACGGATTATAGGGTTTCCCCTACCCGACTTTCTTTGTCACCGTGGTCCAAGTAGACTGGTATGTGCGAATTAAGCCCTTAATCTACCAATTTTAGACCTAATTGTACCTTGAATTTCACTGTAATTAGAAATTGATTCAAATTGTGACCAAGCTTGGAGGTTGGATTTGATTCACAAAGTGAGCCAACTTCCCCTGACCTATCCTAAGGTTGAGGATGAAGTTCGGGTCAAGTCACCCAAACCATCCTATTGTGGCATTCAACTGGTTATTAGGCCTTAAGTTTTAATGATTCAAGTGAATGTAGAGCCTTAATTTTAGGGTTTTGATGATTAATTAGTTCAATCAAGGGCTTGGGTGGCACACAAATGCAAGAAGATTAATTTCCTTTATAACTGGCAAATGTGTACTTAACACTTCGAAACCCTAATTTATAAACCTCAGTTGTCTCTATTCCTGGTCCAAATTTGACACCCTAGAGTCAAATAAGAAAGTGAGTAGTCCAAGGTGTTGAGAAAATTAATACGAGCTCCTAATAGGCACAGGAAGTAGGGATGGGGTCTCTCTAATCAAATCGAATCACTTCAAATTTGATTTCAATCAATCTTGTAAATCAAGAAACTTTCACCTCGATGATATTACTAGAAAAATAAGGCAAAATTGGATCCTGAATTTGTTTGTTTCCTTTTTAATCTTCCCAAGATGAATAAAGGGGATTAGGGAAGAAGGTGAGATGAATACCTGCCCCTGGAGTGGTTGCTTCAAGCAAACGATTCTACATGTGGGTTCACCTCCAAACAATCAAAACAGAATAGATAAATCAAGTTTGAAATCAGAATCATATAAAAATAATGATCTGAATAGTGGTGAATCATGCATTGCTCCCCGGCAATAGGTTCACCTGATTTTATTTCTGATCTATTTTGTGGAGAAAATTGTCTTGACCCATTTTATCTTTCTGTGCGAGGACTTGATGAGTTGAGATGACATGCATGATAGAGCCCCGACATGGACCTTGAACCGTGCCCACGAGATGACATGAGGATATGGAAGGAGACCTAGATTTCACAGGGGATTCTTCTTCGACACTGAGTGGATTAGGAGCGTAGTTTCCTACATTACATTTCAGCCTTCTCGCCCTTGTAGCATTAGGGCTAGTTTTCGGGGGTCTGTCCCCACTTTTTTTTGCGACTAGGGCTATCTATCTATGGTGTGAATGGTTTGATTTCTGTGTGTTTGCTTCTAAAAGAAACAGAAAAGAAAATCAAGATTCCTGCTTAGGAGTTGCATACGCTTAAGTGCACGTATTTAGGTGTGACTGAGCAACATATTAGATCGACATCTTATTGTGCACATTGTCTGCACGAGGATTGCTGGAGTCAAGTATACTTTTCTATCTTTGCATCCAGCTCCTGTTCATGCATTGCATTTGGACTAAAATTCAGGACCACCAAACTGATTGAATTTACCTAATTTAGTGGTCACTTAATTGAAATTGGGATTGCTAATCAAATTCGTCCTTAAAATCAAAATCACATTTGATATGATCAAAGGGACTTGCATGCAACTCTTTACAAAAAATAACAAATAGATTTGCGGTGTGATACACACTTCTAGCACTGAGCATGCACTATAGTCACCGCTCTCGATCCCTTAAGTCTATAGGGACCGATCTCTTTATTGATGCAAACCCTCCTATTTCACTTTAAGGTGGTGGTATTATCATATGACCAAGTGTTTTGATACTCTAAGGAGGGGGACACCCCTTAAAGGAACAAAAAGGTAGTTAAGAGGCACCGCATTCGCATCGTCTCAATGGAAGGGTTCGCCCTACTTGCTTCCCTTAGTTCCATCCTTGGAGTAACTTCTCACTAGATCACATAAGAATATCATTGAAGTAAGGTATAGGTCCTAGGGCACTCAAAGGTTGGCTTAGGTCGCGTAACTACATTGAATAACTTGTTTGGCCTCCTCAAAACAAAATTGGTCAGGATCTTAAGTAGCCCCTTTCCTCTTATACCACTTACGTGGGAATGGAGGGACATCGCCTTGACCCTTTTCAACCAATCTGTTGGGAGCACTGACCACGTTAATTTAGTTTACAAAAATGTAAATCAAGATCATTGCAATTTAGAAATTGAGTGACGAATAACGCAAATAAAAACTAATTAAATAAACCACTCATGAAGGAGCTGGTCATATCAATAGGGAGAAAATGGCCTATTAAAACTCGTACGGGTTAAAAATAGATGTTCATGATAAATTTCATCAAGAAACCAAGTCAAAATTGCTTTCAAATTAAGTAAACAACAAGAGCTAATGCTGAAATAGCAATTATGCACATATGACGGATTTATTTTGCAATGTGGCATAATAAAATACTAATAAAATCTCACAATGGCAAAATATGTAATTATTAATTAATGGAGAAATAGGGGATTGCTTCTCTTTCTTCGTTGTGCAAGGGAAGAGGAATGGTAGTTGGTGAGGCTCTGGGGGAAGGTTGAGTGGGCCGAGCCACTTCCAACGGTGGCAGTCTCGTGGCCAACAGTGGCCAGAGGCAGTGGCCAGAGCAAATGAAGGTGAGCGGCGGCAGTGGCTGTTGCTGCTGCTTCTGTGTGCGGAGGCGAGGGAGCACGGTGTTGCTGAAGGGTCGTACGCATGCGGAGGACACACGGGCGCATGAGGAGGCCTACTGAATGACGCACACTCTATAGCACGCGAGCGGAGCAGCTGGATGATGTGTGCTCTGTAGCACGCGTAGGAGCCCTACTAGCTGCGCATGGGCTGGAGGCGAGTGGGTACAGTGAGGAGGCACGCGTGGTGTGCGCTGAGGCTGTGTGCACAGTCTGGTCAGGTAGGCGAAGGGCATGCGTGCAAAGGTTGCGTGCAGGCCGTGTGTGTTGCTAACACTTCAGCTGCTACGTGACTGCGTGGAGGAGATGGTCATGCACTGCAGGCGGAGGCTACAGAGGTGCTGTGCGGAGAGGCGTGGCACGCGTAGGGTGGTCAGGCAGGTAGTGAAGGAGGTAGCGGTTGGTGGATCTGCTTAAAGATGTTGGGTTTGTTGGTGGAAGAGAAACAGAGGAAAAGAAAGAAGAAGAGGAAGAAGAAGAAGATGGTATTGGTGGTGCGTGAACAGGGAAGGTGATCTGGTGGTTGCACGGTGATGGTTACGTGGCCATAGGAGAAGCACGCACACGGTGATGGCCGAGCTCGCTGGATTGGCATGACAGTCTGTCACCCAATCGGCCCACGATGTGGTGATGCTCAACCTTGGAGACGCACGATGGTGGTGATGGAGGTGAGCTCGAAGCTCTTCACGGTGGTGGAGTCGAGGGGGAGTCTCCCCGAGCACGGTAGCAACTCCCCCTCTTGTAGCCGTCTACATGGATTTGAAATGGAGAGGTGGGAGCAGATCCGCTTCTCACGGCCATTAAGGAGGTATGGCTGAAGGAGGAGAGGCAGAGCCATTACCCCAAAAAAGAAGATGAGAAATATAATAAACATTGGCTTATTTATAGATAAATCCTTATAAAATATCTAATTACATGTTGCATTTTCACGCATTTTAAAATTGTCGAAAATCGTAGTATAGTCGCGCTAAACCCTTAATCAAAATATTTAATTGATTACGAAACTCACGTAGATTTCTTTTCCTTTTAGAATTTGAGTCTCGGTCGTTCATCTTTGGGAGGCGTAAAAACAAGTTGAGATTTGAATCAGCTTTTCTAACCTTAATCTAATCTAACCTAATATTTTTGTCTTTTAGTGTTTTTGATCTTTATTTTGAAACACGAAATGAAACCTAGATCTAGACATGCTAGCGAAAACCTAAGTGACTACATGCATCTAAGTGGGCCATGGTGGCCTTGCATAGTGTGAACGAGCCTAAGTAATATGAAGACAAGCAATCTTAGAAGCAATAATCACGCAATATTATTTATGCATAGAAACAAATGTCAATTAACATGTATACTAGAAAGCATATAAATAGAGGAAATCCCTCACTCTAAAAAGTGCCACTAAGGCCATCGGCTATGTGTGAGGGTGTAGGCTAGACCATGGGTATACAAACCCGTCTACATGAATACCAACAAGAGATGGCCGACCACAAGAGGCTATGGGTGAGCCTTCATGGTTGTCCAAGAAGAGAAGAAGATGGGGGGCATGAACCCTCTATAGAGGAGAAGTGATGTAAACATGTTTATACTACTTAAGATGTCTATTTATGCATGTTCTTAAGCATAGGATTGCATTGCATACTATAAATATTGCATAACATGCATCATCTTGCATTTAGATTAGTTTGAATAAAATGGAGGTTAATTGTCTCCTTTTATGTTCGCGAACAGGGAAAACTTTTTATCGGGGCCTCAAATCGAAGATCCAACCATACAGATGTGATCAGGGCGACGATTGGAGTTCAACAACTCCAAGATCGCCCTAATCAGACATCTGTAGCATGAGAAAGAGATCGGGGAACCCTAGAAGATCAAGGGCCAAGATGGTGTGAATCTACACTTCAAACGACAAATACGACCCCACGGATGGATTCAGATCAACAATCGTAGCCTAATGATGTGAAAATCGACTCAATCCGACAATCGTGGCACCATCAACATCATCCAGAAGATGGACGGCCAAGATGGTGCCACATGGCGCCATCTCAGTCACCCAATTGGCCGCTACACCCGCCGCGCCCTCTATTCTTTGATGATTCTCCGCCGTTGGATATGCAGTAAGCACGTGCACACAAAACTCAAAGCGTGACACAAACGCGCTTGTAGCTCATTGGTCGAGCGTGCTTACGCAAGTGGGCGGTGCGCATTCAAATCGCAAGGAGCAGCGAGCGGGCACGTGCGACCGTGCGATGAGGACGAGCGGCTGCAAGCGCTTGATAGCGCCCACGCGCTATTGCACGCTGTGCCTCACGTGGGATCGCATGCGAGCACATGCACTGAGGAGCGGGCGAAGGCGTGAGATAAGCCCTCCGATCTCACGATCAGACAGCTGAGATCAGCTGAACGTGGACGCGCGTTACACGCACGAGTAGGTGAGCGGGCGTGCGCGCTCCACCACATGTTGCCCACGATGGGCCTTTAACGACGATTTTATCCGTCACTAAAGGCCCCTTATTTAATGTTTTGAGATTTAAAAGATTAATTTGCCATCATTCCTTGCAACTATAAAAGGAGACCACATGAAATTCTCATCCCTTCCTTCTCTTCTCTCCCTCTCCAAAGCTCAAAAGAAGCTTGTCCCACACCCAGGATGATCTGATTTCTTCACCTGAGATCCCTGACCCAGGGTAGGAGGAAACGTACGTCTCCATGGACCAGAAAGTGATGGATGATTTTGAGACATACATTAATAAGGATTTCGATTTCTTTGATTCTGATGGTGAAGATTCACGTTGCGAAGTCTCACGCGAGTTTACAAAATATGATTTATGTGAGACGATTGGGCCTGAGGAAACTGATAGATCATTTGATAGCCCAATAATTGAGGAAACTGATCTTATTGGGGCTCACATTACGGATCCGGCATCGCATTTTCTGAGGGATTCAATTCAACGCCCTGATTGTCAATTACACCCCATTGAGCTTATCGATGATTCTGTTTCTAAGATAATTAGACCCAAGTCAAGTCTGACTCAGCCACATCATTTAGACTTGGAGATTTTAGACGAGGTGATTAATGTGCAAGAGGTCTCGAAATTTAACATTCTGATTGAGGAGGATAGGTGTTGGGAAGTTCTAATTTGGGAAGGTAACTTTGGAGGAAATAGAAGATTAAGTCTAAGGGTTCCAATTCATCTGAAACCATCAAACCAAGACCCTTACGACATATGTTCTAAGGATGTCCAACCTAAGCATACATTCAATGATTATCCTTTTGAGTTTGAATTCTCTGTAATCCGACTCTTTGATCTTGGATTGCATCCTCATAAATCGCAAGCTCGACCCCACTTGCATACTAATTTTAGGTGTTGGGTAATTTTTATCTAAAACCTAAGATATTCTCGATTATGGGTTATGGGTCTGCACCACAATCTGGTCCACATTTGTGGACATCTGCTGACAGGTCAGAGGTTTCTTATGTTTATTCTGATTCTGACCTGCACCTGTGAATTCTTTATTTCTCTTCTTTATATAGTATACCTAGCTGAAGGCACTAAATTCAGCATGCATACAGTTCTTTTTAGTTTCTATCTCGGAGCAGACCTAACATTCACGTAATTCAGGTGCTTTCTATTCTATTCCACTCTGTTTATGTCTTTTTAATACAATGTCGACATTGCATTAGATAGGCATGGGTGGGTGGATATTCATCTCTAAATTTATTCGTCAGCTCAACAGATTTGTTTTATTTTTTACTTTTATTAAAAAAAAATGGAATTAGGAAAGAGAACTTGGGTTTAAGAAAATTTTCAATCTTAGGAAATACTATATTATGATTTGAACACAAAGACCCTTCAGGTCTTTGGACTTAATCAGCCTGTGTATCCATTAAAATGTGGATTTGTTTTTTGAGTCCTCGCCAACTTGAATTCTATTTTAATTGGAGCAAATAGGTTTGGGTGATAAGTACACAACTTATCAACCCGCCCTCTAATTTGAGGGAATTTTGAGTTTTATGCATCTACACACTATCTTGTCACTGACTCGTTGTTCGGCGATTCTAATGAAAATTGGGTAGCTAATGAACCTTTTAGGGTGATATGGCTGGCAAGTTATCATGGGTAACAGCCCAAAGGTAGGTTGTCCAGAGCCCAGCCACTGGACCTTTCTTTTTTTACTGCCTTTAGGTAAATCTTAGACTAAGGAAGGCACCTACATAAAAAGAGAAAAAGAAAATCAAAAACAAAAGAAAAAAAAAGGAGAAAAGAAAAAAAGAAATAAGCCACACTTCGTCGGTAGTAACAGCTCATCGACCGGTTGTCCAAAACCCAGCTCAATTAATGCACTGAAAAATCCCAAAACTCTTAGGAAGAAGCGGAGAAGTAGAATAGATTGGGGAGATATACACTGTATTCACCCTTGTGTTGACCCTATAAAAATAAAAGTAGGGAGAAAGCTACTGGTTGTAAAGATACACCATTAGGCAGAATTCTCTTTTTAAGGTCACCTAGAGGTGTAGAAATCCGAAGTCTATTTTTACTACTGGTCAAGGAGTCTATCACATTCACAATAAGATGCTTAGAACTTAAGGTTCTCATCAAATCTTGGGTGAGTTGAATAGCTGTAGAAAGCCACTTTGAAACCCTAAAATTTGAAAATAAAAAAAATTAGAAAAGAGGAAAAAAGAGAGAAATTTTTCTTTGAATAAGGCAAGGGCTTGAGGCGGTCTGCATTTTGGCAGATACTCGGGCACTGTTGTGTCTTTGAAAGTTTAGATCCTAAGTTAACATTTTCTTAATGATTGAAAATAACTCAAGCCCAAATAATCCAACCTGATTCTTTTATAAATAGCATATAGTTTTTGCTAGGGTCTAGCTAAAGATAGCCATGGGGGTATGATGAAAACATGTTTACACTACTTAAGATGTCTATTTATGCATGTTCTTAATAATAGGATTGCATTGCATACTATAAATATTGCATAACATGCATCATCTTGCATTTAGATTAGTTTGAATAAAATGGAGGTTAATTGTCTCCTTTTATGTTCATGGACAGGGAAAACTTTTTATCGAGGCCTCGGATCGAAGATCCAACCATACAAATGTGACAGGGTGACAGTTGGAGTTCAATAACTCCAAGATCACCCTAATCAGACATCTGTAGGATTAGATAGAGACTGAGGAACCCTAGAAGATCAAGGGCCAAGATGGTGCGAATCCGCACTTCAAACAAAAAATCCGATCACACGGATGGATTCGGATCGACGATCGCAACCTAACAGCATGAAAATCGACTCAATCCGACTACCGTGGCACCATCTACATCATCCAGAAGATGGACGGCCAAGATGGCACCATGTGGCACCATCTCAGCCGACCAATTTGCCGCTACACCCGTTGCACCCTCATTTCTTCGACCATTCTCCATCGCTGGATGCACATCCAACAGCTGTAAGCACGCGCGCACAAAACTCAAAGCGCGACACAAACGTGCTTGTAGCGCGTTGGTCGAGCGCACTTACTCGAGCGGGCGGTGTGCGTTCAAATCGCAAGGAGCGGCGAGCAGGCGTGAGCGAGCGGGTGCATGCGACCGTACGATGAGGAAAGAGCAGCTGCGGGCACTCGATAGTGCCCACGCGCTATTGCACGCTATGCCTCAAGTGGGATCGCACGCGGGCACTCACACTGAGGAGTGGGTGGAGGTGCGAGATAAGTCGTCCGATCGTGATCAGTTGAACGTGGATGCACGCTACATGCACCAACAGGCGAGTGGGTGTGTGCGCTTCGCCACACGTCGCCCAAGATGGGGCTTTAGCGACGGTTTTATCCTTCACTAAAGACCCCTTATTTAATATTTTGAGATTTAAAAGACCAATTTGCCCTGATTTCTTGCTACTACAAAAGGAGACCTCCTCCACACGAAATTCTCATCCCTTCCTTCTCTTCTCTCCCTCTCTAAAGCTTAAGAGAAGCTTGTCCCACACCCAGGATGTTTCTCGCGAGATAAAGTCAATTTTTCGTCCCCCTTTCGAAAGCGGATCTCGCGAAGATGACGACGTGCTGCCCCATTCCCGTTCTTCCCACTTCGTCCACCTTCATCCTGCTCCGTCCTCCTTCGCCCAGGCATTGTCCCTTCCGACTCGTCCTCCAAGCGACCGTCGAGGAGGATATCTCTCTCCCCATTCTTTTTACTATTTTCTAGAGTAGATTTACTGCTTTCTAGCATAATCATTTTCCCGCTTTCTAGTCGTAATGTTTAGTGTAACAAACAATCTTTTTAATGATGAATTCCATGTTCATTCTACACCTCTTTTTGATTTTTGTTTGTAATATTCTCTCTCTCTCTCTTACTCTCTCTCTTCTATTTATTGTAAATAGTTAGTTCTAATCAATTAATTTACTTCGTGACAAATAAAATAAACGCGTGTTTTTAAATCAAACGTCCGCCTCCTTGTGTTCGACCTGGGATTTTCATTCTAGTATAAATTTTATTTGTTGAACATGAGTTCATTGCTTTCAAACTACGATGATAGGTTTTTCAAAACCAAACACGTTAGGGTAGCAACCCAAGCGTATAACAAGAAGATAGCACGTCCAAGAGAAGAAGAGACGGTGGAGATCCGTTCTTCCTAGCCGTCCTTGAGAAGTCATGGAGAAGCTTCTCTGTGGCCGTCCATGGAGCCTTGGAGAAGGAGGACCACCCTTTGGAGGAGAGAGTGGTGGACGGCCTTGGGATTTGGAGGGTGGAAGGGAGGGTGTCACAAGTGAGAGGTGGAGAGGAATGGGAGAGTTGAAGTGGAATTTCATGGCTCTCCCTTTGTTCCTATGGGAAGGCTCCATTTGGTTGCCACTTTTAGTGCCACCAAAAATCGCCAATGACACATTTTTAGGATCTAGGTTTGACACAAGTTTTAGGGTTTCCAAGAGAGTGTGTGTGGGTTTGGTAGGGGTAAAATAGGAAGGTGTGTGTGTGTGTGGGTGTGTGTTTTTGGTAAGGCTAGGTTGTGGGTTTTGGTAGGATTAGGTGCTAAATAGGTTGGGTCAATCTAGATTAGGTAGGTATGGACCTAATTATGCTTAGGAAAGTCTAATCGGATAGGAGTGAACCTAATTAAGTCTAGGTCAAGTCTAATTGGATGTGTGCATGTGATTAGGCTGGGATAACCCTAATAGGTATGAGTTAGTTAGATCCTGGGTGGATCTAATTGGGCTCAGGTGCACCCAATCAACTGTAGATGCACCCAATTAGGTATGGGATGGTTCAATTGGGTTAAGGATAAGAAAAGTTGGGCTATGGATAGTGAACTAGGCTTAGGAGGTCTCTAATTAGGTTTCCTAGGGTGTCCGGTGGGGTTCCTAGGTCAAAATAGGAAAGCTAGGGCTTCCAACACCAAAATCAGGAACCAGAGAGTAGTATCAAACGTCCAGAATAGTGGTTAGACATCTTATATTAAAAAATTGGACGTTTGGACATTAAATTAGACGTCCAATTCTATGTTAGTATGAGTTCTGCCTTCCTGGATTGTTATTCTGCAGAAATCAGACGTCCAGCAAGATGCCTGGATGTCTTAAAATGTGCTGGAGAGTGGGTTTTAGGTTTTCTAAGATGGGTTTTGGTTCCTAAGTGTTTGGGAGAGGGATACGGTGGATAAAAACATGGATAGTGCTATCCATGTTTGGGTTTTGAGGCTAAGGTGTCCTAATGGAGGTTGTTTTGGGTTTGGGAAGGCCATCCTAAGGTTTCTAAGGGTAGGGATAAGGCTATCCTCCTCGCTCCTCTTATCAGGATCAGTCTTCTTCTTCCTTTATTTCTTTATTCCACTATCTCCTTCATCCTGGATCACTTTACTACCTGTAAATTGTAATAAAAACCATTAAATAGCAGGATATCTCATTTTATTCTAAATAGACTTATGCAATGCATGATATGCAAGATATGAGTGCAACATCCATAAATTAAGCTAGGTTCAGACATTATTTAGGTTGATTAGGACCCATGATTGCTATGCAATCATACCCCCATGCCTAAACTTTGCTAATCCCTAGCAAATGCAAGACTAAATGCATGACTAAGTTATTTACAAGTTCAATTCCTAATGGATTGCTTATTCTTTTTATCAAAGAGATTGACTAAAGATTTTTCTCCTTTTGTTTCATCCAGACATCTTGAAATCTAGATACGTGAAAGTGCAGCTATGTAGCTTTTGTAACGGATTCGAGTGAAAGACCTGATTCACGTTTAAAGTCTGTACTTAACCCCTAGTAAAATTCTAGCGGGATAGGCGGACTTCTTCCCTCGGTGTATCCAAGATATTTCTTTTTGAGTTCCACCCCGGCTTTAAGTTTAGGTAAAGAATGTTAGAGGGAAATGGATGTGTTTATTTGGTGGCTCACTCTCACTTGGTGCTACATAGAAATTTGTATTATAGAATCTAGATCCCCAAATTATTAAGTAATTCAACTCAGAGAAAGATGCAAAAAATCATGCTCTCTTTTTGTTCCTTTGTATTCATTCTCTCTTTCTCTCTCTCTATTTTTTTTCTTTTATTTTATTTTCTTTTTTTTCTTAGTGCTCATAATCTCACCAGATTCACACATATGACCCGTATTTGGTGGTCTCACTTGACATTAACACTTTAATTGAATTCCCATAACCCTAACACTAAGTCGAAATTCCTCAGCCAATATTCGGGTGGTCAGAAATATAGAAAGATAGGTTAAGGTCTTATTTATTAGATCTCAAATTTATTTTATGGTATTGCCTCAATACAACTGAAATAAACACTAAATATTCACATACTCTTTTTCTTTGGTTTTTCTTCTTTTTCTAATTTTTTTCATTTTCAATTTTTTTTTCTTCCCCTTTTTTTATGTATAATTTTTTTTTTCAACACAACACAAGTTAGCATACATTCATGAACTTTATTGAGGAGGCATTATTAGGGATTAGTAGTACTCAAGAGACATCAGGTGGCATATTTGGCGGAAGTGCCTACTCACGGCACCGGGAGAGACTGATAGGACAGTGTATTTCTGACCTTGACATCAATACCCTCCTTTAGCTAAGGATTTCACAAAGAATGGTCGTAACCATTCACCTTAGCTTTAGTTTTCTAAAAGCTCGCTCTCTCCGTATTTACCTATTTGGTGGCTCTCAAAATTTCACGCAAAAATGTATATGCAAGATCTGAGAGCGAAAACTATGCCTAATCTCTGAGTATCATTACGTAATTATCTAGGATTCCAGATTCCTTGCACTAAACTTAGAGCACTAGTAAACTCTACTCTCATCTCACACTATTTGGTGGATTCTTGGAAGAAAATCTGCCTGACTCCCAAAACACTGTCCAGGGATTCAGGAAAAGAAGCACTGCTTCTTCTCGACAAACTGAAAATGTTCAGCAGTCTTCACCATGAATCCATTGCAAAATCTACATGTAAGTAAAAATTGTACTGGATTCTAGATTACAGGAATCAACTAGAGGATAAAATCCCTAATACATTCTTTTGATAAAAATCTTATACATGAATGCAATATATATAAATGTTGTTTGTAACCTTTCAAAGTTGCACTTCGAAAATTTCCCTAATTCGGGTTATATACAGCTTGACCCTAAATTTAGAACAAAAACGTGAATGGATGAGTCGAAAGTGGCTGTTGCGAATGATTTTTAGCTCCAATGCGAGCATTGGAGATGGAGTCGCTTGTTCTTAATTTAAGGATCCTAAAGTGCAATTAGCATGATGTACGAAAGGGTTTTCCTAGGTGTTGGCAGAAAAAAAAAATTTCAGTTTACAATTACTAGCCCCCCATGCCTACTTTCTTGCATATCCTCATGCATGAATATAATGAAAAATTACTTAAGACAGGGGTAAATGGGTAGAAATCACCTAGAATAGCTCTTGAATTTTGACGTTCTGCTTATTCCAACACCTAAAATTGAATATGCAGGGAAAATATGACAAAAAAAATATGCTATATATAAGTGTTGAGATTAGTGCCTCCATCTGGGCATACACACAAAAAGGATATACCAATACAGTATTAAGAATGATGAGTAAAATGATAAGAACTTTAATCTCGTTTGCCAACAGCAGGCCGCAAAGGTGGACCAGCTATCGATGAATTCCTAGCCCAAATAATCGAAAAAATATTATGATGGGGCTTGAGAAAATCTGCAACCAGATTCTATAGAAGAAAGATGGATAATTATGAGTGCCTAGAAGAAATGAATATGAAGGCATCTCGAAGAGGTGATGAAGAATGTGGATGGTAAGGGTATGGGTGATGTCATGTGGGGTGAAATCATATGGGTCTTGATAATGGTGATGAATGGAAGGCATGACCCAAGTGATGTGGTCAGATCTGGAAATCAAGGTCCACTTATCAGTCTTTGTCTCTACATAGATGTTTGGGTATCATCTTCTTTTATCTCTTCAAAAATTTTCAATTCTAATTCCAAATTATCACATGATTCCCCAAAATTTTTAGCTTCCTCCGATAGCTCATCATATGAAATCCCCAATAGTATTTCAATCTCTTGAATATCCTTTTCATAAGGGGATATTTCCTTCTGCTCACTTAGATGAAATTGGGCATTAGATTTAGTAGTGAGTCCCTCCATGAAAGTGGAATGGGTTGAATCACTGATTGAGGAGTTGTTACAGTCTTTTTGATTTTGTTGCTCCGTGTATGAGATCATTTGAATTAATTCATCAATGTCTTATTCTTAAATACAACAAAATCGTATTTAGGTCCCTTAATACTTGGTTCCTCAAAATGAAATGATTGGTATTCAGGCCATAAATCAAGATCAAGATTCTCAAATAAATCTGCATTCTGAACTTCAATAGGATTATCAATATCATCCACCTCGGGTGTTTGATCAATAGAATCGTGCATGACCACCACCGAATCACAAATCAGTTGTGGCGCACCCGACCCAAATTCAAATGTTTCTAATTTTTGTTGCTCGTGCCGGATTCTATGAAGCTCCTTTCTTATATCATCATATTCTCTTGCATTAGCTTCTTTTATTTCATGAATCATTTTGATCAATTTAGTAATCTGGGATCATTGCAAGGGGCAGGGGTTTGAATTTGGCTAGGTCGATCAAGATAGTCAACCATGCTATCAATGATTTGATCTACTATTGAGGGTGACTTTTGTGATCCAGTGGATTGTTGATTCGGGTCATGCGGTTCTACCTAGGTGTCAATTGCCATGGTTTCTTCTAAATTTCCCTCCTCATCACTTTCTATGTCATCTAGAAAATACCCTGACTTTGTTTCTTAGTAGCTGCATAAATATCAAAGTGAATCTTCTCATTGCTGCTACTCATTTCCATACATCCTGAGTAACAATCAATCCGTGCATTAGCTGTAGCCAAGAAAGGTCGACCCATAATGATGAGTGAATTACTTAGCTTCTCTGGTATATTCATGTCCAAGATAATAAAATCAACTGGAAAGCTAAGACCTTGCACTTTGATAATCACATCCTGAACTACCCCCGTAGGTGTTTTGATGGAGCCATCTGCCATTCTAATGGTGACAGGTGTGTGGTGCAGATCTCCAAGTCTGGTGCGGTCAAAAAGGGTGGTAGGAATCAAGTTAATGGAAGACCCTAGATCCACAAGGGCTTTGTTGAAGGTGAATCCCTTGATGGCACAAGATATGAAGGGTTTTCCAGGGTCAGTCATTTTAGGTGGTAGAGTGCCAGAAACAAATGCACTTATGTTAGCTGATAAACCACCTCTTTAGGTGTGCAAGTCTTTTTCTTCTTTTGTGACTCTTTCTTTAAGGCCTTAGAAAAGGGTAAACAGGTCAAATCAACTTCAGAAGCCTTTTTCTTCTTTTTGTCCCTAGAGTTTGAGTCAGAGCTGGATGTGGGTTTGGTCTTATGATTTTTGGTTTAGCCCGAATCAGATCATTTGGGTGGGCTCTTAGCTTTTCTCTTCATTTTAGAGGCCACAGATTTGGCCCCTACACAATGGCTTGTATGATAGATTGGAGGAGGGGTCGGAAGAATAGGTGTAGAATAGGAGTGAAAAGGCATTTGCATTTGGGGATAAAGTGATTCTTGAAGTCTCTTAATTTGATCCCCTTGAGATTTCACTTGATTTTCCAATTTAGTCGGCCTTTCTTCATTTTTCTTGTCAAAGTCCAACAAAATGTTCATGATATCTTCAAGGGTGGTTGTGGGTTGGGTTGGACTAGATGGTTGCCCTAAAGTGGTTTGAGTGGAATACTAGGCTAGCCTAGATTGATGTTTAGTCTGAGTCAGTCTCCATGGTGTCCATGAAAGATCAAGATTGTCTCTCTACTCAGAGTTATACGAATCAGGATATGAAGCAATGGTGTATCGCCCTGAGTGGGGATGACTATAGAGGGAGTTGATTGAGAACCTGTTATGTGGTTCAGTACTTGTGATCCATTATTCCAATTCCTTAGTGATATATCATCAGGTATAGCTGTATCAGAAATGGTGCATTCCTCAAATGATCTACCCAAATCACGGATTAGGTCCAACGGTTCATTTTGGGTTGGTTGAGTCCAGGATACCTCGTGTTTACAAAAGCAAAAGTAGGTTTAAAATAAATGAGTCGTAGTATAGCCAAAATCTCTTTGAAAACAAATAAAGTTTATTACTCGAAAAATATAAATCCGAGGTCGAACATAGGGAGCAAATTAGGATTTAAAAATCAAGAACACAACTTTCAAATTTGTAATAAGCAATGACTAATCAAAGCTATGAAGCAAGAAAATGATGTCAATGTGTGTAAAAGCTCAAAATGAAATAAGGACGTCTGATGTAAAAATCAGACATCTTAAGTGCTCAATGCTACAGTGCTTCTACAATCTTTCTTCTTGTTCTCGATCTTTTGCTTTCTTTAGCTCTTCTTCTTTCTTCTTCCTTCTCTTATTTCTTCTCTCTTCTCTTGCCTTGGCTTCTTTCTTTCTTCTTTCTCCTTCTTTGCTTCTGACTTCAGCCTTGCTCTTCTTCAGCCAAGCCTTCCTAGACTTCTACCCTTCTCCTTCCTCTTTGGCTTCTACTAAGGCTCTCTTTGCTTAGCTTCTTCTTCAACCTTCTTCTTCCCTTGCTGCTGCTTCACCCTTAGCTCTTGATATGGCTTCCTCTATCCTTAGCTTCACCCTCTTTTTCCTTTGAGAGCAAAACCTACCACCTACCCTCCCCACGAAATCTCTCTTCTCTCTTCTCTCTTAAACTCGCTCTACCAGAGCCTTCTCAAGTTAATGGGTCAGGTCAGCATGCCCGGGACCAGGCCCACCAGCATGCGTGGTGGGCGAGGAGTGCACGGGTAGTCAAGTCAAGAACCAGGTCCGTAGAGGTGTGGATCGCAAACAAGGCGTATGGGATGAGTGAGACCTCACCCCGTGTCAGGAGGCGCTAAGCCCTTAGCACTTTTTCAACTTATATCACATTACTTCATCCAAAACTTCTGAGGTGGGACTAAATGTCCCACCTTCTTCCTGTGCGCACCTGCACCTTCTTCCTGTGCGCGCCTGCAGCAGGTGACGCACTCAATTGCAGCAGATGTGGGGGCTTTGGCTTCCAATTGCTCAGCTGGAGTTGTTCACAAAGTGAATCTGCGTGTCTGGGAACCTAGAGCCCGATGCCTGGGGCCATAGATGTAGCTTGCAAGCTTCTTCGAACTCGCTCCAATGGCGGCCAAGACCTAAACCTGTCCACAAGCAAAATAGCCTCATGGCCTTGTCAAATCACACAGAAAGCTTCACCGTGACATGGCAAAGGTGGCCCTGTGGTTGGCTTGGCGCGGGGTGGCCTGGGCATGCGTGCCTAGGTCATTCTATGGCCGTGGAGATGGGTGTGCTCGGAGGAAGTGTGTGGAGTGTGTGGCGATCAATGGAAAGAGGGAAGATGATCGGTGGGATGTGGCAAAGCTTTTGAGGTGGCCGGCGAGGCGGGTGGGTGCGTGGAATGGCGGAAGCACCTCGCTGGTGGTCTGCCGGAGGTGGAGAAGGTGACGGTGGAGTGTGAGCATCGGGGCGTGATAATAGAAATACATGAGGGGAAAATAAAGAGCAGAGGGAGATGACTTATCTACAAGGGGATAGACGAAGGGGGAGCGGAGGAGGCAAATGGCTCGTATGTGCCGTCGCCGAAGATGAAGACCAAATGAGAGAGAGACGACGATGACAAGAGGGTGATAGGCGCAGCCGCAGGTATGGCACGACGTGGACGAAGGAGGCAAAGGCAACTCTGCCACTGGCATGGTGGCAGAGTGACAAGAAGAGGAGGTAGGAGTCACCGAAGCTTGCTAGGATTTTTGGTCGGAGGGGAAGAGAGGAAGATTGGGGATTTTCTCAGGCCAAAACAAGCTTGAGAGGAATGGGAGGATCTGGGGTCCCTTTTATAGCACCCGGCAGAGGGCCTTGTGCTTAGAAGGCAAGCTTCCAACCACGGCAACCTCGCCGGACTTGGAAGGTCAGAGAAGACCCAAATCTCTCATGTGTTTGCATGAGAGATTGGGTGGAAATTGGAGCTCAAGATTGGGTTCATATGAACGGGAATTCCTCAGAGAATCTCCCTTTCAAATTTGAGAGGTATTCTCTGAGGAATCAAGGAGATATTTCCCTCGAATCCTCGCTAGAGTAGGATTCCTCCGCTGTAATGGCGGAGGGACCTAATTGCAAAGAACGACGAGAAAGCTAGGGGATGTCTGCAAGAGTTTTCAAAAGCTACGGGTATAAATGTAATTAGGTTGGATTGTTTTGCAAAGTATGTTAAGGTGAACTCCCCTTATGTCCAAATTTTGGTATAAACCTAATTTGGACCTAAGGAATCCAATGATGAAGTTGGATTTTAGGTTAGACCACGCTTAACTGGGCATTTTACACAAAAACCCAATTTAGGGCAAACATTTGACTAGGACCCTTATTTAGGTCAAAATAGGTTCTAAAGGCCAAATTGAAGGTTCTAAACCATAGAGGCTATTTTTCCATGAATTTTAAAGGATTTAGTTAAATATTATCCTTACCAGAACCTTGTTAAATTAAGTGGGTCTGATTTAGGGTTACATGAAGCCATTTAATTCCCAAATTTCACATTAACCCTTTTATGTTTGAACCAACTAACTTTTTATCTTGTTAAGACCATTTGACCTACGTTTAGCTCCTAAGAAATCCCGTTGTTGCACTGCAATGGTAAAATTGCAGTTTTACTCCTTACTTCTTGCTTTTCTTTCAAAAGGGTTTTTCCTTGAGTTAGGTCCTCCAGTTGGTTATGTAGGAGCTTTTGTTCTCTTTTTTAGGTCAAAATGAGCTAGTTAGTGCTCATGATGGTGTTCCCATCAAACCCACATGCCTAGCTTTTGCTAGTCCCTTAGCAAATTTTTAAGATTTTATCTTCCATTCTTGACCATGAGTTCCTTTCACATTTTATCATGAGTGCTTTCTCTTTTTCTTTTTGATTAGGTTAGAATGCCGACAATAGGACTAGAGGTACTCAAGTACCAACAATGATCTAGACCAGACAAGTTTTAGCCTCGGTCCTCCGCGAAGGTTTTTAAGACCCACGGGAACTATCCTAAGGTTTGTTGGACTTTGCGATTAAAGCACCCGTGCTTGAAACATATTTTAGCCTTGGTTCAGTTTGCAGTGTGTTTTTTGTAAGAGAGAGACAGAGGATTTATTATTTGGAGAGTTTTCTCTTTCTTTTCTTTTTATTTCTAGCTTCGGATTGGCTTCTCAACACGGTCTGTATCGGATTCCTCATCCCCATCACCAATCCTCAAAGGTCCCTCGCAATCGATACTTCGTGATAGCACCACCCATGGCAACCTCCAGAACCTTGGCTTTCTAGATTTTGAGATAATCCCACCCATGGCATTCTATAGCCAAATCCAGATCCTGGCAATCGACATTTCATGATAACGCCGCCATGGCATCGAAACTAGCAGGGTGCTTACGTGCCCCCAGTAGGATATGTAAATATCCTAGGAGACAAGCACATAGGAGACGATATGTTGTTACGCATCTTCGAGGGGAATTTCCCAACTCTCTGCGTCGGGAACTCATCCAAATCAACTTGTGTTGATCGGATGCTCCTAATCTAGGCAACTTTTTTCAGAACATTTAAACGCTTTTCCGTGATTTTGATAGTTATGCGCACCGAACTAGACTGTGTGTGGATTGGGGTGCTTAGGTTACCGAATCCCGTAAACCAAAGGTCAGTTAACGAGGCTGAATACTCCCTAAGCCTTAGACCTAATACTTAAGCTTCGCATTTTCCCCAACCTCTTGAAAAATATCCAGATCTTAGCGGATACTTGAATGTTTAAGCTTAAGAGTCTAGCCCAAAAGGTCTAAGATCAGCGTTCCTACTAATCTCTTTTTGTGTCTCACTAGCACTTTTTCCTTCATTTCTCTTTTCCTTGATGTGGTCTAGAACTTTGATTAATCCCTTAATTTCTTACTAATGACTGTTTGCTTTTATTTCTTTTTCATTTTGTGCTCCTTTTTTGACATTTTTCTCTTTTCCTCCTCATTTCCTCATGATTTGTATGGCCTCAAAATTTTCTCTCCCCTAAGTTTTTTTATTCTTTTTCAAGGCTTTTTTCATTTTTTTGGTGTTTTTTGTGATATGTTATTTTTTGTTGAAACCTTTTCTTGTGAGATGAGATTTCATGATGTTTTGCACTTTCATAACCCCCCATGCCTATGATTTGCAATGTCCCCATTGTAAATTAGGTTGGTTTGAATTCAGCTTAGTTCATTCATTAGGACAGGTTTTTGGGTGGGTGAACAAGTCGAGGTGACTGTAGTGAATGATTTTTAGACTCCGGTACGGGTACCTGGGGTGGAGTCGGCTGTTCTAATGGATGAACCCTAAAGTGCAATATGAATTCAGCACAGGAATGTCAAGAAAGGTTTTGGGTTTTTCAAGAATGACGAGTTGCCTCCCGTTAAGTGCTGAGTTTTACGCCATCGACTGGGCGCAATGTGCTCAGGGAGAATGGAGGGTAAAGGATATCTCAGCCGAAGTTGTATTGGTCACGTCAATGAACGGTTTGAGTCTCTAACCGTTCACGAGGAAGGGTTCAGAATTGTGGCGGAGTGGGCTGATCTCAATGGCTCCATTTCCAAAGATTCGTCAGACTTGGTAGGGTCCAATCCATTTTGATCGTAGTTTTCTTGGGAATAGTTTGAGTTTGGCATCGAAGAGTAGGACCTTTTGACAAGGATGGAAGATCTTTCTAGATATGTGCTTGTCATGAAAGGCTTTGACCCGCTCTTTTTAAATTCGCGAGTTCTCATATGCGTCGTGGCGTAATTCATTGATCTCGCTCATTTGAAGCTTTCTATGGGTTCCTACCTTAGAAAGATCTAGGTTGCAATTCCGTACTACACAATAGGCTTTGTGCTCCAACTTGACGAGGAGGTGACATGCCTTCCCACACACCAATCTGAAGGGAGACATACCTAATTGGGTTTTGTGGGTGGTCCTATAAGCCCACAAGGCTTCCGGAAGCTGGGATGACCAGTCCTTCCTGTCTGGTCGAACAGTAACCTAGAGGATTTTCTTGATCTCCCAATTTGATAGCTCAGCTAGACCATTAGTTTGGGGGTGGTAAGGACTAGAGATTCGGTGCGACACCCCATATTTGGTCATCAGTGACCTGAACTAAGCATTGGTGAAATGGGTCCCTCCGTAGGAAATTATAGCACGTGGAATGCCAAACCGTGAAAAGATGTTCTGATGAATGAATTTGATAACAACTTTATGATCGTTGATTCGGGTTAGAATGGCTTCGATCCATTTGGAAACATAGTCAACAACGAGTAAAATGTACTCGAAGCTGTCCGAGACAAGGAAGGATCCCATAAAATCAATCCCCTAAATGTCAAAAATTTCACATACCAGAATCGACTGTAAAGGCACCATATCATGATGGCTCATGTTGCCTAAGGTATAGCAATAGGTACATGCCTTACAGTGATTGTACGCGTCTTTGAAAATTACGGGCCAATAGAAGCCGCATTAAAGGACTTTTACTACGGTTTTATGACCTGAAAAATGTCCACCGCATTCCTGGTCATGGAAAAAAGAGAGTATGTCTTGGATTTCTGCTTCCGTGACACATCGTCAAATTATCTGATCAACACCGATGCGGAAAAGATATGGGTCTTCCTAGAAGTAATACTTGGCATCGGAAAGCAATTTGTCCTTCTTGGCCTTCGGTCAATCGAATGGAATCTGACGTGATGCCAGGTAGTTTAGTATATCAGCAAACCATGGAAGCCCTGTATTGATAGTCAGAAGGTGCTCATCAGGAAAATGTTCCGTGATGGGTCCGGAAGGGTCGATGATCTCAGAAGGAAGGAGAGATAAGTGATCAGCTACCACGTTCTGCTTTCCCGCTTTGTCACGAATCTCGAGGTCAAATTCTTGCAATAGCAAGATCAGTGAGTTAATCGAGGTTTCACGTCCTTCTTTGCAAGGAGATGCCTCACAGTTGTGTGATCCGAGTAGATGATAACATGTGATCTGAATTTTTCGAAGGCAAATACTACAGCTAGTAGCTCTTCTCAATAATTGTGTAGTTACTCTGAGCCTCGTCAAGTTTTTTGCTAACGTAGTAAATGACTACGGGTTTCCCGTCAATTTTCTACCCCAGTACCGCTCCTATAGCGAAATCAGATGCATCGGACATGATCTCAAGGGTTGAGACCAATTTGGGGACTATAGGATCGGGGCTTGGGTAACTCAGTCACAGAGGATTTCAAATGCTTGAGTGCATTCCATGGAGGTTTTGAAAGGTACATCCTTAGAGAGAAGAGTGGTCAGGGGGAGCGCGATTTTCAAAAAATTAGGAATAAATCAATGGTAGAAACTGATGTGCCCTAGAAAAGATCGGGTATCCTTGATCGAGCTAGGCATCGAGAGTTTGGAAACCAAGTTCACCTTGGCTCGATCAACTTAGATGCCTTTCTCTAAAATAAGATGTCCCAGAACAATTCCTTTAGGCACCATGAAATGGCACTTTTCCCAGGAAAGAACCAGATTCACGTCAATGCACCACCTGAGGATTTGGACCAAGTGCAGGAGGTAATCATCAAATGATGCTCCGAATACTGAAAAGTCATCCATGAAGACTTTCAGATAATCACCTACTGTTGACGCGCGAAACTCGATCGTGTTTTAACAGTTAATTACGTCGTAGTATAGGTGATCAAGCATCGTCAACAAATAAAAGTTTTATTACTCGAAAACCTAAGTATCCGAGGTCGAACACAGGGAGCAATTGGAATTCATTACTAATCTCTAGAATGTAATTGAACACTTTAATTACTCAAATTTTAATTTAAATATAAATGCATGAGTTTGAAAAGTAATTGAGGTAAAAAGGAGAAATTGGACGTCTGATCCTATGATCAGACGTCTTAAAAGTAGGTTTCCCTTCTCTTATTCTTTTTCTTTGTGCTTGTTCTTTCTCTTCTGCAGTGCTTCTTTCTTCTGTCTTCTTTCTTTCTTCTCCTGCAATATCTCTCTCTACAGGTCTTCTTCTTCTTCCTTGGTTCTGTTTCCTTTCTTGGTTCTATTTGCCTTCACTTCCTCTTCTCTTTTCCCTTCGCCTCTTCCTTCTCTTCTGCGAAGGCTTCCATACTTCTTCATTTCCCTTGCTAGTAGCGGCCAAGTGTTGGCTTCACTCCTTCCTTCTTTCTTCCTTCCCTGCACAACCACAGCAAAGCAAAACCTAACCCTCTACCCACACCGACGCGTCTCTCTCTCTCTGTGAACCACTCTCAGGATGCTCTCCCAAAGCCGGATAAACGGGTCGGATCGCGCGCCCGTGACCAGGCGCACCAGTGTGAGGGTGGTGCGCGAGGTGCGCTCAGGACAAGGTCGGGTCGGGTCGCGCCAGATCCGCGTGGTGAACTCACGGACGAGGTGGCGTGAGATAAGGTGAGGGACCTCACCCCAAGTGCATTCAGAGGCACTGAACCGCTATCACAAAAATAATATAAACCATGGCAGCGCTTTATAAGTTACCGATGTGGGACTAAAACTCCTGGCCTTCTGTCACGCGGACCTGCAGAAGTCTATCGTTCAATTTCCACAGCTGGGGACTTCGCAGCGCCTCTTGCTGGGTCAGATATCTTCGCAATGCCTCCCCGAGTGAGCTGCACCTGGAGCGAGCATGGAGCTTCCTCGAGTTGCCGTCAATGGCGGCCGGGGAGTGGAACCTGTCAGACACGAAAAGAGCTTCGCGGCCTAATTAGATCACCGGGGAACCTTTGCCATGTCACGGCGAAGGTGATGAGCTATGTGGCAGGCCACGGGGTGGCCTAGGCGTGCGTGCCTAGGTCGTCCTGTGGCCGGATGGATGGGTGTATTCGGGGGACTGTTGTGGAGGCGTAGAGGGACGTTGGATGGGCTGATGTTCTCAGTGAGGTGAGGTAGAGGTTATGTGATGGTCAGCAAGGCGTGTGGGGCTGCGGAGCGATGGGAGCAACTCGCCGGAGGGTGGCCAGAGATGAGAAAGGTGATGGTGAACAGCAGCGGTCGAGGGGTTTTTGATGAAATAAAATGAGGGGAATAAAAGAGGGGATAGAGAAGAAGAGTTTTAACCTAATTAAAGGGACGAAGGGGATGAGGAGGTGGACGGCAGTACCTGCTGTCACCAGAGACGCCCAGTGGGGGAAGACGGCAGCAACGACGGGGCTAGGGCAGCACGCGCGGTTGTTGCGTGACGCGAAGGAGGATGAGGAAGACGGCTTTGCCATTGGTTTTGTGGCAGAGCGAAGAGGAAGGGGAGGGGGGCTCTCCGAAGCTCGCTGGACACCTTGGCCGGAGAAGAAGGAGATGAATTTGAGGTGGAATCCCTGCCAAGTCAAACTGAGGAGGTTCGGCCGAAGTTAGGGTTTAATTTATAGGTGCTTGGCCGTGCTTCTAGTGCGTGGAGGGCAAGCTTCTAGCCACCGACATCTCACCGGAGATGGAAGGTGGTTAGATACCCAAATCTCTCATGCGTTCGCATGAGAGATTGGGTGCAAATCTGGGATCATGATCGGGCTCAAATGGAAGGGGATTCCTCAGAGAATCTCCCTTCCAATTCTGGGAGATCTCTGAGGGATCTGAGCGTATCCCCCTTGTCAACTTCGTCAGAGAAGGATTCTGCCCCAATAATGGCGGAAGGACTTGATTGTAAGATTGGCGAGAAAGATAGTGGGGTTGTTGTGATGGTTTTCAAAAGATAGGGACCAAAATGTGATTGGGTGTACTAAATTACAAAGTAGGTCAAGATGACCTCCCCTTAGGTCTAAATTTTGGTACAAACTTAATTTTAACCTAAGGAATCCAATGGTGAAGTTGGATTTTAGGTTTGACCACGTTTGACTAGACATTTTGTGTAAAAACCCAAATTAGGTCAATTGATGAGCTAGGAACCTAATCTAGGTCAAACTAGGTTCCAAAGGCCAATTTGAATGTTCTAAACCCTATAGGATATTTTTCCACGAATTTAGAGGGTTTACTTGATTTTTTATCCTGACCGAAACCTTGTTGAATTAAGCGGGTCTGTTTTAGGGTTACCAAATGTCATTTAATTCCTGGATTACACATGAACCCATTTCTGATTGATTCAACCCACTTTAGACCATTTGACCTATGTTTTGCCTCTGAGAAATCCCGTTTATGTACTACAATGGTAAAATTACAGTTTTAACATTTATTTCATGTTTTCTTCTCAGAACACTTATTCCTTCAATTAAGCCATCTTCTAGATTATGTAGAAGCTTTTATTCTCTTTATTAGGTCAAAATGAGCTAGTTATGGCTCATGATGAGGCTCTCATCATACCCCCATGCCTAGCTTTTGCTAGTCCCTTAGCAAAATTTCAAGGTTTTAACTTCCATTCTAGACCCTGAGTGTCTGCCATCAATTATGATAAGCACTTCTCTTTTTCTTTTGTGATTAGTTCATGTTGGTGCTAGAGCACCACGATCATTTGTTTTGATGATAACAAAACACGTGTTATTTAACATTTGCAATTTGAGTCCTAGATTTCAGGTCAATTGCAAATGTGGACGTGTTTAGACGGAGTTCGAGCTCGCATCCAGCACGGATTGGAGGAGCTTGACGGAAAACAGAGGAGGTTCGCGTGGAGCGAAAGATTGGAGATGGAAGACAAGAAGAATAGGATAGATTCTTTTTTATCCTTTCATGTATCTCTTGTCTTTATTTTCTTGCTCTTTTTGATTCCTTAGAACATTATGTTAAAGAGCCTCAAAGTACCCTAAAAGTAGTCCTAGGAACACCTGCACAACCCTAGGATACTTAGGTTTTCTGTAGAATACTTAGAAAACCAATATAGGGCTCAAACAGCATTTCCAGACGTCTAATCCCAAAATCAGACGTCTGATAAAGTATTTTAAGACGTCTGACTGTTGTTTCAGACGTCTGATAACCTTTTAGGCTGGACTTAGTTTTCTGTCTGATGAAATCAGACGTCCAGACCTTAGTCCAGACGTCTTAGAGGACGTCTGATGGACTTGCCAGACGTCCAGATAGTGGACCGTTGGCTAACCTAGCAAGCACGGCAGTATATGACCGTTAGAGCCTTATCAGACGTCCATAGGTCTTCCCAGACGTCTGATAATTGACCGTTTTGCCTCGGCTGACCCAAAATCTCTTCTCAGAGATTTTCTAGCCGTTGCAACGTTTGGAAATCAATTCCCACAGTAAAAGTAGGTTTCCAGACGTCCAGACATAGTGCCAGACGTCCTGTATGTCGTCTGATGGACTTGCACAAAAACCCTGTTTAGATCTGATTCAAGTCAGGGAGAAACCCGCATAGAATCAGACGTCTGACCTTGGAATCAGACGTCTTAAAGTGGCCTTCCAGACGTCTGATGCCAGAGTTAGACGTCTGATAACCCTGTCAAATGTAATCATTGTCCTGATTTCGGCCTGATTCTCTTGGACTTTGTTCCCAACGGCTATAGAACCCTTTCTAAGCCTTCCAAAGCCTTCCTAAGGCCTCTATAAATAGAGGGGAACCTTTGCAACACAAATACACTTGGATACACTTAGACACACAAGATATACACCTAGAGAGACCAAGATACACTAAGATCAAGTATTTCCACTCTCTTGTGTCCAAGAAGCACTTGCTCTCTAAGCTCAAGCTCCATCATCTTGAGAGCATCATTCCCTTCGCGCACCCGCTCTCCCACCGTTGTCTACGAGAGCGACATTGCGCCGTTGCGTGGCTCACGCACCCGCGTCATCGTCGACGCACTCCTTGCAAAGGGGAGTTTCCTATTTCCTATAGAAGCTTAGGTTTATTACTTTGTTGGCTCTATAGGACTATTGTTTATTTTATCTTTGTCTTTTGGTTGGGTATTCGCTTTGCGAATTCCCGTCTCCTTCGTGGGACAAAATCCTTCTCGTGGAGAGAAGGGGTTGAGGAACGCTACCCTCGTACTTGTAGCGTGGTTGTATTGAGGTTGAATCACCCTCGTTTTAAGTGATTCGGTTTAGTGGATTTGATCAACTAGGTTGATCGGAAAATCCTAACTCGAGAGGGTTAGGTGGTGGTTTTCACCCGGTTTGGGTTTCCACCTAAAAATTACTTGTGTACATTTTGTGATTGCTTATTTTTGTGATATTGCTTTCAATTCCGCATTTTCTTTGTCACGCTGATCTCACCCCTCCAAGTAAGGGAACTTTCAATTGGTATCAGAGCAGGTCTTGCTGTTTCGGCGTAACAACCAAGCAAGAAGATCGATGGAGGGAAGCAGTTTCGCGTGTAGGATTTCTGAGGGGCAGTCCACAACCCGTCCGCCCTTCTTCGACGGGAGCAACTACCCTTACTGGAAGCTGCGGATGAAGATGTGGCTTCAAGCCACCGACTTCTCAGTCTGGGCCAGGTGCGAGACCCCCTTCGACATCCCAGAGAAACCAGCCGGAGGATACTCGCAGCAGCAGATCCGGGAGCTCTCTCTCAACGCGAAAACAATGAACGCGTTGTATTGTGCGCTCAGCCCGGAGGAGTTCAACAGAATCTCGCAATGCGCCACCGCATACGAGATCTGGCACACACTCGAGGTAACTCATGAAGGTACCTCTAAGGTAAAAACTTCTAAACTCAATTTACTTTCACAAGAATTTGAGGCTTTTTCTATGAAAACTAACGAAACTTTAAGTGAGATGAACACTAGGTTCACTCTCATAGTAAATAACTTGAAAGCTTTAGGGAAGACTTTCATCAAGGGGGAGCTTCAAGGGAAGCTCCTTCGTTCCCTTGGACCGGAATGGGAACAGAAAGTCACCGCCATCGAAGAGGCAAACGAAATGGAGGAGCTCAACATGGAAGATCTCTTAGGCAATCCGATGGCCTACGAGACTAAGTTGAAGCAGAAGAAGAAAGATACACCAGAGCCTAAACTAAAGAAGACTCTCGCCTTCAGAGCCGCGTCGGATAGCGAGGTAAGTTCCGACGACGAAGACTTTAGAATTTTACTTAAAAATTTTTCCAAGTTTTGTAGGGAATTAAAGAAAGAGAAAAAGGAGAAGGAAAGCCCGAGACGTTGCTACCACTGCAAATGGAAAGGGCATCTGCAACCAGAATGCCCTCTTCTCAAAAAGGAGAAGAAGAAGGAAAAGGAGAAGAAATATAAGAAGAAGGCGTTCCAAGCCACTTGGGACGATTCTAGCTCGGAGGAAGAAGAAGAAAAGACCATAGAAGAAGAAACCGCTTGCTTCAGCTTCATGGCCAGAGGAAGCGACAGCGAAAGCGAAAGCGACTCAGACAACGAGGTAAATCTCGATCTTCAAGAAGCTTTTAATGAACTTTTTGAGATTAGTAAATCACTTAGGATAGAAAATAAAAGCATTAAAAAGAACCTTAGTTTTCTTAAAAATGAAAATGATATGTTAGAAATAAAACTTAAGGATCTAGAAGCTTGTCCTAAAAATGATAACCTATTATTAGAAAATCATAACCTCATCAATGAAAATAATAAGTTGATTGAGGAAAATGATAGTCTAAAGTTAGAAATCTATGATTTAAAGACTAAGATGCAAACTATAGAAAAAGAAATTGCATGTCTTAGGGAAAATTCTAACAAATTAATCAACAAAGTTGATAATTTTTATAGCCCTAAGGTTGAGAAAGGATCTCCATCAAGGAGATCCTCTAACAAATCCGGATCCAAGCCCACTTGGATACCAAAAAAAGAATTAGAATCTTGTTTTGTAGGGTTCAGGGATAATTACAACATAAGGGACTGGACCTACAAGCTCAAGGCTGGTCAACTCGAATTGGGAGAACCAAGGAGTAGACCAAGGAGGAGAGCAAGAAGACCGACGAGACGGCGAACAAACGACGGACCCGCCGCACGTCGACCACCAGATTGGAGACCGGCGCCGATGCCTGGGCCTCCAAGCTACAGATGGGAGCCCCATCCGATGTGGCATCCACCACCACCATTTGGGCCATTTTATTGGCCATGGTAGGTGAGGTAAAACCCTTTACCCTATCTTTTTATCATAATCATTTAGATAGGGGGAGTTAAAAAATGATGAGCTAATTGTCAATTTTTAAGGGGGAGATATAAGGTAGCTAATTTTCCTTTAGCAAGGGGAAGAAAAATAATAGCTATCTTGTTGTTACAAAAAGGGGGAGAATATCACCTTTGTTAAAATAAATTCATAGAAGAGCATGTTTTAAGGGGGAGTTATAGGAAATGTAAAACCAATCAAACCTTTTTGATAATGTCAAAAAGGGGGAGGATTTTTATGCATTATTATTTACGGTTTTGTCATCATCAAAAAGGGGGAGATTGTTGGTGCTAGAGCACCACGATCATTTGTTTTGATGATAACAAAACACGTGTTATTTAACATTTGCAATTTGAGTCCTAGATTTCAGGTCAATTGCAAATGTGGACGTGTTTAGACGGAGTTCAAGCTCGCATCCAGGACGGATTGGAGGAACTTGACGGAAAACAGAGGAGGTTCGCGTGGAGCGAAAGATTGGAGATGGAAGACAAGAAGAATAGGATAGATTCTTTTTTATCCTTTCATGTATCTCTTGTCTTTATTTTCTTGCTCTTTTTGATTCCTTAGAACATTATGTTAAAGAGCCTCAAAGTACCCTAAAAGTAGTCCTAGGAACACCTGCACAACCCTAGGATACTTAGGTTTTCTGTAGAATACTTAGAAAACCAATATAGGGCTCAAACAACATTTCCAGACGTCTAATCCCAAAATCAGACGTCTGATAAAGTATTTTAAGACGTCTGACTGTTGTTTCAGACGTCTGATAACCTTTTAGGCTGGACTTAGTTTTCTGTCTAATGAAATCAGACGTCCAGACCTTAGTCCAGACGTCTTAGAGGACGTCTGATGGACTTACCAGACGTCCAGATAGTGGACCGTTGGCTAACTTAGCAAGCACGGCAGTATATGACCGTTAGAGCCTTATCAGACGTCCATAGGTCTTCCCAGACGTCTGATAATTGACCGTTTTGCCTCGGCTGACCCAAAATCTCTTCTCAGAGATTTTCTAGCCGTTGCAACGTTTGGAAATCAATTCCCACAGTAAAAGTAGGTTTCCAGACGTCCAGACATAGTGCCAGACGTCCTGTATGTCGTCTGATGGACTTGCACAAAAACCCTGTTTAGATCTGATTCAAGTCAGGGAGAAACCTGCACAGAATCAGACGTCTGACCTTGGAATCAGACGTCTTAAAGTGGCCTTCCAGACGTCTGATGCCAGAGTTAGACGTCTGATAACCCTGTCAAATGTAATCATTGTCCTGATTTCGGCCTGATTCTCTTGGACTTTGTTCCCAACGGCTATAGAACCCTTTCTAAGCCTTCCAAAGCCTTCCTAAGGCCTCTATAAATAGAGGGGAACCTTTGCAACACAAATACACTTGGATACACTTAGACACACAAGATATACACCTAGAGAGACCAAGATACACTAAGATCAAGTATTTCCACTCTCTTGTGTCCAAGAAGCACTTGCTCTCTAAGCTCAAGCTCCATCATCTTGAGAGCATCATTCCCTTCGCGCACCCGCTCTCCCCCCGTTGTCTACGAGAGCGACATTGCGCCGTTGCGTGGCTCACGCACCCGCGTCATCGTCGACGCACTCCTTGCAAAGGGGAGTTTCCTATTTCCTATAGAAGCTTAGGTTTATTACTTTGTTGGCTCTATAGGACTATTGTTTATTTTATCTTTGTCTTTTGGTTGGGTATTCGCTTTGCGAATTCCCGTCTCCTTCGTGGGACAAAATCCTTCTCGTGGAGAGAAGGGGTTGAGGAACGCTACCCTCGTACTTGTAGCGTGGTTGTATTGAGGTTGAATCACCCTCGTTTTAAGTGATTCGATTTAGTGGATTTGATCAACTAGGTTGATCGGAAAATCCTAACTCGAGAGGGTTAGGTGGTGGTTTTCACCCGGTTTGGGTTTCCACCTAAAAATTACTTGTGTACATTTTGTGATTGCTTATTTTTGTGATATTGCTTTCAATTCCGCATTTTCTTTGTCACGCTGATCTCACCCCTCCAAGTAAGGGAACTTTCAGTTCAGAATGCCGACAATAGGCCTAGAGGTACTCAAGTACGAACCAAAATCCGGACCTGACCTGCTTTAGCCTCAGTCCTCCGCAAAGGTTTTTAAGGCCCACAGAAACTAACCTAGGGTTTGTTGGACTCCGTGGTTAAAGCACCCGTGCTTGAGACAGTTTTAGCCTAGGTTCCGTTTGCAGTGTGTTTTTGTAAAAGAGAGATAGAAGATTTATTTGTTTGGAGAGCTTTCTCTCTCTTTTCTTTTTATTTCTAGCTTTGGATTAGCTCCTCAACACGGTCTGTATCGAATTCCTCGTCCCCATCATCAATCCTCAAGGGTCCCTGGCTATCGAGATTTCGAGATAATCCCGCCCATGGCAACCCCCAGAACCCTGGCTTTCGAGATTTCGAGATAATCCCGCCCATAGTGTTCCGTGGCCGAATTCAGACCCTGGCGATCGACACTTCATGATAATGCTGCCCATGGTATCTGAACCAGCAGAGTGCTTACATGCCCCCAGTAGGATATTTAAATATCCTAAGAGACAAGCACCGAGGAGATGATATGTTGTTACGCATCTTCGAGGGGAATTTCCCGCCTCTCCACGCTGGGAACTCGTCCAAATCAACTTGTGTTGATCGGCCGCTCCTAATCTAGGTGACTTTTTTAGAACATTAAACGCTTTCGCGTGATTTGGATGTTTATGCACCCTGAACCAGACTGTGTGTGAATTTGGGATGCTTAGGTTACCGAATCCCACAAATTGGAGGTCTGTTAATGAGGCCGAATACTTCCTAAGCCTTAGACCTAATACTTAAGCTTTGAATTTTCCCCAACCTCTTGAGGATTATCCAGATTTTAGCGGATACGTAAATTTTTAAGCTAAAGAATCCAGCCCAAGAGGCCTAAGATCAGCGTTCCCGCTAATCTCTTGTTATGTCTCCTTAGCACTTTTCTTTTATTTCTTTTCTTGATCTGGTCTAGAACTTCAATTAATTCCTTAATCTTTTACTAATGACTATTTCTTTTTCATTTTGTGCTCCTTTTGTCATTTTTGCTCTTTTTCTCCTCCTTATAATTATGTGGCTCACAAAATTTCCTCCCTCCCCCATTTTTTGTTCTTTTTCATAATTTTTCAATTTTTTGTGTTTTTGACATATGTGAATTTTTTTGTGTGTGAGACTCCTTCTGACTTTTTCTTGGTTCTGTATGTATGCACTTTATCACCCTCCCATGCCTAAGTTTTGCAATGTCCTCATTGTAAACGGAGGGTGTGAAATAGTGTTGAGGTCAGGGACCTAGAACAGGATACATCGGGTGGGTGAATGGGTCGAAAATGATTGATGCGAACGATTTCAAGCTCTGGTACGTGTACCAGAGGTGGGATCAACTGTCTAATCTTGAACTCAAGGTGCAATGGACGTGGAGTACAGATGGATAATCAGACGGGTCTCTGTTTTTGGGATGACGGGTTGCCTCCCATTAAGCGCTAAATTTGATGCCTTCAGCCGAGCGGAAAATGGGGTGGAGTGGTCAAATCAGTGGAATTTTGTAAAACAAGCACCTTGATTAAGAGCCTGGTTGGTCCAACCAGGTGCTTATTGAGATCAGTAGGCTGATGATGCAGCCCAAACCCAATAAGTCTGGTGTGTTGATAGATGTAGATCAGCAGATGCGAAACCCACCATATGCAATGAAGTTCTGATGGATATGGAAGTGAAAACTCGGGTTTAGGCTGAGTCGAATCAGCCTGGTTAGAGTAGGGTTCTGAAAAATAATCAATGTAAGGTGTGGAATTCCTACAGGGGTGATCAAAGAATGTTGGCTCCTGATTTTTGGTCTAATTAATACTCGATACCTGGTATAGATATGGAGTTGAATCATCTGCAAACGGCTCAGTGAGAGGTGAATCGGAATAGAAGTTGAGTCCGGTTGCGGGTCGAGATAGAGAACGGGTTTTGATTGATTCTGTATATGTGGAGCAGGTGGCTTCAAAGAGAATTGGCTTGTTATAATCAGGAAGCAGATTTTCTCCGATGTTATGGTCAGATTCAAAATCGTCGGAGAGTTTGCGAAAATCAAAATCTGAATGAGATTCAAGATCATGAGTTCCACCATAGAATAAATCATATGTTGTAGATTCAGCAGCCTGACTGGGGTCTAGCCTAAATGTGAATTCTGAGCTTAAAAAAGTGCCCCTATCTGGTAGAGGCTCAGGACCTAAACTAGTAGGGCAGACCCAATTGAAACCCCACACATCCAACTCCTCGATTTCTGTATCGTAAATTGGCGTGACTTCCGAAAAATCGATTAGTTCCTTTGAGAATGTTGGCAAGGGATATTCACAAATCGAGACCCAAAATCATATTCTTCATTAAAAGATTGATCTTCTTCATATGGGGCCTTGAAATCTTCAAAATAGGTTTCAGATCTAGATTCTAAGCTTAGGATGTGGGTTGAATCTCTAGAATCTAGGTCTGAATAACCTTCGAGGGTCACCTTATCAAAATCAGAGACGGAATTTACACCCTCGAGAGGTTCAGTTCTACCTTCATTATTGCAAGAGTTTTGGGATTCTAGAATGGGCTCAACATGGTATTTTCCTGCATTTGAAGTTTCCCAACCTTCTTCAATATCAGGCACATTGTATTCTATCTGGGTTGGGAATCCACAACCATTTTGTGCCTCGAACCCGAGATCAGATTGATCCTCGATGTTGTCCCAAGATGGTTCATCTTCTATTTGTGGTATATACGGGTACTTCTGGTCAATAATTTGTTTTACTAATCTCATTATCTCTTCCCGTTTTTCAAGACTATCCTGGTGTTGCTTCCAAAGTCGAGGATTTGTCATACATTGGAGGTATTCAAGATTGTGCAGTTTTTCTATCTCAATGTATCCAGTAATAATCAAGTCACTGGTTGATCCTTTTGTGGCTTCTGCTAATAGTACTTGGGCACAAGTTACGATAAAGGTTGTGGTTGTTGGGACATCAGCCTGAATGTTTCCTACTGGTGTTGAGGTTTCTTCTTTTTCGTAGAATTTCAGGGCATCCTCAATCATTTTATCTCTCATGGATCTCTGATATTCAGGTTTCTTGAATGGTAGTCCTAAATGGTTTGGCTTCATATTTGGATCAGGTGGTGGAATCAAGATGTAGAATCAGAGTTTGAATCAAGATCAAGTTATGAAGTGATCAGATCTGAATAACGAATCCCACTAAAAATGTGTGTGTGTGCTCTAAAGAGAAAAGATGAGGGACTGGAGATGTTTTTGACCCAATCAAGACACCCAAAGACGTTTGGATGACTATGGAGGTTTAGGGCAGATGGTACCCCTGGATCAGAAGATCATCCACCTAAGAATTACATGGGCAGCCAGAGAAGGAGAGTCCCGCAAAGACCCCTGCATGGTAGAGCATCCCCACGGGTTACAGGGTTTCCCCCACCTGACCTCTCTTGTCATTAAGATTCTAGGTAGACCAGAATGGGGACCTTGACCTCTTAAGTTTACCACTTTTATTTCAAAGGTGCTTTAGGGTTCTCACTTAAACTTTATATGTTTTGATGTTGTAACCTAATTTAGAGGTTGGTTGACCCAAGGGGTCAACTTCACCTGACCTGTCCTATAGATTGCAAAATGATTCTAGGCTTGGGGCCTAGAGATCACCCTAATTCGACTCCCAGGTTATTAGGTCCAAAAATTTTGAGATTCAAGTGATTTTAGAGCTCAATTTTTCTTAGGGTTTGTTTTGTTAAGATCTCTTCAATCACGGGCTTGGGTAGCACACTGATGCGGGAAGGTTTATTTCCTTTTATTTAGGCATGTGTGACTAACACTTCAAGACCCTACTGTAGAAACCCTAATTTGGTTCTATTTTCAATCCTCTTTTTTTCTTTCTAAAAAGGTTCTCTTTGGACTTTAAAAGCAAGAAGTGTGTTGTCCGTCGAGATTAAGCGTGATTTCTATTAGGCACATGAATTTGTGGGATAGAATCTAAAAAAATCGCTCCAACTTCAAGAAGATTTGAAAAATTTTTGCAAAATTAGGAAATGTTTGCCTTAAAATGGTGATTACTATAGAAAGAAGGCAATTGATTCCTAAATTAATATTCATCCTTTTGTCTTTCAAAGCTTAGGGGATAGTTTAAGGAAGAAAAGAAATTACCTGCCCTAGAGTGGTTGACTTGCGGGAGGGTTTTTTTCTCGTGCAATACCTGCAAGATCCCAACAAAGCAAAGTAGGGCAAGTTAGTGTTCAATCTGATAAAAAGAATGTAGAGACTAGTGATAAACTGCGCGTTGCTCCCCGGCAACGGCACCAAAATGTTGACGCGCGAAACTCGATTGTGTTTTAACAGTTAATTACGTCGTAGTATAGGTGATCAAGCATCGTCAACAAATAAAAGTTTTATTACTCGAAAACCTAAGTATCCGAGGTCGAACATAGGGAGCAATTGGAATTCATTACTAATCTCTAGAATGTAATTGAACACTTTAATTACTCAAATTTTAATTCAAATATAAATGCACGAGTTTGAAAAGTAATTGAGGTAAAAAGGAGAAATTGGATGTCTGATCCTATGATCAGACGTCTTAAAAGTAGGTTTCCCTTCTCTTATTCTTTTTCTTTGTGCTTGTTCTTTCTCTTCTGCAGTGCTTCTTTTCTTCTGTCTTCTTTCTTTCTTCTCCTGCAATATCTCTCTCTATGGGTCTTCTTCTTCTTCCTTGGCTCTGCTTCCTTTCTTGGTTCTGTTTGCCTTCACTTCCTCTTCTTCTCTTTTCCCTTCGCCTCTTCCTTTTCTTCTGCGAAGGCTTCCTTACTTCTTCATTTCCCTTGCTTCTTCGTTTCCTGCACACACGAAATCAACAAAAAAGTGTAGCGAGTTAGAAATCTCAAATGCGTATCGAAAGCTTCAAAAATTTCCATTGCCTCCCCGACAATGGCGTCAACTTGTTCGACGCGTGATCGCGATTAAAAGTTGTTTAGTTGTAGTATAGCGCGAAAACACGACGACAAATAATATTTACAAAATCGGTGGTACCGGGTCGTTCGCAGGGAGGCAATCTCAATTTTTAATGGAAGCTTTTCAATGAAACTAATTCTAACAAGATATTTATATATGTATATATGTATAGAGACGCATCAAATATTCATAAGATCAGATTTCATTGCATTGATAAAGAGTTTTTCATAATAGAAATTGCTATGCAAAAAGTAAAGATAGATAAAGAGAAAGAGAGAGAAGGAGAGGGAGAGAGATAGAAGAAAGTGGCAGAAAAATGACGCTGCTTGCGAGATGTGGCAATACCTCATATCCAAAGCGACGAGATGAAGTCAGAGCGGAGTTGCAGGGGAGATGGAGAATTGCAGAGAAGACAGGATGTCTGGAGTTGATGGAAGAGAGATGCTAAGTGGATGCTTCAACTAGGGGGGCCCTGGGCCTTCTTTTATAGCTTTTGTGAAGGGCAAAAAGGGTATTTCAGCCCTTAATCTTGTGCAACAAACCCTTGGCCAATCAGATCCATTGATCGAGAGATCAATGACTCTGATTTAGCCTAAAAATAACCTTCAAATGGCCTTCTATGCTCGGATTCGTTCTGGTGGCGACACGTGGCACGATGTGCACCCTCAAATCCTCATCACACGGCTCTCTCTTACTCGCACCCTCGCGTTTTTGCCTTCACTGCATGCCTTCAAATCCTGCCTCATAATCGGACGACTTAAACGCATGCTCATCGCGCCTTTCAAATCCTACGTGCACTTCTCGCATCTCCCTGATCTTGCAACAACTCGTGTAATGCATGTCCACCCACGATGCGCTCTAATTGCGCCATTTGGCGTGCTGTGCACCGTCAGATCGCGCAATTGCGCCTACACGTGCCTACCTGCCGACGCCACATAAATTTTTTGTAGCGTAGGGCTCGAACCTGCGTCTCGCACTTTCGTGCGCGCGTGCGTGAGCCAATGCGCTGCGCAAACTCTTTATCATATGTACTTGCTTGTTTATATTTATACTGATCTAATCTGGGTGGCAATGTGGCGCACTCGTGGCCGTTAGGTGAGGATCCAACGACCTACACTGCAAGGAGAGGTGACTTCAGGAGTTGGGGGCATGGCGAGGGGAGGCTGCGATGGTGCCATGTGGCGCCATCGTGGTCGTCCATTTTTCTTCTCTTTATATCTGATGACATAGGCCTCCGATTAAGTTGATTTCTGCACTATTGAACTGCAAATGTCGATTCGAATCCATCCATGCGGTTTAATTTGTCATCTGAGGTTCGAATCTTTGCCCTTTGGCTCCATGATCTCCGTTCTTCTTTAGACTATACACGATGCTCTGGTTGTCTGATCGGGATGACTTCGGAAGCGTTGAACTCCTGTTGTCGTTTTGATCAGATCTGTTTGGTATGATCTGACATCTGCGGCTTCGAATCATCTACGATTAAAATCATCTCTCTTTTAGGCCATAAAATGATGATATTATCTATATGACTAATAAACTAACTAGTATGCAAATTACGATGCTTATGCATGCATTGACTCGAAGTTATGCTAGAATCTAGCTTAATATAGGTGTTTTAGGTTGCATGATTGCTGTGTAATCAGTTTCCTTTGAGAATAATACTATTTATTTCATCCCATTTGGTATCAAAGCGGCGATTCTAGATCATTACTTGGGTGTCCCACCGAAACAAGCCTCCAAACCCATCCCACCAAAACCCTAATGTTGTAAAACCCTCACCACCACCAGTTGTAGCGCCAACAGGGTGCCACCACCGACGCCCGACACCAGCTACGTGACAACAGGCAGCGTGATGGCATAGCAGTAGGCCAACGGCAGTAGCACGCAACATGGAAGGGGAGATCTGGCCTCCCCGAGTGGCGATAGCAGCGTAGGTCACCAAGGGGGAGGTCTGTGGTGGTGCAAGGCTTGAGTGTGGCCTAAAGGAGCAACACAACACCTACATTGACTGGCAGGAGCACTGCTGGTGGGTTTGGAGTAGTTTACTCTAGTGAGGAAAGGTGACAGTCATCCATTAACAGTCGCTAGGGGGCTCCTCCGAGCCTTAGCGTCCTCTTCCTACTACTTACAAGGTTGCCATGAGCGTCTAACATGATTTCTGAGGAAGCAATTAGTCGGTGATTAGTGGAATTTTGTGCAGAAAATAAGTTTAGGGTTTCCGGAAATAGAAACCCACGTCGCAGAGTTGCAGAAACCTGCTACCAAATAAATTTTACTGGAGCTCGAGGTGAGCCCTGGGTTGAACATGGGTCGACCTGAGGAGGCGAATGTTTGATTTCGTAAATCCGCATTTTCTTTTATTTGTTTTTAGCATTTTTGTGTTTTTCTATTTTTTTGTATTTTTATAAGGCAAGAGATCAGGTTGAAATACGTTCTATCTAATCTACTTACAAAATAAGAGAGAGAGAAGCAAATATTATAAGGTAATCCAAAATGTTTATTACAACTAATTGCAGGAAATGAAACTACACTATGAAAGAAATAAAAAGATAGAATGAGATGAGGAAATCCCCCTCGACGACTACTTGGAGAAAAACTTGCTTTGACGATGCCTAGATGGTGGTGAGAGGTTGGATGAAGAAGAATGGAGTCGAAGGATGGAGGACAGGGCAGGACGACGTCACGATGAGGATCTACTTCCTGATCATGGTGAGAGGACGACCATAGGATGCTCCACAAATGGTGGTGAGATGGTGGAAAAATTACATAATTGCTACTTTAGAGGAGCATCCCAGGCTTGGGACTAGCTCCTTAGAGCTTTGGAGGAGGTGTGGAGAGGAGAGGAAGATATGAGGAAGAATGGGAGGGGTAGTGGTCCTTTTATAGTGGAGAGGAGGCTTAGTCATTCATGGGTCAATAGCGACATTAAAATCGTCACTGAAGATCCTCCACAATCATCGTTGAAGTTCCCAACTCAGGTGCATGCTGGCGCTCACGCACGCGTTGCTATTGAGGCGAGGTCGAAGGAGAGTCATTCGATCACATATCAAATGGATGAGAATGCGTGATAATTGTACTCTCATATCATGCGAGGGACGTTCAGAGGCATGTTATCACACGCATGCAATGTGCACTCCATCCGACACGCCACATGGAGCCTTGCTGGCCATCGATAGCTGATCTAGCAACTCCAATCACTCGCTCCTCGCTTGCGCTGAGCATTTGGAGTGGGTGGAGGTTCGAACGGGTGTCTTCACCTTGCGAATGCCTCTTCGGATCACTATGCCAATCACTCAAATGTGTTGAGAAGATGAATTCTTGAGGCATGGCAGAGGCGGCTTCTTACCCATTAGATCTTGATCCAACACCTAAGATTTCTTGATAGATTTGCCTTTGAGGATTGGTAGTTGTACTTGGGGTAGTCTGGATGGCTGAGATGGAGCCACGTGGTGCCATCTTGGCCGTCCAACGTCTTTGGCTTGTAGGTGACACCACATACATTGGATTGGGTCGATATTCAGTCCAATGGGTTGTGATCATCGATTTGAACCCATCCGTACAGTTGGATTTGTCGTCTGAAGCTCTGAATTGTGTCACCAAGCCCCTTAGCCGTCGATCTTCCTCGGACTGTATAAGGTGCTACGGGACTCTGATCAAGGCAATTTCAAAGGCGTTGGACTTCGATCATCGTCCTGATCAAATCCGTATGGTTGGCTCGTCAATCTGCAGCCTCAAAATAAATCTCCTTGTGTCTTGGCCACAAAAAGAAGTGAATTAACCTATAACTTATACAATCTATTTTAAATGCAGAATGATGCATGCCACACAATATTTATAATGTCAAAATGTAATGTTAAGCTGAGGAACTTGCATAAATAGATATTTTATCTTGAATAAATGTGTATGTATCACTCGAATTTGATGTTAGATCACCGATTTTGTGATCTGTTGTGATTCTACATATCAAATAGTCTCTTTCATATTTGATTTCAATGACTTTTCAATGTATTTGAGGACTATGGCCTTTCCATCATCTTCATTTGAGGTGATTTCAGAGACTAGGCAGGAAAGCGAGAATTATAGAAAGCCGTTCTTCGTTCCTATTGTGAAGTTGAATGAGACCAACTATGCTTGTTGGTCCTGATGACTGTGGAGGGTCATGATAAGGAGCATGTCTTACTTGAGCTAGAGCCTTAGAACAAGATCAAGAAGTACGCCTCGTGGAAGGACAATGCTATGGTGGAAGTATGGATCATGAATGTTGTATCACCATAGATTAATGATGGCATCATATATTACAAGATTGCAAAGGAGATGTGGGATACGTTACATGACACATATTCTCGTGAGAAAAATTCCAGTAAGGTCTATCAGATCTATAACGAGATATTTTCTCTCAGGCAGGAGGGGCAACCCTTGACGTAGTACTATGCCACATTGAAAGGGCTTCTGGAGAAGTACAATGCGTGTAGGCCTGTGTGCACATGTGGTATTCATTTGAAATACCGCAAGGAGATAGTAGTCCTTCACTTCCTTTCTAGGTTAGGCCCAAAATATGATCATGCACATTCTCAAATTCTGACATTGTCGGAGCTTCCGTCACTTTAGGAGACTTATAGTAGACTGAGTTGAATTACAGTGGCTACTCTTGCTCCTAAGATCACTAGACAGACCTTTGCACTTGGTTGTTGGTGGAAGTCGAGGCACTAGAGGCTTACCCTCTACTTGTGGGTGTAGTGTGGCAGAGGGCAGACAGGCAAACCATGACCCACGTGCACTTTCTGTGGTAGGATTGGTCACGTGGAGGCTTAATGTTAGTCTAAGCATAGGAGACCTCCCATTGCCAATCAGGTTGCTGCTCCCTCTGAGATAGAGTCTGACACAGTGTCATGTGTTGAGTATGATGTTGTAGTACAAAAACTTGCTCAAATTACCCAGGAGACTCTGTCTTCTTGTTTAGATAGTGCTGCCATTGCCTCTTCAGGTATAGAGTGTGTTTTTGTTGTGTCTAACAGGTTTGCTTGGTTGGTAGATACAGGTACATCCCAGCACTTGAGTGTTGATCATAGTGGCTTTCAGCACCTTTAGTCTGTACATCCTAGTAGGACAATTCAAGTAGTAGATGGCAGACTTGCCTGAGTTGATGGTTAGGGGGAGGTGTCAGTAACCCCCAATATGAAATTGCCCAATGTTCTTCTTATTCCTGATTTCCCGATGAGTTTGTTATCTATTAGTAGGATTATGGGAGATCTTAATTGTAGGATGATTTTTTATGATGTTGGTTGTGTGTTTCAGGACAAGCTTACGAGGAGGATGATTGGTGGCGAACATGAAGAGGGGGTATGTATCTCCTGTCTGAGACATCAGTTGCTGCACAGTGCTAGGGAGTTATGTGTTTCACTACAGGGAGTGTCTTACAGTGGCACAATCGCCTTGGCCATCCTCTCTGGATAGACTAAACTGTATCATTCCTCATCTTTCGCCAGCCACCAAGATTCATTATGATGCATGTCAGATGGGAAAGCATCACAAATCTACTTATCTTGTTAGTTCTACTGTTTCTGATTCTCTTGTTGATTTGCTACATTTAGATGTATGGGGTCCTAGTCGAACTCAAGATCGATTAGGACATAGGTACTACTTGATGATAGTGGATGATTGTTCCAGATTATCTTGACTATTTTTGTTAAAAATAAGTTAGATGTTGGGTTTGTAATTGAGAACTTTATCATTGAAATAAAGAATTAGTTTTCTTCCACTGTCAAAGTTGTGTGTACTGATAATGCACTTGACTTATACACTATACGTATGAAAGCCTTTTATAGATCTCACGGAGTGGTTCATCAAACCAAATGTCCCAATACATCGCAGCAAAATGGAGTAGCAGAGAGGAAACACAAACATATTTTGGATGTGGCCCGGATGCTTTTGATACATCATAATGTTTCATCACAGTACTGGGGAGATGCGGTGCTTACCGCGTGTTACTTGATCAACAGGATGCCTAGTTCTGTTATATCTGAGTAGGTACCATAGCAAATATTGTACCCTGACCGAGAATTATTTCAATTACCACCTCGGACCTTTGGTTGTGTAGCCTTTGTGCATATCACTGGGCCAAGTAGAGATAAACTGGCCCTCAGAGCTGTCAAGTGTATCTTTCTGGGATACAGCCACACCCAGAAAGGCTATAGATGCTATGATCCTCTATAGAAGAGGCATTATGTTAGTGCCGATATTACTTTTCATGAGGCGATCCCATATTTTTTAGTTACTGGAAGACAGTTGAGACTTGAGGCAAAGAGGGCTCCCATGCATATTCCTTCTATTTAGTTTGGTGATTTTCCTACCACTCAGATTGTGTCATCAAACACTATAGATACTAGTCATGCCTAGTTCATAGATCCTCCACTTGTCTTTAGGAAACCAATCACATATCGACAGCATACCCTGCCCTCTTTAGCACCATCATCCTCCCCACAGTTGATATATGTTGATACTACTGACCATTGTGTGTCTGATGATGATCTTGCAGGTGCTATACTAGGTGTCTTTAAGTCTCCTCCTAGTGATGATGAAGCATCACCATCTGAACTACTTATTGAGCATGAGTCTCTTCTTGCTGATATGGACCTTCCGATTGCTATTCGGAAGGTTCTCAGGAGTTGTGCACACTATTAGGTGGTAGGGGCAGTTTTCTCTGATTTTCTTAGTCACCCATTTTCCCTATTCACAGATGGCCTTACCTCTACACAAATGCCATCTATTTATCAGTAGGCTCTGCTTGATCCAAAAATGGCATCAGGCCATGGAGGATGAGATGGCTACACTACAGTCTCTCTAGACATGGGAGCTTACTCCATTACCACTTGGTGCACGCACAGTTGGTTGCTGTTGGGTCTTTGCCATAAAGTATAACCCTGATGGTTGTGTTTCTCGGTACAAGGCTTAGCTTGTAACAAAGGGATTCACCTAAATCTACGGGGTGGATTTCTTTGACACCTTCTCCCTTGTGGCTCGACTTCCTATCGTGCAGATTCTGATTTCGATTGTTGCTCATTTAGATTGGCCGTTGTATCAGCTGGATGTTAAGAATGCCATCTTGTATGGTGATCTATAAGAAGAGGTGTATATGCAACAGTCCCCAAGGTTTGAGGCTCAGGGGGAGTGTGCGTGTAGATTGAAGAAGGTGATGTATGGCCTTAGGCAAAGTTCGAGGGCCTGCTTTCATAAACTATCAGAGGTTGTTGAAGATATGAGACTCATTTGCTCTACTTATAATCATTTCTTGTTCGTGAGGAAGACAGACAAGGGGATTGTGGCTCTCCTTGTCTTTGTAGATGACCTCATCATCACTGGTGATGATACCAATAGGATAGTTGAGGTCAAGCAGAAGTTGGCAGAGAAATTTCTTATGAAGGATTTGGGCTCATTGAGATACTTTTTGGGCATAGAGGTGGCAAGAGGAAAGTGCGGCATTGTCCTTAGCCAGAGGAAATATGTTGTTGACTTACTACAGGAGACTAGGATGTTGAGATCCAAGTTTGTCGACATACCCATGGATTCGAAGATGCACTTATATGACTCTGAGCCACAGGTTATAGAGAGCAGAGGCTACAGATAGTTGATTGGGAGACTGCTCTACTTCACTATTATACGTCTAGACATCTAGCTTGCAGTTGGAAAGCTTAGCCACTTTATGGATAGACTAACCAAGCAGCACGAGGATGCTGCCACACAGGTACTTAGGTACCTAAAACGAGCACCAAGACATGGACTACTATTCAGGAAAGGTAGTTCGATGACTATAGTGGGGTACTTTGATGCAGACTATGTTGGATGCCTTTTTGACAAGAAATCCATTACTAGATTTTGTACCTATATGGCTGGTAACCTGGTAACTTAGAGGAGCAAAAAGTAGAGCTTTGTGTCTCGCTCGAGTGTAGAGTCAGAGTACAGAGCAATGGCACACACGATAATTGAACTTGTGTGGATCAGATCTGTCTTACTTGACTTGCATGTTAAGGGTGAGGAGCCCATGGAGATGAGATGTAACAACAAAGCAGCCACCTACATTGCAAACAATCCCACGTTTCATGAGCATATGAAACATATAGAGATTGATTGTGACTATACTAGAGATCTGGTTAAGAAGGGACTTCTCTCTACCTCTTCAGTTACCTTAGAGAAGCAGATAACAGATATGTTTACCAAGCCTCTTTCCAGATCTTCATTCGAGTTTTGCTATGACAAGATAAACATGATAGATATCGATGCTCCAGCTTGAGGGGGAGTGTTGAGCACTCTAGTTATCTTTATTGTTTTATGTTTGCTAGGGACTAGCTATTTGCTTATTTTACATTCTTGCCTAGTTCTCTTATGTAATTTTCTCAACACCTCTCTATATAAAGAGGTGTAGGGTTCCCTTTGAGAATAAGACTATTTATTTCATCCTACTAACCCCACTCGTGAAGAGTAGGGAGAAAACCACAAGAGAAGGCCCTGATAGGGCTTAGATTTGTATTTTTTCTTCTCAAAAGAATAAGTAGGGGGTACACGCCTATTTATAGGCTACTACACACTCCAACAAACCACATTTGTAGATGTGGCACTAAACACCAACTCAAATTCTCCAACACTCTCCCTCAAGCTGAAGCATGAAATGCTTAGCTTGTACAAAAATGAAACCTACTCTACACAACAGAACACAACTCTCTGGATTGGTTCTTGTTTGTAGGTGGGTGTGTTGATGACTACACATTAGCAAAATCCGGAGCTGCTGGACGAACTGTAGCTGGCTTTGACAAAAGGCCTCTTCTCTGGAGACATGGTGCTGGTGGCTTCTCATTCAGTATCCCTATAAAGGGTATTTCTCTGAAGACCTCGAAGCTGAATCTCTCACGTAGAAACCGGCTGGGCCCTTCCTTTAAGGACCTCAAAATTGAATCTCCATTTTTGGGGACCTCGAAACTCTGGACCTCTCAGAGCTAGGTTTCCCATGTGAGGATTAGCTACTCTAAAAAGTCCGTAGCATTATCCAATGTCACCCATTATGCCTTGGGACTATAACAGAGGGACTCCTAAATGGAGGTGATTATAACAAGCCCAACACTCCCCCTTTCTCCCATACTTATATGAGATAAGAAAATGACAACAAGAAGAAATATAATCAAAATAAATAATGACCATAAAAAAACTAGAGAACTTCTCCATCTCTTTTTTTCAATTCGAACTCTTTCCCTTTTTTTATTTTTTTTCTCCTTTATTTTTCTCTCTCTCCCCTTTTTCTGAATTTTTTTCTCCTTTTCCTTTTTTTTCTTTCCATTTTCCTCCTCCTTTCCCCCCTTTTTTCCTTCTCTTTTCCTTCATTTTTTTAACTCCCTCTCTCCCCTTTTTTAAGATAGCAGTAACCCAACATTAAAGAGGAAAGTCAAGATAAAAAAAAGTCTCTTCATTAGGGTTTGTAAGAACTATGCCGCTGATCTTCCTCTCCTTCTTTGGTAGAGGCATCACCTCGCGACAACCACTACCATGGGGTTTGTCGTGGCCGCCCCATCATCCAACGATGGTGGAGCCCTTCATCTCTCGTCGTGCTACCTCATTGCGAGCTTCGCCTCCTGTCTCACGACATCGTGCGAGATCCTCACTGTGGTCTTCTCCATTAACCACTTCTTCCTCGTCGTCACCTTACGCCAGCGCTGCCTCGAAGGTTTCGCAGCCACCATCTTAAGGGTCCGACGACTGTCCTCCATCTTCTTCATGCAATGATTGCAGGAGCTACACCTCTTTGAAGATCCTGCTCGCCGCGTCCTCATCACCACCTCGACCTTGTTCACCAGTGCAAGGAACTCCTCGTAGAGACATCAACGGCGAATTCGAGCCCCCACATGTACCACAGCAGCAGCGACCTCTCCTCATTGGCGTGTCGTGTAAAGATCTTGTCGAGATCTGCAAGGCGGTGGGGATGAAGCTCAAAGGGTCAAGTTCGTTTGGACCTCCGAGGAGGTCAATAAGCATGCCCATGAGTACTGACCCCTCATCATGGACATCGCACAGTGTTGAGAGGATGGCCTCGGGTGGCCTGCGTTGGTCCTCCGACAGGGACCTTGGGATGTCCCCCTACATCGCATGGAGGGAGGGATTGCCATCATCATCGCCTCCTTGCAGTGCTATTATACAATCATCATGCAGCTACCAATTTTCTGAAACCCTAGCACTGTGGATGAAACTAATCCCAATCGCACATACAGGCTACCAAATGAAGATCTTGTGATCTCCCATTGATAAGGATCATCAACCATGGAAACTTCAAGGATAAAAAGTAATAACATACAGAACATAATATTAAAACCCAAGAATTGAACTTGCTCTGATACTAAGTTGAAATCTAAAATAATGCAAAAAGTAATAATATCAAAGCATTAAACCAATGAAGAATGCTTAAGTTTACATGGAAACCCCACTCATGAAAGGTGGGGAGAAAACCACGGGAGAAGGCACCGATAGGGTGCAAATCTATATTGTTCCTTCTCAAAAGAATAAGTGGGGGGTGCACGGCTATTTATAGGTCACCAAACACCCTAGAAAATCACATCTCTAGATGTGACACTAAATACCAACTCACATTCTCCAACATGACCATTTCAATGATGATATTATCCTCGCAATTATTCCTCCTTCGCTTCCTCAATGGGTATATGGAATGACTCATATGACTCTCAAAATTGGAGAGGTCATGGGTATATGGATGTACCATTCTCCACCTAAACATGATTTATTGTATGCGTTTACAATCAGTAACAACAGTAAACCTGCATATCATAGCAAACAATTGATAGGTAAGACTCTACCAACATTTTGCTTAGGAAGCATGTGATGTTTCCATGTTTTTGCAATGTAAACTAGCCCTAAGATACTTGTTTCTAGCACACTATGTTGCCACATTACAATATTAAGATATCTGTTTCTATCACACTATGTTGTTCTATGTCCTACGATCTATGTTATCGGTGTATCCAATGATATATCCTTTTTGCATAACCTATAATCTACGTTGTTGGTATAACCTACATTCCAAGCTATTGATATATGGAAGCATCTATGTTAAGTAAAGGATGTGGGTTTCATTGTGCACGACATACCTACCATAGTTTACGTTGAAATTGCTTTGAATTAGGTTGTCCTATATATTTTGCATAAGTATGCCAATTTGAAAAGGAACACCCTATGTCTTAGCCCAGGAGACCTATGTAAGGTACACTACATTCACTTTTAGAAACATGGCATACATTCAATTCATATTTAAAAAAACAAGTAGTGACATATACTATTACCAAGTACACATAAGAAATACTACTCATAAGTGCAAAGTAGTAATCCATATATGAGATTAAGTATATCTTCCAAACCTATTCCAATAAGAAGCACGAAACATACCTGATAAGTTTCAAGGAAATTGTCAAGCATAGCTCCTCAAGTATCACCCATATGTGAGTGCCTCAGGACAGAGAAAAGAAGGTATTAGTAAACTCAATAACAAGCATTAAGACAAATGTAACCTTTAAAATTTTAGAACATGTAAACAATTTGCGAACTATCTCAACTTCCCAATCTCGTTCTCCAACTCACAAATAAATTATCAACAATAAAGCAAGAGTACTAAATCCATGCAATCTGATAATATATAATATTTTCCATGTCAAAAATAAATAGCTATATGAAGAATATAGCAAGGTTCAATATGACAAATCTATGCAGCAACAGCAACTAAAGGAAAAAGATAGTGGAATGGACTAAATATATAATTGACTGACTTACAAACTCATATAGGGTTACTGATAGGTCCATTTTAATGGACTAATTTAGTGTCTAAGTACATTATTATTGGGACGGAAATTTAATTTAAAGCATGTACTATGTTGATTAAATTGATTAAGCTTTAGATTTCCTGCATTTTATTTACGTTATTTGATTAATTACTTTTGATGCAAGAGTAATTTTGGAAGTACAATTTTATTAGCATCAATTAGAATACCATCGTGACATTTGATTTTCCAAGAAAATCATCAGAGATTCTCTCTTAAAACTTGCTTTATTTTCACTCTTATCATTTTTGACAAGCTTAATTTAAAAAGAAAATAAGGATTCTACTATGCTTGACAACAATCAAATCAATAACTACATATTCGTCACCAATTCCCTTCTGTATTTTCCCTCAATCTCTTCCCGTTAATCTCTCTCTCATTCTCAGATTCTCTCTTTGTCTTTCTCTTTATAACAGGGACACAAAAAGACCTTGGAGGAATCATCTTCCTCCATGAGGAAGAAGCCCCCTCTCCACATCCACTCCCCAATAGAACACCACCACGAGCTACCGACCATGTCCCGCTCCTCCCTAGATCTCCTTCCCGCAACAACTGTGCAAGCCACACGGTGACAGCGTGTGGCTTGTTCCGTGACCACCATCGCGAGCCACCACATCAACACGCGACTGTGACACTACTTTGTCCCTGACATTCCCATGCGACTGCGAGCCTCCTCCTAGTCCTTGACGTTCACCACCGTGCTCCACCTTATCACTCAACTGCAACCACGACCATGCCACCCCATGCACAGCCACTTCTCCCTCTACAACAACCAGCAGAGATCGGCCATCAACAGCAGTGGCCTCTTCTTCTTCCTCTGTTTCTTCTTCAACAACAACCCCACATCAGCCACCACCGGCCCTCGCAACCGCAACAACTATAGCAGTAGCATCTTTGCACACATCAACAACAGGCCCCACACCTCCTCCTCACATTATCTCTCTCAACAGAACTGGCCCCTCCACCGCCAACCTCATTTCTTTCCCGTGCTGACAGCACCAACCACGTGCAGCCTACTGATGCTACTCCACCTCCGCTCGTGCTCAGCACGTGCGTTCACCACGTACGACCACACGCTGCCTCTGCTTCGCTCAATGCCTTTGCGCCAACCATGCACACCACGTGCCTCCACCTCTGCCCACGCCCACCGGCATCTTCTTCTTCCATGACAGAGAACCCAAAGTGGCGTCCACCCCTCTTCACACAACCGTCGACTCCAGCCTCAATCCTGCATGTTGTCGATGCCATTGGACTCGCCTCACCTTCATGAGCACAGCCACACCCTCGAACACGTGAACAGGCAGCCATCTCGCTGCTTGGAGCCACCCACGCCGCTGGCCAACCTCGTCGCCGGCTGGCCACCACCGGTTGCTGTCTCTTGCGTTGTCACCGCCCATGTGTTGCTCTCGACCATGCCGACTTCCACAGAGTTCCTCGTCCCTCGCCATGGCCTCAAGCGCACGCTTATGCAAGGGAAGTAACTCTTCTTTTGGGTCAATTAGAAATTACATTCGCATGCCGTTGCCACATCTATTTTTATTTTAATAGTAGATCTATTAAGTGAAGATTGCATATGTGCCCCTCCTCTCTATTTCATACCAATTGCTGTTAAAGTTATTCTCTCAGTCATAAGATGTTTCAACATATCTACGAATCTATTATGCAACTTAATGGCCTAGCATAGGGTACTTGAATAATGCACTGGAAATATTTTTAGGTTTATTGGTCTATTCCTCCTTGTGGATACGACATCTTAACTTTGTGGTTAGTTTTCACTGATAAATATTTTTGTTTGGGATTTTTCCACCACATGATTTATATTACAACAACGTATTGCTTTTCTGACATATCATTTTGCAAGCGAAAAAGTCCCATTTAGTTATGTGGAGGGCCATGCCTAGATTTCCAATTCTTTGTGTGGACTTTAGTTAAACACTTTGCTGCATTATTATGGAACATCAAATAACCAGGTTAGATGTAAAGGACACAAACCTGTTAAAGGGGCATCTACCTACATTGTTAAGGGATATGCTTAGCAATAGGTTTTTTACTTTTGTGACAATCATGTATTCTGTGATGTTGAACAATAACTTCCTTGATATTTTCTTTTTTCTTGCAAAGAAATAAACCAAAATCTATGCTTAATTAGTTAGCTTATTTTAGTTGCATAACTTTCTTGAGTAAGGTACATAATTATAGTCTATTATTGCTGTGAGAGGCATGTGGTTTCCAAATGATGAATGTTAAGAGTTAAGTTGTATTTTTGCTATTTCTTATTATTGAAGGCATTCTTGTACTTTTACCCATTAGGTCTCTCTTTATATAAGAGGGCCTAGGGTTTCAATACTAGAACCAACTCCTTTCCTCCTACTTGGTATTAGAGCAGCAGTCTTAGATCAATGCTCGATATCTCACTAAGAACATGCCTCCACACCCACCACCACACCCCTTTCTCTTCGATGAAGACCGGTGGAGGCAATCTCCAGCAGGAGGCCATCCCATAGGAGACCTCCACAACGCTGCTAGTCTTCCACCACTGCTCCTCAATGCTGCCAACTCTCTAAGGGCACCGCCAAAGGGGCCTATAGGGCTAGCAAAGCCGACGACAGCACCGCCACCATCACAAGTGCCACTCCGCCCATAGCGTCGCCCACACCTCTACAGTGTCACCACCACTGCCTATTGGGCTTCTAGGAATTTGGTGGTGGCTGCTGAGGCAGATCTTGACTCCCTAGGGATCCTCTTGTACTATTGCTAAAGTCCGATTGATCCTTGGAGAGGCAAATTGCCGCTATATGATCTGAAGTTGGTATTTTTCAGACTGATGATTATGTTTACAGTCCTCTGAGCATCACTATGAGTAATGTTTTTTGTCATCTTTGATTGTTGAGTTGTTGATCCACACGAAGTAGCTACCACGACTGATAGTAAAGAGGTTGTTGGTAAGGTGTCAGCCACGAATGTTCCCTCTCATATGCAAGGAGCTAGTATTAAATTGGATGGTTCCAATTTCTTACTATGGTCTACATCTTTTGCATGATTTGTTGGGTCACATAGAATGAAATACATTCTTTTGAGGGATGAACCAGAGGACTCCGAAAAGACAGATGACTGGAAGGTAGATAATCACTGGGTTGCAACATGTATGTTGAATAGTATGAAAGAGAATGTTGCAAAACAAGTCATGTCTTATGCCTCAGCAAAGAAGAAGTGGGAAGTGTTGCATGAGATCCATTCACAGAAGAGTAATATTGCTAAATTGTATCATGTGATTGAGGGTATTCACACATTTAAGAAAGAGACTATGCGCTTGGCAGAGTGTTATGGTATGCTAAAAAGTCTATGGGATGAACAGGACACATATCAGCCGTTGACATCTAACGTCACAGTGATGGCAAAACAGAGAGAGGCAATGTGATCTGTATAGTTTCTCGCTATTTTGGGCCCAGAATACAAGTCAGTAAAGGACCAGTTGATGACTTCTGAGGAGATTCCTACTCTTAGACAGATCTATGCACGTCTCTGTAGATTAAAGATCTCCAACCCTATTCCCAATTCTGATTATTCTACCATGGCATCTTTTGGTCGATCCTGGTCCACCTGCTAGTAGTGGACAAGGTGCCAGAGGATGGGGTGCCTCTAAAGGCGAACGAGGCTGTAGTAGAGGGAATTGTGTTTGTGAGTAGTGTCATAAGATTGGACATACTATGGACATATGTTGGATTAAGAATGGGTATCCTCAAAGCTAAGGCCCCCATGCTAGTTAGGTTGTTTCTAAGGAGGATGGTACACAGTCTCAGGAGATGGATAGTCCGATACTATTTCCAAGGTTGAGTATGATAGGCTATTGACTTCTCAGACCACCACTACTGCTGAGGCGCCTATTCCTCATCCCACAGGTACATGTACTTTGTTTTCCAATTCTCGTGCACCGGCATGGATAGCAGATTCAGGTACTTCTCATATAACAGGAGACTCCATTCTTTTTTCCTCTCCCTTTCAGGTCAGGGTAGGAGATGGTGGTTTGTCTCCTGTTACTGGTCTTGGAGATATATCTCTTTCTTCCTCTCTTCCTCTGTTAGATGCTATGCATACTCCACATTTTGCTCTTAATTTGATGTCCATTAGTCAGATTACTAAAGATCTGGGATGTTGAGCAGTGTTTCATGACCACTTCTTTTTGCTGGATCTGCAAACGATGAGGTGGATTGGTGGAGGACTTGAACAAAATGGCCTCTACTACCTTAGCCTTCCAACAACTACTACTGCTGCTTCTGCTGCTTTGCCACTACTCTCTTACAGTGGCACCTGCAATTGGGTCACTCGAGTAATTCTGTTCTCCCCCATTAATTTCCAGATTTGAAGTTTCTAGATTATTTTCCATGTGATGCCTATCAGCTTAGCAAACACTACCATTCATCCTTTTCCAGTCAAAATAAGAAGTCTAAGTCTCCTTTTGATCTTGTGTATGCTGATTTATGGGGGCCATGTCAGGTCCATAGTGTTAGGTGTTTCCATTTTTTCCTTATTTTGACTGATGATTTAACGTGCGGTTGTGCGTGTGTGTTAAGAAGTGTCGTTATAGTCGCACTTGCAACGTCGATTTTAAAATAAGTAAACGGAGGTGAGTCCGAGTGTCGATCTCAGGGAGGCGTGAAAATCGGATTTTGCTTATCACTTGTTGTCATGGAAAGTGCAGAGTTTTGCTTGCGAAAGGTGCTGTTTTGAAAAGCGAGAGAGAGATAGAGAGAGAGATTAGGGTTAGAATGTTCCTTGTTTGATCATGCAACTTAAACGGAAATTAAAGTGACAACTGAACAGAAAATATCTTCATTAATCATGCACTTTTAGTTCATAGCTTACAACATTGAATACATGCTTCAAACAAAAATAATGGAAAGCTTAAAAGAGAGAGAGAGAGAGGGTGGAGAGCGACGAGGCAGCCACGGTGGTGGAGGAGGCTCCGTCAGTGGCTCGTCGTCTCCGGCGACTACAAGAGGGCCTAAAGCTAGCTAAGATAGGGGTGAAGTAGTTGCAAGGGAAGTGAATGCCTTGAATGAGTGGTTGGAGAGGGTTTAAATAGGGTTAAGGGCTTTCTAAAAGAAGAAGGGGCTTTAGCGACGTCCAGAACGTCGCTAAAACCACTCCAAAAGCATCGGTGAAGCCCTCCAGCCCGCCAATCAACTGCGCGCACTGTTTCTTCTTCACACTCGATCCGCGGCCACTGCGTGAGAGCCGTCCGATCGAAGATCGAAAGGCTGAGATCTCCCCTCGGTTGCGCTTGGATCGCACCTCGAGCACGCCTGTGCGCGGGCGTCATCGCCCGACGTGCGCGCGCGCGTGGGCGCTCACGAGCTGTGGGTGCGCCGCGTGGCAAAATCTCAGCCACCCACTGCTGAACGGGTGGCCTAATTTCGTCGCGCGCAACCTTCGTCTTCGAATTCACGCTCCGTGCGGCTCGAACCCGCGTCGCGTGCGTGCAGCCGTGTGCGCTAACCGTTGCGCCACGCCCGCGCTTTGTCGCTGCGACTGCGAGCAAGCGCGCGAGTCTCGACTGTTCGATCGAAGATCGACGGCCAAGATCTGATCTCGGCTGGATGAAGAGGTGGCATGTGGTGGAGCGAGGGTGACGTGGCGCAATGAGGGCCGTTGATCTCCAGATCAACAGTCAGAACTTCTTGGGCCCATTGTAGGAGCTCTGGATGTTGGATTTGGCCAATCTTGAGTCCATTGGACTCCGTTCGTCGTTCTGAATCCATCCGTGTGGTCCAATTGCTCATCTGAGACCTGCTTTGACAAGTGCTTACACAAATGGCCATTAATATAGTTTTATATGCAATCTTAGTACATGATGCATGCAGTGCTCCCAGTCTACTTATGTTGTGCCTTTTATTCTTAAGATGGGTCATATTCAACATAATTATCACCCCCTTCTGCAGTGTTATCATGATTGTACCTATGTGTCTTGGGTGTTTATATTGAAGAAAAAATCTGAAACCCCTGTACTTATTCAAAATTTCTTCAATAAAGACTCAACCTTCCACTATTATTAAGGTTTTTCGTTCTGATAATGGACTAAAATTTGTTAATGTTAAGTTGACTCAATTTTTTAGTTCCATGGGGGTGATTCACCAAACTTCTTGTGTTCACACTTCAAACAAAATGGGTTGTTGAATGCAAGTTACGTCACTTGCTAGATGTGGCTCGATCTATCATGTTTCAGATGAATGTTCCATCTCATTTTTGGGCTGATGTAGTTCTTATTGCTGCTTTTCTTATAAATAGGGTATCTTCGTTTGTGTTAGGGGGCAAGGTACCCTATGCTACTTTGTTTCTTGGTAGGGATTTTTCCCTTTGACCCACAAAGTCTTTGGATGTGTTTGCTTTGTTCATCTGTTTAAAGTGGACAAATTGTCACCCCATTCTGTGAAGTGTATTTTCTTAGGGTACTCGAGAACCCAAAAGGGATATAGGTGTTATGACCCGACGACTCATAAATTTTATGTTAGTCCTGAGGTTAGCTTCTTTGAGAAGCTTCCCTTTTACCCTCATAAAGGGAACCAATCCTCACTTATTGTGCAGCATGACATTCCTCTTCCTGTTCCATCTACACTGCCCCCATTGCCCACTCAACCAACCAAACCACCAAATACAGCTACACCAGATGCAGAACCCTTTACTTATTATCCACAAACTTTCCACTGCAGATCCAAAGATTCCAATCCATGCGTGCAAGAGCCTCTTTCCACTATACTTGCTCAACATGATTTTGCTCGATCCTGTACTGATTATACTAATTTGTCTAGAGATCAAGTATTTTCTTCTACTCAGGACAATGACCTGGACCTTCCTATAACATAGCGGAAGGCTCCACGGTCGTGTGTTCAGTATTCTTTAGCAAATTATATGACTACTGATCAGTTGTTTATAGCAGGAAAGTCACTTTCTCTTGCAGTTGACAGTCACTGGGTGCCACAGAATTATAAGGAGGCTCTTAAGGATCCAGATTGGACAAGGGCAATGGAAGAGGAGATGTCTACTTTTTAGTCCAAGGGTACGTGGCAGCTTGTTGCTTTGCCTCGTAGAGCAACTATTGTGGGATGTAGGTGGGTATTTACCGTTAAATACCTACCTGATGGAATAGTTCAACGAGACAAGACTAGATTGGTTACCAAGGGTTACACTCAGACCTTTAGAGTGGATTACTTTGAGACCTTCTCCCTAGTTGCATGATTGAATTTTGTCAGGATTCTTCTTTCTATAACAGTAAATAAAAGATGGCCTATACATCAGTTTGATATAAAAAATGCTTTTCTCTACTCCAGATACAATTGGGTTGTGATCCATCCCAAAGATCAAGAGAAAATGACATTCACCTATCCCTTTAGAACCTTTACGTTCCAAAGTATGCCATTTGGGCTTTGCAAAGTACCCGCAACTTTTTACAGGTGCATGCTAGCCATCTTTTTCGAGATGGTAGGTGAATATATGGAGGTATTCATAGATGATTTTCTATTTTTGGGGAGACATTCGATATCTATCTTGAAAATCTATCAAAGATCTTGAAACGCTGCATCGAAGTGAATCTTGTCCTCAGCTGGGAGAAGAGCCATTTTATGGTTTCATAGGGCATTGTACTTGGCCATCTCGTATCTAAGTGAGGTATCCAAGTAGATAGAGCCAAGATCAATCAAATCTCAAATTTACCAATTCCCGATCATTTCTCGGGCATGTGGGATTTTACAGAAGATTTATACTTGATTTTTAAAGATTGCCCAACCACTCACGAGTTTCCTCACGAAAGACACGATTTTTGAGATGAATGAGGAGTGTATTTCTGCATTCTACACATTGAGAGACAGAGTTACACATGCTTTTGTTGGTGCAAGGGCACCACAATTGTTAGTTTTGATGATAACAAAACACTTGTTATTTAAAATTTACATTTAAGTTTATGAGTTTCAAGAAAATGCAAATGGAATCAACTGTGACGGAGCTCAAGCCTGCATCCATGGCAAATTGGAGGAGCTTGATGGAGGAGAAGGAGCTTCTCTCAGAGAGAGAGCTTGAAAAAGGAAGGAGAAGAAGAGTATGATGGATACTTTATTCATGTATTCATTTGTTTGCCCTTTATTTTCTATCTAGATTATATGTTAAAGAGCCTCAAAGTAACTAAACTATAGTCCTAGGAACACCTACACAAACTTAGGATACTTAAGCTTTTTCTAGAGAACTTAAAAAGCCAAAATAAGCATCAGACAGCCTAATCAGAAGTCCAATTAGAAAATCAAACGTCTAATCTTTGACTTTAAGACGTCTGATTGCTTGATCAGACGTCCAAAACACTTAGGCTGGAGAACCACTCTTTGTCTACCAGTTTCAGATGTCCAACCCTTAGTTCAGACATTTTAGAAGACGTTTAATGACCTTGCCAGACGTCTATATAGAGGATTGTTGGCTTTATTAGACTAATATTAAAGGATTAACTCTTTATTTGATCGACATTCACTTTCAGACGTCCGTAATGACCCCTAGACGTCTGATAAATAGACGTTAGGCTCAATCCATCCACAAATTACTTTTGTCAGTGATTATAGCTGTTTGAGCATCGAGAAATCAATTCCCGCAGTAAAACCTATTTCCAAACGTCCAGACATTATGCCAGACAACCGACCTGTCGTCTAACCAATAAGACCTAAAACCCCGTTTAGGTCTGGACAAAAATAGGAAGGAAACCCATTTAGAATTAGACGTCTGATTTGTTTCCTAGGCGTCTTAAAACACATCTTTAGATGTCTATTCTGATTCAACATCATCCAGTTGATCCACCCCTCTAGATCAGACGACCGACCAGAAAATTAGATGACGATCATGACATTTAATAATAGATCTAGACGTCTGATAATGCTCCATGTGTGCAGGGAACAGGTGAGGAAGAAGAAGAAGAGTAGGCGGCAAGGACTTAGCCGTAAGGCTCCCGCAGCAAAGAAAAAGAAGAAGAAAGGAGGAGGAGCGAAAAGGAAGACGAAGAAGGAAGGAGCTGCTGAAGAAAGAAGAAGGAGAAGACGCAGAAGAAAGAAGAAAGAAGAAAGAAGAAAGAAGAAAGAAGAAAGAAGAAAGAAGAAAGAAGAAGAAGCAGCAGCAGAGAAAAGGAAGAGAAAAAGAAGAACCGCAGCGGAGGAGAAGAAGAAAGAAGAAGGTAGAGAAGCAGACTGAAGAAGAGAAGGCACAATAAGAGAAGGGAGAAGAAGAAGAAGCCAAGAGAAAGAAGAGAAGGAAAAGAGAAAGAAAAGAACCGTATCTGCTAAAAGAAAAGAAGCACAGTGTGAGAAGAGAGAAGAAGAAGAAGCCAAGAGAAAGGAGAGAAGAAGAAAAAGAGAAATTTGCTCTCTCTCTCTTAAATTTTTGTAACAGTATTGTGAACTTATATGTTTCTAAAATGACGTGTGCTCCCTGAGTTCGACCTCGGGATAATCTAAATCTCAAGTAATAAATAAATTAAACTGGTGATCATTTTTTACAATATACTACAACGAATATATCATTAAAACTCCGCGAACGACAAGGCCACCAGTTTTTTGACGCCATTGCTCCCTATTTATTCACAATTTTTTATTTACTACTGACTTAAGCTCTTCTCTTTTGTTGTGAAGGCACAGGGAAACAAGAAGGAAACAAGCAGCCGCACAACAACCAAGGGACAGGTAATTTTCTATCCTCTCTTTTAAGCCCCTAAAATTCTAAAGAGGAAGAAAAAGAAAAAGCAATTTAGGAATAACCTATCATCCATACCTAGTAAATCACAGAAGTTGCCTGTTTTCAAATTTCAACACATTCTATCTGTAAATCCACTACAGGTATTTAGGGCTAAAACCTTCTTGCTTGAGCCCTAATTACCTAATCTTGAGGCAACTAACTGGACCAATTAGAGCCAACTTAAGACTCAACGCTAGGGTTTTAGAGACACACTTTCTAATCAAGAATTGAGAATTCCCAAAAGAAGTGTGTCCAAGCTATTGCTTGAAAACATCTATTAAGAGAAACCCTAAGCAATCCGGCTCTTAAGTCACTTGAACCTTAAAAGACAAGACCTAATAAGCTCTCAAAGGAACTAATAGGTGAAGTTGATCCCTTGGATCAACCAACCTTTAAAATTAGGTCACTCTTTGCACTCAAAAGGTTAAAGTTCAAGTGAAACCCTAAGCACCTTAATCCTAATTAAAAGTGGTAGACTTAAGAAGTCAAGGTCCCCATTCTAGTCTACCTGGAATCTCAGTGACAAGAGAGGTCAGGTGGGGGAAACCCTGTAACCCGTGGGGGCGCTCTACTGTGTAGGGGTCTTCGCGGGACTCACCCTCTCTGGCTGCCCAAGTAATTCTCAGGTGGATGACCTTCTGATTAAGGGGTATCATCCGCCCCGAACCTCTATAGTCACCCAGCATATTTTGGGTGTCTTGATTTGGTCCAACACCTTCTAACCTCATCCAGTCTGTTAGTGTATGTTCGGTAGGAGGTCCTTGAAACCTCCTCTAGCAATCTACTCTCCCTAAGGCCAAGCCTCAGCTCCCTTGTTTGTGCAACAACCTCTCCACTTCTGATTCAAAACCTAGTTCTTTCTCTTCTTCCATCATGGCACAACTTGATTCTACATCCAAATTCTGGTTCTACATCTTGATTCCACCACCTAATCTAAATATGCAGCCTAGTTACTTAGGATTACCCCTCAAGAAACCTGAATCACAAAGATCCATGAGAGATAGGATGATTGAGGATGCCCTTGAGTTCTATGAAATTAAATACAAAACCTCAACACCGATAGAGAACATTCAGGTTGATGTCCCAACAACCACAGCCATGATCATAAACCGTGCCCAAGTTCTGTTGACAGAAGCCACAAAAGGATCAACCCAAGACATACTCATAACAGGATATATTGAGATAGAAAAATTACACAAATCTAAATACCTTCAATGCATGACAAATCCTGTACTTTGGGAACAACACCAAGATACTCTTGAAAAACGGGTAGAGATGATGAGATTACTGGAACAAACTATCCACCAGAAATACCCGTATATACCACAAACAAGGGATGAACCATCTTGGAACAGTATTGAGGATCAATCCGGTTTCCCAGATCTTGGGATTGAGGCTCAGAGTGGTTGTGGATTCCCAACCCAGATAGAATACAACATTGAATTAGGTTGGGAAGTTGCAGGAGAACATAATGTTGAGCCAAACCTAGACCATAAATCACCAAGCTTAGAATTCCAAGACTCCTGTAATAATGAGATCAGAATTAAACCTCTTGAGGGTGTAAATCCCGCCCCTTATTCTGATAAGGTGACCCTCGAAGGTTATTCAGACATAGATTCTAGTAATTCCACCCACATCCTAAGCCTAGAATCTGGATCTGAAACTTATTGGGAAGATTACGAGGCCCTACATGATGAAGATCAAATTTTCAATAAAGAATACGATTTTGGGCCTCTATTCGATGAATATCCCTCTCCAATTTCCTCAGGAAATCAGATCGACTTTCTGGTAGTCATGCCAATTTACGATACGGAAATCGAGGAGTTGGACGAATGGGGTTTCAATTGGGTCTGTCCTACCAGCTTGGAACTTAAGCCTAGAAAGAATACCTTTTTAAACTCAGAATTGACATATAGGCTAAACCCCAGTCAGGTTGCTGAATCCACATCATATGATTCATTCTGTGGTAGAATTCATGATCTGGAATCTCATTCAGAACTTGATCTCAAAGAGACTCTGCTTCCTGAATACACTAAGACAATCTACGACCTCAGCTCACATGACTCATTCTCCGACTCTAACTCCGAGGTCCCGGTTCCTGAGATCACTGATTTCAATGACATAGAATCATTCCTTTTTGATCCTCAGGAACCAAAACCAAAAAATGCCAAGAGTGATTGTAACCCAAAATTCAAATCTTTTCTCGATTCAGATTTCCTTCATCCTATAGACACTCTTCAAGCATTTGATAGTTACCCAGAAGACTCTCTACAGGAGACCACCAGTCATTCATTTCTAGAAGAGTCCTCATACCCAATTCTCATTAAAGCTACCTCTTCCACACATACAGAACCAATCCATCTTCAACCCCGACCTGCAACCAGACTCAATTTCTATTTTGATTCCCCTCCCACTGAGTCGTTTGCAGATGCTCCTCACATACACCGGGTATCGGACATTGATCAGACTAAAGTCCATGCTCCATCATTCTCTGATCATCCCTGTAGGGGTTCCGCGTCATTCACTGATTATTTTATGGATCCCTACTCTGACCAGGCTGATTCGACTCAGCCAAACCCCTCATTCACACTTCCACATCTGTCCGAGCTTCATAGTATATGGTGGGTTCCACACCTCTTGATCTGCATTTTTCAACCCACCAGATTGATTGGGTTTCGGCTGCATCATCAGCCTACTAATCTGAACAAGCACCTGGTTGGACCAACCAGGCTCTTAATCAAGGTGCTTGTCTTACAAGACTCCACTGATTTGACCATCCCATTTCCTGCTCGGCTGAAGGCGTCGAATTTAGCGCTTAACGGGAGGTAGCCCATCATTCTTTTGAAAAGCCCGAAACCTTTTTTGACATTTCTTTGCATTTCAGGTTCATCCTTTAGGACAGCCAACTTCACCTCAGGTACCGGTACCTGAGATTAGGAATCGTTCACAACAATCACCTTGACCCATCCACTCACCAAATACCTGTCCTAATGCATGAACCAAGCTAAATAAAAACCCACCTAATGTACAATGAGGACATTGCAAATCTTAGGCATGGGGGGTTATGAAAGTGCAATGAAATAACATGGAAAAGGTTTCAACAAAAAATCCGCATATACAAAAAAAAAAAAACTTTGAAGGAGGAAGAAAGTGCCGGTAAATTTTACAAAAGGAGGAGGAGAAAAAGAGATAAATGGTAAAAAGGAGCACAAAATGAAAGAAAAGAGATAGTCATTAGTAAGAAATTAAGGAATTAACCTAAGTTCTAGACCACATTAAGGAAAAGAAAAAGGAAAGTGCACAACAAGATTAGTAAGAATGCAAACCTTAGGCATTCTTAGCTAGACTCTTAATACCCGTTAAGATCTAGATATTCCTCAAGAGGTTGAGGAAAATGAAAAGCTTAAGCATTATGTCCAAGGCTTAGGGAATATTCAGCCTCATTAACTGATTTTCAATTTACGTGACTCAGTAACCTAAGCACCCAAACTCACACACACAATCGGGTTCAGTGAGCATAAGTATCAAAATTACGCAGAAGCGTTTCAAATATTCTAAAAATATCACCTAGATTAGGAGCAGTCGATCAACACAAGTTGATTTGGACGAGTTCCCGACGCGGAGAGGTGGGATATTCCCCTTGAAGATGTGTAACAACATATCATCTCCTCGGTGATTGTCTCTTAAGATATTTACATATCCTACTGGGGGCATGTAAGCACTCTGCTGATTCAGATTCCATGGATGGCATTATCACGAAGTGTCAATTGCCAGGGTCTGAATTCGGCCACGGAACACAATGGATGAGATTATCTCGAAATCTCGAAAGTCAAGGTCCTCAGGGTTACCATGGGCGGTGCTATCCCAAAGCATCGACTGCCAGGGACCCTTGAGGATTGATGATGGGGACAAGGAATCCGATACAAATCGTGTTGAGAAGCCAATCCTAAGCTAGAATTAAAAAGAAAAAGAGAGAGAAAACTCTCCAAATAAATAAATCTTCTGTCTCTCTCTTACAAAACGCACTGCGAACTGAAACAAGGCTAAAATTATCTCAAGCACGGGTGCTTTAACCACGAAGTCCAATAAACCTTAGGTTAGTTCCTGTAAGCCTTAAAAACCTTTGCTAAAGACTGAGGCTAAAGCTAGACAGATCTGGATCTTGGTTGGTACTAGAGTACCTTTTAGGCCTATGATTGGCATTCTGACTTAATCAAGGATACAAGAGGAAAAGCACTTATCTAAACTTGATAAGAAATTCATGGTCTAGAACAAGGGTTAAAACCTTAAAATTTTGCTAAGGGACTAGCAAAAGTGAGGCATGGGGGTATGATGAGAGCCTCATCATAAACCCTAACTAGCACATTTTAATCTAAATAAGTGTACAAAAGCTCTTACAAAACCTAAGGAAAAGTCTAAATTAGATAATTCTAAATTTAAGAATAAAATAATTCACAAGGGGTAAAACTATAATTTTACCAATGCAGTACACAAACGGGGTGTCTAAGGGTCTAAACACAGGTCAAATGGGCTTAATAAGAAAGAAAGTTGGATGACCTGATCCGAAAAGGGTTATAGTAACTTCTAGGAATTAAATGATATTTTGTAACCCTGAAACAAACCCGCTTTAATTCATGAGGTTTCAGGCAGGATAAAAATCAACTAAACCCCCTAAACTTCATGGAAACATATTTCCTAGGGTTTAGAACCTTCAATTTGGCCTTTGGAACCTATCTTGACCTAGATTGAGAACCATGCCCAATTTTTGACCTAATTTGGGTTTTTATGCAAATTTACCGATCAAACGTGGTCAAACCTAAAATCAAACTTCACCATTGGATTTCTTAGGTCCAAACTAGGTTGGTACCAAAATTTGGGCCTATGAGAAGACCATTTTGACCGACTTTACAAATTGGTCCACATGAATTACTTTTTGACCCTTAACTTTTTGAACCCTTTCACTTTGCCCCCTAGCTTTCCTTTCGTTCTTTATAGAACGGTCCCTCTGCCACCCCGCGCAGCTGCCCATACCTCCGGCGACTTTGCGCAGAGGATGGCGCCGCACAGGGTATGGGAGCCGCTCTCAGAGATGAAAGGGGAGTTCCCTGCGTCGTCCTCTTCCGCACAGACCCCCTCCCATGACCTGCCACTGCCCATGCCGCTCGTGCGAACACATGAAAGGAATGGGTCTCATCTCCAACCATTCTCCGGCAAGCTCTCCATGCTCTCTCCTCGAAATCCTCTCCTCGCCAACTGCTATTTAAGGGACGGCAGGGCCCTCCAGTCATGGCGAGCCTGTTTTGGTCGAAGAAAACCCCCAAACTTCATCTCCTCCTCCTCCGGTCAAGCGCCCGCAGGCTCCGGTGACCCTTCCTCCTCCCCTTCGTCGCTCTACTGCCATACCTACAGTAGAGTTTACTCTTCCTCGTCCTCCCGTGACAGGCCGCACCAGCTGGCACCTTCCTGACCTCCTCCTCATCACCATTACCCCCCTCTGGGCATCTTTGTCTCCGGCGTCGGCAGGCACGCGTCGAGCACCTCCTCCTCCCCTTTCATCAGTTAAGTAGGTAAACACTCTTCCCTTTACTCTCTCCTTTATTTCCCCCTTATTAATTTGTTGTTTCCACCCACCGACCACCACTGTCCATCGCCACCTTCTCCATCTCCAGCCGCCCTCCGGCGAGGCGTTCCCGCTGCTCCACGCCTCCATCCGCCTCGCTAGCTACCCCTTAAGCACCGCAACACCTCACTAACCCTAAATCCGCACTCCATTCACCACGTCATACCTTCAGAACACCCCCCGAACGAACCCACTCTCACGCACGCAGTGTGCCCTAGGTGCACGGCCACAGGCACTCTCATGTCTCGTCGACCACCTTTGCACACTCGCCACACCTTGGCGAACCTCCCTGAGCCTTTTGACGTGGCCACGAGGCCGTTTTAGTGTTTTCAGGACCCAGGTGCTCCCTCCATTGTCGAGCAAGTTGAAGCTGCTTCGCGAGCTTCTTCAGGTCCATCCGCTCCAAGCGTAAGCCCCATGCGACGCGGAATTGAGGCACGAGCGTGTCCAGGACTTCAATTGGGGTCGTAAGCCTTGGCTACTACCCCAAATCGCTTGAGCCTCCTACCTACAGACGCACGAAGTAGCAGGTGGGACTTTAGACCCACCTCGGAAGTATGTGGGCACGCATCCACACATAAATTGAAAAAGTGTTCCTAGCTTATCGCCTCGAAACACTGGGGTGAGGTCCCTCGCCCTCACTCACCGGGTCTCGTCCGCGGCACTGCCCACGTGGACCTGACCCGCGACCCGACTACCCTGATCCGTGCACTCGTCGTGCACCACACCCACGTCGGTGCGCCTGGACCTGGGCGCGACCGACCTGATAACCTGGGAGCGTGCCGAAGAGAGATTCAGAGAGAGAGACGCACGGGGAGGGTAGGGGTAGGTTTTGCGCTCGTGTGTGCAGGGAACAGGTGAGGAAGAAGAAGAAGAAGAGCAGGCGGCGAGGACTTAGCCGCAAAGCTCTCGCAATAGAGAAAAAGAAGAAGAAAGGAGGAGCGAAAGGAAGACGAAGAAGGAAGGAGCTGCTGAAGAAAGGAGAAGAAGACGTAGAAGAAAGAAGAAAGAAGAAAGAAGAAAGAAGAAGCAGCAGCAGAGAAAAGGAAGAGAAAAGGAAGAATTGCAGTAGATGAGAAGAAGAAAGAAGAAGGCAGAGAAGTTGACTGAAGAAGAGAAGGCACAGTAAGAGAAGGGAGAAGAAGAAGCCAAGAGAAAGAAGAGAAGGAAAAGAGAAAGAAAAGAATCGCAGCTGCTGAAAGAAAAGAAGCACAATGCGAGAAGAGAGAAGAAGAAGAAGCCAAGAGAAAGGAGACAAGAAGAAAAAGAGAAATTTTTGCTCACTCTCTCTTAAATTTTTATAACAGTATTGTGAACTTATATGTTTCTATAATGACGTGTGCTCCCTGAGTTCGACCTCGAGATAATCTAAATCTCGAGTAATAAATAAATTAAACTGGTGATCATTTTTTGCAATATATTACAACGAATATATCATTAAAACACCGCGAACGATGAGGCCACCACATGTCCGTAGCACGTCAACTTCCACATTATTTCTTTTGTCCCATAAATCTCACCCCCTCCGTTAGAACATATAGCTCCTATTCTGCAGCCTCCTGATTGGAATCTACCATTTGAACTCATGTGTGACGCATTTGATTACATAGTGAGAGTTGTATTAGGACAGAAAATTGAAAAGAATCTTGTAGTGATTTACTACACTAGCAAGACATTAATGACACATAAAGGAAATATATAGTTGCTGAGAAAGAGTTGCTAGCGATAGTATTTGGATTGGAAAAGTTCATATCTTACATCCTTAGATCTCAAATCATTGTGTACTCTGATAACTCTGCGATCAAACACCTTCTATCGAAGGACACAAAACCTAGGTTGATCAGATGGATCTTGCTTTTGCAAGAATTTGACCTAGAAATTCATGACAAGGCTGGACGACATAATGCCGTTGCCGACCACCTTTCCCACCTTCCTTCTGAGAGTATCGAGACATCTCCTCCAATCATCGAACACTTTCCTATTGAGCATCCTTTTACTATCTCTACTGATCTTCCTTGGTACACCGACATCGTAAACTATTTGGTTACACATCAATTCCCATCTGATTGGGACTGGAATCACAAATCACGACTCAAATCAGAAGCCAAATACTATTTTTGAGAGGATTCGTATCTGTTTTGACTTTGTAATGATCAAATCATCAGGCGTTGTATATCTTCTTTTGAGATTGACTCTATCATTTCCTTTTGTCATGACTAGGCTTGCAGTGGTCATTTTTCAGGATGTAAAACCGCTATGAAATTTTTGCAAAGTGAGTTTTATTGGCCCACTCTTTTTGTGGATTCACACACATATTGTAAGGCATGTAATCGCTACCAAACCCTTGGTAGCATGTCACACAGAGACATGATGCCTCTGAAACTGATTGTTATCTGTGAAATCTTTGACATTTGGGGCATAGATTTTATGGGTCTATTTCCGTCTTCTTCTATCTTCGAGTACATTTTACTCGTTGTCGATTATGTTTCTCGTTTGATCGAAACCGTACCACATGCACAAATGATCATAGAGTTGTTATTCCTTTTGTTCAAAGTCATATCATCTCTCGCTGTGGCATACCACGCACTATCATTTCTGATGGCGGATCCCATTTTAATAATGCCCAATTTAGGAATCTACTTAGAAAATATGAGGCCACACATTGTATTGCTACACCTTATCATCCACAAACTAATGCGCAAACCGAGGTCTCTAACTGAGAGATCAAGAAGATCCTTCAAATGACAATCCGACTCAATAGGAAGGATTGGTCTTCTTGATTAGAAGAGGCTTTGTGGGCTTATAGGACTGCCCACAAAACACCCATAGGCATGTCACCATATAGACTTGTTTACGGGAAACCTTGCCATCTTCCCCTCGAAATTGAACATAAGCTTATTAGGCAATTAAAGCTTGTAATCTTGACCTCGCGAAGGTTGGTGATCATCGTAGGTTGCAGCTTAGTGAACTTGAGGAACTCCAAAATGATTCCTATGAGAGTTCTAAGCTGTATAAGGAAAAATTGAAAGCCTTCCATGATAAACACATTTCCCGCAAGTCTTTCGCACCTGGTCAGAAGGTGTTGCTCTTTGATTCTCGTTTGAAACTCTTCCCCAGTAAACTAAGATCTAAATGAATAGGTCCATTTGAAGTCACTAGAGTCTTCGACAACGGAGCTATCGAAATCACTGAACCCAACAAGAATCAACCGTTCAAAGTCAACGGTCAACGTCTCAAACCCTATCTTGAAACACATGTTTTGGGCCTTGTTGGAGATTGTTATATGCTCCATTAATGTTTTTTAAGGTTTATACCTAGCTAAAGGTGTAAAACTTAGCATCTTGTATATAGTTGTTTCCTACTTTCCACACTTTTACCAACCTTTACACTTGAGTCTCTACACTATCTATCACTTATTTTCTACTCTCCACTTAGTCCGATTGACCACTCTGACTTGTGTTAGACTTGAAATCATTCGCACGGAGATCTTTGATCTCCTCTATACGACTCCTTCTATCACCTTATACTAAGTGAAGTGTAGAGTCTTTTTCACTCTTTCCTTACAATGAGGACATTGTAAAATTTTGGCTTAGAGGAGTGTCAAGTGAATCCTTAAGTATAATAGTAGACAAAAGAAAAGAAAAATGAGAAAAATGTAAAAATGTATAAAAATAAAAATAAAAACACATAAAAATTTGAAAATTTGATAAAGTATAAAAAATATATAAAATATAAAAAAATAAAAAATAACATAAATAGGGGGATTAATTTCTTAAGAAGATTTGAAGAAGAATTATTAAGGACCTTATTTAAATATTTACAATTAATAAATTAAGAGTTAAATTTCTTATGGTCAGAAATAAAAATATATATACTTGTTTATATTGTAAATAGTGTACATTAAATACGAGTATTGAATCCCTACTTTGGACTTTTTCTTAAATATCTTTTTAAAACACATTTGTTTGCAAATTTTGAAAAGAATTTTTCTCGAGTTAAAAGTCTGAAACCCTAATATGATATGTTTCTCCTGCTCTTTATTCTAAAACAAAGTAACTAATATGTCATTAAACTTTATAGGAGACTTAAATTTTGGAACTAAATTGTAATTTTCTTGGTTAATAAGACTAGGTTAAATCCTTCTGATTTTTTGAATATCTGTTTTACTACCAAGTTGAGTAAGGAGACTAGATACCTAGAGTTGATTAAGTGAAGAGTTAGTAGAATCCTTAATCATAAGGTCTAATGGGCTATAGTTAGCTTAATCAATTGAGGATGTTCAACTAGACTTGGTGAGTTGCGTCTTGACAGATCCTGCAAGCTGATACTAATGGTTTAAGGGACTTGAGAGTGAAAGTATTTGTTGTCCACACTCTGATTTGTAAGCTAAGTAACCTAAGTGTCCAAACTTCACACACATTAGAATTGTCTTACTCGCATCTGGGATCGTGAAAACACAGTGGTTAAGAGATTGGTTCTAAATCCTTTTTAGTCTAAGGATTTCCGCAGGGCGGCTCTTGAATGGGTGAAGGATGTGCCACTCACCTAAAAAAGGACTTAGAGTATTTGTAAGAAATATGAGGGAAAAAAATACTTATTTTGAAAAAATATATATTATATACATCTTGTAGTTAACCATTTCGCTACAAATAGATTCTTATGCAGTTTTGATCCACTAATAAAGCATCTCGCTACATATGGATGCTACCCCTTCATCAATAAAAACACCTCGCTACATATGTGTGTTTGAACCGATAGAAAATGGATTGGAAAAATGTGGAGATAAAATATAAAAATAAGAGACCCAATGATCCATCGGAGAAATATATGCCTAGAGCGTTGACCTCGGGTTTAAAACAGGTGAGGAGAAAGCAACCAAATCTAAGTAAGGCCAAGACAAAGGCTTGAATTGGAATAACCTGGATTGGAAATTGATGTCTTAAAATTTGGATTTTTGAAGCTTCGAATGCCTGTAAGACGAGTCTACTTCACAAGCATGGATGCTTTAAACTCATAGCTACTAAACCTTGTTTTGGCTAGTGAAGCCTAAGAAATTAGGTTTTGAAAACTAGCGGTTGAGGCCTAAAGGAGATAGATTGACAAGGCCCTAGGTCTAGAAATCCATCCTTGATGCTTTGGATTGGTTGGTTTAGGGATTTTGCTTTCTTCTGAATGTGGTTAATAAATGGCATTTACTTGAATTACAAAAAGCTTTGGTTAGTAAAAATTGGATTTCACAAGCTTAAGAACTAACCTGCGTCTGTTGAATTTTTGAGTTAGAATTTAACTTCCAATCTTTAAGTCTTGTTACCTTATTCATCTTGACTTCTTTGATTTTTAAAGTTTAGGGTGGATACAAAGAATAAACAAGTTTTCATTGTTCTGATTCAGAAGAAATTTCCGTCAAGATTCTATTTTTACGAATAAGTATTTCTAAAAGGTATTTAGGGTTTTGAGTCCATCGTAAGAGGATTCTCTCTAATGCACTAATTATTTATGGATATTTATTTATTTGAAACAAAAATATAAAAATACAAATATTAAAAACATTCTAACCTAAGCATTCCTCTACTTTAGAATTATTTATAATTATTTAACTACCTTATTGCTTAAATCATCATATTCTTGGTTAATTTTGCTAGGGACTGGCAAACTTTGGCTTGGGGATGTGATGAGAGACTCATCATGGCTCCTATCTTCCCTAGTTAATTACCTAAGAATACACTAAATACATGATTAATTATAATATAGGGGTAAAATAGTAAGGACCTGCAAAATAAGTTAAAAATACATAATTAAAATTCAATTAATATTAATATAAGTTTAATTAATAATTTGGATTCAATTCACAATCATGTAGCTATATATGTATTTAAGTTAACTTAATTTAATTAAAGACCTAAGTGTTAACTAACTTAATTAATATTATAAATTAAATAAATATAGCTAAAAATGTAAAAAAATAATTTCAAGGCATAAATATGCTATTTACATTATTTTTGATTATATATAAAAAGTTGAAAAAGAAATAAATTAAAATAAGGTTTAAAACTCAATGTTTACATTTCTACCCTTAGATTTTATTTCAATTGAGTCATTTTTATTTTGATTTGGTCCTTATTTATTTGCAAAAATACCCCTGCATAAAAGTCATCTTCTTCTTCACTTTTGGACGGTCGATGATCTCCGGTCTTCATACATCTCAATCACTCCATCGATCTCACAACCAAAAGCCAACGCCGTTGCTGTTGTTACTCTGCTCACCTTTGCCAATTGTTTGCGAGCAAGATCGAGGTTTTAAATGTTGCGTCGTAGTATAGATCAAAATCGCTTGAAAACAAATAAGATTTATACTCGAAGTTGAAGTCTGAGGTCGTTTGCTGGGAGCAAGTAGGAATTTAATCGCTAATCGCAAATAAAATGTAACTGAGCATAAGATTCAAACCAAATAATACCAAGAAATGAATACTAATTACTCAGAAATGATAATCAACTTAAAGCATGTGTTTAACAATAGTTATGCATGGAAAAAAGAATCTCAAAGCAAAAACAATGGTGATTTAGATCACCAATTATTCAATTTAAGCATATAAGCATTGAGTTCAAATAATGTAACAGTACCATCAACAGTTCAAACATAGGTACTCAAATATGTCAACAGTATCAACAGCTTTTACCCAAGTCAGATGTCGCCTTAAGCCATCAGACGACTTAATAATGTGTTTACTACAGTATTCCTTTTATTCTTCTTCTGCTGCTATTCTTCTCTTTCTTCTTTCTTTCTCTTCTTCCTGTTTTTCTTTCTCCTCTTCTTTTATGACCCTGCTCTTCCTTCAGTTCTTCTTCTTTGTGCCTTGGCCTTTGTTCTTCACGCACAGAGGGAGGCAATCCCTTCAGCAGCTAAGTGTCAGCCGACTCTTAAGAGAGCAAAACCCCTACCCCTGTGCTCTCTCTCCTTCTCTCTCTAGGTTTTCCTTCTTTCCTGCCTTTCCAAGGCCAATGTATGGGTTATCGAGTAAATGGGCATACGTGCACTCGGGACCAGGGCTGCCGGCCGTGGGTTGCAACCGAGGTGTGCGCGGGTTAGGAGGGTCAGGTCGGACCAGGCCTGCGTGCACAATGTCACGGGCGAGGCACGTGTGAGGGTGCAGGGGACCTCACCCCCCAAGTGTCTTGAGGTGATAAGCTGGAAGCAGAAAATCAACTTATTCATGCGCACCTCTTCACTTGTTTCAGAGGTGGGACTAAATGTCTCACCATCTTCGTGCGATCGTCTGCAGGTGGGACTCTGTCAAATTGCAGCGGCTGCTGAGGATATCTCCCACAATTGGAGACTTGAGCGCGTGCCTTTAGCAAAGCTGCAGCGCCTGGAGGGTGTGGCTTGGAGCTTCGTGGCTAGAACTCGAAGAACAAAGGCGATGACGGGCGGAGGGTGGCGGAAGTCTGGCGTGTACCTGAAAGGAGAAGCATGGCCTTTCAGCCCTGTAAAATACTTCAGGAGCTTCGCCAAAGGACAGCGAACGCAGTGGTGTGTGTGATGAGGTGAGTGCGTGCGTGTAGGTGTAGGGCGAAGTCAGAGATGGCGCACAATGGTGGGTTTGTTCGTGAGAGGGTTCGGGTGGACGGGAAGGCGAATAGAGATAGGGGTTTTGTGTGCGGAGGGATGGCGGTGCTTGTGCGTGCGATGACGAGGCGGATGGAGGGGTGTAGCAATGGGGCACCTCGCCGGAGGAGCGGGCGGAGACGGGGAAGACGAGGGTGAACGGTGGCGTCGAGGGGTTCTTTTTGGGATTTTTGGGTATAAAACTAACCTAAGAGAACTAAGGATCTAATCTACCCCTAACTTAATAGACGAAAGGGGGGGGAGTACGACACCGATGTTGGTAGGCTAGCACCAGGGGAGAAGACACTCCGGTAGAGGGGGACGGCGACGACGACGAAGGTAGAGCGACGGCGGCTGGTATTGCACAACGCAGAGGAAGGTGAGGAAGAAGAATCCGTGGTCATTATTGTGGTCGGACGATGAGGAGAGGCAGGGAGAGTCGTCGGAGCTCGAGGAGCTATTCGGTCGAAATAGGAGAGAGGAATTTGGGGAATTTCCGACTAAAATCGAGTCTGGGATGGACGGCGATGTCTGGGGGTTCTTTTATAGGCCTCTGGAGAACGATTTGAGCTTGGGAAGCAAGCTTCCCAAGCTTGGAAGGTCACCGGAGATGGGGACCCGAATCTTTCAAAGGTTTGCACCATGATTTCGACCAATTTTAGAGCATTGAATCTAGCTCAAAAGGAAGAGAATTCCTTAACGAACTTCCCTTTCAAATCTGAGAGGGATTTGTCACGGAATCAAGGAGAAAATGCCAAATCAAGCTTGTTAGAGTTGTAGGATTATGATTTCATGGCGAAAGGGACCTATTTGAAGAAGGAGATGATAAAGTTAGGGACCTATTTGTAAAGGATTCAAAAGTTAGGGGCATGTGTGTGAGATAAAAGAGTCAGACAGAACCAAATTGCAAACTTGGTCAAAATGATCTCAGATTGGGCCCAAATTTTGGTATAAACCTAATTTGGACACAAAAAATCCAAAGGTGAAGTTAGATTTATGTTTTGACCAAGTTTTATTGGGTAAATTGCATAATTACCCAAATTAGGGCAAAAGTCTGTCTGAGACTCTATTTTAGGTCAAGACAGGTTCTGATGGTCAAATCAAGCATACCAAACCCTAGAGTAGTTTTCTATGAATTTTAGAGGGTTTAGGTGAATTTTATCCTGACCCAACCCTCAGTGAATCAAGCGAGTCTATTTTTAAGGCTTCGAATATCATTTAATTATCAAAACACGTGAAAACCCTTTTCTATTTGTACTAACCCACTTGTTAGATTCTTAAGATCATGTGACCTTTAATTAACCCTTGAGAAAACCCATGATTGTTATGCATTCATGATATGATGGTAAAATTATAATTTTAACCCTAGTTTCTTGTATTTCTCCCAGAATGGATTTGCAATAAATTATGGCCTTCTTATGATTATGTAGGAGCATTTAATAATGGAAATTAACTAAATAAAGCTAGATATGACTAATGATGATATTATCATCACCAATCCATCCAACATATCGGATCTTCCATAAATCCTATTTAACCTAGGTGAGTAAGCTCCGACGTTGGTGGTTACAGCCCACTTAACCACCTAACCATCCAAAAACCTCCCCCTCTACCTTCACCACCACCTATAAATACTATCCATCACCTCCGATCTCCATTAGCAACCCCCTTCCCACTTCTCCCATTGTGGTTGTTGATGGGCTATTCGTCCAACGACTTCTTCCACCTTTCTCCAGTCTTCTTCAATGTGAACAACCTCTCCTCCGTCATTCTCCGCCGCATCTCTGGGCGAAGTTACACATTCAGATTCCCTTCCTATACACCATATTCGCTCTCTGCTGGAGCTCTGCTTCTATCCTCTGATTTCTTCCTCCGTTCGAGCTTCGACGAAGATTTCTCACCTCCTTCATCCAAGTAATTGTAGATAAGCTTAGAATTTAGTTTAGCTTAGTTCTAGCTAGTTAGATAGGTAGATAGTTTAGTGTAATGCTTAGATTCAAGTTCATCTTCCTAGTCTATGGTGAGACAATTCCGACTCGCCAGACATTCATTCATCTATTCATTCATATGTACATCTTTTTTATCTCATCATGACTTCACTCCACCTTCTTACACATTCGATTAATCACTTATACTGCTTAAATCACCTCACACACAACTAAGGACCTCCGCTATCTATGGTGGAGGTCTCAGATCTATTTCATGCTCTATCAAGGCCCTTCATCACCTATTCACCACACCAGGGCCATTTCCACTCATTAATTTCATCTATAATAGCTTGTGTAAAGTGCCTAATTCCACCTTCATTCTTAATTCATTGTCAATGGTGACTTAGGAAGAGCTGTTTCACCTAATTAATCATTCATACACCATCACCCCACCTTCCTAAGCAATTCCCCTCTCTTAATTGAGTGAGAGGGCATATCTTGAGTTCGTTCGAATTCAAGATATGAATTTACTGTGTTTCTTGAATCATTCTTATGCTTCATCATCAATTGCATTAATTGTTGAGTTCTTGAGGTTCGTTATAACCTCGGGAAGCTTTTGAACCATTTCACAACTTGTTTCATGGAGATCAACTCTCCAATAAAGCCAAACAACTTTCACCAGAGCTCTGGTGAGCTCTAACGATCCTGAGTTAGAGCCATAGCTTTCAAAACTTCATGAGAAGCTCCAGATCACTTCCTTATGATGAGAGGATTAGAACCCAGTGTTTAGACTTGTGATCTGTTGACTAAATCTCTACGTATATCATCGTCTTCCTTAGCTCTGCTTGAGCTAAGGAGGGTCATTCCTTGAGGTTTAGATTTTGGTATAAGGTCCACAAGATCGAGTAGAACATGTAGAGTTTACATTAGTTTTCATTTAAGTTTGAGAAGCTTTGATTTGGTCTACCACACACATCACCATTGAACACAGGCAGAGGTGCTTGAAAGCACCTAAGGAGTGTTCCAAATATTGTTTTGAGGTGTGCAATCAATTTCTTATGTTGGATTTAGTTTAATCAAGCCTTCAATTTGATCTAAAATTCTATAACTTGGAAAGTCAACTTCTGAGCTTTGAAGGTCAACTTTAGGTTGAAGTTGAGGTTCTACGGGTTAAAACTTTGATTCAGTAGATGATTCGAGTTCTTGTAAGTTATGTGAATCTTCGGGAATAAGTTTGAGTGAATTTAATTGAGATTTGATAAGGATTTCAACTCCTGTCCGTTTTGGGTTATAAATGGAACCCAATACTATTCTTAGTGTTTTTGGTGAGTTTTGATCCAACTTTCTACCCAAATCAATTGATTTATATCCTCTGAATTCATACAGATCATTTTCCTATGCTCTAATTCATCTTTTGAACTGATCCAACACTGGAATCAGTGTTCTGCGCTTGCGTTAGAAGTTGTCAAGCTTCTGGAGTTTCCAAAACTCTTCAAACCTCCTTTCTTCTTCTCAACTTGTGTGAAATCATCTCCTGATGTTGCCTAGACTCTCAATTGAGGGTATCATACAATCTACAGGTCCTTTGACCTGGAATTCTTCCTTTGAGCATGAGTTTTGTGCATGGCAACAGTGCCATGTTTCTTCTCTAATCTTTGGATCTCTTTCAAACCAATCACCAAATTGATGGTAAAATTGGAAACTAGATTCCTTAAGCTCTCGATTGAGCTTTGAACCACCCAGAATGGAGGTTTGAGCCGATAGTTTTCCTTGTTCGAAGCTTCACCGAAATTGACACTATGCTGAAGGAGAATCACTGAAGATAGTCCCACCTCGAAAGAACGTGAGCGTCTTGAGTTGAACAAAAGCAAAAGCACACAGCACCCCACTGGTTGTCAACATAGGGTGCAATTAAAGAGCATTGGGTGTGGGCATGTGCGTGTGCGCTAGGAGCCCAGTATGTGAGCTTTGCGGGCCTGTAATGGCCCAAAACTATACCCAAATGGACCTAAAAATAAGTTAGGGCCTAGCCACTAGTAGTGATTGATTCAACCCAATAATGGATTGTTGATCCTACGAAAATGGTAGGGCTTGCCCATTAAACACTTAATTTTTGGTTAAGAGAGAGAAGAGAAGAGAGGTTAAAATTTGACTAAGTGTTGGTGAGAGTTGAGAGTAAGGAGAGAATTAAGAAATGGTTAAGTGTGAGAGAGAGCTTAAAATAGACGTTTGATAAGAGAGAAATGTGGAGAGAAGGTTGAGAGTTGAGTTAAATGAAAGTTAAGTGTTTGAACTCTATTGTAATAGAGGCATTTGTTTTGTAATGTAATTTTTTTTTATGCCTTTATCTTTTGTACACATTTGTTGTAATAATTATAAACATTTCTTTTGCTATTTATTGTAAATCTTTCATGTACACTTCATTCTTTTAATGGAATAATTGTCATGTTTTCAAGTTCAATTTTGTATGTAATTGTTCATGAGCTTAACATATCTTATAATTATAGAATTAATTAACATAAGTAATTAAATTTAGATAACTTAGAATAAAAAATGGTGAATTGATTAAGTTTAAATGACTCTTAGTGAACGACCCGAACTCAACAAATTAAATGAACTTAAATTTAAAATGTAGGTTAGCTTGACCCTATACTATGATTAAAGAAGACAATTTAACTAATCAAGTTAACATAAGTCTTTTCTTTACACGATTAATTAAGTCTAATAACCTTAATTAACTGTGTTGTGAATTGAACGATCAAGGACACCAAGAGCTTCATACATGCACAATTTGTTACTAAAGTTCTTGGCTTAATTAGTTATTTTTTGGGCATTGAGATACATCATAGTGATGAAGGAATGTCTTATCTAAAAGGAAGTATGTACTTGGCATGCTTTGTGAGGTAGGAATGCTCGGATGCAAACCTGCTGGTATACCTTTAGATCTAGCTATTCATCTTGCAGACACTAACAACCCAATTTCAGAAGATGTTACCAAATATAGAGTTATGGTTGGAAAACTGTCGTACCTTACTGTGACGAGAGCAAATATTTCTTCTATTGTAGGGAGGCTGAGCCAATTTATGCAGGAGCCTAGAGAGATACATTAGGTTGGAGTATGCCAAGTTTTGAGATACTTGAAAGGAGCTCAAAGAAAAGGTCATTTCTTCCAAAGACATGGACACCTTCAGGTATGTGGATACTCTGATGCAAACTATGCAGGTGCTCATGAGGACAAATGATCCATGACAAGGTACTGCAACTATATAAGTGGCAATCTCGTTACATGACAAAGTAAAAAGCTAAAATGTTGTTTCCAGATCTAGTGTTGAATCATAATATAAGGCCATGGCCCACACTACTTGTGAACTCTACTAGATCAGATCTATTTTTCATGATTTTGGAGCTGAAGTTCCAGATCCCATACCTATGTGCAATGATAATAAGGTGTCCACCTTCCTTGCCAACAATCCAGCATTTCATAAAAGAACAAAGCACATAGAAATGGATTGTCACTTTGTTGTGATGTTATCTTAGTTGGAAAGATTTCTACACCTTATATTTCCAATCAAGACCAGGTTGCTGACGTATTTACTAAGGCCTTAGCCAAGAAGAGGTTAGAGTATCTTTGTACGAAGCTGAGCATGTTAGATATTTATGCTCCAGTTTGAGGGGGGAGTTGAGTTATATTTTTGCTATTTCTTATTATTGAGGGCATTCTTGTACTTTTACCCATTAGGGCTCTCTCTATATAAGAGGGCTTAGGGTTTCAATAATAGAATCAACTCTTTTCCTCTTACAATGAAAAAGTTTATTGCCATCTTACCTATCAAGAGGAATGTGTGTAGATGAGAATCAAGGATTGGGGACAGTTTTTTATTTGCTTTATCTTGTGGTCTATACTTAAGAAATCCTACTTCAACCTCACTAGTAGTAGCAATTTAAAGTTGGCTATACAAATAATAAGAAATCCTACTTCAACCTCAATCATTGTAGCAATTTAAGGTTAACAGTACAAATAATCTACGAAATCATACTTCTCTACTTACCAACCACAATGCTTATAACATCTAGTCCTATTATAAGTTGTTAACAACTGCAACAATACTAATAAAATCAGTCAAGCATTAAGTATAAAAAAAGTATGATTCTAAATTCTCTGCACAACACCTCAACCAACTTATCACATCCAACTCTACTTACCTCACCAATAAACACCTTCTTTTCACTTGAAAAGTTAACTAGTATAAAAGTTACAACCAAGCATAGCCTTTGAAAACTTGAGTCTCAATATAACAAATAAGATCTTTTTGAATTCATTATATCTAACCAAGATTACAGCCAACCACATTTACCTTCTCAAAATAAAGATTATAGCTAAGATTTTTTTGACATTTCGGTATTTTTTTGCTTCAAATGATACCAAACAAAAAGCTTAAGGAAGCAAAGGCAGCTTTTGATGGAAGTATAGATGGTGGCTAAAATCTAGAAACCTTTCAAAAAATAAACTGATAATAGACGAGATGAGAGCAACCACAAGTAGACGCAAGGTTTTGCGAGATTTGTGTATACATGAGCTACATCTTAAGAAAAAGATGGACCTCCTTCAACTCCTCAGGACCACAAAAAAATCACCGAGCAAAATGTTTCTGTGCATTATGGTAATTAAACTAGCAAGAGCTTTCTACATCCAAAGATTCGTAAACTTCTCCATGTGCCAGTTGCCCATTCATGACAACGGCCCTTCCATGTGCCAATTGTATTGAGGAAGCATAGCTTGAAATTATTATTCAAGCTACACAAGCATGAAACTAAAATACTTCCATGTGCCAATTGTAGGAGGAAAGTTAGGTAGTAAAGTCCATAAGCAAAAGTATCAGTCAAGTAGTAAAGTTCATAACCAAAAGTATAAGTCAGGTGGTAAAATCCATCCACCGAAAACAATTGTGAACTTGGACAGCAAACACAAGAACATTTCCTGTGCATGTTGGCTTTTATTGCATGCATATTCTTTTCTAAAGCCATGAATAAATATTGAAATTAGTTTCAAAAAATCAACCCAACTACAAAAACATGCATCCTCATTAATCAATAAAAACATGAACACACCTCCAATTCTTATTGCTAAACACATTGGGAGGTAACAAAGAACAACACATCTGAAATGGATTGAGAACAACATCAAACCATCTATAGAAAAACCAATAACAAGAACAGCGAACCTGTTAATGAATAGCTAGAAGAACAAACATCCATTCCAAATTAGTAGGAAATAACTCAACAACAAAAATTACAATCCTGAAATTGATTCATAGCAAGATCGAAACATCATATAAAAAAAACACCATCCGGCAACATAATTCACCATCCGGAGAAAAAATCCACAATAAAAACCATCCACAATGAGTCAATTAAACAAAAAACGAATAGAAAACTGATTGAGAGCAACATCAAACCATCCGAAGGAAAAATCACCGTCCACCAACATAATCCACAAGCCCCAATGGCTCATATCACATCCACAAATATTCGACGACTCAATCGAACCGCCAACGGCAACCACCCAACATTACCCAACCAAATCCATAATATAATCCAATGATGCAAAATATATATCGCAGATATGAATAGGTCACCACTAACACTACCAATGACAGCTACCCAACACCAACAATATGATGCTCTTCACCTGCAACTTACAGAGGGAACAAGATCACCTCAAGAAAACAGAAAAACAACGATCGCCAACAACACCAAAAATAGGAACGAAAACTATTACCTCAAGGCACCGACGATCGTTGGTGTTGCTCAATTCCTTCCCCTCCCCTCCTTTATATAGAGGTTCGATGGGTGAAGGCCACAACAAGATCACGTTGGAATCCAACAAATCAAGCCAACTGTGATCAAAGCATGCATTCAAAGAACCAAAGAAAAGCTGCGCCACGCGGTGCTACAACTACAGCCAAAGTTATCAATCACTAGATGGCAGCGAAATGAATGGCCATCACCAACCTAACGCACAGGCATGTTGACGAACTCAGCTTCCAACGGACGAAAATAAGTCATGCAAGGCAAATCTCTCAAAGGACGGTCATAGGTGAAAGGAGAGTGAAGGCATTACAATGGCGAATGAATCACAAGTCACCCTAGGTGAGGTACCATGGGGAACCTCAAATAGCACCAAAAGAGTGGTGCCAATGACCATAGCGCCTAGTGCCAAAGCACTTGCAAGCACACCAAACACCCCAAGTGTCGATGAGGACAAGGGGGGGAGGGTGAATGAGGAAGAGTGGGAGGCGTTTGGGGGGAGGGGCGGTGCAGGATTAGGGCACTGGATATCTCATGTTGCACGCGTGCACATACACAGGTTTGATGAAACTCATGATTAAGGCAAAATATAGGATTACATATCCCATCTTGTAAACAAGGGATATCCCGTAATGTAAATGCACCCTTGTACATACCAATGCATGTATATAATGTAAACTGAGGCATTTTATTTCTTCTCTAACCTCACATAGGTGGCCAACTATTACTTTTATTTGTGCATGTATCAAACAACATCAGTACCATGCCCAAGCATAGCATTAATGTTGTGGCATTTTCCACACTGTTGATTTTGAAAGATCAATACCATAGCCCTTAACGTTGTGATGCATTAGAATCTATGAAATTGATGGTATGGTGACACAGCCCTTATAGCATTGATGTTATGATGCATTAGCTTCCATAGCATAAATGTTTTCTCCTTTACAATTGTAAAACATTCATACCTAAGCCTGTAGCATTGAATGCTATAGTTCATTAGCTCCCATAGCATAGATGTTTTCTCCCTTATAATTGCACAATATATATATATATATATATATGATGCTCTCATTACATTACATGGATGCTATGATTTTGCAACCTATAAAAATTTGTTCTATGGCATTGTTGCTATTACATCTTAGCACGATAACAACAGATGCCATAGCGTTCAAGACCTGTAGCATTGACGTTACATGTTTTTAAAATGTATAACTTCGATTACATTATGCTATGGGACCTGTTGCAGCGCCGTAGCATTAATGTTATATACTCATTATGCTATGCCTTAAGTCATAGTATTGATGCCAAGGTGCATCAATGTTACGGTACCCTTTTTATCTCTCTCTATTATGGATGTCATTGGGTTTAACATCGGTCACCTTTCATAGAACGCATAGCACTAGTGTCTATGAAACTAATAGCATTGTTGTCATAGCATGATTCTACAACATCAATGATAATATCCAACATCGACAATGGTGAGTGGTATGATCCATTTATTTCATCTTGTAGACATCTTTTGCTTCTTGCTTCACTTCTGCTTTGCTTTCCTCCACTATCACTTTCTCCATTTTTTTGTCCTTCGGCTTGTTTGTTCGTCGACACGCTCCTCTTGTCAGTATTCTGCCATTAAGGGGCTTAGTAGGTTTCGGGTTTCGAGAGAATTTAGGGTGCAGGCACTCAATGCGGAAGACCACAGTGTTTTTTTGTTGTTTGAGTCATGTTGCTTTAAAATGTGCACGTACATTGTACATGTATGCAATGCTGCATGCATGTGTTTCTAAACCGTGCTCCTATTAAGAGTGGGAAAGGGAGAAAAGTAGCGCTTGAACTACATCAAAGGTTAAACGAAATCTGACCCACGCACATATTACGCCCAACTATATTCCTTCACCGATCGCAAGAGAATAGAGAGAGAAAAAAACCTTCGGGCTTAAGAAAATATAGACGAATAGAATTTCCTAAGAGAAGGCTTGAATTTCATAAATGAACAACCTCCAAAAACTTCCATCACATACGCAAACCGACCTATCCATACTATCCACAATGTATAGCGAATATTAATGTCATCACCTACCGTAATGTCCAAGGAACCCAGCTGTATATCCACTTATACAGACTATTTTAAACTTGAATTTGCTTTAAAAGCAGATTCAAAAATCTTAGTGACAAGTCAGTAGTAGGCATTATTCCTAAAAGAAACAGTGACCCCGGTACAAGAATGACACTAGTAGACAGGTAAAAAGGTGAGGGCCTATAGATAAGAGTACCAATAAGTTATTTACCCAAAAATTTAAGACAAGAAAACAAAAGAACTTCATCCCGACAAATTCAAGATATGCAAACAAATAGAGCTTCATCGCACGAAGATCCTTTGGTACGTAATAAGATAGATGTGTTCCACCTCATATCAACCTGTCAAGTGCAAGAGAACTAGAAATAGAATGGATTAACTGTCAAATTACCCTTACAAAATCTTTAAAAGGAATGCAATCAGCTGCACACATCTATAGATGCCTCCTAACAAATGTTGACGTAAAACACATTCAGAAATAACTGAAAGTTGAATAGTCGATTTAAGAGTGTGAAAACAAAATCTCAAACAAGTTTTGTTCCATTTGGATTTGGGATCTCATAAATAGGTCTTAATTTCATGGTCTTATTGGATGAAGTGAAGCTTGTGGCTTGCAGCCTAAATTGCTTCGTTGGTTGCATTACACCTAAAAAGGATGTTGCAGCAATGGTTGAAGATTACATGTAATGCATCTCTCACCTATTAGCAACCTTCCCGTTTGGACATGGGATAAAATGCTGTAGGGATAGATTAGCATGAAGTAAGCAAAGAAAGGGTGTTTGTTTGAGGGGTGAAATAAGTGGTAGGATAAGTCAAGGGATAAAATGATTGGTGTGTTGATATAATGTTAGTAGGTATTCGTTTAATATTAAAAGTGAGTGAAGGATATTGGTAGGTATTTATTTAATATCAAAAGTGGGAGTAGAGGTCATTGTGATTTGATAGGAAAAGCTTTTAAAAAACTTTAACAAAAACTTTAAGAGGGGATAATCCCCCGCAAACCTGCCTCCAAACGGGGCCTTAATGGGTGAGTATCTCCTCTGTATAACAATGGAGTAATACACTTCCCTAAAACAAGGGTGATTTATGTGAAATTTTATTTCCCAAGCTCTACGATCTTTCTGTGATAGACTTGTTGACTTAATTATGTAAGAAAGAGTTTTCCTAATTGATTGCTGATCAGCACAGTGATCAGCAGAATCCATGTTCGTTGCTGCTACACTATCTTTCTGCAAGTTTAACTTTGGTACTGTGCTGACCCTGTTCTTTGAGACTACGCATTAGGCTGCCAAATAAATGAGGGGGAGGCAACAATCAAAAACTTTTGTATCGATTTTAGATTTGATAAAACAAACGTATTTGGATTTGGCTCTTAACCAGAAAACTTTTTCACTAACATAGATCTGAAGTTTGTCCAGCATATGCTCAGTATGAATAGGCATAAGGATGAAAAAAAGGAGTGTAAATAGACTGCATACTCAATTAAGATAGATTCGTTATTCACGAGAACCATATCATTTGTTGTCAAGGCGCCGCAAGATGGAATCTGCGAATGCCTGCTGCCTGTAAGATGTAAAACCAATTAGACCAGAGTCATCACAGTCAATGACCTCTAGGACAGCAACACCATACCAAAGAAACCAACACAGAAATAAGCTTCAACACCCAAGACAGAGAGAGCAGCTTCAGTAACCACCCCATGCAACACAGAAATTGATTACCTATTCTTATCCTTACATATAACATAAAAAAAAGGAAAAAAAGAGATGCAGCCTCTCCCTCACATATCCTTGCAATAAAGAAAAGATAGGATCTGGACAACAGCAACCACAGCAGAATCAACTGTTTTTCTTTTTGAAAGGGTACTAACTAGAGTTATTGAAAGTAAATGAAATGTCCTTTTCTATTACCATCTGCAAGCACGCCCCCATTTGCAGACACTCAAATACAAAAACAAAAAACAAAACCCACCCACCACCACCAGGAAGACACCCCACCAAAAGGGACTTCAATCCATGTTAACAGCAAGAAAATGAAAAAGAAGGCCTATAATTAGTCTCTACATACTTTCAACTAGTAGCAGTCATAATAGCAGGAGTGGTAGTGGTGGTGGTAACGGTGGCAGCATTGGTAGCAGTGGTAGCTGTGGTGGTGGTATTGTTAGTACTAGTAGTACTAATGGTAGTGGTGGTGATCATGGTCATGGTAGTTGTAGTGGTTGTGTTGGTGGTGGCACTAGATGATGACAATGATAATGATGATAATTACCAACTTTCTCTTAATTTTGAGTAAAAACTTCCCACTAGAGGGAAGGTTAAGAAAAGTTGTTCAATATCTTCTTTGACCCTGTGCACACAGGCATGCAATCATTGCCTTACCATGTAATACCACAACCAATCCCACTGCCTTGCCTTCCACCAAACAGGAACATGAAAAATTTTCACCTAAAGTGCATCTTCCAAACATGAAAAATCAGTCAACACGAAAATATGCAGCCAGCAGTACACTTGTCACAGAGCCTTGGACAATTAAACTATAAAAACTGACACTGTTCGGCAACGGCTCCTTTAAATTCAGCTCCACCACATGCGACACGCAATAGGAAAAAAAAGGTCACAAAGAAGTCATTCAAATGCATTGACTTACAAAACTAAGAATCCAAATTCTACACTTGACTCCTGTACCCAGAAGCCTCAACCAAGCCAAGTCGAAGTAGATGCCAAAGCTAGAAATTTCCACCAAACATCCTGGCAAGAACCATTGGCTATTCAAAATTTGAAAGCAGGCATCATCTCCTCCTCTGATCAGTGAAGGGTGATCAAAGACAAGGGATAATGGGCATCACACCCCTTCAAAAGCATTGAGTAGAGTGTTGTTACACACTCTAGATGTGAAAAGCCACTAAGTTCCCTATTGCACAAGGCACTGTGCCTAAAATAAAAAAAGATCCTTATGTGAAATTTTGAAGTATAATAAGCTCATATCGAGAAGCAATTAAAATCACAAATGTGGTGCCTACAGACATCAAAGGTGATTCCACCTTTGCCAATTGCAAAAGCACATTGTATTGCTTGTAAGCATGTGCTTATACTAACAATTGAAAGCAATGCTGGTTAACCCTAAGCTTGCAATGTGAAGAGATTAAGACGATTCAAACAAAAAAAGAGGCAGATTGTGCTGCTCATATGTTTCTTTTGAATGGCAAGAGGATGATCACTCAAGATGGTTACCCTCCATTTTCATTAATAACTCAAATAAGAGAGTCACTTCTCAAGTAAGGGCATATGCTTCATTACAAAGATGACCACTGCTCCCTAAGGGACGACAACTCATACAAAACACGATCAATAAAGTAGCATTTCCCTCGAAAAAATAACCCCATTATGTTGCAACCACACTACCAGAAGGATTATTAACAGATAAACCCAGTCTTTTCTTGACCTGATTGAGCCACCATCAAAGGATCTCTTGAACTCACCCTGTGAGGAGTGATCTATCCAATTAATATTGGCATGTTCCAACATACAAAGAAATAAATGAGAGCAGTCCTCCAAACCTTCGTTTCAAAGGGAACAACAGGCATCTAAAACTAGTGCAAATTTCCTGCAATACACCTTTGTCAGGATCCTCTCTCTCTAAAGCAACCAAGCGAAAATCTTCACCATCAAGGGAGCTTATGCCTTCAAAATCAATCTGCCTTTCCTGAGGAAATTAGCATCATGTTGGATCCCTCCACTAAACAGTCAAGCTGATTTTACGAAAACTCATCGTCATCCCAAATCCACCTATCTCTTTCCTCTCCACTAGGCTATAAATCGTCCATCTCTTGCTGCAATAATAAAAAAAAATCCTTCAATTGCTGCTCCAATGAGGAACCCAAAAGAACTGAATCCAAGATCCATTATCCCAATAATCTACCACTATTGTTTTAGTATCCATAGCTAAAGAGAATAATCTTGGAAAGCAATTGGAGAGGGCACCTTTTCCCACCAGTCAGCATTCTAGAACAGAAGGCCTCCCCATTCCCCAACTTTGCCTGGAAAAATCGTAGGACCAAGGGCATAATTTGCATCAGACCCTTCCTAAAGCAGGAAGCCATGCTTAATGGATGCATTCCATCCTCCCAAGCCATCTTTACATCAGAGCAACTTGTAGAGAACGAAGGTCCTCCTTAGTTCATATGAGCTACGCTATCTACTTGGTAAGTAGAGCAAAAATTAATATTGCTTAAGTGGAGAGAACCCAAACACCCTTTTCTAGTTGGCCTAAAACCTCATCTGATGCTACCAAGAGACTCCATGCTGACTCAAGCTGCTCCCTTCCAAAAGAATCTTCCATAAATAGATTCCAAGCTCTTTTCAATTCACCGCCATGAGGAATGCCATCAAGGAAAATAGCAAAATTGCAAAAGAATAGAATGCAGCAGTACCAAATGCCCCTGCCTAAAGAGGTATCTCCAAGTCACGGCCTCTACCCTTCAAGTCTCTTCACCATTCTATCAATGGTAGGCATTCAGTCTCTAGTGAAAATTCTATTTGCCAACAGCAAGACAAGATAACTCAAAGTTAAAGAGAATCATGGGATACGAAAATATCTACACAACGCCCCTCTTCTTTCTCCTACATCTGAATGCAACAGAAGGTGCTTTCTCCCTATTCACTCCAAGACCTAAATGATCACTGAAAAGCTCCACTGAGATAAATTCTAGATTTCATCAACTGCCCAGACCACAAAGAAAACAATGCCGTTTACATATTGAAGAATTGGTACCATGGAACCATTCATCCAGGGAGAGCAACCTCTAAAAAGCCACCCACCCACAGGCTCTATATTAAATGGTGAGAGTATCCACAACTAGCATGAATAGAAATGGTACAAGTGGACGTCCCTGATGTATACCTCTCTGAGGCTGAATCCAACCTCCTTTTGCCCTGCCATTCACTAAAGCAGCAAAAGAATTTGTTACACATTTTTTCATCCAACTTATCCACCTGTCAGAGAAACCTTGCTTATGAAGGGAGCTTCAGAAAAAGGACCAATAAAAATAGTCATATGCCGTCACAAAGTCAACATCCTAGAAGAAACCTCTCCTACCTATTATTTTCTAAAGACTAATAATCTCTTTTTCCATCACCACAATATCAAGCATCTACTGAGGATAAAAGCCAATTGGACAACACCGATGAAACCATCTACCACCTCCCTCAGTCTATTAGCCAACACTCCTGCCACAATTAGATGAGTTGCATTAGACAAGGATATTGACTCGTAATCCTTTATTCTCTTAGTGCCATCTTTCTTAGGAAGCGAGAACGATAAGGCGTCATTAAGTGCTCGAAGCAAACATTGCCTTCCTGAAAATCCTCAATCATATCTATCATAGCTAGCCACGACTAACCAGAACTAGAAAACGAAAATAGAAAACCATTGATCCCAGTGCCCCATCCAGATCAAGCCCCCATACTGCTTCCTTGGTTTCCTCCTCAGAGATCTATCTGTCCAACCATATACTTATACCAGAAAAGCCTCCCTACCTCTCTCCCACTCCAATGCCAAAAGCTCCTCCACTTTCTCCAAGTAACACTGCAGAAATGATCAGCCAACGCATGTCCAACCTCCTATATCCCAACCCTCTCCTGCCTTGCACCACCACTTTTTGAATGGAATTTCTCCATCTTTGCTTACTGGCTACCATATGAAAAAATCAGGCATTCACATCCGCTTTCTTTAACCACAACCATCTGGGTCTTCGTATCCACCCATACATAAGTAACTTCCTATGATCCTCCTATTCAAGTCCCAGAGCCTGCATAAATTCAAATCTAGAATCTTTATACGGAGGAACTATTAATTCCACCCTCACTCAAGGTATTCAACAAAACACCCACTCTCACAAGTCAGCATGCATGTTGTCCAATCTCTTCAACCTATCAGCCTTCAACCCCTCACTGTCCTCAACTGCCACTCTATCCACACCTTCACAACCCCCATGCACATCCTACGAATTGTCTTGCCCCAAAAGAGAGGAGTCCAAATCTTCAGCTAGGCAAGAAGCCTTACCTTTGATGGAGAAGGTTGATAGTCACATCCCTTCTTGGTTTCAATTGAGTAATCATCACCTTGCAGCCCCTTCTATTCAAGGCAATCACCCAAAGATCTGTGATTGAAAAGCGGCATCATGTCACTTGATCAACCTGCCTCAGTTGCTATAGCATCAAAGGTCCCAAAATGGAACCCTATCTGGTCATTGCAAGATAACTAGACATCGGTTGGAGAATGGGATCTAAAAAAGTCTTAAAAATGCTCACCACCAGATAGCAAAGGGACCCCACATGTAGCAGACATAGGGGATGCCCTATAAGGTCCCAACAAGCATGTGCCAACATCTGTCAAAATGTCCATCATCCTCGCCTCTTTGCTCATTTAATTGCAACAAATATCCACAATAAAGCTCAATAGTTTAGGAGGTGGTTGTAGCCAACCTCCATTCCTCGTCAATTCGAATTCCTTCAAAAAATGCCTTCAGGTTTTAAGCTACCCCCTCAATCACGATCAATGCTCTCCAACAAATACAAATGGAGTCCATGCTGGCGGTGGTCTCTAGCCATATAACTCCACCATCTTTGACCTTACGATGATGATGAAAGCAACTGCAACGCAAGAGAAAGTCATCAAATCAACTATCAACTATTGCATACCCACCTAGGCTTAGATGGTAGTGAGGTCCACACCTCAAAAGCTCAATCCAGATCACTTTCTCAACCTTCCAAAATATTAGGTAATGGGCATATACAACTTCTAAACATAACAGTTGTAACAGGATGCCCATCACTTCAACCTGCATCTCAAGGAACTTAGTGGCCAAACTGCAAGAGCTCCATTTAAAATTGTTATTACATATCCATCGCACCACATCCAGCAAGCATTTGCCTCCTCCAAGAAAGGAGAGATGAAGCAAGCCCACCTCATTCAAGCACCTCCAAGTTGCAACTACAGGTATTCCTTCAAAAATCATTCATTTTCAGCAACCAAGGAGCAATGATGTCCACCAAGCTGTCTACCTGATGCTTGAATGGTCTATGACTGCTCTTCGTTGCAAACTTGCAGGAAAATGATTGATGACTGAGGCAACTACACCTATAAATGACTGTCAATTAGCAATCACGTGCCTAATATTCGAGTGAGAGAGATTGAAAGCATTTCAACATGGCATGCAGAGCAGAACCACTGTTCACAGCCTCTGAACTCAATGTAAAATGATAAGGATGCCGCCTACACCAAACAATAGTCCAACAACATCCCACGCCCTTCTTCCTCTCCCCACTCCACTCTCCCTCCATCCTCCACCTCATGAGACTGCTGCCCTTAAAGCATACCTTGTCTCTGTCAGAGTTCTAATTTGTATGTCACGTTGCTCATATATTGGCTGAACAAGGTTCTTCAAACTGCTTGTTAAAAGAAGAGGCTTGGCCTTCCATGTGTCTGTCTCCTGAAATATGTGATGCTTTGGATTCTCCAGGCTTGAAGTTATGATCCTTTTCTTGGTACCAGAGGATGTATAATTAGTTTGAGAATTGATATGGAACATTCTTTCAAGATTTTTCGGAATTGGATGAACAAGCTTATGAAGAAAGGTCAAGTTTAGACCAACTCAAATTATCTAGTGAACCAACGTATCTTTCTCATTTTGTCACCAATTCAAGTGAAGTTTACATGGTTTGAATCTACCTTCCAAGGGTGATGAAAAAGTCATCTATGGAAAAAGTCCCTAATATGCTTTAAGACTCTTCTTTAAAGTGAAAATCTCAGCATAATCATGTACAGTATATTTAAAAAAAAAAAAGGTAAAAAGGGTTAACAAAGGTTGCTAATCCCTTGCAATTCATTAATAAAAGTTGCTAGGTGCACCACGTATTACAAAAAATTAAAAAGATGGAGAACCCTATCCATAGAGGTTCTCCTCCTCTTGAAAAATCACACCATTTCACTCAAGCCAGACGTACTAGATGGGTATAAAAACTCTTCTTATGGTACTAGCATCAGAAAGGCATCGTGGACACTGGACCAAAACTCTAAATCCAAGTGACAAGGGGACTGGTTCGTTGAACGAGACCAACACACAGCGCGAAAGTGCAATTGAAGAAAAGGTTCCCTGTATCCTCCACATTTTCACCACAATAAGAATTGGTTAGCATAAGGGGTCCACCTTCTCTGGTAATCCCAGGTTACCACTCACTTCCTCAGAAGCTGCATAAAGATTCTCACCTTAAGTGGGATACGAGTGGACCAAATTTTGCTACAATATGCAGCCAAGTTCTGACCAACTAAACCAAAACCTTCCTTGAATTTCAAGTAAGCCTTCCTCGTAAAGAAATTTTGTATCTTCATATCCACCCATCTCTTCCAACCACGCCAGATCTCATGAATAGTCTGTAATAAGAGGGTAAGGTCACCAAATCTAACCTCTGCGAGTGAGCATGGTAGGGGAGAAATCCAGCAATCATCAGAGTAACAATTGATAACAGATATAAAGGGAATGGTAGGAAGGGTCATCAGCCTTGGGAACGAATGAATAGAACTCCAACTGGTGATCGATATTACATTCAAACCAACTCAGAGTCCCATCATACTAAAGGCATTACGCATGATCAAGGTCAGGAAACTTTTGTCGCTTAGAGCATCACTGTTTGGCTTCTTCACTGGGCCATTCTCGAGGCCTTAAATTTCCTCCACCTTTGTAGGAAGAAATTTCATCTTTCGAACTAATTTAGTTATATTTTTATGGGGACTGATTTGGTTATCATACCAAAACAAATTCACATTCAATTTGACACTTTTTGCCAAAAATTATTATGTTAATAAATTAGAAAAAGAATCTTCATTTGATTAAGAAACTAAACAATCCATGAAAAACTAAATATGGATTTTGTTTGTTAGATTTTAGGAGAAAATGCAAAATATTGATCTTTCAAGTTCCCAACAAAGGAGTTTTCAAAATCTATAGATTTTGCTTAGTGATTCAATTTGAGTGTGTGCAGAGCAAGAAATGGCATCTGCCAGTAGTGAAAATAAAACCCCAGCATTGAAAAATAGTGAACAATTTTCTTTCAATCCAAGGAAATCATCCCTCTTTAGACTTTTTTTTCTTGAAACAGCTAAGGGTGATTATCCCAAAGACAATCACCCACAATCATGCATTCCATCAAAAAATAACTACATCATGAGTCACAAGATGGACCTCCAGGCCTCACTCTGGGAGAAAATAGCGGATACAAAGTTCTCCACATAAGGTCTCTCCCCCTAAATACCACCCCATTTTTCCCCAGCCACACCCCCCCACAAAATAGCCAGGATCTTGGCCCGATCATTCTTGGAGTGAAAGGTGAAAGCACTGCTCCCCACATTTCCCCTGTGAAAGGAAGACCAGAAACTATCCGCATCCTGGTGGGAGATCCATCCTATCTCCATCTTTTACCAAATCTGCTTCACAAACAGGCACTGGAGTAAAAGATGCTGCACATCCTCAACCACCCCCCTACACAAAGGGCATGCCAAGTCGCCAATGTCAGCCCATCTCGCTCTCCATTGCTTTGTCATGATCTGTCCTCTTCTCACCAACCAAGCTAAAATCTTTACCTTCAGCAGGTACTTTGCCACGCATATCAGTCTACAATCCCGCATGAGATCAACATCTACCTCCGCCCCTCCCGTCCCCAGCCTGCGATAAACCTTCGTCACCAAGAAGTCACCTTCCTCCCAATGAAAACCATCAAAGCCATCACCTGACGCCCAACCCACCAACTCCTACAGCAGTCGTTGGAACTAATCACACCTCTGGTCGGAGAGACCCCCCGGAAGACAGGACACCAGGATCCGTCCCAGCACTCTCCGACCTTCGTTGAAGAATCCAACACACTACTCACAAGGTGAGGAAACCTCTCCCATAGAGTAGATCCAGCCCCCTGTCAGTCGTCCAGCTAGAAGCGAAAGGAGTCTCCCGCACCAAGCACTGGGTCACAAAAACCCTGCACCCTCCTAGCCACCGTCACCAAGCCCCTGAGAAAGGGAGATGCCCCTGGGGGGAGCACAGAGGTCCCTACGACAGAAAATCTCCGTAGCAACGCCGCATAACTGCTCTGAACAGCCTCTATTCCTACCCCACCAGCCTCACAATCTATTTTGTGAGGAGGTTGATGTTCGTTTTGTCCACCTCCCTGACTCCAAGGCCCCCCTCCTGTGCTGGCTGACACACCTTCCACGCTACCAGCCTCGCCCCCTACCCATGGCCCCTGTGGTAGACCAGAAGAAGTCTCTCATCAGTCCCAAAACCTTCTTCTCAACCTAACGCGGCAGACGAAAGACTAACAAAAAGTAAGACGGCATGGAGGCTAGCACCGCTTTCACCAAGGTCAACCGCTCACCTCTGGACAAGAGCATGGAGGACCACCCAGCCAACCTTCCTTCCATCCTTTCCAACAATGGGAGCTAGTCCTGCAGTCTCAACTGACGATCCGACAAGGGAAGGCCCAGGTACACCAATGGCAATGAGCCCCTCTCTGTCTCCAGAGCAACACCCACCCTCTCTATGTCCGTAGCTGGTAGATTAACAGGAACAAACTTCAACTTTTGGTAGCTAATCCGCAGCCCTGACGCCTCCCCAAAGAGCTCAAGTAGGATCCTCAGTCTCCTTGCCTCCAGTCTCATTCCTTCGACTAGGAATAGCGTATCATCAGCATACTGTAAGACCACCACCTCCCTTCCTCCGCTAAGGTCAAAGCCTGTAAACAGCCCCCTGCTGCAAGCCTTGTGTGCTACCCGTGCCAGCGCATCTACCACAAGAACAAAAACATGGGCACAAGAGGGCACCCCTGCCTGACCCCTCTTCTAGGCTGGACCCAACCTCCCGTCAGGTTCCCATTGGTAAGGATTGAAAAGGATGTTGTCGTCACACACCGCTTCATCCAATCAATCAAGATCGAAGGGAAACCCCTCCTTCGCAAGGACATCCACAAAAAGTCCCACTGAATCGAGTCGTATGCCTTGGAGAAGTCCACTTTCTATAAGAAGGCCTACTTCTCCTCCATGCCGCCAACGCCTCCATTGCAATCACAAATCCGTCCAGTATGCCCCTCCCTGGAACAAAGGTCATCTGGACCGGTAAGACCAGATCCCCCAGGACGCTCCTCAGTCTGTTCGCTAAGACTTTGGACACAATAAGGTAGACTGCATTAGACAGGGCAATCGGCCTAAAGTCCTGGATGTCCTCCACCCCTTCTTAGGTAGGGGAAACAAGTTGTATTTATTCAATTTATCAAAGCCTTTGTTGCCCAACGCAAACTCCTCCAAAACCTGTATCACATCCACGCCCACTAAGGGCCAAAACTCTCTGAAAAAGAAGATAAAGAAGCCATCTGGGTCAGGGCACCCTTCTGCATTGAGGCCCCACACCACCACCCTCACCTCCTCCTCTGAGAAACTCGCCGTGAGACCCTCTGCCTGGGACTCCGAAATATGCTGCACATCCACCCCCCTCCACCTTCATCCTCCCCTTGCCTGCTTCCTAGTGAACTCTAAAGAACTTTGTCGTCGCCTGCCCCACCTCCTCCCTACCGGAGAAAGAGTCCCCGTCAATCACAATCCGATCTATCCAATTCTTCCGCTTCCTGGCCGAGGCCCTTGGTGGAAGAACTTGGTGTTGGAATCACCTTCTCTTAGCAACTTCTGTCTGGATTTCACCTTCCATTCCAGCTCCGTCCGTCTATCCTCCTGGATCACCTTCAACATCCTCGCCCTGAGCTCCTTATCCTCTAAGGATATAGGAGCCTGGTCCTCCAACCTGTCCACTCTACTAATCTCTACCAATGCCGCCTCCTTCCTTCCCCTCTTTGATGCCCCAATCTCCTTGACAAGCTTTAGGTAATCGTGCAACATGAAGAGTTTCTTTGCCAGACACACGACAGCCGAGCCCTCCACCTCCATCGCCTTCCACCTCTCCTCCACCAAGGCCCTGAACCCCTCCTCCAAAGGCCACGACCTGTCGAACTTAAAGTATGTGCCGAAACGTACCCCCTCATTCGATTGCCACATCAGGGGAACGCACAAACATCTTCCATCGGGAAAGCCTCAGCCAGTTCCACATTGGAAAAAAACCTATCAATCCTGGACATCTAGCCATTATTATTCCTCCAAGTGTAAGTGCAGGCCGTGGGGGATCAATCCACAAGCCCATGAGCCTCAACGAAATCGACAAAGAGATCTGACCCGGGGTCCTGCCTCCCCCGTCCACCTGCCCTGTCCTCCACCTTCAATGTTACATTGAAGTCCCCCCCCCCAGCAACCAAGGATTTCCAGTGTAATCTGCCGCTGCCGCCGTAAGCTCCTCCTACATTACACTCCTCGCCTGGGTATCAGTGGGACCATATACCCCAGTAACCCTCAATCTGGTTCTTCCAATCCTCCTGACCAAGCACACCGAGATGATATGCTCTCCGCATTGGATGTCCTCAAGGGCGAAGACATCCTCTCTCCAACCAAGGATCTGTCCTGATCTACCGCTCACAGCTAGGGCCCGAAACCCCTCCATCCATGACCCTCCAATCTCTCTCCAAACCCTTGCTCTGCAGTCCGCCATCTTAGTCTCCTGCAACAGCACGACATCCACCCTCCACTATCTAATGTATCTCCCCAGAGTCGCCCTCCTTGTGGGGTCGTTGAGGCTCGCACGTTTCAGGTGATCACTTTGTTCATCTAGCAGATGTTGTACTCTCCTGTGTGGCCTGCCTGAAGCCACCAGCTTCCGTCGTCTTCCGCACCTCTTCATCGTCACCGTTTAACGCCTCTTTCATCTGTGGGTGCTGAGGATGTCGTCCACGTCCGTCCACTACCACCTTTGGTCTCTAGCTACCTAGAAACGACCACCTCAGATAACGGAGGCTACCACCGTGCCCCATACTCACCAACCGAGGCGTCCACCCTGTCAAAGAAATCTCCACCTGGTTATCCCCCAAGTTCCCATCCGATTGCTGCCTCGAGTACACCTCCCGGACCTCCGAGTTGCCTCCTCGATGCTACATCATCCCACCCATCGTAGGCCCACAGTCATCTTCCCCCAATACCACCAACGGTCGAACTGCCCCTGGTAGGGGCCATTCCTCATCACCCGCTCCTCGCATCGCCAAGGATCGGTTCCTAGAGCCCATCTGTCAAGCGCTATCCACCTCCTACGCCGATCCCAGGGGCCGCGGCGAGGAACCAGAGGGGCCTCCGCCCTGAAGCTGCTCGCGAATCGCTGCTGCAGACTCGAGCTCGAGCGATGATCTGCGAGCTGCCCTCCCAGATCCGAGTTTGAAGGAGAGCTCTCGGACTGGACTTTCGGATCCGTGCTCCTGCCGCTCTTCGATCCGGGCTACCTCCCAGGGTCCGGATCCCTACTGCGTGGGTCGAAACGTAGCTTCAAATCTTGGCGAAGGATCCGAATCTGGATCCGGATCGACTTCCTCTCCGTAGATCCACGCCCTAGCACGTGCACATCCCCTTCGTCTCCGGATCGACCCTCCCCAGACGCAACTACCGACCTTTCCTCTTCTGATGCTTCCCGAATCCCGCGGATCCCGGTCGTCCTCCGCGAGATCTCCGCAGATCTCTCAGGCGAAGAGACCTCGTCTGCGGTGTAACCCATGGACTTCCCCCATGCAGACTTTGCAGACCCCTCGGGGGCCGCGTCCACGCCAGCGACTCTTCGACTCCGCTTCGCAGCCTCCGGCCGCTGTTGCCCCTTCCCCACCGCCACCCTCGCAGCTCCAGCTATCGCGGCTGTGTGCCACCATCCTCTCTCCAAGCATTCCAACACCTAGGAGGATCCTCCCAGTTGCAACAGGATCCTCCTCAGCGACTTAGCCTCGGCCTTTAGCTCAACCAATGCCATCACCGGTCCCTTCGCCAACCTGAGCCCTCCGCAACTCCTGACCCTCGCGAACGGCGTTATGATCGCCTCCGCCACCTCGACCGAGCGCAACCACCATGAAATCTCGGCGATGGCAAGCTCCATCACCGATCGCTCGTGTGGGCACTCCAGCAGAGCCCCATCATGCGGCGATGGGCGCCTCCAGCGCCATCTCCCTCCCCCCGCAGCGCACACAGTGAATAACAATTCCTCCCGCTTTTCCACTGGGAGCCCGCATGCTACGAAAAGCCCCTCCACCACCTGCACCACCCTCGCCCCTCCCCTTCTCGCTGCTTCTAACGAGCCCTCCATTGCCATTCTCGCAACCCTTCCTTCCACAACCTCCCCTACTAGACTCCTCAAGGCCCTAACCCCCTCCGACTAAGGGACCTCCACCTTCGTCTCCGGCAACACCTTTGGCAGGGTCGATGGCAGACCCTCTTCCTCACGCCCACAGCGCCCCCCCGACACCCACCGCTCTGATGGCCCAGCCCTCCGCATCTCCAGCACCGCCGCGGTTCTTGACAGTCTCCGATCTAGTGATCGCCACCGAGGCATTTGAAGCAGTGGCCCCGTCCGGTCTCACCCACCCAACTCCTCACAGACCTCCGACGGTCCGACCAACGCAGACCTCCGACCACACCACCAACACCCTCCTCCCTCCGAAAGGTCTCCCCTCCACCCTCTGACACCCTCTTGCCCCTACCTTCGTTCTCTCTCCCCCTCTCTCTCTCTCGCTCACTCTCTCACTTGCTCTCTCCATCCGGTTGTAGGTGTTGTTCAGGTCCACCATAGGACAACCCTCTTTAGACTTTTTTTTGAGAGAGAACCCTCTCTTGGATTTACTTTTTAAAAAGCCCCCTTTTGGATATTTAAAGATATTTTTTCTTTTTGCACAAGTAAACCTATTTTAGTCATTGACGCATTGACTAGAAGAGAGCATTTTAATCTATGAATGCTGAGAGATCTAATTGTGTTTGTTGTTGGAATCTAGTTTCACTTTCTTCTAAGTTTTGATGTTAACAAAACCTCCTTTTAATCCAATGAGTTTGTGTGAGTTTAATGCACATGAATTTAGAATGGAATGGCTTAGATGATGAACGTTGATGGAGATGTTGATGGCCATACATGAAGATTTGTTTTGAGTCTTTTTTTTTTCTATTGTCTTAGACTTTGTATGCCTCCTAACAAAAATTTGATATAGGAGTAAAAATCAATTAGAGATAATTAGGTTCCATACTTGCAACGAACGTATATTTTCAAAATCTAAAATCGTTTCGCTTTGAAAGAAATCCAAACTTCATTTAACAAATGTTTAATAAGGTACTTGTTGCAAGTACCGGTACTGCTCATAACTACCGGTACATGCGGGACACAGGTTTGAGTACTTAAACTGTGAACAAGTATCGGTACTCATCATGAGTACCGAGACATAATGCTTACAGTTTTGGGCTAAGGGTCTGCCTGAACCTAACAAGTACCGATGCTTATCATGAGTATCGATACATGTAGGTTACAGGTTTAACCTCTGAGGATAACCAATGAGTAACAAGTACCAGTACTCAAGATGAGTACCGGTACCTATTATTTAGTTGGTACTCAACTGGGTGGGCTGAGTGCCAGTACACATGATAAATACCGATACCCAGACCCCTTTTGTACTGGTTGCTGGTAGACTGTGAGCAGCTAGTACCGGTACTCATACATGAGTATTGGTACCAACTACCCATTGAGTCAAATCTAAACGGCTAATCTACCTTAATTTCCATTAGAATCACCCATTATTTGCACCCAACGGCTATGGAGTGTGGGTGGGTGATTCTTGGCCCATAAATAGACCTTTCCTATGCCTTGTTAAGACACACAAATATATACTACACCCTTCTACTCTCAAGAGCTCCTATATACTCAAATTTTAGCTTTAGAGAGAGAGCTTGCTGCCTAAGCTTAAGAGAAAATTCTTTGAGTGCAGCAAGTTTTTTTAGCACGGAAATACTCATTGTTTTCAATCATTTTGCACACCATTCTTATTTGGTAATACTCTCTACATTTATATTGTTGGGAGGCTTAGGACATAAGTTGTAAGTTTATTATTTCTATTTGCTTGCACCTATAATCTTTTATCATCTTTATTATCTTATAATTGAGTTGAGGTAACATGTTAATTACCTCGTTTTATGGTAAATTCCCTCGAGGTTGAGGAAATTAGGTTAAAAATCTTAAGTTGGGAGACTTAGGTAGTAGAGTACCTAAGTGAGGGGAATTACTATATATTTGGTGTTAAATTTGTGGTTTGCATTTGATTCTATAACTTTTGTATCACACTATTCAACCCTCCTAGTGTGCTTGTATTCTCAGATCCTACAAGTGGTATCAGAGCGAGTAGCAAGGAGACGTAGCAAATCAACTCGCGACGGCATCATCATCAACCAAGCGTACTGAAGGCCAGTCATCCTCACATCCTCCCTACTTTGATGAGACGGACTATAGATATTGGAAAAAGCATATGCAAGTTTTCCTCAAGTCTATGGATAAGGATACTTAGACACTTATTCAAACAAAATATATGAATCCAGAAGAAAAAGGAGTGGTGCTAACACCGGATCAAAAGAAGATAGTTAGCAATGCGAAGGCCATAAACATGCTTTATTGCACGCTATCCAAGGAGGAGTTCAACCGTATCTCGGCCCGTAGGTCAACGAATGAGATACGGAACACACTTCAAGTCACCTACGAAGGCATTAACAACGTCAAAGAAACTCGCATTTCCATTCTAATAGAATGTTGAGTGTTTCATTATGAACAAAGGCAAGTCAATCAAAGCAATGTATACAAGATCTAGGGACATTGTAAATCCTTTAAAAAATCTCGAGGTGAAGATGACCGAAGAACAACTTGTAAAGAAGATTCTCAGATCCCTTACAAGTGATTAGGCACCAAAGGCAACGGCGATTCAAGAGGCAAAGGACGTATCAACTCTTCCTCTTGATGACCAAATTGGAAGCCTCATGACCTACAAGGTACAATTGGAGAATATGAAAAGGAATAAGGAGAAGCCCGTAAGCAAGAAGGATCTTGCTTTCAAGGCAACAAGGGAAGAATCAGATATTGACGACTTCGACGAAGAAGAGCTTGCTCTTCTAACTAGAATGTTTCGGTGATTCATATGCAAATAAGGTAAGAGAGTTAATAAGTTTTCAAATGCATGTACGAAAAGGGCATGTACGAAGGGCATGTATGAAAGGATTGCCCATTGATCAAGAAGGAAAAGGAAGAAAAGAAAAAGGAGACAAAAGTAGATCAGAAGAAGGCATTCAGAAAGGCTTACGAGACTACATGGGATAATAGCGACTCCAACATGAGGTCTTCATATGAAGAACTCGAGGAAAATTAAGTCACCCATCTATACTCGATGGCAAATTATGATAGCATGGATAACGAGGTAGATTCTGAAATCTCTTTTAATGAGTTGCAAGCATACGAGGAATTATATCTTAAGCCTAAAATGATTAGAAAAGAAATTAAGATTTTGCATAATAATTATCAAACCTTAGAAATAGAAACATCATGTTTAGAAATAGAATTAGACATGGCTAAAAATGCTAACTCCTAGCTGCATGCAAAAATATTAGAGCTAAAATATATTTACAAGCATTTCAAGGAGACTTGAATAATTTAAAAACTACTAGGCTAAACACCGAATTTTGTTATTTATTAAAAGCTAAATTTCAACATAAAAAGAACACAAAATAAATCACATGCACCTAGAAATGCATGAATTTATCAAAAAGTCAAAAATCTTAAGAATTATACATCTAACACAAAATGGGTCTATAAATCTAAGGATTTGAAAGGTACTAACACTTAAGGACCAAAAAGAAAATGGTACCTAAATTAGACTTACTAAACTATTTTCCAGGTCAAGAAGGACAAGTGGATCCTCGACAATAGATATTCCAAGCACATGATAAGACACTCCGACCCATTTATAGAGTGAACGAAGATTCAAGATGGAGGACATGTCAAGTTGGACGACAACAAATGTTATTGCATTATAGGCAAAGGCACAATAGATAATTCCACTAAGTAGGTATGTAAAGTGCTTTTAGTGGAAAATTTAAAACATAACTGCTTAGCATTAGTCAAATTTGTGACAATGGTTATGATGTTTTGTTTACAAAAATCGAATTTAAAATACTAAAAGAAGAGACTAATATTGTTTTAATTGAAGGTTTTAGATATGAGAATATCTATACTCTTCATTTCTTAAAAGAGAAATTTGTAAGATATCTGCTTGCCACTTATGTTGAAGTAGACTTATGACATCGTAGGCTAGGTCATATTACTCACAAATACCTAAATAAGCTAGCCAAAAATGAGTTAGTAAGGAGCCTACCTAAACTGACTTTTAAAAAGGATGTATTGTGCAGATCTTTTGAACTCGGAAAAATGTACAAAGCCTCCTTTAAATCAAAAGACTTGGATTCAATCACACAACCTTTAGAGTTGTTACATCTTGATCTATCTAGGCCAACATGATTTGAAAGCCTAAACGAATCAAAATTTTGCCTAGTTATTGTTAATGACTTCTTAAGGTTCACTTGGGTCATCTTCTTGAAACTCAAGGATGACTCATTTGACCCTTTCTTGAATCTTGCTCGAAGACTTCATAAGGAAAAATCCTCTTCTTCTTAGACTTAAGATTAATCATGGGGGTAAATTTGAAAAATAGAAGTTTTCAAGTTTTTGTGTCGAATTTGACATAACCCATGAATTCTCGTTCTCTCGGGCACCATCTCAAAATGGTGTTGCAGAACGCAAGAATCGTACTCTACAAGAATGCACCCGAACATTGCTCTTGGAGTCTGGGCTTCAAAAATATTTCTTAGCTGAAGCCATTAATATGGCTTGTTATGTTCTTAATCTAACTCTATTAAAGCCTATTCTTAAGAAAACACTACAAAAGCTATACTATGAGAAGTCTCCTAGGATTTCCTATTTTAGGGTGTTTGGAAGTTGGTGTTATTTGTTAAACACCTAACATCGACTTGATAAGTTTGATACTAAAAGTGATGAAGGCATCTTTATTGGCTACTCAAACAGAAGCAAAGCTTATCAAATCTTTAACAAAAGAACTCTAGTTATTGAAGAATCCCTACATGTTTCATATGATGAAACAAACTTAGGAGAATTTAAACCTAATCAAGTAGAGCCTAATGATGATGATACATCCTTCATTGACGTGTCAAAAATGGAAGATACACGAAATGTACATGATCTTCCAAAAGAATGGGTACACCACAAGGATCACCCTCAAGAACAAATTACTAGTGGTATTGAACAAGGTGTAAAAACCTAGTCTTAATTAAGGGTTGACTTTGTCCTTAATGCCTTTGTATCTCAACTTAAACCTAAAAAAGTTGAGCCATTAAAGAATGAATCTTGGGTTGTAACTATACAAGAGGAGTTACTCCAATTTACAAGGAACAATGTGTGGGACTTGCTACACGTTCCTAAGGATAACTCTATCATTCGAACCAAGTAGGTGTTTCCAAATAAATTGGATGAATCTAGTGCAATGATCAAGAACAAGGCCAAACTTGTAGCTCAAGGCTACAATCAACAAGGGGGAATTGATTTTAATGAGACGTGCTCCTGTTGCCCGCTTGGAGTCAATTTGGATCCTACTTGCTTTCGCAAGTGCAAAGGGCTTCAAGTTATATCAAATGGATGTCAAGAGCGCATTCCTTAATGGTTATATTAAGAAAGAAGTTTATGTCCATCAACCTCCCAAGTTCAAGGACCCAACACACCCGGAGCATGTATACAAGCTCAACAAGGTGTTATATGGATTTAAACAAGCTCCAAGGGCCTAGTATGATTGTCCTAGGTCTTTCCTTCTTCAGCATGGATATTGGGTTGGAGTTGTTGACTCCACTCTATTTGTAAAGGTAGAAGGAAATGACATCCTGTTGGTCTAGATATATGTCGACGATATCATATTTGGATCAACAAAGGAGTCCATGTGTCAAAGCTTCAGTGAGACTAAAGACTAAGTTCGAGATGAGTATGATTGGTGAACTCAAGTTCTTCCTAGGACTCCAAATCCAACAATTGGACACAAGAATCTACATTAGTTAAACCAAGTATGTTCTTGAAATTCTCAAGAAGTTTGACTTTGAAAATGTAAAAGGAAAAGAAACTCCAATTGCTTCATCTACTTCTCTTGGTGAAGACTTGTCCAGCAAGAAAGCAGATGAAAAGAAATACTGGGGTATCATAGGTTTACTGCTATACCTTAAAACCTATAGACCTGATATTCTTTTTGTCACATATTTATGTGCGAGATTCCAGTCTGAACCCAAGGAATATCACTTAAACGCAGTAAAAAGAATATTAAAATACTTTAATGACACAAGAGAACTTGGTCTTTTCTATCCCAAAGCACAGACTTTAGACCTTCTGTCCTATAGCAATGCAAATTATGCGAGGAGTCAAATAGACCGAAAGAGCACTAGCGGCACTTACATTTCATTGGAGAATCTCTGGTATCTTGGTTCTCTAAGAAACAGACATGTGTTTCACTTTCTACGACCAAAGTAGAATATATTGTTGCTTCACTTGTCTGCTCTTAGGTCATTTGGATGAGACAGACTGTCCAATTTTGGATTGACTTTCACGCATTCTAAACTTCTATGTAACAGCATTAGCGTGATCAATCTATTTAAGAATCTGATACATCATTCAACTACCAAGCACATAAATGTTCGACATCATTTTCTTAAAGATAATGTGCTTAAAGGTACCATTCACTTAGAATTTATAGATACCCAAAACCAATTGGTAAACATTTCTACAAAACCTCTTGCAATAGAAAGGTTCTGCTTTATAAGAAAATTAGACTTTATACTATAAGAGAAATTCAAAATTAATTGTTTGATTATTTTACAACTTATTTGTAATTATAAAAAAAACCTAGGGGCTTAACTGCAATTTACCCAATCTTACCCCTGAGTGATATACTGCAATATTTCCACTTCATTGGAAATTTCAAGGTGTTATTTGCAATGTGTATGCTCAACTTAGGTGATTGATTAAATTCTTCCATCAATACCTAAGTGTTAAATTTTTATTTCTTCAACCACTTAAGTGGTCATGTGCCTTGCACATGACCCATCCCTTATATAAGTGAGCTTGTGCAAAAAGAAGCCCCATTTCCTTCCTAATGGTTTGTTGATTTTTCCATTTGGATCAAAATCTTTCCACTCAACAGCCACTCAACAGCCCTCACTACTGTGCTTCCGCCCTACCTCTTGGTATCTTGGTCTCACATATACTAATCAAGGGGGGGTTGATCTCTCCAACTTTACTCCTCTAAGAAAAGTGGTCTACTTTAAGTGGTCCACTCAAGAAAATGAGGGTAAAGCCTCTTAGAGATGAGTCCTCTAGTGACGAGGAAAAGGATAAGCAAGTTGATCCAAATGCTCAATCCTCTTCTTCTTATCCAAAGGCTGAATTACCTCGGATTAATTTCACTCATTTGCCTGGAACGGATCCCACTATGATAAACACTTTCAATTACGTCAGTCAAAATTTAACCAATCTCAATTTGGAATGCGTCAAATGGAACACAAGTTCCATGATCTCTCTATTGAGTCCTCCCATCATGCTCAATCCACACAACAAGTTAAGCAATGGAAGCGTACTCAACCTAAGGCTCCTACGGAATTTAGAGAACAAAGGCAAAAACACTTTCAAGACCCATATGAAACTACTCAACAAGTGTTGGAGAAGAGTTTATTCTTCCTAATGGAGATGATGGAGAAGATCAAAAAATGCATGATGACGATATTCCTTATCAAGAAGATGATGATGATGAAGATAAAGATGAAGATGAAATCAGTGATGACGATGGCGGAGATGATGGTGGTGATGATATGGTCATCATCTCTACTCTTTAACACTAATATGTTCGCAAGAGGTGTTACTCTTAGATTGTTGTAGCCTTAGTTTTTGTATGTTTTTTAAGTAGTTCATGCACTCTAGTGATGTATGAACTTATGTTTAGGTAATGTTGCTATGTGCTTTTGACTTTTATGCTTGGATGATTGTTATGAACCTTTCTATTTAAGTTCTATGGCTTACATTTTTATGCTGGAAATTTGTTGGATGCGCTTATTATGTGGTATTTTCATTTTGTTGGTTGACAAAAAGGTGGAGAAATTAATAGAGCGCATATACATATTTGAAGAGGGAACTAAGTTTGAGGGAGAGGTTTTACTCCAATGGAGTTTTTTTATTCCTTCTCTTATTTAGTTTCTATATATATATATATATATATATATATATATTGCTATTGTTTTGTCAACACCAAAAAGGGAGAGATCGTTAGAACCTAGTTCCACTTTCTTTTAAGTTTTGATGTTAACAAAATCCCTTTTTAATCTAATGAGTTTTGTGAGTTTAATGTACAAGAATTTAGAATTGAATGGCTTGGACGATGAACGTTGGAGATGTTGATGGTCAAAGATGAAGATTTGTTTTGAGTCTATTTTTTCTATTGTCTTAGACTTTGTATGCCTCCTAACAAAAAATTAATAGAGTTAAAAGTCAATTAGAGATAATTAGGTTCCATACTCGAAACGAACGTATATTTTCAAAATCAAAAATCGTTTCTAAAATCGTTTCACTTTAAAAGAAATCAAAACACTTCTTTTAATAAATGTTTAATAAGGTACTTGTTGCAACTACTGGTACTGCTCATAAGTACCAATACATACAGGACATAGGTTTGAGTACTTAACTCAAACTGTGAACAACTACTGGTACTCATCATGAGTTGATAATATTATTATTCACTTTTTATTTTTATTTATATTGGAAGTGGAGAAGTGGGGTAGATGTAATGAGTGGGAGTGGATTAGTGAGGGTAGATATGATTGCTGGTGGGGAGAGGGGGTAAATACAATGGGTGGAAGTAGGTTAGTAGCGACAGATGTGATAGATGGTGGTAAATGTGATAGGAGGGAGGTGTTAAGGGCAACTCTCCTTTAATGTTCACATTCTGTAGCATGTAGGGATAATACCCCACTTTAAGCTACCACCAGGCAAGACCTTATTTCCCAACTTGAAAAGAATATATGCAGTGATTGGAGCCCTCTTTCTCAGAGCCCTATCGGGTTTGCAGATAGGAAAAGGGTTCACTCAAACTAAAAAAGAACAAGCAATCACAAAAAAAGACAAGTAGGGCTTGGTGACCCAATTTCACCTTGTAAAGGTGCATCACAGGGTAGGGTATGTAAGCCCTCAAATTTTCACTAAGTATATGGAATAAGAAAGTATAAAGACACTTTTTTTCTCTCTCTTACCTTGTGTGCGCATGTCCTCATACGAAGGCAAGGGCTCACTTATATAGTATAATTTTCCATAACATGGGTACTGAATACCTTACATGATTTTCGAAATCTTATTTGACTAAACAAATTAATATCACGTTGTGCACATTCGAATGCATGTTACCCATGATCCTTAAGAATCATGACGATGTAGTAACGGATGTAATAACCGCTACTCAGCAAACATCTACTAGGCAAGGTTATCTACCTGTCTACCTGGACTTGTAGTAGGCTAGAAAGTCCACCTATCCGCCTATTTCTTTAGTTGGATATGTTGGACTTGTATAGTCTGCTTGCCTGAACTATTCGGCCAACCGTATATTCCTTTAGCCAAACTGCTAATCTGGATCCGTCTAATCAAACGGATATCCATCTGATCCTTTCTTAATTCAGGCAAATCTCATTATATTGGACTTTTTGCCTCATCATATTTTATTGCAAAAGCCTCTATGAGCTTCTTCAGCCTTTGTAAGACCTTTTTTGTTGAACTTAGATGAGGATTTTCCTTCCCTCATCATACATTTTTTGTATTAATCAAGCTTTTTTTTGACAGATAATCACCTAATTCTATCAAAAAAGTAGAGATGTCAAACATGGAGGTTTCATATGTGATAAGAGTTTTAAGGCTACAGCCTTTGTTCTATTTCAAAACTGTGGAGAATAAAGGCTACGTGGCAGTACCACATGGCAGGTCCTGAGTCCACCTGAGGGGTACTGGCCTTGAGAAGATTTTTGGGTTTGCTTAGGGCCCATTTGGACGCAGGGTTAGCAGGGTTTTTTCTACCACTTCAACACTAACTCTTACACAATTACTTTTAATCATTCCAATCAAATCACAATAACTTGCACTCCCACTTATACTATTAAATAAATGCACACTACATATTGCACTTCCACTTTTAACATCAAATAAATATCCACTACATCCTCCATTCCCACTTTTAATATTAAACAAATATCAACTAATATCACATCAATACACCAATCATTTTATCCCACCCCTTAACCCACCACTTATTCCACCATTCAAACAAACACACATCTTTACTTATATAATATTAACCTATCCCTACAGTGTTTTATCTTTAATCCAAACGGGCCCTTGGAGTCCAAGTTTTGCATTTTTAGTATGGTGATATCTTTTATGTTAAGAGGATTTAATATTTCCTGATTTTAGGAGATTTGATTAGATTATTGTTGAGGGAAATGTGTAGTGGTTTAATCCTACATAGTGAAGTTAGACTTTTGTTAATGTGTGGTGGCCTATAAATAAGCGTGTATCCCCCATCTATTCCTTTGAGAAGAAATAAATAGAAACACATGGCCCTGGGGCTCTTCTCCTCTAGTTTTTTCCCGCTATTCATGAGTGGAATTTCTACGTAAACCCAAACATTATGCATTGATTATTGCTTTGATATTATTGTTTCCGCTTTATTTAAATGTTAACTTGGTATCAGAGCAAATTTGATTCTTAGATTTTTTCTTTTTGAATTACTATATTTTATCATTTGTTTTTGGAGTTCCAATCTCTTAATTTGAAGGAGAATCCAGGAGAATCTCCTTGGTGGAGATCATGGTGAAGGCGACATGCCACAAGATCTCAGCAACATCCGGGAAGGTCGAGGCAATCGTGGGGTCGTTCAGGTTCCGAGGAAGAGCCTCTCTAGTGGCGGCATGACAGCCTTCCAGATGGTGCTGGGAGGACCAATGGTGCCTCGCAGGTCGATCACTGGCAATGGATCTTACAAAGAAGCATAGCATAGCATCGTGAGAAGAGGCAGAGGCTATGGCAGCACTATAGAAGGGCTTGTACATGCTCACATCCTGCGCAGCGATGGCTGAATCGCTTGACAACCCAGACGAGGCTGCGGAACATGGAGAGGGCTTGATGTCAATGTCGGTGCTGATGGCGGTGATGGAAACCTAAACATTATACATTGATTATTTCTTTGATATTATTATTTGTTTTTGGAGTTCTAATCTCTTAATCTAAAGGAGAATCCAGGAGAATCTCCTCGATCGAGATCATGGTGAAGGCGACGTGCCACAAGATCTCAGCGGCATCCGAGAAGGTTTAGGCAATCGTGGGGTTGTTCGAGTTTCGAGGAGCCCCTCTCTAGTGGCAGCACAACAGCCTTCCAGACAATGCTGGGAGGATCGACGGTGCCCCACGAGATGATCACTGGTGGTGGATCTTACGAAGAAACACGACATCGCAAGAAAGAGGCAGAGGCAGTGGCAGCACTGTAGAAGGGCACATGCATGTTCGCGTCGTGCGCGGCGATGGCTAAATCGCTTGACCCAAACGAGGTTGCGGGACATGGAGAGGGCATGATGCCGGTGCTGATGGCGGCGATGGAGGGCTCGACTTGGCAAAGGAGCCACTCGATGGTCTCACCGTTGGAGGGGTGATTGAGCTCGCGGCTGAGTTGGAAGATGCAAACACATAAGGCTAGCATGCGCACGTGGCAGCTGTGGCCGCTCACTTTAGTGTGGCGGTCATTGGAGGAAGAGGTCACACGGTTAGTTGGGTTTCGACTGAACCCTAAGATCTTTTCGATTTTTTATATCTTTGGTCTTCCGTTATCTTGATCATACTATATGGTTATGAAAAAAAAAGGGAAAAGGTGAAAAGAAAAAAAGAGGAAAAAAAAAGAGAGAAAAGAAAGAAAGAAAAAGTTTGAATGTTTATGAGAAGATGTGAATAAGCTTTTCTCTAGTATTATCATTTCCTATATTTATGATTGAATTTCTTGTTACTATTTTCTTCTCCCATACGAGTATGGGAGAAAGGGGGAGTGTGAAAGCCTGTTTTAGTCATTCCCAATTCAAGAGTCTTTTATTCCTAAACTCTACATGAGAAACCATTAACTCTGGGAGGTCCAGAGTTTCGAGGTCTTCAGAGGAAGGGCTTATTTCGGGTTTCTACATGGGAGACTCAATTTTCTGGACTCCAGATAGGGAGATCTAATTTCGAGGTCTTCAATGAAAGACTCCATATCAGGGATACTGAATGGGGAGCCGTCAGCACCTAGTCTTCAAAGGAGAGGTCTATTGTCAGAGCCAATTATAGCAGTTCCTTCAAAAGCTCCAGCCCGTGTTTCCACCTACAAACAAGAACCAGTCCAAAGAGTTGTGTTCTGTTGTGTAGAATGGATTTCTTTGTGTTACAAGTTAAGCATTTCATGCTCCAGCTTGAGGGGAAGTGTTGAGATAAATGTGTAGTGGTTTAGTCCCACAATGGAGTAAGACTTTTGTTAATGAGTGGTAGCCTATAAATAGGCGTATACCCCTCATCTATTCCTTTGAGAAGAAATAAACAAAAACACATGTCCATAGGGCTCTTCTCTCGTGGTTTTCTCCTCGCTCTTCATGAGTGGAGTTTCCACGTAAACCCAAACATTATGCATTAATTGTTGCCTTGATATTATTATTTCCACTTTATTTTAAATGTCAACTATTGTTTTTCTTTATTTAGAATATTAGGATTAGCTCTCTATATATAAAGATATATAAAGAGAGACTCTACGTAATTTTCACTTTAGTTAATACAATATATTTCTCAACAACTCCCTCTTCTCTTTATCGTCGGCCTCTCTCTCTCCATCGCCAGCGAAGGTCCACATGTGGATCTTCCACGTGTTAAGGCCCTCTCCATGCTGCTCTAAATCAACATTTTAAATGCCAACGGCATGCCGACATAAGCGTAGGTATCGGTTTTCAAGGGTGCCGACGGCATGTCGACGGTATGGGCATGCTGCTGTCGCTGGAAGCGCGAGGTTGAAAATCCAGGTTGTGGGCACTAAAAGTCGAAAGGCGCTAGTTTGAAAAGTAAAGTGGGACGAAGAAAAACACACATACACAGAAAATTCGGATATTTTGACATCATTTTGAGTATTTATGTGATTTTACACAAAAATTTGAGTATTTTAACATCATTTTGAATATTTATGTGATTTTTTTTTGCATGTTATCAGCATGCCCTCGACATTCCCACAGCGTGCCCTTGACATGCCCATTGACATGGCCATCAAAAAATAAGCATTTCCAAGGCATGCCTTCGACATGCCCACGAAATGCACACTTAGAATTTCATTAGCATGTCGAAATCGGCATTTCAAACCTTGCTCCAAATCCTCACATGGTATCAAAGTCACCGTTCTTGGTGCCTCTACTCTTCCACGCGTGAATCAAGGTGTTGCGAAGACAGATCACACACAAGAAGGTTCTATCTTATGCGTGATTACCACGTGTTCCAGGGCCTCAATTTCCGAAGTATCTTTGTCGACTTGTGAATTCTCTCAAAGAACTCCTTTAAGGACCTTGGCGCCTTACGGAAGGCCTAAGGAGTCAAGAAGGGGACTCTGACAAATAGCTTCTCTTATGCATCCAGCACCTTACACAGGGTGTACAAGTAGCAGAAGGCTTGTTTCTTGAGGATGAGGATGGCTGAAAGCGAGAACCAGATCAATACCGGAGAAGGAAAGGTTATAGTTCAAGGCACCACGATCAAGCTTCAAGGTGCCTCGAACTATATCCTATGAGTGCGAGCATTCAAGATCTTCGTGGGTGATTAAGACAAGTTGCATGTCCTACAAGAGGAGCCTAAATCCAAGGACTTGACAAAGAAGTGGGAGAAAGAGACCTAGGTGATGAATTGGCTGATGAATTCAGTCGATTCATCCATCGCCTCCAATATGTTATACAACGCATAGAATGGGGAGTCCTTGGAGAAGAGGTACCCCAAGAAGTCCAGCAACGCCTGCATCACCAACATCTATAACCGCATCTAGACGCACGTCAGGGGGATCTTCCCCTTAAAAAGTATGACTCAAAGATGAAGGCACTTTTTGAAGAATTGGAGATCTACGAGATGGCCTACTACGACAAGCAGACCATTGTATGAGAAAGATGGCAAGCCGCAAGATTCTTGTCAAGGTTAAATCCGCAATATCAGCCGACACGTAATAGATCTTGGCATTGGACGAGGAGTTGAATCTTAAGATGATTTATAGTCATCTTGAGAACCTTGGAGAACCAGATGCAAGATCCAGTATAGTTGTGATGCCTGAAAACACCGCTATGGCTACATTCGATGGAGGTCGAGGCTGTGGTCGAGGCTCAGGTCAAGTCTATCCACTATGTCAACATTGTGGGCAGATCAATCATCCGTAAGATCGTTGTTGGGACAAATTTAGAAGACCCGCACGTGGGGCTACTAGCACCTCACATGTGGAGTCTCTTACTCCTGCAATCTTGAGAAAATCAAAGTCATGTTTCAAGACGAAAATGAGAAGATGGCAGCTGTCGCAACAACTATTGAGGTTGCCAAAGAAGCAATGACTTCTGAGATCACAAACGGCTACACCGTGACTCCTAACAAAGAGAACGAAGATATAGCGCTCAACGAAAATGATGAGTGGTGGGGACTCTAACCTCATCACAAAGTGCAGCAAGTCATCGTCCTCCAAGTCTCGATTTGAGGGGGAGTGTGGAGAATAAAGACCACATGACAGTGCCACATAGCAGATCTGTCAGGTCACGTGGCAGTGCCACGTGGCAAGTCCTAATCACCCAAGGGGCATCTGCCCTAAGCGGATTTTTGGGTTTGCTTAGAATCTAAGTTTTGCTTTTTTAGTATGGTGATGTCTTTTAGTCAAGTTGTTAAGAGGATTTGATATTTCCTGATTTTAGGAGATTTGACTAGATTATTTTTCTTTATTTAGAATATTAGGATTAGCTATCTATATAAAGAGAGACTACCTAATTTTCTCAAGTTAATGCAATATACTTCTCAACAACAACAACAACTCCATCTCTCTCCCTCTTCTCTCTACCTCCAGCCCCTCTCTCTCTCTCTCCATACCCACCAAGGTCCATGCGTGGACCTTCCACGTGTCAAGGCCCTCTCCATGTTGCTCCAAATCATCACAAAAACTAATATAGATTCTTGCATTACATGGCTCACCATAGGAGTTGTCAACTATGTCAAACACTAATCCAATGAATACGGACTCCCCATGAATATAAAGTCCAAGTGACTAAGCAAAGATGTTGTATTAATTGTCAACAGAGTGTAAATTAAGCTGTAGTCTTTTGCAGTTTAAAAAGGGAAGAAAAAGGGTGATAACAAACACGCATATCACACACACATCCAAGGACATATCATTTTAACTATAAGTGTGCACAAAATATATGGACAAATAATGTAGCATTACATACTTTCGTTCTGTATGCTTTGGGCTTGGCCGAGAATACTTCAGATATCCATCCCATGGGACTTTCTTGAGACCAGCACGGATGGAAATAATGTCTCGGACCCTAACAGGCAGTACAGATAACTGAACACCTTATTCCTGGTAATAGTTGTCTATTAGATTCAGACATTGCAAGCTAACCTTTCTGCAAACTCTATAGGTGTTTCTCCAGGTCGCAAATACTGAGGTTCCAAGTACCAAACATCACAGACAACAGCCCAAGATGTCATAAGTTGAGCCAGATGCATTGTAAATGATTGCCTGAAAGAAATCCACCGAATCATAAACCAACAAAATAAAATTCACACAGCATAATACAATAAAATGAAACCTAATAACTAAAAACATCTTTAATGTCGGTTCCCTTCATGGCAAAGGAATTTCTTTTTTTTAAAGAACAAAGGAATTTCTACGTGAGCCCCTTTAACTCCGGTTCTTTAGGATTTTTTTTTTTGAAGAAGAAGAAGAACAAGGAAGATTACCGGAGATGAGTAATCATCCAAAAATTTGTATTAAGGAGTTGGAACGGACTTGCAGATTATTGAGCCAAAATTCAGATAAAAGATAAACCTCCCTCACAACATTATCCACCCAACAGCTATCATCCTTGAAGATCTTGTCATTTCGCTACAGCCATATGCACCAAAGGGTAGCAAAAGCTTTGGTCCAACCAGCCACATCAAGGTCGAAGTGGCCTCTAAATGAATTCCAGAAGTTGCTCACATCAGAAACATACACAGTGGGAATGTTAAAAGTGCTACCAGACCTCCCTTGAAAAGTCACACATGAAAAATAAATGCTGCACATCTTCCTCTGATTGTTGGCAAAAGGAGCAAGCTGTATCTTCATCAGACCACCTCTTCATGAGAGCCTTAGGGACTATCCGCTCTCTTCTAAGCAACAACAACAACAACAACTAAGCATTTTCCCACACTAAGTAGGGTTGGCTATATGGATTCTTTGCCTCCATAAAGATTGATTTTCAGCCATTTCAGGACTTAAATTAAAGTAATTGAGGTCATACTTAATAATTTCCTTCCAACACTTGTTTGGTCTTCCTTGCCCCTTCTTAGCGGGTTCAGCCTCCAACTTCTCGTATCTCCTAATTGGAACATCTAGTGGCCTTCTTTGTAAATGTCCAAACCACCTAATCACTCTCTTCTAAGCAACCATAAGAAAATTTTAATTTTCAAAGGAAGTCTGCATTTTCAAATGATTCCAGAGTCAGACCAAATCGCATCCAACGGTGTGTCATTGCAGACTAACTTGACATAAGTTTTCTTGACTGAGAAAGTTCCATCTTTCTAATGGAACCTATCAGTCTCATTTGCAGCAGGGCAGAGGTCTGAAATACCTTCTAAAAGCTGCTGAAATTTTCAAAGGTCAGCTCTGATGAGCCCGACGGCAGTCTGAAATTCCACGTTTTCAACTGTTCATCCCACAAATCTTTAACCGTGGCATCTCTCTCAACAACCAACTGAAATGCCTTTGGGAATAGATCTGAAAGTGCATCCATTTCACTCTAATTATCTAACCAGAATTTGAATAACGCTCCATTTCCCAACACGGGCTGAAGTTACATGCATATTCTTGTAGGATTGGCTGCAGCAACTGCCAAAAGGAAGATGCCCTTCTTCTAAACAATGCCCTTTCAGCCAGGTTCATACTCACACCATAGGAGTCAGTCAACACCGTGATGACCATAGATGCCTCTCCGGATAGCAATCTCACCACCCACTACAAGAGTGAAGATTTATTAAAAGCATCCAGACTTCGTACCCCAAAACCACCTTCACTCTTGGGTTTACAAATCTCGTTCCAAGGCACCAATTGAGAAAATCTGCTTACAAACTCTGCTCCCTACCAGAAAATTCTTTTTCTAATCACATCTATCTTTTTCAAAATTTTCTTCGGGGGTTTAAAAACTAAGAAAAAGAATACTGGAATTGCAGATAAAACAGATTTGAGCAATACTAATCGTCCCCCTCTAAAAGTAGCCTTCCACTCCAAGAAGAGAGCCTCTTTGTAATCGTCCAACTCTAAAAGAACCATCACCTTGACATGTAAAACCCGAGAAGAGGTGCCCTCTGCATGCCTTAAAGGCTAAGAAAGCAAATGTATCTCCTGCAATATCAAAAAACAATAGTGCCAATGGGCACCCCTACCTCACACCACACTACGATTAAATCCAAGAGCCATTTGAACGACCATTGAGCAAGACTAAAAAAGAGGATGTAGTGACACCTTCTCATCACCTAAATCCATCTTTTTGCGAAACCTCCTCCTAAGAATTTCCCAAAGATATGTCCAAGAGATCAAATTATACGCTTTAGAAAAATCCACTTTCCAAAGGAAAGTCGGGACTCCTCTTCTCTTCCATGCAGCCAACATCTCCTTAGCCATCACAAAAAAATCCGGTAGTGATCTACCTTTTATAAAAGCCGACTGGACCAGAGAAATGATATCTAGCATAACTATTCGAAGCCTATTCACCAAGATTGTAACCACCACCAAATATATGGAATTGAATAAGGCGATTGGTCTGAAGTCATCTACTGAATCCACCCCAGTATTCTTAGGCAGGAGGAACTAAAAATGGTTGAGCCTCTCAAAACCTTCATTACCCCTAAAAAATTCACGAATTATAGCCCCAACATCTAGCCTCATCACATCCCACATCTCTCTATAAAAAATAATTTGCAAGTCTCGACGAGCCCTTTGCCTTCAATCTATGAAGAGCCCTAGTAATCTCCTCCTCTCCAATGTCTCCAAGGAGGTCCCCCTTCTCCTCCTTGGCGTTTTAAATGTTGACGGCATGCCGCCGGTAATGCCATCTTTGGAAGGGGGCTTGCTGACACGGATAAGGTATCGAAATGCAGGGATGCCGGTGGCATGCTGACAGATTCTGACTGTCTGAGCAGGAAAGCAGCTGCTGGTTGTGGAACTTGGCACTGCTGCAGAGTTACAGGCGAGAATGCGCTGCAGTTTGAAAATGGGAAGGGCGAATTTACATGAATTTTGGGCTCCGATATATCCTTTTTTGCGTCATTGAAACCTTAGGTATAGTCACAATGAAATACTTTTATGTTACACAATTAGTACTTTTTGAGATTAATATCATTTTGACTATTTATGTGATTTTTTGTCAGCATGTCGGCATGCCCTCAGCATGCTCATCGGCATGGCCATCCAAAAATAGGCATTTCCACGGCATGCCTTCGGCATGCCCACAAAATGCACACTTAGGATTTCCTCGGCACGGCGTCGAAATCGGCATTTCGAACCTTGCTTCTTCACCTGATCCATGTCCAAGGTGCCCAAGCACTAATCTCCAACCAGTTGCTGTCAAGTGAAATCATGGAAATGTGAACAGAAGGCTTCACATATCTAGTTTTTCTAATTCACCATATTCTCAATAACCTTTAACACGATCATATTCGACCTTCTCCTATTACTGGCTGCCAAATGAAAGAATCTTTTATTAACGCTACCCTCCCTAAGCTACAACTGACGAGATTTTTGCCTCCAATCCATCTTTTTGTGATCCTCCTCCAAAACAATCGCTTGCATTTTCGTACGTTCTTAACACTCTTCATTGGACAAAGGTGAAACCTCCTCTTGTCTATCAAAGGAGGATATATTTAGCAAAGCCTCACTCTTCCTTGCCTCTCTACATGTCCGGAGATCACACTTGAATTCAATCATCGCCACCTGAATAGCTCGAATCCTACATGCCAAGATGCGTGTAACCAAACTAGAAGCTGGTGTAGAAGACCACTTGTCCCATATTAACTCTTTGAAATCGGGTTCCTTTAGTCAAGACTTGTGAAATATAAAATATGTTGAGGTCGCACCCTCATTGCTACACCACAGGAGAGGTGTATGATCTGAAAAAGGTCTATCACAAACCATCACCTCCGCATCATGAAAGGATCCAGCCATTGTCACGTTGCACAAAAAAACTATCAATGCATGATCCAGCCCCACTCCCATTTCTCCATGTATACCAGGCCCCTGTTATGGGAAGATCCATCAGCTCAAGCTCCTAAAGAGTGCTTAAAATTAGTTGTAAATGTTGGTGCAAGAGCACCACGATCGTTAATTTTGATGGTAACAAAACACTTGTCATTTAACATTTGCATTGAGCTTAAGGTTTCAGGAAAATGCAAATAATTACAAGTGTGGAGGAGGAGCTCAAGCTCGGGTCCATGGTGGATTGGAGGAGCTTCGCGTGAAGCGAGAGCTAAAAGACAAGAAGAATATGATAGGTTTCTTTCTTTTCTTGTATTCTATTCTTTGTTTTTGTATCTTTATACTTTGCTTTTTATTTTTGTCTAGATTATATGTTAAAAAGCCCTAAGTAATTAAACAGTAGTCTTAGAAACACTTACTCAACCCTAGGTTACTTAAACTATTCGTAGAGAACTTAGAAAGCTTAAATAGGCATTAGACAGCATGATCGGACGTCAAATTTGAAATTCAGACGTCTGATATTTGACTTTCAGACGTCTGACTATTTGATCAGACGTCCACAACACTTGGGCTACCAACCCGCTCTCTATCTGCCAATTTCAAACGTCCAGCCCTTAATCCAGACATCTTAGAAGACGTTTGATGACCTTGCTAGACGTCCAACTAGAGGATTGTTGGCTTGTCAGACCTAATCTGAGAGGATTAACCCTTTATGTGACCTACTTTCACTTTCAGACATCCATAGTAATCCCTAAACATCTAATAAATAGACGTTAGGCTCAATCCATCCCCAAATCACTTTTATTGGTGATTATAGCCGTTTGAGCCTCGAGAAATCCATTCTCGTAGAAAATTGCATTTCCAGACGTCCAGAGTCTATGCCAAACGACCGACCTGTCATCTGACCAACAAGATCTAGAACCCTGTTTAAGTCTAGAGAAAACAGAAAGGAAACCTATCTTAATTTAGATGTCTGATTAGTTTCCCAGGCGTCTTAAAACACTTCCTTAGACATCCGTCTTGATCTAACCAAGTCCAAATCTTCCACCCTTCTAGATCAGACGACCGATCTTAGAATCAAACAAAGACCCAAACGTCTGACCTGAAGTCCGGATGTTTGATAACCATGTCAGAATCATAAATGACCCTGATTTCAACCTGATTTGCCTTGAGTTAATTCCCAACAGCTAGAGAAGCCTTCCAACGGGTAGAAGAGGCTTCTAAACCCTTCTTAGAACATCTAAAAATAGATGACCTTTTCTTTGCAAGACACACTAAGCAATACTACTTTCCACTCATTTTGTGTCCAAGAGATATTAAAATCAAAGAAGAAAGTGTTGTTGCTCTCCAAGCCCTCTAGCATCCATCCGAGAGAACCATCACGCTGCCGACTTCACGTCACACCACTTCCATCTTAGGGAAGCCCCTTTTTGCCTATAGAAGTTAGGTTGATTTACATTATTACTTTGTGGCTCTATAGGACTGCTGTAATTTCCTTTGTTCTTGGTTAAGTATTCACTTTGCGAATTCCCGTCTCCTTCGTGGGACAAAATATTCCTCGTGAAGAGGAGGGTTTGAGGTATGCTACCATCGTCTAAGTAGCGTGTTTGTAAGATGTTAAGTCACCCTCGTTTAAGTGACTTGTTAGTGGATTTGATCGACTCGGTTGATCGGAAAATCCAAAACTGAGAGGTTTAGGTGACGATTTTTACTTGGATTTGGGTTTCCACCTAAAAATCATTGTGTACTTGTGATTGCTCTTTTGTGAGATTGTTTATTTATATTTCTACATTTTTATTTTATATCATACAAATCTCACCCCCCTCCATTAAAACCTACAGTAGACCTATCACATCTTCCATCTGATCTATCCTCTGATTGCAGCGTTGCATTGAAATCCCCTCTAATTAGCTACAACATTCCATCCACAAAAAGAAAAGCTTGGGTATCCTCCTCCCAAAAATGTATCTTGGTAGAATCATCACAAGGACTATACCAAGGTTTTAAATATCGATATCATATCGACAAGTCAAAAAAGGGATATATCTGGGATATATCGCTGATATCGGTGAATTTTGGTAAAATCACTCAAAAATGCCCAAAATGTTCCAAAATGTCATAAATTTTATGAAAATTAACATTTTAATAACAATACATCATGAAGAAATGCCTAAAAAATGAAAATCATAAATTTTAAATGAAAACATAATAGAAATGCACTAGTCGCATATCGATAGTCATATATTGAAAAGTATACGGAACATGATAATAATTGAAAAATGTTCATAATAATTTTCGTTGCATATTGTTGACAATTGAAATCATGCCTTAATTACACTGATTTTCTTATCAGTTTCAGCATGCTCTCTATTCCAATACTCTTCTTTTTCTCATTGACCTGCCTCAAATTTCATGAACCACCCTATTACTCTTCTCATTACGATCTCAAGACATGAAATCACAAATACTATCACCAAAGATGCACTTGGTGATAGAAGATAGGATTTAGATTTTATTATCAGTTCCAACTTCAAACACATTCTCCATTCCAATACTTCTCTTTCTCATTGATCTATCTCACATTTTGTGAACCACCCTATTACTCTTTTCATTATAAGCTCAACACATGACATCACATCTCCTACCAACAAAGATGCACTTGGTGAAAGAAGACATAGTTTCGATAACACAAGAATATATAATGTACAAATATAAACGCTCAAATAACTAGAGAGAAATTATACCCATTATGGCATAATACACAATTTGTAAGATTAATGGAGATCAACAAAGCCCTAGTGCGCAAGTACTTCGATAAACCATGCTGAAACAAGTGAATCTATCAACCCTAGGTTGTTGTGGGGGAAAGAAAGAATAATCATGATGGATGACATCCTTTAATCAAAGGAAGATGATAAGATAGCCCTTTCATTACCCCCATGAATTATCAAAATGCTTAGTTTTATGCATCTTTTTATAGAGGTTTGAAGATGCTAATACATTTCTCACCCATGTTTTAGAATTTTCTTCCTACTTTTCAATAAGTAAAACCAATTGCAATGATTAAATCGTCGATAGAGGATGTACGGCTCTAAAGTTAACATATTTGATGGATTACAAGGGAGTAAGAACACTAGCATATACAGCTCTAAAGTTCAACAAAAGTCCATATATCGGCGATATTGACGATATATCGGTGATATCATGGAAAAAAGATACTTCATGTGATATTGACATGTCCAGACCCATCGATACCGATATATCGGAGAAATATCAAACCCTGGACTATACACAGGAAAAAGCCAAAGACATACCATCCATCTTTCTTGTAAGCACCACAGTCACCATCCTCCTGACCGACAAAGACAAGTTTCATTCAAAGTAATCACTATGCCACATCAATACAAGACCCCTGGACCTCCCCTCCGCCTTCACCTCAAGATACTCTGTAAATCTGTCGCCACACAAGCTGTTCTTCATTTGGGAATGAACTATCAAGGTGGGTTTCTTGTAAAAGTGCAATATCAACTTTCCATTCCTCTAAGTACCTCCTCAAGATCGACCCGTCCCTCATTACGGAGGCCACAAACATTTCAAGAGAGGACCTTAACCATCAAGAGCTTTCTTCACCCCTCCCTTGTGCACCTTCTTCACACCAATCACATTGGCAACACACCCATCAACCTCCATCACCTCCCCCTCAACACCGTCATGGGCCCTCTTGGCTATTGGCTTCTTTGTGATTCTTTTACGCTTGTAGCAAGCGCTAAGGACCAATTTGTGTTTCCCCAAGATCACCTTGGCAGGACCTGAAGATCTACTCAAGGACCTATGCAATATGCTTTTCCCCTTGTTTGCATTCTTCCTTCACCGCACATTGTCCCCTACATCAGAGGCTACATCCTCGAGGCCTTTACTTTGTTGCAGTGCCATACCCATCATTTCATCTACGTTTAGCCAGTTGAGACCGACTCGATGGGGTTCCTCATGACTTGATATTTCAAAAATCGATCCAAAAGTGATCAGGATCGGTACTTCCTGCAATACATCAAAAGCGCCAACAACAACCCCAACATTTTGACCATAATAACCATTCGTTTGTCGTGAAAGAAGTGCGTTAGAGTTAAACTCACCACGCCCAGACCCATGATTGGATCCAGCAGCCACCTGTGAACAGGCAAACGCACATTCCAATTCCTTACAATTGACCCCCGCAACCTTTTTTGTGGAATGAGGCAACTTTGTCAAGCTCTCCCACTCCAACAATGCATATGATCATCCACATCCTGCAAAATTCCAATAGCAACAGCGGACGAGGTACCACCACCCTCTAAATCAAGGAAAAGGATCCAATTACTGTCAGATTTTTGGAACTCACCGCATCTAAATCCGTAAATGGATCTAGAAGCCACTTGTTCAGTGCAAAATATATTCTCTGCCACCTCAGCATTCTTTTTTGGATTGTTTTCCAAGGAAAGAAATTTGTCTACCTCCTCATCATCTAGTTGTGAATTGTTTTCCAAAAATGGAAAACCATCAGCCCCAAAATCAAGGGGGAGGCCAGTTGCATCATTCGAATTGGAAATTCAAGCATCGCCAGGTTAGCAGACCAGTTTGGAAACTGGTCTCCATACCAAACATGACTTCGCAGACCGATTTGGAAACCAACTAGCAGCACCAACCTTCACCAGAGCAAGGCCAGCAGCACTACCATTTACCAAAGCATGGTCTACTATGCCACCAACCTTCATTAGAGCATTGCCAGTAGCACTGCAACTGCTCCCAGCAACCACCTGTGCGTACGAATGAGGTCAACGAGTCTCCAACCTCATCTCTTCTAAAGACCCTAACCCTCTTTATATAGAGAGGTAAAGGGTATACATGGAAATTAGTAAATCCTAAATCAAATAATCCTAATTTATTTATTTCCTAACACTCCCCCGTAAGACAAGACATGGCAGACGGCAAAGTCTTGGATCTATAAGGTAGTGAAGATCCACTCTCGTCGACGTGGTAGTCTGCTTCGTCGTGTCTTCAACTATGGGTGCCCCTACTTGTACACCCTCACAGAGCCAGTCAACGCTCGGTTTCTCTTGAGGTGCGTGAGAGTGCTGCTCGAATTTTGACATCTTGAGGCGACTCCCATCTTCAAGTTGTGTCTTCTACTCAACATATAAGGACCTGATGTGCACACATCTAATTGACTTAAAATGCCTATTTTTGCATGTTCCTAGGTCTATAGAAACATCATACATTATAAATATTGTATAACATGCATCACCATGCATTTAAGTAAGATTGTATAAATTATAAGTTAATTTTCCCTTTTTGTGGTTATGGGACAATGCAATATTTATCAGGACCTCGGATTAAAGATCCAACCGTACGAATCTGATCAGGGTGACAATCGAAGTTCAACGACTCTAAGATCGCCCCAATCGGACCTCTGTAGCATTAGATGCAGTCCGAGAAAGATCAGAGGTCAAGGGCCAATGTGGTGTAAAATCTGCACATCAGATGACAAATTCAACTACACGGATAGGTACGAATCGACAATCGCAGCCCAACAGCGTGAAAATCGGTCCAATCTAACATCTGTGGCACCATCTGCAAATCAAAGATGGACGGCCATGATGCCACCACATGACGCCATCACAGCCGCCCAATACCAGCCGCAGCACCTCCTCTCCACCTGCTCAATGAATCCCAGCCGTTGGATGCCCATCCAACGGCTAAGAAAGCATCGCGTCATCTCTATTCAATGCCTCACTCCTTTCTGAAGACAAAGGGCACCTGATCTCGACCGTTGGATCAAGATCCAATGGTCAAGAGAAAACGTGCCTAAAAACAAAAACTCAACACCAAGGCGAGCGCAGCTCAGCGGTTGAGCGCTCCACGCGAAGAGGGAGGCATAGGTTTAAGCCCCACCTCGCCTCAAATCAAGTGAAAGAGCAGACGTGGCTAAACTCAGCCGTTGGATGTAGCGTGGATGGCCAATTGAGCAAAGATGTGGCAGCACTAGATGCGAAAGCGAGAATACGCGTGCGATAACGCAGGTGTTCACGCGCGATAGCACGCGAGCGCTACGCGCATGGTAAAATGAAGCGAAGTGTGCAATTTTAAGTCGTCTGATCTTTTGATTGGACAACGGATCTCGCTCGAGCGCGATTGCACGTGAACAGTTGAAGATGTGGCGCCAGATGACATGGCACGACGAGAGGCCTCTGATCTTCATCGCACGGCCGAACATGAACGCGTACCTTCAACAACGCTTGCCTTCAGTAACGCTCATAAACGTCACTAAAGGTCCTAATAGTAATGTTAAAGCCATAAAAAGACCCTTTTGCCCCCATGTATGCAACTATATAAAGGCTCTACATCCCCTCCTTATTCTCCTTCCCTTTCTCTCTTCTCTCACCCCCTCCAAAGCTCTACGAGCAGGTCTCATACCTGGGATGCTCCATTAGAGTAATAAAGATAATTTTTCCATCTTCTCACCCCCTTTGTGAAGCATTCTGCAATTATCCTCTTGCTGCCATTCAGAAAGCATATCCCGCTACGATGTCGACCTGTTCTGTCCTCCGCCTTCGTCATCTTTCGTCCAACATCTCATCAACCTCGTCTGGGCGTCCCATCAACGCAGCTCGTCCTCCAAGCAGCCGTCGAGAAGGATAATTTCCCATCCCCTTCTTTTTTATCACTTTCTAATGTATTTCCTGCTTTCTAGTATAGCACATAGTTGTAATGGACATGCACCTATTATAAAATTCTTGTTCATTCTCTCTTTATTTGTATTATTCTCTCTTCTATTAATATTCTTCAAGTAGAATAGCTAGTAGATTAATTTCAACCAACTAATTTGCTTTCGTGACAATAATTCCTACGCAATTTTTAATCAAACGTTCGCCTCCCCATGTCCAGCTCGGGACTTACCTTAAGTTTCGGTTAAATTATTTGTTTGACGGATTTTTACGCGACTATAACGACAGGATTTTCAAACTCAATCCTTTAGCATAGAAATCACGTTCAACAGGACCCAACTAAGATAACTCAAAACTTTGAGGGGTTACCGACAAATACCCCATCACTACAAGACTCATCTTTAAAGAAAACTAAAAGGTGGACTCAAGCATTAAATATCCCTAATTCTTTATTTTTTTTATAAAAGAGACCTAAACCTAAAAGAGGATTTCTCCTCTTCGTTCATTCTTCTTTGCCGACCCTCTCCTCTTAACCGCACTTGGGCGGTGATGTGGAGGAGCAACCTTACATCCTCCTTGTTTGTGAGCTCCATCATCATCTTCCAAAGCTTCACAAAGTCCGGGATCATCTCAAGGCCCTTCCTGAGTGCCCTGCTACAGTTGGCATCGTCGTGTTCGAGCTCTGCCACCTGCATCCTGAGCTTCACCGATTTGGGGATCTCCCGGACGCCCCTGCTGCGGTCCACTTTGGTGGGGTCCTTGCCAGAGAACACACCAGCACTGTAGGCTCCCCTTTGCGCACATCGAGCGCTCTGCCTTCTACTTGGCCCTCGCTTGCTAGTGTGATAAGGCAGAGGTTCAGATGGCCTTACGTTGCTCGAGCTAGAGGAACTAGGAGAAAGTCCTGGTGCTTGCATAGATCAAGAGGACGCTTGAGAGCCTGTCGTCAGATCTAGTGGCGGCGATCAAGGTTGGGAGGATTCCCGAATCCCTCGTCCACCACTTCGCGGACCTCAAGAAGTCCCCCATGTTTCGATGGCTCCTCCAGTTCGGCAACTTCAAGGAGCGCCTCCTTGTCGACGACTTCTTCCTCTCCAAAGTCGCCATAGAGTGCGGCATGGGCATTCTTCACCAAGACTGCTGCATAGATTTGGGCGAGGAGAGGACCTCTCCGATGGCTCGCCAGAGGCCAATGACGCCGCCGGAGGGCCTCCCCCCTCTAGGGTTTCTTCCTTTCTCTTCTCTTTTCCCACGGGAACAAACCCGCTCTGATAACATGTTGAGTTTTGGGGAAATGATTCTGTTATTTCATAAAGAGAGACCCTAACCCTCTTAAATAGTAAATCCTTAGAGAGGTAAAGGATATACATAAAAGCTAATCAAATACTAAAAATAGTAAATCCTAAATCAAATAATCCTAATTTATTTATTTCCCAACAATAACAATAGGACGCAACGGAATTCGCTCATCACTAGCTCCTTCGTAAATACTCGGAGAGCTCCACCGAAGACAAAAGCCACCAAAACGCATCTCCTTAAATTTAAGACGATTGATATCCACTTCTTGCAAACAAAAAACAACTATCTTCTTCGATAAAACCGATATCTTCCAATCAGTGGGTGACAGTCCAAAATGTGAAAGAAAGGATCGTACCTTATCCACTCTTGGTGATCTGTCAAGGAACACCCCCACCAAGGACAAATCTAAAAGAGAGTCCATCTTGCACACCTCATGCGACCATGGAGATTCCACCCCAATGCACGGAAGCTCATACGGTGGAGACAACAATCTCGCTCAACAAGAAATCTTCCACCAATAGCACCTCGCATGGGTGTGATCTTCAACGGTGCCTGCAACCACAGCAAAGGAGGCAAACCATGGGATCACGGCAGTCCCTCACCCAGTGCCCCCTCCCCCTACACTTATAGCACACCACATCACGGAGATGATGAGAGCCACCTCCATCGCCCCCCCCCCCTCTCTCTCTCTCTCCCTACGTGCCATTATTTGGTATCCCAAGAAACGAAATGATTACCGTGGATCATTTTATCCTGCTGGGTCCATGAGAGAATCTGAATTGTCTCTCAATGGCCGCTTCTCACAATATCACAGGCTTCATCTACCCATTTTACTCTATCCCCAACTCTGACTTGAGGTAGAAACCGCAACTTCATCCTTGCCTGCACCTTCCATCAACAGCATCCCCCATTCTACCTCCATCCACAAGTCCCACTGCTGAAATCAGTGCATCATTGACTCTGACTGAAATTCCTCATGCCTGTCACACTCCCCCCCCAACCCAAAAAACAACAACAACAATTTAGCCATACATGTATTAAAAATGTAAGATATTTTCATTTGATTTCAGTAATTAGATCTCATTCCGCCCATTTCTTAAACTTCATCATACATTTTCCACCAATGATCCCTTCCCATTTCTTCCTAATACATGTTCTTAGTATCCATTTGAACTACAGATGCCAGCTTCCTCTTTTCCGAGTTCTGTTCCATGTTATTTTGGCTTGATTATAGCAATCGGTTTCCCTCATTTAGTTAGACCAAGGTTTGTCTTTTGGCTCAATCAAAGGAAATGAATGTTTTATTTCTCAATAAAAACCCTATACCTTTTTATATAGAGAGATGTGTTTGAGTAAATTGTAACATAAGTCCACAAGGGAAAAGTAAATAACAAAATAGAAAATAACGATAACTAGAGTGTTACACTAACACTTCCCCTTAAGCTAGAACATATATATCAACTATGCTCAACTTGGAATAGCATAAGTCAGACACGGGTCGACAAAGTGCTTCGTGAATATACCTGCAGTTGGATCTTTAGAAGTAACTGAGGTGGTGTTGATAATCCCACGTTGTATCAAGTCTCTAGTGTAGTGGCAATCAATCTCAACATGTTTAGTACGCTCATAGAACATTGAGTTATTTGCAATATAAGTGGCAGCACGATTATCGCACCTCATCTACATTGGTCCTTCTACATGGACATGTAAATCCTATAACATTGATCTGACCCAGACCATCTCTGCAGTCATTTGTGCCATGACACGGTACTCTGACTCTACACTTGATTTGGATACCACCTGCTTCTTCTTACTCTTCCAGGTCACAAGATTGCCTCTACATAAGTACAAAAACCAGTTGTTAACTTTCTGCCAGTATAATTTATATTAGAATAGCCAACAACACTCATAGATACACCCTTCTGAAATAGAATGCATCAACCTGGTGCTTTCTTCATATATCTAAGCACTTGCATGGCAGCATTACAATGCTACTTGGTTGGTTTGTCCATAAACTGGTTGAGTTTCCCTATTACAAGAGAGAGATCAGGATGAGTAATAGTAAGATACAAGAGTTAAACAATCAATTACCTATAAAATCTGTTGTCTATAAGCTGAGACTCCGTATCATAGAGATGTCCTTTCGGATCCATTGGTATATTGGCAGGTTTAGATCCCAACATACCTGTCTCCTGTAATATATCAAGTGCATACTTGCACTAACTAAGGACAATGTCATCCTTGCTGCATGCCACGTCAATGCCTAAGAAAACTTTGAGTTCACCCAGATCCTTCATCACAAAAGCTTTAGCTAACTTCTTCACCTCTGCTATACCTGTCATGTCATCCCCTATAAGGATGAGATCATCAACATAAACAAGTGCCACAACTCCCCATATACTCTTCTTAACAAAGAATGAATGGTCAGCAGAAAACCTCAACAGTCTCATGGCTTGAACCTCCTCTAACAGTCTCTGGAACCAAGCCCTTGAACTCTGCTTTAGGCCATAGATAGCCTTCTTCAGCCTATACATACACTCCCCCTAAGTCTCAAACCCCGGAGGTTGTTGCATGTAGACTTCTTCTTGAAAATCACCGTAGAGAAAGGTGGTCTTCATATCTAGCTGGTGAAGAGGTCAGTCGTAGTGTACAGCCCTAGATAATAGGATGCGAACAGTAGGATATCGTGCCACAGGAGATAATGTATCAAGAAATCCACCCATGTCTGGGTGAATTCCTTTGCTACTAATCGTGCCTTGTGACGAGATATGGTGCCATCTAGATTGTACTTGAGAGCAATGACATAGTGACATCCCACTATCTTGGCGTGTCTGGGTAAATTTGTAAGTTCCCACATCCCTCTAGAGTGCAGGGCAGCCATCTCTTCCTTCATGGCCTGATGCCATTTCAGATCAAGCATGACTTGCTAATAAGAAGTGGGAAGCTATGTCGCAAAGAGAGCATCTGTGAACATAGCAAACAAGTGCCTAAGGTTAGCAGTAGAAACTACTCCGGCTGCATGATAATGGGCGCAACTCCGATGAGCCTTCTGTATAGCAATAGCAAGGTCAAGATCCTCCTCCATAGGCTGAGTAACAATAGGAAGTGAAGCTTGTTCCTCAGTAAGAGGAGCAGAATCATCTGAAGTACCTGCACGATCACCACTAGGACAACTCATATCCATATCAACACAAAACTGACTAAGGGAGGAGACAGGTGGCTTAGGTAATGGGAGGGTGTGTTTTTGACGCCAAGCATGTTGTCTGTTGCAATCGGAAACCTGTAGACATGAGTTGGCTCTGTCTCCTTCTCAATAGAGGGCTTTGTAGTGCTATCCTCAATATGGGTGACAGGAATCTACTCTAAAGGAAGTGGCAACACTGGCATGGGAAATGGTTCTCCCTCAAAAGACAACTGATTCCCATCTATTGAAACATATGGAATAGGTTCATGAAAGGTGACATTAGCAGTCACATAATGCTTCCTACCCCGTGGATCATAACATCTGTATCCTTTCTGGGTGCTCATATCCCAGAAAGACACACTTCACTGCTTTTGGGGCAAGTTTATCCCTATCAGGTCCTAAAACATGAATAAAGGCTACACAGCCAAAAACACATGGTGGCATAGTAAACAATTCCTTCTCTGGGTGAAGAACCTGCCATGGAACCTGTTCCTAAATAACTGAGTTGGGCAATCTATTAATCAAATACCAAGCAGTTAACATTGCATCTCCCCAATAGATCTGTGGCACATTATGATGAATGAGTAACGTTCTAGCCACATCTAATACATAATGGTGTTTCCTCTCGACCACTCCATTTTGCTGTGATGTATGGGTGCATGATGTCTGATGGGCAATCCCAAGAGATCGATAAAATGATGCCAACTTGGCAGTGCAAAACTCTAAGATATTGTCAAAATGTACAATTTTCACAACAGAAGAGAAGTGAGTCTTTATTTGCAAAATGAATGCCTCAATCACAGAATCAACCTCAGATTTATTCTTTAACAAAAATAGTCATGGCATCCTTGAAAATTCATCAACAATAAGCAAATAGAAACGATGACCCAGTCTATCTAACACTCTACTAGGACCTCATACATCCATATGCAATAAATCAAAGACAGCTATGAAACTCTGAGAAGAATTGGAAGGAAAACTAGCACTGTAATGCTTCCCTAGTTGACATGTATCACACAAAATATCTGTGGTAGGTGAAATGTGAGGGATAACACGTCATAGCTTGTCTAGTAAAAGGTGCCCAAGTCAACGATGCCACTGAAGAGTTGTAAGCAACCTCACCCTGACACATAGCGACAAAAGGAGTCTGGATCAGGCAATACCCCCCTCATCATGTCTGCTACCAATCGTCCTCCCGTGAGTTTGCCTTAAAAAATACAACCCAACTTATCAAAAATAGCATGACAATATGTCTTTTGTGATTCTGCTGACAAAAGACTAATAGGGAAATTAGGAGCATAAAGAACATTAGGCAGTTTCAGCGAGAGTCACTATCACATCTCTACCATCCACTCTGCAATGTATGTCATCTGCCATTTGAACAGATCTACCAGGCAGGACTGTCTGAACCTGTCTAAAGCATGTCTGATCACCGCTGAGATGGCGAGAAGCTCCTGAATCTACTAATCACAAGGTGTCATCAGAAAGACCCCTACTAGAAGTAGTAGAAGCTATACCTGAGGAGGCTAATGCAACGGTATCAGTAGTAGTAGTAGGCTCCTGAGTCAACTACGCAAGTCGCTGAACCACAGCGTCATAATTAGCATGTGACACCGTGTCACTCACGTCCTCAGAAGAAATAGCTTGGTTGGCCATAGGAGGCCTACCATGCTTAGACCAACAAGTAGCCTCCAAATGTCTAACTTTGCCATAGTATGAGCACGCGACTCAGGGTCTGCCACCTGTGCCCCGACCACGTCCTCTCCCCCTGGTAGATAGAGAACCACGTCTATTACATCCTCCAGTGGTCACCATAGCTAAAGTCTAACCAACATCAAATGAAGGTGGCTTAACAACCACCCTGCCCACCTGACTATATGCATCCTCAAGGGAAGGAAACTCAGCAAGAGTCAAGATCTGGGATCTGGCAGCATCAAAGTCTAGTCCAAGACAACCTAGGAACTGAAGAACGACATACTCCTTGTGCACCATCTGAGTAGCACAGGTGCAGACAAGATGCCAGGCATTATATTTTTCTAGAAGCTCCTTCAAAGTAGCATAATACTGGGATAAGGACTGGCCCTCTTGCTTTAGATCACCAATGGCATGATAAATCTCAAACACCTTACTAGAATTCTTCTCATGAGAATAAGTGTCAAGCAAAGAATCCGACATCTCCTTTCTCGTCCTGTAGTACATGATCCCATCTCCAATCTAAGGCTCCACAGAATTCATAATCCAAGCACGGACCATGGCATTACTCTTCCACGTGGCATTTTTCCTTGTCTTCTCCTATGTCTCCAACTCCATCAAAATGTGCTCCTTATCGTGTCCCTCTACAGTCATGTGGAACATCTGAGATCATCTGGCATAACTAATCTCATTTAACTTGGCAATGGGAGCAAAGAAGGGAGTTTTGTAACTCCCAAGGTCCATAGCGGTTGAAGAGGCCATCGTGCCTTAGGATAGCCACAAGATACCACAAACACGATCTGAAAACACTATTCAGATTTGAGAACTCTGAAATCAGAGAGAGTTATCTCTTGAACATGTAGTCCAAGATCTAAAGATCTTAGATATCACCGCAAGAGTTACAAGCGCCCCTGAGATCGAGATTTAGTGCATGTTAGGGCACAGGGAAAGCCCTCACAACACCTCCAAGGAACGTTGTGCTCCCTTGCCGGAAGAGGGGGGACCCCCAACGGTCACCACCAACCACTGGCAGCATCGTTGACCAATCACCGATGGTGCAGATTAGTGGCAACCAACCACCAATCGACCACCTGCAACACTGATATGATGGGTGGCGGAGGTGGACAAGTGCCCTGTCTGTCGGTCTGCCGCTGCTGCCCTTTGAAGATCAACGCCGATGAAGATTTCGACAAGAGGGAACAAGGGATTTGGCGGTTGGGTTTAAAGGCTTGTAAGGGTGGGATACCGGAGCCCCAATCTACAATTGTTGTTCTGATACCAAGTCAAAGGAAATGAATGTTTTATTTCTCAATAGAAACCCTACACCTCTTTATATAGAGAGAGGTGTTTGGGTAAATTGCAACATAAGTCCACAAGGAAAAAATAAATAACAAAACAATCCATAACAAGAAATAAAGATAACTAAAGTGCTACACTGCGGACTCTTTTATTTATTTTATGATGGAATCCCCCTACTCAAAATCATAGGCGAGAGCCCTCATCCATCTTTGCATACTTCATTAACTCATACTATTCGGGGAACATTAAAATAAGATAAATAATTTGTTGATTTTTTTTGTAAGGTAAATTAATTTCTTGAATTAACAGAAGATTAAATACATCTCTTAATAATATGTTGATGTTATTGGTGAGATGTCCTAAAAGTATCTCAGTTTGTTATTTCGTACATACTATACATTTGCATACCATAAATTTACATAAATTGAACAATAGGCTTTGCTGAAATAAGGAAACTGGCTGCACAGGCCGATTATGTGCCCATATATGCTTATGCAGCCATCCCTCCAAAGTGAGCATTGTCGGTCAGGCCCTATGCAGGCAATGCATAGGTAGACCAAGAAGGCATATACTCACCCGAGCATACTCTTGGCTTTGAAATAAAGTTTATCAGGTTAAATGGATACCTGTATGGGCCATCATCTGGGACATCTGCATTCTATATTTTGAGCTAGAAGGACATTCGAGTTGATTGTTTAGATCAACATTTGCACTCTAAATCATCTCTTGCTCAAGATGCTCTGGTTTGGGTTCATAGCAGCCTAGTTCCTAAAGAATAGGAGTGTGCTTTGTGTTATAGTACTTGATGCATTTTGATCAAGTTAATTCTACCCTTATAGCCTTTACGTTTATAATTTTGATTTTTCATATGTTTAGGGCATATGAGACAAATTTTATCAAATTAAAGAAATATTTAAAAATTCTTTTTGTATTTTTAAATTAATTAAAAAAAGGCAAAATCACAAACTCGCCCACTTATCAAATACCTGCTATAAAATGACCTATCCAACTGAATAAAACTTACCAACTTTCTGAATCTTATGAAATGCATTGAATACTGCTCATCCCTCTAATATATTTAGAAAAGAATTGTGACCGTATGAGCATCATTAATTGATGAATAGAATGAATAGAGAACTTCTAAGCACACTTCAACGGAGAACTATTGATCAATGGCTTCAAGTGAATGAGTAATGACCTCAGAAACTATTCTTCCTACTAAAAAGTTACTTGCCCTTAACCCCTGTAAGTTATGCAAACAAACACACCATGTAAATATGTTCCGATGGAATTGTTGTTTCAACACTTGGGAAATGAGCACGTAAAGGAGATAATGAGAAATTTGATTACTTGGAAAGTGGATGAAAATCTATAAAGTTGACAAAACTAATAGGTTAGATAATACTGGATATAAGACAAATGCTATGTGTTATTAGGAAGTGAAATCACATCTTGATTTTTTCTCTTTTTGAAAAGATCACATGTTGATTGTTAGATAGCATATGTCATCGCATCCAACAAAAAGATAGTTGGCTTTAAGTGGGTCATTCTCCCATTATTTATGAGCCACAAGTCTAACATCCAAGATTAAACTATATGACACCTAGTGTCTACAATTAAACTCTATGCCACCTATCAATTTGTCCACGTATAGGACCACGACAAGGGGATGAGGAGAAAAACCAGTACCACTACTAACGATATGGAACTTGACAAGTGTCGTATTTAATGGTTGGGCATCTCCTCTCAAGCTAATTGGTTTTGAATTCAATACTTTCACAATCATAATTAATGAATGTTATTAGAAGCTTGAGTATTAACAAAGGGCCTATGCATCTGTCTTACCCAAGTAAATGCCATGGTAATTTTTTGCTGAACTGATCATAAATATTTGATATACATATTTCATAATCAAGCATAAGTACCTAAGAAAATTTAAATCTTATGTAGAACTTTAAATAACATTTTCTTAATGCTTAATGTTACACAAACAAATTATGGATAACTACTAATAGAGAACTTCCACAAAGTTGACTGGCATAACAGAAAATCTGAAGAAATATTGCAAGCAAAATTTGTCCAGATTGATCGGCACAATCATAATTTGTTTGGCATGCTGCAAAATACCAGCAGAACAAATTCCAGTCAACACACCGCTTCAGGTCATGTTATTTTAGTTCTTTGCTATTTTTCATTTCATTATGGACATATATGCAATTGTTGTATCCCCTCATCTCTATATGAGAAAGGTTTCTTTTTGGAATAAGAAGTTTTCATTATCTTCCACATGGTATCAAAGTAGTGGTCCTAGGCCGGTGTTCAATACCTCCTTGATTCTCATATCACCTTTCTCCCACCAATAAATCTCTCCTCAGTTTATCCACTGCCACTGCCACCACCACCCTCTCAACACTGCCTCACTGTGGGAACACCACCTGCAGCAGCAGCAGCAGCGCAAGTGTATGACAACAGCATGCAGCAGCAGCGGATGCAGCATTGCAGCCTGTGCAGCACCACAGTGCCTACAGTAGCGTGCAAAGTTCCGCAAGGCACGCAGCACCGCTGCAGTGCAGATGGAACCTAGTGCGATTGAGCACATGTGAGTCTCACTCCAACCTCTTTTGTGTCGTTCTCTGCCCCCCTGGAGATGATTCTCTATTCTTCGTGATATACTCCTATTCTATCTACTTCGGTGGGCTGTGGTTGAACTAATCTCTACCATGGTGACTTGGATCCTCTATCATTTACTGGTTGGGATTGTTTCTAAATTCCTGCTTGGTATCACCTCCCATCTCCCACTACTGCTTGGGATCGTTTCCCACTGTTACCCTTGTCTCAATATGTTGTCTTCTTGGAGGGTTCTACTCCAATGATCTGCACTAGAGATACCTTGAACACATGTAACGGTGGTCCCTGTGCGTTGGTTGCTCTCACCAATGCCAATGGGGCTCAGGTGAATCTAACAATTACTGCTGAGAGCAAGTGGGTGATTGACTAGGGCACATCCACTCATCTCACTAGTGATCCTAATTCTCTGTATGCAACTCAGCCAACTAGAGCAGTTATGTCCGTCAAGTTGGCAAATAGCTCTTACTCCCTAGTGACTGTAGTTGAGGATGTTCAGTTTTCTTCCAAGCTATAGTTGTCAGGCATGCACTATGCACCCAAGTTCCCTATGAGTCTCCTCTCTATGAGCAAGTTGCATAAGGATCTGGAGTGTTATGTCATATTTAATGAGTATCATTGCTACTTTCAAGATGGGAACACCAGTCAAATCATTGGTGGTGGATATGAGAGGGATGAGCTGTACTACCTTGATATCCCTTCTCATTTTGCCAGAGCTACCTCTTTCTCTATAGATCCCCTAATCTAGAATCGTCAACCTGGTCATCTCTCCTTTGGGAAGCTACACCAAATGTTTCTAGAGCTACCTTCATTTGACCGATTTGATTGTGAGGCTTGTCAACTAGGCAACTATCACCGATCCACCTTTCCACTACATACTAAGGAGCATTGTACATCACCCTTCCAATTGATTCATTGCAAGTTTGGAGGTCGTCTCGTGTGACTACTACTATAAACCACAATTACTTTGCCATGTTTATTAATGATAACAAATCCACATGGACATTCCTTATGAACGACCAATCCAAGATCTTTCACATAGTGAAGCGATTCATTGTTGAGGTACTCTATTGCCATTAAGACTTTTCACAATGATAATGCCCTAGAGTTCATGCAGAAGTTGAAGTCATTCTTAATCACAAATAGCACCTTACATCAAACATCCTATGCATACATCTCTCAACAAAATGACATTGCTCAGAGGAAGCTGACACATACTAGACATCACCAGGATCCTTCTTGTCTTCATTAAGGGGCCAAAATAGTTCCAGGGAGATGTTGTACCCGCTGCTACTTATCTAATCAGTCAGGTCCATCATTATATTAAAGGGGGAGATCCCATTCCAATTACTGCACCTTGACGTGGATAAACCCTTTGCTCTCCGGCTACATGTCTTTGAATGTACATGCTTTGTGCATGTCTTTGGATAGCAGGACAAGCTATCCCCAAAAGCTCTTAAGTGCATCTTCCTTGGCTACTCTCGCACTCAAAAGGGATACTAGTGTTATGATCTGAGCAATCAACAATACATAGTTACTGTAGATGCAACCTTCTTTCAGAAGGCTCCTTTCTTCTATAAAGAGGGAATCAATATTGTGTTTGTTTCTCACCAGTTGCAAACATATCATAGACAAGATAGGGAGCCACCTCTTGTCTAACTGCCTACTATGACAGCTCTTCCTCCTGATAATAATATTACCATGCCCTCGCAGATATAGAGTCCAAGCAAGGAAGTTGATAGACTAATTGCTCTACAGAAGGATATTCGCTCCTACTAGCTCAATCCTATCTTTCACTTCTTTTTTTTTTTTGAAAAGCGTATCTTTCACTTTATGTCCACGACTTATCTGGATCCTTCCATACAATGTCTTCCTAGAGCATTGCTTAGCACTTGCATTCCATGTGACTACCCGAAAGCTTCTCAAGATCCTTAGTGGAAGGCTACCATAGATACTAAGATGGAGTGGAGGCTCTTACTATTCATGGTATGTGGGACCTTATGCCATGTCCATAGGGGGCCAAGATTGTTGACTGCAACTGGGTCTATACCGTGAAGTACCTTGCAGATGGCAACATTGACATATTTAAGGCGAGACTTGTTGCCAAGGGCTTCATGCAGACCTATGGAGTGGACTATTTCAAGACCTCTCTTGTGGCTCAAGTTGCCTCCATACGTACCCATCATGTCTATAGCTATCAACAGGAATTGGCCACTATATCGGCTCAATTTAAAAAATGCCTTCCCTTATGGAGATCTAACTCAGGAGGTGTATATGTAACAACCTCTTGATTACGAGGTTGAGGAGGAGTATGTATGTAGGTTGAAGGTTATATATGATCTCAAGCAAAGTCCTCGTGCCTAGTTTGACAAATTGATCACAGAGGTAATGAAGTTTGGATTCAAACGATCCACATCTAACCATTGTATCTTCATCAGGATGGCTACCTCTAGCGTAGTAGTTTTTGTTGTGTACATTGACAACATAATCCTAATGGGAGATGAGAGTACAAACATTCAAAAGGTCAAAGCATTCTTGTAGAAGGTCTTTATTACAAAAGACCAAGGAGAGTATAGAGACAGCCAGAAACAAACGTGACCTGGCAATCTCTTAACGGAAGTATGTACTTGAGATATTTGAGGATTGCAAGACTACTTGGCACAAAGCCCCTCTGCTATTCTTATGGAGCAGAAGAACTGAGATGGGGAGGCAGTTTCGACTTTGTATGCCCTAAGTGAGCCATCCGAATAATGTAATATGATTACATTACATCTAAATAAAAGACTTAAGAGTATTTTCGGTGCATGAATTAGATCCCTTAGTACGAATAGAGTAACATATTTAACCCGAACGAATAAACCCGATGTGTGTTGATTCAGAAATCTAAATGGTTTATAGGATCCAATAGCACATCACAAAACCATCTGATTCGATCACTTATTTCTAATCTGAGTTGGAGTGGAAACCTTCTCTATAGACTGTCGCCTAATTAATACTCTTAAATGAAGATTCAAAATTGTCACATGGGTCGGGTTAAGGAGTTGATCTAATAAAATAGGAGATAGCTATAGTCCTCCAATGCTGTCATGGACAAGGTATATCCTTCGACCTAACACAGTTGTGTCTCTGTTCACGAATGCATGCATTTGGTGGACCAATATTAAATGCACTTGATGTTGATATTGGAAAGCTGGTATATGTGGGAAGGAACAAGAAGTACGTGATCTCTCGAAAGGATCACACAAATCTATCCCATAGATATGTGTAATAGATTGGAGAAATAGGCTCACTCCGAGTACATTAGGTAGAACAATTCCACATATGATTACAAAGTCCTAATCACATTCAAGAAAGAGAAGAAGACAATCCTTTGGAAAAAGAGTTGGTCATTATTCTCATCTCAATGATACAAAAAGATGTTAAAACTAATATTATCCAAGAAGGAATGATAGTTGTTTAATGGAATTAAACCTCAAGATGATATTATTCTACACATGTAAAGGATTCACAAGTATTTGGAATACTTGGAGAGGGACGGTGTCATAATTCCATGAATCTTAAACTCTTCATTATTTTTTTTAAAACAAGAGTAATGCATCCAAAGAATTTCATTTTAAAAGAATGGCACAGACTTACAGATGATTTAGCCAAAAATTAAGAAGAAAAAAGGCCTTTCTCAACACATTTTCCACCCAAGCTCTCTCACTCCTAAAAAAGATACAATTCTGTTGCAACCACAAGCACTACAGAATACCCAACGCCTTGATCCACCCAGTCATATCCACATGCAGATTATTTTTGACAGACCTCTAGAAATTTTCAAGAGAAGAAACATCCACCATACGTAAGTTAAAAGACTGCTAAACCTCCTTTAAAAAATTACACATGAAGAAAGGATGGGAGATATCTTCATCGTCATGACAGAAGGGGCACTAAATATCGAGATCCTCTGACCATCCTCTTCTCATGGTTTTTGTGACCAACTTGCCTCTCCATAGACGCCACAAGAGTATTTTAATCTTCAATGAGACTTTCAACTTTCAAAAAAGCACACAATCACTGCCAACATCATTTTCCTGTTCCTCACTTGTGATCTTTTTATAGGCCCTTGTCACTATGAAAGTACCATGTTTCCACACCAACCTATCAAGTTCAGTTCCACTTAGTTTCAGATCTGAAATTTGTTGCAGTAAACCTTGGAACTTAGCAAAAGTGGCCTCTAAAAGGCCAGGGTGGAGTACCAAATTGCAACTGCTAGAAAGATCATCCCATACATCCATCACCCTGTCTTCCCTACTTCCAACTAGTTGTCATAAGGATGGACAAAGGCTTGCCAAAGTGCCACTACTTGTATAATCATCCTTCCAAAAACTTAAAATAATCACCTTGACCTAAGATTGGAGCAAAAAGGATCGCATATTCTCGCAAAATGGGCACCAAAGATCTCCAGAAGGCAAAATCACCGTGCCTAGCCACTACCAACTCTCGCAAATTCAAACCAACACCATATAAGTCTTTCATCAACTTGATCCACATGGAATCTCCACCCTCTGATAACTTGTTTACCCACTTAAGCAAAAAAACCTTATTAAAGTCACCTAACCAACGAATACCTAAACCTTCCTTTTTCTTGGGCTAACACAACGTATCCCATGCCGCCAAATGCAAGAACCTCCCATCATGATCTGGTCCCTTTCAGAAGAACCTGCTCCATAAAACCTCCAACTTGTTTAGAACATTTTTTGGTAGCTTAAGCATAGAGAAATAGAAGACCAGTATTGATGCTAAGACAGACTCAAGAGGACCAGGAGACCTCCCCTTAAGAGCAACTTACCACTCCAAGATGACACCTTCCTAGTCATTCGTTCCATTGACTCCAACTAATCTAACGATATTAGTCGTTTACCCCATAATGGAAGACCCAAGTAGTTGATTGGCAATTTAACCGTAGGTGACTCAAGGATCCTCTCAATCAGTAATTTAAATGCCGACGGCATGCCTACGGTATACTGCTAGCATGCCGTCAACAAGGCCATTTCTAGGAGGGGGCTACGCTAACAATGTCGATTTACAGGTGTGCCGGTGGCATGCCAACGATTTCGCCGGAATGACAACAGGTGCCGATGATTTCGACAGCATGCCTAGTGGTGCTGCGAGCGACAAATCAGGCACTGCAAGCGGGAGATCTGAAATTCGAACTTCTCATACTACGAGCGGGAGAGATGTGAAATTCGAAGGGGGGACTGCCTGGTGCACATGCACGCACGCACACACACACACTTGAGTACTTCAACATCATTTTGAGTATTTATGTATTTTTATACACACAAAAAAAATGAGTATTTTAACATCATTTTGAGTATTTATCTAATTTTTTGTCGACATTCTCACGGCATGCCCTCGGCATGGCCATCGAAAAATGGGTATTTCCACAGCATGCCTTCAGCATGCCTATGGCATGCACACAGAATTTCATCAGCACAGCATTGAAATCGGCATTTCGAACCTTGCTCTCAATATCCTCCAAAATTTGGTTATCCATATTGAAAGCTATGCACATCGACTTCCATTTATCATTAGGCTCGAAGTATCAGCAAAAATCTTCACAACAAAAACGTGGCGCATCTCATGATCAACACTCCCTCCATAAAGAAAATCGTATCATCAGCATACTACAGCAATAGCGTAAGAAGACCTCCATTACCCTGCAAAGTAAAGCCAACAAATAACCCTCCCCTACAAGCCTTGAATGCTAAGCTTGCCAAAGTATCAACCACAATGTTGAACAACAAAGGTTCCAATGGACATCCCTATCTTACTACCCTATGTGGTTGGATCCAAGAACCAGCAAGACGTCCATTCACCAACATAGAGAAGGAAGCTGTATTAATGCATCTCTTCATGAGCTGCACCCACTCCTTCGCAAACTCCCTTCTCCTAAGGATTTCCCAAAGGTATGCCTAGGCCACCGAATCATATATATGCCATCGAAAAATCTACCTTCCACATAAAAGCCTCAACCCCCTTCCTCTTCCACGCGACCACCATCTCCTCCGCCATTACAAAAGACTCCTACAGAGACTATCCTTCGTGAAAGCTGACTATATAGGGCTAATAATCTTAGGAAGCACAAGTCACAACCTATTAACCAAAACCTTAGCAACCACCAAATAAGCTGAATTTGACGGTGCGATTGGTCGGTAATCATCAACAATTTCAGGTTCTAGTCGCTTTGGTAACAAAAAGAGAAAATCTATTCAACCTTTTAAATCCTCTATTTCCATCAAAGAATTCCCGAACCATAGCTATAAAGTCTGCCCCAACAATGTCCCACAACAACAACAACAACCAAGCCTTTTCCAACACTAAGTGGGATCGGCTATATGGATTCTTTGCCTCCACACAGATCAATAAAATAAAACCTACAAGCCATCTGGACCCGAAGCTCCCTCTACCTTCAAAGCACGAATCGTAGCAAGAACCTCCTCCTCCGTTACCTCCCGAACCAGGTCTCCCTTCATATCATTGTCCACCAAAGGCATGCTCCAACTCCCCAAACGCCAACCCCCAACTAGTTGCCTCCTGGTAAAACCATGGTAGTGGGGGCAAAACATCTCAGAGATAGCTACCCTGAGTAAAAGCTGACACGCCCCGAACCTCAGCCTAGTTACGAGATTTGATCTTCTTACACTTGCCGATAGGTGAGAAAACCCCGAGTTTGGATCTCCCTCCTTGAGCCATAATTGTTAAGACTTTTTACTCTAATCCATCTCTAGTTTAAGGTGGTCCTTATAAACACTGGATTGTAGCCGTCTACATTTCTAGCCCACTTCCTCAAATAAGGCCTGCACCTCTTCTTTTTTATCTAATCTTTTTTCTCTCTGCAAGCCATCAGATCCTTCTTGAAGTCCATCAGAGCCACTCTAATGCTTTGAATTTTAAGAGCCAACGTACAAGTCACTAAGGTAGAAGTAGAAACCCCATTCCATTTCTCCTGTGTAAAGTCATGGAATCCTAACTCTTTCAACCAAGACATAAAATTTGAAATAAGTGGATTGCGCCATCCCCTCATTATTGCACCACAAGATCAGGGTATGATCTAAAAAAGGTCTATCCTTGGCAGTGACATATGCCCCATGGAAGCTTCGGTAAGTGCAACATTATAAAGGAATCTGTCAATCTTAGATGCTGCCCCCGCACCATTCCTCCAAGTGTACTATGCTGCTAATATAGACAAATCAATCAACTCTAGGTCATCAACCACCCTTTGAAAATCAGCACAAACCTGATTCCCTCTCCCATCTGGCCTGTGATGCAATGAAAGCGTGGCGCTAAAATCTCCACTAATCAACCATGGGCTACCACCAACCATGTCAGCTACTTGTCAAAGCTCATCCCACAACTGAGGCCTAGATGCCTCATCACACAGTCCATAGACACAGGAAATAGACAGCCATACCATCAGACTTCTTAGTAAAAGAACCCATCATCATCTGAGATTCAAGCAAGGAGGAGTTAAGCACCATGCAGTCACTATTCCAAACCATAAGAAAGCCACCTGAATGCCCAATCGCCCTCACATCGAGCATGTCTGAAAATTGATCACCACCGATGCTCCTTTTGATTTGTGGGTCCATATTCTCAATATGTGTTTCCTGTTGGCACAATCCATATGCCAATCAACGAGGTATGTCCTCAAACTAGATCTCCGTACCTTGTCCTAAAGACCTCGGGCATTCCAAGACAATACCTTAACCATTTAACATCAAATTCTCCCCCCTCTCCGGATTGGTTCTCTTCACATCTAAAATTCTTGCCACACGACAATCAATCTAATCCGATGTTCTTCCACCTTTACAGGTTACTATCACCGGACTCATCTTCTTCCGTAACATCTCTCTTACAACAGGAGTTGAAAAGAAACTTGTGTCTAGGCTGCACCTGCATGTTGAGTATGATCAACAAAGAATATCTTTGCGATTGCATACACGAGCCAGGTGTTTCTTCTCCTCTGCTGTACCAAATCATTTGAATCAACCACTCAGCCTGAGAGGCCCCATCGGTCCCCAAAACAGCCTCTGTAGATCCCAGACCACCACCAAAACTAGAACCAGCATCCTCTGGAGCATCGCCAGCCCCGCCACGTTGAAACTGCAACTTCGCTGATGTAATTTCAATCACATCGATCGATATTAAGGGCAAATTTATAACAAGTAGGGTGTGAGAGGAAAATGAGCAAGAGGGGGAGCGAGAGGGGGAGCGCGGGGAGGGAGGCGGGTGGGTGGGAGAGGGTTGACTCTAGCTGGACTGCGGTGAGGAGGTCGCGGAGGGGAGCAAAGCTGGTGAGGTGTTTCAAGTGCCTCAGGAGGGGGCATGTGGCGGCGAGCTGTAGGGAGCCGGTGAGGTGCCTGCGGTATGGTGGTCTCGAACGTCGGCGGTCGAGCTGCGGGCTCCGTAGGCCAGGTGGCGGGGCTTCTTCAATAAGGGCGAGGATGCTTTCTCCTCCCCTGAAGGGGGCGCCTCTCGTGGAGGTTGAGGCGGCGTGGTTAGAGGAGATTAGGATGTTGGAGGGGAGGTTGGCGTCAGCTATGGTGGCGGTGGTGCTGGAAGGGGAGGTGGATGTGGGGGACCTGAGAAGGGCGGTCGCATCTTTCTTGGGGATTGGCTGGGGGACCTTTGGTGTGGCTTCCCTCAGGAGCGGCTGCTTGTTGCTGCTGGGGCTTGGACAGGAGGAGCTGCGACGCCTGGCCTTCAAGGAGCTGCGATGCGGCCGAGGTGTGGTAAGGTGCCGGTGGCTGGTGAGGTCGAATGGCGCTATGGAGGAGTGACCACTGGCTGGTGCGAGGCAGAGGGGGTCCCTCTCTTCCTCCGTACGGTGGAGGTGGCGACAGCAGTGGTCGCTCCATTTGCGAGGCTCCGAAGCTACGAGGGCTTGGGTCAGAGATCGGTGGGCCTGTCGAGGTTCGGGGCGTGGGTGGAGATGAAGCTGGGGAAGCAGCTGGCGGAGAAGGTGGTCCTCAGATGGGGGAGCTCCTCCTGGCTAGTTCGGGTCCCACGGGGATCGGGAAGACCTAGGTCTTTCGCTGAGGCAGTGGTTGGCGGTGCGGCGGCGGTGCTTGGTGGCGAAGGTGGCGGGTGAATGGATGGGGGGCAGGCTGCTTTTGGGAAGCCTGAAGGTCGTGGCGAGGATAACGCAGCGGTTACGATCCCCGCAGCATGATCTGAGGCAGACGAGAGGGCGAGGGTTTCGGAGGATGGTGTGGGATTTGCAGAGGAGGCAGTGGAGGAATCTGCGACGCTGAGGACGGAGGACTCTGCTGAGGTGGCTCGGGGTCTTGTGGAGCACTGTCGTGGCGAATCCGGGTCGAGCAGGTTGGATCCGATAGTGGGGAGCAGCAACTTCGATGGGGTACGTGATTTGAGCCCCGCTTCGCATGAAGATCCGGGACAATCCTCCTGTGAAGGCCGCGGTCTGGGGGTTGTGGTTGCGAGCCCTTGTCGCGATCTTGACTGGACTGACTAGGCGGCGATGTGCGATGCGGATGGCGAGGTAGGGCACGTGCGGAGGTGGAGGCCGAGGAAGCCGATACCGCAACGACTTACGTACAGGCCACGGTGGTCCTACCGGAGGGGGCAAGCTGCGACCGCTCCGACCAGGAGCGAGGTTGGGGATGGCCAGCATCGGAGGCTGGTGGAGTTGGGCGTCGTTTCGCCTACCAGTGGGTAGGGGGAGGTATCGACGCTGGGCTTGGTAGGGGGCGGAGGTGAGGCGAGGGCTGAGGTGGGAGCTACTATTGGAGAGGTCAGGCAGTGGGTGGTGGGAGCTGGAGGAGGTGCTAGGGTAGTGGAAGGTGCAGCGGAGGTGGGAGGGGCTGGTGCGGTGGAGGTGCATCCTGTGGAGGGGGTTGACTCGCAGGGGGGCAGGCGCTAGAAGTGGTCAAGGCAAGTACTGTGGGATAGGGTGGACCGGGGGGCAACGCTGGGAGGGGGTTGCCCGGTAGGCTTGTGGAAGTGGAGGAGGGATAGGTGGATAGGGTGGTTGCGGAGGTGGGGTTCAGGCGTACGATGCAAGGAGTTTCCTGAGGTTCTCCATGACTAAGGTCCTGTCGTAGAATGTGAAGGGATTAAATGACCCCTCAAGGCGAGCGACTTTGCGTGGGTATATTCAGAGGTTGGGTCCTAAGGTGGTGTTTCTCCAGGAGATAAAATGGGGGAGCTGTGACAAGAGACTGTGGAAGGAGGTGGGGGGGAGCGATTTTGGGGAGTTCTTGACCTTGGATGCAGTTGGAAGTACGGGTGGAATTGTTGTTGGGTGGATGGATGATGCTTTCTCCTTGCTGGACTCGATGGTTGGGTCCTATGTTGTTACTGTCAGGTTACAGAGGCATCAGGACAATCTATGCATGCTCTTCTCCTCGGTTTATGGTCCGACGGAGGGTAGGAAGCACGCCCTGTGGGAGGAGCTGGGTCAGGTCGCGGCAGCGTATCAGGGGATACCGTGGATGATCAGAGGTGACTTTAATGTCACCTTACTGGCGGAAGATAGATCGGATGGCCGTGGGGGGGTAGACCAAGGTTCTAAGGCTTTTGCGGGATTTGTTGCGGAGCAGGGGCTGGTTGACATACCACCCTCATCTTGTCACTTCACCTGGAGGAGCTCTGGAGGATAGTGGTCCCCGGATTGATAGATTTTTCGTCTCGACGATGATGATGGCAGAGTTGTTCCCTGTGGCGGAGGTTAGACCCCTGAAGCGGCCGTTCTCAGATCACACCCCCTTGTTGTGGGTGACAAATGAGGGTTGGAGACATGGAACGTATTTTAAGTTCAACAAGGCATGGCTCCTTGAAGAGGGGTTTAGGGGGCTGGTAGAGCGGTGGAGTCGGTTCACGCGGATGCTCGGCGGCTGTCAGATTGGAACCTAAACTGCGAGACTTGAGGTCCTCAAGGTCCATAAGAAGCAGATTAAGGAGGAGCGTGGGAAGAGGAAAGATGAAGCTCTCAGTGAGATTGCACGACTGGACTTGGTTGAGGATGTTGGTCTCCTTTATGATGTTGACAGGGTAAACAGAGCAAAGCAATTACAGGTAATACAAGAGGAAGACCGAAAGGTAGAGATGGAGTGGAAGGTGAGATCCAGGTAGAGGTGGCTCAAGGAAGGCGATTCTAACACACGATTTTTTCATATGGCTGCATCAAAGAGAAGGAACTAGATCGATAGGTTGGTGGTGGATGGGGAGGAGTTTGTGGGAAGAGAAGCGGTGGGTGGGGCAGCTGCGAGGTACTTCAGAGAGTTTACCAGGCGAAGACATGGGGGAAGGTGAAGGTGGTTGGGGTCCGAGGTGCCACGGATCGGGGATGCAGAAGCCGGTTTCTTGACGGGTCCGTTTGAGGAAGACGAGGTTCACAAGGCAATCTGAGGGCTGAATGCTGATGGATGTCCGTGTCCGGATGGTTTTCCAATTGCCTTCTATAAGGAGTTCTAGCCGGTGGTGAAAGAGGATGTAATGCAGGTCTTGCAAGAGTTTAGAGCTGGAAATTTGGGCTTCAACAGATTGAACAAGTTCTACATGTTCCTGTTGCCGAAGGAGGGTGCTGAGGAGATCCAGGAGTACAGACCGATAGCTCTCTCGAATGCCATCTACCTGATTGTGGCTAAGCTCTTGGCGAATAGGTTGAGGACCTTGGCTAGGACTGTGGATCCGGTACAGACGACTTTTATTCCCAGTAGAAATATTTTGGAAGGATATGTGATGACCTCGGAGATCCTATCATTTTGGAAGAGTAGGAGGAAGGCCTTCTTGTGGAAAGTTAATTTCAGTAAGGCTTATGACTCAGTGCAGTGGTCTTTCCTTTGGGCGTCCTTGATGAAGAGGGGTTTTCCACCAGTGTGGATTGACTGGATGAAGAGATATGTCACCACGACGTCTTCCTCGGTCCTTACCAATGAAAACCCGACAGGGGGTTGGATTCAGCCGAGAAGGGGGGTGAGGCAGGGGTGTCCTTTGGCTCCGATGCTCTTTGTTATTGCAGCAGATGCACTTGCGAGGGTGGCTAAGAAATCGTGTGAGAGGAACTTGGTAAGAGGTTTCTCTTTGGGAAATGGGACGAGTATTCCATTACTGCAGTATGCAAATGATACGATTTTTTTCATTGAAGGCAGGGAAGCGGAAGCCAGGAGGATGCGGATCTTGCTTTTCTTGTTTGGTGAAGCTTCAGGTCTGCAGATTAACCTGTCTAAATCAAAATTTGTCCCGTTCAATTTGACAAAGGCGGAGGCAAGGGGTTGTAGCTTGGGTCTTGGCACAGAGCAAGTGAAGCTACCGATCAGATACTTGGGTCTGCCGTTGACGGATGGTAGGATTCTAGTAAAGGACTGGGCTCCCCTAGTGGAGAGACTGGAGGGGAGGTTGGCGGGATAGGCGTCCAGGCTTTTGTCGAGGGGTGAAAGGCTGGTCTTGCTCAAGGCGGTTGTGCGGCGATGCCATCGTATTTCACCTCTGTCCTGAAGTTGCCCTGGCAGATTGTCTTGAGGATAGAGAGGCTTATGAGGAACTTCTTCTAGTTCAATCAGGGGACGAATGGACCTGGTGCCAGGTTGGTATCATGAGAGGAGGTTTGCAGACCGGTGGGGGAGGGGGGGCTTGGGGTGAGGGACCTGGGGAGGTCTAATGACAGCCTATTAGTGAAGTGGGTTGGGAGCCTCTTGTAGTGTAGGGAGGACTTGGTGGGCAGGGTGTTCAGGACAGCTTATGGTTGCCCACTGCGTTAAGATCTCCTGATATCTCCGCCGAGAGATACTTCTCATTTCTTGAAAGGTTTGTCGGTAGTGGCTCCTAGGGTGCAGAATTGTTTTGTACCAGTGGTGGGGACAAGAGAGATCTTCAGGTTCTAGCAGGGTGATTGGATGGGGCAAGGTGTGCTCGCTAGAAGATTTCCGAGACTGTTTGCTATGTCCCAAAGCAAAGAGGCGTCAGTGGCCGAAGTGTAGGAAGGTGGGTGGTGCCCATCCTTTGCAGGGAATCTTTCAGATGCGAGAACTCACGATTTCCAGAGACTGCTTGAAGAATTAGAAGGTCTACAGCCGGCTTCCGGAAATGATATGTTTGGATGGGATAAAGGTGAATTCTCGATGGGGTCTACGTACAGGAGATTGTCCAACGGAGACTCCACAGGTGACTTCGATCTGGTGAGAGATTGCAGACAAGTTTAGAAGGCCGCATGTCCATTGAAGGTCAAGATTTTTATTTGGCTGCTTAGGAGGAGACTCACGACTAAGGTTTGGTGGGCGACATGGGCACCTGGGGAGAGTAAGGTTTGCCCGTTGTGCGAAGGTAATGAGGAAGAGGTTGACCACCTTTTCTCCACCTGCCCGTTTGTCCTGCAGATCTGGAGCCAGGTGGGAGAAGGGTAGTGGAATTGCCGGTCTTTTGATGGATTTTGGTGCAGTTTCAGAGGTGGAGGGGGTAATGTTGGGCAGAATGTCTTCCGTATGAAGGAGAGGGCCAGACTGTTGGCGATCTTGTGGGGCATTTGGTTGGGCAGGAATGTTGTGGTCTTCAGAAGCCAGAGGCCTTATGTGGAGAATTTTGTGGAGTCTGTTACTATTTTGTTTAATCTTTGAAGTGAGTCCTTTTGAGTGGGGGGCCTTGGGATCTGCCCTTTGTATTAGCGGAGGCCGTTAATTCTCTCTTTAATATATTTGGATAGTTATCATCCTGGATAACTACCCTTTTCCTTTTCAAAAAAAAAAAAAAAAATTCAAGCACATCGCTATGCAGCTCCAGCAATTCCAGTGGTGCACGCGGTTCTGTAGGCTACGTACTTCTTTCCACATTCTCAAAGACCACCCCACAAGCATGGGGCTCCACAACAAGCACCTGAAATTGAACAAAACGAACACCCACAGCAGTTATGCTTGACAAAAAAGAGCTAGGCCAAACTGGACCAAAATGACTGATGCATTTGGGTTCAAACTGACCAGGCCCAAATCCGAAAATGGATCTAGATGCCATATGTATAGAGCCATCAGAAATTCCCTTGCATATAGCTGGCAGCGCCAAAGATGGTGCACCCTTTTGGTGACCGTTATTTCCCAAAATAGGAGAGCAACAGCCCCTAAATAAGGAGCAGAAGTTTTCGAAGGCAAAAATTTATCAAAACAAACACCCACAACAGTTGTGCGTGACCAAAAAGGGGTAGGTCCAACTGGACCAAAATGAGTAGTGTGTTTGGATTCAAACTCACCAGGCACATATTTGAAACGGTTCCAAATGCCACATGTACAATGCTATTAGAAATTCCCTCGTACACAAAAGGCAATGCCAAAGAAGGTGCACTTCTTTTGGGGACCGTTAGAAGGTCCAGCTGGCATCTCCGTGCTTTTGAATTTGAAATTTAAAGCTTGATCACCTCCCTTAATTATAGGGTGCCAAATCTTCCAACTAAGCAACTTCTTCGCCGACCATGGTAGCCCTCCGATGGCCACTACTGCCGCAAAAGATGGTCGACGAACAACTCTGACAGGCAACTCTTCAAACTTAACAATCCACGAAGATCCCCCAAGCCTCAACACAACCTTCTCCAGGATATTTCAACCCACTACTTGATGGGTTCTTAATTGTAGAATAAATCAAATGTTATTTAAAGAATTAAATTGCATTGATTTGCTAATTAATTAGGCCTAATTTAATTAGGTTAAAATCCAAGTGTTGGATTGCAATTAATTAATGTTTGGATACTAAATCCAAACATCACATAAGTTGTTATAGACTTATCATATAAAATTCATGTAGGATAGATCCCATCCCTTGGATAGAGATCCAAAGGATCCCATCAAATTAGGATTAGCCATGGAATCCCTATAAACATCTCCCAAAGCAAACCCTAGAACCCAATTAATCTCTTTAATCTTTCCCTTCCATGAGAAGAGAGAAAGAGAGAAGCAGCTGCCAATGCCAATGCCCCTCTCCTGTTCTCTGTTTTGGTCATCCAGAAGTCTATCCAGACTTTTGGAAGGGCCATCAGACCTCCAACAAGAGTGCTAGACATCTGGACTACTGCATAAAAGGGATCCAAATTTGATATGGACTTATGATCTAATTAGAAGAGTCTCTACAGCGACCATGGTTGGTGGAAGAGCATGAAGGTCGTGCTTGGGATTCGCAAAATAGTTCATGTATTGAGAGGATTAATCGTCCTCGACACGAAGGGCTTCATCCACCCATTGAAGAGAAGGTTTTTCGAGTGTATCGGGACGTATTGTAGGAGGTACTACCTGTGTGGTGCTCTTCTTCGCCACCTACAAGGTATAACCTCTTACCAACCCAGAATGATTGGAAACTCCTTCCAATCATGTGGTTTCAATTTTTTAAGGTGCTCTATTTCATCACTTGTTCGACTTATGATATGGACTCGATCGTGGTTTGAAAAATCTAAAACGCCTGATTTATGCCACAATGCCACAAGTCTATCCAAAATATTACCCAAATAGAAGATCCACCTTTTGAGGATGTCCACAAATATAGGAGCATTATGGGCAAGCTACTATACCTGAACATTACTTACCCAAATATTAGCTTAGCAATTAGTAGGACAAGTTAGTATATGGACAAACCATACTACAGTCATTGGCATGCTGTCTGTATTATATTAAAGTATTTAAAGGGGTCTCCAAGAAAAGGGTTATACTACAGGAACAATGGGCATCTAAATCTTTATTCTTATTCCAATGCAAACTATGTAGGGTTAGTTGAGGATAGGAGAACCACCACTGGCTATGTCATATTCCTTAGAGGCAATCTTGTCTCATGGCGTAGCAAGCAAACAGTTGTGGCCCATTCGAGTGCTAATGGCTCATACTGCATGTGAGGTTCTGTGGATCACTTCTTTCTTGACTAATCTTAGAATCTAAGTGAAGAAACAAGTTCCTATGTTCTGTGACAACAAATCCTATCTTTCATGAGAACCACATTGAGGGGGACTGCCACTTTATTCAGAATGTGTGATAGAAGGGAAAATAGCTACCCATGTATCCTCTAATGTTCAGCTTGTAGATATTTTCACGAAAGCGTTGACAAGGAAGTGACATACGTTCAAGTTGGGCTTGATAGACATCTACACTCCAATTTGAGAGGAAGTGTTAAGAGTCTTGTTATTTTAGTTCTTTACTATTTTCTATTTCATTATGGACATGCATGCAATTTTTGTATCCCCTACTCTCCATATAAGAGAGGTTAAGATTTCTTTTTGGAATAAGTTTTCATTCTCTCCCACAACACCCCAATATCAAAATCAGCATGAACAGTGTCATGCTGCCCAATGTGCATACATACATATGTACATATTATATACGTGCATACTAACTGTCAAATGGACATCTAAAGTAAATTTAACTAAATCAAGTTCAGTCCAGTTGCCTAATAAAGAGAGTTCAACCAGGAAATAAAAGAAATTCTTGCAACCACCTTTTCAAAATAAGATATTCTTGCAACCATGCAATCGTCACCAGACAAACCAAGGAATAAGTCCATATAATTTTGAGAGAATAAATGGGTAGGTTGGCAACATGCTGATATGACCCATTCAGAGGAAAAACAAATATTTTCCTCAAACTTTATAAGAATCTTACTTCTTACTGTTCCAGAAGGCATCCACAAAGATTTTGTTGTACTTGATTGCAATCGGACAAACAGCACAGCCAAGTTCAAAAGCACCCTGAATTTACAAAGACAAATTCAGGTACAAATGACAGCTCCAAAAGTAATTGGACTAAATTATATGAAGGCAAACAGTCTAAAGGCATAAATAGCATTATTGCTATTATTGGTTGGACCATATGACAAACTCACATGACCAACTTCAACGACATAGAAATCCCATTTGAACAAATGAGCATACCATTCCAGATACAGAATTTCCAATAAACAACATTGAGGGGAAAAATATAAGGTGCAAACGAGCACTTGGGATATTTTAAATCCTGGGCTATGTACTGAAAACAGTTCCTGAATTTAAAGTATGACACTACAATTGTTCAATATTCAAAGAAGTTGCAAAGAGCAGAAATACCCGGCTGATTAGACATTACAATAGAGGATTAGAATTGAAACCAAGTAGAGAGCTCATCCTAAAATTTTACAGATTCTTATAGATACAACCAATTTATTATTTCCATGGCATATGCAATGCATTAATTTATGTTTGAGGCAAAGATTTACTGCATATTAACGGAGCCAAAGCTAGAATTTCAATACTGAGAAGTCAAGGAATACACCCTTCCAAAGAATATAAGCCCAACTTGCAACATTATCTCATTATATATGCTTCTGCTGCCAAGTTCCAATGCCCTCTACTAGTTGTCTTAACATGGTTCTGCATCCTTCAGTTGTCATTGCACCTCAAAACCCACTCTCGTGCACTCCAATAGCATGTCAAGTTTCATTTTAGAGCAAACTGGCAATACAAATGTCAGACCCTCCTTTCAATGAAACAGGGGATTAACATAATTTGCTAACCCTCTTTTACTTCCCAACAAAAAAAGAAAATGCCAATATCATCCATAAATAGGGGAGAGAATGAGGAGAGGGCGGAGAGAGGGGGGAGGATGAGATTCTCAAGAGAAGTGGTGTGCTACAAGTGTAGAAAGCTTGGGGATGTGGCAACCGATTGTCCGGATCCAGTGGTCTGTTTGGTTTGCAAGGGGGTGGACTATAGAAGGTGGGAGTGCCCAAGGAAAGTGAACCTTCTATCCGCCTACAATGGAGATTGAGGCTAAGTGACTTCCTACAGTGGGATGTCTAGATGAAGAGCTTCGTTTCTCATTGGTTGGGGATTTGCTATGTGAGCATTTCCCTTTGTGGGGTGTCAAGAGAATGCTTCTAGATTTGAATCTTGCCTTCAATGAGTGGAAGGTGGCTTTTTTCTCCCTTACTAGGCTTCTTGTGTTTGGTTTGTTGGCAAAGGATTTGGAGAGATTAAAATTCAAGGAGATGGATGTTGTGGGTGGGTAGGTTCATTGGAGGTTCCCTTCTCCTAATCTCTGTATGTGGATGCGTCAAAGGAGTGGCCCCTAGTGAGGCCCGTATGTATATTTTCTCTTTGCGTTGTTTGAAGGTCATTGAAGGTGTTTGTGTGCCTTTTGCAAGGGTAAAGAGGTGCAAAGGTATTGGTTTGTCGTAGGGCGATATTTCTTGTGTAATTATTGAAGGGAAGCTTCACGTGGGTCATGAATTTCCATTAAAGTCGATTTTAAGGCTTGGAGGATGCTATTGGGTGATTTCTTTTGAAGTCAGCGATAAGAAGGTCTCGCCTCGTTCTTTTGCCAATGTTGTCATCAGTAAGTTGGGAGTGACCACTAGTGCAAGGAGGGATGCTAGAGAGGTGGGTGACGTACTGCCAACGTTAGAGAAGAAGGGTGTTCGCAGAATTTGGAAATCAAAGGCCACACATCAAGATTTGAAATTCGAATCAATGCAAGAGAGGACTTCCAAATTAAGCATTGCTAATCTTGGAAATGCCATCATTAATTGCCATCCTCGTCTAAATTTACTAGAAACGAGCGTAAGAATCGCTCTCACACCTTTGGAAGATGCAGCGACTATTATTGCGTCGCAATAGCCTGATCTTTTAGATGCGATTCTCACACCAAGTGTTGCGGCTTTTATTACCAATGATGTGGACCCCCAAATAATGTCTGTTGGTGCTAAACAAAGTGTCACCGAATCCAAAAACGAATCTAGAGTTGGTGAGTACCCATTTATTCCTATTTCTAGCTAGATTCTTTTTAGGTATGATGACCCGAATATTTTTTTCCCTTCTTCCCCTGCCAGCACGTTTACTCGTTCTCTTAACCATAGCAAGAAGTTGGAACCTTGTCGCCAGGAGCTCAAGGATGTGGACTATCCCGAGGAGGCTCCTCATCACCTTATGGAGGGGGCAATAGACCAAGGAAGAGTTCTACGTCAATTGTTGCCGTTGGCACAACTAATGAGCTATCTGAGGTTGTTGCTAAGGTTGTTCGAGTCAACGTGGAGAAGGCAATGCAATGTGATGGCAATACAATAGCTGTTGACCAAGCGATTATCACTGTTGTACCCTTAGTGGTGCAAAGTTCCTAACGGTAGTCTGGCGATCAAAAGGGTGACAAGCAATCCTCCTCCATGTCTAGGGGATCAAAGCACAAATAAACCTCTTTGTGTGAAGAATGGGTTGATGTACTGCACTTTCTATAAAAGAAAATTCATCAAGAATAAGTCATCAGTCCATTCATCCAATAGAGATGGGGATTAGGACGCCAATGTGGTGCTTCGAGTGGCAAAGGTGTTGAATGTCAAGAAGGCAGCGTGACCTATTAAAGGGGTGCGCAATGGTGTTGATGGTTAGAATTCTAACATGGAATATCAGGGACTTGCGTAACCCAACGCGTAGGACTCTCTTAAGGAGGTATATGTCAGATTGGTGTGTGGATGCGGCGCTTTTGCAGAAGTCCCACTTGTAGAGGATGGATGATTTAGTCAAGACAAGTCTATGTGGAGATCGTTTTCCCAATGTAATAGCAGTTGACTCTGTGGGAAGGTCAACTGGTCAGATTATCATGTGGAAGGAAGAGAGTATGTGGCTTGTCTCTTCCTTAATTGAGTCCTGAGTCGTTACAGGGATCTCTCGGGCTTCTACTGGATCAGCGTGGACTATTTTTGGTGTCTATGGCCCTTGTGATGGGACTTCCAAGATGGTGCTACAGGAGGAGTTGAAGCAAGCATCGGAGTTGCTTGATGGGCACCTCTGGTTGCTTGGTGGGGATTTCAACATTACTTTATCGACGGATGACATACTAGATAGCTAAGTGGATAGATCCTTAGTCCAATCCCATCGGGTGATTGATGATATGGAATTATTAAATCTCTCAGTCGCAAGGGCAATGTTTACTTGGAGAAATGGCTCGGGACATACTTTTCATATTGATCGTTTCTTATGCAATGTGAATTTGGCTAAGGATTTCAAGGGGGTGGTGGTCTTGGCCATGACAAGGCCCTTTTCAGATCATGCTCCGCTACTTTAGGATAGTGGTGAAGAGCAGTTTATTCCACTTATTTTGAGTTTCTGAAGTCATGGCTTCTAGAGCCTAGTTTTCGTGATTTTGTGTGTGACAAATGGAACAAGACTCCAGTTTCTTCTTTTGTTATGTGCACCTCGAAGTATCAAATCAAGACAACTTGATTGGCATTAATTGATTATAAGAAGGAGGTGTAGGTGAGATAGGATAGGGATCGCCAAACCACTTTGGAGGTTATACTAGTGCTTAACAGGAAGGAAGATTTTGGTCAATTGAGACAAGCAAATCAACAGGATAAGGCCACACTTCAACCAAAGGTCAGGGAGGAAATCCGTAAAAAGATGGTTTAGTAGCAGAAATCCAGACAACTTTGGCTTAGGGAGGGTGATTCCAACACAAGATTTTTCCATCCATCAACTAGTGCCAGAAGGAGGTCCAACCTAATTTCTTCGCTTTGAGTTGGTGATGTGATTATGGAACAGAGACAATCAAGAATCATTTTCAGGAGTTCACAAAGAGGAGAATTGCAAGGGTATGGAGGTTGGGCTCCTCAGATATGATGACTCTGGATGTTCAAGCTAGGATTGACTTGCTTCATGAGGTTTCTAATGAAGAGGTGTTGGTGGCTTTACATGGTCTCCAAGAAGAGGGATCCCTAAGTCTGGATAGGCTGCAAGTCCTTTTCTACAAGGAGTTTTAGGATGTTGTTGGTGGGGATGTTATGGCAATGATTTAGGAGTTTTTTTAGAGCAACTTCGATTTCGAGCAATCGAACAGGTTGTTTTTGCATCTAAAGAAGATCGAAGCAAAGACCATGGATGACTACAAGAGAATTGCATAGTCGAATGCAATTTATTTGATTGTAGTAAAGGTGTTTGCCAATAGGCTACACCTTTTTCTTCAAAACTAATTTCCCTGGTGCTATTAGCTTTTATTTCTAGCAGATCCTTATGTGACTCTTTTGTGTTGGCAAAAGAGATGGTGGCAGCATGGAGAAGATTAGGTGCATTTGCCTTCATGTGGACATTATTTCTCTAAGGTGTATGATTTAGTTGTTTGGGCTTACCTGTGGGAAATTCTGAGGAGAGGATTTCTTGAGGCTTGGGATTGAATTATGAAGGTGTATCATGATGATGTCTTTCTCTATTCTGGTGAATGGTAGCCCATCTGAAGCATAGACTCAACCGCAAAGGGAGGTTAGGCAGAGTTGCCTACTAGCCTCGTTGTTTTTCAATGTTGTTATGGATACTTTGTATTCTTTGGCCTTCGAGGCATATAAGGGTGGTCACTTTTCGAGGTTTACCTTGAAGGTTGATGGGTCGATCCTTACTCCTTTACTACAATATGCTAATGATACGATTTTTTTCATATGGGGGGGCGCTCGTTACACAGAGCATGTGGTGTCTTTGGTGAAGATTTTTGGAGATATTTCAAGTCATTGTATTAGCAGGAGGAAATCAGCTTTTGTTCCTTTCGATATGGAAACAGGTGTGGAGGAAGAAATCTCGCCTATCCTTGACACGTCAATGGTTAGATTGCCTACTGTCTATTTGGGGATCCCACTGAAAGGGAAGAAGTTGGTGGTTGTGAATTGGAAACCTATGGAGGAAAGGATTGCTAGAAGACTGAATGGTTGGAGTGGAAAATTGTTGTCTAGGGAAGAAAGTTGGTGTTGGTTAAGGCAAGTTTATCCTTTATACTGATTTTCTCTCTCTATGTTTAAGCCACCTAAGAAAATTATTTCTAATCTTGGAAGTTGCTCGAAAAAGGTTCATTTGGAAGGGTCTTGACCATCAAGGTCATTTTTTGCAGTTAGTGTCTTGGAGGGAGATCTACAGGTCAAAGAAGAAAGGGGGCTAGGTGTTAGAATGTTGGAGTTTAATGTGTCGCTACTTATGAAGTGAGTTGTGAGGTTTCTAGCTAAAGGGGATGGCCTAGCAAAGAGATTATTGAAAGACTCATATAGTACTTCATGTGGTGCTTGGTCATTTTGATGTTCTCCGCCCAACAACCTTTTGGAGTTCTATGCATCCAACCATTCAGTAAGGCCTTAGTTCATCTTTCTTTGCCCCAAAATTAGGTAGGGGTGAGTCTTTCCAATACTGAAAGGATGATTGGACAAGGAATGGTGCTTTTTCCAGTACTTTCCCACGATTGTTCGGATTAGCAGCCAATAAAGATGCTTTGGTTTCTAAAACCTAGGATGGAGCATCTTCTTAGGCTCCCGTGTTATAGCCAGGTTTATCAGAGGCATTCATGGATGAATTCCAGGGCTTGTTGGGAATATTAGATGGCATGTCACCCAATGTAGCCTTGCATGACAGTTTTGTGTAGAAGGGAGGTTTTTAGTTGGGAGAGTGTGCAGCAAGTTTTTTTTGTGGAGGAAGGTCCAGTTTCCTAGATCTTGGTTGATTGTTCTTTGGTATGAAGGTTGCCCCTACCACATAAAATCAAAATTTTTCTATGGCTATTTAAAAGGTAGAAGTTGGTTACTAAGGTGTTTAGAGCGAGATAGGCGGAGGATCAAGATATGACATGCACCTTTTGCAGGGCAACAGAAGCGGAGTTAGATCACCTTTTCTTCTCATGTCAATTTTCTGCAGACATTTGGAGGAACATTCAAGTGCAGTGTGTAGACTTTTGTTCTTTTGATGGTTGGTGGACATCCTTCTGGAGTTCTGTTCACGCTGACACGGCTAGCTGGGTCAAGGCCATTGTAGCTTTGTGGTCTATTTGGTTGCAACGTAATGTTGTTCCCTTTAGAGGGAGTGGGCTTGGGTGGATAATGTTGTAAGGGAAGATAATTTTCTTTCTGACATGTGACTCCAAAATTCACAAGTCCATTACATTTTTTGAATGAATTTAGCTGATGATTACCAACCTTTGGCCATCATTCTATTTTCTCTCAAAAAAAAAAAAAAAATCATCCTAACAAACAATTGCCACGAGAACCTACTGCATCACTTCCAAAATGATCCAACCAACTCTACCTTCATTGCATCCACATGAGATAATCCATCACTCTTTTCGCCACTGATTTACCTGTCACACCCCAGAATCGCTTCAAACACCTCAGTTGGAATTGGCAACCATCATATATGGGAGGGTCAAATTCCCAAGGCCATTCAAATCAGGTCATTCATTTGGATCTGATTAATTTGTGGCTTGCGTGGAGAGTTCCCTTCTTTGCTAATTCTCAGATCCTTAGCATCACCTGTGACATTGGAGACACCTACGGAAACTGCATCCAGAAGACATGCTGAGGAGGGTGCTTCCACTTCCAAGAGGATACCCCCTTGCCAGTGGTGGGATGCTACCAAATAGAGAGAAGGGCCTTGCTTTTAGTGAGGTTGGGGATGTGGAACTAGAGGCCTTGCAGATTGACAAGATACAAGTGCAAAGGCTAAGAGTTTTCATTGAGGTGCATTAGAAGGAATTGAGGCAATCAATGTGCAAGGACTCTCTCAGGGAGCAATCCCAGCCCAGATGAACTCCAGTCTAACCCGGAGGCTGGAACATGTCCAGCCTAAGTAATAGATTACAGGAGGCACGGAAAAGGTACGCTAGGTCCTGCATGGCGAACCTCATGTTTCTTCAGGAGAACAAACTGGAACAATATCATCAGATACCTGAGGTTTTTTTTTTGTGAAAAGTTGATGGGAGGAAGCCTCTTTGATGGATTCCACATTGTCAACATTGCTGGGAGGTCCGGACATATTGATTGTTGCTTAGGAGAGAGATGCTTTGACCTTAGTGACCTACGCAAGGTCACTCTGTCACCTCAATCTTACGGAGGAGGAAGAGTATGGTTCATGGTATTTTTTTAACCAGGGAAAGCACCACTGTTCCAAGACTCGGAGTCATGCATATCTGCTTTATGCCAAAGCCCATCCACCTCAGCAAGAAGGGTCTGTAAATCATTCAACCTCACCTCTCAAAGAGCATTCCCATGTGTGGGACTTGAGTTCCAACATTCCTTTCAAAAGGGTCCTACTAACAATCAGTGACAAGAGCTTCTTTTTCAGCAGCAAGTGCAAAAAGCTTTGTAAGGGGTCCCCCTTCTCCCAATCATCTGCCCAGAAGCTAAAAGTCTTCCCATCTCCAAGCACGATCTGAAATGATATTTTACTCTACTCATAGTCACACACAACTCCCTTCAAAAGGCTGAAGCCCCCATGAAGGGCAATAAAGATGGCATTCCAATCCAAGGACCTGCTGTAGCACCCATGGATAGCCGTGTGCCAGCAACTGCATTCATTTTGCATAAGCTTCACAATCCACTTTGTCAAAAGCACATAATTGAAATCTGTCTGAGTGTTCTGTCAAGTGTAGTACTCTAAGAGCACCATGGTCAATTGGTCTATATACCTCCTATATAAGACCATTTAGAAGAATCCACCTTCATTTTGTAGCCCCTTACAAAAGAATCATTTCCTAATCAAATCAGTTCTCTTTAAGATTTTCTTAGGAGGCTTGACAAGCAATAGATGGAAATCTGTAATTGCCATCAGGACAGAGTTGAAGAGCACTAGTCTTCCCCCTTTAGACAACAATCTCCTCTTCCACCCAGGGAGTCTCCTCTCCAATCTCTCCACCATGAATAGCCAATAAGCTGTGGAAGCCTATTTGCCTTTCAAGGGGAAGCTTAGGTAAAACAATAGGAAGGCTCCTAGATTCCATGCCAACAACTGTGAGCACCCTGCTAGTTCATCACTCATAACAAACTGAATGAAAATCAAGACCAATTTTCCTCCAAACCTCAGTAAAGATCTTCATTGATGCCACCGAGTTTTCCACTTCCTGAACCTCACCCTCAACGAAAAAAACCATGCCATTGGCAATTTGCAAGATGGGTGTTGCAAGGGAATTTTCCCCAAGCATAGAGATACTGAAAGAAGGTCACCACTACAAGCCCAAAAAGCCATCACTACAAGAGAATCTACTGCCACTAGGAAGAGTAGAGGCACAAGCTGGCATGCCTACGTTACCCTGCTTGAGCTATATCGACCCACCACCTGGCCTCTCATTAACCAGAACAAAGAAGATGGTAGTAATAAACCACTTCATTCAAGTAATCCACACCTCTTGGAACCAACTTTTTTTCAAAGCCTCTACAAGTACGACCAAGTGATTGAGTCATAAGCCTATGAGAAATTTAGTCCACAAACTACCCTTCTTCTTCCACCTTCACCAAGCGGCTACCATTTCATCCGCTAAAGTAAAAGTCTCCCATAGAGATCTTTCAGACAAAAACAGCCTGTTTGCAAGGACATTAGCCACTATTAAGTAGGCAACATTAGAGTAGTCATCAAGTTGCTTTGCTAATTGCTTTTTGGGTAAGAAAGATACAAAAAATCTATTCATCCTATAAAGTTGCGATTGCTAACTACAAATTCATTGATCATCACTATGAAATCCTATGTAACAACGTCCCAAAATTCTATGTAGAACAACACTTGGAAGCCATCAAGTCATAGTGAACCTTCCAGCTCAAGTCCACATGATGCAACCCAAACCTCCTCCTCTATGAATTCCTTAATAAGCTGTACTCCTACCTCCTTATTTTTTGAAAAAGGGAAGGATGGCTATCGGAGGTTGATAGCCATCAGCAGCTATATTGATGAAAATGGTAAATTACAGGCAGAGTTATAGATGTTGGGTCTAAAGAGTAGAAAGAGAAAGTGCTTCCCTTACGACACTTTCTAGATAGACCCTCTCTCCCCTGAAGACAACCCAACTTCTCTTAAACAACATCAATAAGCCTGCCGCTAACTTGACGCTAACACCCAGATCCGTAATCGATCTGCTGCACACCAATATCCGAAAGTTGTCCACCTGAAGGTCATCCAAACCCAACACCCCCAACCACAGTAAGAGCTCCATGAAAATGCAATACAAAAGGAGATGGCAAACATCCTCTCCCTAGCCGCTACACAATGAACAAGTCATATCTGTTTCCCGGAGCCAGAAACACACAATAGCCTTGGTAGTTAGCTTCCTTCTCCTTAGCAACCAAAGGAAAATCTCGACCATCAATGGAACCTTCGGCTTGCAAATGATGGAACAATCCGCCCCCAAATAAGTCTCAGGCCTAACTACCTTCCCTCTAAACATCTTGTATGCTCTTTTTGTGGAGGAAATCCCATGCACCCAAGCCATCTAATCTTGTAGCCCCTGAGAAGGCCAGAAAAGTGCTGGTGAAGCCAACAACTCTTACAACTCCTTGATTCTAGTTTCTAAGTGATCCACCAAAATGAGAACCAAGAGCCGGCTCCCCTAACAAAAGAACTGCCCAGAATTTAGAGACAGGTTGAAATTTATGCAAGGCCAAAGCATGAAGCCTATCCTCCCAGAATCTGAAGGTACAACCATCACCCAAAACCAACTCAAAGAAAGGAGCAATTCAGGCCATAACTATACAGACCTCTTCGGAAAATAGAGGCCCAACAAAGAACCTTCCTTCTCTCATCCCAGTTTAAAGAAACACCATAACAGCCACAAACCAGTCGATGCCATAAAGTGTAATATCAGCTTCATGAGCCACATTAACAATAGGGAGTTGCCAAAATCTGATAATTGAAGCACCCTAGACCCCCTTGCTCCAGGCCTACAAATATCATCACATTTTACAAGTTGCATGAATCTTTAGTCATGATTTGTCCCTTGCCAAAAAGAACCTTCATCTAATAAGATCAATCTGTAAAATCTTTTAAGGCAATTTGTATACAAAAAAATAGAAGACTAGAATGGCCATCAAGATGATCTTCAGCAAACAAGTTGCCCCCCTCTAGACATGACATGTCCCCTCCATCTAGCCAATTCTCAAGTCCATCGACATGCAGTAGCCAATCACCAACAGTCGATTCCTTCCCTTTTAGAGGTAGGCCAAGGTAGGCGAAAGGAGGACTAATAGCATGCATATAGAGCCATGAAGAAACCGCAAATGTCACAATAGCAAACATATTAATAGGGACAAAATAGATTTATCATGAGACATCTCCAAAACTACGAACCAAAGATGCCAGGTTTTCCATTTCGGCATTTTCCCCCTTCAATAAAGAATAAAGTATCATCAACATCCTGCAAGACTAAAGTCACCAAGAGATCATCAGCAACAATTATGAAACCCATAAATAGACCACCAACACAAGCCCTAAAAGTGAAGAGACCACTAGCACATGCCCTAGAGCCCTTAAAGTAAGCATATCTACAACAGTATTATAGAAGAGATGCAAAAGGACATCCTTGCCAAACACCCCTCTATGGTTGAACCTAGCCACCTGCTAGCTTCCTATTTACAAGAACAAAGGAGGTAGTGGTAATGCATCTCTTTGTCCAAGACTTCCAAATTTAAAGAAATCTCCCCCTAAGGACCTTCCACAAGTAGAAGCATACGAATATCAGTGAAAGACCATTAGTAGCAATGTAGATCACGTCTCCTAGTTAAGTCTTAGAAATGTGTCCATGAAGCCTCCACTACCTATTGCCTTCAACTCTCTATCAAGTTTGTGGGTTACTTCGCACTCGCAACCAAATAAACATGCATATGTTCTCATCAGCTTTCTTCAACCATAATTGTTTGTGAAAAATAAAACACAAACGAACAACAAAGACAGGGAGCATTTGTTAACCTAGTTCAAGAGGCAATGTACCTCTCTACATCTAGGCCTAAAGTTTCCCTCACTCTAATGATGAATAAAGGAGGTCCCTAAGTATTTATTTATAATGAACAGATTTCTTGCTCTCCAAGTAGTGTAGTCTAATCTGGGGGAAGGGTGCATTTTCATGGCCAAAGTATATAGTTATTGCAAGACCCTGTTGACATGAGTAACAAGCTCACAATCGATTATGACCTTATTTGGAAGTTAAAGATACTTTCGAAGGTTAGGATTTTTATGTGACTGTCGAGAAGAGAGGTGGTTACGAAGGTCTACAAGAGGAGCCAGTCGAGCAATCCGAATGTTTCTTGCTTTTTGTGTGGCCTAGAGGATGAAACTATTCACCACTTCTACTCTTGTGGCTTCTCAACTAAGGTTTGGCTATCTAGCCAAATTGCAGTTGCTGACCTCTCTTCCTCCATCGATTTTTGGAGAAGTTCCAAAAGTGGAATTCAAGCGAAGATGACTAAGTGGGTGAAGGCAACTTTGACGATTTGTACTATTTGGTTGCAACATAACAGTATTGTCTTTAGGGAGGGAAAGGGTCTAAGGGGAGAATGTTGTGAGAGGTGCACTATTTTTTAAATTACTTTCATTCCTCTAAATTAATGAATTGATTTGGATAATTATCAACCTCCAATAGCCAGCCTTTATCTCCTTTAAAATAAAGTAATGGAGAAATTACAACATAAAATCACATAAAATATTATTTATTTATAAGGGAACCCAACAAACTTTTAGTTTTATCATCCCCCCGCAAACAGAGTATAGGGACATGTATTCAGTTTGATCTTCAACTTAGAGAATATTTTGATGCCAACAAGCTTCGTCAAGATATCTTTTCTCTGACAAAATGATAGTCAATTTGTATGTGCTTAGATTGATCGTGAAAGACAGGGTTGATAGGGCACTTCGATTGCTGCATAACATAGAAGTGCATTTATTCATGATTCCTAGATTATGTAGAATATGGATCCATATGACTTCACTAGCAGACGCTAAAGCCCAATATTCAGCTTCTATACTAGATCATGCAACACACTTCTATTTACGACTTTTCCAAGAAATTAAATTCCTTCCAAGGTAGATAAAAAACCAATGATAGATCTACTATTATTAGGATCTCCTTCCCAATCAACATCAAAAAAACCAGTGACAACACCAACACCTTGTGCTAGAGAAGGATCTCTCATATATTTGAGTTCATTCGTACTTGTTCTCTTTAGATATCTGAAAATTAACTTAACAGCCTTCAATTGATTAATCATAAGTGAATGCATGTTCTGCAAAACCTGGTTTACCGCAAAAGTAATATCCAGTCTAGTGATGGTAAGGTATTAAAGTGCACCAACCATGCTACGATATTCTCCTACATTTGTGACTATCATGCTATTAGCTATGAATAGTTTGTGTTGCAATGGAGCTGAAGTGGATACTGACTTGCAATAAGAAAAATTAAATCTTTTTAGTAGATCAACAATGTACAACTTCAATACTGAAGAAGTACCATAAATTACCAAGATTTATAATGTTGAAGGACCTTTCAAGCACCCTTTTTACATCATCAATTATAGTATTTGAATTCCTAGTGACCACAATGTCATCAATATAGAGCAATAAGAGCACAATATTATTTCCTTTTCTGTAAATGAACAATAAATAGTCAGCAAGGCATTGGTGGAAGCCCAAATTAGCAAGGACTTTATGAAAACTGAAATACCAAGTTCTGCAACCTACTTAAGCTCGTAGATGGGCCTCTAAAGTTTACAAACATATCGGTCTTTGTCTATCTCCTCGAATCATTCAAGTTGTTCCATGTACACTTCTTCTAAATTATCATGGAGAAAGGCGTTCTTAACATCAAGTTGATAAAAGGGGCAATGACATCTAAAAGCAAGGCACAAAATAACACGAATAGTAACATTCTTAATCGTTGGGCTAAATGTCTCATAAGAGTCGTCCCCACACTATTGTGTGAAACCTTTAGCAAGAATACAAGCCTTAAATTTGTCGATGCTATGGTGTTCTAAGACAACTTCTTTAATGTACGGTGCCATGGTCATTTAAAAAATTTCTGAAGCCATGTGATATGTACTCTCCCCCACCATTACTACGAGACATTTAATCTTGCATTCAAAATAATTCTCAACAAAGGCTTTGAAGTCGACAAAAATTTCATAAACTTCATTTCTTTTAGGAAGAAAATCCAGATGTACATAGAAAAATCATCAAAAGAGGTTATAGAGTAACAAGATCGAGATAAAGAAGAATGAGGAGCAAGGCTCCAAACATCAATGCGGATAAGTTCTGATATTCTAGTAGATGTAGAAGCAAACAATCCAAAGGCCTTGCCCACAGCCTCAAGTTGTAAAGGCAATGTTAACGGTCAGCGTTGCAATGCCAGAGTGCATCTCGTCAAAAGTGGTTAGATCTCTAATTTTGAGAACCAAACTATGATGTTGAACCAGCGAGAATTTCAATTCGTTAAATATAGGAAGAGGTCTAGCAATTACAGTAATGAACATCTTGTACTCGTCCCAAAGACTCGCTAAACAATGTAGAACCTTATCAGCATCACTCGTATTATGACCAACAAGTGCAAGTTCATTACACATGTTCCGCAGCTTGTGACAATACTCTGTGACACTCATTCTTCCTTGCTTGATATAAGCCAATTCAAATTTCAATTAAATAATCTTAGCTTTTGCCATCTAAGAGTAACCAATGCTAAGAGTATCCCAAAGTTTCTTGGTTGTTTGCACATGGACAACTTGTGTCACAACCTCCTCAGATAGGGTGGACTTAATCCAACCAATAAGTTGTTGATCAAGGGCAAACCACTCAATGTATTCTGGATTGGAAACAAGACGAGTATCCTACAAGGGTCCAAACTCATCGGTTCTTTTTCCATCAACCTGAGTCTTTTCTAGTAGGAACATGGGTGGTAATTGGTATAGCCTTTGTCCCATCAATATGGCCAATTATGCGTTCTCCATGAATTAATGGTAAAATCAAGCTCTTATACAATAGATAGTTCCCGCTATTAGCTTAGTGGAAACAATTTGGTTAAGAATGATAAGGAAAGAAAAAAAAACGTTGACTACCTTTATCGGATGTCATTTCCATAAGCCAATTGGAGCAATAGCCTTCTTTTTAAAAAAAAACAAACATAGGGGTTTTAAAACCCTAAAGGAAGTATTGAGGGCCTAAAAAAGGCACTTAAGCGACCCAACTATGAAAGAGGGTTGCCCCAATAGACTAGAGTGGTGTGAATGGACAAGGCCAATCGAATGACGCTGAGACTTGATCAAGTAAGGGCGATGGTCAAGACCAGTGGCAATGGAACAGAGGTGCTAACGCACTATTTGATCCGATGGTGGTCAGATCAAGGGAGGCAACGGTCGAAATGTGAGAGGCGCAGTTAAAAAAGGGTCAATCGCTCAAATCAGCGAGGAAAACTGGGGTAGAATGATCAAACAAACCGGGCGATCAGATAAGCCAACACTCGGATCATCGATAGGGGGGGCCAATGATTAGGTTGGCAATTGGATAAGGACTAAAGGTGGCTAGGGACAATTAGAGTCGCTGATGGCAATTAATCTAGGAACAATAGCTTTGATATAATTGAACTTTCAACAATGGTGGTTTGGTGGAACACTCATAACTATCAATAATGAAAACAAACCATAACAAGACAATTCGTTTAAACAAAAGATCATGCTTTGATACCATGCAAAACAAAACATAAACAAACAACAGAGGCAGGGAACATTTATTAACCCAGTTCTAGAGGCAGTGTGCCTCTCTACATCTAGGCCTAGGGTTTCCCTCACTCTAGTGATAAATAGAGGAGGCCCCCAAGGATTTATTTATAATGAGCAGATTTCTTACTCTCCAAGTAAAGGAGAAATTACAACATAAACAACACAAAATATTATTTATTTACAAGGGAACCCAACACACTTTTAGTTTTATCAATCTAGACCTTTGACACCAATCTAACTCCTTCAAATTTCCCGGATCACCTCTGTAGCCTCTTCCATTCTTCTAATTCTCCTGCCGAAAGAACTCTAGTATCCTCCATATGGTCATAATCAAATAGGTCTTGCTCAGCTTCTAGACTAACCTACTCCCCTCTTGGTCCTACTTCCTGTACTCTATCAGCCAGTATCTCAAGGACAGAATCTTTATTGCAAGGTGTGGCTAGCAAAATCTTGTGGTTGCACCTCCTACTTCTGAAGCATTATCACCCAAAAATCTGGTTATAATAGCACCCATCTATCAAACTTGAAAAATCAAGCAAAGCTCCCTCATTGGACTCCCATATCGGCAAATAATCTGAAAATGACCTACTCCAGGAGACAACCTTACCCATCTAAAACTATTCAACCAACCCAATCCAGCCCAAGAATCCTATCCATCTTATATTTGACCCAAATTTTAAAAGCATCCATGTAAGAATTCCTAAAAATAAAACCCTAACTGCTAGTAAGCACCATGATTTCATACTCCTGTGGTTTTTTCCCCCACCAAGTATGGTTTCCATATAATCCATGCCTCCTATATGAATGGTTGTGCTTTTAAAATGTAAAAAAGAAAAAAGAAAAAGTAAACAAGACAGATAAGATACCTTCTTAAACATAACAGTATAGTGGTTGTTAACACAGGTTCCTTCTGGAAATATAAGAAGAGGATTGTTGTCAGGATCTTGCACATGAGCTCGTAGCCTGCAAGATTGATAGCGGCAAAGCTATACTAATGTACATGCAGAAGAATTTTTAGCAACACACACGGAACCATCCATCCTTACTTTCTTGCAACAATTTCACGATCCTTAGCCTCTGTGCGGTTGAACCAAATACAACCAACACTCTCCAAAATAGTCTTCTGAATAAACCCTATGCATGAACAAAATATTATCTTTAAAAAAGCTAACAAATCAATGATAACAAAAATCTTGGAAATGCTAAAGTCAATAAAAGAAAAAATACATAGATATTTGAAAGGAAGAGAAGAGAAAAATTGTTAAACAAAACATATTTAATGAAGACCTGAAGATGTGATTATAAACAAATCTAATACGAGATTCTCACCAACCCATCCAGGATGTTTTTGCATAATTACAGCAAAGGCAGTCATCTGCTCTAAAATAATAAAATCAATCATCGACGTATGGTTTGCAACAAAAACCTGATAAGAAGATCACAATGTAACAACTAACTCAGGTGAATAAGAAAATTTGAAAAACCATGATTCTTATGGCTACATACCTGCTTTGGCCGCATGCTTGGGCGAGGACCATGATATTTTACAACTCCAGTCCATGAAGTGACGAATACACTGCACATCATCTCCACAAGATTTCTCTAACAGAAAACAGAATTGCATCAAGTTAAATGTAGGTTCAGTTAACCACCGAATCTATTTATGTAGAAACAAATAAACTATACTGGCCTTTTATAATTGACTCTCGATAAACTACTGATGTGAACATCATAAAGATTAAATAGCAAAAGTTTCTGTGTCATGACAAATTTGGTTAAGTTTGTCCTTGGTGAGACATTCTGTCAGAATCTCTTTTTTTTTTTTGAAGAAACATTCTGTCAGAATCATTACTCTTTTCAAAACAAAAGAGTAGATATGTAATCTTAGAGTTATAGTTGGTCCTCAAAGTTTAACTCATTGGCTTCCCCCCTCTAACCTCAAATACTAAGACTTTCTATTTTCTATTTGTTCATTTGCTAGTACAGTCTTACAGATAGACTTGGGGAGAGTATTGACATACTGCCACTATGGGGATTTGAAGTTGATTGGTCAAATGGTGAAGCATTGAGAATAGTTATCTAGGGAGGTTGTTACAAGCTGCTAGCTTTAGCTAGGCCAGCTTAGTTTCATGCCGAGTATGTCTACAACTGAAGCCATGAACATAATAAAGCACATCATAAATATAATTGGAGACAAACAGGGCCTATATGTGGTTTTTTTTTTTTTTTTGATTTGTTGATGTAGAGAAGGCCTATGATGTAGTGTTGTTCCAAGGGGAATGGTAGAAACATTGAAGAGACCAGTGCCAATTTTTTACATTAACATTATAAAGCATTTATGTAATGGATTTGTAACTTAGGTCTCAATGTACAAACTAAAATGTTATCCATGGCTGGAGATAATCTTTGAGCCTCACCCTAAACTGGTAATTATGAATGAATTGAATTTTTTTTTTAAAAGAGTTATGAATGAATTGATGAAGCATGCCTGAGATGAGAAATGGCACATGCCTTCTACAATTGGCATGTTGCAGGTGGATGAGGGAACGGGTGAAGGTAAAAGGAAACTTGACTGGTAGAGAGAGGAATTGTAAGCTAAGGGATTTTATGAAGGTTGCATAAGATTGGATAAAAGAAGTGCAAATTAGCATAGGAAACACAAGTAGGGTAGAGGCAAGGTTGCAAAACTCGGCCAAATAACCCTACTTGACCCGCTAACCAATCTAAGTACACCCAAGGAATCAATCAACTTAAGGGTCTCGATTCAGGTTCGAAGATCTGAATCACCAGATTACCAATCAATTTAAATTTGACTATGGTTGAGTATTGTCTCAATAGGGTTTTCTAACCCTATAACTTTGAAATTATATTATTTATTTCCTTGGAATATATGATTTGTATCTTATTTGTGTTACTTTAAACTTCAAAATGGCTGAATTTTATGTCATAGGATACCTTATTGGAATTTTGATTTCATCTGCAGCTTGGTAGTAATTATGGAAGTCATATTGATACAATCTATTGATATATTTTGTAAATTTATAAAAAAATAAATATTTAAATATTAAAAAAAACTTGACTGAGTAATTCCCGAATACTCCCCCACATACCAAGTACTCTTTAGTGAATAACCTCCTCGACTAAATATCAAGTGTCGAGTTTTTCAACCTTGGTTAAAGGTGTAACTTTGGAACACATTGCATTAAACATGTTTCAAGAACTTGGGTCGACATTCTAAAAAGATGAAGAAATTGATAGGTATGTCACATATAAAATCAATGCAGTTATTCTGGATGGAAAGGAGCTTGAAGTGTTCTACGTGACAAGAAAATGCATTTGATAGTGAAGGACACAAAACATAGCAACGATAAGACATGTCAGCCTATTCGAATCCAGATGTTTGGTTGTTAGCAGTCATGTAAAAAGGATGTGCTTTATATAATTGAACATGCTAAGGTGAATGTATAAAGAAAGAATCAGATCCATAACCAGATTATCATACAAATACTTGGTACAACACCTTCTCAAAAGAAAAAAAAATGCTTTTTCTTAGAGGGGAAAGGGGGTTAACGAGGATTGTTAACCCCTCAGATTCACTAAAACAAAAGAGCTAGTTACACCATTGTTCACATAAGTAAACAAGAAAAGTAGTACAAAATCCCATCAACACCAACTATTTCCTCTGAAGATGACCCCGTTGCGATCTAACAAGATACGCCATAGTAGAATGAAGGATCTCCTGATCATATCCATGTCCAAATTGTCTGCATGACCAAGAATGCTGTCTCAGTAAGCCTCACTGGAGGAGGAATCGAAGGACCACCCCTGGGCTCTATCCCAACATTGTTGTGCAAAGGAACAAGAGAAAAAAGGTGATTCACATCCTTGACATGCAAAGGGTAGAGCACACAAGAGGCATCGACTTCCGGGAGCCGCCTACTCCTAAGTTGCTGAGGGATTAGCCTCTTCCTTCTCAATAACCAGATAAAGAACTGGACTTTCAGCGACAACTTGTACCTCCACATTTTGCCATAGTCCACAAAACGAATATGATTGGTCAGTGTATGCACACTCATAAAATGTCAGTACACCCTTCTGACCAAAAAGCAACAGTGCTTCCATACTAACCATCCCTCCCAACCCTTGGGATGATGTCATGGAGGGCCATGAGGGTAAGGGACAACTCATCTGCTCTAGCATCAGACAGCGAATAGGGAACATTGGGCAACCAAAGCACATCACGATAGCACCAAGCAACAACAGCCAAAGGGTCCACAGCCAAGGTTGCCAGATGAGCACCTCTCCTGCGGAGGAACTTCGAAGGAACATCCTCCTAATTGAGTCTATCCTTTGTAGAATGCAAGTGGGCACCTTTAGAATGAAGAGGAAATAGATGGGTAAAGCAGAGAACACCAATGACAGCAAGACAAGGTTTCACCCTTTTGAGGGCAGGCATGCAGCAGCTGCAGCCCAGCTTTGCAATGCTTCTCCATTCAATCAATCACTTGAATATAGTCCTCAGAAGTAATGATTTTCGACATAAGTGACAAACCCAGATATTTAATTGGTAGTTGTAGCTTATCAAGACCCAAAGCCTCAGCAAAAGCATGTGATTCCTCTTCATGCATCCTGAATGAAAAAAGGTACATTTTTGTAGGTTTACCACCAAACTAAAGGCCCCACTAGGGATAAGCATTGGGCTGGGCAAGAACAGCCTACCAAGATTGGGCCAACCCAAGCCCAAGCCCGAAATAACTTGGGCCAAGCTTGAGCTGTAAAGATGAGCCATTTATGAAATGAGTTGGACCTTAGGCCGAGGTAGCCCAAACCCAACCCAGCCTAACTCAAGACCCGGCCCATGCAACCCATTTATGCACTCGACCTAAGGCCTAGCCTGTTGGCCCAAGTATATCAATATATATATCATATATGTATGTATATTCATACTATATATCAAAATATATATTATATGTGCATCAAACGTTAAACATTAAATAAACATAGAATGCTCTTACAACTTTTCCACCAAACAAAACCTTAAAACCCTCATGCTCCCTACAACCTCAAGTTGCACAATCCTACAATCCCATTCGTACTAGATATGAACCATTGACTTCTTGCTATAGCAATGTGTGGACATCCAAGTTCAAATTAAATATGAACACATAAGATGAGCACTTTGATTTTCATGTAATTTTCCCATGCTTAATTACATTTGGTTAGCATGTCATATGGTACATATGTAGAATATTCAACGTAAATATTTGCAATGCAAGTCATTGGATCATTTTGGTAAAATAAACAATGGGATCATGAAGATTGACAAGGCCTTAAAAGATGATGCTATTACAGAAATCATCTTTTTAATTTACATAAGGTTATCAGATAACTACCTATTATCATTCAATAAAAGTTATGTGAAATTATCTTTAAAAAAGAACCATGGTTAGATTGGCATTAGTCATAAATAGGCTAGCTTGACTCGACCCAAGCCTTTTTCTTTTTGGGTTAGGCCAGGCTGGGGTCAAAAAATTTTATTTTAAGTAGAGCCTTAAGCCACCTTTTCAACCCATTTATTAAACGTGCTTAGGTCGAGCCAAGCACAACCCGCAAGGGCCTGACCCAATGTTCATCCCCAGGTCTCACCAAAGAGCTATAAAAAGAGTCTAGATTTCCTTGCATCACTGCAACTCCAACAAAGAGAATAGTATCATCGACATGGAAATCTAACATTTTTCAATTGGAATCCTCTTTGGTCAACAAGTGGGTTCTTAATGGATGTTTTTCCAAATGCATGGGTGTGACACAGATTGCTATTTCTACTATTTTATGCCTCATGTAATGATGGACAATGTTAAAAACTTGGAAGGAGTTGAGACAAGACTCCCCCTTCGTAGATGGATGGTAAACCCGAGATGGTAGGCAAAGATTTTAATGTGACATCATCGACTAAAGATAGACCTAATGATAGGCATGTTAGAGGATTTTGTTGACCTGATACTGAGCTAGACCTTCATGATTTCCCCTTGCCCAATTAGAGATACATTGGGAGGCAAGGTTTTAGATGTCGATGTTGACACCATATCAACAAGTCAAAAAGGGAGCATATCAAAGATATGCTACTACATATTGTGATATCCTGGAATTGGTTCAAAATAGCTCAAATTGCCACAAATTTTACAAAACTACGATTTTATTTATTGATAGTGTATGATTTTAATTATGACTACACACAAGAAGAAATCTTGAATTTTAAGTTTTAAATGACATATAATAGAAATACACTACAAACAAGTTCATAACATTCAAAAGGAAAAAATAAGACATGATAATAAGTTCATAAGTAACACAACACTTAACTATTAAATGAAGATACCAAATGTCACTAACCTTCTCTTTCGTGATCCTAAAATTCTAGGAGTATTAGTAATCTACTAGTAATAAAGAATAAAATGGACCATGAGCTAAGTAGGATTGGGAGTATACTATTTATGCGATGATCCATAAGAAATATATGGGGAAAAAACATGACAAAACTAGCATACAAGACCAAATATGACCTAAGCATTAGTATAATCTAAATGTATAATTTCAGTTGATTCAAATGATAAGCCAAAAAAACATAAGCTTGGGTTGATTATACATATGGTTGATCAAGATGGTTAGCATAAGCATAAGCATTAGCTAAGCATAGCTCACATGCATGGTAAGGGTTGATTAGTGATAGTGAGCCAAAAAAAAATCACATAAAAGGAATAAAGATAGAGGGAAGGTGAATAAAACCTTAAATCATACAAAAAGTGGAGAATCGGAAGAGATTAAAGAAGGGACCTAAGAAGAGGCTCAAAGATTGCAAATCAAAGCTAAGAAATCATGCAACCTAAGAGCAATGCAATAGGCATGGCGATATCAAGGACATATCACTTGTTTTATGGAATATTTTCACCGATACCCCTCAATATTTACCGATATTGATTGAGATCCACTAAAATGGGTGATATATAAAAAAGATATTTTCATAATATTGATATAATTCATGTTAGGGAGATGCATATATCGTTGATATATCAAGATATTGTTCCCTTCTTGGAGGAATTCATTTGGGTCCAAATCAAGGCCGGATAGGTTCTTGGGCTCTAGTAGCTTGGTTAAGCATTTTCAGTTGGCTAAGGTGATGGCTTGTGCTCGACCTTTCTCAGACCACATGCCACTCGTTTAAAGCTCAAACGAGGGAGCTTCTTAGTTCTTATCCCTCTTACTTAAAGTTTGACAAATCATTAATTGGTGTAGGTTGCACTAGAGGAGAGGATGATTAGTGCAATAAGATAAAAATGAAATATAATGCACAAATAAAATCACCATAAGGATACGAAGATTTTTAGGTGGAAAACCCCCATCGGCTAAAAACCACCACCTAAGTTACCCTAACTTGAGATTTTCACAGCTGCCAAGTGATTAATTCTACAACACAACACCACTTTGAACCCAAGTGTGGTGTACCTCAAAACAACAACGTATCAGGTTAAACCGATACAATTGTCTTCGTGAAACAAGAATCCACAGCTCGGATACCCTTACAAAAACAAAAACAAAAAGAAAGATCCTATAAAGCCTCAAGATGTATGTAAAATACTAACTTCTATAGGTTAAGAAATTTTCCTAGAATGGAAGTGAATCGAAGTGTAGGCACAATGAGTCGGTGCCCTCAAATGATGTGTAGCAAAGAGCTGATGTAGAGTTTTTTTTTTAAGAAAATAGGAAGGCTACCATCATTCAGTAGCCATCCAGAATCATTAAAAATTAACTCATAGGTAATTACAACAAGAACCCATAACAAAAGCATGAAACATAGGACCCACCAACAAGATTCACCCACTCCCAGATCATAAAACACAAAGTAAGCACACATTAGGATATCTCTTAAATAGAAATCCCAATAAGACTTCTCAAATCAAAAACCAAACCCAACACCCTAAAAAAATACCTAACAAAACAAAAAATGTGATCATTTGACATAAGCATCCTCGCTCTCACTCTCTGAGCTCGCAGTTGTTTCTCAGTGCGATGCACCAACCTCCGTCTTTGAAAAACCAGCATCCACAAACGAAAGCTACACGGAGATTGTCGACTCATCACAGATGCACAATCAGAAGCCTCTCTATCACCCAACTCTTCTAACACATTTGGGTCTAAAACTGAACCACTACTGGCCTCAACCTCCACCACAAAAGATGTAGAAAAGATGACATCCATAAGAGGATCCTTATCTTCCTCCAACATGGAAGGGAAACTGAAGTGTTTTCGAGTATCTTTTCATTGAACAAACATAGATGTTGAAATACCCACGATTGGATCTAAATCAATATCAAGAAACCTATCTTCTGTTGAAATTGAGTCATGATTGCTTTTTAAATCTTTCAAGACGAACGCCTCTAGCACCACCGCAAGGATGAGAAATAACAAAACTTGATCATAAACCACCCCATTATCCAAGCTCACAAATAAAAGGAGATCAAAATCCAAGGGCACAATGGCACATCTCAAGCACTTCTACAATAATGCTAACATGTAATTGATGTTTGCCAACCTCATCCTTTGCACCATCAAAAAACTCGACCCACAGTCCCAACAGCACCTGGGGAGACCCTTTTCGCCATTAATATCCTTTCCAAATAAGCCACCACATTGGAAAAATCCACTCAAAACCCATCACCATAACAATCATTAATCGGCTCCTGCCTAATTTTTTGCACCAAAAAATGGAAATCACGTCTATGCCCAATCGGTGCACCTTCAAATTCAAAATTTGAAAGCCCGCAAAACCCCACAAAATCATGAAATAACCACTGATTTCATTTACCATTTTCAAAATTTAAAAAAAAGTTGGAATTAGCTCTTAGCAATCAGCCTCCATTCCTGCCGCACAAGCTTCTTCTCTAGTACTCATCAGACCACCATCGCTCCCACCTCCACAAAAGATCTCTTCAAACGAACCCTATTATCATCAACATACTCAAATTTAATAACAAAAGAGCAACCTCCAAGCCTTAGAATCACCTCCTATGATTTTTCCCAGTCACCAAGACACTCACCAATCACCTCAACACATGATAAATCATCCTCTTTTTGATTTTTCAAAAAAAAAAAATCACCCTCTTCCAATCCAATTCCAACACACCTTTTACTCCTCGTGAAATTGGCACACAGATCACGTACAACCTCCACGATGCGTAGCCTCAAAGGGATGCCCCATATTCACACCTTTAGATCCAACATCACTGGGGGCTTAACATTTAAAGCTCCTTTGTAAGCCGAGGAGGATCTCCAAAGGAGTAGCTTCACCCACTGCAAACTCATTGCCCTTCAACCTCGCGAGATCCTCCTCACTGAGCCCAAAAAGAATCAAATTCTTTCCTAAGGAAGCGAGCTTCCATCCTTTAGACAAAAACCACTACTAGATAGAGCATTCTTCACCCTATCAGGGGAGAAATAACCTCGCAAACATTCCCCACAAGCGAGTAGGACAAAGCAAAGTCAATAGAACCCACCAAAGGGGAACACAACGCCTCAAATCTCTAAAGAAGGATAAGACAATGGTGGCAGGATTGAGGAGACCCCAACCATCTCCCTCATGCTCAAAACCACCTTCTGAGTCATGTTTATGGCCTACCCCTTTGCAAGACAAAGGCACCATTGGATCTCTAAAAGTAGACGCGACATGACCACACATCCTACATCTATAGCAAACAATCTCTCGATGAACTTTTTTCACAGTAGAAGGGCCACAGAAGCTGCCTTTACACTCGCTCACCCCCACCCAAATGTCACCAGCCATCTCCCTTATGAGTTAGATAAAGATAATTAATGATGAAAGCCCAACTATAGCATAACTTGTCAACACCAAAGCCTATATGGTTCCAGCAGATGTATAGTTCTCTCTTTGAATTTCTCCTTATGCGTATATAGTGATAAGCATTGATTCACTTATTGTATATTACAATGGAGAGCCACTAGGTTGTTTATAGAGGTGTTAGGAAGGCTCTAGAATGCTTGAGAGAGGCTTTATAGCCGTTAGAAGTGATTTGGAATGATAACTCTCGAAATCAAGGCAAATTGCACAAAGACCTACAACTATTAGAATAGTATCAAACATCTGGTCAAGTCATCAATCGTCTGATTTATCAAGTCATCTAAACAAAAGAGGTAGGCTCCAATAGAAATGGCTCTAGAAATAGTTCAAAAGACACTTGTCCAAGAGACATCTAATCAAGAGATCAGATGAGTTAAATGAAACTATCGGGCATCTGACAAAAGGATTTGACTTCTGTTACTGTAACCAATCTTCCCTGGAATTAGGTCTAAAGTGGGCTCGAACGTCTAGTCTAAGTGTTAGGTGCCTGATATGGAAATTATTTTAGGATTCAGGCTTTTAACACAAGATCTTCCTAGATTTTGGTTTCCAAGGTCCAACGAGTAGCTATAAGTCATCTAATAGTCTTATTGGACATATAAGGGTTTTATAGGATGTCTAATAATATGATTGAAAGTATGATTACCTAATATGAACGTTAGGCTGCCAATAATCAAAACAAAGGACATTTGGTGAATAGGTCAATCATCTGGTAAGAAGGTTTCAGACGTCTAACAATGGTATTGGAAGTCAAATAAAGCAGTCTATTTTCTATTTTGGATTTGTAATTGATTTTTTGTTTTTCCTAAATATCCTAAGGTTATGCAAGGATGTTCAAGACTAGGATATCATACTTGGACTCTTTACATCATGTCTTAATAAGGAAAGATAAAATTCATCAAATGAAAATACAAAGATGATCTGAGAACACAATTTCAAAAGGGGTGACAGAGGGAGATGAGTGGAAGAAAGCCTGAGGGAGGCGAAATGGGTGGCGCATGGGAGAAGGTTGGGATGAGGAGTCAAAGGAGGGAGAAGGTTCCATCGATGCGTTGCTTCAGATGCTTGGGTTTAGGTCACATATCGATGATTTGTCGAGAGCCATTTCGATGTCTCGAATGTGGAGGTATGGGGCATCGCGGAGCAGTATGCGATGTTCTTCGAGAGGGGATGAAGAAGCGGGAGCCGATGAAAGGCTTGCCTCCACCACCTTCGGATGCCCCTCTTGTGGAGGTGGAGGTTCCTTGGTCTTCGCAGGTGAGGGCCATCGAAAGGGAGTTGGCGGGGGCTCTGGTGGGGGAGGTGGTGGAGGGAGTGCTGGAATGGACGTGCATGAGGACTTTTTCTTCCTCACTGCGAGGGAAGGCAGCTTCGTTGTCATCGTCGAGGTGCCTGATCTTTGGGCTGGAGCAGGAGGTGACTCCAAAGATGGTCTTCGGTACAACCGTAGTCAATGGTGCATTGGGGCATTAGAGATAGCCAACAAAGCACAATGGGGCTCTAGCGGAACGGCCGCCAATGAAGGTGGAGGTGCCTATTGAGATTGTAGGGATCCCTATTTGGCTTAAGACTAAGGAGGTGATGGAAGCAGTAGTGTCCTTCACCAGCCTCAGGAGGTACTCCTCTCTGGGGTGTTGGAGGGGGATATGACGTCGTTGAAGGTGGTAGTGGAGATGGTCCCTAGGGCGATGGTTGCCCCGAAGGCGGTTATGCGGCTAGGGAGATCCGCCTGGGTCGTCAAGGTGTGCACAACAAGGGGTGGCACGAGATCCTTCAAGGAGGTCCTCACCGGGCTCCACGTAAGCTTCATGGGCGCGATAGCCCGACAATGGCGAGGGACGGCAATGGAGGCAGCAGTAGGGACGACATCGCGGAAGGGGTGTGGGAGACCTTGTGCCACGTTTGGAAGGTAAAGAGTTGGCGCAAGGTTGGGGGCGCAAACTCAGTAGGGTTGGTTTGTGTGCTTAAGGATCACGTGGATGGTGACGAGGCAACGCACGAAGTTAATGCTGGGGCAGAGCTAGAGACCGAGTTCATTTTAGGAAGTGGATAGGGGGCAGATCTTCTCGCGTAGTCTTTTATGGGGGAGGGGACACGCCTCGGAGATGCGGATATGGATGACACACAGGGCCTAGGCCGTTTGAGAAGGCTTTTGTGGGTTCAGAACCGAACCCGGGTATGGATCCGTCTCGCTCTTTTGGGAAGTTCGACGGGGTTCACTCCAGAGAGGCCCCCGTGCCCCATGACGCTGCGATAGGAGAGATGGCGCTCCCATCTTCTAAGATGAACCGTGTGCCTTACCCTCCGGTGATGGGGGAGGAGACGTGGAGGACCTCCTCAACCGTGGAAGGATCGCGCACTGCCTGACAAGATCAGTGGTGACCGCCTCATCGAGGCTAAACATTTCCATCGTCAGCGGATGGAGTGACTTCTTTTCACAACCGAGGGCAGGGGTTCGACTGCTACATTACCTTAAACCCACGAGCATAAGCCTTCGATGGATGCTAGGATGGAAGGGGCGATGGCACAGGGCTCCGTGGCCGCACACGAGGCAGCACTAGGTGGTGATGGGGGAGGATCAGCAGTTGGAGAGGGGAGGGATGATCTGAAGGGGGCTGAGAGGTTGGAGGAGGGGGAGGTCTTGGGTCATGTGCTAACCGGTGGGGGAAGGGATGTGTTGGTGGTTGGGGTTGGGGTTGGCCAAGGGAGCGAAAAGGAGTTAGGCTGGAGTAGGAGTTTCAGCCACACAAAGGTTGACCAAATGGCAATGGTTGTGGGCTTTGGGCGTACTTGAGGGGGGTGGTTTTGTTCACGCCCAATGATGAAGGTCCTAACATGGAACACTAAGGGCCTTAACGATCCATCTAGGAAGGTGGCGTTAAGGTCTTACTTACAAGACTGGGGTCCTAATGTCGTGCTGCTCTAGGAGACGAAGCTACAGCAATGTGATCCGAGAGTTTGGAGGGAGATTGAGGGAGAACCATTGAGGAGTTTATGGCTCTGGATGCCATGGGACGTTCTGAGGGTATCATTATTACTTGGAAGGGCAATGTCTTCTCCTTGGAGGACTCAATGGTTGGGAGGTGTGTGGTATCGATCTAGCTCAAGAGGCGTAGCAATGGTTTTACTACTGTGAATTTCGCAATTTACGATCCTTTTAAAGACTCCAGTTGGCATGCCCTATGAGAGGATCTTAACTAGATCGTCATGAGGTTCCAGGGGTGCCCGTGGTTGATTAGTGGGAATTTTAAATGTAACCTTGGTGACTGATGATAGACCAGGAGGAAAAGGTGGACGGGATCGTGGTTCTGAGGAATTCTCAGAGTTTGTTGCCACGCATGGACTAGTGGACCTGCCTCCCTCTTCTTATGCATTCACCTGGAGGAGCTTTGGAGGGTTGATGTCCAAACTGGATAGATTTTTTTCATCGATAAACCTTGCAGAGGTGATTCCCTTGGTAGGAGTTCGGCCTATGGAGAGACTGTTCTCAGATCACACGCCTCTGATGTGGGTGTGTAATGAAGCTACCAGGTGTGGTACATATTTCAAATTTGATCGAGCTTGGTTGTTGAAGGAGGGGTTTAAGAGGAAGGTCGAGGACAAGTGGAGGTCCTTGCAACCAAAGGGGTCGACAGCGATGAGGCTGGAATCAAAACGTCAAGATCTCAAGCTTTTCCTTGAGGAGTTTAGTAGGGAGGTAAAGGAAGAGCAAACCAAGAAGAAGGAGGCGACACTAGGGGAGGTTGGGAGGTTGGATAGAGTTGAAGATCTAAGCCTTTTGACGGTAGAGGAGAGGGTAGCCAAGGTCAAACATATGAAGACCATCCAGGTGCTCGAAACGTGAGGTGGAGTGGAGGACGAGGTCCAGACATAAGTGGATTAAAGAGGGGGACTCCAATACTTGATTTTTTCACATGGTGGCTTCCGATAGGAGGTGAAGAAACCAGATTGATAGGCTTTTAGTGGGTGACAAAGAGCATGTTGGCAAGGAGGCGGCTACAAATTTCTTTAGATAGTTCACGGGGAAGAGGCAGGCTAGCAATTGGAGGTGGTGGGGGTCAGATATCACATCCATTTGTGATGAACAGGCTAAAGGATTGGTTGCACCATTCACAAAGGATGAGGTGCAGAATGCAATTTGGGGACTGAATGCAAACAGTTGTCCAGGTCCTGGTGGCTTTCCGATACATTTTTATAAGGAGTTATGGATGATGCTCCAAGAGGATGTTATGGAGGTGATAGTAGACTTCAGGGAGGGGAACCGTGACTTTAATAGGCTTAACAAATTTTTCATGTTCCTACTACTTAAGAGGGGGCGGAAGCTATTGATGAGTTTAGGCCTCTTGCCCCGTCCAATGTGATCTATCTAATAGTGGTAAAGGTTCTGGCAAACAGGTTGAGTGGGGTGATTTGTGGGGTGGTTTCTCAAATGCAGACGGCTTTTGTGCCGAGAAGGAATATCCTTGATGGTTATGAGGTAGTCACGGAGATTTTAACCCGTTGGAGAAGGGAGAGGAGGACGACGTTCCTATGGAAGGTTGATTTCAGGAAAGCCTATGACTTGGTCCATTGGTCTTTCTTGTGGGCTTCCATGATCAAGAGGGGGTTCCCACCAGTTTGGATATAGTGAATGAAATAGCATGTCATGACAGCTTCTTTCTCGATTCTCATCAATGGGAACCCAACAAGTGGGTGGATACAGCCCAGGAGGGGAATCCGGCAAGGATGTCCTCTAGCACCTATGCTCTTTGTTTTGGCTGCAGATACACTGGCGAGGTCTTCAATTAGAACATGTGAGAGGGGGCTGCTCAAGGGGTTCTCTATGGATGATGGGATCGTGGTTCATGTTCTTCAGTATGCAGACAACACCCTCTTCTTTATTGAGGGGGCAGAGACGGAAGCAAGGAGGATCTGGGTGCTGCTGGAGTAGTTTGGAGAGGCGTCAGGCTTACAGCTTAAATATAGGAAATCAACGTTTATCCCTTTCAAAATGTTGGAGGAGGAGGCCAGTGCTTATAGTGCTGTGTTGGGGACAGACGGAGGAGTCTTTCCTATCTCCTATTTGGACTTGCCTTTGACAGATAGGAGGGTTTCTGTGCAGGATTGGGCTCCTTTGCCGGAGAGGATTGAAGGACGGTTGGCGGGGTGGGCATCGAAGTTGTTGTCTAGGGGGAAGATTGGTGATTCTCAAAGTTGTGTTAGCATCAATGCCCTCATATTTTACAACCGAGCTAAAGATGCTACGACAGGTTGAGAAGATTCTGAATCTCAAGAGGAACATCTTTTGGATGAATTATGGGACGAGTGGGAGCGGGGTGAAGCTGGTGGCGTAGGAGGAGGTTTGTAAGCCTCTCAAAGAAGGGGGCCTGGGAGTTAAGGATGTGGGGAGGATGAATGATAATCTCTAAACCAAATGGTTTGTGAGGCTGCTTGGGAAGGAAGATTGTTTGGTGGAGAGGATTTTCTGTTTGTGTTATAGGGGTTCTCTTCATTGGGATATGATGACGTCTCCTCCACAGGGCAGGTCGCAATTTGGTAGGGAGCAATCTTTGGTGACACCCAAGATCCAAGTTTCTTTATGCCGATTCTTAGAGTCGGAAGTAAATTCATATTCTGGATAGATGATTAGACAAGACGAGGGAGGTTGTGCGATCATTTTCCCCGACTCTCGGCATTGGCAATGAACAAAAATGCTACGATTGCTGATGTATGGGATGGATACTGGTGCCCCAAGCTATCAGAGGGTCTTTCTGATCAGAGAATTGCGGAGGTGTAGGAACTACTACGGGATTTGGAGGGCTTCCAACCTGAGGAGGGGGTGGATGCTTATGGTTGGGAGGAAGGGGACTTTTCTGTTCGTGGTGCGTATAGGAGGTCAGGCGACCATGCCTTGATAGAGGATATCAACCTTGTCAGAGATTGCAGACAAGTTTAGGAGGCTGCGTGCCCACTCAAGGTGAAGATATTTGTATGGCTGCTTAGGAGAGGTAGGATCATGATAAAGGTGTGGAGAGCCAGATGGGCCCAGGGGGCTAATACGACATGCCCGCTCTGCCTTGGAGGAGAGGGGGATGTAGAGCATCTTTTTTTCACATGTCCTGTGGTGGCGCAGATTTAGAGGTGCTTTGGTGATGGGTGGTGGTCTCATGGTTCTTTTAACGCTTTCTGGAGGTCTTTCAAATGTGGTAGCAGAAGTGGGGGACATAGTTCTTTTAGGACGAAAAAGGTGAGGGTGCGGCCTCTTGCAATCTTGTGGGGCATCTAGCTTAGGAAAAATGCGGTGATTTTTAAGGGACAGCATCCATATGTTAAGAATTTTGTAAGTATGTTTTATCATTTATTTCCATAAAAGTTGTAATTTGGCCTAGTGCCTTTCTTAATTAATGGAAAGCCTAAGTGGTTATCATTCGGATAATCACCCTTTCACTTCTAAAAAAAAAATACAAAGACTCGTGAACAAATCTTCAAGCTTTTCCTTCCTCTTCATGCTTCCTCATTGTTGGCCTTCAACTTAGCTCCTTCCTTGCTTTGCTTCGGGTGCTTGTTCCTTAACAATATAACAACTATATGTTTTGTTACCATCAAAATCAAATACCATGGTGCTTATGCACCAACAATTGGAACCAAGTTTTAGAGATGTGGTCCATCAAAAATGGGCAAGGTCCACCCAGCAAATTCTGCACCACGTACTCTCGTGGCAAAAATTAAGCATGTAAGAAAGCTTTTAATGACCTACAAAAAAAGAAGTAAAATAAAGACATGAGCAACGAAGATTGGGTGCTTTGCACAATATGTGTACTTTGGATAGGGCAGAAGATAAAAGGAACCCTGATGCAGAAGAGATTGAGAGGAAGAGGTTACAAGTTGTTCAGGCAGAAGATCACAAGAGATGGATTGGACACAAAGATCAAGGTAGCCTTGGATCAAAGAGGGTGATGCAAATACACTTTCATGTTGTAGCAACTACCAGGAGGAAATTGAACTTGATTGAAAGCTTAAAAGCAGGCAATGAAGTGGTTTTTAGAAAGCAACGGGCTGTACAAGCTCTAAAAACGCACTTTCAGGATTTTAGTAAAAGATGTGCACTAGGTTGGTGGCAGTGATCACATTGCAATATTTCGACACTTGGTGACGATGATGGTCGTGATCTAGTGGAAGAGTTTACTGAGGAGGAGGTTTGGATTGCCATACGTGCTTTAATGTCTAAGGGATCTCCAAGCCCTGATGGTTTGCAAGTGTTATTTTTTAAGGAGTTTTGGATGTGATGGCTACAATACATGAATTCTCCATGAGGAAAAAGGGTTTTGAGAAAATTAATAGATTCTTTATGTTCTTATTGCCTAAGAAGCAAAGAGCTGAATGGATAGATGAATATTGCTCCATTGCATTGTCCAATGCCATGTATCTTATTGTTGCCAAGGTCTTGGCAAACAGACTACCTTGCAACAGTCTTTTACCTTTGTAGATAAAATGATTGCATCTTGACAAAGGTGGGGGAGGAAGGGCTTCATGTGGAAGGTCAATTTTGTAAAAGCTTGACTCAGTTAGTTGGTCTTACTTGTGGCAAACATTGAGAAGAATGCACTTTCCTCTGCTTTGGATATCGTAGATGAAGAGGTGTATCACCACTACTTTCTCAATTTTGGTGAATGGTAAACCGCATGATGGTTGGATACAGCCTCAAAAGGGGGTCAAACAAGATTGCCCTCTTGCGCCAATGCTCTTTTATCTAACAGCTAATGCTTTTGCTATTATGGCTTTTAGGGCCTGTCGTGCCGATCTCTTTGCCAGACTCACTATACAAGAGGATGTTTTGGTCACCTCGATTTTTCAGTATGCCGATGACATGATTTTTTTCATTGAAGGTGGAGTTCAAGAGTACCAGAATTTGGCCAGCTCCTTCTTGAGATTGGAAGTAGATAGGCCCAGGCTCTTAATATTGTTTATTTGGGTTTGCCACTAAAAGGGATACAAACCACACTTGGTGACCGATTGCCTTTACTAGAGAGACTTGATAGGCAACTTACTGGGTGGAGCAGTAGATTGGTGCTTTTAAAAACTATACCATCTACTATCTTTGTCTCTCATATGCCTGTGTTCAAAATGCCAAAGGTCTTACGATGAATTCATTTACTTGGGAAGAATTTTTTTTTAAAGGGCCGCAACATGAAGACATGTTCTTGCCAATGAAAGACATGTCACCGACATGCCATCAATATGTCGATGTCGAGGCCCCACCATATCCTTTTCCCTTGATGTCGATTGATACCAGTGACATGTCGCTATCATTTCGCTACGATTAGGAGCCCCTAAGAACAAAATTTCCAACATATTGACAATATATCACAGATATGTTCCTAACAAGTCTTTCCTTTCAAAAAAATTATTTCCTAATTTACAAAGATTCTGGGGAGTTATCATGAGGCAATATTGTAGGTAGTGAGCCTATAGGCAATAACATGTCATATATCTAAGATCACATGCCTCAAATCTAATTTGGTTGATAATGGTGATGCAAAGTAGAAGTAGAAGCCTATACATCAAGTCTCAAGATCCTTCTCCATGATGCAATTTGTGGTGACTATAGATATCCATAGTGATGCAACCTACCCAAAAACTCTCTTGTCCTAGAAAAAAGGGCGAAGGAAACATCCTAAGGCTACAATTATATTGATGGCATCTTAAAAATTTAGAGGTTATAATCTCGTATCTTGGTTATCTACTTCTGCATTGAGATCTTCAATATTGAGGATTCTTCTTTGAAATGAAAGGGTATAAAGAAAGTGAAAGTACAGATACCACATGAACTTTAAAATTGTGTATGATTGCTTTGTGTCTTTTCTTTTGAATACTATAACTTTATTCATATATCAACAGCTATGTCAGTAGCACGTTTTTATTATGTTTTCATTCAAAATATATAACTTTGGTTCTCTAGGCATTTCTTCATGAATATAGTAGTTATTAAAATGTTTATTTTCATCAAATTTGTCCATTTTGGGATATTTTGGACCTTTTCAAGCGATTTTCCCAAAATTTCTCTAATGTCAACGACATGCCCCCCTTTATGACTTGTCAACACGACGTGGACATCAACATTTAAAACCTTATTTCTCGCAACTTGTTTCTTTGGAGGAGGTGTGTGGACTTGTTAGGATGGAGGTTTAGGAGTTCTCAGGTTGTTTGATTTTAATGATACCTTGTTGTCAAAGTGGATAATGAAACTCCTGCTCAATGAAGGAACCTTGTGCAGGCAGGTGTTACACAATTGTTATGGTCGGAACTTGAATTGGAATAATTTCTCTACACCCCCTTGTGGTTCTTCAACTTTTTGGCAGGGGTTATGTGCTATTGCAAAAAGGGTGATGGAGTTCTTTGATCCAGTACTTGGTGATGGAAAGACATTTCGATTCTAAATGGATGATTGGGCAAGTAATAAGAAATTGGCAAATTTAGTTTCCCAGCTGTTTGCTCTTGCAAGTGATAAAGATGCTACAATGGCTGCCTATTGGAAAGGTGCAACAGGTGGGCAAGGCCCTTTCCAACACTAGGGTTGATGATCTACAAAGGTTACTTTCAGATATTAACAATTTCTAGCCTATGCCAAATAAACTGGACTCCTTTACATGGATTAGAGGAAACTTCTCGATGAAAAAAAGCTTACAAGTTGCCTAGGGGTGACGGTTACAGGCCAGATCCTAACATTGGGATGGATATTGTCCCCTTTTGGAAAATTAACATATTGATGAAGGTAAAGATATTCTTGTGGCTGTTTAGACATGGAAAATCCGACACAAAAGTTTCAGAAGCCGGTGGGTGACAAAGGATGACACTTTTCTCATTGTATGGTGATGGAGATGAAAATATTTTCCATCTATTTTTTTGAAAGGGAAAAGGATAACTACCCCTTGGATAGCCATCCCATAATTTTATTGATAAGATATGTTCAATCTTTCCTTCTCCCGACATTTTGCAAAGCAATGTTGGGATCACCGACTTCTCCATGCGGTCATCAACCCTACAATGGATTTTTAGCATGGATTCCATCACATGGAGAGATCAAATGTGGATGGTGCAACCAAAATGGTGGCAACTTTGTGGGCAATTTGGTTACAACAGAATGGAATCCTCTTCCATGGTGAACGTCCTTCGATAAACAACATTGCAAGGGAAATGTCTTACCTTTCTACTAATTGGTTACAAATGTTGTAGTCCTTTTTTGATGGCTGAATGAAGGTAGATGGCTATTGATCTCCAATAGCCATCATTTTTGTCTTTCAAAAGAAAATAATATCGTCAGCATTCTAGAGGAAAGGTACCATTGTGCAACCTCTTGCTCCAAAACCCCATAGCTTATTTGCAAAACATAGAGGGAAACATGCATCTGCTAAGAAGTCAGCTACCACAATGAACAACAAAGGAGCGCGGGAAACCCTATCTCACTCCTCTTAAAGGTTGAATGCACCCACCTTCCGACTTTCCATTAATCGAGATAGAAAAAGATGTTGAAGAGACGCACACTTTCATCTAAATGATACACTATTGCAGGAATGCACATAGACATAGCAAAGACCACAGAAACTTCCAATCCAAGGAATCGTACGCCTTTGAGAAGTCTACCTTCCAACAAAAAACCTTCCCTCCCTCTTTCAAGCTGCTAAAATTTTCAAGGTGCTAACGTAATTCTCCAAAATAGATCTAACCCTAATAAAGGCAAATTGCACCTCAAGGGTTTTAGCCACTATGAGATAAATAGAATTAGAGAGAACAATTGGCCTGAGTCCTCAACTCATTCTATGGCATCCCCTTTGATCAACAAAAATATATCGAAAACATTAAGTCTAGCAAACCCATCGCCTATTGAAAGTGAGTGCAAAATTGCCATGATGTCATAGGAGCAAAAATTCTTTCATGAAGAAAATAAGACTAGGAGAATCCTCCTATTTAAGAGAGAAAAGGGCCCTCAACACCTCATCCTCAGAGAAGAAAGCAACCAAGGAGGACATCAAGCCTACAGAAATCCATAGTTGGTATTCAATCGGTGAGGTCACCAACTAAAGAGTATAGGTATATGGGAAATTACTTGAGGATTAATCGGTAAACTATTTTTTAATATTTAAAATTTTAAATATAATTATATATACTATTATACATATTAAATATACATATATCTAAATTGAAATATGCACATTATTATTATTATTATATGCATATTCTCTCAATATCACTTCTAACAAATAGTTATCACTATCACATCACATAAAACATGACTAATAAACTAAGATTAATGGATCATAAGTTTAAAGGAGACAAGTTTTAGTTCCAAATGCCACATGAAGTACAATACAGATAACAAGTTCCCAAAACTAAACCCTAACTCTTTATTAAGTAAAAAATGATCTGAAATTAGGTCCAATGTGTAATTCCAAGATCAAACATAACATAAAAATAGGGTAAGCAACTATTTCACAATTGGCACCATACTAAGGCAAAAAGACTTGAACAAGAATATGAATATGTGCATTTTGCAGGAAAAGAAGTCAAGAACAAGATCTTAATAGTGCAAAAAGAAAACAAAATGAAATAAAGCATCAACACAACTCACAAAAACAAAAAGCTTTTTTAAAATAACATATGCAACAAACTAAAATAAAAGTCTAAATCACTAAATTAGTAGATTAAACAAAAAAAAAAAGATAAGAGAGGTGATGAGAGCAAGCCACTAGTAGTGAGAAGAGTGGATAAGACTATTGGAGAGATCGGAGTTGACCATTAGAGAGGCTAATCGGTGGCAAGACCTTGTTAAAGAAGTGTCAAGGAGAGCAACCACCACCTAAAGCAACAATGATGGGAAAGCAGCAACTAGAGGAGCTTCATAGAAGGCTGGGAGGACAACAACGATGGGCTCTAAAGGGAACTAGAGAGGAGAACTTGTATGAGAGAGAGAGAGAGAGGTTTAAGGTTTAAGGAGTTGATGGTAGGGAAGGGGAGGGAGAAGTTAGAGGTAGGGGGCACACTTATTTGGGGTTGACGTGTGAATCAAGACTAAAAAACAAAAAAAAAAAACTTGAAACCCCAACATTCGATCAGCCGATTATAATCAGCCAACTAATCAGAGTACCCGTTTATATGCCTGAATAGCATATTTGATTCGATTCCCGACCACACAAGACTATATGACTAATTAATCAAGCACATATACCAATTTTTGCATCCTTGGAGGAGATATCGGTGGGTGCAAGGCACAGGTCGATAGCCGCCTAGGTGCCAAGTTCAATCAATTCTAGTGGTGAAAAATCTCCGGTAGAAATCAACAAAGACCCTACCCAGCTCAAATCTCCTGGTGAACACATCCTATCCAGATCGCACAATTTCTATCCAATTCCTTCTTCTACGATTAGCAAAAGCATGGAAGAACCTTGTATTTAAATCCCATTCCTGCCCAAGCATGATAGATATCCATACTCCAACTTTAAAAGGAGTATATAGAGATAAGGCCTTTTTTTTTTCTCGTAGGGTCAGTCATTGTCATTTATTTACTTATTGAGGGCATGCATGTAATTGTCCCTAGCCTTTCTCTACAACATAGGCCTAGTATTTTCTTTGAGGAAAAAATGCTCCGTATATTTCTCCACAATTACAACTGACTAGTGCCAACAAAGCACCCCTTCCACTTCCAAAAAGTGTCGCTCCTCAATCCCACATGTTTGGAGGTGGGAGTAGAGATCAGCAATGTGGACAGATGTTGTCCCCAACAATGGCAAATGGCAAAGTTTTTTTTCTCTATTTTTGAGCAGTAAATAAAAATGGCGAAGGAAGTTGCAAAATCACAAGGGCTAAGAAATATAAAAATAAAAAATTCAAAGGCTACGCCAGGCTATCTTCACAAAAATTAAAGGATACTGAACTTTTTTTAAATGAGGCATCTCACTTTATAAGCAACTGCCCGCAAAACAACAATGAATAAGTACATTAATCTTAATTATTCTCCCTTCACCACTTTCTTTGGGAAGAGTGCCCTACAGCACTTTATGTGCTGTGATTCCAACTTTTGCACCCTATCCACATTCACACAAAACTCCATGGCACGAAAAGAATACATAAGCATACAGGAGATTCAAAGATTTAGAAGGTAAGAACAACAAGCAAATAGATTGGACAAGAAAATCCTACTAGTTTAGCAACTCCAAGTTCAGAAGGGCAAATATTTCTAGAACTGTTGAGAGAATTGAGTGGTTGTTTAATGCCACATTGGAAAGTGTGGCCTTTGTGTGTGAGTGGTGGCCTATAAATAGGCGTGTACTCCTCCCTTTTTACTTTGAGAAGAAATACAGAGAAAACACGCCCATAAGGCGCTTCTCCCATTGTTTTCTCCCCACTCCTCGTGAGTAAGACTTCTATGTAAACCTAAGGGTTTTGTGATGCTTATATACTTTGATATTATTGCTTCCACATTATTTAAATATTTCAACTTGGTATCAGAGCAGTTCATTTCTTGGGTTATTTTGTTTATGTGATTATCTCATTTTATCATTATCAATCTATGCTTGTATTTTGAGTTTCAATTTCTTTTCATTCGAAGGAGCCAAGGTGGTAGTAATCGGATCAAATGCTCAAGCCATGGAGGCCTTGTGCCATTGACAGCTACATCGACCCAGGTCAGCCTGCCGCCGCCCCCTAAACCCTAGAAAAGGGTGGCAGGAAGGAGCAAACCGAACTCATGAGAGGCATGGTCGACCTGCGCAATAGGCTAAGGAGACCCATGCCAAAGGCAGGGAGACCGACGAACACTCCAATGGCAAGGGATCACCTCCCCTTCATGCAGAGAAGACGTAGAGGGCGACGATGAATGATGGCACCGCTAGGGCTAGTGCGACCCCTGCACCAGTCGCTGGAGGTCGTGGCGTAGATCAGAAGAAGGTGGTTGCAGCAATGGCACTGGCGACCACGCAAGGAGGCGTCAACGACAACGTCGTGGAGAGCTGCTGCACAGCCTTCTCAATGGAGGCGACGCACGCGATGCCCAAGATTGCGAAGGCAATGGCGACGCGAACCTCGTCGTCGAAGGGAGGTGTTGGACGCAGTGTCGAGTCGGCGGAGGAGATTGTTGTGATGGCATCGAAGGAGAAGGCAAGGATTGCAGCGCTCAAGCGAAGCGTTGGTAGTGCAGGCGGCGGTCGTCTATCAAAGGCGATCGCAATGAGGACTCGATAGGGAGACTCGGCGTTGATGGCAATCTGGACAAAGGCTCGACCGAGCAGATCTCACGTAGGAGGAAGTCTCGATGATGATCTCACCAGAAATCGAGATGAAGACGGCAACCCTCACCCTCGGCAATTGGCCGGAGCGAACGAAGCTCCTGCGTTGAGATCGCAAGAGGGAAAGAAGCGGCGGCTGTGACTCTGTGAGCGACCATTGGGTAGGGTGAGGGAGTTAAAAAAAGAGAGAAAAGAGAAAAAAAGGAGGGAAGGGAAGAAGGAAAAATAAAAGAGAAGAAAAAAATGGTGTGAAAAAAAAAATAAAATAAAATAAAGAGAAGAAAAGAAAAAAAAATTAAAAAAAAAAGAGAACGTAAAAAAATGATGATGAGGTTTATAGTTGAGAGAAGATGTGAAGTTTTCTCTAATTTTTTTAATGTTTTATTTTCTTCTCGTCATTAATTTTTCTCCCATACAAATATGGGAGAAAGGGGGCATGTAGGAGCTTGTAGTAGTCACCCCCAATTGGGAGCCCCTTTTGTTCATAGAGTCAACATGAGAAACCCAACTTTGGGAGGTCCAGAATTTCGAGGTCTTTAGAGGAATGACTCATTTCAGGTTTCTATGTGGGAGATCAGTTTCGTGAACTCTAGAGAGAGATCCACCTTCGAGGTCTTTAAAGGAAGACCCAATTTCAAGGATACTGAACAATGAGCCATCAGCACCAAATCTTCAGATAAAACCACAATTCCTTCAGCAGCTCCAGCTTATGTTCCCGCCTGTGTAGAGTGGGTTCCTTTATATTACAAGCTGAGCATTTCATACTCCAGCTTGAGAGAGTGTGTTGAGAGAATTGAGTGGTTGTTTAATGTCACATTGGAAAGTGTGAGCTTTGTGTGTGTGTGGTGACCTATAAATAAGTGTATACTCCTCCCTTTTTACTTTGAGAAGAAATACAGAGAAAACATGTCCATAGGGTACTTCTCCTATGATTTTCTCCCCGCTTCGGTGAGTGGGGTATCCACGTAAACCCAAAAATTTTGTGATGCCTATATACTTTAATATTATTGCTTCCGTATTATTTAAATATTTCAACTACGAAAATATTTCTCTTTGCTTTTCTCATCAAATATAAAAATAAGTCCTTAAAAACTTCCCATGAGACCCACATAGATGCTCCTTTTCTTTTCCAAAACATTTAAAGGTATTGGAAAAGTGGCCAAAGGGAAAAATAGCTTCACCCAGTTCCAACTTCAGGAAATATTTCCATTCGAATAAAAAAGAAGACAAAAAGCCCCATTTGTCTCATCCCCTTGGAAATTATATGGAATCAACAATTCCTTACCAAAATTATCCACCAATTAGTCATTTAAAAAGAACTCTGTTGCTAAAATACTCCAACTAATAAAAGAACTCCATTATATGTTGGAAGTGAAAAGACCAATTGAATAGAAAATTAATTGAGAAAAAAAAAATAAATAGCCGGTGAATGAGAAACCTCTTAAATAGGTTCAAGAATTACAAGGTTTAAAAACTTTAACAAATCACCACAAACAAATCATCATATGAGCTACTAACCAACAAAGAACTTATGCATATATGCTCAAATAATAATCAATACCTTACCTCTATCAAGCGCTTCCATCTATTATGATCAGACATCAGGAAATGTACAGGTAGGAATGCCGAAAAAAATGCTATCCATCCAACCGCCAAAATTGCTACTCTGGTCATTAAAAGCATAAGATAAATTTCAGAATTGTATAAGAAAAAAGAATGGAAAATATATGGCTATTTATACCTATAGCAAACAGATACAAGAGGTTGGTAGAGTGTTAAAACTCCTCCATTGGCATCCAGTGAGCCCAAGGCTCAAATAACTTATTTAAGGCAAACTTATTTGAACACACATGAATCCTCCGATAACAAATCAATGGTGTGGATTGAAAGTTTCTTAGTTGAATAGGTTGCATCTAAAATTTCAACGAAAACAAAAATGATTTTGATAATCATCTTAATGAAAAAAATTTTTTGAAAAAGGAAAAGATAGTTATCTAAAGTGATAACTATCCAAATATATAAATTATAGAATCAACAATCTCCGCCAATACAACAGGCAGATCCCAAGATCTCCCACTCACAAAGAATCACACCAAAGATTAAACAAAGAATGAATAGACTCAACAAAATTCTCCACATAGGGTCTCTGACCCCTGAAGACCATAGCATTCCTGCCCAACCAGATTCCCCATAGCACAGCCAATGGTCTGGCCTTCTCCTTCTTTGTACGGAAGACGATCTGTCCACCATCACCTCCTCCGCTTCTGAAGCTGTGCCAAAAATCTTCGAAAAGTCGACACTCCCACCACCCCTCTCCCACCCTGCCCCAAATCTGCATCACAAACGGGCAAGTGAAAAAAAAGTGGTCAATCTCCTCCTCTCCACCTCCACACAAAGGGCAAAGCTTACTTTCTCCAGGAGCCCATTTTGCCCTCCAAACCTTGGTCACAAGCCTTCTCCTCCTAAGAAGCCAGACAAAAATCTTGACCTTTAGAGGACACGCGATCTTCCAAATCTGTCTGCAGTCCCTCACCAGATCCAGCTCAACCATGGGATATCCAGTGGGCAATCTCCTATATGCAGCCGCTACCGAAAACTCACATTCATCCCAACCAAACATATCCGTACCAGAGGCCGGTTGCAGCCCCTCTAACTCTTCAAGTAGAACCTGAAAATCATGAGTTCTCGCATCTGACAGGTTTCCTACAAAGCACGGGTACCACCCATCTTCCCACACCTCAGCCACAGACGCCTCTTTGTTCTGGGACAAAGCAAACAACCTCTAGAATCTTCTAGTAAGCACTCTATTTCCCGTCTAATCATCCAGCCAAAATCTGAAAATCTCCCCCATTCCCACCACAGGAACAAAGCAATTCCGCACCTTAGGAGCCACCATCGACAGGCCTTTCAAAAAATGAGAGGCATCCTTCGGCGGGGACATCAAGAGATCCCACCGCACCGGGCCACCATAAGCCGTCTCGAACACCTTGCCCACTAGATTCTCCCTACATTCCAACAGCCTCCCTACCCATTTCACCAACAGACTGTCATTAGACCTTCCCAGGTCCCTCACCACGAGCCCCCCGTCTTCCAACGACCTGCAGACTTCCTCCCACGCAACCAACCTGGCACCTAGTCCATTCATTCCCTGGTTGGACCAAAAGAAATTCCTCATAAATCTCTCTATCTTCCCCACAACCTGTCGAGGCATCTTCAGAACAGAAGTGAAATACGATGGCATTACTGCCAGAACCGCCTTGACCAAGACCAACCTTCCACCCCTTGACAAGAGCCTGGATGTCCACCCTTCCAATCTCCCCTCCAGTCTCTCCACAAGGGGAGCCCAATCTTTCACCAGAATCCTACCATCCGTCAACGGTAAACCCAGATATCTAATCGGGAGCTTCACCTGCTCTGTGCCAAGACCCAAACTACACCCCCTCACCTCCACCTCAATCAGATTGAAAGGGACAAAATCAGATTTAGATAGGTTGATCTGTAGTCCTGAGGCCTCACCAACAAGAAGATTAGGATCCGCATTCTTCTGGCTTCCACTTCCCCACCTTCAATGAAGAAAATCGTATCATCCGCATACTGTAGCAACGAGATACTCGTCCCATCTCTCAAGGAGAAACCCCTCATCAAGTTCCTCTCACACGATCTCTTAGCTGCCCTCGTAAGAGCATCCACTGCAATCACAAAAGCATCGAGGCCAACGGACATCCTTGCCTCACCCCCTCCTTGGCTGAATCCAACCTCCTGCTGGATTTCCATTGATAAGAACCGAGAAAGACGTCGTGGTGACACACCTCTTCATCCAGTCAATCCACACTGGCGGGAAACCCCTCTTTACCAAGGACGTCCAAAGAAACGACCACTGGACCGAGTCATAAGCCTTGCTAAAATCGACCTTCCACAGGAAGGCCTTCTTCTTATTTCTCTTCCAGGACGAAAGGATCTCCGAGGCCAACACATAACCTTACAAAATATTTCTACCAGGGACAAAGGCCGTCTGCACCGGGTCTACGATCCCAACCAGCATCCTCAATCCATTCGCCAGAAGCTTCACCACAATCAGGTATATAGCATTCGAGAAGGCTATCGGTCTGTACTCCTGGATCTCCTCAGCACCCTCCTTTTTCGGCAGCAGGAACATGTAGAACTTGTTCAGCCTATTGAACCCCAAATTTCCAGCTCTAAATTCTTGCACAACTTGCATCACGTCCTCCACCACCGGCCAGAACTCTCTGTAGAAAGCAACCGAAAAGCCATCCGGTCCCGGACAACCATCTGCGTTCAGCCTCCATATTGCCTTGCGGACCTCATCTTCCTCAAACGAGTCTGTCAAGAAGTAGGCTTCTGCATCCCCGATCCGCGGTACCACAGACCCTAACCATCTCCATCTTCCCCCTCATCTTCTCCCCGTAAACTCTCTGAAATACCTCGCAGCTGCCCCTCCCATCGCCTCCCTTCCCATAAACTCCTCCCCATCCACCACCAACCTGTCAATCCAATTCCTCCTCCTTCCTGAAGTAGCCATATGAAAAAATCGGGTGTTGGAATCACCTTCCTTCAGCCACTTCTGCCTAGACCTCACCTTCCACTCCATCTCCACCTTCCGGTCTTCCTCTTGTATCACCTGAATCTGCCTTGCTCTGTAGACCCTGTCAGCGTCAGAAAGGAGACCAACATCCTCCACCTTGTCCAATCGTACAATCTCACCAAGAGCCTCCTCTTTCTTTCTCCCACATTCGTCCCTAATCTGCTTCATACGAACCTTCAAGAGAGATCTCAAATCTCGCAACTTAGTTTACAACCTGACAGCTGCCGAACCATCCACATGAACTGACCTCCACCGCTCTTCTACCAACCCCCTGAAACCCTCTTCCAGGAGCCACGCCCTGTCAAACTTAAAATACGTACCATGCCTCCATCCCTCGTTCAACGCCCACAGCAAGGGGGTGTAATCCGAGAATGGCCGCTCCAGGGGCCTAACCTCCACCATCGAGAACAACTCTGCCGTCGCCGTTGAAGCAAGAAATCTGTCAATCCGGGATCGCTGTCCTCCAGAACTCCTCCACGTGAAGAGACAGGACAAAGGTGGCATGTCAACCAGCCCCTGTTTCGCCACAAAGCCCGTAAACGCCTCAGAGCCTTGGTCCAATCCACCACGGCCATCTGGTCTGTCTTCTGCCAACAAAGTGACATTAAAATCGCCACCAACCAACCAAGGTATCCCCTGAAAAACTGCCGCAACCTGGCTCAGATCTTCCCACAAAGCCTGCCTCCTCCGATCCTCCGTCGGGCCGTAGACTGAGGAAAAGAGCATACACGTGTTATCTCGGCGCCTCTGAAGCCTAACAGTGACAAAATGGGACCCAACCAACGAGTCCAACAATGAGAAATCATCATCCTTCCATCCCACAGCAATTCCTCCCGCACTTCCATCCGCATCCAGGGCCAAGAAACCCCCAAAACTACCTCCACAGCCTTCCATCACAGCTCCCCCACTTCGTCTCCTGGAGAAAGATCATGTCAGGCCCCCATCTCGGAATATACCCCTGCAGAGCCGCCCGCCTCGATGGGTCATTCAGACCCCTCACATTCCACGACAAGACCTTGGTCATGTAAAGCTTCGGGAACCTCCTCCTTGCGTCAACCGCCTAAACCCCATCACCGCAGCCACTTCATCCACCTCTCCCTCTTCCATCAGCACACACTGACCACGCGAACTCCCCTCACAGCCACCCTCCGACCGGCCTCGCCCTGCATTCTCCCCTCCGTCTACAGCCATCACCTGCGTGTCCCCCTGCGTCAGGACCTCCCCAACAGGCAGCCCAGTCACCACGCCAGCCCTTCGGGTCTTCGCCACATCCTCCAAAGCTCCATTGTCACCACCAGCTCCCACTGCTCGCCGCCCCTCCACCGCAGGGATCCCCAGAACAGCCGCCGCCCTGTCATCGCCCCCAGCCAGGGCCGCCGTTGACACCGTGTCTCCTCCGAAATGCGAGGCGACGCCCAGCTCCACCTGTGTCCGACGCCGGTTTTCCCCAACAACGCTCCCAGTCGGAGCCTTCACAGCTTGCCCCATACGGTAGAACCACCGCGGCCTGTAGATGAGCCGCTTCTCCCGACGCCGCCCGCGTCCCACCTCTCCAACCGCACCACGCCCCACCGCCTAATCCGGCCTGTCCATGGCAAGTCGCAAACCTCCCACCACAATTCCCCACCCACCATCTTCAAAGATCCGAGGTCTCAGATCCGCCCGCAAGGAGAGAACCGATCCGACATCAGTACCCAAACCGTCGTCTCCTATAGTCGGGTCAGGCCCACCCGACCTAGGTCCGCCACAAGCGCACCCCACAAAACCCGGGGCCACCTCAGCGCCACGGTCACACCTACAATCAGCAGAGTCACCCAACTTCAGCGCCGCAGGCACCTCCTTCAACCCCTCCGCAAGACCCGCACCGACCTCCCCCATCCCCGCCCCTTCACCTGCCTCAGACTGCGCCATGGGGATCGTAACCACCGCACGATTCTCGCCGCAATCCACGCTGCGATCCTCCGCCTTCCCAAGAACAGCCTGCCCCTCCTCCGCCCGCCCGCCACTACCACCTCCAAGCGCCGCTGCCGCTCCGCCAGCCACCGCCTCAGCGAAGGACCTAGGGCTCCCAGATCCCCACGAGATGCAGATCAGCCAGGAGGAGCTCCCCCACCTGAGCACCATCCTCTCCACAAGTTGCCGTCCTGGCCTCATCTCCACCCACGCTTCAATACGCGACAGATCAACCAACCTCAAGCCCAGGCCTTTGCAGCACCGGAGCCTCGCGAAAGGGGCAACCACCGTCGCCACCACCTCCACCGTGTGGAGGAAGAGGGGAACCCCCTCAATCAGCACTTTCCGTCTTACGCCAGCCGGCGATCTCTTTGTCAGAGCGCCATCCGACCTCACCCGCCAGCAACACCGCACCACTCCCCGACCACACAGCAACACCTTGAAAGCCAGCTACCGCAACTCCTCTCGACCAAGCCCCAATAGCACCAACCGCCCACTTCTGAGGGAAGCCACCCCGAAGGGTCCCCCGCCATTCCCCAAGAAGGCGGCGACCGCCCTTCTCAGAGCTCCCACTTCCACATCCCCCTCCAACACCACAGCTACCAAAGCCAACACCAGCCTCCCTTCCAATGCTCCGACCAAGGTGCCTCAACCTCCACGAGAGGCACCCCCTCCGGGGGGGGGGGGGCGAGGGTGTCCCCTCCTGCCTCGAAGATACCTCTCCACCCGGCCCTCGGAGCCCGCACCCCGACCTCCGATGCCCCAAACCGCCACAGCATAAACACCGCACCGGATCCCTACAATCCGCCGCCACATGCCCCCTCCCGAGGCATTTGAAGCACCTCACCGGCTCCGCACCCCTCCGCGACCTCCTGCTCACCACCGTCCAATCAGGGTCGTCTCTCCCCACCCCACCCGCCAGTCGCCCAGACGCCATCCCCCCAAGTAAAGTTTCCCCCATCTTAATGAAAAAGTTGTAAAAAATGTCACTTCATAAATTACAAGTTAGCTTTGTAACTTACAAGTCACGTTTTGTAAATTACATGTTATCTTCTATAAGATACAGACTTTGTAAATAACATAACAGTTTTATAAGATATATATAACGCCATTTTGTAATGGACTCAAACAAGTTATTTAAGTCCTAGGCTTGCATGTGCGAGTACATGCATGTGCTATGCATGTGTGTGGATGGATGTATGTGTGAGTATGTCTATCTGTCTGTATGTATAAAAAGGAATGCAAAAGTAGATCACATTGTTTTCAAGAAAATTACAACCTTCTAGGAACACCAACTAGGCTATGGAAGTTTATCTAGTACTAGTTCAAAAAGCAAATGTTCACCAACAAAGCCATTAGGTTTCTTTATAAAAACTTGAATTCCAAATTTCATCAAAACGGTAAGATATGCACCGAAACAGGGTCTAAACATGCACAATCATGTGTACATAAACAACTAACATTTAAGCATTTTCTCACATGGGGCTAGCTACACGCTTGTAGACTCCACTCAAATCTATCATTAAAGCCAAATAATCCAAAATCATGTTTGATTGTCCTTTCCACCACTTGTTCGATGCTCCCCACCCCCTCTTGGGAGGCTCAGCAACCAACTTCTCACATCTCCTAACCAAAACATTAATTGGCCTTCTCTACAAATGTCCAAACCTCATTGCAAATTCCATCCTTCTTTGTATAACCACACATCCATGCCTATCTCTTCATTTCCACCAGGAACATCCTCTACACAGGACTGCATATCAATTCACCTTCTCACCACATATGTGCACAATTGACCACAAACTCCTCTTGTTTCTCTTTGCAGTCCAGGTTGTTGCTATGTTTAAGACCAATCAAGAAAAGAATCATGTGGTAAAGAAATGCTAGCCTCCACAATTGCCTCTCATAGATTGCTATACAATTTCTGCTACTAAAGTACTACCATGTGTGTTCCACCACACTAGAGGTTGACGATGTATGTAACCGATTATCATCAATCTGTATTCATTTAGCAAGCATTGGGCTTGAAATAAAGGTGCAGATTGCAGAATTCATACATGCGCTAAAATTAGCTGTATGAACACTTCTTATTTTTGAAAGGTTATATATATATATATATATATATATATATATATATATATATATATATATATATATATATATATCCATGCAAAAACTCCACCTATGTTGAGATTCGTATGCTTTTTCATTATCGATCCCAAGTCCAAGTAAAGGAGGAAGGTTGCGTTGATAGCCGACAGCCAACGTAAAATCTCTCAGATCTTTAGATATGAATTCTAGCAAACACTCAGATTTCGTTGGGACATTCCCTACTTGCGACGCGCTGCATTGATGACCAGGTGCGGTGATAAATGAACAAGGGTTCTCACATGAGGAATGCATGCGAGTAAAAAAGTTAATTCCGTTACATCGCCGCTCAGATGTAGTCCAAAATGAGCAAGAGTTCTTGCATGAGGAACGCATGCAAGTCAAGAAGTTAGTTCCGCTACATCACCGTCCGGATGTAATCCAAAATGAGCAAGGGTTCTCACATGAAGAACACATGCGAGTAAAAAAGCTAATTCTATCACTTCGCCATCAAAGTGTCACAAAGAATACTGAGATTCGGTAGTTGGAATATTGGTACTTTGACCAGCAAACTCATGAAGATTGTGAATACAATGTTAAGGAGAAGGATTCAAATTCTTTACCTTCAAGAGACTAAGTGGGTTGGAGAAAAAGCAAAGGAAATCGAGAGAACAGGTTTCAAACTATGGTATTCAGGAAGGGACAAAGGTAGAAATGACATAGGCATTATAATTCATAAGGATTTGAAGGAGAGTGTGGTTGAGGTTAAGAGATTGGGTGATCGAATTATTTTGATAAAATTAGTCTGAGAAGAAGAGATCTTGAATGTCATTTCAATTTATGCACCTCAAGTTGGTCTGGAGGAAATAATAAAGAACAAATTTTGGGGAGAGCTTGATATAATAATTCAAAGAATCCCACAAAGAGAAATGATTTTCTTGAGTGGAGATTTAAATGGGCATGTGGGAAAATATGCTTTAGAGTATGCAGGAGTGCATGAAAATCATAATTTTGGTATTAGGAATGAAGAAGGGAAGGCATTCCTTGATTTTACTATGGCTTATGATCTTTTCATAGCAAATACCTTCTTCAACAAACGAGAAGAGCATTTGATTACCTATAAAAATGGCTTAACAAGAACACAGATCGATTACTTTGCTTTGAGAAGAAGGGATCGTTTATCTTGTAAAGATTGCAAGATTATTCCAGGGGAGAGTTTAATTCCTCAACATCGTCTTTTGGTGTTGGATGTTCATTTGAAGAAGGCAAAGAAGAGAAAATTAGTGTCTAAGAATTTGAGAATTAAATGGTGGAATCTTAAGAAAGAGCAAGTGAGATTTAAAGAGAAGATGATGCAACAAAAGACTTAGGATCTTGATGATAGTGTTGCTGAAATGTGATTAAATATGGCAAACTGTCTTAGGAAGGTGGCAAAGGAGGTGTTAAGCGTGTCTAAAGGAAGTGTTCCAAGACAAAGGGAGGCTTGGTGGTAGAGTGAGGAAGTGTAGGAGAAGCTTAAAATTGAAAGAGCCTGCTTTAAAGCCTTATATCGAGATAAGACCGATGAAAATATGGAAAACTACAAAAGAGCAAAGAAAGAAGTAAAGAAAATAGTTAGTGAAACAAAAGCAAAAGCTTGGGAGCATTTTTATAAGAAACTTGATTCTAAAGAAGGTGAAAAAGATATTTTCAAGTTAGCTAAAGTAAGAGAGCGGAAAGCAAAGGACCTTACACATGTAAGATGCATCAAAAAAGAAGGAATGATGCTTATAGCTAATAAAGATATAAAGACAAGATGGAAAAGATATTTTCATAAGCTATTTAATGAAAAGCAAAAGAATGATATCATCTTAGGGGAGTTAGCCAACTCAGAAGATTATGTGAATCAGGCATGTTATCGGAGGATATAAAAGAAAGAAATAGAGAATGCTTTGAAGATGATAAAAAGTGGGAGGGATGTTGGGTCTAATGATATTCCTATAGACGTTTGGAGAATGACGGAAGAACAGAGCATAACTTGGCTCACAACTTAATTTAATACTGTGTGGAGAGGTAAGAAGATGCCAGAGGAATGGAGAAAAAGTTTTGCGGTACCTTTATACAAGAACAAGGATGACATACAAGATTGTTCCAACTATAGAGGTATTAAGTTGATGAGTCATACGATGAAACTTTGGGAGAGAATAATTAAAAGAATGGTGAGGCAAGTCTCTATGGTAACTGAAAATCAGTTTGGCTTTATGCCAGGCCGGTCTACTATTGAGGCAATACATCTCTTGAGACGTATGATAGAGACATACAAAGTCAAAAAAAAGAATTTACATATGACTTTTATTGATTTAGAGAAGGCCTATGATTCTGTCCCAAAAGATATCTTGTGGAGAATTTTGGAGAAGAGACAAGTGCCAGTTATATACATCAACCTCATAAATGATATATACTATGGAGTAGCAGCTTGTGTAAAGATTAAAGATAATTTGACGAACTACTTTGATATCACCATTGGTCTACATCAAGGTTCGACTTTAAGCTCTTATCTTTTTGCCTTGGTCATGGATGAATTGACAAAGCATATCCAACTTGAGGTGCCTTGGTGTATGCTTTTTGCTGATGACATTGTGTTGGTTGATGAGACAAGAGATGAAGTGAACAGAAAACTTGAACTTTGGAGAGAAGCCCTGGAAGATAAAGGATTACGCATAAGTAGGACGAAGACTAAGTATATGGAATGCAAGTTTAGTAGTAGAGGGAACAATGAAGGGATTAATGTAAAAATTGGAGAAGTGTGCATTCCAATGAAAGATGTTTTAAGTACTTGGGATCCATTTTCCAACATGATGGTGGAATTGATGGAGATGTTACACATAGAATTAATGCAAGGTGGTTGAAATAGAGGGGTGCATCTGGTGTTCTCTGTGATAAGAGGGCTCTTTTAAAAATCAAAGGAAAATACTATCGAACTGTGATAAGACCAACCATGTTGTACGGTTCTGAATACTAGGCTATAAACTATAGGCATGTACAGAAGATGTCTGTGGGAGAAATGAAGATGTTAAGATGGATGTGTAGTCATACAAGAAAGGACTGTATTTCAAATGAGATTATTAGAAAAAATGTTAGGGTGGCACCGATAGAGGATAAAATGAGAGAGGCACGTCTAAGGTGGTTTGGACATTTACAAAGAAGGCCACTAGATGCTCCAGTTAGGAGATGCGAGAAGTTGGAAGCTAAACCCGCTAGGAGGGGACGAGGAAGACCAAATAAGTGTTGGAAGGAAACTATTAAGTATGACCTCAATTACTTTAATTTAAGTCCTGAAATGGCTAAAAATTGATCTGTGTGGAGGCAAAGAATCCATATAGCAGACCCCACTTAATGTTGGAAAAGACTTGGTTGTTGTTGTATATATCCCTGCAAACTTTTGATAAGTACATACCCCCATGTACTTCGTATTTATGTATATACCCCTACAAAGTGGCTTTGTTATAGTGGTATGCCCCTACTCCATTAAACCTACCAGAAGATGCTTGAAAAATTTTTTAAAAATAATAAAATTTATATTTATCTCCCTATAATTTTCCTATATTTTCTAACTCCTACAAAAAAATAGAGTTTTTACATATACACCTGTGTAAACTTTCCAAAAGGCGTATATGCCCCTATGTAGTTGATATTTACATATATACCCTTGCAAAGTTGCTCTATTATGGTTGTATATAAAAAAGATAGGGTGGTCTCAAAGCAAATCTGATCCATCCATCCCATGAACCTCCAAAGGAACACCCCACACATCCACCATCCAAACTCTACTCTCCTCTCTTCCCCACCAAAAAATTAGGGTTTTGATCCTCCACCTCCTCCTTCCTCCTCTCCTCTCGACAGCAGAGCAACCACTTCCTCTATCGTGTCTCCACCATAAGGCCCCGCCTTTCCATCCCCCATCGTCGCCTCTTCACCACCCCCACCACCTCCCCAAAGGTCTCCACCAGTATCGATGAGTTCTCCAGCTTCACCCTCCTTAAGGTCGCCGACCTCACCAACCTCCTCCACACAAGGCTCGACATCAATGAAATGCCCTCTAAGGACTCCATCAACAAGTTTTATATGTCAAACTCCATTTTTTGTAGGAGTTGAAAAATATGGGAATATTATATAGGGATAAATATAAATTTTCTTTTTTTAATCTTTTAAATGTTTTTCGTTAGATTTAATAGAACGAAGGTATATGGTCATAACAAAACAACTTTGTAGAGATATATGTCTTATCAAAAGTTTACAATGGCAAATATGTAAAAATCCCTTTTGAAAAATGAGTTGCTAAAGGTTTGTTTTCTACTTATTTGGTTTGATGTCCATGTCAATTTTTACCTAGTAAGCACGGCAATAATTGTGGGAATTCCACGTTCCCACACATCTAAATATTTTCTATTACCTAGAGCAATATTAACAATTGTTTATCTAGATGAACATGAGATGACCACACGAGGTCAATAGTCATCCCTTCATATTAAAAGCTGGAAAGTACAAGGTATGGACTTTCAGCTATCCATCGAAGTACCCTTCCAAAGAAACTATCCATCCAAGTGTGCACAAATTTTTCTGTACACTGAACCACATACTCCAAGGAAAACCTACTTCACAAAGGGAAAAAATTCACAGTGCTCTGCAGACATAAACTCCACAAGATGGTAGCTGCCTTAGAAATTAGAACATGAAATGACCCAAATATGGAATATGATACTTATGATGGTGCCCTTCAGCCTCAGAGATCATCTGTCGATGGGCAGGGAACAGTAGTATTCTGTCTTCTATGGTAACGGAAATAGGGATCTAGTTACAGAATCAAGAACTAAAAGGAAAAGAAAGGGAAACGGAGAATAGCTAACTATGTCATTTCATGGATACTTCTCCCCATCAACGAACATTTGCCCCTCCAGTACAGGACACAACCAACAAGAAACTGAGAAAGTAACGGCTACTGACTTGAGTCACAAGGCTACAGCTGCCTTCAGAACCATCATTAATTGGAGATGGCCCTTCAGTACATAGTGGTCTTCCAACTCTTCCCAAAATAATCTAAACCCTGTCCTCCGAAAAGTGATGAGGTTGACTTCCTATCATTCAATGGAGAAGACCTGCATCAACTGTAAAGCTGGTACGCAACATTTCCAAACTGACGGATGATGCGAAAGGAACCATAATAGCAGTGTTCTGTTTGTTGTGAGGCCATTGATGAAGGGACAGAGGGCACGGTGCTGTTATGTTGCCCCGGTTGATACTGAACGTCATAGCAGTATGGGTTTGCTTGCTCACATGTGCAATCCTGAGTGCTCTATAAATGGTCCTCCAAACTAGCTCGGATCAAATCATGCACTGTGAGCTTCTACACCACTTCGTAGGCTTGAATTTCGGCCACAATGTTGGAATGCAACAGTGCTCAGGGTGCCCATAAACAATTTCAGACAGAGTTATCCTCATGGATATGTGCCACTTGTTGTTGAAAAACAACTTGATTCATGGGAGCCAACAGACCTGTGAACATGGATGATCTCCAAAAGAACACCTCAAATAGACACCCAAACTGTGGTTAATAGCTCCAATCTGGCTATCCATTTGCTAATGGTAGGCCAACAAGAAGTGGAGGTTGGTAGCTTGCTGTTTGAAGAGCTCTTTCCAAAATGTGGAGATGGATACCACGACTTGATCATCCATAATGCTCCACGTATGCCATGGAGTCAAACTAGACTCTTGAAGATTGCAGGCCACCTGCGCCATTGTGTATAGGCAGCATAAAGGGATAAACATACCTATTTATATAGGCAGTCCACGACCACCAAGACAACATTATGGTCATGATCAGAGGGGAGTGCATCTATGAAATCAATCAAGATATCTTTCCAAATGTTATTGGAGCGGGCAGTGGTTGGAGGATGCTGGCCAGTGCAAATGTAGGACTTATATTGGCAAACTCACATTCACACACAAAATTCTTCACAGTTTTCTTCAACCCCATCCAATATAAATCATTTTTATACCCAAATAGCCAGGTGTCAATGTTATGCAACTCTTAGCCAAAAGCCCTAGAATGAGTATGGAATTGGGGCAACAAACCTTCCTTTATATCTTTTATAGTAAAGAAGACCACATTCATAACACCAACAATTTGAGGCTGGGCCCCCATGGATGGTTATCAATCCATCCTCATATTACAAACGGAGTGCATGGTCTGCCTTAAGCTCTTTGACCCATACAGGCTAGACAACACGGCAATCAAAGCATCATCCCTACATGATAATGCGCCAACCATTGTGTTAAGCACTCCCCTTTGATTCTCCACTGTAACATCATAGCCGAATAGTTTTGCCACCATGAAGCCATATGATGGTTTTGATCGAGGATGTAAAGAAGGTTTATGGTCAGTTTAGACAATGAAGCATATAGCACCACTTAGTAACTGAAGTTACCGTTATTGCCAAATAAAATAGCTCCTTCTCATAGGCAGAAAACTTTGCTGAGTCAAGTAATAGGATAGTTGTCTTGCATAAGGACAATCCCTATGCCTATATTTGACATGTCGTACTCCATGATAAAGGTCTTACTTTTTAAAAAAAAAAGTATAAAGGTCTTACTAAACCTAGAAGAGCTAAGACAGGTGTTGTGGGCAATGCTTCTTTGAGCCCGCTCAAATGTTGTAGTGTTATCTGCTACCCAATGAAATCCTTCACACTTAGGGAGTTGATGAAGTGGAGCCACAATCTCTCCAAGGCCACAGATGAATCACTAAGAACAACCCATGAGACCAAGAAATCCATGAGTCCTTTCTTCATGGTCGGAGTAGACCATGCACATACTACCCTACCTTGTCTTTAGATCCACCACAAACCCTTTGGAAGACACAATATAACAAAGGTAGTTGATTTCCCATACCCCAAACTTGCATTTAGTCACCTTCACACACAAGTGATTGGCTTTTAATATTTAAAGAGCATGTTGCACATGATCCAAGTGCTTCTCCCATGTTGCACTATAAATCAAAATATCATCGACGAAAACAAGTACAAAATGTTAAGATGGGGGCATAACAAGTCATTCTGCACTACTTGAAAGGTAGAAGATCCATTAATAAGGTTAAAATGTTGAGTAGGAACTTGTAATGCCCTTTGTGGTTCGCAAGGCTGTCTTATTAATATCTACCTCTTGTGCGCACATTTGATGGTACACAAAGCAAAGGTCCAGTTGGAAAATAATCTAATGGGATCAGGTATTTGTCCTTGATGGTGTGATCACTCAACACCTTGTAATCCACACAAAATCACCACATATCATCTTTTCTCTTGACAGGGAGAACTGACAATGAGAAAAGGCTATTGCTAGGGGACACAAGTCCTTCCTTAAGAGAAACTTCTTGACTAGTTTCTCAATTTCATTCTTCTAAGTCCGTGAGTAGCAATACGATTGTACCACCACCTGCGTCACTTTGTCCTTGTAGTTTGTCTAAAAGACCTTCAACTCTTGCATCACCCTCCTTAATGCAAATAAGGAACATCCAAATGTGGGAACAAAGATTCCTACGAATTCTATCATCAAGAATGACCAAAGCACATAACATTTGATAAGTAAGCAATAATTAGTTGAAGTTCCATCTGGTCTTGCCTACGGAGCAAAGCCACGAAGCCACCAAGATTATATAAATTTCCTTGACATGATGTGGTAGACATGACCCTAGACATTAATGCATATTGCATTTAATCTCCCTTCGGGAGCCACCCTTTCTCCCTTTGCCACAATAATCTTCAAATGGGCAAGTGTTATCACCTGGGCATCACTTATGAGAAGGCAAGTGCCAACAAAACTGTTTAAGCTTCCTATATCTGTAAGGTCTAACTCCTTAATGATCACAGTCAATACCCAAACATGTACCAAGTCCTTAGTGGCTGCACCTTTTGTGTTATGCATAAACAACTACTCTTCAGGTTCCTATAGTGTCTCCTCCCAACTTTGGTTCTTGTTATCGCTATATCTAGCCTCCAAAACCACAAAACAAGACTTGCTCTTACATCTATGCCTCAACATGTATCTCTCATCACAGTTTAACACAAGTTCTTCTTGCAACACTCAGCCATTTTGGTGGGAGTAAGTTTTTGGATGGGCCATGAGTGCGACTTGTCCATAGGTGAGATGGACTTAAGGCTACATAACCTTAGAAGCATTCATGCCCAAGAACCTCCCTGTTCCTCACATAGGTGTACCTATTAGTGGTGCCCAAGGGTTAGTTTTGCATGCTCACTTCTCGTAGATGCACACAAACTTTACAATAAGGTTTTAAATGTCGATACCGATGTTATATTGACATGTCAAAAAGGAGATATGTCGGGATATATCAGGGATATATTACTGATATCGATGAATTTTCAAGAAATTATTGAAAAAGACCGAAAATGACCCAAAATATCACCAATTTAATGAAAATTAACATTTTAATAACTACCAGAAGAAATGCCTAAAAGATCAAAATCATAAATTTTGAACAAAAATATAATAGAAACGCACTAGTAGCATATCGACAAAGTTATATCATAGCATTGAAAAGAAAATGCATATAACATGATAATAACTGAAGATGTTCACATTAATACTCACTAGAAGAAATGAAATATAAGCAAGGTTTTAAAAAATACGGGCGGTACCGAAGCGGTTTGCCTTCATCGAGGCGAGGTGTAAGCCTCGAGGCAGTCGAGGCGTAAGCCTCAGGATTTGCATAAAAAATATAGAAAATGAAATAATATATACTTATCAAGTGCTAATAAGGAAATAATAACATAAATGACACAGTTTTATAACATTTTTTCTCTATCACAACATTGAAAGAACGAAACTAAACAAGAGATGATGTTTAAATGAAAAGATAAACATCCATATAATATAGAAGATTAAAAATCATAACAAAAGCACAAACTAAACCAACTTCCCAAACCATTGGGAGACTTAAGAGTTAAAACATAGATTAAAATGAAGATACATGAAACATCCACATCAAAAACTCAAAAGAACTACAACACATTGTAGACTCTAGTCTCCTCCTCCTTGAATACCATCAAGCTCATCAATGCTGCCGCTAGAGCTGGTTGCATCATCCCAAGAGTCATCCATAAACTTCATCGTAGCCTCATTATCAACATCTTCCTCAGTATCTCTATCACTGTCTTGAAACTCTTCCTCCTCAACGTCAATAACAACTTTGCCTAAAAGATAAGTCATTTTAAACAATTTCTTAGAAATTAGAACCTTAGTTTGTAACTTTAAACATTATAGTTCAGCAAAATAAAAAATTACATTTTACCTTTACCCTTATCCTTTCTCTTTTGCCTCTTTCTTCTACTTCCTCCTACTTGTATTCCTCCCTCTGCTCCTACAAACTACTCAAGATCAATAGGATCCTCTTCTAGAGCTATAGTTGCATCAAGCTCCTCATAAGCATCAATCTATGTTTCACAAAGTTGTAACTCAGCAATCCACTCATCATCTGAGTCCACTTCCTCTAAGCATAGAGGATCATCCAAGTCTTTTTCTTCACCTCCTTGTGTTTCAATTTCAAATTGAACATACAATAAACCAAGTCATTGAGTTTATCTTGTGTCAGCCTGTTCCTTCTCTTAGTATGGACCCACTCAATGAAAAGTTCACCATTAAATTTTATAGCCTAATTATTATATATTACTCTAAATTTAAAACGCAAATTTAGACTTTTTACCTTATTAAAAGCACTCCAATTTCGCTCACATGTAGATGCACAAGTCAAACTTAAAATGCGTATGGCAAACTTCCTAAACTCAGGTGTTTCATCACCAAATGCTCTCCACCAATCCACTGTAATGGAAATTTTGTTTATAGCATATAGGAAAAAGTTAACAAAATTTATTAATTTAAATGATAGAATCATTGAAAGAACTTTACCAGGACTCCTTTTAAACGAGTCTCAATGGCATTGAACCATCCAAATAATCCTCTTCCATTAGCAAATGCATCTGTTTGGAGATTGACATTCAACCTCTGGACGCATGAGTACAAGCCCATCTTTACTTCTGAATCAACTTTAAAAGTTGGTTCATACTGACATTGGGGATTCAGAAAATAGGCAGCAGCATGCAAGTGTGTGTGCAATTGCCTATCCCATCTTGTGTCAATGATGTCCTAGATTGTCTTGTACTTCTGTTCATTATTACCCAAATTTTTAGTAATAACTTCCTTAGCCCTATCCATAGCCTCAAATAAATCCCATAGGTGAATATTGTTCAACGTCCACCATTCTTAAAACCAACACCAACGGTTTGATTGTTCTTATCACATAGGCTACACCAGGTCAAAATGTTCTACTTTTGAAGATAATATTTTGTACAGCTTGCCCTTGAACCTTCAATGCATAACTGCTGCACTTCCACCTTTTTAAGGTGAAAAAAGACTCAAGAGCATCTTTTGTTGTTAGCAATCTCTACAAGGTAACGAAAGCAATAGCAAACCGAGTGACGGCAGGTCTCACCAAGTCTCCTCCTACATGCTTCTTTATCATGGCCACCACCCAAGCATATACATATATGTAATTAATTATTTGTTTGGCCTTCTTGAAAACAGAGTCATGAAGAGATAGCTTCATGATATCCTCCAACATAAGGTCAGTGCAACGAGCAGCACACGGAGACAATACAAATGTTCCCTTTTTTCCATCAATTTCTCTCCAGCTTTTTTATAAGCTAATGCATTATCTGTTATCACTTGGATAACATTGCTTTCACCCACTTCTTCAACATCATCCATCATTTTGGGTTGGTGGTCTTGATCTCATCAGAGGCATCAACAGATTTCAGAAACCACGTACCTTTTGGGTTGTTAACCAAAAAATTGATCAAGGTGCGTCCTTTTGTATTTGTCCAACCATCAGACATTATGCTACATCCAATCTCTTCCCGAGATGCTTTCGCTTGGTCCATCATAGTAGCTATTGTCTTGACTTCTTTCAAAATCCAAGTTCGTAACTCATGCATTGTAGGACCTCTGAATCCACTTCCATAGTTACATCTTAAAGCATTTGCCAGTAAGATGGGCTGGTGGTCAAATTGAATAACAATCTATTCTCAATGAAGAATCTACCAATACTAAGACACGTTCTAATTCTTTATTCTTTCTTCCAAGAAGAATTCAAAGTAATCTGCTTTGGAGGACATTGAGGAGCATTATCAGGTCCATCACTTCCAGGCCATACTTTCTGTTCAACTCCTGCAACAAATAAATCCATAGGACCCTTCACTTGCGCACCACTTGATCCTTTAGGTGCATTTTCATCATGCCCGGATGGACCTTCTACTGTATATGCACCTATGCAACGAATTTCTTCCATTTCTTCAAGTGCTCTTCTTCTACCAACTTCCTTCTTTGCTAAGAAGGCCTTAATTTCAGTTTCAACTTCAGGTGGCACCTTTGCACATGCTCCCACATTTTTGTGTGTCTTCGCTAAGTGCTCCTTCAGTCTTGCAATGCCACCTGTGATAGTTTTCCCATAGAAATTACACTTCACATACTTATATCCTTTCTCCGTTTGAGATCCTTGAAGGTCAATTTTCGTGCAATACTTCCATCCAGGATCAGACCTACCAGTGCCAGTGGATCCTTCTTTTCCTCCTCTTCTCGCCTTTGGGGCCATGCCTAAAAGCATAAAAGAGATTGGTAATCAAATAAACCTAAATGACCTAAACTTGAAAAATAAACCTAAATAAAATGACCTAAACTTATAGTTAACGTACTAAGGTCAACCTCAACATACTAACCTCAACCTCAAATGTGTCCTGCTGAAGAGTGGAGCACTGCCGCTGGAGCTGCGCTCGAGCCTGCACAAGAGCTAGACCTGCGCTCGGGCCTGCGTTGCAGCTGGAGCTGGAGCTGGAGCCGCACTGCGCTGCGCTGCTGGAGCTGCACTGCATGGAGCCTGCACTGCGTGGAGCCTGAAGCTGGGGCCTACGCTGCCGCTGCGTGGAGCGCTAAAGCCTACGCTGCGCTGGAGCACTGAACTGCGCTACGTGGAGCGCTGCTGCTACGTGGAGTTGCTCACACTACTGGTGTTGGAGCGCTGCTCACCGGTGGAGGCTGCGATGCAGTGGAGCAGGAGTTGTCAGTCTGCTGGTGGAGGCTGCGATGCGGTGGAGCAGGAGTTGTCGGTCTACTAGTGGAGGCTGCGATGCGGTGCGCTGGAGCGCTGCTCACCTTTTTGAGGTTTGTATTTTAGGTTTAGAGCTAGAGCAAACCTTAGGTCAAAAAAATGGTCATGTGACTAGCACATGACCATTTTACAAAGCAAAATACCCGAGGCGGCACCTCTCTAGCGCCTCAGCGCCTCGACCACACCTCGACAAAGCAAGGCGCACACCTCGCAAACTACAACTGAGGCTTAAGCCTCGAGGCGAAATTGACACACTTCGCCTCGAGGCGCACGCCTCAAGCGCCTCGAGGCATTTTTTTTAAACGATGGATATAAGTAGTACAAATGGACCATACCAAGCATCAACCAATGCCACCAAATCAATATCATGTTGAGCTTTGACTTGGCTCGATACCTCTCCTTTAATTTTCTCTCTATTTGTAATACTCTAACACACTCATAGTAGGACCCCTACATCATGATGTATCAAGTATTGTATTTGTTGATGTATCATTGGTAGTCTTCATCACTGCAATACAAAAGTATTCCAAGATGTTGATATCAATTGTGACTGTTGGAGGAGCTACTCCTGCTTCTAGATCTACCATGACTAGACTCATCTCGATATTAAATCGTGATGATTTAGGTAATTGAGGTTAAATCGAAGTGATTTAGAGTTAATGATGTAAAAAAATGATAAGATTAAGATAATTACCTTGTTGAGAAATGAACGAGGACTCCAAATCATCTAATAATCGAGGCAAATGGACCGGTGAACGCCCACAGTAGGTAGTAGCAGAGAACAGAGGAGAGAAGAGGAAGAAGGCAAAGAGGAGGAAACTGGAGAACAGCTACAGAGGTATCGCCCAATGTCGCCAGATATTGATGATATTTGGGAAAAATTGCACACATGTACTTTAGTTTCGACGATATATCGGCAACACACATTGATGTGGGTGATATTTCACCTAATATCCTAAAAAAAGATATTCTGACAATATCAACATAGGTATTGTTGGCAATATCACCATATCGGCGACATGTCACCGATATGTCACGACATTTCTTTCACTGATATGGGTGATATATCGCCGATATCTTGGAAGAAAGATATTCATGTGATATCGATATGAGTCATGTTGGAGATATTAATATATCATTGATATATCGCTAACATATCGAGATATATGATTCTATGCTTAACAACATGCACCATATTTTGCGACTCCAATACATGTAGCTCCATGCATACTCATCCTTTAGACCATACTGAAGATCTAAATGAAATGGGGCTCAAAAGGAGGAATATGAGTGTGTAGTTCCTCAAACTTCATACTTCATGGTAGTCTTCCATTGTTAAGGTTTGTTTGCCCACACCCCTCATAGTCCCTAGTCTAAAACAAATGTGCAGCACCTTAAGAAACACTTTCCAAGTGTTAAATCCTTCCATTTTCTCATCCACAATTGAACCAGTGGAGATTGACACGATATAGAGAGTGGAGGCTCTTCCACATGGGAAGAGATTGTAGTAGCAAATGGCTACCAACAGGGGCTGCACACATGAACAAGAGAGAGAGAGATATATATATATGGCAGTCAGCGGTGAGAAGAGAGGGAGAGAAAGGGAGTTGATATGTTGGAAACAAATATTGCATTCACTCAAGGAAAACAATTACATAGAGTCTCTTTTATAAAGAAAACTAATTCTAATCTCTAAAACAAAAAACAACTAACAAGACCAATCAAATCTCTAAAAATAATAAACAAAATATCCTCCTAACAACATAATTATTTGACACCTTAACATACTAAAAATAGATAACTTAGACTCAAAGAAATCTCCACAAAATCCCTTAGGGTCGGCACCCCTTTAGGTGACCAATAGACCTGCCACGTGGCTTTTATTCTCCACCCCCCCTCAAGTCGAGGCTGAAAAGACAATGACATGCTCTACTTGTCTCGTTTGTGGTGCAACTAGATGCTCCATCTTTTTTTAATATAACTGCAAATCCTTTTACCACCTCCATAATCGTTACTTCTTTGACAACCTTTGAAGTCATGGCTATTAGAGTAGTCATTTTGTCTTTGCATAACTTGATAGACTCTCTTCTCCACCTTCTTTGCTGCATCTTTCGTCCCTAGCGCTTCTTCAAGGAGGACGTGTAGGTTCTCCTGTCCACCAACAAAAATCTTGAATGCACGTGTCCAGAGAACATAGTTGGAAGAAGCAACTAACTTAATCGTGGTTCCGTGCATGAGCATCTTTTTTTCACCGGAAACTTGTATCTCCAAACTAGCAATCATCCTTCGAGACAATTTGAACCAAAAAAGACTTCAGTTCTGGTTGAGGGCCGAGAAGAACTTCGATTTTTAAAGGTCGGGAAAGACATCGACCTTGGTTGAGGTTGATGCGATTTGGTGATAATATCGATGCGGTGCTACACTCCTTTCTCCACATCACAGAAAAGACCTTATGTATGGAAAGAGACTTCTTTTCCTTCTCCTTCTCACACGCGTGGAGAGAGTAATGGCCTGAAGCATTATGGCTCTGATACCATGTAGAGATTGGTGCGATACGGAGCGTGAAGGCTCTTCCATGTGGGAAGAGATGGCAGCAGCAAATGGCTACCAACAGGGGCTACACATGTGAATAGGAGAAAGAGAAAGCAACAGGCAATGAAGAAGAGGAGAGAGGGGCAGTTGATATGTTAGAAACAAATATTACATTAACTCAAGGAAAACAATTACATAGTCTCTTTTATAAAGAGAACTTATCCTAATCTCTAAATCAGGAAACAAGACCAATCAAATATCTAAAATAAGTAAACAAAATATCCACCTAACTTAATTATTTGACAACTTAACATACTAAAAATACATAACTTGGACTCAAAGAAACCTCAACAAAATCCCTTAGGGCCGGTGCCCCTTTGGGTGACCAATAGACCTGCCACATGGCTTTTATTCTCCGTAGAACCAATTAATAGCCTCGCAATCAAGGTGAACAAGCCACCAACCACACCCAATCTTCCTTTGTCACCTAATAGTACTCCAATCGCCTTTTAGTGCTGTACACCCAACACATGGAGTCCCCCAATCCATCATACATGGGAAAAAGTTAGTTTAAGAGACTATAGTGAAAGTGTTGATAGCACATCATTTGGTTTAACCTCAACTCGCAATCCTCCCCTTGCATTGCTCAACAGTCAAGTCCTTTAGTTCCAAGCCTTGGTCCTTTCCCTCAACTCATTGTGCAACTCCTTGATGAACTTGATAAGTTTGACCACCAGCTCATTGCTTTAATGAAAGTACTGACTTGCACCCCCACCTCCCCTTAACCAACGAACCCAAACCAAACTCCCTCCTCTAGTCGCTCGGCATCGATCTCTACCCTTCGATCACCTTCCGAGGTTGAGGATGAGCCGAAGGTGCAGCTCGAAGGCCCCAAGGTTGGAGCTGTCTCTGCCGCAGCAGAACAATGCGCACAACACGGTGGATGTGAGCAACTCACCACACCGGTCCTCGACGTCGTCGTTGTCCTCCTCCTCACAGAGCTCGTGTGTCGACGAAGGGGGTGCTCACGCGTGTCAACGAAGGAGTACTCGAGCAGCCTCGAGGCGAGGCTGATGATCCTTGTGGGCTGCCCACAGTGCCTCATGTACGTGATGCTCTCGAAGGACAATCCTAAGTGCCCCCGCTGCAAGAGCACCGTCCTCCTCGACGACCCCAACTATGCCACCATCAACTCCTCTAGGAAGCAGCGTTGAGCTCTTTTATCGGTGGTGGTGGTGGTGGTGGTGGTTGTGGAAGAGTACCACTGCTTGACTTGGTTTTTGTAGCCGTGGTGTTGTTCCTCCCTAACTTTGCTTATAATCTTTCTCTATTTAATTCTCCTAATCTCTCTCTCTCTCTCTCTCTCTCTAGCTATTTCCACCTCTTAATTCCTCCTTGAAATGTTGGATGGTTGTAGGAATGTTGCTGCTTTTGTAGCTTCTCTCTGGGGTGGTTCTTCTCTTCGATCTTCTTGTGTGCAACTTCTTAATTTGTATGGTGGATTTAGCAGAAGGGCAATTTCCAACAACTATCCTCATTGAATTCTTCCCAAAAAAAAAAGCCTACTATTAAAAGGCCCTTGACTCCTGTAGCAATTGCAAGATGCCTGGATTCACTCGTTTATTATGGTTCCCTTCTCTCTAATACCAAGTTGATGGCACCTTTCTTATGTTGAAGCCTCAGACATCATCTAACAATGGGAGGGGAATGGTAGTCACATGAGTCCTCTATGGTGGTGGAAGGAGGGATGGGATAGGGAGTAAAGAATTAAGATGAGAACGAAAAAAAGGGAATGGAGTAACTGACTATGCCATTTCGTTGACATTTCACCCCGTAACTAGAATCCGCAGCACTAGAAGCCTACTATTTTAAAAATCGATCGTCGTACCTTGTGGGAAAAAGGATCAAGTATCTCACGATAACCCCCAAGCACCACAGGGGGAACAGATACAGATTCCAATTCCACGGCTCCGGCGGGTTCGACTTGAAGCACCGAGTGAACGAGTCCTGCGGAGCAGCAGTTCGATGCGATTTCTCTTTCAAGAAAAGGATCAATCAAGAAACAAGCCAAACCAGATGAGAAGAGAAGAGAAGAGAAGCCGCGAAGAAGCTCACGTCGATGATGGCGCCGGCGGCCTCCGTGAGGGTCGGGGAGATGTCGAGGATGTCGCGCCTGTTTGTCGATGGGAAATTAATTTTAGGTCAAAAAGCCATCAGGGTGGGTGTCAACACCATCGAATCGAAGCAAGGGGGATTGAAAGGAACTACAGGTGGAGGTTGTGGTCGCGGTCGTGTTGCTGCTGCTTGATGATGGAATCGGAGGGGAGGTACTCCTCGATGTTGGGCCGGTCAGGGTCTATCTCCGTCCCCGGGGATCCCACCTCCGCCATCTCAATACGATAATCTCTCCCTCTCCCTCTCCCTCTCCCTCTAGCCCTCCGCTGCCGCTATGCTTTCCCCTCTCCCTTATCTTCTGCTCTCCCCTCTTGCTGTGGCGGTTGATCTTTCGTGGGGATTCGGAACGCTCTTGGGGTTTTGGTGCTGTAACTCGTACTACCACTTGGCAGCTCTGGACGCACCACCCGGAAATCCGTCCGTCTGGATCATTATGTAACGCCTTGGGACTACTTTTTGGTTGGTGGCCCACGTCGATGTGTCCCCCAGAGAGCGCGGGCATCCAGTGGTGCGACCTGTGCGTCCTACTCGGGGGTAGTAGGAATTAGGCGGTTTTCTTTTGGATGGCGGTACAGAAACATCATTGCCTGTTCAAGAAACAATACGGACGTTTCATGTGCATTGCCAATCACACGTAAGAATGCCGAATCGAATTTGCTCGGATTTTATTATCATCAAATTTACCCTTTTTTAGGAATTCAGTCCATATCCACTAAATTATAGGGGTGATATACTTGGGAAGGTCAATAAAGGATTTATTTACGTAGAAAATATAATAATAAAAATAAATAAGTAATTATATGTAAATCACGATTGTTTATTTAATTTCATTTTAAAATTTGGGAGAAGATTTAATCCTTAATATTTACTATTGATGAAAAAGGTACATATTAAGTTGAGAGTCTTGGTTTCCTCCTTTTCGATTCCAGGGTCCCTTGTACCACATATACGAGAGTATTATTTATAGAGAGGGAGGTTGTTATCAAGAGATAACGAATAGTTTGTTGAAACAGATATTAAGAAATATTATGGGAAGACGTAACCGCTTCGTGGATCATGCCTTGTTGTTAGTAGATAAAATGTCTCCTTGTAACCACTCACTAGATCACATCGCCTCCTCGTCTTCCAATGTGGATCGAGTTCAAGCAAATTCGACTAGGCTAATCACTAGCTAACTAGACATAACTCACGAGGCAATTTTCGTCATGCATCATGCCTCCACTCTTGTAGTCCGATTGTGTCGACTGTGAGAGTAGACTTCTTTCTTTTTTGCCCTTGCGCAGAGGTTACCATTGTCCCAAGCAACTATCGCTCGGTAGCACCAGGGGGTAGGTGTTTCATTACCTCTGCTCACCCCTTGAGGAGAGAGGAGGTAGGTGCTTGATTGTTCTCACTCGTATACTCACCCCTTGAGGGAGGGAGGGGAAGTTTGTTCACGAATCATCTACTAAAAAAAAATATGTGATTAATAAAATATAAATCACAATGGAAGTGTGAGACTTCAGTTCTCGACTTTGAATTTGATCTCGACCCACTACTCGCGCTGGCGAAATTGGAGTATTCAGGCACTCCCCGCATCCTTAAGAGGTAGTCCACAATAGGATGTCAAGGTTCCTCGTACGTTGCCAATGCTTGCAAGGGGCCCAGGGTCGCTCTAGTTGGGGTACCCACTAGTAGCCTGTCCCGTGTAGGTGGCATGTGCTTGTTAGGAACGCGAGAGGGTTTTTCATTCCCAGCGTGTACTAGTTCGCAAGCGGGTGGAGAGATAAGTAGTATGTAGATAATATATATTTGTAAAGATGAACATCTATTTTATGAAATAGAAAAATTTTTCTTATCTTCATATGGGAAGAGGGATGCATGAACCATCTTAGCTATTGACGGGTTCATGGGCCTTACATATTCTTCTCTTTTTTATTGACACTAGTGGTAGAGCCATGATTTTATAAAGCCATTCTGAGTGGCTCCCATTGTTTCCTTGGCAGCAAGCAAGAAAGGAGAACTCGGCTGGGACTTCCTTTAGGCAGGGTTGGGGCCTGCCGACCATAAGGGAGGCCTTAACTGACAACCAAAAAAAATTTTTTATTAAAGCTAAAAAGCTTCGCCTGCCTCTCCCATGCCCTTGTGTCTGATGACGGACTCCCACCTCATGGCCATGCCCCTGAAGGGAGTCATCTTTACCCAGGCCTACATGGTGGTCGCAGGCGAATGAGGCCATTAGGTAGGGAGTAGCCTACACACCTCTCTTGGCTTGGTGGTTGGTGGGTGCTATCGAGCAAGATGACCAGGTGGATCAGGCAGGAGGTTTTCCATGCTCCAAGGCCCCATGTGGATCGCCTCATGGCTTCTTTACCCTTTTTTGCCCCCCCATCCCTTTCTTTATTTAACCGAAGGGTGATCGACGTTGATGGCAAGTGGAGGGGTCGTTCTATCTTCATGGGGGCGTAGTTGTACATGACCCGGTCGTTCTTGACACGAGTTAGCACCCCAAAGTGCTAAGAGCTAGCAAAAATGGGTAGCCAGCTACCATCAGTCGAGATGAGGAAGTTGGCCGTCCCTCTAGCCAGACGACGCCTATGGCAAGTGGGTGGAGCCTTAGCCGAGCTTGAGCTTGCCAACGGAGAGGTCATAGCCGAATGGAGAACTTCAAGTAGGAAGGTCATGGCTAATGACTGTCGCCTGGGAAATATGCATAGATGATATTGTATGGCCCTCAGTTGTGGGTTCGTGAAACTTGGTGAGGGGAGAAGCTTATGTGGTTGACGACATTTGTCGGCATGACATGCCCTCTTTTTCTTTTATTTAGCCGTCAGAGCTCCTACCAAGAGGATGGCCATTTGCCATCACGCTTTTTCTTTTTGATATAATCAATGGTGATCTCATGCATCACAAGCCTAGACATTTGATTCAACTCAAACACCGGTTGTTCTAAAAAATGGAATCATAAAAAGAATGAAGCACTCATAGCACTAATCTTTTTGCTAGTGGAATTGTTGATCATGGTAAGAAGAGGGGGAGTAATCAGCCATTTTTCTTTTTCTTTTTTTTTATTGGAGGTAAACAGCCAGTTGAAGAGTGGAGCTTCATGTTCTTTAGGGTCCTAGAGAACAAGCTCCACTCTTCAATAGAACCCTTTGGCAAGGGGCCAATTTTGTCAAGATGAAGGCTCCTCACATCAGGAAATTTGGAGCTCACATAGAGAGCTTCACTTTTTTGTTGACACTTCCAACAGGTGACACCATTTGATGTGTCTCGGAAAACCATCAAAGAATTTATTTGCATAGGAAACATAACATAGTCACATGAGAATAAAAATAAACAAGCAATCACATGCACATGACAATTGTTTATTTAGTTCCACCTCAAGGGGTATACATCTCGGGAGGGGACCTAACCCCCAATATCCACTATTGGTGGGAAAGTGTTACAACCTGGTTCTCGGATCCCTACAGGATCCGAAATCGACTCGCCTCGACTAATCCCAAGACCCAGTCGTCCAACAAGAAATAACCAAAAAGTAGGAAAGTAAACCACATTCACATATGCAATATAACTAAGTAATAAAAACGAGCAAAGCAGTAAAGGAAAGTAAAACTGTTGTTCCAATACATGCCACCACAACAACAAAGACAACGGAAACGAAAGTAACAGAAACAGCAATAGCAGCTAAAAGTCAGAAACTCACTACAACAGTAAGGGTGTACAAAAAGAAGAGCAGAAAAACTACAGCTGGGCTCGACTGGGTCCAGCACCCTCTACAGCCGAAAGCTCGGGCTGCTCAACTCCTGGACTTGAACAGTGTTATGAAAGAGACAGAGTTAGCGAATGCTGAGTAGAGTGGTAACTATACTATCTAATGCAGTAAAAGTAATAGGTTTAATTATCTTTTCTAGTTATTTTATTTTACATGCATTTCCTTTTCACCCCTTTTCATCAACTTTTAGACTTTTTTGATCCTGCATGTTCCTCGTGCGAACGATCTTGATTGTAGTCTTTTCCGAAAAGTAGAAGGTACACGTGGTGCTCTCCTGGCTGGGAGAGTCTCTCGTGGTAGTCCTACACCCAATCAACCACCCCGAGGTCACTGTCAGACGTAGTGGTGACTACGGCATGTGCGATAAGCGTACAGGTACCTACCACGCAGTTACACGCGATCAGTCGTTTCTGCTAGTAGGTACGCCTAAAGTACATCAGGGAACAGTATAGGCCTAGCCCTTTCAGAAATAGGGGTCTAGTCCCTCAGAACCAAACAGGGGTCTCACCCCTCCACAGTCCATGCACCCTCGTCTGACTACCCCGGTTTGCCCAGAGGGCCTAACAAGTCGGTGTAGGGTGGCTAGCTCCCTCCCTACACTAGTAGCTCCCCTCTGTACCATGTACACGAGGGCCAACAGAAGTCGGTGTAAAGTGGCTAATCCTAGCCTTGGGTCCCAACCCAAGGGCGGCTAGCTCCACTCTACACAAAAAGGGGACAGTCGCTCTCCTTAGTACCACGTACTCAAGGGCCAGCCACTTTCCGTCCACATTCCAGATTTTCCATCTAACCACAGGAGCTCTACTCCTAACTCTCCGTAGGGTTCATGCTCATGTTCATCACATTATTCCGATCCAGATTTCATCATTCACAATTCAGTTCTCATTTATATACAGGCAGCTCGTGTTTCCACAATTTAATACATGCAACTGATGATTTCACAGGTAACTGTTCATTTATCTCAGGCAGCTCATACTTTAGTACAGGTAATGGCTAGCAGTTTAACTCATTCATGTATATAAATACAATCATGCAATACAATTGGTTTATTCATTTCCCTGTCCTAAGGTTCATGCCACATCCTAGGTTTCCAGTTGGCTAATTCCACATATACATTCTTATTTAATAAGATTAATAGGGGTAGATCATTCTACCAGACAATCCAGGAGTAATGGGGGCTTGAACCATAGACCCAGGCGTCTCTGCGAGCCCTAAACGTGCAGTAGGTCGAAATCATATACCAAGGAATACATCACAAAGGAAGATTCAGAACAATGAATAAAGGTTTCTAGTACGTAGAGAAACTCACAAGGAAACTACAGATACTTTGTTTGTGTAAAATGGATCCCAATCGGACCCCAAACGAGTCAAAAACGTGTCTACTGACCAAAATCAGACATCTGGAAACAAGTCCAGACGTCTTAAATGTTACAGAATCTCACCTCAAGTTCCTGCGGTGTCCTCAGATGTCCAAGACTCCCCTGCTATCGTCTAAAAGCGGTTCCAGATGTCGAACCACTCCTCCGGTCGTCTGGAAGCACCTCCGGTCGTCTGATGAGCTGGTCAGACGTTCGAAAGTGCGTGGAAGGGCATTCCACGCTCCTTCCCAAGGCTTCTCCTACGTACGACAGAGCAGCCACCCAAAATTAGGCCGACATATCTTCTGCGGTGCGGCCTGCGTGGTCGTAACCGCGGAAAGAACGTACCTTTGCGATACAGGCGCTTTCAGACGTCTAGTGTTGACTCCAGACGTCCAGATGCTCAGCAGTCGTCCGAACTGCACTCCAGACGTCCAGATGCTCAGCAGTCGTCCGAACTGCACTCCAGACATCTGATACTGGAAAAATTCCAGTATTAGAAAGCGCTCCCAGTGCTCCTTGCCGCTCTCCACCGCGTTTCTCCTTGCTCCGCCGCAGCTCCAGCTACTATAGGTGGTTGAGGATGTCGCTTCGGACTCCCTCCTCCTGCACGCACCCGCGATGTTGTGTGAGCTCCGACAAGCTTCCATCGAAGCTCCTGACCTCGGCCTCCTCCTCCTCCCGCACTTCTCTTTCTCGCTCTCTCTCGCTCACGACAGTGAAGGTGGGGTGTGGTGGTAGTGGTGGAGTGGAGAGGAGAGGAAGGGAGGGTGGCTTTTTATAGCTGAGGGATTAGGGTTCGAGTAGGAAGGAGGAGAAAGGAGAGAGAGAGAGAGAAAAGAAGTTCTGCGTACCGCCCGCGCGTAGAACGCAGAGCGCGTACAAAAATTTCATTTTCAAACGTCTGAGAAAAGGGTCCGGACGTCTGACTGAGACTCCAGACGTTTTAAAAGGCTAAAAGTAGGACGGGTCTTTACATCATAACAAACTTAAAGGAAGTTTCATCCCCGAAACTTGAACTAGCTAGGGTGTGAAAAAGGAACATAAAACACATAACAAACTTAAAGAGGACCGAAGTAGGTTCGAAAAGGCGTACCCTCAAAAAGCTCCAGGTATCGCTCTCGCATCGCCGCCTCAGGCTCCCAAGTAGCCTCCTCATACCGCTGGCTTCTCTATAAAACCTTCACCAGGGGTACCTACTTCCATCTCAGACTCCGGACGGCTCTGTCTAGTATCTGCACTTGTCTTTCGGGGTAGGATAGGTCGTCACCTACCTCGACACTCTCGTGGCTCAGAACGTGACTGGGATCGGCGACGTACTTCTTGAGGTTGGACACGTGGAACACGTTGTGCACTCCAGAAAGCTGGGGAGGAAGGGCAAGCCGGTAAGCAACAGGTCCTACCCACTCCAGGATCTCAAAAGGCCCCATAAACCTCGGCGCAAGCTTCCCCTTCACCCCAAAATGCTGCAGGCCCTTTATTGGAGAAACGCAGAGAAAGACGTGATCCCCAACCTCGAACTGCACCTCTCTGTGTTTTTGGTCAGCATAAAGCTTCTACTTGCTCCTGACAGTGCGGAGTCATCTGTGGATCTATTCTATCACCTCCCGACTCTGTCGGATCAGCCTGGGGCCAACCTCCCACTTGGTCCCCACATCAACCCAACTCAAGGGTGCAGTACACCTTCGTCCATACGGAGTCTCGTAAGGTGCCATGCTGATGCTCGAGTGGTAACTGTTATTATATGCAAACTCTGCCAGGGGTAAATGCTACTCCCAGGAGCCTCTCCAGTCTAGTACACAGGCGCACAAAAGGTCCTCAAATGTCTGTATGGTGAACTCTGATTGTCCGTTCGTCTGAGGGTGGTACGGGGTACTGAACCTCAACCATGTCCCCAAAGCCTGCTGAAACTCAGCCCAAAACTAGAAAGTAAAACGAGTATACCTGTCGAATACAATCTCACGCGGAACTTCGTGCAGGCATACTACATCGCAAATGTACCTCTCTGCCAACTGTGCTGGTCCCAAGGTGACTCGGATCGGCAGGAAACGCGTTGTCTTCGTCAACTTGTCCACTATCACCCAGATTGCGTCATGTCCTCACTGGGTAATAGATAGACCCACCACCAAGTCCATGGTGATGCTCTCCCACTTCCACTCTGGCACGGGAAGTGGCTGCAACGGCCCAGTAGGCCTCTGGTGCTCGGCCTTCACCTACTGGCACACTAAACACTACTGCACGAACTCACCTACATCCCGCTTCATCCCTCTCCACCAAAAGTCTCATCTCAGATCATGATATATCTTTGTGTTCCCGAGATGTATGGTGAACCTAGACCCATGTGCCTCCGTGAAGAGCTCTCTCAACAACTCCTCGTCCCTGGGAACACACAAGCGTCCCCTCATGCACAGCATGATGAGTCTATTTTAATGGACTATTGTTACGGCTAAGTTAACTTTATTCTTACCTTTTAGGTTTGTTAATAACTACATTAAGTTATAGAATGTTTGCATGTATCATTATTTAAGTTTACATCTATTTTATCGCATTCTATAACTTAATATGTAATGATTTTATGTTTTGTTGTTGTAGGAATCAAATTGGAAAAGAACAGGAGGGGGTGAAAGAAATTTCCCCCAATAACCTCAACTTCACCTCACCCAATCTCCGGCGGCCTCAACACCCCCAACAGCCGCCGGCCAAAATTAGTAAAGGGATTTGAAAATCCCTTAACTCACGCAGGGAGAGATGATAAAAAGGCTTGGCAAAGTTGGATCGGGGATCTTCTTCCTCCCCTTGGTGGGGACCCAACAGTGAAGGGAGCATGCACTGTGGGAAGACTGCTTGCACTGTGCACCATCACCGCCCCCCACAGCCTACACTGCAAATGCTACACCAACCTGCACCAAGAGCCCTTCTCCGCACTCCACTGCAGGCGCACCCCCACAAGCGCGCCCCCTCCAGCTCCATCACCGCCCCCCCCACAGCATGCCAGCTGCGCCTTGCAGGCGCTGCAGGCAGTAGCGCGCCTCACGCCAAGCCCTTCTTCCTTCAGCGTGCAACCGCCTACCCGCACTTGCGCCCTCTGCAGGCGTGCACCAACCTCCACCACGTGCTTCACCTTCCACCGCAAGCGCCTGCCCTCCCAAGAGCCCGCAGGCGCTGCAGCAGCGACGCCACTTTGCGCATCCACGCGTGGCTTTCTTCCAACAGCCAAAAGGTCGGCGGCCATCCTCCTCCGTCCAGCCGCCGCGTCACCGCCGTTGCGTAGCCCTCGTCGAGGCGCACCACCCCGTCAACTCTCGCCACCAACCGTGCACGGCCGCCCACACGAGGAAGAGAGAGGAGAAATCCTCTGTTTTCTTCTCAGTTAATAATTACATTCAATGCCATTGCCAATTATATATTCATATTTTATTCAGGCCACATTGCATTGATGCACTCAGACTTTCATGAAATTACTTTACTTGTGTTATGTGCATGATTTTACATTGAATTTCAAATCAAATTTGCATGCAAGTTCAATTTATATGATATGCCATTATACATGCACGATATGCATATTTTTGGAGCTTAATTCCTGACGTGAAAATTGCATAACTAACCCTGAACTTTTAAATATATTGCAAGCTCCATTTAAAATAGCATATTCCTCGCATTAAAGTTGCGGAAGAGTCTGCAAACTGTATATTCCTCGACTCGTGAATTTATTGGTCTATTCCTCCCTGTGGATGTGACATCCTTTATTATAGTTTAAATTCATATCTATGTTAATTTTTGATTGAGAGATTTTCCACCACATAAAACACGACATATCCTTCTATTGCTATCATAATTAAGCGAAACTCTCTGTCAATGGTGCCGTTGTCAAGGAGGCAACAAACGCAATAGATTCACGTTATTATTTTTTAATATTCTGAGTTGCGCAATCATATGAACATTTTTTTTATTATGCGAGGAATCTGACACAGCGACAAGTGCAACAGAGCGACGACATTGAACTTGAATGACGTGCATGGCGGAGATGATCTTTTTGGTGGACCTTGACGCCACCTAGAGGCCAGCAACAGGAACACGTGGGCCTTGATCCCATGCACATAGGCTTACAAAGGAGCCTATTTTTTATTTAGTCAGTAGAGCTTAGTTTAGATTTAGTTTAGATAGACATTAGAATTTAACTACTGTCTTTTGGACCCTTGTCGGGTATTTTTGGAAACATGTTCCCAGTGTTTCTTTATTTCTTATCGCTCTTGTATGCGGGAGCGTATTTTCGGGAGCGTGTTCTCTTTATTTAGATTATAGGACTATTTGAATTATTTGAACTGCATGTTTGTTAGTTAGTTAGATTAGGTTTACTTGCTTATTATTATTATTTAAAAAAAATCGAACTGCCTACTAGAAGCTGCATATCTATAGGACGATCATCTAGGACTGAATGAGCAGCATCTAGTTTATTTTTCCTGCATTGTATACATTCTTGCACGAAGAAAGCTGGAGTAAGGTATGTCTTCCCTTGAGCATCAATTACTTGTCATGCATATGCATTGAACCTAAATCTAAGATCACTAAAGTGCTTGAATCAAATCAATTCAGTGGTCACTTTAAAAATTGGGACTGCTAAGAGGTTGGACTTTAAAATCAGTGAGTGAAAATTATGTGCAAAAGGATCTTGTTTGCAAAATTTCAAAACTCAAGACACCGTGCACCTCACACATAAGTTCACTAGATAAATTTCTACCTCTCCTCTTTTGCATCTCAAGGGAAGTTAGTCGGAAATCAACAAGCCTATCCACCAAGTCACTTCAATTCCTCGTGTGTGGCTTGATTCGAGACTTCCATCCCTTGCGAGTAGGTTATAGGCACCAGCAAAGGTTAGCCTAGGAAGCGTAAGTTGTGCAAAACTTGTTTGGCCACCAACTGAACATTTAATTCTAAGACCTACAATCTACTAAAAACAAAATCCCACTGAATTTGCGTTTGCTCTAATGGTAGAACTCTCTAGGAAGTTTCTGCTCGTGTTCTGAATTCTTCTAAATCCTAAGAGAGTTAAAACTGTTTTGCTTAAAGAAATGGATCACCCTTACTTCTATCATTTAGATTATTAGAGTCAATACTTCCCATCTTTTAATCAGGATCCCATGCCCCGAGTGTATCCATCCTTTGATGGGTACATTGACAATTCATGGGATCATTCTTATTCTTATCCTGGGAGTACTAGCTTGATAACTCCCATTTTTTAGCAGAGCCTAGGGTGGGATTTTCCAACCCTGGAATCCCTACTTCCATGCAAACACCCAACCCTCCCACCCTTCATGATTTTCTGTATCGAGGTTGGATCAATACCCCTAGGCGACTAGAGCTTGAAATTGACTATCCTCCTCAATCTGATAATAGTAGCCTCCCCTCTTTTATGATAGAAATACAAAAACAACAAAAGGAAATGATGGAATCAATGGGAGAGATGTTGAGGAATAGTCAATAGTTAAATGAAGAAATAAGACGTCTTAGCTACACGCTTCCCAGTAATTCTGATCCCTACCCTTACGACCATGATCATGTAAATAATTCTGAGGAAACCAATGACAATAGGGATCTAGTTTTATGTAGCTATCACTTAGACTCTCCTAATGAGACACGGCCACTAGAGGACAACGATTATAGTGATTATCCACCCGAGCTTTATTGGAGTCAAAAGCAAGGGAAGATGGTACCTTTTGAGGACCTTAACCCCAATGACAGTATTCTCCTTACCCTTACCAACCCGGGCCAAGGTTGTATTGTTCCTATCACTTCCCCTATTGATTATCTAGTGGAATCCCATTCTACCCTTAGTGAGCCTACTCCTAACCCTCCACTTAGGGAATCAACACCTATCATTCAGTATCGTAAGGATTTAAATGCACCCAATGAAGGTGACCCTGAGGGAATGGAGGATGAATTAGATCAATTTTGGTCTCAGGGATATGAAGAGTCTATTTCAGAGGATGAGGATGCCCCAATAGAGGAACTTGGACTGAAAATCTAGAGTAAATCACAAGGGAACTATTTATCATTTGAGGATTTACCTCCAAAGGATATAAACAATATGGTGAAATCCAGATTCCTCCATTCTTTTGAGAGTCATCCTCCATCAAAACAGGAGTTGATATTAGAGATGGACAAACAAAATTGTGAGAAGCCTAGGGGAGACTCTCGGGGACAAAACACGTCAATTGAGGATTTATACCCCGAGAAGAATAACGAATTCAATGATATAGGCTTGTTCCAAAATATTAAGGCTGATCCTCCTTTATGAATAATTAAGGATACTGATCCAACTCCTGTCTTCACTAATGAATCACATATACACCCCGACAAAAATTTGAGTTAACCAAACAAATCCGGGGATGAGCTTAATGATAATGATTCTGGTATTTTAACCCTGCCATCAAAGAGTTGTAATTTGGAGTCTACCCTTGATTCAAATATGATTTCGATCATTAATGTTAGGCAGGGTAACGTAAAGTTGTCTACAACTGTTAAGGAGTATACACAATCTGAATCATTGTTGGAATTGGACCTGACACTGACTAAGCCCTCATTGGACTTAACCATTACCTTCCAACACTATAAACAACCTTTATACTCCCTAACTGATCCTTGGCTCAAATCTCTGCTCATGTACATTCTTTCTGGAGAACATATCAGGCCAGTACATCCTCGGTTAGAATGACAAGTGTGGATTGATGCTTGTACTTTTAGTCTTGCCATTCAAGGGTTTCAAATATTAATGTTTATATCTTTTAAAACCCGTCCTGCTTTGGAGGATCCTTGTTATCCTCCACTTATTCCATTTCGGAAGGCCTCTTTTCATATTTCCTTTCTTATTCCTAAACCTCCGCAGGTAGCCAAAGAGATTTTCTACTTTCATTTCTTCTAGCGAGCATTTGGAATTACATTGCATCATCAGCTCGTCAACATCCGTGGCTACCTGTTTTCTAGGCCTGCACTGTTACGCATATTTTTAGGACCTAACTTTTTCTTTCTGGAACAAGACTTACAGGTTCCTTCTAAGTCTGGCTGCTGACAAAAAATGCAGTGCTTGTTGGGAGGCAACCCAGCGTTTTGAATAACACCATTGTCAGGTGATTTCTTTCCTTTCTCTCCCTGTTTTAATTTTACAATGGGGACATTTTAAGATTTAGGCATGAGGGGTGCATTTTGCAAGTGTTCATGCATTTAGGTTCTCATATAAAAAAAAAGAAAAAAAATTTCTCTTTTCTTGAGCTGAATGAGTTAGTCCCTAGCAGAATACCTTTGTCATTGGGAGTTTTTCTTCCTGAATTATTTCTTAAGTTTAGAATTCAGTACATTTATTTCACGTGCACGTAGACTGGGTAAGGATCCTTGAAGAAAACCAATAAGCATTTGTAGTCTACTGAACCCTTGGATAGTTAATAGGGAGTCAGGCATACTATCTTCTAATAGATCCACCTCATATTTGAGAGATGAAAGTAAATAGATTACTGATGCGCTAAGTCTAGTACAAAGACTCTTAAGTTTTGGATAATTAGATATGATATTTCAGAGTTAGGCGTAGTTTTCGCTCTCTATTCCTGTATGTGTACTTTGTGTGAATTCCTGAGAGTCACCAAATAAGGCAGATGCACAGAGATTGAGTCTTGATAAAGCTATGACTATGGTGGATGGTTATGACCATCATTCATAGAGTCCTCAGTTGAAGGAGGGTAATAGTGTCAAAGGTCAGAAATACGCATGTCCTATCCATTCCTTCCCGATGTCGAGAATAGGCACTTCCACCAAATAAGCCACACAATATCCTCTTGACCATCATCATCCCTAATATTGCCTCATAAATAAAAGTCTGTATCGTGTTATGTTGATTAATAAAGAAATAAAAAGAAAAAGAAAAAGGAAAAAGAAAGAGAAGAAGAAACAAAAAGAGAGAAAAAAAAAGTGAAAGTGAAAAAAGAAAGAAAGAAAGAAAGAAAGAGAAAAGTAAAAAGAAAAGAGTCCAGGATTATAATTTTATCGTTATAATATTGTTTCTGAGGCAATAAAAACACTTATCGCGTTCCACCAAATATGACCCATACCTACCTTTTAGTATTTCTGATCGCCCAAATACTGGTTTAGGACTCAAACTTAGTTGTAGCGTTATTAGGACTTTTTAGTTGAAGTGTGAATGCCATGTGAGGCCACCAAATAGTGAGTACACTTACTAAATCTGGTGAGATTTGTGATCTCATAAAGAAAAGAAGAAAAAGAGTGAGCGCCAAAGAACATCAAGAGAGCACAGTTGTCTAGCCTCTCTCTGAGTTGATTCATTTGATAGTCTGGATATCTAGAGTGGGTAGTACTAGACTACATGTAGCACCAGATGAGTGTGTGCCATCAAATACAAATCCATTCAACTCGATATCTCATACCTAAGACAAACGTCGGGGTAAAATTACAAATTATCTTCTGCTTTATCCCTGAGGGAAGTAATTGCATATCCCGACAGCAATATTTATCAAGGGTGAAGTACGAACTCTCAATGCGAATTAGCTTTTTCACTTGGATCTGTTACCTAGGATATTATCACATCACATTTGTTTGGATCTCTAAAGTTTTGAAATAAGAAAAGAAGAAATCTTTTGATTACTTCTATTAGTTTTCATTTTTGCTGGGAACTACCAAATCTTAGGCATGGGGGTATTTGATGAGTCCATTTTAATGAACTATTTTTACGCCTAAGTTAACTTTATTCTTACCTTTTAGGTTTGTTAATAACTACATTAAGTTATAGAATATTTACATGTATCATTATTTAAGTTTACATCTATTTTATCACATTCTATAACTTAATATGTAATGATTTTATGTTTTGTTGTTGTAGGAATCAGGTTGGAAAAGAACAGGAGGGGGTGAAAGAAATTTCCCCCAAAAACCTCAACTTCACCTCACCCAATCTCCGACGGCCTCAACACCCCCAACAGCCGCCGGCCAAAATTAGTAAAGGGATTTGAAAATCCCTTAACTCACGCAGGGAGAGATGATAAAAAAGCTTGGCAAAGTTGGATCAGGGATCTTCTTCCTCCCCTTGGCGGGGACCCAACGGTGAAGGGAGCGTGCACTGTGGGAAGACTGCTTGCACTGTGCACCATCACCACCCCCCACAGCCTACACTGCAAACGCTACATCAGCCTGCACCAAGCGCCCTTCTCCGCACTCCACTGTAGGCGCACCCCCACAGGCGCGCCCCCTCCAGCACCATCACTGCCCACCACAGCATGCCAGCCGTGCCCTGCAGGCACTGCAGGCAGTAGCGTGCCTCATTCCAAGCCCTCCTTCCTACAGTGCGCAATCGCTTGCCTGCACTTGCGCCCTCTGCAAGCTTGCACCAGCCTCCACATCGTGCTCCACCTTCCACCGCAAGTGCCTGCCCTCCCAAGAGCCCGCAGGTGCTGCACCGCGCCCTTTGCAGGCGCGCACCTGCGCCCCCACCACGCTCTCGCGCCCTCTGCAGGTGCAAGCCAACCTACCCTCTACAAGAGCCCGCACTCGCGCCATTGCCCGCAGGCGCCTCTACGTTACACTGCAGCCACCCGCAGGTGACCACAGGAGCCACGCCCGCAGGCCACTCTAGCCGCGCTCGCCCTGCACACCTTGAGCGCGCGCGCGCCCAGCGTGCTGCAGCAGCGACGCCACCCGTGCATCCATGAGCGACTTTCTTCCAAAAGCCAACAGACTGGCGGCCATCCTCCTCCATTCGGCCGCCGCGTCACTGCCATTGCATAGCCCTCGTCGAGGCGCACCTCCCCGTCCACTCTCGTCGCCAACCGTGCACGGCCACCCACACGAGAAAGAGAGAAGAGAAATCCTCTGTTTTCTTCTCAATTAATAATTACATTCAATGCCATTGCCAATTATATATTCATATTTTATTCAGGCCACATTGCATTGATGAACTTAGACTTTCATGAAATTACTTGTGTTATGTGCATGATTCTACATTGAATTTCAAGTTAAATTTGCATGCAAGTTGAATTTATATGATATGCCATTATACATGCACCATATGCATATTTTTGGAGCTTAATTCCTGACGTGAAAATTGCATAACTAACCCTGAACTTTTAAAGATATTGCAAGCTCCATTTAAAATAGCATATTCCTCGCATTAAAGTTGCGGAAGAGTCTGCGAACTGTATATTCCTCGACTCGTGAATTTATTGGTTTATTCCTCCCTGTGGATGCGACATCCTTTATTGTGGTTTAAATTCATATTTATGTTAATTTTTGATTGAGTGATTTTCCACCACATAAAACACAACGACATATCCTTCTATTGCTATCATAATTAAGCGAAACTCTCTCCGTCACCGCACCTCGTCTGTAAAAGAAAAGTCTCCTAGGTCCCCTGATAGCACTCTGTCCCGTAGCGCCTGTAAGTACGGATCTACCATCTGCCCTGCGATGATGTGATCTATCAGCTCTAGTCTCGTCTGTCGTGTCACTAGCAGCGGGGGCGTTGGTCAGCCCAAATGACATGACCAAGAACTTGTATTGCCCGTACCAGGTACGAAAAGCTGTCTTGGAGACTCGGTCTCCCAGATCCTCAACTGGTGGTAGCCTGACCTCAGATCTATCTTGGAGAACACTGTGGCATCTCGCAACTGGTCAAAAAGGTCATCAATCCTCGGCAGTAGATACTTGTTCTTGGTGGTGACCCTATTCAACTGTCTGTAGTCGACACAAAGTTGCAGGGTACCATCCTTCTTCACAAACAACACAGGGGCTCCCCACGATGACGCACTAGGCCTTACAAATCCCTTCTCCAATAGGTCCTGTAGTTGTGACTTGAGCTCTAGCAGCTTAAGTGGTGCCAACTGGTACGGTGCAGTAGAAATTAGGTTGATCCTCGGAACTAGTGAGATCTTAAACTTGATCTCACACTTGGGCAGAAGTCTTGGAAGCTCCTCTGGAAACACGTCGGGGTACTCACAAACCACCGGAATACTCTGAAAGTCAGACACAGGGCTAGGCTCTGCCACTACACAGGCTAAGAAGCCCTCACACCCCCGGCTCAACAGCCTCGCTACCCGAAGTGCGGAGATGCATCTGAAACCTCCGTCCACCGGCTGTCCGTGGAACTCAAAAGAAGGCAACTCTGGTATGGAAAAGATTATCTTCCTCCCGGAACAGTCCACCAAAGTGTGGTAGGCGGACAACCAGTCCATCCCGAGAATCACGCCAAAATCCTCTATCGGCATCACAATTAGGTCAGCGGGGAGGCTTTGTCCCCCAATACTGACCTTGCCATCTGTGTATACCTCCTCAGCTACCAACAACTGGCCACCTGGCCCTCTGATCGCAACGGTTAGCACGCACGCTTGCACGCACGTGACGCAGGTTTGAGCCGTGCGGTGCATAAAATTGAAGACGAAGGAGCGCACGGCGAAATTGGGCTGCCCGGTCAGCAGCGAGCGGTCATGATCGCGCCACGCGGCGTGCCCTCAGATTGCGAGCGCTCACGTGCGCACGCACATCGGGCGACGACGCCCGCGCACACGCGCGCTCAAGATGCGATCCGAGCGCATCCAAGGGAAGATCTCAGTCGTCTGATCTTTGATCGGACGGCTCTCACGTAGCGGCCGTGGATCAGGCGTGAAGAAGAATGGCGCGGGCAGTTGACCGGCGGGCTGGAGGGCTTCACCGACACTTTTGGAATGGTTTTAGCGACGTCCCGGACGTCGCTAAAGCCCCTTCTTGTTTTAGAAAGCCCTTCTCCCTATTTAAACCCCCTCCAACCACTCATTCAAGGCATTCACTTCCCTTGCAACTAATCTACCCCTCTCTTAGCTAGCTTTAGGCCCTCTTGTAATTGTCGGAGACGACGAGCCGCCAACGGAGCCTCCTCCACAGTCGTGGCTGCGTCGCCGCTCTCCCCCCTCTCTCTCTGTTCCTATCTTTTAAGCTTTCCTTTACTTTTGTTTGATCATGTATTTAATGTTGTAAGCTATGAACGAAAGCTGCATGATTAATGAAGTACTTTCCGTTCAGTTGTTTACTTTAATTCCTGTTTAAGTTGCATGATCAAGAAAGAAACAACTCTAACCCTAATCTCTCCCTTTCTCTCTCTACCTCTCTCTCGCTTTTCAAACTGCACCTTTCGCAAGCAAAACTCCGTGCTTTCCGTGACAACAAGTAATAAGCAAAATCTGATTTTCACGCCTCCCTGAGACCGACACTCGGACTCACCTCCATTTCTTTACTTTAAAATCGGCGTTGCAAGTGCGACTATAACGACACTTCTTAACACACACGCACAAGCACACATCAGTTTTTGGCGCCGTTGCCTGGGAGGCAACGGATTTGTTTTGTCACCTCCATTCCACATCCATTCTCACATCGTCTAATGCCTTGTTTCCTTTTACTTGATGGTTGCAGGAATTCGGTGCTTGGACGGCGAAGCGACACATCCCACGATGGTAACAAGGGAGTAGGCGCAACAAGGACTGATAGTGAGTAATTCTTCACTTATGATTGTTTGCTTGCGTGAAAAAACTTAAAGAAATTGTGAAAATTGAAAAAAATTAGCGTGGTGTATGATTGCTTGACCCACATCCTTAGCACATCACCACAAAAAAATGTACACTCTAACATTTTGAATAAATTCTTGGAGTGTTCTTTTCTTTTTGAGTGGTGTTTGCGAAGCCACCGTGAGTTGACCTGGGCCGCACCACTCAACCCTAAAATCGACTCATCTAATAGAAGCTGCACGATCATTAGGATGAGTACATTAGGGTTTTAGAGCCTCTACAGAATAAAAGGAAATCTACTTTCACCGAATTGTGTGTAGAACTTGACGTGCCCACTGAAACTTGTCTGAAAACATTAAGACACGTCAACCCTAAAAAGCAGTAAAGTAAGGATGAAACACTAAAAGACACTACATCTTAAAAATCCTTGCTTGAAAACCATGTTTTGATAGAAGCACACACCTTGAAAGTGAAAAATTAAGAGGCACCACCCCAATGAATGCCTCATCACATAACCCTAGCACAAGCACTATCCTAGCCCTTTAAAACTGAGTAGACTTGCCCTAGGCAGGATCAAGTTAAGTCTCGAAAGGCGAGGTTTTGTTCGTTAGGCACTTGGCTTTCATTCCCTTAATAGAATCTGGTGACTAGGCTGCGGGGCAGTGTCAAAAGACCGTGGTTGTGGGGTCTACGGAACCGAAGGTGCAAGCCAAAGGAAGAACCTTCCCTGCAATCCCCTCGTAATCAACCTGGCCAGATTAGCCTTGGGAAGGGGAGTCCAGTGTTTACGTACTTAATCACCCTTTGTGAGATTTTTAGGTCTCCTAAGGAATACACCATAAGGACTAGGCTTGTGTGCTTGATTGAAACACATTTCTCGCATCTGTCGCCCTCCGCATCCCCTCCTATTCTTCTCTAGTGTATGCATGGGAGACGCTCACTGCATCCTGAGTTGTGTGTTTTGGGGTTGGAATCTAGGCGACGTGATTCTGTTAGAAACATGGCTGAACCTAGGGTAGATGAGGCTAAGGATCAACCCCCACCAGACGCAATGGCCATCATCCAAGCCCAAATTGATGCAAACCATCGGCTTCAGCAACGACAAATCCACACCATCATGCAGGACATACAACGGTTACAGAACCCACAAGAACAACCACCACCACCTTTCCAAGGCATACAAGAGCAACCACCACTCGATATACCACCATTTCAGGATCAGCCGAGGCCCCTCCGCGATTTCTATAATCCCTCCGCTATTAGAGTCGAGCCACACCTTAGGATCCCCAAAGGGGGAGATGATTTTGAGCTGAAACCGAATGTCTTAAGTCTGATTCAGAACCACTTTCATGGAAGCTCAAATGAGGACCCCTTCCAGCATCTAGAGGATCTCGACCGCATAGCGTGAACTGTGAAACCTAGGAACATTAGCCTTGACATTGTTCTAATCAAGATGTTTCCCTTCTCATTAAGAGACAAGGCTTCTCATTGGCTTAGAACCCTAGGTAGACCCATCACCACCTGGGAAGAACTGAGGCATGCATTTTTAAAGAAATTCTTCCCCATAGGAAAGACCAATGCCCTCAGAAGAGCTATCACTACCTTTACACTCTAGGGTAGGGAACAATTTCATGAGGCGTGGGAAAGATTTAATGAACTCTTGAGGAAATGCCCACACCACGAATTACCAAGGTGGCAATTGGCCCAGATTTTCTACCGTGGTCTAGACAGCAACCTACGAAACTTTCTTGATGCCTCATGCGGGGGGAACTTCCTGAACAAAGATGAGGAGAGCGCGTTTGAGCTCTTTGAGTCTATGAGAGAGAATTCGCTCAACAATGCCTCCATGACCCAATTCAACAGGTCCAGTCATCCCCGTGGTGGGATTTATGAGGTACAAGCAAATTTTGGAATGATTGACATGGACATCATTGCCAAGAAACTGGATCGAGTGGAATTGGTGGACAAAAAGATTGATGAGCTACTGAACCAGACCAGGAACCCCTTATAGACTTTCTCCCTAGCAAAGGGAGCGCATAATGTTGACTTGGTCCAGCCCTTTACCCAACTGAACCTGGAACAGCCCCTAACCACATTCCAGGGAGGGACCTTTGCTCCCTCAACCCTTGATTACTCCCTTCCCTCTTCATCAACATCGGCTATTCTCGAGGATGTGCAAGCTGTCCAAGGTTATGCGAAACCGGACCCTTTCTCCAACACTTACAACACTGGCTGGCGTAACCACCCCAACTTTGGTTGGAAAAACCGAAACCATCACAATTCCAAAACCAGCACAGGCCAAACCAGCAGCAACACTTGCCCCCTATCAGCAAGGACCACCAGTTAGACCCCAATATAATCAGAATAGGGTGGCTCCTCCCCCACAAAATCAAATGGACACCCTAATAAAGATGATGGCTGACATGAACCAGAAACATTAGGAGGAAATGGCCTTGGTAAAGGGGCAGTTAAGCCAACTCTTGGACTATAAGCAACAAGGATCCTTACCTTCCCAGCCACAACTGAACCTGCGGAACATAATTAACAGAGGCCCCAATTCGCAAGGGTTCCAAGGCAACCTCGGGCAGGCTCACATGGTCCAGCCAGCCCCGCAAACACCCCCTGTGTTTGGTCCTTCTTCATCCTCGTCTTCTCAAGGATCAACCTAGGGCCCCAATGCCTCTGCGAATACAGTGACCTTGAGAAGCGGCACCAAAACCCAGGATCCCAAATGGCCGACTCTCCCCGAGACTTCACCTGCTGAAATACCCGACTCGAAAGAGGCACCAACCAAGGACCCAGAAATAGACCCGATCCACATTCAGACACCCTACCCTGAGGCCTTGGAAACAATCAAGAGAAAGAAGAATGTTGTGGAAACTGAGGAGTTGTTGGAAATCTTTAAGCAAGTATAGATTAATATTCCGCTCCTTGAAGCTGTCAAGCTCATCCCGGCTTATGCCAAGTTTTTAAAGGATGCCTGTACACCCTAGCGTAAGCCGAGACCTCAAGAACCTAGGAAGGTTGTGCTCTCCAAACAAGCAAGTTTCGTAATATCAAGCAACCTTCCACTCAAGCGAACTGACCCAGGAGCGCCCCTGATTTCCTGCAATATCGGGGACATGACATTTGATAGAGCGTTCCTGGACTTAGGTGCTTCTATCAATCTGATTCCAACAACCCTGTATCACCAATTTGGTTTTGGCGAGTTGACACCAATCCCTGTCACCATCTAGCTGGCTGATAGATCAGTGAAAACCCCGAAAGGGGTTATCGAGGACGTGATTGTACGGGTCAAGGACTTCTATTTCCCGGTTAACTTTTTGGTGCTCGACATGGAAGTCCCTGAAAAATTATAGAACGCACCCATAATCTTAGGCAGACCTTTCTTAGCTACGGCTAAGGCAAACATTGATTGTGACATGGGATGTATGGAAATCACCTTCGGGGACAGGAAAATGCAATTGGATATCTTCCGAGCGACAAAGTCTTCTGATTGAGATTGCATTGAGGAACATGATCCCGTGGAAACTTTGGTCGAGGAATGCCTCACCCTTAGTTCTGTCTCAGACCACCAAATCCGTAATGACTGTTCTGACCCATCACCATCACTGCCCACGGACCTCTGTAAGGCTGAGTACTATCACACAACACCATTTGAGGAGATCGATGTTGATCAACTCCCGCCCTTTCCCTTTCCATCAACTGTGGTTCCACCTGCACCTTAGTGGGTCGGTATGACTAGGTTTTGTTGTTTGTTATAGAAATGGCGTTGTAGTACAGATAGTCATTGCTACTATTACAATTTTACTCGGAAATAAAAGGTTTCCCGAGGTCAAACTCAGGGAGCAAACTATAATTTTAGAAGTACAATGTTTCTATTACAAAAATAAGAGAGAGAGAGGTAGATTGGTCTCTTGGCTTTTTCTTCTTCTCTTCTTTCTCTCTTGTCTTTGTCTTCTTCTTCTTTCTCTTCTCTTCTCTTTGCTTGATCGTCCTTAGTTCTTCTTCTTCTTTACCTTCTTTCTTTTTCTTTCCTTCTTCTCTCTTTGATCTTCTTCAGCTCTTTATCTTCTGTTCTTCTTGGTTCTTCTTCTCTTTTCTTCCTTCTTTTCTTTGCCTTCTGCTACGGCACCTTCTCTTCTCTTCTTCTTCTTTACTTTGTCTGCAGAGCTTCATCCGTCGTCTGATTTCTCAATCATCCGTCGTTTTATTTCTCAATCATCCGTCGTCTGATTTCTCAATCAGACGGCTTAAGTAGTGTCTGCTACAGTGCTTCTTCTTCTTGCAGTCGTTCTTCTTCTTCTTCCTCCTCTTCTGCGGTCTTCTTTCTTCTTCTTCTTGCAGTCGTCTTTCTTCTTCTTCTTCTCTGCCTGCAGACTCACATAGCTTGGTTAGAGCAAAAACCTACCCCTGCCCTCCCCCGCATCTCTCTCTCTTTCTTAGCTTTCGCTCAAAGGATCGCTCTCCCAGAGCCCGGTATTCGGGTACGGATTCACGCCCGGGACCAGGCCCACCGACGTGCGGTGGTGGGCGAGGAGTGCAGGTCGGGTATACGGGTCGGGCCAGGTCCGCGGGGGGTGGTCGCGGACGAGGCCGGGTGAAGCGGGTGAGAGGGACCTCACCCCGTGGTTAGGAAGCGAAGAGGCTTTGTCACTTTTCCAATTTATGTGCGGGCGACGTTTCGAAATCCCACGATGTGGGACTATCCTCTGTGCTATCTTCACGCGCGCCCGCAGGACGATTCCACCTCACCCTCTGCTCAACTGCAGATGCTGTCAACGCTAACTGATGAGGCGGAAGTCTTCGTAGACTTCGCCCCAACCTGCAGCACCTGGGAACCTAGGCTGTAGGGCCTGGAGCTCGCCCCGAAGCTGCTTTAGTCGTCGTTAATGGTGGCTGGGGTGGCGACCCTGTCAGACAGAAGCACAGCCCTTTGGCCCAATAAAACTAACGGGGGACCTTTGCCGTGGCACGACGAAGGTGGTGCGGGGTGCAGCAGGTCGTGGAGCGGCGTTTGGCGGCGGGGCTAGGTTGGATAGCGACCGGAAAAATGGGTCTGATCGGGGGAGTGTGGTGGGGGTGTGGAGCGGCAATTGGTGGGCGGAGGTTGTTTAGCGTGATGTGGCGGAGGTTTTGTGAGGGTCGGCGAGTCGTGTGGGGCTGCAGAGCGATGGGGGCATCTTGCCGGAGGGTGGCCGGAGACGAAGAGGGTGACGGCGGACAGGAGTGGTCGAGGGTTTAATCGAATGAAAAACAGTGAGGAAAAGAAAGAGGGGGAGGTGGGGAGTAGTTCTGACCTAGTTATAGGGACGAAAGGGGCCGGAGCAGGGCGGCAGTCGTATCGACTGTCGCTAGAGAAGAAAATGCCCAGAGGGAGAGGGCGGCGGCGAGGAGAGAGCGGGAGGGCGCGTGCTGGGTAAGGCGCGACGTGGGAAGAGCGGGCGAAGGTGGCTTTGCTGCTGGTATTGCAGCGGAGCGACGAGGAGGGGGAGGAAGAACCGCCGGAGCTGGTGGGCTTCTGCCAGAGTGGGAAGAGAGGGAAAATGGGGGTCTTTCTCCATCAGGACCGAGCTCCCCTCTTCTGCAGGCGAAGGCGGTTTTTATGGAGGCGAAGGCGGAGAGGTGGGCGGAGGGAGGCGACGTGCCTACCTCGCCGGAGGATGGTCGGGGTAGGGACCCATACCTTCCGCGCGTTCGCACGGAAGGTGTGGGTTGCTGCAGAGATCATGGAGGTGTCCCTGCGACAGCAGACGTAGTAGGGAACACCCGATTGAAAGGGCAAAGTTCCTCCCTTACCCTGCGCGGTGCCATGCTCCGCGCAAAGTCGCTGGAGCATGGCGCTGCTCAGAGTTTTGCTGGGAGGACCTAAGTGCAAAGAATGACGAAGACTTAGGGGCCAAAATGCGAGGGTTTCAAAAGTTGAGGGTCAAAAAGTAATAGATGAGGACCAAAATGCAAAGTCGGTCAAGAAGGTCTCTTCTTAGGCTCAAGTTTTTTTGCATGACTAAATGGGACCTAAGGATTCTAATGGTGAAATTTACTTCTAGATCAGACCTTATTTGATCGATCAATTTACCTAAAAACCAAATTAAATCATTAATTGGGGATGGTTCTCAATGTAGGTCAAAGTGGGTTCCCAAGGCCAAATTGAAGGTTCTAAATCCTAGAGATTATTTTTATATGAATTTTCGAGGGTTTAGTCGATTTTTACTTTGCCTCGAACCTCGTGAATTGAAGTGGATTTATTTTAGTGTTACAGGATGTCATTTAATTCCTTGGAGTTGTTGTAGCCCTTGTTGGATCAAATCATCCCACTTTCCTTCTTATTAGGTTAGTTTGACCTATGTTTGGACCCTGAGTCACCCTGTTTACTGATTGTGTTGGTGAAATTGCATTTTTACCCCTTAGTTCCTGTTTTCTTCACAAACTCAGAATTCTCTGAGTCGAGCCTTTCTATAAGTTATGTAGGAGCTTTTTCTCGCAAATCTAGGTTAGATGGTGCTAGTTTAGGGTTCATGATGAGGTGCTCATCACACCTGAACTTAAACCATTGCCTGAGAACCTCAAGTATGTATTCCTGGGACCTGATCAGACCTTCCCAGTGATTATTAATTCTCATCTAACCACGGATCAGGAACTCAGGTTGACTGCGACCCTTTCAGAACATCGGGCCGCCATTGGTTGGACCATTTCTGACTTAAGAGGAATTAGCCCCACCTATTGCACCCATAAGATTTACTTGGAAGACGGGACACTGCCTTCTCACCAGATGTAGAGACTTTTAAACCTAAACATGCGGGAGGTCGTTAAGAAAGAAATTATCAAATGGCTTGACGCCGACATCATATATCTTATCTCCGATAGCCCCTGGGTGAGCCCCACTCAAGTGGTTCCCAAGAAAGCTGGGCTCACCGTTGTCACCAATGATCATGGCGAATCCTTCCCCACCCGCACCACCATCGCATGGCGGGTGTGTATTGATTATAGGAAGCTTAATGAAGCCACTACGAAGGATCATTTCCCCTTGCCATTCATTGACCAAATCCTTGGAAGATTGGCAGGGCAGAAGTATTTTTGCTTCCTGGATGGATATTCAGGATATAACCAAGTCACAATTGCTCCGAAAGATCAAGAAAAGACCACATTCACTTGCCCATATGGCACGTTTGCATTCCGTCGAATGCCGTTCGGGTTATGCAACACGCCTGCGACCTTCAGCGTTGCATGCTAGCCATTTTTTCAGAAATGGTGGGTGAATACTTAGAGGTCTTTATGGATGATTTCTCTGTATTCGGGAATTCATTCGACCATTGTCTGAGCAACTTGGAGAAAATCCTAAAACGATGTATCGAGGTTAATCTGGTGTTAAGTTGCGAAAAGCACCAGTTTATGGTTCAAGAAGGAATTGTCGTCGGTCACATCGTATTGCATAAGGGCATCGAGGTAGATCGAGCTAAGGTTGATTTGATTTCCAAACTTCCTCCACCTAGCTCTGTTCGACAGATTCACTCATTCCTAGGACATGTTGTCTTCTACAGAAGGTTCATTAAAGACTTTTCCAAGCTTTCCAAACCCTTGACCGACCTTCTAGCCAAGGATGCCATATTCCACATGTCTTCTGATTGCATCCAAGCTTATCACACCCTCCGGGACTTAGTCTCCACCGCACCTGTACTTCAACCCTCAGACTGGTCCCAGGACTTTGAGATTATGTGTGATGCATCAGATTTTGCCATAGGCGCTGTCCTGGGACAAAGGCAAGATAAGAAGCCCGTGGTGATCTACTACGTGAGCAAAACTTTGGACGAGGCCCAACGAAATTATACGGTCGCAGAGAAGGAGCTTCTCGCTGTAGTCTTAGGACTTGAAAAGTTTCGATCGTACTTGCTGGGATCCCACGTGACGATTTACATTGACCATTCATCCATTCGGCACCTGTTTGCCAAGAAGGACGCAAAGCCCAGGCTCATCAGATGGATCCTGCTTTTGCAGGTATTTGACCTGGAAATCCGAGACAAGGTCGGATCAAAGAATGTGGTGGCTGATCGCTTGTCTAGACTTCATCCAGACCACATTGGACCCTCCTTACCTCTACCTGACGCCTTCCCTGATGAACACATTCTGGCTGTGCAAGACAAGAGAATGCCATGGTATGCTAACTACGTCAACTACCTAGTTGTAGGACGAACCCCGCACAGCTGGTCTAGACAGCAACGGGACTGGTTCTTGGCTAAGGCCAAGCACTATTTCTGGGATGATCCCATGCTGTTTCGCCTCTGTGCTGACAAGATCATCAGGAGGTGTATCCCCGAAGACGAAGTTCAGAGTGTGCTTTCCTTTTGTCATGACTAGGCTTGTGGTGGCCACTTCTCTAGAAAGAAAACAGCTGCAAAAGTTTTGCAGTCTAGATTTTACTGGCCGTCCCTATTTAAGGATGCACACACCTTTGCCAAGACTTTCTCACGTTGCCAAATGCTGGGGACCATGACCAAGGAAGATATGATGCCCCTTCAGCCCATTTTGATTGTCGAAATCTTCGACGTTGGGGGTATCGATTTTATGGGTCCCTTTCTACCATCCACTGGCTTCGAGTACATCCTGGTCTCAGTAGATTATGTTTTCCAAATGGATTGAAGCCGTCGCCACCCGCCGATGCGATCACAGGACTGTCATGGACTTTGTTAAGAAGAACATCTTTTCCCGGTTTGGAATACCCAAGGCCATGATCTGTGATGGTGGAAGTCATTTTATCCATTCCCAATTCCGTGCCCTACTTAGAAAATACGGGGTAAACCACCGCATTGCTACCTGGTATCATCCACAAGCAAATGGGCAGACCGAGGTCTCAAATAGACAAATCAAAAACATTTTACAGAAGACTGTGAGACCTGACAGGAAAGACTGGTCCACACGACTTGATGATGCCCTATGGGCATACAGGATCGCTTTTAAGACCCCGATAGGCATGTCACCTTATCGCCTGGTCTTTAGCAAAGCCTACCATCTTCTTGTCAAATTGGAACACCGGGCTTACTGGGCTATCAAGCAATGTAACATGGATTCCCAGTTGGCCGGTGCTCAGAGGATGGTCCAATTATCTGAGCTCAAAGAAATTCGTCGGGATGCCTTTGACAATAGTCGACTGTATAAGGAGGAAATGAAAGCCGTCCACAACTGACTCATTCACAGAAAAACCTTTGAGGCTAACCAGTAAGTCTGGCTATTTGACGCCCGCCTAAAACTCTTCTCGGGGAAACTCAGTTCCAAATGGACAGGACCATTTCGGGTGGTAAAGCCCTACTCTAATGGGGCAGTTGAAATCGCTGATCCTAACACTGGGCACAGTTTTACAGTTAATGGTCAAAGATTGAAGCACTTCCTGGCCTAGGTTCCCCCAAAGGAGTGTGTCACCCTTGTTGAGGGATGACACAGAGCATCGCCCAGCTGGAGGCATTAAACTCTGAGCTTCCTGGGAGGCAACCCAGAGGATTCAGACCGATCCGGTATTTTACGTCACTCAGGTACTATCTTTTTGAACCCTTATGCATCCATGTACTTGCCAATGAGGACATTGTCCAACTTAAGCATGGGGGGGGGGGTAAATTGCATAATCCTGAGCTCATTTAATTAGTCTGAATAAAAATAAAAATAAAATTAAAAAAAAAATTGAATTTAGGAAGAAAACTTAGGCATTAGAAACTTGTTAATAGTAGGAAATAATACAAAAAGAACTTAAACACTTAGACTTTTCAGACCTTCAGGATTAATCAGCCTTGGTGTCCGTTAAAATATGGATTTAGCTTCGAATCCTTGTAACCTTAAGCTATTCTAATCCACCTACTAAATAAGGTGATAAGTATACGTCTTATCAACTCACCCTCTAACTCAGAAAAATTTTGAGTCTAAGCATCTACACACATTTTTGCACAGACTCACTTCTCGGAGATTTTGACAAAAATTGGGTAGCTAATGAACTCTCTTGGGTGGTATGGCTAGCAAGTTGTTGTGGGTAACAGCCCATTGGTAGGTTGTTCAGAACCCAGCCATGAGACCATTTCTTCTTCATTGCCTCTAGGTACATTTGAGATCAGGGAAGCCACCTTCGAAAAAAAAAAGTAGAAGAAAAGAAAATAAACCACACTTCACCGCATGAGTATGGCTGGCAAGTGATCATGGGTAACAGCCCATTGGTCGGTTGTCCAGAGCCCAGCTCAATAACTGCACAAAAAGAACCAAAACACTTAAGGAAGAAGCGGGGAAGTAGTACAAGCCGGGGAGATATACACTGGAAAAATCCTTTTGTTGACCCTAATTAAAACAAATGTAAGGAGAAAGCTGCCAATCGAACAAATACACCTTCAGGAAAATATATTTCCTCTTCCGGTCACCTAGGGGCGTAGAAGTCCGAAGTCTGTCTGAATTACCGTTAAGTGAGTCTATCACAATCTTCACACCAAGATGCTTAGCACTTAGGGTTTTGACCGAGTTTTGGGTTGGTTGGGTAGCCGTAAAAAGTTACCAACCCACATTGAATTCTAAAAAAATCTAAAAAGTATATATTTGTGTGTATATATACATATGTATTGTTATATGCATTAAAGCAAGGATTCGGGCGATTCGTATTTTGGCAGACACCCGGGCACTGCTTAGTCTTTGTAAATTAAGATCTTGGTATATTTCCTCCTATTGACAAGTGACGAAGTGTCTAAGCAATTACTTCTTAAATTCTGAAAGAAAATAAAGGCTAGAATAAACCTTGCTAGGGGCTAGCAAGGAGTAAGCATGGGGGTATGATAACACTGCACATGGGGGTGATAATTCTGTTAAATAGGGTCCATCTTAAGAATAAAAGGCACAACATAAGTAGAATGGGAGCATTGCATGCATCATATACCAAGATTGCTTATAAAACTGTATTAGTGGCCATTTGTGTAAGCACTTATTAAATCAGGCCTCAAATGAGCAATTAGACCGCACGGATGGATTCAGAACGACGAACGGAGTCAAACGGACTCAAGATCGGCCAAATCCGACATCCGGAGCTCCTACAATGGGCCCAAGAAGTCCTGACCGTTGATCAGGTGATCAATGTCCCTCGTTGCTCCACGTCACCCCCGCTCCACCGCATGCCACTCTTCCTTCAGCTGAGATCAAATCTCGGCCGTCGATCTTCGATCGGACGGTCGAGAACCGCGCGCCCGCTCGCAGTCGCCGCGATAAAGCGCGGGCGTGGCACAACGGTTAGCGTGCACGCCCGCACGCTTGCGACGCGGGTTCGAGCTGCGCGATGTGTAAAGTTGAAGACGAAGGAGTGCTCGGCGAAATTGGGCCGCCCGATCAGCAGCGGGCGGCCGTGATTGCGCCACGCGGCGTGCCCTCAGATCGCGAGCGCTCACGCGCGCGCGCAGGCTGGGCGATGACTCCCGCGCACACGCGGTCCCGAGGCGCGATCCGAGCGCACCCAAGGGAAGATCTCAGCTGTCCGATCTTCGATCGGAGGGCTCTCACGTAGCGGCCGCGGATTTGGCGCGAAGAAGAACGATGCGAGCGGTTAACCGGCGAGTTGGAGGGCTTCACCGACACTTTTGGAATGGTTTTAGTGACGTCCCGGACGTCGCTAAAGCCCCTTCTTCTTTTAGAAAGTCCTCCCTATTTAAGCCCCCTCCAACCACTCATTCAAGGCATTCACTTCCCTTGCAACTAATCTACCCCTCTCTTAGCTAGCTTTAGGCACTCTTGTAATCACCGGAGACGACGAGCCGTCGACGGAGCCTCCTCCACCGCCGTGGCTGCCTTGCCGCTCTCCCCCTCTCTCTATTCCTTTCTTTTAAGCTTTCCTTTACTTTTGTTTGAGCATGTATTTAATGTTGTAAGCTATGAACGAAAGCTTCTTGATTAATGAAATACTTTCCGTTCAGTTGTTTATTTTAATTCCTGTTTAAGTTGCATGATCAAGCAAGAAACAACTCTAACCATAATCTCTCCTTCTCTCTCTCTATCTCTTTCTCGCTTTTCAAACCGCACCTTTCGCAAGCAAAACTCCACGCTTTCCGTGACAACAAGTGATAAGCAAAATCTGATTTTCACACCTCCCTAAGACCGACACTCGGACTCACCTCCGTTTCTTTACTTTAAAATCGACGTTGCAAGTGCGACTATAACGACACTTCTTAACACACACGCACAAGCGCACGTCAGTAGTTCCTCTTCTGTCCGTCGTCGGTGTCTCGTGCGGTCGGGTTGGTTTCCTCGTAGGTCATGGTTGCCTCCACCACTCTCGAGAAGGTGGGTAGCTTCAGGGGTATGACATACCCTCGAATAGCAGGTCGGAGCCCCTCAGTGAACCTCCACAGGTGCTCCTCCTCTGTAGCTACGGCTATCGAAGCAAAACGTGACAGCTCTAGAAAGCGCATGCGATACACGCTGACAATCATCGTCCCCTGGCGGAGAGTGTGGAACTCCCACCTCCTCTGATCCTGCCAGGTTTCCGGGAAGTACTGCTCGTAGAAGAGGGTCACAAATTGGTCCCATGTCGGCTTTCCCCTCTCCTAGCCTCTGACTGCCCTCCACCACCTGTGTGCCACGCTTTCTAGCTGGTTCGTGGCAAAGGCCATGCGGCACTCCGCAAGTGGGCGAAAGGTGTCAAACACCTCTATACGCTCCAGCCAGTCCTTTGCCTCAGACGGGTCCTCATCCCCCTTGAAGGAGGGGGGCTTTAGCTTCCGGAACTGTCCGAAAAGCTCGTTGTGTAGCTGCAATGGGGGGAATGGTCACGCCTCCAGGCAAGGAGGGCTCATGCTCGGAAGTGTCAGAGTGCGGTGCAGGCGGTGGAGGACCACCCCCTCCCCCTCCTGCTCATTGACGTGCCGTAGTGCGTGTGTTAAGAGGTGTCGTTATTGTTGCACTTTATACGTCTGTTTTGAAAGAAGTAAATGGAGGTGAGTCCGAGTGTCAGTCTCAGGGAGGCGTGGAAATCGGATTTTGTTTACCACTTGTTGTCACGAAAAAGGCGGAGTTTTGCTTGCGAAAGAGACAATTTCGAAAAGCGAGAGATAGAGAGAGTTTAGGGTTAGAAAGGTCTTGGTTTTGATCATGCACTTTAAACAGAAATTAAAATGGCGACTAAACCGGAAATAATTTCATTAAACATGCATTCATAGTTCATGGTTTACAACATTAAATACATGCTTCAACAAAAGTAAATGAAAGCTTAAAAGAGAGAGAGAGAGATAGGTAGAGAGAGAGTGGAGAGCGACGAGGCAGCCACGGCGGTGGAGGAGGCTCCATCGGCGGCTCGTCGTCTCCGACGATTACAAGAGTGCCTAAAACTAGCTAGGAGAGGAGTAGAGTAGTTGCAAGTGGGAGAGTATGCATTGAATGGTGGTAGAAGGGGGTTTAAATAGAGTTAACGGCTTCCTAAAAGAAGAGTGTGCTTTAGCGACATCCAGAACGTCGCTAAAATCGCTTCCAGATACGTCGGTGAAGCCCTCCTGCCGCCGGTCAGCTGCCCGCCCCGCTCTCTCTCCATGCGCGATCCGTGGACGTTGAACGAGAGCCGTTCGATCGAAGATCTGACGGCTGAGATCCTCCTGCGCCCGCGCTGAGATCGCGCCTCAGGCGCGCGCGCGCGCGCGGGCGTTCGGGAGCTCTCATCACGTCTCGTGGCGCGATCCTAGCCGCCCGCTGTTGATCGGGCGGCCCAATTTTGCCGCGCCCTTCGCTCGCGCTTGATTTCAGCTCCGCGCGATTCGAACGCGCGTCGCTGCGATGCGGGCGTACGCGCTAGCCGTTGCGCCACGCCCGCGCTTTGTCGCGGCGACCGCGTTCGAGCGCGTGGATCTCGGCCGTTCGATCGAAGATCAACGGCCGAGATTCGTCCTTGGCTTGCTTGAGGGCGTTCGAGCGGTGGGGGCGGGGCGACGTGACGCTTTCTGGGCCGTTGATCTCCAAATCAACGGTCAGAATTTCTTGGGCCCATTGTGGGAGCTCCGGATGTCGGATTTGGCCAATCTTGAGTCCGTTGGACTCCGTTCGTCGTTCTGAATCCATCCGTGTGGTTTGATTGCTCATCTCGGGCCTGTTTTGACACATGCTTTACACAAATGGCCATTAATGCAGTTTATAAGCAATCTTGGTACTTGATGCATGCAATGCTCCTATTCTACTTTATGTTGTGCCTTTTATTCTAAAGATGGGCCATATTCAACCTATTTACTACCCCCTTGCGTGGTGTTATCACTCATCTGGCGCTGCGGCGGTCTCTCTGTCCCACTGAAGACTCCCCCTCCACGTCCTTAGGGAGAGGTGCTCGTGGAGGCTGGTGGAGTTCCTCTCGCACTATGCCTCTGATCAGCTGGGCGAGATCCTGAGCCTAAACGCCCGGGAGAAGAGGTGGGTCAACTGGCACCTCAAGCCCAGCACGTCCGCCACTCCGACCTCGTCCACGGCCTCGACCATAGCCCACCTCGAGAACTCCTTGATGAGGCATCTCCTGCAAGGAGACGCGAAAGACAGAACAAAAGGGTCAACGTTATCGAATTCCTTTGAAAGAGGACTCAGAACATATATCAAAGCGATACGTTGTGGTGGCTACCCTAGTTACATGCACGTGAATGGTTATTCTCAAGCCAGTTGGTTCATTTCTCGGGGCGACCTTGCTCTGATACCATCTTGCTACAACCCAGTTCCCGGATACCTACAGGACCCGAGATCGACTCGCCTCGACAAATCCCAAGCCCCAGTCGTCCAACAAGAAATAACCAAAAAGTAGTAAAGTAAACCACATTCACATATGCAATATAACTAAGCAGTAAAAACGAGCAAAGCAGTAAATGAAAGTAAAACTGCTGTTCCAATACATACCACCACAACAACAGAGACAACAGAAACGAAAGTAACAGAAACAACAATAGCAGCTAAAAGTCAGAAACTCACTACAACAGTAAGGGTGTACAAAAAGAAGAGTAGAAAAACTACAGCTGGCTCGACTGGGCCCAGTACCCTCCGTAGGCGGAAGCTCGGGCAGCTCAACTCCTGGACTTGAACAGTGTTATGAAAGAGACAGAGTTAGCGAACGCTGAGTAGAGTTGTAACTATACTATCTAATGAAGTAAAAGTAACTGGTTTAATTATCTTTTCTATTTATTTTATTTTACATGCATTTCCTTTTCACCCCTTTTCATCAACTTTCAGATTTTCTTGATCTTGCATGTTCCTCGTGGGAACGGTCTTGCTTACAGTCTTTTCCGAAGAGTAGAAGGCACACATGGTACTCTCCTGGCCGGGAGAGTCCTCCGTGGTAGTCCTACACCCAGTCGACCACCCCGAGGTCATTGTCAGACGTAGCGATGACTACAGCACGCGCGATAAGCGCACGGGTACCTACCTCACACTTACACGCGGTCAGTCGTTTCCACTAGCGGGTACGCCCAAAGTACTTCACGGAACAGTATATGGCCTAGCCCTTTCAAAAACTATGGTCTAGCCCCTGAGAACCAAACAGGGGTCTCGCCTCTCCACAGTCCGCGCACCCTCGTCTAACTACCCCGGTTCGCCCAGGGGGCCTAACAAGTCGGTGTAGGGTGGCTAGCTGAATCCTGGGCCCCGTCAAGTGGCTATCTCGCTCCCTACACTAGTAGCTCGCCTCGGTACCGTGTACATGAGGGCCAACAGAAGTCGGTGTAGAGTGGCTAATCCTAACCCCGGGTCCCAACCCTAGGGCGGCTAGCTCCGCCCTACACAAAAAGGGGACAGTCGCTCTCCTTGGTACCACGTACTCAAGGGCCAGCCACTTCCCATCCACATTCTAGATTTTCCATCTAACCATAGGAACTCTACTCCTAACTCCCCATAGGGTTCGCGCTCATGTTCATCACATTATTCCGATCCAGATTCCATCATTCACAATTCAGTTCTCGTTTATATACAGGCAGCTCGTGTTTCCACAATTTAATACATGCAACTGATGATTTCACAGGTAACTGTTCATTTATCTCAGACAGCTCATATTCTAACGGGCAGCTCATACTTTATTACAGGTAATGGCTAGCAGTTTAGCTTGTTCATGTATACAAATACAATCTTGCAGTACAATTGGTTTATTCATTTCTCTCTCCTAGGGTTCATGCCACATCCTAGGTTTCCACTTGGCTAATTCCACAGATACATTCTTATTTAATAAGATTAACAGGGGTAGATCACTCTACCAGACAAATCAAGAGTAATGGGGGCTTGAACCGCAGACCTAGGCATCTTTGCGGGCCCTAAACATGCAGTAGGTCGAAATCCTATACTAAGGAATACATCACAAAGGAAGATTCGGAACAGTGAATAAAGGTTTCTAGTACATAGAGAAACTCACAAGGAAACTACAGATACTTCGTTTGTGTAAAATGGATCTCGATCGGACCCCAAATAGGTCAAAAACGTGTCTACTGACCAAAATCACACATCTGGAAACAAGTCCAGACATCTTAAAAGTTACAGAATCTCACCTCAAGTTCTTGCGGTGTCCTCAGGCGTCTAGGACTCCCCTGCGATCGTCTGAACGCTGTTCTAGACGTCGGACCACTCCTCCGGTCGTCTGGAAGCACCTCCAGTCGTTTGGTGAGCTGGTCAAACGTCCGAAAGTGCGTGGAAGGACGTTCCACGCTCCTTCCTTAGGCTACTTTTGCATATGATAGAGCAACCACCCAAAATCAAGCTGGCATATCTTCTGCGGTGCGGCCTGCATGGCCGTAACCATGGAAAGAACGTACCTTTGCGATACAGGTGCTTTTAGACGTCTGGTGATGACTCCAAATGTCTAGATGGTTAGCAATCGTCCGGACTGCACTCCAGACGTCTGATACTGGAAAAATTTCAGTATCAAAATGTGCTCCCAGCGCTCCTTGACGTGCTTCGCCCCATTTATCCTCGCTCCGCCGCAGCTCGAATTGCTGCAGGTGGTCGAGGACATCGCTCTAGACTCCCTCCTCCCGTACGCGCCCGCGGTGGCTGTGCGAGCTCCGACAAGCTTCCATTGAATCTCCCGACCTCGGCCTCCTCCTCCTCCTCCTGCACTACTCTTTCTCGCTCTCTCTCGCTCACCCTCGCTTGCAGTAGTGAAGGTGGGGTGTGGTGGTAGTGGTGGAGTGGAGAGGAAGGGAGGCTGGCTTTTATAGCTGAGGGATTAGGGTTCGGGTAGGAAGGAGGAGAAAGGAGAGAGAGAGAGAAAAGAGGTTCTACAAGCCGCCCGCACGCAGAACGCAGAGTGCATACAAAAAATTCATTTTCAGACGTTCGGGAAAGGATCCAGACGTCTGGACAGACGTTTGACTAAGACTCTAGACGTCTTAAAAGGCTAAAAGTGGGATGGGTCTTTACAGAAAGGTACATATCAGGTGGTAGGCTCTTGGTTTCCTCCCTTCTGATTTTGGGGTCCCTCGTAACATGTGTATAGAGGGACTTGACATGCTACGGATGTGTTTATTTAAAAGGGTCATTGTGGTTTGCGTTCACAACATCGATTTTAAATGAAGAAACAGACATGAGTCCGAGTATCGATCACTGGGAGGCGTGAAAATTGGATTTTTCTTGTCACTTAGTGTCACGGAAATGATGGGTTTTCACTTGCGAGAAAACGCGGGAGAAAAGAGACTAAGAGAGAGAGAGAAAGAGAGAGAGAGTAGGGTTAGAGTCTTTTAAGTCATGGCATTCACTTAGATCAAAATGGAGAACATCATTGATACTATATTTAACATGCAACTTGAGTTTTACAAATACAATAATAGCTAAATGCTTAAACAAAAGTAAAGTAAAGCTAGAGTAAAGGGAGGGAAAGAGAGAGAGGGGAGACGGTGAGGCGGCCGCGGTGGTGGAAGAAGGCTCCGTTGGTGGCTCGTTGACTCTGTTGATTACAAGAAATGCTAAGGGAAGCTAGGAGGGTGATACAACATTTGCTAAGTGAATTCAATGCCTCTCATGGGTGGTTGGAAGGGGTTTAAATAGGAAGAAGGGCTTTCCAAATGAAGAAGGGGTTTTAGCGACGTCCGAAACATTGCTAAAACCCTTCTCAAAAGGTCGATGAAGGCCCCTGCCCACCGGTCATCCACATGCGCCCGTGCTTCCTTTTCACGATCCACGTGCACTTGCTGTGCACCGTCCGATGGAAGATCGGATGATTGAGCTTCGCCGTTGAGCGTGCTTGTGGATCGCTTGCTGGGAACGTGCGCTCCACTCGTCATCATGGGCGTCTATATCGGATGCGCAGGAGTGTGCCGCGTCGCTTGCTTCTAAGCCGCTCGATCGCAAATCAACAGCCGTATTTGCACGCCTCGCGATCGCTTGAATTTGTGCTGCGGGGGGCGCCTCGAACCCGCACCCCACAATGCAAGGGTGAGGCGCGTATCGCTGCGTTGCGCCCTCCAATTGTTGTGGAGATGATGCGATAGCGCGGTGCGGGCGATTGTTGGATGAAGATCTAACGGTTGTGATCTGCTGCAGTTCGTGGGCGCTGTGGATGTGGGGGCGAGGGGCGTGCACTCTCAGCCATTCGATCGAAGATCGGAGGGCTTAAAGTTGTAGAGCATGGCTCGGTGGAGTTGTGCTACGGTCGAGGGGCACGGCGATGTCGCCACATGGCAGCTTTATGGCCGTTGATCATCAGATCAACGGTCAGAACTTCTTGGGCCAATTGTAGGAGCTCCGGATGTCGGATTTGGTTGATTTTGAGTCTGTTGTACTCCGTTCGTCATTTTGAATCCATCCGTGCGGTCTGATTGCTCATCTAAGGCCTGTTTTGACATGCACTTGTAAAAATGGCCATTAATAATGCACTATAAGCAATCTCGATGTGCGATGCATGCAATACTCCCATGCCTATTTATGATGTGTTATCTGTGCATTTTACCCTTAAGACCGACCTCATTTGGTAGAATTATCATCGTAAAATGTAGTGTTATCATACCCCCATGCTTACTCCTTGCTAGTCTTTAGCAAGGTTCATTCTAGCCATTATTCTCTGTCAGAATTCAGGAAGTGATTACTTAGACATTTTGTTACTTGTCAACAGGAGGAAATATACTAAGATCCTAATCTACAGACACTAAACAACGTCCAGGTGTCTGCCAAAATATGAATCGCCTGAATCCTCGCTTTAAGGAATATGTATATTTTTTATTTTTCATCTTTTCTCATTTTAGATTTTTGGAGTTGAAAGTGTGTTGGTAACTTTTTACACTTGCCCAACCCACCCAAAACTCGGAAAAGACTCTAAGTGCTAAGCATCTTGGTGTGAAGATCGTGATCGACTCACTCAATGATAATTCAGACAGACTTCGGGTTTCTACGCTCCTAGGTGACCGGGAAAGGAAGTGTTTTGCCTGAAGGTGTATCTGTCCAATCGGTAGCTTTCTCCCTACTTTTATTTTACTTGGGGTCAACGTAAGGATTTTTCCAGTGTATATCTCCCCGGCTTGCTGTACTTCCTCGCTTCTTCCTTAAGTGTTTTGGGTCTTTTTGTGCATTTATTGGGCTGCGTTCTAAACAACCGACCAATGGGCTGTTTCCTACGTTCACTTGCCAGCCATACTCGTGCGGTGAAGTGTGGCTTATTTTATTCTTTTTCTTCTTTTTTTTTTACTAGGTGGCTTCCCTGATCTTAAATTTACCTAGAGACAATAAAAAGAATGTGATCCTGTGGTTGGGCTCTGGACAACCGGCCAATGGGCTGTTACCCACGATATCTTGCCATCTATACCACCCTAGAAGGTTCATTAGCTACCCAATTTCTGTCAAAATCTCCAAGGAGTGAGTCAGTGAAAAAATGTGTGTAGATGCTTTGACTAAAAGTCCCTCTGAGTTAGAGGGTGAGTTGATAAGTCGTATATTTATCACCTTGTTTTATTGGTGGATTAGAATAAATTAAGGTTGCAAGGATTTGAAGCTAAATCCATATTTTAATGGACACCAGGGCTGATTAAGCCTGAAGGCTTGAAAAGTCTAAGTGTTCGGGTTCTTTTCGTATTATTTCCCGCTGTTGACAAGTTCCTAATGCCTAAGTTTTTCTTCCTAAATATATATATATCTAATTTTATTTTATTTTATTCAGACTGATTAAATGAACTCAAATTCATGCAAATTACCACCCCTCCATGCTTAAGTTGGACAATGTCCTCATTGATAAATACATGGATGCAACAGGGGTTTAGAAAGATATTATTACCTGAGTGAAGTAAAATGCCTGATCAGTCTGAATCTTCTGAGTTGCCTCCCAAGAAGCGTTGAGTTTAATGCCTCCAGCTAGGCGGTGCTTCGTGTCATCCCTCAATGAGGGTGACAACCTCCTTTGGGGGAACCTGGGTGAGGAAGTGTTTCAATCTCTGATCATTGACTGTGAAAGTATGCCTAGTGTTCGGATCTGCGATTTCAACTGCCCCATTGGAGTAGGGCTTGACTACCCTAAACAGTCTTGTCCACTTGGACCTGAGCTTCCTGGGAAAGAGTTTTAGTTGGGCATCAAAAATCCAGACTTGCTGGTTAGGCTCGAAGGTTTTTCTATGGATGAGTCGATCATGGACGGCTTTCATTTTGTCCTTGTAAAGCCGACTATTCTCAAAGGCGTCCCAATGAATTTCCTCGAGCTCGGAGAGTTGAGGCATCCTCTGTGCATTGGTTAACTGGGAATCCATGTTACATTGCTTAACGGACCAGTAAGCTCGGTGTTCCAACTCGACAGGAAGGTGGCAAGCTTTACCAAAGACCAAGCGATAAGGCGACATGCCTATCGAGGTCTTGAAAGTGGTCCGGCATGCCCACTGGGCATCATCTAGTCATGCAAACCAGTCCTTCCTGTCAGGTCTCACGGTCTTTTGTAGAATGTTCCTGATCTGCCTGTTTGAGACCTCGGTCTGCCCATTCGTTTGCGGATGATACGAGGTGGCAATGTAGTGGGTAACCCCATATTTTCTGAGTAGGACACGAAATTGGGTGTGGATAAAATGACTTCCACCATCACTAATCATGGCCTTCAGTATTTCAAACTGAGAAAAGATGTTTTGCTTAACAAAATCCATGACATCCTTATGATTGCATCGGCGGGTGGCAATAGCTTCAATCCATTTGGAGGCATAGTCTATAGAGACTAAGATGTACTCGAAGCCGTTAGATGGTGGAAAGGGGCCCATAAAATTAATACCCCAAACGTCGAAGAGCTCGATAATCAGAATGAACTTGAGGGGCATCATGTATTTTCTGGTCATGGTCCCTAGATTCTGGCAGCGAGAGCAAGTCTTAACAAGGTTGTGTGCATCCTTAAATAAAGAAGGCTAGTACAATCCGGACTGCAGAACCTTTGTGGCCGTTTTCTTTCCTGAGAAGTGGCCACCACAAGCTTGGTCATGATAAAAGGATAGCACACTCTGAACTTCATCCTCCGGGGTACACCTCTTGATGATCTGGTCGGCATAGAGGCGAAACAACATGGGATCATCCAAGAAATAGTGCTTGGCTTCAGCCAAGAACTTATCCCGTTGCTGTCTGGACCGGCTGTGCAGGGTTTGTCCTACAACTAGGTAGTTGACATAGTCGGCATACCAAGATAGTTTCTTATCTTGCACAGCCAGAATTTGCTATTCGGGAAAGGTGTCAGATAAAGCAAGGAAGGCCCAATGTGGTCTGGGTGGAGTCTGGATAGGTGATCGGCCACCACATTCTTTGACCCGGCTTTGTCGCGAATTTCCAGGTCAAATTCCTGTAAGAGAAGGATCCATCTGATGAGCTTGGGTTTCGCATCCATTTTAGCCAATAGATGCTGGATGGCCGAGTGGGCCGTATAGATGGTCACGTGGGATCCCAAAAGGTAAGATCGAAACTTTTCGAGTCCAAAAACTACAGGGAGCAGCTCTTTCTCTGTGACCGTATAATTCCGTTGGGCCTCGTCCAACGTTTTGCTCGCGCAGTAGATCACCATGGGTTTTTTTGTCTTGTCTCTGTCCCAGGACTGCGCCTATGGAAAAGTTTGATGCATTACACATGATCTCAAAATCTTAGGACCAGTCCGGGGGCTGAAGTATTGGTGCTGTGGAGACTAAGCCCTTGAGGGTGTGGTAAGCTTGGATGCAATCAAAGGTCATGTGGAATTAGGCATCATTAGCAAGAAGGTCGGTCAAGGGTTTGGAGAGCTTGGATATGTCTTTGATGAACCTTCGGTAGAAGCCAACGTGTCCAAGGAATGAGCGGATTTGCCGAACCGAGCTAGCTGGGGGAAGTTCGGAAATCAAATCAACTTTAGCTCGATCCACCTCAATGCTCCTATGTGATACGATGTGACCGGGGACAATTCCTTCTTAAAGCATGAATGGCTCTGTTCCCATCTTAACACCAAATTAACCTCGATACATCATTTCATGATTTTCTCCAAGTTGCTCAAACAGTGGTCGAATGAATTCCCAAACACTGAGAAATCATCCATAAAGGCCTCCAGGTATTCACCCACCATCTCTGAAAAGATGGCTAGCATGTAGCGTTGAAAGGTAGCAGGTGTGTTGCATAACCTGAACGGCGTATAACAGAATGCAAACGTGCCATACGAGCATGTGAATGTGGTCTTCTCTTGATCTTCTGGAGCAATTGCGACTTGGTTATATCCTGAATATCCATCTTGGAAGCAAAAATACTTCTGCCCTGCCAATCGCTCAAGAATGTGGTCGATGAATGGCATGGGAAAATGATCTTTCTTGGTCGCCTCATTAAACTTCCTGTAATCAATACACACCCGCCATGCGGTGGTGGTGTGGGTGGGGTTGGATTCGCCATGCTTATTGGTGACAATGGTGAGCCCAGCTTTCTTCGGAGCCACTTGAGTAGGGCTCACCCAGGGGCTATCGGAGATGGGATAGATGATGTCGGCGCCAAGCCATTTGATAATTTCCTTCTTAACGACCTCTCGCATATTTGGGTTTAACCGTCTCTGCATCTGACGGGAGGGTCGCGCCCCATCTTATAGGTAAATCTTGTGGGTACAATAGGTGGGGCTAATTCCTCTCAAGTCTGAAATAGTCCTGCCAATGGCAACCCTATGTTCTGATAAGGTCACGGTTAATCTAAGTTCCTGATCCTTGGTTAGGTTGGCGTTGATAATTACTGGGATGGTTTGGTCAGTTCCCAGGAAGACATACTTGAGATTCTCGGGTAGCGGCTTTAGTTTAGGTGTGGGTGGAACAATGTTTGATGGAAAGAGGAAAGGCGGGAGTTGATCAACATCAATCTCCTCAAATGGTGTTGATTGATGGTAATCAGCCCTACAAAGGTCCGTGTGCATAGATGGTGACGGGTCAGAACAGTCGTTACAAGGTTGGTAGTCCGAGACAGAACTAAGGGTGAGGCATTCCTCGACCAAAGGCTCCACAGGATCGTGTTCTCGATACAGTCGCAATCAAAAGACTTGGTCGCCCGGAAGATATCCAACTGCATCTTCTTGTCTTCAAAAGCGATTTCTATACATCCCATGTCACAATCGATGTTTGCCTTAGCCGTAGCTATGAAAGGTCAACCTAGGATGATGGGTGTGCTCTGTAGTTGTTCAGGGACTTCCATGTCGAGCACTAAGAAGTCGACCGGGAAATAGAAGTCCTTGACCCGAACAATCACATCCTCGACAACCCCCTTCGAGGTCTTCACAGATCTATCGGCCAACTGGATTGTCACAGGTGTGGGCATCAACTCTCCGAATCCGAATTGGTGATACAGGGTTGTCGAAATCAGATTGATGGAAGCACCTAAGTCAAGGAGCGCTCTATCAAATGTCATGTCCCTGATATTGTAGGATATCAGGGGTGCTCCTGGGTCAGTTCGTTTGAGCGGAAGGTTTCTCGATATCACGGAACTTGCTTGCTCTGAGAGCACAACCTTCCTAGGTGCTTGAGGTCTTGGCTTACGCTCAGGTGTACAGGCATCCTTCAGGAACTTGGTGTAAGCTGTAATGTGCTTGACGGCTTCGAGGAGCGGAATATTAATCCGAACCTGCTTAAAGATCTCCAAAAGCTCCTCATTCTCTATAACACTTTTCTTTTTCTTGATCATCTCCAAGACCTCAGGATATGGAGTCTGAATGTGAATAGGGTTTATTTCTGGGTCCTTGGGTTTTTTCTGCGCCTCTTCATGGTCGGACATTTCAGGGGGTGAAGTCACGGGAGGAGTTGGCCATTTGGGATCTTGGGTTTTGGTGCCGCTTCTCAAGGTTATCGTATTTGCAGAGGCATTGGGACCATGGGTTGACCCTTGAGAAGATGAGGAAGAAGAAGCACCAAACCCAGGGGGTGTTTGTGGGGCTGGCTGGACCATGTGAGCCTACCTGGGATTGCCTTGGAACCCTTGCGAATTGGGGCCTCTGTTAATCACGTTTCACGGGTTCGGTTGTGGCTGAGAAGGAGGGGGTCCTTGCTGTTTACAATCCAACAACTGGCTTAATTGTCCCTTCACTAAAGCCATTTCCTGCTGGTGTTTGTGGTTCATTTCAGCCATCATTTTTATCAGGGTGTCCATTTGGTTTTGTGGGGGAGGGGCCGCTCTATTCGGATTATAGGGGGTCTAACCAGTGGTCCTTGTTGATAGGAGGGCTGGTTTGGCTGCTGGTTTGGCTTGAGTTGGTTCTGAAATTGAGGCAGTTTCTGGTTCGTCCAGCCGGTGTTGATTACGCCAGTCAATGTTGTAGGTGTTGGAGAAAGGGTCGGGTTTGAAATAACCTTGGATATCCTGGACATCTTCAAAGATAGCAAGTGTCGAGGGGGAGGGAAGAGAGTAATCAAGGACTGAGGGAGCGAAGGTCCCTCCCTGGAACATGGCCAGGGGTTGTTCTAGGTTCATCTGGCTTAGTGGCTGGACCCGATCGACATTGTGAGCTCCCTTTGCTAGGGAGACGGTATGTAGCGGGTTCTTGGTCTAGCTCAGTAGTTCATCTATCTTTTTATCTACCAATTCCACTCGATCCAATTTCTTAGAAATGATATCCATGTCAACCGTTCCAGAATTTGCTTGTACCTCATAGATCCCACCATAGGTTGACTGGATCGACTAAATTGGGTCATGGAGGCATTGTTGAGCGAATTTTCGCTCATAGACTTGAAGAGCTCAAACGCGCTCTCCTCATCTTTATTCAGGAAGTTTCCCCTGCATGAGGCATCAATGAATTTCCGAAGGTCGCTATCCAGACCGTGGTAGAAGATCTGGGCCAATTGCCACTTTGTTACTTCGTGGTGTGGGCATTTCCTCAATAGTTCATTAAATCTCTCCCACTCCTCATGGAACTGTTCCCCACCCTGGAGTGTAAAGGTGGTAATGGCTCTTCTGAGGGCATTGGTCTTTCCTATGGGGAAGAATTTCTTTAAGAATGCATGCATCAGTTCTTCCCAAGTGGCGATGGATCTTTCTGGGGTTCTAAGCCAGTGAGACGCTTTGTCTCTTAGTGAGAAGTGGAACATCTTAATCAAAACAATATCTAGGCTAATGTTCCTGGGTTTTACAGTCCGGGCGATCCAGTCAAATCCTCTAGGTGTTGGAAGGGGTCCTCATTTGAGCTTCCATGGAAGTGGCTCTGAATTAGGCTCAAGACGTTTGGTTTTAGCTCAAAATCATCTCCCCCTTCGGGGATCCTAAGGTGTGGTTCAATCCTAATCACAGAGGGATTGTAGAAGTCGCGGAGGGGCCTAGGTTGGTCCTGGAATGGTGGTGGATCAAGTGGTGGTTGTCCTTGCGGGCCCTGGAAAGGTGGTGGTGTTGCCCCTACGGGTTCCGCAACTGGTGTATGGCTTGCATGATAGTGTGGATTTGCTGCTGCTGAAGCCAGTGGTTTGCGTTGATCTGGGCCTGGATGATGGCCATTGTATCTGGTGGGGGTTGGTCCTCAACCTCATCTACTCTAGGTTCGGCCATGTCTTTAGTAAGATCAAGTCTCCTGGATTCCCATTCCAAAACAAACAACTCAGGATGAAGTGATCATCTCCCGTGCATACACTAGAGAAGAACAGGAGGGGATGCGGAGAGTGACAGATGTGAGAAGTGTGTGTGCACAACCAAGCAAGCAAGCCTAGTCCTTATAGTGTATTCCTTAGTGGACTTAGAAATCTCCAAAGGAGCGATCAAGTTCGTAGGCATGGGACCACCCTTCCCAAAGCTAATCTAGCCAGGTTGATTACGAGGGGATTGTAGGGGAGGTTCTTCCTTTGGCTTGCGCCGCTGGTTCCGTAGACCCCACAATTGTGGTCGTTTGACATTTCCCCACAGCCTAGTCACCAGATTAGACTAAGGGAATGAAGGCCAGGTGCCCAGCAAAAAAAACCTTGCCTCTGAGACTTAACCCAGTCCTGCCTAGGGCATGTCTACTCTGTTTTAATGGGGCTAGGATAATGCTTGTGCTTGGGTTATGTGATGAGGTGTTGATTGGGGTGGTGCCTCTTAGTTCTCCAATTCAAGTGTGTGTGCTCCTATCAAAACATGGATTTCAAGCAAGGATTTAAGATGTGGTATCTTTTAATGTTTTTCCTTACTTTTGTGTCTTTTAGGGTTGATGTGTTTTAATGTTTTTAGGCAAGTTTCACGTGGGCATGCCAAGTTTTGCACACAATTGGTGACAGTAGATTTCCTTTAATGTGAAGAGGCTCTAAAACCCTAATGTGCTCATCCTAGTGTTCATGAAATTTCTACCAGATGAGTTGATTTTAGGGGTGAGTGGTGCGGCCCATGTCAATTCACGGTGGCTTCGCAAACACCACTCAAAAGGAAAGAAAAACACTTCAAAAAGATTAGGTCTTTAAGAATGTTAGAGTGTATTTTTTTGTTGGGTGATGAGTTAAAGATGCGGATCAGGCAATCATTCACCATGCCAATTTTTTTTTTTTTATTTTAAAATTTTTTATATTTTCTTTTTAGGGAAGTAAACAACCACTGGTAGAGAACTACTCACAATCAGTCCTTGCTGCGCTTGCTCCAACTCCACTGTCACAAGTTGCGCTCCTTCATCGTCTAAGCATCGAGTTCCTGCAACCATCAAGTAGGATAAAATGCGTTAGATGATGTGAGCATGGATGCAAAATGGGAGTGACATAATAAATCCGTTGCCTCCCCGGCAACGATGCCAAAAAATGACGTGCTATGGATGCGTTTATTTAAAAGTTTTGTTGTAGTTTGCGTTCGCAATGTCGATTTTAAATGAAGAAATAGACGTGAGTCCGAGTATCGTACATAGGGAGGCATGAAAATCAAATTTTTCTTGTCACTTAGTGTCATGGAAATGGCGGGTTTTCGCTTACAAGAAAACGCAGGGGAAAAGCATGTGAGAGAGAGAGAGAGTGGGGTTAAAATCTTCCAAGTCATGGCATTCACTTAGGTCAAAATGGAGAATAGCATCAATACTATATTTAACATTCAACTTGAGTTTTACAAATACAACAATAGCTAAATGCTTAAACAAAAGTAAAGTAAAGCTAGAGTAAAGGGAGGGAAAGAGAGAGGGGGGAGACGACGAGGTGGCCACAATGGTGGAGGAAGGCTCCGTCGGTGGCTCGTCGACTCCGTTGATTACAAGAGATGCTAAGGGAAGCTAGGAGGGAGATACAGACACTTGCTAAGTGAATTCAATGCCTCTCATGGGAGGTTGGAAGGGGTTTAAATAGGAAGAAGGGATTTCCAAATGAAGAAGGGGTTTTAGTGAAGGCCCCTGCCCACCGGTCATCCGCACGCGCTCGTGCTTCTTCTTCGCGATCCGTGTGCGCCTGCTGTGCATCGTCCGATCTTGAGCTTCACCGTTGAACACGCTTGTGGATCGCTCACTGGGAATGCACCCTTGCGCATCATCGCGGGCGTCTGCGTTGGATGCGCGGGAGTGTGCCACGTCGCCTGCTTCTGAGCCGCTCAATCGCAAATCAACGGTCGTAATCGTGCGCCTTACGATCGCTTGAATTTGCATTGCGGTGGGTGCCTCGAACCCGCGCCCCACAGTGAGAGGGTGAGGCGCGTACCACTGCGCTGCGCCCTCTGACTGTTGTGGAGATGATACGCTAGCATGGTGCGGCAACCGTTGGATGAAGATCCAACGGTCATGATCTGCTGCAGTTTGTGGGGGCTGTGGATGTGGGCGGGAGGGGCGTGCGCTCTCAGCCATTTGATTGAAGATCAGAGGGCTTAAAGTTGTAGAGGGCAGCTCGGTGGAGCTATGCTGAGGTCGAGGGGCACGGCGATGTCGCCATGTGGCAGCTTTATGGCCGTTGATCATCAAATCAATTGTCAGAACTTCTTGGGCTAATTGTCGGAGCTCCGGATGTCGGATTTGGTTGATTTTGAGTCCGTTGTCTCCGTTCGTTGTTTTGAATCCATCCGTGTGGTCTGATTGCTCATCTGTGACCTGTTTTGACATGCACTTGTACAAATGCCCATTAATAATGCATTATAAGCAATCTCGATGTGCGATGCATGCAATGCTCCTATGCCTATTTATGATGTGTTATCTATGCATTTTACCCTTAAGACCGGCCCCATTTGGCAAAATTATCATCGTAAAATGTAATGTTATCAGGACTATTTATACAATACATGAGAGGGAGGTTGTTATCAAGAGATAACGAAGAGTTTGTTGAGAAAGATATTAAGAGATTACTTGAAGCCATAACTGCTCCGTGGATCATGCCTTGTTGTTTGGAGATAAAATGTCTCCTTGTAATCGCTCACTGGATCGCGTCGCCTCCTCGCCCTCCTGTGGGGATCGAGTCCAAGCAGGTTCAACTAGTCTAATCGCAAGCCGACTAGACGTAATTCACGAGGGTAATTTTCGTCCTGCATCCATTGAGATGGAATTTGGACGCTGCAGAGGAGAGAGGACAGGAGAAAAAATGTCAAGCTGGATTACTACTCGAGTCTTGACATTGAGATGGGATTTGGAAAATTGCAAGTCTAAAAGATGTGCGTCCATGACCACTTTCAGGCTGCATGGTAACATGAGCAGCTCGGTGTGAGAAGTTGAGAGTTTTGAGATGCTTGGAATTTTTAGAGTTGGGAGCCTTGAAAGTCTTAGGTTGTTTGAAATTTTTAGTCATGTATATATAATATATCTATATCAGGCATATGAATTTGTCGGTATGTTTCCTGTATCCAAACCCAAATCCAATTAGATTTATATTAAAAAACCCACATTTGCCTACATATTAAATGAAGTGAATTTTATTCGACCAAATCGAATCGGGTCGAATTGATTCTCTGTTAGGAAGTTCCAGATTGATGTGCCTAGTCATAAGAGTGACCATTCCATTGATTTCCATAAATTTGGGATATTTAGTTTGTCTTATTGGCAAAGTAATCAACATGATGTACTTGAAGTATGTCAGGTGAAGTATTTCGATAAGCGGATTGGGTTGATTAAGTCGAATGAAGATCAAATTAAATTGACTGACGCTTGTCAACATAGACATCTTCTCCTAAGTAGTGTTGCTAATTGTCTTAGACTAAAAGGATCTTTACATAGATATTGATGTAAACTTCAAAGACTAAAATTTCCACCATCACCCTTTAATATTTACATAAATGCAATTAAAAGTTGCTCTATTAAAAGCTCTTTCTGTCTACATTAGTTAATAGTCATAGGAAGTAAATAATTACCAGAGATAGGTGGAGTGTCATTTCACAAAAAATAGAATAATTTTTGGCACCTTCTTGTAAAACTATGAAGGCAACAAAATTTTTCTCCTTCCTATTTCTTTCAACATCTGCTATCTTCGACCTCCCTCTCTACTTTCTTCCCCCTCTAGCCTACATTAATCCATTACACTATTCTCTCCTCCTCTAGTCTCCCTCATCCTCCTACTCTTATGAATTTGAAAGCATGAGTGTAGACATTTATGTTAGTCTCTACTTTAGAGATCACTTTTTTTGCTATAAAAAAATGAAATAATTTTTCATTCTTTCTATAGGAGTGATGGGCCCCCCATTTGGGAGGCACATTGCTTCCATCAACTAATCTCTATGTTCCTTAAATGAATCTCTTAATTGTTGAGAGAGTTGCCCAAAAGTGATATATAAGGTACCCCCAATAAAATTGACAAAGAAATCAAATATGGAGATGGCAACTAGGACAGCTATTTTCATTCCAAAAGAATTTTAAGATCACGGTAAATCTACAACTACAATAAAAATCTATTTGAATCTCTTTCCATACAAGTACCCCATGCAACTTTACCCCTCCCCCACCTCCCTTTATATCTACACATCTACAAGCCCTCACCCCCCTGCACCCCTTTCTATCTCTTACCCCAAGTTCAAGTTCCCACATTTAGAATCAAAGAAAGACTGCAATCACAACTCAACAACTTTAAACTTCAATAGATTGAATATGAGGTCACTACCCTCAAGTATTAGATCTCCATGGTGATCACCTTGTTTCCATAAATAATTGCACCGCTTGACTTGGATCCATGATTTACTTTGATCTTGATGTTATGGTTGTGATTGGTGATATCATTTATGTAAGATTTTAGTCTTCGATGATGAAAAGATGATTATTGTTGTAATTCAATACCAAAGATGAAGGTGGTAATATGAGTAGGAGGTAGCAAGGAGAAGGGAGGAGTCTTATATAAGGAAAGAGGAGAGAATGGGGAGGTAGCTAATGGTGGTCTAGATGAAGGAGAGAGAGGTGAAAGAGGGTGGACGTGGAAGGAAAGAAAGAGAGAAATACACGGATATGATTTTTCAAGATGCCACTATGAACTTACAAAATTATGTAATTACCTTTACCTTCATAGCATCTACAAAAAAAGTTACTCTGTTTATCTTCATTATCTACTACTAATGCCATTAATTATACAGACAAATAGAGTGCCATTCTTGTAAGTTAAGCAACCTTTTAGTGGCTTATGAGGGAGGAAGCTTACCCTCAGGAAACAGGACCACAAGAACCATTTATATGCCTAAATGGACTCAAGCCCAAAAGGCCTATAGGTCCAACAAGGGTGCTCGAAACACACAAGCCCAAATGAATCCTAGACCAGCTGGTCAAGCAAAACCCCCCAACAAAGCATACCCACTAAAAGAGCCAACAATGAACATATTGTGGCAGATCTGCTTAAGGGTCCAACAAAGTTGCTGAAAGGAGGATGCCCAGGCAATCTTGCTTGGTTAGAATGCCCACAAAGGGGGCAGTTAGTAGTTCAAGTGACAAAGCCTGACCATCAAGATGCTGATCACCTAAAAGGAGATCTATGAGATGGACATAGTGGGCACCCATTTCATTTCAAAATGCATAAACAAAATTAGTTGAAAAGCATTTTCTCCCAAACACACATATATGTATGTACTCATCATTATAAACATTTATTTTCAAATTGGACAACTCAACCCACTTTCTAAAATCCTCAATAAAAACAAATTGACTGGTGTAAAATGTACAAGTTGGATCTGTAGTCTCGAGCTTATGCTCACTGCAACATGCATTAAGTATGTGGCTGAGATAGAAAAGTTCTTCAATCCTAAGACTACATAGGAAAAGGGCTTCAATATGAAGTAGGATGAAGACAATGAACTGACTCGTTGTTATGTCCTTGCCTTCATCTCCAATGTGCCTTAGAAGTAACATGAGGAGATGAAGATTGTTGGTCTTAAACAAATGTTCGAGGACATCACTGATGCTCAAAGACTCCAGATCACCAAGGAGCTCATGTCATGCTGGATGATTAAGGGAGCTTCCCTAAGGGATCATGTCCTCAAAATGAATGGCTACCTCATCAAATTGGAGAAGCTAGGGTTAAAGATGACCAGCGTTCATAAAAATGAGATCATCCTAGACTCATTGCCTCCATCATACAATCTGAGCGGCTACCTCATTGCCTATTCTTTGTATCGTACAATTTGAGCAAGGTGGAGCTAACTCTCTTTGATTTACTAGCACACCTCAAAGCAGTTAAAGATGTGATAAACAAAGAATGCCCAATTACAATGGTTGTAGTGGGAGGATCTAATAAGCGGAAAGGGAAACAAAAGTAGTTCCATTCCCATAAGAAAAAGGGGCATAATGCAAGCCCTAACTCCTCACCCAGACATGAAAGGCAAAAGAAGAAGGGCTGGAGTAATTACTGTCAGATTTTGTATGCCCTAAGTGAGCCATCCAACTTATGTAAGAAGATTACATTTCCAACTAAATAAAGAATTTGATTATTTTCCAGTAAAAAATTTGGGTCTCTTAGTACAATTAGGATTATGTAGTTAACTAGATCGAATAAGTTTGTTTAAATCGTTTAGAGTATCAAATATCACACCAAAAAACTATTTGATTCAATCATGTGTTTTCAATATGAGTTAAGATGGTAACCTTTTCTAGAGGTTGTCCCCTAATCAATGTTCTTGAATAAAGATTCAAGAATTGTCACGTGGGTTAGGTCAAGGAGTTAACCTGATGAAACAATAGATAGTGGAAGTCCTTCTATAATGCTGTTATAGAGAAGACATATCCTTAGACCTGAGATAGATATGTATCTCTATTAGCGAACACATGCATTTGGCAGACAAAAAGTTGATGCCCCCACCCTAGTGTCAACACTGGAAAGTTGGTGTATGTGGGAAAGGGATAGGAGGTGCATGATCTCTCAAAGGAATCGCACAAATTTGTTGCATAGGTGCATGTAACAAACTTGAGTTATGAGCTCACTCTGTGTATATTACCAATGAAAATTCCACATGTGGTCTCAAAGTCCAAATCAAACTTAAGGCAAGAAGAGAAGAAGATAGACTCTTAGGAAAGGTTTTCATCTTTGTCCCCATCCCAATGATACAAGAAGGTATCAAGAATAATATTATCGATGGATGCCAATAATTTAATGGGATTAAACCTTGGGATAATATTTTCCTCCAAGTGTGAAGGATTCACGAGTATTTAGAATACTTATGGGGCTTAAGTACCAAATTTTCACTTATCCTATGAGTTCATCATTGCAGTGATGAAACTAACAATAATCTTAATGGGTTCCTAATTGAATAATAAATCAATTATAATATAAAGGTTAAATTACATTTGATTTGACAATTAATTGCACTTATTTTGATTAGGTACTAAATTAAAGTGACGAATTGTAATTAATTTAAGTTTGGATATTAAATCTAAACTTCCCATAATTTGTTATAAGTCAATCATACAAATGTTAATTAGGATTTGATCCCCACCATTGGATGAAGATCCAATGGATCCTATCAAATTAGGTTTAAGTTAGGAATCCCTATAAATATCTCTCGATGGAGAAATCGTAATGGCCATTCAATTACTTGTTTGGAAATCAATCCCACCAAAGTCAGCGCCAATTCTCTGCAGCTGAGCCGCCAGAAGGAGAAGGAGCTACACCCCTCTACTCCTTCAATAGCTTGCCAACCAATAGAAATATTGGTTGATGCCTCCTTTAGTAGCCGGTTGACCGGTTAACAAATTAATCGACCAACTACAAAAGGTTGATACTGCATCCCTCCCTCTTCACATGGCCCCTTAGCCCATTTCAGTAGCCAGTTAGCCGGTTCTCCTCTTAGCCGACTAGTTACTACGGGTTTGACTGTTCTTGGCCCTTTTGAAGGTGTTATTGAGGTTCGATTTGTTTTTCAAGGTGATCGTTGCTTCGAATTTGAGAACAAGTTTGCGAGTAGCTCGTGGGATTCATCCTCCATGACATGATGGTCGGAGGAGCAATCAGGGCTTCTGCTTGGATTTATTTGAGGAGGCATCGCATCTTGGGGTGTTGCACAATGCCACCTCTGAAAGTATAATCCCTAAACTTGTGGAATCCTAAGATTGAAGGAAACTAGTTCCTCTCATGTGGTTTCGAATTTAAGTGTTTCTATTTTTCATCTGCTCGATCATTTTATGGCATCGATTCGATCTTGTATTTGAAAATTTTAAAACACCTATTTTCCATGTTTTCACACTTTCGCGATGTTATGGGGTTGATATAATCGAACCCTTCAGTGGTATTAGAGCATAGGTCGATCCAGATTTTGCAAAAAATCATTGATTTTAGGGTTTTTAATTGCACCTTGATTTATATTCTCTAACTAGTCAACCCTTTACAACCAATCAACTGGCTAAACCTTAGTTAGATGTATAATCGTTGGATCAAACGTCCAGCTACTGAGGTCGTACCCCTAACATGGAATGCGAAGTGTATGAGCAAAATATTAAGAAGAACTCGATGGGTTTATGAACCCACCAATTAACACTGCAGTAGCCAGTTGACTGATCACAAGATTAGATGGCAAAGTACAAAGGAAATTGTTCTTGTCATGCAATAGTGTACGACACTATAGTCAATCAACCAATTGAAAAATACGTCATCGAGTTACTAAGTAACCCATCAACTGATAAGTTGGTTGAACATCCAACTACTATAGAATTGGATCCTAAAGTTACTCTGTTATGGCTAGTCGACTAAGTGGTGTATTGAAATTGATTCTTTGTGCAATTTTTACTTGGAATAGAATTGGATTCGATGCTACCTTTTGGGAAAGCCCTGATACAATTGTTGAGAAACTTTTGTTTGTTTTCTAGTATTTTTGTGGTTTTGTTTGTAATTAAATGATTCCCTAAATTGTGGATGTGTTATGCGTAGAATTAGATGGGTAGTAATTTCAAAACCAAACAAACTAATGGACTGTTTTGGAAATTTTGATTTCAAAATTAATGATATTGATTTTTTAATTTAAAAGGTTTTCAACTCAGTAAGATGTCATTACATTCCACACAAATCTAAAATTATGGTTAAAATTAGTAAAATACCCAACCACACTTACTTGATTAATTAATAATCAATATGAGAAATTATAATCACATTCCTCAATATATGATGTTACAGGTGTGTTTTCTTTTGTATGCCATTTTTATTCCATGATTTGATAGCTTGATTGTGGAATGTGATTGATGATGTGATCATCTTAGGCATAGAGTGAGGAGTGATTATGAGCGAGTTGCGTTATTTTTCTTGTAATTCCTATAATTTGGGAACCATTACATTTGATGCAATTTTGTGTGTGAAATTTTGTATGATTGTAATTGTGATGCATGGGAAGTGATCTTTGAAACCCCCTATTGATAAATATGCATCACCATGATGCGAGATTTGCAACTATTTTAAATTTGTAGAAATTTAACTCGTAATAGATTTGAAATAAAGTAGAGTCTGAGTCATCTCAAAAAGGATAGGGTCTAATTAACTTTTAGATGAGCCTAAATATTATTTTCATGAATTTTAGGGTTTTTCATATTTCTTTGGTATTTTTAATAAGAATGAAGATAATGATAAATCTGATCAAGGATTGAATCGTAACAATAGGACATAAAGGTAAATCATGAATAAATATTTTTCAAAATATCTAAAAATTATGATAAAATTCATGGAACTAATTTATGACCTAAATAAGTTACTTACCTAATTTCACATGAAAATGATAAGTATATTATGCACAAGAAAATTGGGAAGAAACTATAAGGACTGATATGTGACAGTGATTTGATCCAAACGTACAATGCAAATTAATTTTTGTATATAGTGAATTTTTGCACTAAATTTGAATGGAAACTATACCTAAAATGTAGGAACAATATATATATATATATATATATATATATGTATGTATGTATGTATGTATGTATGTATGTATGTATGGATTTTTCTAATGCATAGAAATCAAGATAGAAAATTGGAACTTAATTAAGACTAAGAAGGCAAATATATGATCTAATCAAGTACATCTAACTAAGATAAAAGAAATTGCACAAAAGAATAGAACCACAACTACTAATTTTTATTAAAATAAAGTTTCTAGTTCTTGAACTACAAATACTGATTATGAAAAAGTACAAAAGCAATAGAACAAAAAAGAAAAAGGAGAAGAAGCAAAGTCTCAAGCAAAATGCAGAGAGAAGAGAGCAGAGAGCAGAGAATGTGTGGCGGTGATGGAGAATTCCATTGACAGCCTTCGGAGGTACTCCATAAGAAGATGAAGTAGAGGAAGAAGCCAGAGATGCGGAGCTACTGCAAGAGACAAAGATGGAGAAATCTTGTAGTAGGAGATGGTGGAGAGATGATGGAGGGATCCCAGGGTTTACAAAAGGTGACGTGGGAATTAGGGTTTGTGGAGTTGGGAGGGGGGGTCAGCTATGGAGGTGGAGAGATGGTGGTCGTGGACTTTGATGGTGGAGGGAAGGTGAAGATGAAGAAGATGAATTGGTGGGCTTAGGTGGTGGGACATATATAGAAGTCAAAGTCTAATGTGATTGTTGAGTACTAAGAGCCATGGATCAAGGGAATTGGAGGGTTATGATGGAGTTGGGAAGGGTAGACGACCAAGATTGAGCAGGCTAGATGGCATTGGAATTAGATGGGCTAGGGTTGGTTAGGGCTAAGATGATGGACGGTTGAGATTAAATGGTTTTAGGATGGATGGTTGGGATGTGTCCTAAGGTGGCGCCACTTTTGGTGGTTAGGGTTTAGGTTTGTGATGGGTTTTTGGATGGCTAGGATTAGGAGGGTTTTAGATGGACGGATGAGATTTAATTTGGTGTTGGCGTAGAGAAGGGATAGGAAGATCAAGATTGGTGCCACTTAAGGCATAGACTAGGGTTGTTGGGTGTCTTAGGTGGCATGAAGTGATGTGGCAGAGGTGATTTAGCACAAGATAATTGGATGGAGAGGGAGGTCTTGGATTGATGAGGTGGACCTAGGTGAGGTGGACAACCAATGTGGATTAGGTTGGGAATGTGGGGTGGGTTAGAATTTGGGTGTGTGTTAGTGATTTGAGTGAGCTCAATTGAGGATACCTATCTGAGTGAGCTCAATTGAATTAATGCTGATGTGGGGCTTCATCTGAGACCTAGAGTAGGTTCTTCCAAGGATAATTAAATGTACATTAATGCACATTATGAAGTTAAGTTACAAGATACACAAATTAACCCTAAAATACAGTATTTACACTATGATGCATTAATACCTATAATCTAATATAATTATGCCTAAAATACTCCCAAACTAACAGAAGTTAAGCATAAATTATCTAATTACATACGAATTCATCAGGAAGTGATCTCAAACACATAATCATAAGACAATATTAGAATACGATTCTAATTTTAGACTAGGTCAAGATTAATTGATTTAATAAGATTAAATTGAACTATTTCTCAATAAGACCTAGTCAGATTCCCAGTGGGCTGGTTCTCTCATTTTCAAGTGCATCAACGAATTAGTCATGGTGACAATGATTTGTGATCCCCAGTAAGGCGAGGGAACTAGAACCACGGGGTCATACTAGTGACTTCGCTTCTCAAAGGGAGGGCATTAGTATGGTATGCACGTGGAGCAAGTCCACTCATTTCCTAAGGATGGGTAATACATTTGTCTCTTGGATATAGTTCCTCGCCTAAAGATTGGGTGCATCTATGGGGCTCTTGTGTGAAATAGCTCAGCAGTGGTTGATGGGCATGGTATAAAGTACACCAAAGGACTGAATCATATGGACACGCAAGTTGGACTTGTGAAGTGGAAATGTTCTTACTCTTCTCATTGAGATTATGTAGACTGCCAAAGTAGATGTATGGTCTCATTGGAGAAGAGAGTCTAGTCTCACTTGAGGTATTAGGGTTAGCATGTCTGTTGGTTTGAGTGTTAGAGAGGAAATGACATTCAAATTTGACGTAGTGGGCGCTTTTGTTTTTTAAAAACCTGAAACAAAGTAATTTTATCATTTGCTAGACTTTAATCAAAATGTTTAATTCTTTTCTGATGATGAAGCTCAATCCGCTCAGCTACTTACTTGAAAAGAAGCAACTTACGGGCCCCTAACTATATGGATTGGATATGCAATTTCGAGCTAGTTCTCATCACTAACTACATAGAGTATGTATGTGATCAAGTAGAATAAGCACAGGACTCCCAAGAATGCTCAGAAGAGGGAGTTTATTGCAAACTGGGATAAGGACAACACATTTGCTTGGTGCTATGCCCTTGGTTTACTCTCCAATGTGCTTCAGAAGCAACATGAGGAGATGAAAATTGCTGCTAAGATCTTTACCAGCTTGAAGGAGATGTTTGGAGATGTGAACCAAACTTAGCACTACGATGTGCTCAGGAAGTTGTTTTCATGCAAAATGAAGGTAGGGACTCTGGTGAGGGAGCACGTTTTGAAAATGTATGGACATATTTCAGAACTTCAAAGGTTAGGGATGATGATTGATGGTGAGACACTCATGGATACCATCTTGCAATCGCTTCCAGACTCCTTCACCAACTTTATCGTCTCATTCTACATGGGAAAGATGAAGATGACCACAACTTAGCTCATCTCCTTACTTAAGTCCACTGAGGACATCATTAAGAAGGAGAGCCCACCTGAGTCAATGGTTGCCGAGAGAAATGGGAGGTTCAAGCGGAAGAAACAAGGCAAAGGTTTTCAAAAGAAGAGCAAGTCTTCAACTCCTACACATCTCCCTTCTTCCAAGAAGAAAGACAAGGTAGCAGACGCGTGCCATTGCTATAAAAAGCCTGGCCATTGGAAATGGAATTGTTTGAAGTACATGAAATCCTTGGAAAAGGGCAAGGGCAAGGTCAATGTAGATAGGGAATCTTTTGTCATCATAGAAACCAACTTACTCATTGGACAAGTTAGAAGTTGGGTTGTGGATTTTGGACCATCTGTTCATATTTGCAATTTGTTGCATGTTTTTCAGGTGACCAGAAAGCTTAAGGAGGGAGAAGTGCATATCATGATAAGGTTTGAGGCAATGATTACAGCGGAAGCCATAGGGATCTGCAGACTCAAGATGTCCAATGAGTATATTACAATTTTGAGGGATTGTCTCTTCGTACCTTTCATTAGGAGGAACATATTATCAATTTTTAAATTAACTAGACTTGGATATGCTATGCATTTTGAGCAAACTCTTGCTATAGGTCATTATAGAAAAGATATTGCTTTTGGTTCCATTGTTGTTGGCGGTTGGTGATGACACTACAAATAATAACATTAATTACCTTAATTAGAGTTAGTCTTGAGGGCACATGCGCATTAATATCATGCTATAGTGGGTTTAGGAGCATTGCATGCATTCTGCAATATTTTATGATAAGATTGCTTAGAATTAAGGTTTAATGACCTGTTGTACAAATGCATATTGAAACACATCTCAAATTAGCAATCAGACTGTATGGATGGATCTAGATCAACAAATGGAATCCAATGGACTCAAAATTACCTCAATCTGACCTCCATAGCTCCCACAAGTCTAAGAAGTTATGATCTTTAATTTGATGATCAACGATCCTCGTCTCACCACGTGGCACTTGCTCCAGCCTCCATCGCGCACCAGCATCGGCTCCTGCATCGCGTGACATCCACCGTCAAATCTGCATCCAACAGTCGCCCGCGCGCGCACACCTCGTTGTCCTTGCAACCATTTGTGAAGCGTAGCGCAACGGGTGGCTGAGGCGTTCACAAACAAATGGTGCAGGATCTAGACTTCAAGCACCTCAAATCAGCTGAGCAGAGGTTAAGCATGAAATTGGACCGCCCGATCGTCGATGTGCGACTGAGATTGCAACGACGTGGACGCATGGATGAAGCATGCACTGTACGCGCGTGATAACGTGTAGATCAATGCTCCATCATACGTGCAGCACTGGGGGGGTGCTTAAGTCGTTTGATGAGATGTCCGCCATTTGATGGTGATCCAAGGCACTGATCTAATGGCCAGCAGCGTCTCCTGTGCGATTGGCATGATTTGAGAAGATAGCAGGCGCGATCTCCACACGATCACGATTCAATGGTCAACAATGCCCCTTACCAGTTGACGCCTTCACTCCATGCCAGCAAGGGAGAGGAACGGCTGCAGTAACATCCAAGGTAGGTCTTCAGCGATGTTTTAAATGTCGTTGTTGATCCATGCACGCAAACACACCCTCCTCCACCACTATATAAGGACCTACACACCTATATCTTTCACCATCTTCTACCAAGCAATTCCTCCTCCTCCTCCATAGAGCTTCAAGCAAGGTCTTGGAACTGTCGAGTCATCGACGGAAGCCCCTCCACCGCCGTGGCTGCCTTACCTCGCCATTTAGTTGCTAGTTTCTTTAGTTTAATGTTTATGTTTAGTTAAGTATTCATCTAGCGTTATTGTTAGACGTTTGTGCCTATACAATAGAATTAGTTATCGTGTTCAAGGCTCTACTATTCCATGTTTTAAGCAATGATATTAACCTACCTTCTTTTAGCAATCATATTCTCCTATGGATTTCTAACCTTATCATCTCTCTCTCTCTCTCTCTCTCTCTCTCTTAATGCAAACAAACAAAATGAAATATTTTGCGACAATGAGCGATTAAACGATTCGGATTTTTGCCTCCTTGACATCGACCCTCGTGCTCACTTTTGATTATTCTCTTTAAGACTGAAGTCGTAAGCGCACTACTACAACGGATGAATTAACCAAATGCATTTCATGATGTTAGTTGGCATGTACTAGATGAATGTGAGGCAGTTTTAAATGCTTTTGATATTGAGATTGAGAATCAAGCACCTTTTAAGTATGTTAGGGATGAAGCGGATAGGTCCATGTTGATCTGACATCAAAGATTAGGACATATATCTATTGATAGGATCAATAAACTTGTCAAGATGGACCTTTAAATTTCCTAAAGATCCAATCGTTGCCTACCTGCGAGCACGACATGTGTAGGAAAATGTTTAGGCCATCATTTCTTAGAAAGGGAATCAGATGTGAGGATTTACTGGACCTCATACATATAGATGTATGTGGATCATTCGGTACTATGACTAGGACTAGCCAACAATATTTCATGACGTTTAGTGATGTCCATTTGAAGTACAGATTTATTTACCTGATGTGTTACAAGTCTGAAACTTTTGAAAAGTTCAAAGAGTATCAGGCATTAGTTGAAAACCAAATGGGTAAATGAATGAAGGCAATTTGGTTAGGTTGAGAAGGTGAATACCTTTCTGAGGTATTGAAAGAATATCTCAAGGAGAAAGGAATCATATTTGAACTCGTACCTCTTGGTTCTCAATAATTAAATGGCATATCTAAAAGATGCAACCACACCTTGTTAGACATGGTACGTTCCATGATGAACAAAGTGGAGCTACCTCTTTACTTCTAGGGGTATGCATTGGAAACAATGGCATACAGTTTGAATAGGATTCTAACTAAATCTGTTCCTAAAACTCCATATGAGATATGGGTAGGATGGAAGCCCAATGTAGGACACATAAACATTTGGGGTTGTACAACTCATGTTAAGAACATGAATCCCAACAAACTGGAATCCCACACTACCAAGTGCTACTTCATTGGATATTCAAAGGATAGTAAAGGCTATTATTTCTATGACCTTGGGACTGAAAAGGTAATCATATCTAGGAACACTATATTCTTGGATGATGAAATCCTTGAAAGCCAAGATAAAAGTGAAGTAAGGAAACTTATTGAGTCTAACGAGACCAATAAAGTCCCTAAACCAGAAGAAAGAGATTGATCGAAATCAAGTGATGCTCCCATTCTGATTAGGAGAGCAGTGCATTCACCTGAATAATATGGATTCCACGTCTTAAAGGAGTCTAAGATTGACCCTTTAACATATTATGAGGTAATGAAGAATCATGATGTGGACAGGTAGAGGCCGGCAATGCAGTCTGAGATAGACATGCACAAGAATGATGTATGGATCCTCGTAGATCCTCCTGATGGTGTAAAACCCATTGGGTGGAAATGGACCTATAAGAGAGAAAGGTATGGATGGGAAGGTAGAGACCTTCAAAGCATGGCTTGTGGTCAAAGGCTACACCCAAAGGGAAGGGATTGACCATGAGGAAACATTTTCTCCTGTTGCCATGCTTAAATCCATTTGGATACTACTAGCCATAGTTGCATACATGATTATGACATCGGGCATATGGATGTTAAGATAGCTTTTCTTAATGGTTTCCTCGAGGAGGACTGTAATTTCCTACTACGAAAGGGGGTGAGATTTGTGTGAAACGAAAAATAAAGAGGAAATATAATATCAATCACACAAGATACACAAATATTTTTAGGTGAAAACCCAAACCCGTGTAAAAACCACCACTTAAATCTCTCGACTTGGGATTTTCCGATCGACCGAGTCGATCAAATCCACTAACTGAACTACTTAAAATGAGGGTAGTTCAACCTCTTACAACCACACTATTTTATATGAGGGTATGTACCTTAAACCCCTCCTCTTCAAGAGGAATACTTTGTCCCACGAAGGAGATGGAAATTTGCAAAGCAAATACCCAACCAAAAACAAATAAAACAACAATCCTATAGAGCCACAAAGTATAGTCTTAAACTTAGCTTCTATAGGTAACGGGTACTTCCTTGAGATGGAAGTGGAGTGCACGATCCACGCGATGGCACGATGACGCTCTCGTATACGTAGGTGGTAGAGTGGGTGCACAGTTGCAAAGATACTCTCAAGATGTAGACTAAGGCTTGAGCACTTCTCCTTTGATTCTAACTTTTCGTAGACACAAAGGGATGTGGAAATAGTATTGCTTGGTGTATCTAACAAAGGAAGAGGCCTCTCTTATTTATAGATGGCTTAGGAAGGCTTAGGAAGGTTGCGGAAGCCTTAGGTAGCTGTTGGGGATGAACCCAAGGCAGAATAGGCTGGAATCAAGGTCATTAATGATTCTGACAGTGTTATCAGACGTCTGAAAACTACTCTTAAGACGTCTAGAAACTAAATCAGACGTCTAATCCTAGACATGTTTCCTTACTGACTTGGTTCAAACCTAAACAGGGTTCTTGTATAAGTCAGTCAGACGACTTATTGGACGTCTGGCACTAGGTTTCGACGTCTAGAAACTTAAATAACTGCGGGAATGGATTTCCTAAGGCACAAACGGCTAGATTACTGATGAGAAATGATTTTGGCTTAATCGAGGGCTAACGTATACATATCAAACGTCTAAGGTTCTCTATGGACGTCTGATAGAAGATTAAGAGTCAATCCTCAACGGTTATTGATTAGCCCATAGTTGTGGGCAATTTAAGTATTTAAGTGCCCAGACATTAGGTTAATTCTAACATTTATTTAGCATAAATTAGGATGTAAATAGATTAATTCATATTTTTAATTTAATTACATAATCCATGCATTGCATTCTTATTTAAGTGCATTTAGAATTAGCTTAGAATGACATTCATCTAATTACTTAATCAATTAGGTACATTATTTTCATTAACATAAAAGTTGAGGGTCTGTATATAAATGACCATAATATTTTAACATTATTTTCTTTATTCTTCTTCTTGCAGGAACGGCTGGCTGCCGCTCCAACGCCACCAGCTGCCGCAGTGAAGAACCCATTCAAGGAGGAGCGGATGTGTTGGATCTGGTCGGGCAGCTGATTTCAAATTTGTACAGGCCACTACAAAAGGAGGAGAGAGGATGCTGAGCGAGGTAGGCCTCCACCACCGACCCACCACTGTGCAGAGAGATCTCCTCTCTTCCATTCCACACCGCCGGCCTCAACCGTGGCGGCGAGTCTCCACCACCGTGGGCGTGGTGTGACAGGCCACACCGCCATTCGGAGCTCGTCCGCATTACCGTGAGCACCTTAGAGTGCATCTCCCTCGCCGTCGTCACCAACAACCACCGTCGCAACCACTGTGAAATCACCCTCTTAGTCAGTTAAGACGTCCGGGAAATTTCCTGGACGTCTGAAGCCTGATAACACCACGCAAGGGGGTAGTAATTAGGTTGAATATGGCCCATCTTTAGAATAAAAGGCACAACATAAAGTAGAATAGGAGCATTGCATGCATCAAGTACCAAGATTGCTTATAAACTGTATTAATGGCCATTTGTGTAAAGCATTTGTCAAAGCAGGCCTCAGATGAGCAATCGGACCGCACGGATGGATTCAGGACGACGAACGGAGTCTAACGGACTCAAGATCGGCCAAATCCGACATCTGGAGCTCCCACAATGGGCCCAAGAAATCCTGACCGTTGATCTGGAGATCAACGGCCTAGAACGCGCCACGTCGCCCCGCCCCCTCCGCTCGCACGCCCCCAAGCCAGCCAAGGACGCATCTTGGCCGTTGATCTTCGATCGAACGGCCGAGATCCGCGCGCTCACCCGCGGTTGCCGCGACAAAGCGCGGGCGTGGCGCAACGGTTAGCGCGCACGCCCGCGTCGCGGCGACGCGCGTTCGAATCGCGCGGAGCGGAAATCAATTGCGAGCGAAGGGCGCGGCAAAATTGAGCCGCGCGATCAGAAGCGAGCGGCTAGGATTACGCCACGCGGCGCGACGACAGCGCCCCACCTCCCACGTGCGCGCGCACGTCGGGCGGAAACGCGCGCGCGCACGCGCGCCCGAAGCGCGATCTTAGCGCAGGCGCGGGAGGATCTCAGCCGTCCGATCATCAATCAGACGGCTCTCGTTCGACATCCACGGATCGCGCCTGAAGAGAGAGAGGGGCGGGCGGCTGACCGGCGGCAGGAGGGCTTCACCGACGTATCTGGAAGCGGTTTTAGCGACGTTCTGGATGTCGCTAAAGCACATTCTTCTTTTAGGAAGCCCTTAACTCTATTTAAACCCCCTTCTACCACCATTCAAGGCATCCTCTCCTACTTGCAACTACTCCACTCCTCTCCTGGCTAGTCTTAGGCACTCTTGTAATCGCCGGAGACGACGAGCCGCCGACGGAGCCTCCTCCACCGCCGTGGCTGCCTCGTCGCTCTCCACTCTCTTTCTACCTCTCTCTCTCTCTCTTTTAAGCTTTCATTTACTTTTGTTGAAGCATGTATTTAATATTGTAAACCATGAACTATGAATGCATGTTTAATGAAATTATTTTCCATTTAGTTGCCATTTTAATTTCTGTTTAAAGTGCATGATCAAAATCAAGAGCTTTCTAACCCTAAACTCTCTCTATCTCTCGCTTTTCAAAACCGTCTCTTTCGCAAGCAAAACTCCGCCTTTTTCGTGACAACAAGTGGTAAAAAAAATCCGATTTCCACGCCTCCCTGAGATCGACACTCGGACTCACCTCCGTTTACTTCTTTTAAAACCGACGTATCAAGTGCAACTATAACGACACCTCTTAACACACACGCACGAAGGCACGTCAAAGCCACCACCCCCACTCAGTAGCAACCACCATTTGCCACTTCACCTTTAGCCTGCACCTCACCGCTCACCCACGCGCAACCGCCTGCACACCCGATGCCATCTCCACGCCCTCCAGGTCACGCACGCCCTCTTCTCACGCCTGCAGAACCTCACCTGCTCACTCCAGCCAGCACGCAGCAGCAGAGCCGGCAGAGCCGCCCTTCTCCCGTGCCTGCAGCCGCACCCGCTCAACCACACTCGGCCGCTCACCGCATGCCTGCAGTACTTCACCCGCGCCCTCCAGCCTTCCCGCGCACTCGCCTGCAGCGCACTCGCGACATCTGTAGCCTGCAGCCGCACCTGTGCCCTCCGCCAACAGGCCGCGCGCATCCGCCTGCAGTGCACCCGCGACACTTTCAGTCTGCAGCACCTCACCGCTCACCGCCCGCACAGCAGCCCTCACCGCCAACAGGCCGCGTGCGCTCCCGCGCCCTCCAGCCAGCACGCGCCATGCCCGCCAACAGCAGCTGCAGCACCGGCTGCAACCACCTCCGCCGGAGCTCATCCGGCCGACTTTGGCCGCTGTGCGACATGCCGCCACCACTGTTTTGAAGCCCTCGGTCCAAGGAACTTCCTCCGAGCTTCCCGCGTCTGGCCGTCCACTCCTCGTCGCGCACGGCAAAGGGGAAAAAATCCCCTATTTTGCTACAGTAAAATGGCTATTAATAATTACATTATCTGCCATTGTCAATTTTTAATAATATTTTATTGATTCTGCATTGCGACAAATACCCTCTAGTTTCTCATAATTGCTATTTCAGCATTGTTTCTTGTTTCAACCTTAATCTGAAGGTAATTTTGGCTTGATTCTTGTCCAAACTAACTACGAACAAACATTTTTAACTGGTGAGAATTTAAATACGTCATTGGCTCCCTGTGGATACGACCCGCTCTTCTGCGAGTGGTTATTTCTTTTTAAATATTGATTAGTCGATTTTTCCACCACATAAAACTGCAAATGACTTTAAAGCGAACAATCGACTCGTCAAATGGTGCCGTTGCCGGGGAGGCAACAGACGCAATAATTTCACCTGATTTTATTTTGATTATTTGTCAATTGCACAGTGATTTGACCATTTATTATTTTCTCTTCTGTGCAAGAAATTTGTGCAAGAGTTAGCCACTGTGAGAAGGCGACCCTTGACGTCGCCAGAGGAAAATTGGACGAGCAATTTCTAAAGGAGAAGATGAGGACGCGACGGACATCATTGTATATTTAGTCGCTAGTTTGATTAGAATAGAATTAAGACTTTAGATTTAATTTTTCATTGCATTTTGTTTGAAACCCTTGTTCTGGGGTATACTTTGAGGGGTTTGTTCCCCGATTTTGTTTTGGGCCCGTGTTGGATAATTTTTGGGAGCCTATTCCCTTTTCTTTAGATTTAGGTTTTTAGTTTATTGATTACTTTTATTTGCTTGTGCATAAGTAGTTTAAAAATTAAAAAAAATAAAAAATCGAGCTGCCTGCCCTAGGATGAACCATTTAGGTCAGTATGAGCAGCCTCTAGATTTATTTCTCAGCATTGCGTGCATTCTTGCATCGTTGATTGTTGGAAGCAAGGTACGTATTTTCTTACTTTGCATCCTATTCTTGATCACGCATTGCATTTGGACTTAATGCGAAAACCACCTAATCTGTATTGAATAAATTAAACAAGTGGTCACATATTTTGTAGAAAAAGGACTAATTAAAGGAGAGACATTTTAAACCAAGGATTTGATTTTCAAACTTGGCATGCGATTCAAAATTCAAAATCTTTTGCGGTGTATGCACACTTATTTCACTTGCACCACGGCATGCTTCTAGACACTCCTTAGGTTTGGAAATACTAGGATAAGAGCCCTCCTACTGTTGGATTCTGAAGTGTTCGGAACTTGAGATCAAAGGTTTTGTAATTCCAAAGAGGGGGATACCTTGTCACGAATTTTTGGGGGTAGTTGAGAAGCACCGCGAAAGCACAGCTTCAAAGGAAGGCTTAGGCCTACTTGCATCCCTCGATCTTCATCTTTGGATTTACTTGACCATTTGAGATTTAGGGAAGAACACCTAATTTCCAACTAGGTCTTCTTAGGCGAGCTGTAGGTCGACAATAGGCGCGTAAATTGATTGAACAAATTGTATTGACACCTGCAATCTGACTTAAAATCAAAAGCCTAAATTGGGAAAGACCTAAAAGGTCCTTTTTGAATTGTGTTTTGCTTGGGGAATTCTGATTGAGGTGTGAGTTAGAATGGACCACATTGATTTTCATCCTTTCACATCTTGTCCACACCCTCACCCCCACTCTGCATCCTTCGATCCTAGACGCTGAGATGGTCCATCCCTTGATGGACATAATGACAATCATTGGGATCCATTTTACTCCTATTATAGGAGTATTGGCCTGGTTAAGCCCCAAATCAGTGAGCAGAACCTAGGAGCGGGATTTGCTTTGCCCAATATTCCACATACCATAGAAATACCCAACCCACAGATTACTGATGAGAGATGATTTTGGCTTAATTGAGGGCTAACGTATACATATCAAACGTCTAAGGTTCTTTATGGACGTCTGATAGAAGATTAAGAGTCAATCCTCAACGGTTATTTTTCTAAGCTAACATTCCATTAATTGGATGCCTAGCAATGTTATCAGACGTCTGCTAAAATGTTCAGACTAAAGGTTAGACATATAAAAATGGCAGACAAAGAGTGGTTTCCAACCTAAGTGTTTTTGGACATCTGATCAAATAGTCAGACGTCTGATTTCCAGATTGGACGTCTAATTAGGCTATCTGAAACCTATATTGGTTTTGTAAGTTCTCTACGAAATGTCTAAGTGTCCTACGGTTGTGTAAGTTTTCCTAGAACTATTGTTATGTTACTTTGAGGATCTTTAACATATATCTAGACACAAATAAAGAGCAAATAAAATAAAGGCAAAAGTACATACTATAAGACAAATAGAAATCTATCCTATTCTTCTTATCTTCAAGCTCCCGCTCCAAGTGGAGCTCCTTCTCCTCCAACGAGCTCCTCCAATCCACCGTGGATGCGGGCTCTTCACACTTGTATCCATTTGAAATTGACCTGAAATCATGGACTCAAAAGCAAATGTCAAATATCAAGTGTTTTGTTATCATCAAAATTAACGATCGTGGTGCCCTTGCACCAACAAGGACAGCTACATGGATCTGGTTTGATCTATAGAATTTTTGCTAAGGGACTAGCAAAAGCTAGGCATGGGGGTATGATGGGAACGCCATCATAGGCACTAACTAGTCCATTTTAGTCTAGAATAAAAGATAAAAGCTCCTATATATCCATTAGAGGGTCCTATATGCATAATGTTCTATTTTAATAAGAAGATAAGAAACCAAGGTCATTTCTGAAATTTTAACAGCATTTCATGAACACAGAATAAGCAAGGGGTTGGCTAGGGTTAATTGAAGGTCAAATGAGCATTAATGTCAAATAAGTGAGTTCATGCAGACAAATGGATTTTCACGCATTTTGAGAATAAACACCAACCCAAAACCCTAATTTCAGACCTTCTTAAATAACAGAGGTTTTGATCAGGATAAATTCCATCTAAACCTTCTAAAAATTATATAAAAATATTCCATAAAGCTTGGTATCCTTGATTTGACCATCTAAACCCATTTTGACCTAAAATAGTCTCAGACAGGAAGTTGCCCTAATTTGGGTTTCTGCATAAATTACCTAGTCAAACTTGGTAAAAATCAAAATCCTACTTTACCATTAGATTCCTTAAGTCCAAATTAGATTTGTACCAAAATTTGGGTTTAATCAGAGATCATTTCAACCCAGTTTGCATTTTAGTCCATTCAGACTCTTTCTTTCTCACATACACCCCTAACTTTCAAAAATCCTTACAAAGACCCCCTAACTTCATTGAATTCTTCACATTTGGGTCCTTGCCACCTTGGCAGGTGTGAACCCATGTAGTCGAGCTGTCAAGCAGAGATTCTCCCTGATTACCTGGAAAATCCCTTTCAAACTTGGAACAGACAACCTTGAGGAGATCCTTGATCGATTAAACCTAATCCAAACTCCAAATCTGTCTAAATCACTCATGCGAATTCAAGGATTTTAAGAATCCTTCTTCCTGAAAAACTGAGCCTTTCACGCTTGTTTCCATGCTTGGGAGCTTGCTGGAAGGCCTATAAAAGACCCTCATAGACACCTCACCTCCTTAGTAAGTTTTTAGGCCAAAAAACCTCTTCTCTTCTCCCTCTTCGGCCTGCTCGGAGGCTTGCTTCGGTGACCGTCCTCCCCCGTTCACTTCGTTGGCCGCTACACGCTATAGGCAGTCCATTTCAACTCCCCTTTTCATTCCACGTCTCATGATACCAGTGCGGCGCTTCGCAGCCTCCTCTTCCTCACCGTCTCCCTTCCAGGAGTGTTCTTCATCTCCGGCATAGGCCCATCACAACCGACACTTCCTCTGACTCCCCTTCGACCGCTAGCTACTCTCTTCAACGCCCCTTCATCCACTGATCATCCAAGCACCTCCAAACTTTGTTTTCAATCTTAGACGTGCCCACTCCACCGTCGTCTTCCAAATCGCCGGCATACCTCCGACGACCTCCATAGCATGCCTCATGCCACCAAATCACCTACCATCAACTCCTACACCTTTGTCGAGTCCATGCGAACAAAACCCTCAATAAATTGAGGGGATTGCTCGCTCTAACACTCCACCCGACACCACCATCACTGTACCACCTTTTGAGGTTGCTAGACCTCCTCACTCACTCTCACCTCATAAAACACCCACCACCATCTTCGCCACTCTCAGGAGAACCTCATGAATGATTCTGACGCGGCCATGAGGCTTTCTTTCTTGTTTTAGGTACTGGACCCTCAGCTTCCATTAACAAAGCTTCTTCGTATGACCTTGAAGCTGTGTTCTAGCAGCATTCACGCGCGCCTGCACCTCCAGGCCACCCGGAAGGTCTTCAGGAGTATGCCCAGGTCGACAATTGGGGGAGTCACCCTCCCCTTCGCCTGCAATCAAGTAGTACCTGCTGCTGCTGCTTCATGAAAAGAAGGTTGTGGGTTTTGTCCCACATCGTAAACAGAGGACTAATTCAAAGCGCATAAAGGGAATTCCTTCCCCCAGCTATTCATCCAAGTCATGGGGGTCGGGTCCCCTTCACCCTCGCACCTGCTTACCCGAGCCCACTGCTTGCCTATGATCACGCCCATAGTCCTGCACTCTGTTCTGGATCCATTTACCCAACTACGGTTGGGTCCTTGAGAGAAAGAAGGGAAGGAAGGAAAGAGAGAGGGGGGTTTTCCCTTGCTCCTTCCCTCTCTATACTTAGTTGCTGGGAGGCTTCCGTGCCTCTGTTGGTGCTATGCTATGCCTTGCCTCTCTTGAGGCTTGAAGGGAGGAAGAAGAGGCCTTTGCCTCTCTGTTGGATCTGCTCCTCCTGAACACTTAAGCTGTCTGGGGCTTATTTCTGTCGTCTGATTTCTGAGGCATTTAATTGTGTGGTTGAGCTTACTGTTCATATATTTGAGTATTTGTGAGGTTTAAACTTAAAGGGTAATTTGGTTATTTAAATCACCATTTTGCCCTAATCTTTTTGCAAGTTGATATGTGGATCTATTGATATATTATTCTGAATTGTTCTTCTGATCTTAATTGCTTATATTTTGCTTAGAATTGTGATTTGTGAGAATGAACTAGCTTTATTGCTCCCAGTGAACGACCTCGTACTTCCGAGTTATAAATTTTAAGTGTTTTCGAGCTATTTGTCGACTGTACTATAACACATTTCATTAAGACTTGACGAAAGCTTGATGAACATTTTGGCACTGTTGCTGTGGAGCAACGTGCAGTTCAGTTTTACTGATTACAAATTCTGATTTGAATCTAATTTGCTTTATCTGATTTGTTGTAGTTGTGTACGGTACACAAGAGAAGATCAGCCGCACGACAGCCACTCCAAGGGCAGGTAACCTCGTTTCCTTCTTCGTAAACCCCTATTTCTAGAAGGATTTAAAAAGGAAAAATCAATTAGGTCAACTTGCATTCCTTATTTATAATTCATCACTTCTGAGTTGCCTAACTTGATCTATTTAGAAACCCCTCTCCAAGATTCCTACACCTACTAGGCATTTAAGGTACTTAGGGCTACTCACCTTCTTGATTGAGCCCTAGGTGTCAAATTTGGAAGAAATTGATTGGACCAGAAAAAGCCAAATTAGGATTTTCATCTTAGGGTTGAGAAACACATGTGCCTGAAATAACAAGAACTGACTTTCCTGCATTGTGTGTTTCCTAAACCCCTGCTTGAAGTTACCTAATCAAGGAGACCCTAAAATCAAGCTCTAATCATCCACTTGAATCTTCAAATTAGGACTTAATAACAAGGACAAGTTAGGTGAAGTTGATCCACCCTTGTGGGTCAACCAATATACAAATTAGGTCACCAAGCACAAATCAACTCTAAAGTTCAAGTGGAATTCTAAGCACCTTAATTCAGATTTAAAATTTGTTAGACCTAAGAGGTCAAGTCGCTCATTCTGGTCTATTTGGATCTGCGGTGACAAGGAAGGTTAGGTGGGGGAAACCCTGTAACCCATGGGGACACTATATCGTGTAGGGGTCATTGCGGGACTCTCCCTTCTTGGCTGCCCAATTATTTCTTGGGTGTGTGACTTTCTGATCAAGAGGTATCATCCACCTCGAACCTCCTTAGTCATCCAAACTTATTTGGGTGCCTCGATTGGGTCCGTCAAATATTCTGTCCTTCATCTACTCTGCTAGTGCATGTTCGAGAGGAGGTCCTTAAGACCACCCTTGAGGTCTCCATTAGCTGTTCATTCTCGTCGAGGTCAAGCCTCGACTCATTTGTTTGTGCTACCTCCCGACCAGATTGATATCTCTTCTGATTCATCTGAGCCTAGATCCCCTTCATCCATAATCATGGAACACCCAGCAGAAGAAGAAAACAATCTCCAGAATCTGCTCCAGCGCCTCAACGATCTATTCCATGCTTTCATGAATCCACCATAGTGTTCTCTTATGCGAGATCATTACAATCCCGCTGCAGTAGCAATCGAACCTAGAGTTCAAATCCTGGCTGGAAGATCGGATACTGAACTCAAGCCCAGCATGATTCATGCTATCCCTAAATTTCATGGGTGGAACTCCGAAGATCCGTTCTAGCATATCAAACAACTCAAGCATCTGGCCCAAACCTTTGGGACAAATGCTTAAGATCAAGACATCCTGCTCATGAAGATGTTTTCCTTCTCTCTCATGGACAAGGCTGCCTACTGGTACCAAACCCTAACTTGTCCAATTAACACATGGGCTGAACTTCAATCCGAATTTCTGAAGAAGTTTTTCCTTGTTGGTCGAACAATTGCTCTAAGGAACCAGATCATGCACTTCACTCAGAATGCGGGAGAACCACTTCATGAGGCATGGGATCGATTTCTGGATCTCATGTGAAAATGCCCCATCAAGAAGTTCCTAAATGGGAATAAGTCCAGTCTTTTTACCATGGACTCTGTGAAAATATTAGATTATTCGTCAATGCAAACTATGGTGGCAACATCATGGGTCAACATGAGGACACCGTGTGGGAGATCCTGGAGAATATGTGCGAGAACCCCATCAATAATGAATCCATGGGCATGTTCGACAGGACGACTGCCCATGCATTGACGAACACTCGGGGGGCACATGAGACCTAAGGCCTGTCCGCACCCGTCGATCTAGAGCTAGTTGCCAGTCACTTGGACAAGGTCTCGATTATCGAGAAAAAGGTGGACGAACTGACTCGACACTGGCAGAGAGCTACCTCAGGACAACAAAACTCATTTGCGCAACCTCCCTCTAGTAGGGAGGCTGTGCATAACATCTATCACCACTCTTCTTAGGAGATGGACCCATATTCACCCCCATCTGATCCTGGTTTCGGAGGACACTCCAGAACCACCCGCTCAAGTTAGGAGAACTCTAAACCCTTGTATTCTGACTTCTCTGGGGTTCCTTAGACCTACGAGGACCTCAAGACCATCCAGAATGATCAATTCTCTAACACTTATAACTCTGGATGGCAAAATCATCCTAACTTTGCACGATCAGGGAATAGTCAAAATCCAAGATCTCAATTTCAGCCCTGCCCATAAGTTCCACGCCCATATCATCCTATTCAGCCTAGGCCCAATCTGCCTTATCAATTTGGTCCGACACGAGAAGATCAAATGACTCTAATCCTTCAAACCCTAGCTGCCATTCAAAGGATGAATGCGGTTATGGAGAAACAACATAAAGACGAGATCACAGAGGTCCGTAATTAGCTCGCACAGATGGCGAATTCTCTCCATCCTGGTGCACTTCCTTCACAACCTCTGCCTAATCCGAATAACGTGTCGAACCAGAGGTACGTTATGCACCTGAATCAGGGTCAAGCTCATTATGTTTATCTGGTCCCTTTTGCTCCATCTCCTGATAGGATGGAAGCTTCAACATCATATTCAGGATATCAGCAGTAGACACCTATTTTGCCTAACCCAAACCAAAATTAGGCAGGACTTAACTCTGTCCCCAGCTGTAGTGGCAAATCAACCCAGGATCCACCATTTCCTAGCCACGACAAGCCTGAAAATTCAGAACCCAACCCTAGATTGGTGATTCAGGACACCCCTATCTCAAATAAAGAGCATCAATTCTAGAGGAATTGACTGAGGTTCCATTTCCTGAGGCCTTGGCTAAGGGAAAGGGAACTCCAAACCCGTGGCATTAGAGGAAGATCTGGTCAATCTCTTTGAGCAAGTCCAGATAAACATCCCCTTGATGCATGCAATCCGCCATGTATCAACTTATGCGAGATTTCTAAAAGATGTATGTACGCCTAAGTGTAAGTCACGAACTAAGAGTGGGAGTTTGATCATCTTATCGGAGCAACCTAGCTCCATCATATTGAGCAAACACCCACCAAGGGCAAAAGATCCTGGTACCCCCCTTATCTCCTGCAAAATCGATGATATAGAATTTGATCGAGCATTATTGGATCTAGGAGCTTCCATAAACTTGATACCTGCATCCCTACTAGATCATCTTGAGGAATCTGAGCTTGAATTGACAGAGGTGACTTTGCAGTTAGCAGATCGATCAATCAAGTCACCAAAAGGAATTCTCAAGGATGTTCTGGTTTGGATCCGTGATTTCTACTTCCTTATGGATTTTATCGTACTAGACATGGATACTCTTGAGAATTTGAAGAATACACTGATTATATTAGGAAGACCATTCTTAGCTCCAACTAGAGTGAACATAAATTGTGAAGAGGGCCAGATCGAGTTAAAATTTGGGAGCAAGACGTTGAAGATTGATATCTTTAAGGCCAGAAGGGAATTAACTGTGGGGCCATTGAACAAGTATGTGATATCGGTTCTGTGATTGAGGACCCACTCATAGAGGAAAACCTGATTGTTTCCAATCCTCAAACACAAGAAGATCACGGCCCACATCTAAAGAAGCCTAAACCTGACCCAGATACACCTACAGCTCCACCTTTTCTCCTTAGCCCCACCCCTAACCTCCTGTTGCTGCTGATAATCTTGTTATGGAGTTTAAACCCCTCCCAGATCATTTGAAATACGTCTTTTTGGGTTCAAACAACTCGTTTCCTATGATCATCAATTCCTGACTCACACCTAACCAAGAAATAAAACTGATTTATGTCCTCCAGCAACATTGGAGAGCCATTGGATGGACCCTTGATGATCTAACTGGCATCAGTCCCTCCTATTGCACACACTGTATCTACATAGAAGAGGGCTCACGACCATCTCGAGAAATGCAGAGATGACTCAATCTGAATCTACAGGAGGTCGTGAAGAAAGAGATAGTCAAATGGTTAGATGCTGGGATCATCTATCCTATCTTGGATAACTGCTGGGTGAGCCCAATTTAGGTGGTGCCTAAGAAGGCAAGGCTCACCATTATGATAATCGAATTCGAGGAGACCATCTCGACCTGTATCGCAAACTCGTGGAGAATCTGCATTGATTACAGAAGATTGAATGCCTCCATGAAGAAAGACCATTTCCCTCTGTCATTTATTAATCAGATTCTCAAAAAACTGGCGAGAAATCAGTTTTTCTATTTTCTGGATGGGTACTCCAGATACAATCAGGTGGCAATTCATCCAGAGGATCAGGAAAAGACCACCTTCACCTACCCCTAAGGTATGTATGCATTTCGTAAGATGCCATTTGGGCTATGTAATGCACCTGCTACCTTTCAGCGATGCATGCTGGCCATATTTTTTGATATGGTAAGTGAGTACCTTGAAGTTTTCATGGACGATTTCTCGATATTCGGTGAATCTTTTGATGATTGCCTCCTACATCTGGTCCAAATCCTTAGGAGGTGCATTGATGTGAACCTGGTTATTTCCTGGGAAAAGAGCCACTTTATGGTTCCTGAGGGTATAGTCCTGGGGCATCTTATCTCTGAGAAAGGCATCCAAGTTGACCGAGCTAAGGTAAATTTAATTTCCAAGCTAGCAGTGCCTAACTCGGCCAAGGACATCAAATCTTTCCTGTGGCATGTTGGATTTTATCGTTGATTCATACTCGATTCCTCAAAGATCATGCGCCCCTTGATGAATCTTTTATTGAAAGACACTCAGTTTGAGATAACAAGTGAATGCATTCACGCATGTGAGAACCTACGTGACTGAGTTACCTAAGCTCTAATCCGGCAATCTCCTAACTGGTCTTAACCCTTTGAGATCATGTGCAATGCATCTGACAATGCAGTGGGAGAGGTGTTAGGGCAGAAAATAGATGGGAAACCCGTGGTCATCTACTACACCAGCAAAACACCTGACAAGGCTCAGTGTAACTATACAGTTATAGAGAAAGAGCTACTGGCCGTAGTATTTGTCCTAGAAAAATTCAAATCATACCTCTTGCGTTCCCACGTCATTATATACTAGGATTACACTACAGTGAGGCACTTACTCGCGAAGAAGGACGCAAAGCCTAGACTAATTTGATGGATCTTGCTATTGCAAGAATTCAATCTTGAGATTCGCGACAAGGCAGGAAAGCAGAATGTGGTAGCTGACCACTTGTCTCGCCTTCCTTCTTCTGTTATCGACCCTTCCGGACCCATCACAGAACATTTTCCTGATGAGCACCTCCTGACTGTTGATACAGGACTTCCCTAGTATGCTGACATGGTAAATTATTTGGCATTCCACTCGATCCCATCTGATTGGCTGAAGGCCAAGAAGGACAAATTACTTTCCGATGTCAAGTACTACATTTGGGAAGAACCATACCTTTTCTGCATTGATGCTGATCAAATCATTAGACGATGTGTTCCAGAAGCAGACATCTAGGACATCTTGTCCTGCCATGACCAGGCTTGCGACGAACACTTCTTCGGACATAAGACCGCAACAAAAGTCCTCCAGTGCGGCTTTTATTGGCCTATGATTTTCAAGGACGCACACGATTAATGTATGGCATGCAATCGCTGCCAGACCTTGGGCAAAATGAGACACCGTGATATGGTGCCTTTACAACCGATTCTCGTGTGCAAAATCTTTGATATTTGGGGGATTGATTTCATGGGTCCCTTCCCTAAATCCGATGGCTTTGAGTATATTCTCCTTGTTGTGGACTACGTGTCCAAATGGATCGAAGCCATCCTAACCCGAACCACTGATCATAAAATCATAATTAGGTTCATTCATCAGCACATCTTTTCCCAGTTTGGCATTCCACGTGATATCATTTCTGATGGAGGGACCCATTTCACAAATGCACAGTTCCGATCCTTGATGACATAGTATGGGGTGTCACACTGAATCTCGACTTCTTATTACCCCTAGACTAATGGATTGGTGGAACTGTCGAATAGGGAGATCAAGAAAATCCTTCAGGTCATTGTTCGACTTGATAGGAAGGATTGGTCGGCCCACCTTCCCGAAGCTTTGTAGGCTTATAGGACCGCTCACAAGACCCAATTAGGCATGTCTCCCTTCAGACTTGTGTACAGGAAGGCTTGTCACCTACCCATTGAAATGGAGCACAAGGCCTATTGGGCAGTACGGAACTGCAATCTAGATCTTTCAAAGGCTGGAACCCACCGCTGATTACAGATGAGTGAGATCGAGGAACTATGCAATAATGCGTATGAGAACTTGCGAATCTATAAAGAACGGGTTAAAGCCTTTCATGACAAGCACATATCATGAAAATCCTTCCATCCTGGTCAAAAAGCATTGCTCTTTGATGCTAAACTCAGGTTCTTCCCAAGAAAACTCAGATCTAAATGGATTGGACCATTTCTGGTGAGACAAGTATTCGGAAATGGTGCTGTCGAAATGAGTGAACTCAGGCATGATTCTAAACCTTTTGTCGTGAATGGTCAGAGACTCAAATCGTTTGTCGAACTTGCTGACTCAAATCTGGGTATAGTATCTTTTGATCTCCATTCTCTCTGAGCTTCATTGCGTCCAGCTGATGGCGTTAAGCTTAGCACTTATTAGGAGGCAACCCATAATCTTTTGAGAAAACCTGAAACCTTCTTGACATATCCTTTTGTTTAATTCATATTGCACTTTAGGGTTCGTCCATTAGAACAGCCGACTCCACCTTTGGTACATGTATCAAAGCTTGAAATCGTTCACAACATTTATTCCGACCCGTTCACCTCCCAATTGTTCTAATGTACGATCTGAATTGAACTCAAATCCACCTAATTTACAATGGGGACATTGCAAATCGAAAGCTTGGGGGGTATTAAAGTGCAAAACACTGTGAAATCAATGCATGGAAAGGTTTCATCTTGATTAAAAAAAAAATGGAGAAAAGGTTGGAGAAGAAAGGGAAAGAGAGGTCATTATGAGCTAAATGAAAAGAAAAAGAGGAAACGAAAAGAAAGAAGAAAAAAGGAGCAATAAAAAGAAAAGAAAGAGAGTCCCTTGAAATTGAATATGGAACCTACCTAACTTCTAGGTTGGATCGGATGATGAATTAAGACCTAGAAGGCTAAAACTTAGGGAATTAGTGGTGGATACCGACCTTAGGCCTTTTGGATCTGTTCTAAGGTTTAAACACTCAAGTATTTGTTAAGATCCGGTTTAATCCTCAAGAGGTTGAGGAAAGTGCAAGGCTGATGTATTAGGTCTAAGGCTTAAGGATTATTCGACCTCATTGCCTGACCTTTGGTTTGCGGGACCAAGTAACCTGAGCACACAAAATCACACACTTAGTTTGGTTCAGCGTGCTGTCCAAAGGTGTTTAGTTATAAAAAGTCATCTCGAAGATTTAGCTTAGGAGCGGCTCGACAACACAAGTTGATTGGACGAGTTTCCAGTGCAGAGAGGTGGGAAATCCCCCTCGAAGATGCATAATAACATATTGTTTCCTCGGTGCTTGTCTCATAGGATATCTAAATATCCTACAGGGGGCTCGTAAGCATCTTGTGCTGGTTTAGGTGCTATGGGCAGGATTATCTCGAAATGTTGATTGCCAAGGCCTAAATTTAGTTACAGAATGCCATGGGCGGCACTATCCCGAAGTGTTGAAAGCCAGGGTTCTGGGGGTTTCCATGGGAGGTGCTATCTCGAGGCATTGATTGCCAGGGACCCTTCGAGGATTGATGGTGGGGATAAGGAATCTATACAGATCGTGTTTAGGGCCAATTCGAGGCTAGATTTAGGGAAAACTAAAAAGAAAAGAGAGAAAGCTCTCCAAATGAAAATCCTTCTATCTCTTTCTTACAAAAAAATGCACTGGCAAACTGAACTTGGACATGTTACGTTTATGCACGGGTGCTTTAACCGCTGGGTTCAACGAACCTTTGGGCAGTTTTTGCAGGCCTTAGAAACCTTCGCGGCAGACTCAGAACTGAGGCTGGTCAGGTTTGAATCTTGGCTAGTACTTGAGTACCTCTAGGCCTATTGTTGGTATTCTGATCTGATTTCTAGAGTTACAGCTTAGTAAGGCACCCTAACAGTTACATCCGACCTAGAGAACTGGTTTAATCTATAGAACTTTTGCTAAAGGACTAGCAAAAGCTAGGCATGGGGGTATGAGGGGAACACCATCATAGGCCCTAACTATCCCATTTTAGTCTGGAATAAAAGATAAAAGCTCCTATGTATCCATCAGAGGGTCCTATATGCATAATGTTCTGTTTTGAGAAGAAGATAAGAAACCAAGGTTATTTCTGAAATTTTAACAGCATTTCATGAACACAGAATAACCAAGGGGTTGGCTAGGGGTTAATTGAATGTTAAATGAGCATTAAAGTCAAATAAGTGGGTTCATGCAGATAGAAACGAGTTTTCACGTATTTCGAGAATAAACAGCAACCCAAAACCCTAATTTCAGATTTGCTTAAATAATAGAGGTTCTGGTTAGGATAAATTCCATCTAAACCTTCTAAAAATCATATAAAAATATTCCATAAGATTTGGTATCCTTAATTTGACCATCTAAACCATTTTGACGTAAAATAGAGTCTCAGATAGGAAGTTGCCCTAATTTGGGTTTCTGCATAAATTACTGAGTCAAACTTGATCAAGAACAAAATTTGACTTCACCATCAGATTTCTTGAGTCTAAATTAGATTTGTACAAAAATTTGGGCTCAATCAGAAATCATTTCTACCTAGTTTGCATTTTGGTCTATTCAAACTCTTTCTTTCTCACGTACACCCCTAACTTTCAAAAATCCTTACAAAGACCCCCCTAACTTCATTGTCTTCTTCTCATTTGGGTCCCTACCACCATGGCAGGTGTGAACCCATGCAGTCGAGCTCTCAATCAGAGATTCTCCTTGATTACTTGGCCAATCCTTTCCAAACTTGGAAGGGACAACCTTGAGGAGATCCCTGATCGATTAAACCTAATCCCAGACTCCAAATCCATCTAGATCGCTCATGTGAATCCAAGGCTTTCAAGAATCCTTCTTCCTGAAAAATTGAGCCTTTCAAGCTTGTTTCCAAGCTTGGGAGCTTGCTGGAAGACCTATAAAAGACCCTCATGGACAACCTCACTTCCTTAGCAAGTTTTTAGGCCAAAAAACCTCCTCTTCTCCTTCTCCGGCCCACTCCGAAGCTTGCTTTAGCGACAGCCCTCCCCATCTCACTTCGCCGGCTATCACATACCATAGGTGGTCGGTTCCAACTCCCCTTTTCATTCCGCATCTCATGATACCAGTGCGGCGCTTCCCAGCCTCCTCTTCCTCCCTATCTCCCTTCCCAGAGTGTTCTTCGTCTCTGGCGTTGGCCCATCACAGCCGACGCTTTCTTCGACTCCCATTCGGCCAGTAGCTACTCTCTTTGATGCTCCTTCATCCACTGATCATCCCAGCACCTCCAAACTTCGTTTTCGACCTTCGACACACCCACTCCACCGTTGTCTTCCAAATCGTCGGCATACCTCCGGCGACCACCACAGCATGCCTCACACCACCAAATCACCTGTCATCAACTCCTACACCTCTGCCAAGTCCACATAAACGAAACCCCTCAAGAAATTGAGGGGATTGCTCGCTCTAACACTCCACTTGACACCACCATCACTGCACCACCTTTTGAGGTTGCCAGACCTCCTCACGCACTCTCACCTCACAAAACACCCACCACCATCTTCGCTACTCTCAGGCGAACCTCCTGAACGATTCTGATGTGACCGTAAGGCTTTCTTTCTTATTTCAGGTACTGGACCCTCGGTCGCCATTAACAAAGATTCTTCGTGTGACCTTGAAGCTGTGTTCTAGCAGCATTCACGTGTGGCTGCATCTCCAGGCCACGTGAAAGGTCTTCAGGAGTACGCCCAGGCCGACAATTGGGGGAGTCACCCTCCCGTTCGCCTGCAATCAAGTAGTACCTGCTGCTGCTGCTTCACGAAAGGAAGGTTGTGGGTTTTGTCCCACATCATAAATGGAGGACTGATTCGTAGTGCATAAAGGGAATTTCTTCCCCCAGCTATTCGGTCAAGTCACGGGGGTCGGGTCCCCTTTACCCTTGCACCCACTTACTCGAGCCCACTGCTCGCCTGTGATCACACCCGCAGGCTTGCACCCTGTTCTGGATCCATTTGCCTGACTACGATTGGGTCCTTGAGAGAAAGAAGGGAAGGAAGGAAAGAGAGAGAGGGGGGGTTTTTCCCTTTCTCTTTCCCTCTCTATACTTAGCTGCTAGGAGGATTTTGTGCCTCCGTTGGTGCTGTATTGTGCCTTGCCTCTCTTAAGGCTTGAAGAAAGGAAGAAGAGGCCTTTGCTTCTCTGTTGAAGCTGCTCTTCCTGAACACTTAAGTCGTCTGGGGCTTATTTCTGTCGTCTGATTTCTGAGGCATTTGATTTTGTTGTTGAGCTTACTGTTCACATATTTGAGTATTTGTGAGGTTTAAACTTAAAGGGTAATTTGGTGACTTAAATCCCCATTTTACCCTAATCTTTTTGCACATTGATATTTGAATCTATTGATATATTATTCTGAATTGTTCTTCTGATCTTAATTGCTTATATTTTTCTTAGAATTGTGATTTGTGAGAATGAATTGTCATTATTGCTCCCAGTGTACGACCTCGTATTTGCAAGTTATAAATTTTAAGTGTTTTCGAGCTATTTGTCAACTGTACTACAACGCATTTCATTAAGACTCGACGGAAGCTTGATGAATAGGTACACCCCACAATCTCAACATATGGAACAAAACAAAGTGAAAACATGTAGGCACACTCCACTACCATAAGCAATAAAACATGGGAAAAACCACAAGGAAGCCAATCATTCGAAGCATCACCGATATGCACTCAACACAACCATACCATCTATACCATACTTATATATATACAAGTATTTTGTACATCAAAAGGGCAATCATGCCATCCACCGCCACAAGTGTCCGAATATTTACAAGCATCAACAATATAACTATACAAGTTCCTTTACATCAAAATCCATTTTGTTGAAAAGAGCTAAACCAAAAATGGAGCCTATCCATCCATCCATGCTAAGTAGTCCTAGTCTAACCCTAAAAGAAAATTGGAGTCTATTTATCTAGTCACCCTCCTAGGATTTTTTGGGCCTGAAGCTTCCGAAATTGATCGCCTACTCCATTTGATAGGCGACATTGATGAACCTCGCGACGCGAACTTGCAAAGAGTCAGTAGGTGGGTTTGCCCACCTCCTTAGGTGTTGTGCGTCCACCATCACCTTCTTCAGGTGAATGAGTGTTAGCATAAAAAGCTGGTCCACTACTGCTAAGGTCTTGCACTGCTGATGGAAATACCATCATGAGTCCTGATAAACGCCAGTTTATCATCATTCTTATGCATTAAAACTAACCTAGCTCTTAGGATTTTACTCCGCAAATGGGTTTTTGGGCTGCATTAGGCATAAATTAGGATAGGCATGCATTGCATTTTTTATTATTATTTTAATGTGTTTTTGTGAGTGTTAGGGATGTACAGATTCACAGATCCCTAAAACCCTAGCACTCAAGAAGGCAATTGGTGAAGGAGAAGCCCAGACTAGTTGGAACCCAGCTTGATCCAGCTCACCATAGCTGGAACCTAGCTTACTTGAACTAGGGTTAGCTCATCCCAGCTCCATTCAGCTAATCTCAGCTGGATGGCAGCTCAAGAGAGTTCACCTTAGCTCACCCTAGCTCAAGTCAGCTCAGATCCAGCTCAACTTAGCTGAGTCTAGCTCACATCAGCTCCCACTAGTTCACAGGGAGCTCTAGCTAGCTCAGCTGAGTTGACAGGAGTTCACCCCAGCTCAGATCCAGCTACATCCAGCTCCACTCAGCTCCAACCAGCTGAAGAAGAATTCATCCCAGCTCAGGAAGCTCAAGTCCAGCTCACAGGGACTCAGCTTAGCTCAACTCAGTTGAGCTAAGCTACCTTAGCTGCCTCAACCAGCTTGATTCTCCCCGGGAGCACCAGACCCAGCTCACCTTAGCTCATTTTGGTAGAAGCTAGCTCACTTTAGCTTGGCTTAGCAACTAGCAAAGAACTAGCAAGCTAAGCCAGCTAGAGTAGCCCCATGCCAGCCTCTTCAACAGCAGCCAGCTCCAGCTCCAGCTCCAGACTTCTTCTCCTCAGCTCCCTCCTCCAAACCCTAGCTCCAACACCTTCTCCTCCACTCCACCTTTAGCTAAGCTAGCTTAGCTTATCTTAGCTTAGCTTAGCATAGCTAACAACCAGCTCCTTGGCCCTTCATTACCTCCAAAATCAACCCTAGCTAGCTCCACCAACTCAAGCCTACCTAAGCTAGCTACTCTACTCAAGTTAGCGCCACCTCCTAGCCATCCCTTCACCCCATTATCTCCACCAAAAGACACTTCAAGTTGGCGCCAAAAACCACCCCTAACCACCTCTGTATTGGCGCCACTTTTCCCTCCAAAATCTCCCCTCATCTCCACCACACAATCTCCCTTGAACCCATCTCCACCATCCACCTAACCCCCCTTCTAGAAGACCCCATGTTGGCGCCAATATGGTGGTGTCTCTCCACCACCAAAAGACACCAACACCACCATAACTACCCCCTTTAACACCTCTTGGGTTGGCGCCAACTCTCCTTAGCCATAGGATCACCAACCACCTCCATTCTTCCATCCTAGCCCTCCATTTCAAGGGGCACCTTAACCCCCCATCCTACCCTATAAAAAGACCACTACCCACCACCATTCAAGCCATCCTTGGCTAGCCATTTCACTCTCATATTCCACCAAGAATCCCACGTCCAAGAGAGAAGAAGAAGAAGAAGATTAAGGGGATATTCTGTCCCCTTGGTGCCTTCCCCTCTTCCCTTCTCTCTTGGGTCACGCCAGCCAAAGGAGAAGCCAGGCAAGGAAGATCTTGGAGGAGATCTTGAAGGTGGTCACGCCACCTTGGAGGAGTTTTAAGGGTGGTGCACGCCCACCCCTTTGGAGAGAGCATTAAAGGTGGTAGCTTCCACCTTGGAGGAGCTCTCAAGGAAGGAGAAGAAGGAGGCCCTCTTTTCAAGCCAAGGAGCAGCTAGGCTTGGAGCAAGAAGACAACCTTCTTCACCATTGTTACAAGAGGATTTGTGTTTCTTTTCTTGCTTTTAAATTGTTCAATTCTAGTAGAAGCTTTCCTCTACTTGTCCTTGAAAAGAACACTCATTCTACTCAATCAAAAATTGCCTTCTTTTAAGCTTTTTATTGCAGTTGTTTGTTTTGGTTCTAGCACTTATTTCACCTCTTCTTCCTAATTACCCTAGGCCTACACTTGCCTAGAGTGAGCTTAGGAAGAAGATATTTCTATCTTTTAGATTTTTAATCATTTGTAGGTGTTAGTTCTTTTCGCTACACTCTGCCGTTTGCCCTCGTCTTTTCAAAATACAAAAAAATTACATATTGAAAAATATTAAAAAGAAAGTTGAGATTGTATTCCAAGCAAGAGAATCATTATTGTAATTTTTGCCTCCTTGGACGACCCTAGATACTCCCCTATCTAGGATATAAATTTTAAAAGCGAAAGCGGATTCGCGTGTTACAACGACGTTAAAAAACTGCTTTTACAAATCACGCGTATTTTCGTTATCACTTTTTGGCATCGTTGCCGGGGAGGCACGGCTTTGCATTAACTCATTTTCTCTTTCTTGAAGTAGATCTCATCCCCTTCTCTTTCTTTCTTTTGTGTGTGCAATAGCTACAGCGGGAAAGCGGGAATCTGGAAGCGAGAGCTTAAAGATCCTTTTCTTCCCGCGAAAATTCAGGTTGGTTCCTCTTTCTAGTCACATAATTAATTAAAACTACCAAAAATATATTAAACTTGGCTTTCAGGACCCAAAACACTTAAATTAAGTGGAGTGGTGCATTTTAAAATCATTGTTTGCTTGTATGCTTCTTTAGCACCATTCCATTGCAAGTATTGGTGTTCTGTTTTTCGGGTCTAGATTTCTGTCCAGACTTGAAAAATCGATTCCTAACACCACAGGCCTCCTAAAATCATAAAATTTCTTAGAGTGATTCCCAATTAAGTTTGGAACATCTGTTCCAAATTTTAGATCAATTGAATTTGTATTTAATTTTTAAAATTTGTGGATTACAGAGGGGTCACACCCTCTAATCTTCCTGTTTTGCTACTGTCCGCGAATTTTCAGAATTTTTATACTCATCCAATTGTTGTGAAATTTATCTTGTTGGAATCCCTGTGAAATTTTATATATCATATAAAATCATAAAAATTTTCTGAGGTCGGTGGTAATACTGAAAAGTCTATAATACCCACGGGTATTATTTCTGGACTTTGACACCAGTACAATTAAAAATTCAAAACTATTATCAAACAAATTCCTAAAATCTTACAAAAATCTTTTCTGGAATCCTTGTTTGATTTTCTTCAAAGTAGTGGTGTTGTTTGACTTGTTTGGACCACTACTTAATTCTGAAAGCTAAAAATAATTCATTGGTAGTTAAATTTCTGTCTCAGGGATAATTGGTTTAGGGTTTCTTCTTTCTCTTTAGAGACTCAATTAAAAGGAAATATACAATCACACATACAACTTGTCTTTCCTTTGATTGTGAACTTTCAAACTTGTTTGAAAACTTAAAGAGAAAAACCCTAAAATTCATTTAATTAAATCACATCCTAAAAGACAAAAATATAAAAAAATTGTGTGACAACTTGATTTTCATTGGAGCCACTCTCCAATTCCTGCACACACAAAAAAAAAAAATCAAATAACAGGGCAACAACCCAATAAACGCCCTCCACATTCCGTGTGCACTATAGAATCCTAGACCTAATTAAAATTTGTAGCAACTTGACCCCTAAGGCTTTATCAACTTAGGCTTGCTATTTAGGTCTTAAGTTTTCTTTAGTTAGTACCAATTCTGTCATCTGTATCTGGTGTTCAGGCTGAGGGGCCGTGTCAAACGACCAGGCGCGGGTTTGTACAAGCACCTGGGGTTTTCCCTGGGAAACGTTTGGGCCCAAACCTCCCCTTAAGCAACTTGGCTAGATTTGTTGATAGAACGGGTATTCACTATTGACTACTTATTTCCTATATAGACCAAGTCTTAGGTTATTATTAGGGAGTCACATTTAAGTTAGGTCTAGTTTGTTTGTTTGATTGCACACTTTCTCTCATCTCTATCTCTTCTCCTCCCCTCCATTTCTTCCAAGTAGTGCATGCACGGGCGACGGTCCCAAAAGCCACACCTTGAGGGACCATCTGATTTCGCCCCCCGTAGCAAGAAATCATTGTTTTCTTCCCCCTCGTCTTCTAGAAAAATGGAAAACCCAGGAAGCCGTCAAAAAAATTCTGCTTCCACTTCTAACCCGTCAGCCGACCCACAAGCTGACTCCACACTCCCTCACCTTCCTAACTTGGAGCAACCAGAAATATCAGCAGGGCCAGGTGGCCCTCCAATTATAACCCATAATACAAATCCCTTTGCATTAATGGTCGACCATTTGGCTCGGCTACAACAAAATCAAGAAGATCTAGCTAGGACTGTCACGAACCTAGCTAATCAAGGACAGAATCCACCACCTCGCCAACAGCCTGTCGTTCCTCTTAAGGATTTCTATGATCCTTCCAATTATGAGGAAAGACCAGGGGTGGTCATACCACAAGGGGATTTTGAAATCAAACCCGCTATTCTAAACCTTATCAAGCATTTTCATGGTCTTCCAAGAGAGGACCCTTTTTGTCATCTCGAGGAATTAACTGTCCTCGCTCAAACCACTCGTTCCCGCCATGTGCAGGAAGACATGTGGTTAATGAGACTCTTTCCTCTCTCTCTCAAAGATAAAGCATCACATTGGTTTAGAACAGTTGGTCGTCCTATTACCACCTGGCCCCAATTAAAAAGTGCTTTTCTTAAAAAAAATTTTCCGATCGGTCGAACAAATGCATTAAGAAGATCTATAACGACCTTTCAACAAAAAATTGGTGAACCCCTCCATGAAGCCTGGGAAAGATTTCAGGAACTTCTAAGAAGTTGTCCCCACCATGAAATTCCACAATGGCAGCTAGTGCAGATCTTCTATCATGGATTAGAAGATCAATTAAAACGATTTGTGGATGCCTCATGTGGGGGAAATTTTCTTAACAAAGACGCCGAAAGTGCCTATCTTCTCTTTGAAGAAATGAGTGAAAACTCATTTAACATGACTTCAATGGATACTTTTGGCAGATCACAAAACCCCAGACATGGAGTCCATGAAATTGACTCCAAAACCACCTCTGTTCCAGTCACACAAGATGATTTATATATGTTAGCTCAACGACTGGACCAGATGCAAATTCACCAAAAGAAAATAGAAGAAAAGCTCACAAACAAACAAGCTCCACACGTCCACTCTCCACACACTAACCCCCCACACATTCTCCGAAGAGAGAATCTACACAATATCGATGCCACATCTATTGACCAGCAATTCCCGGCTGATTTCCCGCAAGATTTAACCGGGAATTTTGACCAAAATATTGTTGATTCCACCTCGGAAAATATTTATGCTCTCCAGGAGCAATTTAGAAACCCCTCCAACATTTCCAATCAAAATTGGAGGACTAACCCGAATCACTCCTGGAAAAACCTGAATCCGATTCCTCTTCCCAAACAAAACTATTTTGGGAATTATGGGCAACCTTTGTATCAACCTGGACCATCCCAGGATGATATTAATAATCAGGTCATGAAAACTCTGCAAGGAATGCAGACTCAAATGACAGAAGTAACCCGCATGGTTACCAATTTACAACAACAAGTTAAGGTTACTCCTGATCATCGACCTATTGGGAATTTACCATCCCAACCCATGCCCAACCCAAACAATCAAAGGAGTCAATTCCAAGGTGGATATCACAGTCAACCTATTCATCCAGCACCTCAGCATCCGCCGGGTTTCAATAACAGCCAGGCTCCCCGTCCTCACCCTAGAAACAACCAGACTGCAAATGCAGTTACCTTGAGGAATGGGAAAACCACTCAAAATACCCTGCCTGTTAAAGAAACCCGCTCTAATGACACACAGATTAACTCTTCCCCTCCTATTGTTCAGAAACCAATTCACGCAAAACAGGGCAACCCTGCCCCATTTCCACAAGCCCTCCACTCTTCAAAAAAGAAAAAAACAAAATCTGAGCCCACTGAGAAGGAATTAATGGATTTATTTGGGCAAGTAGAAATTAATATCCCTATCCTAGATGCCATTAAGTATATCCCTGCCTATGCAAAATTCTTAAAAGATTTATGTACTCCAAAAAGGCAGCCCAAGAATTTAGGAAAGGTGATTCTTCCAGAGACAGTCAGCTCAGTTGTGCAGAGCCGACTGCCTCTTAAGAGAAAAGATCCCGGCGCCCCCCTAATCCAAGTTATCATTAATGATACCTCATTTGATCGCGCTCTGTTGGATCTTGGTGCCTCAATTAATCTTATCCCCACAATTATTTTTGAGGAATTTAAGATCAGTGAATTGAAACCTGTTGAGGTTACTCTCCAATTAGCCGACCGATCTACGATTAAACCAAGGGGAATTGTTGAAGATGTTCTTGTCCGGGTCAAAGATTGTCTATTCGCAGTAGACTTTTTAGTCCTGGACATAGAGGTACCTGAAGCACTTAAGTTTGCCCCCATTATTCTTGGAAGACCATTCTTAGCCACCGCCCGCGCCAATATTGATTGTGATTCTGGAAAGATGAAGATCATGTGTGGCGGTGAATCTGTAACCCTAGACATTTTTCAAGCCTCTAGGCGATTCCAGGAACCAGATTTCTTTGATGATTCGGATTCAGAAATAGAAAACATTGTGGAGGAAACATTGCAGATTTCCCAATTAGGTTCCTGTTTTGCTGTAAATACGGTTCCTGAACAATCTACTTTTTCTCACCCTTCCACCTCAACTACACAACCAGCTAACATTCCAGCTGACCCTTTCACTCTCACCTCACCTCTAACCCACAAAGCAGAAACTCTTTCGGAACCGGGCCTACAATTGGAATTAAAACCTTTGCCCGATTCACTTAAATATGTTTTCCTGGGTCCAAATCAGACCCTGCCCCTGATTATAAATTCTGGACTCACCGGGGCACAAGAGCACAAACTTCTCCAGGTTTTGAGTAAATATCGAAAAGCTATTGGCTGGACCCTTTCTGATCTTAAAGGCATTCATCCGTCCTATTGTACGCACCGTATATTTTTAGAGGACGATTCTCGCCCCTCCCGCCAACCACAAAGGCGCTTGAATCCTAGTATGCAGGAGGTGGTAAAAAAGGAGATTATTAAGTGGCTGGATGCTGATATCATCTACCCCATTTCTGACAGCTCCTGGGTTAGTCCAACTCAAGTTGTCCCCAAAAAGGCTGGACTAACAGTTGTCACCAATGAAAAGGGGGAAAATATAGCCACTCGAACCGCTTCTTCTTGGCGCGTGTGTATAGATTATCGAAAATTAAACACCGCCACTAAGAAGGATCATTTCCCGCTCCCTTTTATTGATCAAATCTTGGAGCGGTTAGCCGGACAGGAATTTTACTGTTTTTTGGATGGTTATTCTGGCTATAATCAAGTAGCGGTTCATCCTGAGGACCAGGATAAAACAACTTTCACCTGCCCCTTCGGAACCTTTGCTTTCCGAAGAATGCCCTTCGGTCTTTGCAACGCACCTGCGACTTTTCAAAGGTGCATGCTTGCAATTTTTTCAGACCTGGTAGGTGAATGTTTAGAAGTTTTTATGGATGACTTCTCTATTTTTGGAGATTCTTTTGATCATTGCCTCAAAAATCTTGAAAGAACCCTCCAAAAGTGCATAGAAGTTAACCTGGTCCTCAGCTGGGAAAAAAGCCATTTCATGGTCCAAGAAGGTATTGTCTTGGGCCATGTTATTTCTAAACAAGGAATTGCGGTAGATAAAGCAAAAATAGATGCTATATCTAAGCTCCCACTGCCCACTACTGTCAAACAAATTAGATCCTTTTTGGGTCATGTGGGTTTCTATCGTCGATTCATACAAAACTTTTCCCAAATCTCCAAGCCTTTAAGTCAGCTTCTTACTAAAGACCAGCCATTTGATTTTAATAATAAGTGCCTGGAGAGTTTTTTGAGGTTGAAGAAAGAGGTTACTGAGGCACCAATATTGCAGGGACCTGACTGGAATAGTCCCTTTGAATTAATGACAGATGCCTCAGATTTTGCTGTAGGGGCCGTTCTAGGGCAAAGAATTGGCAAGAAACCCGTTGTGATCTATTATGCCAGCAAAACCCTTGATGACGCACAACGGAATTACACGGTTACTGAAAAGGAACTTCTTGCCATTGTATTTGCCTTGGAAAAATTTAGATCTTATCTGTTGGGGTCATGTGTCACTGTTTATACAGACCACTCAGCAATTAAATATTTGCTGACTAAGAAAGATGCGAAACCCCGCCTTATCCGTTGGATTCTGCTGCTCCAGGAATTTGACCTGGAAATCAAGGATAAGGCGGGATTGCACAATGTAGTGGCCGATCATCTCTCTCGTCTTATGACAAATGACATAATGACCCCACCAGATCAGTTCCCTGATGAAAGTATTTTAGCTGCTACAACCCTCCCTTGGTTTGCACCCATTGCAAACTACTTAGCAACAGAACAAATCCCCGCTGATTGGCCAAAAACAAAACGGGATAAGTTCTTTGCTGATATTAAATATTATTTTTGGGAGGAGCCCGACCTTTTCCGCATTTGTGCCGATCAGGTTATTCGACGATGTGTCCCTGATTCTGAAATCCATGATATCTTAACACATTGTCACTCAATGGCCTGTGGCGGACATTTTTCGGGCAAGAAAACTGCAACTAAAATCCTTAATGCAGGATTTTATTGGCCCAGCTTGCACAAAGATGCTCATGACTTTGTTCGGTCCTGTGTGCGTTGCTAGAGCATCGGCAACATGGCTCGAAAGGATATGATGCCCCTTAATCCTATTTTAGAGGTTGAAATTTTCGATGTTTGGGGCATCGACTTCATGGGACCGTTCATCAACTCTGGTGGGTATTTGTATATATTAGTCGCAGTAGACTATGTTTCTAAATGGATAGAAGCAATACCCACCCGCACTAGTGATCACCGTGTGGTTGTGAATTTCTTAAGAAAAATATTTTCTCAAGATTCGGCATACCAAAAGCCATTATCAGTGACGGAGGCTCACATTTCACCCACTCACAATTCCGTCACCTCCTTTCTAAATACGGGGTTAATCATAAAATTTCCACACCATATCACCCCCAAACTAATGGCCAGGCTGAAGTTTCTAACCGGGAAATTAAAAATATTCTACAAAAAACGGTTAGGTCCGACCGTAAAGACTGGTCCACCAAATTGGACGACGCTTTATGGGCCTAACGTACCGCTTTTAAAACTCCGCTTGGCATGTCTCCCTTCTGTCTGATTTTCGGGAAGGCATGCCATCTCCCGGTAGAATTAGAACATAGGGCTTTTTGGGCAATAAAACAACTTAATATGGATTTATCTGATGCCGGTAACCATAGAAAATTACAATTAACTGAATTGGAAGAATTACGTAATTTTTCCTATGAAAATGCGAGGATTTATAAAGACCGAACAAAGAAATTTCACGATAAATATATTGTTCGGAAACACTTTGACGTTAATCAACGTGTTTGGCTTTTCGATGCGAGATTACGTCTTTTTCCTGGCAAATTAAAATCTAAATGGACCGGCCCCTTTATTGTCCATAAAACATATCCATACGGCGCTGTTGACCTTTTTGATCCACAAACTAATTCGATATTTCAAGTCAATGGCCAGCGTTTAAAGCCCTATTTTGACCATACGCCTAAAATTCCATCTGAATCTTTTAATTTTACTGAGCCAACCACCCTTGATCACTAGTACACATCACGCCCGGCTGAATGGCGTAAAAGATAGCACTGGATGGGAGGTAACCCATCATTTTCTTGCTTTCCTTTTTTTCTTTTTCCAGGTTTTGATCATCCTAAACCCGACCGTCATCACTAAGGTGATCCCTTTTCCCTCCTAATGCATGAGGACATGGCATATCTTAAGCATGGGGGGGTGTTTTTAAATTTTTATGATCGATTCAGGATGTTCAAAACCTAAAAACATGCAATTTTCTTTAATTTATTTCCTGCTTGCATACCCAAAAAAAAAAAAAAAAAATGTTGAAAACTTTTTGAGGAAAAATTTTGAAATCAGGACTAAGGTCATAAAATTCACTTCTGGTACAATTTGATTTAATCTTTAACAAACTAAGGATGAGGATATGGATCTGATCATTAGAATTTCAGGGTCTATTTTAGACTAGATCAGATATCCTTCTCTAAAATTCCACCTGAACTCATGATAGTTCAGGTGACTTGATCCTATTTTGTAATATGGAAAGTATTTGACTTAGTTTCTGATGCAAAAACTTGCGGGTCTCAAGAAACTTCCTGTGTCAATTTTCACACACAAGCCAACACTTAAAAACAACTAAAAAAATTGAAAAGCTTCCTTGTTTAGATTTAGTAAAAGTCTGAAGCAGATCATTGGTTTGAGTTCCCACCGCCGAGAAGAATACCTTCTTTGAGGACGCGATGTCAACATGTTACCGCCTCGGCGCTGCTCTATATCTATATTTCATATCTTTAGACGGAGCATTAAAGCGCATTTCAGCAGCTCAAGTGTCTTGGACGGTGCTCTACCTATAGCGTCGGAGCAAGAGCTTGAGTTTGCTTGGAGCGCCCCTTTTCACCGCATCGTGTTTTGGGGTTGTGAGCTCCTGGGTGGTGTCATGGACAGTGCTATCCCGAAGTACTGGCGCCAGAGCCCCCTCGAGGAATGGTAACGGGAATGATGATCCCGACACATCTGTTGTAAGACTAAGCTAATAATAAGCATGGGGGAGAAAAAAAAAAAAAATAATAATAACACGTCCTCATAAATGTTGGCTTTTCACAAGCACAGACACAGGGTTTTAAAGGAATTTGAAAGTTGCGAATCAGATTCACGAGCCAGAAAAATCCTAAAAACAAACATTTCAAGTCATCTGAATTAACAAGGGGTTAATTTGTGAATTTTCTGGAGGATATATTGATCCCGTTCTGTCTAATGGTTGGATCCAAAAATAAATCCTGATGTTTATCTTCAACAAATCCCGTACCTCCTGTGTTTTAATCTACTAAGGTCCCTTAATCTCTTTTTCTCCTCAAAAGTAAAAAAAAAAAAATTAGATTTCCCAAAAATTCCGTTTTCCAAAAAATTAAAAGTTTTGCTAAGAGACTAGCAAAAGATAAGCATGGGGGTGTGATAAATGCCAGTTTATCATCATTCTTATGCATTAAAACTAACCTAGCTCTTAGGATTTTACTCCGCAAACGGGTTTTTGGGTTGCATTAGGCATAAATTAGGATAGGCATGCATTGCATTTTTTATTATTGTTTTAATGTGTTTTTGTGAGTGTTAGGGATGTACAGATTCACAGATCCCTAAAACCCTAGCACTCAAGAAGGCAATTGGTGAAGGAGAAGCCCAGACTAGTTGGAACCCAGCTTGATCCAGCTCACCATAGCTGGAACCTAGCTTACTTGAACTAGGGTTAGCTCATCCCAGCTCCATTCAGCTAATCTCAGCTGGATGGCAGCTCAAGAGAGTTCACCTTAGCTCACCCTAGCTCAAGTCAGCTCAGATCCAGCTCAACTTAGCTGAGTCTAGCTCACATCAGCTCCCACTAGTTCACAGGGAGCTCTAGCTAGCTCAGCTGAGTTGACAGGAGTTCACCCCAGCTCAGATCCAGCTACATCCAGCTCCACTCAGCTCCAACCAGCTGAAGAAGAATTCATCCCAGCTCAGGAAGCTCAAGTCCAGCTCACAGGGACTCAGCTTAGCTCAACTCAGTTGAGCTAAGCTACCTTAGCTGCCTCAACCAGCTTGATTCTCCCCGGGAGCACCAGACCCAGCTCACCTTAGCTCATTTTGGTAGAAGCTAGCTCACTTTAGCTTAGCTTAGCAACTAGCAAAGAACTAGCAAGCTAAGCCAGCTAGAGTAGCCCCATGCCAGCCTCTTCAACAGCAGCCAGCTCCAGCTCCAGCTCCAGACTTCTTCTCCTCAGCTCCCTCCTCCAAACCCTAGCTCCAACACCTTCTCCTCCACTCCACCTTTAGCTAAGCTATCTTAGCTTATCTTAGCTTAGCTTAGCATAGCTAACAACCAGCTCCTTGGCCCTTCATTACCTCCAAAATCAACCCTAGCTAGCTCCACCAACTCAAGCCTACCTAAGCTAGCTACTCTACTCAAGTTAGCGCCACCTCCTAGCCATCCCTTCACCCCATTATCTCCACCAAAAGACACTTCAAGTTGGCGCCAAAAACCACCCCTAACCACCTCTGTATTGGCGCCACTTTTCCCTCCAAAATCTCCCCTCATCTCCACCACACAATCTCCCTTGAACCCATCTCCACCATCCACCTAACCCCCCTTCTAGAAGACCCCATGTTGGCGCCAATATGGTGGTGTCTCTCCACCACCAAAAGACACCAACACCACCACAACTACCCCCTTTAACACCTCTTGGGTTGGCGCCAACTCTCCTTAGCCATAGGATCACCAACCACCTCCATTCTTCCATCCTAGCCCTCCATTTCAAGGGGCACCTTAACCCCCCATCCTACCCTATAAAAAGACCACTACCCACCACCATTCAAGCCATCCTTGGCTAGCCATTTCACTCTCATATTCCACCAAGAATCCCACGTCCAAGAGAGAAGAAGAAGAAGAAGATTAAGGGGATATTCTGTCCCCTTGGTGCCTTCCCCTCTTCCCTTCTCTCTTGGGTCACGCCAGCCAAAGGAGAAGCCAGGCAAGGAAGATCTTGGAGGAGATCTTGAAGGTGGTCACGCCACCTTGGAGGAGTTTTAAGGGTGGTGCACGCCCACCCCTTTGGAGAGAGCATTAAAGGTGGTAGCTTCCACCTTGGAGGAGCTCTCAAGGAAGGAGAAGAAGGAGGCCCTCTTTTCAAGCCAAGGAGCAGCTAGGCTTGGAGCAAGAAGACAACCTTCTTCACCATTGTTACAAGAGGATTTGTGTTTCTTTTCTTGCTTTTAAATTGTTCAATTCTAGTAGAAGCTTTCCTCTACTTGTCCTTGAAAAGAACACTCATTCTACTCAATCAAAAATTGCCTTCTTTTAAGCTTTTTATTGCAGTTGTTTGTTTTGGTTCTAGCACTTATTTCACCTCTTCTTCCTAATTACCCTAGGCCTACACTTGCCTAGAGTGAGCTTAGGAAGAAGATATTTCTATCTTTTAGATTTTTAATCATTTGTAGGTGTTAGTTCTTTTCGCTACACTCTGCCGTTTGCCCTCGTCTTTTCAAAATACAAAAGAATTACATATTGAAAAATATTAAAAAGAAAGTTGAGATTGTATTCCAAGCAAGAGAATCATTATTGTAATTTTTGCCTCCTTGGACGACCCTAGATACTCCCCTATCTAGGATATAAATTTTAAAAGCGAAAGCGGATTCGCGTGTTACAACGACGTTAAAAAACTGCTTTTACAAATCACGCGTATTTTCGTTATCAAGTCCTAACTGGCTCATTTTGACCCAATAAAGAGAATAAAAGCTCCTACATAACATACTGAAGGTCATAATTCATTACACAACCATTCTGAGAGTAAAATAAGAAACTATGGTTAAAACTGTAATTTTACCAATGCAGTGCAACCATGGGTTTTCTCAAGGGCTAAACAAAGGTCAAATGATCTTAACAAGATAATAAGTGGCTTGGATCAGATAGAAAAGGGGTTGCGTGAGTTCTGTGAATTAAATGATTTCTCGAAACCCTAAAATAGGCCTACTCAATTAACCAAGGTTCTGGTTAGGATAAAATTCACTTAAAACCCTCTAAAAATCATAGAAAAATATTCTCTAGGGTTTATAACCTTCAATTTGGCCATTGGAACCCATCTTGACCTAGAATGGAGTCTTAGATAGATATTTACCCTAAATTGAGTTTTTACATAAATTTCCCGGTCAAAGGTGATCAAGCCCAAAATCCAACTTCACCATTGGATTTCTTAGGTGCAAATTAGGTTTGTTCCAAAATTTGGACCTAAGGGGAACTCATCTTGACCTACTTTGCAAACAGGTCCAGTCTGATTACATTTGTACCCCTATCTTTCAAAAACCCTTATAATTAGCCCCCTATCTTTATTATCTCTTTGCAAATAGGTCCCTCCACCATTATAGCAGAGGAATCCTACTCCAGCGAGCTTTGAAAGGAGTTTTCTCCCTGATTGCTCAGAGAATCCCCTCCAAAATTGGTAGGGAGATTCTCTGAGAAAATCCCTCCAATATGAACCTAGTTTGATGCCATAATTCCTCCCCAATCTCTCATGCGAACGCATGAGAGATTTGGGTCTTTTGAAGTTGCCAACTCCGGTGACCTATTTAAGAAGCCCCAGATCCAATCGCAGTCCCTCAGCTTGAAATTGGGCCGGATTCCCTCCATTCTTCTCTCCCCTCTGGCCACAACAACTCTGCAAGCTCTGGCGGCTTCTCCCTCGCTCTCTCGTCGCCCAACCACAATACCAGTGGTTGGGTTGTCTTTCTCTCATTCATCAGCGTTGCGCAACACCGGCCGTCGTCGCCTTTGCCCTATCTTCGCCGCTGCCTCACCTACGGAGGTATTCGTCTTCCCTATGTCCGGAGACCATATCGACGTGGGATTCCCTTTCCTTTCGTCCTTAGATTAGGTTTATTAGATTCTCTCTCTCTCCCACTTTCTTTCCCTCTCTTTATTTCCTTAAACCAACCCTCGACGCCACTGATCACCGTCACCTTCTCCACCTCCAGCGATACATCTGGCAAGGTGCCCCCGTCGCTCTGCTCCTCCATCCACCTCGCCATCCACCCTACAACCTCCGCAACGCCTCATTGATCATTTCCCCCTACTCCATTCACTCCATCGACCAACCAAACATCCCACCGAACACACCCACTCACACGCCCACAGTAAGCCCTAGATATGCCACCACATCCACCCACACGCCATGCCAATCACCCCAGCACATTCGTCGTGCTCCAACGACGCTCCTTGAGAGCTCTGACGAGGTCGTAGGGCGTTTTGGTGTTCCCAGGTTTAGGCACCCATCCGCCATTGTTGTGGAGCTTGAAGTGAGCTTGAAACTACACTCCAGGTGCTGCTGCTCCAGGTGATAGTGCCAGGTGGTGCGAACTTGAGGCATGCACACATTCAGGTCTTTGATTGGAGTCGAGATCATCTGTAGCCTCGCAATTTGAGGAAGACATCTTGCTACTGTGTGCACGGAAGAAGGTGGGACATTTAGTCCCACCTCAGAACTGGAAGAGAGCCCGTGTGTGCATAAGTTGAATTTGTGCCATAGCCTTATCGCCTCCAAACCACGGGGTGAGGTCCCTCTCACCCGACTGACCCGGTCTCATCCTCAGCATTGCTCATGCGGACTTGGCTGACCTGACCCGACCTGCACTCCTCACCCACCACCGCACGCTGGTGGGCCTGGTCCCGGGTACGTACTCGACCCGATTACCCGAATACGTGTGGCTCTGGGAGAGCAGAACCTAAGAGAGAAAGAGAGGAGAGTTACGTGCAGGTAGGGGTAGGTTTTGCTGTAGGCTGAAGGAGAAGCTAAGCTGAAGAAGAAGAAGGAGAAGTTAAGGACGAAGAGAAGCTAAGGGCCACGACAGAGAAAGGCAGAGAAGGAAGAAGCTGAAGGAAGGCAAAAGGCAGAAAGATCGAGTAAGAGAAAGAAGAAGAAAGGAGGAGAAGAAAGAGAAAGCTAAAGACAAAGAGAAAGAGAGAGAAAAGGAAGCAGCAGAGAAAGAAGAGGAGTAGAAGCAGAAGAAGGAAGAAAGAAGAAGAGCTGCAGAAGAGAAGCAGCGAAAAGAGAAATCAAAGCAAGGCACTATAGCACACAACTTTTAAGACGTCTGTTTGCAAAATCAAACGTCCAATTTTCATATGCTCTCCATTATTTTATCTACAATTATTTTTACTCCTCATAACAACAATTTTGGAGAGCATTATTGTGTAAAGAATATCTACAATTATTTTCATATGGTACCCTAGCAATTGCTCACACACATGGGCATCAATTGACCCTCTTGCTCCAAGTACCTCCCTATTGAGTTAGACTTGAGTACATTCAAGTACCGCATTCCGATGATGGCCTGTGGCTCGTCACTATACCTGAGAACTCTTGAAGTTTTTAGGTACATCCTTGGTAGCCTCTAGCTACCGTATCATCTCAGGTCTCCAACCCGAGTATTGAACCTATGGTTCACCAAGTCTAAGGGTGCAGCCTTACGAGATCACCTAGTAGACCTACTAGCTTTAATCCGTTCGGTTTCGTGTCTGGAACAAGATCCTAGGGATTTAGTGGATCACTTGGGGTTTGACCTCAGACCTTAGGAATCAGGTTGTCCCTTATTTAACACTGCTACTTAGGTTTATAATCTTGCATTTAATCACTGAATTAAGATAGGAAGGAGAGCATTTCTAGGGCAACATGGGCACCAATACCAGTACTCATCTTTAGTAACGGTACTTAGCACCTACTTCTTAGGGTCCCAAAATCCATGCAGTACTGATACTCATCTTGGGTACTGATATTGGGCACATTCTATTGCCCCTTTCTTACGTGAACTAGGGTACTGTAACCCAGCCAGTACCGATACTAGACACCAATATTGGTACTAGGTGGTTTTCATGCCCCAAACTTGAATGATTTTAGGTTCTCACACCACCCAAAAATCCTCTCTCATACCTCTATAACTTGGACCATCTTCCCTCTGTTACTGAGTATAAAAAAAAAACTCATTTTACCAAGGAAACCCAATAAGGAGCATACATGAAAAATATAAATTTTAGCATGCTTTCTAACCCCTTGCATGCATGCACACTTGGCATGCAACTATACATGCCACCCAAATAACTACTTGAACTCGAAAGAAGAGCATCCAAAGGGGAGGGCCATGTCCCTACTTGATTTTCTTGAACAGCAACACCTCAAGGGTTCTTTGGGGAAGGTGGTGCCTTGCTCCTCCTTCTTTTCTTCCTATTCCCTGCGCCAACAACAATAGCAATCGGGGGAGTTACTCCAGCAACAATTGTAGCTCCAATAATGGCAACAATAGTAGCAGAATAGGTGGGGGAAGAGAGGTAGAAAGAGGAGGAAGTGGAGAGGAGGGCACCAGTGGAGGAGGTGGTGTGCTCCCTTACTCTCTCACGCTAAACCAAAGAAGGGAGGGACGTTGCTTCTTATCCAAGGCAATTGATATCATTTATATGGGTTGGCCACATTACACCATAATCCCCTCCACCCATTTTCTTGTTTGTCAAGTAGGTCCTCCACTCAAGATTCCTCTCAAAAGACCACTCAACAACTTTGTTTAGGCCTAATAAAAAGGGATGGAATTAATAGGGTCTTAAGTTCTTTAAATCATGGAATACGAATGGGTTGGTTAAATTTTTAAATAGGTGATAAGGGATTTCTCACTTAAATTGATAAAAATATGTTGTAGTACAAAAATGTGGTAGAGAAAAATCCCAAATCAAAGATTAATAACAATATGCTGAAATTATATCACAAGATCAGGTCATCTCTACAGGGAGGGTTAAGCTAAATAAACTCACAAATATTTAGCATTTAAGTTCACAAATACGATGGAAGTGTTGGCACAAAAATATTCAATCAAAATCTATCGCGAGCCAGAGAGAAAGGGAGAGATTAAGAGAGAGCGAGACAGAAAAAGAGAGAAAGAAAGAGGGCGTTAGGATAATTCCAACAACACAGACACATACACACACATAAAATCCAAACCAAAGTCTTCCTTTCATCCATTAACCCTTCTCATTCAAACTAATACCTCCTCCCACTGTAACAAAATAGGGGATGGAGGAAGGGAGGCCGATCAGGCTCTTGGGGTGGCTACGGTTGGCGTGGAGGATGTCATTGGATCCAACAAGGTGCAGGGAGTCCAACGACGTTGGTGCCGAGGGTCGAGGTGGTCGGCAGTGGTCGACGTAGCGGAGGAGGCCAGTGGTAGTAAGATGGCATCAACGGCGAGGGGTCGCTTGAGGGGTAGCGTGGAATCGACAATGAGGACGTGGTGAGAGCTTGGGTGATGACGGCGAGGATGATGGCTACCGGAAGTGGCATGAGAGGAGTGGTGGTGATGGGTTCTTCATGAAGGTTGTAGGGGTGAAACCGAAGAAAGAGAAGAAAACGAAGGAAAAGGAGAAGGAAACAAAGAAGAGGCGCAATGGGGGTGGTCGTGGTGCATTTAAGGTTGAGGAAGAGGAGCGCGGTGTGAGGTCGATGAAGACGGAGATCGTGGTAGCGGTCACTGTAATTGATAAATGCCAGTTTATCATCGTTCTTATGCTCTGAAACAGACCTAGTTCTTAGGGTTTTAACTCCGCAATTGGGTTTTTGGGCTACATTTTAGGCATTCAAGTAGGTTAGGCATGCATTGCATCATTTTATATTTTTAATGTGTTTATTCGAGTGTCAGGGTTAAGCAGAGAGTCAGATCCCACAAATCCTGGAACTTTGGAAGATGAAGAGGAAGCCCAAATTTAGCTGGATCCTAGCTGAATCCAGCTCATTATAGCTGGATTCTAGCTCCACTTAGTTGAGCTAGCTCATCTCAGCTCCATTCAACTCATTTCAGTTGGATGGTTGCTCAAACTAGATCAACTCAGTTGACTTTAGTTCAATTCCAGCTCAAACTAGGTGGGACTAGCTCATCTCAGCTCCATTTAGCTCATCTCAGTTGAATGGAAGCTCAAGCTAACTCAACTTAGTTGATCTTAACTCCTCTCAACTCCATCCAGCTCCTGGAAGCTCTACCTGACTAGGGTTAGCTATTGCCATCAACTAACTAAGCCTAGTCAGCTGAAGAAGCCCTCAACCAGCTCAGGTTAGCTCAACTCTAGCTCTCGAAGAGTCAGATCATCTAAACTTGGTTGAGCTGAGCTACTTGACCTAAGTTAGCTACCTCAGCTAGTTGAGTAGTCTTCGGGAAGACTAGCTCCAGCTTAGTTTGGCTAAAGACGGAAGAAAACCAACTCAACTTATCTTAGCTTGCCAACTAGCAAAGAACTAGCTAACTAAGCTAACTATTGAGCTCTACTTTAGCTATCTTCAACAACAGTCAACTCTAGTAGCTCCAATGCAGCTCCTCCTCAACAAACCCTAATCTTCCTACTTCCTCCTCCATTCACCTACTAGCTAAGCTAGCTTAGCTAGCTTAGCTTAGCTCTTCATATTCCATAGCTAGCCTTAAACTCCACCTACATAAACCTCCACTTAAACCCTACCTAAGTCCACCTAAGCTCCACCTAGTCCTACTCTAACTTGGCGCCAACCAAGACACCACTCTTCAACCCACCACCACCACCAAGGGACACCAATAAGTTGGTGCCAACCACCTCCCATAACCACCCAAAGTTGGTGCCACTTCTCCCTCCAAAAATCACTCCATCTCCACCCTACACCTAAGCCCTAAACCCATCCACACCCTCCAAAAATTCCCTCCAAAAGCACCCTTCTAGAAGCCTTCAAAGTTGGCGGCAAACCATGGCACCCTTCCATGGTTGGTGCTACCTTTGGTGCCCCTCCAACTACCAACTACCACCCCCTACCACCCCTTCATACAGCGCCACTTATTCTCCACCATGGATCCTTCAACCACCAACCAAAACTCCATCCTGGCCCTACAACACATCCACACCTAACCCCCCTTTCCCTTCCTATATATACCCATCATTCCACTACAAAAGACTCACCCTTGGCTACATTATATCCTAGCATACACCTATATTCCTACCTACTATACTCAACCAAGAGAGAAGAAGAAGAAAGGAAGATTAAGGTGGCACACTAGCCTCCTTAGTGCCTCCCTCTTCTCTTCTTTCTTGTGCCCAAGCCAAGGAGGACACTTCAAGGGGACGGCCAGGCAGAGGAGGATTAAGGGTGGTAGATGTCCACCCTGAGGAGGAGAAGGCAAGCCCATCTTGGGTTTACCAGGAAGGAGGACTCTCTTTGAGGAGAAGCACTCTTCAACTTCAAGGCAATCGGAGTTGGAGCAAGGGTTTTGTTGCAGCATCGTCTTCTACTCAGCCTTTCATTTTTTTCTCTATTTTATTCTTTTTATTTTACATTGATTAGCGAGTTTTTGGAGATTACAAGTGTGGAATCCCTTCCACTTGTGAGCTCTCCAATTTTGTAAACTCTTTACAGTTTTTCAATATTAGCTTTCCTCTACATATTTTGGCTTAGTAGTTTATTTCCTTGTCTCTATCCTTCGATTACTCCAGGTCACCCGTGCTTGGAGTGAGTTGGAAGAGTAGAGCATTTAGTTACTTAACTCGCTTTCCCACTTCTTAGTCATATCATCTTTGGTGTGTTTTGCCCTATTAAAAATCCAAAAAAAATTACATATATAAAAAGTCAAAAAGAGAGATTTTCTTTATCAAACAAGGGAGAGTATTTCATTTTGCGATTCGTCTCTTTTGGGACGACCTGAATACTCTCCGAGTACTCGATCTTTATAAATTTAAAAGTAATTGGATTTTGCATGTTACAATGACAAAAATCAAATTTTAAAAACCACGTGATTTTCGCTATTAGTGATGGACGCGGTACTTGGGAATGCAGTAGCAGGCAAATGCAGTGGATGTGTGCACACACATCGATGGTGAGTAATGGAGATGGCGGAGCTCGCAGAGTTTCACGGTGTGCATCAAAGAACCACAGTGTATGCTAAGGCCACGATGAAGGTGGAAGATGGTCGAACCCCACCCTACTCCAAGGTCAGCTGTTCTCTCCTTTCTTTACTTTTCTTTTGATACCCCCACCGCTAGCGTTTTCCAGATCTGCTTTTTCCACCCTTAACGTCGGATTTGCATGCTACAATCAGTGCCCATTCAAAACTACCAGAACGATAACAACTCATCACTACGCGAAGTTTTCACGGAGGAATAACGTAGGGACAAAGATGGTAGAATTCATGACCGACATGGCATAGAAAAATTGCATGAACATCCATGCCCTTGGTTGAGCTTTTTTTGGCACCGCCCAACCAAATTAAGCCCATGTATGATTCTTGCAAAGAAAATAATTAAATGTATAACCAAGTATATAAAACCATGAAATACGTACGAATATCAAATCACGGGGTTAAACTAATTAAGCAATAAAATGCATGCCTCAATTTAATACCAAACCCCAAAATTAATGTACTTAAAATCTACTTTAATCCACTAAAGTAGATCTATTAATAGGGCTATAAAATTTTCAAACTCTTACATTGCCTCTTATATCTTAGGTTTAAAAATGTTCATAAATAAAGAAAAGAGGATATTGGAATTGTCATAGCATGGATACATAACTAAGGTCTTGGAGTGATTCCGCATGGATAACTCCAAGAAGGGGTTTCACCCTATTGGATGTGGTGTTCACCGATTGAAAGGAATGTTTCCCCAAATAGTTGAGGAGAAGAAAGTCATGGTTGGATATTTATGTTGTTGAGGCCTTTGTTTTGATGGAACAAAATTACATTTTATTGTAGATTAATCTTTTAGGACTATACTTGTGAAACTCAATCATGGATCAAGATTTAAGAGCTCATGTTCTAGTCAATTGTAAATCTCTATTTCTTTGGTCTAGATTCAATGTAAAGAACCTCATAATTTATTTACGCTTTTCTAAGTCGATAAAATTTTTATGTCTAGGTTTTGTTTTAATTTGATTGACCAAAATAAAAATTGATTGACCAATCAATTAAAATAAGTAATCTCTTTACTATGCGAATAGATCAGCTAATTAGAAAATTGATCAACCATTAGTTGATGATCAACAATAAATTTGATCAACTAACATAAAATTGATCGACCAACCAATGAATTTTGATTGACCAAAATAATTTGAAGACTTTCGGTTGTTTTTCACCAATAAAGAGGACCTTTTGGTAACCTTTTCTAAACACAACTTCCCAAGCATCCTTTAAAAGAAAAAGTGCTTTCACTTTCATTCTCCTTATGCTTTTGCGCTCATTCATCTATGCTCTTTAAAGCATGTCACTCTATGCTTATGAGAAAAGCTCGGTTTACATAGTTAAATATTTTGAGGTTTTGTAGGATTATATTTTATATTATTCTATTTCTTATTTTGATTGGGACCCAGCTTGTTGGGATTCCAAGTTGGTTTTGAAGTTTCTTAGTAGCTACAAGAAAAGTGGTCATTGTAAGGCTAAAACATTGTGCCACTCTTGTTCAAGTGATACAGATAGTGGATTGACTAGCTTTTCCTAGTCGAGAAAATTCTAAGCTAAGAGGCTTAGGTAGTGATTTTCACTTATAAGAGTTTCCACTATAAATCAAGGTGTTATTATGTCATGCTTTTACAGATTGATTTTTATTTTGACATTACTTTCCATTAGACACTATTCACCCCCCTCTAGTATAGATTACTAGATCTTTTTAGGGCGCTTTCACATGTGCTTCCGTAGTGGGTAGCCTGATGTGTGCCATGCTCTGTACATGACTAAACATTTGTCATGCAGTCAGAGTGGTAAGTCATTGACAACTGATGTTAACACCATCATGGGTCATAATTAGCTTTAATTAGTCATAATCAAGTGACAAATGCTTCTACATAGTTGTCTGAGAGTCATAATTCTGTGCATGTCCATTTTGAGAGAACACTAAATCAGGGTTAATTTTGCAGTTTTAACATCACATCATGAAAGCAGAGTAACAATGGAGTTTGCCATGGGTTAATCTAAGGTATAATGAGCATTAAAATCCAATGAGTGGGTCCATAGAGATAGAAACAGGGTTTCACACATTTCAAGAACTGATTCATAACCTAAAATCCTAATTTCAGATCCGCTTGAATTACAGAGGTTTTGGTTAGGATAAAATTCATCTAAACCTTCTACAATTCATAGAAAAATATTCCTTGAGGTTTTGTATTCTTGATTTGACCATTTGAACCTATTTTGACCTTAAACAGAGTCATAGACAGATTCCTACCATAATTTAGGTTTTTGTACAAATTACCCAATCAAACTTGGTCAAAACTAAAATCCGACTTCACCATCAGATTTCTTAGATTCAAATTAGGTTTGTATCAATTTTTGGGCTCAATTAGAATTCATCTTGACCTAGTTTGCAATCTAGTCCCTTAAAACTCTATTCTTTACATATATGACCCTAGCTTTTGAAATTCCTTGCATTTAGCCCCCCAGGTTTGTCAACTTCTTCACGAAAAGCCCCATGCCGCCATTAGTAGTGTGAACCCAAAGCACCGACCTTCAATCTGGGATTTCTTCCTGATTTCTCGACCAATCCCTTCCAAAATTGGAAGGGATGATCTTGAGGAAGTCCCCAATCATCTAAATCACATCTTGGACCTTGGTTTGATCCACAGAGCTCATGCGAACTCCTCAAGATCAATGATCTTCTTTCTTAAATTTTTGAGCTCCTCAAGCCTGTTTCCTTGCCTAGAGCTTGCCCTGAGCTCTATAAAAGGTCCCCCATAATGAGGTTGTATTCCTTAGTCATTTCTAGGTCGAAAATCCAACTCTTCCCTTCTCTCCAGCCTTGAGCTCCATTGACTCTGACGACCTCCTCAATCCCTTTCATCAGGGCCTCCAACGGTCAAATTGGAGGCACCTCCTTCCTCCTCTCCTTCCTCCGCTCTCGCAATACCAGCGAGAGCATCCTAGACCCCTTCGCTGTCGTCACTTTTTACACCAGAGATTTCATCCTCTCCGATGCTGGCCAATCAAAGATGACGCGGACCACCTTCCCCTTCGTCCATTAGTTAGCTCAACTTCTTCATCTCCCTCTCTAGATTAGGTTCAACTCTTTTCCCTCCTATTTCAACCGTCGACGCGCCCTCAACGCCACCGTCTTCCTCCGCTCTGGCGATGCTCCGGCGAAGCCCTCCGCATGCCACAGAACGCCAAACCTCACGCGACCAGCTCCAAAACCTCCACCAACACACCACCATCAAAACCCCTCTTCCTATTTCACGTTCCACCCATCCAAACTTCCCACCAAACTCACACTCAACCGCACCACGTCCCCGACTTCTCCAGGTCACCACACATCCCCACACACCACATGAACATCTCCACCACCTTCGCCATCACTTGGCGAAGCTCAGGAGCTATCTGATTGGGGCTTTTGAGCCCATACTTATGATTTCAGGTCTCATCATCGTCACCTGTTGCCGTCGTCATCTCCGACTCTGTCTGCCTTGCTCCGACCTGCTTCGACCTTGCTTCCATGCCCAAGTGCTGCGGACTCAACCCATGGGCATATTTGCAACAACAATTGAAGGCAACAGTAGTAGCAACACCTTCAATTCCTTCGAGCTTGGTTGCTACTGCTGCTTTGCGAAGAAGCCCCCAGCAGATAATCCCACATCGTGTGGGACAAACTCACAGCCAGGCATAAATTGATTTTGTGATCTCAGCTTACCGCTTAATACATTGGGGGGTCAGGTCCCTCGTGCACTTGCCCAAGCACAGCTCACTTGCGATCACACTCACAGGTCTGGCCACTGTTCATGACTCGATTACCAAATACTTGACTCAATTAAACCCCAACTCTGAGAGAAGAAAGATCTGTGAGGAGGAGGGGGGAGGGTTTTTCTTTGCGTGCCTTGGGCATGTGCTGAAGGAAGAGGCCTTGACATTTAGCCTCTAAGAGAGTTAGCCCTGTGCTGGTCTTGAGGAGGCTTGAAGAAGAAGAGAAGGCTCTTGAGAGAGCCTTGTGCTCTATTAATGCTGTGTTTCTGTTAAGGCGTCTGATGCCTTGTTCTGTTGTCTGAGGCTTGAGGTTGATTCTGCTAATACTGTTGAATCATTTAAGTACCTAAGTTATCTGATTAAGAATACTGTTAGTTTATTTGAGTAATTTGAATGTGGGAGATATGCTTAATTAGAGGGATCTAAATGGTGATCTAAATCACCACTTTTTAGGTTTTCTCTATTCTTTTTGTCTCTACATTCTTTGAGATGCATTGATTTACAATGAATAACAATCTGACAAGTTTTTATTCATCAAATCTCTTCTTTCTGATGCTCAATTTACTATGCTCATTTTTTTGAATGAAGATTAATGCGTGAATTCCACATTTGCTCCCTGGGAACAACCTCAGACTTTAATTAGATTCTGAGTTTATAAATTTAGGTGTTTGTTGTGATATTGTCAACTATACTACAATGCATTTCCTATACGTCGACGATTTCGTGCAAACAGCAACGTGGGATAGGAGCATTGGACTGCTGTCTAGAACATACTCAAATACCCGAGAAGGAATAAAAACTATTGTTTAGTCTTTGTAGATGCAGATCTCCAGGTGTTAGGGTACATCAACTTTGACTTCCAGTTGGACATTAATGATAGAAAATCTACGTCAGAGTTCATTTGCTTATTTAGCTATGGTTCTATGAGCTAGAGAAACAAGAAGCAGGGTATGACGACTGATTCAACAACTGAAGTTGAATATGTCGTTGCATTAGATCCTGTGAAGGAGGCAGTGTGGATATGCAAGTTCATTGAGGAACTTGGCATAGTTTCCTTGATAAGTTGCCAATGCCACTCATGTACGACAACACGGGTGCCATTGCGCAGGCAAAGGAGCCTTGCTCTCACCAGAAGAGTAAGCATATGGAGAGGAAGTACCACATCATCCAAGAGATCACCAAGCGTGGAGATGTGATCATCACAAAGGTGGCCTCTGCGAATAACATTACTGATCCACTGATCGAGGCTTTGACTAGAGAGTGATTTGATAAACACATCTCTAGTATGGGGTTGAAAGAGGTTCTAGAATGACTTCGTGGGCAAGTGAGAGTCTATTGGATTTTCTTGCCCTAAGCATGCCATCCAAATTATGTAATAAGATTATATTCATTTGAATAAAGAATTTGATGATTTTTCAGTAAATGATTTGGGTCCCTTAGTGTGATTAGGGTTATGTACTTAGCTAGATCGAATAAACCCTATGTGCATTGATTTGGAGATCTAGACGGTTTAAAGGATCTGATAGCACATCAAGAAATTCTCTAATTTGATTATATGTTTTCAATCTGAGTTGGGACGACAACTTTCTTTAGGTCGTCACCTGATTGATGCTCTTGAATGGAGGGATCGCATCTTGGGGTGCTGCACCATGCCACCTCCAAAGGTATAATCCCTAAACTCGTGGAATCTCGAAATGAGAGGTAATTAGTTCCACCCATGTGGTTCTAGATTTAGGTGTTTCTGTTTTTTGTTTGCTCAATCATCTCATGGCATCAATTCTATCTTGTATTAGAAAATTTTAAAACACTTATTTTCCATGTTTCCATGCTTCCGTGATGCCACGGGGTCAATATGATCGAACTCTTCAATGACTTGTGCCACTTTTGCTAGAAGTAGGGTCATTAGATGTGCAACTGTCTAGATTATTTGAAGTCCTTGAATAAGGACAAAGATAAAGACTCGAAAAGTATACACTCTATCTACATCATTGAAATCAATTTACTAGATGATAGATCTGGTAGTTGATAGAGAATCTAAAGATATGTAATATATGGCTATCTACGCGCACAAAATCTCAAACACAATGTTAGTAATAAAAAAGATTTGCACACAATACAATCACCAAAATTGGCACAAGATATATAGTGGTTCCCCTCCCTTGGGTACTCCACTACCTGAGCCTCCCAGCTTAGGGTTTTTAACCCGATTCTCTCAACCCCGAGAGAATCAATTTACTAACCGAGGTAATTAACGGGTTACCTCAACCCAAGTACAATAACGGGTTTGTTACAACCCAATGAGCAAATGCTCAAATACAAAAGTAGTACAGGTGTAAGAAAGACTAATCTTACAACTAAATTCCTAAGCCTCTCAACAATATATAGAATAATATTACCGATTTTGAGAGCCTAGAAAGAACGTGATTCGCTTCGTAGATGCGTAAAAAAAATGCATCGTTGAGCTTGCAAGAATACTATGAGAGTGAATGGCGAGCTTCTTCTTTCTCTCTTATGAATATGGTGGGAATTTGAAATTCTAGCTTTAGGATTTTCTCTTCTCTTTTCTTGTGTCTCTTGTATGCAAACAAAGACTCCTAGGGTCATTTTATAGAGTTTAGGACCTAGGATACTCGTCTACTAGACGTTGGAAATTAATTCCCAACGTTCATATTGTTGGAATTAATTTTCTAGCCGTTAAGAATTAAGCCAACGACTACTTGGTACCGATACTAAAGTACCTGTACTGGTACTCGTTGCTTCCAAATTTGGGTTTCAAACTCTTAACACAAATCTGTAACCCACTTGTATCGGTACTGATCATTAGTACCGGTACTCGTTACCTCTAGTACCGGTATTGATCATGAGTACCAGTACTTGCAGGATACAGGTTTGCTTCTTGACAAAACCAAAACCTATAACTCACATGTATCGGTACTAAACTTTAGTACCGGTACTTGTGGGTTAACAAGTACCTTTTTTAAGTGATTTAATTCATTACGTACTTTGAAAATGTTTGCAATATAAATCTTAATTTATCTCTAATTGATTTTACGATCTAAGTTATGATTCTTTGTTAAGAGGCTTATACAATTTATAAAAATAAAATCTAAACTAAAGAAACTAAAGTCGAAGATGATCTTCTTCTCCTCGACTCTTCCTTGTCATCTTGCCTCCTTCTTATCATGATCTTCTCCTTTTCATCAAGCCTCCATCATTTCCTGTTTGCCTTGATCTTCACCTAAATCTGAAAGAACTCAATTGTAAACATTAATCCATAATAATTTTGTTAACACCAAAACAAGATGTGGAACAAGGTTCCAACAGTAGTTGGGTTGTTGATTCCAATGCTATTATTCATGTGCGTAGTGTGTTGCATTTGTTTCAAGGGACAAGCATGAGGAGAGGAGAGATGATACTGCAGATGGGATCCAAAGCAATGGTTGTAGCTGAGGCCATCCGGACTTGCAGGATCAGAATATCTAAGAATTTTGTTTTGATTTAAAAAGATTATCTTTAATCAGTTTAAAGAAAACTTATATTTTATTTCCATATTAGTTGGAAATGGCTACAATTTTTTATTTAATAAAAGTCTTATTGTTAATCATTATAATATGTGTGTAGCCATTAGTTTCTTAGATATGAATGCTTTATATATCTTGGATTGAATAATGATGAATCTCTTAATATGGATTATGTGGATAAATCATTAAAAAGAACCAAAGAGGAAGATAATTCCTTTAGTGCTATAGCATATCAGATTAGGACATGTGTCTGTTGATAGGATTATTAGACTAATAAAAGATGGATCATTGGATTTTCTAGAGGTTTACTCATTTCCTATATGCGAATCTTTCATTCAAAGTAAACTGTCCAAACCTCCTTTATAAGAAAAGAGTCTGAGGTGAGAGGGGCTATTAGACATCATACATACAGATGTATGTGGATCATTTAGCACATCAACGCATAATAGTCACTGGTATTTTGTTACTTTGACAAATGACCATTCAAGATATGGGTATCTCTATCTAATGAATGATAGGGTAAAGAATGAACTCTCACAAAATAAGCCCACCAAAGGTGGCACAAAACCCAATCTGTCCGGAGGCAAAGCACGCTTAGCCCAACAGAACCTTCCAGCCGGCTTATCCCTTTAGATCCTACCACTGGCTCGCCCGACTAAGAACACGCCCAACTAAGAACCCGGGCCACTTTAGTGAAGCCACCATAAAAAGACTAGGGCCCCCAAGAGGATCAATGGCACCATAGCCACCTAGTCGAAGACAGAGGCCTCAGATGCTTGCAGGAAACCTACCCCCACAAAGCTATGGTTGCATAATGTGTAGGGGAGGTAGGCACCGCTCGACCAGCATCCGATCCTTCGATTAAATGCCCCCAGAGTGGCTCCAAATAGGGAGAGCCATGAGAGCTAGCTCCACTTGAATGGGCGCAACACATGCTCGTCAACCTACAAGGGCCATCTTGAGGCCCAACAGAGTGGGTGATAGGTCGATTTTCCGCTTTCGATTAAGTTTCGCAAATGAAATAACGCATTGTTGTAGTATTTAAGTGGTGGAAAAATTGACTAATCAACAATTAAAATAACCACTCACAGAAGAGCGGGTCGTATCCACATGGAGGCAATGATGCAATAAACTCTCGATTATTTTGTATTCTTTCGATTAAGTGCGAAATCCCTAATTAAATCTGACATGAAATGCGATGGAAAGAAGATGCACAATAACTCAAAAATATAAGGGTATATGTGCAATTTTTCCTCACTGAAATATTCAATAAATATGTGATGATTTTATGTAATTTTCAATTGTCATATATTAGAGAAAATTTGTGCACATGTTAATCCCAAAACCAATGTTGAAACATGTGAATATCAATAACGCGCAATTACCAGAAAGCATGAGTGTGCATTCACAATTTCACTACAATAAAATAATCATAAATTAAAATTGATTTTGGTGGCAATGGCAGTAAATGTAATTTTTAATGGGGAAGAAAACAGAGGATTTCTCCTCTCTCTTCCTCGCTTGTGCGATCATGCACGGTTGGCCGCGAGAGTCGACAGGGAGGTGCACCTCGACGAGGGCTTTGCAATGGCTGTGACACAGTGGCTAGAGGTGGCCGGACGGAGGAGGATGGCCGCCGGCCTGTTGGAGGTGGAGGCCGCTACTGCAGCCTGCGTGGCTGCGCGCGGGTGCGACCTTGCTGCTTCCTGCTGTGCAGCGCATGCGGGCGCGGGTTGGAGGAAGCGATGGACGGTGGGTGCGGTGCTGGGCGATGGCGCAGGTACGTGCCTGCAAAGAGCAGTGGTGGCGAGGGCACGCTGCCGGCAAGGGAGCGCTGCAGGCGGTCTAGTAAGGCACTGGTGGCGAGGGCACGCTGTGGTGGAGGGCGCGCTGCAGGTGGTAGCGTGCTGTAGGCGGGAGCGCTAGTGGGGGCGCGGGCGCCTGCAGGGGTGCGCCTGCAGTGGAGATGGCGCGGGTGCTTGCAGGTAGTCTAGTAGGGCGCTGGTGCAGGCGCGGTGAGAGCGGGCACCTGCGGTGGAGGCGCTGATGGCGTGGCTTGCAAGGGTAGGCACAACGGCTGCAGAGCGCTTGGCTGTGCTTGGTGCAGGCTGGTGTAGCGCTTGCAGTAGGGGCTATGGTGGGCGGTGGTTCTTTGGGTGCTGTGTGCGTGGACCTTGAAGGGTGAACTAAGGAAGGTGATAAAGGATGGGTGCAGTGAGCGATGGGGCTTGCACGTTGTCACCATGCATGCTTTGGAGTCGATGAAGGTGTGGTGAGGTTGGAGTATCCTTCAGGCCACAACGCTCGCCTCTACCATATTGCAGGCTTGGTTCACGGTGTATGCTTCGACCACAGTGTTGGTGGTGGCTAGGGAGAAGGTGGATCCCCGCAAGGGGGAGGAAGAAGATCCTCCTCTCCTGTGCTCCACCTCCTCTTAACTCCTCTCTTCCGTGATAATCAAGGGATTTTCAAATCCCTTCCTAATTTTAGCCAACGCCTGTTGGGTTCCGTTGGCCATAGGTGGAGATATTTGTCGGGGGGGGGGGGGGGGGGAATATCTTTCCACCCGCTATTCTTTTCCGCATTTGATCCTCCTCCCTCTTTTTCTTGCTTATTAGAGTAGATTAATTAGAGAAGATGAGTGCGCTGTTGCGAGTTCCTGCATGAAATATAATTACACAATAAGCAATAGAAGAAATATAAACTTAAATAATGACACATGCAATCATTTAATGAACAAATGTGATTATTAATCAACATACAATGTTAGAATTGAATTACTAGGCGTAATAATAGTCCAATAAAAGGGACTCATCAAATACCCCCATGCCTAAGATTTGCTAGTCCCTAGCAAAAATGAAAAATAATAGAAGTAATCAGAAGATTTCTTCTTTCCTTATGTCAAAACTTTAGAGATCTAGACAAATGTGACGTGATAAAAGCCTAAGTAACAGATCCAAGTGAAAAAGCCAATTCGCATTGGAAGTTTGTACTTCATCCTTGGTAAATATTTCTGTCAGAAGAGGCAACTACTTTTCTCGGGGATAAAGCGGAAGATAATCTATAATTTTACCCCGGCTTTTGGCTTAGGTAGGAGATATCGAGTAGAATGGATTTATATTTGGTGGCACACACTCATCTGGTGCTACATGTAGTCTAGTACTACAGATTCTAGATTAATAGACTATTAGACAAGTTAACTTGAAGAGAGGCTAAACAACTGTGCTCTCTTGATGTTCCTGGACGCTCACTCTTTTCTTTCTTTTCTTTCCGAGATCACAAATCTCGCCAGATTTAGTAATTGTACTTACTATTTGGTGGCCTCACATGGCATCCACAGTTCAATCAAAGTTCCAATAACTCTACAACTAAGTTAGAATCCTCAACTAGTATTCGGACGACCAGAAATACTAAAAGGTAGATATGGGTCATATTTGGTGGAACGCGATAGGTGTTCTGTTGCCTCAGAAAAAATATAACCTTGGACTCTTTTCTTTTTCTTTTCTCTCTCTTTTCTTCTTTTTATTATTATTATTGTTTGTTCTTCTTTTTCTCTTTTTTTTATTATTATTATTTCTTCTTGTTTTTGTTTCCTTTTCAATCAACACAACACGATACAAACTTTTATTTATGAGGCATTATTAGGGATGATGATGGTCAAGAGGAAATTGTGTAGCTTATTTGGTGGAAGTGTCCATTCTCGGCACCGGGAAGGAATGGATAGGACAGGCGTATTTCTGACCTTTGACACTATTACCCTCTTTCAACCGAGGACTCTATGAAGGACGGTCGTAACCATCCACCATAGTTATAGTTTTATTATGACTCCATCTCTGTGTATCTGCCTTATTTGGTGACTCTCAGGAATTCACACAAAGTATAAACACAGGAACAGAGAGTGAAAACTATGCCTAACTCTAAAGTATCATCATCTAATTATCCAAAACATAAGAGTCCTTGCACTAGACTTAGCGCACCAGTAATCTCTCTACTTTCATCTTACAAATATGAGGTGGATCTACTAGAAGATAATATGCCTGACTCCCTATCACCTGTCCAAGGGTTCAGTAGACTACAAATGCTTATTGGTTTTCCTCAAGGATCTAATACCAAGTCTACATGCAGGTGAAATAAATGTACTGGATTCTAAACTTAAGTAATAATTCAAGAAGAAAAACCTGCAATGACAAAGGTATTCTACTAGGGACTAACCTATACAGCTCAAGAAAAGGATTTTTTTTTTATATATATGCTAACCTAAATGCATGAATACTTCCTAAAATGCAAATGCACCCCCCATGCCTAAATCCTACAATGTCCCCATTGTAAAATTAAAACAGGAGGAGAAAGGAAAGAAATCACCTGATGACGGTGTTATTCAGACCGCTAGGTTGCCTCCCAACAAGCACTGCATTTTCTGTTAGTAGCCAGACTTAGAAGGAACCTGTAAGTTTGGTTCCAAACAGAAAAGGTTAGGCCCTAAAAATATGCGTAATAGTGCGGGCTTAGAAAACAGGTACGTAATACCAAATGCTCTCCAAAAGATATGAAAGCGAAGAACCTCGTTGGCTACCTTGGGAGGTCTAGGAATAATAAACGGAATATGAAAAGGGTCCTCTCGAAATGGAATAAGTGGAGGATAATAAGGATCCTTCAGAGCAGGACGGATTTTAAAAGATATAGACATTATTAGTTCAAATCCTTGAATGGCGAGAGTAAAAGTACAAGCATCAATCCACACTCGCCATTCTATCTGAGGATGTACTGGCCTGATATGTTCTCCAGAAAGAATGTACATGAGCAGAGATCTGAGCCAAGGATCTATTAGGGAGTATAAGGGTTGTTTGTAGTGTTGGAAGGTAATGGTTAAGTCCAATGAGGGCTTAGTCGATGTTAGGTCTAATTCCAACAATGATTCAGATTGTGTGTACTCCCTAACAGTTGTAGATAACAGGTTAACCTGCCTAGCATTAATGATTGGAGTCATATTTGAATCAAGGGTAGACTCCAAATTACAACTCTTTGATGGCAGGGTCAAAATGTCAGAATCATTATTATTTAGCTCATTCCCGGATTCGTTTGGTTCATTCAAATTTTTGTCGGGGTGTATATGTGATTCATTAGGAGTTGGATCAGTATCCTTAATTATTCCTAAAGGAGGATCAGTCTTAATGTTTTGGAGCAAGCCTATATCACTGAATTCGTTATTTTTGTCGGGGTATAAATCCTTAATTAACGTGTTTTGTCCCCGAGAGTCTCCCATAGACTTCTCACAATTTTGTTTTTCCTCCTCTAATAGCAACTCCTGTTTTGATGGAGGATGACTCTCAAAAGATGGGAGAAATCTGGATTTTACCATATTATTTCTATCCTCTGGAGGTAAATCCTCAAATAATACATAATTCCCTTGTGATTCACTCCAGATTTTCATTCCAGGTTCCTCTATTGGGGCATCTTCATTTTCTGAATTAAACTCTTAATATCCCTGAGACCAAAATTGATCTAATTCATCCTCCATTCCGTTAGGGTCACCTTCATTGACTGCATTTAAATCCTCAGGATACTGAATGGTAGGTGTTGATTCCCTAAGTGGAGGGTCAGGAGTAGGCTCACTAAGGGTAGAATGAGATTCCACCAAATAATCAATAGGGGAAGTGATAGGAACAATACAACCTTGACCCGGGTTGGTAGGGGTCAAGAGAATGCTGTCATTGGGGTCAAGGTCCTCAAGAGGTACCATCTTCCCTTGCTTTTGACTCCAATATAGCTCAGGTGGATAATCACTATGATCATTCTCCTCTAATGGCCGTGTCTCATTGGGAGAGTGTAAGTGATAGCTACATAAAATTAGATCCCTATTATCATTGGTTTCCTTCGAATTATTTTCATGATCAGGGTCGTATGGGCAAGGATCAGAATTACTGGGAAGCGTGTAGCTAAGTTGTCTTATTTTTTCATTTAACTGCTGACTATTCCTTAACATCTCTCCCATGGATTCCATCATTTCTTTTTATTGTTTTTGCATTTCTATCATAAAAGAGGAGAGGCTACTATTATCAGGTTAGGGAGAATAGTCAATTTCAGGCTCTGCTTGCCTAGGGGTATCGGTCCAACCTCGATACGGAAAATCATGAAGGGTGGTAGGGTTGGGTGTTTGCATGGAAGTAGGGATTTTAGGGTTGGAAAATCCCGCTCCTAGGCTCTGCTCAAAAGTGGGAGTTATCAAGCCAGTACTCCCGGGATAAGAATAAGAATGATCCCATGAATTATCAATGTACCCATCAAAGGATGGATACGCTCGGGGCATGGGATCCTGATTAAAAGATGGGAAGTACTGCAAGTTTTGCAAAAAAATTACGCTTCCTAGGCCAACCTTCGCTGGTGCCTATAACCTACTCGCAAGGGATGGAAGTCTCGAATCGAGCCCACACACGAGGAACTGAAGTAACTTGGTGGATAGGCTTGTTGATTTCCGACTAACTTCCCTTGCGGTGCAAAAGAGTAGAGGTAGAAATTTATCTAGTGACCTTATGTGTGAGGTGCACAATGTCTCAAGTGTGCAAGTATACGACCGTGTTTTGATTTTTGAAATTTCGCAAACAGGATCCTTTTGCACACAATTTTCAGTCACAAATTTTAAAGTCCAACCTCTTAGCAGTCCCAATTTTTAAAGTGACCATTGAATTAATTTGATTCAAGCACTTTAGTGGTATTAGATTTAGGTTTAATGCATATGCATGACAGGTAATTGATGCTTAAGAGAAGACGTACCTTACTCCAGCTTTCTTCGTGCAATGTATATAATGCAGTAAAAATAAACTAGATGCTGCTCATTCAGTCCTAGATGGTCGTCCTATAGATATGCAGCTTCTAGCCGATAGTTCAATTTTTTTTTTAATAAAAATAATAAACAAACAGACCGAATTTAACTAACTAACTGAAATGCAGTTCAAACAATGCAAATAATCCTATAATCTAAATAAATGGGAACACGTTCCCGAAAATACGCTCGCGCATACAAGAGCAATAAGAAATAAAGAGGCACTGGGAACACGTTTCCAAAAATACCCGACAAGGGTTCAAAAGACAGAAATTAAATTCTAATGTCTATCTAAACTAAATCTAACTAAGATCTACTGACTAAATCAGAAATAGGTTTCTCTGTAAGCCTATGTGCATGGGATCAAGGCCCACATGTTCCTGTTGCTGGCCTCCAGGTGGCGTCAAGGTCCACCAAAAAGATCATCTCCACCGTGCGCGTCGTTCAGGTTCAATGTAGTCGCTCTGCTGTGCCTGTTGCCATGTCAGATTCCTCGCATAATAAAAAATGATCAGATGATTGCACAACTCAGAATATTAAAAAAAAAAAAATAACGTGAATCTATTACGTCTGTTGCCTCCCTGGCAACGACGCCAATTTGATAGGTCGATTTTCCGCTTTGGTTTAAGTTTCGCAAATGAAATAACGCGTTGTTGTAGTATTTAAGTGGTGGAAAAATCGACTAATCAACAATTAAAATAACCACTCACAGAAGAGTGGGTCTTGTCCATAGGGAGGCAATGATGCAATAAACTCTCGATTATTTCATATTCTTTCGATCAAGTGCAAAATCCCTAATCAAATCCGACATGAAATGCGATGGAAAGAAGATGCATAATAACTCAAAAATATAAGGGTATATGTGCAATTTTTCCTCACTGAAATATTCAATAAATTTGTGATGATTTTATGTAATTTTCAATTGACATATATTAGAGAAACTTTGTGCACATGTTTATCCCAAAACCAATGTTGAAACATGTGAATATCAATAACGTGAAATTATCAGAAAGTATGAGTGTGCATTCACAATTTCACCGTAATAAAATAATCATAAATTAAAATTGATTTTGGTGGCAATGGAAGTAAATGTAATTTTTAATGGGGAAGAAAATAATGGATTTCTCCTCTCTCTTCCTCTCTTGTGCAGTCGTGCACGGTTGGCCGCGAGAGTCGACAGGGAGGTACACCTCGACGAGGGCTACGCAAGGGCGGTGACGCGGCGACCGGAGGTGGCCGACGGCGGCCGGACGAAGGAGGATGGCTGCCGGCCTGTTGGAGGAGGAGGCCACTGCTGTAGCCCGCGCGGCTGCGCGCTGGGCGCTGGCGTAGGTGCGCACGGGTGCGGCCTCGTTGCTTCCTGCTGTGCAGCGCCTGCGGGCGTGGGTTGGAGGAAGCGGTGGATGGTGGGTGCAGTGCTGGGCGATGGCGCAGGTACGTGCGGGTGCGCGCCTGCAGAGAGCGGTGGTGGCGAGGGTGCGTTCTGGTGGAGGGTGTGCTGCATGCGAGGGCGCGCTGCAGGCGGTAGCGTGATGCATGCAGGAGCGCTGGTGGGGGCGCGGGCGCCTACAGGGGTGCGCCTGCAGTGGAGATGGCGCGGGCGCTTGCAGGTAGTCTAGCAAGGCGTTGGTGCAGGCGCGGTGAGAGTGGGCACCTGCGGTGGAGGCACTGATGGTGTGGCTTGCAAGGGTAGGTGCAGCGCCTGCAAAGCGCTTGGCTGTGCTTGGTGCAGGCTGTGTAGTGCTTGCAGTAGAGGCCGTGGCGGGCGGTGGTTCTTTTGGTGCGGTGTGCATGGACGTTGAAGGGTGAATTGAGGAAGGTGATAAAGGATGGGTGTAGTGAGCGATGGGGCTTGCACGTTGTCACCATGCACGTCGTGGAGTCAATGAAGGTGTGGTGAGGTTGGAGTATCCTTCAGGCCACAACGTTCGCCTCTACCATATTGCAGGCTTGGTTCACGGTGTATGCTCCGACCACAGTGTTGGTGGTGGCTAGGGAGAAGGTGGATCCCTGCAAGGGGGAGGAAGAAGATCCTCCTCTCCTGTGCTCTGTCTCCTCTTAACTCCTCTCTTCCGCACTAATCAAGGGATTTTCAAATCCCTTCCTAATTTTAGCTGACGCCTGTTGGGTTCCGTTGGCCATAGGTGGAGATATTTGGGGGGGGGGGGGGGGGAATATCTTTCCACCCCCTATTCTTTTCCACATTTGATCCTCCTCCCTCTTCTTCCCTATTATTAGAGTAGATTAATTGGAGAAGATGAGTGCGCTTTTGCGGGTTCCTGCATGAAATATAATTACACAATAAGCAATAGAAGAAATGTAAACTTAAATATTGACACATGCAATCATTTAATGAACAAATGTGATTATTAACCAACGTACAATGTTAGAATTGAATTACTTAGGCGTAATAATAGTCCATTAAAAGGGACTCATCTGTGGGCAGCTGTGGCCTTGTTGAGGCCCCCGTAGGGTGAACCCTCAAATCATCCCTCTATTGAGATTGCTGGAAAACCCACAAGGCTCGCTCGCTTACTCGATAGAAGGAGCATTAGACTTCGAGAGTCCTCATGGAAGGATAGCCAACTGCAAGCACGATCGACAACCTAACCGGCATGTCGAGGCATGAGTAGGGAGCTCCACACCAATTCGGAGAGACGCGACCTGATCAAGTCCCTCGTTACCATGATACCATAAGGTCCAACCTGTATTTCCCCAACTTTCTTACAAAACACCCCTTGCCGGTAGCAATCAAAAAGGGACCCCAACCCCTAAAGAGAGCCCCTAAACCATCAATAATAGGTGGAAGTATCGTTACAAAGAGGGTAGCTTCGAAACAAAACACTTCACCAAGGCCACCAATTACCACCCAAACTTGACAAGGTGGTAGCCAAAGTAGACTTATCACCACCATTTCCCCTTAAGACCCTTGAAGGACCAAGGATGAAGGACATTGTTTCCCATTGCTCCTTTTTATAGGCCGGACAAGGAGGACAAACACATGCATCTTCCTAAGACGTCACGTTGAAAATCCATGCTCATAGTAAATGCAACGTTACAACTCTAGGGGCATGATTTGCGAAAAAGGCACATCGGTTACAAAGGGGGCCGATAATGTTTGGGAAAAGAGGCACTTAAGCCCCACCAAGTAGTTTAAGAAGCATCTTTTCTTGAGAAAGAGAAGGATGGGATGTGTACCCATGCCAGACCTCGAGCACCTTGAGTGACGCGACTGCATTACCATCCCAATTGCCTCGAAGTAATGACAATGACGACGAGAAGCCTCACCAAAACCAACCAACAACCCTGAAAAGTTGCAACTCCCCTCTAAATGTGTGATGGAGGGCTCTGGGGCAAAAAACCCACGGAAATGGGCAATGGTCCTATTTCAATGCCAAAAGATCACCACAACTCCTCAGTTGAGGGACATGTTGCCTGGTCAACATTCGCAACAATGGGAGGAACACGTGGTGCGTAAGGCTTGGCAACTTGCCTCTCGCCAATTCATAATAGGATCTGTAACCCCCTACAGGTGGGTAAACTAATACGACAAGAAAATAGGATGGGGCAGTTATGAGTGCAAAGGAAGCCTGTAGAAACTAATGTATACACTAGAGGTGGGGCGAATAGTGTACTTATCAAAAAATGCAAAATTCAAAAGAATATTCACCATAGATCAAAAGCAAGTATAAGCTAATCACAATAATATGAAAGATGACACCTATATTTTAGAGTGAAAACCCTTTCGAGTAAAAACTACTTAAACCTCCCAGCTTAGGATTTCTTGACTTGTCAACGCTAGTCAAATCCATTATTGTACCACTTGAACGAGAGTTGCATAATCTCTTTGCATAACTTCTCTTTTACACCTGACCAAGAGGAGAATGACAGGACTCCCAAAATAACTTAGGTCCTAAATCAAAAAACAACATGAATAAAATATAAAAATGAATCCTATGAACCTTAGAAAATAAACAAACTGAGCTTTCCGAGATCGTAAAGGCATATGCTTTAGAACCCAATGATCACAGTTGTTAAGGCACAAAAGTACTAGAAAGAATGAAAGAGTTTTGCTTTTTGTAAGCTCTCAAGGTGTGTTTTTGAGGTGGGGGGTCGAGGGTCTTATTTATAAGTGTTTTTTGACCTAATTTAGAAAATCTGTAATGACAACTTTGGTTGAGCAAAATTAAGCGTTGGTTGATCAAAATGAACTTTGGTCGATTAAATTAGAATTTTCATCGATTCCATGTTGATTGATTAAATTAGAAAATTGATTGACTTGTAGTGCAAAATTAGGATTAGACCATTAGAGGCTTTTGATTGATTAAGCAAAAGGGTGTGGTCGATCAAAGATAAAAGGCTGGTCATTTAACAATATTAAGAACTTAGGATTTTGCCTTAGTATGTAATCTATCGATGTTCAAAAGTGGATTGTTTGATATTTTTAAGGTTCCAGACTAAATAGAAGTAAAAAAGAGGACTAAAGTCTTCATAAGCTTCTTCTGAGGTTAATCATCATTTCTTGGTAATTTGAGCTTAAGCAACTTGAAATGATTAGTTCAAAGTAAAACATAAATTTGTTACATCAAATCAAAGGTATCAACATTCTCCCTCTTTTTGACGATAACAAGATTATAATTATATATGCATGAATATTAAAATGCATGGCATGCTACTCTTGTTAATTACATGCATATAGAAAATTTTCTCCTCGGTTGTTATTAAGAAAAAACTTTAGAGAAAGTCTAAGAAGATATATTAGCTCCCCCTTATTATACATCTTATACAATTCATGACACGTTGCTAATGTGAATGGAATAGATAAAAACAACATTCTACAAAGATAAAAGAAGTTCGTCATAAATGATGTACTACAGACATAAGTAGGAATAAAGGATACCACTCAAGCCAACAAATAAAGTACTACATTTCAAAATACTGCAAAGAAAAAAAGAAAAACTAAAAGAACTAAGAAAAACCTCTATGTTTGATGGGAACCCCATATCAATGCTGAAGTCATCCAGAGAATGGCTAGTGGTGTTGGGTCAGGCAGAAGAGGTCAAGTGGAAGTGCAGTCGATGTCCTGAAATAGGTGACAAGTATGTCATCTCAGGTGTAGTGTGGGACCGGGTGACTAGGGTGTCGACTTGCTGTTGTCGAGGAGGTGCTGAGGAACTAGCCTAGTCACGAGGAAGAGGTGCTTATAATGTCCTAAACCTGGATTTTTGAGTCATTTCAGACTAAGCATGTAAAGATAAACCCGTCGACACTTTTTATATGTAAATCGGAGCCTGCACGAATTTAAAATGTGTAATTACATGGAAAATCCATGTATTTTTTGTTCTTGCAATCTGGACTTCGAATTGATGATCCGAAAGTACTGTTAACTTCCTAGTGTTACGAGGATTTTTATGGTATGTTCCATGTGACAATCGATTCTTAAATGTACAAAACATGTGTAAACTGAGAACAAACTCACGTGTAATCTACCTTAGGAATTACATTTTTCAAACGACATCCGTTGGAAATCCATGAATTTTGTTGGATTCTCTGGCTCGTAATGATTCTAATGGTATGTGTTATGTGGGAATCGAAGCCCGTTTAATCCTATTACAAGAGGGTGTAATTATAAATAGAAATAAAAATACCATTATTATGTTGCGAAAATCGTACGTATCTTTTAAAAAAAAATCTTTCCTAATTCCCCACCGCCTCTCTCTCCTCCCGTTTCTCTGTAAATCCAAACCCGACCTCCTGAATTCCCACTTGCCCTAAAAGTAGAAAGAAACGAGAGAGAGAGAGACGGAGAGGAAGAGAAAACGAGAGAGAAAGAGAGAGGGGTGCAACACGCACCCATGGCTAGGAAGGGGACTCGAGAAGGAAGGAGAAAGGAGGGAGGTCGCCCGGGGAGGTGGACGGCCGGCGGATGGCCGGCGAGGGTCCGGCGAGGCCATCGCGGGAGACGATATGGCGAGGTGAGATCGGCGCGAGAGGATGCCCGCGGCGAACCCAGGCATGCACGTGCATGAGTTTCTGCACGGAAGAAAGGTAGAGAAAGAGAGCAAGGGAGGGCAGCTTCGTCGGAGGGCCGCCGACGGTCGGCAGGGTCCGACGGAGGGTTCAAGCGGACGCCGGAGACGTGGCGGCAAGGGCCTCGGGACCGGCGGTGCGTGGTGGTGCAACCAAGTTGCACCCACCGACGTAGGCATAAGGAGACGAGACGTCGAGGACGGCCGGGGAAGGCCGGCAGGGGACCGCCGGAAAGCGGTGTCGGTCCGGCGAGCGTCGGCGGCGGTTGGGGCGGCCGGGTTTGCGGCCATGCACACTCTGCGTTCATGGGTCGTGCCGGTGTGCGTGACGGAGAACGGAGGAAGAAGAGGTTTGTTGGCGAGATAAAAAAATTACGTTTTTAAAATAACTTATTTTTAATATTTCGTTGTGGTCCCTTTGCATGGCTTTTTGTTAGTCAACATCATGATGGTCAAAATTGTTTTGCTTAGATCCAGGGTCTCCAAGATCAGAATAAAGTGATCCAAGACTTGATCTTAAGGTTCTCGAGGGTGACGGATGCATTCGTTTGGTTGAATCTGGTGATTTCTGCTCCGATTCTCGAGTCACGTGCGAGATTCCTGTTTTAACATCGGTTCTGTTCTGATCCGTTTGGGGGTCAAATGATGTCCGATTCTCACGTTCCAAGACTCGTTGAAACTGTCTCTTACAAACTACACGAAGGTAAGTTTTTAAATTTGATTTCGAGAATCGTTTCTTTCGTGAAATTTTTTAATGAAACTTATGACATTTTTATTCCCTACGAATAATCTTAACGATGATATAGCCTCGGAGTGCGTACAAATAAATGGGCCCCTAGAACAGTGAAAGAGAAATAATGGATGCACATTTTGGAGTCACCATAACCCTTCGGTGACATTAGGTAGAGTAGTCTCTCTCCTCTCCCATACAATTTATCTAGGTAGTGATTTCCTTCGTGTATTACACTATTTAGTGTGCGTTGTTACCTTTTGCTGAGATCAGACTTGTTTACGTATTCTTGTTGCTTTGGGTACTGGAATATTATATATAAATGATAAAAATCAAGTAGTTGACTTGGAATGTAAATAATCAAAGTAATATTGTTAACTGGCGGATTAAAAAGGAGTTAATGATAGATTATTTGAAAATTTTCATGAAATAAATTATAAAGTAATAAAGCATTATTAGATATGACTTTATCATCGCATGTACAAAAGAAACTTTAATTTTAATAAAGCTGTTATCATAGGATGGTTAAATAATGATTTCATTGGATTAATGATTAGAAATTGGAAATTTCCTGGAAATTGATAAGTTGAAGGATAATGTGAATATTTGTTAATTCTTGAATTTAAAATGTGAAATTACTAAAGATGGTTTGAATGGATGAAAATGAAAGATATGGTTATCTGGTAATGGGATATATAATACGATAAATATGTCGGGAAAACAATAGGAATAGATAACTGGTTTCAGCCCGCTACTTACCAGATTTTGGCTATAGCTTTGGTCTTTTTAGGCCGATCTTGGGATGGTTTAGGGAGTTGCTGGCCTCCCTACGACCCTTTGGTTTGGTTTAGTGGCCAACTGGGATAGTGGATTTGCAGAGCTTGAGGATTGGAGTGGTTTCTTTCTTGACTGGTGGGTGGGTCATTGACTGTCTGTGGCTCAGCGTACATAGCGTGTGTACGTTTTCACACCATATGATGCAGCTGCCACCCCTTTTCGCAATGACCCTAGGGTGATGGAGAGTAGTGACTCGATGGATGTAAGTGGTCTTCTTGGCTAGAAGGGTGGCTTATACTGGTTTTGCGCTGTAGGAAGTCACACGAAATCGTCTCGGGCCCTGAGATGTTGATTGATAGATTGTGAACTGTAATAAATTGGGCTTCCAATATATGAAATGGAACCGAATAACGAGATGCTTAATAAATGGATTAATTAAAACTATAGTACGCATTCTCTCTTGTGCTTGGTTATCGTTGCTCTTTACTGTTGCTGTTTCTATTCTACTCAGTTTTTACTAACATATTTTTGGATTCTGTACTCAGGTGTACTTGGCAGTTCGCCAGGAGTTTTCCGTTGTACATCTCTTTGGACTTATACATTATGGTAAATCTTCCGGTTAGTATTCAATTTGTGTTCCTTTAAATTTTGCAATATGAATTGTTTGTTGGCTATGTTTATATTTTATGATTATGTGTTGGATGACTGTGATCTTGTGGGCGAGTTGTGTTGATTGTTGACATACGGTGACTTGGGTTTCGTCGATCGACGGGACTCAGGTCATCACAATGCTGTTGCTGTTGAGGCTCATCTGGCTTTAGGAGACTACTGGTCGCGGAATTGAAGGGCATGAATATGCATTCCCAACTAATCCAAGAATTGCCCCTGCCTACTTAGGTGGTTTGATACCTAAGTCCCGTGCTTTTTCATCATCATGGCAGTCTCTCATTGTCGGTACATCATGAGAGAGATGCCATCGATGACATCTTGAACACCTAAGGAGTCATGCCTAGTAAACAGCTTGTCAAGGTAGGGACACTCGTGGTCGAAGAAAGACGGAGTGGGTCTAATTGGAGGATGGAAATAGGCCTGGAACTGCTAGTAGGGTGTGTAGGAGGGTGGAACAGTAGAAGGTCCAATCTGAGAAGGTGGAGGTTGAAAAGAGGTAGAAGTAGCAGCTGCTTGAGGGGGAGGGGGATCCTGTCATCCTGGACACTCCTACTCCATCTTGGAGTAGGTGAGCTCTCCAAAGATATTGACTCTGGTGATGAACTACTTGTGGTTGATGTCCATTGGCACATTGAAGTGATGGAAAATATGAAGGGTTCCAAAGGGAAAGATGCTCGTGGGTTTCCTCTCCATAAAGGTGAGGATGAAGTGGTTCCAATTAAATGCCTTATTGGTCATGAAGGTGTAAAGAGCCACGAGCATAGGACCAGGACAGTTCTCAAAAGAAGTAGATTTGGACATGAAGTTCCAAAGAAATACATGGTTGAGAAACTGTGGGAGAGGATGAAAATAAGGAGACTTGGTTGGCTTGCCCAAGTCTTAATATTCAGGAGTCATCAAGGTCTCCCTAATGGTCTCGGTGGAGGTGTTGTGATGGAGCTCGAGATAGGTGGGACTGGAGGAAGGACAACCAAGAACCTGCATAAGAACATTGGCATTGACCAAGACCTCAATGTTGTAGACATTTGACGTGAGCTGATTATCACAACCCTTGTCCATGTTACGAAGGTTCGAATAGAAGAGATGATGAGCCATGGGATCGACACCCTTAATCCTACTACCTTTGGTGCTCGCATAAAAGTTCCTATTGAAGAGACAAGCTATTTTGTGGAAAACAAGTCTATCCTTAAGATCAGGAAAGATGTGCTCAAAGTAGTCAAGGTTGATAGGATAACCCACATGTGGAGATAATTTAGAATAGAGAGGGAAGTTATGCCTTGTGTCATCATTAATAAAGTGAGGATCGAAGGTGTTGTTGCGAGGGGTGGAAGAAGAGTCTTGTCGAGAGCATTTGGGAGCCATCAGGAGCTTACTGTCCTATTCTGGCTGATCAAAAAAAGTTGGGTTGATCAATCAGAAGAGGCAATTAGTTGATCAAATTGAAAGTGTTGATCAATTGAAAAGGCAACATAACAAAATGTAAAGACATGATTTTTTGGTTGATCATGGGTAAATTTTGATCAATCAAAAAAGGAATTTGGTCGATTAGAACGAAATCAGATGGTGGATCAAAAATACCATAGTACAAGTTTAAAGGCAATATTTATGGTCGATCAACAGTGAAGTTTTGGTTGATCAACAACAGAAAGTAGCAAAAAAAAGTAGAGTTGAATAAATCAAATGATGTTGGAAAACAAGAATGAGAGAAGAACGAGCGGCATCAAAATAAATAATAACACATTCATATCAAACAACATCAAAGCAAGATAAGAATAGAAGATATTGAAATAGAGATAATAAGGACAAAGAGAGTGAAGAGGGGATTTACCGAGATTGACAAGGATTGATTTGAGAGGGTGGTGGTGCTAGGGAGGAGGAAGGAGGGACGGGCGGATGGAGGGGTGGTCGACGAGGAGGAGCGGTGCGAGGAGAGGACGATAGAGGAAGGTCGATGGCCTTGATCGACTAAGTCGTGGTCGACGGCAGTGGCGACGGGGGGGTGTTCGATTGATGGAAGGGAGGTTGGGAGGGCTTGGTTGGTGGAGGGGGGAAGTGGGGATTGACGAATCAATTTCGCTTAACAAGATGATAATTAAAATGATTTGTCTATATTTCTAGGTGGTGGAAAATCGATTAATCGAAGTATTGAATTAAAATTAAACCACTCAAGAGAGCGGGTCATGTCCACAGGGAGTCAGCTGTCTATTAAAGATCACACTTGGTGGAATAGAGTGTTCACTTAAGAAATCCCCAAGAAATGAGACCAAAACCCCTTCTAAATTAAGCTAAAATAATATGATATATTGAATTTGATGTTTATGCAAAAGAGAAAGGGGTTTCTTATAATGTTCACAACATTTAACTAATTAAATGAGAAAATAAACTCTCACAATGGCATGCCACCGTAATTTTTATTTGAATAAGAAACAGGGGATTTGGTTTCCCTTAGCTCATGCATGGAGGAGACCACGGCTAGAGGTGTGAAGCTCACCGGAGGTCGAGTGGGCCGAGGGCTACTCGGCGGTGGTGGTAGCATGGCCAACGGTGGCCGGAGGTGGTGGTCGGCCGACGATGAAGCTCCTGCTACTGCTGCTGGAGACGAGGTGAGCAGGCGCTCATGGGCGTGTGGAGAAGAGAGGCTACTGGAGGTGTGTGCGGGTGTGTTGTTGTGTGCACATGGGAGGCGTTGGCGCGCTGCTGGCTATTGTACGCGGAGGCGCGCACGCGGGAAGGGGGAATTGCTGGCTGCACACGGACGAGGAGAAGGTGCTGCGAGGGGTGTTGTTGGCTGCGTGCAGGCGAGGAGAAGCCACGGCGAGGGGAGCTTGCACACGGAGGTCACGTGTGGTTGGAGTAGAGGGCGCACTGGGGGCGCGTGCATGCGGTGGTGGTGTGGGGATTGCCTGTACTACTGCTACAGCGTGGCGCTCCCGCTGCGGCTGGGCATGCTTTCGACGCGTGTGGGTTGAGGGTAGAGTGCATGGATGATGGCTGCTTGTGGTGGGGTGTGGGTGGTGATGGTTAAGGGGTGGTGATGGTTAAGGGGCGGTGATGGTGTTGGTGGTATTGTTGCTGCGGGTGAGGCGAGGGGATGAAGTATGGGTTCTCTGGAGGTGAAAGAGAAACAGAGGAAGTGGAAAGAAGAAGAAGATGATGGATATGCTGCTGGTGGTGGTTCTAGGACATAAAAAGGTAGTAAGTCGTGCATCAGTAGATGCACTCACGGTTGGCGAGCTTCAAGGACCTCGTGCACGGTGGTGGTCAAGTCCATCCTTTTGGCGTGGCGGTCTGTCACCCTACCGACCCACGGCATGACAAAGCTTGGTTGTGGAGGACCACGGTGGTGGAATGCTGCACAGTGGTGGAATGGGCTGATGGCCTCCACGAGCATGACAACAGCTCCCCGTCTCTTGTGGTGATCTGCATTTCAAATGGAGGAGTGATGGAGATCCGCTTCTTTCGGGCCTTCAATGGTCTTCAATGGTGGCCAGCCGATCCCTTGTGCCGTTAACGAAGAAGAGAATAAATAAATAGATGATGGGTTATTTATGTGCAAACCCTTAACTTTTTTGTTAAATCAAAACAATGCATGTAATACATCTAATTGCATGTCATTCTAAGTCAATTCCAAATGCATTTAATTATGAATGCAATGCATGAATTATGTAATTAAGTCAAAAAATATAAATTAATCTATTTACATCCTATTGTATGCTATTTATATGTTAATATTAATCTAATGTTTAGGCCTTTAAGTAATATGGGTTTATCAGGGATCAGTGGTGGGCTTTGGTTGAAGTGAGGAGGGGATGGTGGTGACGGTAGTGTTGAAATTTTGTTGAAAGGTAAAGGTGAAAGTGATTTTGTTTGGGTGACAAAGTTGAAAACAAATGTGTTTTTATAGAGAATGGGTTCTCTAAGTAAGGTAAGTGCAAAATAGGATGGTTATCAAAGATTGAAAGAGGATTAGAAATCAAATCAAGATGATTTTATTTGGAAATCACAAATCACGGTGAGGTTATTTCACTCAAATTTGGTCGATCAAATCCCACCCAGAAATTGATCGATCAAATCTAGAGTTGGTTGATCAACATTTGAAAGTTTTGTAAGGAATTTTCCCGCTCAAAACATTTAGGGCCTCTTTCCATCTCTTGGTTGCAAACTAATTTGCAGGTTTGACCCATCTGGCTGTTGACATAAATGTAGCGCTTGTTGGAAGGCAACCCAATGTCTAGAATAATGTCTTCATCAAGTGATTTCCTTCCTTTCTCCCCCTGTTTTAATTTTACAATGAGGAGATTGTAGCATTTAGGCATGTGGGGGTTGCATTCTACATTTTTTATCCTTTTTAGGCAATATTCATGCAGTAAATAGATAAAAAAAGGAAAAGAGAAGAGTTTGAATTTGTTGAACTTAAACGGGTAGTCCTAGTATTTTCTGTGGATGAATTCATCCAAGTTCTGGGTTGGATTGAATGATGAGATAAGACCTTAAGTATCTTACCTTAGGAGGTAAGCAAGAGATACTGTCCTTTGACCCCTATAGCTTCGAGAGCTTAAAAGTCTGAGTATCGGCTAAGATGCAGATTGTTTCTCGAGTGGTTGAGGATGTTGCGAAGCTAAGATATTAAGTTAAGGGCTTTGGAAGTATTTGACGCCCTTGTATGCTCTTTTGTCTGCGAGTCTTGATAGGCATTCAACCTCACACACACTGTGATCTTGTTCAAAATGCCTAATAAAGTGATCGCCTTAACACTTTTCTCGAAGAAAATTGGTTTTCTAAGCTCTGACTTGGGTGAAGCTTGAAAACACAAGTTGATTAGAGGAGTCCCTTGATGACGTGGAGATAACATGTCACTTTCTCGACGCTTGTCTCTTATGATATCTATCCTACTGGGGGCATGTAAGCGCAGTGTGCGATCCAAGTACCATCAGCGGCATTATCATGAAATGTTGATTGCTAAAGGCCTGGATTCACTTAGGAACACCATTGGTAGCACTATCCTGAAATGTCGATTACTAGGGGTTCTTGAGGTTGCCTTGGATGACACTATCCCAAAGCATCGAATGCCAGGGACCTTTTGAGGATCGGTGATAGAGATAATGAATCTAATATAGACCATGTTGATAGTTGATCCATGGTTGGACTTAGATGGATTAAATAAAAAAAATTACAAAAGATAAATCACAAAAACATGTCCCTTGTCTCTCTTGCGTTGGCCATCATACCAACACAAAATTAATTCACCTGTAAACTGAATAAAGACCACTCACACTTATGCACGGATGCTTTATGTGAATACATCTAATTAGCCTAAAAATGTTTATTTATGCATGTTCCTAGTGTCATAGAAACATCATGCATTATAAATATTGCATAACATGCATTATCATGCATTTAGTTTAATTTGTATAAATTATATAGTAATTTGCCCTTTTTGTAGCTATGGGAAAGGGTGATATTTATTTGAGCCTCAAATTGAAGATCCAACCATACGAATCAGATCAGGGCAACGATCAGAGTCCAATTCCTTCGAGATTGCCCTGATCGGACTTCCGTAGCATTAGATGCAGTCTGAGGAAGATCAGAGGTCAAGGGACAATGTAGTGCAATTCGTGACGAATTCAAAAGCGCAACAAAGAACGACTGGTAGCGCAAAGGTTAAGAACTTCGTACGCATGCAGGTTGCGTGATCGAGCCCCCTAGCCTTGCTCTCTCCTCGCGTGCGAGAGCTCAATTCAACCGCTCAATCAGGTGCCAACGGCTCAAATCGACCGATCAGATGGACGCGCGATTTTGCTCCATATTGTATGCGCGAACATATGCGCTCTTCAGCGAGTGCTAATGGGTGATCTGGAGTGTTCGATTTGATCCAATGGTGTGGAGAGGCGCTATGTCGCCCTCTAATGCACGAAGGTGAAGTGGCACAGCGCGATCTCGACTGTTCGATCGTGCGATCGGACAGTTGGCAGCGCTTGAGCGTGCAACGGTTGAAGCTGGAGGGCGGGTGATGTGGCACAATGTATGCGCTCGAATCAGCGATGCACAGCGGAGATGGAGCGCGCGCCTTCCGTGACATGCGGCTACAGTGACACATGTATCTGTCACTAAAGACTTGCATTAAAGATTTAAAGATGTTAAGTGACATTTTTTCCCTCAAAACCAACCTATATAAAGCCCCTATGCCCTCCACTTTTTCTTCATCCCTTTCTTCATCTCTCTCCCTCTCTAGGAGCTAAGAACTCAAGTTTTAAAGCTCGCTCTAGTGCTCCCAAGCTGCTGGAAGCTCTGCTAGAGTTAAAATCAAAATTTTTCACCTCTCACCCCCTTTGCAGAGCTCTCACTAGCCGTTCTCTCGCCCCCGTTCCAGAAGTGGATCCCACGACGTCGATGCTTGGCCTCATCCCCGGTTCTTCCAGATTCACCCTTTGTTCTTCGTCTTCACTCTCCTTCCAAGCTTCGTCCGTTCGGCTCGTCTTCCAAGCAGTTGTTGAGGAGGATAATTTCTCATCCCCTTATCTTTTTATCATTGTCTAGATTAGATTTTTAATTTTTTAGTTGTTGAAATTAGTTGTAATGACATTATCTTATTTATAAAAACTTTTCTCTCTCTCTAGCTCTATTGTTTATATTACAAGTAGAATAGTTGTCTATAATCATTGTGAATGTTTTATTTATAAAAAAAATACAAAAAATATAATTACGGATTTAAAATCGACGTAGCCTCCCCGTGTTTAACTCAGGATTCACTTTGAGTTTCGGTAAAATTATTTGATTGACGGATTTTTACACACTACAATGACGTGTTTCAAACCAAATCTTTTTGCATACGAAATCTCGCTGATCATTTTGGCGCTGTTGCTGGGGAGGCAATGCTCTTTGATTTCCCGCATTTTCCGCCTTTCTTATCTTTTACCTTACTTTTCTCTTTTCTTATTGTGATTGAGGTACTCTTTTGAGGCGAGCCAGAGTTGTAAGATTGGAGCAAAGTGCAGTTAAATGGTTTGTAAGTATACCCCACCTCCCACCCTTTAGATTTCATTTCATCACATAATAACACAAACCCTAATTAACCTAGGAACTTACATTAACCTTAGGCTTAATTTGGTTGTTTGGTTGCCACCTCCACCTGCCTTACCCTCTGCTTATAAAAAAGAAAATCTAAAAAAAATCCCATAGAGGTACACAACATCTTCTGATTTTTCATACTCAACTGATAACCCGATCTTTGAAACTGGTACACTCATCAACACATAATCGAGTAGAAATCAGATTAGGTAACCATTTGTGTGCCTAATTCAGTGGTGCATTAGGCCAATTACTTAAGTTGTTTAGGCTGAGCACTTCATCCAAAAACAACTCATCAAGTAGCTTGCTCATGATGGTTAACATTTAAGGTTAATACCAGGCACTCCATCTTATTTTGATTTCAAAGGAAAACATCTTCACCCGTGTTTGCAAATCCTGGTGTGCCTCCTGAACTTGATTGAATTCACCTTAATTCAAACCCTAAAATCTACTTAAGCAAGATTTGAACTCTAAAATCTACTCATTCAAATAATCTTGCTTGAAAACCCTAGTTGTGTCCTCACTCACCCATCTCAATCAATCATTAAGGGTGCAACCCATTTTAAGAGCCCATCACATTTCAAAAGTACTACTATCCCAGGCCTAATCTAAAATCAAGTAGACGTTGGCCCTAGGACTCACCAGTTCGTTTCAGGATATTTCTCATACTGTGGTGTGAATTTGTGATGTCTGCTTTCTCCAGAAGGTGCTAGGTTAGGGGGCCTGCTTGTCAAACGACTTAAGCAGGCTGGGGTTTGGCATAATTAGCAGCCTTCGGGACATGCTCCCCCTACTTCGCTAGCCCAACTTAACTAGCTTTTAGATTAAGGACAACTCAAAATTTGTGTTGTAGTTTGAATTTATCTTGGAGCATAGGTCCTTAGGCTACCAAACTTAAGGACAGACTTGTATTGTTGTGTTGTAGGGTTCTATTCTCCAGTCCTTTTGACCCCTTCCTAGTTTATGCTTGGAAGGAGGTCATTGAATCCCCTCTTGGAAGGACCATTAGACCTTTCAAGGAGGCTTAGGTTGAATTTTAATCCAATAGATCCCATGGTTGATCAACCACCTCCTTTGCCTTAGGATTCGTAAGAGATGCTGCAAAGACAACTGGACCAATTGCAGCAAATGTAAGCATGGTTCCAGCGAATGCATGGTCAGGGCGCTCAGCCCTTGAAGGATTTTTATGATCCTTCTAATTATGGAGAATGTCCTGGTGTCTAGATTCCAGCCGGTGACGTAGAAATCAAGCCTCAGGTGTTAAGCCTGATCAAACATTTTCATGGGTTTGGCTTTGAAGACCCATTTCAGCATTTGGAGGATTTGATCACTTTGGTCTAAATCACCAAAGCACGAAACGTGGATGAAGAGCAAATGATCATGAGGCTTTTCCCCCACTCTATTAGGGATAATGCCGCACATTGGTACTAAACTATTGCAAGGTTGATAGCTACATGGAATGATCTTAAATCGACCTTCCTAAAGAAATTCTTTCCAGTCAGGTGTACCAATGCCTTATGACGGACAATTACTACTTTCGTCTAGCGGTCGAGGGATGCACTTCATGGTGCTTGGGAGCGATTCCAGGATCTGTTGCGGAAGTGTCCACACCACGAGGTGCCGAAATGGCAATTCGTGCAGATCTTTTATCACAGGTTGACTGAACAACTCCGTAATCACGTAGATGCTTCTTGTAGAGGCAATTTCCTCAATAAGGATGTAGATAGTGCGCATGATTTGTTTGAGGAAATGAGTGAAAATTCTATCAATCATGCCTCCGTGGACACTTTGAACCAATCCCAGCAACCCAGATCGAATGTTAATGAGGTCCACGACTCTCATTCATTCAATATGGAACTAATTTGTAAGAAACTCGATAAAGTGGACCTAGTTACAAAAAGAATGGAAGAGTGGATGGCTGGAAACTCTACAAATACTTTTAGATCCACTCAACCCCAGAATTCGGGATTCCATTCTTCACGAGCTCCTACTGGACGGGAGTTCATAAATCACTTGGAAGTGGCTCAACCTGTGAGCCAGCATTACTCAGAATTCTACGGGTTCCAAATTGGGGCCTTTGATCCCAGTTTCTCTGATCGTTCTCCTTCTTTCTCGCCATCCTCGCCCTATGAGGATGCGTATGATGTACAGGAGAATGTTAGGTCCAACCCATATTTTAACTCCTATAATCAAGGTTGGAGGAACCACCCTAACTTCTCTTGGAAAAACTCGGGGCAACAGACCTAAATTCGACCCAGCAACTATGCACCGCAAAGGCCAATGGGTCAGGTGATAGGTCCACTTTAGTGGACCAATTTAGTGCTTAAGTCATAATTATGTGGATGAGAATTTAATCTAAAGCATGGTTGGTATTGAAAAAATGATGTGAGCTTTATATTTATCATTTCATGCATTAATTACATTAATCTTTATGTGGAAGGATTAATTATTCACTTTAAAAGGCATGTTATCATTTCTCAATTTGGGATATCATAGTAATGTGGGATTTTGCTTTAGCAGAAAGAGAAAGGGGATCAAATTTAGAGGCATCCATATATGCCTCTCAATTAATCAAGCACACCTTCCTTATTCTCTCTCCCTCTCTCCCTCACGAATCTCTCTTTTCCTCAAATCTCTCTTTTCTATTTTGGAAATTTGGAATGCTGATTCTCTCTCTCTTTTCTCTCTATATAACAGGAAGGTGGAAGGACGGGGGGAACTATCACGATCTCATGGAGAGGACCTCCCTCTCATCATCATCTTCCCTCAGGAAGGAGGACCAGCCCTCCAACATCTCTCTCCCTCAAGACTACGCGCCCCAACCACCACTGTGAGTCGCCCACATCCGCAACAACATCCATCATCGCGAATCGCCACTGTGGTCAGTGGTGGTAGCGTCGACGTCACCACCGTGCCTCATTCTCGCCATCAACTACGTTCACCACCATGATCGCTCACCACCGCGTCTCGCATATCACACCGACCACCACCATCAGTGCATCCACATCACTGCATGTCTCCTCCATCTTCAACCTTTGAACCAGCGGCTGTGTCCTCTCCTCACAACAGCAGTAGGGTCGACAACCAGCCTCTTCTCCCTCTACAACAGTCAACAGAGAAGCCACCACCGACTGGTCACTCTCAACTCCTTACGCACCACCAGCCCACGTGCCCTTGCACGCGCCATCCACGGAGCAGTATCCAACCTCCTCATGCGAGCCTTAGCTTACGACTGCACGACCCTCGTGTACGTGCCCTTGCACATAGTAGCCCGCACCTCAACCTCCTCTCCATGCACTGTTCTTCTTCTCCGTCAATAGTACGAAAGAACCCATCAATTAGCGAGCTTCTCCACTTGTAGCCGCCACCTCCGACCACGAAACTCCGCACCGTCGACGCCAACACGCTCTCCTCACCTCTACGAGCTCGTCTACACCCGCAATATCCTCTCCCACAGGCCATGATCACCAGTGAGAGCCACCACCGCCACGGCCCCTCCACGTCGTCGGCGGTAGCTCTGGCCACCGTTCCCATCGCCGTGACCTCCATCGAAATGACCTTGCCCTCCTCAACCTCCTCCGAGCTTCCCGCAACTCACCATCGCCTCCTTTTCACGCACACATGAGGGGAAGAATTTCTCTGTTTTGGGTTGAATTAGTATTTAGTAAAAATGCCATTGCCATATCACTATTCCTTTATTTAATGCATTAAATATATTGAGGTAAATTTGCAATAGTGTGCTTACTGTTTCTCGTATTTGTTTGGCTCTTGTTACACACTTCATTGCTCATTAGATTTGGATTTAGTTTTCACAACTTCTCTTTGGTATGAGTGTCGTTGGAAGTTACATGAGATGCCACTTCTGATCACATCTTTACAGAATATTTTATTGAGGAAAAATTACGCACATAACTTTGCATTCTCGAATTATTGTCTTCTTTTCGTCGCGTTTTGCCTCAGATTTGGGCACAGATCTTGCACTCAATTGGGTGAACATAAAGGAAAAATATTCGTGAATTTATTGACCTGTTTCTTCCTGTGGATACGACCTAACTCTTTATGGTTAGTTTTATTGATAAATATTTTTGTTTGGGATTTTCCATCACGATTTACACATTGCGACGACGTATTTTTCTGATGTAATTTTCCTACGAGCAAAATCTCCCTTTAAAATCACACTGTTGTCAGGGAGGCAATAGACGCAATAGATTTTCATGATTATATTTTGGGATTATTCTGAGGTGCACATTGATCTAACCAGTTATTTTTTCTGTGCATGGAATCTGACAAAGTGACAGGCGCAGTTGAGCAACGACGTCGACCTTGAGCAACGCCCACACATGCAGAGAGGACACGGAGAGAGGGAGACCTGGATCCCACTTTCACAGGGGATTCTCCTTCATCATCGAGTTTATTTCATTTCAGTCTTCTCGCTCTTGTAGCAATTAGGGCTAATTTTCGGGGGTCTGTCCCCACTTTCTTTAGCAACAGGGGCTATTTCTCTCTGTGTGTGTGATCCAGTTTCTGCTTGCTTGCTTGAAAAGGAAAAAACAAAATATCGAGCTGCTTGTTTAGGAGTTGCATGCCCTTACGTGCGCACACTTAGGGTGGTTGAGCAGCATGTTAGATATCTTTCATTCCATTGCGTACATATCCACACGGAGATTGCTGGAGATTGGTATTGCATTCTATCTTTGCATCCAACTCTTGTTCATGCATTTGCATTTTGATTAAATTTCAAGACCACCGAATTGATTGAATTAACCTAATTCAGTGGTCGCTTAACTAAAATTGGGATTGCTAATCAGATTCGACCTTAAAGTAAAACTCACATTTAATATGATTAAAGGGGACTTGTATGTGATTCTTTTCAAAATCAAAACTTATTTGCGGTGTGATGCACACTTCTGACACTGAGCACGCACACTAGACATCGCACTAGGTCTCGATCCCTTAAGGCTATAGGTACCGATCTCTTTATCGGTGCAGACCCTCCTATTTCACTTTGTGGTGGTGGTACTATCTTTTGACTAAGTGTTCTGATACTTCAAGGAGGGGGACACCCCTTAAAGGAACAAAAGGGTAATTAAGAGGCACTACTTACGCATCACCTCAAAGGAAGGGTTCGCCCTACTTGCAACCCTCTGTTCATCCTTGGAGTAACTTCTCACTTGATCACTTGAGAGTATCATTGAAGCAAAGTATAGGTCCTAGGGCACTCGGAGGTTGGATTAGGTCACGTAATTGCGTTGAATAAGTTGTTTGGCCATCTATATCAACCAATTTTGCCTCTGCCTCTCACAACAGAGGAGGTCAGGATATCAAGTCATTACCCCCTCTTATACCACTTACGTGGGAACGGAGGGACAGTGCCTTGATCCTTTTGACCAATTTGTGGAGTGGAGGTTTCACTTAATCGGCAAGAACTTGAATTGTGTTTGGTAGATATCGTATGCTTGGTAGATGCTCTCTTGAGGGTAGTGTAGTATTTGATCCTGAGCCCAAAAGAATCCTTAGGAGAGCCCACCAAAGAAACAAAAGAGAAGAAATGGTTGATCAAGGAGCAAATCAACAAAGGACCTTGAGGGACTATTTCATTCCGACCAACCAACCCGTTCAAGCACTGAGACGACCAACAGGGGATAATCCATATGAGATCAAGAGTAGTACCATATCTTTGTTGCCCTCCTTTTGTTGTACTACTAGGGAGGACCCCTACCGACATTTAGGGGAATACATTGAGGTCTGCTCCATGGTGAAACTTCGGAACTTTACTGATGAAGCTCTAATGAGAACCCTCTTTCCCTTCTCCCTTAAGGACAAGGCAAAACACCGGTACCACACCTTGGATGCAAGGGTGAATGATTGGAACACCCTTAAGGGAGAATTCTTGAAAAAATACTTCCTGATGAACAAAACCAACCACTTTAAGAGGGAGATCATGGGTTTTACTCAATTAGATGGGGAACAATTCCACGAGACTTGGGAGTGATTCAATGATCTGATTCGACTATGCCCCCATCATCAAGTACCGAAATGGCAATTGGTAGAGGGGTTTTATACTAGACTATCTGATAAGCATAGGCAAACCGTGGATGCTGCTTGTGCTGGAACCTTTCTTATCGAAATGGAGGATGAGGCTTGGATGTTATTTGAGTCACTGAGTGACAATTTTATCCACTTGACCTTAGCCTATCAGGATAGAAAACCTTGCATCCTCCAAAGGAAAGCAGAAGCTAGTGAAGCCTGGGCTACTCAAAATTTGGCCTTCCAGATCCAATTGTTGAATTATAACTTTGAAAGACTCATTACAAACCCCAGCACAATCCCGCAAATAGCTTCCTAAGTCCAGACTCTCTCTGAATGCTCCATTTGCCAAAGCACTCTTCACGCCACTATTGAGTGTCGTTTGGCTAATCAATTCCTCGATTTAGTGCAGGCAGACCTGAATGTTGTCCAAGGGTTTCGTCCACCTCCCAGAAACAATCCTTTTGGAAACATGTACAATCTTGGATGGAGAAACCATCCCAATTTCTCATGGAAGCAAGGTGATGCTTCCAACTCAGGGAATTCAAGAGCCCAACCCACCCAACCCTTTCAGGCACACCAATCCCATCTTCCTCAACCCAACAATTTTGAGATGGATGATCTGAAAGCTATGATGAAGGCCATGCAAGAAAATCAGAGTATGATCATTCAATCTCAGAATAAGGCAATCCAAGAAATGTAATCTCAAATTAGTCATCTTGTTGAGGCTGTTAGACAACGTGATCCTGGGAAATTGCTCAGCTCATCTGAGGAGAATCCTAAGGGTAAAAACCCTTCATAAGAGAGCACGCTAAGGCTGTGATCATTCTGAGGAGTGACAAACAACTCTCTAAACCCGAACACGCTCTACGGTCACCCCTCCTACCCACTCAATAAACACCTACACATCCACCCAGGAAGAGCCACTCAGCCCCTCCTCGCTTGAAATCACCCATCCGGAGGATGTTGTCCCCATTCCACCCTTGTCTCGCCATGACAACCCCTCCACCCAGAGGTTGAGAGTGCCCTTTCCTGAGCGCTTATCGACCCCTGAGGTAGCTATTGCTGGCTCATCTGGAGCAAAAGATTGGGTGGAAGAAATAATGGAGACGTTCAAGGAAGTTCACATTAACTTGCCTCTATTGGATGCTATCAAGAAAATCCCATCCTGATTCGACGTGCTTTCCGTGTTTGAAATTGGGGTTAAAAGTAACCCGTCCTTGTAGTCGCAAAACTCATTATCAAATAAAATTTTATCGAAACTCCAAGGGAGTCGCGGGTCGAACATAGGGAGGCGACGTTTACTTTAATTGAAAGCTGCACTTCGTTTTATTTGTTTTTGGTGGTTTGAAGTTTTATTTTTTTGTGTGTTTTTGAAATAAAATGATAAGCAGAATAAATGCACAAAAGAGATGGAATAAATATGATATATATTAATCCAATGTCAATTACAATGATCTATGAAAGTATAAAAGAGAAAGAGGTGAGAAGGAATCTCCTAAATCCGCTGTTCGGCGAGACGACGGTGCCTGGCGGAAGCTTGGACTAAGGAGGTGAGGAGCGGGACGACGGAGGTGAGATGCAGGACGTCGGGTAGAGGAAAGCTTTAGCGTGGCTTCGGAATGGAGGTGAGGGGGCGGAGATGATCTGCTACTGGAATGGAGGTGGGAGGATGGCTCCAAGGCGACCTATGAATGGTGATGGGAAGATAGAGGAATATTTGGTGAGGTAGAGGTTCGCTACACTAATAGGAGCCTTGGGAGCTTGAGAGTAAGCTCTAACGGAGCGTTGGTAGGCTTACTAGAGCTTAGGAGTAGGTGGGAGTAGAGTAGGTAGATATGAAGAGGAATGGGGGGTGTAGGGGTGTTTATATAGTGATGGGAGGAGAAGCATCCTGCGCACAGTCATTCAACGACAGCTACAAGCGTCACTAAAGGCTGCTCAAGCTATTGCCAAAAGATCCGCACCTCTTCAATGCCTTGGCTGGCACATGCACTGCGTAGGCCATTTAGTGACAGCTGCAAATGTCACTAAAGGCCCACTCTTCTGTTGTTGCAAATCCCGCGCCCGCCGCTCACACCCACCTGTTGTCGTTGTAGTTGGATGTGCCACAATCGTTGGATTCAGAAGTAAACGGTTGAGATGGAGTGGAGATCACGCCTCTTGATCATGCGTGAGATGCCGTGTTCTCGAGGAGCATCGGTGGCCGTGTGCAGCATCCGCGCTCATCCAACGGAGCCACATGGTGACACCTACACCGCTTGATTGCGCCCGCGCTCATCCAACGGGAGCAATTCGATTACTCTCGCTCTTCGCAAAATAGCCTCCCCCCACAACGGCTCAAACTCGCACTCGCGGTTTGCGAGCGCGTGTCTTCACCAAAGGACCAAGGCCACGGTTTGTCAAGTGGAGGGAGCAGTGCAGTCGCGCATCTTAACCATTGTTCGAAGATCCAATGATCGAGATGAGGCCATCCTTGAGCTGCTTGAGGCCGGGTGAGGAGTTCAGCCGTGGAACACACATCTCAACCATTGAATTGAGAACCAACGGCTGGGATCCCATCTTGCGCCGGGCTTGGGGATGCCTTGGCTCAGGTGGGGCAGCTTGGATGGCACCACGTGGTTCCATCTGGGCCATCTGTCTTCTTCTTCTTGTGGAGGGTTCTATAGAGCTTTGATTGGGGTGATTCTCACGCTGATGGACTGCGATCGTCGCTTTGAATCCATCCGTACGGTAGGATTCTTCATCCAAAGCCCGTAAAGATGTCACACTGCCTCCTGGCCATGTAAAATGATGGAATTAATGTACATAATATACAACTATCCTAAATGCAATGCAATGGATGTTTGTGCAATATTTATATCATGATATGCAATGCTTGGTGTTGACAAGGCGAAATCAGGTTTTAAAATAAAGCGTTGTAATATAGCCAAAATCACTTTGAAAATAAATGAATTTATTACTCAAATTTTAAGTCTGAGGTCGAACACAGGGAGCAAATGGAATTCATGCACTAAACTCAATGAATGCAATTTGAACACATAATATTACTCAAAAATCTAATGAAAAGTGTAAAGCATGAGTATATGGATAATAAAATGTAGCAAAAAAAATATAAATGAGGACTTATGAAGAATTGGATGTCTGATTATAAAATCAGATGTCTTAAAATCATATGCTACAGTACTTTCTTCTGATTTTTCTTGCAATCTTTCTTCTTCCTTTCTCTGGCTTTGATTCTTTCTTCTCTTTGTCTTCTCTTTTCTTTACCTTCTCTGTCTTCTTCCTTCCTTCTTCTGTTCCTTCCTGCCTTGGCTTTTTCTTCCTTCTTTCTTCTCTTTCTTCCTCTCTGGTCTTAGCCTTGCGAGCCTCAGCTTCTTTCTTCTTCCTTTCTTCTTCCTTTCTTCTTCCTCTTTCCTTAGCTACTCTGTAACTCTTTTCCTCTTCATCTCTCTTCTGATTTCTGCCTTTGCTTCTTTTCCTTAGCTTACTCCTCGGCTTCCTCCTTCTTCTTCCTTGGCTTCACCCTTGGCTTCTTCTTCTTCTCCTTTCCCTGCAAGAGCAAAACCTACCCCTACCCTCCCCCGCAATCTCTCTTCTTCCTTCTCTCTTAGGCTCGCTCTCCTAGAGCCTTCTCGGGTTATCGGGTCATATATGCGTACCCGGGACCAGGCCCATCAGCGTGCGGTGGTGGGCAAGGAGTGCACAAGCTAGTCGGGTATACAGGTCAGGGCCAGGTCCGCAGGTAGTGGGGTCATGGATGAGGCAGTGGGCGAGTGGGACCTCACCCCGTGCTTAGGAGGCAATAAGCCTCTGTGACTTTTTCACTTTATATCACTGTGCCTGCTCCTACACTTCTGAGGTGGGACTATGTTGTCCCACCTTCCTGTTGCGCGCACCCGCAGCAGATGGAGTCCAATTGCGGCTGCTACTGTGGCCTTCAGAGCCAATTACTTGGCTGAGGCTATGCGTGAGATGATTCCACGTAGCCTGGGGTGATCCACCTGGAGCAAGGAGACCTGGGGCTCCTGTACCTGCAGTCATGCAAATGGCTTTGCAGCCTTGTCAGAAAGCTCGGGAAGCTTCGCTGAGACATGGCGAACGTGTTGCAGGGGTCGGCGCGGTGTGTGGGTGGTTGTGATGGCAGATCTAGGGAACCCTGTGGCTGTGAAGGTGGGTGTGTTCGGGGGGTGTTTTGGGTGTGTGGCGCGGTGAGTGAGGTGAGGGGTTACATTCAGTGAGGTGTGGCGATGCTCATGGAGTGGTTGGCGAGGTGGATGGAGGTGCGAAGTGATGGGGTCGCCTCGCTGAAGTGTGGCTGGAGATGAAGGTGGTGGTGATTTGCGGTGTCGAGGGATAGTTTTAAGAAATAAAGAGGGAGAATAGGAAGAGGAGAGAGAGAGGAATTATTTGACCTAATCTAAGGACGAAGGGGGCAGGGATGGCGGCCGGCTTGTGTTTGCCATCGCCGGAGACGAAGCACTCCGTAGGTGAGGCGATGGCGACGATAGGGGTAAAGGCGGCGTCAGGCTAGTATGGCCGACGCGGATGAATGCGAAGAAGGTAACCCAACTACTGGTATTGTGGTTGGGCGATGAGATAGAGAGGACAGAGCCACCGGAGCTTGTGGAGAAATTGTAGCCGGCGAGGAGAGAAGAAGGTGGGGTGGACCGGCCCAAATCCAAGCTTGGGATGTGTGGAATGATCAGGGGAGGCTTTTATAAGCCCTGGTAGGAGGTCTTGTGCATGGAAGCCAAGCTTCCAAGCACGACAACCGCACCGGAGTTGGAAGGTCAGAGAGAACCAAATCTCTCATGTGTTTGCATTAGAGATTGGGTAGAAATTAGGGCTTGATGATGGGTTCACATGAGAGGAGATTTCTTAGAGAATCTCCCTTTTAAATTTAAAAGAGATTCTTTGAGGAATCAGGGAGTTCTTTCCCTCGATTCCTCGTCGGAGTAGGATTCCCTCCGCTGTATTGGTGGAGGGACCTAATTGTAAAGAACGATGAGGAAATTTGGGGATTTTTGTAGAGATTTTCAAAAGTTAGGGGAATAAATGTAATTGGGCTGGACTTGTTTGCAAGTAGGTCAAAGTGAATTCCCCTTTGGTCCAAATTTTGGTACAAACCTAATTTGGATCTAAGGAAACCAATGGTGAAGTTAGATTTTAGGTTTGACCACGTTTGACTGGGTAATTTACACAAAAACATAATTTAGGGTAAACATTTGACTGAGACCCCTATTTAGTTCAAAATAGGTTCTAAGGGCCAAATTGAAGGTTCTAAGCCCTAGAGGATATTTTTTCATGATTTTTAGAGGATTTAGGTGAATTTTATCTTGACCAGAACCTTGTTAAATTAAGTGGGTCTATTTTAGGGTTACAAGAAGTCATTTAATTTCTAGAATTCACATGAACCCTTTTCTGTTTGAACCAACCCATTTTTTATCTTGTTAAGATCATTTGACCTGTGTTTAATCCATGAGAAATCCCGTTGTTGCACTGCAATGGTAAAATTACAGTTTTGCTTCTTGTTTCTTGCTTTTCTTTTAGAAGGGTTATTCATTGAGTTAGGACCTCCATTTGGTTATGTAGGAACTTTGTTCTCTTTTCTTGGTCAAAATGAGCTAGTTAGGGCTCATAATGGTGCTCCCATCACTAGGTCTAGGAACTATCGTAAATAAGCATTTTACGATGAATTTATATGTGTTTATCATACCCCCATGCTTACTTTTTGCTAGTCCCTAGCAAAATTAACCTAAATGCTATGTATAAAAGTAGAGTTAGGATTCTATTATTTAGGCAAAATTCGTCGATTGCTTTAGAAAATCTCAACCCTAGGACCTAATTACAAAAACTCAACAGTGCCCGGGTGTTTACCAGAATGCAGACCACCCAAGCCCTTGCATTATTTTAAATGGGAAGATATAATTTTTTTTTTCTTTTCTTCTTTTTCTCTTGGACTTTTTGGAGTTTGAGAGTGTTGTGATAATTTTTTACAACTACCTAACCAGACCAAGACTCGTAAAGGACTTTAAATGCCAAGCATCTTGTGACAATAGTGAAAGACTCACTAGGCGGCTGTTGAAACGAACTTTGGGTTTCTACGACCCTAAGTGACCTTGCCTAAAGGTTTATTTTTTAGATTGGTAGCTTTCTCTCTACTTCTTTTATTTATGGGGTCAACAGAAAGGTGAACCCAATGTATATCTCCTCGGTTTATTCTACTTCCCCGCTTCTTTGTTAAGTGTTTTGGGAATTATTGTGCATGTTTATGAGCTGGGCTCTAGACAACCGACCAATGGTCTATTACCCACGACCACTTGCTAGCCATACTCATGCGGTGAAGTGTGGCTTTATTATTATTATCTTATTTTCTCCTTTTTCTATTTTTTTTCTTTTTCTTCTTTTTTTTTTTAAGTAGGTGGCTTCCCTAATCTAAAATTTACCTAAAGGCAGTACGACGAAAATGATCTTGTGGCTTGGCTCTGGACAACCGGTTGATGAGCTGTTACCACCGATAACTTGCCAGCCATACCACCCTAGATAGTTCATTAGCAACCCAATTTCCGAAGAAACCGCCGAAAAGTGAGAGTCAGTGCAAAAAGTGTGTAGATGCTTAGGCTTAAAGTGCCCTCAAATCAGAGGGCAGGTTGATAAGTCTCATACTTATCATCCCAATTTATTTACCAAATTAAAATGAATTTGAATTGGCGACGACTCGAGACTAATTCTACATTCGAGTGGACACCTGGGCTAATGAAGTCCGAAGGCTTGAAAAGTCTAAGTATTCAAGTCTCAAAGTATCAATTCCTAAAGTTTGCAACTCCTAATGCCTAAGTTCTCGTCTCCTAATTCTAATTTTTTTTTTAAGATGAAAAACATGAAATTACTATTTTGGCTGACAAAAAGATTCATAAGAAATATCTACCCTCCATGCTTAGCTAAAGCAATGTCCTCATTGTTAAAAATGAAAGCATGCAGGAGAGTAGAAGTGGAAGAATAGCATCTGGTTTTCGTGAGATTCTAGTCAGCTCAGAATAGTCTTTACATGTCTGAGTTTAGTGCCTTCAGCTAGGCGATAATCAGCCCGCGGTGGTTAAGGCAAGATAAGAGCAACCTTGTCCGAGATGGGCTCAGGGAGCATATGGTCAACAAAGGGTTTGAGATGCTATTTGTTGACCTTAAAAATATTAATCGTCTTTGGGTTAGAGATTTCGACGGCCAAGTTAGGGAAAATCCACTCAATAACGAACAAGCCGTCCCACTTAGACTCGAGTTTGACGGGGAAAAGCTTCAATCGAGAATCGAAAAGCCAGACCTTCCGATTCGACTCAAAGCTCTTACGTGAAATCATGGTCATGGAGAACTTTAGTCCTTGCCTTATAGGTTCTGGCATTTTCATAAGCATCATTTTGAAGCTCCTCCAACTCAAATAGTTGGAGTTTCATGATTTTCCCAGCCAACTCTAGGTCAATATTGCATTTCCTGATGGCTCAAAATGCTCGGTGTTCAAGTTCTACGGGTAAGTGACACGCCTTACCAACCAGATGGAATGGAGACACATTGATAGGCGTTTTGTACACCGTACGGTAGGCCCACAGAGCATCATCTAGCTTTTGGGTCCAATCCTTCCTATCAGACCTAACGATTTTCTGCAAAATGTTTTCGATCTCCCGATTGGAGACCTTGACCTGTTGATTGCACAGTAAGCTACGCCAACAAATATGCCATCTTATGTTATTTCCTAGCATTACCCATGCATCTTATGCAGCCATATGTGCATTTGTAAATATGTACTTGCACGCATTTATAAAGAGGGTAAGAGAGTGAGAATAAATGGCCATTCAATCCACTTCTATAATTAACATCTTCATTGTGTGTTGCATTGCAATTTCGCCATTTTCATTTTTTTATTCACGACTGCTGTGCACGTCTCCATGCACCCTACCCTGCTGCAGCATGGCGAGAGGTGTGCACGCCTTCGATAAAACTTCATGCACCCTACCCTGTTGTGGCAGCCGGCCTTCACCCGAAGACACACCCATCTCACCCTCAGACAACACACACAACACCACACACACCTGCCGGCCACTCTCTTTCCCTCTCCATACACAATTCCTCTTCTCACAAGTTGAGAAGAGGCACACTGTGTGCAGGAGAAGTTCACAGTGGTCTCAAGGCCCCACCGTGAGCTCCACCACCGCCTAGCTCCTTTGTGAGTAGGTGGGCGTGGTGGTTTCTTTCTTTCTTTTTATTTGCATACTCGCCTTTATTTTCTGGTTTCATTTTTAGTTTTGTTTCTCTTCATTTCATCGCCCTTGTTGCCATTGTTGCAAAGCTTCAAGCTCTGAAGCTCAGCCTGCACCTCCGCGTGCCTCTGCGCACCACCGCGCACGTGCACAGAACCCAGTTGCCCTTTCTACGCGCATATGCATGCTCTGTGGCTTCTCTGCACGTCGCACTGCCTCCACCCGATCACCGCTCCCCGCGCTACACTGTAGCGCACTGTTCATCACAGTATGTGCGACACTGTAGCCTCTGGCTCGTTTCTCACTTAGCCGGTGGCTCTGCACTCTCTCTCCTCTGCGCTACCGTCTCCAGCTAGTCGCCGCACCCACGTGCTCACGCACCGACACGCCCACGCATCCCTTAGCATTGCGCAGCCCTTGTGCGCTGCATCTCACCCTCTCTGCGCGCGCGTGCTCACCATCACCTCTATGCTTGTGCGCCTACTCACCCAGACGACGGCAGCTGACCCGAGATGGCTTAACCGCTTCCGCTCTCTCACACACACAGTAGGTGCTCACCCTTACTTTCACTCTCTCACACACACTCACACACTTACACGCATACATACATACATACATACATACATACATACATATATATATATATACTTACACACTCTTACCCTTAAATATCTATATATACATAAAAATATATATAAATAAATAAATATATAAATATATAAATATATATATTCCTATATATATATCTATATAGTTATAGCTACTTATATATATACATATATACTTATATATCCACATATCCACATTCTCCCATACACACATTCACCTCACATTTATTACCCACATACTCGTGCACTCACCCCTTCACCATGCATCGTATCGCGAAAATATTCGCACTAGTTGCCAATATTTCCTGATACCCATGCAAAGCAAGCGCTTCACCCACACACACACATCCGCTCCACACTCCACGTGGCACTTAGTCTTGTTGGTTGCGTCTTGCTAGACGTGGACCAACTTGCCACCGTGCTACATTCCATATCCATTTCCACCTCCACCCCTATCTATATAATATATAACTATATATATATTCTATATCTACTACATATATATACATATATATATACTAAGCTAAGTATTTCTCTTCATTTCTTTCCTTGCAATTTTCTGCTTTCATTTGTCTTTTATTTCTTACTATTAAAAAGACCTAAAAAAAAGTATAAAAGAGAAAAGATAATTGTTGTCTTGTAGGTACTCGATCTTGTGAGTAACAAGATCGATTTTGGAACCCTAAGTTGGCTTCAAGCCAAGGACCATTTGGCTTGAGGCTAAGGACTTCATTTTCAAGGGTGTTCCTTGAGAACAACATCATCACAAAAAAAATCTTAAAAGTAGAAAAATAAAAAACATAATAAACGCAAGGAAGCGATATGTTTTAGGAAAGGCGTAGAAACTCTTTGATCTCCTAATCCCCACCTCCCTGAGATCGACCCTCGGCCTAAAATTGACCAAGATAACATCAAGTAGGCCAGGTTAAAAATTTTGTGAAATTGGTGTAGACTTGATTTTGGTTAACTCACTATACTAATTTTGACGATAATATCACCATATTAATAAGACCTATTCGAGTACGCATCATGCTTTTCTGGCACCGTTGCCGGGGAGGCGCTATTTGGAGTAAGTTTCTACTCTCTTCCTTTGATTTTCTCTTCTCTCACCTTCTCTTCACAGGTGTTTTGTTTGTTTGTGTGCAGGTGTACCTGTTGCAAGGAGGAGACATGCAGAGGAGGTCAGAGATGTGGGCAAATCCAAGGCGGGTGCATGAGCGTGAAGTCGCTGGCATCGCACTAGAGCTTCGCCCACATTGCTAAGGAGGTAGGTGTCTTTTTCTTAGTAACTTAGGTCATCTTGTCACCTTAAAAAGAAAAAGAAGAGAAAAAAATCTAAAAATTCTAATAATTTAAAAACACCTGTTGGGAATTTCTTGGGGCAAGTGGACTAAAATCACTTGATTATTTGCTATCACCCCCACAGCCCCTTGATTTCCTGCAACTTTCGCATAGCGAAAATCTAAGAATCTTAATTCTTGCCTTTTTCGTTGTGTGAAGTTTTCTTTGAGGTAAGATAAAAATTGATTGATTGCCATCCTTCCTTGCCTCATTTATTAGCATTTCGGGGTCACATATTTGGTGGGGAGGCTTGGAATTGAGTTGATTCCAACCCCATCATGACTTTACATTTGCCTTAAATTCGATCCCGAATATTTCAACCCCAACATTTTCATTTTATTTACATCATTTGGTGGTTGAGTCTTGTGTGGATTATCATTTTGGTGATTGGGAGCACGTAAATTGAAGTGTTTTGACTCCCTTTCACATTGAATTAAAATAGATTTGTGCATCCACACTTAGAAATTTCCATCTAGGGAAGTCCATTGCATTTTTAGAATGTATTAACTAATTCACATTGAATAAGGGTTTGTTGGGCATAGAAAACTTGTATTTTCTGAAAACCTGAGATTGGTTGAATTGGTAATCCAGTGGAATCATAAAATCCATACTACTTGAGGTTGAAATTCTAAAAGCCATTCACCATCTAAAACTTCAATTCGGGGAGATTTTCCTGTTGCATACTTGATTTACACACTCTTAAAATCGACGCACTTAGGAATCACCCGTATACAACGCCCTTCACATTCCTTGAGCACTTGATCCTAAGCCTCTAAATTAAAACTGGTAGCAACTTGACCCCTCTTAAGGATTGGAGGTCTAACTACCTACGTGTAGCGCCTACGTGCTGGTGTGGGTTTCCACATGTTATCGGGTGTCTAAGACTGGAGCAAACGGCCTTTCAATCTGGCCTGGTGGTTTCGCGGTTCTCTCATTCGGTTCCATAGGTTGTGATAGTAGGTAACTTAGATCTTTAGGTCTAAGGACACATTATAGAGGTTAAGAAATTGATTGCTTTGATTTGTCATCAAGTGTACCCTTACGGCGTTGTTTCTCTCATCCCCTTTCCCTTCTCATCTCCCTAATTCTTCTTGCGGTAGTGCATGTTTGGGAGGTCACAAAACCCTAAATTGTTTGAATTGTCTGATAATTCTAGAAGGGTAGAAACTAGTGAATCGTCATCCTCCTCCACAAACATGGCTGCACGCCCACCCCCAAATCCTAAGGGAGGAAATCGCCCCCTCCAATACCACCAGGTGGTGGTGGAGCTGTAGATCCCATAACCCGCCTCCAAGCCCAAATGGCACTGTATAATGAACAAATTGAGGCTATAAGGGAAACATTGGAGGAAATGAATTGCCCTCCCCCTGAAAGGGAGGAACCTAGATCTCTTCGTTCCTATCAAAATTCCGCTGTTACAGAGGCCATTGGGCAAATTCCGATCCCCATGGGTGGGGACGATTTTGATTTAAAACCTAATGTCATTGGCCTAATTAACTTTCACTTCCATGGTCTTGCAAGTGAAGATCCCTTTCTTCATTTGAAAGACTTAATCCGATTAGCTGAAATTGTTAAACCAAGAAATATCGGGTTATCAATAGTCATGCAAATGTTCCTGTTTTCGTTGCGAGACAAAGCGTCGCAATGGTTGCGCACCCTTGGGGGACCCATCCACTCTTGGGAAGTGATGCGCACAGCATTTCTCAAGAAATTCTTCCCAATTGGACAGACCAATGCACTTTGCCGGGCCATAACTTCATTCACGCAACAAAACAGCGAGCAATTTCATGAGGCTTGGGAGAGGTATAATGACCATCTAAGGAAGTGCATACACCATGGTCTTCCAAAGTGGCATATAGCCCAAATCTTCTATTATGGGCTAAATGAGACTTTGCGACAGATTACCGACTCTTCTTGTGAGGAAACTTTATGAATAAAGACGAGAATGGAGCATTTGAATTATTTGAGAGCATGAGTGAAAACTCAATGAACAATGCCTCCGTTGTCGCCTCTAATCATACCTGCATGCCCCGCAATATTCACGCAGTTGACACGGGACCCTCTCATTCATCCACAGATCTTAACTTAATTGCACAAAAATTGGATGAAGTCTCCGTCGTGCACAAAAAGCTGGACGAGCTTCTGGCCAACCGCGCTCGCTCTATGGAAAACACCTCCACACCATCACTCCATCATAACCTTAATCCCTCTAATGCCAGGCTTATTCCCAAGAATCTTGTGAGACCGTACTTACCGAGTGTCGCGCCGAGCGATTCGGTAAGCAATGTGAACCTGGCTTTTGTGAGCCAGTATTTTGACACGGAGGACCAAGCCTCCGTGTGCTCGGATGCATGTACACATACGGACTCGTCTTCTGGCTTAGAAGATTCTTGTGCCCTGGGGAACAACCCGTTCTCTGCTACTTATAACCCAGGGTGGCAAAATCATCCTAACTTCGCATGGTCTAGTAACCCATAGCACCAAAACCCTACGGGTGGACCAATGCGACCGTCTGCACCCGTCATCCCAAGGGCCCAGTATAATCCTATGGCAAATACGCCATCAGGTTCTTGCACACCTCAAACAGAACACGCTCAAGTCCTCTTGATAAATTGATGCGAATGATGATGGAAATGTTCAAGCGCCATGAAGAAAACATGACCTCTCTTCAGCATCAATTGGCACAATAGAATGCTGAGAACAGTCAACTACGCATGACGACTTAATCTTAAGGCACTCTTCTAGCCCAACCGGTCCCTAACTCGTGAAATTTTGTACTCTGTGGTCCGCAACCACAGGTACAACCTTCTCAGGGGTAGGTTCATCAAATTCTGCTAGCTCCGAGCACTCCACCGGGATTCCAGGCTAATCCCGCAGCAGCACATCACCCTTATGTCCCTATTGTGAACCCTCCTCCGCCTTATGATCCCACTGGATCTACGACATCCAATGCGATTACTACGAGGAGTGGTAAGCAAACTGTCGATTCAGCTTGACCTGATCCTGGCCCTTCTTCTTCGTCGCACTCTCATTCGGGATGCGCACTGTATTCTCGTGAGGACGATACGTCCAAACTGGTGCCAGAATCGGTCCCATTTCCTGAGGCTCTAATGAGGGAGCCACAAGGCAAGAAAAAGAATATGCAGGCCTTTGATAACTTGCGTAAGTTATTCAGGGATGTTGGGATCAAAGTACCTCGGTTGGAGGCTATCGACCATATGCCAATTGTCACTTGATTCTTCAAAGACTACACTACAACAAGGCGACGGTCAAAGAAAACAAAGAATCCGGTGGTCCTCTCGCCTCAGGCGAGTTGTGCTATACTGTCAAATCTACCACCGAAGCAGAAAGATCCGGGCACACCGCTTATTTCATATAGCATCTAAGGCTGCAATTTTAACCGTGCTTTGCTTGATCTAGGATCTTCCATCAATCTTATACCAACCATCATGCTCGAGAAATTTTCCTTAGGAAATCTGAAACCCACCCTTGTCACATTGCAGTTGGCAGATTGTTCTGTTGAAATCCCGAAGGGTGTGGTGGAAGACGTGGTGGTTAGGGTCAACAGTCTCTATTTTTCTGTTAACTTTCTTGTTTTGGATATGGAAGTTCCTAGCTCACTTTCTGATTGTCCGATCATCCTTGGTCGACCTTTCTTGGCCATAGCTCGTGTCCATATCGACTGTGAGTCGGGTTGCATTGAGATCGCCGTTGGCTCTGAGAAGCTCAAGCTAAACATTTTCAAGGCCACCAAGAATTTTGATTGCGATTGCATCAAGGATGACACGTCTGACGAGGACATGGCCATCAGCACATGTATTGGACTAATAGGGACCTATTATGACTGCTGTGGATTGCCCTGAACATAGACCATCTCCTGACAGACATACACTGTGACATTTCCCCACCCCTCCACTTACCTGTACCTTCTCCTGACCATACATCTGATGAGGTTTTCTTCACTTCCCACACCTCGGAATCTAAGTCATATCCGGGATACTCACGGCCGGTCCACCCTCTTGAAGACCGGATTGCCCTTTCTTTCTCGCTAAATCAGGCGGAAATGCGACTCCACACTGGGACCTTGAGCCTAAATGCTGATCACTGGGGCTCTCCTTTTTTGGATCCATCAATCCAAGATGCCCCTCTTCTTGGCCAATTTGAGGGCCAACTTCTTTCTCCTGCCCTTCTTTCTTCTGATCCTTTTGGGACACTCTCATCCCAAGAAATGCCAGACCTTTCACCATCCACTCCCGAGCTGAAAGCGCTGCCTGACACGTTTAAATATGCTTTTCTGGGACCAAATGAAACGCACCCTGTAATTATTAGTTCAAAATTAACCAGGGAGCAAGAGTGCAAGCTAATGAAGGTCCTCATGGAACACAAGGCAACCATTAGATGGTCCTTATTTGACTTAACTGGCATTAGCCCCTCATACTGCACTCACCGTATATATATGGAGGAGGAGGCTCGACCTTCCTGCGAGATGGAGCGACGTCTCAACCCTAACATGCTGGAAGTCGTTAAAAAGGAAATCATTAAGTGACTAGATGCGGGTATAATCTACCTGATCAGCGATAGCCCCTAGGTGAGCCCAATTCGTGTCGTAACCAAAAAGGCGGGACTTACCATCTGTGTCAATGATAGGGATGAAGCCATCCCTACACGCACTCCTATGGAGAGTGTGTGTAGATTATAGGAAACTAAATGCTGCAACAAAGAAAGACCATTTTCTGATACCTTTTATTGACCAAATCCTTGAGCGGTTAGCGGAAAATAAATTTTTTTGTTTCCTGGATGGATTCTCTGGATATAACCAGGTGGCTATTGACCCCAGGGACCAAGAGAAAATCACCTTCACTTGCCCTTTTGGCACCTTCGCATTTAGAAGGATCCCATTTGGTCTTTGTAATGCATTAGCAACTTTCCAAAGATGTATGCTGGCGAGATTTCATGATATGGTGGGTGACTTTCTTGAGGTCTTCATGGACGACTTTTCGATCTTCGAACCTTCATTTGATGATTGTCTAGCCAACCTATCTCACATCCTTCAGAGATGTATTGATGTGAACCTCGTGCTTTCTTGGGAGAAAAGTCATTTTATGGTACACGAGGGGATTGTTCTCAGTCACATCATCTTCGATAGGGGTACCGAGGTGGACAGAGCTAAACTTGATGTGATTGCTGATCTACTGGTGCCTAGCTCTGTCCGGTATATCCGCTCCTTCTTAGGACACGTCTGTTCCTATAGGAGATTCATCAAAGACTTCTCTAGGATTTTTAGACCTTTAACTCATCTCCTATCGATCGACGTACCCTTTGATATGGGCCCCGACTATATACGAGCATTCACGCAACTGCGTGATGCTGTCACCAAGGCCCCTGTTCTCCAGCCACCTGATTGGTCCCACGACTTTGAACTCATGTGTGACACTTCTGACCTTGCAGTTGGAGCCATCCTGGGACAAAGATGTGATAGACACCCTTTCATGGTGTACTACGCTAGTAAGACTCTGGATGAGGCCCAATGTAATTATACTACTACTAAGAAAGAACTACTGGCGGTGGTCTTTGGGCTAGAGAAATTCCGCTCTTACCTTCTGGATTCGCATGTTACTGTATTCATTGATCACGTGACCATTCGCCATCTCATGCACAAGGAGAATGCCAAGCCTAGACTGATTCGTTGGATCCTTTTGCTCCAAGAATTTGACCTTGAGATCCATGGTAAGGCCAGAGCTCAGAATGTTGTTGCTGATTATCTTTTGAGACTGGACCCTGACCACATTGGACTTACCCTGCCGATTAACGAGGTTTTTCCCGATGAGAACCCATTGGCAATTAATGTGGCAAGTGGACCTTGGTATGCCGACATTGCCAATTACCTTGCTTCTGGCTCCCTTCCACATGGCTGGCCTAAAAACCAGTGCGAGCATCTAATCACAGAAGCAAAGTATTATTTCTGGGATAATCCACTACTTTTTCGAGTAGGTGCTGATCTGATCATCCGTTGTTGTATTCTTGACAGTGAGGTCCCCAGTGTGCTATCATTCTGTCACGATCAGGCCTGCGGAGGCCATTTCTCTGGGAGGAAAACTGCAGCCAAGGTGTTGCAGTGCGGTTTGATTTTCCCTCCCTTCACCAGGATGTACACAATTATGCTAAATGATGCACTAGGTGTTAGTCGTTAGGGTCAATGTCACGTCATTACATGATGCCCTTGCAACCCATCCTTGCTGTTGAAATCTTTGACATATAGGGAATTGATTTCATGGGTCCCTTTCCTCCTTCCAACGACTTTTAGTATATCCTCGTTGCTGTTGACTATGTTTCAAAATGGATTGAGGCTATTCCCACACGCCATGTTGACCATGTTATATCTACTCGATTTGTCAAAGATCACATTTTTGCGCGCTTTGGGATCCCTCAAGCCATTATCTCTGATGAAGGAAGTCATTTTACCCATGCTTCTTTTCGGGAACTTATGAGGAAATATGGAGTCCACCATCGTATCGCATCTCTGTATCATCCTCAGACGAATGACCAGGCTGACGTGTCGAACTAGCAAATCAAGCATATTCTCTAGAAAACGGTTCGGCCTAACCGTAAGGATTGGTCTGACAAGATGATTGATGCGCTTTGGGTGTATCGGATCGCCGACAAGGCTCCCCTTGGTATGTCTCCTTATAGAATTGTTTACGTGAAGTCTTGTCATTTGCCCGTTGAGCTGGAGCACCGCGCTTATTGGGTGGTTCACCAATGTAACCTCAACTCAGACCTATGTGGTCGAGAAAGAAAACTCCAACTCCTAGAGCTGGAAGAGCTCCGCTGTGAGGCCTATGATTCTACCTTAACTTTCAAGCAACACACTAAGGCCTTTCACGATAGTCGCATTCGACAGAAGGAACTTGAGCCATCTCAGTAAGTCTAGCTTTACAATGCTTGGCTCAAATTCTTTCCAGAGAAATTAAAGTCTAAATGGATTGGTCCTTACTTGGTCTCGAGACCATTTTCCAATGGGGCCGTCGAAATTGAAGGTCCCAGATCTGGGCATAGATTTACGGTCAATGGGTAGTGGTTAAAACCCTATCTTACTCATGAACCTGCCCCCTTTGGTGAAACTGTTGCCCTGCTGGAGGGTAACTGACTTCGTGCCTCACTCTGAGTCCAGCTGGGGACATTAAATTCAGCGCTCGTTGGAAGGCACCCCAGCAACACTCCTCCACTTTCTTCTACACATTCCATTTCACTTCACTTCACTTCGCACTTCTTCATTTTTCATTTCACCACCCACCATCCACTCGCCCTACCACCCTGCTGTATACTTCACACCTCAGCTCTCATACCAAGACCCTTGGACCTTGCTTAACCCTACATGCATATGAGGACATAGCATCATTTGGCATGGGGGGGGTGGATAGGCATCCATAGGATCTGGGTATTATATGGGTATCATGTTGCCTTTGCATCCATTATACATATCCATTTATAAATATGTACATAGCCTAATATATATAAAAAAATGTGTGTAAAGTGTTTAGCAATGATCTGAAAGCTGAAACAAAAATACAATAAGTGTTTATGGATATTCAACCTCTGCTTTGACGACTTTCCGGGCCACAGAAGCTTGACTTGCTCAGGCTTGGCTTAATTCACTCGAGCATTGATAAGATAGATCAGAATCTCTCCTAACTTAGGATGTATTCTTGTACCTGAGTCACCAGTACAGGATTTGTTGGTTTGCCTCTACTTAAGAGTCTAAGTAACCTTGGCTCACACTACACATATCGAGAAAGACTAGGTGAACATAAGATCCAACCCTAGTGTTCATTAGGGAAGGTGGAGTCCTTACCTGTGCATGCAGGTAGACTTTTTATCCCAGTCTTTAGTCTTGTGTTTAGGAGAAACTCTTTCCACCAAAAAAGAGTACTCACCCACCAAATAAGTGCGCTCTTCCAAATAAAGTTGTAGGAGATATACTGACACTTGTTTCAAAAAAAAAAATTCTTGCGAATAAGTTAGTATATCTTCCAAATGTCTGTAAATTCTTCTCCCCTAAAGTTTTTCAGGACACGTTATAAATACCCTGTTCTATCATATATTCTTTGAGCCACAAAAACAATTAAAGTGGGGTTGAGTTTCTCCATCATTTTTTTGAGGGTTAATCCGAAGACATGAGCTGAAGCTAGGACCAACCTGTACTTAAAAATTCATGAAATCCTGGGCTTGAGCCGTAATGTTCATCTGGTTGGTCTTGATCCTTCACTGTGCACAAACCATAATCTCTTAGCTCTCGAGTATGGCAAAACCCTCTGAGTCCTGGAAATCATACTTGAGCTTTAAATATCAAGAGTCCAGGTTAGTCGAGAGATGGTCTATATCATGTAAGACTTGAGTACTGGTAGTCTTCTCTGCAATTGGTTCTCACAATATCCAACTGATAAACACATTAATGTTGCTTTAGAAAAAATCTTCAACTTAAGATCATTTCTAAGCACGATACAAATGTTTTCCTAGGGACTAGCAAAAGATAGGCAAGGGGGTATGATTGCACAGTAAGCTATGCCCATAAATATGCCATCTTATGTTATTTCCTAGCATTACCTATGCATCTTGTGTAGCCATACGTGCATTTGTAAATATGTACTTGCATGCATTTATAAAGAGGGGAAGAGAGAGAATAAATGGCCATTCAATCCACTTTTATAATTAACATCTTCATTGTGTGTTGCATTGCAATTTTTCCATTTTCATTTTTTTATTCATGACTGCTGTGCATGTCTCCATGCACCCTACCCTGCTACAGCATGGCGAGAGGTGTGCACGCCTTCTATAAAACTTCATGCACCCTCCCCTACTGTGGCAACCGACTTCCACCCGCAGACATACCCATCTCACCCTCAGACAGCACACACAACACCACACACACCTGCCAGCCACTCTATTTCCCTCTCCCTCTCCATACACAGTTCCTCTTCTCATAAGTTGAGAAGAGGCACACTGTTTGCAAGAGAAGTTCACAGTGGACTCAAGGTCCCACTGTGAGCTCCACCACCGCCCAGCTCCTTCGTGAGTAGGTGAGTGTGGTGGTATCTTTTTTCTTTTTTCTTTTTATTTGCATACTCACCTCCGTTTTCTGGTTTCATTTTTAATTTTGTTTCTCTTCATTTCATCACCATTGTTGTAGAGCTTCAAGCTCTAAAGCTCGGCCTGCACCTCCGCACGCCTCCCCGCACCTCTGTGCACAGAACCCAGCTACCCTTTCCGTGTGTGTATGCGTGCTTTGTGGCTTCTCCACGTGCCGCACCGCCTCCACCCAGTCACCACTCCTCATGCTACACTGTAGCGCACTATTCATCACAATTTGTGCGACACTGTAGCCACCGGCTCATTTCTCACTTAGTTGGTGGCTCTGCGCTCTCCTCCTCTGTGCTACCGCCTCCAGCCGGTCATCGCGCCTACGTACCTACGCACCTGCATGCCCGGGCGTCCCTCAACGCTCGCAGCCCTTGTGCGCTGCGTCTCACCCTCTCCGCGCGCGCGTGCTCACCATCACTTTTGCGCCTGCGTGCTTGCGCCCTAGATGATGGCACCTGACCCTAGACGACTTAACCGCTTCCGCTCTCTCACACACACAACAGGTGCTCACCCTCACTTTCATTCTCTCACACACACACTCACAGACACACACACCAACACGCATACATATATACATATATACTCACACACTCTCACCCTTACATATCTATATATACATAAAAATATAAATAAATAAATATATAAATATATATATATTCCTATATATATATCTATATAGTTATAGCTACTTATATATATACATATATACTTATATATCCACATATCCACATTCTCCCATACACACATTCACCTCACATTTACTACCCACATACCCGGGCACTCACCCCTTCACCACGCATCGTATCGCAGAAATATTCGCACTAGTTGCCAATATTTCCCGATACCCATGCAAAGCAAGCGCTTCACCCACACTCACACACATCTGCTCCACACTCCTCGTGGCACTTAGTCTTTTTGGTTGCATCTTGCTAGACATGGACCAACTTGACACCGTGCTACATTCCATATCCATTTCCACCTCCACCCCTATCTATATAATATATAACTATATATATATTCTATATCTATTACATATATATATATACTAAGCTAAGTATTTCTCTTCATTTCTTTTCTTGCAATTTATTCTGCTTTCATTTGTCTTTTCTTTCTTGCTATTAAAAAGACCTAAAAAAAAGTATAAAAGAGAAAAGATAATTGTTGTCTTGCAGGTACTCGATTTTGTGAGTAACAAGATCGATTTTAGAATCCTAAGTTAGCTTCAAGCCAAGGACCATTTGGCTCAAGGCCAAGGACTTCATTTTTGAGGGTGTGCCTCATCACAAAAAAAATCTTAAAAGTAGAAAAACCAAAAACATAATAAACACAAGGAAGAGATACGTTTTAGGAAAGACGTAGAAACTCCTTGATCTTCTAATCCCTGCCTCCCTGAGATCGACCTTGGGCCTAAAAGTGACCAAGATATAATCAAGTAGGCAAGATTAAAAATTTTGTGAAACTGGTGTAGATTCGATTTAGGTTAACTCACTATACTAATTTCAGCGATAATATCACCATATTAATAAGACCTATTCGAGTACTCATCACTTATCTGTTCGTCTGAGGGTGGTAAAGTGTGGAAATCTGATGATTCACCCTGTATTTCCCCAATAAATTCTGAAATTGGGCATGAGTGAAATGTGTGACACCATCACTAATAATTGCCCAAGGAACCCCAAACCGACTGAAGATATTCTTCTTCACAAAATCGATGACCACCTTGTGGTCATTAGTCCGGGTGGGAATTGCCTCAATCCATTTGGATACATAATCAACAGCGATTAGAATATACTGGTGTCCAAATGAAGGAGATAAGGGTCCCATAAAGTTGATCCCCAAATGTCGAAACTTTCGACGGAAAGTATTGGGTTAAGGGGCATCATATCTCTCATGGCCATGTTCTCGAGTGTCTGGCATCAGGTGCACGACTTTGAGAATTCCTGGGCATCCTTAAATAATGATGGCCAATAGAATCCGAATTGTAAGATTTTAGCTGCCGTCTTTTTCCCGGAAAAGTGTCCACCACAAGTAGATGTGTGGCAGAACTCAAGTATGCTATGGAACTCAATTTCTGGGATGCATCGACGAATAATTTGGTTTGCGTTGATGCGGTACAGCTCGGGATCATCCTAAAAATAATATTTGGCCTCAGACACAAGTCTATCTCATTGTTGTTTGGTCCATTCTTGGGGGATTTGACCAACAACCAAATAATTGACGATATCCGCAAACCAGGGGGTTCGAATAACCGATATTGTAAGGATAGTCTCATCCAGAAAAGTATCAGAGATTGGGACATCCGGATGAGGAGAATCAATTAGGATTCTTGAGATCCCTGACTTTATCCCTGATTTCAAGATCAAATTCTTGAAGAAGCAGAATATAGTGAATAAGTTGGGGTTTGGCATCCTTTTTGGCCAAGAGATGTTTAAAGGCTGAGTGGTCGGTATAAATGATGACATGAGATCCTAAAAGATAAGCCTTGAATTTTTCTAAAGCAAAAACTACAACTAGCAATTCTTTTTCAATAATTGTGTAGTTCCTCTGGGCCTCATCCAAAGTCTTGCGAGCGTAGTAAATCACAAAGGGCTTTTTCTCAATCCCCAAGACAACCCCGATGGCATAATCAGATGCATCAGCCATAATCTCAAATGGGGCTGTTTAGATCGGTGGTTGCAACACCGGGGCACGGGTGACTGTCGTTTTTAATAAATCATATGCCTTACGGCATGATTCATTAAACTCGAACAGCGTGTTTTTGGCCAGAAGGTTACTCAAGGGCCAATCAACCTTCAAGAAGTCCTTAATGAATCTTCTGTAAAAACCCACATGCCCAAGGAAAGAGTGGATCTGTTTTATAGATGTGGGTGGAGGAAGTCTAGAGATAGCATCCACCTTAGCTTTATCAACCTCAATACCCCGACTAGAGACCACATGACCCAGGACAATGCCTTCCTAAGTCAAAGTGGCTCTTTTCCCAGCTAAGGACCAGCCGTGTTTGACGCATCTCTGGAGGATCAATTCCAAGTTAGCTAGGCAAGACTCAAAAGAATCTCTGAAAATAGAGAAATCATCCATGAACACCTCATGACAATCTCCCACCATGTTAGAAAAGATGGCCAGCATGCACCTTTGAAAAGTCGCAGGCGCATTGCAAAGCCCGAATGGCATTCTACAGAATAGAAAGGTTTCGTAGGGACATGTGAAGGTTGTCTTTTCTTGGTCTTCGGGATGGATAGGGATTTGGTTATATCCTGAATAACCGTCCAGGAAGCAAAAGTATTTTTGCCTAGTTAACCTTTCAAGGATTTGATCGATGAATGGAAAGGGAAAGTGATCCCTTTTAGTGGCTGTGTTCAGCTTCCTATAGTCAATACAGACTCTCCAAGCAGAAGTTGAACGAGTGGGGAAGGTTTCCCCTTTCTCGTTAGTCAAAATGGTTATTCCCATCTTCTTTGATACAATCTGAACAGGGCTAACCCATGGACTATTCGAGATTGGGTATATAATTCTAGCATTGAGCCACTTGATTATCTCCTTCTTGACCACTTCTCGCATATTCGGGTTTAGTCTCCTTTGCATCTCGCAAGAAGGGCGGGATCCATCTTCCATGAAAATACGATGATTACAATAAGATGACTCGATCCCCCTAAGGTCGTGGATGGTCGAACCAATTGCCTCCTTATTGTTCTTAAGGACCTTAATTAACCTCAATTCTTTCCTCTTAGTCAAATCAGCACTAATAATCACATGGAGCATGTTTTCAGGTCCTAAGAACTCATATTTCAAATTTTTGGGCAATGGTTTCAATTCAAGTTGAGGTGGGTTTAGAATAGAAGGTAGGGAGGATGTTGATGAAGATTCATTAGAACGATCCAGTGGAAGAGGCTGGGAATGAATAAAATAAACAGCATCTTCTGGGTGTGCAGGTCTACCACAGAGGGTTGTGGGTTGGGTTCGTTAAAGTTGCTGGAGTCCTCGAGTGCACTTATCGTCATACAAGTCTTAAAATCCTGATCCTCGAGCTCCTCAATGAATCCACAATCCTCAAATCCTCTTATTACCTTAAAAATATCCAGAGTTAGCTTCTTATCCCCAATAGTGATCTCCATACTACCGCTTTCACAGTTTATGTTGGCCCTGGCGGTAGCTAGGAATGGATGCCCTAGAATGATGGGCGTGTTCATCAAATCGTTAGGTACATCCATGTTTAAAGATGAGGAAATCTACGAGAAAATAGAAATCCTTGACTTTGACAATTACATCCTCAATAACGTCCCTCAATGTGGTGACCGAATGGTCCACTAATTGTAGCGTTACTGAGGTTGGCTTGAGTTCACCTAATCCAAACCTCTCATAAAGAGAAGTCAGGATTAGGTTGAAGGATGCAACTAGGTCCAATAGTGCCCTATCAAAAGTGTATTCCCCAATAACGCATGAGATCAAGGGGGCACTTGAATCTTTCTTCTTTTGAGGAAGGTGATGTAGGATAATAGAACTTGCCTGCTCAGAGAGAATCACCTTCCTTGAAGTGGGTTCTCTTGGCTTACACTTTTGGGTACACAGTTCTTTCAAGAATTTAGCATAAGCAGGGATGTGCTTAATAGTGTTGAGGAGCAGAATATTGATCTCTACTCTATTGAATAAATTTCGGAGCTCCTCATTGCTATCTACGATTTTCTTCTTCTTAGTTTTCAATAGGGCCTCAGGGAATGGGATAAGGGTGGTATTTTCAATTTTCGGTCCCTGGGCCTTATTGTCTTCTTCAATCCCTCCTTCTCTCTCTCAAGCTCCCCATGGTTTTGGCTTCTAGAAGGTAATTCAGGGTTCTGGGTCTGCTTCTCACTTCTCAAGGTGATAGAGTTTGCAAAGGCATAAGGGTTCAGGTCTTGAGGTGGGTTAGTGAAGATTGGAGGGCCTTGATTGGTCATGTAACCAGAAGAAGAAGAGGGACCCTACTCAACCACCTGAGCATGTGCTTGTGGGTCCCTTTGATTCTCGTACCCTTGGGCTCTATTGCCCTGATTTTGCACATTGCGCGGGTTGGGTACGGGTTGGGATGGTAATCACCCATCGCAAGGCATTGGTCTGTCCGATTGGGAAGAATTTCTTCAGGAAAGTTGACTTAAGAGTAGCCCATGTTTCTATCGGCCTTCCGATGGTTCGGTACCAATGTGCGGCCTTATCCCTGAGAGAGTGAGGAAAGAGTCTCATGATCATTCGTTCACATTCCTTGCTTTGGTGGTCTGAACCAAAATGGTCAGATCCTCCAAGTGCTGGAATGGGTCCTCCGAGCCAAGCCCATGGAAATGCTTAATCAAAACTTAAGACTTGGGACTTGATTTCTATGTCTCCAGTGGGAATCATGACGCCAGGACATTCTCCATAATTTGAAGGATCATAGAAATTCTTCAAGGGTCGAGCACCCTGACCATGCATACGTTGGAACCATTACTGCATCTGCTGCAATTCTTCCAACTGCCTCTGGATCAGCTCCTACTGGTTCAGGGGTAGGGGAGGTGGTTGTTGATCAGCCATGGGATCTGCTTGGCTATAACTCAACCTCCTCCTCCGGGAATGGTCGAAAGGTCCTTAAAATATAGGGTTCAATGACCTCCTTCCAAGCATACACTAGAAGGAAGTCGAAAGGACGGGGAAGAGGAGCCCTGCAGCACAAAAATAGGAGCCTATTTTTAGGTTGGATAGCCTAAAGGTCTACAGACTCTCATAATCCGTCCTAAGATTATGGATGATTTACTCTACTTATGTCCAGGCAATCCAACCAGTTAGGAGGGACTGGGGAGAAGGTTCTTCCTTTGGCTTGTGCCTCTGGTTCCTAGTGTACCCCCCAGCCGTGGTCGTTTGATGCTACTCCCCTAGCTAGGCATCAGATTGACTAGTATAAGTAGGTTAATCATAAACAATCTCAATCTGGATCCAGACAAGCGAACCAGTCCTTAGGGCCAACGTCTAATCAATTTTAGTTAGGTTTGGGACAATGGTGCTTCAGGAATGTGATGGGCCCTTAATGGGTTGTGCCCTTAATGATTTGTTTGAGAATGTGTGAATGTGCACAACTAAGAAGTTTTCAAGCAAGATTATTAATGATGAGGTGAGTTTTAGGATTCGAATCTTGCTTAGTAGCTTTTAAGATTCAAATATTAGGTGTATTCAACAAAGTTTTATGAGGCAAACCAAGTTTTGAAAGAACGAGTTCAAGTATTTTTACTTTATAAATCAAAAGAGTATGGTGTGCCTGGCTTGACCTAAATATTGAATCCTATGGGGTAGGTACAAAATGAATTTCTTTTAAATTAGGTGGTGCGACCCAAACAATTCAATCAATCGGCCCAAATGTAGCACCGATTAAGGCACATAGAAAGGTGATTAACCTAATAGGATTTCTACTCCTTTATGTGTTGAATTAGTGTACCAGGTCCACAGGTCGAAATCCTGGTTGAGTAAATGAAAATCAAGTCAGGTTATGTGCCTTCGATGTGGGTGTATAAAGTGTGTAAATTGATTCGTCCCACAAAAAGCATCTTTTTGTTTTTGTTTGTTTTTATAAAATGTGGCAGTGAAATGGATGAAGGTGGCAAACAAGACACACAATTCTATCCTAGGGTTTATGCAAGCACCAAAATAGATTGGGTCTTGGTTATGAGTGTGGCGAAATGAAGCTAGTGGGGGGGAATGTGGGGGACACTCACAAAGTACTCTACCCGCACTTTACTCCAGTCTACCGCACTTGGATCTCCATGCTAGGGTACCTGCAAGACAATAGATTAGAGATAAGTGGGGTTAATAATATGTAAATGCAAAGAAGTGCAGAAAATAATAAAGTAAATTCCGTTGCCTCAGCGGTAGTGGCACCAAAATGATTCGACGTGCTTCGTGTGTTTGAAATAGGGGTTAAGAGTAACCCATCGTTGTAGTCGTAAAACTTGTTATCAAATAAAATTTTTCCAAAACTTTAAGGGAGTCCCGGGTCGAACACACGGAGGTGACGTTTACTTTAATTGAAAATCGCACTTCATTTTGTTTGTTTTCGGTATTTTGAAGTTTTGTTATTTTTTGTGTGTTTTTGAAATAAAAAGACAAGCAGAATAAATGCACAAAAGAGATGGAACAAATATGATATATATTAATACAATGTCAATTACAATGATCTATGAAAGTATAAAAGAGAAAGAGGTGAGAAGGAATCTCTCAAATCGGCTATTCGGAGAGACGACGGCTCCTGGCAGAATCTTGGACGAAGGAGGTGAGGAGTAGGATGAGGGAGGTGAGATGCAGGAGGACGTCAGGTAGAGGAAAGCTTCAGTGTGGCTCCGGAATGGAGGAGATGAGGTGGAGATGATCTGCTACTGGAATGGAGGTGGGAGGACGACTCCAAGGCGACCTATGAATGGTGATGGGAAGATGGAGGAATATTTGGTGAGACAGAGGTTAGCTACACTAATAGGAGCCTTGGGAGCTTGAGAGTAAGCTCTAATGGAGCGTTGGTAGGCTTTCTAGAGCTTAAGAGTAGGTGGGAGTAGAGTAAGTAGAGATGAAGAGGAATGGGGGGTGTAGGGCTGTTTATATAGTGATGGGAGGAGAAGCATCCTGCTCACAGTCATTCAGCGACAGCTACAAGCATCACTAAGGGTCGCTCAAGCTGTCACCAAAAGATCCTCGCCTCTTCAATGCCTTGGTTGGCGCACGCACTGCGTAGGCCATTTAGTGACAGCTGCAAGTGTCACTAAAGGCCTGCTCTTTTGTCTATGCAAATCCCACGCCGACCGCTCATGCCCACCTGCTATCGTTGTGGTTGGATGTGTCGCAGCCGTTGGATTCAGAATTGAACCGCTGAGATGGCGCGGAGATCGCGCCTCTTGATTGTGCGTGAAATGGTACGTTCTCGAGGAGCGTTGGCGGCCGCGTGCAGCATCCGCGCTCATCCAACGACGCCACGTGGTGACACCTCCGCCACTTGATTGCGCCCGCGCTCATCCAACGGGTGTAATTTGATTGCGCCTGCTCTTCATGAAATAGCCTCCCCCCACCGCGGCTCGAACTCGCACTCGCAGTTTGCGAGCGTGTGTCTTCACCAATGCGCCAAGGCCGCGGTTTGTCAAGTGGAGGGAGTGATGCAGTTGCGCATCTCAACCGTTGGATGAAGATCCAACGGCCGAGATGAGGCCATCCTTGAGTTGCCTGAGGTCGGGTGAGGAGTTCAGCCATGGAGCGCACATCTTAGCCATTGGATTGAGATCCAACGCTAGGATCTCATCTTGCGGTGGGCTCGGGGATGCCTTGGCTTAGATGGGGTGACTTGGATGGCGCCACGTGGTGCCATTTGGGTCATCCGTCTTCTTCTTCTTGCAGAGGGAGCTACAGAGCTCTGATCGGGGTGATTCTCGTGTTGACGAACTACGATCGTCGCTCTGAATCCATTCGTACGGTCGAATTCTTTATCCAAAGCCCATAAAGATGTCACACTGTCTCATGGCCATGTAAAATGACGAAATTAATGTACATAATATACAACTATCCTAAATGCAATGCAATGGATGTTTGTGCAATATTTATATCATGATATGCAATGCTTGGCCTAGGAACCATCGTAAATAAGCATTTTACGATGAATTTATATGTGTTTATCACATCCTATGCTAAATTTTTGATGGACCTGTGCACGCAGAAGAGGAAATAAAGGAAACAGGTCTAGGCTAAGGTCGTCCTGCTCGACCTAGTCAGCTCGGTCCCACAACAAGGTACACCCCCCAAGATGAATGACCCAGGAGCCCCGTATATTTCTATGTTCATTGGATACCAATGCATCGATGAAGCTCTCCTTGATCTGGGTGCGGGGGTTAATATATTGCCAAGCTTAGTCTATGAGTTATCAGGAGGAGGTGAATTGAAGCCTAGTCTTGTAATCCTCCAAGTAGCTGATAGATCACTGAAGACACCACGCAGGCTTTTAGAAGATGTCTTGGTGAGAGTGGAGGACTTCTTTCCCGTCGAATTTTTGATATTGGACACTGACCCATCCAACATGCCCACCAAACCCTCAGTTATCCCAGGGTGTCCCTTATTGGCTACAGCCAATGCGTCCATCAATTGCAAATCAGGGGTGCTCAAGATGGGCTTTTGGAACCGGAAAATCCGGCTAAATGCGTTTGATGCCTATAAACAACCCAGATTGAAAGATTGTTCTCAAATTGAGGTGATTGATGAAATTATAGAGGAGACAACACCGACTCTTTTGTGTGATGATCCCCTCCGAATGGTCATTTCTAAGGACTGTACCTCGAATCTTGAAGAAGGAGAGGGAGATATGCCTAAATTAGAAGAGTTGTTGGGTGTCAAAGTCAAGTCCCTCTCCCCACTATGGATAATCAAGGTAGATCCGCTACCGAAGGTGGGCACATCGAACATAATTCCCTCGATTCAGAAAGCTCTCGACTTGGAGCTTAAACCACTTCCAGAGACCCTCAAATTTGTTTTACTTGGGCCTAATGATATGCTCCCTGTCATCACCTCAACTGCTCTATTTGAGACGTCGGAGGGAGCATTAATTGAATGCATAAAACGACACAAGGAAATCATTGCTTGGACTATAGTTGACATTAAGGGGGTTGACTCGATTCTCTGCATGCATCATATTTACACGGATGACTCTATGTAACCCTTCCGAGATATGGAGAGGCGATTAAATCCCAACATGTGGGAAGTGGTGAAGGAAATTTTAAAATGGTTGGATGCAAGGATAATCTACCACATTTCTGATAATAAATGAGTTAGTCCTATTCACGTGGTGCCCAAAAAGGCATGATTCACGGTAGAGATTGATGAAAATGGGGAGCAAGTCACCACTCGACCCACAATAGGATGGAGGGTATGCATAGACTATCACTGCCTAAACATAGCTACCCAGAAAGACTACTTCCCTCTGCCATTTATTGATCAGATACTGGAGAGATTGGCGGGGAATAAATATTTCTATTTTCTTGATGGATATTCTGGGTACAATTAGATTGTCATCTTTCCAGACGACTAGGAGTGCACTACTTTCACGAGTCCTTATGGCACATTTGCCTTCCGCCGAATGCCATTTGGACTATGTAATGCTCTAGGAACATTTCAGTGGTGTATGATGTCTATTTTTTCGGACATGATTGACGAGTTTGTTGAGGTTTTTATGGGTGACTTTTCCATATACAGCTCGTCGTTTGACCACTATCCTCACGTTTAGACAAAGTTCTCACCTGTTGCGAAGAGACAGGATTAGTGCTCAATTGGGAGGAAAGACATTTTATAGTTCAACAGGGCATTGTTCTTGAGCATGTAGTGTCTGAGCGAGGTTTAGAAGTGGATAAGGCCAAGGTTGAGTCCATTTCCAAGCTTCCACCGCCCACCAATGTCAAGCAGATCCGATCATTCCTGGGCCATGCTGGCTTTTATAGGTGCTTCATGTTGACAGGGCATGCTAAGAGTTTAGAATATGCGTTCGTTGTAGTAAGCTCTCCTAAATAGCTCTCTCAACAAATACAATTTATAACTCGAATTCTAACAATGAAGTCCGAGGTCAAATATAGAGAGCAAATTGGAATTCATACGCTAATCTTTAGTTAAAATATAAATAATCACATAAATAAGCCAAGATTGATATTTCAATGAATAACACTACTCAAAATTGATATTCAATGTATAACATGAGTATTTCAAGAGTTTAAAAGGCCAAAAAGATATCTAAAAAAAAATAAGGGTGATTTAGATCACCAGTTATTAGGCTAAACACATATATTTCAACTATTCAATAATATCAAATAAATGAATAGTAATAAGACATCTGGTTCTCAAGTCAAACAACTTAAATCTCGCCTGCTATAGTGCTCTATAGAGAGCCTTCTTTTGTTCTTCTTCTTCTCTTCTTTAAGCACAACTCCTTTCTTCTCTAGCCTTCTCTTCTTTCCTTCTTCAAAGCCCTTCCTTCTTTCTTTCTTCAAGCACAGCCTCTTCTTTTCTCTTCTCTTCAAGTCTTCTTCTTTCCTTCTACCCTTCTCCTCTTCTTCTCAACAACTAAGTGTTGAGCATCTGCATAGAGGAGCAAAACCCACCCCTCCCTCGCTCTCTCTCTCTATCCTTCCTTCCTTTCCTCAGATAATTAGATCGTTTATCGGGCAATCGGATCTGGGTGACCAGGGCTACTGGCAGTGGGTAGTAGCTAAGGTGTGATAGGTTTAGGTGGGTCAATGAGCGGGTGAAGGGGACCTCACCCTCGGTGTCGAGGTGATAAAGCACAATCAGAAATTCAATTTATGCATGCGCAAGCTCTCTTCCACGAATGATGTGGGACTAAACGTCCCCTTATTCTTTGCATGCACCTGCAGCAAAGAAGTTTCTCTAATTGCAACAACTGCAAAGGTTCACGCCCTCAATCAAAGACCTAGGAAGAATCCTGAAGTGTATCCGTGACTCCTGGGTGTAGCACCTGGTTCTTTTGACGTCGGAGGACTGAAGATGAGGCCGGAAATGATGGCAGCGGAGATGGTGGACGGCGATACCTGCAAGTCATCAACATGGCCTCTCAGCCACATTAAAATAGATCATAAGGTTTGCCGTGGTGTAACCAGTGTGGTGGTGGTGGTTGTGTGGTGCGAGAGCATGTGTGGTGGTCGATCGGTGATGGAGACGACGTGCGGAGGATGGGTTGTTCGACGATGTGTCTAGGTGAATGAGAGGATGAAATAGGAGGGGGTTTTGTGCGGGTGGATGAGGCGGAGCTTGTGGACTTGTCGGCGAGGCATTTGGAGGTGTGTAGCGTGTAGAGGATCTTATTGGAGGTGTGGCCTGAGGTGGAGACGAAGGTGGTGTGCGGTTAGGTCGAGGGGTTATATTTGGGTTTTGAAGATGGGGAAGTAACCTAAGAAACTAAGGAAACCTAACAAACCTAATCTAACGGTCGAAAGGAGTAGGGTCTGCACAGATTTTGGCAGGTCGGCGACAGAGAAGAACTCTTCGGTGGGGGACAACGAGGAAGAAGGAGCTCTAGCGACCTTCGCTTTAATCGGTGAGAGGCAAAGGAAGGTGAGGAAGATGATGGGCCACTTGATTTGACCATCTAATGGCCGGAAGAAAGCGGTTGAAGAAGCTCGCCGAAGCTCGATTGGAGAGGGGTCGGAGGTAGGGAATTGAAGAGGTTTTTGGCCCCAAACCTTGCTAAGGAGGTAAGGAAATGCATTGTGGGTCCTTTTATAGGGCTTGGGTTGAGTTACAAGCTTGGAAACAAGCTCGAGAGCTCGGAAATCAAGGGCTTAGGTTTAGGAACTTCCAAGAGTTCGCATAAACTCTTGGACGATTTAGGCAAGTTGTGAAGAAGCTCAGATGGAAGGGGATCTCCTCAGGAGTCCTCCTTCCATTTTTGGGAGAGATTCGCCGCAGATTCAGGGGGATAACTTAGATTGAAACCTTCCATGTATGGACGAAAGGTGCCAATGGTGGCTGGGACCTTTTCGCAAAGAAGATGAGAAGTTGGTGGGTCCTTGCAAATAATTTGAAAGTTAGGGGCATGTGTGTGAGAGAAAAGAGTCAGACTGTGCCAAAATGCAAGCTTAGTCAAGATGATCTCTAATTAGCCTCAAATTTTGGTAAAAACCTAATTTTGATCCAAGAAATCTGACGGTGAAGTCAGATTTTGGGTCTGATCAAGTTTGTCTAGGTAATTAGGGTAGAAACCCAAATTAAGACAACTATCTATTTGAGACTGTTTTAGGTCAAAATGGATTTCAATGGTCAAAGCAAGCATACCAAACCTTATAGAATATTGTTCTATGATTTTTGGAAGGTTTTGGTGAATTTTATCCTAATTAGAACCTCAGTTAATTAACTGGATCTATTTTAGGATTTTAGATGTCCATTTGACCTTTAATTAACCCCTGGGAAACCCCATGTTTGTTCTGCATTTAAGATATTCTGTTAAAACTGCAGATTTAGCCCTATTTTAATGCATTTCTCTCAGAATGAATATGCAATGAATTACGGTCTTCTAGTGGTTATGTAGAAGCATTTATCAATGGATTATTACTAATTAAAGCTAGATATGGATGATGATGACGTTATCATCATACCCCCATGCCTAACTTTTGCTAGTCCCTTATTAAAATCTTATGAAAAGAACTCGAGTTGTAGACCATGCTTTGTAGTTCAGAGTCCTGATTTTATTCTTCTTTTTAGAAATTAGGTCAGAATGCTAATAGTAGGCCTAGAGGTACTCAAGTATCAACCAAGATCTAGACCTGACCAGCTTTAGCCTTAGTTTGCCGTGAAGGTTTCTAAGACCCTTAGAAACTATCCAAAGGTTCATTAAACCCTGCGATTAAAGCACCCATGCTTGTAACATGGTTAATCCAGGTTCAATTTGCTATGCGTTTTTGCAAGAGAGAGAGATAGAAGAATTTTTGCATTTTTGGAGAGTTTTCTCTCTCATTTTCTTTTCTTTATTTCTAGCTTCAGATTGACTTAAAAACACAGACTGTATCGGATTCCTTGTCCCCACCATCAATCCTCGCAGGGTCCCTGCAATCGATGCTTCGGCAGAGCACCGCTCATGGCAACCCCCAGAACCCTGGCTTTCAAAACTTCAAGATAGTGTCGCCCATAGCGTTCTGTAGCTAAATTCAAGCCCTGGTGATCGACATTTCAGGATAATCCTGCTCATGGCACCTGAATTAGCACAAGGTTCTTACATGCCCTTGATATGATATTTAGATATCCTAGGAGGCAAGCATCGAAGAGGCAGTATGTTATTGCACATCTTCGAGGGGAATTTCCCACCTCTCCATGCTGGGAACTCGTCCAAATCAACTTGTGTTGATAAGCCACTCCTAATCTAGGTAGCTTTTTCAGAATAGAATAAATGCTTTTGCGTGATTTTGACTAATTAAGTGCATTGAACCAGACTTGTGTGTGGATTAGGGTGCTTAGGTTACCAAGTCCCGCAAACCAGAGGACAGTTAACGAAGCCAAATATTCCCTAAGCCTTAGACATAATACATAAGCTTCACATTTTCCTCAACCTCTTGAGGACTATCTGGATCTTAACGAATACTTGAATGTTTAAGCCCAAAACAAGCCCAAGAGGTCTAAGATCAGCACTCATACTAATCTCTATATCTCTCTATTATTCTAGAACTTAATTTTTTTTTCTTTTGATTTGATCTAGAACTTAAGTAATTTCCATAATCATTTATTAATGACTATCATTTTTTTGTTTCAAATTATGCTCCTTTTTGACATTTAAATCACCTCCTCTTTTCCTCCTAAAAAATGATATGTAATTTAAGCTTACAAAATTTCCTCCCCTTTCTTCAATTTTTTATTCTTTTTCAAAAAGTTTTTTTATTTTTCTGATTTTTTTGGATATGTATATTTTTGTGAGACCCCTCAGAAACTTGATTTTTTTTGTGTTTGCACTTTAACACCCCTCCATGCCTAAGTTTTGCAATGTCCTCTTTATAAACTGAAGGGTACGAAATCAGCTTGGTTCATGGGTTAGAACAGGGTCAACATGTGGGTGAATGGGTTGGGATGACTGTTGCGGATGATTTCAAGCTTTGATATGAATACTAAAGGTGGAGTCGGCTGTACTAACACTGATCTCTAAGTGCAAGCTCAAAAAAGATTAGATGGGTCTCGAGTTTTTGGAATGACGGGTTGCCTCCCGTTAAGCGCTAAATTCAATGCCTTTAGCTGAACAGAAGGTGGTCATGGAGAAGGAGTGGTCAAATCAGAGAAATTTTGTAAAACAAGCACCTTGATCAATAGCCTGGTTGGTCCAACCAGGTGCTTGTTCAGATCAATAGGCTGATGATACAGCCCAAACCCAATCAATCTGGTGGTTTGATGGATGTGGATCAAGAGATATGGACCCCACCAGGTATTTTGAAGTTCAAACAGATATGGAAGTGAGAATCTAGGGTTTGGCTGATTCCAATCAGCCTGGTCAGAGTAGGGATCCTCAAAAGAAAATAGATTTGTAGAGGATGTGAGATCCCTACGAGAGTGATTAGAGAAGGGTAGGATGTGATTTGCAGTCTGATCGATGCCCGAATCCTGATGAAAATGCGGAGAAGAATCATGTGTGACTAGATCATCGAGAGGAGAATTAGAGTAGAAATTGATTCTAGTAGCAGGTTGGGGTTGGGATCGGATTCGAGAAGGTCCTGTATGTGGATTCGAAGAGGTGGCTTCCTTGAAAACTATGTGAATTGGGGGCTCCTCTAGAAAGGTTTCAAATGTTGGTTCATCTAGAGAGTTCTCATAATGGCCATCAAACTCAAAGGTAAATGCCTAAATAGTGCTTATAGATCATGAAAATATGAGTAAATAAAAGATTTGATCTCTGGATTGCAGACACTCTCAGCACTTATTGTTTCTGATTCCTGAAGATCAAAAAGGAATGATTCCATCTCAATGGAACCTGATTTTGAATCAGTGATCTCGGGATCAGGGACCTCAGAGTCAGAGTCGAAGAATGGGTCATGGATGCTGAGGTCGTAGATTGGTTCATAATCGTTAGGAAACAAAGGTTCTTCGAAATTAGAGTAAGATTTGAAATCATCGGAGAATTTGCGAGACTCGTGTTCTGATCCTGATTCCAGATTGGAAGTTCCACCACGGAGTTAATCAAGATGTGGATAAGCAGCAATTTGACTTGATTCTAACCTAATCTCAGAATTCGAACTCAAAAAGGTGTCCCTATTAGGCATAAGCTCAGGTTCTTGGCTCCTAGGGCAGACCCAATTGAATCCCAACTCTTCCAGCTCCTCAATTTCTGTATCGTAAATTGGCGTGACTTCTGAAAAATCGATCTGTATCTCGGAGGAGTCTGGAGAGGTGTAGTCATCAAACATAGGCCTAGAATCGTAATTCATATTCAAACTCTGATTCTCATCATGTTGAGCCTCATGGTCATCCCAAATAGGGTCGAATCCAGATTCTTGGTTAAAGGTAAGGATTGTAGCACTAGGATCTAGGTTGGGCTCTATTAGGATTCCAAAATCATCCTCGAGAATTACCTTAACAGGATAAGGCACGGGATTTACACTCTCAAGAAGTTCTGTTTTAGGTTCATCATTACAGGTGTCTAGGAATTCAAGGCTTGGTGAACCAGGCTCTCGATTTTCTAGGGTTGGCTCGAAATCGTGATCACCTACAATCGAGTCCTCCCAACCCATCTCAAGATCAGGTGTATCAATCTGCACATAAGTTGAATCGGATTCCGTTTGGGTTGGGGGTCCACAACAACCTCGATTCTCTTTCCCGGGCTCTGGGAAATCATATTGATCTTTAATGTTGTTCCAAGGTGTATGATCAATTTCTGAAGGGATGTACGGGTAATTTTGATCAATGGTTTGCTGTAATGTGTTCAACATACATCCACGTTTTTCTATGAGACCTTGGTACATCTCCCAAAGGTATGGATTGGACAAACAATGTATATACTCGGTATTGTGTAATCTCCACAATTCACTGTATTTAGTTAAAAGATCATCTCGGGTTGAACTGTGTATCATTTATGTAAACAGCAGTCTAGCACGGTTCATAATGTGGGTTGTTGTTTCTGGTATCGTAACTTGAATCCTATTAACTGGATTTGAGGTCCTGAAATAGTCATCATGGTGTTTGAGAGCAACCTCAATCATCTTCTCTTTGTTGCTCATTTGGGATTTAGGTTTCCTAAATAGCTTTCCAACCATGTCAGGTTGCATTTTTGAATTAAGAGGTGGAATCAAGATGTAGAATCAAACTCAATTTCAGATTGAAGTTGATCAGATTAGAAAGAAATTCCCAAGAAGATCTAATGAGGCCCCTTAGGTTAAAAACCTAAGGACCTTCCTGTGTGTGTGCTCTAGAGAAGATGAGGGACTGGATATTATTTGGACCCAATGAAGGCACCCAAAGATTTTTGGATGACTATGGTTGTTTTGAGGTGGATGATACCTCTGAATCAGAAATCCACACACCTGAGAAATACTTGGGCAGCTAGGAAGGGAGAGCCCCGCAAAGACCCCTACACGATAGAGCATCTCCACGGGTTACAGGGTTTCCCCCACCTGACCTTCTTTGTCACTGCGGTTCCAAGTAGACCGGAATGTATGAACTTGAGACCTTAAGTCTACTAATTTTAGCCTAATTAGTGCCTTGAATTTCACTTGATTAGAAGTTAATTTGACTTGTGACCTAATTTGAAGGTTGGTTGGCCCACAATGTAGGTCAACTTCTACTGACTTGCCTTAAAAGATGGAGAATGAAATCTAGGTCAAGACCTAGAAATCACCCTGAATTGACTCTCAGGTTATTAGGTTCACAATTTTAGGATTCAAGTGAGATTTAGAGCCTGATTTTTAGGGTTCTTCTTGATTAGATCTTTTCAAACAGGGGCTTGGGTAGCACACAAATGCGGGAGGGTTTATTCTCTCTAATGCAGGCAAATGTGAGCTAACTCTCCAAAACCCTAGTGTTGAAATCCTAATTGGCTCTATTTCAAGTCCAATTTAATCTCAAAATGTTTGCCTTGGACTTCAAGCAAGAAGTGTGTTAGCCTAAAGTGATTTAGAAATTAAGCATAGTCCCTAATAGGTACAGGAAATCAGGATGGGGAATATCTAATCACAATCGTCTCAGGCTTCAATCAGATATTGATTTTTTCACAAATCAAGAAACTTTCCTTTCAATGAAAATTTCTATGAAAATAAGGCAGGTGATTCCTAATTAGGTTTGTTTCCTTTTCTCTCTTCCAAGGATTAGGAGATTAGGGAAGAAGAGAGATTACCTACCCTAGGAGTGGCTGTTTTGCATGGAAGATCGTCATGTGAAATACTTCGCAAAATCACAAGAAACAAACAGGTCAAGTCAGTGCTCAAATATAATTAAATAAAACAACGAATAGTGGTGAATTGCATATTGCTCCCTGGCAACGGCGCCATAATGTTGACAAAGCTTGCTAGGAGTTTAGAACATGTGTTCGTTGTAGTAAGATCTTTTAAATAGCTCTCTCAATAAATATAATTTATAACTCGAATTCTAAAAATGAAGTCCGAGGTCGAACATAGGGAGCAAATTGGAATTTACGCACTAATATTTAATTAAAATATAAATGAGCATAGAAATAAGCCAAGAATGATATTTCAATGAATAACACTACTTAATATTGATATTCAATGTATAACATGAGTATTTCAAGAGTTTAAAAGACCAAAAAGATATCTAAGATAAAATAATTGTGATTTAGATCACCAATTATTAGTCTAAGCACACATATATCAACTATTCAATCATATCAAATAAATGAATAGTAATCAAACATCTGGCTCTCAAGTTAGACGACTTAAATGTCTCCTGCTACAGTGCTCTATAGAGAGCCTTCTTCTGTTCTTCTTCTTTTCTTCTTCAAGCATGGCTCCTTTCTTCTTTAGCCTTCTCTTCTTTCCTTCTTCAAAGCCCTTCCTTCTTCTTTCTTTCTTCAAGCACGGCCTCTTCTTTTCTCTTCTCTTCAAGTCTTCTTTCCTTCTGCCCTTCTCCTCTTCTTCTTCTCAGCGACTAAGTGTTGAGCATTTGCACAGAGGACCAAAACCCACCCCTCCCCCGCTCTCTCTCTCTTTCCTTCCTTCCTTTCCTTAGATAATCAGATCGTTTATCGGGTAGTCGGATCTGAGTGACCAGGGCTACCAGCAGTGGGTAGTAGCCAAGGTGTGATGGGTTTAGGCGGGTCAGTGAGCAGGTGAAGGGGACCTCACCCCTTGTGTCGAGGCGATAAAGCACAATTAGAAATTCAATTTATGCATGCACGAGCTCTCTTCCACGAACGATGTGGGACTAATGTGCCCTTGTTCTTCACATGCGCCTGCAGCAAGGAAGTTTCTCCAATTGCAGTACCTGTAGGGGTTCATGCCCTCAATCAAGGACCTAGGAAGAGTCCTGAAGTGTATCCACGACTCCTGGGCGTAGCACCTGGTTCCTTTGATGCTGGAGGACTAAAGACGAGGCCGGAGATGATGGCGGCAGCGACGGTGAAGGGAGATACCTGCAAGTCATCAACACAGCCTCTCGACCACATTAAAATAGCTCATAAGGTTCACCGTGGTGTGGTGAGTGTGGTGGTGGTGGTTGAGTGGTGCGAGAGCGTGTGTAGTGGTCAGTCAATGATGGAGACGGCGTGCGGAAGATGGGTTGTTCGATAGTGTGTTTGGGTGGATGAGAGGATGAAATAGGAGGGGGGTTTTGTGCAGGTGGATGAGGTGGAGCTTGTGGACTTGTCGGGGAGGCATTTGGAGGTGTGTAGTGTGCGGAGGACCTCGTTGGAGGTGTGGTCGGAGGTGGAGACGAAGGTGGCGTGCGGTTAGGTGGAGGGGCTATTTTTAGGTTTTGAAGATGGGGAATTAACCTAAGAAACTAAGGGAACCTAACTAACCTAAACTAATGGTCGAAAGGGGTAGGGTCTGCACTGATTTTGGCAGGCTGATGACGGAGAAGAAGAACTCTCCAATGGGGGACGACAAGGAAGAAGGAGGTCTGGGAACCTTCGCTTTGACCGGCAGAGGCGGAGGAAGGTAAGGAAGATGATGGGCCACTTGATTTGACTGTCTAATGGCCAGAAGAAAGGGGTTAAAGAAGATCGCTGGAGCTCGGTTGGAGAGGGGCCGGAGGTAGGGAATTGAAGAGGTTTTTGGCCCGAAACCTTGCTAAGGAGGTAAGGAAATGCATTGTGGGTCCTTTTATAGGGCTTGGGTCGAGCTACAAGCTTGGAAACAAGCTCAAGAGCTCGGAAATCGGGGGCTTAGGTTTAGGAATTTCCAAGAGTTCAAATGAACTCTTGGACGATTTAGGCAAGTCATGAAGAAGCTTAGATGGAAGGGGATCACCTCAGGAGTCCTTCCATTTTTGGGAGAGATTCCCTGCAGATTCAGGGAGATAACTCAGATTGAAAACTTTCATGTATGGATGGAAGGTTCCAATGGCAGTAGGGACCTTTTCATGAAGAAGTTGGGGGGTCCTTGCAAATAATTCAAAAGTTAGGGGCATGTGTGTGAGAGAAAAGAGTCAAATTGGACCAAAATGCAAACTTGGTCAAGATGATCTCTGATTGGGCCTAAATTTTGGTACAAACCTAATTTTAACCCAAGGAATTTGATGGTGAAGTCGAATTTTGGCTTTTACCAAGTTTGATTAGGTAATTTGCGTAGAAATCCAAATTATGGCAACTATCTGTCTAAGACTTTGTTTAAGGTGAAAATAGGTTCCAATGGTCAAAGCAAGCATACCAAACCTTATAGAATATTTTCTATAATTTTTAAAAGGTTAGGTGAATTTTATCCTGACCAAAATCTCATTTAATTAAGCGGGTCTGTTTTTTGGGTTTCAGATGTCCATTAGTTCTTGAAATGCATGAAAACTCATTTCTGTCTACATGAATCTACTGATTAGATATTAATGACCATTTGATTTTTAATTAACCTTTGGGAAACCCTGTGATTATTCTGCATTTAGGATGTTCTGTTAAAACTACAAATTTACCCCTATTTTAATGCATTTCTCTTAGAATGAATATGCAATGAATTACGATCTTCTGGTGGTTCTGTAGGAGCATTTATCAATGGATTATTACTAATTAAAGCTAGATATGACTAATGATGACGTTATCATTACTTCATTATAGACTTTACCAAGATTTCTAATCCACTCTGCTACCTACTGGAGAAGGATACTACCTTCGTTTTTGATGCAAAGTGTGCTGAGGCCTTCCAAGTCTTGAAGGAGGCCCTAATTACCGCGCCTTTCCTACAAGCACCTGATTTGACCCTCCCATTTGAGTTGATGTGTGATGCCTCAGATTTTGTTGTGGGTGCGATCCTTGGTCAAAGGGTTGATAAGAAGCCTCATGTGCTATACTATGCTAGTATGACCCTTACTGATCCATAGGAAAACTACACTTTGATAGAAAAAGAACTTCTTACGGTAGTATTTGCTTTGGAGAAGTTTAGGTCTTATCTTATAGGATCTAAGGTTGTGGTGTATACTGATCATTCGGCCTTAAAGCACTTGCTTGCTAAGGACACTAAACCTAGGTTGATTCATTGGATTTTGTTACTACAGGAGTTCGACCTTGATATCTGTGACAAGAAAGGGATCGGAAATGTGGTTGCAGATCATTTTTCCAGGATCCCAGTTGAGGCTTCAACCCCATCAGGAGACATTCATGACACCTTTCGTGACGAAATGATGATAGCGGTATAACCAATGACACCTTGGTATGCTGATATCGTCAACTACTTAGTCACTGGCAAAACCCCAGTACGTGGAATAAGCAGAAGCGAGATAGATTTCTCGCTGACACTTAGTATTATCACCGGGAGGACCTCGAGCTCTTTAGATTAGGCCGTGATAAGGTATTACGTAGGTGTGTTCCAAAGGAGGAACAACAGAGTGTCTTGAATTTCTGTCACACACTGCACTGTGGAGGACACTTTAGTGCAAAGAAAGCTGTGTATAAGGTTCTTCAGTCTGGTTTTTGGTGACCTTCACTTTTCAAAGACACACATACTTATGTGGGGGCATGTCTTCGTTGTCAACAGACTGGAATGATTGGAAAGTGAGATGAGATGCCCCAACAGCCTATTCTTCCGGTCGAGATACTCAATGTCTGGGACATAGATTTCATGGGCCCTTTCCCATCATCTCATGGCTTTGACTATATCCTCGTAGCAATTGATTATGTGTCAAAGTGGATAGAGACTATTCCAACCAGGACCAACGATCACTCCGTGGTCCTGACTTTCGTTAAGGCCAATATCATTTCCCGATTTGGCTACCTGAGGACGATCATTACTAATGGGGGACCTCATTTCAAGAATGCACACTTCACTCATCTACTTAAAAGTCTTGGTGTCACCCACAAGGTGGCCACCCCGTATCACCCGCATACGAGTGGACATGTTGAAGTGTCTGATGAGCCCATATTTGTAGGCTATTTAGTTACTTAAATGCCTAGACATTAGAGTAATATTAACATATAAATAGCATGCATTATGATGTAAAAAATGTAGTTTATATATATTTGCTTGTAGGCATTACATTCATATTTTTTACAACTTTTGCATGCATGCATTATAAACTAATATGCATAGTTCATATATTAAAAGTAAATGCAAACTCTAAATAGCATGCATTAGAAGTAGGTTGCATACATGTATTAGAAATAGGAATTAGTTTTTATTAAGGGTTCATGCAAAAATTACATATCAATTCATTTCCATATATTTTATTGTATTCATGGAGGATGGGTTGGCTGCTTTTGAAGGCCATTCAAGACCCAGCATGGCATTTGAATTCTGCTGCGACAGTTATAAAAGAAGAGGAGCTGCTCCATGCAAAGGGGAGGCTCCATTTCACTCCATCTTCACCGTGGCTCCACACTGCTTGCCTCCCGCACGTCGTCGATGCTACTGCTCACCTACGTGGTGACAGCACGTAGCACACCTGTGTCAACTTCATGGGCCAGCACCACCCCCACGCTCCAATCGAGCGCGGCACTGCCCCTGGCCATTACCGTGGGCAAGCTCATCCGAGCTTGCCATTTATCTATTCTCTTCTTTATTTTCTCTTTGATTCTATTTTCTTTTATAACTTACTATTCATCGTCTTCTTCCCAAAACAACCCAACACCATCGGCCTCACTGACCACTTACGCCCTCTCCTCGCCATCTTCACGCACGCCAGCACCCTCCTTAGCCACACACAACTCTGTGCAGCTACACACACACATCACCTGCCCAAGCCTCAGCACTCACACCACCTTGGCCAAGCTCCTGCCCGTGCCCAGCACACTGACCCTCACCACGCGAGACCATCCAGGCTGCCGCTTGATCTCACGTCACCTCCAGCTCGCCCTTGCTTGCTTGCGTGCCTCTTGCATGCAGTAGTAGCAGCCCACAGCCGCTCAGTCGACCTCCACCCACCGCTCCGTGCGTGGAGCTCGTCCTAGCGGCAACAACCCACTGTCACCCAACACCCACCTCTGCTTCGTTTGGCCACCTCAAGCCGCCTTTTGCTACATCGCCACTGTCATCGCATGTGCCTACCTCTAGAGCATCTTCATCGAGCTCCTCATCTCTGATCTTGGTCTTCTCATGCACGGCCAAGGAGAAGATCTTCCCTTGTTTTGCTACAATAGATGGGATATTAAAAATTACATTCCATTGCCATTGTGAGATTTTAGGATTTAAGATATTAATATTATAATGCTACCATTTTATGAAAAGAACCCTCCTCCTTGCTTTAATTACTTTATCAGCATATGTGAGTCCTATTAGCTTAATCTAAAAGGGGTTTCAGCTTCATTTTCGTGCAAAAACTTCGGTGAATATTTATTTTTGAATGTGTGTGAGTTTTAATAGGTCAGTGTCTCCCTGTGGAGCCGACCCGCTCCATCTGCGAGTGGTTTAATTTTAATTCAATACTTTGATTAGTCTATTTTTCATCACTTAGAAATACAAACGACAAATCATTTTAATTATCATCTTGTTAAGTGAAAGTCATCTTTTCAAATTGTACCATTGCTGGGGAGGCAACAGGCTTGTTAAAACTCGCATTTATTTAATTATTTGTTCACACTTGATTTTGTTGAGGCTATACATTCTTTGATATATTATTTTGATTTTGGTGCATGCACATCACGAGGGAGGATTGCTGCACCTGCCTCATCATCTACAGCACTGGAGACCTTTGGCCACATATTGGGGGGAGGCAGCATCATAGCCATTGCATGCACAATTGAGGTGGACCTTGAGCCACGATTCAAAGGAGAACATTTCGAGGGAGCTGCAATCGTCACCTCCTCCATACTAAGTAGATAGAATTTCAGTTTTAGAATTTTATTTTTTCTTTATTCTTGCACATTCATTCGGTTTAAGATCCTTATTTTGGGGTATATTCGAGGGGTTTGTTCCCTGCCATTATTTTAGGCCCGTACACAGGTAATTTTTCGGGAGTCTGTTCCCATTTATTTAGACTTAGGTTTTTATTTTCTTTTATGGATTGATTTTCCATTGTTTGTGCATAAGTAAAAAAAAAATACACGAGTTGCCTTGTAGAAGCTGTCTGCCCCTAGGTTGAATCACTTAGGATTGAATGAGAATCATCTAGATATAATTTCCTATTTTGCATATTGCATGAAGAATGATGGAATCAGATATGCACTTCTAACTTTGCATTTCTACCTGTCATGTAAATGCATTTGAATTAATTTCAAGACAACATAATCTGTCTTGAAGCAATCTAATAAAGTGGTCACATTTAATTTTCTGAAAAAGGACTAATTAAAGGAGGAACATTTAAACACCAAGGACTCGATTTTCAAATTTAGCGTGGGATTCAAAATTCAAAATCTTTTGCGGTGTATGCGCACTTGTATGATCTTGCACCGCGGCACTCATTTAGACACTCCTTAGGTTTGGAACCACTAGGACTAGAGCCTCCTATTATTGGGGTCTAAAGTGATCCAAACTTTAGTTCAGAGGTGAAGTTGCCTTTAAACCTTGCTGATTAAGGGTAGTTATGAAGCATCGCGAAAGCAATGCTTCAAAGGAAGGGCTTGGCCCTACTTGCATCCCTCTTTGCCATGTTTGGTGGTGACTAAACTTTTTTTGGGCTTTAGGGAGGATCACATAAGTCCCAGTTAGGCTTCTTAAGTGTATCGTACGTTGACAAGTAGGTGCGTAACTGTTTGGATAACTTGATTTTTCACCTACAACTGGACTTAAATCTCAAAAGCTTTAACTGATTAAAGGCCTAAAAAGTCCTTTTATTTATGTTTACTTAGGAAATCTGACTGTGGTGTGAGTTAGAATGGATAATGTTGACTTCCATCCTTTTACTTCTTGCCCACATCCTTACCCCCATTTTGTGATCTTTGATCCCATATGCTGAGATGGTTCATTCTTTGATGGACATAATGACAGTCATTGGGATCCTTTTTACTCCTACTATAAGAGTATTGGCCAGGTTAAGCCCCAAATCAGTGAGCAGAACCTAGGAGCAGGATTTGCCTTGCCCAATATCCCACACACCATAGAAATACCCAACCCACCCTCCTTGAATGGTTGTAATGGTTGGGCAGAAACTCCTACGTATTATACTATTGAGCCTGACTTCTCTCTTGAAAATAGTGATGACTTCTCCTCCTTGAAGATGGAAATACGGAAAATGTAAGATGAAATGATCAAATTATTAGGAGAATCTTCGAGAGCAGGTCAACAAGAAAAAGAAGACATTAGCCACCCAACCTACCCCATTGAGGATGACGTGCACCCCTCTACACTAGATGCATCTTCCGTGGAGAGCCACACCTTAAGTTGGAGGGGAATTTTAGGGATTATGCAAGGGGGAATAGCTACTTTTCGAGGATTGATTTTGAACCCTCCCCGCTAGATGACGCTTCATTGAGAGGTCCACGCCTTAAGTGGGAGGAAGATATGTATGAAAGTAGCTATGCATTGGATGAAGAAAGGTGGCAACCCGAGGAAGATGATGATCAAATTAAGTATCCACCTGAATTATTTTGGAGTCAAAAGAAGGGATTGATGGTACTATTGGAAGACCTCGACCCAGATGATAGTATTTTCGTGACATTTGATGAAGTGGGTCGAAGTCAAGTTGTTAATCCCACCCTCCCTTCTGATCATGAGATGGAACTCAAACCCACCCTTAGGGAACCTGGTCCTAAAATTCCCTTATCTAAGGAGTTTGATGATACAATTAGGAACATTTTACCCTAGATAGAGTGCCCCAAGGGATCTGCGGAAATGTTAGATGAATTTAAACCTCGGGTGAATGATGAATTGATTGTTGAGGGGGGTGAATTACTTGAGGAACTTGCACTTAGGATTTGGAGTGACACTAAGGGTAAATATGTCATCTTTGAGGAATTAGGACCCGAGGATGTCACAAATTTGATCAAAGTGGGTTTCATTAGCACACTCATTGATGATATTTTTCCTCATGATGATTAAATAATGGAAAACATGGAAGCAACTTTTGAGATTTATGTGGCACATATAGACTCTGGGGAGGAATTGAGTAAAGAATAAGAACCTGATGATGAGATTGATAAGGTAATCCCTAAATTTGTTGCTTTCAACCTACCTTCATTTGATTCGAAGTCACCTTCTGATTTGCCTATGTTTGGAGGTGAAATTTTGACTCCATTCCTTGAAATGATCACTGATGAAGTGCAGATAGATGTGATATTACAAGGGATGCTAGGGATGCGATTGAGGAATTAGGAAGGCTATTAGAAATGGACACTAAGCCGATTAAACTTAGATCTTATGGCCATCCCGCAACCTCGAAACTTGGACACCCTAGATAATCCCTGGATTAGAAATCTACTCACTTCTGTTCTGACTGGGGGGCGTAGTGAACCAATATCTCTTATAATGGGGTACCGGGTATGGATTGATACTTTCTATGGCCAGTCCATCACCCTGGGGGTTTATCTTTGCACCATTCCTTCCCCATCTCTTTTGGAGGGTCCTTGTCATCCTCCTCCTGCCCCTTTAGAGGCCGCTATTCCAGTATATCCATTAGAACCTCCTTCGGTGACTTGGGAAGGTTTCATTCCCATCCTTGTTGGCTGAGCATTTGCCATTGGTATCCATCATCAACTCGCCAACATCTTAAGTTACCTATTTGCTAGGCCAGCGTTACTTTGCTCATTTTTAGGGCCTATTTCTTTGGTTTTGGAACCTGACTTATAGGTTCTTTGGCTATTCGGCTGTTAACAAAATGACGGCAACCCAACTCTGACCTAGGTAATACCCTTCTATACAATGGGGACATTGCACATTTTAGGCATGGGGGGTGTACTTAGGGGATATACATAGCATTTATACATAATGCATTTAGTTAAAACATTTTGCATTGCATACATTTGCATTGATTTTTTTTTTTTAATTGCATTTAGACCTGCAGTAGGGTCGAGCTTAACTGGCTGGGTCCTGCATTCTTAGGTATAAGACCAGGGCTTTAGGTGAGATTAAGTTGACTCTAGGTGTCTGACTTTAGAAGCTCAGTTAAGCTACTAGCTTTAGACTCTTAGGGTCCTTTGTGGACTTAAAAACTTAAGTAGGAGTTAAGTTGTAGACCATTCCTCAAGAGGTTGAAGAAGGAAAGCTAGGGTTTGAGTTAAGGGCTGGGTAGTACCTGGTATCTTCTTCTACCTTGTGGTTTACGGGTTCTCATAACCTAAGCACTCACATTTCACACATACATGGTCTTATATAATTAGTGATCACCTTAATTCCTTTCTTAAAGAAAATTTGCTTCTCTCGATTCAAACTTAGGAGAAGCTTGAAAACACAACTTTATTGGACGAGTTCTTACCGCATGAGAGGTGGAGTATATACTTGCCTTGATGACACGATGATAACATGTTATCTCCTCGGTGCTTGTCTCTTAGGATATCCATCCTACTGGTTGCATGTAAGCGCATTGTGCGGTTCAGGTACCATGGGTGGTCCTATCTCGAAGTGCCGATTGCCACATGCTTGAATTCACTTAAGAAATCCATGGGCGAAACTATCTCGAAGTGTCGATTGACAAGAGTTCTTGGGGTCGCTATGGACGGTGCTATCTCGAAACATCGAAAGCTAGGCACCCTTCGAGGTTCGGTGATGGGGATAATGAATCTGACACAACCCGTATTGATAGTTGATCCATGGTTAGACTTAGAGGAATCATACAAATATATATATATATATATATATATATATATATATATATATCAAAAAAGAAATTTCTTACTCTCTTTCTAGTTTGGCAATCATACCAACCTCAAATAACTCAGATCAATGCACATGCACGGATGCTTTAATCTCTAGGACCAATAAACCCTAGGGTAGAGCTAGAATCCAAGGAAACCTGTGCCTACAACTTGTCCTTAGCTGACCTAGTATGTAACTTAACCCTGTTTTGCTATAGTAGATGGGATATTAAAATTTTCATTCCATTGCCATTGTGAGATTTTAGGACTTAGGATATTAATATTATAATGCTGCCACTATATGAAGAGAACCCTCCTCCTTACTTTAATTACCTTATCAGATGCGAGTCCTATTAGCCTAATTTGAAAGGGGCTTCAGCTTCATTTTCATGCAAAAACTTCGGTGAATATTTATTTTTGAACGTGTGTGAGTTTTAATAGGTTAGTGCCACCCTGTGGGGACGACTTGCTCCATCTACAAGTGGTTTAATTTTAATTCAATACTTTGATTAGTCGATTTTCCGCCACTTAGAAATACAAATGACAAATCATTTTAATTATCATCTTGTTAAGTGAAAGTCGTCTTTTCAGTGTCTAATAGGGAGATCAAACGAATTTCAGAGAAAACTATAAGACCCGACAGGAAAGATTGGTCGAAGAAACTTGATGACGCTCTGTGGGTTTACAAAATTGCTTATAAGACCCCCTTGGGTATGTCTCTTTTCCGTATAGTAAATGGCAAAGCTTGCCATTTGCCTGTTGAGATTGAGCATAGAGCTTATTGGGCTATTAAGAATGTCAACATGGATCTCGAGAACGCAGGCAAAGCACGTGAATTGACCGAGGTTGAAGATTTGCGGAATGACGCTTATGATATTGCTCAAGCTTATAAAGAGCGTACTAAGGTCTTTCACGATAAACAAATTCTCCGCAAAACCTTTGAGCCTAGCCAATGGGTCTGGTTTTTCAATTCTAGACTCAAGCGTTTCCCTGGGAAACTTAAGTCCTATTGGGATGGGCCATGCACTGTTACACAGGTGTCCCTGTACGGTGCAGTTGAGATCCAGAATCCCTCATCTGGTGAAACTTTCAAGGTAAATGGCCAACACTTGAAACCTTATGTTACTCTTTCTGATGGCCAGGTACTGGACACCTACAGATTGGAGGAGCCTTAGCTCTAAACACTCTCTACCTCAGGTAGTATCTTTCCTTACTTTTGCACTCCAATAAGGACTTTGTCAGATCTAGGCATGAGGGGGTATAACCTAAGATTGTGCATAGCATTTATACATATTTTGCATACATAAATTAGGACTTTCTCTTGCGTAAAAAGAGAGAGAGGGAAAGAGATGAAAAGGGGACAAGAGAAGGAAGAGATGAAATCTTTGCGAGCTCAAGTGCAAAATTATTCAAGAAAGAAAAGAGAAAGTAAACATAGACAGGAAAAGGAAAAATCATGTTAGTCCCAACATTTTATTATGGAAAAGTCACCTAAGTTCTGGGTTGGATCGGATGATGAATTAAGTCTTGAACTGCTAAAGAGGAGATAAGAGAGTGATACCGACTTTAGGCCTGCTGGGTCAGTTTTAGGGCTTAAACACTCATGATTTGTTAAGATCTGGACTATTCCTCAAGAAGTTGAGGGAGTTGCGAGGTTGATGTATTAAGTCTAAGGTTTGGGGAGTATTCGGCCCAGTTACCTACCTTTTGGTTTACGGGACCTGGTAACCTAGGTACCCAAAAATCGCACATTAGTCTGTTCAGTGTGCATAGTAAAGAATAATGCCAAAAAGTGTTCGTTCTGAAAATGTTTTCCCGAAGAGTTGACTTAAGAGCGACTCGAAGACACAAGTTGATTGGATGAGTTCTCGGTGTGGAGAGGAGGAATAAAAAATACTCTCGTGGAAGATGCGTTATAACATATCGTATCCTCAATGCTTGTCTCCTAGGATATTTAAATATCCTATCGGGGGCATGGAAGCATCTAGTGTTGGTTCAGATGCCATGGGCAGCATTATCTCGAAATGTCGATTGCCAGGGTCTGAATTTAGCTACAGAATGCCATGGGCGGCACTATCCCAAAGTGTCAAAAGCGAGGGTTTTGGGGGTTGCCATGGGCGGTGCTATCCCGAGGCATCGATTTCCAAGGATCCTACAAGGATTGATGGTGGGGACAAGGAATCCGATACAGATCGTGTTTAGAGCCAATTTGAGGTTGGGTTTAGGGGAATTTAAAAAGAAAGAGAACAAACTCTCGAAATAACATCTTTCTCCATTTCTCTCTTACTAAAAATGCACTGGTAAATTGAACCTAGCCTTGATGCACATATGCACGTGTACTTTAACCGCTGGGGTCAACGAACCTCTGGGCAGTTTTTGCGGGCCTTAGAAACCTTTGCGACTGACGAAAGACTGAGGTTGGTCAGGTCTATATCTTGGTTGGTAAGTGAGTACCTTTAGGCCTATAGTTGATATTTCAATTTGATCTCTAGAGGTGTGTTGCAATAAGGCATCCTGATGGTAAAATCTGAACTAGAGATCTGGTTTGTTTCATATGATTTTGCTCGAGACTAGTAAAACTTAGGTATGAGAGTATTTGATAGGTCCACTTTAGTCGACTAATTTAGTGCTTAAGTCATAATTATGTGGATGAGAATTTAATCTAAAGCATGCTTGGTATTGACAAAATGATGTGAGCTTTAGATTTATCATTTCATGCATTAATTGCATTAATCTCTATATAGGAGGATTAATTATTCACTTTAAAAGGCATCTCATCATATCTCAATTTGGGATATCATAGTAATGTGGGATTTTGCTTTAGCTGAAAGAACAAGGGGATCAAATTTAGAGGCATCCATATATGCCTCTCAATTAATCAAGCACACCTCCCTTATTCTCACTCTCTCTATCCCTCATGAATCTTTCTTTCCCTCAAATCTCTCTTTTCGATTTTGGAAATTTGGAATGCCGATTCTCCCTCTTTTCTCTCTATATAACAAGAATGTGGAAGGACAAGGGGGAATTATCACGCTCTCACGGAGAGGACCTCCCTCTCATTACCATCTTCCCTCAGGAAGGAGGACTAGCCCTCCAACATCTCTTTCCCTCAAGATTGCGTGCCCCAACCACCATTGTGAGTCGCCTATGTCTGCAACAACATCCATCACCACGAACCACCAATGTGGTCGACGGTGACAGCACCAACGTCACCATCGCATCTTGTTTTCACCATCAACTATGTTCACCACCGCATCTTGCATATCACGCCGATCACTACCGTTAGTGCATCCACATCACTACGTGTCTCCTCCATATTCAACCTCAGAACCAGCGGTCGTGTCCTCTCCTCATGATAGCAGCTGGGTCAACAACCGGCCTCTTCTCCCTCTACAACAATCAACAGAGAAGCCACCATCTGTCGATCACCCTCAACTCCTCATGCACCACCAGTCCGTGCGCCCTTTCGTGCGCCATCCACACAGTAGCAGCCAACCTCCTCGTGTGAGCCTTAGTGCACGACCGCGCGACCCTCGTGTGCTTGCCCTCGCACACAGCTGCCTGTGCCTTAGCCTCCTCTCCATGCACTGTTCTTCTTCTTCATTAATAGTACGAAAGAACCCATCAACCAGCAGACTTCTCCACTCGCAGCCACCACTTCCGAGCATGAAACTCCATCCCATCGATGCCAACACGCTCTCCTAACCTCCACGAGCTCGTCTACGCCCGCAACATCCTCTCCCGCAAGGCACGATTGCTGGTGAGAGCTGCCACCACCGCTGCCCCTCCACATCACCGATAGTAGCTCCGGCCACTGTTCCAATCATCGTGACCTCCAGCGGAACGACCTCGCCCTCCTAGACCTCCTCCGAACTTCCCGCAGTCCGCCATCACCTCCTCTTCACCCACGCACGAGGGGAAGAATTCCTTTGTTTTGGGTTCAATTAGTATTTACCAAAAATGCCATTGCCATATCACAATTCCTTTATTTGATGCATTAAATATATTGAGGTAAATTTACAATAGTGCACTTACGCTTTCTCGTATTTATTTGGCTCTTGTTATGCACTTCATTGCACATTAGATTTAGATTCAGATTTGCACAACTTCTCTTTGGTATGAGTGCTGTTGGAAATTACATGAGATGCCACTATTGATCACATCTTTACGAAATATTTTATTGAGGAAAACTTGTACACATAACCTTGCATTCTCGAATTATTGTGCCTTCTTTTCGTTGCATTTCGCAGTAGATTTGGGCACAGAGCCCGCACTCGATTGGGCAAACATAAAAGAAAAATATTCATGAATTTATTGACCTATTTCTTCCTGTGGATATGACCTAACTCTTTGTGGTTAGTTTTATTGATAAATATTTTTGTTCGGGATTTTTTCACCATGATTTACACACTGCAACGACATATTTTTCTGACGTAATTTTCCTATGAACGAAATCTCCCATTCATCAGGGTCACGTATACACTCAGCTGCCCCCTAATCAAGTTAATCAGCGAGCATGGAATGCCCATCAACCTACAGGGCAAGCTGATTTGAACTATTAGATTGTGGAAATGCAAGGATCCATGCTCCATCTCATGCAACAAATGAAAACTTCGCTAAACAACTTGCAATCCAGGCTCATTGCTAATGCCTGTCAGCATGGATCTTTGCCATCTCAACCCATACCCAACCCTTGTAACGTACAAAATTAGGGAAATTGAGCCTAAGGGTACGGGAATCAAAGGGACTCACACGCGCATGATCAAGTGGTTGAGTAGGGTCCTTCTGCTTCTTCATCCAATCCTGAATATTTGGCTAATCAAGCCTCCTCCGATCTTTCCTAATCCTCCTCAAGACCCAAACCCATATGCTTCTGCAAACTATGTTACCTTGAGGAGTGAAAGGCAAACCCAGGATCCTGAACTACCATCTTCTAGTCAATCAAACCTTGGTGGGCTTGAGAAAGGAAAGGAAAAAATTGAAGAAGAAACCAAGGCTCAAGACCCCGAATCTAATGATTTTTCTCATGTCCCATTTCCTGAAGCCTTGCTACAATCTAGGAAGAAGAAGCCTGTTGACAGCAATGAGGAGCTCTTGAATATATTCAAGAATGTCGAAATCAATATCTTGCTCCTCGATGCTATTAAGAATATTCCGGCTTATGCTAAGTTCTTGAAGGATTTATGCACTCAGAAGCGTAAACCGAGAGAATCAACTCCGAGGAAGGTGATGCTCTTCAAGCAGGCTAGCTCTGTTATCCTGCATCACCTTCCTTAGAAGAAGAGAGATCCAGGTGCCCCTTTGATTTCATGTGTTATTAGGGATTACACCTTTGACAGGGCACTCTTGGATCTAGGTGCATCCATAAACCTAATTCTAACTTCTCTTTATGAAAAGTTCGGATTAGGTGTACTCAGGCCTACCTCAGTAACGCTGCAGTTAGTAGACCATTCGGTTACGAACCCGAAAGGCGTTATTGAGGATGTTATTGTCAAGGTTAAGGACTTCTATTTTCCTATAGAATTCCTTGTCTTTGACAAGGATGTACCTGAAGACTTAAGGAACACATCCATCATTCTAGGGCATCCATTCCTGGCTATCGCTAAGCTCAATATCAACTGTGAAAGCGGTAATATGGAGATCGCCTTTGGGGATAGAAAACTGAAACTAGATATTTTCTAGGCGATTAAAAAATTTGAGGATTATGGATATGTTGAGGAACTCAAGGATGATGATCTGAATCTTGAGACTTCTATGGCTGTTACTGTTCTTGAGAATTCCTCCTGCGCCAATGAACCTAACCCACAACCCTCCGTGACAAACTCACCACACCCTAAAGAGGTTGCTGATTTTGTTCACTCCCAACCTCTTCCATTGGACCTCTTGATGAATCTTCATTAGCATCCTCCTTACCCTTCATCTTGAACCCACCCCAGCTTTAAGTGAAACCATTGCTTGATAGTCTGAAATATGAGTTCTTAGGACCCAAGAAAACACTCCCTGTGATAATAAGTGCAAAATTGACTACGGAGCAAGAATCGAAACTGATTAGGGTCCTAAAAGTACATAAAGAGAAAATTGATTGGACCATCCATGACCTTAGGGGGATCGAGCCATCTTGTGGTAATCATCAAATTTTTATGGAAGAGGGATTCAGCCCTTCTCACCAGATGCAGAGGAGATTGAACCCCAATATGCGAGAAGCGGTCAAGAAAGAAATCATCAAGTGGCTTGACACAAGAATCATTTACCTGATTTCAGATAGTCCTTAGATTATTCTAGTGTAAATTGTTTCCAAGAAAGTCGGGATTACTGTTGTGACTAATGAGAGGGGCGAAGCTATCATGACTCATTCAGCTTTCTCTTGGAGAGTCTGTATTGATTACAGGAAGCTAAACAGTCATGAAAAAGGATCATTTTCCTTTTCCCTTCATCGACCAAATTCTTGAAAGATTAGTTGGGCAAAAATATTTCTATTTCCTGGACAGTTATTTGGGATATAGCCAAGTTCCTATCCATCCTGGTAGCCAGGAAAAGACAACTTTCACCTGTCCCTATGGAACCTTTACATTCTGTAGAATGCCATTTAGGCTTTACAATGCACTTGCAACTTTTCAAAGGTGCATGCTAGCCATCTTTTCTAATATGGTGGGAGATTGTACGGAAGTATTCATGGACGATTTCTCCATTTTCGGAGATTCATTTGAGTCTTGCCTGGCTAACCTGAAATTGATCCTTAAAAGATGCATCGAAACACAGTTGGTCCTTAGCTGGGAAATGAGTCACTTTATGACTCAAGAAGGCATCGTCTTAAGTCATGTAGTCTCTGAGCGGGGAATTGAAGTGGATTGAGCTAAGGTGGATGCTATCTCCAAACTTCCCCCTCCCACTTCTGTTAAACAAATTCGATCATTCCTTGGTTATGTGGGATTTTATAGGAGGTTCATCAAAGACTTGTCTAAGGTTTCTCGGCCTTTGAGCAACCTTCTGGCCAAAGACACGCTGTTTGATTTTGATGAATCATGCCACAAGGCATTTGATTTACTCAAAATGGTAGTCACTTATGCTCTGGTGCTACAACCACTTGTTTGGATGGCCCCATTTGAGATCATGATTGACGCTTCTGATTACGCGGTCAGGGCTGTTTTAGGTCAAAAAATTGACAGAAAGCCTTCGTCATTTACTATGCTAGCAAAATTCTGGACAAGGCCCAAAGGAACTATACTGTTACAGAAAAGGAATTGCTAGCTGTAGTATTTGTATTGGAAAAATTCAGGGCTTATCTCTTAGGATCTCATGTCAGCATCTATATTGATCACTCGACCCTGAGACATCTCTTGGCCAAAAAGGATGCCAAACCCCGACTCATTAGATGGATTCTTTTACTTCAAGAATTTGATCTTGAAATTAAAGACAAATCAAGGGCACAAAATGTGGTGGTGGATTATCTTTTGAGACTCCTAATTGATTCTTCTCTTTTGGATATTCCGATTATTACCACTTTTTCGGACGAGACTATTTTTACAGTTTCAGGTGTCCAATCCCCTTAGTTTGTTGACATGGTGAATTATTTGGCCGTTGGTCAAATCCCCCATGATTGGACCAAGTAACAATGGGATAGGCTTATATCCGAGGCCAAATATTACTTTTGGGATGACCCTGAACTGTACCTCATTGGCTTTGATCAAATTATTCACCAATGTGTTCTGGAGAATGAGTTCCAAAGCATACTTGAGTTCTGCCATGCATCTGCGTGTGGTGGACATTTCTCCGAGAAAAAGATGGCCGCAAAGATTTTGCAATCTGGATTTTGTTGGCCGTCTTTATTCAAGGATGCCTAGAAGTTTTTGAGGTCATGTTCTCAATGCCAGGCACTCGAGAGCATAGCCAAGAGAGACATGATGCCTCTAAACCCGATTCTTCTAGTCGAAATCTTCGACGTTTGGGGCATCGATTTCATGGGACCCTTCCTCCCTTCATTTGGACACCAGTACATTCTCGTAGCTGTTGACTACGTGTCCAAGTGGATTGAGGCTATTTCCGCTCGAACTAATGACCATAAGGTGGTCATTGATTTTGTCAAGAAGAATATCTTTAGTCGGTTCGGGATCCCAAGGGTTATCATCAGCGATGGTAGTACCCATTTCGCCAAGGCCTAGTTTCGCAATTTACTGGCAAAATAAGAGGTGAATCACAGAATCTCCACACCTTACCACCGTCAAATGAACAGATAGGTCGAGATCTCTAATCGGAAGATTAAGAACATCCTGCAGAAAACAGTTAAGCCTAATAGGAAAGACTAGACTCAAAAACTTGACGATGCTCTTTGAGCCTACCGTATGGCGTACAAGACGCCTATTGACATGTCATCATTTCGTCTAGTGTATGGTAAGGAGTGCCATTTACCCTTAGGATTGAACATTAGGCATTCTGGACAATTAAGAAATTCAACTTTGACTTAAGTTTAGCCGCAAAGATCAGGAAACTCCAACTATTTGAGTTGGAGGAGCTTAGAAATGATGCATATGAGAATACTAAGATCTATAAGGCTAGGATCAAAGCTCTTCATGACCAATTGATATCCCGCAAGAGCTTTGAGATGAACCAGAAAGTCTGGCTCTTTGATTCTCGACTTAACCTCTTTCTCGGCAAACTTAGGTCGAAGTGGAACAACCCGTTCATCATTGATCAAATATTCCTAAACGGGGCCATCGAGATTTCTAATTCAAAGACGGGTAATTCTTTCAAAGTCAACGGACAACGTCAGAAACCTTATGTTGACCGTGTTTTTCCAAAACTCATCTTAGACAAGGTTGCTTTGACCATGATCTAACTTCTTTGGCTGGACCTCGCCTTGGTGATGGCATTAAATTTAGCATTTGTACAATCTGACTCAGAGCTAACTAGAGCATCATGGAATATAGGTGATATTTCTCCCATTCTACCCTTTTCTCATGCCTTTTATTTTCAATGGGGACATTGCATAAGCTAAGCATGGGAGGGTGGATTCATGTCAGAATCATATTGTTAGCTTTGTGAATTTCTTGTAAATTTCCCTTATTTTTCTCTTTATTATTAAAAAAAGGTTGAATTAGGAAAAGAGAACTTGGGCTTTAGAAAATTTTCAACTTTAAGGAATAATATAATAGGACCTGAACACTTAGAACCTTCAAGCCTTCGGGCTTAATTAGCCTGGGTGTCCACTAAAATGTGGATTTGATTCTTGAGTACTTGCCATTTGAAAATTCATTTCTAAATGGTTAATAAGTTGGGGTGATAAGTACATGACTTATCAACCCACCCTCTAATTTGAGGGAACTTATAGTCTACGCATCTACACACTATTTGCACTGACTCACTTTTCGACAGTTTTAACAGAAATTGGGTAGCTAATGAACCTTCTAGGGTGGTATGACTGGTAAGTTGTCGTGGGTAACAGTCCATTAGCCGATTGTCTAGAGCCTAGCCACATGACCATTCTCTTTCTGTTGCCTTTAGGTAAATCTTAGATCAGGGAAGCCACCTACTTAAAAAGAAAGGAAAAGAAAAAAAATTACAAGAAATAGAAAAGAAGAAAAAAAAAGCCTCACTTCACAACATGAGTATGATTGGCAAGTTGTCATGAGTAACAACCCATTGGCCAGTTGTCCAAAACCTAGCTTACGAAATACACAAATAGTTCCTAAACACTTAAGGAAGAAGTGGGGAAGTAGAATAAGCTAGGGAGATATACACTGGGTTCGCCCTTGTGTTGACCCCATAAAAATAAAAAGTAGAGTGAAATCTACTGGTCAGACAGATACACCTTTAGGTAGAATTTCCTTTTAAGATCACCTAGGGACGTAGAAACCCGAAGTCCGTTCTGATTACCGATCAGTGAACTTATCACAATCACAAAAAGATGCTTAGAACGCAGAGTTCTTTTCGAGTCTTGGGTGGGTTGGGTAGCCGTATAAAGCTGCCCCGAAACTCTAAACTCAAAAATCCAGAAAAATTAGAAAAGAAGGAAAAGAAAAAGATGCTTTTGGTTTTGAATAAGGCAATGACTTAGGCGGTCTGCATTTTGGCAGACACCCGGGTACTGTTGTATCTCTGTAGTTCAAGTCTTTAGTAAAAACCTCTGAGTGTTGAAAGATAACTATTGCCCAAATAATTTGACCATAATTCTGTTTATAAATATCATATAGTTTTGCTAAGGATTAGCAAAAGATAAGCATGGGGTTGTGATGTGCATACAACCAATTAGCCTAGAAATGTCTATTTATGTATGTTCCTAGTGCCATAGAAGCATCATGCATTATAAATATTGCATAACATACATCATCATGCAATTTGTTTAATTTGTATAAATTGTATAGTAATTTACCCTTTTTGTGGCTAGGGGAAAGGGTGATATATATCTAAGCCACAAATTGAAGATCCAACCAGATCTAATCAGAGTGACGATCGGAGTCCAATGGCTCCAAGATTGCCCTGATCGGACTTCTGTAGCATCAGATGCAATCCGAGAAAGATCAAAGGTCAAGGGGCAAGGTGGTTGATAACACTGCACAAGGGAGTGATAATTATGTTAAATAGGGCCCATCTTAAGAATAAAAGGCACAACATAAATAGAATGAGAGCATTGCATGCATCATGAACCAAGATTGCTTATAAAACTGTATTAATGGCCATTTGCATAATTACTTGTTAAAGCAGGCCTCAGATGAGCAATTGGATTGCACGGATGGATTCAGAACGACGAACGGAGTCCAACGGACTCAAGATCGGCCAAATCCGACATCCGGAGCTCCTACAATGGGCCCAAGAAGGTCTGACCGTTGATCTGGAGATCAACGGCCCTCATTACGCCACGTCACCCCCGCTCCACCACTCGCTGCTTCAACCATCAGCTGAGATCAAATATCGGCCGTCGATCTTCGATCGGACGGCCGAGAATCGTCTGGTCGCCGCGACAAACCGCATGGCGCAACGGTTAGCGCGCACGCCCGCACGCACGCGGCGCGGGTTTGAGCCGCGCGGTGCGCAAATTGAAGATGAAATTGGCGCGCGGTGAATTGGGCTGCCCGATCAGCAGTGGGCGGCCGAGATCACGCCACGCGGCGTGCCCACAGATCGCGAGCGCCCACGCGCGCGCGCACGCCGGGCGATGACACCCGCGCACACGCGTGCCCGAGGTGTGATCCAAGTGCAGCCAAGGATTGATCTCAGCCGTCCGATCTTCGATCGGACGGCTCTCACGCAGCGGCCGCGGATTGAGTGTGAAGAAGAACAGCGCGGGCGGTTGACCGGTGGGCTGGAGGGTTTCACTGACGCTTTTGGAGTGGTTTTAGCGACGTCCCGGACGTTGCTAAAGCCCCTACTTCTTTTAGAAAGCCCTGAACCCTATTTAAACCCCCTCCAACCACTCATTCAAGGCATTCACTTCCCTTGCAACTACTCCACCGCTCTCTTAGCTAGCTTTAGGCACTCTTGTAATCGTCGGAGACGACGAGCCACCGACGAAGCCTCCTCCACTGCCGTGGCTGCCTCGTCGCTCTCCCTTCTCTCTCTCTCTCTCTCTCTCTTTTAAGCTTTCTATTACTTTTGTTTGAGCATGTATTTAATGTTGTAAGCTATGAACTAAAAGTGCATGATTAATGAAGTTATTTTCTGTTCAGTTGTTACTTTAATTTCTGTTTAAGTTGCATGATCAAACAAGAAATACTCTAACCCTAATCTCTCTCTCGCTTTTCAAATCGCACCTCCGCAAGCAAAAACTACGCGCTTTCCGCGACAACAAGTGATAAGAGAAATTCGATTTTCGTGCCTCCCTAAGACCGACACTTAGATTCAACCTCCGTTTATTTACTTTACAATCGACGTTGCAAGTGCCACTATAACGACACTTCTTAACACACACACACACAACCGCACGTCAGTTTTTAGCATCGTTGCCGGGGAGGCAACGGATTTGTTTTGTCACCTCCATTCCACATTCATTCTCACATCGTCTAATGCCCTATTTCCCTTTTTACTTGATGGTTGCAGGAATTCGGTGCATGGACGGCGAAGCGACGCATCCCACGACGGTAGCAAGGGAGTAGGCTCTACGAGGAACGATAGTGAGTAATTCTTCTCTCATGATTGATTGCTTGCGTGAAAAAAACTAAAAAAATTGTTAAAATTGAAAAAAATTGGCATGGTGTATGATTACTTGACCCACATCCTCAACACATCACCCCACAAAAAAAAAAGAAATGTACACTCTAACATTCTGAATAAATTCATGGAGTGTTCTTTTCTTTTTCTTGAGTGGTGTTTGCGAAGCCACTGTGAGTTGACCTGGGTTGCACCACTCAACCCTAAAATCGACTCATCTAATAGAAGCTGTATGATCATTAGGATGAGTACATTAGGGTTTTAGAGCCTCTACAGAATAAAAGGAAATCTACTTTCACCGACTCGTGTGCAGAACTTGACGTGCCCACTGAAACTTGTTTGAAAACATTAAGACACGTCAACCCTAAAAAAATATTAAAGTAAGGATGAAACATTAAAAGATACCACATCTTAAAAATCCTTGCTTGAAAACCAAGTTTTGATAGAAGCACACACTTTGAAAGTGGAAAATTAAGAGGCACCACCCCAATCAATGCCTCATCACATAACCCTAGCACAAGCACTATCCTAGCCCTTTAAAACTAAGTAGACGTGCCCTAGGCAGGACTGAGTTAAGTCTCAAAAGGCGAGGTTTTGTTCGCTGTGCACTTGGATTTCATTCCCTTGGTAGAATCTGGTGACTAGGCTGCGGGGCAGTGTCAAACGACCACGGTTGTGGGGTCTACAGAACCGGAGGCGCAAGCCAAAGGAAGAACCTTCCCTACAATCCCCTCGTAATTAACCTGGCCAGATTAGCCTTGGGAAGGGGAGTCCAGTGCTTACGGACTTAATCACCCTTTGTGAGATTTCTAGGTCTCCTAAGGAATACACCATAAGGACTAGGCTTGTGTGCTTGATTGAAACACATTTTTCGCATCTGTCGCCCTCTGCATCCCCTCCTGTTCTTCTCTAGTGTATGCACGGGAGACGCTCACTGCATCCCAAGTTGTGTGTTTTGGGGCAGGAATCTAAGTGACGTAATTCTATTGGAAACATGGCTGAACTTAGGGTAGATGAGGCTGAGGATCAACCCCCACCAGACGCTATGGCCATCATCCAAGCCCAAATTAATGCTAACCACCGACTTCAGCAACAACAAATCCACACCATCATGCAAGCCATACAACGGTTACAGAACCCACAAGAACAACCACCACCACCTTTCCAAGACATACCAGGGCAACCACCACTTGATATACCAATATTTCAGGATCAGCCGAGGCCCCTCCGCGATTTCTGTAATCCCTCTGCTATTAGAGTCGAGCCACACCTTAGGATCCCCAAGGGGGGAGATGATTTTGAGCTGAAATCGAATGTCTTAAGTCTGATCCAGGGCCACTTTCATGGAAGCTCAAATGAGGACCCCTTTCAGCACCTAGAGGATCTCGATCGCATAACGCGAACTGTGAAACCTAGGAACATTAGCCTTGACATTGTTCTAATCAAGATGTTTCCATTCTCATTAAGAGACAAGGCTTCTCATTGGCTTAGAACCCTAGGTAGACCCATCACCACCTGGGAAGAACTGAGGCATGCATTTTTAAAGAAATTCTTCCCCATAGGAAAGACCAATGCCCTCAGAAGAGCTATCACTACCTTTACACACCAGGCGTGGGAAAGATTTAATGAAATTTTGAGGAAATGCCCACACGACAAAGTACCAAGGAGGCAATTGGCCCAGATCTTCTACCACGGTCTAGACAGCAACCTACGAAGCTTCATCGATGCCTCATGCTGGGGGAACTTCCTGAACAAAGACGAGGAGAGCACGTTTGAGCTCTTTGAGTCTATGAGCGAGAATTCGCTCAACAATGCCTCCATGAACCAGTTTAACCGGTCCAGTCAACCCCGTGACGGGATTTATGAGGAGCAAGCAAATTCTGGAATGGTTGACATGGACATCATTGCCAAGAAATTGGATCGAGCAGAATTGGTGGACAAAAAGATTGATGAGCTACTGAACCATACCAAGAACCCCTTACAGACTTTCTCCCTAGCAAAGGGAGCGCATAATATTGACCTGGTCTAGCCCTTAACCCAACTGAACCTGGAACAACCCCTGACCACGTTCCAGGGAGGGATCTTTGCTCCCTCAACCCTTGATTACTCCCTTCCCTCTCTATCAACATCAGTTATCCTTGAAGATGTGCAAGCTGTCCAAGGTTATGCGAAATCGGACCCTTTCTCCAACACTTACAACACTGGTTGGCGTAACCACCCCAACTTTGGTTGGACAAACCAGAAACCACCGCAATTCCAGAACCAGCCCAGGCCAAACCAGCAGCACACTTGCCCCCCTATCAGCAAGGACCACCAGTTAGACCCCAATATAATCAGAATAGGGTGGCCCCTCCCCCACAAAACCAAATGGATGCCCTAATAAAGATGATGGCTGACATGAACTAGAAACATCAGGAGGAAATGGCCTTGGTAAAGGGACAGTTAAGCAAACTCTTAGACTGTAAACAACAAGGATCCCTACCTTCCCAACCACAACTGAACACGCGAAACATAATTAACAGAGACCCCAATTTGCAAGGGTTCCAAAGCAACCCCGGGATGCCCTATTCCACATGTCTTCTGATTGCATCCAGGCTTATCACACCCACCGGGACTTAGTCTCCACCGCACCTGTACTTCAACCCCCAGATTGGTCCTAGGACTTTGAGATCATGTCTGATGCATCAGATTTTCCCATAGGCGCTGTCCTGGGACAAAGGCAAGATAAGAAGCCCATGGTGATCTACTACGCGAGCGAAACGTTGGACGAGGCCCAACGAAATTATACAGTCACAGAGAAAGAGTTGCTCGCTGTAGTCTTTGGACTTGAAAAGTTCTGATCGTTCTTGCTGGGATCCCACGTGACTATTTACACTGACCATTCAGCCATCCGGCACCTGTTGGCCAAGAAGGACACAAAGCCCAGGCTCATCAGATGGATCCTGCTTTTGCAGGAATTTGACCTGGAAATCCGAGACAAGGTCGGATCGTAGAATGTGGTGGCTGACCACTTGTCTAGACTTCATCCAGACCACATTGGACCCTCCCTACCTCTATCTGACACCTTCCCTGATGAACACATCCTGGCTGTGCAAGACAAGAAAATGCCATGGTATGCTGACTACGTCAACTACCTGGTTGTAGGACAAACCCCGCACTGCTAGTCCAGACAGCAATGGGACAGGTTCTTGGCTGAGGCCAAGCACTATTTCTGGGATGATCCCATGCTATTTCGCCTCTGTGCTGACCAGATCATCAGGAGGTGTATCCCCGGAGACGAAGTTTAGAGTGTGCTTTCCTTCTGTCATGACCAGACTTGTGGTGGACACTTCTCTGAAAAGAAAACAGCTGCAAAAGTTTTGCAGTCTGGATTTTATTGGCCGTCCCTATTTAAGGATGCACACAACTTTGCCAAGACTTGCTCACGCTGCCAAACGTTGGGGACCATGACCAAGAAAGATATGATGCCCCTTCAGCCCATTTTGATTGTCAAAATCTTCGATGGTTGGGGTATCGATTTTATGGGACCCTTTCCAATATTCAATGGCTTCGAGTACATCCTGGTCTCGGTAGACTATGTTCCCAAATGGATTGAAGCCGTCGCCACCTGCCGACGCGATCACAGGACTGTAATGGACTTTGTTAAGAAGAATATCTTTTCCCGATTTGGAATACCCAAGGCCATGATCAGTGATAGTGGAAGCCATTTTATTCATTCCCAATTCCGTGCCCTACATAGAAAATACGGGGTGAACCACCGCATTGCCACCTCGTATCATCCGCAAACAAACGGGCAGACCGAGGTCTCAAATAGACAAATCAAGAACATTTTACAGAAGACTGTGAGGCCTGACAGGAAAGACTGGTCCACACGACTTGATGATGCCCTGTGGGCATAGAGGACCACTTTCAAGACCCCGATAGGCATGTCGCCTTATCGCCTGGTCTTTGGCAAAGCCTGCCATCTTCTTGTCGAATTGGAACACCGGGCTTACTGGGCTGTCAAGCAATGTAACATGGATTCCCAGTTAGCCGATGCGCAGAGGACGTTCCAATTATCTGAGCTCGAAGAAATTCGTTGGGACGCCTTTGACAATAGTCGATTGTATAAGGAGAAAATGAAAGCCGTCCACGACCGACTCATTCATAGAAAAACCTTTGAGCCTAACTAGCAAGTCTAGCTGTTTGACGCCCGCCTAAAACTCTTCCTGGGGAAACTTAGGTCCAAATGGACAGGACCATTTCAGGGGGTTAAGCCTTACTCTAATGGGGCAGTCGAAATCGCTGATCCTAACACTGGGCACACTTTTACAGTTAATGGTCAACGATTGAAGCATTTCCTGGCCCAGGTTCCCCCAAAGGAGAGTGTCACCCTCGTTGAGGGCTGACGCGGAGCATCGCCCAGTTGGAGCCATTAAACTCAGCGCTTCCTGGGAGGAAACCTAGAGGATTCAGTCTGATCCGGTATTTCACATCACTCAGGTACTATCTTTTTGAACCCTTATGCATCCATGTACTTGCCAATGAGGACATTGTCCAACTTAAGCATGGGGGGGGTGATAAATTACGTAATCCTGAGCTCATTCAATCAGTCTGAATCAAATACAATAATAAAAAAAAGAAAATTGAATTTAGGAAGAAAACTTAGGCATTAGAAACTTGTCAATAGTGGGAGATAATATAAAAAGAACTTAAACACTTAGACTTTTCAGGCCTTCAGGCTTAATCAGCCCTGGTGTCTGTTAAAATATGGATTTAGCTTCGAATCCTTGCAACCTCAAGCTATTCTAATCCATCTACTAAATAAGGTGATAAGTATACGACTTATCAACTCATCCTCTAACTCACAAAAACTTTGAGTCTAAGCATCTGCACACATTTTTGCACAGACTCACTTCTCGGAGATTTTGATAGAAATTGGGTAGCTAATGAACTCTCTATGGTGGTATGGCTGGCAAGTTGTCGTGGGTAACAGCCCATTGGCAGGTTGTCCAGAACCCAGCCACAAACCATTTCTTCTTCATTGCCTCTAGGTACATTTGAGATCAAGGAAGCCACCTACGAAAGAAAAAGGAGAAGAAAAGAAAATAAACCACACTTCACCGCACAAGTATGACTGGCAACTGATCGTGGGTAACAGCCCATTGGTCGATTGTCCAAAGCCCAGCTTAATAACTGCACAAAAAGACCAAAACACTTAAGGAAGAAGCGGGGAAGTAGTACAAGCCGGGGAGATATACACTGGAAAAATCCTTGTGTTGACCCCAATTAAAACAAACGTAGGGAGAAAGCTACCAATCAAACAAATACACCTTCAGGCAAATCTATCTCCTCTTCCAATCACCTAGGGGCGTAGACACCCGAAGTCTGTCTGAATTACCGTTAAGTGAGTCTATCACAACCTTCACACCAAGATGCTTAGCATTAGGGTTTTTGACCGAGTTTTGGATGGGTTGGGTAGCCGTAAAAAGTTACCAACCCACACTGAATTCCAAAAAAAAAAATTAAAAAAATATATATATATATACACATACATATGTATAGTTATATACATTAAAACAAGGATTCGGGCGATTCGTATTTTGGCAAACACCCGGGCGCTGCTTAGTCTTTGTAGATTAAGATCTTCATATATTTCCTCCTATTAATAAGTGACGAAGTATCTAAGCAATTACTTCTTAAATTCAGAAAGAAAAGAAAGGCTAGAATAAACCTTGCTAGGGACTAGCAAGGAGTAAGCATGGAGGTATGATAACACTGCACAAGGGAGTGATAATTCTGTTAAATAGGGCCCATCTTAAGAATAAAAGGCACAACATAAGTAGAATGAGAGCATTGCATGCATCATGAACCAAGATTGCTTATAAAACTGTATTAATGGCCATTTGTGTAAGTACTTGTCAAAGCAGGCCTCAGATGAGCAATTGGACCACACGGATGGATTCAGAACGACGAACGGAGTTCAACGGACTCAAGATCAGCCAAATCCGACATCCGGAGCTCCTACAATAGGCCCAAGAAGGTCTGACAGTTGATCTGGAGATCAACGGCCCTCATTATGCCACGTCACCCCTGCTCCACCGCTCGCCGCTTCAACCATCAGCTGAGATCAAATCTCGGCCGTCGATCTTCGATCGGACGGCCGACAACCACGTGGTCGCCGCCACAAAGCGTGGGCGTGGCGCAACGGTTAGCGTGCATGCCTGCACGCACGCGGTGCGGGTTTGAGCTGCGCACCGACGCACCCACAGATCGCGAGCGCCCACACACGCGCGCACGCCGGGCGATAACGCCCACGCACACACGCGCCCAAGGCGCGATCCAAGCGCAGCCAAGGAGAGATCTCAGGATCGGACGGCTCTCACGCAGTGGCCACGGATCGAGCGTGAAGAAGAACGGCGCGGGCGGTTGACCGGCAGGCTAGAGGGCTTCACCGATGCTTTTGAAGTGGTTTTAGCGACGTCCCGGACGTCGCTAAAGCCCCTTCTTCTTTTAGAAAGACCTTAACCCTATTTAAACCCCCTCCAACCACTCATTCAAGGCATTCACTTCCCTTGCAACTACTCCACCTCTCTCTCAGCTAGCTTTAGGCCCTCTTGTAATCGTCGGAGACGACGAGCTGCCGACGGAACCTCCTCCACTGCCGTGGCTACCTCGTCGCTCTCCCTTCTCTCTCTCTCTCTCTCTTAAGCTTTCCATTACTTTTGTTTGAGTATGTATTTAATGTTGTAAGCTATGAACTAAAAGTGCATGATTAATGAAGTTATTTTCTGTTCAGTTGTTACTTTAATTTCTGTTTAAGTTGCATGATCAAACAAGAAACACTCTAACCCTAATCTCTCTCTCTCTATCTCTTTCTCTCGCTTTTCAAACCGCACCTCCACAAGCAAAAACTTCGCGCTTTCCGTGACAACAAGTGATAAGAGAAATCCGATTTTCATGCCTCCCTCAGACCGAGACTTGGACTTACCTCCATTTATTTACTTTAAAATCGGCGTTGGAAGTGCGACTATAACGACACTTCTTAACACACACGCACAACCGCACGTCAGTGGTGCAAATCCGTACCTCTGGCGACAAATCCAATAGTTGAGAATGCGTGGATGACGAATTCAAAAGTGTGACAAAGAACGACTGATAACGTAGTGGTTAAGAACTTCATATGCATGCAGGTTGCGCGATTGAGCCCCTCCGCCGTGCTCTCTCCTCGCGTGCCAGAGCTCAATTTGATCGCTCAATTAGGTGCCAACGGCTCAGATTGACTGATTAAATGGACGCGCGATTTGTCTCCGTATTGTATGCGTGAACGTACGTGCTCTTCAGCGCACGCTTGTGAGCGATTTGGAGCATGCGATTTGATCCAATGGTGCGGAGAGGTGCTTTGTTGCCTTCTAACGCATGAAGGTGAAGTAGCGCGGTGCGATCTCGACCGACCAATCGTGTATCGGACTGTTGGTAGCACTTGAGCGCGATGAAGCATGCAACAGTCGAAGCTGAAGGGCAGGTGATGTGGCGCAATGTACATGATCGGATTAGCGATGCACGGCGAAGATGGAATGCGTGCCTTCAGCGGCGTGCGGCTACAGTGACACACATATCCGTCACTAAAGACCTATATTATAGATTTAAATATGTTAAGTGACATTTTTACTCTCAAAACCTACATATATAAAGCTCCTACGCCCTCCACTTTTCTTTCATCCCTTCCTTCATCTCTCCCCCTCTCTAAGAGCTAAGAACTCAAGTTCTAAATGTTGGTGCTAGAGCACCACGATCATTTGTTTTGATGATAACAAAACACGTGTCATTTAATATTTGCACTTTGAGTCCTAGATTTCAGGTCAATCGCAAATGGATACGTGATTAGACGGAGTTCGAGCTCGCATCCAGGACGGATTGGAGGAGCTTGATGGAGAACAGAAGAGATTCGTGAGGAGCGATATATTAAAGATGGAAGGAAATGAAGAATAGGATAGATTTCCTTCTTTTATACTTGTTGTATTTTTCGTTTCTTTTGTTGCTCTTTATTTCCTTAGATAATTTATGTTAAAGAGCCTCAAAGTACCCTAACAGTAGTCCTAGGAACACCTGCACAACCCTAGGATACTTAGGTTTTCTGTAGAACACTTAGAAAACCAATATAGGGTTCAAACAGAGTTTCCAGACGTCTAATTCTCAAATCAGACGTCTGATAAAGTATTTTAAAACGTCTGACTACTGTTTCAGATGTCTGATAATTATTAGGCTGGACATAGTTATTTCTGTCTGATGAAATCAGACGTCCAGACCTTAGACCAGTCGTCTTAGGAGACGTCTGATGGATTTGAAAGACGTCCAATTAGTGGACCATTGGCTGCTTAGCATACACTCAAGATTATGACCGTTAGAGCCTTATCAGACGTCCTTAGGCCTTTCCAGACGTCTGATAACTGACCGTTTTGCCTCGGCTGACCCAAAATCTCTTCTCAGAGATTTTCTAGCCGTTATAACATTTGGAAATCGATTCCCACAGTAAAAGTAGGTTTCCAGACGTCCAGACATAGTACCAGACGTCCTATATGTCGTCTGATGGACTTGCACAAGAACCCTGTTTAGATCTGATCCAAGTCAGGAAGAGCCCCGCCCAAAATCAGACGTCTGACCTTTAAATCAGACGTCTTAAAGTGAACTTCCAGACGTCTGATGCCAGAATTAGACGTCTGATAAGCCTGTCAGAGCAATGATTGCTCCTGATTTCGGGCTGATTCTCTTGGGCTTTGTTCTCAACGGCTATAGAACCTTTCCTAAGCCTTCCAAAGCCTTCCTATGGCCTCTATAAATAGAGGAGAACCTTTGCAACACCTAGACACACTAAGAGAAACACAAGACACACCTAAGCAACTTTGTTCCACTCTTTTGTGTCCAAGAGAAGCCCTTGCTCTCCAAGCTCTAGTTCCATTCATCTTGAGAGCATCAAGCTTCGCACACCCGCTCTCCCGCCATAGTTCACGAGAGCGAAGTTGCGCCATCGCGTGGCTCACGCACCGCGTCATCAACTCGACACACTCCTTGCAAAGGGGAGTTTCCTAATTCCTATAGAAGCTAGGTTCATAATTACTTTGTTGGCTCTATAGGATTGCTTATTTATTTTATCTTTGTTATTTGGTTGGGTATTCGCTTTGCGAATTCCCGTCTCCTTCGCGAGACAAAATCCTTCTTGTGGAGAGAAGGGGTTGAGGTACGCTACCCTCGTCTAAGTAGCGTGGTTATATTGAGGTTGAATCACCCTCGTTTAAAGTGATTCGATTTAGTGGATTTTGATCAACTTGGTTGATCGGAAAATCCTAACTCGAGAGGGTTAGGTGGTGGTTTTCACCCGGTTTGGGTTTCCACCTAAAAATTCTTGTGTACTTGTGTGATTGCTTATTTTGTGAAGATTGTTTATTTTATTTCCGCAATTATTACGTTACCCCCTCCTGGTAGGGCCGGAAAAACTACACTAAAGTTCTCTCTAGTACTCCTAAGCTATGGGATGCTCTGTTAGAGTTAAAATTAAAATTTTCCACCTCTCACTTCCTTCGTGGAGCTCCTGCCGGTCATCGTTTTGCCCCGTTCTAGAAGCGGATCCCACGACGTTGACTCCCTACCTCGTCCTCGGTTCTTCCAGATTTTCCCTTCATCCTTCGTTTTCGCTCTCCTTCTTCCAGGCGTCGTCCGTCGAGCTCATCCTCCAAGTAACCGTCGAGGAGGATAACTTCTCACCCCCTTATCTTTTTATTGCTTTTTAGATTAGATTTCCATCTTTTGAGTTGGAGAAGTTAGTTGTAATGACATTATCTTATTTATAAAAAGTTTTCTCTCTCATTTTCTCTCTCTCTCTTTAGCTTTATTGTTTATATTACAAGTAGATTAGTTGTCTATAATCATTGTGAATGTTTTATTTATAAAAAAAAATTATAAAAAATATAATTGCGGATTTAAGATCAACGTAGCCTCCTCGTGTTCGATCCGTGACTCACTTTGAGTTTCGGTAAAATTATTTGATTAATGGATTTTTACGCACTATAGTGACGTGTTTCAAACAAAATCTTTTTGCGTACGAAATCTCAATGATCAATGCTTAAACCTTTGGGACCAATGAACTTTAAGGTAGGCTTGGGGGGCTAGAGAAACCTATATCGACGACCCAAAACTTTTGCTGACCAAGTCTGTATCTTGGCTGTTATTTAGGCATCTTAAGATCTAAGGGTGGTATCTCAAACTAATTTCTAGATGTGAGATACAATGAGACACCCTGACGGATAAATCTAGATTGGAATCTTCAATGTTTTACATAGGTTTTGCTAGGGACTTGCAAAACTTAAGTATGAGGGTATCTAAAGTAGAGTATAAGTACATTAAATTTGAGGGTTGATATTAAGTTGGGGTATGCATTTTATTATGTAATTAGTTTAATGACATAGTTTGATATTCCTGTGTATTTCATGGTTTTATGCACATGATTATATGTTTAATTATTTTCTTTGCAGGAATTATACTTGAGCTTAATTTGGCTGGGCAGTGCAAATAGAAATTCAACCAAGTGCATGGATGTTCATGCAATTTTTCTGTGCCATGTCAGCCATGAATTCTACCATCTTCATCCGCACACTATTCCTATGTGAAAAGTTGTCGTAGCGATGAGTTGGGCAGTGTTGATTAGACGCCCATTACTGCATGCAAATCCTATGTTAAGGGAGCAAAAAGCAAATCTGGAAAATGCCAGTGGTGGGGGTTTTAAAAGAAAAAGAAGTAAAGGAGGAGGGGGCGAGCAGAACTTGGGGCAAGGTCTTCTCTCCATCTTCACAATTATGCACCACCAACTGCGCCACCACCACGAGCCTCGACCGTGCAACTCTACCGCGGCACGTGTGGTGACAGCACGAGTTGCCACCGTGAAGTGCTTGCGACCACCACTGCGATCTCCACCGTGTCTATCACTATGGCCTTCCCTTTTGCTTCCCCTTCTTTTCTTCTTCTTTATCTTTTTCCTTTGTTGACCTTCTTCCTTGCTGATAACCCATCAACGCCATCTTCACCACAAACGTTCCCAACCACCGTCGACTGCCATCCTCACCATCGACACCACCAGCGAGCTTGCTAGGGACTCGTCATCACACCCCCTTGACCATCGTGAAATGCGTTTGTGTAAATCGCTCGTTGTAGCACTTTTTACGATGTCAATTTTAATAGAAGAATTGGACATGAGTCCAAGTGTTGAACACAGAGAGGCAAAGTATTGAATTCTCATTATGCGTTATGCGCGCGTACACGTTATGCATGCGCTATCGCTGCTACTGCGTCGCACCTCAATTGCAAATTGGAATCCTCGCAGCCCCTCCCTTAGAAGCCAGGACCTCCACCATTGTGTCATGCTGCCCAAAGTGTCGAGAAGATGGCGTAGGAGCTGCGGGCGTAGGGGGAACCTCAACCATCGGATCTTGATCCTACGATTGTGGTACGGGATGATGGGTGACGTGCGGTTGTGCGTGTGTTAAGAAGTGTCATTATAGTCGTTCTTGCAATGTCGATTTTAAAATAAGTAAACAGAGGTGAGTCCGAGTGTCGATCTCAGGGAGGCGTGAAAATTAGATTTTGCTTATCACTTGTTGTCACGGAAAGCGCGGTGTTTTTATTGCGAAAGATGCGGTTTTGAAAAGGCAGAGAGAGATTAGGGTTAGAGCGTTCCTTGTTTGATCATGCAACTTAAGTAGAAATTAAAGTGACAACTGAACAGAAAATAACTTCATTAATCATGCACTTTTAGCTCATAGCTTACAACATTAAATACATGCTTCAAACAAAAGTAATGGAAAGCTTAAAAGAGAGAGAGAGAGGATGGAGAGTGACAAGGTAGCCACGGCAGTGGAGGAGGCTCTGTCGACGGCTCGTCGTCTCCGACAATTACAAGAAGGCCTAAAGCTAGCTAAGAGAGGGTTGGAGTAGTTACAAGGGAAGTGAATGCCTTGAATGAGTGGTTGGAGGGGATTTAAATAGGGTTAAGGGCTTCCTAAAAGAAAAAGTGGCTTTAGCGACGTCCAGAACATCGCTAAAACCACTCCAAAAGCGTCGGTGAAGCCCTCCAGCCCGCTGGTCAACCACGCACACTGTTTCTTCACGCTCGATCCGATGCCATGGTGCTTGGTCAAGATGATTCCCACATTTTCGAACTTCGATCGTCACTCCGGATCCATCTGTACGGTCGGATTGCTCATTTGAGACCTATTTCAATATGTTCTTACACACAAGGTCATTAAAAATTGATTCTAAGTAATTTAAATGTAAAGATCACGCAATATGCATGCAATGCTCCGAAACCCACTATGACATTATTGCACAAGTATCCTCAAAATTGACTCTAATTGATGATATTAACACAAATAATTGTAGTCATCATACCCCCATGCGGTTGTGCGTGTGTATTAAGAAGTGTCATTATAGTCGCACTTGCAACGTTGGTTTTAAAATAAGTAAACGGAGGTGAGTCCGAGTGTCGATCTCAGGGAGGCGTGAAAATCGATTTTTGCTTATCACTTGTTGTCATGGAAAGCGCGGAGTTTTGCTTGCGAAAGATGCGGTTTTGAAAAGCGAGAGAGAGATAGAGAGAGAGAGAGAGATTAGGGGTAGAGCGTTCCTTGTTTGTTCATGCAACTTAAGCAGAAATTAAAGTGACAACTGAAAAGAAAATAACTTCATTAATCATGTACTTTTAGTTCATAGCTTACAACATTAAATACATGCTTCAAACAAAAGTAGTGGAAAGCTTAAAAGAGAGAGAGAGGGAGGATGGAGAGCGACGAGGCAGCCACGGCGGTGGAGGCCGCTCCATCGGCGGCTCGTCGACTCCGGCGATTACAAGAGGGCCTAAAGCTAGCTAAGAGAGGGGTTGAGTAGTTGCAAGGGAAGTGAATGCCTTGTTTGAGTTGTTAGAGGGGGTTTAAATAGGGTTAAGGGCTTCCTAAAAGAAGAAAGGGCTTTAGCGATGCCCAGAACGTCGCTAAAACCACTCGAAAAGTGTCGGTGAAGCCCTCCAGCCCGCCGGTCAACCACGCGCCCTATTTATTCTTCACGCTCGATCCGCGGCCACTGCGTGAGAGTCGTCCGATCAAAGATCGGACGGCTGAGATCTCTCCTCGGCTACACTTGGATCGTGCCTCGGGCACGCATGTGTGCGGGCATCATTGCCTGGCGTGCGCGCGCACGTGGGCGCTCGCGAGCTGTGGGCGCGTCGCGTGGCGAAATCTCAGCTAGATGAAGAGGTGGCGTGCGGTGGAGTGGGCATGACGTGGCACAATGAGGGCCTTTATCTCCAGATCAACGGTCAGAACTTCTTGGGCTCATTGTAGGAGCTCTGGATGTCAGATTTGGCCGATCTTGAGTTCGTTGGACTCCTTTTGTCGTTCTGACTCCATCCGTGTGGTCCGATTGCTCATCTGAGGCCTGCTTTGACAAGTGCTTACACAAATGGCCATTAATAAAGTTTTATAAGCAATCTTGGTACATGATGCATGCAATGCTCCCATTCTACTTATGTTGTGTCTTTTATTCTTAAGATGGTCCATATTCAACATAATTATCACCCCCTTGTGCAGTGTTATCATACCCCCATGCTTACTCCTTGCTAGTCCCTAGCAAGGTTTATTCTAGCCTTTATTTCCTTTCAGAATTTAAGAAGTAATTGCTTAGACACTTCGTTACTTGTCAATAAGAGGAAATATACGAAGATCTTAATCCACAAAGACTAAGTAGCACCCAGGTGTCTGCCAAAATACGAATCGCCCGAATCCTTGCTAATGTATATAACTATACATATGTGTATATATATATATACATATTTTTTTTTTTCGGAATTCAGTGTGGGTTGGTAACTTTCTATGGCTACCCAACCCACTCAAAACTCGGTCAAAACCCTAAGTGCTAAGCATCTTGGTGTGAATGTTGTGATAGACTCACTTAACGGTAATTGGGACAGACTTTGGGTTTCTACGCCTTTAGGTGACCGGAAAAGAAAATAAATTTGCCTGAAGGCGTATTTGTTAGATTGGTAGCTTTCTCCTTACGTTTGTTTTAATTGGGTTCAACACAAGGATTTTTCCAGTGTATATCACCCCGGCTTGTACTACTTCCCTGCTTCTTCCTTAAGTGTTTTGGTCTTTTTGTGCAGTTATTGAGCTGGGCTCTGGACAACCGACCAATGGGCTGTTACCCACGATCACTTGCCAGCCATACTTGTGCGGTGAAGTGTGGTTTATTTTCTTTACTTCTCCTTTTTTCTTTCGTAGGTGGCTTCCTTGATCTCAAATGTACCTAGAGACAATGAAGAAGAAATGGTCTGTGGCTGGGTTCTGGACAACCTACCAATGGGCTGTTACCCACGATAACTTGCCAGGCATACCACCCTAGAGAGTTCATTAGCTACCCAATTTCTGTCAAAATCTCCGAGAAGTGAGTCTGTGCAAAAATGTGTGCAGATGCTTAGACTCAAAGTTTTTCTGAGTTAGAGGGTGAGTTGATAAGTCGTATACTTATTACCTTATTTATTAGGTGGATTAGAATAGCTTAAGGTTGCAAGAATTCGAAGCTAAATCCATATTTTAACGGACACCAGGGCTGATTAAGCCTGAAGGCCTGAAAGGTCTAAGTGTTTAAGTTCTTTTTGTATTATTTCTCACTATTGACAAGTTTCTAATGCCTAAGTTTTCTTCCTAAATTCAATTTTTTTTTTATTTATTCAGACTGATTCAATGAGCTCAGGATTATGCAATTTACCACCCCCATGCTTAAGTTGGACAATGTCCTCATTGGCAAGTACATGGATGCATAAGGGTTCAAAAATATAGTATCTAAGTGACGTAAACTACCGGATCAGTCTGAATCCTCTGGGTTGCCTCCCAGGAAGCACTGAGTTTAACGCCTCCAGCTGGGCGGTGCTCCGTGTCATCCCTCAACGAGGGTGACACTCTCCTTTGGGGGAACCTGGGCCAGGAAATGCTTCAATCTTTGACCATTAATTGTAAAAGTGTGCCCAGTGTTAAGATCAGCGATTTCAACTGCCCCATTAGAGTAGGGCTTAACCACCTGAAATGGTCCAGTCCATTTGGACCTGAGTTTCCTCGGGAAGAGTTTTAGGCGGGACTTGCTGGTTAGGCTCAAAGGTTTTTCTATGAATGAGTCAGTCGTGGACGGCTTTCATTTTCTCCTTATACAGTCGACTATTGTCAAAGGCGACCCGACGAATTTCTTCGAGCTCAGATAATTGGAGCGTCCTCTGCGCACCGGCTAACTGGGGATCCATGTTACATTGCTTGACAGCCCAGTAAGCCCGGTGTTCCAATTCGACAGGAAGATGGCAGGCTTTGCCAAAGACCAAGCGATAAGGCGACATGCTTATCGGGGTCTTGAAAGCGGTCCTATATGCCCACAGGGCATCATCAAGTCGTGTGGACCAGTCTTTCCTGTCAGGTCTCACAGTCTTCTGTAAAATGTTCCTGATTTGTTTGTTTGAGACCTCAGTCTGCCCATTTGTTTGTGGATGATACGGGGTAGCAATGCGGTGGTTCACCCCATATTTTCTAAGTAGGGCATGGAATTGGGAATGGATAAAATGGCTTCCACCATCACTGCTCATGGCCTTGGGTATTCCAAATCGGGAAAAGATGTTCTTCTTAACAAAGTCCATGATAGTCCTGTGATCGCATCGGCGGGTGGCGACAACTTCAATCCATTTGGAAACATTGTCGACTGAGAGTAGGATGTACTCGAAGCCGTTGGATGGTGGAAAGGGGCCCATAAAATCGATACCCCAAACGTCGAAGATTTCGACAATCAAAATGGGCTGAAGGGGCATCATATCTTTCTTGGTCATGGTCCCCAGCGTTTGGCAGCGTGAGCAAGTCTTGGCAAAGTTGTGTGCATCCTTAAATAGGGACGGCCAGTAAAATCCAGACTGCAAAACTTTTGCAGCTGTTTTCTTTTCAGAGAAGTGGCCACCACAAGCCTGGTCATGACAGAAGGAAAGCACACTCTGAACTTCGTCTTCGGGGATACACCTCCTGATGATCTGATCAGCACAGAGGCGAAACAGCATGGGATCATCCCAGAAATAGTGCTTGGCCTCAGCCAAGAACCTGTCTGGTTGTTGTCTGGACCAGCTGTGTGGGGTTTGTCCTACAACCAAGTAGTTGACGTAGTCAGCATACCATGGCATTTTCTTGTCTTGCACAGCCAGGATGTGTTCATCAGGGAGGGCGTCAGATAGAGGTAGGTAGGGTCTAATGTGGTCTGGATGAAGTCTAGACAAGTGGTCAGCCACCACATTCTTCGATCCGACCTTGTCTCGGATTTCCAGGTCAAATTCCTGCAAAAGTAGGATCCATTTGATGAGCTTGGGCTTTGTGTCCTTTTTGGCCAACAGGTGCCGGATGGCTGAATGGTCAGTGTAAATAGTCACGTGAGATCCCAGCAAGTACGATCGGAATTTTTCAAGTCCAAAGACTACAGCGAGCAACTCTTTCTCTGTGATTGTATAATTACGTTGGGCCTCGTCCAACGTTTTGCTTGCGTAGTAGATCACCACGGGCTTCTTGTCTTGCCTTTGTCCCAGGACAGCGCCTATGTCAAAATCTGATGCATCACACATGATCTCAAAGTCCTGGGACCAGTCTGGGGGTTGAAGTACAGGTGCGGTGGAGACTAAGTCCCGGAGGGTGTGATAAGCCTAGATGTAATCAGAAGACATGTGGAATATGTCATCGTTGGCTAAAAGATCAGTCAAGGGTTTGGAAAGCTTGGAAAAGTCTTTAATGAACATTCGGTAGAAGCCAACATGTCCTAGGAAGGAGCGAATCTGTCGGACCGAGCTAGGTGGAGGAGGTTTGGAAATTAAATCAACCTTAGCTCAATCTACTTCGATGCCCCTATGCGATACGATGTGACAGAGGACAATTCATTCTTGAACCATAAAATGGTTCTTTTCCCAGCTTAACACCAAGTTAACCTCGATACATCATTTCAGGATTTTCTCCAAGTTGCTCAGACAATGGTCGAATGAATTCCCGAATACAGAGAAATCATCCATAAAGACCTCTAAGTATTCTCCCACCATTTCTGAAAAAATGGCTAGCATGCAACGCTGGAATGTCACAGGTGCGTTGCATAATCCGAACGGCAATCGACGGAATGCAAACATGCCATACGGGCAAGTGAATGTGGTCTTTTCCTGATCTTCCGGAGCAATTGCGACTTGGTTATATCCTGAATATCCATCCAGGAAGCAAAAATACTTCTGCCCTGCCAATCTTTCAAGGATTTGGTCAATGAATGGCAAGGGAAAATGATCCTTCTTAGTAGCTTCATTGAGCTTCCTATAATCAATACACACCCGCCATGCGGTGGTGGTGCGGGTGGGGATGGATTCGCCATGATCATTGGTGACAATGGTGAGCCTAGCTTTCTTGGGAACCACTTGAGTGGGGCTCACCTAGGGGCTATTGGAGATAGGGTAGATGATGTCGGTGTCAAGCCACTTGATAATTTCTTTTTTAACGACCTCCCGCATGTTTGGGTTTAAACGTCTCTGCATCTGGCGGGAAGGTCAGGCCCCGTCTTCCAGGTAAATCTTATGGGTGCAATAGGTGGGGCTAATTCCTCTTAAGTCCAAAATGGCCCATCCGATGGTAGCCGATGTTCTGAAAGGGTCGCAGTCAACTAGAGTTCCTGATCCTTGGTTAGATGAGAATTAATAATCACTGGGAAGGTCTGGTCAGGTCCCAGGAAGACATACTTTAGATTCTCGGGCAATGGTTTAAGTTCAGGTGTGGGTGGAACCACAGTCGATGGGAAGGGAAAAGGCGGGAGTCGATCAACATCGATCTCCTCAAATGGTGTTGTGTGATGGTACTCAGCCTTACAGAGGTCCACGGGTAATGATGGTGACGGGTCAGAACAGTCACTACGGGTTTGGTGGTCTAATACAGAACTGAGGGTGAGGCATTCCTCGATGAGAGTTTCCGCGGGATCATGTTCCTCAACGCAATCGCAATCAAAAGAATTTGTCGCCCGGAATATATCCAATTGCATTTTCCTGTCCCCGAAGGCGATTTCCATACATCCTATGTTGCAATCAGTGTTTGCCTTAGCCATAGCTAAGAAAGGTCTGCCTAAGATTATGGGTTCGTTTTGTAATTTTTCAGGGACTTCCATGTCGAGCACCAAAAAGTTTACCGGGAAATAGAAGTCCTTGACCCATACAATCACAACCTCGACAACCCCCTTCGGGGTTTTCACTGATCTATCAGCCAGCTGAATGGTGACAGGGGTTGTTGTCAGCTCTCCAAAACCACATTGGTGGTACAGGATTGTTGGAATCAGATTGATAGAAGCACCTAGGTCCAGGAGCGCTCTATCAAACGTCATGTCCCCGATATTGCAAGAAATAAGGGGCGCTCCTGGGTCAGTTCGCTTGAGTGGAAGGTTGCTTGATATTATGGAACTTGCTTGTTCAGAGAGCACAACCTTCCTAGGTGCTTGAGGTCTCGGTTTACGCTTGGGTGTACAGGCATCCTTTAAAAACTTGGCGTAAGCAGGGATGTGTTTGACGGCTTCAAGGAGCAGAATATTAATCTGTACTTGCTTAAAGGTTTCCAACAGCTCCTCAGTTTCCACAACATTCTTCTTTTTCTTGATTGTTTTAAGGCCTCCGGGTAGGGTGTCTGAATGTGGATTGGTTCTATTTCTGGGTCCTTGGTTGGTGCGTCTTCTGAGTCAGGTATTTCAGCGGGTGAAGTCTCAGAGACAGTCGGCCATTTGGGATCCTGGGTTTTGGTGTCGCTTCTCAAGGTCACTGCATTCGCAGAGGCATTGGGGCCATGGGTTGATCCTTGAGAAGACGAGGACGAAGAAGCACCAAACCTAGGAGGTGTTTGCGGGGTTGGCTGGACCATGTGAGCCTGCCTGGGGTTGCTTTGGAACCCTTGCGAACGGGGGCCTCTGTTAATTATGTTTCGCGGGTTCGGTTGTGGTTGGGAAGGTAGGGATCCTTATTGTTTACAGTCCAAGAGTTGGCTTAACTGTCCCTTTACCAAGGCCATTTCCTCCTGATGTTTTTGGTTCATGTCAGCCATCATCTTTATTAGGGTATCCATTTGGTTTTGTGGGGGAGGCGCTGCCCTATTCTGATCATATTGGGGTCTAACTAGTGGTCCTTGCTGATAGGGGGGCAAGTGTGGCTGCTGGTTTGACCTAGGCTGGTTTTGGAATTGCGGAGGTTTCTGGTTTGTCCAACCAAAGTTGGGGTGGTTACGCCAGCCAGTGTTGTAAGTGTTAGAGAAAGGGTCTTGTTTCGCATAACCTTGGACAACTTGCACATCTTCAAGGATAGCTGATGTTGATGGAGAGGGAAGGGAGTAATCAAGGGTTGAGGGAACAAAGGTCCCTCCCTGGAATGTGGTCAGGGGTTGTTTCAGGTTCAGTTGGGTTAAGGGCTGGACCAGGTCAGTATTATGCGCTCCCTTTGCTAGGGAGAAAGTCTGTAAGGGGTTCCTAGTCAGGTTTAGTAGCTCATCAATCCTTTTGTCCACCAATTCCACTCGATCCAACTTCTTGGAAATGATGTCCATGTCAACCATCCCAGAATTTGCTTGCACCTCATAAATCCCGTGACGGGGTTGACTAGACCTGTTAAACTGGTTCATGGAGGCATTGTTGAGCGAATTCTTGCTCATAGACTCAGAGCTCAAACGCTCTCTCCTCATCTTTGTTCAGGAAGTTTCCTCCGCATGAGGCATCGACGAAGTTCAGTAGGTTGCTGTCCAGACCGTGGTAAAAGATCTGGGCCAATTGCCACCTTGGTACTTCGTGGTGTGGGCATTTCCTCAAAAGTTCATTAAATCTTTCCCACGCCTCATGAAATTGTTCCCCACCCTGGAGTGTAAAGGTAGTGATAGCTCTTCTGAGGGCATTGGTCTTTCCTATGGGGAAGCATTTCTTTAAGAATGCATGCCTCAGTTCCTCCCAGGTGGTGATGGGTCTACCTAGGGTTCTAAGCCAATGAGAAGCCTTGTCTCTTAATGAGAAGGGAAACATTTTGATTAGAACAATGTCAAGGCTAATGTTCCTAGGTTTCACAGTTCGCGCTATGCGGTCGAGATCCTCTAGCTGCTAAAAAGGGTCCTCATTTGAGCTTCCATGAAAGTGGCTCTGGATCAGACTTAAGACATTCGGTTTCAGCTCAAAATCATCTCCCCCCTCGGGGATCCTATGGTGTGGCTCGACTCTAATAGCAGAGGGATTATAGAAATCGTGGAGGGGCCTCAGCTGATCCTGAAATGGTGGTATACCAAGTGGTGGTTGCCCTGGTATGTCTTGGAAAGGTAGTGGTGGTTGTTCTTGTGGGTTCTATAACTGTTGTATGGCTTGCATGATAGTGTGGATTTGTTGTTGCTGAAGCCGGTGGTTAGCATTGATTTGGGCTTGGATGATGGCCATAGCATCTGGTGGGGGTTGATTCTCAGCCTCATCTACCCTAGGTTCAGCCATGTTTCCAACAGAATTACGACGCCTAGATTCCTGCCCCAAAACACACAACTCAAGATGCAGTGAGCGTCTCCCGTGCATACACTAGAGAAGAACAGGAGGGGATGCGGAGGGAGACAGATGCGAGAAATGTGTTTCAATCAAGCACACAAGCCTAGTCCTTATGGTGTATTCCATAGGAGACCTAGAAATCTCACAAAGGCTGATTAAGTCCGTAAGCACTAGACTCCCCTTCCCAAGGCTAATCTAGCCAGGTTGATTGCGAGGGGATTGCAGGGAAGGTTCTTCCTTTGGCTTGCACCTCCGGTTCCATAGACCCCACAACCGCAATCGTTTGACATTGCCCCGCAGCCTAGTCACCAAATTCTACCAAGGGAATGAAAGCTAAGTGCCCAGCGAACAGAACCTCGCCTTTCGAGACTTAACTCAGTCCTGCCTAGGGCGCGTCTACTCAGTTTTAAAGGGTTAGGATAGTGCTTGTGCTTAGGGTTATGTGATGAGACGTTGATTAGGGTGGTGCCGCTTAATTTTCCACTTTCAAAGTGTGTGCTTCTAGAAAAACATGGTTTTCAAGCAAGGATTTTTTTAAGATGTGGTGTCTTTTAGTGTTTCATCCTTACTTTAGTACTCTTTAGGGTTGACGTGTCTTAATGTTTTCAAACAAGTTTCAGTGGGCACATTAAGTTCTGCACACAACTCGATGAAAGTAGATTTCCTTTTATTCTGTAAAGGCTCTAAAACCCTAATGTACTCATCCTAATGATTATGCAGCTTCTATTAGATGAGTCGATTTTAGGGTTGAGTGGTGCGGCCCAGGTCAACTCACGGTGGCTTCGCAAACACCACTCAAGAAAAAGAAAAGAACACTCCAAGAATTTATTCAGAATGTTAGAGTGTACATTTTTTTTTTTGGGTGATGTGTTACGGATGTGGGTCAAGCAATCATACACCATGCCAATTTTTATAATTTTTTAGTTTTTTCACGCAAGCAAACAATCATAAGAGAAAACTTACTCGCTACCGGTCCTCGTAGCGCCTACTCCCTTGCTACCGTCTAGGATGCGTCGCTTCGCCGTCCACGCGCTGAATTCTTGCAACCATCAAGTAAAAAGGAAAATAGGGCATTAGACGATGTGAGAATGAATGTGGAATGGAGGTGATAAAACAAATCCGTTGCCTCCTGATGAGTGGCTACTCATCATGGCTAAAAAGCTGAAGTTAAGCTAGACAGTGAGTAAAACAACATCAAATTAATAGATAAAAAGGGTTAAGTGTGGGAATTAAAGAAAAAGACCTAAAACCTTTACTCTGTGTTAAAATTTTATAATTAGGTCACAAAACGAGATATTCTGAAGGTAAAGTACAAATGATGATCCATGCGTTAATTGAACACATAAATAACTTTGAAAGGCCAAATCAGAAGTATAATTAATGTCTTAAATGTTCAATTAAGCACGTATAAAAATTTGAAATCATTTGGACATTATTTAGGCTATGAAATAGGTAGTTTACACTTAGGTCCTTCATGCATTGCACTCTTTCCTTTAAAAATTCCTTTTCGGACCTACTTGTAAACCGTAGGGACCCCTTTGAAAGGCTGCAGGGTCCTTCCTACTGTAATTCTTTTCAATTATGGGCTTGCACGTAAATCTTCTACCCCTTCACACAGGGGTCTTTCCTGCAATTTTCCCATTTTTTCATAGGACGGCCTGCTGCTCTTCGCACGCACTGTAGCACGCGAAGAACACGGCCGATCTCAGCCATTCGTTGCTTCTCACGATTTCAATCTGCGGCTGGATTTGAATAGAAGCTTCGCGCGAATTGACGCGTGCGATCACCCCTCTCCCCAGATCCCATCTGACGGTCAGATTTTGAGATTGGCTCGCCGCACGCTCCTCTCCTCTCATCCCCGCCGCCGGTTGCCTCTTCGATTATCCTCACCTGCGCGGTGACCTCAGCCACTGAGTGTGCTACTTAAACACCTCAGTGGTGGCACGCGCAAAGGATCGCTCCCTCCTACATCTCTTAACGATCGTTCGTCCACTCCAGTTCCTCCTCCCCATCAAGCCTCTGATTTCACAGCCACCGGCTGTGAAATTGTCACCTTCTCTCGACCTCCTCGTCGCTAAGGACTTCGTAGCACCTGAGGACGACCCTGGAGCCTCACTAGCAGACTCTTCTCTCCGCTGGAGTCATCTTCCTCCCTTCTTCCTCCTTAGCCACCGGCTAAGGACCCATAGGTCCCATTCCTCCTGTTAGAATAGATTTATAATTCTGCAGATTAGTTGTAGCTGTAGTTAAGTAGGTTTAGAGTAGAATTAATGTAATTGGTAGTGTTTAATTTTGCTGTTAGGATAAAGTAGCTGTAGTAGTAGATTTAGGCTATAAATTCCACCCTCACCTCCTCTGATCATTCCAGATCAGAGGGGAAGGTTTCACATAGTCATGATTTCAAATTCTCTCCCTCTCCATATTTTCATATTCATTTCTGATTTCCACGACCTGTTTCTCGTATTCCACCCATACACTCTGACCTAATTTAAGATCTAATTGATTTTTAACCTCAGATCTGAAATTGGCGTCAAAAAGCACTTAAGGGGCTTCCCATTCACCTCACTCTTGTTCACAAACGCCCCTAGTTTGAGTTGAAATTATTAGTTTGTCAGATTTATCTTTAATTTGGATTTCAAGGATTTTTCATTCAATTTGGTTTTAACTGTTTTGATTTGACAAATTGAATAAATTCTGATTTGAGTCATTGTTGGCAAGGAATCTGAGATGTTTCTGATGTCAGAATTCATCTCAGAAGAGCCATATTCAGATCTGAGTTTGATGAAGTTTTTAATGCATTGAATGCAAAACAGAACTAAGGAGAATCACTGTGGTGATTTGAAGTTTGATCTTGCATTCATGAGTTTGTTTTGGATGAATGTATTGATGATTTCCTAACCTAAGGAGTTCTCAATACTCCTTAAGGTTTCAGAAACTGGGATTTGAACTATGAATTTCAATTAACTGAATTAACTCTTTCTACATGCTGTCTATAGGATAAGGAAGAGTTATATCAGTATTTTTGTTGATTTAATCTGATGATAAGGACTTTTGCATTTGAATTGGGTTATTTAGTGATTTTAGGGAGAAATGAAACCCTTGTTAGATGGGAATTGAGAGAGTCTTTTTCTTTTTTTTTTTAGTTTGGATTTATGATTTTTTTTTAATCCCAATGGTCACAGCAAAGTGCTGCACTTTGCTGCTATATTTTTCTTCTCTAGCTACTCAGATTTCATCCCAAATGGACTAACTGCAGCAGCAGTTAGACCATCTGGAATCAGATCTGAGCTGCTGCAGGGTTTGGTCTGTAAAATTTATGCTGCTGCTGCTATTGAACTGTCCTAATTTTGTAGCAGATAGAATCTGATGTAATATCCTGTAAAATATGTTTTGAAATGTAGCTAACATATAGATATTTTGCTTCCCTTATGAATACAAGCTTTCCTGTTAGATAATTGAACTTTAATTTCTGTGAATGCTTGTTTTAACTCTTTCAAGTGTTGTTAGCTAGTTTAATTGAAACTAACTGTCCAAACATGATTTAAAAAGGGAAACTAAACTGAGGACTGTAGTAAAATTGGTAAACACCTCCTAAATCTCATGCTGAATGAAAATAAGGCATTCATGAAGCTTGATAAAAAGAGTTATACTTAAAAAGACATTAAACATGCCTCTTTCTCCTCAGCCAACTCTTCCCTTCTCATCTCCTATTTCTATAAGATTTATAAAAACAATAAAAAGTGAAAAACTCCCAAAAGGCCTAAAAAAATTATATTACTTTGTATATTAAGTATACTCTTATAAACATAAGCTTTATACTAGGTTATGTACGTAAATAGGTAGTATATATACATATACTGTATAAATAACTATGTAAATATATTGCATACTGTAAATTAGGTATCTGATTTAGTTCAGACAGTATATACATTAATTATATAACTATCTATAAATTAAACTAATTTATATGTATTATTAGGCTAACTAAATCAGTAGATAGTATAAATAATGGAATTAAACTATAAAACTGTATATATCTATGCATATGTAAATTATGAGTAAATAAAACCCTGTACATTAATTTAATTCTTTATATATAATAAATAATGAATTTATTAAGTTAATAGCTAATTTGTTAAATTAAATTAGATAAATTAGTAATTTAGGGTATAATTAAGTTAATTGAATCTATATACTTAGGCTAATATATCTTAAGTAATTTAAGCTAGTTGAAGTATGTTTATACCTTATTATATTATTTTAACTTAATTTATAAGTAAAACAGTCAAATATGCTATTTAAATGTAAATACAACAGAAATTAATTCTGAAAAATATAATAAAAATGTTTATAAAATACTTATACATGTATACTAACTCTGTATAAGGTCAATTAGACCATATAGTAGCTAATTTATAAGTAATTAAAAAATAAAACACCAAAATCAGTGTGTAAAAATAGTATACTTTAGTGAATTGATTTATATAGTAAATCTAATTAAAATTTCAAATTAATTGTACAATTGTATAGTATCATGTAAACACTTCATTTTCCCATAATTTATTTTTATTTTTAAATAAATTATGGCCCTCGAATTGAGGGCCAAAATCTCCCTCAGCGCACAGCCGTGCATACTTTTCAGCACAGATGCAGCGCTCGAAAAGTGCCACATCGTGCGCTGCAAAGTGCGCGTGGTGACTTATATTGATTTTCTTCCTAAGCAGCGTAGTCGTCACGGGCGCCGAGCGCCCGAAACAACATACGCTATATACTCTGAGCATACTCTTGAGATTGTATTGAGCATTATGGGGCCGGGGGCCCGGTGAGGTGTGTGTGCGTGGGCTAAGAAAGCCCTGATCTGAGCTTGATAAAACGGAATTAAGCGGCCTAATTACAATTAGGATGCGCTTAGTAGAGGTTTGGTCCCACCCTCTAGGTGCTGTGTATCCCTCGAAAAGCGTACTAGCAAATTAAACACATTTTTGATTAATTAAAGAAGAACTAATGACAGTAGTTAGTTACCTCTACGCCGCAGTTTGTGGAATCTGTTGAGGCAAAATTAAAACAAAGAAGAAGAAGAATAATAAAAGAAGATTAGTGTGGAGTAAGAGAGAGAGAGAAGATGTAAATACGAAGGTGAATACAAATACAAAAGAAATATAAATATATGTATACGTAGTATAGCCAATTACTTTTATGTAAATAACCTCATACATTTACTAACAGAATAAAACGTCGCCATAACCGTCACTAAAGACCCTAGTTTCCCTCTTTAAGTTTGTATATAGTATTTTATGGGATCTAGCGACGTTTACATCTGTCACTATAGTAGTTGTATGTGTTACTGTATATGTCAGATTAATAAGTTAAGTTAGTAAACTATGTAATCTTAGTTTGTAGTGTATTTTCTTATAAGAATTAATACTATAACTTGTAAAGAGATAGTTTAGAATATAGTGATGAAATGTTTGGTGCTTGTTTATAGTTAGTTTTTGCAAGCATTTCGATTAATTCTTTGTGAGTAGGCAAACCATGTCTACATTCATTCGTTCTTTATTAGATGTAAAACTTCTTTTTGGAATTAAAGGATAATTTTGAGATCAAAGAGCGATGTAAATTAATAATTGCCTCCCAGTGAACGACCAGGAATAAAATCAGTAAATATTAGATAAGTAAATAATAATGGTTACAATGACTGGTATCCCTTACAACCCACTACAATGACACTAATGATATTTTCATTACACAACCAACGACTTTATAGTAAACACCTCATTAACAACCATTATATTACCTCCTCGGCAATGGCGCCAAAAACTGACGTGCGGTTGTGCGTGTGTGTTAAGAAGTGTCGTTATAGTCGCACTTGCAACGTCGATTTTAAAATAAGTAAACAGAGGTGAGTCCGGGTGTCGGTCTCAGGGAGGTGTGAAAATCGGATTTTGCTTATCACTTGTCATGGAAAGTGTGGAGTTTTGCTTGCGAAAGATGAGATTTTGAAAAGCGAGAGAGAGATAGAGAGAGAGAGATTAGGGTTAGAGCGTTCCTTGTTTGATCATGCAACTTAAGCAGAAATTAAAGTGACAACTGAACAGAAAATAACTTCATTAATCATGCACTTTTAGTTCATAGCTTACAACATTAAATACATGCTTCAAACAAAAGTAATGGAAAGCTTAAAAGAGAGAGAGAGAGGATGGAGAGCGACGAGGTAGCCATGGCGGTAGAGGAGGCTCCGTCGGCGGCTCGTCGTCTCCGGCGATTACAAGAGGGCCTAAAGCTAGCTAAGAGAAGGGTGGAGCAGTTACAAGGGAAGTGAATGCCCTGAATGAGTGGTTGGCAGGGGTTTAAATAGGGTTAAGGGCTTCCTAAAAGAAAAAGTGGATTTAGTGACGTCTAGAACGTCGCTAAAACCACTCCAAAAGCGTCGGTGAAGCCCTCCAGCCCGTCGGTCAACCGTGCACACTGTTTCTTCACGCTCGATCCGCAGCCGTTGCGTGAGAGCCGTCCGATCAAAGATCGGACGACTGAGATCTCTCCTCAGCTGCACTTGGATCGCGCCTCAGGTGCGCGTGTGCGCGGGTGTCATCGCTCGGCTTGCGAGCGCGCGTGGGCGCGCCGCATGGCGAAATCTTGGCCGGATGAAGAGGTGGCGTGCGGTGGAGCGAGCGTGACGTGGCGCAATGAGGGCGTTGATCTCCAGATCAATGGTCAGAACTTCTTGGGCCCATTGTAGGAGCTCCGGATGTCAGATTTGGCCGATCTTGAGTCCGTTGGACTCCATTCGTCGTTCTGACTCCATCCGTGCAGTCCGATTGCTCATCTGAGGCCTGCTTTGACAAGTACTTACACAAATGGCCATTAATACAGTTTTATAAGCAATCTTGGTACATGATGCATGCAATGCTCCCATTCTACTTATGTTGTGTCTTTTATTCTTAAGATGGGCCATATTCAGCATAATTATCACCCCTTTGTGCAGGGTTATCAATGGGGTGCCAGTAGTCACTGATGGACGATGTTGGGATGGTGCCACGTGGTGCCATTTGGGCTGTCCATCTTCTTTCTGTTGTGGAGGATGCCATGGTGCTTGGTCGAGATGATTCCCATGTTTCCGGACTTCGATCATTACTCCGGATCCATCCATACGGTCGGATTGCTCATCTGAGACCTGTTTCAATATGTTCTTACACACAAGGTCATTAAAAATTGATTCTAAGTAATTTAAATGTAAAGATCACGCAATATGCATGCAATGCTCCGAAACCCACTATGACATTATTGCATAAGTATCCTCGAAATTGACTCTAATTGATGATATTAACACAAATAATTGTAGAGTCATCATACCCCCATGCCCACCCCTTGCTAGTCCCTAGCAAGGTTTAACCTAAATGCTATTTACAAAATAAAACTAGGAATTGATTACTTAGGTAGAAGTTGCTTGTCAACAGGAGCAAATTTCTACTAAGAACCTAACTTGTAGAGACTCAACAATGCCCAGATTGCCTGCCAAAATACCGACCGCTCGAGTCCTCACCTTATTCTATATAGAAGCACCTATTTATATATTTTTTCTCTTTCATCTTTTCAATTTTTTTTTTTTTGGATTTTTGGAGTTAAGGATTTCGGGATAACTTTGTACCACTACCCAATCCACCAAAGACTCGAAAAGGACTCTTAGTACTAAGCATCTTAATGTGAAAGTGATAGACTCTCTCAACGGTAATTGCAACGGACTTCAGGTTTCTACGCCTCTAGGTGACTAGAAAGAGAAAATGTTGCCTAAAGGTGTATCTATTTAACCGTAGCTTTCTCCCTACTTTTTATTTTTGTGGGGTCAACACAATAGTGAACCCAATGTATATCTCCCTGGATTATGCTACTTCCCTGCTTCTTCCATAAGTGTTTTGGAATTCTTATGCATTTTATGAGTTGGGATCTGTACAACTGGCCAATGGGCTATTACCTACGATAACTTGCCAGCCATACTCGTGCAGTGAAGTGTGGCTTGTTTCTTTTTTTCTTTTCTCCTTTTTATATTTTTATGTTTCTCTCTATTTTTTTTTTTTAAAGTAGGTGGTTTTTCTGATCTAAGATTTACCTGAAGGCAATTGTAAAAGAGAATGGTCCTGTGGCTGGGTTTTGGACAACCAGCCAATGAGTTGTTATCCACGATAACTTACCAGCCATACCGCCCTAGAAGGTTCATTAGCTAGCCAATTTCCGTTGGAACCACCAATGAGTGAGTCAGTGCAAAATGTGTGTAGATACTTAGACTAAAAATCCCCCCAAATCAAAGGGTGCGTTGATAAGTCGTATACTTATCACCCTACTTTATTGACCAGATTAATATAAATTATGGTGGCGAGGACCCGAGACCAAGTTCGCATTTCAGTGGATACCTAAACTGATTAAGTCCAAAGACCTGAAGAGTTTAAATATTTAGGTCCCTAACGTATCATTTCCTAAAGTTGATAAGCGCTTAATACTTAAGTTTTCTTTTCCTTTTTTTTTCATTTTTTTTAAAGTAATTCTAGCTGACAATATGTACTCAGAACATACGAATTATCACTCCCCCATGCCTAAGTTGGACAATATCCTCATTGGAAAATAAATGCATGCAAGGGAGTAAGGAAAGAAATCACCCGAGTGTCAACAGTTAATCCAGTCAGCTTGAATCCTCTAGGTTGCCTCCCAGGAAGCTTTGAGTTTAGTGGCTCCAGCTGGGCATAATACATAAACAATAAGGGAAAAATCACTTGAATGGCTTGGGTCAAGAAGGGGAAGACATAATCAGCTAAACCTAGAGTCAGAAGTTTGCAGATGCAGACTAGATTATGGCACAGTCCCATCCCTAAGGGATGGGAACTCTGCAACTGGTGTAACATGCATGCCCATGTCCGTTCCTCTCTTAATTTGCGAGCATGCAGAGGAGTTGATTTAGATGAGTGCAACCCGAATCTAAAATGCCAGACACTAAAGATGTAGGCATTGTAATCAGCTTGTGTCCCTTTAAAGTTGTAATCCCTCAAAGTTATATCGATTCCAGTGAATTCAAGTTGAAGGATTTCAATTCTGATAGGGCATGTAACAAAATCAAGAGTTTGACAATGAGCCCTAAGATCAAGCGTGAGGTCTCTCTCCAAAGAAAAATTCATTCCTTCTTCAACTAGGGTTTCATTGCTTATTCTCTCCAATTCCTTGATCCCTAGAATATTATCTTCATCCTCTTTCATATCAAACTCAATTTTCGAGGTTGCATTAGAGGTAGGGCTAATTTCATCCTCTAGCTCATATTCTTTCCCTTGGCCCTCCTCTAAACTTGTGATGGGAGTTTCAAATAATTCAAAATCGATTATTTTGGAATTGTAATCCCACTCCCCATCTTTAATTTTGGATGTCTCTTCCACCAAATCACTTTCCTTGGGAAGATTAGATTTGGATTCAAAGACATCATCCCCCAAATTCTCAATTTCTTCTTGATGTTTGTCCTCAACTCTCCCTAAATCATGTTCTAAGGAATCCTTAATGACATTTTCTAAGGAGTTTTCCAACACTGGGGGAGTATCAATGGTGGACTGAACCAATTTTGGGTAAATAGGGGTAGTGCAATTGATCACCACGGGGCCTTGCTTAATGAATTCCGTAAAAGGGGTTGCTTGCAACAATGTTCTTTGGTCCTCTTCATCCAATTGTTGGAACATATCAATCATGGCTTGTTTCCCCTCAATCAATTCTTGATTCTGTCTATGTAACTCCAACTAAAGGTTATCAAGAACTGACTGAGTGTCATTAGGTTTCCCTTGGATTTCCTCCTTAGCATTCAAATCAGAGTTCGGAGGGTATGGTTGAGGATGTGTATTAGAGTCCGTACCAGGGTTTAGGTTCTTGTGTGGGTCCTCTATTCTATCATTTTCAGGATCCAATTCCTCAAGAGGCACCATTTTCTGTTTAGTCCTCCAGAATAATTGAGGTTCTAAGTCCTCCTCCCAGTCGGATTCTTCATTAAGGGTCCAAAGCAGGGTTTGATCATTCTTGATTTGCCTAGGTTTATGATCATCATTTGATTTCCATTTTTCTTAAATCCCTTCCAATTCATAGGTCAAGTAGGAGAGATCCTTGAATTCAGATGACCTATCTTGGTTAGGGTCCTAGGAAGGGTAAGGGTCTTGGTGTTCTCATAGAGTGTAGGTCCTATCAGTTTGATTAGTGGGTGGGTGGGACCTAAAAGAGGAGTCATCATAAGGAGAATCAAGATAAGGATCCCCAAGGTTTGGATTGTAACCCTGGGTGGTTGGGTTGGATGTACCCCAATAGGAAGTCGGTACGGGTTGAGTAAAATTGGGATAAGAGGGGTCTTCTAGATACTTAGGTCCTGGATTATATCCCCAACTAGGTGACTGGCTGTCCCAAGTAAACTGTGGATACAATCTACTTAGGTTAGAATACAAATCATGTTGGGGATAGTTTGGGAAGGATGGATAAGCATTAAAATCCATGGATGGATCAGGGAAGAACATATGAGAAAATTATGTGTGCACAATCAAGCAAGGAAAACAAAGCCCCATAGTGTACACTTAGGAGACTTACACCTCAGAAGTAGATTTCGACCACACGGTGAATTCGATGTTGTCCTTACTCCCGATGGTGGTAGAGTTAGTAAGGCGAAGCAGGGGGAGCATGTCCCGAAGGTCGTTAATTATGCCAAACCCTGACTTGCTTAAGTTGTTTGACAATCAGGCCTCCCAACTCAGCACCTTTTGGAGTAAACAGATGTCACTAATTCACTATGCATTCAGGAAAATACCCTGAAACGAACTCAATGATTCCTAGGGCCAACGTCTACTTAATTTTTAGAGTTAGGTCAGTGCTTGTGCTCAAGGATTAAGTGAAGGGCATTAAGGGGGTTAATGACCTTAAAATTTCAGTTTAAGTCGTGTGCACAATTGAGTGCAAGGACCCAATGCTAAAACAAGTGTTCTTTAACAAGCAAGATTAAGATGTGTGATTTTTAAAATTTGAATCTTGCTTTAGTGGATTTTAAAATTTCACTTGTTTACTCATTCAAATAAGGCACAAATGTATAGTCACATGGTTGGTGAAGATTGATTTTCTTTAAGACCTTTTGTATGACTATAAAGTTAAAAACTCCCTAGTGTGGAAGATTTTAGGGTGTGCAACTTCTACTCGATAAATCTTTTTTTAAGATTTTGTCAAAAAGGGTTCAATCAAAACAAGCAATGACTCGATCTTGATCGAAATTGAACGAGTTTGCAACAAAATTAATTCAATTTTTTTTTTTAGGATGATAGACCACACAAATTGACATTTTTTCAAGAAGGGTTCAATTTGTCCAGAACTTCTAGATCAGTGCACAAGTTTAATAATTGAATCAGAACAAGCACTAATATTCTTAAAATGCAGAAATAATCTTCATAGGAAATGTAGACCATTTCAAGAGCTTTCCAGAAATACAAATTTCTTACAAATCCAAGCTACATGGAGTTTTCAGCAATAGAAACAACCTACAGGTCTCAAAAAATCAGGACAACCTTGTGCACTTTCAGTAGAGAATTTTTCACGACCAAACCACAAAGAGTTTGGCTATGAAATTTTAGGTGAAGTTAGCCCACTAAAAGAAGCACCTCTGAGATTTTTCTTAAAATTTTTGGAGGTGTTAAGGGTCCTTTAATCGTGTCCTCAACCTGAATTCAGAAAATGATATTGCGAAGTTAACGGGTTGAAGGCTTAATGGTGGTGTTTTCTTCGAAAGACAAAAGAGAGGAATTTTTTTTCAGAACACCACCATTTTTTTCTTGGTCCAAGGATGATGAATTACCTTTTGAATCATCGGAAGACAAGATCGAACCTCCAAGTTGATGGTGGTCTTCTCTTGCGCTTCCTTTGACCCACCTGACTCGTACTCCTCATGTTGTCGATGCACGAGATTCCTGCAACCATAAGAAGAGAGAGAAGAACAAGTTAGATAACACGAATATAATTAATTCCCAAGAAAATGAAAGTGAATAAAAGATCTGTTGCCCCTCCAGCAACGACACCAAAAACTGATCATCGTGAAACACGTTTGTGAAAATTGCTCGTAGCATGTTTGACGACGTCAATTTTAATAGAAGAGTCAGACGTGAGTCTGAGTGTCAGACATAGGGAGGAAAAGTATTGAATCCGCCAATTGCTTTCGTGTCACAAAAATATGTCAATTTGTTCACTTGCAAAATGAATAAAGAGAGAGAGAGAGAGAGAGAGAGAGAGAAAGAGAGAGAGGGAGATAAGGTTAGAAATCCGTGCTCAAGAGATGTTAAGAACAAGATATCAAGGATATATTCTAGTAATTATCCAAATGTTGTCATCAACAAAAATGTCTATGAATGCTTGAATGAAAGAAATAAACTATAACTATCAAAGAAATTAAAACTAAGAACAAGGAAGAAGAAGATGTCGAGGCAACCACGGCGGTGGAGGAGCTTCCGTCGGCAGCACGGTGGCTTCAAGACCTTACTTGGAGCTATATGGAGGTGGTGGATACTCTTGGGTAGATGATCAGTGCAAATGAGGGGGGTAGGTCCCTTTTTATAGTGGTGAAAAGCGATAAAATTCATCCTCGGGTCAACAGCGACATTCAAAGCGTTGTTGAAAACCCGTCGCATGCGTCGCCAAAGCCACTGCTCCTACTCCTGCTGACCCACTGCCCTACTCCATGTCTTGCACGTCGAGATGCGAGCATGCGCTGGCGCTGCGCGGCACGCACGCAAGCTCTCCACGCATTGCTGCCCTGCATGCTGCTTCTCCGCGCGCGTGCGCTATCGCTACTATTGTGCCGCGCCTCAATTGCAAATTGGGGGGGGCAGCGGGGATTCAAACCCGCACCCCACCCTTGGAAGCCAAAACGTCCACCATTGTGCCATGCTGCCCGAAGTGTCGAGACGATGGCATGGGAGTTTCGAACGCAAGGGAACCTCAGCTGTTGGATCTTGATCCAACAACTGTGGTGGGAGATGATGGGGCACCTGTAGTCGCTAATGGCTGGTGTTGGGCTACCTAGATGGTGCCACATGGCACCATCTGGGCCATCCATCTTCTTTCTGTTGTAGAGAATGCCACAGTGCTCGGATTGAGATGATTCTCGCGTTTTCGGACTGCGATCGTCGCTTCGAATCATCCATACGATCGGATTACTCATCTGAGACTTGTTTCAATATGATCTTGTGCACAAGGTCATTAAACATTGATTCTAAGCAATTTAAATGTAAAGATCACACAATATGCATGCAATGCTCCCAAACCCACTATGACATTATCGCATAAGTACCCTCGAAATTGACTCTAATTGGTGATATTAACACTAATAATTGTAGAATCATCACCCCTTCGTCAAATCCGCCACCGTCGACCTTCACTGCTGCCCACAACCTCACTGCTAGCGACTCCTTCTGGCCTAGCTGCTTCCGGCCTCCTTACATCGAATCGTCACCGCCAATATAAAGCCTATGCTCTGGAGCACCCCCACTGGCAGCCACACCATTAGCCCTCCCCTCCACACGTGGCTACAGAGCCGCAACCAACATCACCTGTTATGTGTGCATTAGTTTAAATTAAAGGTGAATAGGTGATTGAAGAGTTGGATTTAAAACTTTTATAATTAAAATGAAAGGTGAATAGGTGATTGAAGAGTTGGATTTAAATCTTTTATAGTTATATATTGTTCCCTCCTCTTTGTCCTTATTCTCTCGCAATTCTCTCTTTATCTCTTTTTCTATATTTCTTATGCCCATTTTAACGTCATTGATCTTGATTTAATATTTTTGGTGAAGCTAATCCATCATATGCTTGAACATAAATGTGATATATATATGCGAGCTTATTGAACTTGGAGCCTCCCTGTGGAGACAACCTAAATCACTGTGGTTAATTTCTTAATATTTTGATCATGATTTTTCCCCCACACAAACTACAATGACATTATTTTTATTCAAATCTTATTTAAGAGAGAATACCTCAATTAGTCAGCATTATAACACAAGAGTAAGTCAAGTGTGGCTGACTTGAGATAGAACAAACTAAGATCTATAGTGTTTTGAAGATATCTAAGTATACGATTTAAGGCATTATGGTGTGACTCTTTAGGGTTTACTTGAAACCTAGAACATAGGCAAGTGCTAAGCAAAATGTCTGGTCTACTGGCAGTTAGATAAAGTAAAGATCCTATCATACTTTTATACAGTTTTGGATCTACACACTTACTCGACTCGTCCTTTTTGAGTTGTGTAGTTGTTGCCACTAGTGTTTCCTTGCCTTTGGTGTTTTCCATGCCAAATTTCTTTAAGATCTCCTTGATGAAGATGCCATCTTTTAGCTGATCAATTTGCAGCCCTAGGAAGAATTTCAATTCTCCCATCAGGCTTATCTCGAATTGATTCTGCATAACCTTCGCAAACTCTTGGTACAGAAGATCATTAGTAGCACCAAAGATTATATCATCGACATAAATTTGAATTAGTATAAGTTGATTATCTTTCCTTCTGGTGACAAGGGTTGGATCAACTTGTCCAATTTTAAATTCATTATCTAGTAGATAATTTCTTAGCCTTTCATACCAAGTTCTAAGAGCTTGTTTTAGTCCATATAAGGCTTTGTTCAATTTGAAAACATGTTCAACTTTATCTAAGTTTTCAAAGTCAGGTTGTTTTACATAGATTTCTTTTATGAATCCATTTAGACATGCACTCTTGACATCCATTTGGAATAACTTAAATCCCATATAGGTAGCAAAAGCTAGCAACATCTGAATGGATTCTAATCTAGCCACAGGTGCATAGGTTTCATCAAAATTGATTCCTTCTTCCTAATTGTAACCTTGAGCCACAAGTCTGGCTTTATTCCTTACAACCTTACCTGATTCAGCAAGCTTATTTCTGAAAACCCACTTTGTTCCGATCACGGATTGTGATTCTGATCTAGGAACTAATTCCCACACATTGTTTCTTTCAAATTGGTTCAATTCCTCTTGCATTGCTACAATCCAATAGTCATCAATGAATGCTTATTTTATTGTTTTAGGCTCTAACAGGGATACAAAAATACTAAGTGCAAGATTGTTTAAGGAAGATCTGGTTTGAACTCCTTTTGTAACTTCACCAATCACAAGATCCTTACGATGGTCTTTGGTATAGGTTAGAGCTTTAGGTAAGTCATTAGCAATGGCTTCCTCAGATATGTTTAAGGGATTTTCTAGGATTTGATCATCATCTCTCGTTGATGCTTTTTCCTGTTGATCGAATTCATCAAAGGAGATATGCAAAGTTTATTCAACTGTCAAATTCTTCTTATTATAAACTCTGTATGCCTTACTTTTAGAAGAGTATCCTAAGAAAATTCTTTCATCACTTTTTGAATCAAACATATCCAGGTTTTCCTTCGTATTCAAGATAAAGCATTTGCATCCAAACACCTTGAAGTAGGAAATCTTAGGTGGCTTATCATAATACAACTCAAAGGGTGTTTTCTTAAGAATTGGTCATATGGAGGCTCTATTGTGTGTGTAACAAGTAGTGTCTACTGCCTCAACCCAAAAATATCGAGATAGCTTTGACTCGCACAGAATTGTGCGGGCACACAGTTGCAAGGTTCTATTCTTTCTTTCTACGACACCATTTTGAGGAGCTGCTCTATAAAAGGTAAATTCTTATTTTATTTCATAAGTTGAGTAGAAATTTTGGTTCTCAAATTTTCCTCCATAATCACTCCTTATTCTAGTAATAGAAAGGCCTGCCTCAGTTTGGATTCTTTTAGTTAATTTTCTAAATTCCTTAAAAGTAGAATCTTTAAACCTTAAGAACAATACCCAAGTAAATCGTCTAAAGTCATTAATATTGACAAGACAATATTTGCACCTACTTAAGCTTTTTGACTTGGTTGGTCCAAAGAGGTCTAGGTGAATCAACTCAAGTGGCTTTGATGTGTTGACCATATTTTTGGGTTTTAAAGAAGTTTTATGAAGTTTACCTAATTTACAAGAGTTACAAAGATTTTTCTTCTTAAAGGATATCTTAGGTAATCCTTGTACTAAGTTATGTTTCACAAGCTTATTTATATTTCGCATGTGAACGTGGCCCAGTCGACGGTGCCACAATATTGACTCATCATCCGATGCAACCAAGTAGTTAGGTTGTTACAATTGTCGAAGTCAATAGTGTAGATATTTTTTGATCTGTTTCCAGTCAAAAGAATTTCCTTAGTTTTCTTATCCTTAATCTTAAAACCTTTTGAGGTGAAATTTACTTTATAAGCATTATCACAAATCTAACTTACACTAAGTTAGTTATGTTTTAAACCTTTGACAAGATGAACATTATCAAAAGAGGTTTTAAAGTTACCAATTTGGCTAGTATCAATAATATGATCCATGTGGTTGTTGCCAAAAGTGGTTGAACCACCTTCTTAGCGGTCTAGTTGAGGAACAAGTCTTCTTCTCTTGTCATATGCTTTGAGCATCCGCTGTCCATGACCCATCTTCTGTTGCCTTGGGCCTATCATTGGTTTAGGCTTGTGATGTCTAAAGTTCTTTCTAACAGCTACAAGATGTCCATCTTTTTCTTGATAGATCCAATCTATGTGCTTTATGGTTCCTTCGATTGGGTGTCCTACAAAATAGGATTGCAAGTTCTTTCTTGGTACCCATTTTCTTTTGGGTCCAGATTTGTTAGTTTGTACCCATTTAGGTGTGAACCTATTCTTGACCTTAGGGCTAGAATGACTGTGTGTTGGTTTGTGAACTAAATGCTTCATGGTCATTATTGGGACATACCCTAACCCAAATTTGGTTGTGGTTTGCGTGTGTGTGTGTGCTTAGCAGTTTTTCAAGATTTTCTCTATCTTTAGTAAATCTGGCTAAGTCATTTACAAGAGAAATGTATTTTTTTTTAAGCTTTTCTAATTCTATTTGAAGTTAGTCTACTTGTGTTTTTAATGAAGTGATCTCTAGTGAGAGTTGATGATTTTGTGAGACAAATCTGTGTTTCAACTTTCTTTCTTCACCTAGGTCCGTAGTTAACTTTTTGTTGGCTACTTTTAGTGTTTTAGCTAAAATCATGTAACTCATAGAAAGCTTATAAAAGTTCTTCAAAAGAAAATGAAGATACTTCATCTTCAATTGCCATGAATCCGCAAAGAGCTTTCTCACTTGACATGTCTTCTTTTTCTTCTGATGTGCTTGAATCGCTATCATCCGATGTGACTTGCAGGGCTTTCTTCTTTCCTTCTTGCCTGGGTTGTTTCCTGACCTTCTTCTTTTCAACTTCCTTCTTTAGTTGAGGGCACTCTTTTCTCATGTGCCCCTTCTTCTTGCAATTGTAACAAATAACTTAATTTTCTTGAGGATCTTTCTTCTTCTTCTTCTTCTAGCTCTTCTTTTTTTTCATAAATTTTCTGAACTTTCTTGAGGGTAGAGCTATGTCCTCCTCTTCTTCATCTAATTCTTCTGAATTGGTGTTGACCTTTAAAGCTATGTCCTTTATCTTCCCTTCACCTCCATGCTCTTTCATATGCTTGAGTTGAACTTTATAGGTCATTAGACTATCTATGAGATCATCCAATTGTAGCATGGAAAGATCCTTGGATTGCTGTTGTCTTTGTCTCCTAGTCATTAGTGAAAGACTGGAAAATCTTTCATACCAGGGCTTGATTGGCAATTTCCTAATCCAAATTTCTTAAGGAGTTTATAATGTCAGTGAATGTTGTGTATACTATTATGCTAAAGTTGGGTTTTAAATACGCGCTGTAGTATAGTGACTAAAGTGATGAAAACATTTAAATTTATATCTTGAATGTGAGTCCGAGGTCGTCTTAAGGAGCAAAATAATTCGCAGTATAAACCACTACTCAAGTAATTAAAATGAAGCTCAAGAGATTGATATAAAAAAGAACATATTTATTCAATGTAATATAATATATCAAACTCGAAAAAAAATAAGCTAAGTGTTTGAAGTAAAAAATGGTGTTTCCAACTATGTAAAGCCTCAACACTTAGTGATAATTCAAACCCAACGAGCCTGCACAAATAAGGCCCAAGTCAGACAGAAGCTTGGCCCAACAAAATCGACTAACCTCTCTAGGACCAACAACAGCCAGCCTCTTCTCTTCTCTCTCTCTCTCTCGAATTTGGATTTGGCCCAGACCCACCCAGGCATGTGTAGGCAGATGAGGGCACGAGCGTGTGCTTGTGAGTATAAAGAGGACTCGACCCCCTACTACTTGGGCGAGCAATAAGGGGTCGGGATTCCTTATTAGCGTAAGTCTCAGCTCTATCCTAAATGAGGTAAGACTATGTGTAGTCCCCCTCTTCATTTCTTCTTCAACTACATCGAGGATGGGCTTCTCTCAATTGAAGCTCAATTGGCCTTGGAAGACCAACTCAATAGCCTAGGTCTGCTCCTCAAGGTCTTCCGCGCTGACTGAGGTTGCTCCCTTGCTGGTTCGTTTGCTAGAGGTTGAACACGATGCCAAAGAAGATGATAGCGACGACGATTACTAGCAAAGAGGAATACAAGCCTCTAAGCCCCAATCAAATAACCTAGAAGCTTTGTCGGAGTGCGGCAAAGTTGGTGGTGGTGGTGATTTGTTGATTGGTTGCGTGTGGTGGTTGCCCGGAGAAGCTCCGATGGAGCTCCGACGACCGTAGTGGGGGGTGATGGTGGAGGCGACGTGAAGTTAAATTAGCTTGAGCAAAAGGTGAGTGTAGGTGTGGGGAACCTTTTGCCCAACCTAATTTAATCAAAGGAACACGGAGGAGGCGAGCCGGTGAAGGTGAGTGTGGCGGCGACGGTCAGTGTCGGAGAAGGAGGTAAACTCAATGAATGGAGCTCTAGAGCTCTAGAACCCTAATTAGGAAGGAGAGGAGAAGAAGCCCTCAGGAAATTGGAGGAAATGGAGAGGAGAGTGGCTCACCAGTGGTTCACCTGAGGTGAGGAAGAAGAGGAAGTCGTCGAAGCGGAGGAGATGAAATTGGACTGCGAAGCTTCGCGTGAAGCTCCATGGGAGGAAGGAGGAGAACCCTCTGCCTATTGTACGTAGCAAAGGGCGAGGAAGCAAGATGACGGAGCTCTGAGGTGCTGCAACTCTCCAATGAGGAAAAAGAGAAAGGAGATTTCAATCAAAATTGAGCACGAATTGGTCTTATAGAAGTCAAGACCTTTATATAGGAGAAGAATGCGAATCAATTGGTCTAAGAAATGCCAAATTAGCATGCGATTTGATTAGTTTTGAATCCCCTGAAAGTCATATCGTCGGCGGTGCTACACTCTAAATTGGATCTCGAGGGAGATCTCAAGAGATTGGGCATGAGTTGATTGACAATCTCACCAATTTTGGTGAGATTTAGGAAAGATTTGATTGGTCAATACCCAAATCAAAAGTCGATTGCCATGGGTTCCACGCTGTTGCAACATGCCTTTCTTGGCATGAGGAAGAAGGTGATGGGAAGGACCTGTTTATAAGACAAATCAAAAGGTGAGGGGCTTTATGTGATAAATGAAGATTTTTGGGCTAAAATGCAAACTAGGTCAAGATCGACTCTGATTGAGATCAAATTTTAAGGAAATCTAATTTAGACCCAAGGAATTTAATGGTAACCTCAAATTTAAATTTTGACGCAGTTTGACTCAGTAATTTACACTAAAACCCAAGATTAAAGCAAATTCCTGCCTAAGTCCCTGTTTTTGGTCAAAAAGGGTTTCTTTAGTCAAAGTGAAGGTTCCAAACCTCATAAAATAATTTAAAATTATTTTTAGGAGATTTAGATTACATTTATATCTACCGGAACCCGTTTAATTAAAGTAAGGTTGTAATTAGGATTTTTATTATTAAATTAATCCTCAAATCGTAAAAAATCCTGATTTGATCAGTGTGAGCCCACTTCTTGAAAATTTAAGTTCATTTGATCTTAGATTAACCATCAATTAACCCCTTAGTTAATTTGCATTCGTGATTTTTTGGTAAAACAACAAATTAAACGGGATTTCCCATCTTCTCGCATTCGTTTCAGAACAAAATTACGACCCTCGGATGGTTATTCAGGAGCATTTATCACTAGATTATGACTAAATTAGGTTAGTTATAATGGATGATGGTGTTACCATCAATGTACATCTCCTTGATTGTTCGCCCTCTCTTCACGTGGAAAAATGCAGACTTCTGCGTCAGAAGGTTGATCAGAGTCTCCTTTACCTTTGGAGTCCCTTTATGGGTTACTTCAAGGGTATTCCATATCTCATAAATCGTTTTGCAGACAGATATTCAGTTGAATTCCTCCTTAGATAAATCATAGAAGATAGCATTCATGGCTTTGGCATTGTAAGTGGTCATCTTCTTTTGGTCTGAGGTGATAGCAATGCCCTCTTTCTTCTCTGGCTATGTATACTTGGAGGTTGTCACATCCCAGACTTCATAATCCATGGATTCAAGAAATATTTGCATCATGGTTTTCCAATGTCCATAGTTTGTGCTATCGAAGAGTGGTGGTTTAACCGTTGACTTCCCTTCAGCATATACTTCAGAAGATTTTGACATCCTTACTGAAAGTAACAATGCCCTGATACTAGATGTGAGTGCGAGCGAAGCCTATAGGAACTAATGTATACACTAGGGAGGGTGAATAGTGTTACTTATTGAAAAATGCAGAATTCAAAACAATATTCACCATAAATCAAAAGCAAGTATAAACCAATCACAATAATTAGATTGATGACACCTGTATTTTAGAGTAGAAACCATTTTAGGTAAAAACCACTACTTAAGCCTCTTAGCTTAGGATTTCTCGACTAGTCGATGTTAGTCAAATTCATTATTGTACCACTTAAACGAGAGAAGCATAACCTCTTTATAGAACTTCTCTTTTACACCTGACCAAGAGAAGAATAATGTGACTCCCAAAACAAGTTAGGATCTAAATAAAAAAAATAGGAATAAAATATAACAATGAATCCCATGGAACCTAAAAAAATAAACAAATTGAGTTTTTCGAGATTGCAGAGGCACGTGCTTTAGAATGTAATGATTACAAGTGTTAAGGCGTGGAAGCACTAGAAAGAATAAGAGAGTTTTGCTTTTTGAAAGCTTTTGAGGTGTGTTTTTGAGGTGGGGGGTTGAGGGTCCTTTTTATAGGTATTTTTTGACCTGATTTAGAAAGTTTGTAATGATGGCTTTGGTCGATCAAAATTAAGTGTTGGTCTATCAAAATGAACTTTGGTCGATTAAATTTAATTTTTGATCGATTTCATGTTGATTGATTGAATTAAAAAATTGATCGACTTGTAGTGCAAAATTAGGATTTGACTATTAGAGGCTTTTGATCGATTAAGCAAAAGGGTGTGGTCGATAAAATGGGTTTGGTCGATCAAAGATAAAAGGCTGGTCGATCAACAGTATTACAATCTTAGGATTTTTCCTAAGTCTGTAATCTATCGATGACATTCAAAAGTGAATCGTTTGATATTTTGTGGCTTCTTACAATATTCTAGACTCAATAAAAGTAAAAAAGAAAACTAAATTCTTCATAAGCTTCTTCTGAGGTTGATCATCATTTCTTGGTAATTTGACCTTAAGCAACCTGAAATGATTAGTCCACAATAAAACATAGTTTTGTTACATCAAAACAAGGGTATCAACAACAACGACCCAATGACTGTGTGGGAAAGACAAGCTAGGAATGAACCCCCGTAGACCCCCCTAAGAGGTCACCCACCCAAGGCAAACCGAACCAACATACTCTTCAGCTGGACTAACCCTATATGGACACCTTGACAAGTTAGACCCCCATGGCGGGAAGCCCTTAGCGGACAAACCCACTCAATCAGGACAAAGTGTCGGACATGAGTTAAAGCTAGTGCACGAAGCAACAATGTGACCTCCTAAGGCTAAAGTGTTGTGACATGGACGGCAGAGGCACTTCGTATTACCATTCAAACCTCTCCATAAGAAGAGCACCTGAGCCTTGGCGCAAGACAACTCATGAAGATCCTTGCACCTTAGGGGCAATGCTCGCAACCCTCACTCCTAAGAAGTGGGCGCAAAGGCTAGTGCCATCCTTGGTAGTGGCTTCAGCCGACGTGAGCACCTTATGCCATTAGGATAACGCATCGGACCACGATGTCCCAACCAGTGGATAGGCGGAAAGTCGACGCAATTCGGCCAACGCTACAAGGCAACCCCCTACTCAAGTGAGAGGCTCAAGAGAGGTAGGCAAACGAAATCACCCCACCCTAAAGTTGACCCTAATAAGGCAAGCCATCCATGGGCGTCTCATGGAAAGTCGAGATGGAGACTATTGCCAGTGCAGGGTACATATATCCTAGCTTTTCCCCGCCCCTAATCATGCAAGCGAAGTCGCGAGCCTCGAGAGGGGCCAAAGTTACCAACACACCTAGGCCAAGTCACCTGCAAAGAGGTCCCTGCTCGACCCTGTCCTAGTCTCGTAGGCCAAAAGCTTAAAAGCTACCCAATTGAAACACAAGAAACCCCACAAGCATACCGCAATGATCAAGGCAGAACTCCAGTATCGACAACAAGGCACCTTTCATTCAGACAAAATACGGGTGAACACCATTACACGGGATCAAGCAAACCGCTCGGTACAGAGGTTAAGAAAACAAAACAGGGGAAGAATAAACACTGAGAAAATGAAAAGACCAGAGGCCTAGAGTGTATGCCTCGACAAAGCTTTAGTTGGACGCAAGCAAAGGTGCAGAACCAACCTACCCTAAGGTCGCAGCTTGATAGAAGAACGATCCACAATCAGTCTTGGGCAAACTGGTCTGCGTGAACCTGGTTGAGATCTTGCATGAACCAAGAAAGAATGTCCTCTTTTGGAGCTAAGGTCGCCCGCTAGGATGGATTGGACGACTACCAAAACATGCTTGCTCAGCTCCTCCCGTAATCTAGAGCGATGCTTCTCTATCGAGGGATCAGTGGCAAAATACTCCATCACAAGGTCCAGATGGAGCCCTTCTCGCACCTCACTCTTAAGACGGTGACTTTCCTTCCACCATTCCTCACCCACTGCCGTAGCCACCTTAAAATCCTTCTTCAATAGCTTAATTCTCCCCTCAAGATGAGAGGCGGCCACCTTGGCCTTATCCCTCTCTAACTGCGCCACCTTTGCGGCATTTGAGAGTTCGAAGCTAACCCTCTCGTGCAAGGAACTCTAAGCCCAAAATCAGTGCGATGAGATCCCCACTGAACCCTGAACTCCAAATAGCTAATAAGATTAAAATTCAATTTAATCCTATTAAATAACTAATCTCGACCTAGTCAGGCTAGAATTGCATCCTAATCTTTCCTATGTATTGTGTTTGAGATCGCATCCCCCATGCATCCAATCACATACATATGCATTCATGTCACAAAATTACATCACATGTAAAAAGTGCTCCCAAATTATAGGCATTACATCAAAAATACTCAACCCGCTGACCAACACTCCTCTCTGCATGTCATCATGATCACATCATAAAGCTACAACATTAAAACCATAAAAGCATTGAGAAATATAGCATACAAATACCTATCACATCACATGTCGAGCATATGCGAGTGTTCAATTTACCTATGGTTAGTAATTAATCATATTATGGTGAGTGTGGTTGGTTATTACTAGTAAACCCTAATTTGAGATCTAGTTTGGAACAAATGTGATTATCCTATTATTTTGAAAACCTTAATTCTAGAAAATAATCCAATTATAAATGGAAAACTCATTTCTCAAAATAATTTTCAATTTGTTTAAGGTTTTGAATTTCTATGCACCTAAATATACAAGGATCACATCTAGATAATCAATCCACAAGCACAAAAATTAAAAACCAAGACCAAACAAAATCACTGAAAAACAAATGGATATTCGCTAATACCTGTATTAGGTTTTTCATGAACGGTTAGATCGAATTAGATTTGATTTTCAATCAAAAACACACTTAAAATCAAGATTCTAATACTACATGGTTGACCAACAACACTTGTTGGTCAATTGACTACAACAACTGTGGTCATAGAAGTCATACTTCACTAATTAGATGTCTCTTTCTCTTGTTAGATGCCTGATTTCACCAAATCAGACATCCGATGGTTGAGTCAAACGCCCTACAACAACATGGTCATGTCCATGAACAACAAGAACACTTTCCTATTGTAGTCTGACGCCTAATTCATTAATCTGACGTCTGATACTCTTATTAGACATCTAGTTTTTTAATTTGTGACCCCGTGCACTTGGTATCCAATGTCAAGTGTTCAAGTTCACAAGTTAAACATTTGATATGATGATCAGACGTCTGATCAATACTTGACCAAACATCTCATTGCAAAATTAGATGTATGGTTTGACTATTTTTGTGCAATTAAAGTCTTAATATGCAATTTTTGCAAAATCCAGAATGACTTAGCTTTGATACCACTATTGGGAATTGATCTCAAATCTGCTTGACAATTGAGGGGGCGTGGGGATCGAACAATTCGATCCCCAATTCCTATGGCATTATGGAAGCGTGAAACATAGGCGTTTTAAGTTTGTCATTGAATGCTCGGAAACCGGAATAACTGAAATTAATAATCAACAAAAGCCTATGTAATTGGAACCACATGAGGAGATTTAATATCTCCTCATTTTGGGATCTCTGTGAGTAAAAAATTATACCTGTGGGCGGTGTAGCATAGCACCCCACATGTTGTCCTCCTCAAATAACTCCTGTCTAGAGGAACTTTCTTCTTGTTGGCAAACAAATGAGACCATTTGCACCGAGAACACTTGATTTCTCATGTGCAACATGAACTATTTACGTCCTGCAAACCCCTTTGCGATCTGGGAGGCAACCCTTGCCTTGAATCCACCAAGATCTTGGCCTTAAGGATTAAATCCTTATGACCAAGCATTAGCAGGTCAACCAACAACCACTCCTGGTTGACGCCCAACAGTTAGGAGAGGTTTAGGGAGAGACCTTAGGCCCTAGGGATTAGATCCCAAATGCTAGCACAAGCTCGATGTTGAGGAGACCCCTTGGTTGTCTCCCTACAATAAGGGAGTAGAAGGGGGTGCCACTTGGGTGCTTCATGGTCAACTTGAAGAAAGGAGGCACTTGATTCACTTAAGGGTTGTCTCCTTCCTTCTTCTTAAATTCCTTCTTGCTCATGAAGGCTACGGGGAAAGGGAAGAAGGGGGTGACAAAAGGTTGATGGTGGATGCACACAATTGATTAGAATTAATTAGGATTTTTCTTTAGGTTTAGGGAGATATTTATAGGGTTCAAAATATAAACCTAGTATAATGGGAACCGTTGGATCTCCATCCAAGGGTTGGGATCTAATTTTATTTGATTTTTATAGTATTAGCCTATAACAACCTATGAGATGATTTGATCTAGTATCAAAACAATAATTAATTGCAATCCAACCCTTAGATTTTATACCTAATCAAATTAGGTGCAATTAATCACCAAATTGAATGCAACTTAATACCTTAAATCACATCAATCAATCCTATCAAATAGGAACTTACTAAAATGATTATTGGTTTCATCATACCAATAATCAAGTGTTAGGATTAGTGGAATTATGGTACTATGCCTCCCTTATGAATTCTAAATACCTGTGAATCCTTCACATCGAAAAACATATGTAACCCTTAGGATTAAATCCCTGATTTACTATCCATCCCATCACTAGTTACATACCTTTCACGTTCTTCTTGTATCATTGGGACGAGATTGAAGACTAGATCCTATCCCAAATGATTGTCTTCTTCTCTTTCATGTATGGGTTAGATCAAGACCCGTATGACCATGCGCATGGATTTTTGCACATCCTAATATATGTAGAGTGAGCTCGAGTCTCTTGATTTGCTGCACACACCTATGACAATGGATCTGTGTGATCCCTTCGAGAGATCATATGTCTCTTGTGCCCTCATATGCATACTAGCTTTCTAGCCTTATCATTAAGGTGGTGCATCAACTATCGGTCCACTAAATGTGTATACTCAGACATAGAGACACATATTTGTCTTAGATCAAAGGATATGCCTTCTTCGTGATAGTGACAAGGAAAAGACTTCTGCATCTCCATCTTGTCGTGTCAACTTATTAGCTCAACTTATGTGACGGCCTCAAATCTCTATTCTCATGTAAAGAATGTGCATCACATATGTATTTTTCCCTAGAAAGAAGGATGGGTCAATAAGGTTATTTGTCAACTATAGATATCCCAACAAAGTTACAATAAAGAATAGATACTCATTGATGCATTTTGATGACTTATTTGATCAATTATGGGGTGCTCAAGTTTCCTCCAAGATTGCTTTGAGGTTTGGCTACTATCAACTATGAATCAAGGAAATTGATGTGCCTACATCTACCTTTAGAAGTTGCTACAAACATTACAAATTCTTGGTGATGCTATTCGGTATGATAGAGTTCCCCCCACTACATTCATGGATTTGATGAATAGGTTATTTAAACCATACATTGATCAATATGTGATTGGCTCAACTTCATGGACTTGCTTACACATGTTGGTCTTCGAATGTAAGTTGAACATGCTTGTTGCTCTAGCACTACGTGCTCTTGTGATATTTCTACTATTCCTATTTGCACAAAACTCTTGGTTTATGCACCTCACTTTCTCTCCCATGTGCTCCACTCACTTTTATTATAGCATGCACATGTATCCCGTGCTTATGTAGTTGTAGTTATTGCTGCTTACTCTTCATTCTTCTCTATGTTTCTCATTCTCCCTTAGGATTTATGCTACATTTTGAGCTTTTTAGGGGGAGAAATGAGTTAGGATGGTTTTTATAAAGAAGAGTGCCTTAGGGTTAGGATTAGAGAGAGTAATTAGGGGCTCTCTATGAACTTTTCTCTTGAAGCAAGATAATGATCATATCTTGAGCTTCTAACCTTGAATATTCATGCAACACATACCTTGAAAAGCTTATTACGTAAGTAATCTGACATTATGTCATTTGCCATATTTAGAGGCTATTTCTCTATGTTTAACTAAATACATGAGAATTCACAAATTTCAAGGTTCAAACTTTCTAATTGTGCATGGAAGGTACCATTGAGTTCTACCCATGTATTGGGCCGATTAATAACACAAGGGCCCAAATTCGAGGTAGTTAAATAATCAAGAAAGTGAATGGAATTATAAGAAGATGCAAATTTCAATCAAAGTCAAACTAGTTTTCCTTAAATAATTATAAGTTTTCTTAGGGACTCGTGCTCAAAGCCGATAAAGCTTTTCTTGCAACAGAAAAGAACGCGAGAAACAAAGAGAGAAGAAAGGGCTTGAGAAAATTCTTTTCAATTGTGTATTGAAATGCATGTAGAAATTGCCATGTATGATTGAGCGAGACCTTGCTAAAAGACGTCCGATGTCCCCTTAACGGTAAAGTCCAGACACATCAATCTACAAGAACTTAACATGTTCATAAGAGGGAAATAATTCAAGATCAATTTACATTCTAGCAACTTCTTTTCTAAGCTAATTTGTAGTATGTCCAATTGATCCTAAATGAGGCATTAAATCACCATTCACAACCAACTTAAATGGTCCAACTGAAATTAAGAAGATTGCCAAAATGATTCTATCGATCATAAAGATAAATAATGGACATTTGGGCTAATTAAATGGGTTCAATTAATTAAGAAAAGATGTTAATATGATTCCCTTAACAGGGTTAACTCAAGGAACTTAGAAACTTTGATAAAAAATTATTGAGGCTTACTTGATCTAATCTGTTGATCATATTTTGCTATGACAACATAAGTCTAAAGTAAGAAAACGTCCCCTTTCATTTTCTTTCTGCTCAGGTTCTTGTCTTATTAGCTACTTTTTTTAAGAGTTAGCCCTTCTTCTTGTTATAATCTAAAGAGCTTCATAGTTTTTTAAAATACATACGTTTTCACCTTGACCTTTATTTTCATCAAAGTTTTTCTGTTTGAATGAATTTGTTCTCTGCTATCTTGCATTGTTAGGTTGTTTTCAGCATACTCTTTTAATATTTAACAAAGTTATCTTATACCTAATATTTTACTATCATCAGAATTATGGTTACAAGGTACCGATTTACTAAACACGTTATTGTAGGCCCAATTTTTTTATAAAAAAATCAAGCATATCGAGACTAGTTATTTCATTAAAGATGACATGAAAGGCAAAATATATTACTCCTTCAAGAAGCAACATGAGGATACCTCACTAAAGATCTCATGCGAACTAGATTTCCTTTTTATCACCTCCTAAGAACCATTTATGAATTACTATTTAGCAAGCTAGGTACAGTTGATATACATATATGCTCCAGTTCACACAGGAGTAGTAGAATATATGATTTTTGTGAGCAGGAGATCAAGGACTTTCAACCTCTTGTTTATTTTTTGGCTCCTTAATTTTCTAGTTTTATAATTCTCTTTAGTTGATGGTATTCCCTTTAATTTTCCTTCACTTTTTTTCTATATAGGAAGGGTTATGAAATAATAAGGAATTATCTCAATTCCTCCTACATATGTGATGATAGGAAAATGGCTCACCTACCAAACGGTAATAGGGTCACGATTCCCTGATCCATGAAAATCATTTTAATTGGAGACAAGTTATGCACCTTTCAACATAAATCAAATACATCAATTTTGGGAGCTTGCTGACTAATATGTAAGATACCTTTTAGGTTTAAGTTAAATTTCATATAACCGTAATTCAGAAACACCCCTAAAATTCAAAACTCCAAGTGTTAAGTCGTAAGGTCATCATTGTACAAATATAGGAGATCCTTATATTTAAGACAAAGAGTAAAGATTCCCCTCAAACTAATGTTGAAGTCCTAAAATTTCACAGCCACATTCTTCAAACCTTAAGAAATTTCTGCACACCGGAAAAGGCATATACGAAAGATAAAACCAAAACAAGAATGGGAAAATGAATTAAAAAAGGAAAAGAGATGAGAAATTTTTTCTATCACAGCCTTTACATTTGATTGTGATTGATAGTTAGCTATGATGTCAATCCTAGCTCTGCCCATTCCAAGGGGAATTCCTTTAGTCTCTCAGACACAGAAGTGTCGATCCCACTCTCTAACATGTTGGCCAGGCTTTCCATGGATGGCCTCTTTGAGGGTTCAGTCTGTAAACAAAGGCTGACCACTTTGCATATGGTCTGAAGGTGATCATAGTTAAAGTGTCTCAGTTTAGGGTCTACCAAATTGCGAAACATATCAGGCTTCTCCAAGTACCCAGCTGCCTGCATTGTAGACAACTATTTGGTAAATTTTAGTATTAACAATTAACTTAGACTAAATAGATTTGATATTGTTCAGAGAAATGTGTAGTAATTTAAGTTGAAAGAATGAGTAAAATCAATTTATTTCTCTAACCTTACCTCTCTTTATATAGAGAGAGAAATGAGTGTAAATTACATGTAACCCCATGAAGAAAATAAAAATAATAACACACGTATGACATCATGAAACTAACTAAGACTCCGTAACACTCCTCTTTAAGCTGGAGTATAGATATCAATCATGCTCAGCTTGGATATACATGTATCAAATGCAGATCTAGCTAGAGGTTTGGTAAAGATATCAACCGTTTAAGCCTTTGAAGTAACTTGGGAGGTAAAGATAAATCCCTTCTGAATTAAATATCTAATGTAATGGCAATCTACCTCTACATGTTTGGTGCGTTCATGAAACATGGGATTGTTAGCAATATAAGTGGCAGCTCTGTTGTCACATCACAACTCCATAAGCCCGTCAATTTGTATATGTAGATCACTCAGCAAGGATCTCACCCACATCAATTCTGCTGAGGTCTGAGCCATAACACGATACTCAGACTCAGCACTGAATCTGGACACCGCAGTTTGTTTCATGCTTTTCTAGGTGACCAAATTCCCTGCAACATATGTACAAAAATCTATGGTAGACTTCCTATCATCATGGCTACCTGCATAATCTGCGTCAGAGTATCCAATAATCGTCATAGACGCCTCTATAGTGAAAAGAAGACCTTGTCCTAGTGCTCTCTTCACGTACCTAAGCACTATCATGGCTACATCCCAATGCTGTCTAGTAGGCCTCTTTATAAATTAGCTTAGCTTTCCTACTGCAAAGGAAATATCCGACCTAGTAATTGTCAAGCAGAACAACTTCCCCACCAGCTAGCGATGTTGTCTACTATCAACTAGCTTTGCACCACTGTCATATAGTCGTGCCTTAGGATCCATGGAAATATTTACTGGCTTGACTCCCAGCATAACTATCTCCTTTAGCACATCAAGAGTATATTTTCGTTGAGATAGCACAATACCACACCTATTACGGGCTACTTCTATCCCAAGGAAATAACTCAATGGCCCCAAATCCTTCATCACAAACTGATCTGCCAAAGTCTGTCTGATCTCAGCCACACCTATTGTAGCATCACCAGTGACAACCAAGTCATCAACATAGACCAAAAGAGCAACAATACTTTTCCTCGTCTTCCTAATAAACAAAGAATGATAAGCAGACGATCTGGTGAACCCCATATACTCTACCACCTAAGAAAGCTTCTGAAACCAAGCTCTTGGGCTCTACTTGAGGCCATAAATGGCCTTCTGCAATTTACATACACACTCCCCCTGAACCTCGTAACCAGGAGGTTGCTGCATGTAAACCTCCTGCTGCAAATCCCCATAGAGAAGCATTCTTTGCATCAAGCAGGTGAAGATGCCAATCTCGCTAAACTGCCACTGAAATCAGAATCCTCACTGTAGATAGTTGAGCCACCGGTGAGAAAGTATCAAAGAAGTCAACCCCATATGTTTGGGTGAACCCTTTGGCAACAAGTAGGGCCTTGTATTGTGCAACAAACCCATCTGGATTGTACTTGACTGCAAACACCATCTGCAGCCAACTACTGTAGCACCCTCTAGTAAAGGTGTAAACTCCCAAGTACCACGAGAAGTAAGAGCAGTCATCTCATCCTCCATGGCCTGGTGCCACTTTGGATCAAGCAAAGCCTGTTAGTAGGTGGCAAAGATAGATACGGCAGAAAGAGCATGACAGAAACTCCTAAAAGCTGACCTAAGGCCATCAGTAGCCAGACTACCAGCAACACGGTATCTGGACTCACAAGTGCGGGGTGCCCTCCTAATGGCAATAGAAAGGTCAAGATCTGCCATCTGATCCTCCTGTACTGGCTATGAAGCAGAAATATCTTCATCCTGACATCTATCATTAGGGGGTGTCATATCATTACTTTGCAACCTGTTTGTGGTCTCCTGAGGTGGAGAAGGTGGAGTCTCTGTGGTTACTATAGGAGGTGCTATCTGGAAGGTACTGTGGGGTCGCTGATATGTAACAACAAGCTCAGAGAACTTTATAGGACCCTCTGTAGTAGTAGGAGGGTTAGAGATATGTATCTCTTTTAAGGGAACAGGAGGTATAGGCATTAGAGCCGCCGTAACCTAAGGGGATAAACTTCGGGCAGCAGTGGAAAAATATGGGACAGACTCATGAAAGGTGACATCAGCACTTACATAGTGCCTACCAGTAAGAGGATCAAAGCATCTATATCCTTTCTGAGTTCGTGAATATCCCAAGAACACGCACTTGACTGCTCGTGGTGCCAACTTGTCTCGCCCTGGAGAAAGAATATGAACAAATGCTGCACATCCAAACACACGTGGTGGTACATGAAACAACTCCTCTCTGGATGCAATATATGCGAAGGAATCTGCTCATAAAGCACTGAATTGGGCATCCTGTTGATTAAATAAGATGCTGTGAGGACTACATCACCCCAAAATAGTAGAGGCACACTATGATGAATCAATAAAGTGTAGGCCACATCCAAAAGATGTCGGTGTTTCCTCTCAGCCACCCCATTTTGCCGAGAGGTATGAAAGCAAGTAGTCTGGTGCACTATCCCATGTGACCTGTAAAACGTAGACAGCCTGGTGGTACATAACTTAAGTGCATTATCAGATTTAACTACTTTAATAACAACTGAATACCAAGTCTTAATCTTCATCATGAAATGCTCAATGATAGAACCAACATCTAACTTATTTTTCAGCAAGAATACGGGAAAAATCATCCACAATTACTAAATAATAATGGTGACCTTGCCTATCTGGTATCCGACTCAGCCCCTACACATCCATGTGCAGTAACTCAAATAAGGCCGTAGACCCAAAATGGGTACTCATCGGGTAGGAGGTATGATGGTGCTTGCCCATCTGGCACGCATCACAACATATCCGAGTTGCAGGAGAGATATGTCAAATGACCTGTTGGAGGCTATCAAGGGGAAGATGTTCAAGTTGAAGATGCCACTGAATGGCACTCCCAGCAGCAAACAATACTTCTCGACATATAGAGGCAAATGGAGTTTGAATCAGATGATAAACTCCACCCTCTACATTTCTACTACCAATCGTCTTCCCTATCAGTTTGTCTTGAATAATGCATCCCACATCATCAAAGATAGCACGACAATTAAACTCCTTAGTAATCTTACTAACTGAGTCAAAACTCCAGAGCAACAACGCCCGGGGAGCGGAGCTACTCAAAACGAAAAGCAGAGAGGTTGCCCAAACCCAGTTAGCTTTTTGGATTGCAACAATTCCCCAGTGAACGAATCCCTTCTTTTCTCAAGAACTACCCCAGAGAGCAGGAATCCAATAAAGTGGCTTGGCTTGGCTTGGTTTTCCGACGAACTTCCCGCGCGCCCGGGGAATCCATGAATGATAGTCGTCTACATCATATATCTATGACTGACTCGCTCGCTGGCAGGGTGACTTCAGAGGTCGGTTTGCCCGGGGGATTTCACTACAACATAAGACGACTCCCCAGATTCCGAGCCAGAGCCCGATGGAGCAGATTCCGAGGCAGAGTCAGAGTCCGAACTACCGATTACGAGTCTGAAGCAGCAGTTGCTTACTTCACTTTTAGGACCCGGCAGTTCAGAGGATGTTGTTGACTCCAGCTCTTCCCCTGCTATTTCATGAAAGGGAAGTAATCAATCAAAGAATGAAAACAGACCCAGCCAGGCAGGCATTACCAGAATCATTGTGTGACATCAGTGAATTGATCCAGTTTGGTCCCGTGGGAATAGAGTCTGAGCTATAATAGTACTGACTACCCCACTTCATTTCTCGGAGTGGGAGAGGTCAAAGCGAGTCGGAGGAGAACTGAAAGCCAAGTAATAATGGGATCACCCAAGCGGAGATATCTATAATTCAGCCGAGTCCTAGTCCGAGGAGGCAGCTGCAGCTAGGGTTTCGTTCGCAGGTTAGGATTCCGGGTAATATCCCGACTCAGACTAAGCAGCCGGGGGAAGCAATATGGAAATGCAGTTGATGGTAAACCCTCACCCCTGACTGAAAGCTGTTTACATAGGGGGCCCTCTCCTCATTCCCACCCTCGCTAAAATACATCCATTCGTACTACCCGGAGTCAGGCCGTAGTGGAGCCGGAGCTGCTGCCTTCGTACTATCTCTTCTAAGCTTTTCTAAGACGGCTTTGAACCTCTTGCTTGCAGGTGACGAAGGATTCCTGGTTCTCAATCTATCGCGAGGTACAGTCAGCCCGGTCTGCTTGTGTTAGCAGTTCCTTTTCTTGTAAGCAGAAGCGCGGAAGTGGTGGTCAAGTACAAACGATCTTTTTTCATACTTCACTTCTCGGGATGGTACTCTACCTCTGGATCTAAACCAGAATCAGGGAAGACGATCCACCGATGCTGAACTTCCCAACCACGGTGGGGTCTATTCCACCCTCGGGAGAAAGTCTAGTATAGTCAGGGCTCGCGCCTCTAGTGTCTGAGGTCATACGTTCAATCGAGAGAGGTACACGCTTTCGGCTTGGAAGGATAGCTCCGTTGGATTGTAAAGGAATCCAATCAAAAGCTATTGGCTAACAATCCACTGAGCAAGATAGCTGCAATCGAGCATACATTTCCACTCGACGAGTGAACGACCCTCCAATGGGAACTCCTAGTCTGAAGCTTGATCTATCTAGCTTAAATCGATATAGCATTTCACTAGGCAATCCAGTTGCCACTTCACTAGCAGCCACAAAGGGTAGTTCGAAGGAGATGAAACCTAATGGCGCGCGCGCGCTTTGAGTAGTAGGGACCAAGGCTGTAAAGTCAAGAAAGTAGCGACGGAACTTCTGCATTCACTGATTTCGGTAATCTCCGGATCAATGCGATAAATAAGAAAGGCAAATTCTCGTACTTCCGAATAGGAGCTTTGAATGCTTACCCACCACTCTTCTTTTGAACTAGTCCAGTCCGGCAAAATCTTAATGGAAGGCAGGGCTTTTCTTTCTCGATGCTTTGAATAGCCTAGTTTCGTACCCAAGGGATGACTTGCTAAAGTTTAGTATCGAAGGTTCTTAGAACAAATCAATGTGAGGCCGGTATTCTCCGAACTACCATTGTAGCAACCCGGCAATCTTCGACAAAAGCATACCATTTCCCTACTTGAAATATAGCCTCTCTTATCGATTTCGTACCGTCACCGACTCCGCCATCAGAGAATCAAAGCTTTGACCTCTTGCTGCTTCTCAGCATCTGCCAGTTGCCACTTCTTGAAGCTTGGTGATCTGACTCTTGGTGTGAATCTTTACTGGAACAGAGTGGAGATTCTTCTCTATTTGCTCGCCTTTCTCCACTACTACTACTAAAAAGAAAGTGGAGTTTAGTCTGGGCAGACTTCTCATAAGGTATGGATCTGGGACTGAATCGCATTCTTGCTCTCAACAACGCTGTAGTAAGGAACTGCCCCAATGCATACCATATGTACCTCTTTCTTCTTCGAAGGACTGCATCCTGGCTCTCTCTGCTGCAGATTACTTTGGCTCCTCTCCTAGGTACTACCCTTGACGATTCTAAGTAGACTATTCAAAGCATTAATGTTTTGGCTGGCTATCACAGGGCCGTCGAGCCATCTTTGATCCGCCTTCTCAAAGGTGTCCGGATTTCTGGTGGTCTAGTCGCTGTGTGATTGATAGATGAGCACTCAGTCCAGCTCTGACTATCTTTCATTTGAGATATGGAGCCCCTTTTTAGTCTTGGCTAGGAGCGAAGGAGACTAGGTGCGAGCCGGGCGGTAAAGTAGGTGCGAGAGATATCGAGCTAAAATCAAGTAGGTTCTGAACTACCCAATTGGAAGAGCAATGACACGATAGCCGTGATATGGCATATTGCCCCTGACACTCAGACTAGCAGAAAGGCACAAGTCCAGGTGAATACAGCGTGCGATTCGATAATAAAACAAACTGATCTTTGTCGAAGATGCCGAAGCCTAAGCTAGTTCATCCGCATCTGTTGTGGGGGCAGTAGGTCTTGGTCCTTGAGTAAGGGAGGGGTCAGCATGTGATTCGTTCGAGGCACTAGCTGTACTAGTTTGAGTAGGAGTAGCAGTGGTGGTACTGACTTTCGTTCTTTTGTGGTCTATTTGATTTCAGTATCTCGTCTGCTTCTGCTTTTGTTGAAGTCAGGTGTATATAACGGCAGCTATTGGACTGCTCTCCCTGGCTAGAGGGGATAACCTCACTCTGAACTAACAAGGCTAGCCTAGCGAAGTCACTTCTTGATTCACTGATTTTTTCGAGTTTGAGTTGAGTGCACACCCGCGTAAATGGTCAAACCCTAGCGATTCCCGATCCTTCTGTTGTCACACGAATTGCTCCTTGTTGAATCAGAAGAAGCTCTGTGAACAAGAAAATGAATTGCTATAGAGGCGCGTAGCGGTGTTCTCTTATCAGCTGTTGCCCTGCTGCAAGTATTTTGTCTTCACGTCCAAAGACTTGCACTCCCCTGGCCCCGCCGAAACACGCTGAGCTTGTTCAATCCCCTGGGGAAGATCACTGACCTGCCGCCTCAACACACTTCGGAATAGTTAAGAATGAAAAGAGCTTCACTTCGTACCTCGACCTCAAAGCCGCTCTGATACCGGGGAACTTCCTATTTTTTGAGTCAAACCTACCTCTCTATCCGGCCGCTTGGCGGATGATTTCATTGCCTCTCTGTCCTCGGACTCGGAACCAGACCCGGACTCCCCAACCAGGGCAAACTCCTCGTACTCGATTCCCTCCGCTCCGTGCGAGAGCCCTGATCTTCAGGCACAATACTAATCTAGCTCACGACTATAACGAATGGAAATCAACGGCGAATCAATCCACCTAATATCATGCCCCTGCTTCCGCGGATCCGGATTATTAAGTAGTGGAATTATCAACCCCAGACCTCATAGACTGAGACTCCCCTGCTTACTTGTGACACCCGGAAGCTCTGAAAGTCTAGTTCCCCGGAGCGGGCGCGTACCCGGAAGATGATGAATTAGACTTCGGAACCGACCGAACTACTGACTCGGCCGCCCCTTAAGTAGCTATCATCGGAACTACCTTTGACTCGGTCGTCACCTGCCTTGTAGTAAGCTTCGTCGGACTCGGAATCGTAATCTGAATCAGAATAATCGTACTCGCTCTCCGCTGAACTCGATGAATCGGGTGAATCCTAAACCTCTGACTCGTCTGAATCTGAATATGGAGAATCTGAAACCAAATCTACCTCACCTGCCTCTGAATCCGAGTCGGACTAAGGTTAGGGATCGGAATCAACATAAACAATTCTCCTGCCCCTATGCTTAGCAGTTTACTTTCATCAATGAACCTATGTATTGATTATTTCGGACGTGGACCCGGAAATACCTAGCTATAAACAACTCGGACTCGGCTGATTCTTCAGATGTTTAATGGGGATTTGTCTCCTCATACAGCAGAGGATCTCAACCCCAAGCAGTAGAAGAGTTCGGTTGACCTGACCCAGTTGGAATAGTTCCAGGGAAGCGTTGAATTCATACAATCAGTTAAGGAGCAAATCAGCGGGGGAGATTGATTGATGGAGTGTATTTGATTTACTGAGTCCCAGGAGTCAGTGTCAAATAGTTCAATCAGGTGTATTTGAACTATGAAAATACATCAATAAGTAGGACCCTTTATTTCATCTTGTTCCTATCTAACTAAGGGGTATATTCTACTTAATATTCTAATATGGAATACCCCTTCTTAGCTTGTTGGTCTCCCTAAGGGGTATATTCTACTCTTATAATACGGTATACCCATTAGGTCTTCTTCCTTGCTTTCTTGTTCCTCCCTTGGGATCGGATGTTATTATTCTCCTCCCTTGAGGTCGGGTGTTCTTCTTCCCCTCCCTTGAGGTTGGGTTTGTCCCAAGGCTCGTTTACCTTTCCCTTGTTCCGGTCGATGTCGATATCGACCTCACCTATTGAAGCTTATAGAGGAAAGGAAGCCCATGGGTCAGCTGGTACCCTTGGGGACTCTTCTTACTCGATTTCTATGTTGTGGGTTTGAGTAAACATCGAAACGAGGGTAGTTAATGAATCCAAATAGAGATAGAGGCCTAGATTGTTATACCTCATGTATCTTACTAACCCCTCCGTTGAATAGGTTTGAGGCATCTGTTTACCACCATCTATTTGGAGCAGGGTTTCAAACCCAGAAGAGATTGCTCTTCTATGAGGGTTAGGATATTATTATCCTTATATTATTAGGGTTAGGATATTATTATCCTTATCTAAGGTAGGAACCAACAACCTAAGGGTTGTTTATGTGGTTCCACTTACTTAGCTAAAACCTAAACCTCTTATTGAACGTGTAACTCGTGCTCCTAAACTCCACTACTACTATACGCCGGTCGGCCGGCCGGAGCACTCGTTCACTCTGCATTATAGAACTCAGAAGATATAATCAATATTAACTCGTAACTCCTAACTCATTCAACTCCTTTACTTAACTAATAAGATATCACTAGGAACTAAGGACTCATGAACTACATATAACTCATTCACTGCAGGAAACTATTAGCTCCATAAGTCATGTAGTGTGAGGGTGATTTTATATCTAACTAAGGTAGAACCACTTCACCCCAAGGGGTGGTGGTTCCCTCTCCCTTAAACCCTCACCCTCCAGTTGACGCATGCTTTATTCAGCATGCTAATATTCATCGGATAGCTCGTTCTCCCTGGAAGAACTCACTCTCCTCATTTGGGTTAACTCATAACTAATTCACTCATTAGTGAAAGACATAACTCAGGGATAATAACTCAGAACTGCATAACTCTTAACTCAAAACACCTAACTCCATAACTCATTAGATACATATAACTCCTTAACTGCATTGAACTCAGAACTCAGAGCTAAGGAATCATAACTCATGAACTCAGAACTCATGACTCATAGCTCAGGACTAATAACACAAGAACTCAGGTATTTTCTTATTAAAGGATCTTCCCCTTCCCCCAAATAGTCAGAAAGGTGCTATTCTTGTAATACTTAATATACTACTCTTCTTGTTGGAGGCTCGCTTCAGTGAGCCGGTCATACTAAGTAAGGAGGGTTAGGGTTCAATGGATTTATTACCCTTGTTAAGAATAACTACCCTAACACTCCGGTAATCCAAATGTGTATACCCGGGTGGAATCCCCGGGTTCATATGGGTCTGAAATCAGAATGTGCTTAAACCCTATTTCAAATAGGTGTTAGGTATCGCCCAAAATACATGTGGGATGAAAATATCCTCTTCTAGCTCGATTGGAATCAGAACTGAACATCCATGTCGAGTATTGGGATACCTCAAAATCAGGCTTAAACAAGTCCTATGGTATCCTTAGGTATCGGCACCCCATGGTTCTAAATCCACCCTGCTTCTCAGTCTATTTCGATCCCTACTTAATATAAGCCTTATTAAATAAACCAACAAGATGACAACCCTGGGACCCAACCATGGGACTCTATTATTATGATATAAAACTCTTGTGCTCATAATAATGTTGGTTCTTAGTATTCATATTCCCAATTACACCATAAATTCCTTTGATAAAGCAAATCACTCCCCACCCCTGCAATTTCTTGAACTCAATATATTATGATCAATAGATAGATGTCAGCTTTCATCTCTTGGGTTTGAGTGACAAAATATGAATCACCTTTAGAATCAGCTTATAAGAATAAGTGAATGAATATGAAAATAGCACCCGGTAATATCTATTAGATATTTTCTGACTTCATTTCTATTTTGTCAAATAAAAACTATGAAATATATTCTGATATTCTGACTTCATTGACTTATGAATTCTAACTCCAGGCTCAGAACTCAAGGCTCCAGACTCAAGTAAAGGCTATCAACTCCATAACTCATAACTAAGGAACTGCATAACTCAGCTCGTGTGGTTACCGTAACTTCGCACCTCAAGATAACGAGTGCAACGATCAGTATATCTAGTACTAGTAAAGGTATGTATTGAGTTATAGGAGTGGAACGGCACGAAGCTAGCTCGTCGACTACAAAAACATACGACTCGCTTGCTCATTCGACTTGCTGACTCGCACCTACGACTCGCACAAATCGGATATTCAATAAGAAAATCTATCCCTTACCTTACCGCGCCGCGTCGGTCGATGCATATCCCCTGGAGAAGGGAGTCGCGCTTCCCCAAAACTCGAAACCCTACCCTGGCCCAGCTTATTGAAGTAGGGCCTAGTTCACTGACTTCTTTGTACATCTACTATACTCATACCCATATTACGTGTTCACCCTAGGGTATGCTCACGACCGGCTTTTACCGGGAACCAACCATACACCAAGCCCCTTTTGTAATCCAATCCCGGGAGTGGGTGGTCCCTAGTCAAGTAAATAGGGGTTCAACACGAGTGACGGTGTCGATCAAAGACATGCGCCGAGTGCTTCTATAAATAAAGTGAAGAATGAGAGACCAACCAAGGACCTCTCCCCGGATCTCGCGTGGGTTCAATCGTCTACCTCGATCAAGGTGTGTTAGCCTTAGAAGACCTCATGGGGTTGGAGTTTAGGCTATCCAATCTCCTCGTGAGCTTGCTTTCTCGGCTGGATCGACATGAGCTTACTTTATCACTCGATATGCGGGTAAAGAAAAGAGAGTAGCGAAATACAAAGCGGGACAAAAATGAAAACATAGCTGCAAAAATCAGGATTGCTCGTCGGGCTTGACTAACCATGTGTGGCGTGGCGTGGTAAGTTCAACTGTTTGACTCGGAAACTGCGTGATCGCTGTACCTATGAGAAATGTCCGCACTTTAGCTACCAATGAGGTGCGACTCGTAGCGAAGCAGAGAGGATGCGAGTTGTAGGATACGAAGACGAGCTTGCCTCATCTAGCATGGGTCACAACGCTATTCACCCTCCCCCCCCTCAGTGCATGATTCCGAGTGAGACTCTATATACGCATATATGATTCTGCCCCACCCCCCCTCAGAGCGTCACTCATGGATTGGATTTGATATAAGCATATATTGCTCCACCGCTTTCTTTTTCAAATCCACTTGCTGCCCCTCACATAGTGGCCTGTCTCCCTGCAGTGCTATGATAGCCCGTCCTGACCACTTGTCTTTTCCTAGGCATTGATGGATTCCTGCATAGCTTTTCTTTATCCTGCAAGAATGATGTTCAGCTTCAGCAAATGATGAGGGTTCATGAGAAGATGGAACTGAAATGAGGTAAGCTCGATGTTTTTGGGAAAACAATGAATTAGATAAGATAGAAAGCCTTCAAGGGAAAGGTCAAACTCGAGGATCGACGAATTGTCGCTTCAAACTGATCAGGGAAAGTAGAGGGATCCGATCGGAACTGACGAATGGAAGGGAAGGGGTAGACTGATCGTCGAGTAGTCTGACCCTAGAAAGATGCTGTGCCGGACCTCAGAGGTCAGCGGAACAGGCTGATAAAAGGCCTCAGATGCAGGGCAAAGCTGCTAGCCTGAAGAGTCAAAAATCAGTCCAAAACTGGCACAAGGATACTGGAGAACCAAAAAAACGGAGCAAGCTAGTACTGCTCCGTAGGGGACTTGACTACAAAGCTCCATCCTGGGATTTTGCTTTCTGACAAAGCATTTGACTGAAAAAAGTGCCGTGCTGCTCACCACTCCCTGAGGCTTTGAAGTTATCCTCGGGGTCGAACCGTCATTCCAGGATTTGCAGTCCAATACATTTCCATTATGTTACCTAGCCAAACAACCTGCCACCTTATGTGGCAGCCAAAGTCGTGTTGTTCTTCCGGATCGACGGGCATTTTTCCCACTACATATGCGGTGGCGGGCAGAGCGCTCTATATGACCGGTGGCGGGTTACTACTCCTGCAAATAACAAAGAAGGGGGGACAACTTCTTTCTCCCTTGCTCCATCTGACTTTTCCTATCATCTAAGTAGCGACTAACCCTGCATTACTACTGAAAGCACTCCACTACAGGTACAGAGGCCATACATACCGAAGGCTGCTTCTGATATCAAGGGTAGTTCGAAGAAGAGAATCCCGACCGTACTCATTTTGCTGACAAAAGTAACGCCAGTGGTCTTCCCGGAAGCGTCACAGTTCAAAGTGACATGGCTGTTCACTATTACTTGACTACATCCCACATGTGTCCAGCGGATCCATTGTTTATGCGGCAGTCCAGCTACTTTCTTAACTGTCAAAGTAATGCCAGGAAGAGGGCGTCAGATGCGCTTGGGCCTCACGAGAGCTAGAAAGGCTGAGTCCTTTGCTCTTTTGCCTGATCTCTTCTATAAAAACCCTTGACTTTCCGTGAGAAGACCACTATATAAAAAAAGCCATTCCGTCTCAAAAGATTGGGATTGGAAGCAACCCGCGGGAATTGACTATAATCGTGAGAACAGACTGCCGCAGCTTAGACGATTTGTCTTCTCCTTTCTTTGATGGCCGGCTTGGAGCCCAATCAAAGAGGAGGACCCCGAGTACGACGCTTCATTCATTCGTTGAACCGTCGGTCCCGATTTGTGTAGGTCAATCCATCACCAGACCACCTCTAGAATACATACGACATTACACAACGCGAGAGTGCATGGTCAAGACACACCTACAGCGCCTACGTTCTGCTTGCAGCCAATACAACCACAACCTACATTGCACGATATGAAACAACCGAAGTGTTCGGTACTCCCAATTGCCCGTCGATCCGTCAGTACCTGGAGAAGTGACGTTTCGGAGTTTTGAGTACGCCGTCCCTGCGATCTATTAGGTAGCTCGGGAACGAAGATGAGCTGAGCATGGTGCGAGTCGGAGTCTACGAAGTAAGCACGTAGACGAGCTTGTTCGCTCGTTGCACGGAGCTATAGCACCCACCGCCACAAAAAAGCTAACTTCGCATCTCTGAGTAGCCCATTACTCCTGGGAGGGTGACTTCGCACTCAAGATAAGCTCAATCACACCTTGACTATAGGGAGCTGTTTGAGTTATTACCTCGCTGATAGGCCTGGTTGCTGTTAATTAGTTATTGCCTGCTTTACCTATGCTCCAGGGTATCGATGTTTTGATCCTCTTGGGCATCGTTCCTATGCAAAAAACTGCGGATGTGACCTACTACCCTGCACTACCCTTTGAGAAGGCTCCATATTTCTCTGATGAGGGCGCATACCACTATAGAGTGGTTCACTCATACTTATGAGCGTCGTCCCAAGGATCATGTGTCAGTTCCTTTACCCTCTATGCAGGTTTACACTCTTGAGGAAGGCCCACCTGACTCATCTTCCCCATCAACATCGAGTCCGGATGCTCCCCAGCAGTCAGCTGACTTGCCTATTGCTTTGAGAAAGGCTGCGTAGTAAGTAGTTGCACTCTTCATCCTATATCGCATTATAATGCTATTGATCACCTCAGTCCTGCTTTGAAAAATGGTTCTACAGCACTATCTTCCATGACAGTTCCTAAAACCCACGTAGAAGCTATGCAGGACCCGGGATGGAGGATGGCTATGGATGAGGAAATGCGGGCTCTTACTACACGTGGCACTTAGGACCTAGCAGATCTCCCCAGTGGCGCCACAGCTATTGATTGCAGATGGGTGTACACGGTGAAAGACCATAAAGATGGAAGTGAAGTACTGTTGAGCGCCTGAAGGCAAGACTTGTGGCAAAGGGTATGCCCAGACTGATGGCATATACTATTTTGATACATTCTCTCCAGTGGCTCGCCTCAGTTCTGTTCGAGTGATTCTATCTGTGGCAGTCAACAAGCAGTGGCCGTTGTATCAGCTTTATGTGACAAATGCCTTCCTGTATGGTGATTTGCAGGAAGAAGTATACATGCACCAACCACCGGGATATGTGGTTGAGGGAGAGAAAGTGTGCCGCCTGAGAAGCCATATATTATCATTTTGAAGCAGAGTCCGCGAGCTTGGTTTGAAAGACTTAGCGGAGAAATTCAGAAGATTGGCTTTCTGAGGTCCACTTCTGATCATTCGGTGTTTGTGATACACAGGGAGACAGGAGTTGTGATTCTAGCTGTCTACGTGGATGACATGGTCCTGACAGGTGATGATACTGCAGGGATTCAGGAGACTAAAGATTTCTTGTCCCCAAAAACACAAAAGATTTGGCTTGAGAGATTTTCTGGGCATTGAGGTGGCTAGAAACCACCATGGCATGGTTCTTTCTCAGAGAAAGTATGTTATGGAGCTTCTCGGGGAGACTGGCCAGCTTGGGGCCAAGCCATCATCTATTTCTGTGGAGCCTCGAGGACGGTTGGATGAGGAGGATGACCCATTTTGTGAAGACAAGACAAGGTACGGGAGTGTTGTGGGTTAGCTTCTATATGTTACTGTGACTAGACCAGACATGAGTTCCGCCGTCAGCCGAGCGAGTCAGTTCATGGAGCATCCTCGTTACAGAACTACCATTGGTAGTTCATGCGGTTTGTCTTATCCTAAGGTAAGCTACCTTAAAGGGAATCCTGGTATGGTAAAGGTCTCCATTTGAAGAATAATGGGGTAAGCATGTGGGCTTGCATTCATACTCTGACGCTGACTATGCGGGGCTCCATTGAGGACAGGAGGTCCACTACCGGTTATGCTATGCTACCTTCTTAGGTGGAAATATGGTGACTTGGAGGAGCAAGAAGCAGGCCGTCATTGCTCGATCTAGTGCTGAAGCTGAATATCGAGCTATGGCCCACACAGCCTGTGAGGTCATGTGGCTTGTGAATTTCTTGGCCGATCTAGGAGTCCACGCTACTCTTCCAGTACCCATGTTCTATGACAACCAGTCAGCCAAGCCACTTTCATTGCATCTAATCCAGTCTTCCATGAGCGCACAAAACATATCGAGGTGGACTGCCACTTTATCAGAGACATGGTCATTACAGGGAAGATTACTACCCCGACTACTACTTAAATGAAACACTTCTGAGCAGCAGGTTGCAGACATATTCACGAAGGCTCTCCCACGGAAGCGTCATTAGTTTCTATGTAGCAAGCTGGGCATGCTTTATATATATGCTCCAGCTTGAGGGGGAGTGTTCAAATGTGCCTGATATGGGTTTCTTTGTCATTTGTCATTTTCTTGACCCTGTAATTGACCCATAGCACCTCGCTATATAATATAAGGAGGGCTAGGGTTCCTTGTGAAATATAAGTGACTCCATTCTCTCCTCACAACAGAGTATACGACTCTCTGATCTCGAAGACTCTCTGATCGACATCCCTCAGAATCAATGCTCGTCGTAGCGAATAAGCGGGTAGTACTAAGAAACCCTGGTTGTAGTTGATTATTTATGTAATCTAAGAAAAAAGCCTGGCTTAGTGGCTCAAGGTAATGCAGGTTGCGAGGTCCCAAAGAGAGCAGGATTGGAATCAAAGAATGAAAACAACGATAATTCCGCGGATCAAGATGGCGGCTTATATACGCATACTACTACAAATGGGGCCGAGTCGGCCTGGCACCAGCCTACCCCAGATCCCGAGGGGGAAGTTCAGCGTTGAAGCATACGCCTGGTTGTTCGTGTAAGTCTACATACTCTAATTGAAAGCAAACCGGGGATTTGCTCCTTTTCCTTTGGCCTCATACAGGTCCCATCCAATGTATTAAGCAAAACCTCGCTAGAACTTGCTTTTTCGGGAGTGAGATGGGGAATGGATCGTTTTAATGATTGGATTCCAATAAAAGGCTCGATTGGAAGCACTCCAACCCTTCAAGCATAACCCCAACCAACCTAGCCCGGGTAGGAAGTCAACCCCATCCATGCCCGCCTTCCAGTTCCTACCTTCTCGCTTCCCACTGATTCGGGTTCTGGCCATTGTTATAAACCCGGGTCTTTGTCTGAGAACAGTTTATCAACGGGAGTAGTTCATTCACCTGGGAGCTGGAATTGGAGTGAAAAACCCTAAATCTCAAGCCCCGGGTCAATTCACCCTTAACTTAAGGGGTATAGGTAAAGTTCAGCGATCAGGGAATTGATGGATGGAGTTGAGGGGAGGAGTTTGAGTCATCAAATACTCTATCTTGGAAGGAAGTATGATTTAGCTAGTGAGTGAGGGGCGGGTTCAAAATGGTCCACACATCCCCCGTTCCGCTCGTTACCCCACCCTGGATCACTTCACTCAACCTAACAACCCCTCCTTGACTACAATGCTTGTAACCTACTTCAATGACATCTGGGGGAGTGCAGAACTCAACCCCTTCTGATAATGGTTGTGCATTGTAGTGTTTTCTGGCTCATGGCTCACTTAAAAGGGGATCTTCCCTCTTTCCGCAAGCCCCGGGCATAACATCAGTGAGGGGAATTCAGGGAAACAGCTAACTAGGGAAGGGACATTGATTTCCCCTTCAGCCTCCGTTGTGAATAAACCCCCTCAACCTTGGTCTCTGATTGCGCCCGTACCAGAAGCCGAGTCTAATTGGGAAGAAATACCTTGGCTAATTCCACTATGAAAAGCTTCACTTGACTTCAGTTGGGGGAGTGAAGTAAGGTGGCAGCTAGTGGTTTGATTAGGCTTTGTTCCTCACCTCCGGCCGTCAGATAAAGATACCTTTACTACATTGCGCTTGGGTACGGAACTTCACTCACTTCTGCTGAATCCGGTATTACTACTTATCTGCGGTTAAGTAGCGTGTTATGAGCTTATGTTAGATGTGCGAAGTGACCCTCCAAGGCTAGGCGTGATTGAGCTACCAAGGGATGTGCGAAGTGACCCTCCCTTTAGATTCAATCAAGGCTGGTAGTCAATCCCGAGGAAGTTGCCACGAGCCTCTCATTTTTTGGAGACGGTGAGGGAGTTGAGTTTCGAAGAGAATCCTGAAAGGAAGAATCAGAGTACTTGACTCCCAAAGCACGGCAGTTAGTCATCAATAATGGTTGTAGATTAAGTAGTCGCAAACGTAATGAATAGAAGCCGTAGTTTTTTTGTAGTAAGGAGTAGCTACTGATGAGGAGTGTTGATTTTGGAAGATGCGATTACATCTTTCTTTCCAAACCATTCTGCCAGTAAGTACAAGGGTAGAGGAGGTTTGTCATCAGTCTTTTGTGTTTTTGGTTTGTTGTTGTCGTGTTTGAATCGAGTCACGCTTTTGCTTGACAAATGGTTTCAATCGTAAAGGGGCAGGTTTGTAATAAGTGGGAAGTAGAGTCTTCATCCCTCCAACAGAGAAAGCAGATGGATCCATGGTCGATTCCATCCCAAATGTGGAAGGTAGTTTTGTGTGGGGAGTTTTTTTATGTATCGCAAGCCATAGGAAAAATGACACTCTGGGGGGAAGTTTCTATTTCCACAGCAATTTCTAGTGTGGTGAGGTAATCCCACCATTCCTAAGGGTCAAAGTGTCAAATGTCATGAACTAGGGAGTCCTCCTTGCATGAGTGAAGGAAGGAGAAATTGGTAGCTCAGTGTCGGAGGTTAGTTTCATGTTTTGGATATAGTTGGTGATAATACTGTTTGATTTCGGGAAGAGATCTCTCGTTGGAAGAGGTTAGATAGCCAGTTTTTGCTAGTGTGAGTTTTTTCATTTGATTGAAAACCTGGGCGATAGTAGCTTTTCAATTGGTTGCAGGTCAGAGTATAGAGAGATGGGCAAGTGTGTTTGAGGGGTGGTTGATTGAAGAGGGAAGAGTGCTAGAAGAGCAGGTCATTCCCATTCCCCGGGTCAGAAGATAGAAGAGGGGAAAGTGTGGAAGAGGTTTTGCATATATTTGTCTAGAATTGAGACATGTTTTGTCGTTGTTGAGGAGGGAAGAGGGGTGGTTTCCCCTTTTTTATAGTCAATAGCCATCAGTAGCTGTTTGAGAAGTGTGTTTCTATCATTTCAGATGTTTAGATAGGTTCGTATGAATTTGGCGTCGTTGTAGTCGTTTAGACTCAACAGGCCCCAGGGGGCGGCAGATGCAAATTGACCAGGTGGAGTGTTTTCTCCTTGAAGTTCCCATTCCAATTTGATCAGTTCCTTACCTGATGGTGTCGATCTTTTTGATAATGGTTTCTGGTATCTTGAAAGCAGACATCGTTTTTTGCAGTTTTTTTTTTAAGGAAGTATTTGATTGGATTTGATTTCAAGCAAAGTTTTGAAAGTCATAGTTTATGAGCTCTATCCTAGCATGACGTGAAACATGTATTTTCTTCCAACCTGCAAGCTTATCATTGAATTTGTCAAGGAGGAAGTCATTTTTTAGTGTTTCTGGTGAGAGAGGGAAGCCTAGGTCAATTATAGGGAAATTCCCTACCCTACTCTTTAGTTGAGGATATTTCAGTAGTGAAAGATTTCACTAGGAAGGAGGTTTCAAGGGTATATTGATGTTTTAGCTGAGAGAGTTGAGAAAGTTTTTAGGAGTAGGTGGAGATTTTGAGCATTTGATTCGGAAGCTTTGAGGAAGATCAATATGTGCAAATTGGATGTTGGTATTGGTAATATGATGGTTCAGATTCTTGACTCTCAGGCGAAGCCTTCGATTAGCTGAACTTCCACCGCGGATGGAAGTATCACAAGGAAATTCATTGCTATGATGAAGAGGAGAGGAGATAGGGCCTCTTGAGGGTTTGAAATAGGTAGCTCAGAAAGAGATTCATTCATTTTGATGGATAGTCTGGTTGTTTCCAGCAAAGCACGGATCCCATTTTGGAATTGGGTGTTTGCCTGGTTAAGCATTCAAAGAATGAAGTCCCATTTGATGCAATCGAAAGCCTTTGTCAAATCGGAGTAAGGTAGTACTTTGGTGTTTTCCTTGTCCCATAAAGTGGAGGATCTCATGGGTGATCCTGTAGCAGTCAATTTGGCCTATTTTCGAGAGGAAAGCACATTGAGTGGGGGGAAGGGTTGAATACCCATAGTTGGTTTGCCAGTCTTGTGGCTAGTAATTTTGTCAGAATATTCAGAGAGGTCTTGATGAGTCCTACTACCGAGGTCTGTAGTTCCAAATTGATTGTGCCACCTTTCTTGTGTGCTGCTCAAAGGTTATGATGATGTTCTTTAAAAACAAGTGAGTAGGATTTAAATCCGAATGATGAAGGTAGTTGTACATTGCGGCAACATCGTTTTTCATGATAGGCCAGGTAGCCTTGTAGAATTCCGCCGGGAAGCCATCCGGTCCCAGGGTAGTTCTTTACTACATTGTTTTTGAGTTTTTCATTAGTCAGAGATATGTCTTCCACCCTATATTCCGGGAAGGGTGAGTGCCTAACTTTACTTAAGGGTAGCACGCTCGGGGAGTTTGGGTATGAGGTTAGAGTGGAGTTGGAAGATTAGAAAAGGGGAATCGTTGTCTGAGGGTTTGGAAGAATCTGATAGCTAAAGTGGGCTAACCATTTCTTTCTGGTAAAACAGTGATGAGTTGGCCTTGTTCGTTTTTGAGGCCCAGAATGAAAGCTTTTTACTTTTTGATGGGAGCAAGTTGGTGAAGGCAGGAAGTGTGACGATCGGAGAGAGTGAGCAATTTCTCTTTGGCTCTTTGTTCCCTTTTTTAGTAGTAATTTGTCATTGAGAATGCTTTCATATTGGTTGTAGAGGTTGTGAAGTCAGGTCTCGATCTATTGTGGGGGGGGGGGGGTTCAATTGGAGATTGAGCTAGGATTCGTTGGTCAGATTTGTCAGTGTCAATTTCTCTTTCTTTGTATCCGGTTATACTGAAATAAGCTCGTTTCCAGGCTAGGAGATTTCTCCTCGTTAAGCTGAGGAGCTTAGAGAATCGATGAATCGGGTACCTATCAGTCGGTTAGAATTCTATTTAGTATGTGGGAGATTAGTATGTGTGGAAGAATCCATTTGGTTTGGATCCAGAATGTTTTGAAGTGAAATCTGTTTTGATTTGGATTGGAATTTCCTGAAGTAAGTAGAAAAGAATGGGGTAATGGTCTGAATAAGAAATACCTGGAGAGGCAACTACCCTTAGATTAGCAAGCGGCCACTGAAGAAGTAGCTGAGGTCAGATGAGTCTTCTATCCAGTCTTGACGTACCCATAAGGGGGGGTGACGGCAGTCCGTCCAAGTATAGGAGAGGTTTATGAGATTGGTGCCGTGCAGGGAGGAATTGGTGATGATTTGGTTTCAAGAGAAAGATCAGTTTGATAGAGGTTGGTTTTATTGTCTATCCGTGGAGAATCAGGTTAGATTTCAGTCTCCACCTATGATCAGAGGTGAGTAGTTGTGGCAGATATCAGAGAGTGAGTTAGGAAGGTGGGTCGTCAATGTGAACGAATAAAATGTTCATGTTTAGGTGAATAGAGAAAGCACGAAGAATCAGAGCGTTGGGTAGTTTATCCAAAGGTAGTTCTGTTGAGGGTACTGGAATTCTAATCAAACCGGTGATGATTCCTCTGGCGAGGCTCTCAGAGGGTATGATATCCCAAGAGTCCATTTTGTTGGTGGAGTGAAGTTGGCGAAGAATGAGGGTTTTGGAGTTTGGTTTCCTGGAAGTGAAGTAAGGGCACCCAATTGATGTCTGTTGATGAGGTTGATGATACGGGCTTTAGTGTAAGGACCTCGAAGGTAGCACCGTCGTCGTAACACACCTTTTCATGAGCTGGACCCACACCTCTGGAAATCCCCTCCTCCTTACTACAGTACAGGATCTCCCACAAATAAGCCCACGTGACCGTCCTTGGTCCTTCCACATTTGGGATGGCACGCGCCCCGGATGTCCTCCAAGCTGAGACAATTTCTTCTACCATTTTGTTACCTTTCTGCCAGAAATGAACATCGACTGCACAGGTGAAATCCAACATGGGAGGACCGACCGCAGTCTGTTTGCCAGCACCTTAGCTACAATAAAATACACAGCGTTTGACAAGGCTATAGGTCTGTAGTCATCAATGGTCTCCGCCCCTAGAACTACTTCTTTGGAAGCTTTTTTGAAGAAGTAGAATCTGTTTAGAAATAGCCGCTCGAACCCTCCCTCAAAACACTCACGGACCATGGTGCTACCATCAAGTCCTAGCCAACGATGTCCCAAAGAAATATCAAAAACAAATCAAACCTGCAAAACATCAGGACCTGGAGCCCCCTCAGCTTTGAGTCTATGCATAGCCATAAGCACCTCCTCCTCAGAGATAACCCGAATCCAATCATCCTTCGCCTGAACTACCCATCGAGTACCGCCATGGTAGTTCAGAAGTGCCCAGCCTCCAATCTCCCACAAGTCTTCTCCTGGTGAATTGACGGTAATGCATCTGGACTACATCACCAATTTGTGCCCGCTGATCCAGCACCTGATCACCAACTCGTAAAGAGGTGATCAAGTTCGACCTTACTACACTACCTCCTGGCACTTGTCGACAAATCGGTGGATGGTGTTGGAGTCCCCTTCTCTGAGCCATAACTGTCTGGACTTCTGTCTCCAGTCCATCTCTCGCTTGAGATCCTCATCCCTTACCTTGTCTTGCATCCTGGATCTCTCCTGCAGCTCATCAGGCCCCAAAGGTAAGTGAAGTTGATGCCCCCGCCCTCTTTTAGATCTAGCTCCGCAATGGCCTCCAGCGCAGTCTTCCTACTACAACAAGCTCGCGACTCTGTATCTCCTTTTTGTGACCAATCAACGCTGTTCTGATGGCTTGAATCTTCTCCGCGGGTCGCAGATGTCGAAGCAGGGACCTCCGATCTTACCACTTGCATCGAACAAAATCCTGGAAACCCGGCTCCGACAACCAAGATTTCTGGAATTTCCAGTATGAGGAGTAGGAGACTCCCTCGCCACTATCCCTGTTTTGATTTGAAGTAGTAGTGGAGTATGGTCAGAAAAAGGCCTCTCCAAAGCCGAAACAGCAACCCCCTAACAAGCCTCTGCCAATGACACATTGCACAGGACACGGTCCATTCTTGATGCTGAGCCAGCTCCATTCCGCATATATAAGTATATGCAGCCCCTGAAATCGGAAGATCAAGCAGCTCCAACTCATCCACTGCATGCCTAAAGTCAAATCAGTGGATAAGTTATCCAACCTGCCATCCGGTCTATCTGACGCGGAGAGGGTCACATTGAAATCGCCACCAACCAGCCACGGGCGACCATTAGCAATCTCTGCTGCCTGCCGAAACTCCTCCCATAGCAAAGGTCTAGACGCCCCATCACATGGATTCTACCATAGACCCCCGAGATGACCCAATTGGTCCCATCCGAAGACCTAGTCCAGACCCCCAGACACCACTCTAGAGGCAATCATAGAGGACGTCAGGTGGAATTTGTCGCCATCCCACAACATGATCTGACCACTAGATCTCCCCTCAGACTTCATCACCAGCATCTCATCAAACTGGTCCCCACCAATACTCCTCTTCATGTGGAGATCCACCTCCTCCAAATGCGTCTCCTGCAACATAACCAAATCCACCCGCCACTCCTGAAGATATCTCAACACGAGCCTACGTGTGGCGTCTCGCAGGCCCCTCACATTCCAAGGGAGCACTCTAACCATGGGAACCCGTAGCGTCCCAAGAGGTAGCTCCACCGGCCACCTTTTTTAGAAAGACTTCCTTAGCAACCCGAGTGGAAACCCAATTGTCTTAGTATCTATATATAAGTTAGCACTCAAACCCCAATTCGACGAATTCACTATCCTGCCTTAAAGTATTGCAAGTAAAGTAAAGTAAAGAAAGAATGCTCATTCTTGGCACTCCTTGGCATTGGCATTCGACTAGCTGCTTGCGAAAGAATCTCACCTTGCGAAATCAATACCCTTGCGAAATCCTCGACTCCCTCCTTCTGTGAATCTGACCTCACTAACTCCCCTAGATTCAGGTCAAGTAAAGGCTTGGATTACTGAGGAATTAGCCTTACTGCTTGTTCCCCGATTTTGGAAATCGATTGGATTTCTTTTCTCAGGGAAACCTCTTCTCGTCAGGTCCGGGGCAGAGTGAAAAGGGGATTTGGTTCATTGTCATTATACACCCAAGGAAGTAGTTGAGTTTAGCTGCTTGGCTTCCCATGAATGATAGTATATATCTATTACTCAAGCTCCCATGCCTCCCTCACCTACGAACTGGACTTGAAGCTGAATTGCTTGACTCCGACACTGCTGCCTGGTCTTGTTGCTTTCCATTCCATCACCACTCTACCACCCGGCGGCCCCTGAACTCTTCCCCGGATTTCCCCTTTGATGCAGCCCGGGTATAATACGCAGGGAGCCTGTTCTAGGGTTCCATCTGGGATTGATACACTCCTTCCTGCTCTTAGCTCCTCTCCGCTATAATCATAAAGAAAACCCGGACCCGGGGTCTAAGAAATTGACACCAGGAACGAGCTCCGGGCATTCCCTCTTTCCGCAATCCCCTGCTGCTGCGCCAACTCGGCAATTTGGTTCACAAGTCTTTTCCGCCCGGGGAACCTAGCTATAAATTCATTCACATTCACATCCGGTTTACTACTAAAAATTGCCCCCAGGTGACAGAGTCTTCCTGATTTATTGAATACCCTATTAACCTGGATTGACTGACGCAGGCTGGGGAACTAGCCACTGAATCTGCCGTGAGCAATATATGCCTACATCAGATCTCATCCATGAATTAGTGAGTTATGAGTCTGGGGTTTCATACATAATGCGTATATAAGATGAAACCCTGTAATACTCAATACATATATGCGTATATTAGATCTAACCCTAGGGCCGGAGGGATGAATCTCTTAGGTGAACTCCACCTTTACTTGGCTTTCAATCCGACTCGCTCGACTCGGCTCTCTTTTGACTTCCGGCCAGAATCAGGGTCACCGTCTTCTACTGAGTGGGTAGGCTCTTTATTTAGTCAGACTTTCCCTATTAGTTTGAGCTCTCTCCCTCGTATACTCCAAACTCGCATCTTCCTACCTACTTCTCCTTGTCTTCGACCCTGCCCGCATCTCTTTCGTTGGTCTCTCCCTCGTCGGATCGCATCTTCGCTTTGAGGCTCAACCCAACCCCTAGGGTAAGCTTGCTGGCTGCTCGTTGGCTCGCTGGAATTCGGTTCGGATGAGGCCCCCAATCGATCTGGTGGACAGACCTGCTAAGAGAAGAGTGAATAACAACACAGAAAAGGCGGTGTGCTCATTCTCCTTTTCTCGACAGCCAGAGACAAAAAGAAAGAAGAAAGGAGAAAGAGACGAAGTCACCACTTCCGTGAGTCCTGACCTGAGGGTGGCTTCATTCCATGCTCGTACCCGCTGCATCCAAGATAGATAAGACAGATAACGTCACACGAGAAGTATCGCCAGTAGGGAAGATAGGAAGTTTGGAGTTAGTAGTTGCTGCTTTTAGTAAGGGCAGCATGGTGGCTGGGAGTATTCTTGAGTCGACTGTGAACGCATGGATGGTTAGCTCTTCCAAAGAAGAATAGCCGCTTCTTCCTCAAGACTGCGAACCAGGAGAGGAGACAGACTGAATGAACATTTGTTTGCTTGCTTTGCTTTCCTAGTGGTTGTCACTATCAGAAAGAAAGCAGTCAATGAGCTCGCGTCTTCTCTTCTCTGGCTCGGTCGAAGTCGAGGTCAAAGTTGGAAATCACTAAGCTCAGAAAGAATGTACGCTGCCAGTGAGTTGTACGCTTATTAGTGGATTCCGAAGGTAGTTCTGTCATCAATCTGTGAGGAGCGAGAAACTACTTAGCAGCAAGTCGGATGAGCAAGCGAGTCGTATGTTTTTGTAGTCGACGAGCTAGCTTCGTGCCGTTCCACTTCTCTCGCACCCATACGACCGGCCGGCCTACCTTAGTAGTTGCGTACAGATGGTCACCACTGCTGTCACCTCACGTAGCCTAGGTTTCCCTCCTTCCTTGCCCACGCTTACGAGTGGACTCACGGTTTCCGAGTCAAATAGCTGGACTGCCATCAAATCAGCGTCGATTGATTTCCATTGTGACTATTACTATACTGAAACTCCTGGAGCTACAAAGATAGTTACGGTCACTCTAACGAATCTATAAGAGGGTCTCTATTTTGCTGAATGAAGAAGGTAGTCAACTTCCTTTCACTTGGTAAGCAAGTTGGGTCGATATCTCATCTCTGCCGAGTATCCCCCTCATGTTTTGACTGAGGGTCTCGATCTATTGAAAGTCATTCTCACTTCACTTGTCCCTGGAGGCGAAGAAAAGAAAGAAGCGCTCTAGCTCTGACTTGAAGTAGAGGAATGAGAATTGCTCGGCTTCCCTTCTGACCTACCCAATCTATTACTACAGATGCTCCAACCCTTAAGTGATAAGTTCGTTAAGTTTAGGGGAGAAATCACCCAATTAGGCCGGATTAGGGGAACACCGACACGTGAACTGACTATTACCCCGCCCCAAGACCGGGATTGGGGGCAAAGAACTACCATTACATTAGCAAGTAGGGGGTTGTTTACTTCCTAATTATAGACGACTAATCACATCACAAAACGGGAGCCTAATATTAGTTGCGGGGCAAAGTCGGGAATTTCAGAGTGAACAAGCAACCCGGAGTTAATGGGGCCGGGTATTTGGTAAATCAGGGGAGTTTATTAACGAAAATATTACTTCATTTCTCTTTTTTACAATCAAAACTATGAAATATATTATTAATATATTATTACTTAATTGACTTATGAATTAGTGGTGAAATGACCTGTTTCGGGCCCGGCAAAATCTAGCATCGTCTATCAGGTATTTTCGGCACCGTGGTTCGTAGCCACGTGCTCTAATCCTCTGAGCTACAGGCCCCACCCCGTCTCCACTGCATTCTTTTTCCTATTTTCATTCCAAGTCCAATAAGAGGTATGTGTGAAGCTTTTTTTTTATCATTCTGGCGTCGAGCTATTTTTCCGCAGGACCTCCCCTACAGTATCGTCACCGCAGTAGAGTTTCACCACCAAATTATGGCATGATGGATGGGTGTGGTTCCTCTACGCCTAGGACACCAGAATCTCGAAGCATGAACGAAGAAAGGCATGAGAGAAAAGCATCTTCTATTTTCTAATGATTGAGAGGCCCCAATTCTTGACTGGAAGGGGCACCAAAGGCCTCTGCCCTCCCTCTCTCTCTACCAAGGAACTCTACCAAGGGATGGAACTCTACCAAGGGCATGATGGAAGGGCAGAACTTTTTTTGGTTTTTTCATGTTATGTTATCTATGTTATCAAACTGTGGAACAATCCAAATAGATGGCGAGTGCCTGATCGAATGGATCAGGTCATGTTGGTTAAGAACAAGGTGAAAATCTCTCGGTCTGTTAGGATTCCTCAGCTGCATACATCACTGCACTTCCACTTTACACCTATCGTAATGATAAACGGCTCGTCTCGCCATCCTTATTGGATTCTCAAGACTTCTGTCGCTCCATCCCCGCGAGGGCAGATAACCCGTCGCTGTCTCGGCTGTGCTACCGGAGGCTCCGGGGAAGTCGGAATAGGAGAGCACTCATCTTGGGGTGGGCTTACTACTTAGCTGCTTTCAGCAGTTATCCGCTCCGCACTTGGCTACCCAGCGTTTACCGTGGGCACGATAACTGGTACGCCAGAGGTGCATCCTTCCCAGTCCTCTCGTACTAGAGAAAGGTCCTCTCAATGCTCTAACGCCCACACCGGATATGGACCGAACTGTCTCACAACGTTCTGAACCCAGCTCACGTACCGCTTTCATGGGCGAACAACCCAACCCTTGGAACAACCTACAGCCCCAGGTGGCGAAGAGCCGACATCGAGGTGCCAAACCTTCCCGTGGGGACTCTTGGGGAAGATCAGCCTGTTATCCCTAGAGTCACTTTTATCCGTTGATCAACGACCCTTCCACTCGGCACCGTCGGGTCACTAAGGCTGACTTTCGTCCCTGCTCGACGGGTGGGTCTTGCAGTCAAGCTCCCTTCTGCCTTTGCACTCGAGGGCCAATCTCCGCCCGACCCGAGGAAACCTTTGCACGCCTCCGTTACCTTTTGGGAGGCCTACGCCCCATAGAAACTATGTACCTAAGACTGTCCCTTGGCCCGTAGGTCCTGGCACAAGGTTAGAATTCTAGCTCTTCCGGAGTGGTATCTCACTGATGGCTCGGGCCCCCCCGGAAGGAGGCCTTCTTCGCCTTCCACCTAAGCTGCGCAGGAACGGCCCAAAGCCAATCCCAGGGAAAAGTGAGAAGCTTCATAGGGTCTTTCTGTCCAGGTGCAGGTAGTCCGCATCTTCACAGACATGTCTATTTCACCGAGCCTCTCTCCGAGACAGTGCCCAGATCGTTACGCCTTTCGTGCAGGTCGGAACTTACCCGACAAGGAATTTCGCTACCTTAGGACCGTTATAGTTACGGCCGCCATTTACCGGGAACTTCGGTCGCCGGCTCCCCTGTCATCAGGTCACCAACTTTTTTCGCTGCCCGGCACTGGGCAGACGTCAGCCCCCATACATGGTCTTACGACTTCGCGGAGACCTGTGTTTTTGGTAAATAGTCGCCCGGGCCTGGTCACTACGACCCCCTTTCTTTGTGAGGAGGCACCCCTTCTCCCGAAGTGATGGGGCTATTTTGCCGAGTTCCTTAGAGAGAGTTGTCTCGCGCCCCTAGGTATTCTCTACCTACCCACCTGTGTCGGTTTCGGGTACAGGTACCCCTTTGTTGAAGGTTGTTCGAGCTTTTCCTGGGAGTATGGCATGGGTTACTTCACTTCAGGAAATGGCGAGGTTCAAACGAGGAAAGGCTTACGGTGGATACCTAGGCACCCAGAGACGAGGAAGGGCGTAGTCAGCGACGAAATGCTTCGGGGAGTTGAAAAGAAGCATAGATCCGGAGATTCCCGAAGGTGGAAAAGTAGGTCAACCTTTCGAACTACTGCTGAATCCATGGGCAGGCAAGAGACAACCTGGCGAACTGAAACATCTTAGTAGCCAGAGGAAAAGAAAGCAAAAGGTGAATAATGAATTCCCCTGTTCCTACCTATTTTTGAGAATAGAGCTGAAGGAACGACATGTAGTCTGTCCGGCAAAGTAGGAGAAGGGGCCCTTTACTTCTGCACCCTCCCTAATCCTCTCTGTCCTCTCCATACTTGCTGCCTTTCAAAACCTAGGGGGACGAAGTCGGGTCAAGAGCTCGGGGCAGGAAGGATAGACATGAATCTGAACCTCCGGGGCGTCACTCTCAGAATGGGTCTTCTTTTCTGACTTCTCCCCCGGATTTCCCCGCATACCAGGCTGCTTCTTCATATGTTTGTTCAATTACCCGAGACACCCGGGCGGAGGACTTCTGAACTTGTTCCCCGGGAAAGATAGATTGGATTACTGACTCGCCCTGGGTCCTCATAAATGATGTTAGGTACCCTCGCTTTCGTTCTTTCCCTCTATTCCTACTTCCCCTCTCGGAGAAAGAGAGTGAAATGACCTCCCGAATCCGTTGGCTTGGTAAAGAGTCGGTCGCCCGAAGTCTGGGTTCGTGCTCCCTCCCTCGGCCTTTCTTGTTCTGAGATTTCCCCTCTCCGTTTTGAACTCAGGTTGGACCCACCTAGTTCGCTTCGTTGGACAAAAAGCTTTTGGTAAGCCAGTCGATTGGAATGGGAAGTTCCTGCTTCCTGCCGATGTCACTTGTAGGTACCGCTCTGAAGTCGACGTCTTTTTGCTTTCAAAAGAGGTTTCAATTGGATGTGTAATTGTGAACGACTGATATACTGCAGGGTGCATGCTCTCCCCTCTGCGTCTCATTTTAGTAAAGAGGGTCCGACGCTTTCTTTGTCAATTCTACTTGGTCCCGAGTCCTCAGCCGTCTCCCTGGATGGGTTTTCAGGTACGTGAGGTCCCTTTCTTCGGTTTCTCTCTGTCCTCCGGTGAGATAGAGAAAGATCGATCATGTGAAGATTTCCCGGGGATAGGGAAGTCGTGATTTTCATTCCCGCCTCGTAGAATAGGTATAGTGCTCTCGCGTACTATGCGAATGAGTCTTTCCCCTCCTCTGTCCCAGCTATCGGAGAAGCTGTCTCAATTGAACATCAGGCATACGGATCCCACCGTCGCATCCGGCTATTAATAACACGGGGTAGTAATGTGATGGTGCAGGTCTGTGGTTCCGGCCGGACCGGGAGAAAGCAAAGAAGCGGTCTTTTCATCAACTAAGCAATGCATTCCTGTCCCTGTCTAGGATCTTTCATAACCTGGATCCCCCTCGTCGAAGAACAAAGCCAGTGGAGATGATTGATTGCACGATATAGGGTCAATTTGGGTCAGGGACGAAGTGTTCTCGATTTGTGGGAATAATGATTTCATGGGAAGGTGCGAACGTAGGCGATAGCCGGAGTGGAGAGAACCAAATGGATGGCTTTTTCTTTCTTCTTCCCTCCTAACTTCCCAGGTTGGTAGTAGTACTAATCTTCCCTTTTCACTAGCTTTCACTTTTGGATTGGGAGGAGAGTCTCTCTGATTTGTCTATTCCCCCAGCTCCCTTGAGATGAAACCAAGGGGTGGACTTGATTTCGCTGATATTTCCCTCCTCACTATGCTGAGAAGGCAGACCCTGCAGTATGCTTGGCTGTCGCTTGGCTTGAAAAGCTTTCTGCCTGGACTAGATGAAGCTTATTCTGATTCTTTTTCTGGGTCTGGAGTGGAAACTGACCTACTTTAGCGCTCGCCTTTCCACTTGTGGGGAAGATGGGCATGATCCCTGTCTGATTCATCTCAGCAGGATTCGCAGGGGATCTTCTCCTCTCTCGCGCTTCCCTGGTCCAAATTGTCTGCTTCCACATTCTCTGGGACTGCTGGCTTTGGAAGACTAGAAAGAGCTCTAGCTGGGGTCCTACTTCTTTCTTGGGCTTGAATTCCCCTTCATCTGGGAAAAAGAGGTAGTTCATCTCCTTTCCTATCCTGCGGCAAGATCAGCCCTTGGAAAAGGAGCTTTCTTTGATGCATGGGGAGGGGAGCGAAGTGAGCTGGCCTTTCTTCTTCTGACCAGTCTGCTAGCTGAAACAACTACCTCCACTTAGCTGTAAGCATGTCCATGCACTCTTGATAAGTCCTGTGCATGATGAGGCTGGGGCCCGCGAGGGAGGAGTCCCCACCAGCCACCTCCACCGCCTCTTCCAGCGTTCTATCTGTAGAATGGGAGAGTGAAATATAGGCACCTCATGCAAATTGGACCCACAATCAGTTTGAGTAGTAAGGCTTGGTATTCATATCTCCAACGTGCATGGCGCCAACCTCAGTACTACTGCAGGAGCATCGGATTTCGTGGGAGTTTCAGTGTTCTAGCTTTGCGGCATTTACTTGAAGGTATGTCCAACACCCCCATACTCGCACGACCCTTGGACTTCCCGAAATACCCTTTCATCTTCCTGGACGCACCCTCCGCCTGCTCCGGTGGCTCACCTTGCTTCGGCTTCTTGCCGTAGCTCGTACCCTCGACCTGATAAAGATAATTAGGAGGGGAGATATCTGAGATTCAAGCTACTCGCACACCATCGAGGCTAGCTTTTACTCCTCACTTTTATGCAATTATGAACTCTCTTTTCCACACCTTTACTTCACTTCTCGATTCCAATGCAACTGGTACTTTTTGAGCTGACGTAACAAACTACGCGAGCCTCCCGATGAAGCTAACAGAAATCCTATCCGAATACAAAAAAGAAAAGGCAATTTCATTATGGTAGTATACCAGCCGCCAGTTCTTGAACTTCCAGTTCCAATCGGAGCATATAGATCCGTAAATGGATTTGTATGTATAGCACTTCAGTCGTGTGAGTCTTTTCTCGAATGGAAAAAAAGTATCATTTTTTTGGGAACATGGTAAACCAGAAATTCTGATGTTCGCGATTCTTCATCCACCGATGCAGAAAATGCGACACTTTTCCATTCTCATATGAGGCCGGAAAGTGTATTGGCAACAGGTCGGCACGAAGTGATTCATCATGCTCAAACATGAACCGACCGTTCTTCCGGGACGGTTGATAAATCATCAAATTCCCACAAATTCCATGAGAAGTGGGTCCATGTAAATGATCGAGACCTCGCAAACAACAACGCTCCTTCCCCATATGGAGTTCGGAACCCAAAGGCAATCGTTGAGTGAACTGTATTTTATTCGTATTAGTTGACCTAAGCCGCACCTTTACTTCACTGCTGGGGTGGGGCTCGGCCTCCGAACCGTACGTGGGACGAGTTTTTGCCTCATACAGCTCAGGCCGAAGACCGGGGGCAGTTGAGGAGAGATGGGGAGACCCTTCGGGACGGACAGGAAAGGGGTACCAGCTTGCTTCTTAACAAGCATCCTTTTTTTTTCCCCTGTTTCTTCGCCTTCTTTCTATTCTATTTACACATGCCCATTTTTGGATTAGGCGGCGGATCCCCCCAACAAAAGTGCAGCAGTCGTCGTTTGAACTACCCAATCGGGGTGGTGTGGTAAAGTAGTTCTCGGCACCCGCTCATGCCCGTAACTACCCTTATGTCTCGCCCTCAATTCCATGGCTCTCTGAGTTACGCTGCGCCCTGACCCGAGTCCCCACGTCCGCTTTGATCAGCCCGAAACCTGCTTTCTTTGCCAACACAACAGGGGGGCCGCCCCCTTCACTCTATGCTGGCCCCGGCTGGCCCGGGCTGGCTTTTTGGGAAGCCCGTTCCCACCACGCTCACGGCCCGGCTGGCCTGTTTTGATTATTTCGTGGGAATTATCCCGTTCCCTGATCCAACGGTAAAAGGTACGAGGATGCAGGATCTACTCCACGAGGAGCGGTACGGACGTAGACGATATCATCACGACCTCTCTTTACGTACCCCCTGGGATGCTTAACGCCACTTCGCCAACTGGCATTACCCGTGCTTTCGTGTCTCTTAGTGTGGTCAACACTGGGTGTTTCCGAGAAGCGAAGCTAACACCCATTCACCTCCGTTCATCCAAAGTTCCTGACCCTTATGCACGAATTTTGGAATCAGCCATCTTCCTATCAAGGGGGAGGAGCCAACTGAGCATCTCAGCGGCGGGATTGAATACCCGGATCGAATCAGAGTTCACGCCGCCCGCCCTGAACAAATAGGAGGCGTGGGCCACAAGTCGCACATAAGCCACCGGGTCGCATGACAGAAGAACACCCAACATAAAGATGCACACTCCATGTGATATTTGTGGAATCTTCATGTTCACTTTTTGGTAGTAGTCGTGACCAACAGCCATCAGCAGTCGGCTCGTTGGTAAGGCGAGAGATTCAAGGCCGATTTCTGGTGGCACACCCCCCAAACAAGCACCACCCAACGACTTTTTGCTCGCTTTCTCTTCGCTACAGCTCGCACATACTTCAACGACCCAACGACTCGTGGCGAAGCGGAGAGGAGCAAAGAAATGGGGGTGCCCGGGGCATCTCATCTTGTCATTGAGTCCTTGCTCATTCCCTTCACAAAGTCGGTGGTCCTTTCTCCGCGACCGCTTACGCTTCGCTGACCTATCGCGTGGTAAAGAGAAGAGAGTACGAAAGAATAGTAAACAGAGCACACCGCAGAAAGATTCTAAATATGACAAGTCCTCCCCCATTCCCCCCCATTCGAGAAGAAGGAAATGAAGAAGGGGAACGAAACGAAATAAAGCATTTCGGGAGGATGAGCGTCTCTCCCTCCTGTCTGGTAATAGCACCGGGCGGCTTGCTCTGACCAACACTCCACTTTTTGCTCCGTCCATGGAGCGTATGAATTTCCTGGAATGTATACCGACCAAAAAAGGGAATGAAGGGATAAGAATAGGAATTATAGTACCATTGGAAGAAGGGGCACCTGTGGGAACATCTCTACTGACGAACCATTTCAATAGTACAGGTGCTGCAGTGCCACGAGGCACGACCATGGAAGTAATGAAAAAGAAAAAGTTCTGTAGTTGGATCATATGCTCAGTACGTTCGATTTGGGCCAGAGAAGATGAGAGGCTCAAAAGAAAGTGTTCAGAAGGCATACCGAAAAAGGCAATGTTGCCGAACTACCCAGGGCAGTGGTCGAAGACCTCTTCTTCTGGCACGGCCTGCGGCCTCCTCTCGTTGGGTCGAGATTCGGAAGTGGAATAGTTTGCATCGTCGGTCAGAGCGATTTGACCCTCCCCCCACTCATTCAGAAGCTGGTCGATTCCTGCGAAGTGTACGAAGTTCAGGTATTCCACTTGAATCACGAGTGAGTTATGCTCGTTTCCTTAACATACAACTCGCTCGTAACGAGCTAACTAAGCTGCCTGCGCGTCGACTACCAAAACATACGACTTGCACCTCCGACAGCACGGAAGCTGATGATCTACCATGGGTGGAATGGGTAGAATTCCAGTGGTTTTGGCTTCTCATCCCTCCAATCTACCGGGTGCGTAAAGAAGAAGCCTACTTACTACACCCCTTTCTCTAATCATAAATAAGGTAAGCTCATTTCCTACGGCCAGTCCTAAACTTGTAGTAAGGTGGTGAAAGGTCCACTCTCGCAGCTTTACCGAGGAATCAGTCTATCAGTGCTTGGTTAAGCGAGAAGAAAGTGGTTGGTCGCGAACCGGGAAGACTTATATAGCCAACTGTGGAATTCGATCATGGTGGATGTCTAAGTGCAATGCTTGTCTGGCCTCTCCGGGCTAAGCTCCCTGTATCAAGGATTTTCTATCTTACCCTTCAGAATGCTGGACAAGAGCCTGGCCTTTTTTTAGACGGTAGAGATCCTGTGCAATGCCATTCTAAGTGCTACCATCGATTCCCCGTCCCATTCCACAAAAAAGGAGCTATGGGAAAAAAACGTCAAAACGCATGGTGCTAGTTGTAGGATACGGAGACGAGCTTGCCTTGGATTGATGATAAAATAGAATCCTGGCTCGAGAACAATGATTTGATTCATTATGAAGAAAAACCATTCTTGGTTCAGTTCTCCACCCTAACGACAGAAAAGAGAATGGATCCAATTCTATGGAGTCTGACTCATAGTGATCATTTATCAAAGAATGACTCTGGTTATCAAATGATTGAACAACCAGGATCCATTTACTTACGATACATTCATCAAAAGTATCTAATGAATTATGAGTTCCATAGATCCTGTTTAGCGGAAAGACGGATATTTCTTACTCATTATCAGACAATCACTTATTCGCAAACCTCGTGCGGGGCTAATAGTTTTCATTTCCCATCTCATGGAAAACCCTTTTCGCTCCGCTTAGCCCTATCCCCTTCGGCAGGGCATTTGAGTGATAGGTTCTAGAGGAACTGGACGATCCTATTTGGTAAAATACCTAGCGGCAAACTCCTATGTTCCTTTCATTACGGTATTTTCGACCGAGTACCTGGATGACAGGCTTCCACCTCGAGGTTTGATTGGTGAGATCGATATTTTGGGAAGTATGGTCACGGTATCCATATTTATGATATTTATGACCTTGATACGGAGCTGCTAACTATGACGAATGTGCTAGCTAGGTGTGCTAAGTATAAGCATAAGTATAGGAGAAAGTTTAGGAGGCCGAAAATAGAGCGATTTGCTATCACCCTTCATTTCGAATTAGCAAAAGCAATGTCTCCTTGCATAATATGGATTCCAAATATTCATGATCTGTATGTGAAGGAGTCGGGTTATTTATCCCGCGGTCTATTAGTGAACTATCTCTCCAGGGATTATAAAAGATGTTCCACTAGAAATCTTCTTGTTATTGCTTCGACTCATATTCCCCAAAAAGTGCCGCTTTCATAGCTCCGGATAAATGAAATACATGCATTAAGATACGAAAGCTTCTTATTTCACAACAATGAAAGCACTTTTTCATTCTTTCATATACTGGGGGATTTCACTTGGAAAAGAAAGTGTTCCATACTCAGAGATTGGGATCCATAACCATCCATGGGTTCCAATGCACGAGATCTTGCAGCACTTGTCAATGAGGCCCTATCCATTAGTATTACACAGAAGAAATCCATTCTAAAACTAATACAATTAGATCAGCTCTTCATAGACAAACTTGGGATATGCAATCCCATGTCAGATTCCTTCAGGATCCTGGGATACTTCTCTATCAGATAGGAAGGGCTGTTGCACAAAATGTACTTCTAAGGTAAGTAATTGCTCCTTAGATCCTATATCTATCTATAGGAAGAAGAAATCATGTTTGTACTGTCAAAATGGTCCTTGGAATTTGCAAGGAGCATGAAGAAATTCGCGATATTTCTGGCTTTCTTTTTTGAGTTGAGGATTGATCGCTCGAGATCTTTGGTCTCCACTCGGACCTGATGAAATAGATTGGATCACTTCTTATGGATTCGTTGAGGATGATTCTTATCTAGTTCATGGCCTATTAGAAGTAGAAGAAGGCGCTCTGGCCTCATGGACAGAAAAAGATTGCAGTCAGTTTTATAATAATCGAGTGACATTGCTTCTTCGGTCCGAACTTTTTATATCCGTTAGATATGATGCAAAATGGATATTGTTCTATCGTTGATCGCCTTGAAGAAGGGGAAGGAGCTGTCGACCCGCAACAGATAGAGGAGGATATCTGAAATCACATAGTTTGGGTGAGGCTCGGGGGATTGATATTTTATAATACGTCAGGATAGCGCTTTTCACAGCATCTAATCCAGCACCGTATCGAGTCCTATAGTATAATCATAGGGTTCCCAATAAGCTCTGAGGGTGATCGTCTTCGGTGTACAAGTGCTGCTACTGCTTTCCTAAACCGGATTGCACTTATTAGGCAGAATCAAGATGCCATTTACCTATGTTATATGAGACTGTGGAGCACGATCTTTCGATTCTCAACAGCATCTGTAAAACCTCTCTCTAGGCTTACTAGAAGGTTAGTAGTCTTAGTGCTAGTAGCAGTAATAAGGGATTGAGCTTTGATTGACGCTTGAACTAAGGGACAGAATATACCATCCTAGCAGACACGCCCCAACTTCCCAACTTGACTCCTATGAGACCGCGATACCACCCTTCCCCAAGAACCCCCCCCCCTCCACCACCTCCTCTGCTCCCTCCTCCGCCCCCTGACCCTAATCCATCGGATCCGTTCGCTCAGGTTTTTAGGGGGTCTCCGGTTGCGATCGTGCTATGGATAGCTCCCTTCCAGTGGGGTTGTCGCCATATCTGAAAACGATGTAGCTGAGGCCTGCGTGCGGTGGGCAAATGCCCTCGTGGTGTGCTCGATGGGAAAACGCCCCTTCTACGGTACAGAAGTTCATTGCTAAAGTATCACTGGAACCCTCGTTCGATCTTGACTCACTTTCTTAGCTCCACTTCGTGCGAAGTGAAGCGATAGCGGAACGAGTTATGATCGTCTCCGTATCTGTAGACTCGCACCTACGACTCGCAGACTCGCACCCCAGAGTTCTTGTTGCCGCTCCCCGCTCATCTGCCTCTCGTGGGCGTCTTCCTCCTTCTACCTCTACCGAGTTGCGGTCTCGTTACTGTCTTTCATTTCAAGAGAAGGGGCATCTAGTTGCTGATTGCCGTAAGTTGCAAAGCAAGCGTCGAAAGGGAAGCTCGATCCATTGGCGGATTCTTTACATCACTTTGGCAGCACAACACTTCTCGTCGTCCTACCGCAGCTCCCGCGACGACTGGGGATTCTCCTACTCTGTCTTGCCCTCTGTTGAGACTGATGATTCCACGAGCTATGCACAGCAGCTTGCGCGGTTACGACGTCGAACTATTGCAACCTCCGAAGTGCAGCTTTGTTTGAATAGCTCCGCAAGGAAAGAAAAGCTCAATCCTCCTGGCAAACAAACCACATTGATAGCCAGCCATGGTTGGATGTAAACACCATCAATCCAGTGCCCGCTCCGATTTATATAAGTGAAGGGAATAAACCAACCTCCTTCCTGCTAATTAGGGACACATGTCTTCCCCCGTCAGGTCAGATGTTTCTAGTTCCCCACTCAGCTCTGTCTTCAAGTCAAGTCAATCCATCAGATCAAAGGTTGAGCTGGCGGCATTAGGGTGATGCCTGGGAGAGTTTGATTTCATTGGCCTGGAATCGAGCTTATTCAATATACTCGCCCCCTGCGCAGTGGATCCCCTTAATCAATGTCTTTTCCAGCCATCAATCCAGTGCCCGCTCCGATTTATATCAAAGTTTGTGGATTTGGAAGAGCCAGCTGTTGGAGATTAATGAAAGGGCCTTGATTGTATGAATTCAAAGGGAATATCCCTTCGGGACTATTGTAAAGGTCGGGTACTACACCTAGGAGTGCTTCCCATCGAGAGATAGCTGGATTGTTGGAATCCAAGAAATCAAACGAGTACTTGACTTCTTTATTATAGTAGGGTTCTAACCTCATGGGACAGGGGAAACAGTAGTATATGTTGTATTAGTTATCAATAAATTGGCCCGCTACTGTCAGTAATGTCAAAGATTCACTTCGTGTCCGCCGGCCTGTAACCTAGTTATGCATGAGTGAGGTACAAATCCAATGAATATTGACCGGATCCACTCCTGCTGCTTCACTGAAATCATTGAATTCAATTGCTTTATCCGTTGGGGAACTATAAAAAACCAACATATTACCTGACGGGGGAAATCACTATACCTGTAGTTCTGGGGTCTTGGTCGCACTTTTTTGAGGACCCGTTGAGTATACTTACTAAATAGTTATGCCCCTGCTAAATAGGGGAGGGGAATGAATCGATTAAGGGATATCATGCTTACTAGGTGAATGGATTACCCGGTCAGGTCAGATTATTCAGTTTACGAGAGTTCCCCAGGATAGGAGACCAGCTGAGTTCCGAGCGGGGGTGCAACTAGTTAGTTAGCACAGTTCAGCGATAAGGGCGGGATTCGTATAAGGTAGGCAGTTCAGAGCGCTTAGCTAGTCGTGAAGCGGATTGATATCCAAGATTCAGTAGCTAAGGGGCGAACGAAGGTATAATGAAACTCTTGCTTTTCCCGGGTAAATGAAGTCAGAATATATTAATAAGATATTTCATAGTTTTGATTGTTCTTATTATAAGCTTATAATTCATAAGTAAATTCAGTAATAATATATTAATAATATATTGAATAGGGGTTCAAGTTAAGCTTATAATCAGAATTTCATTCCTCTTCCCGGGTGCAGCAAACTACTCGTCAGTAAGGAAGGTTTTTATGGCAACAGACAGTTCTCTTTCGATTCTAGGGGAAAGGGATTAGGGTTGCCAATACTTACCCATCCATGCCAAACCATTACGGTAAGAAATCAGGTTTGATAGATACTTCACTTGAGGCAACGTTAGTGGGACACCTATATATCGTTTGCTTATCACATGACTTCCATCAGTATGAAATCCCTTGTTTATAATCTTGTCCAATTATCATCATTGCCCAGTATTTCAACTGCAAATAAGGTGCAAATGAATATTAGTACAAGATGAGAATTCAAAAACACAATAGGGAATGTACTTCAAACATGTGAAACGAAATCAAAACATGTTGCGAACAAGACTGATACGTTACATGAAATAAGACAACTAGCATAAAGTAGTTGACCACCAACAAGTACAGGCCTAAAGTAGTATGATCCCAATTTCATGTCTCGATCCTGTGATAAGCAAAGTCAGAAACGGGGAATATGGAAAATGCGAGAAACTCTACGAAAGATGCAATCCTCCCATGGTTCTCAGTAAGGTTTCATCTCGCACGGCTTCGTAGATCCCAACTTCCTCTTCTAGTTCCCAGATTCTATGTTTCAACTTATCGACTTCAGCTTGGGAGGTATGCAATTCCTCCTCCAAAGCATTGTACACCAAGAAATTGTCATTGATGGTAGAACCCATTTCTGCTAAGTTCCGTTGCAGTAGTTGAATGTACCCCTCATATGACTTTTGCTGGTCCTTGTAATTCTTCTCCAACTTGTCATAAAGGTATAATCCAAAATGGAACTCAGCGTTCAACGATTGAAATGTGGCAAAATGAGCCCTAGCTAAATTCTTGTAACTGCATCCCTACACGTGACGGAAAATGTTCAATTGAATCATAAAGCAAATCTGTGTTACTGTTATAGCAAAACAATTGCCAATGTGTACGTATATTAACTTACTGCATCTCCCCGATAACATACGTTGAATAGCCGATTATGAATGGAGTTGGCATCACGACCATTTCCATGATGAGGTGTGTCCATCACCAGGTCGCAATAGTCAGGACAGGCATTTTCGGCCATGGAGCCAACAATGGGTAATATCTTCAGGTGGTCTCTCCATACCTGCAATATTGCTGAATAGGAAATGCATGTCTAATATGGAAAGACGCATATAAATGCTGGTTTCAAGTAAGGACATAGTACTTAGGGTAGAGTTGATGTCTACAAGCAACAGTTTCGACGATCAATGAAAAGAAAGTCAGAGAAAATAGATGTAGTGACAACATAAGTCATGTTGCAATGTCAAACTGGAAGGTAAAGACCGTTACACCGACGGTATAGACATTCCAATCAACATCGGGAACGATAAGCATCCCAGAGTTGTCATGCGATTTGGGCACGAATGGAGTCGCCCCCTGTAACTTCATCAGCATCAACTCCATGCCCAACTTCGGTGTCACCGACATCCTTGAAATCTTCAAGACCTTCCGCAAAGAAGAAATCGTCCGCAGCGAAACGATGTATGAAATTCTGTATGATGCAAGCAGCCATCACAATACGCCTCTGCATTCTGAACGAGTAGAACGACCTCTTGTCCAAAATAGTCAATCGCTTTTTAGGAACTCCAAAAGCTCTTTCTACCACCTGTCTCAACTGAGCATGGCGGTGGTTGTATAATTGTTTCTCATTCTGGTAGGCACGTCCCCTAAATTCCTGTAGGTGGTAGGATACACCACGGAAGGGTGTTAGAAACCTCTCCGTGTTGGCATAACCCAGATCTCCCAAGTATCTCCTACCAGAGGGGACTCTGAAATCACCATTTGTGAATGCCCATTGCAATACACGCATATCTGCAGCCGATCCTTCAAAACCGGTTGCGACAAAAAGAAACTCAAGATCAAAACCAACAGCAGCTAGTACATTCTGACTAGTGTAACCCTTTCTATTTCGAAACCTAGGTTGGTTAGATGCTTTCACCGTTGCTCGTACGTGGCAACCATCAATGGCACCAATGACTTCCTACATGGGGTGAACTCCATGTCAAATAGTCTCAAATCACACTACAATTGCATATATTACAAAACTTCATGGATCGGGTCAAAGTTCTGAATATTTTGCTTGCAATCTTCTCAGGAACTGGAGCATCAGTTCGAGGTTGGCGGATGAAATCCTTCTTAAGGGCGACAATAGCTTTCAAGCCCTTGTTAAAATAACGACTGATAGTCTCTCCAGAGTGCTGAAACCGTTCCATAACATGACGATTGGAACCTCCATGTCCCAAAATGGATAAGACAATAGCGAGTTGCTCCCTGACAGTAGTGTTTCTTGTATCTTTCAACAATTGTCGAGCAGATAGGATCTCCACCAGAGCATGGAAACATTGCTTCGACAGTCTAAATTCATCATAACATCTAGATGGGTGACCAGCGAGCACATCATGAACCCATAGATGCCCTGTCATAGGGTTCGTGTTTCTTGGCATCCTTGGGATGTGCTCCATATCTTCAGGATATTGCACTACTAAAGGTCAAATCATTTCCACTATGGCCAATTCCTCTTCCCCAGAACTGCTTGAGTAGTCGTCAATCGTCTGGGGGTCCATCCCTAGATAAATATCAATCCAATTTCCAATTGTAGAGATAACCGTACAGTTTGTAGTCATAACGAAACCGTACATGAGACCTAACGACATGAAACATACTTTGACCCTACACATAACATGAAAGTAGTTGCATTAAACGACAACATGGAATAGTAGTTGCATTAAATGCCATAAACTACAGAATTATCCCTTCTAACCAGATAGTCAGATAGCCATGATTTCATGCATTATGAGGTAAGGTGGGAATGGCTTTCCACGAATTGGATCTACGATAGATTGGTTCCACCATATCCCAACAATCAGGGGAAGGTGCTACGACGTGATATTCAGTCTCGTCCCACATCCAACCTTCCATCTGCAGTAGGCGATTGATAAGGCAGTAGGCATGTTTCAATCTTTTCCACCTATTACGAAATCAATTCATACTCAAGTTGGTGCTGACAAGATTGTTGAAGTGAACAGCCACTTCTCTCCATCAAGTTCTACTTAGGTTGGCTTGCACCCAATCACCCTTTAGTTGTTCCCACTAGACGAGGCTGAGAAATATTGTATCATCTACCTCACACCAACTGAATGGGGGTGGTCTCATCCTAATTACCAACCGGAGATCAAACAACAAATCACATTATTTCACCATAAAAGTAGATAACCTAGATAACATGACATTAACGAAATGAGTTCTGATGATACATGCCAATGTTTGAGGGAACTACCAGAAATACAAGAAACGAAGCTCGTCTTCAGGAGTAAAGCGCGTCGACTACCAAAACATATGACTTGCAGTATCTGTAGACTCGCACCAAGGATGACTTCTTAATGAGACTTGTTCCCCGGGAATTCACTATGGCAGAATGTGAGTTGAGTTCATTCCCTTCCCGCTTCTGCAGTATGTGTGGATTTCTCCTGCTTCACTTCTGCTAATAACGCGGAATCCAACATGTATATATCCAATCCCCAGGGGAAGGGAGCTTAGTTGAGGGAAGTCCCGTGTGGTAGGAGTCAGTCGCAAGCAAGCTCCATGGAATGAGTGAGATGAGTCAGTGAGTTCCGGAGCTAAAAGCGTTGGGCTTTCTTTATACCCAAAGTCAAGCGTTGTTTAGCAGCCGCTTCGCGGGGAGTACTAATAAACCAACCCGGTCGGGGAGTGTTTTCTTATTTATGTAATCCAGCCTGGCTTAGACCCAATTGAGTATTCAAGCCTGATCACCCTGGAGCATCCATTGGAGTTCCCCCGGGAGGGATTGTGAATGTTAGAAACTAAACAAAACCCAATTCCAATTCACACTCAACCGGGATTATATCTTCTTTAGCTAATAAACATCCCGGCGAGTAGGATGCTAAGGAAAGAAGGAAGAATTCAGACAAGACGGCTGACACCCGGCGGATTGAACCAAATACCCGGCTTATTCTTCAGTCAGTGAAATTACCCGGACCTCACTTTCCCTGACTTTGCCTACCTCCAATCAATTGATTTGTCAAGGTAGGGAAGAAAAAAGGCGAGCGGACCATACTAAAGCTTTTCATTTGAGTCCACATAAGCAAGGAGTATGCCCGCGTGTTCCGACGAGAACACCGAAAAAACCTAATTCAGCTCTACGTAAGATAGCCAAAGTACGCTTGAGCAATCGACATGATATATTTGCTTACATTCCAGGCGAAGGTCATAATTTGCAGGAACATCCTATAGTCTTAATCAGAGGAGGTAGAGTCAAAGATTCGCCAGGTGTGAAATTCCATTGTATTCGGGGAGTCAAAGATTTGCTGGGAATTCCGGATCGAAGAAGAGGAAGATCCAAATATGGTGCAAAAAAACCAAAAAAGAGATGAATGGAAGATGCCTATACTCATTCGGCATGTGAAAAAGTGAACAGAAGTCGACCCGGAGACAGGGAATCTTGTGTAGATCACAGGACAAGCTATATACACCTCAAACTCGCCGTTTTACAACTCATCTCTCATGGTGAGTATTGATTGGTGCTGCACTTTTTTTCTTAGGGGGCTGTGGAAAGTCAAGTAACAGAAAGGAAATATAGAACGCATCTTGTTTATCTTGACGAAATGGGAGGAGTATCCATCCCAATGCCCAAATTCTTGACTTTACCGCACTTCCCTTGGGCAGTAGTTTCTCCATGGCCTTTCTTGCATTGCCGGGGAGGGTAGTAATGAGTGGTTTTATTGTAGAATCAATAGTCTTTTTTGGTTTGGAATAATGACCAGTCCAAAATCTCTTCTCAGTACTCATTACTTTTGTAATGGCAATTGGAATGATATTCACTCCTATTTATTGATTATCTATGTAACGTAACGCCAAATGTTCTATGGATACAAGTTCTTTCATACCCCAAAGGATGGTAGTTGAGTTCTGATTTTGTGGATTCTGGACCACGAGAACTATTTGTTTCCATCTCTATCTTTTTGCCTGTAATAGCAATTGGTATTTATCCTTATTTGGTTTTTTTTTTGAAACTCCCTGATTGTATTTTGGGCAGAAACGCTCCTCACTCCTTGGATCTTCTTGGATTGGAATTCAACGCTTCACTCCTCCGAACAAACTGCCCGAGGGATGAGTTGAGGAGCGCTATTCCTGGCCAATTGCCTTGCTTGATATATGAGATTGGTTTATGCAGGCAAATTCCTTACTCACCTTACAAGCTTGGAATCCGGTGCGTATGAAAGTCAAATGGTATCCCGTGGAGCGAGCATGGGCATCAAATGGAAGATATCACTATTTGGTATACCCGGGGAACTGAGTGAAAACCCCGAACTACCCGACACGAGGGTTCAAGTGTATACGACTTTTCCAGGGGCTTAGTGAATGATAGTTAGCATTGCCTAGTTCTCACCGGGAAAGGTAAGTAATAAGTGAGATATCCGACAAACCCCATGGGGTAATAACAATGATTTATGCATCCCTTGGAAGAGTAGTACGGAATCAGCTCTCGACCGGGAAGAAGCTCTCGACCGAATTATGAATAACACGGAAAGTCCCTAACCGAAGTATCTTTCCGATTCAGAGTCCGAGCTTTTTACCAGGGCGGTATGCAGGTTTGGAGCAGGATGATTCATAGAATTCCCGGCGGGTCCAGAGCGAGGGGGATGAGGTCCCGGATCCTCAGAGTGATCTTTCTCTGTTTAAGAACTCGCTAGGTTATTCAGTTAGGTAAACTGCTGCGAACTAGGTGAATGAATCCCTGGCAGGTAGGTCAGGTAAGCATCAATCAAAGTCTCATTCAGAGTCCAAGGCAGCCAACTCGCCTCGCTCCAGGTCAAACAGTTCCGAAGTGCAGCGGCTTGCTTGAGGAGAACGAGGCTCCTCTCCAGTGCGTGCAGCGGAGGCCCCGGATGAAGTAGCTCACTCAACGAATTCAGAAAGACAAGAGCAATCAAAACCATGCTTTAGGTTACCGCACTAATCTCTCCACCGCCGGGTCATTTCATATTTAGCTAGCTGTTTATAGCTAGGTATTTCCGGGTTTGCGGGGTCAGGGACAGGGAGTTAGGCAGGGGAGTTTGAGGCTGGACAGGTAAGGTATGAATCAAACAGTACCAGGCGATTCTTGAGTTCGATCGGGAAATACCTTACTCAAGTTTAGAAAGATTGCTTATCTGCTCATATTGGGGGCGTGTAGGAGCTTCTTCCTAACCTCCGGAATAGCAAGGCAAGCAAGCCAAGGCAGGGATACGAAGGGTCCGAGTCCGCCGCCGGGTCTGAGGTTGGGAATTGGGTCAGAGTTCAGTATTTTCCAGGTCCGATCCTGCGAGGGATATTGAGTGAGTTAGGTGAATTCGCAGTAGGCTCAGGAAGGGGATTTGGTTCCAGATAGTCTTTCAAGGAGCGCTACAAAGCGGGGGAGGTTAGGTATGAGGTTAGGTATGATTGATAGGCTTCTTCCGTGGATTGGGTGAAATCAGATCTATCAGTGAGGTCTGAGTAATACCGGATTCAGCGAGTGAGGAATAAGATCCAATGAAGTCCCGTCCCATCCCGAAGTCTAATTCATCAGCCGGGGAGTTTGGGGTGTGAGGAGCCTTTCCTGGGAATTCCACATCTGAAGAAGCAAACGGTTATTTGGATGCGACAGACATGGAATTGAACTAGTCAGCAGTTTCCCGGTATTTCAGCGAGTCGGATTGAACCAAAGAAGTGAATAGGCCGGTTTGAGTAAAGTGAAGTAAAGAACCGAGGCAAAGGTGGAGCTGGATTAGGGACCTTCCAATCAATCCTAGAACCGGGTCAATAAATACCTAGGTGTAGAAACATCATGACTTCAGACAGATAAGACAGGCTGACTTGAATCACATAATGAGCTCATCATCCCCACCGGGAGGGAAAGTCTCTTTCCTTTACACCCGTACCGTACCCTAACTCAATTCACTGCTGAATCAATTCCTTCGAGGCTCGTTTAACTCGGGGAACCTGACTTCACTGATCACTCTAGTCCTGAACTTACCACACCGGGGCCTGCCTGCACACCTGGGCATTTGATCCGCACCTGCCGGAAGAGACATAGCAAGCCCGGTTAGGAGCTTATCCCTATGCCCGCTCTTGAGGTAGGACGCCTAGAAGGTGGATCATCTTTCTCCACTTGATTGGGTGATGAAATGCCGAAGTGCTAACTCCGGTTTGACTGCTTGTTTGCTTCATACCTTGGAGGTCTATCCCAAGCAGCCTGCATAACTCCCGGAATCGGAAAGAGACCTCGACGATTTGACTACTCGCACGCACGCACCTATTTGGTTAAACTCACTCCCTCGACTCCTCATCCTCATTTCGAAATTGTTTACAGTTCTTTACATCGTTTTCATTGGAAATCCCATTTTCTAGAATTCTCAATTTTCTACAACGTCGAGTAGATAGAATATGTTCAGGAACAAGGAAAAGAAAATCATAATCATTGTTTTCATTTCCAATTATATTGCTATCAATGGATTGATAAAGATCCTTCTTATGAACATATTTGTCTTTTATGAATTTGTCATTCATTTGATGTTGATTCTTATCGAGCAAGGAAAGACTTATGATTTGATACATAATCCATGTTTAATCCCAGTTCATAAATGCACGAATTGGTTCGATATCCAATTTTTCCCGTCCTAGCATTAGCCTTTGGACCAAAGGCTTATCATTCTGTTTGACATCCTCATCCTCCCTTATCTTGCCCGTATGGATTTCATTTTTTCTTAGCGCGGAGAGAGCAATTCTATTGAACCTTGGATCATCTTGCTCTAATCTAAGTAGGTGACAAATTAGCCTGATATTCTTGGTACTTTCTGGAAGAAAAGTAGGATCTAGTGGTTTGATTTGAGCAAGGGAATATCTTTGCGTAAGTAAAATCCACTCTCCTAGTTCCCCTACCAGTCCTTCTGCAAAGTCAAGGTCTTTCCAAGTGACTTCTAGAATGTTTGTCTTCTCTTCTAGAATCTCTGATTCTGTGGAATCCGTTTTCCTATCTTGTTCCTTTTGCTCTTGCTCTTGTAGATCGAATCCAAGATTCACTTCACTTGGTTGTTGTTTTTCTTCTTGATTCTGTTTGTCTAATTCAAAATCTTCATCAAAAAGGAATTGGATTGGTATGATCCATGGGTTAGTCTGATATGCATGATATGTATCGTAAAGTATTCCCAATTCTGGGAAGAACCGAGATTTGGAATTTGCTATGGGGCGATATAAATATCACTTTTCGTGATTCATTCCCATCCAATCAAACAAGTTTCTTTTTAGAAAAGATTGGAATGGTTGGATTTCTTTTCCTTGATCAAATCTGCTGATTTCTTGATGAATTCTATGAATTTCGGGAGATGGAGATAAAAGATTCTGATTATCCCATTCTTGATCACTATTCCCATTTTCTTTCGTACCTTTCTTTCCATTTTCCCTAATCTCGGTATCATTATCTAGATTGGTCCAGGTATCCATATCTATACCCAAATGGAACATTTTGCAATTGAAATATTCTGTCTCCCGATTACCCCGATTACGATGATATTCTTTTCTGAGATAATAACTAAGATCTATATCCATTAGCTTACTAATAGCTGTGATTGAGGTTTCTGTGTATGGAAATGATAGGAATCTCCAATTTCTCGATCTCTATTTACTTGTAATGGTAATTAAGAAATATATAAGTCCTCACTATTTTCATAGTTTAGATATTTCTGTAATAAAAGATCATATCTGCAGTTTATTTTCCATTTGTCTTTGTTTCTCATCGCTTTATAATCTTTTTGTTTTCCATAAGGAATGGGCCTTTTTCTTTTTGATAGGAATTTGTATAGGAATTGCAGTTCATGGAGTTCTCATTTTCAATAGGACAAAAATATCTTGCTTTCGATTGCCACTGCCACTCTTGACTTGCTTTCCTTCGGAACTTTTTAGGTACTAACCGAGACCATTTCGTCTCAGATACATTGTATTGATAATGGCTCTTTAACCAGCTTTTCCATATTCTAGACTTATCTATTTGCTTATGTTTTCATTTATGTTTGAATGGCCACCAGCTTTTCCACCATCCCTTTCTTCTAGACTGATCCATCTTTCATTTGGAATTCCCTATTCCTTGTGTCTCATAATAATTCTTGATTGGATCTTTAAGAAAAAGATGAGTTCCATGATATTGAAGTACAGATCTCAGGTGATATCTGTTACTGATTGGAGTTTGTGATATTTTGTAAAACACATATGCTTGAGACAAGGAGGATAAGTCCCAATAAGGATTGGAATCTTGACTAAGACAAATCTGATTCCATTGATTCTTCCATTTGTCTATTATAAATAGAAAGGGCAGTTTTTGCAGCAATATCAGCTCCTTCTTGATTGATTTTCTTGTGAATGGATGGAACGAAAAGTTGTACATTCATCCTGACCATGTGAATGATGATATAGAGAAAGAGATCGGTGTATATTCTTTCCATGAAGAATTTCCTAAAACAATCGAATTGACGTATGAATCGGGTCTTTCTTCTTTTGAATCTTAACCAAAGATGTTTCCATAATTTGGATTTTGGATCATGAAAATCTGTCTTGTTAGGACTAATCCGATTTAGGTCTGGAATTGGAATGATTTGGTTTCTTTCCTTTTTGATCTCTTCTATTTGATTCCGGATTGTGATTGTCCTATCAATCAGCTCTTTCATTTGAATTTCCTTTGAAGAATTTTTCCTGGATGGAATCGGAATGATCGATTCCTGGGTATTCTCCTTATTATTAATTATGGAATTGGTTTCATTTTCCACTGACTGATTTTTCTTGTTCTTGAAGTTATTTAACAAGAATATCCCTCCTTGGATTCTTTCTCACTCTCAATCCCAGTTTTTGGATTGCTTCTATGATACCTTTTATACCTTTTTTGATTCCTTCTATAACTCCAACTATTTTTGCGGTCTGCGCACTTTTGTAATTAGAAATTGAACTAGAAATTCCCTTTTTCTTCACTTTTCTATATCTTTGTTTAAGTTCCTCAAAAATAGGTTTCAAAAAAGAGGGCATTCCTCGTTGATCAGTAAATGGGACTTTTGCTTCGTGTCCCATAAACGTTAAAAAACCCAAATTGGCTTCACTGTTTTCTTTCTCCTCTGCATCTCTATAATAGAATTGTACCCCTTGCCAAGGTTTCAGACGGAAAGGAAATACAATTTGTATCTGAAGACCAGCTCTGAAGCAATCTTGGTTCTTTTTCTTATAATTCAACACCATTATAAGTGCATAGAACATGCATTTCTCTATTCCAATCCCTCCAATCCACGATCAACTCGGGCATTTGCAAGAATAGCATACGTCCAATATTTTGAGCTATGATCAAGAAAGGCAATTTCATGTATTTTCTCACAAAGGATTGAATTAGTAACACCGAACTCCTTAGTGTTTGACCAAATGAAAGCCTATCCCAGCGTTCTGCTCGGTTTATACATTCTCTTTGCATAGTAGTTTCTAAGTCAAAGCCTTCTTCCCAAAAGGAAGATTCTCCCGTCATCCTATTTTTCAATCTCAAAATGAAATTGTGGATTTCGGAAAAAGCAAAAGAAAGGAAGGAGGAAGGTGTTTTTTTGTTTACTTGACCTAAACAAAGGGCCAAGCGCCTATTTACTTAAGCCATTTTCCAAGAACCTACTTGATTACGTATGGATCCTTTGATTAGACCCCGACGAAAATTCGCTCGATATGAGTAACGGGTTACATATATTTCGTCTCCTTCGCCTTCTTCTTCTTCTTCTCCTTTTTTTACTTTTTTTCTCACCGATAGGGATTTGATGTTTAGGGCCGATGAGAATTTTGTGAACCATGGGAATTGTTGTTGTTGTTGGCCTTCTTTTTGTTGTTCTTCTTGTTCTTCTTCTTCTTCTTGTTTGACCAATGCTTCTTTTTCGTCCAATTCCGCTCCAAATTCTTCTTCAAACGTGGCATCCTCCTCCTCCTCGTCTATCGGTTTATCATCCTGCTTCATTTCCAGCTGAGTATTCCAAATTGCCATCTGTCTGCCTTTTTTTGAACGAATGTCATAATAATATTCCCTTTTCGCCCCCTCGTCTTCATCTTCGTCGTCTTTTTTGATTTTGGCTACTTTTTCTTCTTCTGTTTGTGTGGCTTCTTCTTGCACTGCGTTTGCGTCTAGTTCCCACTCCGCGACTAATTTGTATGACCACCGAGGAACTTCTTTATGGATTTCTTCACGTTCTTCCCTTTCTTCCTCGTTTTCGGAATCCATCCCTTTCTCTTCTGCCGATGAAGCAAAGTGTTTCAGATCTTCCCTTTCTTCGTCGTTTTCGGAATCCATCCCTTCCTCTTCCGTCGATGAAGCAAAGTGTTTCAGATGGGTTGGGGTTGGATATTCCGAAGAAAATTCACGGATTGGGGATATTGGAGTTCGAGAATGACCAATATGTGTTTATAATGATTCTTCATCAACAGAGTCAACAAATTCATTCTTTTGATCTTCCAATTCGTTAAGAAGTAGATTATGAATTTGATTTCTCCTCCAAGTCGAATTCTCTGTATCTGTAATGGAACCCCTTGTAGAAGTTGGGAAATCCTCTTTCATGAAACGTGAATCGCCACGATATGGCCCGTTTCAAAGAGGATCATATTGTTCAGGTAAATATCCTTCTTCCTTTTCATCAATGTATAATCTAATCCTTTTTTCTAGCACATCTAGAACACCTTTTTGTTTTCCCAGAACTTTGATTCGATCCATGAATTCATTGCTCAGGTTGTCTTTTTTGTTCATTAGTCGAAACCCAATTCTGATATGGATCCTTGTTTTCATGGGATCGTTTTTCTGTTGTGTCCAAAGACATTTCTTGCTCTCTTATTTCTTCAAAAGTAGATCAACTTTGTTCTATTATTTCTCTCAAAATAGATAAACTAGGTGGATATGTCAAACATATTCTTTGTTTTCCATCACTTGGACATGCATCACAAAAATATTGTGTCATTCGATTTCGGACAGCTTGTTCCAATTGATTATTTTGGATATATCGTAATGGACGAGTCCATCATTGATAATCGAAAAGAAAAGTCAAAAGAGGTTTTTCAAACCTTTTATCCCATTCTAGCCATTCTGCTTCAATTTCCTGTTTTTCTTTCATTTCTACTAATCTTATCCTTATCAAATTCATCCTCTTCATAAGATTCATCCTCTTCGGAATCATATTCATCCGAATCCAATTCATCCGAATCCGATTGGGAAAGAAGTTCATTCGGTTTCTCTAGATCAGGATCAGAAGGAGGATCAGGATCAGAAGGATCAAAATCCGACGACGGTTTTTCCATTTCCAGAGGCTGATCTTTCTCTGGATCAGGATCAGAAAGATAAAAATCCGATGGTTCTTCAACAAGAGGTATAAGTTCTTCACTTGATCCATGAATAGGTTCAGATATATTATCTCTACTTTTTTTATACTTACCATTTTTGATACTTACCATACTTTTTCTCAACACTTTTTCTCAACTCCACTTTTTTGATACCTCCCATACTTTTTCTCAAACTCCTCCTGACTTATCTCCTCAAACTCCTCCTATCTTATCTCCTCAAACTCCTCCTGACTTATCTCATCAAACCATCTATCAATGCCCTCCCAGGGATCGAAACTTAGTTCATCTAGATCCTCGAATGCTTCATCAAAATCTGGTTCATCTGGATCAAAATCCAAAGAAAGGTCATATGGATCGAAATACACTTCATCTAAATCGAAATCAAGTTCATCTGGATCGATACCGAGTTCATTTAGATCTATATCGAACTTTCATTCCTCTCGATTTGGATTCTTCATTCTTATCTAATTGGTAAGACAATGGAAAAGAGTCTTTCCTTGGAAGAGAGTTTCCTTTGATCCTTGCTTTGTAGAATCCTTAGGTTTAGACATGACTTCGGTGATCTTGACTCCTTTCAAAATGGCAGCAACATGCCTTTTTGCTTTTTTTTATTTTTATGGAAAGAAAATAGGAAGGATGGAGATTACCTTACCTTACCTTATGATACACTTTGGATCGAAAAAGTTTGACTCATTTTGCTTCAGACAAATTAGACTTTTTCCAATTTGTTATAATTTTCATTTTTCGATTTATCTATTCTATATAGAAAATCTATTTACAAAATGGTTCCAACTTATTGATTTTCACTAACCCTAGATCCTCCCTCTAGATCCAAAAAATAAGGACTTTTTGCTCGAGCTCCATCATGTATTATTGACTGACAATCCAAAATCAATTCAGGTACTGCGAGACAGAACAAACTATGTCGAGCCAAGAGCATTTTCATTCTTAACTATAGAAAATGATGGATATCAGAAAGAATCCACATATGGTGATGTCCTTCAAGTCGCACGTTGCTTTCTACCACATCGTTTGAAACGAAGTTTGACCATCACACTCCAATTTTGAATCCGTACAGAATGGATTCCATATCCATATGGAATTATGAATAGTCATTGGAAATACAAATTGGTAATAGTTAATCTTTTTTATCTAGAGAATCATTCAAAGATGGAAGAACCCAAAAATGACACGGAAGGGCCCGAGCTTTCTTTTCCCAATCTAATGGATTTGTTACATTTCTTCGAGTATCAAAGATTCTGAATAAATCCATCATGAACTTTCAAGAATCCCCTGTGTAAGGTAAGATGAAAGAAGGGTATATACCCTTATCAGATCTTGGATTGAGAATAAAACAAAAGGATGAAATCAGAATTCGGGGAGTAGGATCTTCATCATATACAACGAATAATTAGCACAGCTAGGAATTCGAGATTGATATATGGATCTTTTATACCTAACCAAAAGATCATTCTTACAAAAATAGAAGAATCTCAATAAAGAATCTAATAGATATGGGCATAAACTTCATTTGATACAGATTTGTCTTTCCTTCTCAGGTTCACCCCAATAACGAACTTCCATAGGAATAGGAATAGTACAGATATCTACAGAATCAGACTCCCAATTCTTTTTGGGGAGGAAACTCTTTATGTATATCCATATCCATATAATAGAACAAAATATTCCCATATACATATCAAAAAAATGATTTTTTACATCCACATCGGACACTGAATTATGTTTGTGATAAACCAAACGAAGGAAAAGATAGGATTTAGAGAATAATTCTCAGAATTCAGAACGAAAGATTGTTTTCTTTCATTCTTTTTTTGTCCAGCTTCCTAGCGCGTGAGCCGCTAATTCAAGTCAAGAGCTTGTGCGGATAGCATAAGGAAAGAGTTCATCTTTCTATTTTGATCTGATATATCGACATCTTATTTTTCGCTTTTTGACTCTAGAGAAGAAGGGAGATGAAGATTTGACCTCCGTTGTACCGATGTCTTGCGGGGTTGGAAGCGAGAATCCCAGCAGCAGCCGTCGGAGTCAGAGAGTCAAAAAAACCCGGCGGGGGGAAGCGGTAATAGGTAATTACTAGTCTTCCTCTGGACTCTACGCCTTACTACAACCCTTTCCGATGTGACTTCCGAGGACCGAGATCCCACGGGGAAGAGCGGGAAGTCCCAGAAGCCCGGCTTTCTTTATATACCAGGGGATAAGCCGACGGGACGGCAATCGCAGTCAGGGATTTCAAGAGAGCCCGTCGATCCTGAGTGGGGAGGGCCCGAGTCAGGAAGAGCGGGGAGAACAGCTGTTTTGATCCCCGAGGATGGATGGAAAGAATGAGGGTTGGAGAGGTTGGCCGAAAGAGGGTATTAATCAGACTACCCCCACCCGACTCTGAGTTTGGGGGTCCAAAAAAGTCTCCCTGGATCGACTTCCGAGGGGGAAGTGATGATCTGAAATCAAGGCTTTTTTCATGAATGAGAGAAAGAAAGATGAATCCGTGCTCAGCGAAGTGAGGCCCCGAGTAGCCAAAGAGCGCTTATTGACTTCAAGGTTGAAGCAGTGACGGCTTCCCAGGCCGGTATGATAATCACAAGAAAAGCGACGTCGGAACGAAACGATCCCTACAGGAGAATCGCAGCGAGCAAGTACGTCAGACATACTCTATGAAATTACGTCGATTCTTCTCAGCTGGCATTCCGGTACATGACACTGGGCAAATGCTCATATGCTCCATCTCGACATCGTACCGGGACGAGCAGGAGAGGGGGGCCTAGCTTTCCTCCTCCAGTCCCGCGTTCCAGTTCCATCCTTTATGGTGGTTTTTGCAGTAGGGACAGGGAAAAGAACCGGAAGGCGCCAGTGAGGGTGCGGGGGGGTGCGAGAAACTACTCAGTTCGTTCAAAGGCGAGTGAAGTGTGAGTCTGCGAGTCGTATGTTTTTGTAGTCGACAAGCTCTCTGACTCCCCGAAGACGAGCTGTGTCCTGTTCCATCCTCGCAAGACAAACAAAAATGAACTTGTTCACTTATTCCACTTGTTTAAGAATGCCTTCACTTCGCTCGAAGACAACCACACATCACAATATGCCATTTGCACTCTCAAACCAAATGCTATGTGATGAGATTGCCACCATGAGGTAGGATTCATCCTAATAAGTGATAGAGTCCAACACCATAACCAATCTCTGATACTGACTGTAGGTGAAAGGTATATGACCCCTCTTTCTGGGTAGTATAGAGGTGGAAGAACGTGAGAACTTGAGAGTCACCATTGTTAGAGATTGGAGTAGCTGTCCTTACTACCCGTTAGGGCTCCTCCCTGATAAAGAAATATGGATGGAAGAGATCAGGATGGAAATGCCCCTTTACGTTCAGAACAGATGGGAACTACTCTACCATAAACGACTGAATAGGCTGCAAATGAGTAAAGACAATGGGATAGATCATATAATTGTTCCTCTTTTTTCATACTAATGGATTCTCAACACATGCACGGTCTTTGTCTTAGTGCTCAAGTGTTCTATTTACTCGTATCTCTTTTCACATCCATTAGACAAATCTTTGTTATTGAGAAGAAAAAGGACGACGTTGGGTAGTTCAGGTCGGTCATCATCCGCTTCATTACCTCAAAAGAGCCAGTGACAAAGGCGGAAGAAAAGAACCACTGACTGATAGGTAGGATGTTTAACCATAGATGGATAAAGGAAGAAGCCCCTCTCTCAATATTCTCAAAATAGATGTTTTCTCCCCTTCCTCGCGCACCGCCAAGCCAACCATCCCTCGGAAATCCAAATGCCAGTCCTGAACGTCTCCCAAAAACCAGCCTCATCTGTCGATAGGATCTCCGGCAGGCCCAGCCTCTTGAAAGTCTCCTTCACCAGGCTGCATCATATCAAGAGATGCTTCGAATCTTCCACCTCCGCCCCACAAAGGGTAGTACACAACAGTCATCCTCCATCTGCATCCACCTCCGTAGCCATCTCCTTGTTGGCAATCTACTTCTACACAGCCATAAGAAAATCCTGACTTTGAGCGGGATCTTCAGTTTCCAAATGAGTGCGGTGTCCAGAACTACCCAAGATAAGCATCCTCCACCTCATGTTCCTCCCTGAATATCTTAGATATCTTCCTCACAGAGAATGCCCCATGTGGCCAAGATAAAGCATCCATCACCTCTGGCGCGGGGGAGAAAGGTTGAAGCACATGGAGGAGGTCCAGGAGCTCATCGAACCTTTCATCTGATAAGACATCTCCAAGGGACGGTCTCCAACCACCACCCCCATTGGTCTTCCCAAGCATCAGCCACAAAGCCCCTCTCACCCCTGCTTACTCCAAGGCGTGAAGCCTTTGAAACCTGAACCTCCAAGGTATTTATTACCCAAGGGTAATACTGTCCAATTGTCATCCCAAAACCTGAAAGTGGCGCCGTCCCCCAGCGAAGGCTCCATCATTGGCCAAACTCGCCTCATAACCTGGACCAGGCCTCACCAAAAACCCGACGCCCCCCGTGGGGTCAAGCATCTCTCCTCCAAAGATCAAGCCCGGCCATACGCATCTCGCAACATCCGGGATCACAGGGCATCTTCCCTTCCCAACAGTCTGACCACCCATTTGACCAACAACGAATCTGCAAAATTGGACAGGTGAAGCACCCCTAAGCCCCCTTGGGACACGGGCCTGCAGATCTCGTCCCAGCTCACCAGACTAACAAATCTCCCCTCATGGTAGTATCGGGGAAATACCCTTCCATTTTTGAGAATCTCCTTCTAATACCATAAATCCTCCTCCGTTCTAGGTGGCCTGAAGACCGAAAGGTGAAAAACAGGAAGAGCAGAGAGCACAGCCTTCAGCAAGACCAGACGCCCACCTCTAGAGAGAACCCGAACTTACTCAAACACCCTGAAAGCCTCCTCTCGAGCAAGCCAATCAGAGGATCCCAGTCGCCTACGGGCAGTGGTCTCCCCTTCAGAGATAGCCCCAGATACGTCAGCGGCAGGGCGGATGCCTCCGAGTGCAACAGGCGGACGCAGTCCCCTACCTCTGCACCCAGGTTGATGGGTACAAAGGTAGGCCCGATTTGCCATGACTGACAGAGAGGCCAGATACCTCACCAAGAATACGCACTAAAGCCTTAAGATGCTCAGCCTCCGAGGTTCCTCCCTCAACAAATAGAAGCGTGTCATCAGCATACTGTAGAATGGGTGTAATGCAGGGGCCGTCCTGGGTCCCATGAAAGCCCCTCAAAAGACCTCCCTCCCACGCCCGACTCTCATTCTACCCCCTTCTCCTGGCCCCAAAAAGAATCAGCAGCCTTGTACTACTTCCTTCTTCCTCTTTGGAACTTGGTTGTTGTCTTGCAAGGTGGTGATAGTTCTTCCTTAAGCGGTAGCAGCAGCAATAGGGTCAGGTCCCATTTGCAAAAGTACACTTTGTGGCATATCTCATTTTGGAAGCGCTTCATTAGCTCATCCATTGCAAAAGTGATGTGAGGATTCAAAGACAAACCTTGATGTAAATCGACATTCATTTGAAATGTTTTTCATCAACCCGAACTACTCTACCATGAATTGGAAATGTTTTTCATCAACCTAGTCACAGGGTATAGCTCCATGATTTGTCTATTGAAGAGAAAAGGAGGATTTACTAAGGATGTGAATCCCCTAGATTGTATTCACAATGGGGCTAATTACACCTGACTTTTGGGTACATAAAAGTCAAACAAAATGCATCTTGCTCTCCTTACGACACCTCTCCTTTCTAAACTCAAAGTCACCCCACTATGCTCCACCCAAATGCAACAAAGCAAAAGAAAGTCCTAATCTGGTTGTTAACTGCCACAATGAGATGGGAACCAAAAAGTCATGTGAATTAGAATCTAGTTCCCGAACACTTGGATAAAGGGGCAAGAGAAAAACAAGTGGTCGATATTATTGGCAGACAATTCATCGTGCCATCACGAAAGCATGGGAAATAGGTCGTTTAAAACTTCCATTTGAATCCGCATAAAAACTTGAAAAAACAAAAAGAAAGCCACTTATATCGAACCATATAGGAAGAACTAGTTTTTTCCCAATCTAGGAAAGACAATTGGGATCTGAAGTCCAGCTCTGAAGCAATCTTGGGGAAATTCTTGTGATCTATTCCAATCCCTTCAATCCTCGATCCACTCGAGCATTTACAAGAATAGCATACATCCATTCTTTGGAGCTTTACTACTCCATGAGTGTTGTCTTCTCGTATTCACTCAAGGTAATTGAATGTGTTTTGAATGAGTCACACCGAAATCCATAATAGTAAGAGGGATATACTATACCTTGGGGAGTGTCTTACAGCATCCCATGTGTTGTGCCTGGGGCCCCTAATAGTCACATAACATAAGCTCATGAACTCCTTGTGAAATACCCTGGTTAATGAGTTGTTGCCCTTCTATACCCTTACAAGTCCTAGTTTGGCAAAATGCCCCTCATCTTGGTAGGTGGATGAGACCCTTTACGTCAAGAATGCCTAAGACATGTGTGATTTACGAACCCTTCATGATCGTAGAAGACGACCCTCGCCTTCTCCAAGAGCAGCTGCAGCCTGCAGGAAGACAATTGATAAAGATTGGCCAAAGCAAGTCGAGCAAGCGAGTCGTATGTTTTTGTAGTCGACGAGCTAGCTTCGTGCCGTTCCACTCCACTCGCAGGATACTGCAAGTCGTATGTTTTTGTAGTCGATGCGCAGGTAGTTGAGTTAGCTCGTTACGCTATCGCTTCACTTCGCTCGTGATTCAAGTGACCTGCACTTCGCACGCGCAGAGCATAACTAAACTCGTTCCGCTATTGCTGCACTTCGTTCAAAGGCGAGCTGCTCGTTACAAGCGAGTTGTATGTTAAGGAAACGAGCATAACTCACTCGTGATTCAAGTGGAATACCTGAACTTCGTACACTTCGCAGGAGACGATCACCAATGTTGGTAGTTGACTCCTGGCCTTGGTGGTCAGTGCTCGATCCTGGTGGTTGACACTCCACCTGGGCAAAGTGAGGAGTAAGTAATTCAAATGCCATTCTTCCTCTCTCTCTAAGGTTAGTTGTTAAAAAATCCTGATACGATAGGAACTATTGGATCCAATTTCATGGCTGAGAATAATTTCTACTTGGGTATTTCCACATGGGAACTACCTTTACAGTTCACCAGCCAGTGAAGTTTGAATACCCAAACTGCATTTCATTTCTATCTAAACCGTTTAGGAACAAGTCCAAACTCTGACAACAGGTTTTTTATTATTAGATGCCGAATCAAATAATATTGGATTCTTTCCAAACTACTATTGGTTTCATCACATGCAAATGGCGAAGCATTCTAGAATCAAAATTGACTGCATTACACCTCCCTTAGGTATTGCTAATACGCATGGATCCTTGACATTGGAAGATTTGTGTCACCTCAATGTTCAATTCCTAAATCTCCGTTCTCCGTAGTCAGGATTACACATGTTTTGAGAGATCATTTGTCCCTGTGTCCTCATATATACACCAGCTTTCCAATCTAAACACTCAGGCGGGTGCATCAGCCATTGATCCCCCACCCTTGACTTTAGTATGTGTATATTGAAGCACAGAGACATCTCTGTCTTAGGTAGTATCAAAGGATACGTTGTCTTCGTGATAGTGATCAAATGAGATTCCATATCTGAGTCTCATCAAGACAGATCTTTGACTCGATTTGCGTGATAGCTATGAATTTCTATTCATGATGCAGAGGATGTGCATTAAGAGCACCCGTCAAAACACAATTGTCGAGACCATCTCTTCTCTGATTGGAGACATCATTATTGAATGACTACTTATCCAAATCCTCGATCCAAATCGTTCAAATACTTGATACCTAGTATATCCAACTCGTTCAAGGTACTTGATCCTGGGACCTAACTACCCACATTAGTGTGTCCATGCAATCTGGCATTCAGATACGTATCATTGATCAAGTGATTTCCATTGAAGTTGGCTCGCCAAGGGCACATGATTCCAATAGACTCCCACTTGCCTTCAGAGCCAATTGTAAACTACCTCTTTGACCCCTGATGCTAACTTGACACCTAAATCGTTTGAGATCAAGCCATGATCAACTAAAGTGTCAATCCATCAAGTGAAATGTTGCACATAATCACAATGTCGAAGAATTTGGAGAGAGATTTTATTGGAATGAGATTGAATGGAAAAGAGAAGACCCCAACCCTTCTCTATATAAGGAGGGAATGACAAGCAATCCAAATCCTAATCTGAATCCAATCCAATCTCTCCAATTGAAACAGATAAGACACCACTTTTCACGTAGGGTTGAAGCAGAAGTAGCAGCCCCACACACAATGGTTGTAGCAGTAGTAGCGACCACACATACAATGGCCATATTTGTTATAGTAGCAGCCACACATTGAGAAACGTTCCCAAGCATGCATGTAATAGTAGTATGAGGTGGGAGAGCCTTGCTCAAGTCCCCACTAGTCATCCACTTCAGCCGATAAGCCAGATGCTGGATCAGAAGTCCCAACAATTGACTTTACTAAAAAACTGGAGAAGTAGTAGGGGCTGCAGCCATGGCAGCAGTAGAGGAGGAGGTCTAGCTCCTCAGGAGAGACCACAGACGCTCTAGTTCTGCGGAAGTCAACTGGAGAGGGCATGCATGGCTTGCGCGCGAATGAAGAAGACCCACACGTAGAGGTGTGGTGGGTGAGTTCAGGTTGGGCTTTGGTGTCTTCTGTTGTATTGGTAGTTCCTTTGCCAGTCCCCTGTGCTTTTTATGGGAGAGATTGTCGGTACGGGAGAATGGGGGTCTTCCCGCTTTGCCCTTTCCATCCAAAAGGGGTAGTATGGCCTCGATGAGAGACTTCCAAATCACTCCCGGGAGGGTCCGATCAGATCCACCTGCGACCGTAAAGAAGTCGTGTTGCAAGTTTGACTACTGGCCGAAGTCCGTGACCACTCAAATAGGTTGTACTGTCGCCCTTCTCTCCGCAAAGAAAGTAGGAAAAAGTAGTTGTGGCTTGCCCCTGACTCAAATAGGGGCTCAAGGGCCATTGATGTAAAGGGTATTTCAGCCGCGACTATAAAGTCAAGTAAAGTCAAGTAAAGTAAAGATGAGTCGGGAAGCCCGCTTTCTCAGCTTTTGAGAGAATCATCAGTTGGTACCCGGTAAAGAAGCTTTTCATTGGATTAGTACCTCCGTGGAGAATCACCCACCTACAGCATACCTGATGACTCCCCCGCCCGGATGATTTCACCTTTTATGCAGCCCGGGAATAACCATGACTTAGCTTAGCATACGTACGACCCGGTTTCTGACTAGTGAGATCTTCTTTCCGGACCGTCAGACCGATCTACCATGCCAAAACGTCAACACCTGCTTGCGCGGGCGCTTCCCTCGATGAAATGAAAGGCTTCGACCATTCACCTAGTTAGTTGAATCACTCAAGTCAGAATTACCTTATAAGAACCCACCTACTCCGCTGAACTCGTAAACTACGTAGGTTCCTGATATAGAGGTATATCCGCCTCAGAGGAAATGGGATATTGATTCTTTACCTTGAATGAAATGACTACTTCAAAGGACTGGCATTACTACTGAAAATCAAAACTGGTCAGAATTCTTTGACTGACCTTACTACCCTTACGCAGTTTAACTATAAACCTCTTAGTGAATGGTGCGCTTGATTCACCCCTAAGCTAAGCGGGAAAGAAGTCTTGTCTACCTCACTCCCAACCGGAAACTGCCTTTTCTTCAATCAAGAATGCTCCTTACTTCACTTCAGGGACACGATTGATCCCTGACTGAACGTTGTCTGGCTTATGCCACTGCGAACTAGGGACATACATACACCTTACTTCAAGAACGAACATCCTTATACCCCTTGCGCCGGGTCTTTCGAGTCCCAACACTAATTGCATTGTATCAATAATACAAAAGTCGACTCTTTACCAACCCAGGGCTTGACTTTACTTGCACTACTTTAATGCTGTTATAAATCAATCAGAAAAAGTACCTTTACCAAAATGAAGATCCCGATTCAGAGTCTGAGTCCGAGGCATAGGTTTAGGATTCAACAGTTGAGTATGAAAGTTGGGAAGTGAGGTCCGCGGAGAAGGGGTCTGAGGAATAGGATTGAAAGTCCGCGTTTCAGTCAGGTGTATGAGGTCTCAGATTACAGTACAGTTAGTGAGTCTTGGAATCACAAGCAAGATAATTATCATTCCCTTGTTTCAACCGCAAGGAGTGCCCGCCCGGGGAGAAGGGATGGATTGGAAGCTAGTAGGAAGGAGCTTCGTCAGTCCGGGAAACTGATTTATAGGGTAGGGGAAGTCAGGTTAAGTCAGGGGCTTTGATTCTGCCCGGTCCGGGGGTAGGTGGGGTTTCCCATTTTCGGGGGAGGAGTGAGTCTGATTTAGTGGATTCAACAGCAAGCTAGGAAGCGGAGGGAAGGATTGAAACCAATTCCTGGGTTTTTCACTCCAATTCCAGGTATTTAGCGAGTAAGGACAGAGGGGCAGTTTAGAAGGTATTTAGTTGCCACCGGGGAATTGATTAAGTTAAGGCCGGGCGCCTACCTAGGAAGAAGGGAATATAGGAGGGAGCGAGTTTGATTATGAAATGAAGTTAGTAAAGTCAACGAGCTTTTCATGGTATTTCTCCGCGTCCAAAGACTTGCACAGGGCGGAGTGGAGCTAAGTGACGTCGGGTCGATCGAATCAAAGATGATGGTTTGACTCTACCATTGGATTAGAGGGTCTTTCCCCCTTTTTTCTCCTCTCCGCTTCGCGTTGGGTCAGGAGTGTCGAATCTCAAAGAAAGAGTGATGGCCAACTCCATTCCAGGTTTTTTCCGGACGTTTGAAACGGTGAAAGGGTGTTCTCAATGGAATTGGAGAGAAGTTGTCGAGAGGGGAGGAGGTTGTTGACCCAGGAGGCGATAGCCGTATCGAGTAAGAATAAGAAAAGGGATCCCTCCCCTCAATTCGAGGAGCCGCCCAGCATGTCCTTTATTTAGAAGGGGATGGCCAGGCCCCGGTTCCCAGGGTTAGGTTATTCCCTATGTTATGTTGAGCCTACTCTACCCCACGTTGATTCTCTTTTGGAGGCCAGCTTCACCTTTGCATTTCCTGCTGAGATCCCAAGTCTCCAAGTAGGCCCTCTTGGCCAACCATGACCGTCGGCTTTTTAGAGAATCCCGCTCCTGTGTCGTAGGACTTGTAGCTCGGCAGTCCACCAGGTAGGTTTGTTGGTACTTCCAGTTTCGAGTGTCTTCTTGGATAGTTAGGGAGGCCCATAGGCGCAAGATGTACCTTGTGGGGGGGCGGCGGTCCCCTGGACATAGTCCTTACTTCCCCTCTCAGGCAGTGGCCGTTTAGTCCATGGTCCATTGGATGGGTAGATCGGTGCAAGGCCAAATATTGGAAGACATTGATTCCGCTCGTTCCCATCCTTCGCTTCAGGGCTTGTCCCTCGGTGTGGTCAGTACTCTATACTGTCGAGCAGCAAAGCTTACACTTGTTCACTTCTCCTGACGGTTCGCCAGGGCCTCTTTCCTCCCTTTTCTGCTCACTCGTAGGGGTCTGGGGGGGAAAGGTTAAGGGGAGGGAGTCGACTGAACATCTCATCAGCCATTGGCGGGAATTTCGCCCGCATCCGATCCCCAATTCTTGTTCACCCCGGATGATCGTGTTGGGTGAATTGTGACCTCGTACGATCGTGTCGGGTGAGCAACTGCCGCTTCGTCACAGTACTGACTTATGGGCTAACGGGTCACACTTTAGCCAAGTATCCTACAAAAAGACTCCCAAGAGCCAGAAGTATTAAAGGAATGGCCATAGGAATGGGAGCATCATGACATCTTACGATGTCTCGCCCGAATGAATTAGTTGGTACTAAAAATGTCCAAAAAAGTAAACGAAAAGAGTAATAAGAAGTGAAAAGGACAGAGACACTTCCCAACCAGAAAGCAAAGTTCCCACTGATGGTATACTTTGTGTAAGCGAGCTCCAAGATCACATCTTTGGAATAAAATCCAGTTAGAAAAGGAAATCCAATTAGAGATAAGCTGCCTATGAGCATTATAGCATAGGTCAAAGGAAAGGAGGAGGCAAGCCCCCCCATCTTCCGCATATCTTGCTCATCTGACATGGCATGAATCACCGAACCTGCACTCAAGAATAAGGAGGCTTTGAAAAAGGCGTGATTCATTAAGTGAAAGACTCCCACCGAATATTCCGAGATGCCGCAAGCAAAGATCATATAGCCTAATTGACTGCAAGTTGAATAAGCTATGACCCTCTTTAGATCGTTCTGTAATATTCCAGTGGTTGCCGCAAGGAATGACGTCAGGGATCCTACAAAAGTAATAACAATCAAAGCCGTGGGTGAGTATTCAAATAAAGGGGAGCACTTTGCTATCATGAAAACACCAGCTGTTACGATAGTTGCTACGTGAATCAAAGCAGATACTGGAGTGGGACCCTCCATGGCATCGGGTAACCAAGTATGCAATCCTATCTGTGCAGATTTCCCAACAGCACCAATAAAAAGTAAAATACAAATCAGACTGATGCCATTCAATCTCATATTGCAAAAAATCCAATCATTTCTAGGGTCCCCCGCACAAGCAAAAATGGTTGAAAAGTCTACTGTTTGAAAGAGAGTAAAACAACCACAAATCCCAAGAGCTAATCCAAAATCACCTGCTTGATTTACAAGCATAGCTTTGATAGCTGCTTTATCTGCCTGAAGTCGTGTGAACCAGAAATGAATTAACAAATATGAAGCAAGACCTACTCCCTCCCATCCCAGGAATAATTGAAGAAAGTTATCTCCAGTCACCAACATTAACATAAAAAAAGTAAAAATCGATAAATAACACATAAATCGAGGGCCATGCGGATCCTCAGACATATATGAAATGGAATAAAGATGGACCAAGCTACTTACGAATGTAACCACAATTAACATCACTACAGTCAGGCTATCGAACACGGGGTCAAAAGTGAATTACGAGTCGGACCAATCTGCGAATCGAGCGAGCTCCCCTTGCAATGATGTGATGGTGAACCTCTCATTCGTTTTCAGTGCTCTCCGAACCGTGCGGGAAGGTTTCCCATCACACGGCTCACCAACTTGAAAAGAAAAACAGCATTTTGTTGAAAAATGTTCCACTCAAGTATACTAGGATGCCGTGCTTAGGCCCCTTCCCTTCACGGATCAAATCATCCACCGCCTGACCCCTAAAGAAATGGGTATGGTGTGCAGTCCAGACCCCCTTCTCTTTCCGGTGATGGAATACCGAAGCGAAGCGGCTGGGGGAAACCCGTCGATCCGAACGAAGCGGGGGTACTACGAGCCCTCTGCCCCACGCATCAGAACAGCTCGCGTGGTTCACCAGTTCCACCGATGTCACCCGAACATAGAGTGATTCAGTCGATACAGAGGTGCGCTTGGAGTGGGGGGTGTGCTGTCCCTATTGGGTATTTCTGGGCCCTTCCCCATAAGGCCCCACCGTCGGGGCATAAGCGCCCTCTTGCTACCCATATGCAAGGCGCCGTCTTAGCCTTCCCTGACTGAACTACCCAGGATCGCTCCCACAGCTGTAGCGTTCGTGATCAGCCTCCTCAACTGTGTATCGATCGAAAGGCAGGGCGGCACAGCCCCCAACCGACGGGAGTTGTCACGTCCAGTATGTCCCCCCTCGATTCCCGACATGCTATGGTGGCCTGCCCCGGGGTGGGTAGGAGCGGGTCGAGTCCGTATCGCCGCGGAGCAACTGCAGCGTCCGGATCTGATCGGTATACTCGGCAATTCATCCGTTGACTTCACGGTCGCCAAAGAAGCCCCAAGAAGCATCAAACATTTCCGATGAGACCCATGGAGCAATTCTTAGATAGCAAGCACTAGCTCCCAGTGCGACTTCATAAAAAGCAATAAAAGATAAGATTGAAGAAAATGAAACGCACGTAGTGGTTATGAGGGCGGTTCCTTCTGATCCTAGAAAAAGTCCGAAAAAACCTGCTACGGAACTACCGAGCAGAGGCAAAAATACAATAAGTAGATACATGACGATCGAGTGTATTCTTTGAAAGCCAAAAATCAGACAATCTTCTTTCGGCCTGTTATTGAGAAAGGGAAGTCCGAAGGGGGGCAGACCCAAGCCCCCACCGTCAATCTAGGGTCCCGCGAAAGTCCCCTGCGAGCCTGCGAGTCTACGGAGACGAGCTTGGAGCTATGGGTAGTTGCGAGTCGGAGTCTACGAAGTAAGCACGTAGACGAGCTTGTTTGCTCGTTGCACGGAGTTATATCACCCACAGCCACAAAAAAGCTAACTTCGCATCTCTGAGTAGCTCAATCACTCACTGAATCAGGGTTTCCTCTTATATACGCATATATGATTCTGCCCCCTCCCTCAGAACCTGATTCCGGATTCGATCTTAGATATGCATATCTGATTCAGCCCTCCGGGTTAGATCTGATATACGCCTATATACTCCAACTCTACCCCGTTTATATATAATTAGCCTGATTCCGATTTTCATCTTATATAGGCATATTTGATTCAAAGGAAAACTCATGGATTGGATCTTATATAGGCATGTGTGATTCCAAGGTCTTATATAGGCATGTGTGATTCCAGGGGTGATGCCGTGCTCACTGCTGCATACCTTACCGCCTAATCGTGTGCCCTCTTCTGTTCTTGGGGGACCCTTCAGGTTACTGTTTCCTGATAAGGATTGATTTCCTCTACCTCTTCGGATCTACTGCCACATTTGGTTGTGTGTGCTTTGTTCACCACTTTGGTAGCCTTTATTTATAAGTTGTCTCGGCTACTCAGTGTGTTTTTCTGGGTTATTCCCGCGGGGTATCGTTGTGATTTTGGAATGTGAAATGGCAGGCGCTATCATATTTATGCTGATGTGACTTTCTTTGAGAGGGTTCCGTACTTCTCTCCTGAAGGGCGAAATGCCCAGTTCCAGTCACATGTTCACCAGAGACGGGAGACACCACCAAATATGCCTGCTCCCATGCCCATACTTGTCTCCCCTTGTGATCCAGGTACCAGCGCCACCAGCGATGAGGCCTCCCCAGTCTCTGCTCCGGATGCTCCTACCCCCCCGGTGGAGGGTCACAGTGGGGGTGATGACAGACCCATTGCTCCGCGGAAAGCGGTGAGATCCTGTACTTGACATCCGATGCCACATTATACCTCTACTGCCCATCTGGATTCTTCTGTGCAGCAGTTTTCACAGGCACTTTGCAGTACTATTGTTCCCAGATCTGATACTGAGGCATCTACAGATCCCAAGTGGGTCGCGGCTATGGAGACTGAGATGGAGGCCCTCACTTCTCGCCAGACCTGGGATATTGTGCCTACTCCTCCTGATGCCAAAGTGGTTGACTGTCAGTGGGTCTACACAGTGAAGTATCATGCAGATGGCCGTGTCGACAGGTTCAAGGCACACCTAGTGGCAAAGGGCTTTACCCAGACATACCATACCATACCATATGGCATGGATTTCTTTGAGACATTCTCGCCAGTGGCGTGTGTCAGCTCTATACGTGCCATTCTCTCAGTTGCCGTGAATTGAGACTGGCCACTCTACCAGCTTGACATGACAAATGCCTTCCTCTATGGTGATCTTCATGAGGAGGTCTACATGCGCCAACCTCCTGGTTATGAGGTTTAGGGGGAGTATGTATGTAAACTGAAGAAGGCGATCTATGGCCTCAAACAGAGTCCACGTGCGTGGTTTGACAGGCTGAGTACTGAGGTGATGAAGATTGGCTTAAAGAGGTCTACCTCTGACCACTCCATTTTGATCAGGAGAACAGTGACTGGTACTGTGATATTGGCAATCTATGTTGATGACATGTGCAGGAGATGATGCAGCAAGTGGAAGTGAAGGCATTTCTGAATCAATCCTTTGTTACTAAGGATCTTGGGGATCTACATTACTTTCTGGGCATAGAGGCCGTCAGGGGCAAGCATGGTATGCCACTTTCACAGAGGAAGTATACACTTTCTATTTTGGCAGATGCAGGATATTACTTCTTGGTGCCAAGCCTTCTGCGCTACCATTCCAGTAGAGCAGAAAGGGAGACATAATTCCACAGAGGACTCTCCTTTCGAGGATGTTCACAGGTACAGAAGTGTTGTTGGTAAGCTTCTCTATCTTACCATCACATGACCAGACATTAGTTTTGCAATGAGCAGAGCCAGTCAGTTTATGGAGAAGCCACATTATAATCACTGGAATGATCTTTGTCTGATACTGAGATATTGAAAGGGGTCTCCTGGCAGAGACTGATTCTACAGGAAGAATGGGCATCTTGAGCTATCCTCTAACTCTGACGCTTACTATGCTGGGTCAGTAGAGGATAGGAAGTCTACTACTGGATTTGCAGTTTTCCAATCTAGTATCATGGCGCAGTCAGAAGCAAACGGTTGTGGCTAGATCTAGTGTAGAGGCAAAATACAGAGCCATGGCTCACACTGCATGTGAAGTCATGTGGATGAGTTCCTTTTTGGCGATCTTGGCATTTCAGTGAAGAGTCCAATCAGAATGAGGAGGAGCACGCCCAACACTGAAGATTGGTACTGGAAACCCTGCTATACGCTCAGTTTAGCAAGTGCGAGTTCTGGTTATCTAAGGTAGATCCACCTTTTGAGGTGCGCCATTTGATATCCGGAGCAGGAGTAGCGGTAGACCTTAGTGGAAGCCGTACTAAAGTGGGAGCAACCCGCAACCGAGGTTCGTAGTTTTCTAGGTAGGTGATTATCGACGATTCATCGTAGTAAGGCCTTCTCCAAGATCGCAGTCCCTCTCACTCGCTTCACTCAAAAGGATTTAAAGTATGAGTGGACGGTCGAGCAGAGCTTTCAGGAGCTGAAAAGGAGACTGACCACCGCACCTATATTGACCATCCCAACCAGGACGGGAGGATATGTGGTCTATAGTGACGCCTCCCACCAGGGACTAGGGTGCGTGCTCATGCAGCATGGGAAAGTGATAGCCTATGCCTCCAGGCAACTGAGACCCCACGAGAAGAACTACCTGACTCATGACCTGGAGCTGGCTGCAATAGTCTTTGCTCTCAAAATATGGAGGCACTACCTGTACGGTATCGAGATTCATACAGACCATCAGAGTATAAAGTATCTGTTCTCCCAGAAAGAGCTGAACTTCAGGCAAAGGAGGTGGATGGAACTACTGAAGGACTATGACTATACTATAGTTGACCATCCTGGGAAGGCGAACGTAGTGGCAGATGCTCTGAGTAGGAAGCCACTCACCTTAGCTAAGCTGCATGTAGCAGAGTGGAAGATGATGAAGGAAATAGGGGACTGGAAACCGAGACAGACCCCCATCCAGTGCAATTATATGGTGTCAAGGCAAAGGGGCACAGACCTACTTGTAGGGAACGCTTGATCCAAGCCCAACGAGAGGACCCCAAGTGACAAGAGCTGGCAAGAAAGATGAAGGAAAGGGGGATCGAGGGCTTCAGCTAGACTATATTATGATGGGACTATCACGTTTCAAGGAAGGCTATGTGTACCCCATGATGAAGGACTAAAGAAGGAGCTATTGACATAGGCCCACCATACTAGACTCACGATCCATCCAGGAAGGCGCAAGTGAGGGAAAGCGGCCATTCTACTACAATAGTCTTCATTCCCGGTATTACTCAATTCACTCACTCGTAACAAGCTAGAAAGGGGTATGCTACTTGGAGTAGTACGCGGATAGACTGAAAGGCGGGAGAGGAGCGAGGAATGGCTACATTATCTGGCCAGTAGTCATATGCTTGTCTCAAAGATGAAGCCTAAGCCATGCATGTGCAAGTATGAACCAATTCTGCTGCTGATTGTTAGTGGCTCATGAAATCTGCTATAGTGTGTTTTATGGTACACTGACTACTCACTCGGATAACCTCATTCTAAAGCTAATACGTGCTGCCCGATCTACTCTACTACTACAACGGGATGCATTTCTTAGCCAGCCGCCCGGTGCTACTAACAGCACTGGATTGCACGGCCGGCGACGCATCATTCCCATTTCTGCCCTATCCACTTTCGATGGTAGGATAATAGTAGTGGCCTACCAGGGTGGTGACGGGTGACGGGCCGGAGAGAGAGGGAGCCTTATTTGGATTTCTACCACACACATCCAATCAGTGGAAGGCAGCAGCGCAAATTACCCAATCCCTGCACGGGGAGGTAGTGACCCAATCCTGACACGGGGAGGTAGTGACAATAACATGAATTGCCGGGCCACTTCGGGGAGGTAGTGATCCTCCTGCCTGACACGCTATAAATAACATGAATTGCCGGGCCGGGCTCTAGGACTCTGGTAATTAGAATGAGTACATACTACAATCTCACTAAATCCCTTCACGAGGAGGATCATCCATGGGAGGGGGTGCGTGCCAGCAGCTGCGGTAATTCCAGCAGCAACTCCAATAGCGTATAAGATAGTAGTAGTAGTAGTTGCAAAAAGCTCGTACTTGGACTTTGCTTTTGAAGTAGTTGCTGTGATTTAGGTGAGTCCGGGTCGGCCGCCTCTGGTGTGCACCGCTCCTCTCGTCCCTTTGACCGGTGACGCGCTCCTGGACACTTCTGAATAGGCTTTCCCGGTCTTACTACTTCTAAGTTTCATAAATTAGAGTGCTCAAAGCAAGCCCAAGCTCTGTATACATTAGCAGCATGGGATAACATCATAGGATTTCGGTCCCTATTTGTGGTGGGTGGTCGGGATCGGACTCATTCTTAAGAAGAGAGTCGTGGGCATTCGTCTTTCATAGTCAGAGGTGAAATTCTTGCTTGGAGACGAAAAACTGCAAAAGCATTTGTTTGTAGTAAGTATAAGGATGTTTTCATTAATAAAGAATGAAAGGGGGCTCGAGATCACGTCCTAGTCTCAACCATAAACGATGCCGAACTACCCAGGGATCGGCGGATCTTGCTTGTACGACCGACCCGGCATTTGACCTTATGAGAAATCCAAGTGTTTGGGGGAAGCGGAACTGGAGGATGGCTTTTTCGGCTTTCTTCCGCTTCTATATCTATACATATACTAGCTAGATACGGTACGGGGGGTCGCAAGGCTAAAACTACTATAAGATAAGATAAGATAAGTAAAGTAGTCAAGGAATTGACGGAAGCACCAGGAGTGGGCGCTTTTACTCCACACGGGGAAAGCAGGTCCAGTGATACATATTCGTCAGGATTTACAGACTGAGAGCTCTTGATTGAGGGAGGGTGGTGGTGGTGCATGGCCGTGGGTGGCGGTGCATGGCAGTTGGTGGAGCGATTTGTCTGTACCGTTAAGGAAGGAGAGGCCCGATAGCAGTGAACGTAGGATCGACACCGAATGCTATCCTCTTTCCCGAATGCTTTCCTCTCCCGGGATTTGTGCGTGCCTCTCTTTCTTTCGCTTGAATATGCTTCTCTCTCTTGCTTGCCTCCCTGAACTCTGCTGCTCCATACCTTCTTTCGCCCGCCCCTTTGAGGATGTCTTTTTCTTCAACTACATCACTATGCAGCCTCACCATTCATTCTTCTTGACTTTAATAAAAACTTGCCGCAAAGATGTCTTTCTTTCCTGAGGGGCCGGATCGAGTTTGAGATGGAGAACTAGCCCCAGCAGGCAGGGAACCTATCTCTATGACTCCTTACTTAACTGAAAGTCCAAGGACCTGCCGAGCTAAAAGTGGCACAGAATGGCAAATCTCTTGCTGGGCATTAGGCCTAGTACATCACCATGGGGAGCACCAGTGCAGCTTTGTAGTAAAGTAAAGAAAGATGGATCCCTATCCCTGAGAATGTGTGCATAGACTACAGACAGTGGAATCGGGAGGAAAGCAAGAATAAGTAGCCCCTTCCTAACCTAAATCATCAATACCCGCTCCCCTGAACTCTGGCCCCTGAACTCAGGAAGATGAAACTGCATCCACCCTTGAAATCATCCCTCCGAACAAACTCCCCCGGAGAATCTCCGGTATTGTTGCTTGTGTTGTCAATATCATCAGACGAGCGAGCCCCGGCACTCAAATCTCACTAAATTCACATTCTTCCCTAAGCCCCGATATTACTCAATTCACTCACTGACTTGCTTTCCCTGGTTTCATGTTGTTGTTATGTGGTAGGATATTGAGAAGGCATACATATACTCAACAATATACTACCTTACTACAACCCTTCTGTTGGTGCTCCTACGAATTCGGGAGGGAATCCATCCACCCTTGACATCATCCCTGGGAATCGATTTGGCCTTAGTTAGATAATCCGCATAATCCGCATAAACATAAATATGATGATATCCGCTCGGAACTACCTAAGCTTCGCTGGTGAACTAGAATAATAAACTGAAACACTTCCTCCTACGAAGAACTGCTGTTTAATAAACCTTGAAATCCCCCGCGACTGAAATAGGTAGTTCCTCCTCCTTTCGGATCTTAATAATCCTACTCGCACTACCTCGTATACATCATACCTCATTTCCCAAACCCCGGAAACCCAATCTAGGGTTACAAAGTGAAGCTGATTATCAGAATAATGGAATTCATATGAAAATACAGGTAATATCTATTATATATTTGATTACTTACTGACTGACTTGCACGACTTGCGGAAAAAGACTTGCAGCTCCCTCCTTCGACTTTCACTGGAGTTGCACCTAATGAAGCAGAAAGTAGCCCAGACACTTATAACAAGATAACCATCACTCTTGTTTTTATTGGAAAATAGGGTATTGGACAGAACTGCTAGCCTCCTTCGCAGGGTTCGGCCTCCACCCCGGCGTTCGGGCTTCGAAAGGGAAAGGGAAAAGAAAGAGTATAGTTTGTCCCGACGTCTGCCCGCTTTCCGCGATTCCTAAGCGGTCATAGGCAAGAGCTCCGATCGACCGGCGAGGGTGGAAAAGAAGAACGTGGTTTCACCCTCTTTCAAGAAGAAAGGTAGCCTAGAAATACCCTTACTGCTAATTCCGAGCTTTTTACTACTATAGGTAGTACAAGGGAATCACTCAGTAACAGCAACCAATGGGGAGTTGGAGTTTACACTTGATGACCCAGGAGTCAGGTCTTTCCGGGGAAGGGGAGCGTAAACTCGATGCAGAGAAGACTCTCTCCCACAACCCGGGATGGAATGCTTGCTTATTCATATATGGATTCCCAGAAAGGATTGACTGAGGCTTGCTGGCTTTTCTTTTCCAATTCCCAATCCCTAAAAGAAATGACGTAGTAGACCCGAATTCTGGAGGGTCGCGATGAATCCCGTGGACCGGGAAAGAGGACCGTGAAGCATAGTGGAGTGGATTGCTTCCCAGAGGATCAAGTCAGTGACCCTGAGAGAGCTCTAGTGCCTGCCTGGGGTAGCGGGTGCTTTTCTCTGAGAGCGAGGGCTTACTTGCACTACTGTAGGTAATCGAGTGAGTGAGTGAGTTCTTCGAGATTAGGTGGGACCTTGCTACTCTATGTGCTTATTTAGCAATTGTCCTAGGCCTGTTGAGTCTGAACTCGCTTCTTTTACTAGGAGCGGCGGGAAAGATTTGACCCGTCGTCGATCGAGGGCAGGACTTTTCCTGGGCCCCCATATCTTGACCCGCCCGCTTCTTTCCAAAGAAAAAAGTGACACCATTCCCTTCCTCTTGTCTTAACCTTTCTTCGCCTACCACCTAGATAGCTAGCGGATTTCCTATAGCTCTTCTCATCATACCTTTTCTATACTCTGCAGTCTGAGGTCTTCGAGTTCGAGGTGCCAACGCTATCAAAAAGCTCTTTCTTGGGACCATGTCAAGCATCTCGGGAGGGGTACCATGCTTTTCTTCATCAATCACGGTCAGGAAGGTAGTCCCATTGCAGCCCTTTTTCTGTCCTCTTTTCGATGAGAGGATGCAGCTCCCTCATCCCTTGATTCCCCAGCTTCTCAAGCGGTATACACAAGGGAAGGTGCGAGTTGTAGGTGCGAAACCCTCCGGGGTTTCAGGAATGGTGCGACGCTGCGACATGCAGAGGATGGAGCTGGACTGACGGAACGAAGCGGAGCTCAGTCGCGGAATGGAGCCGTAGTTGCTGATTTGATTGCTAAGTGGAGGTCGATCAGATTGCAGGGTACCGATGTATGTCAGCTATCTATCCCACAAGGTCTTCTACTTCTCTCCTCGGTCAGTGAGCTGAGACCCTAGTCCTTCTGCCGACCACTCGCATACGCCACAGTCACCTCTCCGATCCCACTTTCGATCCCGCGCATACCTCTCATCTTCTTCTACCCGCTTTCGCTCTTCCCATGGGTATATCTCAGACCCTCGAGCAAAGGTAGATTTGCTGTCTGTCGGAGATTCCGATGCTACGGTAGGACTCCCACTTCTTTGATTCACTCGCTAGCCTTCCGGTGTGAGCTGGGAGCATACTAATATACGCGTTGGTGCGAGTCGTAGTCAGGGCGTAGACGAGCTTGTTCGCTCGTTGCACGTAATTCAGAAACCCTCCGTTTCACTTCACACATCTAATATAAGCTTCTAACTGCCTATAGGGGGTTTAGACTTAATATACGCATATCTGACTCCTAGATGAAACCCGGTATTACGATGCTACTTGACTTGACGCTACTTTAATAGTAGCATCGTGTGTGATTGAGCTTATGTGAAGTGTGAAGTAACCCTCCTAGGAGTTAAGCTTCGGAGTTCATAGCGTTGTCCTCTCCGCTTCGCCCCAAGACGTTGATCTCTAACTAGAAAAGTCAATGCTTGAGCTTGAGAAGCCTCTGGTCCAGTAGGAAATACCCATCAAATTCACTAGGATAAGCAGTATTATTGAACCAGACGAAACAACAAGCGGTGAAACCAAAGACAGATAAAGCAGCTAAACTATAAGTAGTTTCAAGTAAGCTTCCCCAGCTTTACCATACAAATGCACGGCGAGCCCAGGCAAAAGGTTTGGTTAGGATATGCCAAATTCCACCAAGTATACAAACTCTATCGCCTAGCCATACATGCCCTCCAATTATATCTTCTAAATCATCCACACTCACAATCCACCCTCCCAAAAGGATATTTTCATAAATAACCAAATCTCACACTTGGGTAGGGTGAAGTTGGTCATTTTTCTTGCATCTCCCCCCCCGGGAGCCCAGGTATCATATACACCCCCAAAATCCAGAGCTTTCCATACTAGAAGAAAAGCATCTATACCTAACAAAATGAAATGAATACCTAAAATGGTGGTCATTTGATTTCTATCTTTCCATACATAACCAAAGAATGGAAAAGATTCTTCAAGAGTCTCAGGTCCAAGAAGTGCATGATAAATACCGCCAAAGCCTCAGACTGCAGAGGAAATGAAGTGAAGTACTCCAGACTTGACTTTGGATAAGTATGGAAAGGTGTCTAGAACTTCCCCCCCAGGGCCTACTCCCCAACCCAACCCAGAGTAGCTAGATGGGGTAGTCAAATCAATCCTTGTTCATACATTGGGTAAGCTTTTCTGGTACGAAATCGGTATTTCCACTTCAAATAGGTTCATTGCTCCAGCCCAAAATACAATGAATCCGGCATGGGCTACGTGGGCTCCAAGTAGTCTACCAGACAAATTGATCAATCTGGCATTGCATTCCCGGTGTTTTTTTGACAGGCAAAACTGGTGGTTTCTTGGTCACGGCCAGCTAAAGTGAAAGTTCCATTAAAGAAAAGAGCGTTTCCACGTGGACCTCAGGGAATATCAGGTTTTCATGAGGCTGATCCTGAGCCGCCATCCAAGCACGAATACTTTACCAACGTTTAAGAGAAGATTTTTGGTGTAGAAAGTCTCAAAAAAACTTCACTCACCCCTCCGCTGCACGGATTTCCTGGGAAACGAAGTCATAGGCACGTAGGTTCAGAGCCAGACCAACTACTCCAATAGCACTCATCCATAAACCGGTTACTGGTACAAATAACATAAAGAAATGTAACCAACGTTTATTGGAAAAAGCAACCCCACAAATTTGGTTAGCAGTGACCATCGAATCAGTTTCTTCTGCAGGGTGAAAAGCACACAATGTATTTGCACCGTCACCATCTTCGAATCAAGTATTTTCCACAGTAGCACCATGAATAGCACATAGTAGAGCTGCACCTAAGACTCCAGCAACTCCCATCATATGAAAGGGGTTCAAGGTCCAATTATGAAACCCTTGGAAGAAGAGAATCAATCGAAATATAGCTGCTACACCAAAACTAGGCGCAAAAAACCAACCAAATTGACCCCTAAATCCAGAATCCAGAATCAAGAAACAACAACAGCATTTCTTTACTAGTAGCAGCGGTAAGGCTGATTGCATTGAAGTAATGGATTGCCCCAAAATCAAGAATACAGAAACAAAAACAGCAATTGGAGCGGAAAATGCGATTGCATTATGTAGTAAGGTCGCAATTGAACAGATCGAGCAAGTGAAAATTGACGTAACATAAAACCGATTAGCCCGAAAGCGCCATGAAGAGCAACAAAAGTCCACAAACCCCCTAATTGACACCAACGAGTCAAATCCCCTTGTGCTTCGGGGCCCCATAGTAGCAACAAAGAATGTGCTAAACTATTTGCAGGAGTAGAAACCGCAGCGGTTAAGAAATTGCAGCCTTCCAAATCAGAACTAGCCAATCCATGAGTATACCATGAAGTGACAAAAGTGGTACCCGTGAACCAACCGCCTAAAGCGAAATAAGCGCAAGGAAAGAGCAATAGGAAAATCCGGACCAACCTACAAAAACGAAACGGTCCCTACGTAACCAGTCATCCATAATATCGAAGAAATCCTTTTCTTCTTTGGTCAATCTACCGAAGCGAAGCGAAGCGAAGTCAGGGCTATAATCATAGTTATCCTCCTATTCTTAACATCACTTCCACCATTTCCGAACACCTCATAGAATTTCCAGGCCATACGACAGTTCGATTCTCTATGGACGATTCCTCGGCCAATGCCCCGGTTTCGAAGATACAAATTCTCCTTTTCTATTGGACCACAAACCGGCTCAATCCATGAGTTTGAGTCCTTACTATTCCTATTTACTTGACTAGTTGGAAGAACCATATTCTTAATAACCACCAGAATCCCGAATTGTCCTATGACTCTCATTTCATAGTATATCTTTGCACGAAGGGGTCAAATCCAACAAAAAAAAGACTTCGAATATGGATCTTTTGACTTTACCTTTACTTGATACGGTAGATCCCAAATGACCGATTTTGGTTCTTTCCCAGGCGATTTCTATGAATGAGATATTCATCGAAATAGGAAATTATGGTATACTGGAAAGTCAAGCATACCCCTTTTCTCTCATTTTTTGTCCTCGAATGTATTGACAGAACAACAATATCGAATTCTGGAATAAAAGAAAGATATTGAAAAATCGATTCTCAAAAGAAACGTTTCTTTGTGGCGTCAAAGAGTAGCAATTTCTTCTTAGGAAATGAAACGTAAGGAGAAAAAGAAATCGGAAATATCGACAAATTCTTGTATGCTTAAAGGAAAGAAAAAAAGTCCCTTTCTACAATTTCATCTATATCGAATTGGAATATCAGAATAGCTGATATAACCATGATTCAATGGGTTAGGTCCACTTACTTTTGATCCATTTCTTCTTTTGATTTAGGATTGGATGGAAAGATGGAAGAGTGGAGAAGTCAGAATACTTTGGTTTGGCAATTCCTAATCGGATATCATCTATGTCCAAGGACAAAAATAGGAATAAGGAAAGAGGGAGATCACCACTATATCAGTATAGGGTAGACTCCTCCTAATAAGTGCGATTCTTCATTATCATAATTCATAAATATTCTATAAAAAAAAGAAATCCAATCCTAATAATGAGAACTCATTCGAATCAAGATGACACCTTTTCTTTTCTACAAAGAAATGAAGACTGGAGTTTCGTGGAAAAAGCCCCTGACTTTGCTCTTGCTTTATAGCTTTCACATTTCGTGAAAGACCACCTATTGGTTTTTTTACCGAACACGAAATCATGAATAAGCTCTACCGGCACTGCCCTACTTGACCCCTCCCTTTTTCTTATATCTGTCATACCATACACCTTCACTCAAAGTTCTCTAATATAATAGTAGAAAGCATAATACCGCTTTCGTCTTTCAGTCTTCCGCCATCCAAGCAAGTCTAGAGAGGCGTTGGCGGAAAGGCGCGTCTGACCCTTGAGGTTTAGAGCCAGAAGAGTACGTGACTGAAAACTTCACACTTAGCTTCAAGTGTTGCCGATTTCTTCAAAGATGATAAGAAATTCATCAATCGCATCAAAGGCTTGTACTAAGTGCTTTCTCCGGTACACATTCCCTGAGTGTGCTTTTTTCCTCTACGTAGTTCTTTTGTGAAGAAAGGCCTCGCTCTACCACCCTTCACTTTTTGCTGCCTCTATCTATAGATATAGATGCGGGAGGCAGTCTCCCGTACCAACTCAAGGCTAGACCAACCAAGGAGGCCGAGAACTAGCGGAGTCAGAGAGGTGAGTCCTGAGAAAGACCCTAAAAGCTGGTCTCTAAATGAGGTATGTTCTCTATCCCGTCAGAAGATTCAAAGTCATTGTGGAGCTTATTCTTTGAAACAAGGCCTTCCTGTCTCATTCTCTTGGAGAGAGCTCATGTGAGCGGCCGCGAACGAATGAGCGAGTATTGGGGACGCAGCAGGAAGTGAGGGGAACTCGACACTGAATCTATTTACTTCGACAAAAAGGGAAATTGTCCGAACCCCTTTTTTCCTTAGGCTCAAGTCTGACGGGAATAATATTCTACGACTCAAAATTCATTAATTCGTAAACCGACACATTTATTATCTATTATTTGTTTGACGAATCCTTTATATTCAGATGAGTCAAAAGTCAAATGGTATGGCTTTGGCAATTTCTTGTGAGAGGATGAAGCAATCGAATTTGGAACCAGAGTTTTCGATCTTTGTTTCTCTTTCATAGTAATAATATCTCGGGGTTTGCAACGATAACTTGGTATATTGACTATACGACCATTCACTCAAATATGTCTATGGTTAACTAATTGCCTAGCTCCAGGAATGGTCGAAGCCATACCCAATCGAAAAAGAATGTTATCCAAACGCATTTCAAGTAGTTGTAGTCAAACCTGTCCCGTTGATCTTTTTGTCTTTCCAGCGATACGCACATATCTAAGTAATTGTCACTCTATCAGAACTACCCATAATGAAAACGCAATTTCTGTTTTTATTCTAGACGAAGACGATAGTATGATTTTTGGTTTCTAGGGTTGGTTTTTCGGATCACTTTTATATCTAGGTCTAGGTCTTTGACTAGTGAGTCCCGGCCCCCAGACGTCATATTTGTTTGAAACGAGGTCCTCGGTAACGCGACATAAAGACTCCTTGATTTGATCTAAATTGCAAATTCTATAGCCCACTTCCATATTTCCATACGAAATCGAAAATAGGACTGAACGAAAACAGAGAATAAAAACAAAGCAAAATGGATGGAAGTACTTACTACAAAACAAAGTAGAATGAAAAGAATTCTATCCATATTTATATTATATATATGGATCTGGGATAGGGAGTTCAGGCTATGTTTGATGATTTGTTCTGTAGAGATCTCATTTCTCCAGTCCGTTTTTTATTCCTAGTTGGAAAGGATCGCGGCATAATAGATAAGCGACCTTACATTGGAAGAAAGGGGAATAGCCTCTTCCCTATTTCGAGGGAAAAAACCGAACAAAAAACAAATAGAAAAAAGCCGGCTATCGGAGTTGAACCGATGACCATCGCATTACAAATGCGCTGCTCTAACCTCTGAGCTAAGCAGGCTCACATCACATAAAACAAACCGAAAGAGTGCATAGGAACTCAATAAACTACAGGTATCTTAGTGAACTATTTTGTTGTTTAGCTATTCATGAATATAGGAAATATATTAGCTATTATCAAGAATCTATTTTCTATTCATTAGAGATTTGAACAATGATCATCATTTGAGATTTGTTATCTCACTATATATCATTCTATTTCTATATCTCATTAGATTTCGAATTATATAATATTCACATCCATCCATATCTAATATGGATTGATCTATATCATATTCGATTTCTATGGAATTCGATTGATGGAATTCTATGGAAATGGAAACCAAAATCCATTTTCTTTATCCAAATCCATTTTCTTTATATATGAATGTTATGTTCGAAATGAGATATTCCTATTCGAAATTGATCATTTTGTATTCCTATTAGTATTAGAGATTGATTGGATTTTTTATTTGGAATCCTATTTGTATTGACCTAATTGGATTGACCTAAGAAGAAAAAGGATAAAAGAAGAATCTGGATGGAATGGAATTCGGATCCTAATGTGCCTCAGGTTGGAAGGAAAAGAAATCGAAAAAAAAAGAGAACTAAGTATGGATCGTTCCTGTACTCCAAATTAGGCTCGAAAAATACAAAAAGTACATAGAAGTGAAATGTGAGATAGATCAATTCCTATTGAATTGTGGATACATCGACCCTTTGGATTGGAACAAAACAAAAACCAATATAGGTTCTTCCACCATTCCATAGGGATGAAATGGGAGAATATGGATCAAAAATAGCAGTATATACTTTTTGTATATGTATTTGATTCATTCCACAAGTTCAAGATAAATCAAAGAAGTGGGTGGGATCACAACCCAACGACCGAAATTTCGGTCTCGAATCCAAGGGGAATATGGCGAAATTGGTAGACGCTACGAACTTGATTGGATTGAGCCTTGGTATGGTCTAAGTGATAACTTCCAAATTCAGAGAAACCCTGGAATGAAAAATGGGCAATCCTGAGCCAAATCCTTCTTTTGAAAAAACAAAGGTGTCTTAGAAACAGGTATATACATAAATAGATAGGAAATCTATATGGCATATTTCCATATATCCAGTATATACATAAATAGAAATAGATTTCTTTCCTATATTGACATTTCCTATATTGACATATAGGATTATTCTACATATATAGAATAGGAATCCAAAAAAGGATAGGTGCAGAGACTCAATGGAAGCTGTTCTAACGAATGGAGTTGGTTGCATTGCGTCAGTAATAGGAATCTTTCTATCGAAATTACCGAAAGGTCCTTATAGACCTAATATAATACGTACGTATACATACTGACATATCAAACGATTCATCATAATCACAACCTGAATCTAGAATGGATATCAAGAAATGTTCCATTCCATGAACAATTTCAGAATGATTGTGAATGAATCCATATCAATCTCAGTTTCAGGAAAAATCGGAGATTCCATGATCCAATCATTCACTCCAGAGTCTGATTTCTCATTGGAATGAAATGAACATTGGAAACCCAAATTATGAATCAGACGAGAATAAAGAGAGTCCCGTTCTACATGTCAATACTGACAACAATTCCATTTATAGTAAGAGGAAAATCCGTCAACTTTCGAAATCGTGAGGGTTCAAGTCCCTCTATCCCCAATCCAAACCCTTTTGACTTAATAACTAGTTTTTCCCATTTTGTCGTCGATGGTTGAAAATTCCTGACATTTCTCGTTCACTCTACTCTTTGACAAAGGACAGGTCCGAATAGAAATGCTTGTATCTTATTCCATCCCAAGTTTTTGGTAGCTACGATACGCATAGAAATCCACATATAACACATAGAAATCAATCCACATATATGGACAAGGAATCTCCATTATGGAACCATTCCTAGTCCACTCTTACACTTATCAAAGAAAGTCTGATTTTGTGGTTTGAAGATACCAAAAATTCCAGGAACTCAGTCAGATTGGAATCCTTTTTTAGTCCCACATAAACATGGATCTTCTAGAAGAGAATGTGCGAAAGGTAGTCGAGTCGGGTTAGTTGGTAGAGCAAAGGACTGAAAATCCTCATGTCACCAGTTCCAATCTGGTTCCTGGCACGCGATTCATGTATCAATATTCCTACAAATTCCTCACAAATGGGTAGTTCTTGGTTGGGATATGTATTTGTGAATAGTATAGAACATGCTACATACTTATTCATCTAGTTGTATATATACCTATCTTGTTCTTTTGATTTGGTTTGTTTTCAATAAAAGTGTGAATTCTTCATAATAGATCCAAAGTGAGTTGGTTCCAAATTCCAACCAAAGTCTAATATTCCCAGGGTAGGAGTAGATAGAACGTATGTATCTCCGATAGAGTACCGAATTCAATTCGACCCCCCTATGTTTGCGGAATTTCGTACTTTCTTTTTCTATTTCTTCACTCCCTCCCGCTTATGTGACTTTACGGGGCCCATTTAACTGATATGCGCAGTACAAAGTTCATGACACAAAACCCTTCACTGTCTCTGTTCGCCCGTTTTTTAGTATATGATATTTGACAAATTGGGAAATAGGAATGAAACCCTTTCTTGGTCCACCCTTTTGTAATAGTCTCACAAGAATGAAAGTTCAATGACTCTGTTTCATCTAGAGTAACTCTGTTTCCGCTAGAACAGAAGAGGAAGATAGACCTTCACTTCAAACAAATCTGGATTCGTGTCATAGAAGTATTGCAAGATTACTTGATTATCATTCAGTAAGCATCTTGTATTTCATAGAAATTGGGGGTAAGATAGTGCAAGTCGAGCAAGCGAGTCGTATGTTTTTGTAGTCGACGAGCTAGCTTCGTGCCGTTCCACTCCACTCGCAGGATACTGCAAGTCGTATGTTTTTGTAGTCGACGTGCAGGTAGTTGAGTTAGCTCGTTACGCTATCGCTTCACTTCGCTCGTGATTCAAGTGACCTGCACTTCGCACGCGTAGAGCTCGTTCCGAGCGAGTTGTATGTTAAGGAAACGAGCTTCACTCACTCGTGATTCAAGTGGAATACCTGAACTTCGTACACTTCGCAGGGTATTTCCAGCCTATTCAATTTTCAGGCATTAAGATACGTTGAAGGCGTGGATGATTATTATAATAAATTCCCAACATATCATAAGATTCCCGTTCTTGAAAATAAGCACTTTTCCAAATCCAGAAAACGGAAGGGATTTGAGCTCCTTGGGGTAAAGACTTTGATGCATACCTCTTGCGATTGATCCACACCATACTGTATTCTCGTAAGATGATAGATACACACTAGCTCCAAATCCGCCTGGTGATACATCATAAGCACACTAAGATCGTAAATAATTATAACCATGTACATATTAAATGACAGCAATGGAGTCCCAGTCCTCCGGTTTGATTTGTAAAGTGTCTGTACTACACTACAGGTAATCGAAGCCCAAAGATCTATGAACTAGTTCATGCTTGGCTAGCCAGGCGGTTCGGATAAAGTACCTTGCATCTTCTGGATCTCTCCCGCATTTGTATTTCTATGAGTATTTCCCATTCACAATGAAATTTCGAAAGATTGACCAATTGTTTCTGATTCCGCACAAACAAAAACGATCTGCCTAATTCACCAATGAAGATAGGGAATTTTTGGGTTTGACAAATCTTTCCTAAGATATTTCTGAAGTACGTGGTGATTGATAGAGCAATTTTGGATTGTAATTTCCAGTATGAATACTAGGTCGAACATGAAACTTGTGATTGATAGTAAAACATCAATTTTCCCGTTGAGATCGGATTCTATCTTCAGAGATTTCTCAAGATATCTTCTTACGAAGTTTCGTTATAGCATCTATAACTGCCTCTGGCTTAGGCGGGCAGCTCGGTAAATACACATCTACGGGAATTAGCTTCAATTAGCTTATCGACTCCTCGAACGGTACTACCAAATCAGAATCGGTACTGAACATCCCCCCTTTCATAGTAGCTTAGCAGCAGGCACCCATAGCAATGACATATTTTGGTTCAGGCATTTGCTCATATAATCTCACTAAAGAGGGAGCCATTTTCATTGTGACTGTCCTAGCTGTTCAAATAAGGTCTGCTTGCCTAGGACTCGATCTTGGTACCAATCCATAACGATCAAAGTCGAATCGGGAGCCTAGCAGCAAATTCAATGAAACAACAACTGGTACCACTCCATATAGTGGTACGCGGCCATAAACTGGATAGTCTTGACCAAAAGATCGTTCTTAACTGGCATTTTGTAGTAGTTGAAATCACAGAATTGGGCTTGATCAACGAATGGAAACTCAATCCAATTCCTAAGTGTCTCAATGTTCTCTTTTCCTTTCTTTGGATTTGGATTTTCTGAATATTTAGGAGCTAATACCATGGAAATGCCCCACCATGCATAAACTGAACCCACAATTGGGATAAGCACAAAAAGGAAAGCTTCTATCAATACGGATACACCCAATACATCAAAACTCATTGATTCTACCCATGGAAAGACCGTTTCCACATCAAAAACAACAAAAACTAGAGCAAACATGTAATAGCGAATTCGGAATTGTACCAAAGCATCTCCCATGGGGTAAGCTCGATACCCGATTCATAACTAGAGAACTTCTCTGTTCCCTCACTAATCTCAAATCCCGGAAATGACAAATGCCAGGATAAGAATCACACTTGATATTGAAATGTCCAGAAAATCTCATATTTGTGAAGCAGAAACATAGATGCACTCCTAGGAATGTGTACTATACTGAATTCGTGAATTCGGATTGGAATTTGGTTTTTTGATTTTCTTTTTAGGTCCGAATTGGTTGAGGAAAGCGCACGGTTTCTTTTCTGTAGAACATGTCTCGCTTCCAATCTATTTGATAAAACAGAATTCCACTTACATTTCGATTCTTTCTATTAGAATAGTGTAGACTTATTTCGAATAGTGTAGACATATTATGCTTTTACATCAAAAAAACTCACTTTTGGATCCGTTTTTTCTATTTGGATTCAAGAAAATCAGAAAATTGTCAAATAAGAAAAGAAAACTTCCAACTACTTCAAAAATAGAATTCTATCCAATGAGAAGATCTATATACCGAATGCTAGAATGATATATAAATCCAAATATATAAATCCAAGAAATCGAACTAGAATGATAGAAATCCAATATAGAAAACCTAAACGATACTAGAAGACGGATCCAATCAAAAGAAAGAAAAAGGAGTTTCCATAATGAGTTCTTAGTTCAATGGAATGATATCAATCATGTATATATAAAAGAAATGATTCTTTCATTCCATCCAATCCCATCCCAGTAGAAGAAGATCGGTCTTTTTATTGATTGGATACGGATGTTTCAACAGAATCAAATGATTCCATCAATCCACCTCAAATATTACTTCATTTCTCTTTTTCTGTTTAGTAGAATTGGATTCGTTGAATTGGGAAAAACCCTTACACATCCAAATTCCTAGTTTCCATACCAAAATGAGAAAGTGAGAACCTCTACTCTACTATAAGTATAAGGAAGGATCCCCACGAGTAGGTATAAGGAAGGATCCCCACGAGAAGGAAGGCACGAGTCGGTCCCTTCCGAAACAATAAGAAGAAAGGAGAACGTATTCTGGAAATCGAAAGATTCGACAGACTCAATCCAATCATATCGAAAGTGATTCCACTCATAGAAATGGAAGAAGGCACAAATGTTGCTACATTTCGAATAGGGCGGGAAAATACCCTTTGATGATCTCTGAAATAACCAATTCGAATTATTACTTGAAAAACCAAGGTGATTGGTTCCGGTCCAAAAATCACAAATACAAGACCGAAAATAGGTACTAGATCCATGTGACTTACGACGGAGTTCTGTTGGAATTGGAAGTTGTTAGGATTTATGATTTTCACTTCCAAAATGGACTGGGGGGATTGGGTATCCCTAAGTCCAAGTGTATCACCCATTCTTTTCTTTGATCCGAGGCGGAACAAAGTGATATGTCATTCACCCAACCCACGAAGATGAATGAAGAAGGGATTTGTTTGTCCGAGATTGGATGATTTGAGAAATCCTAATGGGATCCATTGCATTGAAAGAAAGTGTCATTTTGTTGTACCTGTACTTATGGATCTATACAAGTATGTGGTAAGATTTGGATTTCTATGGACAAACCAAATGAACGAACACCAATCCGTCACAAACAAGTACTAATGACGAAATGAAAACGATACAAATAATGGAAATAGAATCCATAGGGTATTTCTATACGGACTTGAACCGTAGACCTTCTCGGTAAAACAGATCAAACTCCTTCGTATCGAAATGATTCGAACTGTTTCAAAGACCCAACATGCATTTTGTTGCATTGGGCTCTTTCATCAACGGATGAAAAGATCCGTGAGTCTGCCATATTTGGTCTTCTCTTCAAGGAAAAGTCAGAAGATAGTGAGATGGGTCCATGTGCTCTGATTCATGATTTGTCTTTTGATCCAAGAGCTTCACCAAAGTGTTTCAAAAAAGGGTTACCTTGACATAGGTCTGCCTCCGGCCTAGATTCACCTAAATCAATCCATAAGTGAACTAGAGTCTCTATCGCTTTGCTACAAGAGTCAACTATGAGACTTCATACACCTGAAAGTTGCCGAAAAGAGGTGATTTTTAGGCCCTTATCCTCATTATGCCTAGCATTGAATGGACTAGGTATTCACCTTATCAATTCTCAAATCCATGATGGGTTCTATTTGGCATTGGCACCACAAATCCATCTTTGTCAGGCTATTGTTCTCTTCTTTCGAATCGAATCCATGGAGTAAGACATGGATTTCTCAATCAGATCCAATCTATTTATGGATTGCATAATGAACTTCCTTGAAAAGCATCGGCACACGTGTAAACGAGTTGCTCTACCTAACTGAGCTATAGCCCTTGTCATAAACATCTTAACATATAGATCATTTTTTGTCAAGATGGATAGGAATTGATTGGCAAGACAAATCTTCCATGATCCACAAGATCATTCCCCAATTCTACCCTTTCTTGTTAAGGATGGGTATTGCCTAGAAGTCAGATTCCATCTATAATTCACGCACGAAAGGATGGATCTCTTTTTGTCTTTGTAGTGAGAAATGACCTACTTCACTCAGTGGTTAGAGTATTGCTTTCATACGGCGGGTGGTTCAAATCCTTGCATTAGTAGGTATAACTTCTTAGATACCAGAGTCCACTTACGGTCGATATCTAATAAGTTTGTTTACGCATCTTCTTTTTTTTCGTTCTATCTATCAGCAGATTGAACTTGATTGTGTTTCTTCTAAAAAAAAGTGGAATCCAAAGATAATCGAATAGAGTGGATAAATCCAAAGAACTGATTTGGATTCTATTCTATTTTGATTCTATTGAAAACCTAATAGGAAATCGTATTCTTACTAGCCTCTACTCGTATAATAGCTCGTCTGCGAGCTAGATTCGCCTCAATGATTTGTCTCTGACCTTCCGCTCTACTCAAGTTAGCTTCAGCTATTGGAAGAGCTTGCTGAGCTTCTTGCGGAGCAATGTCAGTACTCAGCTCTGCATCATTTCCTAAAACGGTGATCTCATTATTACCTATTCTAGCGAAACCACCCATCAGAGCCACTTTGAACCATCGGTCCTTGAGGCGTATTCTCAAAAGACCTATATCTACAGCTGTAGCAATGGGGGCATGGTTTGGTAATATACCAATTTGGCCATTCCACTATTCATAGATCAAATGATTTCTTTCACTTCGGAATTCCAAACAATTCGATTAGGGGTAAGTACACAAAGATTTGAGGTAAGGTCATTTCTTCAATTTGCTCTCCACTTCTAAGTTCATAGCTTTCGCGGTAGCTTCATCGATGTTACCCACCAAATAAAAGGTAGTTCCTGCTCGAGAAGACTGTCTAATTCTCCGTCCGGTTCCAGCAGTTGAAATCCCCTAATTGTTTCTGCGAGACCAACATATTTCCCCGGAGAGCCTGTAAATACTTCTGCTACGAAGAAGGGTTGTGATAAGAAATGTTCCATTTTTCGTGCACGGTGAAACGATCCTCTTCGGATAATTCGTCCAATCCAAGAATAGCTATAATGTAGCTTCCTGAAGCTCTTTGTAACGTTGTCAAGTTTGCTTCACTCTTTGTGCAGTTTCATAACGTTCCTCACCCACGATCTCAAGTTGGAGCATAGTTGACGTTGAATCTAAAGGGTCTACCGCTGGATAAATCCCTTTGGCAGCTAATCCTCTGGTGCATGCAATAGTACGGTAGTAGCATCTAAATGTGCAAATGTCGTGGCTTGTAGTAGTTCGCGGGGTCGGTGAAATCGTCTGCAGGTACATAAACAGCTTGAATAGAGGTTATAGATCCTTTTTTGGTAGACATAATTCTACCAAAACTTGCAAAGACCCCATTTCCATACTACCCTAAGGGTAGGTTGATAACCCACTGCGGAAGGCATTCTCCCTAATAAGGCGGAGACCTCAGATCCTGCTTGAACGAATCGAAAGATATTGTCGATGAATAGAAGTACGTCTTGCGCATTCACATCCTAGAAATCTTCCGCCATGGTTAGGGCAGTCAAACCAACTCTCATACGAGCTCCCGGCGGCTCATTCATCTGACGTAGACTAGAGCCACTTTGGATTCTGCAAGATTTTGTGACCTACTTGAATCACTCGGGATTCTTTCATTTCCATGTAAAGATCATTTCCTTCACGAGTACGTTCGCCTACTCCACCAAATACGGATACGCCCCCATGAGCTTTAGCAATGTTGTTGATCAATTCCATGATGAGTACTGTTTGACCCACTCCAGCTCCTCCGAACAGTCCGAACATACTACCTTTTCATAACTCCACGACACTGTAGTAAGGAGCTCAAAGGTATTACCACCACTTTCATCCCTGTTTCAAAGATGGATAATTTCGTATCTCACTCTGTAAAAGCGGGGGCAGATCGATGAATAGGAGATGTTGTGCGAGTATCTACAGGACCTAAATGATCCACGGGTATTTCTCTCCAAGAACGTTTCCAATTCATTCGAGAGTAGCCCCACCAACTGGAACACTTAGAGGAGCTCCTGTGTCAATCACTTCCATTCCTCTCGTCAGAGCTACCCATCTGTAGCACTCATAGCTACGGCTCTCACTCGAGGATTTCCTAATCATTGTTGTACCTCAAAAATCACATTCATTTGCTGACCGAGAGTATCTCGATCCTTAACTACCAAAGCGTTATAAATATTAGGCATCTTCTTCGGCGGAGGAAAAGCAACATCCAGGACTGGGAAATACCAATAATTGGGTAGTAAAGATTTACCCTAGGTTTTTTTTTTCAGATGTGGAAACCGTAGGACCAGAAGTAGTAGGATTGATTGGAATAATTATGAGAAAGAAAGACAAATAGGTAGAAAGTGAAATAGGTCGAAATTGAACATATAGATCTAATAGATTTCCAAATCGAAAGTGTCCGATAACAAGTGGATCCACTCATTACTACCTATGTAGTAAGGAAGTAATCGCATCCATGTAGTAAGGTAGTGAAGTGAGTTAGCACTCGATTTAGTTAGTATTGTCCAATCGAATCCAATTCTACTAATTGCGTGGACTCATTCCACTAATTGAGTCCATTTTCAAGTTCAATCAACCTCTTTTCCCACTGTATTTCCATTGCAAACCAAAGTCTCAACCAAATCTCAAGTAGATGAATAAGAATCATGAATGAAGAAGTATGGTTCATTTATCTATCATTATGTGAATTTCTCTATCATTATATATAATTTGATCCATATTAGGTTAGGGTTTGATTCTTAAAAAGTGGAATTCGAACCTCAACTTGAGGATTCATTCATGATTTCGATCTTTTGATCTCTTGGGCATACCCCTTGTTATTTTTTTTTGTATATGGATTGGAGCCCATTCTTGTTTTATCCTTTCATAGATGAATTATCATAGATGAATTATGCTTGTTTTCACATCTAGGATTTACATATACAACATAGATTCCTGTCAAGGGAGAATTCTTCTTAGTATATTCGATATGGAAATTCAAAGAAAGGGGAGATTTTCATCAATTCGAAACCTGCAAAACAAAACAAGTATTGGGTTGCGCCATACATATCCAAGACTATACAATAATGATGTATTTGGCCAATATATGGTTTTCTGAATTCCAAAAATGGAGAATATTTGTTTCGTTGAAAATGTTTGGAAAGATTCTTTTTTTGTTTCAAAGATTTCATTCATGCCTATTCCACTGCTGAAAATAGTTCGAGTAGACCTTTTCATTACTACCATTGTGAGACAATTCTGAATTCGTGAGTTGTAGAGAGGGGAAGGACTGATGTCACCACAAACAGAGACTAAAGCCGGTGTTGGATTTCAAGCTGGTGTAAAAGATTCTAAATTGACTTATTATACTCCAGAATATGAAACCAAAGATACTGATATATTGGCAGCATTCCGAGTCAAGCCGCAACCTAGAGTTCCCCCTAAAGAAGCAGGGGCTGCATTAGCTGCCGAATCTTCCACTGCTACATGGACAACTGTGTGGACTGATGGACTGACTAGCCTTGACCGTTACAAAGGACGATGCTACCACATCGAACCCGGAGAAGAAGATCAATATATTGCTTATGTAGCTTATCCTTTAGACCTCACTTTTTGAAGAAGGTTCTGTTACTAACATGTTGACTTCCATTGTCGGTAATGTATTTGGGTTCAAAGCTCTCCGAGCTCTACGCTTGGAGGATTTGCGAATTCCCCCTTCCTATTCCAAAACTTTCCAAGGTCCACCTCATGGAATCCAAGTGGAAAGAGATAGATTGAACAAATACGGCCGCCCTCTACTAGGATGTACTATGAAACCAAAATTGGGATTATCCACGAAAAACTATGGTAGAGCAGTTTATGAATGTCTACGTGGTGGACTGGATTTGACTAAAGATGATGAAAACATCAATTCCCAGCTTTACCATTTATGCGTTGGAGAGACCGTTTCCTATTTTGTGCTGAAGCATACCCATTTTGAAAGCGCAAGCCGAAACAGGTGAAATCAAAGGACATTACTTGAATGCTACTGCAGGTACGTGTGAAGAAATGATCAAAGGGCTATATGTGCCAGAGAATTGGGAGTTCCTATCGTAATGCATGACTACTTAACGGGGGGATTCACTGCAAATACTAGCTTGGCTCGTTATTGCCGAGACAACAGATTACTTCTTCACATTCACCGCGCAATGCATGCTGTTATTGATAGACAGAAGAATCATGGTATGCATTTCCGTGTACTAGCTAAAGCATTACGTATGTCTGGTGGGGATCACATTCACGCTGGTACGGTAGTAGGGAAATTGGAAGGTGAACGTGAGATGACTTTAGGTTTTGTTGATTTACTACTTCAAGGCAAGGGACGATTATATTTAACAAGACCGAAGCCGTGGTATTTTCTTCACTCAAGATTGGGTCTCTATGCCAGGTGTGATACCAGTTCCGGAGGTATTCATGTTTGGCATATGCCTGCCTTGACCGAGATCTTTGGAGATGATTCTGTACTACTGCAACGCAACGCCAGTTCGGCGGAGGAACTTTGGCCTTGGGGTAGCATCCTGGTGCAGTAGCTAATAGGGTGGCTTTATAAGCATGTGTACGAGCTCGTAATGAAGGGCGTGATCTAGCTAGTGAAGGGAATGCAATTATCCGTCAAGCTACCAAATGGAGCCCTTAACTTCACTTCAAAGCCGCTGCTTGTTAAGTATGGAAATCAATTCAATTCGAATTCAAACCGGTAGATACACTGGATAACTAAACGTGCATAATTCAGTAATTCCTGTTTGTTCTCCAATTTAGTAATTCCTGTTTGTTGTTCGAACTCCTAAGTTTGTTCTCCTATAAGTTTGTTCTCCTAAGTATAATCAGTTTGTTCTCCTAAGTATAAGGAAATTTAGTATAATGAAAGAAAGCGTAATGAAAGAAACTTGCTCAGTCTTTTTTTTTAGTAAATCAAAGGTTGAGTTGAACCAAAGAAAGAATGACCAAATATCCATCTTTGGATTTGCACATACCCTTTTTTTTATATATCTATATAAATAGAAATCCAATCCATAAATATGTCCACAATGCATAGACTTGACCCTTGACATTACAATCTCGCCTATACTATAATGATAGAATGATGGATACACCTAAGAAACAAAGAAGAAACGGAATCCTTTGCCTCTTCCCGGCCCGATTTTAGTCTTCTAAATTATAGGCCGGAACTCCGGGATCTAACAGCAGGTCATCCAACCGGTGCCCCCCATTTGATGCTGTTACGGAGTTATCGATCCCTTCTCCTCTTAAGGGATGGTTGAAAGAGACTGCTCGACACAGAATCTATCTGAACTTACCACACCGGGCAATGCTACCCATGAGCAGTGCAGTAAGGAGGTTCTCAATTCACTGCTGAATCAATTCCTCCGGGTTGCTTGTGAACTCTTAGAATATGAGTAGTACTCTACCCCGGTCCCTGCCAGCTCAAGATTAGCGGATAAGGTGATGAATATTGAAAATACCGCTTGTTAATGTCCAAGAATCTCCTGTTTGACGCTGTTTTTGCTTCAGATTCAGAGCTACCCTTGGAGCTGAAGAGCTACCCTTGGATGGGACTACCTTGGAGCTTCCCAAGCAGCCTCTCAATCAGACCTAACCGATTCCTACCTCGACTCATTCTATTAATCAGAATCCGACACAATACTCATTCTCGGAGAATAATAATAACTACCTAAATCCTCCCACGGCGGACATCCTTGAAATGGAAATGAAATCCGCCTCGCTCCGCGCTGGACTCCTTCCCTTTGGAAGAGCCCGACCGGTACCCTCTCCAGTGAGATTCCCCCCGGGGAACGCACTCCACTGAAGTTCACCCGGTACCCATGAATGAGATACTTGAATTCCGGTTCCGGTTCTTTTCAGATTTGGTTCCAACCCAACGCGGAAATGGCAAAGCAAATGTAATACACTTCGCACCTATCATAGCTAACTGAATCCCGGGAAAGGGAAACACTCACACTGTAAATGAAACATGAAACGCTCCCTGATCTTGGAATACGCTGCCTTAACTTAAAGAATGCTAACTAGGGAAACCTCTTGCCCCTTAATTACAGGTCAGGTCAGAGGCCCCTGCTATACCTTAGAGTCATCACTCCAACTCCCCTTCCTGAAAGGTAGCGAAGAACTAAGGGAATGGATTGATTAAGGAGGGTCATTTATGAATGGAATCCACTGCTATGCACATGGGTCACCTAACTGACGCTTGGGCCTCTGATGCTTGTAGATATAGAACTCATGTTTATTACCCATCCGTAGAATGGTTATTTGATTATTCCAAGACAGCTCGATTGGAAGCACTCCTCGGTGGTTTGACCTGACCCCTTTAGTATCATTCGAGGGGACGCTGAGGTCTTATAGGACGAGGCTTTGATCCTTCCCATAGCACAAACAAAATGAAAAAGTGAATCCTTTGCTCTGATCTGATATTTCAAACTACTCGATTCCTTTCTTTCTAATGCCCTTTGTTTTTGAGGAATAGAATCTATAGGTAGACCCATAGGCAATCTCATATTCTATGGATTTTGATAGATGAGAGATTCTGCAAAGCGTTTTTATACTAATGAATGGAATCTGACCCTATCCAATTTCCATTGTGATGAGACAATCCCAATTTCCACTGTGATGAGATAATCAATCCAGATTGGAATGTGTCAAAAAACAATCTGCTTTTCTATCAGAACATTCCAATCAAAGTCTTTGTTCCTTTTTTTGAAGTGAATGGAATAAGGAAAGAAGTTTGATTTGCTTAATGAATTGCTAACACACACGACTTTTTGTTTGTTTTCTTTGTTCACTATATATATATTACTTATTACTCTTAGGAATCTGAATCTAAACAATTCTGAATCTAAATAAGGAAGTCCGGATAGACCGGACAAAAATAGGAACAGACATCTTTGACAAACAGGAGCAAGAACCATTTGGATTTCCTTTCGACACAAAAAAGGGGATTTGAACCCTTTTCTCGTGTCGAATAAAAGATTCGAAAGACCGGTAATCCCCTCTGAGAAGCATTGGTTTCTTCCCTTCATTTATCCTTTCCTTTGCGTCGGATTCTATTTGTCTCTCATACCTATTCTCCATTACTAGGAATGGGATACAAGGAATTATACCACTTTTAGACATCACGCAAAAAACAGTATATAAACAAAGCAAACAAAACACTTTACAGAATTGTTTGGATGATCATACATCTTGTATGGATCAACAAAAAGGAGAAACTCGATTCCACCCTTTCCTTTTGACCAACTTGATGACAGTCCTAGGTTTAGAAATTCATTTCGTACAATTGAACCTTTTCAAACTGTTTCTTTTTCAGAACCAAACAGCAAATCACGGATGCGAAGAAGAACAAAAGACCTTGGACACGTAATGGATCTTGAAGCATTATTTCAGCATCCCCCTGACCAAAGCCTCCCACATTGGGATTACTTGTTAATGGTTGATCAAGCTTGATAGATTCACTCTCTGAAACAAGAAGTTCTGGTCCTGGAGGTATAATATAAACCACTTGACGACCATCCGATGGATCAGCTATGGTTATTTCGTATCCGCCCTTTTCTTTACGTACTATTTGAGTTCCTGCCGATGAAGCGTTATAGACTGTATTGTGACTTTTTCTCCCATCGGGATCAATCTGCCCCGTTCCCCTGTTCCCACCTACATATATGGGATATTTTCAAAAATGAACGTTAGGGTCCGGAGAAAGAATAGGAAAGACAATTTCACTATATTTTGGTTTAGATCTTCAGGACCTATTACAAGAATATTTTTTTGAGTGGGACGATAACTCTGAAAAGACAGATTGCCGATCTTTTCTTTCATCTCAGGGGAAATACGATCGAGAGGAGCTAATTCGAATCCTTCGGGTCAAATCAGAACCGCCCCCAAAGACCCCTTTTTCCCATTAGCAAGAACTTGTTGAAGTTGCATATCATAAGGGATTTTCACAACTGCTTCAAATACAGTATCGGGAAGTACAGCTTGCGGAACTTCAATATCCACGGGTTTATTAGCTAAATGGCAATTGGCACATACAATTCGTCCAGTTGCTTCGCGTGGATTTTCATAAGCCTGCTGCGCAAAAGTGGGATATGCGTTTGAAATAGATGTCTGACTTATGATATATATCATGATCGATACGGAAATAGATCGAGTCATCTGTGCCTTTAAAAAACCCAAAAAGAGTCTTTCTATTTTGCATGGTCCAATCATTGATCCCGGAATTTCTACAATAAATTAGGTAGGTAGCTAGTACAGTTAGTTCCCTATCCACGAGTCTGCCATTGGAATGGAAGAATGGGAAATAAGATAGAATACTTTGCTTGAAGAGGTAGAAGTCGAAAGAGTCAGTCAGATGGAAATACTTTCTTTATGTAATGTATGCACAAAGACACATTTGGAGCTGATTGATATCAGGAGGGAGATCCAATGAGTTATTCATTCATTGAATGATAAATCACTACAAGGGAAGGAGATACACGATTTCAATAATGGAAAATCCAATATTTCACAATTGTATCTAGAATGACCGGAAAAGTGCAAACAAGACCGGATATAATTTGATCATTATAAGCTAATCCAAAATCATTGTAGACCGAACCAATCATGAGTTCCCGTGGGGCAAGTGAAATCCGATCCATAAATCAGTAACTAAAAGAATGGAAAAAGCTTTGATTGTGTCACTTAAGTTAGAAAGGAATTCCTGAACCCAAGAATTCAGAATGACAAGTTCTTCATTACGCAGAATACAATAACCGCTTAGAATAGCGAAACATATTAGATTTGTCGAGAAATGCAAGAGAATATGTAGATAATATTCATTGTGTGTTTTCACCAATTGCATCGTTTCTTTGTGAATTCCTATAGGAAGCTTTTGTATATGTGTCCCCGAGGACTCCTTGATTATTTCGTCCAACACGAAGAGTTCTTCGAATTCTATGAATCTTTCTAGAACCTTCTTCTCTTTAATATCATTCAAGAAGGTTTCGGATTGCCAGGTATTCCACCAATTCGTAATCCAAGGTTCCAGACATTGATGAAATGATAGAGAGATCCACCAGGGCAAAAAGACTATAGATGCAAGATAAGGAAGAGAAGTCAATGCTTTCTTTTTTTTCACTTTTCCTCTGTGAATTGTGAATGAATTTGCACCTACTCTAGCGTCAACTCTATCGAATATTTCTTTGAAGCATGAGTTCGATAATAGAACAAGATATGGAACGAACCTATAGATCTATTCCCGATTTTTGTGTAATTATTTCGTTTCGGAATCTCAAATCAATATCGAAATAGAATAATACTTCGGATGAATAAATAAGAATCCTAAGCAAATACTCGTGTTTTTTTGAGTTTTTTTTCACCTGATTTTGTCTTTTTTTTTAATGTTCGAAAAAGTGACTTGAAGTGTCTTTGACTCGCTCCACTCCGCAAGCTCCGTGTCGCTGGATTCGGATTGAAAGACAAAAGAATCCCTCTGGTGCCCAGAACAATTCTTTCGAAATCTTTCCTTGTCTAACCACATCTCACCGCAGTAAAGAGGAATATGGATAAAGAAGATTGATAATGAAATCGGAAATAGACAGAAAAATGAGAAAGAAATGGGAATAGTATTCTTTTCGTTATAGTGGAGTTGTTTTCTTGCATATATGCCCCCCTGTTTTTGTTTATGGAGCACGTACCCACCAACAAAACGAGGAAATCCAATCTACCACGTCTTGCTTGAAGGAACATTCTAATGAGCATTTGAGCGAAAGACACTTCCGTGACATTCAAAACAAAAGAAAGGGATGTCACCAAGTTCCTTCACTTATGCTGAGAAAGTCTTTTCATTCTTCATTTCAAAAGACTTCCATTGGTACACCCAAGAAATAGGCCAATTCCGCAGCTTTTCGTTCCATTTCTTGTGGAGTCCAATTCTCATCAGTACGAGTCAAGGGAATGACTCCCTGACCTCGGATTTCCATATAAAGAACACGACGAAAATACAGACCCTCTTTCACCTCCATTCTGATTGACTGGATATCTTTCATAAAGAAGCGAAGAAGGATGCGGCGGTTTTTTCCAGGGAATCCCCAACAACAAATACATACTATTCCTTCTTTTCTATCGAATCGATCATAAACACTACCTATATTCCACGAAATTGTGCACCACAAATAGGAGCTAATAAATAGACCCGCAATCCCATAGAAAGACATTACAATTCTAAAAAAGTGGAAAAAAAATGATTTGCTGATCGGGGAATACGGATATCAGATTCCTACCAAGATAACTCGAAGTCCCAACCACTCAAAATCCCAGCAAACCCTAATGGCTTCTTTTTCTAGATCCCCTTATCAGTTCTATCCATATCTGTTCTGATCGCCAGTTCATATTATACCAGATCCAGTTGTATTCGATTGGAATTCCAAGAAGAACCCAAATGCATTTGAGAAGAACCCAAATGCATTCGATTTGTCTTTTCTTGCTCCCACCCAAAATCATTCACATCCACTAGCGCTACTTTGTTGTGAACCGTTAGGAAGAATTGGTTAGATACATTGACATTCTCTTTTTTGGAATATGGAATACATGGATTCCTTTTTGACTAGCTATATCCGTATATAGCTACGGATATACATTTACCCAAATCTCATGTATCTGTATGAATCAAAGTTATCTCATTTGTGTTAAGAGGAAAGCACATATCGTACGATATTCCACGAAATGAATACCCCGTATTCAGATCCAGTGTGGAAAGGAATTGATGAGATCTGGCCCCTCATCATATCTAGATAATCTGATTTGTTTGAACATGAACAGATAAGGAAGAAATACCATTGCAATTGCCGGAAATACTAGGCCTACTAAAGGCACAAAAAGAGAGGGTACGTTCAGATCCGTCATAGAAGAGATGCCTCGATTTCCTATTTGTACCTCTGATAAGGAAAGATATCCTATGATAAGTAGATTTTGATGCACGAATAAGTATTAGAATCCGTTTTCAGAAACTCTTCCTTTACCTTCTTATCTGAATCATTTTCTGAATTCCCTCACGACTATAACTAGAATTCATCTGCGATCGTCTACGTCAAATAGAAAAGAGAATAATAGAAAACAGAACAAAGCGAAAAGTATAATGGGGAAAAAGGGGGATTTCCAGAACCCTATTTCTGCCCGACTCTTTGGTTTTGTTTTCAGAATGCCGATTTTGGTTTGAAGAACGAGTGAACGAGCAAGATAATATCACTATCCTTCTTTTAAATCAAATACCTGAGTATTATCCTAGTTTACTTCAGTAGGCTTTTCAATAAATTGATTAATCTTCCCAATTGTCAAATAATATCCAAACAAGTAACAAATAACAGTCAAGTAAAGTAGTTTGTCTACCAATCCTCTAAACTAATGAGCATCCACAGATCATACTAGGCTTACAGGAGCTGGGGCATATCAAGAGAATCAATGACTACATCTTTGATGCACATCATCTGGGAGTCACATATTAGTAATTCCATATATATATATAGAAAACTCAAAGGAAAATCAGCATCAAAGTAATATTTGGGAGTCACATATTAGGGCTCACATGGACCTTCCCCTAACCAATGATGGAACAATGCCTCCCGTAAGCCACTTGAACTCTTCAAAGACATGATTCAAAGTCTAGGGAACACCACCTACTACCAACGTTCGGGCCAAATCCACCAACCAATCTAAGTCACCCCTACCATCAGCCTATATAAAACAGGCAACTGGTATCACCTAACGGGTTAGTGAAGAGAGCAATGTCTATAGATGGCATCTGGCTAAGCATTTGCACCAACCCACTATACTCTGGCAACTATGATAATCTCAGCTAATGTCTTTTGAGTAGATTTCACTATCCATTAAGGGGTCATAAGTTTTGATGCTTCATCCAAGAGGTATCTTCAATAAGTACATGGAGATTTCCTCGGCATTGTAAACTTGGACCACATCCACATCCTCTCATGGAGCTGCCACCTCAACCTCTACCTCAAGTAGCTGCCACTATCGAAGTCTAAGAATATGTAGCTCAAGTGGAAAGCCTAAGTAGTCTACTCATGTGATTATATGTGTCTGTTGAGTTGTGTAATGGGCTCTCTTTTCATTGTAAGATGAACGGGAAACTATACCAGAAGGGGACTATACTCATTCGAGCCGCAGGAACATGTACATACGGAATACGAGAATTTCCACCTTGTTTTCCAACTCGTCGGACGGTCCCATCAACCTGGGGCTCACATCTCTCCAAAAATGTCTTCTTCTAGGTCAAATCCCGTCTCCCTCACTTTCTGGATGGGTAGATCAGGTGGATTTCAACGTTCCGATTTCCAGGTATTGAACTCCATCTTTAGTAAACCCCGCCCTTGTTTCATGCTTTACATGAGTTTAGAACCACCATCCCGGATCAGATCGACTTACCCTACATCGACGTGCTTCCCCAACGACTTGGACGATGCCTGAGCTTGCGGAGGTGCCTCCCTCCCCAAACAAATGCCCCTATTCAATATATTCTGAATATATTCTTACTTCATTGACTTATGAATTATAAGCTTATAATCAGAATGGAATGAATATGAAAATACCTCATTTTGTAACTTCAAAGTGAAGGGAAGGGGTTTGGAAGCTTACCTAGCTACGCTCTTTTCACTTCGTACACCTGCCAGCGAGTCAGATACGAGGTAGAGCTAATCAAGGTATTTGGTTCTCAATCAACAATGCTCTGCACTTTGATGAGCAAGTCGGAAGACGCGCAGCTTAGCTCGTTCCGCTATCGCTTCACGTCGCAGCTTCACTTCGTACATTCCGCTATGCACTTCCTTCGTACACTCGTACTGCAAAGGGAAAGAGAAAGCGAGCAAGAAAACTGTCATGAAAGTAATGGGCGAGATATTCGCCTACTCGCCAAACCAAGCTTACCCCATCTGCCGTGGTCCCCCTTCCTATCGAACTCTTCCCACTCGCTTCGACGGCACGTCGACTTCGCTTTTGTCCTCCGCCGTGAGTAGACATCTGCCCCATTTATTCTGTTAGGAAGATCAGGGCCTGACGCCCGTCGACCACCAAAGAAGCGTCGAAGCAGGAATCAGTGGATTGACCAAGACCCTAACCTCAACCTGACGTGCCTCGGTCAGCGAAAAAGAGTACTTACTGGAAGAGGGCTGGATCCCACTTTCCTCCTACTTTCCATCGAGAGGATGAAGACAAAGAGAATATCGAAGAGAAAAGGTTACTACCCTACAGGGAAGATTGAGTAGGAGAGATTGCTTTCCGAATCAGGATCTGATCGGACGACCTCTCGACCACCCTTTTAGTAGTCGTATGCCAAAGAAGGAAGAAAGTGGAGGAGAGTACTATTATGATTATTATTGGAAATGCGCATTTTTCTGGCTCCCGTTTTTTATTTCTTTAAGTGAGCCGGAATTCTCGTCTGACCCCTCAGTGTCGAGATTGAATTGACAAAAACTAGAACTCAAGAAGTAGAAGACCAGAATCAATCATTTTTCGCTCAAAACAATTGTGGATAGAGACAAGTTCTGTTCTGTGAGAACACAAAAGTCACTGAAAGGTACGAAGCTATTAGTTGTGACACGGAGTACCCCCAGTACGGAGTGGAGCGGAATGGAGTTTGATTATTGGACAGGTCCGAGAAAAACGATTGTTAGGGAGACGTCGAGCTTACCCAATCCAATAGAGAAGAATCACTCGACGCTTTTTTCAGTAGTCATAGAATATGTGGGGATCGTTCTTCATTGTTGCTGGGGGAGGAGGGCCCACTCTCCCGAGTAGAAATTCATAAAGCGAACCCCGGGACACGAGGTTTCCACCAGTTCCTTTTCCTATTTCTTGCCCGATACCGGATTTGTTCTACCGCATTTCTCTGCTCCCTCTCAAATCATGCGCATTGCATACCATTCTCCCATCAGACGTCTTGTGGGAAAAACCCACGCACGCTTTCTACAAGTCTCTATATGATTTGGTTTAGACTTTTGAGTCGAGGGGCAGGACGTCGGAGGGAGAAGATGAACCCAATGATTGTTCTAGTTCTAGAATGGCTATTCCTCACAATCGCTCCTTGTGATGCTGCAGAACCATGGCAATTAGGATTTCAAGACCCAGGCACACCTCTCCTGCAAGGAATCAATGACTTACATCACAATATGTTTTTCTTCCTCATTCTGATTTTGGTTTTCGTATTATGGATGTTGCTTCGTGCTTTATGGCATTTCCACGAGAAAAAAAACCCAATCCCGCAACGGATTGTTCATGGAACTACTATCGAGATTATTTGGACCATATTTCCAAGTATCATCCTGATGTTCATTGCCCTCCCATCATTTGCTCTGTTATACTCAATGGACGAGGTAGTAGTAGATCCAGTCGTGACTATAAAAGCAGTGGGACATCAATGGTATTGGACTTATGAGTATTCAGACTATAACAGTTCCGATGAAAACTCCCTCATTTTTGACGGTTATATGATTCCAAAAGATGATTTAGAATTGGGTCAATTACGTTTATTAGAAGTGGACAATCGAGTGGTTGTACCAGCCAAAAGTCATATACGTATGATTATAACATCTGATGATGTACTTCATAGTTGGGTTGTACCTTCCTTAGGTGTGAAATGTGATGCTGTACCTAGTCGTTTAAATCAGACCTCCATTTTGATACAACGAGGAGTTTACTATGGTCAGTGCAGTGAGATTTGTGGAACTAATCATGCCTTTATGCCTATCGTCGTAGAAGCAGTTTCTTTGAAAGATTATAGTTCTTGGGTATCCAATCAATTAAGCCTCCAAACCTCCTAACCTCCGGGTGTGAGCCGTAGCGAAGAGAAGGCGAACTCACTCGCGGAGCAGCGAGTCGTATGTGTTGGTAGTCAACGAGCATAACTCACTCGTTCTACTACAAAAAAGCTTCACTTCATACACAGCAAGTCGGAGTATACGGAGACGCGCAGGTAGTTTAGTTAGCTCGTTACGCTATCGCTTCACTTCGCTTGCTCGCTCAATTCGCTTGGACGCTCGTTTAGTAGACAGCGAGTGGAGTGCAGCACCTTTCCGTACCCCACGAGCTCGTCAGTAAAGCATGGAGCGAGCCTTGTCTACGAAGCAAAGCCAGTCTTGCTTCTGGCGAAGCGGGACGTCTGTAGGCATTCTGGTATGGTAGCAAGACTCCGGAGGCCGACCACTACATGGGAGTGAGGGAGAAGCCAAGCCGTCAAAAGGCGAGCAGCCCTCCTCGCAATAGCAAACAACCTACTTATAGCCCTTTTTTGTCTTCTTCCGTGGGGGAACGATCTTGCTCCCAAAAGTACCTACCAAAGGCAACTTCCTTCAACACAAAGAAAAGCCCCCCCCCCGCCGTCAGGGACCGAAAAGACATGGTGTTGTTGGGGGAATGCGGAGTTGAAGCAGACCTAGGAAGAACATCAAAGATCTAACTCAAAAACGAAATGAGAAAAAAAGAAAGACTCGAATAGACCCTCGGGCTCGTTGAAGCCTAGTTCTAGACATCAATCGTATGACTTTCCTTGTTTTCCAAGATTTTCTGTTTTATAATAAATCGACGATCGAGAATTGAGTGAAGCTGGCCCCCAGGGGGGACGCCCGGGGGTGGGGCAATATATGTATAAAGAAGACCCAATCCATGAGTGACGCTCCTAGGGTACGAAGTGAAGAGCGTTTGGCCCCCGATCTCTTGCTGAAAACGAGACGCCCCCCCCAGGCAATGGTTGCCCCTCTCGGGGGGGCGGCTCATACCGCTCACCCGCTTCCTGCTGGGGGGCTATCCCGAGCATTGGCGTGAGGGCCGCCGAGGCCGCAACGCAACCGAAGGAGAGGGGGTGGGGCTGGATGAGGAAATTTGGAGGCAAAGACAAAAGGGTTTTGGCAGTCAGACGAAATATATGAGGGGGTAGCCGCATCCCCCCTGTCGAGTGGAGTGGGATGACTAAATGGATCATTGATGATCAAGACGACGAGCGCCCCCCAACTCTCCGCCCTCTCCCCGACGCAGCTCCTAAGAGAGAGGGGCTCGGACACAACTCCAATTCTCGGTGTGGGATGTCGAGACGGAGTGCTTTATTTTTCGAGAAGGGCGTCGGCTTGGAAGAAGAAAATGAAATACGAACAACCGTGCTGGTTGTAATAGATCGGCGTCGAATGCTGAAGCAAGAAGACGCATTCGACGTGCCATTGAAAGTTGGGGTAGTAAGGACGACGTACCATGATACTTTCTGTTTTGTCGAGTTTTGCTTTGGTCTCTGGTTTGATGGTTGTACGTGCTAAAAATCCGGTACATTCCGTTTTGTTTTTCATCCTCGTTTTTTGCAACACTTCTGGGTTACTTATTTTGTTAGGTCTCGACTTCTTCGCTATGATCTTCCTAGTAGTTTATATAGGAGCTATTGCCGTTTTATTCCTATTCGTGGTTATGATGTTCAATATTCAAAAGGAGGAGATTCACGATGAAGTCCTGCATTATTTACCAGTGAGTGGTATTATTGGACTGATCTTTTGGTGGGAAATGTTTTTCATTTTAGATAATGAAACCATTCCATTACAACCAACCCAAAGAAATACGACCTCTCTGAGATATACGATTTATGCTGGAAAGGTACAAAGTTGGACGGAGTTGGAAACATTGGGAAATTTACTTTATACCTACTATTTTGTCTGGGTTTTGCTTTCTAGTCTGATTTTATTAGTAGCCATGATTGGGGCTATAGTACTGACTATGCATAGGACTACAAAGGTGAAGAGGCAGGATATATTCCGGCGAAATGCGTTGGATTTTAGGAGGACTATAATAGTAACCGGAGGACGACAGACCAAATCACAACGTCAGCCGGTTAAGTCAGAGGTAGAGGTCGACGGGGGAAATACATCGAGCTCCGGGGTAGGAGGTGCTAGCTGAAACGAAGAGAAAGCTAGCTAATTCGTTTTTAATGGCTCCGCTGTTCAAAAGCACCTTCGTAGGTGCTGCTTTCTTGTTCTAGTGGGGGGTGGCGGGTGATTCATTCGACCTTTCAGGTCCATTTTAGGGTCGTATTCTCGATGAATGAAGGATGTCTGGTAATTTTCATACTTTCTTTCAAAGTGGTAGAGTAGCTCGATAGATCATTCCCCTTCTATTCTCCTTACTTAGGAATAGGTCTTCCTCCCCAGGGGAGATTGTCTTTCAACCCTTCGTCCTTCTGAAATACCCTTTGACGTGACGTCGATGTCACTATGTCTCAGAAAGGAACTGGGGAGAAATCCCTGGATTGACCCTTATCTCTCATAGTACCCGGCCAGGGTAGGCCACGCTGTAGTGAGGAGTCGAAGTGAATAAACGGAAAGAGAGGGATCTATTTGAAAGACTGGGAACTACTACTAAAAAAACGCAGTTGGATGAGTAGTAGGAAAAATAGGCCATGGACCTGACTACCTCCGTTCCGGAGGGATTTTCGGTATGCTGCTCCGCGAGCAGAGCGAGAAAACGAAGTGGGCTGTGGTGATGTTGGAATTTGCACCTATTTTGATCTATTTAGTGATTAGTCTGCTACTTTCTTTGATCCTACTCGGTCTTCCTTTTCTATTTTCTTCAAATAGTTTGACCTATCCAGAAAAATTGTCGGCCTACGAATGTGGTTTCGATCCCTTCGGTGATGCCAGAAGTCGTTTCGATATACGATTTTATCTGGTTTCCATTTTATTTATTATCTTTGATCTGGAAGTCACCTTTTTTTTCCTTGGGCAGTACCTCTCAACAAGATTGATCTGTTTGGATTTTGGTCCATGATGGTCTTTGTATTGATTTTGACGATAGGATTTCTCTATGAATGGAAAAGGGGTGCTTTGGATTGGGAGTAAGCACGAGGGGGTTTCAAAGGGGAGAAGGACAAAGGAAAGAGCGATGCCCACCTCCAATCAATTGATTATTAATGGTAATAAAAGGCTTCATTTTGTATTTGTGATGTTGAGCTACCCTAGCGATCAGGTAATACAGGTGTACGAATTGAAGCTTTGGCATGCATCCGGAGAATCAAAACCCGGTTTGCTTCCCATGAATGAGAGTCGTCTACATCATAGAAGGATACTCTCTCTCATTCCCTGCCGCCCGCTTGAATAGAGAGCTTTCCAATCTTCAGTCAGTGAAATTCCCCGACCCGACTTATTAATTAGTGGTGAAATGACCTGTTTCGGGCCCGGTTGGCTTGGCTTAGTAGTACTCTTTCTTTACTTCTGCTTCGGACACTTCCACTTCGAACCAATATTCAAAGCTGGACTGGGACTCTGCCTCAACACGCTGCTCTTCGAGTGGGGCTAGTTCGGCCGTTGAGATCAGGGAGAGCTCCACCGGGGAGGAAGAGGTGGTAATTAAGACGCTGGAGCTGGTGCCGTCGGAAAATACCTGATAGACGATGCTAGATTTTGCCGGGCCCGCGCTGGAAAAGTGAATAAATAGCCGCCCTCAAATCAATCAGAAAGTCGGATAGGATAGCGACACAGGCCACCACTGAAAAATGCTGCGCTGTAAAGTAAAGGTCTTTCTCTAAATTTCCCAAATGATTTGCCAATTTGTGATATATAGTAAAAAAGAGGTTCCATGAGTCAGAGTAAGAAGATGAGATATGAATCTGCTGGTAAGTTTCATAGAATTCCCAGTCTTTGTCTATAATCCATATATATTGGAACCTATTTTGTACAGGGTTTATTGGAGTTCACACTTTCAGACTAAGCACATTGGGACCCTATTGGGGTGTTGGGGTGCCCGGGGTGCAGGTTTGGTTTCCCTCACTCGTTCAGCTTGAATTCACTCTTCCGAAGTTTAGGAGTCAAGTGAATAGGGGTTTGAGTGAGATTCCCCCTAAAGCTTGGTGTATCTTGCCTTACTACCCCGGGCTAGGGTGGTTGGTCTTCATCGAAGGTGCGAGGTCGAAGCTTCAATCGAGGGATTGAGTAAATCAAGGTGTAGGCAGGTACCCCCCTGCAGTATGTCTTCATCAAAAAAGCGGGAATTTGGGCGATTCGAGAGTGATGCGTGTCTTTCCCACTCAAGTGGATAAAGATGATCCACCTTATACGCTCCTCACAACCTCCCCCAGATCCCGAGGGGAAGTCCAGCGGTTTTTTAGAAGTAAAGAGAGCACTTCTGGTGCCGGGGAATGGGTTGGCTGGCCCAGCGAATCATATACGGGGCGAAGCTAGTCGGATTGTATTTCAAGGAGAAGGGTTTATTCCGAGTCTTCGTCTGCGATCGGTGCGGGAGAAGATTTCAGTGCAGCGGATTCCAAGCCAAGTAGGTTGTTGAAGTGAAGGAATAAAAAGCTGACTATGTCGATTCCACGGCCTGGGAAGTGTGTGATTCATTATTTCATAAGTAAGACAGCCTTACCTATAATCGGCATCGGGGGAAAAAGCCCCTACAAGACACCCCAAGAGGGGAGAAGCATACCCATTGTGAAATAACCAGGTTTGAGCCAAGGTTTAGGCCATCCACTAATGAGTGAGGGTAAAGTGAAGCGGAGGATGCCGAAAAGAGCTTTGATTCTGACCCTTCGAGTTCGGGTTCCTGGAGAAGTGAGGTTCTTTTATTCAGGTTATGCAACTGCTCCCAGTGTGGTAACTTCAGATGTTGAGAGTTCACCAGCGGAGGAAGCAAGGGTATTTCTTTCGCAAGGGGGTTATAAGTCCTCAGTCGGGGTACGCAAGCAAGGGTTTCGCCGCAAGGGTCGCAAGCCTGGGGAGTCAAAGAGGTTTCATAAAGGTGGTAAAGGTGGCTTGCAAGCAAGGGTAATGAAACGATTGCTTTACTTGACTTGAAAAAAAACGGGGTTAGTTGATCAACGGGATGAGGTTGAGGATCCAAGGAGGGAGTCGGAGACAGGGAGTGTCACTGGAGTGGAGATTGAGAGTTGGAATCCGGGAGTTCGCAGGGCAAGAAATGCCAGGTCAGATTCAATGTCTAGTTGCCCGATCAGGTAATATTCAGTGTATGTTTATACAGCCTGCGGAAGTCAATGACAGTAGGAATGTGTATGTCAAAGTATAATGAGTGTCCCGACCCGGTTTGTAGTCAGGCTATGAGCAGCAGGCGATTATCCGGCAGAGTATGATCTGATGTCCGACCCAAATTCACTGAAGTAGCGCAGGGGGTGTCACTAATTCTGCAGGTTAGCCAAAGTCCGCAAGTAAGGTTAGCTCGGATTCCCGGGCAGAAGGTGCAGTTTATTACGATTCCGGGAGTTATAGTGAAGCAGTCCCGACCCGAAGTGAAGCTTAAGAATAGCGGAGCTATTCTATGAAACCGTTCCGCAGGAAAGGGTTTATTCCGACAGGTAGGCAGTTCAGCTTTGAGTCCAGTTCGCAGGTTAAGATGTGAGGGGGTTGAAACGGAGTCAAATGAATCTTCTTTCGCAGGCCGGGCATCAGCATCAGTGGAATCCGAATATGTTAACACCAGTCCCGTGGATCCCAATTCACAACAATCCTGGGAATAATCGGAGAACTTCAAGTAATACCGGAAGGGGAGATTCTTTCGTTCGCAAGGTCAAGTCAGGGTGTTGATTTAGTTATAGATTGAGATTCCCCAGTTTACCCCAGGCCGGAAAGAGGTGGTGGTGGGTCCCATACAAGAGATCGAGTGAATTCCCGGGTAGGCAGCACGGAAGAATGAATCCCATCTATGACCGGGCCGGGTTTTAAGGGGAGTTGAGTGAATTCCCGGGGATTGGGTTCTCCGCGAATGGGCCTGTCTGATCTTGGAGTCTGAAATCATGATGTTTCTCAACCTATCAATCATCACACGAGGGCAAAAACCTACCCACTAAAGAATAAAGAACGGAAGCTGACGGGAAGTGGGAATCAGCTCTGTGTTCATAAGGTAAGTTCCCGCGCAAGCAGGTGTTGACGTTTTGGCATGGTAGATCGGGTCGGCTAGGCACCATCAGGGTATTTCTTAGTGAATTTAGTGAGTGAGATTCGCCCTCAAGCTTTAACCAGGCTTTAGCTCAAAGGGGTATGAGTCTGCAGGAGAAGGAGAGTATCAAGCCAGAGAACTACCCAAACAGCACCTTACTACACCTTATTGCATGCAGGATCGGATCGATCGAACAGTCCGTCCATCTTGCCGGTTCTTGGGATTGTGAATGGGACAGCTATTCAATTGACTTCCCAACTGACTGAACACCGTGCTTGTCTGTCAGTGAAGAAGGCTAGGTGGGTGGGCTTCAAATAGAGCTTTCTTGGGACTTTCCAACGATATTTTGTAGGAACTCCCGAAAAGCAAGTTCTAGCGAGGTTGCTTACTGAAGGGATAGGCTTCTTCCGACTAAGGCTAAGGAAAGATAAAGAAATCCCCAGGGGTTACCTTTACTGCAACTTCTGGTGAACCAACGGGCGCAATCAGAGCGAGTTGTTCATTCCAATTCAAGCTCCGGGGGTGGGGATTTGGGATGTATGTGCTTAGTCGTGTATATAGAAGCAGAATCAAGCCCGCCAAGTTTTCTAGCTGGCAGTAAGGTAGACTCCTGGGTTTTTTGCGTAGTACCGGGCTGGTGGAGCAAACGGAGGAATACTGATAGTGAGTTGGAAAATCAGAAGTGGCATTTGAAATAGGAGCATTAGGTAAAGCAAGTAATAACTAAGTAATAGCAACCAATAGGGGGGGTTGAGCTAGGAGTCATATATGCGTATATTAGATCTAACCCTAGGGCCGAAGGGATGAATCTCTTAGGTGAACTCCACCTTTACTTGGCTTTCAATCCGACTCGCTCGCTCTGATACCATGTGGAGATTACGATAACTTGGAGAACTTTGATTATTTAGTCTCAAATCTCAAAGAAACAAGTAGAGTAGATCCCTGAATTTCACCACCATCCATCCATGAAGTATTGTGTGTGGAAAGTGTCGTAATTGGAATTCAGAGAATGCGTTTCAAAGAAAGAGAGTTCATCCCTCTTTATATAAAGAGGATTCATCCTAATCCTAAACAACGCTATGAACTCATGGGTTTGATCTGAGATAAGCATATGCCAGGGAATGCATGGGGTTCACTACTAATTGAAAAAAGAAGCTGTTCCCCTCAATCTCCCCGTTGATCTTTTCCCAGAAAAATCCCCAAGTCAAGGAGGAAGTGAATGAATCCATCCCTTTTATAAACACCACTCTTCCCCGGAAAACCCCAATTCCAACTCCAACCCCATGGGAACTCCTGAAACCCCGATTCTTTGCTCCGACTAGAAAAGGCCGGCAACGGAGCTATGAATACCCACAGTGATTGTACTCTGAACTTCCCCTAGGTGACAAATCAAGCGCTGTGATGCATGCTTACCCGGAACACCAACTGACTTGACTTCTAGGGAAGACCGGGAAATGAATGAATGCCCAACTACCCTAACTGAAAGAAGACCTAACCCCGGGTCAAAGAGTGAATGGTGTCAGCCTGTCTTATCTGAAGTCATGATGTTTCTCCACCTAGGTATTTATTGACCCGATTCACAGGGTTCATTGATTGCCTGAAAATCCGCACCTTTCAGTTCAGTCCGGGGAGCGGGGATTGAGGATTTGAGGAATGGGCGGGTAATTTCACAAATATATTCTAAGCGGAGACTGAGAGTGAAGAGCGTTTTTGTGTTTCACCAATGTGAGTAGTAGTCTATAAGTTGGCACTCCACCCTGGAATGAGTGAGTGAAGTGGAGGGGTAGGGGAATGGATTGATTAAGGAGGGTCATTTATGAATGGAATCCACTGTTATGCACATGGGTCACCTAGCTGACGCTTGGGGCTTTGATGCTTGTAGATATAGAACTCATGTTTATTACCCATCCGTAGAATGGTTATTTGATTATTCCAAGATAGCTCGATTGGGGTGAATGGAACTCCTCGGGACCTCAGCCAATAAACTTCATCTGAACTTACCACACCGTGGGAATTCGCTATTTACTTACCGCTCCAGACGAAGCCTACTTCAACCGTCCTTTCCGACTAGCTCTCCAGACCCGGAACCTTCGTATCCCTGACTTGCTTACGTGGCTGCTTATTCAGATGTTTGCTCAATTACCCGTTTCAGAAAGAGAAAGCTCCTTGGCAGGAGACTCCTACTTTGATTGACTTCCCTGAATCCTAACCTGCAGACTCCCCTTCCTGCGAACGAACTACTTACCACAGAATGGAACCCTCGCCTGGGGAACTCTTCACTTCGGATCATTCCAGCCAAACCACGTGATTCACTTCGTCGGACTCTGAATCGGAATCCAAATCAAACGAATTAGATAATAACCGGACTGAACCTATAAAGTCAAGAAGTTTGACCTGTCAGCAAACCGGGCCGGGTAAAGATCCCAAGCTTGAGGGTTGTTCAGAAGCTTATCAGAATAATGGAATGAATATGAAAATAGCACCCGGGAATATATCTATTGGATTACTTACTCGCTCATACGACTCACTCATACGCGGAGAAATACCATGAAAAGCTCGTCGACTTTACCAATAGGGTATTTCTACGACTCGCTTGCACCGTAGACTTGCTGACTCGCTGCTGAGTAGTTTCTCGCAGGTCGGTCGGTCTCTCTTTCCTACGGCAGGCTAAATGAGGGCCGCACTACCGTCAACCCGTTTCAATCTCATGCTTTCTTTAGCATGCCCCGTCTTACTCCTGGCCGGCCCCGATTGGAGTACGTTCACTATTCTGTAGTAATGTCTGGACCAGTCAAAAGGTAAGTACGAAAGGTGGTCATGTCCTTGGTACCGGCGTCGTTGATCTCTCCTCTTCCCGACCCGGAAGGTATGTCCACGCATCCCGACATCGATTCCGGAAGTCTTCTACCATTCGAATAGATCTTCGGTACCGAGAACAGAGGCGCCGAACCATCCGGTGGTTGGCTGGTCCTTGTTTTAGGGGATGAGGGCTCTCCTCCGGTCAGGGGCGGTCGGCCCGGTTGTCCCCCGCAATTGGTAATGGCACAACCGGAAGAGGGGTCTTTTCTGGATACCAAACAAAAAAGGCACCGGGTAGCGCAGCGCATCTGTTTCGGGTACAGAGGCGACGAGGGGTGCGGAAACGGCCACCCAACCCAGCGGGGCGAGGGCGGGCCGGCAAGGGGTTCGAATCCTGCTACCTTTCTTGTGCATCATCCTGTGGTGTTGCGTTTCGGATGATGGGAAGGCTAAAATGAGGAAATGACATTTTGTGAATTGTCTCATTATTCGTTATTTCTGGGTCTTTTCGTTGCATTCACTTACAACAAGAAAGAACCACCTGCGTTTGGTGCAGCACTTGCATTTTGGTGCATTCTTATTACTTGGTCTTTTGTTCTGTCATATTTCGGAGAACTTATCCCCTCCCAACGTCTCCACCGCGGAGGCACCTTTCTTTTATCAAATCTCAGAGACATGGTCTAATCATGAGGGTAGTCTTTTATTATGGTGTTGGATCTTCAGTTTTTATGGATTACTTATTTGGGGTCGACCCCAACATAATGTCTCAAAACGAAGAGGCCATAGAGAAAGAATTTCTTGTTCCTTTGTCTCGAACTTCGTGACCATTCGGTATCTCCAACTTCAAAGTGGTCAAGCGCCCCAGTTGTACACTCCCTTCGTTCGTAGAACTCTTGTGGATTCTGAACTGAGTTCGCGAAGGAAGCGGACTTTTCACGGGCCAGCCCTTTGTTATGCGCCGCTTGATCCTGGAATGAAAATGAGCTTTGAGGGAGCTGGGTGAGGTTCGCGAGAAGGAAAAAATAGTCATCCACAACGATTGCCCCCAGTCGTCCTCCCTGGCCCCTCTGACGTCAGAACTTCGTCGATCGATGAACAGCGGATTTACGGAGCTCTTGGCATTGCTTTGTTTTTCTCTCTTTTCCTATTAGCGAGTTCTGATCCTTTTGTTCGAAATTTCTTCGTTTGTACCGAACCGCTTGCAGAATTCAATCCTGTTCTACAAGATCCCATATTATCCATACATCCTCCTTGCATTTATGCCGGAGAGGTAGCCAGTGCTATGGGCTTTGGCTTATGTAGATCACAAATTCTTAATGGGATTTTGGCACTCCACTAGCCGCTTACTCCAATGCGGAGGGGCTTTTTGCAGAATGGAAGGCTGCTTCGTGGATGCGTCGGATCCCAGAGGAGAAGCTCGCTCTTTACCCGATCATTATACCACATATCCCAGTGGTTGCCTTTCCATCGAAGCCTGCTCATGCTGCTTCTTAGGCATTTTTTCGCCTTCTCTTCGCTCTGGACAGGAGCACGGAGGGAGCAGGCGAAACGTGTCGTTCTCCATGGTACGAACGGAAGGTCTACTTCGCCTCTTTGTTTGACCGCCGGCGCAAACACAGTGGTCTCTGACCAGGAAGAGGAACCAATTCGAGTTTGGATCTTGACATGTTGGTTGTTTTTAACCGTAGGCATCTCGCTAGGAAGTTGGTGGGCTTATCATGAATTAGGTTGGGGTGGCTGGTGGTTTTGGGATCCCGTAGAAAATGCTTCTTTTATGCCTTGGGTCTCCGCCACAGCTTGTATTCATTCCGTAATTCTACCCTTTCTTCATTCTTGGACCTTGTTTCTAAATATTGTGACTTTTCTATGCTGTGTCTTAGGAACCTTTTCAATACGATCCGGATTGCTAGCTTCCGTTCATAGTTTTGCTACAGATGATACACGAGGAAGATTTTTATGGTGGTTTTTCCTTCTAATTACCAGCATATCTATGATTCTTTTCTCCCAGATGAAGCTGCAGGCATCGGTCCGTAGAACCCATAAAAAAGAGATGGTTGTTGCGCTCAGTACTCTTGTGCACCTACGTCACTCGGCTCGCGCACAACCCCTCCCCGCTTATTGCTGGGCTGCTTATTCTGAGTCAGCAATTAGTAAAGCTGCCGGACTTCGTCTCGTCCGTAGCGCTTCGGAGGTGGATTATACAGAGCGTGGTTGAATGTAGAGCAGTCCGCGCCTTTGCGATGGTTCGATCAGTAGATAGATTGAGAACTTTCGGAATATGGTGAAAGGGGATTGCTTCCAAGCCACTGCATGTCATGCGCATGTAGTCGGCCCCCCATGCGTCTGTTCGCCTCCTCTTTAGGGGAATGACGTCGCTCTTGGATCTGCAGAAGAAGGCCTACGGGCTCTCTGTTTTATGGTAGGGCATCTCTCCACACCGAAGACAAATGGGTCGACACCTACTTTTCCTTCCACTCCGTTCAATTCCCCGTAGGCCCCGACTACTCACTTTTTAGTAGTAGTAGTGGAGATCCTTCTTCCTCGGAATCGCAAGACTTGTCGACCTATTTCGACTGACTTCGTTCCTTCATCTCGAAATCCAGCGGGTAGAAAAGAAAGATCAGAGGAAGGGTACACCTATTTCGCAGCAGTTTGATTGCATGATTGTATAGAGCGAGTTTTCTTTCATCTTGTTTGCTCGCGGAGTTCCCGGCACATCCGACTTTCTCCATCTCCACGCCTCCTCTGGGAGGCCGAACTACCATAAATCAAACAAAGAAGGCATAAACTGCGATAACGTGGAGAGACCCAAATGAAATCGACGCTTCGGACCTGCGAGTCGGATGTTTTTGTAGTCGACGAGTGAAGTTTTTGGACTCACAAGACAAACAAAAACGAACTTATTCACTTATTCCACTGAGTTCAGAAACTGCTATTGCTTCACTCGCAGGTAAGAACTCAGTAACAGTAACCCCTAGAGAGGGGGAGTAGGCACTTGTTTGATGACCTTTACTGCGCTACCTTGTGGAGTATTCCAGGTCAGTCATAACTTGTGCTTTGCTGTGGATTCCCTTTTGCTTGCTTTGTCCCGTATTCCGACGACCCCGACCTGCCTATTGCATTGCCTCTCGCTTTCCTCATCTGCGCGGGCTGTGATCAAAGCGGAAAGAAGTTCAGTCATCGTGACTTCAAATGGTGGTTCCTAGCACTCCTCCCGTATTGGGATCGAACAACATAGCCGCCCCGCCCAGACTAAAGTGGCCCTGACGGACTAGCTGTCCTGGAGGTTATAAACACCTTTTTTATTATGAGGCTCGAGCGTGACGAGCGTCGGTAGGGCCTTTGTGGGTACGGTCTTCGTCACCGTGCCTCCAGTTCGCTGACACTTTTTTCCGCGTATTCGGGATACAACCAACCACAGTCAGGCCAATTGACGAAGCACAATGATGAGACCTTGACGATCGATGTGAAGGTGTGAGCCTGCGGGCCTGCGAGTCGTAGGAGTCGTTGAAGTAGGTGCGAGTCTTTGGACGTGAGGAAAAAAGACGAGCTTCGTGGTATCCGTGCGAGTCTGCGAGTCTACGGAGACGAAGACGAGCTTAACTCGTCCTACTACAAAAAGCTGCACTTCGTACACTGCGAGTCGTATGTTTTTTTAGTCGACGAGCTAGCTTCATGCCGTTCCACTCCACTCGCAGGAGACGAGCCTCGTTTCATGGAGCTATTCAAAACTTCGCTTCACTCGTAGTCGGTCGCTTTGGGTAGTTCTGGTGATTGTCCGTCTCATTATATGTGGGGCTCTGACTGTCCCGTCTTCCAGTAACACGAGTATCACTCTTGCCTGTACTTAACCGAGCTTCGTGGTAGTCAGTGCGAGTCTACTCGACTCGCAGTATCTCACCAGAAGAGGAAGGCTTTCTTTCTTTTCCGTTTATGTCTTGCTCTCTTTCACCGTCGGTTGGCAAAAGAGCGAGCTGGCTGCAGTCCCTCATCTGTACAATGAGAGAATCAAATCGACGACTCCGGTAGGGAGGCGAAAAGCTTTCATTCGAGAAGAGTCTTCACGATAGAAAATGTTGAGATAACAACACCAACTTAGATCTTCTCAGTCTCTAGAATGTGCTGCAAAATTCCCAGCACCTGGACTTATCTGGAATATTCACAGCATGTCGGCAATACTATGTCGGTTAATTAGATGGCAATTGCACCGACAAATCTCAACTATATATGGGTATGCTTCATGCCCCAACGTGGGCAGCATCGAAGTGTGCAACCCGAGCGGGCGTGACTCGTGGGTTCTGGTTTGTATGTGTACGTGAGTGTGTTGTGTGATATTGTGTGAGGGTTCGTTGTGAGTGCTGGTGAGTGTCTTTTGTTGGGAGTTAGTGTTATATGTTGAGAGAGTTAAGGATATATGTTTCATGGTGTGAGATGGATGAGTATTGTAATCAAAGACTTTGTCTAGTTCAAGTGCATCATCTCTGGTATTTTTGATGTTTAGGATTCTACAACTGGTATCAGAGCCAAGGTAACCCCTTTGGGAGTAGGTCCTTTTGCCAAGCCTTGCTCTGATTTTGTATCCGATAGTCCAGGGGAAGGCAGTAAAGGGTAGGTTGTGTCCGTCGTTGGTCATTTTGAGTCGGTCCTAGGGGCTAACTGAAAAATGCTCTGAACTCTAGATCTTAACAGCTTAGTATAGTATCTCAAGAGCGCATGGTGCGAGTCGTAGGTGCAAGTCGTATGTTTTGGTAGTCGACGCGCTTTACTCCCGAAGACGAGCTTTATTCCAGCTATTCACTCCAGGCTCATCACTGCCTAATTCCGGGTTCAGCACTTACGCCACTATATACGCATATATGACCGTCAGCTTCACTTCGTACACTGCGAGTCGGATGCGAAGCAGAATTCCCCTCTCAACTCACCTCTCTCTCTATATTTTGAGGGCTTGAAAAAGATGCCCTGGATTCCCTGTGCGAAATGTAGGGGACCGTAATTGAGCTAAAAGGACTCGTCCTGATCCACCATGAAATTAGTAGTTCGGAATCTACAAAAACATTCTAGGAGAGGGCTCGTTATGATCTTTCATAAGATCACAAGGTGCTGAAGTGGGGGGGGGGGGGGGGGGGGATCCTGAGGTTTTTGTGAAAGGGATGCTCTTATAATGCATGTTTTCGCTGAACGTACCACTTTCATCGGCGAAAAACCGAACTCTATTTGATGTCGAGTCATCCACACTTCCATTCTCTAGTAGAGGAAATCCCACTGCTTGCTGGCTGGGAGCTGTATGAGCGGTAACGTCCACGTACGGCTCCGTGAGAAGGTGGAAGGAAATGGCCTTGTTGTACCTCACTCTCGTCTTCAATGGGGTCTGCTCTTTTTTTTTTGGGCGAGTATGCCAATATGATCTTAATGAGGTGCGGGGCTTTGCATCTAGAATTCGTTGGGCTTCCCTCTGCGGGAGCCAGCGTCCCGGCCTTTTTGTGCAATAAACCCCTCCCGGCCGAAGACTAGTGATAGGCGGTCCCGCGGAGCTTTCAGAGAAGGGTAGACGGGGGTGTCAGCACAGCAATGAACCGCGGCGAACCCGAGTCGAGACCCTGCCCACTCGAGCCAGAATCAGGCTTACAATGAGGGGGGAGATCCTCAGTAGTGGTGACCCTTTGACTCTTCCACGGCATTACTTATACATGTACCGAATGCTCATACGGGAAAGTGAACTCCAGGGGGTTAGAGGAATCCTTTCTTTCTCGTCCACTGCTACTCACCGGGGTGCGGACACACCTACGCGGATTACAGGTGACGGTTACAGGAATGGTGGGGAAGTGAACAGTACCCGACGACTTTCAGGGATGAATGTAGACCCATCGGGCAGGGATAATCATTCTGGTCCTGGGAGAGGTGGCGACACCAGCCTGAACTATCCTGAGGGAACCTGAGTCACTGAAAGTGTTTGTTCTTCTCGGAGCTGCGGTGGAGAAGGCTTACCCTGACGACTATAAGCAAGAGGAGGGCTGCTCGCCTGCCTCTAATAGCGGAAGCTGGAGCTTACCCACCGAGCGAAGCGTGGGGTTGTTCTCCTTTGTCAACTCCTTGTGTCGTTTCCAAAGCCAACCTCTGCCTTTGTCAATCTACAAGAAATCCGTTGTCAAAGCGCATCACTACAAAAAAAAAGTGGCCTTTGGAAAGGCGCTAAAACAGGACCGGGGCCTCGCCTTCAGCCTAAGTAGGCTTTTTTGGGAGCGGGGGATGGATTTCAGAAAACACTTCAGCGTCAGCGACACCCTTCAGGACTCCCGCCTCTACCATTCTGGGAAGCGAAGCCGGGTCCGGAGTGCGTTGGCGGCAAGGAAGGAGGCATTGGAAATCCCCGATTTGACCATACACAGGGGGACAGAGGCGGTATCCCCTACGATCCCTCCGAGTAGGGGAAAGAGGCATTCGAGATTCCCGTCGCTTCTGATTGACCCTTCTCCGACTCTACCAATCTCCTCGGGTCTCCAGCTTCTTCAGTTGTTATAGTCGTCAGGCATGAAGGTAGGAATGCCGACCACTACGACAGTGCAGTGGTTTAGAAAGCGAGCAGCAATCCCCTCGATCGAGCGAAGCGTCGATTTGGTGCCAAAAGGTACGCCCCCTAAGCTTACCTATTATCTTCTTCTGTGAGACTCAAGATCTATAGATCTACTGATCTAAAGAACTCAGCGAGCATTGTAGTCGTGGGGTCCAGCCGCCTATCGGCAAGGCTTTTCAAAGCCTCCCGACTCCCTGACTTCACTGAACCGATTCACGTTTTTTTTCTGGCACCTTGTAGAGATCTCGGCTCTTCGGAATGGTTTGAGAGAGCCCCACCTCCTCTTGGTTGGTGCCGATCCTTTTGATGGTAGTCCCCCATCCTGCTGAAAGATCGTTTCGTTCCGGCCAGCTGGAGGGCCCCTGATCTCTCAATAGAGGGAGCAAAAAACGGGCTTTACCCCCCCCCCCCCTGAAAGAAATAAGGGTCGAAGTTTAGACCGCTCACAGTAGTTCTACCTATAGAAAAGATCATGAAAGAGGCGATTAGAATGGTACTCGAATCCATTTACGATCCCGAGTTTCCAGACACATCACACTTCCGCTCGGGTCGAGGCAGCCACTCGACCCTCAGACGGATCAAAGAAGAGTGGGGAAGCTCTCGCTGGTTTTTGGAATTCGAGGTCAGGAAGTGTTTTCACACCATCGACCGACATCGATTCATCCCAATCTTAAAGGAAGAGATCGACGATCCCAAGTTCTTTTACCCCATTCAGAAACTGTTTTCCGCCGGACGACTCATAGGAGGTGAGAAGGGCCCTGACTCCGTCCCACACAGTGTACTACTATCGGCCCTATTAGGCAACATCTACCTAAACAAGCTCGATCAGGAGATAGGGAGGATCCGACAGAAGCACGAAATTCCTCTTGTTCAGAGAATCAGATCGGTTCTCTCCAAAAAGAGTAATGATGACCATTCTGGAGAAGAAGCAAGCTTCAACGCTCCCCAAGACAACAGAGCCGTCATTGTGGGAAGGGACGAGTTCCCCCTCAAAGCGACCTTTCATTCCCTTGTTTCGTCCTGGCACACCCCCCCTCCCCCCCCGGAGCCGTGGGGACCAGAAAAGGCCTTTCGTTTTCCCCCCTGTGACCCACCCCCCCCCCCCCCCCCCCGCCGCCTTCCTTAACAAGCCCTCGAGCCTCCTTTGCGTCGCCTTCCTCATAGAAGCCACCGGGTTTACCCAGGAGGCAATAGCCGTATCGAGTAAGAATAAGAAAAGTAGAGAAGGTGCGAGTTTGGAGTATGCGAGCGGAGGCGACAGCCGGAGCGTGAAGAAGAATTTGGCCATTCCACTAGTAGATAACCAGTATTGCAAAAGAAAGGGCCTACTTATAGAGCTAGGCGGGGAGACGATCTCCTTCCGTGTGGTAAGGTCAGAGAGAGGCTTGGCCCGAAAGCTGGCCCCCTCCAAAACCCATTACTGGAGAAGGATTTGTTACGCACGATATGCCGACTCACTACTGGGAATCGTGGGTGCCGTAGAGCTTCTCATAGAAATACAAAAACGTATCACCCACTTCAATCAATCTGGCCTGAACCTTTGGGGGTTACCCGCAGGATCAACAACCATAGCTGCACAGAGTACGGTAGAATTCCTCGGTACGGTCATTCGGGAAGTCCCTCAGAGGATGACTCCCATCCCATTCTTGCGAGAGCTGGAGAAGCGTCTACGGGTAAAGCACCGAGTACATATAACTGCTTGCAACCTACGCTCCACCATCTATTCAAAGTGGGGGGACCTGGGTGAGGGTATCCCGATCAAAGAGCTGACGCAGGGGATGAGCGGAACAGGGAGTCTACTGGACGCGGTTCCACTTTCGGAGACGTCTACTCAAGGAACAGCTGGAGTCAGAAGTCCCCAAGTTTTCGTCTCCTGGGGGATCGTCAAGCACATCCGGCAAGGATCAAGGGGGATCGAGTTCTTGCAGGGATCAGGTCGGAGCAACGTGCCATCGGACGTAAAAGAGGCAGTCTCACAATCGGGCGTGAGTGCCCGGAAGTTTGAATTCTATACTCCCGCGGGTCGGAAGGTGGTGGGAGGGGGGCACTGGGCGGGATCTTTCCACAGCGAATTCCCCATACAGATAGAGGCACCGGTGAAAAAGATACTCCGAAGGCTTCGGGATCGAGGTCTCATTAGCCGAAGAAGACCCTGGCCAATTCACGTGGCCTACTTGACGAACGTCAGCGACGGAGACATCGAAAATTGGTCCGCGGGCATCGCTATCAGTCCTCTATCCTACTACAGGTGCTGCGACAACCTTTACCAAGTCCGAAGGATTGTCGACCACCAGATCCGCTGGTCTGCCCTCTTCACCCTAGCCCACAAGCACAAATGCTCGGCGCGGAATATAATCCCAAAGTACTCCAAAGACTCAAATATAGTCAATCAAGAAGGTGGTCAGACCCTTGTAGAGTTCCCAAACAACATAGAGCTTGGGAAGCTCGGACCCGGTCGACGATCCGATTTTGTATTTCTTCGCACTCCCCCCTTCCAAAGTAGTCTTTTTATCATACTGGGGGTCTTTCTCTACTGCAGTTGGTATCGGCTTCAGGCTTTTTCCAAAGCACCCTCGCTAATGATTCGGAAGCACTCGGACGGGAGGTTCGAGGACCCGTTGGTCAAAGGAAAGGGGGGTCCTGATTCCAGGACGGAGCCGTATGATGCGAGAGTGTCACGTACGGTTCCTTTGAGAAGGGTGTGAGACCACCACCTATCAGGCCCGACGAACGGTCCACGGAGCTGCATCCTGACTCACCTGGTCTATGCACATTGTTCTTTCTAAGAGGTTGGCCGCCCATCCTAGATCTTCCCATTTCAAATAAGATCCCGGGCTCGATCTGGTTTAGTATCAAGGTTCTTCTCTTTCTTTTCCTATATATATGGGTCCGCGCAGCATTTCCACGATATCGTTATGATCAATTAATGGGACTTGGTCGGAAAGTGTTATTGCCTCTATCATTAGCTCGGGTAGTCCCCGTTTCTAGTGTTTCAGTCACCTTTCGATGGCTCCGTTAATGTATGTGCCAAGAAGCGTCTGAAGAAAGGGGCTACTCCCCGAAAATGCCCCGGTCCGTAGGATAGAGCTAAGAAAAGAGTTGGGGATTCATTGCTCGCTCTGCATTGTTCGAGTTCGTATTCAAGCTAAGTAGATTAGCCGATTGAGAACAGAGCGAGGCCTGCGTCGAGTTGTTAGCTATGAGTGAGGACTTCGAGTTCGTCGACTTTCTTCCTCTGACTCGCCTTAATTCACAGGTCCGTAGGTTCATTCCTTGGCTTTAACGTAGGAAAGAAAAGAAAGGTGCGACATGATACTAAGTGTAGAGGAACGAAGCGGAGCTCAGTAGCGGAATGGAGCTGCGGCAAGGAAAGTAGTCAGACCTAGACCTTCGTTCAGAGATTGATTACTCCCTACCTATCACCATCTAGTGCCGTGTTCAGTCACTAGGGAAAGGTGCGAGTGGAATGAAATGCAACGAGAAGAAAACTCGGTCACATCCTGCAAGACGAGGCATAACCCTCAGTGGATTTTCTCCACTCCATAATATAATGGTCTCACTTGTAATTGCGTATTGTAATGGTCGAATGTAGCATCTGAATCGAAATCTTGGATCGATAAGCTGTCGGAGAAATACCAAGGAGCTGGGCAACATAGGGACATAGCTTTGTGCAGGACCTGCCCGAGCCGGTCATCCTAGGCAGTGTCAAATCCTTACTTTCGAAGTTCTCAGAGCGCTAAGTATCCTCTAGTCTAGGAGACGTTGGTGTGAATAGAAGTACTCGATAAATCATCTATTCTGGGTCGAATGTCTATGTTTTTTGTTTATTACTCAACTTGCTCTTACTCTTGTAGATCGAATCCTATCTTTTTATCCTTTGAATTACTTACTCATAGAATGAAATTGAACACTGGAAACTATTTTGGGAGAAGTGAGAATCCGTGGAGTTTGGATATTGATTGGTCTTGGTTTGACATGGTTTACATGTTATTGGTTTTCGGAAGAGTTCATTTTTCTATTAGCTAAACCTTTTCTGACCTTGCCTTTGGACTCGTATTTTGTTTGTACACAATTAACGGAGGCCTTCTCGACATATGTTGCAACGTCCCTAATAGCATGCTTTTACTTCGTCTTTCCCTTCATAAGTTACCAAATTTGGTGCTTTTTGATCCCCAGTTGCTATAGGGAACAAAGGATGAAATACAATCGATTCCTCCATTTCAGTGGTTTTTGCTTCTTCTTGTTCCTGTTCCTCACTTTTTCCTGGGTAGTTCCCAATGTTTGGCACTTTCTATACTTCGTGGGTGCAACATCAACGGAGTCGCTCATGATCAAGTTACAACCTAACATCTATGACTATATTCTGTTTACTCTTCGTATTTTGTTCATTTCATCGGTATGCTCCCAGGTACCTGTCATTGTGATCTGTTTGCTAGAACCAAGGGGTATTTCCGTGGTCACGAACAATCGTCGTTTTTTTATGGTTTTTTCGCTTTTCACAGCTGCTCTTTCCACACCTCCGGATATCTGGTGCCAAATTGTCGCCTCTTTCCTTATTTTTGGATCATCGAGTTGGCGGTATATGTGGCATTGATTGTACAAGTTCGTGAAGAGGGCTGGACGAGTAGAATGAGGGAGAGTGGCTCGATCGACAAAAAAGAGGAGTAGCCCCACGGGACCCCCCTGGAAAAGTCCCCCTAAATTCTTGTCCACCCGTACTGCTCCTAAAACACAGAAGACGGAGAAAGACCCTGCGGGGCCTGGCCATCCCCTTCTAAATAAAGGACATGCCGGGCGGCTTGCGATCTGCCGGTGGAATCTGACTGGGGAGGGGGGGAAATGGTTATAGGGGACTGAAGAAGCGAGAACCAATATTGGACAGGGAAGAAAGGGGACAAATTCCCAGTAGTTCATATGGTGCCACACGAATTTGTGGCTATCCGATTTCAGTCAGACTTTCTCAGAATCGTAGTTCAGATTCAAGTTGGTTCAGTGATTATTATTATGGTCAATTAGTGTATCAAGATGTCAATCTGAGATCTGATTTCGGTTCGATACGCCCACCTACGATCTCAACCTTTGGCTTTCGTCTGGGACCTTCTACTGCTACAAAGGGACATTCATTCATTTCTTTCTGCCCCGTGGACCACTACGACTGAAAGGACTTGACGAATCAAGACCCGGAAAGGATAAGGGTAATTCCAGTGGTGGGCATTTGGGAAAGTCGGGCCGATCGGGTGTCTTCATTCAAGCAAGGGTACAGAGGAAGAACGAACCGACGTGAGAGGCCGGGGGGCTTTTGGGGGGGCAGAATGGGGGGGGTTACGAAGGGAGAAGCAAAACGAGCCGAAACAAATGCAACGCTATGGATACCATGTTCCATCGAGAAAGAAGAATCCTTATCAATCACTTCGGGGGACATCCGTGCATCCGAAAGACTTAGGGCTTTTCAATTACAGGGACTTCCTGATAGAAAATGACGACTCCCTCAGAAAAACGAAGTTCTTCCCATTCTTTTTACCAAATCAGTCCCGCTCTGACGGCCCGAGGAGTCATCTACTAAAAAGAACCCTCCCCGCTGTGCGCCCCTCCTTGAATTCTTCGGTCATGCAATACTGGAGGAATACAAAGAACAAAATGCATTTCGACCCCGTCTACGTTCTCAATCATTTCGTGGCACCGGGCGTGTCTGAACCATCTAGGATTCGGGGAGCGAAGCGGGGGGTCAAGCACCGAATACGCTCTCGCATCGCTTTTTTTGTAGAAAGCTCGACCAGCGAGAAACAGTGTTTGGCCCAAGCCCAAAATAGGCCAAAAATCGCGGGAACAACAAAAACAACCATCTCGCTCTGTACTTTCTTCGGTGCTACCTTTTTCTTTCCCAGGGATGGGGTTGGATCTACCCTAAAGGGTCGGGAACCACTCTGGAGTCAATTAAGTCAAAAATGTTGGAACCTCATGGGTCAGGATAAGGTCATGGAATTGATAGAGAAATGCAGGGAACTAGGTAGTACCAGAGAATTGATAAAGGGAATAGAGATTCTGATAGAGATCATACTGAGAAATCGCCAAATTCCGTACGGGTACAACTCTGATTTTAACGAAGTGAAACAAATGCGATCTTTTTTGTCGGAGAGAACAAAGACGGAGACCTCCATTGAGTCGGTAAAGATCCAATCTGTTTATCAAAGTGCTTCTCCGATTGCTCAAGACATCTCTTTTCAACCGAGGAACAAAAGAATCTCATTTCGTTCCATTTTGAGTAACATAGTCAAGGCAGATGTAGTAGGGGTGGAGGGGATACGTATTTGTTGTTCAGGTCGATCAGAAGGTGCGGAAATATCCCGAACGGAATGCGGAAAGTATGGAAAAACATCTCGTAATGTATTGGAACAGAAAATCGATTATGCTCCCGCTCCAGTATCTACTCGTTACGGAATCTTAGGTGTCAAGGTGTGGATCTCATATAGAGAAAAAAAGAGGGGACGTGCCCTCTACTACCCGAAACGTACTAAATTGAGTCAATATCGTCAAGGCAGATGTAGTAGGGGTCGCGAATTGAAGAGTTCACATCCAAAACCCGATCGACACGAGGTTTCCAGTGCAGTGTCCACTCTCTCTCTCTTGCTTGACCCGGAAAGATAAAACCCAGCATAATCGGCTGCCGCATAACTTGCTTCTTCCCACTTCTGACCCGGGTGACTCTGACTTGGTTAATACCTAATCATGATCAACCTCCGCTAGCATGCGAACTGTTTCAGAAAGTGTAAGATAGTCCTCCCGCCCCGCTGAAAAAGCCACCACTGCGAACGAACTCACTAGGGAAGAAATCCACATCATATAATGCCACGGCTTCCGCATACGCATACCCTGTGGAATCAACCGAACCGGCACCTGCGTACTACTTTAGAGTAATGGAAAGTCGTCTGTGGATTTGGTTACTGCTGTTCCAGACGACTCCCCACCAGATTACGACTCAGCAGGGGAAGAAATTGGATATTGATGAACCTATTTACAATTACTACTTAGCTTAGGGTTTGACTGAACTATCCTGGGGAACTAGCCCAACTCAAATGACACTCCCTTGCGGCTGAGCCCCTGACTTGCGGACGCATACCCGGAATCGGACTCGTAATCGGAATGAGACTCGGAGCTTGCTTCCTGGACTACTTACCAAGCCAATCTGCGGAGCCACTCCACAAATTCCCCATTCCCCCTAGGGAAAGACCTATTCACGAACCCCTCGCGGTTCGAGGGCAGGCATGAATGACACAGGGGTTTAGGATGAGAGCCGACCAGTCCCTGGTTTTTTTGATAGTAGAAGTGCTTCTTTCTGCCTTTTTCATTCCTGAGTCCGTGTAAGCTAGTGAAGCTATTGTTAATATAATTCCTCCCCTTTAGCTTTCGCTTTATTCGTGAGTAACCTTTTGTACTTCACTTCTGGCGGGACAGCCGAGTTAGTTTCAGTGTCCGTCACAGTAGTTGCAAGCTAGCAAACAAGTGAGAGAGAAAGCGAGCATTTTCCTTTTTTGGCAATTAGGTAGCTACCAATGGCAATCCAAGAGTCTTTGACAGCTTTACTTTACCATTGAGCAAAAGAGTGAGGAGTAATTACTTCCAAGCCAGCGAGCTAGTTTCAGGGTGCGAAGTTCAGGTATTTGACTTGAATCACGAGCAAGTGAAGCGATAGCGTAACGAGCTAACTCAACTACCTACGTCGACTACAAAAACATACGACTTGCAGTATCCTGCGAGTGGAGTGGAACGGCACGAAGCTAGCTCGTCGACTACAAAAACATACGACTCGCTTGCACCGTAGACTTGCTGACTCGCAGACTCGCTAGGCGGGAGGGAAAGTGCAAAGGATAGGCAGCTTCCAGGGAAGGGGAGAGAGAAGAGAATCCCATGAGGTGAGGGTTGGAACTATATGTAGTAGTTTGCCCGATTGAGTCAAAGTACCAATCTCTTTCCCTTCTCTCGATTCCATCAGGTAAGTGGGTTTACTTCAAGGGTAGTACAGACAGGACGGTAATCAATTGCTTTATAGAGGGGGGCCGAACTACCCAGAAGCAGATGCGGAAAAGTGGGGCAAACGTCGGCGACCCGACGAAGGTGGTTTCAAGGAAAGACTGAGCTGGAGGGTCAGTAAATTCGCAGTTCTTTCACTCCCGTCCGCATAGCAAGGAAAGTGGAGAGCATCAGCATAGGCAGTTGGCCAAGCAAGCGAGGGAGGATGTTGGCCCCGTATCCCCCTGGCCGAAACTTCAATCCTGCCGGAAGAAAGAATAGAATGGGAGCCAGGTATTTGGTAAAACGAAGATGATCATCTCCACCTTACTACCACCCGCCGGTATCTCCCAAGTAATCCAGTTCATGGGAAGGGGGTTGCGTTGTAAAGGTGAAGAAGCCAAATCTGAATGGTAGTTTCAAGAACTACTATCTATAAATAGTATCCGGAAACTGGAACTGCAACTTCAAGAGATGAAGCTGCTTTGATAGAACAGGAACCTAGCACTTTCACCCTTGGGGTAAGCCTCCAGGATAGAAAGGTGTGGATATCTACTATTTCGTTAGGAATGAAAGGGTCATTCAGAGCTCATGGGAAAGCTACTTACCACTATACTCACACTAGGCCAGGCACCGACCCCAACGTCTGCCTTTCAAAACCGCTACACAACCGTCTATCATCCTCGAGTACGAAGTGGCCAACCATTTGATAGAAGAGAACTGTGCAAATCTCTATCTGGGAATTGCTCATGACCTCGCCAGCCAGGGTGGTCAGGCATTCAGGTTCGATGCGGAGACCCAAAAGCCAAGTCGATGAAGTGAGGTCAGTCGATGCCTAGCTCCTACTGGAGTAGTATGGAAGGCCAGCAATCTATCTTTGATACAGAATCCCATTAGGGTTCATCAACCTGTCAATCTTCCCCTAGGGGGCATTCTCGGGATTAGGCGAATCGATATCAATAGAGGAAAAGAGGAGTTCAATACATCTTTCTAAGCTCCTCCATGTATCGCTCTATCGGTCCTCCGGTTTCTGCCTCGATGCGGCTGTCGCCTCCACTCGTTCCTTCTTCCCATTCTTTCCTCCAAAACACCCACCCATAACATGAGGGTGCTGCCATCTCTGCTAATCAAGCCCTTCACTCTCTCCTGCATATGGGAATCCGAACAGTCTTGGCAACCAACATGAATCAATGCTTCAAACATAGTCATTGTCCAGACCTTACTACCCTTTACTTTAAGCATTCGCTTTCGTAGAAGTGCAGCTGTAAAGTCAGATATGCGTCGGTGCGAGTCGTAGTCAGGGCGTAGACAAGCTTGTTCGCTCGTTGCACGTAATTCAGAAACCCTCCGTTTCACTTCGCACATCTAATATAAGCTTCTAACTGGCTATAGGGGGTTAGACCTAATATACGCATATCTGACTCCTAGATGAAACCCGGTATTACGGCGCTACTTGACTTGACGCTACTTTAATAGTAGCATCGTGTGTGATTGAGCTTATGTGAAGTGTGAAGTAACCCTCCCAGGAGTTAAGCTTCGGAGTTCATAGCGTTGTCCTCTCCGCTTCGCCCCAAGACGTTGATCTCTAACTAGAAAAGTCAATGTTTGAGCTTGAGAAGCCTCTGGTCCAGTAGGAAATACCCATCAAATTCACTAGAATAAGCAGTATTATTGAACCAGACGAAACAAGCGGTGAAACCAAAGACAGATAAAGCAGCTAAACTATAAGTAGTTTCAAGTAAGCTTCCCCAGCTTTACCATACAAATGCACGGCGAGCCCAGGCAAAAGGTTTGGTTAGGATATGCCAAATTCCACCAAGTATACAAACTCTATCGCCTAGCCATACATGCCCTTCAATTATATCTTCTAAATCATCCACACTCACAATCCACCCTCCCAAAAGGATATTTTCATAAATAACCAAATCTCACACTTGGGTAGGGTGAAGTTGGTCATTTTTCCTGCATCTCCCCCCCCCCCCCCCCCCGGGAGCCCAGGTATCATATACACCCCCAAAATCCAGAGCTTTCCATACTAGAAGAAAAGCACCTATACCTAACAAAATGAAATGAATACCTAAATGGTGGTCATTTGATTTCTATCTTTCCAAAACCAAAGAATGGAAAAGATTCTTCAAGAGTCTCAGGTCCAAGAAGTGCATGATAAATACCGCCAAAGCCTCAGACTGCAGAGGAAATGAAGTGAAGTACTCCAGACTTGACTTTGGATAAGTATGGAAAGGGCGGGCAGTGATTGCTTCCTCTGGGCAGAGCAACAACCCCCCCTTTGGGCGGCAACGCCCCTAGGTGGAGCAGGGGCAGGCGGAGCAATAGCGTTGCCCCTGGGTGGGCAGTAGCCCCCTGAGCGAGGTGGAGCAGTAGCAGACACCCCTGGGCAGAGCGAGGCAGAGCAACAGCAACTGCACCTCTGGGCGGCGGTACCCCTTGGTGGAGCAACAGCAAGCGGAGCAGCAGCAATTGCACCTCTGGGCGGTGGCACCCCTCGGTGGAGTAACAGCAGCTCCCTCTAGGCGGTGCAACGGCGGAGTCCGGTAGACTCCTCTACAGTGTGGGTGGTTGGCGAGTGCTGCCTTGCCGCCTCTTCTCTTCACTGGACGGTGACGTCAGTGCTGAGTGAGGTGGCGGTGGTGGCGAGGCTGCAAAAGGTGCACCTCAGGTTAGGGTTAGGGTGGAGGTCTCGAAGGCTTGTTTGGGTGGGGTATCTAGGGCACCGGTCTAGGACTACTCCTCTGATACCAAGTTGGAAGAATGAGCAAAATCAATTTATTTCTCTAACCTTACCTCTCTTTATGCAGAGAGAGAGGTGGGTGCAAATTACATGTAACCCCATGAAGAAAACAAAAATAATAACGCACCATATAACACCATGAAACTAACCAGACTCTGTAATAGTTTACTTCCACATAGTGAAGTAAGACTTTTGTTAGTGTATGATAACCTATAAATAAGCGTGTACCCCCCACTTGTTCTTTTGAGAAGATATATAGAGATCCAAGTTCTATCCAAGTCTTCTCCTATAATTTTCTCCTCACTTCTCGTGAGTAGGGTTTTCACATAAACCCAAGTGTTATTATTGTTTATGCTTGATATCATTTTACTTCCGCTTGATTTATTTTATTTAACTTGCTATTAGAGCATTCGATTCTTAAGTTTATTTGATTATCATGTTTTATCTTTTTGTTCTTGTACTTGGTGTTCTCTTCCAAGAACAAGGATCTTGAGGAGGATCTCCTCGATGGAGATCATGATCCAAAAGGAGAAGGGCGTTGAGCCCTTTGAGTTCAAGGCCTCCATCGCCTAGGGATTGTCTTCCCATCATTCGGCAACAGTCCCATCGGTAGAGAAAGCAGTAGAGGAGGGGAAACGACCTGATCGAAGGGAAGGAGAAGACAGCAGTGCGGACCCTCCGTGCTAGTTCGCGAGATCGACGTGCTGGTCCGATAATGGTGACGCGAAAGGTGTGGGGGTTAGCGAGGGCCTCGTGGTGGCCGATCTCACGGAGGCACCGGTGGATGGCGTCGGCAATCTAGTGGATGCCGGCGGCATGCTGCGGTGAGGCTACAACCGTGACCTTGAGCTTCTTCGGCTTCTTCACCTCCACACCCTCCTCCTCCTCACCTGTCACGTGGCTCGCCACCTTCAAGTAAGGCCACCACTGGAGGAATGACGACAGCGGTAGTAGGAGGCAGTAGGGGGAGCGTTGCACTACGTGGAGTAGTCGGAGGCATGGTCGACAGTGAGGGAGATGCGTGCGTCACAAGTTAAGAGCGGTGGTTGTGCTGCCATGTTGGGTTCTCCTGAACCCTAAGGGAGAATAAGTTGTCTTTAGGTATCTTGCGTTTTCTACCTTCTATTTTCACATTTCTACTTGCTAAAGACATATGAGTGAAACAAAAAAGAAAAGGGAGAGAATAAAAAAAAGAAAAAAAAGGAGGAAAACAAGAAAAGGGGGAGAGAAAAAAAATTTTAAAAAAAGTAAAAAAAAAGTTTGAATTGAAGAGAAGAGGTGAAGAATTTTTCTTTAATTTTTTTTTATGATCATTATTTCTTCTTGTCATTTTCTTCTCCCATACGAGTATAGGAGAAAAGGAGAGTGTAGAAGCCTGTTGTAGTCATCCCCCATTCAGGAGTCACTTATGTTCCTAGACCCCACATAAGAAACCATAACTCTGGGAGGTCCAGAGTTTCGAGGTCTCCAGAGAAGGAGATCCGGTTTCAAGATTCTCAGAGGAATGACCCATTTTAGGTTTCTATGCAAGAGATTCAATTTTGTGGATTCCAAAAAGGGAGATCCAGTTTCAAGGTCGTCAGAGGAAGACCTCATTTCAGGAATACTAAATGGGAAGCCACCAGCAGCTGGTCTCCAGAAGAGAGGCCTACTGTCAGAGCCAACTACAACAATTCCTTCAGCAGCTCCAACCCATGTTCCCGCCTACAAATAAGAATCAGTCCAGAGAGTTGTATTCTATTGTGTAGAGTGGATTTCTTTGTGTTTACAAGTTAAATATTCTATGCTCCAACTTGAGGAGAAGTGTTAAGAGAAATGTATAGTAGTTTAATCCCACAAAGTGGAATAGGACTTTTGTTAGTGTGTGGTAACCTATAAATAAACGTGTACCCCCCACTTGTTCTTTTGAGACGAAATATAGAGATCTAAGCCCTATTGGGACCTTCTCCCATAATTTTCTCCCTACTTCTCGTGAGTAAACTTTCCACGTAAACCTAAGTATTATTATTATTTATACTTGATATCATTTCGATTCCACTTTATTTATTTTATTCAATTGCTATCAGTTGAAATGATCAATAATTTTTCTCATCAGACATTCTGAGCACTTATGGCAAAGCAACAAAGGAATTTACCCAATCTACTAAGACACCTCTGTCCGTGCAAAATGGGGGTCTCCCGCTGATAATTTCTAGTAGAAGTACACCGAAGGCAAAGGTGTTAGCTTGGACATCCATATACTTTCCTTGGACTGATTCTCGATGGCTCCAAAAGGCAGACCGACAAATTATCGATGCAGATCTTTCCGTCTTTGAGAGCACTGCCTTCCAGCTTTCATAATCAGCCAACTGTGCAAGCAAGTTGTAACTAGTTATATTATCTGCTTTAAATGTGTAAACATGCAGATATATAAAGACAAGAAATTCTAGGTCACTGAAGGGGCTAGAAGAAACTCGTAAGAACAAGTTGCATTATCTGTGCAAAAAACAATAAATAAACTTGCACACCTTGGGCAAAAATTCTTCTGTTAGATATACGGTGCATGAATGCAAGTCAGATAAAGTGAAGGGTGGTTGAAGTTCAGTATGCAAATAGTTCAGCCCACGAGCAATACCAATGGCAATCCTCACACGCCTGCTCCAAGATAATTGACATTCACCACCATCTGGAATACAGCAACTAATGTTATTATATGACTTTGCATCTGATTCTTGCATAAGAGGGAACAGGAACCTTCTCTACTTACAGTGGAGGTGCTCAAAGAGTGTTCCATTAGATTCATATTCAAAGACAAGCATCCTGGAGAAGGGCTCTCTTTCCTCACAGTACCCAAGCATTTTTGTGACATTTTCATGATTGCGTCTTGCCAAATTTTCTACCTAGAATTATTTTCATAACATATGGTTAATCCACCAACAAATCATGATAGAAAGTCTGAGCTGCGGTTTGAAGAATGCTTTGTGCCTTAAGCATCTAAAACGTGATGGAAAGAATCACAAATTTGTTGGTTTTAGAAAAGAGCTTCCCTAACTTTTCCATTAAATATATATTAACAAGGCAATGAGAATGTAAAGCAAAAGGTAACACAAGCATAGAAGGAAGACTACAGGATATGGTATCAACTATCAAATTATCTCCTCCTGTTCCTTCGCCTCCCTTTCAACTAACATAAAACTAAGTCTAGAAATGAATTGTCATTTCTCAGGGTTAAATAAGACTCCTTGCATTCCTTGTCTATGTGCTGGTTGTAGTTTAAGCATAACACACCACTCGAAAGCACAACTTACAGTTTAAATGTGTTGAAACTCAATATCTTGAGCATTACTCTATGTTATAGTTCAAACTCACTTTAAGAATTTTAACCAACTTTTGATGCTGATTGTGGAGAGCTGATATTCACTTGCCTCACACTGAAAATGAAGTTCATGATGGCTAGTCCAATCCTCCTCAGTGGTGCATAGTGAGACGACAGCTATTTCTGCACCATTTTTCATTGTACCTTTGTACACTATACTATCTGCTGATGAACCAATTATGTTACTGAAATCTTCGCAAGCAAGTTCAAGCTCCTGGCAGCTGAACCTCAAGACATGCTTCAGCATGTTGTTGCCTATTTGGCAGATACGAACATCAAAATATCAACTTTAGCATCAATGCCCCAAAGCAATAAGCAAATATGAAATTATGATAATTACAGAGGTGACACAATTTACCAATTGATATCACATCCTCATCCTTGGATTTTGCTATTTTTCTCCAAGGCATGGCAAGGGAAGATTCAGTCCTCTGCATTCTAAAAGAAGCAACAACACAAAGTACTATTAGAACAGCCAACACAGCCCCGATAACAATCTCAAGAATCACGAGCCAAGATGGCTGCTGGGGCTTTGGGTGCTTAAACAGAGTCTTTCCATGTCGATCTGTTGGGCTTGGATCTTCATTGTTTACTGCAGGTCCAAAATCCTCTAATTCTGGATTGCAAGAAATCTTGTGAGGAGTGATGGCCTTTACCATAAGATTGTAATATTCAACATTGTGTTGAGAAAGCTGAATCAAATTGCAAATGAAGGCACTTCATGCTACTTATTTTGAAGATATTAAGCTCTCTCCATTTATTCAGTATACACAAAAGGAGCATTACATGCACCACACTAAGAGAAATTTTGCTTTGCTAAGTTCGAAAGAATTTTTTTGTTTTCTTTTTTTCTTTTTCTATAGATTTTCGAATTTTCATTTCTTGACCATATACCTGGCAATTGGATACTTCAAGTTTGCTTGTAGAAACTAGAATCATTTTGGCCTAAGCAGATTGCAGTTGGTGAAGGAGGCATAATTAGTTGTAAGTTCCTTTCAAGCATGATATACCTAAAGAAATTTTTAGGCAATTTAATGAGGTCTACAACCTATTAAAAAAATCTAAATTTTTTTATTTTAAAAGTCTTCTAATTAGTGATGAAATTTGTTGCCATAATTACACTGTACCTTTCACAAGAGTATTTTGTTCAGAAACTATATAATTATTATTTTTTTATTGCATCCAAAATTTGGGATATTTTTAAATGCTTTCATGGCTTGATTCTATGTTTCAAAAATGTGAAGCATCTTAAATCATTAAGGCTATTTTTGGTGTAAAGGTGGAGGGAAAGCACCAGAGGAGAGGAGAGGGCTGAATAATGCTCCCTTAGGCTTCGTTTGAGTGTAGGGTAAATTTTTCCCACATGGATAGGATAACTTATGGGATAGGAGAGATTTATCCCATACACAGATCTCCATGTAGTTTGATTTGACCGCTCATGTTGGCAACGTTCACTATACCCACCTCCATACAACTTACTTGTGTTATCTTTGTATACATTGTAACCCACTAAAAGCATGATCTTATCACTATTCTTCGTATTATTCATCTTATCCATGACACATTAGCTATCCCACCTACTTACCCCACGTCCAAACAATGCCTTATTGATCCAACTAAATTGGTTTTACTCAATTCAAAAACAAACTATATGATTTAGCTCAATTCTGAAGCAAGCTATCTTATGCATGCATAGATTACATCAACTGTGTACATATCCAAGTGCAAATATCCAAGTCGCAGAATATCCAAACCACAAGACCAACAAATCATAAGTACACCGGCATTTTAGAATGGTTCTTCTTACAAGTCAATCCACTAACTAAGGCTATCCTCACCTCAGGATTTCTTAACGATCTTATACCACTAATTCACTAATGAATTAGGTTACTTGCAAGGGTAACCAAACGTTTACAAAATCAGGTTGATCTGCAACCAATGAACTTAAACTTCCTTAAAGGTTAAGGGTAAGCTTACATCCTAAGCAATTAAAATGGGCTGCTCAATTCAAACAGCCAAGTGGTTTACGACAAGTCAAATCACTCTCATGAGTCATGGGAGAGCATTTCTCCCTATGTTCAAAATGTAATCTCCCAATTATGATGATATGCTTTTTTGAGTTAATCAGTAAGATGTATATCCATTACCACATGAATGAAAATGATAAGAATCTAAAATTTTTCAATCTCTATTTACTTGTAATAGTAATTCAAAAATATATAAGCCCTCACAATTTTCATAGTTTATATATTTCTATAATAAAATATCATATATGCAGTTTCTTTCTATTTTTCTTTGTTTCTCATCACTTTATAATGTTTTCATTTTCCATAAGGAATGGGTCTTTTTCTTTTTATACGAAATTGTATAGGAATTCCGGTTTACGGGTTCTCATTTTCAATAGGACTAAAATATGTTGCTTTCAATTGCCAATGCCACTCTTTACTTGCTTTGTTTCGCCACTACACTTTTTACTTGCTTTCCTTCGCCACCCTTTAGGTAGTAACCAAGACCAATTCATCTTACGTATGCAATGTAACAAGAATAATAAACAAAACTTAGAATGCACGACTAATAGAAAATGATTTTAAACAATGCTTCTCAAAAATCTAAAAGATATACAAGTGTGCAGAGAAGACTTAATCTTCAACTTCTTTGTAGCATGACTTCAGTTGAAATATTTAAGTAACATAGAAGTAATAATATTATAGAACAATAAGAATGCTTAGGTTTTACGTGAACATCCTACTCACGAGGAGTGGAAATAAAATCACGGGAGAAGTATCTTATGGACACGTTTTTTCTATGTTTCTTCTCAAAGAATAACTGACGGAGCACATGCCTATTTATAGGCCATCACACACACACACACAAAGTGTCACAATTTCCAATGTGGCACTAAACAACTACTCAATTATCTCAACACTCTCCCTCAAGTTAGAGCATGAAATATTTAGCTTATAACACAAATCCACTCTACACAGCAGACCAAACAACACTCTAGACTGGTTCTTACTTGTAGGCGGAAACATGAACTGGAGCTACTGGACGAACTGTAACTAGCGCTGAAGATCTGGTGCTGATGGATCTCCATTTAGTATCCCTGTAATTGGGTCTTCCTCTGAAAACCTCGAAGGTGGATCTCCCTCTCTAGAGTCCACGAAACTGGATCTCCCACATAGAAACCTGAAATGAGTCTTTCCTCTGAGGACCTCAAAACTCTGGACCTCCCAGAGTTGGGTTTCTCATGTGGAGCCTATGAACAAAAGAGACTCCCAACGAGGGTGCCAATGAGAAGAAAATAAAATCAATAAAATCTAGAAAAGGCTTCTCCATCTCTTTTCTTACACATAAACCTCATTTTTCTTTTTCCTTTCTTTGTTTTTCTTCCTTTTTTTAAATTTATTTTCTCATTTTTTCATTCTCTTTTTCTTTCTCTTTCATCTCTTTTTTTTTTTTCGTTTCTTTCTCTCTCCTTTTTTTTTTGCTTTAAAGCACCCTTGGTCTTACCTTAGGGTTCAGGAGAACCCATTCACACAGAGCACAACGGTGACTCCATCCCTGCCTTTGGCTCTTGTGTCAGCCACCTCAACATTGTCCGTGCCTCCAGCCTTATCCACTCCAGTCGCCTCCTTCGTGGATCCCCACCGCCTTGCTTCTCCGCCATCCTCGTGTCCGCAGCAACCTCATCACCGGCATCCTTTTCTACCCAGATCGACACCCCGTTGCAATCGATCGCCGAGGGCAAGGGCTGCCTCGCTACCAAGACCGCCAACGCCATTGCTTGCCTTCTTCTACGGAGCGAGAAGTGTGACCACCTCGTTGGAGAAGCGCCTCGTGCTCGTGGCTCCCCTTGTCGCTTCCCCTGTGCATCGTGCTATCCACGCCTTCGACCACCTAACAACCACACGCAGAGCCCTCTACCTGTTGATTCGTCGCCATGCAGGGCCTCCGCTGCCCTAAGCGTTGGCAACGTTCTTCGCTGCCTTCTTTTTCGTAGGCGGGATCGACGCCGCTGGCATCGCCTTGCTCGGTCCTCCTGCCGGCGAGGAGGTTCGACACCGTCTTCGACCTCATCATCTGACGAAAGGAGCGGCCTAGGGCTTGGGGGGGGGGGGGGGGGGGGGGTGGGCAACGTCAAGCTAACCCCAGTGATCTTCAGTGGCGATGGCTGACCCTGGCTGACGTAGCCGTCAACAACACAAGGCCTCCACGGCTCCTTCGAATGAAAAGAATTTGGAACTCCAAATACAAGCACAATTTGATAATGATAAAACGTAATAATCATATAAACAAAAATAACCGAAGGAACGAACTACTCTGATACCAAGTTGAAATATTTAAGTTATACGGAAGGAATAATATCAAAGCATAAAACAATAAGAATGCTTGCGTTTTACGAGGAAACCCTACTCACGAGGAGTGGGGAGAAAACCATGGGATAAGCATCCTATGGGCGTGTTTTCTCTGTATTTCTTCTCAAAGAATAATGAGGGAGTACACGCCTATTTATAAGCCATCACACACACAAAGTGCTACAGTTTCCAATGTGACACTAAACAACCACTCAATTCTCTCAATAGCTTCCTCTGTAGATTAGCAAATTTGAAGCACTAATAGATTCCTCCAGAATCCTCACAAACTCTCTCATGGGAAAAGATTTGCTTTTCACAGTGCATGTGAGAATTCTTGGGTAAGATAGTAATGCCTTAAATGGTCATCTAATATAGGTATAGAGATTGTTCGCAAAAGACATAAAGCTATTTACAAAAGCTACGAAGTAGGGGCAAAATTGACACAATCAATAGTCATTATTTGTTTGGGTCCTTTTGTCATTTTCATTTATCTATTATATAATTTGCACCTATCCCTCTCTCTATATAAAAAAAAGCCAGGGGTTTCTAAATGAAATAACTTATCACTTTTACCAACTTGAATCGGACGAAATGAGATGATTTTATTATTAAGCCCTACCTCTTCTTCTATAATGAAAAGATGGGAAAGTTGCAGTACAACATCAACAAGAAACAAATAATAACCAAGAGCAGCTCATATAAAAGAATGTGTATACGCTAACACTCCCCCTCAAGCTGGAGCATAGATATCTGTCATGTTCAGCTTGGATATACATAAATCAAACAAGGACTTGGCTAAGGGTTTGGTAAAAATATCAGCAATCTGATCTTCAGACATGACTGGTGTTGTATATGGCAACCCCATCTGAATAATATCTCTGGTATAATGACAATCAACTTCTACATGCTTCATCCTCTCATGAAAAGCTGGGTTGTTGGCAATGAAGGTAGTTGCTCTATTATCACATCTCGTCTCCATTAGGCTAGAAAATTGTACCTCCAAATTGGTGAGTGAAGACTTGATCCACATCATCTCTGCAGTTGTCTGAGCCATGGCCCTGCACTCAGACTCGCACTCAACCTAGCAACTGTGCCTTGCATCTTGCTCCTCCACGTGATCAGGTTCCCAGCCAAAAAAGTGTAAAACCCCGTAGTGGATTTTCGGTCCACATGACATCCGACGTAATCCACATCAGAGTAGCCAACCAAGGTCATAGAAGACCGCTTGGAGAAGAGAAGACCTTTTCTAGGAACCTTCTTAATGTACTGGAGCACCATTAATGCTACATCCCAGTACTGTCGTATTGGCTTGGCCATGAACTGACTCAACCTTCCCATCGCAAAGGAGATATCTAGCCTCATGATAGTCAAATATAACAACTTGCCCATAAGTTGCCTGTACTAGCTGCTGTCCACCAACTGTACGTCCTCATCATAAAGTGGCATCTCAGGGTCCATAGGAATGTTGGCCTCCTTGGCCCCAAGCATACCCACCTCCTATAAGATATCCAACACATACCTCCTTTGGGACAAGACTACGCCCTTCTTGCTTCGGGCAACCTTAATATCAAAAAAGTATCGTAGAGCCCCCAAATCTTTCATAACAAACTACTATACTAGAATATGCTTAATCTCAGTGACACCCTGCACATCATCTCCCGTGACAATTAAGTCATCAAAATATACAAGCACCATAGTATCTCGTCTAATCCTCCTGACAAAAAGAGAAAAATCAGTCGTCGTTCTCCTTAATCTAGTTGCCTCTACAACCTGAGACAACCTCTGGAACCATGCTCTGGGACTCTACTTGAGGTCATAAATGGCCTTCCGCAGTCGACACACACTCCCCCTAAATATCAAATCCAGGTGGTTGCTGCATGTATACTTCCTCTTGGAGATCACCATAGAGAAATGCATTCTTCACGTCTAGCTGATGTAAGGACCAATCTAGCTGGACTGCCACTACAACTAGCACCCGTACAGTAGGAAGTCTGGCAACTGGTGAGAAGGTGTCAAAGAAGTCCACCCCATAGGTTTGGGTGAACTCCTTTGCCACAAGGCGTGCTTTGTATCTGGCAATACCTCCATCTAGGTTGAACTTCACAGTGAACACCCATCAACAGCCAACAATTGTAGCCCCGTCTAGAAGTAGAGTGAGCTCCCAGGTCCCACAACCCCTAAGAGCTACCATCTTGTCCTCCATGGCAGCCTACCATCACGGATCAAGCTTAGCCTCGCGGTGAGTTACTGGGATCTGAGTAGCAGCCAACGCCTGGGTGAATCCTGCAAACCTGGGACCTAGGCTGTCAATAGCAAGTGCCCCAGCCGTGGGATAAGTAGCACAAGTTCGTAGTCTCTTTCGAACAACTATCGAAAGATCCAGATCATCACCTGTCACATCATCTGTCATGTCCCTATAATCAACACATGGCAAACAAGTGTCAGTGTCCAAGGGACCCACCTAAGAATCCGATGGTGAATGCAAGGGGAGGGGCCAAGAAAGTAGTGTGAGGACGAACATATATCTGAAGTGGCTCAGTCAGACAAGAAAATGATAATGTAGCAAGTGGTGGTGCTAGTGCAATAGGAACGGGAATCTCAGGAAAGCTACCAAAGCGAATAGGTGTAAATAGCACAAGTGCCATATCACCCTCAGAAGGTAGCTCAACAGCAGATGTGGAGAAGGGTATCGCCTCATGAAAGGTAACATCCGCTTAAACAAAATGCCGAGAAGTGGTCAGATCAAAACATCGATACCCCTTTTATGTCCGAGTATACCCAAAGAAAACACACTTAACTGCTCTCAGTGCTAGTTTATTCCAGCCCGACCCCTACTGATGTAAACACATTTACACTACTTAAAATGTCTATTTATGCATATTCTTAAGCATAGGATTGCATTTCATGATATAAATATTGCATTACATGCATCATCTTGCATTTAGAGTAGTTTGAATAAAATGGAGGTTAATTGTCCCCTTTTATGTGCTTGGACAGGGCAAATATTTTATCGGGGCCTCGGATCAAAGATCCAACCGTATGGATATGATCAGGGTGACGATTGGAGTTCAACGACTCCAAGATCGCCCTAATCAGGCATCCGTAGCATCAGATAGAGACCGGGGAACCCTAGAAGATCAAGGGCCAGGATGGTGTAAATCCGCACTTCAGATGGCAAATCCGACCACACGGATGAATTCGGATCGACGATCGCAGCCCAACGACACAAAAATCGAGTCAATCCGACATCCGTGGCACCATCTACAACTTCCAGAAGATGGACGGCCAAGATGGCGCCACGTGGCACCATCTCAGCCGCCCAATCGGCCGCATGTGTCTTGTGAAGACCGCGCACCGTCTCCTCTCCGCCGTTGGATCTCGATCCAACGGCTGCGGTCGCTCGCGCTTAAAAGCGTCCGCGCGACCATTTCGTCCGCGTAGCGCAGCGGCGACGCAGCTGCGGGCGAAGCGGAGGTCGCGGGTTCGAGCCGCGGTGAGGGGGTGGAAGGCGCGGGCGAGCGGGCGCGGACGAGCGTCAGATGAAGATCCAACGGCTGCGCGCGCTCAATCAGGACGACGCGCGATTGGACACCGGGCGTAACGCGCGATCGCACGCGGGCGCGCGCGCTACGCAGCGGGCGCGGACGCGATCTAAGAAAATCAAGCGACGTGCGTAGGCGTTACGCGCGCGGGCAGCCGAGCGGGCGCGCGTGGGCGCGGCGGCGACGGCGACGTCGGGGCTTTAGCGACGGTTTTATCCGTCACTAAAGACCCCTTATTTATTATTTTGAAGATGTAATGTCCATTTTGCCCCCACTCCTTGCAACTATAAAAGGAGACCCCCTCCATACGAAATTTTCATCCCTTCCTTCTCCTCTCTACCTCTCCAAAGCTCAAGAGAAGCTTGTCCCACACCCGGGATGCTTCTCGCGAGATAAAGTCCAAATTTTCGTCCCCCTTCGGAAGTGGATCCCGCGACGACGACGGCGTGCTGCTCCGTTCCCGTTCTTCTGCTTCGTCCTCCTTCATCCAGGCGTCGTCCCGTCCGGCTCGTCCTCCAAGTGACCGTCGAGGAGGATTCTCTCTCCCTATTCTTTTTACTACTTTCTAGTATAGATTTACTGATTTCTAGAGTAGTCTATTCGTCCTCCGAGCGATCGTCGAGGAGGACATTTCTCCCTCCATTCTTTTAATGCTTTCTAGAGTAATTGTTTTATGTTTTCTAGTTGTAACGAACGAACTCTTTTATGATAAATTCCTTGTCTATTCTACATCTCCTTTTGATTTCCATGTATAGTATTCTTTCTCTCTCTCTTACTCCCTCTCTCTCTTTTATTTGTTGTAGATACTTAGATAGTTTGAATTGAATTTCTTCGTGACAAAATAAAAAGAAACGCGAAGTTTTTAAATCAAACGTTCGCCTCCCTATGTTCGACCCGGAATTTTAATTTCGGTATAAATTTTATTTGTTGAACACGAATCCTTCGCTTTCGAACTACAACGACAGGTTTTCCAAAATCGAACACGTTAGCGTAGCTTCGTAACACGTTCAACACCTACAAATGGACAAAAGCAACACAACCAAAAGTCTAAGGGGTGACGTAAAATAGGGGTCTATCGGGATACATAACCTGCAAAGGAATCCGCTCGTGCAAAGCAGCATTAGGCATCCGATTGATCAGAAAATAGGTCAAAACAGCATCACCCCAGTAAAGAGGAGACCGAGTGGTGAATCAACAAGGTATGAGCAACATCAAGTAAGTGGCGATGTTTCCACTCAGCAACACCATTCTGTTGAGAGGTGTGGGGGCACGTAGTCTCATGAATAATGCCACAACTGGAAAAAAAAGTACACAACCTAGTGGTACAAAATTCTAAGCCATTATCAGACCAAAAACACTTTACAAAACATGAATGCTGAGTTTTTATTTCATTAACAAAATTCTCTACAATTTGTCCCAATCGGACCTATTCTTCAAAAGAAGCAGCAAAGAAAGATGGGAAAAATCATCCACTAACACCAAATAATATCTGTTCCTAAATTGATCAGGAATACAACTAGGACCTCAAACATCCATGTGAATCAAATGAAACATAGTAACAGAGGAAACTAAAACAAAAGTGGAAAAACTAGCCTAGTGGTGATTTCCCAGCTGACAAGCATCACAGGTGACAACAGTGGTAAAGGATATGTGTGGCAAAACTTGTCTGAGACGATTAATAGGTAGATGGCCAAGGCAGTGATGCCACTAAAGGGAAGATTCAGCAGACACAAGACCCTGGGTAGTAGAAGTAGTAACAACAATACGGCTCAGACGGTACACCTCACGTTCCTCATGCCCTCCACTAATGGTCTTCCCAATGAGCTTGTCCTATAAGACATAAGAAGACGCATCAAATATAGCTCGACAGTTCAGTTCTCTGGTAATACTGCTAACAGACAGCAAACTCAATGGAAAATCTGTACATAGAAAACATCTGTCAGTCGCAAAGTAGGAGATAAAGATATCTCCCTTAGCAATAAGTAGCGAATGTCTCCCACCTACTACCTGTTTAGTCTTGGCTGGTGTCACTGATGCTAATTGAGAAAATGATCCCCTGTCGCCACACAAGTGCTTGGATGCACCAGAGTCAATCAACAAATCACCAAAGGATAAAAGAGACAATATACCAATCGCAGATGCCTTAGAAGAGGTGGCAATGGCTGCAGTGTCTGGAGCTTGAGAAGAGGACGCTTGAGTAAACTAAGCAATCTGCTGTCGTAGAGTCTCAATCTTGGTACTGAGAGAACTAACATCAAGGCTCGAGAGGACTCCATCAGTAACCTCGATTGCCTGATTGGCCATAGGTGACCTATCCTGGTTATGCCAGCATGTAGACTCAGAGTAGCCCATACTACCATAGTAGGTACACGGAGACCCCATACTACCATAGTAGGTACACAGAGACCAAGTACATGTACCAGAAGAACATGCACGTCCATGACCACTTGCAAGGAGGGGAAAGCCCCTACCACGTCCAGGGATCGCAGCCAATGCGGATGTCTGAGTACCAGAGTCAAGAGTAGAGGTGTGCATTACTACTCTGCTAAGTTAGGCTTCCTTCAGAGTAAGAAGCTCAGGAATGGTGAGGATCTGATCTTTAACTGCCATGTAATCAGGTTCAAGGCCTACTAAGGGAGATTGCCAATTGTCTCCTGAAACTCCTCAAGGACTCACAGGCACACCCTGGCAAAGGAGTGATGCCTCTCCAGCATTGCCTTCATGAGGAAATAGTACTGCGACAGCGTGCGTCTCTCCTGACGCAAGTAAAAGTGGTCGTAAAAGACCTGAAAAACACGTGTGGAGTTCTTAGCATGAGTACATCTCACACAAAGACTCCCACATCTCCTTTGTTGTCGAATAGTACATAATCTCATCTCATATTCGGGGAATAACAGTCAGCATAAGTCATGCACAAACCATGATGTTGTCACTATTCCAGTTAGCATTTGTGTCAGTCTTGTTTGCAAGCTCCGGATCTGTAAGAATGTGACTTTTCCTATGATCCCTGACAGTCATAAGAAAGGTATGGGATCATTGCGGATAGTTGGTCTCATCTAATTTGATGATGGGACCGAAGAACGGGTTTTTGAGTACCCCGACATTCGAAAGAGAACCCAATGTCACCTCGAACTGATCATCTGAAGCCATCTTAATAATTCGCAAACCTCAATCAATCTTCTATCACCAAGAAAACATTAATAGATCTAAAACTATATGTTTTCAGATCTGCATCTTTGACAGAAAGCCCTATTAGACGGGCGTTGGCCTAACACGGGTGTGGGGAGAACACCCAAAATGGCCCTAAAGGGACCTAGACTCCCTCTCCTTGTGCCTATGAGGGATGTAGCCCTTAGAATAAAGATACAAATCCCACAAAGTCGTCGTCGATCGCACGTATGAGGACCTAGGCACCGCTGGACATGTTGCAGGAATGCCGCCAACTGCCTGCGCCGCCGCTGGGGTGCTGCAAACCCCTGCCACACCTACTCCAGCACCGCCGAGCCTTGCTGCCGTGCGTGGGTCAGCACTGCAGGGCCATACGATCACCGCTACTGCGGTGTGGAGGCTGGTGTGCAGAGAGAGGGGGAAGCGATTTAGTGGTTAAGGTTTGGAGGCCTTGGGAGTGGGATACCTAGATCTTCGGTCTAAGACTGCTGCTCTGATACCAAATTAGACAAAATGAGATGGTTCTATTATTGAGCCCTACCTCTTATATAATGAAGAGATGGGAAAGTTGCGGTACAACACCAACAAAAAACAAATAATAACCAAGAGCCCCTCATACAAAAGAATGTGCATATGCTAACAACTTGGTACTAGAGCAACGGTTTTAAACCGGTGCCCTAGGTACCCCACCCAAATAAGCCCTCCAAGCCTCCACTACACACCACTCTTCTCTACGCTGGCAATAGTCCCATCGTCGGTCCTATTTTCTCTTTGGCGAGTAACAAAAGGGTTGCTATGCCCCTTGCCCATCATACAGGGCCCCTGCATGACATCGTTAGGATTGTCTTGAACCCTAGTGACGCTGTCCTTCTTGCCGCAAGACCCTCGCCACCCGCTGCGGTGCTGATTGACAACCTTCAACATTTCTTGCACACCAATCGACGCTACTGGGGGCCTTAAACCCTAGTAGTGCCGCCTTTTGCTGCAGGCACCCCCTCTGCTGCCTGTTATAGTGTTGCCTTTAGCTATAACAATGCCACCCCTTGCTGTAGCACCATCTCATGCTGCTAGCAACATCTTTTGCTAGTAGTCCTCCCCACCGGTCCTTGCTACTGTTGCAGATCATCCTCGATCTGTGTGCAAGGCTTTAAGGAGGTTGCTATCCTCTCTCCACATTTCGATGCCCTTAAGCATCTAGGAGGAAGAGGTTGCTCTATTAGGGAAGATCTTGTCTCTAATAGGTGCAAGTATGCCATAGTTGGTCTAAAATCTACCATTTCAGGTCTTATATTGCATGATCTGAGGCATATTTGATGATCTAATTGCCTCTGATTTTTTCCTTGGATTCGTAGGTGAAGGAAAGATGTCCTCTAGCCCGTCCAAGGTTAGTTCGAACTCGAATGTGGAGACGGGGGTATATAAGAGTCCATTTTTTGGTCCTATTATTAAATTGGATGAGACCAATTACCCTTATGGTCGCAGACGTTCTTTATGATTGTGAGAGGTCATGGAAAGGAGCACATCTTGCGCAATCCAGAGCCTATAGAGAAAATAGGAATCAATGCCACTTAAGATAGGGACAATGCAACGGTTAGTACATGGATAATGAATTTCGTTATCCCTAGAATTAGAGATGAGATCATGTACTATAGTACTGCAAAGTAAATGTTGGATACCCTACGCGAGACATTCTCACGAGAAGAATTTAGCCCTTGTTTTTCAGATTTGTCATGATCTGTTCCAGTTGCAATGGAAGGGATGATCTTGGGCACAATATTACTCTATTTTGAAGGGACTTTTAAAGAGAATGCTTATAGGCCTACGTGCACTTGTGCCTCTCAGAAGGAGTTTAGGAGAAAGCTAGCTATCTCTCTCTTCTTATCAGGGCTTGGACCTGAGTTTGCAGCTACATGAGATCCGATTTTGACCCTGATGAAGCTTCTGTCTCTTAAGGAGACTTACAGCAAATTGAGCAGGATTACAATGCAATCTCCTATTGTTGAGACCACATGTTAGACTTCTGCTCTTGCTGCAACCCTTGGATAAGGAGGTGTCTCCTTTACACGTGGTCGTGGTCGTGGACCTGGAGGACGTGATCGTACCCCATATACCTATTGTGGACACTTAGGACATTCAAAGGTTACTTGTTGGATCAAGCATGGTCGTCCCGTCATGGCTAATCAGGCTGTTGCGTCGACAGAGTTTCACGGGCTGAGTTTGATGATCTTCTACAATGCTTTTCACAGCTTTCATAGTCTACAATTTCTTCCTCCTCTAAGACAACAGCCCTTGCCTCCACCTCCTTAGGTACTAAGCTTGCTTGTTCTACTGTACTACAACAAGATGGAGATTGGTTGATAGATTCAAGTGCATCTCGACACTTATGTAGGAGCCCAAGCTTATTTCCATCTGTTAGATCAGTACCTCTAGGATGCACAGTTTAGGTAGCAAATGGGAGGCACTCCTATGTTGCAGCCAGGGGAAGATTCCTTTATCCTCCACGTTACGCTTGTCTAATGTTCTTTTCATGCATGCTTTTCCTATGAGTTTATTGTTTGTCAGCTGTATTACAAAAGAACTAAACTGCAGAGCAATTTTTTATGCATAGTCTTGTGTCTTTCAGGACAAGCTCATGGGAAGGACGATTGGTGGAGGATATAAAAAAGGGGTGGTATACCGCCTAAGCTAGATCACTATTGTTGTTACTGTGGGCCATGGGGAGGTTGCATTTGTCACTAGGTCTCCTTTCCAGTGGCACCTCCACCTTGGTTATCTTTCCTTGGATAGGCTTCGGTGGGTTATACCTCACATTTCTCCTACGAACGTCATTACCTGTGATGCATGTCAACTTGGCAAGCATCATCGTGTCGATTTCCCTTCGTCTCAGAGTGCTGGGTATACTTCTTTGTTTGAACTTACTCATATAAATGTATGGGGGCCTAGTCATATTCTTGATAGACTAGGTCATCGTTATCTTTTTGTTATAGTTGATTTTTCTCGTGTGTCATGAGTGTTTCTATTAAAGAATAAAGAAGATGTTAGTTTTGTTATTGAAAATTTTATTATTGAAATAAAGTCTGGTTGTTCGTTCTGACAATGCTTTGGAATTGTATACAAATCGATTGCATTCTTTTTATAAATCCCATGACATCATTTATCAAACTACCTTAAGAAAAATCCTTTGTTGACATTTTGTGCCTTGTAGCATTCTTTATCTTTTTGGTTACTTGAATGTTACTAACGTCCAGGCACAATTTTAGTAGCATAACATGTAAATATGGAGTTCACATTTATGTAATACAATAGGAGGAAATGTCAAAAATTTACCATTGGGAGACCTAATACTTCTTTATATAGAAAAGAGATATTGGATAAACAACAAAGCATATCCAACATAAAATAAGAAATAGCAGAAAATGACATAAAGGGAAAACATAAATAGGAGTCTCTCAACACACCCGCCTCAAGTTGGAGTATAGATGTCAATCATGCTTAGCTTGGAACAACAATCATCAAAGGCAACGCGAGGAAGAGGCTTTGTGAAGATATCTGTTGTTTGGTCCACAAAGGTGACAAATGTAGTACAAAACCCACACTACATCAGGTCTGGTGTAGTGGCAATCCATCTCGACATGCTTCGTGCGCTTATGGAACATAAGATTGTTGGCTATATATGTAGCTGTCTTATTATTACATCTCATCTCCATTGGTTCTTCTATCTAGATATGCAAGTCATGTAACAATAACCTCACCCATACCATCTCAACAGTTGCCTGGGCCATGGCCTGATACTCTGACTCAGTATTGGGGTAAGAAATTACTCCATGTTTCTTGCTCATCCATGTAACCAGATTTCTTGCCACAAACGTAGAAAGCCCAGTAGTAGATTTTCTATCAGTAATACATCCAGCATAGTCAACATCGAAATATCCAACTACCGTCATAGGAGACCCTTTCTGGAATAGGATCCTACGTCCAAGTGCCCTCTTTAAGTACTGAGCACCTGCATAGCTGCCTGCCAATGTAGCTTAGTCGACTTCTCCATGAACTGACTAAGCTTTCCCACCACCAAGGCAATATCTGGTCTAGTGATCGTCAAGTACAAAAGCTTCCTAACCAGTTGCCTGTAGGATCGACTATCAACATACTCCACCTGCTCTTCATAGAGATGCACCTTGGGGTTCATAAGAATGTTGGCTGGTTTGGACGTCAGCATGCCTGTCTATTGTAGTACATCTAGGGCATATTTACACTGAGAAAGGACAATGACCTACTTGCTTCACGTCACCGCTATGCCCAGAAATATCGAAGCTGACCCAGGTCATTCATAACAAACTACTCAGCCAAGAACCTCTTGACTTTAACTATTCTGACTTTGTCATCATCGGTAATAATAAGATCATCCACATAGACAAGCAATGCTACTATACCCTATTCAGTATTCCTAACAAAAAGAGAATGATCTAAAGAAGCATCTGTAATCCCATCTTCTCCACCACCTTGGAGAGCCTCTGGAACCAAGCTCTTGGACTTTGCTTAAAGCCATAGATGACCTTCAACTTGCGCACACACTCTCCTTGAACCTCAAACCCAGGGAGTTGATGCATATATACCTTCTCCTAAAGATCGCTATAAAGGAAGGCGTTCTTCACATCTAACTGGTGAAGCATCGAGTCCTTGTGAGCAATTACAGAGACCAATATCCACACTGTGGATAATTGTGCAATTGGAGGGAAGGTATCAAAGAAGTCTACCTTGTACATCTGAGTGAACCCCTTTGCCACCAACCTAGCTTTATACCTTGAAATAGATCCATCAGAGTTGTATTTCAGGGCAAAGACCCAATGACATCCCACCAAGCGAGCACCAGTAGGAAGAGAAGTCAACTCCTAAGTATGTTTGCTGCAAAGTACGGCTATCTCATCCTCCATGGTTATACACCACTTTGGATCAACTAGGCCTGCTGATGAGTAGAGGGTATCTCTGTACTGACAAGACTGTAGTGAATAGCCTAAATATCTTTCCCAAATGAGCTGTTGTTGCTACCCCGGTGACATAATAGTGACCACAAGAATAGGGAGCCTTCCTAACTGCAATAGGAAGGTCATCATCTGGGACACTCTCAAAAGGTCCTAAACAATCACCACTAGAAAGAGCATCATCAAATACCTCAACACATACCTGATGTGGGAAGGATGGTGGATCTGAACTTGGGGGTATGTATTTCTTGTAGGTGACTGGCTATTGAAACACAATGGGTAGATCTCTGAACTTCATATAATTTGTGGTGCTATTAGGTACAAAAATAGTACCGGTGCCTTGCTACCACTGTCAGACGCAGAAGGAGCCTCAGAAATATGAAACTGATCCATAAGCACTAATGGAATTGGCATAGGGGTGAACTTAGCCTCAGAAACTAACTGTCGTGCTGCTAGTGAAAAGTAAGGCACCGATTCATGGAAGGTGACATCAGCACTCATATAGTGCTTCCCAACAATGGGATCAAAGCACCTGTATCCCTTTTGTATCCGTAAGTAATCAAGGAAGACACACTTGACTGCTCGAGGTGCCAACTTGTTGCGTCCTGGTCCCAGTAAATGTACAAATGCAACACATCCAAATGCCTAAGGAGGCCTCTAAAACAAGTCTTTGTCAAGATACAAAATATGCCATGGTGTCCACTCATGTAGCCTAGAGGATGGCATTTTATTTATAAGATAACATGCAGTAAGTACAACATTACCTCAATACAAATGAGGTACATAATGATGAATTAGGAGAGTATGAGCCACATCTAATAAGTACCTGTGTTTCCATTTTGCAACACTATTTTACTGAAAGGTGTGGGGACAGGATGTCCGGTGTATAATACCATGAGACCTGTAAAAATTTGTCAATCTGGTAGTGTAAAACTCTAAAGTATTATTAGATCGCACAATCTTTGCCATAATTGAAAATTGATTCTTTATTTTTAATATAAAGGTCTCAATAACATGTCCAACATCAGTCTTATTCTTTAACATAAACCATAAAAGACAAGAAAAATCATCTATAATGACCAGATAATATCTACATCCCTTCGGTCAGGAATCTGACTAGGGCCCCAAACATCGATATGAAGCAACTGGAACATATTAGTAGTCCCTAGTGCAGTACTAGTACGAAATGAAGATCTATGGTGCTTTCCCAATTAACATGCATCACAGTGAATCTCAATGGTGGCAGAAATGTGCGAGGGATGATGCGTCGGAGCCTATCCAAAGAGGGATGACCAAGGTGACGGTGCCACTGCAAAGTACTCCCAGTAGTAAAACCTGAATCACTAGTAGAAAGCGGAGTCTGGACTAGGCAATACACACCCCCTCTTCATGTCCACCAATCGTTCTCCCCGTCAGTTTATCCTGAAATATGCATCCAATTTCATCAAATATGGCACAATAATGAAGCTACTTTATAATCTTATTGACAGATAATAGATTTAATGAAATATCAGGGACATAAAAAGTATCAGGTAGTCTCATAGTAGGAGTCAGTGACATCTCCCCCTAACCCCCAATCTGTGCATGTCTGCCATCTGCAACCTGCATTATCCTACCATGGGGTGCAGGCTGAAGTCTGCGAAAACACCCCTTGTCTCCTGACAATTGATGGGAAGCACCAAAATCTACCAACTAAGTCAAACCTACAAAAGCCTGTGTACACATATCTATACTTGAAGAGGAGGAAAAAGCAACAGTCTTAGTAGAAGTCGTGGCTGGCTCCTGTGTCAACTGGGAAAGATGCTGTAATAATGTATCATAGTCAGCCCTGGGTATAAGCACGACATCAATAGTATTCTCTGAGGTAACGGTCGCTTCGTTACTGTTAGGACCGAAAAGACTTATTCCATTTGAGAGACCTTAGGCCTCATATAAAGAGAGGCACCAAAGGGAAGATTACAAGTATACCCCTTCATCTTACAATGAAAAGAAACCCATTACACAGAACTCAATACTCCCCCTCAAGCTGAAGCATAGGCATCAAATATGCTCAGCTTGGTACAAATATAATGTAACCTCTTCTTAGGAAGTGCTTTAGTGAAAACATCTATCAGCTTATCTTCAGTGTTGATATAACGTGTGAAAATTTTCTTGGCTAAAATGGCCTCTCTAATGAAGTGACAGTCCACTTCAATAAGCTTGGTCTTCTAATGAAAAATAGGGTTATTTGCAATAAATGTGGCAACTTTATTGTCATAGTGCATTGGAATAGAACCAGGTACCTTCACTCTAAAGTCTTCCAAAATGGAACAAACCTAGAGTAACTCATAGGTAGTTTGGGACATGGCCATGTATTCTGATTCAGTACTCGATTTGGATACCACAGCCTATTTCGTGCTCCTCCAAGTAACCAGATTACCTCTAACAAATGTGTAATACTTTGTAGTGGACTTCCTATCCTCATGAGCACTTACATAGTCTGCATCAGAGTACCCACACACATCCAAGTGCCCATTGTCTTTGAAAATGAGTCCTTTCCCAGGTGTACTTTTCAAGTACTTGAGAATCTGGCAAACACCATTCCAGTGGATTTCTCGTGGTGACTGCATAAACTGGCTTAATCTTCCAACTGCAAAAACAATATCAAGGCGAGTAACAGTCAGATACAGTAATTTACCAATCACTACCCATTATCTGGTGACATCTTGCAATAGTGGGTTGTCATCATCTGCAATCGGCAAGGACACATCCATGGGAACATATGTTGGTTTGCACCCCAGCATACCCATGTTTCTCAGCATGTCAAGAACATACTTGCGCCAAAAAAGCACAAGTCCACTAGTGTGTTGCACCTCAATACCAAGGGAGTAGTTAATAAGGCATAAATCATTGGTAACAAAATGCAACTATAGCATCTTCTTTGTTTTCTCTATCCCTTGCTTGTCACTACCAGTCAAAAGTATGTCATCCACATATATCACAAGTATGATAGAGCCTATTTGTTTATGTAGTGCAAAGACAGAATGATCTGTCGATAACCTGGTAAAGCCATAATCTTGGACCACCCTGCTAAATCTCTCAAATCAAGCTCTAGGACTCCATTTTAGTCCATAGATAGCTTTATTCAGTCTACACACCTTCTGACACTCCCCTTGAATAGGGAAGTCGAGGGGCTACTCCATATAGACTTCCACCAAATCATCATAAAGAAAGGCATTTTTGATATCCAACTCATGTACGGTCCAATGTTTGTTGACAGCAAGAGATAGCAATATCCTGACAGAATTAAGACGGGCAACTGGAAAGGTTTCAAAGTAGTCAACCCCGACCATCTGAGTGTACCCTTTGGCCACCAAGTGTGCTTTGTACCGATCCACAGTGCCATCAGGACGGCATTTGAGGGCAAACACCCATCTATACCTCGCAGCAATAGCTCCTGGAGATCTTAAAATGGCTTAAGCATAAGGGTGAAAAAATGTGAGAGAGAGGGTGAGTGGGAGGGCAAGAAGGCGAAGGAGGGAAAGGCAATGGAGAGAGGATAGGAGAGAAGAGAGGGTACCAGGGAGAGGGGGAGAGAGAGGGGCTCCATCCATCGGTGAAGGATCTGGGATGGTCGTTCACAGCAAGTCGGAGGAGGGTTTCTCGAGCGGTGGATGCACCTTGAAGGTCTGCTCGAGGGGGAAGTGGCATGGAAAGGAGGGGGAGGTGCTTCAAGTGTCTCGGCCAAGATCACTAAGTGCGAGATTGTCGCGAGCCATGGCGTTGTTGGAAGTGCTGGAACCTCGGGCACAGGAGCGGACGATGCCACGGTGGCCACTTCGGTGGCGATCAGGTAGTTCCACCACTGCCGCCGAAGGGTGCACCGCAAGCAAAGGTGGAGGCGCCATGGTCAGAAGGATTGCAGGGCTTGCGGAGGGAGGTGGAGAATGGTTTGGTGGTCGAGGTTCTGGAGGGGGGTGACAAGGGTAATGGTGGAGGTATTGGGTAGAGATCTGTCGAAGAAGGGGATTAAGGTACTACTGCTGGATGGTAGGAGTCTTCTCACTCTCGGCCTCCCCGCTTCACAGAGGGAAGAGCTCCTCTTGGAGTCTTTCGCCAAGGGTGGAAGATGGAGATGGCATCGTCCCTCCCCGCACGATGGGGCTTCCTCGGAGAGACCACTGGAGCGGCAGTCGTTCGGGGTGGCCATTGCGGCCATTGCAGGGATCCCTTGGTGGTTGAGGTTGGTGGAGGTCGTAGAGGTAATGGTGTCCCCGTTTGCATGCCTCAGGAGCTGCGACGTCGTTGGCTTATCCGAAGGGCTGGTGATGGCAAGGCTAGAGGTGAAGGTCGATGCGATGATGATGGACAGGGTGGTGTTGCGGCTAGGAGGCCCATCATGGGTGGTGTCCCTGTCACCTACTGCAGTAGGCCATGGTGCATCAGCGATGGTCGGAGAGGTCGTTTTGACGCAATGGAAGGCGAGGTGTCGATTGATGAAGGCGTAGGGGAGATGATTGGGTGCTGACGTGGCCCAAATCCACAAGAGATCCACGCGGATCTCGCGTGACGAGCTGCAATCGTCGCTCGAGAATGGAGTGCTCCCAATGATCACGGGAGAGGAAGACGAAGTCGGTGCATTTACGGGGACAATCTATCCCGAGGTGGAGCTGGTGGAGGATTTAAACACGCCTTCATGCGAGGCACGTGTGAAGGCTACCTTCGGTGGAGTGGTGGCGGATCCGGATCCGAGTGGGAGACCTGAAGCTTCGGTTCAGCCAGACTCGGGCGTGAGAAGTCCTCAGGTTGAACACCCTCGTTCTCGCGAGGCTTCGCCTGAGAAGAAGACCTCCTTCGCCTCTTCGTTCTCCCCTTCAAGGATGGCGGAGGGAGGGCCGGAGCATGGAGGCGGCGTGGGAGGAGACCGACCCACGACTTGCCTCGATGCGGTTGACGTGTGATCCCCCTTAGCATCTCCCTTGCTGGGAGAGGAGGGGAGAGAGGCGGCGACGATGACAGACACGGTTAAGGCGACTTCTGGAGGTCTCACCAGTTGCCCTCCAGCCGACGAGGCTAAAAGGAGGTCCACGCTTGACGAGAACTTGATCACCAAGAACCAACCTAAGGCTTCCTCGTAATTGCAGCGGTCGGATGGAGGCGACATGGCAGAGGTCCCTTTGACCAGGTGGAGTCCACGCTTGGTGCACAATGGTCGGGATGGCTCCTTTCGGTATAGGAGGAAGTGGAGTTTCCGTGGAAGACAGAGGCCAAGGGTAGTGGTGGATGGCCGTGGAAGGATGCCACAGGGCTCACAACAGACAACGGCATTGAATTATGAGGATGAGGAGGCGCGTAAGATGGCAGAGGCAGGTGGCTTCCGACAGGCAGTGAAGGTGACGCCTAATGTTTGTAAATGAATGGTGTGCTTACATGGAACGTGCAGGGTCTCAATGACCCTTCCAGGAGAGCAGCTTTAGGGCAGTATATTAGGAGATGGAGAGCAGATGTCATGCTATTGCAGGAAACAAAGTTATCAAGTTGCGATGCCAGGCTATGGAAGGAGGTAAGGGGTTCTTAGATGGAAGGTTTTCGGTCCCTTGATGCGTCTGGCCACTCAGGTGGACAGGTCCTTGGATGGCGGGGAAATGTTTTTTCCTTGGAAGATTGTTATTGTGGAGAACATGTAATCTTTGCGTGGTTGGTTATGAAGGTGGGAGGGGCCAACGTGACTGTCACAAGGGTGTGTGGGCCAACAGATACGCAGGCGAGGGGAATCATCTGGGAGGAACTCACTTCTGTGGCTGCGGCGTGCCATAGAAGCCCTTGGTTGATTGGAGGTGATTTCAACATTACCCTGCAGATATAGGACAGACCTGGAGGTCAGGGGAGACAGGATCCCGAGTCAGATAATTTTGTGGACTTTGTTTCTACTTATGGTCTTGTGGACTAGGCTCCGACATCCTATGCTTACACATGGAGAAATAGCGGTGGTCTGATGTCTAGGATTGACAAATTCCTCTCCAATGTGGAGTTGGCTGAGGCCTTCCCTGTGGCGGATGTGTCTACTCTGGAGAGACCTTTCTCGGATCATACGCCTCTCATTTGGAGGCCAAATATGGGCATACATTTTGGCACTTATTTCAAATTTGACAAATCCTGGCTGATGGAGGAGAGATTCAGGAGTATGGTGGAGGAGAAATGGAAATTGATAGAGGTAGAGGGTTCGATAGCATGTCACCTGGTGAAAAAACTGAGCGTGTTGAGAGACCACTTGAGGGTATACAAGAGAGAAATCAAGGCATTCAGGAGGGGTAAGAAGGAGGCAGCTCTGGCAGAGATTACCAGGATAGATAGACAAGAAGAGCAGGCCCCTATCTCAACGGAGGATAGGGACGCCCAAGGGGGGATGGCACAGATAGTAAAGGAGAAGGACAAGAAGAGGTGGAGTGGAAGACGAAGTCATGACAGAGATGGTTGAAAGAAGGTGACTCCAACACCAGGTTCTTCCACCAAATGGCTTCAGCCAGGAGCAGGAATTGGATAGAGAAGTCGATGATACATGGGGATTCTTTTGTGGGCAGGGAGGGGATGGGTCGGGCAGCGGTAGATTACTTTAGAGACTTTGCAGGGAGGTGTGTAAGGGGTGCTGGAGGTGGAGAGGGGAGAATGTACATCGTATCACGGAGGCTCAGGTAGAGGGTCTTACTGCTAGTTTCTCGAAGGATGAGGTGAGATAAGCGGTTTGGAGCCTGAACGCAGAAGGGTGTCCTGGCCCAGATGGTTTTCCAGTCTCCTTTTTTAGGGAGTTTTGGCCCCTTGTGGGGGCGGAGGTGATGCAAATGATAGAGGAGTTTGCGGCTGGAAACATGGGTTTCGATAAATTAAATAGATACTATTTGTTCTTACTACCCAAGAAGGAAGGGGCGGAGGCGATTCAGGATTTTAGACCGATTGCACTGTCGAATGCTATATACCTTATTGTTGCTAAGCTCCTGGTCAATAGGCTCAAGGATCTTCTTGGTAACTTGATATCCCCAGTGCAAACGACCTTCATTCTAGGGAGAGGAATTTTGAATGGTTTTGTGGTTGCTTTGGAGGCTCTGGCAACTTCGAAGAGGGAAAAGAGACAGACTTTTTTGTGGAAGGTGGACTTCAGCAAGGCATACGATTCAATACAATAGGATTTTCTATGGACTTCCTTGTTGAGGAGAGGTTTTCCCACGGTTTGGATTGATTGGATGAAGAAGTGTGTGACATCCTTTTCGATCTTGATCAATGGAAACCCGGCAGGAGGTTGGATACAACATAGGAGGGGGGTCAGATATGGTTGCCCCCTAGCACCTATGTTATTTGTCCTTGCAGCAGATGCTTTTGCACAGGCAACACATAGGGCCTATGATAAGGGTTTGATAAGAGGTTTTATGGTTGGTGAAGACAGGAAGACAGCGGTCTTGCAGTATGCTGATGATACACTATTTTTGGTCGAGGGTACGGTGTTGTAGGCTAGAAGGATGAGAATTCTTCTGGAGCTTTTTGGTGAGGTGTTCGGGCTACCGATAAACTATCGAAAGTCAAGTTTTGTCCCGTTTAACTTGTCCACAGATATAGAGAGGGTGGGCAATGCCTTGGGGACAGATTTGGGTTCCTTGTCGTTGGTGTATTTGGGTCTTCCTTTATCAGATCGGAGGCTCAGGGTACAGGATTGGCTTCCTCTATTGGAGAGATGGAGGAGAGGTTGGTGGGGTGGCCTTCTAGGCTTCTTTCTAGAGTTGGAAGACTGACATTGGTGAAAGCGGTTCTGGCATCCATGTCGTACTTCCTCTCGGTATTTAAACTACCGCGCCAGATTGAGAGGAAGATCTCGGGACTGATGAAGAATTTCTTCTAGGCCAATGTGGGGTCGACAGGTAGGGGGCGAGGTTGGTGGGCTGGGAGGAGATCTGTAAACCAATGCAGGATGGGGGTCTGAGGGTTAGAGATGTGGGCAAGGTGAATATCAGTCTCCTCACGAAGTGGATAGCCAAGTTGGTGGGACAAGAGCAGGGGTTGTTCGATGATGTTATGCAGCGATGGTATGGACCCTTTCTGTCATGGGGGCCACTGGTCTCCCCTCCCTCATAAGCTTTTTACTTTCTCAGGGGTCTGGCAACGGTGATAGAGGAGGTGCATGGTTTTTTCTCTCCCACTTTGGGGGAGGGGGATACATTTCGTTTCTGGCAGGACGATTGGCAAGGGGCTGGCTATACCCTTGGTAACAGGTTCCCCCGCCTTTTTAGAGTGTTGTCGACCCGTCGACCACGGTAGGAAGTTGCTGGGATGGAGTTTAGTGTCCTACTTTTAAGGGGGCTCTCGGGCCAGAGATGTGAGGAGTTTCAACAGATGTTGCAGGAGCTGGAAGGTTGGGCACGAAAGGATGGCCAAGACACTTTCTCTTGGGAAGGAGATTTTTCAATGGCGAAGGTCTTCCGCAGATTGAAGGGTGACACGACCAATTCAAGCGTCGATCTCTTGCAGGACTGCAGGTTGCTTTGGGCGACAGAGTGCCCTTTGAAGGTGAACATCTTTGCGTGGTTGGTGAGAAGGGGAAGAATCATGATGAAGCGATGGAGAGCGAGATGGAACCACACAGATACCCTGACGTGTCCTCTTTGTGGTGAAGCCGACGAGGACATCCAGCACCTCTTCTTCCAATGCCCTTTTGTGGTACAGATTTGGCAAAGTTTGAGGATCGATTGGATCGCTTATCGGGATGAGGCTACCTTTTGGTCCTCATTCTGCAAAGGTAATGTATGTGGTGGAGGGATCACCTTTAGATCCAAGAAGGACAGGGCTAAGATTCTGGCGATCTTGTGGGGTGTTTGGCTGGGGAGGAATGGAGTGCTTTTTAGGGGAGAGAGGCCCTATGTTGAGAATTTTGTTTCCTCGATTTCCTCCCTAGTGGTGTTCTGGAGATCTATCATGTAATATGTTGTAAGCCACTCTTTTGAAATGAGATGCATTTGGGTGGTTATCATTTAGATAACCGCTCTTTGGCTTTTCAAAAAAAAATAATAATAATAATAGCTCCTGGGGTAGATCAACCAGGTCCCAAGTACAATAAGACTGTAAAGCTACCATCTCCTCCATTACTAATGTCCAAGACGGATCACAAAATGCCTCGTGATGATCTCGATGTACCTACACGCTGTCAATAGCAAGAGAAAACTGGCGTCCAATAGTAGTCAGGTTATCAAGAGACCAAAACTAAGACAGAATATTTGACACAAGAATGTGGAACCTTCCTTTGTGCAATAGGAAGGTCCAAGGTAGTGTCCTCAGTAGTATGAAGTATCTGGTCCTTAAACAAGTCATCAGCAGCTGGTGGGGACTGGGCAAAGACAGTGGATAATGGTTCATCCATATGAGTAGTATCTTGGATCCTGCGTTGAAAGTGTTTAGGAAAGGCATCCGTATCAAAAATCTCAAGATGATACGGAAAGGGACTTGGATCAAGTTGAGTGGCCCTAGGTATAGGTGGCTCAGTGGGCTATGGTGGTTCAATGAGCATAGAAAGGGGAACTTCATGTGACGGCTCAGTAGGTTCCTCCCCCCTTTTCCTATAATATGGTATCTCCTCAAAAAAGGTGACAACAGAAACATAAAATTTCCATGAAACAGAGTTATAGCATATGTACCCTTTTTGGGTCGTGGAATATCCCAGAAACACACTTCACAAATCAAGGAGAAATTTTATCCACTTTATATAAATGGACAAAACACACACAGCCAAAGATGATAGGAGTAAGAGAAAACATATCACTGCCAGGAAACAACAAAGAATATGTAGTTGTACCCCCAAGACAGAGGAGCAAACTCTGTTCACCAGATAAGTAACAGTAAGAGCAGCATCAGCCCAAAATTGAGAGGGAACATTTATGTGAAACGTGATAGAACAGGCAACATCAAGTAACAGAGCTTACGTTCAGCAACCCCATTTTGTTAGGAGGTGTAAATGCAAGTAGTCTAGTGAACAATACCTAAGGATTTAAAAAAGACATCAATCCAGACATTCACGAATTCCAAATCATTGTCACTCTAAAAATTTTTAACAATAGTAGAAAATTGAGTCTTTATCTCCAAAATAAAATTTTTGACAATATCAAAGACTTCGGATTTTTCTTTTATCATAAAAACTTAGGACATCCTGGTATGATCATTCACAAGAATAAGAAAAAATGAAATCCTCTAACTCTCTTGACCCTACAAGGGCCCCAAACATCAGCATGCATAAAAACAAAAGCAAACTCAGTTCTTTTATTATTTGGTGGAAAAGAAGACTTGTGGTGTTTGCCTAACTGACAGGCTTCACACCTCAAAACATCAAGAAAAGACAAAGTAGGAAACTGACGATGCAAAACATGAAGGCTGGGATGACTAAGTCTCAAGTGCCATTGAAGAGTAGTAGTGGCATACACAACATCAATACTGAAAGGAGGGATATGTAGATAGTAAAGCCCATTCTACTTAAGTCCTCCACCAATCCGCCTCATCATCTGGAGGTCAAACACTGGTCATAAAAAATAGCCCGGCATCTCAAATCTCTAGTAATTTGACTATAGACTTCAAATTCAGTGCAAATCTAGGAGCATGCATGACGTTAGAAAGAGGCAAGGTGCTAAAGATAGAAATATTCCCGAGCCCAGTAATAGGAGACATCCTCATCAGGCACTTTGACCTTAAATGGTGTAACTAGGTTACGAAGAGACGAAAAGAGGGTACTATCACTAGTAATGTGAGAGGAGGCATCGGAATCTGCATGCCAGACAGGAGATCAGGATTTAACTGACATGGCAGAAGTACCTATAGACATCTGAACAAAAGTAGATCCCTGAGATGCTATGAACCACTCATAATCAACCCTGGAAACGATGATCTAGCTGTCGTCCTCCTATACTAGGTAGGCTCCTCTGCAGATACCTGATGGGCATGTGGATCCATACCTTGTAGGTGGCCGTGCTTCACCCAGCACCGGTCCATAGTGTGTCCATTCTTGTGACAGTATTCACAGAAAAGGGAACTCCGACCACGACCACGTTCATGTGCGCCACCACCACGAGCTCTGCCACCTCTTCCTCCTGAGTTTCCTTTACCACGACCAAAGCAGCAATAGCAGAGGCATTCGTAGTGGGTACGAGATCCGTGGTAACAAGACGAAAAAGACGAGAATAAATCTGCTCCGGTGTTGAAATCTCATTCATCGTCATGAACTGATCCTTGAGTGCCTTGTATTCGAAACCAAGACCAGACAAAAGCTGAATGGAGTGAATGGCTTCTCTCTACTTGGCTACAACAGCTGCATCCATAGAGATAGGCTGATATACATCTGGCTCACCCCATAGATTCCGCATAGTGCCATAAATTCAGACAAGGGCATAGTTCCTTTCCGAAGATTGCGAATGTCCTCCACAACATTGTATAATCCGGTGATGTTACTTTTATGAGAGTATCTCATGAAGTACTTCCCACATTCTCTTAGTCGAAGTATGAGCCATCACCTGCTTAGCTATGGTCTGGGTGACACTGTTGAGAAGGCATGTAGCGACTCAGTCGTTGTCTGCCTCCCAATTGACAGAATTAATAGCAGGAGCCGCATCAGTCAGGATGTACTTCCTGTGAGATCCGACAAAGCAAGAGAAGCAGGTGGACCAGAGCAAGAAGTTGGATCCATTCAACTTGATCGATGTCGCCTGCATGTGAGGGGTAGTGCTTATGGTAGAGTTCTTCCGCATCAAGTCACTTACATTGTCTTTCTGGTCCCCCATGATATGTGAAGTCGAGATTCACGAAGAGTCACTGGCTTAAGATCTGAATAAGTTGGATTTCAGACCAATAAAGTGCCTGCCAACGAAGATTGCACACGCTAAAGCATAGAGGTCTTAGTGGTGCTCTTCAAGATGGCAGGCGGCATGGGAAGGCCTCGGCGGTGCTACTGGGGTAGCTGAAGACTCCCGGTAGTGCTGCTAGGGCGATTGGAGACCTTGACGGCATGCTGGGGCAACGCTGGGGTGACACGCTGACTGAGGGGAGGTTCGAGCACCGAGTACCCCACTTGCTAAGGCGGTGGAAGATGACCTACAGTAGCAAGGGGTACGGGGCGAGCTTCGAGGCTGCGGTGCTGCTGCCCTACAACGTCGCTCGAGCACAGTAGAGGCCAAGGAAGCGCATGAAAATGACACTGCGAATTCAAGAGGGGGCATGTGGCGTTGCTGCTACTTGGGGAGAGGCCAACGCGGCCCTACAGCGGCGGTGTTGCTGGCCTAAGTGGCCGACGGGGCCGCTACTGCCAAAAAGTGAGGGTAAGGTTTGGTGGGTGGGAAGGCTAGGGTTTAGTGGGATTCCAAAGCCTCGGTCTATGACTGCTACTCTAATACCATGTTAGGATCGAAAAGACTTATTCCATTAAAGAAACCTTGAGACTCTTTATATAAAGAAAGGCACCAAAGAGAAGATTACAAATATACCCTTTCACCTTACAATGAAAAGAAACCCATTACATATAACTTAACAGTTACCCTTTCACCAGAGGTTTTCCATGTTTGGTCCAATAGGAAGCCTCCACATGACCAACCTTACCACAATAGGTGCAAGTAGTGCAGGATCTCCCTGGAATGCCACGTCCCCTCCTGCGTCCACGAGTGGAGGGTGCTCCCCTACCACCTCGTCCAACAATAGCAGTAAGAGTGGAGGCTTGACCAATCTCTCCTGTATGTGGTGTAGCAACCTCAATACGGCTCAGACGGCTATAAACTTCCTCTAAGGTAGGAAGCTCTAGCAGGGTGAGAATCTGGGACCAAGCAGCAGTATACTCTGGGCTAAGGCCAAACAGAAACTAGTGCACTGCTACCTCTCTGCGATGCTCTCTTTGCGTGGCACAGCTACATACTGGTCAGTAGACATTATACTTCTCTTGAAGCCTTTTGAGGGTTGAATGGTACTGAGATAAAGATCTCCCTTCCTGCTTCAATTGGGACAGCTCATGACTAATTTGAAAAACTCAAGATGAGTTTTGCTCATCGGAATAAGTGTCACGAAGACTATCCCACATGGCCTTGGTTGTTGGATAATACATGATCTTGTTGCCAATCCATGGAATCACACAGTTCATCAACCATGCCTTAACCATGGAGTTGTCTTTCTTCCATGTGGCATTCTTTCCTGTCTTGTCTGCAAGCTCAGGTTCCAGCAAGATGTGTTCCTTGTCCTGACCTTCAACTATCATCAGGAACATCTGAGACCATCTAGGATAATTGGTCTCGTCCAATTTGATGATTGAAATAAAGAACGGGTTCTTATAGGCCCCAGACTAGGGAACAACACCAGACGTCACTTCAAATGAACTTGAACTTGCCATGTGGACAGGAAAATACACCAAAACCAAGATCTAAAAATTTTTGGACCATATAACGCATCACCAAAGAGTCAATCGTACCTTAAGCGCAGGAATCTAGAGTCCTTCAATTTGAAATCCACGCCCAATGTGGGAGAAGCACCCCCTATGCAAAGTAACGGGGTAAGCTAGAGCCTAGGGGATGCCCAGCGCACCCACGTAGAGGAGCACTGTTGATTGGAAAATTGTCGCAAAAAGGTTGAGTTTTGAAAACTCATCGTTGTAATGTGATTTGCAAAGAAATCCATCAAATAAATTTTACCGAAACTCGAAAAGAATTCATGGTCGAACACAGGGAGGCTACGTCAATTTGAAATCCGCGATTATATTTTTTTGTTGTTTTTGTTTAGCAAGCGAGATAATCACAATGAATTCGATATTAACAATGAGAGAGAGAGAAAGAGAGAAAGAGAGAGAGAGAGAACAAAAGCTTTATAAAATGGATAATGTTTTCACAACTAGAAAGCGGGAAATATTACAGCTAGAAAGCGAGAAATATTATAACAAGAAAGCAATAAAATCTACTCTAGAAAGCAGTAAAGAGAAAGGAGGTGAGAAGTTATCCTCCTCGATGGTTGCTTGGAGGAAGAGCCAGACGGGGCGACGACTGGAAGATGGAGGGCGAAGACGGAAGATAGAGAACGAAGCAGGAAGAACCGGGGGCGAGGCAAGGCATCGTCATCGCGGGATCCACTTCCGGAATGGGGGCGAGAACTTTGATTTTAGCTCTAGAGTAGCATCCCGGATTTGGGACAAGTTTCTTTAGAGCTTTGGAGAGGAAGAGAGGTGAAAGAAGAGATGAATGAAATGTAGGAGGCGTAAGCCTTTTTATAGGCGTAGAGGTTGGGGGTAAAAAGGTCATTTCAAGTTAAAAACATTAAATAAGGAGGTACTTAGTGACTGATATAAACGTTACTAAAGACCCCACGTCGTTGAACATGCACGCGCACCCGTGCCTCCTCTTCAGCGTTCAAAACGCACGCCCACGATCTCAAATCCTTAGCAGTCTGATTGCAAGATCGGACGGCTTAAAAGAATGCGCCCGCTTCTTTAGTGCGCGTAGGATCGCGCATTCATGCACCATGCACTCTGCGTGCGCCACGTGGTCGCTCCATCGGCCGTCCATCGTGCATCGGACGACCAAATTTCATCTGCTCCTTGCTCTGATTTTAAGAGCGCAAGGGTTTGATCCCTCGCCACTTCTTGTTTGAGCGTCAACTCCATTGCGCTATGTGCATGGATTGGCGCAAGGACATCTTCCGAGCTCGTGCTTCATGGCTGTTGGATCAAGATCCAACGGCCCAGATTTGCCACACGCTTAAGGAGAGAGGGTTGAGTAGAGAGGTGCGGGTGAGTTTAGATGGTTGGGATGGTGCCACGTGGCACCATCTTGGCTATCCAACTTCATATGCTCATAGGTGGTGCCACGGATGTCGGATTAGATCGATTTTCATGCCGTTGGGCTGCGATCATTGATCCGAACCCATCCGTGCAGTTGGATTTGTCATCTGAAGTGCGGATTTACACCATCTTGGCCCTTGATCTCTGACCTTCGTCGGGTTATATCTGATGCTACGAAAGTCCAATCAGGGTGATCTTGGAGTCGTTAAACTCCAATCGTCGCCCTGATCAGATCCGTACGGTTGGATCTTTAATCCGAGGCCCAAATTAAATGTCACCCTATCACCTGACCATAAAAAGGAGAAATTAACCTAAAATTTATACAACCTAACCTAAATGCAAGATGATGCATGTTATACAATATTTATAATGTATGATGCAACTTATGTGTATAAGAACATGCAAAAATAGATAGTTTATGTAATATAAACATGTTTACATCAAGCACCTCCCCCTAACTGTTGCCGATGATCAACAACCTAGTAGTACCTTTGCAGCCCCTGCTGGGCTTTGTGGTGAGTACTACATTCGATCATCCACAAAACCACCACCACCACGACTTTTCCCTCACTTCCGCAAGCAAAACCCCTCAACTAATTGAGAGGTTTGCTTACCCATCCACTCCACCGGACACCACCTCCTCCACTCGCCTTCTTTGTCATCAACAGCCCACTGCCGAGCATCTCACACCCTAAATCTACCACCACTGCACTCGCCTTCGCAAGACAAGGCTTCTGAGCATCTCTGACAAGGCCACGAGGCCATATTCTTGTGTTTCGGGTCTAATCGGAGTGCCGTCGCCGCCATCTTCTCCAATGTCATTCACCTTTCTCCGACCTTCAAACAACCTGCTACAACTTGCAACCTTCGCGACTCCAAGCCCTGAAGCCCTCCAGGCCTCCAATCAAGCGAAGGCATAGCTCCAGCACCTCAATTCCTCGATGCATCTACTGCAGCTCACGTGGAGCTTCGCGCGAAGGAGAGGGACTTTAGTCCCACATTGGATACTGCTAGAGCTCGTGCAACGTATAATACGCAAAGGTGCTGAAAGCTCTTCACCTCAGAATGGACGAGGTAAGGTCCCCTTGCATGCCCCTTCGCACGTGCTTCACACGTACTCGTCCGCGAACACACCTACGAGTCTGGGCAGATCCGTTTACCCAGTTACCCAAGTCTAACTTGGTTCTGAGAGAATTCCGAGAGAGAAGGGTTTTGCTCTGCTGTGACCTCGAGATTCGTGCCCCCCCTCTCGCGCTCAAAACTTAGCTATTCTATGAGGCCCTTGTGCCTCTTTTCTGCAGTGCTAAGCCTTAGCCTTCTGCTAAGGCATGAGTTAAGGCATTCGTGCCTTGGGTTTGTCATCTGATCGGATATTTAGGTACTCTGTGCTTGATTTTGATACTACTGTTATGGATACTATTCATATATTTAAGTTGATTGAGAGCTTAGACATTAGGGTTAAAGTTGGTCGTTCAAACCATCATTTTTAACCTAATCTTTTTATATTTTCTACCCAACATTTGAGACATTTTGCTATACATTTAGTATCAATTTGATTTCAATTGCATTGTTCTTTTTTATTAGTGATTGGTGATCGAATTGCTTATAATTGCTCCCTACGAACGACCTCGGACTCACTTGTATTTTAAAGTTTATAAATTTAAATGTATCGATTTTCGTCACTATATTACGACGCGTATTCTTAAACTACAACGAAAGCGATGCAACATGTTGGCGTCGTTGCTGGGGAGCAATGCGCATTTCATTCACTGATTACAATCCTGATTAAATACTAACTTGATTTTTCGGATTTGTTGTGATTTTGCGAGGTGAATCACAGGATCGGCTGTACAACAACCACTTTAGGGGCAGGTAATTTCATTCCTTTCTTCCTTAAGCCCCTCATTTCTGGAAAGGATTAAAAACAAGAATCAATAAGGATCAACTTGCATTATTTCATAGAATTAATCATCTGAGTTGCCTATTTGGTTTGATTTGATTAGAAATTCCCATCCTGATACTTGCACCTATTAGGGACTTAAGGTGCCTTGGGCTACACACCTTGATTAAGCCCTAGGTCCCAACTTGGAAAAGAAAGCCAAATTAGGGTTTCCATTTTAGGGTTTCAGGAAAACACACTTGCCTGATTTAAAGAGACTAGATTTCCCGCATCGTGTATTACCTAAGCCTTGGTTGAACTGATCTAATCAAGTGAACCCTAAAAGCAAGCTCTAACAATCACTTTAATCACTAAAACTTGGGACCTGAGTGCTTTTGGGTTATTGACCCAACTCATCCTAAACTTTAGGGCAAGTTAGGTGAAGTTGACCCACCTTATGGGTTAATCAACCTCCAAATTAGGTCACAAACCAAAATCAACTCTAAAGTTCAAGTGAAATTCAAGGCACATAGTTAGGATTAAAATTGGTAGACTGAGTCAAGCTTGCTCATTCTGATCTACTTAGATTCTCAATGAAATGGAAGGTCGGGTGGGGGAAACCCTGTAACCCGTGGGGACACTCTATAGTATAGGGGCCTTTGCGGAACTTTTCCTTCCTAGCTACCCAAGTAATTCTTAGGTGACTTTATGATCCAGAGATATCATCCGCCTCGAACCTCCTTAGTCATCCAAAGATTTTTTGGGTGCCTCGATTGGGTCCAGTACATATTCTATCCCTCATCTGATTCTATAGTGCATGTTCGGGAGGAGGTCCTTAAGACCACCCTTGAGGCCTCCACTAGCAGTTCATTCTCGTCGAGGCCAAGCCTCAACCCACTTGTTTGTGCTACCACCCGACCAAATTGACATCTCTTTCGACTCTTCCACTTCTGAGCCCAAATCTCCATCATCTACATCCATGGAGAACCAAGAAGAAAAACCCAATCTTCAGAATCAGTTGAAGTGCCTCAACGATCTATTGCAGGCATTCATGAATCCACCGCATCATCCTCAGATGCAAGATCATTACAATCCCGCTGCGGTGGCGATTGAACCCAGGGTGCAAATCTCGGTTGGAGGGCCTGATATTGAACTTAAGCTGAATTTGATTAATGCTATCCCCAAATTCCACGGCTTAAACTCCGAAGATCCCTTCCAGTACATCAAGCAGCTGACACATCTGGCCCAGACCTTCGGGCCTCCTGTTTAGAATTGGGATATCCTACTCACGAAGATGTTCTCCTTCTCTCTCATAGATAAGGCTGCCCACTGGTATCAGACTCTGATTCGTCCAATCAACACATGAGAGGAGCTCCAATCTGAATTCCTGAAGAACTTCTTCCCAGTAGGTTACACGAACGCATTGAGGCATCAAATCACGCATTTCATGCAAAATGCGAGAGAACCACTTTATGAGGCATGGGACCGCTTTTTGGATCTCATGCGAAAATGCCTCCATCACGGAGTTCTTAAATGGGAACAAGTTCAGTCTTTTTACCAGGGACTCCGTGAGGATATCAGGCTATTTGTCAATGCAATCTATGGTGAAAACATCATGGCTCAGCATGAAGATACCATTTGAGAGATTCTCGAGAAAATGTGCGAGAACTCTACAAACAATGAATCTATGGGTGTATTCAACTGAACGACCACCCGCGTATTGACAAACACGTGAGAGGCACATGAGACTCTAAGGCATATCCGCATCCGTTGATCTGGAGTTTGTAGCCAGTTACTTGGATAAGATCTCTATTATTGAGGAAAAGGTGAATAAGTTGACTCGACATCTACAAAGAGCCACAGCAGAACACGTATGCGCAACCGCCCTCAAGTAAGGAGGTTGTGCATAACAATCACCACTACTCGTATAAGGAGATGGACCCATATCCACCCCCGTCTGATCTCGATTTCGGAGGAAACTCCAGACCTACCTACTCGAATTGAGGAAACTCTGAACCCTCGTACTCTGATTTCTCTAGAGTTCATCAGACTTGCAAGGATCTCCACACCAACCAGAATGACCCATTCTCCAATACCTACAACCCTGGATGGCACAATCATCCCAACTTTGTGTGGTCAAGAAATAATCAGAAATCAAGACCGCAATTCCAACCCCGACCATAGGCTCCGCACCCATATCAGCCCACTCAGCCCAGGCCCAATCCAAATTACTAATCTGGATCGTCAAGGGAAGATCAAATGAATCTCATTCTATAGACCCTGACATCCAAAAGACCAATGCAGCTATACAAAAACAACACAAAGACGAGATCAAAGAGATTCAAAATCAGCTCGCACAAATGGCTAGGTCTCGCCAACCTAGAGCACTCCCATCTCAACCTCTGCCAAATCCAAATAACGTGCCGAATCAGAGGCACGTTATGAACAAGAATTAGGGCCTAACTCACTACGTGTATTATGCCCCTTCTCTTCGTCACCCGACGGGATGGAGGCTTTGACATCGTATTTGGGATATCAATTGCAACCACCTCTTTTATGGACTCCGAACCAAAATCAGGCAAGCCTTAATGTTATTACCACACGTAGTGGCAAATCGACTCAAAATCCACCTTTTCCTAGCCACTCTAGACATGATAGTTGAGAGATTAACCCTAGGATGGTTATCCAGGATACCCCTATCCCAGACTCAGAGCCTGAACCAATCCTAGAGAGACCTACAAAAGTTCCATTTCCTAAGGCCTTGACTAAAGGAAAGAGAAAACCCAAACCCGTGGCACTTGAGGAAAACCTAGTCAAGCTCTTTGAGCAAGTCCAGATAAACATCTCCTTGATGGATATGATCCACCACGAACTGGTCTACGCATGATTTCTGAAGGATTTATGTACATCGAGGCGTAAGCCGCGAAACAAAGACGGGAGTTCGATTGTATTATCTGAGCAAGTCAACTTAATCATCCTAAGCAAACTCCCGCAAAAAGTGAAATATCTTGACACCCCTTTGATCTCCTATAAGATCGGCGACCTAGAATTTGATCGAGCTTTATTTGATCTAAGAGCCTCCATAAACCTCATCCCTACATCCCTACTAGATCATTTTGAGGAAACTAAGTTCAAACCAACTGAGGTGACATTGCAGTTAGCAAACATATCAATGAAGTCACCTAGAGGAGTTCTTGAGGATGTTCTAGTTAGGATTCGAAATTACTTCCTGATGGACTTCATCGTATTAGATATGGACACTCCTGAAAACTTAATACACACCGATCATCTTAAGGAGACCATTCCTAGCCATAGCTAGGACAAAGATCAATTGTGAAGAGGGCTAGATCGAGTTAAAATTTGGGAACAAAATGTTACAGATTGATATCTTTAAGGCCCAGAAAGGATTAAACTGTGGAGTAATCGAAGAAGTAAGTGACATCAGTTCTTTGGTTGAGGACCCGATTACAAAGGACAACTCGATTATCCCCGATCCTTAGCCACAAGATCTTGACCCACAGACAGAGAAGCCCAGAGCTGATCCAGACCTACCCATAGCTTCCACTTTATCTTCTAAGACCCATCCCGAACCCCCTCCCGCTGCTGATAACCTAATGTTAGAATTGAAGCCCCTCCCAGATCATCTAGAGTATATTTTCTTGGGTTCCGTTTAAACGTTTCCTGTTATTATCAATTCCCGACTCACATCTGATCATGAAACAAAGCTAGTTTCTGTTCTCCAGCAGCATCGAAGAGCCATTAGATGGTGATGTGTATATATCTAAATAGCCAAAAATATCTATTAATACATGTTTTTAGTATCATATTAGCATCACGCATTGTAAATATTGCACAACATGTATCATCCTGCATTGAGGTCAAATTGTACAAATTGTATAGTAATTTCTTCTTGTTAGTGGCCAGGGACAGGGCAACATTTAATCAGGGCTTCGAATCAAAGATCTAACCGTACGGATCTTCTCAGAGCAACGATTGGAGTTCAACGACTCCAAGATCACCTCGATCGGACTTCCGTAGCATCAAATATAATCTGAGGAAGATCAAAGATCAAGGGCCAAGATGGTGTCAATCCGCACTTCAGATGACAAATCCGACCGCACGAATGGGTTTGGATCGATGATCGTAGCCTAACGACGTGAAAATCAGCTCAATCCAACATTCGTGGCACCTTCTATAAGTCACAGAAGATGAACGGCCAAGATGGCACCACGTGGCGCCATCTCAGCCGCCCAAACTGACCTAGCTAATATGCAAGGACCCGCCACGCTCTCTCTCTCTCTTCTTAACGCAGGATCAGATCTGGGCCGTTTAGAAAGTCGACAAAGAAGATGGGGTAGCGCAGCGGTCGAGCATCTCTCCGCGAAGCAGAGGCGCGGGTTCGATCCCCGTTGCACCTCAAATCAAGGCGCGGGTGCGAGAGCGGCTAAATCAAGCCGTTGGATGGCGAGCGGGAGATGCAGATGCGAGACACGTGGCGCGCCCATATGCGAGGAGCGCGAACGCGCCATCAGATGCACCTTTGTGAAGGCGAGCGAGCGTGCGTCCTGAGCCGTTGATCTTCGATCCAACGGCGATGGAGGCCGCGTCGCCTCTTAACAGGCATTGAAGGGGATTGGGTGCGGCGCGTTTAAGCCATCCGATCTCGCGATCGGACAGCTGATAAAGCGAGATCGTGTGCAGGTGTTGAGGCAGCCGAAGGTGAGGAGGCAGACATCCGCACGGATCTTCAGCCCACGTTCAAGCCTTTAGTAACGGATAAATCCATCACTAAAGGCCTTGAATTAATGTTTTATATATAAAAAGACCTAAGTGCCCCCAACCTCTACACCTATGTATAGCCCTACGACCTCCACTTCTTTATCCCTTCCTTCACTTCTCTCCCTCTCCAAAGCTCTAAAGAAGCTGGTCCCAAACCCGGGATGCTTCTCTAGAGTCAAAATTCAACATTCTCTCCCCCGTTCCGGAAGTAGATCCCGCGATGACGACGACGTCCTGCCTCGCCCCCGGTTCTTCCTGCTCTGTTTTTCGTCTTCCATCTTCGTCCTCCGTCTTCCAAGCGTCACCCCGTCCGGCTCGTCCTCCAGGACCCGTCGAAGAGGATAACATCTCCCTTCCTTCTTTATCGCTTTCTAGAATAGAATTTCCCACTTTCTAGCTATAATCATTTCCTACTTTCTAGTTGTAAAAACAGTATTTAGTTATAAAGTGATTGTTCTCTCTCTCTCTTAGTGTTAATATCAATGTCATTATGATTATCTCGCTTTTAAAACAAAAATACCAAAAAAAATATAATCGTGGATTTTATATCGACGTTGCCTCCTTGTGTTCGACCCGAAATCTCTTTACGAATTTCGGTATAAATTTATCCGTTGACATATTTCTTCGCAAATCATATTCCGACGACAGGTTTTTCAAAATCCAATCACATTTGCGTAGATCTTCCACTTTAACATTTTAGCGTCGTTGCCGGAGAGGCAACGATTCCTGATTTTCTTTCCACATTTCGCGCACTTTATTATTTTCTTTCTTTTATTTCTCTTCTATTGTTTTACAGGTACCTCAACAGGGAATCTTCAAGCGGTAGAAAGGAGTAAAGTATAGTTAAAGATAACTGTAAGTACTCCCCATTCTTTCCTCCTCTATAGATTTCATTTCACAATCTTAATTCAAATCACAATTAACCTAAGTGTTCGCATAAACCCTACGATTAGTTTGGATGCTTTGATTTCCACCTCCATTCATCTCATCTTCGTAAAAAAAAAACAAAAAGATTCTTCTTGTGAGGTAAATCAACATACACACTACATACACCCACATTCAAGGTACATAACCTAACTTGATTTTTATCTACTCAACCGAGATTCCGACCTGTGGAACCAGTACACGTAAATTAACACATAAGAGAGTAGAAATCAGTTTAGGTTAATCATCTTGTGTGCCTAACTCAGTGATGCATTTCGACCAATTGTTTGAGTTGTTTGGGCCGCACCACTTCATTTTAAAATCAACTCATCAAGTAGCTTCCCCTAGGGTTTACAATTTAGGTCAATACCAGGCACTCCACTTTACTTTTTGATTTCAAAAGGAAAAGATCTTCACCCGTGTTTGAAAATCTGGTTTGCCTTTGAAACTTGATTGAACTCACCTAATTCTAAACCCTAAAATCTACTTAAGCAAGATTTGAACCTTAAAATCCATTCAGCCAAATAATCTTGGTTAAAAACCTTAGTTGTGCACGCACTCACACATATTCAATCAATCATTAAGGATACAACCCATCTTAAGGGCCCACCACATTCCATAAGCATTACAATCCTAAGCCTAAGTAAAATCAAGTAGATGTTGGCCTTAAGGACTGATTCGCTCTTCGAGGCCCAGACTGAAATTGTTTACGGTAACCTGCTTGTACTAGTCAATCTGATGTCTAGCTAGGGGAGTAAAATCAAATGATCGCGGCTGAGGAGTACACTAAAAATCGGAGGCGTAAGCCGAAGGAAGAACCTTCTCCCCAGTCCCTCCTTCTAACTGGTTGGATTGACTGGATACAAGTAGAGTAAATCATCTATAATCTTATGACGGATTTTGAGAGTCTGTAGATCCTTAGGCTATCCGACTTAAGGACAAGCTTGTTTTGTTGTGTTGCAAGGTTCTTATCCACAATCCTTCCGCCCTCTTTCTAGTGTATGCTTGGAAGGAGGTCATTGAATCCCTGATTGGAAGGACCATTAGATCATTCTAGGAGGCGTTGATTGAATTTTAGCCAAATTGATTCCATGGCCGATCAACGACCTCCTTTGCCTCAGAATCAACAGATGTTTCAAAGGCAGCTGGAACAAATGCAGAGAATGCAAGAATAGTTCCAGAGAATGCAGAGCGCTCAGCCCTTGAAGGATTTTTATGATCCTTCAAATTACGGGAACGTCCCGGTGTCCAGATTCCTACCAAAGACGTAGAAATCAAGCCCTAGGTGTTACGCCTGATCAAATATTTCCATGGACTTGACTCTAAAGACCCGTTTCAGCATTTGGAGGACTTGACCACTTTGGTCCAGACCACCAAAGCGCAAAACGTGAATGAAGAGTAGATGATCATGATGCTCTTTCCCCACTCTCTTAGGAATAAAGTCGTTCATTGGTACAAGACCATAGGAAGGCCAATCGCAACATGGAACGATCTGAAATCGACTTTCCTGAATAAATTCTTCCCTGTCGGACGTACCAATGCTTTGAGACGGGCGATTACTACCTTCGTCCAACGGCCAAGGGAGCAATTTCATGTTGCCTGGGAGCGATTTCAGGACTTATTGCGGAAGTGTCCACACCACGAGGTGCCGAAATGGCAGCTCGTGCAGATCTTTTACCACGGGTTCACTGAGCAACTCAGAAATCACGAGGACGCTTCTTGCAAAGGCAATTTCCTCAACAAAGACACATGATTTGTTTGAGGAAATGAGTGAAAATTCAATCAATCATGCCTCCATGGATACTTTTAATCGGTCCCAACAACTCAGATCGAATGTTAATGAGGTCCACGACTCTCATTCATTCGATATGGAACTGATTTATAATAAACTAGATAAGGTAGACTTGGTTACCAAAAGGATGGAGTGGATGACGGAAAACTTTGCAAATAATTCTCAATCCACTCAATCCCAGAATTTGGGATTCCATTCTTCGCGAGCTCCTTCTAGAAGGGAGTTCGTGAATCAACTGGATGCGGCTCAACCTATGAGCCAGCATTGTTCGGAACCCCACGAGTTCCAAACTAGGGCCTTTGATCCTAGTTTCTCTAATCCCTCCCTTTCTTTCTCTCCATCCTCACCATATAGGGATGTCTATGATGTACAGGAGAACATTATGTCCAACCTTTACTCCAATACTTATAATCCTGGTTGGAGGAACCACCCTAACTTCTGGAAAAACCCAGGGCAGCGGACCTAATTCCGACCCAGCAAGTATGCTCCGCAAAGACCAATGGGTCAGGATCATGTTTACACTCAACTGCCCCAAAATCAAGTCAATCAACCAACTTGGAATGTTCGTCAACCTGTAGGACAGGATGATTTGAACCATCAGATGGTAGAAATGCAAGGATCTATGCTCCAAGTCATGCAGCAAATGAAAACCTCGGTGGATAACTTGCAAAGCGGACTCATTGCTAATTCCTGTCAACCTAGATCTCTGCCATCTCAACCAGTACCAAACCTGCATAATATACAGAATACGGGCAATCAAGCCTAAGGGACGAGAATCAGAGGGACCTACACGCACATGCTCAGGTGGTTGAGCAGGGTCCTTCCTCTTCTGCTTCATCAAATCCGAGGTTTCAGGCTAATGAAACCCCTCCAATCTTTCTTAACCCTCCCCAAGACCCAAACCCATATGCATCTGCTAACTCTGTTACCTTGAGGAGTGGAAGGCAAACCCAGGACCCAAAACTACCTTATTTTGATCAACCAAATCCTGGAGAACCTGAGAGAAAGGAGAACTCTGAAGAAGAAATCAAGGCTCAAGAACCTGATTTCAAAGATCTGACTCATGTTCCTTTTCCTGAGGCCTTGATTAAACCTAGGAAGAAGCCTATTGATAGTAACAAGGAGCTCTTGAATATATTCAAGAATGTCGAAATCAATATTCCGCTCCTCGACATTATCAAACACATATCGACTTACGCTAAATTTTTAAAGGATTTATGCACACAAAAGCGTAAGTCGAGAGAATCTGTTCTGAGGAAGGTGATACTCTCCGAGCAAGCTAGTTTCGTTATCCTGCATCACCTTTCTCCGAAAAAGAAAGATCCAGGTGCCCCTTTGATTTCCTATGTCATCGAAAATTACACCTTTGATAGCGCACTTCTAGATCTAGGTGCATCCATTAACCTAATTCCAACTTCTCTTTACGAGAAGTTTGGATTAGGTAAACTTCGGCCGACCTCAGTAACGCTGCAGTTAGCGGACCGTTCAGTCATAAATCCAAGAGACGTTATTGAGGATGTTATTGCCAAGGTTAAGGACTTCTATTTTCCTGTATATTTTCTTCTCTTGGACATGGATGTACCCGAAAATTTAAGGAACACGCCCATCATTATGGGGCGTCCGTTCCTGGCTACTACTAAAGCCAATATCAACTGTGAGAGCAGTAGCATGGAAATCACTTTTGGGGATCAAAAATTAAAATTGGATATTTTTAAGGCGATTAACAAATTTGAGGATTGTGAATTTATAGAGGAACATGAGAAAGATAGCTTGAATATTAAAACATGTATGGCAGTTTCGACAATTAAAAGTTCCTCCTGTCTTGATGGATCCGACTCGCAACCCTCTGGCAAATCCACCACATTCTGAAGAGGATATTGATTTTGTTCACTTTCAACCTCTTTCTCTTAATGAATCTTCATCAGCATCATCCTTACCTTCCATCCTAAACCCACCCCACCTCGAACTAAACCATTGCTTGAGAGTTTGAAATATAAGTTTTTGGGACTTTAAAAGACGTTCCCTGTGAGTATCAGTGCTAAATTAACTAAGGAGCAGGAGATTAAACTTATCAAGGTCCTAAAGGAACACAAGGAGGCAATTGGTTGGACCATTCACGACCTTAGGGGGATCGAGCCATCTTACTGCAATCACAGAATATTCTTGGAAGATGGATCTCGCCCTTCTCGCCAGATGCAAAGGAGATTAAATCATAATATGCGAGAAGAGGTCAAAAAGGAAATAATCAAGTGACTCGATACAGGAATCAATTATCCGATCTTAGATAATCCTTGGGTAAGTCCCGTGCAAATTACTCCCAAAAAAGCCAGGATTACCGTTGTAACTAATGAGAAATGAGAATCTGTCACAACTCATTCAGCTTCCTCTTCGAGGATATGTATCGATTACAGGAAACTGAACACAGTCACGAAAAAAGATCATTTCCCTTTGCCCTTCATCGATTAAATCCTTAAAAGACTAGCCGGGCAAAAGTACTTTTCCCTAGATGATTACTTGGGATATAATCAAGTCCCTATTCATCCCGAGGATCAGGAAAAAATGACTTTTACCTATCCCTACGGAACCTTTGCTTTTCGTAGAATGTCATTCGACTTATACAATGCACCTGCGACTTTTCAAATGTGTATGCTAGCCATATTCTCTGACATGGTGGAAGAGTTTATGTAAGTCTTTATGGACGATTTCTCTATTTTCGGAGAATCGTTTGATTCTTGCCTGGCTAATCTTAAAATGATCCTTAAAAGATGTATCAAAACAAGATCGGTCCTTAGCTGGGAAAAGAATCATTTCATGACACAAAAAGGCATTGTCTTGGGTCATGTAATCTCTGAACGGGGAATTGAAGTTGACAAAGCTAAGGTTGATGCTATCTCCAAACTTCCTCCTCCCACATCTGTCAAACAAATTCGATCATTTCTTGGTCATGTGGGATTCTATAAGAGGTTCATCAAGGACTTCCCTAAGGTCGTTTGCCCTCTGAGCAACCTCCTCGCCAAAAATACGCTGTTTGATTTCAACGAATCATGCTGTAAGGCATTTGATTTTCTTAAAACGGCAATTACTTGTGCTCCGATGTTGCAACCACCGATTTGGACAACCCCATTTGAGATCATGACCGACACTTCTGATTACGCGGTCATGGCTGTTTTGGGTCAAAAGATTGACAGGAAGCTCTCTATCATTTACTACGCTAGCAAAACTCTAGACGAGGCTCAGAGGAATTACACTGTTACTAAGAAGGAATTGCTAGTTGTAGTATTTGCTTTGGAGAAATTCAGGCTTATCTCTTAGGGTCTCACGTCATAATTTACATCAACCACTCGACCTTAAGACATCTCTTGGCCAAAAAGGATGCTAAATCCCGACTTATCCGATGGATTCTTCCGCTTCAAGAATTCGATCTTGAAATCAAAGATAAATCCAGGGCACAGAATGTGGTGACCAATTACCTTTCGAGACTTTTAAGTAATTCTTCTCGTCCGGATATTCCGATTGCTGATACTTTTTTGAACAAAACTATTCTTACAATATCAGGTATCCAAACCCTGTGGTTTGCAGACATTGTAAATTATTTGGTCAGTCAAATCCCCCAAGATTGAACCAAGCAACAACTGGATAGACTCAAATCTTAGGCCAAATATTACTTCTGGGAGGACCCTGAACTACACCGCATCGGCTCTGATTAGATTATTCGCCAATGTATTCCAGAGAATGAATTCCAAAGTATACTCGAGTTCTGCCATACATTTACGTGTGGTGGACATTTCTCCGGGAAAAAGACAATTGCAAAAATTTTGCAATCTAGATTTTATTTGTCGTCTTTATTCAAGGATGCTCAAGAATTCTCGAGGTCGTGTTCCCAATGCCAGGCACTTAAGAGCATAACTAAGAAAGATATGATGCCTTTAAACCCGATTCTTTCAGTCGAAATCTTCAACGTTTGGGACATCGATTTCATGGGACCCTTCCTCCCTTCAATTAGACACCAGTACATTCTCGTCGCTGTTGATTACGTGTCCAAGTGGATTAAGGCTATTCCTACCCGAACCAATGACCATAAGGTGGTAATCAATTTCGTCAAGAACATCTTCAATCGGTTCGGGATTCCGAGGGCCATCATCAGCGATGGTAGTACTCATTTCACTAATGTCCAGTTCCGTAATTTACTGGCAAAATACAGGATAAATCACAGAATCTCCACACCTTACCACCCCTAGACGAATGAACAAACCGAGATCTCCAATCGGGAGATCAAGAATATTCTGCAGAAAACGATTAGACCTAATCGTAAATATTGGACTCACAAGCTTGAGGACGCTCTTTGGGCCTACGGTACGGCGTACAAAACGCCTATCGACATGTCACTGTTTCGTCTGGTGTATAGAAAGGCATGCCATTTACCCGTAGAAATTGAACATAGGACATTCTAGGCAATAAAGCAATGTAATTTGGATTTGAGTTTAGCCGGAAAGACCAGGAAACTCCAACTATCTGAGTTGGAGGAGCTTAGAAATGACGCATACGCGAATGCCAAGGTCTATAAGGCTCAGACCAAAGCTCTTCATGATCAATTGATATCCCGAAAGAGCTTTAAGACGAACCAGAAGGTCTGGCTCTTTGATTCTCGACTTAAGCTCTTTCCCAGCAAACTTAGGTCAAAATGGAATGACCTGTTCATCATCGATCAGATATTTCCAAACGGGGTTGTTCAGATCTCTGACCCAAAGACGGGCAATTCTTTTAAAGTCAACGATCAACGTCTAAAGCCATTTGTTGATTATATTGTTCCAAAACCCATCTCAGACACAGTTGCTCTACTCATATCGTGATTTCTTTCGTTGGACTTCGTCTAATTGATGGCATTAAACTCAGCATTTGTATAGTCTGACTGAAAGCTGACTCGAGCATCATATACAGGTGATATATTCTTCATTCTACCCTGCTTCTCATGTATTTTATTTTCAATGAGGATATTGCATCAGTTATGCATGGGGGGTGGATTCATTTCTGAATCATTTTGTCAACTCCATGAATTCTTGTAAATTCTACTTTTTTCTTTTTTCTTTCTTTCTTTATTAAAAAAATGATGAAAAAAAATTTGAATTAGAAAAGAATAATTGGGCATTAGGATTTTTCAACCTTAAGGAATAATACAGTAGGATCTGAACACTTAAACCCTTCAGGTCTTCAGGCTTAATCAGCCAGGGTGTCCATTAAAATGTGGATTTGCTTATCGAGTCATCGCCATTCTGAATTACTTTAATTTAGTTAAATAAGTTGGGTGATAAGTACACGACTTGTCAACCCACCCTCTTATTTGAGGGGATTTTAAGTCTAAGCATCTACACACTATTTGCACTGATTCGCTTTTCGATGGTTTTTGTGGAAATTGGGTAGCTAATAAACCTTTTTAGGTGGTATGGCTGGTAAGTTATCGTGGGTAACAGCCCATAAGTAGGTTGTCCAGAGCCCAATCACACAATCATTCTTTTCTTGCTGCCTTTAGGTAAATCTTAGATCAAGGAAGCCACCTACTTAAAGAAGAAGAAAAATATTCAAAGAAAATGAGAAAAGAAAAGAAAAGAAAAAGAAATAAGCCACACTTTATCGCACGAGTATGACTAGTAAGTTATCGTAGGTAACAACCTATTAGTAGGTTGTCCAGAACCCAGCTCAAGAAATGCACATAAAATTCCAAAACACTTAGGAAGAAGCGGAGAAGTAGAATAAGCTAGGGAGATATACACTGGGTTCACCCTTGTGTTGACCCCATAAAAATAAAAGTAGGAGAAAGCTACCGATTGAATAGATACACCTTTAGGAAGAATTTCTTTTCAAGGTCATCTACGAACATAGAAACCCGAAACCCGTTCTAATCGCCGATCAGTAAGTCTATTACATTTCAAACAAAGATACTTAGAACTTAGGGTTCTCTTCGAGTCTTAAGTGGGTTGAGTGGCCGTAGAAAGCTGCTCAGAAAACCTAAACTCAAAAATCCAAAAAAATTAGAAAAGAAGAAAAGAAGAAAAAGATCCTCCTTTGAATAAGGCGCGGGCTTGAGGGGGTCTGCATTTTGGCAGACACCCGAGCGTTGTTGTGTCTTTGCAGTTCAGGTTCTTACTAAAAATCTCCTAGTGTTGACGAATAACTTTTGCCCAAGAAATCCGACCAAATTCTTTTATAAATAGCATATAACTTTTTCTAGCGACTAGCAAAAGATAAGCATGGGGTGTGATGTGCATACATCTGAATAACCAAAAATGTCTATTAATGCATGTTCTTAGTATCATATTTGCATCATGCATTGTAAATATTGCATAACAAGCATCATCATGCATTTAGGTCAAATTGTATAATAATTTCTTCTTCTTGGTAGCCAAGGACAGGGCGACTTTTAATCGGGGCCTCAGATCAAAGATCCAATTGTACGGATCTAATAAAAGCGACGATTGGAGTTCAATGACTCCAAGATCACCCCGATCGGACTTCCGTAGCATCAGATATAATCCGAGGAAAGTCAAAGATCAAGGGCCAAGATGGTGTCAATCCGCACTTCAAATGACAAATCTGACCGCACGGATGGGTTCGAATCGATGATCGTAGCCTAACGACGTAAAAATCAACCCAATCCGACATCCGTGGCACCTTCTACAAGTCACAGAAAATGGACGGCCAAGATGGCACCACATGAAGCCATCTTGGCCACCCAAACCGACCCAGCTAATACACGAGGACCCGCCACACTCTCTCTCTCTTCTCAACGTAAGATCAGATCTGGGCCGTTGGATCCCACAAGCGCACGCTGCAGTTAAAAAGTCGACAAAGAAGAGGGGGCAACACAGCGGTCAAGCGTCTCTCCGTGAAGTAGAGCCGCGAGTTCGATCCCTGCTGCGCCTCAAATTAAGGTGCGGGCGCGAGAGCGGCTAAATCAAGCCGTTGGATAGCGAACGGGCAGTGCAGATGCGGGACACGTGGCACGCCCAGATGCGAGGAGCACAAACGCGCCATCAAACGTGCTTTTGTGAAGGCGAGCGAGCATGCATCCTGAGTCGTCGATCTTCGATCCAACGGCGATGGAGGCTGCGTCACCAATTAACAGGCGTTGAAGGAGATCGGACACAGCACGTTTAAGCCGTCCGATCTCACGATCGGATGGCTGATAAGGCGAGATCGTGCGCGGGCGTTGAGGCAGCCGAAGGTGAGGAGGTGGGCATGCGAGCGATTTATATATAAAAAGACCTAATTGCCCCCAACCTCTACACCTATATATAGCCCTACGACCTCCACTTCTGCATCCCTCCTTCACATCTCTCCCTCTCCAAAGCTCTAAAAAAGCTGGTCCCAAACTCGGGATGCTTTTCTAGAGTCAAAATTCAAGGTTCTCTCCCATGTTCCAGAAGTAGATCCCGCGACGACGACGCCCTACCTTGCCCCCGATTCTTCCTGCTCCGTTCTTCGTCTTCCGTCTTCGTCCTCCGTCTTCCAAGCATCGCCATGTCCAGCTCGTCCTCCAAGCAACCGTCGAGGAGGATAACATCTCTCTCCCTTCTTTATCGCTTTGTAGAATTGAATTTCTCACTTTCTAGCTGTAATCATTTTCTGCTTTTTAGTTGTAAAAATAGTATTTAGTTACAAAGTGATTGTTCTTTCTCTCTCTCTTAGTATTAATATCAATGTCATTATCATTATCTCGCTTTTAAAACAAAAATGCCAACAAAAATATAATTGTGGATTTTAGATCGTCATAGCCTCCCTGTGTTCAACCCGGAATCTCTTTACGAATTTCGGTATAAATTTATCTGTTGATGGATTTCTTCGCAAATCATACTACGACGATGGGTTTTTCAAAATCCAATCCCATTTGCGTAAATCTTCCACTTTAACAGATGGACTCTAGATGACCTGACTGGGATAAGCCCCTCATACTGTACACATCGTATCTACACCAAAGAGGGCTCACAACCATCGTGAGAAATGCAGACTCAATCCGAATCTTTAAGAAGTAGTGAAGAAAAAGATCATCAAGTGGTTAGACACCAATATCATCTACTCGAACTCTGACAGCTGCTAGGTGAGCCCCATCCAAGTTTTGCCTAAGAAGGCAGGCCTTACCGTGATTACGACCAAATCTGGAGAGACCATCTCGACTCATATTGCAAATTCGTGGAAAGTCAGCATAGACTATTGTAGATTGAATGCCTCCATGAAGAAAGATCATTTCCTACTCCCGTTCATTGATCAGATTCTCAAGAAACTGGAGGGAAATCGATTTTTCTGTTTTCTAGATAGGTACTTTGAATATAATTCGGTGGCAATTCAGCCCGAAGATCAAGAAAAGATCACCTTTACCTACCCCTACGATACGTATGCGTTCCACAGGATGCCATTTGGACTTTGCAATGCACCCGCCACTTTTCAGCGGCGCATCCTAGCAATATTCTCCGATATGGTAGGTAAATACTTTGAGGTCTTCATGGACAACTTCTCGGTATTTGGTGAATCTTTTGATGATTGCCTCCCGCATTTGGTCCAGATCCTCCAAAGATGCATCGAATTGAACCTGGTTCTATCCTGGGAAAAGAGTCACTTCATGGTTCCTAAAGGCATCGTACTTGGACACCTTGTCTCCGAGAGAGGTATTCAAGTAGACCGAGCTAAAGTAAATCTGATTCTAAATTACATGTGCTTGCCTTAATTAAAGACATCAAATCATTCTTAGGGCACGTCAGATTTTACTGTCGATTCATATCTGATTTTTTTAAGATCACGCACCCCTTGACGAATCTTCTCTCGAAGGGCACGCCTTTCGAGATAACAAGTGAGCGCATTCACGCATTTGAAATCCTATGTGACCGAGTCACTCAAGCACCAATCCTGCAATCCCCTAACTGGTCTCAACCCTTCGAGATCATGTGCGATGCGTCTGACTACACAATGGGAGCAGTGCTGGGTCAGAAAATCGATGGAAAACCAGATGTTATATATTACGCCAGAAAGACACTGATGAGGCTCAGCGTAATTACACGATTACGGAGAAAGAGCTGCTAGCCATAGTATTTGGTCTGGAAAAATTCATATCATACCTTCTGGGCTCCAACATCATCATTTACTCGGATCACACTGCAGTGAGGCACTTACTTACAAAGAAGGACGTGAAGCCTTGATTAATCCGTTGGATCTTGCTGTTGCAAGAATTCAATCTTGAAATTTACGACAAGGAGAGAAAGCAAAATGTGGTAGCTAACCATGTGTCTCGCCTTCCTTCTTCGATCATTGACCCGTCCGGACCTATCACCGAGCACTTTTTGGATGAGCATCTCTTGGCCATTAACGGACTTCCTTGGTTTGCCAACATCATGAACTACTTGGTAACGGAGAAAGTCCTGCCAAATTAGGCGACCTCCCAGCGAGACAAGTTAATTTCCGACGCCAAGTACTATATCTGGGAAAATCCGTATCTTTTCCACATCAGTAATGACCAAGTGATCCAGAGATGCATTCCCAACGATGAGGTCAATAATGTCATCTCGTTTTGTCATGACCAGGTTTGCGGTGGCCATTACTATAGGCGTAAAACCGCAGCGAAGGTCCTCCAGTGGGTTCTTCTAGCCCACAATGTTCAAAGACACACAATCATATTATAAGGCATGTGCCCGTTGTCAGACCCTCGGCAACATGGGCCCGCGCGATATGATGCCGTTGAATCCGATCATTATGTGCGAAATCTTTGACATTTAGGGAATTAATTTCATGGGACCCTTTCCAAGATCTAACAACTTCGAGTACATCTTACTCACTATTGATTATGTTTCGAAGTGAATCGAAGCCGTCCCTACCAAAACAAAAGATCATAAAGTTGTCTTTCGGTTCATTTAGGAGAACATCTTTTCCAGATTTAGGGTTCCAAAAGCCATCATTAGCGATGGCGGGTCTCATTTCGTGAATGTGCACTTCTAGTCCCTGATGAAAAAGTACGAGGTGTCGCATCGTATCTCAACTCCTTATCACCCCCAGACCAATGGATTGGCTGAATTATCCAATCGGGAGATCAAGAAAATCCTTCAGGTCATTGTTCGACCTGACAAGAAGGATTGGTCTACCCGCCTTTCGGAAGCCTTATGGGCCTATAGGACCGCCGATAAGATCCAACTAGGAATGTCTCAATTCAAATTCGTTTATGGGAAGGCATGTCACCTCCCCGTAGAAATGGAGCACAAAGCCTATTAGGTAGTACGGAAGTGCAATCTAAATCTTATGAAGGCTGGAATCCACCACCGGTTGCAAATGAGCGAAATCGAGGAACTGTGCAATGATGCGTACAAGAACTCATATCTACAAAGAGCAGGTCAAAGCTTTCCATGACAGGCACATTTCGCAGAAATTTTTTCATCCTGGTCAGAAAGTGTAACTCTTTGATGCCAAACTCAAGCTCTTCCCAAGAAAACTCAGATCGAAGTGGATTAGACCATTCCTAGTACAACGAGTGTTTGGAAATGAAGCTGTTGAAATCAGCGAACTCAGCCACGACTCAGAACCATCTGTCGTGACCGGTCAGAGACTCAAACCATTCCTTGAACTCACCTATTCGAATCTGGCTACATTATCTTTTGATCTCCATTCTCTCTGAGCAACATTGCACCCAGTTGATGGCATTAAACTTAGCGCTTAATAGTAGGCAACCCGTTATTTTGAAAAACATTAGACCCTTCTGGCCTATCTTTTCGCTGAAATCATATTGCACTTTATGGTTCGTCTATTAGAACAGCCAACTCCACCTTCGATACTTATATCAAAGCTTGAAATCGTCCACAACAGTCATTCTAACTAGTTCACCATCCACCAAACCTATTCTAATGTATAATCTAAACTGAACTCGAACTCACCTAATTTACAATGGGGACATTACAAATCTTAGGCATGGGGGGATAATAAAGTGCAAAACGCTGTGAAATTCGATTCATGGGGGGGTTTTATTAGAAAAAAAAAAAAGAGGACAAGAAGGAAGGAGAGGTCTATTTTGAGCTAAATCGAATAGATTGAGTAGAAGAGAAGAGAAAAGAAAAGGAAAAGGGAGCACTCAAAAGAAAGCAATGACATAGTCCCTTGTGATTGAATATAAAACTTACCTAATTTCTAGGTTAGATCGGATGATGAATTAAGACCTTGAGGGCTAAAACGTAGGAGATTAGTGACAAGTACCGACCTTAAGCCTCTTGGGCCTGTTGTAGGATTTAAACACTTGCGTATTCATTAAGATCTAGATTAGTCCTCAAGAAGTTGAGCAAAGTGCAAAGCTAGTGTATTAAGCCTAAAGCTTATGGATTATTCGACCCCATTGCCCACCCTTTAGTTTGTAGGGCTTGATAACGTAAGCACCCAAAATCCACACACCAGACTAGTTTAGTGCGCTTAATGAAGAAATAATGCCAAAGGTGTTCTATTCTGAAAAAGTCGTCCCGAAGATCTAGCTTAGAAGCGGCTCGAAAACACAAGTTGATTGAATGAGTTCCCGATGCGAAAAGGTGGAAGGAAAAATACTCTCCTCGAAGATGCGTAATAACATATCGTCTCCTTGGTGTTGTCTCCTAGGATATCTAAATATCCTACCAGGGGCAAGTAAACATCTTGTGTTGATTCAGATGCCATGGGCAGGATTATCCCGAAATGTCGATTGACAGATCCTGAATTTAACTACAGAACGTCAAGAGGGGCACTATCCCAAAGTGTCGAAAGCCAGGGTTCTAGGGGTTGCCATGGGCGGTGCTATCCTGAAGCATCGACAGTCAAGGACCCTTCGAGGATTGATGACAGGGACAAGGAATCAGATATAAATCGTGTTTAGGGCTAATCTGAGGCTGGATTTAGGGGAATATAAAAAGAAAAGAAAGAACTCTCAAAATGAAAAATCCTTCTCCATCTTTGTCTTATCAAAATACACTAGCAAATTGAACCTGGACTCGATACGTCTACGCACGGATGCTTTAACCGCTGGGGTCAACGAATCTCTGGGTAATTTTTGCGAGCCTTAGAAACCTTCGTGGCAGACCCAGGCTCAAGCTGGTCAGGCTAGGACCTTGGCTGGTACTTAAATAACTCTAAGCCTACTATGAGTATTTTGATATGAGTTCTAAAGATGCGACTTAATAGGACATCCTGACGGTTACATCCAGCTTAAAGATATGGTTTGATCCACAAGATTTTGCTAGGGATTAGCAAAAGCTAAGAATGGGGGTATGATAGTAACACCATCATGGGCCTTAACTGGCCACATTTAGTCAGGGTTGAATGATAAAAGCTCCTACCTAATCATCTGAGGGTCACAACTCCGTGTCATTCTGATTTGAAGAGAGAATTGGGAATCAAGGTTAATTCTGTAATTTTAACAGCACATCACAAACACAGATTAACCACAGGGTCACTCAAGGTTGAATGAAGGTCAAATGAGCTCAAAAGTCCAAAAAGTGAGTCAACACTGACAGAAAAGGGATTTTAAGCATTTCGAGAACCAAAACAGTACACAACTCTAATTATCAACACACTTAAATTAAAGAGGTTCTGGTCAGGATAAAATTCATCTAAACATCTTAAAATTCATAAAAAAAATATTTTAAGAGGTTTGGCACCATTGGTTTGACCATCTGAATCCATTTTAACCTAGAACAAAGTTTCAGACGAAAATTTATCTTGATTTAGGCTTTTGTGCAAATTACCCATTCAAATGTGATCAAAACTCAAATCCAAGTTCACCATTAGATTTCTTGGATCTAAATTGGGTTAGTACCAAAATTTCGACCCAATTAGAATCCATCTTGACCTAGTTTGCATTTTAGCCCTTTAAAACTTTATTTCTTACATTTAACCCCTCAGGTTTCAAGTTTATTGCATTTGGGTCCCTAACTTCTCATTATTTTCTTCACTTAGGTCCCTACCGCCATTGATGTGAATCAAGCTTCTGCAGCGAGATTCGAGAGAGGTTTTCTCTCTCAAATCAGAGCCAAACTCCTCCAAAATTGAAGGGATTGACCGCAAGAACCTTTCTAATTAGTTGAACCACTTATTGAGACCCGATTCGACCCACGAAGATCAGGCGAGCTCGAGATTTCAAGGGATCTTTTCCCTAAAATCTCGAGCAATTCAAACCTCTTTCCACACTCTAAAGCTCATTCTAGAGCTCTATAAAGAGCCCTGGTGCCCTCGTCGTCCTCAACTCGGAAAAAGACCAAAAATCCTCTTCTTTCCTGGCCAATCCTCGACCGAAGCTCTGGTGGCCCTCTACCCTCTACTCTTCCATGCCTTCAACGACCAAATTGGAGGCACCAAGCTCCTCTCTTCTTCGCGACCAAAACCAACCCCAGTTCGGCCGCTCCAAGCCCTGTCTTCGCCGCCACCTCCCTCACCGGGGATTTCATCTACTCCAGTGTCGACCAATCAAAGCCAACCCCAATCTTCACCCCTTTTGTCCATAACTAGGTTTACTCTCTCCCCCTCTCTCTAGCATCTCTTCGACCCCTTTTTATCCCAATTCAACCGACATACCACAATTTCCCCCTCCTTCGCAGCCGGCGAAGCTCCGACGAGCTTCGTCCAGTCACTACATTCAATCATCCACAAAACCACCACCACCACAACCTTCCCCTCACTCGCGTGAGCAAAACCCCTCAACTAATTGAGAGGTTCGCTCACTCCGCTCCACCGAACACCACCTCCACCGCTCGCCTTCTTCGTCACCAACAGCCCACTGCCGAGCATCTCAAGCCCTAAATCCACCACCATTGCACTCGCCTTCACACAGCGAAACTTCTGAACACCTCTGACAAGGCCGTGAGGCCATATTCTTGTGTTTCAGGTCTGATCGGAGCGCAATCGCCGCCACTGTCTTCACCGACGTCATTCACCTTTCTTCGACCTTCAAACAACCTGCTGCAACCTGCAACCTTCCCGGCTCCAAGCCTCCAGTCGAGCGAAGGCATAGCTCCAACACCTCAATTCCTTGATGCATCTACTGCAGCACATGCGAAGCTCACGCGAAGGAGAGGATCTTTAGTCCCACATCGGATACTGCCAAAGTTCGTGCAACATATAATACGCAAACGTGCTAAAAGCTCTTCACCTCAGAATGCACGGGGTAAGGTCCCCTCGCATGCCCCTACGCATGCGCTTCACACATGCTCGCTCACACGCCCTCGCCTGTGAACACACCTACGCCTGGGTCGAATCCGTTTACCCAGTTACCTAGGTCTGACTTGGTTCTGAGAGAATTCTGAGGAGGGGGGAGGGTTTTGCTCTGCTGTAACCTCAAGATTCGTGCCCCCCCTCGCACTCAAGACTTAGCTATTCTGTAAGACCCTTGTGCCCCTTTTCTGCGGTGCTAAGCCTTAGCCTTCTGCTGAGGCGTGAATTAATGCATCCGTGCCTTGGCTCTGTCGTTTGATCGAATATTTGGGTGCTCTGTGCTTACTGAGATTGTTACGGTTACTTTTCATATATTTAAGTTGATGGAGAGCTTAGACATTAGGGTTAAAATTGATGGTTCAAATCATCATTTTTACCTTAATCTTTTTATATTTTTTGTCTCAGACATATTTTGCTATGTATTTAGTATCAATTTGATTTCAATTGCATTGTTCTTTTTTATTATTGTGATTCATGATTGAATTGCTTATAATTGTTCCCTACGAACGACTTCGTACTCACTTGTGTTTTCAAGTTTATAAATTTAAATGTTGTATCAATTTTTGTCACTACACTACGACACGTATTTTTAAACTACAACGAAAGTAATGGAACAATGGTCATGTATTTCCCACCTCTATACATAAAGACGTAGAGTTATAGAAATAAGGCATTTCGATTCATTTCATCCAATTAACCCAACAGAGTTTGACTTGAACATCAGCAAGTGATAGAAACATGATAAAGTCCTGCTGCTGGCCTACAAGGACCAAACCACAATGAAACCTACTTGTAGCAATCCCATGATGCTCAAGCTTGTTGCAGTAATATGATGACAGTCACAATCACAGCCACATGACAATGCTACCATGATGGTTTCCTAAGTGATGGTTAAAATAGGAAATGAAATCAGTTAATTTTATTATGGGAGACCCCACACCTCTTTATAAGAAAAGAGGTGTGGGAAAAATAACATGATCCTAAAGAAATAAAAGATACATAAAAGGAACATAAACATCACACCCATCATCTAACACTCCCTTTTAAGCTGGAGCATGAATATCAATCATGCTCAACTTGGAACAGCATGCCTCAAAGGCAGATCTCGCAAAGGGCTTTGTGAAGACATCTGCAGCAATGTAGGTTGCTGCTCGATTGTCATACTGCATCTCCATAGAGCTATCCAGAGGAACACAAAGATCTAATAGAACTGACTTGACCCAGACTATCTCAGCAGCTATCTGAGTCATGGCCCTGTACTTTGACTCTGCACTGGATCTAGATACAACTTCTTGCTCTTGCTCCTCCATGTAACCAGATTGCCCGCAACAAAGGTGCAAAACCCTGTGGCAAATTTTCTGTCCCCAACATAGCCAGCATAATTAGCATCAGAGTATGCTACAATCCCCATGGGCATTCCCTTACGAAACAATAATTCTCGTCCTGGTGCTTTCTTCATGTACTTAAGAGTATTGCAGCCTCCCAGTGCTGCCTAGTTGGTTTATCCATAAACTAGCTAAGCCCACCAATAGACAAAGACAAGTCTAGACGAGTAATGGTGAGGTAAAAGAGCTTACCCACCAACTACCTGTAAGCCCTACTGTCAACCGCCTCAAATCCCACATCATATAAGTGGACCTTAGGATCCATGGGAATATTTGCAGCCCTAGTTGCTAACATACCAATCTCCTGAAGAAGATCAAGAGCATACTTCCTCTGCAAGAGTACCACTCCATCCTTGCCACGTGCAACCTCAATGCCTAAGAAAATACCTCAACTAGCCAAGATCCTTCATGATAAACTTCTCTGATAGGTACCTCTTGACTTCATCTATCCCATCTCTGTCATCCCTAGTGACAATAAGATCACCGACATATATCAGGAGCACCACAATCCCTCTATTAATCTTCCTAATAAATAAAAAGTGATCTGAAGTAAAGCGTCTCAGACCAATCTGGTGGAGCACCTCAGATAACTTCTGAAACTAGGCCCTTGGACTATGCTGCAGCCCATGAATTGCTTTCCTCAATCTACACACACACTTCCCATGAACCTTAAAACCCGGGGGCTACTGCATATAAACCTCCTCCTAAAGATCACCATAGAGAAAGGCGTTCTTCACATCAAGCTGGTGGAACGGCCACTTCCTGTAAGCAGAAACAGAAATGAGTATCTGAACAGTGGCAAGCCGCGCAACGAGGGAGAAAGTAGCAAAGAAGTCAACTTCATATGTCTGAGTGAACCCCTTTGCCACTAGTCTGGCCTTATACCTAAAAATAGACCCATCTGGAGCCAACTAGTCGCATAGCAGTAGAAAGTGAGGTGAGATCCCAAGTCCATCTACTCCGAAGTGCTGCTATCTCATCCTCCATGGCTTGACGCCACTTTGGATCAAGCATGGCCTGCTGGTAAGTAGACAGAATGTGTGATGTTGTAAATGCCTGACAGAAGCTACTAAAATGAGTAAGACCATCAGTAGCCAAACTACCTGCAACACGATATCTAGACTCACAAGTGCGTGATGCCTTCCTAATGACAATAGGAATGTCAGAATCATTTAGTATCTCTGACTGAGTCACTGCAGAAGGGGCCTTACTACTATGGTGATCTGCACTGTGAGGGGAATCAAGTCTAACCAAACTCACTGCCATCAAGTACAATCTCAACTACCTGTGAACCATCAACTGCTGGTGAGGGAGGAGGTCTCTGAAATGTAGTGTGATGCCTGTAATAGGTACGCAATGACCCGTGCAATCTCTTAAAGTCATCCAGGGGGAAGAGCTCATCTGTCCATTAGTTGGAGATTTGGACTGAGAAGCAGACACTTGAGTCTACACACGAAACAGGCAAGGGAAGAAAGGCAACATCATCATAAGAGCCCCTCTGTCCAGTGACTGAGAAGTATGGTGTATCCTCATAGAAAGTCACATCGACGCTAACATAATGTCTGTTCTACAGAGGATTATAACAACGGTATCCCTTCTGTGTCTTAGAGTACCCCAAAAATACACACTTAAGAGAATGAGAAGCCAACTTGTAATGACCAAGTGACGGCACATGAACGAATGCAATGCATCCAAAGGTCCTAGGAGACACATGGAATAACTCACCATCTAGATGCAGAAGAGCCAGTATCTGCTCGTGAAGAACTGAGTTAAGCATCCTATTGATAAGATATGTCGTTATTAGAACTACGTCGCCTCAGTATCTCTGCAGCACATTGTGATGAACCAAAAGTGTACAAGCAATATCCAACAAGTGTCTGTGCTTCCGCTCTGCGACCCCATTCTGCTACGAAGTGTGAGGACAAGTGGTCTGGTGGACAATCCCACGGGTCCTGTAGAACTCCTTAAGTCTAGCAGTGCAGAACTCAAGGGCATTATCAATCTGCACCATCTTCACTATGGCTGAATACTATGTGCTGATTTCTAGAAGAAGTCTTTATGCATCCTCCAACCTCTACCTTACCCTTCAATAGGAACACCCAAGTGGCTCTAGAGAAATCATCTATGACAACCAGGTAGTACCGGTGTCCCATTCAGTCTGGGACTCTGCTCGGTCCCCATATGTCCATATGAAGCAACTGAAATAATGTCGAAGATCCAATAGAGGTGCTAGCTGGAAAAGAGAACCGATGATACTTTCCCAATTGGCAAGCATCACACTGTATGATAGCAACTAGGGAAATATGTGATATCACCCTCCTGAAGCAATCCAGAGACAAGTAGACAAAACGAACATACCACTGTAGAACACTTCTGCAACCATATCAAGTAACTCTTGCAAATGACTCCTATCCCAGGCGATAAATGCCATTCTCCTCTATACCTCTGACAACAATCCTCCCAATGAGTTTGTCTTGAACAACACATCTGACATCATCGAAGATCACTATGCAGTTGAGATCCTTCATGATTCTGCTCACAGACAATAGACTTGGTAGGAATTCTGGCACATGCAACGTGCCAAACAATTAACTGGGGGTCACAAACACCTCCTTATTCCTAACTGGGATGTATCTACCATCAACCACCTATACAGTCCCCCTTGGGGGAGCGGACTGTAGCGAACGAAAGTAGGTCTGATCACCACACAGATGCTGTAATGCACTAGAGTCGATCAACCACCCTACTCCATGGTGGCTCCTATAATGCTCCTGGTGCACTTAACTCTCACATTCTGCCATTGGTGTCAAGCAGACCACATCCAAAGAAAATGGGAAATACACACCCCAAGAATCATCCAATAAGAGGAAAACATACCCCAAAAATCATCAATAAAGGGAATATACACCCCAAAATTAGACCATAAATCAAGAGAAAACCATACCATTGTTCTGCGTTGCACCACTATCACAAAGAGAACAATGGACCTGAAACAAGATGTGTTCAGATCTGCATTTTCGACAAGAAGCCCCCTTGGATGAGCATTGGCCTAACCCAAGTGCGGGGAGAACACCTGAGACAGCTCTAAAGGGACCTAGGTCTCTCTCTCCCTACGATCTGAGGGGAAGTAGCTCTAGGAAGGGACTACAAACCCCTCACAGCAAAAGCGTTGCCGCTACACATTGCTTCCGACCACGCGCCGCTACTGCTACACTACATCGCCGCTGCAGTGTCACTGTAAGCGCACAAGACCACCGCCCCGCACTGCTTCAAGCGTGCAAGACCACCACCGTGCACCGCCGCTATCGCTCCTACCCACGCACCGCTTCAAACGCATGTGTGTCGCCAGTGCGCGCTGCCGAGCATCGCCGGTGAAAAGGGATGGTCGGCGCAGATCAGGGAGAGAGAAGGAAAGGGGTTTAGTGGTAGGATTTCGGAGGCCTCGAGGGTGAGATATCTAGAGCTATAGTCTAGGATCGATTTTCTGATACCAAATAGGAAAATAAAACCAGTTAATTTCATTATGGGAACCCCCACACCTTTTTATAAGAAGAAAGGTGTGGGAAAAATAACGACATAATCCTAAAGAAATAAAAGATACATAAAAGAAACATAAAAATAACATCCATCATCTAACAGGTAAAGTTAGTCAAATTGCATTATGGGTCGCCTAGCATTTTACCCACTCATCGAAGTTGAATCTCCACTGCTGCAAGTGTTCAAAACCCAGTATGCAAGGCTTAGATGGTGGAACTCCCATGGATCAATCAATCCATGAAGATCGTTCGAAGTGCTGCAAGGGAGGCCAAGCATGCCCGTTTGATGATCTTTATGCTGCAGCAGTGAAGCTGCAGCAGCTGCTCATCTCATTTTAGTTTTTCATTTATTTATACATGTCAACACCTACATTCATCTCTGAGACAGCACTCCAGCCTTCCAGAGATTGGGACCAAATTTGTCACAGTTACCAAGTGCAGACTCTGTCAGTGTTTCAGTAAAATTTTAAAATAACTAATAAAGTGCATTTGGATCAGGCAAATATTTATTTTCCGTGATTCTTTTTGCTAAAATCCAAAGTCTTGGAGGTGAAGAAGACTAGGACACATACTGCACTCTTTACTTGCACGTGGAAGTAAAGCATTTTTGTCCAGGAAGCAGTTCCCACGAAAGCTAGTGCTGTAGATGAAAAAACACGTTGTGAGATTCACATAAAAAATATAATTATAATTCTGCTAGCTGCATGTCCCACAGTGTGGGAAAAGGCTAGTTGGTGTTATTGCTATTGTTGTATCCTGGGTGCAGTTATACCTTGGAAGGAAACCAAGACAAGCTGGAATTTCACCACTGAAGTAATTGAATGAAAACTCCCCGACTTTTAGTCGGCTTAGTAAGCACAAACCTGTTGCATTGGTGCGTGCATCTGACCTGAAGGTAAGCAAAAATTCTTAGAAGAAAAATCCAAACTAGTAATATATGGAAAATATCAAGAAATTTTTGATCTGAAGATCAGACAACTTAGTTCCTCTAAACTATGCTAATGCAGCAGACACAACTGAAATGAGGGATCGTCATCTGCCAGCTAATGATGACTGCCAAACTGCAGAATCCACTAGAGGCATAAATCAAACATGTGGCCACCAAGGGGTTAGCTTTGTGGTAGAGCACCCAGTTGACATCCCAGAGATCATGGATCTGTTAGGAGAAAAATAAGACTTGGTTTCATTATTCAACCCCTAGGGCTCTTATATAGAGAGACCCTGTGGGAAAAATACAAACAGGCCCATAAAGAAATAAAAAAAGGAAAATATCAAGAACACTACGTATCGCTCAGGCCCCATTTAGAAAGGGGAAAAAATATGTGGAATAAGTAGAGGAATAAGGAAAAAGTGGATAAATAGTGGAATAAGTGAGTTAATATGTTTGGATGTTTTGGTGTGTTAAAGTTATTCCACAGAGAGGGTGTAATAACTTTAGCCCATGTTAAGTCTACTTAACCCGTCATAAGTTCTAGGCATGTTAAGCGACATGTTAAACACTTAACATGCCAAACAAGCACCGCCTCAATGTTGACATATCCCTACTATGTTAGGCCGTACGGTCTTCCTTATTTGTTATTTTCTTTTTTATTGTTTCCCTGTATGATGGTTACCTTAATTGTGGTTCCTTGCATGGCAATTGCCTTTATGGCAGTTGCATTAGTTGTGGTCTCTTGTATGACAATTGCCTTTATAGTAATTGCCTTATCTGCCTCCCTTTGCCTTGTGGCGTGCTCTACTCCACCTCTATATATTAAGAGGTTGGACAACAGAATAAGATAACTTACTCATTTCTTCCCACTTGATATTAAAGCAGCGATCCTAGATTAACGCTCAAGTATCCCATCGAAATAGGCCTCCAATCAAATCCACCAATCCCTAAATCCTCCCCTCCTCGCCTCTTCAAGCCATCACCGCCTTGACTTACAGCAGTAGTAGCAGTGGTGGTGGTGATCTACAGTAGCAGCAGCAGCAGCAGGGGCGTCGCCGATCGGCAATAGCGCTGAAGGTGGGCCTGTGCTGCCCTTGCATCGATGAGGGGAGTAGCAGCAGTCCTTTTGAGGGCCGCTAGGGGTCCCTCCTGACTCTAGCGTGCGCCTCCTGATCCTCGAAGGGACTGCCATGTGATTCTAACTTGATTTCAAGGAAGAGATTATTTGAATTTCATATTAAATCATTCTTTCTTGTGAGTTGTGATGATTTTGCAAATCTAAAAAATTGATTTCAAATCTGAGTTTGGAGAGTTATGTTTGGCCAGTTGATCTCTTGGTCCCTGCTAGGCACAATGTCAATCTCAGGAGTAGAGATGGCATTAGATATTGCTATTGCGATAGGGATGGTGGAACATGCAAGCCTGATGCATGAGGAGCATGACAGAAGTCACCATAGTGCAGGATGGTTGGTTAGCTTTGGTGCTTCACGGTATCTTTGTGGCGATTAGAGTTATTACCGGTTACTCAGTTCTGTTGCACCAAGAAGAACAGTACAGGTAGCTGACGGCAGGCATGCTCCTATTGTTGGTTAGGGGGAGGGGTCTATAACCCGCACTTTGCGGCTGCCGAAAGCATTACATGTGCCAAAGTTTCCCATGAACCTATTATCAGTGAGCAGGATTACGAAGGACCTTAATTGTAGGGTTACCTTTGATGATGTTGGATATATCGTCCATGATAAGTTCACTAGAAAGACTATTGCTAGAGGCACGGAGGAAAATGGTGTTTATCATCTTAGGCAGAAACCATTTATAGGAGCCCACATGTATGATAGTGGGAGTGCCTTACTGTGGCATTGTCGTCTACGTCACTTGCCTCTGAATCACCTCAGGAGGGTGATTCCATATATATCTCCTGCCACTACTATTCAATGTGATGCCTGCTAGTTAGGTAAGCATTATTGATCTTCTTTTCTTGCTAATACTTCTTTCAGATCAGTGGCTATTTTTGAGCTACTTCATATGAATGTTTAGGGACCGAGTAGAGCTCCAAACAAGATGGGACATCGCTATTATCTTGTAGTTGTTGACAATTTCTTTAGTGTGTCTTGGGTGTTCCTTCTGAAGAACAAAGTAGATGTTGGAAGTGTTATAGAGACTTCTTTTGAAGAGTACTCTGCCACCATGAAAATTGTATGGACAGATAATGCCTTCGAGTTTTGTATTGCGAGACTTACAGAGTTCTACAGGACTCGAGAGATCATCCACCAGACTAGTCCCCATACCTCGCAACGGAACGAGGTTACAGAGTGGAAGCCAAGACATCTGTTAGAGGTTGCATGTACTCTTCTTATCCACCACAGCGTTTCGTAGAGATATTTGGGGGATGCAGTCTTGATTGCGTGCTATTTCATTAAGAGAATGCCGAATTCAGTTCTCCACAAGCAGATAGCGATTCTTCTACTACATCCAGATGGTAAGCTTTTCCATGCGTTTCCCAGGACCTTTGGGTGCGTTGCTTTTGTTCATGTGCCATCACCAGGTCGTAACAAGCTTGCTCCTTGCACTGTCAAGTGCATATTTTTGGGGTACTCCAAGAGTTAGAAGGGGTACCGATGTTACGATCCCATCCATAGCAGACCCTATGTTAGCGTTGATGTGACATTCTATGAGACCACACCGTTCTTTTCAGTTGCTAGATAGATGAGCTCTCATGATGATGTGGCTCCCATGCCTATTCCTCCCGTTCCTTTGGAGGGAATTCCGATCTCCACTTCTCAACCTGCTTCTTCAGTTTCTACGACCTCCTTGGATGATTTCCAGAGATTGCATGGTCTGATATACACATACAGTAGACCTCATACGACACTACAGAGGCCACCTTCCCCACCAGCAAATGATGCTCCACAAGTTGTTGAGATGGTATCTAGCGACAGTGACAGTTTAGTCAGACCTGATCCTCTTGATAGTGCTGATCACGGTAGTAGTAAGGTTCCTTCTGTAAACGTTCAGGTAGAGGTGCCAAATGGTTCTGACCTTCCTATTGCCATCAGGAAGGCACCCTGCACATGTGAGTAAGTACCGTGTTGCAGGCAATTTGGCTACTGATGGCCTTGGTTCTGAGTTTGGTAGATTTTGCCAAGTACTTACAGTCTCATACATTCCGTACACATACCTACAGGCCATGCTTGATCCAAAGTGACGTCAAGCTATGGAAGAATAGATAGCAGCACTCCAGAGTAGACAGACTTAGGAGCCCACCTCACTTCCTACAGGCACACGAATGGTTGGCTCCATATGGGTCTTTACCTTGAAATGTAACCCTGATGGATCTATTTCAAGGTATAAGGGCATGTTGGTGGCGAAGGGGTTCACCCAGACTTATGGTGTGGACTTCTTTGAAACTTTCTTGCCCATTGCACAGCTTGTCACTGTTCATGTACTCATCTTTGTTGCGACTTACAGAGATTGGCGATTGCACCAGCTTGATGTGAAGAACGTCTTTCTTTATGGCAATCTTCAAGAGGAGGTTTACATGCAGCAACCTCCAAATTTTGAGGTTCAGGAGAAGTGTATAGACTCAGGAAGGACATCTATGGCCTGAAGCAGAGCCGGAGAGCATAGTTTCAGAAGCTCTCAGATGTGTTGCAGAAGATAAGGATGCAGAGATCTTCCTCAGATTATTCTTTGCTTGTAAGGAAAACAGAGAATGGCGTGGTGGCACTCCTAGTTTATGTGGATGATCTAATTATCACCAACAATGATGAGGCTGGGATAAGTCAGGTCAAGGAGTCTCTTACACGACAATTTGTTATGAAAAATCTGGAACAGCTTAGATACTTCCTAGGGATCGAGGTGGCTAGGAGCAGAAATGGGATTGTTCTCTCTCAACGCAAGTATGCGTTAGATGCTCTTCAGGAAATAAGTATGCTAAGATCCAAGCCAACCAACAGTCCTATGGATCCTAAGGCACGTCTTCATGATGATGAGGCAAAGACAGTTGATAGCAGATCATACAAATAGTTGGTTGGCAAGCTACTCTATCACACAGCCCGATATTGCACTTGATGTAGGCAAGCTCAATCAGCTCATGGATAGGCCAACCAAGCAACATTGGCAGGCTACTGTGCAGGTGCTTAGGTACTCGAAGAAAGCACCTGGACATGGTATTCACTTTCAGGTTGGGGCTCCTATGACTAGTGGGATGCTTAGATGCAGATTATGCTGGGTGTGTTGCAGATAAGAAGTCTAATACCGGCTTCTGTACTTTTGTTGCAGGTAACCTGGTTACCTGGAGGAGTAAAAAGCAGGCTCTGGTCTCTCGTTCTAATGCCAAGTCAGAATATAAGGCCATGGCCCAGACTGCTACTGAGATGATTTGGATTAAATCCTTCTTGCGGGATCTGCATGTTCATATTGAGGAGGCCATGGAAATGAGATGTGACAATAGGGTTGCCACGTATATTGCTAACAATCGTGTTCCATGAGCGCACCAAGCATGTGGAAGTTGACTACCACTATACTAGAGATGCAATCCAGTGTGGGGTGTAGCGCACAACATATGTTGCTTCAGAGGACCAGACAGCTAACATCTTCATGAAGCCCTTGCCACGTGGAGCATTTGATACATGCTGTTCCAAGCTGAGCATAATTGACATCTATGCTCCAACTTAAGGGGGAGTGTTGACATATCCCTACTATGTTAGCTCCTATGGTCTTATTTATTTATTATTTCCTTTTTTATTATTTTCCTATATGATGGTTACCTTAGTTGTGGTTCCTTGTATGGCAATTGCCTTTATAACAGTTGCATTAGTTGTGATCTCTTGTATGGCAATTGCCTTTATAGCAATTGCCTTATCTGCCTCCCACTGCCTTGTGGAGCACTCTACTCTACCTCTTTATATTGATTGGTTGGACAACGGAATAAGATAACTTGCTTATTTCTTCCCACTCTCAACACTTCTTGTCAAGCTAGAGCATAGACATCAGACATGCTCAACTTGGAAAAGAGATACTTTAATCGCTTCCAATTTAAGACTTTAGTGAAAACATCTGCAATCTGCTCACTGGATATGTAGGGCATAATAATTTTTCTTGTCATTACAGCATCCCTGATAAAATGACAATTAACCTCTATGTGCTTTGTTCGTTCATGAAATGCAAGATTATTAGCCAAGAAAGTAGATATCTTATTATCACAATACATAGGTATAGGGCTAATAGTATTGACACCAAAGTCCTTTAGAATAGATTGGATCCAAAGAAGTTTACAAGTGGCATGTGCCATTGCTCTATATTCAAATTCAATACTAGATTTGGAGACAACATTTTGTTTCATGCTCCGCCATGTCACCAGATTACCACCAACATATGCATAGTATCTAGTAGTAAATCCTCTGTCTTCGTGTGCCCCTGCGTAGTTAACATCTGAATATACACATACATCCAAATGTCCATGCCTCTGATAGAAGAGTCATTTTCTAAGAGAACTCTTTAAATATCTCGGTATATGGCATACACCTGCCCAGTGAATCTCCCTAGGTTCCTGCATAAATTGACTTTAACCTTCCCACTGCAAATGAAATATCTAGTCTAGTGACAGTAAGATATAATAGCTTTCTCACCATAACTCTATCTGGTAACATCCTCCGGTACAGGACTCTCATCATTTAGGAAATGAAAATTAAGGTCCAGTGGTACCTTAGCAGGTTTACACCTAAGCATCCCTACCACTCGAAGCATATCCAGAACGTACTTTCTTTATGATAATACCATACCACCATCTAGACGATGTATCTCAATGCCTAGAAAATAACTTCCAACAGCTAAATCTTGTCATAAATTGTAAATGCAAAAAATCTTTGGTTTCCTCTAGGCCCTTGACATCACTACCTATCAACAAGATATCATCAACATACACTGAGAATAATGGAACTACCTATGTGTGTCTGGTGAAAACCGAGATCGTATAAATCCAAATCTATCAAACCAGGCCCTGAGGTTTTGCCTCAAACCATATATGGCCTTGCGTAATAGACACACCTTCTAAGACTTCCCTTAACTAACAAATCCGGGCACCTAGTGCATATATACCTCCCCATCCATGTTACCACATAAGAAGGTATTTTTTATATCAAACTGATATACTGGTCAATCTTGATTTACCACAACAGAGAGTAATATTTGAATAGAGTTAAGGCAAGCAACTGGAGAGAAGATCTCAAAATAGTCTACACCAAAGATCTAAGTGTACCCTTTAGCAACAAGCCTGGCCTTATACCTATGTATGGTTTCATCTGGTAGATACTTTAGAGTAAACACCCATCTGCACCCAACCACAGTAGCTCTTGGGGGCAAATCAACTAACTCCTATGTGCCTCGAGAGCGAAGAGCCTCTATCTCTTCCTTCATAGCCTGAGTCTAGGTAGGTTCTTGCAAAGCCTCGGTATGATTACGTGGTATCTAATGATTGTCCACCGCAAAAACTAAAGACTGTTTAGCTGCAGATAACTTATTAGTATTCATAAACTGAGTAATAGAATAACGAGTACGAATACCACACGATTTGGAAGACTTCCATTGAGTAATAGGAAGATCTAGATATGTAGTCTCAGCTGTAGTAGGTACTTGATCTCTAAACAAGTCATTGGCATCAGTAGAGGACTAAGCAGGAATTGTATAAAAAGGTTCCTCAACCTATATAGAAGAACGAGGCCTGTGTTGGAAATGTTTTGGATAAAAAATAGGAGGCGGTGGTGGTGATGGAGGTGATGGTATTGATGGTGGATGCTGGGAAGGCTTAGTGGCTATGGTGGTGGCGCAATAGGCAAGGGAAGAGGTAACATTAGCAGACACAAAATTTATGTGCCACAAGATCATAGCATTGATATCCTTTATGAGTTCTCGAGTACCTCAAAAAAATACACTTCACCAACCTCAGGGAAAGTTTGTCCACTTCAAACAAATGAACAAAACAAACACATCCAAAAACCATCGAACTAAGTGGAAAGGCATCGCTTCTAGGGAACAACACATAATAAGGCATTTTACCACCCAAATCAGAAGAAGAAATTTTGTTCACCAAGAAAGTAGCAATAAGTACCGCATCAAACTAGAAACATGATGATACATTCATTTGAAACATTGCTGTATGAGACACATCAAGAAGGTGACGTAACTTGCATTCAGCCATCCCATTTTGTTGGGATGTGTAAGCATAGGAGGCTTGATGTATAACACCCATAGATATGAAAAACTTTGACAAGGAAGAATTCACAAATTTGAGACCATTATCACTCCGAAAATTTTTTATAACAGGACTTCTGATTTTTCCTTCATCATATAAACCCAACACACACAGGTACAATCATCCACCAGAATAAGAAATAACAAAAGCCCCTAATACTATGAACCCTACACAAGCCCCAAACATCAGCATGAACTAAAGCAAAAGGAAACTCAATTTTCTTATTTATTGAAGGAAAAGATGCTCGGTAGTGTTTGCTAAGTTGCCAAACCTCACATGAAAAGGAATCAGGAAACTTAATATCAAGAAATTGGCAGTGAAGAATAGATATATTGGGTTGTCCAAGTCTTAGGTGCAGCTAGATACCAAAGGTAGCAAACATAGCAGCAAATATAAGGGATGCAAGTGGCATATGAAGGTAGTTAAGTCCATTTTGCTTAAGTTCTCCACCAATCCGTTTCATCGTCGGAAGGTCCTGCAAGACAAAATACTGATCATAATACTGCTTTGCATCCTAAATCTCTGGTTATCTGATTGATAGACATCAAATTTAAGGCAAATCTAGAAGCATGCATCACATCAGACAAATAATGTCAATCAGACAAAGATATATTCCTAAGTCCAGTGACACGTGACAGCCCCCATCTGCCACCTTGACCTAAAATGGTGTGGCAAGAGACCGGAGAGAAGAAAATAGATTTGCATCACTAGTAATGTGAGAGGATGCACCTGAGTCTACAATCCATGCAGGGGAACCAGATCTGATAGACAATGCAGTAGTACCTGTGGGTGGATACATAGCAACCCTCGTCGAAGTAGAAGCCTGAGATGCAATAAATTTCTCATACTCAGCTTTAGATATCGTAATCTGACTATCATCTCCTTGGGCCCGGAAGGACTCATCTATACCACCAACTTGGTTTGCTTGTGGATCCATACCCTGAGGGTATCCATGTTTCACCTAACACCTATCAACATTATGTCCATTTTTGTGACATTATCCAAAAAAAGACATTGCTCCTGCCACGACCACAGCCTCCACGTGCTCCACCACAACCACGAGTACCACAACTTCCTGACTTGGAATTTCCTTGGCCACGACCAAAGGAGGCTAAGGCAGAGGAATCAACAGTAGGAACGAGGTCCGAGACCTCCAACGAAGAAAGACGGGCATAGATTTGTGTTGAGGTATCTCCTCGAGAGTCATAAAATGAGCCTTCACAACTTTGTACTCAGGGCCCAATCCAGAGAGTAACTGAATAGATCAAATGGTCTCTCTCTACTTGGCCATAAAAGCAAGACCAGTAGATAATGGTTGATGGATGTCTTGTTCATCCCACAAGTTCTTCATAGTACTATAATACTCAATCAAGGGGCATCATCCCTTTCCAAAGTGAATGCATCTCCTTAATCACCCAATAGAGACGTTTTATGTTACTCTTGTGAGAGTATTTCATGCAATACCTCTTACATCTTCTTAGATGATGAATATGCCATCACCTGCTTCACTATTGTCTCCTTCATGTTGTTTAACATGCATGTTGCAACCTAATTGTCGTTAGCTTTCCAATCGGCTAACTCATGCTCATCCTAAGAATATATTTCTTTCGATAGGACCCTACAAATCAGGAGAAAGATGTGGACCAAAGGAGGGAATTGGAACCATCCAATTTGATGTCTCTTGCATATGTGGAGAGGTGCTCGTGGTGGATAATTTCCCCATCAAGTCGCTTAGGGGGTCTTTTTTGTCTCCCATAGCAATCTGATTCGCAGGGCAAATAAAAAATCAGATTTGATTACTGCAAATTTAGACCATATGAAAAAAAGACCACTTGCGAGCGTAGCAATCACTGTTGAGGTAAAGATCAGCCGCAACAATGATCGCCTCTTCCTTCCTTCTAGGGACTGTTGTTTCTTAGATCGGAAGAAAGGAGGACGAGACAACTGCCCCTACGAACAAGAAACCTCTACGCAACAACGTAGAGGTAGAAGAAGAAACCCTCTACGCTACAGGAGCCCCCTGCGGTGTGCAAGGCAACAGGAGTCTCCCACACGGCTGCGTTGGGGCTGAAGAGCCCCTTGAGGAGATGCAGGGACCCTTAAGGTCACCGCTACAACCCTTGGTGGTGGTGCTGGAGGTCCTTCGGCACTGCTGTGGCTGGCGGTAGTGGGACAAGGGACCGGCAGTGCCCCGAGATGAAGATCAGGGGTTTGGTGGAGGGGAAAGGAGTCTAGATGTTTGGTGGGGTATCCAGGCACCAATTTAGGATCGCTGCTTTAGGAGGAAAATAAGATTTGACTTCATTATTCAACCCTTAGGGCTCTAATATAGAGAAACCCCATGGGAAAAATACAGACCCATAAGGAAATAAATAAACAAAAAAATAACAAGAATACTATATCTCTCAACATGATCAAATCCCATGCCTACCACATTTACCTTCTAAAAAATAAATCAAACATAGGAAGCAAAGGTAATATTTTGGCATACTTATATTTTAAAGGGGTCTTACATAGATGCCATTGGAGTCAGTCAATATTACTTTCTTGCCATTGACATCCTAATATTGTTGTTGAGTTATTTACTTGTTATAGTTGGGTGCTTCTATCATTTTCATTTTCTTATAAGATTATGATGTAATTTGTTCCCACCTTTCTCCCTATGTAAAGAAAGGTAGGATTTGAGAATAAAGCAACTTAATTATTTCTCCCAACTTGATATCAAAGATATTAAAGAAAGTTTGCAAAATCAAAGAATCATTTCGCCCACCAAAGTATGTCTCTCGTAGGTTATCCCACATATGTTTTGCTGTCGGATAGTACATGATCTCATCCCCTATGTGCAGGATGACAAAATTCATCAACCAAGCATGTACCATCCCATTGTCCATATTCCATGTAATATATTTCTCGATTTTCTCCTCTGGCTCCTCAAGAATAATGTGCTTCTTGTCATGATCCTTCACGATCATAAGAAAAGTTTGAGGCCACCTTGAATAATTGATCTCATCCAAGCGCACAACGGGCCCGAAGATCGGGTTCTTCATGGATCCGCCTTCACCAACAACACCCGAGGTCACCTCGGATTCAAATGAAAATGCCATCGAGCCGACAAAACAAGGAGAATAACCGGGAACACAACTGTCGTCCGCTATGCAAAAGTTACTGCATCAAGGTGAAATCATGTCGAAAATCGAATGACGAGCACGAGATCTAGGCACCACGCATCATGGATCTTGTGCCAATCAAAAAAGAGTCCACCAAGAGATCTACGCACCCACTGCGGGTGGAGAACCCTGGATGACCTCCCTCAAGATCCATCTCGCGACACTCAAGCCAGAGAGGACAACAGCAGGAGCGTCACCCCTACCGCTGTCGTTGCCTAGGACAGCCCTACAGGGATGCATCGATGCCACCCAAGCGAGAGAACAGTAGCAGGACAGTGGACCGGCGCGTCTACAGGGGGCGACGAAGGAGAGTGCCCATCGGCTGCGCGCGGGCGGCGCTCAGGCGGAACGCCTGGGGACGTTCATGCGTGGGTGGGTTGCACCCTAGTCACTACCCTCCCGGCCAAACAACGGTGTGCCGCCGGCAGAGGGTGGTGGTCAGATGCGTAAGGCCAGTTGCGCTCCTCTGTTGAAGGTCGCTGGGGGCAAGATTGAGGTGGAAAGGGTATGGCAACTAGGGTTTTATGGTGGGAAACCAGAGCAAGGCTCTGATACCAAGTGGATGGAATGAATAGAATGAATTATTTCTCGGGCCTTGTGCCTCTTTAAATAGAAGATAGGCCAAGGGCAAATTACAAAGAGGCCCAGACAGAAATACAATAAAGAGAAAAATAACATAACGGCGTACATAAATAGGAATAATAACTGTTGTTGACTCCTAAAAACTTTATATAGGCTAAAGTAGTCATTAAAGTCTTGGTTGGAGTAGCTTTAAGTTGTAATGTAGAAATAGGGACACAATCAAGGTAATAAAGATCATACTATCTTTGTAAAGTGTGGTACTTTAGGTGTGACACTATTACTTGTTTATGTGGATGACATGATAGTTATAGGTGATGATGGCCAAGAGATTCTAAAGTTGAAAGCAAAGCTAACAAAGGAAATGTGAGATTGTAGACATTCCATTAGTGTTAGATATTTTAAGGCCAAATTAGTTAGGATTAGGTGTCCTATTATGCTTGGCCTTTCTTATTTTTGGTAAGTTATTGTATTTTATGATGTTTCCTTGTATACCTAAGCCCTCTCTTTATATAAAGAACATACAAAATAATCAAGTTGGTCTTTTCCAACATGGTATTAGAGCAGAGATCCACGATCGGTGGTCTGATATCTCACTAAATATCCACCAAAACATGATTTTCGAATCACCAATGTTGTAATGATTCTTAAGAGTATGACTGGATCATCAAGGATGGATCAGGGATCTTCAACGATGCTACAAAAGGCTGCAGCAGCGACGTTCCTAGCAATGCAAAGTGGTAGCAATGCTGATCTGCAGGACTAGGCGGCAACGGCACAGGTGCTGCTACCCTGGGTGTAGCAACAGTGGCGCGTGGGTGATTATCTTTTGGATAATCACCCTTCGCTTTTTCAAAAAAAAAACAATGGCACGTAGGGTTGGGCTCCTCTCGTACAGGTATACGCTATGGTCTAAACTTGTTTGTTCAATGGTAATCTTCGTGCTTGGACTTCTATCTCAAGTTGTATCCATATGTTCATCCATATGAATATTTTTTGGAAGACTATGGGAAGTTTTCCTTAGTCATAGGCATGTACTAAGTTGGATGAAATGATTCAACTCATTATAGAAAACCCTAGGCTCTCTTATATAGAGAGAGAGAGAGACCAAAGGGTGAAAGTATAGTACTACCCCTCAAGAGCTAAACACCCATAAGCCCATACAAGAAAAAACATAAAACATAAAAACACTATATGTTAACACTCCCTCTCAAGTTGGAGCATGAATATATATTATGCTCAGCTTGGAACAACACGCCTCAAAGGCAGATCTCGCCAGGGGCTTTGTGAAGATATATGCAGCCTGCTCCTCAGAAGTGACACTCGTGGTATGTAAACTCCCACGTTGAATGAGATCTCGAGTGTAATGACAGTCAATCTCTGCATGCTTTGTCCTCTCGTAAAACATAGGGTTATTGGCAATATAGGTCGCTGCTCTGTTATCACATCGCATCTCCATAGAGCTATCTAGAGAAACATGAAGATCTAACAAAACAGACTTGACCCAAACCATCTCAGTGGCTGTCTGGGCCATGGCCCTATACTCTGACTCCACACTGGATCTAGATACAACCGCTTGCTTCTTGCTCCTCCAGGTAACCAGGTTGCCTGCAGCAAAGGTGCAAAAACCTGTGGTGGATTTTCTGTCCCCAACATAGCCAGCATAATCAGCGTCAGAGTATGCTACAATCCCCATGGGTGTTCCCTTACGAAACAATATCCTCGTCCAGGTGCTTTCTTCACATACCTGAGTACCTACATTGCAACCTCCCAGTGCTGCCTAATTGGCTTATCCATAAACTGGCTAAGCCTACCAACAAACAAAGACAAATCTGAACGAGTGATGATGAAGTAAAGTAGGTGCCTGTATGCTCTACTGTCAACCACCTCAGATTTCTCATTGTATAAATAGACCTTAGGATCCATGGGAATATTTGCAGCCTTAGCTGCTAACATCCCAGTCTCCTGAAGAAGATCAAGAGCATACTTGCTCTGCGAGAACACCACTCCATCCCTGCCACGTGCAACCTCAATGCCTAAGAAATACCTCAACTGTCCCAGATCCTTCATGACAAATTTTTCTAATAGATGCCTCTTAACTTCATCTATCCCATCTCTGTCATCTCCAATGATGATAAGATCATCAACATATACCAGGAGTGCCACAGTCCCCCTGTCAATCTTCCTGGTAAATAAAGAGTGATCTGAAGTAGAGCGACTCAGACCAATCTGGTGAAGTACCTTTGATAGCTTCTGAAACCATGCCCTGGGACTTTACTTCAAACCATAGATTGCCTTTCTTAATCTGCACACACACTCCCCCTGAACCTCGAAACTCGGGATCTGCTGCATGTAAACCTCCTCCTGAAGATCACCATAGAGAAAGACATTCTTCACGTCCAACTGGTATAACGGCCAGTCTCTGTGAGCAACAACAGAAATAAGTATTCGGACAGTGGCAAGCCGCGCAACAGGGGAGAAAGCATCAAAGAAGTCCACCCCTTATGTCTGAGTGAACCCCTTTGCTACTAGCCTAGCCTTATACCTTGAAATAGACCCATCAGGATTGTATTTCAAGGCAAAGACCCATCGAGAGCCAACTAGTCATGCGCCAATAGGAAGTGAGATGAGATCCCAAGTCTACCTACTTCGAAGTGCTGCCATCTCATCCTCCATGGCTTGACGCCACTTCGGATCAAGCATGGCCTACTAATAAGTAGACGAAATATGTGATGCTGTAAGGGCTTGACAGAAGCTGCTAAACTGAGGAGCAAGACCATTGGTAGCCAAGCTACCTGTGACCCGGTATCTGGACTCACAGGTGCGCGGTGCCCTCCTAATGGCAATAGGGAGATTTGAATCATCTGGTACCTCTAACTGAGTTGCTGCAGAAGGAGCCTCGCCACTATGGTGATCTGCATTGTCTAGGAAGTCAGGTCTAACCAAACTATCACTGGCATCAGGTACCCTCTCAACTACCTGTGAACCATCAGCTGCTGGTGAAAGAGGAGACCTCTAAAAGGTAGTATGATGCCTGTGATAGGTATGCAATGGCCCGTGCAATTTCTTAAAGTCATCCCGAGAGAAAGAACTCATCTGTCTATCAGCTGGAGGTCTGGACTGAGAAGTAGACACCTGAGTCTCTGTACATGGAACAAGTAAGGGAAGAAAGGCAACATCATTACAAGAGCTCCTCTATCCAGTGACTGAGAAATATGACGTATCCTCATGGAAAGTCACACAGTATTAACATAATGTCTGTTCTGCAAAGCATCATAGCAACGGTACCCCTTCTGTGTCCTAGAGTGCCCCAAAAATACGCACTTGATAGCGCGAGGAGCCAGCTTGTCATGACCAAGTGACGACACATGGACGAATGCAACACATCCAAAGGTCTTGAGAGGCACATGAAATAACTCGTCGTCTGGATGCAGAAGAACCGGTATCTGCTCGTGAAGAACTGAGCTAGGCATCCTATTGATGAGATAAGTCACTGTCAGAACTGCATCTCCCCAGTATCTCTTCAGTACATTATGATGAATCAATAGTGTATGGGCAACATCTAACAAGTGCCTGTGCTTCCTCTCTGCCACCCCATTCTACTGTGAAGTGTGAGGACAAGTAGTCTGGTGGACAATCCCACGGGTCCTATAGACCTCCTTAAGTCCGGCAGTGCAGAACTCAAGAGCATCATCAATCCGCACTATCTTCACTATGGCTGAATACTGTGTGTTGATCTCCAGAAGAAGGGTCTCTATGCATCCTCCAACCTCTGCCTTGCTTTTCAGCAAGAACACCCATGTGGCTCTAGAGAAATCATCTACGACAACTAGGTAGTATCGGTGTCCTATCCGGTATGGGACTCTACTTGGCCCCCATACATCCATATGGAGCAACTAAAATAATGTCCAAGATCCAGGAGATATGCTAACTGGAAAAAAGGATCGATGGTGCTTACCCAATTGGCAAGCATCGCACTGTATGGTAGCAGCTAGGGAAATATGTGATATCACCCTCCTGAGGCGATCTAGAGACAAGTGGCCAAGACGAATGTGCCACTGTAGAACACTCCCGCTACCATATCGAGTAACCCCTGCAAATGGCTCCTGTCCCAGACGATAAACACCATTCTCTTCCATACCCCTGACAACAGTTCTCCCAGTGAGCTTGTCCTGAATAACACATCCGACATCATCAAAGATGACTCTACAGTTGAGATCCTTCGTGATTCTGCTCACTGACAACAGACTCAGTAGGAATTCTAGTACGTGCAATGCACCAGATAGCTGCAAACTAGGGGTCACGGACATCTCCCCCTTACCCCTAATTGGGGTGTATCTACCGTCAGCAACCTGTACAGTCCTTCCTGGGGGAACAGATTGTAGCGAACGAAAATAGGTCTGATCACCGCACATATGTTGTAACACACCAGAGTCGATCAACCACCTTGCTCCATGGTGGCTCTTGTAATGCTCCTTATGTACGAGACTCACAAATTCTGCCATAAGTGTCAAGTAGATCACACCCAAGAAAAATAGGGAATACACACCCCAAGGATCATACAATACGAGGAATACACACCCCTCACAACCATCAATATGGGGAATACACACCCCAAAAATAATCTATAAAACTGGAGAAAGTCATACCACTATTCGGCGAACACCAATAGATCTAGAAAAGACTTGGTACTCTACTTGGGTTTTTCACACCCAGTTAGGATGCCAATCCCAGCATGACTGCAAGCGAAGGTAGAAGAGAGTACTAGGGTCGTTGTAAGCGGCTATGACAAGTGCTCCATTGGAGAGTTTGCTGCAAAGATCAGAAGGTGAAGGCCCCTTGAACCATACAAGGGAGGGGGAGATCTGGATGGCGCCGCTGGGACCCTTCGTCCCTGTTGAGAGCCAGCAAGAGCGGCGACGCTGATAGAGGCTACAGGAGGCCCACCGGTGGTGCTGGGCGATGCTACTGGGTAGCGGCGGCGCTGCTAGAGGCTGCAAGAGGCCCACCAGTGGTGCTGGGCGACGCTGCTAAGCTCGAGCAGCCCACCAACGACGCCAACAAGGCCCCTCCCTTTCCTCGCACTACCACAGACGAGGGTTGACGCTCCTGCAGTTGGTGCTGCTGCTGTCAGCTAAGAAAAAACCAGCAGCAGTGAGGAAGAGGAGAAGAGAAGGATTTGGTGGATGGGTTGGAGGCCTACTTGGGTAGGGTACCTAAGGCACCAGTCTAGGACCGCTGCTCTGATACCAAGTTGGATGAAATGATTCAACTCATTATAGAAAACCCTAGGCTCTCTTATATAGAGAGAGAGAGACCAAAGGGTGAAAGTACAGTACTACCCCTCAGGAGCTAGACACCCATAAGCCCATACAAGAAAAAACATAAAACATAAAAACACTATATGTAAACATACTAGACTTATATGGTCTAGCGTTTTCAATTCAAAAAAAAGTCCAGAGCATCCAAAGATCAATCTAGACAATGGGTCCTAGAGTTTGGCACATCGATTCACCTTACCAGAGATACCATAGAGTTGAAGAACCCTATTAAGCCACACAAAATTAAAGAAGTCATAAGGGCGAATGGGGCAACTTCTCATGTGACCACAGTTGGAGTGGTCCAGGTATCTCTAGGATTTCGTGTTAGTGATGTGCATTTATGTCTAGAGTTCTTAATGAACTTATTATCAGCCAGCAAGATTTGCAAAGATCTCTAGTGTCATATAGTATTTGGTGATAGACATTATTATTTCCAAGATAAGAAGACATTAAGATCATCAGAGGGATAGAGGGGCGATCTTTATTTCCTAGATGTTCCTACAACTTTTGCTGGAGCAACATCGATTGCAAGTGATCCATGGTTTGACATTAATGGCTAAGGCATCCTTCCACTGGCAAGATGAGCCAGATGTATCCAGAGCTACCAAACAACTTGCCTCTAGAGTGTGAGTATTATTAGTTAAGGAGCACCATAGGAGTTCCTTCCCACACCAACTCGCCTTAGAGGAATAACGAGGAGTGGTCTTTATTTCCTAGACGTTCATACAGCCTTTGCTGGAGCAACATCAATTGCAGGTGATCCATGGTTGACATAGACAGCTAGGACATCCTTCCACTAGCAAGATGCGCCAGATGTCCAGATCTACCAAACACCTTGTCTCTAGATTGCGAGTATTATTAGTTAGGGAGCACCACAAGAGTTCCTTCCCACGCCAACTTGATGAGGTCATCACAACTCCATTTGCTCTAGTTTACTGTGACGTATGCGGGCCAGCATGTGTGTCCAATATTGGTGGTCATAGATATTTTACTATTTCATAGAAAATCATAGTCGTCCAACGTAGGTTTTTTTATGGAAGGCAAATCCAAAATTCCACTTTATCAAGATCCAGACACAACACTCTACTACCATTCAAGTTTTTTGGAGTGAGATAATGCTTTGGAATTTATGCAGGAGGAGATGCAAGATTTTTTAGTACACGTGGGACTATTCATCAAACATCATGCGCTCACATGTCTCAGTATAATGCAAAGGCAAAATGCAAGTTGCGGCATTTTTTGGATATTGCATGACCTCTGATGATTCATATGAAGGAACCTAAATCATTTTAAGGTGATGCCATGTTGACTGCAGCTTATCTAATAAATAAAGTGACTTCTTCTATGCTTCGGGGGCAAATTCCCTATCAAGTTTTGCATCCCCATTGTGATAGACCCTTTGTTCTACCACTGCAAGTTTTTGATAGCACTTGTTTTGTTCAAGCATTTGGTGACCAGGACAAGTTTTCTCCACGGGCAGTAAAGTGTGTTTTTCTGGGATACTCTCAGACTTAGAAGGGCTATAGGTGCTATGACCTGGTCCACAGGCATTATATAGTAACTGTTGATGTCACATTTTTTGAGCGGGTACCCTATTACTCAGAGGAAGGAGCTAACATTAAGTTAACTCCTAAGGAGACCTAGGTTTACCACCATCGTCATAATCACTTCCCATGGCTCCAGAGACTCTTGCTTCTATGGCACCAGTTGATTCCGAGGCAAATGATGCCACACTTATTGCGCTATGTAAATCTAGCTATTCTTTCACGTTACATCCAATGTCTCACTATACCAGACCTCTCATTTACAGGAGGAGGTTCAACAGTTGACTTCCATTCTTCTACTACAGTTGTTCCTAGGGACTATGCTCAGGCATCCTGGGATCCCCAGTGGCATACTGCTATGGATGCAGAGATGAAGGCACTTCGGTCTAGAAAAACATGGGAGTTGGTTCCATGCTCCCCTAATGCTATTGTGGTTGATTGCTAATGGGTTTACACCATCAAATATCAAGTGGATGGTGTTGTTGATAGATGCAAAACCAGACTAGTCGCCAAGGAATTTACACAGACTTATGGCATTGACTGCATGGAGACCTCTCCAGAAGCCCATATCTCTTCTATTTAAATTATTATCTTCGTGGAAATCAACTACGAGTGGTCATTAATCAACTTGACATCAAAAATACATTTCAGTATGGTGATTTAGCAGAAGTATATATAAAGCAACCACCTGATTATATCACTCAAGGGAAGTGTGTTTATCGCCTAAAGAAGGCCATTTATGGTCTGAAGTAGAGCACCAGAGCCTAGGTTGAGCATCTAAGTATAGAGGTCCAAAGGCTCGATCTTCATTTGGAGGATTGGAGTTGGCCCTACCAGTAGGGTTGTGGTGCTGGCCATTTATGTGGATGACATGGTTCTTAAAGGAGATAATGAAGAAGGTATTAGATAGACCAAAGCATTCTTACATACTATTTTTATGACTACAGATCTTGGTGACCTGAGGTATTTTCTTAGTATTGCAGTGGTTCAACTAGGATCACATCTATCTCTCTCCTAAAGACAGTACACTCTACAATTGCTAGAGGATGGTCTTCTTGGAGCTAAGCCGTCAGGCATACCAATTGAGGCACAGCAGAAAGGCGCTCCAGACGAGGATGATTCTCTCTATGAAGATGCCACTAGATACCAGAATTTAGTTGAAATTTTGTTATCCTTGGCAGTGACCAAACCGGATATCAACTTGTTGTTAGCAACGCCAGTTAGTACATGCAAGCACCCCACTATAGTCATTGACACGAGGTGTCTCATCTTGAGATATCTCAAGGGCAATCCTAGCTTAGGACTCTACCATCGGGATAATGGTTCCATGGATATTATGACCTATTCTGACACAGATTATGCAGGATCCATTGAGGATTGTAGATCTACTTCTAGATATGCAATTTTCCTTAGAGGAAATCTCGTCTCATGGCAGAGCAAGAAGCAAACTGTTGGAGCCCGATCCAATGCAGAGGCATAATACAAAGCCATGGCCCATGCTGCGTGTTAGATAATGTGAGTTGTTGGTTTCTTACAGGACCTCGGTGTCTCTACTTCTGCTCTAGTCCCATGATATTGTGATAACAAATCCGCCACATACATTACCTCCAATCTTCCGATCCGTAATGCTATTCTAGAAGGGATGATTAGTATTTCATATGTCCCCTCCAAGCTATAACTGGCTGACATCCTTACAAATACTCTTAAAAGGAAGCATCATGATTTCTTATGCAGCAAGTTGAGACTAAAGGACATCTATGCCCCAACTTGAGGGGGAGTGTAGACATTCCATTAGTGTTAGATATTTTAGGACCAAATTAGTTAAGATTGGATGTCCTATTATTTTTGGCCTTTCTTATCTTTGGTGAGTTATTGTGTTTTATGATATTTCCTTATATACTTAAGCCCTCTCTATATAATGAGGGCTAAGGCTTTCCTTTTAAAACACATATTTTCCAACAAAGATTAAAGACTTGGGAAGGTTGAGGTATTTTTTGGTCATTGAAATTGCCCGATCTCCTACCAGTTCTCTTCTTGTGTCGAAGGAAATATGTTCTTGACTTCGCCTTCAAAAAAAAAATGTTCTTGACTTGCTAAGGAGACAAAAACTTTGGTGAAAACCTCCACATAACCCCATTGAGATGAATCATCGATTGAGTATTCAGGATGGAATGATGCTAAATGAATCCCAGAAATCCATATTTCAAAGAATTATTACGAAGCCGATCTATCTTACATTGACTAAACCAAATATAACCTATGCAATGAATGTAATAAGTTAATTCATGCACGCTCCTACTAATGCTCGTGAAAATGTCATGAATAGGATCCTTTGTTATTTGAAGGAAAATTTACAGAAGGGTCTTCTCTTTTCCAAAGGTGCTAGACTGAGTTGTGTTTTATGTTATTGTCCTTGATTGTATTTTCTTTTTTTTTCGTATGGGCTTGGTTGTACTTTTCCCACCTCTCTATCATTCAGATTGGGTCATGATTGTCAGAGCCATCATTCTCTGGACCTGAGAGATTTTGTGAGCCTCCGATGACTTACACACTTCCTGTTACATATCAACAAGTATCTTCTTCATCTGATCCCGCTCCACCCCAACTTTAGATGTCCACAAAAGACGTTTACAGTGATGATGCAAGGAGTTCCCAAGATGATAGTGGAGGACCTGTACCCAATGCTAAGACAGAGTCAGAGCAGTTGCAAGATGCAATGCCAACCGATCTTGACCTTCCGATAGCTGTTCGGAAGGCTCCCCGAAGTTGTGTCAGATACCCAGTTGCAGGGACCTTATTTACAGAGGGGCTTGGGCCTACCTTTCAACAATTTTCTTATGCATTATCAATAGTGCAGATTCCTACCAAGTATCAGCAGGCCATGCTCGATGCAAAGTGGTATCAGGCTATGGAGGATGAAATGACTACTCTTCATTCTTATAGTACCTAGGAACTTACTACTTTACCTAAGGGCACAACAGTGGTTGGATGTTGATGGGTATTTTCAGTCAAATATAATCTAAATAGGTTAGTTGCCAAATACAAAGCCCGCCTAGTTGCAAAAAGGTTCACGCAAACATATGGCGTGAACTTCTTTGATACATTCTCTCCAGTTACACATCTATCTACTATGCCTATTTTGATTTATGTAGCAGTTCAGTGTGATTGGCCACTTCATCAGCTAGATATCAAAAATGCATTTTTTTACGGGGATCTTCAAGATGAGGTATATATGCAGCAACCCCCAAGTTATAAGATTCAGGAGTGTATACAGATTAAGGAAGACCATATATGACCTAAAGAAAGTCCTAGAGCTTGGTTTCGGAAGCTCCCAAAGGTGGTGGAGACCATAGGTTCAAAAGGTCCTTATCTGATCATTCTTTATTTATCAGGAAGACAAGTACAATTGTGCTTCTAGTTGATGTTGATGACCTGATTATTACTAGTAATGACAGTGTAAGCATTACAGAGGTTAAGGGGTGTTTGTCAGGGAGCTTTGCAATGAAGGACCTTTGACCATTGGGGTACTTCCTCAAGATAGAAATTACTCATAGTAGGAAAAGCATAGTTCTTTTTCAAACAAAGTATGTACTCGATTTATTTTAGGAGACTGGCATGTTAGTAGCCAAGCCAATCAACATTCCCATGGATTCTAAGACTCATCTATATGATGAGAAGTCAGAGCCAAAAGCTGTTGACAGTAGATAGTACAGAAGGTTGGTGGCCAAGCTCTTGTACCTCACCATCACCAAGCCTGATATTTCTCTTACTATTAGGAAGTTGAGCCAATTTATGGACAAGCTGACCAAGCAGCATTGAGATGCTACAATAATGGTGTTGAGATATTTGAAGAAAGTACTAGGATATGGGATTCTATTTAGTAAGGGAACGTCCATGAGTATAGTGGGCTATTCGAATGCAGATTACGTAGGATGTTTGACTAACAGAAAGTCCACTACAGGCTTTTGTACATATGTGGCAGGGAATCTTATGACGTGGAAAAGCAAGCTGTTGTGTCTAGATCTAATGTAGAGTCTGAGTACAGAGCCATAGATTAGACTGTAGTTGAGATGATGTGGGTGAGGCCACCCTTTATGGACTTGCACATATCTGTTGCATGCCTATGGAGGTGAGATGCGACGACTGAGCCACAACATACATAGCTAACAATACCATATTCCATGAAAGTAACAAGCATGTCGAGATTGTTTGTCATTACACTTGTGACATGATCCAGAAGAGACTTGTCTACACTACTTCAGTATCTTCTGAGGATTAAACAGCAAACATACTTACCATCACTGGCACGATCAACATTTGATGTCTATTGTTCCAAACTAAGCATGATTGACATTTATGCTCCAGCTTGAAGGAGAGTGTTGTACCCCCTCGACTTTTTAGTTATGTTTTTATATTATTGTTCTTAGTTGTATTTTCTTATTTTTTCGTACAAGGTTGGTTATACTTTTCCCACCTCTCTATGTATTGAGAGATTGGGCTTCTAAATGATTTAATGCAATTCATTATATTCTATAGATGTTGATTGGACTGGTTTAGTAGATGATAGGGGAACTACCATAGGATATTCAATCTTTCTGGGAGGTAATTTGGTTAATTGGAGGAGCTAGTGTGAGATCAAGTACTGAGGCAAAATATAAAGCCATAGCAGGTTTGGCCATCCAACTTCTCACAAAACTATGTTGTGATAACAACTCAAAAATTAATTTGACAAACAATCCTATACTATATAGTCGCATTAAACATGTGAAATCCGATCGCCACTTCATTAGAGAAAAGATGGATGCGACGGAGTTGTGTTTGCCTAACGTTAACTTTGAGAAACAATTTGCGAACATCTTCAACAAAGGCCTCTCCGTAAACAAGGTTGAAGAGAATGTAAGCAAGTTGGGTATGTGTGATATCAAGATCCAACTTGAGGGGGAGTGTTGAAAAAATGTAACTGGTTATACGGATCTTTGGGTATGGATTCATATAACCCTTTACTATAGATTGTAAACACCCTCTTTCTTTTGGCTTTTGAGTGAAGAAACCCTGGCCTCCAAGAGCAAGGAGACTAGGGCTACCGTTCCCATGGTTTTCTCCCTTCTATCAAGGAGGGATTCAGCGTAAATTAGGTGTTTCGTGTGCATGTTCTTGTGATTGTTTGCATTCTACAAGCAACTATCAGGAAAAGTACTGTCAGATGTCATATTGTTTCACTACATAAAAATGGATGGCTTAATTTTTTTTGAAAAGGCAAAAAATGGATGGCTTAATGCTACTTGGATTACCATTTGCACCGTAAATATTCATGCATCAGAAGTTCAACTATCATGTGTCAAATTTATTCAGGTTTCTCATAACCATCACAACCAACTTACTGCACCAGAAGTTATCATGCAGGCACTACATGAAACTACATGGATGAATGACTGCATCCACATGCTAAACAGGAAAGTAATGAAATCCACTTACACATTATTATTGTTATCATGGGAGAGATGGGAACTATTTGTAGCAGGGATTTCCCCACTGAGCTTATTATCATCTAGCCATAGCTCTTCAAGACTTGTCAACTTCCCCAGTCCTGGTGGTAGGCTTCCAGTGAACTGATTGCTGCTCAAATATCTAATTTTACATGTTAAACCAGAGTTAAGCTTCAGAAACTAGAAGATAAAAAGAGAGATGCATCTCTAAACAGAGATGGAGCAGTAGATCAGTAGATTAACAAGTCACACATTTTGGAGATGCTTGCCAAACCAGAAATCTCAGGTGGGATGAAGCCCGAGAAGCTGTTGTTTCTTAAATCCAACAGATCAAGTGCCTTCAGCAAACCGATTTCTTTTGGTATCAACCCGTTGAACAGGTTCCCCCCTAGTGTTCTGAAAATGATACGGTAACTCCCTCAGCAACACCTCCTATTTCTACACAAAAAAAATGCATAATAAAGGAGGAGAAACAGATCATACAGCTCCTGCAGATATGCCAACGAACCGATTTTTGGAGAGAGTCTTCCAACCAAAGAGCAACAAAATAGCTTCCTGCAAGGGAAAGCAAAAGTGAGCACCTACTGAAAAATGCCACATTCCAAGCTCCACCAACACTGACCTAGCAAACAAAAGAATATGGGAATGATATCATCACCAAGAATCCTAGTCCACTCAGTTAACAAAAGGGGAATTGAATTCATGAACAAATAAGGCTAACAGCCGAGGCCAGTACCAGAAATCAAGTAACAGTAAAATGATCAAAGTTTTTCCTTACAGTGCCACAACATGGTCTTGAGAATCTGAGCAAGTCACACCAAACCATCCACAAGGACCTGAATGGCTGGTGTTCCAACTGGACAAGGAACCAAAAGAGTCCCCCTTGATTTCCCTTTTGAAGGCTTCAAGTGCATCAACTGTACGAAATCACAGGAACCCACATGACACAATCCCATCAAACACCAAAATTAACGGAACCAAGAAAGAGAGAAAGGAACGGGAAAAGGTTTCCTTACACTCTTCCTTAACTAGGGACCGGGAAGGTAACACCAGAGCTGCACACAGAAAGACCGTGAGGAGCAGAGGCGCAGCAGACCCATCCTGCGAGCTCATCTCATCTGCTCTTTCGGGATAAGACCAAACCCAACAGCAGCAAGAATCTAACCTGGGTATGTCAGTTGAGAGGAGCACAATGGAAAGGAAGAAGAAGCAAGTGGAGTTCAATAATAATAATAATAGTAAGGGAAGAAGAGGAAGGAGTGGGCTCTGAACGTGTCGCGACTTCTGATCATGTGCTGCCAGAGGAGTGCGCACCTCTCGTATCTCCTCCCTCTCCCCCACACTCGGTCCCCCCCACTTCGAAGTTGGCAGTGGCACCTAAACTGGATTAAAGAAAGGTTAGGAAGCGGAGTCGAGTTTCCTATGGATGTTCACCATTCAGAGTGAAAGGAAACACATGTTTATACGGAGGTCCCTGGAAATCTTTGATATTTGTATAACGGCCCTGAAATCTTGATATTTACAGCCACAAGTGCCTTAAGTTGTTGTCCATTCGCAAAAATATCAATTACGTTGTCATCACATAGTTAACCACTATGCGGTAAGATTTAACTCACTTGGGTGAAATCACAGATCTTAAAGCAAGAGAAAGTGGTGGAGATCGAACTGCTTTTTTCTATATATATCAAGAACAACGTGGTGATCAAGATATCGTGGAGACTTACATATGCAAACTATGACCACTTGATAAAGAGATAAGGCTCCTATTTTCCTTGGCCAAGCAGGAGTCCTCTTTCATATCCTTTTTTAAGATTAGTTTACTTGAAGTGTTATGAAATTTGAATTTTCAAATGTGCAACTAATGTTAACCACTTTTTTTGTTTACTCTGCAAAAAAGGTTAACAGTAATTTCTATTTACTTGAATCAAGTGTTAACCTAGGGTGTTAGGGAAGAAAAAGGTGAAAAAAGGAGAGTTAACATCAATTCCATCTTAACATCAATAGGAACCTAAGTTTTGAAAACACATGTTTTCTCTCCAAAAACATGGGAGGTGGTGTTAATTCATGAAGTAAACAAAGGTTAAAAGAGTTAACCCATCAAGTAAACTAGACCTTCGATATCATACTTCCTTTTCCTCAAAGCCCTTCTACGTGTATTACATTAGTACGATGATTATAAACCTCTTCCTTTTCCGCAACTCTTTTACAAACACTAACATGCCTAATTTCCTAACATGATGAACTACCATCTTTCTTTAATTTGTAAGGTACACCAGTCTTCTAAGAAATGAGTTGATTGCATCTTTTAGTGACTTTCATTTATAAGGTACTATTCATACCTAATCATCACCACCAAAATCATCATAATGAATTTAATTATTTTACAACTTTCGACATTTTTAACCTTTCAATTTGTAACCAATAGCTTCTCTAAATTTCTTCATACCTATTAAATATTCATTTTTATTGAAGTCCTAAAAGTAACGAGAACTAAAGACTTCATCTCTAAAAGTCCATTTTGCTATGTTGATTAATACCTTCTTGACGTGTGTACAATTAGGATGGTTCAAGCTTGCGTTGAAGCTCTTGAAGTTGCCATTAGATATAGGGATACATTAAAGGTACTCAAAAATTAAAGAAGTACATGCACGGAGAAAACAAAATAATAGCATTATAATTATCGATGGAACTACTTGTTCCTTTGATGTAACAGATTGTCTGTTAGAGTGTTTGCATTATTTGATTGGAATGTCACTAAAGTAAGCTATAAGTATCTCGAATCACGTTGCGGCACACGTAAACATTGATATCTAAATATAATATATTGGAGTCACTTGAATGGTAACCATATTTAGTGATCGTATATATAAGATAAGTATTGAGTTGGTTATCAAATTTATGGGCATATATTCTTTTAAGTAATTTCAATAAACAAAATGTGAAATTAAAAAATGAGATGGTGGTGAATATTATAGGTTATGAAGGAATGGAAAAAGGAATCAAAGTGGTCATCTTATTAGGAAAGTACTTGGTGGATAGGGACCATGTAATGTTGATTGTAGTTGTAAGGAGACCGATTAGGAGGGTTTGTTTCTAAAGCCTATAGAAGAACCTAGGGATGATGTCGTTCTTTAAGGAATAAGAAAAATTAGAGAAGTTGCATGTGCCCTTATATTTAAGGTGATAAAATAGATAAGAGATCTTGAGGATAACACTATAATGAGGGAGCAAAAAGCACCTCATGTGATATGCATCTACTTAGCTAACAAATTTAACTCAAATATCTTTTTCCAACCAAGTTATGAAACAATACCTCTACTTGCCAAGAAGAAAACCTATCATTTCAAAGAAAAAAATGAAGATAGTTGTTTTTATCAAGTTCAAGACATCTAATGGGAAATTTGAGTCATCAATAATAAAAAACTTTAGACATTTAGATAAAGCTTGCAAGTCATTGGATGCAAAGTGACAAGTACCTCTTTAAGTAGGGAGAAAGGTCTTGTTATTCTAATATTTAAAAGAAGAGTCACCAAGCATTTGGGAAACCAAGATAGAATTATAAGATTTCTTAAAGGATGCACACTGACTTGCAAGTTTCTTGACAACACACGATGTTGAGCACCACCTAAGTAGGAAAAAAGTACTTGATTCTTTCAAGAAGAATCCACTAAATATCCCAAAGATCAAGAATAGAATTCAACAAATGTGTTACAAGAAATATAAAGACAGACTATATACTATCCATTACCAAAATTGCAGAGTTAGCACATGTAATGACATATAAATGAATTTTGATATGAAGATATCAAGATATAGAATAACAAACTTACCTTGGTAGCAAGTAAATATCTCCAACATTTACAAAGGATTTCAATTGGTTTAATTAATAGAAAGTTCCAGCAACTTATACCATGTTTTTAAAGTACTATATTAGCAAAAGTTAGGTACAACTCCCTTATCTCTTGGAAATAGGGGTCAACCCATTTGTAGAGTGAATACTTTCCTAACATTTCCTTCCATATGGTCATTCAATTTCTCCTAGTTTTGCTACTCATATGAGAGTTAGAGAGAGATCTAATATAATCAGCACAAATTTGGTTCTAATAGAGATTTTGTGTTTCTTGCCATACCTTTTTCTAATAGAAGATACTTGCCCTGTTAAATACAAAATAACTTAATGATTAAATCCTAAATACAAATTATAAATGAGAAATCATTTATGAAGATGAAACTGATGAAGAAAGTGTAAGATATGTCCTAGAAGTGATAAAGGGAAAAAGCAAACTATAGAGTGTTGGGTCTAAATAAGGGGAACCAACTAACTAAAGGTGAAATTGAGATTTTTCCTTTTTAATGTTTTATATGTCTCCTTTGAACCATAGCCATTAAAATACATAAATGGATAGAGATACTCTACTCTTATATAGGAACATGTAAGAAAATGAATGAGGTGAATTGGACATTAGATGAAGTTATGACCAAAATAAGGTAGGTTGCATGAGAAGGGAAAGTTCTAGTCAACTCACATTACATGTACTAGTATGGCAATGATCATAGTGGAGGAAGTCGTTTTAAGATGGCGATTTTCGTAGTTGTCGTGAGTAACATGGTAGAAAGTTATAGGTGTTAGTAGACCATATAGACTAAGAGGATTTTGAGTGAAATTCCATGCCATCAATGTCATAAATTGCAGATAAATCGTACCCGAGTTGGATGGTAGATAAATCCTTCTAAATAAGAGTTATGTAACAAGCATAACTAGGTATGAATGTGAGTAGCCAACTACACAAGGGGAATCAAGAGTGAATCAATGAAGATCCGAGAGGATAATGGATACACAAAAGGAGATAACACATAAAGGACGATGAGAGCTTTGCATGGTATGCACAATTTAGTGGGAAGTGAATTAAGTAAGAAATCATAGCCTTATGAAGTTTATTTTGAACATGTGAATGCAAAGATTTGAGGCTTTGATTCCAAGTTATTAGACCATTTCAACAAGGCTAATTGAAGTTAAAATGACCTTTAGGATCTCAAAGAAGGCTTCTATGATCGTGGATTAACTTGAAAGCCCTTCTTACGCTAAGTAGAATGGATTTCCCCATGAAGTTATTTTTTCGGTTGATGGAGATGGCCCCTATGATCTTATTTGGCCATTATATAGGATCAAGCATGAAATATCATGTGTGATAGAGAAATGATAAAACCAACAAAAGTAAGCACCAAATATTGGTACAAGTATTTAGAGTAGAGAACCCTTAAAGAGTAAGTAAAACCACTACCTAAGCTTCATTAGCTTAAGATTTTCCTAGAGAAACCATTTAGCCAAAATCCAATAAAATAAAAACGAAAGGTGAGTTCATAAGTAACCTTAAGCTAGCATAGCATGAGATAGCTCAAGATTGTCTTACCCTAAACTATGAAAGAGAAAAATGTAACGCGATAGAACATCACCTAGTATAAGAAGATATACAATAACGAAACTTGAAGGATAAACTTCTTACAAATGTCCTATGCCTTCAAAAAGTTGTTATGATTAGATTAATTCAGCTTAGGTTGAAGGTGATAAGGCTAGAGAGAGAAATACAAACATAGAGAACTAAAGCTTTTTGAGCGGGAATTGGAAGTAGTAGCTTAGGTTATATGTAGACATTGTACAAGGCCTTATTAGTAGAGTTTTAAGTGTCTGTCGTTGCGCACTAATCACTAGGATGCTTCCCAACAAATCTAGGAATAATGGAGCTAAAATATGAAATAGTTTGAAGTAGAGTTGTCACAATGTGCCAATCCAAAATTGGTTGAATTGATGCATCAATGATCTTGTCTATAACAAAATCATTCCATAAATAGATTGTTGTATCAATCCAAAATATTCTGGATTGTGCATGTGTACTAGTCCAAAATAATTTGGATCAGTGCATAGTCTTTTATATGCATAAATTGAATGGTTGGTTTAAGACTAATTTCTTAGCATTAATTCTTCAATTTTCTAGGATATCATAAGTAATTTTTATGTTAATTATATTAGCTCATTAAAGGCTTATAAAGTTTCCGAAATATGGGTCATAAGAGTTGGGGAGTGATTCTCAAAAAACATGAGATCAAGAATAACCGAATACTAACTATAACCATGATCTTTTCATGAACCATGTAGATTAAGGAATCCAAATCTCAGGGAATGGTGCTAACTCTATTGGTCTTACAATAAAGGTTCCAACCAATAAGTCGAATAGGAAATTTCCCAATAGCATTATAAGGAGAATAATATGGATTTGATCAATGCTGTTCTCCTTCTGAAGCATAGTAATGGTATTTCCTCTCTTGAGACACTTGACAACATAAGAGATAGCATCCTCCTTGATAGTGAACTCACAACCATAGACATCGGCATTGAATAAGACCTTTGTTAAAGTACTCATTGACACGATAATAGAAGAGAATTATTACATTTTGATAATCATCAGTAATTTGATTATCAAATCATTTCTATGGGGTCAAGCATGTTTTGTAACTCAAGAAATGTCATGGTAAGATAATTCCATTAAAAAGGATGACAATAAACTATCTTAAATTTAGAAAAATTCATCTCCTCATAGTTTCATGATTGATTAAGAAATGTTGTAGAAAATCATCCATGAAAATAGTTTTAGATTGATTAGAGGTTTGCATTCCCCTCCTTCCAAACAGTGAAATCAAGATAGATTGATTGGTTGAATTGTGAATAATCAATAAAAACAAATTACAAACTGATTTATAGAAAACAATTAGAGCAATTGGTCTAAAGGCATTTCAAGGAGTCGAGAATCACATGGATATGGATAGAATCAAGATGTAATTAAGGGAAATTAAAGCAAATTGATAGGAATAGGGTAGAGCATCTCAAAAGCACCAAGAAATTGTTTTTTTGAAAAAAGCACCAAGAAATTGTTAGTAAGAATCAAAAGCACAAGTTCTTAAATCAAAATTGAGGACACAAATTTTTTAGGGTTCAGTTGTAAAGTCCTATCCAAATGAAGTTTTTATGAGGAGAATCCTTGATCTTCTCTTCCAAAAGATTGATTAGCTTCCTTTGAATCAAGGTCCTTCTTGCTTGAAGCAAGTATCACTCTCTATGCTTGATTTTGTGGAAGGGAGCAAATACATTCTTGAGCATGCGCTTGTCATAGAAGATGGAGATTCATTTACCTTATATGGGTAAATGGCTTCACCTTGGATCCATTTAAGTCCTAACTACTCTTAGCCTAATTCTACCAAAATTTTAATTGGTATTGCTTAATTAATAAACTTTCAGGTGGTTGTTGGGACTTGGTACATAAAACATAATGATTCTAAAAGAATTATCCCTAATTCTTCTTCTATAATTACCTTGATACTTAAACTAATATTGCCTTGTCATGGGCTCATCAAATGCAATTCCAGTTATCCTTAGTTCATAAGGTCTAATTGCCCTTAGCTTGTTTCTTTGACTGTCAAATATCCATGATCTACAATCAACATTCTATCTTTCATTATTATTAGCATCTTCGTAAGTGTCAACTCAGAATTTATTGCTTCTAGATTCTTGGACCGTGAAATTTCTTTTGTAGATTATGATAATTCTACTTTCTTGGATTTATTTCCCTTTTCCATTTCTTACAGAAATATGCATGCCTTGGTCATTGTACTTGCTCCTATTGTCACTTGGACTTTGCAGGAATCACTTCCTTCTTTCCTGTTGTTGACACTACATTGTATGCAATTCCATTTCTTTGGTTAGGTCGAATATGAGATCCCATCGATCTTTCAAGGTTCTCTGTTACGACCCGATTTCCAAATCTCTACAGGACATAAGAATCGAACCGACTCGACTGATCCCAAGACCCAGTCGTCCAACGAGAAAGTAACTGAAAAGCAGTAAAATAAACCACATTCACCATGCATGTAACTAACAGTAACAAAAATACAGCAGTAAAGAAAAGAATTACTACAGTACGTACCACCACAACAATAGAGAATTAAAAACAGGTACATAATATGAAGATTACAATAAAAGAGTACAAGTGAAACAGAAATACTCACTACTACAGAAAAATGGTATAACAAAGTATAACTACTGGGCTCTACTAGACCTAGCACCCTTTGCAGCCGCAGGCTCTGGTTGCTCAACACCTGGTCTTGAAAAAGTGACAAAAGTGACACATCAGCGAAACACTAAGTAGAGTGGCAACCAGCTAGCTAAGAAAACAGTAAAGGTGGACAAGTAGCTATTATTTTTAATTTCTTTCTTTTTTTCTCTATTTACTCTTTCTTGAATTATTTCTCAGATCTTTCTCTTGATCTCGAATGTTCCTCGTGGGAATGATCTTGATTGCAGTCTTTTCCGAAAAGTAGAAGTAGCACGTGGTGCTCTCCTGGCCGGGAGAGTCCCCCGTGGTGGTCCTACCCTCAGTCAACCACCCCAAGGTCACTGACAGACGTAACGGTGACTACGGCACGCACAATAAACGCACGGGTAGCTACCCCGCACTAGCACGCGGTCAGTCGTTTCCGTTAACGGGTACGCCCAAAGCACAGCACGGAACCAGTATAGGGCAGATCCCTTTCAGTAACAGGGGTCTTGCCCCTCCACAGTCCGCGCATCCTCGCCTGACTACCTTGGTTTGCCCAGTGGGCCTAACAAGTCGGTGTAAGATGGCTAGCTGAACCCTGGGGCCCGTGGGGTGGCTATCTCTCTCCCTACACTAGTAGCTCTCCCCGGTACTGTGTACGTGAGGGCCAAAAGTCGATACAAAGTGGCCAGACCTAACCCCAGGTCCCTGGGGTGGTGTTGTCGACGTTTTGTGCGGGTTTAAAGTATATCACGTTGTAGTACAACCGACAAAACGTCTAAACAAATATAAATAATTTTATTACTCGAAGACCGGAGTATCCGAGGTCGATCACAGGGAGCAAATGGAATTTACTACTAGTCAAAATGTAATTGAACACTCTAATTTACTCAAAATATCGATTCAACTATGAATGTATGTGATTAAAAGTAGTTAGGACAAAAAGAACTGAAATTGCTGAAATTGGACGTCTGATCACAAGATCAGACGTCTTAAAAGTATTTCTCCTTTTCTTCTTCTTCTGCAGTCTCTCATTTTCTTCTTCATTTGCTTCTTTCTCTGCTTTCTTTCTTATCTTGCGAAGCCTTCTTCTTCTGCTTTCCTTCTTCTCCTGCGAAGGCTTCTTTCTTTCTTCTTCTCTGTCTTGCTCCTTCTTTCTTTTCTTCTTTGGCTTGCCTTTCCTTCTTCTTCTTCTGTAGCAGCCAAGTCCTTCTTCTCCTGCGTTCAGCCTGCCTGCACAGGAGCAAAACCTAACCCTCTCCCTCTACCCGCGCGTCTCTCTCTTAAGCAGTTCACTCATGGACGCTCTCCCAGAGCCACAGCCATAATCGGGTCGGATCGTACCCGGGACCAGGCGCACCTGCAGGGGTGTGATGCGCGAGGAGTGTGTTGGCTTAGGTCGGGTCGGATCCACCAGATCTGCGTGGTCAAGCCGCAGACGAGGCGGGTGTGGGGTCAGTGAGGGACCTCACCCCTGTGCTTACGGAGGCAGTGAGAATGAAGCACAAATACAATTTATAGCGTACCTGAGTGTTGCAATCCCACGATGTGGGACTAAAGGTTCCGCCCTGATTTCACGCGCGCCCGCAGACTCTCGTATGCAATTGCCCAAGCAGATGGCTCTGCTGGCGCTCCGTGCTGGGCTCACTCACCTCGCGACACTCGCGTGAGTCTCCTGCATCTGCAGCCTGGGAAGCCTGATGCCTGTAGCTTCGTTGGAGCTTCATCAGAGGTCGTCCATGGCGGCAGGAGCTCAAACACTGTCATGCACAAAATGAGCCTCTCGGCCCAATCAGATCAGCTAGAGACCTTCGCCGTGGCACGGCGAAGGCGGTGGACGATGCTGCAGGCCGCAGGTCGGCCTAGGCGTGCGTGCCTAGGTCAACCTGTGGCCGGAGATGGTGGCTTGTTTGGGGGGTGATTATGGAGGTCTGGAGTGGCAGTTGTAGGGTGGAGCGAGTTCCTGGTGGTGAGGCGGAGCTCTCGAGGTGGTTGGCGAGCCGTGTGGAGTGGCGGAGTGGTGTGGGCGGCTCGCCGGAGTGCGGTCGGAGGCGAGGAAGATGGAGGCGGTTAGGTACTGTCGAGGGGTAATCAAGTAAAATAGTTGGGGAAAAAGAGAGAGGAGAGGATGGAGAACGTATCTGGGGTTGTCTGGAAGGAAGGGAGGCGGCGGAGAGGACGGCTCGTAACTGCCGTCGTCGGGGAAGAAAGACCCTGAGGGAGGAAGCGGCGACGAAGATGAGGTCAGAAGCGCGTGCACGGGGTACAGCGCGACGCGGGAGGAAGCGGCGGAGAGGACTCTGCTGCTGGTATGGCAGCAGAGCGACGAGAAGGAGGGGAGGAGGTCGCCGGAGCTTGTGGGTCGTTTGGCCGGAGATGGGAGAGGGAGGAATTTGGAAGGGATCTCCGTCAAAATCAAGCTTGCCTTCTGCGGCAGGGTCTGGGGTGTCTTTTATAGGTGCTGGCCGCACCTACCAGCGCGTGGAGAGCGCGCAAATAGGTCTGCCGGCTTGTCGGAGTTGGAAGGAAGGTGGATACCCAAATCTCTCGTGCGTTCGCACGAGAGATTGGGTTCACACCAGCGATTGTAATTGGCTTTATAAGGAAGGGAATTCCTCAGAGAATCCTCCTTCCATTTCTGGGAGGGAATCTCTGAGGGATTAGAGAGCAATCCCTCTCCGACCCTCACCGGAGCTCGGTTCTGCCCTAGCAATGGCGGCAGGACAGGTTTGCAAAGGAGGCGAAGAACCTAGGGGGCTCTCTCCAAAGGTATTCAAAAGATAGGGACCAATTTGTGATTTGGGTGTACTAAATTGCAAAGTAGGTCAAGATGACCCCTCCTTAGGTCCAAATTTTGGTAGAAACCTAATTTGGACCTAAGGAATCCAATGGTGAAGTTGGATTTTATTTTTGACCTCGTTTGACTGGACATTTTGCGTAAAAACCTAAATTAGGTTAATTGAAGATCTAGGACCCTAATCTAGGTCAAACTAGGTTCCAAAGGCCAAATTAAGTGTTCTAAACCCTAGAGGATGTTTTTCTATGATTTTTAGAGGGTTTACTTGATTTTTATTCTGACCGGAACCTTGTTAATTTAAGCGGGTCTGTTTTAGGGTTACCAAGTGTCACTTAGTTCTTAGATTGCACATAAACCCATTTCTGATTAACTCAACCCACTTTTTATCTTATTTGGACCATTTGACCTATGTTTTGCTTCTGAGAAATCCCGTTTATGCACTGCAATGGTAAAATTACAGTTTTAACCTTTATTTTATGTTTTCTTCTCAAGGCACTTGTTCCTTCACTTATGCCTTCTTCTAGGTTATGTAGGAGCTTTTATCTTCTTTATTGGGTCAAAATGAGCTAGTTATGGCTCATGATGAGGCTCTCATCAGGTGGCTCTCCTTGGTACTCCGTACTCAAGGGCCAGCTCACTTCCCCATTTACTTTTCCAGTTCCCTTCTATTTATTTTCCAGGAGTTCTACTCCTAATTTCCCGTAGGGTTCATGCTCATATTTCTCAGGCCAAGCCATACTAGGTTTCATCATTTCAGTTTCATTCACATTTAGCCTGTGTTTCCAACATTTAATACCAATTTATACACAAGTAGCTCAATTGAATTTCCAAACAACAAGAATCACATGTAGCAGTTACTAGCAGCAGTACTCTACATTTCACAGGCAGCTGTTATCCAATTACTGGCAATTATTCTGTCTACTTATCCAAGATTGCAATTCAAGTATTCACGACATTCGTTTCAGTGTTTCTGTTCCTAGGATTCATGCCATACCCTAGGATCTATCATTCAATTTAGTTTTCAAGTCCTAGGATTCATGCCACACCCTAGGATCTATCATTCAATCTAGTTTTCAGGTCCTAGGATTCATGCCATACCCTAGGATCTATTATTTATCTCAAAGATGCATTAATGTTGGTAAATAACTAAGGGAAGCCACTCTACCCGCAAAACCGGGAGTAATGGAGGCGTGATCGGCAGGTCCACGTGCCTCCGTAACCCCTAGAGCCACAACAGAATGAGGTCCTAACACAATGATCAATCACAAAGAACCACTCAGAACAGGATTAAAGTATTTTAAATAAGTAGAGGAACAAATTCTGAGAAGAATGGAATCTTAAACGTGGAAATCGAACTTCGAACGGACCCTAAATGGGTCAAAACGATAACTTTGACTCAAATCAGACATCTGGAACACCTTCTAGACGTCTTAAAAGGTGGTCCAGGTCATACCTCACTCTGAGCTGTTCCTCAGATGTCCAGGGATCCAGCTAAATCGTCTGGACCCAATTCCAGACGTTCGACCACCTCTCCAGACGTTTGGAGAAGCTCTCTGTCGTCTGGTGCTTTGCCCAAACGTCTGAGTCGCATGGGAAGGTGTGTCCCGCGCCTTCCCAAAGTGAAACCTGCACGTGTACGCAAACGACCTTAACACGACATGAGATAGAACTTTCGGCGGAACGGCCTGCATGGCAGTATCCGCAAAAGGAAGCAGAGGAAGGAATACATACCTCTCAGACGTATGGAGCTCCCTCAAGACGTCTTTCGTGTCGTCTGGACGTAGGTCCAGACGTCTGATTCTGGGAAAATTTCCCAGAATCAGAACCTCCTCTCCTTCTTCCTGCTGCGCACAGCTGCGCCGCGCTCACCCGCCTGCTGCTTGAGCTGCAGCAGCACCGGGGTAACCTCCCCAACACCACGCTCCCGCTGCGCGCCTGTCGGCCAGCCTCGAGCTGCTCCGGCGAGCTCGCTCTCTCTTCCTCACGTGCTCTCTCTCTTCTCCCCTCTCGCTGCACCTCCTCCTCTTCGCACGCACCCGGCAGTAGCTGCTACCCTCGCTCTCTCTCTCTCTCATGCTCACGCTGGAAGAAGGAGGAGACGGTGGGGTGGTGGGTGAGGGAGAGGAAAGGAGGGAGAGGGGTATTTGAAGGCGTTGGGGGAGAAAAAGCGTCTGCAGGTCGGTGGGTTCAGTCTGCGCGCGCACGCGCGTAGACTCGTAATCGTACGCACGCAAAAATTTATTTCCAGACGTCTAGGAAGGCATCCAAACGTCTGATCAGACATCTGGATCAACTCCCAGACGCCTTAAAAGTGTTTGATGTCTCAGTCTTAACAACATAACAAACTCAAAGGAAGTTTCATCCCCGAAACTTGCGCTAACTAGGGTGCGGAAAAAGAACAATATACGCATAACAAACTCAAAGAGGATCGAAGTCGATCTGAAGAGATGTACCCTCAAAGAGCTCTGGCTGCCGCTCCCGCATCCCCGCCTCAGGTTCCCAGGTAGCCTCCTCGTACCGCTGGCTCCTCCACAAAACCTTCACCAGGGGTACTTGCTTCCGTCTCAGACTCCGGACGGCTCTGTCGAGAATCTGCACTAGTCGCTCGGGGTAGGTCAGGTCGTCACCCATCTCGACGCTCTCGTGGCTCAGGACGTGACTGGGATTAGCGATGTACTTCCTGAGGTTGGACACATGAAACACGTCGTGTACACCAGAAAGCTAAGGAGGAAGGGCAAGGCTATAAACAATGGGTCCAACCCGCTCCAGGACCTAAAAGGGTCCCACGAACCTTGGCGCGAGCTTCCCTCTCACCCCAAACCGCTGCAGGCCCTTCATGGGTGAAACACGAAAGAAGACGTGGTTCCCAACCTCAAACTACACCTCCCTACGTATAGAGCCTCGTAGGGTGCCATGCCGATGCTCGAGTGATAATTGTTATTATATGCAAACTCCGCTAGGGGCAAGTGCTCCTCCCAAGAGCCCCTCCAGTCCAGTACACAATCACACAAAAGGTCCTCAAGTGTCTGTATTGTGCACTCAGATTGTCCATCCGTCTAAGGGTGGTATGCTGTACTAAACCTCAACCGCATCCCCAGGGCCTGCTGAAACTCAGCCCAAAACTGGGACGTAAAATGGGTATCTCGGTCGGATATGATCTCCCATGGAATTCCATGTAGACGTACCACGTCGCGGATATACCTCTCTGCCAACTATGCTGGTCCCAAGGTGACTCGGATCGGCAAGAAACATGCCGTCTTCGTTAATCTGTCAACGATCACCCAGACTGCGTCATGTCCTCGTTGGGTAATAGGCAAGCCCACCACCAAGTCCATGGTGATGCTCTCCCACTTCCACTCGGGCACTGGAAGTGGCTGCAATGGCCCTGCAGGGCTCTGATGCTCGACCTTCACCTGCTGGCACACTAAACACTATTGTACGAATTCACCCACATCCCGCTTCATCCCCCTCCACCAAAAGTCGCGTCTGAAATCATGGTACATCTTTGTGTTTCCAGGATGTATGGTGAACCTGAAACCGTGTGCCTCAGTCAGGAGCTCTCTTAACAGCTCCTTGTCCCTGGGAACGCACAAACGTCCCCTCATGCGCATACCTGGTCTGTAAAAGAGAAGTCCCCAGGGTCTCCTGACAGCACTCTGTCAAGCAATGACTATAAGTACGGGTCGGCCATCTGTCCAGTGATGATGCGGTCTATCAGCTCCGGCCTCGTCTATCGTGTCACCGTCACTGCCCCACAGTGCCCCAGTAACTCTAGGGGCCGCCAACTGCCCATCTCCTCCATGAGGCTCCAACTTTGCGCCTGTAAACTGGCCATGTGGGTGGGCACCTTTCGGCTTAAGGCGTCAGCTACCACATTGGTTTTTCCCGGGTGGTAGGAAATGCTGCAATCATAGTCCTTCAGGAGCTCCAACCAATGTCTCTATCTCATGTTGAGCTCCTTCTGATCAAACAAGTATCTGAGGCTCTTATGATTTGTGAAAATCTCAAAAGTCTCACCGTACAAGTTGTGCCTCCAGGTCTTCAGCGCGAAGAAGACAGCTGCCAGCTCTAGGTCGTGGGTAAGGTAGCTATGCTCATGGGGCTTCAGTTGGCGCGAAGCGTAAGCGACAACGTGACCCCTCTGCATGAGCACAACCCCTAACCCTTGCAAAGAGGCGTCCGTGTACACAACGAACCCGCCACTACTATCTGGGATGGTGAGCACGGGAGCCGAAGTCAGCCTCTCCTTCAGCTCCTGAAAACACGCCTCACAAGCGTTTGTCCAAGTAAAGGGCACGTCCTTCCAAGTAAAGGGCACGACCTCAAGTCGATCTATGGCTGCAGCATTTCCTACCACCCGGGAAAGGCCAACGTGGTGGCTGACGCCTTGAGCCGGAAGGCACCCGCCCACTTGGCCAGTTTACAGGCGTAGAGTTGGAGCCTCATGGAAGAGATGGGCAGGTGGCGGCCCTTAGAGTTACTGGGGTACTGTGGGGCAATGACTGTGACACGACAGACAAGGCCAGAGCTGATAGACCGCATCATCACTGGACAGATGGCCGACTCATACTTGCAGTCGTTGCGTGATAGAGTACTGTTAGGAGACCCTGGGGACTTCTCCTTTGCAGACGAGGTTCTACGCATGAGGGGACGGTTGTGCGTTCCAAGAGATGAGGAGCTGTTAAGAGAGCTCCTAACTGAGGCACACGGTTCCAGGTCCACCATACATCCCGGAAACACAAAGATGTACCATGATTTGAGACGCGACTTTTGGTGGAGGGGAATGAAGCGGGATGTGGGTGAATTCGTACAGCAATGTTTAGTGTGCCAGCAGGTGACGGCCGAGCATCAGAGGCCTGTGGGGCCGTTGCAGCCACTTCCAGTGCCAAAGTGGAAGTAGGAGAGCATCACCATGGACTTGGTGGTGAGCTTGCCCATTACCTAACAAGGACACGATGCAATTTGGGTAATCGTTGACAGATTGACGAAGATGGCACATTTTTTGCCGATCTGAGTCACCTTGGGACCAGCACAGTTGGCAGAGAGGTATATCCGCTACGTGGTACGTCTACACGGAGTTCCGTGGGAGATCATATCTGACCGGGATACCCGTTTTACGTCCTAGTTCTGCGCTGAGTTTCATCAGGTCCTGGGGACATGGTTGAGGTTCAGTATGACATACCATCCCCAGACGAACGGACAGTCTAAGCACACGATACAGACACTAGAGGACCTTTTGTGTGCTTGTGTACTACACTGGAGGGGCTCTTGGGAGGAGCACTTGCCCTTGGCGGAGTTTGCATATAATAACAGTTATCACTCGAGCATCGGCATGGCACCCTACAAGGCTCTGTACGGACGGAGGTGTATGGCACCCTTGAGTTGGGTTGAGGTGGGGACCAAGTGGGAGGTTGGCCCCAGGTTGATCCGGTAGAGTCAGGAGGTGATCGAGCAGATTCACAGGCAACTCCTCACAGTCAGGAGCAGACAGAAGAGCTATGCAGATCGTAAATGCAGAGAGGTGCAGTTTAAGGTTGGGGACCACGTCTTCCTTCGCGTTTCACCCATGAAGGGCCTGCAGTGGTTTGGGGTAGGAGGGAAGCTCGCGTCGAGGTTTGTGGGACCCTTTGAGGTCCTAGAGCGGGTTGGAGCCGTTGCTTACAGGTTTGCCCTTCCTCCCCAGCTTTCTGGTGTGCACGACGTGTTCCACATGTCCAACCTCAGGAGGTACGTTGTCGATCCCAGTCACGTCCTGAGCCACGAGAGCGTCGAGGTGGGTGACAACCTGACCTACCCTGAGCTGCCAGTACAGATTCTCGACAGAGCCGTCCGGAGTTTGAGACGGAAGCAAGTGCCCTTGGTGAAGGTCTTATGGAGGAGCCAGCGGTACGAGGAGGCTACCTGGGAGCTTGAGGCGACGATGCAGGAGCGGTACCTGGAGCTCTTTGAGGGTGCGTCTTTTCAGACCAGCTTCGGTCCTCTTTGAGTTTGTTATGCATTATTGTTCTTTTTCCGCACCCTAGTTAGCACAAGTTCCGAGACGAAACTTCCTTTGAGTTTATTATGTTGTTAAGACTGTGACATCAAAACACTTTAAGACGTCTAGGAGTTGGTCTAGATGTCTGGAAATTAATTTTTGCGTATGTACAATGACGAGTTTGCACGCGTGCCGCGCGCAGACTAAAAACCCACCGACCTGCAGCACCTTCCCCCCCCGGTGCCTACTTATATCCTCCTCTCCCCTCTCCCTCGTTCACCACATCCACCCGTCTTCTCCTTCCTCCTGTGTGAGCGCAAGAGCGAGAGTGAGAGCTAGCCGCCACTGCTGCCGGGTGCGGTGGCGGAGAGGAGAGGTGCAGCGAGAAGGAAGAGGAGAGAGCACGCGTGTCATGAGGGAGAGAGAGCTCACCGGAGCAGTTCGAGGTCGGTTGACGTGCGTGTGGAGGAGCGTTGTGCTGGGGAGGTTCCCCCGGTGCTGAGGAGCGGTGGCCGGACGTCTAGAACTGGGTCCAGATGGTTCAGCAGGATCCCTAGACGTCTGAGGAGCAGCACAGATTGAGGTATGACCTGGACCACTTTTTAAGACGTCTAGAAGGTGTTCTAGACGTCTGATTTGAGTCAGAGTTATCATTTTTGACCCTTTTAGGGTTCGTTCGAGGTCTAATTTCCACGTTTAAGATTCTGTTCTTCTCAAAATTAGTTCCTCTACTTGTTTGAAATACTATTATCCTGTTCTATTTGGTTCCTTGTGATTGATCCTTGTGTTAGGACCTCATTCTGTTGCGACTTTAGGGGTTGCGGAGGCACGTGGACCTGCCGATTATGCCCCTATTACTCCTGATTTTGCGGGTAGAGTGGCTTCCCTTAATTAATTACAAATATTAATGCATATTTGAAATAAATGATAGTTCCTAGGGTATGGCATGAATCCTAGGACCTGAAAACTAGATTGAATGATAGATCCTAGTGTATGGCATGAATCCTAGGACCTGAAAACTAGATTGAATGATAGATCCTAGGGTATGGTATGAATCCTAGGACCTGAAAACTAGATTGAATGATAGATCCTAGGGTGTGGCATGAATCTTAGGAACAAAAATATTGAAACAAATGTCTTGAATGTCTGAATTGCAATCTTGGATAAGTAGATAGAATAATGATAATTGCCTGTAATTGGATAACAGCTGCCGGTGAAATGTAGAGTACTGTTGCTAGTAATTGTTACATGTAATTTCTATTGGTTAAAATTAAATACGAGCTGCTTGTATATAAATTGGAAAGGAAAAGAAGTTGAATGTTGGAAACACATACTATATTCAAATAAACCTGAAATGATAAAACCTAGTATGGCTTGGCCTGAGAAACATGAGCATGAACCCTACGGGGAATTAGGAGTAGAACTCCTGGAAATAAATGGAATGGAACTGGAAAAGTGAATGGGAATGTTTGTTGTCTCTTGGGTACGTAGTACCAAGGAAAGCACATGTTACCTCTTAGTGCAGAGTGGAGCCAGCTGTCCTAGGGACCCGGGATTAGGTCTGGCCACTTTGTACCGACTTTTGGCCCTCGCGTACACCGTACCGGGGAGAGCTACTAGTGTAGGGAGGGAGCTAGCCACCCCACGGGTCCCGAGGTTCAGCTAGCCATCCTACACCGAATTGTTAGGCCCACTGGGCAAACCAGGGTAGTCAGGCAAGGGTGCGCGGACTGTGGAGGGGCAAGACCCCTGTTTGGTTACTGTGGAGGGGCTGGACCCCTGTTACTGAGAGGGCTCTGCCCTATACTGGTTCCGTGTTGTGCTTTGGGCGCACCCATTAATGGAAATGACTAACTGCGTGCCAGTGTGGGATAGCTACCCATGCGTTTATCGCGCGTGTCGTAGTCACCGTTACGTCTGTTAGTGACCTTGGGGTGGTTGACTGAGGGTAGGACCACCACGGGGGACTCTCCCGGCCAGGAGAGCACCACGTGCTACTTCTACTTTTCAGAAAAGACTGCAATCAAGATCATTCCCACGAGGAACATTCGAGATCAAGAGAAAGACCTAAGAAATAAACCAAGAAAGCGTAAATAGATAAATAAAAAAAGAGATGGCAGACCAGGCCAGAGTTGATAGACCGCATCATCACGGGACAGATGGCCGATCCGTACTTGCAGTCTTTGCGCGACAGAGTACTATCAGGGGACCCAGGGGACTTCTCTTTCACAAACCAGGTGTTACGCTTGAGGGGACGGCTGTGCGTCCCCAGAGACGAGGAGCTGTTGAGAGAGCTCCTGACTGAGGCACACGGTTCCAGATTCACCATACATCCCGGAAACACGAAAATGTACCATGACTTGAGACGCGAATTCTGGTGGAGAGGGATGAAGCGGGATGTGGGTGAGTTCGTGCAGCAGTGCTTAGTGTGCCAGCAGGTGAAAGCCGAGCATCAGAGGCCTGCAGGGCCGCTTCAGCCGCTTCCAGTGCCAGAGTGGAAGTGGGAGAGCATCACCATGGACTTGGTGGTGGGCTTACCTGTTACCCAGCGAGGACACGACGCAGTCTGGGTAATAGTGGATAGATTGACGAAGACGGCACGATTCTTGCCGATCCGAGTCACTTTGGGACCAGCACAGTTGGCAGAGAGGTATATCCGTGATGTGGTGCGACTACACGGAGTTCCGCGGGAGATCGTATCCGACCGAGATACCCGCTTTACGTCCCAGTTTTGGGCTGAGTTTCAGCAGGCTTTGGGGACGAGGTTGAGGTTTAGCACGGCTTACCACCCCCAGACGGACGGACAGTCGGAACGCACGATACAGACACTTGAGGACCTTTTGCGTGCCTGTGTACTAGACTGGAGGGGCTCTTGGGAGGAGCACCTGCCCCTGGCGGAGTTTGCATACAACAACAGTTATCACTCGAGCATCGGCATGGCTCCCTACGAGGCTCTGTACGGACGGAAGTGCACGGCACCCTTGAGTTGGGTTGAGGTGGGGACCAAGTGGGAGGTTGGCCCCAGGTTGATTCGGCAGAGTCAGGAGGTAGTTGAGCAGATCCATAGACGACTCCGCACTGTCAGGAGCAGACAGAAGAGCTACGCAGATCGCAGACGCAGAGAGGTGCAGTTCGAGGTTGGGGACCACGTCTTTCTTCGTGTTTCGCCCATGAAGGGCTTACAGCGGTTTGGGGTGAGAGGGAAGCTCGCGCCGAGGTTCGTGGGGCCCTTTGAGGTCCTGGAGCGGGTTGGACCCGTTGCTTACAGACTTGCCCTTCCCCCGCAGCTTTCTGGTGTGCACGACGTGTTCCACGTGTCCAACCTCAGGAAGTACGTAGCCGATCCCCGCCACGTACTGAGTCACGAGAGCGTCGAGGTGAGCGACGACCTGACCTACCCCGAGCGGCCAGTACAGATCCTAGACCGAGCAGTCCGCAGGTTGAGACGAAAGCAAGTACCCCTGGTAAAGGTTTTGTGGAGGAGCCAGCGGTACGAGGAGGCTACCTGGGAGCCTGAGGCGGCAATGCGGGAGCGGTACCGAGAGCTTTTCGCGGGTACGTCTCTTCGGACCGGCTTCGGTCCTCTTTGAGTTTGTTATGGTTATTTGGACATCCTTTTCCCGCACCCTAGTTGGCGCGAGTTTCGGGGACGAAACTTCCTTTGAGTTTGTTATATTGTAACGAGCGCGTGCCCCAGACGCCTTTTAAGACGTCTGGGATCACATCCAGACGTCTGACCAGACGTCCGGGATAGTTTACAGACGTCTGGCGAACAGTTATGCTCGCACGGGATATTCGTCTGCGCGCCTGTGCGTGCAGACCTGCGATTCTGCCCTTTTTCTCTGCGGCTGCAGGCGGCTGCGACCGCCTTCTCTCTCCTCTCCGCGCGGCGTTAAAAGGGGGGGGGGGGGCGCCTCCCCTCCCGTCTCCACCATCTTCCTCCTTCTTCTCCTGCCTGTGCGCGAGAGCGAGCGGACGCGAGGGCGCAGCGGCAGCGGCAGCCGCAGTGAGCGCGGAGGAGCTGCGGCGTGCGAGGGCGGGGCTCTGCCGTGAGGGCGAGCTCGCCAGGAGCGGCTTGGCCGGCCGGGGGAGGGCGCAGGGGACGCAGAGCGTCGCGGAGAGGGACCTGCTGCGGGTGGAGCAGCGTACGCGCGAGGTGCGACGCGGGCGGCGTCGCGAGCGGAGGCCGAGCAGGGCTCTGATTCTGGAAAAATTTCCAGAATCAGACGTCTGGATTGATATCCAGACGGCAAGGTCGACGTCTGTGAGATCATACAGACGTCTGAAAGGTGAGTTTCCGCTTTCTTCTTCGTTTTTGTCGACTGACCGTACTGAGGGAGGGGGGTTGGCTGTGCGCAGGTTCTCTGATTCGTCATCTTTGCGAATCAGACGTCTGGAATTTGTACCAGACGGCGGGAGTGACCTCCAGACGTCCGGAGTGACCATCGGACGTCTGGGATCTAGGAAAGACGTCCCCACAGACTTCTGGACGTCCGGGGAACCAAGCCGAACAGGTAATTCTCTGATCCACCGTTTAAGACGTCTGGAAGGAGTTCCAGACGTCTGATTTTGCACAGTATTGTCTTTCTCGACCCGTTTAGGGCCCGTTTGGGCTCCGTTTTCCGCGATTCGAGTTGCGTTCGTTTCAGAATTAATTCCTCTACCCGCCTACAGTAGCTATACCCTGTTTTGAGACTCTCCTTGTGTTTGATCCTTGTGATAGGACCTCGTTCGGTTGCAGTCTTGAGAGTCGCGGAGGCGCGCGGGATTCCCGATCACGCCCCCATTACTCCCGTTGTACCTGGTAGAGTGGTTTTAAGTATTAATAAAATCTGTTAAAGTATGGAACCATAACTAGAACCTAGGGCATTGCATGAATCCTAGGAATGAGAAATATATGGAATGATAGCTCCTAGGTGTTGCATGAATCCTAGGGCCGGAAAACTAGATTGTATGATAGATCCTAGGATATGGCATGAATCCTAGGGTGGAAAAACTAGTGGAATGTATATTACTGCAGTCTTGGAAAATTGGAAAGGAATATATAAAGCTGCCTGTAAAATTAATTAACAGCTGCCTGTTACGAATAAAGAAACATGTTTGAGATCATGGATTTTGAGAATGTGAATCTGGAAAGTGAAACATATGATGTTCTGAGATAAAGAGCTGGAACCCTACGGGGAATTGGGAGTGGAACTCCTGGAAAGAAAAAGCAATGGAACTGAGATGTAGTTTGTACTGTCTCTTGGGTACGCAGTACCAAGGGAAGTACCTGTACCTGTTTAGTGCAGAGTGGGGCCAGCCGCCCCAGGGACCCGGGGTTAGGATTGGCCGCTCTGTACCGACTTGTTGGCCCTCGTGTACGTAGTACCGAGGAGAGCTAGTAGTGTTAGGAGAGTACTAGCTACCCCACGGGCCCCGGGGTTCTGCTAGCCTCCTTCACCGACTTGTTAGGCCCACTAGGGCAAACCAGGGTAGTCAGGCGAGGGTGCGCGGACTGTGGAGGGGCAAGGCCCCGGTTTGGTTGCTGTGGAGGGGTTGGACCCCTGTTACTGAGAGGGCTCTGCCCTGGTTCCGTGCTGTGCTTTGGGCGCACCCGTTAACGGAAACGACTGACCGCGTGCCAGTGCGGGCTAGCTACCTGTGAGTTTATCGCGCGTGCCGTAGTCACCGTTACGTCTGTCAGTGACCTTGGGGTGGTTGACTGAGGGTAGGATCACCACGGGGGACTCTCCCGGCCAGGAGAGCACCACGTGCTACTTCTACTTTTGGAAAAGACTGCAATCAAGATCGTCCCACGAGGACATCCGAGATCAAGTAAAGGATCTGAGAAGTAAATGAAATAGTGAGAAAAATTGAAAGATGTAAATAAAGGAAGTAATAGAACATAACAGCTACTGTACACTCTACTGTTGCCTTTAGTTAGTTTGCCACTCTACTCAGCGTTTTGCTGACGTGTTACACTCGTTACCTTTTTCAGGACCAGGTGTTGAGCAGCCAGGGTCGGCGGCTGCAGAGGACGCTGGGCCGAGTAGGGTCCAGTAGAGTTACCACAGCTTTGTACCCCCTTTTTGTTTCTGTTCTAGTGAGTAGTTTCTGTTTCCGCTGTACCTTCTTTACCTGCAGTTTTTGTTATATGATAAATGTTGTTTTACTGTTGTGGTGGTGCCTACTGTAGTAGTTTCTTTCCTTACTGCTGTACTTTCTTACTGTTAGTTATATTCATGCTGAATGTGGTTTATTTTACTGTCTTTTGGTTACTTCCTCGTTGGACGACTGGGTCTTGGGATTAGTCGAGTCGGTCCGGTTCTCGTGTCTCGTAGGGACTCGGGAATCGGGTCGTTACACCAAGGGAGGGGGAGGATGCTTTTATTTGGAGGAAGGGGGTATATGCCCCAAGTAGTGCCTACGAGCTTCTTTCTGGGACGCATGTTGGGAGTGACCATGAACATGTCTATGTTCATTTGTGGAAGTTGAAGATACTGTTAAAGATTCAGATCTTCCTATGACTAGCCAGATGTGGAGGTTTGATTACAAGGGCTCTTAGGTGGAGAGTTTTTGGTGCAAGTAGGATGCTTTGCCCTTTGTGTGGCTTTGAAGAAGACGATGTCATTCACATGTTCAGTACATGCCTTATGACAAATGAGATATGACGGAGATTCTACCCATCTTCACTCCCAGATTGGGAGACTTTATGGATGCTTTTCATGCGGAAGGACAAGTCACGGGAAATAATGGCTGCAGTGTTGTGGGCTGTGTGGAGGGCTAGAAATGGTGCCACTTTTAATGGTGGTAATGTGTGGGTGGAAAATATTTATGGAAACGTAGCATTAAGTGCCCATTTGTGGTGCCAAAATTTGTAACTATTAACAAATAAATAAAATTAGATTGCTACTGTAAACAGTAGCAGTCCTCTCTCTTTATCAAAAAAAATAATATTCAATCTTTGTTTAGGGTTACTTGTCTCTTTCTTGAAAACCTCATTCTCCTTGCCTAATTTATCATTTTCAGCAACTAATCCCTCTTTTTCTTGAGTGACTGCCTTTGTAGAAGATATTAGCTTAGTGTTAAGTTTCTTCAATCTCTTGGCTTCATTTTCACTTTGTTTAAGTAACTTCAATTGCCTTCTTGAATTCAAACAAATCAACTCATCATAAGTTATTTCTTCCCATGACTCATCTAAATAATCTTCTTCTCTTGACTTTCGTCTTCTAGTTTCAACTTCTCTATTTCTTCTAGATTTTTTACCTAATTCACTATTTGAGACATCCTATGAAGTTTGATGCATCATAGCTATTAACCCTTATTTTCAGATTCCTTAGGTTTAAGGTTTTAACTAATTATCCTGGGGTCATGTGCTAGTTCCAAAGTACTCCAAATTTCACATGATGTCTCTATTGAATTCTAATGGATATAGAGAATTTCTCAAAATATTAATAACTCTAAAATCAAGAACCATTTCCATTACTTGGTCGCCATGAAAGTCTCTTGATTGAGATATCCTAGCTTCATATTCAAAATTTTTTAATAGTGCTTGATCTTCTTTTTTAAGAAATATCTTTATCCTTGTTTTCCAATCTAGATAACTAGTGCCACCAAAATATTGTATCTACAGAGTTTCTACTACTCCAAGGTTGATTCCCATGTGTACCATTGATGATAGACTTTCATCTTCTTGAATCATAAAATACAGATTATGCTTATCCCAAATTCAAGCTTGCTTTGATACTAAGTAGGGGTGAGAAAAAGGTCAGAGTAACACTAAAGGAGGGGGTGTGCGCATGGTGAATGGTGCCCCTTCTTTTGCTTCAATTTGAATTTGAAATTATTAGGGAATTAGTTTATCTAGATTCTAACATCAGAGAATCTCCAAGTGCAAGTATGGTATCAAGCACAAATATTTAACCTCAATATCCACAAGTGATATGAGAGTTTAGAGTGGTTCCTCTACCCTAAGTAGTTCACTGCACAATGTAAGGATTTGATTTTTATTAAGCCTAATTAAGCTAATTAAAGCCTAATTAGATTGCTAATTAATGGTTTAGGGATACTTAAGGCCTAATTATTTAAATTGTGACTTGAGTGAAACAAGTACCTAGAGTAGTTATTAACAAAACTTGTTGATGAGGGGCTTTTTGAAAGGATAACATCTTAGTAGACTCCTTCACAACCCGAACTATTGGGTGGGGGAACTGTCACACCCTGAAAATCCATTTAATGGATTATCGAGGGTGAAGGCAGAAAAATGGCCCAATAGCGAGACAGTTAGGGTCAAAAGCAGCTCTTGACATGTCGAAAGGTGCTTAATTCAATCAAAATAAATAAAATAAAATAAAATAACATCGGCTGAGTATCCCTGTTGGAGGGGAGATTTCCAAACTCCCTCACATGCCAGAAAAACCTGCAACTGTACCACCTTAGCAGTCTGATGTCGAAGCAAAAGCCACGTAGTAGAACATCATTCATTATTAACACGTACACAGAGTCCCTGATACATACTATCATACACACACACATATACATATACATATTTGTATAAGCCTTGTTTCTTCCCCTACCACAAAAGTAACAAACATCAACTAGGGGAAGGGACTACAAAAGGGGAGCCACACTGTCAACATTCACGAAAGAAAAAGATGGCTTGCAAAAGAAGGCCCCCAAGTGAACGGAGGAACCAATCACTCAAAAGTCCTCCCACATCCTCTTGGGTTGAAAACTCGCAAAACTGATCGCCTGCTCTAGCTGACAGGCAGCCCTCACAAATTTTGCAGCAGCACCCTGAAGAGACTCAATAGGTGGGTCCGCCCACCTTCCCGGGTATTGGGCTTCCACTATCGCCCTCTCCAAGCATATGAGTGTCATCACGAATAGCTGATCCGCCGCCGCTAGGAGCCGACACTACTTGTGGGAAGGTGGAATCCGTGGGCCCATGGCAGCAGAACCTGAAGTGGGTCACAAAGAAAAGGGGTGAGCTATACAACTCAGTGGGGATCGAACTACGTGTGAAGCCCAGCAAGAAGGGGTGATATAGGGGTTTCTTCTTTTTTTTTGTACATTACCCACTACTTTCCGTCATAAATTCTATTTAGGTTCCTAAGATGAGTTATTTTGGTGCTAACATTTGTTCCTTCAAACACTCGCCACATGTGTCGAATTTAGAAGATCATCCCTCTCTCTTCAGAGGAGATTTCGACGTATCCTTCCTGTAGATCCTCGCTTGGTGGCCTCTCCCTGATCAGGGGAGGGGCTAACAGGACGAGCAACCCTTGAGAAAGGTGTACCCATTCTCGACATATCGATTACGTTGCTGACCTTGGTCAGAAAAATCGGGCCTCTTGGGAGCTACCCAAGCCAGTGCCTTGTGTTGGCGATGAGCAACTCCATTCGCCGTTAGTAAGGCCTAGTTGTAGTCTACACAGATCATGTTGCATGGTTGGTCAGAATTGTCGGGCCACACCATCGCTCCTGCTAGGAACGTAACCACGGGGTGTGCCCTCTTAGTCCGTGATGTCAATAGAGAATAGATGATTGCAATGATGACTTTATGAATGATTATTATGATCATGTCGTTGCAGTATAGTGTGTATAACATAACATTTAGAATGTCGTAGAGTGGTGAGTATGGGTGAGTACCAGTCATTACAACCATTATTATCATTTGCTTATTTATCTAATTTTTACTGGTTTTGTTCCAGGTCGTTCACTGGGAGGCAATTTATTGAATTACATCGGTCACTCTTTGATCTCAAAATTATCCTCTAATTCCAAAAAGAAACTTTACATCCTATTAAAGAATGAATGAATAAAAAAATGGTTTGCCTACTTACTAAAAGTTAATTGTAATGCTTGTAAAAAATAACTAAAAATAAGCACCAAACAATTTATTACTATAGTAAAAACTATGTATTTACAAGTTATAGTATTAATACTAACATGATAGTACCTAATACACTAGGATGCCATAGTGTAAAAACTTATATTACTAGTCTGTTATCTACAGTAACATATACAGCAGTTTTAATAACAGACATAAGCGTCGCTAAATCTCAGAAAACACTATATAGAACCTAAGGAGGAAAACTGAGGTCTTTAGCGACGTTTATCGTGACATTTTATTCTGTTAGTACTTATATAGGTTTACTTATACAAATAATAGGCTATACTACGTGTACATATGTATATCTTTTTCTGTTATATACACTTAAGTCGTCATTAGCTTTTATCAAGCAAATTCAAAATGTGTTAAATTTGCGGGCGCGCATTCGAGGGATACACAGCACCCAGAGGGTGGGACCAAACCTCTACTAAGCGCTCCCTAAACTTAATTAGTCGGCTTCATTACATAACAGATCTCAGCGCAAGGCCTCAGCCATACGCCCCACACAACATGCTCACACGCTCTGGCCCCCGGCCACACACACACATCGCATATTCCACATAAATCAGACAGAGTGCTCAATGGGTAATCGGGTCGGAACATATATAGGCAGGGTTTCGGGCGCCCGGCTCCCGTGACGACTGCTCAAGCATAAGCAAAAATTCACTTTATAGTGCTGCGCTTGATTTGCAGCGCACGATGTGGCGCTATTCCAGCGCCACATCGTGCGCTGGAAATCAGGCGCAGCTGTGCCTGAACGCACTTTTGGCCCTCGATTTGGGGGCCATAAATTATTAAAAAAAAATAAAATAAAATATGGATAATAAAGTATTTACATAATACTACATAAATGGTTAATTAATTTTTAATTTTAATTATGTTTACTATACAAATAAATTCACTAAACTAGGCTGGTTGTACAGGCTGATTTAGATGATTAATTAGTTAATTACTTATAAAATAGTTAGTAAATGGTCTAATTGACCTTATACAGATTTAATTTACATACTTAAGTATTTTATACATATTTTTATTGTATTTTTACGAATTTATTTGTGTTTTATTTAAGTTAAAATAGCATCTCATGGCTGTTTAGCTTATAAACTAAATACCAGTAATCTAAAAAGGGTTTAACTATACTTTAATTAGCTTAAATTACTTAATATATATTAACCTAAGTCTACATATTCAATTAACTTAATTATACGCCTAAATACTAATTTATCTAATTTATATGTATATATACTGTTCAAGAGGTGATTAATTATTTACACTTACATTTCAGTAGATATATACATACTTTACACAGTTATTATGTACATTATAGTTATAGTTAGTTGTATATATATATGTACAATATTAGATTTCAGTTAGATTTCAGCAGGAGGTGAGAAAGGAAGGATTAATTGTGTTTAATTTTCTTTTTCTAACAGCAGCATCAGCCACTGTCAGAGATGAGAAGGGGGATGCAGCTTCAAAGTGTTCAGTGTTTTAGATGAGAAGGGAAGAATTTAGAGAAGAGGGGAATTTAGAGAAGGGAATAATATAGCTGCCAGATACAACATTTCACTGTACAACTGGGAGTAAAAGACAATCAAAACAAACTAAAAATTAGAGAGATGAAATCCAAATCTGACAAGGGTTTAAATCTCACGAAAATCACACAAGATTTCAATTCAAATACCCAAAAAGAAGCCCTCATCAAAAACATCATTTCAGATTAAAATCACAAATAACACTGAACTAGCTCTTCCTAATGCTATAGACAGCATGAAGGAAGACTTAATTCAGTCACTTAAAACCATTAAATCCAATCCCAGTTTCTTGCAACCTTAAGGAGTATGGAGAACTCCTTAGCTTAGGAAATCACCATACAAAAATAATTATCAAAACAGATGGTGTATGGCAATTCTGAAGTAGCAAATCAGAACTAGGAATGCATTAAGGGAATTCATAATAGCTTGCAAATGCATTCAAATCAAAGCAAAAACAGATTCATGAATGGCTCTTCTGAGTTGTTTTCTGTCACCAGAGAACTTCTCAGAGTCCTTGCCAACAAGAAAACCCAATTCTCTTCAATCTGTCAGATCTGGCAAGGCATTTCAGAAAGCAAAAATTCTTCAAAATCCATGTTAAAAATGAATCTAACAAACTGAAGCATTCAATCTAAAATCAAGGGGCTTTTGTGAACAAATATGGGGTGAGTGAGAAGCCCCAAAGGTGCTTGTGACGCCAATTTCAGATCTAAGGTAGTAAACCATCAGATCTGAAATTAGGTCAGGGTGTGTGGGTGAATGATGAGAAAAATCGTTGTTAAAAAAAACAAAAATCAGAATTGGATTGTGGAAAGCAAAACATGAAGAGGGAGATAATTTGAACAATGATTAGATGATTCTTCCTCTCTGATCTGGACTAATCAGAGGAGGTGAGGGAGGGGAATTAATGCTAATTCTACTCCTAAGACTACTCTAAACTACAACGAAAATTAAACACTAACAATTAAAGCTAATTCTATTCTAAGCTACTGTAAACTATAGCTAACACTAATTGTGCAGAATTAAAAACCTAAACTAAAAGGAAGAATGGGACCTATGGGTCCTTAGCCGGTGGCTAAGGAGGAAGAAAGGAGGAAGGTGACTCCAGCGGAGGGAAGAGTCTACTAGTGAGGCTCCAGGGTCGTCCTCAAGTGCTACGAAGTCCTTAGCGACAAGGAGTGTCGAGAGAAGGTGATGATTTCACAGCCGAGGCTGTGAAATCAGAGGCTGGATGGGGAGGAGAGACTGGAGTGGACGAATTGATCGCTAAGTGGTGTAGGAGGGAGCGATCCCTTGCGCGCGACACCACTGAGGTGTTTAAGTAGCAGCTCAGTGGCTGAGATCACCGCGCAGGTGAGAATAAACCAGATGCAACCGGCGGTGAGGATGTGAGGGGCGGAGCGCGCGGTGAGCAGAGAGTGAGATATGACCGTCCGATGAGATCTGGGGAGAGAGGTGAACGCACGCACCGAATTGCGTGAAAGTTCCAAAAGAATCCAACCACAGATCAAGATCTAAAGAGCGACGGACGGCTGAGATTGGCCGTGTTCTACGCGCGCTACAGTGCTCGTGAAGAGCAGCAGGCTTCTCTATGAAATGAGGAAAAATTGCAGGAAGACCCTTGAACGAAGGGGTAGAAGAATAGCGTGCAGGCCCATAAGTGAAAAGAACTATAACTGGAAGGGCCCTGCAGGTTTTTAAAAGGGTCCCTGCGGCTTACAAACAGGTCCAAAAATGAGTTTTTAAGGGTCAAAGTGTAATACATGAAGGACCTAAGTGTAAACTATCTATTTCAAGACCTAAATGATGTCCAATTGCCTTCAAATTTTTATATGTGCTTAATTGAACATTTAAGACATTGATTATACATCTGATTTGGCTTTTCATACTAATTTATGTGTTCAATTGACGCATGAATCATCATTTGTTCTTTTGCTTTCAGGATATCTCATTTTTGTGACCTTATTAGGAGGTTTTAACACAAAGTAAACATTTTAGGTCTTTTTCTTTAATTCCCACACTTAACCCTTTTTATCTGTTAATTTGATATTGTTTTGCTTAATGTCTAGCTTAATTTCAGCTTTTTAGCCATGATGAGCAGCCACTCATCAGTCCGCCGTCGGACGAGATCTCAACTAGACCCATCATGGTACCCTCGGTAATCTCTGCACATGCGGGTGCCTAGTAAGCCTCTCGCTCGAGTACTTTGTTTTTGCAGCGAGTGGAATTTAGGTACGCTCAGGTACCTTCTTCTGATGATGGCCCAGGGCTCACCACCACTCTTGGGAACTTCTTAAGTTCCAAGGTAGATCCTTTGGTAGCTCCAAGCTACCGCAGCATCTCAGGTCTCCCTCCTGAGTAGTGAACTCGGTTCACAAAGTCTAAGGCACAACCTTATAGGCCCACCCAGTAGACCTACTATATTCTTATTTCAATTGGTTTCAAGTCTGGAACAACATCCTAAGGACCTAGTGGATTTCCTAGGGTCTGACTGCAAACCTTTGGAATCCAAGTGGGTTTTTCATTTAGATCCTATCAGAAACAACCATTTCACGTATTGTATATTCACCATACACTTGATTCATTTATCTAGGTTTCATTCGTACCCTCCCAGGGTTGATTTATCACCTTTTTCTGGTGGTCTTTTAGGTGTTTGCAGATTTACGTATTCTTCTTAACTTCATATCGCATGTCAAGGCTTGCATATTTTCCACATTTATACAAGTGCTGAAGTAAGAGCATGCTCACTCAGACCCATACCAGTACTGACCCTTAGTACTGGTACTGGGTTGGTTCTACCCCAGCTACAGTCGAATCATAGCCATTTAGACCAGTACTGGTACTGATGACTGGTACTGGACCAGTTCTATATAGTGGCCCCACTCAAGCCAGTATCGGTACTAGTCTTCAGTACCGGTACTAGGCCAGTTCTGTTCCCCCTATCGAATGCATTAGGGGGCCTTGGGAACCATTTAGTACCGGTACTGATGATCAGTATCGGTATTGGGTGGTTCCAGGCCCTAGTCCATCACGATTTTAGCCTTGCATCACAACCCGAAGTTTCCTTATATGGACTCCATTATCCTAATGATGCTAGGTATAAAACAAGCATTTAGTGCCCAATGAAACCTCGCAAGCAACACGATAAGGTTTCTAATCCTCCCAACATGCCTCCAACCCTTTTTCATCCATCAACCCTAGGCATGTACTCCATTACAAATCTGGCCACCATTAACTCGAAATCCGAAGAGGCGCTCAAAGGAAAAGGAGTTAACATCCCTACCTTAAGCTTTTGGCTGCAGCTCCTACCCTCTACTCCTTCTTCACCACTTGCTAAAATCACAGCAGCAACCACCACACAGCAGGAACAGGTGCAGCAATGTTCGTATTGCTTTCTCATATTTTAAATCAACCTCGTTGCAGTATAGTTGAAAAAGTATATGAACAAATAATAATTTTATTTACCTGAAAGTCAAAATATTCCGAGGTCGAACTCAGGGAGCAAATTGATATTTTAGAAGCAAAAATCACAATATCAAATTTTACTCGAAATATGATGTTCAATAATAAGGCAATGTATATGAAATGCTAGAGAGGAAAATGTAAAAAGAAATAGATTCTTTTTCTCTTTTCTTCCTTCTTCTCTCTCTGTGATTTCTTCTTCCTTCTTTCTTCTGCTTGGTCGCACCTTCTCTTCCTTTCTTTCTCTGATTTTCCTTTTCTTAGAGAATCAGACGTCTTAACTGATGGATGCTACAGTGCTTACTCCTCTGCTGTCTTCTTCTTCTTTTTCTTCACTTGGCTTTCTCTGTCTTCTTCTTTTCTTCTCTGCTGCGCCTCTGCTTCTCTCTTTCTTCTGCTCTTGCTTTCTCTCTTCCTTCTCTTCTTTGTCTTCCTGCAGCTAAGTCCCTGCCTTGAGTTCTCCTTCCTTCTTCTTCTTTTTCTTCACTTGGCTTTCCTCTGTCTTCAGCTACTCTTCTGTGGCTTTCTCCTTGGCTTCTTCTTCTTCTTCTCTTCTTCTTAGTCTTTCTCTGTCTTCTTCTTTTCTTCTCAGCTTTTGCCACTGCTTCTCTCTTTCTTCTGCCCTTGCTTTCTCTCTTACTTCTCTTCTTCTGTCTTCCTGCGACTAATTCTCTGCCTTGAGTTCTCCTTCCTTCTTCTTCTGCCTTTTGCCTTCAACCGCACCTTCTCCTTCACAAGTCCTTCTTCAGCAACTACCTCTTCCTTCTCCTTTTGTCCCTGCACAGCATAGAGAGCAAAACCTATCCCCTACCCTCCCCCGCGTCTCTCCTTCTATTTCTCTCTTATGAATGCTCTCCCAGAGCCGAGTAATCGGGTCGGGTCAAGCCCACCCGGGTCCAGGTCCACCGGCGTGTGTGGTGGGCGAGGAGTGCGTGGGATAGGTAATCGGGTCGGGTGCCAGATCCTCAGGGGCAAGTCGCAGACGAGGCGTGAGTGAGGGCGAGGGACCTCACCCCTGTGTTCTGAGGCGAAGAGAAAGAATCACAAATTCAATTTAACTCACTCCGTGCACTCCTGGCTTTCTGAGGTGGGACTAAAAGTCCCACCCGCTTCGCTGGCGTCCGCAGGAGGAGAACACCCAATTGGAGCAGCTGAGGGCCTTGCAGCAGCTGCTCTTAGGCTGGATGCACGTGCACACTCAACCCGCACGGCGTGAAGTCCTGAAGCCTGGAGTGCGCGGCCTGGAGCTTTGAAGCAAGCAAGCTTGCTTGCGGTCATCAATGGTGACCGAGGGCTAAACCTGAAATCACTGAATACAGCCTTGCGACCTCATTAAAACACACAAGGAGCTTTGCTGTGTCTTAGCGAAGCTGAAATGGTGGGTGGCAGGTCGTGAGGAGGCCTAGGCGTGCGTGCCTAGGTTGCTTTGTGGCCGTGAAGGTGGGCTAAGTCGATGGGTGAGTATGGAGGTGTTGGCGGTCAGTGGAGGGGTGGATGATGATCAGTGGGTGAAGGCAGAGGTTTTGAGGTAGGTGGCAAGGCATGCGGAGGAGTGGAGCGATGGTTTCACCTCGCTAGTGGTCTACCGGAGGTGGAGAAGGTGATGGTGGTTTGTGGTGGTCGGTGTGTGATAGTAGAAATTGATAAGGGGAAAATGAAGAGGGGAGAAAGAGGACTTATTTGCGAGTGGATAGACGAAGGGGGAGTGGAGGAGGCGGACGACTCGTATGTGCCATTGTCGGAGACGAAGACCCAGAGAGAGAGAGACAGTGACGATGAGGAGGTCGGAGAGACGTGAGTTGGTGCGGCGCAACGCGGAGGAACGAGGTGGAGATGACTCTGCCACTGGTACGGTGGCAAAGCAACAAGAAGAGGGAGGGAGAGTCGCCGGAGCTTGTGGGCTACTTGGCCAGAGAGGGAAAAGAGGAATTCTAGGGAATTCTTCGGCCAAATCAAACTTGCTCCAAGTGGAGGGATCTGGATCTTCTTATATCGGCACGGGCAGAGAGAAGAGTCGTAAGGAGGTGGCCAAAAGTCTTCGCTGGAGGCATGGCCGAGGCAAAACCCATACCTCTCGAGCGTTCGCACGAGAGGTATGGGGCGATTCAGGGCATGGGGAGTTGCTCATGCGGTAGGGGGTTTCACAAAGAGCTTCCCTTTCAAATCTGGGAGCAGCTCCCTGGGGAAACGAGGAGAGAACCGCCTCGAAACCTCGTCGGAGGTATGGGTCACTGCTGCAATGGTAGAGGGACCAAAATGAAGAAAGTGACCAAAAGTTAAGGGGGTTTTTGCAAGGGTTTCCAAAAGTTAAGGGCCAGAATGTAATTGGGTAGACCATTTTGCAAAGTAGGTCAAGATGACCTTCCCTTAGGTCCAAATTTTGGTACAAACTTAATTTGGACCTAAGGAATCCAATGATGAAGTTGGATTTTAGGTTTGACCGTTTTGATTAGATATTTTGCATAAAAATCCAAATTAGGTCAAATATTGGGCTTGGACCCCAATCTAGGTCAAAACAGGTTCCAAAGGCCAAATTGAAGGTTCTAAACCCTAGGGGATATTTTTCCATTAATTTTAGAGGGTTTAGTTGATTTTTATCTTGCCTGAAACCTTGTGAATTTAAGTAGGTTTGTTTTAGGGTTACAGAATGTCATTTAATTCTTAAATTTCACAATAACCATTTTCTAATTGAACCATCCCACTTTGTCTCTTATTAAGTCTAATTGACCTATGTCTAGACCCCTATAAATCCCGTTGATGCACTGTAATGGTAAAATTACAGTTTTACCCTTTGTTTCATGTTCTCTTCCCAGATTAGTGATCCCTTGAATTTGGTCTTTCTCTTGGTTATGTAGGAGCTTTTGTTCACTTTATTAGGTCAAAATATGCTAGTTAGGGCTCATGATGAGATTCTCATCAAGCAACTGCTCCTGCACTTTGCCCTCTTCTCCTATTCCTCCCCCCACGTTAGTAGCACCAGCAGCAAGGCTCTAGCAGCAACTAGAACAGCCACCAAGGGAGGACGGTGATGGTCTCTCCTCTCTTCTTGCCAAAGGGTGGAGCCAAGAGTAGCCATTGCTTTCCAAGAAAGTCAACCCCTAAATATCTAAAGGGTCATTTTGCCCATACCCCCTTCCACTTCTTACTCAAGGGGCAAGCAAGTCCCTCAAATCATCTTCTCTTCTTGCAAAGGGCCCTTCACCACCACAAAATGTAAAGTCTTAGTTAACCAAATAAATGTCATGTTTTTTAAGGATCTTTTAACTCATTAAACACCCTACTAAAATGGGTTAAAAATTTACCTAAAATTTTTGGATCGTTACAAGAACTACTTACTAAATTATCCAACCCCTACATAAAGAGGTAATATAACCACAAGTGCTCATTTTAAGCTCAACGTAAGACCTCTTCTCCTTAACTATTTGCTTCGATCATAAGCCTTCCTCTTCCCTTCTTTTCTCGAGCATGGCGACTGAGAACTCTTTACGTGAGCATCATATGTACATATTATCACTCCCTTGATCAAGGAGTGACCCCCCATACTGTAAAATCACGTGGGGTGGATGCTCTTGATCACCTTCCTTAGAAAAGATGATTTTAGACTTTAGAAACCTCATGTGGCGAGCAAGTAAACTTTGAAATAAAAGAGGAATAAATCATCAACAATTATGGAAAAATAGGGAATGAGGAAGATTAGGTTTAACCACTAGCATACCGACACACCAGTTTTTTCCTTTTGCCGACACGCATATTATTGTCCCTTCCAAGATACTTATCTTATCGTTACTTTGTGTCTTATTTTCGGGAAAGCCTGTCATGGTCATTAATGATTTGTATGACCTTAAGGTAGCTAAGATCTGTTGTAAGCGAGGTGTGTTAGTACTATATAACATTATTTTGATGTTTAGTAGAATACACAATTATTATGTTATTTATATTTTATTCTTAAATTACAGGATTATAATTATATAGCTTGATGAAATACAAGTTGGATACTAGCACAAGAAGCTCCTCATATTTTATAGACAAAGGCTGCTTTTATTACGTCAAAATTATTTTATTAATTGTCTAATTAATTACAACAGATATCGCACGCAGTTTACTTTATTATGCATTTAATTAATGCGATTTCATAGAAAAATTCCTGACTTTTCTTAATGTACATCCTTTTATATGAACGTTGCAACTTAACTCTAAAAGATTATTTGAGCACGTATTATCACGTTTAAAACTTCCGCAGACAAATACGTTGTAACTATTCATATCCTTTTATTTCAAAATAAAATAACTGCAAATCATTTATTAGACGTCTTACAAAAATTACTCATAAAATTATTTTACACTACACTTTTATTAATCAACTAATTTACATGATTATGTGTTATTATAAAATTTATTTTCAGTTATAATTTCCTATAGCTATTCTAATGTTGTAATCACATTCATGACTTTTTAAAGACACTTAATACTTCTATAAATATTCTCTTTGATTTTGTTCAAAAGCTTTCTCTTATGCAAAGCATTGTATTAAAAAAACTCTCAAAGTGCATTATGTTATCTTCCAACTTCCACGCATCAAATCTTCAATTTAAAGGGAAGTTTTTCAAAGAAGTAAAACTTTATATTCCTTACTTTTAAATACATATTCTCTGTAGCCTTAACGAAAATTATTTTGCAATATACTTGATCAATTTTAAGTTTATACATGCATGTCATTTTCAAAGTGCTTTCAAAAGCTCTCTCAAGCATGTTCAATTATTAAATCTCTTTTCAACTTCCAAGTATGCATCAAAAGGATTATTTGAAAAGATGTATTTCTTATTTTTTATACCCTTTACTTTCGTGTACATATATTATCTTTATCGAGGAAAGTTATATTAGAGTACATTAGTATTGAGATTGTACTTTCACATGACGCATACACATGTGGCTATATAGGTTTGTTGTAAACATCAATCTTTTGATACTTGTTGTTGTTAGGTTTCTTGGCGTGGAATTCCCATTCTTTCAGGAAAGAAGAATAAAATTAGCTTCTTGTGGGTTGCACAAGTGGTTGATGTAATTTGAGGCTTACCACTCTTATTTTTAAGTGGTATTGGTTAATGGATTACTTGCATATAGTGAGTGGCAAATCTTTGTTGGGAGATGTCATGACCCGAGCCCTCACCCACTTCCTTCCTCTCCTTCAACACGAGTACAACACCAACATGCGGCAACGATGGAGGAGGAATAAGACCTTACCTCGATGACTCCCACCATTGATGCCTATGTCCCTTGGCCGTCATCCTTACTCCTCGATTGATGCCGCCACTGCGTCCTCCTCTTGTGCGGGATGGAAAGGAGAGGAAGAAAAAGATGAAGAAGGGAGGAAGAACAAGAAGAGGAGAGATGTTAATCTCCCTTCCTCTCTCTCTCTATTCTCATTTCCACAAGATGGAAACTCTGAGAAAGGAAGGGTGGCGGCTAGCTTTGATTAAATAGGCTCTAGGAGGAACCACTAGGGTTTAAGGATTTACGCAAAGGATGGTTATAACCATAGGTTGGGTCTATGTAACCCATGCTCTCGCATAATTCATTTTTCACGAGGAAATTTCCACGAAACTCGGATTTCTACGAAATCAGTTTTGTTGGAAAGCTTATAACAAGAGAAACTCAATGGTATCAATTATGATACTAATGAGCGAGAAAATCGTTGCGAAAAGTTTGAATTTGGAAAACCCAAGTCGTTATAAGTTCACAAGAAAATTCGCTATCAAATAATATTTACAACCTAAACTCTAGTAAATCCTGGGTCGAATATGGGTAGGTGAACATTTGATTAAAAATCCGTGTTTATTTTTATAAAGCAGAGTAGCTGGTTGAAATTAATATATGTGAACTGAACTACTTAAAGAATAAACAATAAAAAAAAGAAAGAGAATAATACAAAGAAAGAGAAAAATAGAGAGATGATGAATAAATATTTTATAATCATAGAACCATGTCCATTACATCTACTTGCAGAATTAAAATTACACTAGAAAGCAGTAAAAAGACAGGGATGATAAAAATCCTCCTCAACGGCAGCTTGAAGACGAACCGCGTTGACAGAACGCTCGAAAAATGGTGATGAGAGGTTGGATGAGGGAAGACAAAGCAGGGCAGCATCGTAGAGGGATCCAATTCTCGAATGGTGGCAAGAGGACAACCACGGGCACTTCACGAAGGAGATGAGAAGATGAAAAATTATTTTATTCCAACTCTAGTGGAGCATCCTGCGTATGAGACCAGCTCTTAGAGCTTTGGAGGAGGTGAGAAGAGAAGAGAATGGATGATTCAAATGGAGGGGATGTAGGCTCTTTTATAAGCTGTTAGAAGGGGGTAGTTTGGTTGTTTTAAAGCTTAGAATTTAATATTAGGGTCTTTAGTGACGTTTATGATCGACATTGTAGCTGCACGTTGCTGAAGGCGTGCCTCAATGTGAGCTGCTCGATGAAGATCTAAGCGTCCACACGTGGCCATGTCGATGCCTCCTCTTCAACCGATTGAGGCATGCACCCAATTGTCGCGACACGTGGCACCGCGAGATTCATCTAATGGAAGATCAACGAGTTAGATCGCTCCTTACCGCACGTTCACAATTCGATACATTGGAATGTGGCTACTGATTGAATCTTTCAGTACATCAGGATTTAGGTCCTCAAAACTAGCCCCAACTGGATCAAATTCCTCAACTAAAGCGCCCTCAAATTGTTCATCTAATTCCTTAGGCATATTCGTCTCACTAAAATCATTCCCTTTAAACTCAAGTGAGACTTCACATAAAGATTCTTCACCCTTAGAATTAAAAAATTCTAGATCTGCATTTATATTTGTCTCAAAATCATCTATCACTTCCTGATCCATGGAGGAATATTTTTCTTTGTACTCTAACTTAGAAATTTCAAGTGAAAGAATCGGTTCATCCTCAATAGGTTGCTCCAAACCATTTTGGTTATCCCAGGTCTCATAAAATGTATCCCTCCCTACAGGTGCGTAAGTGGGTTCTGACATTGGCTCTCCTGAAGGGGGTTCATCCTAGGAATCATCCCAAGATTGGACTAGAGTAATCACAAATTTCATCCTCAACCTTGACAATTTCCCAAGTAAAAACTCACCCGGGTCCTTATCCTTACCATCTTGGAGCCAATTCAATAAGTACATGTTAAGATCGTCAATCATTTGAATTAGAGGCTCCAATTCTTTAGTGTAGGGTGTTGGCTGAGTTTCTAAAAATTGTATGGTATTCTTTAAATTAGCCAACACCCTATCTTGGACCTGGTTCACCAGAATCGAATGGTTTGATTTAGGGTTACATGGGTTTGGGTTCAATCTAAGGGAGTCAAGGAATTTAGGTTCCTAATGCCCTCCCTAATAATAGGTCATTTCGGGTTGTTCATAGAGGGGTGGTGACCTATATGCAATGTAGTCCTAGGGAAGGTAAGGGTTGTAATCAGCATATCCTTCTTGATTGTAGATCGGGTTAGGTTGATCATCAAATGGTGGAGATCTATAATAAGTATAGCTCTAGGAAGGAAAATAATCATAATGATGATGTCCAGGGTTAGGCCCTGGACATGGAGGTTCGGAATTATATTCGCAATCAAAATTATCTCGACTAGTGGATGGATGGCCATAAGTCAAGTTGAGATAGTAATCATCTTGGGAATGAGTGGTGGTAAGAAGGTAGGAGTGGAAATGCGAGTAGGATGTGGAAGGATCCATGGCAAAGCAAGAGGGAAAAGAGAAAAGAAAGGTGTCCGGCAATACAAACAATCAAACCTGTCCTTAGGTGAGGTAACTTAAAGATCTACAAACTCTTAGAACCCATCTTAAGATTACAAACGATTTAGTCTACTCCTATCCGATCAATCCAACCAGTTGAAGGAGGGATTGGGGAGAACGCACTTCCCTTGGCTTTCACCTCGATTCCTTTGATACCTGATTAGCCCATATTTGTGGGCTATTTGAGTATTTAAGTGTCTCGATATTAAGTTAATTTTAACATTTAGATAGCATACATTATGATGTAATTAAATTAATTCATATTTTTAGCTTAAGTGTATAATTCATGTGTGGCATCCATATCTAAATGCATTTAGAATTAACCTAGGATTGTATACATTTGATTAGTTAATTAATTAGGTGCATTACAAACATTGTTTTAATTAACATAGAAGTTAAGGAGTTATGTATAAATAATACTAGTTATTTTATTATTATTCTTCTTCTCCTTTTTGTAGGTAACCGCTCCGTCTCCGCCTTCTCCTCTTGCGCATTCAATCGTCCAGCATTTACTCGATGGTGGCCTGTTTGAATTTCAAAATCTTTGTAACTGTGGCTACAAAGGAGGAGGAATGGCTGCCGTTTAGAGGAGGCCTCCACCCCGATTCATCACTGTGCAGAGAGTGCACCACTCTCATCCGCTCCACCACCACCGGCCTGAATAGTGGCGGCAAGCCTCCACCACCGTGGGTGTGTGGTGCGACAGGTCGCACCGCCATTCGGAGCTTGCTCGCATCACTGTGAATGCACACTGCTCCACCATAAGCACACACATGCGTGCATGCTACCATCTTCACTGCCATCACCAGCATCCACCACTCCAGCCGCTGCAACTTCACACCCTACATTTTCATCTCCCCTCTCCGTTAAGACATCTGGGAATGTTCCCAGATGTCTGAAACCCCTACAGCACCACCTCCATCTTCTTCATTCTTCCTCTATTTCTCTTCCACCTCAACAAAATCCACCACTATTCATCTTCTTCCCCATCCTCTATTTTTCCTCCACTCCACCAAAAAGAACCCAAAAACAAACTCAACGCCACATCATCCCCACGCACAGCAGCAGCCACCTCCAACTCCACACCGCACGTGACTGTCCAGGCCGTTGCTCCACACGCACCACACGGGGCCATCCGCACGCACATGCACTAGCAGCGTCGCCTTCGCTTCCAGCCAATGTGCAGCCCCCACCTGTGTGCAGCAGCCAGTTGCAGCACTGCCCAACTACGCGTCGCACCTCTTGCAGTACTCACCAGCGTGCAGCATCGCACACCCCTCTCCATCGCACGCAACACTTCCAGCAGCTTCCTGTGCCGTGCATAGCAACCATCCCACGCACATGCGTTCAGCAGCTCCACGCTACGCACAGAAGCAGCAGGCCGATGCACGACCACCGACCTCCCCGCCTGAGAGCGCCCAACTCCGGCCACCTCGTGACTCGCCACTGCTACCATTGCGAAGCCCTCGCTCCACTTGACCTCCGATGAGTTCCTCCCCTCTGGCCATCCATTGCTCCGTGCGCACGCTTAAGGGAAAGGTTCTCCCCTGTTTTCCTACAGGAAACATTTAATTGGTTATTACATTTCCATGCCATTGAGAACTTCACCTTTTTAGTCAAATATTGGAAGATATATTGTAGCATTTACTGGCCTGCTCCTCTACTCTTCTCTATTTCTCCTGCATTCTTTTTATATCTCTTCTTCCATCTTATTAGCCTTACCTAAGTTAATTGTTATACCATATTAGTGAGCAAATGTCTGAGGGGATTTTTGTTTTATGAATATCATATTATGATAAATTTTATGATCATATCCTTCATCTTTCTCATAAATATGATTCTAATTTTATCTCACATTGATTTCTTAATCTAAAGGGAATTTTAGTTGGATTTTTGGGAGAAGCAAATAGTGAACATCTGATTTCAATTGTAGCATGTTTAAATAGGTCATTGCCTTCCTGTGGACACCACCCGCTCTTCTGTAAGTGGTTTAATTTTAATTCTAATTATTTTGATTAGCCGATTTTCCACCACTTAGAAATACAACGATAAATCTTCTTAATCATCATTTTCGAAAGCGAAAATCGACCTGTCAATACCCCCAATCGCGGTCGTTTGACACTACAACCCTAGTTACACATCAGATGGACCAGTAGAAGCAGATTAATCGAAAATAATCTAGATCTGTGCTCCAAAGAGCGAGTCCAATCCTTAAAGACAACAACTACTTGATTTTAGTTAGGCTTAGGTTTGATTGTACTCTAAAATGTGATGGGCCCTTTAGATAGGTTATGCCCTTGAAGATCAATTTCGATGTGTGTGCGTGCACATCCAATGATTTTTAAGCAAGATTATTTTTGAATGCAATGAATTTTAGGATCTGAATCTTGCCAAGTAGCTTTTAGGATTCAAATTTCAGGTATATTCAGACAAGATTTTGTGAGGCACACCAAGTTTTAAAAGCACAAGTGAAGATATATTCCTTTACAAATAAAAAATAATGTTGTGTGCCTGGTTCGGCCTTAAAAATTGAATCATGTGGGGCAAGCTACTGATAAATCACTTTTATCTTAAGTGGTGTGGTTTAAACAGCTCAACCAATTGACCTTTTGCACTACTTGATTAAGGCACCCAAATAATTTTAGCCCAATTTGTTTCTAATCACTTATTTGTATAAGTCGTGCAGGTGTACTGAGTCCTTAGGTCGGATTCTCGGTTGAGTGATTGAATTAAATAAAAGTGAGGTGCCTTGGGTGTGTGTGTGGGTGTATAAGGTATGTAAATTTCAGTTAATCCCACAAATTTATTTGTATATATATAAGGGGGTGAGGTGGGGAAGGTGGTAACCAAACAATACAATCTACCTTAGGGTTTATGTAAGCTCCTAGGTTGATTTATGTTTGTGTTATTAGGTGGTGGAATAAAATCTAGGGGGTGGGAGGTGGGGTACACTAACATATCCTTCAACTGCACTTTGCTCCAATTTACCACTTTTGCTCACCTTGAGAGAGTACCTGCAATCACAATAAGAATAAAGATAAGTAAGGTAAATGATAAGTAAGGCGGAAAACATGGGAAATCAAAGAGTGTTGCGTCTCTGGCAACGACACCAAAATGATGAGTGAGAAAATCGTTGAGAAAAGTTTGAGTTTGGAAAACCCGAGTCGTTGCAAGTCCTTGGAGGAGGTGAGAAGAGAAGAACATGGATGATTCAAATGGAAGGGATGTAGGCTCTTTTTGTAGGCTTTTGGAGGAGAGTAATTTGGTCATTTTAAAGCTTAGAATGTAATATCAGGGTCTTTAGTGACATTTATGATCGACACTGTAGCCACACGTCATTGAAGGCGTGCCTCAACGTGAGCCGCTCAATGAAGATCCGAGAGTCCACATGCGGCCACGTCAACGCCTCCTCTTCTTTAACCATTTGAGGTGTGCACCCAATTGTCATGACATGTGGTGCCGTGAGATTCGTTCGATGGAAGATCAACGGGTCAGATTGCTCCTCACCACACCTTCACAATTCGCGGCTCCCGCGTCAAAACGCGCATTATCAAACTCGTGTAGATTGCACGCCTCCAAGCATTCCACGTCGCCACGTTTGATGTTGCTCAATTGCCATCCAATGAGCGAATTTCCCTTATGCTTGCCTTCAACGGATTTAATCCCCTTGCGTAGATTTGAACGCACATCTCGCGTTGCGCGGGAGGCGCTCACTTGCTACACTATAGCTCTCTCTGTGTTGCATTTTTGATTTTCCGTTTGTGCGTTATCAGCTGTTGGATGAAGATCCAACGGTTGAGAAACGAGGATGCAAATGAAGGAGGGCAATGGTGGCTTGGTGGCATGCTTGTGTGGTTTGGATGGCACCACGTGGTGCAATCTGAACCATCCATCTTCTTTTTTTCATAGGTGACGCTATAGATGTCGGATTGGGTCAATTCTTGCATCGTTGGGCTACGATTATTGATCCGAACAGATCCGTGTGATTGGATTTGTCATCTAAAGTTCTGATTTTCAGCTCCTTACCTCTTAGCCTCTAATCTTCCTCGTACTGCATATGATGCTACGAAGGTCCGATCAGGGGTGATCTTTGAGGCATTGGACTTCGATCATCGCCCTAATTAGATCTGTATGATTGGATCTTCAATCTGAGGCCCAGATAAATATCGCCCTGTCCCCTGATCATAAAAAGGGCAAATTAACCTATAATTTGTACAATCTATTCTAAATGCAGAATGATGCATGCTATGCAATATTTATAATGCTGAATGCAATTATACGAACTTGCATAAATTGATGGTTTAGTGAAATAGATGTGTCTACATTAGATACCATTCGTGAAAATTTTTCTTGAGGTTTGACTAGAGTTGATTAAAACCAGCATTTCTACATTTTTGGGCTACGCTAACCCGATTTGCACTTGACGAGTGTTGTCATATTTGTCTTGTCATGCTCAATCTAAAAATTAGGCTCAGTTTGGATTTAGGGTCATAACAAATATAGCAAACTTAAAGAGAGTTTCACGCTCGAAACTCAAGTAAGATCATACATGCTAAAGATAACTAATAGAAAGCCCATAACAATCCTAAAAGGGTATAACAACCTTAAAGTGGACAAAAGTAGGGTTCTAGAACACACTAGCAACCATCTTTGGATATCATTAGTGCATGTTTGCCTTAAATTTCCAGGTTGCCTCTTCATACCTCTAGCTCCTCTGGAGAACATTGACCAAAGGGACTTCCTTCTTCTTCAGCTTCTTAACCATCTAGTCCAAGATCTACACAGGCTACTCTTGGTATGCCAAATCCTCTTCTAACCCCACATTGTCGTAGCTCAGAATGTGGCTTAGATATTGTTTATAGGCGAGAGACATTTTTTAAGGAAATACGTGTCGTAGTATAAGCGACGAAAATCACATTACAACATTTAAAATTTATAAAGTGCTCAAAAACAAAGAATTGAGTCTGAGGTCATTTGCAGGGAGTAAATGTGGAATTCATACACTAATCGCAATTTAAATCAATGAGCACAATAATATATGTGAATCAATAAGTAGAATAGATGCAATCATAACCCAAATTTAATCTCAAGAAATAATGGGATAAAAAGAATAGAAGAGCTCAAAACAATGGTGATTTAAATCATAAATTATTTATTTTAATCAAGTATATATCCCAAATATCATGCCAATTCAAATATCTCAACAGTGGTTAGAGCCACTTAAATAGCCATGTCAGATTCATATACCAAATATATCCACAGTACCTCAGATCAAGCCCAAGTCAGACATTGGGAGAGACCATTAGATGCCTTAAACCACTCCAAGCACAGCCAAGGCACAAGGCCTCAGCAACCTCAAGGTTTAATCCTTAGCATAAGGCTTTAGAGTGCTAACACAGGAAGAAAGCCTCTCAAAATCATGCTAAGTGTTCAGCATATATGGGCACGAATTTTGAGGTTACAGTGCAAAACCTACCCCTAACCTCCTAAGATTTTCTCTTCATTTTTCCTCTAATCGGGCACGCAAGCGGGTAATGAGATTCGGGTAAGGGGACCTGACTTGCCAGCGAGGTGTAGCGGGTGAGGTGTGAGAGGCTTAAGGTGAGAGGGACCTCACCCTTATGTCATGAGGTGATGAGCCCATGACACTTTTTCCTTTTATACGGAAACTTGGATCTCTGTCTCCACGACGTGGCTCTAACAAGTGCCCTCTTCTCCTTTGTTTCCTTCGCGCACCTACCAAAGGAATTGTGCTACTTTCTCGCTTTTTCTCAATTGATGAATATGAAACCCTCACAAGATCAAGTCACAGTTATTGGATGCGAAATCATGGCTGGAGATGAACAGAGAATGGTGGACGGAGCTGGGGAAGATGATGGCGTAGGCGGAGTCCAGCGAACCCTAAAATGACAAATACAGCTCAAAAGCCCCAATTAGCAAGTTCATGAGTGTCGCCAGAATGCATGGAGTACCTTGGTGGTGGTATTGAGGTGATTAGAGAGTCGTGGCAACCGAACGGTGTTAGAAGGGAAGGTGGTTGATGGGTTTGTCCAGTCGGAGTGTTGGGTGAGTGAAACCCTAAATTAGGAGAGGGCTTTTGATGGTGGAGTCAAGGCGAAGATTTTGGTGGCGATGGTTGGTTGTTTGATGGTGTGACGTGGCCAGACGAAGCTCACCAGAGCTTCGCCGGTCGCGAAGAAGATGGAGGGGGAGATCGGCGAATAGCAGTCGAATTGAGGTGAGAAGAGGTTGAATCGAAGCTAAGGAGAGAGAGGAAGGAAAATGGCCTATCTATTGGACGATTGATGAGAACCTCATTATGAACCTTAACTAGCACATTTTGACCTAATTAAGTATACAAAAACTCCTACTAAACCTAAGGGAAAGCCTAAATCAGGGGATTGCAAATCTGAGTATAAAATAATTCCAAGGGGTAAAACTGTAATTTTACCATTGCAGTAAATAAACGGGATTTCTAAGGGTCTAGACACAGGTCAAATGGGCTTAATAAGAGAAAAAGTGGGATGATTCGATCAGGAAAGGTTTCAGCAAAAAAATTCGCATATACAAAAAAAAAAAAACTTTGGAGGAGGAAGAAAATGCTGGTAAACTTTACAGAAGGAGGTGGAGAAAAAGAGCAGAATGCTAAAAAGGAGTACAAAATGAAAAAGAAAAGGGATAGTCATTAGTAAGAAATTAAGGAATTAACCAAAGTTCTAGACCACATTAAGGAAAAGTAAAGCGAAAGTGCACAACAAGGTTGGTAAGAACTCAAACCTTGGGCATTCTTGGCTAGACTCTTACTACCCATTAAGATCTAGATATTCTTCAAGAGGTTGAGGAAAATGAAAAGCTTAAGTATTATGTCTAAGGCTTAGGGAGTATTCAGCCTCGTTAACTGACCTTCGGTTTACAGGACTCAGTAACCTAAGCACCCAAATTCACACACAGTTTGGTTCAGCGAGCATAAATATCAAAATCACGCAGAAGTGTTTCAAATATTCTGAAAATGTCACCTAGATTAGGAGCGGCCGATCAACATAAGTTGATTTGGACGAGTTCCCGGTGTGGAGAGGTGGGAAATTCCCCTCGAAGATGCGTAACAACATATCATCTCCTCGGTGCTTGTCTCCTAGGATATTTACATATCCTACTGGGGGCATGTAAGCACCCTGCTGGTTTAGATTCCATGGATGAAATTATGGTGAAATGTCAATTGCCAGGGTCTGAATTCGGCCACGGAACACCATGGACGGGATTATCTCGAAATCTCGAAAGCTAGGGTTCTGGGGGTTTCTATGGACAGTGTTATCTCGAAGCATCAATTGCTAGGGACCTTTGAGGATTGATGATGGGGACGAGGAATCCGATACAGACCGGGTTGTGAAGCCAATCCTAAGCTAGAATTAAAAAGAAAAGAGAGAGAAAACTCTCCAATCAATTAAACCTTCTGACTCTCTCTTAAAAAACACACTGCAGACTGAACCAAGGCTAAAAATATCTCAGGCACGGGTGCTTTAACCAAGGAGTCCAATAAATTTTAGGTTAGTTCCCGTAGGCCTTAAAAACCTTTGCTAAAGATTGAGGCTAAAGCTAGACAGATCTGGATCTTGGTTGGTACTAGAGTACCTTTTAGGCCTATGGTTGGCATTCTGACCTAATTAAGGATACAAGAGAAAAGACACTTATCAAATTTGATGAAAGGAATTCATGGTCTAGAATAGAGGTTAAAACCTTAAATTTTTTCTAAGAGACTAGGAAAAGCTAGGAATGGGGGTATGATGAGAACCTCATCATGAACCCTAACTAGCATATTTTAACCTAATTAAGTATACAAAAGCTCCTACTAAACCTAAGGGAAAGCCTAAATCAGGAGATTGCAAATCTGAGTATAAAATAATTCACAAGGGGTAAAACTGCAATTTTACCATTGAAATACATAAATAGGATTTCTAAGGGTCTAGACACAGGTCAAATGGGCTTAATAAGAGAAAAAGTGGAATGATTCGATCAGGAAAGGGTTATGACAAAATCTAGGAATTAAATGACATTCTGTAACCCTAAAACAAACCCGCTTTAATTCACGAAGTTCCAGGAAAGATAAAAATAAATTAAACCCTCTAAAATTCATGAAAAAATATCCCCTAGGGTTTAGAACCTTCAATTTGGCCATTGGAACCTATCTTGATCTAGATTGAGAACTATACCCAATTTTTGACCTAATTTGAGTTTTTGTGCAAATTATCCGGTCAAACATGGTCAAACCTAAAATCCAACCTCACCATTGGATTCCTTAGGTCCAAATTATGATTATACCAAAATTTGGACCTAAGGGAAGGTCGCCTTGACCCACTTTACAAAACAGTTCTCAATAATTACTTTTTGACCCTTAGCTTTGTGGAATCTTGCAATTACCCCCTACCTTTCTCGTCTCTTTCTTCAATCAGGTCCTTCTACCCTCGCACTGTGCATGCCATACCTCCAGCGACTTTGCGCGGAGGATGGCACTGCACAGACCTGGGGAGTCGGTCCCAGACTTGAAAGGGGGATTCCTTGCGTTGTCCTCTTCTGCATGGATCGATTCCCATGCCCTGTCGGCCACCATACCTCTCGTGCGAATGTGCGAGAGGTATGGGTCTTTTTTCGGCCATGCTTCTGGCGAGGAGCCCACGCCTCCTCCTTGCGATTCCCTCCCTGCTAGCCCCTATTTAAGGAACAGCAGTTCCTGCCGCTTCCTTTGAGCTTGTCTTGGCCAAGGAATTCCCTCAAAATTCGTCTCTTCCTCCTCCGGCCATTCGCCCGCATGCTCCGGCGACCTTCCTCCTCCGCTCTCGTTGCTCTACCACCATACTAGTGGAAGGGTTGCTCTCACCATCGTCCACTGTGCCTGACCGCACCAGCAGGCACCCTCTAGTACCTCTTCCTCGTCGGCATCTTCTCCCCTGGGTGCTGTCTTCTCAGGTGACGGCAGCACAGCTACTCACCGCCTCCTCCCCATCTTCCATCTACTAATTAGGTTAGACTTACTCCTCTCTATCCCCTCTTCAATTCCCCTCAATTTACTTCACAAATTACCCCTCGACAGCCACTGTTCACCGCCATCTTCCCCATCTCCGGCCAACCTCCGGCGAGGTGAAACCATCACTCCACTCCTCCGCATGCCTTGCCACCTACTTCAGAACTTCCTCCACCGACCACTGAACATCTTCCACCCCTTCATCAACCGCCAACACCTCTCGAAACGCCTACCGAACACACCCATAAACACGGCCACAGAGCAACCTAGGCATGCATGCCTAGGCAGCCTTGCGGTCATCCAACCCTCACCTCGCCTTCGCCGTGATATGGCGAAGGTTTTCCTATGATTTGAAGTGGCTGAAAGGCCGTGTTGCTGATTTCAGGATCAAGCCGCTCTCCGCCATTATCGCTGAGCTTGAAGCAAGCTTCAAGCTACTCCAGGTTGCGCTCAGCTCCAGACAAAGCTTTCAGGTGGTGCGGGCTTGCGGCACACACGCACCCAGATTTCGAGTGGAGTCAAGAGACTCCACGCCTGCTGCAATCGCGAAATCATTTGCTGCGGGTGCAAGCGCGGAAGCGGGTGGGACTTTAGTCCAACCTCGGAAGTTCATGAAAGGGTGACCGCGCTTAAATTGATTTTGTGTTTTAGGCTTATCACCTCGAAACACACTAGGGTGAGGTCCCTCGCACCCCCTCCACGCCTCGTCCACGACACTTCCCCCACAGACCTGGCACCCGAATCCAATTAACCCTGCCTGTGCACACCTCGCTCACCACCCACGCCGGTGCGCCCGGTCCCGGGTGCGTCACCCCACCCGCGTACCTGATTGAGGCTCTGGGAGAGCAAACCTTGGAGTGAATCTGAGAGAGAGAGACGAGGGGAGGGTAGGGGTTAGGTTTTGTCGAACCTTGCACTGTGCAGGAAAGCAGGAGAAGAAGAAGGAGGAGATAGTGTAACGGCAAGAAGAAGAGAAGGAAAGAAGACGAAGTCAGAAGGCCTCGCACAGCAGAGAAGTAGAGAGGAAGAAGAGAAAGAGAAGCAGAGAGGAAGAAGAGAAAGAGAAGCAGCAGAGAAGAAGAAAAGAAGAAGAAGAAGTCAGGAGGAATTGGTGCAGTAGAGAAGAAGAGAAGAAGAAGAAGAAGAAGTCAGAAGGACTTGGCGCAGCAGAGAAGAAGAGAAGAAGAAGAAGAAGCCAAGAGGAAGAAGAACCAGCAGTAGCGGCAACTGAAAAGAAGGGGCAGAACACTGTAGCAAGTGGAGTTTAAGTCGTCTAACCCTTGGAGCCAGACATCTGAACAGAGAAAGAAAGAGGTAGAAGAAAAAGAAGAAAGAGAGAGAAGAAAAGAATAACAAATTTTCCTTTCTTTAATTTTTTGTAAAACAGTATATATCTATATTGTAAATTGTGATTTTGTATGCTTTTAGAATCAAGTTTTGCTCCCTGAGTTCAACCTCGGAGATTTTTTATTTTCGAGTAATAAAATACAAATACAAACTGGTCCCAAGTGCGACCAACGATATTGGGAGAAACTCGCATCGGCGTGCCTTGCCAGACGCAAGGGAGACAAACTCCTCTGGTGGGGTGATGAGAACCTCATCATAAACCCTAACTAGCACAACCTAACCCAGGTATGTGAGAAAAAGCTCCTACATGACCTAAAGAAAGGCTTAACTCAGAGAATTCTGAGTTTAACAATAAAACGAATCATAAGGGGTAAAACTGCAATTCCACTAATGCAGTTTGCAAAAAGGGTAATTAAGGGTCCAAACACAGGTCAAACAAGCTTAACAATGAGAGAAGTAGGTTGATCTGATCTGAAAAGGGTTGTAGCAACTTCCAGGAATTAAATGACATTCTGTAATCCTAAAACACACCCACTTCAATTCACGAGGTTCGAGGTAGGATAAAAATAAACTAAGCCCTCTAAAATTCATAGAAAAATACTCTCTAGGGTTTAGAACCTTCAATTTGGCCTTAGAAACCTATTTTGACCAAAAAAGAGAACCATGCCCAATTAATAACTTAATTTGAGTTTTTACGCAAATTGGCCGGTCAAACATGGTCCAAACTAGAATTAAAATTCACCATTAAAATCCTTAGATTCAAATTGGTCTTGTATAAAAACTTGAGCCTAAGAAGAGACCTCCTTGTCTGACTTTACAATTTGGTCCTCTTCATTTACTTTTTGACCCTTATCTTTTGAAACCCTTGCATTTAGGCCTCCAACTTTTCATCATTCTTTGCAGAACGGTCCTCCTTGCAACTTCTGCGCAGCGCCATACTCCGGCGACCTTGCGCGGAGCAGGGCAGGGCTACCGTCCTGCAAAGCAGAAGTGGGGTTCCCTGCGACGTCCTCCGTCGTAGGGACCCGCCCATGCCTTCTGCCGACCACCATACCTTCCGTGCGAACGTGCGGAAGGTATGGGTGTCATCTCCGACCTTACTCCGGCGAGGCTGGCACGATGCTAGCACGCCCCTTCCTCTGCGCCAACCCCTTTATAAGGAGCGGCACACCTTGCCGACTTTGATAAGCTTCCTCTGGTGGAGAAATACCCCACCCTTCATCTCTTCCTCCTCCGGTCTGAGCGCCCGAAGCTTCCGGCGATCTTCTCCTCTTCCTCCTCGTCGCTCTGCTGCCTTACCTGCAGTAAAGTTTACTCTGCCTTGTCGTCCGCGCTAGGCCGTACCAGCTGGCGCTCTCCGACTGCCTCCTCGTCGCCGATACCCTCCTCCTGGGTACCTTCGTCCCCAGCTCCGGCAGGCACGAGCCGGGAGCTGCTCTCTCCCCCTTCGTCGAGTAACTAGGTACAGAGTTTCCTTTCTCTCTCCCTTGTATTTTCCTCATATTAATTTGCCATTTCAACTACTCGACCGCCACTGGCCAACTCCATCTTCCCCATCTCCGGTCACCTTCTCCGGCGAGGCCATCCCACTGCCACAGACATCGTCACCCCTCTCCGACCAGCCCAGAGGCTCCCCCTCACTCCACTCGATCATTCCCCTTTCTCCATTCACTACCAATCACCACTCGACCACCTCCCGAACAAACCCATCTTCCCGGGCACAGTCTGACCTAGGTCTACCGCCACACGCCTTCTCGCACCCGCCGAACCCCGCGTTAGCTTCGCCACACTCCGGCGAAGCTTCCCACGATATCTGACTTGGCAGTGAGGCCGTCTCTGTGTATTCAGGTCAGTATCCCCTCACCGCCATTGCTGAGCTACTGCAGCACCTTCACTCGTAGTTCCAGGCGTCCTCCAGCCTAGGCGTGAGTCCCAGGTGACGCGGATTGTGTCTGCGAACACGCCCAGGCCTGCAATTGGGTTGCAAGCCTTGCGGTTGCCCTAATTGGCAGCAGTTCCTTCGCTTGCGGGCGCCAATTTGGGAGGTGGGACTTTAGTCCCACCTCGGAAGTGCGTGGCCAAGCGCCCGCACTTAAATTGAAAAACTGCCTAAGGCCAATCGCCTTCGAGCACAGGGGTCAAGTCCCTCTCCCACATGCGGCGCGCCACGCACTTGCTCACCCTCGCCCGCGCTCACGCCCCGCTGGTCTGGGTAGGATCCGATTACCCAAACCACGCACTCCTCACCCACCACCGCACGCCAGTGGGCCTGGTCCCAGGCGTGATATCCGCACCCAATTACTCGGCTCTGGGAGAGCCGTCCTAAGAGAGAAATCTGAGAAAGAGAGAGACGCGGGGAAGGGTAGGGGTAGGTTTTGCTCTGACCCTTGTGTGAGCGTGCAGGAAGAAAGAAAGAAGAAGAAGGCAGGAAGGAAAAGAAGGGAAGCGGCCGAAGCCTTAGCCGCACAGGGCAGCTGAAGAAGAAGAAGTGAAGGAGAGAAACAGAGGAAGAAGAAAGGAAGAAGAAAAGAACTGTAGCAGAGCCACAGATAAGTCGTCTGAACGCAGCATCAGACGTCGGAATCCCCACAGCCGCAGAAGGCAGGAAGGAAAAGAAGAGAAAGAAGAAGAAGATCATCACAGCTGCCGGTTAAATTAAAGAAGGAAAGAAAAGAAGAAGAGGCCAAGAAAAGAAGAAAGAAGAAGGCAAGAAGAAAAAGAAGGAAGAAGACATCACCGCTAGAAAGAAAGAAGAACAGAAGAAGAACAAAGAGGAAAGAAGAAAGAACAAAGAAAGAAAGAAGAGAAACTGTCAAGGAAGAAGAAGAAGAGGAAAAGAGAAAGAGAAGAAGAGGAAGCCAAGATCTCCCTCTTTCTCTCTCTCTTATTTTTGTAACATAATAGAGAACTTAATTAGACTTCTAGAAGTATAGTTGCTCCCTGAGTTCGACCTCGAAAAAACCTTGTTCCGAGTAAAAAAAAAATTTGTAATAGTAATCTAGTAGCTATTTTATCTTATAATATAACGACTGTACTATAATAAACATAAAGACACAACAAGCCTTACCAGCGTTACCATGGGGGTAGACAGCATGACGAAAGGGTTTGGAAGCCCTGGCTTTGGCCTACCAAGCGTGGATGAACGTAAGGAAGGGTTTGACACTCCCAATTTGATGGTTGGGAGGTCGTAGGAGGATAGGAGAGAGGGTCGCCGGAATCGAGGTCGGAGGCAGTCGGAGTTGGAGGAGAAAACTTGATTTTGGCTTGAACCTGACTAAGGAGGATGGTGGAAGCTAGGGGAATTCTTATAGAGCTTAAGAATGAGCTCTAATTGGGAAGTTAGCTGCACCTAAAGTCAGATTTTGGAACAAGGGATTCCCACAATTTCTCAGATTCACTGGGGGTCTCTTGCTCAAGATTTGCGACTAAATTGTGTTCAAACGATTCCCCAGAGTGTGAACATTAATCCCACCAAATTTAGTGGGATTTGGTGTTGGTTTGATGAGGTTTTGTGTCGGTCAAAGTAGGTCTTTAGGTTGGTTGACATAACAATGGCAGAAAGGACCTAACTGTGAAGAAGATGAAGAAGTTGGGGGCCCATCTGCAATAAAATCTAAAGTTAGGGGTTTAAGTGAGAGAAATAGAGATATTAGGAACTGAATTGCAAACTATGTCATGATGGACTCTGATTGGGCCCAAATTTTGGTAATAACCTAATTTGGGTTTAAGGAATCTGATGATGAACTTGGATTTCAGTTTTGACCACGTTTGATTGGAAAATTTGCACAAAGGCCCAAATTAGGGCAAAATTCCATCCGAGACTCTATTTGAGGTCAAAATGGATTTAGATGGTCAAACTAAGGGTACCAAACCTCTCAAAATATTTTTATATGAATTTAATAAGGTTTATATGAATTTTATCTTGACCATAACCTCTTCAATTTAAGCAAGTTTAAAATTAGGGTTTTAGTGTGCTGTTTTGGTTCTCAGAGTACGTGAAACCCCATTTCTATCTGTGTTGAACAACTTCTTAGACTTTAATACTCATTTGACCTTAGATTAACCCCTAGGTGATCCTGTGGTTACTCTGCATTCATGATGTGATGTTAAAATTGCAGATTTAACCCTTTTTATTATTTTCTTCTCAGAATGGATTTACAAGGAATTACTGTCTTCAGGCGATCATTCAGGAGCATTTATCTCTTGATTCTGACTAATTCAAGCTAGTTATGATAGATGATGGAGTTACCATCAGATATGAGATGTAGTTCCTCATGTTGGAGATGTGGAAAACAATGTTGATACCCACCAACTACAATGGTAGGGCTAGACGATATGCAACAAGTTCAACCCACTCCAAGATTCGAATGACCCCAGGAATCTAGGTGCTAGCTTTCATTTCACCTAGATGTCGTCATGGACCCTTTGAGTAAGTGAGAACTTTACCACCAAATCCATCTTGGCGCTCTCCTACCTTTATTCAGGCATAAGAAGGGATTAAAGTGGATCTGAGAGTCTCTTCTAACAAATCCCTACGAAGTGCGTTGTCCTAAGGGACATAAAGTTGTCCACATAGCCTCAGCACCTTGTCCATAAGAGTGAAACCTCTTAGGTTTCTAGCCGAGACCCAGTCATAAACACTTTGTAAGTCTGGATCTGTCCTCTATCCCTCCTAAACTAGGTCAATAAGTTGCGGGTGCAACCTCCTCATTAGTGTAACTGCTCTAGACATTCGTCTGTCTCCCAAGGTCTCCAACTACTAACCTCAAGCATTGGACTCCATCTCTGTGCCTGCAGACTAACCCATCTAACTAGTGGCTTCTTACTTAGTGTATCAGCCACCACATTTGCCTTCCATAAATGGTATATATTAGTGCAATCATAATCCCTCGAGAACTCCATCCAGCGTCGCTGTGTCAAATTCAACTTCCTCTGACCAAACAGATTTTGTAAGCTCATATGATCGGTACGAATCCTGAACGTCTTCCTATACAATTGATGCTATTAGATTTTTTTTTTCAGGGCAAAGACAATCGCTCTCTGTGGTACAAAAAAGCACCAGTAGGAACCATCCACTAGTCTACTTGCGAACTCAAGAGTGAGACCTATGGAATAGAGAAGACCATGCGCTTCTTAGAGCAATCCACAAGCATGTTATACATAGATAGCCAATCCATGCTAGTATGGCACCAAAACTTTCCATGTTGATCACTTTTAGGTCTGTTAGAAGCTCATACCCACCTATTAGTAGCAAACCCTCCTGGTGGACTATCTCAACCACAAGAAAGTTGCCCACCTGAACCCTTGATCGGAAATGGATTGTCCAAAATAATGTTAAGTTGACTTAGACTAGGCGTAAACTTGGAATTGAGCAGACCACCTGCTTACAATAGAAGTTTGCAAGTGCAAGGTGTGTAGTTAGTAAATTTGCACCCAGAATGGTGTTGGATCCTAATTCTCGATACTTACCACATTCGGTAGATACTAACATTCATTTAGGCTAGAACATCCTTAGAAGTCATCGTCACAATGAGGATCTACGATCCCCTTCCACAAGGAGATCGAGACATCCCAAAATAATGTCCAAGTTCTGATCAATTCCCCTCAATCATTAACATTAACTTCTTGGAAAGTCACTATTACCTTGATACTCTTATGATGTGAACACTATTGGTGATATATATAAGGTTAGGGGGTTGGGGATATGTTAGACACATCAACATTTATGTCTTGACTATCCACATCAGCATTAGTTGAATTCATCTTCTGTTAACAAGGAAGGATGAGTAGATCATTGACCAACTCTATTACTTAAAGCTTGTATTAATCAATTCATTCATGGTTTCAAGAGATTGCATGCTCCCCACCTTTGAACTTAGACCCCTACACATGTCATAGTGGAGGATCAAGGCCTTAGTGTTTATCTTATCTTAGAGATAACATAAAGACTTACTGCAGAGACAAGAACTAAGATAATGGAAATTGGCATAATGATCACCTTAAACCCGTAGCAAGAATGGGTTAGCCTTATTTGAGGAAATAGTTGATGGAACCATTAAGTAGAATGCATATGAAGATGTTGATAGACTACTCACCCATACATTAAAGGTGATAACTTAGGTGAATAGGTCTCGTGGTGAATAGGAGGGAAATAGTACTACTTCATCATGAATGGGACAAGATACAGTAATAAACATTTACTAAAACTTCTCAGGGTTTCTTGATAATAGAGTGTGACTTGTCAAGCCAGTCTCATGGTACTTAAGAAATAAAACAATTCTCAAGACCGTAGGTCAAGACTCAGTTTGATGGCTATGAATCATGATGTATTCTTGATGCGTTGAACTTTTTTGGACCATTCTATGTCTACACGAGATGGCCTTACTTTAATACCATATGTTACGACTCGAGCCCCTGATTAGCCCATATTTGTGGGCTATTTAAGTATCTAAATGTCTAGACATTAAGTTAATTTTAACATTTAGACAGCATACATTAGGATGTAAATAAATTAATTCATATTTTTAGCTTAAGTACATAATTCATGCATTTAGAATTAACCTAGGGTTGCATACATTTAATTAGTTAATTAATTAGGTATACTATTTTAATTAACATAGAAGTTAAGGAGTTATGTATAAATAACCCTAATTATTTTATTCTTTTATTCTTCTTCTCCTTTGCAGGTAACTCCTCCATCTCCGCCTCCTCCTCCTGCGCATCACATCGATTCTACAGTGTTTTGAATTTCAAATCTTTGTAACCATGACTACCAAAGAGAAGGAAGAGCTGCTGTTGAGGGGGAGGCCTCCACCCCTTTGTTCCTCACTGTGCATTGAGAACTTTGCTTCTCATCCATTCCATACCACCGGCCTCCCACCGCGGCAATGCGACTCCACCACCGTGGGCATGTCGGGTGACAGCCCACACCGCCAAGAGTCTCTGCAACATCTCCTGCCAAGCGCGCCTGCCACCGCACGCCCTCACTTCACTTCCAGCCAGCAGACCCTGCCCACCGTGCGCCATCCTACCACTGCGCATCCTCACCTCAGCTAGCAACCCACGCTAGCCTGCACGCCCACGCCTTCATCCCCAGTGCCGTTGCGCTTGTAGAGCGCCCTCCAGCAGCGCCTTCACCATGCCCCAGCCCCGTCGCGCTGCCCCTCCTCACGCCTCCCTGCAGCATCTGCAGCCGGTGCCATCAGACCCCATCACGCGCCTACCACCCACGCACCCTCACCCCAGCTAGCACACCCGCGTGCCCACGCCCTACGCACGTCCTCCAGCAGCACCTTCATCCCATGCACCCACGCCTGCGTGCGCCTTCACCTCCAGCACACCCACGCCTATGCCCCCCGTGCCCGCACTCCAACGCCTCCCTGCAACACCTGCAGCTGGTGCTAATAGACCTCCCTTGCGTGCGCCTATGCCCTGCAGAGCACCGCCCCTCCACGTGCCCATGCCCCGCGCGCCCTTGCCTAAACACACGCCCTCCAGCCTCACTTGCAGCGCCCCCAATGCCCGCGCGTGCTGCCCCTCTATGTGCCTGCAGCATGCACGGCCAGTAGCAGTAACTTCCATTGCCACCGCTTCTCTGCTTCGTCCGGCCGACTCCGGCCGTCTCGCAACTTTCCACCACCACCGTTACAGAGACCTCGCTCCGGCCAATCTATGCCCAGAAGAGTTCTTCGGACAATCCTCTCTCCTATGCGTGAGGAGGAGAGAGATGGAATCCTCTGTTTATGGTGGAATTAATAATTACATTTCATGCCATTGCCACAAAATGAATTTTGATTTATCATTATTTTATTATGGTGAATTTATGCCTTCATGCTCATGCTTTTAGAGAATTGGTAAACCTTGTTATTCATCTCTATGTGCATTCAATTTAATTTTGAATGACATTTTCGTATGCATGCAAGTGAATAGTATATGGCATACCCTTGCACATGGATAATTTTCTGACGTAAAAATTACATTCACACCCCTTGACTTGTCCACAAATTTAAGGTTTACTTTCAGAACTACACACGCATTGTTTGATCTGGCGAATAGTTTAGTGAACTTGATTTTGACCTAATTACGAGTTTAAATAAGTCATTGCCTCCCTGTGGACACGACCCGCTCTTTTGTGAGTGGTTTAATTTTAATTTTAATTATTTTGTTAAGCAGTTTTCCACCACTTCGATCCTACAACGATAAATCATCTTAATACATTATTTGAAAGCGAAAATCGACTTATCAAATGGCACCGTTGCCAGGGAGGCAACGGGCCTATTAGACTTGCATTTATTAATTATTTGTTCACTTTTTATTTGAGGCATATTTAAATTCGATTTTCTATTTGGTGCAAGGTACACGTATTTGGAGACATCTTGTCGCACCAGCCTCAAAGATCAGGCGATCCTTGACATCGTCAATGGAGTTGCAACATTGGGAGAAGGAGCATCACACCCGCATCTTCATCTCATCCATTTAGCTGTATATAGATTTTATTTTTCTTTCTTCTCTTTATTTTAGTACATTCATTTGGAAAACCCTTGTTCTGGGGTACAGTTTAGGGGTTTGTTCCCCGATTTTATTTTAGGCCCGTGTTGGGTAATTTTTGGGAGCTTATTCCCTTTTTCTTTAGATTTAGGTTTTTTTTTGTGAATTGATTTTATTTTTCTTGATTGTGCATAAAAAAAAAATAAAAACACGTGCTATCTACTAGAAGTTGCCTGTCCCTAGGTCGTATCATTTAGGATTGAATGAGCAGCATCTATATCTAATTTCCTGTCTTGCATATTGCATGAAGAGTGCTGGAATTAGGTATGCAGTTGTAACTTTGCATTTCTACCTGTCATGCAAATGCATTTGGATTAATTTCAGGACCACCTAATCTATATTGAATAGATCTAACAAGTGGTCACATATTTAAAAACCAAGGATTTGATTTTCAAAATTGGCGTGTGATTCAAAATTCAAAAATCTTTTCGGTGTATGCACACTTATATCTCTTGCACCACGGCACGCGTTTATACATTCGTTAGGTTTCGAAATACTAGGACAAGAGCACTCCTACCATTGGATTTTGAAGTGTTTAGAACTTGAGATCAAAGGTTTTGTAACTCCAAAGAGGGGGATACCCTGTCATGGATTTTTGGGGTAGTTGAGAAGCACCGCGAAAGCACAACTTCAAAGGAAGGCTTAGGCCTACTTGCATTCCTCGATCTTCCGTCTTTGAAGTTACTCTACTATTTGAGATTTAGGGAAGAACACCTAAGCTCCAACTAGGTCTTCTTAGGTGATCCGTAGGTCGACAATAAGCACGTAAATTGATTGAACAAATTGTATTGTCACCTACAATCTGACTTAAAATCAAAAGCCTAAATTGGGAAAGACCTAAAAAGTCCTTTTTGAATTGTGTTTTGCTTGGGGAATTCTGATTGAGGTGTAAGTTAGAATGGACCGCATTGATTTTCATCCTTTCACATCTTGCCTACACCCTTACCCCCACTCTGCACTCTTCGATCTCATACACCGAGATGGTCTATCCTTTGATGGACATAATGACAATCATTGGGATCCGTTTTACTCCTATTGTAGGAGTATTGGCTTGGTTAAGCCCCAAATCAGTGAGCAGAACCTAGGAGCGGGATTTGCTTTGCCCAATATCCCACACACCATAGAAACACCCAACCCACCCTCCCTGAATAATTATAATGGTTGGACAGACACTCCTGGGTACTATAAGCCTGAGCCTGACTTCTCTCCTGATAGAAATGACCTCTCCTCCTTGAAGATGGAAATACAGAAAATGCAAGCCGAATTGATTGAATTGTTAGGAGAATCTTCGAGAGCAGGCCAACAAGAATGAGATGAAATTAGCCACCCAATCTACCTCATTGAGGATGAAGTACACCCCTCTACAATAGATGCATCTCCAGTGGGAGAGCTACACTTTAAGTTGGAGGGAAATTTTGGGGATTATGTAAGGGAGAATAGCTACTTTTCGAGAATCGATTTTGAAACCTCCTCGTTAGATGACACTTCCTTGAGAGATCCACGCCTTAAGTGGGAGGAAGATACATATGAAAGTAACTATGCATTGGATGAAGAAAGGTGGCAACCCGAGGAAGATGATGATAAGGTTGAATATCCACCTGAATTATATTAGAGTCAAAAGAAGGGAATGATGGTACCATTGGAAGACCTTGACCCAGATGATAGTATTTTCGTGACATTTGATGAAGTGGGATGAAGTCAAGTTGTTAATCCTACCCTCCCTTCTAATCACAAGATGGAACTCAAGCCCACCCTTAGGGAACCTAACCCTGAAGAAATTGACCTATCTGAGGAGTCTGATATTACCAGTGTAAACCATTTACCTCAGATAGAGTACCTAGGGGATCTGCTGACATTTTAGATGATTCTAGACCTTGGGTATATTATGAATCATATGATGAGGAGAAGGATAAATTATATAAGGAACCTACATTCAAGATTTGGAGTGACACTAAGGGCGATTATGTCTTATTTGAAGAGTTAGACCCTGAGGATGTCACAAATTTGACCAAATTAGGTTTCCTTAGCACACCCATCGATGATATTTCTCCTCATGATGAAATGATGGAAATTTGGAAGCAACTTCTAAGATTTATGTGGATTCACATATAGACTCCAGGGAAGATTTGAGTAAAGAACAAGAACCCGGGAACGACATTGATGGGATAATCCCCAGATCTGTTGCTTCCAACCTACCTTCATTTGATTCGAAGTCACCCTCTGATTCGCTTATGTCTGAAGGCGAAATTTTGACTCCTGATGAAGTGCAGGAAGATACTTGTGATAGTGCAAGGAATGCTAGGGATGCAATTGAGGCTTTGGAAAGATTGCTAGGGATGGACACCGAGCTGATTAAATCCAATCTAGATCTTATGAACATCCCGCAACCTCGAAACTTAGACACCCTAGACGATCCTTGGCTTAAAGATAAGCTCACTTTTGTTCTGACCGGGGGGCGTAACAAACCAATATTTCCTGTAATGGAGTATCGGGTATGGATTGATGATTTCTTTAGTTAGTCCATTGCCATGGGGGTTTATCTTTGCATCATTCCTTCCCCATTCCTTTTGGAGGATCCTTGTCATCCTCCCCCTACTCCTTTGGAGGTTGTTATGCCAGTTTATCCTTTAGAACCTCCTCTGGTGACCTGGGAAGATTTCATTCCCATCTTAGTTGGGCGAGCATTGGCTATTGGGATTCATCATCAGCTCACTAATATCCTAGGTTACCTGTTTTCTAGGCCAGCATTACTTTGCTCATTTTTAGGGCCTATTTCTGCAATCCTTGAACTTGATTTACGGGTTCTTTGGCTACTCGGCTGCTAGCAAATTAACAGCAGCCCATCTCTAACATAGGTAATATCCTTCTTTGCAATGGGGACATTGCAGATTTTAGGCATTGGGGGGTGTACTCGGGGATATACATAACATTTATATATAGTGCAGTCATGCATTTAGTTAAAGCATTCCGCATTGCATACATTTGCATTTAATAAAAAAAAAAGAATTTTGAGCTTAACTGGCCAGGCCCTGCATGCTTAAGCAAATAAGAACTCTAGGTTAGACTAAGTTAATTCTAAGGTTGAACTTTAGAAGCTAAGGGAGCTACTAGCTTTAGACCTTTAGGGTCCTTTGTGGACTTTTGCGGATTATTCCTCAAGAGGTTGAGGAAGGAAAGCTAAGGATTGAGTTGAAAGGTGGGGTAGTACCTGGAGTCTTGTTCTATCTTTTGGTTTACGGGTCCTTGTAACCCAGGCATCCAAATTTCACACACTTGGTCTTGTGTAAGTAAGTGATGACCTTAATTCCTTTCTTAAAAGAAATTTAGTTCTCTTAGTTTTGACTTAGGAGAGGCTTGAAAACACAATTTGATTGGAAGAGTTCCTGCACTAGGAGAGGTGGAGTATATACTCACCATGAGGATGCGATGATAACATATTACCTCCTCGGTGCTTATCTCTTAGGATATCCATCCTACTGGGGGCATGTAAGCGCATTGTGCGGTTCAGGTACCATGGGCGGCCCTATCTCGAAGTGCTGATTGCCACAGGTTTGAATTCTCTTAAGAAATCCATGGGCAATACTTTCTCGAAGTGTCGATTGCCAAGAGTTCTTGGGGTTGCTATGGGCGGTGCTATCTCGAAGCATCGAAAGCCAGGCACCTTTCGAGGTACGGTGATGGGGACAATGAATCCGACACAGACCGTGTTGATAGCTAATCCGAGGTTAGACTTACAAGAATAAAAAAAAAAATATATATTATTAAAAAAAATCCTATTTTACTTTCTATGTTGGCAATCATACCAACCTCAAATAACTCAGACAATTGCACGTGCACGGATGCTTTAATCTCAGGGATCAATAAACCTTAGGGTAGAGTCAGAAATCAGGGAAACTTGTGCCTACAACTCATCTTTAGCCGACCTAGTCTGTAACTTAGCAACTACTTGGAAACCTTAGATCTAAAGTCTGAACTTAACATGTTTCTAAAGGAAGACCGATTTGGTTGGCTAGTCTACTTGGAGTGCTAGTTTTTGCTTGGATTTGCTAGGGACTAGCAAAAACTAAGAATGGGGGTATTTGATTAGCCCATATTTGTGGGCTATTTAAGTATCTAAATGTCTAGACATTAAGTTAATTTTTACATTTAGATAGCATACATTAGGACGTAAATAAATTAATTCATATTTTTAGCTTAAGTGCGTAATTCATGCATTTAGAATTAACTTAGGGTTGCATACATTTAATTAGTTAATTAATTAGGTGCACTATTTTAATTAACATAGAAGTTAAGGAGTTATGTATAAATAACCCTAATTATTTTATTATTTTATTCTTCTTCTCCTTTGCAGGTAACTCCTTCGTCTCCGCCTCCTCCTCCTGTGCATCACATTGATTCTACAGTGTTTTGAATTTCAAATCTTTGTGGCCGTGGCTACAAAAGTGAAGGAAGCGCTGCCGTTGAGGGGGAGGCCTCCACCCCTTTGTTCCTCACTGTGCATTGAGAACTTTGCTTCTCATCCATTCCATACCACCAGCCTCCCACCGCGGCAGTGCGACTCCACCACCGTGGGCGTGTGGGGTGACAGCCCAGACCGCCAAGAGTCTCTGCAACATCTCCTGCCAAGCGTGCTTGCCATTGCGCGCCCTCACTTCATCTCCAGCCAGTAGACCCTGCCCACCGTGTGCCATCCTACCACTGCGCATCCTCACCTCAGCTAGCAACCTACGCCAGCCTGCACGCCTGCGCCTTCATCCCCAGCGCCCTTGCGCTTGCAGAGTGCCCTCCAGCAGAGCCTTCACCACTCCCCAGCCCTACCGCACTGCCCCTCCACGCGCCACCCTGCAGCACCTACAGCCGGCGCCATCAGACCCCACCGTGCACCTACCACCCTCTCGCCCTCACCCCAGCTAGCACGCTCACACGCCCACGCCCCGCGCGCGTCCTCCAACATCACCTTCATCCCCAGCACCCACGCCCGCACGCGCCTTCACCTCCAGCGCACCCACGCTTACACCCCTGCGCCCGCGCTCCAACGCCTCCCTGCAGCACCTGCAGCCGGCGCCAACAAACCTCCCCCGCAGGTGCCTGTGCCCCGCAGAGTGCCGCCCCTCCACACGCCCACGCCCCGCGTGCCCTTGCCTAAGCGTGCGCCCTCCAGCCTCACCTGCAGCGCCCCTAGCGGTCGCGCGCGCTGCCCCTCTATGCGCCTATAGCATGCACGCCCAGTAGCAGCAACTTCCATCGCCGTCGTTTCTCTCCTCCGTCCGGCCGACTCCGACCATCTCGCAACTTGCCACCGCCACCATTGTGGAGCCCTCACTCTGTCCAATCTATGCCCAGAAGAGTTCTTCGAGCAATCCTCTCTCCTATGCGTGAGGAGGAGAGAGGTAGAATCCTCTGTTTATGGTGGAATTAATAATTACATTTCATGCCATTGCCACAAAATGAATTTTGATTTATCATTATTTTATTGTGGTGAATTTATGCCTTCATGCTCATGCTTCTAGAGAATTGGTAAACCTTGTTATTCATCTCTATGTGCGTTGAATTTAATTTTGAATGAGATTTTCTTATGCATGCAAGTGAATAGTATATGGCATACCCTTGCACATGGATAATTTTCTGACGTAAAAATTACATTCACACCCCTTGACTTGTCCATAAATTTAAGGTTTACTTTCAGAGCTACACATTCATTGTTTGATCTGGCAAATAGTTTAGCGAACTTGATTTTGACCTAATTGCGAGTTTGAATAAGTCATTGCCTCCCTGTAAATAGGACCCGCTCTCCTGTGAGTGGTTTAATTTTAATTTTAATTATTTTGTTAAGCAGTTTTCCATCACTTCGATCCTACAATGACAAATCATCTTAATACATTATTCGAAAGAGAAAATCGACTTATTAGCCCCCACTGTTGTAAGCATTTGCATTGAGTTTTTAGAAAGTACAAGCTGTAGTATGATCTACAAAAATGCCACAACATTTAAATTTGTAATTGCTCGAAAATAAGAAAATGAGTCCGAGGTCGTTCTCAGTGAGCAAATGTGGAATTCACAACACTTATTGCGATATAAATCAAACGAGCGTAATGATTAATTGCCAGAAAGATATTCAATGACTAATAATCTACTCAAAATGATATTCAATAATAGCAAATGTATCTCAAGAAATCAGTAGGATAAAAAGATGAATAAAACCCAAAAAATGGTGATTTAGATCACCAATTAACTCCTTCAAATTAAGCATATATCCTACTGTTCAAATTTTCCAACAGTGTTCAAAATCACATATACCTCAATTAGCCACGTTAGAATAGATATCGAATAACTCCACAGTGCCTCAACTAATATTAGATGTCGGGTATAACCCCGAGTTGACTTAAGTGATCACAACACAAGGCACCAGCACATCACAAAGCCTCTTGAGATGCTAAGTGTTAAGCGAGCATGCACGCATCTCAAGGCATTAGGCACGAATCCTGAAGCAAAACCCTCCCCCATCCTACTCAGAGATTCTCCCCTAAACGGATCTAATTCAAGTACTCAGGTTGAATACAAGGGACCAGGCTCACCTGCATGTGTATTGAGCAAGGTGTGAGAGAGTGCGGTACGGGAATCTCACCACCTATGAAGAGGCAAAGTGGCCTTACGACATATTCCTTTTGTATGCTGCGTTGTGGTCGTAACAATTTGATGTTGGACTATGTTTGTGTCTCGTAGAGTGCATTTTTGATAGGAAAAACGTCGTAGTATAGTGCGCAATACGATCAAACAAAAATATTTATTAAAAGATAACGAGACTTTGAGTCCCGGTCATTCGTCTCTGGGAGGTGTTTGTTCAAATTTAAAATCGATCTTTTATCACTCCACTTGCTTAAAAATCGCATGGCGGTTTATGATTGTTATGTATTTAAGTACGACATGCTTAGTTGCAAGAATATCAGGAGTTAAAAGCAGACAACTTTAATCACACAAAATATATCGCAATTGTTAGAACCTTATTCCACATCTTGTTTTGGTGTTAACAAAATTATTATGAATTAATGTTTGCATTAAGTGTTTTTTAGATTTAGGTGAAGGAGCAAGGCAAACAGGAAGTGATGGAGGCATGATGATGAGAAAGAGAAGATGACAAGGATGAGTCGAAGTGAAGAAGATCGTCTTCGACCTTTAATTTTCTAGTTTAGACTTTTTATTTATAGAATTATGCCTCTTAACAAGGGAATGTAACTTAGATCGTAAAAATAATTAGAGATAAATTAGGATTTATATGGCATTCGTTTTTGAAGAACGTAATTGATTAAATTACTTAAAATAGGTACTTGTAAGCAAGTGCCGGTACTGTTCATCAGTACTGGTATTTGCAAGGCACAGGTTTGAGAATTCGTCTCAAACTATGAACAATAAATACCGGTACTAACCATGAGTATCGGTACATGTTGGCCACAGGTTGAAGGCTTAATTCTGACCTAAACCTTACAAGTACCGGTACCCATGATGAGTACTGGTACAGGTAGGTTACTGTGCCCAGGGAATTCCAAACCTGGGAGTCACAAGTACCAGTACCCATGATGAGTATTGGTACCAGGACTCATGTACTGGTGGCAGTGAGCTGCTAGTATCGGTATAGGTACTTTAGTACTGGTACCAGGTAGTCGTTGGCTCAAAACTGAATGGCTAGAAAATTAATTTTGGCTATATGAACGTTGGGATTTAAACCCCAACGTCTAGTAGACGTCCCAACTAGGTCCTAACTCTATAAGTATACCCTTAGACCCTTAGTTTACATATAAGCAATATAGAAGAAAAATTCTAGAGCTATAATTCAAATTTCCACCATATTTTCAAGAGAGAAAGAAGAAGCTTGCCATTCATTTTCTCTACATTCTTGAAAGCTCAATGACATGTTTTTCTCACGCATCTACGATGCGATTCACGCCCATCCTAGGCTCTTAAATTGGTATTCATTTTAATTATTGTTGGGAGGCATAGGAATTCTTGTTGTAAGAGTTCTCTTTCTTACACCAGTTCTTATTTATATTTTGAGCTTGTTGCTCGTTGGGTTGTAACAAACCCGTTATTGTACTTGGGTTTTGGTAACCCGTTAATTACTTGATTTAGTAAATTGATTCTCTCGGGGTTGGGAGAATCATGTTAAAAATCCTAAACTGGGAGGCTTAGATAGTGGAGTACCCAAGAGAGGGGAACCACTATGCATTTTGTGTCCTTTGTGGTTTGAATTGATCATGCAAATCTTTTTGTTATTATTAACATTGTACTTAGAGGGGAACCACTATACATTTTGTGTCCTTTGTGGTTTGAATTGATCGTGCAAATCTCTTTGTTATTATTAACATTGTGCTTAAGTATTTGTGTGCGTAGATAGCCATATTCCTCTATTTTTAGATCCTATCAGCAATAAGCTCGTCGTGATTCTCAACACACACACACACACACACATATATATAGAAAAATTTCTTTCATTCATTCAGGAAGGTGTTTGCAACACGGAATGTAGAGGAAAGCTTATAAAGGAAAGCTTGAAATTATAAATCTAGCAAATAGAAAATGATCGCATACAGGAATCTATGAGGGGATTTTGCATGCATCATTGGGGGAGAATAAAGAGCTACATTACTAAGCAGTAATAAAAGCATGTAAACTATGAAGAATTAAGCTACTAATCTAACAGAAATAAGGGCATTCGGAGGTGGTCTCCGATGGCCTTTGAGTGGTTGAGAGGAGGAGGGGCGGCCAGTGGTGCTTAGGCTGGCCATTGGAGAGGTTGGGGAGATGATCCAGCATCCTGGTGTGGAGATGGTGGCTTCCATGGTGGTGCTCCTCGTGGAGGTAGAGTGGAGGTGGAGATGTAGCTAACCTAGATGGATGAGTGCCAAGGAAGTGAATGGGTGGAATTGGCCACCCCTTAGGTCTTTTTATAGACCTAAGGGATTCTCTCTAGAGAGGTGTGGAACTCTCTAGAGAGAGCCCAAGAGTGGCTGGCCATTGGAGAGAGAGAAGTGGTTTTGTGATCCAAAAAATGTGGATCTCAATTTGAATGCCTCTTGGTTGCTAAATTTGGCAACCAAGAGTGGTGCCACTTGGAGAGAGTTCTAGAGAACTCTACATGTGTGGGAGTGCGTGAATGGGTGTGTGTGTGTGTTTGTGGTCGTGCTTTATGTGGCTAGGTGGTTTAAGTTAGGTCCTAAGGGGTTTAGGTAGGTGTATGCCTTGAATTAGGGTTACAAACTCTACTTGCTAAGGGGAAATTGCAATTAAACTTAACCAAAGTTTAATTAAATGAGTGTGAACCTAATTGAGAGTGAAATAACCTAATTAGGTTGGGTTTAGGTCAATTAGATTCTCACTATATCCAATTGAACTTGTGTGGGTTGAGATCTATGCTTAATTGGACTCAGTGAGTCGAATTGCCTTAAGTGAAGGTAATTAAGTTTGATCTAAGTTAATTGGGTTTGGTGAGGACCTACTTAGGTCCTTAGGTAGGTCTAGAGGTGATGTACTAGGGTTAGGACACCTTAATTTAGGTTCCTATGGGGTTGGGATTAGGTCTAGGGAGCTAGAAATCCAATATCAAGGCTTAAATCTTAAAACAGGGACTAGAGACTAGTCCCAGACGTCCAAAAACAAAATCAAATGACTTATACTAAAAAATCAGAAGTCTAGACTTGAGTTCTAGACGTCCAATCTGAGTCAAGGGGAAATCTAGGTTCTGTTTTGGGTATTCTGTAGAAATTGGACGTCTGACAAAGTGTCTGGACGTCCAATAATACTGCAGAAGTGGGTTTGAGGTGTGCGGGAGTTGGCTATGGGTCCTGGACATCCTATAACTTATCTAGACGTCCAGATAAGGGTTGGAACCAGGGTTTTAGGGCTTCCTAGTGTGTTGTGACCTAATCTAAGGGTGGCCAAGGCTTGGGGGAAGTCTCTAGGCTCTCTTAGGGCTAGGATGGACCTAAGCTCTTCACATTTTACTGCTTTATTCCTACTTAATAGAATAGCAAACCTTAACTCCCTTACATCATTATTCCTACATCTACTCTAAGCCTTCTGCTTCAGCTCTGCTGCAACTCCCGTTATTCTTGATCCAGCTTCAAATCTTGCTCCGGATCCAGCTCCTGATCAGCTTATTGCCTGCAATTGACATAACGCACTTAATCAGCACATTATAACATTTTTTTATGCATAGCTAAGGTAAAGTAGTAAAGATGTAGATAATGCATGTGCATGCATGAATTACCCTAACTTATGCTAAGTTCTAGCCTAATTTAGGTCAATTAAGACCTATGATTGCTGCGCAATCAAACTAATGTCCCCTTTTTCCTTCGCACGATGTTGCTGGCGACATTCACGACCAATTGAAGCAGTTGCTCTGCTTCATTCTTCAAGTGAAGCTGCAAGTAGCTTCGTGAGATGATTCTGCAGTGCCTGGTCATGGTGTTGATGTCGATGATGGTCGGAGCTCGGTGGACGATGGCAACGAAGATGATAGTGGCGGCAAAAACCTAGCTACTTGAAAATGGGCTTAATGCCCCAATTAGAACGTTGATTGCGAGATTTGCACGATTTTATAAATTAGGGTTTTAATGTCGTTGCAACGTACAAAATCAATTAGCTTTTAAATTTATATTCCTAGATAGTGGTGGTATCCAGGGTTTTCCAAGGAGGCCAATTTGTTAGTCAAAAAAGTGATTCTCTCTCTCACCTCTCAAATCAACACTTCTCTTTTTGTTTTTTGATTTTTGTAAATTTTTATATTTGGAAATAAGTGGGATACGAATGCGAGGATAGAACTATACTAAAAAAACTATGCCTAACAACTAAAACCTAAGTGACAAGAGAAGTCTTCTCTTCTAATCTCACCCTAGGCAAGTGCACCTAGGGTAATTAGAAGAGAGATGTGATGTACTAAAATAAATAAAGTTGCTACTTGAAATTGAAAATTCAAGAATGAAGAAGGGCACTTTGCTATTAAGAAGAAATGTTTACAAAGTACTTAAGGAGCTCAACTAAGCAGAGGTTCCACTTAGTTAATCCCTAGGTAGATGAATGCTTAACAGGAATTAAAATGCAACAAAATAAAAGGCAGAAAATTCTCTCGAGTAATTGAGGCAGCTTCGCTCCAAGAATGGTGGTTCCCAAACTTGAAGAAGAATTCCTTCTAGCTCCTTGAGTTGCTTCTCTCAAATGTGGACATCCTCCACCCTTCTTTCCTCCTGCCTGGCTGTCCACCCTAGATGGAAGCTTGCTCTTTGGAGTGGCTCAAGGAAGGAGAGAGAAGAGGAAGAAGGCATAAAGGGAGCGGGTAGGTTACTCCCTTAATCTTCTTCTCTCCTCCTTTCTTGGGCGTGGGATGTATGGTGGCTATAGGTGTTTGATAGGAGGAAGAATTGTTGCTTGCCAAGGATGGTTTGAATGGTAGATGGGGGATCTTTTTATAGGATAGTATAGATGGTGGTTAGGAAGCTTCCTTGGCACCATGTAAAAGGGTGCCAAGGAGGATGGTTAGGAAGCTTCCTTGGTGCCATGTGAAAGGGTGCCAAGGAGTGTATTTTAGGCACCAATGGTTGGTGGTTTTAATGTAGGTGGATGACCATTAAGGTGGAGAGGGAGTAGGGTAGGAGTTGGATTTGAGTTGGATCTAACTGAGTTGAGCTGGGGTCCAACTACTGGAGCTTCTGTCTTCACAAATGTTCCAAGTGACTTCCATACTACTAGGGTTTCTCTTATTTTCAATGCATTCATCCCCAGCAATCAAACGGAAACTACATGAGATAATGTGAAATGAATGCTAGTGTATGCTCTAAACCCTAAATGCACAAGCATGCTAAATGCAATGATATAATGCAATGCAGTGGACCAAATCTTAGGAACTAGATGTGAACGGATGCTGAGGATGATGATAAACTGGCGTTTATCAAATGTCCATAAGGGGTTGTTGGAGTACGAGGAGTTCGGTGGTGGTGTTCGTTTGGTGGATGGAGGTCGGACGTGGCTGGACGATGTGGGAGAAGACGGTGGAACGATGGACCATCTGATAGGGTTGTTGAGCAGTCAAAGCACACAATTTTGTTGGGGCTTTTGTTTGTGGAGATGAGATGAAGGTATGGGTGGTCGTGGTTTGGTGTTTCGTGGTGAGGCATGGCCGGACGAGATCGCCGGACCTTCGTCGGAGGTGGAGAAGATGGAGAGGGGGAGAGGTGATCACCGACTGAATTTAGGTAGTAGAGAGTGGAATCTATGCTAGGGAGAGAAAGGGAGAGAATAGACCTAAATTACGGATGAAAGGGGCAGAGCTTCACGTCGACTTTGATTGGCCAGTGCCGGAGGAGATGAAGGCTCCGGTGGGAGAACGGTAGTGACAAAGGGGCTAGGGGTGGCCGAACTATGATGGGTTCTGGTCGCGACGAAGACAGAAAGACGTTGGTGCCTCCAATTTGGCTGTTGGAGGCATGGAAGAGGAGGGACTAGAGGGTCGCTAGAGTACGTAGTTGGAGTTGGCTGGAGGAAGGGAGGAAGTTTTTTGGGGCCAAACCGAACTACAGAGGATGGTTTGGATACTAGGGGCTTTTATAGAGCTTGTAACCAAGCTCTAAATAAAGAACGAGGTGAGATTTGTTCATGGTTTTAGGGAAAAAGATCCCCAAAATCCTCGAGCTCGCCTGAGCTCTAGGATTTGGTTTGGGGTTCTAGAGATGGCTTAAATGATCAGATATCTCCTTCAGATCATTCCCTCTAATTTTAGAGGGATATGAATCTAATTTGAGAGAGATTTCCTCTCTCGAATCTTGGTTGAAGGTGCTTTCACACCTTCAATGGCAGCAGGGGCATTCTTGCAAAAATGATGATAAACTTAGGGACCTGATTGTAAGAAATTTGAAGTAGGGGTTTAAGTGAGAGAAATAGAGATTTAAGGGACTGAAATGCAAACTAGGTCAAGATGGACTTTGGTTGAGCCCAAATTTTGGAATTAACCTAATTTAGACCCAAGAAATATAATGGTGAAGTTGGATTTCAGTTTTGACCATGTTTGACTGGGAAATTTGCATAGAAGCCCAAATCAGGGCAAAATCTCGTTTGCAACTCTATTCTAGATCAAAATGAGTTCAAATGGTCAAACCATGAGCACCAAACCTCTTAGAATATTTTTCTATAAGTTTTATGAGGTTTAGATGAATTTTATCCTGGCCAGAACCTATTCAATTTAAGTAGGTCTGAAATTAGGATTTTGTGTGCTTTTGTGGTTCTCGAAATGCGTGAAACCCCGTTTCTGTCAGTGTTGACCCACTTTTGGACTTTAATGCTCAATTTACCTTAGGTTAACCCCTGAGTGACCCTGTGGTTACTCTGCATTTATAATGTGATGTTAAAGTTGCAAATTTACCCTTGTTTTAATGTTTTCTTCTCAAATGGATCTAAGTGGAATTGTGGTTCTCATGAAAATTTTCAAGAGCATTCATCTCTTGATTTAAACTAATTCAGGCTAGTTATGGTGAATGATGGTGTTACCATCACCCACCCTAGTAGGCACTTGAGTTGAATTAATTACCCAAGATCTAATCATCTATCACATAAATATAAAATAATAAAAGCATTCACAGCGTATTACATCACATATAAACACGAAATAATAGGAATAAAAGTGAATTAGAAAGATATCATTAGGACATTCATAGCCATCCAAAGTATGGGTGCAATGCAAAAGGAAACAGAACAAGAACTGGAAGAAATTAATAGAGCACTACGGAAACCAAAAGCGGGCAAGAAACATCAAATTGAGAACTATAACTGCAACTACCAGACTACGGTGCTGCACTCGAACCGGTACCATCAGCGCTTACAGCAGTAGAGTCCAACTATACCTCTCGAGGACCTGAGTATAGAGTCTAGAAAAACCATTAGCGACTGCTGAGTAGCTAAATCACAAAAAGAGAGCAAAGTTAAACAAATATGAACATAGGAGTGGGTACTATTCTAAATTATTTAAATTTATCTTTTATTAATCCAACTATTTGTGCCTTGCCATAATTCCAGTCATTATATGTCCCAATCAGTTTCCTCGGAAGGTGCGAGGAGATCTTGTTGTGATGTCCTAGACGATAAATTGCATGCAACTCACTCCCTTGGCTGAGGGGACGACTCGTATCCTCTTTATTGCCTAGTTAACTGCCCCGAGGTCCTAGTTAACAGGGTGAAGTGGCGACTATGGTCCGTGTAATAAACATGCGGGGAGCTACCCCGCACTGGAACACGACCAATCCTCTCCACTACTAGATATGAGAACAAAAGGGCTCCAATCTCTCATACAGCAATGCATGGCCAAACCTTGCTACCCGATTGGCCAACAGCCTCACAAGGAGGGTAGCTCACTCTCAGAGCCAGTCTCTGCTCGAAAAAGGTATAACCGGCCTTGCCGTTGATACTAGGCACGAATACTGACTTCCAAGTAACCTCTCAAGTTTCATGCTATCAGATAATTCCCATCCATCCCCATCTCATTCAATGCTTTTGTTCATGTTTCTATACAGGGCAAAGGTTTATATTCTATCTTTTCAAAATCATTAGAATACCTTAGTAATTCCATCATTAACTTCATCATATAACGTATTAGGTATTCCTAATCAATTATTTCATAATAATATTTAGTTGGTCAGATTCTCCAATAAATAGCCAATTTCTCGGCCGTAATGGAGTTAATGTTTAAAGAAGTAGTAACAATGAATTGTATACAATGGATTCGGTCACAGTTTATGCAAGGCATCGAAATTATATTTTAATTATTCAAGTACCCAACAAAGTGCGACATCAACACATAATGAGGCCTAGTACTCAGTAAAAGACGTGTAACAATTGTAGGTAACACAACTAAGTACTTATTGAAATCTAATATTGTCATTCAAGGAAGGAAGGTAGAGCTACTCTGCTTAGGGTCACTGGAAGGTCACAGTGACTTCAAGAAAACACGTCGAAGACTCCTCAAACTCCATGCATGCTCTAAGCATCCAACTCTAATTTCAAACAAGAGAGAATATGTTTAAAGCGTAAATATTAGGATACTTAAAAGTTTAACCTTGAATTTTTTTCAAAGCTCAATTCCCTCCCCCTTCTACTTCTTCTTCCTTACCGCGCTTCATTCCCACACTACTCACGCCATGCACGCAATCGGTTTCTCCATGTCCCTCCGCTGACCATGTCAGGCCACCGCCCGCCCTCGTTAGTCTCCGTTAACCATCTCGTCGACTGGATCCTCCCTCCAACCTCCTCGATGCCTCTTCTATGCAACGGTGCGAGTGGGTGCACCCACCCCTCGCCGTTGACTCCAAGGTCGTCCTTCTACCATCGCACGATGCTGCCATCGGCCTCCGTCAAACCCCTACCACTCAGTCGGAGCTCCGCCAACCTTTGGTGACCGGCCCATCAACTAAACAAGTGTTGCTAGCCTCTCCCTTGGATAGCTCATTATGGGTGCAACCAAGCCCATCATGGTTGCTTCACACATCATGTCGGCGCATTACCAGTGTTGGCTTGGTCATCAGTCATCCTGCCAGTGCTCATAAGATCTCTAACAATCATCCCCTTCCTTCATCTCCTTCCTCCTCTCCTTCAACATGAGTACAACGCCAACATGCGGCAACGATGCTGGAAGAACAAGACCTTACTGATGTAGACACATCTATGCCACATAAATTATCTATTTATGCATGTTTTTAGGCATATAATTGCATTAAGCATTATAAATATTGTATAGCATGCATCATTATGCATTTAGGTTAGATTGTACAAATTATAGGTTAATTTTCCATTTTTGTGGTCAGGGGATAGGGCAATATCATTTCGGAGCCTCGGATTGAAGATCCAATCATACGAATTTGATTAGGGTGACAATCGAAGTTCAACGACTCTGAGATCGCCCCGATTGGATTTCTGTAGCATTAGATGCAGTCCAAGAAAGATTAGAGGTCGAGGGGCAAGGTGGTGCAAATCCATACCTCAAATGACAAACCAACCGCATGGATGGGTTCGGATCGACGATCATAGCCCAACAACGTGAAAATTGACTCAATCCCACATCTATGGTACCATCTTCAATCAAAGAAGATGAACGACCCAGATGAAGCCACGTGGCACCATCTGGATCGTCCAAGGCCGCCTGCTCGATCTCTAAAGCTCCTCTAGCGTGCATTGTGGATCGTTGGATCGCCATCTAATGGTTCTGGGTGTGTCACGTCACCCTTTTCATTCGCACTTCATCTCCAACACATGATCTGGGTCGTTGGATCTTCATCCAATAGCCACGAGGCGCGAGTATAAGAGATATCTTCACATCCCACGAGGTCGAGCCTCCATGCGCCTCAAATCAGAGGAGCGAAGGGTGAGGCGAAAATTCATCTGTTGGATTAATGATGAGAGGTGATGGAGGCAGAGATGTGGCGCTACATGGAGAACTGGATGAACACGCACGCAATGACACGTAACCACACGCGCGATCGCATGCGGTTGCCGTGCGTACGATAAGACAAAGAGACTTCCACGCTTTTTAAGTTGTCCGATCTCTTGATCGGATAGTTGAGATGAGTTGAGCACGATTAAACGGCGCAACGGCTGAAGGTGTGAAGGCACCAACGTGGCTTCTTCTGAGCAATTGGATCCCCATCACACAGTAGAGGTTGAGGTGCGGCTTCAGCGACATGGGGCCTTAGTGATGTGCACATCCGTCACTAAAGGCCATATATTCATGATTATGCTTGTAAAAGGACCTTTTTACCCCCATGTATACAACTATATAAAGGCATTATGCCCTCCACCTTTTCTTCATCCCTTCTCTTCTCTTCTCACCTCCTCCAAAGCTCTACGAGCTGGTCCCATACCCGGGATGCTCCATTAGAGCTAGAGTAAAATAATTTTTCCATCTTCTCACCCTTTTCGTGGAGCATCTTGCAGTTGTCCTCTCACCTCTATTTGGGAGGCAAATCCTATCACGACGTCGCTCTGCTTCGTCCTCAATCCTCCAACTCTGTTCTGCCTCATCCAGCATCTCATCCCCATCGTTCGGACGCTCCATCAACGCAGCTTGTCCTCCAAGTAACCGTCGAGGAGGATAACTTCTCACCCCCTCCCTTTTTATTGCTTTTTAGTGTAGATTTCTGGCTTTCTAGTATAGCACGTAGATGTAATGAACATGATTCTATCATTATGAAACATTTGTTTATTTTCTCCCTATTTTCTCTTCATTTGTATTATTCTATCTGTTTCTTCTATTAATTATTCTTTAAGTAGAATAACTAGCGTAGATTAATTTTAACCAGCGAATATGCTTTCGTGACAATAATTCCTTCACGATTTTTTATCAAACGTTCGCCTCATCGTGTTTGACCTAGAACTCACTTTGAGTTTCAGTAAATTTTATCTGATTGATGGATTTTTACGCAACTACAACAAGTTCCAAACTAAAACTTTTAGCGTACAGAATTTCGTTCATCATTTTGGCGCCATTGCTGGGGAGGTGACACCCTTTGATTTCCCTCATTTTCCACCTTACTTATCATTTACCTCACTTGTCTTCATTCTTATTGTGATTGCAGGTACTTTCTCGAGGCGAGCAAAAGCAATAGATTGGGGTAAAGTGCTGTTGAAGGGCCTGTACATTTACCCCATACCTCCCACCCCCTATATTTCATTCCATCACATAAATAAAACAAACCCTAATTAACCTAGGTGCTCTCATAAACCTTAGGTTTAGTTTGATTGTTTGGTTGTCACCTTCACCCACCTCACCCTCCATATATATAAAAAAAAATCTAAAAAATCCCACAGAGGTACACAACCTCTTCTGATTTTTCATACTCAACCGGTAGCCTGATCTTTGGAACTAGTACACTCATTAACACATAATTGAGTAGAAATCAGATTAGGCTAACCATTTTGTGTGCCTTAATTAGTGGCGCATTCGACTAATTGTTTGATCTGTTTGGGTTGCACCACTCAAGTTAAAACTGATTCATCAAGTAGCTTGCTACATAGGATTCAACTTTTAGGATCTAACCAAGCACTCCATATCATTTTTGAGTTTTAAAGGAAGATATCTTCACATGTGCTTTCAAAACTTGGTGTGCCAACTGAACCTTGATTGAATAAACCTAAAGTTGAACCCTAAAAGCTACTAAACAAGGTTGAACCCTAAAAAACACATCATCAATAAACCTTGTTTGAAAACCCTGGTTGTGCACGCACACACATATGAATTAATCTTTAAGGGCACAACCCAAATAAAGGGCCCATTACATTCCCAAGCACATTCAAACCTAAGCTTAACTAAAATAAAGTAGACGTTGGCCTTAAGGATTTGACATGCTCTTCGAAAACTAAGTCGAGATTATTTTCGATTAATCTGCTTCTACCGGTCCATCTGATGTCTAGCTAGAGAAGCAGTGTCAAATGACTGCGGTTGGGGGGTATCAAAGGAACCTGAGATGAAAGTCAAGGGAAGAACCTTCTCCCCAATCCTTCCCTCTAACTGGTTGGATTGACCGAAAAAAAGTAGACCGAATCGTTTCTGTCATCTCGAGACAGGTTCTGAGAGTCTTTAGGTCTTTAGGCTACCCTACCTAAGGACAGGTTTGATTGCTTGTACTACAGGGCACGTTTCTTCCTCCCATTTTGTCATGGATCCTTCTACATCCTACACGCATTTTCACTCCTACCCTCATGACACATCTTATCTCCAATATGATGATTATTATCCTGACCCATGCTGTAATCAACCATCTACTAGTTGGGATAACTCAGATTGGGGATGCAATTCTGGATCTGCATGTTTAGGGTATAACCCTGGACATCATGATTGTGATTTCTATCTTTCTCTGAGTTACAATGATTATAGATCTCCACCTCCATATGATCAATATAACCTGATCTACAATCAAGAAGGATATTCTGATTACATCTCTTACCCTCCCCCAGACTACACTATATATAGGTCACCACCCCTCTTTGAACAACCTGAAATGACCTATTATTAGGGAGGGCACCAAGAACCTCAATTCTTTGACTCCCCTGGACTGAACCCAAGCCCACCTAACCTTGAACCAAACCATTTGGTTCAGGTGAACTAGGTCCAAGATAAGGTGTTGACTAACTTACAGAATACTATACAATCTTTAGAAGCTTAGCCAACACCTTTTACAAGACATTTTACAAGACTGGGGATAACCAGGTTGGTCTAAAGCAACTAATTGAGGATGAATTGATTACTTCACCTGAGATCCCTGAGCCAAGGCACGAGGAAAAGTATGTCTCCATGGACCAGGAAATGATTGATAATTTTGAGACATATATTAATGCGGATTCAGAATTCTTTGATTTTGAGGGTGAAGAATCTTTATGTGAAGTCTCACTTGAGTTTGAGGAAAATGTTTTAAGTGAGACGATTGGGCCTAAGGAATTCAATGTATCATTTAATAGTCTAGTAATTGAGGATTTTGATCTAGTTGGGGCTAGTATGGTAGATTCAGATCCTGATTTCATAAAGGATTCAATTTATATCCCCATTCCTCAATCACACCCCATTGAGCATAATGATGATTATCTTCTTGAGATTACCAAATCCAAGTCAATTTTGGTTAAGCCACAAGTTTTGGACTTGGACATTTTAGACGGGGTTGATAACACTTTCGAGGTCTCGGAAACTTTGATTATAGAGGATAGGAATCTAGAAATGAAGGTTTGGGAAGCCAATTCCGGGGGAAATAAAAGTTTGAGTTTATGGGTTCTTATTTGCCTAAAACTACCAACTTTTTGTTATGACCCTTATGACATTTTCATCCCAGAGGATGTCTAACTCAAGCACAAATTAACTGATTATCCTTTTGATAATAATTTTCCTATTTTCTGACTTTTTGGACTTGGGTTGCATCCTCACAAATCACAGGCTCGACCCCTTTTACATACTGATATCAGGTTCTGGGTAATTCTCATCCAGAACTTTAGAACCACTCGACCCTAGGGCATGGCTCTGCACCACAATCTCGTCCACATCTGTGGACATCTTCTCCTTGCAAGTCCAAAAATTGATCCTTTTATTCTGATCCTGACATGTAATTATGAATTCTTTATTTCTTCTTTATTTGTATAGTATGCCTTGTTGAAGGCACTAAATTCAACACGTATATAGTCTCTTTTTCATCTTGGAGCCGACCTGTTAATCACGAAATTCAAGTGCTTTCTACTCTATTCCACTCTTTTTCATGTCTTTTTAATACAGTGAGGACATTGCATTACATAGGCATAGGGGGTGGATATTCACCTCTGAATTATTTCTTTAGCTCCATAGATTCTTTTTATTTTCTCTTTATTTTTGAAAAAAAAAAGTTGAATTAAGAAAAGAGAACTTGGGCATTAGAGTTTTTCAACTTTAGGGAATGATACGATAGAACTTGAACACTTAGATTATTTAGGTCTTCAAGCTTAATCAGCCCAGGTGTCCACTAAAATGTGGATTTGTTTCTCTTGTCCTCGCCATTTGAAAATTCATTTCTAATTGGTTAAATAAGTTAGGGTGATAAGTACACGGCTTATCAACCTGCCCTCTGATTTGAGGGAACTTATAGTCTGAGCATTTACACACTATTTGCACTTACTTTTTTGGCGGTTTTAATGGAAATTAGGTAGCTAATGAACCTTCTAAGGTGGTATGGCTAGCAAGTTATCATGGGTAACAGCCTATTGGTCGGTTGTCCAAAGCCCAGCCATATGACTGTTCTCTTTCTATTGCCTTTAGGTAAATCTTAGATTAGGGAAGCCACCTACTTAGAAAAAAAGAAAAAGGAGAGAAATACCCAAAAAGAAAAAAAATGATAAGAAAAAGAAAAGAAGAAGAAAAAAAAGCTACACTTCACCGCACGAGTATGGCTGGCAAGTTGCCGTGGGTAATAGCCCATTGGTCAGTTGTCCAGAATCCAACTCATGAAATACACGTATAATTTCAAACACTTAGAAAGAGGAGGAGAAGTAGAATAAACCGGGGAGATATACATTGGGTTCGCCCTTGTGTTGATCCCATAAAAATAAAAAGTATGGAGAAAGCTACCGGTCTGATAGATACACCTTTAGGCATGATTTCTTTTCAAGGTCACCTAGGGGCGTAGAAACCTGAAGTCTGTTTTGATTGCCGATCAGTGAGTCTATCACAATCAGAAAAGGATGCTTAGAACTTATAGTTCTTTTTGAGCTTGGGTGAGTTGGGTAGCCGTAGAAAGCTACTTCGAAACTTTAAACTAGAAAAAAAAATCCAAAAAAAATAGAAAAGAAGAAAAAGTACAAGATGCTTTTGAATAAGGTGAGGGCTTGGGCAGTCTACATTTTCGCAAATACCCGAGCACTATTGAGTCTGGGTAAGTTTAGGTCCTTAGTAGAAATTTCTTAGTATTGAGAAATAAATATTGCCCAAGTAATTTGATTCTAATTCTTTTATAAATAACATATAATTTTGCTAAGGACTAGTAAAAGATAGGCATGGGGGTGTGATGTAGACACATCTATGTCACATAAATTGTCTATTTATGCATGTTCTTAGGCATATAATTGCATTAAGCATTTTAAATATTATATAGCATGCATCATTATACATTTAGGTTACATTGTACAGATTATAGGTTAATTTTTCCTTTTTGTGGTTAGGGAACAAGGCAATATCATTTCAGGGCTTCGGATTGAAGATCCAACTGTACGGATCTGATTAGGGTGACAATTGAAATTGAACGACTTCGAGATCGCCTCGATCGGATTTCTGTAGCATTAGATGCAATCCGAGAAAGATCAAAGGTCGAGGGGCAGGGTGGTGAAAATCCATACCTCAGATGACAAATCCAACCACACGGATGGGTTTGGATCGACGATCGTTGCTCAACAGTGCGAAAATCAACTCAGTCCAACATCTATGGCACTATCTACAAGTCAAAGAAGATGGATGACCTAGATGAAGTCACGTGGCACCATCTGGACCATCCAAGGCTGCCTGCCCGATCTTTAAAGCTCCTCCAACATGCACTGTGGATCGTTGGATTGCCATCCAACGATTCTGGGTGCGCCACGTTGCCCTTTTCATCCGCTCTTCATCTCCAACAGACAATCTGGGTCGTTAGATCTTCATCCAACGGCCACAAGGTGCGAGTATAAGAGATATCTTCGTATCAATCCATGTGCATAGCGTAGTGGATAAGATGCTCGCACGAGAGGAAGCGGCGCTGGGTTGAGCCTCCATCCGCCTCAAATCAGAGGAGCGAAGGGCGCGACAAAAATTCATCCATTGGATCAATGATGAGTGGCGATGGAGGTGGAGATGTGGCGCTACATGGAGCGTTGGATGAACACGCGCGCGATGACGCGTAACCACACTCTCGATCGCATGCGGGCACTACGCGCACTGTAAGTCGAAGAGACTCGCATGCTTTTTAAGCCGTCCGATCTCTTAATCGAACGATTAAGATGAATTAGTGCAATTAAACGACGCAACGGTTGAAGTTGTGAAGGCGATGACGTGGCTTCTTCTGAGTGGTTGGATCCTCATCGCATGACAGAGGTTGAGGCGTGCCTTCAGCGACATGGGGCTTTAGTGTCGTGCACATCTGTCACTAAAGGCCCTGCATTCATGATTAAGCTTGTAAAAGGACCTTTTTGCCCCCATGTATAGAACTATATAAAGGCCCTATGCCCTCCACCTTTTCTTCATCCCTTCTCTTCTCCTCTCACTTCCTCCAAAGCTCTATGAGCTGGTCCTATACCCGGGATACTCCATTAAAGCTAGAGTAAAATAATTTTCCCGTCTTCTCACCCCCTTAGTGGAGCATCCTACAGTTGTCCTCTCACAGCTGTTCGGGAAGTGGATCCCACCATGACATCACCCTGCCTCATCCTCCGTCCTTCAGCTCTGTTCTCCCTTGTCCAGCATCTCATCCCAATAGTCTGAGTGCTCTGTCAATGTGGCTCGTCCTCCAAGCAGCCATCGAGGAGGATGACTTCTCACCCTCTCTCCTTTTATTGCTTTCTACTATAGATTTCCAGCTTTCTAGTGTATCACGTAGATGTAATGGACATGATTCTATCATTATGCAACATTTATTTATTCTCTCCCTATTTTCTCTTCATTTGTATTATTCTATCTCTCTCTTCTATTAATTATTCTTTAAGTAGAATAGCTAGCGTAGATTAATTTCAACCAGCTAATCTACTTTCGTGATAATAATTCCTACGTGATTTTTAATCAAACGTTCATCTTCCCATGTTCGACTCGGGACTCACTTTGAGTTTGGGTAAATTTTATCTAATTGACGGATTTTTACGCAACTACAACGACAGGTTTCAAACTCAAAACTTTTAGCGTACCAGATTCTTTTCATCACTTACCTCGGTGACTCCTACCATCAATGCCCACGTCCCTCGGTCGTCATCTTGCTTCCTCGGTTGAGACCACCGCCACATCCTCCTCTCACGTGGGATGGAAAGGAGAGGAAGATGAAGATGAAGAAGGGAAGAAGAACAAGAAGAGGAGAGATGCTAATCACCCTTCCTCTCTCTCTCTCTCTATTCTCATTTCCACAAGATGGAAACTGTGAGAAAGGAAGGGTGGTGGCTGGCTTTGATTAAATAGGCTCTAGAAGGGCTCCTTAGGGTTTAGGGATTTATGCAAAGGACAGTTATAACCCTAGGTTGTGTCTACATAACTCATGCTCTCACATAATTCATTTTTCACATGGAAATTGCCACGAAACTCGGATTTCTACGAAATCATTTTTGTTGGAAAGCTTATGACAAGATAAACTCAATGGTACCAATTGTGATACCATCTGTGAAAATTTTTCTTGAGGTTTGGCCATAGTTGATCAAAATCAGCGTTTCTTCATTTTTGGACTACACTAACTCGATTCGCACCCAATGAGCATTGTCAGATTTGTCTTGACACGCTCAATCTAAAAATTGGGCTTAGTTTAGATTTAGGGTCATAACAGGAGACAAAGTAGGGATTTTTCCCGGTTGAAGGGTTTCCTCTCTAAATATTGTGTTCAATTGTAGTTTGCTATATTATGCATTTTTTAAAGTTCAATTTTATTTTGATATTTATTATTTATGCACAATTCACCCCCCTCTTGTGCCATTCTCAAGGTGTAGGCTCTTGCAGGTTGTGTCACCTATAGAGTGAAGGATCGCTACCATAGAGACCCACTCCTTGAGCCATTGATGGAGCTTTTAAAGGAGCTATTGGATGCTTATATCCAATTTCACCTAGCCGTGTGGCCCCTTTGACTTCTTTTAGGGCATTTGTATATACATACATATATATATGTATAAATATATGTATGTATGTACGTATATATATAGCCATTAAACCAATTGATTATAAGACTTGAGAAGTGGTAGCAATTGAGCCTTCCAAGTGGAAATTTGAGCTTAGAAGAATCTCTATATTGAGTCGATGTAGTTGGTGAAGAATCAAAAACACATTGTATCAGACCTCACATCCTTTCATTTTTTTTAGTGAGAACTAGGAGTATGGATGTGGCTTACTATTAGCTGATACATTACAAAACTTGATTCGAAATTTGTACTTGTATTTGTTATGTGTTCTCATATAGAAGTATCATTGCATATAGTATAATTACATTCTTACAATTGTAGTGAAAAAAGTAATTTAGGACACATCACGCCACTAGATACAACGAAGAAAATAAATCATGTATTATATTTCATGTCTAGAATCTCATTGTTTTATCACATGGAGCATCACACGTTTACCACTATCATTCATCCCATATTCATCAAATACCATCGTCGTAAACATAACTAGGCCAACATCATATGTATAAAGTGCAACATAGCAAAATCAAAGAAAAGTATACCACATTCATATCTTATATCGAATGAAAAAAGATGGTTGCCTACCATGCTTCCAGAAAACCATAACATAGCCTAGAGGAATATAAGAGCACTACTACTAGATATGTATAAACAAAATTTATCCCTCTTGAAACATTTGGAAAACTATAACCATCGATAGAATAGTAGGCTGTACTTTAACCCTCGAGTATATCTATGATGGCCTCTACTAGATGCATCATCTCCAGGGTGCTAAGTTTGTATAGTTGCTTCCTTTACTCCTCTATGATTACTTGGTTTTGGTGCTTGTGTGCACAAAGAAGGATACGAGCAATATGAAGCTACTCCCTCAATTGATTTGAATATATAGCACTTGGTGGCATGCACCTTGATGAATAACATGGAAGGAAGGCATCTTGTCCCAAAATTGAGTTGAATTTAGAGTATCAAACAAGTGACTATGTATGACATTCTATAGTTGTGACAACCCGAGCCTCACCAGGAAAATTAGGATGGTGGAATGCAGGTTATCGAGTACAAAAATCAAATCAAAATAGGATTGCAGTCACTTAACACATAATCATAAAATATAAACATAGCCAAATAAACTAATCATATTGCATTACGATAAATAAAATATATCATGAATGCTATCCACGGTAATTATAACCATAAATCTAAAGACGGAAAGAAATAGGTACTAGAAGATTGTTTACTACATAACTAAGAAAAACATGAAAGAGAATGGATGACAAGAACTCCAGGTGTTATAGACCGTCTGCGGGAATTGAATCGGCTCTCGTACTTGTCACTCCGTGCATAGCTGCTCCTGACTGCTCAACAGTAACTAAGTACGAAGTCCAAAGTAGTTAGCAAACGTTGAGTAGAGTAGTGCAAGTAAAGAAACAAGGTAGCACAAAATAACATAAAAAAAAATTATGCAGCAAAAGAGGAGTGCAAATTTGTTATTTGCATTATTTCTTATCACTAAATTACTGTTACTACTCATTTATCTCGATAGTGTATGACCTTCGATATTGTGATCACATTTGTTCCATATCAATTCCTCGGAAGGCACGAGATCTCATTGCGATTTCCCAAGAAGTAGGATGCCTATCGGGTGTCTTCTTGGCTGAGAGGAAACTTTGCACTCACCTTACATCTCGTTCTATCACCTTGTGGTCCTAGCATAGGTAATGTGGCAGCTACATACCACGAGCTATATGCATAGATGCGACCCACGCTGGCTAGTGGATAGCTCTCTCTACAACTTGGGTACATAACCAACCAAACATCATATATATATCAACCCGTGTACCCCTACCTTGCTACCCGGTTGGGCAATTAACTTGTCACAGAGTTGTAGGGAGGCTAGCCTACTCCTTGATCCATCCACAACCTCAGCCAACTATCACAATTTAGCTATCAATTTCAATTTTCACGACCATCATATTTGAGTGTTCCTTATAACTGGCAATTACCAAGTTTTCAAGTACAAGCTCTCAGCCATGCATATAGTGCATTCACAATTTATGTTATCAAGAAAAAATTAGAGTGGTCAATATATTTCTTTTTCATCCAATGAATTAGCAATATATTTTCCTTTCAATCCCTTGATTTAGTGACATGTTTATTTCTTTCTGAACAACCACAATTTAGTCATCCTGATCATAGATTATCATCGCTTACCACAGAAAAAAACATAATTCTAGTTAAGCCATTTCCGTTAATGTGGATTTTATTACTTTATTCTAACATCTCTTTCTAATGTTTAACGTACCCACAGGAGAGAATAGTCAATCGGCATACACGTTCATAGACTATGAGAGTTAGCAATAATGACGAATGTGCATAAACTAAGGGTTATGACAAATGAAATTGAAATAATGCCCTATTATTGAATAGGAGATTTAACTATTCTACTTAATATCATCGAGGGGTCACGATAACTCCGAAATATATGTTCGTGGTCCCTTATCAATACCTTAGGAATCATGTATTCCACACACTCTTCAGGGCTAGATCAATGTCAAGACATGCGAGGAATATATTAAAAAAATATCACAAGGATTTTACTGCAATTTTTGAGTGATGAAAAAATTCAAAATGGATTCTAGAATTTATCGTTGTGTAATTCATCGCAAGATGATTCCAATGAGTCCTGGAATGCAGAAAATGGAAGTCGTTTGACCCTAAAATGGATCAAAATGGAAAAAGGTCGTGGAACAGAACTCTCTTATGCATGCATGCCTTGAGATCCGCACTGCTGACATCAGTATTGACGTTAGTGCCACCGTCGACCTGTACACCCTCATTGCTTCTTGCGTCCGTACCCCTTTTTTTTCGCGATGGCACGGGAGAGAAAAGTGAGAGAGCATTCAATCCCCTTGCCAAAGGCCCACCTTTACAACCTCAATCCTTCCATGTTCTAGCTGAAATTGTGGTAAAAGTGAGAGAGCATTCATCACAATTGTAAATAGGAGGGGGGGGGGGGGAGTCCCCTTGCCAAAGGCCCTTAGAAGTGCAGATCAAATCAATAGACATGCCATTCACTAAAGGAGATATTGAAGGGTGATAAGTACACCAACGTACAAGCTCAATACATTATGCACAAAAGCACATTTTCCCCAACAAACAACATAGGAAGCAACATCTAAGTCAAAAGATTTATATCACCTTTAATGTGCATCCTTAGGGTAGAGTTCTTGCTATTGAAATTCATCGTAAATTCTTCTACCAATAGAGCATAATCTACAATCCATCTACCTTTCACAAAGGCAACTTATTGTGGGAGAAATACCAAGGGGAGAGCTTACTTCAATCTGTCGGCCATGATCTTTGTGATAGCTTTATATAACACATTACAACAAGCAATGGGCTAATAGTCCCTAAGGAAATGAACATAGTTCTCTTTAGGTACCAAAGTAAGGAATGTATGGTTGAGTTAACCCACCTTTCCACCCCCTTGGAAGAAATAGCAAATCCCATGGACTACATCCTTCTTGATAATGTTCCAACATTTCCTATAGAAGGTTGCATTGAAACCATCAGGTCTAGGAACCTTATCCGTACTAATCGATGCCTTCTTGATCTCCTCCATACTGGGTATTTTTGAGGTTGTGGTTGCATTTATCTGCATTTCTTTTCAAGCTAGGGAGGGAGATATCATCCAGTGGTAACTCATCATTTCTTTCCTAGAATAGGTCATTGAAGAAGGAGAGAGCTTCCCTTTTAAGCATCTCATCTTTTTCAATCACAGTATCATCCTTATCATAAAGTTGAGAGATTGAATTTGTGTGTTGTCTTATTCTTGTAGCCAAAGCAAAGAAGTTTGTTGATTTATTACCTTCCTTATGCCAAGAAATTCTACTTCTTTGCCTCCACATGTCCTCATCTTTCAATAGGATCACAATGTTCCTCCCAATGTTTTTCTCTCCTTCATGTAGCATGCCATTAAGGGGGTCTTGGCCCAAGGACTCATTTAAGGCAAGAAGCTCATCTTGGAGATCCCTTATACTCCTCCTCCCATTTTTTTCCCTCTTGAGCCAAATTTTGAGCTCCTTTTTCACATTCTTTAGCTTAGCCACTCACCTATAAAGAGGATTGTCAACAATGGGAATCTCCTAAGCCCTTTTGATGACATCCATCACCCTTAGTTTTCCCAACCAAAAATTGTAACATCTGAAAGGCTTCTTGTGATGGGTACATTCCGCTAGTGAGATTTTTAAAAAGGCATGATCACTCAACTCCAAGGGAATATAATCCATTCTTCTGAGAGACAAGCAAGAAATCCAATCACCATTAGCTAGCATACAATCAAGCCTGCAAGTGATTGGTGATGAGGTGTGGCTCATCATAGCTAAAATGCTTAAGTTAAGTTAGAAACTATGCTAAACACTACATAATTAACCCCTAAAAAAGGTTAAGTATGAGAATTAACAAAAATGACCTAAACTAGCAAATCAGTGTTAAAAACTGAGATATTCTATTCAAAATGTAATTTGATGATCTAATTGCAAATTAAACACATTTCTGAGTTCAAAAGTTCAAATCAGGAGTGAAATCATATGCTTAAATGTTCAATTGAGCTTTAATAAAAATTTAGTTACATTTGGACATCATTTGGACCTTGCATTATTGACATCACATCTAGGTCCTTAGGTCATTCACATTTCTTCACATGAAATTTTCCAAGGAACTCTTTGATAGCTGTCGGGGACCTCTTTGCAAACGTTCAAGGACTGCTCGACATCATTCCTAACCACTAATGGGTTTCTTCCTAAATTTCCTACCTTTTCACCTATAAGAGTCTCCACGCAAAATTTCCTTTTCATCTGCAGCCGACGAGGTCCACTGTTTATGTGATGAACACAACCAATCAAAGTCGTTATTCCTTTGTGAAAGAGTGATCTTCGTTTTCATTGAAAACTTTAACATAAAATGAAGTGTCGTTGTATTTAATCGCGTGGTAGAAAATCGCTTTTCAAAACATTTTAGTTGTCAGAATCTAACCACGAATAGTTAGGTCATCTCCATAGGGAGGAATTAGCCTATTAAAATTAATAAATAGTGTCTCGTTTATTCGGGAAACTCAATGGATATGCATGCTACTTCGTGCTTTTCTTTTTCTCACATAAATGCTCGTTTTAACCAATTAATTAAGAATGTAGGTGCTATGATGCAAATTCACCATAATATAATATCATGTAAAATAGTGATCTCTATACTGGTAAGCACCATAAATACTAATTTCTAAAACATAACTTGTTCTCCATAATCCATGCATCCAATCATTCATGTGATATATATATGCAAATAATTCAGATGAAGTAGAAGGAGGACTATGCAATTTCACCACAATAATGTAATGCCTAAAATAAATGAATAGTAAACCTCACAATGGAATTTGTCGTAATTTTTAATCCCAACCAAAATAGAGCATTTGCTCTCTCTCTTCCTCGCAAGAGAGAGAGAGAGCACCGGCGGGGTTGTCGCGAGCAAGGAATGTTGGAGAGGATGATGGCTATTCGATGGAGGCGGCGGCGTCGACGGAGACGGCCGGCCAGCGGAGGAGAAGATGCTAGTGTGAAGGCTCTGTTGAAGGATGAAGGCACTGGTAGTAGGCGGCGTTTGGGCGTGCATGCGGTGGGTGCGGCGCCTGTGGGTGCGCCTGTAGAGTGGTGGAAGGCGCTGGCAAGTGCGGCGCGCGCCTGCGGGCGCGGGTGGTGAAGGCGGTCTGCATGTGGGCACGAAGGCAGGCGTGCAGGCGAGGCGGTTTGCAGGTGGCGCTTGTGGGTGCGGGTGGCGAAGGCGAAGCCTGCCGATGGGCGTGCGGGCGCAGCGGTCAGCAGATGGGCGAAGTGGGCAACTGCGGGTGCGGTAGCGCCTGTGGGCTTGGTGCGCGGGCGAGCGGTGCTACGCCTGCCGATGGGCGTGCGCGCGCTTGCGGGCAAAGGCGCTGCAGATGGGTGGCATCAGCGCTAGCGGGTGTGGGTGGTGAAGGCAGATGAGGCGGCTGCTTGGTGAGGTGTGAGAGCGGTGCAAGATCGGGAAAGAGGATTGGCTGGAGCTTGAGGTGGCTTGCACGTGCTTGTGGGCGTAGGGGCGCTGCTGAAGGTGCTTTTCGGGAGATGGGCGCAGGTGCTGTGCGGTCTACAGATGCGGGCACTAGGTGGTGCTAGGGAGAGAGGCACGTGGTGCAGGCTTGGAGGCGGTGGTGAAGGAGTGGTGTGGGTGCACAGTGCATGCGGTGGAGTTTTTCCCCACTAGGGGGAAGATGGCTTTCCAGTGCACGCCGCCTCCTCTCTTTTAACTCCTCTCTCTCCCCACGTGCGTGAGTTAAGGGATTTTCAAATCCCTTAACTATTTCTGGACTCATTTGTTGAGGAAGGGCGGCGGAAGATTAACCCAATGTGCGGGGGAGTTGCGGCTGTTATGTGGAAATTTATCCCCCCACCCTTGTTCTTTCTGAATATTATTCCTACAATCATAAAAACAACAAAATCATTACATATTAAGTTATAGAATGTTATAAACTTAAATCATGATGCGTACAAATCTTCTACAACTTAAGTGCAATTATTAACACACCTACAAAGTACGATTAAAGATACTTAGGCTTAATATTAGTCCATTAAAATGGACTCATCACTTTGAGTCCTTTGATCTACATTCAAACTCGCTCCAATCTTTGCGTGCACCTTTGTGTAGCATCACTGCACCTTCTAGATCCCATCCAATGGTTGGATTTCATCCTAACCCTTCTCGCCCTCCTCATCTCTTCATCCCACCATTGGAACCCTACTCATTTAATCTAACCTTAGCGGTGCCCAGATCTCTAGTGCGCCTACTTAAGTGATCACCTAAGCTTCTCACGCGCCATCGACTCCCTCCCCCACTGAGCCGATCACTTCATCCACTCTCCAGTTCTTCTTCCTCCTTCATCAGAATCATCGGTGACAGGGGCAGTTCTTCCCTCCAACTTTTGTCACCACAACAACTGTTGTGGATCTAGGGACCTCATTCACTCGCTGGAGACCTCCTCATCACCATTCATCATTGCAGTGACCACCTGTAGCCCAGGCATCTCGTTCTTCCCTTTACATTAGTATTTCCTTGCTCTCTAGATTAGTTTTAGTGTTACATAGAGTTTTGTAGATCATTAGATGTAGTTTAGATGCCAAATTATGGGATGAATGAGTTTATATTAGACTAGTTTAGCTTAGGAATAATCACACCCTCTCTGATCAACCCAGATTAGAGAGGTATTTACACCTCATTTCGCATAATTACGAATAGCTCCCCCACCACTCCATATCACTATCGTATTTTCTGATTTCCTCGACGATTTATTTCATCATTCACCCATCCATCAGGCCATTAGTTGATCTAGAGTTTTCTAGCTCTTAGATCTACTATAGAGGTCAATTTCATTTAAGGGATCATATCATTCAACCCATAAATTCACAAATGACCCTATTCTGAATGCTCTGAATTGGTGATTTTTTTTTGCAGACGTGGTATCGATTTGGTTTTAATCAGGGTTTTGAGTCATTATTGAGGGAGTTGAAGATTTGGGATTCAATGATAATGGATTTCAATGTCTAATTTGATTTCTTTCTTCATGCTGTTTATGGCATAAGAGAGGAATTAGATCAGAGTGTATTTCATCTTTGGGCTTTCATCTTATTTGGAGTGAGTCCTAAGTCTGTCACACAATGTTTGAAACAATTTTGAACTGAGATTTAATGTGTTTGAAACTTGGATATGAATTTTCACCTTACAGTGTCTATAGTGTAAGGTGAAAAACATGTTAGGATTTCAAGAATTGATGGCAGTTTTATTTGGATTTCAAAAGTGTTAAGGAAGAGTTTGAGATGATTTTTCATGGATTTAACTCATATATTTTAGATCTGGGATGTGACATTTTAGAGAGCATTCAACACTGATTTTCATGAATATAAGTGTTTTTGAAGTTGAGTTGGTTTTGATCTCTCATTTTAATATATTAAAGGTTGCACAACAGCTACATTCTTTGAGATTAAACCTGATTTTTAGCATTTGAAGATTGGAGCATGTTTTCAGTGGAGTTTAAGGTTTGATTTGATCCTTCTCTTTATGTTGTCTATAGCATGAGAGAAGGATTAGATTAGAGGTTCTCTTTTATCTGGTAAATCTGATTTGGATTTTGATCTGAGCTCAGATCAGATCTATTTGGTCCAATCAAAGCTACACCAGCAGCAATCAGCTGTTGGAGTTCTATTTTGATGACTGCAGAAGTAGTTTCCAACTGCTAGTTTCATGGCTAAGTAGTTGTTGAAATAGCAACAGTAGCTGCATCATTAGTTTAAGTCGTCTAAATTGAAGCATCAGTAGCAAATCATCTGATATGAGATTTTTAGTAGCTGAACTAAAATTTCAGTTTCAGCTATTGACTTGGATAGAGGATGACTTGAGCTTGGATTTGGGGATTATTGTGAAGCTGACCTGTGTATTATGATGGAACTCACATGAACAAGCATTCATGTATAAAGTTAGATTCTAATTTGATGTTTGTGCTTGTATCTTGTTGTATTAGATCTTTGTTAGCTAGTTTTTATTGAGCCTAACTGTCCCAATTGTGATTTTAATGAAATACATTGTGAAAATCATGTTTAAATGTTCAATCATCTTCCATGTTATGTGTTAAGTGTTTGTGAATGCTTTAACTGAATATCAAATCATTAGAATAGAATTCTAGGCCTTAGGTTTCATATTCAACACCTTTTAAAGCCTATACTTGGGTTAGTTTGTAAATAAATAAAATACCTAAAAAATTCACTAAAAAATTAGATAAACTTGTCTTGAGCAAGATCAGGTATTTCTTTAGGTGTGTGCTAAGTATCAAGGTAATATAAATCCCCAACTTGGTAGAATATGCCAACTAATGGTTCAGTATACCTTAGAATTCAATATAAAAACCTAAGATAAAAAACACCCAAAATACTTCCTTCTTTCTCATCTCATTCTTTCTCTCCCATCTCCTACCTCCATTAGACATATAAAAACTACAAAAATAAAAAAATCATCAAAAAAATATTCAAAAATACCTTATTTACTATGCATATACTTGTAAATATAATTTAAAACCTAAGTTATATGTATATAGTATACAATATGTGTATAATATCTATAATTAACTTATATATGTATTCTATATATATTAAATTAAATATTTAGAATGATTTATTATATATATAACTTTATTGTATTATTAGATATAAATTTATATTAATTTAAATGTATATTGATCTAAGTAATTATACAAACTTATCTATATGTACATAATTGTATCTAATACTGTACATACTTATTTAAGTAAGTAATATAAACTGTATAATACCTGTAATTTAATTTAATTAAGTATTTGTAGTAGATAATTAAATTATTAAGTTAATTAAGTAATTTATTAACTTAAAATAAAATAAATTAGTAATTTAAATTAATACCGAAGTAATTTATAATGTACACTTATATAATGTTATATTAAATATTTTCAATGTACTTATATTGTATTTATAATGTATTACAGTATTTATAAACTATTTATGTATATAACTATCTAACACATGTATTTAAATGTACATAAATTAAAATAAAGTCGCTAAAATACAATAAAAATATGTAATAAATAATTTATTATGTAAATAAACTTTGTATAAGGTCAATTGTATAATTAATTAACAAATTTGTACTTTAATAACAAATGAAACTTTAATTTAATATGTATATACCATCAACTTTGACTAATTTTATTATATATCTAAATAATTTATTTCTATAAATTAATTATACCGTTATATAGTCCTATATAAGGGCTATGTAATTATATAATTTATTTTTAATTTATATTAATTTTTGGACCTTGATTTAAGGGCTAAATCATCAGACTTCACACAATCTCAGCACTAAGTTGTGCTGATTTCACCCGCCGTGAAAGTGGCACATCGTGTGGCACAAACTACTCAAAGCTGTATAATATGAATTCGTCACGTTGCCCTCCCGGTCATTAGGCGCCGAGCGCCAAATAACCCACTTGCATTCCCTCTCTCTGAGCATATGAACAAACATTGCATACAATGGTGGGTAAGGGGTCACGTATTGCAGCAGGCCTGATGTGGGCCTGTGTTGGGCCTAAAATGTATGAAAGAATACCTAATTCAAACTAGGGCCAATCCACTAGTAGAGGTCTGGCCCCACCTGTAAGGGTGCTGTGCATCCCTCGAATGTGGGTCGGCCCGCCCATTAGACCAAATTTTTGATCTCTTGTGAATAGTGATTGTGTGTTTGAGAGAACTTCCTCAATTCGACTAAGTAAAGAGAGAAAAGAGAGACGGAGCCGCTCTAGTGGCTAAGTGTTTGGCATTGAGCCCTTGTGTGTGTGCATATGGATATATGTATATATATATATACACACACATATGTATATATATGTAATATGTATAATAAGTATAGGATAATAATACATGTATATAAATAACGTAAATAATTATATGTAAGTAAGGTATATAAGTGCATATATATAAGCAAGGTATAGATATGTTTGAGCTCTTATATATATAAATAACCTTAGAGCTTTAGTGACGAATATATCCATCACTAGATATATGTATATACGTTAGTACAAGTAATTCTTTTTGCCTTAGGTAATGGAAATATGTTACTAGGGTTATAGTGACGTATATATATGTTACTGTATATGTAATTTATGTTATTATAGAAATTAGTATGTTAATATAACTTAGTATAGTAGATATTAGTAGTTATTTTTGTACCTATACTTAGGTATTACTTATAGTAGTTGTAGATAATTAACCTAGTGTAGTATTAGTTAGTTTTTAATGCCTTTCATTTGTAAATCTATTTAAGGCATTACAGGTAGAAATAATTGATTCTTTTTGTGAATAATTGACCAATTCATTCATTGATTTATTCGTTGATTCTTTTTATAAATAAAATTAATATTTTTTTTGAATAAAAGAATATTTTTTGACTTAGGGAGTGATGTATATCAATAACTGCCTCCCAGTGAATGACTTGGAAACTAACCAGTAAAAATCATAATTAAATAAAAATGACGTGATATCTATTTGTATTGTGACACTTTTACTACAACAACAATATATAAAATATCATTTTTATTGCAATGCGATTGTCGCTCGTCAATTGACGACTCCCCAATCCCTAAGTTGGACCATGAAAAGGGGTTTATGATAGCCACAACATCCAGCAAGTCAAGGTCAGCAACACATTCATTGAACTCCTAGATGCTAACCTTGCAAATCACTACTCCCTCAACCTTTTCTTCTACACCTCTGACCATGTTGAAATCTCCTACAAGTAGCCAAGGCCCGACCACTAGAGAGGTGTGTTCCCGAAGGGTGAGTAGGTGATGGAAAGGCCACCCTCATTGACTGCTTTACAAGTATATATATCACTTGGTTAGAACTCTCGATGACATCTCCAAGTTGCTTCTTTTCAAAAGACAACAACACGTGCATTATTCGACATGCCAGTTTTCAAGATCAATCCCCAACCCATCAGCTCGTTCACCGTCAACCTATCCCAAAGCAACTTTCGCATATGAGTCTCCACCAATCCTGCATTACGTTTTTCCATGGCACAGGAGCCCTAACGTTCAAACTGATGACATGATAATTAGGTTTTAAAGGAAAAAGAATCCTCGCCTTCGACCGACTGTTTCTCACCATCTCCCCCTCCATTATAGCTTTTACTACTGCTTCCTTTATTTTTCTCCTTTAATTTTTTGTTCTTCTTTTCCCCTTTCCATTACGAGCATTACTCCAAGGGGACAAGCCTTTCTCCACTCTTAGGTTTGTGCTATGCTCCACCCCTAGCCATTCTGGTACGTACCTCGTCATGCTACTGCCACGGGTATAATATATATGCCAGATATCCAATTTCCCTCCATTAGGAGTATGGCTCACATTCCGATGCGACTTCGTGGATCCGCAACACGTATAGGTGATAGTGTCAACCTACCAATCCTAATATTTTAGAGAGTGGTCCCTCATCATCTCACAATATGAAATCTCATCTTGAGATTGTTCGTCGATTTCCTGGAACTTCGAGTTTATCTTACCACTTCTTTAATCCCATTTGTCTACAATTTCATATTATCCTTTTTATTGAAATTTAGGTATCACATAGATTCAATGTGCTCTAACTTTTAGACACATTCGTTTAATCATATAAATGGAATTTTCTCATCCATTCACGTGCATTTGTCTTATGATTGGAATTAAATGGAAGTGCTAGTGTTTTAGGGCGGGTGTATGTGTAAATTTCTCAAGCAATGTTGGTTTCGTACAAATGGAATAGTGGCATAAAATATATCCCCCAATATCCTTGTCTTCCTTTAGTTTTCACTATTTCAAGGCATTTCCTGAATATTCTCCAATTAGGTAGAAGATGGAAATTCGAATCTCGGTGGATTAAGATGTTTCTACCTACAAGATCTTCTTTTTAGGTGCATTTGCAAATAAACCCTTCCTTTAGTCAATCTTACTCACATTCAATTAGGACTATCTTTCCCCATTTTTAGCCTAGACTTTCATCCCTTACAAGGTCTATCCAACATGATTTGGAGGTCATATCCTTAACTATTACACATGATCTTTCCATTGAGACCTTTTTGTTGCTATTTGGATGCCATTGGAATTGTTAATTTTAACTCTTATTAGTAGGTTAGGTTTGTCTTCTAGATAACCTGCCTAAATGATTGCTGTTCAACTTTAACCTCATTTTTCTTAATGATTCTCCTAATGCACATCCAAATCAGCACCATATTATCAAAGAATCTCCACCATTACCCTTTTTGTTCCATTATCACATCATTAGACCCCTTAATTAAGTACTCAAGCCTGGTACTTGATATTGAAATCTTTGGAACACCCATTTCTAGTAGGTCAATCGGGACAAGGTTCAGGCCCACACTCTTGCTTACGTTTGTTGTAATGTTGGGTCTCGAGGCATATGGAATTGGCCATATCTGTTCTTCTCTTTGTAATTGGTTGTTGTTGTTTCCTTTTTTAGAAAAAGTGGGAGTCAATATTGTTTATCCCCCACTCCCTAGAGGCAACAAAAAGAGGCAGGGGGACTGCACCAAGACCTGCCAAGTACAATGAAAGAGGACCACGACTTGTGGCCTAGTACAGAAAATACCAACAAACAAAAAAGAGGAAAGCAGAATGGAGTAAGCCAAAGCTCAGCCGGTGACGTAGGGGAAATGGATTTTATCCAGCCTGATGAGACCTTTGGATTTGGGGTCAAGGCGATCCAAATTGATGAAACACCAAGGCCCGTTAGCTGAAAGAGCAAGCGAGTTAGCCAGGTTGTTCACGCAGGAGTGAATGAATTGCAACATGTAGGGATTCAAAAGGTGAAGAGCATGGTTGTAATGCCATCGAGCCCTCAAAGGAACTTTCAGTTTGCCTTTCCACCAGAAGAAACCATGGAAGAATCCACCTCTAAAATAACAGGGGTGCTTTTGTGGGGCTAAAAATTGAGGAAGTGATGGATGGAGTTGAGAATGGCGAAATCGTTGTTGAGAGCGGGAATTTTAGTCGCAGCCACCTTAGAGAAGTTACCCAATGAGTCACAAGCAACCCAAGCTAAAAAGGAGTAAGAACTGGATTGGAAGGTGGAAAAATTAACCTTAAACCCCAGGGAGGGACGAACCTAGGAGAGGGCAAAACGAGCAGGATAGAAGAGACGAAACCAAGAGACCATATTGAACCTCCTCCAATTATGCTCCAAAAAATAAGGGATCCCCTCAAAGACAAAACCTTCATTTCCACATTTATCCCTGGCCCCACCAAATGTGGTACCAAATGAATAAGATGATGCCATTGATACCTTTGGAACCATACTAAGGGTAGTACCCTTTAAGAATGCCCAGGTAAATGTCAGAGGGAATAGGATGAAGATGTGCAAAATGGAAGACACAAGAAGAGATGTGAGAGGAGATGTCACTGGAGTAAAAGAGATGGTGCAAGGTTTCAACTTTGGGGTTGTTGGGACAGCAAAGACACTTAGTGGCCAAGGGAATACCCCGAAGTTGGATTTGATCATCTGTAGGGAGCCTATTGTGAATAACTCTCCAAGCAAGGAGGGTCATACGAAGAGGGAGTTTGAGGCTCCACAAGGTTTTGTAGATCAGGTCGTGAGAGGAGTTGGTGAAGTTGAGGAGATAGGTAGAGGAGATCGAGAAGTTGCCATGGGGAGAAGGAGACCAAATAGGTTCATCCTTGGAGTCCACGAGAGGGGCATGCGAAATTTGGTACACTATGTGATTGGGGAGATGATGAAGATTCTGGACCTAAGAGGGATTCAAGATGACATCCTTAACCGAAACAGGCTCGGGAGAGACTTCCAGGGGAAGAAATCTATGAAAGGAGAGTCGTCGATCCAAAGATCTGTCCAGAAATCGATCATACCCTCCTTAACATTCCAACGAAGGAAAGGAAGCATGTCCCGATAGGCCCTCACCAGGGGCTTGAGTCTGGGGGGAGACGAGGAGAGGAGATGGAGAGGTGACCATAAAGATTTCTCATCAAGGTGGCATATGGAGAGTCGCCAAAGAGAATGTCCCAGACAAGTTTCATTCTGAAGGCATGGGTGACAAGGGAGATATTGCGGACCCCAAGATCTCCGTAGTGGGTAGGATGGCAGATCGACTCCAAGTGATCTAGTGGTGGTGCTTAGAAGAATCAGAAGAGCCCCAAAAGAAATTAGCAAGAGCAGACTCTAGTCTCCTGATGACAGTTTTAGGGACCTCAACAGCAGTCAGGATGTGTATGGGGATAGAAGTGAGAACATGTTTGATGAGAAGTCTGGCTATGTTGGAGAGGAGATTAGCTTTCCAGCCTGCAAGTTTAGAGAGAACTTTATCAACGAGAGGATGGAAATAAGAGATTTTGGAATGGCCAATGTAGATAGGACATCTGAGGTAGGTGAAGGGGAAAGAATCCAATTGGAAACCAGTAATTTCAAGAATATGAGAAAGCTGACCAAGAGGGAAGTGCTTTCAGACGAAGTAGAAGCACTTAGACAAGTTGAGCCTTTGGCCAAAATGAGATTCAAAATTCTGAATGAAGACTTTGAGGTTGGATATGGATCTAAGTTTCCCATTCAAAAAAAGGATAATGTCATCCTCAGAAAGCAGGGTCAGAGGAGAAGGGACTCCTCTCTTGATGGAGAAGGGGGAGATCTGGCCGTTGAAAGCTAACTCTTTGATGCCCCGAATGAAAGGTTCCATGAAGATGTCGAAGAGAAAGGGAGAAAGAAGGTCACCTTGTCTCAAGCCCCGAGAAACCTTGAAAAAAGGAGCGGAGCAGCCGTCAACTAAGATAGAAGAGCTATTGTGGTGAACAAATTGTTTGATGAGGTTGATGGCATAAACGGAGAAGCCAAATTTATTGAGGATACGAAAAAGCGCATCCCATTCCACACGATCAAAAGCTTTCCACAAGTCTAACTGGAAAATCACATTGGAGCCATGGACCTTGCGGTCCAAGCGTTAGGAAAGCTCAAAATTAGTAGAAATGTAATCAAAGATGGAATAACCATGGATGAAGCTAGCTTGCTTAGGGGAAATGATTTTCGACATGAGGGTAGAAAATCTGGATGCAAGAATGGTGGAAGCAATCCTGTAGAGAACATTGAAAAGACTAATGGGCCAGAAATCTACGAGGTCATTGACAGTGGGCTTTTTGGGAATGAGGGCAATAAAGTTAGAATTGAAGGATCTCGTGGTAGAATGATCAAAGTAGAAATGGCCAATGGCCTTGACCAAATCCCCTTTGATAATATCCCAACAAGAGTGGTAAAATTTCGCATTAAAGCTATTCGAACCTGGCGTGGAATTAGATGGCATATGGGAGAGGGTATCAAAGAACTCAGTTTCCAAAGGCAATTGGGTGAGAAGAGCCGAGTCCGTAGAGGAAATCATGTGAGGAATCGCCTGAAGTAGGTGGTCTATAACACCAATCCCATCCAAAGAAAGGAGAGTACGGAAGGAGGTTGCCTTAGACGTAGCTCGATCCCAGGAGCCATCCCCAATCGAAGAGGTGAGAGAGTTGTTACGTTTTGCGAAACGTTTCTTGATGGAAGCAAAAAAGAAGGCGTTATTCCCCTCCCCAGGGTGAATCTAGTGAATTTTGGCTTTTTTGTTATGACCCGGTTCCCATATCCCTACAGAACATAAGACCGGACTGACTTGACTAATCCCAAGACCCAGTCGTTCAACGAGAAAGTAAATCACATTCACTATGTTAAGCAACTAACAGTAACAAAAGTACAACAGTAAAGAAGTAAAACTACCACAGTACACACCACCACAACAATAGAAAGAAACCAGGTACAGAATATAAAGTGCAGAACGTAGAAGTACAGAATATAAAGGTACAGAGTCTAACACACTACTACACAAGAGTACAACAAGAGAAACTATAGCTATTGGGCTCTACTGGGCCCAGCACCCTCTGCAGCCATAGGCTCTAGCTGCTCAACACCTGAACCTGAAAAGGGTTATGAGTACACAAAGTCAGCGAACGCTGAGTAGAGTGGCAACCAACTAACTAAAGCAGTAAAAGATGACAGGTAGCTGTTGTTTTTCCATTTACTTTCTTTAATTAATTATTATTTTCCACCACTTGGTTTATTTATTAGGTTTCTTCTTGATCTCGAATGTTCCTCGTGGGAACGATCTTGATTGCAGTCTTTTTTGAAGAGTAGAAGGCATACGTGATGCTTCTTGGTCGGGAGAGTCCTCCGTGGTGATCCTACACCCAGTCAACCACCCTAAGGTCACGGACAGACGTAACGGTGACTACGGCACGCGCGATAAGCGTACGGGTAGCTACCCCGCATTGGCACGCGGTCAGTCATTTTCGTTAGCGGGTCGCCCAAAGTACAACACAGAACCAGTATATGGCCTAGCCCTCTCAGTAATAGGGGTCTAGCCCCTCTCAGTAACCAAACAGGGGTCTCTTAGTGTAGAGGGGTGCTTGCCGCCTTAGGGTTGAGACCTAGGGTGGGTTTGGCCACTTTGCACCGACTCTTTGGCCTTCGCGTACACAGTACCCGAGGGAGCTACTAGTGTAGGGAGAGGGCTAGCCACCCCACGGGGCTTGGGGTTCAGTTAGCTGCCCTACACTGACTTGTTAGGCCCACTAGGCAAACCAGGGTAGTTAGGCGAGGGTGCGCGGATTGTGGAGGGGCGAGACCCCTATTTGGTTACTGAGAGGGGCTAGACCCTTGTTACTGAGAGGGCTAGGCCCTATACTGGTTCCGTGCTGTATTTTGGCCGCACCCGCTAACGGAAACGACTGACCGCGTGCCAGTGCGGGGTAGCTACCCGTGCGCTTATCGCGTGTGCCGTAGTCACCGTTACGTCTGTCCGTGACCTTGGGGTGGTTGACTGGGTGTAGGATCACCACGGGGGACTCTCCCGGCCAGGAGAGCACCATGTGTGCCTTCTACTCTTCGGAAAAGATTGCAATCAAGATCGTTTCCACGAGGAACATTTGAGATCAAGAAGAGACCTGATAAATAAACCCTGTGGTGGAAAAGAATAATTAATTAAAGAAAGTAAATGGAAAAACAACAGCTACCTGTCCACTTTTACTACTTTAGTTAGTTGGTTGCCACTCTACTCAGCGTTCGCTGAGTTTGTGTACTCATAACCCTTTTCAAGTCCAGGTGTTGAGCAGCTAAATCCTACGGCTACAGAGGGTGTTGGGCCCAGTAGAGCCCAGTAGCTGTAGTTTCTCTTGTTGTATTCTTTTGTAGTAGTGTGTTAGGCTCTGTACCTTTATATTCTGTACCTGGTTTCTTTCTACTATTGTGGTGGTGTGTATTGTGGTAGTTTTACTTCTTTACTATTGTACTTTTGTTACTGTTAGTTTCTTAGCATAGTGAATGTGGTTTACTTTCCTGCTTTTTGGTTACTTTCTCGTTGGACGACTGGGTCATGGGATTAGTCAAGTTGGTCCGGTCTCTTGTCCTGTAGGGATTTGGGAACCGGGTTGTAACAAGATAGTATCAGAGCAAGGTCGTCCTGAGAAGTGAACCAACTAGCTTGAGAATAACCAATTCATGTGCTTGTAACTAGAGTGACCACCACAACATACCTTTTGACATCTGTTCTGAGGCTCTTTTGCTGAATGTCTGTTGAAATTGACGTCTTTCTGTTCTGTTGTTCGCATCTCCTTGCAGGAGATGGCTCGACGTAGAGTTATTGGGGCGGGCCGTGAATGCGGCCGTGGATGAGGTCGGAGGGGGGGATGTGTTGAGCCTGACGTTTCAATGGACCAGCCACTCCTTCCGGGTGTTCAGGCCCAGGGCCTCTCCCAGCTGATATGGGAGATTGTATGAGAGGAGCTCCACCCGCCTCTACAGGCGCCTCTCCTTGGGGACGTGGAAGAAGAGTCCTCTATGGGACAGCGAGACAGACGTAGCGCTGAACGTGGGAGAGGGGATAGTCCTCCACCACCCCCACTGTACTCTAACACTTCCGAGCACGAGCCCTCTCTGCCTGAAGGCATGCCCGTTTCCCCACTACAGCAACACTACGAGCTTTTCAGACAGTTCCGGAAGCTGAAGCCCCCCTCCTTCAAGGGGGATGAGGACCCGACCGAGGTGGAGGACTGGCTCGAGTAGATCGAGAAGGTGTTTGACACCCTTCGCCCCCTTGCGGAGTGCCGCGTGCCTTTGCCACGTACTCGCTGGAGAGCACGACACACAGGTGGTGGAGGGCAGTCAGGGGTCAGGAGAGGGCAGAGCCGACGTGGGACTAGTTTGTCACCCTCTTCTGCGAGAAGTACTTCCCGCAGATGTGGCAGGATCAGAGGAGGCAGGAGTTCCGCACTCTCCGCCAGGGGACGATGACTGTGAGCACGTATCGTACGCATTTTCTGGAGTTGTCTTGATTTTCCGCGATAACTATGGCTACTGAGGAGGAGCTCCTGTGGAGGTTCACTGAGGGGCTCTGACCTGCTATTCGAGGGTATGTCAAACCCCTGAAGCTGCTCACGTTCTCTAGAGTGGTGGAGGCAGCTATGACATATGAGGAGACCAGCTCGACCGCACGTGACACTAGTAGCGGATGGAAGAGGCCCTACCAGCCAGGTTACTCACAGAATTGGTGAGAGAGGAGGCACGCGGTGCCCGCTGGAGAGCCGTCACGCTTTGTGGGGCCGTCAACGGCCTTTGGGGGCCCTCGATAGGGGCCAGTTGCCAACATTGGACCCCCGCCCAGCCGTCAGCAGGGACCTACTTAGGGTGGGAGTCGAGTTCCCTTTTGCTACCAGTGTGGCCAGCTGGGCCACATCAGGAGGGACTGCCCGTCTAGGGCTGGAGTTCAGCAGATGCTCCCCGCACCGAGCGCTGGAGGACGAGTAGGTGGCCGTGGTTCCCAGGAGCGTGGGGAAGGACAGCAGTCACAGGGAGGGTACCAGCCAACGGCTACCTGTCCGACGCAGAGTGTGGCTGCTTCTTCCGCACCAAGAGTTGAGGGGCGTATCAACGCCCTGATACACAGAGACGCCAGAGCTTCAGGTTCAGTGGTGGCAGGTCTGGTTACAGTTTCCAGCAGACTAGTTTATACACTTTTTGATTTCGGCACCACGCACTCGTTTGTTGCTGCTAGTTTTGCTATCAGTTTGGGACAGAACTATGTGTTGTTAGAGGATCCTTTTGTGATCAGAGGTCCGGGTGGTCAGCTGTTTGTAGCTGAGGAGGTTTACACAGGCTGTGAGGTCAGTGTTGGGGGACACAGCCTCCCCACTGCTCCGATTGTGATACCGATGGAGGACTTTGGCGTGATTCTGGGGATGGATTGGCTGTCCGCTTACCATTCTTTGGTGGACTGTTTTGAGAGGAAGATCATCTTCTCCATACTGGAGATACCTTCCTTTGAGTTTCACGGACAGCTGGTGGACAGAGGCTTCAGGTGCATTTCTGCACTTCGGGCGGCGAGACTTTTGGGCCAGGGGTGTGAGAGCTTTCTGGCTTGTGTAGTGGCAGAGCCCAGCCCCGTGGCAGACTTTCAGAGTATCCCGGTGGTTAGAGAGTACCCCGACGTGTTTACAGAGGAGTTGCCAGGACTACCACCGAGCGTAAGATCGAGTTCGAGATCTCACTAGTACCAGGGACCAGCCCCATTTCTATAGCACCTTACAGAATGGCACCACTTGAACTGCGAGAGCTCAAGTCCCAGTTGCAGTACCTTTTGGAGAAGGGCTTTGTGAGGCCCAGTGTATCTCCGTGGGGAGCCTCGGTATTATTTGTGAAGAAGGATGGTACCCTATGCCTTTGTGTGGACTACAGACAACTGAATAGGGTCACCATCAAGAACAGGTATCCGCTTCCGAGGATTGATGATTTGTTTGACCAGTTGCGAGGTGCCATGGTTTTCTCCAAGATAGACTTGAGGTCTGGCTACCACCAGTTGAGGATCAGGGAGATCGACATCTCCAAGACAGCTTTTCGCACTCGGTACGGACACTACGAGTTTTTGGTCATGCCGTTTGGGCTGACCAACGCCCCCGCTGCTTTCATAGATTTGATGAACCGGGTGTTCAGACCGTATTTGGATCAGTTTGTGGTTGTGTTTATTGGTGATGTGCTCATCTACTCACGGATCAGGTGCAGCACGGACAACACTTGCAGATGGTTTTGGACACATTGAGACGACATAGGCTGTATGTCAATAACAACAAGTGCGAGTTCTGGTTAAGGCAGGTGACCTTCTTAGGTCATGTGATTTCAGGGGGTGGCTTGGCTGTGGACCCAGCCAAGGTAGAGGCAGTGCTTAGGTGGGAGAGACCACGTACAGTGACAGAGATCCGCAGTTTCTTGGGGCTGGCAGGCTACTACAGGCAGTTTATCAGAGGTTTCTCGCAGATTGCGCGTCTTATGACACAGTTGACCCGGAAGGACATGCCCTTTTCTTGGACAGACGCTTGTGAGGTGTGTTTCCAGGAGTTGAAGGAGAGGCTGATTTCGGCTCCTGCGCTTACCATCCTAGACAGCAGTGGTGGTTTCGTTGTGTACACCGACGCTTCGTTGCAGGGGTTAGGGGGTGTGCTCGTGCAGCGGGGTCACGTTGTCGCTTACGTTTCGTGGCAACTGAAGCCCCATGAGCATAGCTACCCTACCCACGACCTAGAGCTGGCAGCTGTCGTTTTTGCGCTGAAGACATGGAGGCACTACCTGTACTGTGAGACTTTTAAGATATTCACGGATCATAAGAGCCTCAGATATTTGTTTGATTTGAAGGAGCTTAACATGAGACAGAGATGTTGGTTAGAGCTCCTGAAGGATTATGATTGCAGCATCTCCTATCATCCAGGGAATGCCAACGTGGTGGCTGATGCCTTGAGTCGGAAGGCGCCCGCCAACTTGGCCAGTTTACAGGTGTAGAGTTGGAGACTCATGGAGGAGTTGGGCAGTTGGGGACCCCTAGAGTTACCGGGGCACTGCGGGGTAGTGACTGTGACACGGCAGACGAGACCAGAGCTGATAGACCGCATCATCACTGGATAGATGACAGACATGTACCTGCAGTCGATGCGAGACAGAGTACTGTCAGGGGACCCTAAAGACTTCTTTACTGATGAGGTACTGCGCATGAGGGGACATTTGTGCGTTCCCAGGGACGAGGAGTTGCTGAGAGAGCTCCTGACTAAGGCACACGGTTCCAGGTTCACCATACATCCTGGGAACACAAAGATGTATCATGATTTGAGACGTGACTTTTGGTGGAGGGGGATGAAGTGGGATGTGGGTGAGTTCGTGCAGCAGTGTTTAGTGTGCCAGCAGGTGAAGGCCGAGCATCAGAGGCCTGCATGACCATTGCAGCTACTTCTAGTGCCAGAGTGGAAGTGGGAGAGCATCACCATGGACTTGGTGGTGGGTTTGCCTGTTACCCAGCGACGACATGCAATCTGGGTGATTGTAGACAGATTGACGAAGACGGCACGTTTCCTACCGATCCGAGTCACCTTGGGACCAACACAGTTGGCAGAGAGGTATATTTGCGACGTGGTACGTCTGCACGGAGTTCCGCATGAGATTGTATCCGACCGGGATACCCTTTTTACGTCTCAGTTTTGGGATGAGTTTCAGCAGACTTTGGGGGACAAGGTTGAGATTTAGCACGGCGTACCACCCCCAGACGGACAGACAGTCAGAGTGCACGATATAGATACTTGAGGACCTTTTGCGTGCCTGTGTACTGGATTGGAGGGGCTCTTAGGAGGAGCACTTGCCCCTGGCAGAGTTTGCATATAATAACAGTTATCACTTGAGTATCGACATGGCACCCTACGAGGCTCTGTACGGACGGAGGTGTACTGCACCCTTGAGTTGGGTTGAGGTGGGGACCAAGTGGGAGGTTGGCCCCAAGCTGATCCGGCAGAGTCAGGAGGTGATTGAGCAGATTCAAAGACGACTTCGCACTGTCAGGAGCAGACAAAAGAGTTATGCCAATCGGAAGCGCAGAGAGGTGCAGTTCGAGATTGGGGATCACGTCTTTCTACGCGTTTCGCCCATGAAGGGCCTGCAGTGTTTTGAGGTGAAAGGGAAGCTCACGCCGAGGTTTGTGAGGCCCTTTGAGGTCATAGAGCGGGTTGGACCCGTTGCTTATAGGCTTGCTTTTCCTCCCCAGCTTTCTGGTGTGCACGATGTGTTCCACGTGTCCGACCTCAGGAAGTACGTCGCCGATCCCAGTCACGTTCTGAGCCACGAGAGTGTCGAGGTGGGTGACGACCTGACCTACCCCGAGTGACCTGTACAGATACTAGACAGAGCCATCCGAAGTTTGAGACTGAAGTAGGTACCCCTGGTGAAGGTCATGTGGAGGAGCCAGAGGTACGAGGAGGCTTCTTGGGAGACTGAGGTGGCGATGCAAGAGCGGTACCTGGAGCTTTTTGAGGGTACGTCTTTTCAGATCGGCTTTGGTCCTCTTTAAGTTTGTTATGCGTATGTTGTTCTTTTTCCACACCCTAGTTAGCTCAAGTTTCGGGGACGAAACTTCCTTTAAGTTTGTTATGATGTTAAAACCCATGCTGTTTGAGCCTTTTAAGACGTCTGGACTTTTGGTCAGACGTCTGGTAAGACGTCTGGACTGTGGGTTAGACGTCTTGTCAGACGTTTGGACACATTCCCAGACGTCTGAAAATTGAAAATCTTGGGTACAAACTCGTGTCTGCACGTAGACAGTACCCCTCGTTTTTCCTCCTCTCTCTTCCGTTCCCAGCAAAACCCTAACATCAACCTTATATAACCCCCTCCTCCTCACTCGTTTCCCCCACTTCTCAGCCACCAACCACCTTCCTTCTTCCCTCCAGCGAGAGCGGCAGTGTGAGCGAGAGCGTGAGAGCAGTGTGGAGGAGCAGCGTGAGAAGGAGAAGAGTTGAGTTGCGAGCTCGTGTGAGAGCTCACCGGTGAGCGCACGGTCGTGGCGGCGCGTGTGCGAGGTGGAGTGCGTCGGGGAGGTCCTCCCCGACACTGCTGCAGCTGGAGCTGCCGTCGAGAGGGCGCAGCACGGCCACACACGGTGCAACAGGGGGAGGCAGATTCTGGTTCTGGGTTTTTCTTAGAATCAAACGTCTGGAGTGACCTCCAGACGACGGTGCAAACGTCTGGAGGTGGTGCCAGACGTTTGAGGAGAAGGTCTCGCAGAGGTACGTCTCTTTGCGGGTACGGCCATGCAGGCCGCTCTGCCGATACCCCTTTTCCATGCCGTTTTGAGAAGATCGGGTGTTTGCGTGCAGGATTCGCTTTGGGAAGGCGGGGGACACGTCCTCCTATGCTTTTCAGATGTCTGGGGAGCTTACTAGACGACTGTAGGCACTTCCAGACGTCCGAAGAGGTGGTCGGACGTCTGGAGCTGGGTCCAGACGGTTCAGAAGAGTTCCTGGATGTCTGAGGATTGGCACAGGGCTTGAGATATGACACTAGACACTTTTAAGACATCTGAAAGTTGTTCCAGACGTCTGATTTGAGTAAAAAACGCTATTTTTGGCCCATTTAGGATCCGTTTGAGGTTCATTTTCCGCAAATAAGATACCGACGTTTCCTGAATGAATTCCACTACTTGTTAGAAGACTTTCTATACTGTTCTGAATATTCTCTTGTGATTGATCCTTGTGATAGGACTTCGTTCCGTTGCAGGTTCGGGGCTTACTGAGGCACATGAGCCTGCCGTTTAAGCCCCCACTACTCCTGGGTTTACTGGTAGAGTGGTTTCCCCTTAATTCAATTAAAATCTAAATGCATGTGTGGAATGAATGATTAAAACATAGGATATGGCATGAATCCTAGGACGAGAAACACTTGAAATGTCTGTAATGGATGATTGAATTGCAGTTTTGAATGAGTAGATAGAATGATAACAATTGCCTGTAAATCAATAACATCTACCTGTGAAATGTAAAATACTTGTGCTAGTAAACTGTTACATGTAAATTCCTGTTGTATACGTTAAATGACATAATACGAGCTACATGTATATAAATTGAGAATGGTAACATGAATGATGGAAATACGAGCTACCTATGTATAACCTGTGTACGGAAATGTGAACAATAGAAATACAAGTTGCATATGTATAACATGAGAATGGAAATGGAAATGATGAAACCTGGTATGGCATGGCCTGAGGAATACGAGCATGAACCCTACGGGGAATTAGGAGTTGAGCTCCTAGAAATAAATGGAATGGATCTGGAAATGTGTTGGGAAGTGTGCTGGCCCTTGAGTACGTGGTACCAAGGGGAGCGCATGTTACTTCTTAGTGTAGAGGGGTGCTTGCCGCCTTCGGGTTGAGATCTGGGGTGGGTTTGGCCACTTTGCACCAACTTTGTGGCCCTCGCGTATACAGTACCAGGGAGAGCTACTAGTGTAGGGAGAGAGCTAGCCACCCCATGGGGCCCGAGGTTCAGCTAGCCGCCCTACACCGACTTGTTAGGCCCATTGGGCAAACCAGGGTAGTCAGGCGAGGGTAAGCAGACTGTGGAGGGGCGAGACTCCTGTTTGGTTACTGAGAGGGCTAGGCCCTATATTAGTTCCGTACTGTACTTTGGGTGCACCCGCTAACGAAAACGACTTACCGCGAGCTAGTGCGGGGTAGCTACCCGTGTGTTTATCGCGCGTGCCGTAGTCACCGTTACATCTGTCCGTGACCTTGGGGTGGTTGACTGGGTGTAGAATCACCACGGGGGACTCTCCCGGCCAGGAGAGCACCACGTGTGCCTTCTACTCTTCGGAAAAGACTACAATTAAGATCGTTCCCACGAGGAACATTCGAGATCAAGAAGAGACCTAATAAATAAACCAAGTGGTGGAAAAGAATAATTAATTAAAGAAAGTAAATGAAAAAACAACAGCTACTTATCCACTTTTATTGCTTTAGTTAGTTGGTTGCCACTCTACTCAGCGTTCGCTGACTTTGTGTACTCATAACCCTTTTCAAGTCCAGGTGTTGAGTAGCTAGAGCCTACGGTTGCAGAGGGTGCTTGGCCCAGTAGAGCCCAATAGCTGTAGTTTCTCTTGTTGTACTCTTTTATAGTAGTGTGTTAGACTATGTACCTTTATATTCTGTACTTTTACGTTCTGCACTTTATATTCTATATCTGGTTTCTTTCTACAGTTGTGGTGGTGTGTACTGTGGTAGTTTTACTTCTTTACTGCTGTACTTTTGTTACTGTTAGTTGCTTAGCATAGTGAATGTGGTTTACTTTCCTTCTTTTTGGTTACTTTCTCGTTGGACGATTGGGTCTTGGGGTTAGTCGAGTCGGTCCGGTCTCATGTCCTGTAGGGATTCGGGAACCAGGTCGTAACATTTTTGAGCAAGGAAGTCAGATAATTTGGTAAGGGCATCGTCAGCTGGATACGAATATCTGAGAGCTCAGCGGCAGAGGCTTCGTCCCAGTGGGAAATGAGTTTAGCCTCGAGGTCATCATGACAAGTCTCAAGGAACCCAACCAAAGCATGTATATCGCCAAAGGTCAATCTGTTCCAATGTTGAAGGGACCTCTTCTGAGAGTAGAGCTTGAAATAGAAAAGGTTAATTGGATTAGAGGAAGAGCCAGTGCCAGAGTGGGATCATATGTTGGAGACAAGAGTTTTGAAATCGGAATCAAGAATCCACATCTTTTGAAAGTGAATAGGTCAAGGTTTGGTGGGAGAAATCTTCTGGAGTGAGAAGAAGATGGGGGCACGGTCCGAATTCCTTCTGGAAATATATCTACCTTCCTGCAGGAGGGAAAGATAGGAGGAAGAAACAAGAATGCGGTCCAATTTTTGATAAATCATGGTGCTACCCTTCCTACCATTACACCGAGTGAATTGATTGCCACCAGTAGGGAATTCAAGAAGGCCAAGAGAGTCCTTCCAGGAGCGGAAATCAGCTGCTTGGGACTCACGGAACGGATTACCCCCGCTTTTCTTAGCAGCCCTAAGGATATAGTAATTGGTTGTTGTTTCAAGAAATGAAGCTCCCTTCTAACTTTCAAGAAAAAAAAATTGGGACAAGGCTCACGTTTGATCCTCTTATTTCTTGACCATTTAAGCTTTGATCTACCCACCAATGGCTTCTCATCCCATGATTCTATATTACATATATAGGATCTTGTCCTACGTTGCATGGAATTTGCATTTTTGTCTCTTAAATAGTCATCACTAAGAAGGGTGCTAGATCATTTAGTTTAACATTTAAGCTAGAAATTACACTGGTTCACATCTATGCATGTATTTCATCCTTCTAGCCCGATTGAGGCCTTCAAATGAACATTATATGTTCAACTAGTGTCCAAATCTTTATCTTAGTTTAACAACAATATTGTAAAGAATTAGTTTGTAGAAATAATCATAGGAAAAGTGATCTACTTAAGCATTCATCATTTCACATGATTAATGCAATATAGGAATTCTAATCACCGTGTAGAACAATTTAAACCATAAATCCATCAAGAGTGTCAATCTTCTTCTTGATTTTACTTAAGCTTTATCTCATTTTTAACATGAAAACCTAGATCCACCACAGATAGATGGTTCAAAACCATAAATCGAAAGGAATTCAAGAGATGGTCATCCTACCTAAGTGTAATGTGTGTGAACGTCCTTCCTCTTTCACCAGTGGTACATGTCCAACCTGTTTCTTGGCCCTTCTTCTTCTTGCACACAAAAATCACCTCCATGTACTAGTCCTTAGTGAAGAAACAAACTTCAAGGAAGAGGAGGTTATGATAGACCTTTCTTCTCCCCTTAGTGTCATTTCTTCTTCCTTTATTCCTCTTCACCACACGAACTCTTCCTTCTCTTGGGATGCTATGGAGGATGTAGGAATGGTCATTATATGATTGGTGGTGATGACTTTGGAATGGTGGTGGTGGTGTTAGTTTCAGTGTAGAAAGCAAAGGAATGTGAAGGAATTTGAAATGGGTGTAAGATTGCTACGGAAAGCATCCATTTAAATCTCCACCCCAACTGACTACCAGACAACACCAACTGACTACCAAACATCCCGTCAAATCCACTTGAAGTGGAATTTGCACTTTTCCCATTCCACTTAAGGTCATGTCAAATGTTACACCTTCCATTAACTAATCCTACTCTAATTTGTTTAAGGTTCAATTCCCAAACCAGTCTTCTCTTGCATTACAACTTCTCAAATTTGTTTTACACTAATTAATACCCTTCTATAATGTTATTTTGCAATATTTTAGTTATCTTGTGTGCTCGATTGGTGTGTATCTGATCTTTTAAATCCTCAAATATGCCCTCTATTTTTAAATGGTTGTTTAAATCATACATTTGGGGTCAATGGAATATAATTACTTTGTTAATGTTTCTTTAATTTTCAGGGCATTATAAATTTGTGGTAAATTTCTAATTACTATGATTGGAATCGAAGGAAGAAGCCGTAATCGAAGGCTAAGAAGCTTGAGCTTGGAGGAGGAAAGTGAGGAAGCGATCTTGACCAAAGCTATAATACCATCTTAGAACTAGATAGGCGAGAGATGAAAGGAACGGATCGCATTGATCTCAGCTATAATCCCTGACATTTATAGTTCAAAATCAGAATAGAACAAATTCTAGCTGATGGACAACAACAAACTCATAAAAAATTACAACACACACCCACAATATATTATGTATTTACGATGTCATTTTGTGTTTAACATCTTATTTATCGTGTATTTATTTTTCCACATTCAAAAGGTTCTTCAATGTAAAAGAATACACAAAATCTCAAACTCTATTAAAAAAATAGATATCACTAATAATATTTGATTTAAAATTAAATATCACCTCATACAATTTATTTTATAACTAAACCTTACCTATGCAATTTAACTTTTATATTAATGTGCACTATACATTAAAAAGCGTCCAACTAAATAACAATAGATAACCCTTCCCCTCCCTTGAAATCATTCCTAATTCTTTATAACATAACCAACCGGTACCCAAGAACAATACTTTTTGGATCACGGCCTGTAGCAGTAAAAGTTTAACTAGTTCAAATGACATTTTAATTTCCCCAAAATGTCCGGGTCTAAACTAAAGCACAAACGTCAAATTTCACCTATATTTCAAATAAAAAAAAATCCCCGTTTCTTCTTTTTTCTTTTGTTTTTTTTTATAATAAACATTTCACCGAAGGAAATATCCTTAAGAGACGCATCGCAAAGGGGAAGAGAAAAATAGAGAAACCTCACCAATGAAGGGGGAAAAATGTCTCGTAGAACAGGAGAACTCAAAACACAAAAAACGAGATTAGAAACAAAGAAAAAAGAAAAACAAAGTACCCTTCGATCGGGAATCGGACGATCTCCCTTAGGAGATTGACCCCATACTTGTAGATCGTTAAAGCGTCAACGAGATAAAAATCTCGAAGATCACGCTAACGGGAAAGTCAAAATACAACGACCCAAAGGTCGAGATTGACCCCTTACGTCAGAAACCCAGTCGAAGGAAGCCTAAGGTCATACGTAGTCCCCAACAAAATTAAACCACACAAAAAGAAGAAAAAGAAAGGATCCAAACTATTAACACACAAGCCATCGCAAACAACCGCAGTAACATTTGACCAGCACAAAGGAAAGAATACCAACAAACACAATAACTTGACCACCACCACAACGAAGCCACTGCTAACTGGCCCTCCAACGCCACAAACCATCAGGCTCGCTGGCGCTCACCCTCCACTGTCGATCTCGTTGACACGTTCACAGACAAGCTACCACAACTCCGACCAGAAAGGGGAAGCAACCACCAAACGCCCTGGACGAACCACGCAGAGCAGCACCACAACTGACGTTGCCATGCTGTCGCTGCATTGGCGTCGCGCTCGTTGACATTTCTCCCGTGCATGACCGCTACACGCCACCAACGGCCATGCATATATGTCACCCACAATGAAGATGGGAGGATCTCGAGGGAAGAGGAGGGGAGTCAGAAGAAACGGGGCTCCAATCAGTACCAAACGACCGATCAGATCCCATCGCTGCGGAGGACTTTTCGCAGAGATGAGAAGAAAGGAACGGTCGCTGTAGTGGGAGGGTGACTTAAGTGAGTGCATGGAATAACTCCCCGTTTCTGTTGTCATGTAAAGGAATCACTGCACCGACACGTCGACAGGGAATATGCAATAATAACCAGTGAGAAATGGATGAGTGCATACACCAATTAATGCTTATCTTTTTCCCATATCTCAACCAATCTGATTGCTTACTCCTTCGTCTTCGCCAGATACTCCATCTCTTGTGGGCTGAACGGAGGTGGCAAAGCACATGGCTCCGAGTAAGATCCGGTGGAATTCACCAAAGAATCCACCATAAATTTCTTGTCAACTCCCTCGGCATCACAAAGCATGGCCTCCTCGCATATCTCGACGGCGTTCCGTGGAATCCCTGGCCCGCATCTCAGTAGCTTCGCGTACATGCTTAAAGGTGGAACACGTAATCATACACGTAATCCATCTCCACTTGTTCCGTTATGAAATTGCTCCCATTATTCCCAATAGCTTGAGCCTATATCAATCAAAACCAACCGTCAATGAGCTAGGCATCATAGATAGAGCACCATATATAGATATATATAACCTCAAAAGCAATATTTCCAACCAATCTAATGCCTAACTTAGTTGGTGATGATAAAGTTCAAGTTTGCTTTTGAAGAATAATAATTTCAGTTGTTATATATATATATATATATATATATATATGAATGAAAAGCATTCATTGAATAACGTGTTCATAAATTAACAAATAATTTTTCTTTTGTCACCGTATGATTTATTCATGATCGATAAACTACTTACGTTCTAAGTTGATGTATTTACAAAATCATTATGACTGTTACATTTTTATAATAGATTTTATTTTATATTTGGAAATAATTTTGATTACGTATCTAAGATTTAAGTAACAAATCAAAATATTAGGAACCATTCGTAACATTAGCAATGAATTTGTAATACTTCGTAGGAAAATCATAAACATCCCATTATGTAATAAATTATAGCATTGTAATGGTTATTTTTATATTGGTTTGTAATACAATTTTAATAATATTATATTGTAATACAATGTAGCAAGATGTAGGTGTTCATTGCAATATGTTAACTAACTTCAACAATCGTAATACATTTCTTAATAGTTTATAATACAAGTCAATATTGTTATGCTGTAATACATTATGATTACATTTATATTGTTTGCAACATAACTTTAATAATATTATATTATAACACAACTCAACAAGACATAGGTATTCGTTGCAGCTTGTTAACTAACTTCAACAATCTAACACAACAGAAAAATAAAATAAAATAAAAATTGTAATACAATGAAGCAAGTTATAGGTGTGCATTACAATATCATTGGTTAAAAATGTTATCAGAATATTGTATTACAATCTTTTTATCAACATTGAACATTTTGTATTTTCCTTTTCACCAACGTGTTCTATTAAATGTCAACCATAAAAAATTCGTTTCTGGTGTTGAACATAATACAAATACCAAAGTTATCAAAAGTCAAATTATTATTTATTTGTATTACGGAATATAATATGTAATTTATTTGTTTTATATAAATACAACACGTTAACAATCCATTGTATTTCGGAGACGCATATATTATATTATATATTTTTTATTTGTTTGGATACTATATATATCTTTATAATATATATTTTAATGTTACAATACATATGTTATTCTATTGCATATTCTATTACTTTTATTACAATATGTATATTTCCATTTTACAAATCTATACCTTATAGGTACAACGTATATGCATTTACGTTATAATATTTTCACATTTATAATAAGCATGCCACGTTTTTAATATCAAATCAACACATTTCGTACACCTCATTTATTTATAGTAAACACAATCAGATTTGTTTTGGAATGTTATTTTATTATTTCGAATAATATACTATTTTATATGATAAAAGTCGACATATTCGTTGGATTGAAAAATCACCATTGTGTAATAAGTAGTATTTATAGAAATCGTTGGATCATGATCTAATGGTTATAATTATGAACTTGTTTGTTAATTTGTGAGTACATTGCTTAGTGAATAGACCCCATATATATATATTTTTACTTAGTTTAACTTAATATAGACCTCAAGTACCTGATGATGGTAGTATTTTCTTTCCATTACTTCTAACTTCTAATCCTTAACAAAACAAGAAGCCAAGAATAGTATTAATGTTGTAAAAATGTATTATGTTGTATGTTTTGCAACGTACTCACGTGATACATCGATTTGTATTGGTGTAAAGTAATTTATGATATATCGGTGTAAAATGATTTATGATGATTTTACATCGTTGTAAAATAATCATGAAATGATTTTACACTGGTGTAAAATCATTTTAAAAGATTTTGCACCAAAATAAAATAATTGATGATCATTTTACATTGGTGTATTACATCAGTGTACTGTAATTTTGGTACCAACTTCCTTTTAGAAAAACTACAATAACAATGTTGTTCGATCAGGAAGTACGAAAATATGTTTTTTTTTGTAAAAATTAACTTTCCATTAGAAAGGAACTCGATACAAGAGATGTAAGTAAAGACAAAAACACCTAACCCTCAAAAGGGGATGAAAAAACACCGCGTAGAATGGGAAAACGCCAAAACACAAAAAAACAAGACAAGAAATAAAGGAAAAAGAAAAAGAAGCGTCTTAGAATGAAAATCGGACGATCTCGCGAAGGAGATCGATCCTACACTTGTAGAATCGATAAATAGTTAACAGGAAACCCCTAAACCACGTTAGGGAACTCTACTGGGATACGCACGGGATCACACGTAGTCCCTACAAACAAAACTAAAATAGAAAAGAAAAAGACCATACAACTAACTATAAACGAAAACAACCAACAAAGACACACAAAAACTCTACAGCCTACACCTTCCGCGCCTCGATCACTGCCATCCACCACAGTGCCATCCTCTGTCATACCGAGCCTGTGGCCGTTGGCCGATGAGCATGAGTGGCAAACGTGAGCCTACCGGCGACAAACTTCGACTGTGACCATGATTGACCTCGCAACGACGGTTAGTGAGCTAACAACAAAGGACTAGAGGAGTGACAAAACGGTGACACATGACGACCTCGTGAGATGAGCTACGACCAAGGTGACATACGACGACCTTGACCAAGGCGTGGCGAACGGCAAGCAACCTTGCATGTCAGTGAGAGCCTCCGATCGTCGAAGCTGATGAATGAGGGGAGGGACGACGAGGTTCCGAAGGTGGGAAGAGGGGGCTGCCGATCAGCGGCCGCCGTCAGCCGATTGAGGGCCCCTGTCGGCTAGGACTTTTGTGCACTCGCAAGGGAAGGGAAACAGGGGAGAGCGGGTGCGGAGAAATTGGGAAGCACGGAAATATGTTAATAGAGGATATCCATGCATGAAAAATTTCGAACGGCGAAAGTTGTACCGACCATGTCAGTGTTGTTGTTGCCCCAGTCAACGGCAAATTTGATGGCTTCACATTTGCCTTCGCTCCTAATCCGCCAGTAGTGTTGCAAGGGAAGAGCAATGCCTCTCGAGTGGAAGTCGTGGTAGCGTGGCCGGATGATAAGTGCAAGGGAGTCGCATGCAATTATGTACTTCTGACTCAAAGGCCACGAGTTGCCTTCTACATAATTGCAAGTACGTAGACAATAACGCATGATCTAGTAGCCACATGCTATTCGAGTATAAAACGTGACCAATACAAATGACATATTTAATTACCAAATGAGGTTCTGCAAGAAAGTTAAAAGAGAATGAGCTCTGCTTATGCAGCCAATATATGCAACGAAATTAGATTCATCGAGATTTATATATGCTAATTTTTAGTTTATACCTTGAGAGTATAAAAGTAGACATATCAGAATTTTACAAATCAAGAAATTATTTTGATTAATTATATCAATATATTTTAATTTTTAATTGATAAATTTTAATTTTCTATCGAAATATATCGATTAAAAATTAAAATATATCAACCAAAAAATAAATAAATATTCTCAAAAATTAAACAAACCTCCTCACTCGATAGATGATGAAGTGTAACTTATCATAGCTAAAATATTCAAATTAAACTACAAATTAGGTTAAACACTAAATAATTAATATATGAAAATGGTTAAGTGTGAGAAATAGCGAAAAAGACCTAAAACATCAAATCTGTGTTAAAAATATGAAATTAGGTCATAAAATAAGATATTCTATTCATTAATGTAAAATGATGATTTAATTGCAAATTTAACACACATTTGGGTTTAAAACTTCAAATTAAAAGTGAAATCAACTTTTAAAATGTTTAATTATACTTTAATAAAAACTTGGTGGTAGTTGGACATTGTTAAAACCTCAAATTTATTATATTACATTTAGGTTCTTTATTCACATACATTTCATTCATATAAAAACTTTCAGGGACTTATTTGTAAGTTGCTGAGGACCTCTTTGTAAGACTTAGGGACATCTCTGCATTACTTCCTCACCACTTATGGGTCTTGAAACAAATGTCCTATTGTTTCACCATTTGGGCCTCTTTGTAAAATCTCCAACACATCTGCTGTGAGCGGACCACTGTAGCCACGAAGAACACATGAGATCGTGGCCGTTGATTGCTTAATCTCTTGATCTGATGGCCGAAACCAAATCGAAGCTTCGCACGCATTGGCGCACGCAATCACCCCTTGCCCTAGATCTTATCCTACGGCTGACCTTTGGATTGGACTTTTGCGTGCTCTCGCAAGCCCATCTCCATCGCCCATGCCCTAGGCATTTGATCTCACCTTCACGGTGATCTAACTCACTCCCCTGCCTACTAAGCACCTAATAAGCTCGTGTGCACGCCATCGACTCCCTCCTCCATGAGTTGATCCCTTCGTCTAGTCTCCAGTTCCCCTTCCTCCTTCATCAGCTATTTGTGACAGAGGCATCTTTCTTCCTCAATTTCGTCGCCACAGCAACTTGCTGTGGATCCAGGGACCCCATTCCTCGCTGGAGATCTCCTCATCCCCCTTCGTTGCTGCAGTGACCAACTGCAGCCCAGGCATCCCATTCTTTCTTTAGATTAGGATTTATCTACTTTCTAGAGTAATTAGAGTAGCAATTAGTGTAATGTAGTTTGGTTAGAATAGATTAGATGATCAAATTCTGGTTTGATGGATTCGTGTAGCTTAGGAGTAGATTAGCATAGATTCGATCTCGCTCTCTCTAATCAATTCATATTAGAGAGGCATTTTTTCACCTCCATTTTGACGCATTAATCTTCCCCTTCATATCACTATCGCACCTTCTGATTTCCCTCAAGTTTTTATCATATTTCACCCATCCATTGAAGCATCAATAAGATATGATGCTATATAGCATTTAGATCTGATTGAGCACTAATTCATCAGAGGACCCCTTCATCCACTCTATTGTTCACAAGGGTCCTCATCGTGGTTTTAATTGGATGGAATTCGCTCGATTAATGATTATTTTGATCTGAATGTCTGATTGGGATATTTGGGTTTTAATTTGGAATTTTAATCGAGTGAATGTTTTTATTAGAGTCCAATTGAGCTTATGGCAACGAATTGGAACTCAATGAATTGGATTTTCATCAAGTGTATGCTTTGCGCCCAGTTTGAATCATGGATAGTATTTTTTCTTTCTTGGAGAGCCATGCCAAGGAAAGTTAGTGTTCCTGACTTAAGGTTTGAGCAAGCATCCAATTGGTTTTACATGATTACTTAGATCTCCTGTACACTAATCAATGGTGTGCATGAATTCTAGATGAACAATTCAATTAGGTGATTCAAATCAACAACCCATTTGGGGTGACATGGTTTTAAATTCTAAAATCAGTCTCGATCTATGATTTTAGAGGAGTATGATGTTGGAAACACTCTTTGATCAGAGTTTTAACTATGGCAAAAGCTGCAACTAAGATGTCTCATTAGATGAATGTTTCATCTATTTTTGAGTGGTATTGCAACATATACTCAGATCAACTACAACAGCAGCTATTGCTGCTGATGATTGAGTAGCAATTGCTGCTATTAGAGATGCACCGAAATCTCAGTAGCTGATGCAGCAGCTGCTGCAGCTGGTGTTGCCATTGGCTAGGCTGAGTTGGTTGGGCTGAGTTGGAGTTTTGGCTAAGTTTTGAGTGTTTGAGAGGCTGACATGATTTGTAGTGTTGTGTATATCATGTATCAAGCATTCATGTACTGAAGAGGATTTTAATTTAACTTGATTTGCTTGTAATTTCTATTTCATTCCTTTGTCAGGTACTCATTAATGTGCATAATTGTCTAAATCTGAATTTTAGTGAAATTAGAGATGAAAGCTTCATTTAATTGCTCACATATCTTTCTTGTGTTGTGTGAAATGCTTTCAACTACATGGACTGAATTTCCAACCATTAGAATCTAGTATAGGCCTTAGGTTCTTAGGTTTCAAACCCTTTTAAAGTCTAGAATGTGTGAACTTTGTACATAAATAAAAATCATAAAAAAATTTAAAAAAATAAAATAAACCTGTCTTAAGTAAGATTAAGTTTATTTCTGAATAGTTTTAAGGTAATTTGAACCCCGACTTGATAGAACATACCAGTCGACGGTTCAGTCTATCTTGGAACTTAATAAAAGAATCAAACATCAAAAACACCAAAAACAACTCTTCTCTCTCATCTCTTTCTTTCTCTCACATCCCCTAACTCCTTTAAACCTATAAAACCCATAAAAATAAAAAAAAACCTCAAAAATACTCAAAAATACCATGTATACTATGTATATACTTGTAGATATAAGCTAAACATAAGCTATATGTATATAGTATACAATATGTACAAAATATCTATAAATAACTTATATATGTATTATATATAGTAAATCAAGTAGTTAGAATAACTTATTATATATATAACTGCATTAAAAAATTATATATTAACTTTATATAACTTAATTGTATAATAACTGAGTAATTATATAAACCTATTTATAGGTACATATTTGTATCTCATACTGTACATATGTATTTATATATGTATTATGAATAATATAATACTTGTAATTGCATTTAATTATATATTTACAGTAAATAATTAAGTTATTAAGTTAACTAGGTAATTTATTAAGTTAAAATAAAATAAAATAGTAATTTAAGTTACTCCTAAGGTAAATTATATTGTATATTTGTAATATATTATATTAAATATTTTCAACTAATTTAAACTATATTTATACTGTATTATAGTATTTATAGTTTATTTATATGTAAAACCATCTTAAACCAATATTTAATTATAAATAAATTAAAATAAAGCTTATAAAATTTCATAAAAATATGGAATAAATAATTTATTATGTACATTAATATTGTATTAAGTCAATTTGATGTTTAATTAACTAATTTATACTTAAATTAACGAATTAATACATAATTTAACATGTATAAGTAGTCAACTTTGCCTAATTTTATTATATAATAGAATAACTTATAAGGGCTTTACAATGGTATAATTTATTTTACATTTATATTAAATTATAGCTCTCAAATCAAGGGCCAAAATCGTGACATCAGGCATGCAGTAATGCGCTACTGCAGCACTAATGAGTGCTAAGATAGTCCCACATCATGCGCTGAGAAGCGTGCGATGCGGAATATATTGCTTTTGTGATACAGCCCCTTTGGTCGTCAGGCGTCGGGTGCCCTTATACACATACTCCTCTCTCTCGATACTCTTGAGCATGAAATGGCATATGAGCATGACTGTGTGCGGTGTATGGTCGGGGGCCATGCATTGTGCAAGGGCCTAATTGGGCCCATTGAGGAGCTTAAATTCGGATGTAACGCACCTAATTAAGAGAACTAGGGTGTCCTTAGTAGAGGTTTGGTCCCACCCTATAAAGGGTGCTATGTATCCCTCGAAAAAATCACCCACCAATTAACAAACCTAATTTTTACATAAGTGAATAGTGAATGTGCATTTGTGTGAGCTGAGTGAGGAAGAGAGCCTAAATTTCGTTAAGTGTAAAGAAGAGAAGAAAGGAGAGAATGAGCGACAAAGTGTTGAGCTCTCTACGTGCCTTATTGTGCACATGTGTGTGTTGTGTGCGTATGTGTATGTGTTTATGTATATATATAGGTATACAATATATAATATATATGTATATAAATAATGTAATATAATGCAAATAAATAAGTATATTGTAATATTAGTATAGTATATACATGTAATATAAATATAGCATAGTATGTTTGAGTTCTTATATGTATAAAAATGACAATTAGAGCTTTAGTGACAAATTCAACCGTCATTGTATATGTATATGTATGTTAGTATAAGTAGTTTTTGCCTTAAGTAGTGTAAATATATTACTAAGGCTACACTGACGTTTATATATGTCACTGTACATAAGGGTATATGTTAGTATAGATAGTTATTTTATCTTATGTTGCGTATATAATTTTACTAAGGTTTTAGTGATACTTATATATGTCACTATAAATATAATATATGTTACTAAAGATGTTAGTATATTAATCTAACTTAGTATAGTAAGTATTATTAACTATTTTTGTACTTATACTTAGGTATTATCTACATTAGTTGTAAATAATTAACAGAGTAATTATACAAAGTCTTTTATGCTTGTTTGTGTAAATATGTTTTCAAGCATTGTAATATGTTTTAATTAATTCTTTTATATATAATTAACCAAATTCTTTTATTCATTAATTCATTCATTTATTTTTGTAAATAAAATTAACATTTTTGGAATAAAAGAATATTTTTAGACTTAGAGAGATGTATATTAATAACTACCTCACAGTAAACGACCTGAAATAAACTAGTAAAAATTAAATAAAATTGATGCGACAAGGATTTACATTTGTGGCATATACTGTAACAACGACATTTAAAATACAATTTTTAGTGCAAACCGATCGTCAATAATCATATTTTTGACGTCGTTGTTGAGGACAAAAACTATTAACAATACTTTATTGTGATTGATTGACATTTTTCGTAGAACATTGATTAATAGATTAAATGTATCAGTGTATTTTGATTTTTAATTGATATATTTTAATTTTTCATCGAAACATAGCGGATAAAAATCAAAATACACTATTGATATTTGAAATGATATTTTTTTGTCAAAAAGTAAATAAACATCCCAGCTCATTAAATTAAATGTATAGATATATTTTTTATTTTTAATTAATATATTTTAATTTTCCACTGAAATATTTCAATTCAAAATAAAATAATGCCAGTTGAAAAGTAAATAAACATCCTCGAAATGTACGGAAACGTTCCCATTTGATAAACTTACTGTATCGATGTATTTTAATTTTTAATAATTTTCCATTGAAACATATTGGATAAGAATAAAAAATATTACTAATCTTTGAAATGATTTTTTTTAAATAAAAAAAGTAAAGAAACATTTCTGTCAATTGAAATTAAAAAATATCAATAGAAAAGTAAATAAACATCCTCATTTCTCGATAACTGAGATGACACCAAGGAGAGAGAGACGAAGGATCGGAGTAAGAGACGTTGGATAGACAAAGAACTACTCACCAAAGTTTAAAAAAAAAATGAACAACATCAACACTAATGTACATAGTATTATTTCAACAACTCTTTACATATATATATATATATATATATATATATATATATATATATATATATATATATAAGACATCGAAGGATAGAATCATGGTAAGACATAGGTGGAATATGTCATATTCGGCACTAAAAATATGCGCTTGTATTTTACAGTGATCTGTGGTCGCCAAATTTAATTATCTAGCTTGTCAAAAAATTATAACCTTCCGAAATTTCCATCGAAGCAATAACAACCTAGCGTAAGGTGGGGGAAAAGGTAAAGGAGTCTACATGTGAGTACATTGATCGGCCAAGTTGGAGTTTTGGAAGCCCCTCCGACTTTCTCCTCCCACCCCCACCCCCCTAATCATGCAAAAGAACACGTCAAACCAAGCTTAGGGGTGTACACGGGTCAGGTTTAACCTGAACTCAACCCGAACCCAATCTGATTGGATTTGATTGAGTTGGGTTATGACTTAGATTGAGTTGGGTTGGGTTGAGATTTTCTCAACCCGATAAAAAATGGGTTGGGTTGGATCTAAGGTCTATAAATCCAACCCAACTCGCAACCCAATTCAACCTGATATACATATACGCGCGAGAGTAGCCATCAAAATTTTAAAGGAAAAAAGGCTACCTTGTTTAAAGCTAAAAGGTGATAAAAAAAATCCATGCAAATAACGTACACCACTCCCTCAATTTCACTCTCCCTCTCCCTGTGTGGTCTCCATCGTGCGTTTCTTTTCAATTTCCCTCCGCTCACAAGCTCTAAATCGAGCTTCCTCTCTCGTTGTAGCCACAAACCTCTCTCGCAGCTTTCTTCTCGTTGTCGCTATTGTTTTGGTCATTACCACTCGAGGTTAGCATCTTCCTCCTCGTCTCTTCCTCTTCTACATTAGTGACAGCTACCACCTCTCTTCACTAGAGCCACTACCACCGCCACCACCACCATCACCACATAGCCCACCCCCCTCACCGGTTATCCATCGTCGTCGCTACCTTCCCTCTGCCCAACCTGAGCCTACCACCAGAGCTGCTGGCCCACTACCACTGATCCACCACCACCGCCACACAGCTCACCAGTCCACCACCCCTCATCGGCCATCCACCATCCTCTCTACCTTCGATTCCCCTTCGCCTAGCCTATCATTAGAGTCACCACCACCACCACCACCACCACCACACAACCTACCACCCCCTCATCGGCTATCCTCCTTCACTATAGCCAATAGCCACCATCCCCTCTCTTGGCCACCCTCCTCCCCCTTTACCTTCCCTTAATTTAGCCTAAATTATTTGAAACTTTGACTAGGCATTCAAACTTTGTCGTTTAAATTAGATATCATTATTTAGGTACTCATCTAATTTTTTGTTTGGATAGAATTAAAAAATATCCACACGTATATCTTGAATTTTTCCTTATTGGTAAAAAATTATTTTGATTCTTGTCTAATTCTTTGTTTTGAATACCTACATTTATGAAAAAAATTATATGGATAAGATAATCGTTTTGTAATATGTGTTTACTTTCCTACAGTAAAGATGCAATTACTATTATATGACTATCAAGTTTTTTTTATTTTTACCTATGTTATTTACTTTTTTAGAAGATATAAGTTGTTTATAAGTTTAAAATGTTTTGTTATTAAGAATAAAAGACATAAAAAATATGCATGAGATAAATATAAGTTTTAAGTCCTTCGACTAGTCAACAACCTGCTCAACCTGACCCAACCCGACCTGATTTTTATGGTTTGGGTTGAGTTGGGTTCGGTAATGTAACGGGTTGGGTTGAATTGTCAACCCAATCCAAAAACTATCAGTTGAATTTAGATTGAGTTCTAACCCAACTCAACCTGACCCGTATATACTCCTAACTAAGCTTATTTGATCATGCATGCTGATCGTTTCAACTCTTTTGAAGGGCAGATGTAACCGATAGATGACATCTTTGTCATATACACATATATTTATTCTCATTGTCCAATACGTTACTTCCGTCAATATGCTAAAATTAGTGAATCCTGTAGGTACGTAGAGTATCACCACGGTACCTTTTCAACAAATATTGCCCTCTATATATATTATCTTTAGAACTTCAGGAAAAATGGAGGGAAATTTACCTATATCTGCATTTGTTTGCATGTCCACCCATTCTGCATGCCACGCCATCTACATACCATCCGCCCACCAACCCACATCACTTAGTGCTACGCATGGTGGTGATAGGTGCCATGGCACCCATGATATAAGAAATAATGCTATTGTGACACATCGCACCAAATCTTATAACACTTATAACCTTCTTGTAGTGCTTCACTTTCTTCCTCTATTATAGCATCAATGTCACAATAGCTGAGTGACGTAGCCATTAACTTCTCCCACCATCCCTTAGAAATTGAGCATCACAAGAAAAAGGTGCAATCACAACATAGGCACGTGGATTCCTGTGGAAAATCCTCCACAATAAGATTGGAAAATCACTGGGAATCACTTATGCCTATTAGCATCTAGAATCAACTTTGTTGAGATAAAAATTGTAAGTCATGGGATGCAAGCACAATACATGACACAAAATATTGATTGAGCCTACCGGGACTGACGAGGGAGTGGAGAAGAGAAGGTTGAAGAGAGTAAGCACAACACGAGGAATAGAAATGCAAGAGCTTAGTTATCTAATTCCACCAAATTGGTGTACATTTGGGGAGGGATTTTGGCTCTTGAATATTCACTATGATCTTTTCTTCTTTTTAGAGTGGTACAAAGAGCATATCCCCTTTTATGGATGCAATCATCTCCTTATATAGGGAATCGAGAGGTAAGCATTCAATCCTCGAGAAGCGAAAACAAGTTGCCTTGTAGCTTGCCTTGGAGCCTCTACGAGTGCTCACTAGAGAGGAGGTGAATAGTGCGAAAATAAAAGGACAAACAAGTGCAAAATAGAAACAATTCTAAAAAAGCATTCACCACAAAGAGACACAAGATTCTTAGGTGGAAACCTAACCTGGGTAAAAATTAACATCTAAGTCTCTACTTAGGATTTTCTAATCTACCGAGTCAATCAAATCTATTAACGTACTACTTAAATAAGAGTGGCACAATCTCAATAAAGCACTACTTTAACATGAGGGTAGAATACCTCAAATTCCTGTTCTTCACGAAGAGAATTTTCTTGCATAAGGAAACAGAAATTCGCTATGTGAACACCTAAATAAAAATACAAAACAAAAGAACCTATAGAACTCAAAATAAATATTACAACTAATTATACTTATATTTTATAGTTTATAATTATATGATTGTTAGGTTATTATTATATTGCTTGTGCAAGCATTTTTTGGTAGTAGGGATTAACATAGGAAGGTAATGGCGTATGCATTAAGTGTGTGCAAGATTTTTTTTTTTTTGTTTCTTAAATTGTGTGTATATTAATCAGGTGAGGTATAGTAGTGAGTGTAGGTGTATCAGTGGAAATATAGGGAATTTCGTGGTACCGTGGAGAAGACGTATGAAGATGGAAGAGGTTGTAAGGTGGTGGGATTTAGTTGTATGAATTGGAACTAAATTATGGGCGTTGGTGTGGACTCGGCTGAGTTCACCTTCAAATGTTTATCCTTGGTCCATACATTACTTATTTGTCATTCCTGCATAGAGTCTCAAAAATGTAAAATCGCTAGAAAAACTAACATTATTGGCATTTCATAATGAAAATATGACAGCATTAGACCTAAAATATGTGCACAAACTATGGGCTTATTAGAGGTAGGTTGTTGGCATTGGGGTTGGATGATGACTCTGGTCCACTATTGTCCTTTTGCATTCCTTTGTCCTGAGCACCTTCTTCACCTGCAAGTTCTACACCTCTAGTTCCACCATCCTTTTATCAAAATCCTTACATTCCTTAATTGGGAGAAGTTTGAGATATGCTTTCTTCGGTTCGTTGACTCAAAAACCCATAAATTTTTCCAAGTCAATTAGTCTAGAGCCAATAGTACACTTGGCACATTAAAGGATCCAACAACCTACTTGCTCAATAAATTCTACCTATTATTTAGACATCTCCTCATCTTGAATTTTAGCAAGTACTTGGGCAATCCGAAAAGGTTTCACCAAGCCCTCTATTTGTCACTTCATTTTCTCCACTGACATTTGGTGTTCCTTGAAGCGATTATTATAACATTGATTCTCGTAAGGACTTGATTGTATTTTCAATTTTCTTCCATTTCTCTTTTTCTAACTCCTCTTGAAATTAACAATTATCTTTTTCACTTTGCAATTTCTTATTCTCCTCACGAAGCTTCTTTTTCTCCTCTCACAAGGTAAGCATGTCTCATTTGTACTTTTTTCTCCTATATCATTTTCTTATATTTTTCTTTTAAAGAATTATAGTTAGAAGAAGTAATGCTGATAAATGCTAGTTTATCATTATTTTTATACCTTAAAACACACCTAGCTCTTAGAGTTTTAACAAAGAAAGCAGGTTTTTGAGTTCATTTAGGCATTTTCTTAGGATAGGCATGCATTGCATTATTTTTGTTATTTTGACATCTTTATTTGAGTGTCAAAGATAAACAGATAGTCAAATCCCGCAAACCCTGGCACCAAGATAGGCAGAAGAAGAAGGAGAAGCCTAATTCAACTCGATCTCAGCTGGATTCTAGCTCATTGCAATTCAACCTAGTTGGATCAGCTCATATCAGCTCCATTCAGCTCACCTCAATTGGATGGCAACTATTTGAATGGGCTATTGAGGAGTTTTAAGTCGTTTCGTTGTAGCAAAGCCTCAATTGGTCGAAAGTAATTAAATTTATATGCTCAGAATCAAAGAAGAGTCCAAGGTCGAACAAAAGAAGCAAATGATGGAATTGCCATCATCCTTTATAACTCACCTAATTTAGCTAAGTTCTAAGGTAAAATTAACTCAAATAATACATAAAAGGGTATAATATAATCAGGAGGAGGAATCATCAGAATAAATCTAAAAAGAACAGCGAAACAAGTTCAAAATAGCCAATTTAGGGTTTCTTTTGAAATCAAGTTATTAAAGATAACCCTATTTATGGTCTAACTTAGTTTGATAGGATTCTGATGAAAATATTACAAATTAAACCTTTTAAAAATTATAAATAAATATTTTACAAGGTTTAATAAGATCAGATAGGTCGAAGGAGCTAATTTAACCTAAAATAATGACCTAGGTGAATAATCAATGGCAAATGAGTTTAACTGAGAAATTTACCAACCAAACAATTTCAAAACTCAAAAGTGAGTTGATTACTAGATTCCCTACAAGCTCCCATAAAAAGTTGAACCTAGTTCGACAATGTTCTCATCTACTTTGCATTTAGGCCCCTAAATTCCTAAAAATCCTTGAAAGTAGGTCCAATTTCATTACTTTTAGGTCCTTCTCTTCTTGCAAATCGATCCCTAGAATCATCTACCTCCTTCAGCAGCCACCTTCTGTTGACCGAGCTGCTTGTCGAGATTCCAGCTCCATTTACGATCACCTCGAGATCCTGCTGACCTCGACCTCTGAGGCGAAGTTGTTCGCCCTTCAGTTCCACATATTTTGGCATCCGTCTCACCAACTGTTGTCACCTCCTTCCCTTGTGATCTCCAGTCAAAACAAACGTGAAGTTGCTAGTTGTTGCGAGGATTTCTCGCAACCTCCATCAACAAAATCACGCACGACAACAACTCTATGAAGCCTCGCGATGTTCCTCCAAGTCCGGTCGTCTGGAATCCAAGCGCAAAAACCTCCTCCTTCCCTTCCTTCGTGCGCTGCCATTGCCAAATCTTGACGTCTTCTTCGCCCCTTCGCTCCGCTACTTCTCGCCATCAAACGAAGTCACAACTGCCTTCGCCCCTCTCTTGCCGAGTTTCCCAGCAAAGAAGCCGGCCCTCTACCCCCGTCATCGACTTTAATTCCTCCGCTGATTCTTCGGCAGCGGCCATTCACCGCCATTGGTCTTCGCACCTCCTTCCCTCCAATAAAGTTAGGGCTTTTCTTCCCCTTCTTCCCCTCTACCTTCTCATCTCTTCAATTTCATCTTTCAACCCTGTTTGCACCATCACCGACCACCATCTTCAGGAGCTCTAGCAAGCTTCTTCGCCACCCCACTAGACACCTACTCACAACGCTTAGACCTAAAAATCCTTGCAAGTAGGTCCAATTTCATTACTTTTAGGTCCTTCCCTTCTTGCAAATCGACCCATGGAGTCATCTTCCTCCTTCAGCAGCCACCTTCCGTTGACCGAGCTGCTCGTCGAGATTCCAGCTCCATTTACAACCACCTCAAGCTCTGGCTGACCTTGACCTCTGAGGCAAAGTTGTTTGCCTTTCAGTTCCACATCTTTTGGCATTCGTCTCACCGGTTGCCGTCACCTCCTTCGCCCATGGTCTCCAATCAAAACAGACGCGAAGTTGCGAGTTGTTGCGAGGACTTCTTAAAACCTCCATCAACAAAATCACGCACGGCAGTAGCTCTATAGAGCCTTGCGATGCTCCTCCGAGTTCGATCATCTGGAATCCATGCGCAAAAACCTCCTCCTTCCCTTCCTTCATGTGCTGCCATTACCAGACCTTGAGGTCTTCTTCACCCCTTCACTCCGTTGCTGCTCGCCATCAAACGAAGTCACAACTACCTTCGCCCCTCTCGCCAAGCTTCCCAACAAAGAAGCCAACCCTCTACCCCCATCGTTGACCTCGATTCCTTCGCTGATTCTTCGCCGGCAGCCTTTCACTACCACCGATCTTCGCACCTCCTTCCCTCCAATAAAGTTAGGGCTTTTCTTCCCCTTCTTCCCCTCTACTTTCTCATCTCTTCAATTTCAACTTTCAACCTTGTTTGCAACATCACCAACTACCATCTTCAGGAGCTCCAGCGAGCTTCTTCGCCACCCCACTAGACACCTACTCACAACACGTAGACCTAAGGAAGAGCTTCGGGGTCCTTCCCTAAAGCTCCTAGACTGATCTGGGACCAAGAGGTCCGTTCTATTGTGCATAGGTGCTTGCCGAAGTTGCCTTTGTCTTCACCTCAGGCAATAGCTCTCTGGTCACCTCCGACGAAGCTTCACCACGCCATCCAGTGCCCTAATCAAAGAAGGAGCTCATCAATTGAGAGCGCGACACCAGCAGTGACCGATTCGCGGGTGCATCAAGTCGATCTAACAGCTGATGCGTACGAATCAAGGACGAACATCTCCCCTACCGAATACGAAAGAAGCAAAAGGGACTTCAGTCCCACATTGGGCAAAATCGAAGCCTGTGAAGCCCTTATTATGCAAATGTGCCCTTAGTTGTTTGCCTCAGAATGCACGGGGTGAGGTCCCCTACGCACACCCGTACGCACGCACACGCTCAGGCACCCTCGCCTATGAATATTCCCGCGGGTCTAGGTTGAGGATCCGGTTACTTGGCCTGGCTAGATTTGGGAGAGATTGTGAAGGAGGGAGAAGGTGGGTTTTGTAGCTTGGATCTGTGCCTTTCTCCCTTTCAAAGCTATGGCTTCGTACATTTAAGGCATTTGTGTCTAATACTTGTCGTTTGAGGGTAAAGTTGCTTAGTTCTGTGAACATTAAATCTTTGATAGCTGATATTTGTGCTAAGTATAAAAGGGTAAATTTGGTGGTTTAAATCACCACTTTTAGCTTACATTTTTTTTATATCTCTGTATCCAAAGATACACTTTATTCATTGAGCATCTATTATATTTTGATAGTGATTATTTGTGAAATTTATTGCTCCCAGAGATGATCTCGGATTTATTTTCTAATTTGAGTATTAAAAATTTAAATGCTTGGTTTGCCTTGATCACTATACTACGACGCGATGATTTTAAAACACAATCAAGGTGAACCAACATTTTGGTGCTGTTGCTGGGGAGCAACGCGCATTTATCACTACTATTTCTGATTTCTGACACATCTGCCTTGTTTAGTTGTTTTGCAAATTGAACTAGAATGCTTGACTTCTGGAACCTGAGGACAACCAGTCCGTGGTAGGTAACTCTCAATCCTTTCTTCTTAATCCCCTCTTTCCTAATATAAATAAAACAAAAAGGGGTAAAAGAAAAATATGACTCAACCTTGCCGTATTTTCTTAGAAATTTCATTTGTGGTAAGAATTTATAATTTCTGAGCATTAACTATGGTTAAGGAGAAAGCTTGGCCTAGAAGACACTACCCAACAATTTCTGAACCTATAGGGACTTATTTGAGATTAATTGAACCCTTGGACTAGCACATTCTTGATTGAGTCCAAGGGGATTATTGAACTTAAACTTGGACTCCACTTTAGAACCTAATTAGGGTTAAAATTTTAGGGCTATCTAGTACACATTTGCAAATTATAAAGGAAATTATTATCTGCATTGTGTGCTACCTAATCCTTAGTTGAATCAATTTACAATTCAAACTCTAAAACACAGGCTCTAAGATCACTTAAACCCTCCTAAAAAAAGTGTCTTAATAACCTACTTGTCAAACCAAAACAGGGTGATTTGGGTGAGTTAACTTGGATTGCATCCTAAACATTAGGACAGGTCAGGTGAAGTTGGTTCACTTAGTGATCCAATCAACCTAAAAATTAGGTCACAATTGGAATAAACTCTTAATCAAGTGGTAATTTGAGGCACAAATAGGCTTAAAATCTAATAGACCTAGGACTCCAATTCACACATATCCGATCTACTTGGAACCACAGTGACAAGAAAGGTTAGGTGGGGAAAACCTAGTAACCCATGGGGGCGCTCTACCATGTAGGGGTCTTCGCGGGACTCTCCCTTTCTGGCTGCCTAAGTAATTCTAGGGCAGGTGGATTTGTGACCTAGAGGGCATCTGCCTTGAACAAGCCTAAGCCATCTAAACATATTTGGGTGTCTCGATTGGGTCTGATTGAAATCTAGTCCCTCATATTTTCTGTAGTGCATGCACGGTAGGAGGTCTTTAAGACCAGTCTTAAGACCTCCTTTAGTAGTTCACTCACGTTGTGGCCATAATGGCGGTATGACTAGGTTTTGTTGTTTTGTTATAGAAATGGCGTTGTAGTACAGATAGTCATTGCCACTATTACAATTTTTACTCGGAAATAAAAGATCTCCCGAGGTCGAACTCAGGGAGCAAACTGTATTCTAGAGATACAAAGTTTCTATTACGAAAGTGAAAAGAGAGAGAGAGAGAGATTTATTTTGTTGGCTTTTTCTTCTTCTCTCTTCTTTCTCGTCATTGTCTTCTTCTCTTCTCTTCTTTTGGGTTCTTCAGTCTTCTTCCTTCTGTTCTTCTTATTCCTCTTCTGTTCTTCTTCTTTCTTTCTTCTTCAGAGCTTCTTCTTCTCTTTCTCTTTTTCTTCTCTGCGGCAATGGTGATCCTCCTCTTCTTTTTTCTTTCTTTCTTTTCTTTCCTTGCTTGAGGTTATGCCTTCTTTCTTTTGTTTCTTTCCTTGCTTGAGGTTATGCCTTCTTTCTTTCGTTTCTTCTTCCAAGCTTCTTTTTTTCCTGCAGGCCGTCGTCTGATTTTTCAATCAGACGACTTAAGTAGCTTTTGCTACAGTGCATCTTCTTTCCTTCTTCTCTCTGTGGTTCTCTTCTTCTTCTTCTTCTCGCAGTCCTTCTTCTTCTTCCTCTCCTGTGCCTGCACACTCGCAGTTTGGTCAGAGGGAAAAAACCTACTCTACCCTCCCCCGCGTCTCTCTCTCTCGGAATTCACTCGTAGGATAGCTCTCCCAGAGCTGCCGGGTATTCGGGTACGGGTCGTGCCCGGGTCCAGGCCCACCGGCGTGCGGTGGTGGGCGAGGAGTGCAGGTTGGGTAAACAGGTCGGGCCAGGTCCACGGGGGGTGGTCGCGAATGAGGCCGGGTCGAGCGGGTGAGAGGGACCTCACCCCGTGGTCAGGAGGCGAAGAGACTAAGGCACTTTTTGCCTTTATGCGGGCGTGCGGCCTCGAAATCCCATGATGTGGGACTATCTTCTGCTGTCTTCGCGTGCGCCCGCAGGACGACTCCACCTCGCCCTCTGATCAGTTGCAGCCGATGTCTGGGCCAACTGAAGAGGCAGAAGCCTTTGCGGACTTCTCCCCAACCTGCAGCGCCTGGGAATCTGGGGCTGCAGGGCCTGGAGCTCGCCTCGAAGCTGCTTCAGTCGTCGCTAATGGCGGCTGGAGCAGCGAACCTATTAGACAGGAATACGGCCCCTTCGGCCTAATCAAACACGCGGGGGACCTTCGCCGTGGCAAGGCGAAGGTGGTGCGGGGTGTGGCAGGTCGTGGGTCGGTGTCTGGTGGCGGGGCTAGGTCGGATTGTAGCCGCGAGAATGGGTTTGTTCGGTGGACTATGGTGGAGGTGAGGAGTGGCAGTGAAGGGGCGGAAACGGTTCAGTGGGACGAGGCGGAGGTTTTGGGTCAGTTGGCGAGTCTTATGGAGTGGCGGAATGATGGAAGCGACTCGCTGGAGGTGGGCCGGAGGCGTGGAAGATGATGGTGGTCGGGTCGGTCGAGGGATTGATTGAGCAAATTAAAATAGGGAAAAGAAAGAGGGGATGAAGAGAAGTAACTGTTACCTACTTGCAGGGACGAAGGGGGAGGAGTAGGGCGGCAGTCATGTCAACTGTCGCCGGAGAAGAAGGTACCCAGTGGGGGCGGACGGCGGCGACGACGGGGCTGAAGCAGCGCGCGCGGGTATTGCACGACGCGGAGGAGAATCAGGAAGAAGTCTCTGCCATTGGTTTTGTGGCAGCGCGAAGAGGAAAGGAAGGGGAGCTCGCCGGAGCTCGCTGGGTGTCTGCCGGAGTGGGAAGAGAAGAAAGTTGTGGGTGGTTCTCCGTCAAAATCGAGCTGGAGAGTGTGGCAGAGCGACGAGGGCTTTTATAGAGGCGAAATTAGAGAGGAGGGTGGAGGGAGACGATGTGCCTCCCTCGCCAGAGTACGTCGGAGATGGAGACCCATACCTTCCATGCATTCGCACGGGCGGTATGGGCGGTTGCAACGACCAGGGAGGTGTCCCTACGACGGCAGACGTCGTAGGGCACCCCCGGTTGTTTTGGCAGAGGGTCTCCCTCACCCTGCGCGGCGCCATGCTCCGCGCAAAGTCGCCGGAGCATGGCGTTGCTCAGGGTTTTGCAGGGAGGACCCAAATGCAAAGAACGAAGAAGAGTTAGGGGCCAAAATGTGAGGGTTTCAAAAGTTGAGAGCCAAAAAGTAACAGATGAGGACCAAAATGTAAAGTTGGTAAAGAAGGTCTCTCCTTAGCCTCAAATTTTTATACATGACTAATTAGGACCTAAGGATTCTGATGGTGAATTTTATTTCTAGATCAAACCTTGTTTGACCGGTCAATTTACGCAAAAACCCAAATTAAGTTATTAATTGGGCATGGTTCTCAATGTAGGTCAAAATGGGTTCCTAAGGCCAAATTAGAGGTTCTAAACCCTAGAGATTATTTTTCTATGAATTTTAGAGGGTTTATTCGATTTTTTATTTGCCTCGAACCTCGTGAATTGAAGTGGATTTGTTTTTAGGGTTACAGGATGTCATTTAATTCCTTGTAGTTGCTGTAGCTCTTATTGGATCATCTCATCCCACTTTTCTTCCTATTAGGTTATTTTGACCTATGTTTGGACCCTGAGTTACCCTGTTTTCAGATTGAATTGGTGAAATTGCATTTTTACCCCTTAGTTTCTGTTTTCTTTACAAACTCAGAATTTCTCTACGCCAAGCCTTTCTAGAGTTATGTAGGAGCTTTTTCTTGCAAATCTGGGTTAGATGGTGCTAGTTTAGGGTTTATGACGAGGTTCTCATCATACCCCCATGCCTAGCTTTTGCTTGTCCCTTAGCAAAAACCTAAGGTTTTAACCTTTGTTCTAGACCATGATGTTTTTAACAACTTCAGATAAGTGCTTTTTCATTTGAACCTAGATTAGGTTAGAATGCTGACCATAGGCTTAAAAGGTACTCTAGTACCAACCAAGATCCAGATCTGTCTAGCCTTAGCCTCAGTTTTGGCGAAGGTTTTTAAGGCCCACAAGAACTAACCTAAGGTTTATTGGACTTCGTGGTTAAAGCACCCCGTGCTTGAAACGATTTTTGCCCTAGTTTAGTTCGCAGTGCGTTTTGTAAGAGAGAGAGGTAGTAAGTTTTTCTATTTGGAGAGTTTTTCTCTCTCTTTTTCTTTTTAGTTCTAGCCTAGGATTGACTTTTCAACACGGTCTGTATCAGATTCATTGCTCCCATCATCAATCCTCAAGGGTTCCTGGCAATCGATGCTTCGAGATAGCACCGCCCATGGCAACCCCCGGAACCCTGGCTATTGAGATTTCGGGATAATCCCATCCATGGTGTTCCGTGGACGAATTCAGACCCTGGTAATTGACACTTCGTGATAATGCCATCCATGGAATCTGAACCGGCAGAGTGCTTACATGCCCCCAGTAGGATATGTGAATATCCTAAGAGACAAGCACTGAGGAGATGATATTTTGTTACGCATCTTCGAGGGGATTTCTCGCCTCTCCGCGCTGGGAACTCGTCCAAATCAACTTGTGTTGATCGGCCGCTCCTATTCTAGGTATATTTTTCAGAGTTTTGCGATGCTTCTACGTGATTTTGAATTTTTTATGCTTACTGAACCAGGCTGTGTGTGGGGTTGGGGTGCTTAGGTTACTGAGTCCCGTAAACCAGGAGTTAGTGAGGTCAAATGCTCCCTAAGCCTTGGACCTAGTACTTAAACTTTTCATTTTCCTCAACTTCTTGAGGATTGTCTAGATCTTAATGGGTACTAAGAGTCTATCCAAGAATGCCTAAGGTTTGCGTTCTTACTAATCTTACCATGCACTTTTCATTTCTTTTCTTAAATAGGGTCTAGAACTTAGATCAATTCCTTAGCTTCTTACTAATGACTATTACTCTTTTCTTTCATTTTTTGTGCTCCTTTTCATTTTGTTTCTTTTCCCTTCTCCCACAAAATTTCCTTTCTCCTCTTTTTTTTTTTTATGGTGTTTTTGGCATATGTGAATTTTTTATTTTTAAACCCCTTTTTTTACAAGTTTTGCACTTTTATATCCCCCCATGCCTAAGGTTTGCAATGCCCTCATTGTGACTTAGGGGTTTTTATTTACTTAGTTCATTCCTTAAGACAGATGTTTTAATGAATGAATGGGTCGGGATGAATTCTGCGGACGATTTCCAATCTCAGATGCACGCATCTGAGGTGGAGTCGGCTGTCTATAAGGGTGAAATTTAAGTGCACAAAAGTGTGAAAAGGGTTTTAGATTTTCAGAAAATGACGGGCTGCCTCTCGTTAAGCGTTGAGTTTTATGCCATCGGCTGGGCACAATAAGCTCAAGGGGAATGGAGGATGAGAGATGATTCAGCCAAATCAGTAGAAGTCACATCAATGAACGGCTTGAGTCTCTGACCGTTCACGATGAAAGGTTCGGAATCGTGGCTGAGTGGACTGATTTCGATCGCTCCATTTCCAAAAACCTATCGGACTAAATATGGTCCGACCCACTTGGATCGTAGTTTTCCCGGGAAAAGTTTAAGTCGGGCATCAAAGAGTAGGACCTTTTGACCAGGATGAAAGATCTTTCTCGAGATATGCTTGTCATGGAAGGCTTTAACCCGCTCCTTGTAGATTCGCGAGTTCTCATATGCGTCTAGGCATAATTCATCGATCTCGTTGATTTGGAGTTTTCTGTAGGTTCCAGCCTTGGAAAGATCTAGATTACAGTTCCGTACTGCCTAATAGGCTTTATGCTCCAGTTCTACGGGAAGGTGACACGTCTTTCCGTACACCAGTCTAAAGGGAGACATGCCTAATTGGGTCTTGTGGGCGGTCCTATAGGCCCACAATGCTTCCGGAAGTCGGGACGGCCAGTCCTTCCTGTCAGGCCGAACAGTGACCTGCAGGGTTTTCTTGATCTCCCGATTTTATAGCTCAGCTCGACCATTAGTTTGGGGGTGGTAAGGAGTAGAGATTCGGTGAGACACCCCATATTTGGTCATCAGTGACCTAAACTGAGCATTTGTAAAATGGCTTCCCCCATCAGAGATTATAGCACGGGGAATCCCGAACCTTAAGAAAATGTTTTGATGAATGAATTTAAGAACAGTCTTGTGATCACAGGTTCGGGTCGGTATGGCTTCGATCCATTTGGACACATAGTCCACAACAAGTAGAATGTACTCGAAACCATCCGAAACAGGAAAGGGGCCCATAAAATCAATCCCCCAAACGTCAAAGATTTCGCATACGAGAATTGGCTGCAAAGGCATCATGTCGCGACGATTCATGTTGCCCAAAGTCTGGCAGCGACTGCATGCCTTACAGTGACTGTATGCGTCTTTGAATAGTGTAGGCCAGTAGAAACCACACTGGAGGACTTTTGATGCGATTTTATGTCCCGAGAAATGGCCACCGCATTCCTGGTCATGGCAGAAAGAGAGGATATTGCTGACTTCCTCTTCCGGGACACATCTCCGAATAATTTGATCAGCACCTATGTGGAAAAGGTACGGATCTTCCCATGTGTAATACTTGGTATCAGAACGCAGTTTGTCTTTCTTGGCCTTCGGCCAATCAGGCGGGGTCTGATGAGATGCCAAGTAGTTTACTATATCAGCAAACCATGGAAGTTTAGTACCAAGAGTAAGTAGGTGCTCATCAGGAAAGTGTTCTGTGATGGGTCCGGAAGGGTCGATAATTTCAGAAGGAAGACTGGACAGATGGTCGGCTACCACATTCTGCCTTCCCACCTTGTTGCGAATCTCAAGATCGAATTCTTGCAACAGCAAGATCCAATGGATTAGTTGGGGCTTCGCGTCCTTCTTGGCAAGGAGATGCCTTACAGCCGTGTGATCCGAGTAAATGGTGACATGGGAACCCAGAAGATACGATCGGAACTTTTCAAGGGCAAATACTACGGCTAGCAGCTCTTTCTCCATAACTGTATAGTTACGCTGAGCCTCGTCAAGTGTCTTGCTAGCGTAGTAGATGACCACGGGTTTCCCGTCAGCTTTTTGCCCCAGGACCGCTCCTACAGCGAAATCAGACGCATCACACATGATCTCAAAGGGTTGAGACCAATCAGGGGATTGTAGGATAGGTGCCTGGGTGACTCGGTCACGTAGGTCTTCAATGGCTAGTGTGCATTTCTTGGAGATTTCAAAGGGTACATCCTTAGAGAGAAGAGAGGTCAAGGGGCGCACGATTTTCGAGAAATCTGGAATGAAACGACGGTAAAAATCGACGTGCCCCAAAAAGGAACGGATGTCCCTGATCGAGCTAGGCATAGGAAGGCGAGAGATCAGATCAACCTTAGCTCGATCCACCTGGATGCCTTTCTCTGAAATTAAGTGTCCCAGGACAATTCCCTCAGGCACCATGAAATGGCTCTTTTCCTAGGAAAGAACCAAATTCACCTCGATGCATCGCCTGAGTATTTGGACCAAGTATTGGAGGCAATCATCAAAAGATTCTCCAAAAACTGAAAAGTCATCCATGAAGACTTCCAGAAAATCACCTACCATATCTGAGAATATGGCAAGCATGCACCGCTGAAAGGTAGCGGGTGCATTGCAAAGACCGAAAGGCATCCTTCGGAAAGCGTATGTTCCAAAGGGGCAGGTGAACGTGGTCTTTTCTTGGTCCTCAGGATGGATTGCCACCTGGTTATAACCGGAGTACCCATCAAGAAAGCAGAAGAACCTATTTCCCGCTAGTTTCTAGAGAATTTGATTAATGAGAGGTAGTGGGAAATGATCCTTCTTCGTGGAGGAATTGAGTCGGCGGTAATCTATACAGACTCTCCATGCATTGGCTAATCGGGTAGGAATGATTTCTCCGGTCTCAGTCGTTATGGTGGTGAGTCCTGCCTTCTTAGGCACAACCTGAATTGGGCTCACCCAACGACTATCGGAGATCGGGTGGATGATTCCAGCATCTAACCACTTGATGATCTCCTTTTCACGACCTCCTGCAGATTAGGGTTCAAACGTCTCTGCATCTCACGAGAAGGTCGTGCGCCCTCTTCTGAATAGATATGATGAGTACAATAAGAGGGGCTTATTCCAGTCAAATCATCGAGAGTCCACCCGATGGCTCTGCAATGTTGCTGGAGAATAGCAATCAGACGGGATTCCTATTCGGGATTGAGGTTGGAATTGATAATCATAGGGAGGGTTTGATTAGAACCTAAAAAGATGTATTTCAAGTGAGCAGGAAGAGGCTTCAACTCGAGGATAGGGTTATCAGCAGCAGCGGGTGGTTCAGTGTAGACGTGAGGTTCACGGGTAGGAGTTACTGGGTTGTTTATATCCGGACTCCACTCCTCTTTTTGCGGGTTAAGACCCTTCTGTTGATGAGGCATAATCAGGTCATTCTGGAAGTGTGTTTCATCAACCAAAGTCCTAATGTCACAAATCTGTTCGATGACACCGCAATTAATTCCTTGTTGGCCCTTAAATATATCAATTTTCAAGGTTTGATTCCCAAATTGAGCTCTATTTGGCCCTCCTCACAGCTAATGTTGGCTCTAGCAGTAGCCAAGAAAGGTCTCCCTAAAATGATTGGTGTATCCCTAGGGTTCTCAGGTGAGTCCATATCTAAGACTATGAAGTCCACGGGAAAATAGAAATCCCACACTCTTACGATAACATCCTCGAGAATCTCTTTTGGTGATTTTATGGATCGATCTGCTAATTGTAATGTCACCTCGGTTGGTTTTAGCTCAAATTCTTCTAGATGGTCAAGTAAGGATGTGGGTATCAGGTTTATGGATGCACCCAAGTCTAGCAAAGCTCTATCAAATTGGGTATCACCTATCTTGCAGGAAATCAGGGGAGTACCAGGATCTTTTGCCTTGGGTGGGAGTCTACTGAGGATTACAGAGTTGGCTTGCTCTGACAGAACAATTGGGCTCCCCCCTTGGTTCGCGGCTTACGCTGGGGTGTACATACATTCTTTAAAAATCGTGCGTAAGCCGGTACGTGGCGGATTGCATCCATCAAAGGGATGTTTATGTGGACCTGCTCAAAGAGCTTGATCAGGTCCTCCTTAGGTGCCACGGGCTTGGTGGTCTTCTTTCCCTTGGTCAAGGCCTCGGGAAACGGGATCTTGGTTGGTTCTTCTAGGATAGGTCCAGGTTTTGGATCTGGGATAGGGGTGGGAACATCCTGGATTACTGTCCTCGGCTTGGGATTGCTACCAGGCTTGGAGTGGTTTGGATGAGGTGGGTCTTGGGTTTCCTTACCACTACGGGTTGTTACGGAATTAAGTCCTGCCTGGTTTTGGTTAGGATTGGGTAAGATAGGTTGCTGCTGGTAACCTGCAACAGAAGTGGAGGCTTCTATCCTGTCGGGTGAAGGAAAAGAGGGGGCCTGATAAATCATATGGGCATGGCCCGGGTTTGGGTTCATAACGTGCCGCTGGGTTGGCACGTTATTTGGATTAGGAAAGGTTGAGAAGGAAGAGTGCCTGGCTGGCGGGAGTTTGCCAATTGGGCCAATTGGTTTCAGACCTCTGTAAGTTCGTCCTTGTGTTGTTTTTGAATAGCCGCATTCGTTCTTTGAATGTTAGCCAAAGTCTGAAGGATAAGGGACATTTGATCCTGATTTGGCCCTGATGGATAAGTAGGGTTGGGCCGAGGCTGAGGCGGCTGGTAAGGACGAGGGGGTTGTGGGCGGGGTTGAAAGGGTGGTCTTTGGGTTTGGGAATTTCCCGCCCACTGAAAGTTGGGATGGTTTCGCCATCTAGGGTTATAGGTGTTGGAGAACGGGTCATTCTGGATGGCGTTGAGGTCCTAGTAGGTCTGAGGAACCTCCAGAGAGTCAGAGAAAGAGGGAATGGAATTCCCCGGGTTGGTATAGAGAGGATCGGATGGACCTCTGGTTAGAGAATCAGATGGTGGATATGGATCCATCCTAGGAGAAGATTAATGGAGAATATTTTGCACAGTTTCCCTTGTGGAAGGAGGCTGTGCAAAGGGGTTATGCGTAGAGGTGGCTCGTTGCAGGTGTTGAGTCAGCTCATCCACCTTCTTTTCAATAATCGAGACCTTGTCCAATCGACTGGCCATTAATTCCAGGTTGACTGATGCGGACAGGCCCTGCGTCTCATGTGCTCCCCTGAGATTCGTCGATGCGCGGGTATTCGTCCTATCAAATAATCCCATGGAGTCATTGTTGATGGAGTTCTCGCACATGTTTTCGAGAATTTCCCACACGGTGTCCTCATGTTGACCCATGATATTTCCTCCACAGGTTGCATTGACGAAAAGACGGATATCCTCACGGAGTCCCTGGTAAAAAGATTGGACCTGTTCCCATTTAGGAACTCCATGATGGGGGCACTTTCTCATGAGATCCTGAAAACGATCCCATGCCTCATGGAGAGGTTCCCCTGTTTGTTGAGTGAGGTGCGTAATCTGATGGCGCAAGGCGTTGGTCCGACCAACGGGGAGGAACTTTTTCAAGAACTCGGACTGAAGTTCTTCCCAAGTGTTGATCGGCCGGGTCTGAGTTTGATACCAATGAGCGGCCTTGTCCATAAGAGAAAAGGAGAACATCTTCATGAGAAGAATATCCCGATTTTGCGCGTTTGACCCAAAAGTTTGGGTCAGATGCTTTAGCTGTTTGATGTGCTGGAAGGGATCTTCAGAATTAAGCCCATGGAATTTAGGTATAGCATGAATCATGTTGGGCTTTAATTCAGAATCAGGTCCTCCAGTCGGGATTCTGACTTGAGGCTCAATGGCCACCGCAGCAGGATTATAATGGTCCCGCATCATAGGACGTTGCGGTGGGTGCACAAAGTTTTGGAAGAGGTCGTTAAGTCGCTGGAGCTGGTGCTCCAGATTGTTTTCTTCCTCAACTGGCTGAGCCATGATAGGGGAAGAAGAAGAGTTTGATTCAGAATCAGATGAGAGAATGATGGGGTTAGGTTGCTGTTCAAACACGGGAGTCAAGGCTGGGCCTTGACGAGAGTGAATTCCTAAAGGAGATCTTAAGGGTGGTTTCAAGGATCTCCTACCGTTCATGCACTGTTGGAGTGGAAGAGTTTAGAAGGTGCTGGACCCAATCAAGACACTCAAAAATGTGCTGGGTGACTATAGAGGTGCGGGGCAGATGGACCCTTTGATCAGAAAGATCGTCCACCTGAGAATTACCTGGGCAGCCAGAGAGGGTGAGTCCCGCGAAGAGCCCTACATGGTAGAGCGTCCCCACGGGTTACAGGGTTTCCCCCACCCGACCTCTCTTATCACTGCGGTTCCAGGTAGACCAGAATGGGGATCTTGGCCTCTTAAGTCTACCAATTTTAGTTTAAGATCAGGGTGCTTAAGGTTTTACTTGAACTTTTAGGTATTTTTGAGTGAAGAAGTGACCTAATTTTAAGGTTGGTTGACCCAAGGGGTCAACTTCACCTCTTGTTCTTTTGAGAGCTTTTGGGTCCTTTATTTTTAGGGTTCAAGTGTTTAGAGAGCCATTTGCTTAGGGTTTCTCTTGTGTAGATTTTTTCAAGCAAGGTTTAGGTACACCTCTTTTTGGGAAGATTTTTTCTTTGTTAATAGAAGGTGTGTCTCTAAAAACGCTAGTTTTTCAATTCCTGAGTTGGCTCTAGTTGGTCCATTTTAGTTGCCTAAAAAATGTAGTATCTAGGGCTCAATCAAGAAGGTTTTAGCCCTAGTTACCTTAGCTAGAAGGACAGTTAAAATGTGTTGAAATGGAAAATTTAGGCAACTTTGAGGAATTACTATGTATGATGCAGGTAGCCCTAAGTTGATTGATTTTTTTGTTCATTTTTAAGGGAGTTTAAGAGAGGGCTAATGAAGATTACCTGTTTGTTGGAGTGTTTATTGTGCGGCTGCTCTTCCAATTTTTACCTGCACACAAGAGAGAGAAAAAGATTAGCAATCTCTTGAAAGAAATTTAAAGCTTCTAGAATAGCCGTTGCTCCCCGGCAATGGCGCCAAGAATAATAGCGGTATAACTAAGTTTTGTTGTTTTGTTATAGAAATGGCGTTGTAGTACAGATAGTCATTGCCACTATTACAATTTTTACTCGGAAATAAAAGATCTCCCGAGGTCGAACTCAGGGAGCAAACTGTATTCTAGAGATACAAAGTTTCTATTACAAAAGTGAAAAGAGAGAGAGAGAGATTTATTTTGTTGGCTTTTTCTTCTTCTCTCTTCTTTCTCGTCGTTGTCTTCTTCTCTTCTTTTGGGTTCTTCAGTCTTCTTCCTTCTGTTCTTCTTATTCCTCTTCTGTTCTTCTTCTTTCTTTCTTCTTCAGAGCTTCTTCTTCTCTTTCTCTTTTTCTTCTCTGTGGCAGTGGTGATTCTCCTCTTCTTTTTTCTTTCTTTCTTTTCTTTCCTTGCTTGAGGTTATGCCTTCTTTCTTTCGTTTCTTCTTCCAAGCTTCTTTTTTTCCTGCAGGCCGTCGTCTGATTTTTCAATCAGACGACTTAAGTAGCTTTTGCTACAGTGCGTCTTCTTTCCTTCTTCTCTCTATGGTTCTCTTCTTCTTCTTCTCGCAGTCCTTCTTCTTCTTCCTCTCCTGTGCCTGCACACTTGCAGTTTGGTCAGAGGGCAAAAACCTACTCTACCCTCCCCCGCATCTCTCTCTCTCGGAATTCACTCGTAGGATAGCTCTCCCAGAGCTGCCGGGTATTCGAGTACGGGTCGCGCCCGGGTCCAGGCCCACCGGCGTGCGGTGGTGGGCGAGGAGTGCAGGTCGGGTAAACGGGTCGGGCCAGGTCCGCGGGGGGTGGTCGCGAACGAGGCCGGGTCGAGCGGGTGAGAGGGACCTCACCCCGTGGTCAGGAGGCGAAGAGACTAAGGCACCTTTTGCCTTTATGCGGGCGCGCGGCCTCGAAATCCCACGATGTGGGACTATCTTCTGCTGTCTTCGCGTGCGCCCGCAGGACGACTCCACCTCGCCCTCTGATAGCTGCAGCCGATGTCTGGGCCAACTGAAGAGGCAGAAGCCTTTGCGGACTTCTCCCCAACCTGCAGCACCTGGGAATCTGGGGCTGCAGGGCCTGGAGCTCGCCTCGAAGCTGCTTCAGTCGTCGCTAATGGCGGCGGGAGCAGCGAACCTGTTAGACAGGAATACGGCCCCTTCGACCTAATCAAACATGCAGGGGACCTTCGCCGTGGCAAGGCGAAGGTGGTGCGGGGTGTGGCAGGTCGTGGGTCGGCGTCTGGTGGCGGGGCTAGGTCGGACTGTAGTGAGGTTTTGTGGCAGAGCGAAGAGGAAAGGAAAGGGAGCTCACCGGAGCTCACTGGGTGTCTGCCGGAGTGGGAAGAGAAGAAAGTTGTGGGTGGTTCTCCGTCAGAATCGAGCTGGAGAGTGTGGCAGAGCGACGAGGGCTTTTATAGAGGCGAAATCAGAGAGGAGGGTGGAGGGAGACGACGTGCCTCCCTCGCCGGAGTACGCCGGAGATGGAGACCCATACCTTCCGTGCGTTCGCACGGGCGGTATGGGCGGTTGCGGCGACCAGGGAGGTGTCCCTGCGACGGCAGACGTCGCAGGGCACCCCTGATTGTTTTGGCAGAGGGTCTCCCTCACCCTGCGCGGCGCCATGCTTCGTGCAAAGTCGCCGGAGCATGGCGCTGCTCAGGGTTTTGTAGGGAGGACCAAAATGCAAAGAATGAAGAAGAGTTAGGGGCCAAAATGAGAGGGTTTCAAAAGTTGAGGGCCAAAAAGTAATAGATGAGGACCAAAATGTAAAGTTGGTCAAGAAGGTCTCTCCTTAGCCTCAACTTTTTATACATGACTAATTAGGACCTAAGGATTCTGATGGTGAATTTTATTTCTAGATAAAACCTTGTTTGTCCGGTCAATTTACGCAAATACCCAAATTAAGTTATTAATTAGGCATGGTTCTCAATGTAGGTCAAAATGAGTTCCTAAGGTCAAATTGGAGGTTTTAAACCCTAGAGATTATTTTTATATGAATTTTAGAGGGTTTATTTGATTTTTTCTTTTCCTCGAACCTCGTGAATTGAAGTGGATTTGTTTTTAGGATTACAGGATGTCATTTAATTCCTTGTAGTTGCTGTAGCCCTTATTGGATCATCTCATCTCACTTTTCTTCCTATTAGGTTATTTTGACCTATGTTTGGACCCTGAGTTACCCTGTTTTCTGATTGAATTGGTGAAATTGCATTTTTACCCCTTAGTTTCTATTTTCTTTACAAACTCAGAATTTCTCTACGCCAAGCCTTTCTAGAGTTATGTAGGAGCTTTTTCTTGCAAATCTGGGTTAGATGGTGCTAGTTTAGGGTTTATGACGAGGTTCTCATCAGGCCAGCACCCAACTAACTTGTTTGGGTTTTCTTCTGACTCGATCCATACTGCCTCTGACCCATCTACATCCAACCCAAGCTCTCCATACTCTAATTCTGACTTAATGGAGAACCCTGGTCTAGAAGGAGGAGATGACATCTAGCACCTGCAGAACTAGCCTCAGACTCTCACAGATCTTATCAATGGACTGGCAAATCCTATAGCAGGTCCACAAATGTGGGATCACTATAATCTTGCAAAAGTGGCTATTGAGCCTAGAATGTGTATTTCGGTTGGGGGACTTGAGACCAAACTCAAGCTGAATATTATTAGCTTGATTCCCCATTTCCATGGGATGGGTTCTGAAGGCCCATTCCAACACATTCAAGAGTTGAAAGATTTAGCCCAGACCCTTGGGCCAACTATTTAAAATCGGAACACTTTACTCATGAAAATGTTCCATTTCTCGCTTAAAGAGAAAATTGCCCACTGGCATCAGTCTCTGAATCGACCTATCAATACCTAGAATGAATTGCAAGCTGAATTTATGAGGAAATACTTCCCAGTAGGGCGTACTAATGCCCTTAGGCATCAAATTACGCATTTTCAACAAAATGCGGGGGAATCACTTCATGAGGCTGGGATTGCTTTCTCGACCTCATAAGGAAATGCCTGCATCACGGAGTTCCTTAATGGGAGTAGGTCCAATCATTTTACCGGGGACTCCGTGAAGATATTCGACTTTTCGCCGATGCACCTTGTGGAGGCAATTTCATGGACAAGCATGAGAATGTCGTTTGGGAAATTCTCGAAAATATGACCGAGAATTCCGTAAACAATGCGTCCATGGGTATGTTCGATAGGATGACTACCTGTGCATCGAAGAACACACGCGGGACACATGAAGCACAAGACTTATCCTCTTCTGTCGACATGGAGGTTGTGGCCGATCGATTAGATAAAGTCTCAATAATTGGGAAGAAGCTTGACGATTTGACTCGCCAGTTGTAGAAGGTCACTTCTCAACAAAACACGCATGCATGGCCGCCCGCAGGGAGGGAGGCTGTACATAATATTCACCACACAGGAATGATATGAATCCATCTTCCGACTCATATTTCAGAGGAAACCCTAAACTTGTTTACCGTAGTTGGGGGTTGTAACGAACGCGTGCCCCAGACGTCTTTTAAGATGTCTGGGAGGTGGCCTAGACGTTGGACCAGACGTCTGGGATCACATCCAGACGTCTGACCAGACGTCTGGGATCACTTCCGAACGTCTGGAAATCCGTTAATTTCGACACGCGCGAGTCGTTTGCGCGCCTGAGCGCGCAGAACGGATATTCGCTTATTCCCTCTTTCCCTGCGGCTGCAGACGCCTGCTGCGTCCTCTCTCTCCTCCTCGCGCGGCCTTAAAAGGCCACGTGCTCCCTCCCGTCGTCTCCACAGTCTCCTCCCTCTTCTCCTTCAGCCAGTGAGCGTGAGCGCAAGCGCGAGGGCGGCAGCGGCGGCCGCAGTGAGCGCGGAGGAGGTGCGGCGTGCGAGAGCGGAGCTCTGCCGTGAGGGCGAGCTCGCCGGGGCTGCTAGGGCTGGCTGGCGGAGGGCGCGGGGGGCACGGAGTGACGCGGAGGGGGGACTGCTACGGTCTGAGTAGCAGGCGCGCGAGGTGCGACGCGGGCGGCGTCGCGAGCGGAGGCCGAGTGGCGCCCTGATTCTGGAAGAATTTCCAGAATCAGACGTCTGGGTTGATAGCCAGACGGCGAGGACGACGTCTGGAAGACCTTCCAGACGTCTGAAAGGTGAGTTTTCCGTCTTCTTCTTCCTTCCTGTCGACTGACCGTACTGAGGGAGGGAGATGGGTGTGCGCAGGCTCGTTGATTCGCCATCCAACGCGAATCAGACATCTGGCTGTTGTACCAGACGGCGGGAGCGACCTCCAGACGTCCGGGGTGACCATCGGACGTCTGGGAGCTAGGCCAGACGTCCCCTCAGACTTCTGGACGTCTGGGAAACCACACTGAACAGGTAATTCTCTGATCCACTTTTTAAGACATCTGGAAGAAGTTCCAGACGTCTGATTTTTCACAGTGTCGTCGTTTTCGACCCGTTTAGGGCCCGTTCGGGTTTCGTTTTCCGCGATTCGAGTTGCGTTCTTTTCAGAATTAATCCCTCTACCCGTCTACAGTAGCTATACACTATTTTGAGACACTCCTTGTGTTTGATCCTTGTGATAAGACCTCCTTCAGTTGCAGTCTTGGGAGTCGCGGAGGCACGCGGGATTCCCGATCACGCCCCCATTACTCCCGTTGTACCTGGTAGGGTGGTTTTAAGTTATTAATAAAATCTGTTAAAGTATGGAACCATAACTAGAGCCTAGGACGTTGCATGAATCCTAGGAATGAGAAATATATGATAGCTCCTAGGTGTTGCATGAATCCTAGGGCTGGAAAACTAGATTGTATGATAGATCCTAGGATATGGCATGAATCCTAGGATGGGAAAAACTAGTGGAATGTATAATACTGCAGTCTTGGAAAATGGAAAGAGATATAAAGCTGCCTGTAATTTGAATTAACAGCTGCCTGTTGTGAATAAATAACGTGGTTGAGAACATGGATTGTAAGAATGTGAAACTGGAAAGTGAAACCTGGATGTTTGAGTAAAAAGGATGGAACCCTACGGGGAAGTAGGAGTAGAACTCCTGGAAAGTGAATGGAATAGTATTGGGGAAGTGAGCTGGCCCTTGAGTACGGAGTACCAAGGAGAGCGACTGTCCCCCCTGTTTAGTGCAGAGCAGAGCCAGCCGCCCTAGGGACCCGGGGCTAGGACTGGCCACTCTGTACCGACTTGCTGGCCCTCGCATACGTAGTACCGAGGAGAGCTACTAGTGTAGGGAGGTACTAGCTACCCCACGGGCCCCGGGGTTCTGCTAGCCTCCCACACCGACTTGTTAGGTCCGCTGGGGCAAACCAGGGTAGTCAGGCGAGGGTGCGCGGACTGTGGAGGGGCAAGGCCCCGGTTTGGTTACTGTGGAGGGGTTGGACCCCTGTTACTGAGAGGGCTCTGCCTTGGACTTGTTCCGTGCTGTGCTTTGGGCGCACCCGTTAACGGAAACGACTGACCACGTGCCAGTACGGGTTAGCTACCTGTGCGTTTATCGCGAATGCCGTAGTCACCGTTACGTCTGTCAGTGACCTTGGGGTGGTTGACTGAGGGTAGGATCACCACGGGGGACTCTCCCGGCCAGGAGAGCACCACGTGCTACTTCTACTTTTTGGAAAAGACTGCAATCAAGATCGTTCCCACGAGGAACATTCGAGATCAAGAAAAAGATCTGGGGAAAAAATGAAATAGTGAGACAATTGAAAGATGTGAATAAAGAAAGTAATAGAACATAACAGCTACTGTACACTCTACTGTTGTCTTTAGTTTTAGTTGCCACTCTACTCAGCGTTTTGCTGACATGTTACACTCGTTACCTTTTTCAGGACCAGGTGTTGAGCAGCCAGGGCCAGCGGCTGCAGAGGACGCTGGGCCGAGTAGGGTCCAGTAGAGTTACCACTGTCTTTTGTACCTCTTTGTTTCCGTTATAGTGAGTAGTTCTTGTTTCCGCTGTACTTTTCTTTACCAGCAGTTCATGTTATATGATAAATGTTCTACTGTTGTGGTGGTATATACTGTAGTAGTTTCTTTCCTTACTGCTGTACTTTCTTACTGTTAGTTATATTCATGCTGAATGTGGTTTATTTTTACTGCTATTTTGGTTACTTCCTCGTTGGACGACTAGGTCTTGGGATTAGTCGAGTCGGTCCGGTTCTCGTGTCTCGTAGGGACTCGGAACCGGGTCGTTACAAGATGGTATCAGAGCAAGGTCGTCCCGAGAAGTGAATCAACTGACTGGAAAATAACCAATTCACATGTTTATAGCTAGAGTAGCCACCACAACATATCTCTTGACATGAGCTCTTAGAAGTTTCGTTAGGTACCGTCTGTTTTGACGTTTCCGTTTTGTTTCGCGTCTCCTTGCAGGAGATGCCTCGTCGCGGGACTGGCGAGACTGGCCGCGGGCGCGGCCGAGGGCGAGGTCGGCGAGGTGGACGTGCCGTTTTTGACGTCTCGGTGGACTAGCCACCACTCCCGGGCATCCAGGCCCAGGATCTCGCCAGACTGATACGAGATATTGTACGAGAGGAGCTCCACCCACCGCCCCGAGCACCTCCTCCTGGGGCTGCAGAGGGGGAGTCCTCTGTGGGACCACGCGACGGACACGGCGCTGGACATGAGGGAGGGGATGGGCCGTTGCCGCCCCCACCTTCCTCCGACACTTCTGTACACGAGGCACCTTCGCCTGGAGGTGCACCAGCACCTCCCCTACAGCGCCACTTCGAGCTTTTCGGACAGTTCCGGAAGCTGAAGCCCCCCTCCTTCAAGGGGGATGAGGACCCGACCGAGGTAGAGGACTGGCTTGAGCAGCTGGAGAAGATCTTCGACACCCTTCGCCCCCTGGTGGAGTGCCGCGTGGCCTTTGCCACGTACCAGCTGGAGAGTGCGGCACACCGGTGGTGGAGGGCGGTTCGGGGACAGGAGAGGGACGAGCCGACGTGGGACCAGTTCGTCACCCTCTTCTGCGAGCAGTACTTTCCCCAGACATGGCAGGACCAGAGGAGGCGGGAGTTCCACACTCTCCGCCAAGGGACGATGACTGTGAGTGCGTACCGCACGCGTTTCTTGGAGCTGTCCCACTTTGCGGCGACAGCGGTAGCCACTGAGGAGGAGTGCCTTTGGAGGTTCACCAAGGGGCTCCGGCCTGCGATCCGGGGGTATGTCAAACCCCTGAAGCTGCCTACGTTTTCGAGGGTGGTAGAGGCAGCTATGACTTACGAGGAGACCAACCCGTCCGCTCGAGACACCGACAGCGGGCGGAAGAGGCCCTTTCAGCCAGACTTCTCACAGGGCCGGCGAGAACGGAGACACGTGGCGTCTGCAGGAGAGTCGTCACGTTGTGCAGGGCCATCAGTGGCCTTTGGGGGCCCTCGACAAGGGCCAGTCGCCAGCACCAGACCCCCGCCTAGTCGACAACAGGGATGCCAGAGCTTCGGGATCGGTGGTAGCAGGTATGGTTTCAGTTTCTGGCAGACTCGTTTACACGCTTTTCGATTCCGGCGCTACGCACTCGTTTGTCGCAGCCAGTTTCGCAGTTAGTTTGGACCAGGATTATACACTGTTAGAGAATCCGTTCGTAATCAGAGGTCCGAGTGGTCAGCTGTTTGTAGCTGAGGAGGTGTACACGGATTGCGAGGTCAGCGTCGGAGGACATAGCCTGCCAGCTGACCTGATTATGATCCAGATGGAGGACTTTGGAGTGATTCTGGGGATGGATTGGTTGTCCGCTTACCACGCCTTGGTAGACTGTTTTGAGAGGAAGATTGTCTTCTCCATTCCGGAGTTGCCTTCTTTCGAGTTTCACGGACAGCCAGTGGACATAGGTTTCAGGTGCATTTCGGCACTTCGGGCGGCGAGACTTTTGAGCCAGGGGTGTGAGGGCTTCCTAGCTTGTGTGGTGGCAGAGCCCAGCCCTGTGGCAGACTTCCAGAGCATCCCGGTGGTCAGAGAGTACCCTGACGTGTTTCCAGACGAGTTACCAGGACTACCGCTCGAGCGTGAGATCGAGTTTGAGATCTCACTAGTACCAGGGACCAGCCCCATCTCCACCGCGCCATACTGGATGGCACCGCTTGAGCTGCGGGAGCTCAAGTCTCAGTTGCAGGACCTTTTGGAGAAGGGTTTCGTGAGGCCCAGTGCGTCTCCTTGGGGAGCCCCGGTACTGTTTGTGAAGAAGAAGGATGGGACCCTACGCCTTTGTGTGGACTACCGACAGCTGAATAGGGTCACCATCAAGAACAGATATCCGCTGCCGAGGATTGACGATTTGTTTGACCAGTTGCGGGGTGCCACGGTGTTTTCCAAGATCGACTTGAGGTCTGGATACCACCAGTTGAGGATCAGGGAGACCGACGTCTCCAAGACAGCTTTCCGCACCCGGTACGGACACTATGAGTTTTTGGTCATGCCGTTTGGGCTGACCAATGCCCCCGCTGCTTTCATGGACCTGATGAACCGGGTGTTCAGACCGTACTTGGACCAGTTTGTGGTGGTTTTCATAGATGATGTACTCATCTATTCTAGAGATCGGACGCAGCACGGACAGCACTTGCGGATGGTTTTGGACACTCTGAGGCGACGCAGGCTGTACGCCAAATACAGCAAGTGCGAGTTCTGGTTGAGGGAGGTGACCTTCCTAGGTCATGTGATCTCTGGAGACGGCCTGGCGGTGGACCCAGCCAAGGTCGAGGCAGTGCTCAGGTGGGAGAGACCGCGTTCAGTCACTGAGATCCGCAGTTTCCTGGGACTAGCTGGCTACTACAGACGGTTCATCAGAGGATTTTCGCAGATTGCGCGTCCTATGACACAGTTGACCTGGAAGGACGTGCCTTTCGCTTGGACAGACGCCTGTGAGGCGTGTTTTCTGGAGCTGAAGGAGAGGTTGACTTCGGCTCCCGTGCTCACCATCCCTGACAGTAGTGGCGGGTTCGTTGTGTACACGGATGCCTCCTTGCAGGGGTTAGGAGGTGTGCTCATGCAGAGGGGTCACGTTGTCGCTTACGCTTCGCGGCAACTGAAGCCCCATGAGCATACCTACCCTACCCATGACCTAGAGTTGGCAGCTGTTGTCTTCGCGCTGAAGACCTGGAGGCACTACTTGTACGGTGAGACCTTCGATATTTTTACAGATCACAAGAGCCTCAGATACCCTTTTGATCAGAAGGAGCTCAACATGAGACAGAGACGTTGGTTGGAGCTCCTGAAGGACTACGACTGCAGCATCTCCTACCACCCGGGAAAGGCCAATGTGGTGGCTGACGCCTTGAGCTGTAAGGCGCCCGCACGCTTGGCCAGTCTACAGTTACAGAGTTGGAGCCTTTTGGAGGAGGTGGGCAGTTGGCGACCTCTAGAGTTACGAGGGTATTGTGGGGCAGTGACGGTGACACGGAAGACTAGGCCAGAGTTGATGGACCGCATCATCACAGGACAGATGGCCGATTCGTACTTGCAGTCTTTGCGCGACAGAGTACTGTCAGGAGATCCAGGTGACTTCTCTTTCACAGACCAGGTGCTACGTTTGAGGGGACGGTTGTGCGTTCCCAGAGACGAGGAGCTGTTGAGAGAGCTCCTGACTGAGGCACACGGTTTCAGATTCACCATACATCCCGGGAACACGAAAATGTACCACGACTTGAGACGCGAGTTTTGGTGGAGAGGGATGAAGCGGGATGTGGGTGAGTTCGTGCAACAGTGCTTAGTGTGCCAGCAGGTGAAAGCCGAGCATCAGAGGCCTGCAGGGCCGCTTCAGCCGCTTCCAGTGCCAGAGTGGAAGTGGGAGAGCATCACCATGGACTTGGTGGTGGGCTTACCTGTTACCCAGCGGGGACACGACGCAGTCTGGGTAATAGTGGATAGACTGACGAAGACGGTGCGTATCTTGCCGATCCGAGTCTCTTTGAGACCAGCACAGTTGGCAGAGAGGTATATCCGTGATGTGGTACGACTACACGGAGTTCCGCGGGAGATCGTATCCGACCGGGATACTTGCTTTACGTCCCAGTTTTGGGCTGAGTTTCAGCAGGCCTTGGGGACGAGGTTGAGGTTTAGCACGGCTTACCACCCCCAGACGGACGGACAGTCTGAGCGCACGATACAGACACTTGAGGACCTTTTGCGTGCCTGTGTACTGGACTGGAGGGGCTCTTGGGAGGAGCACCTGCCCTGGCAGAGTTTGCATACAACAGTTATCACTCGAGCATCGGCATAGCTCCCTACGAGGCTCTGTACGGACGGAAGTGTACGGCACCCTTGAGTTGGGTTGAGGTGGGGACCAAGTGGGAGGTTGGCCCCAGGTTGATCCGGCAGAGTCAGGAGGTAGTTGAGCAGATCCACAGACGACTCCACACTGTCAGGAGCAGACAGAAGAGCTACGCGGATCGGCGACGCAGAGAGGTGCAGTTTGAGGTTGGGGACCACGTCTTCCTTCATGTTTCGCCCATGAAGGGCTTACAGCGGTTTGGGGTGAGAGGGAAGCTCGCGCCGAGGTTCGTGGGGCCCTTTGAGGTCCTGGAGCGGGTTGGACCCGTTGCTTACAGACTTGCCCTTCCCCCGCAGCTTTCTGGTGTGCACGACGTATTCCACGTGTCCAACCTCAGGAAGTACGCAGTCGATTCCAGTCATGTACTGAGTCACGAGAGCGTCGAGGTGAGCGACGACCTGACCTACCCCGAGCGGCCAGTGCAGATTCTAGACCGAGCCGTCCGCAGTTTGAGACGAAAGCAGGTACCCCTGGTAAAGGTTTTGTGGAGGAGCCAGCGGTACGAGGAGGCTACCTGGGAGCCTGAGGCGGTAATGCGGGAGCGGTACCCGGATCTTTTCGCGGGTACGTCTTTTCGGACCAGCTTCGGTCCTGTTTGAGTTTGTTATGGTTATTTGGTCATCTTTTCCCGCACCCTAGTTGGCGCAAGTTTCGGGGACGAAACTTCCTTTGAGTTTGTTATATTGTAACGAACGTATGCCCCAGACGTCTTTTAAGACGTCTGGGAGGTGGCCTAGACGTCGGACCAGACGTCTGGGATCACATCCAGACGTCTGACCAGACGTATGGGATCACATCCAGACGTCTGACCAGACGTCTGTGATCGCTTCCGGACATCTGGAAATCTGTTAATTTCGACACGTGCGAGTCGTCTGCGCACCTGAGCGCGCAGACCGGATATTCGCTTATTCCCTCTTTCCCTGCGGCTGCAGACGCCTGCCGCGTCCTCTCTCTCCTCCTTGCGCGGCCTTAAAAGGCCACGCGCTCCCTCCCGTCGTCTCCACCGTCTCCTCCCTCTTCTCCTTCAGCTAGTGAGCGTGAGCGTGAGCGCGAGGGCGGCAGCGGCGGCCGCAGTGTGCGCGGAGGAGGTGCGGCGTGCGAGAGCGGAGCTCTGCCATGAGGGCGAGCTCGCCGGGGCTACTAGGGCCGGCCGGCGGAGGGCGCGGGGGGCGCGGAGTGACACAGAGGGGGGACTGCTGCGGTCTGAGCAGCAGGCGGGCGAGGTGCGACGCAGGCGGCGTCGCGAGCGGAGGCCGAGTGGCGCCCTGATTCTGGAAGAATTTCCAGAATCAGACGTCTGGGTTGATAGCCAGACGGCGAGGACGACGTCTGGAAGACCTTCCAGACGTCTGAAAGGTGAGTTTTCCGTCTTCTTTTTCCTTCCTGTCGACTGACCGTACTGAGGGAGGGAGATGGGTGTGCGCAGGCTCGGTGATTCGCCATCCAACGCGAATCAGACGTCTAGCTGTTGTACCAGACGGTGGGAGCGACCTCCAGACGTCCAGGGTGACCATCGGACGTCTGGGAGCTAGGCCAGACGTCCCCTCAGACTTCTGGACGTCTGGGAAACCACGCTGAATAGGTAATTCTCTGATCCACTTTTTAAGACGTCTGGAAGAAGTTCCAGACGTCTGATTTTGCACAGTGTCGTCGTTTTCGACCCGTTTAGGGCCCGTTCGGGTTTCGTTTTCTGCGATTCGAGTTGCGTTCTTTTCAGAATTAATCCCTCTACCCGTCTACAGTAGCTATACACTGTTTTGAGACACTCCTTGTGTTTGATCCTTGTGATAGGACCTCCTTCAGTTGCAGTCTTGGGAGTCGCGGAGGCACGCGGGATTCCCGATCACGCCCCCATTACTCCCGTTGTACCTGGTAGAGTGGTTTTAAGTTATTAATAAAATCTGTTAAAGTATGGAACCATAACTAGAACCTAGGACGTTGCATGAATCCTAGGAATGAGAAATATATGATAGCTCCTAGGTGTTGCATGAATCCTAGGGCTGGAAAACTAGATTGTATGATAGATCCTAGGATATGGCATGAATCCTAGGATGGGAAAAACTAGTGGAATGTATAATACTGCAGTCTTGGAAAATGGAAAGAGATATAAAGCTGCCTGTAATTTAAATTAACAGCTGCCTGTTGTGAATAAATAACGTGGTTGAGAACATGGATTGTAAGAATGTGAAACTGGAAAGTGAAACCTGGATGTTTGAGTAAAAAGGATGGAACCCTACGGGGAAGTAGGAGTAGAACTCCTGGAAAGTGAATGGAATAGTATTGGGGAAGTGAGCTGGCCCTTGAGTACGGAGTACCAAGGAGAGCGACTGTCCCCCTTGTTTAGTGCAGAGCGGAGCCAGCAGCCCCAGGGACCCGGGGCTAGGACTGGCCACTCTGTACCGACTTGCTTGCCCTCGCGTACGTAGTACCGAGGAGAGATACTAGTGTAGGGAGGTACTAGCTACCCCACGAGCCCCGGGGTTTTGCTAGCCTCCCACACCGACTTGTTAGGCCCGCTAGGGCAAACCAGGGTAGTCAGGCGAGGGTACGCGGACTGTGGAGGGGCAAGGCCCCAGTTTGGTTACTGTGGAGGGGTTGGACTCCTGTTACTGAGAGGGCTCTGCCCTGGACTAGTTCCGTGCTGTGCTTTGGGCGCACCCGTTAACGGAAACTACTGACCGCGTGCCAGTAAGGGTTAGCTACCTGTGCGTTTATCGCGCGTGCCGTAGTCACCGTTACGTCTGTCAGTGACCTTGGGGTGGTTGACTGAGGGTAGGATCACCACGGGGGACTCTCCCGGCCAGGAGAGCACCACGTGCTACTTCTTTTTGGAAAAGACTGCAATCAAGATCGTTCCCACGAGGAACATTCGTGATCAAGAAAAAGATATGGGGAATAAATGAAATAGTGAGACAATTGAAAGATGTGAATAAAGAATGTAATAGAACATAACAGCTACTGTACACTCTACTGTTGTCTTTAGTTTTAGTTGCCACTCTACTCAGCGTTTTGCTGACGTGTTACACTCGTTACCTTTTTCAGGACCAGGTGTTGAGCAGCCAGGGCCAGCGGCTGCAGAGGACGTTGGGCCGAGTAGGGTCCAGTAGAGTTACCACTGTCTTTTGTACCTCTTTGTTTCCGTTATAGTGAGTAGTTCTTGTTTCCGCTGTACTTTTCTTTACCAGCAGTTCATGTTATATGATAAATGTTGTTCTACTGTTGTGGTGGTATATACTGTAGTAGTTTCTTTCCTTACTGCTGTACTTTCTTACTGTTAGTTATATTCATGCTGAATGTGGTTTATTTTTACTGCTCTTTTGGTTACTTCCTCATTGTACGACTAGGTCTTGGGATTAGTCGAGTCGGTCCGGTTATCGTGTCTCGTAGGGACTCGGAACTGGGTCGTTACAGGGGTCCTCTGAATCCCATTATTCTGATTTCTCTGGAGCTACTTAACCCTATGAGGAACTCCACGTCATCCAGAACAACCCCTATTCCAATTCCTACAATCCTGGATGGCGTAATCATCCTATCTTTTCTTGGTTGGGGAACTCTTATCCTCAAAATCCTAGACCTCAATATCCACCCTAACCACAGAATCCGCACTCATATTAGCCAGCTCAACCTAGGCCTAATCCAAATTTTCAATATGGGCTTAGTAAAGATGATTAAATGAGCATGATTCTTCAGACATTGGTTGATATGTAGAAGACCAATGCTGCCATGCAGAGGCAGCATACCGCGGATATGGCAGATATGCGCAACCAAATTGCACAAATGGCTGTGACTCGCCAGCCAGGCACATTACCCTCGCAACCACTGCTAAACCCTAACAACGTACCCAACCAGAGGTACGTTGTGAACCCAAAACAGGGCCAAATTCATTATGTACAACCAGGCCCTTCTGCATCTGCGTATCAAGACGGGTCAGAAGCATCAACTTCTATACCTGATTCATCTTAGCAACAGCAGCAGCCACCTATCCTACCCACTCTTCTATATCCTGTGGGATTACATTCTGTCATAACCTGTCGCGGTAAGTGTACTAAGGACCCTGAGCTTAAGAGATACATTAAACCAAAACCTAGTACATCTCAATTCGAGGTGATTATTAAGGAAAGCCAAAGAACTACATAACCCACTCCAGATGAGCCTAGGACCACACCTTTTCATGAGGCCTTGACCAAAGGAAATAAGGGTAGGAAACCACCTCAAATTGATGAGGACTTGATCAAGCTCTTTGAGCAAGTCCAGATTAGCATTCCCTTGATAGATGCTATACATCATGTATTAGCTTATGCACGACTTTTGAAGAACTTATGTACACCAAAGAGAAAGCTGAAGAACTCTGACGAAAGTCCTATTTTGCTATCAGAGCAGGTTAGCTCCATTATCTTAAGCAAGCTTTCGTAGAATTCAACTGAGCTATTCTAGATTTAAGTGCATCCATTAACCTTATTCCCACATCTCTCCTAAAATATTCTGAGGACCCTGAACTTAAACCCATGGAAGTGACCTTGCAATTAGTTGATCTATCTATTAAGTCGCCTCGTGGAATTTTGGAAGATGTAGTTGTAAGAGTCCGGGATTTCTATTTTCTGGTTGATTTTATTGTATTAGACATGAATCACTAGAAAACCTAAAAGAGACACCAGTAATCTCGGGAAAACCGTTCCTAACAACAGCTAGGGCAAACATTAATTGTGAGGAGGGCCAGATGGAAATTAAATTCGGGGATAAGACTGTAGATTCCCTACTAGGAGGGGATGACGTAATAAATTACGGAATATAATATAAACAATCTCACAAAAAATTCAATCACACAATGTGCACAATTATTTTTAGGTGGAAACCCAAATCGGGTGAAAACCACCACCTAAGCCTCTCGAGTTAGGATTTTCCGATCAACCAAATTGATCAAATCCACTAAACGAATCACTTAAACGAGGGTGATTCAACCTCAATTACAATCACGCTACTTTATACGAGGGTAGCGTACCTCAAACCCCTTCTTTTCACGAGAAGGATTTTGTCCCACGAAGGAGAAGGAAATTCGCAAAGCGAATACCCAACCAAATAATAAAGATAAATAACAACAATCCTATAGAGACAACAAAGTAATTTTTAACCTAAGCTTCTATAGGAATTAAGATGCTTCCCTTTGCAAGGAGTGCATCGAATCGATGACGTGGGTGCGTGAGCTACACGACAGCGCAACGTCGCTCTCGTGAACTACGGCGGGAGAGCGGGTGCGCAAAGGCTTGATGCTCTCAAGATGAAGAACTTGAGCTTGGAGAGCAAGAGCTTTTCTTCTTAGGATCAAGAGACACAAAATGGTTGAAAGTATGTTGCTTGGGTGTGTCTTGGTGTGTAAAGGCTCCCCTCTATTTATAGAGGCCTTAGGAAGGCTTTGGAAGGCTTAGGAAAGCTTCCATAGCCGTTGGGTGCAAAGCCCAAGAGAGTCAGGCCGAAATCAGGAACAATGATTGCACTGACAGGGTTATCAGACGTCTGATCCTAACATTAGACGTCTGGAAGATCAGTTTAAGACGTCTGGGAACAAAGTCAGACGTCTGATTTTAGGTGGATTTCTTCCTGACTTGAATCAGATCTAAACAGGGTTCTAGTGCAAGTTCATCAGACGACATACAGGACATCTGGCACTATGTCTGGACGTCTGGAAACCTACTTTTTCTGCGGGAATGGATTTCCAACAGTTGCAACAGCTAGAAAATCTTCGAGAAGAGATTTTGGGTCAGCCGAGGTAAAATGGTCATTTATCAGACGTCTGGAAAGGCTTAAGGACGTCTGATAAGGCTCTAACGGTCATATCCTTCAGTGTTTGGTAAGGAAGACAACGGTCCAATAATTGGACGTCTGGCAAAAACATCAGACGTCTTCTAAGACGTCTGTTCTAAGGTATGGACGTCTGATTTCATCAGACAGAGCTAGCTAAGTCCAGTCTAAATGTTATCAGACGTCTGAATTAATAGTTAGACGTCTTAAAACATATTATCAGACGTCTGATTTTGGAATTAGACGTCTAAAAAAGCTGTTTGAACCCTATATTGATTTTCTAAGTTCTCCACAGAAAACATAAGTATCCTAGGGTTGTGCAGGTGTTCCTAGGACTACTATTAGGGTACTTTGAGGCTCTTTAACATGATGTTCTAAGGAACAAAAAGAGCAAGGAAATAAAGACAAAAGTACATGAAATAAACAAAATTCTATCCTATTCTTCTTGTCCTTCCATCTTCAATCTATCGCTCCTCGCGAATCTCCTCTATTCTCCATCAAGCTCCTCCAATCCATCCTGGATGCTAGCTCGAACTCCGTCTAATCACGTCTCCATTTGTAATTTGACCTGAAATCTAAGACTCCAAGTGCAAATGTTAAATGACACGTGTTTTGTTATCATCAAAACAAACGATCGTGGTGCTCTAGCACCAACAAAGACAACAAAAATTGACATTTTTAAGGCCCATAGAGGAATTAATTGTGGTGTAATTCAGGAGTTGAATAGAATCGACTCACTTCTTGAGGACCTAATTGCTGATAATTTGGATTTGATTACTCCTAAGCAAGAACCTCTAGAAGCCCAATCCCAATTACACCTTGAGGAACCTAGTCCACCTCTAGTTCCCCCTCAGGCTAACCCTGACCTTCCTACTGCTGCTGAGAATCAAGTATTTGAGTTGAAATCGCTTCCTGACAATCTCAAGTACGTCTTTTTGGGTTCAAACAACACATTTTCTCTTATTATCAACTCTTCTCTATCCATAAATCAGGAATGCATTTGATTTCTGTCCTCCGGGAGCATCGCAAGGCCATTGGTTGGACCTCAGATGATCTCATCGGCATAAGCCCTTCTTATTGTACCCACCGTATCTTTACAAAAGAAGGCTCATGACCTATGGGTGAAGGACAGAGTCGACTCAACCCAAATCTTCAAGAGGTTATGAAGAAAGAGATAATAAAATGGCTGGATGCGGATATTATCTATCCCATCTTTGATAGCCATTGAGTTAGTCCAATTCATGTGGTGCCTAAGAAGGCCGGGCTAACCATTATCAAATCTGAGTCTGGAGAATCCATCCCCACCAGGATTGCAAATTCGTGGAGAGTGTACATAGACTATAGGAAATTGAATACCTCCATGAAGAAGGACCATTTCCCGCTACCTTTTATCGATCAAATTATCGAAAAACTAACGGGAAATCAGTACTTTTGTTTCTTGGATGGATACTCAGGCTATAATCAAGTGGCCATTCATCCTGAAGACCAAGAAAAAATCACATTCACCTACCCTTACAGGACATTTGCGTTCCATAGAATGTCGTTCGGACTTTGCAATGCATCTGCCACCTTCCAACGGTGCATGATGGCAATATTCTCAGACATGGTGGGTGAATTTTTAGAGGTCTTCATGGATGATTTTTTGTCTTCAAAAAAACTTTTGATGAATGTCTGGACCACTTGACGAAGATCCTCCAACGATGCATCGACGTAAATCTGGTCCTGAGTTGGGAAAAGAGCCATTTCATGGTTCCCTAGGGCATCGTTTTTGGACACCTTGTGTTTGAACAAGGTATCCAGGTTGACCAAGCAAAGATCAATTTGATATCTAAACTCCCTCCCCCTTCCTCAGTTAAAGAAATTAGATCCTTCTTGGGGCACGTCGTATTCTACTGACCTTGTATCTCAGATTTCTCAAAAATCGCCAGGCCCTTGACTTGTTATCGAAGGATATTCCCTTCGATTTCTCAGATGTGTGTGTCGAAGCTTTCAAAATCCTTAAGGATTGAGTCACCAAGGCATCAATATTGCAACCCCCTGACTGTTCTCTTCCCTTTGAGATCATGTGCGACACTTTAGACTTTGATGTGGGGGTAGTCCTTGGTCAAAAAGTTGACGGGAAACCTGTAGTGATCTATTATGCAAGTAAACGTTGGATGATGCCCAACGAAATTATACGATCACTAAGAAGGAACTTCTGGTTGTTGTCTTTGCCCTGGAGAAATTCCGATCGTGCCTTCTCAGGTCCTGCATAATCATATACTTGGACCACATTGCAATACGGCACGCACTCACCAAGAGGGACGTAAAGCCTTGTCTGATTCGTTGGATCTTGCTTCTGCAAGAATTTGATTTAGAGATTCGCGATAAGGCAGGTAAATAGAATGTAGTTACAGATCATCTATCCTGCCTTCCCTCGTCTATCATTGATCCTTCAGTACCTATTACTGAACATTTCCCAGATGAGCATCTTATGGGCATAGATGCTGGGCTTAGACATTGTTAACTACTTGGCATCAAACCAGATTCCGTCTGATTGGCCCAAAGCCAAAATGGACAAATTGATTTCAGATGCCAAGTATTATTTCTGGGATGACCCATATCTTTTTCATATCAGAGCAGATCAAATCATCAGGAGATGTATTCCTGATATAGAGGTCAATGATGTTATCTCATTTTGTCATGACCAGGCCTGCGGTGGCTATTTTTCTGGGCGTAAAATCGTAGCCAAAATCCTCCAAAGTGACTTTTATTGGTCGACTTTATTTAAAAACACACACAATTACTGTAAGGCATGCGCTCATTGCCAGACCCTAAGCAACATGAGCCATCGCAATATGATGCCCTTAAACTAGATTATAGTGTGCAAAATTTTTGATAATTGGAGGATTGATTTTATGGGCCCATTTCCAAATTCGAATGGCTTCGAATATTTTCTTCTTGCTGTGGACTATGTGTCCAAATGGATTGAAGCCGTTCCAACCCAAACCAATGATCATAAGGTCGTTATCAGATTTATTCACGGTAACATCTTCTCCCAGTTCGGTATCCCTAAAGGCTTATCTCTGATGGTGGGACTCATTTTGTGAATATGCATTTTCAGTCCGTACTTAGAAAATATGTGGTATCTCACTGCATTTCTACCCTGTATCATCCACAAACAAACGGGCTAGTCGAGCTGTCAAACCGGGAAATCAAAAGGATTCTGCAGGTCACTGTTTGACCTAATAGAAAAGATTGGTCAACCCAGCTTCCGGAAGGGTTATGGGCTTATAGGACCACCCATAAAACCCAATTAGAAATGTTTCCCTCTAGGACTGTTTACGGAAAGGCATGTCACATTCCTGTAGAAATGGAGCATAAAGCCTATTGAGCAGTATGAAAATACAATTTAAACCTTGGAAAGGCTGGCATTCACCATCACTTGCAAATAAGTGAGCTTAATGAGTTACATAATGATGCGTACGAGAAATCGCGAATTTACAAGGATCGAATTAAGGCCTTGTATGATAAGCACATATCATGAAAATCTTTCAGTCCTGGTTAGAAGGTACTTCTGTTTGATGCCCATCTTAAGCCGTTCCCAGGTAAGCTTAGATCTAAATGGACCGGACCATTTCTGGTTAGGAGGATCTTTGGTAATGGAACTGTGGAAATCTCACCTCCCGAACTTGACCCTATACCATTTACTGTTAATGGCCAACATCTTAAACATTTCCTTGAACTTCATGGTTTGAGTCTGGTCAGGGAGTCACTTGACCTCCATTCCAATTGAGCCCAATTGCGCCTAGCTAATGGCGGTAAACTTAGCGCTTAACAGAAGGTAACCTGTCATTCTTTGAAAAATCACAAGACCTTTCTTAATCAATTTGAAATTCATTCTTACGGCACTTTAGGATTCCTGATTTAAGAACTAATCTGTTTTAAAATTATGAACTAAACTGAATTGGAACCAAGCCTGTTTGCAATGAGGACATTGCAATACTTAGGCATGGGGGGATTAAAGTGCTAACATCTGAAAGATATTTCTGAAAGGTTCTCACCAAAAATATGCCTTAAAAAAAAGGGGGGAGAGAAAGAAGAAAAAGAATAAAAGGAGAGAAGAAAGAAAAAAGAGAGAGGAACGAAAGAGAAAAATCAATAGACATTTTTAGTTTGTAAGACCCTTGGATATTCAGTTATGAAGTTAGGCAAATCTTCTTCCATAAAATCCACCAAATAATTGTAAGGTGAGAGAAGAGTGTCTACTAGTGCTCTAAGTCTAGTATGAGGACTTTTAAGTTCTAAATAATTAGATAATGATACTCGGAGTTAGGCATAGTTTTCTCTTTCAGGTTGTTTGTGCGAATATTTTGTGTGAATTCCTGAGAGTCATCAAATAAGGCAAATATGCATAGAGCAGGTTCTAATAAAACTATGACTAAAGTGGATGGTTACGACCATTCTTTACAGGATCCTCAATTGAAGGAGGGTGCTAATGTCAAAGGTCAGAAATACATTATCCTATCTGTTTTTCCTGATGTTAAGAGTAGGCACTTCTACCAAATAAGCCACATAATGTCCTCTTGAATACCACCATTTCTAAATAATGCCTCATTAATGAAAATTGTGTTAAGTTATATTAAAGAGAGAGAGAAAGAGGAAAGAAAAATATACATATTAAATATCCTCGAGAAAAATATATATATTTATATTAAAAAAATATAGAGAAAAAGAGTGTGCTTGAGTACATAGTTATGCTTATGTGTTTTCATACCAAATAAATTTCATTGAGGCAGCATTATCCACCACTATTTATGATCCACCAAATACAACCTTAACCTACCTTTCTATATTTCTAACCACCCGAATACTGATTGAGGAATTCTGACTTAGTTATAGGATTATTAGAACTTAATCAAAGTGTTAATGCCATGAGAGACCACCAAACATGTTAATAAATCTGGTGAGGTTGTGAGCTCTTATTAATAAAAAGAGAGAGAGGGAGAGAGAGAGAGAGAGAGAGAGAGAGAAAGAGAGCACAAAGGAACTAAAAGGGAGCACAGTTTTTTAACATTTCTCCGAGTTGATTTGTTTAAAAATCTAAAAATTTAGAGTCTAAAATACTAGATTATATGTAGCATCAAATGAGTATGGGCCACCAAAAATAAAACCCTTCAACTTAGACATCTTCTATCTAGACCTAAAAATCGGGGTTAAATCACAGATCACCTGCTATTCTCAAGGAAAGAAGTTTGCCTATCCTGATTAATTTGTACTAAGGGTTAAAAATAAGCTTTAAATGAGTATTGGTAAATGACAAGGACAAGGAGGAGAATAAATTCTTTAGAGCCAAATAACAGCGATACCCTTGCACTGAACATTTGTGCTAAACTCCAGAATTTGCTAAGGGACTAGTAAAAGATAGGCATAGGCTCCAGAATTTGCTAAGGGACTAGTAAATGCTAGGTATGGGGATATGATGTCATCGCCATCATCGTCTATAACTCACCTAATTTAGCTAAGTTCTAAGGTAAAATTGACTCAAGTAATACATAAAAAGGTACAATATAATCAGGAGGAGGAATCATCAGAATAAACCCAAAAAGGATAGCGAAACAAGTTCAAAATAGCCAATTTAGGGTTTCTTTTGAAATCAAGCTATTAAAGATAACCCTATTTATGGTCTAACTTAGTTTGATAGGATTCTAATGAAAATATTGCAAATTAAACCTTCTAAAAATTATAGATAAATATTTTACAAGGTTTAATATGATCAGATAGGTCGAAGGAGCTAATTTAACCTAAAATAGTGACCTAGGTAAATAATCAATGTCAAATGAGTTTAAAGGATAAATTTACCAACCAAACAATTTCAAAACTCAAAATTGAGCTGATCACTAAATTCCCTAGATCCTAATTAAGCTCTCATAAAAAGTTAGACCTAGTTTGACAATGTTCTCACCTACTTTGCGTTTAGGCTCCTAAATTCCTAAAAATCCTTACAAGTAGGTCCAATTTCATTACTTTTAGGTCCTTCCCTTCTTACAAATCGATCCCTAGAGTCATCTTCCTCCTTCAGCAGCCACCTTCCGTTGACCGAGCTGCTCGTCGAGATTCCAGCTCCGTTTATGACCGCCTCAAGCTCCAGCTGACCTCGACGTCTAAGGCGAAGTATCTTTCGGCGGTTGCCATCACCTCCTTCGCCCGTGATCTCCGGTCAAAATAGATGCAGAGTTGCGAGTTGTTGCGAGGATTTCTCGCAACCTCCAGCAACAAAATCACGCACGACAGCATCTTTATAAATCCTTGTGACGCTCCTCCGAGTCTGGTCGTCTAGAATCCAAGTGCAAAAACCTCCTTCCCTTCCTCCATGCACTGCCATTACCACACCTTGAGGTCTTCTTCGCCCCTTCACTCCATTTCTTCTCGCCATCAAACGAAGTTACAGCTGCCTTCGCCCCTCTCTTGCCGAGCTTCCCAGAAAAGAAGCCGGCTCTCTACCCCTGTGGTCGACCTCAATTCCTCTGCTGATTCTTCGCTGGTAGCCTTTCATCGCCACCGATCTTCGCACCTCCTTCCCTCCAATCAAGTTAGGGCTTTTCTTCCCCTTCTTTCCCTCTACTTTCTCATCTCTTCAATTTCATCTTTCAACCTTGTTTGCACCATCACCGACCACCATCTTCAGGAGCTTCAGCGAGCTTCTTCGTCACCCCAGTAGACACCTACTCACAACACGTAGACCTAAGGAAGAGCTTCGGGGCTCTTCCCTGAAGCTCTTGGACTGATCTGGGACCGAGAGGTCTGTTCTATTGTGCACAGGTGCTTGTTAGAGTTGCCTTTGTCTTCGCCTCAGGTAGTAGCTCTCCGGTCACCTTCGACGAAGCTTTGCCATGCCATCCAGTGCCCTAATCAGAGAAGGAGCTCATCAATTGAGAGTGCGACATCAGCAGTGACTGATCTGCGAGTGCATTAGGCCGATCTGACGGCTGATGCACATGAATCAAGGACGAACATCTCCCCCACCGAATATGAAAGAGGCAAAAGGGACTTTAGTCCCACATGGAGCACAACCGAAGCCTGTGTAGCCCTTATTACGCAAACGTGACCTTAGCTATTCGCCTAAGAACACACAGGGTGAGGTCTCCTATGCACACCCATACGCACGTGCACGCTCAAGTGCCCTCACCCGGGAATACGCTCGCGGGTCTGGGCTGAGGATCTGGTTTCCTGGGTCTGGCTGGATTTGGGAGAGATTGTGAAGGAGGGAGAAGGTTGGTTTTGCAACTTGGATCTGTGCCTTTCTGCCTTTCAAAGCTGTGGCTTTATACATTTAAGGCGTCTGTCCCTAATACTTGTCATCTGAGGGTAAAGTTACTTAGTTCTGTGAACATAAAATTTTTGATAGCTGATATTTGTGCTAAGTATAAAGGGTAAATTTGGTGGTTTAAACTACCACTTTTACCTTATATCTTTTTTATACCTCCCTATCTAAAGATGCACTTTATTCATTGAGCATCTATTATTTTTTCACAGTGATTATTTGTATGATTTATTGCTCCCAGAGACAACCCCTTATTTATTTTCTAATTTGAATATTAAAAATTTAAATGCTTGGTTTGCTTTGATCACTATACTACGACGCGATGATTTTAAAACACGATCAAGGCGAACCAGCAAATAATGGAAGTTACAATATTAATCTTATTAAGAATCAATGAGCACAACCAATTGATCACAAAATAGATATGTAATGAATGAAATTGACCAGAATTAATATTCTAATATAAATCAATATATCTCAAGGTTGCAAGGAATCAAAAAGAAAAGAGAATCAAAACAATGATGATTTGAATCACCACTTATTCTCCTAATTTAAGCATGCATTCAATTACTCAATTCATTCAAATTAGAATTCAACCTTAACTTAGGTTCTTAAATTATTCAACAGTAATTATAATCAACCTCTACGAGCACATGCACAAGGCTCTTCAGAGAGCCTTCAGATACTCAAAGCTTCAAGGCCTTCTTTTCTTCTTCTTCTTCTTCTTCTTCTGCTTCTGCTTCTCTTTCTTCTTCTTCACAAGCACAACCTTCTCTTCTTCATAAGGCCTCTAATGCCTTCTCACAAATAGAGCATAGCTTCTCCTCAGTGGCTAAGTGTCACACAAAGGCATACCTTCAAAGAGCAAAACCCTCCCCTACTCTCTCACAAATCCTTCTCCTCCTCTCGCAAGACCTAGCATGTAATTGGATTTGGATACGGGTAATCGGGTCTAGAACAGTGTCCAGGCTTGCGGGCGTTGTCGCAAGCGAGGAGTGAGTAGGCGGGTTATCAGGTGTGAGGGTGATGAGGGACCCAACCCCTCAGTGCCTTGGGCGAACAACTCACTTCACAAAAACAATATATCCATTGTTGCCGCTTTGTATGCGCATGATGTGGGATTATTCCCACTGGCTTCTTTGCTTGCACCAGCAGCAGGGGGTGATGCTTGATTGGAGCTGCTGAAGGCTTCACGAGTCCAATTGATGTTGCAACTGGCTACGTAGGTGAAGTTCGCATCTCCTCGGAGTGGAATCAAACCTCGAGCTCGTCGAAGGACTGCGAATAGGGGTGGAGATGATGAAGGCGACGATGGTGGTCGGCGAAGACCTGAAACATAAAGTACAAGCTCTAGGCCCTAGTTAAAAAGCTCAAAGGCTTCGTCGGTGGATGGCGAAGGTGGTGGTGGTGGTTTCGTGGTGAGTTAGGGTGTGTGGTGGATGTACGGAGGTGGAAGGGGTGAATGAATGTGGGTTTGTTCGATGGAGTGTTGGAGTGGGTTTTTGGTGTATTTGAGTGAGGCGTTTTGTGTGGATGGATGAGGTGGAGCTTCTGGAGGTGAAGCAGTGTCGTTTGGAGGTGTGTAATGTCGAGGAGGCATCGTCGAAGCTTCGTCAGACGTGGGGAAGACGGAGAGGTCGAGAGTGAACGGTAAGTCGAAGTAGGAAAAGAAAGGGTCAGGGAGATTTAAGGGAAGAAGGGGAAGATGCTAGACCTAATTATGGGGCGAAGGGGTAAGGGTTTCCACACCGGTGTGGTGGCTGAATGTGGAGAAGATGGAATCTCATGTGGGGGAGAACGACGACGACGAAGGGGTAGCGTGCCTCCTGCTAATGTTGCGAGAAGCGGAGGAAGGAGGAGAGGTGTTTCCCTCTGCCTATGGTATATGACAGAGGGCAAGGACGAAGGTTGGAGAAGCTCGCCAGAGCTACGGTCGGAGGCGGCTAGAGAGAGGAAGTTGTGAAGAAGTATGGCTTGAACCGAGCTAAGGGAGAGCGGTTGTGCACGTCAGCTCTTTGTAGAGCTTCAGGGAGAGCTCTAGAACAGGAAGGAGTTCTGATTGGCTCCTTTGGGAATCAAGAAAGCACCCACTGATTTTGTGTGTACGCACGCATGAATCAGAGTGATTTAGGAGTCAAGAACAATCCCAATGGATTTGTCATGGTGTGAACATCAATCCCACCAATTTTGGTGCGATTTGATGATGATTTGAGTAGGTTTAGGTTAGGTCAAAGCTTGCTTGGAGGTTGGGTTTGACCTAAATGGCGGTAGGGACCTTTGTGTGAAGAAGACAATAAAGTTAAGGACCAGATTGAAAGGATTTCAAAAGCTAGGGGCATACGAGAGAGAGAGAAAGAGTCAAACTGGATCAAAATGCAAACTAGGTCGAGATGATCTCTCATTGGACCTAAATTTTGGTATAAACCTAATTTGGATCCAAGGAACTTGATTGTGAAGTTGGATTTCAATTTTGACCAAGTTTGACTGGATAGTTTGCGTAGAAACCTAAATTAGGGTAACTTTCTGTCTAAGACTCTATTTAAAATCAAAATGGGTTTTAATGGTCAATTCAAGGGTACTAAATCTCAAGGAATATTTTTCTATGATTTTTGAAAAGTTTAGATGGATTTTATCTTGACCAAAACCTCAATAATTCAAGCGAGTCTGAAATTATGATTTTGGATTATGAATTAGTTCTCGAAGTAAGTGAAACATTGTTTCTGACTGCACGGATCCTCTTATTAGTCATTAATGAATATTTGACCTTAGATTAACCCTTCGGAAATCCCGTGATTATTCTACATTCATGATATACTGTTAAAACTACAGAATTAACCCTGATTTAATGCACTCTTCTCAGAATGGATATTTAGTGAGTTATGGCTCTTAAGCGATTATGTAGAAGCATCTGTCTCTTAATTGTGATTAATTAAAGCTAGTTATGGCTCATGATGATATTATCATCAGCAGCTCAGGCCAGCTCATCTCAGCTTCATTCAGCTCACCTCAACTAGATGACAGCTCAAGCCAGGTCAACTCAGCTAATCCCAGCTCCATTCTAGCTCCTCCCACTTCCATCAAGCTCATGGAAGCTCCACTTGACTAGGTTTAGCTACTACCATCAACTAGCTAAGCCTAGTCAGTTGAAGTTCTCAATCAGCTCATATTAGAAGAAGCTAGCTCAACTTAGCTTGGTTTAGCAGCTAGCAAAGAACTACCTAGCTAAGCTAGCTACGGAGCTCAGGTGCAACTTCCTTCAGCAGCAATCAGCTCCAGGAAGCTTCAATGCAACTCCTTCTCAAACTCTCCTCAGTAAAACCCTAGTTCTTCTACTCCTTTTCCACTACTCTACTAGTTAAGCTAGCTTAGCTCAGATCCACCTCCTCTACCTTGGCCTACTACATCCCTAATTCCCACCTACTTAGCTCCACCAAATAAACTACCTAGCTCTACCTAATCCTACTCCAAGTTGGTGCCACCTTAAACCCATCTCTTCACCCCATCACTACCACCCAAGGACACCACGAAAGTGGTGCCAAAGCCTCCCATAACCACCCCTATTTTTGGCGCCAAACCTCGCCTCATCTCCACCAACCACCTTACTACCAAGCCATCTCAATCTCCCATTTTCCCTCCAAAATCCCCCCCTTCTAGAAGCCCCATGCTTGATGCCAAAGCGAAGGCTTCCCTTCACCCATGGCCATCCACCAAAGGGTGGATATCCCCATAATCACCACCTCCAACACCCTTTGAGTTGGCACCATCTTTCTTCACCATTGGATCCCATAACCACCCCATAAAACCAATCCTAACCCTCCATCAAAAGGCCACGCCAACCCCCTTTCTCCTACTCTATATATACCCCATCCCAACCACCATTCCATCCCATCCTAAGCTTGCATAATTCACATTATATCTACCCTTATACTTAGCCAAAGAAAAGGAGAGAAGAAGAAGATTAAGGAGGTTATCCCTTGCCTCCTTGGTGGCTTCTTCTTCTTCCCTTCTTCCTTGTGCCATAAAGCTTGGGAGCACCCTAGGAGGATGACCAGATAGGAGTTCAAGGTGGTAGACGTCCACCTTGGAGGAGGAAAGAGGAGGAGTACTTCATAGCAAGGAGAAGGCTTCCTTCATAGTGTAGGAGCAATCACACTTGGAGCGAGAGCCATCTCCAACATCTTCACTTGGAGGATTAGTTCTTCATCTTTTAGTTCATTTTTTTATAGTTTCTATTGTCCATTTATTGTAACAAGCACTCTGCTATAGTTGCCTTATTATTATAGCAATACAAAAGTTTTATTCACCTTTCTATATCTGTATTTTTAATTCGAGTGCTTTTAATTGTTCTAGTAATTTAGTGCACCACTCTTATCTTTTAATTACCCTAGGCGCACTTTCCTAGGGTGAGCTTAGAAGAGAAGACTTCTACTTGTCACTTAAGTGTAGTAGTTTTCTTTTGCGTAATCTTCGTAGCGAGTTTTCGCTTCTTCGCATTTCATTACTCGATTATTCTTCAAAAACCCTAAAAATACAAAACCAAAAATACAAAGTGTTGATTTGAGAGAGCATGAGAGAATCAAGTAATTAATTGACATATTGCCTCCTTGGACAACCCTAGATACCATCACTATTTAGGCTATAAATATCAAGAGTCGATTGCAATTTTACGCATCTCAATGACATTATTTACATTAATTACAAAATGCATGTTTTCACCATCAAACGCCAACCTATTTATTGGATGCTTCTAGCTGAGGAGCCAATGTAGCTTTATCCTTTTTTTTCTATTTCCAAGGTTGGCTTCATCTCTAAGACCAATTTCTTATTCTCCTTGAGAACCTCGCTTCATCATTTTAAAGCTTCCACCTTCGTAGAAGAGGCGACACGGTTGGTGCTTATGTTTTCCTTCTCATACAAGCACTCGTGTACATCACGGGCTTCCCTTAATTGAGCAACCAGCCTATCTACTATAAAAAAGTCTTCAGCATAGCATTCCTGGAATTGTTTTGCTTGACTACACCAATATAGTATTTCACAAAGGGCAAGCTAATTAAGTTAAGAGACTTGAGGATTATGTGTTGCGAGTATGTCAAGCCTTTTACAACATTTGTTTGTAAAGGACAGAAGGTAGGCTTTGATTCAGGTCAATCGAATCCTTGTGCCTATTACTAGGTCCTTCCCCAAAGTCCTTTTCTGCAAAGTATGAGATATCAATAAGAGCTAACTTAATAAATACACCTAAGTTTACTAAACATTACCTTCAATGGTTGTCATGTTTTGTTAACTAGATCTTGTTGACTTATCTTCTAGGGTAGGATTGTCAATCTCTTTAAAGGTAGAATCAAGGTATTCTTCTAAATTTACCTTGTTAGAATCATGGAGCCCTTGAAAATCTCTTCATAGTCCTCTTCCTTGATATATTTCTCCTTTCTCTAGGGAATCTTCTTGTTAAACGATTAAGATTTTACTTTTTGTGAAGCCCCATTGCTAATACACCTTAATTAGGAATTTATAACAATTTAAAAGGACATTACACATTAATTAAAAGAAATAAATGAAAATAGTTCGGCTACAAGATTGGGAACCTAGGAATGGTTATTAAGGGCTTAACAAATTATTAAGGGTAAAAGCTTCAATGGGAGTGTGTAATCAGCCTCTAGAAAGATTTTGTTGAAGAGAGGAGGCTTGGAGCACCAAGCTAATATAGAAGGGGGATGGAAAGGAGTCAAAGGTAGCGAAAAGGGTTTGGCAGTGGGGTGAAAGGAAAGCCCTTAGAGTGGGAGGGCCATTAGGGAATTTTCCCAATAGCCATAGACCCCCACGTAGAGCCTTCCTCCCACAGCCTTCGACATTCTCACTCCAATAACCGATAGAGAGAAAGAGCTCTCCCTCTCTCTGTGTCTCTCCCTCCCCTCCTCTGCTAGAACTTCCTTGGCTGCTCCACCTGGAACAAAAAAAGGGGTTCTATTGTAGGAGGGAGGGGCCCAGAGAGAATTTCTGAGTGCTTGGAGTGTAGAAATGCCTCTCTACATCAAGATCAATCTCCTCACTTACAAGGTAAGTTCTCCATCAAGATATTTGGTGGGGTGGAGGTTTGAGATGTTGGGTTCATGAGCTAAGGATGAGCTCTAGAACGTGATCTCCATGGAAAACCTTTGATCTTTGATGTTTTGATCATCCCTTTGTAATAGGTGGCCATTTGAGACAAGGTTGAGGGAGGAAAGAAAGACCCAAGAATTGCGAAGGAGAATACAAGTATCAAAGAACATCAAGTAGGGTTGTACCTTGCTTTCTTTCACGTTTAGCAATAGGATCCTTAACTAGTTATAGCTTGAAGCCTGCATAATGCTATTAATCTTGTGAAAATGGTGTTCCATGGTTGAGGGGTAGTGGTAACCACCCATGGAGCATGAATGCCTTGCTGCATGTTAGGTATTAGCAAACTATAATCTAATTCCAAGTATTAAATGGGTTTGAATGAGTTGAACCATATGTAAAAAGTAGTTTGGATCATGCATTCCTTCTCTTTCTATGTTTCTAGATGATCATAAATGAGTTAGGAGTCGGATTAGTAAGTGGTGCAAGGAGAGAGGCGATTGATATACTACAGGGGATGTCTGATCCCTGATTGTTAAGTCCCTGGATGTTTGATATTAAGATAGACGTCTGCTGTAGAGGAGTCTACTTTCTGGAGTGGGAATGATACTCTAGGGAACGTTTGACCATATGATTGGATGTTTAGAGGGGAGTCTGGACGTCCAACGTGAATGCTAGATGTCTGATGGGTTAGGCTGGAAGTAGTTACCTGGGGTCCCTTCCAGGGATGTCATATTTGATGGTTTTGGACATCTGATGGCTGTGCTAGGCCATGATTGGATTTTTGGTTTTCATCCTTTGGATTACCTAGCTAACCTAATGCTATGTGAGTTGGCCACAAGTGGAATCAGACAACGTATTCATGGCTTAGCATGGACTAGAATAAATTGGAGGGTGGACTCGCTATTATTGTGAGACAAGGTGACCGTGAAGCTGTGTAGGTAGGTATGGGCCACAATCAAACCCACGGATATATGAGGCAACTTGACGGAGCATTGGAAAGGCAGCCCTTGGTGGCATCAGGCGATATATCTACGAGGAATCAACCATATGATGGGGATGTGGCATACACCTCTTGAGTATGGAAGTGCCAGCCATATTAATCCTAGGTGGCTTCTAGACTTGAGTCTAAGGGATTGGATTACCGAAGGCCAAGGTAATCCAACCTCAGACCTCGGTTATGAGAGTGCACACACGATATCTACCTCAAGTAAATACAAGGGATGATTCTAGATAGAATTGACCACTATTAGCCACAAAAGGATCTATCAGCTTAAGGTAGCCCTTAAGTATGGAAAAGGGTAGCTATACCATTCAAATTGTGGGAAGGACTCTCCCAAAGCTAAACATAATCAACATGTAAGTACATAAGTCTCCATCTATATAAATGAAGTACTAAATTAATGCCTTATCGGGACATTTAGCTCACGCCTACGTCATGTTCCTCTTTCAAGATAGGATGTCAAGGGTGAGATTACCGCACTGTCTCAGGATTCGAGCCCTTCAGCACCACACTTGGCACTCGAGGGATCATTTGGAGGTGGCTAGGACACTATTACTAGTGCCTAGGGAGATTGATACGCACTTCTAAAATGTGGGACATGAGGAGCTTTTTTGCTTGTGTATTAAAGAATTGTTACGGATTCTTCTTGATGTCATGGAGTTCTTAGAGGAGTGTGGCATCACACAATGGATAGCAATTTAGTTGTCTATCTGTAGTATAGCAAGCCACAGAACTATACTCTTATACCTTTTCTTGCTCTTTTGGTGGGTTGGATCATCTTCTTGTGTAAATGTATATGCGATTCCCTTTTTGTAAGTAGTAAACTTTACTAACTAAACTTATTGATGTAGTTGTAGTGGTTTGTAAATATAACTTCGTTAATGCATGGTCTTGTATGTTTATGTTTTCTCTTTCTCACTTTTGATGTTTCTCGTATGGATGTTGCATGTGCGAAATAGGAATAGATGGCAAGTATTATAGGTGATCTATAGGATTGTGTGTTGGATTGAGATTCGGGGCGCCACTCCTTTTTTGCTTGCTTTTTGACCCTTTTTTAAGAAGGCCTTTGGGAAGTTCCTTGGATTGCCATTTTCTTAGCCTTCTTGGTCAAGGTTGAATTCAAAGTTGGATTCTTGACTCCAATCTTGAAGGAAGTTGCATACAAGAAATAGTTAGATTAACACTTGGAAGTGTTGGCTTGTTTATGGAGTTTCTCCAAGCTACTCTTTGGCCATCCAATGTAGCTCTTCATGATGTTTTGGCTTGTTTAGACAATCTGGATCAATGTTTGCATATTTTCTAAAGGTGGAAATATATGTCTGAAGAGGAAATTGAGGGGGTTCAAGATTGTCAATGAAAAAATACTCATCTAATAAGATGAGTGATAAAGTTCCAACTAGGGAACCATACTTAGAATTGGAATGTATGAGATCATGCTTTACCTAAGATAGGATAGATTTTAAATAATGAAATAGTGAAATTGAAGGGATGATTTTTTCAATGGAGGAGATGAATATAAACATAAGGATATAGGACCAACAATTTAATGTGAGTTGTTAAGGAGTGATCATATAATATGATAATAACTAAGAAACAAAGGGATTAATAGGTACTCGTAAACCCCCAATGATAGTTAGTTTATGGAGTATGAACTTATTACGAGAAGGACTACAAATATGATGTTCATCAAAGCATATGTTGACAAGAATATCTGGGTGCTGTCTATGCTTTCATGAAATCCCTCAATTTCTCCTCTATTTTTTTATCTTATTCACATGATTTCATACATTTGAATCAATATCGGAAGTGATTTTACCATTGAAAATACCACCGGTCACCATTGTCAACCTTCTTGCTTTTGAAGGAGATCATCAAGAGCTTGAAGATTTCCTTTCGAGCTCCAACAATGCTGGCAAAGGTGTGAATAAGTAGTGATGGTAAAAGTGACGATTGTGACTTCTTCGACCTTAAATACCAGGGACAAGCAACGAGAATGGTAATCATAACATTCATATAATCACGTCCTTTCATACTTGCCTCCGAGGGTCATTTCAAATCAGCAGCAAATTAAAAAATGCCACATGTCCCATTAATTCTTACCATAATGGCGGAGAAACTTTGAAAAAGGTGATATTCTTCCTCAAAAGATGCAAACTCATTTGAATTTAATATGTCCGAAGAAAAATAAATGACGGGGCATTTAAATAAAATAAATGATTCTTAACACAAATCCGACATTTCGATAACATATTCGAGAAATATGAACCTGCAATGAAGGCAAATAAATGTAAAGAAAGGGAGAAAAAAGAGACTACTCATAACTTAAAATTTAAATTCCGACTAAGGAGTTCGGCGGGGGGGTGGGGGGAAGGGTAGATGTAAGGGAATACGACAAAATAGTCGGATAAAGAAGGTGACAAATAATAATTTGAGAAAGAAAGATGTCAAAAGATTCAAATAAGAAGTCTTAATAAGTTGGGAATAAAAAGTATCATACTTGATCTACTTAGATTAGATAAATATTATGCTTTAGTATCATAAGAGGAAAAGGCCAACTCTACTTAGAAGTTAGATAACTTGATTATAATAAATGAGCTAATGTTTGAGTACTTGTAAGAGAAGAAAAGATCGATTCTTGATAAAATCCTTCCAAGAGGAAGGAGGGGTTAACTTATTAGATAGGTTACCAAAGAAAGGTTACTTATCCTAAATAAATCCAAGTATCAAATAAGGCACGAGAGCTTGCAAATAAAATCATGAAGGCTGAATAAGAAATGACTTTTGAAATCAAATAATTATAAATAAAGTCGTAAGTTAATTACAATGAATTTGGATAAGATTTGAGGAAAAATCATTGCAATAACCTTAGCATGTCTGGAAGGAGGATATGCTAGCATTAACCTAAGTCAAAGAGCTGCACATGGTGAAGGATGATTAGACCATGTGGATGGAAGCTTCCAGAAGAGGAGAAGCTTCTGTGAGAAGATTCCTCCAGCCCCAAAAGCTATAAATAACGGTGTAGAACATCGGATTGGGGGACTTGTTAGCAAAGTAAAGAATCATAGACATAAAGATTGAGTTCATGGATTTTGACCAAACTTTGGGGATTACTACTCCATTAGTTCTTTTGCTCACCTATTCTATTCTAAGGTGGCATTAATGTAATTGTGTGGATTGATCTATCATGTTAAACGTAACGTATGTCCTAAGATAACAAGATTGATGGCTTATATGTCCAATATTCCATTATCTAATTGACATGATGCGAGGATGACATAGAATGATAACTTAAAATAACAAGATTAAATGTTTTGGCATTCTTATTATTTTTCCTCTTGATATTTGATGATCCAATGCCCTAAGTGTGACTTTGTCATGCTTTGCAAGACTTCACCCCTTCCCAAAGTTCCTAAGATTTACTACTACTGGGGCCACAATCAGCCCCGATCGCTGATTGGGCCACCTCACTCCTTCCGCACCCCCTCCCCCCTCCCTTTCCATTGTGGGTAGCTGTTACGATCCGATTTTCGAATCTCTACAAGACATAAGAATCGGACCGACTCGACTGATCTCAAGACCCAGTCGTCCAACGAGAAAGTAACCAAAAAGTAGTAAAATAAATCACTTTCACCATGCAAGTAACTAACAGTAACAAAAGTACAACAGTAAAGAAAAGAACTACAACAATACATACCACCATAACAGTAGAGAATTAAAAACATGTATAGAAAAATGAAGTTTACAATAGAAGAGTACAAGGTGAAATAGAAATACTCACTACTACAGAGAAACGGTACAACAAAGAACAACTACTGGGCTCTACTAGGCCCAACACCCTCTGCAGCCGCAGGCTCTAGCTGCTCAACACCTGATCCTGAAAAATGTGACAAATATGACACGTCAACGAAACGCTGAATAGAGTGGCAACCAACTAACTAGGAAAACAGTAAAGGTGGACAAGTAGCTGTTGTTTTTAATTTCTTTCTTTATTTCTCTATTTACTCTTCCTTGATTTATTTCTCAAGTCTTTCTCTTGATCTCGAATGTTCCTCGTGGGAACGATCTTAATTGCAGTCTTTTCCGAAAAGTAGAAGTAGCACGTGGTGCTCTCCTTGCCGGGAGAGTCCCCCGTGGTGGTCCTACCCTCAGTCAACCACCCCAAGGTCGTTGATAGACGTAACGGTGACTACGACACGTGTAATAAACGCACGGGTAGTTACCCTGCACTGGCACGCGGTCAATCGTTTCCGTTAACGAGTGCGCCCAAAGCACAGCACAGAACCAGTATAGGGCAGAGCCCTCTCAGTAACAGGGGTCCAGCCCCTCCTCAGTAACCAAACAGGGGTCTTGCCCCTTCACAGTCCGCACACCCTCGCCTGACTACCCTGCTTTGCCTAGTGGGCCTAACAAGTCAATGTAGGATAGCTAGCTGAACCCCGAGGCCCGTGGGGTGACTAGCTCTCTCCCTATACTAGAAGCTCTCCCCGATACTGTGTACACGAGGGCCAAAAGTCGGTACAAAGTGGCCAGACCTAACCCCGGGTCCCTGGGACAGCTAGCTTCGCTCTGCACTAAATAGGGGGCAGTCGCTCTCCTTGGTACTCTGTACTCAAGGGCCAGCTCACTTCCCCATCCACTTTCCCAGTTCCATTCTATTTATTTCCCAGGAGTTCTACTCCTAATTCCCCGTAGGGTTCATGCTCATATTTCTCAGGCCAAGCCATACTAGGTTTTATCATTTCAGTTTCATTCACATTTAGCTCGTGTTTCCAACATTTATTATCAATTTATATACAAGCAACTCAAATTTAATTTCCAAACAATAGGAATACATGTAGCAGTTACTAGCAGCAGTACTCTACATTTCACAGGAGGCTGTTATCTAATAACAGGCAATTATCATTATTCTGTCTACTAATCCAAGACTGCAATTCAGGTATTCAAGACATTCGTTTCAGTGTTTCTGTTCCTAGGATTCATGCCACACCCCAGGATCTATCATTCAATCTAGTTTTCAGGTTCTAGGATTCATGCCATACCCTAAGATCTATCATTCAATCTAGTTTTCAGGTCCTAGGATTCATGCCATACCCTAGGATCTATCATTCATTTCAGAGATGCATTGTAACGACCCGATTCCCGAGTCCCTACGAGACACGAGAACCGGACCGACTCGACTAAACCCAAGACCTGGTCGTCCAACGAGGAAGTAACCAAAAGAGCAGTAAAATAAACCACATTCAACATGAATATAACTAACAGTAAGAAAATACAGCAGTAAGAAAAGAAACCACTACAGTATGTACCACCACAATAGTAGAACAACATTCATAACATAATATGGAACTGCAAGTAAAGAAAAGTACAGTGGAACCAAAAAGAGGTACAAGAGAACAATGGTAACTCAACTGGACCCTACTCGGCCCAGCATCCTCTACAGCCGCTGACCCTGGCTGCTCAACACCTGGTCCTGAAAGGTAACGAGTGTAACACGTCAGCAAAACGCTGAGTAGAGTGGCAGCTAAACTAAAGAAACAATAAAGTGTACAGTAGATGTTTTAATTTTCTTTCTTCCTTTATTTACGTCTCTCTATTGTTTCACAATTATCTATTTCTCAGATCCTTCACTTGATCTCGAATGTTCCTCGTGGGAACGATCTTGATTGCAGTCTTTTCCGAAGAGTAGAAGTAGCACGTGGTGCTCTCCTGGCCGGGAGAGTCCCCCGTGGTGATCCTACTCTCAGTCAACCATCCCAAGGTCACTGACAGACGTAACGGTGACTACGGCACGCGCAGTAGACGCATGGGTAGCTAACCCGCACTGGCACGCGGTCAGTCGTTTCCGTTAACGGGTGCACCCAAAGCACAGCACGAAACCAGTACAGGGCAGAGCCCTCTCAGGAAAGGGGGTCCAACCCCTCCACAGTAACCAAACAGGGGCCTTGCCCCTCCACAGTCCGCGCACCGTCGCCTGACTACCCTGGTTTGCCCCAGTGGGCCTAACAAGTCGGTGTAGGAGGCTAGCAGAACCCCGGGGCCCGTGGGGTAGCTAGTACCTCCCTACACTAGTAGCTCTCCTCGGTACTACGTACACGAGGGCCAGCAAGTCGGTACAGAGTGGCCAGTCCTAACCCCGGGTCCCTGGGGCGGCTGGCTCCGCTCTGCACTAAACAGGGGGACAGCCGCTCTCCTTGGTACTCCGTACTCAAGGGCCAGCTCACTTCCCCAATTCTATTCCATTCACTTTCCAAGAGTTCTACTCCTAGTTCCCCGTAGGGTTCCAGCTCTTTAACTTAGCGCATTCTGGTTTCACCTTTCCAGTTTCACGTTCATACAATCCATATTCTCAATCACGTTTATTTATTCATAACAGGCAGCTGTTAATTCAATTCATAGGCAGCTATTATTTCCTTTCCACATTTTCCAAGACTGCAGTATCCATACATTCCACTAGTTTTCCCGTCCTAGGATTCATGCCATATCCTAGGATCTATCATACAATCTAGTTTTCCAACCCTAGGATTCATGCAACACCCTAGGATCTACCATTTAATCTATTTCTCATTCCTAGGATTCATGCAATGTCCTAGGTTCTATTTATGGTTTCATAATTTAACAGATTATACTTAAAGCCACTCTACCGGTTACAACAGGCGAACTGGGGGCGTGGTCGGGAATCCCGCGTGCCTCCGCAACCCCCGAGACTGCAACAGAACGGGGTCCTATCACAAGGATCAAACACAAGGAATTTCTCAAAACAGTATACAGCTACTGTAGATGGGTAGAGGATGTAATTCCGAAAAGAACGCAACTCGAAACGCGGAAAACGGAACCCGAACGGGCCCTAAACGGGTCGAAAACGACGAAACAGTGCAAAATCAGACGTCTGGAACTTATTCCAGACGTCTTAAAAAGTGGATCAGGGGTTACCTTGCTCTGTGTGGTCTCTCAGACGTCCAGAAGCCTGCGGAGGCATCTGGCCTAGTTCCCAGACGTCCGATGGTCACTCCGGACGTCTGTAAGTCTCTCCAGTCGTCTGGCACTGCAACCAGACGTCTGATTCGCGTTGGATGCGAATCTCAGAACCTGCGCGTACTCATCTCTCTCTCTTAGTACGGTCAGTCGAAGAAAAGGAAGGAGACGGAAATAACTCACCTTTCAGACGTCGAGACAGTCTTCCAGACGTTGTGTCCGTCGTCCGGCTATTAGCCCAGACGTCTGATTCTGGAAAAGTTTCTAGAACCAGGGTGCAACTCGCCCTCCGCTTGCGACGCCCGGCCGCGCCGCGTCTCGTCTGCCTGCTACTCGAGCTGCAGCAGTCCTCCCGCGTCACTCCACGCCCGCTGCCCCGGCAGGCTCGAGCCCTCACGGCCGACACCTCCTCCCCCGCACAGCACCTCCTCCCGCACCCGCCGCGGCTGTCGCCGCCGCCGCTCACTCGCGCTCGCTCTCGCTCTCGCGCACCGACTGGAAGGAGAAGAGGAAGGGGGCGGAGGTGACGGGAGTGAGGGGGAGGGCGTGGCCTTTTAAGGCTACGCGAGGAGAGAGAGAGCGCGACAGAGGGCGCAGGAGGGAAAGGGAAAAAGAGAGAGAGGGAATTTTCGCAGGTCTGCGCGCTCAGGCGCGCAGACGAATCACGCGTGCCAACAATAACCGATTCCCAGACATCTGGAAGTGGTTCCAGACGTCTGGGCCACTTCCCAGACATCTTAAAAGATGTCTGAAGCGCGCGTTCGTTACAATATAACAAACTCAAAGGAAGTTTCGTCCCCGAAACTTGCGCTAACTAGGGTGCGGGAAAATGTCATAAATACCATAACAAACTCAAAGAGGACCGAAGCCGGTCCGAAAAGACGTACCCGCGAAGAGCTCCGGGTACTGCTCCCGCATTGCCGCCTCAGGCTCCCAAGTAGCCTCCTCGTACCGCTGGCTCCTCCACAAAACCTTTACCAGGGGTAGTTGCTTCCGTCTCAAACTGCGGACAGCTCGGTCTAGAATCTGCACTGGCCGCTCGGGGTAGGTCAGGTCATCGCCCACCTCGACACTCTCGTGACTCAGTACGTGACTGGGATCGGCTACATACTTCCTGAGGTTGGACACGTGGAACACGTCGTGCACACTAGAAAGCTGGGGAGGGAGGGCAAGCCTGTAAGTAACGGGTCCAACCCGCTCCAGGACCTCAAAGGGCCCCACAAACTTCGGCGCGAGCTTCCCTCTCACCCCAAACCGCTGCAGGCCCTTCATGGGCGAAACACGAAGAAAGACGTGGTCCCCAACCTCAAACTGCACCTCTCTGCATCTCCGATCCGCGTAGCTCTTCTGTCTGCTCCTGATAGTGCGGAGTCGCTTGTGGATCTACTCGACCACCTCCTGACTCTGCCAGATCAACCTGGGGCCAACCTCCCACTTGGTCCCCACCTCAACCCAACTCAAGGGTGCCGTACACCTCTGTCCGTACAGAGCCTCGTAGGGAGCCATGCCGATACTCGAGTGATAACTGTTGTTGTATGCAAACTCTGCTAGGGGCAGGTGCTCCTCCCAAGAGCCCCTCCAGTCCAGTACACAGGCATGCAAAACTTCCTCAAGTGTCTGTATCGTGCGCTCAGACTGTCCGTCCGTCTGGGGGTGGTAAGCCGTACTAAACCTCAACCGCGTCCCCAAGGCCTGCTGAAACTCAGCCCAAAACTGTGACGTAAAGCGGGTATCCCGGCCGGATACGATCTCCCGCGGAACTCCGTGTAGTCGTACCACATCACGGATATACCTCTCTGCCAACTGTGCTGGTCCCAGAGTGACTCGGATCGGTAAGAATCGCGCCGTCTTCGTCAGTCTATCCACTATTACCCAGACTGCGTCGTGTCCTCGCTGGGTAACAGGTAAGCCCACCACCAAGTCCATGGTGATGCTCTCCCACTTCCACTCTGGCACTGGAAGCTGCTGTAGCGGCCCTGCAGGCCTCTGATGCTCGGCTTTCACCTGCTGGCACACTAAGCACTGCTGTACGAATACACCCACATCCCGCTTCATCTCCCTCCACCAAAACTCGCGTCTTAAGTCGTGGTACATCTTCGTGTTTCCGGGATGTATGGTGAACCTGGAACCGTGTGCCTCAGTCAGGAGCTCTCTCAACAGCTCCTCGTCTCTGGGAACGCACAACCGTCCCCTCAGGCGCAGCACCTGGTCTGTGAAAGAGAAGTCCCCCGGGTCTCCCGACAGTACTCTGTCGCGCAAGGATTGCAAGTACGGATCGGCCATCTGTCCTGTGATGATGCGGTCTATCAGCTTTGGCCTGGTCTGTCGTGTCATCGTCACTGCCCCACAGTGCCCCCGTAACTCCAGGGGTCGCCAACTGCCCACCTCCTCTAAAAGGCTCCAACTCTGTAACTGTAAACTGGCCAAGTGTGCGGGCGCCTTACGGCTCAAGGCGTCAGCCACCACATTGGCCTTTCCCGGGTGGTAGGAGATGCTGCAGTCGTAGTCCTTCAGGAGCTCCAACCAACGTCTCTGTCTCATGTTGAGCTCCTTCTGATCAAAAAGGTATCTGAGGCTCTTGTGATCTGTGAAAATCTCGAAGGTCTCACCGTACAGGTAGTGCCTCCAGGTCTTCAGCGCGAAGACAACAGCTGCCAACTCTAGGTCGTGGGTAGGGTAGGTATGCTCATGGGGCTTCAGTTGCCGTGAAGCGTAAGCGACAACGTGACCCCTTTGCATGAGTACACCTCCTAACCCCTGCAAGGAGGCGTCCGTGTACACAACGACCCCGCCACTACTGTCAGGGATGGTAAGCACGGGAGCCGAGGTCAACCTCTCCTTCAGCTCCAGAAAACACGCCTCACAGGCGTCTGTCCAAGCGAAGGGCACGTCCTTCCGGGTCAACTGTGTCATAGGACGCACGATCTGTGAAAAACCTTTGATGAAACGTCTGTAGTAGCCTGCCAATCCCAAGAAACTACGAATCTCAGTGACTGAACGCGGTCTCTCCCACCTGAGTACTGTCTCAACCTTGGCTGGGTCCACCGCCAAGTCGTCTCCAGAGATCACATGACCTAGGAAGGTCACCTCCCTCAACTAGAACTCGCACTTGCTGTGTTTGGCGTACAGCCTGCGTCGTCTCAGAGTGTCCAGAACCATCCGCAAGTGCTGTCCGTGCTACGTCCGATCTCTAGAATAGACGAGTACATCATCTATGAAAACCACCACGAACTGGTCCAAGTAAGGTCTAAACACCCGATTCATCAGATCCTGAAAGTAGCGGGGGCATTGGTCAGCCCAAACGGCATGACCAAAAATTCATAGTGTCCGTACCAGGAGCGGAAAGCTGTCTTGGAGACGTTGGTCTCACTGATCCTCAACCGGTGGTATCCAGACCTCAAGTCGATCTTGGAAAACACCGTGGCACCCCGCAACTGGTCAAATAAGTCGTCGATCCTCGGCAGCGGATATTTGTTCTTGATGGTGACCCTATTCAGCTGTCAGTAGTCCACACAAAGGCGTAAGGTCCCATCCTACTTCTTCACAAAAAGTACCGGGGCTCCCCAGGGAGACGCACTGGGCCTCACGAAACCTTTCTCCAAAAGGTCCTGCAACTGGGACTTGAGCTCTCGCAGCTCAAGCGGTGCCATCCTGTATGGCGCGGTGGAGATGGGGCTGGTCCCTGGTACTAGTGAGATCTCAAACTCGATCTCACGCTCGGGCGGTAGTCCTGGTAACTCGTCTGGAAACACGTCAAGGTACTCTCTGACCACCGGGATGCTCTGGAAGTCTGCCATAGGGCTGGGCTCTGCCACCACACAAGCTAGGAAGCCCTCACACCCCTGGCTCAAAAGCCTCGCCGCCCGAAGTGCCGAAATGCACCTGAAACCTCCGTCCACTGGCTGTCCGTGAAACTCGAAAGAAGGCAACTCCGAAATGGAGAAGACGATCTTCCTCTCAAAACAGTCCACCAAGGCGTGGTAAGTGGACAGCCAATCCATCCCCAGAATCACTCCAATGTCCTCCATCTGAAACATAATCAGGTCAGCTGGCAGGCTATGTCCCCCGACGCTGACCTCGCAATCCGTGTACACCTCCTCAGCTACAAACAGCTGACCACTCGGACCTCTGATTACGAATGGATTCTCTAACAGCGTATAATCTTGGCCCAAACTAACTGCGAAACTGGCTGCGACAAAAGAGTGCGTAACGTCGGAATCGAAAAGCGTGTAAACGAGTCTATCGGAAACTGAAACCATACCTGCTACCACCGATCCCGAAGCTCTGGCGTCCCTGTGTGTCAGGGCGTTGATACGCCCTTCAGCTCTAGGTGCGGACGAAGCAGCCACACTCTACGTCGAATGGGTAGGTGCTGGCCGGTACCCTCTTCGCGACTGCTGTCCTCCTCGCGCCTGGGAACCGCGGCCTCCTGTGCGTCCTCCAGTGCTCTGCGCGGGAAGTATCTGCTGACCTCCTGCCCTAGACGGGCAGTCCCTCCTGATGTGGCCCGGCTGGCCACACTGGTAACAGAGGGGACCCGACTCCCGCCCTCAGTGGGTCCCTGCTGTCGGCTGGGCGGGGGTCCGGTGCTGGCGACTGGCCCCTGTCGAGGGCCCCCAAAGGCCACTGATGGCCCTGTAAAACGTGACGGCTCTCCTGCGGACGCCACGTGTCTCCTCTCTCGCCGGCCCTGTGAAAAGTCTGGCTAAAAGGGCCTCTTCCGCCCGCCGTCAGTGTCTTGCGCAGACGGGTTGGTCTCCTCGTAAGTCATGGCTGCCTCCACCACCCTCGAAAACGTAGGCAGCTTCAGGGGTTTGACGTACCCCCGAATCGCAAGCCGGAGCCCCTCGGTGAACCTCCAAAGGCGCTCCTCCTCTATGGCTACTGCTGTTGCTGCAAAGTGGGATAGCTCCAAGAAACGCGTGCGGTACGTGCTCACAGTCATCGTCCCTTGGCGGAGAGTGTGGAACTCCCGCCTCCTCTGGTCCTGCCACGTCTGGGGAAAGTACTGCTCGCAGAAGAGGGCGACGAACCGATCCCAGGTCGGCTCGTCCCTCTCCTGCCCCCGGACCGCCCTCCACCACCTGTGTGCCGCACTCTCCAGCTGGTACGTGGCAAAGGCCACGCGGCACTCCACCGGGGGGCGAAGGGTGTCGAAAATCTTCTCTAGCTACTCAAGCCAGTCCTCTGCCTCGGTCGGGTCCGCATCCCCCTTGAAGGAGGGGGGCTTCAGCTTCCGGAACTGCCCGAAGAGCTCGGAGTGGCGCTGCAGTGGGGATGCTGGTCCACCCCTAGGCAGTGGTGCCTCGTGCATAGAAGTATCGAAGGAAGGTGGGGGTTGCGGCGGCCCATCCCCTCCCCCGTGTCCAGCACCGCGTCCGTCGAGTGGTCCCACAGAGGACTCCCCCTCCACAGCCCCAGGGTGAGGTGCTCGGGGCGGTGGGTAGAGCTCCTCTCATACAATGTCTCGTATCAGCCGGGCGAGGTCCTGGGCCTGGACGCCCGGGAGTAGTGGCTGGTCCACTGAGGTGTCGGCAACGGCATGCCTACCTCGCCGACCTCGTCCTCGGCCGCACTCGCGGCCCGCCTCACTGGTCCCACGACGAGGCATCTCCTGCAAGGAGACGCGAAACAAAACGGAACACGTCACTACGGAACGATACCGAACGGAAACGTTTAAGAGCTCATGTCAAAAGATATGTTGTGGTGGCACTCTAGTTATAGACATGTGAATTGGTTATTTTCCAGTCAGTTGATTCACTTCTCGGGACGACCTTGCTCTGATACCATCTTGTAACGACCCGATTCCCGAGTCCCTATGAGACACGAGAACCGGACCGACTCGACTAAACCCAAGACCTGGTCGTCCAACGAGGAAGTAACCAAAAGAGCAGTAAAATAAACCACATTCAACATGAATATAACTAACAGTAAGAAAATACAGCAGTAAGGAAAGAAACCACTACAGTATGTACCACCACAACAGTAGAACAACATTCATAACATAATATGGAACTGCAAGTAAAGAAAAGTACAGTGGAAACAAGAACTACTCACTACAGTGGAACCAAAAAGAGGTACAAGAGAACAGTGGTAACTCAACTGGACCCTACTCGGCCCAGCATCCTCTACAGCCGCTGACCCTGGCTGCTCAACACCTGGTCCTGAAAGGTAACGAGTGTAACACGTCAGCAAAACGCTGAGTAGAGTGGCAGCTAAACTAAAGAAACAGTAAAGTGTATAGTAACTGTTTTAATTTTCTTTCTTCCTTTATTTACGTCTCTCTATTGTTTCACAATTATCTATTTCTCAGATCCTTCACTTGATCTCGAATGTTCCTCGTGGGAACGATCTTGATTGCAGTATTTTCCGAAGAGTAGAAGTAGCACGTGGTGCTCTCCTGCCCGGGAGAGTCCCCCGTGGTGATCCTACTCTCAGTCAACCATCCCAAGGTCACTGACAGACGTAACGGTGACTACGACACGTGCGGTAAACGCACGGTAGCTAACCCGCACTGGCACGCGGTCAGTCGTTTCCGTTAACGGGTACGCCCAAAGCACAGCACGGAACCAGTACAGGGCAGAGCCCTCTCAGTAACAGGGGTCCAACCCCTCCACAGTAACCAAACAGGGGCCTTGCCCCTCCACAGTCCGCGCACCCTTGCTTGACTACCCTGGTTTGCCCCAGTGGGCCTAACAAGTCGGTGTTGGAGGCTAGCAGAACCCTGGGGCCCGTGGGGTAGCTAGTACCTCCCTACACTAGTAGCTCTCCTCGGTACTACGTACACGAGGGCCAGCAAGTCGGTACAGAGTGGCCAGTCCTAACCCCGGGTCCCTGGGGCGGCTGGCTCCGCTTTGCACTAAACAGGGGGACAGTCGCTCTCCTTGGTACTCCGTACTCAAGGGCCAGCTCACTTCCCCAATTCTATTCCATTCACTTTCCAGGAGTTCTACTCCTAATTCCCCGTAGGGTTCCAGCTCTTTAACTCAGCGCATTCCGGTTTCACCTTTCCAGTTTCACGTTCATACAATCCATATTCTCAATCACGTTTATTTATTCATAACAGGCAGCTGTTAATTCAATTCACGGGCAGTTATTATTTCCTTTCCACATTTTCCAAGACTGCAGTATTCATACATTCCACTAGTTTTCCCGTCCTAGGATTCATGCCATATCCTAGGATCTATCATACAATCTAGTTTTCCAGCCCTAGGATTCATGCAACACCCTAGGATCTACCATTCAATCTATTTCTCATTCCTAGGATTCATGCAATGTCCTAGGTTCTATTTATGGTTTCATAATTTAACAGATTATACTTAAAGCCACTCTACCGGTTACAGCAGGCGAACTGGGGGCGTGGTCGGGAATCCCGCGTGCCTCTGCAACCCCCGAGACTGCAACAGAACGGGGTCCTATCACAAGGATCAAACACAAGGAATTTCTCAAAACAGTATACAACTACTGTAGACGGGTAGAGGATGTAATTCCGAAAACAACGCAACTCGAAACGCGGAAAACGAAACCCGAACGGGCCCTAAACGGGTTGAAAACGACGAAACAGTGCAAAATCAGACGTCTGGAACTTATTCCAGACGTCTTAAAAAGTGGATCAGGGGTTACCTTGCTCTGTGTGGTCTCTCAGACGTCTAGAAGCCTGCGGAGGCATCTGGCCTAGTTCCTAGATGTCCGATGGTCACTCCGGACGCCTGTAAGTCTGTCCAGTCGTCTGGCACTGCAGCAAGACGTCTGATTCGCGTTGGATGCGAATCTCAGAACCTGCGCGTACCCATCTCTCTCTCTTAGTACGGTCAGTCGAAGAAAAGGAAGGAGACGGAAATAACTCACCTTTCAGACGTCGGGACAGTCTTCCAGACGTCGTGCCCGTCGTATGGCTATCAGCCCAGACGTCTGATTCTGGAAAAGTTTCCAGAACCAGGGTGCAACTCGCCCTCTGCTCGCGATGCCCGGCCGCGCCGCGTCTCATCCGCCTGCTGCTCGAGCTGCAGCAGTCCTCCCACGTCACTCCGCGCCCGCTGTGCCCCCGTCGGCCGGCTCCCGCTACCCTGGCAGGCTCGAGCCCTCATGGCTGACGCCTCCTCCCCCGCGCAGCACCTCCTCCCGCACCTGCCGCGGCTGTCGCCGCCGTCGCTCACTCACACTCACTCTCGCGCACAGACTAGAAGGAGAAGAGTAAGGGGGTGGAGGTGACGGGAGTGAGGGGGAGGGCGTGGCCTTTTAAGCACTCGCGAGGAGGAGAGAGAGAGCGCGACAGAGGGTGCAGGAGGGAGAGGGAAAAAGAGAGAGAGGGAATTTTCGCAGGTCTGCGCGCTCAGGCACGCAGACGAATCGCGCGTGCCAACAATAACCGATTCCCAGACGTCTGGAAGTGGTTCCAGACGTCTGGTCAGACGTCTGGGACACTTCCCAAACGTCTTAAAAGATGTCTGAAGTGCGCGTTCGTTACATGCATTAATGTTTGTAAATAACTAAGGGGAGCCACTCTACCCGCAAAATCGGGAGTAATGGGGACGTGATCGGCAGGTCCACATACCTCCGCAACCCCCAAAGCCGCAACAGAACGAGGTCTTAACACAAAGAGCAATCACAAGGAACCACTCAGAACAGGATACAAGTATTTTAAACAAGTAGAGGAACTAATTCAGAGAAGAACGGAATCTTAAACATGGAAATTGGACCTCGAACGGATCCTAAACGGGTCAAAAACGACAACTCTGACCCAAATCAAATGTCTGGAACACCTTCCAGACGTCTTAAAAAGTGGTCCTGGTCATACCTCACTCCGCGCTGCTCCTCAGGCATTCAGGGATCCTGCTGAATCGTCTGGACCCAGTTACAGACGTCCGACCACCTCTGCGGACGTCTGGAGACGCTCTCCGCCGTCTGGTGCTGTGCCCAGACGTCTGATTTGCGTGGGAGGGCGTGTCCTCGCGCCTTCCCGAAACGAAACCTGCACACGCAAAAAAAGCCTCCTCATCACGACATGTCTCAACACTTCGACGGAATGGCCTGCATGGCCGTATCCGCAAAAGGAGGTAGAGGAGAAATTTCGTACCTTTCAGACGTCTGGAGCTCCCTCCAGACGTTGCCCGCATCGTCTGGATGTAAGTCCAGACGTCTGATTCTGGGAAAAATTCCCAGAATCAGAACCTCCTCGCCTTCTTCCCGATGCGCGCAAGCTCGCCACGTAGCTGCTCGTCCGTTGCTCGAGCTGCAGCAGCACCAGGGGAGATCTCCCTCGCATGACGCCCCTCCGCGTGCACGCTGGCCGGCCTCGAGCTGCTCCGGCGGGCTCTCTCTCTTCCTCGTGCGCTCTCCCTCTTCTTCCCTCTCGTTGCACCTCTTCCTCTCCGCACCGAAGCCGGCAGCAATTGCTGCCCTCGCTCTCTCTCTCTCGTGCTCACATTGGAAGGAGGAGACGGTGGGGTGGTGAACGAGGGAGAGGGGAGGGGTATTTGAAGGCGTGGGGGAGGCGTCTGCAGGTCGGTGAGGGAAGAGAGAGAAGGAAGAGGGCGGTGGGTTGCAGTCTGCATGCGGCACGCGCGCAGACACGCGATTGTACGCACGCCAAAATTTATTTCCAGACGTCTGGAGCAACTCTCAGACATCTTAAAAGTGTTTGATGTCTCGGGTCTTAACAGTAGCTGCACTCCGGTGGCCTCTTTATAGTGGCATGTGGCCTTCGTCTTCCATAGCAAGCGGTCGTGGTGGTTCTTCGACGTTGGGTCGTGCCGAGGATGTCCATCGAATGGCGACCACTCTATGTTAGAGAAGGGTTTCACTAGATGTCAATCCACCACCTTTGCTCCACCTCCACATTTCGACGTCATTTTTGTTGTGGGGATCACGTTGAAGTCGAGGTCATCATAACTGAGTTGATGGTTGGCCTTGCTCTGATCACTTATTACCCTTTGGCACGGTACGTCGACGACATTGACAGTGCCTTGTCGTATCTATTGCATGGTGTTGGTTTGCCAGCAACAGAAATGATATCATGGGTGCTTCTTTTCTGTTTTCTTATCATTTTATTTGTTTTGTGTTGGTATTTTTTTGAGTTCCCCCCTCTTGAGGGGGAGTTACTTTCCCTCTCTTCGAGGGGTGTTGCGGTTGTCTTTCTCCTTTGTCATTAGGGGTTACGTCCTGTATCATTTTCATTACCTTAATAAAATGAAGTTCTGTTTAAAAAAAAAAAACAAATTTCTATGATGATTATTCCTTTTGTTCCCTTTAAAATTCTTTGAATTCAAGTCTTTTTCCTTTTGAAGGAAAGAAAGGATGGCTATCGCACACAGTAGGCATCCAAAATTATATTAATAAAGAAATTGAGTATCTACAAGTGTAATGACAAAAAATGGGCCCAACTCAGGCCTCTTTAATCACATTTTTCAACCTCACCTCAGCTTGACCAAAAACTAAGTCATTATAAGCCAACCATACCCCCAACAGAATAGCTGTTATCCTACCTGCCATCTGCTAGATGTTGCCATAAGACCTCCCATGATGGAAGGGGCTCCATGCAGACCTCAAGCTAGACCTCCTGTGTAAAAGGGTAGGCGGCTAAGAGATGGAGCATGTTGTCATCCATGTCGGAGCAGAGCGCATAGGCCTAGACCTCCATCCCCAACCTGGGATGCTGTAGCCTCCTAGTGACAAGGTCATTCCTCCGAGCTAGCCAGAGAAACATCCATACCTTCAATGGCACCTTGTTGCGCCAAAGATGCCTGCACTGAACGTCGGTGTGGTTGGCCAGTAGATTTCTAACAATTATACTATAAGCACGACGTGGGAGGTAAGCTACATGCCTCCATTGGTAGCCATTCACCCCTTGGGATGGTCTAAGGTGAACTAGGTCCTCTTAGAGGTGCTCCCACTCCGCTCCGAACCTCCCAATCGAGGGACCCTTGGGAAGAGGCAAGGCCCAAGTGTCCAAATTTGCCCTCCAACACTCAATCGTGGTGACATCTTGTAGGTAGGGGAGAGAGAAGCACCTAGGGAAATGCTTTGCCAAGGTCCTACTGTTCGATGCATTAATCGCATTTTAAAAGTTGGGTTAGTTGTAGTATAACGCGAAATGCGTCAACAAATAAATTTATAAACTCCGGTGAGTATTAGGTCATTTGCAGGGAGGCAATCTCGATATTTGCAGAAGCTTTTCAATAAAACTAATTCTAACTAGATATATATATGTGTGAGTGTATATATGCATAAAACAGATATCCAGAGAATCATAATTTTATTACAATTAGATAAAGTTTTTCACAATAGAAAATGCTAATAGAAATAGATATATATATATATATATATATAGAGAGAGAGAGAGAGAGAGAGAGAGAGATAGGAGGCAGAGAGATGACGTCGCTTGTAGGATGCTTATGCAAGATGCGGTAGCACCTCTGATCTAGAGCGTCGAGATGAAGGTTGAAGTGGAGTTGCAGAGGGATGGAGAATCACAGAGAAAAAGGTGGAAGAGATGTCTAGAGTTGATAGTAGGAGTTGTCCTTCAAATGGGGGGCCCTGGGCCTTCTTTTATAGTTTTTATGGAGGGCAAAAAGGGTATTTTGGCCCTCTATCTCATGCAATAACCTTAGGATTAATCAGATCCGTTGATCGGGATATCAACAGACCTAATTTAGCCTTAAAACCCCTTCAAAATCGCCTTCTAGCTCGGATTTAACCTGGTGGCGACATGTGGCGTGCTCTCGTGCGTTGGATCAGGATCGAACGCTCTAGCTGCTTCCACGCGCACGATCTCTTTAATTTTCCTGCTCGCCCCTTGCCTTCTTTGAGTGCCTCAACATCAGCCATCTGATCTTATGATCGGACGACTTACGCACGCGCACGCCTCGCCTTCGCGCTTCAGAAACCGCGTGGGATCACGCGTTGGATCAGGCGTTCGGCTGCGATCCGCTCTCGACTCGTCGTGTGGCTACATCCTCGCGCTTTGCTCGTGATTGAACGACGCTATTTAATCCGCGCCTATTTTTGCACGAGGCGCCGCTCGAACGCACACCCATTGCTTCGCAACAAAGGTGCTAACCAACGCGCTACTCCGACTTGTTGCGTTTAGGTTTTAAGGTAACTTATTCTCGGCTGTTGGATGAGGCGCAGTTGGATGGGCGACGTGGCACGCTCGTGGCCGTTGGATGAAGATCCAACGGCCCATAGCGCACGAGGGTAACCTTCTCAAACGGGGTGGCGATGAGGGGGCAATTGTGATGGTGCCACGTTGCACCATTATGACCATCCATCTTCTTTTCCTTGTATCTGGTGATGTAGATCTCCGATGGAGTTGATTTTTGCACCGTTGGACTACGATCGTTGATTTGGATCCATCCGTGCGATGGGATTCTTCATCTGAGGCTTGGATCTTCGTCTTTTGACTCCATGATCTTCATTCTTTTATGGACTGCACACGATGCTCTGGTTGTCTGATCGAGACGATTTCGGAAGCGTTGGACTTCCGTCGTTGTTCTGATCAGATCTGTCCTGATCTGTCATTCGTAGCTTCGAATCATCTACAATTAAAATCATCTCATTGGTACATAAAATGACAATATTATCTATAACTAACCCTTATGCAAATTACGATTCTTATGAATGTATTATTCCTAAGTTATGCTAGAATCTAGCTTAATTCAGGTGCTTTAGGTTGCATGATTGCTGTGCAATCACACCCTAATGCCTAAATCTTGCTAGTCCCTAGCAAATGCATGACTAAATAAAAAGTGGTCTTACATGAGTAATTTTTATCAAGAGTTTGATTAGAAGTTTATGTCTTTTGTTTTCATCCGAAGCTTTAGCAATTCAGATAGTCGTGAATGTGTTTTGTTGTAGACTATGCAACGGATTTAAGTGAAAGCCAATCCTCATCTAAAGCACGTACTTAACCCTTAGTAAAAATATATTGGGATAAGCAAACTTCTTCCCTCGGGGTTATAAAGTAACTTACATATTCAGCCTCGGCTTTTGGCTTAGGTAGAAGATTTCTGAGTCAAGTAGATTTGTATTTGGTGGCTCACACTCATCTGGTGTTGCATATAGATTAGTACTTTAGACTTAGATTTCCAAATTATGAAATAATTCAACTCAGAGAGAGGCGAGAAACTGTGCTCTCTTTAGTTCCTTTATATGCGTTCTCTCTCTTTCTTTCTTTTTCCTTTTCTTTTTCTTATCTTTTCTTTTCTTTCTTTTTGAGCTCACAATCTCACCAGATTTATCAATATATTTGATAGTCTCTCTTGGCATTAACACTTTGATTAAGTTCTAATAACTCTACGACTAAGTCAGAATTCCTCAGCTCGTATTCAGGCGGCCAGAAATACAGAAAGTAGGTAAAGGCTATATTTAGTGGATCGTGAGGGTGGTAGGTGTTGTTGCCTCATTGCACTTGAAATAAATTCTAACTCAGAAACTCATTTTTTCTACACTTTTTCTTTTTCTAAATTTTTTCCGTATATATATATATACCTCTCTCTTTTTTTTCTTTTGCATCCAGACATCTATTAACGCAATGCAATATCGCATACAACTTTTATTCACGAGGCATTATTCGGGATTAAGGGTGTTCAAAAGGATATTGGGTGGCTTATTTGGTGGAAGTGCATATTCTTGGCACTGGGAAGGGAATGGATAGGGCAGTGTATTTCTGACCTTGACATTAATACCCTCCTTCAGTTGAGGATTCCATGAAGGATGGTTGTGACCATCCACCTTAGTCCTAGTTTTATCAAAACCCGCTCTCTGCGTATTTTCCTTATTTAGTGGCTCTCAAAATATTCGTACTAAGAATTTGTATGCAGAAATCAAAAACGAAAACTATGCCTAGCCCGAGTATCATTATCTCATTATCTACAGTTTAAGATCCTCATACTAGCCTTAGAGCACCAGCAAACTTTCTACTCTCACCTCAAACCTGTTTGGTAGATCTATTAGAATATAGTTTGCCTGACTCCTTAATTACCATTCAAGGGTTTAGGAGAAGAAACATTGCTTCTTGACAAACTAAAGATGTTTATCGATCTTCACAGAGGATCAATTGCAAATTCTACGTATAAGTGCGAAATTGTACTGGATTCTAAACTCAGGAATTAACTTAAAAATAAATCCCTATAAAGCCTTAATAAAAATTCTTTATGCCTAAATGCATTTTTTTTTTCTAACATAAAGATAAGACATGTAATGTCCACCTCCCCATGCCTATTCATTACAATGTCCTCATTGAAATGTATGTATGAAAATCAAAATATAATAAGCAAGAGAAGGGGATATCACTTGACTATGGTTGTTGATTCAAGTCAACATGAATACAGAGGATGTAGAGCTACCTGTACAGAGTACTGGGTTGCCTCCCAGCTAGTGCTAGGTTTAACGTCATTTGCCGAACTCAATTCAGCTTTGAGAAGATTCCAGAAGGTTGATATGACCACTGGGAATGGGATCACAATTCTACGTGATATAAGGCTTCAATCTCTTACCATTCACCTTTATCTCATGGCCGGTCTTGAGATCCAGGTAAGTACAGCTCCATGAGGGTAGACTTTTATTACAATGAAGGGACCTGTCCACTTTGATCTTAATTTTCCTAGAAAGTCTAAGCGTGCATCAAATAACCAAACCTTTTGATTAGGGACAAAGCTTTTTCTGGAGATGTACTTATCATGTAAAGCTTTTGTCTTATTCTTATAGATTCCTGTGCTATCATAAGCATCATTCCAGATTTCAATCAATTCAGTCAATTGGAGTTTTCTTTGTTGTCCAGATCGATCGAGATCTAAGTTAAATGTTTTGATTGCCCAATAAGCTTTATGTTCAAGCTCAACGGGCAGATGGCAAGATTTTCCGTAGACCAGACGGAATGGAGACATTCCAATCAGAGTTTTATACGCAGTCCGATAGACCCAAAGAGCGTCATTCAATTTTGTAGACTAATCCTTTCGATCCAGGCAGAGCATCTTTTGAAGGATTTTTTTAATTTCTCGATTGAAGATTTCAGCTTGTCCGTTGGTCTGCGGATGGTATGGAGTAGAGATTCTGTAAGTGACTCCATCCTTGGCTAGTAAGGTCCTGAATTGGTTGTGAGTGAAATGGGACCCACCATCACTAATCAGAGCTTTGGGCACACCGAACTGACTAAAGATATTCTTCTTTACAAAATCCATGACCACTTTATGATCATTGGTTCGAGTCAGGATGTCCTCAATCCATTTGGATACACAATCAACTGCCACCAAAATGTACAAGTATCTAAAGGAATTGGTAAAAGGTCCCATAAAATCAATGCCCCAAACATTAAAGATTTCAACTTCAAGGACTGGACTTAGGGGCATCATGTCCTTCCTAGTCATGTTTCCTAGAGTTTGGCAATTGATACATGAATTACAGAAGTTGTACGAATCACGGAATAAAGACGGCCAATACAATCCACTCTACAGTACCTTGGCTACCATCTTTTTTCTTGAGAAGTGACCTCCACAAGCAAAAGTGTGGCAGAATTCTAGTACACTTGTGATCTCCTCGTCTGGAATACAACGGTGGATAACCCGATCTGCACAAACTTTGAATAGCTCTAGGTCTTCCCAAAAGTAGTATTTGGCATCGAAAATCAACTTATCCCGCTTATGCTTAATCTAATCCACGGGTAGTTTTCCGATGGCCAAATAGTTGACAATATCTGCAAACCAAGATAGTTTACAAATAGTCAAGAGAGTCTCATCAGGGAAAGAATCACAGAGTTAAGGAGTTGAAGAGTCTACAAGGATTCTGGAGAGATCATCTGCTACTACATTTTGGTCACCAGATTTGTCTTTGATTTCTAAATCAAATTCTTGCAGTAAAAGGATCCATCTGATTAATCTGGGTTTTGCATCCTTTTTAGACATCAGGTGCCTTAATGCAGTGTGGTATGTGAAGATTGTGACATGAGATCTCAGGAGGTAAGGTCTAAACTTCTCCAGAGCAAACACTACAGCTAGTAATTTTTTTTCTCTAGTGGTGTAGTTTCTTTGAGCCTCATCCAGAGTTTTACTAGCGTAGTAAATCATAGACGGTTTCTTGTCTACCTTTTGTCCCAAGATTGCCCTGATTGCATAATCAGAGGCGTTGGTCATGATTTTGAAAGGATGATCCCAATTAGGAGGTTGTAAGATGGGTGATTGTGTAATAGCCTCCTTTAGCTGACTAAAAGCCTTTAAGTAATTTGAATCAAAATCAAAGGATTGATCTTTTACCAGCAAGTTGCTTAAGGGCCTCGCCACCTTAGAAAAGTCCTTAATAAATCTACGGTAAAATCCTACATGTCCGAGAAACGATCTTACTTGCTTAACCGTCAAAGGTGGCAGGAGTTTGATTATAGTGTCTACCTTGGCTTTATCCACTTCGATTCATTTTTCAGACACAACATGGCCAAGGACTATGCCCTCCTTGACCATGAAGTGACTCTTTTCCCAAGATAGAACAAGATTCACGTCAATGCATTTTTGTAAAGTCTTTTCGAGATTGATCAGACATGATTCAAAAGAGTCCCCGAACATAGAAAAATCGTCCATGAAGATTTTCATGAAATCACCCATCATGTCTGAAAAGATTGCAAGCATGCACCTTTGAAAGGTTCCCGGTGCATTGCATAATCCAAAAGGCATTCTACGAAAGGCAAATGTTCCGTAGGGACATGTGAAGGTGATTTTCTCTTGATCCTCAGGGTGGATAGCTACTTGATTGTAGCTGGAATAGCCATCCAAGAAACAAAAGAATTGTTAACCGACTAATCTTTCTAGGATTTGATCAATGAAGGGAAGTGGAAAGTGGTCTTTCTTGGTTGCACTATTTAGCTTCCTGTAGTCGGTACAGACTCTCCAAGAGAAAGCTGTGCAAGTTGGAATCAATTCCCCATTATCATTAGTAATCACAGTCAGCCCGACTTTCTTAGGAATCACTTATATAGGACTGATCCACGGGCTGTCAGAGATTAGGTAGATTATTCCTGCATCTAACCACTTGATTATTTCCTTTTTCACTACCTCCTGCATGTTAAGATTCGACCGTCTCTGCATTTCTTGGGAGGGTCTTGATCCGTCCTTAGTATAGATTCTATGGGTGCAGTAAGTGGGACTGATTCCCTTCAGATCATCTAATGTCCAACCAATTGCTCTACTGTTTCTTCCCAACACTTGAATCAATTGCTTTTCTTGAGTTTGGGTTAGATGAGAGCTAATGATTAATGGGTAAGTCTAATCAGATCCCAATAAAACATATTTTAGATGATCTGGAAGAGGTTTAAGTTCAGGTTTGGGTCCTTGGGATAAAGGTTCCAGTGGTGGATCACAGTTACCCTCAAGAGGTCCTGGAATCAAGTCAGTGATTGGTGGGCTGACCTCTTGATTGGTTTAGGTGTCAAGGCTTGTAGGATCAGATTGGGTTATTCCTAATTCCATACAATATTCAACAGTATGGTCCTTAGAATCTTCTATCATTCCACAATCCTCAAATTGTTTGATGGCCTTAAAGATGTTGATTTTTATCTTCTTATCCCCGAATTTGATTTCCATACTGCAAGATTCACAGTCAATATTTGCCTTGACAATAGCTAAAAATGGTCTTCCTAGAATTATCGGGGTGTTCTTCAAGTTCTCTAATACCTCCATATCAAGGACTAGGAAATCCATAGGAAAATAAAAATCATGGACCTTGACAGTTATATCCTCAACAATCCCTCATGGTGTGGTCACAGATCGATCAGCCAGTTGTAATGTGACCTTAGTAGGTTTTAGCTCTCAACAATTAAATTTTTCATATAGCATAGTGGGGATTAAATTTATGGAGGCACCTGAATCTAACAGAGCCCTATCAAAAGTAGTATCTCCAATAACAAGAGATCAGAGGGGCTCCTGGATCTTTCTGTTTTCGGGGTAGGTTTCTAAGGATAACTATACTAGCTTGTTCGGATAACACTACCCTTTTAGCTAATCTGGCCTGGCATTTAGGTGTGCACATTTTCTTTAAAAACTTCGCACAGGCTGGGATATTCTCAATAGCCTCAAGGAGTGGTATGATCACCTGAACTTGTTTAAAAATATCAAGCCACTCCTTAGATGGATTAGTTTTCTTTTTCCTAGGTTTGTTCAAAGCTTCAGGAAAGGGAGCTTGAGAGAAATCAAGAGTGTTTGGGTCCTGATCCTTATCTTCTTGATCTCCTAAGTCAGATTCGGGCTCCTCAAGATCTTGTTTAGATTTAGATTTAGAGGGGTAAGGATCTTGGATCTGTCTCCCACTTCTCAAGGTTACCGCACCAGCAAAAGCATTAGGGTTAGAAGGTTGAGGTGGGTTTTGCAAAATAGGTGGAGCCTGATTAGGGTTAGCAAAACTAGGTGGGTGCTGGGGAGCAAGTTGAACTATATGTGCCTGTTGTTCCCTTGTGTTATGCTGGTTAACCCTATTGAAATTTCTTGGATTTGGGACGGATTGGGATGGCAGCATCCCGTGTTGTCTAGCATCTATTAGCTGGTCCAGTTGTCTCATTAATTCTGTCCTCAATTGATTCATCTCTTCCTTATACCTCATATTTGTTTCTCTCATTTTTTTGAGGACTAAACTCAGATCAGAGGGCTAGTTTTCCTGTGTAGGTTGTGGTTGATATGTGTGTGGTTGTGTGTACCTATTAAGTTGCCCATAAGTGTTTGGCTTAGTCAAGTTAGGATCCTGAGCGGGTTTCTGACTTGACCAAGAAAAATTAGGATGGTTGCGCCATCCAGGGTTATAAGTGTTTGAATAAGGCTCATTTCTAGTGTAACCATGGAGTGCATTCACATCCTCAGGATAACTAGGCATCGAGCTGCCTAGTTCAGAATTCGAGGGCATCAAGGTCCCTCCTTGGTACCCAGAAAGAGATGGGTCCAAGTACAGTTGGCTCATAGGTGGAGCCATTGTTAGGTCATTGATGTTGTGCATTGATTCCTGACCTAGAGGGTTGGGGAATTGGTTGTGGGTTGCCATAGGCACTCCTTAGGTAGGCATAGGATTTAATCTAGATTATGTACGTAAGGAATTCCTGCCCTTTAGAAGATTATCCAACTTCTTATCCAAATTCTCTACGTTCTTTCCTACGAGTTGCACCTTGTCTAATCGTTGTGCAATTAATTCTAAATCAACCAAGTGTGAATTATTGTTAACTTCATAAACTCCACTCCTTGGTTGATTAGCTCTGTTAAAGGTGGACATTGAGGCATTGTTGAGGAAATTTTTACTCATTCTCGAACAATTGAAAGTCTCCCTCAGCATCTCGACTCAGGAAATTGCCCCCACATGCTACATCAACAAAATTCTTCAGATTATCACTCAACCCATAATAGAAAATATGGGCCAAGTGCTACTTCGGAATCCCATGATGTGGGCATTTCCTAGCTAAATAATTGAACCTCACCCAAGCCTCATGTAGTTGTTCCCCGGGGTTCTACTTAAAGGTTGTTATGGAACATCTAAGGGCATTAGTTGTTCCTACGAGGAAAAATTTCTTTAAGAATGTGCTTCTTAGGTCTTCCCAAGTTAGGATTGGTCTACCAATTGTTCGCAACCAATGTGCAGCTCTATCTTTCAAGGAGAATGGGAACATCTTCATCATCAGGGTACCTTCATTCATGTTCCTAGGGCCAAAAGTTCTTCCTATGTGTAGGAGCTCTTTAAGGTGGTGGAAGGGGTCATTTGACTCACAGCCATGGAAGTGGGGAATCAAGTTAATGATCTAAGGTTTGAGTTCAAAATCTTCCTCATCCTGAGGTACCCTAACAAATGGTTCAGGTTGGGCATTAGGAGGGTTATAAAAGTCACGGAGGGGCCAGTGTGTCCTTCCGTTTTGGAGTCGAGTGATGGCCTACACTATGACTTCCATCTGTCGGTAATGATGCCAGCCCTACTTAATGATCTGCCTTTGTAAGAGTCATAGGATCCAGATTTTGTTCATCAATCTCTTCTTCCTCGTGATGACTAACCATTGTAGAGGATTTAGATTCAGATCTTGGATAAATAGGTCTTCTCTTAGGATCTTTCTAATGGTGGTGAGCAAATCAGGATTTTGAGATCTTCTACCTTGCATGCACCAGAAGAATGTCTATAGATGAGAGAGAAGACAGATGAAAGAAACCTCGCCCGCTTAATGCAAGCAATCAAACTGGTCCTTAGAGTGTCAACCCTAATTAGATCTGATCCTGGCTCCTCAAAACACGACTGAGTTAGATCAACCCTTGAATTACTTGGCTGGCCAAAAGGGTGGGACCCCTAAAGACATCCCGCACAACGGGACACCACTAAGGGATAACGTGGTTACCACACCGACCTTTCTTGCCATCAGTGGATCCAAGTAGACAAGGCCTTGACCTTAGCTCAATCTAGTTTCAAGTCCCCAAGTCTACTAGTCCTACCTAGGGTACGTCTACTCAGTTTTAAGCTTGGATTTGATGTACTTTTGGAATATGATGGGCGTTAGGTGGGTGTTTTCCCTTAAGATTGATTTCAGAGATGTAAAGTGCCTAGGCAAAATGGTTCACAAGTTATTTTTCTTAATGAAGTAAATTTTAAGATTCAATTGATTGTGTTAATGCGTTCTAGGATTCATTTGAGTTAATATTTTCAATCAAGGTTTTGATGAGTCATACAAGAATTTTTCAAATCCCAATTTGCTTGATAGATTTCCTTTAATTATGGAAATGCATGTGTACTCTACCCTTAATGTGAAACTCTATGCACAGATATTTCTAGATGATTCTTTTAAGTTCAAGTTCAGGGAAGTGGTGTGACTTAAACAAGGCAATAAATTGGTCCTATTGCACCACTAACTAGGCACTTAAAAAATATTTTTCAAGAATTTTAAATGCATGCTTTCTATTTTTTTTTTATTTAAAGTATACTAGAGGTTTTGCAGTCTGTTTTGACTCTCAGTTCGTGATTGGATAATCCACGCAACCAATCATGCAAAAACTATTTTTTAAGATTTTTCCTAAATTCTTGATTATCTCAGAAATTCAATGAAGCAAATTTCAAGTCAATCGAAATTGTATAAAAATTTTTATGATATTTTAAACTCCAAAAAATCAGGAATTATAACTGAATTGATAACAGACCAGTGCATGAATTTTCAAAAATTTTACGTAACTCAAATTTATGCGAAATTTGGATATGTTGTTTCTAACTTTGAAACCCACGTCTAGTAAAAATTTGAGAATTTTTTAACATGTGGATCTTCAGGAATTGAATTTTTAAGATAAAACTTTTTTTCAGCTCGAAAATTAAGAGAGAATTTTTTTTTAATAAGCAAAGAAATTCTAACTAATCCTAGGGTTCAAGCAAATCCTAAATCCATGTAATATAAACTACGGGTACTTACCTAAGGTTCGAACTTGCAATTCCCATTTGTCGTGTTACGTTCTGATTTCCTTGCTTTCCTGCACACACGAAATCGACGAAAATAGCAAGTTCGATATCTCAAATTTGCATCAAAAAAGCTTAAAAAATTTCCGTTGCCTCCGTGGCAACGGTACCAACTTGTTCGGCACGTTAATTGTGTTTTAAAAGTTGAGTTAGTTGTAGTATAACGCAAAATGCGTCGATAAATAAATTTATAAACTCCGGTGAGTACTGAGTCATTCGTAGGGAGGCAATCTCGATATATGCAGAAGCTTTTCAATAAAACTAATTCTAACTAGATATATATATATGTATATATGTTTAAAGCAGATATCCATAGAATTAGAATTTTATTGCAATTAGATAATGTTTTTCACAATAGAAAATGCTAATAGAAATAGATAGATAGATAGATAGATAGAAGATAGATAGATAGAGAGAGAGAGGAAAAGGGAGAGAGAGATAGGAGGCAGAGAGACGACGTCGCTTGTAGGATGCTTGTGCGAGATGCAGCAGTACCTCAGATCCAGAGCACTGAGATGAAGGTCGGAGCAGAGTTGCAGAGGGACGAAGAATCGTAGAGAAGAAAGTGGAAGAGATGTCTGGAGTTGATAGCATGAGTTGTCCTTCAACGGAGGGGCCTTAGGCCTTCTTTTATAGTTTTTATGGAGGACAAAAAGGGTATTTTGGCCCTCTATCTTGTGCAACAAACTTAGGATTAATCAGATCCATTGATTGGGAGATCAACGGACCTGACCTAATTTGGCCTTAAAACTCCTTCAAAATTGGCTTCTACGCTCGGATTTAACCTGGTGGTGACACGTGGCACGCTCTCGTGCGTTGGATCATGATCGGATGCTCCAACTGCTTCCGCACGCGCGTTCTCTTTAATTTTCCCACTTGCCGCTTGCCTTCTCTGAGTGCCTCAACGTCAGCCGTACGATCTTATGATTGGACGGCTTACGCACGCATGCGCCTCGCCTTCGTGCTTTAGAAACCACGTGGGATCACGCGTTGGTTCAGGTGTTCGGCCGCGATCCGCTCTCGACTTGTCGTGTGGCTACATCCCTGTGCTTCGCTTGTGATTGAAATACGCTATTTAATCCATGCCTGATTTTGCGTGAGGTGCCGCTCGAACGTGCACCCATCGCTTCGTAGCAAAGGTGCTAACCAACATGCTACTCCGACTTGTTTGTTGCATTTAGGTTTTTTGGTAACTTATTCTCGGCCGTTGGATGAAGATCTAACGGTTGAGATCTTCTTTCTTTGATGAGGCGCGGTTGGATGGGCAACGTGGCGTGCTCGTAGCCGTTGGATGAAGATCCAACAACCCCTAGCGCGTGAGGGTAGCCTTCTCAGATGAGGTGGCAATGAGGGGGCGGCTGTGATGGCACCACGTGGCGTCATTATGGCCATCCATCTTCTTTTCCTTGTATCTGGTGATGTAGATCTTCAATTGAGTTGATTTTTGTACTGTTAGACTGTGATTGTTGATCTGGATCTATTAATGTGGTTGGATTCTTCATCTGAGGCTCGAATCTTTGTCCATTGGCTCCATGATTTTCATTCTTTTATGGATTGTACATGATGCTCTAGTTGTCTGATCGAGACGATTTAGGAAGCGTTGGACTCCCATTGTCGTTCTGATCAGATCTATCCAGTTTGATCTATCATCCACAGTTTCGAATCATCTGTGATTAAAATCATCTCTCATTCGTACATAAAATTACGATATTTCTATGCAGCTAATCAAACTAACCCTTATGCAAATTACGATGCCTATGAATGCATTATTCCTAAGTTATGCTAGAATCTAGCTTAATTTAGGTGTTTTAAGTTGCATGATTGCTGTGCAATCACCTACCTCCCATCCAATACTATAGCCAGAAATGTAAGTCGGCATCATTCCCTAGAAGTTGCCAGAAGTGATCCTAGTGCTTTATCAGCATCTCTACCATGGATCTCCAGAATGGGGACTTACCCTAGTGATGCTAAAGTAGACACTTTAGTGGGACAACCCCACCATAAGAGTCTCTCACCAGATCCTGCCACATCCCCTAGTCCCCTCGGAGGAGCCTCTAACCCACTTCAAGATCAGGGAGTCTTCTACCTTCTTGATCCATCGTATCCCGAGGCCCCCACTGTTCTTAGGGTGGCACAACAAAGTGCACCTAACAGGCTGCAATAAACACCCCTCCTACACCACTCCATGCCAAAAGAATCTCCTCAAGGCCACCTCCAACCTTTTAAGCACTATCTTCTCAGGTCGAAAGAGGGAGAGGTTGAAAAATGGTATAGCAAAGAGGACTAAGTTGAGGAGGGTTAGGAGACCCCCCTCGATAGTAGTATTCCACTCCACTCCAACAGGCATGCTGTGATCTTCTCAAAAAAGAATGGCCAATATGTCGCCTTCATCTTCTTAGCCTGCAAAGTAAGACCCAGATAACACACAAGCAGTGTCACCATAGGTGTCTGAAGCACCTGTGAAAGGAAGGCAAAGGAACCTGAGTCATGGCCAAAGCACACTAGGGAGGATGTGGTGTCATTCACCTTAAGGCTGGAGATCTCATTGAAGATGTGTAGGAGCCTGCCTACCACCTCCCCCTGGGCAAGTCCCCCCTCGAGGAAGAGCACCGTGTCATCGACATACTAAAGGATGGGGGTAGGCATCTGACGTGCTACGGACGTATTTGTTTAATAGTGTCGTTGTAGCTCGCGTTCACTGCGTCGATTTTAAATATAGAAACGGATTTGAGTCCGAGTGTCGTACATAGGGAGGCACGAAATCGGGTTTTTCTGTCACTTAGTTGTCACGGAAATGGCGGATTTTTGCTTACGCGAGAAAATGCGGGAGAAAAGCGAGTAAGAGAGAGAGTAGAGTTAAAGTTCTTTTAAGTCATGGCATTCACTTAGATCAAGATGAAAACAACATCAATACTATATTTAACATGCAACACAAGTTTTACAATTACAACACTAGATAAATGCCTAAGCACAAGTAAAGCTAAGGTAGAGAGAGAGGGAAAGAGAGGAGACAGCGAGGCGGCCACGGCGGTGGAGGAGGGCTCCGTCGGTGGCTCATCGACTCCAATGATTACAAAAGTGTGTTAATGGTGGCTAGGAGTGGGGTATAGTACTTTGCAAGTGTATTGAATGCTTTACATGGGTGGTTAGAAGGGGCTTATATAGGAAGAAGGGCTTACCAAATGAAGAAGGGGCTTTAGTGACGTCCGGGACGTCGCTAAATCCATGCCAAAACCATCGGCGTAGACCCCTGCCCACCGGTCCCACGCCCACGCTTGTTCTACTTCAGCCTGATCCGTGCGTTTGCGTTGTGAGTTGTTCGATCGAAGATCTCGCGGAGGGCGTGCTCGTGGATCGCTGCTGAGACGCACGCTGTTCGCACGTCATCACGCACGTTTGGCCGAACGCTCCTAATTGCACCGCGTGGTGCTATCGAGGCCACTCGATGGCGATTGGGCGATCTAATTTGGTCGTGCGGACAAATTCTACGCTCGAGCTACTGCGGGCGCTTTGAACGCGCGCCTCCTGCGCGTGTAGCGGGGGCGCGACTACTGTGTTATGTTGCGTGGTTGGTTGCAGACGCGTGTCGGTGCTCAGTTGTTTCCGATCGTTGGATGGAGATCCAACGGTCGAATCTTCGTGCTTAGGTGCGAAGGCGTGCGGGCGAGGATGGTTCTCAGCCGTCCGATCAGAGATCAAACGGCTCAGATCGTCTTGAGGCTTGATGGAGGAAGCTAGCGTGGCCAGGTGGTTGCTGATCAGGCGCTATTTGGCACGTTGTGGGCTGTTGATCATCAGATCAACAACCAGAACTTCTTGGATCAATTGCAGGAACTCCGGATGTCAAATTTGGTTGATTTTGAGTCTGTTGGACTCTGTTCGTCATTCTGAATCCATCCGTGCGGTCTGATTGTTCATCTGAGGCCTGTTTTAACATGAACTTGTACAAATAGCCATTAACAGTGCATTATGAGCAATCTCAATATGCTATGCATGTAATGCTCCCATGCCAATTTACGAAGTGTTATCTGTGCATTTTATCTTTAAGACAAATACCGTTTGGTAGAATTATTATCATAAAATGTAGCGTTATCAGCATCCTTGACCCAACTGCCAAGGTGAGCCCTCGTAGAAGTCCTCCCTTCGAGGGGCAAAAAGCAAGATGTGCTAGATTGTGAACAAGGATGAAAAGCAACGAGGTGAGTGGACACCCTTGTCGTACTCCGTTTTGCACTGGATCCAAGTCCCTACAAGTCTCTCATTAAGTAGTGGCGAGAAGGAAGTCATAGTGACGCATCATTGCATCCATCACACCCGCTCCTTTGGGAAACCTTAATGCTTAAGGATCACTCAGAGGTAAGGCCATGACAAGGTGTCATACGACTTGGAGAAGTCGACCTTCCAAAGGAAGGCTTTGGTCTTACGTCCTTCCCAACTCGCCTCCATCTCCTGGGCCAAGGCGAAAGATTCCTAAAGCAATTTGCCTTTAAGTAAAGCGACTACATTAGATTGATGAGGGAGGGGAGGACCTCACGCATTCAGTTGGAGAAGACTTTCCCAATGATGAAGTAAATGGAGTTGGAGAGTACAATGGGCTTGTAACCTACTAGACTCTTTGCTCCAGGCCTCTTTGACAAAAGGAAGAGGAGAGATTGATTGAACTGCTCAAAGCCGAAGTTCCCCTACTGAAATTTAGCAATGACAACCATGATGTCAACAAGAACCACATCCTAGAACTCTTTATAGAAGAGCACCTGAAAGTCGTTCGATCTTGGGAACCCTTCAACTTTAAGGCCTCTCATGGCCTCCCAAACCTCCTCCTCATCAACAGGCCAAATGAGGTGGACCCCCTTGTCGTCCTCCAAGTGCGGCATAGACATAGTCGCCAGTCTTCAGGTACCATGTGGAGGACCATGTGTAGTCCTGAAGAAGTAGTCCACCACTTCCACGTGGAACCCCTTCGGGGTGTCGACTACCCTGTCCTCCACCCTCAGTGTGGAGATGTGATTGACCTGCCTCCTGGAGCTTGCCACCACATGGAAGAAATGAGTGTTGGCATCCCCCTCCTTCAACTAGATCTACCAGGATTTCTCCCGCCAGTCAATCTCCCACTTGTGATCCTCCTGCTCCTCCGGGAAGAGAGGGGAGGTGTCCTCCATGGAGTTAAGGGTGGTGATTGTGGAAAGGGTTGTCTGTCACCTCTGATCCCTCTCCACTCGTACTCTTTGGCAATAGTCCCACAAGTAGTTACGCAGAAGGCGCAACCTGGTGGCTAGCATCCACATCGTTATGTCTTCGACTGGGTAGGAGGCCTAGAGCTAGGCCAACTTGTCCTTGAAGCCCTCCACCATGATCCACGACCGTTGGAATCTGAAGTATGTAGACTTCGTGTGCCCTTCCCTACTGTCCCAAAGGATAGGAGTGTGATTCGAAAATGGCATAGGCATGGCCATTACATTGGCCATCAGATGCCTCTTTTCTAGGTGGACATTATGTGGCACCTTGAATTCACTAATCCGCGATACCAAAGTCGACCTATGATTCAACTATACCTGTACCTGCTTACGTACAACCATACGATAGAGCACCTAATCTCCAAGAAAAACGAAATAGGTTGCCAAAACATGTAAGCAGAAGGAAACTAGAGGAAACAACATATCGTCGCATCACATCGACACATATAACAATATCAACAATATCATGTACAAACACGCATCCCGCATACATAGGTACATACACATTCATCACCAATAATGCTCATGTTATTTAAAATTTTTACTTGCTAGCCGGGATATCTACGCACGTGCACACACACACACATCACCCTACATGGGTTCGATGCTTACAAACCTGAGTATAACCATACGTGTACATATATATACATCAAAATATGGTATAACTATGAGCTACTGGGTAGGCCATCAATATACTTGTCTACATAACCTAAAAGGGCATCCCAAACCATCGTGTCTATGGAGCTGGTAGAACTCCAAGAGATGGATGATGTCATGAAGAATGCCCACAATCTCCTAGAGGCAAGGGCACATAAGTTCCTCACAACCACGGTCATCAAGCATGACCTCTGCCAGCCAAGGAACTACAATGAAAATCCATGCCAGTCGGAGTCTCTCCCTCAACAATTGTGCTCGCCTCTAAACCACCTGAATGCATCGTTGGCGTGATATCCTCCATGTTGGCACTTCCTAAAAACCAGAAAACAGGGTAGGGGTGAGCCAAGTGGCTTAGCAGGGCTATATGTGTGTGTGTATGTATGTATGTATCAGAGGATTCGTGTACGAACGTGTGTGTACAAGGTCCAATAAGAGTGCTTAAGAACATACTGTTCTATGGGTATCTTTATCCACTCGACCCTTCGTCCTAACTCGGGACCTAACCTATTTGACTTGTTATTGCACCGACCTACAAGTTGGCCCTATGAATCAAATTCTCCTAACGAGGATTCGAGGTTGATTTGGGTTGCGCATTCCATTTCTCAGGTTTCGGGGCTTGGGCTACCTTGGCCTTCGGTATTTTATGCCTTTAATCTTGGATTCGAGAATTGCTCAAGGTAACCATGGTCATTTCCACTGTATCAGCAGCATATGTGGACATCTAACTCCTCAACCCAGAGTGACCCCACTCTTCTTGCTATGGCGTCATCGGACAACACTACTGGCAACCCATCCAACACTCTACTAAGCCTCCATCCACCTTGAGGACTTGACCTACAATCTAACATACTTATCGACCACCCTACCCTAGTGATAACTCTACATATAATGAGGATAATTGTATCAATTAGAGTCAATTTCGAGGACACATGAGCATTAATGTCATATTATAGTGGACTTGGGGCACATGAGGATAATTGCATGCATATTGTGTTATTCCTGCATTAAGATTGCTTATAATTAATGTTTAACGACCATGTGTACAAGTGTGTATTGAAACAGGTCTCAAATGAGCAATCGGATCATACGGATGGATCCAGATCGACGAACGGAGTCCAACAGACTCAAAATCACCCCAATTCGACCTCCGTAGCTCCCGCAATAAGTCCAAGAAGTCCTAACCGTTGATTTGATGATCAACGATCCTCGTTGCGCCGCATGGTGCTCATCCGCACCTCACCCACAGACCTCACATTCGATGAAGGCCTTCCAGCGACGCCACTCCACCGTCAGATGAAGATCCAACGATGACAGTTGCGCCACACCTTGCCTTAGCCTCGACTGTGCGATTGCATCCAACGGTTGACGTTGCACGCATCTTTGCGACAATCCACTAGGATAGTGTAGCGGGTGAGAGTCACGCTTACAAGCGAGTGGTGAGCATTCGAAACCCGCCGCACTTCCAAATCCTCACAAGGGTGCGCTTCAATCGATTAGAGTTGTTCGATCGCAAGTGAGTAGCTCTAATAGAGGTGATGTGGCATGATCTCACGCACCATCCAACGCCTGATCATACGTGCGCTCCGCCCGATCTGAAGGACGCAGCCACACGTGATCTAGGTCGTCGATTCTCGAGCGAACGACCGTGAGCGCGAGCGCGCAGATTGCGAGCGAAGCCACTGTTCACGTGTGAGCGGCGCCAGCGGGTGCGTGAGCTGGGGCTTTAGCAATGCCTGCGGTGGAGCTTGAGTGACGAATTGAATGTCGTTGTTGACCCAAAAGTGATTTTTGGCCCTTTTCCTCCATTATAAAAGGATCCATCATCTTCCACTTTTGGGGCATCTTCTACCAAGCTACTCCCCCACTCCATAGAGCATCCAAGCAAGGTCCTGGAGACACCAAGTCACCGACGGAAGCCCCTCCACCACCGTGGCTACCTCGCCTCTCCATTTAGTTAGTTTCTTTAGTTTAATACTTATTATTTTTAAGCTTTCCTCTAATGTTATAATTGTAAAATTGTTCTATCTTTTATAATGAATTACTTTGCTTGGTTTCATAGCTAGCCATAATCGCTTCGTCATCATAAATCTCTAACCCTATCTCTCTCTTTCTCCCTCTCTTTCTCTCCCTCTCTCTTTCTCTTTGTTTTGTAAGTGAACAAATCGATATATTTTGTGACATTGAAGCAAATATTTGAGCAAATTTCTCGCCTCCCCGTGTTCGACACTCAGACTCATGTTCGATTATTCTAATTAAAATTGATGTCGTAAGCACATGCTACAACAAACGAATTACATAAACACGTTTCTCTACGTCAGTTTTTGGCACTATTGCCGAGGAGGCAACGGATCTTTTATTTGCTTTCATTTCCTTAGGCATTATTCATACTTGTGTATCTAACTTGCCTTTCTCTCTTCTTATTGGTTGCAAGAATCTCATGCATTAGCAACGAAAGGAGAGTGGATCAGATTGGATCAAAGGAAGTGCAAGGGAAGACCGCCATCAACCCAAAGGTTTGATATCTTGTCTTCCCATGATCCAAAGGTAACCCTTCATCTATGGACCAAGGAAAAGATCTAAGTGGTGGTGCTCTAAAAAAAAAACCCTCGTGTTTGTCAAAGGAAACACCACCACTAAGTTCTTAACCCGTTAATTTCACAACACTATTTTCTGGACTTGGGTTGAGCACATGATTACAGGACCCTTAACACCTCTAAAAATTCTTAAAAAACTCTCAGAGGTGCTCCTTCCAGTGGGCGAACTCCACCTAAAATTTCATAGCCAAACTCTTTGTGGTTTGGCCGTGAAAAATTCTCTACTGGAAGTGCGCAAGGTTGTCCTGATTTCAAGAGACCTGCAAGTTGTTTCTTTTGTTGCGAACTCCACACAGCTTGGATTTGTGAGAGATTAATATTTTTGGAAAGACCTTGAAGTTCTCTACATTTCTTATGAGGACTATTTTTGCATTTGAAAAAATATTAGTGCTTGTTCTGATTCAATTCCTAAACTCGCGCACTGATCTAGAGGTTTTGGACAAATTGACTCCCTCTTGGAAAAATGTTAATTTGGGTGGTCTATCATCCTCAAAAAATTCTGAAATTGATTTTTTTGAAAATCTCGTTTGATTTTGGTTAGGATAGGGTCAATGCTTGCTTTAATTGGACCCTTCTTGATAAAGTCTAAAAAAAAAGATTCATTAGAAGTTGCATGCCCTAGGATCTTCTACACTAGGGTGCTTTTAACTTCATAGTCACAAAAAAGGTCCTAAAGAAAATCAATCTTTACCAACCGTGTGACTATGTCTTTGTGCCTCGATTGAATTTATAAACAAGTGGAATCCTAAAATCCAATAAAGCAAGGTTCAAACTCTGAAAGTCGTTCATCACAACCTTGCTTGATAAAGAACACTTGTTTTGGCATTGGATCCTTGCACTCGATTGTGCACACAGCTTAATTGGAATTTTTAAGGGCATCAACCCCCTAACTCCCTTTACTTAATCCCTGAGCACAAGCACTGACCTAGCCCTAAATTAAAATTGAGTAGATGTTGGCCGTAGGATTGATTGAGTCCGTTTCAGGGTATTTTTCCTGAACGCATTACGGATCAGTGACATCTGCTTGCTCCAAAAGGTGCTAAGTTGGGAGGCCTAATTGTCAAATGACTTAAGTAGGGGTTTGGCATAATTAGCGGCCTTCAAGACACATTTCCCTTGCTTCGCCTTCCCAACTTTACCACCTTCAGGAGTAAGGACAACACCGAATTCATCGTGTGGTCGAAATTTACTTCTGAAGCATACGCCACCTAGGTCTACATTATAGGGCCTAGATTTGCTTGCTTGGTTGTGCACACACCATTCTCGCATCTATTTCCCTTCGCATCCTTCCTTGTTCTTCTCTAGTGTATGCACGGAAGGCAATCACTTCATCCTGAATTGGTTGCTTTAGATAGAGAAACTAGGAGGAGACTTGATTTTTCAAGGGGTAGGACTGAGGAAATGGTTGACCTAAGAGTTCAGGAGGTTGAGGACCAACCTCAACCTGATGCCATGGCCATGATTCAAGCTCAGATTACAGCCAACCACCAACTTCAGCAACAACAAATCTATACCATCATGCAGGCCATACACCGACTGTAGAACCCTCAAGGGCAGAATCCTCAAGGGCAGAACCCTCAAGGGCAACCCCCATTGAACCCACCTATCCCACCACAACCCCTTGAGGGCCAACCAAGGCCTCTTTGTGATTTCTACGATCCGTCTGCCATTTGTGTTGAACCATAGCTTAGGATCCCTGAAGGGGGAGATGATTTTGAGATAAAACCCAATGTCCTTAGCTTGATTCAAAGCCATTTCCATGGGAGCTCAAATGAAGACCCTTTCCAACACTTGGACCTGGATCGGATTGCTCAGACCGTGAAACCTAGGAACATCCGTTTGGACATTGTTTTAATTAAGATATTGCTGTTCTCCTTAAGAGACAAAGTGTCTCATTGGCTTAGGACCTTAAAGAGACCCATCTCGACTTGGAAAGAATTGAGGCATGCATTTCTTAAGAAGTTTTTCCTCATAGGAAAGACTAATACCCTTAGAAGAACCATCACTACATTCACCCTACAAAGTGGAGAGCAATTTCATGAGGCGTAGGAATGATTTAACGAATTTTGACGAAATGCCCATACCACGAGGTTTCGAGGTGGCAATTGGCCCAGATTTTCTATCATGGTTTAGACAACAACCTTAGGAATTTCGTGGATGCCTCATGTGGAGGTAATTTTCTGAATAAGGATGAGGAAAACGCGTTCGAGCTCTTTGAGTCAATGAGTGAGAACTCGCTTAATAATGCCTCCATGATCCAATTTAATCGGTCCAATCAACCCTGTGGTGGGATTTATGAGGTGCAAACTAATTCTGGGATAGTTGACATGGACATTATAGCAAAGAAATTGGATCGGGTTGAGTTGGTGGATAACAAAATTGACGAGCTATTTAACGAATCTCGTACCCCATTGTAGAACTTCTTAGCGAAGGGAGCACATAATATCGACCTGGTTCAGTCAATAAACCAAGCGCACCTAGAACAACCCCTAACCATATTCTAGGGAGAGATGTTTGCTCCCTCAAACCTTGATTATTCTTTCCCCTCCCCTTCGGCATCTTCTACCTTTGAAGATGACCATGCCATCCAGGGATATTCTAAGCCTGACCCTTTCTCCAACACTTACAACCCTGTATGGTGCAAGCATCCTAATTTTGCCTGGTTGAACCAAACCAAACAAATTCCAGAACCAACCTAGGCCAAACCCTCCCTCCTATCAGCAAGGTCCACCTGCTAGACCATCCTATAACCAGAATAGGGTGGCTCTGACACAACAAAATCAAATGGACACTCTAATCACAATGATGGCTGATATAAATCAGAAACATCAAGAGGAGATGGCTTTAGTGAAGGGACAATTGAGCTAGTTGTTGGATAACAAACAACAGGGGTCCCTTCTTTCTCAGCCACAATCGAACCCTAAGAATGTAATGAACAGAGGCCAATATGATCAGACACCCCCATATGATTCTACGAGCCCCTCAGACACTCCCTGGGTTTTCCACTTCTTCTTCTCAAAGACCTAACCATGGTTCCAATGCCTCAGCCAATGTGATTACCTTGAGAAGTGGGACCCCAAATGGCCGACCCCTCCTGTGACCTAACTACCTGAGATACTTGATTCTGAGGATGAGCAGGAGGAACCCAAGGATCAGGAACCTGACTCGATTCAAACCCAAATCCCATATCCTAAGGCCTTGGATAAGGTAAAGAAGAAGAGAAATGTGGCTGAAAACGAGTTGTTAGAAAATTTTAAGCAAGTACAGATCAATATACCTCTCCTCAAAGTAATCAATCATATCCTGGGTTACGCGAAATTTTTGAAAGATGTTTGCACACTCAAGTGTAAGCTAAGAACCCAAGCATCTAAGAAGGTAGTGCTATCTGAGCAGGCAAGTTCGATGATATTGAATAGCCTACCTCCTAAAAGGACTGACCCTAGAGCGCCTTTGATCTCATGTAATATTGGTGACATGACCTTTGATAGAGTACTCTTGGACTTAGGTGCTTCAATTAACCTAATCCCGACTATCCTTTATCACCAGTTTGGGTTTGGAGAATTAAAGCCCACACCTATGACTATCCAACTGGCTGACCGATCTATAAAAACCCCGAAAGGGTTAGTTGAGGATGTAATTGCTCGGCTTAAAGACTTCTACTTCCTAGTTGACTTCTTAGTGCTTGATATGGAAGTCTCCGAATAATCACAAAACATGCTCATCATCCTAGGCAGACCCTTTTTGGCTACGGCCAAAGCTAACATTGACTACGATACGGGATGTATGGAAATTACCTTTGGAGATAAGAAAATGCAATTGGATATCTTCAAGGCAACCAAGTCTTTTAATTGCGGTTGGGTCGAGGAATGCGATCTCGTGGATACCCTGGTTGAAGAATGCTTGATAGCGAATTCCTTAGAGGACTACCAGACTCAACTAGCTTTAGACTGCCCCATTTATGAAAGTGATGAGGAAAAGGTTGATACCCCCAACACTGATTACCAATCTTGGGAGACACCCACTGGAATTAAGGAAGGAAATCCACTTACGAACATAGATCTGGAGGGAAGCCCTAAAATGCAAATCTTTCATTTTGAGGATCCAATCAGTCATGAGGCTTCTTAAGGAAAGGATTCACAGGACAATTAAGATTTGGATGTCCCAAATAATTTGGGGGAATTTGAGCAAAGGCAGCTTGGATACCGTAAGATTATTGACTTGGACATCTCTAGTTAGGCACACCTGGGCAGTACGAAGATGATTTTGCTTAAGGATTATGATAATCACGTGTCTTGATAAATTTGAAGTTGACACAGCTCAGGTCACATCCTTTGAGAAGCGAATCCGTTGTCACTCCGACATCGCATGATTCACATTTTTCTCCTCCCTCCTACCAAGGTGATGAAGGAAACCTTGAGTTTGCATTCTTTCATCCTGACTCTGATTTTCGATTATTGGGGGATACCTCTGAAGGTTTAAGTAGGGAAATGGAAATACCACCTAATGATGAGGAGTCTGATACATATGAGGGTGAAATATTGAGTAGAATGAATTGGGGATTTACTCATAATGCTAGTTAATTTAATGGATGGCTCGACTCAAAGAATGAGACAGATTCCGATGAATCTGAGATTAGTTCTGAAGAAGACGTGATGATTTCTGACGAGGATTTTAGTGACCTCTTTACAGAGCTGTAAATCTCACATGTACCCTCATATAATCCAAGGCCTAGGGAGAGCATGATTTTCGATATCAATTATGAAGACCCCTATGATCCAAACTCAGTTGCTGACTTGCATGTTGATTTTCATATCAATCCATTTGCTCAGCAACCTTACATTGAACTATGGAATAGAATCAATGAACATAATTGGCATCATGACTCGCATTCCGATTACCCTCCATTCTTTGTCCCTATTCCACAGTTTGCTATAGAGAGACTCTTTGGCATAGGGATACACCATCAGTTGGTCTGTAATTGTGGACCAATGATTCTTGGAGCATACAAGCACATTTTCATATTAGTTATGATAACCCTATCTTCTGCAAGTATTGACCCACCTGATTAAGTCTTCGCCTAGCTAAAGGCACTAAGCTTAGTACTTATAAATAAACTTAGCGCTTCCTGTGAGGCAACCAAAGGTTTCAAGCTGACCAAATACATGGTTACAACTTAGGTGGTTTCTTTCCTTACCCTTTTGCATACATTTAATTTCCAATGAGGACATTGTCCAAGATAGGCATGGGGAGTGGTAATTCTCATGATCTACGTACAAAAATTGTTAGCTTGAATTAATTTTTATTTCTTTTTATTAAAAAAAAAGATTTAGGAAACAAAAACTTAGGTATTAGGAACTTGTCAACTTTAGGAAATGATACGTTAGAGACCTAAACGCTTAGACTCTTTAGGCTTTCTAACTTAATCAGTCCGGGTGTCCACTAAAATGTGAACTTGGTCTCGAGTCCTCGCCATCATAATTTATATTAATTTGGTCAATAAAGTAGGATGATAAGTATAGACTTATCAACCCGCCCTCTGATTTGGGAAAATTTTTAGTCTAAGCATCTACACACGTTTTGTATTAACTCACTCATCAGCGATTCAAATAGAAATTGGGTAGCTAATGAACCTTTTAGAGTGGTATGACTGGTAAGTTGTCAGTGATAATAGCTCATCGGTCGGTTGTCCAGAACCAAACCACTGGACCATTCTCTTTTATTATTGCCTTTAGGTAAATCTTAGATTAGAAAAGCCATCTACTTAAAAAATAAAAAGAAATAGAAAAAATAGAAAAAGAAGAAAAGAAAAAGAAAATAATAAATAAGTCATATTTCACTGTATGAGTACTGTTGGTAAGTGGTCGGTGGTAACAGTTCATCGGCCAGTTGTCCAAATCCTAGCTCACAAAATGCACAAATAATTACCAAAATACTTAGGGAAGAAGCAGAGAAGTAGAATAAACTGGGGAGATATAGGCCGGGTTTGCCCTTATGTTGACCCTATTAAAAATTAAAAAAAAAAAAGTAGGGAGAAAGCTACCAATCGAAAAGATAAACCTTAAGGCAAAATTTTTAGGTCACCTAGGGGCGTAGAAACTCGAAGTCTATTTTTAATTGTCATTGAATGAGTCTATCACTTTCACAATAAGATGCTTAATACTTAGAGTCCTTTTCGAGTCTTGAGTGGGTTGGGTAGCCGTAAAAAGTTACCACGAAATCTTCAACTCCAAAAATCCAAAAAATTAGAAAAGATGAAAAAAAAGAATATATTTGCTTCTATATAGAATAAGGTGAGGACTTGGGCGGTCTGCATTTTGGCAAGCAACCCAGGCGCTGTTCAGTCTCTATGAGTTAGGTACTTAGTAGAAATTTCCTCCTATTGACAAATAACTTCTACCCGAGTTATCAATTCCTAATTCTAGTTGTAGATAGCATTTAGGTTAACCTTGATAGGGATTAGCAAGGGGTGGGTATGAAGGTATGATGACTACATATAATGACGATAATTGTATCAATTAGAGTCAATTTCAAGGGCACATGGGCATTAATGTCATATTATAGTGGAATTAGGAGTATTGCATGCATATTATGTTATTCTTGCATTAAGATTGCTTATAATTAATGTTTAACGACGATGTGCACAAGTGCGTATTGAAACAAGTCTCAGATGAGCAATTGAACTGTACGGATGGATCCAGATCGACGAACAGAGTCTAACAAACTCAAAATTACCCTAATCTGACCTCCGTAGCTCCTGCAACAAGTCCAAGAAGTCTTAACCATTGATTTGATGATCAACGGTCCTCATTGCGCCACGTGACACTCATCCGCGCCTCACCCATGCGCCTTACATCCGATGAAGGCCTTCTAGCGACGCCTCTCCACCGTCAAATGAAGATCCAACAGCGAGGGTTGCACCACACCTTGCCTCAGCCTCAACTGTGCGATTGCATCCAACGGTCGACGTCGCGTGCATCTTCGCAACAATCCACGAGGATAGCAAAGCGGGCGAGAGTTGCGCTTGCAAGCGAGCGGCGAGCGTTTTAAACTCGCCGCACTTCAATCGATTAGAGCCATTTGATCGCAAGTGAGCGGCTCTGATAAAGGTGACATAACGCGATCTCATGCGTCGAATGCTCGCAATGTGTGCATGCGCCATCCAACACCTGATCATATGCGCACTCCATGCGATCTGAAGGGCGTGGCCACACGCGATCTAGGCCATCGATTCTCGAGCGAACGGCTGAGCGCAAGCGCGCGGATTGCAAGTGAGGCCATTGTTCACGTGCGAGAGGGTGCCCATCCAAGTACTCACCTTTGAGTCCCTAATGAGGTTACATCAATCCTATATAGTAGATTTTCAATCGAAGCATTATGTTCTGATTTGACGGTATTAGATGTTTGGGGATATGGTCAGACGTTTGATTCTAGCCCATCGGATGTTTGACTCAAAAATCAAATGACATCCTGTATAGCACCAGGGTCACTTTCCCTGACCCTTGGTTCTTGGACGTTTTCCCATCAATCAGATGTTCGAGAACAATGACTAGACGTATTAGACCTTTTATTAGACATCCAATCTGAAAGATAAGGTGTCTGCTTATCGATCGATCGTCCCTTGAGCCATGCTACGAAATGACCCAAAAACCCCTAACATCAGACATCCAGACTCATATGAACATTTGTAGACCTCTCCAGACATTTGACAGTAATGTTAGACAACCTATGGCACATATTTTAAGGAGGAAATGTGCTCGCTACAGGGTACGTCTGGTCAAGGCATCAAACGTCCCGTGATCAAATTACCGTGACTAAACCTTAATTTTCTAGTAATGCATACAAGGTCTTAAATAGGGCTATTTGGATGTTCACGTGATAGCTGTTGTAATAGGCCAATTCCACAGGTGGGAAATGTTCCGACCAGCTACCACCCCAATCTAGCACACAAGAACTCAATAGGTCTTCCAAAGTTTGAATGGTCCTCTCTAATTGAGCGTTGAACTACGGATGATAAGCCATGATGAAATTGAGTTTGGTTCCCAATGCCCTCTGGAAGCTCCCCAAGAAGTGAGAGGTGAAGCGAGTGTCTCTATCAGAAATGAATTCCTTGGGTATCCCATGACTACAGACGATCTCTTGTATATATAAGTTCACCAAATTGCTTGGCGTGGTCATGGTATGAATCGCTAAAAATCGTGTCGCCTTGGTCAGCTTATCCATGGTAACCCAAATAGTATCATAGCCTCTCGTTGTCCAGGGTAATCACGTCACCAAGTCTATTGTGATGCTTTCCCATTTCCACTCAGGAACTGGAAATGCCTGTAACAATCTTGTTGGGCTTCGATGTTTAGCTTTAACTTGTTGGCATGTTAGACAACGGTTCACAAACCTTTCCATGTCTCACTTCATTCCTTTCCATGAGAAACCCTTTCTCAAATTCTTATACATTTTAGTGTCACCAGGGTGGATGGTTAACCTCGTAGAGTGTGCCTCTGAGACTAATCTCCTCTTGATTCCTTCATCTTAGGGTATGCATAACCTACCTCGAAATCGCAATACCCCATCTTCTAGGGAAAAGTTGGTTGCATTTCCTTATAATGCCTTCTCCTTGATCCTCTGTAGCTTGGGATCATTGAAATGAGCCTGAACAATTTGATGGATCAATTCCAGTTGAGTCTATCTCGAGAACATTAAGGTACACACCGTGCACCAGCCATCTCTGGACTCCATGCCCTGATCTCTGACAACCAATCCCATTCCACGATCTTTAACTGGCTAACAAGAGTGGGGGATTCCAACTTAATGCGTTAGCAACCACATTGCCCTTACTTGGGTGGTACAAGACCTACAGTCATAGTCTTTCAATAAATCCATCCACCTTCGCTATCTCATATTCAACTCTTTTTGTGGAAACAAGTATTTGAGGCTCGTGTGATCCGTGAAGATATCAAAAGTCTCACCATACAAGTAGTGTCTCTAGGTCTTTAGGTGAACACGATAGCTGCTAACTTTAGGTTATGGGTAGGATAGTTCTTTTCATGTACGCGTAGCTGTCTTGATGCATAGGCCACAACCCAACCACCTCACATCAGCATGTATCCAAGTCCCAAGTATGAAGTGTCATTGTACACAACGAATCCTTGACCACTGGCAAGAATCGCCAAAACTGGCATCGATGTGAGTCTTTGCTTCAGCTCCTCAAAGCTTCTCTCACAATCGTCAGTCCACACATACTTGGTGTCCTTCCTGGTCAATCTAGTTAAGGGCACTACTTTTATACCTTTTCTCGCTCTTTTTATGGATCGGATCACCTTCTTGTGTAAATGTATATGTGATCCCCTTTTTGTAAGCACTAAACTTTACGAACTAAACTTTGGTAATGCGTGGTGTTGTATGTTTATGTTTTCTCTTTCTTGTTGTCAATATTTCTTGTATGGATGTTGCATGTTCAAAATAGGTATAGATGGTAGGTATTACAGGTAATCTACAGGATTGTGTGTCAAATTGAGATTTGGGGCGCCACACCTTTTTTGTTTGCTTTTTGACCCTCTTCTGAGAAGGGCCTTTGGGAAGTTCCTTAGATTGTCCTTTTTTTAGCCTTCTTTGTTAGAGCTGACTTCAGAGTTGGATTCTTGACTTCAATCTTGAAGGAAGCTACATGTGAGAATAGTTGCATTAACACTTGGAAGTTTTGGTCTGTTTGTGGAGTTTTTCCAAGCCGTTCTTTGGCCTTCAAGTGGAGCTCTTCATGAAGTTTTGGCTTGTTTAGACAATCTGGATCGATGTTTGCATATTTTCTAAAGATCGAATTACATGTCTGAAGAGTAATGAATGATGCAGGGGCCTCATGATCATTTTCAAGCCCAAGTTGCCATTCAACGGTAAATTGAGAGGGCTCAAGATTGTCAATGAAAAAATACTTATCCAATTTAGATTTGTTACTCTTAGGATGAGTGATGAAGTTCCAGCTAGGGAACCATACCCTGAATTGGAATGTATGAGATCTTGTTTTACTTAAGATAGGACAAATTTTAAATAGAGAATGAAATAGAGAAATTGAAGGAATGATTTTCTCAACGGAGCATATGAATATACAGGACCAACAATTTAATGCGAGTTGTGAAGGAGAGATGTTATAATATGACAATAGTTGAGAAACAAAGGGATTAACAGGCACTCGAAAACCCTCAATGATCATTAGTTATTACCAAAAGGAGGACTAAAAATGCATTGCTCACCAAAGCATATGCCGACAAGAATGTCAAGCGTTGTTTGCACCTTCATGAAATCCTTCAATTTCTCCATTTTTTTAACTTGTTCACATGATTTCATACATTTGAATCAAGATCAGGAGTGATTTTACCCTTGAAAATGCCACTAGTCACCATAGCAACCCTTCCTGCTATTGAAGAAGATGATTGAGAGCTTGAAGACACTACAAAAAAATTAACCTACAGTAACAATGCACCTACATTGACATCAAATATACAATAGATTCTATTATGCATTGCTAATGACCCATGCTACATCAATGGGCAACTTTAGTAAAAATTAAAAAAATGGAGGCAAATGTGTCTTTAGGTCCTCCCCAACCTCTTTCCTCGCCACTCCTCCCTGGCAACAGACAAGTTGTTTTCCATTTCTCCTCTCCTGCTCTACTCGCCAACCTCGTCCTCCCCTCATTGACATTGCCTGTGCTCCAGTAACTCACCTTCCCTCCCCCTCCCATGTCGACCCACCCACCATCACTCCGCCACCCCTACGTCGCTCGAGCATACATCAACGCCCTAACCTCTGTCGAGTCAAGTTGATCTGATCGAAGCCCTAACAATCTCTCCCTCAGAGTCATCGCCCCTGATCGAGCGTCGCATTCTCGTCGACTCAGGTTAGTTAAAGTTCCATCTCTCTATTCTTGCTCTCGCCGACGATTATTGAAGGTGGAAAGATCTCTTTAAGGTTTTTGGATCTGATCTCCCTCTTGGATCTCGTCAACGTTTTTGTGTTGGATCGATCTCTCGCTCGGATTTTTCATTCTAAGGCTTTTGAAATCGGCATTCAAATTGATCCCTCTCTTTTTTGATCTCTCCAACTTCATCGATCTCTCACTGTTCATTGATCTAATCTCCAACTTTATCAAATCGATCTTAAGGTTTATGATCTCTCACTGTTCCATCAATCAGACCTCTCCCACTCGATCTCTCTCTCACTCTATACAAGGATCACATCTTAATTAAGGATCAGATCTCTCGCTGTTCATTGATCGTTCGCTGATCGTAAGGTTGCTTCAAAGTGTTTGTTCCCTTTGATACGGATAAGTGTTTGATGAAATACCTTTCAGCTATTTGATGAAATGCTTTGAAGTATTTCAATGAGCAGGGCTTCAAACTGGATGTGTACAGGGCCCTATTTGGTATTGATGCTTCTGTGGAGTTTGAAGCTATTGTCTTCTATTGTGCAGGAGCCACCATTTTGATGCACCTATATCAGAATACCAAATATCAGGAGCCACTATTCTGATTTTTTTTTTTGTGTAATTTTACAAATGCAGTGTCAGTTACTCCGACCTTTAATTAATTGTTTTCTCTTTAGTTAATTGTTTGGCTATTGTCATAATCTCAGTTTGAATGCTTATTTGCATTGGTTGTAGGCGTCTTTTCTGACGAGGGAAGCATCTGTAAAGTATATAGTGCTACTTCAAACCCACCACCAATTGTTTTCTTGCTCTGCGAGGGGTTGAAACCGTACGATTTTTGTTAAAATCTTTTTCTCATTAATTTGAATGTGGATTGAAGAGCTCACAGATATTGTTGGTGTGCTCCGAAACTGGAGGATGTCAAAAGCTAAAGTGTGAAGACTCAGGTGAATGTTAAGACTGCAACTATCAGTGCCCATTCTCCATAAATAGCTAGAATCTAGCAAGGATCCTACATTCTTTTCTGAGTAGGTAAATGATCATTCTATTAAGGATGAAAAAAATGCAAGGTGTATGCAATATCATTCAATACAGAAAGGCTAAACAGCTAAGGTCCCAATATTTGTTTTGTCCACAATGTTCCCAATGCAAATCCTGGAGCTTATTTCATTTTTTAGTCTTCACTTGCCTGCACTTTTCAGTCATGGATGGAAATCTGGAGTTTACACATACAAAAGGGAAGAAAATAAACATGCTCTTTGTTGTTTTATGCTCTTTTCATTTTCTAATATAAGGAGCACCTCATTTATCTAAATTATCTTGTTAAAAGATAAAATACTCCGTTAAAGATTTGCTGTAAAGTAGCACCTTTGTGAAATGGGTATAGGCTTTTGAGTTGTGTGTAGAAAACATGCTCTCCTAGATAATGCAGGAATCTTTGCCAGGCAATCAGTAGCTATGCTTTCTTGCCTATAGATGAGAGTGAGAACAAGAAAGAGGATGGGTCTTGATGTGGTCCATGAGCCTATGATACAGTCATTAGGCATAGGGTTATCCTCTATTCCTAAGATTGATAAGCGGTTTGTGGTATAAACAGGGGGAAAGGGCTTGGAATTTATTTGATTTTGATTGGTTAGATGGGAAAGGATGGGAGTCAAGTGATCTTAGGTGGAATCGTGAGCATAATGAGGTGAAGTATTGTTGATTGTGGCCCTGGAGGAGCAGCCGATGTATACCGAACTTCTTATACCATACATATGATGAAGTGTATGGGTTCCATTATGAGATGGATTGGTTGTATTAGGAAATGTCCTCAAGACCCTTGTACCATACATGGATTGTTTACATTCATAAAGTTGAAGCTAGTCAATTCGTTAATTGAAAGAGTTTTCCTTTCATCAAAGGGTTTAATGTCCATGTGTTTGTCCGTTGAGGATCGGTCATTGGTCTTAAGGGCCTTTCATATGTTCTTAGTGAGAAAAAGGGCAGAAAATAGAGAGAATCTTTTGTGATTGACACTAGGTATTACAGGGCTTATATAGAGAGTGCAATGTTGAAAAGTGGAAAATGGGAAAGAAAAAGGAAAAATGACACTTTGATGTGATTTTCCAAAGATTCACTGAATATCTTCTTTTCCCCCATATAATTTTAGAGTTTTTTCACAATTTTATCGTCGCATTGGACGTTGGTACATTTTCAATTGTTTGAATATGTAGGAGACAATTAAGATTGCTCTAGGAAAAAAAATGGATAGTACTACTTGTATTGTCTAGCTATGCGAAAAAAAGAAAACATAATTACAGGGAGGGAATTGAAGTTCTGAGATTTACCAAAAACCAATGAACTTTAATTGCCTTTACTCCCTCTAAAATGGAAGTATATCTCTCTTATAAAACCAAAAAATTGATTCAAACATCTCAAATGACATTATCTATGGGCATTTTTTTATTTTTCTTTATGTAATATTTGTTACGTTAGTTTTTAATTTCAGACCTATGCTGAATTCTTGGACACTATTTGGACTTGTTTTCCTGTAGATGGAAAAATAAAGGGACAATGGTATGCTAAATTTCCAGCAGTAGTATTGCCTACTACACACATTACACATACATGAGTGGGGTGTGCAATAACACATTGGTTTGCAAACCTAATGACTTGGCAGGCCACAACCCTCAAGTGTTGTAGTAAGTGGAATTCTACTACTACTACTACTGGTAGAAAATGGAAATGCAGTGCTAATGGATAGTAGGAAGGGTATGACATGCCCCTATCAGTGATATTTGATGACATCAATGCAAAAAAAAAAAAAAGAAAAAGATGTCAGGCCTACCTTCCCCTTCCTCCATGAATTTTTGAGGTGGTTGGAAAGTTAAATCAGTTCACTGACTAGACTATTGGGACTACAATGTGCTCCTTAAATTGGTTTTTATGATCATCCACAACAATGGCACCTGATTATTTTCTTGGTGCCACACGAGTTCACCAGGGAATGTTTTGACATGATTTAGTCTTAACTATGTTACTCCACCCCTTCCTCATGTATCCCAGGACAAATATGTTATTTTCAAGTGCAGGAATCTTCTACAACAGAATGCTACTGAAATGTACACTACTTGAAATTAAGATGTGTTGACTTCTGTCTGTGATATAAGCCTCTTCTCATGTGCATCTCTTATTCTTCTAACTTAAATTGTGGAAAAATCGTGGAAAAGGATTCCAACATATAAGAGCCCCATTTCCGAATTAAATAAACATATTTTAGGATTTGATAGACAACAACTTGTTGATGAAATTGACAAGAAGAACAAAGCCTTCAGCTTAATTTCAGCTAGGTTGCCTTATACACTCTTAATAATTGCTTAGGCATCCCTTGATAAGCTTTTCTAAAGGTAACTACAAAACTTCCAATCGCATTATTTTGCGCAATACAAGTTTAGATCAAAGATTCCCACAAGTAATAGCCTTCAGGAGCTTCTAACATGTTTCAAAAGCCACAAAAACATGAATAAGCTTCTCTAAGAACTATAAGTAGAAATCTATAGCCTAAATTAGTGTGCATCATATGTATGAATCAACTTAATGCTTATTAGCTTTGTGAAACCTGAAGTCTGATGTTGCTTTAAATTTTTTTTTTTTTGGTTGAAATAAACTAGAAACGGATGAAAAACAATGTTCTTGGTGATGCTTAAATGGAGAATTTTTCTCTGCTACCGTAGAAGTTCTGATTTTCTTTCTTTTTCTTTTTCACCTATCTTCAAAGTACTTGACATTGACTGCTCTTGACATGGTGTTTGGGTGCTATTTGATTTTGAATTCTTTTGGACACTGGTTTTGTTTTTCAGAGAACCAGAATCTTTTCCCTTTAAACCAAAGACCAAATTATAGCATAACTTTCTTTTAATATAAAACTTGTTATGCTTTTATGAGTTCACAGGGTACTCGTGGGAGGAGCATCTATGGTTCTCACTTTGAGGATGAAAGTTTCCCATGTAAGTTTAACATTTCTGCATTTTTTGGACCAATGTAATAATGATATTTTTAAAGTTTGTGCTGGTCCATGTTTAACTGGGATATATCCTGTGCAATTAAAAAAGCAATGAACAATACTTTTACATTACCACCTTTACAATGAAATCAGTATCATGCCTAAGGGGGGTGGCTATTAATTGACTGACCCAAGCAGCATATGGGAGCTTATGCAATTCTTTTGCAATTTGGCTAGAAAATGACCCTTTCTCACTAGTCCTACATAGCTATGCATGCTATTTTAGTTTTAGCATCACATGCATTTTTACATTGTTTTGATACATGATAAGGTACCAGTAAGCTCCCAAGGTTAGTAACTTTTTGTGTTCAGGTTAGTAATTTTTTCTATTTAATACTTGGAAGGGCATGAGATTCAGTAGAAGAATGAGTTGATCCTAAATGATGGTATCCTAGTATAAAAGGATCTGGGTCCTATGCTTAAGTTGAATGAGACGACAAACTTAGGTCAAATTTATTACCTTGACCTGTTTATGAATGTGCAAATTTATTTATTAATCGTAAGTTCCATGTATACAAGTCCTGTACTTAGCTTTTTGCCTTCATATGAGTGCGATGTTGACAACATTTTAACATCAAGCTCGTTGAATTCAATGTTCTATTGATCGGATTCTACTCAGTCAGAGGATCTCTCCCCCTCAATTAGATCTCTTTCACTCAATTTCTCCATATCAATCTCGCTCACTGATCCTTCAATCAGATCTATGATCGATTAGACCTCTCCCATTCGATTTCCCTAATTCAATCACTTTCTCTCTCTATCAACATTTGTTCCTTTGCTCAATATGATTCAATCACTTTCTATCTCTATTTGAGTTTGTGATTAAATTTCATGTTTGTCTCAAATATAACAATATCTGAATATTTGCTTCAACTTTTTTTGTTCAATAATATATTTCTAGGAGAATATTGATTCTATTTATAAGATGCTGGATTTGTGAACGATTGATTACAATAAAGTGTTTAATAAGATATTCATTCACCTTGATGGAGTTTACTAAGGACAAGGTGAAGGAACAATAACATCAAAAGTGAGTACCGTTTTAGTAAGGCTAGAATGAAGGATGAAAATAGAGTGGTTTCATCAAGGTCCTTGTTGAAATTTTCGGAAGAAGTGAGCAAGTGGGTAATAAATAGGCATAGGCTGATTGCTATCAAAATTTCCTTGTTATTTGACATTTCTCTTAGATATAATTATGAGGATGTTTGAGAATTTAGCCTCTTGGGGTTATGGATTCTTTTTATCCAATCATTGATTCTAGTTTTGTTGTCAATTAGCTATTATTTGTGAAATCTAAAGTTTATGTCAGATAAGCATCAAAGCATTGAATAACTTGAAATTTTGTTTTGGAGTTGGTTTACATGCTGAATTTGGATCTTAAGCTTCTGACATTTGAATCTAGACCTTCAAGAGGAATCATTGAGGTACTGATATTCTCATATCTAGTTAAATGGGAAACGTGCTGACAGATTGTTTTCAACAATCCATTTTGTTTATTCATGATTTCCAACCCATCTCCCTTCTTAAATTGATGCCTAGAATTGAAATAGGAGCCTCTCCCTATCTCACAGCTGTCTGTAATATGATTGCTGACCCCACTTACCAGTTTTTGTTTTAGACAAACTGCAGCACCTCACCCTTTTTTTCAAGTGTTGCGACTGACATTTGTTGACCTAACTAAATGAAGGGTGTTAGAGTGGAAAATAATTACTCACAAAGTGCGACTGGGTTCCAATGAAACCTCACCACAGTTTTATTTCAACAAAAAGAAGAAATTTGTATAAATTTTCAAGTGTAAGCGCTGGTGATGGAGTAGAGGTTGTTGCTTTTGCTGCTGCTCTAAGTGGTGCCCCTTTCTCCTGCACATCCAACTAAGGAAGGAGCTTCTTTTGGGGCATGCCCAACTCCCGGCCATAAGAAATATTCCCATTTACATTTAAGTCAAAAATTTTCATGATCCAAAGGAAAATCTTCTATGTATGAAGGGAAACATACATATCTAAATGAATTTGGAATTATATTTATCAGAGTCTTATCTCGTTGGCATGCAACTTTATTTGGGCCTTGATTTGTTCAAAAATCATTGCCAATTGTGAAATGACCCTATAACAGATAGTAGGTTGAAAACATATGAACTTGCCACCATTAGGAGATGTGCATTATACCTAGGAAATTTGAAAATAACAACTGCAACAAATTTTCAAGGACCAAACAAGATACAAATGATGTAAGTACAACAAATTACAAAGACTAAACTAGATACTTACAAATGCTGAAAGCATTGATATAAATTTATCCCCTTCTTTGAAGCCAGTCACACCAGGACCAACTGCAACAATCTTGCCAGCAACATGTGTGCTTGTCTTACAAATATCATGACTTCAGAACCTAACTGTGACGTAGATTAGATTAATAAAATGACAGTAACCTTCAAGACTGTTGGAGGATATGTGTGGTTATCCTCCAAAATAGACAAATGAGAGTTATTAGATGCAGAGATCTATCGGATACTCCAACTAGTTGCACTATGGTGGAATTTCAGTAGCTCAAATTACATGAATCTATTTTGTTATTCCAATGACGAGTGTGATGGCAGTTTAAATGAACATGTTCTTAGCTTCCAAATTGTTCTCAGAATTAATAGTAAAAAGATAGAAAATATTTTTAGAAATGTAAAATTAATTATTTCTAGCTGATATAATCTGATGGTTACCATTGATATTATATCAATTTATTCTCCAAGCTCATGTATACATGGTCAACCGCTCCTAATCCCTTACAAGATGGAAGAATATAAAACTTTCATAGAGAAGAAAAAAAAAACATGCTGCTGTGACATTTGACAGCTATAGAACATGTCAAATTTTAAAGTTCAATTCCTGAGAGATTCTTGTTGTATACCCTTTTAACTTGCCTCTTAAGTGTCCATAACCTTTCAGTGCTTGTTTCCACAAAAATAACTTCTTATATCCTCATGCTTCCACATGTCTTTTGTATCTTACCATGAACTGTTGACTTGCTTCAACACAATACTCTCACAAATGGTTGTGGAACTAAATCTGCAAAATGAAAGAATATTCTTAATCTTTCTTTCTTTTTTTCATTTTATTCATATCTGAATTTGATTTTCTATAATTAGAAGTTTCATATAAAACATTTGATTGGTTGATGTTAGGTCATACTTGAATGGACATGAACCCCAAATCTTACAAAATTTTAAAGTATGAATTTGCCACAAAAAGTGAAGAGGCAAAATGTTTAAGTGAGTCAGATAGGAGCTTAATGTTTCGTCGTTGTAGCACACTCCTAAATAGTTCGATAAACGGATAAAATTTATAACTCAGAATCTATAATGGAGTCCGAGGTCGAATACAGGGAGCAAATGTAGAATTCACAACATTAATTGCATTCAGAATAAATGAGCACAATCAATGGAGCATTCAAATAGATATTCAATGAATAATAATCTGTCACATTAGTTATTCAATTAACTCCAATGTATCTAGAGATAAAAAGAATGGAGATAATATAAAAAGTGGTGATTTGAATCACCAATTAAATCTTCTAATTAAACATGCATCTTATAATCAATTTAACATTAACCATAGTACTTAAATAATGCAACAATATCTCAAATAATGCTCAATCACACGACAGGTGTATCAATCAGACGACTTAAGTGCATAAGGCTTTCAAAGTATTCTTTATTTCTCTTCTTTCTTCTTCTACTTCTCTTTCCCTCGAGCCTTCTCTTTTTCTTAAGGCTTTCTCCAAGCCTTCTTTCCTTCCTTCACAGAGGACCTAATCCTTCAGCGACTAAGTGTCAGTCGCACACACAAGACCAAGAGAGCAAGACCCTTCTCTGCTTTCTCACTAATTCCTCTTCTTCTCTCTTAAACCCAGACCAAGCGCATACTCAGATCCAGATACTCAGGTATTCGGGTCTTAAACAGTGTCCAGGGTCACTGGTGTGTGTGGTGACCAAGGAGTGGAGATAGGTGGGTTAGCGGGTGTGAAGGGGTGTAGTGAGGGACCCGACCCCTCGTGTTACTGAGCGAAGAGGCCTAATCACAAAAACAATATATGCGTGCGCGGGCATTCTTTACTCCATGAGGTGGGACTAGCTTAGTCCCCCTCCTTCGTACAGCAACAAGGAGAACTTCATCAAATTGGAGCAGCAACTGAGGTCGAGGCTCTCAATTGAGGACCTGGAGATGGTCCTAGAACGTATTCGCGTGACCTGGACCAGGATTTAACGAAGAACACAGCTGGAGCTTGAAGAACAAGGCCAGAGATGATGGCGCGACGACGGGGCTCCGACGGGGGACTTGAAACATGAAATATGGGCTATAAGCCCTCGTTAAACTGCTCATGAGGATCGCCGTAGGGCATGGAAGGTGATGGCGACATCCGTGTGGATAGACAATCTTCTCAATTTCTTGAGGGGTTTTGTTCGCGATGGTGAGGCGGAGTTTGTGGACTTAATGGCGAGTTGTTTAGTGGATTGTGGAGATGTGGAGGACTCGCCGAAGGTGTGGCCAGTCGTGGAGACGATGATGGGTGAATGGCATATCGGCAGTTGAATTGGGTGATAAAGGAGAGGGAAAAGCAGTAAAGGGAAAGAGAAACCTAACTAACCTAAGCTAATGGACGAAATGGAAGGAAGATGTCGGGTATGGTATGGCCAGTGCCGTGGAAGGTTAAGTCTCTGTTGAGGGAGAATGGCAAGGATGAAGGTTGAAGGAGATGCCTGCTGGTATTGCGAGACGCAGAGGTGTTTGAGGAAGAAGAACCAACCGACTATAGCCTGCGGCAACCGACAAAGAAGGTGGATGGAGAAGCTCGCCGAAGCTTGCGGAGTATTCGGCCAGAGAGGAGGGAAGAAGGGTAGAATCCAACCAAAACTAAGCTAAGGAGGTGAGGTTTGCATCAGGGGATCCTTTATAGGGTTCAGGGGTCGTTCCAAGCTTGGAAACCAAGCTTGAAAGCTCGAGACCTTCATGAAATAGGAAACCATTGATTTCAAATGGTTCGCATTAGGTTTTGGGCAAAAATCAGAGCCTAAGTTGCGGCTCAGATTGAAGAGAATCTTCTCATGAGTCCTTCCAATTTTGGAAGAGATTGGGCGTGAAATAAGGGAGAAGTCCTTGATTGAAAGTCGATGGCAAGCTTTGTTCACATGGCCATGGCGACATGGACCTAAATGCGAAGATGACAAAGTTAAGCGGCTATTCGTAAGGATTTCAAAAGTTATGGACTTATTTGAGAGAACGAGAATCAGAATGAACTAAAATACAAACTAGGTCAAGATGATCTCTGATTGGGCACAAATTTTGGTACAAAACTAATTTAGAGCCAAGGAATCTGATGGTGAAGTTGAATTTTAGTTTTGACCAAGTTTGACGAGGAAATTTACACAGAAACCCAAATTAGGGTAACTTCCTGTCTGAGGTTCTATTTTAGGTCAAAATAGGTTCTAATAGTCAAATGAAAGATATCAAACCTTATGAAATATTTTTCTGTGATTTTTAGAAGGTTTAGATGAAATTTATCCTGACCAGAACCTCTGTTATTTAAATGGGTCTGAAATTAAGGTTTCAGGTGCTATTTTGACTCTTGAAATGTGTGAAAACCTATTTCTGTCTACATGAACCCTCTTATTAGTCATTAATGCTTATTTGACCTTCATTTAACCCTGGAAAAATCCTATGATTACTCTGCATTTATGATCTATTAAAATTACAGATTTAATCCTAATTTAACATTTTACTTTCAGAATAGATATTCAATGAATTATGACTTCAGTGGTTATATAGAAGCATTTTTCAATTGATTCTGACTAATTAAAGCTAGTTATGACTGATGATGACGTTATCATCAAGGGAAAATATTTGAATTCAGATTAAACCAAAGATGATTATCCATTAGTGTTATAATAGGAGTTGATTTTCATATTCAGATTAAACCAACATGATTTTTTGCTTGTTTACATCTCTGCACATATTCACCATAAATTTGGGTTGAACATTTCGTGGCTAGAATTTATTTAGATTTCCAAGTATTCCATTCTTTTGTATATCTCAATTAACATTCACTAACTTATGCTAGGGTGATGAAAGGAAGTTGGAATGAGAAGATATAACCATAATATCCTCTACTTGTCCTTTTTTAGCCTCCTCGCTAGCACTATATTGCTCGCTCATTATTACCAACTATGTTGAACATTGTAAACCTGCATGCTTTTGTCGCAACACTTCATCCACGCCCACTCTACAATTTCATCATTTAATAATTATCTTAACATTTTTTATCCATTGACTTCTATTTGGCTTTGACTTGAGTGTGGAAATAACTATTAATCTAGAAGGAATAACTAGGTAAGATATATTTCAATAGTAGTTCATGTTTTAATTTTATGGATTCCATTTGTACCTCGTGATCGACTATTAGAGCTGATTAGTGAATCGGCCAACAACAATTTATGACATACTAACCTTAACTTGATCTTTCTAAGGGTTGTTGAGGTTTATGCCAATGTAAATAAGTTTTTGGAAACAAAGAGTACTATGATATTTTTTTATTTAACAGTTCTAAAAGGGTTCAACTCCATATTTAAGGAACATAAAGTTACAAGGAGATCTATAAACAAGGATCGAAAATGGGATGACAACTATGCATATTGATGTTAGAGAAAGAAGTATAATACAATATTATGAAACCTTAGCGAGACTTGAATGTTTTGATGACTAAAATTGTATGGTCGACAGTTAAAAAAATATTCTTTATAATACTTTGCAGGTGCTCTCACATAAAGCTAGCTTTTCAAGCTGCTTGTCTAGATAGTGCTTAAGAGAATCAGCAGTCAAGCCAAAATAACAATGATTACTTATCTTCTTGTGCCAGTTGTAGTTGATTGTGGGGTGCACCCACCATATTACTTCTTAGTATGCATGCACAGGTCTCTTTTAGGTATAGAACTTCGAGAAAAACACAGTAAAACAAGGGAAATTTTACTTAATTTTAGCAAATTTTAACCCCTTAATTAAATTAGTCCCTATTTATACCTTTACAATGGATTATTATAACCCTAACTAACCTAGAAATTGGAACCCTTACGATGTCGTACTCGCTAATCTACTCTTAAACCGTCGGAGGGTTAGTGGGGCGTGATACTTCCAATGGAGTATTATGTTCATAATGTTGAGTCATACCTAATTTCGATTGTGACTTTTACGATCAAGTGCTTTTATACTAGATTTCAACAAGAGTGTAGATACATTAGTTGCTTCCTTTTTTGTAAAGGTTCTCCAAATCATCTTGTTGGTTATACCTTCTTTTAATGAACTACAGTAGGTAGCTGGCCATGCGATTTTCTAATATGAATTAATTCCATGAAGTTAGCATTAGCTTCCATTGTAATGATATGATATTTTCTTTTTGCCAATGTAAATTCGATTTTATGCTTTTCTAGATGATTATTAAGCATGCAAATACTTCGAAAATGATATGTGGTAGAAATAGCTCTTTTTTGGTATAGAAGTATGAAAATAGATGAGTCGAAAATTTTGGTTTATATATATAATAACTAATGATTTTGCGTATACCTATAAATTTGGCCTATTGATATACATTATGTGCATACCAATGATATAAATTTGGTTTATGAATATAAATCTAGATGGTCTATAATTTTGGTCTATGTATATACCAATGTTTGTTTCTTGACTTCGATTTTATTTGATAATTATTGTTTTCTTTATCATTTTTCTGAGTACTTTTAATAATGATAATTTTGATTTTTTTTCTTAGGAAATGTGAGGATTAGTGACATTCATGGAAGTTGGAGATTTGAGGATTGCTTCAAGTGAAGAATTATTTTTTCATATTTTGTTGTATATATCATTTTAGATCATAGTTTGTGTTTGAAAAAATTTTGTATAGATAATACTCATGAAACTTATGCACTATTTGTTGATGATTAAAATCCTTTTTCTTTGTCATTAATGCTTGATGTTTATAAAATGTCTTATTTGGATTGAATAATTTGTAACTTTAATTATTTGTTTGCATGCTTAACTAGTTGATCTCATAAGAGGAAGTTCCATTTATCCATAATATATAATAAAAAATTAAATACTAAAGTAAGGGGCATCTCAATGATGATGCACTAGGAATATATATTTTTTATATTCATGAAAGACTTACATTGACGATAGCACCAACGGATATAAGCGTTAATGTATGTATTACTAAGGGGGATAACTTATTTATCTATGGTGACGATTTTACCAACAATTTTTTCATTGGTAAGGACTTCTGCATTATATTTGCAAAGGCTTCCGTTAGCACTATTGGTCTATACCGATAGTCATAAGGATCTCTGTTGGCATGATCAAAGGCTCTTGGAAACACGACTATCGCTGTAGCTTTAGGTACAACACCGACGGTTTTAACTGTTGGTATACCCTATAGCGACTCCCAAGAGAACTCAAATGATCGTCGGAATAACTCTTTGGACTTACGACGGTAATTTTGACCTATATCAACGATTATTGACCGTCGGTGTAGGTGCAGATTGCTGTTGTGAGACTTCCTTTCGAGCTCCAACAATGTTGGCAAAGGTGTGAAAAGGGATAGTAAAAGTGATGATTGTGATTTCTTCAACCTTAAATACTAGTAACAAGCAACAACAAAGATAATGATAGCATTTCTACAATCACTTCCTTTTAACTCCAGCCCTCTTTCTCCTCTCTCCTTTCCCTGCTAGGGTTCGGCTCTATTTTCCTTTGGCCTAGCTCTCGCTCTCCCCCTTGGGGGTAGGGGCATAGCCCCTGCCTATGGTGGTGATCTTCTTTTAGGTCGTTGTCTGAGCCGGCTATGCTAGGGTTTTGTTCCTTGTTCGTTTTCTTTTGCTCTAGTTTTGCGGTGTGGTGTCGCCATGTTTTCTTGTTGAGTTTTGCCTACTGGTTTTGGGTTGAGTATTCTAGTTTTGTCCTTTCTGGCTTCCAATTTTCCGATGGCTTTTCTCGATCCTTCTTCTTCCTCTCCGAAGGGTCGAACCCCCTTTTAAGGCAATCTTTTGCCTCGATGGTTGCTGGCTCAGGCTCCTCAAAGCCACCTCCTTTCGCCAAGCTAGATCTTCAAGTTCGCCTCCTTGAGATGAAGGATGGGTCCTCTGTACCTTGTTTTCCAGCACTGAGGTCTCTGATCTTGGGCGTGCTTTCTCCTCCTTGGTGGTGGTTAGGTCATGGGGCCCCAAGCTGTCCCTTGTGAGGTTGCGAGAGTTTCTTTCAAAGCGTTTGCATATTGGATCCACCACATCTTTTGTTTCCTTGATTTCCGTCATTGGCTTGTTTGTTGTGAGTCGTACCTTGAGTTCTCTAAGATTTATGCTCTGGGTTTGGTGATTCTTGATAGGGTGAGACTCCAGTCCATTCGATGGTCTCCTTCCTTTCGTACGGATGCCTCTATTTCTAGGGTTTCGTTGTGGGTTGGTTTCCCGGGGCTCAACCTTCATCTTATTCACCCTAATGCCCTACTCTCCATAGCATATTAGCTTGGTCACTCCATCTGTGTGGATCAACGCACACTTCAGGGGGCTCGACTGGGCTACCCTAGGGTGTGCATGGAGGTTGATCTCCTAAAAACCCATTCGGATTTCGTGGTTACTCTTATTGGTGAAGAGCAGATTGTGCAACGTGTTGTTTTTGAGAAGATCCCCTTTTTTTGTTCTTCGTGCTTGAAGCTTGGTCATGTTTCTGGTGCTTGTCCTATTTTGGTTGTGCATGTAGGTGGTAACCAGTCTGCTCGGAATGGGGAGCTTCCTTCTGAAGGTGCTACTGTTCTGGGCAGTCAGACGGTGATGCCGATTACCTCTAGTAACTCTTCGGAAGTTTCCTTCCCTCTAAAGATTGGGTTGGGGTCTGTTCCCTTGTCTAATTCGATTCGTATAACTTCTCAACCTCCTTCTGGGGGGGACTCGATTCCTTCTTCTCCTTTTTGTCCTCTGGAGGGGAGGAAAAAGTGCACCATATGTCACAGACGACGAGCTCATACCTCTGCAAGGCCCTCAGACTCAACAGGGAAGGAAATCATGCTTTCCCAGGCACAATCTTCTCCCTCGCAGGTGAAAAGTTCCAACTTTTGTGGGATGCATGATTTTTAATTCCCTTCTCTTGCTTGTTGTGATTCTTTGTTGGTTTCTAGTGCTGGTTTGAGTATGTTGTGTGCTAATCAAAATCGTAATCCACAGCCCCTTGTTAGGGATATTTTACATCAACAACAGTTGTTCAAAACTAATGGGTTTTCGCATGTTACTTTTTACGAAGTTGGAAGTAACCAAAATGATAACTCTACCATAAATGAACAAGTTGCTATCGTGAACTCTTCCAAACAGATTACGGTTTCTAAAAATGGAGATATTGCTAATAATATTGGCTTAACTTGGGGCATCTACCTTCCTTTTCCAATGCCACCTCCTTACCCTGATCCTTTGTGTATAACTGAGATTCGAGATTAGGAGGAGCCGCTGGAAGTGAGCAATGATGTAAATTACTTTGATACCTTCTCGGATGTTGAGCCTCAAGGAAGGATGGATTTTTACGATGCCGAACCCTTGTTCATCCAGGATATGGCATATGAGGCACACCCACCCGAAAGGGTGCAAGGAGTCCATGGTGGTTGAATCCTGGAGGACAAGGGTCGAATGACCCGTAGTCGAGCTAAATCCCTTTCCAAAACCATGTCCTTATGAATTGTCTATTTTGAAATTGTCGGGGTATTCTCAATGACCCCACCATCAGCCACCTTAACAACCTTATCCATTCTTAAAACCTTAGCTTGATTTTCCTTATGGAGCCCTTTGCTGAGCTTGCTGATATCGACGTGATTAAACGATCTGTTGCCTTCAACTATTCCTTAGCCCTCTCTGACTCCCCTAAGATTTGGTGCCTTTGGAAAGGCTCTCTCTCAGTTTCTCTCATATCCTCCTCCCCTCAAGCCTTAATTGTGGCATGTTTGATTGTCAACATTAGACTCAAGATATCCGCTATCTATGCCTTGTCTGATGCTGCTCAACGGCAGGATCTGTGGGACCACCTTTCCTCTATTTCTACCCTTAGCCTTAGTCCATGGATTATTGGGGGGGACTTTAATAGCATTCTTAGATCTTTGGAGAAGAGTGGAGGGCTGCCCTTCCACGATTCTCAGGCAGTCCCTTTTAGAACTTGTATTCATCATTTAGCCATGATTGAAATGCCTCTCTGGATCCAAATTTTCCTGGTGTAATGGGAGGCGGGACAGTGCCCGCATATATCAAAAGCTTGATTGTATCCTTAACAATTCGGATGCCCTTGCTGACATTTCTTCTGGTTCGTTCCTCTCCAGGTAGAATTCATATCATGCCTCCATTCTCCTGTCATTTAATCATAATCTTAGGTCTCGGCCCCATCCCTTTTGTTTCCAGAATATGTGGCTCCATGATCCTTCCTTTCGTAATCTTGTTGAAAACTCTTGGACTAATATGCATGTGAATCCTACCCTTGATCCGATATCCATCCTTCACTCTAAGCTGGTTGATCTGAAAAGAGCTCTCAAACATTGGAACAAATCATCCTTTGGGGATATTCAGACTACGGTCAAAATCCTTGAGGCTCACTGTGATGACATTGATTCGAAGTTGGCTTCCCAATGGGATGATACCCTTGTAGCTGAGCTCACTAACTCCCACATTCTCCTTAATGATGCCCATGCTAAGCTTAATGATTTTTTGCACCAAAAAGCTAAGATTGACTAGATTGCTAAAGGGGAATCTAATACCAAATTTGTCTTCTCCACCATTAAATGTAGATTCGCCAAACACCACAAAGTTGACCTTACTTCCTCCATAGGGGGTGGCTCCTGGGACGAGGCTGCCTGCAAGTGTGTTTCTAATTATCAAACACTTTTGACTAGTGAAACCACCCATGATCCTTCACAATTTTTGGAGGTTATTCCTCAAATAGTTACCCAAGCAGACTCTGATATCCTTTTGGCTATTCCTACCCACTTTGATATTTGGGATGCACTTTCTCAAATGTTGGAAAATCGTACCCCTTGGCTGGACGGCTACAATGCTGAAGTTTTCATTAACCTTCTGGTCCCTTCTGAAAGATGATATTACTCAAGCCATATCCTACTTTTTCTCCCACCATAAAGGTTCTAGATCCTTTAACAATACCTTTATTTCCTTGATCCCCAAAAAATTGGACATGGAGAGTCTTGCTGATTATCACCTGATTAGTTTGTGCAACGTTATTTATAAAATTGCTTCGAGCATCCTGTCCAAGAGACTTGTTAGTGTTATTCCAAAACTCATATCTCCTAAGCAAGCTGGCTTTATCAAAGGTCGTTCCATTCATGATCAAATTGCTACCACCTTTGAACTTACCCAACGTATTAATCGTAAAGTCTTTGGTTCTAACATTATTATCCAATTGGACCTTCAAAAAGCTTATGATAGAGTCAAATGGAGTATCCTTTTCCACATCCTTGAGAGATTTGGCTTCTCTTCAAACGCGATCTCCTTGATTCGTGCTTTTGTTGAACATGAAGGTTCTTTCATCCTTGTCGTTGGAGCCTCCTCTTTTTTCAAGACAACTCGTGGCTTAAGACAGGGTGATCCTTTATCCCTCTACCTCTTTGACATATTTATGGAACCCTTTATTAGAGGTCTTAAAGAACTTGCCTTCCAAGGTAAGATCAAACCTTACTCTGTGAAATGGGGTGCCTGTGCCCTGCTTTCTCTCCTTTATACGGATGACATTGTTCTCTTCATCAATGGTTGCTCTCAGTCTGTTGACAATTTTTCCTTATTCTTTAAATCCTTTCAAGAAGCCTTCGGCCAACGCATTAATTATTCTAAAAGCTTTTGTTTTGTTGGTAAGGACCTTCCTAGAGATAGGTTTGATCATATTTCTCATGTCTTTGGCATTCAAGCTGGGTCTTTCCCTTTTACTTACCTTTGGTGTCCCATTTTCCCCGGTAGAGCTAAAACTTCCTATTTTTACTCTATCATTGATAAAAGTCCAGTCTAAATTGGCTGGGTGGAAGGCTAGCTTGCTTTCCTTTGCTTCCAGGTTACTTCTCATCAAACACGTCCTTTCCTCTATTCCTATACATATTCTTTCTATTTTAGAGGTCCCCAAAGCTATTATTAAGAAATTACACTCGATCATGGCTAATTTTTTTTGGGGTTCTTCTTAAGGGGATGCCAAACACCACTAGATATCCTGGAATGTTATTGCTGAACCTCTTCACCTCGGAGGCCTTGGTATCCTTGATCTGAAGATTTTTATATCTGCCTTGAGGATGAAGAGAGTCTGGAACATTCTCTCCTTGGTTTCCCCTTATGCTCAACTGATGAAGAGTCTTTATGGTAAGGATCTTTCTTGCTCCCCTCTCTCTCCGGCCAGAGTACGTTAAAGCATTGAGGAATGCCTACTCCCTTATGAAACCTCTGATTCGTTGGGATATTCGTGAAGGTTTGGTGGATTGTTAGTCCGATACTTGGATTGGTGATTCTTTTCTTCCTAATTTTGATATCCCTAATCCGGTTGGGATCAAAGATTTCTTGTCGATATCCCACAACCATCCCCTCATGACCCATATCCCTGATGAACTGTGATCTCAAATCTCTTCTATCATTATTACTCTTGGTAAGGATGTCCCCATCTGGATGCCCACTAATGATGGTGCCTTCTCGGTTGCCTCTGCTTATTAATCACAGTTTGCCTCTCTTCCTATGGATATGGCGGCCAAAGATCCTTGAAGTTTAAAGCTCCCCCTTCGTGTCTCTTAGCTGGTGTGGCGTATTCTCCACTCTAGACTCCCAACTGATGACAATATCTCTAGAATTGGCATCCCCTTTCCATCTAAATGCTCTTGCTGTTTCGGTCAGTCCAAGGGTGAAACGGTTAACCATCTTTTCTCGCAAAGTAACCTGGTTCAATAGATCACAAATTGGGTTTTCTCAGAAAGTCATACTAGACCTATAAACCCTAATCACTTCTTCAACATCATTCATTCCCCCAATGGCTCTCCTAATAATCATATTATTAAGGGGTTGATTTCTTTCATTTGGTATAATGTATGGTGGATTCGTAACAAGCTTAGGAATGAGATTATCTCTAACAACATTCCTGTCTCGGTGGCTAAGAACTGGTACAACTTTAATTTCCTTTTCTGGATTCGGCAGCAGCACCCTAAAACCATTTTAGTGAACTGGGTTAGACCTTCGATTGGGATTAAGATTAACATTGCTCTTCGTAGGAGAGATGCTTGTTTTTTTCAAGCTTGGGTCACGAGAAATGATGCTGGGAATTTTATTATGAGTGCTAACGGTACTAGCAAGGTCAGGACTAAGGAGCAAGCTACCATTCAAGCCATTCTCCATGCTCTCACTATTTGTCCCTTCCCTTCTGAAGTTCAGTTGGAGTGCGAGTCATCCCTTTTGTATTTCTGGTGGACCAGGAAAGTCCCTGTGACTTGGGCTGTTAGAGATGATTACAACAAGGTTCACAAATACAAGGACAAACTTTACTCTCTTAATTTAATTTGTCCTACTGCCAATGCTCTAGCTAGTATGTTAGCTGGCCTTGTTGAGGAGTGGAAGATGTGTGACAATGTTGCGGAGCTCAACAGGCGGATCCAAGGCATCATCAACTTTGACAAGCTTTAGTTTCCTTATCTGATTTATTGACGTCTTGTTTTGTTATCTCCTGTTGCATTCTCCTGTACTAGACCACGAGTCATGATCCCCTTTAGGTTTTGGTTTGAAAAAAAATAAAAATAATAAAATCACCTCCTTTCGTACCTGCCCCGACTGCCATTTTAATTAATTAGTAGCAAATTAAAAAATGCCACGTATCCCACTAATTCTTTCACCATTATGGCAGAGAAACTTTGGGAAAATGTGATACTTCCTCAAAAGATGCAAAATCATTTGAATTTAATATGTCCTAAGAAAAATAAATGATGGGGGCATTTAAATAAAATAAATGACCCATGACCAAATTCTGACATTTTGAGTAATAGATTTGAGAAATATGAACCCAAAATGGAGGCAAACAGATTTAAAGAAAGAGAGAAAGAGAGAGCACTCATTACTCAGAATTTAAATTCTAATTAAGGAGTGGGGGGTAAATGATAAGGGATAAAAATTTAAAGTAAATTTTTGTGAGCACCAATAATATTTGATAATTTTAATATTGAAAGGTGCTTTGGTAAAGAAAATAGATGCAAAGGAATATAACAAAATAGTTGAATAAAGAAGTTGACAACTAATAATATGAGAAAGAAAGATGCCAGAAGACTTAGATAAGAAGTTAAAATAAGTTGAGAACAAAAAGTCCAACAATTGATCTACTTAGATTACATAAAAATTTTGCTTGAGTACCATAAGGGGGAAAGGCCAATTCCGCTTAGAAGTTAGATAACTCGATTATAATAAATGGGCTAATGTTTAAGTACTCATAAGAGAAGAAATGACTCACTCTTGATAAAGTCCTTCCAAAAGGAAGGAGGGGCTAACTTATTAGATAGGTGACTCAAGAAAGGCTACTCATCCTAAATGAATTTAAGTATCAAATAAGGTACAAGAGCCAACAAATAAAAATCATGAAGGCTAAATAAGAAATGACCTTTGAAGTCAAACAATTATAAATAATGCCATAAGTTGGTTACAATGAATTTAGGAATTTGGACAAGATCCGAGGAAGAATCATGGCAATAACCTTAGCACATCAAGAACGAGGATATGCCAGCATTGATTAAGTCAAAGAGGTGCACATGGTGAAGGATGATTAGATCACGTGGATGGAAGCCTCCAAAAGAGGAGAAGCTTTTGAGAGAAGATTCTACTTAAAAGCTATAAATAGGGGTGTCGAACATCGGATTGGGGGACTTGTTAGCAAAGTAAAGAATCATAGACGTAAAGATTCAGTTCATGGATTTCGTCCAAGCTTTAGGAATTACTACTCAAGTAGTTCTTCTACTCACCGATTCTAAGGTGGCATTAATGTAATTATATGGATTGATCTATCATGTTAAATGTAATGTATGCCATAAGATAACAAGATTGATGGCTTATATGTCTAATGATTTGATTATTTAATCGACATGATGTGATGACGCAAAATGATAATTGACATGATAAGATTAAATCTTTTGACATTCTTATTATTTTTCCTCTTTATATTCAATGATCGGAGATTAAAGTTCATGTTTAACAAATTTCTATCATGATTGTTCATTTTCTTCCTATTAAAATTCTTCGGGTTCAAGTTCATGAGTTGTATATAATAAACAATTAAGATTTTGGAAATGAAAATGGAGAAATTAAAGCACTTTTTCTTTACTAAATCATCTTCTTCGGTTATTTGAGATGATAAAGGTGGTTATTTTGCTATCTAATTCATACACTCAAGCCACTAAACTTATAATAGATGAGAGATTTTGTAACTAATTGAGCAAAGAATTATTTAAGGGTCTTCCAGGAATATTGTTGGAGCCTTAGTCTAATAAGTCAAAATTTGGTGTTAATAATAAAACCTTTAAATAATTGTTTATTGCATGTAATCTATTTCCTTAAAATAGCTCAAAACTGATGTACTCTCAAGAATAGAAAAACTCATGCTTGGAGTTCAAGGAGCCTTTTGCTAAGAAGCTAAAAATTCTAAGACTCAAGTTTACTCTTTTCGGGCTTTTCATTTTAACTGCATTGCATTCCACCTTGATAGATGGACTAACAAGTCCTAAAATTAACTTAGAGATGATAGGGTTTCACTCGTGCAAAAAGGCTTTAAAAATCACCATTAAGTTTAAGCTTACTTCCAACCAAAGGATGCCATATATATGTGCTAGTGGACATGTGAGTGGCAGTCGACGACGTCATCTACCGGTACATGGTGATTTCTAGCTATGCAAAATTCTGAAGTTAAGATCGTCGGAGCTTTCTTATCATTCCTTATCATGTACTCGAGTTAAAAAAAACAAAAACAAAAAAAATAAAAAATTTATGCTTCCGTGTATGGTACTTAACACTGAAAAGATATATAGTAAATTACATGTTGAAGGAAAAACGGAGTGGTACCAACCTTTGGCTGATCTAAGTAGACGACGATGGTAATACCTGGATAAAGACGCGAGCATTCCAATCGTGTTGAGCTGATAGAATGCAACGAAGGAGATCCTTCCTTGCCCAATATCTGCACGGGTTCCCTTTCCAAAAGGCGTATGGTTCCTTATCGAGCCATCTCTGCTTCTTGTTGCTTTCCATCATCTCCTCCCTCAACCTCACCCACGGCTTGATGTTAATCGCCGACCTGCCGTACGTGCATAATTAACCAATTAAAACATTCAGGGAACTGCCAATCCCTGTTTTGATTGTCGTCAAAAAAGCTAGTTGTTCTTTCTCCCGAAGCTAAAATTTTTCAACAGGCCCCGTAATCCAACACCCGGATTTTGAAACCAACATGGATGCATAGCCATTTAGAGAATTTTCACCCGGTAACAACATAGCATTGATTTCGAATTATCCGCACGTTGGCGCGCGAGTCTGTGTATACTCCCCTCATGCAAAATGAAGGTGTAGTATTGTGGTCGTTATTGTTACAATGTGATGAAGATTTGCCTTAATCGGCGAGCTGAAGATGACCCACGTTGCAAGCTTTGGAAGGACGTGCCTCTCTTCGTTTGAGTTATTTTTATTTTTAGGTTTCAGATATTTGCATGCCAAATTAGCAGGTGCCTATTTTAAATTCTGTTAGTGGGGCACTTACGTGAGTTATGGAGTCGAATGGCTATTTATGTATTTTTTGTCAAGCCTATATATATACGTGTGGTGTATGCATGGGAGTGCATTACAGTGAGCTATAGATGTTTTTTCCACCCAATACATTCAGTAACATGCATTTTTTGTTCCACTGTTGATTGTTTTTAACATATATATATATATATATATATATATATATATATAAACAAAATTACGATGAATAAATTATTATTATATAATTTATCAACGAATAATTTATTCATCGTACATTTGTTGCTATATGAATCATTAAATTTATAATAAATAATATATTTATTGACAAATTCAAACGACAAATAAAATTATCACTAAAATCCTCACACTTTAAATTTAGTAATTGATGTTTTTATTATCTTTACTTTCTTTTAACAATAATTTTTTCATTGCCTTATTAAAAATATGCCAACGATTAATTCCTCGCAATGTACGAAGGATACAAAAATTTATTAATCATCCTTTAAAACACTCATAATATCGTACTTATACTTTATTTTGATTACCTACAAAATGAAAATTTATTTCATAATAACTACCAAAATATTACTTATAAATTGAAATTTCCAATGAAAATTTTATAGAAAATATTCCTAAAAAATTGTAGATCAGCTAATTAGAGCATATATTTAAAGGGACCTAAAAATTTATTTTATTACCATGATGAAAGAATTAAAAATAATCCAACCACTTATAATTTGTCAAAAGTTAAGAATAACCACCAAGTTATTGTAAGATATAGGTGCTACAATAGGCACGATCTACATAAAAAAAATCCACTTCATCAAAGTTTTGCCTTGAGAAAAATTGTCGAGAATAATGACAAAAGTATGACGGTTGAGAACATCCTTCCCTAAGAGATTTCTGAACAAAAGGATTTGTCAAGTGCAGCAAGCCTTTCTACCAATGGAGGATGTGAATAATGATAAGTTGAGTACTAGGGATCAGCGTTCATAGTCGAGAGATTCTCCTCCAGAGGCAAACAAAAAAGTGGAAAATGTTAATAAACTAATAATAATCTTAGAAAGATGCATGTCTTCCAATAAAACAGATACTACATACCGCATAGAAATATAATGAATGTAACGCTAGGATGATCAGACTTTGTTAACCATGATAGGCTAAAAGTAGACAATATGGTGGAACATCGTAAGCAAGACCTCAATTAAGGCATCGATCTCATCCCACTATCTGCTTCTTTCCCCCTTTTTGCTGTATAGACCATCTTGTGTTTAGCTGGTGGGGCTACATTCACATTTCCAATGGGAAATCCTTTTCTGGCTAGAAACTAAACATGCTTTCGACAATCAGCTCACTACCAGACACTACCCGACATCTAGCACCAAATGCCATATTTCCATCTTTTCTCCTTTTATAAAATGTAGAATCTTTGTGGGTAGCCAACGAAGGATCTATGTTGAAATCCATGTGTAATCCTGTTAAGATCCGAAGGCATCAAACACTTTTAAGACGTCTAGGAGTTGATTCAAACGTCTGGTCAAACGTCTAGAAATAAATTTTTGCGTGCGTACGATCGTGAGTCTGCGCGTGCATGCCCACTGACCTGCAGACACTTTTTCTTCCCTCCCGACACCTTCAAATACCCCTCTCCCTCGTTCACCACCTCACCGTCTTCCCCTTCCTCCAGTGCGAGCATGAGAGCGAGCAGCACCTGCTGCCGAGTGCGGTGCAGAGAGGAAGAGCTGCAGCGAGGGGGAAGAAGAGGGAGAGCACGCAAGAAAGAGGGAGCGAGCTTGTCAGAGCAGCTCGGGGCCGGCTGACGTGCGTAGAGGAGCGAGGTGCTGGGGAAGTTACCCCGGTGCTGCTGCAGCTCAGGTAGCAGGCGGACGAGCGCAGCGCGGTCGTGCGTAGCAGAAAGAAGGCAAGGAGGTTCTGATTCTGGAAATTTTTCCCAGAATCAGACGTCTGGACCTACGTCCAAACGACGTGGGCGACGTCTGGAGGGAGATCCAGACGTCTGAAAGGTATGAAATTTCTCCTCTTCCTCCTTTTTTGCGGATACGGCCATGCAGGCCGATCCGCCAAAGGTTGAGACGTGTCGTGATGAGGAGGCTTTCATCGCACGTGCAGGTTTCGTTTCGGGAAGGCGCGAGGACATGCCCTTCCATGCAGATCAGCCGTCTGGGCACAACACCAAACGGCAGAGAGTGTTTCCAGACGTCCGGAGAGGTGGTCGGACATCTGGAATTGGATCCAAACGATTCAGCAGGATCCCTGGACGTCTGAGGAGCAGCGCGGAGTGAGGTATGACCTGGATCACTTTTTAAGACGTCTAGAAGGTGTCCCAAATGTCTGATTTGAGTCAGAGTTGTCGTTTTTGACCCGTTTAGGGTCTGTTCGAGGTCCGATTTCCACGTTTAAAATTTCGTTCTTCTCAGAATTAGTTCCTCTATTTGTTTAAAATGCTTGTATCCTAATCTAAGTGGTTCCTTGTGATTGATCCTTGTGTTAGGACCTCGTTCCGTTGCTGTTCTGGGGGTTGCGGAGGCACGCGTACCTGCCGATCACGCCTCCATTACTCCCAGTTTTGCGGGTATAGTGGCTCCCCTTAGTTATTTACAAACATTAATGCATCTCTGAAATGAATGATAGATCTTAGGGTATGGCATGAATTCTAAGACCTGAAAACTAGATTGAATGATAGATCATAGGGTATGAATGATAGATCATAGGGTATGGCATGAATTCTAGGAACAGAAACACTAAAACGAATGTCTTGAATACCTGAATTTCAGTCTTGGATAAATAGACAGAATAATGATAATTGCCTATAATTGGATAACAGCTACTTGTGAAATGTAAAGTACTACTGCTAGTAAATGCTTCATATATTCATGTTGTTTGGAAATAAAAATTGAGCTGCTCGTATATAAATTGACATTAAATATTGGAAACATAGGTTAAATGTGAATGAAACGAAAATGATGAAACCTAGTATAACTTGGTCTGAGAAATATGAGTATGAATCCTACGGGGAATTAGGAGTAGAACTCTTGAAAAATAAATAGAATGGAACTGGGAAAGTGGATGGGGAAGTGAGCTGGCCCTTAAGTATGGAGTACCAAGGAGAGCGACTGTCCCCCTATTTAGTGCAGAGCGAAGCTAGCCGCCCCACAGACTCGGGGTTAAGTCTGGCCACTTTGTACCGACTTTTGGCCCTCGCATACACAGTACCGAAGAGAGCTACTAGTGTAGGGAGAGAGCTAGCCACCCCACGGGCCCCGGGGTTCAACTAGCCGTCCACCGACTTGTTAGGCCCACTAGGCAAACCAGGGTAGTCAGGCGAGGGTGCGCGGACTGTAGAGGGGCAAGACCCCTATTTGGTTACTGTGGAGGGGCTGGACTCCTGTTACTGAGAGGGCTCTGCCCTATACTGGTTCCATGCTGTGCTTTGGACGCACCCGTTAACGGAAATGACTGACCGCGTACCAGTACGGGGTAGCTACCCGTGCGTTTATCGGACATGCCGTAGTCACCGTTACGTCTGTCAGTTACCTTGGGATGGTTGACTAAGGGTAGGACCACCATGGGGAACTCCCGACAAGGAGAGCACCACGTGCTATTTCTACTTTCCGGAAAAGACTGCAATCAAGATCGTTCCCACGAGTAACATTCGAGATCAGGAGAAATATCTGAGAAATAATTCAAGAGTAAATAAAGGAATAAAAAAAGAAATTAAAAACAACAGCTACTTGTCCACCTTTACTGTTTTCTTAGCTAGCTGGTTGCCACTTTACTCAACGTTTCACTGACGTGTCACATTTGTCACCTTTTTTAAGACCAGGTGTTGAACAGCCAGAGCCTGCGGCTGCAAAGTGTGCTGGGCCTAGTAGAGCCCAGTAGTTGTACTTTGTTGTACCGTTTTTCTGTAATAGTGATTATTTATGTTTCACTTGTACTCTTTTGTTGTAATCTTCATATTCTGTACCTGTTTTTAATTCTCTACTGTTGCGGTGGTATGTATTGTAGTAGTTCTTTTCTTTACTATTGTACTTTTGTTACTGTTAGTTACATGCATGGTGAATATGGTTTATTTTACTGCTTTTTGGTTACTTTCTCGTTGGACGACTGAATCTTGGAGTCAGTCGAGTCGGTCCGATTCTCGTGTCCTGTAGGGATTCGGGAACCGAGTCGTAACAAAATGATATCAGGCGTGTTGAGCCCGACGCCTTAGTGGACCAGCCACTGCTTCTAGACATTCAGGCCCAGGACCTCGCCCGACTGATGTGGGACGCCGTGCGAGAGGGGAGCTTCACCCGCCGCCACAAGCGCCTCTCCCTAGGGCTACGGAAGGGGAGTCCTCTGTGGGACCACGAGACGGACACGGCGCTAGACGCGGGGGAGAGGGTGGGTCTCCACCACCCCCACCTTCCTCTGGCACTTCCGAGCACGAGGCTTCTTTACCTGGAGACGCACCAGCATCTCCACTTTAACGCCACTTTGAGCTTTTCGGACAGTTCTGGAAGCTGAAGCCCCCCTCCTTCAAGGGGGATGAGGACCCGACCGAGGCGGAGGACTAGCTCGAGTAGATCAAGAAGGTTTTTGACACCCTTCGCCCCCCTGTGCAGTGTTGCGTGGCCTGTCACGTACCAGCTGGAGAGCGCAGCACACAGGTGGTGGAGAGCGATCAAGGGTCAGGAGAGGGACGAGCTGACTTGGGACCAGTTCGTCACCCTCTTCTGCAAGCAGTACTTCCCCCCAACATGGCGAGACTAGAGGAGGCAGGAGTTCCACACTCTCCGCCAGGGGACGATGACCGTGAGCACGTACCGTACGCGTTTCCTGGAGCTGTCTTGTTTCGCGTGGCTACTGAGGAGCGCCTTTGAAGTTTCACTGAGGGGCTTCGGCCTACGATTCGGGGGTGTCAAACCCCTGAAGCTGCTTACGTTCTCGAGGGTGGTGGAGGCAGCTATGACGTACGAAGAGACCAACCCGTCCGCACGCGACACTGACAGCGAACGGAAGCGACCCTACCAGCCACACTTCTCAAAGGGCTGACGAGAGAGGAGGCACGTGGCGCACGCAGGAGAGCCGTCACGTTTTGCGAGGCCATCAGTGGCCTTTGGGGTCCAGCAGCTAGCACCGAACCCCCACCCAGCCGTCAACAGGGACCCACTAAGGGTGGGAGCTGAGTCCCCCTTTGCTACCCTACCGAGGGGTCACGTTGTCGCTTACGCTTTGCGGCAACTGAAGTCCCATGAGCATAGCTACCCTACCCACGACCTGGAGCTGGCAGCTGTCGACTTCGCGCTGAAGACTTGGAGGTACTACTTGTACGGTGAGACCTTTAAGATTTTCATATATCATAAGAGCCTTAGATACTTATTTAATCAGAAGGAGTTCAACATGAGACAGAGACGGTTGGAGCTCCTGAAGGACTATGACTGCAACATTTCCTACCACCCAGGAAAGGCCAACGTGGTGGCTAATCCCTTGAGCCGGAAGGCACCCGCCCACTTGGCCAGTTTACAGGCACAGAGTTGGAACCTCATGGAGGAGATGGGCAGTTGGCGGCCTCTAGAGTTACTAGGGCACTGTGGGGTAGTGACGGTGACACGACAGACGAGGCAAGAGATGATAGACCGCATCATCACTGGACAGATGGCCGATCCGTACTTACAATCATTGCGTAACAAAGTACTGTCAGGGGACCCTAGGGACTTCTCTTTTACAGACCAGGTACTACGCATGAGGGGACGTTTGTGCGTTCCTATGGACGAGGAGCTGTTGAAAGAGCTCCTGACTAAGGCACACGGTTCCAGGTTCACCATACATTCCGGAAACACAAAGATGTACCATGATTTAAGACGCAACTTTTGGTGAAGGGGGATGAAGCGGGATGTGGGTGAATTCGTACAGCAGTGTTTAGTGTGCCAGCAAGTGAAGGCCGAGCATCAGAGGCTACAGAGTCGTTACAGCCACTTCCAGTGCCAAAGTGAAAGTGGGAGAGCATCACCATGAACTTGGTGGTGGGCTTTCCCATTATCCAGCGAGGACACGACGCAATCTAGGTAATCGTTGACAGATTGACGAAGACGGCACAGTTCTTGCCGATCCGAGTCTCCTTGGGACCAGCACAGTTGGCAAAGAGGTATATCCGCGACGTGGTACATTTACACAGAGTTCCGTGGGAGATTGTATTCGACCGGGATACCCATTTTACGTCCCAGTTTTGGGCTGAGTTTTAGCAGGCTTTGGGGACGCGGTTGAGGTTTAGTACAGCATACCACCCTCAGACGGACGGACAGTGTGAGTACACGATACACACTTGAGGGCCTTTTGCGTGCTTGTGTACTGGACTGGAGGGGCTCTTGGGAGGAGCACTTGCCCCTGACGGAGTTTGCATATAATAACAGTTATTACTCGAGCATCGGCATGGCACCCTATGAAGCTCTGTACGGGCGGAGGTGTACGGCACCCTTGAGTTGGGTTGAGGTGGGGACCAAGTAGGAGGTTGGCCTCAGGCTGATCAGGCAGAGTCAGGAGGTAATCGAGCAGATTCACAGGCAACTCCGCACTGTTAGGAGCAGACAGAAGAGCTATGCAGATCGGAAACGCAGAGAGGTGTAGGTTGAGGCTGGGGACCACGTCTTCCTTCGTGTTTCGCCCATGAAGGGCCTACAGTGGTTTAGGGTGAGAAGGAAGCTCGCGTCGAGGTTCGTGGGACCCTTTGAGGTCCTGGAGCGGGTTGGACCCATTGCTTATAGGCTTGCCCTTCCTTCCCAGCTTTCTGGTGTGCACGACGTATTCCACGTGTCCAACCTCAGGAAGTACGTCACCGATCCCAGTCACATCCTGAGTCACGAGAGCGTCAAGGTGTGTGACGACCTGACCTATCCCAAGCGGCTAGTATAGATTCTCGACAGAGCCGTCTGGAGTATGAGATGGAAGTAAGTACCCCTGGTGAAGGTTTTGTGGAGGAGCCAGCGGTACGAGGAGGCTACCTGGGAGCCTGAGGTGGTGATGCGGGAGCAGTACCCGGAGCTCTTTGAGGGTACGTCTTTTCAAACCGACTTCGATCCTCTTTGAGTTTGTTATGCGTATATTGTTTTTCTTTTTCTGCACCCTAGTTAGCACAAGTTTCGGGGATGAAACTTCCTTTGAGTTTGTTATGTTGTTAAGACCCGAAGACATCAAACACTTTTAAGACGTCTGGGAGTTGGTCCAGACGTCTGGTCAGACATCTGGATGCCTCCCCAAACGTCTGGAAATAAATTTTTGCATGCGTACGATAGAGAGTGTGCGCGCATGCGCGCGCAGACTGAAACCCGCGAACCTGCAGACGCTTTTTCGTCCCCCCGACGCCTTCAAATACCCCTCTCCCCTCTCCCTCGTTCACCACCCCACCGTCTTCCCCTTCCTCTAGTGCGAGAATGAGAGCAGGCAGCAGCTGCTGCCGGGTGCGGTGTGAAGAGGAAAAGCTGCAGCGAGAGGGAAGAGGGAGAGCGCGCGAGAAAGAGAGAGCGAGCTCGCCGGAGCAGCTCGGGGCGGGCGGACGGGCGCGCAGAAGAGCAAGGTGCTGGGGAGGTTACCTCGATGCTGCTGCAGCTCAAGCAGCAAGCGGGCGAGCGCGACGCGACCGCACGCAGCAGAAAGAAGGCAAGGAGGTTCTGATTCTGGGAATTTTTCCCAGAATCAGACGTCTAAATGTTCATCCAGACGACGCGGGCGACGTCTGGAGGGAGATCCAGACGTTTGAAAGGAACGGAATTTCTCTTCCTCCTTTTTTGCGGATACGACCATACATGCTGATCCGCCGAAGGCTGAGACGTGTCGTGATGATGAGGCTTTCGTCGCACGTGCAGGTTTCGTTTCGGGAAGGCGCGAGGACACGCCCTTCCACGCAAATCGGACGTCTGGGCACAACACCAGACGGCAGAGAGCGTCTCTAGACGTCCGGAGAGGTGGTCAGACGTCTGGAACTGAGTCCAGACGATTCAGCATGATCCCTGGATGTCTGAGGAATAGCGCGAAGTGAGGTATGACCTGGACCACTTTTTAAGACGTCTGGAAGGTGTTCCAGACGTCTAATTTGAGTCAGAATTGTCGTTTTTGACCCGTTTAGGGTCCGTTCGAGGTTCGATTTCCACGTTTAAAATTCCGTTCTTAGAATTAGTTCATCTACTTGTTTAAAATGCTTGTATCCTGTTCTAAGTGGTTCATTGTGATTGATCCTTGTGTTAGGACCTCGTTCCGTTGCGGCTCTAGGGGTTGCGGAGGCACGCGGACCTGCTGATCACGCCCCCATTACTCCCGATTTTGCTGGTAGAGTGGCTCTCCTTAGTTATTTACAAACATTAATGCAACTCTGAAATGAATGATAGATCCTAGGGTATAGCATGAATTCTAAGACCTGAAAACTAGATTGAATGATAGATCCTAGGGTATGGCATGAATCTTGGGAACAAAAATACTAAAACAAATGTCTTGAATACCTGAATTGCAGTCTTGGATAAGTAGACAGAATAATGATAATTGTCTGTAATTGAATAACAGCTGCCTGTGAAATGTAGAGTACTACTGCTAGTAAATACTTCATGTATTCCTGTTGTTTGGAAATAAAAATTGAGCTGCTTGTATATAAGGTGACATTAAATATTAGAAACACGGGCTAAATGTGAATGAAACGGAAATGATGAAACCTAATATGGCTTGGTCTGAGAAATATGAGTATGAACCCTACGGGCAATTAGGAATACAACTCCTGGAAAATAAATAAAATGTAACTGGGAAAATGGATGGGGAAGTGAGCTGGCCCTTGAGTACGGAATACCAAGGAGAGCGACTGTCCCCCTATTTAGTACAGAGCGGAACTAACCGCCACAGGGACCCGGGATTAGGTCTGGTCACTTTGTACCGACTTTTGGCTCTTGCGTACACAGTACCGGGGAGAGCTACTAGTGTAGGGAGAGAGCTAGCCACCCCACGGATCCCGGGGTTCAGCTAACCGTCCTACATCGATTTGTTAGGCCCACTAGGCAAACCAGGGTAGTCAGGTGAGGGTGCGCAGATTATGGAGGGGCAAGACCCCTGTTTGGTTACTGTGGAGGGGTTGGACCCTTGTTACTGAGAGGGCTCTGCCCTATACTAGTTCCGTGCTGTACTTTGGACGCACCCGTTAATGAAAACGACTGACTGCGTGCCAGTGTGGGGTAGCTACCCGTACGTTTATCGCCCGTAATCACCGTTACGTCTGTCACTGACCTTGGGGTGGTTGACTGAGGATAGGACCACCACGGGGGACTCTCCCGACCAGGAGAGCACCACGGGAGACTCTCCTGACCAGGAGAGCACCACGTGCTACTTCTACTTTTCGGAAAAGACTGCAATCAAGATCGTTCTCATGAGTAACATTCGAGATCAAGAGAAAGATCTGAAAAATAATTCAAGAGTAAATAGAGGAATAGAAAAAGAAATTAAAAACAACAGCTACTTGTCCACCTTTACTGTTTTCTTAGCTAGCTGGTTGCCACTATACTCAGGGTTTCGCTGACGTGTCACATTTGTCACATTTTTCAGGACCAGGTGTTGAGCAGCCAAAGCTTGCGGCTGCAGAGGGTGCTGAGCCTAATAGAGCCCAGTGATTGTACTTTGTTGTATCATTTTTCTGTAGTAGTGAGTATTTCTATTTCACTTGTACTCTTTTGTTGTAATCTTCATATTCTGTACCTATTTTTAATTCTCTAATATTGTGGTGGTATGTACTGTAGTACTTTTCTTTACTGCTGTACTTTTATTACTGTTAGTTACATGCATGGTGAATATGGTTTATTTTACCGCTTTTTGGTTATTTTCTCGTTAGACGACTAGATCTTAGGATCAGTCGAGTCGGTCCGATTCTCGTGTCCGATAGGGATTGGAGAACCGGGTAGTAACAAATCCTAAGTCACAAGCAAAAGTAATCAAACTTAAAGCCCTAGCATATGGCAATGCAGCTAGGTTGACTAAAAACATGGCTACACCCCAATCATCCCAAGATCTAAATGATAATCAATCCCATTGCAGAAGCCATTCCTTATAGATAATGGCCCAAGGTAGACACCTGATGTATACCTAGAAACTTGGCCAAAGCAGTAAATATTTGATAACCCCATTGTATTAATATTATAACCTAATGTATGCCTAAACCCCTGCTGGCATCCGTAAACCCCACCACCGAATGTATGCCATATATCAATTAATACACCGTTGTAGTAAATGTATTAATAATACGACGTAGACACCTAGATGTATACATCAAGTGTTGGGATATTTAGATGATATTAATATTATTAGGTGGTAGGATCTAATCCCCACCACTTGATCAATCTCTGAGCACCATTGCAGCAGTAAATATAGTTAATACAATTATATTGTATACTGCTAAGATCCGTGCTATTTGAACCTTTTAAAACGTCTGGACTTTAGGTCAGATGTCTGGACTGTGGGTCAAACGTCTGGCTGCATTTCCAGACGTCTGAAAATCGAAAATCTTGGGTACGAACTCGCGTCTGCGTGCAGACAGTACTTGTTTTTCCTCCTCTCTCTTCCGTTCCTAGCAAAACCCTAACACCAACCTTATATAACCCCCTCAGCCGCCAGCCACCCTCCTTCCCTCCAGCGAGAGAGGCAGCGCGAGCGAGAGCACGAGAGCGACGTGGAGCAGCGTGAAAAGGAGAGTTAAGCTTGCGAGCTCGCATGGGAGATCACCGGTGAGCGCACGACCGGAGCGACGCGTGCGCGAGGCAGAGTGCGTCGGAGAGGTCCACCCCGACATTGCTGCAGCTGGAGCTGCCGGCGAGAGGGCTCGATGCGACCACGCGCGACGCGAGAGGGCGGAGGCAGGTTCTGGTTCTGGGTTTTTCCCAGAATCAGATGTCTGGAGTAACCTCCAGACGACAGTGCGTACGTCTGGAGGTGGTGCCAGACGTTTAAGGAGAAGGTTTCGCGGAGGTACGTCTCTTTGCGGATACAGCCATGCAGGCCACTCTGCAGATACCCCTTTTTCCATGTCGTTTTGAGAAGATCGGATGTCTGCGTGTAGGATTCTCTTTGGGAAGGTGCGGGACACGCCCTCACATGCTTTTCAGACATCTGGGGAGCTTACCAGACGACTGTAAGCACTTCCAGACGTCCGGAGAGGTGGTCGGACGTCTGGAGCTAGGTCTAGACGGTATAGAGGAGTTCCTGGACGTCTAAGGATTGACGTATGATACTGGACACTTTTAAGATGTCTGCAAGTTGTTCCAGACGTCTGATTTGAGTGAGAAATGCTATTTTTGGCATATTTAAGGTCCGTTTAAGGTCCGTTTTCCGTAATTAAGATATTCATGTTTTTCGTATGAATTCCTCTATTTGTTAGAAGACTTTCTATACTGTTCTGAGTATTCTCTTGTGATTGATCCTTTTGAGAGGACTTCGATCCATTGCGGGTTCAGGGCTCGTTGAGGCACGTGAGCCTGCCGTTCAAGCCCCCACTACTCCTGGGTTTATTGGTAGAGTGGCTTCCCTTAATTAAATTACAAACCTAAATTCTTGTGTTGAATGAATGATTGGAACCTAGGACATGGCGTGAATCTTAGGACGAGAAATACTGAAAATGTCTATATTAAATAAGTGAATTGCAGTCTTGAATGAGTAGATAGAATGATAACAATTGCCTGTACATGAATAATCTGTGAAATATGAAATGCTTGTGCCAGCTAACTGTTGCATCTAAATTCTTATTGTATATGTTAAATGGCATAATACGAGCTGCATGTATATAAATTGAGAATGGTAATGTGAATGATGGACATACGAGCTACCTATGCATAACCTGTGTATGAAAATGTAAACGATAGCAATACAAGTTGCATGCGTATAACCTGAGAATAGAAATAGAAATGATGAAACCTGATATGGCATGGCATGAGAATTATGAACATGAACCTACGGGGAATTAGGAGTAGAGCTCCTGGAAATAAATAGAATGGAACTGGAAATGTGAGGGGAAGTGAGCTGACTCTTGAGTACGGAGTACCAAGGAGAGCGATTGTCCCCCCTGTTTTGTGCAGAGCGAAGCTAGCCGCTCTTGGGTTAGGACCCGGGGTTAGGATTGGCCACTCTATATCGACTTCTTGACCCTCGCATACATAGTACCGGGGAGAGCTACTACTGTAGGGAGAGAGCTAGCTTCCCCACGGGACCCGGTGTTCAGCTAACTGCCTTACACCGACTTGTTAGACCCACTGGGCAAACTAGGGTAGTCAAGCGAGGGTGCCAGACTGTGGAGGGACGAGACCCCTATTTGGTTCTTAGGGGCTAAACCCCTATTACTGAGAGTAGGCCCTATATTGGTTCTGTGCTATACTTTGGGGGCACCCGCTAACGGAAACGACTAATCGCGTACCAGTGCGGAATAATTACCTGTACGTTTATTACACGTGCCGTAGTCACCATTACCTCTGTCTATGACCTTAGGGTAGTTAATTAGGTGTAGGATCACCACGGGGGACTTTCACGGCTAGGAGAGCACCACGTGTGCCTTCTACTCTTTGGAAAAGACGGCAATCAAGATCGTTCCCATGATGAACATTCGAGATCAAGAAAGAGACCTAATAAATAAACCAAATGGTAGAAAAGAATAATTAATTAAATAAAATAAATGAAAAAACAACAACTACCTGTCCACTTTTACTGCTTTAGTTAGTTGGTTGCCATTCTACTCTGCGTTCGCTGACTTTATGTTCTCATAACCCTTTTCAAGTCCAGGTGTTGAACAGCCAAAGCCTACAGCTGCAGAGGATGCTGGGCCCAATAGAGCCCAGTAGTCGGAGTTTCTCCTGTTGTACTCTTTTGTAGCAGTGAGTTAGACTCCATACTTTTATATTCTGTACTTCTACGTTTTGTACTATATATTCTGTACCTGGTTTCTTTCTATTACTGTGGTGTGTACTGCAGTAGTTTTACTTCTTTACTGTTGTACTTTTGTTACTGTTAGTTGCTTAGCATAGTGAATGTGATTTACTTTCCTGCTTTTTAGTTACTTTCTCGTTGGATGACTGATCTTTAGATCAGTCGAGTCGGTCCGATCTCATATCCTGTAGGGATTCGGGAACCGGGTCGTAACAAGATGGTATCAGAACAAGGTCGTCCCAAGAAATGAAGTAACTTGAGAATAACCAATTCACGTACTTATAACTAGAGTAACCACCACAACATACCTTTTGATATTTATTCTGAGGTTTTTTTGCTGAGTGTCCGTTGAAATTGTCGTTTTCCTATTCTGTTGTTCGCGTCTCCTTGCAAGAGATGCCTCGACGTGGAGTCATTAAGGCGGCTCGCGGACGCGGTCATGGACGAGGTAGGAGGGGTGGACGTGCTGAGCCCGACGTTTCTGTGGATCAGCCACTTCTTTCGGACATTCAGGCCCAGGACCTCGTCCAGCTAATACATAAGATTGTACGAGAGGAGCTCCACTCGCCTCCACGGGCGCCTCTCCATGGGGACGAGGGGATCCTTTGTGAGACCACGAGACAGACGCAGCGTTGGATGTGGGGGAGGGAGTGGTCCTCCACCGCTCCCACCGTACTCTGATACTTCCGAGCACGAGCCCTCCCTGCTTTGAGGTGTGCCCGTTTCCCCACTTCAGCAACATTACGAGCTTTTCGGACAGTTCCGGAAACTGAAGCCCCCCTCCTTCAAGGGGGATGAGGACCCGATCGAGGCGGAGGACTGACTCGAGCAGATCAAGAAGGTGTTTGACACCCTTCGCCCCCTGCAGAGTGCCGCGTGGCCTTTGCCACGTACCAGCTGGAGAGCGCGGCACATAGGTGGTGGAGGGCGGTCAAAGGTCAAGAGAGGGCAGAGCCGACGTGGGACCAGTTTGTGACCCTCTTTTGCGAGCAGTACTTCCCGCAGACGTGGAAAGATCAGAGAAGGCGAGAGTTCCACTCTCTGCCAGGGGACGATGACTGTGAGCACGTATTGTACGTATTTTCTGGAGCTGTCCTGTTTCGCTGCGACAGCTGTTGCTACTGAGGTGGAGCGTCTGTGGAGGTTCTCTGAGGGGCTCCGACCTACCATTGGGGGGTATGTCAAACCCCTGAAGCTACTTACGTTCTCTAGAGTGGTTGAGGCAGCTATAACATATGAGGAGACCAACTCGACCGCATGTGACACTGACAGCGGACGGAAGAGACCCTATCAGCCAGACTACTCACAGAGCCGGTGAGAGGAGGCACATGGCGCCCGCAGGAGAGCCGTCACGCTTTGCGGGGCCGTCAACGGCCTTTGGGGCCCCCGACAGGGGCCAACTGCCAGCACTGGACCCCTGCTCAGCCGTCAGCAAGGACCTACCGAGGGCAGGAGTTGAGTTTCCTTTTGCTACCAGTGTGGCCAGCTAGGCCACATTAGTAGGGACTGCCCATCTAAGGCTGGAGGTCAGCAGATGCTCCCCGCATCGAGCGCTAAAGGACGAGTAGGCGGCCGTGGTTCCCAAGCGCGTGGGGGAGGACAGTAGTCGTGGGAAGGGTACCGACCAGCAGCTACTCGTCCAACGTAGAGTGTGGCTGCTTCTTCCGCACCGAGAGCTGAGGGGCGTATCAACGCCCTGACATAGACGCCAGAGCTTCAGATTCAGTGGTGGCAGGTATGGTTACAGTTTCCGGCAGATTAGTTTACACACTTTTTGATTCCGACACCACGCACTCGTTTGTGGATGCTATTTTTGCTGTCAGTTTGGGACATGACTGTATGTTAAGAGGATCCTTTTGTAATCAGAGGTCCGGGTGGTCAGCTATTTGTAGCTGAGGAGGTTTACACAGGCTGTGAGGTCAATGTTGGGGGACACAACTTCCCCGCCGATCTGATTGTCAATGTTTGGCGTGATTTTGGAGATAGATTGGCTGTCCACTTACCACGCTTTGGTGGACTGTTTTGAGAGGAAGATTGTCTTCTCAATACCGGAGATACCTTCCTTTGAGTTTCATGGACAGCCGGTGGGTGGAGACTTCGGGTGTATCTCTGCACTTCGAGCAACGAGACTTTTAGGCCAAGGGTGTAAGGGCTTTCTGGCTTATGTAGTGGCAGAACCCAGCCCCGTGGCAGACTTTCAAAGTATCCCGGTGGTCAAAGCGTACCCCGACGTGTTTCCAAAGGAAGTGCAGGACTACCGCCCGAGCGTGAGATCAAATTCGAGATCTCACTGGTACCGGGGACCAGCCCCATTTCTACAACACATTACAAGATGGCACCAATTGAGCTGCGAAAGCTCAAAGCCCAGTTGCAGGACCTTTTGGAGGACTTTGTGAGGTCCAGTGCATCTCTGTGGGGAGCCCCGGTATTATTTATGAAGAAGGATGATACCCTACGCCTTTGTGTGGACTACAGACAGCTTAACAGGATTACCATCAAGAACAGGTATCCACTACTGAGGATTGATTTGTTTGACCAGTTGCGAGGTACCATGATTTTCTACAAGATAGACTTGAGGTCTGGCTACCACCAGTTGAGGATCAGGGAGATCGACGTCTCCAAGACAGCTTTCCGCACTCGGTACGTACACTATGAGTTTTTTGTTATGCCATTTGAGCTGACTAACGCCCCTACTGCTTTCATGCATTTGATAAACCAGGTATTCAGACCGTATTTGGATCAGTTTGTGGTTGCGTTTATTGATGATGTGTTCATCTATTCGCAGGATCAGGCGTAGCACGGACATCACTTACGGATGATTTTGGACACATTGAAACGACGTAGGCTGTATGACAAATACAGCAAGTGCGAGTTTTTGTTGAGGCAGGTGACCTTAGGTCATGTGATTTCAGGGGATGGCTTGACTGTGGATCCAACCAAGGTAGAGGCAGTGCTCAGGTGGGAGAGACCACGTACAGTGACAGAGATCCGCAGTTTCTTGGAAATGGCAAGCTACTACCGGCGATTTATCAGGGGTTTCTCGCATATTGCACGTCCTATGACACAGTTGACCCGGAAGGACATGTCCTTTTCTTGGACAGACGCTTGTGAGGCGTGTTTTCAGGAGTTGAAGGAGAGGCTGACTTCGGCTCCTGTGTTTACCATCCTAGACAGCAGTGGCGGTTTCGTTGTATACAACGACGCTTTGTTGCAGGGGTTAGGGGGTGTGCTCATGCAGCGGGGTCACGTTGTCGCTTACACTTCACGGCAACTAAAGCCCAATGAACATAGCTACCCTACCCACGACTTAGAGCTGGTAGCTGTCATCTTCACGCTGAAGACATGGAAGCACTACCTGTACGGTGAGACTTTTGAGATATTCATAAATCATAAGAGCTTCAGGTATTTGTTTGATCAGAAGGAACTTAACATGACACAGAGACGTTGGTTAGAGCTCTTCAAAGACTATGACTGCAGCATCTCCTACCATCCCAGGAAGGCCAACGTGGTGTCTGACGCCTTGCGTCGGAAGGCGCCCACCCACTTTGTCAGTTTACAGGCATAGAGTTGGAGACTCATGGAGGAGATGGACAGTTGACGACCCCTAGAGTTAGTAGGGCACCGTGGGACAGTGACGGTGACACGACAGACGAGACCAAAGCTGATAAACCGCATCATCACATGACAGATGACAGACCCGAACCTGCAGTCGTTGTGAGAAAGTACTGTCAGGGGACCCTTGAGACTTCTCATTTACTGACGATGTACTGTGCATGAGGGGACGTTTGTACATTTCCAAGGATGAGGAGTTGCTGAAAGAGCTCCTGATTGAGGCACACGATTTTAGGTTCACCAAACATCCCGGGAACACAAAGATGTACCATGATCTGAGACGTGACTTTTGATGGAGGGGGATGAAGCGAGATGTAGGGGAGTTCGTGCAGCAGTGTTTAGTATGCCAGCAGGTGAAGGTCGAGCATCAGAGGCCTGCAGGACCGTTGCAGCCACTTCCAGTGCTAGAGTGGAAGTGGGAGAGCATCACCGTGGACTTGGTGGTGGGTTTGCCCGTTACCCAGCGAGGACATGACGCAGTCTGGGTGATTATAGATAGATTGACGAAGACGACACGTTTCTTGCTGATCCGAGTCACCTTGGAACCAGCATAGTTGGTAGAGAGGTATATTTGCGACGTGATACGTCTGCACGGAATTCCACGCGAGATTGTATCCGACCGGGATACCCATTTTACGTCCCAATTTTGGGCTGAGTTTCAGCAGGCTTTGAAAACACGGTTGAGGTTCAGCACGACGTACCACCCCCAGACGGACGAACAGTCAGAGCGCACGATACAGACGCTTGAGGACCTTTTGCGTGCCTGTATACTGGACTGGAGGGACTCTTAGGAGGAGCACTTGTCCCTGGCAGAATTTGCATATAATAACAATTATCACTCGATTATCGGCATGACACCCTATGAGGCTCTGTACGGACGGAGGTGTACTGCACCCTTGAGTTGGGTTGAAGTGAGGACCAACTCTTAGGAGGAGCACTTGTCCCTAGCAGAATTTGCATATAATAACAGTTATTACTCGATTATCGGCATGACACCCTATGAGGCTCTGTACGGACGGAGGTGTACTGCACCCTTGAGTTGGGTTGAGGTGAGGACCAAGTGGGAAGTTGGCCCCACGCTGATCCGGTAGAGTCAGGAGGTGACTGAGTAGATTCACTGACTTCACACTGTCAGGAGCAGACAGAAGAGTTACGCCGATCAGAAGCGCAGAGAGGTGCAGTTTGAGGTTGGGGATCGCGTCCTCCTTCGTGTTTCGCCCATGAAGGGCCTACAGCATTTTGAGGTGAAATGGAAACTCGCACCGAGGTTTGTGGGGCCCTTTGAGGTCCTGGAGTGGGTAGGACCCGTTGTTTACAGGCTTGCCCTTCCTCCCCAACTTTCTGGTGTGCGCGACGTGTTCCACGTGTCTAACTTCAGGAAGTACGTCGCCGATCTCAATCACGTTCTGAGCCACGAGAGTATCGAGGTGGGTGACGACCTGACCTACCCCGAGTGACCAGTGCAGATACTGGACAGAGCCGTCCGGAGTTTGAGACGGAAATAGGTACCCCTGGTGAAGGTCTTGTGGAGGAGCTAAAGGTACGAGGAGGCTATCTGAGAGCCTGAGGCTGCGATGCAAGAGTAATACCCGGAGCTTTTTTAAGGATACATCATTTCAGATAGGCTTCGGTCCTCTTTAAGTTTGTTATATGCATGTTGTTCTTTTCCCGCACCCTAACTCAAGTTTCGGGAATGAAACTTCCTTTAAATTTGTTATGATGTTAAGACACATGCTGTTTAAGCCTTTTAAGACGTCTGGTAAGACATCTGGACTGTTGATCAGATGTCTAATTAGACGTCTAGATGCATTTGCAGACGTTTGAAAATTGAAAATCTTGGGTATGAACTCGCGTCTGCACGCGTACTGCGTGTAGACAATACCCCTCGTTTTTCCTCTCTTCTGTTCACAGCAAAACCCTAACACCAACCATATATAACCCCCTCTTCTCTCGTTTCCCCCACTTCTCAGCCACCAGCCACCTTCCTTCTTCCCTCCAACGAGAGAGGCAATGCGAGCGAGAGCGACGTGGAGCAGCGTGAGAAAGAGAGTTGAGCTTACGAGCTCGCGTTGGAGCTCACCAGTGAGCGCACGGCAGGAGCGGTGCGTGCACGAGGCGGAGGAGTGCGTCGGGGAGGTCCTCTCCGACACTGCTGCAGCTGGAGCTGCAGGCAAGAGGGCGCGGTGCGGCCACGCGCAGCACGAGAAAGCAGAGGCAGGTTCTGGTTCTAAGTTTTTCTCAGAATCAGACGTCTGGAGGTGGTGCCAGATGTCTGAAGAGGTCTCGCGGAAGTACGTCTCTTTGCGGATACGGCCATGCAGGCCGCTTCACCGATACCCCTTTTTCCATGCCCTTTTGAGAAGATCGGATGCCTACGTACAGGATTCGCTTTGGGAAGGCGCGGGACACACCCTCCCACACTTTTCAGACGTTTGGGGAGCTTACCAGACGACTGTAGGCACTTCCAGACATCCGGAGAGGTGGTCGGACGTCTGGAGCTAAGTCCAGACAGTCCAGAGGAGTTCCTAGACATTTGAAGATTGACGCAGGGCTTGAGATATAATACTGAACACTTTTAAGACGTATAGAAGTTGTTCCAGACATCTGATTTGAGTCAGAAACACTATTTTTAACCCATTTATGGTCCGTTTGAGGTCCGTTTTTCGCAATTAAGATACCGATGTTTTCCGTATGAATTCTTTTACTTGTTAGAAGACTTTCTATACTGTTCTTAATATTATCTTGTGATTGATCCTTATGATAGGACTTCGATCCGTTGCGAGTTCGGGACTTGCTGAGGTACGTGAGCCTACCGTTTAAGCCCCCACTACTCCTGGGTTTACTGATAGAGTGGCTTCCCTTAATTAAATTAAGGGCATGAATGCTTGTGTTGAATGAATGATTAGAACTTAGGACATGGCATGAATCTTAGGAAGAAAAATACTGAAAATGTCTGTATTGAATAAGTAAATTGCAGTATTGAATGAGTAGATAGAATGATAACAATTGCCTGTAAATGAATAATAACTGCCTGTGAAATATGAAGTGCTTGTGCTAGCTAACTGTTGCATTTAAATTCCTGTTGTATACGTTAAATGACATAATACGAGCTGCATGTATATAAATTGAGAATTGTAATGTGCATGATGGAAATTTGAGCTACCTGTATATAACATGTGTATGGAAATGTGAACGATAGCAAGACAAGTTACATGTGTATAACCTGAAAATGAAAATAGAAATGATGAAACTTGATATGACATGGCATGAGAATTATGAGCATGAACCCTACGAGATATTAGGAGTAGAGCTCCTGAAAATAAATGGAATGAAACTGGGAATGTGAGAGGGGAAGTGAGTTGACCCTTGAGTACGGAGTACCAAGGAGAACGACTATCCCCCTGTTTAGTGCAAAGCGGAGTTAGCCGCCCTTGGGTTAGGATCCGTGATTATGATTGATCACTCTGTATCGACTTTTTGACCATCGCGTACACAGTACCGGGGAAAGCTACTAGTGTAAGGAGAGAGCTAGTTACCTCACGAGATCCGAGGTTCAGCTAGCCGCCTTACATCGACTTGTTAGGCCCACTGGGCAAGCCAGAGTAGTTAGGTGAGAGTGCGCAGACTGTCGAGGAGCAAGACCCCTGTTTAGTTCTTAGGGACTAGACTCCTGTTATTGAGAGGGTTAGACCTTATACTGGTTCCGTGCTGTACTTTGGACGCATCCACTAACGGAAACGACTAACCGCGTGCCAGTGTGAGGTAGCTACTCGTACGCTTATCGCACGTGCCGTAGTCACCGTTACGTCTGTCCATGACCTTGGGATGGTTGATTGGGTGTATGATCACCACGGGGGACTCTCCCGACCAGGAGAACACCACGTGTCTTATACTCTTCGAAAAAGACTGCAATAAAGATCATTCCCACGAGAAATATTCGAGATCAAGAAAGAAACCTGATAAATAAACCAAGTAGTGGAAAAGAATAATTAATTAAAGAAAGTAATGGAAAAATAACAGTTACCTGTCCACTTTTACTGTTTTAGTTAGTTGGTTACCACTTTACTCAATATTCGCTGAGTTTGCGTAGTCATAACCCTTTTCAGGTCCAGGTGTTAAGCAGCCATAGCCTACGACTGCAGAGGGTGCTGGATCCAGTAGAACTCAATAGCTGTAGTATCTCTTGTTGTATTCTTTTGTAGTAGTAAGTTAAACTTTGTACCTTTATATTCTGTACCTTTACGTTCTGCACTTTATATTTTGTACCTGATTTCTTTCTACTGTTGTGGTATGTTCTGTGATAATTTTACTTCTTTACTGTTATACTTTTGTTACTGTTAGTTGCTTAACATAGTGAATGTGATTTACTTTCCTCCTTTTTGGTTACTTTCTCATTAGACGATTGGGTTTTGGAATCAATCGAGTCGGTCCGATTTCGTATCCTATAGGGATTCGGGAATCGGATCGTAACATATACTCCTTTTATAATCTAAGTCATATATCAATCACATTGTGATTTACCACGTGTATGGCATTGCCTAGAAACCTACTGCTGCAGTCCTTGTAATTGCATGGCCCCAACCCCTAGAGTTTAGATAAGAAACTTGTTATTTTCACATGGACAAGAGACATTGATTTGAATTTCAGTTAAATATTATATGACTAGTGTCATAATTGTAACGTACCAAAAATAACCAACAATCTAAGTAAGTAATTCTAATAAAAGCTTACCATTTAAAATGCTCCAACAAAATTATTTTTAACCAGAACCTACTAGTGGCTTTTTTGTGTTGTTGGTTGATGACTTTTTTGATAAATCGAGAAAAATAATTGATTAACATACAGCTTGCAAGTATACACAACAAAAATATGTAGTAAACCTCATAGATTTATTGGATGCAAAGGAAAAAAAAAAAGAGCACCTTTTATTGAAGATAAAAATTAAAACTGTTGAAGAGGATAGATCAACCAAATTTCTTGCTTCTAATTACCAAGGGATTTAAAGATCTAATGATCTAATGCTAACTGATAAATAACCCTTTACCTTACTATATTATTGGACCAAAGAAATACGCCACCCTTTTGTATTAGTTCAATGGAAAATTGGTATGACCTTGAGTGATTCAAATGCAATACAGGTGGTATTAAGGAAAAGAGAAACTTGCACCAGTCCACCCACCAAGATTATCTTACCTTGGATCCAAATGACCAACATAGAGAAATTAACAATGGGTTAGAAAAGTGAGTGATTTTTGCTTTTGAATAACAAAGATAAGGATTTGTACCTAAGTAAAATTCTCAAGGAAAGATGGCAATGGTAACTTATTCCGGTCAGGTGGGGGCATAAGGAGGATAACATTGTTGGAGGAAGAAAGAGGAAAAGCAAATAAACGTACTCATGTAAAAACATTGAATACTTGTCTTTTATAACATGCTTTGCTTTTCTAGGGCTCTCCTCTAATTTTGCTGCACGCTAAACACAACTGGCAGCTCCCCTCTACAAAGGAGCAACAAATTAAATGAGCACATAGAAAGGAGAAACTAGTCTTTTATTAAGGGAAACATATCATCCTTTTATTTGTGAAAGGTGCAAGAGCAATATAACTGAAACAAAGAAATATTCAGGTGGCCCAAACCTTTTTTTGCAAATGACAACCTTACAAACAAATTAGTGGAAAATTGGATGGAGCATAGACAATATATACTCAACAAGTATATATAAAGATGCTCAATATGCAAGAGCAAAGTCAAAACCTGTTCATTCATTTTTGTTACTTAAGATTGTAAACCTTTTTCATTTGTGGTTTCTATTTTTTTCAATATGTAATGGTCAATGATGTTACTTTCTACTAAATAAAGGCAATAATAAGACATAGCTCTACATGAAGGGAAGAGAAAGTAAGGAGAGCAAATGAATTGGAATGAAGGTACAACAACTCCTTGTGAGAGTTCCAACTCATGCAATATCACCCACCCCATAACCCCAAAAATAAAAATTTCAAAAGAAAGGACCAGTGTGCTAAGCCTTGTTCAAATTCTAGTGTCATAGACAAACATATTTATCCATGCGACCTGGTGACCACAATTTGTCAATTGGTCATACACTCAATTCACAAAACTTTGGCCATTCAAAGGATCAATATTAGGTCTATAAATATGATAAAGGTTCCCAAGTCCAAATTGTGTACACTTCCCATTATCCAAGTCACCACAAAATTATCAAGCAAGATATTAATATTTTTTTGTTGATAATTTGCGGACTAGTTTTTCTAGTTTAGTACTCCGAGATAGAGTGGAAGACATGTAAGTGGTACAGAGAAGGCAAATCTTTTACATTCCAATAGTGCTTCTGTAAAAATAATGGAAGATAGCTACCCTATCTTTCCGATGCCATGTGCGGTTCACTCAAATACTCGCCATTGCATGTAAGATAATCGATTATACATGATATAAGAGAGTTTTCAAATTACCATCTAACTAATGCAAAGGTATAAATTGCCAGCACTACATTAACAAACAGGAACCACATTCAGATTTTACCACTTCTAATCTGCTGACACAAGTCAGGAATTATTGTTCTTATATTTTAACATTGTGATTTACCCAACTTTGTCAACCATTTGGTTCGCACCGCCCATGTAAACATGGATGTTGAACTAAGCATAAGCACCAATGATCTCATCTTCTTCGGACTATGGGGAGAAAAGAGTAACAATATACATTGACAATATAGATGCAAACAAAACCATGACCACAATAAGATGTGAAGGAAAACCTCAGCGAGGCACAACAAAAACACTAAGATTGTTATGACACCGAGACTTATGGATACAACAACTAATTTATCAAACAAATGAAAATAAAATAAAGAATAATTGAACAAATAATTACCAAACCACACAATCAACTCCCAAGTAAAACTCCAAAATTTGGGAAAGGAGGAAGCTGCAGAGGATGCTACACAAAACTTGGCATAGAAAAAAATGTGGATATATTTTTCACAGTGCAAAAGCCAAAAAAAAATGTCAACAAATATTTAATCTCAACATCATCTACCATACCAAAAAAGCTATGAGTCCATGATGAAATATAAGTTAGATACTTTGCCAACTCAATGGTACAACATAATCACAACCATGAGCTCAAACGTGATTCACGCACACCCACGCCCTAATAGCAGCAATTGGACCTCAGTGTCTGCAACTCACTGCTTCGAGTAGCAGAAATTAGACCTAGTGTCTGTGACCATGGCAAAAGTTGAGAGCAATGGTGAGTGCCCTAGATTAACAGTTCCAACTCCAGCAACTAGGAATCGAAACACACACATGAGTGCCCTAGATCTCAGGTGACATGCATGTTGACTAGGTTGCAACTCACTTGCTAATGGAAATAAAACAAGGGTGATTGGCAATCCAATGGACATTAATTTTGTATCTAGTTATGCATCTTACACCTTGATCAACCATTTGATCTTTGCTTCAATTCCTACATTATTATTTTCCAAAGGTAGATGGATAGGCCCCATGATCAAAACCCATGGATCCATGGCCATGCCAATCTTCGGCACTATTTTCTGCCCAATGATAACTTTAGTATAGTGACAGGCAAAGTGATAGATTTTATTTGTAACTTCTTAAGCAATTGTTAACCATCTTTATATTTGAAAATTGCCTGTTGTTGAGGATATGTACTACGAGCCATCCATGTATCTGTTCATCTGCCACAATGTTGTGCTCTCTGCTACTTTTGAAAATAAGATCACATCATATATCCAAGCATTGAAAAGAGTATGTAACCTTTTAGTATATACCAAGTGGCTGCAAAGAGCTTCTTGATGACATCAAAGACAAGAAATTCATTGGACATTTCTGGCATACCTTGTGGGTAGACAATCTTACATGCCTTTTGCAGTAAACATACACAGGAGGTTGGCTACAAGCTTCATCTCTATAATAACCTCAATATTTCTAACTCAACTATGAGGTGTACTTTCTCATTGAAATTGACGAAGAAGGAGCCCTTTGATGGTCGTGCAAACATTTCCTTTATTGGAGTATGTTGTTGCATATGTAGACTTCTAGTCCTAGCTTCTACTTGACAAGGAAGATCTTGCCAAGGTATGCTCACAAGATGGATTCCTTAAAATGAAAGACCAGATATCCATGGGAGAAAGATGATCCTTATCAAAAGATGCAATCTCTCCTTTAACTAGAAATAAGATTAAATAACAAAACATCCAAAAATGTATGTAACAGCTCCCTGCACCCTACTGTGGCATTTCATCAAACACGTCAGGTGCACCGCATGACCTTGACCCTCTCACAGAGCCATTTCTTCATTCGAACATCCCACTGTAACCACTGCCGCCACCATTATGAGAACACCGCTACCACCATCACATGGACACCACTACCACCACGACAACCCTCCCATCACCATCAAAACCACCGCACCACCAAGACATAGCCACCAAACAACCACAACACACACAAACTCTAAGAACAGATAGTACCTCAAAGGGGAACACCTTTAAGAGCCGAAAGGAAATCGATCGATCCCGTAGGTGGAGGAGGAGGAGGAGGAGTAGTAGCGATCGATCGGATGGCAACGGTGGAGGGAAGGAGGTGGCTTGGAGGAGAGGCACCGAGTGGTAGTGGTGGTCGTTGAGGGAGGAGCAGCACTGGGACTTCAGGCAGGAGAGCTTACGCTCGAGGTCGACAAGAAGTGGAGGAGGTAGGAGGCCTCGAGGAAGGCGACGTCGCCGGCGATGAGGAGCTTGCGGGAGAGGATGGAGGTTGCACGCCTGGTCGCTGCTCTCGTGACTAGGGATGGGATGAGAGAAGTCCCGAATAGTCACGTGATGAGGATGAGAGGCTAGTTTATATATAAGTATTTTAGCAGGCTAACAACTAATAAATATAATTGTTATTATATTTAAATTCGATAGCAACGAGTAATTAAAATCATCGTTATCTTTAAGTTTTAGATGATAATGAATAATTAAAATTATTATTACCTTTAAATATAAGGGTGAATATTATAATTATCATTATTTATTTATTATCTTTGCTCTTTTTTATTTTAATATATATATATATATATGAGAGAGAATATGCAGATGATTTATACATAGGATACACATATACGATAATATCTCTTTCTATAATTAATATTTTAGATTAAAAATTTAAAAATTAAGATAACTGCATCTAAAAATATTATATGTCAAATTTAAAATTAATTCGATTCTCGTAACATCACGTGCACTCTCAACTCTCATATCCATACGATGCATATTGCATATTTACGGGAGAAATAATATATTAATATATATATACCATCCCCAGAAGGACCAGTCAGGGAAAGGTATGTCGACCGTGCGGTCATCTTTGCAATTTCGAAGCATGGGTGGTGGTGGATCCTTAATGCCCACTGGAGGAGAGAAATCGGCAGCCTTGATCACCGGCATGTCGTCGCAGTCGAACATGAGGTCAAGGTCTGGAAGCCGGACATACATATATATATATATATATAAAAGACAAGCACAATAAATATATTTACATGCTAGAGTCGTGATTAATTAGTAGATTGCATTGGATCGGCATAGATCACAAAAATGGTATGTACGTACCTCTTGAGCAGTTGCACAAAGCCCCGCCACCCGAACAAGTCCCTCGTCTGGTAAGGCTTCCCAAAGGACCCCACGTAGAGCCTCCCGTTGAAGACGACGACGAGCCTAAAGTTGGCGGTCCTTCCCGCCCTCTCCACCATCTTCCTGGTGATGCCACCGCTCTCCTTCCATGGGTTGAGGTCCTCGTGGATCCACCTGAAGTACTCTGGGCATGATGGTGGTGGGTGCAACAAGTGGAATAAGTGTGGTTCCTTGAGGATTGACGACGGGGCAGCAGCGCAGGTGAGGGTCTTGTTAAGGGAAGGGCAGAAGAATGGAGGCTTCGGGAGCCTTCTCGGTCTGGTCTTTTGCGAGAGGGGTGCTGTCGGGGTCGAACTAGAGAAGGAGGAGACCACATCCTCAAACGTACTGCAATTGCAAACGTATATTAGGTTGTGTTTGGATGTTACATAAGAGTCATGAGTAAGTGATATGGTGGTGTTAGCATGAATAGTATAAAAATATTATATTTAATTTTTATTTATTTTACTTTTCAACAAAATAATAGTAATAAAATAATTTAATAATAAATATAAAATAAATAAATTACTTAACTCTCTTCTCTGTATTTAAATCACAATCATTTACAATTTATAATACAACTTACCTATTACATCCATTCCATTATCCTATCACTTACAACAACACCATCAAAACTTATCTTATCCTAAATTCTATCTAATGGTAAACTCTACCCAATCAATGGCAAGTCCATGAACCATGACAATTCACTTATAGTTAGATTGCAGGGCACCCAAGATATGGAAATTAATTAATGTGCTTTTCTTACATGTTACTTTAGAAGATACAGCCACAAGTGTCTAATTACGCCTACTTATTTTTTGAAGATGATTACAAACTGTTGACTTGTATTTTTACAGGTAACGTGGTCAAGTGGTACAGTTAAATAACTATAATTATAAGTTTGATTTTGTTTACATATGGAGTTTATGGTCATAAATCAAGGCTCTTACTTTTGGTTAGTTAGTTATGTATTTCTTTTGCCTTTATTAAAGTCCAATGATGTATGTGATGTACATGATGTATCACTACATGAAAAATGGTCTTTCTTAACATTTATTTTCTTAAACGTCTAGATATATAACTTTAATCTTATCTAGTCATTTACCCAAAATGAGCGTCAAGAAAGATCCATTCTGACCTATCCTAGTTTGATTTTGCTCTATTATAGCACTTACCCTTTCAAGATGTTAAAACCAAAAGTCTTGAAAGTATATGTTATAATAGATCTAACTTGACATTAATTTGTTTAATGTTGAGATGATATTATGGTTCCTTAGGTATTTATTTCCTAAACATCTAGAAAGGGATTTTTTCCCTTGTTGTGTATGGTACTGAAATGCCACATTTTCAAGTTTTGAAGAATGTATTTCAGGTGTTGCCTTAATTGCTTCATTGTAAGTTAGAGTTTGAATGTGATAAAGATATCTAACAGAAGGCCATCCTCAGACAAGTAGACTTTCAAAATAAAGAAAAAGGTGAAGAGCAATAATATGATGAATCTTGAATTTGCTTGTTAGTTGGTTAAAAAAAAAGATATTTGAGAGATTTAATTGCTAGCACATAAAAATTGTCAGAAGCATGCAAGTATAATGAGGGATGGATCTAATCTACAATTGTAAATTTTTGACTTCTTCAAGTAAGAGCTAGGTTGGCTAAACCTTGCATGGGGTGACTGTTTGAGACAACATAGTAGTTTGTGTAATTTGGAAACATGTGATACCTTAGTCCCACCAATGAATCTTGGTTGCTGCAACTTGCAGATTTCAAAGCATGCAAGGATACATTACTTTTATCAAATTGTTACAAAGGCCATTCCTAATAATACATATAATTTTTACTTTGATGGTACTGATCAAGGTCTCATTCCCTCCCCTTGATGGAATCCTTATGCAAGCAATCTTATTTTACAATGGCTGATAGAGCCATGGCCTAAATAACCATTCGAAGCACATATAAGTCATGAAGGTATCACGTGGAGCTAGCCACCAAGTTTTGATGGAGAGAAAAGCAGTTGCATTCATTAATCATAGCATGACAAAAGAATGGGTTAGAATTTGCATAGGCAGACCAAGCAAGTGTTGTGTCCTAGCAAAAGTAGTGAAAGTACAACCTTCTCTAATTTGAACAAAGATCTTCCTATTATCAATAACTTATGCATTACATATTATTAAAGTTGCATTTGAGTTTACTATGGAGAAAGGGGTATAAGAGATGAATTTGTGTTGGTGTCGGGGAGGATTCTAAGTGAACAATTGTTGGTGTAGTTATGGATAACAAAGAGAACTAGAAATGCACAACTCAACATGAATAGATGAGTGGCTTTTAGAGAAGGAAAAAATTATTTATATGGAAATTTAGGTTCATCAAAATAGACATTTGTAACCATGTAAGATTTGTTAGAAGTAAAGTAAGGAAAGGTATGCCCAATATGATCCTCAAGATAACCAAGAAATATGCATTTGATTGTTCAAAATGGTTTTTATGGGAGGTACATGGGTGAAGTCTTAGATAAGCTATAAAGCAAATGATTTTAAGAAATGAGTAGTTTAGTAAGCATTCATAGAAAGTACAATAAAGCATTTTTTTATGCAAAAGAGTGAATGATAGACAACTAATGAGATGGTTAGATATTATGACTGTAAAAGGCTAAAAGGAGAGTGGAAATAAGCTTTGAATAGGTAGATTAATACTACAGTCAATAGCATGATAACCTATGATGAATGCCTTGTTACTCAGATATTGGACATAAAGTTAGAGATTCTTCCTCCAATTATTATATTGAAACTATTTGATTTCTTTTTCAATTGTCAACCAATGAAACTTTGAAAAGTAACGGAAATATAATAAAATCAAACTTCCTATTCAATTGATAAATCATTATATGAGAAATGATAAATAACAATATTCATTAGTTGAGTAGACATAAGGTAGTTCTGAAACATAACTGAAAATGTGAACTAAGGATCTTACATGCACATTTTAGTAAGAGGGAGGTGAATACTTGCAACTCTTCTCATTAGACAAGAACCATCTTTATTTGAAAAAATTGAAGAAAATTCAAATGTTATATAACTTAGGAATTAAAGAACTCAAGTGGATGACAAAGTTGCCTATGCCACTAGCAAAAAGATAAATACATAACAACAAGCACTTGAAAGGAGACCCAAATGTTGAATTTGCCTTGGAAGAAGACATAACACATTACAATTGCATCTTCTAGCTTTATTTTGCGAAATGTGAAATAGAGAGTACATTTAACCTAATAGTAACCCTAGGAGTAATACACTGGTTTGCTTCATGAATGGTATTCTTTTTAATGTTTAACTCTAAACAGGAGACCTATAGTGGCTGAGTCCTCTCCTAGGTTTTAGTAGGTTATGATAATGAGATAATAATTACATGGTCATCTCAATGCATATTAACATGTCACGACCTGGTTCCCGAATCCCTATAGGATCCGAGACCGGCTCGACTCAACTAATCCCAAGACCCAGTTGTCCAATAAGAAATAACCAAAAAGCAGGAAAGTAAACCACATTCACTATGTTAAGTAACTAACAATAAAATAGTACAAGCAGTAAAGGAAATAAAAGCTGCTAACAGTACATATCACCACCACAACAGTAAAGTAGAACAAATTACAGAAATAGAAACGTTAACAACAATTTAACTCACTGGCAAAAAGAAAGTACAACCACAACAGGAACTACTGCTGGGCTCGACTGGGCCAACACCCTCTGCAGCTGGTGACTTGGGCTGCTCAACTCCTGGACCTGAAAAGGGTTGTGAGTAAACAGAGTCAACGAACGCTGAGTAGAATGGTAACTAACTAACTAAAACAATAAAGGCTAACAGGTAAATTATCTTTTCCAATTATTTTACTTTACTAGTCATTTCCTTTTTACCCATTGGTTTACTTTCAGATCTCTTTCTTGATCTCGAATGTTCCTCATGAGAACAATCTTGATTGTAGTCTTTTCCGAAGAGTAGAAGGCACACGTGGTGCTCTCCTAACTGGGAGAATCCCCCGTGGTGATCCTACACCCAGTCAACTACCCCGAGGTCACGGACAGACATAGCGGTGACTACAGCATGCGCGATAAGCGCATGGGTAGCTACCCCGCACTGGCACGCGGTCAGTCATTTTCGCTAACGGGTACACCCAAAGTACAGCTCAGAACAGTATAGGGCCTAGCCCTCTCAGTAATAGGGGTCTAGCCCCTCAGAACCAAACAAGGTTCTCGCCCCTCAGAACTAAACAGGGGTCTCGCCCCTCCACAGTTAGCGCATCCTCGTCTGACTACCTCGGTTTGCCCCGTGGGCCTAACAAGTTAGTGTAGGGTGGCTAGCTAAACCCCGGGCCCCGTGGGGTGGCTAGCTCTCTCCCTACACTAGTAGCTCTCCCTAGCACAGTGTATGCGAGGGCCAACAAAAGTCGGTGTAGAGTGGCCAATCCTAACCTCGGGTCCCAACCCAAGGGCGGCTAGCTCTGCTCTACACTAAATAGGGGACAGTCGCTCTCCTTGGTACTACGTACTCAAGGGCCAGCACACTTCCCACACACATTTCCGAATCCATTCCATTTATTCACAGGAGCTCTACTCTTAATTCCCCGTAGGTTCATGTTCGTATTCACCATGTTATTCCGTACTAGGTTTCATCATTCACATTTCCATTCTCATATTATACACATGCAGCTCGTATTTCCATCAATTAACATATACAACAAGTAATGTCACAGGTAACTGTTTAACTAGCACATGCATTTCATATTTCACAGGTAGCTGGTATTTATTAACAGGTAGTTATTTACACTTCTATTCATTCATTTATGACTGCAATCTCAAACACACATACAAATAGTGCAAGTACTTCTCATCCTAGGATTCATGCCACATCCTAGGTTTCTAGTTATCCAATTTCACATATGTATTCATGTTTTATAATTGAAATAGGGGAAACCACTCTACCAGACAATCCGGGAGTACTGGGGGCTCGAACGGCAGGCTCATGTGCCTTTGCAGGCCCCGAACACGCAACAGATTGAAGTCCTATACCAAGGAACATACCACAACAGAATGTTCAAAACAGTATATAAGGTTTTCTAACATGTAGAGGAACTCACAAGAAAACCACAGATATCTCATTTGCGTAAAACAGAACTCAAACGGACCCTAAACGGGTTAAAAATAGGACTACAGACCTAAATCAAATGTCTGGCACAAGGTCCAAACCTCTTAAAAGTCACCAGGGTCTCACCTCAGGTTCCTGCGTCGACTTCAGACGTCCAAAACCCCTACTTGATCGTCTGGACCCAACTCCAGGCGTTCGACTTCTCCTCCAGTCGTCTGAGAGTGCTTCCAATCGTCTAGTAAGCTGTTTAGACGTCCGAGACGCGTGGGAGGGCATGCCCTGCGCCTTCCCGAAGCAATCCCTACACGCGACAGAATGAATCACCCACTTTTAGCCACGTAGATCGTAGCTGCGGTGTGGCCTGCATGGCCGTAATCGCAAGAGGAATGTACCTTCACGAAGCTCTGCTTTCAGACGTCCGATGTCGTCACCAGACGTCCAACCTATCGTCTGGACGACACGCCAGACGTCTAATTCTGGGAAAAACCCAGAACCAAATCGACCTCCTACTCCCCTCGCCGCACACAGCCGCGACCTCTCCTCCTCGCCTGCAGCTCCGGCTGCAGTAAAGTGTTGGGGACGTCTCCCTCAACGCGTTCCTCCTCCCGCACGTGCCGCTCCGGAGGTGCGTCCTCCGACGAACTCCCGCGAGCTTGTGGACAGAAGCTCTTCCTCCTCTCTTCACGCTGCCTCTCCTCCTCGCTCCTCGCTCTCGCACCCTCTCATGCTTGCCCCTCTTGCTGCAGTGGAGAGGAAGAAGGAAAGTGGTGGCGGTGGAGTGGGGAAGAGAGGAAGGGGGAGAGGGGTTATATAGGGAGTGCGCTAGGGTTCTGGTGGGGGAGAGAAGAGAGAGAGAAAAGAGGGGGTCTGTCTGCACACAGCCAACGCACAGACGCGAGTATGCGTACAAAATTTTCAATTTACAGACATTTGGGAAGGGGTCCAGATGTCTGACTGAAAGTCCAAACGTCTTAAAAGACTCAAAATAGAATGGGTCTTTACATAACATCAATGACAAGAATTCTTGTTAACCTTCAAAATGCCCAACAGAATATTCTACAGACTAATCCTTTATGACCAATTTGGAAGTCTAGATTAGGAGGAGGCAAGTGTACAGGAATAAATGTTGAGAAATACTTTATGTTGTTTGGATGACAAGATAAGTTTTACTATGGAAGAAGATTGTCACATTAAGGGATAAATTTGAATGTGCACTTAGTCTATATATAATATTGATAGTTATGATGTTGATATAAATACGAATATATATCACATCATATTCTTAATAATGGGGCTCAACTCACATGAAAGGATAAGTGAGTAAAATGAAATTATCCCCCCTCATCCCATGGCTTTTTTTTTTAAAATCTTGGATACATACTCTTATTTTGGAACTTCTTGTCGCACATCTTATCCCATGGAAAACAAGGATTTCTCTTGAGACTCCCATCTTCTAAAATTGCCCTTAGAACATTGTAATTGAAATAAAAAAGTGGGAAATATTGTTCCACCAATTTCATTCTTTTTCCTCTTTCTTTATTTCTTTATTCATTAATAGCTTCTCAGAAACTTTTATTTTATCATTTTAGTCTCTTGAAATCTTTATTTGAGATCAATGAGTCATCTTCACCCATCTTTTATGATAAAATTAAGTGCCATACCATGGATTTACACTACTAGAAATATATCATTCACCGTCGATTAGTTGTTATTTTTATAAAGCGACGACAATAATTTTTCTGTCGTCGTTTGTTTACTAAACTGATGGTGAATCCACCTTCAAAATTAGACTGCCAGCATTGGAAAATAGTAGTTGTCGTGCATGGTTCATTTTAATATCAAGAATAACCATCTTTTGTTGTAAAAAGTGATGGGAAATCAGGGAATTTAATTCACCCGTTGATGTCATTGCCAAGAGGGAATTTAATTCACCCACTGACATCAACGCCAAGAGGAATTAATTGGGTATGTAACAAAATATTTTCTTTGATGTTTGTCGTTGCTTTCTAATTAATAAAAAGATGGTAAAAGTTCATGAATCTATACACACGCAGGCCCTCTCCTCCCCCATCACTATTTCATTTGGGAGAAACCCTTGCCACAACTCCTCTCTCCTCTAGTCCTCCTCGTCATCGTCATTGTCCTCCCTGACCTCCAGTGAGTCCTTATCTTCCTTGTCATCATCGTTATCTTCCCCTCTCCCTCATCGTCGCCTTGCGCCACCTCGATCCCCCTCCTTACGCCGCCTCGTAGCCTTCCTCCTCACCACTCGTCCTCCTCCTCCCCCTGCTCCTCACCGGCCATCCTCCCCCATCATCGATGGTCCTCTTGCCCTCCACCTCCTCCAGCCTCCTACCATCCCCCTTCCCCTCCTCATCTCCTCTTGCCTTCCCCCTCCTCCTCCGCCCCCTCCTTATCTCCTTCAGTCGTCCCCCTTCTCCTCCTCACCCTCCTCATCTCCTCCTTCCTTCCCCCTCCTCCTCCTCCCCATCCTCATCTCCTCTTCCTCTCCCTCCTCATCTCCTCCTGCCTTCTCCCTCCTTCCCTCCTTCTACTGCCATTGTAGCAATTAGGTTTCTTTTTAATATCCCTTATAATATAACAATTACATTATATTAACATAATGTTAATATATGATATATGTTAAAATGTTATATTAACATATAACCTATATATTAACAATCAATTATAATAGTTATAATAACTTTATACAAGTTGTAAAGTTTATAATTAGATAATAATGTGTTATTTAATTGATTATGTTTATGAAATTACGGGTTATCACTGACGGACATTCTTGGAAGCTCTACTACTTGGAGGTATAATTTTAATATTTTTAATTTATTTAAATGATAATATAGGTTTTTGTTAGATGTAGAGTGTGCCCATATATTATTTTTTATGTCATTGAATGCATGTGGGGTGTGCCCAATTTTAGGAATAAATGTGTTGATGTTATTGAATTTATTTTTAATGTAGAGTGTGCCCACTTTTATGAATGGATTATAGCATGTGTTTGGATTCATTTTTAAAGTGGGGTGTATCTATTTTTATTGTGTGTGCTATTTTGATTTGCATGTTTATAGAAAAACCTAAAAATATAACGGGGAACTTTGTCAATCTTTTTTCGAAAATCTTTTAATATAAGCACATCATGTCATAGATACAAGCACCATGTTTGATGCTATTAATCAACGATTATTCCATGTTTTTGCCGAATCTTTTGTGATCTTATTAACCATTTCTAACAATTTTGTCCCTTCCATTTCTAAAAGAACAATGCGCATTGTTCATTGATAACTGGGGTTGGCAATTTCTAATTGTAGTTCATCTTTCTATTTAAATAGGATCCGATATGCCTCAATTTTTGAACTTTGAATTAGATAGATTAGGTGTTGCTTTCATGCATGGAATTGCCTCTGAGAGCATTCATCTAAAGCAAAGTAAATAAATGACCTGATGATTGACTAATGGTCTTTCCTCAAACATTAGGGTCTCAGTCTTAACCTTCTCAATAATTTAGAGACACTCGACTTCAATGTGACTTTTCTCAACACATTTCTTTAGACAGATTTTATTTCTCCATATGGTAATTGGGGTTAGCATAAGCACAAATCAAATTGCCCTTTTTATTTGGATGATAGTTGGGGTTAGAAAAGTTTGAAGTAATATTTAATTTAAATAAAGGGAGGTAATTTTTTTGATCACATAGCTACTAAATGTCAAAGAGAAATCTTTATCATTCTACCAATCTCTTTAGTGATTGAAAAGCAGTCTTCTTATTATAACAAGGATACATATATTTTAACTTACATGAATTGTACAATAAATGTCTCAATTGCATCAAAACATAAGTTTGAGGTATAACTATATTTCATTTAAAAGATGGAATGTAGAAATCCCAAGATTTTTCAACTTGACCCTAGATACTATATGATCTTGGGATGGATTAGGTGTTTCTAGTGATTGACAAAGAACATCAAAGATCCTCTAGGATTCGAGTAGAGGTAGGCTTGATCATGAGAATAAAGTGTAGAACAAAGAAAATGAATTAAAAGATTGCAAAAATACTTACCATTGATAACTTGATTTCATCATGTTAGGTGTATGTCCAGAGAAGAATTTAATCCTCAATTGCTACTAAGATAAGAAAATTTAGTATAATAAAGTGTGCTCAAGACTTTTGAAAATTTTCCTTGAATCAGTACCACATATTAAGATATTAGCTTACATTAATTAATATGCCCTTGACCACATATTATTTTTTATTTGAATGAATGGATGTGTTGTGCCCACTTGTGTGATTGATTTCATTTTTAATGTAGGGTGTGCCCACTTTTATTATGAATGTTATTTTGATATGTAGGTTTATAGAAAGCTTTAAAATTTAAGTGAAAATTCTATCAAATTTTATTTTGAAATTCTTTTAATGTTCAAATTGGTTATAGGTTGGGTTAGTGTTTAGATACACACACTTACTGAAAAAAAGAATCGCACGTGAGGTCAAACATTAAGTATTCTAACCCATAGGATAAAAGTCCTTTAAGTCAAATTATGTCAAATTACTGATAGAAACACCATCATGAGCCATAACTAGCTCAATTTGGTCTGATAAAGTTGATAATAGCTCATACATAACCATCAGAGAGTCATATGAGCATAATGTTTTATTTTAATAACATAAGAAACCATTGTTATTTTTGTAATTTTAACAACATTTCACAAACTAAAAAATAATCACAGGATATTTCAGGGGTTTATTAAAGGGCATATGGTCATTAATATCTAATAAGTGGGTTCATGCAGAAAAAAATGGATTTTCACGCATTTCAAGAATTAAATGGCATCTGAAACCATAAAAACAAATCCACTTAATTAATTGAGGTTCTGGTCAGAATAAAATTTACCTAAACCTTCTAAAAATTATAGAAAAATATTTCCTAAGGTTTGGTACCCTTGATTTGACCACTGGAACCCAATTTGACCTAAAACAAAGTCTCAAACAGACAGTTACCCTAATTTAGGTTTCTACGCAATTTACCCAGTCAAACATGGTCAAAACCAAAATTTGAATTCTCCATTAGATTTCTTATGTCAAAATTAGGTCTGTACCAAAATTTGGGCCCAATCAGATATCATCTTGACCCAGTTTGCATCTCAGTCTTGACAAACCCTTTTCATTACATAAAAGCCCTTACCTTTTTGAAATAATTACAAAAAGGTCCCTAACTTTTTCATCATATTCATATTTATGTCCTTTCCGCCATTGGCGTGAACATGTCGAGCTTCGGTGAGATTCGAGCGAGATTTTCTCTCTCGATTCTCAATCAAACAATCCCAAATTTGAATCGGAGATTCCTTGTTAAAATCCCTTCCAAATGAGACCGGTCTTGGATCCCAACTCCTTACCAAAAGCTCATGCAAATTCTTTGAAAGGAAGGGTATCTGGCTTGAGCGAAAGCATAGAGTTCGCGAGTTTGTTTCCAAGCTTAAAACTCCTTTCTATGGCTTACAAATGATCCTACATCAAGTTCCTCACCTTCTTGGCAAAACTTGGCCTCAGAAATCCCCTCTTCCTCCTTCGGCTGTCTTCAAAGTTGCTTTGGTGACCTCCTCCATTCACCCTCGTCCGACCATCCAACCATCAAATTGGATGGCCTATCTTCTTTCCCTCATCTTCACGATCCTTTCCATTCATAAAGAGGTCGTTCCTCTACCTCGTTCGCCGTCGTCGCCTCGTCGTCTCCATCTCCTTCTCCAGCTCTGGTCAAGCCACGACTGGAGCTCCCTTGACTTCTCCCTCTCCTCTAAGACACTCTACCTATTTCTCTACTACCTTACATTATTTTCCTCTCATGTACACTCCCAATCGGCCATGCAACACACCGCAACGCCCTCACCTTCTTTTGCACTTGCAAAAGCTTCGACAACGCCTTCCTACCGCTCCACTGCACGAACCTCGCCTCTACCACCTGCATTAGCTTTGACTCAACCTCCTGGTCAAAAGCCTTAACTTTATTAGGGCTATTGACCACTCTACACCCTTGTCGAGCACACCCACCTCCACGCACCTTCTTCGACCTCGCTACACATGTATACACACCCGCATACCACACCACACACACCGTTGCACTTGCCATTCTATGGCAAAGCTTTTGAACTGGTTTAACTTGGCCGCAAGGCCGTATTCGTGTTTTCAGGTACTTCGCCGGACCTCCGTCGCTGCCACCACCCTCTCTGGCTTCATCTGACATCTTCTGGTGGTGTTCTTCTTCTCTAACACATCCAAGCATTGGGGCCCAGCTCCAGGAAGCACTCCAGGTTTTCGATCAAGTGAAGGCACACCTCCAGCACCCCCAATTCGACATCCTTTCTGTTGCAGCTCTCATGCGACGAAGCCCTGTGGGATAGTCCCACATCGTGGAAGGAGCTGCCCGCGCGAGATATATTGAATTTGTTCCCCCGACCCCTCGCCCAAGACACGGGGATCGGGTCCCCACGCACGCCTCGCCCGCCATTCACGCAGGTGGGTCTGGCCCAGATTTGGATCCGGTTACCCGATCAATCGGGTTTGAGAAGAGAAAGAAGAAAGAGAGAGAGGAGAGGGGGTTTTGCTCTTTGCGCCTTTACTCTCAACACTTTAGTCTCTGAGAGGCTTTCGTGCCTCTGTGCTATGCTCGTGCCTCTCACTGAGGCTTGAAGAAGAAGAGAGGCCTTTGCCTCTGTTTCTGGTTCTAGGCTACTGTTGCATTATTGAGATACTAACCGGTGTGGATATTGGTTGTATTCACTATTCAAACATTTCAAATAATTGTGATTTAATTGTTTAGGGTTAATTTGGTGATTCAAATGACCATTTTAACCTATTATTTTTGCATATTGGTACCTGAATTATTGATATATCATTCTTGAATAGTTCTGAATCAAGTTTTGGTTGCAATTGCTTATATATTTTACTTAGAATTGTGATTTTGAGATTGATTTGCTACTTGCTCCCTGCATTCGACCTCGGATTTTCATTCGAGCATAAATTTTATTTATTTTCACGCTTTATTGGATATACTGCAACGTATTATTTTTAAAACCCCGATTCAGAGCAAATAACATTTAGCATTGTTGTCGGGGAGCAACGCTAAATTTGATCTCTTGATTACGATTCCCGACTTGATACTAACTTGATTTATCTCTTTTGATTATGATAGCCGAGGAGCAAGATCAATCGCATAATAGCCACTCCAGGGGTAAGTCAACTGCAAATCCATCTTTGTTAAGCCCCTGATTCTGAAAAGCTAAAAGAGGAAAGAAATTAATTTGGACCAACTTGCATTCTATTTTTAGATTAATCATCACAAGTTACCTAATTTGGTACATTTTTAGAAACACCCCAAACCTAATTCTTGCACCTATTTAGGGATTTAAGACACCTAGGGCTACCACCTTCTTGATTGAGCCCTAGGTGGCAGATTTGGAATTAATTGATTGGACCAATTAGAGCTAATTAGGGTTTCCATTCTAGGGTTTAGAGACACACTTGCTTAAAAAAGATTCAATTTTCCCAAATTGTGTGTGTCCTAAGCCTTGGTTAAACTTACCTAAACAAGCAAACCCTAAGAATCAACCTTTAAATCTCACTTGAATCCTAAAAGCGGGACCTAATAATCAAGGACAAACCAGGTGAAGCTGACCCACCTTGCAGGGTCAACCAATCTTCAAATTAGGTCACCACTCACAAAAATATCATAAAGTTCAAGTGAAATCCTAAGCACCCACGCTCTAAACATAAAATTGGTAGACTTAAGAGGTCAAGTTATCCATTCTGGTCTACTTGGACTTGACGTGTGAAAGACGTGTTTGTTTAAACGGATCGTTATAGTTTGTGCTCGCAACGTCGATTTTAAAAGTAGAAACAGACGTGAGTCCGAGTGTCGATCACAGGGAGGCGTAAAAATTGAATTTTCTTTGTCACAAAATGTCACGGAGATAACGAGTTTTTGCTTGCGAGAAGACGTGGTAGAAAAATGAGTGAGAGAGAGAAAGAGAGAGAGAGGGTGAGAGAGAGAGTAGGGTTAAAGTCTTTTAAGTCATAGACATTGCTCAAGGTAAGATGGAGAACAACATCAACACTATATTAAACATGCAAATCAAGTTTTATAAATACAACAGTAGCTAAATGATTGAATGAAAAGGAAGTAAAGCTAGATTAAAGGGAAAGAGAGAGAGAGAGAGAGGGGAGATGGCGAGGCAGCCACGGTAGTGGAAGGAGGCTTCGTCGGTGGCTCTTCGACTCCGTTGACTACAAGAGAGGCTAAAAGGGGCTAGGAGGGTGTTACAACACTTGCAAGGTGAATTTAATGCTTTACATGGGTGGTTGGGAGGGGTTTATATAGGAAGAAGAGGTTTCTATTTTAAGTATGGGCTTTAGCGACGTCTGAGACGTTGCTAAACCCATGCTAAAAGTATCGGTGAAGCCTCCTTCCTAGCGGTCCCACACGCGCGCCCACGCTTCTTCATGCGCGATCCATGCGCGCGTGCTGTGGGCTGTCCGATCGCAAATTGGACGGTCGAGATCGCTAGTGGGCGGCGCTTGGATCACTCTTGCTGTGCTCGTGCCTCGCACATCATCGCGGGCGTCTGCCTCGGATGCGCGGGATTGTGCCGCGCCGCTTGCTGCCCGTCGCTCCATCGTGCATCGACGGCTGAAATCGCGCGCACCAATCTTGCCTTGAATTTGCGTTGCAGAGGGCGAGGCGCTTTTCGCTGCACTACGCTTGTAGCTGTGTCGCGGAGATGCGGAGGTGGCATGGTGCGGGCGACCGTTGGATGAAGATCCAACGGTCATGAGCTGCTGTGGCCGTGAGGTGCTGAGGTTGTGGGGCGTGAGGAGAGTGCCTCTCAGTCGTCCGATCGAAGATCGAACGGCTTAGATTCATCTTGCGGTGGAAGCGCTGGTGCTACGCTGCGGTTGAGGAGCGCGAGGATGCTGACACGTGGCGTCTTCATGACCGTTGATCATCAGATCAGTGGTCAGAACTTCTTGGGCCAATTGTGGGCACTCTGGATGTCGGATTTAGCGGATTTCAAGTCTGTTGGACTCTATTTGCCGCTCTGGATCCATTTGTGCGGTTCGATTGCTCACCTGAGGCCTGTTTTGACACGTACTTGTGCACATGGCCATTAATAAGCAGTCTTGTTGTACAATGCATGCGATGCTCCTATTCCTATTTATGATGTATCCTCTGTGCATTTTACCTTTAAGATCGTCCCCTTTTGGCAAAGTTAGCATTGTAAAATGCAATGTTATCATACCCCCATGCTTACACCTTGCTAGTCCCTAGCAAGGTTTATTCTAGCCATTATTTCCAGTCAGAATTCAAGAAGTAATTACTCGGACATTTTGTCACTTGTCAATAGGAGGAAATATACTAAGATCTTGATCCATATAGATTAAATAGCGTCCAGGTGTCTGCCAAAATATGAATCGCCTAAATCCTTGCTTTAAGGCATGTATATCTATATTTTTTTTTTTTCATCTTTTCTCATTTTTAGATTTTTGGAGTTAAGAGTGTGTTGGTAACTTTTTACAGCTACCCAACCTACCCAAAACTCGAAAAAAACTAAGTGCTAAGCATCTTGGCGTGAAGATCATGATAGACTCACTCAATGGTAATTTAGATAGATTTCTGATTTCTACGCCCCTAGGTGATCGAGAAAGGAAGTGTTTTGCCTGAATGTGTATTTGTTCGATTGGTAACTTTCTCCCTGCGTTTGTTCTACTTGGGGTCAACACAAGGATTTTTCCAGTGCATATCTCCCTGGCTTGCTCTACTTCCTCGCTTCTTCCTTAAGTGTTTTGGGTCTTTTGTGCATTTAATGAGTTGGGTTCTGGACAACCGACCAATGGGCTGTTACCCACAATCACTTGCTAGCCATACTCATGTGGTGAAGTGTGGCTTATTTTGTTCTTTTTCTCTTCTTTTTTTTTTCTTTTTTATTTGGTAGGTGGCTTCCCTGATCTCATACTTACCTAGAGGCAATAAAAAGAAGGTGGTCCCATGGCTGGGCTCTGGACAACCTGCTAATGGGCTGTTACCCACGACAACTTGCCAGCCATACCACCCTAGAAAGTTCATTAGCTACCCAATTTCTATCAGAATCTCCGAGGAGTGAGTCTGTGCAAAAATGTGTGCAGATGCTTAGACTAAAAGTTTTTCTGAGTTAGAAGGCGAGTTGATAAGTCGTATACTTATCACCTTATTTAGTTAGTGGATTAGAATAGATTAAGGTTGCAAGGATTTGAAGCTAAATCCATATTTTAATGGACACTAGGGCTAATTAAGCCTGAAGCCTGTAAAGTCTAAGTGTTCAAGTTCTTTTTGTATTATTTCCCACTATTGACAATTTTTAATGCCTAAGTTTTTCTTCCTAAATTCAAATTTTTTTATTTTTATTTTTATTCAGACCGATTACATGAACTCAGAATCATGCAATTTACCACCCTCCCATGCTTAAGTTGGACAATGTCCTCATTGGCAAATACATGGATGTAACAGGGGTCAAAAAGATATTACCTGAGTGAAGTAAAATACCAGATTGGTCTAAATCTTCTGGGTTGCCTCCCAAGAAGCGCTGAGTTTAATGCGTCCAGCTGGGCGATGCTTCGTGTCATCCCTCAATGAGGGTGACAACCTCCTTTGGGGGAACCTAGACAAGGAAGCGTTTCAATCTCTGGCCATTGACTGTGAAAGTGTGCCCAGTATTTGGATCAGCGATTTCAACCACCCCGTTGGAGTAGGGCTTGACCACTCTAAATGGTCCTGTACACTTGAACCTGAGCTTCCCTGGACAGAGTTTTAGATGGGCATCAAAAAGCCAAACTTGCTGATTAGGCTTGAAGGTTTTTTTATGGATGAGTCGGTTGTAGACGGCTTTCATTTTCTCCTTGTATAGACGACTATTCTCAAAAGCGTCCCGACGAATCTCCTCGAGCTCGGAGAGTTGGAGCGTCCTCTGCGCACCAGCTAACTAGGGATCCATGTCACACTGCTTGACGGCCCAGTAAGCCCGGTGTTCCAACTCAACAAGAAGGTGGCAAGCTTTGCCAAAGACCAGGTGATAAGGCGACACGCCAATCGGGATCTTGAAAGCAGGCCGGTATGCCCACAGGGCATCATCCAGTCGTGCAGACCAATCCTTCCTGTCAAGTCGCACAGTCTTCTGCATAATATTCTTGATCTGCCTGTTTGAGACCTCGGTTTTCCCATTTGTTTGCGGATGATATGGGGTAGCAATGCAGTGGTTAACCTCGTATTTTCTGAGTAGGGCACGAAATTGGGTGTGGATAAAATGACTTCCACCATTAATGATCATGGCCTTTGGTATTCCAAACCGGGAAAAGATGTTCTGCTTAACAAAGTCCATGACAGCCTTATGATCGCATCGGCGGGTGGCGACGGCTTCAATCCATTTAGAGACAGTCTACCGAGACTAAGATGTACTCAAAGCCGTTGGATGGTGGGAAGGGGCCCATAAAATCAATACCCCAAACATCGAAGATCTCGACAATCAAAATGGGCTGGAGGGGCATCATCTCTTTTCTGGTCATGGTCCCCAGTGTTTGGCAGCGAGAGCAAGTCTTAACGAAATTGTGTGCATCCTTAAATAAGGAAGGTCAGTAAAATCCGGACTACAGAACCTTTGCAATTGTTTTCTTTCCTGAGAAGTGGCCACCACAAGCCTGGTTGTGACAAAAAGATAGCATACTCTGAACTTCGTCCTCAAGGATACACCTCCTTATGATCTGGTTGACACAGAGGCGAAACAGCATGGGATTATCACAGAAATAATGCTTGGCCTCAGTCAAGAACTTGTCTCGTTGCTGTTTGGACCAGCTGTGCGGGGTCTGACTTACAACCAGGTAGTTGACATAGTCAGCATACTAAGGTAGTTTCTTGTCTTGCACAGCCAGAATGTGCTCATCGGGAAAGTTGTCGGATAAAGGCAGGGAGGGCCTAATGTGGTCTGGGAGGAGTCTGGATAGGTGGTCAGCCACTACATTCTTTGATCCGGCTTTGTCGCGGATTTCCAGGTCAAATTCCTGCAAGAGCAGGATCCATCTGATGAGCCTAGGCTTCACATCCTTTTTAGCCAATAGGTGTCAGATGGCTGAATGGTCTGTATAGATGGTCATGTGAGATCCCAGAAGGTAAGATCGGAACTTTTCAAGTCCAAAAACTACAGCGAACAGTTCTTTCTCTGTGACCGTATAATTTCATTAGGCCTCGTCCAACGTCTTGCTTGCGTAGTAGATCACCATGGGTTTCTTGTCTTGTCTTTGTCCTAGTGCAGTGCCTATGGCAAAATCTGATGCATCACACATGATCTCAAAGTCCTGGGACCAATTCGCGGGTTGAAGTACAGGTGTCGTGGAGACTAAGTCCCGGAGGGTGTGGTAAGCCTGGATGCAATCAGAGGTCATGTGGAATAGGACGTCATTGGCCAGAAGGTTGGTCAAGGGTTTGAAAAGCTTGGAGAAGTCTTTGATGAACCTTCAGTAGAAGCCAACGTGTCCAAGGAACGAACGGATCTGCCGGACCGAGCTAGGTGGAGGGAGTTTGGAAATCAAATCAACTTTAGCTCGATCCACCTCAATGCCCCTATGTGATACGATGTGACTGAGGATGATTCCTTCTTGAACCATGAAATTACTCTTTTCCCAACTTAACACCAAATTAACCTCGATACATTGTTTCAGGATTTTCTCCAAGTTGCTCAAACAGTGGTCGAATGAATTCCTAAATACAGAGAAATCATCCATAAAGACCTCTAGGTATTCACCCACCATTTCTGAAAAAATGGTTAGCATGAAACGCTGAAAGGTAGTGGGTGCGTTGCATAACCTGAACGACATACGACAGAATGCAAGCGTGCCGTATGGGCAAGTGAATGTGGTCTTCTCTTGATCTTCAGGAGCAATTGCAACTTGGTTATATCCTGAATATACATCCAGGACACAAAAATACCTTTGCCCTGCTAATCTTTCAAGAATCTGGTCGATGAATGGCAGGGGGAAATGATCTTTCTTGGTTGCTTCATTGAGTTTCCTGTAATCAATACATACCTGCCATGCGATGGTGGTGCGAGTGGGGATGGATTCGCCACGCTCATTGGTGACAATGGTGAGCCCGGCTTTCTTCGGGACCACTTGAGTGGGGCTTACCCAAGGGCTATCGGAGATGGGATAGATGATGTCGATGTCAAGCCACTTGATAATTTCCTTTTTAACAACCTCCCGCATATTTGGGTTTAACCATCTCTGCATCTGACGGGAGGGTCGTGCCCTATCTTTTAGGTAGATCTTGTGGGTACAATAGGTGAGGCTAATTCCTCTCAAATTTGAAATAGTCCAGCCAATGGCAACCTTGTGCTCTAATAGGGTCGTTGTCAATCTAGGTTCCTGATCCCCAGTTAGGTTGGCATTAATAATTACGGGGAAGATCTGATCAGGTCCCAGGAAGTCATACTTGAGATTCTCGGGTAGCGGCTTCAGTTCAGGTGTGGGCAGCACAATGTCTGATGGGAAGGGGAAAGGCGAGAGTTGATCAACATCAATTTCCCCGAACGGTGTTGGTTGATGGTAATCAGCCCTACAAAGGTCCATGGGCATAGATGGTGATGGTTCAAAACAGTTGTTACAGGATTGGTAGTCCGAGACAGAACTAAGGGTGAGGCATTCCTCGACCAAAGGTTCCATGGGATCGTGTTCCTCGATACAGTCGCAATCAAAAGACTTGGTTGCCCGGAAGATATCCAACTGCATTTTCTTGTCTCTGAAGGTGATTTCCATGCATCCTATTTCACAATTGATGTTTGCCTTAGCCGTAGTTAAGAAGGGTCTGCCTAGGATGATGGGTGTGTTCTGTAGATGTTCAGGGACTTCCATGTCGAGCACCAAAAAGTCGACCGGAAAATAGAAGTCCTTGACCCACATAATTATGTCCTCGACAACCCCCGTTGGGGTTTTCACAGATCTATCATCCAATTGGATGGTAAAAGGTGTGGGTGTCAACTCTCTGAATCCAAATTGGTGGTACAGGGTTGTCGGAATCAGATTGATGGAAGCACCTAAATCCAAGAGCACTCTATTAAATGTCATATCCCCGATATTACAGGATATCAGGGGTGCTTCTGGGTCAGTTCTCTTGAGCGGAAGGTTACTTGATATTACAGAACTAGCTTGCTCTAAAAGCACAACCTTCCTAATTGCTTGAGGTCTTGGCTTACGTTTGGGTGTACAGGCATCCTTTAGGAACTTGGAGTAAGCTGGAATGTGCTTGACGACTTCGAGGAGAGGAATATTAATCTGAACCTGCTTAAAGATCTCCAAAAGCTCCTCAGTTTCCACAACACTTTTCTTCTTCTTGATTGTCTCCTAGGCCTCGAGATATGGTGTCTGAATGTGGATAGGATCTATTTCTGGGTCCTTTGGTTTTTCCTGTGCCTCTTCTGAGTCGAGTGTTTCAGAAGGTGAAGTCTCAAGAAGAGTCGGCCATTTGGGATCATGGGTTTTGGTGCCGCTTCTCAAGGTTATCGCATTTGCAGAGGCATTGGGACCATGGGTCAATCCTTGAGAAGACGAGGATGAAGAAACACCAAACCCAGGGGGTGTTTGTGGGGCTGGTTGGACCATGTGAGCCTGCCCGGGATTGCCTTGGAACCCTTGCGAATTGGGGCCTCTGTTAATCATGTTTCACGAGTTCGGTTGTGGTTGGGAAGGCAGGGATCCTTGTTGTTTACAGTCCAACAGCTAGCTTAATTGTCCTTTTACTAAAGCCATTTCCTCTTGATGTTTTTGGTTCATTTCAGCCATCATTTTTATCAGGGTGTCCATTTGGTTTTGTAGGGGAGGGGCTACCCTATTCGGATTATATGGAGGTCTAACTGGTGGTCCTTGCTGATAGGGGGCAAGTTTGGTTGTTGGTTTGGCTTGGGTTGGTTCTGGAATTAAGGAAGTTTCTGGTTTGTCCAAGCAAAGTTTGAGTGATTACGCCAGCCGGTGTTGTAAGTGTTGGAGAAGGGGTCAGGTTTGGAATAGCCTTAGATAGCCTATACATCTTCAAGGATAGCAGATGTCGAGGGGGAGGGAAGAGAGTAATCAAGGGTTGAGAGAGCAAAGGTCCCTCCCTGGAACATGGTCAGGGGTTGCTCCAGGTTCATTTCGCTTAGGGGCTAGACTAGGTCAACATTGTGAGCTCCCTTTGCTAGGAAGAAGGTCTGTAACGGGTTCCTGGTCTGGTTCAGTAGCTCATCTATCTTTTCATCCACCAATTCCATTCGATCCAATTTCTTAGCAATGATATTCATGTCAACCATTCCAGAATTTTCTTGTACCTCATAAATCCCACCACGGGGTTGACTGGATCGGCTAAACTGGGTCATGGAGGCATTGTTGAGCGAATTTTCGCTCATAGACTCAAAGAGCTCAAATGCGCTCTCCTCGTCTTTGTTTAGGAAGTTCCCCCCGCATGAGGCATCGACGAAGTTCCGTAGGTTGCTATCCAAACCGTGGTAGAAGATCTGGTCCAATTGCCACCTTGGTACTTTGTGGTGTGGGAATTTCCTTAATAGTTCATTAAATCTTTCCCACGCCTCATGGAACTGTTCCCCGCCCTGGAGCGTAAAGGTAGTAATGGCTCTTCTGAGGGCATTGGTTTTTCCTATGGGGAAGAATTTTTTTAAGAATGCATGCCTCAGTTCTTCCCAGGTGGTGATGGGTCTACCTAGGGTTCTAAGCCAGTGAGATGCTTTGTCTCTCAGCGAGAAGGGGAACATCTTAATCAAAATAATGTCAAGGCTAATGTTCCTAGTTTTCACAGTTCGGGCGATCCGGTCAAGATCCTCTAGGTGCTGGAAAGGGTCCTCATTTGAGCTTCCATGGAAGTGGCTCTGAATTAGACTTAGGACATTTGGTTTCAGCTCAAAATCATCTCCCCCTTCGGGGATCCTAAGGTGCGGCTCGATTCGAATTGCGGAAGGATTGTAGAAGTCGTGGAGGGGCCTAGGTTGGTCCTGGAATGGTGGTGGATCAAGTGGCGGCTGCTCTTGTGGGCCTTGGAAAGGTAGTGGTGGTTGCCCTTGTGGGTTCTGCAATCGGTGTATGGCTTACATAATGGTGTGGATTTGTTGCTGCTGAAGTCGGTGGTTTGTGTTGATCTGGGCCTGGATGATGGCCATTGTGTCTGGTGGGGGTTAGTCCTCAACCTCATCTACTCTAGGTTCAGCCATGTCTCTAGCAAAATTAGGTCGCCTAGATTCCCGTCCCAAAACAAACAACTTGGGATGAAGTGATCGTCTCCCGTGCATACACTAGAGAAGAATAGAAGGGGATGTGAAGAGTGACAGATGCAAGAAGTGTGTGTGCATAACTAAGAAAACAAGCCTAGTCCTTATGGTATATTCCTTAGGGGACCTAGAAATCTCCAAAGGGGTGATCAAGTCCGTAAGCATTGGACTTTCCTTCCCAAAGTTAATCTGGCCAGGTTGATTACGAGGGGATTGTAGGGAAGGTTCTTCCTTTGGCTTGCGTCGCCGATTCCATAGACCCCACAACCGTCGTCGTTTGACACTTCCCCGCAGCCTAGTCACCAGATTCTACTAAGGGAATGAAGGCCAAGTGCCCAGCGAACAAAACCACACCTCTTGAGACTTAACCCAGTCCTGCCTAGGGCATATCTACTTTGTTTTAAAAGGGATTAGGACAGTGTTTGTGCTTGGGTTATGTGATGAGGCGTTGATTGGGGTGATGCCTCTTAGTTTTCCAATTCCAGTGTGTGTGCTCCTATCAAAACATGGTTTTCAAGCAAGGATTTTTTTTTTAAGATGTGGAATCTTTTAATGTTTGTCCTTACTTTTGTGTCTTTTAGGGTTAACGTGTCTTAATGTTTTTAAACAAGTTTCAAGTGGGCACGCCAAGTTTTGCACACAATTGATGAGAGTAGATTTCCTTTGATGTGAAGTGGCTCTAAAACCCTAAAGTGCTCATCCTAGTATTCATGCAACTGTTATCAGATGAGTTGATTTTAGGGTTGAGTGGTGCGAGCCATGTCAATTCACGGTGGCTTCACAAACACCACTCAAAAAGAAAGAAGAACACTCCAAAAAGGTTAAGTCATTAAGAATGTTAGAGTGTATTTTTTTTTTGTTGGGTGATGTGTTAAGGATGTGGATCAGGCAATCATGCACCACGCCAATTTTTTTTGATTTTATAATTTTTTTAGAATTTTTTTTTAGGCAAGCAAACAACCACGAGTGAAGAAATACTCACAATCGGTCCTTGTTGTGCTTACTCCATCTCTACCGTCACGAGTTGCATTGCTTCGCCATCTAAGCGCCGAATTCCTGCAACCATCAAGTAAAAGGAGAAAGTGCGTTAGATGATGTGAGCATAGATGTAAAATGGAAGTGACAAAATAAATCCGTTGCCTCCCCGGCAACGGCGCCAAAAACTGACGTGAGAAAGATGTATTTGTTTAAAAGGATCATTATAGTTTGTGCTCGCAACGTTGGTTTTAAAAGAAGAAACAGACATGACTTCGAGTGTCGAGCACAGGGAGGCGTAAAAATCAGATTTTCTTTGTCACTTAATGTCACGGAGATAACGAGTTTTTGCTTGCGAGAAGACGTGGTAGAAAAACGAGTGAGAGCGAGAAAGAGAGAGAGAGAGAGAGAGAGTAGGGTTAAAGTCTTTTAAGTCATAGCCATTGCTCAAAGTAAGATGGAGAACAACATCAACACTATATTAAACATGCAAATCAAGTTTTATAAATACAACGGTAGTTAAATGATTGAATAAAAAGGAAGTAAAGCTAGATTAAAGGGAAAGAAAGAGAGAGAGATAGGGGAGACGGCGAGGCGGCCACGGCAGTGGAAGGAGGCTCCGTCGACAGCTCGTTGACTCCGTTGACTACAAGCGGCTAAAAGGGGCTAGGAGGGTGTTACAACACTTGCAAGGTGAATTCAATGCTTTACATGGGTGGTTGGGAGGGGTTTATATAGAAGAAGAGGTTTCTATTTTAAGTGCGGGCTTTAGCAACATTCGAGACGTCGCTAAACCCATGCTAAAAGCATCGGTGAAGCCTCCTTCCCAGTGGTCCCATGCGCGCGCCCGCGCTTCTTCATGCGTGATCTGTGCGTGCGTGCTGTGGGTCGTCTGATCGCAAATTAGATGTTCGAGATCGCTCGTGGGCGCGTGCTTGGATCGCACTTGCTGCGCTTGCACCCCGCGCGTCATCGCGAATGTTTGCCTCAGATGCGTGGGATTGCGCCGCGTCGCCTGCTGCTAGCCGCTCGATCGCACATTGATGGCCGAAATCACGCACGCCAATCCCGCCTTGAATTTACGCTGCGGAGGGAGATTTGAACCTGTGCCCCACTATGCGAGGGCGAGGTGCTTTCCACTACGCTACGCTCACAGCTGTGTCACGGAGATGCGGAGGTGGCGTGGTGCGGGTGACCGTTGGATGAAGATCCAACTGTCATGAGCTACTGTGGTCGTGAGGTTCTGAGGCTGTGGGGCGCAAGGAGAGTGCCTCTAAGCCGTCCGATCAAAGATCGGACAGCTTAGATTCATCCTGTGGTGGAAGCGCTGGTGCTGTGCTGCCGTTGAGGAGCGCAAGGATGCTGACATGTGGTGACTTCATGACTGTTGATTATCAGATCAATGGTCAGAACTTCTTGGGCCAATTGTGGGCGCTCCGGATGTCAGATTTAGCGGATTTCGAGTCCGTTGGACTCTGTTCGTCACTCTGAATCCATCCGTGCGGTCTGATTACTCATCTGAGGCCAATTTTGACACGTACTTGTACACATGGCTGTTAATAATGTGGTATAAGCAGTCTTGTTGTGCAATGCATGCGATGCTCCTATTCCTATTTATGATGTATCCTCTGTGCATTTTACCTTTAAGATCATCCCCTTTTGGCAGAGTTAGCATTGTACAATGTAGTGTTATCAGGACCCGCAGTGGCAAGGAAGGTCGGGTGGGGGAAACCCTGTAACCCGTGGAGGTGCTCTACCATGTAGGGGTCTTTACGGGACTCTCCCTTCCTGGCTGCCCAGGTATTTCTCAGGTGGACGACTTTTTGATCTAGAGGTATCATCCACCTCTAACCTCTATAGTCATCCAAAAATCTTTGGGTGTCTTAATTGGGTCCATCACACCTTTTATCCCTCATCTTCTCCATCGGTGCATGTTTGGAAGGAGGTCCTTAAGACCACCCTTGAGGCCCCCATTAGCTATTCACTCTCGTCGAGCCTAAGCCTCGACCTCCCTGTTTATGCAACAACCCGACCATATCGATATCTATTTTGATTCATCTAGGCCTAGATATCCTTCATCCATAATCATGGAGCACTCGGCAGAAGAAGAAAACAATCTCCAAAATCAGCTTCAGCACCTCAACGATCTATTCCAGGATTTTATGAATCCACTGCAGCATCCTATGATATGAGATCATTACAATCCTGCTGCGGTGGCGATCGAACCTCGAGTCCAAATCCCGGCTAGAGGTCCTGATACTGAACTCAAGCCCAACATGATTCATGCTATTTCTAAATTTCATGGGCTTAATTCTGAAGATCCCTTCCAGCATATCAAGCAACTCAAGCATCTGGCCCAGACCTTCAAGTCAGAAGCTCAAAATCGGGATATCTTGCTCATGAAGATGTTCTCCTTCTCTCTCATGGATAAGGCTGCTCATTGGTTCCAAACCCTAACTCGTCCAATCAACACATGGGCTGAACTGCAATCCGAGTTTCTGAAAAGGTTCTTTCTCGTCGGTCGGACAAATGCTTTGAGACACCAGATCACTCATTTCACGCAAAATGCCGAAGAACCCCTTCATGAGGCATGGGATCGCTTTTTAGATCTCATGCGAAAGTGCCCCCATCATGGAGTTCCTAAATGGGAACAAGTTCAATTTTTTTACTAGGGACTCTGTGAGGACATCGGATTATTCGTCAATGCGACTTGTGGAGGAAACATCATGGGTCAACACGAAGACACCATGTGGGATATTCTCGAGAATATGTGTGAGAACTCCATCAATAATGAATCCATGGGCATGTTTGATCGGACGACGACTCGTGCATTGATGAATACACGGGGAGCACATGAGACACAGGGCCTGTCCTTATCCATTGACCTGGAATTAATGGCCCGTCACTTGGACAAGGTCTCAATCATTGAAAAGAAGGTGGACGAACTAACTTGACATCTGCAGCGAGCCACTTTAGCACAAAACCCGTTTGCGCAACCACCCTCTAGGAGGGAGGCTGTGCATAACATCTATCGCCAATCTTCTCAGGGGATGGATCCATATCCACCCTCGTTTGATCTAGGGTTCGGAGGAAACTCCGGATCTACCTACTCTAGTTGGGTGAACTCTAAACCCTCGTCTGATTTCTCCGAGGTTCCTCATACCTGCGAGGACCTCAACGCCATCCAGAAAGATCCTTTCTCAAACACTTATAATCCTGGATGGCATAATCATCCTAACTTCACGTGGTCGGGGAACAATCAAAATCAGAGACCTCAATATCAAACCCGACCACAAGTTTCTCGTCCATATCAACCATCTCAACCTAGGCCCAACCCAAATTATCAATCCAGGCCAACATGAGAAGATCAAATGACCCTTATCCTTTAGACTCTGGCTGACATTCAGAAGACGAATGCGGCTATGCAAAAATAGCATAAAGATGAGATCACAGAGGTTCACAATCAACTCGCCCAGATGGCAAATCCCCACCAACCTGGTGCACTCCCTTCGCAACCTTTGCCCAATCCAAATAATGTGCCAAACCAGAGGTGCATTATGAACCCAACTCAGGGCCAGGCTCACTACGTCTATCAGACCCCTTCTGCTCCATCACTCGACGGGATGGAGGCTTCGACATCATATGTGGGTTATCAACAACCACCTCTTTTGCCTATCCCAACCCAGAACCAGGAAGGACTGAATTCCGTGACTACCCGTAGTGGAAAAATAACTCAGGACCCACCTTACCTGAGCCACTCTCAGCCTGGTAGTTCAAACCAAAACCCTAGGTTGGTTATCCAGGATACCCCTATCCCAGATCAAGAACCTGGACCAATTCTAGAGGAACTTGCAAAGGTTCCATTTTCGGAGGCCTTGACCAAAGGAAAGGGAAACCCAAACCCGTGGCTCTAGAGGAGGACTTGGTCAAGCTCTTTGAGTAGGTTCAAATAAGCATCCCATTGATGGATGCAATTTGCCACATATCGGTTTACGCACAATTCTTGAAAGATGTGTATACACCCAAGTGTAAGACACGAACCAAAGGCAGGAATCCAATCGTACTGTTGGAGCAAGCCAGCTCCATCATCTTGAGCAAACTCCTGCCTAAGGAGAAAGACCCTGGTACCCCTCTGATTTCATGCAAGATTGGTGATTTAGAGTTCGATAGAGACCTTTTAGACTTAGGAGCTTCCATCAATTTGATCCCTACGTCCCTACTAGATCATTTCGAGGAGATTGAGCTAAAATCGATTGAGGTGACTTTACAGTTAGATGATCGATCGATCAAATCACCTAGAGGAGTTCTCAAGGATGTTCTGGTTCAGATCCACGATTTCTACTTTCCTATGGATTTCATCATTTTGGATATGGAGACTCCTGAGAATCTAAAGAATACACCGATTATACTAGGAACATCGTTCTTAGTGATAGCTAGGGCAAACATTAACTGCGAAGAGGGCTAGATTGAGTTGAAGTTTGGGAATAAGACTCTGAAAATTGATATCTTCAAGGCCTAGAAAGGAATTAATTGCGGGGCAATAGAACAAGTGTGCGACATTAATGCTGTGGTTGAGGACTCATTTCTCGAGGATGACCTGAATACCCCTGATCCTCAACCCCAAGCAAATCATACCCCACAGATAGAGGAGCCTAACACCAATCTTGACCCACCCACAACCTCCACCTTTTCTTCTGAGGCCCATCCCGAACCTCCTGTTGTTGCTAATAATCCCGTTATGGAACTAAAGCCTCTTCTTGATCATCTGAAATACGTCTTTTTGGGTTCTGATCAGACATTTCATGTGATTATCAATTTTTGCCTCACCTATGATCAAGAAACATGTCTGATTTCTATCCTCCAGCAGCATTGGAGAGCCATTGGTTGGAGTCTCGATAATCTGACTGGCATTAGCCCTTCGTATTGCACACACCTCATTTATACCGAAGTGGTTAGATGCGGGGATCATCTACCCAATCTCTGATAGTTGATAGGTGAGTCCAATCTAGGTTGTGCCTAAGAAGGCAGGACTCACCGTGATCACGACTGAAACCAGAGAGACCATACTGACCTGTATAGCGAACTTGTGGAGGGTCTTCATTGATTACAGAAGATTGAATGCATCCACGAAGAAGGATCATTTCCCACTACTGTTCATTGATCAGATACTCAAGAAACTAGCGGGAAATTGATTCTTCTGCTTTTTGGATGGGTACTCCGATTATAATCAGGTGCCAATCCATCCTAAGGACCAAGAGAAGACCACCTTCACTTGTCCCTACAGGACATACGTGTTCCATAGGATGCCTTCCGATCTCTACAATGCACCCACTACCTTCCAATGGTGCATGCTTGCCATATTCTTAGACATGGTAGGTGAATACTTTGAAGTCTTCATGGACAACTTCTTGGTATTTGGGGAATCTTTTGAGGATTGCCTCCTGCACTTGGTCCAAATCCTCAGGCATTACATCGACATGAATTTTGTTCTTTCCTGGGAAAAGAGCTATTTCATGGTTCCTGAGGGAATTGTCTTAGGTCACCTTATTTTTGAGAACGACATCCAGGTTGATCGAGCCAAGGTTAATTTGATTTCTAAACTACCCATGCCTAGCTCAATCAAGGACATCCGCTCTTTTCTAGGGCACATCGATTTTTACCATTATTTCATTCCCGATTTCTCAAAAATTATGTGCCCCCTAACTAATCTTCTCTCAAAGGATGTCCCTTTCGAGATCACTGATGAGTGCACTCGCGCATTTGAGAGCCTACGTGATTGAGTTACTCGAGCACCAATCCTACAATCCCTTGATTGATCTCTACCCTTTGAGATCATGTGCAATGCATTTGACTATGCAGTAGGGGTGGTGCTTGGGCAGAAAGTTGACGGGAAACCCGTGGTCATCTACTATGTCAGCAAAATGCTGGACGAGACTCAATGTAACTACATGGTTACTGAGAAAGAGTTGTTGGCTATAGTATTTGACATGGAGAAATTCAGATCTTATCTTCTGGGTTCTCGTGTCATCATTTACTCAGATTACACCACTGTGAGGCACTTACTCGCGAAGAAGGATGCGAAACCTTGATTAATCTGTTGGATCTTGCTGTTGCAAGAATTTGATCTAAAGATTCGTGACAAGGCGAGAAAACAGAACGTGGTAGTTGACCATTTTTCCTGTCTTCCTTCTTCAGTCATCGACCCATCTAGTCCGATCACCAAGCATTTTCTGGATGAGCATCTACTGGCTATTCACGGTCTCCCCTGGTTTGATGATATAGTGAACTACTTGGTTACGGGGAAAGTCCCACCAGATTGGGCAACTTCTAGGCGGGACAAGCTGATTTCCAAGGCCAAGTACTATATTTGGAAGGAACCGTATCTCTTTCGGAGATGCATTCCTGATGACGAGGTGAATGATGTGATCTCATTTTATCATTACCAGGCCTGCGGTGGCCATTTCTCTAGGCGTAAAACCGCAACGAAAATTCTCTAGTGTGGGTTCTTCTGGCCCATGATGTTTAAAGATGCACAAACGTATTGTAGGGCATGCGCTCGTTATCAAAACCTCAGCAACATGGGCTTGCGGGATATGATGCCCTTGAACCTGATAATTGTGCTAGAAATCTTTGACATATGAGAAATCAATTTCATGGGACCCTTTCCCGGATCTAACAGCTTCGAATACATCTTGCTCACTGTTGATTACGTATCTAAATGGATCGAAGCTGTCCCCACGAGAACTAGCGATCATAAATTTGTTCTCTGATTCATCCAAGAGAACATCTTTTCTAGATTTGGGGTTTCTAAGGCTATCATCAACGATGGCGGGTCTCATTTCAATAATGTGCACTTCCAGTCCCTAATGAAAAAGTATAGGGTGTCGCATTGTTTCTCGACTCCTTACCATCCCCAGACTAATGGACTGGCAGAACTATTAAATCGAGAGATCAAGAAGATCCTTCAGGTCATTGTTTGGCCTGACAGGAAGGACTGGCCTACTCGCCTTCTGGAAGCTTTGTTGGCTTATAGGACTGCTCACAAGACCCAATTAGGCATGTCTCTTTTCATATTAGTGTATGGAAAGGTGTGTCACCTTGTCGTAGAGATGGAGCATAAGGCCTATTGGGCTGTACGGAAGTGCAATCTCGATCTTATGAAGGCTGGATTACACCGTTGATTGCAAATGAGCGAGATTGAGGAACTATGCAATGATGTGTATGAGAACTCACGAATCAACAAAGAGCATGTTAAAGCCTTCCATGACAGGCACATTATGAGAAAATCTTTTCATCCTGGTCAAAAAGTCCTACTCTTTGATGCCAAACTCAAACTCTTTCCAGGAAAACTTAGATCTAAATGGATTGGACCATTCTTGGTGAGACGAGTATTTGGAAATGGAGCTATTGAAATTAGTAAACTCAGCCATGATTCTGAGCCTTTTATTGTGAATGGTCAGAGACTCAAACCGTTCATCAAACTCACTGATCCGAAATTGGCTGCTGTCTCTTTTGATCTCCATTCTCCCTGAGCTTATTATGCCCAGCTGATGGCATTAAACTTAGCACTTAACGGGAGGCAACCCGTCATCTTTTGAAAAAATCCAAAATCCTTTTGACATATCTCTTTGCTGAAATCATATTGCACTTTAGGGATCATCCATTAGAACAACCGACTCCATCTTTGGTACTTGTATCAAAGTTTGAAATCGTCCGCAATAGTCACCCTAACTCGTCCGCCCACCCTTTGACCTTATTCTAATGTACGATCTATGCTGAACTCAAACCCACCTAATTTACAATGAGGACATTGCAAATCGTAGGCATGGGAGGTATTAAAGTGCAAAATGTTGTGAAAATCAAATCACAAAAGGATTTTGTTATTAAAAAAGAATGGAGGTTAAGGAAAAAGGTCCATTTGAGAGAAAAATGAGAAAAAGGAGGGAGGAAAATTAAAAAGAAAAGAAAGGAGCAAAAAGATAAAGAAAAAAATGGAGTCCCTTCAAAATAATATGGAACTTACCTAACTTCTAGGTTGGATTGAATGATGAATTAAGACCTGGAAGGTTAAAACTTAAGGGATTAGGGGCGAATACCGACCTTTGGCCTCTTGGATTTGTTATGAGATTTAAACATATTTGCCTACTTGTCAAGATCCAGATTAATCCTTAAGAGCTTGAGGAAAATGCAAAGCTTGTGTATTAGGTTTAAGGCTTAAGGATTATTCGGCCCCGTTAATTGACCTTTGGTTTGCGGGACTCGATAACTTAAGCACCTTAAAATCACACACAGTCTGGTTCAGTGTACTTAAATATGAAATCATGCCAAAAAGCATTTATGTTGTTCTGAAAATGGTCCTAAGATCTAGATTAGGACCGGCTAAAAAACACAAGTTGATTTTGACGAGTTCCTGATGCAGAAAGGTGGGAAATTCCCCTCGAAGACGCGCAATAATATATCATCTCCTCGGTGCTTGTCTCGTAGGATATCTAAATATCCTACCGGAGGCATGTAAGCACCTTGTGCTGGTTCAGATGCCATGGGCGGCATTATCTCGAAGTGTCGATTGCCAAGGTCTGGATTTAGCTACAGAACTCCATGGGCAACACTATCTCGAAGTGTCGAAAGCCAGGATTCTAGGAGTTGCCATGGGCGATTCTATCTCAAAGCATCGATTGCTAGGGACTCTGCGAGGATTGATGGTGGGGACAAGGAATCTGATATAGAATGTGTTTAGGGCTAATCCGAGGTTGGATTTAAGGAAAAATATAGTGAAAAGAAAAAGAGAGAGAAAGCTCTCCACAAATGAAAATCTTCTTCTATCTATCTCTCTTACAAGAAAAATGCACTGGCAAACTAAACCTAGGCTAACCATGTTACAAGCACGGGTGCTTTAACCGCTAGGTCCAATAAACCTTAGGATAGTTCTTGCGAGCCTTAGAAACCTTCGCGGAAGACTGAGGCAAGAGATAGTTAAGTTTGGATCTAGGCTGGTACTTGAGTACCTCTGGGCCTATTGTTGGTATTAAGATCTGATTCTTAGAGATGCGGCTTAGTAGGGCATTCTGATGGTTACATCTGACCTAGATAACTAGTTTGGTCCATAAGGTTTTGCTAAGGGACTAGTAAAAGCTAGGCATGGGGGTATGATGGGAACACCATTATAAGCCATAACTAGCTCAATTTGATTTAATAAAGTTGATAAAAGCTCCTACATAACCATCAGAGGATCATATAAGCATAATGTTCTATTTTAAGAAGATAAGAAACTAGGGTTATTTATGCAATTTTAACAACATTTCACAAACTACAGAATAACCATGGGATATTTTAGGGGTATATTAAAGGTCATATGGTCATTAATATCTAATAAGTGGGTCCATGTAGAACGAAATGGGTTTTCAAGCATTTCAAGAATTAAATGACATCTGAAATCCTAAAAATACTCGCTTAATTAATTGAGGTTTTGGTTAGGATAAAAATCACCTAAACCTTCTAAAAATCATATAAAAATATTCCCTAAGGTTTAGTACCCTTGATTTGACCATTGGAACCTAATTTGAACCAAAATAGAGTCTCAGACAAATAGTTGCCCTAATTTTGGTTTCTACACAATTTACCTAGTCAAAAATGGTCAAAACCAAAATCTAACTTTGCCATCAGATTCCTTGGGCCCAAGTTAGGTCTTTACCAAAAATTTGAGCTCAATCAAAGATCATCTTGACCCAGTTTGCATCTCAGTCCTTACACTCTTTTCATTACATAAAAGCACTTACCTTTTTGAAATCATTACAAATAGGTCCATAACTTTTTCATCATCTTCACATTTAGGTCCCTACCCCCATTTTTGTGAACACGTCGAGCTTCGGCAAGATTCGAGCGAGATTTTCTCTTCGCCGTAGCCCTCCATCGAACACCTTCACGTGCTCCGACCCTCTTCGCCTTCGCCACACTCACACATGCACTCTTACAGCACGCCACGACCACCACTGCACTCGTCGTGCTCCGACGATCCTTCTGAGCATGTTTGACTTGGCCACAAGGACGTGTTCGTGCTTTCAGGTACTCCACCGGACCTCCGCTGTCGCCGCGATTCCTCCAACCTTGTCTTTAGTTCTCTAGCCACTAAGCTTCTTGATAACACGCCCAGGTGAAGCGGTTGATACCTAGGCACATCATCAGGTCCTCAATTGAAGCCCTTGGCTGCATTGCTGCATTAATTGGAGCCAGACCTTTGAGCCAAACATACAGAATCGAGATGGCTTACTCATGAGAATGTTCTCCTCTCTTTTGGATAAAGCCGCTCATTGGTTTCAGACTCCCACTCATCCAATCACCACTTGGGAAGAACTTTAGTCTGCTTTCCTACAAAAATTCTTTCCCATTGGTCGGACGAATGCTATGCGACATCAGATCACTCACTTCGTGCAAGGAGCGGGAGAACCTCTACATGAGGCATGGGATCGTTTTCTGGATCTCATGCGCAACTGCCCCCATTACAGAGTTCCAAAATGGGAATAAATCTAGTCTTTTTACCATGGGCTCTATGACGATATCAAACTCTTTGTTAATGTAACCTGTGGTTGCAGCATCATGGGTCAGCATGAAGACATGATTTAGGGAATTCTCGAGAACATGTGCGAGAACTCGCTGAACAATGAGTCATTGGGTGTGTACGAATGGACGACCACCCACGCATTGACAAATAATCAGGGGTACATGAGACCCGAGGCCTGTCCACATCCGTTGATCTGGAGTTGGTAGCTAGTCAATTAGATAAGGTCTTAATCATTGAGAAGAAAGTGGACGACATAACTCGACATCTACACTAACCCACCACTGCACCACAAAGCCCTCAGGAAGGGAGGGTGTACACAACATCTACCATTCTCAGGGGATGGATACCTATCCATCCCCATCTGATTATGGTCTTGGAGGAAACTTAGGACCAGCCTACTCCAGTTGGGGGAACTCTGAACCCTCTTACTCTGATTTTTATGGAGTTCCTAAGACCTGCGAGGATCTCCACACCATCCAAAATAATCCATTCTCAAACACTTACAACCCTGGATGATGCAATCACCCCAACTTTGCATGGTCGGGAAATAACCCAAACCTGAGACCTCAATTTCAACCGTGACCACAAAACCCACGACCTTATCAACCTGCTCAACCAAGGCCTAATCAAAATTTCCAATCTAGACCACCTAGGGAGGACCAATGGTCTCTGATTCTCCAAACCCTGGTTGACATGCAAAAACAACACAAAGTAGAAATCATAGAGGTTCACAATCAACTAGTTCAGCTAGCAAATGCTCGCCATCCTGGCACACTTCTCTCCCAACCTCTGCCAAATCCAAACAACATGTCAACTCAAAAACACATAGTGAATCAAATCCAAGATCAAACAAGCTACACTCAGCCAGGCCCATCCACTCATACCTATGTGTTTACCTTATCCACCTCAGCTAATCCGAATCACACCACGACCTATCCTACTATTCAGCAACAAAATCCAATTCGCTCTCCACCACCTTTTCATCATGATTGTGCTATGATCAATGCTGTGGGCATGAGAAAAGAACAGAAACTCATCCCCAAAGATAGCCAATCCATTCCCCTATCCCAGATCTTATCCCACCTCCACACCAGAGGATTGTCAGAATATGATATAATGGGACCTTTGAGGAATGCACAAGTCACTATTCCGTTACTTGATATCCTCACTCTCAATCCTACCTTACCTGACTTATCCAAAAGAGAGGTGGAAGAACCATCACATGGGAAGGTAGTACTATTTGAAAGTGTGAGTGCCATAATCCAAGATACTCTACCTCCTAAGAAATCCAATCCAGGCACCCTACTAATCCCCTTCAAGATTGGTGGTACAAATTTTAAGTAGACTATACTGGATCTTGGTGCTTCAGTCAACCTAATCCCAATCGCCCTATTTGAAAAACTACGGATTGGATAGCCAAAACCTGCTGATGTTACTCTGCAACTAGCTGACTGAACCGTAATCACCTCGATTGGGTTGGTAGAGGATGTGGTAGTTAAAGTCAAGGACTTTAGCTACCTAGTCGATTTCTTAGTTCTTGACATGGAGATGCCACAGCAAATACAAGATATGCCTTTGATTTTGGGGAGACCACTCTTGGCTACTGTAGGAGCCATAATCAATTGTGAATCAGGGCATATGATAATTGCCTTTGGAGATGATCAAACTAAGATTAATATTTTCGAGGTAGCTAAAGGAAAAGGAAAAAGCTCGGCAGAACAACTAGGTTTTATTCAAGACCTCATGACCGTATCATTAGTAGAAAACCTAGACCCAGAACTGGAAATTTTTCACATAATGGATGATCTTGATTTGACCGAGAGTAATTCAAATGACATGAGAGCAGTGGAGGCCTTCACCTTTGATCTTGAGGACATCCAAAGGACTTTGGGGAAAATGATGACACATCAGATTCAGATTTTTATCCTATGGATTTGGAGACATTTTGTTGTTTTGAGGATCTCCAGGAATCGGGCTTGGCAGATATTGAGAGTGACCTCCACCCGGAGTATGAATCCTTTACAAAATTCTAGATAGATAATCCAAAAATCACTCTCCAAACATTCACTTTTGATTGGGATGAAAATCATAGTGAAGATTCATTGGAAGACCCAATCTTTGAGTCATTTCTTGAGGAAAAGATCTTACATTTAGTATAAAAGAATCAAGATGACTCATTGGATATCGATCCATTAAGCCACATAGCACGAGAGGAATCACACATCTGGGATACACTGATTCAATTCACCTCTATTGGATTTTGGACCCACGATGATCTTATTTTAGAACTCCATAATTAATACATCTTCTGAGTGATTCCTCTATAGAAACTCTATGAGAGCCATCCAGAAATGAATCAACCTAACCCATATCATAGATCTTTTGGAATGACTCTTCATCAAAATTTGATACTCATCTGTGGACATGTGATTCTCATTCATCACGATCACATATTTTCCCCTATCACTCATCATAATGCATCAGTTGACATAACCTTTTGAGCTCATTGCACCCAGTTGATGGCATTAAATTTAGCACTTAACGGGAGGCAACTCTTCATCCTTTGAAAAACCCAAAACCCTTTCGATATATCTCTTTGCAGAATTCATATTATACTTTAGGGTTCATCCATTAGAATAGCCGACTCCACCTTTGGTATTTGTATCAAATCTTAAAATTATCCACAATAGTTATCCCGACCCATCCGCCCACCCTTTGACCCTGTTATAATGTACAACCTAAGCTAAACTCGAACCTACCTAATTATAATGAGGGCATTGCAAATCGTAGGCATGGGGGGTGTTGAAGTGTAAAACGCTGTGAAAATCAAATCACAAAGGGTTTTATAAAAAAAAAGGAGGCTGAGAGAAAGGAAGACCCATTTGAGCTAAATGGAGAAAAAGGAGGGAAGGAAAAGAAAAGGAAAGGAGCAAAAAGAAAAACAAAAAGAAGGAAACAGTCCCTTAAAAATAAATATGGAACTTACCTAACTTTTAGGTTGGATCGAATGATGAATTAAGACTTAGAAGGCTAAAACTTAAGGAATTAGTGGTGGATACCAACCTTAGACCTTTTGGATCTGTTCTAGGGTTTAAACAGTCGAGTATTTGTTAAGATTCGGATTAATCCTCAAGAGGTTGAGAAAAGTGCGAGGTTGATGTATTAGGTCTAAGGCTTAAGGATTAGTTGGCCCCATTACCTGACCTCTGGTTTGCGGGACTTGGTAACTTGAGCACCCAAAATCACACACTTAGTCTGGTTCAGTGCGCTTAATAAAGAAAAATCTGCCAAAAGTGTTCTTTCTGAAAAATCTTCTCAAAGATCTAAGTTAGGAGTAGCTCGACAACACAAGTTGATTGGATGAGTTCCTGGTGCGGAGAGGTGGGAAATTCTCCTTGAAGATGTGTAAAAACATATCGTCTCCTTGGTGCTTGTCTCTTAGGATATCTACATATCCTTCTAGGGGCATGTAAGCACCTTGTGCTGGTTCAGATGCCATGGGCGGCATTATCACGAAATGTCAATTGCCAGGGTCTGGATTTAGCCACAGAACTCTATGGGCGGCACTATCCCAAAGTGTCGAAAGCCAGGGTTCTGGGGGTTGCCATGGGCGATGCTATCTCGAAGCATTGATTGCCAGGGACCCTGCGAGGATTGATGATGGGGACAAGGAATTCAAAAAAGACCGTGTTTACGGTCAATCCGAGGCTAGATCTAAGGAAAAATAATAAAAAGAAAAAAAAAGAGAGAAAACTCTCCAAAAATGAAATTCTTTCTCTACCTCTATTACAAGAAAATGCACTAGCAAACTAAACCTTGACTAACCTTGTTATGCATAAGGGTGCTCTAACCGCTTGGTCCAACGAACCTTTGGATAGTTTTTACAGGCCTTAGAAACCTTCGCGGCAGACTGAGACTAAAGCTAGTTAGGTATGGATCTAGACTGGTACTTGAGTACCTCTAGGCCTATTGTTGGTATTTAGATATGATTCCTAGAGATTCAACTTAGTAGGGCATCTTGACGGTTACATCCGACTTAGATAACTGGTTAGATCCATAGAATTTTCGTTAAGGGACTAGCAAAAGCTAGGCATGGGGGTATGATGGGACACCATCATGAGCCCTAACTAGCCCAATTTGGTTTGGTAAAGTTGATAAAAGCTCCTACATAACCATCAAAAGGTCATATGTGCATACTATTTTGTTTTAAGAAAAAGAGAAGAACACAGGGTTATTTCTGCAATTTTAATTACATTTCATAAGTACAGAATAACCACGAGGAATTCCAGGGGTTAATTCAAATGATCATTAATGTCTAATAAGAGGGTCCATGCAAACAGAAACGGGTTCTCGCGCATTTCAAGAATTAATGGACATTTGAAACCCTAATTTCAGACTCGCTTAATTAACTGAGGTTATGGTTAGAATAACATTCATCTAAATCTTATAAAAATCATATAAAAATATTCTATAAGGTTTGGTACCTTTAATTTGACCTTTAGAACCCATTTTGACCTAAAACAGAGTCTTAGACAGGAAGTTGCCCTAATTTAGGTTTCTACGTAAATTACCTAGTTAAACTTAGTCAAAACGAAAATCTGACTTCACCATCAGATTTTTTGAGTCCAAATTAGGTTTGTACCAAAATTTGGGGTCAATCAGAGATCATTTCAACCTAGTTTACATTTTGGTTCAGTGTGACTTTTTCTCTCAAATAGCCCCTTAGCTTTTGAAATCCTTTCGAATAGCCCCCTAACTTTTTCATCTTCTTTGCATTTAGGTCCCTATTGCCATGGTCGTATGAACACACCTGTAGTCGACCTTCAATCAAGAAAATCTCCATGATTTCATGCTTAAACCCTTCTAAAATTGGAAGGGGAACTCCTAAGAAGATCCTCTACAATCTGAGCCGCATCTTAGGCTCTAAGTCTTAACCAAAACCTAATGCAAACTCTTGGAAATCACCAAATCCTAATCCTTCATTTTCAAGTTTTCAAGCTTGTTTCCAAGCTTGGAAGCTCGTCTAATGGCCTATATAAGACCCTCCTCGCCTGCCTTACCTCCTTAATGAGTTTTTGGGCCACAAATATCTTCCTTTTTCCCTCTTCAGCCTTCTCTAAACTCAGCTCCAGCGACCGTCCTTCAGCGTCACTTCGCAAGCTGCCACATACTATAAGTGGTTGGTTCCAACTCCCCTCTTCATTCTGCACCTCGCAATACCGGCGAGGAGCTCTCCGACCCCCTCTTCGTCGCCGTTTTCCCTCCTGGAGCATTCATCTTCTCCGACACCGGCTCATCATGGCCAACCCCTCCTCTGCTTCCTCCTCATCCTCTAGCTACCCTCGATGACTCCCCTACTACTGATCACCCCAACATCATCAGACCTTGCCTTCAACCAGGAATCCACCTGCTCTAACTTCGTCTTCCACCTATCTGGCATACCTTCGGCGAGACATTCCCACCGCCACGCACCACTAAACCACACACCACCAGTCCCTACACCATCACCGAACTCTCACAAGCAAAACCCCTCAAGAAATTGAGGGGATTGCTTTCCCTAGCCCTCCATCGAACACCTTCACGTGCTCCGACCCTCTCCGCCTTCGCTACGCTCACACATGCACTCTCACAGCACGCCACAACCACCACCACACTCGCCGTGCTTTGGCGATCCTTCTGAGCGTGTTTGACTTGGCTGCAAGGCCGTGTTTGTGCTTTCAGGTACTCCACCGGACCTCCACCGTCGCCGCGATTCCAGCCTTGTCTTCAGTCCTCCGGCACGAAGCTTCTTGATAACATGCCCAGGTGAAGCGATTGATACCCAGGCACATCATCAAGTCCTCAATTGAAGCCCTTGGCTGCACTTGCTGCCTCAATTGGAGGCTTCTTCACCAGCAGTTGCTCGAGCGAGGAACAGTGGGAAGGTTAGTCCCATATCGTGGGATTAGGAGCTGATAGCGCAGCATATATTATTTTTCTACATTGGACCCCTCACCCAGTACACGAGGGGTCGGGTCCCTTCTCATGCCCTCTTCACACCTTGGCTATCACTCACACCCGCTAGCCCTGGTCCCCTTGCTAGATCCATATACCCACCTGGATACTCGATAAGCAACTCGATTACACGGGTCTAATAGAGAAGAGAAGAAAGAGAGAGAGGGGGCTTTTGCACTACCTCCCTATCTCTCCACACTTAGCTACTAAGAGGCCTTTGCCTCTGTGGTGTTGTGCTGTGCCTCTCTATTGAGGCTCGAGAAGGAAGAAGGAATGAGGCCCTTGAGCCTCTTGTAGGCACTGTAGTAGGCTACACTTAAGCCGTCTGAGGCTTGAATCTGTTCTTTGATTCTGCTGGTTCTGTGCTTCTGTGGTTATATTGGTTACTTAAGTGATGTGGAATATCTGATTGAGTTTACTATTCATTTATTTGAGATTATTGTGAGCTTAATTTTAGGGGTTAATTGGTGATTTAAATCACCATTTTATTCCATTTTTTTTGCACTCTGATATTGACTCTTATATATATATCATTTTTTAATGGAATTTTGGTTATAGTTGCTCATATTTGTGCTTATAGTTGTGATCTTTGGAATTGAATTGTCATTAATTGCTCCCTGTGTTCGACCTCGGATATTCTTTTTGAAATTCGAGTTACAAATTTAAGTGTTTTCGAACGATTTTGACTTGCTACAACGAAATGACTTTAAAACATCGATTTCGCTCATCAACACCTGCTTGGATCCGATTACCTGCCTGTATACTCGATTAGCCCCGGGTCTAAGAGAAAAAGAAGTGGAATTGTGAGAGGAGGGGGGAGGGTTTTGCTTCATGGCTAAATGCCTTGGGATGCATGTTGAAGGAAGAGGCTTTAACACTTAGCCTCTAAGAAGGTTGGCCCTATGCTTGTGAAGGCTTGAAGAAGAGAAGCCCTTGTGCTTCTACTGTGGTAATTGCCTTAGCTTCTGCTGAGGCTTTGAGGTTGATTCTGCTGGTACTAGAGAAACATTTACATAAGATGATGTGGATTATTGATTGAAGTTACTGTTGAGAAATTTGAGTAATTTGAATATGAGATATGCTTAATTAGAGGGATCTAAATGGTGATCTAAATCACCACTTTTAGATTTCTTCCATTCTTTTTGCCCCTGCTCTTTCTTGAGATACGTTGATCTATATTTGAATGCTATTCTGACCAATTTATTCATTGAATATTTTCTATCTGATGCACAATTTACTGTGCTTATTTATTCTAAATAGAGATTAGTGCGTGAATTCCATATTTGCTCCCTGCGAACAACCTCAAACTCCAAATAGAATTCGAGTTTATAAATTTAAGTGTTTTGTGAGTTTTGATGAGTGTACTACGATGACCATTTCATAGATCTTCCCATTTCGCCCATCAACAGGTATGAGACAAGGAAACAGATTCGCAAGGTTGATTTGGTCTATTCGAAGATCGATGCATGTCTGAATGCTGCATTCTGTTCAGAAATGAATTCGTAAACTTGAGTAACTATCCTGAATGTGGACATGAGAGATATAAGAGAGGTAAACATGAAAGTAAGAAGAAACAACCTCAGAAGGTTCTTTGTTACTTTCTATTGATACTTAGGCTTCAACATCTTTTTATATGAAGTAAAACTATAAGGTGGATGACATGGCAACAAGATTATAAATCTCAAGACGGAAGAATACGCCATCTTACTGATTCAAAGGAGTGGAAGAGATTTGACGATAGAAACATTTCATTCTCTTTAGAGGTAAGAAACGTACGGTTGAGTCTTGCAAGTGATGGATTTAATCCATTTAAGAGTATGTACCTGTTGTACTTTATATGGCCAGTGGTAATGGTCGCTTATAATTTACCTCCATGGTTGTGTATGAGATCATCATTCATGATGCTGACCTTATTAATCCCTGATCCAAAGCAACTAGGAAATGCAATAGATTTTTACCTTCAACCATTAATTGATGAACTCAAACTGTTATGGTATACTAGCGTTGTAACGACCCGGTTCCCGAGTCCCTACGAGACACGAAAACCGGACCGAATTGACTAATCCCAAGACCTAGTCGTCTAACGAGGAAGTAACCAAAAGAGCAGTAAAATAAACCACATTCAGCATGAACATAACTAACAGTAAGAAAGTACAGCAGTAAGGAAAGAAACTACTATAGTATATACCACCACAACAGTAGAACAACATTTATCATATAACATGAACTGCAGGTAAAGAAAAGTACAGTGGAAACAAGAACTACTCACTATAACGGAAACAAAGAGGTACAAAAGACAGTGGTAACTCTACTGGACCCTACTCGGCCCAGCGTCCTCTGTAGCCGCTGGACCTGGCTGCTCAACACCTGGTCCTGAAAAAGGTAACGAGTGTAACACGTCAGCAAAACGCTGAGTAGAGTGGCAACTAAAACTGAAGACAACAGTAGAGTGTACAGTAGCTGTTATGTTCTATTACTTTCTTTATTCACATCTTTCAATTGTCTCACTATTTCATTTATTCCCCAGATCTTTTTCTTGATCTCGAATGTTCCTCATGGGAACGATCTTGATTGCAGTCTTTTCCAAAAAGTAGAAGTAGCACGTGGTGCTCTCCTGGCCGGGAGAGTCCCCCGTGGTGATCCTACCCAGTCAACCACCCCAAGGTCACTGACAGACGTAACGGTGACTACGGCACGCGCGATAAACGCACAGGTAGCTAACCCGTACTGGCACGCGGTCAGTCGTTTCCGTTAACGGGTGCGCCCAAAGCACAGCACGGAACCAGTCCAGGGCAGAGCCCTCTCAGTAACAGGGGTCCAACCCCTCCACAGTAACCAAACCGGGGCCTTGCCCCTCCACAGTCTGCGCACCCTCGCCTGACTACCCTGGTTTGCCCCAGCGGGCCTAACAAGTCGGTGTGGGAGGCTAGCAGAACCCCGGGGCCCGTGGGGTAGCTAGTACCTCCCTACACTAGTAGCTCTCCTCGGTACTACGTACGCGAGGGCCAGCAAGTCGGTACAGAGTGGCCAGTCCTAACCCCGGGTCCCTGGGGCGGCTGGCTCCGCTTTGCACTAAACAAGGGGATAGTCGCTCTCCTTGGTACTCCGTACTCAAGGGCCAGCTCACTTCCCCAATACTATTCCATTCACTTTCCAGGAGTTCTACTCCTACTTCCCCGTAGGGTTCCATCCTTTTTACTCAAACATCCAGGTTTCACTTTCCAGTTTCACATTCTTACAATCCATGTTCTCAACCACGTTATTTATTCACAACAGGTAGCTGTTAATTCAAATTACAGGCAGCTTTATATCTCTTTCCATTTTCCAAGACTGCAGTATTATACATTCCACTAGTTTTCCCATCCTAGGATTCATGCCATATCCTAGGATCTATCATACAATCTAGTTTTCCAGCCCTAGGATTCATGCAACACCTAGGAGCTATCATTCCATCTATTTCTCATTCCTAGGATTCATGCAATGTCCTAGGTTTTATTTATGGTTCCATAATTTAACATATTTTATTAATAACTTAAAGCCACTCTACCAGGTAATTTATGGTTCCATCTTAACTTCCCAGGAAAGAGTTTCAGTCTAGAGTCGAAGAGAAGGACTTTTTTACCAGGGTGAAAAGATTTCCTAAGAATGTGACGGTCATGGAAGGCCTTAAGTTTGTCCTTATACATCCTTGAGCTTTCATAAGATTCATTCCTTAATTCATCGAGCTCAGACATTTGTAATTTCCTAAGATCACCGGCCTTCTCTAAGTCTAAGTTACACTTTCTGATGGCCCAATAGGCTTTGTGCTCTAATTCGACAGGAAGATGACAGTGTTTCCCGTACACAAGTCTAAAAGGAGACATGCCTAAAGGGGTTTTGTGGGCTGTCCTATATGCCCACAACGCATCAGAAAGGCGGGAAGACCAATCCTTTCTATCAGGTCGGATGGTAGTCTGTAAAATCTTTTTGATCTCCCGATTAGATAATTCAGCAAGTCCATTGGTTTGAGGGTGATAAGATGTAGCAATCCTATGTGACACCCCATACTTTTGCAGTAGGGACTGAAAATGTGTGTTTCTAAAATGAGACCCTCCATCACTAATGATGGCTTTAGGTACCCCGAATCTAGAGAAGATGAAATCTTGAACAAATTGTGTCACAACTCTATGATCATTAGTCCTTGAGGGGATGGCTTCAATCCATTTTGAAACATACTCAACTGCCAACAATATGTACTCGAAGCCATAAGATTTAGGAAAAGGTCCCATGAAGTCAATGCCCCAAATGTCAAAGATTTCGCACACCATGATCGGATTCAAGGGCATCATGTCTCGGCGGCCAATACTACCAAGAGACTGACAGCGTGAACATGCCCTGCTATATTCGTGTGCATCCTTGAAGATTGTGGGCCAATAGAAACCACTCTGCAAAATCTTTGCAGCGGTCTTTTTGCCAGAGAAGTGACCGCCGCACGCCTGGTCGTGGCAGAATGATAAGATGCTTCTAATCTCCTTATCAGGGACGCACCTCCTAAAGATCTGGTCTTTACAATGCTTGAAAAGCCAAGGTTCTTCCCAGTAATAGTGCTTGGCCTCGGATCTAAGTCTGTCTTTTTGATGTCGGACCCAATTAGTGGGGATGAGTCCAGAAGCCAGGTAGTTGACAATGTCAGCATACCAGGGAAGATCAGAATGAATGACCAGCAATTGCTCGTCAGGGAAGTGGTCAGAGATGGGTAAAGAAGGAGAAATCGCTTCAGAAGGAAGGCGGGATAAGTGGTCAGCTACCACATTCTGCTTTCCAGCCTTATCACGAATCTCTAAATCAAATTCCTGTAAAAGTAGGATCCATCTAATCAGACGAGATTTCGCGTCCTTCTTGGCGAGAAGATATCGAATTGCCGTGTGGTCAGTGTAGACTATAATGTGGGAACCTAAAAGATAAGGTCTGAATTTTTCCAGTGCATATACTACAGCTAGCAATTCCTTTTCCGTGACGGTGTAATTCCTCTGAGCTTCATCCAAGGTCTTGCTAGCGTAATAGATGACTGTGGGTTTCCCGTCCAATTTTTGACCAAGGACAGCTCCTACTGCATAATTAGAGGCATCACACATGATCTCAAAAGGGTGAGACCAATTTGGGGGTTGCAGTATGGGTGCCTTGGTAATCAGATCACGAAGTGTCGTATAGGCACGAACACAATCGTCAGAGATCTGGAAGTCTACGTCTTTAGAGAGGAGAGTAGTGAGAGGTCGGGCTATTTTCGAGAAATCCTCTATAAAGCGGCGATAAAAACCAACATGCCCGAGGAAAGATCGAATTTGCTTAACCGACGAAGGTAGTGGTAAATCAGAAATCAACTTTACCTTCGCGCGGTCAACCTCAATTCCTCTCTCAGAAATAAGGTGACCTAATACAAGTCCTTCAGTTACCATGAAATGAGATTTCTCCCAGGAAAGTACCAGATTCACATTAATGCATCTTTGCAGGACCTTGGTCAGGTGGTCTAGACATGCATCAAATGTGCTCCCGAAGACCGAGAAGTCATCCATGAAGACTTCTAAACAATCGCCTACTAAGTCAGAAAAGATTGCAAACATACACCGCTGGAATGTAGCAGGTGCGTTGCACAATCCAAAAGGCATCCTACGGAATGCAAAGGTTCCGTAGGTGCAGGTGAATGTTGTTTTCTCCTGATCATCGGGGTGAATTGCCACCTGATTATATCCTGAATAGCCATCCAAAAAGCAGAAAAATCTATTCCCTGCCACTCTTTCCAGTATTTGATCAATGAAGGGCAAAGGGAAATGATCTTTCTTCGTGGCTTGGTTGAGTTTTCGGTAATCTATACATACTCGCCACGAACTAGCAATGCGTGTAGGGATGACTTCTCCAGAATCAGTGGTGATGATGGTAAGTCCGGCCTTTTTTGGCACAACCTGAACAGGACTTACCCATCTACTGTCAGAAATTGGGTAGATAATTCCATTGTCCAGCCATTTAATCATTTCACTTTTTATCACCTCTTGTAATGTAGGATTTAATCTACGCTGGGGCTGTCTAGTAGGTCTAGATCCTTCTTCAGTGAAAATCCTATGTGTGCAATAAGAAGGACTGACGCCAGTAAGGTCAGAAAGGCTCCATCCTATAGCCTGCCTATGTGCTCTTAGGACAGATAAGAGTCGTGACTCTTGATCAGAAGAAAGGGATGAGTTAACAATCACCGGATAGGTCTGATCAGGTCCTAAGAAAACATATTTGAGAGAGTCAGGAAGAGGTTTGAGTTCAACAGGCACAGGATCAGAAGGAGCAGGTGTGAAAGTTTCAGGAGATCCTAGAGATACTAATGGAATGGGAGGAAGGTCCTCAGTCTCTAAATTTGGTATCTCAGTGGAAGTCACGTCAGAGTCCAAAGAATGTTGAGGTTCTAAATTTAATGAATTGATCAAGGTGTCCTCAACCAATTGATCCAATGAATCCAGGGAGAAGATTTCTTCAATTAAACTACAGGTCGGTCCTCTTTGGGCCTGAAAAATATCAATTTTTATTTTCTGATCTCCAAACTTTAATTCTATAAGGCCCTCCTCACAATTGATGTTTGCCTTGGCCGTAGCCAAGAAAGGTCTTCCTAAAATGATAGGTGTATTCTGGATATCTTCAGGTACTTCCATGTCAAGGACTATAAAGTCTACAGGGAAGTAAAAATCCTTGACCCGCACTATGACATCTTCCAACACTCCCTGAGGTGTCTTAACTGATCTGTCAGCTAATTGCAGGGACACCTTGGTTGGCTTCAAATTGCCAACCTCAAAATGTGTCAGTAGAGAGGTTGGGATAAGATTGATGGAAGCACCTAGGTCAAGTAGTGCTCTATTGAATGTGGTGTTACCAATCATGCAGGATAAGAGAGGGGTGCCTGGGTCTTTCATCTTAGTTGGGAGGGTACTAGAGATGATGGAACTAGCTTGTTCCGAGAGAATGATTGGACTACTCCCTTTTTGAATTCTTGCTTTACGCTTAGGTGTACATAGGTCTTTTAAAAACTTAGCGTAAAGAGGGATGTGGCGGATTGCATCCAACAAGGGGATGTTTATGTGGACTTGCTCAAAGAGCTTAAGCAAATCCTCCTCAGGTGCCACACAGGTCTTTTTCTTTCCTTTCTCCTTCTTCTTTAAAGCTTCAGGAAAAGGTACTGGAGTTGTGAGAGGTTCAGTTATAGGTAGAGGAGAAGTAGGAAGTGGAGGAGCAGAACTAGAAGTGGTAGGTGTTGGAAGAGGTGGATCTAGTGTGCATTTACCACTCCTAGTGACTATGGCATTTAGTTCAGCTCTAGAGGTAGATGGTAAATCATTGTTAGGTAGCAGAGGTGGTTGCGTTTGTGCAAGAGAGGAATTTGAGTCAGTGAAGAATTCAGTGTTGTGCACTGCTTGTGAAATGTCATGTGTTTGGTTTTGCAGTGTTGGTCTAGGTTGGACATACCTTTGAGCAGGTATGTTCCTAGGGTTGGGTTGTGCTTGGGATGGGAGTGAATGTGGTTGACGGGACTCCGTCAAGTTTGATAGCTGGGCTCTCATCTCAGCTAAGGCCGCGTCCTGTCTCTGCTGCATAGCAATATTCTGTTGTTGCATATCAGCAAGAGCTTTCATGATAGACCCCAACTGGTCATCTCGTGTAGGCCCAGATTGAGAGTATTGGGTGGGCCTGGGTTGGGGTTGCTGGTGGGTACGCGGTGGATATCCGTGTGATTGTGGAGGTGGTGCTCGGATCGGGTTGTGCAATGGTGGTGCAGAAGGTTGTTGAAAAGGAGGTCTTTGTGAATTTCCCGACCACGAGAAATTTGGATGATTACGCCATCCAGGGTTATAGGTTTGTGTGAAAGGATCATTGTGAATGGCGTGAAGCTCCTCCGAAGCTCCAGAAGGTGCAGGGAAGTCAGTGAAGGGAGGAACAAAGGTTCCTCCAACCGGTGAAGGATATGGAAATGGAAAATCTGGTAATGCAGTTTGTGTCACAGAAAGGTTATTCACAGTTTCCCTCCCTGTGGGAAACTGAGAAGAAGAAGATGGGTGTTTTGAGAGAAATTTCCATACTTCATCTACTTTGTTCTCGATTAAGCCCACTTTATCCAGTTGACTAGCCACTATCTCTAAGTCTTTGCTACTGGATTGGGCTTCATGTACCCCCGTGTGTGAGTGGGAATGTGAGGACTTTCTATTAAACACGCTCATTGAAGCATTGTTAATAGAGTTTTCGGCCATGCCTTCAAAGAGCTCAAAGGCTGAGTCCTCGTCCCGACACAGGAAATTGCCTCCACAAGCGGCATTTACAAAATTCCGTGTGTCATCATGGAGCCCATGGTAGAAGATCTGGACCTGTTGCCAGCGTGGGACACCATGGTGGGGACATTTTCTCAAAAGCTCATGGAATCTCTCCCAAGCCTCGTGCATAGGTTCTCCTAAATTCTGGGTGAAGGTGGTGATGGCACGCCTTAAGGCATTAGTGCGGCCTACAGGAAAGTACTTCTTTAAGAACTCATGTTCTAAAGAAGCCCAGGAATCTATAGGTGTAGTCCGTGCAAGTGTTCTAAACCAAAAGGCTGCCTTATCTTTTAATGAAAAGGAGAACATTTTCATCAAAAGCGTGTGCTGATCATGTCCTTGCGGACCCAAAGTTTGGGCAAGATTCTTCAGCTCCTCTAAATGCTGAAAAGGGTCCTCAGAAGCAAGTCCATGGAAGTGAGGAATGAGTGCTATAATGTTCGGCTTCAGTTCAGCAGCACGACCCCCATTGGGATAACGTACCACAGGCATTGGTTGGGCAACTGCGGGATTATAGTAATCTCGTAGTTGAGGTCTACGGGGTTGGGGTGGTGCCTGAGGATTTCTAAGTTGAAGTGGTTGTGGTTGGGGATTAGCTAATAGATTTACAGCTTGAGCAAGCTGTTGCACCTGTTGGGTTAAGGTATTCATTTGTAGTTGTGTATCGAAAAGGTGCTGAAGATGAGGCATAGGTCCTCTCTCCGGGGGTGGATTAGGATGATTAGGATAAGGTGGAGGTTGGAACCTAGGGATAGGTGGTTGCTGTGGTAGAGGATGTGCAACTGAGTCTGGAGGAAGTTCTTCAAAATCCTCAAAGTGTGAAGAATCAAGATCATCCTCTTGGCGAGGGGGATTGTGGAAAGTATTTTGAGACTCAGGAGGTAAGGGATTAGAAGTGGAAGGCAAAGAAGATGATGCAGTAGCTTGGGTAGCAGTACCCAAGGGGAGTACAAGTTCTGGGTTTTGGGATCTCCTACCTTCCATTGAGTTGATTTTTTTTTTTGAAATCCCGTTTACTCTAATTCGATCCAACTCAATGGGAAAAAAATTTTAACGTTCACAATAAAACAGAAGAATCCCAACAAAATCTCAATTCAAGAAGACCAATCAATCGAAATGAATCGGAGAAAATTTTTCCTAGAGGCTGCTACGCAAAGTATGTTATACGCAAACAATTGTTTCAAGCAATTGTACGTATCCTAAGATAAACCTAGCGAAGTGCAGACCTCTAAAATCCACTGGGAATCTGGATAAGACTGAGCGTGCGGATCCAGATCCTGTGGTTGCAGAAAGATGAGGTAGAAACCCGTGTATTGTGGCCTTAAGTGATCGTGCTGTGTGCACGATAACATTCAACACAAGGCGATTAAAATCTCAAACATGGTTTCACCCAATTTTGCTATCTCCTTTTTGATTTAATTAAAGTGATTAAAATATGTTTTCTATGCTGCTCATTTCACTTTTTACTAAATTCAGAACAAGTAGTGGTCTTCTTTAATTTTAAGTCAAATGCAAATATGGCAGGAGTTAGAGTTAGGTAAGAAATGCGTACCTGACTCCAGCAATCTTCTAATGCAGATTTGACTTGAATTAAAATCTAGCAGGAATGAAATGCAATCCTAAAAATGGATGCCTGAGGTTATGCTGCTGCTAGATAAGTATGAGGTCTTTTTGATTTTTTTTTTTTTTTTTGAAAAATTTTATATGCAATTCAAAAGTAAGGAAAGAAATTAAGAACAGAAAGAAATAAAGTCCAGATAGTCCAGAATTATTACAAAAATTGTGTGAGAACAAGCTCTCACAACTTATGACTAACAATTGCTCCTAATCAATAAACCTAAAACTATCTATACTAAAACTAATACTAAAATCCTACAGCGACTTCGAGGCAAAACTCCACCAGGAAGACGACACTCCTCCTCAAGTGCTGTGGAAAAAACAAATGATTAGTAAAAGAATAAAGGAATGTATACACAATTAATTCAATGGAAAATAAAAGCAATTATAATGAATGAATGAAGAATTTCTATATACAAAAGAATGAAAAGAAAATTTTGGTGCAAAGAGCGTTGCCTCCCCGGCAACGGCGCCAAAATAATGATGGCTGCCCGGCAACGGCGCCAAAATAATGATGGCTCCCCGGCAACGGCGCCAAAATAATGATGCGTAATGTTGGTTGTGTGGTTGTTGTGTTTGAAATTGGTAATAATTGTTGATTATGTCGTTGTAGTATAGGGTGTACAATATAACATTAAGGATGTCGTATAGTGGTGGGTATGGGTGAGTTCCAGTCATTACAACCATTATTATCATTTGCTTATTTATCTAATTTTTACTGGTTTTGTTCCAGGTCGTTCACTGGGAGGCAATTTATTGAATTTAATTCGGTCACTCTTTGATTATCTCAAAATTGTCTTCTTATTCAAAGAAAAAAACTTTACATTTTATTAAAGAATGAATGAATGTGTGTTTTATTTACCTAATTACTAAGAAATGCTTGCAAAAATACTAACTATGAACAAGCATCAAACAATCTATTATTATACTCTAACCTATGTATTTACAAGTTATCCTATTAATACTATCATAATAGTATATAATACATTAGAATGCAATGGTGTCGAAATTTAACTTATTAGTCTGTTATGTACAGTAACATATACAGCAGTTTCAGTGACAGATATAAGCGTCGCTAAATCTCAGAAAACACTATATACAACCTAAAGAGGCAAAACTGAGATCTTTAGCGACGTTTATAGTGTCACTTTATTCTGTTAGTAATTATATAAATTTACTTATACGTATGTATACTACTTATTCTTTGTTCTCTTTCTTTCTTCATTAAGTCTCTGTTCTTTGTATTCTTTGCTTTTTTTTTTTCTCGTGTTAACTCTTTGTTCACTCTTCTGTCTTAGCATATTTCAGAGGCTGCGGTGGGGAGGGGATTAGGCTAATATCATTAGTTTAAAACGTGTTTAGTTTGCGGGCACACTTTTCGAGGGATACACAGCACCCTAAGGGTGGGACCAGACCTCTACTAAGCGCGCCCTAATCTCAGATTAAGTGGCTTAATTATGTCTTTAATCTCAGCGCCAGGCCTCAGCCCAACGTCATATGCTCGCACACGCTCGGGCCCCCGGCCACACACACGCGCCACATATTTATCGCAAATCAGACAGAGTACTCAGACCAGAGCTCTACGGGTAATCGGGTCAGATGTTCGTAGGCAGTGTTTCGGGCGCCCGGCGCCCGTGACGACTGGCGTATAAGAAACATAAATCACATTTATGTGGCTGCGCTTGACTTGCAGCACACGATGTGGTGCTATTCCAGCGCCACATCGTGCGCTGGAAATCAGGCGCAGCTGCGTCTGATCGGACTTTTGGCCCTCGATTTGGGGGCCATAAATTATTAAATAAAATAAAATAAAATATGGTTAATAAAGTATTTACATAATACTACATAATTGATTAATTAATTTTGAATTTTAAATATGTTTACTATGCAAATAAATTCGCTAAACTAGGCTGATTGTACAGGTTGATTTAGGTGATTAAATAGTTAATTACTTATAAAATAGTTAGTAAATGGTCTAATTGACCTTATACAGATTCAATTTACATACTTAAGTATTTTATACATATTTTTATTGTATATTTACGAATTTATTTCTATTTTATTTAAGCTAAACTAGCTGTTCTGAGTGTTTTAAATAAAACTAAGTTACAGTAAGCTATACTAGGTATAATTGTACTTTAACTAACTTAAATTACTTACTATATATGTTAACCTAAGTCTATAGATTTATTTACTTAATTATAGCTCTAAATTATTAATTTAACTAATTTATTCTACAATATAGCTACTGAATATGTACATATGAATCTGTATATATACATATACATATATCAGTAAATACATACATAATAGTTCAGTATTTATACATATATTTACATAGATTACATATGTATATAGATTTATGTACAAGTTTATACAGTATTTACAGTATATCTATGTATGTCTACGTACATAATCAGGCTGTATATTATAGTTATAATAGTATGGATATGTATATTTACAGTGTGAAATTAAGTATGTATAATTAGATTTTAGTAGGAACTTAGGGAATGAGGGTTAATTAAGTTTTTATTTCATTTTAAACAGCAGCTAAGCTACTGTCAGAGAAGATGGAGAGGGAAGAGAATGTACTGTTCAGGGTGTTTTAACAGTGTCAGTGGCTTCAGCCACTGTCAAATGGGCTAACTGCTGCTGCAGTTAGTCCATTTGAAGAGGGGGAAAGCATTCACAAAGAAGAGGAGAATTTAGAGAAGAGGGGAATGTTGCTGCAGTTTGCAGCATTTTACTGTATAACTGGGAATAAGAGAAAATTCAGAACAAACTAAAAATTAAAGAGTTGAAATCCAAATCTGATAAGGGTATAAATCTCACGAAAATCACATAAGAATTCAGTTCAAATACCCACAAGGAAAAGCCCTTATCAAAAGCATCATTTCAGATCAAAACACAAATGGCATTGAGTTAGTCTTCCTAATGCCATAGACAGCATGAAGGAAGACTTAACTCAATCAATTAAAACCAAAAACATACAATCCCAGTTTCTTGCAACCTTAAGGAGTATGGAAAACTCCTTAGGTTAGAGAATCACCATACAAAAATAATTATCAAACAGGTGGTGTATGGCAGTTCTGAAATGACAAATCAGAAAAAGAATGCATTAAAGGAATTTATAAAAGCTAGCAAATGCATTCAGATCAAGGCAGAAGCAAATTCATGAAAGGCTCTTCTGATTTGTTCTCTGTCACCAGAGAACTTCTCAGAATCCTTGCCCTCAAGGAAAACCAAAATCCCTTCAATTTGTCAGATCTGTCAAGACATTTCAGAAAGCAAAATCTCTTCAAAACCCATGTTAAAGTGAATCTGACAAACTGAGGCAATCAATCTAAAATAAAAGGGGCTTTTGTGAACACAAATGGGGTGAGTGAGAAGCCCCAAATGGTGCTTGTGACGCCAATTTCAGATCTGAGGCAGTACACCATCAGATCTGGAATTGGGTCCAGATGTGTGGGTGACAGATGAAAGATTCGTCGTTAAAAGGAACATAAATCAGAATTGGATGGTGGAAAAACAAAACATGAAGAGGGAGATAAATTGATTAATGAACAGATGATTCTTCCCCTCTGATCTGGACTGATCAGAGGAGGTGAGGGAGGGGATCTAATACTAATTCTACTCCTAAGACTAATCTAACTACAGCTAACATTAAACACTAACAATTAAAACTAAATCTATTCTAAACTACTGTAAACTAAATCTAACACTACTTGTGCAGAATTAAAAACTAAACTAAAAGGAAGAATGGGACCTATGGGTCCTTAGCCGGCGGCTAAGGAGGAAGAAAGGAGGAGGGTGACTCCAGCGGAGGGAAGAGTCTGCTAGTGAGACTCCAGGGTCGTCCTCAGGTGCTACGAGGTCCTTAGCGACGAGGAGGGTCGAGAGCAGGCGATGATTCCACAGCCGGTGGCTGTGAAATCAGGGTCCAGATGAGGAGGAGAGACTGGAGTGGAAGAATTGATCGCTAAGAGATGTAGGAGGGAGCGATCCCTCGCGCGCGACACCACTGAGGTGCTTAAATAGCAGCTCAGTGACTGAGATCACCGCAAGGGTGAGGTTAATCAGAATCAGGCCGGCGGTGAGGATGAGATGGGTAGAGCGCGCGGCGAGTCAAGAGAGAGATCTGACCGTCAGATAAGATCTGGGAAGAGAGGTGAACGCACGCACCGAATCGCGCGAAGGTTCCATTTGAATCCAGCCGCAGATCGAGATCAAAAGTGCGATGGACGGTCGAGAATGGCTGTGTTCTTCGCGCGCTACAGTGCGCGTGAAGAACACAGGCTTCTCTCTGAAATGAGGGAAAATTTGCAGACGGACCTTTAAAAGAAGGGGTAGAACATTTGCATGCAGGCCCAAAAGCGAGAAGAATAGCAGCTGGAAGGGCCCTGCAGTCTTATAAAAGGGTCCCTGCGGCTTGCAAATAGGTCCAAAAAGGAGTTTTGAAGGGTAGAAATGTAATGCATGAAGGACCTAATTGTAATCTATTTATTTCTAAGCCTAAATGATGTCCAATTGCTTTCAAATTTTTACATGTGCTTAATTGAACATTTACGACATTGATTTTACTTCTGATTTGGCTTTTCAAACTTGTTTATGTGTTCAATTGATGCATGGATCATCATTTGTTCTTTAGTTTTCAGAATATCCCATTTTTGTGACCTAATTAGGAGATTTTAACACACATTAAAAGTTTTAGGTCTTTTCTTTAATTCCCACACTTAACCCTTTTTATGTGTTAATTTGATATTGTTTTGCTTAGTATCTAGCTTAATTTCGGCCTTTTAGCTATGATGAGTAGCCACTCATCAAGGATGAGAATAATGAGGAGGAGGAGGACGAGGATGAGAATAATGAGGAGGAGGAGGAGCAGGAGCAGGTTGGGAGTACATCCCCAGTACATGTGGACCTGAGCATGGTAGGTACAAGTACTGGTAGGAACTCTCATACTTTTTAAAAGTATTTTACTTCTATATTTTAGAACTTATTATATATTTGATATAATTAATATGATTAATTTCTACGCAAGTAGAGTAAGAAAAGGACGGGGGAAGACAAGGAACCTAGATTATGGGGGAGGCGGAGAATTACTTGAACTTCATCAGTTGAGTGGGCACGATGGTGAAGTCTGTCGTGCCACTTTACTACTTTGACTGGAGGAGGGTGCCCGCAAAGCTGAAGAGGCAACTCCTCCAATAGTTGGAGGTAATGTAATAGATCTTAAATATTACTTCCATAACTTTATCTTAAAATTATTTTTATGTAAGATTAATATATTTTCTCAAAATAAATGTAGGTGAGTTATGATTGAGGTGACGACCCCAATACCTCTAGGTATATTTTTAAGCACGCCGTCAAACTCGACAAAGATTGGAGGACGAAGACAAAGAGAAAAGTAAAAAATTTTTAAATATTTACATGTTTATTATGCACATAATTTCATATATTATTTTTAACATTTTATATTTGTTATTCATTTTTTCTCGAATAGGTCACATGAGAAGGCAATGGAGAATTACCCTCCTGATGTCATGCTTGAACACTGGAAGTAGGCATGCAAGCATTGGATGGATCCCAAAGTGGAGGTTAGTAATTGATTCTAAATGTATATATTAAATTCATATATCTTAAATTCATAATAAAAGATGAATTTGTTTATTACTTTATATTTATATGCTTTTATTACAAAAGCAAGTAAGGAAAAATAAGGCTAATAGGGCCAAAGCTTCAGCATAGACCCACTATCTGGGTCAATGAAGCATTGAGACGATCAAGAGCCGTAATGTAAGTTTCTTGTAACAACTTTGCACTTGAAAGTTATTTACTCTAAAGATGATCTAAATAAAATTTTATCATTTTCATATTTTCAATCCACTTTGAATGAGGGGAGAGAGATGAAGGGATGGATGTCTATGAAATCACCCATAGTAAGGCTGCAGCTGAGGGTACTCGTAGGTAAATTCATGAGTCATACTAGCAAAGACACGTAAGTTTCTTAAATTCAAAAATTTTATAATTTTGTATATATATTAAAGTAATAATTTTTACTACTTTTAGGAGATAATGGTTCACTTGGTGCATCCCACCTTCGATGAGAACTCCGACAGCATCTAGTAGCCTCTGGATTCAGAGAAAGCATTTAGGACTGTGATGCCATCGAACCACGGCGTTTTCGTTTGTAGTGCGGGGAGGGTGCACGCGTTATCTAGCTATTATGGGAGAAAAGGGGTCGTCTCATCTATTGTCGTTGATCAATTGAACTAAAAAATTGACACACTGTAGAGATGCAAGGAAGAGAGGGAAAAGAGAGAGGCAGAGATAAAAAATCAGATGGATGCCATGCAGTCTTAGATGAGTAAGACAGATGATAAGATTCAATAGATTTTACTCCTTTTGAAGAAGAGATAGTTAGAGCATCCGTATCCAATAGATCACACCACGCACAGACAAGACAATGACGATATAGGCAGGGCTGGTGGCATTAACGAGGCAGTTTTTTGATATTTTCTTTTTTTCTTATTATTACATGTTTTTTATATGTAAATATTTCATTATGGAACTTCTTTTGTATTATACTTTATTTTTCTAGAATATGAAACTTATTTTCATTCTTGACATTATGTATAAAAGTAGTGTTTCCTAAAGTATAATAGCATTATGAAACTTTTAAGTTTTTATATATTTCACATTTCAAATAGCAGGTGTTTCCCATATTTTTCAAATTAAAAAAAAATCCTTACCTTTGTCGTCGATTTTGTAAACAATCGACAGCATTCAATGGTAATTTTTTTTTAAAAAATGGCTATAGAAATATTTACATTGTCGGTTGATAAGCGATAGCAATGATATATAATTGACGACATTCAATATATATATTTTTTAAAATGGCTATTTGTCGTTGCTTTTGTACTAAGTGACTACAGAAATATTTATGCGATCGCTTTTAGAAGCAACGAATTTTACATTAAAATGATGGGAAAAATCCACAAGTGGCACGTTATTGCATGAAAATGTGATCTACAATCCCTATCACTTCTTTTGTAAATGATGAGAAATAAAAATTTCGTCGGTTATAAAACAACAACAAAAGCTCCAATCCATTCGTCGAGGCAAAGATAATTTGACGTCACATTTTGTTTGTGACTGACGACAAAATGAAACGACGACACTAGTAATGCCTTAGCTTTTTAGCATCAATTATAATACCTTTGCTGTCGATTTTGAACCGACGGCAAAAGTCCAGATTCTTGTTAACAATCCATTATCAAGAAAGGAAGACAAAACCAAAACACCCTATGGGTGCACTAGAGGGGTGAATAGTGCAGTTGAATATAATATAATAAAATTGAAATTGAATGCATAAATAAAATAAAACCACAAGAATGAACGCAAGATTTTTAGGTGGAAAGCCACCATGGGTAAAAACCACCACTTTAGTCTTTCTCGACTCAGGATTTTCCTGATCACAAAGCGATAAAAAACCACACTACTTTAAATTAAAGGGTGTTGTATCTTAAATACAACATGCATCAAACCCAAGCAATGTAATTTTCTCTCCAGGAGATAGGAATCTAGAAATCAAACACCCTTATAACAAATACAAGAAAAACAAGAAACCTTATAGAGCCATGTGGATATTAGTAAATAGCTTCTATAGGTTAAGATTACTTCCCTCAGATGGATGTAGATCAGAGTGTTGTAGTGAATAGAGCTCTCATATGGCATGTAAGAAACTTGGAGAGTTGATGAGCAGTTTTCTCTCTATGCTCTTCTCTCATTGTGGAAGTGTTGGGAAGAATTGATTCTATGTGTTGTATCTATCAATGCAATCCACTAGATGTATTTATAGAAGTGTTAGAAAGGATCTAGATAGGATAAGTAAGTCCTTATAGCCATTGGGAATGATTGGGAGTAATATTACTTGAAATTAGGAAGGATTGCAAAAAGATTCACAACAAACATAACAGTACTATTAGACATTTACTAGGTTCATCAGGCGTCGTTTGATCTGGTTTAGTTAGATATCTGATAAAAGAACTTGGTGTTTACTGACGAGGCTCTAGAAAGCACGTCAAGAGGAACTTGCCAAGGGGACATCTATTTAAGTAATTAGATGACTTATTTGAAGATAAAGGTTGTTTGACTAGATGGTTGGATGTTTATTTACTATGACCAAATTTTCCTAAACTTGGGTTTGGAGTGAGCTGGGTCATATGGCCTAAGTGTTGATTCTCTTGTAGGATGTCTGACCATATTGTTGGTCATTTGATTTGGGAATCAATTTAGGATTTGTGCTTTGACACAACATCTTTCTTGATTTATGTTTCCCAGGTTCAACAGGTAGCTATGAGTCACTTGATAATCAAGTTAGATGTTTGAGAGAGGTTTAGAACATCTGATGATGTGGTCAATCATTTGATAACTTAAGATGAACGTTGGGCTTCCAACGATCATTACAGGAGACATTTGATTAGATGGTCAGTTGAGTTGTATTGGGTTTTAGGTCATCTAACAAAAGCATTGGTTGTCTGATTTCTGGATAATTTTTCTATTTTGGTTTTGGTTTTGATTCTAGGTTTCTCCTAAATGTCTAGGAACTATGCAGGTGTTACTAATCGTCTACCACTGGATTGCACTAAAAAATAGTGTTTTATATGTCATTGTTATAGTATAAGTGTTACAAATGCAAATCGATGTTGCGTCAATTTTATTTAATTATAATTTTTACTAGTTTGTTTCCAAGTCGTTCATTGGGAGACAGTTATTGATATACATCACTCTATAAGTCCAAAAATATCCTTTTATTCCAAAAATGTCAAATTTACTTACAAAAAGAAAGAATGAATCAATAAATGAAATAATTGGTTAATTATTTACAAAAGAATCAACTTTTCTACCTACAATGCCTTAAACATATTGTTGAAGGGCGAAATGAGAAGATTTACGATATGGTTGTCGTAGTACACTCCTAAATCGCACAACAAACACTTCAATTTATAAACTCGATTTCTATTTGGAGTTCGAGGTCGTTCGCAGGGAGCAAATATGAAATCCACACACTAATCTTGATTCAGAATTAATGAGCATAGTAAATTAAGCGTAATAAAAGATATGCAATGAATGAAACTTGTCAGAGTGATATTCAATGTATCTTAAAAGATCATGGGATAAGAAGAATTAGAAAGACAAAATAATGGTGATTTAAATCACCACTTAACTCTCTAATTAAGCATGCATTTCATGTATTCAATTTATTCAAATAATCCAACAGTGTTCTCAATCCACATCAACTTAGGTACTTAAATGTTTCTTCAGTATCAGAGCTAAAGGCTTAATCAGACGTCGCCCATGTGTATCAGATGACTTAAGTATCACAGCATATCACCACAGTAAACACACAAGGGCACTTCTTCAGCCTCTCAAGCATAAGGCCTTTCTCTCCACAGCACACAAAGCCAATGCCTTTTCTCGCTAAGTATTAAAGCTTTCCTTCAGCACAGCAAGGCACATACCTTTCCTTAGTTAGAGGTTAAGTATTAACCTTCAACACGTACCCCAAGGTGTTCCAATGTGAAGCAAAACCCTCCCACCTCCTCACAAATCCTCTTCTTTTTCTCTTAAACCGAGGCTAATCGGGTATACAGACGGGTAAACGGGTCATGAATAGTATTGAGTTTGGACCAGGTCCACGTGTCGTGTGCATGGGCATGGAGTGCATGTGTGAGCTGGGGACTTATTTTTGCTATATAACGCTTTGTCGTGTTTTAAATCAGTATCGTTGTAGTATAGTCGAAAAAGCGTTATAAATAAATAAGAAGTTTTTATTACTCGAAAACCAAGGTATCTGAGGTCGAACTCAGGGAGCAAATTGGTATTTTGAAAACTAAAATCACAACTTCTAAATTACTCAAAAGATGATATCAATGCAATTCAATGTATATGAAAGCTAGAGAGAGAAAATGCAAAAAGAAATAGATTGTCTTTCTTCTTTCTTCTTCTCTTTTCTCTTCCTTCTTTCTTTCTGTGACTTCTTCTTCCTTCTTTTTCTTCTCTCTTTCTTTTCCTTTTGCTTTCCTTTGCTTGGCCGCACCTTCTCCTTCTTTCTTTCTCTGACCTTCCTCTTTTAGATGTCTACTTTTGTAAATCAGACATCTTAACTTGCGATTGCTACAATGCTTTCAGCTCCTCCTTCTTCTCTGCCTCTGTCTGTCTTCTTCTTCTGCGGCTCCTTCTTCTATTCTTGCCTCCTCCTGCCTCCTTCTTCCTTGGCCTCTGCCTTGTCTTTCTTCTTCTTTCTTCTTCTTCCTTTTCTTTCTCTTTGGTTCGCCTTTCCTCTGCCTTAGTCTTCTTTCTTCTTTTCTTCTTTCTTTCCTTATCTTCTTCTCCTTCTTTCTTCTTCCTTTGCAATCTTCTTTTGCGACTAAGTCCTTCTTCTTCTCTCTTCAGCAGCTGCCTCCTCCTCCTCCTTCTTCCTTTCCCTGCACAGCACAACAAAACCTATCCTTACCCTCCCCCGCGTCGCTCTCTCTATTTCTCTCTTCGCTCTCCCAGAGCCAGCCAGGTAAATGGGTTGGGTTACGCATGCTCGGGTCCAGGCGCACCGGCGTGGGTGGTGCGCGAGGAGTGTTGGGTTAAATGGGTTGGTCAGCCAGGTCCACAGAGGTGTGGGTTGCAGACGAGGCGGGGGCGTGGGCGAGGGACCTCACCCCGTGTCGTTTGAGGGGATAAGCTAAAAATAGAAAAATAATTTAAACAACTTACCGCGTTCTTGAGTTCATGAGGTGGGACTAAATTGTCCTACCTGCTTCTTCACACCTGCAAGGAAGACGCCCATCCAATTGAGGCGGCTGCAGTCGCGGGGCTTTTGATTGCCAGGTGTGGAAGGTCCGCAGGAGGGTTCCGCGCACTTGGGATGCCTTAGCCTGAAGCCAGCAACTTGGAGCAAGCTTGTGAGCAAGCTTTGCTTTTGCTCCAATGGCGGCAGGGGGTTGAACTTGCAGATCACGAATACGGCCTTGCGGCTCTGTCAAAGCACGTAGGTAGCTTTGCCGTGGCATAGCGAAGGTGGTGCGATGGGTGGTGTGGCACAAAACAGCCTAGGCGTGCGTTCCTAGGTCAGACTGTGGTCGTGAAAGTGCGTTTGTTCGGGGAGAGTGTTGGGTGCGAGTGGCGGTCAATGAAGAGGTGGGTGATGATCAGTGGATGATGGTGAAGCTTCTGCGGTTGGTGGTGAGGTGTGTGGGTGCGTGGAGTGATGGATGCGCCTTCACCGGTGGTCTGCCGAAGATGGGGAAGACGAAGGTGGTCTGTGGCTGTCGAGGGTGATTTTGTGAAATAAAGAAGAGGAAAGTGAAAGGTAAGGAGAGAGGAACTTAACTAAAGGTATCTGGACGAAGGGGGGAGGCGGAGGGCGAGCGGTGCGTATTTGCCATCACTGGAGATGAAAACCCTAGGAAAACCTCGAAGCTGCATGTAAAACGTACTTTAGGACCTTAAATAAAAGAACAACCGACTCCATCTCTAATGCTCGCATTGGAGCTAGAAATCGTTCGCAACAGCCACTTCTGACTCACCCGCTCACCTTTTGTTCTAAATTTTGGGTCAAGCTGATTGTAACCCGATACGGGAAATTCATGAAGTACAAATTATATGAGGTTATATGTTTATAGCATATATACATATTGCATTCATGAATAAGATTATTTTATTAAGAGAATGCATTAGGGACTTTATCTTCTAGTTGATTCTTGTAATCTGGAATCCGGTACAACTTTTCACACACACGTAGATAAACGTCTTCAGTCTGTCGAGAAGAAGCAGTGCTTCTTTTCCTAAACCCCTAGACAGTGTTTTTGGAGTCAGGCAGATGTTCTTCCAAAAATCCACCAAATAGTGTGAGATGAGAGTAGAGTGTACTGATGCTCTAAGATTAGTGTAAGGAATTTGGAATCCTAGATAATTAGGTGATGATACTTAGAGATTAGGCATAGTTTCCGCTCTCGGTTCCTGCGTATACATTTTGAGTGAATTTTGAGAGCCACCAAATAAGGCAAATATGCGGAGATCAAGTTTTCATAAAACTATGGCTAAGGTGGATGGTTACGACCATTCTCTACGGAATCCTCAGCTGAAGGAGGGTATTGATGTCAAGGTCAGAAATACATAGTCCTATCTGTCTCTCCCAATACCGTGAGTAGGCACTTCCACCAAATAAGTCACCCAATGTCTCTTGAGTACCGCCAATCCCTAATAATGCCTCCTCAATAAAGTTCATGGATGTATTCTAGTTATGTTATGTTGAAAAAAGAAAAAAGAAAAAAAGAAAAAAGAAAAAATGATGAAAAAAAAACTCAAAAAAAAAAAAGAAAAAGCAAAGAGAAAAGAATGAATATTTAGTGTATATTTCATTGAGGCAATACCACCAAATATGGCCTTAACCTATTTTTCTTATGTTTCCGACCGCCCAAATACTGACAGAGGAATTCCAACTTAGTGTTAGGGTTATGAGAACTCAATTAAAGTGTTAATGCCTAGTGAGACCACCAAATACAAGTCATATATGTGAATTTGGTAAAGTTGTGAGCTCTAAGAAAAAGAAAGAAAAAAAAGTAAGAGAGAATGAATACAAAGGAATCAAAAGAGAGCATAGTTTTTCTCGTCTTTCTCTAAGTTGAGTCACTTAGTAATCTGGGAATCTAGATTCTGTAGTACTAGTCTCTATGTAGTACCAAGTGAGAATGAGCCACCAAATATATAATCCTTTCCCTCAAAGATTCTCTACCTAAGCCTAAAGCTGGGGTGGAATTCATATAATATCTTGAATACCCCGAGGGAAGAAGTTCACCTATCCAGCTAGAATTTTTACTAGGGGTCAAGTACAGGCTTTAGAGGTGTATTAGTTTTCACTCGAATCCGTTGCAAAAGCTACATAGCTGCACTTTCACGATTGTCTGGATTTCTAGAGCATAGGATTAAAACAAAAAGGAGAAAAATATCTATGCATACACTTGATAAAATAATCAATCCCTTAAGGACCTTTGCTGTAAATAATTTAGTCTTGAATTTGCTAGGGACTAGCAAGATTATATTAGGAATTAAAAACAGGCAACATTAATCACTCAAAAGATATTGCAATAAGCTCATGGTGATTCTCAACACTTAGACATATATATAAAATTATATCTTCTATTCATTCAAGAGAGTATTTGCAACATAGAAGGTAGAAGAAAGCTTGTACATGAATGCTTAAAATTGTAAATCTAGCTACCAGAAAACGATCGCATACAAGAATCTACGGGGGGATTTTGCATGCATCATTGGGGGAGAAGTAAGATACGCTATTAAGCAGTAATAAAAGCAATAAAATTATGAAGAGCATGAATTAAATCTAGAAGAATAAAAGGGCATTCAGGGGTGGTCCCCGATGGCCTTGGAGTGGTCGGGAGAAGAATGATGGGCGGCCAATGTAGCTTAGGCCGATCCTTGGAGAGAGGTAGGGTTGATCCAGCATCCCGGCATGGAGTCCTCTATGATGGTGGTGAGCTCGTGGAGGTGGAGTAGCTAACCTAGGTGAAGGTGGGCGTGTATGGAGCTAATGAGGTGAGTGGTGCCAATGAAGCCAAGGGATGTGAATGGGTGCAAATGGCCACCCCTTAGGTATTTTTATAGACCTAAGGGAAGATCTCTAGAGAATTATGGAATTCTCTAGAGAGGCCTATGGTGGGAGCTCGTGGGAGAGTGAGAGAGAGAGGATGGATGGTGGTTTTTAGATCCACCAAAAGTGGATCTAAAAATTGAATGGCTCTTGGTTGCTAAATTTGGCAACCAAGGCAACCACACATGGTAGAGAGTTTTAGAGAACTCTAGGCTAGGTATTTTCGTGTGGATGGTGTGTGTGGGTATGTGTGGGTGGAAACTTAGGTGGCTAGGTTGATTAGGTTAGGTTCTAGTGGGTTTAGGTCAAGGTATGTCTCAAATTAGGGTTATAAGCCCTAATTCACTAAGGTAAAGTGCAATTAAACTTAATACAAGTTTAATTATGTGTGTGGAAACTTAATTGAGAGTAAAACAACTCAATTAATTTAGGTCTAGGTCAATTGAACTCTCACTAAGTCCAATTGGACAGTGTGTGCTGAGATTAGGGCTCAATTGGACTCAATGAGTCCAATTGAATAGGCTAATAGAATTAACTAAGATCCAAGTCAATTAGGTTTAGTGAGGACCTAATTAGGTCCTTAGGGAAGTTTAGAGGTAATGTACTAGGGTTAGGGCACCTTAATTTAGGTTCCTATGGGGTTGGAATTGGGTTTAGGGACCTAGAGGTCCAAGATCAAGGCTTAAATCTCAAAACAGGAATTGGAGAGCAGTATCAGACGTCTAATAATAGTGTCAGACGTCTTATACTGAAAAATCAAAAGTCCAGACTTGTTGTCTGGACGTCCAATCAGAGTCAGGAGGATTTTGGGTTCTGTTTTGGGTATTCTACAGAAATTGGACGTCTGACAAAGTGTCTGGACGTCCAATAACACTGCAGAAGTGGGTTTGAGGTATGCGAGAGATGGCTAAGGGTCTTGGATGTCCTATAACTTATCTGGACGTCCAGATAAGGGTTGGAACTAGGGTTTTAGGGTTTCTTAGGGTGTTATGACTTAATCTAAGGGTGGCAAGGCTTGGGGAAGTCTCTAGGCTATCCTAGGGCTAGGATGGACCTATGCTCTTCACAATTTATTGCTTTATTCCTACTTAAGCATAGTAAACCTTTAACTCCCTTACATTATTATTCCTACATCTAAACTAAGCCTTCTGCTCCAGCTCTACTGCAACTCCCATTATTTCAGATCCAGCTTTAGATCCTACTCCAGACCCAGCTCCAGATCTGCTTATTGCCTGCAATCGACATAATGCACTTAATCAGCACATTATAACATTATTTTGTGCATAGCTAAAGTAAAGCAGTAAAGATGCAGATAATACTTATGCATGCATGAATTTCCCTAACTTATGCTAAGTTCTAGCCTAATCTAGGTTAATTAAGACCTATGATTGCTGCGCAATCACTGACCCACAGTCCAGATGTCTTACCAGACGTCTGACCTAAAGTCCAGATGTCTTAAAAGGCTTAAACAGCACGGGTCTTAACAGTCCTTGAATTCACAAATGATGACATCAATTTGATACTTGGAATTCCTAGTAGTGGGTGTGATATAAAAGTGAATGAGAAATTGCTTCCCTGGTCGAGTTATTGCAATCAAACGATTTTCAAGCACACAAGGCATATAGATAGGAGGTCATTGGAACCAATGATGCATACTTATTATCACTTTGAGGATTTCCACTCCATTTACATTTATGTAACATGTTTAATATGTATGATGTTTATGACCTTCCTATTCCTAGATTCGGGTTACTCATTCCCAAGGATACTGTTGGATTACATTAACTCCTTGGAGGATACAAAATACGTCAATTGGTCATCCGCAGTTGCAAAGTTCATTCTTTTCAAGATGAAGGACGTGGCTAGGAAAATAACCTCAATGAAAGAGATCGGAATCAGTGAAAGCCTTGGTTACTTGAACGGCTGTGTGGTTTGCTTATATGTAAGTACTTTAAAGATAGAACATTGCTTATATAAATTTAATAACTAATATGCATGGTTTATTGAACATTGAATAGTTAATAACTTGTAGGTATGGGGGCTAGAATATTACTTCAGGGATTCCTACATCAATCGCGATCTAAGACCAAGGTTGAGGAAATGGACTAGCTCCAACATTCTAAATAAAAAGGACGTTGAGAACATTGAATAATTAGTGGTAATTTGATGTTGTTGAACGCACGGGTTGCTACGCTAACGTGTTTGGTTTTGAAAAACCCATCATTGTAGTTTAAAAGTGAAGAACTCGTGTTCAACAAATAAAATTTATACCGGAATAGAAATCCTAGGTCGAACTCAGGGTGGCGGACATTTGATTTAAAAAATACACATTTGTTTTATTTGTCACGAAGCAGAATAATTGATTAGAAACTATCTAACTATTTACAATAAATAGAAGAGAGAGAGAGAATGAGAGAGAGAGAGAATATTACAAAAACCAAAAAGAGATGTAGAATGAACATGGAATTCATCATAAAAAAGATTATTTATTAAACATTACAACTAGAAAGCAGAAAAATGATTATACTAGAAAGCAGTAAATCTACTCTAGAAAGTAGTAAAAAGAATGGGGAGAGAGATATCTCCTCAACGGTCGCTTGGAGGACGAGTCGGACGGGACGATGCCTGTTGGAAGGTCGTAGATCGCATTTTTGATAAAAACGTCGTAGTATAGTTGCGAAATACGATCCAACAAAGATATTGTTTTGTAAAAATAACGAGACTTTGAGTCCCGGTCGTTCGTCTCTGGGAGGCATTGTTTTTGCTTTTGAAATCAATCTTAAAGCCGCTCTACTTTATTTAAACGATATGCTGGTGCGTAATATATAGGCAATTAAAGAACAGACACTTAAATCACGCAAATATGATAATCATTCAGCTCGTGGTGATTTCGAACACATAAGAGATATATATATATATATATATATATATATATATATATATATATAAAGTGAAATTTCATTCATCATTGGAGAGTTGTTGCACAAGGAAATCTAGAGGAAAGCTTATACATGAATGCTTAAAAATTAAACCTAACTACTAGAAAACGATTGCATATAAGAATCAACGAGGGGATTTCGCATGCATCATTGGGGGAGAAGTAAGACTACACTACTAAGCAGTAAATGAAATAAATAAAGATTATGAAGAGCATGATTTAAAGCTAGAAGAATAGAGGGCATTCAGGGGTGGTCCCCGATGGCCTTGGAGTGGTCGAGAGAAGGAGGGGCGGCCAATGGAATTTAGGTCGACCCTTGGAGAGAGGTAGGGTTGATCCAGCATCCCGGCATGGTGTCTTCCATGGTGGTGGTAGTGAGCTCGTGGAGGTGGAGTGACTATGGAGGTGGCGTGAATGGCACCAATGGAGAGCAATTGCCAAGGGAGTGAATGGGTGCCAATGGCCACCCAAGGGGTCTTTTTATAGACCTAAGGGAAGCTCTCTAGAGAATTATGGAATTCTCTAGAGAGGCCTATGGTGGGAGCTCGTGGGAGAGTGAGAGAGAGAGGGTGGATGGTGGTTTTTAGATCCACCAAATGTGGATCTAAAAATTGAATGGCTCTTGGTTGCTATTTTTGGCAACCAAGGCAACCACACATGGTAGAGAGTTCTAGAGAACTCTAGGCTAGATATTTTCATGTGGATGGTGTGTGTGGGTGTGTGTGGGTATGTGTGGGTCGAAACTTAGGTGGCTAGGTTGATTAGGTTGGGTTCTAGTGGGTTTAGGTCAAGGTAGGTCTCAAATTAGGCTTATAAACCCTAATTCACTAAGGTAAAGTGTAATTAAACTTAATACAAGTTTAATTGGGTGTGTGGAAACTTAATTGAGAGTAAAACAACTCAATTAAGTCAGGTCTAGGTCAATTGGACTCTCACTGAGTCCAATTGGACAGTGTGTGCTGAGATCAGGGCTCAATTGGACTCAATGAGTCCAATTGAATAGGCTGATGGAATTGACTAAGATCCAAGTCAATTAGGTTTAGTGAGGACCTAATTGGGTCCTTAGGGAGGTTTAGAGGTGATGTACTAGGGTTAGGGCACCTTAATTTAGGTTCCTATGGGGTTGGAATTGGGTTTAGGGACCTAGAGATCCAAGATCAAGGCTTAAATCTCAAAACATGAATTGGAGAGCAGTATCAGATGTCTAATTATAGAATCAGACGTCTTATACTCAAAAATTAGAAGTCTAGACTTGTTGTCTGGACGTCCAATCAGAGTCAGGAAGGATTTCAGGTTCTGTTTTGAGTATTCTGCAGAAATTGGACGTCTGACAAAGTGTCTGGATGTCCAATAACACTGCAGAAGTGGGTTTGAAGTGTGCGGGAGTTGGCTAAGGGTCCTGGACGTCTTAAAACTTATCTGGACATCCAGAGAAGGGTTGGAACTAGGGTTTTAGGGCTTCCTAGGTTGTTGTGACCTAATCTAAGGGTGGCTAAGGCTTGGGGAAGTCTCTAGGCTATCCTAGGGCTAGGATGAACCTAAGCTCTTCACATTTTACTGCTTTATTTCTACTTAATAGAATAGAAAACCTTTAACCCCCTTACATTATTATTCCTACATCTAAACTAGGCCTTCTACTCCAGCTCTGCTACAACTCCCGTTATTCCTGATCCAGCTTCAGATCCAGCTCCTGATCAGCTTATTCCCTGCAATCGACATAATGCACTTAATCAGCACATTATAACATTATTTTATGCATAGCTAAAGGAAAGCAGTAAAGATGCAGATAATGTGTATGCATGCATGAATAACCCTAACTTATGCTAAGTCCTAGCTTAATCTAGGCCAATTAAGACCTATGATTGCTGCGCAATCAACACCTCGATGAAGGAGGACGGAGCAGGATGAAGGAGAACGAAGCGGGAAGAACGGGAACGGGGCAGCACGTTGTCGTCGTTGCGGGATCCACTTTCGAAAGGGGGATGAAAAATTGACTTTATCTCGCGAGAAGCATCCCGGGTGTGGGACAAGCTTCTCTTGAGCTTTGGAGAAGGAGAGAAGAGAAGGAAGGGATGAGAATTTCATGTGGAGGGGCTCTTCTTTTATAGTTGCAAGGAGTGAGGGTAATTTGGTCATTTTAATTTGAAAAATATTAAATCAGGGGTCTTTAGTGACGGATAAAACCGTCGCTAAAGCCCCATCGTGGGTGTAGTGGGGCACTACCCGCGTGGCCGCTCGCCTCCTCGCGCGTAACGCATGCCCACATTCTGCCGATCTCAGCCGTCTGATTATGAGATCGGCCGGCTTATCTCACGCCTCCGCCCGCCTCCTCTGCACGCTCGCCCACGTGCGATTCTGCGTCATGCGCGGGCGTGCGATACGGCGTGAAATGTATTGAGCGGCCGCAGCCGCTCGATCGTGATCGAGTGGTCACAGAGCTCGCTCTCCCATGCCCCAGCAGCTGCTCGCCGCTCGTTTGCGTAAACGCTTTCACCCAATGCGCTGTGGAGGAGAGATGGTCGTGCGGATGAGTTGAGGAGCGGTTGTCCATGGCCATTGGATCACGATCATGCAGTCCAGATCTAATGCGTGGTGGTCTTCAAGATCAATTGGGTCGATTTGGGCAGTCGAGATGGCACCACGTGGTGCCATCTTGGCCGTCCATTTTCTGTATGATGCAGATAGTGCCACAGTTGTCGGATTGAGTCAATTTTTGTGTCGTTAGGCTACGATCGTCGATCCGAATCCATCCGTGTGGTCAAATTTGTCATTTGAAGTGCGGATTCACACCATCTTGGCCCTTGATCTTCTAGGGTTCCCCGATCTCTATCTGATGCTACAGATGTCTGATTAAGGCGATCTTAGAGTCGTTGAACTCCAATCGTCGCCCTGATCACATCTGTACGGTTGAATCCTCGATCCGAGGCCCCGATAAAGAGTTTGCCCTGTCCATGAACATAAAAGGAGACAATTAACCTCCATTTTATTCAAACTAATCTAAATGCAAGATGATGCATGTTATACAATATTTATAGTATGCAATGCAATCCTATGCTTAAGAATATGCATAAATAGATATCTTAAGTAGTGTAAACATGTTTACATCAGATGTGATATTTCGTCATTCCCCTTTTGTATGTTTACATATTGCAAGCATCAAATGAATGATTACAAATGTAGATATGTGTTAAGTTATCAGCTGAAAAGAATGAAATATTCCATGTCGGAGCAAATGACATTATATTCTCCCTGGAAACATTTGAGTCTAGGGGTTTTGTGTCGAGGAGACCAACCCAAATTCTCAATGAGATAGTGGACATGGTTCCACTAAATATTGATTTGGCTAATTTTGAAAATAGCCTAGATGCAAAGGTTGAATGTTGCATGGATGCTGCATGCATTGAAGAAAAGAAAAAATTAGTGGATGATAATTTGAAATACATGAATGCCATTGTCGAGTTGAAATCAGAAGTTGATAAGTTAAGGAAAAGGGAGAAGAGGATAGAAGAAGAATGAAAGAAATTAATGGTGGGAAGTTTCAAATACAAGAATGTAATTGCAAAATTGAAGACAAACGTTGCTGAGTTGAGAATAAGTGAGAAGAATAAGAAAAAAATTGCGTGTAGTGTAGGAGTACAAACAGACATTAAACAAATTTGTATTAATTCAAGCAAACAAGATTTCAACAAAGATGGAGCTACAAGCAGTCCCAAAGAGCATGTCCTAATGTATGAAGGAGAAAGTTTTGGTGGACCATCATTTGATTTGGGACTCACACAACATATTCACGATATTCGAGAGAATACCATGGCTGTAGTTGATGATCAACATGACACAAAAGAAAATGTTGATCATACTGCAGATGCTGAGACCAAACTAGCTTCAAATAAACCATGTAATATAGAGACAACATTAGAAGCAAGTGAGGGAGATGATCAAAATGAAAAGAAGGGGAAGAGGAACAAAAGGAAAAGAACACCAAGTTCTATGGTTGAGAGGATCAAAGAAAGAACGGTAATGAAAAAATCAAGAGAAGAACGCAATATCGATGATGCTGTCAAAAATTTGAACGAGAAAAGTATTATGACTGCTAGTGATGGTGGAGAAAAAGGAGAGAACTCAAAGAAAAAAAGGAACAATGAAAACGTAATGGTGCATGATTTGGAGGTAGGAGGGACAATATAATAAGATGAAACAACAGATGTTCAAAAATTTGCTAGCAATGAAAATACACTCCCCATAGACAACAACGTGGACAGTAATGCTGTAAGTATTTAATTCTTAAGTACAATTCACCGATTGTGTGCATTTAATCATTATCATATCTCCTATCACATATATATAATATAATGAAATCACATTTATAGTACTTTTGCTACCCTCGTGATGATTATGAGGGACGTAAACATGTAACCGATGAAGAAAATGCTATAATACAGTTCTTCCTACGTGATCCAGTAGACAAGTAAGTATTTGTAATTACGATGACATGTTGGAACCTTATTCCACATCTTGTTTTGGTGTTAACAAAATTATTATGGATTAATGCTTTCAATTGAGTTCTTTTCAGATTTAGGTGAAGATCAAGGCAAACAGGAAGTGATGGAGGCATAATGATGGGAAAGAGAAGATGATGATAAGGAGGCAAGATGACAAGGATGAGTCAAGAGGAGAAGAAGATCATCTTTGACCTTTGGTTTTTTAGTTTAGCTTTTTTAGAATGTATGCCTCTTAACATAGAATATAACTTAGATCGTAAAAATAATTAAATATAAATTAGGATTAATATTGTGAACATTTTCAAAGTACGTAATGGATTAAAACACTTAAAACAAGTACTTGTAAGCAAGTACCGATATTGTTCATCAGTACTGGTATTTGCAAGGCACAGGTTTGAGAATTTGTCTCAAACTGTTAACGACAGGTATCGGTACCAACCATTAGTACCGGTACATGTTGGCCATAGGTTGAAACCTTAATTCTGGCCTGAACCTTACAAGTACCAGTACCCATGATGAGTACCGGCACAGGTAGGTTACTGTGCTCAAGAAATTTCAAACTTGGGAGTCACAAGTACCGGTACATATGATGAGTATCGATACCAGGACTCATGTACTAGTGGCAGTGAGCTGTTAGTACCGATACAGGTACTTTAGTACTGGTATCATCTGGTCGTTGGCTTAAAACAGAATGGCTGGAATATTAATTCTAACATATGAACGTTGGGAATTAAATCCCAATGTTTAGTAGATGATTATCCTAGGTCCTAAACTCCATAAAATGATCCTAGGACTCTTTGTTTTGCACACTAGAGATACAAGAGAGATAAGAAAATAATCCTAGAGCTATATTTCATACATTCCACCATATTCAAAAAGGAAGAAATAGTTTGCTGCTTTTCAATCTCGCTACGGGTTTAGCAAACACATCGACATGTTTTGTTCATGCATTCTTAAGGCATTCACATCTTCACTAGGCTCTCAAATCGGTAATATTATTCTATATATTGTTGAGAGGCTTAGGAACTTAGTTGTAAGATTTGTCTTTCTTACACCTGTACTTTTTTTGTATTTGTGCTTGCTGCTCATTGGGTTGTAACAAACCCACTGTTGTATTTGGGTTGAGGTAACCATTAACTACCTCAGATTAGTAGATTGATTTCTTCGGGGTTGAGGGAATCGTGTTAAAAATCCTAAGCTGGGAGGCTTAAGTAGTGGAGTACCCAAGTGAGTGGGGAACCACAATACATCTTGTTCCATTTTCTGTGGATTGATATTTGTGCAAATATTTTTTGTATTACTAATATTTTGTTTAAGTATTTGTGCACATAGCCATCTATTCTATCAGATCCTATCATTACATGCAACTATATATCAGTATTTTGTGTTTGCCAAAAAAATGGTAGTTTGAGGAAGAATTACTATACACCATTGACAACTACTGCATTGGTCAACATATTCACAACCTCTTATACGGCGGAATGGTCGAAGATATGATATATTATCTATCTCATAATACATCATTTTCATGTATTAATATATTATCAAGTAATATTATCCAATATATTACATATGCAAATAATTCTTCAAGTATTCCACATTTAGCAGGGGAGAGGCACTATACCTTTTTGCATCTTTGACCATTATGGTAATCATAATATTAATTAAATTATATAAAATAAACATCTTGTGATGATTCTATGGTTTGTAATACTTAACACTTCATGATGTACAGAACTTAATAAAAAATAGAGTTGCCACATTGACAAAGAGTGAACAAGAAACCCTCCAACAATATCAAGAAGGCATTCTTCCCAATACATTTACCAAGGCATTGAATACTCCTTGTAGCTTGCTTTGAAAAGGGTGAATACTTGGTGTATGACTCTTTGGGCCATGATCGAAGGAGCAAGGGTGAAGCTTACAGATGGGTGAGTATACCTTCAACATCTGTGCATCTATGAAAATAAAATTCCAGTATAATTGTATATGTGATTTTAGAACTTGGGTTAATATTCATTAAATACATAGAAAGATATTGCATCAAGACTCTTTGCAATGGTCTTGCCAGGAGCAAAAGCAAGGGCATGCAAAATCAATTTTGTGACCAACATACCAATGCAGCCACCAAAAAGTATCGATCGTGTTATATATCTTCTTAAATATATGGATTACATCTGTGTAGGAGAGCAGGTCATGTTCACACATTGTGATATTGGGAAATTCAGAGCTCAGATAGCTACAATCCTATTGTAATGTAACACCAAAGAAAATGAAAGCATTATTTACAACTACCTCATTGAAGTAAGAACCAAGAAGTCTTCCTAAGGATGTTATATAGGTCAGAGAATATGTCTAAGATAGATTTCCTTTTGTTGAAATAATGGTTGTGTTTATGGTGACTTACATGGATTTAAAACTCTGTTTAGATATGATATTACAGTATTTTATCTATTCTCTCAAAATGATTAGCTAAGTTAGTTTGATCAATGGAATGGATGAAGCTCCCTACATCATACATTGTAATACAATGTTACTCTAAAAGTGCACATGGGTAATGTGCACTGTTACAAATTTGTAACGAATGGTTTTACATGTTGACTGTAATACAGTGATGAATGTTAATTTTGTATGCCTTCAGAACTTTGAGTATACTAATATTGTCTGATACATAATATTTCAAATGTGTATTACAAGATACACTGATTCAATGAGTGTTACTTTGTTAAAATACTAAAATGCAAAAAAAAAAAGAAATAGAAATTATTCTATTTTGAGTAACTTTAAAAATTGTTGTAACCATAAAAGAAAACATTACAAAGTATAAAATAGTGACGATATTTGGGTTGATTCCAATAATTTTTAGCATATATATGAATGTAGCAAAATTTTAACATGAGAAACCTCTAACTATGAATTACATGATATGTATGTTGTTGTTAATGTCTGAATAATGGGCAATCAAGGTATAAATGATGTGAATAGTGTTACAATTTTTAGATATTAAGTTGCAAACGGCATGTGAAAAAAAGGCGTACATGCTTTCTGACCATAATAGATAACGTTGTGATTGTTAATAAAAATCCTATGATTTCCATTGATTTGAATATGTTTATGCATGTTTGTGAATTTTCTAAGAACTCATCTTCATAGACGTATAACTAAGTATTATGCAGCTTATAAAGTGCTATCCGTGTGATGCATTGTATTACACCAAAAACATATTACATTGATAAATATACTAAATGATGCTAACATTTGAAATATAAAGACAAAAAAGAATTTGGAGCAAAAGAATTTCTCAATGATAAATATTAAGGTTAAAGATAACATGAAAATAAACATGTTTCGTACTAAAAAAAAATAAACATCTACATAGATCAATGAACATAATGTAGCTCCACCACATTAGATGCGTAAACATAATGTAGCATGACGTTGAGGCATCCATCTGCAAAAATCAACCACTATCTGAACTAATATCATAAAGATGTTCTACAACCCTGCATGTTTAAAAAAATATTAAGATATATGATTGTAAACATGCAATAGAAAAATAATGCAAATAAAAAAAAGTAAAATTTACCTATGCGTTAATGTGATAGAATTGGTTAGCTTCAATGGACAGTTTCTCGAGTCGTGGCCAACATTAAATTTCAAATAATACTTGCATTGACGACCCTTGATTTGTTTCTTCTCACTCATAGGCTTCAATCTGCTACTACCAATCTTTAGCCTCCCACTTTTACCACTATCTTTGGTCTTAGCTATCTTTGGTTCTTCGATCATGACAGGTACTTATGGGATTATATTTGTAACACGTGGTTTTGGCTCATTGTCATTCGAAATCTTAATCTCAATCATTTCATGGATGGCTGTAATTGCAGACTCAATCAACTTCTTTGCCATCTCAAATGTATCATTGTATTTTAAGGATTTGTTGATGAGATCTGAACACATGATATGTAATTCCTTTGCATCATTGTGTTGTAACAAAGACTTGTATATAGGATAATACCCTAATTTCTTGATATTGCTCTTCCACTATTATGACCCCGGCATCAAACGTTGTTTAAGACGTCTGGGAATTGGTCCAGACGTCTGGTCAGACGTCTGGAAGCCTTCCCAGACTTCTGGAAATTAATTTTTTCAGCGTATGGTTTGTCATTTGCGTGCATGCGCGTGCAGACTGAACCGCTGCCCTCCTTTCTTCTCTTTCTTTCCTCCCTGCAGGTGCAGCCTTCTTTCTCTCTCTCTCTCCCCACGACGCCTTCAAATACTCCCCCTCTCCTCTCCCTCACCCTTACTCCACCGTCTTCTTCTCCTTCTTCCTGTTAGCGTGAGAGTGAGAGGGCGAGGGTAGTAGCTGCTGTCGTGGGTGCGCGGGGAGGAGGAGTTGCAGCGAGAGGGAGAAGGGTTAGAGTGCGAGGGTGCGAGCTTGCCGGAGCAGCCAGGGCCGGCCGACGGGCGCGCAGCGGGAGCGTAGCGCTGGGGAGGTGCTGCTGCAGCTCAGGCAGCAGGCGAGCGCGGCGCGGCACGGCCGTGCGCAGCAGGCGGAGGGCAAGGAGGTTCTGATTCTGGGAAAATTTCCCAGAATCAGACGTTTGAACTTACGTCCAGACGACGCGGGAGACGTCTGGAGGAAGGTCCAGACGTCTGAAAGGTACGATATTTTCCTTTCCTTCTTCTTTCACGTGTACGGCCATGCAGCCGTTCCGCTGAAGGGTTCTACCTCATTTTGTGTTGAGGACAGTCGTGTATGCGTGCAGGTCTCGTTCGGGAAGGTGCAAGGGCATGCCTTCCCACACAAATCGGATGTCTGGGCACAACACCAGACGGCGGAGAGGGTCTCCAGACGTCCGGAGTGACAGTCGGACGCCTGGAAACTAAGTCCAGATGGTTCAGCGAGATTCTGGATGTCTGAAGGACCGCGCAAGAATAAGGTATGACCTGAGCCATCGTTTAAGACGTCTGATTTTGGGCAGACTTGTCGTTTTTGACCCGTTTAGGGTCCGTTCGAAGTCTGTTTTCCACGTTTCAAGTTTCGTTCTTCTCAGATTTAGTTCCTCTACCTATTTACAGTATTTGCATCACATTCTGAGTAGTTCCTTGTGTTTGATCCTTATGTTAGGACCTCGTTCTGTTGCGAGTCTGGGGGTTACAGAGGCACGCGGGCTTGCTGATCACGCCCCCAGTACTCCCAGTTTTGCTGGTAGAGTGGCTCCCTTTAATTATTTACCAACATTTATACACTTGTGAGATAATTAATAGATTCTAAGGTGTGGCCTGAACCCTAGGATTGGAAAACTAGATTGAACGATAGATCCTAGGGTATGGCATGAATCCTAGGATTGGAAAACTAGATTGAATGATAGATCCTAGGGTATGGCATGAATCCTAGGACTGGAAAACTAGATTGAATGATAGATCCTAGGGTGTGGCATGAATCCTAGGAACAGAAACACCAAAACGAATGTCGTGAATATATAAATTGCAGTCTTGGAAAAGTAGAAAGAAAAATGATAATTGCCTATAATTGGATAACAGTTGCTTGTTATGAATGGTTATTAACTGTTGAGAATATGGGCTATATGAATATAAAGCTGAAATGATGAAACTTAAATTGGCTTAGTGAAAGAAATATGAGCATGAACCCTACAGGGAATTAGGAGTAGAGATCCTGAGAAGTGAATGGAATAGAATTGGGGAAGTGAGTTGGCCCTTGAGTACGGAGTACCAAGGAGAGCGACTGTCCCCCTGTTTAGTGCAGAGCGGAGCTAGCCGCCCCAGGGACCCAGGGTTAGGTTTGGCCACTTTGTACCGACTTTTGGCCCTCGCATACATAGTACCGGGGAGAGCTACTAGTGTAGGGAGAGCACTAGCCACCCCATGGGCCCCGGGGTTCTGCTAACCCTCCTACATCGACTTGTTAGGCCCACTGGGCAAACCAGGGTAGTTAGGCGAGGGTGCGCAGACTGTGAAGGGGCAAGACCCCTGTTTGGTTACTGTGGAGGGGCTGGACCCCTGTTACTGAGAGGGCTCTGCCCTATACTGGTTCCGTGCTATGCTTTGGGGTGCACCCGTTAACAAAAATGATTGACCGCGTGCCAGTGCGGGATAGCTACCCGTGCGTTTATCGCGCGTGCCGTAGTCACCGTTACATCTGTCAGTGACCTTGGGGTGGTTGATTGAGGGTAGGACCACCACGGGGGACTCTCCCGGTCAGGAGAGCACCACGTGCTACTTCTACTTTTTGGAAAAGACTGCAATCAAGATCGTTCCCACAAGGAACATTTGAGATCAAGAGAAAGATCTGAGGAATAATTCAAGAATAAGTAAATGGAAAAATAAAGAAAGAGATTAAAAATAACAGCTACTGTCCACCCTACTATTTTTTTCTTAGCTTTTGGTTGCCACTCTACTCAGCGTTTCGCTGACGTGTCACCTTTGTCACCTTTTCAGGACCAGGTGTTGAGCAGCCAGAGCCGGCGGCTGCAGAGGGAGCTGGGCCTAGTAGAGCCCAGTAGTCTTACTTGTATAGTACCTACAGTACCGTTTCTTTTGTGTAGTGAGTATTTTTCTGTTACCACTGTACTATTTTATTGTAAGCATCATGTTTTTGTACCTGTTTATTTCTCTACTGTTGTGGTGGTGTGTACTGTAGTAGTTCTTTTCTTTACTGCTATATTTTGTTATTGCTAGTTATATACATAGTGAATGTGATTTATTTTATTGCTCTTTTGGTTACTTTCTCGTTGGACGACTGGGTCTTGGGATCAGTCGAGTTGGTCCGATTCTCGTGTCTTGTAGGGATTCGGGAATCGGGTCGTAACAAGATGGTATCAGAGCAAGGTCGTCCCGAGAAGTGAACCAACTGACTGGAAAATAACCAATTCACGTGCCTGTAACTAGAGTAGCCACCACGACGTATCTTTTGACATCTGTTCTTAGACTTCTCCGCTTGATATTGATTCATAGTGACGTCTTTTTCTGTTCCGTGTTCGCGTCTCCTTGCAGGAGATGACTCGACGAGGAGGTAGCGAGGCGGGCCGCGGGCGCGGTCGAGGATGAGGTCGAAGGGGTGGGCGCGTCGAGGTCGACGCCTCAGTGGACTAGCCACTGCTTTCGAGTATTCAGGCCCAGGACCTCGCCCAGCTGATACGGGACATCGTGCGAGAGGAGCTCCACCTGCCGCCATGAGTGCCTCTTCCTGGAGCTACAGAGGGAGAGTCCTCTGTGGGACCACGTGACGGACATGGCGCTGGACACGGGGGAGGGGATGGGCCGCCGCTGCCCCCACCTTCCTCCGACACATCCGAGCATGAGGCTTTTTTACCTGGAGGTGCACCAGCATCTCCACTTCAGTGCTACTTTGAGCTTTTCGGATAGTTTCGGAAGCTGAAGCCCCCCTCTTTCAAGGGGGATGAGGACCCGACTGAGGCAGAGGACTGGTTCGAGCAGATCGAGAAGATTTTTGACACCCTTCGCCCCCCAGTGGAGTGCCACGTGGCCTTTGCCACGTACCAGCTGGAGAGTGCGGCACACAGGTGGTGGAGGGTGGTCAGGGGACAGGAGAGGGACGAGCTGACTTGGACCGGTTCGTCACCCTCTTCTGCAAGCAGTACTTTCCCCACACATGGCAGGACCAGAGGAGGCGGGAGTTCCACACTCTCCGCTAGGGGACGATGACCATGAGCGCGTACCGCACGCGTTTTCTGGAGCTGTCTCGCTTCGCAGCGACAACAGTGGCCACTGAGGAGGAGCGCCTTTGGAGGTTCACCGAGGGGCTCTGGCCTGCGATTCGGGGGTATGTCAAACCCCTGAAGCTGCCTACGTTCTCGAGGGTGGTGGAGGCAGCTATGACATACGAAGAGACCAACCCGTCCACGCGAGATACTGACAGCGGGAGGAAGAGGCCTTATCTGCTAGACTTCTCACAGGGCCGACGAGAGAGGAGACACGTGGCACCCGCAGGAGAGCCGTCACGTTTTGTAGGGCCATCAGTGGCCTTTGGGGGCCCTCGACAGGGACCAGCTGCTAGCACCGGACCCCCGCCCAGCCGACAGCAGGGACCCACTGAGGGTGGGAGTCGAGTCCCCCTTTGCTACCAGTGTGGCCAGCCGGGCCACATCAGGAGGGACTGCCCGTCTAGGGTAGGAGGTCAGCAGATGCTTCCCATGCCGAGCACTAGAGGGCGAGCAGGAGGCCGCGGTTTCCAGGCGTGAGGAGGAGGACAACAGTCACGGGGAGGGTACCGGTCAGCAGCTACCCGTCCGACGCAGAGTGTGGCTGCTTCGTCCGCACCTAGGGATGAGGGGCGTATCAATGCCCTGACACACAGGGATGCCAGAGCTTCAGGATCAGTGGTGGCAGGTATGGTTTCAGTTTCCGACAGACTTGTTTTCATTCTTTTCGATTTCGGCACTGCGCACTCGTTTGTCGCTGCCAATTTCGCGGTTAGTTTGGGGCAGGACTGTATATTGTTAGAGGATCTGTTCATGATCAGAGGTTCGAGTGGTCAACTATTTGTAGCTGAGGAGATATACACGGGTTGCGAGGTCAGAGTTGGGGGACACAGCCTTCCCGCTGACCTGATTATGATACAGATGGAGGACTTTGGCGTAATTCTGGGGATGGACTGGCTGTCCGCTTACCACGCCTTGGTGGACTGCTTTGAGAGAAAGATCGTCTTCTCCATACCGGAGTTGCCTTCTTTCGAGTTCCACGGGCAGCTTGTGGATGGAGGCTTCAGGTGCATTTCTGCACTTCGGGCGACGAGACTTTTGAGCCAGGGGTGTGAGGGCTTCTTAGCTTGTGTGGTGGTAGAGTCCAACCCTGTGGCAGACTTCCAGAGTATCCCAATGGTCAGAGAGTACCCCGACGTGTTCCCAGACGAGTTGCCAGGACTACCGCCCGAGTGTGAGATCAAGTTTGAGATCTCACTGGTATTGGGGACCAGCCCCATCTCCACAGCACCGTACAGGATGGCACCACTTGAGCTGCGAGAGCTCAAGTCTCAATTGCAGGATATTTTGGAGAAGGCTTTGTGAGGCCCAGCGCGTCTCCCTGGGGAGCCCCGGTACTGTTTGTAAAGAAGGATGGTACCCTACGCCTTTGTGTGGACTACCGACAATTGAATAGGGTCACCATCAAGAATAGGTATCCGCTGCCGAGGATTGACAACTTGTTTGACTAGCTACGAGGTGCCACGGTATTCTCCAAGATCGACTTGAGATCTGGATACCACCAGTTGAGGATCAAGGAGGCAGACGTCTCCAAGACAGCTTTTCGCACTCGGTACGGACACTACGAGTTTCTGGTCAAGCCGTTTGGGCTGACCAATGCCCCTGCTGCCTTCATGGATTTGATGAATCGGGTGTTTAGAGCGTACTTGGACCAGTTCGTGGTGGTATTCATTGATGATGTGCTCATCTATTCTCGAGATCGGACACAGCACGGACAGCACTTGCGAATGGTTTTGGACACACTGAGACGACATAGGCTGTACGCCAAATACAGCAAGTGCGAGTTCTGGTTGAGGGAGGTGACCTTCTTAGGTCATGTGATCTCTGGGGATGGCTTGGCTGTAGACCCAGTCAAGGTCGAGGCAGTGCTCAGGTGGGAGAGACCGCGTACGGTCACTGAGATTCGCAGTTTCTTGGGACTGGCAGGCTACTACAGGCGATTTATCATGGCTTTTTATAGATTGCACGTCCTTTGACACAGCTGACCTGGAAGGACATGCCCTTTACTTGGACAGACGCCTGTGAGGCATGTTTTCAGGAGCTGAAGGAGAGGCTGACTTCGGCTCCCGTGCTCACCATCCTAGACAGTAGTGGCGGGTTCGTTGTGTACACGGACGCCTATTTGCAGGGGTTAGGGGGTGTGCTCATGCAGAGGGGTCACGTTGTCGCTTACGCTTCACGGCAACTAAAGCCCCATTAGCATAGCTACCCTACCCATGACTTGGAGCTGGCAGCTATCATCTTCACGCTGAAGACCTGGAGGCACTACTTGTACGGTGAGACCTTTGAGATTTTCACAGATCACAAGAGCCTCAGATACCTGTTTGATCAGAAAGAGATCAACATGAGACAGGGACGTTGGTTGGAACTCCTGAAGGACTATGACTGCAGCATTTCCTACCACCTGGGAAAGGCCAACATGGTGGCTGACGCCTTGAGCCGGAAGGCACCCGCACACTTGGCCAGTTTACAGGTGCAGAGTTAGAGCCTCTTGGAGGAGATGGGCAGTTGGCGACCCCTAGAGTTACGGGGGCATTGTGGGGGAGTGACTGTGACGCGACAGACGAAGCCAGAGCTGATAGATCGCATCATCACGGGGCAGATGGCCGACCAATATTTGCAGTCCTTGCGTGACAGAGTACTGTTGGGAGGCCCTTGGGACTTCTCTTTTACAGACCAGGTGCTGCGCATGAGGGGACGATTGTGCGTTCCCAGAGACGAGGAGCTGTTGAGAGAGCTCCTGACTGAGGCACACAGTTCCAGATTCATCATACATCTCGAAAACACAAAAATGTACCATGACTTGAGACGCGACTTTTGGTGGAGGGGGATGAAGCGGGATGTGGGTGAATTCGTACAGCAGTGTTTAGTGTGCCAGCAGGTGAAGGCCGAGCATCAGAGGCCTGCAGGGCCGCTACAGCCACTTCTAGTGCCAGAGTGGAAGTGGGAGAGCATCACCATGGACTTGGTGGTGGGCTTACCTGTTACCCAGTGAGGACACGACGCAGTCTGGGTAATCGGTGACAGATTGACGAAGATGGCACGTTTCTTGCCGATCTGAGTCACCTTGGGACCAGCACAGTTGGCAGAGAGGTATATCCGCGACATGGTATGTCTACACAGAGTTCCGCAAAAAATCGTATCCGACTCGGATACTCTCTTTACGTCCCAGTTTTGGGCTGTGTTTCAGCAGGCCCTAGGGACACGGTTGAGGTTTAGTACAGCATACCACCCCTAGACGGACGGACAGTCTGAGCGCACGATACAGACACTTGAGGACCTTTTGCGTGCTTGTGTATTGGACTGGAGGGGCTCTTGGGAGGAGCACTTGCCCCTGGTGGAGTTTGCATATAATAACAGTTATCACTCGAGCATCGGCATGGCACCCTACGAGGCTCTGTACGGACGGAGGTGTACGACACCCTTGAGTAGGGTTGAGGTGGGGACCAAGTGGGAGGTTGGCCCCAGGCTGATCCGGCAGAGTCAGGAGGTAGTCGAGCAGATTCACAGGCGACTCCGCACTATCAGGAGTAGACAGAAGAGCTATGCAGACCGAAAACGTAGAGAGGTGTAGTTTGAGGTTGGGGACCACATCTTCCTTCACGTTTCGCCCATGAAGGGCCTGCAGTGGTTTGGGGTGAGAGGGAAGCTCGCGCCGAGGTTCATGGGACCCTTTGAGGTCCTGGAGCGGGTTGGACCCGTTGCTTACAGGCTTGCCCTTCCTCCTCAGCTTTCTGGTGTGCACGACGTGTTCCACGTGTCCAACCTCAGGAAGTACGTCGCCGATCCCAGTCACGTCTTGAGTCACGAGAGCGTCGAGGTGGGTGACGACCTGACCTACCCCGAGCAGCCAGTGTAGATTCTCGACAGAGCCGTCTGCAGTTTGAGACGGAAGCAAGTACCCCTGGTGAAGGTTTTGTGGAGGAGCCAGCGGTACGAGGAGGCTACCTGGGAGCTTGAGGCGGCGATGCGGGAGCGGTACCTGGAGCTTTTTGAGGGTACGTCTTTTCGGATCAGCTTCGGTCCTCTTTGAGTTTGTTGTGCATATATCGTTCTTTTCCGCACCCTAGTTAGTGCAAGTTTCGGGGATGAAACTTCCTTTGAGTTTATTATGTTGTTATGACCCCGGCATCAAACGTCGTTTAAGACATTTGGGAATTGGTCCAGACGTCTGGTCAGACGTCTGGAAGCCTTCCCAGACGTCTGGAAATTAATTTTTTTGGCGTACGATTTCGCATCTGCGTGCATGCTCGCGCAGACCGAACCACCGCCCTCCTTTCTTCTCTTTCTTTCCTCCTTGCAAGCACAGCCTTCTTTCTCTCTCTCTCTCCCCACGGCGCCTTCAAATACTCCCCCTCTCCTCTCCCTCACCCTCACTCCACCGTCTTCTTCTCCTTCTTCCTGTTAGCATGAGAGTGAGAGGGCGAGGGCAGCAGCTGCTGCCGTGGGTGCGCGGGGAGGAGTTGTAGCGAGAGGGAGAAGGGTTAGGGTGTGAGGGTGTGAGCTCGCCGGAGCAGCCAGGGCCGCCTGGCGGGCGCGCAGCGGGAGCGTAGCGCTGGGGAGGTGCTGTTGCAGCTCAGGCAGTAGGCGAGCGCGGTGCAGCACGGTTGTGTGCAGCAGGCAGTGGGTGAGGAGGTTCTGATTCTGGGAAAATTTCCCAGAATCAGACGTTTGGACCTACGTCCAGACGACGCGGGAGACGTCTGGAGGAAGGTCCAAACGTCTGAAAGGTACGATATTTTCCTTTCCTTCTTTTGCGTGTACGACCATGTAGCCATTCCGCTGAAGGGTTCTGCCTCATTTTGTGTTGAGGATGGTCGCGTATGCATGCAGGTCTCATTCGGGAAGGCGCAATGGCACGCCCTCCCACACAGATCGGACGTCTGGGCACAGCACCAGACGGCGGAGAGGGTCTTCAGACGTCCGGAGTGACAGTCGGACGTCTGGAAACTAAGTCCAAAGGTTCAGTGGGATTCTAGACGTCTGAAGGACCGTGCAAGAACAAGGTATGACCTGAGCCATCGTTTAAGACGTCTGGAAGATGTTCCAGATGTCTGATTTTGGGCAAACTTGTCGTTTTTGACCTGTTTAGGGTCCGTTCGAAGTCCATTTTCCACGTTTCGAGTTTCGTTCTTCTCAGATTTAGTTCCTCTACCTGTTTACAGTATTTGCATCACATTCTGAGTAGTTCCTTGTGTTTGATCCTTATGTTAGGACCCCATTCCGTTGCGGCTTTAGGGGTTACGGAGGCACGCGGGCTTGCCGATCATGCCCCCAGTACTCCCGGTTTTGTAGGTAGAGTGGCTCCCTTTAATTATTTACCAACATTTATGCACTTGTGAGATAATTAATAGATTCTAAGGTGTGGCCTGAACCCTAGGATTGGAAAACTTGATTGAACGATGGATCCTAGGGTATGGCATGAATCCTAGGATTGGAACACTAGATTGAACGATAGATCCTAGGGTTCGTCATGAATCCTAGGACTGGAAAACTAGATTGAATGATAGATCCTAGGGTGTGGCATGAATCCTAGGAGCAGAAACACCAAAACGAATGTCGTGAATATATAAATTGCAGTCTTGGAAAAGTAGAAAGAAAAATGATAATTGCCTGTAATTGGATAACAGTTGCTTATTATGAATGGTTATTAACTGTTGAGAACATGGGCTATATGAATATAAAGCTGAAATGATAAAACCTAAATTGGCTTAGTGAAAGAAATATGAGCATGAACCCTATGGGGAATTAGGAGTAGAGCTCCTGAGAGGTGAATGGAATAGAATTGGGGAAGTGAGCTGGCCCTTGAGTACGGAGTACCAAGGAGAGAGACTATCCCCCTGTTTAGTGCAGAGCGGAGCTGGCCTCCCCAGGGACCTGGGGTTAAGTCTGGCCACTTTGTATCGACTTTTGGCCCTCGCGTACACAGTACTGGGGAGAGCTACTAGTGTAGGGAGAGCACTAGCCACCCCACGGGCCCTGGGGTTCTGCTAACCCTCCCACATCGACTTGTTAGGCCCACTGGGAAAACCAGGGTAGTTAGGCAAGGGTGCACGGACTGTGAAGGGGCAAGACCCCTGTTTGGTTACTGTGGAGGGGCTGGACCCCTATTACTGAGAGGGCTCTGCCCTATATTGGTTCCGTACTGTGCTTTGGGGTGCACCCGTTAACGGAAATGACTGACCGCGTGCCAGTGTGGGGTAGCTACCCATGCATTTATCACGCGTGCCGTAGTCACCGCTACGTCTGTCAGTGACCTTGGGGTGGTTGACTGAGGGTAGGACCACCACGGGAGACTCTCCTGACCAGGAGAGCACCACGTGCTACTTCTACTTTTCGGAAAAGACTGCAATCAAGATTGTTCCCACGAGGAACATTCGAGATCAAGAGAAAGATCTGAAGAATAATTCAAGAATGAGTAAATGAAAAAATAAAGAAAGAGATTAAAAATAACAGCTACTGTCCACCCTACTATTTTTTTCTTAGCTTTTGGTTGCCACTCTACTCAGCGTTTCGCTGACGTGTCACCTTTGTCACCTTTTAAGGACCAGCTGTTGAGCAGCCAGAGCCGGCGGCTGCAGAGGGAGCTGGGCCTAGTAGAGCCCAGTAGTCTTACTTGTGTAGTACCTACTGTACCGTTTCTTTTGTGTAGTGAGTATTTTTCTGTTACCACTGTACTCTTTTATTGTAAGCATCATGTTTTTGTACCTGTTTATTTCTCTACTATTGTGGTGGTGTGTACTGTAGTAGTTCTTTTCTTTACTGCTGTATTTTATTACTACTAGTTATATACATGGTGAATGCAGTTTATTTTACTGCTCTTTTTGTTACTTTCTCGTTGGACGACTGGGTCTTGGGATTAGTTGAGTCGGTCCGATTCTCGTGTCTCGTAGGGATTTGGGAATCGGGTCGTAACATCCACCTTTGAAGAATATATACCTCATTCAAATAACATACATTCATGTTTTTCAAAATAACAAATACATGACTAGAAGGAATGCCAACAAAGTCCATTAACCTTCATTGACATTTATAAGCACTATTTGTCGTACTATAAAAAACTTCTTGAACTTCCACTTGATCTCCAATAGTGATTGTCTTGTACTTAGAACCAGGTTCATCAATCGATATACCAGTAACGTTCAATAATAGAGAGCTCGTAATTTCCTTCTGAGCTTTATAGAAAACAAACTTCGTGTCGATGCCAGCAAGTTACTTCTCAACACTCCACGATGTTTCAAGAAATGGACGCCTCATTAAGCAATCATTGTCCATTTCATTTTCAACTTCTCTCATTCTATTTAACGCATTTTGGAAACAACAAATAAATTCAAATAGAGAGTTCTGCTTGGTTATCAAGCTACTAAGAAATGAATGAATACTCTCACTCCTTTGTGTCTTCTTCAAACCTGCAAAGAATTGAGTACACATATAAGTCGGGACCCAACTTTCTCTTATATCAAAAATGGACTTCAACCATTTATTATCGCCAAGACCATGCTTCTCAACTAAACAATTCCAACCATCATCAAATTCTTTCGGGCTTCTACACCGCCAAATGAGGTCGCCAAGTTCAGAAATAACAACTCCACCAAAATTAGAAAAGCTAATTTTCGAGCTAAACTTGTTCACAATGTGCCAAACACAAAATCTATGAACAGTATTAGGAAAGCATGATTTAATAGAAGCTGTTATAGAAGGATCCTGGTCAGTTACAATAGAGAGTGGGTGCTTGCCAACTACTTCCAAAAAGTTGTTAAAAAACCATTCAAAAGAATCCTTCGACTCATTCATTAGAAGAGCATTAGCAAATATAATCATTTTTTTATGGTGATTCACACCACATAGCGTAGCAAAAATCAACTTGTACTTGTTGGTGTTGTATGTCGTATCAAATGATAACACATCACCAAGTTTCTTGTAATCCTCCAAAGATACCGGGTCCATCCACATGCATTGAGTTAAGCATTGGTCATTATCAACCATGTAAGAATAATAAAAATCTGGAGTCTTGCTCTTACAATATTCAAAATGGTCTATAAGCATTTGACCATCTAACCCAGATACTCTCTTCCTTTCATCCCTCTTCAAATTGTATATATCCCTAACAATGTTCACAACGTGATAACCAACACCTCCATGCCTTGACAAAAATGCAACCTGCTTGCTCACGGGGATGACAACATCAGACAACGTATCCAGAATTACCTTCATGTGATTCATGATCTTCTTAATAGGCTTTAAGTATCTCTTCTTGCTTGGAGGCGATGTTGGGTGATTATGCTCATCAACAAACTTCTGAACTTCCCACTTGTTAGACGTAAAAGTCAACTTGATCGTCATCTTAGCATTACATCCAGTCCTATGGATACCAAATTTTTTCTTAAAATTCCTTTTAGATGGAGAAATAGATTCTGGAAATGGATCAGAAAAAGATATTGATTTACTTTGCAAAACATCTAAAGATTTCTCCAAAAACCCCTCCTCACAACATACAAACTTCTTATACGACAAACCCTTGGATTTCGTGTTCTTATCTAATGAGAACTTTGTACTACTCTTTCGAATACCAAAGCCACGAGCAATAGCATATTGTTCATAAAAAATCTTGGCCTCTGATACCGAATTAAATTCCATATCAACCCTTGGGAGTAATTGACGAGAATCATCCTCATTATCCATCAAAATAGACGTATCATCAATATTATCCATGGGTTTAGAATCATCTGAAAAAATAAAAATTATGTAAGTAAAAAGATAAGAAAACATGCAAAATAAATCATACGTAACATTTTTTACCTTGTTAAATAAAAATCCTATGTTATTGTAAAAAAAAAATGAACATCAAACTTCAATTAAAATATATAGTTCACTATAAATTGTAACTAACGAATATCAACAAAAAATCAATTATGAAGATCTAAAAAGGAATAATATAACACACTTGTATTACATTGTTATGAACAAACAAAATGAAACTTGTATTACATTATTGTGTACATAAAATGGAGGTAACACATATAAAACAAATAATCAATTAATTATGTTACAACTTAACACAATAGTACATAAAAGAGACGTGATATCTTCAAAAAAAATTACTATAATATAGTGAGCGGTGATACATAAATGTGTGACACAAACAAATACGAGAATCAACATATAATACATTATGAAGTACTTAATTGTAATACAATTAACGATGGTACATAAAGGTGTGTCACTTAAATTTTATTGTATTACGTAAACTACAGGCATGGTTTATCTGCAACAAAGAGATAAAGTGATATAATGATTTACCTGAAAGCTGGTGGATAACATTATTTGTTGGACTCAAACTACTATGTTGTGGACTTTCCATGAAAGCCAAATAATCCAATGATTCATCCAAGATTCGCCCCTAAAAGAAATAAAGAATGATACAACAATAAACATGTCAAAATATATAATGATATAACAACCAAAAAAATAATGATATAGCAATACAAACTTCTGAACTTAAAAACCCATTTCATTACATTAGCAACAAATGAACTTTATATAACTTCGACGTACGAAGGCAAATAAACAACTCTGACGTACGATTAATCTGAATGAATAGTGCAACAACTTCTAGAACCTGACTTTTGAAGAATCGCAAGCAAGGAGTCAAACGATAGCAAAAAACAGAGCTTCAAAACAAAATATGGATTAATTGAAACAACTAAGTGATGATGTGAGCAATTCCAAAACAACCTACACGTAATTGGTGTGAGATAATTGGGGTTAGTTGCAAAAAATGACATAACAATTAACATACCATAAATATTCAAAAATAACAAAACCACTCATAATAACCACTAAGGGCCAGTTTGGATTGCGGGATAAATTATGAGGGATAAATTTAGTTGTTCAAGGGATAGGCTATTTATCCTGAGATAAATAGGAAATGCTGTTTGGGAGACACCTCAGTGGTAAGATGGGATAAATTGGAGATATCCTGCGTTTGGGGGGATATGGGTGTTTGGTAAGGAGTTATTTTTATAGGATAAATTGGTAGGTGTGTAGTCCAATTAAAGGGAAAGTTAGTCAAGGAAAAAAATTAGTACTCTTTTGCCCTTACGTTAGGTTGGATATTTACAATAGAAAAGAAGAGATTGTAGTAATAATGATCCAGATAAAATATGGTTACAATGCATTGCAGACATCTAAATTATTTATATTATCTATTATTTGCACCGCATACATAAGGTGCTTGTTGCAAGAGATTGGCGATGATGGTCATAGCAACCTGTTGAAAGCATATGAGGACAAGTCTGTGAATGCCATTTGCATATTTTGTTTACTGGAATCGTTTATTTTTATTGGGAAAAGTCTAGGGAAGATAGTTCCTGCAAGTGGATTTGGTGATTGTGGATGGATTCCAATATTTCAACTAGATGGTTATGAATAGAGTTACGCGGAGATGTTGAACGATGAGAGGAAGATATCTCATTCATATAGAGTGAAATTGTAATTACAAAAGAATGGTAAACCATATATCTTCTAGAGTGAAATTGAAAATGAGAAAATGGTATTATCATTTCATAATAATGGTAATACTATAAAATTTATTACAAATTCCATTATCATTACAAAATAATTTCATAGGTTCGTATATATTACAAGGATTGAAAAGGTAAACAACATAAAATAACTTGGCTATAATTGGGGTGATATGCTATATATAGTATTTGAACCACATTCCTTGGGTATCCAAAATATCCATACTATATGGCCTTCCTTGTAGACATGTTTTTACTAATCTTCTTTTGTTGGGAGGAATGGTGAAGAAACATGAGTATTTAACTTGCTTCTCCCCTGAAGATGAAAAATAACATAACGAACATTACCTAAAGAAGTTTCCAGAGATGTTAAATCTTGAAAGGGATAGTCACTCAAGTAGAAGTTTAATTATTTTTCATAGCTTGACAAAAGTGATATTTGAGAAAAGATAACTTTATTGAAATGGAAATACAAGTACTTGTTACAATGTCATGAAGAAATTACAAAAAAGAATAGTAAAAGAATACATCATAATACAAAAGGGAGCACTCACCTCTTTTTTTCCTCCTTACAATAGAAAAAACTATTCCAATCTAACACCACGAAGAAGCTCGAGAAGAAAGTCATTGCTCTGATAAGGGATCTTCATCTATTCAGATATCTGCAAAATTTCCAATGTGCTCTTCCTCGAGGGATTTTTAGCAGAGGTTGTCTGCCTGGAGTAGTTCTTTCTTGATCCTTGCACAACCCCCTGATCCCCTGCTACTGCTGGAGGTGGACCCTCTACTTGTTGTTGCTTTTGTTACTTTACTGTAGCTGCAGCTACTTCCACTCTACTGCAGCTGCTGCTGATGGAGGAAGTTCAAGAGGGCTGACTGCACGAATTGGCTGAGCTGCTGTAGCTTGTTGGTGCTGCTACTGCAGCTATGTAGCTGTATGCTACTACTGCTCCTGTTGATGGAGGAACTTCAAGTGGGAAAAGGGCACGAATTGGTTGAGCTTGAAGTGATGGAGGAGCTTCACCTGCTGCTGTCGGAGGTGAACCATCAGCTAGGCTGTTGCTGCTGCTACTCTGCTGCAGCTGTTGATGGTGGCTAACAATGAAAATGAGTAAACTGGCCCATTATGCACGTCCAAGCTTGTCAAGACAAAACACTCTATGTACTTAATGAACTAAAGAACTTTAGAAAAGCAAGAAGAAAAAGACTACAAAAAAAAGGGATGATATAATACTCAAAATTTAGAGCCAACTCATTTCAACGTGAATTGTTCATCATAGCATTCTTGTAAAAACTACCAACACAAGCATTGCTGTGTTCAAAAATTAAGTCGCAAAAGAAAAATTAAGACATAGTATAATACATTCCCAAGTCGTTCAAATGCTTCTCGCTGAACTTCCATGTTAGCACATCTCTTTAGAACATTTCTTAGCCATGATCTCAAAGCTTGGAATTGTTGGGTTATCTGCAAGGATGAAAGATCAACCTAGAATGAAATTGTGAAACTTCATGTCAACGGATAGAAAGGAAGAGCTCAAACCACTTACAGGGATCTGGATTTGTGAATAATGTCTTGATTGCCACTAGCACCTTGGAAATGGTCAAAGCAGGGCTCCAACTATCCTTCAGCATGTCAAGATTTACATGTCCAATAGAGTCCACATTGCAATGGTAGATCCTAGTCTTGAAGCGCACTTATTGATTATGCAAAACTTAGTAAAACCAACCAAGGTCGAAACTACACATCAAATAGTATCTTGGGGTTTAATGACATCCTGTAAGGCTCTTTATATCAAAGCCATTAATTGCAACATCATTTGAAAGGCCATACTAAAACCCATTGCAGCCAGGTAGCTGCTTAATTCAAGCATTTCTAGTCTTGCTTAGTGATTCAAAGAAGCAAATATTTCTGCATTTTCAAATCTACTCAAACCATGCAAAACACTACTGTTCAGAGCATCATCTTTTGTTTAAAGTCCAGGTTGGGGGAAGTGTAAGTTGGGCACACAAAATACGAAGTTTTGTGTTGATTATTCCAACAACTGAGGACAACAAACATGGATATTTTTCCTGGGTCCCTATACTATCTGGGGAAACTGTACATTCTTTCATCCTTAGTCGAAACCATAATCTCACAAGATTTTCTTTCCAATAACTTAAATAGATAATAAACGAATACCTGTGGGGGTTTGAATGGATAATCACTTGGAAACGCAATGTTAAGAAAATGCTCCCTTCTTATGGAGACCATACATAGTAGAAAAAAGATCATTTGTAAGGCTGATTTGTGCACTACTCAACTTTCGCTCACTAAAAGCCTAATTTAAGAAGAACAATCTGACCAAGCTTTCTAGCTCCATATGCAAATGCACTTTTAATTCAGTGAAGGTTACCTATGAAGAAGATATCATCCAGTAAGGAAAAAGCTAATACTTCAAATTGAAGTAAGCATAGTTATCTATCAAAAGCATGGCCACATGTGAAGGCACATCATATTATCTTTGCTGACACTGTGGCCTAGATTATTCTTTTCCTTCAAAGGATCAACTATATTGAGATATGTCTTGATAAATACACGATGGCTGTTCTTTGAAAATCTAGGAGGAACTGAAAACATTTCTGTGATCTACATGATATGGTACTGGTAATGAAAAAGGAAGCCAAAGACTATTCAGGGAAAATGGCAAAGGATCAACATGATGCATGCAAACCTTGTCGGGCAAAAGAGAAATCAGTGGCAATTCCTACTCGAAGTTACCCGATCCATCAATTCATTGGGATGGTCCTTTTGAAATTTGATTTCAGTACACAAGCCCAAGCTCGTTTCTTGCTTGTGCCTGGCCACTAGTTTGTAGATGACTGTAGATGTTAGAGCATCACGAATTCACTTGAAACATGGCTTGCTACCTGATTTGGTTTCTATTATTTGTATAGAACTCCCTGAATTAGATTATCTCAGTATTTAAAGCTTGACATTCCATGGAAGTTTTGATTAATATCAGTGACAAGATAGGCATGCGCAACAACTCAGAAATAGCGAGTCGTTATTTTTAAGAGCCAACCATATTTTACAATGACGAGGTTGCAGGAAATGTCAGCACAACCAATAATTTTTTTGCATGTTATAAGCTATGTAAAAATAAAAGCCTTCAAGTTGCAAGACTCCATCTCCATTATCAAGAGTTATCTAATTATAGATATGCTCATATGGGTGTATGCCAAAGGAAGGATGGGTGTACTCCATCTCATATGTTGTTGATTGATAAGAGAGGAAAATTCTTTGTTGAGTTTGGGAAATGTTACGAAAACTTGCTACCTATTTTTGACTTCATTTTTAGAGATTCAATTTGTTGATTCAGATAGGATTTGTTGATTGCACTACTGGTGGCATGGCATTGGAGTCAACAAAAAATGACAGTCAGCATGGGTCTGGATAGCATACTACTGGTGGCAATCATTGAAATAAATCTAAAGCTTTAATTAAAAAAATTCTAACAACTCAACTGGAAGTGTTTCATAAGGAATGGTGTTGTAACCAATGAGTGTTACCCGTACTTAGATATTGAAGGGTGTGCACATCCTAGCTGTTCACCTATACATCAAACTTTATGTTGCAAGAGGAGATCAAAGCAAGCAACCTCGACTAGAAAGAATCCAAGCACTACTCTGTTGATGCATACAAGGTGAGGCCCAATCCATCTGATATGATGGTAGAGATGTACGTTAAGGGTCCCCTAGAGGTTGATTTCACAGTTGACGAGGACTTTTCCTACTACAAATTTGGAATCCTTTTTTTTTTTTTGCCTACTACAGTATTGATCATGTGTATTAGTGTTGTCTACTGTATGCAACTTTAAGTCAATCTAATGTGGGTACTTGCTTACGTTTCCATGGCCAATGTTGCCAATTGAATATTGTGATATCAGATAAAATGCGACAACATAAGCAAATACAGCATATTTGATTACCAAGGAGATAGTATGCCTATGCTTGTGCTGCATACTAAGAAAACCAGATTCTTTGTTAATTACATACAACACTGCAATTTACATCTGTAGTCGTTTAAATGCTTCATTAATTCAGTCCATGCTGAGCCACTTCTAGCTTCTCATATGAACATAATATTTCCATGTCACTCTGGATTTTGTCTCTTAGTTCATATATATACTGGTATCACTATGTTGATTTCATGGAGCTGTTGTTAAAAAAAAAAGAAATGATTTCATAGAGCAATGCAGGCTCAATAGAGAAGTTAAATGATATGATATTTGAAAGAGAGAGGACTTATCTATGGAGAGAAATGCTAGTGGAAGAAGGCCTGCAATCAAGGATTCACAATATCCATTTCCGATCCTACAAACAACAAAAAATGGAATTTGTTATTTCAAATGGAAATTGATAACTACATATAGAATGTTAGTAAAAAAAACTTGAATGGAAAGAATCTTACCATGTTTTTGTTATGGTATGAAGGTAGAAATCGGTGGTGATTGGATGTAAGTGGGCTCAGTTAGATTTGTACAGTATATTGAAATATAGCCATTGAGTGCAAACGCAATTGCTAGGATGCCACAATAGGGATTGGCATCGGTGGTGCCAACCATAACCTGTTTGTACCCTAACTTTCCTACAATTTGGGGTTGTGTGAAAAATATCTCATGCCATTCATCCAAAATGTGGTGCACCTATCCCTATAAATTTTCTTTGTACAATCTTTCATCATCGCCTATTGGATTATTTGGAATGTGATGATAATGTCATCATCAGTCATATCTAGCTTTAATTAGTCAAAATCCATTAATAAATGCTCTTACATAACCGTCAAAGGATCGTAATTCATTTCACATCCTTTCTGAGAGTTTAAAAGGAAACTAGGGTTAAAACTACAATTTTGCCCTCATATCATAAATGCAGAATAAATCGTGGGTTTTCTCAAGGATTTATTAAAGGTCAAATATGCATTAAAGTCTAACAAGTGGGTTTATGTAGATAGAAACAGGTTTTCACGCGTTACGAGAATTATATGATATCTAAAATCCTAAAAATAGACCCATTTAATTAACTGAGGTTATGGTTAAGATAAAATTCATCTAAACCTTCTAAAAATCATAGAAAAATATTCCCTAAGGTTTGGTACCTTTGATTTGACCATTGGAACCCATTTTGACCTCAAACATAGTCTTAGATAGACAATTGCCCTAATTTGGGTTTCTGCGTAATTTACCCAATCAAACTTAGTCAAAATATAAATCCAACTTCACCATCAGATTTCTTGGGTACAAATTAGGTTTGTACCAAAATTTTGACCAAATCAGAGATCATTTTGACCAAGTTTGCATTTTGGTCCAGTCTGACTCTTTTCTCTCACACACATGCCCCTAACTTTTGAATTCTTTGCAATGAGCCCCCTAGCTTCTTCATCTTATTCGCGAAAAAGCGCATGCCGCCATTGAGGTTAAACCTGGCCTCCAAGCAACTTTGACCAATCTAAATCCTACTCTAATGGCAATCAAATCCCACCAAAATTGGTGGGATTGATGTTCACACCTAGGCAAACAATCTAGAATCAATTTGGAGTCCTAAGTTTCCATGGATTGCTCGTGCAAACTCACGAGAATCATGGGTTCCTTTCCTTCAAGTCCAAGCCATGGAATCCTTCTTTTCTGATCTAGAGCTCACCCTAAAGCTCTATAAAGCTTCCTCGTGCACAACCTCACCTCCTTAGCTAGGTTTAAGGCCAAAAATCTTCCTCTTTCCCGAACTCCAGCCTCCTCCGACCTAAGCTCCGACAGTCCCCTTGTTTGTCTTCCTCCTGAAGGCCAACGGTCAAATTGGCCTATCCTCCTTACTCCTCGTCTTCCTCTACTTGCTGACCAAACCGAAGGTCCTTAGACACTTTCCTTACTGTCGTCTCCCTCACGGAGGGTTCGTCCTCCCCATGTCCGGCAATCACACCGGCATGGGAATCTCCCTCATTTCGTCCATAATTTTGGGACCCCTCGATCCCTCTTGCCCTCTACTTCCTTTCTCTCTCTTTAAACTCTAATTTTGATCGTCGTTCACACTCTCCCCATCGTCTTCTCCCACTCCGATGCGAGCTCTGGCAAGCCCGCGCCACCACCACAGACCACCATCTGCACCGCCACATCTCCCAAAAGCTCCGCCATCACCTCACACCAAAACCCCTCACTTTTCTCGCCATTCCATCCACCCAAACATGCCACCGAACACCACCTCCTTCTTACACCTTCGCTGACCTCTGTCGGCCACCACACACCCCAATTCGCCATGAAACTACCACGACCACCCTCGCCATCCTCAGGTGATCATCTTGTGCTATTTTAACGCAACTGCGAGGCCCTATTTCATGTTTCAGGTCATCGCCGTCCACCTTCGCTGCCACGCCTCATTGCCGCCTTCATTCTTTGTGTTCCAGCCACGCGAGTCCCAGGTGACACCTCCAGATGCTGTAGACAAGGCATATGACCCTCTCTAGGTCCTTACTTGAAGACCCCATCCACTCCTACTGCGGCAATTGAAGGAAGACCTCACAGCAGCAGACGCACGCGATAAGAGGACTAGGTTTAGTCCCACATCGTGGGATCTCAGTTGAGCAGCAGCGCATATATTGTTTTTGTCAAGTGGCTTTATCCCCTCAGTACACCGGGGTGAGGTCCCACTCACCCGCTCACCCGCTTACCCGACCCGACCTAAGACTATTCACTCCTCGGCTGTGACCCATGGCTGCAACCTTGGACTAGGTACGCGATCTGTATACCCGGTTAACCTCGGGTCTTTGAGAGAGAGGAGAAATAGAGGAGGAATTGTGAGGAGAGAGATGGGGGGTTTGCTCTTCAGAGATCTCAACCTTTAACCGTTGAAGAAGGGCCTTTGTGCTTGAAGGGAAGAAAGAGAAAGGCTGAAGAAGATAGAGAGAGAAAGAAGAAGAAGAAGGCTTTGAGAAGCCTTGTGATTGATACTGTTGGTTTATTTCATGACATGGAAATTGGCTAAGTGGTCTTGATTACTGTAGCAATATTGATTAGCTAATATATATGTATTTAGACTAAATAATTGGTGATATAAATCACCATTGTTTTTGCTCTAGGTTTATTTTTGCTATGCTAAACTCTTCATATACTCATGTTATACATTGAATATCATATTTGAGTAGATATTATTCATTGAATATCATTATCTGGCTTGATTCTTTGTGCTCATTTACATTTTATTCGAGGTTTCCGTGTGAATTCCATATTTGCTACCTGTGTTCAACCTCGGGCTTCAAATTCGAGTTATAAATTTTATTTGTTAATCGAGCGATTTAGGAGACTTTACTACAACGAGACACTTTAATCTCCTGAATAGCCCTGTAAACATTTTGATGCCATTGCCGGGGAGCAATGTGCAATTCACCGCTATTCTTTGCTTTATCTGATTATATTTGAGCACTAACTTGCCCTGTTGGATTTCTTATGATTTTACGAGGTCCTTCACGAGGAGATCTTTCGCGCAAATCAGCCACTCCCGGGGTAGGTAATTTTTGTTCTTCCTTAATCAACCTCCTAATCTTGGGAAGATAAAAAAGGAAACAAGCAATTAGGAATCACCTGCCTTAGTTTCATAGTAATCTTTTCATCTAAAAGGCAAGTTTTCCTGATTTGCGGAAAAATTTCATATCTAATTGAAGTCGAGACGATTTTGTTAGAAATCTTAATCCTAATTTCCTGTACCTATTAGGGATTATGCTTAACTTCTAATCTTCTTGGACTATGCACTTCTTGTTTGAAGTCCAAGAAGAACATTTTAAAGATCAAATTGGATTCATAATAGAGCTAATTAGGGTTTCTACATTAAGGTTTCTGGAGTGCTAGTTCACATTTGCCTACATAAAAGGAAATAAACCCTCCCACATTTGTGTGCTACCCAAGCCCCTGTTTGAAAAGATTTAATCAAGAAAAATCCTAAAAATCGGGTTCTAAAATCACTTGAACCCTAAAATTGTAGACCTAATAACCTAAGAGTCAATTCAGGCTGATTTTTGGGTCTTGACCTAGATTTTATTCTCCATCTTTTAGGGCAGGTCAGGTGAAGTTGGTCTACCTTGTGGGCCAATCAACCTCCAAATTAGGTCATGAGTCAAATTAACTTCTAATCAAGTGAAATCCAAGGCACAAATTAGGCTAAAATTTCTAGAGTTAAGGTCTTAAGTTCGTACATTCCGGTCTACTTGGAACTGCAGTGACAAGGAAGGTCGGGTGGGGGAAACCCTGTAACCCATGGGGATGCTCTACCGTGTAGGGGTCTTTGCGGGGCTCTCCCTTCTTGGCTGGCCAGGTACTTCTCTGGTGTGCGGATTTTTGATTCAGAGGTATCATCCGCCTTGAAACTGCCTTAGTCATCCAAAATTCTTTGGGTGCCTTGATTGGGTCCAAATAACATCTAGTTCCTCATCTTTTCTATAGAGCACATACACAGGAAGGTCATTAGGTTTTTAACCTAAGAGACCTCATTAGATCTTCTATGGGATTTCTGATCTAATCGGATCACTTTGATCTGAACCTGAATTTAATTCTATATTCTGATCCACCACCTGATTTGAAGATGCAACTTGGCAATTTAGGAAGACCCTTTAGGTAACCTGAATCCTAAATGTCCATGAGAGATAGAATGATTGAGAATGCCCTAAAATTTTATGGAGTTAATGACAAAACCTTAAATCTAGTCAGCATGATTCAGGTTAATATCCCAGAAACAACAGCCTTTATTGCAAATTATGCTCAATTAATATTGACACATAACAAATGGATCAACTCGAGATATTCTCATGACAAGATATATTGAATTGGAAAAATTGCATAACTTTGAATATCTCCAATGTCTGACAAATCCTGTACTTTGGGAAAGATACCAAGTTGACCTTGAGAAATGGGAAGAGATGATAAAATTGTTGAAACAGATTATCGATCAAAAATACCTGTATATTCCCCAAGTGTTTAGCGAAACATCTTGGAATAAGATTGTTATGACCCAATTGTTGAATCCCTACAGGACACGAGACCGGACCGACTCGACTGATCCCAAGACCTAGTTGTCCAACGAGAAAGTAACCAAAAAGCAGGAAAGTAAACCACATTCACAATGCTAAGCAACTAACAGTAAAAAAAGTACAACAGTAAAGAAGTAAAATCTGCTACAGAACATATCACCACCACAACAGTAGAAAGTAATAAGGTAAAAGAACATAAAGTACAGAACGTAAAAGTACAAGACATAAAGGTACAGGAGTCTACTCACTACTACAAAAGGAGTATAACAAAAGAACTACAGCTACTGGGTTTTACTAGGCCCAGCACCCTTTGCAGTCGTAGACTTGGGATGCTCAACACCTGGACTTGAAAAAGGTTATGAGTACACAAAGTCAGCGAACACTGAGTAGAGTGGCAATCAACTAACAAAAGCAGTAAAAGTGGACAGGTATCTATTTATTTCCATTTACTTTATTTCATAATTTATTCCTTTTCACCCATTGGCTTATTTATCAGATCTTTTTCTTGATCTCAAATGTTCCTCGTGGGAACAACCTTGATTGCAGTCTTTTCCGAAGAGTAGAAGGCACACGTGGTGCTCTCCTGGCCGAGAGAGTCCCCATGGTGATCCTACACCCAGTCAACCACCCTAAGGTCATGGACAGACATAACGGTGACTACGGCACACGCGATAAGTGCACGAGTAGTTACCTCGTACTGGCACGCGGTTAGTCGTTTCTGCTAACGGGTGCACCGAAAGTACAACACGGAACAGTATAGGGCCTAGCCCTCTCAGTAACAGGGGTCTAGCCCCTAAGAACCAAATAGGGGTTTCACCCCTCCACAGTCCGCATACCCTCGCCTGACTACCCTGGTTTGCCCAGTGGGCCTAACAAGTCGGTGTAGGGCGGCTAGCTGAATCCCGGGCCCCGTGGGGTGGCTAGCTCTCTCCCTACACTAGTAGCTCTCCCCGGTACCATGTACATGAGGGCTAAGAAGTCGGTACAGAGTGGCCAATCTTAACCCCGGGTCCCAACCCAAGGGCGGCTAGCTTCGCTCTGCACTAAACAGGGGGATAGTCGCTCTCCTTGGTACTCCGTACTCAAGGGCCAGCTCACTTCCCCGCTCACATTTCCAGATCCATTCCATTTATTTCCAGGAGCTCTACTCCTAATTCCTCATAGGGTTCATGCTCATATTCCTCATGCCATGCCATACCAGGTTTTATCATTGCTATTTCCATTCTCAGGTTATACATATGCAACTTGTATTGTTATCGTTCACATTTCCATACTCAGGTTAAACATAGGTAGCTCGTATTTCCATCATTCACATTACCATTCTCAATTTATATACATGCAGCTCGTATTATGTCATTTAACGTATACAACAGGAAAGTTACATGCAACAGTTAACTAGCACAAGTACTTCATATTTCACAGGCAGCTGTTATTCATTTACAGGCAGTTGTTATCATTTCTATCTACTCATTCAAGATTGCAGTTCATTCATCCAATACAGACATTTCCAGTACTTCTCATCCTAGGATTCATGCCATATCGTAGGTTCTTATCATTCATTCCACACATGCATTCAGGTTTGTAATTAAATTAGGGGAAGCCACTCTACCAGTAAACCCAGGAGTATTGGGGGCTTGAACGGCAGGCTCACGTGCCTTAGCAAGCCCCGAACCCGCAACAGAACGAAGTCCTATCATAAGGAACAATCACAAGGGAACTATCAGAACAATATAGAAAGTCTTTTGACAAGTAGAGGAACTCACAAGGAACACAACGGTATCTTATTTGCATAAAACAGACCTCAAACGGACCCTAAACGGGTCAAAAATAGGGTTTCTGTCTCAAATCAGACGTTTGGAACAACTTCCAGATGTCTTAAAAGTGTTCAGTAACGTACCTCAAGTTCTGTGTCAAACCTCAGACGTCCAGGAACTTTTTTGGACCGTCTGGACCTAGTCCAGATGTTCGACCACCTCTTAGGACGCTTGGAAGTGCTTCCAGCCGTCTGGTACGTTGCCCAGACGTTTGAAATGCGTGGGAGTGCATGTCCCGCGCCTTCCTGAAGCAAATCCTGCACGCATCCACCGAACCTTCACAAAAAGGCCATGCAACAGCGTAGCAGCGGAGCGGCCTGCATGGCCGTATCCGCAAAGAGGACGTACCTTCGCAAAGGCCTCTCCTCAGACGTCTGGAACCGCCTCCAGATGTCCGCACCGTCGTCTGGACGTCGCTCCAGATGTCTGTTTCTGGGAAAAACCCAGAACTAGAACCTGCTCCCTCTCTCTCGCGCCCCCTCTCTTGCAGCTCCGACTGCAGTAGTGTCGGGGAGGACTCCCCTGACGCACTCCTCCTCTTTGCGCGAGCACCGCTCCGGCATGCGCTCTCGGTGAGCTCCCACACGAGCTTGCGAGCTCACTCTCCTCCTCCGCTCCTCATGCTGCTCCTCCTTGACGCCGCTCTCACGCTCACTCGCTCTTGCTGGGGTGAAGGGGAAGGTAGAAGCGGCTGGTGGCTGTGAAGTGGGGAGAACGAGAGAGGAGGAGGGGGTTTTATAAGGTTGGGGTTAGGGTTCGTTGGAGGGGGAAAAAGAGAGAGAGAAGAAGGAGGAAAACGAGAGTACTGTCTCCGCGCAGCCCGCACGCAGACGTGAGCTCGTACTCAAAATTTTTGTTTTCCAGGCGTTTAGGAAGGTGTTTAGACATCTGACCAGACTTCTGACCCACAGTCGAGACGTCTTAAAAGGCTCAAATAGCACGGGTCTGAACATCATAACAAACTTAAACGAAGTTTCATCCCCGAAACTTGAGCTAGCTAGGGTGTGGAAAAAGAACTATATATGCATAACAAACTTAAAGAGGATCGAAGCCGGTTCGAAAAGACATACCCTCAAAAAGTTTCGGGTACTGCTCTCGCATCACCACCTCAGGCTCTCAAGTAGCCTCCTCGTACCTCTGGCTCCTCCATAAGACCTTCACCAGGGGTACCTGTTTTCGTCTCAAACTCCTGATGGTTCTGTCTAATATCTACATTGTTCGCTCGGAGTAAGTTAGGTCGTCACCCACCTCGACACTCTCGTGGCTCAGAACATGACTAGGATCGGTGACATACTTCCTGAGGTTGGACACGTGGAACACGTCATGCACACCAGAAAGCTGGGGAGGAAGGGCAAGCTTGTAAGCAATGGGTCCTACTTGCTCCAGGACCTCAAAAGGCTCCATAAACCTCGACACGAGCTTCCCTTTCACCCCAAAACACTGCAAGCCCTTCATGGGTGAAACACGTAGAAAGACGTGATCCCCAACCTCGAACTACACCTCTCTGCGCTTCCGATCGGTATAACTTTTCTGTCTGCTCCTGACAGTGCGAAGTCATCTGTGAGTCTGCTTAATTATTTCCTAACTCTACCGGATCAGCCTGGGGCCAACCTCCCACTTGGTCCCCACCTCAACCCAACTCAAGGGCACAGTACACCTCCGTCCATACAGAGCCTCATAGGGTGCCATGCTGATGCTCGAGTGATAATTGTTATTATATGCAAACTCTACCAGGGGTAAGTGCTCCTCACAAGAACCCCTCCAGTCCAGTACACAGGTGGGCAAAAGGTCCTCAAGTGTTTGTATCATGCGCTCTGACTGTCCATCCATCTGGGGGTGGTACGTTGTACTGAACCTCAACCGTGTCCCCAAAGCCTTTTGAAACTCAGCCCAAAATTGGGACGTAAAATGGGTATCCCGGTCGGATACAATCTCGTGCCGAACTCCGTGCAGACGTACCACGTCATGGATATATCTCTCTTCCAACTGTGTTGGTCCCAAGGTGACTCGGATCGGCAAGAAACATGCCGTCTTCGTCAATCTGTCTATAATCACCCAGACTGCGTCGTATCCTCGCTGGGTAATGGGTAAACCCACCACCAAGTCCATGGTGATGCTCTCCCACTTCAACTCTGGCACGGGAAGTGGCTGCAACGGCCCTGCAGGTCTTTGATGCTCGGCCTTCACCTGCTGGCACACCAAACACTGCTGCACGAACTCACCTACATCCTGCTTCATCCCCTTCCACCAAAAGTCACGTCTCAGATCATGATACATCTTCGTGTTCCTGGGATGTATGGTGAACCTGGACCCATGTGCCTCAGTCAAGAGCTCTCTCAACAACTTCTCGTCTCTGGGAACACACAAACATCCCCTCATGCACAGTACCTCGTCAGTAAAGGAGAAGTCTCCTGGGTCCTCTGACAGTACTCTATCTCGCAACGACTGCAGGTATGTGTCTGTCATCTATTCTGTAATGATGTGGTCTATCAGCTCTGGTCTTATCTGCCATGTCACTGTCATTGACCTGCAGTGCCCCTGTAACTCTAGGGGTCGCCAACTGCCCAACTCCTCCATGAGTCTCCAACTCTGTGCCTATAAACTGGCCAAGTAGGCAAGCGCCTTCCGACTCAAAGCATCAGCCACCACGTTGGCCTTCCCCGGATGGTAGGAGATGCTACAGTCATAGTCCTTCAGGAGCTCTAACCAATGTCTCTGTCTCATGTTAAGCTCCTTCTGATCAAACAAATACCTGAGGCTCTTATGATGTGTGAATATCTCAAAAGTCTCACCGTATAGGTAGTGCCTCCATGTCTTCAGCGTGAAGACAACAACTGCCAGCTCTAAGTTGTGGGTAGGGTAGCTATGCTCATGGGGCTTCAGTTGTAGCAAAGTGTAAGTGATAATGTGACCCTGCTGCATGAGCACACCCCCTAACCCCTGCGACGAAGCGTCCGTGTACACAATGAAACCGCTACTGTTGTCTGGGATGGTAAGCACAGGAGCCGAAGTTAGCCTCTCCTTCAACTCCTGAAAACATGCCTCATAAGCATCTGTCCAAGCAAAGGGTACGTCCTTCCGGGTCAACTGAGTCATAGGACGTGCAATTTGCGAGAAACCCCTGATAAACCGCCGGTAGTAACCTGCCAGTCCCAAGAAACTGCGGATCTCTGTCACTGTACGTGGTCTCTCCCACCTGAGCATTGCCTCTACCTTGGCTAGGTCCACAGCCAAGCCATCCCCTGAAATCACATGACCTAAGAAGGTCACCTGCCTCAACCAGAACTCGCACTTGCTGTATTTGGCATACAGCCTACGCCATCTCAATGTGTCCAAAACCATCCACAAGTGTTGTCCGAGCTGCGCCTGATCCCGCGAGTAAATGAGCACATCATCAATAAAGACCACCACAAACTGATCTAGGTACGATCTAAACACCCGGTTCATCAAATCCATGAAGGCAGTAGGCGCGTTGGTCAGCCCAAACGGCATGACCAAAAACTCGTAGTGATCGTACTGGGTGCGGAAAACTGTCTTGGAGATGTCGGTCTCCCTGATCCTCAACTGGTGGTAGTCAGACCTCAAATCTATCTTGGAGAACACCGTAGCACCTCGCAACTGGCCAAACAAATCATCGATCCTTGGCAGCGGATACCTGTTCTTGATGGTGACCCTATTCAGCTGTCTGTAGTCCACACAAAAGCGTAGGGTACCATCCTTCTTCACAAATAACACCGGGGCTTCCCACGAAGATGCATTGGGCCTCACAAAGCCCTTCTCCAATAGATCCTGCAACTGGGACTTGAGCTCTTGTAGCTCAAGTGGTGCCATCCTGTAAGGTGCTATAGAAATGGGGCTGGTCCCTGGTACCAGTGAGATCTCAAACTCGATCTCACGCTCAGGCGGTAGTCCTGGCAGCTCCTTTAGAAACATGTCGGGGTACTCTCTGACCTCCGGGATGCTTTGAAAGTCTACCACAAGGCTGGGCTCCACCACTACACAAGCCAGAAAGCCCTCACACCCCTGGCCCAAAAGTCTTACCGCTCGAAGTGCAGAAATGCACCTGAAGCCCCCGTCCACCAGCTGTCTGTGAAACTCAAAGAAGGCATCTCTGGTATGGAGAAGACGATCTTCCTCTAAAAATAGTCCACCAAAGCATGGTAAGCAAACAACCAATCCATCCCCAGAATCACTCCAAAGTCCTCCATCGGTATCACAATCAGGTTAGCAGGGAGGCTGTGTCCCCCAATACTGACCTCACAGTCTATATAAACCTCCTCAGCTACAAATAGCTGACCACCCGGACCTCTGATCACAAAAGGATCCTCTAACAACACACAGTCCTATCCCAAACTAACAGCAAAACTAGCAGCAACAAACGAGTACGTGGCACCGGAATCAAAAAGTGTGTAAACTAATCTGCCGGAAACTGTAACCATACCTGCCACCACTGAACCTGAAGCTCTGGCATCTTTGTGTGTTAGGGCGTTGATACGCCCCTCAGCTCTCGGTGCGGAAGAAGCAGCCACACTCTACGTCGGATGGGTAACCACTGGCCGGTACCCTCCCTTCGACTGCTATATTCCCCCACACGCCTGGGAACCACGGCCTCTTGCTCGGGCTCCAGTGCTCAGTGTGGGGAGCATCTACTGACCTCCTGCCTTAGACGAGCAGTCCCTCCTGATGTGGTTCAGCTGGTCACACTGGTAGCAGAGGGGAACTTGACTCCTGCCCTTGGTAGGTCCCTGCTATCGGTTGGGCGTGGCTCCAGTGCCGGCAGTTGGCCCCTGTCGGGGGCCCCCAAAGGCCATTGATGGCCCTGCAAAGCATGACGGCTCTCCTGCGGGCGTCGCGTGCCTCCTCTCTCGCTGGCCCTGTATGTAGTCTGGCTGGTAGGGCCTCTTCCGCCCGCTGTCAGTGTCACGTGCGGCCGGGTTGGTCTCCTCATAGGTCATAGCTACCTCCACTACTCTTGAGAACATGGACAGCTTCAGGGGTTTGACATACCCCCGAATGGCAGGCCAGAGCCCCTCAATGAACCTCCACAGGCGCTCCTCCTCAGTAGCCACAGCTGTCGTAGCAAAACAGGATAGCTCCAAGAAATGCGTACAGTACGCGCTCACAGTCATCGTCCCCTGGCGTATAGTGTCGAACTCTCGCCTCCTCTGATCTTGCCACGTCTGTGGGAAGTACTGCTCGCAAAAGAGGGTCACAAACTGGTCCCACGTCGGCTCTGCCCTCTCCTGACCTCTGACCGCCCTCCACCACTTGTGTGCTGCGCTCTCCAGCTGGTACGTGGCAAAGGCCACGCAGCACTCCGCAAGGGGGAGAAGGGTGTCGAACACCTTCTCGATCTGCTTTAACCAGTCCTTCGCCTCAGTCGGGTCCTCTTCCCCCTTGAAGGAGGGGGGCTTCAGCTTCCAGAACTGTCCGAAAAGCTCGTAATGTCGCTGCAGTGGGGAAACGGGCACGCCTCCAAGCAGGGAGGGCTCATGCTCGGAAGTGTCAGAGTGCGGTGGGGGTGGTGGAGGACCACCCCCTCCCCTACGTCTAGCATTGCGTCGGTCTCATGGTCCCACAGAGGACTCCCCTCCACGTCCCCAGGGAGAGGCGCCCGTGGAGGCGGGTGGAGCTCCTCTCGTACTATCTCGCGTATCATTTAGGCGAGGTCCTGGGCCTGAACGCTCGGAAGAAGTGGCTGGTCCACAGAAACATCAGGCTCAGCACGTCCGCCCCTCCGACCTCGTCCACGGCCGCGTCTGCGGCCCGCCTCAATGACTCCACGTCAAGGCATCTCCTGCAAGGAGACACGAACAACAGAACAAGAAGACGTCAATTCTAATGGACATTTAGCAGAAGAACCTCAAAATGGATGTCAAAGGTATGTTGTGGTGGTTACTCTAGTTACAAGCACGTGAATTGGTTATTCTTAAGCTAGTTGGTTCACTTCTCAGGACAACCTTGCTCTGATACCATCTTGTTATGACTCGGTTCCCGAATCCCTACAGGACATGAGACTGGACCGACTCGACTAATCCCAAGATCCAGTTGTCCAACGAGAAAGTAACCAAAAAGCAGGAAAGTAAACCACATTCACCATGCTAAGAAATAACAGTAAAAAAAGTATAGCAGTAAAGAAGTAAAAACTGTTACAGTACATATCACCATCACAACAGCAGAAAGTAACAAGGTACAAGAACATAAACTACAGAACGTAAAAGTACAGGACATAAAGGTACAAGAGTCTACTTGCTACTACAAAAGGAGTACAACAAAAGAACTACAGCTACTGGGTTCTACTGGGCCCAGCACCCTCTGCAGCTGTAGACTTGGGCTGCTCAACACCTAGATCTGAAAAGGGTTATGAGTACATAAAGTCAACGAATGCTGAGTAGAGTGGCAACCAACTAACTAAAGCAGTAAAAGTGGACATGTAGCTATTTATTTCCATTTACTTTATTTCACAATTTGTTCCTTTTCACCCATTGGCTTATTTATCAAATCTCTTTCTTGACCTCGAATGTTCCTCGTGGGAATGATCTTGATTGCAGTCTTTTCCGAAGAGTAGAAGGCACACGTGGTGCTCTCCTGGCCGAGAGAGTCCCCCGTGGTGATCCTACACCCAGTCAACTACCCCAAGGTCACGGACAGACGTAACGGTGACTACGACAAGCATGATAAGAGCACAGGTAGCTACCTCGCATTGGCACGCGGTCAGTCGTTTCCGCTAACCGGTGTGCCCAAAGTACAGCGCAGAATAGTATAGGGCCTAGCCCTCTCAGTAACAGGGGTCTAGCCCCTAAGAACCAAACAGGGGTCTCGCCCCTCCACAGTCCGCGCACCCTTGCCTGACTACCCTAGTTTGCCCAGTGGGCCTAACAAGTCGGTGTAGGGTGGCTAGCTGAACCCTGGGCCCCATGGGGTGGCTAGCTCTCTCCCTACACTAGTAGCTCTCCTCGGTATCTGTACACGAGGGCCAAGAAGTCGATACAGAGTGGCCAATCCTAACCCTGGGTCCCAACCCAAGGGCGGCTAGCTTCGCTCTGCACTAAACAGGAGGATAGTTGCTCTCCATGGTACTCCGTACTCAAGGGCCAGCTCACTTCCCCGCTCACATTTCTAGATCCATTCCATTTATTTGCAGGAGCTCTACTCCTAATTCCCCGTAGGGTTCATGCTCATATTCCTCATGCCATGCCATACCAGGTTTCATCATTTCTATTTCCATTCTCAGGTTATACATATGCAGCTTGTGTTGTTATCGTTCACATTTCCATACTCAGGTTAAACATAGGTAGCTCGTATTTCCATCATTCACATTACCATTCTCAATTTATATACATGCAGCTCGTATTATGTCATTTAACATATACAACAGGAAAGTTACATGCAATAGTTAACTAGCACAAGTACTTCATATTTCATAGGTAGCTGTTATTCATTTACAAGCAGTTGTTATCATTTCATCTACTCATTCAAGACTATAGTTCATTCATCCAATACAGACATTTCCAATATCTCTCATATTAGGATTCATGCCATATCATAGGTTCTAATCATTCATTCTACACATGCATTTAGGTTTGTAATTAAATTAGGAGAAGCCACTCTACCAGTAAACCCAAGAGTATTGGGGGCTTGAACGGCAGGCTCACATGCCTCAGCAAGCCCCAAACCCGCAACGGAATGAAGTCGTATCACAAGGAACAATCACAAGGGAACTATCAGAATAGTATAGAAAGCCTTCTAACAAGTAGAGGAACTCACAAGGAACACAACGGTATCTTATTTGCATAAAACGGACCTCAAATGGACCCTAAACGGGTCAAAAATATGGTTTCTGTCTCAAATCAGACGTCTAGAACAACTTCTAGACGTCTTAAAAGTGTTCAGTAATGTACCTCAAGTTCTGTGTCAAACCTCAGACGTCCAAGAACTTTTCTGGACTATCTAGACCCAGCTCCAGACGTTCGACCACCTCTCTGGACATCTGGAAGTGCTTCCAGCCGTTTGGTACGTTGCCCAGACGTCTGAAATGCGTGGGATGGCGTGTCCCACGCCTTCTCGAAGTAAATCTTGCATGCATCCACCGAATCTTCTAAAAAAGGCCATGCAACAGGGTAGCAGTGGAGCGGTCTGCATGGCCGTATCCGCAAAGAGGACGTACCTTCGCAAAGCCCTCTTCTTAGACGTTTGGAACCGCCTCCAAACGTCCGCACCATCGTCTGGGCGTCGCTCCAGACGTTTGATTCTGGGAAAAACCCAGAACCAGAACCTGCTCCTACTCTCTCGCGCTACGTGTGGCCATGCCTCTCTTCCTCGCCTACAGCTCTAGTTGCAGCAGTGTCAGGGAGGACTCCCCCGATGCACTCCTCTTTGCATGCGCGCAGCTTCGGCTGTGCATTCTCGGTGGGCTCCCACACAAGCTCGTGAGCTCACTCTCCTCCTCCGCTCCTCACATCGCTCCTCCTCGACGCCGCTCTTGTGCTCACTCGCTCGCACTGGGGTGAAGGGGAAGGCAGAAGCGGCTGGTGTTTGTGAAGTGGGGAGAACGAGAGAGGAGGAGGGGGGGTTTTATAAGGTTGGGGTTAGGGTTCACTGGAGGGGGGAAAAAGAGAGAGAGAAGGAGGAAAACGAGAGTACAGTCTGCGTGCAGCCCGCGCTGATAACACTACACAAGGGGGTGATAATTATGTTGAATATGGCCCATCTTTAGAATAAAAGGCACAACATAAGTAGAATAGGAGCATTGCATGCATCATGTACCAAGATTGCTTATAAACTGCATTAATGGCCATTTGTGTAAGCATTTGTCAAAGCATGCATCAGATGAGCAATTGGACCGCACGGATGGATTCAGAACGACGAACGGAGTCCAACGGACTCAAGATCAGCCAAATCCGACATCCGGAGCTCCTACAATGGGCCCAAGAAGTTCTGACCGTTGATCTGGAGATCAACGGCCCAGATTGCGCCACGTCAGCCTCGCCCCACCGCGTGCTGCGCCTTCAGCCAGCAGAGATCAAATCTCGGTTGTCGATCATTGATCGAACGGCCAAGACCTGCGCGCCCGCCCGTGGTCGCCGCGACAAAGCGCGGCGTGGCGCAACGGTTAGCGTGCACGCCCGCATGCATGCGACGCAGGTTCGAGCCGCGCGGTGTGGAAATTGAAGATGGGAGACGAGCGCGGAGAAATTGGGCCGCCTGATCAGCAGCGGGCGGTCAAGATCCTGCCACGTGGCGCTACCGCAGCTCACGAGCGTCCACGCGTGCAAGCACGCCGAGCGGAGACGCGCGCGCACACGCGTGCCCGAGGCGCGATCCCAGCGCAGCCGAGGAGGATTCTCAGCCGTCCGGTCTTTGATCGGACGGCTCTCGTTCGACAACCACGGATCACGCGAGGAGAGGGAACGAGGCGGGCGGCTGACCAGCAGCGGGAGGGCTTCACCGACGCTTTTGGAAGCGATTTTAGCGATGCTCTGGATGTCGTTAAAGCCCCTTCTTCTTTTAGGAAGCCCTTAACTCTATTTAAACCCCCTTCAACCACCATTCAAGGCATTCACTCCCCTTGCAACTACTCCACCCCTCTCTTAGCTAGCTTTAGGACCTCTTGTAATCGCCGGAGACGACGAGCCACCGACGGAGCCTCCTCCATCGCCGTGGCTGCCTCGTTGCTCTCCACCCTCTCTCTCTCTCTCTCTTTTAAGCTTTCCATTACTTTTGTTTGAAGCATGTATTTAATGTTGTAAGCTATGAACTACAAGTGCATGATTAATGAAGTTATTTTCCGTTCAATTGTCACTTTAATTTCCATTCAAGTTGCATGATCAAACAATGAACTTTCTAACCCTAATCTCTCTCTGTATCTCTCTCTCGCTTTTCAAAACCGCATCCTTCGCTAGCAAAACTCCGCACTTTCCGTGACAACAAGTGATAAGCAAAAATCCGATTTCCACGCCTCCCTGAGACCGACACTCGGACTCACCTCCGTTTACTTATTTTAAAATAGATGTTGCAAGTGCGACTACAACGACACTCCTTAACACACACGCACAACGACACGTTAGTTTTTGGCACCGTTGCCGGGGAGGCAATGGATTTGTTTTATCACCTCCATTCCTCATTCATTCTCACATCGTCTAATGCCCTATTTTCCTTTTTACTTGACGGGTGCAGGAATTCGGCGCATGGACGGCGATGCGACGCATCCCACGACGGTAGTAAGGGAGTAGGTGCTACAAGGACCGATAGTGAATAATCGCTCTCTCATTGTTTGCTTGCGTGAAAAAAAAAAACTAAAAAAAAAAATTATAAAAACTGAAAAAAATTGGCGTGGTGTATGATTGCTTGACCCACATCCTTAACACATCACCCCACAAAAAATGTACACTCTAACATTCTAAATAAATTCTTGGAGTGTTCTTTACTTTTTCTTGAGTGGTGTTTGCGAAGCCACCATGAGTTGACCTAGGCCGCACCACTCAACCCTAAAACTGACTCATCTAATAGAAGCTACATGATCATTAGGATGAGTACACTAGGGTTTTAGAGCCTCTACAGAATAAAAAGGAAATCTACTTTCATCAAATTGTGTGCAGAACTTGACGTGCCCACTGAAACTTGGTTGAAAACATTAAGACATGTCAACCCTAAAAAGTACTAAAGTAAGGATAAAATACTAAAAGACACCACATCTTAACAAATCCTTGCTTGAAAACCATGTTTTGCTAGAAGCACACACTTTGAAAATGGAAAATTAAGAGGCACCACCCCAATCAACGCCTCATCACATCACCCTAAGCACAAGCACTATCCTAGCCCTTTAAAACTGAGTAGACGTGCCCTAGGCAGGACTGAGTAAGTCTCAAAAGGCGAGGTTTTATTCGTTAGGCACTTGGCTTTCATTCCCTTGGTAGAATCTGGTGACTAGGCTGCGGGGCAGTGTCAAACGACTGCAGTTGTGGGGTCTACAGAATCGGAGGCACAAGCCAAAGGAAGAACCTTCCCTGCAATCCCCTCGTAATCAACCTGGCCAGATTAACCTTGGGAAGGGGAGTCCAGTGCTTACGGACTTAATCACCCTTTGTGAGATTTCTAGGTCTCCTAAGGAATACACCATAAGGACTAGGCTTGTGTGCTTGATTGAAACACATTTCTCTCATCTGTCGCCCTCCTCATCCCCTCCTGTTCTCCTCTAGTGTATGCACGGGAGACGCTCACTGCATCCCGAGGTGTGTGTTTTGGGGCAGGAATCTAGGTGACGTAATTCTGTTAACATGGCTGAACCTAGGGTAGATGAGGCTGAGGATCAACCCCCACCAGATGCTATGGCCATCATCCAAGCTCAAATCTATGCTAACCATCGGCTTCAGCAATAACAAATCCATACCATCATGCAAGCCATACAACGGTTACAAAACTCACAAGAACAACCACCACCGCCTTTCCAAGACATACCAGGACAACCACCACTTGATTTACCGCCATTTCAAGATCAGCCAAGACCCCTCCGCGATTTCTATAATCCTTCTGCTATTAGAGTCGAGCCACACCTTAGGATCCCCTAGGGGGGAGATGATTTTGAGCTAAAACCTAATGTCTTAAGTCTGATCCAGAGCCACTTTCATGGAAGCTCAAATGAGGACCCCTTTCAGCACCTAGAGGATCTCGACCGCATAGCACGAATTGTGAAACCTAGGAACATTAGCCTTGATATTGTTCTAATCAAGATGTTCCCCTTCTCATTAAGAGACAAGGCTTCTCATTGGCTTAGAACCCTAGGTAGACCCATCACCACTTGGGAAGAACTGAGGCAAGCATTTTTAAAGAAATTCTTCCCCATAGGAAAGACCAATACCCTCAGAAGAGCTATCACTACCTTCACACTCCAGGGTGGGGAACAATTTCATGAGGCGTGGGAAAGATTTAATGAACTTTTGAGGAAATGCCCACACCACGAAGTTCCAAGGTGGTAATTGGCCCAGATCTTCTACCACGGTCTGGACAGCAACCTACGGAACTTCGTCGATGCCTCATGCGGGGGAAACTTCCTAAATAAAGACGAGGAGAGCACGTTTGAGCTCTTTGAGTCTATGAGCGAGAATTCGCTCAACAATGCCTCCATGAACCAGTTTAACAGGTCCAGTCAACCCCGTGGCGAGATTTATGAGGTGCAAGCAAATTCTGGAATGGTTGACATGGACATCATTACCAAAAAGTTGGATCGAGTGGAATTAGTGGACAAAAAGATTGATGAGCTACTGAATCAGACCAGGAACCCCTTGCAGACTTTCTCCTTAGCAAAGGGAGCACATAATGTTGACCTGGTCCAGCCCTTCACCCAACTGAACCTGGAACAACCCCTGACCACGTTCCAGGGAGGGACCTTTGCTCCCTCGACCCTTGATTACTCTCTTCCCTCTTCATCAACATCGGCTATCCTAGAAGATGTGCAAGCCGTCCAAGGTTATGCGAAACCTGACCCTTTCTCCAACACTTACAACACTGGCTGGCGTAACCACCCCAACTTTGGTTGGACAAACCAGAAACCACCGCAATTCCAAAACCAGCCCAGGCCAAATCAGCAGCCACACTTGCCCCCTATCAGCAAGGACCACCAGTTAGACCCCAATATAACCAGAATAGGGCGGCCCCTCCCCCACAAAACCAAATGGATACCCTAATAAAGATGATGGCTGACATGAACCAGAAACATCAGGAGGAAATAGCCTTGGTAAAGGGACAGTTAAGCCAACTCTTGGACTGTAAACAACAAGGATCCCTACCTTCTCAACCACAACTGAACCCGCGAAACATAATTAACAGAGGCCTCAATTCGCAAGGGTTCCAAAGCAACCCCAGGTAGGCTCACATGGTCTAGCCAGCCCTGCAAACACCTCCTGGGTTTGGTGCTTCTTCGTCCTCGTCTTCTCAAGGATCAACCCATGGCCCCACTGCCTCTGCAAATGTGGTGACCTTGAGAAGCGGCACCAAAACCCAGGATTCCAAATGGCCGACTCTCCCTGAGACTTTACCTACTGAAATACCCGACTCAGAAGAGGCACCAACCAAGGACCCAGACATGGAACCAATACACATTCAGACACCCTACCCTAAGGCCTTGGAAACAATTAAGAAAAAGAATACTGTGGAAACTGAGGAGCTGTTGGAAATTTTTAAGCAAGTACAGATTAATATTCCGCTCCTAGAAGCTGTCAAACACATCCCTGCTTACGCCAAGTTTTTAAAAGATGCCTGTACACCCAAGCATAAGCTGAGACCTCAAGCACCTAGGAAGGTTGTACTCTCTGAGCAAGCAAGTTCCGCGATATCAAGCAACCCTCCACTCAAGCGAACTGACCCAGGAGTGCCCCTGATTTCTTGCAATATCGGGGACATGACGTTTGATAGAGCGCTCCTGGACCTAGGTGCTTCTATCAACCTAATTCCAACAACCCTGTACCACCAATTTGGTTTTGGAGAGCTGACACTAACCCCTGTCACCATCCAGCTGGCTGATAGATCAGTGAAAACCCCAAAGGGGGTTGTCGAGGACGTGATTGTACGAGTCAAGGACTTCTATTTCCCGGTCGACTTTTTGGTGCTCAACATGGAGGTCCCTGAAAAATTACAGAATGCACCCATAATCTTAGGTAGACCTTTTTTAGCTACGGCTAAAGCAAACATCGATTACGACACGGGATGTATGGAAATCGCCTTCGGAGATAGGAAAATGCAATTGGACATCTTCCGGGCGACAAAGTCTTTGGATTGCGATTACATTGAGGAACATGATCCCGTGGAAACTTTAATCGAGGAATGCCTCACCCTCAGTTCTGTCTCAGACCACCAAACCCGTAATGATTGTTCTGACCCGTCACCATCATTGCCCATGGACCTCTGTAAGGTTGAGTACCATCACATGACACCATTTGAAGAGATCGATGTTGATCAACTCTCGCCCTTTCCCTTCCCATCGACTGTGGTCCCACCCGCACCCGAACTTAAACCATTGCCTGAGAATCTCAAGTACGTCTTCTTGGGACCTGACCAGACCTTCCCAGTGATTATTAATTCTCATCTAACCAAGGATCAGGAACTCAGGTTGATTGCGACCCTTTCAGAACATCGGGCCGCCATTGGTTGGACCATTTCGGATTTAAGAGGAATTAGACCCACCTATTGCACCCACAAGATTTACCTGGAAGACGGGGCCCGACCTTCCCGCCAGATGCAGAGACATTTAAACCCTAACATGCGGGAGGTTGTTAAAAAAGAAATCATCAAGTGGCTTGACGCCGACATCATCTACCCTATCTCCGATAGCCCTTGGGTGAGCCCCACTCAAGTGGTTCCAAAGAAAGCTGGGCTCACCGTTGTCACCAATGATCATGGCGAATCCATCCCCACCCGCACCACTACCGCATGGCAGGTGTGTATTGATTATAGGAAGCTTAATGAATCCACTAAGAAGGACCACTTCCCCTTGCCATTCATTGACCAAATCCTTGAAAGATTGGTAGGACAAAAGTATTTTTGCTTCCTGGATGGATATTTAGGATATAACGAAGTCGCAATTGCTCCAGAAGATCAGGAAAAGACCACATTCACTTGCCCGTATGGCACGTTTGCATTCCGTCAAATGCCGTTCGGGTTATGCAACGCACCTGCGACCTTCCAGCGTTGCATGCTAGCCATTTTTTCAGAAATGGTGGGTGAATACTTGGAGGTCTTTATGGATGATTTCTCTGTATTCGGGAATTCATTCGACCATTGTCTGAGCAACTTGGAGAAAATCCTGAAACGATGTATCGAGGTTAACTTGGTGTTAAGTTGGGAAAAGAGCCATTTTATGGTTCAAGAAGGAATTGTCCTCGGTCACATCATCTTGCATAGGGGCATCGAGGTAGATCGAGCTAATGTTGATTTAATTTCCAAACTTCCTCCACCTAGTTCGGTCCGGCAGATTCGCTCCTTCCTAGGACATGTTGGCTTCTACCGAAGGCTCATCAAAGACTTTTCCAAGCTTTCAAAACCCTTGAACGACCTTCTAGCCAATGATGCCATATTCCACATGTCTCTTGATTGCATCTAGGCTTATCACACCCTCTGGGATTTAGTCTCCACCGCACCTGTACTTCATCCCCCAGACTGGTCCCAGGACTTTGAGATTATGTGTGATGCATCAGTTTTGCCATAGGCACTGTCCTGGGACAAAGGCAAGACAAGAAGCCCGTGGTGATCTACTACGCGAGCAAAACGTTGGACGAGGCCCAACGTAATTGTACTGTCACAGAGAAAGAATTACTCGTTGTAGTCTTTGGACTTGAAAAATTCCGCTCATACTTGCTGGGATCCCACGTGACTATTTACACTGACCATTCAGCCATCCGGCACCTGTTGGCCAAAAAGGACGCAAAGCCCAAGCTCATCAGATGGATCCTACTTTTGCAAGAATTTGACCTGGAAATCCGAGACAAGGTCGGATTGAAGAATGTGCTGGCTGACCACCTGTCGAGACTTCATCCAGACCACATTGGACCCTCCCTACCTCTATCTGATGCCTTCCATGATGAACACATCCTAGCCATGCAAGACAAGAAAATGCCATGGTATGCTGACTACGTCAATTACCTAGTTGTAGGACAAACCTCGCACAACTGGTCTAGACAGCAACGGGATAGGTTCTTGGCTGAGGCCAAGCACTATTTCTGGGATGATCCCATGCTGTTTCTCCTCTGTGCTGATCAGATCATCAGAAGGTGTATCCTTGAAGACGAAGTTTAGAGTGCGCTTTCCTTTTGTCATGACCAAGCGTGTGGCGGCCACTTCTCTGGAAAGAAAATCGCTGTAAAAGTTTTGCAGTCTGGATTTTATTGGCCGTCTCTATTTAAGGATGCACACATCTTTGCCAAGACTTGCTCACGCTGCCACACACCTTTAGCCAGCTAAGATCAAATCTCGGCCGTCGATCTTCGATCGAACGGTCGAGACCCGCGCGCCCGCCCACGGTCGCTGCGACAAAGCGAGGGCGTGGCGCAACGGTTAGCGCACACGCCCGCACGCACGCGACGTGGGTTCGAGCAGAGCGGAGTCGAAATTGAAGAAGGGAGACGGGCGCGGAGAAATTAGGCTGCCCGATCAGCAGCGGGCGGCCGAGATCCTGCCACGCGGCGCGACCGCAGCTCACGAAAGTCCACGCGCACGTCGGGCGGAGACGTGCGTGCACACGTGCACCCGAGGTGCGATCCCAGCGCAGCCGAGGAGGATTCTCAGATCGGACGGCTCTTGTTCAACAGCCACAGATCGCGTGAGGAGAAGGAACGAGGCGGGTGACTGACCAGCGGAGGGAGGGCTTCACCGACGCTTTTGGAAGCGATTTTAGCGACGCTCTGGACATTGCTAAAGCCCCTTCTTCTTTTAGGAAGCCCTTAACTCTATTTAAACCCCCTCTAACCACCATTCAAGGCATTCACTCCCCTTGCAACTACTCCACCCCTCTCTTAGCTAGCTTTAGGACCTCTTGTAATCGTCGGAGACGACGAGCCGCCGATGGAGCCTCCTCCACCGCCATGGCTGCCTCGTCACTCTCCACCCTCTCTCTCTCTCTTTTAAGCTTTCCATTACTTTTGTTTGAAGCATGTATTTAATGTTGTAAGCTATGAACTACAAGTGCATGATTAATGAAGTTATTTTTCGTTCAATTGTCACTTTAATTTCCGTTCAAGTTGCATGATCAAACAATGAACTTTCTAACCCTAATCTCTCTCTCTGTATCTCTCTCTCGCTTTTCAAAACCGCATCCTTCTCAAGCAAAACTCCACACTTTCCGTGACAACAAGTGATAAGCAAAAATCCGATTTCCACGCCTCCCTGAGACCAACACTCGGACTCACCTCCGTTTACTTATTTTAAAATCGACGTTGCAAGTGCGACTACAACGACACTCCTTAACACACACGCACAACGACACGTCACGTGCGCAGACGCGAGCTCGTACTCAAAATTTTTGATTTCCAGACGTCTGAGAAGGTGTCCAGACATCTGACCAGACGTCTAACCCACAGTCCAGATGTCTTAAAAGGCTCAAACAGCATGGGTCTTAACAAAGATTGAAGATCAATCTGATTTCCCGAATCCCAGGTTGGAGAATTAAGGTTGTTGTGGATCCCCAACCCAGATAGAATATGATCCAACTTATGTGCAGACTGATATGCCTGATCTTGAGTTGGGTTGGGAAGATGCAATTGTTGGTGTTCCCGATTTTGAGCCAGCCCTAGAGATACGAGATCCTGGTTCACCTAGCTTTGAATTCCCAGACACCTGTAATGATGAGCTTAAAATAGAACTCCTCAAGAATGTAAATCCTGAGCCTTATCCTGTTAAGGTAATTCTCGAGGATGATTCTGACATCTCAATGGAGCTCAGCCTAGACTTTAGTGATCCAATCCCTACCTTTAACCTAGAATCTGGATTTGAGCCTATTTGGGATAATTATAAGGTCCCATGTGATGAGACTCAGATTTTCGAGTTGAACTATGATTCTGGGCCTATGTTTGATGACTGCACCTCTCCAAACTCCTTCGAGATATAGATTGATTTGTTGAAAATCACGCCAATTTATGACACAAAAATCGAGGAGCTGAAAGAGTTGGGATTCGATTGGGTCTCTCCTAGGAGCCAAGAACCTGAGCCCATGCCTAATAGGGACACCTTTCTGAGTTCAAATTCTGAGTTTTGGCTAAATCCAAGTCAGGTTGCTGTTTCTCCACATCTCGATTCACTCTGTGGTGGAACATCTGATCTGGAATCAGGTTCAGAACACGATCTTCGTAAATTCTCTGACGATTTTGAATCTTACTTTGATTTCAGAGAATCTTTATTTCCTGGCGACTACGAACCAATTTATGACCTCAGCATCCACGACCCATTCTTCGACTCTGACTCTGAGGTCCTTGACCTTGAGATCATCAATTCAAAATCAAGTTCCATTGACTTGGAATCATTCCTTCATGATCTATAGGATTCATAAACTACAAGTGTTGAGAGTGTATGCAATCCAGAGTTTGAATCTCTTCTTGACTCTGATTTTCATGATCCTATAAGCATTCTCCAAGCATTTATATTTGATTTTGATGAGCTTTATGAGGACTCTCTAGATGAACCGACCTTTGAACCTTTTCTAGAGGAGCCCTCAACACATACAACTCTCCTTGAAGCCACCTCTTTTACACATATAGAACCTTCTCGAATCCGATCCCAACCTCGAACCGCCACCGGAATCAACTTTTACTTTAATTCTCCTCTCAATGATCCGGTCACATATGATTCTGCATCTTTTTATTGGGTTTTGGATATCGATCAGACTGCAAGTCACGTCCCATCTTTCTCTGATTACTGTCGTAGGGTTCCTACATCCTCCACTGACTCTTTCATTTGAGGATCCCTACTCTAACCAAGCTGAATCAAATCAGCAAAACCCTGGATTTTCATTTCCACATTCTTCTGAGTTGCAGAGTATCTGGTGGGCACCATATCTCTCGATCCACATCCATCAACCCACCAGACTATTGGGTTTGGGCTGCATCATTAGCCTGTTGATCTGAACAGGCATCTGGTTGGACCAACCGGGCTATTGATCAAGGTGCTTATTCTACAAAATTCATTTGATTTGACCACTCCTTCTCCATGGCCATTTTCTTCTCAGCTGAAGGCATTGAATTTAGTGCTTAACGGGAGGCAACCTGTCATTTCAAAAAACTGAGACCCTTCTGATTATCCTTTTGAACTTCACATCTACTACACTCTGAGTTTAGTTTTAGAATAGCTGACTCCACCTTTAGTATTCGAATCAAAGCTTGAAATCATCCGCAACAGTCATCTCGACCCATTCACCCACCCTTTTACCCTGTTCTAACCCATAAACCATGCCGATTTCATACCCTCCTCTTTACAATGAAGACATTGCAAAACTTAGGTGTAAAGACTCATTTTGATTTGAGCCTTTTAAGATGTCTGGAGTGTCAGTCAGACATCTGAACCCCTTTCCGGACATCTGAAAATTGAAGAATCTGTATGCGCTATTGCTTTCTGCACGTAGGCAGTGCGCAGACCTTTCGTCTCTCTCCTCCCTTCTTTTTCCCCCACCGAACCCTAAACCCTCGCCTATAAAGGAGACCCTCTTCCTCTCCTCTCCACTCCACCACTACCACCACACTTCCCCACTCCACTGCTGTGAGCGGAGGCATGCGAGAAAGAGAGAGCGAGAGCGAGGAGGAGGAGCGGGCGTGAGGAGGAGGAGAGGGCTGAGGTCGCGAGCTTCGTGGAGGCTTGTCAGAGGCTCGCACGGCCACCGTGGCGCGTGTGGGAGGAGGAGGACATTGGGGCGTTGTCCCCGACCTTCCGCTGCAGTCGAAGCTGCAGCGAAGCGGAAGGAGCTGCGGCTGAGCACAGTGAGAAGAGCAGGAGTGCGGTCTGGTACTGGAGTTTTTCCAGTATCATACGTTCGGAGTGCTTTCCGGAAGATTGGCTGGATGTCTGGCGTCGATACCAGATGTCTGAAAGTAGGTGTATTGCGAAGGTACGTCTTCCTCGTGGTTACGGCCATGCAGGCCACACAGCAGGTGTGATTTGCTTGGCTAAAAGAAGGTGCTGCTCTGTCGTAGGCAAGAGCAGCTTTGGGAAGGTGCGCGGCACACCCTTCCACGCTTTTCGGACGTCTGGACAGCTTACCAGATGACCGAAGACGTTCCTAGACGACCGGTGGACTGGTCAGATGTTTGGAACTGCTTCCAGATGGTCGCCTCAGAGCCCTGGATGTCTAAGATCATTGCAGGAGCTTGAGGTGAGTCTATGATGACTTTTAAGACGTCTGGACTTGTGTCCAGACGTCTGATTTGGGTCTGCAGACACGTTTTTGACCCGTTTAGGGTCCGATCGGGATCCGTTTTACGCAAACGAAGTATCTGTGGTTTCCTTGTGAGTTCCTCTACATATTAGAAACCTTTATATACTGTTATGAATGTTCCATTGTGATGTGTTCCTTGGTATAGGACTTCGACCTGTTGCATGTTTGGGGCTTGCAGAGGCACGTGGGTCTGCAGTTCGAGCCCCCAGTACTCCTGGATTGTCTTGTAGAGTGGTCCACCCCTGTTCTACTTATAACATATGAATGCATCTATGAAAATTAGATAACTAGAAACCTAGGATGTGGCATGAACCCTAGGACGAGAAATGGTTGAACCGCTTGTTTGCGTGATGGAAATTGTATTTATGAATGAATGAGCTAAATTGTTAGCAACTACCTGTTAATGAATATGAGCTGCCTGTTAGAATATGAGCTACCTGAGATAACTAAACAGTTACCTGTGATATCACTTGTTGCATGTATTAAATTGTGGAAATATGAGCTGCCTGTGTATAATGAGAAATGAATGGTGAATGATGAAACCTGGATTGGAATAATATGATGAACATGAGCATGAACCCTACGGGGAATTAGGTGTAGAACTCCTATGGTTGGTTGGAAACTTGGAATGGTAGATGGGAAGTGTGCTGGTCCTTGTGTACGTGGTACCAAGGAGAGCAACTGTCCCCTTTTAGTGTAGAGCGGAGCTAGCCTCCCTTGGGTTGTGACCCGGGGTTAGGATTGGCCACTCTACACCAACTCCTGTCGACCCTCGCGTACGCAGTATCGAGGTGAGCTACTAGTGCAAGGAGGGAGCTAGCCACCCCACAGGGCCTGAGGTTAAGCTAGCCAACCTACATCGACCTTTTTTGGCCATCTGGGTAAACCGAGGTAGTAAGACGAGGGTGCGCGGACTGTGGAGGGGCGAGACCCCTGTTTGGTTCTGAGGGTCTAGACCCCTGTTTCTGAGAAGAATAGGCCCTATACTGTTCCGTGTTGTACTTTGGGCGTACCCGCTAGCAGAAACCCATGCGCTTATCACGCGTGCCGTAGTCACCGCTATATCTAGACAGTGACCTTGGGGTGGTTGACTGGGTGTAGGACTACCACGGGGGACTCTCCCGGCCAGGAGAGCACCATGTGTACCTTCTACTCTTCGGAAAAGACTGCAATCAAGATCGTTCCCATGAGGAACATGCAAGATTAAGAAAGAAATTTGAAAGTAAACTAATGGGGTGAAAAGAAATTACCTGTAAAATAAGTAACTGGAAAAAGATAAATATACGTGCTAGTTTTTACTACTTTAGATAGTTTGGTTACCACTCTACTCAGCGTTCGCTGATTCCATTTTCTCATAACCATGTATAGGTCCAGGAGTTGAGTAGCCCGAGTTACTGGCTACAGAGAGTACTGGGCCCAATGAAACCCAATAGTAGTTTTTGTACTGTTGTTGTACTCTCTTTTCTGCTAGTGAGTTTCAGACTTTTGTTTACTGTTCCTGTTATTGTACTTTTATTCTATTTTCCTGTTGTTGTGGTGGTATGTACTGACTAGCAGCTTTTACTTTCCTTTACTACTTGTACACTTTTACTGTTAGTTACCTTGCATAGTGAATGTGGTTTATTTTCCTGCTTTTCAGTTATTTCTTGTTTGATGACTGGGTCTTGGGATTAGTTGAGGTGAGTTGGTCTTGAGTCCTGTAGGGATTCGGGAACCGGGTCGTAACATTAGGCATGGGGGGGTGATTGCACATCAATCATGCAACCTAAATCACCTGAATTAAGCTAGATTCTAGCATAACTTAGGAATAATGCATTCATAGGCATCGTAATTTGCACAATAGCTAGTTTATTAGTCTTTTAGATAATATCATCATTTTATGACCTAAAATCATCTTGATTCTAATCGTCGATGATTTAAAGCTGTGGATGTTAGATCAGACTGGACAGATCTGATCAGAACGACGACGGGAGTCTAATGCTTCTAAAATTATTTCGATCAGACAACTAGGGCACCTTGTGCAATCCATAAAAGAATGGAGATCATAAAGCCAAAGGACAATGATTCGATCCTCAGATGAAGATTCTAACCGTATGGATGAATCCAAATCAACGAACGTAGTCCAACGACGCAAAAATCAACTCGATCGGAGGTCTACATCACCAGATACAAGGAAAAGAAGATGAACAACCATGATGATGTCACATGGCACCATCACAGCCGCTCCCTTACCACCACCCCATCTAAGAAGGCCACCTTGCACGCTGTGGGTCATTAGATCTTCATCCAACGACCACGAGTGTGCCATATTGCCCGTCCAGCCGGATAAGTACAGATAGAAACAAACTAGAAACTATAATAGAACTTTCGCACAGCGCATTGGCTCACACGCTTGCGTGGAAGCGTGTGACATGCATTTGAGCGGCACTACACGAAATTGAAGGAGTGATGAGTGCAGGTGCTATTGGCCGTCAGATGGCGATTGATGCATGCAGAGGCACCTCGTGGAGCAATCAAAGCACGTGGTGGGTGGACATGCGAACCCATGTGATTTTCGAAATAGGAAGGCGAGGCGTGTGTGCATGAGCCGTTTGATCGTCACGATCGGACGAATAGGGATCTGGTGCTGAAAAGAGCCTTACGGGTGCGAATGTAGAGAGAGATTCGTTGCAGCGGGTGCACACGGAGGAGCGGGAGTCATCTGATGGGGATCTGAAGGCTGAGAAGCTGCCACATGTCAGCCAGAGGTGCGATCCGTGCGATGGAGGCACGTTGGAAGTTATTTTGAGGCCATATCTGATCTGTTGATCTCTCGATCGACGGATCTAATTGCCCAGGAGTTGTTACACGAGATTATGGGTTAAAATTCCCTTTTTTCCTTCCATAAAAGCTATAAAAGAAGGCCAAGGGCCCCTTGTTGAAGCATCTCTCTCCCATTAACTCTAGATACAACTCTTCCACCTTCTCTGCAACTCTCCGTCCCTCTGCAACTCTGCTCCGACCTTCATCTCGGTGCTTTGATTTGAGGTGCTGCTGCATCTCGCACAAGCATCCTACAAGGGGCATCGTCTCTCTGCCACTTTCTATCTCTCTCTCTCTCTATCTCTCTATTTAATTCTAGTAGCATTCTTTATTGTGAAAACTCTGTTAAGATTCTGATCTTCTGAATGCATGATATCTAATTCATATACATATATACATATATAAATATCTGTTTAGAGCAAGTTTTCTTGAAAAGCTTCTACAAAAATCAAGCTTGCCTCCCTGTGAACGACCCAGTACTCATCGATTTTGTAAATTTATTTGTCGACGTGTTTTCTCCCTATACTACAACTGAATTAACTTTTAAAACGCGAATTATGCACCGAACAAGTTGGCACCGTTGCTGGGGACTCTCATTGTCGTTCTGATTAGATCTATTCGGTCTGATCTGACATCCACAGCTTCGAATCATCTGCGATTAGAATCAAGATGATTTCAGGTCATAAAATGACAATATTATCTATATGACTAATAAACTAGCTATTGTGCAAATTACGATGCCTATGAATGCATTATTCTTAAGTTATGCTAGAATCTAGCTTAATTCAGGTGATTTAAGTTGCATGATTATTGTGCAATCACACCCCCATGCCTAAATCTTGCTAGTCCCTAGCAAATGCATGACTAAATGCCTAGTGGTTGTAAATGAGTAATTTCTATCAATATTTTGACTAGAGGTTTATGTCTTATTTTCATACGAAGCTTTAGTAATCCAGATAATCGTGATTGTGTTTTGTTGTAGCCTATGCAACGGATCCAAGTGAAAGCCAATCCTTATCTAAAGCTTGTACTTTACCCTTAGTAAAAATCTATTGGGATAGGCAAACTACTTTACTCGGGGTTATAAAGTAACCTGTATATTCAGCCCTGACTTTTGGCTTAGGTAGAAGATTTCTAAGTCAAGTAGATTTGTATTTGGTGGCTTACACTCATCTGGTGCTACATATAGACTAGTACTTTAGAACCTATATTTTCAGATTATGAAATAATTCAACTCAGAGAGAAGTGAGAAACTGTGCTCCCTTTAATTCCTTTGTTCTCATTCTCTCTCTTTCTTTATCTTTCTCTTCCTTTTTCTTTTTCTTATCTTTTCTTATCTTTTCTTTCTTTTTGAGCTCACAATCTCACCAGATTTATCAGTATATTTGGTGGTCTCTCCTGGCATTAACACTTTGATTAGGTTCTGATAACTCTAAGACTAAGTCAGAATTCCTCAGCCTGTATTCAGGCAGCCAGAAATACAGAAAAGTAGGTCAAGGCTATATTTGGTGAATTGTGAGGGTGGTAGGTGTTGTTGCCTCATTACACTTGAAAGAAATTCTAACTCATAAACTCATTTTTTTTTTGCTATTTTCTTTTTCTAATTTTTTTTCTATGTATATATACATATATTTTATTTTTCTTCTTTTGTTCTTTTCTTTTTTCACATCCAAATATCTACTAACGCAACACAGTATACGAACTTTTATTTGCGAGGCATTATTCGAGATTATGGGTGTTCAAGAGGATATCGGGTGGCTTATTTGGTGGAAGTACCTATTGAAACGTTGAGGCTTTGAGAGATAACCGGGTTTTATTGTTATAGCGTTGTAGTATAGCCAGTTATTGCCATCATTTCAAATATATAAATTTTTTACTCGGAAAATAAAAGAGTTCCCGAGGTCGAACTCAGGGAGCAAGTTATATTCTAGAGATATACATGTTCTATTACAAAAATAAAGAAAGAGAGAGAGAGAATTTGTTGTCTTTTCTTCTTTTCTCTTTGCTTCTCCTCGTCTCAGATCTTCTGTTATCTTCTTCTTCTTTATCTGCAGTGGTGATGTTCTTCTTCTGCAGTGGTGATGTTCTTCTTCTTTTCCTTTCTTCAGATCTTCTTCTCGTGCTCTTCTTCTTTCAGTTCTTCCTTGTGTTCTCCTCTGCCTCGCCTTCTTCTGTTGTTCTTCCTTGTTCTTTTGTTCTTCAGATCTCCTTCTTTCTTCCTTTCTTTTTCCTGTCAGGACGTCGTCTCTCCTTCTTTCTTCTTTTCCTTTTCCTGTCAGGACGTCGTCTCTCCTTCTTTCTTCTTTTCCCTTCAGGACGTCGTCTGATTTTCCAATCAGACGACTTAAACCGCTTGTTGCTACAGTGTCTCCCTCAGCTTTCTTCTTCTTCCGCGGTCCTTCTTCTTCACCTGTGCCTGCACACTTCAAAGTTTACGTCAGAGGGCAAAACCTACTCTACCCTCCCCCCCCCGTCTCTCTCTCACAGAATCCGCTCATAGGATAGCTCTCCCAGAGCTGCCGGGTAGCCGGGTACGGGTCGCGCCCGGGTCCAGGCCCACCGGCGTGCGTGGTGGGCGAGGAGTGCAGGTCAGTCTAAGTCGGGTCGGGTCAGATCCGCGGGGCGTGAGCGCGGACGAGACCAGGTAACCGGGCGGGTGAAGGGCACCTCACCCCGTGTGCTGAGGCAGTAAGCCTCCAGCACTTTTTCGCTTTATACCGCGGCGCCTCTTCAGACTTTTCCGAGGTGGGACTAAATGTCCCACCCTAATTGAGCGCCCGCAGCGGAGAAAGCAGCGGGCGATCGCGGCTTCACGCGAGGCCTTCGCCCCAGCTGCGAGCCTGATGCTTTGTCGAACTGCCTCGCAAGGCCTGGGAGTCGAATCTGGGCGTGGCGCGCCTGCAGCTGCAGGCGGAAGCAGCTCCTTCTGCACGGCAATGGCGGCGAAGGTCGGGTGACCTGTTCACAGCAAAACGGCCTCTCGGCCTAATCAGAAGGTGCCGGGAGCTTCGCCAGAGTGCGGCGAAGCTCGTGTGGGTGGTGGCGAGGCGTGGGGCGGCGTGCAAGGGTTGCCCTAGGTCGGACTGTGGGTCGGAGGATGGGTTTGTTCGGTGGGGTTGCAGAGGGTGATGTGGGGGAAGTGGAAGGGTGGGGGTTGATCAGGGTGAGGAGGCGGAGGTTCTGCGGTGGTCGGCGAGCCGTGTGGGTTGCTGGGGTGATGGGGGGGTCTCGCCGGAGTTTGGCCGGAGACGAAGGGGGTGACGGTGGACAGGAGCGGTCGAGGGTTTAATCAAATAAAAGACAGTGAGGAAAAGAAAGAGGGGAGGAAGAGGAGGAGCTCTACCTACTTAGCAGGAAGAGGAGGGGCCGGAGCGGGCGACAGTCGTATCGACTGTCGCCGGAGAAGAAGATGCCCGGGGGAAGGGGCGGCGACGAGTAGAGAGCCGGAGAGGCGCCAGCTGGGTGCGGCGTGGCGCGGGAAGAGCAGGGGAAGAAGTCTCTGCTGCTGGTATTGCGGCAGAGCGAAGAGGAGGAGGAACCGCCGGAGCTGGTGGGCGTCTGCCGGAGTGAGAGGAGAGGAAAGTTGGGGGTTTTCTCCATCAGATCCGAGCTGGGAAGAACGGTGGAGCGACGGGGGTATTTATAGGGACCGAATCAGGGAGGAAGGCGGAGGGAGACGACGTGTCTCCCTCGCCGGAGGACGCCGGAGATGGAAACCCATACCGTCCGTGCGTTCGCACGGCCGGTATGGTGGGTTACAGCGACCAGGGGGGTGTCCCTGCGACGGCTGACGACGCAGGGCACCCCCGGTTTACTTGCCAGGCTCTCCCCCTCACCCTGCGCGGCGCCATGCTCCGCGCAAGGTCGCCGGAGCATGGTGCTGGCAGGTTTTGCAGGGGGGACCTGAACGCAAAGAACGAAGGAGAGTTAGGGGCCAAAATGCGAGGGTTCAAAAGTTGAGGGCCAAAAAGTAAATATATGAGGACCAAAGTGTAAAGTTGGTCAAGGAGGTTTCTTCTTAGGCTCAAGTTTTTATACATGACTAATTAGGACCTAAGGAATCTGATGGTGAATTTCATTTCTATATTAAACCTTGTTTGACCGGTCAATTTATGCGAAAACCCAAATTAAGTTATTAATTGGGCATGGTTCTCAATGTAGGTCAAAATGGGTTCTGAAGGCCAAATTGAAGGTTCTAAACCCTAGAGATTATTTTTCTATGAATTTTAGAGGGTTTATTCTATTTTTACTTTGCCTCGAACCTCGTGAATTGAAGTGGGTTGTTTTAGGGTTACAGATTATCATTTAGTTTCTTGGAATTGCTGTAGCCCTTGCTAGATCATCTCATCCCACTTTTATTCTTATTAAGTTGCTTTGACCTATGTTTGGACCCTGAATTACCCTGTATGCAGATTATACTGGTAAAATTGCATTTTTACCCCTTATGACTTGTTTTCTCCTTAAACTCAGAATTCTCTGAGTTAAGCCTTTCCTTGAGTTATGTAGGAGCTTTTATCCTTTGTATTAGGTCAAAATGAGCTAGTTATGGCTCATGATGAGGTTCTCATCATACCCCCATGCCTAGCTTTTGCTAGTCCCTTAGCAAAAACTTAAGGTTTCAACCCTTGTTCTAGACCATGAAGTTTTTAATAGTTTTAGATAAGTGCTTTTTTTACTTGAGCATAGATTAGGTTAGAATGCTGACCATAGGCCTAAAAGGTACTTCTAGTACCAATCAAGATCCAAATCTGTCTAGCCTTAGCCTCAGTCTTTAGCAAAGGTTTTTAAGGTCCACAAGAACTAACCTAAGGTTTATTGGACTTTGTGGTTAAAGCACCCGTGCTTGAAATGATTTTAGCCCTGGCTCAGTTCGCAGTGCGTTTTGTAAGAGAGAGATAGAAAGTTTTTCTGTTTGGAGAGTTTTCTCTCTCTTTTTCTTTTTAGTTCTAGCCTAGGATTGGCTTTTCAACACGGTCTGTATCAGATTCCTTGCTCCCATCATCAATCCTCAAGGGTTCCTGGCGATCGATGCTTCGAGATAGCACCGCCCATGGCAACCCCCGGAACCCTGGCTATTGAGATTTCGAGATAATCCCATCCATGGTGTTCCGTGGCCGAATCCAGACCCTGGCAATTGACACTTCGAGATAATGCCATCCATGGAATCTGAACCAGCAGAGTGCTTACATGCCCCCAGTAGGATATGTAAATATCCTAAGAGACAAGCACCGAGGAGATGATATTTTGTTACGCATCTTTGAGGGGATTTCCCGCCTCTCTGCGCTGGGAACTCGTCCAAATCAACTTGTGTTGATCGGCCGCTCCTATTCTAGGTGTTCTTTTCAGAATTTTGCGACGCTTCTACGTGATTCTGATTTTTACGCTTACTGAACCAGGCTGTGTGTGAGGTTAGGGTGCTTAGGTTACTGAGTCCCGTAAAGCAAAAATTAGTTAACGAGGCCAAATATTCCCTAAGCCTTAGACCTAATACTTCAGCTTTTCATTTTCCTCAACCTCTTGAGGAGTGTCTAGATCTTAATGGGTACTAAGAGTCTATTCAAGAATGCCTAAGGTTTGCGTTCTTACTAATCTCATTATGCACTTTTCAGTTATTTTCTTGAATGAGGTCTAGAACTTAGGTTAATTCCTTAGTTCCTTACTAATGACTATCACCTTTTCTTATAATTTTGTGCTCCTTTTTCATTTTGTTTCTTTTCTCCTTCTTCTTCACAAAATTTCCTTCTCCTTTTATTCTTTTTCGAAAAATTTTTAATTTTTATGGTGTTTTTGGCATATGTGAATTTTTTTGTTTGAAACCTTTTCTTACAAGTTTTGCACTTTCATACCCCCCCCCCCCATGCCTAAGATTTGCAATGTCCTCATTGTAACCTAGGGGGTTTTTATTTAACTTAGTTCATTCCTTAAGACAGAAATTTGGATGAGTGGATGGGTCGGGTTGAATTTTTGCGGACGATTTCTAATCCCAGATGCAAGCATCTGAGGTGGGGTCGGCTGTCTACACGGGTGAACCTCAAGTGCAAAAAGGTGTCAGAACAAGTTTCAGGTTTTCAAAGAGAATGACGGGCTGCCTCCCGTTAAGCGCTGAGTTTTACGCCATCGGCTGGGCGCAATAAGCTCAAGGGGAAAGGAGGATATAAGATGCTTCAGCCAAATCAGTAGAAGTTACATCAATGAACGGCTTGAGTCTCTGACCGTTCATGATGAAAGGTTCAGAATCGTGGTTGAGTGGACTGATTTCGATTGCTCCATTTCCAAAAACCTGTCGGACCAAATATGGTCCGACCCACTTGGATCTCAGTTTTCCTGGGAAGAGTTTTAGTCGGGCATCAAAGAGTAGGACCTTTTGACCAGGATGAAAGATCTTTCTCGAGATGTGTTTGTCGTGGAAGGCTTTAACCCGCTCCTTGTAGATTTGCGAGTTCTCGTACGCGTCTAGGCGTAATTCATCGATCTCGCTGATTTGGAGTTTTCTGTGGGTCCCAGCCTTGGAAAGATCTAGATTACAGTTCCGTACTGCCCAATAGGCTTTATGCTCCAGCTCTACGGGAAGGTGGCATGCCTTTCCGTACACCAGTCTAAAGGGAGACATGCCCAATTGGGTCTTGTGGGCGGTCCTATAGGCCCACAATGCTTCCGGAAGTCGGGACGACCAGTCCTTCCTGTCAGGTCGAACAGTGACTTGCAGGATTTTCTTGATCTCCCGATTAGACAGCTCAGCTAGACCATTAGTTTGGGGGTGGTAAGGAGTAGAGATTCGGTGAGACACCCCGTATTTGGTCATCAGTGACCTAAACTGAGCATTTGTGAAATGGGTCCCCCCATCAGAGATTATTGCACGAGGAATCCCGAACCTTGAGAAAATGTGTTGATGAATGAATTTGAGAACGATTTTGTGATCACAGGTTCGGGTCGGTATGGCTTCGATCCATTTGGACACGTAGTCCACAGCCAACAGAATGTATTCGAAACCATCCGAAACAGGAAAGGGGCCCATAAAATCAATCCCCCAAACATCAAAGATTTCGCATACTAGAATCGGTTGCATAGGCATCATGTCGCGATGGCTCATGTTGCCCAAAGTCTGGCAACGACTGCATGCCTTGCAGTGATTGTATGCGTCTTTGAACAGCGTGGGCCAGTAAAAGCCGCACTGGAGGACTTTTGATGCGGTTTTATGCCCGGCGAAATGGCCACCGCATGCCTGGTCATGGCAGAAAGAGAGGATATTGTTGAATTCCCCTTCCGGGACACATCTCCGGATGATCTGATCGGCACCTATGCGGAAGAGGTACGGGTCTTCCCAAATGTAATACTTGGCATCGGAGCGTAATTTGTCTTTCTTGGCCTTCGGCCAATCGGACGGGATCTGATGAGATGCCAAGTAATTTACTACATTAGCAAACCATGGAAGGCTAGTACCAATAGTCAGCAGGTGCTCATCGGGAAAATGCTCAGTGATGGGTCCGGAAGGGTCAATTATTTCAGAAGGAAGACGGGACAAGTGATCAGCTACCACATATTGCTTTCCCGCTTTGTCGCGAATCTCAAGGTCAAATTCTTGCAACAGCAAGATCCATCGGATTAATCGAGGTTTCACGTCCTTCTTTGCAAGGAGATGCCTCACAGCTGTGTGATCCGAGTATATGATGACACGGGAACCCAGAAGGTACGATCTGAACTTTTCTAGGGCAAATACTACAGCTAGCAGCTCTTTCTCAGTAACCGTATAGTTACGCTGAGCCTCATCGAGTGTTTTGCTGGCATAGTAAATGACCACAGGTTTCCTGTCAATTTTCTGCCCCAAAACCGCTCCTACAGCGAAGTCGGATGCATCGCACATGATCTCAAAGGGTTGAGACCAATCAGGGGACTGTAGGATCGGGGCTTGGGTGACTCGGTCACGCAGGATTTCAAATGCTTGAGTGCATTCCTTAGAAATTTCGAAAGGAACATCCTTGGAGAGAAGAGTGGTCAGGGGGCGCGCGATTTTTGAAAAATCAGGGATAAATCGTCGATAAAAACCGACATGCCCTAAAAAGGAACGGATGTCCCTGATCGAGCTAGGCATAGGAAGGTGAGAAATCAGATTAACCTTAGCTCGATCCACTTGGATACCTTTCTCCGAAATTGAGTGTCCCAGGACAATTCCCTCAGGCACCATGAAATGGCTCTTTTCCCAGGAAAGAACCAAATTCACATCGATGCACCGCCTGAGTATCTGGACCAAGTGTTGGAGGCAATCGTCGAATGATGCTCCGAAAACTGAAAAGTCATCCATGAAGACTTCCAGATAATCACCTACCATATCTGAGAATATGGCAAGCATGCATCGCTGAAAAGTAGCGGGTGCATTGCAAAGACCGAAAGGCATCCTTCGGAAAGCGTATGTTCCGAAGGGGCAGGTGAACGTGGTCTTTTCTTGGTCCTCAGGATGGATTGCCACCTGGTTATAACCGGAGTACCCGTCAAGAAAGCAGAAGAACCTATTTCCCGCAAGTTTTTCGAGAATTTGATCAATGAAGGGTAGTGGGAAATGATCCTTCTTCGTGGAGGAATTTAGTCGGCGGTAATCTATACAGACTCTCCACGAGTTGGCTAATCGGGTAGGAATGATTTCTCCGGTCTCAGTCGTTATAGTGGTGAGTCCTGCCTTCTTGGGCACGACCTGAATTGGGCTCACCCAACGACTATCGGAGATCGGGTAGATGATTCCGGCATCTAACCACTTGATGATCTCCTTTTTCACGACCTCCTGCAGATTGGGGTTTAAGCGTCTCTGCATTTCACGAGAAGGTCGTGTGCCCTCTTCTGAATAGATATGATGAGTACAATAAGAGGGACTTATTCCAGTCAAATCATCGAGAGTCCATCCGATGGCTCTGCGATGTTGCTGGAGGACAACAATCAGAAGGGATTCCTGTTCAGGACTGAGGTTGGAATTGATAATCACAGGAAGGGTCTGATTAGAACCCAAAAAGACGTATTTCAAGTGAGCAGGAAGGGGTTTCAGTTCGAGGATGGGGTTATCAGCAGCAGCGGGTGGTTCAGTATAGATGTGAGGTTCAAGGGTGGGAGTTACTGGGTTGTTCATATCTGGATTCGACTCCTCTGTTTGCGGGTCAAGATCCTTCTGTGGTTGATGAGGCATAATCGAGTCATTCTGGAGGTGTGATTCATCAACCAAAGTCTTGATGTCACAAATTTGTTCGATGTCACTTAAACCGCTTGTTGCTACAGTGTCTCCCTCAGCTTTCTTCTTCTTCCGCGGTCCTTCTTCTTCACCTGTGCCTGCACACTTCAAAGTTTACATCAGAGGGCAAAACCTACTCTACCCTCCCCCCCCCCCCCGTCTCTCTCTCACAGAATCCGCTCATAGGATAGCTCTCCCAGAGCTGCCGGGTAGCTGGGTACGGGTCGCGCCCGGGTCCAGGCCCACCGGCGTGCGTGGTGGGCGAGGAGTGCAGGTCAGTCTAAGTCGGGTCGGGTCAGATCCGCGGGGCGTGAGCGCGGACGAGACCGGGTAACCGGGCGGGTGAAGGGGACCTCACCCCGTGTGCTGAGGCAGTAAGCCTCCAGCACGTTTTTGCTTTATACCGCGGCGCCTCTTCAGACTTTTCCGAGGTGGGACTAAATGTCCCACCCTAATTGAGCACCTGCAGCAGAGAAAGCAGCGGGCGATCGCGGCTTCACGCGAGGCCTTCGCCCCAGCTGCGAGCCTGATGCTTTGTCGAACTGCCTCGCAAGGCCTGGGAGTCGAATCTGGGCGTGGCGCGCCTGCAGCTGCAGGCGGAAGCAGCTCCTTCTGCACGGCAATGGCGGCGGAGGTCGGGTGACCTGTTCACAGGAAAACGGCCTCTCGGCCTAATCAGAAGGTGCCGGGAGCTTCGCCAGAGTGCGGCGAAGCTCGTGTGGGTGGTGGCGAGGCGTGGGGCGGCGTGCAAGGGTTGCCCTAGGTCGGACTGTGGGTCGGAGGATGGGTTTGTTCGGTGGGGTTGCAGAGGGTGATGTGGGGGAAGTGGAAGGGCGGGGGTTGATCAGGGTGAGGAGGCGGAGGTTCTGCGGTGGTCGGCGAGCCGTGTGGGTTGCTGGGGTGATGGGGGGGTCTCGCCGGAGTTTGGCCGGAGACGAAGGGGGTGACGGTGGACAGGAGCGGTCCAGGGTTTAATCAAATAAAAGACAGTGAGGAAAAGAAAGAGGGGAGGAAGAGGAGGAGCTCTACCTACTTAGCAGGAAGAGGAGGGGCCGGAGCGGGCGACAGTCGTATCGACTGTCGCCGGAGAAGAAGATGCCCGGGGGAAGGGGCGGCGACGAGCAGAGAGCCGGAGAGGCGCCAGCTGGGTGCGGCGTGGCGCGGGAAGAGCAGGGGAAGAAGTCTCTGCTGCTGGTATTGCGGCAGAGCGAAGAGGAGGAGGAACCGCCGGAGCTGGTGGGCGTCTGCCGGAGTGAGAGGAGAGGAAAGTTGGGGGTTTTCTTCGTCAGATCCGAGCTGGGAAGAACGGTGGAGCGACGGGGGTATTTATAGGGACCGAATCAGGGAGGAAGGCGGAGGGAGACGACGTGTCTCCCTTGCCGGAGGACGCCGGAGATGGAAACCCATACCGTTCGTGCGTTCGCACGGCCGGTATGGTGGGTTACAGCGACCAGGGGGGTGTCCCTGCGACGGCTGACGACGCAGGGCACCCCCGGTTTACTTGCCAGGCTCTCCCCCTCACCCTGCGCGGCGCCATGCTCCGCGCAAGGTCGCCGGAGCATGGTGCTGGCAGGTTTTGCAGGGGGGACCTGAACGCAAAGAACGAAGGAGAGTTAGGGGCCAAAATGCGAGGGTTCAAAAGTTGAGGGCCAAAAAGTAAATATATGAGGACCAAAGTGTAAAGTTGGTCAAGGAGGTTTCTTCTTAGGCTCAAGTTTTTATACATGACTAATTAGGACCTAAGGAATCTGATGGTGAATTTAATTTCTATATTAAACCTTGTTTGACTGGTCAATTTATGCGAAAACCCAAATTAAGTTATTAATTGGGCATGGTTCTCAATGTAGGTCAAAATGGGTTCTGAAGGCCAAATTGAAGGTTCTAAACCCTAGAGATTATTTTTCTATGAATTTTAGAGGGTTTATTCTATTTTTACTTTGCCTCGAACCTCGTGAATTGAAGTGGGTTGTTTTAGGGTTACAGATTATCATTTAGTTCCTTGGAATTGCTGTAGCCCTTGCTAGATCATCTCATCCCACTTTTATTCTTATTAAGTTGCTTTGACCTATGTTTGGACCCTGAATTACCCTGTATGCAGATTATACTGGTAAAATTGCATTTTTACCCCTTATGACTTGTTTTCTCCTTAAACTCAGAATTCTCTGAGTTAAGCCTTTCCTTGAGTTATGTAGGAGCTTTTATCCTTTGTATTAGGTCAAAATGAGCTAGTTATGGCTCATGATGAGGTTCTCATCACCTATTCTTGGCACCTGGAATGGAATGGATAGGACAGTGTATCTATGACCTTGACATTAATACCCTCCTTCAGTTGAAGATTCCCTAAAAGACGGTCGTGACCATCTACCTCATTCTTAGTTTTATCAGAACCCGCTCTCTACGTATTTGCCTTATTTGGTGGCTCTTAAGAGATTTGCACTAAGAACTTGTACGTAGAAATCAAGAGCGAAAACTATGCCTAGCTCCAAGTATCATTATCTCATTATCCAAAGTTTAGGATTCCTCATACTAGTCTTAGAGCACCAGTAGACTTTCTACTCTCACCTCACACTTATTTGGTGGATCTGTTAGAAGATAGTTTGCCTGACTCCCTAATTACTATTCAAGGTTTTAGGAGGTGAGGCATTACTTCTTCTCGACAAACTAAAGATGTTTATTAGTCTTCACAAAGGATCCATTGCAAATTCTACGTGTAAGTGTGAAATTATGCTGGATTCTAAACTTAGGAATCAACTTAAGAATAAATCCCTAATAAAACCTTAATAAAAATTCTTTATGCCTAAATGCATTTATTTATTTATTATTATTATTATTATTTTATTTTTTCAGACATAAAGATAAGACATGCATTGTCCACCCCCCAATGCCTATTCATTACAATGTCATTGAAATGTATGCATGAAAATCAAAATATAATAAGCAAGAGGAGGGGATATCACCTAACTATGCTAGTTAATCCTGGTCAGTATGGATGCGGAGGATGCAGAGCTACCTATTTAGAGTACTGGGTTGCCTCCCAGCCAATGCTAAGTTTAACATCATTTGCCAGACTCAGTTCAGCTTTTAAGAAGATTCCAGAAGGTTGATGTGACCATTGGGAATGGGATCACAGTTCTGCGTGATAAAAGGCTTTAATCTCTGACCATTCACCTTTGCCTTTTAGGACCTAGGATAAGCATAACTCCATGAGGGTAGACTTTTCTTATAATGAAGGGACTTGTCCACTTTGATCTTAATTTTCCCGGTAAGTGCTTCAAGTGTGCATCAAATAACCAAACGTTTTGATTAGGGACAAAGCTTTTTCTGGAGATGTCCTTATCATGTAAAGCTTTTGTCCTATTCTTATAGATTCTCGTGCTCTCATAAGCATCATTCTAGATTTCATCCAATTTAGTCAATTGGAGTTTTCTTTGTCATCCAAATTGATCGAGATCCAAGTTAAATGTTTTGATTTCCCAATAAGCTTTATGTTCAAGCTCAACGGATAGATGGCAAGATTTTTCGTAGATCAAATGGAATGGGGACATTCCAATTGGAGTTTTATACGTAGTCCGGTAGGCCCAGAGAGAGTCATTGTTGAAAGTCGTTAATCGTGTTTTTGATAGAAAAAAGCATTGTAGTATAGTTGCGAAGTACAATCCAACAAAGATATTATTTTGCAAAAATTACGAGACTTGAGTCCCGGTCGTTCATCTCTGGGAGGCGTTGCTTTCACTTTTGAAATCGATCTTATCCCACTCTACTTTATTTAGAATCGCATGCCGGTTTGTGATTATTACGTATTTAAGTATGACATGCTTAGTTGCAGAATGGATAGACAATTAAGACAGGCAACTTGAATCACGCAAATACGATAGCAATCAATAAGCTCATGGTGATTTCACAGCATGGAGACATATATATATATATAAAAGCATTTTTTCATTCATTCAGTGGGAGAGTTGTTTGCACAAGAAATTTAGAGGAAAGCTTATACATAAATGCTTGAAATGGAAATCTAGCTACTAGAAAATGATTGCATACAAGAATCAATGGGGGGATTTCGCATGCATCATTGGGGGAGAAGTTAAGACTACGCTACTAAGCAGTAATAAAAGCAGTAAAAATCATGGAGAGCATAAACTAAGTCTAGCAGAATAGAGGGCATTCAGGGGTGGTCCCCGATGGCCTTGGAGTGGTCGGGAGAAGAATGAGGGGCAGCCAATGTAGCTTAGGACGACCCTTGGAGAGAGGTAGGGTTGATCCGGCATCCTGTCATGATGTCCTCCATGATGGTGGTAGTGAGCTCGTGGAGGTGGAGTGGCTAGCTAAGTGGAAGTGGGCATGAATGGCACCAATGGAGTGAATTTGCCAAGGAAGTGAATGGGATCACTTGGCCGCCCATGGGGTCTTTTTATAGACCCAATGGCTTCTCTCTAGAGAGGTGCGGAACTCTCTAGAGAGAGCCCAAGAGTGGCCAACCACATGAGGGTAGAGGTGGTCTTTGAGATCCAAAAATTAGGGATCTCAATTTGAATGCCTCTTGGTTGCTAAATTTGGCAACCAAGAGGTGGCGCCACTTCAAGAGAGTTCTAGAGAACTCTAGAGAAGTGTGTGTGCGTGAATGGGTGTGTGTGTGTGTGTGTGTGTGTGTCGTCGTGCTCTATGTGGCTAGGTGGCTTAGGTTAGGTTCTAATGGGTTTGGGTAGGTGTAGGTCTTGAATTAGGGTTACAAATCCTAATTGCTAAGGTGAAAATGCAATTAAACTTAACCTAAGTTTAATTGAATGAGTGTGAACCTAATTGAGAGTGAAATAACTCAATTAGGTTGGGTTTAGGTCAATTGGACTCTCACTAAGTCCAATTGAACTTGTGTGGGTTGAGATCTAAGCTCAATTGGACTCAATGAATCCAATTGACTTAGGTGAAGGTAATTGACTTTGATCTAAGTCAATTGGGTTTGGTGAGGACCTAATTAGGTCCTTAGGTAGGTCTAGAGGTGATGTACTAGGGTTAGGACACCTTAATTTAGGTTCCTATAGGGTTGGGATTAGGTCAAGGGAGCAAGAGATCCAAGATCAAGACTTGAATCTCAAAACAGGGACTGGAGACCAGTACCAGACATCCAATAATGTGATCAGATGACTTATACTCAAAAATCAGAAGTCTAGACTTCAGTTCTGGATGTCCAATCTGAGTCAGGGGGAAATCAAGGTTCTGTTTTGGGTATTTTGCAGAAATTGGACGTTTGACAATGTGTCTGGACGTCCAATAACACTGCAGAAGTGGGTTTGAGGTGTGTGGGAGATGGCTAAGGGTCCTGTACATCCTATAACTTATCTGGACGTCAAGATAAGGGCTGGAACTAGGGTTTTAAGGCTTCCTAGGGTGTTGTGACCTAATCTAAGGGTGGCTAAGTCTTGGGGAGGTCTCTAGGCTATCCTAGGACTATGATGGACCTATGCTCTTCACATTTTACTACTTTATTTCTACTTAATAAAATAGAAAACCTTTAACCCCCTTACATTATTATTCCTACATCTAAACTAAGTCTTCTGCTCCAGCTCTGCTACAACTCCTGTTATTTCAGATCCAGCTTCAGATCCAGCTCCAGATCCAGCTCCAGATCTACTTATTGCCTGCAATCGACATAATGCACTTAATCAGCACATTATAACATTATTTTATGCATAGCTAAAGTAAAGCAGTAAAGATGCAGATAATGCGTATGCATGCGTGAATAATCCTAACTTATGTTAAGCCCTAGCTTAATCTAGGTTGATTATGACCTATGATTGTTGCGTAATCAGTCATCCAATTTGGTAGACCAATCCTTTCGATCCGGGTGGACCGTCTTTTGAAGGATCTTTTTGATTTCTTGATTGGAGATTTCGGCTTGTCGATTGGTCTGTGGATGGTATGGAGTAGAGATTCTGTGAGTGACTCCATACTTGTCTAGTAAGGTCCTGAATTGGTTGTGAGTGAAATGGGACTTGCCATCACTAATAAGAGATTTGGGCACACCAAACCGACTAAAGATGTTCTTCTTAACAAAATCCATGACCACTTTATGATCATTGGTTTGGGCCGGGATGGCCTCAATCCACTTAGTTACATAAAGATGGCCCATACAATCCACTCTGTAGTACCTTGGTTGCCGTCTTTTTTCCTGAGAAGTGACCTCCACAAGAAAAAGTGTGGTAGAATTCTAGTACACTTGTGATCTCCTCATTTGGAATACTGTTGAAAGCGTAAATCTACGCGTTCGAAGTTGGATTCGAAAACCTGTCGTTGTAGTTCGAGCTGTGAAGAAATCTGTTCAACAGATAAAATTTATACCAAAAAGTCGTAAAGAAGTTCTGAGTCGAACATAGGGAGGTGGATGTTTGATTAAAAATACGCATTTTATTTGTTTGTCACGAAACAGATTAGCTAGTCAAAAACTAGCCATCTATTTAACAAATAATAAATAGAAGAGAAAGAGAAAGAATATTACAAATAAAACCAAAAGATGGGTAGAATAAATAGAGATTTCATTATCACAAGTTATTCGTTACACTACTCATTACAACTAGAAAGTGGGAGATCTACACTAGAAAGTAGTAAATCTACTCTAGAAAGCAGTAAAGAAAATGGAGAGAGAAATATCCTCCTCGACGATTGCTTGGAGGACGAGCCGCATAGAGGCGATGCCTGGAAGATGGAGGACGAGGTGGGAAGAAGGAGGACAAAGTTGGAAGAACGGGAACGAGGCAGCACGTCATCGTCTTCGTGGGATCCACTTCCGGAACTAGGGAGAAAGCTTAGATTTAGCTGTTGAGGAGCATCCCGGGTGTGGGACAAGCTTCTTTTAAGCTTTGGAGAGGAAGAGAGGAGAAGGAAGGGATGAGAAATTTGTAGGGTAGGGGTCTCCTTTTACAGTTGCAAAGATTGGGGGCAATTTGGACATTTTAACTTCAAAATATTAATTAAGGGACATTTAGTGATGGAATTAAATGTCTTTAAAGGCCCATCGTGGACGACGTGTGTGTGCTGCACGCGCACCTGCTCCTCTTCTGCGTCTAAAATGCATACGCACGTTTGGATGATATCAGGCATCCAATCTCAAGATCAGACGACTTAAAGTCATCCTTACCCATGCCGTGCTTCAGCTGCCGCACATTTGTGTGTGTGATGCGGCATGCAGACACAAGTCATCGCGCGCGTATACGATCAACGCTCCTTTTTGCGCCACATCTTCGCTTCTTGTGCGCACGATCTTCATCTGACGACCGAATTGCATTCACTCCACGACCGTGCTTGATTTAAGCGCTCAGCAGAGTTCGAATGCGCGACTCGCGCTTAGCCTGCAGTAGCGTAACCAATGCGCTGTCGTTGAAGCTTTATCTCAAAGATGACTTAAGTGCGCGGATCCGTGGCCATTGGATCAAGATCCGACGGTCTGAATTCGCTGTGCCCGAATGCCTTTTGAAGAAGTGCACGGCTTCAGAATCAATCCTGGTCGTTGGATCAAGATCCAACGTCTAGGATCGCTCAATGAAGGGCCTTTGGAGATGTAGTTACAGTTCCTTGGGGCCGATTGGGTGGCTTAGATGGTGCTACATGGTTCCATCTCGGCCATCCATCTTCTGTGTGTTGTAGACGGTGCCACGAGTATCGGATTGGATCGATTTTCATGCCGTTAGGCTACGATCGTCAATCTGAACCCATCTGCGTGGTCGGATTTGTCGTATGAAGTGTGGTTTAACACCATCTTGGCCCTTGATCTCTAGGCTTCCTTGGACTATATTTGGTGCTATAGATGTTCGATTAGAGCGATCTTGGAGTCGTTGAACTCCCGTCGTTGCCCTGATCAGATCCATATGGTTGGATCCTTGGTTTGAAGCCTTGATTAACAAGTTACCCTGTCCCTTGTCATAAAAGGAGACAATTAACCTAAATTTTATACAGACTACCCTAAATGCAAGATGATGCATGTTATGCAATATTTATAGTATGTGATGCAATTCTATGCCTAAGAACACACATAAATAGCCGATTTATGTGATATAAAAATGTTTACATCACACCCCCATGCCTATCTTTTGCTAGTCCCTAGCAAAACTACATACTATTTATAAGAGAATTAAGTTAGATTTCTTAGGCAATAGTTATTTTCAACACTTAAGGATTTCAACTAGGATTTGAACTACAGTGACACAACAGTGCTCGGGTATTAGCCAAAATGCAGACTGTCGCAAGTTCTCACCTTATTCAAAGAGGGATCTCTTTTTCTCTTTTTCTTCTTTTCTAATTTTTTTTTTTTGGATTTTTGAGTTCAGGGTTACAGAGTAGCTTTCTACGGCCACTCAACCTGCCCAAGACTAGATAAGAAACATAAGTTCTAAGCATCTTTTTGTGAATATGATAGACTCGTTGATCGGTAATCAGAACGAACTTCGAGTTTCTATGCCCCTAGGTGACCTTAGAAAGAAATCTGCCTAAAGGTGTATCTATACGAGCGGAAGCTTTCTCCCTGCTTTTATTTTTATGGGGTCAACACAAGGGTGAATCCACTGTATATCTCCCCAACTTATTCTACTTCTCTGCTTCTTCCTAAGTGTTTTGGAATTTTTAGTGCATTTCTTGAGCTGGGCTCTGGACAACCGGTCGATGAGCTGTTACCACCGACAACTTACTAGCCATGCTCATGCAGCGAAGTGTGGCTTATTTCTTTTTGTTTAATTTTCTTTCTTTTCTCCTTTTCTTTTTCTTTTTCTTTTCTTTTTGAACTTTCCTTTTCTTTTTAAGTAGGTGGCTTCCCTAGTCTAAGATTTACCTAAAGGTAGCAGGAAAAGAATGGTCCAGTGGCTGGGCTTTGGAAAACCTACCTATAGGCTATTACCCACGATAACTTGCCAGCCATACCACCCTAGAAGGTTCATTAGCTACCCAATTTTCATTAAAATCGTCGAAAAATGAGTCAGTGCAAATAGTGTGTAGATGCTTAGACTAGAAGTTCCCTCAAATCAGAGGGCAGGTCAATAAGTTATGTACTTATCACCCCAACTTATTTAATCAAATTGAAATCAAATTCAGGATGGTGAGGACTCGATAAACAAATCCACATTTTAGTGGATACCCGGGCTGATTAAGCTTAAAGACCTGAAGGGTCTTTGTGTTCAAATCATACAATTTTATTTCCAAAGATTGAACATTTTCTAAAGCCCAAGTTCTCTTTTCTGACAAAATAATTCAAAGATGAATATCCACCCCCCCATGCCTATCTAATGCAATGTCCTCATTATGTTAGAAAGACATGAAATAGAGTAGAGTAGAGTAGAAAGAACCTGAATTGTGTGAATAACGGGTCCGCTCTGAGATAAACAAAAACTGTATACGTGCTGAAGTTAGTGCCTTCAGCTAGGCATACTATACAAAGAAGAAGAAATAACAAATTCATAGGTACAGGTTAGAATCAGAATAAAAAGATTCACCTTAGGACCTGCCAGCAGATGTCCACAGATGTGGACCAGATTGTGATGCAGACCCATACCCCATGGTCAAGTATATCTAAGGTTTTGGATAAAAATTACCTAGAACCTGAAATCAGTATGCAAGTGGGGTCGGGCCTGCGATTTATGAGGATGAACCCAAGACCAAAAAGTTGGGTTATAGAGAAATCAAGCTCAAAAAGATAATCAATGAATGTGTGCTTGGGTTGGACATCCTCAGAACAAATGTCGTAAGGGTCTTGGTTTGATGGTTTCAGATTAATTATAACCCTTAGACTCGGTCTTCTACTTTCTCCGGAGTTTGCTTCCCAAATCAAAATTTCCCAGCTCCTATCCTCCTCATTTAGAATGTCAAACTTCGGAACCTCTTGCATATTAATCACCCCGTCTGAAATTTCCAAGTCTAAAAGATGTGACTGAATCAGAATTGACCTGGGTCTAGTTATCTCAAAAAAAGAATTGTCAGTAAGCTCAATGGGGTGTAATTGACAATTGGGGCATTGAATTGAATCCTTCAGAAAATGCGATTCTGAATCCATCATGTGAGCCCCAATAAGATCAATTTCCTCAGTTATTGGGCTATCAAATGATTTAACCAATTCCGTAGGCCTAATCGTCCCACAGAAATCGTGTTCTATAAACTCATGTGAGACTTCACAAATTGATTCTTCACCTTCAGAATCAAAGAAACCTGAATCCGCATTAATGTATGTCTCAAAACTATCAATCATTTTATGATCCATGGAGACATACGTTTCCTCGTATCCTAGCTTAGGAATCTCAGGTGAAGAAATCAGATCATCCTTAATTGGTTGTTCTAGATCAATCTGGTCAGTCTCATAACATGTATCCCCCCCAATAGGTGCCTAAGCATGTTCTGACATTAGCTCTCTTGAAGGGGGTTCATCCTGGGAATCATCCCAAGATTGAACTAAAGCAACTACAAATATCATTCTCAGTTTCGATAACTTTTCAACTAAAAACTCACCAGGATCCTTATCCTTAACATCGTGGAGCCAATCCAACAAATACTTGTTCAGATCATCAATCATTTCAATCAGAGGCTCCAATTCTTTAGTGTAAGGTATTGGCTGAGCTTCTAAAGATTGTATAGTATTCCTCAAGTTAGTCAAAACCTTTTCTTGGACTTGGTTAACCTGAACCAAATGGTTTGGTTTAGGATTGGGCTAGTTTGGGATCAGTGCAGAGAAGTTAACAAATTGAGATTCGTGATACCCTCCCTGATAATAAGTCATTTCGAGTTGTTCATGAAGTGGTGATGACCTAAAGGCAGTGTATTCAGGGTATGGGTAAGGATCAGTGTATCCTCCTTGATTGTAGATCATATTAGGTTGTCCATGAAGGAATGATGATCTATAATCGATGTGGCTCTGAGAAGGATAAAAATCTTGATGATGGTGTCCAAGGTTAGATCTTGAACATGGAAGTCCGGAACTGTATCCCCAATCGGAGTTGTCCCAACTAACAGATGGTTGATTACAATACGAGTTGGGATAATCATCATGTTGAGGATAAGTCATAACAGGAGGGAAAGAGTGAGAATGTGTATAAAATGTGGAAGGATTCATGATAGATGGGAGGAAGAAAGGCGCCCTGCAATACAAACAATTAAACCTATCCTTAGGTGGGCTAGCCTAAAGACCTACAGACTCCTAGAACCCGTCTTGAGATAAAGAAATGATTTGATCTACTTCTTTCCATTCAATCCAACCAGTTAGAGGGAGGGACTGGGGAGAAGGTTCTTCCTTCGGCTTACGCCTCTAGTTCCTAGTGTACCCCTCAGCCACGATCGTTTGATTCTGCTCCCCTAGCTAGACATCAGATTGAACAGTAGAAACAAACTAATCGAAAATAATCTCGTTTTGGGTTCTGAAGAGCAAGTCGAATCCTTAAGGCCAACGTATACTCTATTTTAATTAGGGTTAGGTTTGAATGTGCTTTAGAATGTGATGGGCCCTTTATCTGGGTTGTGCCCTTAATGATTGATTGATGTGTGTGTGTGCACAACCAGAGGTTTTCAAGCAAGATTATTTTTAATGCAGTGAATTTTAGGGTTCAAATCTTGCTTAGTAGCTTTTAGGATTCAACTTTAGGTATTTTCAATCAAGTTTTGTTGGCACACCAGGTTTTGAAAGCACAGGTGAAGATGTTTTCCTTTAAAGTTTAAAAGAATGTAGAGTGCCTGGTAAATCCCTAAGAGTTGAACCTATGTGGCAGCTACTTAATGAGTTGATTTTAGTTGAAGTGGTGCGGCCCAATCAATTCAAACAATCGGCCTACTGCACCACTAAATTAGACACACAAGTGATTACCTAATCTGATTTTTACTCGATTATGTGTTTGGGTGAGTGTACCGGTTCCAAAGATCAATTTACCGGTTGAGTTTGAAAATCAGATGAGGTTGTGTACCTCTGTGAGATTTTTTTAATTTTTCTTTTTAAATGTGGAGGGTAAGGCGGGTGTAGGTGTCAAACAAACAATCAAAACTAACCTTAAGGTTTATAAGAACACCTAGGTTGATTTATGTTTGTGTTATTACGTGGTGGAATGAAAACAAATGGGTGGGAGGTGGGGGTAAACTTACAGAACCTTCAACAACACTTTGCTCCAATCTACCGCTTTTGCTCGTCTCAAAAGAGTACTTGCAATTACAATAAGAAAGGAAAGAAGTGAGGTAAACAATTCGTAAGTCGGAAAGCGCGAAGAATAAAAGAGCGTTGCCTCCCTGGCAACGACGCCAAAATGTTGAAAGCGAAAATCTACGCGTTCGAAGTTGGATTTGAAAACCTGTCATTGTAGTTTGAGTCACGAGGAAATTCGTTCAAAAGATAAAATTTATACCAAAAAGTCGTAAAGAAGTTCCGGGTCGAACACAGGGAGGTGGACGTTTGATTAAAACTATGCATTTTATTTGTTTGTCATGAAACAAATTAGCTGGTCGAAAACTAGCTATCTATTTAACAAATAATAAATAGAAGAGAAAGAGAGAATATTAAATATAAAACCAAAAGAGGGGTAGAATAAATAGAAATTTCATTATCACAAGTTGTTTATTACACTACTCATTACGACTAGAAAGTAGGAAATCTACACTAGAAAGCAGTAAATCTACTCTAGAAAGCAGTAAAGAGAATGGAGAGAGAAATATCCTCCTCGACGATTGCTTGGAGGATGAGCCGGATGGAGGTGACACCTGGAAGACGGAGGACGAGGCAGGAAGAAGGAGGATGAAGTCGGAAGAATGGGAACGAGGCAGCACGTCATCGTCGTCGCGGGATTCACTTCCAGAACGGGGGAGAAAGCTTGGATTTAGCTCTTGAGGAGCATCCCGGGTGTGGGACAAGCTTTTCTTAAGCTTTGGAGAGGAAGAGAGGAGAAGGGATGAGAATTTCATAGGGTAGGGGTCTCCTTTTATAGTTGCAAGGATTAGGGGCAATTTGGACATTTTAACTTCAAAATATTAATTAAGGGACATTTAGTGACGGAATTAAACGTCACTAAAGGCCCATTGTGGGCGACGTGTGTGTGCTGCGTGCGCGCCTGGTCCTCTTCCGTGACTAAAACACACGTGCATGTTTGGATGATATCAGCAGATCGGATGACTTAAAGTCGTCCTCACCTGTGTCGTGCTTCAGCTGCCGCACACTCGTGCATGAGATGTGGCATGCAGACGCGAATCATCACGCGCGTACGTGATCAACGCTCCTCTTTGCACCACGTCTTCACTTCTCTTGCGCATGATCTTCATCTGATGACCGAATTGCTTTCACTCTGTGCCCGCGCTTGATTTGAGCGCTCAGCAGAGTTTGAACACGTGACTCGTGCTTCGTCCGTAGCAGTGTAACCAATGCGCTGTCATTGAAGCTTTTTCACAAAGATGAATTAAGTGTGCAGATCCGTGGCTGTTGGATCAAGATTTGATGGTCCGAATTCGTTGCGCCCAAATGCCTTTTGAAGAAGAACGAGGCTTCAGAATCAATCCTGGCCGTTGGATCAAGATCCAACGGCTAGGATTACTGGATGGAGGGCCTTTAGAAATGCAGCTGCGGTTCCTTGGGGCCGATCGGGCGGCTGAGATGGTGCCACGTGGTGCATCTTGGCCATCCATCTTCTGTGTGTTGTAGACGATGCCACGGGTGTCGGATTGGATCGATTTTTGCGCCGTTAGGCTGCGATCGTCAATCCAAACCCATTCGTGTGGCCAGATTTGTTGTCTGAAGTGTGGTTTAACACCATCTTGGCCCTTGATCTCTAGGCTTCCTTAGACTATATCTAGTGCTACGATGTCCGATCAGAGCGATTTTGGAGTCGTTGAACTCCCATTGTTGCCCTGATCAAATCCGTATGGTTGGATCCTCAGTCCGAATCCCTAATTAACAAGTTGCCTTGTCCCTGGCCATAAAAGGAGACAATTAACCTAAATTTTATACAGACTACCCTAAATGCAAGATGATGCATGTTATGCAATATTTATAGTATGTGATGCAATTCTATGCCTAAGAACATGCATAAATAGACAGTTTATGTGATATAAACATGTTTACATCAAATACAATGGCGGATAGCCTGATCCGCACAAACTTTGAATACCTTTGGGTCTTCCCAAAAGTAGTATTTGGCATCGGAAATCAACTTATCTTGCTTATGCTTAGGCCAATCCATGGGTACCATGGGTAGTTTTCCGATGGCCAAATAGTAGATAATATCTGCATACCAAGGTAGTTTGCAAATAGTCAAGAGAGTCTCATTAAGGAAAGAATCACAGAGTTGAGGAGTTGTAGAGTCTACAAGGATTCTGGAGAGATGATCTGTTACTACATTTTGGGCACCAGATTTGTCTTTGATTTCTAAATCAAATTCTTGCAGCAGAAGGATCCATTTGATTAATCTGGGTTTTGCATCCTTTTTAGACATTAGGTGCCTTAATGCAATGTGATATGTGTAGATTGTGACATGAGATCCCAATAGGTAAGGTCTAAACTTCTCTAGAGTAAACACTATGGCTAGCAACTCTTTTTCTGTAGTGGTGTAGTTTCTTTGAGCCTCATCCAGAGTTTTGCTAGCGTAGTAAATCACAGACGGTTTCTTGTTGACCCTTTGTCCCAAGACTGCCCCGATGGCATAATCAGAGGCGTTGATCATGATTTCGAAGGGATGATCCCAATTAGGAGTTTGTAAGATGGGTGATTGTGTATTAGCCTCCTTTAGCTAATTAAAAGCCTTTAAGCAATTTGAATCAAAATCAAAGGATTGATCTTTTACCAACAAGTTGCTTAAGGGCCTCGCCACCTTAGAAAAGTCCTTAATAAATCAATAGTAAAATCCTACATGTCCAAGAAACGATCTTACTTGCTTAACCGTTGAAGGTGGTCGAAGTTTGATTATAGTGTCCACCTTGGCTTTATCCACTTCAATTCCTTTTTCAGACACAACATGGCCAAGGACTATGCCCTCCTTAACCATGAAGTGACTCTTTTCCCAAGATAGAACAAGATTCACCTCAATGCAATTTTGTAAAGTCTTTTCAAGATTGAGCAGACATGATTCAATAGAGTCCCCGAACATAGAAAAATCGTCCATGAAGATTTCCATGAAATCACCCACCATGTCTGAAAAGATTGCAAGCATGCTCCTTTGAAAGGTTGCTGGTGCATTGCATAATCCAAAAGGCATTCTGTGGAAGGCAAATGTTCTGTAGGGACATGTGAAAGTGGTTTTCTCTTGATCCTCGGGGTGGATAGCTACTTGATTGTAGCCAGAATAGCCATCCAAGAAACAGAAGAATTGTTGGCCGGCTAGTCTTTCCAGGATTTGATCTATGAAGGGAAGTGGAAAGTGGTCTTTCTTCGTTGCACTATTCAGCTTCCTGTAGTCAATATAGACTCTCCAAGAGGAAGCTGTGCGGGTTGGAATCAATTCCCCATTATCATCAATAAACACAGTCAGCCCAGCTTTCTTAGGAACCACTTGTACAGGATTGATCCATGGGCTGTCAGAGATTGGGTAGATTATTCCCGTGTCTAACCACTTGATTATTTCCTTTTTCACTACCTCTCACATGTTAGGATTCAATCCTCTTTGCATTTCTCGGGAGGGTCTCGATCCCTCCTCAGTATAGATTCTGTGGGTGCAGTAAGTGGGACTGATTCCCTTCAGATCATCTAATGTCCAACCAATTTCTCTACTATTTCTTCCCAACACTTGAATCAATTGCTTTTCTTGAGTTTGTGTTAGATGAGAGTTAATGATTAAAGGGTAAGTCTGATCAGATCCCAAGAAAACATATTTTAGATAATCTGGAAGAGGTTTAAGTTTAGGTTTCGGTCCTTGGGATAAAGGATCCAGTGGTGGATCATAGTTACCCTCAAGTGGTATTGGAATCAAATCAGTGATTTATGGGCTGACCTCTTGATTGGTTTGGGTGTCAAGGCCTGTAGGATCAGATTGGGTTATTCCTAATTCCATACAATATTCAACGGTATTGTCCTCAGAATCTTCTATCATTCCACAATCCTCAAATTGTTTGATGGCCTTAAAGATGTTAATTTTCATCTTCTTATCCCAGAATTTGATTTCCATACTGCCAGATTCACAGTCAATATTTTCCTTGGCAGTCGCTAAAAATGGTCTTCCTAGAATTATCGGGGTGTTCTTTAAGTTCTCTGGTACCTCCATGTCAAGGACCAAGAAATCCATAGGAAAATAAAAATCCCGGACCTTGACAATTATATCCTTAACAACCCCCGTGGTGTGGTCATAGATCAATTAGCCAGTTGTAATGTGGCCTCAATAGGTTTTAACTCTCCAAAGTTAAATTTTTTGTATAACATAGTGGGGATTAAATTTATGGAGGCACCTAAATCTAACAGAGCCCTATCAAAAGTAGTATCTCCAATAACACATGAGATCAGAGGGGCTCCTTGATCTTTCTGTTTTCAGGGTAGGTTTTTCAGGATAACTGCACTAGCTTGTTCAGATAACACTACCCCTTTAGTTGATTTGGCTTGGCATTTAGGTGTGTACATTTCCTTTAAAAATTTCACACAAGTTGGGATATTCTCAATAGATTCAAGGAGTGGTATGTTCACTTAGGCTTGTTTAAAAATATCAAGCCACTCCTCAGATGGATTGGTTTTCTTTTTCCTAAGTTTGTTCAAGGCTTCAGGAAAGGGAGATAGTTTTCCTGAGTAGGTTGTGGCTGGTACGTGCGTGGTTGTGTGTACCTAGTAGGTTGCCCATAAGTGTTTGGTTTAGTTACGACTTAGGAAATTGCCCCCACATGCCGCATCAACAAAATTCTTCAGATTATTCACTCAACCCATAATAGAAAATATAGGCCAAGTGCAACTTCAGAATCCCATGATGAGGGCATTTCCTAGCTAAATCATTGAACCTCTCCTAAGCCTCATGTAGTTGTTCCCCAGGGTTTTGCTTAAAGGTTGTTATGACACATCTAAGGGCATTAGTTTTTCCTACGGGGAAGAATTTCTTTAGGAATGTGCTACTCAGGTCTTCCCAAGTTAGGATTGGTCTACCAATTGTCCTCAGCCAATGTGCAGCTCTATCTTTCAAGGAGAATGGAAACATTTTCATCATCAGGGTACCTTCATTCATGTTCCTAGAGCCAAAGGTTCTTCCTATGTGTAGGAGCTCTTCAAGGTGGTGGAAGGAGTCATTTGACTCACTACCATGAAAGTGGGGAATCAAGTTAATGATATGAGGTTTGAGTTCAAAATCTTCCCCATCCTGAGGTATCCTAACAAAGGGTTCAGGTTGGGCATTTGGAGGGTTATAAAAGTCATGGGGGGGCCAGTCTGCCCTTTCGTTTTGAAGTCGAGTGATGGCCTACACTATGACTTCCATCTGTCAGTCATGATGCTGGCCCTGCTTAGTGATCTGCCTTTGTAAGAGAGTCATAGGATCCAGATTTTGTTCATCAATCTCTTCTTCCTCATGATGATTAGCCATTGTAGAGGGTTTAGATTCAGATCCTGGATAAATAGGTCTTCTCCTAGGATTTCTTTCTAATGGTGGTAGCAAATCAAGATTTTTGAGATCTTCTACCTTGCATGCATAAGAAGAATGTCTGTAGATGAGAGAGAAGATAGATGAGAGAAACCCTCGCCCGATCAATGCAAGTAATCAAATTGGTCCTTAGAGTGTCAACCCTAATTAGACCTGATCTTGGCTCCCCAAAACACAACTGGGTTAAATCAACCCTTGAATTACTTGGCTGGTCAGAAGGGTGGGATCCCTTAGGACACCCTGCACGGTGGGACACCACTAAAGGTTAACGCGGTTACCGCACTGACCTTTCTTATCACCAGTGGGTCCAAGTAGGCAAGGCCTTGACCTTAGCCCAATCTAGTTTCAAGTCCCTAAGTCTATTAATCCTACCTAGGGCACGTTTACTCAGTTGTAGGCGTGGGTTTGATGTACTTTTGGAATACGATGGGCGTTAGGGGGGTGTTTGCCCTTAAAAATTGATTTTGAAATGTGTGAAGTGCTCAGGAAAACAGGGTTCACAAGTAATTTCTTATGATGAAGTGAATTTTAAGATTCGAATAGTTATGTTAATGAGTTTTAGGGTTCACTTGAGTTAATATTTTTAATCAAGGTTTTGATGAGGCATACAAGAGTTTTGCAAATCTGATGGGAACACCATCATGAGCCCTAACTAGCTCATTTTGACACATTGAAGAGAATAAAAGTTCCTACATAACCAACTGGAGGTCATAATTCACTGAATAACCTTTTTAAGAGAAAAGTAAGAAACAAGAGGTAAAACTATAATTTTACCATTGCAGTACACCAATGGATTTTCTCAAGGGCTAAACACAAATCAAAAGGTCTTAACAAGATAAAAAGTGGGTTGGATTTGACAGAAAAGGGTTTGTGTGTACCCTGTGAATTAAATGACTTCTTCAAACCCTAAAAGAGATCCACTTGATTAACCAAGGTTTTGGTCAAAATAAAATTCACCTAAACCCTTTAAAAATCATAGAAAAATATTCTCTAGGGTTTAGAACTTTCAATTTGGCCATTGGAACTCATTTTGACCTAGAATGGGGTCTCAGATAGATATTTGCCTTAAATTAGGTTTTTTCATAAATTGCCCAATCAAACGTGGTCAAACCCAAAATTCAACTTCATCATCGGATTCCTTAGGTCCAAATTAGGTTTGTACCAAAATTTGGACCTAAGGGGAACTCATCTTGACTCACTTTGCAAATAGGTCCAGCCTGATTACATTTGTGCCCCTATCTTTCAACAACCTTTGCAAAAGACCCCCTATCTTCTTCATCTTTCTTGCAAATAGGTCCCTTCACCATTATAGCGGAGGAATCCTACTCCGGCAAGCTTTAGAAGGTGATTTCTCCCTGATTTCTTAGAGTCCCCTTCAAATTTGGAAGGGAGATTCTCTGAGAAAATCCCTCCAATGTGAACCCAGTTTGATACCCTACTTGTTACCCAATCTCTCATGCGAACGCATGAGAGATTTTGGTCTCTTTTGGAGTTTCCATCTCCGATGACCTTACCTTGCTCGGAAGCTTGGCTTCCAAGCACAAATCCCCCTCCAGAGGTCTATTTAAGAGACCCTAGATCCAACCGACTCCTCCAAGCTTGAAATTGACTGGGAAACCCCCTCAAATTCATCTCTCCTCCTCCTCCTGCCGATTCGCTCATCAAGCTCCGGCGACCTTCCCTGATCTCCCTCGTCACCTGACCACAATACTAGTGGTAGGTTCTTCCTCCTCGCGTACATCCACGTCGCGCAGCACCCGCCGACGCCCTCGTCTCCCCTTCATCCTTGCCGACCATCCCTCCCAGAGCACCTTTGTCTCCCACGTCGGCAGTACGCGCTCGATGCCATCCTTGCCTTCCCTTCGTCCAATATCACCCTAGATAAGTCCCTTTCACCGTCTACATGCTTTCCCCCTCTTTATTTCACTAAATTGACTATTGCCGCACTCCACCACCATCACCTCCTTCATCTCCGGTAATACCTCCGATGAGGTACTCTTGTTGCTTTGCACCTCCATCCACCTCGCCAACCACCCTACGACCTCCGCCTCGACTCCCTGATCACAACCCCTCACTCCATTCACTCTTTCAACCACCCAAAAGCACCCCCGAACACACCCATACATACGCACAAAGTGTGCCCTAGGCATGCTCGCATAGGCATCCCCATGACATGCCGACCACCGCTGCACACTCGTTGTGCCTTGGCGAAGCTTCTTGAGTGATCTGATGTGGCCGTGAGGCCGTTGTAGTGATTTCAGGTATAGGCATCCGCCGCCATTAGTGCAGAGCTTGAAGCAAGCTTGAAGTGAGCTCCAGGCCGTGACAGCTCCAGGTCTCTGTCCTAGGTTGTGCGGAACACCGTCGTGCAAGACTCCAGGCTATCAATTGAAGTCAAGGGTAGTCGTAGTTGCTGCAATTGGAGAGAACACCTCTGTCGCAGGCGCGAGCGAAGAGAGGTGGACAGATAGTCCCACCTCGAAACTAGACAAGAGACTGTATGCGCATAAATTGAATTCTTGCCAATAGCTGTCCGCCTCCGAATCACGGGGTGAGGTCCCTCTCACTAGACCGAACCAGCCTCGTCCGGGACCACGCCCCGCGGACCTGGTTGACTCGACCTGACTTGCACTCCTCGCCCACCATTGCACGTCGGTGGGCTTGGTCCCAGGTATGTACCTGACCTGATTACTCAATAACGCGTGGCTCTAGGAGAGTGGAACCTAAGAGAGAAAAGAGAGGAGAGTGTGCATGGGTAGGGGGTAGGTTTTGCTGCAAGCTGAAGAGGAGGAGAAGAAAAGTTGAAGAAGGAGAAGACAAGGACGTAGAGAAGCTAAGGTAGAGAAAGAAAGAGAATAAAGAAGTTGAAGGAAAAAAGAAGCTGAAGGAAGAAGAAGCTGAAGTCAAGGCAAGACAAAAGAGAAAGAGAGAAGGCAACCGGTAGAGGAAGAGAAAGAAAGAGAAGACAGAGAAAGGCAAAAGAAGAGAGGTAGAGAAAGATCGTAGAGGAAGAAGAAGACTAAAGCCAAAGGCAAAGAGAAAGAAGAGAAGGAGTAGAAGTAGAAGAAAGAAGTCAGGAGCACTGTAGCATCATCATTTTAAGGCGTCTGATTTACAAATCAGACGTCCAATTTTGAGTTCAATTCATATACATTGAGTTCTTTAGCATTTTGTGCTCTACATTTACTCTTATATTTTTGCACTGTGATATTGATATTATTGTATATTCTTTCAAATTCTGAATTGTGATCTTGATTTCTAAAACCTAATTTGCTCCCTGTGTTCGGCCTCGGACTTTAAATTCGAGTAATAAAATCGTATTTGTTTTGAATACTTTTTCGGTTGTACTACAACGCAACCCTCTTAAATACCGATTCAATGCTCTAAACAAAATCCCAATTTGTTCGATAGATTTCCTTTAAATATGGAAATGCAGGTGTGCTCTATCCTTAATGTGGAACTTTAAACACAGATAATTCTAGATGATTCTTTTAAGTTCAAAATCAGATGAGTGGTGCGACCCAAGTAATGAAATCAATTAGACTTCTTGCACCACTAACTAGGCACTCAGAAAATATTTTTAAATAATTTTTAATGCACATTTTCTATTTTTTGCTAATTTAAAGTGTACTGGGGGTTTTTGGAGTCTGTTTTGACCCTTAGTTGGTGATTGGATAATCAGTGCAATCAAATGTGCAAGAAATATTTTTTTCAGATTTTTCCTAAATTCTTGATTATCTCATAAATTCAGTGCCACAAATTTCAAGTCAATTTTAGTTTTATAAAAATTCTTATGATATTTTGAACTCTAAAAAATTAAGAACAATAACTGAATTGATAACAGATCAGTGTGTAAATTTTTAAAATTTTTTTATAACTTGGATTTGCTCAAAATTTTGATATGTTGTTCTTGACTTTGATATCTATGTCCAGTAAAAATTTGATAATTTTTGGACATAGGGATCTCCAGGAATTGAATTTTTAGGGAAAAACTTTATTTCAGCCCGAAAATCTAGAGAGAAGATTTTTTTTTATAAGAAAATAAATTCTAACTATTCCTAGGCTTCAAGAAAATCCTATAACTAATCTAAATTATGGGTACTTATCTGAGGTTCGAACGCGCAATTCCCGTTGTCGTGTTTCATTCTGATTTCCCTAGTTTCCTGTACACATAAAATCAACGAAACTAGCAAGTTAGAAATCTCAGAATCGCACAAAAAAAGCTTAGAAAATTTCTGTTGCCTCCCAGCAATGGTGCAAACTTGTTCGGCGCATAATTCACGTCTTGAAAGTTAATTCAATTGTAGTATAGCGTGAAAACACATCGACAAATAAATTTATAAAATCGGTGAGTACCAGGTCGTTCACAGGGAGGCAATCTCGATTTTTACATAAGATTTTTAGGAAAACTTGCTCTAAACAGATATTTATATATGTATATATGTATATGAATAAGATATCATGCATTCATAAGATCAGAATCTTATTGCAATTAAACAGAGTTTTCACAATAAAGAATGCTACTAGAATTAAATAGAGAAATAGAGAGAGATAAAAAGTGGTAGAGAGACGCTGCCACTTGTAGGATGCTTATGCGAGATGGGGTAGCACCTCAGATATAGAGCATTGGGATGAAGGTTGGAGCGGAGTTGTAGAGGGATGGAGAGTTGCAGAGGTGGAAGAGTTGTATCTGGAGTTGATGGGAGAGAGATGCTTCAACTGGGGGCCTTGGCCTTCTTTTATAGCTTTTATGGAGGGAAAAAAGGGTATTTTTGCCCTTAATCTCGTGTAATAACTCCTGGGCAATCAAATTCCTCGATCAAGAGATCAACGGATCAGATCTGGCCTCAAAATAACCTCCAATGCGCCTCCATCGCGTGGATTGCATCTCTGGCTGACACGTGGCAGCTTCTCGACCTTCAGATCGCCATTGGATGGCTCCTGCTCCTTCGTGCACGCCCGCTGCAATGAATCTCTCTCTGCGCATGCACTCGCAAGGGTCTTTTAAGCTCTTGATTGTTAGCCGTCCGATCGTGACGATCGAACGGCTCACGTGCGTGCGCCTCGCCTTCCTATTTCAAAGATCGTGTGGGTTTGCGTGTCCGCCCGTCGCGCGCTCTGATCACACCACGTGGCTACGTTTGTGTGCACCGATCGCCATCAGACAACCAATAGCGCATGTGCTCATCGCTCCAATTTCTTGTAGTGCCTTTCGAACACGCGTTACGTGCTACCACACAAGTGCGTGAGCCTACGCGTAGCGCGAAAGTTCTGTTGTAGTTCGTTGTTTATTTCTATTTGTACTTATCAGGCTGGATGAGCGACATGGCACGCTCGTGGCGAGGTGGCCTTCCTCGATGGGGCGATGGTGAGGGAGCAGTTGTGATGGCGCCACGTGACGCCATCATGGCCGTTCATTTTCTTTTCCTTGTATTTAGTGAGTTGATTTCTGTGCCATTGGATTGTGATCGTCGATCTGGATTCATCCGTGCGGTTAGATTCTTCATCTGAGGCTCAGATATTTATCTTTTGGCTTTATGATCTCTGTTCTTTTTTGGATTGCACAAGGTGCCCTGGTTGTCTGATCGAGACGATTTCGGAAGTGTTGGACTCCCTTCGTCGTTTTGATCAGATATGTCCGGTCTAATCTAACATCTGTAGCTTCGAATCATCTGCTATTAGAATTGAGATGATTTTAGGTCATAAAATGACGATATTATCTATATGACTAATAAACTAACTATTGTGCAAATTACGATGCCTATGAATGCATTATTCCTAAGTTATGCTAGAATCTAGCTTAATTCAAGTGATTTAGGTTGCATGATTGTTGTGCAATCAAGGGGTGTTAAAGTGCAAACACACAAAAAACTAGTGTTTCTGAGGGGTTCTCACAAAAATTACATATTCCAAAAAATCAAAAAAATTGAAAAAAAAAAAGTGGAGAAAGGGGAGGAAATTTTGAGATGATTAATTGCATATCATTCTTGAGGAGGAAGAGAGGAGGTGTTTTAAATGTCAAAAAAGAGCAATAATTTGAAACAAAAAGTGATAGTCATTAGTAAATGATTATGGAATCTACTTAAGTTCTAGACTAAATCTAAAGGAAAAAAATGAAGTCCTAAAAGAATAGAGAGACAAAGAGATTAGTATGAGTGCTGATCTTAGGCCTCTTGGGCTTGTTTTAGGGCTTAAAAATTCATGTATCCGTTAAGATTTGGATAGTCCTTAAGAGGTTGAGGAAAATGCGAAGCTTACATATTAGGTCTAAAGCTTAGGGATTATTCGGCCTCGTTAATTGACCTCTGGTTTGCGGGACTCGGTAACCTAAGCACCCTAATCCACACACAAGTCTGGTTCAGTGAGCTTAATAATCAAAATCATGCCAAAGCATTTAATTCTGTTATGAAAAAGCTACCTAGATTAGGAGTGGCTTATCAACAGAAGTTGATTTGGATGAGTTCTCTACAACGGAGAGGAGGGAAATTTCCCTCGAAGATGCACAATAGCATGCCGTCTACTCGGTGCTTGTCTCCTAGGATATCTAAATATCCTACTGGGGGCACGTAAGCACCATGTGTTGGTTCTGATGCCATGGGTAGCATTATCATGAAATGTTGATTGCCAGGGTTTAAATTTAGCTATAGAATGCCATGGGCGACACTATCTCGAAGTGTCGAAAGCCAAGGTTCTGGGGGTTGCCATGGGTGGTACTATCCCGAAGCATCAATTGCCAGGAACCCTACGGGGATTGATGGTGGAAGCAAGGAATCCGATATAGACCATGTTTTTGAGCCAATTCGAAGCTAGAAATAATCAAGAAAAAGAGAGAGAAAGCTCTCCAAAAATGCAAAAATTCTTCTATCCTCTCTCTTACAAAAATGTATTGCAAACTGAACCTGGACTAACCATGTTACAAGCATAGGTGCTTTAACCGCTGGGTTCAACAAACCTTAGGATAGTTTCTATAGGCCTTAGAAACCTTTGTGGTAGACTGAGGCTAAAGCTGGTCAGGTTTGGATCTTGGTTGGTACTTGAGTACCTCTAAGTCTACTATTAGCATTCTAACCTGATTCTAAGAAGAAGAAAGAATTAGGACTTTGAACATCAAGGCATGGTCTAGAATCTGAGTTAATTTCATAAGATTTTGCTGACAGACTAGCAAAAGTTAGGCATGGGGGTGAGAGGATAACGTCATCATCAACCATATCTAGCTTTAATCAGTCAAAATTCATTAATAAATGCTCCTACATAATCTCCAAAGGACCGTAATTCACTGCACATCCTTTCTGAGAGTTTAACATGAAACTTGGGTTAAACTGTAATTTTACCATCATACATAATGCAGAACAAACTATGAGTTTTCTTAGGGTTTTATTAAAGGTCAAATATGCATTAAAGTCTAACAAGTGGGTTCGTGTAGATAGAAACAGGTTTTCACGCGTTACGAGAATTAAATGACATCTGAAACCCTAAAAATAGACTCGCTTAATTAACTGAGGTTATGGTTAGGATAAAATTCACCTAAGAGTTCTAAAAATCATAAAAAAATATTCCCTATGGTTTGGTACCTTTGATTTGACAATTGGAAGCCATTTTGACTTGAAACAGAGTCTCAGACAGACAGTTACCCTAATTTGGGTTTCTTCTCAATTTACCTAGTCAAACTTGGTCAAAACCTAAATCCGACTTCGCCATCAGATTCCTTGGGTCCAAATTAGGTTTGTATCAAAATTTGGACCCAATAAGAGATCATCTTGACCAGGTTTGCATTTTGGTCCAGTCTAACTCTTTTCTCTCACACACATGCCCTAACTGAACATCAAACCCAAATCCTACTCTAATGGCAATCAAAATCTCCCACACACATGCCCTAATTGGAATCAATTTGGAGTCTCAAGTCTCCATGGATTTCTCGTGCAAATGCACGAGAATCATGGGTTCCTTTCTTTCAAGTCCAAGCCATGGAATCCCTCTTTCCTGATCTAGAGCTCTCCTTGAAGCTCTATAAAGCTTTCTCGTGAACAACCTCACCTCCTTAGCTAGGTTTAAGGCCAAAAATCTTCCTCTTTCTCCAACTTCGGCCTCCTCTGACCTAAGCTCCGGTGGTTCCCTTCTCCTTCTTCCTACGGATGGTCAATGGTCAAATTGGCCCGTCCTTCTTACTCCTCGTCTTCCTCCGCCTCTCGTCGACCAAAGCGAAGGCCCTTAGACCCTTTCCTTACCGCCGTCTCCCTCACGGAGGGTTTGTCCTCCCCACGTTCGACAATCACACCGGTGTGGGAATCTCCCTCATTTCGTCCATAATTTTAGGACCCCTCAATCCTTCTTCCCCTCTACTTCCTTTATCTCTCTTTAAACTCCAATTTTGACTACCGTTCACACTCTCCCCCATCGTCTTCTCCCACTCCGGTGCAAGCTCTGGTGAGCCCGCACCGCCACATCTCCCAAAAGCTCCACCATCACCTCATGACTAAAACCCCTTGTTTATCTTTCCATTCCACCCACCCAAACACGCCACCGAACACCACCTCCTTCTCACACCCTCGCTGACCTCCACCGGCCACCACACACCCCAATTCGCCATGAAACTACCACGACCACCCTCACCATCCTTAAGCGATCATCTTGTGCTATTTTAACGTGGCCGCAAGGTGCTATTTCATGTTTCAGGTCATAGCTGTCCACCTCCACTACCGCACCTTATCGCCACCTTCATTCTTCGTGTTCTAGCCATGCGAGTCCCAGGTGACACTTCTAGACGCTGCGGAAAGGCTTAGGACCCTCTCCAAGTCGTTACTTAAAGACCCCATCCACTCCTACTACTACAATTGAAGGAAAACCTCACAGCAGTAGACACATGTGACAGGTGGACTGGATTTAGTCCCACATCATGGGATCTCAGTCGAGCAGCAACGCATATATTATTTTTTTCAAGTGGCTTTATCGCCTCAGTACACTGGGGTGAGGTCTCACTCACCCACTCACCCACTCACCCGACCCGACTTGACCTAAGACTGTTCACTCCTTGGCTGTGACCCACGTCTGCTGCCCTGGACCCGAGTACGTGACCTGTATACTCGGTTAACCTCAGGTCTTTGTGAGAGAGAAGAGAAATAGAGGAGGAATTGTGAGGAGAGAGAGGGGGGTTTTGCTCTTTAGAGCTCTCAACCCTTAACCGCTGAAGAAGGACCTTTGTGCTTGAAGGGAAGAAAGAGAAAGGCTGAAGAAGAGAGAGAGAGAAAGAAGAAGAAAGGCTTTGAGAAGCCTTGTGATTGATACTTTTGGTTTATTTCATGACATGGAAATTGGCTAAGTGGTCCTGATTACTGTAGCAATATTGATTAGCTAATATATATGTATCTAGACTAAATAATTGGTGATATAAATCACCATTGTTTTTGCTCTAGGTTTCTTTTGCTATGCTGAATTCTTCATATATTCATGTTCAACATTGAATATCATATTTGAGTAGATACTATTCATTGAATATCATTATTTAACTTGATTCTTTGTGCTCATTTACATTTTATTCGAGATTACCGCATGAATTCTATATTTTCTCCCTGTGTTAGACCTTGGACTTCAAATTCGAGTTATAAATTTTATCTGTTGATTGAGCGATTTAGGAGACTTTACTACAATGAGACACTTTAATCTCCTGAATAGCCCTGTAAACAGAATGTACCTGTATGAAGAAACATTAGATAATGCATAATTCATGTACTTAAATGAAGAAATTTATATATCAAAATGTTAAAGGCCCTTGAAAAGGGAGAATTTGTTCCTGGTACAAACCTTACCATGTAACCCGTGTGTAAATGGACGTTTCTTAAATTCTATCTGACAGTGGATCAGAAATTAAACCATCATAGAGTAATAAAGTTACTTAATATATGAGTTTGGAAGTACTTACTTGTCGAGGATGCTACTACATCCACAAAATTATTATTACAAATAAGAATGCCTGCACATAACGACTTACAAAGTACCAAGAGAAAGATGCATTAAGTACTCAACAAAGTAAAATATCATAGTAAAAGAATAGTTAATCAGCCAGAAGATCCTCCAGAAGGAAAAATTGTGGAAATGGTTTGCCCCTAACGTGATGGCGAAACCTCATATCGATAGTATCCCATGACTACGGGGAAGGTGGAACAACGAGACTTGTCTCGTCGTCCCACATCCAGCCTGTCATGTCTAAAAGTTGGCAGATCATGGTATAGGTCTTCTTAATCTCCATCCACCTATTACGAAATGCCCTCATAGGAAAATTGATGCTGAATTGACTGTTGAAGTTAACAACAACTTCTCTACATCCTTTCCCAGTGAGGGTGTTGTTCATCCACTCTCCACAAAGCTGTTGATGTTTCATTTTGTTAAGAAACATGATATCCACGTACGGAGACCAGGCAAATGGAGTGGTCATCCTAATATTGAAGATATGAAAGTATTTCGTAAGCGTTAGAGTAAATCATGCTCAAATTATCAGAAGCATCATTACAACTAAGCTACATATAACATGCCATGGAATTAAAATGAAAGAGGATGATAATTACATTGAAGTACTGCATTGAGAAGGCATTATGAAATGTCATTATGAAAAGAGAAAATAGCAAACATAATTACGGAAGGGAGGTCACCATATAACCATGGATTCTAGTAGGACAAATCCCTAAGGTTGTCAACTATTCCTGCATGTTGGGCATGTAATTCAACTTCCCGTATGACGTGGTCAATTTGAATGTCATCTATTCTCTCTCGCATCCTTTGAAGATCCCCCTGATAGGATAAAATTTCAATTTCCATCTGATGAAGTTTATTGTCCCTGTCTTCCAAATCCCCTTCCAAATCGTTGACCTTGTTGAGGAGCCTTTCAATGTACTCCTCATTCACCTGTTCATCACCAGATAGACGAATGTGGTTTACCTCTTGGAATCGGTATCTCACCTAGAAAGTAAGACTCTGCTCTTCCAGAGTCAATGGTTGGTTCCAGTGATGTAGAACAAATCTTGTCGTTGCAACCCTATTGATAACATATTCCCATTAATTTCCTAATTGAAATGAACGAATTAGGACTTGTTGGGTAGGAATATTTACTTCATTCCCTCTACGACAAATGTAGAAAACATGATCCATCGTTGAGAACTGAGTTCCATCATACGAAACCAAGGTCAACTTAGTAGGAAGCCCACATTAACATTTCTGACCATGGGTCGTGGTCATGAATCCATCGGCCATACCTGCACTTCTGTATAGTTACTAAGAAACCATCTTGCAATTGAACCATTCATATTCTACTTGAATACGAATAACCCATTTCACACTTACAGTGAAACTCAACCTATTTTTCTAAAATCAGGTTTACTCAAAGTACATAAGCCTACCAAATATCATAGTAGAAGTTCATCACATTTAGTTCAATTGAAAGCAAGATGATAATTATAGAAGTGATGAAGTTCCTTAAAGACATGTGGGCTCCATCAAATTATTTCAAAAATAAAATTTAAAAACCACATCATCGGGAAACGGTAGTTTCGAAGCCACCTTAATCTAGGATGCACCTAGAATGAGATTAAGAAATGTAATCAAAAGTCTATTTATCATCATAACCTATGTAGATAGCATTTCCCTTACCTCATTCCACAAGAGATTACTTGTAGGAACAACTGTATCTGTGGTTTCGTCCCACCGCTACTCATCATCATTAAGTAAATCGCGAATTGCTTTGTAAATTACCTTGGAATGCATCCATCTATAAAGGACATCATGTTTGTTGTATTCAGCTTGCAATTGAACATTGATTTTGACTACGCACTAGCTCCAGGCAGCTTTCGTGAAACCCCCATTCATAAATTGACCTTGAAGATTCAAGTTGTGTAGAATGGTCAACAAAGCCCTATCTCGATGCATATTCCAACTGATGGGAACACCATCATGAGCCATAACTAGCTCAATTTAGTCATGATCAAGGAAGAAATGCTCCTACATAACTGCTAGAGAGCCATAGTTCATTGCATAATCATTCTGAGAGAAAGATAAGAAAATAGGGTTAAAACTGTAATTTTACCATCATATCTTGAATGCAGAATAACCATGGGTTTCCCCATGGGTTAATTAAGGGTCAAATGGCCTTAAATGTCCAACAAGTGAGTTAATACAGACAGAAAAGGGTTTTCGCGTGTTTTGAGAATTAAATGACTTTCGAAACCCTAAAATCAGACCCGCTTAAGTAACTGAGGTTCTGGTCTGGATAAAATTCACCTAAACCCTCTAAAAATAATATAAAAATATTCTCTAGGGTTTGGTACCTTCAATTTGACCATCAGAACCCATCTTGACCCAAAATAGAGTCCTAGACTGACATTTGCCCTAATTTAGGTTTTTTCATAAATTACCCAGTCAAACTTGGCCAAAACCAAAATACAACTTTACCATTGGATTCCTTAGGTCCAAATTAGGTTTCTACCAAAATTTGGGCTCAATCTGAGACTGTCTTGACCTAGTTTTCAATTTGGTCCTATCTAATTCTTTTATCTCACACACATGCCCTCAACTTTCAAAAACCTTGCAAATAACCCCCCAACTTTGTCATCATTTTCACAAAAAAGGTCCCTATTTCCATGAATCCTATTCCTGCAAACTTCGGCGACCTAAATTTGGCATGTTCTCCTTGATTCCTTGACGAATCCCTCTTAAAATTGAAAGGGAAGTTCGTCAAGGAATTGTCTTCCTTTTCAGCCAGATCCAAAGCTCCAGATCTCACCCAATCTCTCATGTGAATCCTTCAAAGAGATGGGTATCCTATTCTGGTGAACATTCCAAGCCTGGTGGCTTGGCTTCCAAGCTCAAGTCAACATCTAGACCCCTATAAAAGGACCCTTAGACCTCGCCATTCTCTTCAGGCTTGATTTTGGCCATGAAATCCCCATATTCCTCCTTCCTCTTCTAGTTGCGAAGCTCCGCAAGCTCTGGCAACTCCTCCTGACCTCCTTCATCGTCCTTCCACAATACCAGTGGCCAGATTCCCTTCCTCTCTCTTGTCCGCTCTTGGCCGTACCAGTAGGAGCCTTCTTCCCGTTGTCGTCGCCGTTCCTCCCCTACTGGAGAGTTCGTCTTCTCCGTCGCCGGTGTGCCAAAATCAACGCGGATCTCCCCCCTTTTCTTCCATTATAATAGCTAGTTAGGTTTAGTAAGCATCGTAGGTTAGTTTTCCCTCTCTCTATCCTCATTTCAAACCCCGACTCGACATGCTCATTCTCATCTTCTCCGTGACCGATGACCACTCTGGCGAGGCGATGTTGAACGCACGAATTGCTACGCTAACGTGTTTCGTTTTAAAACCTTGTCGTTGTAGCTTGAAAGCGAAGAATTCATATTCAACAAATAAAAGTTATACCGAAATTTAAATTCTGGGTCGAACATAGGGAGGCGGACGTTTGATTTAAAAACTACGCGTTTGTTTTTATTTGTCACAAAGTAATTCAATTTAAAACATCTAATTATTTACAATAAATAGAAGAGAGAGAGAGTAAGAGAGAGAGAATATTACAAACAAAAATCAAAACAAGATGTAAAATAAATAGGGAATTCATCATTAAGGAGATTGTTTGTTTCACTATTATAACTAGAAAGCAGAAAATAATTACACTAGAAAGTGATAAATTTACTCTAGAAAGCATTAAAAGAATGGAGGGAGAAATGTCCTCCTCGATGATCGCTTGGAGGATGAGCAGAACTACTCTAGAAAGCAGTAAATCTATACTAGAAAGCAGTAAAAAAATAGGGAGAGAGATATCCTCCTCGACGGTCGCTTGGAGGACGAGCTGGACGGGACAAAGGAGGATGAAGTAGGACGAAGGAGGATGAAGCAGTAGAACGGGAATGGGGCAGCACATCGTTGTCGTCGCGGGATCCACTTCCGAAGGGGGACGAAAATTTGGACTTTATCTCTCGAGAAGCATCCCGGGTGTGGGACAAGCTTCTCTTGAGCTTTGGAGAGGTAGAGAAGAGAAGGAAGGGATGAAAATTTCATGTGAAGGGGGTCTCCTTTTATAGTTGCAAGGAGTGGGGGCAAATTAGTCATTACATCTTTAAAACATTAAATAAGGGGTCTTTAGTGACAGATAAAATCGTCGCTAAAGCCCCAACGTGGGCGTAGTGGCCGTTGCCCACGCGCGCCTGCTCGGCTACTCGCTCTCAACGCCTGCCGCACGTTCAGCCGTTCGATCGCGAGATCGGACGGCTGTGATCGCGCCTTCGCCCGCCCCAACGCGTGCGATGCCGTGTGAGGCGCGGGCGTCCGATAGTGCATCAACGCTATTAAGCACGGACGGCTACCCGATCAAGATCCGACACACGCCCGCGCCCGCTCGCCCGCACCCTTCGCCTCCTATTGCGGCTCGAACTCGCGTCCGCTACTCGCGATAACGCCCTCACCCACTGCGCTGCGGAGCGCGGATGGTCGCGCAGACGTTTTGAGGCATAGACGTTCATAGTCGTTGGATCCGTCAACGCTATTAAGCGCGGACGGCCACCCGATCAAGATCCGACACACGCCCGCGCCCGCTCGCCTGCGCCCTTCGCCTCCTCATTGCAGCTCGAACCCACGTCCGCTACTTGCGATAACGCCCTCACCCACTGCACTGCGGAGCGCGGATGGTCGCGCAGACGTTTTGAGGCATAGCCGTTCACAGCCGTTGGATCGAGATCCAACGACGGAGAGGGACGGATGCGGAGGCTTCAGTGGTTGCATGCAGGTGTTTGGGTGGTCGAGATGGCACCACGTGGCGCCATCTTGGCCGTCCATCTTCTGGATGTTGTAGATGGTGCCACGGGTGTCGGATTGACTCGATTTTTGCGTTGTTAGGCTATGATCGTCGATCCGAATTCATCCGTGCGGTCGGATTTGTCATTTGAAGTGCGGATTTACACCATCATGACCCTTGATCTTCTAGGGTTCCCTGGTCACTATTTGATGCTACAAATGCCTGATTAGGGCGATCTTGGAGTCGTTGAACTCCAATCGTCGCCCTGATCACATCTGTACGGTTGGATCTTTGATTCGAAGCCTTGATAAAAAGTTTGCCCTGTCCATGCACATAAAAGGAGACAATTAACCTCCATTTTATTCAAACTACTCTAAATACAAGATGATGCATGTTATGCAATATTTATAGCATGCAATGCAATCCTATGCTTAAGAACATGCATAAATAGACATCTTAAGTAGTGTAAATGTGTTTACATTAGGCGGTTCCACTGCTACACAACTCCAACCACCTCGCCGACCACCTCAAAACCTTCACCTCATCCTCTCGCACAAAAACCCTCTCCTTATCTCTCCATTTACACACCCAACACTTCCCCCGAATAAACCCATCACTGGTTACCTTCCCTGACTCTGACCGACCACCACACTCCACAAGCCACTGTAACACCACTAATGCACTCCAAGCCCTACGACGAAGCTCCTGAGCCTATTTAATTGGGCCGCAAGATTGTGTTTATGTTTTTAGGTATTCACCATCATCACCATTAACAGCGCTCCTTCGAGGATCTTGAAGAAGGTTTCTTGTTGCCGCAAGCCCCAGGCATTTGCTCCAGGCAGTGCAGCTTACTCTTAGGAGAATGCCCAGGCCACTAATTGAAGACACTGAGGCTCCTACAACCACAATCAAAGGTGTCATCCATCGCAGCTGCACGCAGAAGAAGCCTAGTGGGATAGTTCCACATCGGGCAATGACAGCCACATCGTAATGCATATATTGATTTTGTCTTATAGGCTCTTCGCCTCCTAACACGAGGGTGAGGTCCTTCGCACCCATACACACGCCTCACCCGTGACACTTAACCTGTGGGTCTGGTTCACCTGATTACCCGCCTAAGCCACTCCCACTCCTCGCTCACCACCCACGCCAGTGAGCTTGGTCCCGGGTGCACTTCTACCCAAATACTCGATAACCCACTGTGGCCCTGGGAGGGCGGATCCCAAAGAGAGAAGGAGAGAGAGAGAGGGGGTAGGGGAGGGTTTTGCCCTGTGCGACTATTAGCCTAATCTGAAGGGATGGCCACCCTCTGTGCGTGAAGAAAGAAGAAGAAAAGAAAGCCTTCGCAGAAGAGGAGGAAAGGAAGAAGGCTTGCAGAGAAAGAAGAGGAGAAGAGGTTAAAGACAAGAATAAAAAGGGGAAGGTCTTGAGAAGAAGAACGGAGAAAAGTAGAAGCAGAGAAGGAGAGAAGAGAAGAGGAAGAAGAAGAACAGTGCTATTGGTTACACAGTCTGATCAAATGACCCGACGTCTGCTTTGAGGCTTTATCTAGTTATTCAAGTACCTAAGTTGAATGGTTGATGACATTGTTGTTTTATTTGAACTCAATGCAAGTATGCTTAAATTGAATAATTGATGATCTAAATCACCATTGTTTTTGCTTTGAGATTCTTTTTTCCATATGTTAAACTCATGCTTTATATTGATTATCATTTTTGAGTAGTTTATTGGCTTATTTCTTGTGCTCATTTACATTATTAAGATTAGTGTGTAAATTCCTATTTGCTCCCTGTGTTCGACTTTAGACTCCATTTCTGATATTCGAGCTATAAATTTTACTGGTTTTTCGTGCTAATTCAACCTATACTACACGTTGATTTTAAAACTCGATTCAGAACGGACTAACACCAACTCTAGAACCTGTCAGTCATTACTTCTAGAAAAGGGAGTAGACTAACTAAATATTTAAAATAAATTATTGATAGTGTCCTAAATGAAAATGCAGTCTCAAAAATTGGAACAATGCAAGAATAGAAGTTCAAATGCAGGTAGAAGATAAAGTACAATTCATTAAGAAGCAGCATTAGTAGTTTCGGGCATGGTTATGATCTTCCCATATGTCATTTGCAATCTACTCTTTAATGAACTCCCTTGCATGAACAGATTGTTGGTCAATATCCTGCCACATAACGTCTGAGTCACCATCATCAACATAGTCGTCATAACTGTTGGCGAACAGTTCATCGGCAAGATTCCATTGACGAATCATGTGTACAACACAACATGCCATGACAATTCGACATTGGGTTTTCAAAGGGAATAATGGTCTGGCCTCCAAAATCTTAAACCTTTTCTTTAAAACCCCGAATGACCGTTTAACCACATTTCGAAGCTATGTATGGCTGTGGTTGTACAACTCCTTGTAGTTCCTATACCTAGTACCCTGATTTCTATAGTCCTGGAGATGGTATGAGACACCACGAAAGGGGGCAATGAACCGGTCGGTGTTTGCATATCCAAGGTCGACTAAATACCTCCGTCCTTGGGGTACAATGAGTCCATTATGAGTGGCCCACTTTAAAACCCTCATGTCAGCAGCGGAGCCTTCCCATCCTGTTCCAACGTAAACAAATTGCATGTCGAAAGCAACTACCACAATGACATTTTGACTAGTCCATCCTTTACAGTTTCGAAATCGAGCTTGTTTAGACAGGGCAACAGTTGCTGAAATGTGGCACCCGTCTATTGCTCCAAGAACATCCTTTCATGTACAAATGGACAATGCTTAGATATGGTTATGTGCAATTGTATATCTGATAACAATAGAGTATGTAACAACATACCTTGAAGTATGGGTAGAATTTCCTATTATTTTTTATTTCAGCTGGAACTTTGGCATTACTACCAGGAAGTTGTATGAACAACTTTCTTAATGAACAAATAACATTCAAGACATTGTTAAAATAACGAGATGTTGTCTTCCCTAAATGCTGGAATCTGTCGATTAGATGGCAGTTTGACATTGCTTGAGAGATTGTCGTGAGAAATATGGCAAGCTGTTCGCTAATTGTGACGTTACGGGAATCATACAAATCTGTTCTCTCCTTTAAGAACTCAACAATAGATGTGAATGCCTCCTTTGTGACTCTAAACTCATCGCAATATCTATCCTTGTGTCCTCCAAGTATCTCATGTACCCAACTATGGCCAGACAAATTTGGATTAACGTTTCGTGGTTGATGTGGGATTGGGATCTCATGAAATGGTGGGAATTGAAATGCCATTGGCAATACCATCGTCGGAATTTCCCAACTATTATCCTTATAACCCAATTCACTAGAGGATGACCTTTCTTCATCGGTATCCATACCTGTAACCAGTTTAGACAGTGTAGACGCATGATAGATGTTACGGTGCAAGATAACTATGTCAAACTAATTAAAACTGTTCAACTAAATAAAGTAATATTTAAAATAGTTTTAAATGTTCGACGGGAGTGTGATTTCTCCCGTTAAATATTACATAATCAGAATGCATAAATAATGTAGATGGAGTAGAGAATAAGGAGAAAAAATCTCCAAGGATTGTAGAGAAGAAACTCAGAATCCATAGTCACTGCCGATATGTCTACGGAGAAATGTCCCAAACTTTGCATCGTATGAAAGGAGATTCTTAAAAATAACTCGATGGCCTCTGTGGATGAACAACTCCGACAGGGTGACCATGTCCTCTGCGGAGATGCTAGGGATGCGTTGCCGAAGTAGCTTTAGAGATTCATTAATTTCCTCAGATACTGGATCCCGTCTTTGCGGTGGGTTGATGTGATGGTCCACAAGGCTTCTCATATGCTTCGTGAATTCCTCAACTTTTGCAGCTGATGCTGCTACTGCAGCTGCTCCGGACCTCTGCCTCTTCCCCCCACCGGACGTTGATGTCGAAGGATGCTTACTCCCACTTCCATCACTAGGTACCTCTGAATGTACATATTTCACTGCTTGAGTTGGATTGCATTCTGAGTACTTGTATTAGAGCTAGCAAATGCATTAGGACCATTGTAGGGTTGCTGCAAGTAGGCATATGCATCATTAGAAGGTGCAAAACCAAACTCAAATTGCGGAGGTTGTGTTGTGTGAACTTCCTCCGCAGGTGAATCAACTGTAAGATTAGTGACATCCACTTCCCTAGTAGATGACATTGCATTCTCCTCGGTAGTGGTATCATTTTCGACGATTGCGTGAACTTTGTCCTAGTAAGGAAAAGGTTGTTCCTTAGGTTTCGAAGTTCACTAGGTAGCTACACAGATAAAATATTGGAAATCGATTAAAAATTTCCTTAAGTGGGTAACGGATTGAAGGAATAACCGTGGCGCGTACATGTCGAGATTACCTCATCCCAGGCATCCGACGAAGGGGCAACAAGACAGTTTGTGATTGGGTATATTCCCCAACCACTCTTCCCTAACAATTGTGTGTACTGACCATGTTTCCTCTTCAACTCCTTCCACCTATTCAGTATCTGGAAATGTTTGTACTTGGCATGAGTAAATACTTCAAAGTCTTGGTCTATCTCATTCCAAGTTGTCATGTTGAATGATCCTTTCACCCAACATTCAACATCGTAGTATTTCCTGAGTATCTTAAGAAGCTCCATGGTCATCTCATAATCTTAATTCTTACATTTAGATGCTTTCCACGAGGACGATCTCGGTTGGTCAGAGGTATTCATTCTACAAACGAAGGACTTCTGTAAGGGATGAAGTGCATGAATCCAAAATTTTCTTAAATCAACCTATGTTCTCCCCATAACTTGTGAAAATATGGATTAACCTTCATGTACATATCATTATAATTGAAGATGTATTAATAGCTTGTGTCTTAGGAAATGTTACAAGACTCAAGCTACATAAGGGAAGTTCCCCTTGAGGGAAAATTTCTTCGCCATGAGGATATATACTTTATAATTATTTTAACATATCATATCACTGTGTTAAATATTATATGTTATGCATGTATCCTATGACTAAATAACCATGTATTGGATGATACCATTTCAAATAATACATGGATTGAATTACATATTTTCCCTATTTTAAAATGAAAATGACACCCATGTCAATGAAATTTTCAGCAATATGTATGGCAAGTATAACAGATCACATGGTATTTTCTATAATAATTTAGCTATTGACCAAACTTCACCAAATATATGTTACTCAGAGCAAGGAGAAAATGTATTGCTCAGATAGCTCAAGGATGCACCTAAGGAAGTTTATCTAAATTTCTAGATATACACCAAAACAAGATATATCTATTAGTCAGTAATCCGTAGATATATTACTCAGAAAACCATGCCCATCATATTAGAAGGAATTTAATAACTATATATAACACTACCAAGCATTGCAATTTCAAACATAATGGGGACAAAAGCAAATAACCATTGAATTTTATATCATTTACCGAAAGTCAGTTTGAACACAATAGGGATATCAGATATAGTAGGAAGAAATTCATTCATTTTTTTTATTCTTGCTAGAAAATTACAACAATAATGGGACCATATATTATGATTTTTTCTCATACCAATGAAGCTACTGACTATAGAATCATTCCAAAAGTCATCTTTAGCAGTTCTCTTTTTTGAAGAAGAAAAAAGATCATCACATGTTGTTAAAGATCATCGAACTAGCAGTTGCAGGTATTTTGATGGATCATGCTATAATTTGGTATGAAAGTTAGTTAACTAGTGGGATAAAGTGTACAAAGATGCTTTTCCTCTTTTACTTGTTAGTTTCAATGTACATTTAGATAAATTTCTCACTACACATATTGGTTAGATATAAGTATTAAATATGCTTATTGATTCCCACATAAATTGAATTATGCTGTCGTTAATAACTATAGAGGCATCTTTGCATGCATACAAGTGACAACTTACCATCAATCCATTACAACATCACCTATAATGAATTTCATGGCATTGCATTATAAAAACCATTATTACCAGATAGAATGGTAGCCACCACTCAGTGTAGCAAGAAATTATGAAGGAACCTCACCTCACCTTAGAAACCATTTCTAAAATGAATCTTTGCCCAAGTTTTTAACAAGGATAGTATTCAAAGGTCATGTGCACAGGAAATGCAGATAAGTATTTACAAAGAACTTAAAACACCATCAATGTGAACAACTAATTCCAACAACTAGCAAAAAAATAAACTTGAAATGATAATCTGGATAAAAAAGCTAACCAATTGTCTGCCTTCACCACCATTTCTTCCCCTAAACACATACCTCACCTCATTTCCCAATTTTATACCAAAATGAGACCCATGTCAATGACATTTCCAACAATTTATAACCAACAGTAATGTCAATTAATTAGTATGGAACTACTTATATAGTATTCAAAGGTCATGTGCACAAGAAATGCAGATAAGTATTTAAAAAGAGCTTAAAACTCCATCAATGTGAACAACTACTGCCAGCAACCAGCAAACACATAAAGTTGAAATAATAATCTAGATACAAATGCTAACCAATTGTCCTTCACCACCATTTCTCCCCCCAAACACATACCTCACCTCAATTCCCAATTTTATACCAAATTGAGATCCATGTTAATACATTTCCAGCAACATATAACCAACTGTAATGTGAATTAATTAGTATGACACTACTTATATAGTATTCAAAGGTCATGTGCACAGGAGATGCAAATAAGTATTTACAAAGAGTTTAAACCACCATCAATGTGAACAACTACTTCCAGCAACCAGCAAACACATAAACCTGAAATGATAATCTAGATAAAAATGCTAACCAATTGTTTTCCTTCACCACCATTTTTTGCCCCAAACACATACCTCACCTCATTTCCCAATTTTATACCAAAATGAGACCCATGTCAATGACATTTTCAGCAATATATAACCAACAGTAATGTCAATTAATCAGTATGGAACTCCTTACCTCCACACAGCAATTGAATTGGACGCACTTGGAAGGAGAGATTCGAGGGCCATGTCTGCCTCCACCTTCTTACAATACCCTTGTTGTCAACTAGAGAGATACCATGTTATTAGATTGGAAATGACATTTTTAAAACCTACTGTAAAGGCAACAAAAGCAACCTTCTTCACTATCCAAGTTGTTGGAGGTTTCCTCACCGTTCACCTCCCTTTCCTTCTTGAGGATGAATATCACTATGAGAATCCTGACAACAAGGAGATCAGGGGAGGTTTTATAGCCCCTCCTCCCCCTCAATGCCATCCTTATCCTCCTCCATGTTCCAATAGTGAAGGCAGATGTGTGGGAACCAAAAGATGACGTTCGCTCCATGAAGAGATGCAAGAAGCAGGAGGATTGAAAAGGGGGCTGCTAATGTGATGCTTTAGCATTACATCCACTTTATAAAGGACCGATGGGTTGATTGCAAAAGGGAGTTGGTGGGAAACTAAAAACCCATTGAACACAACCAACCAGGCGACATTCAACACAACCAACCTCAGAAGATGCTACTGCCACTTGCGCGAATCCAGGGAAAGCAAACAACCCATTTCAATAAGGATGATCACGGATTCAAGAAGACATTGATTGAAACCCACCAAGAGGGCATTCGAATCTCCCACAAATCGACGAGCAAACAAGGCCAAATGTACGAAATGCTCATACCTGGACATGTCACACCCTACTGACAAGTGTGGAAATCACGTGGAAATCGTAGTATAGTCGCGAAATCCCCTTGACAAAAATATTTATAATAACGAAACTCACATAGATTTCTTTTCTTTTTAGAACTTGAGGCCCAATCGTTCATCTCTGGGAGGTGTGAAAACAAGTCGAGATTTGGATTGACCTTTCTAACTTAAATCTAATTTAACTTAATATTTTTGGTCTTTTTTTTGTTTTTGATTTTTGTTTTGAAAAGCGAACTGAAACCTAGATCTAGATATGCTAGTAGAAACCTAAGTGACTATGTGCATCTAAATGAGGCCATGGTGGCCGTGCATAGTGTGAACAAGCCTAAGTAGCATGAAGATAAAGACAATCAATCACAGAAACGATGATCACACAATATTATTTATGCATAAAAATGTCAACACCTCTACATTAGAAAGCATGTAAATAGAGAAAATCCCTCATGCCGGAAAGTGCTACTAGGGCCATCGACCTTGTGTGAGGGTGTAGGATAGATCGTGGGTATACAAACCCGTCTACACGCCTACCAACAAGAAAGGATGGCCAAACAAGGTATGGGAAACCTTGTGGCCGACCAAGATAAAGAAGAAAGAGAGGGGGTGTCTAGTCTATGGAGAAGAGAGGACACGCCCAAGTGAAGAGAGGAGAAGAGGGCGTTGCACCCTTTGTGCTCTCCTTCTTCTAGCCACCATTGAAGAAGCTTGGAGGAGAGCTTCTTCCTAGCCGCCCATGGAGGATCCTTGGAGGAGGAGGACCCCTTAGAGGAGGGAGTGGTGGATGGCCCTAGGGATTGGAGGTGGTGGCTCTTAGGGTTGAAGGGGAAGGTGGTCGCAAGTGTGGAGTGGAGGAGAATGCATGGAATGAATGGGCGTGCTCTCTTTTTCTTTGACTTTTATGGGAAGGCCTCTCCATTTCAAATGGGTCACCACTTTTGGTGGCTCCCAAAATAGCAAGTGCCACCAATGTAGGATCTAGGTTGGTGACTGACTAATGAGGGCTAGAATGGGAAAGTAGGATTTAGGAAAGTGTGTGTATGTGTGGCTATAATTTTTGTAGAGTAGGGTTGTGGGTTCGGTGAATCTAGGTTGGGTTAACCTATATTAAGTGGGGGTGGACCTAATTAGGCTTAGGTGAGTCTAATTGGAAAGGAGTGAACCTAATTGGATGTGTGTGTGTGTTTAGGCTTTGGTAAACCTAATAGGTATGAGTTAATTAGATCCTGGGTGGATCTAATTGGGTTCAGGTGCACCCAATCACCTGTAGATGTACCTAATTAGGTATGAGATGGTTCAATTGGGTTAGGGATAGAATAAGTAGGGCTATGGATAGTGGACTAGGCTTAGGAGGTCTCTAATTAGGTTTCTTAGGGTGTCTGGTGGGGTTTCTAGGTCAAAATAGGTAAGATCAGGCTTCTAGCACCAAAATCAGGAATCAGAGAATAGTATCAGATGTCCATAAGAGTGGTCAGACGTCTTATACTCCAAAATTAGATGTCTGGACAGTAGATTGGACGTCCAATTCTATGTTAGTATGAGTTTTGGCTTCCTGGATTGATATTTTGCAGAAATCAGATGTCCAGCCAGATGTCTGGACGTTCTAAAAGGTGCTGAGAGTGGATTTTAGGTTTTCTAAGGCGGGTTTTGATTCCTAAGTGTTTGGGAGAGGGATAGGGTGGATAAAACATGGATAGTGCTATCCATGTTTGGGTTTTGAAGCTAGGGTGTCCTAATGGAGGTGGGTTTGGGTTTGGGAAGGCTATCCTAGGGTTTCTAAGGGTAGGGATAAAGCTATCCTCCTCACTCCTCTTGTCAGAATTAGTCTTCTTCCTTTATTGCCTTATTCCACTATCTCCTGCATCCTGGATCACTTTATTATCTGTAAATAGCAATAAAAACCATTAAATAGAAGGATATCTCATCTTATACTAGATAAACTGATGCAATGCATGATATGCAAGATATGAGTGCAATATCCACAAATTAAGCTAGGTTCAGACATTATTTAGGTTGATTAGGACCCATGATTGCTGTGCAATCACCTACCATGCTGCCCTAGTCCTCCCCCTTCACTATCGTCCAGAGATACCTGCTGCCTTCATGGTCGATGGAGCCCCTTCTCCTTCACCATCATCCACATATTACTCAACCTACTTATGCTCGTCGCCGTAGATATGCTCGTCGCCGAAGACAAACGCTAAATGCAATGCGAGGGGAAATGAGAAGGAGAACGAGGTTGAGAAGGTAGGGTTTCTGAGTTGGTAACACGAGATCGTCGACGAGGGATAAATCATGGGATTAATCCAATCCCGTGGCTACTGCGGGATTGCCGTTCCACCGGGATTCTGCCGCTTCCTCCGGGATTTATTTCCCCCAGGTTACGAAGTCCCAAATGCTGCGTAAGGTCATGTACCCCATGTCCCAAACGAGCCATAAAGGGATACGAAGCGGTTTCATCAACATGGTATAAAATCGTATGGTCTATAATCCTCGCTTTTTTTTAACTTTATGAGCATTGTTCTCTTTAGATACATAACCTATATATGTATATATGTATATGTGAGTAGATGTGTGAGTGAGTATCTATATGTGTGTGCATAGGTGGGAATAGGGAGTGAGAGCAGGTGCTGTGAGTGTGAGAGGGGGTCGTTGGGTTAGTGCAATCTACTGGGAAAACCAGTTGGCTCTGTGTGTGTGAGTTTTGGATGGGTGATGCCACCGGCAAAGTGAGAAGTGGTCGATGACTATCATGAAAAATGATTTGTTATGAACTGAGAATAGTTCTACAGTGAAAAATAGAGCAGAGCTCCTTAGAGCTCGCTAAAGGTGATGGAAAATGCTAAAAAAAAAGCAAAATAAAAGGAAAAAAAAAGAACCACCATGCCTACTTACAAGGGAGCTGGGCAGTGGTTGAGTTCATCGTGGTGGTTGCGACCATGGTGAACTTGCTCTTGCACAAAACATTCTTCTCTAAACTGGTGAGAAGGAGAGTTGCATATGGAGAGGGAGAGAGGAGAGTAAGAGTGGTGTCGCTGGTTGGGTGCTGTAAGTGCGGTAATGGTGACTAGGGGGAAGTTGTTGGTGGATGAGTGGTAGTCGACCTCCTCACATGGGGGGATTGGGTCCAATTATATAGGCAGGGAAGGGATGGAGGGAATGGGGTGCACATAAAGTGTGACGACTAATGTGATGACAAGAGTACTATTAGGATCTGATATTTTTGGGTAATTTATGGGTAGGCACTTGAAGTCTTAGGGAATTATTGTAGGTGGTGTAGGGTGGTGTTGTGTTAGGTGGTAGAAATGAATGGGATAAGGGGGCTCAATCTCTCTCTCTATCTTCCTCTCCATAAAATGCATGCATGCACATATTTACAAAATGCATGAATATCGACCTAATCTAAATGCGCAAAGCTAGGAAATAGCATAAGCAAGCATAATTAATGGAGTGAATTGCTACACAATCAGAGCTCCATCCTCCCCCCAGACATACACCCCTTGCGGTGGAACTGGGTAACCACTTCTAGTGCCATTTGTGAGATTGCATAGATCCTACGATCGAATCATCCCCCCACGGAGGAGATCCGATCGTTACCTGAGTTGGATACTCCTTATCTCAGGGTGCCGATCAATTAGCATCGTATGTGTTAACCGATTGTCAATTGATAACATTTCCTACCTCTTGAGGTCATCCCAATGGCTCCCACAACCCGCAACTCCTCTCGTGCTGACCCTAAGAAAGCACCGGATCAGGCCAAGTTGAGTGTGTCGGTGTCGAAGAGACTCCCACCGCTAATTGAGCCAAACAAGGAGAAGCAGGGAGTCCCTGCTCAATCGCTAGAGGACCACGAGTGTGACTTCCTCCCTGAGCTACAGGCGAGGGAAGAGTAGTTTTGGGCTAAACTGGCAGATCTTAGGGCTTAGGAAATCTTGGTCACAGAGAAGCTCTTAGAGATCAAATAGATCCGAGAGCTCGATCCACCCCCATAGGGGGAGACCCACCACCCTGACGTCGATGACGAGTAGCTGAGGTGGCGTCGTGCGGTAGAGGACGAGAATGCCTGTTTGCACGAACAACTCGAGAAGCTAAAACACGAGCTTAATAGCTAGAGAGGGGAAGTCCCTCCTAACCCACAGAAGGCTCCTCGTCTGCCATCCTTGGAGGAGATCTCAGGGGCTCAACCCCTTGCAATTGGTAGTGGGGGATCAACCCTTGAGATCGTTCACCAGGTTACCAGGGCTATGAAGGGCATACGCTGCGGGCCTACGTCACCACCTACCCCTTTACTGAGAAGGTGATGACGGCCCCCCTGCTCGAGAGATTCAAGCAGCCTGTCATGGCCCCATATGATGGGATGGCGGACTCCAACAGCTTTGTTGGGAGTTACCGCCAAATGATGCTAGTGCACGATTGCCCTGACAGAGTGCTCTGTAGAGTATTCCCATCCTATCTGTCCAGCATGGCCCATGAGTGGTTCAACGAACTGCTGGTTGGATAGATAGCTTGCTTCCAAGAGCTGGCCAACAAGATTTGCCAGGACTTTGCCAGACAGTAGAGGGTTAGGGACAACCCCGAAAGGTTGTCGGAAGTCCAGCAATGGAGGAGTGAGTCCTTCCAGTCATACCTAGACTGATTCAAGGCCTAGTACTTCAAGTGCAAACGGCCCCATGATGCCATCGCCATCCAATACTTCAAGTTAGGACTCCTGACTCAGAGGTTTTGGTATGACATCGACGACTTCCCACCCAGAGACATGGTAGAACTTTGGGACCGAGCAACGAGGTTCGCTAAGCAAGATGACTATTTCCACTCCTGCAATCAGTTGGGGGAGGGATCCAAGGAGGACGCTAGCCCAGCCCAAGAGAGGTGGGCCCTAGGCAAGTCTGCCCCCATCTCCATCCGTGGAAGTGGCTGCTTCATCAAGCATAAGGCCAGCTTTTTGGAGTGGAGGAATGATCGGCCGGGCAAGGGTTGGAACAATGGACCCTACTAGAGGTAGGACTATTTTGAAGAATACACTCCCCTGGCCGTGAACTAGGTGGACGTGTTGGCGGAAGTATGGTCTATGGACAAGGACCTACTACCTCCTCCCAAGCCAATGAAGAGGAAGGCGAACACCAGGCCCTACTATAAGTATCACAAGGCCTGGGGCCACACCATCGAAGATTGCCATGATCTGCGTGACTAGATAGAGTCCCAGATCTGGCATGGGAACCTGGCTCACTTCGTTAGGTAGAATGAAGGCTAGGATAAGGTCAAGGGGCCCATGGAAGGCCTAGAAAACTACCACAAGAAGAGGCTCTAGCACCTCCGTGGGGTCAACATGGTATCTGCCAAGGGTCCAAAGCCCAACGATTCCACCTCCCACCTTCTCAAGCGGGCAGTATCCCCCTGCTCCCACCAAGTGAATACCATCACTGGGTCCTAGCGGCGATACTTGGGGCGCTTAAGCCGACAGTCTAGCCCCTCCAAGCGGTCGTCCCTTAGTGCCTTCCCCACCCTCTAGTGGGGAGAAAGAGGTCCTGTCAGGCAGGCAGCCTTATGGCTATTTGCCTCCCTCCTCGACCCAGCGGTGCATACTGAACTGTTGCTGGTTACGCTCTTATTGGTCGGGTGACAACAGCCCTGGCTCCTCGATGACGAGGGAAGTGACATGGATGTCCTCTTCCTCAAAACCCTACGCTAACTAGGTTTCACAGAAGAGCAGCTAACCCCTTCGGTTCACCCAGTGGTTGGGTTCGGCAATCACAAAGTGATGCCGAAAGGGGAAATCAGCCTCCCCTTGTCTATCTACGGTGGAGACAGGCACCTCAACCGCACGACCACATTCATAGTGGCTGGGTTGATGGTAGCTTTTGACGGCATCCTCGACCGTCCTACTACCCATGCCTGCCGGCTAATCCCCTCCTTTTACTTCTAATTTGTGCTTTTCCAATCTCTGTGTGGGGTTGGAATAATGCATGGGGATCAGTCGGCCAGGCGCGAGCTCCTCGTAATTGACCTGGAGTGGTCTTTGGAGCTGTAGGCCCCCAAGCCATGGAAATGGGGGAAGAAAAGAAACCAAGTCCAAGCGATCCAACAGAAGACCATTCCTGGTGATCGGCTGGCGACTTCAGGATTACAGTCGGGCTCTTCAGCCATGGCTATATAGATTTATCCTGACGATGCTACCAAGCTCATCCGAATCGATGCAAACCTTGCGCCCTCTGAAGTGCAGTTTCTACTACTCCTACTTTAGGCCACTGTGGATGTCTTCGCTTGGTCAGCCAATGACTTGCCCAGGGTGGACCCATCCCTAATTCAGCACCACCTGAACGTTTAGGTGGGTACCTGTATAGTTAAGTAGGCGCGCAGGCACAAGTCGGCTGAGAAGTGGTAGGCAGCCGAGGTTGAGGTGCAAAAGCTCCTGAATGCAGGATTCATCGAAGAATCCTTATACTCGGCATGGCTCTCGAATGTCGTAATGGTGAAAAAGGCCAACGGTCAGTGGTGCATGTGCATCTTTTTCATGAACTTGAACGAAGCTTGCCCGAAGGATGAGTTCCCCTTACCAAGGGGGGACTCCCTGGTGGATTCCTGCAGCGAACAATCCCACATGTCCTTCCTAGATGCCTATAGTGGGTACCACTAGATCAACCTCACCCTCGCTGACAGGCCTTACACCTCCTTCATCACCCATAGGGGCTTGTTCCAATATAGGGTCATGCCCTTTGGCCTAAAAAGCACTGGGGCCACGTACCAACACCTTGTAAACATGGTTTTCACAAAAATTATAGGAAAATCATTAAGGTGTATATTGTTGATATGCTTGTGAAGGAATTGAATTTCCCGCAACACCTAGAATACCTGGCCAAGGTGTTCTAAATTCTAAGGAGAACCCGCCTCCACCTGAACCCCAATAAGTGTACCTTTGGGGTCTCGGCCAGCAAGTTTCTGGGATTCCTGGTCTCTAGCTAGGGAATCAAAGCCAACCCAGATAAGATCCAGGTGATTGAAGACCTGCAACCACTAGGCATGTTGAAGGGGATACAGTCATTGGTCGGAAAGATCACCTCATTAGGCCGATTCTTGTCCTAGTCTTTTGATAAATGTTTGTCCTTCTTCGAGTGCGTAAAAAAGGGCAAAGGCTACAATGTTGCTCACTGGACTTCCCACTACCAGAAGGCCCTGGAAAAAGTCAAGAGTGCACTTCGAAGTCCCCCCGTCCTGATGGCCCCCATCTCAGGAAAGTCCTCTCTCTATACCTAGTCAACTCTACATTGTCTGTCAACGCCGTCCTAGTCAGCGATCGTGGTGAAGTTTAGCGACCCATGCACTTCATTAGCAAAACTTATGGAGGCACCGAAGCCAAGTACACGATCATCGAAATGCTTGGGCTGGCTCTCGTCACCGTAGCCTGGAAGCTACGCCCATACTTCCAAGCCCACACAATAACGGTCCTATCCAACTACCCCCTCTAGCAAATGTTGCATAAGCCCACGTGGTCAGCATGATAGATCAAATGGGCTATGGAGCTAGCTGAATTGGACGTCAAATATCAGCCACGAAGGGCAATCATGGCACAAGTCTTGGCAAACTTCATGGCCGAATTTATTGATTTTGATGCCTCCCTCTCACTCCCTTGGTGACTATACGTTGACAGCTCATCCATGATAGCGGGTCTGGGGCCAGGATAGTCCTAACTGCCCCAGATGGCATTACTCATAAGTACACTATAAAAATGGACTTCCCTACATCCAATAACCAGGCGGAATACGAGGCCATGATGGTTGGCATCCGGGTAGCAAAGTCCATGGGGATCGCCTCATTCGAGGTCCACACGGACTCCTAGCTGGTCGCCAATCAAATAAACACTAAATACCAGGCTCAGGATCCGAACATGATGTTATACACTGACAGGGTCAAGGAGAAGTTAGCAGATTTCAAGACTATCTCCATCAAGTGGGTGCCCCGAGCGGACAATCCCTTGGCAGACGTGTCGGCTAAACTCGCTGCCGCCATCCCTCAGGGGCAAGGTGAGGACATCTTCCTTCAGACTTTGAGAGAGCCAATTATCCTCACGATAGAGCAGTCCACCTCCTAGATGACGCCTATCGTTACTTACTTTACTCTGGCGAGCTACCCTCGGGTACAACCTGATAGAGGGGCAGTTGTATAAGCGGGGGTATTCCACCCCCTGTTATGTTGCCTAACTCAGGACAAGGGAGCCCACGCCCTCAAAGAGGCCCACGGAGGCACTTGCGGGAACCATGAAGGGTACAAGGCACTCCTCGCCAGACTATGCTAGGCGGGTTACTTCTGGCTTCAAATGAAGCAACATTGTAAAGCCTTCGTGCACAAGTGCGATAAATGCTAGCAATTTGCGACCCTGCACCACTTGCTGCTTGGAAAGCTGGTACTCGTCATGTTACCCATCCCATTTGCAAAGTAGGGCATGGATTTTGTCAGTCCTTTCCTACCAGCACCGGCTCAGAAGTGGTTCATCTTGGTGGCTGTCGACTACTTTTCTAAATGGGTCGAGGCCGAGGCGATGGCCAATCACATGGCCAACAGGGTCATATTTTTGGTCCGAAGGAGCATTATAGCTCGGTACGGGATACCGCAGTACATAGTCATGGATAACAGAACCCAGTTCGCCTACAAAAAATTCAAAGAATTTTGCATCAGCTGGGACATCCGTATGTGCTTTACATCAGTGGGTCAACCCCAGGCGAACGGGCAAGCTGGATAGATTCAGCCAAAGCGAGGTGGGTGGAGGAGCTTCCAAACATTCTCTAGGGATACAGGATTCACTAGAGGACTTCCATAGGTCACACACCATTTAGGTTGGTATATGGCAATGAAGCCTGGTTACCCATCGAAATAGTGCTCCACACCTACAGAATGCAACTTTATGACCTGACCACCAACGATGACCAAGTCTGCCTATCCTTAGACCTCCTAGATGAGCTAAGGAACAAAGCCTATGAGATGGCCTTCAACCGCGTAAAGAAGCCATAGTCGCCTCCTACCACAAGTGTGTCATGATAAACACCAGTTTATCATCATTTTTATGCTTTAAAACTAACCTAGCTCTTAGGATTTTACTCCGCAAACGGGTTTTTGGGCTGCATTTAGGCATAAATTAGGATAGGCATGCATTGCATTTTTTATTGTTGTTTTAATGTGTTTTTGTGAGTGTTAGGGATGTATAGATTCACAGATCCCTAAAACCCTAGCACTCAAGAAGGCAATTGGTGAAGGAGAAGCCCAGACTAGTTGGAACCCAGCTTGATCCAGCTCACCATAGCTGGAACCTAGCTTACTTGAACTAGGGTTAGCTCATCCCAGCTCCATTCAGCTAATCTCAGCTGGATGGCAGCTCAAGAGAGTTCACCTTAGCTCACCCTAGCTCAAGTCAGCTCAGATCCAGCTCAACTTAGCTGAGTCTAGCTCACCTCAGCTCCCACTAGTTCACAGGGAGCTCTAGCTAGCTCAGCTGAGTTGACAGGAGTTCACCCCAGCTCAGATCCAGCTACATCCAGCTCCACTCAACTCCAGCCAGCTGAAGAAGAATTCATCTCAGCTCAGGAAGCTCAAGTCCAGCTCCCGGGGATTCAGCTTAGCTCATCTCAGTTGAGCTAAGCTACCTTAGCTGCCTCAACCAGCTTGATTCTCCCCGATAGCACCAGACCTAGCTCACCTTAGCTCATTTTGGTAGAAGCTAGCTCACTTTAGCTTGGCTTAGCAACTAGCAAAGAACTAGCAAGCTAAGCCAGCTAGAGTAGCCCCATGCCAACCTCTTCAGCAGCAGCCAGCTCCAGCTCCAGCTCCAGACTTCTTCTCCTCAGCTCCCTCCTCCAAACCCTAGCTCCAACACCTTCTCCTCTACTCCTCCATTAGCTAAGCTAGCTTAGCTTAGCTTAACTTAGCTATGCTCCAACTTCCTTGGCTTGTACTACCCCAAAAACCCACCTACCAACTCTACCCAACTAGCTCCACCTAAGCTCCACATAAGCTAACCTACTTGGCACCAACCTAACCTACCCACCACCTCCAAAAGACACCTAAAATTGGCGCCAAAAACTACCCATAACCACCCCTTAATGGCGCCACTTTTCCCTCCAAAATCCCCCCCTCATCTCCACCACACAATCCTCCTTGAATCCATCTCCACCATCCACCTAACCCTCCTTCTAGAAGACCCCATGTTGGCGCCAACATGGGGGTGTCTCTCCACCACCAAAAGACACCAACACCACCATAACCACCCCCTTTAACACCCCTTGGGGTGGCGCCAACTAACCCTAGCCATAGGATCACCAACCACCCTCATCCTTCCATCCTAGCCCTCCATTTCAAGGGGTACCTTAACCCCCCATCCTACCCTATAAAAAGACCACTACCCACCACCATTCAAGCCATCCTTGGCTAGCCATTTCACTCTCATATTCCACCAAGAATCCCACGTCCAAAAGAGAAGAAGAAGAAGAAGATTAAGGGGATATTCTGTCCCTTTGGTGCCTTCCCCTCTTCCCTTCTCTCTTGGGTCACGCCAGCCAAAGGAGAAGCCAGGAAAGGAAGATCTTGGAGGAGATCTTGAAGGTGGTCACGCCACCTTGGAGGAGTTTTAAGGGTGGTGCACGCCCACCCCTTTGGAGAGAGCATTAAAGGTGGTAGCTTCCACCTTGGAGGAGCTCTCAAGGAAGGAGAAGAAGGAGGCCCTCTTTTCAAGCCAAGGAGCAGCTAGGCTTGGAGCAAGAAGACAACCTTCTTCACCATTGTTACAAGAGGATTTGTGTTTCTTTTCTTGCTTTTAAATTGTTCAATTCTAGTAGAAGCTTTCCTCTACTTGTCCTTGAAAAGAACACTCATTCTACTCAATCAAAAATTGCCTTCTTTTAAGCTTTTTATTGCAGTTGTTTGTTTTGGTTCTAGCACTTATTTCACCTCTTCTTCCTAATTACCCTAGGCCTACACTTGCCTAGAGTGAGCTTAGGAAGAAGATATTTCTATCTTTGAGATTTTTAATCATTTGTAGGTGTTAGTTCTTTTCGCTACAATCTGCCGTTTGCCCTCGTCTTTTCAAAATACAAAAAAATTACATATTGAAAAATATTAGAAAGAAAGTTGAGATTGTATTCCAAGCAAGAGAATCATTATTGCAATTTTTGCCTCCTTGGACGACCCTAGATACTCCCCTATCTAGGATATAAATTTTAAAAGCGAAAGCGGATTCGCGTGTTACAACGACGTAAAAAAATTGCTTTTACAAATCACGCGTATTTCGCTGTCATGTCAAAACGTGGAAGTTCTCTCAAGGAGACCTGGTCCTACGTAAGTGCAAAGTCTCTATGCCGACCTAGTTGGGCAAGAAGTTAGATCCATCATGTGAAGGGCCTTACAAGATTCGTAATAATAGTCCAAGTGACTTCTAAGAATTACAAGCCCTAGATGGTAGAGGTGTCCCCCACACTTGGCATGCGAGAAACTTACAAATGTACCATGTATAAATCCCCATGAGCAATAAAGAAAGGAGATTTTTTCATTCCAAAAATTTCGCCTGTTACATCTCTTTCAAAAAAAAAAAAAAGAGAGAAGAGATAACAAGGGTAACATTGCTGGAGGACCCTACTCTAATCTCTTAAACATGTGCCTACCACCTACAGGCGAAAGGCGGAGTGGACTAACAACTCCTGCAGGTGGGTCGGCGACCTCTAGTTAGCTTGCCTCTTTGGAAATCGGTCGAGCTGCCCCCTCAACAGTAGTATGGGCCACCCCATTATCAGACGACTGATCCATAGGCATTTCTATGGGCTTATCATCAGTAATAAGACTGGCCCCCTTGAGGCGATCATATTCTAACATCAACTGGTTGATGGACTAATCGCACAATTCCTTCTTGGAGACATGCTTCCCCTTGATAAGGGCTTGAACGGAAGCCAAAGTCTGCTTCCCGATCTCCCATGAGAGCTCCTCTTGGATTGATCCCATTGACAAGTGCCTGGCGTAGAAGTCCATCACCACCTCGACATTTAGCTTAAACCCTTCGGCTACTTCTGCAGGCTCCTTCGCCCCTTCCAATTTTGCCACCCACAAGGCCTGCTCCGACACGAGCTCAGGGCTTTGTCGAGGTCGGCCCTCAGCCTTTCCACGTCTACCTCAACCTTCTTTAGACTCGCTCACATGGAAGCAAGCTTGTCAATCGATGCAGTAAGGTGGACACACTCCTCCTCGAGGGCCTTCTCATACCCCTCCACTGAAGAAGAGTGCTTAGCCTTAAGCACTTGCACATCCACCTTCAAGGAGACAATGTAGGTGCAGGCGGCTGAGAGGTGCTCAGACATCCCTCAAGGCCTCTAGATGGGAGCTATGCACCCTCATGAGCCTTTCTTTCAGCTCCTCGCTAGCGACGGAGGTCCTTCGAAGAATAGAGTGGGTCTTCTTCAGCTCCCCCTCTAGTTGACCTACTTGGCTAGCCACCTCTTGATGGGAGCGGAGCCTTTGCTCGGCCTCCTCTACTGCCTTCTTCGCCTTCTCTCACGCAGTAATGGCCTCCGCCACTTGCCGGAGCAAGTACCAATGCTCCACTTTGGTTGTCATGGCCCATTGAGTAGCTAGGTTTGTGCATTGCTTTTCCCAGCTAGGGCAGGAAGGTCAGGAGGAGTGCCACTGCACAGAATGCAGCATGGCCCAATCATATCCACCTGAAAGTTGCGAGCGAGTCAAAATATGAGTACCTTTGGCCAAGAAAAAATAAGGAGTGAAGCACATGCCTTACGAGCTTACTTCGTGCATGCTGTAGAAAAACACATGGTTATAGTCCATGCCATGGGGCCCTGATGTGGCCTAAGATGCGACACCATGCAAGTGCCTTAGCACCTGCCTTTGCAGGTCGGGGGTGCCGCTTGACATTCCTAGCTGCACGGGCACCCGAACCCCAGGTTCGGATCCCCCAAGGGCACCTTCCAGCATGGATTTGACAATGGGCCCAATAGTGTGGCTGATCATTCTTGAGCCCCCTCGGCCAGAGGGGTCCACCAAAACCAAGGTGCTTATAGAGCTTTATAGGTAGTAGGGCTGGCCAAAAACCCCACCCGTGCTAGCTGCCTCCTACTCTAATAGGGCAAGCGTCCCCGGCGAAGCCGATGAAGCAACAAAGTCGGAAGCACCCTCTAGATGTACTAACTCCAGAGGTGCCTCTGAGGGAGAATCGTTAAGGGAGATCACCTCAGGCAGCTTAGACTGTGCCAGGGGAATAGAAAGTGCACCCTTCCCCTTGGTCTCGTTAGGACTTTGTAGAGTGGACATTGCCGACTCCTACTACGAAAGCTCCACATGGTGACCCTTCCTCTCCTGCCTTAGGGGGACCTCTGGCTCTTTTCCAACCCCCTCGAGGGCCTCCTCCTTTCTCTGTAGCCCCTGCCAAGAAGTGGGTTCACTCCCCTCCCCCTGCTCCACAGGCCTTTCCTCGCCTTGCTGTGACTTGCAGCGAGTAATGCTGTCGCCTCGACACTTGGGTGCGACCGACCGAGCGAACCACTCAAAAGCTGCAACCAAGAATACCGGATTGATAAGACAATTGGCAGGTGCAAGGCATGACAAAAATCCATTTTCTACCTTCCCCTTACTTACATGGTGTTGGCCATTCGTCCGCCACCCATGACAATGCCCGCCTGAGCTCTGACAGAGCAATCGGAGCAAACTTAACTAACGTTTCCGCATCCGCATGCACGGATGGATCAAGATTTTCAGCTCGGAGCGATTGGTTCCTCTCAAAAGGACCTTGCTAGGTACACGAGATTTTGAGGTCTTCAAGATTGGAAAGAAAAAAGAAGTGATGGTCTTGCCCCTTTAAACTATCAAGGAGATCCACTATCTTGTATCCAGCTTGCCTGCTATACAGTATGTAGATGCCTGGCAGAGGCCTGCCCTTTTTCACCTTCAAGGGCATCAGCCCAAAAAGTAGGCGGAACAAATCAAAATAGGGGTAATCCCCAGATGTAGGCAGAGGGAGATAAAGGCATTTAGCACTAGCCAATAGTTAAGGCTGAGTTGCGAAGGGGCAAGGTGGTAAAAGCAAAGGAAGGAGGAGACATTGGGATTTAAGGGTACCTGTAGACCATGCTCTATGGCGTATTTGCATATAATAAGCATGTCCTTCAACCTGTCTGAACACAGATAGGTCTTGGACCCATAAGCCTCGAACGGCACCCCACCAAGCCTGTACTCCCGCAAAAATGACAAAATTGCGGACCAACTATGAAAGTCTGATGCAAAACAGTATAAAGACCTGGTCTCGGTAGAGACTCCGGAGGAAGAAAAGCAACAGACTTACCCTTGCTCGTAAAACCTAACATGGTGACTTTTGCTTTAAAGAGGCCTCGACATGGTGGCACTCCGATGAAGGGCATCCCCTCACACTGCTCTACCGAGAGTAAAAGTTCTCTGCACAAGCGCTCTCCAAGGTAGGTGTGTCATTAACCATGACTCACCACCCCGATATATAGCCCCCGCAGAGGGCGGTTCCCCCCTTGCGGGGTGTGACGTTCGAAAAAATGAAATCCTGTAGTATCCAACATAGATTCCAAATATTCCATCAAAAGGTGAAGAAAACCTCGGCCATCATTATGGGCATTTAATACCCCTGCACACATATCCACTGTCGTAGAAAAGGGGTTGTCCCATCAATGGTCGGTGCGACGCCCGAGGCCTTCGCCTCATCATAATGGCAATAAATACTGGTCTCTTTATATAACAAGACTCTATTTCGATCCTGGCGTAACTGGCCAGTACCCATGGAAAAAGAAGGTGGATGCACTTCAAAATCGTCTCTTAAGGCCGGTGACAAAGCAAGCGGATGTGCCTCAAAACTGCCTCTTAAGGCCGTGATGGTAATGCCATCATGAGCCATAACTAACTTTATTTAGTCGTAATCAAGTGACAAATGCTCCTACATAATTGCCTGAGAGCCATAATTCCATACAAAGCCAATTTGAGAAGAAAACATTAAATCAGGTTAATTTTGCAGTTTTAACATCACATCATGAAAGCAGAGTAACCACGGGGTTTGCCAGGGGTTAATCTTAGGTCAAATGAGCATTAAAGTCTAATAAGTGAGTCCATACAGATAGAAATGGGGTTTCACGCGTTTAGAGAATCAAATTAGCACCCAAAACTCTAATTTCAGACTTGCTTGAATTACAGAGGTTCTGGTCAGGATAAAATTCATATAAACCTCCTAAAATTCATATAAAAATATTCCTTGAGGTTTTGTACCCCTGGTTTGACCATCTGAATCTATTATGACTTTAAATAGAGTCATAGACAGATTTCTGCCCTAATTTAGGTTTCTGTGCAAATTTCCCAATTAAACTTGGTCTAAACAAACACCTGACTTCACCACTAGATTTCCTGAGTCAAAATTAGGTTTGTACCAAAATTTGGGCCCAATCAGAGTCCATCTTGACTTAGTTTGCATTTTAGTCCATTTAAACTTTGTTCTTCACATCTAAGCCCCTAGCTTTTGAAATTCCTTACTTTTAGCCCCCCAAGTTTGTCGTCTTCTTCACGAAAAACCCCTTGCCATCATTAGCAGTGTGAACCAAAAGCACCGACCTTCAATCTGGGATTTCTCCCTGATTTCTCGACCAATTCCTTCCAAAATTGGAAGGGATGATCTTGAGGAAGACCCTAATCATCTAAATCACATCTTGGACCTTGATTTGATCAATAGAGCTCATGTGAACTCCTCAAGATCAGGGATCTTCTTCAATAAAATTTTGAGCTCCTCGAGCTTGTTTCCTTGCCTAAAGCTTTCTCTGAGCTTTATAAAAGGTCCCCCATAGTGAGGCCTTATTCCTTAGCTCTGTTTGGCCACATTTCTTCACAAATTCTCGTTCTCTGGCCACCTCCACCGTAGCTTTGACAACGTCTTCTTCCCCAACTTCCTTGCCTGCTACCACATACCATAGGCAGCGAGATTGCCTTCCTCTCCTTCCTCCTCTCCTCGCCAGCCACAGTAGGAGCTCCCATGCACCCATCTTCCTTGCAGGTCCTTCACCGTAGGCTTCACCATCTCCGACGTTGGCCAATCAAAGCTGATGCCTCCCTCACCCCCTTCATCCTTAATAGGTCCTAAATCTCCCGCTCTCTCTGTAGTTTAGGTTTAGCCCTTTAAATCTTAGGTTCAACCGCCAATACATCTTCTCCCTCTCCATCTTCCTCCACTCCGGTGACGCTCCGACGAAGCCTTCTGCATGCTACAGAGCATCAACCACCCTCGCGTCACCTCCAAAAGCTCTGCCACCTCACTCCCACCAAGACCCCTAAAGAAATTGAGGGGATTACACTCTTAAAACCTCCACCGACCTTCGTCTCCTCCGCCAGACCTCAACATGCACCCACACGCCACAAGGACACCGCCACCACCTTCGCCGGCCTCCGACGATCTTCTTGGACCATCTGATTGGGGCCTAGCACCCGTATTTGTGAAGTGTAGGTCTTGTCATTTGCTCGCCATCGTTGTCATTATTTCCACTTTGACTGCCTTGCTTTGACCTGCTCCGACCTTGCTACCATGCCCAGGTGCTGTAGATTCACCTCAAGAGTGTATTTGCCCCAGCAATTGAAGGCACTAGTAGCCGCAGTGCCTTCAATTCAGGCAACATCGGTTGCTGCTGTGCGTGAAGAGAAGAGGGTGGGACATAGTCCCACCTTGGAAGAGAAAGAACCGCTTGTGCGGTACAAAAGGAAAAAGTGCCTGCTGCTTTTCGCCCAAGACACTAGGGGTTTGGGTCCCTTGCTCACATGCCTTACACACCCCGCCCGTGGCCGTTGCCACACGGGTCTGGTCCCCTATGCTCATGACTTGTATACCCGATTACCCATAACCCGATTCTGAGATGAGGAGAGAGGAGAATTTGTAAGAGGAGGGGGGAGGGTTTTGCTTCATCTTAGAACACCTTGGGACGAGTGTTGAAGGAAGAGGCTTTGACACTTAACCTCTGAGAGATTTGGCTCAGTGCTTATGAAGACTTGAGGAGAGTTGGCCTTATGCTGTGCTTGAGAAGGCCTAAAGAAGAGAAGGCCTTGAGAGGGCGCTACCCTTGTGCTTCTATTGTGGTACTTGCCTTAGCATCTACTAAGGCTTTAAGGTTGATTCTTTTGATACTGTGGGAACAATTAAGAACCTAAGTTGATGTGGACTATCTGATTGAGAATACTGTTGGATTATTTGAGTAATTTGAATATGAGATGTGCTTCATTGGAGGGATCTAAATGGTGATCTAAATCACCACTTTTTAGGTTTCTTGATTCTTTTTGTCTCTATATTCTTTGAGATACATTGATTTACATTTGAATATAAATTTGAGCAATTTATTCATTGCATATCTTTTTTATTGTGCTCAATTTACTGTGCTCATTAATTCTTAATCAAGATTAGTATGTGAATTCTATATTTGCTCCTTGCGAATGACCTCGGACTCCAATTAGATTCTGAGTTTATAAATTTAAGTGTTTTGTATGATTTCGTCCACTATAATACGATGCATATATTTCTTAACACTCGATGAAAGCATGCAATAGGCTGGTGGGATGATAAGCCTATGTGCCCTATACACGCAACTACGAGCCATAGCTCCAAAAAAACCTGCTATATAACAAATGCTCTCTCGTTTAAACACACAGTCGGGACAACATTTGGGGGCATCACCTATTGTGGAATTTCTACTCCAAATGTTACTCTCTCAGCAAGCACTTGCTAGCACAAGAGTAAGGGGCATATGATGAGGGGAAAAAAATGCCCTCGAACTCGAAACCCTGTGATAGGTCCGGAAAGAAGGATTTGACTTGGAGAAGCTTGGATACAGGCGGGCTCGGAGGTCCAACCTGTCTACATCCTATGGAAGTCAGACGAAGTCGGCAATCCAACCCGCTGTACAAAAGAAGGCAGAGCATAGTCGAACCCAAAAGACCTTGTCCGCCAGAGGGTGCGACAAAAGTATAGCAGGCCTGCGTCCCCATTAAATGCTAACAATAGCAGTAGCTATTAATGACCTAGCAGCACACATACAATTGTTGAGCGGTGTATCTACTCAGAAGATCTTTTTGGGACCCCAATCCACTCAGGAGATCCTGCTAGGAGCCTTAGCCCAATCCTCTCAAAAGATCTCACTGGAAATTTGATCCCAACACTATAAATAGATGGGAAGGCCCTCAAGGCCTCCCCTAGGCAATCCGAGAGAAATCGAGAGATTGTGTGCTTTGTAATCTTACCAAGTTTCTAATGCATAGTTGGGAGCTCCATCCTACCCCCAGACGTATACCCCTTACGGTGGAATTGGGTAACCACTTCCTGTGTCATTTGTGAGATTACATAGATCCCACGATCGGATCATCCCCCCACGGAGGAGGTCCGATCGTTACCTGAGTTGGATACTCCGTATCTAGGGGTGCCAATTACATACCAAGCCCTAGGAGCTTGTTTTATCCCATATAGTGCCTTATTTAAATTGTAGACAAAGTCTGATTTATCATGGGACTCAAAATCGGGAAGTTGTTTTACGAAAACTTCCTCTTTAATGAAACTGTTAAGAAAGACACTCTTAATGTCCATTTGAAAGAGCTTAAAAGACAAGGAAGGCGGCATAAGCAAGAAGCATGCATATTGACTCGAGTCTAGTTATGTGGGCATAAGGCTCATCAAAGTTAATCCCTCTTCTTGGTTATAACCTTGTGTTATTGATAAATGCTAGTTTATTATCATTATCATGCCCTAAAACAAACATAGCTCATAGGAATTTAACTTCGCAAATGAATTTTTGGGCTACATTTAGGCATCAATTAGGTTAGGCATGCATTGCATAATTTGTTGTGTTTTTGATACGTTTATTTGAGTGTTAGGGATGAATAGATAACCAGATCTCTAAAACTTTAGCACTTAAGAAGGCAACTGGTGAAGAGGAAGCTCAATCCAACTGGAACTCAACCAAATCCAATTCATCATAGCTGGATACCAGCTCACTTGGGTTAGGGTTAGCTCCATTAAGCTCCATTAAGCTCATCTTAGCTGAATGGTAGCCTAGGGCAGCTCATCTTAGCTCACCCTAGCTCAAGTTAGATCAGACCCTACTCAACTTAGTTGAGTCTAACTCACCTTAGCTCCAATCAGTTCACTGGGAGCTCTAGCTAGCTCAACTAAGTTGACAAGAGTCCACCTTAGCTCAGGTCTAGCTACTTCTAGCTATGTTCAACTCAAGTCAGTTGAAGATGACTTCAAATAGCTCAGGCCAGCTCAAGTTCAGCTCTTGGGGACTCCACTTAGCTCAACCTAGTTGAGCTAAGCTATCTTAGCTACTCCAGCTAACTAGGTTGTCCCTGGGAAAATTTGATCCAGCTTACCACAGCATAATTTAGTAGAAGCCAGCTCACTTTAGCTTGGCTTGGTAGCTAGCAGAGAACTAGCAAGCTAAGCCAGCTAAAGTAGCTCCCTGCAATTCCCTTTAGTAGCTACCAGCTCCAGTTTAGCTCCAGACGTTCCTTCCTCAGCTCCTCTTCCCTAAACCCTACCTCCAGCCTACCTCCTCCTCTACTCACATACTAGTTAAGCTAGCTTAGCTAGCTTAGCTAAGCTCAAAGATAGCTCCACCTACATGGCCACCCAACCTACCTAGCTAACTTCACCAAAAAGAGACCTAAACCTAGTCCACCTAGCTCCTACTCCTAAAACCCTTTTTTGGTGCCAACCTACTCACCTCCTTTCAACCCACCACCACCACCAAAGGGCACCACAAAAGTGGCGCCACTTTTCCCTCCAAAAACCCTCTCCATCACCACCATACACCTACCCCTACAAACCATCCTAGCCATCCACCTACCCCTTTCTAGAACCCCCTTTAGATGGAGCCAAACCATGGCACCCCTCCACGGTTGGCACCAACTTTAAGCACCCCTTGGCCAACGATAACCACCTCCATAACACCCCCTTAGGTGGTGCCAACTTACCCCCTCCAATGGATCCTTATAACCACCCATAACTACCCTTTGAACCCATCCTAGCCCTACATGTGTCCATGCCAACCTCTTCCTTCATAAGCCCTATGTATATCCCACATTTTACCACCACTAAAATCATCCTTGGCTACATTAATTTCCCACTTAGATAGACCTATATTCAGCCATAGGAAGGAGAGGAGAGAAGATTAAGGAGGCTATCCCTTGCCTCCTTGGTGCCTTCTTCTTCTTCCCTTCTTCCTTGGTCCAAGCCAAGGAGCAACATCATCAGGAGGACGACCAGGACGAGGAGAAGTCCTAGGGTACACGCCTACCCTAGGAGGAGGTCTTGTGGGTGGAGATTTCCACCCTTGAAGGAGCAAGGGCACGTGCACCTAGGGCTTGCCAAGGAAGACACCAACTTGGAGGAGCTTTTCAAGGAAGGAGAAGGAGAACTTCTTTTCAAGCCTAGGAGTAGCTGAGCTTGGAGCAAGAAACCTCTCCTCTTCACCATCATCATAGGAGGATTAGTGTTTTTCACCTTTTGTATTTTTTTTATTTCTAGTAGTAGAAGCATTCCTCTACTAGTATTTCTTTTGTAAAACAATTCTTCCTTTATATAAAGTTGCCTTTCTAATATTTTTGTTGCATCCTTAATAATTATCTTTTCTAGCACTTTTTCACTTCCTCTCTCTAATTACCCTAGGTCTCCACGTACCTAGGGTGAGCTTAGAGAGATGTCATTTTTGTCACTTAGGTGTTAGCATTAGCAAATTTAGGTGTAATTGTTTTCCTGCTCTCACTTGCGTAATCGCCTGTTATTTAAAAACCCAAAAAAAAATCTTATATTCAAAATTCTGAAAAAGAAAGTTGATTTCCTTTTGTCAAGTAAGAATTTTAAAATGCATTCCCGTGTCCTTGGAAGACCCTAGATACCACCACTATCTAGGTTTTTAAATTATAAAAGTGGTTGCGAATTAGCGTGTTACAACGATTTAAAAACTCTAATGACAAAACATGCTTTTCTTCGCATCTGCTACCAACCTAGCCTTACTTTGAATAACTAAACCCTATTCATTTAACTTATTCTGGAATACAAATTTGGTGCCTATTACCGTTTGCCCTTCGGGCTTGGGTACTAGATTCCAAACTTCATTCCTTTGAAATTGGTTGAGTTCCACCTGCATAGCCATCAACCAAGGCTCGTTGGAACATGCTTCCTCAACACTCTTTGGTTCAACTTGAGATACAAAGGAAAAAAGATCAAGGGTGCAATTAAATGAACATTGGGTTTTAACGCTATCGGAAATACTTCTAATTACTTGACTTTCGGGATGATCCCTTTGAAATATCCAATCTTTTGGGAGATTATGGGTATTGGAGCCTTGAATGTTAGATACATCGATAAATGAATCATCCTCATCATCCACATTGACATGATCAATAGAAGAAGAGATGGGTGATTCATCAAAAGAGACATGAAGGGTCTCCTCTACTACCAATGTGGTCTTGTTAAACACCCAATATGCCTTACTTCGTGAAGAATAACTAATGAAGATGACTTCTTCACCTTTGGCACCAAATTTATCTACATTAGAACAAGTATTCAAAACAAAACATTGCCATCCAAAAGTTTAAAAACAACTAATTTTGGGTACTTTCCCATAATATAGTTCAAAACAAGTTTTTCACAATCCGGATCGAGTTAAGATGCGATTCAACACGTAACCTGGAGTCTACTACTAGAAAAAGGTGATCTATTGTCAGTTTTCTGAAGCGACGACAAAAATATTTTTGCCGTCGCTTGTTGATATAAGCGATGATGAATACTACACTAAATTGAGTGCTTAAACCTCATCCAAAAAGTAATATGTAATTAATATTTGATATCGGTTATTATAAAAAGTGACGGCAAATGTTGGGTTAAAATTTCACCCCAAATTTTGGGTGCGAGATTTGAGATTAAATTAGACATTTTTCGTTGCTTAGTAATTAAACCGATGGCAAAGGTTAGACCATCTATACCCTTGTAGAGCCCTCTCCTCCCCCATACTGTGCACAACTCCCCTGCAGAGCTCCTCCTCCTCGTTAGCGGAACTTGTCGTCGTCGCCCCTCCTCCTCCTTATCAAGTAAGTCCTCTTCATCACCCTCCTCCTCCTCGTTCTCCTCCTCCACATCATCGTCCTCCTCCTCCTCATCTTCCTCCTTGTTCGACCCCTCATCTCCTCCTCCTCCTCCTCCTCATCTCCCTCCTCCTCTTCGGTCTTCTCCTCTTCCTACTCCTTTTCCTTGCTGGCCCACCCCCTCCTCCTCCTCCTACTATGCCAATTGCTCCTCGCCGCCAACTCCTCCTCATCTCCTGTTGCCCTCCTCTTTCCCCCCTCATCCTCCTCCTCTTGCTGCCCTCCTCCTCCTCCTCCTCTCCTATTGCCCCCTCCTCCTTGTCTCCTCCCCGTCCCCCTCCACCTCTCTTCTTGTTGCAATGGAGGTGAAGTCAAATCCATATTTTTGATGCCTAAGGAATTTCATAATTTAGGTTTGAGGTGGGTAGGGTATGTGGGCTTTGTGGTTAATTCCAATAACTAATTGATTTTTATGATTGCAATCTTTAGGATTTAGGATGATTCATGCATATGGAAATTATGTAAAAAGGTTTCATTTCTTGCAACAAATAAAATGATGTTTTAGTTTGCGTATTGTTTGAAGGCTAGATGATAGAAATTAATTACATAGAAAAGATCCAATGACTTATAGAATATGAAAAGTGGATGAATTTTGTTATTTAGTTTTTCGCTTGGGAGAAATGCAAATGTGGGATTTAGATTCCTACATGGTGGCATACGTGGAAGTGCTTGACAAAAATAACCTACCACTCTGTGTGTTATCATTTTAGTTACTTCTTGTCATTTGTTTCAAGAATTGAAACTTTCAAGAGTTGTTTAGGCCAAAGTTGACACTGTAAATATAGATTGTAAACTCTCGCAAGATTTACATCGATCTAAATCCTTTAGGAGAAGAGTATTATCATAGTTGAAATTGTTATTTCAATGGTCCAAAATTGAAGGGTAATGACCATTTTCCCAACTTAGTATAGTTGATATTTTTTGCTAGTATAGTTGGGTTTTTTCTTTATGCTAAGGTTGTACTTTGCCTCCTTGTCATAAAGCTAGCTTAAACTGCTATTATTAATTCCCCTTGAGCTTCATATTTTCTTCATAAAACTTAAATTTTTCCAACCTCTTTTCACTTCTTGCTTGTAATAATCGAAGTTTTTCTTCACTACCATGTACATTTGCTCATGCTTGTCGAATCTTTCTGCTGAGAAGTTGTACTCAACATTGATTTCTTCTAAAGTTGACCATAAGTTCATGTAGTAATCAAGGTTACCACATCCCTACACATTAATGTCATGTTACAATAAAATTGATTATTTACATGAATGCAAGATTATCTGCTTATTCAGGAGATGTAACTTACATCATTACCACAAGCACATACATATGATACTGGCCACTTCAATGGCAACCAATGTTGACCTTGTTCCTATAGATGCAATGTGCATGACAATCCAAACTTACACTTTCGACTATTCTTGAAGGTTTGTGGTCGTGTTACCATGTCTACATCTACGAAGGTTTAAATTAATCATTGATAGAAATAAGCATGTCATACTGATTATTAACTCTTTTTATGGTCTTTTTGGGGGGTGGGGGTGGAGGAGAGGGGTTTAGTATATAAATTACACTCCTACATGAAAGCATAGGTTATCAACTAGTTTATGTTGTATAGCTTAGTGTAGATAGATCTACATGGTTTCCCCATTTGGAGATGTTATTGTTAAGTTGATTATCAAACTTAATTTGAATCATGTAATCGACTTCTGCAACTATGTCTATCAATGACAGTAACATGTTTTCCACCCTCCACTTATAGGCAAGTTTGTCACACTCTATGTACAAACATGTAGACTGGTAGAAAACAGATGATCACCGCTTAACCCCAAAAGGAAAAAAGTATATTACTGCATTGTGATTCGAGTTGAAAACTTAGGATTATAATGCTCCCATAAAGTTTTAGTGACCCGGTTAACTATCATGTTTATGCTTTATTTGACTTTCTTTCTATCTTCGTGAGAAGGTGAACCATGTTAGTTTAGAAATGCATGAGACCATGAACCTATAGACCAATAAGTAGCAAATACAAATTTTGAAAGCTTTATTTCATACTAATTTACTCCCAAACTATTTATTCAATAACTAGAAGACATGAAATGGGTGAATGTTTTAAGTAGTTGGGATGAACACAATTAGTCAATCATATTTCTTCATAAATCGTTCCAATTATTGTCTTGAAAATCATCATGACCCTATGTCCTAAACTTACCTAATATCCAAATATACTAGTGAAGTAATGGAATTCTTTTGGATGCCCTTTCTTCATCAACCATAGTGAAGTAATGGAATTCTTTTGGATGTAGAGATATTGATTGTATTCTATGAGCATGGATTTGATATGCGCACTTGATTGTGGTGGATTCTCTGGCAAACTTCTTTTCTCTTGAACCTTCATCAAGGTACATTTTGTATTAAAGCACTAAATGATTTCCCCTCTAATGATATTAAGTGTTTAAGCATGAAAGTTGTCTTTTAGAGAAATACGCACCATAGTATAGGACGAAAATTGCACAAATACTTAAATTTATAAAACTCAAAATCGATGTGAGTCGAAGGTCATTCGCAGGGAGAAAAATGGCAAATTTCAGTCACTAATCACAATTATCAATGAAGATATGCAAATATAATAAATCAAAATAATATTGCAATAAAAATCGAGAATGAGAGTGCAAAAAGATGGGGTTAAAATGGTGATTTGTATCATCAAATTAACCCTAATGTTTAAGCTCAACAACTATCTCAAATAAATGAATAATAATGCTCAATCAAGTGTAACCAAAGTAGCCAACAGGATCAGAACCAACCGGTCAGATGTCGGGTTATAGGCTCAGACGACTTAACTGCAGGATCCTCAGAAGAGACACAAGGGTCTCATTGCACAAGGCATAAGGGCCTTATCTCGAGTCTCAAAGGAGCCAAGGCACAACAGCAGCACACTAACACAGTGGCACAAGGGCCTCTTCAAATTTCAGCTAAGTGCTGAGAGAGAGAGGGAACGAATCCCAAAGCAGCAGTGCAAAACCCTCTCCCCTCTTCCTTAATTCTCTTCCCTATCTCTCAGTTCAGATCTGGGTGAACAGTACTGGGTATACAGGTATTCGGACCAGGGACTAGGCTTGCTTGCATGGTGTAATGGGTGAGGAGTGAGTGCACATGTGGTGAGTGGGACCTCACCCCGTGTGCTGAGGCGAACAAACTTTGTCACAAATTGCCTTTATCTACTACAACGTGCTTCAAAGTCCTCGATGTAGGACTAAAGGACTGCCACTTCTTTGTGTGAGCTGCAACTGGGTGTTGCTTCTGATTGGAGTCGAAGCTGATGCTTGCTGCTTCAATCGAGGACCTGGATCTGTTTGTTGGAGGATTCCATGGCACCTGGAGGGAATAACAGGGGTGAAGCTGGTAGGAGAACTGCGAACGGAGACGGAGAAGGTGGTGGCAACGGCGGTGCTCCGATGTGTACTTGAAATGAAAAATTTGGCCTCGCGGCCTTGTTATATATGCTCAGAAGGCTCCCCGTGAAGAGGCGAACGTGGTGGTGGTGGTTTCAAGGCGTGCGGTGGTTAATGGAGTGCTGATGGTGACGGAGGAGGTGCGCGTGAGTGATGGTAATACCATCATTAGCAATAACTAGCTTAAATTAGTGGAAATCAAGTGGATAAATGCTCCTACATAATCATCTGAGGGTTATCATTCCATGATATTCTGATTTATGAACAAAGCAGGAAATTAGTGTTAATTATGTAATTTTAATAGCACATCTTGAACACCGATTAACCACGGGGTTTGTCAAGGATTAATTAAAGGTCAAATGACTATTAAAGTCCAAAATGTGGGTCCATATAGACAGAAATGGGGTTTCACGCATTTTGACGACTGCAACAGCACACAAAATCCTAATTTCAGACATGCTTAAATTAAAGAGGTTATGGTCAGGATAAAATTCATTTAAGCCTCCTAAAATTCATATAAAAATAATCTGAGAGGTTTGGTACCCTTAGTTTGACCATCTGAACCTATTTTGACCTTGAATAGAGTCGTAAATGGAATTTTACCCTAATTTGAACTTCTATGCAAATTTCCTAGTCAAAAGTGGTCAAAATTGAAATCCTACTTCACCATTAGATTCCTTGAGTCCAAATTAGGCTAGCACCAAAATTTAGGCCCAATTAGAGTCCAACTTGACCTAGTTTGCATTTTAGTCCATTAAATCCCTATTTCTCTCAACCAGACCCCTAAGTTATAAAATTCCTTACGTTCAGGTCCCTTACTTGTCTTTCTTGAAAAAAGGGCCCTGCCGCCATTGAAGGTGTGAAAGCACCTTCAGGGAAAATTTGAGAGAAGAAATCTCTCTCAAATCAAGACCACATCCCTCCAAATTTGGAGGGATTGATCTTGAGAGATCCCTCTATCTTTCGGACCAGATATTTGACCTTGATTTGCATCGTAGAGCTCAAACAAAATCAAAGAAATCAAGGGATCCTTCTCCCTAATTTCTTGACCCAATCAAGCTCTTTTCCTCATCTAGAGCTTGATTTGAAGCTCTATATGTTGCCTTGGAGCTTTTGTCGTCTTCCTTAGCTCAGAAAAGACCAAGAAATCTCTTCTTTTCTCTTCTCCAGTTGCCCGCATCTTGAGCTCCAGTGAGCTTCTTTGACACCTTCCTCTGGTTGGTCGACAGTCAAATTGACCAGCCCAATGTCCTCCCCTCTTCCTTGCCACTGTCGCCAGCCAAAGTGCGGTCGCTCTCCTCCTCTCCTTCCTTGCCGTCATGTTGCCGTTGCCTTCACCTTCTCTGACTATGACCCATCACAGCTAGGTGCCCTCAACCACTCTTCCTCTCTCTAAGTTCCCTAATCTCTCTCTCTCTCTCCTTAGAGTAGGTTACACCCATTACAACCTCAATTCAATTGACAATCATTACTCTCCCCCTTTGTCTTCTTTATCTCCAGCAAAGGCTCCGACGAGCCCGTGCCAATGCTACACCACACGAAAATGCATGCCACGACCACCTACACCTTCACCGTTCTTCATTGACCAAAAGCCTCAACCTAGTTGGGCTTATTGGTCCCTCACTCCCTTTAACGAACTCAACCTCTGTTGTGCTCTGTCTCTGTCACCGATAGACCCCTACACCACCTAAAACACCATGCAGTTGCCACCATTGCACTCACCATGCTTTGGCAATCCCTCTAAACCATTTAATTGCGGCGATTAGCCCATTTTCATATGTGCAGGTCTTCATTGGAGCTCCGTCGCCACCCTCATCTTCTCCGACCACGTTCACCTCTCTCCGACCTTTGTTTTGACCTGCAGCTGCCCTCACTTAATGCAGCTTTAGGTTTCAAAGGCATCTGCACCAACACTCGCGAAGGTGGCAGTGAGGAAAAGCCTCGATTTGATGAAGAAGCTTGCTGCAGTATCACGTAGAGGAAGAGCATGCAGATAGTCCCACATTGTGTGGGAAGGAGACAAGATCAACATATAAAAGGAAAAGCTTCCCTTGGCTTATTGTCTCGAATGCGCGGGGGGTAAGGTTTCCTATGCACGCCACATTGCACGCACATCACATGCGCTCCCAATGCACCCTTGCCCGCGCACACGCCTCCTAGATTAAGGCATTGGGTCCGATTACTCGGATCCGACCTATTTTTAAGAAGAAGAATTTGAAGAGAGAGAAGGGGGGAGGGTTTTGCTCTACTTTGGGATTCATGCCCTCTCCCCCTCTCTACACTTAGCCTCTGAGGGCTTTGTGCAAGGCCTTTGTGCCTCTGCTGTGTTGGTTCTGCTGAGTTCTTAAGTCATTTGAGGCCTTACATTGATGTCTGAGGCCGTGGCTTGATATTGGTTACTGTGGAGATATTTAACTGAGATAACTGATTGTGCTTACTATTTATTTATTTGAGATAATTGTGAGCTTAAACTTAAGGGTTAATTTGGTGATTCAAATCACCATTTTAACCCAATCTTTTTGCACTCTCATCCTTGGTTTTATGACATGTTATTCTGATTTATATTGGGAAATGTTTTGGTTATAATTGCATATCTTTCTTGATAAATTGTGATTAGTGTTTGAAATTGCCAATTTGCTAGCTGTGAACAACCTCGGATTCATTTTCTATTTTTGACCTTTATAAATTTAAGTGTTTCATGCGATTTTCGTCCTATACTATAATGCATATTTCTAAACATTGATGATTTCGTGTAAACAGTGAGTGGGTGTATTTGGTGGAGTGCATGAGAGATTAAAAGACCTAATTTCTTTAGGGCTTTTGATCAGTGAGGCGAGGCGATGTTCGCGGATGCAGTGGTAGGTGAATTGGTGGTCTGAGGCGCTCACGTGACATCGTCGGAGCTTCGCCGGCCATGTAGGAGATGAAGATGGTATGGGCATTGTAGGGCATAAACCTGAGTTCTAAAGGTGTAGGAAGAAGTAGGTGAATGAGAGAAAGAGAGAGTGAAAGCTTATGGACGAGGGGAGAGCGAGTATGGCACCAGCTATGATAGGTCGATGCCAGAGAAGATGAAAGCTCTAGAGGGAGAAACGACGATGAGGAGAGGGGCTGAGGACTCCTAGCTGGTATGGCAAGAGGCGGACAAAGCAGAGGAAGAAGACCCCTCTGCCTATTGTATGTGGCAGAGGGCGACGAAGGTAGAGTAGAGCGGTTGCTAGAGCTTGGTTGGAGCAGGCCGAGGGAGAGAGAGAAGAGGGTATTTTTGGCCCTAAACCGCGATAAAGAAGACGGTGGAACATGAGGAAACTTTTATAGAGCTCAAGGAAGAGCTCTAATAAGGGAATTCATCACGATTTGATTTGGGTTCTATACAGATTTTAAGAGCTTTGCTTGAACTCTAGGATGTAAGTTAGGATCTAAGATCCTGATCAATTGATTCCTTGTAGTGTGAACACTAATCCCACCAAATTTGGTGGGATTTGGAGTTGATTTGGTGTGGTTTTGAGATGGTCAAAGCACGCCTGTAGGTCAATTGACCTCCAATGGCGGCAGGGGTATTCTGTAAGAAGAAGAAGAAGTTGGGGGGCTAAACGCAAGGAATTTTGAAAGCTAGGAGCTTAGATGTGAAGAATAGAAGTTTTAGGGATTGAAGCGCAAACTAGATCAAGATGGACTTTGATTGGACCCAAATTTTGGTACAAACTTGATTTGGGTCCAAGAAATCTAATGGTAAATTCGAATTTCAGTTTGGCCATGTTTTACTAGAAAATTTGCATAGAAGCCCAAATTAGGGCAAAATCCCATCTGAAGCTTTGTTCAAGGTAAAAATGGGTTGAGATGGTCAACCTAAGGATACCAAACTTCTCAGAATATTTTTATATGAATTTTATCCTAACCAAAACCTCGTTAATTTAAGTGGGTCTGAAATTAGAGTTTTTGAGTTGTTTTGGTTCTCGAAATGCGTGAAACCCTATTTTCTATCTATGTAGGCCTACTCTTTGGACTTTAATGTTCATTTGACCTTCAATTAACCATTGGGAAACCCCATGGTTACTCTACAATTATGATGTGATGTTAAAACAACAGATTTAGCCCTTTTTAATGTTTTCTTTTTAAAATGGATCTGAGTGGAATTACAGCTCTTAGGAGATCATGTAGGAGCATTTGTCACTTGATTTCCACTAATTCAAGTTAGTTATGGCTAATGATGGTGTTACCATCATTAAGGTCCATTGCCTGCAAACCTTTTTGCCTGAATTGATTCTCCTTTGCACTTTTATGATTGATAAGATCTTGGTTCTCATTCATCTGTTTTTCGATTAGATTATGAAAGAAAGCTTCTACATAAGATTTGTGACCTAAAATTTGGATCCTTTTCCACAACCTCCTTTTGTCAATGGCAAGCAAGCATAACATTCTTTTGGCTCTTTGGTGCTTGTGAAATGTGCTACGAGTAGCCTACTAGGGCATTTATCTTTCTGTCCTAGTTTGTCCAGGCTAGAGAAGGTTGGTTGCTAGTATTCTCACTTGAGGATGGCCTACACAGGAACAATATAATCTTTAATGCTTCATACCCAATTTATGTTCTATGTCGTGTTGGGGGATTCTTGTCATATGGGAGGTTTTTCTTTTCCAGTTCAATCTATACTTGCAACCCAAATTGAAATGGGCTAAGACTAATTTGTGGCAACTGGATTGTTTAATGTGTATTTTTCACAAGCTTATCAGTCTCTATCATGTGGTTAACTTGGATGAAAATGTTTGCATCTCCCCTTGTGGTACTAAATTGTTGACTTGCTACCATAGAAGGCATGGACATGTCCTTCCATTCAAAAAATTAGACATATACCCTAAAGAGTTGTCACATACCCTAAAGAGAGGCTAGCATTTGTCCCCTACTCCCTCCCTCCGTATAGTAGCTAATGTTGCCTATCCCTATTTGCCAAGAATGGTGCGGTATCTAGATAAGGGAACAAAAACATTGATAGATATTGATTCTTTGAGATACGGGAGCGGCTAGGGTTAGGGAGGAAGATGATGGCTGGAGGGTGTGGAGGTCTAGGATGTGGCATCAAAGTGAGAGGATGGAGGCCAGCTGGGACAATAATCGTGCGGCATACAGGATCGACGACTCCTGGTGGAGATGGAGAGGTGGGAATGCAGATATAGTATGCTATCGATACAGAAGAAGGGGTCACATGGCGGCGGTCTGCAGATCTCCTATGCTATGTTTGGCATGTGGAGGCTGGGGTCATAAGAAAGATTCGTGCAGGAGGGTGGGGAAGAAAGACTAGAAAGAAGGCGAACAACAAAGGGGTTGAGAAGTGAAGGGGACGGTGCCGCCTCCACCACTGATGATCATAGGGCAAGCATACGATTTTGAAATCCCTCATATGGAGGAGGTTTGGGCGGTGGAGATGGCAATAAGGGGCGCCTTGATCGACGAGATCATGATTGGCTCCTTCTCATATGAGCAGATACAAAATCTGGTAAGATCCCTATCCTTATCATCTCAGGGCTGGAAGGTGGCTCATCTGAGTGGCGCTCATTTTATCCTTTTCGACTTGGGTATGATTGATGTGGAAGGTCTTCATTTTCGCGCAACAATCTTCGAGGGGATGACTATTTTGAGGAGGCTGGTGTCCCCCTTCGATGGGGCCTTGCAAGACCAACCTCCACAGAGGGTGGAGAATAGAAGGGGCACTATGGAGATTTGGGGTCTCCCTCTGCATCTCCAAACCAGAGGGGTGGTGGCGGGGGTGATGGTGGGCTTCGCCGCCTTGGCCAAGGATGCAAGGGTGGGCCTCTACGAAGGGGATGGGAGATCAATTAAGGTTGAGGTGTCTATGTTGAGGGGGGACAATTCCAGACAAAATTATACTCAGGTGTTGGGTAAGCTCGTGGCTCCTTCGGCTGAAGATGGTTAGCCTTCGTGTTGAAGAATCGTAGCAGGAGAAACAAAGAGCACATGAGGTGGAGGTTGAAGCACACACTACGGACAATAGCTATAGGCCTGTTGAGTCAGATTGGTCGGAACCTAAGAAGAGAAAGGAACTACATTTTTCAGAGATGCGGGAGGAGGAGATGCAGGGGGTGGAACAACCATCAACTACAAGCGCCATGGTGCAAGAGGCAGAATTCAGTAAGGATCTTGTGGTGGTGAATCCAGATTGGAAGGGGCAGGAGGTTACACAATTCACTGCAACACATAGTTCAAATCCTTTCTCTTTTATGACCCCAGAGGGCCCGAGTTATGATATGGGGTCGTCATCAAAGGGTAAGGCTATGCGCTCCCCTTATAAGCTTCGGGGAAGAATAACTGGTGGAGGTCGACAATTTGAAGAAGAGAGGATTGCGTCCATTCTATGTGTAGAGAGGAGGGCTGGGGAACAGCAGGGGGCTAAAGAGACCAAGGGATGAGGATTATGACTTGGAATGTGTGTGGGTTGCACGACAGGGTGTGGCGAGCTTCACTGGCTCAATGTCTTCGGAAGTGGGAGGTGGATTGTGCTCTACTACAGGAAACTCACATTGAAGATGGAGGAGCTTCTCTGTGGCAGTCACTTCTTCAGGGCGGTCAAGCTGATGTCTAGGCAGTGGATTCACAGGGAAGATTTGGAGGTCTGGCCGTGTGGTGGAAGACATCTAAGTTGGTTCTAAAAGAGGTTTGGAAGGGTCAGTTCTAGGTGTCTTGAAAATTTCAATCAGCCGGGGACGGTCAGGACTTAGTCATCTCCAATATCTATGGTCCATGTGCAGATCATTTGAGGAGTAATCTGTGGATTGAACTGCAGCAGATGTCGGGCAGTATTGAGGGTATACCGTGGCTCATGGGAGGTGATTTCAATTGTGTGTTATCGAAGAATGATAGAGGTAATGGAAGAGTTGACCAAGCTTCCCTTGGGTTCCAACTGGTGGTCTCTAAACTGGGTTTGAATGAGTACCCCTCAGCTATGGTGGAGTTTACATGGAGGAATGGCAGTGGGCTGGTTTCAAAATTGGATAAGATCTTTGGGAATGTGGACCTATTGGTGAGATTCCAACTCTCGGCTGTGACAGGAATGCCTAGACCCTTCTCGGATCATACTCCCTTGTTATGGGATAGCGAGGAGGATTCTATCACAGGTACTTATTTTAAATTCAAAAGGTCTTAGCTTAAGGAAGAGGGTTTTAGAGAGATGGTGAGTTGGTGGTGAGAGCAAAAACAAGTGGAGGGTTCAGCAACCTATCGGTTGGCGAGGAAATTGAAAGATCTACGGCTAGTGCTAAATGAATATAGGCAGACCATCGAAGTGGTGAGAAGTTAGTGGAGGACTGAAGCTCTGGAAGCACTGCACGATCTGGATGAAAAAGAGAACAGAGGGATCTTGGCTAAAGAGGAGTTGGCGCAGAGGAGGATATGGCAAGGTGTGGTTCAAGCAGAGGACTTGATGAGAGAGGTGGATTGGAGGGAGAAGTCGAGGCAGTTGTGGCTGAAGGAGGGTGATGTGAATACGAAGTTCTTCCACATGGCAGCCAGCTCTAGGAGAAGGGTGAACCTCATTTCCTCGAAGAAGGATGGTCAGATTCTAACCTCCTCTGAAGACATTAGTGGGGAGGTTGTTAGATACTTTAGGGAAACCACCAGGGCAGTGGGGAGGGGAGAATGGAGGATGGCAACTTCACGTATGCCACTGATAGATCAGTTTGCAGCAAAAATTTTGGTTGAACCCATTACCGAACAGGAGATGATTGATGCTATGGCTGGATTGAATGCTGAAGATTCTCCAGGCCTGGATGGGTTTCAAGTGTTTTTTTACAAAGAATTTTGGTCGGTTGTCAAAGGGGATGTTATGGAGGTCATCCAAGATTTTCAATGTGGAAATTCAGGCATGGAGCGACTGAATAAATCGTATCTTTCTCTTTTACCAAAGATGTGTGAGGAAGAGAAGTTGTCAGATTTTAGACCGATAACACTTTTGAATTCAATCTATCTAATCATTAGCAAAGTGCTTGCAAACCGGCTGAGAGGGGTACTATCTGATTTGATTAGTCCTGTGCAGTCGACATTCCTCCCAAACAGGTCACTTCAAGAGTCTTTCATTATGGCGCAGGAGGTGGTGGTTGGATGGCACAGAAGGAAAAGCAAAGCGTATATGTGGAAGGTTGATTTTAGTAGAGCATATGACTTTGTTACTTGGTCCTACTTATGGGAGATCTTCAAGCGACGAGGCTTCCCTCTGTTTTGGACCCAATGGATGAAAAGATGAATAGTCACTTCATCCTTTTCACCATTGGTTAATGGGCATCCTTGTGGGGTTTGGCTGCAGCCACGGTGCGGAGTGTGACAAGGGTGCCCTTTAGCCCCTCTTATCTTTAGCTTAGCTGTGGATACATAGGCTCAGTTTACTTGTATGTTGGCTAGTGAGGGTTTGGTGAGGGGATATTCTATTTCCAGCTCTAGGGCTTTGGCACCAATTCTGCAATACGCTGATGACAGAGGGAGGAAGGGATGAGGAGGAGACCCTCTCCACTTTGGTGAGCATTTTTGAAGAGATTTCGGGCTTTAGACTTAATGGAGTGAAGTCATCATTGGTTTGCTTCGGTATGGTAGGTCAAGAGAGGGATACTATCTCAACCATCCTACAAACTCCGTTGGCTACGCTGCCAATTAGATACTTGGGGCTACCACTAAGAGAAGGTAAACTAAAGGAGAGTGATTGGGCAATATTGTTTGAGAAAGTCTCGGCTAAACTAGAGGGCTAGAGCAACAGATTTTTGTCCAAGGGGGGGAGATTGATTCTCCTCAATTCGGTTATCACGTCTATCCTCGTTTTTTTCTTCTCTATGTTTAGATCTCCAAAGGCGGTTTGGAAGAGGTTAAATATCATGAGGAAATGGTTCTTTTAGAAAGGTGCGAAGGCAGAAGGCAAATTCTTGCACCCAGTGAAGTGGCAACACCTGTGTAGACCTCAATCCAAGAGTGGGATGGGAATCTAGTCTCTCAAGAAAATTCAATGATGCCCTTCTACTGAAATGGGCAGTAAAATCGACAAATGTTGAAGGGAAGATCTGGCCTCAGCTGGTCATGGAGGCAAACGACAGTTCACAGGTTTAGCTGTGGGTGACCCCGCCTCGTTGCCCATCTCCATTTTGGCATTCTGTCTGGAAAGCGATGCAAGTCAACATGTTTGAATTCGACCCAACTGTGGGAGATGGAATGCATTTCAAGTTTTGGACAGATCAGTGGTCGAACTTGGGCAAATTGAACGAGGTTTTTCCACGGGCGTATGTTGCAGCTCTAGACAGCAACATCTCTGTTGCTGATTGTTGGGATTCTGCAACTGGAAGGTGGAATATTGCAGGGGCTAGTTTGCGCGAGGGTGGATGCATGTAGGCCAAACAGAAAAGGCTACCGGCAGACCTGATGACTTTTCAATTGATGGACAAGGTAGATGGGTTTAGGTGGAAACATGGGTTGTTCACCTTGGCCAAGGCATACAAAAAGTTGATGGCCTCATTGACTGCTGATCAATCAAGGGAGGAGATGGATTGCTACAAGATTTGGCCGTTGAAGATACCCTTAAAAATCAAAGTGTTCCTTTGGCTTTGTCATCGGGACGGTCTTATGATCGGTGAAATGAGGTCGAAAAGGATGGGGACTCCTCCCCAAAACTATTCATTGAGTACATTTACCTCAGATGATAGGTGCACCTTTTCTCTTCGTGTTTGGTGACGGACTGTGTATGGAGGGGCATATGTGGAGTTGCTCTACCCACGTGGGATGATTTTTGGCGGTCCATCTTGATGAAGGGAGGGGAGTAGGTGAAGATGGTGGGTGTAATGTGGTGTGTATGGCGGGCTCAAAATGAAATTCTGTTTAATGGGGGTGTGTTGAATGTTGGGGTATTGTAAGGGAGTGTTGGAGACTTGTTAGAGAGTGGTGTGACTCCTTGTAACTTTACGCTTTTTCATGAATAAATTATTTCTGGTCTGCTATTGTCATCAATAGCACTCCTCATCTTTTGAAAAAAAAGAACATTGATAGATATTCAGAAGAAAATAGGTTTTTGAATCCTAATATGATGGTCATAATTATGAACACTCCTCTCTTACTAAAAATAGATGGGATTTTTACTTGTTGGGCTCCTACATATGATGTATATGTAGGATTCTCCATCATTGAGTTTGGGGCATGCTAACATCACAAGGTACCTTAAATATCTAGTTATTCTACAGATTAATTTTGGGACTTCAAGCAGCACCTCTTGGTGCTATATATGCTAGAGAGGGAGGCATGGGTCTCAAAAACTTGGCAAATCTTTGCAAGGTCTCTCAAGTCAAATGGATAAGTGACAAGAGGGCGATTCTCGCGCGTGTTTTGAAAATAGAGATTTCATCGTAGTATAGTGCACGAAAACACTTGTCAAAAATATTTCTAAGGATAACGAGACTTGAGTTCCGGTGTTCATCTCTAGGAGGCATTTATGGAAATGCAGATTTGAAGTCGATCTCTTTCGCTCTACTTGCTTAAAATATCATGCCAGCTTATGGTGATTTACTTATTGATGTACGGCATGCTAGTTTCCAAAAGATAGTAATTAAACATGCAACTTCAATCACACCAAAAGATGATAACTAGGCACATGGTGATTTTCAACATATATATTTATATATATAAAAGATGATGATGATATCAGAGTTGCAGAGCATAGGTAGAGGAATGCTTGTACAGGGAAATAAAGCTACTCGCTACCAGAAAATGACTGCATACATGAATCTATGGGGGGATTTTGCATGCATCATTGGGGGAGAAGTAAGGAACTACACTACTAAGCAGTAAATAAAGCATGTAAATCTAAGAAGAACTATAATCTAGTCTATCAGAAATAAGGGCATTCGGAGGTGGCTCCGATGGTCTTTGATTTGGTTGAGAGGAGAAAGAGGGGTGGCCAATGGTTCTTAGGCCAGCCCTTGGAGAGAGGTTGGAGAGGTGATCCAGCATCTTGGAGTGGAGGTGGTGGTGGCCATGGTGAAGCTACTCGTGGGCATGGAGGTGGAGTGGATGTGAATGAAACTAAGCTAAATGGAACTAGGAGTGGATGGGTGCAAATGGCCACCCCTTACATCTTTGAATAGACCTAAGGGAGACTCTCTAGAGAGAGCTCCAAGAGTGGCCAGCCAAGGAAAGAGAGAGGTGGTTTTTAGATCCACCATTTGTGGATCTACAATTTGAATGTCTCTTGGTTGCTAATTTTAGCAACCAAGAGTGGTGCCACCTTTGGAAGAACCTAGAACACTCTAGGTGGTGTGGGAGTGTGTGAATGGGTGTGTGTGTGGTCGTGCCCTATGTGGCTATGTGGTCTAGGTTAGGTCCTAAGGGGTTTGGGTGAGTGTAGGTCTTAAATTAGGGTTGCAAACCCTAATTGCTAAAGGGGAATTGCAATTAAACTTAACACAAGTTTAATTGAATGAGTGTGGACCTAATTAAGAGTGAAATAACTCAATTAGGTTGGGCTTAGGTCAATTGGACTCTCACTGAGTCCAATTGGACTTGTATGGGTTGAGATCTGAGCTCAATTGGACTCTATGAGTCCAATTGACTAGGCAATGGTAATTGACTATGATCTAAGGCAATGGTAATTGACTATGAGGTCTAGAGGTGGTGTACTAGGGTTAGGGTACCTTAATTTAGGTTTCTAGGGGGTTAGAATTGGGTTTAGGGAGCTAGAGATCCAAGATCAAGGCTTGAATCTCAAAATAGAAACTGGAGAGAAGTTTCAGACGTCCAATAATAGTATCAGATGACTTATACTAAAAAATCAGAAGTCCAGACTTCAATTCTGGATGTTTAATCAGATTCAGGAAGGATTCTAGGTTCTGTCTTGGGTATTCTGCAGAAATTGGTCGTCTGACCAAGTGTTTGGACGTCCAATAACACTACAGAAGTGGGTTTAAGGTGTGCGGGAGTTGGCTAAGGGTTTTAGACATCCTATAACTCATCTGGACATCCAGATAGATGTTGGAATTAGGGTTTTATGGTTTCCTAGGGTGTGGTGACCTAATCTAAGGGTGGCTAAGGCTTGGGGAAGCTTCTAGGCTATCCTAGGGCCAGGATGGTCCTAAGTTCTTCACAATTTACTACTTTATTCCTACTTAAATAGAATAGCATACCTCAACCCCTTACATTATTGTCTACTACATCTTATTCTAGGTCTTCTACTCCAACTCTGTTGCAATCCAGTTATTCTTTATTCCTCAGATCCAGCTTTAGATCCAACTTCAAATCTACCTTCTGGTCAGTTTATTATGTGTAGTTGACATAATGCACCTAATCAGCACATTACAACATTATTTTATGCATGGCTAAAAGAAAGCAGTAAAGATAAAAGTAATGCTTTTGCATGCATGAATTATCCTAACTTATGCTAAGTCCTAGCCTAATTCTGGACAATTAAGACCTATGATTGCTGTGCAATCATACCCTCATGCCTAAATCTTGCTAGTCCCAAGCAAATGCAAAACTAAATTATTCACAGAAGGTTCCCCAAGGGATTGATTATTTTATCAAATGTATGCCTAAAGATTTTTCCCTTTTTGTTTTCATCCTATGCTCTAGAAATCCAAACAATCATGAAAGTGCCGCTACGTAGCTTTTGCAACGGATTCGAGTGAAAAACTAATTCACCTCTAAAGCCTGTACTTGACCCCTAGTAAAAATTCTAGTGGGATAGGCAGATTTCTTCCCTCAGGGTATTCAAGATATTCTATGAATTCCACCTCGGCTTTAAGCTTGGGTAGAGAATCTTAGAGGGAAAAGATTATATATTTGGTGGCTCACTCTCAGTTTGTGCTACATTGAGATTTGTACTATAGAATCTAGATTTCCAAATTATTACGTAACTCAACTAAGAGAAAGATGGGAAAAACTATTCTCTCTTCTGGTTCCTCTGTATTCATTCTCTCTTACTCTTTTTCTTTTTCTTTTTCTTTTCTTTCTTTTTCTTAGAGCTCACAATCTCACCAGATTCACACATATGATCTGTATTTGGTGGTCTCACTTGCCATTAACACTTTAATTGTGTTCCATAGCCCTAACACTAAGTTGAAATTCCTCAGCTAGTATTCGGGCGGTCAGAAACACAAGAAAGGTGGGTTAAGGTCATATTTGGTGGATCTCAAATTTATTTGGTGGTATTGCCTCAATGCAACTGAAATAAACACTAAATATTCACACACTCTTTTTTCTTGCTTTTTCTTCTTTTTCTCATTTTTCTTTCTTTTCATCATTTTTTTTAATTTTATTATTATTATTTTTTTCCTATGTAAATTGTTTTTCTCTTTTTTTTTTTCTTTTTCAACACAACACAACTAGCACACATTCATGAACATTTTTGTGGAGGCATTATTAGGGATTGGTGGTACTCAAGAGACATTGGGGGTTGGAGTTTAGGGGAGGATGGACAACCCTAGGGTGACAGGAGAGAAGATCCATGGTGAAGGAGGATGGACAACTTGGAGATCTAGGGCTTGGAGGAGGAAGGAGAGAAGAGGTCCGATGGCGGATGGAAGTAGGGTTGCAGGCAAAAGTCGAGTTAACAATGGCAGGCCATGGGGCAACAAGGAAATTGTGTGCTTTCGGTGTCGGCACCAAGGGCATATGGCGCCGGTGTGCTGCTTCCCTTTGGTCTGCCTGGCATGTCGGGGACATGGCCACAAATGAGACTCTTGCACAGCAATCATGGACAACCAAGGGGAAGGCGAGCTTGCACAATAGGGCAACGAAGGCTGGAACGAAGCCGCTTCCGCCTTTACCTCCACCTACCTATGGGGGACATACGGTGGACGTGGAAATCCCTATGAATGATGACATTAGGACGGCAGAGCTTGTGTTACGAGGGGCTTTAGTCAGAGAGGTGATGACGGGCAATCCTTCCCTGGAAAGGATTCATCAGTTGGTAAGATCTCTATCTTTGTCGACTAGTGGTTGGAAGATTACGTCTCTCTCCCTTATGCGGTTTGTGCTCTTTGGTTTGGGGATGATGGATGTAGAATGTTTGCACTTCTGCTCGAGTGCTTTGGATGGATTGATGGTGATTTGGAGGCTGGTATCCCCCTTTGATGGATCATTTCTTGAATGGCCACCCTAGAAAGCAACCTCTAGATCGGGGAAGCTAGGAATTGGGGGCTTATCGCTGCATCTAAGATCAAAAGAGGTGGTGCCAGCTATGATAGCAGGGTTTGCTACTTTGGATGATGATGCTGAGATTGGATTGATGGAGGGTGATGTCCATGTACTGAATGTTTGGGTTGATGTTTTCAAAGCTGGTTCTGTGCCAGAGAAGATTATCCTCCGCTGTGGGGGGAGTTCATGGTTGTTGATTTTTAGTTTCTTAGTGGACAGTACGTATGGGGGACTTAATCAAAACAATGCATCTTATGTGGAGGTGGTGAAGCCTGAGCCAGCCTCACAATAGCCAGGACGTGAGACCCCTGTTGAGGCGCCTGAGCCTAAAAAATGCAAGGACCATCACTGCACAGAGGAAATGGAGGAAGGGATGGAAGTGACATTGGTAGAAGATGGTATGGCAGAGAAAATGAATGTTGTTATACCAAGGGCAGATACACCCGATCAGTGTGTTTTGCAAGAGATTCCTACAAATTCCTTGAGTTTGCAAACCAGTTTACTAGTAGTAGAAGGATTGATATTTGGTTCAGGGACAGTATCCAGGACTAGTATGGGTAGATCCCCTTATAAACTCAGACAGAGGAGTCAAAATATAACGTAGAAACTTGATGAAAATGCCATTGCTGCTGTGATGAGGGTTAGCAGAGCCCCGAATTCTAAAAAGGGGGCACCCAAGAAACTTAATGAGGATTCTTTCTTGGAATGTGCGTGGGCTGCATGACAGAAGTCAGAGGGCTTCTCTTCTGAGATATATGAGAGAATGGGAGATAGATTGTGCCATTATTCAAGCGACACACATAGAAAGTGAAGAAGATAGGGCTTGGGCTGATATGAAGGTTGGTGATGCGAATGACTGTGTGATGCTTAATTCACATGGTAGGTCTGGTGGTATTGTTATGTGGTGGAAGAAAAACATTCTGCAAATGGTTGAGGTCTCTATAGCTAGACATATGCTGACTTGTAAATTTGAAAGGACTCAGGGGGGGAGTGACCTCTACATTACAGGAGTCTATGGCCCTTGTGATGCCTATATAAGGCAGGAGTTGTGGGAAGATTGGAGTGAAGCCACTAGCTTTGTGAATGGGGTTGCATGGGTCACGGGAGGAGATTTTAATTGTGTCCTGACAGGAAGGGACAGACCAAATGGCATGGTGGACGGAGCATCGACTGGGTTCCAATTGATGGTTCAGACACTAGGCTTGAGTGAATACCCCTCTTCTGGAATTGAATTCACCTGGAGAAATGGTAGTGGCCTCATGTCAAAAATTGATAGATTCTTTGGTAATGCTGGGCTGTTGGATATGTTCCAGTTATCCTCTGTGTGTGGACTGGAACTCCCCTTTTCTGATCACACGCCCTTGGTTTGGGATAGTGGGGAACAAGTGCTTATTGGCTCTTATTTCAAATTTAAAAAATCCTGGTTGAGAGAATCGGGATTCCATGAGATGCTTGAAGGCTGGTGGAGGGCCAAACATGTAGATGGAACGTCCACTATCAAGCTTGCATCCAAGCTGATTGCTATGCGAACAATGCTAAAGGAATATGGGGCTGCAGTGTCTGTTGTGAGACATCAGAGGTGCAATGAGGCACTGCTGGAAATCCAAGGCCTTGATACAAAAGAAGCTACTATTCCTCTAACTGACCAGGAGCTCAGAACCAGAAGAATGTGGCAGGATGTGGTGGCTGAAGAAGACTTAAAATTGGAGATGGATTGGAGGGAACATTCCAGGAAACTTTGGCTTAAAGAGGGGGACGCCAATACCAAATTTTTTCACTTGGTTGCCAGCTCTCGTAGGAGGATCAGCTTAATTTCATCCATATTCAAGGGCGATCAGAGAATCTCATCTATGCTGGATATTAGAGCTGAGGCCATCAAGTACTTTAGAGACTCGTCACGGGCTGTAGGGAGAATTCAATGGAGAATGGCAGCGAGTGACTCACCTAAAGTCTCTGGGGAACAAGTATCTAGTTTGATAGAAACCATCATTGAGAAATAAATAGTGGCTGCCATTAAAGACTTAAATAATGAAGGTTCTCTTGGTCCTGATGGTATCCAAGTTTTTTTCTACAAAGAGATGTGGGGTGTGGTTGGTAAAGAAGTGATGGATGTTATTAAGGAGTTTGAGGGGGGCAACTCAGGCTTTGATAAGATCAACAGATCCTTTCTTTTCTTGCTACCAAAGACACAAGGTGTAGAGAAATTTCAGGACTTCAGACCTATAGCTCTCTCGAACTCTATTTATCTAGTGATTAGCAAAGTCTTGGAAAATAGGCTACGGCCCATCCTACAGGATGTGATTCATCCAGTCCAATATTCATTCCTTCCTAATAGATCCTTACAAGAGTCTTTCATCATGGCCCAGGCGATGGTGTGTGGTTGGCAGAAAAGGAAGTGTAAAGCCTTTATGTGAAAAGTTGATTTCCGTAAGGCATATGATTCTATTTCGTGGCCCTATTTGTGGGAGGTTTTCAAGAGAAGAGGATTTCCCCCTCTCTGGATTAAATGGATGAAAAGGTGCATTACTACTACTTCTGTCACTCCTTTGATCAATGGGAAGCCTTGTGGGGCCTAGATTCAACCATAGTGCGAGGTGAGGCAAGGATGTCCTTTGGCCCCTTTAGTTTTTAACCTTGCCGTTGATGGTCTAGCGAGATATGCTTACAAACTTTCTGAGGAGGGTATTATCAGAGGATACTCCCTTTCTAATAGGAGAGCCATAGCTCCTATTCTCCAGTATGCGGATGATATGGTCTATTTTGTGGAAGGGTCAGAGGGTGAAGCCCGTGTACTTGGTCATATGGTTAATATCTTTAGTGACATTTCAGGTCTGAATTTAAATAGGGAGAAGTCCAATCTGGTATGCTTTGGCCTGAATGAGATAGAACAAGAAGCTATTTCGGATATTTTGGGGACCCCTCACATTAATCTTCCCATCAAATATTTGGGGCTACCCCTAAGATGCTCAAGAATGAAAAAAAGTGACTGGAACAATCTTTTTGATAAAATTTTAGTCAAATTGGCAGGATGGAATAGCAAGTTCTTATCTAATGGTGGCAGACTCATCTTGTTGAACTCTGTTATTACCTTGATCCCCGTCTTCTACTTCTCCCTCTTCAAAGCTCCGAAATCTGTATGGAAGCGCATGGATTTAATGAGAAAGAGGTTCTTCTGGAAAGGTGCCAAGCATGAAGGTGGATTTATGCAACCTTTAAAATGGGAGCAAATCTGTCGGCCCAAGGAAAGTGGGGGATTGGGAATCAAATCTTTAAAATAATTCAATGAGGCTTTATTGATCAAATGGGCTATAAAAGTTCTGAAGGGGGAAGAGAAGCCTTGGGCTGAGATGATTAGAGATAGCTACGGTCAGTCCAATAGTGCGCTAAAGAGGTTATTTCCTATCAGACCATCACCTTTCTGGCAGTCTGTGATTCAAGCTCTAAAATGTAATTGACATCTGCTGCAGCCGGTATTAGGAGATGGCAGAACATTTGACTTCTGGTGTGAACATTGGTCCCTGCTGGGCCCTTTGAAGGAATCCTATCCGAGGGTTTTTGCTGTAGCAAGGGACAAAAAAGGTACTGTGAGCTGCTATTGGTCTGAAACAGGGGTCTGCTGGCAACTAAATGAAGCTGAATCCATCAGGGTGGGCACCCAGCTGTGGGAAGAAAGAAGGAACATGATTTCAGACCTGGAAAGATTCAAACCTAGACCTAGAGTGGAAGATAGCTATGTTTGGGATGGAATTTATACAGTTCAGTGTGCTTATGGAAAGATTATGGAAGATGGCAGAGGTTGGGGCTATGATCACATTGACAAAAAAATATGGCTCTTGAAGATCCCCCTCAAGGTACAAATTTTTCTTTGGCTTTGCAGAAGGGAGGGCTTGATAACAGGGGATCTAAGGCACAAAAGAATGGGAGCAGCTTTGCATGAATGCCACCTATGTGGAATGCACACTGATAGTCTTAACCACATTTTTTCTTCTTGCTTGATTACTGATGTAATATTGAGGAGGACTTGTCAGGAACCACTCCCCCCATGGGATTCTTTGTGGCATAATTTTTTAATTTTGGAGAGACCACACCTGCGTATGGCTGTAACTCTTTGGTGCGTGTGGAGGGCAAGAAATGAGAGGTTATTTCAGGAGAGACCAGTATGTTGTGAGAAATTGTAAATGAGTGCTGGTCCTTCATACATAGATGGGGATCTGATTTGTAATTCTTTATTCACCTCTTTATCAATAAAATGTCCTCCCGGATTGCTATCGTAATACGATAGCTTTCCTTTTAGTTTCAAAAAAAAAGAGACATTGGGTGGCCTATTTGGTGGAAGTGCCTACTCACGACACTGGGAAAGATGGATAGGATGGTGTATTTCTGACCTTGACATCAATACCCTCCTTCAACCGAGGATTCCGTAAAGAATGGTGGTAACCATCCACTTTAGCCCTAGTTTTATGAAAACTCGCTTTCCACGTATTTGCCTTATTTGGTGGATCTCAAAATTTCACACAAAATGTGTATGCAGAAATCGAGAGCGAAAACTATGCCTAATCTCTGAGTATCATCACCTAATTATCTAGGATTCCGGATTCCTTGCATTAATCTTAGATCACCAGTACACTCTACTCTCATCTCACACTATTTGGAGGATTTTGGAAGAAAATCTGCCTGACTCCCAAAACACTATCCAGGGGTTCAGGAGAAGAAGCACTGCTTCTTCTCAATAGACTAAAGATGTTTATCAACCTTCACTGTGAATCCATTGCAACTTCTACGTGTGTGTGAAAAATTGTACTAGATTCCAGATTACAGGAATCAACTAGAGGATAAAATCCCTAATGCATTCTCTTAAGAAAAATCTTATTCATGAATGCAATATGTATATATGCTATAAATAAATAATCTCGTATAATTTGTACTTCGTAAAATTCTCGTATCGGGTTACATTCAGATTGACCCTAAATTTAGTACACGAGGTGAGCAAGTGAGTCGAAAGTGACTGTTCCAGACAATTTCTAGCTCTAATGCAAGCATTGGAGGTGGAGTCAGTTGTTCTTATATTCAGGATCCTAAAGTACATGTAACATGCTACTTTGAGGTTTTCCTAAGGGTTGGCATAAAAAATTTTCCAGTTTTACTATATCTACCCCCCCCCCCTATGCCTAAGTTCTTGCATGTCCTCATGCATGAATATAAAAGAAGATAAATACAGTAGGGTGTAATGGGTAGAAATCACTTGGAATTGCTCCTAAAATTTTAACGTTCAACCCCAGCCAACCTGACAGTATGTAATATGCAGTAAGAAAATGTGCTAAAAGAAAAATATGCTATGTATAAAAATGAATATGTATAAATGATGGATGCAGAGTAGATGCTGAGTTTAATGCCTCCAGCTGGGTGAAAACTCAATCACACGTCCTCAATAAGATGAATGATCTCGTCAATTGGAGGAGGTTCCTAGGTCAAAAATGGCTTGAGTCACTGGCCATTTACAGTAGATACATGCCCAGATTTTGGGTCCCTGATTTGGATCACCCCATTAGGATATGGGTAAATCACAACATATGGGCTAGTCCACTTGGACTTGAGCTTCCCTACGAAAAGTTTCAGTCGCGAATCAAACAACCAGACTTGCTGGTTGGGCGTGAATGCTTTTCTTTGGATGTGGTGGTCATGAAAGGCCTTGGTCTTCTTGTATATCAATGTGTTCTCATAGGCCTCCCGTCGGAACTCTTCTAATTCGCTGAGTTGGAGTTTCCGTTCTTGTCCTCCTGCATCGAGGTCAAGGTTACATTTTCGCACTGCCCAAAAGGTGCGGTGTTCCAGCTCTACAGGAAGGTGACAGGCCTTGCCATATACCATACGATATGGTGACATTCCGAGTGGGACCTTGTATGTGGTCCGATATGCCTAGAGTGCATCAACTAATTTATCAGACCAGTCCCTCCTGTCTGGTCTAATCGTCTTTTGGAGAATCATCTTGATTTGACAGTTAGACACTTCAGCTTGTCCATTGGTCTACGGGTGATATGGGGTGGCTATACGATGATGTACCTACCCCGTATTTCTTTAATAATGACTTGAAGTGGGTGTGGATGAAGTGGCTTCCCTCATCGCTAATCAGAGCGTGGGGTATTCCGAATCTCATGAAGATGTATTCCCGTACGAAAGAAATGATGGTCTTATGATCAGCCCGTCTCACCGGAATGGCCTCAACCCACTTCAAGACATAGTCAACAGCTAGTATGTACTCGAAGCCATGCAAGTTCAGAAAAGGGTCCATAAAATCGATGCCCCAGACGTCGAACACTTCTACAACCATGATGGGTTGGAGTGGCATCCTGTCTCTCCTAGTCATAGAACCGACTGATTGGCATCATTTACAGTGTTGGGCGTATTTGTGTGTATCTCTAAAAATAGTTGGCCAGAAAAATCCCGACTGCAAAATTTTTGCAGCGGTTTTTCGTCCCAAGAAATGACCACCACAAGCATCATTGTGGCAAAAAGATAACACACTGAGCATCTTAGAATTTGGGATGCATCTTCGAATAATCTGATCCACTCCAATGTGAAAGAGCAATGGGTCATCCCAGAGGTAGAATTTAGCCTCCGCAGTAAATTTGACTTTTTGGTCCTTGGATAGTTTGCGGGAATCTTGCCTGCAGTAAGATAGTTTGCGATATTAGCGTACCAAGGGAACTCAATAGAGTGATCTGCCAAAAGGGATTCATTCAGAAATTGGTCGTGGATAGGCAGGGAATAAGGAATGTGGGTTGGGTCCAGTCTAGATAGGTGATCCACCACAACATTCTGCTTTCCGACTTTGTCGCGGATTTCAATATCAAATTCTTGCAATAGAAGGATCCATCTGATGAGCTATGGTTTGGCATCCTTCTTTGCCAACAAATGCTGGAGGTCGGAGTGGTCAATGAAGATGATAACTTTGGACCCTAATAGATAAGATCTGAATTTCTCCAACCCAAATACTACTGCTAGTAGTTCTTTTTCAGGGACAGTATAATTGTGTTGAGCCTCATTTAGTGTCTTGCTAGCATATATATGACAAAAGGTTGTTTCTCCCGATGCTGGCCTAAAATAGCACTGACGGCAAAATTAGAAGCGTCGCACATCATCTCGAAATCAAGTGACCAGTCGGGTGGTTGGAGAATTGGGGAATCAGAGACAACATTTCGTAAAGTCTCGAAGGCGTTGAGACACGAGGTGTCGAATTCGAATGGGGCATCGGCAACAAGGAGATTCATCAAAGGTCATGCAATTTTTGAGAAATCACGTATAAATCTCCGATAGAAGCCGACGTGACCGAAGAATGATCTGATCTGCTTGACTGAGCTAGGTAGCGGTAAGTGGGAAATAATCTCAGATTTAGCTCGATCAACCTCGAGTCCATTTTTAGAGATCTTGTGCCCTAGTACTATGTCATCCCTCACCATGAAATGGCTTTTCTCCCAGGATAGTACTAGGTTTACCTCAATACACCATTTCAGGATTTTGGTGAGGTTATCAAGACAAGATGCGAAATCATCTCTGAAAACAGAGAAGTCATCCATGAACACCTCCACATAGTCCCCAATCATATCAGAGAAGATGGCCATCATACAACGCTGAAATGTTGCTGGTGCGTTCCAGAGGTCAAAGGGCATCCGCTTGAAAGCGAATGTTCCAAAGGGGCATGTGAATGTGGTCTTGTCTTGATCTTTCGGGCTAATCGCTACTTGATTATACCCGGAGTATCCATCCAGAAAGAAAAAGAAACTGCGTCCAGCTAACTGTTCCAAGATTTGATCAATGAAAGGCAAAGGAAAGTGATCCTTCTGGGTAGCCATGTTCAGTTTCCTATAGTCGATGCTGACCTGCCATGATATCACAGTGCGGGTCGGGAAGGATTTGCCTTGATCATTTTTCACTACGGTGAGTCCTACTTTCTTTGGCACTATCTGGATCGGACTCACCCATTGGCTATCAGAGATTGGGTATACAATACCTGCATCCAGCCATTTGATGATCTCCTTCTTAACAACCTCTAGCATATTCAGGTTTAGCCTTCTTTGAGGTTGTCTCGAAGGTTTCACCCCCTCATTTGTGTAAATGTGATGAGTACAAAACGAGGGGCGAATACCTCGGAGATCAGCAATGCTCCACCCTATAGCAACCCTATGGTCTTATAGCGTAGAAATCAATTGATGCTCCTGTTCTTGGGTTAAGTGAGCACTAATAATGACTGGGTATGTCTCACTGTCGCCCAAGAACACATACTTAAGTGAGTCAGGTAAGGGCTTCAATACAATCACAGGTGGGTCAGTGTCAGAGATGGGCATAGGAGGAGCAGACTCGAAGGTGGAAATCTGATGATCTGAATGCGTGTGAATTCCCACTGATTCGCGACTTGTGAGATAGTCGGTTGTGACTGTGCTAACAAGAAACCTATTAGCTATGGTCACGTCTTCTTGTAACAACAGGGGTGATCCAGTAGTGTACGGATCAGGATAGCTAGATTCAGGGGTGTTGTGGTCAGAAACACACCCTAAACAATCGAATCCTCGGGGAGATATGTGCAGTGCAGTGGTCTCAGTTCCGTGTGGATCAAGGTCAAAGAAACCTGATAGTGCCGACGAATGAGACATTGGATCATCACAAAGGAGCCCAATGTTACCACAGTATGCCGAATCTTCATCTTCACCATCCTCCTCTATGCGATCATAGTCAAAATTCCTTGATGCCCTGAATATGTCAAGTCGAAGTCGCTCTTACCTAAGGCTATCTCCATACACCTGGATGCACAATCAATGTTTGCTCGGGCTGTCGCTAGAAATGGGCGACCCAAAATGATTGGTGCATCTCAGAGATTAGGGGGAACCTCCATATCAATTATGAAAAAGTCTGTAGGAAAGCAGAATCCACAGACTTTTACGATCATATTCTCAACCACCCCCCTCGGTGTTTTTACTGATCTATCATCCAGCCGAATCGTGACCGAGGTTGGCTTTAACTCCCCAAATCGAAATCGATCAAATAAGGTAGTGGGAGTCAGGTTGATGGATGAACCCAGATCTAGAAGGGTTCGATCAAATGGAGAATCTTGCAAGAAGCAGGATATGAGTAGGGTACTCGAGTCTTTCTTTTTCGGTGGTAAGTCAGCTAGAATCACAGCGCTAGCCTCTTCTGACAGTATCGCCTGTCGTCCAATTCTAGGCTGTCGCTTCGGGGTACAATAGTCCTTGAAGAACCTAGCGACAATGGGGATGTGATCAATTGCCTCGAGGAGAGGGATCTGAATATGTACTTTCTTGAACATTGACTTCAGGTACTCAAAATTCCACGTGTCCTTCCGTATTGCATTTCGCGTCAGAGCCTCAGGAAAAGGGATGGGAATTTCAAGGTCAAGTGGCCTCTTACGCTTATCTACCGTAGGTGGCCCCTAAGATGAAGGAGTCGAACCCTCCTGCGGCGAAGGGTGAGAAAAATCAGGACATGCCTGCCTATGTGGTGGGTCAAATGTCTTCCTTCCACTCCTCAATGAGACAACATTTGCATTGGCTTGCTGCCCATGAGGTGGTGGGGGAGTGGAAGGGGCAGAGTATGCGGGGTTCTGCATCAAAGGTGGCTAGCCATGAGCGTAACCAGGTGGTGTAGGAGGTGCCTGTAATATGGTGTGTGCCTGTCCTTGTGGTGCCTGAAACCTAGGTGGGGCGCCTTGGTTTTGCACATATTGAGGGTTCAGAACAGGTTGGGAGGGCAAGGCTCCTTGAGTCCTATGCTCCTGCAACAGTTGGTTTTACGTGTTCTATATAGTTTGTATCTGGTTAGCCATCGCCTTCATTATCTACAAGCTATCCTGCGTAGATTTCCTCATTGATTCTTGCAACTCCTCTTTCAGTGCCTCCAGAGGGTCAACCCGCTTTGGAGGGTGACTGGCAGCTTGGTGCGGTGGCTGATATATAGAACGGGGTTGCTGCTGTTGAGACGGGAATGGCTGCTGCCTAGGGTATGTGTTTTGCACATTCCCATATTGCTTGGTCTGGTAGTGTGGATCTTGATGTGGTCTTTGTGAGTTAACTGACCAGGAGAAGTTCAGATGCTGGTGCCAACCAGGGTTATACGTTTCTGAATACGGGTTATTATGCCTGTATCCTTGAATAGCACTGACGTCCTCGTAGGCCGAAGACGTCTGAGACGTATATCCATCAAGGGGATACGTATTATAGTCAGCAGGTGGTGTGTAAACCTGGTCATATGGTTCCAGATTGGGATTGTTTATGAGATCCTGATATGTAGGATCTCATAAATAAGGAGAAGATGCATCTCGAGTGAGTAGATTAACTCGAGTAGGAGGGGCTCGGGGTGCATAGGAGGGTCTTGGAGTAGTAAACTTCTGGTCAGATTGACCCTTATTAATTTGGTCAATCTTTTTTTTTGATTAGGTTCATTCTATCCAACTGCTTGGCGATGATATCCATGTCGGCTCGAATAGACTCGGTGTGAGCCTCATGGACACCAACCCGCTACTGAGTAGGCCACTGGAACTGGTTTATGGATGCAGCATTCATCGAGTTCTCTGCCAAAGATTCGAACAACTCAAATGCGTTATTCTCGTCTTTCGTGAGGAAATTCCCGCTACTAGATGCATCGGCCAGATACTGATGTGTATCATCCAGCCCATGGTAAAAGATCTAAGCTAGGTGCCATCTGGGTACACCATGGTGCGGGCATTTCTAGAGAAGGTCGTGAAATCAGTCCCAAGCATCATGCAACTTCTCCCCAGCTCCTTGGGAGAAAGTTGTGATCACATGCCTCATTGCGTTCGTTCGACCGATCGGGAAGAACTTTTGCAGGAATTCACGTCGTAATTCCAGCCAGGTTCCAATCGGCTTCCCGATGGTCTTGAACTAGTATGAAGCTTTGTCCCTCAGAGAAAATGGGAAAAGCTTCATCAGAACAATCCCAATATCAACATTACTGGGTCGAATCGTCTTTGTGAGTCGACTTAGGTCCTCTAAGTGCTGGAATGGATCTTCGCTTGAGTTTCCATAGAAATGACTATTGATCAAACTAATCAAATTAGGCTTGAGCTCAAACGTGTCTCCACCTATGGGAATCCTGACTAAGGGCACGACGATCGGTGTAGCTGGATCATAGAAATCCCGAAGTTGTTCTCCTCGCGGTGGATGCTGCATTTTGTCAAGCATTGTCAAGATACGGTCCATGCTCTATTAATTCTGCTCCTCTGATTCAACAACCTGGGCCTCTAGATGAGCCATCGGGTCCAGATTACCAGCATCCTGACTCGGTCTAGGTCCAGGTCCAGGGTTAGCCATTGCGGCTAAGGGAGTTGAAGAAGTGGGGGGAGAAGATGGTCTTGGCGAGGTGACTCGCCTCCTTGGGAGCGGCTCCCAAGGTCCAACCAGTTGAGGTCTAAGTGACCTCCTTCCTTGCATACACCACCCAACCCCTGGGTTGGAGTAGCCAAGCCAGACAAGGTTAAGGCCTTGTCAATCAGATGGTCCTTATGATCGGATGACTAGATTTTTCATTTTAAGTTCTAATTCTTGAAGAAAAAAAATTCGTCATGCAACCAACTGAAAGTGATTTCTGCCTCTCAAGCTAACCCAGCCAGTCTGGTTACGAGGGGACTAAGGGGAAGGTTCTTCCTTTGTCTTACGCCTCTGGTTCCGTTACCCCTTAGCCACGGTCGTTTGACACTACCCCGCTGTTTGAGAAGCGTATCGTGCATTTTTGATAGGAAAACGTCGTAGTATAGTGTGCAATACGATCGAACAAAGATATTTAATAAAAGATAGCGAGACTTTGAGTCTTGATCGTTCGTATCTGGGAGGCGTTCATTTTAGTTTTGAATTCGATCTTTTACCGCTCTACTTTATTTAAAATCACACGTCGGTTTCCAATCTTCTGATTAAGATTTCTCCACTTCTATGAACCCTGATTACATGCGCATGTGTTAAATAAATCACAAATGTGAAAGTGTGAGTTTTTGTGCGCACGATTCTAGTGAGGTGGTGACTGTTTACAGAAAATGCGTCTATAGTCAAATTTTCTATATTTTTCGGAAATGACATGCTTGTTGCAAAATATCAGAAATTAAAAACAGGCAACATTAATCATACAAAAGATATTGTAATGAGCTCGTGATGATTCTCAACACATTGACATATATATATATATATATATATATAATATATTTTTCATTCATTCATCTGGAGAGTGTTTGCAACATGAACTTGTAGAGGAAAGCTTGTACAGAAATGCTTAAAATGTAAATCTAACTACCAGAAAATGATCGCATATAAGAATCTACGGGGGGATTTTACATGCATCATTGGGGGAGAATAAGGATTACACTACTAAGAAGTAAATGTAAAGAACTAGCTACTAATCTATCAGAAGTGAGGGCATTCAGAGGTGGTCTCTGATGGCCTTGGAATGGTGGAGAGGAGAATGAGGGGCGGCCAATGGAGCTTAGGCTGGCCTATGGAGAGAGAGAGAGAGGAGTGGTCCAGCATCCCGGCATGGTGTCCTTCATGGTTGTGCTTAGCTCGTGGAGATGGTGGTGGAGAGGGTGGCGGCTAGCCTAAGTGGAAGTGGATGAAGCCATGAATGTGGATGGGAGCCAATGGATGTGAATGGGTGTAAATTGCCACCCCTTAGGTCTTTTTATAGACCTAAGGGGTTCTCTCTAGAGAGGTGTGTAACTCTCTAGAGAGAGTCCAAGAGTGGCCAGCCAAGCGGTTTTGATATCCAAAAAATGTGGATCTCAATTTGAATGCCTCCTGGTTGCTAAATTTGGCAACAAAGATTGGCGCCACTTGGAGAGAGTTCTAGAGTACTCTAGATGTGTGGGAGTGCGTGAATGGGTGTGTGTGTGTGTGTGTGTGTGTGGTCGTGCCCTATGTGGCTAGGTGGTTTAGGTTAGGTCCTAAGGGGTTTAGGTAGGTGCATGCATTGAATTAGGGTTACAAACCCTAATTGCTAAGGGGAATTTGCAATTAAACTTAACCTAAGTTTAATTCAATGAGTGTGAATCTAATTGAGAGTGAAATAACTCAATTAAGTTAGGTTTAGGTCAATTGGACTCTCACTAAGTCCAATTGAACTTGTGTGGGTTGAGATCTAAGCTTAATTAGACTTAATGAGTCCAATTGACTTTGGTGAAGGTAATTGACTTTGATCTAAGTCAATTGGGTTTGGTGAGGACCTAATTAGGTCCCTAGGTAGGTCTAGAGGTGATATACTAGGGTTAGGACACCTTAATTTAGGTTTCTATAGGGTTGGGATTAGGTCTAGGGAGCTAGAAATCCAAGATCAAGGCGTGAATCTCAAAACAGGAACTGGAGACTAGTTCCAGACGTCCAAAAATATGATCAGATGACTTATACTAAAAGATCAGAAGTCCAGACTTCAGTATTGGACATCCAATCTGAGTTAGGGGGAAATCTAGGTTCTATTTTGGGTATTCTGCAGAAATTGGACATCTGACAAAGTGTTCTGGACTCCAATAACATTGCAGAAGTGGGTTTGAGGTGTGCGGGAGATGGCTAAGGGTCCTGGACGTCTTATAACTTATCTGGACATCTAGATAAGGGTTGGAACTAGTGTTTTAAGGCTTCCTAAGGTGTTGTGACCTAATCTAAGGGCAGCCAAGGCTTGGGGGAAGTCTCTAGACTATCTTAAGGCTAGGATGGACCTAAGCTCTTCACATTTTACTGCTTTATTCCTACTTAATAGAATAGCAAACCTTGAGTCCCTTACATCATTATTCCTACATCTAAGCTAAGCCTTCTGCTCCAACTCTATTACAACACCCGTTATTCCTGATCCAGCTTCAGATCCTGCTCCAGATCTTGCTCTTGATCAGCTTATTGCCTGCAATTGACATAATACACATAATCAACACATTATATCATTATTTTATGCATAGCTAAAGGAAAGCAGTAAAGATGCAGATAATGCTTATGCATGCATGAATAGCCCTAACATATGCTAAGTCCTAGCCTAATCTAGGTCAATTAAAACCTATGATTGCTGCTCAATCATACCCCCATGCCTAAATCTTGCTAGTCCCTAGCAAATGCAATTATTCACATAAGGGTCCCTAAGGGACTGATTATTTTATCAAGTGTATGCATAGGGATTTTTCTCCTTTTTGTTTTCATCCTTTGTTCTAAAAATCCAGACAATCGTGAAAGTGCAGCTATGTAGCTTTTGCAATGGATTCGAGTGAAAAACTGATACACCTCCAAAGCCTGTACTTGACCCCTAGTAAAATTCTAGCGGTATAGGCGGACTTCTTCCTTTGGGGTATTCAAAATATTCTATGAATTTCACCCTGGCTTTAGGCTTAGGTAGAGAATCTCTGAGGGAAAAGATTATATATTTGGTGGCTCACTCTCACTTGGTGCTACATAGAGACTAGTATTGCAGAATCTAGATTCCTGGATTACTAAGTAACTCAACTCAGAGAAAGACGAGAAAGACTATGCTCTCTTTTGATTCCTTTATATTCATTCTCTCCTTCTCTCTTCTCTTTTTCTTTTCTTTTCTTTATTTTTCTTAGAGCTCATAACCTCACCAGATTCACATATATGATCTGTATTTGGTGGTCTCACTTGGCATTAACACTTTAATTGAGTTTCCATAACCCTAACACTAAGTCGAAATTCCTCAGCCAATATTCAGGTGGTCAAAAACACAAAAGGTGGGTTAAGGCCATATTTGGTGGATCTCAAATTTATTTGGTGGTGTTGCTTCAATGCAATTGAACCAAATATTCACTCTTTTTTCTTTATTTTTTCTTCTTTTTCTAATTTTTTTTTAAATTTTTCTTTCTTTTCCTCATTTTCTTTTATCATATACACAACTAGCACACATCCATGAACTTTATTGAGGAGGCATTATTAGGGATTGGTGGTACTCAAGAGACATTGGGTGGTTTATTTGGTGGAAGTGCCTACTCACGGCACCGGAGAGATGGATAGGATGGTGTATTTCTGACCTTGACATCAATACCCTCCTTCAGCCGAGGATTTTGTAATGAATAGTCATAACCATCCACCTTAGCCCTAGTTTTATGAGAACTCATTTTCCGCGTATTTGCCTTATTTGGTGGCCCTCAATGCTCACACAAAATGTATACGTAGGAACCGAGAGCAGAAACTATGCCTAATCTTTGAGTATCATCACCTAATTATCTAGGATTTTAGATTCCTTGCACTAATCTTAGAGCACCAGTACACTCTACTCTCATCTCACACTATTTGGTGGATTTTTGGAGGAAAATCTACCTGACTCCCAAAACATTATCTAGGGCTTCAGGAAAAGAAGCATTGCTTCTCGACAGACTAAAGATGTTTATCAGCCTTGGCCGTGAATCCATTGCAAATTCTACGTGTGTGAAAAGTTGTACTGGATTCCAGATTACAGGAATCAACTAGAGGATAAAATCCCTAATGAATTCTCTTAATAAAATAATCTTATTCATGAGTGCATTATGTATATATGCTATAAATAATTAACCTCTTATATTCGTACTTCATGAAATTCCCATATCGGGTTACAATCAGCTTGGCCCTAAATTTAGAACAAGAGGTGAGCGGGTGAGTCGGAAATGGCTGTTGCAGACGATTTCTAACTCTAATGCGAGCATTGGAGGTGGATTCGGTTGTTCTTTTATTTAAGGTCCTAAAGTACATTTTACATGTAGCTCTGAGGTTTTCCTAAATGTTGGCATAAAAAATTTTCAATTTTGTTGTATCTACCCCCCATGCCTAAGTTCTTGCATGTCCTCATGCATAAATATAAAAGAAAATAAGTACTACAGGGGGAGAATGGGTAGAAATCACCTGTAGTTGCTCTTGAAATTATTCATTCAGCACCGGCCAACCTGTCAGTATGCAATATGTAGAAAGAAAAATATGCTAACAGAAAAATATGCAATATAAAAATGGTTATGTATAAATGATGGTGGAATGTGGGGTAAATGGTAACTATATGTGCTGAGTTTAATGCCTCCAGCTGGGCGAGAATTCAGTCACACGTCCTCAATAAGATGAACAATCTCGTCAGGTGGAGGTTCCTGGGCCAAGAATGGCTTGAGGCGCTGGCCATTTACTGTAGATATATGCCTAGATTTTGGGTCGTTGATCTGGACTGCCCCATTAGGATATGGATGAATCACAACATAAGGGCCAGTCCACTTGGACTTGAGTTTCCCTGCAAACAATTTTAGTCGTGAATCAAACAACCAGACTCGTTGGTTGAGCCTGAATGCTTTCCTCCGGATGTGGCGGTCATGAAAAGCCTTGGTCTTGTCCTTGTATATCAATGCATTCTCATAGACCTCCCACCGGATCTCTTCTAATTGGCTGAGCTGGAGTTTCCGTTCTTGACCTCCTGCATCAAGGTCAAGGTTACATTTTCACACTGCCCAAAAGGCACGGTGTTCCAGCTCTACAGGAAGGTGATAGGACTTGCCATATACCATGCGATATGGTGACATTCCGAGTGGGGCCTTGTATGCGATCCAATATGCCTAGAGTGCATCAACTAATTTATCGGACCAGTCCTTCCTGTCTAGTCTAACCGTCTTCTGGAGAATCAGCTTGATCTAACGGTTTGACACTTCAGCCTGCCCATTGGTCTGTGGGTAATACGGGGTGGCTATACGGTGATGTACCCTGTATTTCTTTAATAATGACCTGAAATGGGCATGAATGAAGTGGCTTCCCCCGTCGCTAATCAGAGCGTGGGGTATTCCGAATCTCACGAAGATGTTCTACCATACGAAAGAAATGACGATCTTATGGTCAGCTTGTCTCGCCGGGATGGCCTCGACCCACTTTGAGACATAGTAAACGGCTAGTAATATGTACTCGAAGCTGTGCGAGTTCGGAAAAGGGCCCATAAAATTGATGCCCCAGACATCGAACACTTCTACAACCTTGATGGGCTGGAGTGGCATCATGTCTCTCCTGGTCATAGAACCGACCGATTGGCATCGTTTGTAGTGTTGGGTGTATTCGTGTGTATCTTTGAAGATGGTTGGCTAGAAAAATCCCAACTACAAAATTTTTGCAGTGGTTTTTCGTCTCGAGAAATGACCCCTACAAGCATTGTTGTGGCAAAAGGATAACACACTGGGGATCACAGAGTCTGGGATGCATCATCGAATAATCTGATCTGCTCCAACGCGGAAGAGTAGTGGGTCATCCCAGAGGTAGTATTTGGCTTCTGCAGTGAATTTGAGTTTCTGGTCCTTGGATAGATTCGCGGGAATCTTGCTTGCAGTAAGGTAGTTAGCGATATCCACATACCAGGGGAACTCAACAGGATGAACTGCCAAAAGAGATTCATCCGAAAATTGCTCGTGGATAGGCAGGGAATAAGGAATGTGGTTTGGGTCCAATCTGAATAGGTGATCCACCACAACATTCTGCTTTCCTGCTTTGTCGCAGATTTCGATATCAAATTCCTGCAATAGAAGGATCCATCTAATGAGTTTTGGTTTGGCATCGTTCTTTGCCAATAAATGCCGGAGGGCGGAGTGGTCAGTGAAAATGATGACCTTGGACCCTAATAAGTAAGATTTGAATTTCTCCAACCCGAATACTACTGCTAGCAGTTCTTTTTCAATGACAGTGTAATTATGCTGAGCCTCATTCAGCGTCTTGCTAGCATAGTATATGACAAAGGGTTGTTTCTCCCAAACCTGGCCTAAAACAGCACCGACGGCAAAATCAGAAGCATCACACATCATTTCAAAATTGAGCGACTAGTCAGGTGGTTGGAGAATCGGTGAGTCGGAGACAGTGCTTCGTAAAGTCTCGAAGGATGAGACACGAGGTATCAAATTCAAATGGGGCATCGGCAACCAAAAGATTCGTCAAGGGTCGTGTAATTTTTGAGAAATCGCGTATAAATCTCTGATAGAAGTCGATGTGACCCAAGAATGATCTGATCTGCTTGACTGAGATGGGTGGCGGTAAGTGGGAAATAATCTCAGATTTAGCTCAATCGACCTCGAGTCCATTTTTGGAAATCCTGTGCCCTAGTACTATGTCATCCCTCACCATGAAATGGCTTTTCTACTAGGATAGTACTAGGTTCAACTCAATACATCATTTCAGAATCTTGGTGAGGTTATCAAGACAAGATGTGAAATCATCTCCGAAAATGGAGAAGTCATCCATGAATACCTCCACATAATCCCTAATCATGTTAAAGAAGATGGCCATCATACAACGCTGAAATGTCGCTGGTGCATTGCAGAGGCCAAAGGGCATCTACTTGAAAGCAAATGTTCCAAAGGGGCATGTGAATGTGGTCTTGTCTTGATCTTCTGGTCTAATCGCTACCTGATTATACCCAGAGTATCCATCCAGAAAGCAGAAGAAATTGCGTCCAGCTAACCTTTCCAAGATCTGATCAATGAAAGGTAAAGGAAAGTGATCCTTTTGGGTAGCCATGTTCAGTTTCCTATAGTCGATGCAGACCCGTCAAGATGTCGCAGTGCAGGTCGGAATGGATTCACCCTTATCATTCTTTATGACGGTGAGTTCTACTTTCTTGGGCACTATCTGGATCAGACTCACCCACTGGCTATCTGAGATTGGGTATACAATACCTACATCCAGCCATTTGATGATAACCTTCTTAACAACCTCTAGCATATTCAGGTTAAGCCATCTTTGACGTTGTCTTGAAGGTTTCACCCCCTCATCCGTGTAAATGTGATGAGTGCAATACGAGGGGCGAATACCGCGGAGATCAGCAATACTCCACCCGATAGCAGCCCTATTGTCTTGTAGTGTAGAAATCAATTGATGCTCCTATTCTTGGGTTAAGTGGGCGTTGATAATGACTAGGTATGTCTCAATTTCGCCCAAGAACACATACTTGAGTGAGTCAGGTAAGGGCTCAATTCAATCATGGGTGGGTCAGAGTCAAAAGTGAGAGTGGGAGGTGTAGAATCGAGGGTGGGAATATGCTGATCCATGTGCACATGAATTCCTGCTGAGTCACTCCCTGTGAAATAATCTGTTGTAACTACGTTAACGAGAAACTCGTTAGCTGCGGTCACATCTTCTTGCAACGACAGGGGCGATTCAGTAATGTGTGGATCAGGATAGCTGGATTCAGGGGTGCTGTGGTCAGAAGCACACCCTAAACAGTCAAATCCTCAGGGTGATATGTGTGGTGCAGTGGTCTCAGTCCCATGTGGATCAAGGTCCAAGAACCCTGATAGTGTAGACGAATGAGACATTGGGTCATCACAAAGGAGCTTAATGTTACCACAGTATGCCGCATCTTCATCTTCACCATCCTCCTCATTCGATCACAGTCGAAGTTCTTTGCTGCCCTGAATATGTTAAGTCGAAGTCGCTCGTTGCTTAGGGCTATCTCCACACACCCGGATGCACAGTCAATGTTCGCTCGAGCTATCGCTAGAAATGGGCGACCCAAAATAATTGACGCATCTCGAAGATTAGGAGGAACTTCCATATCGAGAACAAAAAAATCTATGGGAAAGCAGAACTCGCAGACTTTCACGATCACGTTCTCAACCACCCCCTCGGTGTTTTGATTGATCTGTCAGTCAGCCAGCTGAATTGTGACCAAGGTGGGCTTCAACTCCCCAAATCGAAATCGATCAAATACAACAGTGGCAGTTAGGTTGATGGATGGACCTTGATCTAGAAGGGCCCGATCAAATGGAGAATTCTACAAGAAGCAGGATATGAGTGGGGTACCAGGGCCTTTCTTTTTCAGCGGCAAGTTGGGTAGAATCACGGTGCTAGCCTCTTTCGACAGTACCACCTGTCGTCCAATTCTCGGTTGTTGCTTCGGGGTACAATAGTCCTTGAAGAACCTAGCGACAGCGGGAATGTGATAGATTGCCTCGAGGAGGGGGACCTAAATATGTACTTCCTTGAACATTGATTTCAGGTCCTCAAAATCCCACGTGTCCTTTTTCCATATCGCATTTCGTGTTAGAGCCTCAGGAAAAGGGACGGGAATCTCAGGGTCAAGTGGCCTATTACCCTTATCTATCGCAGGTGGCTCTTGAGATGAAGGAGTCGAACCCACCTACGGCGAAGGGTGGAAAAAATCAGGACCTGCCTGCCTGTGTGGTGGGTCGAATGTCTTCCTTCCGCTCCTCAAAGAGACAACATGTGCATCGGCTTGCTGTCCATGAGGTGGTGGGGGAGCGGAAGGGGCAGAATATGCAGGGTTTTGCAAAGGCAGCTGGCCTTGCACGTAACCGGGTGGTGCAGAAGGCACCTGTAGTATGGCGTGTGCCTATCCCTGTGATGCTTGAAACCTAGGCGGGGTGCCCTGGCTCTGCACATATTGAGGATTCGGGACGGGTTGGGAGGGCAAGTCTCCCTGAGTCTTATGCTCCTGCAATAGCTGGTTCTGCGTGTTCTATATAGTCTGTATCCAATCAGCCATCACCTTCATAATCTGCAAGCTATCCTGGGTGGATTTCCTCATTGCTTCTTTCAGCTCCTCTTTCAGTGCCTCCAAAGGGTCAGACCACTTTGGAGGATGGCTGGCAGCTTGGTGTAGCGGCTAGTATAAAGAGCGGGGTTGCTGCTGATGCGGGAATGGCTGCTGCCTAGGGTATGTGTTTAGCGCATTCCCGTATTGCTTGGTCTGGTAGTGTGGATCTTGATCTGGTCTCTATGAATTACCAGACCAAGAGAAGTTTGGATGCTGGCGCCAACTGAAAGAGCCGACTTTTCGCTTTGCGTTGTAGTATTTAAGTGGTGGAAAAATCGACTAATAAAAAAAATGAAAATAACCACTCGCAGAAGAGCGGGTCGTGTCCACAGGGCGGCAATTATGCAATAAATTCTTAATTATTTTATATTCTTTCGGATAAGTGCGAAATCCCTATTCAAATTTGACATAAAATGAGAAGGAAAGTAGATTCACAATAACTTAAAAAGATAAGGGTATATGTGCAATTTTCCCTCACTGAAATCTTCAATAAATTTATGATGATTTTATGCAATTTTCACGTGACGTGTACTAGAGAAAATTAGTGCTCAGGTTAAGCCCAAAACCAATCTTGAAATAGGTGAATATCATGAATGTGCAATTATCAGAGAATATGAGTGTGCATGCGCAATTTTGCCACAATATAATAATAATAAATAAAAAATCAAATTCTGTGGCAATGGCAGTGAATGTAAATTTTAATTAACTTCAAAACAAAGCATTTGCTCTCTCTCCTCCTCGCGATAGAGAGAGAGAGCACCGATGGTCGTTGGAGAGGCTAGCGAGGTCGACGAGGATGAGGACTCTCCGATGGAGGCTGCGGCGTCGACGGAGGTGGCCGACCGGCGGAGGAGACTGCTGCTACCGTGAAGGTTCTGTTGAAGGTTGAAGGCGCTGGCTGCAGGCGGAGTTTGGCGTGCACGCACCTGCGGGCAGAGGCGCAGGTAGGCAGGCGCTTGCAGAGGCGTGCGCCTACGAGGAGGTGCTGGAGGGTGTGCCCGCGGGCTGGTGAAGGCACTGCTGAAGGTTGAAGGCGCTGGCTGCAGGCGGCATGCCTACGGGAGTGCGGGTACGCCTGGCTGCCTAGAGGAGGGAGCGCGCAGGTAGTCTGCAACGTCTGCGGGCATCCGGGCGAGGGTTGAAGGTTGAGGCATGCGTGAGCGTTAGCACACGCCAGGTAGTCTGGTGGTGTGGGCGGTGCATTACAGGAGCGGGAAAGAGGAGGCGCTGGAAGGGAGATGGGTGCTTGAGATGGTGCTGGCAGGTGCAGGCTTGGTGCGGCGCGGCTACAGGCGCACGCAAGGTGAGGTGATGCAGCTTTGGGTGCTCAGGGAGGAGGCTTTGGCAGTGGCGTTGGAGAGGTTGTGCACAGTGCACACTTGGGGTTGTTCCCCGCAAGGGGGAAGATGGCGAAAGTTCTTCTCTCCCTGGATGATCTCCTCTCTCCTTTCTCCGCCTCTTCTTTTTAACTTCTTGTTTGAGCCTGTGAGAGTTAAGGGATTTTCAAATCCCTTAACTATTTCTGGCCGGCGGCTGTTGAGGGTTCCTGGAGGATGGGGAAAAGAACAGCCGTCAGTTATTTGAAAAAGGGTAATTTATCCTTTTCTCCTCATTCTTTTGCCAATTATTTTTCCTGCACATAAAAAGAACATATTAAGTTATAGAATAGATGTAAACCTAAATCATGATGCATGCAAACATTCTATAACTTAATATAGTTATTAACAATCCTAAAAGGTACAATTAAAGTTACTTAGGCATAATATTAGTCCATTAAAATGGACTCATCAAATACCCCCATGCCTAAGATTTGCTAGTCCCTAGCAAAAATAAAAAATAATAGAAGTAATTAGAATATTTCTTCTTTTCTTACTTCAAAACTTTAGAAATCCAGACAAATGTGAAGTGCTGATAGCCTAGGTAATAGATCCAAGTGAAAGAGCCAATTCGCATTGGAAGTTCGTACTTCACCCTTTGTAAATATTGCGTCGGGATAGGCAACTACTTCTCTCGGGGATAAAGCAAAGGATAATCTGTAATTTGACCCCAGCATTTGGCTTAGGTAGGACATATCGAGTTGAATGGATTTATATTTGGTGGCACATACTCATCTGGTGCTACATATAGTCTAGTACTGCAGACTCTAGATCTCTAGACTATTAGACAAGTCAACTCTGAGAGAGGCTATACCATTGTGCTCTCTTGATGTTCCTGGGCACTCCCTCTTCTTTTTCCTTCTGAGATCACAAATCTTACTAGATTTAGAAATTGTACTCACTATTTGGTGGCCTCACATGGCATCCACACTTCAATTAAAGTCCTAATAATTCTTCAACTAAGTTAGAGTCCTCAACCAGTATTCCGGCGATCAGAAATACTAGAAGGTAGGTATGGGTCATATTTGGTGGAACGCGATAGGTGTTCTGTTGCCTCAGAAACAGTGTTACATCATAAACTTGGACTTTTTTTTTGTAATATAACTATTTCTTCTTTTTGTTCTTTCTGTTTCTTCTTTTTTTTCTTTTCTTTCTTCCCCTTTCTTTTTATTTCTCCTTGTTTTTGTTTCTTTTTAATCAACACAACACGATACGGACTTTTATTTACGAGGCATTATTAGGGATGATGATGGTCAAGAGGAAGATGTGTGGCTTATTTGGTGGAAGTGCCTATTCTCGGCATCGGGAAGGAATGGATAGGACAGGCGTATTTCTGACCATTGACACTATTACCCTCCTTCAGCCGAGGACTCTATGAAGGACGGTCGTAACCATCCACCATAGTTATAGCTTTATTAAGACTCAATCTTTGTGTATCTGCCTTATTTGGTGACTCTCAGGAATTCACACAAAATACGCACACAGGAACAGAGAGTGAAAATTTCGCCTAACTCTAAAGTATCATCATCTAATTATCCAAAACCTAAGAGTCCTTGCACTAGACTTAGCGCACCAGTAATCTCTCTACTTTCTTCTCACAAATATGAGGTGGATCTACTGGAAGATAGTATAGTATACCTGACTCCCTATGAACTGTCCAAGGGTTCAGTGGACTACAAATGCTCATTGGTTTTCCTCAAGGATCCATTACCTAGTCTACGTGCACGTGAAATAAATGTACTGGATTCTAAACTTAAGAAGTAATTTCGAAAGAAAAACTTTTAATAACAAAGGTATTTTGCTAAGGACTAACCCAATCAGCTCAAGAAAAGAGAATTTTTTTATAATATATATATAAATATGTATGCAAATATTTATAAATGCTATAAACACTATAAACATTCTCAGGTTATACCCCCCCATGCCTAAGACTGACAATGTCCTCATTGGAAAAATATAGACATAGAAGAATATCACCTGAGGAGGAGAGTGGGAGGAGCTAAGGCTCCTCAAGCCATAGTGCATCTAAAACCTGGCCATCTGAAAGAGTAATATACGGTTTAAGTCGCTGGCCATTTACTTTAAAGCTTGCTCCTGAAATAGGGTTCCTAATCTCTACAGCTCCATGAGGGAAAGTATTGATAACAACGTATGGCCCATCCCAGCGGGACTTGAGCTTTCCAGGAAATAATTTAAGTCTAGAATTGAAAAGCCAGACCCATCGGTTGGGCTCAAAAGTCTTTCTAATGATGTGCTTGTCATGGAAGACTTTTGTATGTTGCTTGTAAGCTTGAGAAGTTTCATAAGCTTCATTACGAAGCTCCTCAAGCTCACTTAATTCTAACATACGTGCTTTTCCCGCTTTATCCTGATTTAAGTTAATGTTTTTAATAGTCCAATAAGCTTTATGTTGGATTTCAATGGGAAGGTGGCACGCTTTTCCATGGACAAGACGGAAAGGAGACATGCCCAAGGGAGACTTATACGTAGTTCTGTAGGCCCAAAGAGCATCATTTAGTTTTTTAGACCAATCCTTCCGATCAGGCCTGACAGTTTTTTCTAAAATTCGCTTAATCTCCCTATTAGACACTTCAACTTGTCCACTTGTTTGGGGATGATAAGGTGTGCCTATCATATGGTTGACTCCCAAATTTTGGAGTAGTCTTGTGAAGTGTACATTCTTAAAGTGAGGTCCTCCATCACTTATGATCGTCCTTGGGCACCCATACCGAGAAATGATATTAGCCTTAACAAAGCCCAAGACCACAGAATGGTCATTGGTTCGCGTAGGTATGGCTTCTATCCATTTTGATACATAGTCAACAGCCACAAGGATGTATTCCTATCTGAAGGACACAGGAAAGGGACTCATGAAGTCAGTGCCCCAAATATCAAAGATTTCAACAGGGAGGATAGGTTGTTGGGGCATCTCATCCCTTTTTCCAATGGTTCCCGTCTGCTGGCAACGTAGACATGCGCCTACATACGTATGTGCATCTTGGAATAATGTGGGCCACTAGAAACCAGACTGAAGAACCTTCTGGGCAGTCTTTTTCCCACTAAAATGTCCCCCACAGTGGAGGTCATGGCATAAACTTAGAACAGTTCTTTGTTCTTCATCAGGGACGCAATGGCGGAACAGCTGGTCAGGGCCTATTCTAAAAAGGTCAGGATCCTCCCAGTGATAAAATTTAGAGTTGGTGAGAAACCTGTCTCGCTTCTGCTTGTCCCAAGTATTGGGGGTGACGCCTATGACCAGATAGTTCACTATGTCAGCGAACCAAGGAGTTTTAGCTTCCACGGCCATTAGAGACTCATTAGGGAAAGTCTCTTGAATACCGCCAGCAGGGATTGATGCCTCAATAGGGATCCTAGACAAATGGTCTGATACCACATTCTCAACTCCTTTCTTGTCTTTAATTTCCAGGTCAAATTCTTGGAGTAGCAGAATCCAATGAATTAGGTGAGGTTTGGTGTCTTTTTTAGCCAGAAGATGCCTAAGGGCTGAATGATCAGTGAACACCACAACCTTGGATCCCAAAAGATAAGACCGAAACTTTTCCAAAGCAAATACTACAGCAAGTAATTCCTTTTCAATGACCGTGTAGTTTTGCTGAGGATCTATAAGGGTCTTGCTGGCATAATGCAGCACATGAGGTTTGCCATCAACCCTTTGACCTAAGATCGCTCCCACTGCAAAATCAGAAGCATCGCACATAAGCTCAAACGGGAGGGTCAAATCTGGTGCTTGGAGAATCAATGCGGTAATGAGGGCTTTCTTCAAAGCTTGGAAAGCCTTGCCACATCTATCATTAAAATCGAAGGAGACATCCTTCGCTAATAGGTCGCAGAGTGGCTTAGAGATTTTACTTAAATCTCTAATGAAGCGCCTATAAAATCCAGCATGGCTAAGGAAAGATCTAACCTGACGAACATTGGCAGGCAATGGAAGCTTAGAGATGGAATTGATTTTTGAGGTGTCCACCTCTAATCCTCTCTATGAAACTATATGCCCTAACACAATGCCCTACTGGACCATAAAGTGGCTTTTCTCCCAGCTAAGCACCAGCTTTGCCTCTTCGCAATAGGTTAAGACTTTATCAAGGTGTGAAAGGCATAGGTCAAACGACGAGCCATAAATGGAGAAGTCATCCATGAAAATTTCAATGAACTCGTCGATCATATCAGAAAAGATAGCCACCATACAACGTTGGAAAGTAACAGGAGCGTTACATAACCCGAATGGCATTCGGCGGAACGCAAAAGTGACATAAGGACTCGTGAAGGTGGTACGCTCCTGATCATCAGGAGAAACGGCTATCTGATTGTACCCAGAGTACCTGTCAAGAAAACAAAAGTACTTGTTCCCCGCCAATTATTCCAGAATTTGATCGATAAACGATAAGGGGAAATGGTCTTTTGGGTAGTCGTGTTTAAATGGCAGTAATCAATACAAACCCTCCAACCAGTTGAGGGTCTAGTGGTCACCAGTTCTCCTTGGTCATTCTCCTCCACAGTGATTCCTACTTTTTTCGGAACTAAGTGAATAGGACTGACCCATTTACTATCTGAAATGGGATAGATAATCCCTGCATCCAGCCATTTCAAAATCTCCTTTTTAACAACCTTCTGCATATTCGGATTGAGCCTTCTCTGCATATCTCGGAAGGGCTTCATGGACTCATCCGTGTATATATGATGCATGCAAAGAGAGGGATCAACACCCTTAATATCAGCAATTGTCCAGGCAATTGCTTCCTTGTGCCTTTGTAAACACTCAAGCAGAGCTCCCTCCTGCAATTCAGATAATGCAGACAAGATAATAATGGGGAGCGTGTTATTAGGGCCAAGGAAAGCATATTTCAATGTGCTCGGGAGGGGTTTCAACTCCAATTCAGGAACCTTTTGGATTGAGGGTTTTAGTTGAGATGTCCCCACCTCAGGCAGTAGATCTACCTTCACAGTCCAGGGTGGGGACAGAGACTCAGTGTGTTCCCCTAGCAACTCTTCTAGTTTGGGCATTTTCCTTTCAGTTTCTTTAATAATCAAGGGATGGTCTTGAGATATGACCTTCTGAAGGGGATCTCTACATAAGAGTGCTGGAGTAGTCTCTTCAATTATTTCATCAACGACCTCAATCTGAGAACAATCTTCAAATCGGGTTGCTTGTAAGTATAAAAAACATTCAATCGGATCTTCTTGTTCCCAAAGCCCATTTTAAGTGCCCCAGATCTACAATTTATAGAGGCATTGGCTATGGCCAAGAAGGGGCATCCCAGAATAATGGATGGCTTTGTGGGCTTATGAGATGGGTCAGTATCAAGTACCAGAAAGTCAACGTGGAAGAAGAAATCCTCCACTCTCACAAGGACATCTTCCAACAATACCCACGGTGTCTTAAGTGACCTGTCTGCAACCTGGAGGATTACTGAACTAGGCTTTAGCTTTCCTCCTCCCAAAAGGTCATAGACAGAGCTCGGTAGAATGTTTACCCCCGCACCCAGATCGAGCAGAGCCTCGTCAATGTGTTGGTTACCTATAACCACTGAAATATACGGGGCCCCTGGGTCTTTCATTTTAGTGGGTGTTCCATGCTGAAGAACCGAGCTAACATGGTCAGGCAAGATGACCTTGGTTTGGACCTATTTCCTAGATCTACGCTTCTGGGTGCACAGGTCCTTCAGAAACTTGGCATAGGATGGAATCTATTTAATCGTTTCCAACAGAGGCAAGTTAATCTGGACTTGCCTAAAAGTATTCATAATCTCTTCCATCCTATCCTTGGCTCCAGATGAGCCAACAGAAGATTCCCCAGGAGTAGATAGGCGCTCTATATAGGGCACCCTCGGCTTCTGGGTAGTGGGGTCGTCATGGCAGGAAAGGGGTGGTGGAAGGACGACATCCTCATTATGGGTGATTTTGTGTGAGGGAGAGTGGTGTGGCTCTTCCTCGGGTGAAATGAAAGTTGGGTCAGGTGTGGAAGGGGAATTCTGAGATGTAACCGTAGGAGTGTTATCAGGCTTGTCAATCTTTTTTCCACTCCTCAACACGGTCACTACTTGGGCATGCTCCCTGAATACAACCCCCTTTCCCTTAGGGTTCTCCTCAGAAGAGCTAGGCAACTTCCCCAGATCACGTTTCCTAACTACCTCAGTAAGATGACCAATTTGAGATTGCATATCAGTAATCATCTAATTCTGAGATTGGATAACCATATTCTGATGCTCTTGCATTGCCTTCATCATGGCCTTCAGTTCATCCATCTCAGAGGGCTTATTCGAAGGAGGGTTTTCATAAGAAGGTTGGTATGTGGGCTAAGGAGGTAAGGGTCATGTATTCCCTGAGTTAGACACATCAGCTTTCTTCTAAGAGAAGTTTAGATGGTTCCGCCACCCTTGATTATAAGTGTTGGAGTAAGGGTTATTGCGAGGGGGCGGAAACCTTGGGCCGCGTTCAAGTCGACCTGAATCAACTCAGGGAATTGGTTTGCCTAATGGCACTCTGCAGTAGCGTGCGTTGTGCTTTGGCAAATGGAGCATTCTCTTAAAGCCTGAAAAATAGAGGCTGCTTGCGGGTTCATGCTAGGGTTTGCTAAAAGCCTATCAAAGTTTTTATTCAATAGTTGAATCTGATAAGCCAAATCCTGAGAAGCCCCAGCTTCATGGGCCTCTATCTTCCTCTGCAAGATTGATGGTTTTCTTTCTTGATAGGCAGAGGACAGATGTATGGAGTTGTCGCTTAATGTTTCAAATAATGCCCAGGCTTCATCCTCAGTTCTGGTCATGAAGGTTCCTGCACAGGCTGCATCAATGGTTTGCCTATGCCTTTCAGATAATCCGTTATAGAACCTTTAGACCAATTGCCATCTTGGCACTTGATGGTGGGGGCATAACCTAAGAAGGTCATTAAAGTGCTCCCAAGTCTCATGAAATTGCTCCCCTTCCTGTCGAGTAAAACCCATAATCTCTCTTCTATAATGGTTGGTTTTACTCATAGGAAAATACTTTTTTAAAATTCTCCCTTAAGGGTGGCCCAATCATTTACCCTTGCATCGAGGGTATGATACCAGTGCTTGGCCTTATCCTTTAGGGAGAAAGGAAATAGAGTCCTCATCAGTAAAGCCCTGGAGCTTCACCGTGGAACAGACCTCGGTGAATTCCTCCAAATGCCGGTAGGGGTCCTCCCTAGTAGTGCCATAAAAAGAGGGTAATAAAGATATGGTACTGCTCTTGATCTCATATGGATTATCCCTTGCCGGTCGTCTTAGTGCTTGTGCAGGTTGGTTAGTAGGAATAAAATAGTCCCTTAGGATTCTTTGTTGATTTGCACCTTGCTTAGCCATTCCTTCTTTCTCTTCTCCTAGGTGAGCTCTCCTAAGAATTCTCTCAGGCTTAGGATCAAACACTAGACTACCCTCAAGAGAGCGTCTACCAAGCATACAAAACACAATTTAGATTTTTTTTTTTATTGAGTAAGTTAAACCTCCACTCTAAAGATAAGTCAAAAGATCAAGACTTATCCCTCCGTTCCTACGTAAGTGGTATAAGAGGGGTGTGGACTTGAAATCTTAACCTTCATTATTGTGGATGTTGAATTAGTTAATATAAATGGCCAAACAAGTTTTTCACTGCAATTACGTGCCTTAATTCAACCTTCGAGTGCCCTAGGACCTATACTTTGCTTGGATGATACTCCTAGGTGATCAAGTGAGAAGTTACTCCAAGGACGAACAAAGGGATGCAATAGGGCGAACCCTTCCTTTGAGGCGATGCGTATGCGGTGCCCCTTAACTACCCTTTTGTTCCTTTAAGGGGTGTCCCCCTCCGTGGAGTATCAAAACACTTGGTCAAAAGATAGTATCACCACCACCACAAAGCACAATAGGAGGGTCTGCACCGATAAAGAGATCGGTGCCTATAGCCTTAAGGGATCGAGCCTTAGTGCGGTGCCTAATGTGCATGCTCAGTGTCAGAAGTGTGCAACACACCGCAAATCTTTGTAATTTCTTTTGAAATCGCACACAAGTCCCTTAGAATCAGATCAAATGTGAATTGCTTTTAGGGTTGAATCTGATTATTATTCCACTTTTAGTTATGTGACCACTGAATTAGTAAATTCAAACAACTTGGTGGTCTTGAATTTAAATTTGAATGCAAATGCGTGAACAGGAGTTGGATGCAAAAGTTAGAAAGATGTACTTGTCTCCAGCGATCTTTGTGCTAATATGCTTACAATGCAATAATAAGATCTAATGTGCTACCCAATCACCCCTAAATGCGTGCACCCAAGGGCATGCAACTTCTAAATAGGCAGCTCAATATTTTCTTTGTTGATTTTAAAAGTAGGCAAGCAGAAAATAGAATCATGCACGCACCAAAAATATTGTAAGCCCTAGTAGCTAAAGAATGCGGGGACAAACCCCCAGAAATTCAACCCCAATTACTACAAGGGCGAAAAGACAGAAATAAATTTGTGACGATGGAGAATCCTCTGTGAAAATAGGATCTTGGTCTCCTTCGTCTTTTCCACGTGTAGCTTAACTCGTGATTGCTATCGCCGCTCTGTTGCGCCTCGTCGCCTTTTAGATTCCTCTCACAGTAAAAAAATTGATAAGATAATTTCATAACTCAGAAGATTTAAAAACAATGTAGTAAATCTATTACGTCTGTTGCCTCCCCGGCAACGGCGCCAATTTGAAAGAGCCGACTTTCCGCTTTGCGTTGTAGTATTTAAGTGGTGGAAAAATCGACTAATAAAAAAAAATGAAAATAACCACACGTAGAAGAGTGGGTCGTGTCCACAGGGAGGCAATTATGCAATAAATTCTTAATTATTTTATATTCTTTCGGATAAGTGCGAAATCCCTATTCAAATCCGACATAAAATGCAAAGGAAAGTAGATTTGCAATAACTTAAAAAGATAAGGGTATATGTGCAGTTTTCCCTCACAAAAATCTTCAATAAATTTATGATGATTTTATGCAATTTTCATGTGACATGCACTAGAGAAAATTAGTGCTCAGGTTAAGCCCAAAATCAATCTTGAAATAGGTGAATATCATGAATGTGCAATTATCAGAGAATATGAGTGTGCATGTGCAATTTTGCCACAATATAATAATAATAAATAAAAAATCAAATTATGTAGCAATGGCAGCGAATGTAAATTTTAATTAACTTCAAAATAAAGCATTTTCTCTCTCTCCTCCTCGCGCGAGAGAGAGAGCATCGACGGTCGTTGGAGAGGCTAGGGAGGTCGGCGAGGATGAGGGCTCTTCGATGGAGGCTACAGCATCGACGGAGGTGGCCGGCCGACGGAGGAGACTGCTGCTGCCGTGAAGGTTCTGTTGAAGGTTGAAGGCACTTGCTGCAGGCGGAGTTTGGCGTGCACGCACCTGCGGCCAGAGGCACGAGTCGGCGGGCGCGCAAGGTGGATTCCTGCAGGCACTTGCAGAGGTGCGCGCCTGCGGGGAGGTGCTGGAGGGTGTGCCCATGGGCTGGTGAAGGTACTGCTGAAGGTTGAAGGCGCTGGCTACAAGTGGCATGCCTGCGGGAGTGCAGGTGCACCTGGCTGCCTGGAGGAGGGAGCGCGCGGGTAGTCTGCAACGTCTGCGGGCGTCTGGGTGAGAGTTGAAGGTTGAGGCTCGCGTGGGCGTCAGTGCACGCTAGGTAGTGCACCTGAAGGCGATGAGGCTAAGGTGCGCTTGCAGGAAGGAGGGGGCGCACCTGCAGATGGCACAGGCGTCTGGTGGTGTGGGCGGTGCATTGCATGAGCGAAAAGGAGGAGGTGCTAGAAGGGAGATGGGTGCTTGAGATGGTGCTGGCAGGTGTAGGCTTGGTGCGGCACGGCTGCAGGCGCGCGCAAGGTGAGGTGATGCAGCTTTGGGTGCGCGGGGAGGAGGCTTTGGCAGTGGCGTTGGAGAGGTTGTGCACAATGCATGCTTGGGGTTGTTCCCCGCAAGGGGGAAGATGGCGAAAGTTCTTCTCTCCCTGGATGATCTCCTCTCTCCTTTCTCTGCCTCTTCTTTTTAACTTCTCCTTGTTTGCGCCTACGAGAGTTAAGGGATTTTCAAATCCCTTAACTATTTCTGGCTGGCGGCTGTTGAGGGTTCCCGGAGGATGGGGAAAAGAACAGCTGCCGGTTATTTGAAAAAGGGTAATTTATCCTTTTCTCCTCATTCTTTTGCCAATTATTTTTCCTGCACATAAAAAGAATATATTAAGTTATAGAATAGAAGTAAACCTAAATCATGATGCATGCAAACATTCTATAACTTAATATAGTTATTAACAACCCTAAAAGATACAATTAAAGTTACTTAGGCATAATATTAGTCCATTAAAATGGACTCATCATCAACCAGGGTTATACGTCTCTGAATACGGGTTATTACGCCCGTATCCTTGGATAGCACTGACGTCCTCGTAAGCCGAGGATGTCTGAGATGTATATCCGTCAAGGGGGTATGCATTATAATCTGCGGGTTGTGCATAACCTTGGCCGTAGAGTGCCAGATCTGGATTATTTATGGGATCCTGATATGTGGGATCTTGTAAATACAGAGAAGATGCATCCCAAGTGAGTAGATTGACTCTAGCAGGAGGGGCTCGGGGTGCAAGGAGGGTCTTGGGGCGGTAGAGCTCAAATCAGATCGACCCTGACTGATCTGGTCAATCTTCTTCTCGATTAGATTTATTTTATCCAGCTGCGACGATGATACCCACGTCGGCTTGAATAGACTCAGTGTGAGCCTCGTGGACACCAACCCGTTGCTGACCAGGCCGCTAGAACTGGTTCATGGATGTGGCATTCATCGAGCTCTCCACCAAAGATTCGAACAACTCAAAAGCGTTGTTCTCATCTTTTGCGAGGAAATTCTTGCCACTAGATGATCGGTCAGATACCGATGTGTGTCATCCAGTCCATGGTAGAAGATCTGAGCTAGCTGCCATCTGGGTATATACCATGGTGCGAGCACTTCCAGAGAAGGTTGTGAAATCTGTCCCAAGCTTCATGTAACTTCTCCCTAGCTCCCTAGGAGAAAGTCATGATTGCGCATCGCATTGCGTTTGTTCGACCGATTGGGAAGAACTTTTGCAGGAATTTGCATCATAATTTCGGCTAGGTTCCAATTGGCTTCCCAATGGTCTTGAACAAATATGAAGCTTTGTCCCTCAGAGAGAACGGGAAAAGCTTCATTAGAACAATCCCGAGATTGATATTCCTAGGTTGAATCATTTTAGTGAGTCGACTCAGGTCCTCAAGGTGCTGGAACGAATTTTCGCTTGAGTTCTCGTAGAAGTGAGTGCTGATCAACCCAATCACATTGGGCTAGAGCTCAAACGCATCTCCGCCTGCGGGAATTCTGACTAGTGGTGCGACGATTTGTGCAGCTGGGTCATAGAAATCCCATAGTTTTCTCCTCGTGGTGGGTGCTGCATCCTGTTAAGCACCGTTAAGATGCGATCCATGCTCTACCGATGCCGCTCCTCGAATTCGACTACCCGAGCTTCCAGACAAGCCATCGGGTCCAGATTCTCGATATCCTAACCTGGTCTAGGTCCAGGTCCAGGATTGGCCATGATGGCTCTGGGAGTAGAAGAAGTGGGGGGGGGGGGGGGGAGATGGTCCTGGCGAGGTGACTCACCTCCTTGGGAGTGGCTCCCAAGGTCCAACCAAGTGAGGTCTAAGTGACCTCCTTCCTCGCATACACCACCCAACCCCTGGGTTTGTGTAGCTAAGCAAGACAAGGCTAAGGCCTTGTCAATCAAGTGGTCCTTATGAATCGGATGATTGGATTTTTCATTTTAAGTTTTAATTCCTGAAGAAATTCGTCGTACAACCGATTGAAAGCGATTCCCACCTCTTCGCTAACCCAACCAAGAGGTTGAAACCACCCAGTAGTACGACAACGAATTCGGGTTTTATTTCATGTTTTAAAATTTGTTTTTGACCATTTTCTTCAGTGGGGTTTTTTCTTGGTGAGTGGCCCACAAGGTGACCAGGTTCACCGGCTAAGTGCTAGACTTAATTAAGTCTAGGCTAGCCCAAGTGTGGTCTCTAAGTTGTAACCCTAAAGATTTACCCTAAGGATCATGCACTTCAAGGGTTTTTTCTATTTCAGCAGACCACAAAAGTAAGGTTCATTCTCTGACAACAATTGGAATCCAATTAACTTGAAATTTTGAGAGAATATTCCTTTTTTGGAATCCAATTATCTTTTCATAGACTATTTTTTTGGAATTTTTACTTTTTCAACCGAATTTTTAGGGATTTTTGAATGTCAGGGGGTTAGATCTGGAATTGTGACCCCTGGTCGGTTTTTCACTTTGAACAGTATCAAATGACTTTCAGAAATTCATGAAAAATATGGAAAATAAAGATAATGAGATCAGCTTTCAAACCCCACCATTTTTAGTCAAAATAGATTTACGGATTGCTCAAAATTGCTTTTTGAATTTGAAAAATCTTGAATCTGGGTCAGTTTGACCCCAGTGCACTTCATGAATTTTTAAAAATTTTATACTTGGAATTTTTTCAAAAGAATGATAGAGTTTGAAAGATGGTTTTAAAATGAAGGTTTAACTCGAATTTCAGAATTTTTTGCTTACTAATTTTTCGACAATCAAATTTTTAAATCAGAGTTGCAATCTGGCCGAAAATTAGAAGATGGTGGAAAGACTTTTTAAAGAGGGTTTGGGTTCGAAATCCAAGCCTTCCACCAAAAATGTTTTTTTTTTTTTAAACTTTTGTAATTTTTTTTCTTTTTCTTCAAAAGGATAAATATTTTTTTTCAATCGATTTTCACAAATATATATATTTTTTTCCTTTTGCTTTTTCAAACTACCCTAGGATTCAAAAAGAAGCCTGATCTAGATTTTTTTTTTGATTTTTTTTATTTTTTATGAAATTGAATAAAGATTTTTTTTTTTCAAAAGGAAACCTAATCTAAAGAGAAGATGATGTGCACCTGATTTTTTCTTTGCTGCGCTCTGCTGTATGCGCAGTTCCCGTTTTTCTTTTGTGTTGTCCTGCACATCCAAAACAAAGTAGCGAGAGATTTTTCAGTGATAGTTTAAAAGATCAAAATCAAAGAAAATGATGTTGCCTCCCCAGCAATGGTGCCATTTGTTTGAGAAGCGTATCGAGCATTTTTGATAGGAAAACGTTGTAGTATAGTGTGCAATACGATCGAACAAAGATATTTAATAAAAGATAACGAGGCTTTGAGTCCTGGTCATTCGTCTCTGGGAGGCATTTGTTTTACTTTTGAATTCGATCTTTTACCGCTCTACTTTGTTTAAAATTGCACGTCAGTTTCCAGTCTTCTGGTTAAGATTTCACCACTTCTATTATGAACCCTGATTACATGCGCATGTGTTAAATAAATCACAAAGGTGAAAGTGTGAGTTTCTGTGCGCACGATTTTAGTGAGGTGGTGATTGTTTACAGAAAATGCATCTATAGTTAGATTTTTTATATTTTTCGGAAATGACATGCTTGTTGCAAAATATCAGAAATTAAAAACAGGCAACATTAATCATACAAAAGATATTGCAATGAGCTCGTGATGATTCTCAACACATAGACATATATATTTATAAAATATATTTTTCATTCATTCATCTGGAGAGTGTTTGCAACATGAACTTGTAGAGGAAAGCTTGTACAGAAATGCTTAAAATGTAAATCTAGTTACCAGAAAACGATCGCATACAAGAATCTACAGGGGGATTTTGCATGCATCATTGGGGGAGAATAAGGACTACACTACTAAGCAGTAAATAAAAGCAGTAAATGTAAAGAACTAGCTACTAATCTATCAGAAGTGAGGGCATTCGAAGGTGGTCTCCGATGGCCTTGGAATGGTGGAGAGGAGAATGAGGGGCAGCCAATGGAGCTTAGGCCGACCCTTAGAGAGAGAGAGAGGAGTGATCTAGCATCCCGGCATGGTGTCCTTCATGGTTGTGCTTAGCTCGTGGAGATGGTGGTGGAGAGGGTGGCAGCTAGCCTAAGTGGAAGTGGATGAAGCCATGAATATGGATGGGAGCCAATGGATGTGAATGGGTGCAAATGACCACCCCTTAGGTCTTTTTATAGACCTAAGGGCTTCTCTCTAGAGAGGTGTGAACCTCTCTAGAGAGAGTCCAAGAGTGGCCGGCTAAGTGATTTTGAGATCCAAAAAATGTGGATCTCAATTTGACTGCCTCTTGGTTGCTAAATTTGGCAATTAAGAGTGGCACCACTTGGAGAGAGTTCTAGAGAACTCTAGATGTGTGGGAGTGCATGAATGGGTGTGTGTGTGTGTGTGGTCGTGCCCTATGTGGCTAGGTGATTTAGGTTAGGTCCTAGGGGTTTAGGTAGGTGCATGCCTTGAATTAGGGTTACAAATCCTAATTGCTAAGGGGAATTTGCAATTAAACTTAACCCAAGTTTAATTGAATGAGTGTTAACCTAATTGAGAGTGAAATAACTCAATTAGGTTGGGTTTAGGTCAATTGGACTCTCACTAAGTCCAATTAAACTTGTGTAGGTTGAGATTTAAGCTCAATTAGACTCAATGAGCCCAATTGACTTAGGTGAAGCTAATTGACTTTGATCTAAGTCAATTGGGTTTGGTGAGGACCTAATTAGGTCCCTAGGTAGGTCTAGAGGTGATGTACTAGGGTTAGGACACCTTAATTTAGGTTCCTATGGGGTTGGAATTAGGTCTAGGGAGCTAGAAATCCAAGATCAAGCTTGAATCTCAAAACAGAAACTGGAGACCAGTTCCAGACGTCCAAAAATATGATCAGACGACTTATACTAAAAAATCAGAAGTCCAGACTTCAATGTTGGACGTCCAATCTGAGTTAAGGGGAAATCTAGGTTCTGTTTTGGGTATTATATAGAAATTGGACGTCTGACAAAGTGTCTGGACGTCCAATAACACTGCAGAAGTGGGTTTGAGGTGTGCGAGAGATGACTAAGGGTCCTGGACGTCTTATAACTTATCTGTACGTCCAGATAAGGGTTGGAACTAGGGTTTTAGGGCTTCCTAGGGTGCTGTGACCAAATCTATGGGTGGCCAAGGATTGGGGGAAGTCCCTAGGCTATCCTAGGGCTAGGATGGACCTAAGCTCTTCACATTTTACTACTTTATTCCTACTTAATAGAATAGCAAACCTTGACTCCCTTACATCATTATTCCTACATCTAAGCTAAGCCTTCTGCTCCAACTCTACTGCAATACCCATTATTCCTGATCCAGCTTCAGATCTTGCTTCAGATACAGCTCCTGATCAGCTTATTGCTTGCAATTGACATAATACACTTAATCAACACATTATATCATTATTTTATGCATAGCTAAAGGAAAGAAGTAAAGATGCAGATAATGTTTATGCATGCATGAATAACCCTAACTTATGCTAAGTCCTAGCCTAATCTAGGTCAATTAAGACCTATGATTACTGCGCAATCACCTGCATACTTAGTCACTAGGTTTGGCAAGAGATATTGAAAACATCCAGTAGTATGACAACGAATTCGGGTTGATTTCATGTTTTAAAATTGCTTTTAGCCTATTTTTCTTCAGTTGGGGTTTGTGGTGAGTGGCTCACAAGGTGACCAAGCTAACTGGCTAAGCACTAGACTTGACTAAGTCTAGGCTAGCCCAAATGTGGCCTCTAGAGTGTAACCCTAAAGATGTAACCTTGGGTTCATGCAATTCTAGGGTTTTTTTTATTTTTTTCTTCTTCAGCAGACCACAAAATTAAGACCAATTCTATGATAAAAATTGGAATCAAAATAAATTGAAATTTAGCAAGTAGATTCCTTTTTCAATTATCTTTCCAGAGAATATTTTTTTATAATTTCTAGTATTTCAACCGAATTTATAGTGATTTTTGAATGTCAGGGGGTCAAATTTGGAATTTTGACTCCTGGTCGATTTTTCAAATTGAAACAATATTAAATGACTTTCAAAAATTTGGAAAAAATATGGGAATTAAAGCCAATGAGATCAGCTTTCAAACCTCACCATTTTTAGTCAAAATAGATTTGCTGATTGCTAAGAATTGCTTTTGGAATTTTGAAAATTTTCAAATCTGGGTCAGATTGACCCCTTTGCACTTCGCAAATTTTGAAAAATTTTGTACTTGGAATTTTTTTAAATTAATGGTACTATTTGAAAGATGGTTTGAAAATAAAGGTTTAGCTCGAATTTCAGAATTTTTCGTTACATAATTTTTTGGCAATTGAATTTTTAAATCGGAATTTGAAGTCTAGCTGAAAATCAGAGGGTGGTGAAAAAGCTTTTAAAAGGTGTTTGAGTTTAAAATTGAAACTTTCCACCAAATTTTTTTTTTTCGAAAAGAATTTTGTTTTCTCAAAGGATTTTCATTTTTTTTTCTTTTTCAAAACTAACCTTGGATTCAAAAAGAAACATAATTTAATTACCTAGATTTTTTTTTCTTTGATTTTGTTTTCTTTTTTTTCAAATAAACCTAACCTAGGATTCAGAAAGGGAAATCCTAATCTAAGATGAGATGTGCACCTGATTTTTGTTTTAATTTGCTCTCGTTGCGTGCGTAGATTCTCGTTTTTCCTATTTTCCTGCACATAAAAAAAAACAAGCAGAGGAAGATTTGTCAATGATAGCTCAAAAGATCAAAATAAAAAATTATGTTGCCTTCCTGGCAACGGTGCCTTTTGACAAGGGGGCGATTCTCACGCGTGTTTTGAAAATAGAGATTTCGTCGTATATAGTGCTAAAAAATGCTTGTCAAAAATATTTCTAAGGATAACGAGACTTGACTCCTGGTCGTTCATCTCTGGGAGGCATTTATGGAAATCCAGATTTGAAATCGATCTCTTTTGCTCTACTTGCTTAAAATCTCATGCCGATTTGTGGTGATTTACGTATTATTGTATGACATGCTAGTTGCCAAAAGATAGTAATTAAACATGCAACTTCAATCACACCGAAAGATGATATCCAAGCACATGGCGATTTTCAACATATATATTTATATATATAAAAGATGATGATGATATCAGAGTTGCAGAGCACAGGTAGAGGAATGCTTGTACAAGGAAATAAAGCTACTTGCTACTACAAAATGGCTGCATACATGAATCTATGGGGGAATTTTGTATGCATCATTGGGGGAGAAGTAAGGAACTACACTACTAAGTAGTAAATAAAGCATGTAAATCTAAGAAGAACTATAATCTAGTCTAGAAGAAATAAGGGCATTCGGAGGTGGCTCTGATGGCCTTTAATTTGGTTGAGAGGAGAAAGAGGGGCAGCCAATGGTGCCTAGGCCGGCCCTTGGAGAGAGGTTGGAGAGGTGATCCAGCATCTTGGCGTGGAGGTGGTGGTGGCCATGGTGAAGCTACTCGTGGGCATGGAGGTGGAGTGGATGTGCAATGAAACTAAGCTAAATGGAACCAAGAGTGGATGGGTGCAAATGGCCACCCCTTAGGTCTTTTAATAGACCTAAGGGAGACTCTCTAGAGAAGTGTGGAACTCTCTAGAAAGAGTTCCAAGAGTGGCAGACCAAGGAGAGAGAGAGGTGGTTTTTAGATCCACCATTTGTGGATCTACAATTTGAATGTCTCTTGGTTGCTAATTTTAGCAACCAAGAGTGGTGCCACCTTTGGAAGAACCTAGAACACTCTAGGTGGTGTGGGAGTGTGTGAATGGGTGTGTGTGTTTGTGTGTGTGGTCGTGCCCTATGTGGCTAAGTGGTCTAGGTTAGGTCCTAAGGGGTTTGGGTTAGTGTAGGTCTTAAATTAGGGTTGCAAACCCTAATTGCTAAAGGGGAATTGCAATTAAACTTAACACAAGTTTAATTGAATGAGTGTGAACATAATTGAGAGTGAAATAACTCAATTAGGTTGAGCTTAGGTCAATTGGACTCTCACTGAGTCCAATTGACTAGGCAATGGTAATTGACTATGATCTAAGTCAATTAGGTTTAGCGAGGACCTAATTAGGTCCTTAGGGAGGTCTAGAGGTGGTGCACTAGGGTTAGGGCACCTTAATTTAGGTTCCTAGGGGGTTGAATTGGGTTTAGGGAATTAGAAATCCAAGATCAAGGCTTGAATCTCAAAACAGGAACTGGGGAGAAGTTTCAGACGTCCAATAATAGTATTAGATGACTTATGCTAAAAAATTAGAAGTCCAGACTTCAATTCTGGATGTCTAATCAGAGTCAGGAAGGATTCTAGGTTCTTCTTGGGTATTTTGTAGAAATTGGATGCCTGACCAAGTGTCTGGACGTCCAATAACACTGCAGAAGTGGGTTTAAGGTGTGTGAGAGTTGGCTAAGGGTTCTGAACATCCTATAACTCATCTGGACATCCAGATAGATATTGGAATTAGGGTTTTAAGGTTTCTTAGGGTGTGGTGACCTAATCTAAGGGTGGCTAAGGCTTGGGGAAGCTTCTAGGCTATCCTAGGGCTAGGATGTCCTAAGTTCTTCACAATTTACTACTTTATTCCTACTTAAATAGAATAGCATACCTCAACCCCTTACATTATTGTCTACTACATCTTATTCTAGGTCTTCTACTCCAGCTCTGCTGCAATCCAGTTATTCTTTATTCCTCAGATCCAGCTTTAGATCCAACTTCAAATCTACCTTCTGGTCAGTTTATTATGTGTAGTTGACATAATGCACCTAATCAGCATATTACAACATTATTTTATGCATGGCTCAAAGAAAGCAGTAAAGATAAAAGTAATGCTTTTGCATGCATGAATTATCCTAACTTATGCTAAGTCCTAGCCTAATTTTGGACAATTAAGACCTATCATTGCTGCACAATAAATAAGGAATCTACTTGTTTATACATAATCATTTCTTGAGAAAATGGCTTAAATAGAATTATATCGAAGGGGAACGCTAATGAAGATTGAACAGAAAACCCACCAACTCCAATATTGTGAAGGCTATATACATAGCTTGAGATCATGTTGTCACACAAATCTTCATGAAAAGATTGGTTGAGTGGGTACTCGCAACAGGCTCGTCGGATAAAAATGCTAAATTGTTTGACTTGCGCAAGCTTCATACTACACTGTACACCTTTAATTGCCACAAGTCCCCTAAACAACATTGAAAAGCTTATTGAGCTTTCTTGTTAGTGTAAGTTTGTTTTATTAGATGCCATTATTGTATGATTTTTCCTTTATTCTATTGTTCTCTTATTGAGTTTATTGGATGCCATTATCGTATAATATTTCGTTTACACTACTGTCCACTTACTGAGTTTTTCTCTACTCAAATCCAGGGTGGATGATGATGACACCATCATCATCCATAACTAGCTTTAATTAGTCAAAATCAAGTGACAAATGCTCCTACATAATCATTTGAGGGTCATAATTCCATAATATTCTGATTTGAAAAGAAAATAGGAAATTAGGGTTAATTATGCAATTTTAACAGCACATCATAAATACAGATTAACCATGGGGACAATGAAGGGTTAAATGAAGGTCAAATGAGTAAAAGTCCAAAAAGTGAGTCAGCGTTGTTAGAAACAAGGTTTCACACATTTCGAGAACCACAACAACACACAAAAACCCTAATTTCAGACTTTCTTGAATTAAAGAGGTTTTGGTCAGAACAAAATTCCTCTAAACCTCCCAAAATTCATATAAAAATATTATCAAAGATTTGGTATCCTTGGTTTGACCATCTAAACCTATTTTGACCTTGAAGAGAGTCTCAGATGGAATTTTACCCTAATTTAGGTTTTTATGCAAATTTCCTAGTCAAACTTGGTAAAAACTGAAATCTAGCTTCGCCATTAGATTCCTTGGGTCCAAATTAGATTTGTACCAAAATTTGGACCCAATCAGAATCCATCTTGACCTAGTTTGCAATTTAGACCTTCGAAACTCTGCTTCTTACATTTAGTCCCTTAGGTTTCGAAATCTTTGTATCTAGTCCCCTAACTTCTCGTTGTTCTCTTCAAAATGGTCCCTGGCTCCATTAAAAGTGTGAACCCAAAGCAGCCGACCTTCAATCTAAGATTTCTCCCTGATTTTTCGACCAAATCCCTCCAAAATTGGAGGGATTGATCCTAAGAACTTTCCCAATCAGTTGAACCGCACCTTGAACCTTGATTTAGGCCCTGAAGGTCATGTGAACGCAAGGATTTCAGGGATCTTCTTCCCCGAAATTTTGAGCTTCTCCAGCTTCTTCCTAAGCTTGGAAGCCACCCTTGGACCTTTAAAAGAACCCCCCACGCAAGGCCTTGCTTAGAGAGTTTTTGGCCAAGAAACCTCCTTCTACCTCCAGCTTGTTCTAAGCTCGCTCTAGTGACCTCCGCTCTCCAGCTTCCTTGCCCGCTGCCACATACCATAGGTAGTGGGAAAAGCTTCCTCTCTTCCTTCTGTACATCACCATACCTGTGAGGAGCTCTCTGATTCCTTCCTCGCTACCGTCCTCATTTTCGGAGCTTCTACGTCTCTGGCATTGACCAATCATAGCTGGTGCCATCTCTACTCTCACTTTGTCCGCTACCACTCCTTTTCAACTCGTCTCCTCCCCTTGACTCGTTTTATGCCTTCAACACTTAGGATCGCTCATCGCTACGCTCGTCCCACCATTGCCCTCCTTAGTGCCGGCGTACCTCCAGTGAGCACGCACGCTTGCTTCACTGTGTCAAACCACTTGCCACCACCTCTAGAAGCTTCGCCCGCACACCACAATCAAAAGCCCTAACCTCGCTAGGGTTATTGACCACCAGAACACCCCATCGACATCCACCACCTTCATGCATCTTCTTTGCCATCACTACGCATGCACACACCTTCGCACCACATGCAACACCCACTAGCACACTTGCCACCTTTAGGCGAATCTCCTGAACTGCTCTGACAAGGTCGAGAGGATATATTCCTCCTTGTAGTTAACCGCCGAAGCTCCATCGCCGCCATCTCCTTCTCTGACTTCATATGCTAATTCCTAGCCGCGTTCATCCTTGCTACAACTCCAGGCTCTGCGGATCAGTCCCAGGTGCATCTCCAGGTTGTCAATTGAGGCAACTAGGCGCTCCTTCGACCTCAATTATAGCAGCTTCACCTACAACTGCCACATGAAGAAGAGGTAGAGCAGAGAGTCCCACATCGTTAGTACGAGTGCCTGTGACCGAGTATAAGAGGAAAAGTTGCCGTAACCTCTTCGCCTCTGAAAGCACAGGGGTGAGGTCCCTCACACGCCCTGACGCACGTGCTTCACATGTGCCTGTCCATGCCCTCACCCATGCTCACACCTTGTGGGTTTGGGTGGTGGGTTTGTTTACTCGGGAAGTCGGGTCTGGTCTGATCTGATTTGAGAGAAAAATGAATCAGAGAGAGAAAGGGGGTTTACTCTGCTAAGAAGGCCTGCCCTCTCTCTCAACACTTAGTCTCTAAAGAGCCCTTATGCCTCTGATTGGTACTCTACTGCTGTTGTGCCTCTATTAGTTCTCTGAGGCTTAAGGAAAGGCTTCGTGCCTTGTGAGCTTTGCTGGTTTAAGACGTCCGAAGCCTTGTCTTGACATCTGATAGGCTGCTTGCTTTGATTCTGATTGATACATCTGCTAACATGGAAATTACTTTTAAGTGGTTGAGAAATACTGTTGAAATATTTGAGATAATTGAGAGGTTAAACATTAGGGTCAATTTGGTGATTCAAATCACCATTTTAACCCAATCTTTTTGCACTCTCGTACTTGGTTTCATTGATATACTATTCTAATTTATTTTGAGCAAAGTTTTGATCATATTTGCATATCTTTTTGAAGTAAATTGTGATTAGTGAATTCAATTGCCATCTTTGCTCCCTGCGAATGACCTCGGACTCCAAATTGATTTCGAGTTTATAAATTTAAGTGTTTTGTGTGATTTTTCGACTATACTACGATGCACTTTCTAAACATCAATGATTTTGCGTAAACAGTGGAGGTTTACTAGGTTGGATCAAATCCAAAGAATCATGCCATCCTTGCATCCAATTGTTTTAACAGGAGGTTAATGGTGTGGGATCTTAGCAAGTACTTGTCCATGATCATTTAGTTCATAATTTTTGTTGCTATTTGAACCGTGTCACATGTTCTTCCATCCAACTTTCCATAAGAGAGTAAGGTTAATTTAAATGAGAACAAAATAAACCAACTATGATAGTTAAGAAAAAAGGACAAGCCTATTCTCTGGCATCTTTTTTGGAAAAGATGACATCTGATTAGAAGTGGGAAGGGAGAGGATTATGCTTGGCACTAATTCCCTATTCTTTTTTCTAATTCCATGTTCTTCTTTGATTTTTTGTCCTTTAGAAACATTGAATGATATTATAGGTTTTTGGTAGATGTGAGGTGGGCTCACATATCAGTTTTTTATTTCATTGAATGGATGTGGGGTGTGCCCACTTGTGTGCTTTATTTTGAATGTGGGGTGTGCCCACCTGTGTGCTTCTTTTTGAATGTGGGGTATACCCACTTGTGTGCTTTATTTGTTTTATTATTTTGCTATGCAAGCTTATAGAAAAACTTCAAATTTTAAGGGAAACTTTGTTGATTTTTTTAGAATTTCTTTAATGTTCAAATTAGAATTTTTTCATTAATGTTAAAAAATGACCATTAGGTGGAGGGTAGGGAAGAGGTGAATGAGGAGGTGGTGAGGCTGGCTATGCGGTAGGGAAGGTGATGGAGTTGCTGGACATGGAGTAGAAGGTGTAGGTGGTGTTGATGGTGGTGATTTAGGTGATGGTTATGGTGGTTTGATGGCTGGTCAAGTGGATGGAAATAGATAGACCAAAACCACCACATACTGCCCTTCCCTACCTCTCATATCCCTTTTCTTCCTTCAACCGCCACAACCACAATTATCACCATGAACACCACCACCACATTCTCCTTCACCTTTCCACCGCCATGCATATGTTATCCTTGCTTATGACCACATCAACACCCTACCTCCTACCTCATTGCCTTCTGCTTCCTTCTACATCACCACTGTACCACACCACCACTTTCTCCTTCCTTTGCACCCCATGCCCAATCCCACCTGTGACAGACCACCACAACAACCTCCCCTACTCCATATATCCCTCACCTCCTTCCTCAATCCCTACGCCATGACCCTTCCCCCAAACGTGATGGATGTTGTGGTGAAAAATCTATGCAAATAGAGTTGAGTTTGTAAAACCCATCGTTGTAGTGCGATTTGCGAGGAAAAACCATCAATAGATAATTTTACTGAAACTCAAAAGGAATTTCAGGTCGAACATAGGGAGGCAGACATTTAATTAAAAATCACATTTGATTTATTGTCATGAAACAGATTAATTGGTCAAATTAAATCTAAACTAGCTATCTACTTAAAGAATAATGAATAGAAGAGACAGAGAGAGAATATTACAAATAAAGACAAAATAGAAGTAGAATACACATGGATTTCATAGTCATCAAGTGATGTTTATTACAACTAACCACTATAGTAGAAAGAGGGAAATCTTACAACTAGAAAGTGGTAAATCTACTCTAGGAAGCAGTAAAAAGAAGGTGGAGAGAAGTTATCCTCCTTAACGGCTGCTTGGAGGACGAGCCGCATTGACGGAGCGCTCGGACAAAGGTGGTGAGACATGGGACGAAGGAGAATGACGATGAACGATGGAGAATGGGGTAGGGCGACATCGCAATAGGATCCACTTCTCGAATGGTGGTGAGAGGACCACTGCGGAATGCTTCTCGAACAAGAGGAGAAGGTGGAAAAATTATATTTTTAACTCTACAGGAGCATCCCAGGTTTGGGACAAGCTCTTAGAGCTTTAAAGGGGGTGAGAGAAGAGAGGAAGGGATGAATGATATGTGGGAGGTGTAGGCCTTTTTATAGGTGTAGAGGTTAGGGGCAAATAGGTCATTTTTAACCTTAAAACATTAATGTAGGGTCATTAGTGACGGATTTATTCGTCACTAAAGCCCTGAATGTGGGCGACGTGCGTGCGCCTCCCCGCCTCCTCATGCTCAATGTATAAGTCAAGATCTTGCAATCTCAGTCGTCTGATTGCGAGATCAGATGGCTTAAACGCACCGCGCTAATGCTTCACCACGTGCTTGTGCGTGTGATGGCACGTTGCATCTCGCGTCATCGTGCGCGTGCGATATCCTCGCCCATACATCAAACCACATCACATGCATCTACGTTGCTCATGCTTCATCCAATGGTCGAATCAAGCCACTCCTGCGCCCGTACCTTGATTTGAGGAACGCGGGGGCTCGAACCTGCAACCTTAGCTTCGTGGAAGCGCCTTCGCCCAATGCTCTGCGTTCGCATTTGAGGCGCACGGATGGTTTCATGCTTAGTTAATCTGGGCCGTTGGATCTTCATACAACGACCGAGATCTCTTGTCAAAAGAGCCTTCAGGAGTCGAGCGGAGGGGTGTGGTCGGGTGCGGATGGTTGGGATGGAGCCACATGGCACCATCTTGACCATCCATCTTCATATGCTCGTAGGTGTGCCACGGATGTCGGATTGGATCTCTTTTTGCACCGTTGGGCTGCGATCATCGATCCGAACCCATCTGTGCGGTCGGATTCATCATCTGAGGTATGAATTTGCACCGCCTTGGCCCTTGACTATGATCTTTCTTGGACTTCATCTGATGCTACAGAAGTCCGATTAGGGTGATCTTAGAGTCGTTGAACTCCAATCGTCGCCCTGATCAGATCCGTATGGTTTAATCTTCAATATGAGGCCCCGATTAAATATTGCTTATCCCTGACCACCAAAAAGAGTAAATTACTATATAATTTATACACTTTGACCTAAATGCATGATGATGCATGCTATGCAATATTTACAATGCATGTTGCTTCTACGACACTAAGAACATGCATAAATAGACATTTTAGGCTATTCAAATGCATACACATCAATGGACTACCACTAAAGCCTTCCCTTAGCTCTTGCCTATCACATGACCATTTTGTATCCTTCAAACAATCAAAACTTGCTACTGAAGCTCTTGCCTATCACGGTTTAGGAATTGTAACAAGCAGGAATATGTTGGGACAGACTATACTGTATGTAGCTCATTGTGGGTTAAGAAATTTGTCGAATTATTTCCTTTACTTTCCTCTCCTTATAAGGGCATGCATAAAAGAACTCATTTGCCGAATTAGTTTGCAACATGGGAGAAGCATATCTCTATGCTAGTTTCTTGTTTACAGGATATCTTGAGTTTTATTATTGGCTTGATTTGATATTTTCCAGGATAAGCATGTCTAAGGATCCTAATTTTTACAATTTAAAAAAATACCCCTACCTTTGCCGTTAGATTTTGCAATAATCGATGGCATTAAAATGTAATTTTTTTATATCAAAGGTGGCTATTTGCCATCGCTTCTCTACGAAGCAGCAGCATAAATATTTACACCGTCGCTTTTTAAAGTGACAATGTTTACATTTAAACAACGACAAAAATCCAAAAGTAGCACGTTAAAGTGGGAAAATATGATATACAATCCCCGTCGCTTATTTTCTAAATGACAGGAAATGCAAATGCCATCGGTTATAAAGTGATGGCAAAAGCTCCAATTCGTCTGCTAGGGCAACGATAATTTGACGCCGAATTTTCTTTATAACCGATGGCAAAACGAACGATGTAATTAGTAATGCCATCACTTATTAGCATGAGTTTGAACACCTTTGCCGTCGGTTTCGAACCGATAACAAAGGTCTAGATTATTGTATGATCAATGTACGAGTACACTCTTGAAGAGTGCGATTGTTTCTCTCAACTACCTTATTTTGTTAAGGTGCCTAGGGGAAAGAGAGCTCATGAGAAATACCATACTCCTGACAACAATCAACAAACAAGGAATTTTTAAAGTCACCCCCATTATCACTACGAATCCAAGTGATATGGTAGCCTTTTTTAGTTTGAACCTTCCTATAAAAAATTGAAAATATGAAAAACACTCCATGTCTGGATCTCAAGAAGGAGACCCATGAAAATCTAGAAGAATCATTTACAATAACAAGGCAATATTTTCACCCACTAAGACTCTCATACTAGGTAGGTCCAAACAAGTCCAAGTGAATCAATTCTAATGGCCTAGAAGTGGAAATTACTTCTTTGTTTTTGAAACTATATTTCATGATTTTTCCTAATTGTCATGGATCACAAGTAAAGTTGTCTAAAAATTTCTTTTTATGGAGACCCCTGGTCGGGCTCTGATAGGTTGTGTTAATATGGTGATTTAATCGTTGAAATGAGTATAGTGGTTAACCTAAATCGAGCCTAACCATCTTTTTACAAAATTTTTAACCTGGCCTACTTGATTTTATCGTGGTCACTTTTAGGCCTAGGGTCGAACTCAGGGAAGCGGGATTAGAGGTGAATAAGTTTCTACGCCTGTCCTACAACGAATCTCTTCCGTTTGTTTATTATGTTTTTGGTGTTTTTCTATTTAATGTTTTTTTTTTGATAATTTTTTATCCTTAAGGTACACCCCAAAATCAGGTTCTTGGCTTTGAGCCAAATTAGGGTTCCAAAACTGGTCTTGCTATTCGCAAGACTGAGTACCTGCAAGTCAAGGATTATCTTTTCTCTTTTATATATTTTTTTATCTTTTTGATAGCAAGAAATAGAAATAGAAATAAGATAAATATAGTATGTATATATATATAGATATAGGGGTGGGGGTGGAGGTGGAAATGACGTGTAGCACGATGTCGAGTTGATCGTCGTCTAGGAAGACGCAATCAACGGGACGAAGTGCCGCATGGAGTGTTGGATGGATGGGTGGAAGGTGTGTGCGGAGATGCTTTCTGTACTCGTGTATCGGGGAATATCATCAACTGGTGCAAATATTCCCACGATACAACGTGTGGTAGGTGATATGAAAATATATATTTATATGTATATATATAGATATGGTTATAATTATATAGGTGTATATGTAGTTACATATATATATGTATATGTATATATATATAAAGGTATGTAAATATAGATAGATGTGTATATATATATATATATGTATATGTATTTATAATTAGATATATCTGTATGTATATATAACTATATAGATGTAGATATATATATGTATATATATATATATAGTAATATATGTATATAGATATATAAATATATATGTGTATTTATATCTATAGATATATATGTATATATATATATATGTAGATATATGTGTATAAATATATATATATATATATATATAAATATATAGATATATATATGTATATGTATGTATGTATATATAGATATCTAAATATATATATAGATAGATGTATATATATATATTTATCTATTTATAATTAGATATATATGTATGTATATATATAACTATATATATATATATGTATTTATAGCTATAGATATATATGTATATATGTATGTATATTTGTATATATATATATATATATATATATGTATATATACTTATACTTAGTTGTATAGGTAATAATATATGTATAGATATATGTATATGTATATATATATATATATATGTATGTATATAAATATACATATACATATATCTATACATATATTATTACCTATACAACTAAGTATAAGTATATATACATATATATATATATATATATATAAATATATATATATGTATATATATATATAAGTATATAGTCGTGTACAAGTGAGTGAGTGAGTGTACACGTGAGTGTGTACCAGTGTGGTGTGTGTGTGCGTGAGGTGTGTGTCTGAGAGAGAGAGAGAGAGAGAGAGAGAGCATCTGCTGGAGTGAAGAAGGCGCAGCGAGTTAAGTCGTTTGGAGGCTTCAGCCGTCGTCTGATGGTGCGCGCAGGAGCGTGCATGTGCAAGCATAGGCATGCACTGGAGAAAGCGGTGTGAGGGCACAGCGTAGCGCACTGCGTGGTGCAGTGCACTGTGCTGCGCGCTGAGGGGAACGCAGGTGAAGAAGTGGGTGTTAAGAAAGACGCAGGCGTAGGCGCTGGAGCAGGTGCAGAGAGAGACGTGGGTGCAGGCGTGCGCGGACGGGCTGGCGACGGTAGCGGCTCAAAGAGAGAGCGCGTAGTGATCGGATAAGTGAGAAACTTTCTGGTCACCGCACTGTAGCTACAGTGTCGCGCTCTCTAGCGTGAACAGTAGCTACAGTGCACGCTCGGCTCGCGCGATCGGCTGTGGCTTGTTCTACGTGCGCGGGCACTGCGGAGCGAGCCTGTCATGGAGAAGAAGCTGCGCCGGCTACTGCAGGGGCACGCGGTGGCTTGCGCGCACGGAAGGAGAGGCCGGTGCCATGCTGCTGCTGTGCTTGAACTTCAAAGCTTGAGTCTTGCGGCAATGGCGGAAATGGCTGGAACGACGAAATCAGAGAGGCGAACCACCACTCCCATCGGCTCTTTGATGAGCTGGGCGGTGGTGGGACTCACAGTGGTGATTGTGTACCACTGTGAGCTGCTCCTGCCTGCAGCGTAGCTCCTTAGGAGGAAGAGAGGCTACGTATGGAGGGGAGAGGGGAGGAGACGGCCTGGAGGAAGGAAGGGTGCTGTGTGTTGTGTTAGACTAGGCCCCCACAAGGAAGATGGCTGTACTCTTTTTAAAGAGGAAGGAGGCAAGCACAGCCATGCCTTGGGTTGTGCATGGCTGTGCATGCGGCTGGTAGGGCAAGCTGTGGCAGAGGATGGCGCGAAGAGCAAGCCATGCCCTGAGCCGCGTGGAGAAATTCAAAGCCAAATAAAAATAAAAATAAAGATGGTGAATTTGCGAGGCAACACTTGAGGAATACATTAATTTCAAGGCCATTTTATTCACCCTCCTCCCCTCTCAAATAAATGCATGCATGCATTTATTTTTGCAAATGCAACTATGGCTACCAAATATGCAATGGCAATGCTTGGAAATAGCACAAGATGGCACAATTGTTGGTGCATTTTTGCTGTACAATCATACCCCCATGCTTATCTTTTGCTAGTCCCTAGCGAAACATTTTTGTATTGTATTTGGAAATGATCTTAAGCTGAAGATCTTCTTCAGAGGTGACATAGGTGTGTTTATTTGTTGGATATTGTGAGATCCAATTGCAGAGAAGACTACCAGTACTTTAAGTCTTATGTGACATAGACCATCTCTCAACTAACCAGGACTCTTGATATTTAAACCTTAAGTACTATTTCCAAGATCCAGGAGGTTTTTGCTGTACTCGAGAGCTCAAGAGATTATGGCTTGTGTTTAGTGAAGGATCAAGACTGACCAGATGAACATTAAGACCCAAGCCCAAGGTTTCACGAATTTTTAAGTGCAGGTTGGTCCCAGTTTCAGCTCGTGTCTTTGGATTGACTCTTAGAAAGATGACGGAAAACTCAACTCCCTTTTTATTACATTTGTGGCTTAAAGAAAACAGGGTATTTGTAACTTGCTCTGAAGAACTTTTGTAGGGTGAAGACTTTACAGACATTTGCGAGATATACTGACTTATTTGCAGTTTTTTTTTTTTGAAACACATGTCAGTATATCTCTTACAACTTTATTTGGAGGAGCACACTCTTCTTTTGGTGGGAGAGTTTCTTTTTGGTGGAAAGAGTCTCTACAAGACTAAACCCTGGGATAAAAAGTCTACCTGTGTGCATAGGTAAGGACTCTACCTTCCCTACTGAACACTAGGGTTGGATCTTCTGTTCACCTGGTCTTTCCTGATATGTGTAGTGTGAACCAAGATTACTTAGGCTCTCGAGTAGAAGCAAACCAACGGATCCCGTACTGGTATCTCAGGTACAAGAATACGTCCTTAGTTAGGAGAGATTCCGATCTATCTTGTCAATGCTCAAGTGAATGAAGCCGAGCCTGAGTAAATCAAGCTTTTGTAGCCTGGAAAGTCTTCAAAATAGTGGTTGAATATCCATAAACACTTATTGTATTTTTGTTTCAGCCTTTAGATCATCACTAAACACCCTTTTTTTTTTCACATATTTATAGATAAATGGAGACTGCATGATACCATAAAATACCCAGATCCTATGGATGTCTATCCACCCCCCCATGCCAAACGATGCTATGTCCTCATATGCATGCAGGGTAGGGTAGAGGAAGGACGAAAGATCGGGTAACGAAAGCTGAGGTGCAGGGTATACAGCAGGGTGGTAGGGTGGGTGGATGGTGGGTGGTGAAGTGAAAAGTGAAGTGAGTGTGACAGTGGCGAAGTGTTGTCGAGGTGCCTCCCAACAAGCGCTGAATTTAACTTCCCCAGCTGGACTTAGAATGAGGCACAACATTAGTTACCCTCTAGCAGGGCAACAGTTTCTCCAACGAGGGTAGGTTCATGAGTAAGATAGGGTTTCAAACGCTGCCCATTAACCGTAAATTTATGCCCAGATTTGGTATCTTCAATCTCAACAGCCCCGTTGGGAAATGGTCTCGAGACCAGAAAAGGACCAGTCCATTTGGACTTCAATTTCCCAGGAAAGAATTTGAGCCAGGCATTGTAGAACCAAACTTGCTGAGATGGCTCAAATTCCTTCCACTGAATATAGCTGTTGTGAAAAGCCTTAGTGCGCTGCTTGAAAGTTAAGGCAGAATCATAGGCTTCACGACGGAGCTCTTCCAGCTCTTGGAGTTGGAGCTTCCTTTCTACTCCACACAGGTCTGGGTCGAGGTTACATTGGCAAACCACCCAATAAGCGCGGTGCTCTAGCTCCACGGGCAATTGACAAGGCTTCCCGTAAACAATTCTATAAGGAGACATACCAAGGGGAGCCTTGAAGGCGGTCCGATACGCCCAAAGTGCGTCAATCAGCTTGTCGGACTAATCCTTACGGTCAGGCCAAACCATTTTCTGGAGAATTTGCTTGGTTTGCCGGTTTGACACCTCTGCCTAGCCGTTCGTCTGAGGATGATACGGAGATGCAATACGATGGTGGACTCCATATTTCCTTAGAAGTGCCGAAAAGAAGCATGGGTAAAGTGGCTTCCTCCATCCGAGATCATGGCTCGAGGGATCCCAAAGCATGCAAAGATGTGGTCTTTGACAAATCGAGAGGATATACCATGGTCAGCACGACACGTGGGAATAGCCTCAATCCATTTCAAAACATAATCAACAGCCACGAGGATAAATTCGAAGCCGTTGGAAGGAAGAAAGGGACCCATGAAATCAATTCCCCAAATGTCAAAGATTTCCGCAGCTAGGATGGGTTGTAAGGGCATTATGCCACGACGTGACATTGACCCTAACGACTGGCACCTAGTGCAATGTTTGGCATAATTGTGTGCATCCTGGTGAAGGGAGGGCTAAAAGAAACCACACTGCAACACCTTGGCTGCAGTTTTCCTCCCAGAGAAATGGCCTCCGCAGGCCTGATCGTGGCAGAAGGATAGCACACTAGGGAATTTGCCGTCAGGAATACAGCGACGGATGATTTGATCAGCACCTATTCGAAAAAGAAGTGGATTATCCCAGAAATAATACTTTGCTTCTACCATGAGACACTCGCGCTGGTTTTTAGGCCAGCCACGTGGAAGGGATCCAGAAGCAAGGTAATTGGCAATGTTGGCATACCAAGGTCCACTTGCCACATTAATTGCCAATAGGTGCTCATCGGGAAAAATCTCATTAATCGGCAGAGTAAGACCAATATGGTCAGGGTCCAGTCTAGAAAGATGATCAGCCACAACATTCTGGGCTCCGGCCTTATCGTGGATCTCAATGTCAAATTCTTGGAGCAAAAGGATCCAACGAATCAGTCTGGGCTTGGCATCCTTCTTGTGCATGAGATGGCGAATGGCCGCGTGATCAGTGAAAACAATAACATGTGAGCCCAGAAGGTAAGAGCGGAATTTCTCCAGCCCAAAGATGACCGCCAGTAGTTCTTTTTCAGTGGTAGTATAATTATGCTGGGCCTCGTCCAACGTCTTACTGGGGTAGTACACCACGAAGGGGTGTCTATCGCATCTTTGTCCCAGGATGGCTCCCACTGCAAGGTCGGAAACGTCACACATGAGTTCAAAGTCGAGGGACCAATCAGGTGGCTGGAGAACAGGGGCCTTGGTGACAGCATTACGTAGTTACGTGAATGCTCGTATGCAGTCGGGGCCCATATCGAAGGGTACGTCAGTCGATTGGAGATGAGTTAAAGGTCGAGAAATCTTGGAGAAATCTTTGATAATCTCCTATAGAAACCGACGTGTCCCAGGAAGGAGTGGATTTGTTTGATAGAGCCAGGGACAGGTAAATTAGCAATTACATCAAGCTTGGCTCTGTCAACCTTGATACCCCTATCGGAGATGATATGTTCGAGAACAATTCCTTCGTGTACCATAAAATGAATTTTTTCCCAGGAAAGCATGAGGTTTACATCAATACATCTCCTAAGGATACGGGTCAGGTTGGCAAGACAGTCATCAAAAGATGGTCCAAAGATCGAAAAGTCATCCATGAAGACCTCGAGAAAGTCACCCACCATGTCATGAAATATCGCCAGCATACATCTCTGGAAAGTTGCTGGCGCATTACAAAGTCCGAACGGCATCCTTCTAAATGCAAAGGTGCCGAAGGGGCAGGTAAAAGTGGTTTTCTCTTGGTCCCGGGGGTCAATTGCCACCTGGTTATATCCTGAGAATCCATCCAGGAAACAGAAAAATTTATTTCCTGCTAACCGCTCCAGGATTTAGTCAATGAAAGGTAGCGGAAAGTGATCTTTCTTAGTTGCAGCATTGAGTTTCCTATAATCTACACACACTCTCCAAGATGTAGGAGTACGTGTAGGGATGGATTCGCCCCTGTCATTGACACGGATGGTGAGTCCTGCCTTTTTAGGCACGACATGAATTGGACTCACTCAGGGGCTATCGCTGATCGGGTAGATTATACCCGCATCCAGCCACTTAATAATTTCCTCTTTAACGACCTCCCGCATGTTAGGGTTGAGACATTGCTGCATCTCGCGGGACGGTCGAGCCTCCTCCTCCGTATATATACGGTGAGTGCAGTAGGAGGGGTTAATGCCAGTTAAGTTTGATAAAGACCATCCAATGGCTGCCTTGTGTTCCATAAGGACTTTTGTTAGTTTGCACTCTTGCTCCCTGGTCAACTTTGAACTAATGATTACAGGGGGCATTTCATTTGGCCCCAGGAAAATATACTTTAGTGTACTAGGCAACTCTTTCAGCTCGGGAGTGAATGGTGAAAGATCTGGCATTTCTTGGGACGAGAGTGTCCCAGGTGGATCGGAGAACAAGTCAGGAGGAAGAAGTTGGCTCTCAGATTGGCCAAGAAGAGGGGCTTCTTGGATAGATGGATCCAAAAAGGAATAGCCCCAGTGAGTAGTATATGGGCTCAAGGTCGCAGTGTGGAGTTGCAACTCCGCCTGATTTGGCGGGAAAGAAAGAGCAATCCGGTCTTCAAGAGTGTGGACCGGCAATGAGTAGCTCGAATATGACTCAGACCACGAGGTATGGGAAGCGGAGAAAACCTCGTCAGAAGTCTGGTCAGGGGAATGTTTGGGAATAGGGAGGGATGGGGGAATGTCACAATGTGTCGGTCAGGCAATCGTCAGTGTTTAAAGGCAGTCCGCAGCAGTCAAAATAGGTCCCAATTAGTCCGATACATGCGCTGACGGCCATGTCCTCGTCAGACGTGTCATCCTCGATGCAATCGCAATCAAAATTCTTAGCTACCTTAAATATGTTAAGCTTGAGCTTCTCGGATCCAACCTCAATCTCAATACAGCCCGACTCGCAGTCGATATGGGTGCAGGCTATGGCCAAGAAAGGTTGACCAAGGATAATTGGACAATCAGAAAGTGAGCTAGGAGCTTCCATATCTAAAATAAGAAAGTCAATAGGAAAACAGAGACTGTTGACCCTAACCACCACGTCTTCCACCACACCCTTTGGAATTTTGACAGAACGATTTGCCAACTGTAACGTGACAGGGGTGGGTTTCAGATTTCCCAAGGAAAATTTTTCGAGCATGATGGTTGGTATAAGATTGATGGAAGATCCTAGATCAAGCAGGGCACGGTTAAAATTGCAGCCTTAGATGCTACAGGAAATAAGCGATGTGCCCGAATCTTTCTGCTTCGGTGGTAGATTTGATAGTATAGCACAACTCGCATGAGGCGAGAGAACCACCGGATTCTTAGTTTTCTTTGACTGACTCCTGGGTGTTGTGTAATATTTGAAAAATCAGGCGATAATAGGTATGTGGTCGATAGCCTCGAGCAGGGGTACCTTGATTTCAACATCCCTGAACAAATTACGCAGGTTATCAAAGGCCTGTGTATCCTTCTTCTTGCCTTTTGGCTCCCTCAGTAGAGCCTCAGGGAATGGGACTGATTCTGGCACCAATTTGGGTGTATCGTCCTCTCGCGAATGTGGTGCGCATCTCAAATGAGAGGGCGATGAAGAAGACAGGCCAGGATCAGGTCGAGGAGGATCGATGGTCTGCTTACCGCTCCTCGTAGTGATCGCATTGGATGATGCGGGTCCAGTAGGATCATAAGGCGGAGGAGGGTTCGCAATAGGGACATAATAGTGAGGTGCTGCAGCGGGATTAGCCTGAAATCCCGGTGGAATGCTCGGAGCCTGCAGAATCTGATGAACCTACCCCTGAGAAGGTCGTACCTGTGGTTGAGGACCACGGGGTATGAAATTTCGCGGGTTGGGAATAGGTTGGGTTGGAAGAGTTCCCTGAGATCGAGTCGCCATGCATAGTTGACTGATCTCAGCATTCTGCTGCACCAATTGGTGCTAAAGAGAGGTCATGTTCTCTTCATGGCGCTTTGACATTTCTGTCATCATTCGCATCAATTTGTCAAGAGGACTTGATGCGTGTTCTGTTTGCGGTGCGCAAGGACCCGATGGCAGATTCGCCATAAGATTAGACTGGGCCCTTGGTATGACGGGTGCAGACGATCGCATTGGTCTACCCGCAGGGTTTTGGCGTTGCGGGTTGTTGGACCATGCGAAGTTCGGATGATTTCGCCACCCTGGGTTATAAGTGGCAAAGAATGAGTTGTTCCCCAGGGCGCAAGTGTCTTCTATGCCAGAAGATGCGTCCGCATGTAAATATGCATCCGAGCACGCGAAGGCTTGGTCCTCCGTGTCAAAATACTGGCTTGCAGAAGCCAGATCCACATGACTTACTGAATCGCTTGGCACGACACTTAGTAAGGAAGGTCTTACGGGGTTTCTCGGGATAAACCTGGTGTTGGAAGAATTGAGATTGTGACGAAGTGGTGAGGTGGGGGTGTTTGCCATAGAATGGGTGGGGTTGGCCAGAAGCTCGTCCAGCTTCTTGTGCATGATGAAGACTATGGTCTCTGTAGCAGCGGGATTCTGATAGGAGCTAAGAGACTTAGGCTCCTCCAGTTTGGGAGGGTTCTGCATTTCCTCCAATGTTTCCCTAATGGCTTCAATTTGTTCGTTATACATTTCCATTTGGGCTTGGAGGCAGGTTATGGGATCCAAGTCTCCATCACCTGGTGGGTTTTGAGGGCGATTTCCTCCCTTGGGATTTGGGGGGTGGGCGTGTAGCCATGTTTGTGGAGGAGGAGGACGATTCGGCTTCTTTTCTAAATTTATCAGACAATTCACACAGTTCAAGGTTTTGTGACCTCCTCCCAAACAAGCACTACTGCAGGAAGAATTGGGGGGATACGAAGGGAAAAGGAGATGAGAGAAATGACGCTGCAAAGGTACACTTGATGACAAATCAATGCAATCAAATTCCTAACCTCTACAGTGTGCCCTTAGACATAAAGATCTAAGTTACCTACTATCACGACCTACGAAATCGAATGCGAGCATCGTGGAACCATCGGGCCAGATTGAAAGGCCGTTTGCCCCAGTCTTAGACACCTGATAGCACGCGGGAACCCTCACCAGCACATAGGCACTACACGCAGGTAGTTAGACCTCCAATCCTTAATAAGGGTCAAGTAGCTACCAATTTTAGTTAGAGGCTTAGGATGAAGTGCTTCTGGAATGTGAAGGTCATTATTTATAGGTAATGCCCAAGTGGTTGATTTTGTAAATTGTGTAAACCAAGCATACAACGGGGAAATCTCCCCGAATTGAAGTTTTAATTAGTGAATGATTTTTAGAGTTTTAGCCTTAAGTAGTATGGATTTTAGGATTTCGTTGAATTACCAATTCAACCAATCTCCGGGTTTTGAAAGAATACAAGTTTTCTTCTAAGCCCAACAAACCCTTCTTCAATGTCAGTTGGTTAATGCATGCTAAAATGCAATGGGCTTCCCTAGATGGAGATTTCTATATGTGGATGCACGAGTCAATTTTAGATTAGCGTGTAAGGGAGCCAAAGCACTTTAATTCAAGTGCTCCCAATCACCAAAATGATTTTCCACACACAAGGCTCAACCATAAGATAAAGAAAATCAAATTGTTGGGGTTGGAGTATTCGGAATCGAATCTTAGGCATGTGAAAGGTCGTGGTGGGGTTGGAATCAACTCAATTCCAAGTCTCCCCACAAAAAATGTGATCCCGAATTGCAGATAAGTGAGGCAAAGAGGGATAGCAATCAATCTTTTTATTTTTGCCTCAAAGAATACTTTACACAGCGAAAGATTCAAGAATCACGATTCTTGGATCTTCGCTATGCGAAGTTTGGCGGGAAATCCCGGGGTGGTGGGAGTGCTGTCAAACAATCAAACAAGTGATTTTTTTTTTATCCACTTGCCCCAAGAGATCCCAAGAAGTGTTTTTTTTTAGTTAGTTTTTTTTTTTATTAAGGTGACAAGTTGAACTAAGTTGCTAAGAAAGAAAGACCTACCTATTCAGCAAAGTGGGTGAAGCTCCAGTGCGGTACCGGGGACTTCACGCTCTAGTTCCCGCCTTGGATCTGCCCACGTCTCCGAGTTCGTCTACCTGCCTTCTCCTTGCAACTGGTTCACTTGCACACCAACAAACAGAAACACCCGTGAAGAGAAGGGTGTGAGAAGAGAAAAATTAAAGGAATGGAGTAGAAACTTACCTGAATGCGCACTTCCCTGGCAACGGCACCAGAAAAAAGTGTGGTCGGGCTCGGATAGGTTGTGTTAATATGGTGATTTAATCGTTGAAATGAGTATAGTGGTTAACCTAAATCGAGCCTAACCATCTTTTTACAAAATTTTTAACCTGGCCTACTTGATTTTATCTTGGTCACTTTTAGGCCCAGGGTCGAAGGGAAGCGGGATTAGAGGTGAATAAGTTTCTACGCCTGTCCTACAACGAATCTCTTCCATTCGTTTATTATGTTTTTGGTGTTTTTCCATTTAATGTTTCTTTTTTTTGATAATTTTTTATCCTTGAGGTACACCCTCAAAACCAGGTTCTTGGCTTTGAGCCAAATTAGGGTTTCAAAATTGGTCTTACTATTCGTAAGACTGAGTACCTGCAAGTCAAGGATTATCTTTTCTCTTTTATATATATCTTTTATCTTTTTGATAGCAGGAAAGAGAAATAGAAATAAGATAAATATAGTATGTATATATATATATAGGGGCGGGGGTGGAGGTGGAAATGGCGTGTAGCACGGTGTTGAGTTGATCGTCTTCTAGGAAGACGCAACCAACAGGATGAAGTAACTATATAGATGTAGATATATATATATGTATATAGATATATGTAGATAGATATATATATGTGTGTGTATTTATATCTATAGATATATATGTATATATGTATATATATATTTGTAGATATATGTGTATAAATATATATATATATATAAATATATAGATATATATATATGTATATGTATGTATGTATATATAGATATCTAAATATATATATAGATATATATATATATTTATCTATTTATAATTAGATATATATGTATGTATATATATATAACTATATATATATATATAGTAATATATGTATATGATTATATATATGTATATATGTATATAGATATATGTAGATAGATAATGTATATATATATATGTATTTATAGCTATAGATATATATGTATATATGTATGTATATTTATATATATATATATATGTATAAATATATGTGTATGTGCATATATATATATATATATATACTTATACTTAGTTGTAGAGGTAATAATATATGTATAGATATATGTATATATATGTATATAAATATATATATATATATATATATGTATATATATATAAGCATATAGTCGTGTACAAGTGAGTGAGTGAGTGTACACGTGAGTGTGTACAAGTGTGGTGTGTGCGTGTGCGTGAGGTGTGTGTCTGTGAGAGAGAGGGAGAGAGAGAGCGTCTGCTGGAGTGAAGAAGGCGCGGCAAGTTAAGTCGTCCGGAGGCTTCAGCCGTCGTCTGATGGTGCGCACAGGAGTGTGCACGTGCAAGCGTAGGCCCGCACTGGAGGGAGCGGTGTGAGGGCGCAGCGCAGCACACTGCATGGCGCAACACACCAAGCTGTGCGCTGAGGGGAACGCTGGCGCAGGCGCTGGAGTGGGTGCGGGGAGAGACACGGGCGTGGGCATGCGCGGACGGGCTGGCGACGGTAGCGGCGCAGAGGGAGAGAGCGCGGTGACCGGATAAGTGAGAAACTTTCCGATCACCGCACTGTAGCTACAGTGTCGCACTCTCTAGCGTGAACAGTAGCTACAGTGAGCGCTCGGCTCACGCGACCGGCTGTGGCTTTTCTGCATGTGCAGGCGCTACAAAGCGAGCCTGTGCGTGCAGGAGAAGCTGCGTCGGCTACTGCAGGGGCGCGTGGTGGCTTGCGCGCGCGGAAGGAGAGGCCGGTGCCATGTTGCTGCTGTGCTTGAGCTTCAAGGCTCGAGTCTTGTGGCAATGGCGGAAATGGCTGGAACGACGAAATCAAAGAGGTGAACCACCACACCCACCGGCTCTTTGATGAGCTGGGCGGTGGTGGGACTCACAGTGGTGGTCGTGTACTACTGTGAGCTACTCCTGCCCGCAGCGTAGCTCCTCAGGAGGAAGAGAGGTTGCGTATGGAGGGGAGAGGGGAGGAGACGGCCTGGAGTAAGGAAGGGTGCTGTGTGTTGTGTTGGACTAGGCCCCTGCAAGGAAGATGGCTGTGTCCTTTTTAAAGAGGAAGGAGGCAAGCACAGCCATGCCCTGGGTTGTGCATGGCTGTGCATACGGTTGGCAGGGCAAGCTGTGGCAGAGGATGGCGCGAAGAGCAAGCCATGCCTTGAGCCGTGCGGAGAAATTCAAAGCCAAATAAAAATAAAAATAAAGATGGTGAATTTGCGAGGCAGCACTTGAGGAATATGTTAATTTCAAGGCCATTTTATTCACTCTCCTCCCCTCTCAAATAAATGCATGCATGCGTTTATTTTTACAAATGCGACTATGGCTACCTAATATGCAATGGCAATGCTTGGAAATAGCACAAGATGACACAATTGTTGGTGCATTTTTCTTGTGCAATCAACCCTGCACTTGTTCATGTTTAGCTAGTTTGTGAACCAACCTCATATGGACATGTCCAAGTCTCCTATGACAAATTTTTTCTTGATCATTTCTTACAAGTCATTCATATGTTCCATTTTTATCAAATTCAACTATATAGATATCTTTGTACCTAGTTCCCTTGAGAAGGGTTTCATTAGTTGAAGCATGCACTATTTCAAATATTTTGGAAGAGAAAACTACTTTATAACCCTTAATACATATTTGACTAACACTAAGAAAATTGTGTTTTAAACCTTTAACTAAAGAAACATTAGAGATAGGGGAAGAAGAGTTACCTATCTTACCAAGGCCAATAATATAGCCCTTATTGTTGTTGCCAAAAGTAACCATTCCTCCACCCATAAGTTAGAGGTCTAAGAGCAGGTGCTTGTCTCCAGTCATGTGCTTGAAGCATCCCGAGTCCATGACTCATCGGCCTCTTTTATGGTCTCTTTGTCGTCTTTCCTATAGGTCTTCTTGTTCCTTCAAAAGATTTCCTTGAGTGACTTTAGGAGTTCTTAGGCCTTTCTAATTTGAGTTGCCCATCATTCATCTTATAGATTCTGTTCTTCACCTTATAGTCTCTTTTGAATCCTACAAAACACAATTTAAGTTGTCTTTTTGGTATTCACATGAGTGTGGATCTGGATTTGTTAGTAATCCTCCTTATGAGAGGAAACTTTTCTAGCTCATTTTGGCCACTACTAGCCTTATAATAGCCTAGACCATGTTTACTAGATGGTGGTTTTTGGTGGGCAATGAGCTTATCTAAATTAGCCTTTCCTTTAGTAAATTTAGCTAGGACTTCAAGTAGTTGATTTGAACTTTCTCTAAGGTGAGTTATCTCTACTTTCATTTTATCTATTTTTTCTTCTAAACCTCTAATTTCAAATTTAAGCAAGCCATTCTCATATCTTTTAAAAGAGTTTGTTTTCTTAAGAACATGAATTTTGTCAAGTAGTTCTTCTTTATCAAGAAAATTTTGTTCATACATAGCAGTATATAAGTCCTTTGTCAATGATTCTTTTGCAATAATCAAATTTCCTACTTTCATGGAAAGATTGGTAACTTCATTTGTAAGGGCTAAGTTCTTTTCTTTAAGGTGCTTAGTGGTTTCTTTAGCCTCTGATTCTCAGCTTTTAATGATTTGTTTTTAATCTTAAGTTCTTTGAAATCTAAGAACAATGAATCAAAGGCTTCTTGTAACTCATCAAATGTACAAGAGGGTACCTTAGTTTCCTCGGAGTTGGATCCGGAGTCGGGGTTGTCATATGTTGCCATGAGACCCAAACACACGGTTTCTTCATTTGAGGATTCCTCTTCTTCGGAGCTTGTGTCATCCCAAGTTGCTTGGAATGCCTTCTTCTTGAATGATCTTGGTTTCGTAGACTTCTTCTGCTCCATCTTTTTGTTCTTCTTTTCTTTATCCTTTCTTAATAAGGGACACTCCTTTCTCATGTGGCCTCTCTTTTTGCAATTATAGCAAACAAGAGGCTCTTCCTCCTTTCTATTCCTAAGAAACTTTTAAAATTTTTAGCTAATAAAACAAAATCTTCATCAATGGTAGTTACCTCGTCATCGGATGCCACCTTGAATGCCAAAGTCTTCTTTGGATCGGGAGTGATGGATTTCCATCTTTGATCCATCTTTGTTTCGTAAACCATCAAGTTCCTAAGTAGATCATCTATATTTAGATCCTCTACTTGGTTGGCCTTCTCTATCGCCGTCACCTTTTACTCCCACTCCGATGCAAGGGAGTGAAGGAGCTTGGATTGAAGTTCTCCTTGGATGAAAGTCTTTACCAAAGACTTGAGGTTATTCATGATCAATGTGAATCAAGTGTACATATCCCCAAGTAGTTTATTTTTCTTCATGGTGAATGCTTCGAATTCTCGAGATAACAAGTTAATCTTAGATGTTTTAACTTTAGACATACCTTCGTGTGTTACTTCAAGTGTCCTCCATATCTCGTAGGCAATCTTTCCTTGGCTGATTTGGTTGAACTCCTTCAAGCTAAGGGCACAATACAAGGTGTTCATTGCCTCTACATTGAGGTTGAGTTGGTGAATTTTCTCAATGGTGTACCTAGTCTTCGATTTCTCGAGACTTGTGAGATGAGTTTCACACTCCTCCTGAGCAGTGAAATCATTTGCTTGCAGCCACATCTTCATCTAGAGTTTCCAATAAGTGTAGTTGTTCCGTCGAAGAATGATAGATGGGTTGTAGACTGTCCTTCCATTTGGTTGGTCGTGATAACTTTCCCTTCGATTGGATCTGGCCCGATAAAGTTACTCCAAATATGCAGGAACCTACTCTGATACAAATTGAAAATACACTAGAGGGGGGTGAATAATGTAATTGAAGTGTTAATATATAAATAAAATTAATCACACAATAATGGCACAAAAATTTTTGGTGGAAACTTAAACCAAGAGAAAACCACCACTTTAAGTCAACCTAACATAGGATTTGCTGATCACAAAGTGATCAAACCACTATCCACACCACGTCAAAATGAGGGTGGTGTACCTCAATTACAAAGCCCACCTCTGATCCCTATACGAAGGTTTTTCCCTTCATAAGGAAGAGACAGGAATCCAACATGCTAGACACCCAAGTACAACAAAATGAAAATGAAATAGAATTTAGCATAGCCTATAGAGCACCCCAACAAGATTCTAAAGTAATCTAGCTACTATAGGCAATAGAAAAACTCCTTGATATGGTTGCTAGTATATGAGGATTGAGAGTGACAGAGCTTTGCCCCAAAGAGATAGAGCACAGTAGCAAGTAGCTTGTAGATGGAGCAATGTGAAGTGTACAGCTTGAAATGTATCTCCAATGGGTGTATTTGCCTAATGGAGGGTTAAGGGCTATTTATAGGCTTCAAGAGAAGTTTCAAGAAGGCTTGGGAGCAGTTTCAAAAAAAAAAAAGAAGGCTTGGGAGCCTTCTCCTAGCCGTTGGAGACAAATCTCCATAGATTTAGTAGAAATCCAAATCAAATCAGGCAATGATTAACTCTAACAGCAGAATCTGACATCTAAAAAAAAGGTTAGACATTTGATTTGGAGTTTCTAGATGTCTGACAAAAGATTTGGACGTTTGATAAAAAGGGTCAGTGTTACTAGACTTAATTGGATCTAAACAATGTACTTGTCACAAAGTATTAGATGTATGATTGCTCATTATAAGTGTCTGATGGAAGTTTTGGACATCTGAAAATGACCGAGTGTGTTCCTGGATTTTATCAGATCCAAATAGGGATCTAGTCTCTAAGGGTCACATGTCTACTGGGCATCTGGCATTATTATTTGACATTTGATTGTCATGATGAGCTAGGATTTTGGATTTCTTGAGAATCTCTGATTTGAGATTTACTTTGACAAATCTTACTTTACATCAAATTAGCCCTAACGTTCCAATATTAGACATCTAGGACAGTGCTTGGACGTCTAGAAATAAGATTAAGATATTCCCAAGTAGGCTTACAAAGATTTTATTTTGACAAATAGAAATTTAGGCTTGATTAGGTTTTAATGATCAGTTATTGGATGTCTGGATGTATCACCAGACGTCCAAAATGGACTATGGACGTCTAAATGAAGGTCTGGTCATCTGAGCCCTATGTGTTTAATTTGCTAAGGCAATATATATGGATATTGGATGTCTGATCTAAGAATCAAATGACTTAACTTTTCATATCAAACGTCTGGAGACAATGTTAGATGTCTGATCCTAAGTTATGTGTTAGGTTTGAAATTGGATTTTGTTCTAAGTTATTTCCTAAGTGTTGAGTGACTAGATCAAGGATTCCTATATCTAGTTGGGGGCTTTTTACAACTTTTCAAGATTCATTAAAGAGAAAAATTACAACTCGATTAAAATAGATACAAATATTTTTAAGACCTAGACAGAAACGTCTTCATCTTCGAGACTTCTTTTTTGAGATGAAATGATATGAGACCTGCAACTTAGATATGATAAAGGCAAGAAATAGTGATTTTGTTAAATTTATTTCCTTTTTGTAAAATCATCAAAACATATATTGAGAGAGGTTGAACTAACGCAATCCAGTCTGAAGTAGACTCCATGCATAAAAATGATGTATGGACCCTCGATCTATCTAATGGGATAAAACCTATTGAGTGCAAATGGATCTATGAGAGAAAAAGGGGATATGATGGGAAGATATATACCAAGGGCTACACCCAAAAGGAAGGGGTTGACTACGAGGAAACCTTCTCTCCTGTTGCTTGAGGGTTTCCAAGTAGATGGTGGGGAAGGAAAAGTGTGTAAGCTAAATAAGTCCATATATGGACTTAAGTAGGCTTCTTGTAGCTGGAACATTGGATTCGATGAAACTATAAAGAGTTATGGATTCCATCAAAATTTGGATGAACTTTGTGTCTACAAGAAGGCCAGTGGAGTGCTATCATCTTTCTAGTGTGATACATGGATGACATCTTACTAATTAAGAATGACGTAGAAATGTTATCCAGTGATAGGCTCTGGTTATCCTAGAACATCGAGATGAATGATCTCAAGGAAGTCTCTTATATCTTGGGTTTGATAATGTTCAGAAACAAAGAAACGAGGACATTGAGATTATTACAACAAGGGTACATAACCAAAGTCTTAGAGAGATTCTGCATGGATAACTCTAAGAAGGGCTTTCTACCTATTAGACATGGAGTTCACTTGACAAAGGTAATGTCTCCCCAAAAAATTGAGGAGAAAGCCATGGGTGAATGCCCATATTGATGAGCGAAACTTACTCAAGGTTAAATCATGTCGTAGCTCAAGCTATGGGATTGTTCAAAATTAATTTTCTAAACTCATTAATTTTCAAGCTATGGGTTAAAGCAAAATTAATCTTTCCAGGAATTTAGACCCATTGCTCTTTCTAACTCCTTATATCTGGTGATCGGAAAGGTCCTGGCTAATAGATTGAGGCCTGTACTGCAAGATTTGATCCATCCTGCTTAGTCTGCTTTCCTCCTGGGTAGATCCCTACAAGAATCTTTTATATTGGCCCAAGAGATGGTTTGCGGCTGGCATAAGAGGAGATGCAAGGCCTTCATGTGGAAGGTTGATTTTCGTAGGGCTTATGACTCAATTAGCTGGCCTTATTTATGGGATGTGCTTAAAAGAAGGGGCCTTCCCCCTACTTGGATAGCTTGGGTTAAGAGATGTATTACACGGCCTCCTTTACCCCTCTAATAAATGGGAAACCCTGTGGTGCATGGATCCAGCCTCAATGTAGCATCAGGCAAGGATGCCCCCTGGCCCCATTGATATTTAATTTGGCAGTTGACAGTTTAGCCTGGTTTGTTTGTAAGCTTTCTGAAGTGGGTCTTGTTAGAGGATATTCGCTCTCTTGCAGGAACAGTCTGGCTCCCATTCTTCAATATGCAAATGATATTGTCTTTTTTGTTGAAGGATCCACAGATGGAGCGTTGGCTTTGCATCACTTGGTTGATATCTTTGGTGAGCTTTCTGGACTGAGGTTAAATAGGGACAAGTCTGGTTTGGTTTATTTTGGTTTATCTGAGGTGGAGCAAGAGGCCTTAGCAACCATCCTGATGACTCCCCGCATCAGCCTTCCCATTAGATATCTTGGGCTGCCTTTGAGGTTTTCCAGGTTGAAGAGAGGTAATTGGAATTGCCTTTTTGACAAGATCTCTATGAAACTTGATGGTTGTCACAACAGATTCTTATCCAGAGGTGGAAGGCTTATCTTGCTCAATTCGGTGATCACCTCCATCCCTATTTTCTACTTCTCCATTTTCAAAGCACCAAGATCTATTTGGAAAGGATTGGATGTGATGAGGAAGAGATTTTTTTGGAAGGGTGCTAGACACAAGGGTAGCTTCTTGCAGCCTCTTAAATGGGATCAAATCTGCTATCCTAAGGAGCTGGGTGGTCTTGGGATCAAGTCCTTGCAGCACTTTAGTGATGCCTTGCTGCTCAAATGGGCTGTTAAGCTACTGCAAGGTGATCTGAAACCGTGGTCTGATCTGATCAGAGATAGATATGGAGCTTCCAACAGCAGATTTTCCAGACTTCAGCCAAACTGTCCATCACCTTTCTGGAAATCAGTAACTAAGGCTTTGGCTGATCACTTCCATCTACTGCAACCATCACTTGGAGATGGCAGGTCTTTCAAATTCTGGAAAGAGGAATGGTCTGAATTGGGGGTCTTGAGGGAACTCTATTCGAGAGCTTTTGATGCAGCAGCTGAGAAGAATGCTACGGTCAGCAAGATCTGGTCTTGCAGCAGCAGCAGTTGGGTTCTGGATGATGTGGAATCCAGCAGCAGCAGAAGAACAACCCGGTTATGGGATGAGAAGAGAAGGCTTTTATTAGACCTTGAAAATTTCAGACCTAGGCCTGGAATGGAGGACAGATATCTGTGGGATGGGATATATAGTGTCAAAGCTGGGTATAACAGAATGCTAAATTTTGAAGAGGGATGGAGACATGATTCCATTGATAAGAAGATATGGTTGTTAAAAATTCCTCTCAAGGTACAGATCTTCCTTTGGCTGTGCAGGAGGGATGGATTAATCACAAGTGATCTACGCTACAGAAGATTGGGTACTGATCATCATGTGTGTTTCTTATGTGAGATGAGCACTGATAATGTAAATCACATCTTCTCTTCTTGCCATATCAATGATGTCATTTGGAGAAAAATTTGTCAGGAGCCTTTACCAGATTGGGATTCTATGTGGCATGGGTTTGAGGTGAGAGGGAAACCACATGTCCACAGGGCTGCTTCTATTTGGTGTGTATGGAAGGCAAGGAATGAGAGAATTTTTCAGGAGAGGCCGGTATGTTGTGAGAATATTGTAAGAGAGTGCTGGTCCCTCATACAGTCTTGGAGATCCTTTTTGTAATCTCCCTTCTTTGCACATAATATACTACTCTAGACTGCTATCGCAGGACGATAGCTCTCCTTTCTGCTTCAAAATTTTTTTTCTAAACTCATAATAGATTCAAAACATAATATATGGGAATCCAAGTTGTATTTTAGAGATTTTTTTATCTGGGTTGCTTCTTAACTAATCCTAAGTATGCATGAATTTTTTTGTAATTTTTAAAGGCATTTTGCTATTTTTTAAAGATTTTTCTATAAGGCCAAAGTAATTTGTCCAATTTGATTCCTAGTGTAAAATGCGTGCCTAGCCAAAATGCAGCTATGTTCTAAATTTCTATTGATTTTTACTATGATTCTTGACTAGATAATGAGATAACTTCAATTTACGTCACATCAATCTGAGCTGTATAAAAATTCCTAAAATTCGAACAAGTTCAGAAAATTAGGTTCTATTTTGGCTTTGATCTCTTATTAATCCATAAATCATATAAAATAATTGAAAATGAGTTTTGCATCAAAATTTTGTAGCAATACACCTTACTAGTATCCTAAGGTACTGACAAAATTTGGTGATTTTTGGAAGTGCAGATTAGTTGAAACAAATTTTGAAAGACAACATTGCAAATCTATGAAAATACAAGAGATGCGAAATGTGGAAACTCAACACACCACACCTTTTTTTGGGTTTTCAAGATAATAAAGCAAGTAAATAACTAACTAACAGCAATGAGACTAGAGAGAGATGCAAATATAAACATGAATTTATTACTAATGAAAGAGTTCACAACTACCAAAGCAAACTAAGAAGGTGAAGAAGAAGTAGAAAGAAGGGAGAGAGATAGAAGTAGCCATGAATATCAAGACAAATATGAAGGTTTTCCACGATGGTGAAGAAGAAGCTACCACAGCTTCCAAGAAGTAGAGAGATGTCAAAGATGTAGGAACTTGGATCTACTATAGTATAGGCTATGTGCACAAACACACTAGATGCAAGATAGTAGCAACAAAAGATAGTTGCACAAAAATAAAACCATAAAGAATGAACACAAGTGTATAGTGGTTCCCTACTCACTTGGATACTCCACTACCTAAGCCTTTCAACTTAGGATTTTTAACCCGATTCCCTCAACCCCAAGGGAATCACTTTACTCACAGAGGTAATTAACGGGTTACCTCAACCCAAGTACGACAAGAAGTTTGTTACAACCCAATGGGCAACAATCTCAAATACAGAATAGGTATTGGTGTAAGAAAAATAAATCTTACAACAAAGATTCCTATGCCTCTCAACAATAATTAAAATGAATACCAATTTGAGAGCCTAGAATGGACGTGAATCACTTCATAGATGCGTAAGAAAAACACGTCGTTGAGCTTGTAAGGATGTAGAGAGAGTGAATGGCAAGCTTCTTCTTTCTCTCTTGAAAATATGGTGGAAATTTGAAATTCAAAGCTCTAGAACTTTCCTTGTGTATCTTATATGAAAACTAAGAGTTCAAAAGTCTTTTTATAGAGTTAGGACCTTAGTAATATGTCTACTAGACGTTGGAGTTTAAATCCCAACGTTTAAGTTCTCAAAATCAATTTTACAGCCATTCAAATTTGAGCCAATGAGTAACTGGTACCGGTACTAGTGACATACTATTTTGTTTTTTAAGTTAACTTGTCACAGACAGTACCTATTGGGTACTGGTACCAATCATTAGTACCAGTACTCGTTGCTCCCAAATTTAGGTTTTAAATACTTAACATGAATCTGTAACCAATTTATACTGTTACTGATCATGGGTACTGGTACTCGTTGCCTCTAGTACCAGTACTGATCATGAGTGCCAGTACTTATGGGGTACAAGTTTGTTTCTTTGAGAAAATCCAAACCTGTAACTCACATGTACCAGTACTAAAGTTTAGTACCAGTACTTGTGGGTTAATAAGTACCTTTTTAAATATGAATACAACTTGATTACTAGCCTATTTTTGCAAATACCTTAAACATTAAAATACTATCTTTTAAACAATACGTACTTTAAAATAAATCAAATGATCGTAATGCTTTATCCTAATTTATCTCTATATGATATTTACAATCTAATTCTTATTTCTTTGTTAAGAGGCATACATTCTAAAAATAAAGTAAACAAGCTAATTTAATAGACAACATAAACACAAGATGATCTTCTATCATCAGCTCCTTGTCATCATTTCTTGTTTGCCTTGATCTTCATTTAAATCTGAAATGTCACTCAATTGTAAATATTAATCTAAAATAATTTTATTAATACTAAAAGAAGATGTGGAACAAGGTTCCAACAAAAGAAGTAGTCGAAGTAGAACCCAAAGAAGGAGAAGTCGAAGCAGAAGGTGGAGGCAAAGGAGATCCTAAATAGAGAAGGAAATTCATAAGTAACTAAGGTAATTTTAAAGCTAATTAGAAGGTGTGAGAAGAAGGTGGGAGAGCAAGGAGAAGGAAGAAGAAGAAGAAAGGAGGAGGAAGAAGAGGCTAAGGACGTAGAAGAAGACCTAAGAAGGAAGGAGTAAGGAGGAGAGTTGCATGCAACTAATGAAGGCCAAGGGATGGTTTTATAGGCAAAAGGAGGGGCTTGGATGTCCATAGGCTTGGTAGGCAAGGAATAGGTTTAGGTTTTTAGTAATTAAGATTAGGACTAGGGTTTTCCTTAATTTTCTTTAATTTTCATCCTTTGTATGTTTCAAATTTCAAATTGCACATAGTAAAAGTTGAAGCCCTTGAAATCAGCTTTCACATACAACTTGAATCACTAAATTTAGATTTAAAATGAGAAAGTTATAGTCGAAACATTAACGATATGTTAGGCTGTCACGAATTTTGGGATTAGGATTGGAATTAGGATAATGATTGACTAAAATCATGGAAGGAAGGATATGGAAACTCCTTGGACGTGAATAGTGTTTGGGAAGTGGTTATAATGAACATCCAAAGGTGGTGGAGGGTGTCTTGGAGGCTATTAAGGGCTCCTAGAATGTAGGTTTCAATCACCTCCTAATTGTGTTCACATTGATCTTGATTTATAGCAAATTAAGGAGGTGATTAGATACCTAATCTAATTGATTGATTGCCACATTTTATCAATTAATTTAAATGAATATTTAATACAATTTTAAGGTATAGAAAAATTATGTGGCAAGTGGATAAGGTGTAGGAACCTATAGAATAGGATTAAAACTAAGACTAAGGTAGTGTTACTTTGAGTGTGAGCTAGGTTTTAGGATTAGGCTAGGAATGTGACGTAGGGTTAAGGAAAGGTTTTAGAGAGCTAAATGGAACTGGTTTAGGGTTAGGATTAGGTATTAAGATTAGGGTTTGGGTGAAGCTAAAATAGGCAAGTTCTGATTAGGGTTAGGTGTTTACGCGGCCAGATCGTGTTTTAAAAAATGTCTCGTTGTAATATAGATGAAATCTCCGTGAAAACAAATAAGAATTTATAACTCGAAAATCAAAGTATCTGAGGTCGAACGCAGGGAGCAATTGGGTATTTCAAAACTTAAGAACACAACTTTCAATAAAAAGCAATAACTAATTCAACGAAATTTGAAGAGTAATGTTGTGCAGAAATAATGCTCAAAAAGAATTGGACGTCTGATATTTTATCAGACGTCTGATATTTTATCAGACGTCTTAAAAATTCTGACTACAGTTGCTTTGAATTGTTGTTCTTCTATGTCTTCTTTCTCTCTCTTCTTTTGCTTTGCTCTATGGCTATGCTTCTTTTGGCTTCTTCTTCTTCTTTTCTTCTTCAGCTACCTTCTTCTTCTTCTCTTTGCTGCTCCTACTTCTCTCTTTCTTATGCCCTTGCTCTCTCTTCTTTCTTCATTTCTTCTTCATCTACCTTCTTTTTCTTCCCTTGCTATGCCGCTCCTCTACTACAGTGCGTCTCTTTCCTTCTCCTTTTTCCTTCCTTGCTGTGGCTACCTTCAGCCGCTTCTTTCTTCCTTTTCTTCTCTTGATACACTTCTTCCTTCCTTAGCCCTTCTTCTTTCCTGCACAACACCACGTAGCAAAACCTACCCCCTACCCTCCCCGCATCTCTCTCTCTATATTTCTCTCTTTGGTACGCTCTCCCAGAGCCAGGTAGTCAGGTCGGGTGCATGCCCAGGTCGAGGAGCACTAGCGTGAGTGTGATGCGCGAGGAGTGTTAGGTTAGGTAATCAGGTTGGGTGCCAGGTCCGCATGGGAAGGTCGTAGACAAGGCGTGAGAGAGCGAGGGACCTCACCCCTGTGTGCTAGAGGCTATTAGCTAAAAGCACAAAAATAATTTTTACTACACAGGTAGCTCAAAACTTACCGAGGTGGGACTAAAAGTCCCACCCACTTCTTCACGCGTTTCCGCAGGTGAAGTCTCCTAATTGCTGCAGCTGCGGAGTGCTTTGGCACTCGATAGGTGGCTAATGCGGTTGACAGAGGAAAGCCACGCACCTGGGATTTGGTTTCCTGGAGTGGGGCCACCTGATGCAAGCTCGCGAGCAAGCTTCGTGTCTTCGTCAATGGCGGTGAGGGGTTAGATCTGTCAGCACGAATACAGCCTCATGACCCTGTCAAACAATAGGAAAACCTTTTCCGTATCACGGCGAAGGTGAGGCGGGGGTTGGCGTGGCTCAGAACAGCCTAGGCATGCGTGCCTAGGTTGGACTGTGACCGTGTGAGTGGGTTTGTTCGGTGGAAGTGTGGGGCGTGTGTGGCGGGCAGTGAGTGGGCGAAAAGTGATCAGTGGTCGATGGCAGAGGTGAAGAGGTTGGTGGCGAGATGTGTGGAGGTGCGGAGTAATGGATGCATCTTGCCGGAAGTCAGCTGGAGATGGGGAAGATGAGGGTGGACAATGGCAGTCAAGGGGCGATTTATGAAATAGGAGGGAAAATAGAGAGTAGGAGAAGAGGAAGTTATCTAGGGTACTTGGACCGAAGGGGAGGCAGAGGAGATGAACGACACGTATGTGCCGTTGTCGGAGAAGACGGCCCTGAGGTGGAGATAACTACGAGGAGGAGGAGGTCAGAGAGGCATGCGCTGGTGCAAGGCAACGCGGAAGAATGAGGCGAAGTGAACCCTGCCACTAGTATGGTGGCAGAGGGATGAGAGGAGGGTGGGAGAGGCGTCGGAGATTGTGGGCTACTTGGCTGGAGAGGGGAAAGAGGAATTTTGGGGGATTCTTCGGCCAAATCAAGCTTGGGGGATTCGTAGAGGATCGGGGATTCTTTTATAGTCGTTGGCCGAGCTTATGGTGCTTGGAGGGCAAGCCTTCTAGTGCAAACTCCTCGCCGAATAAGGAAGGTGGTTAAGATACCCAAATCTCTCGAGCGTTCGCACGAGAGATTGGGCGTAAATTTGATCTGGAGATCGCATTTAATCGATGGAGAAATCCTCAGAGAATCTCCTTTCCAAATCTGGGAGATCTCTGAGGATGCGAGGAGATATCAACCTTGAATCCTCGCCGGAGTGGGATTCCTCCGCTGTAATGGAGGAGGGACCTGAATGCAAGGGCGGCGAGGAAGCTAGGGGGCTTTCGCAAGGTTTTTTTCAAAAGTTAGGGGCTAGAATGTAATTGGGTGGACCATTCTGCAAAGTAGGTCAAGATGACCTATCCTTAGACCCAAATTTTGGTATAAACCTAATTTGGATCTAAGGAATCCAATGGTGGAGTTGGATGTTAGGTTTGACCACGTTTGACTAGACATTTTACATAAAAACCCAAATTAGGTTAAATACTGAGCTAGGACCCCAATCTTGGTCAAAATAGGTTCCAAAGGCCAAATTGAAGTTCTAAACCTTAAGGGATATTTTTCCATGAATTTTAGAGGGTTTACTTGATTTTTATCCTAGCCAGAACCTTATTGAATTAAGCGGGTCTATTTTAGGGTTACAGAATGTCATTTAATTCTTGGATTGCACAATAACCCATTTCTAACTAAACCAACCCACTCTTTATCTTATTTAGACCATTTGACCTATATTTTGCCTCTGAGAAATCCCATTTATGTACTGCAATGGCAAAATTGCAGTTTTAACCCTTTAGTTCATGTTTCCTTCTCAGAATAGTAAACCCTTGACTTAGGTCTTCCTTCAGGTTATGCATGAGATTTTGTTTACTTTCTCAGGTCAAAATGAGCTAGTTAGGGCTCATGATGAGGTTCTCATCATTAGGGCTAGGGTTTTTATGACCTAAAATGATTCTTCTCCTCTTAATTGAAGTTCTGGTGACCTATATTCCTACTTATTTTCTTCATGAGCCTGAGTAAAGCATTCCTGCACATAGTAAGAACTCAAATTAGTACAAATAGGCTCAAAATTATAGTTTTACCCTTAGCATGCAAATATGCAATTATGAACATAATGACCTAAATTTAATGCAACTAACACCTAAAACCAACAAATTTAAGTATGTTAAAATATAATTATGCTCACTTATCACATATGCTTTTGTAGTGGGTAGCCTAATGTATGTCATGCTCTGTACACGACCAAATATCTATCATGTAGTAGGATTGGTAAGCCGTTATCAATCCAACCTGGGACAGGAACACTGGATTGTTGTCAAGAACATACCCAAGTACCTAAGGAGGACAAAAGGCTATTATTTAGTCATCGACTTTGATTTCTAGTTGAACATTGACAATAAAAAGTCAACGCTAGAGTTTGTTTTATTGTTGAATGGTGATTCTACGAGCTAGAGAAGCCAAAAATAGATACCATGACTAATTCAACGATAGAAGTCGAGTACATCGCTACATCTAATGGTGCAGAGTAGGAGTTGTGGGCACACAAGTTCATTGAGGAACTTCACGTAGTTCCCTCGATATAGTTGGAAATCTCACTATTGTGCAACAACACTTGTGTCCTTACATAGGTGAAGGAGCCTCGTTCTCACCAGAAGACCAAGCGTATTGAGAGGAAGTACCACATCATCCGAGAGATTACCAAGAATAAAGATGTGGTCATCATGAATGTAGCCTCTGCAAATAATGTTGTTAATCCACAAACCAAGGCCTTGACTAGATAGTCAGTTGATTAGCATGTGTATAGTAGAGGGTTGAAGGAGGCTCTAGAATGGCTCTAAGAGCAAGTGGGAGTCTATTGGATTTTGTATGCCCTGAGTGAGCCATCTGAGTTATGCAATGTGATTACATTTTGTGTTTGAATAAAAGAATTGGATTATTTTCCAGTAAATGAATTGGGTCCTGTATTATGAATAGGGTAATATACTTAGCCAAATCGAATAAATCTGATGTGTGTTGATTTAGAGATATAAATGGTTTAGACGATCTGATAACACGTCAAGAAATCATCTAATTTGATTAATCATTTCCAGTCTGTGTTAAGATGGAAACCTTCTCTATAGGTCGTTGCCTGATTATTGTTCTTTAATGGAGATTCAAGAACTATCATGAGGGTTAGATTAAAGAGTTAACTTGATGAAATAGGAGATAGCTGAAGTCCTTCTTGAATGCTATCATGGAAAAGGTGTATCCGTTGACTAAAGATAAATATGTGTCCTTATTCACAAACGAATGCATTTGGCAGATCAATAGTAGATGCACCTACCTTAGTGCTAATACTGGAAAGCTCGCATAAGTGAGAAGAGATAGGAGGCACATGATCTCTCGAAGGAATCACACAAAATTGTTACATTGGTGTATGTGATAGATTGAAGGAATGAGCTCACTCCGTGTATATTGGAAAATGACAATTCTGTGTGGTCGTAGAGTCCTAATCAAACTTAATGAAAGAAAAGAAGATAGAGCTTTCGAAAAGGTTTTGATCTTCTTTCTCCTCCCAATGATAGAAAGAGATGTTGAAAATAATATTATTCAAGGAGGAATGATCACAGTCTAATGAGATTAAACCTCAGGATAATATTATCTTCCATGTGTGAAGGATTCACAAGTATTTGGATTACTTGAGGAGGCATAGTGCCAAATTCCTTGAATCCAACTTCATTATTGCATGATGAAACCAATAATGATTTTGATGAGTTCCCACTTGAAGGATAAATCAATTGTAATTTAAAGAGTTAAATTGCATTTTATTTGGTGATTAATTGCACCTAATTTAACTAGGTATAAAATCCAAGTGTTTGGATTGCAATTAGTTTCTTATGAGGTAATCATACAAATTTCAAGTAGGATTTGATCTCTACCATTAAATAGAGATCCAATGGATCCCAACAAAGTAGGCTCAGGATTTGGAATCCTTATAAATATCTTCCAATGGGAAACCTTAATTCTAATCAATGCAAATTAATTGATTTCCAAGCCACTAAGCAATCTCCATGAGACCTATAGTCATCAGAGGGAAAGAGAATAGGTGCACCAGGCACCTCCTCTTAATGGCACCACCTAACTAGGGAGTTGGAAGATTGGTGCGGTAGTTGTTGGACATCCAATTTTAGTATTGGACGATCAACTATCGAAAGTTGTCTCCAAAGGGATTTGATCCCTTCTCTATCTAGTTGATCAACTCTCTTTGGTAGTCGACTAGTTAGTAAAAGGTTGTGTTGCCGCGGTCCGTTTGGAGGTCTTCTCGTTGTGTGCATGTGGTTTTGAGGTGAGCATTGCTTTGAATTTGCAAAGTGTTCATGGATCACATTCGTGGTTGGATCTCCTCGGCATGAAGGGGTCTCATTTGCCTATCGAGGGGAAGGACTTTGGGTGTTCTGAGACTTATTTGAGGAAGCACTACTTGTGGGGTGTTGTAACACGCCACTCATAAGATATATCTCAATATCTAGTGAGATCCTGGAAAGAGGAAAAAATAGCCTCTCCCATGTGGTTCTTGTTTATGGCATTTTTGATTCTGTTTTCTTGATCGAATTTTTGGCATCGATCCGATTTTTGTTTCGAAAAATTTTAAAATATTTGTTTTCACGCTTTCGCTCTACCACGATCCAATATGATTGAATCCTTTAGGGTGGATTGAGATGTTCACATGTTCTAGTTCATTATTGACCAAGTGAACTGTACTTTGACATGGAGCCCATGTTTGACCTTATAGCTAAAGAAGAGTAGTTCTTGCTTATAACCAATGAGAACCTATTATTTCTTGCCATGTAAGACATTATTCTTATCATTTGTATAAAATGTCTCGTTGCCCTTGTTTATTGCTTATTAACAAATGTCAAATTCATCAAGCAACAATAATTAGGTGTACATAGTGAATTAGAAGACACGCAATTGCTCTACATATATGGGATTTGATCCAATAGTTCCCATTATATTAATAATTGTTGGATTTGATCTAAATATCTCCTAAAGTGTTGATGTGGAAAATCGTTGCAAAAAGAGTTGAGCTTTGAAAACCAATTGTCATAATGTAACTTGCGAGAAAAATCTGTCAACAGATAATTTTAATCGAAACTCAAAAGGAGTCCCGGGTCAAATATAGGGAGGCGGACGTTTGATCAAAAATCACGTTTGATTTATTGTCACGAAGCATATTAGCTAGTTGAATTGAATCTACGTTGGCTATCTACTTAAAGAATAATTAATAGAAGAGAGAGAAAGAATGATACAAATAAAGCGAAAATAGAGATAGAATGAACAAATATTTCATAATCATTGAATCAAGTTCATTACATCTAATGACTACACTAGAAAGTGGGAAATCTATACTAGAATGCAATAAAAGAGAAGGTGGAGAGAGGTTATCCCCCTCGATGGCTGCTTGGAGGACGAGCTGCATTGACGAAGCGCACGGAAGAACGTGGTGAAATGCAGGATGAAGGAGAACGAAGATGGACAATGGAGGATGGGTAGGGCGATGTAGTAGCGGGATCCGCTTCTTGAACAACGGTGAGAAGACAACCGCAGACGCTCCACGAACGGGTATGAGAAGGTGGAAAAATTCTAATTTTAACTCTAATGGAGCATCCCAAGTGTGGGATGAGCTCTTAGATCATTGGAGTGGCTGAGAAAAGAGAGGAAGGGATGAGAATTTTGAGTGGTAGGGTCTTCTTTTATAGTTGTAGGGATTGAGGAAAAACTAACATTTTAAGCTTAAAACAATAAATTAGGGGGTCTTTAGTGATGGATTTAAGCGTCACTAAAGCCCTGAAAGTGGGTGAAGGTCCACACGCCCTCCGCTGCTTCTACCTCTGCGCTCAACACTCACGCACGAACATTAATCCTCAGTCGTCCGATAATGAGATCGAATGGCTTAGGATCGATCGCACCAGCGCCTTATCATCACACCTACCCGCATGCAATTGAGTGTTCACATGCGTGTCTGATTGCGCATACACCTGCTTGCTCATCTGGGCATGCCACGTTGACGCCTTCGCCACCATCTGATCAATATCTAATGGTCGAATTTGACTGCACCTTGCGCTTGCAAAGAATTAAAGCACGCGGGGAGCTCGAACCCTTGACCTTAGCGTCGCATGAAGGCGCTCACCCACTATGCCAAGTCGTCCTTTGAGGCGAGCTTTGGTTTTGATCTCGAGCGTCCTCGACTGTTGGATTAAGATCTAACCGCTGAGGTTGATCAAGCAGCTGAGAGAGAGAGGGCAGCGAGCATTCATGGCCGGTGTGGGCGGCTGAGATGGCGCCACATGGCGCTATCTTGGTCATCCATCTTCCATGTCTTGTAGATGGTGCCACGGATGTCGGATTGGATCGATTTTCTCGTTATTGGGATGCAATCATCGATCCGAACCCATCCGTGCGATCGAATTTGTCATCTAAAGTACGGATTTACACCACCTGGCCTCTAGACCTCTGATCTTTCTTGAACTACATTTGATGCTACGAAAGTCTAATCAGGGTGATGTTGAAGTCATTGAACTCCAATTGTCGCCCTGATTAGATCCGTACGGTTGGATCTTCAATCAGAGGCCCTGATATGATATTGCCCTATTTCCTGACCATAAAAAGAGAAAATTAACCTAAAATTTATACAATCTAGCCTAAATGCATGATGATGCATGTTATGTAATATTTATAATGTATGATGCAACTATATACCTAAGAACATACATAAATAGATAATTTATGTGATATAAATGTGTTTACATCACACCCCTATGCCTACCTTTTGCTAGTTTCTAGTAAATCTACATGCTATTTATAAGAGAATTAGAATCAGATTTCTTGCGCAAAAGTTATTTTTCAATACTTAGGGATTTCAACTAAGACCTGAACTACAGAGATACAACAGCGCCCGGGTGTCTACCAAAATACAGATCGCCGCAAGCCCTTGCCTTCTTCAAAACCAGAAGCATCTTTTTCTAATAATATTTTATTTTTTTGGATTTTTGAGTTTAGGATTTTGGAGAATCTTTCTACGGCTACTCAGCCTACCCAAGATTCGAAGAGAACTCTAAGTTCTAAGCATCTTTTCGTGAGTGTGTTAGATTCACTGATTGGCAATCGGAATGGACTTCAGGTTTCTACACCTTTAGCTGACCTTAAAGAATTTTTGACTAAAGGTGTATCTATCCGACCAGTAGCTTTCTCCCTACTTTTATTTTTCTAGGGTCAACACAAGGGCGAACCCAGTGTATATCTCCCCGATTTATTCTACTTCTCCGCTTCTTCCTAAGTGTTTAGGAATTATACGTGCATTTTTTTTGTGAGCTGGGTTCTAGACAGCTGATCGATGAGTTGTTACCACCGACAACTTGCCAGCCATACTCGTGCAGTGAAGTGTGGCTTATTTCTTTTTTTTTCTTTTCTTCTTTTCTATTTCCTCTTTTTCTTTTTCTTTTTGGATACTTTTCTTTTTCTCTCTCTCTCTTTTTAAGTAGGTGGCTTCCCTGATCTAAGATTTACCTAAAGGCAGCAAGAAGAGAATGGTCGTGTGACTGGGCTCTGAACAAGCAACTAATGGGCTGTTACCCACGATAACTTGCCAGCCATACCACCCTAGAAGGTTCATTAGCTATCCAATTTCTGTAAAAATCGTCAAAAAGCAAGTCAGTGCAAATAGTGTGTAGATGCTTAGACTTAAAATACCCTCAAATCAGAGGGTGAGTGATGATAACGTCATCATCAGCCATATCTAGCTTTAATTAGTCATATTCCATTAATAAATGCTCTTATATAACCACCAAAGGATCGTAATTCATTGCACATCCTTTCTGAGAGTTTGACATGAAACTAGGGTTAAAACTATAATTTTACCATCATATCATGAATGCAGAACAACCACAGGTTTTCTTAGGGGTTTATTAAAGGTCAAATATGCATTAAAGTCTAACAAGAGGGCCCGTACAAATAGAAATGGGTTTTCACGCAGTACGAGAATTAGCTTGGGTCGATGCTTGAGATCGCCGGAGTTAGATTGGGGTCGAGTTTGGTGGTTGGAGGAGGGTGGACAGCGAGAGCATTTGGCTGCAGGTGTTGGGTTCCTCCAGAGAAGTAGCAGTGGGAGCGGTTGGAAGAAGAGGAAGAAGAAGAAGGGGCGGGTAGGGGGGGCGATCTTGGCTAAAGGGTGATGATGGTTGTGGTGGCATTGCGTCTGCACGAGAGGTGCTCTGTGGCAGGGAAGAAGATGGTCTACAACTGAGGGGTAGGCGATGATGGTGGAGATGGTGTGTGTGTTGTCACTACACACACCATGACAGGGGAAGGTCAGCGGAGGCGGAGACTCGTCGTGCACGCTTCAATCACAGTGTACGCGGATTCCACAGTGCCTGTGGGATGCACGGTGGAGGGGGAAGAAGTCCCCGCCAGTGGAAGAGGATAGATCCTGTAGATGGCTAGTCGTGCCTTTTTAAAAACTTCTTTATCAGTTGTTTTCTTCGGCCGTAAGCCTCTCCAACCACTTGACGAGGATGGCGAGTGGTTGGAACGGTAAGATCCTCCAGGCGATCTCCATCAGATGTTTGATCAACACGCCAAACGTCTTAAAAGTGTGGTCATCAGCGAGTTCATGATGGGGTTCCCAGACATCCAACCTTATCTCTAGACGTCTTATAGATGCAAAAATGGACACCTGAACTATTCCACCTAGGCGGCATTCACCAAATCAACTATGTTACCATATCATATGTTATTAAGTGTAAAATTGATGCATAAAATTATATGCAGACTAAGATGAATTGTCATATAACTCCTAATTAATTAACAAATAAGAATACTAATTAGAGAGTACTTAGGCCAAATAATGGTCCACGAAAGTGGACTTATCAAATGCCCCCATGCCTAAATTTTGCTAGTCCCAAGCAAAAGTGATAATAATGGAAGTAACCAAGAGATTTCTTATTCCAAAAATTTAGAGATCCAGACAAATGTGAAGTGATAGTAGCCTAGGTAACGGATCTAAGTGAAAAGCCAACCTATATTTAAAGTTCATACTTAACCCTTGGTAAACATTTTATTAGGATAGCAACTACTTCCCTCGGGGATAACGCAGAAAATAATATGTAATTTGACCTCGACTTTTTCCCTTAGGTAGGAGATACTGAGTTGAATGGATTTATATTTGGTGTCTCACACTCATCTGGTACTACATATAGTCTAGTACTGCAGACTTTAGATCTCTAGACTATTAAACAAGTCAACCCAGAAATAGGCTAAAAACTGTGCTCTCTTTGCATTCCCTTGTGCTCATTCACTCTTTTTCCTTCTTTTCTTTTTCTTCTTTCTTTTCTGAGATCACATATCTTGCTAGATTTTGTAACTGTACTCAATATTTGGTGGCCTCACTTGGCATTTACACTTTAATTAAGGTCCTAATAACCCTACAACTAATTAGAGCTCCTCAGCCAGTATTCAGGTGATCAGAAATACTTAAAAGTAGGTATGTGTTATATTTGGTGGATCGCAATGGGTGTTTTTATTACCTCAATGATATGGACACCTGATAGAATTGACACTTAAGATAGTTATAGCTCGAACACATTTATATATATATATTTTTTCTTTCTTTCTTCTTTTATATATATATTTCTTCTTTTCTTCTTTTTCTCTCTCTTTTTCATAACTCAAGACAACACGACGTAGACTTTTATTCATGAGGCATTATTAGGGATAATGATTGTTAAGAGGATATTGTGTGGCTTATTTGGTGGAAGTGCTTACTCTCGTCCCCGGAAAAAGATGGATATGACAAGCGTATTTCTGACCTTTGACACTATTACCCTCCTTCAGCCAAGGACTCTATGAAGGATGGTCGTAACCATCCACCATAGTTATAGTTTTATTAGGACTCAATCTTTGTGTATCTGCCTTATTTGGTGACTCTTAGGAATTCACACAATGTATGCACACAGGAACAGAGAACGAAAACTATGCCTAACTCTGAGGTATCATCATCTTATTATCCAGAACTTAAGAGTCCTTGCACTAGACTTAGTGCACTAGTAGTCTCTTTACTTCTCCTTACAAATATTAGGTGGATCTAATAGGATATAGTATGCCTGACTCCCTATTAACTATCTAAGGGTTCAGTAGACTAAAAATGCTTATTGATTTTCTTCAAAGATCCATTACTCAGTCTACGTGCAAGTGAAGTAAATGTACTGGATTCTAAACTTAAGAAATAAATTAAGAAGAAAATCTTCAATGACACCTCCTTGATAAAAATTTTCTACTAGGGACTAACCAATTCAGCTCAAGAAAATAAAAGAGATATGTTTATTATTATTATTTTTTATTTTATATTTCTTTTATGCTAATGCACCTAACCTAAATGCATAAATATTGCCTAAAAATGCAACATGCACCCCCTCATGCCTAAATCCTACAATGTCCTCATTGTAAAATTAAAACAAGGGGAGAAAGGAAGGAAATCACCTGATGAGGCATTATTCTGGATGTTGGATTGCCTCCCAATAAGCGCTGCATTTTCTGTCGGCAGCCAGACTTATAGGAAACCTGTATGTTTGGTTCCGAACAGAAAGAGCTAGGTCCTAAAAATATGCGTAATAGCACGGGCCTAGAAAACAGGTAGCCACAGATGTTGGCGAGCTGATGATGCAGCGTGATTCCAAATGCTTACCAGAAGATATGAAAATAGAGAACCTCGTAGTCTACTGATAACACTGCACATGGGGGTGATAATTCTATTAAATAGGGCCCATCTTAAGAATAAAAGGCACAACATAAGTAAAATGGGAGCATTGCATGCATCACATACCAAGATTGCTTATAAAACTGTATTAATGGCCATTTGTGTAAGCACTTGTCAAAGCAGGCCTCAGATGAGTAATTGGACCGCATGGATGGATTTAAAACGAAGAACGAAGTCCAATGGACTCAAGATCAGCCAAATCCGACATCCGGAGCTCCTACAATGGGCCCAAGAAGTTCTGACCGTTGATCTGGTGATCAATGGCCCTCGTTGCGCCACGTCGCCCCTATTCCACCCTACGCCACTCTTCCTTCAGCTAAGATCAAATCTCGGCCGTCGATCTTCAATTGGACGGCCGAGAACCGCGCGCCCGCCAGCAGTCGCCACGACAAAGCGCGGGCATGGCACAACGGTTAGCTCGCACGCCTACCCTCACGCGATGCGGGTTCGAGCCACGTGGTGCGGAGAATTGAAGAAGAAGGAGCGCACTGCGAAATTGGGCCACCCGATCAGCAACGGGCGGCCGTGATCACGCCACGCGGCGTGCCCTCATATCGCGAGCGCCCACGCGCGCGTGCACGCCGGACGATGACACCCGCGCACATGCGCACCCGAGGTGCAATCCGAGAGCATCCAAGGGAAGATCTCAACTGTCCGATCTTCGATCAGACGGCTCTCACGTAGCGGCCGCAGATTGTGCGCGAAGAAGAACGGTGCGAGCAGATGACCGGCGGGTTGGAGGGCTTCACCGACGCTTTTGGGATGGTTTTAGCGACGTCCCGGACGTCGCTAAAGCCCCTTCTTCTTTTAGAAAGCCCTTCTCCCTATTTAAACCCCCTCCAACCACTCATTCAAGGCATTCACTTCCCTTGCAACTACTCTACCCCTCTCTTAGCTAGCTTTAGGCCCTCTTGTAATCGTCGGAGACAACGAGCCACCGACGGAGCCTCCTCCACCGACTTGGCTGCGTTGCCGCTCTCCCCCTCTCTCTCTCTTCCTTTCTTTTAAGTTTTCCTTACTTTTGTTTGAGCATGTATTTAATGTTGTAAGCTGTGAACTAAAGCTGCATGATTAATGAAGTTACTTTCCGTTCAGTGTTTACTTGATTTCCTATTTAAGTTACATGATCAAGCAAAGAAATGACTCTAACCCTAATCTCTCTCTCTGTCTCTCTTTCGCTTTTCAAACCACACCTTTCGCAAGCAAAACTCCGCACTTTCCGTGACAACAAGTGATAAGCAAAATCCAATTTTTATGCCTCCCTGAGACCGACACTCGGACTCACCTCTGTTTCTTTACTTTAAAATCGACGTTGCAAGTGTGACTATAACAACACTTCTTAACACACGCACAAGCGCACGTCAGCTACCTGGGGAGGTCTAAGAATAACAAAAGGAACATGAAAAGGGACCTCCCGAAATGGAATAAGTGGAGGATAACAAGGGTTCTCCAAGTTTTAAAAGATATAAACATAATTATTTCAAACCCTTGAATGACGAGAGTAAAAGCACAAGCATCAATCCACATTCGTCATTCTACCCGAGGATATACTGGCCTAATATTCTCCCCAGAAAGAATGTATATGAATAGAGACCTGAGCTGAGGATTAGGTAAGGAATCTACAGGTTGCTTAAGTGATTGGGTGGTAATTATTAAGTCTAAAGAGGGCTTAGTCTATTTAGGTTCCATTCCTAATAGGAATTCGTCTTCCACATCCTTACCTAACTTCAATATTTTATGAACCTCCAACTGCTTCTCGACAATAGATGAGTCATGAATAAAATTCAATATCTCATTAGTAGACTCATGATCAACATGCTTTCACGATAGTTGGGTTTCCTAGGAAGTAGCAAGATCAGAATTATAATCAAATCCATCCCTGGGTTCTTGTCAATTACATCCTTTCCGGGGACTTTGTGTGCTACTTCATTATCCTTGATATCTTTAGGAGGATTATCATATTTAATTTTATGGAGAAAGCCTATATCACTGAATTCTTTGTTCTTCTCGGGGCATAAATCCTCAATTGATGTATATTGTCCGCAAGAGTCTCCCTTAGGCTTCTCACTATTGTGTTCATCGTCCAATATCAACTCTTGGTTTTGCAGAGGATGATTCTCAAAATCAAAAGAAAGGAGGAATCCGGATTTCACCATATTATTTATATCCTCAGGGGGTAAGCCCTCGAATAACACATAATCCCCCTGTGATTCACTCTAAATTCTAAGGTTGGGTTCCTCCATCGGGTTATCATCCTCCTCTAAAATAGACTCTTTGTATCCTTAAGACCAAAATTGATCCAATTCATCCTCCATTCCCTTAGGGTCACCTTCATTGGGTGCATTTAAATCTTCAGAATGTTGGATGGTTGATTCCCTAAGTGGAGGGTCAGGATTAGGCTCACTAAGAGTAGAATGGGGTTCCACCACATGATTAATAGGGGAAGTGACATGAATAATACGATCTTGACCCGGGTTATCAAGGATAAGGAAAATACTATCATCAGGGTCAAGGTCCTCAAGAGGTACCATCTTCCCTTTTTTTTGACTCCAATACAGCTCGAGTGGATAATCACTAGGATCGTTCTCCTCCAGTGGCCATGTCTCATGGGGAGAGTCTAAGTGATAGCTACTCAAAATAGGATCCCTATTGTCATTGGCTTCCTCAGAATTATTTTCATGATCACGGTTGTATGGGTAGGGATCAGAATCAATAGTAAGAGCATAGCTAAGCTGTCTAATTTCCTTGTTCAATTGTTGACTATTCCTCAACATCTCTCCCATAGACACCATCATTTCTTTTTGTTATTTTTGCATTTCTATCATAAAAGAGGAGAGTCTACTACTATCAGATTGGGGAGGATACTCAATCTCAGGCTCTGGTTGCCTAGGGGTATCCATCCAACCTCGATAAGGAAAATCATGAAGGGTGGGAGGGTTGGGTGTTTGCAAATTGGAAAATTCCACTCCTAGGCTCTACTCAAAAGTGGGAGTTGTCGGGCCAGTACTCCCAGGATAGGAATATGATTAATCCCATGAATTGTCATTGTATCCATCAAAGGATAGATATGCTCAGGGCATGGGATCCTGGTAAAAATGATAGGAGTAAGGATAGTCCATTTTTTTAAGTCAAACAGGTTAAACTCTCTTAGGACTTAGAAGAAATCAGAACAAAAGCAGAAACTTTCTAGAGAGTTCTACCACTATCAAAACAAATGCAAATACAGTGGGATCTCCTTTTAGTAGATTCTAGGTCTTAGAATTAAGTGTTCAGTTGGTGGCCAAACAATTTTTGCAAGAATTATGCTTCCTAGGCCAACCTTCATTGGTGCCTACAACCTACTCACAAGGGATGGAAGTCTTGAATCAAGCCCACGCACGAGAAACCGAAGTAACTTGGTGGATAGGTTGATTTTCGACTAACTTCCCTTGTGGTGCAAAAGAGGAGAGGTAGAAATTTATCTAGTGACCTTATGTGTGATGTGCATAGTGTCTCAGGTGTGCAACACACGTTCACATCTTGTATTTTAAAATCTCGTAATCAAATCCTTTTTCACGCCATTTAAAGTCACTGATTTTAAGGTCCAACCTCTTAGCAATCCCAATTTTTAAAGTGACCACTGAATAAATTCGATTCAAACACTTTAGTGGTCTCGAATTTAAGTCCAATGCAAATGCATGATAGGTATTTGATGCTAAAGAGAAGATGTACCTTACTCCAGCTTTCTTCGTGAAAAATGTCTGAAATGTAGAAATATAAACTAGATGTTGCTCATTCAATCCTAGATGATTTCCCTATTGATATGCAGCTTCTAGCAGGCAATTAGAATATTTATTTATTTATTTTTAATAATAAGCAAACAAACCGAATCTAACTAACTAACTAACTAATATGCAGTTCAAATAATTCAAATAAACCTATAATCTAAATAAAATGGGAACAAACTCCCAAAAATACACTCCCTCATACAAGAGGGATAAGTAATAAAAGTACTAAGAACAAGTTCCTAAGAATGCCTAACACGGGTCCAAAAGACAGAAATTAAATGTCTAATGTCTATTTAGCCTAAATCTAAACTAAGATCTAATAACTAAATTAGGAAAGGCTCCTTCAAATGCCTTCACGTGCGTGGGATCAAGGCCCACAAGCACCTGTTGCTGGCCTCTAGGTGGCATCAAGGTCCACCAAAAATATCGTCTCTGTCGTGCGCGTCCGCCGTGTTCGTTTGTTGTTTTTGCACAAAAAAAGATCCATAGTTGGTAATTTAGAAAAGCTTCAGAAATAGCATAAAAATGACAGAAATTCCTTGAAAAATTTAATAGGCATATTTCCTCCAAGGCAACGGTGCCATTTGAAAGAGCGATCTTCGTTTTCGATAAAATTCTTAACATAAAATGTTGTGTCGTTATAGTTCGTGCGTGATAGAAAATCACTTTTCAAAACATTTAATTATTCAAAATCTAACCACGAAAATAGCTATGTCGTGTCCACAGGGAGGAATTAGCCTATTAGACTCGTGAGTGGTGCCTTGTTTATTCGGGAATATCTATGGGTGCGCATGCTAACTAATGCAACTTATTTCTAACATAAGTTCTCATTCTAAACAATTAATCAATAATGTAAGTGTGCACATGCAATATAATTTCACCACAATATAATTCCAGGTGAAATAGTGATCTTGATACAAGTAACCCCGCAAATATTAATTTCCTACAAGACAGAGCCTGTTCACTATATCTAATATCCCATATTTAATAGCATTCATGAGGAGAATTCAGTTATAAGTAATTAATAAAAAATAGAGGGATATTCATGCAATTTCCTTTCAATATATTAATTCATTAAATAAAGTAATAGTAAAGTGGCAATGGCAAGATTTGTAATTATTAATTGGGCCTTCACTGTAGCAAAACAGGGGATGGTTCCCCGCTTGTTGATGTGTGCGGAGGAGGGGCTTACAATGGTGGTAGAGGCACGATTGGAGGTGGTCGGCGGCGTCTGCATAGAGGAGAAAAGGTCGGCGGAGAGGAGAAGGTGTGGTGAATTGTGGAGGCATCGACGGGTGCTTGCGATCGGCAAGGAGGCTTGTCGGTGCTTGAGATCACCGGAGTTAGCTTGGGGTCGAGTTTGGCAGTTGGAGGAGGGTGGACGGCGAGAGTGTTTGGCTGCGGGTGTTGGGTTCCTTCGGAGAAGTTGCAGGGGGAGCGGTTGGAAGAAGAGGAAGAAGAAGGAGCCGGGGGGGGGGGGTAGTTTTGGCTAAGGGGTGATGGTGGTTGTGGTGGCGTTGCGCATGCACGGGAGGTGCTTTCCGGTGAGGAAGAAGACGGTCTACGACCGAGGGGTAGGCGATGATGGTGGAGATGGTGTGTGCGTTGTCACTACACACACCACGGCAGGGGAAGGTCGGTGGAGGCGGAGACTCATCGTGCACGCTTCAATCACAGTGTACGCAGATTCCACAGTGCCTGCGGGATGCATGGTGGAGGAGGAAGTCCCCGCCAGGGAAAGAGGATAGATCCTACGGATGGCCAGCTGTGCCTTTTTAAAAACTTCGTCTGTTGTTTTCTTTGGCCGTAAGCCTCTCCAACCAATCGACAAGGATGGCGATTGGTTGGAACAGCAAGATCTGCATGGTGATATCTCCATCAAACATCTGATCAACACGCCAGACGTCTTAAAAGTGTGGTCATTAGCGAGTTCATGATGGTAGTTCGCAGACATCTGACCTTATCTCTAGACATCTTATAGACACAAAAATGGACGTCTGAACTGTTCCACCTAGCCTGCATTCATCAAATCAATTATGTTACCTTATCATATGTTAATACGTGTAAAATTGATGCATAAAATTATATGCAGACTAAGATGAATTGCCATATAACTCCTAATTAATTAACAAATAAGAATACTAATTAGAGAGTACTCAGGCCAAATAATGGTCCATGAAAGTTTACTTATCTGTCCCCGCTCACCCGCTCATGCTCACTCAACCCGACCCGACCCGACCTAACCTATACACTCCTCGGCTACTACCCACGCCAGTAGCCCTAGACCCAGGTGCACGTAATCCGATTACCCAATCATCTGAGAGAGAGAGAGAGGAGAAGAGAGAAAAGAGAGAGAGCACAGGGGAGGGTGGTTTTGCTCTCTGAAGAAGTGTCTCTGTGCGAAAGTTAGCCAAAATTTGAAGGGTGTGTAGCCCTTGTGTGTGAACAGAATAGAAGGCTTAAGAAGAAAAGAAGAGCCCCTATGCATGCTAAAGAAGGAAGGATGAAGAAGAAGAAAGAGAAAGAGAGAGAGAGAGGCTCCGCATTTGATGAAAAAGAAGGAAGGATCTGTTAAGTCAAGAACATTGTGGCATTATTTGAATTACTATTCAATAATTTAAGTACTATGGTTAAGATACATGCTTAAATGTGGATCTAAAAGGTGATTTAAATCACCACTTTTTAGGATTATTTCTATTCTTTTTGCTATGTCAAACTCATGTTATACATTGATGATCAATTCTTGAGTAATTATTCTTCCTTGAATATCATTATTGGCTTAATTATTGTGCTCATTTATATTATGATTGAGATTAGTGCGTGAATGCAACATTTGCTCCCTGTGTTCGGACTTATATTCGAGTTATAAATTCTATTTGTTGATTGAGCAATTTAGGAGACCTTACTACAACGAGACACTTTAATATCTTGAACAACCCATTCAACATTTTGGTGTCATTGCCGAGGAGCAACACGCAATTCACCACTAAGTCTTTGATTTAATTGATTATATCGGAGCACTAATTTGCCCTATTTGTTTATTGTGATTTTGTGAGATACTTCACGAGGCGAACTTTTGCGCAATTCAACCATTCCAGGACAGGTAATCTCTCTTCTTCCCTAATCTCCAAATCCTTGAAAGAGAACAAAAGAAACAAAACTACTCAGGAATCACCTACCTTATTTTTCTAGTAAATCATCATTTAAAAAGGCAAGTTTCCTTATTTGCAAAAAAATTTCACATTTGATTGAAGTTTGAAGTGATTATGTTTAGAATTCTCTACCCAAATTACCTGTACCTATTAGGGACTACGTTTAATTTCTAAAATCACCCTGGGCTAACACACTGCTTGCTTGAAGCCCTAGGTGAACATTTTGAGATTAAATTGGACTTTGAAATAGAGCCACTTAGCGTTTCAACTTTAGGATTTTTGGAATGTTAGTACACACTAGCTTGCATAAAAGGAAACATACCCTCCCACATCTATGTGCCACCCAAGCCCTTGATTGAAAAGATCTAATAAGAAAAACCCTAACAATTGGGCTCTAAAATCACTTGAACCATAAAATCGTGGACCTAATAAACTGAGTCATTCAGGGTGATTTCTGGGTCTTGACTTAGATTTCATTCTGCCATCTTTTAGGGTAGGTCAGGTGAAGTTGACCTACTTTGTAGGCCAACCAACCTCCAAATTAGGTCACGAATCAAATTAACTTCTAATCAAGTGGAATTAAAGGCACAAATTAGGACTTAAAACTGGTAGACTTAAGAGGTCAACTTATCCATTCTGGTCTACCTGGAACTACGGTGACAAGGAAGGTCGGGTGGGCGAAACCCAGTAACCCATGGGGATGCTCTACCGTGTAGGGGTCTTTGCGGGACTCTCCCTTCCTGGCTGCCTAGGTAATTCTCAAGTGGATGACTTTCTGATCCAGGGGTATCATCCGCCCCGAACCTCTATAGTCATCCAAAAATCTTTGGGTGCCTTGATTGGGTCCAATTCATATCCAGTCCCTCATCTATTCTTTAGAGCACATACACAGGAAGGTCATTAGGTTTTTTAGCCTAAGAGGCCTCATTAGATCTTCTACGAGATTTCTGATCTAATCAAATCACTTCAATCTGAGCCTGAGTTTGATTCTAAATCTTGATTCCACCACCTGATCCAAAAATGCAGCCTGGCAATTTAGGAAGGCCATTTAGGAAACCTGAATTTCTAATGTCCATGAGAGATAGAATGATTGTGGATGCCCTAAAATTTTATGAGTTGATGACAAAACCTCAAATCTAGCCAGCACGATTCAAGTTAATACCCCAGAAACAACAGCCTTTGTTGGAAATTGTGCTCAATTAATATTGACACAAATAACAAATGGACTAACTCAGGATATTCTCATGACAGGATATATTGAATTGGAAAAATTTCATAACTTTGAATATCCCCAATGCATGACAAATCCTATACTTTGGGAAAGACACCAAGATGGTCAGGGATGATGATGGCAGCCAGCGATGGTAGCTTGGTGCAAGAGTGGTCAAAGCTTCAAGTTGAGGAGTCGACAAGCTTTGCCCATGCTTGGTAGAGGTGGTGGTGGTGTCGATTTGACGTGAAGAGGATGGAGGAGAGAGGTCAGACTCGGAAAAGACGACGATGATGATTGGAGTCCGGTGGGATGTTGGAGGTGTCGAAACCCAAAATTATCTAAGAGCTTTTGATCGTGGTGACATGACGAAAGTGTTGAGGTGGTTGGCGATTAGTGAGGTGGAGGGGGTCGCCGAAGCATCCGTCGGAGGCTTGCCGCCCACAGGGAAGATGACGATGGGGAGGAGAAAATCGGGGTCGAAATCTACAAGGAAGGGGCCTAAGATGATCTATAGAGTGAGGGGAAGAAGAAGTACCTAGGAGGAGGCAAGAATGTCGGAGAATGTGGGAGATGGTTGCTGGACATGTGGAAGACGACATGTCCAATGAGCTTCGTTTAGAGTGAAGATGAGGAGAGGGACTGTCTCCTTTAGTGGGAAGAACGACGATGACGAGGAGAAGAAAAGCTCTCTACCAATTTCTACGGTAGAGCGGCGGATCGATGAGACGAGGAAACTCCAAGGTCATCGTCGACGGCGATGCCAAGGAATAAGAAGGATGGGGAGATGATGTGCCGTGAGTTAACAAAAAGATTCGCAAGGACATGGCCTTACTTTAAAGATGCTCAGCCGCGGCGATTGAAGTGATTAGCGACCCAATCAAGGCCAAGATGGACACAACTTGAATGCACTCCAGCGAGAACTTCAGCCATGAATAGCGACCTCGATTGATGGTGTCTCGAGCTATAAATTCCTTGTATGGATGCACGAATGATAGGTGAATCTACCTGTCAAATTTAACAAGATTCCGCTGGGTGGATTGATTGCAATTTATGGCTGAAGTTGCGACGAGAGGAGAGGAGGTCGCTGCTGCTAGCAGGGGCCTTTTGGTGAGGAAGATGAAGAAACTAGGGGGCCATATGCAAGAAAATGGGTTTTTAAAGGCCAAACTGCAAATTTAGTCAAGATGAAATTAGAATGAGTCCAAATTTTTATGGTAACCTAATTGGGACATGAGAAATTTAATGGTAACTTTAATTTTATGTTTTGATGTCGTTTGCATAGTCCATTTACATAGAAGCCCAAAACGTATCAAAAACCTACTTAAGTCTCTGTTTAAGGTCAAAAGGTGTTGCAATTGTCAAATTGACTAATCCAAACCTTATGGAATATCTTTCAATGATTTTTAGAAGGTTTAGATTATATTTATTTTCGTTCGAATCCTGTTAATTTAAGTGAGGCTGAAATTAGGGTTGTTATTTGAAATTTAGCCTTTAATCTTAATAAAAACCCTAAACCAGTTGGCCTACTTATTGAGAATTTGAGCTCATTGACCTTCAATTTAGTGTAGGTTAACCCTTTAGTTAATCTGCATTTGTATTAATCTGTTAAAATAGCAAAATTAACTGGTTTGCATGTCATTCCTCCTAATTCTTTGTATCATTAAGTTATACCCTTTTGTTGGTTAATAAGATGAATTTAACCTTAGAACTTAGCCAAATTAAGCTAGTTATGAATTAGCACAAATTTCAGCTTAAGGGTATTTTTGTCATTTAGCTTACTTAAAAATAATGTTAACTCGTTAATCCTGGTCAGAATTCAGTAAAAGCATAAAAGTGCTCTTGTGCCTAATATTTTAGACAACCAAGTTCCTCAAGACACTAAGACTTAACGGCTCCCTATTTTAATTCTACCTGACTCTTGATTTTTAAACGTAGGGGCACACAGTTCAGGTTGGTCTCAGTTTCTCTCCTAGTTTCATTGTTATTAGGGTTGGAACATGTGTAGGGAAGGTGAACTGAGTTAAAGGTCCTAAGTATCAAATTAATAACCTATTGGACTCAGTCAGCTGCTCCCACATGAATTAGGCAGCTTTCTAGCTTCCAATGGGGTCGACCTCAGGGTATATCTCCCCGTAAAAGAAAAATAAAAATCTAGCATCGTATATATTTTTATTTTCTAATTATTTTTCAATTTTATTTTTATTTTTTTATTTTTATTTTTTAATTTTTTTTGTACTACAAGTGTGTGAGCATTTGTGTGCCTTTTAGGGTGGTGAGGATAGGTAAACTGCTTACTAAGACTTATGTATAGAAGCTCCACCAAGACAAAAGTTAAAGTGTGCACCTTATTAAGGAAGTGGCTCCCCATCCTTCATGGGTTGGCTCCCCATCCTTCATGGGTTGGCTGCCATAAAAGAGTTATTTTCTAACTCTACCTAAGTCCAATGTTTTATTAACCTTCTACTTGGGTCCTAAAACTCAATCCATACATGTGAGGTTGTGTTTCGGTTCTTCAAACTCCTAAACCAAAAGTGACAAAGAGACCGGTTTAGACACTCGTGGCCCTTAGTCTAAGAAATTAGATTTTCCAACTTTGCATTGTAGGGTAATTAAGCCATGCTTAATTAATCATATTTGACCCAAAAAATCTAAGGTTGAGGATTTGGGTGTCCTGATAATAGGCTAGAGCACAATGACTTTAATTTTGACCAATCTTAGCAAATTATTCGATTCAGCATATTTTTCTTCCTCTTCACCTTTTAAAAGATTTCTCCTCCCTTTTGGTCCATTTATTTTTAATTTTGAGAACCTTTCATCAAGAATTTTTTTTTCAAAATTTTACTCACTTTCTATGACAGCCCTACCCCCCCATGCCTATTTCTTGCAATGTCCTCATTGCAAGGTAGGATGGGTTAGGCAATTTAAAATCAAATCACTTCTTTAGAATAAGGGTGGGTGGAGTGGGTCAAAAATGGCTATTATATATGATTTCAAGCTCTAAATCATGAGAATTGGAGGTGGTCAGGGGTGTTCTAGGTGGATAAGTGATCAAAGTTGAGTCATTTTGCAAATAACTTCAAAGATGATTAGAAAGGTTCTTGAGATTTTTTATTTTTATTTTTATTTTACTTTTTAGGGTTTTTTTTTAAATGAGAGGTTGCCTCTCTTTAAGCGCTAAATTTAAAGCTTTCAGCCGAGTAGAAAATAGTTAAGAGGAAGGAGTTCTCAGGGTGCAGAAGTTTTGTAGAACAAGCACCTTGATGATTAACCTATTCGGGCCAACCAGGTGCTTGTTTACATCAATTGCCTGATTGTGCAAACCAAAACCAATAATTCTGGTGGGTTGGAAAATGTGGATCAGTAGATGTGGAGTCTACCAGATGAAATCCGACTCAAAAAGATATGTAATTGAAAAGCATGTGTTTGGCTACATAAGCTCAGCTAGTTCAGAGTAGGGATCCTCAAATGATAATGGATTAGTGAAAAATATCAACACTTTCAAGGTTATCAACCTAAAAATGGTCTATCCTAGATTCAGATGCCAAATTAATAGGGATATCATCATCAGGCATAGGCTTGGTTCCTGGATATCTAAGGTAGATCCAATCAAATTGTAACTCTTAAGATTCCTCTAGTTTAGTATCATAAATTGGTTTCAATTCAAATAGATCACTATGCTCTTTTGAGGAATTTGGAGTGGTTCCTTAATCAAAAATAGACTCAAAATCATGATATTTTGAATCTAAGATTTTATCCTCTTCAAATTGAGCCTCATAATCATCCCAAATAGGTTCAGATCTAGATTCTAGGTTAAAAATAGGAGTTGGGTCACTAGAATCTATCTATAAAATCAGATCAATTGAGATGTTAGAATTGTTCTCGAGGAAAACCTTACCAAGATAAGGTGTGGAAGTTACATCCTCGAGGACTTTAGAATCAAACCTATCACAGGTGTTTTGAAATTCTAGCATAGTCGAATCAGCTTCAGGAATTTCGGCTACTCATTCAGTATTAACATCAAGAACACCTATAATAGAATCTTCATGACCCAAAAGTTGATTTTCTATATTAGGTAATTCATTCTACATGAAATCATAAATCGATTCTACTTGGGTTGGGGATTCGACGTAAAACTCTCCATTCTCGAACCTGGGTTTGGGAAAATCGTGTTGGTCCTCAAAATTATTCTAAGATTCATAATCAATTTTCAGGTGGGGGTTTGGGTATTTTTCAATGATCAATTCTTCTAGCTGATCTAATAGATCTCTACGTTGTGTAATGATATCCTGGTATTTTTCCAAAAGTATTAAATTTGACAAGTATTGTAAACCCTCATTCCTGTGCAATTTTCTCACTAAAATAATTTGTTCGAAGAGGGTTTCCCGAGTTGAACCACATGCTAATTGTGCTGCAATCATATGGATGTGGTCCATAATGAGGTTTGTCATTTTTGGCTCACTAACCTGAACTCTATTGACTGGGATTGAGGTTGTGTAAAATTCTTTGTTTCACCTAAGAGCATCCTCTATCATTCTGTCTTTCATGCTCATATAGGGTTTAGGACTAGTGGTCATTTCCTTAGATTTCAGGTTGATTTCCCAGTAACTGAATCAAGTTAGGTAGTGGATCAAAATCATATTCAGGTTCAGAGAGAAAATGATTAGAAGAAAAGTTGGCTGGATCAGATATCACACAAATTAATCAAGACATGACCTTGATTTGGATTAAGCTCTAATTGAGGCCTTAAGATGAGTCTTAAGGACCTCCTTCTGTGCGTATATAACAGAAAAGGAGAGAGGGACTGGATATGAATTGGATGATTAAGGCAAATGCAAGGCGAATGTACCTCTAGATCAGAAACTCACGCACCCCGAGAATTACTTGGGCAGCCAGGAAGGGAGAGTTCTGTGATGACCCCTACATGGTAGAGTGCCTCACCGGTTACAGAGTTCGTCCATCTGACCTTCATTGTCACTGTGGGTCCAAGTAGACAGGATACGTGTGAGTTGAGCCTTAAAGTCTACCAATTTTAGGCTTAAATGTGCATGTGCCTTGGTTATCACTTGTTTTTTAGAAATGAATTCACTTGTGACCTAATTTTAGGTTGATTAGGTTGCAATACAACCTAACTTCACCAGACCTATCCTATGGATTAAAGGATGAAATTCGAGTCAACTACCGCGAACCACCCTATTTAGTCCAACAAATAAGTATCAAGTCACGAGTTTTAAGGTTCAAGTGATGTTGAAGCTTTGATTTTAGGGTTTGAGTAATTAAATCAATTCAAACAAGGGTTTAGGTTACACACAATGCGAGAGATATTTTCTTTATAATTGGCAAGTGTGTTCTAGCACTCTAGAAACCCTAAAATTTCAAAACCCTAATTGGCTCTAGAATGGAATCTAATTTTAAATTAAACTACACATTGGACTCAATCAAGAATGTGATAGTCCAATGTGCTAATCAAATTAAGTATCACTCCCTAATAGGCACAGAAAATTAATGGTTGTGTGATCTAATCAACTCGCTTCTTCAAAAATTGAAGCGCAGAGGATATTCAAAAACTTTCTTGCCAAAAATGATATTCTCTAGGAAAAATAAAACAGGATTGCATTCCTAGTTTTTTAGTTTATATATATATATACATACATACAGAGAAATGGGGATTAAGGAATAAAAGAGAAGAAAGTTACCTACCCTTGGAGTGGTTGTCAAAAAACTTTGATGGTTGGGCTAGTTGAATCAGATCCAGTCCGACAAGAAAATCAACCAAAGCAAACGTAGGTAAGTTAGAAAAATAAATATTCACAAATAAAGCAAAGTATATATAGAATAAAATGAAAAATATATACAACGATAGTGGTAAGCACACGTTGCTCCTCGACAACGGTGCCAAAATGTTAACTTGCTTCGATCAGGTTTTAAAATCATGTGTTGTAGTATAGATGACCAAAGCAAGTTTAACAATATTTAAATTTATAATTCTCTAAATAAAAGTATTCTGAGGTAGTTCGCTAGGAGCAATGAAATGCTCACTTATCACTATCGATTACTTACAGATGTTTTTGATGCACTTTGGTTCCGAATTAAATTTCTTTTAGAGATGAATCTAAAATCACACCAAATTTCTTAATGATGGAATTAAGTCTAACCTGAAGAGGAGAGAATAATCAATCATCTAATGCTTAACAAAATAATAGAATTAGACATGAATATGGTTAAGCACAAATAATAGGTTATTGAAGTTATTCGATAAAAAAATTTGTTCAGAATGAAAATGTATATCGCATTTATAACGTGCAAGTAAATTCTAAGGTTGTTGCAATCAGGTCCTTGAAGCCCTGCATTTAGATCCCTATGATCATTATATTTCTTTGCAAAGGGGTCCCTAAAGAATCACATTTTGGTCCCTAGATCTTTTTCTCTCCTTGCAAATGAGCTGCTACGTTGCTTGCAGTAGCACAAGCTTCTTTCCTTCTCTTCGCTAGTTGCAGGGAGGTTTGGAGGAGTTCAGCTGGGGCTAGATGGCTGGAGAAACTCCTCTAGATCAGGTTGCATGGCTTGCTGAGAACACCACGAGGCCTTCGATGGTGATTGGAGCTCTCGAGCATGGTGAACAGTGGTGGTTGGCATCAGGGACGATGATGGCAGCCAGCGATGGTAGCTTGGCGTGAGAGTGGTCAAAGCTTCAACCCGAGGAGCCGAGAAGCTTCGCCCGTGCTTGGAAGAGGTGGTGGTGGCATCGATTTGATGTGAAGAGGATGGAGGAGAGGAGCCAGACTTAGAAAAGACAACTACAGCGATTGGAGTCCGATGAGATGTTGGAGGTGTCGAAACCCAAAATTACCTGAGGGCTTTTGATCATGGCGACATGGCGGAGGTGTTAAGGTGGTTGGCAATTAGCAAGGCGACGTGGAGCGAGGTGGAGGGCATCATCGGAGCTTTCGCCAGAGGCTTGTCACTCGTAGGGAGGACGACGACAGGGAGGAGAAAATCACGATCGAAATCTACAAGAAAGGGGCCTAAGATGATCCATAGAGTGAGGGGAAGAAGAAGTACCTAAGAAGAGGAGAGAATGTTAGAGAAAGTGGGAGATGGTTGCTGGTCGTGTGGAAGACGACATGTCTAGCGAGCTTCGTTTGGAGCGAAGATGAGGAGAGGGACAATCTCCTTTGGTGGGAAGAATGGCGACAACGAGGGGAAGAAAAGGCCTCTACCAATTTATACAGTAGAGTGGTGGATTGATGAGGCGAGGAAACTCCTAGGTTGTCATCAACAGCGACGTCGGAGAAGAAGGAAGAAGGGGAGATGATGTGCCGTGACTTGACAAAAAGATTTGCAAGGACATGGCCTTGCTTTAAAGATGCTCAACCACAGTGATTGAAGTGATTAGCAGGCCAATCAAGGCCGAGATGGACGTGCTTGAATGCACTCTGGTGAGAACTTCGACCATGAATAGCGGTCTCGATTGATGGTGTCTCGAGTTGTAGATTCCTTCTATGGATGCACGAATGATAGGTGAATCTACCTACCAAATTTGGCAAAATTCCGCCACATGGATTGATCGCAATTTGTGGTCGAAGCCACAATGAGAGGAGAGGTGGTCGCTGCTACTGGCAGGGGCCTTTTGGAGAGGAATATGAAGAAACTAGGGGCCATATGCAAGAAAATGGCTTTTTAAGGGCCAAATTGCAAACTTGGTCAAGATGAAGTCGGAATGAGCTCCAATTTTTCTGGTAACCTAATTTGGACATGAAAAATTTAATGATGACTTCAATTTTGAATTTTGATGTCGTTTGCATGATCAATTTACATAGAATTCCAAAATGTATCAGAAACCTACCTAGGTCTCTGTTTAAGGTAAAAAAGGGTTGCGATTGTCAAATTGATTGATCGAAACCTTATGGAATATTTGTCAATGATTTTTAGAAGGTTTAGATTACATTTATTTTTCTTAGAACCCTGTTAATTTAAGTGAGACTGAAATTAGAATTTTTATTTGAAATTTAGTCTTCAATCTTAATAGAAACCCTAGACCAGTCAATGCAGGCCTACTTATTGGGAATTTGAGCTCATTGACCTTCAATTTAGTGTAGGTTTACCCTTTAGTTAATCTGCATTTGTATTAATATGTTAAAACAGTAGAATTAACTGGTTTGCATGTCATTCCTCCTAATTCTTTGTATCATTAAGTTATATCCTGTTGCTGGTTAATAAGATGAATTTAACCTTAGAACTTAGCCAAATTAAACTAGTTACGAAGGATGATGTTGTTATCATTAGATATCTATTCTTAATGGTCACCTTATTCAACTACTGCTAGTAGCCAATGCACAATCTCAAGGTGCCATTTGATATCATATGATGAATATTGAATCGGTGCCTGGAATTCATGAGATCTCAAATTCAACCTCGCAATTAAGAGGTATTCCAAGTAGATTATTCAGGATTTCATTTGTGGACCCCTGCTCTGCCAATATACCTCTAAAGTTGAATTTAATTCAAAAGGTGTTATATCATGAATCATACATCCATTGCACTGTTGTGTCAAAGCTTTTGCAGCTTGTCAAACTATGATGCACTTAGTAGTATTTTATTGTTTCACCATCTTTAACTCTGAAAAGCTTAGAATTGTTTGGACCACCCTCATCACAACAATAGTTCCCAAGTGTAACATGCACATATAACAAAATCACACCCATAATATGATAAATGCATGATAATTAATGCTAATTTTCTTAGATTATGTTAGTGTCCTATTAGTTGCATTATAAATAGCTGCATATTGATGCACATGCATAAATTGATATTATCCATGCTAAATTTATGTTAATTTCATAGCAATATATGCATCTTTGTATTAGATTAGTCTATTAATAAATTGGTGCATCTAGATCAGGCTTACATAAATTTCATGCATTGCATAGCATATTTGTTACTAAATAGTAACTGGAGTTGGGAGGACGATTAAGTAGGGAATACGTTGGACTTTATTTTTTTTCATTCACATTATTTCTCATCTCTTTCCTTTACAATACTTTACATTATCATTTCCCACTGTAATCCCATATGCATTTCAATACATCTCTCTCTAAAACAAATTACAATGGTCGTTTGATATCCTTCCAAAATGCCCACCTTCAATTCTAAAGCCCCAAGTGAATTCACTACCAACGCATGCGACGAAAGCTCATCAATTTTGCAACAACTTACAATATTCCAGCCATTTTTTTCTCCCTACCATTAGTCCCCATATAAATCACAACCCATCCCATTTGCTCCCCATGCAAGATCACGGTTCTTCCCCTTCCACGTTAATGCTCAAGTCTATGTAACACCTTCCATGTTAACTCTACATAATGCTTAAGTCTACATATAAACCATGCTCACCTCAACTCTCAGGCTGACCACGATCCACCTCCCACAATTGCACCCTCCGTCTCCTCAACCACCAACCCTCACCACACTCACAATCGCACCACCTCCAAAGGTCAGTGGTGACAGCACCAACCTCGCTCCTCAGCACAACATCCCTCAACCTCCCATCACCATGTACAACATCACCACCACCTTCGACCATCACCACCGTGTGCTACTCCTTCCACACCGCGACCTTTATCTTCTTCATCGTCAACGTCCTTCTTTGTTTCTTGCTCATGCCGAGAACCCAATGTCACCATAGCCCCTCATCATTGCTCGACCATCTCCAACCACTCCCTCACGCCACCCACATCACCACCACACACCATCACCTCTTCTCCTTCCTTGTCTTTTTCTTTTCTTCCTCTCCTTCCTCCCACTGTTCATCTTCTTCCTCACGAAGAACCCAAACCGCCGGTCACCTCCTCGCTCCCTGCAGCCACTACGGGCCGTCTTCACCGCCGATACCATCTGGATGCCTCTCATGTGATCACTGATGAGGACCAGTCATTCACACCGCTCGACAGCAGCTCCACCACCGTTGTCGAGCCCCACCGCCACCGTCATCCACATTGTCGTCCGGCCACCACCGGTAACGCTGTAACCACCGACGAGTTCCATGCACGCCGCCCAACCTAACGCCACCGGTAACTCCTCCTCTGGTCACTTCCTCGCGTGCGCATGGAGTGGGAAACCACCTCCCCTATTTCTCAATAGTAAGTGGGGCATTAGTTTTTCTTTATTTTTGTGGTTGCCATCCACTATTCACTTATCTTTGAATTAATGTAATCCTTTCCCAATTGCATGATACCCTCGTATTTTTCTCTTCCTCTCTTGGTTTAGATGGTAAATGAGTTGATTTGAGTAAGAGATTAACATTTGATTATATATATATATATTTTCCATCATTTCTAAACTCAAATGGAAAAATTGGTGAGTTTTATTAGGTTCATGCTTCCATGTTCTAATGACTATCTCATTCTTTGCTATTTTATTGCATGGTTTTAGTAGAACATAATATTTTGATTGAAATAAAATATTTTACTTATGTTTTATTTGTGCTTTCATTATTTTGATATCAGGTTTTGCGCCATGCAATTTTAGCTACAACAATAGAATCTTTCTCGTATTATTTTTTGAGTAAAATTCGATAGATCACATATTAGGTTTAGAGCATGCATTTAGCACAAATTTAATTTGAGACTAATTATTATGTTTTGTATATATGTTGGATGTATCTAGAATAACGTTCGAGGAGCTTAATAAATAATAAAGTGAAGAAGCTCAAGGACAAAGGGCATATGGCATCCTCACACTCCTCTACACCTCCACTCGAGGATAACCTACCTTATCCTAAGCATTGTGTCCTAAACCCAATTTTAGAAATACCTATCAATACATCCCTCCATAGATCTTCCATCCTAAGGCTCAACCTAATTTGCTAAAAATAGAAGAACATATCCACTTAATGGCTAGTAACATGAAGCTTCCTTTGGAGGCTATCATGGCCAGCCACCAAGGCCACCTTTCCACCCTTGATCACACATGAGATGTTCACAATTCTCCCTCTAAGACCTAACCCTAACCCCCTTCCCAAATCCTCTCCTATGGCCGACCAAAATAGGTTCAAACTACACCTGTGATGCACCATTCTATGGCCTAGATTAATCAACCAAAACCACCTTACAACTACTTCATGTGGCCGACCACATCATCAACTCCAGTCACCACCCTACACTCCTCATCCAATGGCCTATAGAACCTTTGCAAATGGACAACCACCTTAGTCAAATTCAAGACATATGGCCAGCCATGATGCACATCAAGATCCACCCTTCATCTTCCTTAAAGCTTAATCTCAACCATTCATTTTATTTTAAATAAATAAAGCCTATCCATATTAACCTAACTCTATCCTAGCCCTCCAATTCAAACCACTCAATCCTAGCCCTCCACTACCCTTGATCCATGGCCAACACCTATAGCCAATCACATTCATTCACTACTTCTAAAAAAACACCTAGCCACCTTCCATTTCTATTCATTCCTACCTTAGTCTACTTTTTTCTACCAATAGTTAACCCTAGGCTAGCCGTCCCTCTACCCTCTACCTATTCCTTCAACTTAATCTCGAAGCCTTCTTCTTGACTCAACGCCACCTTTGGTGTGGAGCTTCTACCGGGTGCACCTTCAACTCCACTTCCTCGCTAGCATCTTCTTCCTTTGGGCTATGCCTTCGTAGCCACATTTGCCTTATTTTTCTTATTTTATTTAAGTATTCCTCTAGCTTTCTAATTGTAGTTTGCTACTCTTTGTCATTATAAGTTGTAATAGACTCTTGATATCAATAAACTTCAATTTTTATTCTATCTCACATCTTTTTTTTTTATTGCTTTTGTAGTTAGATAATCTCTGCTTGTACTTGCTCTTTATAAAAAATATAAAAAATATATAAAATAGAAAAATACCAAAAAAATAATAGTCCTAGGAAGTGTAAATATTCGGTTGCCTCTCCGAGAGATGATCCGAACTCTGATTTCAAAGTATATGATCTTTCGAGTCCAATAAAAAATTAATAATATTTGCATGATTTTCGCTACAACGAATGCATTTTTAAGAACTTGATTTCACGTAGATCACCTTTTGGCATCATTGCTAGGAAGGCACATTGAATATTTTTTATTTCTATCGTGTGTGTGCAATTTGAGCTTAACATACTTTTCTTGTTTGATCATTGAATATATAGGAAACAGTGAGAAATGGAGTGCAAGAAGCAAATTCATAAGTAGCCAAGACCAAGTGTGGTTGAAGATCAAAGGTAAGATTTTCTATCTCATACATGCCAAAAAGAAAATCTCTCTATGATTGAATTCATTTCCTTGATCACTATAATGCTTAGATCTGATTTTTGATCAATTTTCAAAAATTCACCTCCAGTACTTAGCGCACTAAAAAATTTTAAAATAATTTCTGAGTGTTAGTTGTGAAACCAAGAACAAACCCACCAATTTTTGTTTAAAATTTTCTATATCTTTTTTTGGAAAATTTGCTAACTGATGGTGGATTAGTTTGAAAACAGAACATAAAAATTTTGGATTCACAGAATTTTTTTGATGTTTGTAGTGCTCAAAATCACTTTAAATTTGTTGCATTGGATTCATGATCTAGATTCTCAGATAAAATTTTGAAAATTTTATGGAAATTGGATCATAATTATTTTCAAAATTTTCTCAGTAGGAGTCTGTTATACCTATTTGACTTATCTGCAAAGAAGAATCAATTTAAATTATTTAAAAGTCCCTAAAAATTTTGAAAAAATATATTTTGTGATTTTGATTGAGTGGTTCTTAAAATTCATAATTGTCCTTGTCTGGGTTGCATCACTCTTAGTACAAAATTGATTCAATTTTATAGAAGCTACCTGACTAGGAGAGAAACTTTAGGGTTCAATTGTGCATCAAGAACGCACCATATTTTTTCGCTTTGAAAGAAAACATATCTTCACACATAATTGTACAACCTAGTGTGCTCACTAAACTTGCATTGAACTGATCAATAATTGAAACCCTAAAATTGGCTAAAATAAGGCTTGAACTCTAAAAGTCTTGAAAAAAAAATAAAGGCCTTGTATTTCAATTGTTTGCCACTTCACTCACACTTCTGAAAATTGACATTAAGGGCATAACCCATTTAAGGGCCCATCACATTCCTTGAGCACCTTAATCCTAGCCTTAAATTTAAAACTAGTAGACGTTAGCCCTAAGGTTTGAATTTGTAGTCTTGAAAGTGTGCTCGGGTTTGTGAAGTGATTGAGTCTTAATTCCCATGATAGAAGTCAGTGTCTAAGATGTGTGGAGTGTCAATCAATTGCAATTGGAGAGTCTTCAAGGAACCTAGGGTGAGAGCCTTAGGAGTCTCAGGTCTATAGGGTTACACTTTAAGGGCTATATTGGTTGCTTTATTGGGTATACATTTCTCTTTCCTATCCTCCTCGGATCTCTAAGTTTCTTCTCAATGTATGCACAACATAAGATCTAAAAAATCACACTTGGAAGGACCTTTGGCTAAGAACTCTAAGAGGAGACTAATTTCTGCAAAATTTGATCCAGAATTTGAATATGATTTAATGGTTAATCTTTCACCTCCAAACCAACCCCCTCTACACTAAGAGAACCTAATGTATCCACATCTTCAAATTCAACTCCTCCAACAGCAACTCAACCAATTTCAAACCCATCATCAAAATCAAATGAAGGAATTGAATGAGTTATGTTGACAGCCTAAGCAACCCAAACCCTTGAGGGATTTGTACAATTCCTCCAGCTATACACCTGAACCCTATGCCAGGGTTCCGAAAGTTGAGGTTCAATTTGAGGTTAAACTTGCCACCATTGCACTCCTACCTACTTCTATGGCAATAACTTTGAGGACACTTTCTAATTTCTCGAAGAATTTACAACCATTAGTGAGACAAGTAAAATCCAAAATATGAGTAAGCAAGTGCTTAAGATGATGCTTTTTCCATTCTCATTGAATGACAAGGCTAGTCATTGGTATTGCACAATAGGGAAACCTATTACTGTTGGTGCTAGAGCATCGCGATCCTTTGTTTTGATGATAAGAAAACACATGTCATTTAACATTTACACTTGGAGTATTAGATTTCAGGCAAATTGCAAATGGAGACGTGATTAGATGGAGTTCGAGGTCGCATCCAGGACGGATTGGAGGAGATTGATGGAGAACAGAGGAGATTCGCTAGGAGCGATAGATTGAAGATGAAAGGATAAGAAGAATAGGATAGAATTCAGTTTATTTCTTTCATGTACTTTTGTCTTTATTTTCTTACTCTTTTTGTTCCTTAGAACATCATGTTAAAGAGCCTCAAAGTACCCTAATAGTAGTCCAACCCTAGGACACTTAGGTTTTCTGTGGAGAACTTAGAAAACCAATATAGGGTTCAAACAGCTTTTCCAGACGTCTAATTAAAAAATCAGATGTCTGATAATATGTTTTAAGACATCTGACTGTTGATTCAGACGTCTGATAACATTTAGGCTGGACTTAGCTCTGTCTAATGAAATCAGACGTCTAGACCTTAGACCAGACGTCTGATGTTTTTGCCAGACGTCCAATTAGTGGACCGTTGGCTGGCTTAACAAACACTGGAGGATATGACCGTTAGAGCCTTATCAGACGTCCTTAAGCCTTTCCAGACGTCTGATAAATGACCGTTTTGCCTCAACTGACCCGAAAATCTCTTCTCAGAGATTTTCTAGCCGTTGCCTGTCTTGGAAATCCATTCCCATAGAAAAGTAGGTTTCCACAAGTCCTGTATGTCATCTAATAGACTTACACTAAAACCCTGTTTAGATCTGATTCAAGTCAGGAAGAAACCCGCCTAAAATTAGACGTCTGACTTTGTTCCCAGACGTCTTAAACTGGTTTTCCAGACGTCCGATGCCAGGATCAGACATCTGATTACCCTGCCAGTGCAATCATTGTTCCTGATTTCAGCCTGATTCTCTTGGGCTTTGCACCCAACGGCTATGGGAGCTTTCCTAAGCCTTCCAAAGCTTTCCTCTTCTATATATAGAGAGGAACCTCTTGTACACAAAGACACACCTAGACACACCAAGACACACCCAAGCAACATACTTTCTACTCTTTTGTGTCCTAGAAAAGCTCTTGCTCTCCAAGCTTAAGTTCTTCATCTTGAGAGCATCAAGCCTTTGCGTACCCTCTCTCCCGCTGTAGTTCACGAGAGCGATGCTGCGCCGTCGTGTAGCTCACGCGCCCGCGTCATCGATTCGACGCACTCCTTGCAAAGGGAAGCATCTTAATTCCTATAGAAGTTTAGGTTAAAAATTACTTTGTTGGCTAGGATTGTTGTTATTTATCTTTGTTATTTGGTTGGGTATTCGCTTTGCAAATTCTCGTCTCCTTCGTGGGACAAAATCCTTCTTGTGAAGAGAAGGGGGTTTGAGGTACTCTACCCTCGTATAAAGTAGCGTGGTTGTAATTGAGGTTGAATCACCCTCGTTTAAGTGATTCGTTTAGTGGATTTGATCAACTTGGTTGATCGGAAAATCCTAACTCGAGAGGGTTAGGTGGTAGTTTTCACCCGGTTTGGTTTCCACCTAAAAATAATTGTGCACATTGTGTGATTGAATTTTTTGTGAGATTGTTTATATTCTATTCCGCATTTTATTACGTCACCCCCTCCTAGTAAGGAATCTACAATTGCCACTTGGGATGAGTTGAGAAGTGCCTTCCTTAAAAAATCTTTCGTATAGGCAAGACCAAAGCACTTAAGAGAGCAATCACTACCTTCTCCCAACCCCAAGAGCAATTTCATAAGGCATGGGTGAGATTCATGGATTTGATTCAAAAATGCCCACATCATGAGGCTGTTAGGTGATAATTAATGCAAATATTTTATGATGGGCTTAATGATCAAATAAAGAACCTAGTGAATGCATCTTGTGCAGGTAATTTTATTAGTAAAGATGAAGATTGTGCCTTTGAACTTTTTGAAAGGAGTGAGAATTCTTTGAACAATGCCTCCATGGACACCTATGGAAGATCCATCCAACCTAGAGGAGTTTATGAGGTTCAAGAGAATACAAGTAAGTTGGATATGGATTTGATCTATTAGAAACTGGATAAAGTTGATGTGATGTCCAAGCAATTAGCTGTATTAATGAGCTAAAATAGGAATGGAGCAACCCTCCTACCTTCTGCTATCGAAGCTCCCTTAGGGAGGGAGTTTGTGAACAACTTGAACCTGGCATAGGACATAAGCCAGCTGACCAAAGAACCTCCTCATGGGTTCCAAGTAAGGGTCTTTGACCCCTACTATCCTAATTCCACACTGCAATCCTCATCATCATCTAGATAAGAGGATGTTTTGGCTATCCAAGGGAATAATAAAACTACTGCTTTCTCCAACACTTACAGTCTTGGTTGGAGAAACCACCCAAATTTCTCTTAGAAGAGTTAGGGGAAAGGGAACCAACAAAGTTCTCAATCCAGGCCCTACCAAGTGAACCCCAGTTTCCAACCCACATATAACTAGGGTCAGACCTACCCTTTGCCACCCATCTAGCCAAGCCAAACTATGTTGGCTCAACAAAATCAAAATAACCAATTGATGTACATGCACACATCAATTTTGCAAGCTATGAAATAAATGACATAATCAATCAGTGACTTGAATAACCAATTAGGGCCTAAACTCTAGGCTAGACCAATCGAGGCCCTACCATCTCAACTTGTACCTAACCCTAGAAATGCACGTAAAAGAGTAACCTTTCTTTCTAAGGTCTCACCAAAATCAGGAGTCGCAAAACCAAGCTTGCCTAATTCAATAGGCTCCCTTTATCCATCCAAGTTTTAACCTACCTCCACCTTTTTCTAACCCTGGAATTAGCTACAATCAGACTCCTCAGCAGGACCCACTTATCTTGCCAAACTCATTGATGAGAACCTCATCATAAACCCTAATTAGCACAATCTAACCCAGATATGTGAGAAAAAGCTCCTACATGACCCAAAGAAAGGCTTAACTCAGAGAATTCTGAGTTTAAGAATAAAACAAATCATAAGGGGTAAAATTGCAATTTCACCAATGCAGTTTGCAAATAGGGAAATTAAGGGTCCAAACACAGGTCAAACAAGCTTAACAAGAAGGAAAGTGGGATGATTTGATCTAAAAAAGGATTGTAGCAACTTCCAGGAATTAAATGACATTTTGTAACCCTAAAACACACCCACTTCAATTCACGAGGTTCGAGTGATGTAAACACATTTACACTACTTAAGATGTCTATTTATGCATGTTCTTAAGCATAGGATTGCATTTCATGATATAAATATTGCATTACATGCATCATCTTGCATTTAGAATAGTTTGAATAAAATGGAGGTTAATTATCTCCTTTTATGTGCTTGGACAGGGAAAATATTTTATCAGGGCCTCGGATCAAAGATCCAACTGTATGGATGTGATCAGGGCGACGATTGGAGTTCAACGACTCCAAGATCGCCCTAATCAGGCATCCGTAGCATCAAATAGTGACCCGGGAACCCTAGAAGATCAAGGGCTAGGATGGTGTAAATCCGCACTTCAGATGATAAATCCAACCACACGGATGAATTCGGATCGACGATCGCAGCCCAACGACACAAAAATCAAGTCAATCCGACATCCGTGGCACCATCTACAACTTCCAGATGATGGAAGGCCAAGATAGCACCACGTGGCGCCATCTCAGCCGCCCAAATGGCCGCCTGCGTCTTGTGAAAGCCCCGTGCCCAATCGCTATCCACCGTTGGATCTTAATCCAACTGCTGTGGGCGCTCGCATTTAAAAACACCCGCTTGACCATCCGCGCCCCATAACGCAGCGGTCGAGCGCACTATCGCGAGCGCGGGGCACGGGTTCGAGCCGTGGCTAGGAGCGGCGGGCGTGAGCAATTGGAGCGTCAGATGGAGATCGGACGGCCGCGCGCGCCCGATAGCGCCGACGCGCGATTGGACGCGCAATCGGACGCACAATCAGACGCGCGCAGTGCCCAGGCGCGGACGCATCTTAAGCCGTTTGATCTCGCGATCGGACGGCTGAAAAGCGCTGGACGTGCGTGGGAGTTGAGGAGCGGGCAGCCGAGGAGGCGCACGTGGGCGCGGAGGTGACGGCCACGTCGAGGCTTTAGTGACGGATTTATCCATCAGTAAAGACCCCTTATTTATTGTTTTGAAGTTGTAATGTCCATTTTGCCCCCACTCCTTGCAACTATAAAAGGAGACCCCCTCCATACGAAATTCTCATCCCTTCTTTCTCCTCTCTACCCCTCCAAAGCTCAAAAGAAGCTTGTCCCACACCCGGGATGCTTCTTGCGAGATAAAGTCCAATTTTCGTTCCCCTTCGGAAGTGGATCCCATGACGATGACGGCGTGCTGCTCCGTTCTCCTTCTTCTGCTTCGTCCTCCTTCGTCCTGCTTCGTTCTCCTTCGTCCAGGCGTCGTCCCGTCCGGCTCATCCTCCAAGAAATCGTCGAGGAGGATAATTTCTCTCTCCTATTCTTATTTACAGCTTTTCTAGTGTAGAATTTTCTGCTTTATAGTATAATTTATTTTTCCGCATTCTAGTGTAACTTTTATAAACTATTGAAATATTGAATGCATGTTCTCTTTCTCTCTCTCTCTCTCTCTCATAGTTTGATAGCTTCATTGTAATTATATCTCCTTGCTTAACAAAAATCCTAAAAAAATATAATTGCGAATATAGATCAACGTAGCCTCCCTGTGTTCGACTCGGAATTATTTTCGGTATAAATTTTATTTGTTGAACACGAATTCTTCGCTTTTTGAACTACAACGACAGGTTTTCCAAAACCAATCTCGTATGCGTAGCGATTCGCGAAACCCGTTCAACATTTTGGCGCCGTTGCCGGGGAGGCAACGATTTTCGATCTTTTCTTCGCATTTCTTGCACTTTATTTGTTTTCTAACTAGCTTTCTCTTATATCTATTGTTTTGCAGAGACCTCCATCAAGGAATCAACAAGCGGTAGACTGGAGTAAAGTGCAGTTGAAGACAACTGTAAGTGCTCCCCCATTCTTTCCCCCTCCATAGATTTCATTCGCCACATTAAATCCAAATCCCAATTAACCTAGGTGTTTGCATAAATCCTAGGAATAGTTTGGTTGTTTGGATTTCCACTCACATTCATTCCACCCTCATTCATAAAAAAAAATAACAAAAAGATAATCTTGTGGGGTAATTTTCAACAAACACATAACACACACCCACATTCAAGGCACTTGATCAACTTGATTTATTTTCTACTCAACCGGGTTCTGATCTGTGGAATCGGTACACACAAAGCAACACATAACAGAGTAGAAATCATTCTAGGTTAATCATCTTTGAGTGCCTAACTTAGTGGTGCATTTGTGTCCAGTTGTTTGAATTGTTTGGGCCGCACCACTTTATTTTAAAACCAACTCATCAAGTAGCTCCTCCTTAGGGTTTTCAATCTAGGTATATTCCAGGCACTCCACTTTGTTTCTGATTTTAAAGGAAAATAATCTTCACCTGTGTTTTACAACTTGGTTTGCCTAGAAACTTGATTGCAATTCACCTAATTTGAAACCCTAAAAGCTACTTAAGCAAGATTTGAACATTAAAATTCACGCATTATCAATAATCTTGCTTGAAAACCTTGGTTGTGCACGCACTTACACAAATCTCAATCAATCATTAAGGACACAACCCATTGTAAGGGCCCATCACATTCCATAAGCACCACAATCCCAGGCCTTAATAAAATTGAGTAGATGTTGGCCTTAAGGTTTGATTTGCTCTTCAGGGCCTAGTCTGAGATTATTTTTGATTAACCTACTTGTACTGATTAATCTGATGTCTAGCTAGGGGAGCAGAGTCAAACGATCGCGGCTGGGGGGTACACTAGGAACCGGAGGCGAAAGCTAAAGGAAGAACCTTCTCCCCAGTCCCTCCTTCTAACTGGTTGGATTAAACAGACGCAAGTAGAGTAAATCACTTACAGTCTTAAGGCTGGTTTTGGGAGTCAGTAGATCCTTAGGTTACCCCACTTAAGGACAGCCTTGTTTTGTTATGCTGCAGGGTCCCTATCCCCAGTCCTTCCGACCTTCTCCTAGTTTATGCTGGGAAGACGGTCATTGAATCCCCGATTGGAAGGACCGTTAGAACATTCCAGGAGGCGCAAGTTAGATTTTGGTCAATTTGATCCCATGGCCGAACAACAACCTCCTCTGCTTGAAAATCCACAGGAAGAATTTAGAAGGCAGATGAACAAATGTAGAGAATGAAAGAATGGTTCCAAAGAATGCAGGGCGCTCAGCCCTTGAAGGATTTTTATGATCCTTCGAATTACGGGGAACATCCCGGCGTCCAGATTCCAGTAGGTGACGTAGAAATCAAACCCCAGGTGTTAAGCCTGATTAAACATTATCATGGGCTTGGCTCCGAAGATCCGTTTTAGCACTTGGAGGATTTGACCACTTTGGTCCAGACCACCATGGCTCGAAACGTTAACGAGGAGCAAATGATCATGAGGCTCTTCCCCCACTCTCTTAGGGATAAAGCCGCGCATTGGTATAGGACAATAGGAAGACCATTTACAACTTGGAATGAGTTGAAATCGGCCTTTCTGAAGAAATTCTTCCCAGTCGGTCGTACCAATGCTTTAAGACGGGCAATCACTACCTTTAGCCAGCGGCCGGGGGAGCAGTTTCATGTGGCCTGGGAGCGATTCCAGGACTTATTGCGGAGGTGTCCACACCACGAGGTGCCGAAATGGCAACTCGTGCAGATCTTCTATCATGGGTTGAATGAGCAACTCAGAAACCATGTGGATGCTTCTTGCGGAGGCAATTTCCTCAATAAAGATGCAGATAGTGCACATGATTTATTTGAGGAAATGAGTGAGAATTCAATTAATCATGCCTCCATGGATACTTTTAACCGGTCCCAGCAACCCAGATCAAATGTCAATGAAGTCCATGACTCTCATTCATTTGATATGGAATTGATTTGTAATAAACTTGATAAGGTGGACTTGGTTGCTAAAAGAATGGAAGAGTGGATGGCTGGCAATTCTATGAACAACTCTCAATCCACTCAATCCCAAAATTCGGGATTCCATTCCTCACGAGCTCCTTCTGGACAGGAGTTCGTGAATCAACTCGATGCGACTCAATCTATGAGTCAGTATTTCTCGGAACCCCATGGGTTCCCAACTGGGATCTTTGATCCCAATTTTTCTGATCCTTCCCTTTCTTTCTCTCCATCCTCACCCTATGAGGATGTCTGTGCTGTACAAGAGAATGTTAGATCCAACCCCTACTCGAATGCCTATAATCCAGGTTGGAGAAACCACCCTAACTTCTCTTGGAAAAATCCGGGGCAACAGACCCAATTCCGACCCAGCAACTATGCTCTGCAACGTCCAATGGGTCAGGGTTAAGTATATACTCAGTTGCCTCTGAATCAGGTCAATCAGCCAACTTGGAATGCCTGTCAACTCGCAGGGCAGGCTGATTTGAACCGTCAAATGGTAGAGATGCAAGGATCTATGCTCCAGCTTATGCAGCAAATGAAAAACTCACTGGACAACTTGCAATCCGGGCTCATTGCTAACTCTCGTCAACCTGGATCTCTACCATCCCATCCCGTACCCAACCCGCGAAACGTTATAAATTCGGGCAATCAAGCCCAAGGGTACGAAAATCAGAGGGACCTGCACGCACATGCTAAGGTGGTTGAGCAGGGTTCCTCATCTTCTTCTTCTGCTAATCAACAATTCATGGTCAATCAAGCCCCTCCAATCTTTCCTAACCCTCCCCAAGACCCAAATTCTTACGCTTCTGCAAATTCTGTCACTTTGAGGAGTGGTAAGAAGACTCAGGATCCACAACCACACTATTCTGATCTTTTGAATCCTGAAGAATCTGAGGAGAGAGAGGAAAATTCTAGAGGAGAAATCAAGGCTCAGGAACCTGATTCCAAAGATCTGACTCATGTTCCTTTTCCTGAAGCCTTAGCCAAAGCAAAGAAGAAATCCGTTGATAGCAATGAGGAGCTTCTGAATTTATTTAAGAATGTTGAGATCAATATTCCGCTCCTTGATGCTATCAAGCACATACCGGCTTACGCAAAATTTTTAAAGGAATTATGTACACAAAAGCGTAAGTCGAGAGAATCTATTCCGAGGAAGGTGGTACTCTCCGAGCAGGCTAGCTCTGTTATCCTGCACTACCTCCCTCAGAAAAAGAGAGATCCTGGTGCTCCTTTGATTTCTTGCGTTATCGGAGATTACACATTTGATAGAGCACTTTTGGATCTCGGTGCATCCATCAACCTAATTCCTACTTCTCTCTACGAGAAGTTTGGGTTAGGTGAACTTCGGCCAACTTCAGTAACGCTACAGTTAGCGGACCGTTCGGTCACAAACCCGCAAGGCGTTATTGAAGATGTTATAGTTAAGGTCAAGGATTTCTATTTTCATGTAGATTTCCTTGTCCTTGACATGGATGTACCAGATAATCTGAGGAACACGCCCATCATTCTGGGGCGTCCGTTCCTGCCTACCGCAAAGGACAACATTAATTGTGAAAGCGGTAGAATGGAAATCGCCTTTGGGGACCAACGAATGAAATTGGATATTTTTAAGGCGATCAACAAATTTGAGGATTGTGGATTTATTGAGGAACTTGATGAGGATTATGTTAATATTGAAACTTGTTTGACAGTTTCTTCAATTGAAAGTTCCTCTTTGGTTGATGAATTTGACCCGCAACCCTCTGACCTGACATCTTCGGAAGAGGTTACTGATTTTGTTCATTCAAAACCTCTTCCTCTTGTTGCATCTTCAGCATCTACCCTACCATCAATCATTACCCCACCCCAGCTTGAATTGAAACCATTGCCCGAGAATTTAAAATATCAATTCTTCGGACCGCAGAATACGCTCCCTGTGATTATTAGTGCTAAATTGACAAAGGAGCAAGAGATTAAATTGATTAAGGTTCTAATGGATCATAAGGAGGCAATTGGTTGGACCATTCATGACCTTAGGGGGATCGAGCCATCTTACTATAATCATAGAATATTTTTGGAAGATGGATCCTGCCCTTCTCGCCAGATGCAGAGGAGATTGAATCCAAATATGCGAGAAGTGGTCAAAAAGGAAATCATCAAGTGGCTTGATGCAGGAATTATTTATCCAATCTCTGACAGTCCCTGGGTAAGTCCCGTTCAGATTGTTCCAAAGAAAGCCGGGATTACTGTTGTGACTAATGAGAGAGGTGAATCTGTCACAACTCGTTCAGCTTCCTCTTAGAGAGTTTGTATTGATTACAAGATGCTGAACACAGCCACTAAAACGGATCATTTTCCCCTGCCCTTCATTGATCAAATCTTGGAAAAATTAGCTGTACAGAAGTACTTCTATTTTCTTGATGGCTACTCGGGATATAACCAAGTTCCTATCCATCCCGAGGATCAGGAAAAAACTACTTTCACCTGTCCCTACGGAACTTTTGCCTTTCGTAAGATGCCTTTTGGGTTATGCAATGCACCTGCGACTTTTCAAAGGTGTATGCTAGCCATATTTTCCGACATAGTGGGAGAGTTTATGGAAGTCTTCATGGATGATTTCTCTATTTTCGGAGAATCATTTGACTCTTGTTTGGCTAATTTAGAAATGATTCTTAAGCGATGTATCAAGATACGACTGGTCCTTAGCTGGGAAAAGAGTCATTTCATGACCCAAGAGGGCATCGTTTTGGGTCATGTAATCTCTGAATGGGGAATTGAAGTGGACAAAGCTAAGGTTGATGCTATCGCTAAACTTCCTCATCCCACATATGTTAAACAAATCAGATCATTTCTTGGCCATGTGGGATTTTATCGAAGATTCATCAAGGATTTCTCAAAGTTTGCTCGTCCTTTGAGCAATCTTCTTGCCAAAGAAACGCCGTTTGTTTTTGACAAATCATGCCGAAAGGCATTTGATTTTCTGAAAACGGTAGTCACCTGTGCTCCAATTTTGCAACCACCAATTTGGGCAGCCCCTTTTGAGATCATGACCGACGCTTCTGATTACGCGGTCGGGGCTGTCCTGGGTTAGAAAATTGACCGAAAGCCCTCTGTCATTTACTACGCTAGTAAAACTCTGGATGAAGCCCAGAGGAATTACACTGTTACTGAAACTAGCTGTAGTATTTGCTTTGGAAAAATTTAGGGCTTATCTCTTGGGGTCTCATGTTATTGTTTATACTGACCACTTGGCCTTGAGACATCTCTTGGCTAAAAAGGATGCTAAACCTCGGCTTATTCGTTGGATTCTTCTTCAAGAATTTGATCTTGAAATCAAGGATAAAGCCGGGGTACAAAATGTGGTAGCGGATCCTTTGTCGAGACTCCTAGGTGATTCTTCTTGTCCGAACATTCCGATTGCTGACACTTTTCCGGACGAAACCATTCTTGCAGTTTTAGGTGTCCACTCCCCATGGTTTGCTGACATTGTTAACTATTTGGCCGTTGGTCAAATCCCCCAGGATTGGACCAAGCAACAATGGGATAGACTCAAATCTGAGGCCAAATACTACTTTTGGGAGGACCCTAAACTGTATCGCATCGGCTCTGATCAAATTATTCGCCGATGCATACCGGAGAATGAATTCAACAGTATACTCGAGTTCTGCCATGCATCTGGGTGTGGTGGACATTTCTCCGGAAGAAAGACGGCTGTAAAAATCTTGCAATCTGGCTTCTATTGGCCGTCTTTATTCAAGGATGCCCAGGACTTCTCAAGGTCATGTTCTCGATGTCAGTCACTTGGGAACATAACTAAGAGAGACATGATGCCCCTAAACCCTATTCTTCCTGTAGAAATTTTTGATGTTTAGGGCATCGATTTCATGGGACCCTTTATCCCTTCATTTGGACATCAGTACATTCTTGTTGCTGTTGATTATGTGTCCAAATGGATTGAGGCAATTCCCACCCTAACCAATGACCAGAAGGTGTCATCAATTTTGTCAAGAAAAATATCTTCAGTAGGTTCGGGATTCCGAGGGCTATCATCAGTGATGGTGGCACTCATTTTACTAATGCCCAATTCCAGAATTTATTGGCCAAATACGGGGTTAATCATCGAATTTTGACACCTTACCATCCCCAAACGAATGGACAAGCCGAGATCTCCGATCGAGAGATCAAGAACATTCTGCAAAAAATAGTTAGGCCTGATCGTAAGGATTGGACTCAAAAGCTTGAGGACGCTCTTTGGGCCTATTGTATGGCGTATAAAACGCCCATCGGCATGTCTCCATTCCGTTTGGTGTATGGAAAGGCGTGCCATCTACCCGTAGAGATTGAACACAGGGCATTCTGGTCAATCAAACAATGCAATTTAGATTTGAATCTAGCTGGAAAGACCAGGAAACTCCAACTATCTGAGTTGGAGGAGCTTAGAAATGATGCTTATGAGAATGACAAGATCTACAAGGCTCGGACCAAAGCTCTACATGATCAATTGATTTCCCGCAAGAGTTTTGAGCCAAACCAGAAGGTCTGGTTATTTGATTCTAAACTTAAGCTCTTTCCTGGTAAACTTAGATCTAAATGGAATGGCCCATTCATAATTGATCAGATTTTTCTTAATGGTGCCGTTCAGATTTCTGACCCAAAGACGGGTAACACCTTTAAAGTCAACGGTCAATGTTTAAAGCCTGTTGTTGACCGTAATCTTTCAGAACCCGTCTCAGACTCTGTTGCTCTAGCCATTCTGTGACTTCTTTGGCTGGACTTCACCTAGCTGACGGCATTAAACTCAGCAATTGTACATATGACACAAGGCTGATACGAGCTTCATATCCAGGTGACATCTTTCATATTCTACCCTTTCTTTCATGTCTCTTTTTCAATGAGGACATTGCATCAGCTAGGCATGGGGGGGTGGATTCATTCTTGAATTATTTGGTCAGCCTTGTGAAATCCATGTAAATTGTTTCTCTTCTTATAAAAAAAAAATTAAAAAAAAAAATTAGGAAGGATTAGTTGGATATTAGGACTTTTCAATCCTAAGAAATTTTACATTAGGATCTGAACACAAAGACCCCTCAGGTCTTTGGACTTAATTAGCCTGGGTATCCACTAAAATGTGGATTTGTTTTTGAGTCCTCGCCATCTTAATTCTATTATAATCGGAATAAATAAGTTTGGGTGATAAGTACACGACTTATCAACCCGCCCTTTGATTTGAGGGAATTTTGAGTTTTAAGCATCTACACACTTTCTTTGCACTGACTCGTTGTTCGGCGATTCTAACGGAAATTGGGTAGCTAATGAACCTTCTAGGGTGATATGGCTGGCAAGTTATCGTGGGTAACAGCCCATAGGTAGGTTGTCCAGAGCCCAGTCACTGGACCTTTCTTAGTTTGCTGCCTTTAGGTAAATCTTAGACTAGGGAAGCCACCTACTCTCTAAAAAAAAAAGGGAAAAAAGAATAAAAAGAAATAAGCCACACTTCGCCGCACGAGTATGGCTGGTAAGTTGTCAGTGGTAACAGCTCATCAACCGGTTGTCCAGAACCCAGCTCAGAAAATGCATTAAAAATTCCCAAAACACTTAGGAAGAAGCGGAGAAGTAGAATAAACCGGGGAGATATACACTGGATTCACCCTTGTGTTGACCCCATTTAAAAAAAAGTGGGGAGAAAGCTACCGGTTGTAAAGATACACTTTTAGATAGAATTCTGGTTAGGTCACCTAGAGGCGTAGAAATCCGAAGTCCGTTCTAATTACCGGTCAACGAGTCTATCACAATCACAATAAGATGCTTAAAGCTTAGGGTTCTCATCAAATTTTGGGTGAGTTGAATGGCTGTAGAAAGCCACTCTTAAACCCAAAAATTTGAAAACAAAAAAAAATTAGAAAAGAGAAAAAGAGAAAAAGAAATTTTTCTTTTAATAAGGCGAGGGCTTGAAGCGGTATGCATTTTGGCTGATACGCAGGCACTGTTGTGTCTTTGAAGGTTCAGTTCCTAAGTAGACAATTTCTTAATGATTGAAAAATAACTCAAGTCCAAATAATCTAACCTAATTCTTTTATAAATAGCATATAATTTTTGCTAGGGACTAGCAAAAGATAGGCATGGGGGTATGATGTAAACACATTTACACTACTTAAGATGTCTATTTATGCATGTTCTTAAGAATAGGATTGCATTTCATGATATAAATATTGCATTACATGCATCATCTTGCATTTAGAATAGTTTGAATAAAATGGAGGTTAATTGTCTCCTTTTATGTGCTTGGACAGGGAAAATATTTTATCAGGGCCTCGGATCAAAAATCCAACCGTATGGATGTGATTAGGGCGACGATTGGAGTTCAATGACTCCAAGATCGCCCTAATCAGGCATCCGTAGCATCAGATAGTGACTCAGGAATCCTAGAAGATCAAGGGCTAGGATGGTGTAAATCCACACTTCAGATGATAAATCCGACCGCACGGATGAATTCGGATCGACAATCGCAGCCCAACGACACAAAAATCAAGTCAATCCGACATCCGTGGCACCATCTACAACTTCTAGATGATGGATGGCCAAGATAGCGCCACGTGGTGCCATCTCAGCTGCCCAAATGGCCGCCTGCGTCTTGTGAAAGCCCCGTGCCCAATCTCTCTCCGCCATTGGATCTTAATCAACAGCTGTGGGCGCTCGCATTTAAAAACGCCCGCTCGACCATCCGCGCCCCATAGCGCAGCGGTCGAGCGTGCTATCGCGAGCGTGGGGCGTGGGTTCGAGTCGTGGCAAGGAGCGGCAGGCGCGAGCAATTGGAGCATCGGATGGAGATCGGACGGCTGCGCGTGCCCGATAGCGTCGACGCGCGATTGGACGCGCAATCGGACACACAATCAGACGAGCGCAGCACGCGGGAGCGGACGCATCTTAAGCCGTCCGATCTCGCGATCGGACGGCTGAAAAGCGCTGGACGTGCGCAGGCGTTGAGGAGCGGGCAGCCGAGGAGGCGCGCGTGGGCGCGGAGGCGACGGCCACGTCGAGGCTTTAGTGATGGATTTATCCGTCACTAAAGACCCCTTATTTATTGTTTTGAAGTTGTAATGTCCATTTTGCCCCCACTCCTTGCAACTATAAAAGGAGACCCCCTCCATACGAAATTCTCATCCCTTCTTTCTCCTCTCTACCCCTCCAAAGCTCAAAAGAAGCTTGTCCCACACCCGGGATGCTTCTTGCAAGATAAAGTCCAATTTTTGTTCCCCTTCGGAAGTGGATCCCGCGATGATGACGGCGTGCTGCTCCGTTCTCCTTCTTCTGCTTCATCCTCCTTCATCCTGCTTCGTTCTCCTTCATCCAGGCGTCGTCCCGTCCGGCTCGTCCTCCAAGCAATCGTCGAGGAGGATAATTTCTCTCTCCTATTCTTATTTACAGCTTTTCTAGTGTAGAATTTTCTGCATTATAGTGTAATTTATTTTTCCGCATTCTAGTGTAACTTTTATAAACTATTGAAATATTGAATGCATGTTCTCTTTCTATCTCTCTCTCTCTTTCTCTCTCTCTCTCTCTCATAGTTTGATAACTCCATTGTAATTATATCGCCTTGCTTAACAAAAATCCTAAGAAAATATAATTACGAATATAGATCGATGTAGCCTCCCTGTGTTCGACCCAGAATTATTTTCGGTATAAATTTTATTTGTTGAACACGAATTCTTCGCTTTTTGAACTACAACGACAGGTTTTCCAAAACCAATCTCGTAAGCATAGCGATTCGCGAAACCCATTCAACATCGAGGCAGGATAAAAATTGACCAAGCCCTCTAAAATTCATATAAAAATACTCTTTAGGGTTTAGAACCTTCAATTTGGCCTTAGAAACCTATTTTGACCTAAAAAGATAACCATGCCCAATTAATAACTTAATTTGGGTTTTTACGCAAATTGGCCAGTAAAACATGGTCCAAACTAGAATTAAAATCCCCCATTAAAATCCTTAGGTTCAAACTGGTCTAGTATAAAAACTTGAGCCTAAGAAGAGACCTCCTTGACCGACTTTACAATTTGGTCCTCTTCATTTACTTTTTGACCCTTATCTTTTGAAACCCTTGCATTTAGGCCCCCATCTTTTCAACATTCTTTGTAGAACGATCCTCCCTGCAACTTCTGTGCAGCACCATACTACGGCGACCTTGCGCGGAGCATGGCGCCGCGTAGGGCAGGGCTGCCGTCCTGTAAAGCAGAAGCGGGGTTCCCTGCGACGTCCTCCGTCGCAAGGACCCGCCCATGCCCTCTGCCGACCACCATACCTTCCGTGCGAATGCGCGGAAGGTATGGGTGTCATCTCTGGCCTTACTACGGTGAGGCTGGCACGACGCCAGCACGCCCCTCCATCTGCGCCAACCCCTTTATAAGGAGCGGCACACCTTGCCGACTCCGGTAAGCTTCCTTTGATGGAGATCTACCCCCCCTTCATCCCTTTCTCCTCCGGTCAGAAAGCCCAAAGCTTCCGGCGAACTCCTCCTCTTCCTCCTCGTCGCTCTACTGCCTTACCTGCAGTAGGGTTTGACCTGCTCTGTCGTTCGCACCGGGCTGTACCCGCCGGCGCCCTCTGCCCGCTTCCTCGTCGTCGAAACCCTCCCCCCTTTTAAACTGCCCTTTCGACCACCCGACCGCCACTGTCCAGACCACCCTCTCCACCTCCGATCACCCCCTCCGACGAGACCATCTCACGACCACAGACACTCCCGCACCTCGCCAACCATCCCACAAGCTCCCTCACACTCCACTCTATAGATTCCCCATCTCCATTCACTACCAAACACCACCCGACCACCCCCCGAACAAACCCACCTCTCCGGCCACAGTCTGACCTAGGTCAGCCTCTTCAAGCACTCCCGCACGCCGTCGACCACCGCACAAGCTTCGCTTCACTCCAGCGAAGCTCCCTGCGTATTCTAACTGGGTCGAGAGGCCGTTGTTGTGATTTCAGGTGTGCGCCTCTCGTCGCCATTGCCGACGAGCTGCAGCAGCTTCACCTGCAGCTGCAGGCACCCTCCAGCCCAGGTGCGCGTCCCAGGTCGCGCGGATTGTCTCTGCGAGGGCACCTAGGCCTGTGGCTGGGGCAAAGGCACAGCAGGCTGTCCCAATTGGTAGCAAGCAACTCGCCTGCGGGTGCCAATCTGGGAGGTGGGACTTTAGTCCCACCTCGGAAGTGCGTGGCCAACCGCCCGCACTTAAATTGGAAAAGTGCTTAAGGCTAATCGCCTTCGAACACAAGGGTCAGGTCCATCTCCCTCACGCTGTGCACCACGCACTTGCTCACCCTCGTCCGCGCTCATGCCCCGCGGGCCTAGGCAGGATCCGATTACCCAAACCGAGCACTCCTCGCCCACCACCGTACATCGGTGGGCCTGGTCCCGGGCGTGATACCCGCACCTGATTACCCAGCTCTGGGAGAGCAGTGCTTAGAGAGAAATCTGAGAAAGAGAGAGACGCGAGGAAGGGTAGGGTAGGTTTTGCTCTGACCCTTCTGTAAGCGTGCAGGAAGAAAGAAAGAAGAAGAAGGCAGGAAGGAAAAGAAGAAGGGAAGCGACCGAAGCCTTAGCCAAGGCATCTGAAGAAGAACCGAAGGAGAGAAATAGAAGAAGAAGAAGAAAGGAAGAAGAAAAGAACTGTAGCAGAGCCATAGATAAGTCGTCTGAACACAGTATCAGACGTCGGAATCCCCACAGCTGCAGAAGGCAGGAAGGAAAAGAAGAGAAAGAAGAAGATCACCACAGCTGCCGGCTAAAGAAAAGAAGGGAAGAAAAGAAGAATAGAAGAAGAGGCCAAAAAAAGAAGAAAGAAGGCAAGAAGAAAAAGAAGGAAGAAGACATCACCATCAGAAAGAAAGAAAGAACAGAAGAAGAACAAAGAGGAAAGAACAAAGAACAAAGAAAGAAAGAAGAAGAAGAAGAGAAACGGTCAAGGAAGAGAAGAGAAAGAGAAGAAGAAGAAGCCAAGATCTCCTCTCTCTCTCTTATTTTTGTAACATAATAGAGAACTTAATTAGACTTCTAGAAGCATAGTTGCTCCCTGAGTTCGACCTCGGGAAAACCTTGTTCCGAGTAAAAAAAAAAATTGTAATGGTAATCTGGTAGCTGTGTTGTCTTATACTATAACGACTGTACTATAATAAACATAAAGACACAACAAGCCTTACCACCCGTTACCACTACCATTTTGGCACTAGAAGCTATAAAATCTCTATTTGTGAGTTTCTAATAATCTCCTCTCTTTTGTGTGCAGGTACAGGAAAATCAAGAAGCAGCCACACAACAACCACTCTAGGGACAGGTAATTTCTATCCTCTCTCTATTAACCCCTGAATTCTAAAGAGGAAGAAAAAGAAAAGAATAAACAATATAGGTATAACCTATCTTTCATATCTAGTAGCAGCTGCATGCTTTCATAAACACTATTCTTGCACACACTATTAAGGGTATTTAAGGGCTAACACCTTCTTGCCTGAGCCCTATTTACCCAACAAGGAGTTAACTGGACCAAGTAGAGCCAACATAGGAATTAACACTAGGCTTTTAGAGACACACTCCTTAATCAAGAAATTGAGAAATCCCAAAAGAAGTGTGCCTAAGCCATTGTCTGAAAATACCTATTCAGAAAAACCCTAAGCAATCGGCTCTCTAAAAAATACTTGAACCCTAAAAGACAAGACCTAATAATTTCTCAAAGAAATTAATAGGCGAAGTTGACCCCTTGGGTCAACCAACCTTTAACTTAGATCACTCTTTGCACTCAAAAAGCCTAAAGTTCAAGTGAAAATCTAAGCACCCTGATCTTAAACTAAAAGTGATAGACTTAAGAGGTCAAGATCCCCATTCTGGTCTACCTGGAATCTCAGTGACAAGAGAGGTCGGGTGGGGGAAACCCTGTAACCCGTGGGGATGCTCTACCGCGTAGGGGTCTTCGCGGGACTCACCCTCTCTGGCTGCCTAGGTAATTCTAAGGTGGACGATCTTTTGATCAAGGGGTCCATCTGCCCCGCACGTCTATAGTCACCCTACATTTTGGGTGTCTTGATTGGGTCCAGCACCGGCTAACTCATCTCTTCCAACAGTGTATGCTTAGTAGGAGGTCCTTGAAACGTCCCTTAGAACTTCACTCTCCTCGAGGCCGACCCTCAGTTCCCTTGTCTAAGAAAACAACACTTCACATCGACCTCTCCTCCAACTCCGAACCCAACTCACCTTCTTCTTCCACAATGGCTCAGCCAGTTGAGGAAGAGAACAATCTGGAGCACCAGCTCCAGCGACTCAGTGACCTCTTCCAGAACTTTGTGCACCCACTGTAGCGTCCTATGATGCGGGACCATTAAAATCCTGCTGCGGTGGCTATTGAGCCTCGAGTCAGAATCCCGACTGGAGGACCTGATTCTGAATTAAAGCCCAATATGATTCATGCCATACCTAAATTTTATGGGCTTAATTCTGAAAACCCCTTCCAGCACATCAAACAGCTAAAGCATCTGGCCCAAACTTTTGGGTCAAACACACAAAATCGGGACATTCTCCTCATGAAGATGTTCTCCTTCTCCCTTATGGACAAGGTCGCTCATTGGTACCAAACGCAGACCCGGCCGATCAACAATTGGGAAGAACTTTAGTCTGAGTTCTTGAAGAAGTTCTTTCCCGTTGGTCGGACCAATGCCTTGCGCCATCAGATTACCCACTTCACTCAGCAAACGGGAGAACCTCTCCATGAGGCATGGGATCGCTTTTAGGATCTCATGAGAAAGTGCCCCCATCACGGAGTTCCTAAATGGGAACAAGTCCAGTTTTTTTACCAGGGACTCTGTGAGGATATTAGGCTTTTCGTCAATGCAACTTGCGGAGGGAATATCATAGGTCAACATGAGGACACCGTGTGGGAGATTCTCAAAAACATGTGCGAGAACTCCATCAACAATGACTCCATGGGATTATTCGACAGGACGAATACCCACGCATCGACAAACCTTAGGGGAGCACACGAGATGCAGGGCATGTCCGCATTAGTCGACCTGGAACTAATGGCCAGTCGATTGGACAAGGTCTCCAACATTGAGAAGAAGGTGGACGAGCTGACTCAGCACTTGCAGCGAGCCACCTCTGGGCATAGTTCCTTTGCACAACCTCCTTCCACACAGGAGACTGTGCAAAACATTCTCCACCGACCTTCTCCTGGGATGGATCCATATCCACCCCCATCTGATTCTCGGATCGGAGGGTCCTCCGATCCTTTCTATACTAGCCCAGGGAATTCCACTTCCCCATTTTCTGACTCTTTGGAGGTTCCTCTGACCTGCGAGGACCTCAACGCTATCCAGAATGATCCATTCTCCAACACCTACAATCCTGGATGGCGTAACCATCCCAACTTCCAGTGGACGGGAAATTCCCAAACTCAGAGACCACCCTTTCATCCCCGTCCACAACTATCTCGTCCTTACCAGGCACCTCAGCCTCGGCCCAACCCTCCTTATCCATCAGGGCCAAACCAGGACCAAATGTCCCTCATCCTTCAGACTCTGGTTGACATTCAAAGAACGAATGCGGCTATTCAGAAACAACACAAGGATGAACTTACAGAGGTTTGAAATCAATTGGCCTAGTTGGCAAATTCTCGCCAACCAGGCACACTTCCGTCCCAACCTCTTCCAAACCCTAATAACATGCCGACCCAGCGGTGCGTTATAAACCCAAACCCAGGCCAAGCACACATGATTTATCAGGCCCCCTCTGTTCCTTCACCTGACGGGATGGAGGCTTCCACTTCTTATGCGAGCTATCAGCAGCAACCCATCCTATCCAACCCTAACCAAAACCAAGTAGGACTAAATTCTGTAACGACCCGTAGTGCTAAGGAGACCCAAGATCCACCCTATCCAAACCACTCCAAGCCTGGTAGTGATCCCAACCCTAGGACAGTAATCCAGGACATTCCTATCCCCATCCCAGATCAAAGACCTGGACCTATCCTAGAAGAACCAACCAAGGTTCCATTTCCTGAGGCCTTGACCAAGGGAAAGAAGACAACAAAATCGTGCACCAGAGGAGGACCTGGTCAAGCTCTTTGATCAGGTCCAAATAAACATCCCCTTGATGGATGCAATTCGCTACGTACCGGCTTACGCACGATTCTTAAAGAATGTATGTACACCTCAGCGTAAGCCGTGAACCAAGAGTGGGAGTCCAATTGTACTGTCAGAGTAATCCAACTCTGTAATCCTAAGTAGGCTCCCACCCAAGGCAAAAGATCCTGGTACTCCCCTGATTTCCTGCAAAATAGGTGAAACCCAATTTGACAGAGCATTACTAGACTTGGGCGCTTCCATAAATCTGATACTCACATCCTTACTTAGCCACCTAGAAGAATTCGAGCTAAAACCAACTCAGGTGACACTACAATTAGCCGATCGATCCATAAAGTCACCTAAAGGGATTCTCGAGGATGTTATTGTAAGAGTGTGGGATTTTTATGTCCCTGTAGACTTTATAGTCTTGGACATGGACACACCTGAGAACCCTAGGGATACACCAATCATTCTAGGGAGACCTTTCTTGGCTACTGTTAGAGCCAACATCAGCTGCGAGGAGGGCCAAATAGAGCTCAAATTTGGAAATCAGACCCTCAAAATTGATATCTTTAAGGCCCAACAAGAAATCAATTGCGGTGTCATCGAACAGATCTGTGATATCAGGGCTTTGGTTGATGAAACACATTTTGAGAATGACCTGATCATACCTCATCAACCACAAAAAGATCTTGAACCACAATTAGAGGAGTCAAATCCAGATTTAGACAGACCCATAACTCCTACCCTTGAACCTCACATTTACCCTGAACCACCCGCTGCTGCTGATAACCTCATCCTTGAACTGAAACCCCTTCCCGATCATTTGAAATACATCTTTTTGGGTTCTAATCAGACCCTTCCTGTGATTATAAATTCCAAGCTCACTTCTGATCAGGAATCCCGTCTGATTACTGTTCTCCAGCAACATCGCAGAGCCATTGGATGGACTCTCGATGATCTGACTGGAATAAGTCCTTCTTATTGCACACATCATATTTATTCAGAAGATGGTGCATGACCTTCTCGTGAAATGCAGAGACGTCTAAACCCCAATCTGTAGGAGGTCGTGAAAGAGGAGATCATCAAATGGTTAGATGCAAGGATCATCTACCCGATCTCCGACAGTCATTGGGTGAGCCCGATTTAGGTTGTGCTTAAAAAGGCAGGGCTTACCTCCATTACGATTGAAATCGAAGAAGTCATACCTACCCGATTAGCCAACTCGTGGAGAGTCTGCATAGATTACTGACGACTCAATTCCTCCACGAAGAAGGATCATTTCCCACTACCTTTCATTGATCAGATTCTCGAGAAATTAGTGGGAAATCGATTCTTCTGCTTTCTTGACGGGTACTCCGGTTATAACCAAGTAGCTATTCATCCTGAGGACCAAGAGAAGACCACGTTCACTTGCACCTTCGGAACTTATGCGTTTCGAAGGATGCCATTCGGTCTCTGCAATGCACCCGTGACTTTTCAGCGGTGCATGCTTGCCATATTCTCTGATATGGTGGGTGATTATCTGGAAGTCTTCATGGATGACTTCTCAGTTTTCGGGGCATCATTTGATGATTTCCTCCAGCACTTGGTTCATATACTTAGGCGCTGCATCGATGTTAATTTGGTTCTTTCCTAGGAAAAGAGCGATTTTATGGTGCCTGAGGGGATCGTCCTAGGACATCTGATTTCTGAGAAGGGCATCCAAGTGGATCGAGCGAAGGTTGACCTAATCTCTCACCTTCCTATGCCTAGCTCAATCAGGGACATCCATTCTTTTCTAGGGCACGTCGATTTTTACCGTCGTTACATTCCTGATTTTTCACAAATAATGCGTCCCCTGACGACTCTTCTCTCTAAGGATGTACCCTTTGAAATCTCCAAGGAATGCACTCAAGCCTTTGAGAACCACCATGACTGAGTCACCTAGGCCCCGATCCTACAATCCCCTGATTGGTCTCAACCCTTTGAGATCATGTGCGATGCATCTGATTTCGCTGTAGGAGCAGTTCTAGGGCAGAAAGCTGACAGGAAACCTGTGGTCATCTACTACGCTAGCAAGACACTTGATGAGGCTCAGCGTAACTATACAGTTACGGAGAAAGAGCTGCTAGCCGTAGTATTTGCCCTTGAAAAATTTCGATCTTATCTCCTGGGTTCCCATGTCATCATCTACTCGGATCACACAGCTATGAGGCATCTCCTTGCCAAGAAGGACGCGAAGCCCCGACTAATCCGATGGATCTTGCTATTGCAAGAATTCGACCTCAAGATTTACGACAAGGCGGGAAGACAAAATGTGATAGCTGACCATTTGTCCCGCCTTCCTTCTGAGATCATCAACCCTTCCGGACCCATCACGGAGCATTTCCCTGATGAGCACCTGCTGACTATTGGTACTAAACTTCCATGGTTTGCTGATATAGTAAACTACTTGGCATCTAATTAGGTCCCGTCTGATTGGCTAAAGGCCAAGAAAGACAAATTGCGCTCTGATGCCAAGTATTACATTTGGGAAGATCCGTACCTCTTCCACATAGGTGCCGACCAAATCATCCGGAGATGTTTCCCGGAAGATGAAGTCAATGATATTCTCTCCTTTTGCCATGACCAGGCATGCGGTGGCTATTTCTCTAGGCACAAAACCGCATCGAAAATCCTCTAGTGTGGCTTTTATTGGCACCCTCTGTTCAAGGATGCATACAATCATTGCAAGGCATGTAGTCGTTGCCAAACTTTGGGCAACATGAGCCATCGCGACATGATGCCTTTGCAGCTGATTCTCGTATGCAAAATCTTTGATGTTTGGGGGATTGATTTTATGGGCCCCTTTCCTATTTCGGATGGTTTCAAATACATTCTACTGGCTGTGGACTACGTGTCCAAATGGATCGAAGCCATACCGACCTGAACCTGTGATCACAAAATCGTTCTCAAATTCATTCATCACAATATCTTCTCACAGTTCGGGATTCCTCGTGCTATCATCTCAGACGGGGGGACCCATTTCACAAATGCTCAGTTTAGGTCACTGATGACCAAATACGGGGTGTCTCACCGAATCTCTACTCCTTATCACCCCCAGACTAATGGTCTAGCTGAGCTGTTAAATCGGGAGATCAAGAAAATCCTGCAAGTCAACGTTCGGCCTGACAGGAAGGACTGGTCATCCCGACTTCTGGAAGCCTTGTGGGCCTATAGGATCGCCCACAAAACCCAATTAGGCATGTCTCCCTTTAGACTGGTGTACGGGAAGGCATGTCACCTTCCCGTCGAACTAGTGCACAAAGCCTATTGGGCAGTACGGAATTGTAATCTAGATCTTTCTAAGGCTGGAACCCACAGAAAGCTTCAAATCAGCGAGATCGATGAACTACGTCTTGATGCATACGAGAACTTGCGAATCTACAAGGAGCGGGTTAAAGCCTTCCATGACAAGCACATCTCTAGAAAGATCTTTCATCCTGGTCAGAAGGTCCTACTCTTCGATGCCCGACTCAAACTTTTCCCTGGGAAGTTGAGATCCAAGTGGGTCGGACCATACTTGGTCCGACAGGTTTTTGGAAATGGAGCCATCGAAATCAGTCCGCTCAGCCATGATTCCGAACCTTTCATCGTGAACGGTCAGAGACTCAAACCATTCATTGATGTAGCCTCTACTGATTTGGTTGAATCATCATTTATCCTCCATTCTCCCTGAGCATATTGCGCCCAGCCGATGGTGTAAAACTCAGCGCTTAACGGGAGGCAACCCATCATTCTCCTTGAAAACCTGAAACCTTTTCTAACACTTTTGTGCACTTAAGGTTCACCCTTTAGGACAACCGACTCCACCTTAGGTGCTTGCACCTGAGATTAGAAATCGTCCGCAACAGTCACCCCGACCCATTCACTCATCAAAACATCTGTCCTAATGTATGAACTAAGTTGTATAAAAACCCCCTAAGTTATAATGAGGACATTGCAAATCCTAGGTATGGGGGGGTATGAAAGTGCAAATCTTGTAAGAAAAGGTTTAAAAAAAAAAATTCACATATGCCAAAAACACCATAAAAATTAAAAAAAAAATTTGAAAAAGAATAATAAAATGAGAGGAGGAAAGAAAATTTTGAGGGCTCTACAAAGGAGGAGGAGAAGAAAAAGGAAAAAAAATGAAAAGGAGCACAAAATGAAAGAAAAGTGATAGTCATTAGCAAGAAATTAAGGAATTAACCTAAGTTCTAGACCTCATTCAGGAAAAGAAATGGAAAGTGCACAGTGAGATTAGTAAGAACGCAAACTTTAAGCATTCTTGGATAGACTCTTAGTACCCATTAAGATCTAGACATTCCTCAAGAGGTTGAAGAAAATGAAAGGCTTAAGTATTAGGTCTAAGACTTAGGGAGTATTTGGCCTCGTTAACTAACTTTTGGTTTACGGGACTCAGTAAATTAAGCACCCTAACTTCACACACAACCTGGTTCAGTAAGCATAAAAATTAAAATCACGCAGAAGCGGTGAAAAAATTCTGAAAATGACACCAAGAGTAGGAGAGACCGATCAACACAAGTTGATTTGGACGAGTTCCCAGCCCGGAGTGGTGGAAAATTCCCCTCGAAGATGCATAACAAAATATCATCTCCTCGGTGCTTGTCTCTTAGGATATTTACATATCCTACTGGGGGCATGTAAGCACTCTGCTGGTTCAAATTCCATGGATGGCATTATCCCGAAATGTCAATTGTTAGGGTCTGAATTCGGCCATGAAACACCATGGATGGGATTATCTCAAAATCTCAATAGCCAGGGTTCTGGGGGTTACCATGGGCAATGCTATCTCGAAGCATCGACTGCCAGGAACCCTTGAGGATTGATGATGGGGACAACGAATCCGATACAAACCATGTTGAAAAGTCAGTCCTAAGCTAGAATTAAAAAGAAAAAGAGAGAGAAAACTCTCCAAACATATAAATCTTCTACCTCTCTTTCTTACAAAATGCACTGCGAACTGAGCCAGGGCTAAAATTATCTCAAGCATGGGTGCTTTAACCACAAAGTCCAATAAACCTTAGGTTAGTTCTTGTAGGCCTTAAAAACCTTTGTTAAGGACTGAGGCTGAGGCTAGACAGATCTGAATCTTGGTTGGTACTAGAGTACCTTTTAGGCCTAAGGTTGGCACTCTGACCTAATCTAGTTTGCAAAAGAAAAAGCACTTATCTGAAATCATTAAGAACTTCATGGTCTAGAACAAGGGTTGAAACCTTAAAATTTTGCTAAGGGACTAGCAAAAGCTAGGCATGGGGGTATGATGAGAACCTCATCATAAACCCTAACTAGCACAATCCAACCCAGATATGTGAGAAAAAGCTCCTACATGACCCAAAGAAAGGCTTAACTCAGAGAATTCTGAGTTTAAGAATAAAACAAATCATAAGGGGTAAAACTGTAATTTCACCAATGCAGTTTGCAAACAGGAAAATTAAGGGTCCAAACACAGGTCAAACAAGCTTAACAAGAAGGAAAGTGGGATGATCTGATCTAAAAAAGGGTTGTAGCAACTTCCCGGAATTAAATGACATTCTGTAACCCTAAAACACACCCACTTCAATTCATGAGGTTTGAGGCAGGATAAAAATCAACTAAACCATCTAAAATTTATAGAAAAATACTCTTTAGGGTTTAGAACCTTCAATTTGGCCTTAGAAACCTATTTTGACCTAAAAAGAGAACCATGCCCAATTAATAACTTAATTTGGGTTTTTACGCAAAATGGTCAGTCAAACATGGTCCAACATGGAATTAAAATTCACCATTAAAATCCTTAGGTTCAAACTAGTCTGGTATTAAAACTTGAGCCTAAGAAGAGACCTCCTTGACCGACTTTACAATTTGGTCCTCTTCATTTACATTTAGACCCTTATCTTTTGAAACCCTTGCATTTAGGCCTCCATCTTTTCATTGTTCTTTGCATAACGGTCCTCCCTGCAACTTCTGTGCAGCGCCATACTTAGGCGATCTTGCGCGAAGCATGGCGCCGCGCAGGGCAGGGCTGCCATCCTGCAAAGCAGAAGCGGGGTTCCCTGCGACGTCCTCCGTCGTAGGGACCCACCCATGCCCTCTGCCGACCACCATACCTTCCGTGTGAACACGCGGAAGATATGGGTGTCATCTCCAGCCTTACTTCGGCGAGGCTGGAACGACGCCAGCACACCCCTCCCTCTGCGCCAACCCCTTTATAAGGAGCAGCACACCTTGCCGACTCCGGTAAGCTTCCTTTGACGGAGATCTACCCCCCATTCATCCCTTTCTCCTTTGGTCAGAGAGCCCGAAGCTTCTGGCGAACTCCTCCTCTTCGCTCTTCTGCCTTACCTGCAGTAGGGTTTGCCCTGCTCTGTCGTCCACGTCGGGCTGTACCCGCCGGCGCCCTCCACCTGCTTCCTCGTCGCCGAAACTCTCCTCCAGGGCATCTTCGTCTCCAGCTCCGGTAGATACGAACCGGCTGCTCTGCCCTCCCCCTTCGTCGAATACTTAGGTAGATAGCTTCCTCTCTATTTCCCTTGCATTTCCCCCCTTTTAAATTGCCCTTTCGACCACCCGACCACCACTGTCCAGACCACCCTCTCCACCTCCGATCAACCCCTCCGGCGAGACCATCTCACGACCACAGACACTCCCGCACCTCGCCGACCATCCCACAAGCTCCCTCACACTCCACTCTATCGATTCCCCATCTCCATTCACTACCAAACGCCACCCGACCACCCCCCAAAGAAACCCACCTCTCCGGCCATAGTCTGACCTAGGTCAGCCTCTTCACGCACTCCCGCACGCCGCCGACCACAGCATAAGCTTCGCCTCACTCCGGCGAAGCTCCTTGCGTATTCTGACTGGGCCGAGAGGCCGTTGTTGTGATTTCAGGTGTGCGCCCCTCGCCACCATTGCCGACAAGCTACAGCAGCTTCACCTGCAGCTACAGTCACCTTCCAGCCCAGGTGCACGTCCCAGGTCGCGCGGATTGCCTCTGCGAAGGCACCCAGGCCTGTAGCTGGGGCAAAGGCGTAGCAGGCTGTCCCAATTGGCAGCAAGCAGCTCGCTTGCAGGTGCCAATCTGGGAGGTGGGACTTTAATCCCACCTCGGAAGTGCATGGCCAAGCGCCCGCACTTAAATTGGAAAAGTGCTTAAGGCTAATCGCCCTCAAACACAGGGGTCAGGTCCCTCTCCCACACGCTGCGTTCCACGTGCTCGCTCGCCCTCGCCCACGCTCACGCCCCGCGGGTCTGGGCAGGATCCGATTACCCAAACTACGCACTCCTTGCCCACCACCGCATGCCGGTGGGCCTAGGCCCGGGTGCGATACCCGCACCCGATTACCCGACTCTGGGAGAGCAGTCCTTAGAGGGAATCTGAGAAAGAGAGAGATGAGGGGAAGGGTAGGGGTAGGTTTTTCTCTGACCCCTGTGTGAGCATGCAGGAAGAAAGAAAGAAGAAGAAGAAGGTAGGAAGGAAAAGAAGAAGGGAAGCGGCCGAAGCCTTAGCCAGGGCAGCTGAAGAAGTGAAGGAGAGAAATAGAAGAAGAAGAAGAAAAGAACTGTAGCAGAGCCACAGATAAGTTGTCTGAACACAGTATCAGACATCGGAATCCCCACAGCTGCAGAAGGAAGGAAGGAAAAGAAGAGAAAGAAGAAGAAGATCACCATAGCTGCTGGCTAAAGAAAAGAAGAACAGAAGAAGAGGCCAAGAAAAGAAGAAAGAAGAAGGCAAGAAGAAAAAGAAGGAAGAAGACATCACTGCCAGAAAGAAAGAAAGAACAGAAGAAGAACAAAGAGGAAAGAAGAAAGAACAAAGAAAAAAAGAAGAAGAGAAGAAGAGAAATGGTCAAGGAAGAGAAGAGAAAGAAGAAGCCAAGATCTCCCTCTCTCTCTCTCTCTCTTATTTTTGTAACATAATAGAGAACTTAATTAGACTTCTAGAAGCATAGTTGCTCCCTGAGTTCGACCTTGGGAAAACCTTGTTCCGAGTAAAGAAAAACATTTGTAATGGTAATCTGGTAGCTGTGTTGTCTTATACCATAATGACTGTACTATAATAAACATAAAGACACAACAAGCCTTACCACCCGTTACCACTACCACTCATCTTAGGGATAGAACCCGTACCCACCTTCTTCTGCCCATGCCATAACCCTGAGAAGCAGGAAGACCACCTAGGATCATATTGTGACTCATGATCTAAACCTTACGGCCCTATTTGGTAGAGGTTTAAAGGGAGGTTTTATCCTATGTGTCAATGGTAAAGTGAATAGTGCATTAATTGTGAAAAGTTTTATTATCCACCTATCACATCTACCATCATCCATCACATTCACATCTACCATCATCCATCACATCCACCTCTCACCAATCATATCCACCCCCACTAACTCACTCTTACCCATGACATTCACCTATCACATCTATCCTACTAACCCATTCCCAATACAAATAAAAATAAAAACTAATAATAACATATTAACTCAATTATCACATCCACTCCCACTAACTCTCCTCTTACCCATATACTTATCCCTAATTAAGACTTCCTAAACTTTAGCTGGTCTTAAACTTTAAACCTCTACCAAATGAGGCTTAAGTGACCTGGTGCACTTGACTTGATTGAGGAGCCTGAATTGGAGAAAGAGGTTCAGGCTCATAATTCTGAGGACCTAAAGATCCAAGTCCCTTTCCCCGAGGCCCTAAATAGGCCTAGAAAGAAGAAGCCTAAACCTAGTAATGAGACCTGAATCAATGTGTTCAAACAAGTTCACATAAATATTCCATTCCTTGTAGCTATTGAGCACATCCCAACTTGTCCTAAGTTTTTGAAAGAATTAACCACAGCCAAGCGCAAGCTCAAATCAAGCAATCTAGGGAAGGTAATCCTGACTAAACAAGCAAGCTTGATCATCCATCATAACCTTCCTTGTAAGAAAAAGGATCCAGGAGCCCCATTGATTTCTTGCACTATTGGAGACATTTCTTTGGACAGGGCTCTCTTAGACTTAGGCACTTCATTAACTTAATATCTACTATTTTATATGAGAAATTCGGACTCGATGACCTAAAACCCATGAACGTGACACTTTAGTTACTGCGTGGGATTTTAGAGGATGTGATTGTTAAAGTCAAGGACTTCTCTGTTGATTTCCTAGTCCTTGACATGCAAGTGCTTGAGAAATTAATTAATACTCCAATTATACTAGGTAGACCTTTCTTAGCTATTGCAAAGGTACATATAGATTGTGAATCTAGGAAGATGAAAATTACCTTTGGAGATAGAAAGATGCAATTAAATGTATTTAAGCTAATTAAAAATTTTGATGAATGTGGAGCAATTGAAGATTTAGATGAAGATAGTAAAATTGAGGAAGGCATGGTTAATAGTTTGATTGAAGACCCTTTGTTAGAATGCTTGACTCAACCTAGGAAAGAGATTGATATAAAGCCCAGATTCAAAGACGCTACAAACTTCTGAATCTAGCTCTTGATTCAAGACCATCTTGGAAGGACTAGGTGGAGAGTTTACCTGAACCATCTTCACCAACTCCTCCCACTTCAATCTTATCCCCACCCTAACTAGAATTAAAGCCCTTAGTAATCCTAAGTATGTTTACTAATCAAACCCTCCCTATGATTCTCAACTCTAATCTAACCAGGGATCAAGAATGCAAATTGGTCATAGTCCTAAGTAAATATAAACAAGGCATAGGGTGGACCATTTTTGACCTTGGAGGTATTAGTCATGCTTATTGCACCCACAAGATCTATCTGGAAGAGGGTGCAAGGCCATCTCGCGAATTACAAAGGTGACTTAATCCGAGTACATGAGAGGTCATAAAGAAAGAAATTATCAAATGATTTGATGTGGGCATTATTTACCCCATTTTTTATAGTCCTTGGGTAAGCCATATTCAAGTCATACCTAATAAAGTAGGGCTAACTATAATTACATGTGATAAAGGTGAATGCATCTCGACTCGCACCACAACTGTGTGGCGAGTTTGCATTGATTATAAACAACTTATTTTTATGACAAAAAAGGAATACTTTCCTCTACCTTTTACTAATCAAACTTAGAAAGACTACCAGAAAGACAGTTCTTATGCTTTTTGGTTGGATACTCTAGTTATAACCAAGTTACAATCAATCCAGAAGATCAGGAAAAAACAACCTTTACATGTCCCTACGAAACCTTTGCTTTCTATCGGATGTACTTCAGATTATGCAATGCACTTGTGACTTTTCTAGTGTTCAGGAAGTCAGCCGCCTAGGCTGAGTAGGCACCTGCATAGGTGTCACTAGACCCCTTCCCGAATCGAATAATGCCATGTGGTCCTATAGTCGAGTCTGGCCGAGTAGGTGTCTCGAGTAGGCGTTTACTCGGCCACATTATCACCCGATTTTGGGATAGGCCACCAATTTGAGTCTTTAAGAGATTTCTCCCTTTTATCTTTTTAGGTATTGTTTGACATGATGTCCTGATTTTAGGTTTTTGATTTAGGTTTAATTTTAGATTCTTGATAATATGTTTTGATTTGGGTTGATTTGAAGTTTTTGATTTAGTTTTCATTTTAGATCTATTGTTTATGTTCATTGATAATAAACATGAACATTTGGATTCTAATCTCTACATTTTATTTCTTTAAGATGTCCAATCTTTTATATTCTAAGTTATATAGTAATTAAAAAGTAGGCGTATTAACTATATTATTTTTATTATATTACTTCAGGTAGTTGTATAGTTATAACATTACATATAACATAAATTTTAATAAACTAACTAGTTATTTTATATTTTTTAAAATATAAAATCCAAACCCACCAACTCGTTCGCATACTCATACGAATACCGTATACTCTATACAGTGACCCAACAGACTGCATACCGACTTCTTGAACCTTAGACTTTTTAAAGGTGCATGATGGCAATATTTTCTGACATGGTAGGAGATTATTTAGAAGTCTTCATGAATGATTTCTCAATTTTTTGAGATTCTTTTGATGAATGCTTAGGCAACTTGGAAAAGATTTTAAGACAGTGCCTTGAAGTCAATTTAAACTTAAGTTAGGAAAAGAGCCATTCTATGGTTCAAGAAGGAATTGTTTTGAGACACATAGTGCTCGAGAAAGGCTTAGAAGTTGACAGAGCTAAAATTGATTTGATCTCCAATTTACCTTCTCCCAACTCAATTAGACAAGTTAGATCTTTTCTAGGGCATGTAGGATTTTACATAAGAGTTATCAAGAATTCTCAAAAATTTCTAGGCCCCTGACTAATTTGTTATCTAAGGACATTTCCTTTGATTTTAATGATGATTGCATCCAATCTTACAAGACTTTTAGGCCTAGTTTACTTGGTGGGTTAATTGCTCAAAAGGGGAGTTAACCCCATTTACTTGACTACTTAACCCCTTATTTTCTAACCCGGGTTTAGCCACTTTAACATGGGTTTGTCTAACACCACTTTCAACTGGTGTTAGCCAAAACTGTGTTAAAATCGTACACCACTTATGCCTCTGACAACTCCCAGGTTTCATATTCATAACACCACTACCTAGTAAACACCACAAGGGTTAACACCACAACTTAACACCAATTCAAGTAAACACAACCTGGTGTTAACACTACTCTGCAAGTAAACACAATTGCAAGTTAACACTAGTTTCACATTTCTTAATACTAATATCCTAGCCCCTTAAGTAAACTAGCCCTTAGGAAAGGTGTGACTAAAGCCTCAATCTTACAACCTCTTGATTGGTTCAACTCTTTTGAAATTATGTGCAATGCATCTGATTATGCCATAGGGGCTATCCCTGGATAAAAGTGGATAAGAAACCTGTGGTAATCTACTGCACTAGCAAGACACTTGATGAGGCTCAAAGGAATTATATGACTACAAAAAAAGAATTGCTATCAATAGTCTTTGGATTGAAAAAATTCAAACCTTATATCATTGGAACCTACGTAGTTGTTTACACTGATCATATACCTCTTCGGCACTTATTAATGAAAAAAGATGCTAAACCTAGGTTAATTAGATGGATATTGCCACTTCAAGAATTTGACCTAGAAATCTAGGATAAATCTGATAAATGTCAGTTTATCATCATTCTTATACCCTAAAACTGATCTAGCTCTTAGGGTTTTAACTCTGTAACCGAGTTTTCGGGCTGCATTTAGGATTTAACTAGGATAGGCATGCATTGCATTTTAGTTGTATTTTTAATGTGTTTACTTGAGTGTCAGGAATAGACAGAGAGTCAGATCCCACATACCTTGGCACTCAGGAAGGCAGAAGATGAAGAAGAAGCTCCTTTCAGTTGGATTCCAACTAGATCAGCTCATCGTAGCTGGATCCCAGCTCATTCTAGCTGGATCAACTCATCCCTAACTCCATTCAGCTCATCTCAGTTGAATGGTAGCTCTAGCTAGTTCACCTTAGCTCCATTCAACTCACCTTAGCTGGATGGCAACTCAAACTAGCTCAAGTCAGTTGATCCCAGCTCCATTCCTGCTCCTCCAACTCAGAAGAGCTCACTAGAAGTTCAACCTGACTAGGACTAGCTACTAGCTAGACCAGATCAGCTGAAGATGAGCTTAACCAGCTTAGGCTAGCTCAAGTTCAGCTCCCGAAGGCTCAACTCAGCTCAACTTAGTTGAGCTGAGCTACTTGACCTAAGCTAGCTACTCTAGCTAGCTCAATAATCTCTGGGAAGACCAGACCCAGATCACCTTAGCCCACATCAACAGAAGCTAGCTCATCTTAGCTTGGCTTAGCAGTTAGCAAAGAACTAGCAAGCTAAGCCAGCTAAGGCAACTTCTTGTAACTCTCTTTAGCAGCCACCAGCTCTAGTGCAACTCAAGATAGCTTCCTCCAGCTCATCACCTCCAATACCCTAGCTCCCTCTACCTCTTTCCCCTCCATAGAATCCATACCTAACCCTAAAACCTACTTAGCTACGCTCCACCAAATAGCCCTAAACCTAGTCCACCTAAGCTTCTAGTCCTAAACCATTTTTGGCACCAACCCTTCACCACCCTTCAACTCACTACTACCACCAAGAGACACCACAAAAGTGGCGCCAAAACCACCTACAACCACCCTTAGAGTTGTCACCACTTTTCCCTCCGAAACACCCCCACATCCTAGCCATACACCTACCCTACAAAGGCATCCCTACCCTACACATAACCCCCCCTTCTAGAACCCTCCTTGGTGGCACCAAAATGAAGGCTTCTCTTCATCTTTTGGTGCCACCTTTAGGTGCCCTTCCACCACATAACCACCACCTATGCACCCCTCTACTTGGTGCCAAAAACCCTCCACCATAGGATCACCGAACCATGCCTTAAAGCCCATCCTAGCCCTACACCTAATCTCCATGCCAACCACTACTCTCCACTTCTATAAATACCCTCCTAACTACCACCAAAAAAATCATCTCCTCCATTAGTTAGGTTCCACCCATACCACCTTCATCCACGCCAAGGAAGAAGAAGAGAAGAAGATCAGGGGGGCACACACCTGCCCCCTTGGTTCCTTCTTCCTCTTCTTCCTCTCTCTTGTGCCACACCAAGGAGGAGGAGCTCTTCATCCAACGGGGATGTCCAGGCAAGAGGAGGAGCAAGGTGGTTGACACTCACCTTGGAGGAAATCTTAGAGGAGTCATCATATCAGAAGCAAGGAAGAATTCTTTTCAAGCACAGGAGCTACTGTGCTTGGAGCAAGGACCATTCGTTCTTCACCATCTCTGGAGGATTTTTCTTCAACTCTATTTTCTTTGTATTATCTAGTGCAGCTTTTCTTTTTGTTATAAGAAGTATTCAACTACTTGTCCCTTACTTTTCTAGTAATACAAAGTTGTTTATTACCTTTAATTTCATTCTTTCTAGCTTAATGTGTCTTTCATGCGGCTATTAGTTTATTAGTGCACCACATCTTCTTCTAATTACCCTAGGTGCACTTGCCTAGGGTGAGCTTGGAAGAGAAGGCTCTCTTCTTGTCACTTAGGGTTAGTTGTAGCATAATTCATCTTCACATCAATCCTAATTATTTCCAAAACTATAAAAACAACAAAACAGAAATCACAAAAAATATATGTGTTGATTTGAGAAGCGAGAGAGAGAGAGAGAGAGCTATTTCATGTGACTAACAAATTGGCCTCCTTGGATGACCCTAGATATTCACCCTATCTAGGTTATAAATGTACAAGTTTAATTGTGGATTTACGCGTTGTAACGACACTAATTGCACCATTTAACAAACTGCGTATTTCCCGCATCAAAGGCCTGATCCCAAAAGGTTGTAGTTGACTACCTATCCCGATTGCCCTTGGATAATGTTGGCCCAGTACCTCCAATTAGGGATAACTTCCTAGATGAGCAAATCCCAACCTTAGGAAGGTAATCAAACAATCCTCAAAAATCCACCTAGAAATCCTAGTGGGTTAAATAAGAACCATCCATTAGGGCATACATTCGGCAAGTGCTTAATCCACCTAATAAGATGACAGACATCCTAGCTATATTCCACCTGAATGAGTTAGAAAGCATAGTTCTACTTGGCAGACTTACCAGGCTGCATATGCCCATTCCGACTGGCAATCCAAACAGAGATATCCCAAATGGTGTAAGTCTAGGCCGCCTAGAAAATTAGGCGGATTGTCCACTTTGAGAATGAACTAGAAGGGGGTGATTAGTGCAATCAATTATAAATATAAAATTTTTAGCTAAATAAAATCCACACAAGATGCAAAACATTAAACACAACAATTTTTAGGTGGAAACTTCAAACAGAGAAAAACCATCACGTAAGTCACACAACTTGGGATTTCCTAATCACCAAGGCATCAACTATCACTAACAACACCACTTAAACAAGGGTGGTGTTACTCAACTTACAAACCCCTCTCTAATCCCAACATGAGAGTTTCACCATTCTACACGGAAGGATGGAGATTCAACAGGACGGACACCCAACTACAATAACAAATGAACAAAATGAAATATAATCGAGAACTTAAGGAGCCCGAAGCTTGAAGAGTTGAGAGCCTACAAAGGTTCTAGAAAAACTCCCTGATGTGATAACTGGAAGGTGGGTTGAACACAGGGGAGTTAGTCTCACTAGTAGAGTGGAAGTGTAGAGAGCAAGGGAGCAAATTGAGAATGTAGGGAGCTCTTGAGAGTATAAACTTGAGTTTTGAGCGTATACAAGTTCTAACCTCACTTGGAAGTGACTGTGTTGTGTTTATATAGATCATAGGTTGGCCATAGTATGCTTATAAATGGTCTATTAGTCATTAGGAACAAGTTTGGCCAAGGTAGACCTTGATTAGAAAAGTCTGCTTAACTGACATCCATTAACAAATGTCTAGTTAAATTAGTAGATGTCTGATATACCTCATCAGACATCTATCAAAACATTAGACGATGGGATTTTAAAGGTCAGGAAAAGGGGCAAAATTTGTGTAGACCATTAGACAACGTGTGTAAGCATCAGACAACATATAATGCAGTAAGCGGCGTTTGATCTTTTGATTAGTCATCTGATTGTTTGGGTTGAGCTCCTTGGAACTTTGCTGTTGGATCATATCTTCTATAGAATACATGTGTATAAACACCAAGTGTCTTAAGAGACATATGATGATGTGGTCAAACATTTAGAGGACATATATATCAAGGGGTCAGTCATTTTCAAAAGTGAGAAGTTTCTTTGAAAGGCAATCAAGTTAGAATGGCTTGAATTTAAAAAATAATGTCTATCAATGTAACGTCTAAGGGTGGTGTCAGAAGTCTGAATAGGTGTATGGATGTCTAATTATTGTGGTAGATGTCGTTAAACATAAAGATAGAAGGACTCGTTATTTTTTTTGTGTTGGGCATAGGTTGTCTAATCACTATGTAAGACATTGGTAGAGGTGATTAGACATTTGATATATAGAGTAGACATCCTATAATGGGTATGTTGACTTGAATTAATTTGTAAAGGTTTCTACTTAAGTTAAGTTTGGTCCATTAGGTTCCTAGGGTGAACAATGGGTCTAAGGGCTCCTTACAATAAACTTCTTCAGCTCCTCCATGCTTGAAGCTTTTATCTCCCATTGTCCATGAAGATGAACTCCTTTAACCCTATCATATTATGGTACAGAGAGTATATATGATTGTTTGATTTTTTTTAGTGATTGCTAATAAGGTTTTGTAAAATCATTAAAACATGATTAGAGAGGTTGCACTAACATACTATCCATCTAAGAACTAGGCGAATAAGTTCTTCTAGTAACTGCCTGAGGAAAGATGGTTACCAACTAAGCCTACAACTCTTCATTCATCGGGAACGTCGCGTCATGGCGGTTACCTCTGGATGATCATTCGAATCACCACAATTACCACAACTCGAAGAATGCAAGGACAAGGTGCTACGTGTGGACAACATATAACTAGATGTCATCCCCCCAAAGGTGGGGGCATGTGGACATGGGGACAGAAGAGAGATACTACTTCCTCTACACAAACAAAAAAGCTAGTAAAATTTGAGAGTATCCCTACTCTCACTAAACATACACCAATTTAGTTGGAACTGGGAAACTAATCTTCTTATCTTCTTTATGTATTTGTTTGTTTTATCATACCTACTTCTACCATTACGAACTTGAATAGGGCCTATCTCAATAGGTTCCAATCACCCTCGCACTGAGATCCTCCTCTAACTCATTTTATCTCTCTTTATCTCTCTAGTCTCTCCCTCTTTACTTGTAATTTGACATTATTTTTTATTAATAAAATTTTATTCTAGTGATAGGTTCGAATCACCACCGCATTGAGATCCTCCTCTAATTCATTTTATCTCTCTTTGTCTCTCCACTCTTCCTCTCTTTACTTATAATTTGACATTATTTTTCATTAATAAAATTTTATTCTTGTAATTTATTTTTATTTGAATAAATTTCCTAATTTTTAATTCATAGTTAGTTTGTTTTCCATTTTTCGTGTATTTTTATTTTGTTAATTTAGGATTAGTTGTTAGAATTAGAAATACTTATCATCTCTTATTATACAATTCCAAAAAAATCTAAAAAATCCTAAAACTGAAAAGTTTAGATTTGTATAAAGTAATTTAGATAAATTTGCCTCCTTGAGAATAACTCAACTCACATTATACTGATTTCTATTTATTTTGAGTTCAATAGTTTTTTTTGTAAACAATCATGTTTTTACACACAACGACACTTCTTTATCTTCTTACGAATCTCATGATCATACCCCCTTGACTTTTGTCTCGAATTTGGTATATAGGCCTTCATATTCCACGAAGTCCACGCCGCATATACCAGCTACCTTCAAGCCACCAGTGTCTGCCACCTATATTTGTCCTGGTACTCTTGCCTATTCCTTCCACATTGATGGGAAGGACAAAACATTGATCCTTCCTACTCTAGAGCCCAAGTTTGACACTGACTATCTTGCGTAGAATGTGAAACCAAAGTCAAAGACGATGAGGAACTACAACAAGATGCTTAGCCATCTTAGCAGCATGGAACTAAGGCAAGGACTAGTGGTGGTAAGAAACTCACATTGTCCCATCTGAAGTTTAAATTTCTTATATTTACTATTTATTATGTTTTGCTTATGTTGTCTTTTTCTTTCAGGTAAGAAATCAAAAGGAATGAGCCCAACATGGAATGCAAACCTAGACAAATTATCACAAGGTGCTAATATCTCAGTAAGGATCACTCCTACTAGGGAAGGGGAGCATTTTCCCAAGTTCAACAACATGCTCTCCATGCATGCTCGTGAAGATAGTTGTGCCACTTTCATACTTCGACTAAAGAAAGGTCTTGAAGGAGTTGAAGAGGGAACTGATTGGTCAGTTAGAGGTAATTCCTAACTATCTTTTGATTTTATATATCTTAGTAGCATTTGATTTTCATAAAATTTATAATGTTAAATACAGGGGATATTTGATTGGGGTCTCAATCCAATGGTGTCCAAATATATCCTGAAGCATGAAGGAAAGATCCATCATGGTTGGAGAGATGAGATGAAGTGTACGGTAAGAAAATTTATAATGTTTACATCTTTTATATATAAATTGGTCCAATGTTAATAACATATTCTATAAATAATTTAGTACTATAATAATACGCCATAGGATGAGGCAATAAGGAATGTGCCTCCTACAATATTGCCTAGCATCTGGAGGGAAGCATGTGAGTATTGGCGAAACACATCGACGAAAGTAAATAAATATTTATGTGTATTTATATTTCATAATAACTGATGAATTGTTTACTAATTCAAATATTTCTTTCTTGTAGGTGCAAGCCAAAAAGAATAAGACCAACAGGGCTAAAGCTCCACCATAGACCTACAACTTGGGTCAAATGAGCATAGACTTAATGAAGACTAGATATGTAAGTATATACATTTATCATTTACAGTAAAAATATACATGTTAGAAATTACAATAAGTTAATTTTTTCATTAAATTTGCAATTGGATTTGCACAATGGCACTCGACTTGATCGAGTTGGAGTCTATGAGTTAACTCATAGCAAGCTCACAACTGAGGGTGAGCAAGCATGGGTTCATCAGACATACCAAGAGAGACATGTATGTTACACAAAATATTTAATTATAACTTTATGATTATTTTCATACGATAACACTTAGCATTATTTGAAATATATTTAGGTCATATGTTAGAGTTGATTCATTCTCTTGAGGTTGAGAATGAGAACTCCGAGATCGATCAGTAACCTCCTATGACAAAGAGGAGGCATTTAAGATTGTGATGCTACTGGAACATAAGGGCTTTGTTTGTAGTGGAGCAAGGAGCCAAACATTGTTCAGCTGGTATGAGAGGAAGGGGTCATCGTCGTCTTTAGTAGTTTTCGATCAGCTAAAGACATAAATGGAGATGTTGTAGCCTCTAGATGAGGGGTGGCAGCAGCTCGATGATGTGACCTCCAATTGAAGCAAGCTAATCACCAATTAGCAATTCTAAGAGCTCATGGCTATGTTGTGACATGATGAATCCATCCTTCCACTTCACGCCACGTCAAGATGATGACGATTTTGGTGGATTTAGGGCTGATGCCTGATGCACACAGGACGCGGTTGTTTAATTGTGTCGTTATAGCATGCGTTTGCGACATTGATTTTAATCTAGAATATGGATTTGGTGAGTGTAAGTGTTGAACACAAGGAGGCATAAAGTCAGACTACTTTGTTGCTTTTAGTTGTCACATGAAGTTTGGTTTGATTGCGATAAAATGAGAAAGAGAGAGAGAGAGAGAATTGGGTTAGAAATTTTCTTCAAATCACGACATTCATTTACACAAAGTGAGAGCTATGCAAGAAACAACATCAACATTAGCATTTAGCATGTAACTTGAGTTTGTTTGCAAATACAACAATAGCTAAAAGCTTAAACAAAAGCAATATGAAACTAGGGTAGAGAGAGAGAGAGGAGAAGGCAAGCCGGCCACGGTGGTGGAGGAGGGCTCCATCGGCGGCTTGATAACTACGAAGAGTGTGAAGTATGCTTGGTGAAGCTAGGAAGGAGCTTGGAGTATGGTGGAAGGTGTGTGTGTATTCAATGCCTCCAATGGGGTGGTTGGAGGGGGTTTAAATAGGAGAAAAGGGCTTCTAATTGAGGTAAGTGGGTTTAGCAACATCCAAGACGTCGCTAAACCCCTTCCAAAAATGTCGCTGAGGGCCTTCGCCTGCCAGTCCAAGCGCATATGTGTTCTTCTTCTTCTCACGCCACGCCCGTGATCCATGTGCGTTCGCTATGTGTCGTCCAATCGAAGATCGGATGGTTGAAACTTTGCCTGCAACGCTGGTTCAGATTGTGCACGCGGGCGTGCGCCTCGCGCATTATCGCGCACATGCCCATCAGGTGCACAAGGGTGCGCTGCATTGCATCCATTCTCACCGCTCGCTACTGATTAGGCGGCTTGATTTTGCTGCGGTGCGTGCTGGGTCTTGAAGTGAGGTGCAGCGCGATTCGAACCCTCACCTCTCAATGCGAGGGTGAGGTGCGGACCGTTGTGCTGCTCTCATGGTTGGTTGCAGAGATGAGGTCGGGTGCGAGGGTGTGTCGACCGTTGGATGGAAATCCAACGGTCAAGATCTGATGCTGAGCGTGATGAAGAGGTGCGTCGCGGGTAAGGGTGCATCAGATGCTGCCACATGGCTGCCTATGGGCCGTTGATCATCAGATCAACAGCCACAAATTCTTGGGCTAGTTGAGGGAGCTCCAGATGTCGGATTTGAGTGATTTCGAGTCTGTTGGACTCGATTCGTTGATCTGAGTCCATCCATGAGGTCTGATTGCTCATCTGAAGCCTATTTTAATATGCACTTGTACATACAACCATTAAACATTGATTAGAAGCAATTTTAATTTGTCATGCATGCAATGCTCCCAAGCCCATTATGGTATATCATTAACGCACATATACTCTCAAAATGGGCCCCAGTTGATGGAACTATCATCCATAGGTGTAGAGTTATCATACCCCCATGCTCATCCATTGTTATTCCCTAGCAAGGTTTATCCTAGCCATTATTTCCATTCGGGATTAGGAATTGATTACTTACACATCTGTTGCTTGTCAATGGGAGGAAATATGCTAAGAGCCTAATCTACAAAGACTAAATAGCACCCGTGTGTCTGCCAAAATGCGAACCGCCCAAATCCTCACTTTAAAGCATATATACATATATATCTATATTTCATCTTTTCTCATTTTTTTGAATTTTTTAGAGTTGAGAGTGTGCGGGTAACTTTTTACGGCTACCCAACCCACCCATAACTCGAAAAAGACTCTGAGTGCTAAGCATCTTGGTGTGAATGTCGCGATAGACTCATTCAATGATAATTAGAACAGACTTCGGGTTTCTACACCCCTAGGTGACCATAAAAGGAAGTGCTTGCTTGAACGTGTATCTATCTGATCGGTAGCTTTCTCCCTACTCTTATTTTATTTGAGGTCAACACAAGAGTGTTTCCAGTGTATGTCTCCCCGGATTACTCTACTTCCCCACTTCTTCCTTAGGTGTTTTGGGTTTTTTTTGTGCATTTAGTGAGCTGGGTTCTGGACAACCGACCAATGGGCTGCTACCCACGACCCTTGCCAGCCATACTCGTGCGGTGACGTGTGGCTTATTTATTTTTTTCTTTCTCTTCTTTTTCTATTTCTCCTTTTTTATCTTTCTCTTTTCTTTTTCTTTTATTGTTTAGTAGGTGGCTTCCCTGATCTCAGATTTACCTAGAGGCAATAAAAGAAAGTGGCCCTCTGGCTGGGCTTTGGACAACCAGCCAATGGGCTATTACCCAAGATAATTTGCCAGTCATACCACCCTAGAAAGTTCATAAGCTACCCAATTTCTGTTAGAATCTCCAAGGAGTGAGTCAGTGCAAAAATGTGTGCAGATGCTTAGACTAAAAGTTCCTTCGAGTCAGAAGGCGGGTTGATAAGTTGTATACTTATCACCCTACTTTATTGGCGAATTACAGTAAATTAAGGTTGCAAGGATTTGAGGCTAAATCCGTATTTTAGTGGTCACCTAGGCTAATTAAGCCTGAAGGCCTGAAAAGTCTAAGTGTCCATGTTCTTCTCATATTATTTCCCACAGTTGACAAGCTCCTAATGCCTATGCTCTCCTTCCTAATTTTTTTTTAAATTTATTTATTATATAAGTCAGGTTGATAATATAAACTCAAAGAATGCGAATTACCACCCCCCCATGCTTAAGTTGGACAATGTCCTCATTGGCAAATAAATGGATGCAATGAAGTACTGAAAGAATATTCTGGGTCAGTCAGAGTGTTGCCATGTTCCTGATCAGTTTGAATATTCTGGGTTGCCTCCCAGGAAGCGCTGAGTTTATTACCTCCAGCTAGGCGAGGCTCTGTGTCAACTCTCAATGAGGGTGACAACTTCCTTTGGGGGAACCTGGGCAAGAAAATGTTTTAATCTCTGACCGTTTACTGTGAAGGTTTGCCCAGTGTTAGGATCTACAATTTCAACTACCCCATTGGAATAAGGTTTGATCACCTGATATGGTCCCGTCCACTTTGATCTCAGCTTCCCGGGAAAAAGTTTAAGTCGGGCATCAAAAAGCCAAACTTGTTGGTTGGGCTCGAAGGTTTTCCTATGGATGTGTCGGTCGTGAATGGCTTTCATCTTTTCTTTATAAAGTCGACTGTTTTCATACATGTCTCGACGGATTTCCTCGAGCTCGAAGAGTTGGAGTGTCCTCTATGCCCCAACTAATTAAGAATCCATGTTGCACTGCTTAACAGCCTAGTAAGCCCGGTGTTCCAACTTGACCAAAAGGTGGCAAGCCTTGCTAAAGACCAGGCGATAAAGAGACATGCCTATCAGGGTCTTAAAAATGGTCCTATATGCCCAAAGAGCATCATCTAGTCATGTGGACCAATCCTTCCGGTCAGGTCTCACAGTCTTTTGCGGAATATTCTTGATCTGCTTATTGGAGACCTCAGTTTGCCCATTCGTTTGCAGGTGATACGGGGTAGCAATGCAGTTAGTAACCCCGTATTTCCTAAGCAAGGCACAAAATTGGGCATGAATAAAGTGACTCCCACCATCACTGCTCATGGCCTTTGGTATCCCAAACCGAGAGAAGATGTTTTGCTTAACAAAGTCCATGACAGCTTTATGATCACATCTTAGGGTAGCGACGACTTCAATCCATTTCAAGACATAATCAACTAAGACAAGTATGTACTCAAAGCCATTGAATGGTGGGAAGGGACCCATAAATGGACCCATAAAATCGATGCCCCAAACATCAAAGATTTCAACAATCAGAATGGGCTGGAGGGGCATCATGTCCTTTCTGGTCATAGTCCCTAATGTTTGGCAACAAGAGCAAGTCTTAGCAAAGCTGTGTGCATCCTTGAATAGGGAGGCCAGTAAAATCCGGACTGCAAAACCTTTGTAGCCATTTTCGTTCCTGAAAAGTGGCCACCACAGGCTTGGTCGTGACAAAAGGATAATACGCTTTGGACTTCTTCCTCAGGAGTACACCTCCTAATGATCTGGTTAGCACAGAGTCTAAATAACATGGGATCATCCCAGAAATAGTGCTTGGCTTCAGCCAAGAACTTATCCCGTTGCTGTCTAGACCAGCCGTGCGGAGTCTGTCCTACCACTAAATAGTTGACGAAGTCTACATACCAGGGTAGCTTTCTTCCTTGCACAGCTAGAAGCTGTTCATCAAGAAAGGTGTCAGTCAAGGGTAGTGATGGTCTGATGTGGTCTGGGTGGAGTCTGGACAAGTGATCGGCTATGACGTTCTTGGACCCGGCTTTGTCGCATATTTCCAGGTCAAATTCTTGCAAGAGCAGGATTCATCTGATGAGCCTGGGTTTATCGTCCTTCTTGGTTAACAAATGCTGGATAGCCAAGTGGTTAGTGTAAATTGTCACATGGGATTCTAGAAGATATGATCGAAACTTTTCTAATCCAAAGACTATGGCGAGTAGTTCTTTTTCTACGACAGTATACTTCCTTTGAGCCTCATCCAACGTCTTGCTCGCGTAGTAGATCACCATGGGTTTCTTTTCTCTTCTTTGTCCTAGGACAACGCTGATGGCAAAATGTGATGCATCTCACATAATCTCAAAGTCCAGGGACCAGTCTGGGGGTTGTAATACAGGCACATTGGAGATTGTTTCCCTAAGAGTGTTATAAGCCTTGATGCAATCAGATGTCTTGTGAAAAAGGGCATCATTGGCTAGGAGGTTAGTCAAGGGTTTAGAGAGTTTGGAGAAATCTTTAATGAACCTTCTATAGAAGCCAACATGTCCTAGGAAAGATCGGATTTGCCGGACTGAGCTAGGGGGTGGAAGTTTGGAAATTAGATCAACCTTAGCTCGATCTACTTCAATGCCCCTATGTGAGACGATATGATCGAGGACAATCCCTTTCTGAACCATGAAATGGCTCTTTTCCTAGCTTAAAACCAGGTTAACCTCGATACATTGCTTTAGGATCTTCTCCAAATTGCTAAGGCAGTGGTCGAATGAATTCCTAAACATGGAGAAGTCATCCATAAAAACCTCTAGGTATTCACCCACCGTCTCTGAAAAGATGCCTAGCATGCAACGCTGAAAGGTAGCGGGTGCATTGCATAATCTGAATGGCATACGATGGAATGCAAACGTGCCATACGGACAAGTGAATGTGGTCTTCTCTTGATCTTCCGATGCAATAGCAACTTGGTTGTATCCTGAATATCTATCCATGAAGCAAAAATATTTCCGCCCTGCCAATCACTCGAGAATCTAGTCAATGAATGGCAGAGGGAAATGATCTTTCTTGGTGGCCTCATTAAGCTTCCTATAGTCAATGCACACCCGCCATGCAGTAGTGGTGCAGGTGGGGATGGATTCGCCCTGATCATTGGTGACAGCGGTGAGCCCGGCTTTCTTGGGTACCACTTGAGTGAGGCTCACCCAGGGGCTATCGAAAATTGGGTAAATGATATTAGTGTCAAGCCACTTGATTATCTCCTTTTTAACGACCTCTCGCATATTCGGGTTCAATCGTCTCTGCATCTAGTAAGAAGGTCGAGCCCCATCTTCCAAATAGATCTTGTGAGTGCAATAGGTGGGGCTAATTTCTCTCATGTTGGAAATTGTCCATCCAATGGCTGCCCGATGTTCAGATAGGGTTGTAGTCAACCTAAGCTCTTGTTCCCTAGTTAAATGGGCATTGATAATCACAGGGAAGGTCTAGTTAGGTCCAAGGAAGACATACTTGAGATTAGCGAGCAAAGGCTTCAGCTCAGGTGTAGGTGGGACAACATTCGACAGGTAAGGGAAAGGCGAGAGTTGATCAACATTAATCTCCTCAAATGGTGGTTGTGGAAGGTGATCAGCTTTGCAAATGTCAATCTCCACAGGTTGGGATGGGTTAGGATAGTCATTGGCCAGTTGAGTCAAATGGTCTGCTGAGGAGCTGAGAGTAAGGCATTCTTAAACTAGAGGTTCCACGGGATTGTGTTCCTCGATCTAGTGATAATCAAAAGACTTGGCCGCCTTGAAGATATCCAATTGCATCTTCTTGTCTCCAAAGATGATTTCCATACATCCCATGTCCAATCAATGTTCGCCTTAGTCGTAGCTAAAAAGGATCTACCTAGGATGATGGGTGTGTTTTGTAGTTGTTCTGGGACTTCCATGTCGAGAACCAAAAAGTCGACCAAGAAGTAGAAGTCCTTGACTCGAACAATTACGTCCTCGACTACTCCTTTTGGGGTTTTCACAAATCTATCAGCCAATTGGATGGTTACAGATGTGGGTTTCAATTCTCCAAATCCAAACTGGTGATATAGGGTTGTCGGGATGAGGTTGATCAAAGCACCTAAGTCCAAGAGCGCTCTATCAAATGTCATGTCCTCGATATTACAAGAAATCAGGGGCTCTCCTGGGTCAATTCATTTGGGAGGCAGGCTACTCAATATCACTGAACTAGCTTGTTCTAAGAGCACTACCTTCCTAGGTGCTTGGGTTTTTGGCTTACGCTTCGACGTACAAACATCCTTCAAGAACTTATCGTAAGCTGAGATATGCTTAATTGCTTCGAGGAGTGGAATATTAATTTGGACTTGTTTGAAAATCTCCAACAGCTCCTCATTCTCAACTACAGCTTTCTTTTTCTTCCTTTTTTCCAAGGCCTCAGGGTATAGTGTTTGGGTTTGAGTCAGGTCAGTCTCCATGTCCTTGGGTTCCTCCTGCTCACCCTCAGACTCGAGAATCTTAGGAAGTGAGGTCATGGGAGGGGTTGGCCATTTGGGGTCCTAGATTTTAGTGTCACTTCTCAAGGTAACCACATTGGCAGAGGCGTTGGGACCATGGGTAGATTTTTGAGAAGAAGAGGAAGAAGGAGCACTAAAACCAAGGGGTGTTTGTGGGGCTTATTGGACCATGTGGGCATGTCTGGGATTACCTTGGAACCCTTGTGAATTGGGGCTTCTATTAATCACATTTCGCGAGTTCGATTGTGGTTGAGAAGGAAAAGATCCCTGCTATTTGCAATCCAACAGCTGGCTCAACTGTCCCTTCACTAAGGCCATTTCTTCCTGGTGTTTTTGATTCATGTCAGCTATCATTTTTATCAATGTGTCCAGTTGGTTTTGAGGGGGAGGAGCTGCCCTATTCTGATTATAGGGTGGTCTAACCGGTGGGCCTTGTTGATAGGAGGGGGATTGGGCCTGGGTTGATTCTAGAATTGGTTCGATTTTTGGTTCGTCCAGGCAAAATTCAGGTGATTACGTCATTCGGCATTCTAGGTGTTGGAGAAGGGGTCAGGTTTGGAATAACCTTGGATAGCCTTGGATAGCTTCAAAGATAAAAGGTGCTGAGGGGGAGGGAAGTGAGTAATCAGGGGTTGAGGGAGCAAAGGTCCCTCCTTGGAACATGGTCAGGGGTTGTTCCAAATGCATTTGGCTCATTGGCTGTACAAAGTCTACATTGTGAGCTCCCTTTGCTAGGGGGAGGGTCTGTAGCAGGTTCCTAGCCTAGTTCAGCAGCTCATCGATCTTTTTGTCCACCAATTCAACTCAATCCAACTTTTTGGCTATAATGTCCATGTCAACCATTCAAGAATTTGCTTGCACCTCATAGATCCCACCATGAGGTAGACTGGATCAATTAAACTCGGTCATGGAGGCATTGTTGAGCAAATTCTCACTAATGGACTCAAAGAGTTCGAATGCACTCTCCTTATCTTTGTTCAAAAAGTTGCCTCTACAAGAGGCTTTGATCAGAGTTTTGCGCGGTTTGTAAAATTAGGGTTTTATCGTTGTAATGCACAAAAACCAAGTCACTTTTAAAATTCTAACCTTGATGGTGGGGTATCTAAGGTTGTCCAAAGAGGCCAAATTGTTTGCAAATCAAATTTCTTGCTTGGAAATGGAAATCAACTTTTTTTTTGTCTTTTTCAATATATAATTTTTATGTCTTGAAATAACGAAGGCAAAATGTGAATTGTTGACAAAAAAATGATGAACACCTATACTAACTAAGCTAAAACCTAAGTGATAAATATGACCCCTTCCTAAGCTCACTCTAGGCATGTGGAGGCCTAGAGTAATTAGGAAGTGGAAGTGAAAAAGTGTTAGAACAACGATAAAGCAATTGCAAAGAAAATGAAAAGAAGGTAAATTGAATTAATAGAATTTATGTTTTACAAAAATGTAGAGGAATGCTTCTACTTAAAATGGAAAATATAAAAATAATAAAAACACAAATCCTCTTGCAAACTCTGGTGAAGAAGGGAGTCCTCTTGCTCCAAGCCTAGCTGCTCCTTGGCTTGAAAAGAAGGTCTCCTTCTCCTTCCTTGAATGCTCCTCCAAGGTGGATGCTCTCCACCTCAATTCTTTCCTCCAAGGGTGGGTGTGCACCACCCTTTCTCCTCCAATGCCTAGCTATCCTCCTGGTGGTGAAGATCCTCCTCCTTCTTGGCGTGGCACAAAGGGAAAGAATGGGGAGAAGAAGGCACCAAGGGGGCGGGTGATGTGCCCCCTTAATCTTCTTCTCTACTTCTTCTTCTTGGCCGAAGGTTTAGGTGGAAGTAAGGTGAAAATTCTCTAATGGGAGGATAAAGAAAATGGTGGTAGGTGATGGGTTTTTATAGAGTGGGATGGGGGTAGGGTTGGCGTGAATAGGTGAAGGGCTAGGATGGAGTTTGGTGGTGGTTTTGGGTGGTTAAGTTAATCCAAGGGCTAGGGTTAAGTGGCGCCACTTAAGGGGTGCTAAGGGGGGTAGTTAGGGTTGGCCAAGGGACACCTAAAAGTGGCACCAACCATGGAAGGGTGCCATGGGTTGGTGCCAACTTGAAGGCTTCTAGAAGGAGGGTGAGGTGTAGGGTGGATAGGGCTTGGAAGGGGTAGGTGTAGGGTGTAGATGGGGGGTTATTTTAGTGCCAAAAGGAGGGGGTTCTAGAAGGCTTAGTTGGCACCAAAATAGGTGTCTTTTGGAAGGAGGTGAGTGGTGAAAAGGTGGCTAGGTTTGGTGCCAACTTAGGGGTGGACTAGGTTAGCTAAGTGGACTTAGGGTTAAGGTTGATTGGTGGAGCTAGTTAGGTGGCGTTTTAAGGTGGTAGATGCCAAGGGAGTTGGAGCCTAGCTAAGCTAAGCTAGCTTAGCTAGTAATAGAGTAGAGGAGTAGGTAATGTGATCTAGGTTTTGAATAGAGGAGCTGAGGAGAAGTCTGGAGCTTGAACTGGAGCTAGCAACAGCTGAAGAGGGTGGCATGGAGCTACTCTAGCTGGCTTAGCTTGCTAGTTCTTCGCTAGCTGCTAAGCCAGGCTAAAGTGTACTGGCTCTACCATAATGAGCTGAGGTGAGCTGGGTCTGGTGCTCCTGGAGAGGATCAAGATGGTTGAGGCAGCTAAGGTAGCTTAGCTCAACTGAGTTGAGCTAAGTTGAGTCCCCAGGAGCTAGACTTGAGCTTCCTGAGCTGAAATGAAGTCATCTTCAGTTGGCTGGAGTTGAGTGGAGTTGAATGTAACTGGACCTGAGCTGGGGTGAACTCCAGTCAACTCAGCTGAGCTAGCTAAGGCTCCCGTGGACTAATGGGAGCTAAGATGAGCTAGACTCAGCTAAGTTGAGCTAAGATGAGCTCCCTTGAGCTGCCATTCAGCTGAGATGCCATGGTGAGCTAGATTAAGCTGAGTTCCAGCTGGTGAGATCCTGTCCTTCAACTGTTGCCTTCCTAGGTGCTAGGGTTCTAGGGATCTGGCAATCTGTATATCCCTAACAGTCACAAAAACACATAAAAAGACAATAAAAAGTGTAATGCATGCCTAACCTAATTAATGCCTAAATGCAACCCAAAAAACCCATTTGTGGAGCAAAATCCTAAGAGCTAAGTTTGTTTTAATGCATAAGAATGGTGATAAAGTAGCGTTTATCACCACCCCATGCTTATCTTTTGCTAGTTTCTTAGCAAAACTTTAATTTTTACAAAACGAAATTTTTGGAAAATCTAATTTTTTTAACTTTTGAGGAGAAAAAAAAGATTATAGGACTTTGGTTCGTTTAAATACAGGAGGTACGGGATTTGTTAAAGATAAACATCGGGATTCGTTTTCAGATCCAAAAATTAGAAAAAAATGGGATCAATATGTCCTCCAAAAAATTCACAAATTAACCCCTTGTTAATTCAGATGACTTGAAATTTTTGTTTTTAGGATTTTTTTAGCTCTTGAATCTGATTCACAACTTGCAAAAACCTTTAAAACCTTGTGTCGTGCTTGTGAGAAGCCAACATTTATAAGGGCATGTTTCTGGTATAAAACTTTTTTTTTTCTCCCCCATGCTTATTTTTAGCTTAGTCTTACAACAGATGTGTCATGATCATCATTTCCATTACCAATCCTTGAGGGGGCACTGCCACCAGTACTTCGAGATAGCACTGTCCATGACACCACCCAGGAGCTCACAACCCCAAAACACAATGCAGTGTAAAGGGGCGCTCCAAGAAAACTCAAGCTCTTGCTCTGACACTATAGGTAGAGCATCGTCCAAGACACCTGAGCTGCTAAAATGCGCTTTAATGCTCCGTCTAAAGATATGAAATATAGATATGGAGCAGTGCCGAGGCAATAACATGTTGACATCGCATCCTCAAAGGAGATATTTTCCTCCTCGGCGGTGGGAACTCAAACCAATGATCTACTTTAGACTTTTACTAAGTCCAAACAAGGGGTTTTTTTCTAATTTTTAGTGATTCTTAGGTGTTGGCTTGTGTGTGAAATTTGACACAAGAAGTTTCTCAAGAAAATAAGCTTTTGAATCAGAAACTAAGCCAGATACTTTCCATATTACAAAAAAGGATCAAGTCACCTGAACTATCACGAGTTCAGGTGGAATATTGGAGAAGGATATCTGATCTAGTCTAAAAATAGGCCTTGAGATTCTAATGATCTGATCCGTATCCTCATCACTAGTTTGTTAAAGATAAAATCCCATTGTACCAAAAGTGTGTTTTTCAGCCTTAGCCCCGATTTCAAAATTTTCCTTGAAAAGTTTTCAATATTTTTTATTTTTTGGGTATGCATGCCAAAAAATAAAAATGACTAAAGAAAAATGCATGTTTTTAGGTTTTGAAAATCATAAATCGATCGTCAAAATTTTAAAAACACCCCCCCATACTTAAGATATGTAATGTTCTCATGCATTAGGAGGGAAGGAGGGATTACCTTAGTAAAAGGCGATCGAATTTTGGATAGGCAAAACCTAGGGAAAAGAAAGAAAAAGAAGCAGAAAGAAAATGATGGGTTACCCCCCATCCAGTGCTATCTTATACGCCATTCAGTCGAGCATAGTGTGCATCAGTGATCAACTGTGGTTAGGTCGGTGAAATTGAAGGATTCAGACGGAAGAATTGGGGTATGATCAAAATAGGGCTTTAAACGTTGGTCGTTGACTTGAAATGTTGTATTAGTTTTAGGATAAAAAAGATCAACAACGCTGTACGGATAAGTTTTGAGGATGATAAAGAGGCCGATCCATTTGGATTTTAATTTTCTAGGAAAAATATGTAATCTAGCATCCAAAAGCCAAACGCGTTGATTAACGTCAAAGTGTTTCCGAACAATGTATTTATCATGAAATTTCTTGGTTCGGTCTTTATAAATCCACACATTTTCATATGAAAAATTATGTAATTCTTCCAACTCAGTTAATTGTAGTTTTCTATGGATACTGACGTCAGATAAATCCATGTTTAATTTTTTTATTGCCTAAAAAGCCCTATGTTCTACTTCTACCGGAAGATGGCATGCCTTCCCAAAAATCAAACGGAAGGGAGACATGCCGAGCGAGGTTTTAAAAGCGGTACGATAGGCCCATAAATTGTTGTCCAATTTGGTGGACCAGTCTTTACGGTCAGGCCTAACCGTCTTTTGTAAAATATTTTTGACTTCCCGGTTAGAAACTTCTACGTGGCCATTTGTTTAGGGGTGATAAGGTGTGGAAATTTTGTGATTAACCCCATATTTAGAAAGAAGGTGATGGAATTGTGAATGAGTGAAATGTGAGCCTCCGTCACTGATAATGGCTTTTGGAATGCCGAATCTTGAGAAAATATTCTTCTTAAGAAATTTGACAACCACACGGTGATCATTACTGCGGGTGGGTATTGCTTTTATCCACTTAGAAACATAGTCGACTGTGACTAGTATATATAAATGCCCACCAGAGTTGATAAACGGTCCCATGAAGTTGATGCCCCATACATCAAAAATGTCAACTTCTAAAATAGGATTAAGGGGCATCATATCCTTCTGAATCATGTTGCCGATGCTCTGGCAACACACACAGGATTGAACAAAATTATGAGCATCTTTGTGCAAGCTGGGCCAAAAGAATCTCGCATTAAGGATCTCAGCTGCAGTTTTCTTGCCCGAAAAATGTCCGCCACAGGCCATTGAATGACAATGTGTAAGAATATCATGGATTTCAGAATCAGGGACAGATTGTCGAATGACCTAATCGGCACAAATGCAGAAAAGGTTGGGCTCCTCCCAAAAATAGTATTTAATGTCAGCAAAGAACTTATCCCTTTTTGTTTTTGGTTAATCAGCGGGGATTCATTCTGTTGCTAAATAGTTCATGATGGGCACAAACCAAGGGAGGGTGGTGGCAGCTAAAATGCTTTCATCAGGGAATTGATCAGGTGGGGTCATTATGTCATTCGTCATAAGACGAGAGAGATGCTCGGCCACTACATTTTGTGATCCCACCTTATCCTTGATTTCCAAGTAAAATTCCTGGAGCAGCAGGATCCAACAGATAAGGTAGGGTTTCGCATCTTTTTTTGTTAGCAAATATTTAAGTGTTGAGTGGTCGGTATATACAGTGACATGTGACCCCAAAAGATAAGATTCAAAATTTTCTAAGGCAAATACAATGGCAAGAAGTTCTTTTCAGTAACCGTGTAATTCCGTTGTGCATCATCAAGAGTTTTTCTAGAATAATAGATCACAACGGGCTTCTTGCCAATTCTTTGCCCTAGAACAGGCCCCATAGTAAAATCTGAGGCATCTGTCATTAATTCAAAGGGACTATTCCAATCAGGTCTCTGCAAAATTGGTGTCTTGGTAACTTCCTTCTTCAACCTCAAAAAACTCTCCAGGAATTTGTCATTGAAATCGAATGGCTGGTCTTTAGTAAGAAGCTGACTTAAGGGCTTGGAGATGTGGGAAAAATTTTGTATGAATCTACGGTAGAAACCCACATGACCCAAAAAGGATCTGATCTATTTTACAGTAGTGGGTGGTGGGAGCTTAGATATAGCCTCTATTTTTGCTTTATCTATTGCATTTCCTCTTTTTGAAATAATGTGGCCCAAGACAATACCTTCCTAGACCATGAAATGAATTTTTTCCCAACTAAGGACCAGATTGACTTCTATGCATTTTTGGAGAGTTCCTTTAAGGTTCTTGAGACAATGGTCAAAAGAATCTCCAAAAATAGAGAAGTCGTCCATAAAGACTTCTAAGCATTCACCTACCAGGCTCAAAAATATTACAAGCATACACCTTTGAAAAGTCACAGGTGCGTTGCAAAGACCGAAGGTCATTCTTCAGAAAGCAAAGGTTCTAAAGGGGTAGGTGAAAGTTGCTTTGTCCTGGTCCTCAGGATGAACCGCTACCTAATTATAGCCGGAATAACCATCTAGAAATTAGTAAAAATCCTATCCGGCTAACTGCTCCAAGATTTGATCAATAAAGTGGAGCGGAAAATGGTCCTTCTTGGTGGTGATATTAATTTTTTTTAATCAATACGCACACACCAAGAAGAGGCGATTTGAGTGGCTATATTCTCCCTATTATCATTGGTGACAATCGTTAGTCCAGCCTTTTTGGGCACTACTTGTGTTGGACTAACCCAGGAGCTGTTAGAAATGGGTAGATGATATTGGTATCAAGTCACTTAATAATCTCTTTTTTTACCACCTCCTGCATGGTAGGGTTCAAGTGCCTTTGTGGTTGGCGGGAGGGGCGAGAATCATCCTCTAAATAGATATGATGTGTACAGTAGAATAGATGAATACCCTTAAGATCAGAAAGGGTCTAGCCAATAGCTTTTCTATATTTACTCAAAACCTGGAGAAGTTTGTGTTCTTGTGACCCATTAAGTCCAGAATTTATAATCAGAGGCAGGGTCTGATTTGGACCCAAAAAAACATATTTAAGGGAGTCGAGCAAGGGTTTTAATTCCAGTTGTGGGCCCTACTCCGAAAGAATTTCTGCTTTTTGTGTTAGTGCTGAAGTGAGAGTGAAAGGGTCAGCTGGTGTGTTAGCTGAATGTGTGGTTAGGGTAGAAGGGTGAGAGGAAGTGGATAGTTCAGGAACCGTGTTAATGGCAAAATAGGAATGATGAGAGCCTCATCATGAGTCATAACTAGCTCATTTTGATCTAATAAAGAGAATAAAAGCTCCTACATAACTTAGAGGAGGGCTTAATTGAAGGAATAAGTGTTCTGAGAAGAAAAAATGAAACAAAGGTTAAAACTATAATTTTACTATTGCAGTACATAAACGAGATTTCCTAAAGGCAGAACATAGGTCAAATGGTTTGAATAAGATAAAAAGTGGGTTGGTTTAATCAGAAATGGGTTTATCTGCAAACCAGGGATTAAATGACATCTTGTAACCCTAAAACAGACCCGCTTAATTCAACAAGGTTCTAGTCAGGATAAAAATCAAGTAAACCCTCTAAAATTCATGGAAAAATATCCCCTAGGATATAGAACCATCATATTAGCCTTTGGAACCTATTTTGACCTAGATTAGGGTCTTAGCTCATCAATTGACCTAATTTGGGACGTGATCAAACCTAAAAACCAACTTCACCATTGGATTCCTTAGGTCCAAATTAGGTTTGTACCAAAATTTGGACCTAAGGGGAGGTCATCTTGACCTACTTTGCAAATTAGTACACCCAATTACATTTTAGTCCCTATCTTTTGAAAGACATTGCATAAACCCCCTAACTTCCTCGCCACTCTTGCAAGCAGGTCTCTCCACCATTAATGGGGAGAAATCCTACTCCGGCGAGGAATAGAGGGGGAATACTCCCTGATTCCTCAGAGATCTCCTCCCAGATTTGGAAGGGAGATTCTCTGAGGAATTCCCTTCCATCTGAGCGTGGTCCTGATATAAGATTTGCACCCAATCTCTCGTGCGAACGCACGAGAGATTTGGGTACCTAACAGACTTTCATCTCTGGTGAGAATTCCCGTGCTTGGAAGCTTGTCTTCTAAGCACAGGAGTCCCTGCCAATGCCTATAAATTGACCCTCATCTCTGGCCGTGCCTCTTCAGCTTGACTTGGCCGGAATTCCACCTCGATTTCCTCCCCTTCTCCTCCGGTCAAGTGCTCCAGTGAGCTCCGGTGAGCCCCCCTCCTCTTTGTAATCGCCCTGCCACAATACCAATGGCAGAGCTATCCTCCTCATCCTCCACCATGTCGCGTAACACCCGCGCGTGCTTCCCTAGCCCTGTCATCATCGCCATCTTCCTCCACTGGACGCCTTCTTCTCCGACGACAGCAGGTACTGGTAGCCACCCTCTCACCCCCTTCATCCACTTAGTTAGGTTAGAACTGTTCATCTCTATCCCCTCTTTCATTTCCCTCATTCTATTCACAAAACACTCCTCGACCGCCGCTATCCACCGCCATCTTCCTCATCTCTAGCCACCCTCCGGCGAGATGCCCCCGTCACTTTGCAACCCCACACATCTCGCCACCCACCTCACAACCTCCGCCACACTCCACTGAACATCCTCCACTCATCCACAGACCCTCTACACCACCACAACTGCCACCCGACCTGACCCATCCATCCAGCCACAGAGCGACCTAGGCACGCATGCCTAGGCTGCCCCGCGGCCTTGCACCTACCGCCTCACCTTTGCCGTGACACGGTGAAGGTCCTCTTGTGGTCTGACAGAGCTGCAAGCTTCATTTTGTGTTGAGCATGGTTTGAGCTTCAGCTGCCATTAGCGGTGACTCGAGGAGGTTGCACGCTCGCTCCAGGTTAAAGGACTTCAGGATTCTAGGTGCAGCAGATTCAGGGAGATCTCGCGAAGTCATCTGTTCCAGAAAGTGGTGCCGCGAGACCTGCAGTTGCTGCAATTGGAGGAACTGTTTGCCGTGGGTGCGCGAGAAAGAGTAGTGGAGCATTAGTCCCACCTCGGTAAGTCATAAAGCGCTTGAGTACTTTAAATTGATTTTGTGCTATCGTTGGGTTGCCTCTAATACACTTGGGTGAGGTCCCTCCTCACCTATACACGTGCCTCATCCGTGAGCTCATCACACAGACCTGGTGACCGAACCCGACTACCCTCCTGAGCACTCCTCGCGCACCACACCCACGCCGGTGCGCCTGGACCTAGGTGCGCGACCTGACCCGATTACCCGGCTCTGGGAGAGCATACTGAAGAGTGATATATAGAGAGAGAGAGACGTGGGTGTGGGTAGAGGGGTAGGTTTTGCTCTCTTCGGTTTGTGCAGGGAAGGAGGAGGAGAAGTGAAGCTGACGCTTAGCTGAAAAACAATGAAGAAGGAAGGAAGCTTCGCAGAGGAAAAATAGAAGGAAAGGCAAGGCAGAGGGAAGAGGCGAAGCCAAAGAGAAGAGGAACTGAAGATGGAAGAAGAAATAAGGAAAGGGAAAGACAAGCAGAAGAAGAAGAAAAGCTGAAGCCAAGAAAAGTAGGAGCCAAGGAAGGAAGAAGAAGAAGACCCATAGGAAAAGAAGAAAGATACTACAGAAGAGAGGCAAGGCAGAAGACAGAGGAAAGAAAAAGAAGGGAAAGAGCAGAGAAAGGAGCTACAGAGAAGAAACAAGGAAGAAGAAGCACATGGCCGAAGAAGAAAAGAAGAACAGAGGAAAGTCATAAGTCAGAAGAAGAACAAGATAGGAGAAAACATATTTTTAAGACGTCTGATCCCATGATCAGACGTCCAATTTCTTTATTTTTGTCACAATTAACTTTTAAACTCATGCATACATATTTTGAATTAAGTTTTGAGTGATTAAGTGTTCAATTACATTATTGAGATTAGTAAATAAATTCCAATTGCTCCCTGTGTTTGACCTTGGACACTTATGTTTTCAAGTAATAAATTCTTATTTGTTGACAACACTTGATCACCTATACTACGACATAACTAACTGTTAAAACACGATCAAGCCACGTTAACATTTTGGTGCCGTTGCCGAGGAGCAACGGGCAATTTACCACTAGTCTCTACATTCTTTGAACACTAACTTGCCCTACTTTGCTTTGTTGTGATCTTGCAGGTATTTCACGAGAAGATCCCTTCCGCAAGTCAACTACTCCAGGGTAGGTAATTGCTTTTCTTCCTTAAACCATCCCCTAATCCTGGAAAGACAAAAGGAAGAAATTAATTTAGGAATCAATTGCCTTCTTTCTATAGTAATCACCATCTTTAAGGCAAACATTTCTTGATTTTGAGAAAATTTTTTCAAATCTTCTTGAAGTTGGAGCGATTTTTTTAGATTCTACCCCACAAAATTCATGTGCCTAATAGAAATCATGCTTAATCTTTGTGGACAACACACTTCTTATTTTTAAGTCCAAAGAGAACTTTTTCAAGAAGAAAAAGAGGATTAGAAATAGAACCAAATTAGGGTTTCTATAGTAGGGCCTTGGAGTGCTAGTTCACACATGCCTGTATAAAAGGAAATGAACTCTCCTGCATCAGTGTGCTACCCAAACCCTTGATTGAAGAGATCTAAATAAGACAAACCCTAAGAAAAATTGAGCTCTAAAATCACTTGAATCTTAAAATCGCCAAATGGAGTACAATGTGCCTGATATTGAAGAAGGTTGGGAAGCTCCAAATGCAAGAAAACACCATGTTGAGCCCACTCTAGACCATGAATCACCAGGCTTAGAATCCCAAAACTCCTGCAATAATGAGAGTAGAACTGAACCTCTCGAGGGTGTAAATTCCATCCCTTATTCTGATAAGGTGACCCTCGAAGGTTATTCGGACCTAGATTCTAGTGATTCAACCCACATCCTATGCCCAGAATCTAGATCTAAACCTATTGGGAAGATTTCATGGCCCCATATGAGGAAGATCAATCTTTCAATGAAGAATATGATTTTAGGCCTCTATTTGATGAATATCCCTCGCCAACATCCTCAGAGGAACTAATTGATTTTTCGAAAGTCCTGCCAATTTACGATACAGAAACTGAGGAGTTGGATGAGTGGGGTTTCAATTGGGTCTGTCCTACCAGCTTAGAACCTGAGCCTCTACCAAATAAGGATACCTTTTTAAGCTCAGAATTAACATCTAGGCTAGACCCCAGTCAGGCTGCTGAATCTACAGCATATGATTTATTCTATGGTGGAACTCATGATCTTGAATCTCATTCAGATTTTGATTTTCGCAAACTCTTTGACGATTTCGAATTTGACCATAACATCGGAGAAAATATTCTTCCTGATTATAACAAACCAATTCTCATTGAAGCCACCTTCTCCACACATACAGAACTAATCAAAACCCATTCTCTACCCTGGCTTGCAACTAGACCCAATTTCTATTCTAATTCACCTCTTACTGAGCCGTTTGCGGATGATTCAACTCCACATCTATACCGGGTGTCGAATATCAATCAGACTGAAAAATAGGAGCCATCATTCTCTGATCACCCCTGTAGGGGTTTCCACACCATGCACTGATTATTTTTCGGAACCCTACTCTGACCAGGTTGATTCAACTCAGCCTAAAGTCGAGTTTTCACTTCCATATCCATCCGAGCTACATTGCATATGGTGGGTTCCGCATCTGTTGATCTACATCTATCAACCCACCAGACTTAATGGGTTTGGGACGCATCATCAGCCCACTGATCTTAACAAGCACCTGGTTGGACCAATCAGGCTCTTAATCAAGGTGCTTGTTTTACAAAACTTCGCTGATTTGACCACTCTCTTCCCACCTCATTTTTCGCTCGACTAAAGGCGTTGAATTTAGCGCTTAACGGGAGGCAACCCGTCATCCCCAAAGCAGAGACCAGTCTGATTATCCATCTGTACTCCACGTCCATTGCACCTTGAGTTCAGCCTTAGATAGTTGATCCCACCTCTGGTACACGTACCAAAGCTTGAAATTGTCTGCATCAGTCATTTCTGACCCATTCACCCACCTAATGTATCCTGTTCTAAGTCCCTGACCTCAACACTGCTTCACACCCTCTGTTTACAATGAGGACATTGCAAAACTTAGGCATGGGGGGTGATAAAGTGCATACATACAAAACCATGAAAAAGTCAGAAGAATTCTCACAAAAAAATTCACATATGTCAAAAACACAAAAAAATTGAAAAATTATGAAAAAGAACAAAAAATGGGGGAGGGAGGAAATTTTGTGAGCCACATAATTATAAGGAGGAGAAAAAAGAGCAAACATGACAAAAAGGAGCACAAAATGAAAAAGAAAAAAGAAATAGTCATTAATAAAAGACTAAGGGACTAACTGAAGTTCTAGACCAGATCAAGAAAAGAGAAAAATAAAAGAAAAGTGCTAAGGAGACATAACAACAGATTAGCAGGAACGCTGGTCTTAGGCCTTTTGGGCTAGATTCTTTGGCTTAAAAATTCACGTATCCGCTAAGATTTGGATAATCCTCATGAGGTTAGGGAAAATACGAAGCTTAAGTACTAGGTCTAAGGCTTAGGAAGTATTCGGCCTCGTTAACTGACCTTCGATTTGCAAGATTCGGTAACCTAAGCACCCCAATTCACACACAGTCTGGTTCAGTGCGCATAAATATCAAAATCATGCAAAAAGCATTTCAATGTTCTGAAAAAGTCACCTAGATTAGGAACGGCCAATCAACACAAGTTGATTTGGACGAGTTCCTGACACGGAGAGGCGGGAAATTTTCCTTAAAGATGCGTAACAACATATCATCTCCTCAGTGCTTGTCTCTTAGGATATTTAAATATCCTACTGGGGGCATGTAAGCACTCTGCTGGTTCAGATATCATGGGCAGCATTATCACGAAATGTCGATCGTCAGGGTCTGAATTCGGCCATGGAACTCCATGGGCGGGATTATCTCGAAATCTTGAAAGCCAGGATTCTGCGGGTTGCCATGGGCGGTGCTATCTCGAAGCATCGATTGCCAGGGACCCTTGAGGATTGATGATGGGGAGAGGAATCCGATACAGACCCTGTTGAGAAGCCAATCCGAAGCTAGAAATAAAAAGAAAAGAGAGAGAAAACTCTCCAAACAAATAAATCTTCTGTCTCTCTTACAAAAAATGCACTGCAAACTAAACCTAGGCTAAAAATGTCTCAAGCACGGGTGCTCTAACCATAGAATCCAATAAACCCTAGGTTAGTTTCTGCAGGCCTTAGAAACCTTTGCAGAGGACTGAGGCTAAAGCGGGTTTGGTCTGGATTTTGGTTGGTACTTGAGTACCTCTAGGCCTATTGTCGGCATTCTAACCTAACCACAAAAGAAAAGCACTTAGCAAAACTAATGATAGACATTCAGGGTCTAGAACAGAAGTTAAAATCTTGAAATTTTGCTAAGGGACTAGCAGAAGCTAGGAATGGGGGTATGATGAGAAACCATCATCAGCCATAACTAGCTCATTTTGACCTAATAAAGAGAATAAAAGCTCCTACATAACTTAGAGGAGGGCTTAATTGAAGGAATAAGTGTTCTGAGAAGAAAACATGAAATAAAAGTTAAAAGTACAATTTTACAATTGCAGTACATAAACGAGATTTCCCAGAGGCAGAACATAGGTCAAATGGTCTGAATAAGATAAAAAGTGGGTTGGTTTAATCAGAAATGGGTTTATGTGCAAACCAGGGATTAAATGACATCTTGTAACCCTAAAACAGACCCGCTTAATTCAACAAGGCTCTGGTCAGGATAAAAATCAAGTAAACCCTCTAAAATTCTTGGGAAAATATCCCCTTGGATTTATAACCTTCAGATTGGCCTTTGGAACCAATTTTGACCTAGATTAGGGTCTTACTCATCAATTGACTTAATTTGGGTCTTTGTGCAAAATATCCAATCAAACGTGGTCAAAGCTAAAATCCAACTTCACCATTGGATTCCTTAGGTTCAAATTAGGTTTGTACCAAAATTTAGACCTAAGGGGAGGTCATCTTGACCTACTTTGCAAATTAGTACACCCAATTACATTTCGATCCCTATCTTTTGAAAGCCATTGCATAAACCCCCTAACTTCCTCTCCACTCTTACAAGCAGGTCCCTTCGCCATTAATGGGGAGAAATCCTACTCCGACGAGGAATAGAGGGGGAATACTCCCTGATTCCTCAGAGATCTCCTCCCAGATTTAGAAGGGAGATTCTCTGAGGAATTCCCTTCCATCTGAGCGTGGTCCTGATCTAAGATTTGCACCCAATCTCTCGTGCGAACGCACGAGAGATTTGGGTACCTAATAGACTTCCATCTCCGGCGAGAATTCCCATGCTTGGAATCTTGTCTTCCGAGCACAAGAGTCCCTACCAGTGCCTATAAATTGACCCTCATCTTCGGCTGCACCTCTTCAGCTCGACTTGGCTAGAATTCCATCTCGATTTCCTCCTCTTCTCCTCCAACCTGGTGCTCCAACGAGCTCTGGTGAGCCCCCCTCCTCTTTCTTGTCACTCTGCCACAATACCAATGGCATAGCTGTCCTCCCCATCCTCCGCGTCGTGCAAACCCGCGTGCGCTTCCCTAGCCCCGTCGTCGCAGCCGTCTTCCTCCACTGGACGCTGATTGCACTGCAAAAATACACCTGCAATTGTGCCATCTTGTGCTATTTCCTAGCATTACCAGTGCATATTAGGTTTCCAGAATCGCATTTATGAAAATACATACATGCATGCATTTAATTGAGAGGGGAGGAGAGTAAATAAAATGGCCTTACAATTAACATTTTTCCTCAAGTGCATCTTTGCAAAATTCACCATCTTTTTACTTTTATTTCTACTTAACTTTGAATTCTTCCCGTGGCTGCATGGATGGATGGACCTTCCTCCTCGCGCCATGCTCTGCAGCAGGCCCTTCCCTGCAGCAGCTTGCCCTACACGGCCATGTTGAGGCATGCACAGCCAGGGCATGGCTGTGCATGCCTTCTTCTTCTTTAAAAGGGCACGGTTTCTTCTTTGAAGCCGAGCCTGGTCCTCCACGCCAAAAACCCAACACACAGCAGCTTCTTCTCCTTCCAGGCCACCGTCCCCTCCCGACTCCCTCCATACGCAGGCCCTCCTCCTCTAAGGAGACACTCTGCAGACAGGAGCACCTCACGGTGGTGCACAACCACCACCGTGAGTCCACCACCGCCCAGCTCATCAAAGAGCCAGTGGGTGTGGTGGCTCTTTCCTTGTTTCGCCGTTTGAAGCACCTTCAGCCATTACTGCAAAGCATCAGCTTTGAAGCTCAATCGGCCACCGCACGCTCCTGCAGTAGCCGGCCGAGCTCCACAGAAGCAGCAGCAAGGCGACAGGAGACTGCCCTCGCCTCCAATGCTCACCTGCAGGCGCCCTCGCCTCCCGCTTCTTCGCAGTGAACTCGCCTTCCCACCCGCAGCCGGCCACCGCACACCCCTGCAGTGGCTAGCCAAGCTTCAACGCGCCCGCCAGCCAACATCCACAGGCCACCGCGCGCCCTGTTGCGCTCCTTCGCCCACAACCTAGCCCTCTCCACGCGCTCTGTTGCGACGTTCCGCCCGCAAGCCACCGGCCGGTGCAACCATTCCACGCGGGCGCTAGCCCACACGCGCCAGTCGCAAGCCGTTCGCACTCACAGCACCTACTGCAAGCGGTTGCGTGACTCGCCCGGCCACTGTAGCCACTGTTCACGTGTTTCTGCGGAACACTGTGGCTAAAGTGGGGTGACCGGTGAGTTTCTCACTTATCCGATCACCCGACGCGTCGCAACCGGCCTTCGCCTACGCCCGCTCCAGTGCCCACCCGCTCGTCTGCATGCGCCCGTGTCGCCTGTACCCGCCTGCGTCGCCCGCTCCCTTCACCGCGTACGCCTGCGTCCGCCCGCTCCAACTCTCAGCGCAGCACTGTGCGCTGCGGTCCTCTCTCCGGGCCCACTTCCCTCCAGCACACGCTTCTCTGCTCGCATATGCGCCTGCACGAGAGCTTGAAGCCTCAGACGACGCCCTGAGCGCACGGATGACTTAAACTCGCCTCCTCCACACAGTAGGCGCTCTCTCTCCCTCTCCCTCTCTCTCTCTCATAGCACACTCTCCCTCTCTCTCTGCAAACACACATACACACACACTCACACTCTCGCACACACACACTCTCACTTATATAGTGTTATATACATATATATATACATATACATATATATATTGATATATATACATATATTTATATACATATATATATATATACTTATATCTATATATATAGTAGTATTTATATAGCTAAGTATTAGTATACATACATATATATATACATATATCTATACATATATTAGTACTTATATAACTATGTATTAGTCTATATACATACATACATACATACATATATATATATATACTTATATATATATACATATATATCTACATATATACATATACTTATATACATATATTACTATATACATACACACATATATATATACATACATATACATACATACATACATACATATATATATATATATATATATAGTTACATACCTATATATATACATATACATATATAAGTACATACATACCTATATATTTATAACCATATATACATATAGATATATTTACATATATATATATTTATATATATATTTTCACATTACTTACCATACGTGGTATCGCGGGAATATCTGCACTAATTGCTGATATTCCCCGATACACACGTACAAAAAGCGTGGTCACACACATCTTCCACCATCCACCTTACACTCCACGCAGTACCTCGTCCTATTGGTTGTGTCTTTCTAGACGACGACCGACTCAACACCGTGCTATACTCCATCTCTGCCTCCACCCCCACCCCTTTATACATATATAGTATATACATATATATATATACTATAGTTACTTTACTTCTACTTCTCTTTCCTGCCAATAAAAAGATAAAAAATATATATATAAAAGAGAAAAGATAATCCTTGACTTGCAGGTACTCCGTCTTGCGAATAGCAAGTCTCATTTTGGAACCCTGATTTGGCTCAAAGCCAAGAACCTAATTTTGAGGGTGTGACTCAAGGACCAAGATTATCAGAAAAAAATCTTAAATAGAAAAACACCAAAAACACAATAAACGAATGGAAGAGATTCGTTGTAGGAAAGGCGTAGAAACTTGACTTGTAACCCCACTTCCCTGAGTTCGACCCTAGGCCTAAAAGTGACCAAGATAAAATCAAGTAGGCCAGGTAAAAAAGATTTTATAAAGAGATGGTTAGGCTCGATTTAGGTTAACCACTATACACACTTCAACGATAAAATCACCATATTAACAAACCTATCCGGGCCCGACCACCATCTTTTCTGGCACCGTTGCCAGGGAAGTGCGCCTTCAAGTAAGTTTTTACTCCATTCTTGTAATTTTCTCTTCTCACACCCTTCTCTTCATGGGTGTCTCTGTTTTTGGTGTGCAGGTAAACCTGTTGCAAGGAGAAGACAGGCAGACGAAGTCGGAAATGTAAGCAGGTCCAAGGCAGGAACGAGAGCATGAAGACGCCGACACCGCACTGGAGCTCTGCACACATTGCCAAACAAGTAGGTCTTCCTTTCTTAGCAACCTAGGTTAACTTGTTACCTTAATAATAAAAAAAAACTAAAAACTAGAAAAACTTCCTGGGATCTCTTGGGGCAAGTGGATTAAAATTCACTTATTTGATTGATTGCCTTTGCTCCCACCGCCCCGGGATTTCCCTCCTTACTTCGCATAGCAAAAATCCAAGAATCTCGATTCTTGAATTTTTCACCATGTGAAGTATTCTTTAAGGCAAACATAAAAAGATTGATTGCACCCCTCTTTGCCTCACTTATCTGCAAATTCGGGATCACATTTTTGGTGGGGAGACTTGGAATTGAGTTGATTCCAACCCTACCACGACTTTTCAACTTACCTAAGATTCGATCCCGAATACTTCAACCCCAACAAATTGATTTTCGTTATCTTTTGGTTGAGACTTGTGTGGAAATCTTTTTGGTGATTGGGAGCACTTGAATTGAAGTGCTTTGGCTCCCTTTCACACTAATTTAAAACTGATTAGTGCATCCACACATAGAAATCTCCATTTAGGGAAGCCCATTGCATTTTAGCATGCATTAACTAGTTGACATTGAAGAAGGGTTTGTTGGGCTTAGAAGAAAACTTGTATTCTTGCAAAACCCGGAGATTGGTTGAATTGGTATTTCAGCGAAATCCTAAAATCCATACTACTTAAGGCTGAATTCTAAAAACCATTCACCAATTAAAACTTCAATTCGGGGAGATTTTCCCGTTGCATGCTTGTTTTATACACTCTAAAAATCAATCACTTGGGCATTACCCGTAAACAACGCCCTTCACATTCTAAAAGCACTTGATCCTAAGCCTCTAACTAAAAGTGGTAGTAACTTGACCCTTATTAAGGATTGGAGGTCTAACTACCTACGTGTAGCATCTACGTGCTGGTGAGGGTTCCCACGTGCTATCGGGTGTCTAAGACTGGGGCAAACGGCCTTTCAATCTGGCCCAGTGGTTCCGCAGTGCTCGCATTCTGTTCCGTAGTTCGTGATAGTAGGTAACTTAGATCTTTAGGTCTAAGGGCACACTGTAGAGGTTAGGAATTTGATTGAATTGATTTGTCATCAAGTGTACCTTTGCAGCGTCATTTCTCTCATCTCTTTTCTCTACTTATCTCCCAAATTCTTCCTGCGGTAGTGCATGTTTGGGAGGAGGTCACAAAACCCTGAACTGTTTGAATTGCCTGATAAATTTAGAAAAGAAGCTGAATCGTTCTCCTCCACAAACATGGCTGCACGCCCACCCCCAAATCCCGAGGAAGGAAACCGCCCTCAGAACCCACCAGGTGGTAGAGCCTTAGATCCCATAACCCGCCTCCAAGCCCAAATGGAAATGTATAATGAGCAAATGGAAGCCATTCGGGAAACATTAGAGGAAATGCAGAACCCTCCTGAACGGGAGGAGCCTAGGTCTCTTAGCTCTTATCAGAATCCCGCTGCTACAGAGACCATAGGACAAATTCAGGTCCCCATGGGCAAGGACGACTTTGAACTGAAACCAAACATAATTGGCCTAATAAATTTTCACTTTCATGGTCTTGCAAGTGAATATCCTTTTCTCCACTTGGAAGACCTAACTCGATTGGCTAAAACCGTTAAACCAAGAAATATCGAGTTACCTATAGTCCTCATGAAAATGTTCTCGTTTTCATTGCGGGATAAAGCGTCGCAGTGGTTACGCACCCTTGGGAGAACCATCCACTCTTAGGAAGAGATGCGAACAACGTTTCTCAAGAAGTTCTTCCCAATCGGGTGAGCCAATGCGCTTCACCGTGCTATCACTTCATTTACGCAACAAAACGGCGAACAATTTCATGGGGCATGGGAGAGGTATAACGACCTCCTCAGAAAGTGTCCGCACCACGATCTGCCTAAGTGGCATATAGCCTAGATTTTCTACTATGGGCTAAATGAGACTTTGAAGCAGATTGCAAACGCTTCCTGCGGAGGGAACTTTATAAATAAAGATGAGAATGGAGCATTTGAATTGTTTGAAAATATGAGCGAAAACTCAATGAACAATGCCTCCATTGTCTCCTTTAATCGTACCAGCCTGCCCCGAAATGTCCATGAAGTTGACACGGGACCCTCCCATTCATCCACTGATCTTAGCCTTATAGCATAGAAATTGGATGAAGTCTCCATCGTGCACAGGAAGCTGGACGAGCTTCTGGCCAACCCCGCCCGTTCTATGGCAAACACCCCCACTTCACCACTTCATCACAATCCAAATTCTTCCAACACCAGGCTTATCCCAAGAAACCCCGTAAGACCTTCCTTACCAAGTGTTGCGTCGAGTGACTCGGTAAGTCATGTGTATCTGGCTTCTGCGAGCCAGTATTTTGACACAGAGGACCAGGCCTCCGTGTGCTCAGATGCATATTTACATGCGGACACGTCTTTTGGCATAGAAGACGCTTGCGCTCTGGGGAATAACCCATTCTCTGCCACTTATAACTTAGGGTGGCGAAATCATCCGAACTTTGCATGGTCCAACAACCCGCAGCGCCAAAACCCTGCGGGTGGACCAATGCGATCGCCCGCACCCGTTATCCCAAGGGCCCAGTCTAATCCTATGGCGAATCCGCCATCAGGCCTTTGCGTACCGCAAGCAGAACACGCATCAAGTCCTCTTGATAAATTGATGCGAATGATGACGAAAATGTCAAAGCACCATGAAGAGAACATGACCTCTCTTCAGCACCAATTGGTGCAGCAGAATGGTGAGATCAGTCAACTACGCATGGCGACTCGATCACAGGGCACTCTTCCCGCCCAACCTGTTCCAAACCCGTGAAATTTCGTATCCTGTGGTCCTCAACCACAGGTACGACCTTCTCAGGGGCAAGTTAATCAGATTCTATAGGCTCCGAGCATTCCACCGGGATTTCAAGCTAATCCCACTACTGCACCACAGTCTTATGTCCCCATTGCAAACCCTCCTCCACTGTACTATCCCACTGGACCTGCATCGTCCAATGCTATCACTACGAGGAGTGGTAAGCAAACCGTCGATCCGCCTCGACCTGATCCTGGCCCGTCTTCTTCATCGCCCTCTCATTCGGGATGCGCACCACATTCGCGAGAGGACGATACACCCAAATTGGTGCTAGAATCAATTCCATTCCCTGAGGCTCTACTGAGGGAGCCAAAAGGCAAAAAGAAAGATATGCAGGCCTTTGATAACCTGCGTAATTTGTTCAGGGATGTAGAAATCAAGGTACCCCTGCTCGAGGCTATCGACCACATACCTACTGTCGCCCGATTTTTCAAAGACTACACAACCCCCAGGCGACAGTCAAAGAAAACTAAGAATCTGGTGGTTCTCTCGCCTCATGTGAGTTGTGCTATACTATCAAATCTACCACCGAAGCAGAAAGATCCGGGCACACCGCTTATTTCCTGTAGCATCCAAGGTTGCAATTTTAACTATGCCCTACTTGATCTAGGATCTTCCATCAATCTTACACCGACCATCATGCTCGAAAAATTTTCCTTGGGAAATTTGAAACCCACCCCTGTCACATTACAGTTGGCAAATCGTTCTGTCAAAATCCCAAAGGGTGTGGTGGAAGATGTGGTGGTTAGGGTCAACAGTCTATGTTTTCCTGTTGACTTTCTTGTTTTAGACATGGAAGTTCCTAGCTCATTTTCTGATTGTCCGATCATCCTTGGTCGACCTTTCTTGGCCACAGCCCACGCCCATATCGACTGCAAGTTAGGCTGTATTGAGATTGCCGTTGGATCTGAAAAGCTCAGGCTTAACATCTTCAAGGCAGCCTAGAACTTTGATTGCGATTGTATCGAGGATGACACGTCTGATGAGGACATGGCCGTCGGCGCGTGTATCGGACTAATTGGGACCTATTCTGACTGCTGCGGATTACCTGTAAACACTGACGATTGCCTGACTGACACATATTGTGATGTTTCCCCATCCCTCCCTTGTCCCGTACCTTCTCCTGGCCAGACTTCTGACGAGGTTTTCTCCACTTCCCATACCTCGTGATCTGAGTCATATCCAGGCTACTCACCACCGGTCCACACTCTTGAAGACCGGATTGCCCTTTCTTTCCCGCCAAATCAGGCAAAGTTGCAAATCCACACTGGGACCTTGAGCCCACATGCTTCTCACTGGGGTTGTTCCTTTTTGGATCCATCTATCCAAGAAGCCCCTCTTCTTGGCCAATCTGAGGGCCAATTTCTTCCTCCTAACTTGTGCTCCAATCCGCCTGAGACACTCTCGTCCCATGAAATGCCAGACCTTTCACCATCCACCATCACTTTTCACGCCACTATCACGATCACTTCACTTTTCACTTCACCACCCACCATCCACCCACCCTTCCACCCTACTGTATGCCCTGCACCTTAGCTCTCGTTACCCGATCTTTCATCCTTTCTCTACCTTTCCCTGCATGCATATGAGGACATAGCATCGTTTGGCATGGGGGGGTGGATAGGCAACCATAGGGTCTGGGTATTTTATGGTATCATGCAGTTTCCACCTATTTATAAATATGTAAGAAAAAGAAAAAGAAAAAAAGTATATAATATATATATTGTGTTTAGTAATGATCTGAAGGCTGAAACAAAAATACAATAAGTGTTTATGGATATTCAACCTCTGTTTTGAAGACTTTCCAGGCCATAGAAGCTTGATTCGCTTAGGCTCAGGCTTAATTCACTTGAGCATTGACAAAATAGATCAGAATCTCTCCCAACTAAGGACGTATTCTTGTACTTGAGACACCAGTACAGGATCCGTTGGTTTGCTTCTACTTGAGAGCCTAAGTAATCTTGGTTCACACTACACTTATCAAGAAAGACCAGGTGAACATAAGACCCAACCCTAGTGTTCATTAGGGAAGGTGGAGTCCTTACCTGTGCACGCAGGTAGACTTTTTATCCCAGGTTTTAGTCTTGTGTTTAGGAGAGACTCTTTCCACCAAAAAGAAAAGTGTGCCCCTCCAAATTATGTTGTAAGAGATATATTGACAAGTGTTTCAAAAAAAAAAGAAGATGCAAATAAGTCAGTATATCTCACAAATATCTGTAAAAGTCCCCACCCTAAAAAAGTTCTTCAGGGCAAATACCCTATTCTCTTTGAGCCACAAATGTCAGAAAATGGGAGTTGAGTTTTCCGTCATCTTTTTAAGGGTCAATCCGAAGACACGAGCTGAAACTGGGACCAACCTTTACTTAAAAATTCGTGAAACCCTGGGCTTGAGTCTTAATGTTCATCTGGTTAGTCTTGATCCTTCACTAAGCACAAGCCATAACCTCTTGAGCTCTCGAGTACAGCAAAAACCTCCTGGGTCCTGGAAATCGTACTTAAGGTTTAAATATCAAGAGTCCTGGTTAGTCGAGAGATGATCTATGTCATGTGAGACTTAAAGTACTGGTAGTCTTCTCCACAACTGGTTCTCACAATATCCAACAATAAACACACCTATGTTGCCTCAGGAGAAAATCTTTAGATTAAAGATCATTTCTAAATACAACAAAAAAAATTTTTGCAAGGGACTAGCAAAAGATAGGCATGGGGGTATGATTGCACCGCAAAAATACACCTGCAATTGTGCCATCTTGTGCTATTTCCTAGCATTACTAGTGCATATTAAGTTTCCAGAGTCGCATTTATTAAAATACATACATGCATGCATTTAATTGAGAGGGGAGGAGAGTAAATAAAATAGCCTTACAATTAACATTTTTCCTCAAGTGCATCTTTGCAAAATTCACCATCTTTTTATTTTTATTTCTACTTAACTTTGAATTCTTCTCGCGGCTGCATGGATGGATGGACCTTCCTCCCCGTGCCATGCTCTGCAGCAGGTCCTTCCCTGTAGCAGCTTGCCCTACACAGCCATGCTGAGGCATGCACAGCCAGGGCATGGCTGTGCATGCCTTCTTCTTCTTTAAAAGGGCACGGTTTCTTCTTTGAAGTCGAGCTTGGTCCTCCACGCCAAAAACCCAACACACAACAGCTTCTTCTCCTTCCAGGCCACCATCCCCTCCCCACTCCCTCCATACGCAGGCCCTCCTCCTCTGAGGAGACACCCTGCGGACAGGAGCACCTCACGGTGGTGCACAACCACCACCGTGAGTCCACCACCGCCTAACTCATCAAAGAGCCGGTGGGCGTGGTGGCTCTTTCCTTGTTTCGCCATTTGAAGCACCTTCAGCCATTACCGCAAAGCTTCAGCTTTGAAGCTCAACTGGCCACCGCACGCCCCTACAGCAGCCAGCTGAGCTCCACAGCAGCAGCAGCAAGGCGGCAGTAGACCGCCCTCGCCTCCAGCGCGTGCCTACAGGCACCCTCGCATCCCGCTTCTTCGCACTGCACTCACCTTCCCGCCCGCAGTCGGCCACCGCATGCCCCTGCAGCAGCCGGCCAAGCTTCAACACACCCGCCAGCCAACATCCGCAGGCCACCGTGCGCCCTGTCGCGCTCCTTCGCTCGCAACCCAACCCTCTCCGCGTGCTCTATCGCGACGTTCCGCTCGCAAGCCACCGGCCGGCGCAACCCTTCCACACGCGTGCCAGCCGCAAGCCACCCGCGCTGACGGCACCTACTGCAAGCGGTTGCGCGAATCGCCTGACCACTGTAGCCACTATTCATGCATTTCTGCGGAACACTGTGGCTACAGTGGGGTGACCGGTGAGTTTTTCACTTATCCGGTCACCTGGCGCGCCGCAACCGGCCTTCGCCCGCGTGCGTGTCTCGCCCCGCGCCCGCTCCAGCGCCCGCCCGCGTGTCTGCGTGCGCCCGCGTCGCCCGCACCCGCCCGCGTCGCCCGCTCCCTTCACCACGTACGCCTCCATCCACCCGCTTCAACTCTCAGCGCAGCACTGTGCACTGCGATCCTCTCTCCAGGCCCACTTCCCTCCAGCACACACTTCTCTGCGCGCATACACGCCTGCGCACGAACTTGAAGCCTCAGACGGCACTCTGAGTGCACAGACGACTTAAACTCGCCTCCTTCACACAGCAGGCGCTCTCTTTATCACTCTCTCTCTCTCTCACAGCACACTCTCCCTCTCTCTCTGCAAACACACATACACACACACTCACACTCTCGCACACACACACTCTCACTTATATAGTGTTATATACATATATATATAGACATATACATATATATATTGATATATCTACATATATTTATATACATATATATATATACTTATATCTGTATATATAGTAGTATTTATATAACTAAGTATTAGTATACATACATATATCTATATACTTATATATATATATATATATATACATATATATACATATATCTATACATATATTAGTACTTATATAACTATGTATTAGTCTATATACATACATACATACATACATACATATATATATATATATATATATATATATATATATATATATATATACATACATATATACATATATATCTATAACTATATATACATACATGCATACATACATACATATATATATACATATATATATTTATATATGTATATATATATATCTATACATATATCTATCTATACATATAGTTACATACCTATATATATACATATACATATATATATACATATATAAGTACATATATACCTATATATTTATAACCATATATACATATAGATATATTTACATATATATATATATTTATATATATTTTTTCACATTACTTACCATACGTGGTATCGCAGGAATATCTGCACCAGTTGCTGATATTTCCCAATACACGCGTACAAAAAGCGTGGTCACACACATCTTCCGCCATCCACCTTACACTCCACACGGTACCTCGTCCTGTTGGTTGCGTCTTTCTAGACAACGACCGACTCGACATCGTGCTACACTCTATCTCCGCCTCCACCCCCACCCCTTTATACATATATATATACACAATAGTTACTTTACTTCTGCTTCTCTTTCATGCCAATAAAAAGATAAAAAATATATATATAAAAGAGAAAAGATAATCCTTGACTTGCAGGTACTCCGTCTTGTGAATAGCAAGACTCATTTTGGAACCCTGATTTGGCTCAAAGCCAAGAACCTAATTTTGAGGGTGTGCCTCAAGGACCAAGATTATCAGAAAAAAATATTAAATAGAAAAACACCAAAAGCACAATAAACGAATGGAAGAGATTCGTTGTAGGAAAGGCATAGAAACTTGACTTGTAACCCCACTTCCCTGAGTTCGACCTTGGGCCTCAAAGTGACCAAGATAAACTCTAGTCTAGGTAAAAAAAATTTTGTAAAGACATGGTTAGCTCGATTTAGGTTAACCACTATACACACTTCAACGATAAAATCACCATATTAACAAACCTATCCGGGCTCAACCACCAGACACCTTATTCTTTGGCGACAGCAGGTACTGGCAGCCACCCTCTCACCCCCTTCGTCCACTTAGTTAGGTTAGAATTGTTCGTCTCTATCCCCTCTTTCATTTACCTAATCCTATTTCACAAAATGCTCCTTGACCGCCGCTGTCCACCACCATCTTCCACATGTCTGGCCACCCTCCGGCGAGACGCTCCCATCACTCCGCAACCCCACAATCTCGCCACCCACCTTACAACCTCTGCCACACTCCACTGAACATCCTCCACTCATCCACAGACCCTCTACACCACCACAACTACCCCCCGACCTAACCCATCCATCCGGCCACAGAGCGACCTAGGCACGCATGCCTAGGCTACCCCGTGGCCTACCGCCTCACCTTCGCCGTGACACGGCGAAGGTCCTCCTATGGTCTGATAGAGCAGCAAGCTTCGTTTTATTTTGAGTTGGGTTTGAGCTTCAGCCGCCATTAGCGGTAACTCGAGGAGGTTGCACGCTCTCTCCAGGTTGAAGGACTTCAGGATTCCAGGTGCAGTAGATTCAGGGAGATCTCATGAAGTCATCTGTTCCAGAAAGTGGCATCGCGAGACCTGCAGTTGCTGCAATTGGAGGAACGATCTGTTGCGGGCACGCGAGAAAGAGCGGTGGAGCATTAGTCCCACCTCGGTAAGTCATAAAGCACTTAAGTACTTTAAATTGATTTTGTGCTATCGTTAGGTTGCCTCTAATACACTGGGATGAGGTCCCTCCTCACCTATACACGCGCCTCGTCCGTGAGCTCATCACGCGGACCTAGTGACCCAACCCGACTACCCTCCTGAGCACTCCTCGCGCACTACACCCACGTCGGTGCGCCTGGACCCAAGTGCGCGACCCGACCCGATTACCCAGCTCTGGGAGAGCGTGCTGACGAGTGATATACAGAGAGAGAGAGGTGGGTGTGGGTAGAGGGTAGGTTTTGCTTTCTTCGATTTGTGCAGGGATGGAGGAGGAGAAGTGAAGCTGACACTTAGCTGAAAAACAAGGAAGAAGGAAGGAAGCTTCGCAGAGGAAAAAGAGAAGGAAAGGCAAGGCAGAGGGAAGAGGCAAAGCCAAAGAGAAGAGGAACTGAAGAAGGAAGAAGAAATAAAGAAAGGGAAAGACAAACAGAAGAAGAAGAAAAGCTGAAGCCAACAAAAGCAGGAGCCAAGGAAGGAAGAAGAAGAAGACCTGCAGGAAAAAGAAGGAGAAAGATACTGCAGAAGAGAGGCAAGGCAGAAGATAGAGGAGAGAAAAAGAAGGGAAAGAGCAGAGAAAGGAGCTACAGAGAAGAAACAAGGAAGAAGAAGCACATGGCCGAAGAAGAAAAGAAGAACAGAGGAAAGTCATAAGTCAGAAGAAGAAGAACAAGATAGGAGAAAACATATTTTTAAGACATCTGATCCCACGATCAGATGTCCAATTTCTTTATTTTTGTCACAATTAACTTTTAAACTCATGCATACATATTTCGAATTAAGTTTTGAGTAATTAAGTGTTCAATTACATTATTGGGATTAGTGAATAAATTCCAATCGCTCCATGTGTTCGACCTTGGATACTTACGTTTTCGAGTAATAAATTATTATTTGTTGACAATGCTTGATCACCTATACTACGACGTAACTAACTGTTAAAACACGATCAAGCCGCGTTAACATTTTGGTGCCCTTGCTGGGGAGCAACGCACAATTTATCACTAATCTCTCCATTCTTTGAACACTAACTTGCCCTACTTTGCTTTGTTGTGATCTTGCAGGTATTTCACGAGAAGATCCCTTCCGCAAGTCAACTACTCCAGGGCAGGTAGTTCACGAGAAGATCCCTTCCGCAAGTCTACTCCAGGGTAGGTAATTTCTTTTCTTCCTTAAACCATCCCCTAATCCTGGAAAGACAAAAGGCAGAAATTAATTTAGGAATCAATTGCCTTCTTTCTATAGTAATCACCACCTATAAGGCAAACGTTTCCTGATTTTGCGAAAATTTTTTCAAATCTTCTTGAAGTTGGAGCGATTTTTTTAGATTCTATCCCACAAAATTCATGTGCCTAATAGAAATCATGCTTAATCTCTGCGGACAACACACTTCTTGTTTTTAAGTCCAAAGAGAACTTTTTCAAGAAGAAAAGGAGGATTGGAAATAGAATCAAATTAGGGTTTCTACAGTGGGGCCTTGGAGTGCTAATTCACACATGCCAGTATAAAAGGAAATGAACCCTCCCACATCAGTGTGCTACCCAAACCCTTGATTGAAGAGATCTAAATAAGACAAACCCTAAGAAAAATTAAGCTCTAAAATCACTTGAATCTTAAAATCTTGGACCTAATAAACTGGGAGTCAAATCAAGGTGATCCCTAGGCCCCAAGCCTAGAATCATTCTGCCGTCTATAGGACAGGTCAGGTGAAGTTGACCCCTTGGGTCAACCAACCTCCAAATTTGGTCACAACATCAAAACATCTAAAGTTCAACTGAGAACCCTAAAGCACCTTTGAAATAAAAGTGGTAGACTTAAGAGGTCAAGGTCCCCATTCTGGTCTACCTAGAATCTCAGTGACAAGAGAGGTCGGGTGGGGGAAACCCTGTAACCCGTGGGGACACTACCATGTAGGGGTCTTTGCGGGACTCTCCCTCTCTGGCTGCCCAAGTAATTCTCAAGTGGACGACCTTCTAATCCAGGGGTATCATCCACCCCGAACCTCCATAGTCATCCAAATGTCTTTAGGTGTCTTGATTGGGTCAAAAACATCTCCAGTCCCTCATCTTTTCTCTTTAGAGCACACACATACATTTTCAGTGGGACTCTTCAGTCTAATCTAATCGCTTCATAACTTGATTCTACACCTTGATTCAAACTCTGATTCTACATCTTGATTCCACCATCTGATCCAAATATGCAGCAAAGCCACTTAGGACTACCATTCAAGAAACCAGAATACCGGAGATCCATGAGAGATAGGATGATTGAGGATGCCTTGAAATTCTATGAAAAAGAAGACAAAACCTCAACATCAGTAGAAAATGTTCAGGTTGATGTCCCAACAACCACAACCTTTATAATAACTTGTGCCCAAGTACTATTGGCAGAAGCTACAAAAGGATCAACCCGTGACTTGCCCATCACTGGGTACATTGAAATGGAAAAATTACACAATCTTGAATACCTTCAATGTATGAAAAATCCTCAACTTTAGAAGCAACACCAAGATGATCTTGAAAAATGGGAAGAGATAATGAGATTAGTAAAACAAATTATCGACCAGAAGTACCCGTATATACCACAAACAGAGGATGAACCATCTTGGGACAACATCGAGGATCAATCTGATCTCGGGTTTGAGGCACAAAATGGTTGAGCATTCCCAAACCAGATGGAGTACAATGTGCCCGATATTGAAGAAGGTTGGGAAGCTCCAAATGTAGGAAAACACCATGTTGAGCCCACTTTAGACCATGAATCACCAAGCTTAGAATCCCAAAAGTCCTGCAATAATGAGACTAGAACTGAACCTCTTGAGGGTGTAAATTTCGTCCCTTATTATGATAAGATGACTCTCGAAGGTTATTCGGACCTAGATTCTAGTGATTCAACCCACATCTTAAGCCTAGAATCTAGATCTGAACCTATTGGGAAGATTTCATGGCCCCATATGAGGAAGATCAATCTTTCAATGAAGAATATGATTTTGGGTCTCTATTTGATGAATATCCCTCGCCAACATCCTTAGAGGAACTAATCGATTTTTTGGAAGTCCTGCCAATTTACGATACAGAAACTAAGGAGTTGGACGAGTGGGGTTTCAATTGGGTCTGTCCTACCAGCTTAGAACCTGAGCCTCTACCAGATAAGGATACCTTTTTAAGCTCAGAATTAACATCTAGGCTAGACCCCAGTCAGGCTGCTGAATCTACAGCATATGATTTATTATATGGTGGAACTCATGATCTTGAATCTCATTCAGATTTTGATTTTCGCAAACTCTCCGACGATTTCAAAATTGACCATAACATCGGAGAAAATCTGCTTCCTGATTATAACAAGCCAATTCTCATTGAAGCCACTCCTCCACACATACAGAACTGATCAAAACCCGTTCTCTACCCCGACCTGCAACCGGACTCAATTTCCATTCTGATTCACCTCTCACTGAGCCGTTTGCAAATGATTCAACTCCACATCTATACCGGGTGTCGGATATCGATCAGACTGAAAAATAGGAGCCATCATTCTCTGATCACCCCTGTAGGGGTTTCCATACCATGCACTGATTATTTTTCAGAACACTACTCTGACCAGGCTGATTCAACTCAGCCTAAACCCGAGTTTTCACTTCCATATCCATCCGAGCCACATTGCATATGGTGGGTTCCACATCTGTTGATCTACATCTATCAACCTACCAGACTTATTGGGTTTGGGCTGCATCATTAGCCCACTGATCTTAACAAGCACCTGGTTGGACCAACCAGGCTCTTAATCAAGGTGCTTGTTTTACAAAACTCCGCTGATTTGACCACTCCCTCCCCACCTCATTTTTCTCTTGTCTGAAGGCATTGAATTTAGTGCTTAATAGGAGGCAACCCGTCATCCCAAAAGCAGAGACCCGTCTGATTATCCATCTGTACTCCACGTCCATTGCACCTTGAGCTCAGCCTTAAACAGTTGATCCCACCTCTAGTACACATACCAGAGCTTGAATCGTCCGCATCAATCATTTTCGACCCATTCACCCACCTGATGTATCCTGTTCTAAGTCCCTGACCTCAACACTATTTCACACCCTCCGTTTACAATGAGGACATTGCAAAACTTAGGCATGGGGGGGTGATAAAGTGCATACATATAGAACCAAGAAAAAGTCAGAAGGATTCTCACAAAAAAATTCACATATGTCAAAAACACAAAAAAATTGAAAAATTATGAGAAAGAACAAAAAATGGGGGAGAGAGGAAATTTTGTGAGCCACATAATTATAAGGAGGAGAAGAAAGAGCAAAAATGACAAAAAGGAGTACAAAATGAAAAAGAAAAAAGAAATAGTCATTAGTAAAAGATTAAGGGACTAACTGAAGTTCTAGACCAGATCAAGAAAAGAGAAAAATAAAAGAAAAGTGCTGAGGAGACATTACAAGAGATTAACGGGAATGCTGGTCTTAGGCCTTTTGGGCTAGATTCTTTGGCTTAAAAATTCACACATCCGCTAAGATTTGTATAATCCTCAAGAGGTTGGGGAAAATGCGAAGCTTAAGTACTAGGTCTAAGGCTTAGGAAGTATTCGACCTCATTAACTGACCTTTGATTTGCGGGATTCGGTAACCTAAGCACCCCAATTCAGACACAGTCCAGTTCAGTGCGCATAAATATCAAAATCACGCAAAAAGTGTTTCAATGTTCTGAAAAAGTCACCTAGATTAAGAACGGTCGATCAACACAAGTTTATTTGGACAAGTTCCCAACGCGGAGAGGTGGGAAATTCCCCTTGAAGATGCGTAACAACATATCATCTCCTCGGTGCTTGTCTCTTAGGATATTTAAATATCCTACCGGGGGCATGTAAGCACTCTGCTGGTTCAGATATAATGGGCAGCATTATCACGAAATGTGGATCGCCAAGGTCTAAATTCGACCACGGAACGCCATGGGTGGGATTATCTCGAAATCTCGAAAGCCAGGGTTCTGGGGGTTGCCATGGGTGGTGCTATCTCAAAGCATTGATTACCAGGGACCCTTGAGGATTGATGATGGGGACGAGGAATCCGATACAAACTATGTTGAGACGCCAATCCGAAGCTAGAAATAAAAAGAAAAGAGAGAGAAAACTCTCCAAACAAATAAATCTTCTGTCTCTCTTACAAAAAACGCACTGCAAACTGAACCTAGGTTAAAAATGTCTCAAGCACGGGTGCTCTAACCACGGAATCCAACAAACCCTAGGTTAGTTTCTGTAGGCCTTAAAAACCTTTGCGGAGGACTGAGGCTAAAGCAGGTTTGGACTGGATTTTGGTTGGTACTTGAGTACCTCTAGGCCTATTGTCGGCATTCTAACCTAACCACAAAAGAAAAGCACTTAGCAAAACTAATGATAGACATTCAGGGTCTAGAACAGAAGTTAAAATCTTAAAATTTTGCTAAGGGACTAGTAGAAGCTAGGCATGGGGGTATGATGAGAGCCTCATCATGAGCCATAACTAGCTCATTTTGACCTAATAAAGAGAATAAAAGCTCCTACATAACTTAGAGGAGGGCTTAATTGAAGGAATAAGTGTTCTGAGAAGAAAACATGAAATAAAGGTTAAAACTGTAATTTTACCATTGCAGTACATAAACGAGATTTCCCAGAGGCAGAACATAGGTCAAATGGTTTGAATAAGATAAAAAGTGGGTTGGTTTAATCAGAAATGGGTTTATCTGCAAACCAGGGATTAAATGACATCTTGTAACCCTAAAATAGACCCGCTTAATTCAACAAGGTTCTGGTTAGGATAAAAATCAAGTAAACCCTCTAAAATTCATGAAAAAATATCCCCTAGGATTTATAACCATCATATTAGCCTTTGGAACCTATTTTGACCTAGATTAGGGTCTTAGCTCATCAATTGACCTAATTTGGGTCTTTATGCAAAATGTCCAGTCAAAAATGTCAAACCTAAAATCCAACTTCACCATTGGATTCCTTAGGTCCAAATTAGGTTTGTACCAAAATTTGGACCTAAGGGGAGGTCATCTTGACCTACTTTGCGAATTAGTACACCTAATTACATTTTGGTCCCTATCTTTTGAAAGCCATTGCATAAACCCCCCTAACTTCCTCGCCACTCTTACAAGCAGGTCCCTCCACCATTAATGGGGAGAAATCCTACTTCAGCGAGGAATAAAGGGGGAATACTCCCTGATTCCTCAGAGATCTCCTCCCAGATTTGGAAGGGAGATTCTCTGAGGAATTCCCTTCCATCTGAGCGTGGCCCTGATTTAAGATTTGCACCCAATCTCTTGTGCGAACGCACGAGAGATTTGGGTACCTAACAAACTTCCATCTCTGGTGAGAATTCCCGCCCTTGGAAGCTTGTCTTCCAAGCACAAGAGTCCCTGCCAGTGACTATAAATTGACCCTCATCTTCGGTCGCACCTCTTCAGCTCGACTTGCCTGGAATTCCACCTCGATTTCCTCCTGTTCTCCTCCGGCCAAGTGCTCTAGCGAGCTCCGGCAAGCTCCCCTCCTCTTTCTCGTCACTTTGTCACAATACCAGTGGCAGAGCTGTCCTCCCCATCCTCCTCCGCGTCATGGAACACCCACGCCCACTTCCCTAGCCCCGTCGTCGCCACCGTCTTCCTCCACTAGACGCCTTCTTCTCCGACGACAGCAAGTACTGGCAACCGCCCTCTTGCCCCCTTCATCCACTTAGTTACGTAAGAACTGTTCGTCTCTATCCCCTCTTTCATTTCCCTCATCCTATTTCACAAAACGCTCCTCGACCGCCGCTGTCCACTGCCATCTTCCTCATCTTCGGCCACCCACCGGCAAGACGCTCCCGTCACTCCGCAACCCCACACATCTGGCCACCCACCTCACAACCTCTGCCACACTCCACTGAACATCCTCCACTCATCCACAGACCCTCTACACCACCACAACTACCCCCCGACCTAACCCATCCATCCGGCCACAGACCGACCTAGGCACGCATGCCTAGGCCACCCCGCGACCTGCCACCTACCGCCTCACCTTCGCCGTGACACGGTGAAGGTCCTCCTGTGGTCTGATAGAGCCGCAAGCTTCATTTTGTGTCGAACAGGGTTTGAGCTTCAGCCGCCATTAGCTGTGACTCGAGGAGGTTGCACGCTCGCTCCAGGTTGAAGGACTTCAGGATTTCAAGTGCAGCAGATTCAGGGAGATCTCACAAAGTCATCTATTCCAGAAAGTGGCACTGCGAGACTTGCAGTTTCTACAATTGGAGGAATGGTCTGCTACGAGTGCGCGTGAAAGAGAAGTGGAGCATTGTCCCATCTTGGTAAGTCATAAAGCGCTTGAGTACTTTAAATTGATTTTGTGCTATCGTTGGTTTGCCTCTAATACACTGGGGTGAGGTCCCTTCTCACCTATACACGCGCCTCGTCCATGAGCTCATCACGCGGACCTGGTGACCCGACCCGACTACCCTCCTGAGCACTCCTCACGCACCACACCCACGCCGGTGTGCCTGGACCCGGGTGCGCGACCCGACCCGATTACCCGGCTCTGGGAGAGCATGCTAAAGAGTGATATATAGAGAGAGAGAGACGCTGGTGTGGGTAGAGGGGTAGGTTTTGCTCTCTTCGATTTGTGTAGGGAAGGAGGAGGAGAAGTGAAGCTGACACTTAGCTGAAAAATAAGGAAGAAGGAAGGAAGCTTTATAGAGGAAAAAGAGAAGGAAAGGCAAGGTAGAGGGAAGAGGCGAAGCCAAAGAGAAGAGGAACTAAAGAAGGAAGAAGAAATAAAGAAAGGGAAAGACAAGCAGAAGAAGAAGAAGAAGAAGAAAAGCTGAAGCCAAGAAAAGCAGGAGCCAAGGAAGGAAGAAGAAGAAGACTGGTAGGAAAAAGGAGAAAGATACTGCAGAAGAGATAAAGGAAAGAAAAAGAAGGCCAGGACCAGAGAAAGGAGCTGCAAAGAAGAAATAAGGAAGAAGAAGCACATGGCCGAAGAAGAAAAGAAGAACAGAGGAAAATCAGAAGTCAGAAGAAGAAGAACAAGATAGGAGAAAACATCTTTTTAAGATGTCTGATCCCATGATCAGACATCCAATTTCTTTTTTTTTGCCACAATTAACTTTTAAACTCATGCATACATATTTTGAATTAAGTTTGAGTAATTAAGTGTTCAATTACATTATTGAGATTAGTGAATAAATTTCAATTGCTCCCTGTGTTCGACCTCGGATACTTATGTTTTCGAGTAATAAATTCTTATTTGTTGACAATGCTTGATCACTTACACTACGAAGTAACTAACTGTTAAAACACAATCAAGCCGCGTTAACAAGGAACCTAAATTTGAAATCTACAAAGTTTCCTCCACTATATTTTCCATTTCTGAATCCGAGTCATCAAAGAAATCAGGTTCTTGGAACCTCCTAGAAGCTTGGAAAATATCTAGGGTTACAGATTCACCGCCATACATGATCTTCATTTTACCAGAATCATAATCAATATTTGCGTAGGCGGTGGCTAAGAATGGTCTTCCAAGAATTACAGGGGCAAACTTTAATGCTTCTGGTACCTCTATGTCCAGGACTAAAAGGTCTACTGCAAATAGACAATTTTTGACCCGGACAAGGACATCCTCAACAATTCCCCTTGGTTTAATTGTAGATCGGTCTGCTAATTGAAGAGTAACCTCAACAGGCTTTAATTCATCGATCTTAAATTCCTCAAAAACAATTGTGGGGATAAGATTAATTGAGGCACTGAGATCCAACAAGGCGCGATCAAAAGAAGTATCATTAATAATAACTTGAATCAGGGGGGCACTTGGATCTTTTCTCTTAAGAGGCAGTCGGCTCTGCATAACTAAGATAACTATCTCAGGAAGGATCACCTTTCCGAAATTTTTGGGCTACCTTTTTGAGGTACACAAATCCTTTAGAAATTTTGCATAGGCAGGGATGTATTTTATGGCATCTAGGAGAGGGATGTTAATTTCAACTTGCCCAAATAAATCCATTAATTCCTTATCAGTGGGCTCAGATTTCTTCTTTTTCTTATTTTGTGAAGAATGGAGGGCTTGTGGAAATGGTGCAGGGTTTCCTTGTTTTGCATTATTAGGTTCATGAACAGTGTTAAAGGAAGATGGGGAAGAGGTGATCTATTTTTCATTGAAATGAGTTTCTTTAATAGTCAGGGGGTCTTGAGTGGTTTTCCCATTCCTCAAAGTAACTGCATTTGCAGTCTGGTTGTTTCTAGGATGAGGATGGGAAGCCTGATTGTTATTGAAACCCAGGGGATGATAAGGTGCTGGTTGAATGGGTTAACTAGGATATCCACCTTGGAACTGATTCTGTTGATTATTCGGGTTGGGCATGGATTGGGAAGGTAAATTCCCAACAGGTTGATGATCAGGAGTAACCTTAACTTAGTGTTGCAAGTTGGTAATCATGCGGGTTACTTCTGTCATTTGATTCTGCATACCTTGCAAAGTTTTCATGACCTAAGTATTAATAACTTCCTGGGATGGTCCAGGTTGATATGCAGGTTGCCCATAATTCCCAAAATGATTTTGTTTGGGAAATGGAATCGGGTTCAGGTTTTTCTAGGAGTGATTCGGGTTGGTCCTCCAGTTCTGATTATAAGTGTTGGAGGGGTTTCTAAATTTCTCCTGGAGAGCATAAATATTTTCCGTGGTGGGATCAAGAATATTTTGATTCAAATAATCAAAATTCCCAGTAAATTCTTGTGGGAAATCAGCTGGAAATTGCTGACCAGCAAGTGTGGCATCAATATTGTGCAGATGTTCTCTTTGGAGAAGTTGTGGAGTGTTAGTGTGTGGAGAGTTAAAGTGTGGAGCTTGTTTGTTTGCAAGCTTTTCTTCCATTTTTTTCTGGTGAATTTGCATTTGGTCCAATCGTTTAGCTAACATATATAGATCATCCTGAGTGACTGGAACAGAGGTGGATTTGGAGTCAATTTCATTGACTCCGTGTCTGGGGTTTTGTGTTCTACCAAAACTGTCCATTGAAGTCATATTAAATGAGTTTTCACTCATTTCTTCAAAGAGGAGATAGCCACTTTCGGCATCTTTATTAAGGAAATTACCCCCACACGAGGCATCCACAAATCGATTCAATTGATCTTCTAATCCATGATAGAAAATCTACACTAACTGCCATTGCAGAATTTCATGGTGGGGACAACTTAAGAGTTCTTGGAATCTTTCCCAGGCTTCATGAAGCGATTCACCAATTTTTTGTTGAAAGGTTGTTATGGATCTTCTTAAAGCGTTAGTTCGATCGATCGGAAAAAATTTCTTTAGAAAAGCTCTCTTTAATTGGGGCCAGGTGGTGACTGGGTGCCCAACCATTCTAAACTAATGTGAAGATTTATCTTTTAGAGAGAGAGGAAAAAGTCTCATCAACCACACATCTTCCTGCACATTGTGGGAATGAGTGGTTTGAGCGAGGACAGTTAATTCCTCGAGATGACAAAAAGGGTCCTCTCTTGGAAGACCATGAAAATGCTTGATTAGGTTTAGAATAGTTGGTTTGATCTCAAAATCCCCTTGTGGTATGACCACCCCAGGTCTTTCCTCATTGTTGGAAGGATCATAGAAATCCTTAAGAGGAACAACAGGCTGCTAGCGGGGTGGTGGGTTTTTCCTTTGGTTAGCTAGGTTCGTCACAATCCTAGCCAAATTCTCTTGATTTTGTTGTAGCCGAACCAAATGGTCGACCATAAAGGCAAATGGGTTTGTATTTTGAATTTGGATTTGAGGGCCACCTGGCCTTGTAGGAATTTTTGGTTGCTCTAGATAAGGGAGGTTAGGGATGGGGAAGTCAACTTGTGGGTCAGCTGATGGGTTAGAAGCGGAAGCAGAATTTTTTTGTCAGTTTCCCAGGTTTTCCATATTTTTAGAAGAGGAAGAAGAAGAAAACAAAGATTTTCTGGTGCGGGGGCAAAAATTAGATGGTCCCTCAAGATGTGGTTTTTGGGACCTTCACCCGTGCATGCACTTTTTTGGAAGAATTGGAGGGTAGGAGAAGAGATGGAGATGAGAGAAGAAAGTATGCAATTCAAAAAAAAAATTCTAGACCTAACTTAGGTGTGACTCCCTAGAAAATTAACTTAAGACTTGGTCTATCCAGGAAATAAGTAATCACTAGTGAATACCCGTTCTGTCAACAAATCTAGCCAAGTTGTTTAAGGGGAGGTTTGGGCCCAAGTGTTTCCCAGGAAAATCCCAAGTGCTTGTACAAACCTGCACCTGATCGTTTGACACGGCCCCTCAGCCTAAACACTAGATATAGATGACATAATTGATATCAACTAAAGATAACTTAAGACCTAGATAGCAAGCCTAAGTTGATGAAACCTTAGGGGTCAAATTGCTACTAATTTTAATTAGGTCTAGGATACTAATGTGCACACGGAATGTGGAGGGCGTTGATTTGGGTATTGCCCTATTAGTTCAATTCTTTTATGTGTGTGTGCAAGAATTGGAAGTTGATTCCAATGAAAAAATAAGTTGTCACATAATTTTTGTATTTCTGTCTTTTAGGATTCAATTTAATTTAATGTGTTTTAGGGTTTCTCTTTTTAAATGTTCAAACAAGTTTGAAACTTCCACAATCAAGGGCAAACAAGTTGTATTGGCAATGGTCAATTTCCTTTAAAAGTGGTTTTCTAGAAATACAAAGGAAAACCCTAATGCAATTTGATCCTAAGGTAGAAAATTACCATCAATGAGTTATTTTTAGGCTTTCTGTATCAAGTAATGGTCAAAACAAGTTAAACAACATCACTACTCTAAAGAAAATCAAACAAGGATTCCAGAAAAGATTTTTTTAAGATTTTAGAAATTTATTTGATAATTATTTTAAATTTTTATTTATGGTGGTGTCAGAGTCCAGAAATGATACCCGTGGGTATTTTGGACTTTCTATACTACCACCGGCCTCAAAAAAATTTGGTGATTTTATACTATGTGTGGAATTTCACAAGAATTCCAGAAAACCAAACTTCATAAAAATTGGCTAAGTATAAAAAATCTAAAAGTTCATGGACAGTAAAAAAGTAGGAAGAATAAAGGGTGTGACCCCTCTGTAGTCCATAAATTTTTAAAAATTAAATACAAAGTCAATTGATCTGAAATTAGGCACAGATGTTCCTTACTCGATTTGGAATATTTAGGTGAAATTTCAAGATTTTAGAAGGCTTGTGGTATCATTAATTGAATTTTCAAGTTCGGATAGAAATCTAAACCCGAAAAATAGAATACCAACACTTGAATTGGAGTGGTGTTTAATGAAGCATACAAGCAAACAATGAATTTTAAATTTCACCATTCCACTTAATTAAGTAGTTTAAGGTCCTAAAAGCCAAGTTTAGTGTGTTGTTGGTAGTTTTTTGGCGAATTATATGACAAGAAAAGGGAACCAATCTAAAAATCCGCGGGAAGACAAGATACACCGTTTGAATATACAACCTAAAAGCCAAGTTTGAATATACACCATTTCAGGGAAAAAAGAGTTGAATCGATCCACCATGCTGACGGCTGGCGACCTAGGGGCAGTCGGCAATAGATTCAGGGAAGACGAGGGCTGGACTACATGGAGGTCTAGGGCGTGGAGGTGGAAGGAGAGGAGAGAATCTGATGAATCTGGCAAAAGGGAGGCGGATTCGAGGAGGATTGATAGAGGGAGCGCAAGGGAAAATAGAAGGATCGTGTGGTTCCCGTGTCGGAGGTGGGGCCATATGGCAGCCATTTGTCGTTCTCCCATTCTGTGCCTGGCGTGCGGTGGTTATGGCCACAAGCGGGATTCATGTAAGATATCTGGTGGGCACATGAAAGGCCGTCCAAATTAGCGCTATGGAGATTTGAATGTTAGGGCACAACCGCCGCCACCACCGCCCCCTTGTACCTATGGGGGTCATACGATCGACGTTGAGGTCCCTATGATAGAGAACATTAGAGTGGCAGAGTTGATATTGAGAGGGGCATTGATCGAAGAGGTGATGACCAGTAGCCCGACCTCAGAAAACCTACGCAATCTGGTAAGCTCTCTCTCCCCATTGACTAAATCATGGCAAATCGCTTCCCTGTCACCTACACAGTTTGTGTTGTTTGGATTGGGGATGATAGATGTTGAAAGATTGCATTTTCAATCGAGCTTCCACGATGGCCTAACGGTGATTTGGAGGTCGGTCTCTCCCTTTGATGGAACCTTGCCGGAGAGGCCACCTCAGAGATTGGGATCTAGGTTGGGGAGACTTGAGATCAAGGGTCTACCGCTACACCTGAGGTCTAGGGAGGTGGTGGCGACCATGATATCTGGATTTGCCTTATTGGCAGAAGATGCAGAAGTAGGGCTGTTGGAGGGCGATGGACGGACTCTGAATGTGATGGTTGATGTTTTCAAATCAGGTTCGATCCCTGACAGACTGATTCTGAGGTGTAGGTGCAGTTCTTGGCTGCTGTTGCTGAGTTTCACGATGGGTGACACTATTACGAAGATGATGCAGGATAAGTCGTCTGATTTAGAAGCTGTTGAATAGGTGAACTTGCAGGTCTTGCGAAGGCTTTCCCCTAAAGAGTCCCCATCTATCAAAAAGCGCAAGGATCATCACCTAAGGGAAAGGGGGGAGATGATGGTTGAGGAGAAGGAGGAATCAATAAGGATGGAACAGCGAGGCCTGTGATTGAAGATGCAGGGAGTGTACGGCCAGATGCTGTTGACAGTGAGGTGCAGGTGTTGCGAGAGATCTCGCCTAACTCCTTGAAGGTTCAACAGAGGTTGCAAGAGGTGGAGGGTCTACAATTTGGTACTAAAGCTTGTACCAAATCTGGTAAGGTAGATCACGTTATAGCCTTAGGCAGAGGAAATCGAAGGCCGATCTGCTTCTAGATGAAAACAAGGTTGCAGCGATTATGCAGGTATGCAAATGTCAGAATCAAAGAGGGGAGGGATCTCGTGAAGGAAGATGAGAATCCTCACATGGAATGTGCGTGGGTTGCGAGACAAAAGCCGGAGGGCTTCTTTGATGAGATACTTGAGAGTGTGGGGGATTGATTGTGCAATCATTCAAGAGACTCACATTGAGAATGAGTCTGATAGAGTATGGAATGACTTGACGGCTGCGGGGGCGAATAAATGTGTGATGCTTAATGCACATGGTAGGTCGGGGTGCATTGTTGTTTGGTGGAGAAAGGCGTAGGGACACATTTTGGAAGTGCACAAGGCTAGACATTTGATGACTTGCAAGTTCCAAACTCACCAGGGGCATGACATTATCTGGGTTACAGGTGTGTATGGCCCTTGTGCTGCATCTGCAAGATAGAAACTATGGGAGGATTGGGCTGCTGTGCTGAATTGGTGCAAGGGGAAGCTTGGCTGACAGGAGGAGACTTCAATTGTGTGCTGACAGGGACAGACAGGCCATATGGTGCCACAGACGGTTCAGCTGTTGGTTTTCAATTGGTGGTTCAATCCCTTGACCTGAATGAATACCCATCATCAGGAGTTGAGTACACTTGGCGCAATGGTAATGGTCTACTATCTAAAATTGATAGATTTTTTGGAAATGTGTCTATCTTTGATAGGTTTCAAATGTCGAGTGTTGCTGGCCTGGATCGCCCTTTCTCTGACCACACTCCGTTGGTTTGGGATAGTGGTGAAGAGATTTAAGTAGGCTCATATTTCAAACTTCGAAAATCTTGGTTGAGAGAACCTAGATTCCATCAGATGATCAGCTCATGGTGGCAAGCTAAATAGGTGGATGGCTCTGCTACTATCAAGTTGGCATCCAAGCTGGCAGCTCTACGTACAGTTCTAAAAGAGTATGGTGATACTGTGAACACATTGAGGCAGCAAAGGCGGGTAGAGGCTCTGAATAACATCCAGGAGCTGGATTCTAAGGAAGCAGGAGGTCCTCTATCTGATGAGGAGCTTGCAGATAGAAAAGTGTGGCAGGGGGTAGTAGTGGAGGAAGACTTCAAACAGGAGGTTGATTGGAGGGAGAAATCAAGACAATCGTGGCTTAAGGAGGGAGATGCCAACACTAAATTCTTTCATCTTGCGGCCAGCTCTAGGAGGCGTGTAAATTATATCTCTTCCATTCTCAAAGATGGACACAGACTATCTTCTATGCAGGAGATAAGGACTGAAGCTATCAGGTACTACAGGGGAGCTTCTCGGGCAACAAAGAGAGGGGAATGGAGGATGCCTATGAATGATGCACCAAGAGTTACAAGTGATCAAGCCTCTCAATTGACAGCAACCATCACTGAGCAGGAAACCTTGAATGCTATTAAAGAGCTTAATCTGGAAGGTTCCCTAGGACCTGATGGGATACAAGTGTTCTATAAAGAACTGTGGAGCATGATTGGTAAGGAGGTGATGGAAGTCATAAGAGAATTTGAGAAGGGCAATGTAGGTTTCAATAAGATCAATAAGTCATATCTTTTATTATTGCCAAAGATTATGGGAGCTGAGAAGTTTTCAAACTTCAGACCGATCTCCCTATCAAACTCCATCTACCTTGTGGTGAGTAAGATATTCGCTAACCGACTGAGAACTGTTCTGCAAAGCTTGATTCACCTTGTGCAGTCTGCCTTTTTACCCAATAGATCTCTCCAAGAATCCTTCATTATGGCCCAAGAAATGGTGAGTGGATGGCACATAAGGAAGTGTAAGGCATTTATGTGGAAAGTTGACTTCCAAAAGGCATATGATTTGATCTCATGACCATACATCTAGGAGGTATTCAAAAGGAGAGGTTTCCCTCCTCTATGGATCCAGTGGATGAAGCGATGTATCACAGTGTCCTTCTCCCAGTTGATCAATGGGAAACCATGTAGAGCTTGGATTCAACCTCAATGTGGGGTTAGACAAGGATGTCCTCTAGCCCCCTTGATCTTTAACCTTGCAGTTGATGGGCTTGCAAGATATGCATGTAAAATGATAGAGGTGGGGGTCATCAGAGGGTATTCACTTTCCAACAGGAGGTCCTTGGCTCCTATTTTACAGTATGCAGATGACACGATTTTTTTTTTGTGGAAGGGACCAATTCTGCTGCCCATGCTTTAGGGCATATGGTGAAGATTTTTGGAGATATATCAGGTCTGAAATTGAATAGAGAAAAGTCTACTTTGATATGTTTTGGCATGAACAAGCAGGAACAGAAGACTCTTGAGACTACATTGGGTACACCTCGATCTAAGCTGCCAATTAAATATCTGGGACTGGCATTAAGAGTTGCAAAAATGAAGAAGAATGATTGGAATGTTCTGTTTGATAAGGTATCTATCAAACTGAAAGGATAGAGCAGCAAATTTCTATCAAAGGGTGGGAGATTGATTCTCCTAAACTCAGTCATAACTTCCATCCTGGTGCTCTATTTTAGCATCTTTAAGGCCCCGAAATCTATTTGGAAACGGTTGGAAGTAATGCGGAAGAAATTTTTTTGGAAAGGGGCAGGTCATGAGGGGAATTTCATGCAGCCTGTGAAATGGGAAAAGATCTGTAGGCAAAAGGAAATAGGTGGTCTAGGGATTAAGGCACTTAAGGATTTCAATGAAGCTCTTCTGATCAAATGGGTAATCAAGATCTTTGAGGGCAAGGATGTAGTCTGGGCAGACCTGATCAAAGACTGTTATGGTGACTCCAATAGTGCACTGAAGAGGCTACATCCAGCCAAACCATCCCCTTTTTGGAGATCGATTATCCTTGCAATCAAAATCAACTGGCAGTTGATGTAGCCTAGGCTTGGAGACGGCTGTGACTTCAGCTTGTGGAATGAGTAGTGGTCATCTATGGGGATGCTAAGAGATGCTTACCCAAGGGCAAATGCTGCAGCTGTAGACAAAGATGCTACTGTCAGCAGCCTGTGGTCTACTGCAGGGAACTGCTGGAGGTTGGAAGGGTCTGATTTATGTAGAACAGGTACACGACAATATGAGGATAGGTAGAACTTGCTATCTGCATTGCAGCAGATACATCCCAGACAGGGTGCGGCTGATACTTATGGCTGGAATGGGAAATTTTCAGTGCAGCAGGCTTATGAAAGGATCATCAAGTCAAACACAAATGTGGAGAGTGACCCAATTGATAAGATTTGGCTATTGAAGATTCCATTGAAAGTGAAAAACTTCTTGTGGCTTTGCAGGAGGGAAGGCTTGATCACGAGTGACCTTAGACATAGAAGAATGGGGACAACGTTGAACACCTGTCATCTCTGTGGACTACACACTGACAGTGCGTCTCATATTTTTTCTTCATGCTTGGTCACAGACAAGCTTTGGAGGAAAATTTGCCAGGAACCTCTACCTACCTGGGACTCCCTTTGGCAAAGGTTTGATACACCTGGACGACCTCACAGGTGTATGGCTACCACATTGTGGGGTGCGTGGAGGGCGAGAAATGAAAAGCTATTTCAGGAGAGACCAGTTCGATGTGAGATAATTGTAAATGAGTGCTGGTCCCTCATACATAGTTGGGGATCTGTTTTGTAATGTTTATTTAAGTTGAAATATATTGCCCTCCGGATTGCTATCGTTTCACGATAGCTCTCCTTACAGTTTCAAAAAAAAAAAAGACAAGATATTGCAATCGTCTCAGAATCCCACTTTCTTCCCGCAATGCCTGCACACATGAAAGAAAAAGATAGAAGGGGATGAGATCCACTTCAAGAAAGAGAAAGATTAAGCAAAGCCGTGCCTCCCTGGCAACGGTGCCAAAAAGTAATCAGAGTTTTACGCGGTTTGTAAAATTAGGGTTTTATCATTGAAATGCACAAAAACCAAGTCACTTTTAAAATTTCTAACCTAGATAGCGGGGTATCTAGGGTTGTCCAAGGAGGCCAAATTGTTTGCAAATCAAATTCCTTGCTTGGAAATGGAAATCAACTTTTTTTTTGTCTTTTTCAATATATAATTTTTATGTCTTGAAATAACGAAGGCAAAATGCGAATTGTTGATAGAAAAATGACTAACACCTACAATAACTAAGCTAAAACCTAAGTGATAAATATGACCCCTTCCTAAGCTCACTCTAGGCACGTGGAGGTCATGAGTAATTAGGAAGTGGAAGTGAAAAAGTGCTAGAACAACGATAAAGCAATTGCAAAGAAAATGAAAAGAAGGCAAATTGATTTAATAGAATTTGTGTTTTACAAAAATGTAGAGGAATGCTTCTACTTAAAATGGAAAATATAAAAGTAATAAAAACATAAATCCACTTGCAAAATCTGGTGAAGAAGGGAGTCCTCTTGCTCCAAGCTTAGCTACTCCTTAGCTTGAAAAGAAGGTCTCCTTCTTCTCCTTCCTTGAATGCTCCTCCAAGGTGGATGCTCTCCACCTCAATTCCTTCCTCCAAGGGTGGGCGTGCATGACCCTTTCTCCTCCAATGCCTGGCTATCATCCTAGTGGTGAAGATCCTCCTCCTTCTTGGCATGGCACAAAGGGAAAGAATGGGGAGAAGAAGGCACCAAGGGGGCGGGTGATGTGCCTCCTTAATCTTCTTCTCTACTCCTTCTTCTTGGCCGTAGGTTTAGGTGGAAGTTAGGTGGAAATTCTCTAATGAGAGGATGAAGAAAATGGGGGTAGATGATGGGTTTTTATAGAGTGGGATGGGGGTAGGTGATAACACTGCACTGTACAATTCTAACTCTGCCAAAAGGGGTAGGTCTTAAGGGTAAAATGCACAGAAGACACAGGAATGGGAGCATTGCATGCATCGCACATTAAGATTACTTATAATATATTATTAATGGCCATGTGTACAAGTGCATGTCAAAATAGGTCTCAGATGAGCAATCGGACCACACGGATGGATTCAAAGCGACAAACGGAGTCCAACAGACTCGAAATCTACCAAATCTGACATCTGGAGCTCCCACAAATGACCCAAGAAGTTCTGACCGTTGATCTGACGATCAACGACCATGAGGTGGCCAAATGGCAGCATCAGGAGCACCCCCCACCCACCGCATGTCATGGCCCCATCGCGAAGATCTAACCATAGCCGTCCGATCTTCATCGAACGGTTGACAAATGGCGAAGGAGCACAACCATCCGCTCCCGCAGCGCAATGGTCGCGCCCCCATCCCCACGCGAAGCGATCGTGGGTTCGAATCGCATGTCGTGCCTCATCAGCCGATTTCACTGAGCGCTCAATTTTAGCTGCCCGATTGCCATCGAGCTGCCTCGATAGTGCTATGCGGCGCACCCGCAGACGTCGATCTTCCAAGTGCATGCCTACACCGGTCGACGACACTCGCGCTCACGCGTGCTTGAGGCGCAATCCAAGCACACCCTTTTCAAGATGTTAGCCGTCCGATCCGCGATTGGACGGCCCACAACACGCACGCACGGATTGCATGTGAGGAAGAACGACCGCGTGTGAGCGACCGCCGGGCATGGTGCTTCATTGACATTTTGGGAAATGTTTTAGTGATGTCCCGGATGTCGCTAAAACCCCTTCTTCGTTTGGAAAGACCTTCTCCCTATTTAAACCCCTTCCAACCACCCATGGAGGGCATTGAATTCATCTTGCAAGTGTTGTAACACCCTCCTAGACCCCTTTAGCCCCTCTTGTAGTCAACGGAGTTGACGAGCCGCTGACGAAGCCTCTCTCCACAGCTGTGGTCGCCTCGCCATCTCCCTTCTCTCTCTCTTTCTTTCCCTTTAATCTAGCTTTACTTCCTTTTTATTCAAGCATTTAGCTACTATTGTATTTGTAAAACTTAAATTGCATGTTTAATATAGTGTTGAAGTTACTTTAAGAAATGGTTATGATTTAAAAGACTCTAACCCTACTCTCTCTCTCTCTCTTTTTCTCTCTCTCACTCGTTTTTCTACCACATCTTCTTGCAAGCAAAAACTCGTTATCTCCATGACATAAAGTGACAAAGAAAATCCAATTTTTACGCCTCCCTATGATCAACACTCGAACTCACGTCCGTTTCTTCTTTTAAAACCAACATTGCGAGCACGAACTATAACGATCCTTTTAAACAAACACATCTCTCGTGCGTCAATTTTTTGCGTCGTTGTCGGGGAGGCAACGGATTTATTTTGTCACTTCCATTTTACATCCATGCTCACATCATCTAATGCCTTTTCTACTTCTTCTTGATGGTTGCAGGAATTCGGTGCTTGGAAGGCGAAGCAGTGCAACTCGTGACGGTAAAGAGGGAGTAAGCACAGCAAGAACCGGTCGTGAGTAATTATTCACCCGTGGTTGTTTGCTTGCCTAAAAATCTAAAAAAAAAATTGTAAAATAAAAAAAAATTGGCGTGGTGCATGATTGCCTCATCCACATCCTTAACACATCACCCAACAAAAAAATACACTCTAACATTCCTAATGACCTAAGCTTTTTGGAGTGTTCTTTCTTTTTGAGTGGTGTTTGCGAAGCCACCTTGAATTAACATGGGCCGCACCACTCAACCCTAAAATCAACTCATCTGATAGCAGTTGCAAGAACACTAGGATGAGCACTTTAGGGTTTTAGAGCCTCTTCACATCAAAGGAAATCTACTCTCACCAATTGTGTGCAAAACTTGGCGTGCCCACCTGAAACTTGTCTGAAAACATTAAGACACGTCAACCCTAAAAGTCACAAAAGTAAGGACAAAACATTAAAAGACACCACATCTTAAAAAATCCTTACTTGAAAATCATATTTTGATAGGAGCACACACTGGAATTGGAAAACTAAGAGGCAACACCCCAATCAACGCCTCATCACATAACCCTAGCATAAGCACTATCCTAACCCTTTTAAAACAGAGTAGACGTGCCCTAGGCAGGACTGGGTTAAGTCTCGAGAGGCGTGGTTTTGTTCGTTGGGCACTTGGCTTTCATTCCCTTAGTAGAATCTGGTGACTAGGCTGCGGGGAAGTGTCAAACGATCGTGGTTGTGGGGTCTGTGGAACCGGTGGCGCAAGCCAAAGGAAGAACCTTCCCTACAATCCCCTCGTAATCAACCTGGCCAGATTAGCTTTGGGAAGGGAAGTCCAGTGCTTACGGACTTGATCACCCCTTTGGAGATTTCTAGGTCCCCTAAGGAACACACCATAAGGACTAGGCTTGTTTGCTTGATTATACACACACACTTCTCGCATCTATCACTCTCCGCATCCCCTCCTGTTCTTCTCTAGTGTATGCACGGGAGACGATCACTTCATCCTAAGTTGTTTGTTTTGGGATGGGAATCCAAGCGACCTGATTCTGCTAGAGACATGCTGAACCCAGAGTAGATGAGGTTGAGGACCAACCCCCACCAGACACAATGGCCATCATCCAGGCCCAGATTAACGCAAACCACCGGCTTCAACAGCAACAAATCCACACCATCATGCAAGCCATACACCGGTTGCAGAACCCACAGAGGCAACCACCGCCACCTTTCCAAGGCCCACAAGGGCAACCGCCACTTGATCCACCACCATTCCAGGACCAACCTAGGCCCCTCTGCGACTTCTACAATCCTTCCGCTATTCATTTGAGCCGCACCTTAGGATCCCCGAAGGGGGAGATGATTTTGAGCTAAAACCAAATGTCTTGAGTCTGATTCAGAGCCACGTCCATGGAAGCTCAAATGAAGATCCCTTCCAGCACCTAGAGGATCTTGACCGGATAGCCCGAACTGTGAAACCTAGGAACATTAGCCTTGACATTGTTTTGATTAAGATGTTCCTCTCTCCCTAAGAGACAAAGCATCTCACTGGCTTAGAACCCTAGGTAGACCCATCACCACCTGGGAAGAACTAAGACATACATTCTTCAAGAAATTCTTTCCTATAGGAAAAACCAATGCCCTCAGAAGAGCCATTACTACCTTTACACTCCAGGGCGGGGAACAATTCCATGAGGCGTGGGAAAGATTTAATGAACTATTGAGGAAATGCCCACACCACGAAGTACCAAGGTGGCAATTGGCCCAGATCTTCTACCATGGTCTGGATAGCAACCTACGGAACTTCGTCGATGCCTCATGCAAGGGGAACTTCCTAAACAAAGATGAGGAGAGCACATTTGAGCTCTTTGAGTCTATGAGCAAAAATTTGCTCAACAATGCCTCCATGACCCAGTTTAGCCGATCCAATCAACCCTGTGGTGGGATTTATGAGGTACAATCAAATTCTGGAATGGTTGACATGGACATCATTGCTAAGAAATTGGATCGAGTGGAATTGGTGGATAAAAAGATAGATGAGCTACTAAACCAGACCAGGAACCCGTTATAGACCTTCTCCCTAGCAAAGGGATCTCACAATGTTGACCTAGTCCAGCCCTTAAGCCAAATGAACTTGGAACAACCCCTGACCACATCCTAGGGAGGGACCTTTGCTCCCTCAACCCTTGATTACTCTCTTCCCTCGACATCTGCTATCCTTGAAGTCGTATAGGCTATCCAAGGTTATGCCAAACCTGACCCTTTCTCCAACACTTACAACACTGGCTGGTGGAATCACCCAAACTTTACTTGGACAAACCAGAAACCGCCTCAATTTCAGAACCAACCTAGGCCAAACCAATAGCCAAACCTACCCCCTATCAGCAAGGACCACTAGTTAGACCCCCATATAATCCGAATAGGGCAGCCCCTCCCCCACAAAACCAAATGGACACCGTGATAAAGATGATGCCTGAAATGAGCCAGAAACATCAGGAGGAAATGGCTTTAGTAAAGGGATAGTTAAGCCAGCTGTTGGACTGTAAACAACAAGGATCCCTGCCTTCCCAGCCACAACCGAACCCACGAAACATGATTAACAGAGGCCCCAATTCGTAAGGGTTCTAAAGCAATCCTGGGCAGGCTCACATGGTCCAGCCAACCCCATAAACACCCCTTGGGTTTGGTGCTACTTTGTCCTCGTCTTCTCAAGGATCAACCCATGGTCCCAATGCCTCTGCAAATGCGATGACCTTGAGAAGCGACACCAAAACCTAGGATCCTAAATAAGCATAGGAAAAACCTAAGGACCCAAAAATAGATCCTATCCACATTCAGACACCATATCCCGATGCCTTGGAGACAATCAAGAAGAAGAAAAGTGTTGTGGAAACTGAGGAGCTTTTGGAGATCTTTAAGCAGGTTCAGATTAATATTTCGCTCCTCGAAGCTGTCAAGCACATCCCGGCTTACGCCAAGTTCCTAAAGGATGCTTGTACACCAAGACATAAGCCAAGACCTCAAGCACCTAGGAAGATTGTGCTCTTAGACCAAGCAAGTTCCGTAATATCAAGCAACCTTCCACTCAAGCGAACTAACCCAGGAGCACCCCTGATATCCTGCAATATTGGGGACATGACATTTGATAGGGTGCTCCTGGACTTAGGGGCTTCCATCTATCTAATTCCAACAACCCTGTACCACCAATTTGGATTCAGAGAGTTGACACCCACATTTGTTACCATCCAATTGGCTGATAGATCTGTGAAAACCCCAAAGGGGTTTGTCAAGGACATAATTGTACAGGTCAAGGACTTCTATTTTCCGGTTGACTTTTTGGTGCTCAACAAGGAAGTCCCTGATCATCTGCAGAACACACCCATCATCCTAGGCAGACCCTTCTTAGCTCTGGCTAAGGCAAACATCGATTGTGGCACGGGATGCATGGAAATCACCTTCGGAGACAAGAAAATGAAGTTGGATATCTTCTGAGCGACCAAGTCTTTTGATTGCGACTGTATCGAGGAACACGATCCCGTGGAACCTTTGGTCAAGGAATGCATCACCCTTAGTTCTATCTCGGACTACCAATCCTGTAACAACTATTCTGACCCATCACCATCTATGCCTATGGACCTCTGTAAGGCTGATTACCATCAACCAACACCATTCGAGGAAATTGATGTTGATCAACTCCCACCTTTCTCCTTTCCATCAAACATTATTCCACCCACACCTGAACTAAAGCCACTACCCGAGAATCTCAAGTATGTCTTCCTGGGACCTGACCAAACCTTCCCCATAATTATCAATGCCAACCTAACAAGGGATCAGGAACTTAGATTGACAACAACCCTATCAGAACATAGGGCTGCCATTGGCTGGACTATTTCAAATCTAAGAGGAATTAGCCCCACCTATTGTACCCACAAGATCTACCTAGAAGATGGGGTGAGACCCTCCCGTCAGATGCAGAGACAGTTAAACCCAAATATGCAGGAAGTTGTTAAGAAGGAAATTATCAAGTGGCTTGACGCCGACATCATCTATCCCATCTCTGATAGCCCCTGGGTGAGCCCCACTCAAGTGGTTCCGAAGAAAGCCGAGCTCACCGTTATCACCAATGAACGTGGCGAATCCATCCCCACTCGCACCACCACCACATGGCGGGTGTGTATTGATTACCGGAAACTCAATGAAGCAACCAAGAAGGATCATTTCCCCCTGCCATTCATCGACCAGATTCTTGAAAGATTGGTAGGGCAAAAGTATTTTTGCTTCCTGGATGGATATTCAAGATATAACCAAGTCGCAATTGCTCCTGAAGATTAAGAGAAGACCACATTCACTTGCCCGTATGGCACGTTTGCATTCCGTCGTATACCGTTCGGGTTATGCAACGCACCCACTACCTTTCAGCATTGCATGCTAGCCATTTTTTCAGAAATGGTGGGTGTATACTTGGAGGTCTTTATGGATGATTTCTGTGTATTTGGGAATTCATTCGACCACTATTTGAGCAACTTGGAGAAAATCCTGAAACGATATATTGAGGTTAATTTGGTGTTAAGTTGGGAAAAGTGCCATATCATGGTTCAAGAAGGAATCATCCTCGGTCACATCGTATCACATAGGGGCATTGAGGTGGATCGAGCTAAAGTTGATTTGATTTCCAAACTTCCTCCACCTAGCTCGGTCCGGCAAATCTGTTCATTCCTTGGACATGTTGGCTTCTATCGAAGGTTCATTAAAGACTTCTCCAAGCTTTCCAAACCCTTAACCGACCTTCTGGCCAATGACACCTTATTCCACATGACCTCTAATTGCATCCAGGCTTACCACACCCTCCGAGACTTAGTCTCCACAACACCTATACTTCAGCCCTCGGATTGGTCCCAGGACTTTGAGATCATGTGTGATGCATCAGATTTTGCCATAGGCACTGTTCTGGGACAAAGACAAAACAAGAAACCCGTGGTGAACTACTACACGAGCAAGACGTTGGATGAGGCCCAACGAAATTATACAGTCATAGAAAAAGAACTGCTCACTGTAGTTTTTGGATTTGAAAAGTTTCGATCTTACCTTCTGGGATCCCACATGACCATCTATATGGACCATTCAGCCATCCAGCACCTATTGGCTAAAAAGGATGCGAAGCCCAGGCTCATCAGATGGATCCTACTCTTGCAGGAATTTGACCTGGAAATCCGCGACAAAGTTGGATCAAAGAATGTGGTGGCTGACCACCTATCCAGACTCCACTCAGACCACATTGGGCCCTCCCTGCCTTTATCCGACACCTTTCTTGATGAACACATTCTGGCTGTGCAAGACAAGAAACTGCCTTGGTATGTTGACTATGTCAACTACCTGGTTGTAGGACAGACCCCGCATAGCTGGTCCAGACAGCAACAGGACAAGTTCTTGGCCGAGGCCAAGCATTATTTCTGGGATGATCCCATGTTGTTTTGCCTATGTGTCGATCAGATCATCAGGAGGTGTATCCCTGAGGACGAAGTTCAGAGTGTGCTATCTTTTTGTCACAACCAAGCTTGTGGTGGCCACTTCTCAGGAAAGAAAACGGCTGTAAAGGTTCTACAGTCCGGATTTTACTGGCCTTCCTTATTTAATTATGCACACAATTTTGCTAAGACTTGCTCTCGCTGCCAGACTCTGGGGACCATGACCAGAAAAGATATGATGCCCCTCCAACCCATTTTGATTGTCGAGATCTTCGACGTTTGGGGTATTGATTTTATGGGTCCCTTCCCACCATCCAACGGCTTTGAGTACATCTTAGCCTCGGTATACTATGTCTCTAAATGGATTGAAGTCATTGCCACCCGCCGATGTGATCATAAGGCTGTCATGACTTTGTTAAGCAGAACATCTTTTCTTGGTTTGGAATACCAAAGGCCATGATCAGTGATGGTGGAAGTCATTTTATCCACACCCAATTCCGTGCCCTACTCAGAAAATATAGGGTTAACCACCACATTGCTACCCCATATCATCCGCAAACAAATGGGCAGACCGAGGTCTCAAATAAGCAGATCAAGAATATTCTACAGAAGATGGTGAGACATGACAAGAAGGATTGGTCCGCACAACTGGATGATGCCTTGTGGGCATATCAAACCGCTTTCAAGATCCTGATCGGCATGTCGCCTTATCGCCTGGTCTTTGGCAAAGCTTGCCACCTTCCTGTCGAGTTGGACCACCGGGCTTACTAGGCTGTCAAGCAGTGTAACATGAATCCCCAATTAGCCGATGCATAGAGGACACTCCAACTCTTCGAGCTCGAGGAAATTCGTCGAGACGCTTTTGAGAATAGTTGGCTATACAAGGAGAAAATGAAAGCCGTCCACGATCGACTCATTCATAGAAAAACCTTCAAGCCTAGTCAGCAAGTTTGGCTTTTTGATACTTGTCTAAAACTCTTTCCAGGGAAGCTCAGGTCCAAGTGGACAAGACCATTTAGGGTAGTCAGGCCCTACTCAAGTGGGGCAGTTGAAATCGTTGATCCGAACACTGGGCACACTTTCACAGTCAATGGCCAGAGATTGAAACACTTCCTCACCCAGGTTCCCCTGAAGGAGGTTGTCACCCTCATTGAGGGATGACACGAAGCACCGCCTAGCTAGAGGCATTAAATTCAGCACTTCCTGGAAGTCAACTTAGAAGATTCAGACTGATTTGGTATTTTACTTCACTCAGGTAATATCTTTTTGACCCCTGTGCATCCATGTATTTGTCAATGAGGACATTGTCCAACTTAAGCATGGGGGGTGGCAAATTGCATGATTCTGAGTTCATTTAATCAGTCTGAATAAAATAAAATAAAATAAAATTGAAAAAAAAAATTGAATTTAGGAAGAAAAACTTAAGCATTAGAAATTTGTCAATAGTGGGAAATAATACGGAAAGAATCTAAACACGTAGACTTTTCAGGCCTTCAGGCTCAATCAGCCCTGGTGTCTGTTAAAATATAGATTTAGCTTCAAATCCTTGCAACCTTAATCTATTGTAATCCACCAACTAAATAAGGTGATAAGTATACGACCTATTAACTCACCCTCTAACTCAGAAGGACTTTTAGTTTAAGCATCTGCACACATTTTTTTGCACAGACTCACTCCTCGGAGATTCTGACAGAAATTGGGTAGCTAATGAACTTTCTAGGATGGTATGGCTGGCAAGTTGTCGTGGGTAACAGCCCATTGACAGGTTGTCCAGAGCCCAGCCACAGGACCACCTTCTCTTTATTGCCTCTAGGTAAATTTGAGATCAGGGAAGCCACCTACCAAATAAAAAAGAAGAAGAAGAAAAGAAGAGAACAAAATAAACCACACTTCACCACACGAGTATGGCTGGCAAGTGATCGTGGGTAACAGCCTATTGGTCGGTTGTCCAGAACCCAGCTCAGTAAATGCACAAAAAGAACCAAAACACTTAAGGAAGAAGTGGGGAAGTAGAGCAAGCTGGGGAGATATATACTAGAAAAATCCTTGTGTTGATCCCAAGTAAAACAAACGTAGGGAGAAAGCTATCGATCGAATAAATACACCTTCAGGAAAAACACTTCCTTTTCCGGTCACCTAGGGGCATAGAAACCCGAAGTCTGTCTAAACTATCGTTGAGCAAGTCTATCACGATCTTCACACCAAAATACTTAGCACTTTGAGTTTTTTCTGAGTTTTGGGTGGGTTGGGTAGCCGTAAAAAGTTACCAACACACTCTTAACTCCCGAAATCTAAAAAATAAGAAAAGATGAAAAAAATATGTATATATGTACATGCCTTAAAGCAAGGATTTAGGTGATTCATATTTTGGCAGACACCTGGGCACTGCTTAGTCTCTGTAGATCAAGATCTTAGTATATTTCCTCCTATTAACAAGTGACGAAATGTCTGAGTAATTACTTCTTAAATTCTAACTAGAAATAATGGCTAGAATAAACCTTACTGGGGATAAGCAAGGTGTAAGCCTGAAGGTATGATAACACTGCACTGTACAATGCTAACTCTACCAAAAGGGGTAGGTCTTAAGGGACAAATGCACAGAAGACATAGGAATGGGAGCATTGCACGCATCACACATCAAGATTACTTATAGTACATTATTAATAGCCATGTGTACAAGTGCATGTCAAAACAAACCTCAGATGAGAGATCGGACCGCACGGATGGATTCAGAGCGACGAACAGAGTCCAACGGACTCAAAATCGGCCAAATCTGACATCTGGAGCTCCCACAAATGACCCAAGAAGTTCTGACCATTGATCTAACAATCAACGGCCACGAGGTGGCCACGTGGCAGCATCAGGAGTGCCCCCCGCTCACCGCATGTCATAGCCCCATCATGAAGGTCTAACCGCAGCCGTCCAATCTTCATCGAACGGCTGACGAATGGCGAAGGAGTGCGACCATCCACGCCCGCAGCGCAACAGTCGTGCCCCCATCCCCGCACGAAGCGATCGCGCGTTCGAATCACCCACCCTGCCTCATCAGCCAATTTCTCTACGCGCTCAAATTCAGCGGCCCGATTGCCATCAAGCGGCCTCGATAGTGCTACGCGATGCACCCGCAGACGTCGATCTTCCACGCGCGCGCCTACGTCAGTCAACGACGCTCGCGCTCATGCACGCTTGAGGCGCGATCCAAGCGCACCCTTCACAAGATGTTAGACGCTAGCGGATCGGACGGCCCACAACGCGCACGCACGGATCGCGAGTGAGGAAGAACGGGTGCGTGCGAGTGACAGCCGGGCAGGGTGCTGCACCGACATTTTCGGAAGGGTTTTAGCGACGTCCTAGACGTCGCTAAAGTCACTTCTTCATTTGGAAAGACCTTCTCCCTATTTAAACCCCTTCCAACCACCCATGGAGGGCATTGAATTCATCTTGCAAGTGTTGTAACACCCTCCTAGCCCCCTTTAGCCCCTCTTGTAGTCAACGGAGTCGACAAGCTGCCGACGGAGCCTCTCTCCACCGCCGTAGCCACCTCGCCGTCTCCCTTCTCTCTCTCTTTCTTTCCCTTTAATCTAGCTTTACTTCCTTTTTATTCAAGCATTTAGCTACTATTGTATTTGTAAAACTTAAATTGCATGTTTAATATAGTGTTGAAGTTACATTGAGCAATGGTTATGATTTAAAAGGCCTAACCCTACTCTCTTTCTCTCTCTCTCTCTCTGTTTCTCTCTCTCACTCGTTTTTCTACCACATCTTCTTACAAGCAAAAACTTGTTATCTCCGTGACATAAAGTGACAAAGAAAATTCAATTTTTACGCCTCTCTGTGATCGACACTCGGACTCACGTCCAATTCTTCTTTCAAAATCGACGCTGCGAGCACGAACTATAACAATCCTTTTAAACAAACACGTCTCTTGGGCGTTGGTAAACTCGAATAGGTTGTGTTAATATGGTGAAATTATCGTTGAAGTGAGTATAGTGGTTAACCTAAATCGAGTCTAACCATCTTTCACAAAAAAATTTTTTAACCTGGCCTACTTAATTTTATCTTGGTCACTTTTAGGCCCAGGTCGATCTCAGGGAGGCAGGAATTAAAGGTGAATAAGTTTCTACGCCTTTCCTAAAATGTATCTCTTCCATGCGTTTATTATGTTTTTGGTTTTTTTTCTATTTAAGATTTTTTTGTGTTGATAATATTGTCCTTGAGGCACACCCTCAAAATCAAGTTCTTGGCTTTGAGCTAAATTATTCTTGGCTTTGAGCCAACTTAGGGTTTCCAAAAAAACTGGTCCTGCTATTCGCAAGGCTGAGTACCTGCAAGACAAGAATTATCTTTTCTCTTTTACTCTTTTCTTATCTTTTCTAATAGTAGGAAACAAAAGAGAAATAAAAACAAGGTAGGTTGCTTGTAGAGAAATAAATACAGTCTTTATATATATAGATATGTATATATTATATATATAGGGGTGGGGGTGGAAGTGGAAATGGCGTGTACCACAATATCTTGGTCCACGTCTAGTAAGATGCAACCAACAAGACGAAGTGTTGCGTAGAGTGTGGGACGGATGTGACGGAGTGTGTGCAGAGGCGCTGGCTTTACGCGGGTATCGAGGAATATCAGCAACTGGTGCAGATATTCCCACGATATAATGCGTGGTGGAGTGACTAGTGCAAGGGCGTATGGATACAGGTAGGTGATGTGTATGTAAAGATATATATATATATATGCATATATATAGATAGGGTTATAACTATATAGGTATATACGCAGTTGTGTATATATATATATAGATATATATATATATATGTGTGTGTATATATTTATGAATATATATATATATATTTATAACTATACAGATATATATATAGTAATATATGTATATGAATATGTGTATATATATATGTACATATATATAGATATATATGTATATATGTATATATGTATAAATATATATAAATATATTTATATACTTATATGTAGTTGTATAGGTATGAATATGTATATATGTATATATATATTTATATATATATATATGTATATATGTATATGTATGTATGTATATGTATATATATATATATATTTGTGTGTGTATGTGTAGGTGTGTACAAGTGAGTGTGTGAGTGTACGAGTATGGGTGTGTCGCTGGCGGGTGAGTGTCAGAGAGAGGGCAGAGTTAAGTCATCTGGCAGGAGCGTTCACCGTCTGATCTCACAGGAGCGCGGGCGTGCAAGGGCTTCACGCGGGCGCTGGAGGGAACGCACACACTGTCTTCATGCATAGGCGGGTGTGGGAGTGCAGCGCAGCGCAATGCGTAACGCAGCGCACAGTGCTGCAGGCGGGAATGGGCGCAGGCGCAGATGCAGGCGACCGACTGGAGCGGGTTGCGGGTGAGGAGAGAGAGTGCTGTGCCACCAGCTAAGTGAGAAACAAGCCGGTGGCTACAGTGTCACGCTGAGAGGCGTGAACAGTGGCTACAGTGCCACGTGGGAGCGGGCGACCGGTAGCGCCGGTTCTACATGCCCGGGGGCGCTGGGAAGTGCCTGTGCACGCAGGGAGAGCTCGCAGAGGTCTGCTGGCGTGCTCGCTGTGGCCTGCGTTGCTTCAGGCAGCCGTTGCTGCTACTGGAGCTTCCAACCTTGAAGCTCTGGCAATGACGGTGAGGGCTTCCAGCGATGAAAACAGAAGGTGAAACCCCCATGCCCACCTACTCTCGAGGGAGCTGGGTAGTGGTGGAACTCATAGTGGTGGTTGTGGGACCACTATGAGCTTGCTCCTGGCTGCAGTGTGTCTCTTTAGTGAGAAGAGATACTGTGTATGGAGAGGGAGAGGGGAGGAGGTTGGCCTGACGATGGAGGACAGTGTCTGAAGGTGGTGTGTGTTCAGGCCCCCGATGCAAGGGAGAGGACAAGTCTTTTTAAAGAAGGAGCCTGCCACAGCCATGTTGCAGGCGTTGCATGTCCTGCCATGCTGCTGGTAGAGGAGTGGCACGAAGAGGCGCATTACCCATGCCCTGTAGCCATGCGAGGGAGAAGAATTCAAAGTCAAAATAAAAAAATGAAAATGGTGAATTTGCAAGGAAACCCTTGATGAAGATGTTAATTAGATGGCCAATTATTCACTCTCCGCCCCTCTTTTAAAAGAAAAGCATGCATGTGTCTATGTACAAATGCCACTATTGCTACATAAGATGCAATGGTAATGCTAGGAAATAACACAAGATGGCATATTTATTCGTTTATTTTTGCTGTGATTTCATACCCCCATGCCTATCTTTTGCTAGTCCCTAGCAAAACATTTTGTATTGTATTTAGAAATGATCTTAAGCTGAAGATTTTCTTTTGAGGTGACATGGTGATAACACCACGCAAGGGGGTAGTAATTAGGTTGAATATGGCCCATCTTTAGAATAAACGGCACAACATAAAGTAGAATAGGAGCATTGCATGCATCAAGTACCAAGATTGCTTATAAACTGTATTAATGGCCATTTGTATAAAGCATTTGTCAAAGCAGGCCTCAGATGAGCAATCAGACCGCACGGATGGATTCAGGACGACGAACGGAGTCTAACGGACTCAAGATCGGCCAAATCCGACATCCGGAGCTCCCACAATGGGCCCAAGAAATCCTGACCGTTGATCTGGAGATCAACGGCCTAGAACGCGCCACGTCGCCCCACCCCCGCCGCTCGCACGCCCCCAAGCCAGCCAAGGACGCATCTCGGCCGTTGATCTTCGATCGAACGGCCGAGATCCGCGCGCTCGCACGCGGTCGCCGCGACAAAGCGCGGGCGTGGCGCAACGGTTAGCGCGCACGCCCGCGTCGCGGCGACGCGCGTTCGAATCGCGCGGAGCGGAAATCACTTGCGGGCGAAGGGCGCGGCAAAATTGAGCCGCGCGATCAGAAGCGAGCGGCTAGGATTGCGCCACGCGGCGCGACGACAGCGCCCCACCTCCCACGCGCGTGCGCACGCCGGGCGGAAACGCGCACGCGCACGCGCGCCCGAAGCGCGATCCTAGCGCAGGTGCGGGAGGATCTCAGCCGTCCGATCTTCAATCGGACGGCTCTCGTTCGACATCCACGGATCGCGCCTGAAGAGAGAGAGGGGCGGGCGGCTGACCGGCGGCAAAAGGCCTTCACCGACGTATCTGGAAGCGATTTTAGCGACGTTCTGGATGTCGCTAAAGCACATTCTTCTTTTAGGAAGCCCTTAACTCTATTTAAACCCCCTCCTACCACCATTCAAGGCATCCTCTCCCACTTGCAACTACTCCACTCCTCTCCTAGCTAGTCTTAGGCACTCTTGTAATCGCCGGAGACGACGAGCCGTCGACGGAGCCTCCTCCACCGCCGTGGCTGCCTCGTTGCTCTCCACTCTCTCTCTACCTCTCTCTCTCTCTTTTAAGCGTTCATTTACTTTTGTTGAAGCATGTATTTATTGTTGTAAACCATGAATCATGAATGCATGTTTAATGAAATTATTTTCCATTTAGTTGCCATTTTAATTTCTGTTTAAAGTGCATGATCAAAACCAAGAGCTTTCTAACCCTAAACTCTCTCTCTATCTCTCGCTTTTCAAAATCGTCTCTTTCGCAAGCAAAACTCCGCCTTTTTCGTGACAACAAGTGGTAAACAAAATCTGATTTCCACGCCTCCCTGAGATAGACACTCGGACTCACCTCCGTTTATTTCTTTTAAAACCGACGTATCAAGTGCAACTATAACGACACCTCTTAACACACACGCACGAAGGCACGTCAGTTTTTGGCGCCGTTGCTGGGGAGGCAACGGATTTGTTTTATCACCTCCATTCCACCTTCATTCTCATATCGTCTAATGCCCTATTTTCCTTTTTACTTGACGGTTGCAGGAATTCGGCGCATGGACGGCGAAGCGACGCATTCCACTATGGTAGCAAGGAAGTAGGCGCCTCGAGGACCGATAGTGAGTACTCTCTCTCTCATTGTTTGCTTGCGTGAAAAAGCTAAAAAAAATCATAAAAACTAAAAAAATTGGCGTGGTGAATGATTGCTTGACCCACATTCTTAACACATCACCCTACAAAAAAATGTACACTCTAATATGCTGGATAAATTCTTGGAGTGTTGTTTTCTCTTTCTCTTGAGTGGTGTTTGCGAAGCCACCGTGAGTTGACCTGGTCCGCACCACTCAACCCTAAAACTGACTCATCTAATAGAAGCTACATGATTATCAGGATGAGTACACTAGGGTTTTAGAGCCTCTACAAAATAAAAGGAAATCTACTTTCACTAAGTTGTGTGCAGAACTTGACGTGCCCACTGAAACTTGTTTGAAAATATTAAGACACGTCAACCCTAAAAAGTACTTAAGTAAGGATGAAACACTAAAAGACACTATATCTTAACAAATCCTTGCTTGAAAATCATGTTTTGCTAGAAGTACACACTTTGAAAATAGAACATTAAGAGGCACCACCCCAATCAACGCCTCATCACATCACCCTAAGCACAAGCACTATCCTAGCCCTTTAAAACTGAGTAGACGTGCCCTAGGCAGGACTGAGTTAAGTCTCAAAAGGTGAGGTTTTGTCTGCTAGGCACTTGGCTTTCATTCCCTTGGTAGAATCTGGTGACTAGGCTGCGGGGCAGTGTCAAACGACCGCGGTTGTGGGGTCTATGGAACCGGAGGCGCAAGCCAAAGGTAGAACCTTCCCTGCAATCCCCTCGTAATCAACCTGGCCAGATTAGCCTTGAGAAGGGGAGTCCAGTGCTTACGGACTTAATCACCCTTTGTGAGATTTCTAGGTCTCCTAAGGAATACACCATAAGGATTAGGCTTGCGTGCTTGATTGAAACACATTTCTCGCATCTGTCGCCCTCCGCATCCCCTCCTGTTCTTCTCTAGTGTATGCACGGGAGGCGCTCACTGCATCCCGAATTGTGTGTTTTGGGGCAGGAATCTAGGCGACGTAATTTTGTTGAAAACATGGCTGAACCTAGGGTAGATGAGGCTGAAGATCAACCCCCACCAGATGCTATGGCTGTCGTCCAGGCTCAAATCAATGCTAACCATCGGCTTCAGCAACAACAAATCCACACCATCATGCAAGCCATACAACGGTTACAGAACCCGCAAGAACAACCACCACCTTTCAATGACATACCAGGACAACCACCACTTGATTTACCACCATTTCAGAACCAGCCAAGACCCCTCCGTGATTTCTATAACCCTTCTGCCATTAGAGTCGAGCCACACCTTAGGATCCCCGAAGGGGGAGACGATTTTGAGCTAAAACCTAATGTATTAAGTCTAATCCAGAGCCACTTTCATGGAAGCTCAAATGAAGACCCCTTTCAGCACCTAGAAGATCTCGACCGCATAGCAAGAACAGTAAAACCTAGGAACATTAGCCTTGACATTGTTCTAATCAAGATGTTCCCTTTCTCATTAAGAGATAAGGCTTCTCATTGGCTTAGAACCCTAGGTAGACCCATCACCACCTGGGAGGAACTGAGGCATGCATTTTTAAAGAAATTCTTCCCCATAGGAAAGACCAATGCCCTCAGAAGAGCTATCACTACCTTCACACTCCAGGGTGGGGAACAATTTCATGAGGCGTGGGAAAGATTCAATGAACTTTTGAGGAAATGCCCACACCACGAAGTTCCAAGGTGGCAATTGGCCCAGATCTTCTACCACGGTCTGGATAGCAACCTACGGAACTTCGTCGATGCCTCAGGCGGGGGAAACTTCCTAAACAAAGACGAGGAGAGCGCGTTTGAGCTCTTTGAGTCTATGAGCGAGAATTCGCTCAACAATGCCTCCATGAACCAGTTTAACAGATCCAGTCAACCCCGTGGTGGGATTTATGAGGTGCAAGCAAATTCTGGAATGGTTGACATGGACATCATTGCCAAAAAGTTGGATCGAGTGGAATTGGTGGACAAGAAGATTGATGAGCTTCTAAACCAGACCAGGAACCCCTTGCAGACTTTCACCCTAGCAAAGGGAGCACATAATGTTGACCTGGTCCAACCCTTCACCCAACTAAACCTGGAACAACCCCCAACCATGTTCCAAGGAGGGACCTTTGCTCCCTCGACCCTTGATTACTCCCTTCCTTCTTCATCAACATCGGCTATTCTAGAAGATGTGCAAGCCGTCCAAGGATATGCAAAACCTGACCCTTTCTCCAACACTTACAACACCGGCTGGCGTAATCACCCCAACTTTGGTTGGACAAACCAGAAACTACCGCAATTCCAAAACCAGCCCAGGCCAAACCAACAGCCACACTTGCCCCCCTATCAGCAAGGACCACCAGTTAGACCCCAATATAACCAAAATAGGGCGGCCCCTCCCCCACAAAACCAAATGGACACCCTAATAAAGATGATGGCTGACATGAACCAAAAACATCAGGAAGAAATGGCCTTGGTAAAGGCACAGTTAAGCCAACTCTTGGACTGTAAATAGCAAGGATCTCTACCTTCCCAACCACAACCAAACCCGCGAAACATAATTAACAAAGGCCCCAATTCGCAAGGGTTCCAAGGCAACCCCGGGCAGGCTCATATGGTCCAACCGGCTCCACAAACACCTCCTGGGTTTGGCACCTCTTCATCCTCGTCTTCTCAAGGATCACCCCATGGCCCCAATGCCTCTGCGAATGCGGTGACCTTGAGAAGCGGCACCAAAACCCAGGATCCCAAATGGCCGACTCTCCCCGAGACTTTACCCGACTTAGAAGAAACACCAACCAAGGACCCAAACATGGAACCAATTCAGACACCCTATCCTGAGGCCTTGGAAACAATCAAGAGAAAAAAGAATACTGTGGAAACTGAGGAGCTGATGGAAATTTTTAAACAAGTACAGATTAATATTCCGCTTCTAGAAGCTGTCAAACACATCCCCGCTTACGCCAAGTTCTTAAAGGATGCCTGTACACCCAAGCGTAAGCCGAGACCTTAAGCACCTAGGAAGGTTGTACTCTCTGAGCAAGCCAGTTCCGTGATATCAAGCAACCTTCCACTCAAACGAACTGACCCAGGAGCACCCCTGATTTCCTGCAACATCGGGGACATGACATTTGATAGAGCGCTCCTGGAACTAGGTGCTTCTATCAACCTAATTCCCACAACCTTGTACCACCAATTTGGTTTTGGGGAGCTGGCACCAACCCCTGTCACCATCCAGCTGGCGGATAGATCAGTGAAAACCCCGAAGGGGGTTGTCGAGGACGTGATTGTACGGGTCAAGGACTTCTATTTCCCAGTCGACTTTTTGGTGCTCGACATGGAAGTCCCTGAAAAATTACAGAACGCACCCATAATCTTAGGCAGACCTTTCTTAGCTACGGCTAAAGCAAACATCGATTGCGACACGGGATGTATGGAAATCGCCTTCGGAGACAGGAAAATGCAATTGGATATCTTCCGGGCAACAAAGTCTTTTGATTGTGATTACATTGAGGAACATGATCCCGTGGAAACTTTAATCGAGGAATGCCTTACCCTTAATTCTGTCTCAGACCACCAAACCCGTAGTTCTGACTCGTCACCATCACTACCTGTGGACCTCTGTAAGGCTGAGTATCATCACATGACACCATTTGAAGAAATCGATGTTGATCAACTACCGCCCTTTCCATTCCCATCGACTGTGGTCTCACCCGCACCTGAACTTAAACCATTGCCCGAGAATCTCAAGTACGTCTTCTTGGGACCTGGCCAGACCTTCCCAGTGATTATTAATTCCCATCTAACCAAGGATCAGGAACTAAGGTTGACTGCAACTCTTTCAGAACATCGGGCCGCCATTGGTTGGACCATCTCAGATCTAAGAGGAATTAGCCCCACCTATTGCACCCACAAGATTTACCTGGAAGACGGGGCCCGACCTTCCCGCCAGATGCAGAGACGGTTAAACCCTAACATGCGGGAGGTCGTTAAAAAAGAAATTATCAAGTGGCTCGACGCCGACATCATCTACCCTATCTCTGATAGCCCCTGGGTGAGCCCCACTCAAGTGGTTCCAAAGAAGGCTGGGCTCACCGTTGTCACTAATGATCATGGCGAATCCATTCCCACCCGCACCACCACCGCATGGCGGGTGTGTATTGATTATAGGAAGCTTAACGAAGCCACTAAGAAGGACCACTTCCCCTTGCCATTCATTGACCAAATCCTTGAAAGATTGGCAGGGCAGAAGTATTTTTGCTTCCTGGATGGATATTCAGGATATAACCAAGTCGCAATTGCTCCGGAAGATCAGGAAAAGACCACATTCACTTGCCCGTATGGCACGTTTGCATTCCGTCGAATGCCGTTCGGGTTATGCAATGCACCCACGACCTTCCAGCGTTGCATGCTAGCCATTTTTTCAGAAATGGTGGGTGAATACTTGGAGGTCTTTATGGATGATTTCTCTGTATTCGGGAATTCATTCGACCATTGTTTGAGCAACTTGGAGAAAATCCTGAAACGATGTATCGAGGTTAACTTGGTGTTAAGTTGGGAAAAGAGCCATTTTATGGTTCAAGAAGGAATTGTCCTAGGACACATCGTTTCGCATAAGGGCATCGAGGTAGATCGAGCTAAGGTTGATTTAATTTCCAAACTTCCTCCACCTAGTTCGGTCCGACAGATTCGGTCTTTCCTAGGACATGTTGGCTTCTACCGAAGGTTCATCAAAGACTTTTCCAAACTTTCCAAACCCTTGACCGACCTTCTAGCCAACGACGCCACTTTCCACATGTCTCCTGATTGCACCCAGTCTTATCATACCCTCCGGGACTTAGTCTCCACCGCACCTGTACTTCAACCCCCAGACTGGTCCCAGGATTTTGAGATTATGTGTGACGCATCAGATTTTGCCATAGGCGCTGTCCTGGGACAAAGGCAAGACAAGAAGCCCGTGGTGATCTACTACGCGAGCAAAACGTTGGACGAGGCCCAACGTAATTATACGGTCACAGAAAAAGAGTTGCTTGCTGTAGTCTTTGGACTGGAAAAATTCCGATCATACTTGCTGGGATCCCACGTGACTATCTACACCGACCATTCAGCCATTCGGCACCTGTTGGCCAAAAAGGACGCAAAACCCAGGCTCATCAGATGGATCCTGCTTTTGCAGGAATTTGACCTGGAAATCCAAGACAAGGCCGGATCGAAAAATGTGGTGGCTGACCACCTGTCAAGACTTCATCCAGACCACATTGGACCCTCCCTACCTCTATCTGATACCTTCCCTGATGAACACATCCTAGCCGTGCAAGACAAGAAAATGCCATGGTATGCTGACTATGTCAACTACCTGGTTATAGGACAAACCCCGCACAGCTGGTCCAGACAGCAACGGGACAGGTTCTTGGCTGAGGCCAAGCACTATTTCTGGGATGATCCCATGCTGTTTCGCCTCTGTGCTGATCAGATCATCAGGAGGTGCCTCCCCGAAGACGAAGTTCAGAGTGTGCTTTCCTTTTGTCATGACCAAGCATGTGGCGGCCATTTCTCTGGCAAGAAAACAGCTGCAAAAGTTTTGCAGTCTGGATTTTATTGGCCGTCCCTATTCAAGGATGCACACATCTTTGCCAAGACTTGCTCACGATGCCAAACACTAGGGACAATGACCAAAAAAGATATGATGCCCCTTCAGCCCATTTTGATTGTCGAAATTTTCGACGTTTGGGGTATCGATTTTATGGGCCCCTTTCCACCATCCAACGGCTTCGAGTATATCCTGGTCTCGGTAGACTATGTTTCCAAATGGATTGAAGCCGTCGCCACCCGACGATGCGATCACAAGACGGTCATGGACTTTGTAAAGAAGAACATCTTTTCCCGGTTTGGAATACCCAAGGCCATGATCAGTGATGGTGGAAGCCATTTTATCCATTCCCAGTTCCGTGCCCTACTTAGAAAATACAGGGTAAACCACCGCATTGCCACCCCATATCATCCACAAACAAATGGGCAGACTGAGGTCTCAAACAGACAAATCAAGAACATTTTACAGAAGATTGTGAGACCTGACAGGAAAGACTGGTCCACACGACTTGATGATGCCCTGTGGGCATACAGGACCGCTTTTAAGACCCCGATAGGCATGTCACCTTACCGCTTGGTCTTTGGCAAAGCTTGCCATCTCCCTGTCGAATTGGAACACCGGGCTTACTGGGCTGTTAAGCAATGTAACATGGATCCCCAGTTAGCTGGTGCGCAAAGGACTCTTCAATTATCTGAGCTTGAAGAAATTCGTCGGGACGCCTTTGACAATAGTCGGCTATATAAGGAGAAAATGAAAGCCGTCCACGACCGACTCATTCATAGGAAAACCTTTGAGCCAAACCAACAAGTCTGGCTATTTGATGCATGCCTGAAACTCTTTCCAGGGAAACTTAGGTCCAAATGGACAGGACCATTTCGGGTGGTCAAGCCCTATTCCAATGGGGCAGTCGAAATCGCCGATCTTAATACCGGGCACACCTTTACAGTCAATGGCCAAAGATTGAAGCATTTCCTGGCCCAGGTACCCCCCAAGGAAAGTGTCACCCTTGTTGAGGGCTGACACCAGGCACCGCCCAACTGGAGGCGTTAAACTCAGCGCTTCCTGGGAGGCAACCCAGCGGATTCAGACTGATCTGGTAGTTTACGTCACTCAGGTACTATCTTTTTGAACCCTTTTGCATCCATGCATCTGCCAATGAGGACATTGTCCAACTTAAGCATGGGGGGGATGGTAAATTGCATAATCCTGAGCTTAATTAATCAGTCTGAATGAATAAAAAAAAAATATTTTTAGGAAGAAAAACTTAGGTATTAGAAACTTGTCAATAGTGGGAAATAATACAAAAAGAACTTAAACACTTAGACTTTTCAGGCCTTCAGGCTTAATCAGCCCTGGTGTCCGTTAAAATATAGATTTAGCGGTGAGTCCTGGCAACTTTAAGCTATTCTAATCCACCTACTAAATAAGGTGATAAGTATACGACTTATCGACTCATCCTCTAACTCAGGAAAACTTTGAGTCTAAGCATCTGCACACATTTCTGCACAGACTCACTTCTCGGAGATTTTGACAGAAATTGGGTAGCTAATGAACTCTCTAGGATGGTATGGCTGGCAAGTTGTCGTGGGTAACAGCCCATTGGCAGGTTGTCCAGAACCCAGCCACAGGCCATTTCTTTTTCGCTGCCTCTAGGTACATTTGAGATTAGGGAAGCCACCTACGTAAAAAGAAAAATAATAATAATAATTAGAAAAAAAAAAAAAGGGAAAAAGAAGAAAAGAAAATAAACCACACTTCACCGCACAAGTATGGCTGGCAAGTGATCGTGGGTAACAGCCCATTGGTCGGTTGTCCAGAGCCCAGCTCAATAATTGCACAAAAAAAGAAGACCAAAAACACCTAAGGAAGAAGCGGGGAAGTAGTACAAGCCGGGGAGATATACACTGGAAAATCCTTGTGTTGACCCCAAGTAAAATGAACGTAGGGAGAAAGCTACCAATCGAACAAATACACCTTCAGGCAAAAATTTATTTTCTTTTCCGGTCACCTAGAGGCATAGAAACTCGAAGTCTGTCTCAATTACCGTTAAGTAAGTCTATCACAACATTCACACCAAGATGCTTAGCACTTAGGGTTTTGACCGAGTTTTGGGTAGGTTGGGTAGCCGTAAAAAGTTACCAACCCACACTGAATTCTAAAAATTCTAAAAAGGCATATATAGATATATACGTATACATAAGTATAGTTATATATACAAAGCAAGGATTAGGGCGATTCGTATTTTGGCAGACACCTAGGCGCTACTTAGTCTTTGTAGATTAAGATCTTCGTATAGTTCCTCTTATTGACAAGTAACGAAGTGCCTAAGCAATTACTTCTTGAATTCGCCAAAGAAATAAAGGCTAGAATAAACCTTGCTAGGGACTAGCAAGGAGTAAGCATGGGGGTATGATAACACCACACAAGGGGGTAGTAATTAGGTTGAATATGGCCCATCTTTAGAATAAAAGGCACAACATAAAGTAGAATAGGAGCATTGCATGCATCAAGTACCAAGATTGCTTATAAACTGTATTAATGGCCATTTGTGTAAAGCATTTGTCAAAGCAAGCCTCAGATGAGCAATCGGACCACACGGATGGATTCAGGACGACGAACGGAGTCTAACGGACTCAAGATCGGCCAAATCCGACATCCGGAGCTCCCACAATGGGCCCAAGAAATCCTGACCGTTGATCTGGAGATCAACGGCCTAGAACGCGCCACGTCGCCCCGCCCCCGCCGCTCGCACGCCCCCAAGCCAGCCAAGGACGCATCTCGGCCGTTGATCTTCGATCGAACGGCCGAGATCCGCGCGCTCGCCCGCGGTCGCCGCGACAAAGCGCGGGCGTGGCGCAACCGTTAGCGCGCACGCCCGCGTCGCGGCGACGCGCGTTCGAATTGCGCGGAGCGGAAATCACTTGCGGGCGAAGGGCGCGGCAAAATTGAGCCGCGCGATCAGAAGCGAGCGGCTAGGATTGCGCCACGCGGCGCGACGACAGCGCCCCACCTCCCACGCGCGCGCGCACGCCGGGCGGAAACGCGCGCCCGCACGCGCGCCCGAAGCGCGATCCTAGCGCAGGCGCGGGAGGATCTCAGCCGTCCGATCTTCAATCGGACGGCTCTCGTTCGACATCCACGGATCGCACCTGAGGAGAGAGAGGGGCGGGCGGCTAACCGGCGGCAAAAGGCCTTCACCGACGTATCTGGAAGCGGTTTTAGCGACGTTCTGGATGTCGCTAAAGCACATTCTTCTTTTAGGAAGCCCTTAACTCTATTTAAACCCCCTCCTACCACCATTCAAGGCATCCTCTCCCACTTGCAACTACTCCACTCCTCTCCTAGCTAGTCTTAGGCACTCTTGTAATCGCCGGAGACGACGAGCCGCCGACGGAGCCTCCTCCACCGCCGTGGCTGCCTCGTCGCTCTCCACTCTCTCTCTACCTCTCTCTCTCTCTTTTAAGCGTTCATTTACTTTTGTTGAAGCATGTATTTAATGTTGTAAACCATGAACCATGAATGCATGTTTAATGAAATTATTTTCCATTTAGTTGCCATTTTAATTTCTGTTTAAAGTGCATGATCAAAACCAAGAGCTTTCTAACCCTAAACTCTCTCTCTATCTCTCGCTTTTCAAAACCGTCTCTTTCGCAAGCAAAACTCCGCCTTTTTCGTGACAACAAGTGGTAAACAAAATCCGATTTCCACGCCTCCCTGAGATCGACACTCGGACTCACCTCCGTTTATTTCTTTTAAAACCGACATATCAAGTGCAACTATAACGACACCTCTTAACACACACGCACGAAGGCACGTCACATGGGTGTGTTTATTTGTTGGATATTGTGAGAACTAATTGCAGAGAAGACTACCAGTACTTTAAGTCTTACGTGACATAGACCATCTCTTGGCTAACCTGGACTCTTTGATATTTAAACCTTAAGTACGATTTTCAGGACTCAGAAGGTTTTTGCCATACTCGAGAGCTCAAGAGATTATGGTTTGTGCATAGTGAAGGATCAAGACAGACCAGATGAACATTAAGACTCAAGCCCAGGGTTTCCCGAATCTTTAAGTGTAGGTTGGTCCCAGTTTTAGCTGGTGTCTTCAGATTAACCCTTAAAAAGATGACAGAAAACTCAAATCCCATTTTATTACATTTATGGCTCAAAGAATATATGGTAGAAACAGGGTATTTGTAACTTGCCCTGAAAAACTTTTTAGGGAGAAGAATTTACAGACATTTGCGAGATATACTGACTTATTTGCACAGATTTTTTTTTTTGAAACAAGTGTCAGTATATCTCTCACAACTTTATTTGGAGGAGCACACTTTTTTGGTGGGAGAGTTTCTTTTTGGTGGAAAGAGTTTCTCCTAGACACAAGACTCAAGCCTGGGATAAAAAGTCTACCTGCATGCATAGGTAAGGACTCCACCTTCCCTAATGAACACTAGGGTTGGATCTTATGTTCACCTGGTCTTTCTTGATATGTGTAGTGTGAACCAAGATTACTTAGGCTCTCACGTAGAAGCAAACCAACGGATCCTGTACTGATGTCTCAGGTACAAGAGTACATCCTTAGTTAGGAGAGATTCCGATCTATCTTATCAATGCTCAAGTGAATTAAGCCGAGCCTAAGTGAATCAAGCTTCTGTGGCCTAGAAAGTCTTTCAAAACAGTGGTTGAATATCCATAAACACTTATTATATTTTTGTTTCAGCCTTCAGATCATTACTAAACACCTTTTTTTTTTTTTTTGCTATGTACATATTTATAGATGGATGGAAGCTACATGATACCATATAATACCTAAATCCTATGGATGCCTATCCATCCCCCCATGCCAAATGATGCTATGTCTTCATATGCATGCAGGGTAGAGGAAGGTCTAAAGATCGGGGAACGAGAGCTGAGGTGCAAGGTAAATAGCAGGGTGGTAGGGTGGGTGGATGGTGGGTGGTGAAGTGAAAAGGTGCAAAGTGAAGTGTACGTGACAGTGGAGGAGTGTTGTTGAATTTAATGTCCCCAGCTGGACTCAGAATGAGGCACGAAATTAGTTGCCCTCCGGTAGGGCAACAGTTTCTCCAACGGGGTCAGGTTCATGAGTAAGATAAGGTTTTAAATGTTACCCATTGACCGTAAATTTATGTCCAGATTTGGGATCTTCAATTTCAACAGCCCCGTTGGGAAATGGTCTCAAGACCAAGAAGGGACCAGTCCATTTGGACTTCAATTTTCCTGGAAAGAATTTGAGCCGGGCATTGTAAAGCCAAACTTGCTGAGATGGCTCAAATTCCTTCCACCGAATTAGGCTGTCGTGAAAAGCCTTAGTGCGTTGCTTGAAAGTTAAGGCAGAATCATAGGCTTCACGATAGAGCTCTTCCAGCTCTTGGAGTTGGAGTTTCCTTTCTCGACCACACAGGTCTGGGTCGAGGTTACATTGGCAAACCGCCCAATAAGCGCGGTGCTCCAGCTCCATGGGCAAATGACAAGGCTTCCCGTAAATGATTCTATAAGGAGACATACCTAGGGGAGCCTTGAAGGCGGTCCGATACACCCAAAGTGGGTCAATTAGTTTGTCGAACCAATCCTTACGGTCAGGCCAAACCATTTTCTGGAGAATTTGCTTGATTTGCCAATTCGACACCTCAGCCTAGCCGTTCGTCTGAGGATGATATGGAGATGTGATACGATGGTGGACTCCATATTTCCTCAGAAGTGCCCGAAAAGAAGCATGGCTAAAATGGCTTGCTCCATTCGAGATAATGGCTCGAGGGATCCCAAAGCGTGCAAAAATGTGGTCTTTAACAAATTGAGTGGATATGACATGGTCAGTATGGCTCGTGGGAATAGCCTCGATCCATTTCGAAACATAATCAACAACAACGAGGATGTATTCGAAGCCGTTGGAAGGAGGAAAGGGACCCATGAAATCAATTCCCCAAATGTCAAAGATTTCAGCAGCTAGGATGGGTTGCAAGGGCATCATGTCACGACGTGACATTGACCCTAACGACTGGCACCTAGTGCAATGTTTAGCATAATTGTGTGCATCATGGTGAAGGGAGGGCCAAGAGAAATCGCACTGCAATGCCTTGGATGCAGTTTTCCTCCCAGAGAAATGGCCTTCGCAGGCCTGATCGTGGCAGAAGGATAGCACACTGGGGAATTCGCTATCAGGAATACAACAACGGATGATCTGGTCAACACCTATTCGAAAAAGTAGTGGATTATCCCAGAAATAATACTTTGCTTCTGCAATGAGATGCTTGCCTAGTTTTTAGGTCAGCCACGTGGAAGGGAACCAGAAGCAAGGTAATTGGCAATGTTGGCATACCAAGGTCCACTTGCCACATTAATTGCCAATAGGTGCTCATCAGGAAAAACCTCATTGATCGGCAGGGTAAGTCCAATGTGGTTAGGTTCTAGTCTCGAGAGATGATCAGCAACAACATTCTGGGCTCCAGCCTTATCACGGATTTCAATGTCAAATTCTTGGAGCAGACGGATCCAACGAATCAGTCTAGGCTTGGCATCCTTCTTGTGCATGAGATGGCAAATGGCTGCGTGATCAGTGAATACAATAACATGCAAGCCCAGAACGTAAGAGCATAATTTCTCCAGCCCAAAGACGACCGCTAGTAGTTCTTTCTCAGTGGTAGTATAATTACGCTGGGTCTCGTCCAACGTCTTACTGGCGTAGTACACCACGAAAGGGTGTCTATCACGTCTTTGTCCCAGGATGGCTCCGACTACATGGTCGGAAGCATCACACATGAGTTCAAAGTCGAGGGACCAATCAGGTGGCTGGAGAATAGGAGCCTTGGTGACAGCATCACGCAGCTGCGTGAATGCTCGTATGCAATCGGGGCCCATAACAAAGGGTACATCGGTCGATAGGAGATGAGTTAAAGGTTTAAAGATCTTGAAGAAGTCTTTAATGAATCTCCTATAGAAAATGACATGTCCCAAGAAGGAGCGGATTTGTTTGATAAAGCCAGGCACAGGTAAATCAGCAATTACATCAAGCTTAGCTCTGTCAACCTCGATACCCCTGTCAGAGATGATATGCCCGAGAACAATTCCCTCATATACCATAAAATGACTTTTTTCCCAGGAAAGCACGAGGTTCACATCAATACATCTCCAAAGGATATGGGTCAGGCTAGCAAGATAGTCATCAAAAGAGGGTCCAAAGACCAAAAAGTCATCCATGAAAACCTCAAGAAAGTCACCCACCATGTCATGGAATATCGCCAACATACATCTCTGGAAAGTTGCTGGCGCGTTACAAAGTTCGAAAGGCATCCTTCTAAATGCGAAGGTACCGAAGGGGCAGGTAAAGGTGGTTTTCTCTTGGTCCCGGGGGTCAATTGCCACTTGGTTATATCCAGAGAATCCATCCAGGAAACAGAAAATTTTATTTCCTGCTAATCGGTCCAGGATTTGGTCAATAAAAGGTAGCGGAAAGTGATCTTTCTTAGTTGCAGCATTAAGTTTCTTATAATCTACACACACTCTCCAAGATGTAGGAGTGCGTGTAGGGATGGATTCACCCCTGTCATTGACACGGATGGTGAGTCCCGCCTTTTTGGGCATGACGTAAATCGGACTCACCTAGGAGCTATCGCTGATCGGGTAGATGATACCCGGATCCAGCCACTTAATAATTTCCTTTTTAACGACCTCCCACATGTTAGGGTTGAGACGTCGCTGCATCTTGCGGGAAGGTCGAGCCTCCTCCTCCGTATATATACGGTGAGAGCAGTAGGAGGGGCTAATGCCAATTAAGTCTGATAAGGACCATCCAATGGCTGCCTTGTATTCCATAAGGACCTTTGTTAGTTTGCACTCTTTCTCTTTGGTCAATTTTGAACTAATGATTACGGGGAGTGTTTCATTGGGTCCTAAGAAAACATACTTAAGCGTATCAGGCAACTCTTTCAGCTCGGGAGTGGATGGTGAAAGATCTGGCATTTCTTGGGACGAGAGTGTCATAAGCGGATTAGAAGAAAACAAGGCAGGAGGAAGATATTGGCCCTCAGATTGGCCAAGAAGAGGGGCATCTTGGATTGATGGATCCAAAAAGGGATAGCCCCAGTGAGCAGTATGTGGGCTCAAGGTCCCAGTGTGGAGTTGCAATTCCGCCTGATTTGGCGGGAAAGAAAGGGCAATCTGGTCTTCAAGAGTGTGGACCGACAGTGAGTAGCCCGAATATAACTCAGACCATGAGGTATGGGAAGCAAAGAAAACCTCGTCAGAAGTCTAGTCAGGAGAAGGTACGAGAAAAGGGAGGGATGGGGGAACATCACAATATGTGTCAGTCAGGCAATCGTCAGTGTTTAAAGGCAATCCACAGCAGTCAGAATAGGTCCCTATTAGTCCAATACACGCGCTGACTACCATGTCCTCGTCAGACATGTCATTCTTGATGCAATCTCAATCAAAGTTCTTGGCTACCTTGAAGATGTTAAGCTTGAGCTTCTCAGATCCAACGGCAATCTCAATACAGCCTGGCTCGCAGTCGATATGGGCACGGGCTATGGCCAAGAAAGGTCGACCAACGATAATCGGACAATCAGAAAGTGAGCGAGGAACTTCCATATCCAATACAAGAAAGTCAACAGGAAAATCGAGACTGTTGACCCTAACCACCACGTCTTCCACCACACCCTTTGGTATTTTGACAGAACGATCTGCCAACTGTAACGTGACAGGGGTGGGTTTCAGATTTCCTAAGGTAAATTTCTCAAGCATGATGGTTGGTATAAGATTGATGGAAGATCCTAGATCAAGTAGAGCACGGTTAAAATTGCAGCCTTGGATGCTATAAGAAATAAGCGGTGTGCCCTAATCTTTCTGCTTCGGTGGTAGATTTGACAGTATGGCACAACTCGCATTAGGCGAGAGAACCACCGGATTCTTTGTTTTCTTTGACTATCACCTGGGTGTAGTGTAGTCTTTGAAAAATCGGGCGACAGTAGCTATGTGGTCGATAGCCTCTAACAGGGGTACCTTGATTTCAACATCCCTGAATAAATTACGCAGGTTATCAAAGGCCTGCGTATCCTTTGTAACGACCCGGTTCCCGAGTCCCTACGAGACACGAGAATCGGACCGACTCGACTAATCCCAAGACCTAGTCGTCCAACGAGGAAGTAACCAAAAGAGCAGTAAAATAACCCCATTCAGCATGAATATAACTAACAGTAAGAAAGTACAGCAGTAAGGAAATAAACTACTACAGTATATACCACCACAACAATAGAACAACATTTATCATATAACATGAACTGCAGGTAAAGAAAAGTACAGCAAAAACAAGACCTACTCACTATAACGGAAATAAAGAGGTACAAAAGACAGTAGTAACTCTACTGGACCCTACTCGGCCCAGCGTCCTCTGCAGCCGCTGACCCTGGCTGCTCAACACCTGGTCCTGAAAAAGGTAACGAGTGTAACACGTCAGCAAAATGCTGAGTAGAGTGGCAACTAAAACTAAAGACAACAGTAGAGTGTATAGTAGCTATTATGTTCTATTACTTTCTTTATTTACATCTTTCAATTGTCTCACTATTTCATTTATTTCTCAGATCTTTTACTTGATCTCGAATGTTCCTCGTGGGAACGATCTTGATTGCAGTCTTTTCCAAAAAGTAGAAGTAGCACATGGTGCTCTCCTGGCCGGGAGAGTCCCCCGTGGTGATCCTACCCTCAGTCAACCACGCCAAGGTCACTGACAGACGTAACGGTGACTACGGCACGCGCGATAAACGCACAGGTAGCTAACCCGTACTGGCACGCGGTCAGTCATTTCCGTTAACGGGTGCGCCCAAAGCACAGCACGGAACCAGTCCAGGGCAGAGCCCTCTCAGTAACAGGGGTCCAACCCCTCCACAGTAACCAAACCGGGGCCTTGCCCCTCCACAGTCCGCGCACCCTCGCCTGACTACCCTGGTTTGCCCCAGCGGACCTAACAAGTCGGTGTGGGAGGCTAGCAGAACCCCGGGGCCCGTGGGGTAGCTAGTACCTCCCTACACTAGTAGCTCTCCTCGGTACTACGTACGCGAGGGCCAGCAAGTCGGTACAGGGTGGCCAGTCCTAACCCCGGGTCCCTGGGGCGGCTGGCTCCGCTCTGCACTAAACAGGGGGACAGTCGCTCTCCTTGGTACTCCGTACTCAAGGGCCAGCTCACTTCCCAAAACTATTCCATTCACTTTCCAGGAGTTCTACTCCTACTTCCCCGTAGGGTTCCATCCTTTTTACTCAAACATCCAGGTTTCACTTTCCAATTTCACATTCTTACAATCCATGTTCTCAACCACGTTATCTATTCACAACAGGCAGCTGTTAATTCAAATTACAGGCAGCTTTATATCTCTTTCCATTTTCCAAGACTGCAGTATTATACATTCCACTAGTTTTCCCATCCTAGGATTCATGCCATATCCTAGGATCTATCATACAATCTAGTTTTCCAGTCCTAGGATTCATGCAACACCTAGGAGCTATCATTCCATCTATTTCTCATTCCTAGGATTCATGCAATGTCCTAGGTTCTATTTATGGTTTCATAATTTAACAGATTTTATTAATAACTTAAAGCCACTCTACCAGGTACAACGGGAGTAATGGGGGCGTGATCGGGAATCCCGCGTGCCTCCGCGACTCCCAAGACTGCAACTGAAGGAGGTCCTATCACAAGGATCAAACACAAGGAAAGTCTCAAAATAGTGTATAGCTACTGTAGATGGGTAGAGGAATTAATTCTGAAAAGAACGCAACTCGAATCGCGGAAAACGGAACCTGAACGAGCCCTAAACGGGTCGAAAACGATGACACTGTGTAAAATCAGACGTCTGGAACTTCTTCCAGACGTCTTAAAAAGTGGATCAGAGAATTACCTGTTCAGCGTGGTTTCCCAGATGTCCAGAAGTCTGCGGGGACATCTGGCCTAGCTCACAGACATCCGATGGTCACCCCGGACGTCTGGAGGTCACTCCCGCCGTCTGGTACAACTTCCAGACGTCTGATTTGCAAAGGATGGCGAATCAGCGAGCCTGCGCACAGCCAACTCCCTCCCTCAGTACGGTCAGTCGACAGGAAGGAAGAAGAAAGCGAAATACTCACCTTTCAGACGTCTGTATGAGATTCCAGACACCTCCCTCGCCGTCTGGCTATCAACCCAGACGTCTGATTCTAGAAATTTTTCCAGAACAGGGCACCGCTCGACCTCCTCTCGGGACTCCGCCCGCGTCGCACCTCGCGCGTCTGCTGCTCAGACCGCAGCAGGTCCCTCTCCACGTCATTCCGCGCCTCCTGCGCCCTCCGCCGGCCGGCCAAGCCGCTCCGGCGAGCTCGCCCTCACGGCAAAGCTTCGCCCTCGTACGCCGCACCTCCTCCGCACTCACTGCGGCCGCCGCTGCCGCCCTCGCGCTCGCTCGCTCTCGCGCACAGGAAGGAGAAGAGGAAGGGGACGGTGGAGACAACAGGAGGGGAGGCGTGGCCTTTTAAGGCCATGCGAGGAGGAGGGAGAGCGCGACAGGTCTGCAGCCGCAGAGAGAGAGGGAAAAAGAGAGAGAGGAATCGCGGGTCTGCGTGCACAGGCGCGTAGAAGAATCTCTAGTGCGAAAAATAACTGTTTTCCAGACGTCTGGAAACGATCCCAGACGTCTGGTCAGATGTCTGGATGTGATCCCAGACGTCTGGTCCGACGTCTAGGCCACCTCCCAGACGTCTTAAAAGACGTTTGGGGCACGCGTTCGTAACATCCTTTTTCTTGCCTTTTGGCTCCCTCAGTAGAGCCTCAGGGAATGGGACTAATTTTGGCACTATTTTAGTTGTATCGTCCTCACGAGAATGCGGTGCACATACCGAATGAGAGGGCGATGAAAAAGATGGGCCAGGATCAGGTTGAGGCGGATCGACAGTTTGCTTACTGCTCCTCATAGTAATCGCATTGGATGTTGCGGGTCTAGTGGGATCATAAGGCGGAGGAGGGTTCGCAATAGGGACATAAGGGTGAGGTGTTGCAGCGAGATTAGCCTAGAATACCAGAGGAATGCTCGGTGCTGGCAGAATCTGATGAACCTGCCCCTGAGAAGGTCATACCTGTGGTTGAGGACCACGGGGTACAAAATTTTGCAGGTTGGGAACAAGTTGGGCTGGAAGAGTGCCCTGAGATGGAGTCACCATACGTAGTTGACTGATCTCAGCATTCTGCTGAGCCAATTGGTACTGAAGAGAGGTCATGTTCTCTTCATGGTGCTTAGACATTTCCGTCATCATTCGCATCAGTTTATCAAGAGGACTTGATGCGTGTTCTATTTGCGGTATGCAAGGACCCGATGGCAGATTCGCCCCAGGATTAGACTGGGCCCTTGGGATGACGGGTGTGGACAGTCACATTGGCCCACCCGCAGGGTTTTGGCACTGCGGGTTGCTGGACCATGCAAAGTTCGGATGATTTCGCCACCCTGGGTTATAAGTAGTAGAGAATGGGTTGTTCCCCAGGGCGTAAGCGTCTTCTAAGCCAGAAGATGAGTCCGCATGTAAATATGCATCTGAGCACACGGAGGCTTGGTCCTCCATGTCAAAATACTGGCTTGCAGAAGCCAGATCCACATGACTTACCGAATCGCTCGGCGCGACTCTCGGTAAGGAAGATCTCATGGGGTTTTTAGGGATAAGCCTGGCATTGGAAGGATTAGGATTGTGGCGGAGCGGTGAGGTAGAGGTGTTTGCCATAGAACGGGCGAGATTGGCCAGAAGCTCATCCAGGTTCTTGTGCACGATGGAGACTTCAAACAATTTTTGTGCAATAAGGCTAAGATCTGTAGATGAATGGGATGGTCCCGTGTCAACTTGGTGAACATTACAGGGCAGGCTGGTCTGATTAAAGGCGACAATGGAGGCATTGTTCATTGAGTTTTTGCTCATGTTTTCAAATAATTCAAATGCTCCATTCTCGTCTTTATTCATGAAATTCCCTCCGCAGGAAGCGTCTGCAATCTGCTTCAAAGTCTCATTTATCCCATAATAGAAAATTTGGGCTATATGCCACTTAGGCAGACCGTGGCACGGACACTTCCGGAGGAGGTCATTATACCTCTCCCAAGCCTCATGAAACTGTTCGCCATTTTGTTGCGTAAAGGAAGTTATAGCACGGCGAAGCGCATTGGTTCGCCCGATTGGGAAGAATTTCTTGAGAAATGTTGTTCGCATCTCTTCCCAAGAATAGATGGTTCTCCCAAGGGTGCGTAACCATTGCAATGCTTTATCCCGCAACGAAAATGGGGACATTTTCATGAGGACAATTGATAACCCGATGTTTCTTGGTTTAACCATTTCAGCCAATCGGGTTAAGTCTTCCAAATGGAGAAAAGGATCTTCATTTGCAAGACCATGGAAGTGAAAGTTAATCAGGCCAATTATATTGGGTTTCAATTCAAAATCGTCCCCGCCCATGGGGACCCGAATTTGTCCTATGGTCTCTATAGCAGCGAGATTTTGATAAGAGCTAAGAGACCTAGGTTCCTCCCATTCGGGAGGGTTCTGCATTTCCTCCAAGGTTTCCCTAATGGCTTCAATCTGTTCATTATACATTTCCATTTGGGCTTGGAGGCGGATTATGGGGTCCATGGCTCCACCACCGGGTGGGATTTGAGGGGGGCAGTTTCTTCCCTCGGGATTTGGAGGTGGGCGTGTAGCCATGTTTGTGGAGGAGGATGACGATTCGGTTTCTTTCCTTCTAGAATTATCAGACAATTCAAACAATTTAGGGTTTTGTGACCTCCTCCGAAACATGCACTACCGCAGGAAGAATTGGGGAGATAAGAAGGGAAAAGGGGATGAGAGAAATGACGCCGCAAAGGTACACTTGATGACAAATCAAGGTAATCAAAGTCCTAACCTCTACAGTGTGCCCTTAGACCTAAAGATCTAAGTTACCTACTATCACAACCTACGAAACCAAATGCGAGCACCGCGGAACCACCAGGCCAGATTGAAAGGCCGTTTGCCCCAGTCTTAGACACCCGATAGCATGCGAGAACCCGCACCAGCACGTAGGCTCTTCACGCAAGCAGTTAGACCTCCAATCCTTAATAAGGGTCAAGTTGCTACCAGTTTTAATTAGAGGCTTAGGATCAAGTGCTTCAGGAATGTGAAGGGCATTGTATACGGGTAATGCCAAAGTGCGTTGATTTTAGAAAGTGTGTAAACCAAGCATGCAATGGGGAAATCTCCTCGAATTGAAGTTTTAGTTGGTGAATGGTTTTTAGAATTTCAGCCTTAAGTAGTATGGATTTTAAGATTTTGCCGAGTTACCAATTCAACCAATCTCCGGGTTTTGAGAAAATACAAGTTCTTCTATGCCCAACAAATCCTTCTTCAATGTGAGTTGGTTAATGCATGCAAAAAATGCAATGGGCTTCCCTAGGTGGAAATTTCTATGTGTGGATGCACGAGTCAATTTTAGGTTAGTGTGAAAGGGAGCCAAAGCACTTCATTTCAAGTGCTCCCAATCACCAAAATGATGTTCCACACACAAGGCTCAACCACAAGATAGTGTAAAGAGAATTAAAATTTTGTGGTTGAAATATTCGGGATCAAATCTTAGGTAGGTGAAAGGTTATGGTGGGGTTGGAATCAACTCAATTCCAAGTCTCCCCACCAAAAAATGTGATCCCGAATTGTGGATAAATGAGGCAAGAAGGGATGGCAATCAATCTATTTAATCTTGCCTCAAAGAATACTTCACACGACGAAAGATTCAAGAATCAAGATTCTTGGATCTTCGTTATGCGAAGTTTGGCGGGAAATCCTGGGGTGGTGGGGGTGATAGTAGACAATCAAACAAGTGATTTTTAATCCACTTGCCCCAAGAAATCCCAAGAAGTGTTTTTAGGTTTTTTTTTTATTTAGGTGACAAGTTAACCTAAGTTGCTAATAAAGGGAGAGACCTACCTTTTCAGCAACATGGGTGAAGCTCCAGTGCGACGCCGGCGACTTCACGCTCTCGTTCCCACCTTGGATCTGCCTACGTCTCCGACTTCCACTGCTTGCCTCCTCCTTGCAACAGGTTTACCTGCACACCAGCAAACAAAAACACCCGTGAAGAGAAGGGTATAAGAAGAGAAAATCAAAGGAATGGAGTAGAAACTTACCTCAATGCGCACCTCCCCGGCAACAACACCTGAAAAAGTGTGGTAAAACTCTAATAGGTTGTGTTAATATGGTGAAATTATCGTTGAAGTGAGTATAGTGGTTAACCTAAATCGAGTCTAACCATCTTTCACAAATTTTTTTTTTAACTTGGCCTACGTAATTTTATCTTGGTCACTTTTAGGCCCAGGGACGATCCCAGGGAGGCGAGAATTAAAGGTGAATAAGTTTCTACGCCTTTCCTAAAACACATTTCTTCCGTGCGTTTATTATGTTTTTAGTTTTTTTTCTATTTAAGATTTTTTTGTGTTGATAATATTATCCTTGAGGCACACCCTCAAAATCAAGTTCTTGGCTTTGAGCCAAATTGTTCTTTGCTTTGAGCCAACTTAGGGTTTCCAAAAAAACTGGTCCTGCTATTCGCAAGGCCGAGTACCTGCAAGACAAGAATTATCTTTTCTCTTTTACTCTTTTTTTATCTTTTTTAATAGTAGGAAACAAAAGAGAAATAAAAACAAGGTAGGTTGCTTGTAGAGAAATAAATACAGTCTTTATATATATAGATATGTATATATTATATATATAGGGGTGGGGGTGGAAGTGGAAATGGCGTGCAGCATAGTATCGAGTTAGTCCACATCTAGTAAGACACAACCAACAAGACGAAGTGCTGCGTAGAGTGTGGGACGGATGTGTGGGAGTGTATGCGGAGGCGCTGGCTTTACGCGGGTATCGGGGAATATCAGCAACTAGTGCAGATATTCCCGCGATATAATGCGTGGTGGAGTGACTAGTGCAAGGGCATATGGATACAGGTAGGTGATGTGTATGTAAAAATATATATGTATGTATGTATGTATGTATATATATAGATAGGGTTGTAACTATATAGGCATATATGTAGTTGTGTGTATATATATATAGATATATATATATATACGTGTATATATATATTTATGAATATATATATATTTATAACTATACATTTATATATATATATATATATATAGTAATATATGTATATGTATATGTGTTTATATATATGTATATAGATATAGATATATATGTATATATGTATGTATATATGTATATATGTATAAATATATATATATACTTATATATAGTCGTATAGGTATGAATATGTATATATGTATATATATATATATATATGTATATATATATATATAGGTATATAAGAGAGTGGATATATATATGTGTGTGTGTGTGTGTAGGTGTGTACAAGTGAGTGTGTGAGTGTACGAGTATGGGTGTGTCACTGGCGGGTTAGTGTGAGAGAGAGGGCAAAGTTAAGCCATCTAGCGGGAGCGTCCGCCGTCTGATCTCGCAGGAGCACTGGTGCGCAAGGGCTTCACGCAAGCGCTGGAGGGAACGCACGCGCTGTCTTTGTGCGCAGGCGAGTGCGGGAGTGCAGCGCAGCGCACTGCATAATGCAGCGCACAACGCTGCAGGTGGGAGTGGGTGCGGGCGCAGACGTGGGCGACTGGTTGGAGCGGGTTGCAGGCGAGGAGAGAGAGTGTTGTGCCACCAACTAAGTGAGAAACAAGCCGATGGCTACAGTGTAGCGCTGAGAGGCATGAACAATGGCTACAGTGCCGTGCGGGAGCGGGCGACCGGTAGCGCCGGTTCTACGTGCGCGGGCACACTAGGAAGCGCCTGCGAGCGTGGGGAGAGCTCGCGGAGGTCTGCTGGCTTGTGTGCGGTGGCCTGCGCTGCTTCAGACGGCTGTTGCTGCTACTGGAGCTTCCGACCTTGAAGCTCTGGCAATGGCGGTGAGGGCTTCCAGCGATGAAAACAAAAGGTGAAACCACCATGCCCACCTGCTCTCGAGGGAGCTGGGCGGTGGTGGAACTCATAGTGGTGGTTGTGGGACCACTGTGAGCTTGCTCCTGCCCGCAGTGTGTCTCTTCAGTGAGAAGAGATACTGCGTATGGAGAGGGAGAGGGGAGGAGGTTGGCCTGACGGTGGAGGACAGTGTCTGAAGGTGGTGTGTGTTTAGGCCCCTGGTGCATCTGAGAGGACAAGGCTTTTTAAAGAAGAAGGAGCCTGCCACAGCCATGCCACACGCGTTGCATGTCCCACCATGTTGCCGGCAGAGGAGTGGCGCGAAGAGGTGCATGCCTCATGCCCTGCAACTGAGCGAGGGAGAAGAATTCAAAGTCAAAATAAAAAAATGAAAATGGTGAATTTGCAATGCAACCCTTAATGAAGATTTTAATTAGATGGCCAATTATTCACTCTCCTCCCCTCTTTTAAAAGAAAAGCATGCATGTGTCTATGTACAAATGCCACTATTGCTACATAAGATGCAATGGTAGTGCTAGGAAATAACACAAGATGGCATATTTATTGGTATATTTTTGTTGTGCAATCACGCGTCAGTAGGGTTGGCGTGAATAGGTGGAGGGCTAGGATGGAGTTTGATGGTGGTTATGTGTGGTTAAGTTAATCCAAGGGCTAGGGTTAAGTGGCGCCCCCTAAGGGGTGCTGAGGGGGGTAGTTAGGGCTGGCCAAGGGACACCTATAAGTGGCACCAACCATGGAAGGGTGCCATGGGTTGGCGCCAACTTGAAGGCTTCTAGAAGGAGGGTGAGGTGTAGGGTGGATAGGGCTTGGAAGGGGTAAGTGTAGGGTGTAGATGGGGGGTTATTTTGGCACCAAAAGGAGGGGTTTCTAGATGGCTTAGTTGGCGTCAAAATAGGTGTCTTTTGGAAGGAGGTGAGGGGTGAAAAGGTGGCTAGGTTTGGCGCCAACTTAGGGGTGGACTAGGTTAGCTTGGTGGACTTAAGGTTAGGGTTGATTGGTGGAGCTAGTTACATGGGGCTTTAAGGTGGTAGATGCCAAGGGATTTGGAGCCTAGCTAAGCTAAGTTAAGTTAAGCTAGCTTAGCTAGTAATAGAGTAGAGGAGTAGGTAATGTGAGCTAGGGTTTGAAGAGAGGAGCTGAGGAGTAGAAGTCTGGAGCTTGAACTGGAGCTGGCACCAGCTGAAGAGGGTGGCATGGAGCTACTCTAGCTGGCTTAGCTTGCTAATTCTTTGCTAGCTGCTAAGCCAAGCTAAAGTGAGCTGGCTTCTACCATAATGAGCTGAGGTGAGCTGGGTCTGGTGCTCCCACGGAGGATCAAGCTAGTTGAGGCACCTAAGGTAGCTTAGCTCAATTGAGTTGAGCTAAGTTGAGTCCTCGGGAGCTGGACTTGAGCTTCCTGAGCTGAAGTGAAGTCATCTTTAGTTGGCTGGAGTTGAGTGGAGCTGTATGTGGCTGGACCTGAGCTGGGGTGAACTCCAGTCAACTCAGCTGAGCTAGCTAGGGCTCCCATGGACTAATGGGAGTTGAGATGAGCTCAGCTAAGTTGAGCTGGATCTAAGCTGACTTGAGCTAGAGTGAGCTATGATGAGCTCTTTTGAGCTACCATTCAGTTGAGATGAGCTGAATGGGGCTAGGATGAGCTAACCCTAGTTCAAGTGAGCTAAATTCCAGCCATGTTGAGCTGGATCAAGCTGTGTTCCAACTGGTAAGAGCTTTTCCTTCACCAGTTGCCTTCTTGAGTGTTAAGGTTCTTGGGATCTGGCAATCTGTATATCCTTAACACTCACAAAAACACATTAAAAAGATAATAAAAAGTGCAATGCATGCCTAACCTAATTAATGCCTAAATGCATCCCAAAAAACTTATTTGCAGAGCAAAATCCTAAGAGCTTGGTTTGTTTTAGTGCATAAGAATGATGATAAACTAGCATCTATCAGGCATCAACAAAGTTCCTAAGGTTGCTGTCCAAACCATGGTAGAAGATCTGGGCCAATTGCCACCTTGGAACCTCATGGTGTGGGCATTTCCTCAATAATTCATTAAATTGCTCCCACACCTCATGGAATTGTTCCCCACCTTGGAGTGTAAATGTGGTAATGGCTCTTCTGAAGGCATTGGTCTTACCTATGGGGAAAATTTTCTTCAAAAATGCATGCCTCAATTCCTCCTAGGTGGAGATGGGTCTCCTTAAGGCTCTAAGCCAATGAGATGCCTTGTCTTTTAGGGAGAAAGGGAACATCTTAATCAAAACAATGTCTAAGCTGATGTTCCTGGGTTTCATAGTTCTAGCGATTTGGTCAAGGTCCTCTAGGTGTTGGAAGGGGTCCTCATTTGAGCTCCCATGAAAGTGGCTCTGAATCAGGCTTAGGACATTAAGTTTCAGCTCAAAATCATCTCCCCCTTCAGAGACCCTAAGATGGGGTTCGATCCTAATAGCAGATGGATCGTAAAAGTCGCGGAGGGGCTTAGGTTGGCCCTCCGGAGGTTGTGGTGAGTTAGGTGGGTTCAATGGGGGTTGTCCTTAAGGGTTTTGCAATCTATGTATAGTTTGCATGATGGTTTGGATCTGTTGTTGTTGTAGTTGGTGGTTGGCAGAGATCTAGGCCTAAATGATGGCCATAGCATTGGGTGAGAGTTGGTTCTCAACCTCATCAATTCTTGGTTCAGCCATTTCTTGTGTAAAATCAAGTCTCCTATTGATTTCCCTATCTAAAACAAACAACTCAGGATGCAGTGATCGTCTCCCGTGCATACACTAGGGAAGAATGGAGAGGGATGCAGAGAGAAACATATGCGAGAAGTGTGTGCACAAACAAGCAGACAAGTCTAGTCCTTATAGTGTATACCTTAGGTGACCTAGAAGCCTCAGAGGAAATGATCAAACCTGTAAGCACTTAACTGCCCTTCCCAATGTTAATCTGGCCAGGTTGATTATGAGGGGGTTGAAGGGAAGGCTCTTCCTTTGGCTTTCACCGTCGGTTCCGTAGACCCCACAACCGTGGTCATTTGACACTTACTCGTAGCCTAGACACCAAATTCTACAAAGGGAATGAAGGTTGAATGCCCAACAAACCAAATCACACCTCCAAGACTTAAACTAGTCCTACCTAAGGCACATCTACTCCATTTTAATAAGGGGCTAGGCTAGTGCATGTGCTCAAGATATGTGATGAGGTGTTGATTGGGGTTGTGCCTCTTAGTTAATCAATTTGAGCATGTGTGCACTTAACAAGACATGGTTCTCAAGCAAGGATTTTAAGATGTGGTGTCTTTTAATGTTTGTCCTTACTTTAGTGCCTTTTAAGGTTGGAGTGCCTTAGTGTTTTCAGAAAGGTTCAAGTTGGCACACAAGGTTTTGCATGCAACGGGCGAAAGTTGATTTCCTTTAGAGTGATGTGGCCCTAGAAAAGCAACCCTAATGAGTTCACCCTAGTGTTCATGAAGTTCTATCAGGTGAGTTGATTTTAGTTATGGTGAGTGGTGCGGCCCAAGTCAAATCATGGTGGCTTCGCAAACACCACTCAAGAGAAAGAGGAAGAATACTCAAAAAGATTATCTCCTTAAGAATGTTAGGGTTTCTTTTTTTGTGTTGGGTGATGAGTTTGGAATGTGGGTCAAGTAGTCATTCACCATGCTAAATTTTTATTTATATATTTTTTTGTATTTTTCCTTTTTTTTAAGCACGCAAATAACCAAAGGGTGGAGTGGTACTCAACTGGTCTTCGCTGCACTTTACTCTATCTCTACCATCGCGAATCGCGCTCCTTCGCCGCCCACACATTGAGTTCCTGCAATTAATCAAGTAAAGAGAGAAAATGAGTTAAACGATGTGAATACGAATGTGGGATGAAAGCAACAAAAGAAATCCATTGCCTCCCTGGCAACGGTGCCAAAAACTGACGTGCATGGGACATGGTTGTTTAATTGTGTCGTTATAGCATGCGTTTGCGACATCGATTTTAATCTAGAATGTGGATTTGGTGAGTCTAAGTGTCGAACACAAGGAGGCGTAAAGTCGGACTACTTTGTTGCTTTTAGTTGTCACATGAAGTTTGGTTTGCTTGCGAGAAAATGAGAAAGAGAGAGAGAGAGTAGGGTTAGAAATTTTCTTCAAATCACGACATTCATTTACACAAAGTGAGAGCTATGTAAGAAACAACATCAACATTAGCATTTAGCATGTAACTTGAGTTTGTTTGCAAATACAACAATAGCTAAAAGCTTAAACAAAAGCAATATGAAACTAGGGTAAAGAGAGAGAGAAGGCAAGGAGGCCACAGCGGTGGAGGAGGGCTCCGTCGGTGGTTTGACAACTCCGGCGAGTGTGAAGTATGCTTGGTGAAGCTAGGAAGGAGCTAGGAGTATGGTGGAAGGTGTGTGTGTATTCAATGCCTCCAATGGGGTGGTTGAAGGGGGTTTAAATAGGAGAAAAGGGCTTCTAATTGAGGTAAGTGGGTTTAGCAACGTCCAGGACATCGCTAAACACCCTCCAAAAACGTCGCTGAAAGCCTCCGCCCGCCAGTCCAAGCACATGAGTGTTCTTCTTCTCGCGTCGTGCCCATGATCCGCGTGTGTTCACTGTGCACCGTCCGATCAAAGATCGGATGGTTAAAACTTCGCCCGTGACACTGGTTCAAATTGTGCACATGGGGCGCACGCCTCATGCGTTATCGTGTGCGTGCCCATCGGGCGCACGTGGGTGCGCCACATTGCATCCATCCACACCGCTCGCTGCTGATCGGGCAACTTGATTTCGCCGCGGTGTGTGCTGGGTCATGAAGTGAGGCACGACGCGATTCGAACCCTCGCCTCTCAACGCAAGGGCGAGGAACGGACCACTGGGCTGCTCCCGCAGTTGGTTGCAGAGATGAGGTCGAGTGCAAGGGCGTGTTGACCGTTGGATGGAAATCCAACGGTTAGGATCTGACGTTGAGTGCGATGAAGAGGTGAGCCGCAGGTGAGGGCGCATCAGATGCTGCCACGTGGTTGCCTGTGGGCTATTGATCATCAAATCAACGGCCACAAATTCTTGGGCTAGTTGAGGGAGCTCTAGATGTCGGATTTGAGTGATTTCAAGTCCGTTGGACTTGATTCGTCAATCTGAGTCCATCCGTGAGGTTCGATTGCTCATATGAGGCTTGTTTCAATACGTACTTGTACATACAGCCATTAAACATTGATTATAAACTATTTTAATTTGTCATGCATGCAATGCTCCCAAGCCCATTATGGTATATTATTAACTCACATATATCCTTAAAACTGACCCCGGTTGATGGAATTATTATCCTTAGGTGTAGAGTTATCAATGCCATAGGTGTCCTAGTATAGTGTATCTATATATATATTTCCTATTGTACAATTTGTAAACTTATTTTTATAAATTAATTTTCTATTGAATTTTTGTTTATTTGTAAAATATCTGTATATGCATTGCATGCTTGATTCAATGTGTGATTTGTTTTGATTTTTATAATTTATTTATATGCATTAAGGAATTAATGTTTAGGCCTGTAAATAATAAAATAAATAAATATATAAAAAATGCATATATATTTCATGATGGTTCATAAAGAATCGTTCCCAATATTTATTTGTCGACGATTGTATAACCATCTTAAATAGTATCATCACCACATATATATTGACAACGGTTCATTAACTATCACTAATAAAGTTAATGATAGTTTATGTTTAACCATCATCGATATAAGTTGGCAACGATTACTAAACCGTCGCCAAGAGTGTAAGTTTAATTTTTTTGAAACCTTTGACAATGGCTTTATAATCGTCACAAATATTAAATGGCAATGATTTTGTAATAACCATCACCAAAAATATATGACAACAATTTTAAACCATTGTTGAAAGTTCTACTTTTCAACTAGTAGGAGTGGAGTATTGGGGACAATTTCGAAAAAAAAATAGTCCCCGCAAGGTAATCCATGACGTGCGTTTCCACGACTCAAATTAGCAAGGGTTTTTTGGTATTCGACAATGATTTCAAACCATTACCAAAAGTTCTTTTTCTGTAATGATAATGGTGTAGACTCGGATAGGTGGCGTTAATATGGTGATTTAATCATTGAAATGCATATAGTGGTTAACCTAAATCGAGCCTAACCATCTTTTTACAAAAATTTTTAACCTGGCCTACTTGATTTTATCTAGTCACTTTTAGAACCAGGGTCGAACTTAGGGAAGCGGGATTAGAGGTGAATAAGTTTCTATGCCTTGCCTACATGAATCTCTTCCGTTTGTTTATTATGTTTTTGGTGTTTTTCTATTTAATATTTTTTTCTAATAATTTTTGTCCTTGAGGTACACCCTCAAAATCAGGTTCTTAGCTTTGAGCCAAATTAGGGTTTCAAAACTAGTCTTGCTATTCGCAAGACTGAGTACCTGCAAGTCAAGGATTATCTTTTCTCTTTTGTATATTTTTTTTATCTTTTTAATGGCAGGAAAGAGAAACAGAAATAAATTAAATATAGTATATATATATGTATATATTATATATGTATATAGGGGTGGGGGTGGAGGTGGAAATGGCGTGTAGCACGGTGTCGAGTTGATTGTCATCTAGGAAGACGCAACCAACAGGATGAAGTGCCGCGTGGAGTGTAGGATGGATGGGTGGAAGATGTGTGCGAAGATGCTTTCTGTACGCGTGTATCAGGGAATATCAGCAACTGGTGCAGATATTCTCGCGATACAACGTGTGGTAGGTGATATGAAAATATATATTTATATGTATATATGTAAATATATATCTATATGTATATGTATAGATATGGTTATAATTATATAGATGTAGATGTAGTTATATATGTATATATATATATATATATGTAAATATATGTATAGATAGATGTATGTATATGTATATGTATATATATATTTATAATTAGATATATATGTATGTATATATATCTATATATAGGTATAGATATATATATATATATAGTAATATATGTTTATAGATATATTAGTATAAGTATCTATGTATACATACATACATACATATATATACATATATATATGTATGTATTTATAGTTATAGGTATATGTATATATGTATGTATATTTGTATATATATATATATATGTATGTATGTATACTAATACATAGTTATATAAGTACTAATATATGTATAGATATATGTATATATATATATATGTATGTATATAAATATATATATGTATATATATATATATAAGTATATAGTAGTGTATAAGTGAGTGGGTGTGTGTATGAGAGTGTGTGTGTGTGTGTGTTTGCAGGAGGGAGTGAGAGAGTGCTGTAAGAGAGAGCGAGAGAGAGAGAGAGCGTCTGCTGGAGTGAAGAAGGCACGAGCGAGTTAAGTCGTCCGGATGCCTCAGCCATCGTCTGATGTCCACGCGCAGGCGCTGGCGCGTAGGCATGCGAAGAGGCACACGCACGCAGGAGGGAGGGAGCACGAGGGAGGGACCACAGCGCACCGCACTACGCACTGAGGCATGTGCGGGCGAAGAAGCGGGCCCCGAAGCGTGCGGGTGCAGACGCGAGAGCGGGCGCGGGGAGAGACGCGGGCGCGGGCGTGTGCGGTTGGGCTAGCGACGATAGTGGCGTGGAGAGAGAGTGAGCGGTGACCGGATAAGTGAGAAACTTTTCGGTCACCGCACTATAGCCACTGTGTCGCGCTCTCTAGCGCGAATAGTGGCTACAGTGCAGGCTCGGCTCGCACGACCAATTGCTGGCGGTTCAACGCGTGCGGGCGCTGTGGAGCAGGCTGGCGGACGCACAGAAGAACCTGCGCCGGCTGCTAGCGTGCACGGTGGCCTGCGTGAGGGCGAGAGGTGGCCGGCGCCTTGTTGCAGCTGCGGTTGAGCTTCAAAGCTTGACTCTGTGGCAATGGAGGAAATGGCTTGGAATGACGAAAACAGAAAGGAGAACCACCACGCCCACCGGCTCTTTGATGAGCTAGGCGGTGGTGGGACTCACAGTGGTGGTTGTGTACCATTGTGAGTTGCTCCTGCCCGCAACGTACCTCCTCAGGAAGAAGAGAGGCTGCGTATGGAGGGGAGAGGGGAGGAGACGGCCTGGAGGAAGGAGGTGCTGTCTGTTGGACCAGGTTGTCCGCAAGGAAGATGGCTGTGCTCGTTTTAAAGAGGAAAGAGGAATGCACAGCCATGCCCTGGGCTGCATGCATGGCTGTGCATGCGGCTGGCAGGGCAAGCTTGTTGCAGAGAATGGCACGAGGAGGAAGCTGCCATGCCCTGTAGCTGCGCAGAGAAATTCAAAGCCAAATAAAAATAAAAATAAAGATGGTGAATTTACGAGGCAGCACATGAGGAATATGTTAATTTCAAGGCCATTTTATTCACTCTCCTCCCCTCTCAAATAAATGCATGCATGCGTTTATTTTTACAAATGCGACTATGGCTATCTAATATGCACTGGCAATGCTAGGAAATAGCACAAGATGGCACAATTGTTGGTGCATTTTTGCTGTGCAATCATACCCCCATGCCTATCTTTTGCTAGTCCCTAGCAAAACATTTTTGTATTGTATTTAGAAATGATCTTAAGCTGAAGATTTTCTTCTGAGGCGACATAGGTGTGTTTATTGTTGGATATTGTAAGAACCAAGTGCAGAGAAGACTACCAGTACTTTAAGTCTTATGTGACATAGATCATCTCTCGACTAGCCAGGGCTCTTGATATTTAAACCTTAAGTACGATTTCCAGGACCCAGGAGGTTTTTGCCGTACTCGAGAGCTCAAGAGATTATGGCTTGTGCATAGTGAAGGATCAAGACTGACCAAATGAACATTGAGACTCAAGCCCAGGGTTTCACGAATTTTTAAGTGCAGGTTGGTCCCAGTTTCAGCTCATGCCTTTGGATTGACCCTTGAAAAGATGACGGAAAACTCAACTCCCATTTTATGACATTTGTGGCTTGAAAACAGGGTATTTGTAACTTGTCCTGAAGAACTTCTATAGGGATAAGACTTTATAGATATTTGCGAGATATACTAACTTATTTGCATTTTTTTTTGAAACACATATCAGTATATCTCTTACAACATTATTTGGAGGAGCACACTTTTCTTTTTGGTGGGAGAGTTCCTTTTTGGTGGAAAGAGTCTTTCCTAAACACAAGACTAAAGCCTGGGATAAAAAGTCTACCTGCGCGCACAGGTAAGGACTCCACCTTCCCTAATGAACACTAGGGTTGGATCTTATGTTCACCTGGTCTTTCTTGATATGTGTAGTGTGAACCAAGATTACTTAGGCTCTCAAGTAGAAGCAAACCAATGGATCCTGTACTGATGTCTCAGGTACAAGAATACGTCCTTAGTTAGGAGAGATTCCGATCTATCTTGTCAATGCTCAAGTGAATTAAGCCGAGCCTGAGCGAATCAAGCTTCTGTGGCCTGGAAATTCTTCAAAACAGTGGTTGAATATCCATAAACACTTATTGTATTTTTGGTTTAGCCTTCAGATCATTACTAAACACCTTTTTTTTTTTTTTAGATAGATGGAGACTGCAGGATACCCTAAAATACCCAGATCCTATGGATGCCTATCCACCCCCCCATGCCAAACGATGCTGTGTTCTCATACGCATGCAAGGTAGGGTAGAGGAAGGACGAAAGATCGGGTAACGAGAGCTGAGGTGCAGGGTATACAGTAGGGTGGTAGGGTGGGTGGATGGTGGGTGGTGAAGTGAAAAGTGAAGTGAGCGTGACAGTGGCAGAGTGTTGTTGGGGTGCCTCCCAATGAGCGCTGAATTTAACGTCCCCAGTTGGACTCAAAATGAGGCACAAAATTAGTTACCCTCCAGCAGGGCAACAGTTTCTCCAACGGGGGTAGGCTCATGAGTAAGATAGGGTTTCAAACGCTGCCCATTGACCGTAAATTTATGCCCAGATTTGGGATCTTCAATCTCAACGGCCCCGTTGGGAAATAGTCTCGAAACCAGAAAAGGACCAGTCCATTTGGACTTCAATTTTCCAGGAAAGAATTTGAGCTAGGCATTGTAGAGCCAAACTTGCTGAGATGGCTCAAATTCCTTCCACCGAATACGGCTGTAGTGAAAAGCCTTAGTGCGTTGCTTGAAAGTTAAGGAAGAATCATAGGCTTCACGACGGAGCTCTTCCAGCTCCTGGAGTTGGAGTTTCCTTTCTCAACCACACAGGTCTGGGTCGAGGTTACATTGGCGAACCGGCCAATAAGCGCGGTGCTCCAACTCCACGGGCAAATGACAAGGCTTCCCGTAAACGATTCTATAAGGAGACATACCAAGGGGAGCCTTGAAGGCGGTCTGATACACCCAAAGTGCGTCAATCAGCTTGTCGGACCAATCCTTACGGTCAGGCCGAACCATTTTCTGGAGAATTTGCTTGATTTGCTGGTTCGACACCTCTGCCTAGCCGTTCGACCACCAGTGGTACACCACGAAAGGGTGTCTATCGCATCTTTGTCCCAGGATGACTCCAACTGCAAGGTCGGAAGCATCACACATGAGTTCAAAGTCGAGGGACAAATCAGGTGGCTGGAGAACAGGGGCCTTGGTGACAGCATTACGCAGTTGCGTGAATGCTCGTATGCAGTCGGGGCCCATATCGAAGGGTACGTTGGTTGATAGGAGATGAGTCAAAGGTCGAGAAATCTTGGAGAAATCTTTGATGAATCTTCTATAGAAACCGACGTGTCCCAGGAAGGAGTGGATTTGTTTGACAGAGCCAGGCACAGGTAAATCAGTAATTACATCAAGCTTAGCTCTGTCAACCTCGATACCCCTATCGGAGATGATATACCTGAGAACAATTCCCTCGTGCACCATAAAATAACTTTTTTCCTAAGAAAGCACGAGGTTTGAATCAATAAATCTCCTAAGGATACGGGTCAGGTTGGCAAGACAATCATCGAAAGATGGTCCAAAGATTGAAAAGTCATCCATGAAGACCTCGAGAAAGTCACCCACCATGTCATGGAATATCGCCAGCATACATCTCTGGAAAGTTGCTGGTGTGTTACAAAGTCTAAACGGCATCCTTCTAAATGCAAAGGTGTCGAAGGGGCAGGTAAAGGTGGTTTTCTCTTAGTCCCGGGGGTCAATTGCCACTTGGTTATATCCTGAGAATCCATCCAGGAAATAGAAAAGTTTATTTCCCGCTAACCGCTCTAGGATTTGGTCAATGAAAGGTAGCGGAAAGTGATTTTTTTTAGTTGCAGCATTGAGTTTCCTATAATCTACACACACTCTCCAGGATGTAGGAGTGCGTGTAGGGATGGATTCGCCCCTGTCATTGACACGGATGGTGAGTCCCGCCTTTTTGGGCACGACGTGAATCGGACTCACCCAAGGGCTATCGTTGATCGGGTAGATTATACCCGCTTCCAGCCACTTAATAATTTCCTTCTTAACGACCTCCCACATGTGAGGGTTGAGATGTCGCTGCATCTCGCGGGAAGGTCGAGCCTCCTCCTCCGTATATATACGGTGAGTGCAGTAGGAGGGGCTAATGCCAGATAAGTCTGATAAAGACCATCCAATGGCTGCCTTGTGTTCCATAAGGACCTCAATTAGTTTACACTCTTGCTCCCTGGTCAATTTTGAACTAATGATTACGGGGTGCGTTTCATTTGGTCCCAGGAAAACATACTTAAGTGTGCTAGGCAGCTCTTTCAGCTCGGGAGTGGATGGTGAAAGGTCTTTCATTTCTTGGGACGAGAGTGTCCCAGGCGGATCGGAAAACAAGTCAGGAGGAAGAAGTTGGCCCTCAGATTGGCCAAGAAGAGGGGCTTCTTGGATAGATGGATCCAAAAAGGCATAGCCCCAGTGTGTAGTATGTGGACTCAAGGTCCCAGTGTGGAGTTGCAACTCCGCCTGATTTGGCGGGAAAGAAAGGGCAATCCGATCTTCAAGGGTGTGGACCGGTGGTGAGTAGCCTCGATATGTCTCAGACCACGAGGTATGGGAAGCGAAGAAAACCTCGTCAGAAATCTGGTCAGGAGAAGGTATGGGACAAGGGAGGGATGGGGGAATGTCACAATATTTGTTTGTCAGGCAATCGTCAGTGTTTAAAGGCAGTCCGTAGCAGTCCGAATAGGTCCCAATTAGTCCGATACACACACTGACGGCCATGTCCTCGTCAAACGTGCCATCCTCGATGCAATCACAATCAAAGTTCCTGGCTTCCTTGAAGATGTTAAGCTTGAGCTTTTCAGATCCAATGGCAATCTCAATATAGCCTGACTCGCAGTCGATATGGGTGCGAGCTATGGCCAAGAAAGGTCGACCAAGGATGATCGGACAATCAGAAAGTGAGCTAGGAACTTCCATATCTAAAACAAGAAAGTCAACAGGAAAACAGAGACTGTTGACCTTAACCACCATGTCTTCCACCACACCCTTTGGAATTTTGACAGAACGATCAGCCAACTATAACGTGACAGGGGTGGGTTTCAGATTTCCCAAGGAAAATTTTTCGAGCATGATGGTTGGTATAAGATTGATGGAAGATCCTAGATCAAGCAGGGCACAGTTAAAACTACAGCCTTGGATGCTACAGGAAATGAGCGGTGTGCCCGGATCTTTCTGCTTCGGTGGTAGATTTGACAGTATAGCACAACTCGCATGAGGCGAGAGAACCACCGGATTCTTAGTTTTCTTTGACTGTCGCTTGGGTGTTGTGTAGTCTTTGAAAAATCAGGCGACAGTAGGTATGTGGTCGATAGCCTCGAGCAGGGGTACCTTGATTTCAACATCCCTGAACAAATTACGTAGGTTATCAAAGGCCTGCGTATCCTTCTTCTTGCCTTTTGGCTCCCTCAGTAGAGCCTCAGGGAATGGGACTGATTCTGGCACCAATTTGGGTGTATCGTCCTCTCGCGAATGCGGTGCGCATCCCAAATGAGAGGGTGATGAAGAAGACGGGCCAGGATCAGGTCGAGGCGAATCGACAGTCTGCTTACCGCTCCTCGTAGTGATAGCATTGGACGATGCGGGTCCAGTGGGATCATACGGTGGAGGAGGGTTCACAATAAGGACATAAGAGTGAGGTGATGCAGCAGGATTAGCCTGAAATCCCGGTGGAATGCTCGGAGCCTGCAGAATTTGATGAACCTACCCCTGAGAAGGTCATACTTGTGGTTGAGGACCACGGGGTACGAAATTTCGCGGGTTGGGAACAGGTTGGGCTGGAAGAGTGCCCTGAAATCGAGTCGCCGTGCATAGTTGACTGATCTCAGCATTCTACTGCGCCAATTGGTGCTGAAGAGAGGTCATGTTCTCTTCATGGCGCTTTGACATTTCCGTCATCATTCGCATCAATTTATCAAGAGGACTTGATGCATGTTCTGTTTACGGTACGCAAGGACCCGATGGCAGATTTGCCATAGGATTAGACTAGGCCCTTGGGATGACAGGTGCGGACGGTCGCATTGGTCCACCCATAGGGTTTTGGCGCTGCGGGTTGTTGGATCATGCGAAGTTCGTATGATTTCGCCACCATGGGTTATAAGTGGTAGAGAACGGGTTGTTCCCCAGGGCACAAGCGTCTTCTATGCCAGAAGACGCCTCCACATGTAAATATGAATCCGAGCACACGGAGGCTTGGTCCTCCGTGTCAAAATACTGGCTTGCAGAAGCCAGATCCACATGACTTACCGAATCGCTCGACGCGAGACTTGGTAAGGAAGGTCTTACGGGGTTTCTAGGGATAAGCCTAATGTTGGAAGAATTGGGATTGTGACGAAGTGGTGAGGTAGTGGTGTTTGCCATAGAACGGGTGGGGTTGGCCAGAAGCTCATCTAGCTTCTTGTGCATGACGGAGACTTCATCCAATTTCTGTACAATAAGGCTGAGATCTGTGGATGAATGGGAGGGTCTCGTGTCAACTTCGTGGACATTACGGGGTAGGCTGGTACGATTAAAGGCGACAATGGAAGCATTATTCATTGAGTTTTCGCTCATATTTTCAAATAATTTGAATGCTCCATTCTCGTCTTTATTCATGAAGTTCCCTCCACAGGAAGTGTTTGCAATCTGCTTCAAAGTCTCATTTAGAAAATAGTAGAAAATCTGGGCTATGTGCCACTTAGGCAGACCGTGGTGCGGACACTTCCTGAGGAGGTCATTATATCTCTCCCATGCCTCATGAAACTGTTCGCCGTTTTGTTGCGTAAAGGAAGTGATAGCACGGCGAAGTGCATTGGTTCACCCGATTGGGAAGAACTTCTTGAGAAATGTTGTTCGCATCTCTTCCCAAGAGTGGATGGTTCTCCCAAGGGTGCGTAACCACTGCGACGCTTTATCCTGCAATGAAAATGGGAACATTTTCATGAGAACTATAAGTAACCCGATATTTCTTGGTTTAACAGTTTCAGCCAATCGGGTTAGGTCTTCCAAGTGGAGAAAAGGATCTTCACTTGCAAGACCTTGGAAGTGAAAATTTATCAGGCCAATTATGTTAGGTTTCAATTCAAAGTCGTCCCCGCCCATGGGGACCCGAATTTGTCCTATGGTCTCTGTAGCAGCGGGATTCTGATAGGAGCTAAGAGACCTAGGCTCCTCCCGTTCGAGAGGGTTCTGCATTTCCTCCAATGTTTCCCTAATGGCCTCAATTTGTTCATTATACATTTCCATTTGGGCTTGGAGGCAGGTTATGGGATCCAAGGCTCCACCACCTGGTGGGTTTTGAGGGCGGTTTCCTCCCTCAGGATTTGGGGGTAGGCGTGCAGCCATGTTTGTGGAGGAGGAGGACTATTCGACTTCTTTTCTAAAATTATCAGGCAATTTACACAGTTCAGGGTTTTGTGACCTCCTCCCAAACATGCACTACCGCAGGAAGAATTGGGGGGATACGAAGGGAAAAGAGATGAGAGAAATGACGCCGCAAAGGTACACTTGATGACAAATCAATACAATCAAATTCCTAACCTCTACAGTGTGCCCTTAGACTTAAAGATCTAAGTTACCTACTATCATGACCTACGGAACCTAATGCGAGCACCGCAGAACTACCGGACCAGATTGAAAGGCCGTTTGCCTCGGTCTTAAACACCCAATAGCATGCGGGAACCCTCACCAGCACGTAGGTGCTACACGCAGGTAGTTAGACCTCCAATCCTTAATAAGGGTCAAGTTGCTACCAATTTTAGTTAGAGGCTTAGGATCAAGTGCTTCTGGAATGTGAAGGGCGTTAATTACGGGTAATGCCCAAGTGATTGATTTTGTAGAGTGTGTAAACCAAGCATGCAACAGGGAAATCTCCCCGAATTGAAGTTTTAATTGGTGAATGGTTTTTAGAATTCAACCTTAAGTAGTGTGGATTTTAGGATTTCGCTGAATTACCAATTCAACCAATCTCCAGGTTTTAAGAGAATACAAGTTTTCTTCTAAGCCCAACAAAACCCTTCTTCAATGTCAGTTGGTTAATGCATGCTAAAATGCAATGGGCTTCCCTAGATGAAGAATTCTATGTGTGGATGCACGAATCAATTTTAGATTAGTGTGAAAGGGAGCCAAAGCACTTCAATTCAAGTGCTCCCAATCACCAAAATGATTTCCATACACAAAGCTCAACCATAAGATAAAGAAAATCAAATTGTTGGGGTTGAAGTATTCGGGATTGAATCTTAGGCACGTGAAAGGTCATGGTGGGGTTGAAATCAACTCAATTCCAAGTCTCCCCACCAAAAAGGTGATCTCGAATTGCAGATAAATGAGACAAAGAGGGATGGCAATCAATCCATTTATCTTTGCCTCAAAGAATACTTCACACGGTGAAAGATTCAAGAATCAAGATTCTAGGATCTTCGCTATGCGAAGTTTGGCGGGAAATCCCAGGGTGGTGGGAGTGATGACAAACAATCAAACAAGTAATTTTTAATCCACTTGCCCCAAGAGATCCAAAGAAGTGTTTTTAGTTTTTTTTTTTTATTAAGGTGACAAGTTGTCCTAAGTTGCTAAGAAAGAAAGACCTACTTGTTCAGCAACGTGTGCGAAGCTCCAGTGCAGTGCCAGTGTCTTCATGCTCTCGTTCCCACCTTGGATCTGCCCACGTCTTCGACTTCGTCTGCCTGCTTTCTCCTTGCAACTGGTTCACCTGCACACCAACAAACAGAAACACCCGTGAAGAGAAGGGTGTGAGAAGAGACAAAATTAAAGGAATGGAGTAGAAACTTACTTGAATGCGCACTTTCCCAGCAACGGTGCTAGAAAAAGTGTGGTGTAGACCCAGATAGGTGGTGTTAATATGGTGATTTAATCGTTGAAATGCGTATAGTGGTTAACCTAAATCGAGCCTAACTATCCTTTTACAAAAATTTTTAACCTGGCCTACTTGATTTTATCTTAGTCACTTTTAGGCCCAAGGTCGAACTAAGGGAAGTGGGATTAGAGGTGAATAAGTTTCTACGCCTTGCCTACAACGAATCTCTTCCGTTCGTTTATTATGTTTTTGGTGTTTTTCTATTTAATATTTTTTTCTGATAATTTTTGTCCTTGAGGTACACCCTCAAAATCAGGTTCTTGGCTTTGAGCCAAATTAGGGTTTCAAAACTGGTCTTGCTATTCGCAAGACTGAGTACCTGCAAGTCAAGGATTATCTTTTCTCTTTTGTATATTTTTTTTATCTTTTTAATGGCAGGAAAAAAAACAAAAGTAAAGTAAATATAATATATATATATATGTATATAGGGGTGGGGGTGGAGGTGGAAATGGCGTGTAGCATGGTATCGAGTTGATCGTCATCTAGGAAGACGTAACCAACAGAACGAAGTGCCGCATGGTGTGTAGGATGGATGGGTGGAAGATGTATGCGAAGACGCTTTCTGTACGCATGTATCAGGGAATATCAGCAACTGGTGCAGATATTCCCGCGATACAACGTGTGGTAGGTGATATGAAAATATATATATATATATGTATATATGTAAATATATATCTATATGTATATGTATAGATATGGTTATAATTATATAGATGTACATGTAGTTATATATGTATGTATGTATATATATATATATATGTAAATATATGTATAAATAGATGTACGTATATGTATATATATATATATATATATATATATATATATATATATATATACATATTTATAATTAGATATATATGTATGTATATATATCTATATATAGGTATAGATATATATATATATATAGTAATATATGTATATAGTTATAGATATGTATATATGTATATAGATATATATATATATATAGTAATATATGTATATAGTTATAGATATGTATATATGTATATAGATATATATATACTAATACCTAGTTATATAAGTACTAATATATGTATAGATATATGTATATATATATATATATATGTATATAAATATATAAATATATATATGTATATATATAGTAATATATGTATATAGTTATAGATATGTATATATGTATATAGATATATTAGTATAAGTATCTATGTATATAGATATATATATATATACTAATACCTAGTTATATAAGTACTAATATATGTATAGATATATGTATATATATATATATGTATATAAATATATAAACATATATATAAATACATATATATATAAGTATATAGTAGTGTATAAGTGAGTGCGCGTGTGTACGAGAGTGTGTGTGTGTGTGTATGTGTTTGCAGGAGGGAGTGAGAGAGTGCTGTGAGAGAGAGCAAGAGAGAGAGAGAGAGTCTGTTGGAGTGAAGAAAGCGCGGGCGAGTTAAGTCGTCCGGATGCCTCAACCGTCGTCTGATGTCCACGCGCAGGCGCAGGCGCATAGGCGTGCAAAGAGGCACGCGCACGCAGGAGGGAGTGAGCGCGAGGGAGGGACCGCAGCGCACCGTGCTGCACGCTAAGGCCTGTGCAGGTGAAGAAGCGGGCTGGTGCAGACGCGAGAGCGGGCGCGGGGAGAGATGCGGGTGCGGGCGTGCACGGACGGGCTGGCGACGGTAGCGGCGCGGAGGGAGAGCTCGCGGTGACGGGATAAGTGAGAAACTTTCCGATCATCGCACTGTAGCCACAATGTCCGCTCTCTAACGTGAACAATGGCTACAGTGCGCCTCGCACGATTGATTGCTGGCAGTTCAGCACATGCGGGCGCTGTGGAGCGGGCTAGCGCGTGTGGAAGAAGCTGCGCTGACTGCTGGCGTGCGCAATGGCCTGCGTGCGGGCAAGAGGTGGCCGGCTCCTTGCTGCAGCTGCAGTTGAGCTTCAAAGCTTGACTCTGTGGCAATGGAGGAAATGGCTTGGAATGACGAAAACAGAAAGGAGAGCCACCACGCCCACTAGCTGTTTGATGAGCTGGGTGGTGGTGGGACTCACAGTGGTGGTTGTGTACCACTGTGAGTTGCTCCTGCCCGCAACGTACCTCCTCAGGAAGAAGAGAGGCTGCGTATGGAGGGGAGAGGGGAGGAGACAGCCTGGAGGAAGGAGGTGCTATCTGTTGGACCAGGCTGTACGCAAGGAAGATGGCTGTGCTCTTTTTAAAGAGGAAAGAGGCATGCACAGCCATGCCCTGGGCTGCATGCATGGCTATGCATGCGGCTGGCAGGGCAAGCTTGTTGCAGAGAATGGCGCGAGGAGGAAGCTGCCATGCCCTGTAGCTGCGCAGAGAAATTCAAAGCCAAATAAAAATAAAAATAAAGATGGTGAATTTGCAAGGCAGCACATGAGGAATATGTTAATTTCAAGGTCATTTTATTCACTCTCCTCCCCTCTCAAATAAATGCATGCATGCGTTTATTTTTACAAATGCGACTATGGCTACCTAATATACACTGGCAATGCTAGGAAATAGCACAATATGGCACAATTGTTGGTGCATTTTTTATGTGCAATTAAATAACATCTCGTTTTCAGATGAAACTCCCCTCTATTCATCTCATTCTTCAAAATCCTCGACCCCTCTAGCTAGAACATCTCTTTCAACCTAGTCCATCTACGTGTGCCTTCACACCTTCACTCCAAATATCTTCTTGGTCAAACAAGTGTACAAGACAAACATCTAGATGCAGATGCCCCCATCATTAGACTTAAAATAACTTCCATATAGAAAATTTTCGTGGCTCATTTGTGTTGAAGGAAAACTGCAAGAGAAATTTTCTAGCCATAGCGGAGCCATCATCTTAGTGGTGGCCAGGCAATCTTTGTGAGAAATTAAAGAGGACCTTTCAAGGTAAATGAATTTCATTGCTAACTCCTTTGAACCTACAATACTAGTGTCACATTTAGCTCCCTCTTTATGTCTCATATTAACTTGATGACTGAAAGCACCTGTTCTCAATCCCTTGGAATTATACATGTAATAACCAAATTTTTGTAAATTGATGAGACACGTAGTTAGACAAGAATACAAGATAGATGCACCCTATTGTTCAAATTATATTTCCTTGGGTAAGCCCACAATCTTATAGACGAAAGCTTCTAGTAAGGCTGGTATATTGTACATAGGTTCTCTTTCCAATTAGCTAATTTGAAGTCAAGAGGTTATGATAGAAAATTTTTTTTTTTAATTGTACACACCAAACACCTTATCCACAACTCCAACTACACAATTCCCTTCAACCAAATATTTATAGGTAATCAAATTTCATTCAGATTAGAAGCTGAAAGTTTGATTCTCCTTTTAGGCATCCTCATGAGGAGAAAAAATGACAAGGCAATCATCGCTTCAAGGCCACTTTCCAATAATCGATGAATACAACTAGATTTCAATTTCTTCTTTTCCACTTTATGCAATTTCGATGGAATATCCGATGCAAAAAGAGGAAAAAAAAACAACAAGAAGAAAATTTTCAGGTATAGCATGTCTAATGTACCATAAATGGCATGGCTTAATTGCCAAAATATGTCCTAATGTTGCAAAATAACAAGTGAATGTTATAACCTCACAAAAGAATGAAATCAAAACATGCAAAATAAAAGGCATAGAAAACCAAAACTATAAGATCCAAGAAAAGCATCACGCAAATCAGAACAAGCAAAATACAAAGAATGAAGAAGAATATCTCCGAGGGCTATATCTCACCAAATCACTCCTTACCCAAAATTAAAAGGAGGAAACACTTCCTATATATTATGAATGAAAGAGGGAAAAGGGTCACATACTCTACAATTGATGCAACTTCGGGTTTGGTGGGGTGGGGCACTGTGGTACCTTATCGGTGAGAAGGTAGGTGGTGCATGATGGGATTATGGGATAAATTTAGGATGATAAAGTTTTTGTTTTTGAGAAAAATATAGGTCAATTATAGAATGTTTGGAGGTATAAGTGTTATATCACTTGATTTAGGGATAAGTTCATCTCACCCTCCACTAGAATTAGATAATCTTGGGATTATTATAACCCATGATTAAAAGATCTAAACATAGCATAAATGATTCAATCCCTACAAACAAATAGTTTCTAAAAGGGGGAGATATTGGTTCGCTGGATGTTTTCTTTCTATACAAGGAGGGGGGAGTCTAATTTTAATTTCATCCCTATTATAAACAGATGAGAGCCTCTTAAAATAAATGTATGTGTCTATGAGAATATAAATGTATGCATATATGTATATGTTTATATATTTGTGTATACGTATTATGCATATTACGAGTTTGTATATATATTTATACATATTACATATTTATATACATATATATGTGTGTATATGTATATTGTGCTTGTATCTACATGTATACATGTACAAAAAAAAATAAACGAAATATGTTCATTAAGTCAACAATGGCAATGGGTAGAATTCGATAGTGAAAACATTTGCTAATCAACATATCTGTATAGTAGTAAATAGTATAGCCATGTCACTAATGCATGATTTTGTGGATATAAAAATTTGTTGTTAAAAAAAATCGTTAACTAACATTTGTTGCTAGCTACAAATTATTTGGACATGTCACTAAAAACTATCATTAGTGACACATTTTATTTACCCCAGATGGGGAGGGCAGATGGGTGGAGAAGGATCTCGTGACGATTGAGGAGAGTAAGCAGGCGTTAGTGATGCTAGCGAGGCCCTTCAAGAGATGTGAATAGCATGACGTGAAGTGGTATAAAGGTGAGCTCAACATGCAGAAGCTCGAAGGTTTAGACTTAAGTAAAAACTAAGGCTGGGATGATGGGTGGACGCACGAGCAACGACGATGAAGGATCTAGATTGGGTAAGGAAAAGATTGGCTCTACATATCGAGTTAAATTAGGTTTTTTGGCTCAAAAAAGTCAAGAGCCACTATTTTATATTTGTAGATGTGATTACAATATCTTTGTTACAGCTGAAGAACGATTTGTAGATTAGTGCGGATTTGACTTGGTTGTTACATATATCTCTCAATTTCAAATGGATAATGTTGATTTGTTTCAAGAGATAAACATGAAAAATATTCAAAATCTTTGTTGCATTTAATGGAAGGCTATAATCATTTTGCCATGGATGCAAAAGGGTAGGTCAGGGGGTCATTATTAATTATATGCTAACACCTTCAGCCTGGAAGTGGTGTATGTTGAGTACCACTATACTTTATCTTGCATTACTCTTGACAGAGATAGTAGCTGGTAACTATTCTCTCTCTATGGCACACCAAGGAGAAATAAAAAGCAAAAATTCTATGATAAAATGAATAGATTAATTGAAAAATATGCAAATAGATTGGTCTGCATAGGTGGCTTCAATGATATACTAGAAGTAAAAGACAAGCAAGAGGGGGTCCAAGGTGTCAGGTGGAGAATCCATACACTTGTTGCCTTTTGTATCAGAGCTTGGTTTGATGGACTTGAGATTTGCTAGGCTAGCTTATATTTGGTCCAATTATAGAAAGCTAAAATTTTAGATCAAAGAGAAGACTTGATATAGTTTTTGCATCAGTTAATTAATTAGAGTTTAGAGTTTCCATTTGCCTTAGTACTTCACCTACTGGTCATTGGGAGTGATTGCTTCCAAGTCCTCCTCAAGATTATCACCAACGAGAAATTTCAAAGAAGACCAAAATGATTTGAAGCATACTAATGGGAACACCAAAGAGCCCTAATTCAAGGAATAAATGCTCCTACATAACCGCCAGAGAACCCTAATTCATTACATAATCATTCTGAGAGAAAGATAAGAAAACAGGGTTAAAACTGTAATTTTACTATCATATCTTGAATGCAGAATAACCGTGGGTTTTCTCAAGGGTTAGTTAAGGGTCAAATGGCCTTAAATGTCAAACAAGTGGGTTAATACAGACAGAAAAGGGTTTTCGCGTGTTTTGAGAATTAAATGACTTCTGAAACCCTAAAAGCAGACCTGCTTAATTAACTAAGGTTTTGGTCAGGATAAAGTTCACCTAAACCCTCTAAAATTCATATAAAAAATATTCTCTAGGGTTTGGTATGCTTGATTTGACCATTAGAACCAGTCTTGACCCAAAATAGAGTCCCAAATAAACATTAGGCTTAATTTGGGTTTTTGCATAAATTACTAGTCAAATTAGGTCAAAACCTAAATCCGACTTCACCATTGAATTCCCTAGGTCCAAATTAGGTTTGTACCAAAATTTGGGCCTAATCTGAGATCATCTTGACCAAGTTTGTATTTTGGTCCAGTCAGGCTCTTTTTATCTAATTCAGATCCTTAGCTTTTTGAATTCCTTAAAAATGGCCCCCTAAATTTATCATCGTCTTCACACAAAGGTCCATACCGCCATGAATCCTATTCCTACAAACTCCGGCAACCAAAATTTGGCTAGTTCTCCTTGATTCCTTGATGAATCCATCTCAAATTTGAAAGGGAGGTTTGTCAAGGAATTCCCTTCCTTTTGTTCCAATTCCCAAGCTCCAGATCTCACCTAATCTCTCATGCGAATCCTTCAAAGAGATGGGTCTCCTGTTTTGGCGAGCATTCCTAGCTTGGAAGCTTGGCTTCCAAGCTCAAATCAACCTCCTAAGCCCTATATAAGCATGCCCAAGGCACGACCAAATGCCCAGACTTCATTCTGGCCATGAAATCCCCATATTCTTCCTTCCTCTTCCGACCGTGAAGCTCCGCAAGCTTTGACACTCCTCCTGACCTCCTTCATCGTTCATCCACAATACCAGTGGCTGGATGCCCTTCCTCTCTCTCATCCGCTCTTGGCCATACCAGTAGGAGCCCCCTATCTTTGTCGTCGTCGCCGTCCCCATCACCAGAGTGTCTTCTTCCCTAACGTCGACCTACCAACACCAGTGCCATTCTCCCCCCTTTCATCCATTTAGATTAGGTTAGATTAGTTAGCTTAGATTCCTAGTTTAGATTCCTACCCAAAAATCCCAAAAATAACCCTTGAGTCGACATGCTCACCTCCGTCTTCCCCGTCTCCGACCACTCCTCCGGCGACGCTTTCCGAGTGCTTTAACATGGCTGAGAGGCCTTATTATTGGTTTTCAAGTTACAAGTTTTGCCCGCCATTAAAGGCAAGCTTGGAGCAATCTTAAAGCTTGCTTTACACTCGATAGCACCAGGCGTCACTCCCAGGTGACACAAAACTACTCCAGGTTCCCATTTTGACAATCAATTGGACCCTTTGATCAGCAGAGAACGTGAATTCGATGAAGGAGCTGCTGCTGCTGTGCGAAGGAAGGATGGGACTTTAGTCCCACCTTGGAAGCTGACAGCCTAGCCAAGCACTCCTTGACTGCCACTCACGGCCGGTAGCCCTGGTCTCGGGTGCGCATGTACCTGATAACCCGACTATCCTGACTGTGGCCCTGGGAGGGCAGATCTTAGAGAGAGAAGGAGAGAGAGAGTGGGGGCAGGGGAGGGTTTTGCCCTGTGTGACACTTAGCCAAATCTGAAGGGATGGCCACCCTCTGTGTGTGAGGAAAGAAGGAAGAAGAAAAGAAAGCCTTCACAGAAGAGGAGGAAAGGAAGAAGGCCTGCAAAGAAAGATTAGGCTGAAGACAGGTAAGAAGAGAAGAAAGAAGTGAAGAGAGAAGGCATAGTTGAAGAAGAAGAAGAGGAAGCACTTAAGCTGTCTGATTATCAAATCAGACGTCCGAGGCACTGTTCATTTATTTAATTACTTAAGTGGTCCTGGATATTATTGGTTTATTTGGCATTCCTACTTAACCATTATATGTTTATCTAGATTAAATAACTGATTATCTAAATCACCACTATTTTTATTCTAGATTTCTTTTTGATATGCCAAACTCTTGTTAGACTTATATTCTACATTGATAACCAATTTTGAGTAATTAATATTCATTGCTTAACATTATTTGGCTCATTTTCTTGTGCTCATTTATATTATTGAGATTAGTGTATGAATTCCTATTTGCTCCCTGTATTTGACCTCGGACTTTCATTCGAGTAATAAATTCTATTTATTTTCAAGCAATTCAACCTATACTACAACGCAGCATTTAAAACCTCGATTTCGCTCTGTAAACATTTTGGCGCCGTTGCGGGGAGCAACATGCAATTCACCACTATTCACTACATTATTTGATTATATTTGAGCACTGACTTGCCCAGTTTGCTTTCCTATGATTTTGCAAGGTATTTCATGAGATCTTTCGTGCAAATCAACCACTCCAGGGTAGGTAACTTTTTTATTCTTCCCTAATCAATCTCCTAATCTTAGGAAGACAAAAAAAAGGGAAATAATCAATTAGGAACCACCTGCCTTATTTTTCATAGTAATTTAAAAGGGCAAGTTTCCTGATTTGCGAAAATTTTTTAAATTTAATTGAAGATTGAGACGATTTTGTTTAGAATTTCCTACCCCAAATTTCCTGTGCCTATTAAGGACTACACTTAATTTCTAATCTTCTTGGACTATGCACTTCTTGTTTGAAGTCCAAGGAGAACATTTTAAGATTAAATTGGATGCAAAATAGAACCAATTAGGGTTTCAATTTTTAGGGTTTTGGAGTGCTAGTTCACACTTGTCTGCATAAAACGTAACAAACCCTCTCGCATTTGTGTGCTACCCAAGCCCTTGGTTGAAAAGAGCTAATCAAGAAAAATCCTAAAATTAGGCTCTAAATTCACTTGAACCCTAAAATCCTTGGACCTAATAACATGGGAGTCAAATCAGGGTGATTTCTAGGTCTTCACCTAGATAACATTTTTCCATCTTTAGGGCAGGTCAGGTGAAGTTGGTCTACATTGTAGGCCAACCAACCTCCAAATTAGGTCACAAGTTGAATTAACTTCTAATCAAGTGAAACTCAAGGCACAAATTAGGACCTAAAATTGGTAGACTTAAGGACTTAAGTTCATACATTCCAGTCTACCTAGACCCTTAGTGATAAGGAAGGTTGGGTGGGGGAAACCCTATAACCCATGGGGATGCTCTACCGTGTAGGGTTCTTTGCGGGGCTCTCCTTTCCTGACTGTCCAGAGTATTTCTCGGGTGTTCAAATTTCTAATTCAGAGGTATCATCCACCTCAAAATTGCCTTAGTCATCCAAAAATCTTTGGGTGCCTTGATTGGGTAAATATCACATCCAGTCCCTCATCCCTTCTATTTAGAGCACATACACATATCATGTTAGGGAATCTCTTTCCGATCTGATCAACTTCAATCTAACCTGAGTTTTGATTCTACATCTTGATTCCACCTTTTTAATTCAAAAATGCAACCTGACATGTTAGGAAAACTATTTAGGAAACTTGAATCCCAAATGAGCTTGAAAGAAAAGATACTTGAGAATGCCTATAGAAACCATGAAGAATATTATGCAAGGGACATTCAGGAAAGATTTGCAAAAGCAATAGAAATCATCACAAACTGTGTAGAAATAAAATGGACACAAATGAAATACGGTTCAACCCGAGATCTCCTATTAGCAGAACACAGTGAATTGGTGAAATTACACAACAATGATTGTCTGCAATGTTGGTCAAACCCGTCACTTTCAGAAAAATTCGATGAATTTTTAGAAAAATGGAGAGAATTTCTAAATAAGTTATATATAATAATTGATAAAAAATGTCGTTAGAAACTAACAAAACATCTTGGAGTGAGACTAGTGATCAGTACAAATTCCCAAATCCCAGGTTCAATGATGATCAAGCTTGTTATGGATCCCCAACCCAAATGGAATCTGATTCAAATTTTGAACAAATTAACATTCCTAATCTTGAGACGGGTTGGGAGGATCCGATTACAAGTGTTCACAATTTTGAGCCAACCTTAGAAAATCAAGAGCCTGGTTCACCAAGCTTAGATTTCCCAAACTCCTGTGATAATGAGATTGAAGCAGAACCTCTCAAGGGTGTAAATTCTGTCCCTTATTCTGATAAGCTAGCCCTCAAGAACAATTCTAACATCCCTGTAGAGCCCAACCTAGATTCTAGTGATACCACCCACACCTTTAACCTAGAATCCAGATTTGAGCCTTATTGGGATGATTATGAGGCCCCGTGCGAAACAAATGAGATTTTGAATTTAGATTATGACGCAGGGCTCGTATTTGATAAGTACACCTCTCCAACCTCCTCAGAGATACAAATTGATTTTTGGAAAGTCACGCCTATCTATGATACAGAAATCGAGGAGTTGGAAGAGTTGGGTTTTGATTGGGTCTTCCATACAAGCCAAGAACCCGAGCCCATGCCTAATAGGGACACCTTTTTGAGCTCGGAATCTGAGAATAGGCTAGACCCAAGTTAGGTTGTTGAGTCTACATCTTTTGATTCATTTTCTAGTGGAACCTCTAATCCCAAATCAGATTTAGAACATGATTCTTGCAAGTTCTTCGATGATTTCGAAACTTACTTTGATTTCAGAGAACCCTTATTTTCTAATGACTACGAGCCAATCTATAACATCAGCATACATGATCAATTCTTTGACTCTAACTCTGAGGTCCCTGATCCCGAGATCATTGATTCAAAATCATGTTCCATTGAGATGGAATCATTTCTTTTTGATACTCAGGAATCAGAAACAGAAATTGCTGAGAGTGTCTACAACCCAGAATTCGAATCTTTTCTTGACTCAAATTTCCTTGATCCTATAAACACTCTTCAAGCATTTACCTTTGATTTTGATGGCTACTATGAGGACTCTCTAAATGAACCCACCTTTGAAACCTTCCTAGAGGAGCCCTCACACAATTATTCTTGAAGCCACCTCTTCTACATATGCAGAACCTTCCCAAACCCATTTTCAACCCCGACCCGCAACTATACTCAATTTCTACTCTAATTCTCCTCTCAATGAGCCGGGTGCACATGCTTCTCCTTCACATCTTTATCGGGTTTCGAACATTGATCAGACTACAAATCACGACCCATCCTTCTCTGATCACTCTCATAGGGTTCCTACATCCTCCACTAATTCTTTTTCATTTGAGGATCCCTACTTTGATCAGGCTTATTCGACTCAGCCAAACCCTAGCTATACACTTCCATATCCTTTTAAGCTCCACAGTATCTGGTGGGCACCGCATCTCTTGATCTACATCTATCAACCCACTAGATTGATTGGGTTTGGGCTACATCATCAGCCTGTTGATCTGAACAAGCATCTGGTTGGACCAACCAGGCTATTGATCAAGGTGCTTGTTCTACAAAATTCATCTAATTTAGCCACTCCTTCTCCATACCATTTTCCGCTCAGCTGAAGGCATTGAATTTAGTGCTTAATGGGAGGCAACCTGTCATTCCAAAAACCTAAGATCCTTCTAATTATCCTTTTCTGTACTTCACATTTATTGCACTCTGAGTTCAGTTTTAGAACAGTTGACCCCACCTCTGGTACTCGTACCAGGGCTTGAAATCGTTCGCAACAGTCATCCCCACCTGTTCGCCCACTCGATAATCTTGTTCCAATCCCTGAGCCATAATTGTTTCATACCCTCCATTTACAATGAGGACATTACAAAACTTAGGCATGGGGAGTGATGAAGTGCAAACAAATAAAAATTCAAAGTTCGTAAGGGTTCTCACAAAAAAAATACATATTCCAAAAAATAAAAAAAAACTAGAAAATTGAAAAGAGAACAAAAAAATGGAGAAGGGAGGAAATTTTGAGTGAATTAATTGCATATCATTCTTGAGGAGGAGAAGGGGAGGTGATTTAAATGTTAAAAAGGAGCAACAATTTGAAACAAAAAGAGATAGTCTTTAGTAAAAGATTAAGGAATCTACTTAGTTCTAGACCAAACCAAAAGAAAGAAATAAAAGAAATAAAAGTGCTAAGAAGCAAAAGAGATTAGTATGAACGCTGATCTTAGGCCTCTTGGGCTATGCTTTTAGGCTTGAAAATTCAAGTATCCGTTAAGATCTGGATAATCCTCAATAGGTTGGGGAGAATGTGAAGCTTAAGTATTAGTTCTAAGGCTTAGGGATTATTCGGTCTTGTTAACTGACCTCTGGTTTGCGGGACTCAATAACCTAAGCACCCTAATCCACACAAAATCTGATTCAGTATGCTTAATTATCAAAATCATGCAAAAGCATTATTCTATTCTGAAAAAGCTACCTAGATTAGGAGTGGCTGATCAACACAAGTTGATTTGAAAGAGTTCCCGACGTAGAGAGGCGAAAAATTTTCCTTGAAGATGCGCAATAACATACCATCTCCTTGATGCTTGTCTCCTAGGATATCTAAATATCCTACTAGGGGCATGTAAGCACCTTGTGCTAGTTCAGATGCCATGGGCGACATTATCATGAAATGTCGATTGCCAGGTTTTGGGGGTTTCCATGGGAGGTGCTATCTTGAAGCATCGATTTCCAGAGACCTTGTGAGGATTGATGGTGGGAGCTAGGAATTCGATACAGACCGTGTTGTAAAGCCAATTCGAATCTAGAAACAAAGAAAGAAAAGAGAGAGAAAACTCTTCAAAAATAAAAAATATTCTATCTCTCTCTTACAAAAATGCACTGCAAACTGAACCTGGGCTAAACATGTTACAAGCACAGGTGCTTTAACCGCAGAGTTCAACGAACCTTAGGTTAGTTCCTGTGGGCCTTAGAAACCTTCGCGGCGGATTGAGGCTAGAGCTGGTCAGGTCAGAATCTTGGTTGATACTTAAGTACCTCTAAGCCTACTATTGGCATTCTAACCTAATCTACAAAAGAAAGCACACAGCAGAAAGCTGAGCATAAAAAGACATGGTCTAGAACTTGAGTTAATTCCATGAGATTTTGCTAAGGGACTATCAAAATCTAGGCATGAGGGTATGATAGGAACACCATCATGAGTCATAACTAGCTCAATTTAGTCATTATCAAAGAATAAATACTCCTACATAACCACCAGAGAGCCCTAATTCATTGCATAATCATTCTAAGAGAAAGATAAGAAAATAGGATTAAAACTGTAATTTTACCATCATATCTTGAATGTAGAATAACTGTGGGTTTCCTCAAGGGTTAGTTAAGGGTCAAATGGCCTTAAATGTCCAACAAGTGGGTTAATACAGACAGAAAAGGGTTTTCGCGTGTTTTGAGAATTAAATAACTTCTAAAACCCTAAAAATAGACCTGCTTAATTAACTGAGATTTTGGTCAGGATAAAATTCACATAAACCCTCTAAAATTCATATAAAAATATTCTCTATGATTTGGTATGCTTGATTTGACCATTAGAACCTGTCATGACCCAAAATAGAGTCATAGACAGACATTAGCCCTAATTTGGATTTTTACATAAATTACCTAGTTAAAATAGGTCAAAACCTAAATCTGACTTCACCATTAAATTCCCTAGGTCCAAATTAGGTTTATACCAAAATTTAGGCCCAATCTGAGATCATCTTGACCAAATTTGCATTTTGGTCCAATCACTCTTTTTTCTCATTCAGATCCTTAGCTTTTTGAATCCTTGCAAATGGCCCCCTAAATTTATCATCGTCTTCACACAAAGGTCCATACCACCATGAATTCTATTCCTACAAACTCTGGCAACCTAAATTTGGCAAGTTCTCCTTGATTCCTTGACGAATCCCTCTCAAATTTGAAAGGGAAGTTTGTCAAGGAATTCCCTTCCTTTTGTGCCAATTCCCAAGCTCCAGATCTCGCCCAATCTCTCATGCGAATCCTTCAAAGAGATGGGTCTCCTATTCCTACAATTATTCCTAGCTTGGAAGCTTGGCTTCCAAGCTCAAATCGACCTCCTAAGCCCTATATAAGCATGCCCAAGGCTTGGCCGAACACCCAGACTTGATTCCGACCGTGAAATCCCCATATTCCTCCTTCCTCTTCCAGCTGCGAAGCTCTGCAAGCTTCGGCGACTCCTCCTAACCTACTTCGTCGTTCATCCACAATACCAGTGGCCATATTCCCTTCCTCTCTCTTGTTCGCTCTTGGTCGTACCAGCAGGAGCCCTCTATCTCCATTGTCGTCGCCGTCCCCATCATTGGAGTGTCTTCTTCCCCGGCGTCGGCCTACCAATGCCAGTGCCATTCTCCCCCCTTTTATCCATTCAGATTAGGTTAGATTAGTTAGCTTAGATTCCTAGTTTAGATTCCTACCCAAAAATTCCAAAAATAACCCTCGACTCGACACGCTCACCTCCGTCTTCCCCGTCTCCGACCACTCCTCTGGCAAGTCCATCTCACCTCCACAAAACACCAATCAACTCGCCAACCACCTCATGACCTTCGCCACATCACGCTCTACCAAACCCCTTTCCCTAGTTGCCTTCTCGTCCACCCAAACCCTCTGTCGAACACCACGTCCTCCGCACCAATAGTCCAAGGTCGTCAGACCTCCTCACTCAGCCAATCACCCCCACACCACCATGGTTACGTTTCTCATCATCCAGCGATGATTCTTGAGTGCTTTAACACTGCCGAGAGGCCTTATTCTTGGTTTTCAGGTTACAGGTTTTACCCACCATTAAAGGCAAGCTTCGAGCAAGCTCGAAGCTTGCTTCATGCTCAATAGCACCAGGCATCACACCCAGGTGACGTAGAACTACTCCAGGTTCCCTTTTTGACTGTCAATTGGACCCTTTAACCAGCAGAGAACGTGAATTCGACGAAGGAGCTGTTGCTGTTGCTGCACGAAGGAAGGGTGGGACTTTAGTCCTACCTTGGAAGTAACAGCCACGAAGAGGCGCATAAATTGATTTTCTACCTCTTGCTATTCGCCTCAAGTAACTCACAGGGGGTGAGGTCCCTGCACCACTCATGCATCTCGCCCGTGACACTGCTCACACGGGTCTGGTCCATCCGATTATCTGCTTAGCCAAGCACTCCTCGGCTGCCACTCACAGCCGGCAGCCCTGGTCCCAGGTGTGCGTGTACTCGATAACCCGACTATCCTGACTGTGGCATTGGGATGGCGGATCCTAGAGAGAGAAGGAGAGAGAGAGCAGGGGCAGGGGAGGGTTTTGCCTTATGCAACACTTAGCCAAATCTAAAGGGATGGTCGCCCTCTTTGTGTGAAGAAAGAAGGAAGAAGAAAAGAAAGCCTTCGCAGAAGAGGAGGAAAGGAAGAAGGCCTACAGATAAAGACGAGGCTGAAGATAGGCAAGAAGAGAAGAAAGAAGTGAAGAGAGAAGGCATAGCTGAAGAAGAAGAAGAAGATAAAGTACTTAAGCCACCTGATTATCAAATCAGACATTCGAGGCACTGTTCATTTATTTAATTACTTAAGTGGTCCTGGATATTGTTGGTTTATTTGGCATTCCTACTTAACCATTATATGTTTATCTAGATTAAATAATTGGTGTTCTAGATCACCATTATTTTTATTCTAAATTTCTTTTTGATATGTCAAACTCTTGTTAGACTTATATTCTACAATGATGATCAATTTTGAGTAATTAATATTCATTTCTTAGCATTATTTGGCTCATTTTCTTGTGCTCATTTACATTATTGAGATTAGTGTGTGAATTCCTATTTACTCCCTATGTTCAACATCGGACTTTCATTCGAGTAATAAATTCTATTTGTTTTCAAGCGATTTCGACCTATACTACAACGTAGCATTTAAAACCTTGATTTCGCTCTGTAAACACATACTAGTGTGAACAAAATGGTTTTAAAGCAGTACAGAAAAGTTAGTGAAAGAAAGAGGGGACGTGCAATATGAAGGCAAAACTAGTCGTGGTTTAAAGTGCTTGGAAAGAAAAAAGGAGACGGATTCAAGAAAAATTTGAAACATCCAAAAAGAGGCACCTGACGTGAGCCAGACGCGTTTGTCTAAATAGGTCGTTGTGGCTCGTGTTCGCAACATCAGTTTTAAATGTAGAAATGGATGTCAGACCAAGTGTCAAATACAAGGAGGTGTGAAATCGGCTTTTTCTGTCAATTAGTCGTAATGGAAATGGCAGGTTTTGCTTGCGCACGAGAAAATGTGGGAGAGAAAAGAGAGTACGAGAGAAAGAAAGAGAGAGAGAGAGAGTAGGGTTAGAGTCTTTTGATTGTAGCATTCATGCAAATCAAGATAAGAAAAACTCGATCAAAAGAGAGAGGCAATAGCTATATAAGAAATAACATCATTTAACATGCAACTTGAGTTTACAGATACAACAATAGCTAAATGCTTAAACAAAAGTAAAGTAAAGCTAGAGTAAAGGGGGAGAGAGAGAGAGAGAGGAGAAGGTGAGGCGACCATGGCAGTGAAGGAGGGCTCCGTCGGCGGCTCATCAACTCCGGTGAGTACAAAATGTGCTAAAGGAGACTAGGAATGAAGTAGAAGGATTGCAAGTGTATTCAATGCCTTTACATGGGTAGTTGGAGGGGGTTTATATAGGAAGAAGGGGTTTCTAAATTAAGTAGGGGCTTTAGCGACGTCCAGGACGTCGCTAAAACTGCCCCAAAAATGTTGGTGAAGGCCCCTACCCGCTGGTCTTCCACGCGTGCCTATTCTTCCTCCCACGCGCTGCGCCCGCGATCCATGTGTGCTCACCGTGTACCATTCGATCAAAGGTCAGATGGTTGAGGCTTTGCATGAGCGCGTGCTAAGGATTGCGCTTGCGCAGCGCGCGCCTTGCGCGTTATCGTGCACGTGAGCATCCGTGGGCATCCACTGCACCGCGTAGCCTCCATCTGACCCGTCCGTGTGCAGATCAATAGCTGAATTTTGATTGCGCGTGCGGAAGCGGCCGGCACGATTCAAATGGGCGTTGGGTGAGCGCGTGGGAGGGTGCTGACCACTGCGCTGTGCCTCAGAGTGTGTCACAGTTTTAAATGAACTTTCAGCCGTCGATGGATGATCGGATGACCGAGATCTCATCTGAGCACGATGGAGAGGTGCACCGGGGGTGTGGGCGCATCAGATGTCGCCACATGGCTACCTGTAGGTCGTTGATCATTAGATTAACGGCTAGAACTTCTTGGGCTAGTTACAGGAGCTCCGAATGTCATATTTGATCGATTTTGAGTCTGTTGGCTTCCGTTCGTCGTTCTGAATCCATCCGTACGGTTCAATCGCTCATCTGAGGCCTGTTTTGACATGAACTTGTACAAATGGCTATTAACATTGATTTATAAGCAATCTTAATGTGCAATGCATGTAATGCTCCCATGCCCATTTATGATGTGTTATTTGTGCATGTTACCCTTAAGATAAACCCCGATTGACAGAATTGTCGCCACAAAATGTAGAGTTATCATACTCCCATGCTCATTCCTTGCTAGTCCCTCACTAGGTTCATCCCAGCCATTATTCTCAGTCAGAATCCAAGGATTGATTACTTAGAAATTTTGTTACTTGTCAACAGGAGGAAATATACTAAGAGCCTGATCTACAGAGACTAAACAGTGCCCGGGTGTCTGCCAAAATATGAATCACCCGAATCCTTGCTTTAAGGCATACATGTATATTTTTTTTCTTTTTCATCTCTTCTCATTTTTTTGGATTTTTAGAGTTGAGAGTGTGTTGGTAACATTTTACGGCTACCCAACCCACTCAAAACTCGAAAAAGACTCTTAGTGCTAAGCATCTTGGTGTGAATATTGTGATAGACTCACTCAATGGTAATTAGAATAGACTTTGAGTTTCTACGCCCCTAAGTAACCAGAAAAGGAAGTGCATGCCTGAAGGTGTATTTGTCCGATTGGTAGCTTTCTCCCTACTTTTATTTTATTTGGGGTCAACACAAGGGTGTTTCCAGTGTATATCTTCCCAGATTGCTCTACTTTCCCGCTTCTTTCTTAGGTGTTTTGGACTTTTTGTATATTTAGTGAGCTGGGTTCTGGACTACCGACCAATGGATTGTTACCTATGACCACTTGCCAGCCATACTCATGCGGTGAAGTATAGCTTATTTATTTTTTTTATTTTTCTTCTTTTTCTATTTTTTTCTATTTCTCCCATTTTTTTCTTTTTTCTCTTTTCTTTTTCTTTTGTTATTTAGTAGGTGGATTCCCTGATCTCAGATTTATCTAGAGGCAATAAAAAGAAAGTGATCCTATGGTTGAGCTCTGAACAACCAGCCAATGGGTTATTACCAACGACAACTTGCCAGCCATACCACCCTAGAAAGTTCATTAGCTACCTAATTTCTGTTAGAATCTTTAAAAAATGAGTCAGTGCAAAAATGTGTGCAGATGCTTAGACTAAAAGTCCCTCCGAGTCAGAGGGCGGGTTGATAAGTCATATACTTATCACCCTACTTTATTGGCGAATTATAGTAAATTAAGGTTGCGAGGATTCGAGGCTAAATCCATATTTTAATTGACACCAAGGCTGATTGAGCCTGAAGGCCTGAAAAGTCTAAGTATTTAGGTTTTTTTGTATTATTTCCCACCGTTGACAAGTTCCTAATGCCTAAGTTTTGCTTCCCAAATTCATCATCATTTTTTTTACTATTATATTCAAACTGATAAAATGAACTTAGAATATGCAAATTACCACCCCCTCCCCCATGCTTAAGTTGAACAATGTCCTCCTTGACAAATAAATGGATACAAAGGGGGTTCGGAAAGAAGTCACCTGAGTGATGCTGTATACCTAATCAGTCTGAATCTTCTGGGTTGCCTCCTAGGAAGCACTGAGTTTAATGCCTCCAGCTGGGCGATGCTTCGTGTCAACCCTCGATGAGGGTGACAACCTCCTTTGGGGGAACCTAGGCAAGGAAATGCTTTAATCTCTTATCGTTTACCATGAAGGTGTGCCCAGTGTTCAGATCTGCAATTTCAACCGCCCCATTGGAAAAAGGTTTGACCACCCGATATGGTCCTGTCCACTTGGATCTGAGCTTCCCAAAAAAAAGTTTAAGTCGAGCATCCAAAAGCCAGACTTGATGGTTAGGCTCGAAGGTATTTCTATGGATGAGTCAGTCGTGGACAGCTTTCATCTTTTCCTTGTAAAGTCGACTATTCTCAAATGTGTCCCGAAGAATTTCCTCAAGCTTAGAGAGTTGGAGCGTCCTCTGTGCACCGGCTAACTGAGAGTCCATGTTACACTGCTTAACAGCCCAGTAAGCCCAGTGTTCCAATTCGATCGGAAGGTGACAAGCTTTGCCAAAGACCAGGCGATACGGCGACATGCCTATCGGGGTCTTAAAAGCGGTCCTGTATGCCCACAGGGCATCATCTAGTCATGTGGACCAATCCTCCATGTCAGGTCTCACAGTCTTTTGCAGAATGTTCTTAATCTGCCTATTGGAGACCTCGGTCTACCCATTGGTTTGCAAATGATACGGGGTGGCAATGCGATGAGTAACCTCGTATTTTCTGAGTAGGGCATGGAACTAGGTGTGGATAAAGTGACCTCCACCATCACTGATCATGGCCTTCGGTATTCCAAACTGAGAAAATATGTTTTGCTTAACAAAATCCATGATAGCCTTATGGTCACATCTGTGAGTGGCGATGGCTTCAATCCATATTGAGACATAGTCTACTAAGACTAAGATGTACTCAAAGCTGTTGGATGGTGGGAAGGGGCCCATGAAATAAATGCCCCAAACGTCGAAGATCTCAACAATCAAAATGGGATGGAGGGACATCATGTCTTTTCTAGTCATGGTCTCTAAAGTCTGGCAGCGAGAGCAAGTCTTCGCAAAGCTGTGTGCGTCCTTGAATAAGGAAGGCTAGTAAAATCCGGACTGCAAAACCTTTGCAGCTATCTTCTTCCCCGAAAAGTGGCCACCACATGCTTGATTATGACAAAAGGATAGCACACTTTGAACTTCTTCCTCCAGGATACACCTCTTGATAATTTGGTCGGCATAGAGGCGACACAGCATGGGATCATCCCAGAAATAATGTTTGGCTTCAGCCAAGAACTTATCCCATTGCTGTCTAGACTAGCTGTGCGGGGTCTGTCCTACTACCAAATAGTTGACAAAGTCGGCATACCATGGTAGTTTCCTTTCGTGCACAGCCAGAAGTTGTTCATCAAGAAAGGTATTAGTCAAAGGCAAGGAGGGCCCAATGTGGTCCAGGTGGAGTCTGGACAGGTGATCGGCCATGACACTCTTGGACCCAGCTTTGTCATGAATTTCTAGGTCAAATTCCTATAAGAGTAGGATCCATCTAATGAGCCTGGGTTTAGCGTCCCTTTTGGCCAACAAATTTCGGATGGCCGAGTGGTCTGTATAAATGGTTACGTGGGATCCTAGGAGGTAAGATCGAAACTTTTCGAGTCCAAAAACTACGGCAAGCAGCTCTCTCTCTGTGACTGTATATTTTCGTTGGGCCTCATCCAACGTCTTACTCGCATAGTAGATCACCACGGGTTTCCTTTCTTGTCTCTGTCCTAGGATTGCGCCAATGGCAAAGTCTGATGCATCACACATAATGTCAAAATCCTAGGACCAGTCTGGGGGCTGTAACACAGGTGCAGTGGAGACTGATTCCCTGAGGGTGGTGTAAGCCTGGATGCAATCAAGTGTCATGTGAAATAGGGCATCGTTGGCCAGAAGGTCGGTCAAGGGTTTAGAGAGTTTGGAGAAGTCTTAATGAACCTTCGATAGAAACCAACATGTCCTAGGAAAGATCGGATTTGCCGGATCGAGCTAGGTGGCGAAAGTTTGGAAATCAAAACAACCTTAGCTCGATCCACCTCAATGCTCCTATGCGATACGATGTGCCTGAGAACAATCCCTTCTTGAACCATGAAATGGCTTTTTTCCCAACTCAAAACCAAGTTAACCTCGATACATCGCTTCAGAATTTTCTCCAAGTTGCTCAGACAATGGTCGAATAAGTTCCCAAACACTGAGAAATCATCCATAAAGACCTCCAGGTATTCACCTACCATCTCTGAAAAGGTGGCTAGCATGCAATGCTGAAAGGTAGTGGGTGCGTTGCATAACCCGAATGGCATATAACGGAACACGAATGTGCCATACGGGCAAGTGAATGTGGTCTTCTCTTGATCTTCGGGAGCAATCGCAACTTGGTTGTATCCTGAGTATCCATCCAAGAAGCAAAAATATTTCTGCCCTACCAATCGTTCAAGAATCTGGTCAATGAATGGCAGAGGGAAATAATCTTTCTTGGTTGCCTCATTGAGCTTCCTATAATCAATGCACACCCGCCATGCAGTGGTGGTGCGGGTGGAGATGGATTCGCCATGCTCATTGGTGACAATAATGAGCCCGGCATTCTTGGGAACCACTTGAGTGGGACTCACCCAGGGGCTATCGGAGATTGGGTAGATGATGTTAACGTCAAGCCACTTGATGATTTCCTTTTTAATGACCTCCCGCATATTCGGGTTTAATCGTCTCTACATCTGACGGGAAGGTCGAGCCCCATCTTCCAGATAGATCTTGTGGGTGCAATAAGTGGGGCTAATTCCTCACAAATCCACGATGGTCCATCCAATGGCTACCCAATGTTCTGATAGAGTCGCGGTCAACCTGAGTTCCTGATCCTTGGTTAGATGGGTGTTGATAATCACCGAGAAGGTCTGGTCAGGTCCAAGGAAGATGTACTTTAGATTTTTAGGAAGCAGCTTCAGCTCAGGTGTGGGTGGAACAACACTCGATGGGTAGGGGAGAGGTAGCAGTTGATCAGCATCAATCTCCTCGAACAATGGTTGCTGATGGTAATCCGCTCTATAGAGGTCAGCATGCACAGACGGGCATAGGCCAGAACTGTCATCACAGGGTTGGGTCTGATGGTTTGATACAGAACTAAGGGTGAGGCATTTCTCAACCAGAGGCTCCACGGGATCGTGTTCCTCAATCCAGTCTAATCGAAAGACTTAGTGGCCCTGAAGATATCCAACTACATCTTCCTATCTCTGAAGGCGATTTCCATGCATCCCATGTCACAATTGATGTTCGCCTTAGTCGTAGCTAAGAAAGGTCTGCCCAGGATGATGGGTGTGTTTTGTAGTTGTTCAGGGACTTCCATGTCGAGCACTAAGAAGTCAACTGGGAAGTAGAAGTCCTTGACCCGAACAATTACGTCCTCGACAACCCCCTTCGGGGTCTTCACAGATCGATCAGCCAATTGGATAGTCACAGGTGTGGGTGTCAATTCTCCGAATCCGAATTGGTGATACAGGGTTGTTGGGATCAGATTAATTGAAGCACCTAAGTCCAGGAGCACTCTATCAAATGTCATGTCCTTGATATTACAAGATATCAGGGGTGCTCCTGGGTCTGTTCGTTTGAGCGGAAGGTTGCTCGATATCACTGAACTCGCTTGCTCTGAGAGCACAACCTTCGTAGGTGCTTGGGGTTGTGGCTTACGCTTCGGCGTACAGGCATCCATTAGGAACTTAGCATAAGCCGGAATGTGCTTGACTGCCTCAAGGAGCGGGATGTTAATCTGAACCTGCTTGAAAATTTCCAAAAGCTCCTCATTCTCCACAACCACTTTCTTTCTCTTCATCTTCTCCAAGGCCTCGGGGTATGGTGTCTTGATTTGAACTGGGTCAGTCTCCAGGTCCTTGGGTGTTTCCTGCTTGTCTTCAGAGTGGGGTATCTCAGGGAGTAAGGTCATGGGAGGAGTTGGCCACTTGGGATCCTGGGTTTCAGTGTCGCTTCTCAAGGTCACTACATTTGCAGAGGTAATGGGACCATGGGTTGATCCTTGAGAAGAAGAGGAAGAAGAAGCACCAAACCCAGGGGGTGTTTATGGGGCAGGCTGGACCATGTGGGCCTGCTTGGGATTGCCTTGGAACCCCTACGAATTGGGGCCTCTGTTAATCACGTTTCGCGAGTTTGGCTGTGGCTGAGAAGGAAGGGATTCCTGTTGTTTAAAATCCAACTGTCTCAACTGTCCCTTCACTAATGCCATTTCCTCCTGGTGTTTCTGGTTCATGTTAGCCATCATTTTCATCAAGGTGTCCATTTGGTTTTGTGGGGGAGGGGCCGGCCTATCCGGATTATACAAGGGTCTAATCGATGGACCTTACTGATAGGAAGTCGGGTTTGGCTGATGGTTTGGCTTGGGCTGGTTCTAAAATTGATTTGGTTTCTGGTTTGTCCAAGCGAAGTTTGAGTGATTACGCCATCCAACATTGTAGGTGTTGGAGAAGGGGCCAGGTTTGGAATAACCTTGGATGGCCTGGACATCTTCAAAGATAAAAGGTGTCGAGGGGGAGGAAAGAGAATAATCAGGGGTTGAGGAAGCAAAGGTCCCTCCCTGGAACATGGTCAGGGGTTGTTCCAGGTGCATCTGGCTTAGTGCTGAACTAGGTCGACATTGTGAGCTCCCTTTGCTAGGGAGAGAGTCTGTAGCGGGTTCTTGGTCTGGTTCAATAGTTCATCTATCTTCTTATCCACCAATTCCACTCGATCCAACTTCTTGGCAATGATATCCATGTCAACGATTCCAAAATTTGCTTGTACCTCATAGATCCCACCACAGGGTTGACTGGATCGACTGAACTAGGTCATGGAGGCATTGTTGAGCGAATTTTTGCTCATAGACTCGAAAAGCTCAAACACACTTTCCTCATCTTTGTTCAAAAAGTTTCCTCCGCATGAGGCATCAACAAAGTTTCAAAGGTTGCTGTCCAGACCATGGTAGATCTGGGCCAATTGCCACCTTAGAACCTCATGGTGTGGGCATTTTCTCAACAATTCGTTAAATCTCTCCCACGCCTCATGGAATTGTTCCTCGCCCTGGAGTGTAAAGGTGGTAATGGCTCTTCTGAGGGCATTGATCTTTCCTATGGGGAAGAATTTCTTTAAGAATGCATGCCTCAGTTCTTCCCAGGTGGAGATAGGTCTTCCTAAAGTTCTAAGCTAGTGAGATGCTTTGTCTCCTAGTGAGAAGGGGAACATCTTAATCAAAACAACGTCTAAGCTGATGTTCCTGGGCTTGACAGTCCGAGCGATCCGGTCAAGGTCCTCTAGGTGTTGGAAGGGGTCCTCATTTGAGCTTCCATGGAAGTGGCTTTGAATCAGGCTCAAGATATTAGGTTTTAGCTCAAAATCATCTCCCCCTTCGGGGACCCTAAGATGTGGTTCAATCCGAATAGCAGATGGATCGTAAAAGTCACGGAGGGGCCTAGGTTGGTTATGGAATTATGGTGGATCAGGTGGTGGTTGCCCTTGCGGATTCTGCAAAGGTGGTGGTGGTTGCCCTTGTGGGTTCTGCAACCAGTGTATGACTTGCATGATAGTGTAGATCTACTGCTATTGAAGCTGGTGGTTTGCATTAATCTGGGCCTGGATGATGGTCATCGTATTTGGTGGAGGTTGGTCCTCAACCTCATCTACTCTAGGTTCGGCCATATCTCTAGCAAGATCAAGTCTCCCCTAGGTTTCCCATCCCAAAACAAACAACTCGAGATGAAGTGATCATCTCTCGTGCATACACTAGAGAAGAACAGGGAGGGATGCGGAAAGAAACAGATGTAAGAAGCGTGTGTGCTCAAACAAGAAGACAAGACTAGTCCTTATAGTGTATTCCTTAGGGGACCTAGAAATCTCAAAAGGAACAATCAAGATTGTAGGCACGTAACCGCCCTTCCTAAGGCCAATCTGGCCAGGTTGATTACGAGGGGATTGTGGGGAAGGTTCTTCCTTTGGCTTGCTCCGCCGGTTCCGTAGACCCTACAACCGCAGTCGTTTGACACTTCCCCGCAACCTAGTCACCAGATTTTATGAAGGGAATGAAGGCCAAGTGCCTAGCAACCGAAATCACGCCTTTCGAGACTTAAACCAATCCTGCTTAGGGCACGTCAACTTTGTTTTAACGAGGGCTTAGGTCAGTGCTTGTTCTCAAGATATGTGATGAGGCGTTGATTGGGGTGGTGTCTCTTAGTTATCTGATTCAAATGTGTGTGCAACTAACAAGACATGGTTCTTAAGCAAGGATTTAAGATGTAGTGTCTTTTAACATTTGTCCTTACTTTAATGTCTTTTAGGGTTGAAGTGCCTTAGTGTTTTCAAACAAGTTTCAAGTGGACACGTCAAGTTTTACACACAACGGGTGAGAGTGAATTTCCTTTAGAGTGAGGCCCTAGAAAACAACCCTAATGTTCTCACCCTACTGTTCATGCAATCTACCAGGTGAGTCAATTTTAAGGTGAGTGATGTGGCCCAAGTCAAGTCATGATGGCTTCGCAAACATCACTCAAAAAGAAAAAGAACACTCCAAAGAGATTATATCTTTAAGAATGTTAGAGTGTATTTTTTTTGTTGGGTGATGGATTTAGGATGTGGATCAAGCAATCATTCACCATGCCAATTTTTCTTTGATTTTAATTTTTTTTATATTTTTCTTTTAGGCAAGCAAATAACCATGGGTAGAGTGATACTCACAACCGGTCTTTGCTGAGTTCACTCCATCTCTACCATCACAAGTCACGCTCCTTCGTCACTTAGGCGTCGAGTTCCCACAACTAATCAAGTAGAGGGAGAAAATGAGTTAGACGATGTGAGTATGGATGCAAAATGAAAGTGACAAAATAAATCTGTTGCCTCCCCGGCAACAGCACCAAAAACTGATGTGAGCCGGACGCGTTTATCTAAATAGGTCATTGTAGCTCACGTTCGCAACGTCAGTTTTAAATGTAGAAACGGATGTGAGTCCGAGTGTCGAACACAGGGAGGCGTGAAATCAACTTTTTCTGTCACTTAGTCATCACGGAAATGGCGGGTTTTGCTTACGCACGAGAAAACGCAGGAGAGAAAAGAGAGTACGAGAGAAAGAAGAGAGAGAGTAGAGTTAGAGTCTTTTGATCATAGTATTCATGCAAATCAAGATAAGAAAAACCTGATCAAAAGAGAGAGGCAATAGCTATATAAGAAACAACATCATTTAGCATGTAACTTGAGTTTTATAGATACAACAATAGCTAAATGCTTAAACAAAAGTAAAGTAAAGCTAGAATAAAGGGAGAGAGAGAGAGAGAGGAGAAGGCGAGGTGGCCATAGCGGTGGAGGAGGGCTCCATCGGTGACTCGTCAACTCTGGTGAGTACAAAATGTGCTAAAGGAGGCTAGGAATGGGGTAGAAGGATTGCAAGTGTATTCAATGCCTTTACATGGGCAGTTGGAGGGGGTTTATATAGGAAGAAGGGGTTTCAAAATTAAGTAGGGGCTTTAGTGATGTCGAGGACGTCGCTAAAATCGCCCCAGAAATGTCGGTGAAGGCCCCTACCTACCGGTCTTCCACGCGCGTCTGTTCTTCCTCCCGCATGCCGCGCCCACAATCCACGTGCGCTTGCTGTGCGCTGTCCGATCAAAGATCGGATGGTTGAGGCTTCGCATGAGCGCATGCTAAGGATTGCGCTTGCGCAGCGCGTGCCTCGTGTGTTATCGCGCGTGTGAGCGTCTGTGCGCATCCGTGGGCATCCACTGCGCTACGTGGCCTCCATTCGCGCCGTCCGTGCTCGGATCAACGGTTGAATTTTGATTGTGTGTGTGGATGCGGCCAGGGCGATTTGAATGGGCGTCAGGTGAGCGCGTGGGAGGGTGCTAACCGTTGTGTCGCAATTTTGCATGAACTTTCAGTCGTCCAATGGATGATCGGACGGTCGAGATCTCATCTGGGCACAATGGAGAGGTGCATCGCAGGTGTGGGTGCATCAGATGCCGCCACATGGCTGCCTGTGGGTCATTGATCATTAGATTAATGGCTAGAACTTCTTTGGCTAGTTGCAGGAGCTCTAGATGTCGGATTTGATCGATTTTGAGTCCATTGGACTTCGTTCGTCATTCTGAATCCATCCGTGTGGTCAGATCGCTCATATGAGTCCTGTTTTGACATGAACTTGTACAAATGACCATTAACATTGATTTATAAGAAATCTCAATGTGCAATGCATGTAATGCTCCCATGCCCATTTATGATGTGTTATTTGTGCATGTTACCCTTAAGATAAACTCTGATTGACAGAATTATCGCCACAAAATGTAGAGTTATCAACACCTAGCGAAGACAATTGGCAAGCAAAAAGAATTGCAACCTAAATATGAAAGTGAACACAAGGTCGAAGAGATTTATTGGCACTAGCAATCACACCATAAATGGATTTCCGAGGGAGAGAGGAATACTAAGTTCTATCAGACTTTTTCCAAGAACAGAAAGTGGAGAAATGAAATAAAATGGTTAGCTCTACTTGACAAGGAACAATCGATACACAAGCAGGCATTAAAAAAGAAAGGGGTTTTGACATATATGCCCCTGTTAATATTGCCAAAGACGTATATACTCTTGTTATTTTTGCATTTACATATATACCCTTTGTAATGACATACATGCCCCTATAAATTTAAATTTATTAAGTTTTATACCCTTTAGAAAAGTTTAGAGTAAAAATTAAAGAATTTTTACTCCAAACCCCCTACTTTTTTTCTTTCTTTTATTATTTGGTACCTAGGGATTTGGGGATGGGGGTTAGTTGGGGCAGGGTGGCAGTGCTGGTAGTGTGGTTGGGTGGGGTAGAGGGAAGGAGGAGGAAGGGTAGAGGGGAGGAGGAGGAGGAGGAGGAGGAGGAGGAGGGAAGTGCTCGAGGTGGAGATGGGGGTTAAAGGAAGAGAAGGAGATAAAAGGAGGAAGAGTGGTCTGTGGGAAGAGGAGTTAATGCGGTGAGAATAGGGTTGTGTTTGTGGAGTTTGGTTGGGCAACCTACTGGCGATGGGATTAGGTGGGGCAGAGGGAAGGAGGAGGAAAAGGGAGGTTCTCGAGGAGGAGATGTCGTGGGGTTTGGTGGGGAAGTGGTGCTGGCGATAGGGTTTGTTGGGGCAGAGGGGAGGAGGATGAGGGAGGTGCTCGAGGTGGAGATGTCGTGGGGTTGGGTGGGGTAGTGGTGTCGACGGTGGGGTTTGGTGGAGCCGAAGGGAGGAGGAAGGGTAGAAGGGAGGAGGAGGAGGGAGGTGCTCAGGGTGGAGATGAGGGCTAGCAGAGGACAAGGAGGAGATAAAAGGAGGAAGAGGGGTTGGGGTGGAGGTGGGTCGAAGGAGGAGGAGGGTGGTGGTAATAAATAATCTATCAACAATCTATTCAATGAGGAAGTCTAGGGCTTCATCGAGGTTGGCGGGAAAGCAAAAGATGAAGGAGAGGACCTCCTCGAGGCACTTCACCTGTAGTGTGAAACCGTTGAGCTTGAACCTCGTCACCACCTTTTTCTCATCGTTGTGTTGCCACCAACCATCTCTGCCTCCTCTTCGATCGGTGTTGCTGCTGCTGCTACTGGTGGCAATGCTCCACCATACATTGGCAGGAACTTATGGAGGGAAACAAAGGAGGTGGGCAGAGGAGGGGAGGGTGGTGGTGGTGCATCAAAGGAGGAGGAGGTAGGTGGTGGTGGGTTAGAGGAAGAGGAGGAGATGGGGATAAGAGGTGGATGAAGAGGGAGAGGAGGTGGAGGGGTTGTTGGTGTGAAAGAAATATAAGAAAGCATATGGATATAATTTTTTAAATTTTTTAATCTTCAAATTTCGTAAAGGCATCCTAACAAGGAAATAGAGATTTGTGGAGATATATATGTGAATGTCAAAATAATAGAGATATATATATCTTTGCCAAAATTAACAGGCGTATATATATCAAAACCCCAAACAAAAATTTTGATTATTTCAAAGTGATTTTTGCTTTTGAAAATATAAATGAGGAACCTCTAACATTTCTTTGGGCTCAAGCTACAGAAGAACAATTTAGTTGAGTCGCATCAATTCCACATGAAGAAGAGATAGAAAATATTTTATTCTAGATGGGCCCTTGCAAAACCCCATGACTAAATGGTCTCCTAGCTTTGTTTTGCAAAAGATGTTTGAATAAAGTCAAGGATGAAATCCTTACATTTGTAAAGCCTTATTTCTAGAGTTCCAATATGCCAAGTGAAATGAATAAAGCATTCATTGCATTGGTTCCTATAAAGGAAGACCCATTGCAACCTATGGGCTTTTGGCCTATTAGCCTCTCCAACATAACGTATAAACCAGTAGCTAGCAAAGTTCCTGGCAAGAAGAATAATTTCGACATTACATATGGTCATCTCCTTTAATCAATCTAGCTAGATTCTTGAAAAGGAGACAAATTATGAATAATATCATAATAGCAAACGATTTCATTCATTCTATGAAAACCAAATTGAAGATGGCATTTATGACTTCTAAATAAGATATAGAGAAGACATTCGATTGACTTGAGTGGAACTTTATAACTTCTTGCCTACACCAACTAAACTTCCCTTCACCAAATCCTGTACCACCTCATCCTCCTTTCTAGTGTTGGTCAATGGAGTTTCCACAAGTTCTATCATGAGTGATGGTTCTTATAGGACACATCTAACGTCCCATCTCAAGTGGGGCATCTAATTCATCCATTCTACACATGTAGACAAAATAGAGGCACGGGACTCACCTAGGCGCAAGGATATGGGGAGGGGCATAGCATTTGATGTTGATTTTTGTCCTCTATTATCATTAACTCCTCTATCATCCCCTTGTTTAGGGTGCAAGATTTTCCTCTCTCCCTATCTCTCGATACTTTCCAATGAATTGCTTACTTTCCATTAAAAAATAGCTTGTTTAAAAATCTAGGTACAAGTTACATGCCCTTGAAGAATTCTAGACCACTTTCTCATCTCATGTATGACATCTGTGGAGCAAGCAAATATGTAGAGTCTAATCTTTAAAGATTATGAAAGAAATTTTGGATAAAAAGTTGACCTCCATAAATCTTGTATTTTCTTTTCATCATAAATGATGTAAGGACTAGAAGACACATTTCTTGTTGCCTTTCATGCAAAGAAAATGGAGGATGATGAAATTTACCTAGGGTGTCCAATTCTTAGTGGAAGGTGGGGGCAACATCTTCAGAAGTTCATCATTGCTAAACTGTCACTCCAAGGTTAACGAGCAGGAAGATTGTGCTCCTTATGGCCCTGTATGGTAGGTCGGTTAAGCCATTTAATTTGTGTTTATTTACCACTTAACCTACCTTTCATTTGCACTAGATTAAGAGAATTTAAGTCGATGCAAACTTATTTCACTTCCTCTGTGGAATAAGTTTAACCTGCTTAAACTTTCAAACATCAAAACCTACTTTTTTCACCAATTTATTCTACTCCTTCCTTGTTTCTCTATTGATTCCACAAACCTATTCTCCATACCAAACACCACCTAAAAGTTCTTTGTTAGCGGTTCCTACTCATTCGATGTTCACTTGTCTTTTTCCAAAAATACTTTATGAATATATAGATGCACTTGCCAAAGACTTTTAGTAGGGTTATAGCAATCAAATGAGTTATTTATATTTGTTAGCTTGGAATAAAATGTTGAATCCAATACATCTTGGAAGATTGGGGATGCGACAAACACATATAAAAAACTTGGCCTTTCTCATTAGATTTGCTTGGAGGTTTTGCTATAGTGAAGGTGAGCTTTGAGGTGATGTGTTAAATGAAAAATATCAAAAAGGTGCCTTTGTTTTGAGATGCTCCATCAAGTTCCAATGTTTCTCCTTTTTAGTCAACTTTAGTGGAGGCTACAGGTTGTCTTTTAAGAGTAGCTTTTGGCTTATTGGAAATTACAAGCAAATTAATTTTTGGTGCAATAATTGGATCCCAAAGGTGAAAAGTCCAACTATTCTTAAACTTTTAAATAATTCCCTACCTACGTATTTGATTGTTGATGACGGAGGATGGAATGAAACTATATTGCAGGCCATGTATGAACTCCCAATCATAGTTAGAATTAAGAGCTTGAATGTGTAGATTGTGATAAAACAGAGGAAATAGATAATACTCAATCATACTCTTATGTGATCACTCAATCATACTCTTATGTGATCTTCATCATGCATTTATAGAGATTAAGAGGTAGTATTTGCTACATTGGATCAAACCATATCCAAATAAGAACAAACAAGTATATTTCGGATTAGGTTTAACAAAGAAACAACCAAATCTTGGGATATGATATTAACCATTGTATTACAAATTATTTCAAAAATATTTATCCTAATAACCCCCTTATAGGTCCACTACAGTGGATAATTATAAAATTAAAGTAATTTTTATTTAAGAGATTAATTAAAATTTAAGCATATTTCCTACTAGCAAATTAATCAAGCTCATCAATTATTTTTCCTACACATTTAATTAATTGACGCACATCTTATGCGTAATTTTATGTCGATACATTCAACTGTCACGCAAGATGCATTGCGGGAGCAATTTTGAGAGCTTGGATGGAGAGAAATTCGAGTCAAACTTATCTTTCTTTGCAATTAACCCGCATCACCCCCACCACAACCCCGTGCATTAAAATGATCTCGTAAATTATGGGAGTCATTCCTGGTTGGACACTTTGTTTGGAGGGGATTCAAGGTCCCTTGACTGCCGGTCTCCTCTCTCTCTCGCCTTCTCCCTCTCTCTCGATTAAAACGCACGCACCAACTCCTCATGGGAGCACCGCGCCCTTTCTCCCTTTTTTTTTCATCACCGCAACCCCCACGGCGCTCCTCTTCTCTTCACCATCACCGCGACGCCGTCTTCTTCTCTCGACCCTTACGCACTGCGGCTCCATCGCACTCGACTTCGCCTCCATCGCCTGACTACGCCACCTCCATCTCAGCAAGTCGGTGGTGACAGCACCAACCTACAACCACGCCATCGTCCCCTTTCAGACCTCATCCTCCTTTCTTCCCTCAGCGTTGGGATGTGAGGAGGATTACCCTTCTGCCGCCTTCCTTACCGTGCCCTCATCGCCGCTCCATCCGCTTACGACGGCACCAGATGCTCTCCTCCTTCGCCGACCGCTCCAACTCACCCTCACCGTTCTCTCGCCCCTCTCTCCCCCACGAGGACAGGAGAGGGACACTGCTCTGCCTGCGCTCTCCACCGCTTTTTTTTGCCTCGCCATTCGACATCGACGCCCACCTCCGTCCGCGCAACCACCAGCAGGGGCACCCATTCAACGGTGCCCTTGCAATCGCAACAGATATCTTTTCTCTTTTTAGTTGATTTTTCTTATCAAGCTCCTTTGATTCGTTTTCGTTCTCTGACTCTGTATTTATATTAGGCAATTGGATTCATTATTTGTATTCTTGGGTTCTGTGATTTAAGATGAAAATGAGAATCTTTGATAGATCTATGTGTGTTTAGATGCCTCCCCGCGGATACGACTCTATTCTTGTGGTTCAATCTCGCCACGTTGATTTGATTTTTTTTTTTCTGATTTCGGTTTGGGATTTTTGTCCACCACGTTCTACACTATGACCTAGTTTAATCTATTAAGCGAGAAAAATCTCTTATCACACCCCTGCAATTACAGGAACTACCTGATACCTGATTAATGGAGATTGATATGCCGTTGTATTTGTTGTAAGAGATTCTTTAGTAGTGGCTTGGTCATGATATTTGTGAGTTGGTCTTTTGTTGATATAAATTGTACTTTAAGATTTCTGCGAGCAACTTGTTCAGGAACGAAATGGTAATCGATTTCAATATCTTTCATACATACATGAGAAACTAGATTACCTAAAAAGATTTGTTTCCCCAATATTGTCACACCAAAGAATTTGAGAGTCTTCACTAGACACATGCAATTCTTTGAGTAGAGACTAAAGCTAGATGATTTCAGCTATTGCATTAGACATAGCTTTATACTAAGATTCCATGGATGATCGAGTGATGGTTGTTTCTTTGCTGACCAAGAGACAAGGCTAGCTCCCATGAATATAAGGTACTGGCCGGATGGCCTGCGATCATCTATGTAGCCACCCCAGCCAGCATCCAAATATGCCTAGAGACGTAAGTTTGAGAAAGGACAGAAAAGAAGACCCGTAGAAATGATGCCTTTGAGATAATGGAGAATTCATTTTACATGTTCTTGGTGTTGATTAGTAGGATTATTCATAAATTGGCATTCTTTATTTACGACATGAAATATTGGGTCTTATGCGGAGCGCAACAATTTGTCTGTAAAGTGTAGTATCAGTAAAGGATTCTCCAATATGGCTTAATTTGCACGAGGTTGCCATAGCAGTTTGAATAGGTTTGCCAGCAATCGTATTGGTTTTACGTAAAAGATCAAGTACTTTTTTTTGTTGTGATAGAAGAAGACCATCTTTGTGTTTCTAAACTACCATGCTAAGAAAATAATGGAGTACCAAGATCTCTAATCTTGAATTCCGCTTTAAGAGTAGTAAGAAGCTAGGAAATATTTGAAGTTGAATTCCCAATTATAACGATGTCGTCAACATAAATAAGAATATTTATCAATTGAGTGTTAGAAGACCAAATAAATAGGAAAGTATCTATTTTAGAAGGATTGAAGCCTAATTTTTCCAGAAATGTACTTAGGCGACTAAACCAGGTTCAAGGTGTTTGTTTGAGATCATAAAGAGACTATTGTAGTTTTCATACATGATATGGTTAAGAAAGTTGTTGCTGCAATCAACCTGGTGAAGATCCCAATGTTTGGAAACTGCAATAGACAAAATGGCATGGATTGTAGATAGATTGATAAAAGGACTATATGTATCTATGTAATCAATTCCTTCATGTTGATTATATCCTTTGGTAACCAAACTTTATATTTGTCAATTTCTCCATTGGGGTTTTGATTTTAGTTGGAATGTTCATTTGCATTGTTACGACTCAAGTCCCACCAACCAACGAGACCTAAGTTGTCAGGCAACATAAAAAAAATAGGATCACAATCACCCAATAAATAGTCATAGAACATTAATGGCTAAACATTCATTCATAATGCATTAAATAAAAAGTAGCGTTGAATATTATAATAAAATCCACCATCAAAAATAGAGAAGTAGATTAAGTGCTCAATTATTAATACAATCATGAAAAAGACTGGAAATAGAAAGAGTCTAACAAACAAAACAAAAACTAGGTGAGCAACATGCTTACTGTGGACCATCTCCTATAGTAGAGCTCGATCTTATAGCAGAAGGACCAATAGCAACCGTTACACCTTATTGCTCAGTAACATTTGAGCACGGAACTCAAGAAATGCATTAATAAAAATTGAGTAGGGTAGAAATAACAACTAATCGCACGCTCTCGCTATAAAAAATAAAGACAAAAATTGTTTGTTATAGCGTGCGAGATCACAAATCAACAAATACATTTAAAATTGCATATAAACGGGTGTCGATCCATTGGGAAAGCATCAACTTCATAATGATTTTTATTCAATCTAAGAAATCAGGTTCGTAAATCAAACAAAACACTAAAACGAAATAGCAAAAGGGTGAAGATATAGCCTTTGTAATGGTGAAATTGCTTGATGCTGTCACCATCGATGACATGGTATTCCTTGTTTTGAATGTGAATGTGATTGCGAAAAATTACTCTTTGTCATAGTAAATGCGTACAAAAACTCTTAAATTTATATATCATATCGAACTAAAAAATGTTAAAATCATAGACTAAAAGCAGAGTCTAAGTCGTTTGCAAGAAGGCAAACAAATTAAAATCACTTTCCAAACTAGAACTAGAATCGAAGATCAAGTAGGATGATTATTAGAATTAGAACTAATCTAGTAGCATGCAACTTTTAACTAGAAAGCATAGAACTTTAAGACAAGTTGAAAAATAAATACTACAACCTTATTGACTAAAATAAGAGTTTGACACAAGTAGAACTAGTATTACAAATAGAAGAATGATTTTTGAGGAAGAAAAGTACAACTAGAACTAAATTAGAAAAATGCAACGTAAGGGCTTCAAAGGCGAAGTTCGAAGCATCGATGTAGATGTGGATGTGAAGGTGAACCCACAATCTCCAAGGGGAGAAGGAAGAAGTAGAGGACTAGTTCTAGTCGGTGGATCTATTTGGAAGTGGAAAGTAATGATCCTAAGGGAGGGTGGCTAGGGTGTTTATATAGAGGTTAGGAAGGCTTGTGATTGGTTGATCCAAGTTGCCTTGGATAACCAAAATAAAGGGCTACGATTAGGAGTCTAGGAATCAAGGGGTAGGATGAAGGAATAGGTGGATAGAATAGGATGGGAATTGTTGGAATTGATGGAGGGCTAGGATGGCTTTGAGAGGATGATGAAGGGCTATGAGTCTCTTAAATTTTTGGCCTCTTTTTGTTCCAAATTTCAAGTTACACATAAAAGTAAAGTTGTAACCCTCGAAATAAGCTTTTCAACGCAACTTGAATCACTCAATTTGGATTTGAAATGAAAAGGTTACATCCAAAATACTAAAGGTGTGTCATATTGTTACGAATTTCAAGATTAAGTTTAGGATTAGGAATATGATTCGATTTTGGGTTTTAAGATAGGGATTTAGGTAGACAATTTAGGACCCTAGGATTTAGATCTAGTGGTGGATAAATTATGGTATATTTTAACCATCCAAAATAGTATTTATTGGAGGATAAAAGAGATGGCCAAATAAAGCTTATTGGGTTAGGATTTTCGCTAAGTTGGGTAGAAAATTAGAGTTGGTTTAGTCAATAATAGCTAGCCAGTAAGGTTAGGAATTATGTGGTGGTTGGCCATTATATAAGGAAATTAGGGTAGGTTGGGTGGCAATTAGGTGTGGGGAATTAGGCTCCTAATTAGGCTAGATCTAACGGCTAATTGAGTTATGAAATAGGTCCACTGAACTAGGTCTAGCCCTCTTCTAAGTGAGTTCAAATCAAAAAGTCCCTTAAACCATGCTCCAATCATCCTGAAATTTGGTACTTGCACATATAAAAATAAACACATCAAGATAGCAGATACAATTGTAGAAAAAGTTGCATAAAAGCCCAAAACTATGCATTATTTACGTAATGACCTAAAATGCCTATTTTGACCTAATTAAATGCAATCTAACCCAAATTGCCCTTAGATTAACATTAGTTAGGCATTAATTAACATAAATAAATATCGACATATCACACCCCCAAGCCTATTTTTTGCTAATCTTCAAGCAAAACACTAAACAAAAAGCTTATGAGAAAATAGTATTTACATGGGAAACCAACTTACGAGTTTTGAGCTGTCACATCAAAGTCATCAATCTCAATTCTTCACCAAAATAAAGGAATTATACACAAAACCTATCTTCGAAAACTTAGCAGTTCTAAAGTATCAACTCAAATTCAGACCGCCTAAATCAAATCAAGAATCGTATTAGCCATCGGACTTGGGTTGCTAGAGTAACTTTCTTTGACTAAATCGACTTATCCAAGGTTTGAATCGAATGTGAGAAACAAGCATCTTGTGTGTGAAATAATGCAACTTGCCAAGCAGGCAACTAAGTTGATTCCTAGTATTCAATAAGACTTAGAATATTTCTATGCTCTCTCTGGGACAACCTGTATTTGGTTAAGGCAAACTAGGATTTGACAGCTTTTTCCTCACTATTTTTCTATCCTGAGTTCAACACTCTAGGTGTATATCTCCTCAGCTAAAGCCTTGGGTCCCTTTTTCCTAATTTTTTTCTCTGAATTCTTTTCTTCTTTTTTTCTATAGGATCAACACTCATATGTAGCGAGGTGTTTTTATTTGATGAAAAAGGAAAGGGTAGCATCCATATGTAGTGAGATGCTTTTATTTGGTGGGAGTGTATTTTTTTTCTTTTTTTCTTTTCTTTTTTCTCCTTCTGATTTGTTTCAAAGGTTATGTATATATATTTTTTCTTGTTTTTATTTTTTTTTTATTTTTTTTATGTTTCAAAAAGAAATGTATATATATTTTTTCTCCAAATCATTTTTCTAAGTGAGTGACTCTCCTTCATCCGTTTTAAATGCATCCACTCCAAACAGGAAAATCCTAAGAGCTAGAAACACGGCAAAGTCCCTTGGATCTTTTTGCCCTAAGACTAAATCTTATCAATCACGAAGGACTCAATGAAATCACCCAGAAGATGAGTCAGTGCAATGTACAAGTGAAGATGCTTGGACTCAAAAACTATCCAAACCACAAGGTGGAAAGATAAGTCATTTACTTGTCATCCTTTTGACTTAATAGTTTTAGCATTTTCAGATCTTTTTAAAGACTTAGGAAAATAAATCCAAATTTAGGTAAATACTTGAGATAATTAAGTCGGTACACAACCTAAAGAGTCTAAGCGAAAAGACCTTGTCTGTACTTTTCATAAGATTAGTAAATCTTCAAAATCAAAATTTTCAATATTTTTATAGCTTAAACTCTATAATCATAATTTTTTCCTTCTTTTTTTCTTTTTTTTTTTACTTTTCTTTTTTTTCCTTCTTTTTGAAAAATAAATGCTAAACGAGAACATGACTAATTAGAAAAAAACCTAGAAACCACACAAACCTACAATTCTGGAAATGAAATCAAAAATAGCCTTGAAGAATATTATCTACCCCCCATGCTTATTTCATGCAATATCCTCAATGCATGCAGTAAACATAAAAGAAGAATAGATATTACCAGGAGTTTTGAAAACAATCAAGACTCGACCTGAATGATAAATTTTAAAGCAAATAATAGAGTTATTTACAAACATTAAGTTGCCTCCTAACAAGCGCTTAATTTTACGCCTATAGCTAGACAGTCAAATATTTAGTGGGACTAGTATTTCAATAAAGAGATATTAATCAAATGATCCCGCACATATAAGTTATGAAAATGATATAGCCTTGTAGCTCAGGTATGAAGTGTCCCCAAAGTTGAATCAATTGGTGATGCAGCCCCATGGTAGAAGGTCTAGTGCAAGATAGATAAATCAGAAGAAGCTGTATCCAATGGCATTTAGTACTAACGAGATGATGTGCATTGGGACTGAAGGCAAGTAACCCAAGTATAAAAGATGTATGATTCATTAAGTGTCGAGGCCAATGGAAATGAGATTTGAAGTGAGGGTGCAGATTTTGGGCTATCTTTGGTTTATAGAAATCATATTGATTAATTGATAAGGGTCCTTATAAATATTTGAGTGCTTTAACAATAGCGGCACCCTTAGATCCTTGGTATTATTTCCCCAAAAATTTTCTCTTAGTTCCACCACCTCATTTTCTTCCTTGAAGTCCAAGTCTTTTAAGTCAACACTACTAAAATCAGACTTGGTTACACTAGATATACAATCAAACTCCATAGAAAATGATTCAAGTTCAAGTTCATCCAGATCTAATGTAAAGTGAAGCTAGTCATTGAAGGTTCATCAAGTTCAAATTGAAATCTTTGAGCTTCACCTACTTTAGGTGAGAAATTCTCCTCTAAATCAAATGTGAATCCTTCTATTTCAAACTTATCATAAATCTCCTTAAACAGAAAGGTCTCATATTCAAAATTATTGGATTCCTTATATTTTATCTCAAAATTGAATACAAAGCTTTCAATTTCAGGATTATCAGAAATTTGATCCTCAAAGAAAAATGTCTCATATTCAAATTCATCTATATATTCCTCTGATTCTGAGTCTTTCAAAGAGACATTTTTAATTTGACTGTGAAGTTTCTTAAGCTCTTCAATAAGCCCACAACTTTCATTAGATTCCTCAATAGCCTTAAAAAGTTTTAATGTCATCTTTTCATCCCCGAAGGCTATTTGTATATTCTCATTTTTATAATTAACCAGGGCTTCCGCAATTGCTAGAAATGGTCTTCCAAGAATAATCAAGGCCTTTGTCAAAACCTTAGGAATGTCAAGATCCAAGATAATGAATTCCATGGGGTAGTAGAAATTATCAATTTGAACAATTACATCCCTCAAAATCCAGCGTGGACATCTTGTGGATTGGTCGGCCAACTAGATTTGAATTTTAGTAGGCTCAAGGTCTCCAAATCCAATCATCTCATAGATCTTGGTAGGCATTAGGTTGATGGAAGCCCCCAAATCAATTGAATCCCTATCAAAGGCTAGATCAATAATTTTGCATGAAATCAAGGGGATTCGTAGGTCTCTTTTCTTGATTGGTAAATCTTTTTAAAAAATAGAGTTAGCTTGTTTGGAAAGGATTATCTTCTCATGATTACTTGATTTCAGCTTGCACTTTGTAGTCGTCAATTCCTTCAAAAAAACTTAGCACAAGCCGGGATGTGTTTAATAGCTTCCAAAAGTGGGATATTAATCTATACTTGTTTGAACACATCCAACCTGGTCTCATTCTTAGGCTCAGGTTTCTTTCTCCTAGGCTTATTCATGGCCTCAGGAAAACATATGTTGATCTTTGGTTCCTCAAAATCATCAGCCTGGATCTCATCCTCCACCTCGAGTGTATTAATTAGAGTTGGTTTATCAGGATCTTGGTGGGTTGTCTGATTTCAGTGCATGGGGTTCTGAGTAGTCTTGCCACTTCTCAGGGTAATGGAGTTAGTAGTGGCAGGTAGGTACTGATTGTCCTGAGCAGGAGTAGGAAGGATAGGTGTAGAAGGATATGAAATTTGAAGAGAATTAAAACCAAGGGAAGTCAAAGGAGTTGGTTGAATCACATGTACGTAGTTGAACCCTTGAGGATTGTGTCCCTGAATAGGCATGTTTCTAGGGTTCGAAATAGTTTGGGATGGGAAGGCACCGATAGGTCTTTCATTAGGCTTAGGCCCTATCTGGTTCTTCAAATCCCTGATGGATTGGGTCAATTGTTGCATAGCTTACAACATAGAAGTGTTCATGTCCATCAGTTGCTGGTTCAGGTTCAGGATAGCCAACTCAATTTGGCTAGGTTGGTCTAGGGGCAAGGGTTGATAGATGAGATCAAACACCCAATTATTTATAATGCTTTGAATTATATAGAATGTTAGAGAATTATTTCTAATGCGTGATTATTTATGACACATCTAAATATGTAAAATGCAAGGGAATGCAACTAATTTTAAATATTAGAGCATAAACTTACTCCATAACAAAATTCCTATATTAAGGAGTACCAATAAGCATAAGATAACAACTTTACGCCTAATAATAATCCACTTACGTGGACCCATCAACAATCACGTACAAAAATAATAACAAAGAGAGCAAAAGGAAGTGTACTATCTCATAAGTTAATCCATTTATTAATCATCATATTATTCTATTCATTTTATACGTTAAGCACAACTTATTACAATCAAACTCCAGTTAATCAACACCATGGGGCATGAGGCAACTTCAAGTGATTTCCTGAGACACATTTAAAGACCGGTATAAGTCATCTTCTTGGCCGAGAAGATGGCTTATACCCCAAGAAGATGACTTATACCCATCGAATCACCTTGATCTATCACCCTCAGTTCATTGCAGAAAGGGGCGGTAGCTACATCATATGATGTGAACACGTGCAAGTACTATGCATGCTGAACCATAGACAACCAATGCTCCACCCAATGGTCAAGAAAAGAAACAACTTCAAAAACCTTGAGCCTTGCATCCCACTTTCCTATTTGGCCGTTAAGCCTAACCAAAGAGTCATAGGAAGGCTAGCATCTCCCTAAACCAGCCCAGAACCGATACAAAAGACCAAAGCTATAGCCAAAATCCATCAAGTAATAAGCTAGCACTAGTTATCCAATTTTGAATCCCAATAAATCCGTTGCTATTAATTCTGAATTTTAAATCCCAAATAACCAATCGTCATAGGTTCCACAAGTTGGTAGTAATTAACCCAACACAAACACTTTCCACTTTAATTCAAGCCCAATTAATTAGAAGATAAATCTCAATAATTTACCTTAATTTCAATATGAAACCCTTCTTAAATTTAGTACCAAAAATAATGCTTAATTGGTCTTTAAAAGCACCACCCAAGCTTGAGTTTTAACTTAATTCGAATAAATTAATCTCAAGCATTAATCATCAATGAATCCCTAACATAATTGCACAATTAGCAGCTAGTGCCAGAAGGAGGGTAAAGTTGAATACTTCTATTTGACTTGATGAGGTGATATTTACATACAGGCAGTAGATCTACAAGGCATTTGCAATTCATTTTCGTAACTTCACTAAGAGGCAGCTGCAAGGGAAGTGCAGGTTGGGTTCTTCTAAGATGGGCAGGCTAGATGAAGCTACGAGGGGTGATTTGTTTAAATCGGTATCTAATGAGGAATGTTGCAGGTGGTTCATGGTTTGAAGGCGGAGGGCTCACCAAGTCCAGATGGTCTACCTGTCTTATTCTTTAAGGAGTTTTGGGATGTAGTCAGGGAGGATGTGGTGGCTGTGGTAAGGGAGGTCTTTTAGTAGAATAAAGATTTTTAGGGGCTGAATAGGTTCTTCCCTTTTCTGCTTCTCAAAGAAGCCGGTCCTAAGTCCGTACATGATTTCCACCCTATTTCCCTTTCTAATGCAATCTATTTGATAGTGGCCAAGTCTTTTGCGAATCGTAAGCAAACTATGCTGCTGATGTTGATATCTCTAGTTTAGTCGACTTTTATTTCTGGTATATCTATTATGCATTCTTTGGCTTTGGCAGAGGAGATGGTGGTAACTTGGAATAGATCGTCTCATGTTGCTTTCTTATGGAAGGTGGACTTCTCCAAGGCATACGACTCTATCTCCTAGGCCTATGTTAACACGCGAAATTGATGTTGTAAAGGATGTAATCGTCGTAGCAAGTCAAAATCACAGAAAACATTTAAAATTTATAACTCGCAAGTATGAGGTCACTCACTGGGAGCAATAATGGCAATTCATTCTCACATATCATAATTCTAAGCAAAATATAAGCAATTAAGATTATAAGAACAATATATCAATAGATCCAAATACCAATGTGCAAAAAGATTAGGGTAAAATGGTGATTTGAATCACCATATTACCCTTTAAGTTACTCACAAATACTCAAATATATGAACAATAAGCTCAACCACAAATATCAAATGACAGAAATAAAGCCCCAGATGGCTTAAGTGTTCAGGAGGAATAGCTTCAACAGAGAGGTAAAGGCCTCTTCTTCCTTCCTTCAAGCCTCGAGATAGAGACACAGCACAGCACCAATCAGAGGCACGAAAGCTTCTCAATAGCTAAGTATAGAGAGGGCAGGAGCAAGGGCAAACACCCCCCCCCCCCCCGCTCTCTCTTTCTTCTTCTCTTTCTTAGAAACCTGCGTAATCAGGTCTATAATTTGGTATCTAGGTGGGTATTCAGATCCGAGCAGGGGACCAGGGCTACCGGGTGTGAGAGGTAGCCGAGGAGTGAGCGAGTGTGAGTGAAGAGGGACTTGACCCCTCGTGACTGGGCAAATAGCTGAGGGAAGGGATTCCCTTTATGTGTTGCGGATTAGTCCTCCATTTACTATGTGGGACAAAATCCACAACCTTCTTTTTGTGAAGCAACAGTAGCAGGTATTGCTTGAATGCAGGCGAAGGGGAGGGTGACTCCCCTAATTGTCGGCCTAGGTGTACTCCTGAAGACCTTCCGCGTGGCTTGGAAGTGCAGGCGAGGTTGAATGCTGCTGGAACACTGCTCCAAGATTGCACGAAGAAGCTCCGTCAATGGCGATCAGGGTCTAGTACCTGAAAAGATGGAAACGGCCTAATGGCCAGGTTAGAAGCACTCAGGAGCTTCGCTACGGCACGACGACAGAGGTGGTGGCGGTGGCGAGCTACGAAGGTGGTTGTTGGGGGTTGGCGAAGGCGAAATATGGAAGCGAAGGGGGAGGTGTTCAGTGGAGTGGTTGGCACAGCAATCCCCTCAATTTCTTGAGGGGTCTTGCTCGCGTGGACTCGGCGGAGGTGTGGGAAGTGATAGTGAGTGATTTGATGGTGTGTGGCGTGCTACGGATGTCGTTGGAGGTATGCCGGCGATTTGGAAGACGATGGTGGAGCGAGCGAGTCGAAGGTCGAAAACGAAGTTTGGAGGTGCTGGGATGATCGGTGGATGAAGGGGTGTCAAAGAGAGTAGCTAGCAGCCGAAGGGGAGTCGGAGGAAGCACCAGCTGCATTGGACTGGCACCAGAGATGAACGCTTTGAGAGGGAGAATGGCGATGAGGAGGAGGTCAGAGAGTGCCACACCGGTATTGCGCTATGCGGAATGAAGAAGGGAAGAAGATCCGGCCGCCTATTGTACGTAGCGGCCGACGAAGCTAACAGAAGAAGGTGGTCATCGGAGTTAAGCTTGGAGCAGGCTGAAGAGGGAGAAGGGAAGAGGTTTGTGGCCCAAAAACTTGCTAAGGAGGTGAGGTAGTGCATGAAGGTCTTTTATAGGCCTTCAAGCAAGCTCCCAAGCTTGAAAACAAGCTTGAAAGGCTTGATTTTTCAGGAAGAAGGATTCTTGAAATCCTTGGGTTCGCATGAGTAACATAGATGGATTTGGAGTCTAGGATTAGGTTGATCAAGGATCTCCTCAGGGTTATCCCTTCCAATTTTGGAAGGGATTGGCCAAGTAATCAGGGAGGAATATCTAATTTACAGCTCGGCTACGTGGGTTCAGACTTGCCACGGTGGCAGGGACCCAAATGCAAAGAAGACAACGAAGTTAGGGGGTTCTTTGTAATTATTTCAAAAGTTGAGGAGCTGGTTGAAAGAGAAAGAGAGTTAGACTGGACTAAAATGCAAACTAGGTCAAGATGATCTCTGATTGGGCCCAAATTTTAGTACAAACCTAATTTGGACCCAAGGAATCTGATTATAAAGTTGGATTTTGGTTTTTACCAATTTTGACTGGATAATTTACGTAGAAGCCCAAATTAGGGTAACTTGCCGTCTGAGACTCTATTTTAGGTCAAAATAGGTTCCAAAGGTCAAATCAAAGGTATCAAACCTTATAGAATATTTTTCTATGATTTTTAGAAGGTTTATATGAAATTTATCCTAACTAGAACATTTGTTATTTAAGCAGGTCTGAAGATTTTTGGTTACTGCTAATTCTTGAAATGCACGAAAACCCGTTTTTGTCTGCATGGATCCACCTATTAGACTTTAATGCTCATTTGACCTTTAATTCACCCCTAACCAACCTCTTGGTTATTCTATGTTTATGATTTGCTATAAAAATTACAGAATTAACCCTAATTTCTTGTTCTTTTCTTAAAACATAACATCATGCATATAGGACCCTCTGATGGTGATGTAGGAGCTTTTATCATCTTTTTTAAATGAAAATAGGCTAGTTAAGGCCTATGATGGTGTTCCCATCAGCCTATCTCTGGGAGATTTGATGGTAACACCATCATCCGTCATAACTAGCCTAATTTAGTCAAAATCCAGTGAGATACATGCTCATTAATAACCATCAGAGGGACATAACTCTGTTCTAAGGTGAATGCGAGAAGAAGATGGGAAATCCTATTAATTCTACTATTTTAACGAGAAATCACGAATGCAGTCTAACTGAGGGGTTAATTGGTGGTTAATATAAGGTCAAATGAACTTAAATTTCCAAGAAATGGGCTTGATATGACTAAATCAGGATTTTCTACAATTTATAAATTATTTTATAAATAAAAGCCCTAACTATAGCCTCACTTTGATTAAATGGGTTCTAGTAAAATTGAATGTAATCTAAACTTCCTAAAAATCATTAAAAAATATTCTATGTGGTTTGGGACCTTCACTTTGACCAAAGGAACCCATTTTGACCAAAAAAGAGACTTAGGCAGGAAATTACTTTGTTTTGGACTTCAGTGTAAATCACCTGGAAAAATTGCATCAAAACCTAAATCTAAGGTCACCATTAGATTTCTTGGGTCCAAATTAGGCTAACCCCAAATTTTGAGCCTAATCAAAGTCCATCTTGACCTAGATTGTATTTTAGCCGAACTGTTTCTATTTATGACATATAGACCCCTACATTTGTTACTTTCCTTGCAAGAAGGTCCCTCCTCCACTGTCTTCTTTGGCAACTCCTACAACCCAACAGCAGTGAATAGAAGAAGGAAACCCATCATCGTGGGTTTTCAATCATCAAATTGATTGACAAAATCTCAGTCAAATCTCGCCAAATTTGGCAAGATTGATCTAAAGATCATGCCAAATCTGATGAACACCTTCTTGAGATCAATCATCACCGAATTTACACCGGTGAGCTCAGGAATTTTGAATTCAAGGTTGGCCAAAGGTGCAATCAAAAGTTGCATTTTTGGTCCAATTGAGAGGGAATCCTCCTATATATAAAGTTCCCCACATTCCCAGGTCAACCTCCTGCTTAATTTTGGCTGATTCCCCCCTTTTCTTCCACCTTGCTAGGAGGATCAAAGCACCACTGGAGCTACTTCGATCCCCTTCTTCACCCTCTACCACATACGATAGGTAGAGGAGTCTTCTTCCCCAAGCTTCTATGAAGCTTCTTACAAAGTTTCGACCCTCGAGTGCCCTTCAATCGCTCCAGCCATCCCCATTGTCTTCCTTATTGCCGATGAACTCCGGCAAGCTCCTCCCTCTTCCTTTCTCCAAATTAGCTTAGAGCTTTTCTTTCTCTCCCCTTCAATTAGCTCTAGGGAGCTTTAGAGCTCCATCCTCCCCCTCTATCATCTTCCCTGACGCCGACGACCACCTATTTAATGCACAAAATCAGTGTTTAAGATTGATACATTGTAGTACAAACCAAAATCTCTCATCAACAGATACAATTTATAGCTCAAAAGAAATCCGAGGTCGAATGTAGGGAGCAAGTTGTTTGTCGCGCTTTTGTGCGGTTTGTTAAAAGATAATATCGCGTTGTAATATAGCCGCTAAAGCGTTCAAAACAAATAAAGATTTTTATTACTCGAAAACCGGAGTATCCGAGGTCGAACACAGGGAGCAATCTCAGTACTTTGTAAAACCCAAGAATACAACTGTTACATGCAAATATAATTGATTCAAAGAGTTTTTAGAAAAAGTAGAATTAGACGTCTGATTTATGTATCAGACGTCTTAAATGTGATCTTTCTTTCTTTCTTCCTTCTTCTCCTTTCTGCTTCTGTATCTTTCCTTCTGCTTTGCCTTTCTGATCTCTTTGCAATCTTCCCTTGTCCTTCTTCTTCTTCTCTGCGAAGACTTCTAATCTTTCTGCTTTCCTTCTCTTGCGAAGGCTTCTTTCTTCTTCTTCTGTCTTCTTCTTTGGCTTGCTTTTCCTTCTTCTGCAGCGGCCAAGTCCTTCTCCTGCGATCAGCCTGCCTGCACAGGAGCAAAACCTAACCCTTCTCCCTCTACCCGCGCGTCTCTCTCTCTCAAGCAATTCACTCAGAGCTGCTCTCCCAGAGCCACAGGCATTAATCGGGTCGGATCGTACTCGGGACCAGGCGCACCTAAAGGTGGTGTGATGCACGAGGAGTGCGTAGGTCTAGGTCGGGTCGGATCCGCCAAGTCCGCGTGGTCAGGTCGCGGACGAGGCGGGTGTGGGGTCAGTGAGGGACCTCACCCCTGTGCTTACTGAGGCGATAAAGGTATATCACAAAACCAATTTATAGTGTACCTGAGGTTTGTAATCCCACGATGTGGGACTAAAGGTTTCGTCCTTCCCTCACGCACGCCCGCATACTCTCGTGTGCAATTGCCCACGCTGAAGGCCCTGCTGGTGCTCCTTGCTGAACTCAGTCACCTCGCGACACTTGCGAGAGCCTGCTGCACCTGCCGCCTGGGAACCCTGACGCCTGCTGCTGCTCCAAGCTTCCTGCTGCTTCGGCTGTTAATGGCGGCCGGGGCGTTCACCTGAGATTCCACAGAACGGCCTATTGGCCCAATCAGAATAGCTGGAAACCTTCACCGTGGCACGGCGAAGGCGGTGGGTGATGCTGCAGGTTGTCGGTCGGCCTAGGCGTGCGCGCCTAGGTCAACCTATGGCCGGAGATGGTGGGTTGTTCGGGGGGTGGTTATGGAGGTCTGGAGTGGTAGTTGTGGGGTGGAGCGAGTTCCTGGTGGTGAGGCGGAGCTCCCGAGGTGGTTGGCGAGTCGTGTGGAGTGGCGGAGTGGTGTGGGCGGCTCGCCGGAGTGCGGTCGGAGGCGAGGAAGATGAAGGCGGTTAGGTACTGTCGAGGGGTAATCAAGTAAAATAGTTGGGGGAAAAGAGAGAGGAGAGGGTAGAGAACGTATCTGGGGTTGTCTGGAGGGAAGGGAGGCGGCGGAGAGGACGGCTCGTAACTGCCGTCGTCGGGGAAGAAAGACCCTGAGGGAGGAAGCGGCGACGAAGACGAAGTCAGAAGCGCACGCGCGGGGTACAGCGCGACGCGGGAGGAAGCGGCGGAGAGGACTCTGCTGCTGGTATGGCAGCAGAGCGACAAGAAGGAGGGAAGGAGGTCGCCGGAGCTTGTGGGTCGTTTGGCCGGAGATGGGAGAGGAGGAATTTGGAAGGGATCTCCGTCAAAATCAAGCTTAGCCTCTTCGGCCGGAGTTGTGGGTTCTTATATAGGCGCTGGACTGGGTGTGCAGGGCGTGAAGGGCACGTAATTGCCTGAGGTTGGTCGCCGGAGATGGAAAGGAGTTAGGATACCCAAATCTCTCGTGCGTTCGCACGAGAGATTGAGTTCACACCAGTGATTGTAATTGACTTTATAAGGAAGGGAATTCCTCAGAGAATCCTCCTTCCATTTCTGGGAGGGAATCTCTGAGGGATTAGAGAGCAATCCCTCTCCGAACCTCGTCGGAGCTCGGTTCTGCCCTAGTAATGGCGGCAAGACCGGTTTGCAAAGGAGGCGAAGAACCTAGGGGGTTCTCTGCAACGGTATTCAAAAGATAGGGACCAATTTGTGATTTGGGTGTACTAAATTGCAAAGTAGGTCAAGATGACCCCTCCTTAGGTCCAAATTTTGGTACAAACCTAATTTGGACCTAAGGAATCCAATGGCGAAGTTAGATTTCAGGTTTGACCTCGTTTGACTGGACATTTTGCGTAAAAATCCAAATTAGGTTAATTGAAGAGCTAGGACCCTAATCTAGGTCAAACTAGGTTCCAAAGGCCAAATTAAGTGTTCTAAACCCTAGAGTACGTTTTTCCATGATTTATAGAGGGTTTACTTGCTTTTTGTTCTGACCGGAACCTTGTTAATTTAAGCGGGTCTGTTTTAGGGTTACCAAGTGTCATTTAGTTCTTAGATTGCACATGAACCCATTTCTGATTGACTCAACTCACTTTTTATCTCATTTATACCATTTGACCTCTGTTCTGCCTCTGAGAAATCCCGTTTACGTACTGCAATGGTAAAATTGCAGTTTTAACCTTTATTTCATGTTTTCTTCTCAAAGCACTTGTTCCTTCAGTTAGGCCTTCTTCCAGGTTATGTAGGAGCTTTTATCTTCTTTATTGGGTCAAAATGAGCTAGTTATGGCTCATGATGAGGCTCTCATCACAAGTGTTGCAATAAATCTCAAAAATTGCAATTCTATCACAAGATATCAATATATGATAAAATTTCCAAACTCAAATGATACGTATATAATAGCAAATGTTGATAGTGCAAAAGGATTAGGGTAAAATGGTGATTTGAATCACCAATTACCCTAATTACAATAATATCGAATATCCTAATAGTTTCAATCAACTTTAATCCACGCGGGATAAGTGCACAGTGAACTCCCTATCAGAGATCAGACGATGGAGCTCTCAATCAGATGGCTTAACCGTCCAACTACTACAGTGCCAAGAGGGCACCCTTCTTCTTCCTTTCCTTTCTTTCTCTTCTCTCAGAGACAATCGGATCCAGGTATACAAGTAAACAGTTCAGAGCCCAGACCTGCATGGCGTGGCCACGGGCGAGCGCATGCGTGGGCACGTGCGAGGGGACCTTACCCCGTGCTTACTAAGGTGAATAGTTGAGGAGCAAAAAACAACTTAAGCGCTGCAAGAGGGGTGTCGCTTCACGATGTGGGACTATCCCACGAAGGCTTCAACGCATGCAACTGTAGGTGGAACCTTCGTCAATTGCAGCTGCAGCTGAGGGTATCTCCCTCAATTAGAGACCTAGGCATACGCCTGGAGTAGAGTCGCAGCACCTGGAGGTGTTGGTGATGAAGAACACGGCTAGAACACGAAGAACAAAGTTGGAGAAGACATCGCGGTGACGGAGCTCCGGTGAAGCACCTGGAAAGGATAAAACGCCCTCTCGACCTCGTCAGAATATCTCAGGAGCTTCGTGCGAGTGTAGTGAATGTAGTGGTGGCGGTGGCATGCTATAGGAGTGCATGTGTGCGTGGGGCAAGGTGGGGAAGTGAGTGAAGTGGTGGTGTTCGGAGGGGTGTTAGGGCAAGCAAACCCCTCAATTTCTTGAGGGGTTTTGCTCGTGTGGATGAGACGAAGCTTTTGGGATAGGTGGCAAGGCTTATGGTGTGGTGTAGCGGACGGAGAGCATCGCTGGAGTGGTTGCTGGAGGTGGAGAAGACGGAGATGGATATGAGTGATTGGCAGTTGTGTATGTGTTGTGAGTGTCGGACAGAGAAGTAGAGAGAAAGAGGAAGACGTAGAGGGTCTTAGGAGCGGAGGAGATAGGCGGAGGGCTCCGATTGTGGTTGACTGGAGCCGGAGAAGACAGAGATGACGGCGAAGCGACGATGACGACTGAGGTAGAAGAATGCCCTCCCTTTGACCGGGGAGGTGCACGAGGATAAGGGGAAGATAGGCCGTCCAATTTGATGGTTGGAAGAGGGGGATCGAAGGTGGTCAGCAAAGCAAAATCTAAAGGAGGTCGGCGAGGGAAGAGAAGAGGGTTTCTCCAACCAAGACTTGCTAAGGAGCTAGGGTTGTTGCCCTTGCTCCTTTTGATAGGCCATGGGAAGAGGTTTAAGGCTTGGAGACCAAGCTTCCAAGCTTGGTAAGCTTGCCGACGAAGGATACCCACATCTCTCATGTGTTCACATAAGAGATTGGGAAAGAATTGGAGCCCACGAATAAGTTTGAAAGGAAGGCAATTACTTGACGAATTTCCCTTTCAATTTTGAAAGGAATTCATCAAGTAATCGCCAAGTTCTTGCCAAACAAAGCTCGTCGAAGTAGGATTACTTCACGGAAATGGTGGAAGGACCTATTTGCAAAGAGTGACGACAAAGATAGGGGGATTTTTGTAATAAATTCAAAAGCTGAGGGGTTATTTAGAATAAAAAGAGTTAGACTTGGACTAAATTGCAAAATGGGTCAAGGCAATCTTTGATTGGGTCCAAATTTTGATACAAACCTAATTTGAACATAAAGAATCCAATGGTGAAGTTGGATTTTGGTTTTGATCTACTTTGATTAGGTAATTTATGCAAAAATCCAAATTAGGGCAATAGTCTGTCTATGACTCTGTTTTGGGTCAGAACGAGTTTTGATGGTCAATTCAAGGATGTCAAACCCTAGGGAATATTTTTCTATAAATTTTAGAGGGTTTATGTGAATTTTATCTTGACCAGAGCCTCGGTTAATTAAGCGGGTCTATTTTTAGGATTTCAGATGTCCACTAATTCTTGAAATGCGTGAACACCTGTTTGTCTGCTCGAACCCACTTATTAGACATTAATGACTAAATGACTTTTAATAAACCCCTGGCATATCCCGTGGTTATTCTGTATTTGTGATGAGATGGTAAAATTACAGAAATAACCTTGTTTTCATCTTTTCTTGTCAAAACAACTCTCCCTGCTCTAGAGACCTTCTGACTGATATGCAGGAGCTTTTATTGACTTTATAAGACCAAATTGAGCTAGTTATGGCTCATGATGGTGTTCCCATCCTACCCCCATGCCTACCTTTTGCTAGTCCTTTAGCAAAATTCTATGAATCGAACCAGTTATCTAGGTCGAATGTAACCATCAGGATGCCCAATTAAGCTGCATCTCTAGGAATCAGATCTTAATGCAAACAATAGGCCTAGAGGTACTCAAGTACTAGCCCGAATCCAGACCTGACTAAGGTTCGTTGCGAACCGTAGTTGAGAAGCATCAGTTTCACCTTAGTCTGCTGCGAAGGTTTCTAAGGCCCACAGGAACTAACCTAAGGTTCATTGTACCTAGCGATTAAAGCACCCATGCTTGAAACATGATTAGTCCAGGTTCAGTTTGCCAGTGCATTTTGAGAGAGATATAAAAGGAGAATTTGATTTGTGGAGAGCTTCCTCTCTCTCTTTCTTTTCATTATATTTTTTCTTAGATCCATTTTTTGATTGGCCCTAAACACGGTCCGTATCGGATTCCTTATCCCCACCATCAATCCTCGCAGGGTCCCTGGCAATCGATGTTTCGAGATAGCACCACCCATGGCAACCCCCAAAACCTTGGCTTTGGAGATTTCGGGATAATCCTGCTCATGGCGTTCTGCAGCTTAATCTTGACTCTGGCAATCGACATTTCATGATAATGCTGCCTATGGCATCTGAACCAGCACAAGGTGCTTACATGCCCTCAGTACGATATTTAGATATCCTAGGAGATAAGCACCGAGGAGACGATATGTTATTATGCATCTTCGAGGGGAATTTCCCACCTCTCCACATCAGGAACTCATCCAGATCAACTTGTGTTTTCGAGCCGCTCCTAATCTAGATCTTGGACCTTTTCCAGTATAGATTAAATGCCCTTTGGCATGATTTTATTATTTAAAGTGCACTGAACCAGACTGTGTGTGAATTAGGTTGCTTAAGTTATCGAGTCCCGCAAACCAGAGGTCAATTAACAAGGCCGAATACTACCTAAGCCTTAGACCAAACACACAAGCTTTGCATTTTCCCCAACCTCTTAAGGACTAATGCGGATCGTGATAAGTACATGAGTGTTTAAATCCAATCAGATCCAAGAGGCCTAAGGTCGGTATTCGCCACTAATCCCTGAGTTTTAGCCTTCCTGGTCTTAATTTATCATTCGATCCAATCTAGAAGTTTGGTAAGTTCCATATTACTTTGAAGGGACTCCATTTCTTTTATCTTTTTGCTCCTTTTCTTTTCAAATTTTCTTCCCTCCTTTTAAAATGGCTCTCCTTTTTCCTCAATCCTCTTTTTTTTTTAATGAAATATATAATTTTTTTGATGAAACCCTTTTTGTGAATTGATTTTCACAGCATTTTGCAGTTTCATACTCCTCCATGCCTACGTTTTGCAATGTCCTCATTGTAAATTAGGTGGGTTTGAGTTCAGCTTACATTGTACATTAGAACAGGTTCAAAGGGTGGGTGGACAGGTTGGGATGATTGTTGTGGATGATTTCAAGCTTTGGTACAAGTACCAGAGGTGGGGTCGACTGTTCTAATGGATGAACCCTAAAGTACAATATGAGTTCAGTAAAGAGATATGTCAAAAGAGTTTCAGGTTTTTGAAAAGATGACAGGTTACCTCCCATTAAGCGTTGAGTTTAACGCCATCAGCCGAGAGTAATAAGCTCAGGGAGAATGGAGATCAAAAGATACCTTAGCCAAGTCTGTATCAGTGTGTTCAATGAACGACTTGAGTCGCTGGCCATTCACGATGAGATGTTCAGAATCAAGGCTGGGTTGACTGATTTCGACGGCTCCATTTCCAAAGATTCGTCTTACCAAGATGGTCCCGTCCACTTAGATCTGAGTTTGCCTGGGAATAATTTGAGCTTGGCATCAAAGAGTAAGACTTTCTGACCAGAGTGGAAAGATTTTCGCATAATGTGCCTTTCATGGAAGCTTTGACCCACTTTTTGTAGATACGCGAGTTCTTGTACGCGTCATTGCGTGGTTCCTCGATCTCGCTCTCTTGCAATCGACAATGTATTCCAGCCTTCATCAAATTCAGATTGCACTTCCGTACTGCCCAATCGGCCTTATGATCCATTTCTATGGGAAGGTGACATGCCTTTCTGTACACTAATATGAAGGGAGACATGCCTAATTGGATTTTGTGGGTTGTTCTATAGGCCCACAAAGCTTCCAGAAGGTGAGTATACCAATCCTTCCTATTAGGCTGAACAGTGACCTGAAGGATCTTCTTGATCTCTCGATTTGACAGTTCTGCCAGTCCGTTAGTTTGGGGGTGGTAAGGTGTTGAGATACGATGCGACACCCCGTACTTTTTCATCAGGGACTAGAAGTGCACATTATTGAAATGAGACTCACTATCCCTGATGATGGCCTTAGGAGCCCCAAATCTGGTAAAGATGTTCTCCTAGATAAATCGGAGGATAACTTTATGATCACTAGTTCTCGTGGGGACGGCTTGGATCCATTTGGAGACATAATCAATAGCGAGTAAAATGTATTCGAAGTTGTTGGATCCGGCAAAAGGTCCCATGAAATCGATTCCCCATATGTCAAAGATTTTGCACACAATTATCGGGTTCAAGGGCATCATATCCTGTGGGCCCATGTTGTCGAGGGTCTGACAACGAGCGCATGCCCTACAATACGTTTGTGCGTTGATGTAAACATGTTTATATCTCATAAACTATCTATTCATGTGTGCTCTTAGGAGTAGAGTTGCACATACATTATAAATATTGCACAACATGCATCATCTTGCATTTATGTTAGATTGTATAAAGTTTAGGTTAATTTTCTCTTTTTGTGGTCAGGTAATAGGGCAATATCATATCGGGACCTCGGATTGAAGATCCAATCATACGGATTTGATCAGGGCAATGATTAGAGTTCAACGACTCCAAGATCGCCCCGATTGGACTTCCGTAGTATCAGATGCAGTCCGAGAAAGATCAAAGGTCAAAGGCTAAGGTGGTGCAAATCCATACCTTAGATGACAAATCTGACCACACGGATGGATTCAGATTAATGATCGTAGCCCAACGATATGAAAATCGGTCCAATCCGACATTCGTGGCACCATCTACAACTAAGAGAAGATGGATGGCCAAGATAGCACCACATGGCGCCATCCAGACCCTCCAAACTACTTGTGTCCCCACTTCTTCATCCAACGGCTAGGAATTGATGATGTCATTTCCCTCAAACAACACCTCATGTGAGATGAATTCCACTTCTGATCTCAACTGTTGAATCAAGATCCAATGGTCAGCATTAAATGGCGTAAGAATACTCTTCTTATCTATCCATGCACATAGCGCAGTGGGTAAGACCCTTAGGTGCCATAGATCACGAGTTCGATTCCTCGTGCTGCACTTCCTCCTCGCGTGCAAGTGCACAATTTGACCATTCGACCAAATGTTAACGGTCCAGATCTTCGCATCAGATTAACGTGCGATTTGACGCCAAGGGAGATGCACGATCAAACACGTTGAGAGTGTGACATGAAGGTGGGTGAGCACACGATGACGACCCTTTGATCTCAATACTATAGTTGGGAAGGTGCTACGTAGCGTTTAGCAACTGAAGAGGAGGTACGCGCTATTTTAAGCTGTCCGATTGCTTTGATTGGACAGCCGAGAGCTCATGTACGTGATGGATGCGTTGAGCGAGAGGAGGCGGGGAGGCATGCACGTCGCTCACGTTCAAGCCTTTAGTGACGGATAAATCGTCACTAAAGACCTAATATTAATGTTTTAATGACAAATGACCTTTTTGCCCCCTTCAATCTACACCTATATATAGCCCTACAACCCCTGCATATTTTTCATCCCTTCCTCTCTTCTCTCACCCCCTCTAAAGCTCTAAGAGCTTGTCCCAAACCCAAGATGCTCCATTAGAGTTAAAATTAGAATTTTTCTACCTTCTCCCTCCTTCGTGGAGCATCCTGCGGTTGTCCTTTAACTCCATTTGGGAAGTGGATCCCACGACGACGACATCCTACCTCTCCCCCAGTTCTTCCCGCTTCGTTCTCCTTCTTCTCGCCTCATCCTTCATCTTTTAGGTGTCGCCCCGTCCGGCTCATCCTCCAAGCAATCGTTGAGGAGGATACTTCTCTCTCCATTCTCTTTACCGCTTTCTAGAGTAGATTTACTACTTTCTATGGTAGATTTCCTACTTTCTAGTTGTAATGATTAGTGTAATGAACAACATTTGGTTATGAGATCCATATTTATTCTGCCTCTTTTCTGTCTTTATTTGTAATATTCTCTCTTTCTTTCTTCTATTATTTATTCTTTAAATAGATAGCTAGTTTCGACCAGCTAATCTATTTCGTGACAATTAAACAAATGCGATTTTGAATCAAATGTTTGCCTCCCTATATTCGACCTGGAATTCTTAGAGTTTTGGTGTAAATTTATATGTTGACGGATTTCTTCGCAAATCTTACTACAACGACGAGTTTTTCAAAAATCCAATCCTTTTTGCGACGATTTTCGCAATAACATTCTGCCGTCGTTGCTGGGGAGGCGATGCTCTTTGATTTTTCATGTTTTTCCGCCTTATCTTTTACCTCACTTTTCTCCTTTCTTATTGTGATTGCAGGTACTCTTACGAGGTGAGCAAAAGTGATATATTGGAGTAAAGTGTTGTTGAAGGGTTTGTAAGTTTACCCCCACCTCCCACCCACTAGATTTCATTCCATCACCTAATAACACAAACCCTAATTAACCTAGGAGTTCTCATAAACCCTAAGGTTAGTTTTTGATTGTTTGTTTGTCATCTCCACCCACCTCACCCTCCACATATAAAGGAAAAATTAAAAAATATCTCACAGAGGTACACGACCTCTTCTGATTTTCAAACTCAACCGTAAACTGATCTTTGGAACTAGTACAACACCTAAACACATAATTGAGTAGAAATCAGATTAGGTAATCATTTGTGTGCCTAACTAAGTGGTGCATCAGGCCAGTTGTTTGAGTTCTTTGGGTCGCACCACTTCAACTAAAATCAAATCACCAAGTAGTTGCCACATTGGTTCAACTTTTAGGGATTTACCAGGCACTCCACATTCTTTTAAGCTTTAAAGGAAAATATCTTCACCTGTGCTTTCAAAATCGGCTGTGCCAACTGAACTTTATTGAATACACCTAAAGTTGAATCCTAAAGGCTACTAAGCAAGATTTAAACCCTAAAATTCACCACATCCAAAAATAATCTTGCTTGAAAACCATTGGTTGTGAAACACACACATATCAATCAATCATTAAGGGCACAACCAGATAAAGGGCCCATCACATTCCAAGGCACATTCAAACCTAACCCTAATTAAAACAAAGTAGATGTTGGCCCTAAGGATTGGACTTGCTCTTCAGAACCCAATCTAGATTATTTTCGATTAGTCTATTTCTACCATTCAATCTAATTTCTAGCTAGGGGAGCAGAATCAAATGATTGTGGCTGGGGGGTACACTAGGAACCTGAGGCACAAGCCAAAGGAAGAACCTTCTCCCCAGTCCCTCCCTCTAACTTGTTGGATTGACCAAAAAGAAGTTGATCAAATCGATTTTTTATCTCAAGATGAGTTCTGGGAGTCTGTAGGTCTTTAGGCTAGCCCACTTAGGGATAGGTTTGTTTGTTTGTATTTGCAGGACACCTTTCTTCCTCCTGTTTTGTCATGGATCCTTTCACATCCTATTCGCACTTCCACTCCTACCCTTCTACCACTACTCATTCCCAAAATGATTATTATTCCAACCAGACTTATTCTCATCCATCTTCTAGTTGGGATAATCTCGATTAGGGATACGGTTCCAGACCTCTGTGTTCAGGGTTTAACCTTGGACACCATGATTTTGATGCTTATCCTTCTTTGAGCTACAATGTGTTGGTGCTAGAGCACCACAATCATTTGTTTTGATGATAACAAAACACGTGTTATTTAACATTTGTATTTGGAGTCTTAGATTTCAGGTCAATTGCAAATGGAGACGTGATTAGATGGAATTCGAGCTCGCATCCAGGACGGATTAGAGGAGCTTGATGGAGAACAGAGGGGATTCGCGAGGAGTGATAGATTGAAGATGGAAGGACAAGAAGAATAGGATAGAATTCCATTTTATTCCTTTCATGTATTTTTGTCGTTATTTTCTTGCTCTTTATTTCCTTAGAACATTATGTTAAAGAGTCTCAAAGTACCCTAACAGTTGTCCTAGGAACACCCGCACAACCCTAGGATACTTAGGTTTTCTGTAGAAAACTTAGAAAACCAATATAGGGTTCAAACAGAATTTCCAGACGTCTAATTCCCAAATCAGACGTCTGATAATGTGTTTTAAGACGTCTGATAACATTTAGGAAGGACATAATTAGTTCTGTCTGATGAAATCAGACGTCCAGACCTTAGACCAGACATCTTAGGAGACGTCTGATGACTTTGCCAGACGTCCAATTAGTGGACCATTGACTGTCTTAGCATATACTCAAGCATATGACCGTTAGAGCCTTATCAGACGTCCTTAAGCCTTTCCAGACGTCTGATAATTGACCGTTTTGCCTCGACTGACCTGAAAATCTCTTCTCAGAGATTTTCTAGCCCTTGCAAATCCATTCCCACGAAAAAGTAGGTTTCCAGACATCCAGACATAGTGCCAGACGTCCTGTATGTCGTCTGATGGACTCGCGCTAGAACCTTGTTTAGATCTGATTCAAGTCAGGAAGAGACCCGCCCAAAATCAGACGTCTGACCTTATTTTCAGATGTCTTAAAGTGGTCTTCCAGACGTCTGATGCCAGAATTAGACGTCTGATTACCCTGTCAATGCAATCATTGTCCCTGATTTTGGCCTGATTCTCTTGGGTTTTGCACCCAACGGCTATGGAAGCTTTTCTAAGCCTTCCAAAGCCTTCCTAAGGCCTCTATAAATAGAGGGGAGCCTTTGCACACTAAGATACATCTAAGCAACATACTTTCTACTCTTTTGTGTCCAAGAAAAGCTCTTGCTCTCCAAGCTTAAGTTCCATCATCCAGAGAGCTAAATTCCCTTTGCGCACCCGCTCTCCCGCCGTAGTTCACGAAGAGCGACATTGCGCCATCGTGTGGCTCATGCACCCACGTCATCAATTCGACGCACTCCTTGCAAAGGAGAGTTTCCTAATTCCTATAGAAGCTAGGTTTAAAATTACTTTGTTGGCTCTATAGGATTATTTGTTATCTTTGTTATTTGGTTGGGTATTCGCTTTGCGAATTCCCGTCTCCTTCGTGGGACAAAATCCTTCTTGTGAAGAGAAGGGGTTGAGGAATGCTACCCTCGCACTTGTAGCATGGTTGTAATTGAGGTTGAATCACCCTCATTTAAAGTGATTCGTTTAGTGGATTTGATCAACTTGGTTGATCGGAAAATCCTAACTCGAGAGGGTTAGGTGGTGGTTTTCACCCGGTTTGGGTTTCCACCTAAAAATTATTGTGTACTCATGTGATTGAATTTTTTGTGAGATTGTTTATTCCACAATTTTTTACGTCACGCTGATCTCACCCCCTCCGAGTAGGGAATTACACAATGATTATAGATCATTGCCCTCATTTGGACAACTTAATATGATCTACAATCAAGAAGGATACACTGATCTTTACCCCTCCCAAGAATACACTGCCTTTAGGTCATCACCACCTTATGAACAACTTGAAATGACCTATTATCAAGGAGGGTATCAAGATCCTCAATTTGTTAACTCCACTGCACTGAACCCAAACCCACCCAACCCTGAACCAAACCATTTGGTTCAGGTTAACCAGGTCCAAGAAAAGGTGTTGGCTAACTTGCGGAATACTATAGAATCTTTAGAAGCTTACTCAATACCTTGCACTGAAGAATTGGATCCCCTGATTGAAATGATTGATGATCTGAACAAGTATTTGTTGGATTGGCTCCAGGATATTAAGGATAAGGGCCTGGGTGAGTTTTTTACTTGGGAAATTATCGAAATTAAGGATGAGATTTGTGGTTGCTTTAGTTCAATCTTGGGATGATTCTTAGGATGAACTCCCTTTAGGAGAGACAATGTCAGAACTCGCTCAGGCACCTGTTGGGGGGGACATGTGTTACGAGACCGGGATTGACCAGATTGGTCTAAAGCATCCAATTAAGGATGAACTGATTTCTTTGCCTGAGATCCCTGAGCCAGGGTATGAGGAAATGTATGTCTCTATGGATCATAAAGTGATTGATAATTTTGAGACATACATTAATGCGGACTCAGATTTCTTTGATTCTGAAGGTGAAGAATCATTATGTGAATTCTCACATGAGTTTACAGAACATGATTTCAGTGAGACAACTGGGCCTGAGGAATTCGTTAAATCATTTGATAGCCCTGAAGTTGAGGAACTTGATCCTGTTGGGGCTCGCATGGTGGATTCAGATCCTGATTTCATGAAGGATTTAATTCAAAGCCCCATTCCTCAATTACACCCTTTGAGCTTACTGACGATTATGTTTTCGAGATCACTAAACCCAAGTCAATTCTGATTCAGTCACATCTTTTAGACTTGAAAATTTCAGATAGGGTGATTAACATGCATGAGGTCTCGAAATTTGAAATCTTGAATGAGGAAAATAGGAGTTAGGAAATATTAATTTGGGAAGCCAATTTTGGAGGAAGCAGAAGACCGAGTCTAAGGGTTCCAATTTGTCTAAAAATCCCAACTCTTTACCAGGATTCTTATGACATCTTTTCAAAGGATGTCCAACCCAAGCACACATTCATTGATTATCCTTCTAAGCTTGATTTCTCTGTAACCTGACTTTTTGGTCTTGGGTTGCATCGTCACAAATCGCAGGCCCGACCCCACTTACATATTGAGCTCAAGTTTTGGATAATTTTTATCCAAAACCTTAGATATACTCGACCAAGGGGTATGGGTTTGCATCACAATCTGGTCCACATTTGTGGACATCTACTGGCAGGTCCTGAGGTGAACCATTTTATTTTGATTCTGACTTGCACCTGTGAATTCTTTATTTCTTCTTTGTATAGTATGCCTAGTTGAAGGCACTAAATTTAGCACATATATAGTTTCTTTCCATCTCAGAGCGAACCCGTTATTCACGCAATTTAGGTGCTTTCTACTTTACTCCACTTTGTTTCACGTCTTTTTAATACAATGAGGACATTGCATTAGATAGGCATAGGGGTTGGATATTCATCACTGGATTATTTTGTCAGCTTTGTAAATTATTTATGTTTTCTTTTTATTTATTTATTAAAATAAGAAAAAAATGAAAAATAATTTGAATTAGGAAAGAATAATTGGGCATTTGGATTTTTCAACCTTAGGGAATAATACAGTAGGATCTGAACACTTAGACCCTTCAGGTCTTTGGGCTTACTTAGCCCGAGTGTCCACTAAAATGTAGACTTGTTTCTTGAGTCCTCTCCATTCTAAATTCATATTTTATTTGGTTAAATAAGTTGGGGTGATAAGTACACGACTTATTAACTCGCCCTCTGATTTGAAGGGATTTTAGGTCTAAGCATCTACACACTATTTGCACTGACTTGCTTTTCGGTGGTTTTTACAGAAATTGGGTAGCTAATGAACCTTCTAGGGTGGTGTGGCTGGCAAGTTATCCTGGGTAATAGTCCATTGGTAGGTTGTCCAGAGCCTAGTCACACAACCATTCTTTTCCTGTTGCCTTTAGGTAAATCTTAGATCAGGGAAGCCACCTACTTAAAAAAAAAAAATCCAAAAAGAAAAGAAAAAGAAATAAGCCACACTTCACCACATGAGTATGGCTGGCAAGTTATCGTGGGTAACAACCCATTGGTAGGTTGTCTAAAACCTAGCTCAAGAAATGCACGTTAAATTCCAAAACACCTAGGAAGAAGCGGAGAAGTAGAATAAGCCGGGGAGATATACATTGGGTTCGCCATAAAAATAAAAGTAAGGAGAAAGCTACTGATAAGACGATTTTCGCTTTTGAATAATGTGATTAAGATGATTTGTCGTTTTAGTAACAAAGTGATGGAAAATCGCTTAACAAAACAATTAAAATAAAAATTAAACCACTCACAGAAGAGCGGGTCGTGCCCACAAGGAGACAATGATGCAATAAATTCATGAATATTTTTCTCGTATTCGTTCAATCAAGTGTGAAATCCATAGTCAAATCTGACATGAAATGCGATGAAAAGAAGACACATAATAACTCCAAAATGTAAGGTTATATGTTCAATTTTTCCTCACTGAAATATTCAATAAATATGTGATGAATCTCTGTAATTTTCAATTGACATGCATTAGAGAGAATTTGTGCACATCTTAATCCAAAATCAATGTCAAAAGATGTGAATAACAAAAGCCACGCAATTATAAGAAAGCATGAGTATGAAGTTGGAATTTCACTCAATATATCACATATTAAAATGAAAAATGAGACTTTGGCAATGGCATTGAAATGTAATAACTAATTGCAAGTTTCCTGTAGCAAAACAGGGGAGAACACCCCTTGGCGTGTGCGAGAAGAGGAAGGATCGGCTGGAGGCGTGGTCGCACAAGAAGGTCGTCGGTGGTGAGGGTTGCATGTGGAGGTCGTGGCGTGGTCGTTGCTGGTCGGTGGCAGCCGACCGGAGGAGAGAAGCAGTGGCGGCGGTGGCTGTCGGTGCTGCTCTTGCGTGTGCTGTGGCTGGAGGGCGCGCAGTTGGTGCTATGCGCGGCAGGGGCTGAGATGTGGGTGCACGCAGGGAGGTGCACGCGGGCTGAAGTGGGCAGAGCTGCTGCGAGCGGCAGGGGCTGAGGCGCACTGGTTGGAGGTGTAGGGGGGGTGGAAGAAGGTGCGCTGTGGCTGGATGTGGGCACACACGCCTACTGTGGTGGAGGTGTAGTGTGTGTGGGTGCGTGTTGCAGGAAGGCACGTGGGCAGATGATTGCACCGCAAAAATACACCTACAATTGTGCCGTCTTGTGCTATTTCCTAGCATTATTAGTGCATATTAGGTAGACATAGTCGCATTTGACGCATGCATGCATTTAATTGAGAGGGGAGGAGAGTAAATAAGTGGCCTTGCAATTAACATTTTTTCTCAAGTGCATCTTTGCAAAATTCACCATCTTTTTATTTTTATTTTTACTTGATTTTGAAATGCTTCCCGCGGCTGCTTGGATTGACTTCTTCCTCCTTGCGCCATGCTCTCCATCACCTCTTCCTGCTTAGCCATTCCCTGCGGCAGCCTCTCCCTGCCATGAGCCGTGCATGAGCCATGCACAGCCAGGGCATGGCTGTGCATGGCTTTCTTCCTCTATAAAAAGAGGGCGTCTTCTTCTTCAAGGAGCCTGGTCCTCCATGAAAAAAAACCCAGCATCTTCTCCTTCCAGGCCGCCACCCTCTCCTCCCTCTCCCTCCATACGCTGGCCCTCCTCCTCTGAGGAGACACCCGGCGGACAGGAGCACCTCACGGTGGTGCACAACCACCACCGTGAGTCCACCACTGCCAAGCTCACCATAGAGCTAGTGGGCGTGGTGGCTCTTCCCTAATTTCTTCACTTTCCAGCCACCTTCAGCCATTGGAGCGGAAGCTTCAAGCTTGAAGCTCAAAGCTCCAGCAGCGGTGGCAAGGCGGCAGCACGCAGGAAGGCAGCAGTAGCCGCACCAGCCCTTTCCATGCATGCCTATAGGCCGCCGCAGCCCTTCCAGCGCGTGCCTGTAGGCACCATCGCCTCCCGCTTCTTCGCCCTGTCGCGCTCTCTCTTCCGCCCGCAACTGGCCACTGTGTGCCTCTGCAGTGGCCGGCCAAGCTTCCCGCGCACCCCAGCCAACACCCGCAGGCCACAGCATGCCCTGTCATGCCCCTTCACCCGCAACCCAACCTTCACTGCGCTCTCTGTCGCGACCTTCCACCCGCAAGCCACCGGCTGGTGCAACCCTTCCACGCGCGAGCCAGCCCACGCGCGCCAGCTGCAAGCCGCCCGCACTCACCGCACCTGCAGCTGGCGGTTGCGCGGCTCGCCCGGCCACTGTAGCCACTGTTCACGCATTTTTGCAAAACACTGTGGCTATAGTGGGGTGACCAGTGAGTTTCTCACTTTACCGGTCACCCGGCGTGCCACAACGGCTGTTCGCTCGCGCGCGCGTCTCACCTCGCATTCTGCAAGCACCCACCCGTGCATCTGCTAGCCCCCGCACCCGCCTGCGTCACCCGCTCTCTTCGCCCACGCGCGCCTGCGAGGGCCAGCACCTGCTCTTCACGCAGTGCGGTGTGTTGCATTTCCTCTCCGCATCCATCGCCCTCTCAGCACCTGCTCTTCACGCAATGCGCACGTCCTTGCTCACATACGCACCTGCGCGTGAGCTTGAATCACCACACATCGCCCTGCTACTGCAGACGACTTAAAAAGCACCTCTTCACTCAGTAGGAAGCGTGCGGCAGCCCTCTCCCCCCCCCCCCCCTCTCTCTCTCACAGCACACTCTCCCTCTCTCTCTGCAAATACACATACGCACACACACACCTATACACTATTATATACTTATATATATATATATATACATATATATATTTATATCTATATATATACATATATATATATACTTATATTTATACATATAGTAGTACCTATATGCTTATGTATTAGTATACATACATACATATATATATATCTATATACTTATATATATACATATATATATATACTTACATATATACATATACTTATATATATATATATATATATATATATACTTACCTATATACATATATTTATATACATATATATATACATATCTAGCTACATATATCTATATATACATATATTACTCTATATATATACATCTATATGGTATTATATACATACATACATACATATATATATACATATATATATATATATATATATATATATATATATATAATATACATACATATATACATATATATATATATACATATAGCTAGATACATATAAACATATATACTTATATATATAAATATATACATATATAACTACATATATATACTTATATATTTATAACCATATAAATATATACACATATAGATATATTTACGTATATACATATATATATTTTCACATTACTTACCATACGTGATATCGCGAGAATATCTGCACCAGTTGCTGATATTCCCCGATACACAGGTACAAAAAGCGTGGTCGCACACATCTTCCGCCATCCATCTTACACTCCACGCGGCACCTCGTCCTGTCGGTTGCGTCTTTCTAGACGACGATCGACTCGACACCGTGCTATACTCCATCTCCACCTCCACCCCCACCCCTTTATACATATATAGTATATACATATATATCTATACTATATTTACTCTATTTCTATTTCTCTTTCATGCCAATAAAAAGATAAAAAAGTATATAAAAGAGAAAAGATAATCCTTGACTTGCAGGTACTCCGTCTTGCGAATAGCAAGACCCGTTTTGGAACCCTGTTTTGGCTCAAAGACAAGAACCCAGTTTTGAGGGTGTGCCTCATGGATAAAGATTACCAAAAAAAAAATCCAAATAGAAAAACACCAAAAACACAATAAACGAATGGAAGAGACTCATTGTAGGAAAGGCATAGAAACTTAACTTGTAACCCCACTTCCCTGAGTTCGACCTTGGGCCTAAAAGTGACCAAGATAAAATCAAGTAGGCCAGGTTAAAAATTTTGTAAAGAGATGGTTAGGTCCGATTTAGGTTAACCGCTATACGCACTTTAACGATAAAATCATCATATTAACAATCTATTCGGGTCCGACACCATACCTTTTCTGGCGCCATTGCCGGGGAAGTGCGTCTTCAAGTAAGTTTTTACTCCATTCCTGTAATTTTTCTCTTCTCACACCCTTCTCTTCACGGGTGTTTCTATTTTTTGGTGTGCAGGTAAATCTATTGCAAGGAGAAGGCAGGCAGACGAAGTCGGAGACGTGAGCCGATCCAAGGTGGGAACGAGAGCGTGAAGATGCCAACATCTCATTGGAGCTTCGCACACGTTGCCGAACAAGTAGGTTTTCTTTTCTTAGCAACCTAGGTTAACTTGTAACCTTAATAATAATAATACAAAGAACTACAAACTAAAAAACTAGAAAAACTTCTTGGGATCTCTTGGGGCAAGTGGATTAAAATTCGCTTGTTTGATTGATTGCCCTTACTCCCACCGCCCCGAGATTTCCCGCCCTACTTCGCATAGTGAAAATCCAAGAATCTTGATTCTTGAATTGTTCTCCATGTGAAGTATTCTTTGAGGCAAACATAAAAAGATTTATTGCACCCCTCTTTTTCCTCACTTATCTGCAAATTCGGGATCACATTTTTGGTGGGGAGACGAAATTTAGTTGATTCCAACCCCACCATGACTTTTCAACTTGCCTAAGGTTCGATCCCGAATACTTCAACCCCAACAATTTGAGTTTCTTTATCTGTTGATTGAGCCTTGTGTGTAGAAATCTTTTTGGTGATTGGGAGCACTTGAATTGAAGTGCTTTGGCTCCCTTTCACATAAATCTAAAACTGATTCGTGCATCCACACATAGAAATCTTCATTTAGGGAAGCCCATTGCATTGTAGCATGCATTAACCAATTGACATTGAAGAAGGGTTTGTTGGGCTTAGAAGAAAACCTGTATTCTCTCAAAACCCGGAGATTGGTTGAATTGGTATTTCAGCGAAATCCTAAAATTCATACTACTTAAGGCTAAACTCTAAAAACCATTCACCAATTAAAAACTTCAATTCGGGGAGATTTTCCCGTTGCATGCGTGTTTTACACACTTGAAAAATCAATCACTTGGGCATTACCTGTAAACAATGCCCTTCACATTCCAGAAGCACTTGATCCTAAGCCTCTAACTAAAACTGGTAGTAACTTGACCCTTATTAAGGATTGAAGGTCTAACTACCTGCGTGTAGCGCCTACGTGCTGGTGAGGGTTCCCGCGTGCGATCGGGTGTCTAAGACTAGGGCAAACGGCCTTTCAATCTGGCCCGATGGTTCCGTGGTGCTCGCATTCGGTTCTGTAGTTCGTGATAGTAGGTAACTTAGATCTTTAGGTCTAAGGGTACACTATAGAGGTTAGGAATTTGATTGTATTGATTTGTCATCAAGTGTACCTTTGCGGCGTCATTTCTCTCGTCTCTTTTCCCTTCTCATCTCCCCAAGCCTTCTTGCGGTAGTGCATGTTTGGGAGGTCACAAAACCCTGAACTGATTGAATTGCCTCACAAATCTAGAAAAGAAGTCGAATCATCCTCCTCCTCCACAAACATTGCTGCACACCCACCCCCAAATCCCGAGGGAGGAAACCGCCCTCAGAACCCACCAGGTGGTGGAGCCTTAGATCCCATAACCCGCCTCCAAGCCCAAATGGAAATGTATAATGAGCAAATTGAAGCCATTCGGGAAACATTGGAGGAAATGTATAACCCTCCCGAATGGGAGGAGCCTAAGTCTCTTAGCTCTTATCAGAATCCCACTGCTACAGAGACCATAGGACAAATTCGGGTCCCCATGGGCGGGGACGACTTTGAACTGAAACCTAACATTATTGGCCTAATAAATTTTCAGTTCCATGGTCTTGCAAGTGAAGATCCTTTTCTCCACTTGGAAGACTTAACCCGGCTGGCTGAAACAGTTAAACCAAGAAATGTCGGGTTACCTATAGTCCTCATGAAAATGTTCTCATTTTCATTGCGGGACAAAGCTTCGCAGTGGTTACGCACCCTTGGGAGAACCATCCACTCTTGGGAAGAGATGCGAACAGCGTTTCTCAAGAAGTTCTTCCCAATCGGGCGAACCAATGCGCTTCGTCGTGCTATCACTTCATTTACGCAACAAAACGGCGAACAATTTCATGAGGTATGGGAGAGGTATAATGACCTCCTCAGGAAGTGTCCGCACCATGGTCTGCCTAATGATAACACCACGCAAGGGGGTAGTAATTAGGTTGAATATGGCCCATATTTAGAATAAAAGGCACAACATAAAGTAGAATAGGAGCGTTGCATGCATCAAGTACCAAGATTACTTATAAACCGTATTAATGGCCATTTGTGTAAAGTATTTGTCAAAACAGGCCTCAGATGAGCAATCGGACCGCACGGATGGATTCAGGACGACGAACGGAGTCCAACGGACTTAAGATCAGCCAAATCCGACATCCGGAGCTCCCATAATGGGCCCAAGAAATCATGACAGATCAACGGCCCAGAACGCGCCACGTCGCCCCGCCCCCGCCGCTCTCTCGCCCTCAAGCCAGCCAAGAACGAATCTCGGCCGTTGATCTTCGATCGAACGGCCGAGATCCGCGCGCTCGCCTGCGGTCGCCGCGACAAAGCACGGGCGTGGCGCAACGGTTAGCGCGCACGCCCGCGTCGCAGCGATGCGCGTTCGAATCGCGCGGAGCGGAAATCAAGCGCGAGCGAAGGGTGCGGCGAAATTGACCCGCTCGATCAGCAGCGGGCGGTCAGGATTGTGCCACGCGGCGCGACGACAGCGCCCGATCGCCCACGCGCGCGCGCACGCTGGGTGGAAACGCGCGCGCGCACGCGCGCCCGAAGCGCGATCTCAGCACGGGCGCGGGAGGATCTCAGCCGTCCGATCTTCGATCGGACGGCTCTCGTTCATCATCCACGGATCGCGCTTGGAGAGAGAGAGGGGGCGGGCGGCTAACCGGCGGCAGAAGGCCTTCACCGACGTATCTGGAAGCGGTTTTAGCGACGTTCTGGATGTCGCTAAAGCACATTCTTCTTTTAGGAAGCCCTTAACTCTATTTAAACCCCCTTCTACCACCATTCAAGGCATCCTCTCGTACTTGCAACTACTCCACTCCTCTCCTAGCTAGTATTAGGCACTCTTGTAATTGCCGGAGACGACGAGCCGCCGACGGAGCCTCCTCCACCGCCGTGGCTGCCTCGTCGCTCTCCACTCTCTCTCTACCTCTCTCTCTCTCTTTTAAGCTTTCATTTACTTTTGTTGAAGCATGTATTTAATATTGTAAACCATGAACTATGAATGCATGTTTAATGAAATTATTTTCCATTTAGTTGCCATTTTACTTTCTGTTTAAAGTGCATGATCAAAACCAATAGCTTTCTAACCCTAAACTCTCTCTCTATCTGTCGCTTTTCAAAACCGTCTCTTTCGCAAGCAAAACTCCGCCTTTTTCGTGACAACAAGTGGTAAACAAATCCGATTTCCACGCCTCCCTGAGATCGACACTCGGACTCACCTCCGTTTATTTCTTTTAAAACCGACGTATCAAGTGCAACTATAACGACACCTCTTAACACACACGCACGAAGGCACGTCAGTTTTTGGCGCCGTTGCCGGGGAGGCAACGGATTTGTTTTATCACCTCCATTCCACACTCATTCTCACATCGTCTAATGCCCTATTTTCCTTTTTACTTGACGGTTGCAGGAATTCGGCGCATGGACGGCGAAGCGACGCATTCCACGACGGTAGCAAGGGAGTAGGCGCCTCGAGGACCGATAGTGAGCAATCTCTCTCTCATTGTTTGCTTGCATGAAAAAGCTAAAAAAATTGTAAAAAACTGAAAAAAATTGGCGTGGTGTATGATTGCTTGACCCACATCCATAACACATCACCCTACAAAAAATGTACACTCTAACATTCTGAACGAATTCTTGGAGTGTTCTTTTCTTTTTCTCTTGAGTGGTGTTTGTGAAGCCACCGTGAGTTGACCTGGGTCGCACCACTCAACCCTAAAAACTGACTCATCTAATAGAAGTTGCATGATCATTAGGATGAGTACACTAGGATTTTAGAGCCTCTACAAAATAAAAGGAAATCTACTTTCACTAAGTTGTGTGCAGAACTTGACGTGCCCACTGAAACTTGTTTGAAAATATTAAGACACGTCAACCCTAAAAAGTACTTAAGTAAGGATGAAACACTAAAAGACACTATATCTTAACAAATCCTTGCTTGAAAATCATGTTTTGCTAGAAGCACACACTTTGAAAGTAGAACATTAAGAGGCACCACCCCAATCAACGCCTCATCACATCACCCTAAGCACAAGCACTATCCTAGCCCTTTAAAACTGAGTAGACGTGCCCTAGGCAGGACTGAGTTAAGTCTCAAAAGGTGAGGTTTTGTCTGCTAGGCACTTGGCTTTCATTCCCTTGGTAGAATCTGGTGACTAGGCTATGGGGCAGTGTCAAACGACCGCGGTTGTGGGGTCTATGGAACCGGAGGTGCAAGCCAAAGGAAGAACCTTCCCTGCAATCCCCTCGTAATCAACCTGGCCAGATTAGCCTTGAGAAGGGGAGTCCAGTGCTTACGGACTTAATCACCCTTTGTGAGATTTCTAGGTCTCCTAAGGAATACACCATAAGGATTAGACTTGCGTGCTTGATTGAAACACATTTCTCGCATCTGTCGCCCTCCGCATCCCCTCCTGTTCTTCTCTAGTGTATGCACGGGAGGCGCTCACTGCATCCCGAATTGTGTGTTTTGGGGCAGGAATCTAGGCGACGTAATTCTGTTGAAAACATGGCTGAACCTAGGGTAGATGAGGCTGAAGATCAACCCCCACCAGATGCTATGGCTGTCGTCCAGGCTCAAATCAATGCTAACCATCGGCTTCAGCAACAACAAATCCACACCATCATGCAAGCCATACAACGGTTACAGAACCCACAAGAACAACCACCACCTTTCAATGACATACCAGGACAACCACCACTTGATTTACCACCATTTCAGAACCAGCCAAGACCCCTCCGTGATTTCTATAACCCTTCTGCCATTAGAGTCGAGCCACACCTTAGGATCCCCGAAGGGGGAGACGATTTTGAGCTAAAACCTAATGTATTAAGTCTAATCCAGAGCCACTTTCATGGAAGCTCAAATGAAGACCCCTTTCAGCACCTAGAAGATCTCGACCGCATAGCAAGAACAGTAAAACCTAGGAACATTAGCCTTGACATTGTTCTAATCAAGATGTTCCCTTTCTCATTAAGAGACAAGGCTTCTCATTGGCTTAGAACCCTAGGTAGACCCATCACCACCTGGGAGGAACTGAGGCATGCATTTTTAAAGAAATTCTTCCCCATAGGAAAGACCAATGCCCTCAGAAGAGCTATCACTACCTTCACACTCCAGGGTGGGGAACAATTTCATGAGGCGTGGGAAAGATTCAATGAACTTTTGAGGAAATGCCCACACCATGAAGTTCCAAGGTGGCAATTGGCCCAGATCTTCTACCACGGTCTGGATAGCAACCTACGGAACTTCGTCGATGCCTCATGCGGGGGAAACTTCCTAAACAAAGACGAGGAGAGTGCGTTTGAGCTCTTTGAGTCTATGAGCGAGAATTCGCTCAACAATGCCTCCATGAACCAGTTTAACAGATCCAGTCAACCCCGTGGTGGGATTTATGAGGTGCAAGCAAATTCTGGAATGGTTGACATGGACATCATTGCCAAAAGGTTGGATCGAGTGGAATTGGTGGACAAGAAGATTGATGAGCTTCTAAACCAGACCAGGAACCCCTTGCAGACTTTCACCCTAGCAAAAGAAGCACATAATGTTGACCTGGTCCAACCCTTCACCCAACTGAACCTGGAACAACCCCCAACCATGTTCCAAGGAGGGACCTTTGCTCCCTCGACCCTTGATTACTCCCTGCCTTCTTCATCAACATCGGCTATTCTAGAAGATGTGCAAGCCGTCCAAGGATATGCAAAACCTGACCCTTTCTCCAACACTTACAACACCGGCTGGCGTAATCACCCCAACTTTGGTTGGACAAACCAGAAACTACCGCAATTCCAAAACCAGCTCAGGACAAACCAACAGCCACACTTGCCCCCCTATCAGCAAGGACCACCAGTTAGACCCCAATATAACCAAAATAGGGCGGCCCCTCCCCCACAAAACCAAATGGACACCCTAATAAAGATGATGGCTGACATGAACCAAAAACATCAGGAAGAAATGGCCTTGGTAAAGGGACAGTTAAGCCAACTCTTGGACTGTAAACAGCAAGGATCTCTACCTTCCCAACCACAACCAAACCCGCGAAACATAATTAACAGAGGCCCCAATTCGCAAGGGTTCCAAGGCAACCCCGGGTAGGCTCATATGGTCCAACCGGCTCCACATACACCTCCTGGGTTTGGCGCCTCTTCATCCTCGTCTTCTCAAGGATCACCCCATGGCCCCAATGCCTCTGCGAATGCGGTGACCTTGAGAAGCGGCACCAAAACCCAGGATCCCAAATGGCCGACTCTCCCCGAGACTTTACCCGACTTAGAAGAAACACCAACCAAGGACCCAAACATGGAACCAATTCAGACACCCTATCCTGAGGCCTTGGAAACAATCAAGAGAAAAAAGAATACTGTGGAAACTGAGGAGCTGATGGAAATTTTTAAACAAGTACAGATTAATATTCCGCTTCTAGAAGCTGTCAAACACATCCCCGCTTACGCCAAGTTCTTAAAGGATGCCTGTACACCCAAGAGTAAGCCGAGACCTCAAGCACCTAGGAAGGTTGTACTCTTTGAGCAAGCCAGTTCCGTGATATCAAGCAACCTTCCACTCAAACGAACTGACCCAGGAGCACCCCTGATTTCCCGCAACATCGGGGACATGACATTTGATAGAGCGCTCCTGGACCTAGGTGCTTCTATCAACCTAATTCCTACAACCTTGTACCACCAATTTGGTTTTGGGGAGCTGGCACCAACCCCTGTCACCATCCAGCTGGCGGATAGATCAGTGAAAACCCCGAAGGGGGTTGTCGAGGACGTGATTGTACGGGTCAAGGACTTCTATTTCCCAGTCGACTTTTTGGTGCTCGACATGGAAGTCCCTGAAAAATTACAGAACGCACCCATAATCTTAGGCAGACCTTTCTTAGCTACGGCTAAAGCAAACATCGATTGCGACACGGGATGTATGGAAATCGCCTTCGGAGACAGGAAAATGCAATTGGATATCTTCCGGGCAACAAAGTCTTTTGATTGTGATTACATTGAGGAACATGATCCCGTGGAAACTTTAATCGAGGAATGCCTTACCCTCAGTTCTGTCTCAGACCACCAAACCCGTAGTTCTGACTCGTCACCATCATTACCTGTGGACCTCTGTAAGGCTGAGTATCATCACATGACACCATTTGAAGAAATCGATGTTGATCAACTACCGCCCTTTCCATTCCCATCGACTGTGGTCCCACCCGCACCTGAACTTAAACCATTGCCCGAGAATCTCAAGTACGTCTTCTTGGGACCTGGCCAGACCTTCGCAGTGATTATTAATTCCCATCTAACCAAGGATCAGGAACTAAGGTTGACTGCAACTCTTTCAGAACATCGGGCCGCCATTGGTTGGACCATCTCAGATCTAAGAGGAATTAGCCCCACCTATTGCACCCACAAGATTTACCTGGAAGACGGGGCCCGACCTTCCCGCCAGATGCAGAGACGGTTAAACCCTAACATGCGGGAGGTAGTTAAAAAATAAATTATCAAGCGGCTCGACGCCGACATCATCTACCCTATCTCTGATAGCCCCTGGGTGAGCCCCACTCAAGTGGTTCCAAAGAAGGCTGGGCTCACCGTTGTCACTAATGATCATGGCGAATCCATTCCCACCCGCACCACCACCACATGGCGGGTGTGTATTGATTATAGGAAGCTTAATGAAGCCACTAAGAAGGACCACTTCCCCTTGCCATTCATTGACCAAATCCTTGAAAGATTGGTAGGGCAGAAGTATTTTTGCTTCCTGGATGGATATTCAGGATATAACCAAGTCGCAATTGCTCCGGAAGATCAGGAAAAGACCACATTCACTTGCCCGTATGGCACGTTTGCATTCCGTCGAATGCCGTTCGGGTTATGCAACGCACCTGCGACCTTCCAGCGTTGCATGCTAGCCATTTTTTCAGAAATGGTGGGTGAATACTTGGAGGTCTTTATGGATGATTTCTCTGTATTCGGGAATTCATTCGACCATTGTTTGAGCAACTTGGAGAAAATCCTGAAACGATGTATCGAGGTTAACTTGGTGTTAAGTTGGGAAAAGAGCCATTTTATGGTTCAAGAAGGAATTGTCCTCGGACACATCGTTTCGCATAGGGGCATCGAGGTAGATCGAGCTAAGGTTGATTTAATTTCCAAACTTCCTCCACCTAGTTCGGTCCGACAGATTCGCTCTTTCCTAGGACATGTTGGCTTCTACCGAAGGTTCATCAAAGACTTTTCCAAACTTTCCAAACCCTTGATCGACCTTCTAGCCAACGACACCACTTTCCACATGTCTCCTGATTGCACCCAGGCTTATCATACCCTCCGGGACTTAGTCTCCACCGCACCTGTACTTCAACCCCCAGACTGGTCCCAGGATTTTGAGATTATGTGTGACGCATCAGATTTTTCCATAGGCGCTGTCCTGGGACAAAGGCAAGACAAGAAGCCCGTGGTGATCTACTGCGCGAGCAAAACGTTGGACGAGGCCCAACGTAATTATACGGTCACAGAAAAAGAGTTGCTTGCTGTAGTCTTTGGACTGGAAAAATCCCGATCATACTTGCTGGGATCCCACGTGACTATCTACACCGACCATTCAGCCATCCGGCACCTGTTGGCCAAAAAGGACGCAAAACCCAGGCTCATCAGATGGATCCTGCTTTTGCAGGAATTTGACCTGGAAATCCAAGACAAGGCCGGATCGAAAAATGTGGTGGCTGACCACCTGTCAAGACTTCATCCAGACCACATTGGACCCTCCCTACCTCTATCTGATACCTTCCCTGATGAACACATCCTAGCCGTGCAAGACAAGAAAATGCCATGGTATGCTGACTATGTCAACTACCTGGTTATAGGACAAACCCCGCACAGCTGGTCCAGACAGCAACGGGACAGGTTCTTGGCTGAGGCCAAGCACTATTTCTGGGATGATCCCATGCTGTTTCGCCTCTGTGCTGATCAGATCATCAGGAGGTGCCTCCCCGAAGACGAAGTTCAGAGTGTGCTTTCCTTTTGTCATGACCAAGCATGTGGCGGCCATTTCTCTGGCAAGAAAACAGCTGCAAAAGTTTTGCAGTCTGGATTTTATTGGCCATCCCTATTCAAGGATGCACACATCTTTGCCAAGACTTGCTCACGATGCCAAACACTAGGGACAATGACCAAAAAAGATATGATGCCCCTTCAGCCCATTTTGATTGTCGAAATTTTCGACGTTTGGGGTATCGATTTTATGGGCCCCTTTCCACCATCCAACGGCTTCGAGTATATCCTGGTCTTGGTAGACTATGTTTCCAAATGGATTGAAGCCGTCGCCACCCGACGATGCAATCACAAGACGGTCATGGACTTTGTAAAGAACATCTTTTCCCATTTTGGAATACCCAAGGCCATGATCAGTGATGGTGGAAGCCATTTTATCCATTCCCAGTTCCGTGCCCTACTTAGAAAATACGGGGTAAACCACCGCATTGCCACCCCGTATCATCCACAAACAAATGGGCAGACTGAGGTCTCAAACAGACAAATCAAGAACATTTTATAGAAGACTGTGAGACCTGACAGGAAAGACTGGTCCACACGACTTGATGATGCCCTGTGGGCATACAGGACCGCTTTTATGACCCTGATAGGCATGTCACCTTACCGCTTGGTCTTTGGCAAAGCTTGCCATCTCCCTGTCGAATTAGAACACCGGGCTTATTGGGCTGTTAAGTAATGTAACATGGATCCCCAGTTAGCTGGTGCGCAAAGGACTCTTCAATTATCTGAGCTTGAAGAAATTCGTCGGGACGCCTTTGACAATAGTCGGCTATATAAGGAGAAAATGAAAGCCGTCCACGACCGACTCATTCATAGGAAAACCTTTGAGCCAAACCAACAAGTCTGGCTATTTGATGCACGCCTGAAACTCTTCCCAGGGAAACTTAGGTCCAAATGGACAGGACCATTTCGGGTGGTCAAGCCCTATTCCAATGGGGCAGTCGAAATCGCCGATCTTAATACCGGGCACACCTTTACAGTCAATGGTCAAATATTGAAGCATTTCCTGGCCCAGGTACCCCGCAAGGAAAGTGTCACCCTTGTTGAGGGCTGACACCAAGCACCGCCCAGCTGGAGGCATTAAACTCAGCGCTTCCTGGGAGGCAACCCAGCGGATTCAGGCTGATCTGGTAGTTTATGTCACTCAGGTACTATCTTTTTGAACCCTTCTGCATCCATGCATCTGCCAATGAGGACATTGTCCAACTTAAGCATGGGGGGGATGGTAAACTGCATAATCCTGAGCTTAATTAATCAGTCTGAATGAATAAAAAAAAAAAAATTTGAATTTAGGAAGAAAAACTTAGGCATTAGAAACTTGTCAGTAGTGGGAAATAATACAAAAAGAACTTAAACACTTAGACTTTTCAGGCCTTCAGGCTTAATTAGCCCTGGTGTCCATTAAAATATGGATTTAGCGGCGAATCCTTGCAACTTTAAGCTATTCTAATCCACCTAATAAATAAGGTAATAAGTATACGACTTATCAACTCACCCTCTAACTCAGGAAAACTTTGAGTCTAAGCATCTACACACATTTTTGCACAGACTCACTTCTCGGAGATTTTGACAGAAATTGGGTAGCTAATGAACTCTCTAGGGTGGTATGGCTGGCAAGTTGTCGTGGGTAACAGCCCATTGGCAGGTTGTCCAGAACCCAGCCACAGGCCATTTCTTTTTCGTTGCCTTTGGGTACATTTGAGATTAGGGAAGCCACCTATGAAAAAAAAAAAAAAAAAAAAAAAAGGAAGAAAAGAAAATAAACCACACTTCACCGCACAAGTATGGCTGGCAAGTGATCGTGGGTAACAGCCCATTGGTCGGTTGTCCAGAGCCCAGCTCAATAATTGCACAAAAAAGACCAAAACACCTAAGGACGAAGCGGGGAAGTAGTACAAGCCGGGGAGATATACACTGGAAAATCCTTGTGTTGACCCCAAGTAAAATGAACGTAGGGAGAAAGCTACCAGTCGAACAAATACACCTTCAGGCAAAAATTTATTTTCTTTTCTGGACACCTAGAGGCGTAGAAACTCGAAGTCTGTCTCAATTACCGTTAAGTGAGTCTATCACAACATTCACACCAAGATGCTTAGCACTTAGGGTTTTGATCGAGTTTTGGGTGGGTTGGGTAGCCGTAAAATGTTACCAACCCACACTGAATTCCGAAAATTCTAAAAAGACATATATAGACATATACGTATACATATGTATAGTTATATATACAAAGCAAGGATTCGGGCGATTTGTATTTTGGAAGACACCCGGGTGCTGCTTAGTCTTTGTAGATTAAGATCTTCGTATATTTCCTCTTATTGACGAGTAACGAAGTGCCGAAGCAATTACTTCTTGAATTCTCCAAAGAAATAAAGGCTAGAATAAACCTTGCTAGGGACTATCAAGGAGTAAGCATGGGGGTATGATAACACCACGCAAGGGGGTAGTAATTAGGTTGAATATGGCCCATATTTAGAATAAAATCCACAACATAAAGTAGAATAGGAGCGTTGCATGCATCAAGTACCAAGATTGCTTATAAACCGTATTAATGGCCATTTGTGTAAAGTATTTGTCAAAATAGGCCTCAGATGAGCAATCGGACCGCACGGATGGATTCAGGACGACGAACGGAGTCCAACGGACTTAAGATCAGCCAAATCCGACATCCGGAGCTCCCACAATGGGCCCAAGAAATCATGACAGATCAACGGCCCAGAACGCGCCACGTCGCCCCGCCCCCGCCGCTCTCTCGCCCTCAAGCCAGCCAAGAACGAATCTCGACCGTTGATCTTCGATCGAACGGCCGAGATCCGCGCGCTCGCCCGCGGTCGCCGCGACAAAGCGCGGGCGTGGCGCAACGGTTAGCGCGCACGCCCGCGTCGCAGCGACGCGCGTTCGAATCGCGCGGAGCGGAAATCAAGCGCGAGCGAAGGGCGCGGCGAAATTGACCCGCCCGATCAGCAGCGGGCGGTCAGGATTGCGCCATGCGGCGCGACGATAGCGCCCACGCCGGGCGGAAACGCGCGCGCGCACGCGCGCCCGAAGCACGATCTCAGCACGGGCGCGGGAGGATCTCAGCCGTCCGATCTTCGATCGGACGGCTCTCGTTCATCATCCACGGATTGCGCTTGGAGAGAGAGAGGGGGCGGGCGGCTGACCGGCGGCAGAAGGCCTTCACTGACGTATCTGGAAGCGGTTTTAGCGACGTTCTGGATGTCGCTAAAGCACATTCTTCTTTTAGGAAGCCCTTAACTCTATTTAAACCCCCTTCTACCACCATTCAAGGCATCCTCTCCCACTTGCAACTACTCCACTCCTCTCCTAGCTAGTATTAGGCACTCTTGTAATTGCCGGAGACGACGAGCCGCCGACGGAGCCTCCTCCACTGCCGTGGCTGCCTCGTCGCTCTCCACTCTCTCTCTACCTCTCTCTCTCTCTCTCTTTTAAGCTTTCATTTACTTTTGTTGAAGCATGTATTTAATATTGTGAACCATGAACTATGAATGCATGTTTAATGAAATTATTTTCCATTTAGTTGCCATTTTACTTTCTATTTAAAGTGCATGATCAAAACCAATAACTTTCTAACCCTAAACTCTCTCTCTATCTCTCGCTTTTCAAAACCGTCTCTTTCGCAAGCAAAACTCCGCCTTTTTTGTGACAACAAGTGGTAAACAAATCCGATTTCCACGCCTCCCTGAGATCGACACTCGGACTCACCTCCGTTTATTTCTTTTAAAACCGACGTATCAAGTGCAACTATAACGACACCTCTTAACACACACGCACGAAGGCACGTCACCTAAGTGGCATATAGCCCAGATTTTCTACTACGGGCTAAATGAGACTTTGAAGCAGATTGCAGACGCTTCCTGCGGAGGGAATTTTATGAATAAAGACGAGAATGGAGCATTTGAATTGTTTGAAAATATGAGTGAAAACTCAATGAATAATGCTTCCATTGTCGCCTTTAATTGTACCAGCCAGCCCCGAAATGTCCACGAAGTTGACACGGGACCCTCCCATTCATCCACAGATTTAAGCCTTATTGCACAAAAACTGGATGAAGTCTCTGTCATGCATAAGAAGCTGGACGAGCTTCTGGCCAACCCCGCCCGTTCTATGGCAAACACCCCCACTTCACCACTTCGTCACAATCCAAACTCTACCAACACCAGGTTTATCCCGAGAAACCCCGTAAGACCTTCCTTACCGAGTGTCGCGTCGAGCGACTCGGTAAGTCATGTGGATCTGGCTTTTGCGAGCCAGTATTTCGACATGGAGGACCAAGCCTCCGTGTGCTCGGACGCATACTTACATGCGGATGCATCTTCTGGCATAGAAGATGCTTGCGCCCTGGGGAACAACCTGTTCTCTGCCACGTATAACTTGTGGAGAAATCATCCAAATTTCGCATGGTCCAACAACCCGCAGCGCCAAAATCCTGCAGGTGGACCAATGCGACCGTCCACACCGGTCATCCTAAGGGCCCATTCTAATCCTATGACGAATCCGCCATCAGGGCCTTGCGTACCGCAAATAGAACACGCATCAAGTCCTCTTGATAAATTGATGCGAATGATGGCAGACATGTCAAAGCGCCATGAAGAGAACATGACCTCTCTTCAGCACCAATTGGTGCAGCAGAATGCTGAGATCAGTCAACTACGCATGATGACTCGATCTCAGGGCACTCTTCCCCCCCAACTTGTCCCAAACCTGTGAAATTTCGTACCCCGTGGTCCTCAACCACTGGTACCACCTTCTCAGGGACAGGTTCATCATATTCTGCAAGCTTCGAGCATTCCATCGGGATTTCAGGCTAATCTCGCTGCAGCACCTCACTCTTATGTCCCTATTACGAACCCTCCTTCGCCGTATGATCCCACTGGACCCGCATCGTCCAATGCTATCACTACGAGGAGTGGCAAGCAGACCGTCGATCTGCCTCGACTTGATCCTAGCCCATCTTCTTCATCGCCCTCTCATTCGGGATGCGCACCGCATTCACGAGAGGACGATACACCCAAATTGTTGCCAGAATTAGTCCCATTCCCTGAGGCTCTATTGAGGGAGCCAAAAGGCAAAAAGAAAGATACGCAGGCCTTTGATAACCTGCGTAATATGTTTAGAAATGTAGAAATCAAGATACCCCTGCTTGAGGCTATCGACTACGTACCTACTGTCGCCCGATTTTTCAAAGACTACACAACACCCAGGCGACAGTCAAAGAAAACTAAGAATCCGGTGGTTCTCTCGCCTCATGTGAGTTGTGCTATACTGTCAAACCTACCACCGAAGCAGAAGGATCCGGGCACACCGCTTATTTCCTGTAGCATCCAAGGCTGCAGTTTTAACCGTGTCCTGCTTGATCTAGGATCTTCCATAAATCTCATACCGACCATCATGCTCGAAAAATTTTCCTTGGGAAATCTGAAACCTACCCCTGTCACGTTACAGTTGGCAGATCGCTCTGTCAAAATTCCGAAGGGTGTGGTGGTTAGGGTCAACAGTTTCTGTTTTCCTGTTGACTTTCTTATTTTAGATATGGAAATTCCTAGCTCACTTTCTGATTGTCCGATCATTCTTGGTCGACATTTCTTGGCCATAGCCCGTGCCCTTATCGACTGCGAGTTGGGCTGTATTGAGATTGTCGTTGGATCTGAGAAGCTCAGGATTAACATCTTCAAGGTAGCCAAGAACTTTGATTGCGATTGCATCGAGGATGACACATCTGACGAGGACATGGCCACCAGTGCGTGTATCGGACTAATGGGGACCTATTCTGACTGCTGCGGATTACCTGATGACTGCCTGATCTACACATACTATGACATTCCCCCATCCCTCCCTATCCCCGCAGCTTCTCCTGACTAGACTTCTGACGAGGTTTTCTCCGCTTCCCATACCTCGTGGTCTGAGTCATATCCGGGCTACTCACCGCCAGTCCACACTCCTGAAGACCGGATTGCCCTTTCTTTCCCGCCAAATTAGGTGGATTTGCAATTCCACACTGGGACCTTGAGCCCACATCTTACTCACTGGGGCTATTCCTTTTTGGATCCATCTATCCAAGAAGCCCCTCTTCTTGGCCAATCTGAGGGCCAACTTCTTCTTCCCGACTTGTTCTCCGATCTGCCTGGGACACTCTCGTCCCATGAAATGCTAGACCTTTCACCATCCGCTGTCACTTTTCACGCCACTATCACGATCTCTTCACTTTTCACTTCACCACCCACCATCCACCCACCCTACCACCCTGTTGTATACCCTGCACCTCAACTCTCGTTACCCGATCTTTCGTCCTTTCTCTACCTTTCCCTGCATGCATATGAGGATATAGCATTGTTTGGCATGGGGGGGTGGATAGGCATCCATAGGATCTGGGTATTTTATGATATCATGCAGTTCCCACCTATTTATAAATATGCAAGAAAAAGAAAAAGAAAAAAAAATAAAATAAATATAATAATAATAATAATAAATGGTGTTTAGTAATGATCTAAAGGCTGAAACAAAAAAATACAATAAGTGTTTATGTATATTCAACCTCTATTCTGAAGACTTTCCAGGCCACAGAAGCTTGATTCGCTCAGGCT